>OX465596.1:10000000-20000000 GCA_950022295.1 Bromus sterilis
GTAGCTGATGGGTTCTCGCCCCTCGTTGGTTACCCCAAGTGGAAGGTTTGAGATGCAGTGCAGCAGCAAGTTTCCCTCGGTGAAGATACCAAGATTATCGAACCAGTAGGACTCAGGAGATACAAGTAGGTGGCAACGTCGCCAGAAATTGCTTCCTGACTAGGGTGTTGTCGTGGACCTGCACACAGCAACAAATAACTTTGCTCCCAACGAGTACATAGGAGTTCTCAATTCCTCCGGCCTTGTCGTTTACAAAGGATCAACGCAAGAGATAAAAGGTGCAAAGGAAAGTAAATTGACGGTGTGAACAATAATGTGAAGATGGATCGGGGTCCCGTGATTTTCACTAGTGATGTCTCTCTCCCAAAAGACGATAAAAGTGCTAGCGAGGTAAACAAATCACAGTTGGGCAATTGACAGGATTATGAAGGCACCGCAATGCTAACTATGCTGCAAAGAAAGGAAGGGCTCAAAAGCAATGGGCAGTACGCCAAGGTAAGTAGACCGAAATCCATCTGCATCTACTATGAATCATCCACCTTGAGATATCTATCCAGAACATCTCGCTGGTATTAAGTTGCGAATCCCACCCAAAGTGTAAACTCAAAGCAACAGACAACTGCATTAAAAGAACTTTGCATAAAGTAAACAATCCTTGCACCCGCAGGTACAAGCACCGTTGTTTTATCCCTGGTGGCAACAACACATCCCCTAGTCTCATGTTTCTGTCACTCAAGCTAGACATCAAGGGGTTGAACCCACAATCGAGCATAACGCTCTCTCTTGGAGTTGCAAATAAAATACTTGGCCAAAGCAAATACCGCAACAGAGAACATGCAAGAATTTACTCAAGAACAAAATATAAAAGAGAAGAACCAAATATATTACTCATCACAATCTGAATATAGTCTCATAATCCCTCAGATCCCAACAAACTCAGCATAGCAACAGCAGAAATTACATAGATGCCTCGATCATGTGAGGCAGCTCACGAGGACTCGAAAGTGGAAGCACAAAAGGGGGAGAGATTCATCACATAGCTACTGGTCACGGACTCATGGTCCAAGGGGGAATACTCATGGCACATCCGGGAGGCGTCCATGGATATGGATGGTCTCCCGGAGGGGGTTCCTCCTTCCGACAGTGTGCCGGAGCAGCTTCTCCAGGCAGCCCCAATCTTGAAACGGCGGCGGCGGCGGTACAGAGGGGAATTCGCGAGAAAGAGATCGATATTAGGGGTTTCCACCCGAGGGGTAAATATAGGAGAAGGGGGCATCAAGGGGACCCACGAGGCAGTCAGGAGAGTCCCTGGCGCGGCCCAGGGTGAGCCCGCGCCACCTGCCCTCCTGACTGCCTGGTGGTGGCCCCCCTTCCCTCTCTTGGTGATTCCGGAAGCTTCTGTTGCGCTGATTTTTTATATATTTTCCCGGAATTTTTGGAGCACTTTTAATGGCCGGAAAACCTGAAATACAAAAACAGCAGAAAACAGAAACTGGCAACTGGGTGCACTGAGTTAATATGTTAGTCCAAATAGGTTCAAAAGTGTATGAAAGTTCAAGCAAAACATGGCAAAGTCACACAAAAGATGCATGGAGCAAGCAGAAATTATAGATACGTTTGGGACGTATCAGTAGCAGACAGAGTTGAAGTAGAAGACTAGCCACCAAATGGAGCACCCCAGATCAGCCACCAATCCTGAGTATTCCAGGTCTCCTCCCCTGAGAAGCTTTATACACTTCACTTGCCACTTGTTCTACCAGTTTTTCTCCCACCAGCAACACCTTTGCCTTTATCTCCTTTATCAGCAGAATGGCTCAATCACCAATCCAAGCAGTGATTAGTTTAATTTCAACCATAGGAATCACATTACTATTTCTATTAAACACTAAATTATTTATACTCTTCCAAATTTCCCTAAATAAAGAAAATACACACTAACGAACACCAGGTTCCTATTTGTTTTGGTGAAACTATTGAGCAAAATCCCAAAACATTCAGATATGGACCCAGGAGTGGAAGACAGGTTGAAGGCATGTTTCAGCAAACACCAAACCAATTTAGAAAGAGAGAAAGAGAAAAAAGATGATCAATATTTTCCTTGCCCCCACAGAAAACACAATTATCACTCCCTTCTAACCTCTCTTAAGCAGATTGTCTTTGGTATGTATGCTTTTCCTGCTAATCAACCAATAAAGAAACTTGATTTTAGCACTAACTTTAACCTTCTAGAGAAACTTAAGAGGGAAGGAGAAAGAGTCAGCAATCATTTTCTTTTAAAGAGAGTGGACAGTAAAGACTCCATTATCTTTTAACAACCAAATAGCGGAGTCTTTTTTATCAGATAGGACAATCTCATCACATCTAGGTTTGCAACTCATCGACAACTCCAGTGATTCCCCATAGAGAGTTGTCCTGAAAGAAAATCCATCCCAACCTAACCTGAAGGCCCCAACCACATAAACGTTGTTTATAAAGCAAAGATTGAAAATTCTAGGATAAGCAAGACAATGAGGCTTGTCATCCAACCATAAATCTTCCTAGAATCTGGTATTACACCCATTACCAACATGTCTTCTGCAGTTATCATAGAAGAGATTTCTCACTTTCAACTAACTCTTCCAAAAATGAGAACCTCCCACTTTGGGGCACATTCCAAAAATACATTTATTTCCCACATACTTGTTAAGGAGAATTTCCTGCCAGATGCCATTTTAATTTTCCAACTTCCAGAACCATTTTGATAGTAGGGCTTGGATCATAATATCTAAGTCAAGAATCCTAAACCCCCTGATCCTTAGGGAAGCAACAAGTTTTCTAATGAACTAGATGATACTTTCTTTTTCCCTCATCAGCCTGCCAGACTAGTCTTGATCTAAAGAAATCCATTTTATTTCTAACTCCCACATGAAATATGTAAAATGACATCATGTACAAAGGCATGTTAGTAAGGCAAGATCGAACATTTGCAGTTCTGCCAGCCATGTTTAACTTCTGCCCTGCCAGAAGCCACATCTCCCTTTTATTTTAGTTAGAACTCTATCCCAGCACTTGTTCCCAAGCTTGATTTTACAAACAAGAACACCTAAGTATTTTATACGCAATGATGCAACCTCACATGTAAATATCTCTTGGTACTATTTCACACTAGAAATGTCTTCTCCAAAGGGAAAAAGATCACTTTTGTGAAAGTTTATAGTCAACCCCGACATCTGTTCAAAGGCACCCAAGATAAACTTCAATCTTTTGGCATCTTCTAAATCATGTTGAAGTAGAAAGATGGTGTCATCTACATACTGCAGCATGTTCACACCCTTCAGTATTGTCAACTAGAACCCCTTTGACAAATCCATGATGTTTAGTTTTATTTAAAATTACTACCAGAGCATCAGCAACTAAGTCAAATAGAAGGGGGGGGCAGAGCATCACCCTGCCTCAATCCTTTGGATTCTTATCTGGATCCGTCCCCAGACCACAAGCCAGGTACAAGTCAAACTGATCCACTCCCTTTAGATATTTTGAGCACTCATGCAATGGATGAGCGTGAGCAAGAAAGTTGACACCTAAAAGGAGAAACAGAAAGAAGGCGGAGGAGGAAGACAAAAAGGTGTGAAAGGCTCACATCAATGAGGACAATCATAGGCGAGAGAAGGTCATATGATAGATATGATGTGAGGAGTAGGGATTGCCATACAACGGATACACATGTGAGCTAAAAGCTCTCCAAGGGAACTAGTGGGGGTGCATCTAACTTGCTTGCTCAAGAAGACCTAGAGCTCGTTTGAGGAGGCTCATCATTGGAATATACAAGCCAAGTTCTATAGTGTGAAGGGTCCCCACATAGCTATATGCATGATGATGATCTCTATGGAGTACAAGGGATAGAAGATGAAGTACTAGTGTGGATCTCTCAAAAGGAATAGTAGTATGCCCCCTTCTCTCTTTTTTTTATTTTTATTTTTTTATTTTTTTGGTGGCCTCAATGGCTCTTTCTATTTAACTCTCATTTGTTCTCTTTGGGATCTTTTCCTCACTTTAGGGGAAATACTCTATATTTTACAAGAATATAGGAGATCTTTCACACTTTACAAAGGTACTCACATAAAGAAAATGTAACTATCATGATGCAAATGTATGCCTCTGCCAGGGTAGCAGGATATGCAATGATACTAGCGCGTCATGTAGCAATGATTAGGGCAAGGCCCAACTAGCATGCGTCTCATCGATCAAGCAAGTAGCATGTATGACATGAAGATCAAGTCATGAGAAGATGGTTGTTGCATGCCAATGTATCTCGGAAAGGCTATGGAAATGCCTTGTAGGTAGGTATGGTGGCTGTTTTGAGGAAAGATATAAGGAGGCTTATGATGCCAGAGCGTATCATGCCAAGGGTTTGGATGCACCGGCGAAGTATGAGCCAACTCTCGAGGTGATAAAGGGCAATGCACGGTACCGAAGAGGCTAGAAAAAGTATAGGTGGGTGGAAGTGTCAACTTTCGAATACTCACATTAGTTCGAAGAACTCATGCACTTATTATCGGTAACTCTCAATCTAATCTCGACTCATGGTACGTGAGTGTACTCTAATATTCGAACCCTCCACAGGTTAGTGATCCATCTAGTAGCTAGAGTTCTCAACAGGGGTTTTTGTGGTTTTCGAAAAACACACGGATTGCCCAAAATACGACATCTATCACTAATAGGCAAGAGCTCTTGACACCAAAAGTTCAAACATTACTCTAGTCAATACATCAAAACTATTGCAAGTTACTACTACAAAGAGAACAAAAACTTTAACTACCTACTTTCAGTCAAGACACAGAACTCAGTGCAACAGGCAAACTCTATAACAAGATAAAACATGCAACCTATAGAAAGTTCAACCTAAAACAAAAGAAAAGCTCCAGAAAAACTAAAGCACTACAACTAAACAGAACAACAGCTAAGAAAAGAAAAAGAACAACTCACAGCTAAAAGAATAAGCATGCAAATCCTATGAGGAGTTCTAGTTCAAGCGGAGCATGAATCTCTCCCACACAAATGAGTAATTTGGGGTCTAACTTGTTACTACATAAAAGAAAGCAAAACAAACCTAGAAAAGTAAATAGCGAACACCAAACCAATTTAGCAAGAGAGAAAGAGAAAAAAGATGATCAATATTTTCCTTGCCCCCACAGAAAACACAATTATCACAATTATCACTCCCTTCTAACCTCTCTTAAGCAGATTGTCTTTGGTATGTATGCTTTTCCTGCTAATCAACCAATAAAAAAACTTGATTTTAGCACTAACTTTAACCTTCCAGAGAAACTTAAGAGGGAAGGAGAAAGAGTCAGCAATCATTTTCTTTTAAAGAGAGTGGACAGTAAAGACTCCATTATCTTTTAACAACCAAATAGCGAAGTCTTTTTTATCAGATCGGACAATCTCATCACATCTAGCTTTGCAACTCATCGACAACTCCAGTGATTCCCCATAGAGAGTTGTCCTGAAAGAAAATCCATCCCAACCTAACCTGAAGGCCCCAACCACATAAACGTTGTTATTAAAGCAAAGATTGAAAATTCTAGGATAAGCAAGACAATGAGGCTTGTCATCCAACCATAAATCTTCCTAGAATCTGGTATTACACCCATTTTCAACATGTCTTCTGCAGTTATCATAGAAGAGATTTCTCACTTTCAACTAACTCTTCCAAAAATGAGAACCTCCCACTTTGGGGCACATTCCAAAAATACATTTATTTCCCACATACTTGTTAAGGAGAATTTCCTGCCACATGCCATTTTAATTTTCCAACTTCCAGAAACATTTTGATAGTAGGGCTTGGATCATAATATCTAAGTCAAGAATGTTGGGGTTCGCAGCAGAAAACACAAATTTTTCTAACTAGCGTTCCCATAACCCAAGATCTAGCTAGCCGTATTATCGTAACGGAAAGTAGTGCGGAAATAACATACCTCGGGGTGTAGTCCGTTGCGCGGGAAACGTTCCCGCAAACGTGGTTGATGTAGCCGATCAAGTTTCACAGCCCCCTGGCTGTGTTGAGCACCCGGATGGGTGTAGTGCCACACGTGTAGCACCTCGTAGTACTCGCACACATACGAGACTCGATGACGACCTCCGTTCTTCGATCCAGCGGAGGTGGCGGAAGCAGACCTTCGGACGGAGCTTCGGCAGCACGACGGCCTCCGATTCTAGCAGAGAAGCCTCAATTCCACTACAGGCTCACACTAGGGAGCCCACCGTGAAAGATACAAGGGAGGGGAGAAGACCGGAGAAAACCGATCTCAATTCGGAGTAATATTTATTTTCTCACGAATTTCTGTGTGTTAAATATGTGCACCCTGCCCATCTATATATAGGCAGAGGGGAGGGAGTCAACCCCTCTCCCTTAGCAATGTGGGACTAAAGTCCCTTGCTAAGGGGAGGTGGCTGGCCAAAGGGGGGGGAGGGGGCGCACCCCTCATGGGCCCTAGGGCCCATGGCGCCTCCCCCTCTTTTTTCTTTTTCTTTTTCCCTTTTATTTCCCCTAATGGACATTTTTCTCCACTAAGGCCCATTGCACATATTAATTAGAAATAAAATTATTTTAATTATTAATTCAATTAATTAATAACTAAAACATAATATTCCATCTCCCGGTGCTCCGGAACACCTTCCGGTTCACTCCAAACTTGTTTCGGTTCAACACGGTACTTCTCCGATATTGTTTCCTTTATTCTCTGATTACTCCGATGGTTCCGAAAAAGGTCTCCGATTTCATCGAGCCCTTAAGTGTGTTACCCTACGGTCCGAGAACACTCCAGTCATGACCGAGCAGAGGCTACAGTCAATGATCATCAGCGGGACCTGGATGCCCATAATGACCCCTGTGCATTCCGGATATCAAACACCGATGGGACCTTACGCCGTATAGCATTCCCTTTGTCAGCAATACTGGATTGTTCCGAGATTCGATCAATGACATCCTATGTCTGGTTCAACCTCGTTCCGAACTAATCCTATTCACTCGTTCCCGTGATATTCATCCCCGTGACCTAGTCACACGCTGCAGCTTTATGGATGGAATCTCACCGAGTGGGCACCGAGTATCTATCCATTATATGGATTGACAAATCCCGCTCTTGTAACAATACTCCTCAACATATCTCCATGGAATACCTAAGATACAACCGTTATGACCCGCATATTTCAGTCAGGTGGTGGGATGTAAGTCAAAGCATCCGGGAAGATAGTAATTATGCACGTACTCACGGTCAAAGGAACGGTCTACCACGTTCTGTAATTACAACACTGAACCTTCATAAGATTTGATCATGCTGTAATGCTTACTTTGGGTAATGTTCATCACGTCACTTAACCAGTGAGGTGACCTCATAGTAAAGAGACTTAATTGTCCATGATCGCGAAACCACGACCATCATGTTGACCATGAACTAGTTATCGATGTAGAGGCTAACTAGGAACTCTGGGGGTTTCTATACCACACATGTATCATTATTTCACTGACACAGTTCTAGCACGGTATGAAACTGGTTATGAACTTGCTTAGATATATTGGAATAATCATATATTATTTGCCTCTAGAGCATATATCCAACAGTCTCCCACTTGCACTAGAGTGCTAATAATCTAGCCGCATTTTTTCCGATCATAATCATCTTATCACATCAGTGTTCATTGATCATGCATGCTCATGGAAGAGGGTTCGTCAACGAACTGCACCAATTCAGATTCATATGTTTCCTTTGCAACTGGTATAGGTCAAAAGCTCTTTTGACATACCACTCATTATCATATAATGGTTGGATATAAGTTTCGCGGGAGAGTGAGACTATTATTTCACAGTATCCTCCAATGATCTCTTGGTTCAGTCTTTAGAAGACTCATCCTTAGTCATATATACTGGGAAATACACTCAGCCAGAAGTCCAATACTTCTAATGCTAAAATTTTATCCATACGTCTACTTTCTTAAGTAGTATTATGTTTGTAGTACCGTGAATTTTTCTCACATTTCTTTCATGTCTTTGGTGATGTCTCTAATTCCATATAGACCCATAATATGGCTTGCAATTGTAATCTTGCATTACATTCAAGTCTATTATCCTTTCTATATTTTAGAGTATAGTCCTCAGTATTCCTCATATATTGAAATCATGGACTTTATTTAGGTTCTGTGTTTTACTCCTAAAGCACATCGGAATCTGTTCTTCTTCCAAGAACTTTTGAGTCATTTTGTTGTTGGATTCACAATGCATGTTATATGGTAGAATCATATGTCAAGAACATATAAGATCACATGTCCAGTACATGGTGCATCTCTATTCTTCCATCAAGACATTGCTTGTGATATTTGGATTTCATCCATTATATAATTTCTAGCCACAAGAACCTGTTTCTTGTCTTAGAAGATTATTCCAACCTTCACTTCGTTTCATTATCCGTATCTTAATCTACTCATATAGATTTCAACGTGTAATGTGTTGGTATTTCACATAAAGGAAGATTCTTGCAATCTTGTATTTTATTTGCCTTATGCTCTATATATATCATAATGCACATATGTATATAAGACGATTCTCTATATACACAATCAATGCATATCCATATATATACATATGAGATCATTCTTCACGCATATCAATGCATATATGTTTGAGATAATGATCATGCTCCCACTCAAATATATCCATCATATACTCATATATTTGTGGTTCAGCTTTCATCAAGTCATTTTATTGTTCACTATGTCTCACATAATGACAAAGCTTCCAAAGCTCCCACTCAGAAAATGCCCTCTGCATTCCAAGTTTCCGGGAAGTTTTCAAAGCTCCCACTCAGTTTCATGAAACTGCAGGCCCACTCAATATTTTGTTCATCACAAAATCACTTGATCAGATCAAGGTTGAGGGTTCCTGTCTTCAGGTACTATAGTCCATCCTTTTAACGAAGTAACCTTCATCATGCCCATTGCAATTCTCTTTCAAATCCCAAATTTGACTGAGATGCAATTTCAGGCTATGGTCCATCGTAGTGTAAATGAAATATTTTATTGATTAAAGCATTCCTACGTTTCCGTAGTCAATCACCATTGAACTTTGGTCATAACCAAATAATGCCTTATGCCCATTACATTATTCTCAATAACTCTCCAGTTTGTCGAGAATATGAAATAACCGATTTATTTCACGGGACGTAAGCCATCCTATATGTAACTCAATATTATTTCATTTCTCCTCGTGTTCTAGGCTACCATCATTCCTTTGTGTCTTCAAGCAATGTTATTCCCTATTGTTTTATTAAGAAGACTCATGATTATTGTTCTGTACAGAACGTATTCATGACAACCTTCTAAATTCAACAATGGTTTCAACTCATATACAAAGATCAATCATCTTTGGCATATCCTTCCTTATATAGCGTCATTACAGCGGAACATGCTTCCGTTGCAATACTCTGATATTCTGAAGGCAAGGTCCAATACCCCGGTCAAAGTTTCCATTATCTCCCATTGGATCCGTGTTGAGAGACTTTTCTCGTATTACCAATTAAGCAACACAAATTATGCTATTCGGGGAGAATATGTAATTTCAATTGCTCGTAGTTTTATTACAAAGAAATTCTTTCTTTTAAGAAACCTTATAACACCATCAGTTATGGAGCTATCATGTCTCGTTAGAATTAGGATGGTCTCCTATTCATGAAGTGGGTGTTTTAACTTAATGAATTAAACAACTTATTCAACAATAACTATAGTGCTAGGGGAAAGAACGTTTAGACCATACTACGATTTAGTATGACTACGAATGGTTTAAGTAGTCTAGTACTTTCAACTTCCATCGTAGTTTGTGGTACAACTTCCACAAGTCTCCCATTATGTCAATATCAATACTTATCACTTCGTATCGTAGCGTAGTGATATGTATCCTTGTATTCTCACTTCTCACTGTGATTCCTGAATCTCAGTTTTATGATCTCAATTGAATACAACTTTCAATTAATCATATGAAGTTTTTTTAATGATAACTCACATGCCCATTCTACATCATTTATGTATAATGATTGGCACAAGTTCTACTTGCTAGAACCTTGTCATGGTTATATTTATTGCAGAGGTTCATAGATCGTGTATCTAATCCATCTCATGCAATCAAGTTATGATTTTCATTCGATAATGAACTCACAAGTTAATAGATCATACATTTAATGAATTCATCAGTTATGAAGTCACCTCATGCAATCAAATCTTTGACTTGTTATAATCAAGACAACTTTATCATTAAACATTGAATATTTCTCGACAATAATAGTAGTATTATAAATGCTTTCTATCATATCATAAATCAAGATGTAATCAAAGTATAAGCACACTTTTATTCATAAAGATGGAACAACTGACTTGTCTCATTACATGAATAACTTTGTCTTGCGAGATGCAAGACACACAACTAAGTGTTCATACTATAATGATTACATAAGATTTATCTAATACTTTAAGTATCTCCTATGATAGATGTCTCGGCGGAATCCATGCTGGCCATCAACTGACTTGATATCCATCAATCCTCGATTTCACCTCTTCCCGTCCATGCAACGGCAGGTCCTGTTTTCATAAAACAGAATAAGTATCACATACTCATTTACTGCAAATGTTGTATAAGGGAATAAAAATTTATAAAAGTATATCAAGTATATACCTTCTCCATCCACGACTTCTGCATCCTCGATAGGAGCAATGTCCGCGGCCAAGAGATCAGTCATGAAGTTCTGGAGACTCATATTAGCTCCTCTTCCGACATAGCTATGAACATAATCACCATAACTCGGAGGGAGTGAGTGCAATAACGTATTTATTGCAAACTCTTCCGTGGTGCTTTCGTTCATTGTCCAATATTCATAGTCCTCCACCAGGGTCAGGTACATCTCATGCATCCTGTCTAAGTGATCACCAAGGCTTGTGTGTTCTTCCATCTTTGTAGATAGAAACTTGCTTTCTAACTCAAATCTGGCAATTCTAAACTCACGTATGAACATTGTCTTTAGCGTGTCCATCATGTCATATGAGCCAGTGTCCTGAAACTGTATGCCCAAAACCTCTGACATGCTGAAGATCATGACATTCCTGACTACGGAGCATTTCTGTCGGCGAGCATAATGATCAAGTATCTCTTGATCGCCAACATGATCGTCCGGATGTTCTTCCACATGCACTTCTATTGTAAACAAGATGTCTGCTCTCTTGAGCGACGTCCTAAGGCGTGAGTACCAATCAGCAAAGTTTGACCCATTTTCTCTAAGTCTTTCACCTTCCATGAAGAAAGATAGTTCACGTTGCTCTAGTGCATTCATTTTCTACAAACATAATTGCAAGGAACACAATTAAGACTAGTTCACAACAATGAGTTCATATAATCACATTATAAATGAGCTCGCACTAAAACATTTCATCCCTAGGAAGTTTTAGTGATTACATGATCCAGATTCACTGCCCGACCTCGAATATCACACGGCCGACGGGTCAGTTTCAAAGGTAGACAACAACTTGTGCGATCACATTATCTTATATGTACTGTGACTCATGCTCGATCTTTCAATCTCTAGTATTCCGAGGCCATATCTGCATATGCTAGGCTCGCCAAATTAACCTCCATGTTATATGCTGCTCAGCAAGGCCATATCTGCATATGCCAGGCTTGCCGAACCCAACCTCATGCGAACTCCATTGAATATGTAGGACAACTCCGGTATGTACGGAGCATCAAGCCATATGGGAGAACCTTCCAGGCGGTGCACACTTCGGTAGAATACTTGTGTTTGGCTTTGTTAAGGGATCATCTTATCACATGCTACCGTCGTGTATCCTATACTAGCAAGTTTTAAGATGTCTGAGCTATGGCAACACTAAGTCTACAGTGTCTCCATTTTAGTTTGTTTTATGATGACGATTACTACTTACTAGTAACACATAGCAAAGCTATCACTACATCACAAACAAACGAACGATAGCCCCCACTTAGCAATACAAGGTTTAGACGGTCTAGTTGTATATTGCAAGTTTTACGTGGCTGCTAGGGCTTTCATAGTTAAACAGGTTTTAACCTACGAGTCAACCACAACGTCAACCATACGATTGTCTCTATTACACCCCGCACGGGGCCCTCCGTTGCAAATGCCACACCCGCTAAAGTAGAGAGACAGACACCCCCTAGCCACTTTATACGGTACAAGCCGCATGTCAAGCGTGGAACCAGTCTCGCGTAAGCGTACGCGTACGCGTAAGGTCGGTCGAGGGCCGCTTCATCCAACAATGCCGCAGATGTGAACAAGTACACGTGAGAGGGTAACAATCATACAATCAACGCCCACATCCCCGATGTGTTATATCCGTACAGTAATACTAAGCATAGACCTAGCTCATGATACCACTGTTGGGGTTCGCAGTAGAAAACACAAATCTTTCTAACTAGCGTTCCCATAACCCAAGATCTAGCTAGCCGTATTACCGTAACGGAAAGTAGTGCGGAAATAACATACCTCGGGGTGTAGTCCGTTGCGCGGGAAACGTTCCCGCAAACGTGGTTGATGTAGCCGATCAAGTTTCACAGCCCCAGGATGTGTTGAGCACCCGGATGGGTTTAGTGCCACACGTGTAGCACCTCGTAGTACTCGCACACATACGAGACTCGATGACAACCTCCGTTCTCCGATCCAGCGGAGGTGGCGGAAGTAGACCTCCGGACGGAGCTTCGGCAGCACGACGGCCTCCGATTCTAGCAGAGAAGCCTCAATTCCACTACAGGCTCACACTAGGGAGCCCACCGTGAAAGAGACAAGGGAGGGGAGAAGACCGGAGAAAACCGATCTCAATTCGGAGTAATATTTATTTTCTCACGAATTTCTGTGTGTTAAATATGTGCACCCTGCCCATCTATATATAGGCAGAGGGGAGGGATTCAACCCCTCTCCCTTAGCAATGTGGGACTAAAGTCCCTTGCTAAGGGGAGGTGGCCGGCCAAAGGGGGGAGGGGGCGCACCCCTCATGGGCCCTAGGGCGCCTCCCCCTCTTTTTTCTTTTTTTCCCTTTTATTTCCCCTAATGGGCCTTTTTCTCCACTAAGGCCCATTGCACATATTAATTAGAAATAAAATGATTTTAATTATTAATTCAATTAATTAATAACTAAAACATAATATTCCATCTCCCGGTGCTCCGGAACACCTTCCGGTTCACTCCGAACTTGTTTCGGTTCAACACGGTACTTCTCTGATATTGTTTCCTTTATTCTCTGGTTACTCCGATGGTTCCGAAAAAGGTCTCCGATTTCATCGAGCCCTTAAGTGTGTTACCCTATGGTCCGAGAACACTCCAGTCATGACCGAGCAGAGGCTACAGTCAATGATCATCAGCGGGACCTGGATGCCCATAATGACCCCTGTGCATTCCGGATATCAAACACCGATTGGACCTTACGCCGTATAGCATTCCCTTTGTCAGCGATACTGGATTGTTCCGAGATTCGATCAATGACATCCTATGTCTGGTTCAACCTCGTTCCGAACTAATCCTATTCACTCGTTCCCGTGATATTCATCCCCGTGACCTAGTCACACGCTGCAGCTTTATGGATGGAATCTCACCGAGTGGGCCCCGAGTATCTATCCATTATATGGATTGACAAATCCCGCTCTTGTAACAATACTCCTCAACATATCTCCACGGAATACCTAAGATACAACCGTTATGACCCGCATATTTCAGTCAGGTGGTGGGATGTAAGTCAAAGCATCCGGGAAGATAGTAATTATGCACGTACTCACGGTCAAAGGAACGGTCTACCACGTTCTGTAATTACAACACTGAACCTTCATAAGATTTGATCATGCTGTAATGCTTACTTTGGGTAATGTTCATCACGTCACTTAACCAGTGAGGTGACCTCATAGTAAAGAGACTTAATTGTCCATGATCGCGAAACCACGACCATCATGTTGACCATGAACTAGTTATCGATGTAGAGGCTAACTAGGAACTCTGGGGGTTTCTATACCACACCTGTATCATTGTTTCACTGACACAGTTCTAGCACGGTATGAAACTGGTTATGAACTTGCTTAGATATATTGGAATAATCATATATTATTTGCCTCTAGAGCATATATCCAACAAAGAATCCCTAACCCCCTGATCCTTAGGGAAGCAACAAGTTTTCTAATGAACTAGATGATACTTTATTTTTCCCTCATCAGCCTGCCAGACTAGTCTTGATCTAAAGAAATCCATTTTCTTTCTAACTCCCACATGAAATTGGTAAAATGACATCATGTACAAAGGCATGTTAGTAAGGCAAGATCGAACATTTGCAGTTCTGCCAGCCATGTTTAACTTCTGCCCTGCCAGAATTCACATCTCCCTTTTATTTTAGTTAGAACTCTATCCCAGCACTTGTTCCTAAGCTTGATTTTACAAACAAGAACACCTAAGTATTTTATACGCAATGATGCAACCTCACATGTAAATATCTCTTGGTACTATTTCACACTAGAAATGTCTTCTCCAAAGGGAAAAAGATCACTTTTGTGAAAGTTTATAATCAACCCCGACATCTGTTCAAAGGCACCCAAGATAAACTTCAATCTTTTGGCATCTTCTAAATCATGTTGAAGTAGAAAGATGGTGTCATCTACATACTGCATCATGTTCACACCCTTCAGTATTGTCAACTAGGACCCCTTTGACAAATCCACGATGTTTAGTTTTATTTAAAATTACTACCAGAGCATCAGCAACTAAGTCAAATAGAAGGGGGGGGGGCAGAGCATCACCCTGCCTCAATCCTTTGAGAGTTTTAAAATATGGCCCAATGTTATCATTAACTTTGTTCCCAACCTATCTTGTCCTACCATGGTGTGCATTATCCAAACATAACACAAATAGCTATATGCAAATTATCTGAGTTTTCAACTTAGGTAAGTTGATTTTGTGAAAGAAGGGATGGTTGAGGAAACAAGGATGGAGGAAGAAGAAAGTTTGATCGCCGTTGAATCTTAATCTATGGCTCTGAAATTCAACCTACCCAAAATAAAATTGCAGGTGATTTACGTATAGTCAGTCCCAAAGTCTATGAAATTTCAAGGCTATCATGTCGGTGATGCATTATTTTTAAGATCATCAAGGGTCGTGGTCTCTCGTTCCATTTCATCGGAAATGCAATCATATCCATATATAGTTTTTTTTATGAATTCAAGGAGGGAGTGGTTTCCACTCAAGTCAAATCCACCTTCGACATTCGGCTTCCGCAATATAAGTCATGAGGAGGAGACGTTCGATCAGTGGATGTCGATTCCTTGCTCAAGTTTTCTCACAAAATTATGCCATACAACACTATAGAAATATAAAATCTAATTCTATAATTCATAAGGGCTAGCCAAGATCCCATCCAACCCCTACTTTGACTAGTGGTGGGTACGAAGGGATAAGAAGGGTGGAATGAGAAAGGTTGAGAAGTAAATGAGTCCTCTATGGTCCCTTTCTTATTCGAATGAACATTGTTCCAGCCACATACTGATCAACAACTGTCATACACATTAGTAGGGAAGAATCCCTGTAGTTCTTCCGTACTTGACAAGGTCGTCAAAGATTTGACCTAGGTCATCATACTTAAACACAAACCCTTCCCCGATGAGCTTCTCAGATGATACACACACCCTCGGCTTCTCTGGCGACCCATCAAAGCTGCAAAACATACATTGGATGCTTTTAAACCTAGAAAAAAATATGTATGTGCATCAAGGAGTATTTCATACAACAACTTTGCATACCGTTCAGGTTTCACATTGTACTGTGGGTACTTTTCTGTCAGGAAACGGGCAAGCTGCAAGACGGTGGTGTTGTGACTGTAGCAGATGTACCTGCCCGATGAGGACTCATTCTCGGCGACGAACACCTCCGCACGGCAAAGGTCATCAATGTGGCTTATTGGCACACAACCTGGGACCGACTGGAGACCCATGAGGCTTTCTAGCTTTGCCTCGTTGCCTGAAAATGTATAGGATATGCATACACTAGTGAAAAAGAACATGTGACAGAAATGAGAGCTTACTTGCTGCATATTTTATTTAGCAAGTGTTGAACTAGTTGAGAGAAAAATAGAGAAATGCTATAGAAGGAACGCCTCTCTCACCGGACAACAAGGAGAGGATGACGGGGATGCTGGTTCTAGCCTTTGAAATCGGCGCTGCACCCAAGATGAAGGGGTCGGGCTCACCTGCTGGGTTCTCTGCACGCCTTACGTTGCAGGGCCAACCGATAGCCAACACCTGTCCCGCTAGACCCCACCACTCAATAAAAAACACGATCTATCTAAATACAGTTATGGTCCAAAAAATCAGCAAAACAATCCTTTTTCTCCCGCGTCACAACAGATTGCCACCAAAATCTACATCCTTTCTCCTCCCTGTCAACTCCATTGTTAAATGTTGCCCCGTGGATAACAAGAGAGAAGATCAGGATCTATAGAAAATTGCCCTCTCCCGTGGATCAACATCAACGGTGTTCTTCAGCATGGAAGGAGCCCCTGGTACGTCATCTCCCATTGATACGTAGTTGCATCTTTACTCTGTACATATAAAAACTTTTATCATACAAAGGAGACAAGATTAAACAAAAACAAAGAAAGATTACAATCTATGGTATGAAAATTTTGTGCGGATTAAGTGGATTACAGAGGTTCTTGTTCTTGTTCTTTGCACGATTCAATCTATCTTGTAATTTCTTCAATCCTGACACTCAACATGGGAGTAGTACAAAAAATACTCCTGGCCCTGTTAGGTTCAATGCAGCTATATCATAACCCGTCTTCTATTTAGATAAACATATTTGATTAAGATGTGAAATCCTTGAATTAAAATTTTACCCTATGTCTTCTCCGTAAACTGATTAGTATATGATATATTTTATGTTGTGTAGATGATGAGACCACAAATGTGGGAGAGACAGGTGCAAACACAGATGATTATTATCGCACAAGATTAAAACCACATATAGGAATGGAATTGCAGAATGAAGATATAGCATATGAGTTTTCCAATAGATATGCAGGACATGTAGGTTTTAGTATAAGAAAATCTTGGCATGATAAATCCTCTACGAATGTTATTCGAACAAAGAAATTTGTATGCTCAAAGGCAGGTTACAAGGACAAGAACAATTCTTTGGAACCATGCCAACGGAAGCGAGCAGAAACAAGAGTTGGATGTCAGGCAGAGATGACCATCAAAATAAGTGCAAATGGAAAATATGTTGTAAGCAGCTTTGAGGATGTTCATAATCATGAACTCGTAAGTCCAAGCAAATCCCATCTACTGCGATCCCAAAGAAGAATTACAGAAGCTCAGAAAGCCCAAATTGACATATTGAATGATTCGGGTATTAGACCTAAATCTGGTCATGAGGTGATGAGTAGACAAGCAGGGGGTCGACAAAGTCTTAGCTTCGGTCGAAAAGATTATAAGAACTATCTCCGGTCAAAGCGTATGCAATCAATCCAAGAAGGAGACACAGGCGCCATTCTTCAATATCTACAAGACAAGCAAATGGAAAATCCTTCTTTTTTCTATGCAATACAAGTAGATGAAGATGAGATGATGACCAATATATTCTGGGCAGACGCAAGATCAGTATTAGATTATCACTACTTCGGTGATGTGGTATGCTTTGACACAACCTATAAGACAAATAGTTATGGCAGACCATTTGCCCCTTTTGTTGGTGTCAACCATCATAAGCAAACTGTGGTTTTTGGAGCCGCATTGTTGTATGATGAAACATCTGACACATTTGAATGGTTGTTTGAAACATTCAAAAGGGCCATGTCAGGAAAAGAACCAAAGACAATATTGACTGATCAGTGTGCTGCCATTATTAGTGCCATTGAAGAGGTTTTTACTAATTCAACACATCGTCTATGTGTGTGGCACATGTATCAGAATGCTGCAAAACATTTGAGCCATGTTTTCCAAGGTTCCAAGACATTTAAGAAAGACTTCGGCAAGTGTGTTTATGATTTTGAAGAAGTTGACGACTTCTTAGCAGCTTGGAATGATATGCTAGTCAAATATAATTTGGAAGATAATGACTGGCTACATAGATTATTTCAGAGCAAGGAGAAATGGGCTTTGGTTTATGGCCGACAAACCTTTTGTGCAGATATGAAATCTACACAAAGAAGTGAGAGTCTGAATGCACTCTTGAAGAAATACTTGCATGTTCGCCTTGATTTATTAGATTTCTTCAAGCACTATGAGAGGGCCGTGGATGATAGAAGATATGCTGAAGTGGAAAGTGATTTCTATGCAAGTCAAACATCCCCAAAAGTCCACATGTGCAGATGTTGATACAAACTTCGAAAGCATATACACCTGTTATGTTTGAGATATTCAGAGAAGAATTTGACATGGTAATGGGATATTGTGTGTATGACAGTGGTTGTACTGGCACTATTTCAGAATTCAAGGTTACCCATTCAGCTCATAGACGAAATATTCATACAGTGAAATTTGATCCCGATGGATCAAAAGTTTCATGCTCATGTAGAAAGTTTGAATTTGTTGGGGTATTGTGTCGCCATGCATTGAAGGTGTTGGACCACAATAATATCAAGGAGTTGACACCGGAGTATATCTTGAAAAGATGGACAAGGCAAGCAAAATCTGAGCCACCACAGGAAATTCAAAAGTGCTTTGATGATGAAGATACTAGAGTTGTGCTAGCTAGACAGTATGGATGACTATGCCGCACTTACAATAACATTTTGGGCAAAGCAGCAGCAAACAAAGAGGCATATGCACTACTTCAAAGTATGTCAATTGAACTAATGGAAAAGGTGGACCAGATTATACATGGAAACCAGTCAAGAGATATACCACCAAATCATGAACAAGCGGAGAAACAAGCAGTTGAATGCAACAATGAGAATGTAGTCCAAGCACAGGGAATAAAGAGAAAGGAAAAAGGAAGTAGCGGCAAAAGGATTAAATCTGGACTGGAACTTAACAATAAGAATAAACGTAATAAGAAAGGTACGGTACAATATTAGAAATAGCTACATAAATATCTGGTCATGTAATTTAAATAGTTCTAACATTTTTTTCCAAATAGGTCAAGGAACAACATGTAAGAATAAGAGTGGTGATTGTGCTTCTACATCATCTGAAGCAAATCTTAGCTTCAACATGTCAAATGGGAACTACAATTTACAAGTATTGCAGCATGCCATGCCTCCACTACCACATGCCGCGAACTACAATTCGCAAGTATTTTCGCGCGCTATGCCTTCAGTACCACATGCTGTGTACTACAATTCGCAAGTATTTTCGCGCGCTATGCCTTCACTACCACAACATGAGAACTCCGATTTTCAAGTACATCAGCATGACTTGCCTTCACTATCGGAGGCAGGCACTACTAGTTTTCAACAGTTACTCGGGTTGCGACCACAACAACCATATTTGTATTATAACACTCAACCAAATCAGGTATATTTATTTAGGTAATCGTTAAAATAAGATGAGAATGCATGAGTCATTTGCTTGTATTAACTTTTGGATTAACACTGTATGTAGACTTTTGTGGCGTCACCGAACTTGGGATGGCCAACATATCAAAATCACCCACTGCCAACTAGCAGTCAGCCAAGTCAGGTAACTTTTTTGTTAATCACTAAAACATAAAATGAGTGTGCATATCTCATTCACTTAAATTTACTTTTGTATCAATATTTTATATAGAGTTCCCTAATGGTATCGGACTCCGGATGGCCAACATCTCCAAATGACCAAATGCCAACTAAGGTAATTTTCACTTACAAGTCATACTCCCAATTCAAGTTTATATCTCTCAAGAAATTGTTTCTTTGTTCTTTCAGGTCCTGGGTAGCCAATCAAGTCATGTACAACATAAACACTTTTAAATAGGTCTATAAACTTTGTTTTTTTCAGGATTGCTTCACAAAATAGTTACCCTGCGATGTAATATTTTACAGATTTGTTACTGGTTACTCCTTTTGATATGTTAGATATGTAACTGAATGCTGAAGAAATTTATTGATTAGTTGCTGCTACTTTCTCCATGGTTTAGTTTTCCAATTAAATGTGTTCTTGGGCAGTAAATGTACTAACAGGTGCCTTATCCAATTTGTGATTTCCCCTGCACCGTATGATTGAAAAAGCAGAGAAGAATGTATATATGGCACACTCAAACTTCAGTACGTGCATATAGCATACTCAAAGCAGAGAAGAACGTACCTCAGTATGTTCAATTTGCATCGAGCGCGAACGCGCTGCAGGTCCACCATGTTCCAGGAGCTAGTCGGCCACAACATTGGCCTGGCCTTGGGTGCGCCGGACGCGGGCGGTACTAGCTGCGACGGCTCCCGTCTCAGCACCGGCGAAGAACACGGCCCCGCGTGGTGCTGCGCGCCTGAGGTGAGTGGAGCTAGACGCGGTAAATTCCTTCTTGCCTCCAGCCAAGGCTATGGCCCCAGGCGGCGCAGCACACCGGAGGCGAGCAGCGCTAGCAGCGACGGCTCCCGCCTTAACGCCTTCCAAAGCCACGGCTCCGGGCGGCGGCGCGCGATGCACACGTACGGGCGTTGACGCGTGCTGTAGATGAGCGGCGCTCCCCCACGAAAGTTCCTGTCTTGCCGCCGGTCACGGCACCGAACGGCGGATGTAACCTCGTCGAAGTCCCCTCACAGTGCAGTGGATTGAGTGGCTGTAGAATGGTGGCAGCGAGAGTGCGATTGGGATAAGGCAGAGAAAAATAAAATTAGAAAAAAAAATGTGGTTTCAGTGGTGGGGTCTAGCGGGACAGGTGTTGGCTACCGGTTGGCCCTGCAGCATAAGGCGTGCAGGGAACCCAGCAGGAGAGCCCGACCCAAGATGAAGACAGGCAGCAAGGTGACAAGATTGATGCCATTTTCTTCCGCAAATTCGCTTGCCGCCTTCTCTAGAAGCACCTTTGAGACGGAAAGTGCTCAATTGATCCCGAGCTCATATGAGCTCGAGTGAACAGTAAAATCGAAAAAAATATAAAATAAATTTTAAAAATCTGAATTTTTTTGTGGTGAACATTTGACAAATTTTTAATATGCTTGAAAATTTTCATCATAAAATAACATCCGTGGAATACACAGCAAAAAAAAACAAAATCAGAACTCCAAAATGCTGTAAAAAATAACATTTTTGGAGCATCGATTTTGTTTTTTTTCTGTGTATTTCACGAATGTTATTTTGTGATGAAATTTTGCAAGCATATTAAAAATTTGTCAAATGTTCGCCATAAAAAATTCAGATTTTTTGGTTTTTTTTGTATTTTTTGTATTTTACTGTTCACCCAAGCTCATATGAGCTCGGGATCAATTGCTCTGCGTCCCTTTGAGACCGCGTATGCCTGCGAAAAGCAAATTATGCGAACCAATAACACTTTATGCCAACATATTTACGTCGATTCTAAACATTTTGGAAGCATATATTTAACGAAAAGACATATTTTGTATCCAAAACGGTGGCTTGGTGGCTCTGAGGTACTCAACGTCCGACCAGGAGCCCTCGTCTAACATGTGGCCATCGCCCTGCAGTGGCCTCATAAATACTGCAGAGTCTGATGATGTCAAGATCACACGTTTCACCGTCTTCGCTCTCACACACGACCTCATCACATTCAAGGTTCCGTGGACGGCAGCTTCGATCATATCCCTCTATCACAATACGTAAAACACAATGTGTTATCTGTGAAGATGAAATAAACTTAGCATAATTTATTGGCGGAATTCTGAAATGTTGTCAGCAGGGTGAATATTTTCTCAAGTCTTCCATGCCCAAGAAGAATTGTTAGAGAGTGAGTGATACTAGACATCATAATATTATGTCCAAACAGCTACATCATCATCAGAACAATCATGAAAATGAAAACTAAGCTTGATGGGTGTGTTACCTCAGGGTCTGCTGACCAGAAATCCATTGGAGCAGCAACGAGGAAAGCATATTCACAGCCAGAAACTGCTTTGTCGAAGCTGCATTCTTCCTCCAGTTGGGCACGAACGATCTCCAAGGGGCCAAGCGCTTGCAAGCCCTTGAGGTGGGAGTTCTTCTCCATGCCATCTTCATACAAATTACAAAAATCTTGAGTGTCTTGGGAAATTGGGTAATTGTTTTCTGATAATTACAACAATGATCAAATATGATGTATAATAAAAAAGGAAGGAATATGGAACCTACAGAAATACACCGTGGGACATGTTCCTTGTGAGTATCAGAGTATGTGGTATCTAGAGCATTGGTAATTTGGAAATCAATGAGGTATTACTGTGTTCTAATTGTATTTATAAATCTGGACACGGGTTATGACATGTTTAACTTTTGAAGTTGAAATTTTGTTTTCTCCGTTTCTGCAGAAATTTCTCACATAGTTCACATCTTGAGAAGTGAATTTATGTTGTATACGACGTTGTGAAATTAAATCTCTAGTTCTGTGGCAACGCACAGGGCATCGACTAGTTAGTTGGGAAAGAACATGTACTTTTGTAGCCTCCTAAATGAAATTGGAAATGAGGGCAACTCCCTTTCTTTTACTCAAAAAAAAAAACGTTTGTAGCCTCACATCCATTACAAACAGTTTGTAGGTTTAGCGTTTTTGTTTATTTTGACAGCTTCCAACTCAACCAAATATTCAAGAGTTCATTACAAATTATTGCTCAAGGAAGCATCTTCACAAATATAATTTTTTTACTTTGGGACTCTAAAGAATAAGAATCAATATGCTTACTCTATTCGAACGGGCGGATAATGGACCTGCATTTGTGCCAGAAAAAACCCACTATTCTGAATTTAGGAAGAACGCAGAAGGCACGAACTGAAAAGGACATGGCTTATCCAGTCGAGTCTCAAGTCTCAACGACCTCCAATTTCATCTCTCAAAAAGAAAAAATCCTACTAAGATTTCAGCTCAAACTCTGAAAGGAAGATTGCTGAGAAACATAGCATATAATACATACAAGACAGAACTAGAGACGAGGAAACATGAATCGAACCGGGGTCTCTGACGGTCGTCTTGACAGCGTAGCCTTTCTGGAGCAGCAGCTTGATGAGCGCCGAAGCAATGTAGCCGCTCCCTCCGGTGACGCACGCCGTCTTCCTCCCCTCCCCCGCCGGCATCTCGATCACGACGAAGATATCGAAGGATGATTTCTCGCTCACCTCACTCGAAGCAGTGAGGTAGTGAGGCCGTTCCTCTGCTCCGGTTGTTGGCGCTGATTTGTCAGGACTCAGGAATCTGTATTATTCTGTATACGGACAACTAGACAACTCATAATGGAGACGGGTTGCGGTGGATGATAAGGGTCTGTTGGCAGCTGAAAGTGACCTGCAGTCCTGCACTCTACTAGGAGTATTAACCAGCCGAAGGAAAGCCGTCCGTCGTGCACCAAAAAACAGTCAAATGAATTTACTTACATATTTGAAAGCACATTTGTTTTGTTCTGATCATCGCATATAAACCGGGAGCTAACTAACATATCAACTGCGGGTATTTCTGGGTCAAGAGACGGGCAAGCTGCCGGACGGTGGCGTTGTGGCTGCAGCAGATGTACCTCCCCGACGAGGCCTCCTTCTCGGCGACGAACACCTCGGCACGGCAGAGATCCTCTACATGGGTTATTGATACGGTGCCGGTGACCGACTGCAAGCCTTCCAAGATGGCCAACTGCGCCTCGTCGCCTGAAATATATGCATACAAGCAGGTTGCAATGGGCTTCCAAAATGTAAACGAAATATCAGTTAGCAGCAAGTGAAAACAACAGACGGATGACTCAGGTTCAGAGATTGTTTGCTGCATCTTGCAGTTTGTGTGATTACGAAGAAAAGAAGTGAAATGTCGCCCGGATGAATGCCCAACGCATGTGCCTCGATATATCACTCACCTGACAACAAGGATAGGGTGACGGGAACGCTGGATCTTGCGATGGAGACCCAAGGTGAACACGGGCAGCACGGTGACGAGGCTGATGCGGTTCTCCTCCGCGAATCCGATCGCCGCCTTCTCTGAGAGCACCTTCGACACTGCGTACCCCTCCGATATGCAAATTGCACGGAACCGATATCAGCGTTATGCCATTGCCGGCATAGTGTTTGTATAGATTGTAAATGTTCAGGCAACACTGAGAGAGAGACTGAACAGAAATATTTGTGTACCCAAGTTGGTGGCTTGTTGGCCCTGAGGTGCTCAACGTCCGACCAGGAGCTCTCGTCCAGCACGTGGCCATCGCCCTGCAGCGGCCTCCTGGAGACCCCGGCGTTCGATGATGTTAGGATCACGCGTTTCACCGTCCCTGCTCTCACGCACGACCTCATCACGTTGAGCGTTCCTTCGACAGTGGCTTCCACTTGATCCCTCTGCCGAACATCATGCGATTCGTATTCATGTCCATTACAGTTTTCTAATCGAATTAGAACTGGAACCAATACAATACGGAAACCCCCAATACAGGTATCCAAACAGAGCATAAGTTATCTCTGAAGTGCTGACATAATCAGATGCCAAATGCTGAAATGCTGATTGTGTGATGAATATGATCAGAAGCTCTGAGAACTATTATTTTCTAAATCATCAGAGGGCTCACAAGTCACAACATGAAATTAAACTGCGATCCAAGCCACTAACTGTACGTCTACACCACAATCATATAGTCGTGTACGGATGTCCGTTTACCTCGGGATGTGCTGAGATCAGGTTCAACGGAGTTACGGAGCGGCGACGAGGAAGGCGTAGTGGCAGCCGGAAACTGCTTGGTCGAAGCTGCCCTCTTCATCCAGCCGGGCACGGATGATCTCCAAGGGGCCAATCGCTTGCAAGCCTTTGAGGTGGGAATTCTTCTCCGTGTCATCTAGAACAAGAACAGAATTACATAATCTTCAGTTAGAGGCCAACCCTTGGTTGCACAAGGATTCCAACCAATTTCAGCAGAGGCATGCTTTCCTGGTTGAATTTACTGAAGATCGAATTTAGCAGAAGAGTTGGGGTCTAACCAGGGTCTCGCACGGTCGTCTTGACAGCGTATCCTCTCTGAAGCAGCACCTTGATGAGTGCCGAAGCGATGTAGCCGCTCCCTCCGGTGACGCACGCCGTCTTCCTTCCCTCGCCTGCCGACATCGCCGCCGGCCCGCTGCTCGATCTCACGACTCAGGGAGTCTCCTGTCCTCTGGTCTGGTAGTTGGCACACTGCAAAGATCACAGAAACCGCATATGTCCCCTCGAGGAAAACAACATCCTAGGTTACTGTATTTGCAGTTTTGTATACATACAAGTTGCAGTCTGGTGATGAACGAGTGATCGTAGCACTTATAATAAACTATCATCATCATCACTCACTCCTCTCCGACACACCCGGCTCAGGCTTCCTGCGCTTTCCACAGCCCATCCAACCATGCTGGTCAACTCAGCCTCAAACCATTTCAATTCAAAAAAATAGATTTTTTTTAGCAAAAGAAGGAGGGTTTCCCCCATCAAAAAAATATGATGAAAGGCAGATAAAACTAACTGGTAGAGTATCCACACACAACCGTTTGAACAACGGATATAAAGTTTAAACATGCTCAAAGTATCGAATTACAAATAAATCAGACACATAGGGCGACTATCTAAGAGCAACTCTAGCAAATGCGCTATCCAGCCTTCGGCCCGCATATATACAGGTTTTTTGACGTACGAGTGTGATTTGCGGCTAGAACAAAACCGCCATATCACGCACGGTTCGTAAAAAAAATATGTGGGCAACCCGCAAAATCGCCTCTCGTGCGGTATATCTACGGCGCGAAAGGATGGATAGGGTTCTCGTCTCTCAGGATGGATAGGGTTCTCGTCTCTCATTCATTCTCCTCTGCACCGCCACATACCATCTTCACGTCGCCGCGTAGTGTCCGTACTCCGAAGAGCTCCACTGGCGACGCCGGCTCCATCATGTCCTGGCCGCCAAAAAGGCCGTCGACGCCGGCGAGGCGCCTTGCGGCGGCTTAGGACATGATGGAGCTGGCCGAGGTCTTGAAGAGCTCCACTGGGACTACTACGTTCACCGCCCGCAGAATAAGTGAGTCGACGACCTTCCTAAGTGACCGGAGTAGCTTTTAGTCATCTTTTGTAAATTCCGGCAATGTTTCGACGAAGGTTGTATAGCGGAAAACCTTGAGTTTCAAATCTGTAAATATCTGTTGTTTAATTTAGCACATCTGTTCTGGAACGCTCAGTTGTATATCATTTCACATGTGGTGATCTGCAAATCTATTTTGCGGTACTAGTTTATGCCGGATCTGCTAGATTTGTTCTAAATCCCTGAGGGGCTACAAGGAGATTGGGGGACCAAGTCGCAAAAGAGTGAAAGACTACACCATGGCATCATGATCCTGAGGAGCTTGCTTGGAATGAAGGCGTGTTGTGGTACGAACACGTGATATTAGAATGTTCAGGTCCTCCATATCCTCAGCTTGAATCAATATTTTTTACAGTTGTAAAAGAAGTAACAATTTTCCATACTCAGAATG
The DNA here is from genome assembly GCA_950022295.1 of Bromus sterilis. NCBI lineage: Eukaryota > Viridiplantae > Streptophyta > Magnoliopsida > Poales > Poaceae > Bromus > Bromus sterilis. The sequence continues at coordinate 10,026,591 of OX465596.1, forward strand.
TTCAGGTCCTCCACATCCTCAGCTTGAATCTATAATTTTTACAGTCGTTAAAAAGTAACAATTTTCCATACAAATTTAGAAGGATAAAGAAAAAAAAATCTTGATCGATAGTTGTCAATCGACTGAACCATAGCGACTCACTCGTAGAAAAATTCATGTTGAAGTCCTGATAGAAAAAACTTGTGAAAAAAGTTCTCGCCGATTGCTCACAGTCCGCAGAGACCTACTGATCAACTACCAGCTACGTCATCACTTTTTGACAGTCAATTCTGGATCTAAAGCAGGTCATTTTCATGTACTTCCTCTGATTCATAATAAGTGCCGCTCATTTTATACTAAACTAGTACAAACTTCATACTAGACGAGGAACACATATTATGAATCGGAGGGAGTAATACTTAAATTATCTTCTGCATTATTGTATTATTTAGTACCAGCCTGTGAGTTTTCTTTTTAAATTTAAATGCAGGTTTCTCTGTCCCACCAAGGAATATGATGCTTGTAGCGCCTTGCAGTGTGCCAACAACCCACCCAAGAGGAAGTACATCAGAACCTATGTGCTTGAAGCGAGGTGCGCGAGGGGATGATGTCGGCGGGTGTTCCCGTGTGGAAGACGGCGTGTGTTACCGGAGGGAGCGGCTACATCGCTTCAGCACTCATCAAGCTGCTGCTCCAGAAAGGCTACGCTGTCAAGACGACGGTCAGAGACCCCGGTTGGATTCTTGTTTCCTTGTTTCCAGTTCTATATTCTGTTTGGTTGGTATCAGCAACTTTAATTTCCTAGTTTGAGGCGAAATTGTAGTAGGTTCTTGAGAGTGAATCAGCTCAATAAAGCATGTTAAGCTTATCTGTTATGACTTCCTTGGTAGAGTGGAAGTCAGGATCCAAATCAATCTTGCCTAGCTGATTCCCGTGCATCTTATTCTTAGCACTCATGCATGCTAAAATTGCTGGAAACTGTTCCGATTTCAATCTCCAAGATGCGTTGGTGGCATGCAGATGACATGGAGAAGAATTCCCACCTCAAGGACCTGCAAGCGCTTGGCCCCTTGGAGATCATCCGTGCCCGGCTGGATGAAGAAGGCAGCTTCGACGACGCGGTCTCCGGCTGCGATTACGCCTTCCTCGTCGCCGCTCCGATGAACTTCGGCTCAGCAGATCCCGAGGTACACCATTGTTGGGAGGTCTAGTGTTCGAGAGTACACCATTTAAGTTGTGAGCCATCAGCCATCACACACTCTCTGACAAGCTTCGGATCATGTCCACCCCACCATCGTCGTTTCAGCATTTGGCAACTCAATCATGCCGGATTACTTCCTCATTGGGGATAACTCACTGTGCTTCATGTTCGACGGCAGAGAGATCTGATCGAACCCGCGGTCCAAGGAACACTCAACGTGATGAGGTCGTGCGTGAGAGCGGGGACGGTGAAGCGGGTGATCCTGACGTCGTCGGACGCCGGGGTGTCCAGGAGGCCGCTGCAGGGCGACGGCCACGAGCTGGACGAGGGCTCCTGGTCCGACGTCGAGTACCTGAGAGCCAACAAGCCACCAACTTGGGTACATGAATCTTGGTGCTCAATCTCTCATCCGGACATTGACATTTGAATTTGATAGAAGGTATTGGTTTCGTGTAATTTGCATGTCAGGACTACGCGGTGTCCAAGGTGCTTCTGGAGAAGGCGGCCAGCAAATTCGCCGAGGAGAACGGCCTCAGCCTCGCCACCGTGCTGCCCGTGTTCACCTTGGGCGCGGCGCCGGTCTCCAAGGCCAGAACCAGCGTCCCCGTCACCCTCTCCATGTTGTCCGGTGAGAGAGACGTCCCTGATATATGTAGCATGCCTCTGTTTTTTACAGTTTGGTCAGCGCTTGCTTACCGAGAGATGAAGCAAGACAAACTTTGGTTTCAGTCAGTTGTTTAATTTGACTGGTGGCATATGTTCATATGTCCTGTAAATTTTTTAGGAGATGAGACACAGCTGAACATTCTGATAGGCCTGCAATCAGTCACCGACTCTATATCGATATGCCACGTGGATGATCTTTGTCGCGCCGAGATTTTCATTGCGGAGAACGAGTCGTCAGCGGGCAGGTACATTTGCTGCAGCCACAACACCACCGTTGTAAGGCTCGCCCGTCTCGTGGCTGAGAGGTACCCACAATACAACGTGAAGCGTGAACGGTATGTGAACCGTCTGTCTAAACCGCTTAACATGAATGAATGTTTATTCAAATAACAACATCCATTTATATGTGTTTGTAGCTTTGTTGGGTCCCAAGAGAATCCAAGAGTGTGCCTCTCGTCTCAGAAGCTCATCGGGGAAGGGTTCGTGTTCAACAACGATGACCTGGGTGAGATCTTCGACGACCTCGTTGAGTATGGTAGGATCACGGGGATTCTTTCCTACTGAAATGTATGTCCGATGTCAATGCATATGTGATTGGAACAAAATAATGGCATCTCAAACAAGCAAGAACAATGCTCACTCTTTTCCTTCCAGTTTTTGCCCTTTTTCCTTTCACTCTTTTTTCCTTTTTTGTTTATTTATTTCATTTTTTATTCCTCTTGCTTTTATACTATAGTTTTAATGTCATTTTGTGAACACAAGATTTACTTTGTAACATGTGTGAACATTTTTAAAACATACCATGACCCTTTTAACAAATAAACTTACCAAGTATTTTTGTTGTTCCGGTTATACACTCCTCCAACCGATAGACCCGTTGCTCTAGCGCCCAAGTCAAACACTAGTCATCAACCACCGATCTGGTTCCCTCAAGCCAAATGCACATCATGTTGTCACCTCGAGCCCACATCACCGTCACCACGTAGCCACCCCATGTCATGACCTCTTATGCAAACCGTCAAAGCGAACAAGAGAGATCCCTACTGTTAGTGGCGGAGCTTCCTTAGGGCCAACCTGGGCCATGCCCCCAACTATTGTAGTTTTGTTATATCATTAGTACATAATTAGACAGAAATGATGAACTTTTGCCTAAATTTTGTACTGAATGCCCCCCCCCCTACATGGGTTATCCCCTCCAATAATTTTGATCAAGCTCTGCCACTGCCCACTGTCCTTTTCCGCTGGTGACGACTTTTCCCACTAGCATCCTTCGACAACAACGAGAGAGTGAGGGGGTGGTCGTTGCATCGAGTGGTTGTTAGGGTTTTGCTGCCCAAGTCGCCGCCGCCTCGCTCGGCGGCGAGTGGGTGTGTGAGACGACGTTGCAGTGGCAACAATGTCGCCTCCCTTCCTTGTCGTTGAGGGTGTACCTCACGTCGGTCTTTGACATTGTCGCCGCCGGCCATGGGGTACTGGCTGTTCGAAGGGGCGGTATCTCTGATAGACTCGTGGGTAATTTTGGAGTAGAGAAATGGCTCCCGTGGAATGAGGAAAGAAAATAGGAGTTGATTGGTTTTGAGAAATAAGTCAGGGATAAGAAGATCTTGCAATAAACGAGGAGATTGTAAGGTTTAAGGAGAGATTGTGATGGAAGTCTTCCCATGGGAGGGAAGAACACTTAGGAGAGATGGAAGGGGTCCAAAAAACATGGCTACAATACACTTTCGGCTGAACGGCAGCTCCTTAGTAGAATGGTAGCCCCAACGTTTTTGCCACAAACATTTGCCTCCTAGCTTTAATATGTTGGATTTGATCCTGGGGAGGCCTTGCCCATAATACGCTATATATAATTATCTCTGGATTAAAGCTGACGGTCACAATTTATCTTCCTAGACCTACATGTGCGCTGACTCGAAAAGTCATTTTTCCGTGATTCTTCTTGCCGGCAACTCAAAAAACAAGAACAAGATACAGTAGACTCTCCATAGCCGTCTTCACAAGAGATAACTAGGAGAAGGTACATTTCTCTTATGTCGTAATTGATTTTTTTTTCTATAATATTATCCTTTGCTATTTTTCCATGACTAATTAATGATTTTGTTGTCACGCTGAATAAATGATTTTTTTAGTTTTCTGGTAGGTTTAATTAACAATCATTCTTTAAAACATGGCATTATTACCTCATCTAGCAAATATGCATCCCATAGCAAGAAAAGAAAAAGAAAAAATGTACATGAGTTGATAAAATCACAAAGTCAATGAATTGCTAGATTATTTAAGAACAATATTCTGCATTGAGAAGAAATAGTTGGGTGACATCAATATTAATACCATTATCATCAACTTTTTTATTTAGGAATGCTATAAGAAAATTATTTTTTCTCAATACAGAATATTGTTTCGGAGTGGAAAAATAATACATTTTTTACTAAATGTTTATACTTATTTAGATCTTATTTTTAACATGTTATAGTGTACAAGCATAGTTTTCTTTTGTTGCCATAATTTAATCATATGGCAATCTTAATAAATATGTGTTTGATGTGTTTTGTGTTTGTACTGAATATCATAGAAAGATAGGAAAATGTATTTTGTAACAAAACTTTGAGTTTGAAGTATGTTTCTACAATACATAATTTATACTATTTATGATAAATATCTATAAAGAGTAAGACTAATAAATATCACAATAGTGGTTTCTAGTAAAATCTGAACATAAGCATCATACAATTCAACATGTAAACATGGACGAGGATGATAAAAAGCAAAAAACGGAACGATTTTGCAATATCCCACAATTCCCCAATATCAAAATCATGTTAGACTACATCATTTTCAATCAACCACACAATTATATACTTTCACAAATCGCAAGTCCAAATTTAAGTACTTGGGAGCAGTGTCGGAGCTTCGTGGAGAGCAACCTGGGTCGTTGCTCCCCCCCCCCCCAACCCATAAAAAATCAGTATATATCTCTTAGTAATAGGCCCATATTTAGAACAGTATAACTGGGCACAATCCCTGCCCTCACAGCGATTTGCGGTTTGGACCGTCCATTTTTGTGATCTGGACGTTTCAGATCGTTGGATCGCTATTCTAAGGGGATGCTGCTCTGGAAGAAAACACCAAGACTTCTCGTGAACTGGGCCGATCGACAGCCCATTTATCTATCCAGCACGGTCCAAGTCGCTTTGCTCCCTCTCTATAAAAAAAAACTTTTCGCTGGAGAGAGGGGAACCGATCGTCCAAGATCGTGTGCGCCGCTGCCGCCGTCATCCCGTACTTGTGCGTGACACCCAAGTTTGCTGCTGACCGACGGAGCATATGGGGACGAGGTACGCCGCCACCAAGGTTCCCCTCCTCCCTCCTTACCCCAAGACAAGTCATCTCAGTTCCCCATCATCGAGGTCTACCTTCTCCTTCACCGGTGTTGTTTCAATCCGCCGCCTAGGTCCTCCCAATGCTCTGCTTCCAACTCCTCAGGCGCTTGCGCCCTCTTCCCCATCCCAACCTCCACCGTCTCCCACACCGCTGATGCCCCATCCTCCCGCTCCCCTGAGATTATCTCCCCTGATCAAAGCGGGCAGGCGGCCTTCATATCCGCCACGGCGACACATCTCGACAGAGGAGAGGAACGGGTCAGTCTGATCTCAACAGAGAAGACAAGGTAGGTCGCTAGGAGAGACAGGAGGAGGGGATCTATCGCCTGTGAGAAGGGGGTGGATCGATTCGTCTCACAATTTGGATGCCTGATGTCAGCCCGCCTAGGCGACGTGGGCGATGCAGACCAATGCCATGGCTGTTCGGCTGAGCAAAATGTCTACTCTGGAGTTCTAAGGACGCAATCATTCCCTGGTTTCTATAGACACTCATGGCGGATGATGTGCCCAGGTACGTTTATATGTATGATTCCTCCCCTACTACTCTTCACTCACCCTTTTTTTTCCAATGGCAATACAACTTCAATCAACATGGTGTTTGGCTAGGTTCCCCTATATTTCTTTCATGTACGGTTTCTTCATCCACCAAGAAATTTATTCAAGTGTTATTCATACTGGTTGTGGTCAACTGATTTGGGCAGATCTTGAAGATGGGTAGGGAGAGACGTAGCGGCAGCAGCGGGCAATTACAACCGACAAAGATTGCTGGAGTATGTTTTTAATTTATTTTATCTACATCGGATCAGTTAGAAGAGGTCGAAGAGAACAATGCAGGCCTGCATTCATCACTCCAAAAATTGTACCTTACTTGAATATTCATTCTGAATTTTTGATGTGCAAGTCATGGGGCTACACTCCCTGGTTGAACAAGCTCTTGGCCCATGTTACAAGTAAGGTGGAATTGTTTTTGTTCTTGCCTTTTTCTCACTTTATTTTCAGATAATCACAGCAATTCAGGATTCATGTTTTAAAGATGTCTCAACTAGATGGTTATGTTATAAAGATGAGTTTGGCCATAGAAAAATGTTTGCTGTTGAGTTCAGGATCCAATTCCGTTCCAATTGATGGTGCCCTGGAAATTTTGTTCACATAGAATCAATGATCAATGTGCGCACGCCTTGAAAAATTATGGCACTAGTTTGTTGGCCATGCTTGTATGATCAAGACTGGCGACAAGAAAAAAAAAACTTAAAGACGCGGATTTGTAAAGTATGTTATTCCATCTCTCTCACACACACACATCATAGGATCATGTGGTACTGATCCATAACAGAAGTTAGTAGTAGCTATTAGCTACCTCTATGACTTGAGCACCTTTATGTTTTAAATAATACACAAAAAATTACCACTCTCTCCGTTCAGAAATACTTGACATGGTTTTAGTTTAAATTTTAACTAAAACCACGTCAAGTATTCCCAAACGGAGGTAGTCTGTTGCTTTCTTTTGTTAGACTATCTCTTCAGAAAAAATAGACATCAAACACCTTATTGTATATGATACTACTACTGTTTTAACTTTCAAATAGCCTGCAGATAATTGCATCAAACAATCAATATTATAAAAAGACGAGCACACCAACACGTGCCATCGGTGATCGAGATCCGTGTTGTAAAAATATCATATTCATCGAAAACTCATTTCACAACAATTGCGATAAATGTAGTTATGAAGCATTAAAAGTAGATAGGCACTTAAGAATAATCGAGACGACATCCGTATGTATCTACAAGCCTACAAGGTTCAGAGATCCTAAAAAGACCATGGTCACCTTTAGTAAATGCCAATGTCTGAAAATGATGGCCAAGCTATTTCCAGAGAGAGAACTAATCGCTAATGCATAGAAGCTGCATTTGACCAAACATTGTTTGGATTACATTCAAAAATATTAAATTGAATAGGTAATAATACAGAAAAAATATGTGTAAGCAAACGACAAATGTGATAATACACAGATTTTCATCTTAGTAGCTGAGAATATACTCTGTATGGACTTTAATTTTGTGGCTGAACAAATGTATTATGTGAGTTGCCAATCTCACATGTTTAATTAAATAAAGGTTAAGTGGTCCACACCATTCATCTCATCTATAGATGCAGACCTGTAGCAACTAACACATCAAACATGTTCTTTTATTGCATACGCCGCTGCATAACTCCATATAATCCATCCCATTGCTCCTTCCCCATTCTGCTCCTTACTCCCGCAAAGACTCTCCGGTAGCCATAGTTGATGCTTAGGTGGCTAACCCCATTTTCTTCATTTTATCTTTCACAACAGATCTCACTTAGTGCAACCATGTCCTTTCATCTCATTATAAAAAGAAGGATATGTAATCACTTGTAATTATGCTTCCGCCACAATTGTGTTATAACTACATTGTGTATTTGTGATTCATTTATTCTAATATTCCAAATGAATGTAGGTGTTGGGCTTACTATGTTGGCTTCTACCTTGCAGTAGAGTTTTTAACCTCCAATAACCAATGGACAGGTTAGCATGGTGTATTCTTTGCACCAAGCTACTTGTACCTCATGCTACTATGTGTGTATATGTACCTTTTATTCATGCAACATCACGCCTCTCTCTCTCTCTCTCTCTCTCTCTCTCTCTCTCTCTTTCTCTGTGTGTGTGTGTGTGTGTGTGTGTGTGTGTGTTAGATCTTGGCCCATCTATAAGTTACAAAGACATATATATATTCCTCTTGATGCAGGCCGATGTCACATATGCACAGGGATTCTTGCCATGCTTGCTTTGATCTTTGATGACCATTGTTAATTCTGGAGTTGGTTGATGCTTTATTTGATTTTTTATGGAAAAAAAGATTCACCTGCTAATTGCAAAACCTATTTGTTAGATTGTAGAAAGAATGTTTGTATATTGTATTGCAATGATTGGATTCCAGAAATTTAAAAGTCTTGATGTTGTTGCTTTGTAATCTAACTGTGGCTATCAGTTTTGAGGGACATACTAAACAAATTGTAGAATAGCCTAAATTTTCTTTCCTAATGGTTTTCTTTAGGTTTTTAATTACATTTCTATGTGTATATTCCCCTACACAAGCTCACCACCATAGAAAAATAGTGTTCCAATAATATCCATCAAATTCTTATATAAAATGTATCACTTTAAAAGTAATAAAAAAATATATATATTGCTTCATGCCAATTTGACTAAAAAGTAACATGGCTTCTCTTTTCATATACTTGCATCACTCCCTGCCATTATAGAGGTAAAATCAATGGGCGCGGCAACGCGCGCCATTAATGATGCTATGTTTTCTTCTCCCCCCCCCCCCCAGCCCATTTGCCCCTCCAAAAATTCAGCCAAAGCTCCGCCGCTGCTTGGAAGACAAATTTTAAGAAGATATAGAAACCTTGTGTTCCCTCAAAAAAAAGACCAACTTTTTTGAAATTTGTTTTATCACTATAAAAAATGGGAGTCGTATTATCGCGTGTATTTTCTTCCCAATAATTCCATGTGATATTTTCTAGTTACTTATTTGAGATATGTTGTATTGAAACCTCAACATCTAATTAGGTCCAACTCAAAGAAGTCCAATTGTGTCAATAATTAGACTTCTGTTGATTTTTTCTATTGTTTATTGGTTTTTACATTAATCCATAAAGTTTCATAAATAGTTATTCCCTTCGATCCATAATAAGTGCCATTCATCTAATACAAAATCGGTACTAGCTTAATACAAAATAGGCAACAATTATTATGGATCGAAGAAAGTACGACTTCTAAGAATACCCTAAGTCAAAATGTGGATAGAGTAGACGTCTAAGGCTCGGAGAAAAACAATATTTCTCGGTCAACTCCTCACGGGCCGCCAGCGAAGTCATATACTCCTGTCTCACTTCTCGGGAAAATAAAAATATTTGTGTTCATTCGAAAACTGCATAGCAGTTGCTCGCTATTGACCTCGACAACAGCGTCAACAATTCCAAGTTCAAATATTTGTGCATTGTACTACCTCCGTTAATAAATATAAAAAGTTTTAGGTCACTATTTTAATAATCTAAAACGTCTTATATTAGTTTATAGAAAAAGTATGTCGTATCGTGCACATCAACCTTACCTACTACTCGGTTGAGCGTGCAGGCCACTATCAACTGCTGAAAATTCTTTGTCATTATTCACGAACCTGCAACTTGTCTCGGTTGTGAGTTATTTGTACTTATACGATATGGATGCAGGTTCTCTAGAGTAGAAACAGCTCGAACAGACCTCGCTGCTTGAAGTGAATCGTCGTTTCTCATTGCAAGGAGAGGTACACTGTACACTGATCGAGATGTCGGCGAGCGAGGGAAGGAAGACGGCGTGCGTCACCGGAGGGAGCGGCTACATCGCTTCGGCACTCATCAAGTTGCTGCTTGAGAAAGGCTACGCTGTCAAGACCCCGGTTGGATTATTGTTTCCTTGTTTCTAAATAGCTCTTATCTTGTATGTACTTCATCAATCTTACTTTCAGAATTTGAGCTGAAATCTTAGTTTTTTCAGACTCGACTGGTCTTTTGTTTTTTGTTTCTGTTTCTGATTTCGTTGGTAAATTCAACCAGCAAAACTTGCCTACTCCCTCTGTAATTCCAATGTTTGTATAATATATTGTGCATTGTTTTCGTAAATTTCGACTAAGTTTATTGAATGAATATAAAATACCAAACACTATATGAAAATATATTTCGTCATGATCTAATGGTATTGATTTGGTATACCAAATGTTGATTAAATTTTCTATAAATTTGATTAAAGTTTATGAGGATTGACTTTGAAGAATACTAATACATCCTGTATTTTGGGATGGATGGAGTACTATATTACTTGTACTGAAATTACTGAAAATTGTATTCATCCAAATTTCCCATGGCTCATAGTGTATTTTTTATGAAGTTGACATGGAGAAGAACTCCCACCTCAAGAACATGCAAACACTTGGTCCCTTGGAGATCATCCGAGCTCAGCTGGATGAAGAAGGCATATTTGATAACACAGTTTCCGACTGCGATTACGTTTTTCTCGTTGCTGCTCCTACCAACCTCGGATCGGCAGATCCTGAGGTAAACAAACATCTCTACCAAGCTTCATTTTTTTGAACAATCACGAGGAATGATAGGATTCCCACCTGAATGCATTCCTCAATGATCATCATAACCGTTGTTATAGAGTTGCGGTAGCGCGATAGGAAAAATATTGCTGCCAGAACATAGCGACAACTTTGTTCCTAGGGTTTGAATATCTAAAGCACCAAAGCGTAAAGTCGAAGAGAATTCTCCTACTAGTAGCGCCAAGACCAAGCTTTGTTTTCATTTGCGCAATTTGTTTGGAGGTGTAGTTGTTGCGAGTCAAGACACCATATAAGTTTCCAGTCATCACTCACTCCCACAAATTATACTCAGCTTTCAAAGGCTTCAAATCTTGTTCACAATTGAAGCCTTTGATAGCTGAGTATAATTTGTTTGGAGGTGTAGTTGGTGGTGTTGGCGTTTCTGCATTTGGTAACACAATTATGCCAGTTTATTCCTCTTCGAGGATAACATAGTGTGCTTCCTGTTCTATGGCAGAGAGATTTGATTGAAGCTGGTGTTCAAGGAACACTTAACGTGTTGAGGTCTTGCGCGAGATCAAAGACCGTGAAGCGGGTGATGCTGACATCATCAAACGGCGCGGTGTCCAGGAGGCCACCGCATGGCGGTGGCCACGTGCTAGATGAGGGCTCATGGTCTGACGTTGAGTATCTCCAATCCAACAAGCCACCAACATGGGTACATAAATCCTTTTACTATCTCCCTCGCCCATACATTTACGATCAATGGACGCTTACTATCGTTGGAAATTGTAATTTGCATTGCTGGAATATGTCGTGTCCAAGGTAGTTTTGGAGAAGGCGGAAAATGAATTCGCGAAGGAGAACAACATGAGCCTTGTCACCATGTTGCCCGTGTACACCTTGGGTGCGTCGCCGGACTCCAAGGCCAGAACCAGTGTCCCCATCACCCTTTCCCTTTTATCCGTTGAGACAGGCATCCCTCCTAACCGAAAGATAAAGGAAGGCAAGATTCAATTTCACCCAAGTGTTAATTTGACTGGTGACATACTTCTACATGTGATGTATATTTTCCAGGCAACAAAGCACAGTTGGACATCCTGTTGGGCCTGCAAGCGGTCACAGCTGACTCCATGGCGATATGCCACGTGGAGGACCTCTGTCGTGCCAAGGTTTTGATCGTTGAGAATGAGTCTTCAACAGGCAGGTACATATGTTGTAGCCACAACACTACCATCGTGCAACTCGTTCGTCTCCTTGCCGAGAAGTCCCACAATACAACGTGAAGCTTGAACTGTATGTGAACTGGTTGTCTGGACTACTCGACACAAATGCATGCCTATTTTTGTCGCCAGTTAACAATATCGATATATGCTTTGCAACTTTGATGGGTCCCCAGAGAAGCCGAGAGCGAGTCTGACGTCCGAGAAGCTCATCGGAGAAGGGTTTGAGCTCAAGTATGATGACCTGAGTTAAATCTTCGACGGACTGATCAAGTACGGTAGGACCACGGGGATTCTTCCATACTGATATGTACATCAGTTGTGCATCAATATGTGATCGGAACAAAACAATGTCGTCTTAAATAAACCATACAAACTCGCGCTTGTGTTTTGGTGCATTATTAGTTCTGCCTTGTTTGGGATAACATGTATATATAGCACAAAACCTTAGTCATTAGGGTTTCTGTATCATCAAGTTCCAACTTTTAAGATTTCTCTTACATAAACATGTTCTAGAATATAGAAATTCAATCTATCTAAATCTCATATTTTAAAGATTTGTTGATCTTCGTGGAAACAATCGTTGATTGGTGAGAATATTGTGAGGGTGACTTGGTGTTGAAAGTTCTTGCTAGGGCGATAGGAAGATCAAACCTGCACAGACCTCCCCTCAACTCTAGGTATACGGAGTTGAAATAAAATGAACAATGAAGTAAAATAATTTAAACAACTAATTTCCATCGCAGATTGATAAGATTTTTTTTTACCATGGTTTTAATTAAAATTTTGGAGTTTCCGATAAGAAAGTTTACATGCATGTGGACAAACCCAAATTATAAAATCTAAAATTTCCCTAGCAAATTTATATTGAAAATTTACATGGTATTTTGATTAATATTCCCGTGTTTTGTGTGAGAAATTTACCGTGTATGTAAACCTAACAGAAATTCACCGTGTTTGTTAAAAAAATCCATGGCGTCTAAATAAAATAAATTTTCTGCTAAATTTGAACAATTGGACATAGTAAAAAAAATGAACAAATTTGAGATGGCAAAAAGTTCATATGATAAACATATAAAAAGAATCGTCTTGTCCCACATATAAGAAATGACATGTTACATAAAAAGCAATTTGCCATGTCCTACAAGTAAGAATTATCATGTCCTACAAATGAGAATTATCATGTTCTACAAATAAGAATGACCATGTTCTATAAATAAGAATTAACATGTCCAACCAAATAAGAATTACCCATACATTACATGTCATACAAACAAGAATTGTCATGTACTACAAACAATAATTGTCATGTCCAACAATTTTTTAATGTGTCCAACAAATAAGAATTTCCATGTCCTATAAGCTATATACAAAATAAGAATTTACCATGAATGATTTGAAAAATTAAAATAAGAGTTTACCATGTGCAAACATCCATCGCAACCTACATAAAACAAACTAAAAATAAAAAATAGGCAAAATTGTCATGAGTGAAAAACATATTACACCATTGTAACCATGGCAAATTTGCCATGTTCTACTCAAAATAGCCATGTCCAACATTTTCAATAAAAATTATCTTGTTCTACACAATATCATGTCCCACAAATAAAAAAAGTCATGTCACATTTTTTTTTGCCAATTGCCTAAGTTTCAACAAGTTCGACAAGCGCGGCTACATCAAGGTCGCCGAGGAGTACGCCGCTGGCAGGGACAAGACCCGGGCGTGGATGAACGAGGCGCGGGAGAAGGCCATGAAATCCGTCGACGTCCCGGGCAGCAACGAAGATCTGAAGTGTTTCTTTAGGAAGGAACGAACCTGATGCACGACACACATGTTATCTGTCTGTGTTTTGCACATCTATCTGTCGTCCGCCATGCACGATCGTTTTGCCTTATGTGTGTGTTGTGTTCCATTGTCACCTGAGATAAGCTTAGGCAGTGGTGAACGCCGTGGCCTTGTCTGATAACTCGCTGAGAGGTGTTTGGCGTTATGTTGTGGTTATGTTTTGCAATGCATAAACGGGTGCTTGCATGCGCTCACCTTGATGACACAATATGTGGCAGATCTCATCATGGCTTTGGGTTTATTTTTTGGTTTGTTAGAGGTGGCAGACTTTTTCCCTTTGTATCCAGAAATCGTTAATTTGCGTGATAGTTAAGCTTGTTTCTAAAATTAAACAGCCAAGTCGTTGTAGTATAGTGGTAAGTATTCCCGCCTGTCACGCGGGTGACCCGGGTTCGATCCCCGGCAACGGCGTTATTTTATGGTGTTTGTCGAACTTCGTATATTTTCGTACATACTCTGTTATTTTCCTTAGTCAGAGGGTTTAGAGATTTGAAAACGAACGGGTAGCAGACTCACGGTGGAATTCACTTTCCTTAGTCGGAGGGTTTAGAGATTTGAAAACGAACGGGTAGCAGACTCACGGTGGAATTCACTTTCCTTAGTCGGAGGGTTTAGAGATTTGAAAACGAACGGGTAGCAGACTCACGGTGGAATTCACTTTCCTTAGTCGGAGGGTTTAGAGATTTGAAAACGAACGGGTAGCAGACTCACGGTGGAATTCACTTTTAGATGAAACTTACGTAGCGACTACTACTAACCCGCTTGCACTCTGGATCTTTTCTTTTCTTCAGATTAAGAGCATCTCCAGCCGCGCCCCCAATACGGCGAAAATAGCGTCGGTCGAACGTATTTCGCCCAGTCACGCCTCCAAGACCCCAATTAGCGCCGGATGAGGCCGATTTTGAGTCCGGCGAACCCAACCCGAACCCAGCGCGCTGGGGGTCGCTTGGGGCGCCGGACGAAACGAAATCGTCTGTCTGGCCCACTGGCAGGCCAAGCCGACCCAAAAAGGGAGTTCTCTCCCCCACCTCTCCCCACCGCCCTTGCCGTCGCCGGCCGCCGCGCCGCCGCTAGATAGCCGTTTCTGCCGCCCAAAACACGCCGCTGCTTCTCCCACGCCTCCCCTCTTCCAAGGCCGCCCCTAGTTCACCGGCGTTTGGCCGGCGCGGAACGCCAAGCCGAGAACACCGGCGCAAAGTCGCGCCCACCTTGCGACCCACCTGTTCGACGAATTGCGGCCCCGAGATGGACTCCAACGACGAGACACTCTTCGCCGCGTTGATGGAGGAAGAGGCGATCGTCGGCGCCCAGGACGACGAGCACCTCACGATGCTCGCCGCCTTGGCTGACCTGTTCGGCGCCAACAAGGAGCCGCACCGAGGAGGTTCCAAGATGGGCCACCGGAAGGGAAATGAGAGGGGCCGTTCGGAGGGCTACTGTTTGCTCTACTCCGACTACTTTGCCGATGTTCCCCTGCGGCGAGAAGACATTCCGGTGCCGGTACCGCATGGGTCGAAAGCTCTTTCTTTGCATTGTCACTTCACTTCGAGAGTACGACAGCTACTACGTTTGCAAGAAAGATTGCACCGGCACAGTTGGGTTCTCCTCACTTCAGAAGTGCACAACATCCATGAGGATGCTTGCATACGGAACTCCTGGTGATGAACATGACGACTATGCACGCATGGCCGAGTCCACCGCCCTTGATTGTTTCTACAGATTTTGCAGAGCAGTAGTTGACTGCTTTGGAAAACACTACTTGCGAGCACCCAA
This sequence comes from Bromus sterilis, assembly GCA_950022295.1. Lineage (NCBI taxonomy): Eukaryota > Viridiplantae > Streptophyta > Magnoliopsida > Poales > Poaceae > Bromus > Bromus sterilis. The sequence goes on from OX465596.1 coordinate 10,041,771, forward strand.
TGCAGAAGACATTGCTCGAATCCTAGCAGAGAATGAAGCAAGAGGATTTCCTAGGATGCTTGGAAGCATCGACTGCATGCATTGGGAATGGAAGAACTGTCTATTTGCTTGGCAGGGGATGTACAAGGGTGCAAAAGGTCACTGCAGTGTGGTACTTGAGGCGGTTGCTATACATGATCTCTGGATTTGGCACTCCTTCTTTGGTATGCCAGGAACACACAATGACATCAACGTCCTGCAGTGTTCAAATATCTTTGTCAGGCTTGTCGAAGGTCATGCTCCTCCGGTAAACTTCGAGGTCAATGGGCACCAGTACAACAAGGGATACTATCTGGCAGACGACATCTATTCAAGATGGCCGGTATTTGTGAAGACTATCTCAAACCCTGTGTCAGGGGGGAAGCATGCCCATTTTGCCAAGTGCCAGGAGGCTTGTAGGAAGGATGTCGAGCGAGCATTTGGGGTATTACAGTCTCGATTTGCTGTTGTCCGGTACCTCGCTCAGACTTGGTCGAAAGATCAAATGTGGGAGGTGATGAATTGTTGTGTCATCTTGCACAACATGATCATTGAGAGCGAGAAAGCGGAGCCAGTGTATGGCTTTGAACCATATATCAACCAGGGGCCTCTTGCAGTTGTTGATCACCAGATACCATCAGATTGGACAGTCTATCTTAACATGCGCCAGGAAATCCGAGACCCGCACGTGCATCGTCAACTGCAGGAAGATCTAGTGGATCATCTATGGATGCGCAAAGGCAATGTCTAGTTTGATCTGGGTTTTTTTTGTATTTGTGCCGAACTATGTGTAATATCATGTTGAATTTACGCCGAACTGCGCCGAATTTGCGTTAAACTGCGCCTATATTTCCATGTTTGTGTTTAATCTGTGCCAAAAAAAATAATTTGCGCCGTTTTTTGGGTCGAATTTGGGCCGAATCTGAGCCGGCCCCGCCAGTCTTGGGGGTCGCCTTGGGGGCGCGGCTGGGGAGCGGAACTCGCCCCAAGACCTATCGCCATGCCGAGCGCCCCCAAGCGGCGCTAAAATAGTGCCGCAAAACGTCTTAGGGAGGCGAACGGCAGGAGATGCTCTAATAACTGCCTACAAGTATTCTTCTGTTACTCTTAATCTAGCCAGCTCTGTAGTACTAACACGCAGCAGAGTTGAGTTTACGACAGCTGAATTAATTTATCTGTTTATCTCTTGTACGAGTGTGTAGAGGAATTCATCGTATTCCAGGCCTGGGAACGGAGCGAGTACGCCATGAATGGCTACGTCGAGGTTGATGAGGACTACCTTGCTCATAGGGAAGAGGTTCGAGCTTGCAGGCGACAGAGAACGGGAGTCTGCCTTGGAAGCGATCGATGGAGACCAAGATCTGAAGATGTTATTTAGGGACAGACGGCACCGAAAGTCTGAAACCCGTCCATCCTTGTTACCTGTATGAGCAGAATCTGCGATCGCTCTTTTAAGTTTAGCCGTGTGTATTTTTCTGTCATGTTAACTGTGGTTCCATTGATTTTATTGTTGTGATCCATGTCAAAGTGTGCTAGCTAAGCACCATTGAACGCCTTGTGTAATGATTCGCCATGTTATATCCACAAGTTTGCCATGAGAATTAGTTTCAGTCATGTTCTTTCATTCCCTGTCGCTGCTGCCAAGGTTCAGTGTTTCGTTATATTTCCAAGTTGCCACTATACTACACTCTGTTTTCTTCAGAAAATAGCAAACCCTATTTGTTGACTGGTAAGTAACCTTTGTACTGTATGTATAAACAAGGTGATATGCCCTGTAACCTTCATCCCCCCTGCAAGACTGGATAGAAGAAGACGAGCCTGCCGCCAGTCACCAGCCTTCTCGTAGCAAGGTGGATGTCAGCAACTCTCCCAGACAGCAAGGTGAAGATGAACAAGGCGTGCCGACAATAGCACCTGAAGATTAACAGGGAACGAGCGATACAAGTGAAACCAAACTGTTTTTACTGTTTCGGGACCGATTGCACTCATGAACTGGGTCGGCGCGCGTTCATGAAAAGTCATCACCGATACTTAGCTATCCTGACGAGGGCATAATCCAATCCAATCCAACCTAAACCTAATGAATAAACTAAGTACTTCAAAGTAGCCCGCACTGCTGCTGAAATCCAAAGTTGCAAGCTGGGTAAAGCAGGATCTGGCGCACCGACAGGGGGAATCATGCACTGATTATTACTTGTAAAACAGACTTAATCTGATAAGGACGTCGATCGTCGTGGAAGCTAATACGTGTGCTCCCAATCATGATGCTGTTGTGTTGCCTCACGTGAGTCTCGAGGGGCCTGCAATATGGGGTGGAGTGAGACGAAGGGTAAGCCTATATCACACCGATTGACATTATAAGTATGAAATGAAATAGGAAGCGCCATTCTCAGCGACTGTTAATGAAACAAGATGGGATAAACTTCAAGTTTTGAAGCCGAAAGCATATATCATTGTTCAGTCCGGCACAGGATTTCCTGGCGTATCATGCAGACACGAACGGCACAGACGATATTTGCTGACCATGCTGTTCATCCGATGATCTGAACCAACGAACATGGAGGGAGTCCTCTAGCTTAGCTAGGTTCAAATCAAAGGAAAAGCAGGGGACAGCGGTCGACAATGTCCCTTTCTGGATCAACTTGGCGCCTTATCCGATTGGTGACCGCTGCGGGCACGGGCAGGACACCAGACGACGGCGACCGGAGCTGGGTGGACATATCTCCGGCCGGCCACGTACGGTCACCGTCCCCGCCGGCTGATCCGGCGTCACTAGCGCGCAAGCTCACTCTCCGACCGTGTGATGCGTGCGTGTGTGGCCGGCCGTGGTCGCTACTACTGACAAGTCCGATCGCCTTGTACTTTGGGCAGGGCAGGGGCCGGACGCCTCCCCGCCGCCGGGAGGGCCAGCGGTGGGTGCCATGCCAGCCAAGGGGTCCGTACTACGACGGTCCATGTGGGCGTATCTGGCCGCGCGATCTCCTGCCTCCGCCGGAGTCCTTGAATATACTTACTACTTTGCACGCCGTCTCCGTCTCCGGCTCCGGCAGCTCGTGAACATGCCATGTTATTCGATGTTCCTAGAGCTTCCAGTTGTTAATTTCCAGTTGCTTTGCTGGTCGACGTGATTTTCTCTCTCTCTCTCTTCATTGTTCATGCCATCCTAGGCCATAAGGTTCATCAGGTTTTTAGATAGAGAGATTGTAACGTCGTTCATCAATCAACGTCTCGAAAATCACATCATGCATGGGCTGCACGCACGCACGGGCGCCACTATTATTAGTATTAAGCAATCGCGGGACTGCGCGCGCGTCGAGTTAGGTGCCATGTTTCCATATTGTTTAGTCGTGAGGTCCGACCAAAACACTCTTGGACAGTGAAGTTCTTGGCGACAAAAGAGAGCCAGAACTTCGAAATTCAAGTTAATCGCTTCATCAGCGTCAGCACAAAGGCGCAACAAGGGGTTATCATTGGTTTCTAACGTGAGTCTAGGTACGCCGACTGTAAAATTCATGAAAAACACCGTCCCTATTCTCACTCCCAGAAGATGAGAAAATATTAGTGACGAGAGAAAAGATGACAAAACGGCACTACAAATCTGTCCCCACTACTTAGCATTAGCAATTCGTTCGTTCTATATAACATGCTAATGATATGTCAACTAAAGCCATGATATGCAGGCCTTCAATAACAAACAGTTCTTGGGCTTGTCTGTTAGCACTTAGCACTGCATATCCTGAAGTTTATCGTCTCATGGAAATGGAATCAACATGTCCTCTGGATCCTCGAATCATCTCTGATCAAGGTACGGTTGCATATACTAATTGGGGTGGTTGATTTGCTAATAATCTACAAGAAAGAAGATCACCACACAATCTGGTCTCATATGCCATTCCCAGCAAACGTGTCTTGTCTGTTGTGTAGAAGGATCTAGCAGAATCCCAATGCCAGTGAAACCTAGCTTGGGGATTCGTCGTTCAGGGCAACTACATCCAGATGAGGCAAACGTTTTTCTCAACAAAAAATAAGACAGAAGATTTATCTCATATCATTAACGTTCGCCGTGTACATTGCGCCTCAACAAATGAAAGAAAAGGCTACTCTGACGACATGATTGAGCTCACATTACCCCTCACAAAAAATGATTGAGCTCACATTAAACGTTTTGCCCAGTAAGAATCAATTTTTTAGCCTTCCCTTTCATGTTATCAATAAGAGTACAAGGCATTTGTGTCTTGTTGTGGAAGGCTTTATTTTCAAACCTCACATGTCATCAACATGAGAAGCGAGGAAATCACCTTTCTCATGTGACCATGGCGAAGAACCGTCGCCTTCCAACATGTATGGACCGTATTTAGCCCTCCCCAAGTAGCAATGCTAAGTTGTGGAGCATCCACCCAAATTTTGGCAGCAACTCAAACCCCGAGGGAGTAGTTGCACTTGAAAACAAGGGAGCTAATATGCTTTATAGTCCCCAAATTTTGATGTGATCACAATGGAGTGGAGGCGGAGGCAACACAGGCGGTGGCGGATGCGACCAAATCCAACATTGGCAGCTCCATATCGTTCTCGTCGTCCCGCGAAGACGATGAGCCTTCATCGACGATGTCCAAGATCATGTGGATCTAAGTCGAGGAGTCGTCAGGCGGGCTCTCACTCGCCGTCGTTGAGGTAGTAGTTATAGGCGGAGTTCATGAGGACGAGGGCAAAGTCATACTCCTCCCTCGCCACCTCCAGACGGTCGGCGAAGCCTGGTTCTCCCGCCGCCACGGCGACCTTGTCCGCCAAGAACTCGCGCTCAGCAACGGGCGACGCGTCCTGGATAGCCACATGAGCTTACTGAGGCGGTGGAACTCCGACTAGGAGTTGCTCTGTGCCTGCGCCGACCTCGCCGGATCGACCTGGCCACATGAAGGACTGTGGTATGACCCGGCCTCATGGTCATTCCGATCGCGCTTGAACGGATATGACCCGCTATGGCCACCGCAGGACCTTCCTCCTCCTCCGCCATCTCAATGGCTCACCTCTCACGCTAGTATTGTTTGGAGCGACTATGTGCCGACGGGAAGGGGATGGAATGCGAGACGGGAACCGTATCTCCCCTCCCACGCCGTAGATATAGCGGCTCGGAGAGGTTTTTAGGGGCCGCCTGCGTAATTTTTACGAACCGAATAAAATATGGTAGTTATATTCTGACTCGAAAACGCGCGATCACCAAAAGATTCGTATATATATTGACCAATAACAAAATGACGCATCTGATAGAGTTGCTCTAACCCAAGCTGTTGCTGTGGACATGCGCTGCTTATGTACCCACGAAGTGACAAAACAGAGCACTCGTGAGGGATCATCTTAATCATGGTAGCACTGGATTGACAGAAGCGTTTTGGTGGTGAAGCAGAACATTTGGACCCGCCTGTCATCGTCGGTTGGTCGGATGCGTGGCATTGCTTGTACCTGTACGAGACTAGGAGCAGTACATCGTTCACGTTTATCATGATTAGCGGCCGCTCTAGAAGCATCCATGGCAGTAATAACTGGCAAGAAGAACTGTCTCATTCCGTTTCCATGATGTGAAATCCCAGGGCACCAGAAGGGTAAGAATTTAAGGTTACAAGCCTCCTGTTTGAAGTTTAACCACAGTGGAGCACGATCGAATCAATCATTCACAGGAGAGACCACACTACGACTGAGTGCAACGTCTCAGTGACGTCCTGCGGGTTTGGCAGGGACCCGATCACTGCGATACATAATGTTAACTAGATCATTGATGGCGCGCGCTGTTGCGCCCGTTAATTTTTTAAATAGAATGATAGATTTTTTAAAATTACATGAGTAAAGAAAAATAAACTATTTTTTGTAAGACTAACCCTATATTGGATGCATACAGACCATATTATGAAAAGATGTTTTAGGGGATCCATATTATGAGAAGTTAAAAAATACATGCGAGTAAAATACATTGGAAACGGAATTGAACAATCTAAGTTATAAAAATATGTTGATATCGTGGGTTCGATTGTTGTTTATGAAAATTCAACATAGATCACCATCTCACTACTGATAAGTGATCATACAATCAAGAAAAGAAAATCTCAATCAACTAAATCTAGAAAATGTGCACCCTATATATTTTGGTGAAACCGTGTACATTGTGAAATGGAACCAACCCATGTAGATAATTGTAAGCATTGACAAAAGGAAAATCATACATGCTGATCATAAATGTGTATTTGATACAACAATCTTTTTTACATCTTGATATAGAAATAAATGTGTTTGTAAATAATGCTTGAGCCGGAGCAATACTTTTACTATTCTTGTGACTGATACCCTACATAGGTGTTTTGGGCTAACTCTTTTTAGTGCCCTGCGCTAGCAACATATATGATCTGACAACATGAAAAAAAATATGAACTCCTCGATCAAAATGCTGAAAAATAAGGATGTACATCAAAATCAATTCATCATGCAAAAGAAGATGATATTAGTAAGTACTTCCATGAAATATAACACCTTTCATATTACTGCATCCGTTTACAAATACTCACTCCGTCCAGAAATAGTTGACGTGGTCTTAGTTTAAAGTAGAACTAAGTTTGAACTAAGACCATGTCAACTACTCCCTTGTCCATTGGTTCAATCTTAGTTCAAATTTAAACTAAGACAATGTCAACTATTTCTGGACGGAGGTAGTATATATTGTTTAACACCACTACGACAACAATAACAATAAATAAGGTCATTATGCTTTCTTAAAGGTCAAGATGAAATAACTACATGAAATGGACAAACGAGGCATAAACCTCTTACATTGCCGCCCTTTAACAAGTCTAGAAGTGAGAACAATTCAGAAACAATGAGACCAGCTTCAACATTGTTCATTGTTCAATGCATCAGATAGGAAATTCAAGAGGCCGAATCAGGAAATTGTTGATGCCGCTCAAACCACCTTGGAATTGACAGTAAATATTTCAAAAAAGGGATGATAAATTTATGAAAGTGAAGTTACCAGATAAATATTGAGCAGCAGACCATTACAAACCATTATATTAAGTACACATTAAACCCTACTTTAAAGGTTATAAACACTGTAAATCAGAAAGGGTCTAGCCATGAAAGGCGCATTAGAAATACGTGTTTGCTGCGAAAACAATAAGGTAAGTATACACAAAGAGGGAGGAAAATAACATCTCCATGCTTTTGAAATTTGAAGAAATATGCTGGGTTTTCAAGTTCTCATAAGTTCACAACAAAGAGACAGACATGTATGTAGTCAAATGGACCATCACATTACTGCACTCTATCTAAGAAGATCATTCTTATCTGTCTGTAGAAACGTTCACTAATTTGAATAAATGGATGTCATATTATTATTCACTATTTTAGGACAAAACATTCCTATGTAATCTCAATTAGATCAGTTTGGGAATTGTTTATTATAATGTTTGTAGCATAATATGCCGAACTAAATGTTGCATTTGTGTTACCATGTAAGATTATCAGGGACAGTTATTGATAATGTTATTTGGAAAAAACGAAGAAACATAATTAGGTTTATAATCTGAATAGTGAACAATAAAAAAACAGTAAAAAATATTGATTTCACTTTATAAATTAAAATCAGTAGAGGGAAACATATGCAGAAGTTTCTAAACCGCCAAAAAATGTTTGCTTTCGTATTGCTCTAAAAAATAACAATACATGTCTGCATATATATGTTTAACTTTAGAAGATTTCTGTCAGAGGAATTTTCCAAAATCATAATTCCCTATGCATCTAGTGTTGCAGAATGAGGATGTCTACAGGCCAACAACAACATGCTATTACTTGATCATATATGTTATATATGTGAACATTGCACACCTTTATAACTAAAGCTGGTCCTCCAAGCAGATCCTCCTAGTCTCGTTTGTTAATTGAGCATAATACGCATCTTTGCTTCCAAGAAGAGATTTAAACCAGAAGCAATTGCATATGAAAATAAAGCAAATAACATGGATACTCCGAATCTTGATAATGTGATGCACTCGCTTTGCTCAGCACCAAGCAACAAGAAATACTTCTGGACAAAGTGGACTAATCTTAGTATTATAAAATACTAAATTACAAACAGGAGCAGGAACCGGAACAAAGATAAACAAACCTTCCATAGAATCATTTCCCTATTTTAACGACAAATAAAAGGCTCTGTATACAAGCATCATGCCCCTGCAACATCACAACTAAAATTAACACATGCATACACACAAAGCGCCATCATCTTTGACCAAGAGGAAGGTTTACTAAGACAAACAACGACACATGTTGTGTTAACCGTTGCAAATGTTAATTGAATACTCATTTAGGTCACTTAGAAGACACTTAAATAAAATCTAAAATAATGAACGATTGTAAACTACAAATTGAATAAGGAATCATGCGAAGATGAAATTAAGAATCGAGGCCATACAAATATAACATAAACCTGTAAAAGAACTATTGCTGAGATTACTGTGAAGTAGACCTACACGCTAGAGTAGAGGACGTGCAAGGGTCATCTTGTATAGTGGCAAACATGGTTACACCGGTCGAACAGAACCGTTGCCGCCTGACGGGAAAGCTGACGAGTCGTCGTGGCCATCGCTGCTTGAGGTCGAGATCGGATCTGCGGGAACGCCTGTGTGAGAGGAAGAAGAAATTGCTAATTGCCCTGCTACTGCTCGACTTACCTTTCCCATCCTCGGGTGCTCATCCTCTCATCTTCCTCTTACCTTCGACCAACAAGGAGCTGCGGGACAGGGAGGCAGCAATAGGAGGTCGCATCATGGAGGCGGCGGAGGAGGAATCGAGGAGAGGATTTCTCCACCGCTAGCCATGTCTGTGGAGAGGAGAGGGGCACCGCTGCTTGAAATCCCCCTCAACGCCATGGTGTGAGGACTGAGGACGATTCCGATCGGGAAGGGGAGAAGGAACTGCAACCTGCACCCGCTCGGGAAGGGGAGGAATACGAACAGAGGGGTCCAGCCATGGTTCTAGTCAGGAAGGGGAAGACACGAACGGAGGCCAAGGGTTGGAAATGGGCTTTGCACGGTAGACGGCCCAATTAACCATATGCCTCAGATTTTTCTTCCAGAATAGCTGCCCTTTAGGACAGTGGCCCAATTCGCAAACTGAAATTAGATCGGACGATCGAGAATGTCTAGAACGTGAAATCCAACGGCCAGAAAGGGTAGAGGCGTGAGAGGGCTCGGATGGTGCCCAGTTTTACTGTCCTAAAAATATTGAACGGTAGTTAATATGGAACAGATGAAGTAGAACATCACTTCAAATGTTATTGAGGTTAGAGATCCACATCAGATTTACTAAATTCGTCTTTCATAAACGTCCATCGAGGCGTCGATGCGCCCTATATATGTCGGGTGTATTTGTATTGAACCTTTATATATTCGTTTATGCCGCCATACTTTTCATATTCTTCCTAATATAGGGGTGATATGAAGGGTCCATTAACCCTGATTTCATTTCTACATTTGTCCCTAATATGAGAGTTCACGAACATATAAGGGTGACACGAAGGGTTCGGTTCAGTCACCTTTTCCTTTCTCTCCTATCCGATCGCTATCGAACGCGTTCGGGCGCGATTCGTCTTGCCGAATGTCACCATGTTATGTTAAATTTGTGTCATCTGATGCGCTTCCTCTTTGCCGCCAAATCCGCATGTGTGTCCATGTAATGGAGCCACACGACACGATCCCTCTCAGTCGTAAAATCTGCATGTCTCTCTTTGTAATGGTGCCACACGACACGGTCCCTCTCTACCGCCCACACCCACTGGACGGCGGTCTGCTTGGTGATTTTGCCAGAGGGAAACCAGGCATAGTCGGTGTAATGTTCATCTCATAAATCCTTGGCAGTGAGGTGACGAAGAGCATTTGATAGCTGAATGCCTCCATTGGCGGAGACGGAAGATGGATTTCTTGGTCGGCTAAGTAGCGAGGTCAACATTTCTCTCGCGCGAGAGAAATGTAGTGCTTTTAAACTACCGCCTCAGCACCGTCAAATATAGAGCTCTGTGGGCTCGGTTTGGAAGGTATTACTTAAATTGTGACGAGTTAGAGCAACTTTTCATTCAAATCATCATAATAGTGATTATTATGACAATTACATCGATGTGACAATTCTATTAGATTTGCTTTGAGACGAGCTGAATTCCCTTCATGCAGCTCCCTCGTATTAGATTTAAACTTGGCATTGTTGAAGTTGCGGTTCATATTCATATACCAAGCTAAAAGCTAACTTTAGACTCTGCTACGCCGGTGCCCTGTCCCCCCGCGGTATGGATCAAGTATCGATATATGTCACACCTGTCTGTCATATACACCCCTTGTAAGCCGTCGCACGGAATAGTTGATAAAGTTATAAATTCCTTGGCGATTGTAACCTCTGCACGATGGTGAAAGTTTCCTGATTGACACCCGTGCACTTTACCCATTCTTCTCAGAGTGGTTTTCCACGTTGTGTGTGCCCTGTATCGATTTTGTTTTTCTCGTTACTCTCTTGCGTGTTGAATCTTTAACAGGTGTCATTTTTCCTAGCGCACACTACACATGGGAATCATGGTTCAAACTGTACTGAAGCACGGTTAGTTAGGCGTAGTAGTACATCTGACAGTGTGCTTTCTTGGAATTACTCGCACAATTCTTGAACAATGCAATCGATGGAGCTGAATATTCTTGGACGTTCCACGCATCGATCGCAGCTCCTTCCAAGAGCAATCAATCAGGCAGAGGCAGTGCCCCCTATCATGCCGCCATTGGCCGAGCCATCTTATTTTTTGGTTTTTCTCTCTGCTATGACTCATCATCGTCAATGGAAATATCCGGTGCTAGCTAAGCTAGCTATGGCTCGTACTGTAATAGGGATTAGCGGCGTTTTAAAGTACGTAGAGTGGATTAGCTGGCTAATGAGACAGCTTAGCCCATTCATTCATAAGATAAGGAGGAATTTTCTTTGTTGGATGTGCACCGGCAAAAGTGCAGTGCAGATCAACAGCTGAAGAGAAGAGGACAATGGGTGGCGAGCAGCTGAGCAACGGGTAGATAAGATAATTAAGCGTGCATACACTTGGTCGACGGCTAGCTACTTGCTTGCTTCCCTGACCAACCAGGTGACCGACGGCTTTGCTCCGCCAATGGGGATAGAGCAGCGTGGCAACGTCCAAGCTAGGTCTTTGCACGTCAGCTGGAACAATATTCTATGTCCTATAAAATGGATCCAGTTTCTACCTACCAAAGACAACGTCAATGCAGATCCTTAAATTTTCCTATCGTTCAATCCTTTTTCAATAAAGATTGTATTTATCCAATGATCAGTTTGTATGTCCATTTTTTTAATATATTAAACACAAAGTGGGAGGGGAGGAGGGGCCGCTTTGCAGGCCTCCGAACTGCCGTCAAGTCTACACCCGAGACCCAAGTTTCACCTTAAGACCCTTCGCGCAAAAACCATCTCCACCCGCGAATGCATTCTAAGCATCTCAAGCAGATGTGTCATTTTGTGTGTGTGTGTATATATATATGAATTTTTTGATAGAATGACGCATTTTCTTACCAGATCAGATGCGCCAAATTCCCTTAACCCGTAAAACTTTTGCGGGCGGTCGCAAAATCCCCTCCTCGCCGTTGTATATACGGTGCGAGGGGGAGGGTTAGGGTTACCATCTCGCATTTGTTCCCCTCCCCACCATGGCATACCTTCACCGTCTGTCGCTTTCTATCCTTCCTCATGCGACCAATCGAGAGGGCGTGGTGGGCATCGTCGACCCGTCAAGCGCAGCCGCAATGGCCATGAAGCGGGACGCTCCAGTCGATCCCGCCGCTCCGAGCCAGCACGCGTCCGCGATGCCCTATCCCACACCGAGAAAAGCACGTGGCGCGCTTCCATGAGCCGGGGGACCTCCTCTGGCCCACCATGCATCGCCATCAATGGAGAGGTAGATGCTCGCCGCCAAAACCGCGGTGGCTGCTGGCGAGGAAGTCACTACTATCTTTATAGCTCGGCCAAGAAATGAGGCGGCTATCTACCGGCGACCTCCAAGGACTAGTAGTAGTTTCATTTTCGTATTTCCGTAGCTCCGACGATGTTTCGGCGTATTTTTTATTTAGGCAAAAGGGATACAGTTTCTACGTACTACCAAAGACATCGTCAATGCAGATCCTTAAATTTTCCGTAAATGTTTGCATCGTTCAATCCTTGATTTGTATTTAGGCAAGAATGTACAAATCGAGCAACTATCTGATTAATTCCTAGGCCGGCCGGAGATGTGGCCGGAGATGTATCACGTATGAGGAGAACACAGATCGATCTGCGTTGGAAGACATGAACAGCGGCTAGAACGTATACAGAGGTGCACGAAGGAAACACATCTTATCCGCTCTTAGAACACATGAACCCCGATGATGTGCATGCACCGAGCACGGGGTATAGCCCAGTCGACCAGCCAAAGGGCACCGGGGCGATCATGGCGGCGCCACCGGATGAACCCGCCAAAGGGAACTGGGGAGGCGAGGAGATCATCTGTGGCGGCGTGCGTAGATTTTTTTTGTCACCTTTTTTCTTTTAACTGTGGAAGTGGAAGAGATATGGAAAAAAAATACTTAACCCAGATGGCATTGGTGGGTAATTTTTCCTGAACTCTAGTGTTAATAGATTATTTAAGAGATCCATCGGTTGTGATCACGTAATTAGTTAGATTAAAGGCTGGATCTTTCTGATTAACGTGGGTTTTTCTAGTTAATTCATCTATTTTTCATTCGTATTTTGCTTTTAATATATACTCCGATTAAAAAACAAATTGGGAGACCGATGTCAAGTTCGCCTCGAGACCGAAGTCCCACCTTAAAACCCTTCGCGTAGAAACCCTCTCCGTCCGTGAAACAATTGTTACTTATTCAAAGCATCTTAAGCAGATGCGTCATCCCGCCGTCGATCTGTATATATGCGATTTTTTTAATGGAAAGACTCATTTTTTATCAGATCAAATGTGCCAAATTTCCACTACCTGTAAAACATTAGCGTGCAGCCAATAAATTCCCCTCCCTAACGTTCTATATATGGTGTGGGGGAGGGGGAAGGGGGAGGGGTAGGGGTAGGGTTACCGTCTTGCAGTCATTCCCCGCCTACCACTTTTGATCCTTCCTCGGGCGAGCAATTGAGATGGTGTCGTGCGGATCCAGTAGATGTGGTGGCCGATGCGGGTCGCCGCTGCATACCTTCCCCACCTACCGCTTTCGATCCTTCCTTAGGCGAGCAATCGAGGTGGCGTCGGGCGGATCCAACAGGTGTGGTGGCCATTGCGGATCGCCGCCGATTGGTCAAGCGCAGACGCAACAACCACGAGGCGGGCAGCACCCGTGGCCCCGCGCATCCCCCCGTGCCTCCGGCCTGGGCAGTGTTGGCCACCCTCTGCCTCCGCCATCGAGTCGTAAGCCTGAAAGTATGTTTAACACCACATAAAAGCAACTGAATTTTTTCAAGACCTTTTTGAGGAAAGAAAGAATTTCGAAGCACTCAAGTCATGTGAATCAAACGACCTACTTTGAAGAAAAATCCTAAGTTACAGAAACCTAGAAAACTCGTGCGAATTCCTTGAGCAAAGGAGCCCTAGATGTATCCTATTCAAGAGAAATTCGAACTCGGGGTTGGAACTTCACCAAAAATAAACTCATTTTTAAGAAGGCCTTTGTGCTCTTGTGTATCCGTACCTTTTCAGATTTCCAATGTCACTTTCAGTGTAAATTGCAAAGAGTAAAAGAGGGGGAACATGATGTCAACTAACAAGACTTCTTAACCTCCTATGTCGGGTTACTTGGTTGGTTAGACCAAACACCACGGCATTGTTGGTCATCACACAATGAAGCAATGCCAAGGACGCCAGAATACATCACTGAATCAATAATTAAAGGGATTGCGCAGATCTGAATTTATAAAGCAATGTACCCATAGTATTTTAAGGTCCATATGCAGGCTTAGATATCGCGTCACCCACCCTGCACAATCCTCTAGCTATTTTGTCGCCTTCCCGCGCGATTATTATTATTTGATTCGAACGGCCGCCTTACAGCTAAGTACTCCTATACAGTATAAATATTTCCAGTTTCAAAAGAAACACTATTTTAATTTGTTGGCGATTGGCTTTGGCTTGTTCAACGCGGCTGTTGCAAACTTTGAAAGTCAGTATACTTGACTGTTTGACTAGGGAGACTGGTCCACGAACGAACCTCTCTTTCTGCTCGTGCATATGCAACCATATAAAATTTGCCCACGCGAATACTTTTTTCTACTTTTCATACCAAACTTTGCACTGTCAAAAATATGCACCGCTGGAGTTTGGAGCTTGGAGTTCGGCATAATTGTGCGTGTGTTTTCTCTGCGAATCTTTTGTGTTACATGACTGATGCAAAAGTTGGAGTACTAGTAGACACTGTTGAGCTTTTGATCGAGTATGGTACTGTACTAATTAAGCCGGCCGGACAATTATAATTAGGCGTCGCTCGTACACCAACAGTATCGACGTACAAAGCTGTCCATTTCCAATGAAACCGCCCCCCTGAAAAGATTACGATGTACTCCCTCCGTTTTTTTTACTCTGCATATAAGGTTTGGTCAAAGTCAATCTTTATAAAATTTGACCAAATTTATATTAAAAAATATCAACATTTACAATATTAAAGTTATATAATATGAAAATTAATTTAATGATAAATTTAATGATAATTGTTTCATATTGTGGATGTTGATAAATTTTTCGATATAGTTGGTCAAACTTCATAAAGGTTGACTTTGACCAAACCTTATATGCGAAGTAAAAAGAAACGGAGCGAGTACAACCGTCACACACGATCTGCCGATCCAACTGTGGACATTAGGGTCACCAATTCGCTTTCGTTCTTTTGACCTTTCTTAGTGTATCATAACAACTACTCCTATCTTTGTTCAGAATTAACTAGCTTTGAAATGGATGTAACTGTCATTGAAATGCGAAGGAAGTATCATATAAAATGATAAACAAGATCATGTAATATATTTACTAATGATACTTTGCACTGTAAAGAATATTATACACTAGTTCTTGGACTTTTTTATTTTTAAAGAATTCAGAAAATATTTTTGACGAAACAGAATTCAGAAAATATAGGCCGACCAATTTTTAACGATACTCCGCTATTGATCTGCTATGTACCGACAGCTCCCCCAGGTTTAATGAACTTGCCATGTCGACTAGGGTCACACCTATCGGTACATAGTGGGCCGACAACGTGTTGTCGATAGCTGATGGGCCGACAGGCCCATAGATTATTATTTTAGTTCAGCCTATATATTTTGTAATTTTAGGGGATAAAAATATATAACAAAATCCTAGTTTCTATATATATGATACTTTATCCATTCGGAAATATGTGATGTGATTTTAATCTTAATTTGAATTAAGATTACGTTATTTATTTCCAAACGAAAAGAGTACTACTTTATAATATTATAATAGTACTCACTAGGAGGACTTAGATGTCAATAAACATATAGACGGCCTGCTCACACTGTCCTTTCTAAAGGGGTCACTGACTCACCCCAACTTGTTTTATTTTATACAGTGAATCACCGCTACTTGTTTAGTTCTGAAGAGGATACCTATTCCAAACTTTTGAAAATGGAATGAAAGACACCTTACCCTGTGGAACCAATTGACCAGGAGAAGATGAAGCAATCATCCATCTCAAAAAATACAAAAAAAAAGAGCAACCAATTGATTATCTAGAATATAGAAGGAGACGAACGTCTCCGTGTGAGATGTGAAAGGAATCCTGCACAGGGCGGTTAAAGAAGCAATTAGCGAGCTTCGCTTGGCCAACCGGAGAAAAGAGGATTAGCGCGTCCGCTTCAAGTTAGATATCACTCACACTATTGTGTGGATCCCATCGACCATCCATGTTAAGAGTCTAATCTACTTTTAATGAAGACCAGTCCCAAATGGCTTGTCCAATCATAGACTCTGCTGCGTCCTGTATGATCACTGGTACACACGCGTTTTACAATTAGAAGTTTCAGTAAAAGGTAAAGTTACATTATAACCGCGCAATAACACGATATCACGACATAGCCACACAACCTAAAAATAAAAGAGTAAGCAAAGAAAAAACTGACGTGACCAATCATATGAATCAACCAAGGATCAGCGCCATACATCATCCTTAAACTAGATGGAATGGCGCGCTCCGCTGCGCCCGACTATAGCCATGATCTTTATATGCAAATTTGGGTGGATTGGGCCACATGTATCGCCGATTGGTTATTGTGTGCATCGTTGTAGGAAGATGGTCAAAGCGAGGGAGGTGTGGATGTTGATTCGAATAAAGTTGTTAGAATCAAGATTCTGAATCAGATCGGAGCTTCGCTAGTAAGATCTTGAATCGTAGAATCATAACTACCAGGACCATAGAAACTTAGATTCTATGAGAAAAATTGTAGAATTGAATGAGGTTAATTTGGATCGTAAGGTCGTAAGATTATAAGACTTGAGTCGCGATTCTGATAACTTTGGATTTCATATTGGTGTGTGGGTGTGAGGAGCAGCCAAGGGAAACAATGGCAGCAACAAACCCCTTTCACCAAAATCAATCACAACTAAACCTCAACCTAGGAATACATAAAGCAACAACGAGTGAACACGCCTTAAAGAAATAAAACGTATTGATTAGGGGGTTGTCAGACGACAGAGCTAACACAGGCAGGCATCACACAAACACATGTAGAAACCAGAGCCCCCCCCCTAACCAAGTGTCCTCACTGCTTAACCAGGCATCTCGATCACGCAAGACTGACCACAAAAATCGATTGCACCACCTACATGCCCCCCCCAACAATGCATGTAGAAGATACCCACCACACATCTAACATGCTGACACGACACACAAGAGTATTTGACCACATGTGACACCCTGGATTTTGGAATTTTCTTTTTCCAAAAACTTTCCTGGTTTATTTCTGGATTTGCGATTGGATTTGATTTTGATCACCTCGTTGGACTTGAACCTTGAGCATATTTTCTTTCCATGCTCAAGTGGACCTTGAATCCAAGACTTTCCAATGCCTTTCCATGGACCCATCTCATCCAAGCCACCATTTGATGCAAGCCATATATTCCTTTTCCAATAAAAGGGATATTCCTATTATTTGAGGTTTGTGAAGCAACCCCCATTTATATTGCTCCATAAATCCCCAAATAATTCCCACATGTCATTGATGCCATATATTGCCAAATTCTCCAAAAACATTTCATAGCCCAAGTGGATTTTTCCTCTAGAAAAATTCATTTGTCTGTGGGGGCAGATTGGAGCTTTGTGAAGGGAGTGCCATTTATCTTGATCCATTGCTGGTGAAACTTTTTTTGCAATCTCATATGATAATATCATTGATATGCACCAAATTACACCACCATTTGCTTAGCCAAACGCCCACAATAAATTCTCAAAGTATGGATGCAGCAAGGGGACATTGTGAAGCAAGTGCATGATAGGGGATCCCATTTGACTTGAAACATTTTGAGCATGATACTACCACCAAATAACTCTACCAAACCAAATTGGAGCCAAATAAATCATCCATGTGTGTGCACCATCATGTTTAAGTTTCTGGTCAGTGGGCCACATTGTGAAGCAAGTGCTAGCTATGTGTGTCCAATGGCTATGAAATTTTTTACACATGTGCACGATGCCAAATAATCAAGCTACACCAATTTTCAGCCAAATCAAACAATCCAGTGAGATGCTAGCCTCACCAACACCATTCTGACCTATTTGGTGCTTTACAAAGGAAGTACCAAAAATATTGCTCCAAATGATGTGAAACTTGGCATACATACTAATCCTACTGTGTGATTGAGCTATGCACAATATCATGCCTAGGGGAGCTATGTACAAGCCATGGCACAACACAAACACCTTCTGCAGCATTGTGCCATTTACAAAGCAAGTACCATTTACATTGCTATGTTTGAGCCCAAAATCCACAGTACTCTAGTTCTTTGTACCCCAAAGCCATGTGACAACCTGGTCTTACCCAAAACCCCACCATGTGAGCACTACTTCTTGTCCAAGTTTGTTGCATCCAACTTCAGGATGAGATAGAGATCACCACAGTGCATCTATTGCCAATCCAGCTGTACCACTGTGCTAAGCGTGCTAACGAATACATGCTTGACACCTTTGGCCACGAAGAATCCCACCCCCGGTTTGTATGCCACGCGCTTGGACGCACTTGGCGTGCTCTGGCCGCGCTCTGCGCGTGCTGGTCATGTCCATGTCGTGCTACAGAGCGTCCGCGACGTCTTATTCGTGTCCTGCCGCGCCGCACGGCTTTCCGCGGCTCGCGTGCGCCACGTCCCCCCTCCCGAGCTCTCTGGAACCCCCTCGTGGCCGCCTGTTCACCCGCACGCCGTGGCCGCTGCCCCTTGTCGCCGCTCCGAGCTTGCATCTCGCTCCCCCTATAAATGGAGTGCCTCCGCGCCACCCCCCCCAGAGCACCAGCAGCCTTCCCGACCTCCCTTGCCTCCAATCCCCCTTCCAATTCCACGCGGGAGAGCCGCCATTGCCTCCACGGGCTCTCACTGTCGCCGTCGGCCCCTCCAAAATTTCGCACGGCCGGAGCCTCCTTTTCTTCCACTATCCGCGGCTGCAGCCTCCCCAGGCAACCGCGCCTCCGACGCCACCCCGCCGGCGCCCCACCTCAGCACCAACGCCGAGCGCGAGTAGGCCGTGGCCGTCACCTGTCGCGGCCACAGCCCGCTCACCTCGCCCTGGCCTGCGGGAACGGGTGGGGGCGCCGCCACTCGTGACCTGGGGCCACCAGGCGACCGCGGTCCGGCCGCCGTGCCCTCCCCCTGCCGGCGCGGGCTTCGGCCTCGGCTCCTCTCCTCTGTCCCGTGGCTGGAGGTAGAGGAAGGCAGAGGAGGAGAGAGATGGGAGACTGACGGGTGGCCCCTGCCCGTCATACACAAAGGCCCCGGGCCGTTTTCTATTTTTGGAGGCATATTTTGCAAAACGACGATTTCCCCTCTGGAAGGCGTACTTCCGCGCATCCACTGGCCAGAATACGCCTTCCGGCAAGGAAAACGTATTTCCTTCTTCAATCAGCCCGAAATACGCTTTCACTTCACAGAAGGCGTATTTCCACCTCAAAACAGCCCCCGGCACCATTTCGTTGATTTCTCCGCAACCGTAAGTCCAAACGGGTTGATTATTTTTGCGTTTGTTTCGTATCGAGCTCCTCTTCGCGTTGGCATAGGTTTGCTGCCATATTGTTATGTTATTATTTGCTGGTCAAACAAAAGATGATGTTTGACTTTTTCCTCGTTGCTTCATTTGAAATCTTTTACAGGGCTTTGTTGGTGTCGAAGACCGGGAGTGTTCCACACTCCTCTGGTGAAAGGCAAACCACAATACCCTTTGCACCTTTGCAAAGCTTTGACGTGCTTTTAAAATTGCTTTACGGTGATATGTTTATATCGTTGATCATGATCATGATGCTATGCTATGATTGATGTTATCATTACCATGCTATGCTTTGCCATATTATCTCCATGCTAGTTCATGCTATGCCTAAGTCATGCTTAACTGCATTCATAATGTTGCCATGTTAAATAACTTAACCTTTGTAACACGGATAAGTTCATCATCTAAAATGTGTTTGATCATATCTGAAACTGTCATGTTAATATGCTATGCATTGTTATGACCTGATACTCATGTTGCACCTGATGCTTGTGTTCGCTGTTGGAGATATGCTTCGTGACAAGTTGATCAGGTGCCACCGAACCGGACTTATCCGTGCAGCCACATTTGCTTGTATGGGCGGGCCTTGATTCGGTCTGCCGGTGGGTTCTCTTATTTGTATCGCCATCTAGGGGAGGTTATGCACACATGCTAACCTGGCCCGGTAGGTGGTGATAACCTTGAAAGCCAGTGTTGTTATGAGCTCAGTCCCCGTTGGGAAAGTTTTTGCCACAAGGTGGCCGAGTGGTTCTGGTGGTAACGTGGAGACCTAACCACAGGGCTACCCAAGACGGAATGTCGGTGATACGGTAAGAGGGACACTCGGTATATCGGTCTCGTTGGAGATGTCCTAGTCCACTCCTGCGGTGCGAGTTCCAAGGATCCTTAGGGAGAAGTACCGAGGTGCTGGATGGAGGAGGAACTCCATAATGTGGGTAACATGCACAAACTGTGCAGAGTCAAAATCTATTCGAATAGCCGCGTCCTCGGTCATGGGACACAGTTCGTGCTAGGTCACACCATATGATCAACTTGAGTACGGTGGCAAGTTTGTGGTAAGTGGATGGTCATGCGATGAGTGGATTGGTTGGGTGGTAACGGAGGACACCTAACCCGTTGAATGGTCGTGCGATGACCCGTTCGGTCACGCGACGACCCGTGGAAGCGATTGGTCACGAGGTGACCCGGTGCTTTAGTCTATAAGGACTCCGAGGTAAGCCACGTGATCGTGCGGCGATCATGTGGAGTGCATTGTGTGTGCATTAGACTTAATGCTGTTAATATGCTTGATGATTATATGCTTGCATGATATTGTTGCTCACCTGTTTAATCCACTAATATACTTTAACCTGTTGCCATGTTATTGTTTTGCCTTGTTGCATGGTTGTTGTGAGCTTGCAAGTACATTCAATGTACTGACCTGGCGTGTTATGCCAGATTTGTAGGCCGTGCTTTGGATGCGTAGGATGACGTTCCCGGTGTTTGCGAGCTAGGAGGTGTCCCAGCCAGTGTTCCTGTGGATTGGAGTTCGTTATCGCCGTTATTGTTTCGCTGCCGTCGATATTCCGCTGCTAGAGTTATGTTGTTGCTTGGTGTAGAGCTGAGGCTAGCCTGAGGAGCAAGTTATGTCTCCGCTAGCGTTGTAATAGACCTCGTGTACTCCTATCTTCGGTAATAGAAAGTTGTCCAGTTCTATAGCAATCAGTGTCGTGTTCCAGAAGACTTGATCTTTGGGCTGGTGCACGGGGCGTTCCGGTCCTCTGAGCCGGGGTGCCACACCACACAATGACTAAACTCGGAGGAAAATATCCCCATCACACTCATGCGAGACTTGAAATGGAGTTAAAACAAATTTTACTCACCATCCTGAACTGCACGTGTGATATCTATTCCTTTTAGTTTTGATCTACAAAAACTAATGTTCCTTTTCTTTTCGGTCGAAAAGGTACCGGACATTGCGTAAGATGGTTAGCGATGCGAAGAGAGTTGGGCGTGGATCTCTCCTAGGCGGGCACGCATGTGTGCGATAGCTTACTTGCATATTGCCCTAAACATTGATGTGTTGACATGTATGGCTCGTATATAATTTCATTTGTGTATATCTTGTAGAGATAGTGTGTAAATTTTCGGGTACATAGGGCTTATGAAGGCCTTAGGAGTTCAAGTAACTTTAAAATTTGAACTCGGTGTATGTAATTTGTTGGTTAGTGATCGAGCTAGTAATGACATGAAGCCCGATGAGGAGTCCTCCTATTTCGCGCTGGTTGCGGTAAATAGTCATGCAAATGCCTCAAGTGCCCCTACATGTGTTGGTTTTGAGCATGACCAGCAATACCGTGTTTTTCTATATTATAATTTCTTTAAGGTTTTAAAAATATTCATATATACGAAATAAAAAAATCACAGCATGGTTGATAAATATTTATATAGAGAAAAGAACATTTATGAAAAGTTAATGTATTTTTATATTTAAAGTATACATTTTAGAAAAGTAGTACATATATATATGTCTGTGTATCATATACCGCGAAAAAGGTATACAAATAAATTTAAATTAATAAACTCTAATCAAGATAAGTTACAAATAATAAAATGATAAAACGAAAGAGGAAATAGAAAATAAAAAAAAAGTTATCAGAAGAGAAAAAGGAAACTCAAAACCAGAATGAGTCCAATCAAGATGCGTAGGTAGATCGTCTAAATGGTGTTTCTTTTATTCGTAGAAGGCATCTTTTTTCCTTCCTTCCCTTGTTTGTGTGGGAAACTTTATTCTTTTTGTTTGAATTAAAATGCCAATGGACGATAGAGTGTTTATGTTCGATTTTTTTATAGGAAACTTGATTGATGTTTGATAAAGAAACAGTGAGATTAGCCATGAAGCAGCGGCACTATCTCAATGCAAACAATACAACGTGCATGTCCCACATGGCATCTTTTTTTTTTCTTATCAACACAAGTGCCATACAGCTGTAGCAATTGATAACACAACCCCACATGGCAGTGGGCTAGGAGACGTAGATGACCTCAGAGGGCTCAAATACAGCCCCGTATAAACTATATAGAGATACACAAAAAGGAGCCTTAACTCACTGGTCATAATATATACGGTTCGGCAGCCTAATGATCCAGGTTCAATTTCTAGAATTAACATATGGTGCAATATATTGAGGATCAAGCTTGATGTATGATGGAACCACTCTTCAAGATAACTAGATGATGCCCCGCACGTTGTTGCGCAACTTTTTTGCAAAATATTTCAGTGAAAATGTTTGGTTAAATGAAGTATGTATATTTGAAACAATAATTTTTAAACTAATATATGAATTTAATATAAATATCACAATAAATTAAAAATTCCAATGCATGCATGTTGCATGTGGATTTTTATTATGTATAGTGGCATATTGAGGTGGGTCTTTCTCATGCATGTTGGATGATGAGGTGACATGCTTGCATGTTGAGAGAAATATGCTAGTGGAGGGTGACTTGGCATGCATGATGAGGTGAAATGTGTGCATGTTGAGAGAATTGGTAGTAGTGGGGAGCAACTTTTTAAGAATGTAAGATATCTTGATATTCATTAAGCGGTTGTTTGGAACTGTTCTGCTCCTTAAAATTCAGCTTCGCTCTACAAAATGCAAGTCGCGAGATAGCTTCATGATATACTACTTCGAAAAAAACTAGAATATGGAATTACCAATCGCTCAATAGAGTTTGAGAAAATATGGGGAATTCAAGATTCTAGAAAAAAAACTAGAATCTAGAATTACCCATCTTCAAGGTGCTCAAAAAACTCGAAAACTAGATTTGAGGGGAAATTATCAATCACTACCTACAGTAAGTGGATAACCCTTCGTTTCTCCTCATGTTATCCAATCAGATAGATCATTTTCACTAAATTTTCCATTTTTGAAACTGAACCTATCTCAAAGCCAAGCATGATAAAACTTCACTATGGAGCTGCAACTCTTGTATGGAACAGCTCCAAACAGAATTTGGTGGAGTGAAACTAATAATTTTTGTGGTGCGGACCAGTCTTAAACATGGCCAGAAAAATCTTGGAGGACCATGCTTATATTTGATACTCATACTAAAAAGTCTGTGTGCATCCCTGGTTGGCGCACAAGCCACGAAGAGAAATTCTATCCTATTTTTTTATTCCACCATCGCGAGCATAGGAGGCAAGGCGACTTAGGCTCCAATCCTAGTTGTTGCCGGTCTCTCTTCCCCTCTCCCATGCGTGCCTACCGTCGAAGACTGTTGTTGGCAAGCCCTTTCTCACCGATCTCTCTCTCTCTCTCTCCCGCCGCTCATGAAGGCCGATATTGAACAAGGCCGCGTATAGGGTGGCGGGGATCTGATCCCAGGTGGTCTTATGGGCTGAGTGTCTTTGTGTCATGGGCTTCATTTCTTCATCAGTTTTTACTTTTTACTTTTATTACACATTTCAATTAACTAAGTTTTACTAAAATTCATGAATAGTTAAAGAATTAAAAATATTTTTTCAAACTCATGAAAATTTACCAGAGATTTTTTGTTAAAGTTGCTGAATATTATTTTTAGTTTGAGAATATTTAGAAAATACCATAGATACATTTGAAACCCATGGATATTTTTATAATTTGTGTTTCTAAAATACTCAATGTTTTGTAATGCATAACATTAAAATCCAATGTATTTGTAAACATGTGAATTTTTATTTGAACGCCTTTTTTAATAGAAAATGTTAATCAATTTTTCTTCTCAGCTAGCAACTGAGTGAACAAAAAAGGCTAGACGGGCGAGCAAATAAAAAAAAAAAGCTGATCTGAACGAGGAAGAGCTTCGTGAGAATTTCAACCTTTTCTTTGAATGAATATGTTCCCAACAGAAGCCTAGAACGATATAGCGACATACTATAATTATACGTAATTAGACCTAAGGCAACGCAGATGAAAAAAAAACAAAAAAAAAACAACACCACAGGACCTAAGGTAATTATAAGTATTATGGATGGTGGAAAATATCAAGGGAGGCAATCCAAGAGAGTACAGCGGAGGCGTGGTGGTGACTTCCCCGCGCGCGCGCGACAGGACGAAGCAAGCAGTCTCGACCCAACTACCTACCTGCCTATCTGCGCCTCGCCGTCACTTTCGACGCCATGAAAGCATCCAAGAACCTTCCTGCAACCATCCATCCATCCATTTCCTCCTTTCTTTTCATTTCACCGTGACAAAGCCAGCCAACACGACCCCGCCGCAGCCATCGTTTTGGCAACTTGCAAGTCCAAACAAGAAAAACGCGCGCGCAAAGTAGAAAAGTTCGTTCCAGCGCCCTCTCTCGGTCACGGCACGGAATTCCACTGCTCTTGCCGTGCCTGCACTACAACCATTTGGTGGCCATTTATTTGCTCAAGATATATCCCGACCTCCACTCCACGCATGCATAATAACCGCAGCGATTGCTCAGTGGATCCGCCACGGTGATGTTCGTTGGTGCGATGCGATCGACGTGTGCGTGCATGCAGGGAGAGTACGGGTACATGCACGCACCGGGGTCGGTCGGGGAGCAGAGGTGCACGCACCCGTACGACGCACCCGTACGACGCGCCCGTCCCTTGCCAACGTGCACTGCACCGACCGTTGAGGGCACACCGGTTTGGCCGGACCACGCCGCGCGTCAGACCGGCCCGGCGGCGCGGGGCCAGCCGGTCACGGGAAATTCCTCCATTCCATTCCAGCCCGCCGGGCAGGAGTCGGTCACCGGGTCAGGGTCGCGCGCACGACGCACCACACCGGCGACACCGCACGCCACCCCCCACCCCCAGGCCACGCCTTTATAAAAGCCCTCCTCGCCCCGTCTCCCCAGGCCACGCCTGCCCTGCCACCACCACCACATCCATCCATCCATCCTCACGCGCGCACACCAGAGCAGAGCACGCAGCCGGCGCTCCGGGCAAACGACGACAGACAACAGCCATGGGCTTCCCGGTGGGCTACTCGGAGCTCCTCCTCCCGAAGCAGCTGCTCCACCTCCTCCTCCTCCTCGGCTACGTCCGCCGCTTCCTCCTCTGGGCCTTCCACGCCGTCGGCCTCGGCGACCTCCTGGATCTCGGGGACGACCACCACCTCCCGCACGACCACGACCACGACGCCTCACCGGCGCACCTACTCCTGCATCAGCATCGGCGCTCCGAGTTCCGGGCCGTGCCGGCCATGGTCATCGAGGAGGCGCTCCCGGTGGTGCGCTTCGACGAGCTTGACCCGGCGGCGTGCGCCGGCGGCGGGGACTGCGCCGTGTGCCTCAGCGCCATCGCCGGGGCCGACCCGGTGCGCAGGCTCGCCAACTGCCGCCACGCCTTCCACATGCGCTGCCTGGACCGCTGGATGGAGCACGACCAGCGCACCTGCCCGCTCTGCCGCGCGCCGCTCATCCCCGACGAGATGGCCGGCGCGCTCTGGGCCACGGCCGCCGGCGTGCCCGACGCCTCCGACTTCGACTTCTTCTACCTGGGCGCCTCCTCGCCGCCCACCCCCACCCTGCTCAGCCCGCACGAGCTGCTGCTCAGCGGCCTCGGAGGCTACCAGTGAGCCGAACCTCGGTGTCTCAATTCGGTGCAGACAATTGATGGCCGCCGGCGGGGGTCCGGAATGCGCGATTTTACAACAAGACTGAATTGGTCTCCGCGTTCGGACGGACGCCGGCGAGTTTGCCTGGCTCCAACCAACCAACCAACCGTGTACATAGGCGGCTTAGCTAAATGAGTAAAGTAACAGCCCCGAAAAAGGGCCAGGAGATTGTTTAGATTCTTGTTATGTATAGCTAGATCCCATCTTCCAAGTTTGTTTGGGGAGGAGTCAGTCATCAGTCATGGACCTTTCTTCTTGCCAATTCAATTCCTTGATTCACTTCCGCGTTTGTTTGTTTGTTTGTTCCGGGTGCAAAATTTCTCTAGTTACCGTTGTTCGTTCGTTCTTGCTGCTGCTTACACTGAAACCCATGCAGCAGTGAGTGAAGGAATGATCAATTGATAATTTCACCTACAGCAGTGAGTAAAAAAAATTCAACTGATTGACTGCATGAAATTCCATTCCACACACGTGTGAGGCCTTCATTGTGTAGACTGTAGGAAAGGAAATGGCTCATCACATCACATTCCTCGGGTAGGACTAGTCTACACACCTTCACAATTGGACAGGGACAATCAAGCAGGAACGAGAATTGTCATGGAAGATAGAGATAGAAGAGCGAGGGAGCTCATTCCATTCTCCGTGACGCACGCCTGTCTACCTTGACCTGGCTGACGGACTGGGAAGGAACCAACGTAGTACGTACGTGCACGAGCGCGGCGAGAAGGAAGGTTTCAACGCTGCCCGATGAGTGAGTCTACGTGAAGGGGAAAAGTTTCAGACGTAGAAGCAAGCAATCTCCCTCTTCATGTTCCTGCCTACTTCCGACGTGGTACAGCGACCAGACGTCCAGGTAAACTGAACTGCACTGCACCTATAATCTTATTGTATTATGCGTGAGTGAGGTGAGCGTACGCAATCTGCAGCAGAAAGGCAGAAAGGTGAGGAGAAAAAACTATCAGATATTCGAAAAGAAAAAGGCAGAGCTTTTGGACAGGT
Organism: Bromus sterilis; assembly: GCA_950022295.1. Classification (NCBI taxonomy): domain Eukaryota; kingdom Viridiplantae; phylum Streptophyta; class Magnoliopsida; order Poales; family Poaceae; genus Bromus; species Bromus sterilis. The sequence goes on from OX465596.1 coordinate 10,068,703, forward strand.
GTAGTGCAGATAGACTCCATCTGTAACGCACGGCCGGCGGGGCGGGGCAAATACACCGATCATATGCGCCCTGCACCGCACGCTCATTCGTTCATTCATTCATGCGCACAACAAGCAACACAACAAGGCAAGAGCAACACAAGTGGTGAGTGGAAGAGTGGGGCGTTAATCCTGAGCCGTTCAACCAAAGACGAGCGAACTGAGACGTCCTAGTCCCTGATTTCCCGGGAATAATGGCGCTCCGGGGTCCATCGCCGGCGGCACGTACGTACGCTGGACGCTGCCGCTGCGGTGCTGGGCCAGCCAACCGGCGGCTTTCGACGTGCCGTATAACGGCTGGCTGGCTGGCCAGCAGCGCCCCATCTCGTCCTGCATCTCCACAGAAAATTAAACGCCGGAGCAGGCACACGCCGTACGGGTTTTTTGTCCGCGGCCGAGGCCGTCTTTGCCCTTTTCTGCACCAACTTGTCCACGCACGGTCCAGCACCTCACAGATGCAGCGTGCATTATTGGTCACACTCACAACAACTACTTTGTACTCCTACTTACTTCCAAAGTTTAAGCAAGTGCTTAGGTTTCCTGAATGAGCTTAGTGGCAGCTTAACAAGAGCATATCCTTGGAGCCCCCAAGAGCACGCCAAAGCAAAAAAAGGTGGATGTCTTGGAGGGCAGAACACGTCGCTGGCGCTATTTTGTTGTTTAAGGAAAAACATGTTCCAGCGTACGCCTGCCCTAAGCGGAAATTATCTCATAAAATTTTGATGTGGTTTTCGACGAACCAAACCTGAAAAATGGCGTGGGGGCGTCCTGGAGATGCTCTAATACCCGTAGCACTGCTTGGCTTTTACTTTGCTCAACGTTGTCGTACCTGAAATGAATATGACAAGGAAGGGCCCCATGGAGGCTTCTTGATCATGGCATGTCATTTTTTGGAAAAAGAGGATAACCCCTGGTCTCTGCATGGGGACGATACATGCGATCATGTATTATTAAAAAATCAAAATTCAATAGTCAGACACCATCGCTTCGAAAATAACGCAAAATAAAATCCAAGACCGCATGCCACACAGCAGTAACTCCACAAAATAACCACTAACCCTACGGTATAAGACGATATCAAAACGGAAATTACATAACTCCTGGACTACGCCTTCAACAAAAAACCATCGCGTGTGCGCAGAGGATAACGAGTGCAACACAAGTTTAAACTCTGAATTTTCATCTACGAAACCAGGCTTCAACCCATCACCTCGGCAAAAGAATAACGCAAGCGCACGTCAACATAGCCTAACATAGCCTGATCATGGCATGGCATGAGAGGAACAAATTCCTGAAAGCAATCGTGGCAGGCAGGCCCATGTAGTTTACTTGAGTTGTTCAGTCAGACTCCCATCCCAAGCGACCCATCGTCGCCGTCGCCGTCCACCGCCCCCGGTCGACGGTGCATCTCTCATCGCCTCCGCCAATCCAAGAAGCCAATGCGCATTGGCAACCCCGGCTACAGCCTACAGGGGATAAGAATGAACCGAACCATCTGCTTCCGCGCGCTGTGGTCGGTCTCCACAGGCGAGGCGTACGTCGACGCCACCTGCCGTCGGCATCAGCTTTAGCGCCTGGCCGATACGCCGGATCTCCGGTGCCACCAACGTGTGTTGTCCTGCTCCTCCGCCGTCAACGTCGCCGGCGTACCCCCTGCCCCTGGAGAAAGTGAGACCCGCTGGCCGGGGCCAGCGCAACAGTGTCCTGTGATCGCTCTTGCCCCTTGGCATTTGGAGCAACGATTTGCACGTAGCGTTCCACTAGCGTCTAAACGTGTCCCGGTCTCGCGGAATCACGCATGTGGAAAACTTTCCTGGACACCCGTCCGCAGACGGACACGTGCTCTGAAAGTTACCACCGACGACACGACGACAGTGAGCCTGAGCCTGAGACGAGCGACACCTGCCGAACGAACTGCCAACTTCTTGGGCTTCATCATCTCCCAGCCATGCTTAATCAGGTGTCTAATATACTGTAGTTGCCATGAAGATGCGACTTCCAGTTACCCCTGTGGCCGAAGATCTTGCACCGTTCGCCTCGTCTCTCTCATTTCGGTTAAGAGGCCGTGGCTGAGGGAAAACACGACTGGTTGGGCACGCTTGGACGTTCCAACCATGAGCTAGAGAATCAGGAATGGTGTGTATCGATGGATATCTGTCGCCATCTCGCAAGCTGCATCTTGACACTTGGGCCAAGTATCTCAACGATGATGGCCTCACCAAGGATCTTGTCTGTCCCTCGCTCGCTCTCTACCAGACTACACCGTGACCGCTGCCAAGCAGAGTAGTAGGCGGGTTGGACTTGCTTGCACGACAATTATGACTGAATATTCCTACCTAATAAACTCTGTGCAGACAAGATCGTATGAGATCAGATGGTACATCCATGACAGGCGAATACAATTTCCAAGCCCAAGAGATACCGTATACCAGAGGACACACAAATAAGATTCCGTAATAAGTTGGGCGGGTCCCTTTTTTTTTCGAGGAAACACAATACAACGCAGACACTCACATACACGAGTATACACTCACCCCTATGAACGCACACACGCACACCCTACCCTTATGAGCATCTTCGCAATACTGAGCCGGCACATCATCTTGAGATTAACGAAGTCACCACCTCGTCTTCGACGGGAACGTCTCCTCCCACTGAAAGCGCATCACCGGAATGCCTGAAATATATTCAGGAAAATGCTAGCACCAATGTTAAATCTTGGAATTTGAACTCTGATGGGCTGGGGATACGACCATCCACCTAGCCAACTCAACCACAGGTTGATTCGCTGGGCGGGTCCCCTTACTATGTTATGGAATGCACCAGACTATCCATTCATTATAGGAGTAACATAAGGCTGCTCCTAATGCTTCAAGGTGTTTGAGTGCCTTGACGGTTGGGTCATGCTATCAGTTTGAGTGTTAAAACGTGATCAAATTTGATTTTAGTCCTTTTTTTTTGCAAAACCGTTACAGAAAAATAGATGGATATTGTAAGCTGTTAGCGACTCGATGGTTTTTCTTATTCGATGATTGTGGTGGTTTTTAGCAATTAATTTTCTGCTTTGTATTGTTCTCTTTGATCGGCCATATGTTCAGTTTCTTTGGCCCGACAAACTTCGCCTACTCTCGATTTTCGATCTCTGGGAAATTCAACTCGTGCCTCGGTCTATCGAAACGACATGTGGCGATGTCGGATTCACGCGCGGCCTCCTCGATGGACTTGAAGGTATCGAGCCAGTACCGACGACCTTGCACTGATACGGGAGCATCAAGCCATCGTAGAGGTCGACAAGGGCGATGATGTTGACAGGCGACGACCAAACGCTCTAAGACAGGTAGCCGCGGAGGTCATGCAACGGTGGAATCAAACGTGGGGCTTCCGAATCAGGCGACGCCTCGACGGAGGTGGAGCAACTTTGCGGGGTCGATTTGTGCTCGTGCGGTGGCTTGGAAGCCACGAATCCGACGACGACTGGGTAGGGGCCTGATCTGATGGCAATGGGATGAGACAGGGTTCGGTGGGTGGGTTTCGTTGGCGGCGGGGTGCGGCGGGTCGCACAACAATCGCGAGGGGGTGGGGAAAATGAAGTTCCAAGCGGCAGTTAGACGTTCGCGCGACGGTCGTGTTTTTGGTCGGAAGACGGCAGGTGATTGCATTTAGAGCAAATTTAAAATGACAAAAATATGTATAGATGACCACTTTAGTATTCTAAATGTTTTTATATATTTTTTGTGGAGGAAGTATTTCATAACCTGCTAGAACATCGAGTTTTAACCTTCATGATGTAAAATTCAACTATTTTTACAACTGCATCATTTATTGGATATGCTTGTATAGGAGGACATCTATTGATGATGCAGAGAATAACGAAAGGGAATTCTTGACTCTGATGTTCACAGTTGGATCGCTGGAAGGTTGTCGCTCGGCAGATCGTGTGTGCCTGTTGTACTCCCTCTGTTTCTTTTTACTTCGCATATAAGGTTTGGTCAAAGTCAAATTTGCTAAAGTTTGACCAATTTTATAGAAAAATCTATCAACATCCACAAGATGAAACCAATATCATTAGAAGCATCATGATATTAATTTTCGTATGGTATAACTTTGATGTTGTAAATGTTGATACTTTTTAATATAAACTTGGTCAAACATTATAAAATTTAACTTTAACCAAATCTTATATGCGGAGTAAAAAAACGGAGGGAGTACGTCATAATAAATCCTTTTCAGGGGGCGGCTTCATTGGAAATGGACAGCTTTGTACGTCGATACTGTTGGTGTAGGAGCGACCCCTAATTATAATTGTCCGGCCGGGTTAGTTAGTACAGTGCCATGATCGATAAAAAGCTCAACAGTTCCGCACAGATGCCACAGTAATATTGTCTACTACGTACCGGTACCACTCTTACTTTATCATTCATGTAACACAAAAGATTCGCAGAGAAAACACACGCACAATTATGCCGAACTCCAAGCTCCAAACTCGAGGTGCATATTTTTGACAGTGCAAAGTGTTGGATATATTAGCAATTTTTCAAGCAATTTAATCCCTAGATAAATCATGAACATGACGCATGCAAGATTAATCTTATACTGATACTTAACCATGCAACTCAAATCTACGCAGATAATACATATATGTACGCAGACAATAAGCATGGCATAGATGAAAACAACGATGAACGGGATGAGTAGATCATACCCTCCGTTCGGCCAGATCGCAGCAGCGGATGCGCTGCTAGCAGCAGCAAGTTCGTCGGCGGTCTTCTTGGCGGCGGCGGCTTCCTCCTGAGCGAGCTTCTCGGCGGCGGCCTTCTCAGCTTCGGTAGACATGGCGACGTAGAGGAAGTAGTCGAAGTAGACGAGCCGGAGCGGAAGCGAGCAGTCGCGTCGTAGACGCTCCCCAAAAACCTTATTGCTCCTCTCCCGGTGCAGGATCGCAAGGAGCACGGTTCCGGAGGCCTGCTCTCCCGCACAGCCGTGCACGCGGCGGACGGGATGGGATCGCCGGAGACAGTAGCAGTGCGTGGAACGACGTGGGCGGTGCGCGAGGAAGAACAGATGCGATCTATTCTGTTGTGCGACGGCTAGGGTTGCCGCGGCTCCTTTTATACACAGCCGAGGTAGAGCGACGTGGGACTGGATACCCGCGACCGAGTCGGCCCACGATTGACGTCTCAGATCGTGCAGCGGTTAACTCGTGATTAATTGCATTAACTAAAATTAATGCCAATTAATTAGCCGTTCCTGACTGGCAAAAATTAAGCGCACATATGACATAGGTTTTAGCTCGGCTCGGCTCAATTCCGCAAACCGCGGCGCGCGCGCGCGTCGTGACGAGGCGGGCGGCGGAGGAGGAGCGCGCGTGAGCTCTCACTCTTCTACTTGCTCAATAGCATGTAGGAGAGCTCACCTTATAAAGAGGTGCAACTCACCCTCCACTTCCGGGGTGGGACTAAACTTAGCACCACACCCATGTCATTTTTCCCACATGGGCCCTTAGAGATTTTCTGAAATTGTTAGATGGGCCTAAAGCCCATGCCTCATTTCAACAATCCCCCACCAGATCTCAAGGTCCCATGGTGTTGTCCTCAGTTCCAAACACTGTTTGATATATCAGTATTTTTAGTGGAGACCAGTTAAGGTTGAACATCCACCTAGAGCAAGGAATTACATTCCTTCACAACTGAACAATGGACTATGCCTTGAATTGACAGTTTGGCGTAAAGAAGTTTCACTCCTTGTCCTACCGATACTAGGCTGCCGAAGGCTGACCCCGCGGGTGGAGCATATTAGTCACACTCCTTACCTATTCATGAGCTCCCTAGAGATTACCCTATCTCATAGACTGTGACTAGCAGTCGGGCTCATATAGGTGTGTTCTTCCAGAGATCGCTCTGTAGGATAGCATCTCGCTTATGAAAGCCTCAGAACACATTAAGACAAAAGTCAACCTACCATACAGTTACCGAGAGTATTGCATCTCCAACGGAGTGGGTAATAAAATTACTCCCCTCAGTTAACCACTAGCTTGTTTTCCCAGGTCCTATTTCACGGGATCTTCGATCATGTAGGTTGGGTTACCACCACGGCAACTCATGTGGGTCTCATACCCATCTCCCTCGATGCATTGTCTATCACAATGCGTGATAGACCTTTGGTGAAGGGATCTGCCAGATTCTTAGCCGATTGGATGTAATCCAATGCTATTACTCCGGAGTTTCTCAAATGTCTGGCAGACTTCAATCTCCTTCTTATATGCTTTGTGGATTGCATGTTGTCCTTTGAACTCTTTGCCTTAACAATCACCGTTTGATTATCACAGTTCATAAGGATAGCCGGAATCGGCTTTTCAACCACTGGCAAGTCCATCAAAAGCTCTCGAAGCCATTCTGCTTCAGTGCAGGATTTATCAAGTGCTGTGAGTTCTGCTTCCATTGTCGACTTCGTTAAGATAGTCTGCTTGCAAGACTTCCATGAAACAGCGCCACCTCCAAGTGTGAACAAATATCCACTTGTGGCCTTCATCTCATCAGCATCAGAAATCCAATTTGCATCACTATACCCTTCAAGTACCGACGGGTATCCGGTATAGTGAAGTCCATGGCTCATTGTACCCTTTAGATAGCGCATAACTCTTTCAATAGCATGCCAATGAACATCTCCCGGATTTGAGACAACCCGGCTCAATTTTCTCACAGCAAATGCGATGTCAGGCCTCGTAGCGCAAGCTAGGTACATGAGTGATCCAATCACTTGAGAATATCTCAACTGATCTACAGCTGTGCCTTCGAACTTTCGAATCCGCACACTAGGATCATATGGCGTTGGAGAAGATTTGCAATCTGAATATCCAAAGCGACTCAGAATCTTCTCAACGTAGTGGGATTGCAAAAGCGTAATTCCACCCTCATTATCTCTCAATAGCTTGATGTTCAAGATAACATCAGCCACACCAAGATCTTTCATCTCAAAGTTTTGAGATAGAAATGTCTTAACCTCCTCAATGACTTTGAGGTTGGTTCCAAATATCAGTATGTCATCAACATATAAGCACAGTATAACTCCTTCGCCCCCACCATGGCGATGGTATACACATTTGTCAGCTTCACTTACAAGGAAGCCAGCAGATGTCAAAGTTTTATCAAACTTCTCATGCCACTGCTTAGGTGCTTGCTTCAGGCCATATAAAGATTTCAATAGCTTGCACACCTTTCCTTCCTGACCATCTACTACAAAGCCATCTGGCTGTTGCATGTAGATTTCCTCATCTAGCTCTCCATTTAGGAAAGTCGTCTTAACGTCCATTTGATGGACAAGAAGACCATGTGAGGCAGCCAACGAGAGTAATACTCGAATGGTTGTCAGTCTGGCCACCGGTGCATAAGTATCGAAGAAATCTTCTCCTTCCTTCTGGGTATAGCCCTTAGCCACGAGCCTAGCCTTGTATTTTTCAATACTGCCATCAGGCCTAAGCTTCTTTTTGAACACCCATTTGCATCCCACAGGTTTGCAACCATAGGGACGATCAATGATTTCCCACGTTCCATTAGCCAAGATGGAATCCATCTCGCTACGAACCGCATCTTTCCAGTAGTCAGCATCTGGTGATGCATAAGCTTCTGAAATAGAAGTGGGACTATCATCCACGAGGTACACAATGAAATCATCACCAAAGGACTTTGCAGTCCTCTGTCTCTTGCTCCTAATAGGAGCTTCATCGTCCTCCTCCACAGGGTTATCATCATGAGTTCGTTCATAATATTCCATCGGAATGGCGGGTTCAAGAATCTCATCAGATTCCTGTCTAGAAGTGCTTTGCATATCTCTCATGGGAAATATATCCTCAAAGAATGTAGCATCTTTAGACTCCATAATCGTACTGACCTTCACGTCAGGTACCTCAGATTTCACCACTAGAAATCTATATCCAACGCTGTTCTTAGCATAGCCCAGAAAAACGCAGTCCACGGTCTTTGGTCCAAGCTTACGCTTTTTGGGGATCGGCACATTGACTTTCGCCAAACATCCCCAAGTACGCAAGTATGAGAGTGTCGTTCTTTTCTTCTCCCATAATTCATAGGGAGTGATCTCGTTATCCTTCACGGGAACCTTATTCAGGACATGACAAGATGTCAATATAGCCTCCCCCCACCATGCCTTGGATAAACCCGATGTATCTAACATGGCGTTAACCAAATCTGTTAGAGTACGGTTTTTTCGTTCGGCAACCCCGTTTGATTGGGGTGAATAGGGAGGCGTCCTCTCATGAATAATTCCATGTTCCGCACAGAAAGAATTAAAATCATTAGAAAAATACTCTCCACCACGATCAGACCGAACCCGTTTAATCTTTTTCTCAAGTTGGTTCTCAACTTCTGCTTTATAGATTTTAAAGTGGTGCAGAGCCTCATGTTTAGTGTTTAACAGATACACATAACAAAATCTAGTGGAGTCATCTATCAATTTCAGGAAGTATTTCTTTCCACCTTTAGTCAACACACCATTCATCTCGCATAGATCAGAATGTATGAGTTCTAGTGGCGTCAAGTGTCTCTCCTCCGCAGCCTTGTGGGGCTTGCGAGGTTGCTTAGCTTGCACACATGCATCACACTTAGAACCTTTGGCTAAAGTGAAACTCGGGATTAAATTCATCTTAGCTAGCCGCGTCATACAACCGAAATTTACGTGACAAAGACGTGAATGCCAAATCTCAGATTCATCAACGATAGAATGTATATGATTCACAACGTTATTACATAAATCCTCTAGGGAAAGGCGGAACAGACCTCCGCATTCATAACCTTTACCAATGAATAATCCATATCTAGACAAGATTGTTTTATTCGACTCGAATACTAATTTAAACCCTTCTTTACATAGAAGGGAGCCACTAACGAGATTCTTTCTGATATCGGGGACATGCTGCACGTTCTTCAGCCGCACGGTCTTTCCCGAAGTAAGCTTCAGATCGACCGTACCAACACCAAGAACAGAAGCATGTGCGCCGTTCCCCATCAGTACGGACCTGGTTCCTGTGGTCTGGTAAGAACAAAATAAGGATATGTCAGCACACACATGAACATTTGCACCCGTGTCAACCCACCATTCAGTAGATTGATAAACTGAGAAAACAGTAAATGAATTACCGTACCCAGGTGCACCATTGTCTGTGTTTCCCATGACCACATTGACAGAATTGGAATTCTGCGCTGGCTTCTTATACTTGTTCGGGCACTTATTAGCCCAGTGCTCCAGTGACCCACAAGTGAAACAACCATCATCCTTCTTGTTGTTCTTCTTCCCCTTCTTCTTGAAGGTAGTATTCTGTTGGACCTTGTTCTTTCCCTTGAACTTATTCTGAAAGTTCTTCTGCTGCACCATGTTGGCAGTAAAAGTTCTCTCAGCCCCCTTTTGGTGTGAGTCTTTTTCCCTTGAGTTCTGCTCCACACTCAGATGGCCAATAACATCCTCAACTGAGAATCCTCGCCTCTGGTGCTTCAGAGTGGTGGCAAAGCTCCTCGAAGATGGAGGGAGTTTAGCAATTATGCATCCCGCGACAAACTTGTCCGGTAGATCACACTTGAGGAGCTCAAGCTCTTTCACGATGCACTGTATCTCATGGGTCTGTTCCAACACAGGACGGTTCTCAGCCATCTTGTAATCATGGAACTGCTCCATAGCATACAACTCGCTCCCGGCATCAGTTGCTCCGAACTTTGCCTCGAGTGCACTCCATAAGTTCTTGGCATCACGCATATGTAAATACGCGTCGACTAATTTGTCTCCGATCACGCTAAGAACTGCTCCAACAAAGACGATGGAGGCATCCCTGATCGCCTTCTCCTGTTGAGGAGTAATCGTTTCAGTGGGAGTCTCTCCAACGACCCAGAAGACATTCATAGACGTGAGCCACAAAATAGTCTTTGTTTGCCAACGCATAAAATATTGGCCCGTAAAAGGGTTTGGTTTCAGTGTCGCAGCAAAACCAGGAGATGAAAATTGCCTATAAAAATAAGGTTTTTGGATTGTTGGATATATTAGCAATTTTCCAAGCAATTTAATCCCTAGATAAATCATGAACATGACGCATGCAAGATTAATCTTATACTGATACTTAACCATGCAACTCAGATCTACGCATATAACACATATATGTACGAAGACAATAAGCATGGCATAGATGAAAACAACGATGAACGGGATGAGTAGATCATACCCTCCGTTCGGCCAGATCGCAGCAGCGGATGCGCTGCTAGCAGCAGCAAGTTCGTCGGCGGTCTACTTGGCGGCGGCGGCTTCCTCCTGAGCGAGCTTCTCGGCGGCGGCCTACTCAGCTTCGGTAGACATGTCGACGTAGAGAAAGTAGTCGAAGTAGACGAGCCGGAGCGGAAGCGAGCAATCGCGTTGTAGACGCTCCCCAAAAACCTTATTGCTCCTCTCCCGGTGCAGGATCGCAAGGAGCACGGTTCCGGAGGCCTGCTCTCCCGCACAGCCGTGCACGCGGCGGACGGGATGGGATCGCCGGAGACAGCAGCAGTGCGTGGAACGACGTGGGCGGTGCGCGAGGAAGAACAGATGCGATCTATTCTGTTGTGCGACGGCTAGGGTTGCCGCGGCTCCTTTTATACACAGCCGAGGTAGGGCGACGTGGGACTGGATACCCGCGACCGAGTCGGCCCACGATTGACGTCTCAGATCGTGCAGCGGTTAACTCGTGATTAATTGCATTAACTAAAATTAATGCCAATTAATTAGTCGTTCCTGACTGGCAAAAATTAAGCGCATATATGACATAGGTTTTAGCTCGGCTCAATTCCGCAAACCGCGTCGCGTCGGGATGAGGCGGGCGGCGGAGGAGGAGCGCGCGTGAGCTCTCACTCTTCTACTTGCTCAATAGCATGTAGGAGAGCTCACCTTATAAAGAGGTGCAACTCACCCTCCACTTCCGGGGTGGGACTAAACTTAGCACCACACCCATGTCATTTTTTCCGGATGGGCCCTTAGAGATTTTCTGAAATTGTTAGATGGGCCTAAAGCCCATGCCTCATTTCAACACAAAGTTTGGTATGAAAAGTAGAAAAAAGTATTCGCGTGGGCAAATTTTATATGGTTGCATATGCACGAACAGAAAGAGAGGTTCGTTCGTGGACCAGTCTCCCTAGTCAAACGGTCAAGTATTGTGACTTTCAAAGTTTGCAACAGCCGCGTTGAACAAGCCAAGCCAATTGCCAACAAAAATAACATTTCTTTTGAAACTGGAAATATTTATACTGTATAGGAGTACTTAGCTGTAAGGCGGCCGTTCGAATCAACTAATAATAATCGCGCGGGAAGGCGACAAAACAGCTAGAGGATTGTGCAGGAGGATGACGCGATCTAAGCCTGCATATGGGCCCTAAAATATGTGGATACATTGCTTTATAAATTCAGATCTGCGCAATCCCTTTAATTATTGATTCAGTGATGTATTCTACCGTCCTTGGCACTGCTTCATTTTGTGTGATAACCAACAATGCCGTGGTGTTCGGTCTAACCAACCAAATAACCCGACATAAGAGGTTAAGAAGTCTTGTTAGTTGACATCATGTTTCCCTCTTTTTCTCTTCGCAATTTACACTGAAAGTGACATAGGAAATCTGAAAATGTAAGAGCAACTCTAAAAGATACGTTAAATGAGCTGCCCGCAAAACCCAGATGCGGGTCACTGCAAAACGATTATGCAGTACGAAACATGGCACGACAGAATAGATACAGCATAGACATACACTATATTTATAAATTTAAAGATAAATTGTTTACCGGTACAAATTATTGTTGGAACATCGTCGGAGCACAAAAACACTGATTAAAAACACCTAATAGAAAGTCGTCGGAGTTCGCTTGAGATTGCCGCTCCTCAAGGGCCGGGGTTGAAGCGGCCGCAGGTAGCTCTGTATCGCTCGACGGCGAGGTCGAACAACTCCTGGGCGGCGGTGTGACGTTCCCTCGTGCGTCATCTTCACTGCGTATCACGACATTGACAGCGGCCAGGAGTCGGATATCGGCGTGGACAAAGTCGATAGTGTACGGGAGGATGGATTCGTTTTTTCTGTATGTGTGATGATACTAATATGTGCATCATAGTCATGCTGAGCAGCCTATGTGTTGATTGTGTTTGTATATGCTTGATGCTTCAATTTAAGTCAATAAAATCCATAATTTATAAAAAAATAGTACCTACTTTTGACATGAGAGTTTGAAGGTGATATCCATAACCAGATTTATCTTTTATCTCAATTTATAAATGGGGTTTCAAGACAAATATTAGAGGATTTTTTCTGGAAATTTTCTACGACATTTTTATTGTACTCTGTAGCGACCTATTGGATGGTAGCACTAGATATATATGTCGTTGTGTCATATTCTTTGGAATATTTCACTATGCCACATTAGGGCATCTTTTAACGTCGATGTACAACTTTTTTACCGTCTAATGCGATCATGTAACACATCATCACCAAACACCACCGACCCACCCCAAAATCCTCCATAGAAAACAAAAACTCTTCGGGGCGAAGCGGTGGCCGCGCATTCTGTGGGTCGGCCACTCCAAAGCGGATGTGACCGCTGACTCGAACCGGCATTGATGCCATCCTTGAACGACGCGACTTCTTACTAGAGTCGTAGCAGCCCGACGGCCAAGAGCTTCAGTTGTGGTGTTCGTTTTGGAGGTGAGCCTTGGATATGGATACCCTTAGCCGGTAGAAGTTTTTAGGACAGAATTGTTCCAGCTGAAGTGCGAAGACCTAGCTAGCTAGAACGTTGCCATGCTGCTCATCTTATCCACCTAATTCGCGGAGCAAGCCGTCGGTCACCTGGTTGGTGAGGGAAGCCATCCAACAAGTGCACTCTTAATTATCTTATCCACCATCCATGAGGGAGGCCCTGACCTCATGTGCACCCCTCAGCTGCTCGCCACCCATTGTCCTCTTCTCTTCAGCTGTTGATCTGCATCTGCATGCACTTTTGCCGGTGCACGGCCAAAAACGATTCCCTCTTATCTTGTGAATGAATGGGCTAAGCTGTCTCATTAGCCAGCTAATCCACTCTAATTTAAAATGCCGCTAAATGCTAATCCCTAATCCCTCCGAGCCATAGCTAGCACCGGATATTTCCATTGACGATGATGAGTCATGGGCTCGGCCAATGGCGGCATTGTGGCATCACCAGCTGTATCCACGCTACCATTACGGACCGTACGATTTCACGTCTGCCTTTTCTGCAACTTGGACAGTTGCTTGGACGAATGGTGCTATCCAGTGTAGATCAGCGGGAAAGAATGACGCGATGCACATGCACCGATGATGATGCACGTACAGTCGAGTCGTATATGATAGGGAGCACTGCCTCTCCCTGATTGCTCTTGGAAACAGCTGCGATCGATGCGTGGAACGTCCAAGAATATTCAGCTCCATCGATTGCATTGTTCAAGAATTGTGCGAGTAATTCCAAGAAAGCACACTGTCAGTAGTACGTACTACGCCTAACTAACCGTGCTTCAGTACAGTTTGAATCATGATTCCCATGTGTACTGTGTGCTGGGAAAATGACAGCTGTTAAGAGATTCGACACGCAAAAAAGCAACGAAAACAACACAGGGACATGGAAAACATCTTTGAAAAGAAGGGTAAAAATCATGAGCGCCAGCCACCAAACTTTCATCATGGAGCGATTACAATCGCCGAAGGATTTACAATTTTATCAATTATCCCGTGCAACGGCTTACAAGGGTATATATAACAGGCAGATGTAACCTATATCGAATTTGATCCATACCGCACGACAAGGGAGGGGGGGGGGCTTCCACGTAGAGGAGTCTGAAGTTAGCCTTTAGTTTGATATATGAATTTAGATCACAACTTCAACAACAGCAAGTTTGAATCTGATGTGAGGGAGCTGCTTGAAGGGAATTCAACTGTCTCTAGCATACTTGTCATATCAGCTCGATCAAGAAACCAGGCTTTCATTTCGCATTGTATATGAAACAACAATCGAATAAGTACACGCCTAAACGATACAAGGTGAAGAGGTAACCCATCATACAATGTGGCGACGACTTCTACAACGAGCAGATGCGAGGCTCACTAAGAGTGGTCGGGCATGGAGCTGGCCTGCCGTGTTCTACTCTTCCTTCGAGTCGTCTTTCATCATTTGGCTGACGCTGGTGGAAGTGAGGTCCACGATCGACGTGGACCTCCCTTCATTGGAGATGCCCAGCGCGAGCGGCGTCCAGGAGTCTGAGCTGCCTACGTTGCCACATGTCATCGCTTGAGATGCCTCTGCGTCCGTCTTCGTAAGGGGTGTGTTGTAGCTGGTGTGATCATGGCGAGCGGCCTGGTAGAACGCATGTTATTGCTCGATGAAGTTCGGGCGATACATCGCCATGGCCACCTTGCTCGCCCTGTCGCAATACATTTGGGTTTTTACCTGCCGGTGCTGGTCGAAGAGGTCCATGGGGTACCTCTGTTCCTCCAGCAACAGCCGAAGGCGGTGTCGCACAAGGACCATTGCTCACCCATTTTTCTGAGCAGTTGGTCTAGCCAGCGGAGGCGCCGCTTGAACGTATCTGACGTGGTGACCGAACGATCGCGGGCTTAGGCCTCCGTGAAGTTCTCGTCGGCAAGCACCTAGGCCGGCACCAGGTCGAACTTCACGAAGGCAGAGTGACGCGCCTTGTCGTGCTTATAGTTCTGCGCCACCTCCCTGGCGAGGGCCCAAGCGAGGAGGAGGCGCCGTCGTCGAGGTAGCGCAGATGGTGGCCACACGCCTTCGCGGCCGGCGACGGCAACTCCTCCTTGATCACCTTGTCGCGCTAATTCTGGCGTTGTGGTGGAGACACCTCGCGGTTGAACACTGTGTAGGCGTTGTTGGGTGGTGAGGTGGGCTCGTCCTTGACGTGGCGTCCGATCTGGACGCCACGGGCTCGATGGATGGGGGCAGCGAGGTTGTCCCGTCCTTGACGAGGTGTCCGACTGTAGGTAGCGGTCGCGGTAGATCGGGGTCGACAAGGCACACTCCACCTTCACCAGATAGAGAGGTGGCGGCAACGGAAGCTCCTCCTTGATGAGGCGTCGGAGAGGAGACAATGCCGACGTGTCGTTGTCGTAGAGGAGCGATCGCTGGATGGCGGCGTCTGTTGTGGTGGCTGTGGCGACCGCTGCGGAGCCTAGTCCTCCTCTTCGCTAGAAGAAATGACGATCTAATTACCGGAGGACTCAGGCGTCGTCGAGGAGGAAGGGCTCGAAGATTACCGACGGCACCTCCAGGATCCCGTTGGAGATCTGCCTCCACTGTCGCCGCCGGCCGACTCGGAGAACCACAACTTTGTCATCTGGATCGAATTATTGTTTTAATCATTCGAATTTAGTGTATGACTATTGAATTTATGGAGAAAAAATGGTATGAAGACACCTAACATGATGGTTTTGAATTTGCTCATCATCTTGGTAATGGTAACATGCAAATTATTATCAAGCGCGGTTCATACACGTTACGAAGGATGCCCCAGATGGCAACTCTGCTGCAGTAGATCTCAGTATCTCACATGGTCCTACATTAAACCCGCTGCTTTCAAGATTCGAATTATGTATCGCAGTGGCCGGTCACTGCCAAACCCGCAGGACGCCACTCAGACGTTGCACTCACTCCTACTCCTACTAGCCTACTACCTATCGTCTGCTCTGCTCTGCTTAAACTTCAATCAAGAGTCTTCTAACTAACCTTAAATTCTCACCATTTTGTAGCCGCGGGATTTGCACGCCATGGAAATGGCTGCTTATTACTCCACGGATGCTTCTAGAGCGGCCTCTAACCATGATAAACGTGAAGGACGTATTGCTCCTAGTCTCGTACAGGTGCTACATACACGCCATGACACATTGACACGGACCCCGACCAACCAACGGTGGCAAGCGGGCCAGATGTTCCGCTTCACAACCAAAAGAGTCCAACCAAAATGGTTCTGTCAATTCAGCGCTAGCAATGATTCAGTGCCAGATGGCTCCAACAACTGCTTGCTTGTATTAAAACATGGTCTTAAACCCATCTTAAAAATCCAGGCGACAAACCTGATGTTGTTTGAGTGTTTTGTTAAGAACACAGTACTACGTAGACATTCATATGCATGAACCGATATACACTCGTCCCTATGAACATACACACGTACATCCTATTTTTATGAGCATTTTAACAATACCGAGCTGACACATTATCTTGAGATTAACGAAGTTATCGCCACGTTTTCGAGGGGAACGTCATCACCACATTTTTTTCGATGAAAACGTCTCCTCCCACTAAAAGCACATCACCAGAAAATCTAAAATCTATGCAGGAAAATGCGAGCACCAATGTCAAATATAAGATTTAAACTCTGGTGGGCTGAGGACACAACCATCCACCTAACCAACTCAATCATAAGTTGATTCACGTTGTTTGGGTGTTTTTACCATCTAATCCAAGGGTGTAAAACTGGTTCAAACATTCGAGTTGATCGCTGCCTCTATATCCAGATTATATGTGAAAAAGAACTACTAATCCTTAACTTTTCGACGAATCCTTCCTCGGTGATTGTGAATGACTGGCTTTTTCAATTCTTTTGACCTTGGTTCCGTAGGAGCAAGTCATAAAGGTTAAGAAATAGAACCATCTGATTTGATTCGTTCCCAATAGCCATGAGATGATCATCTTAGGGTGATCCTTTTGTCAACGGATGCTCCTATTATACTCGTAGTTTCTGAAGGATGAGAACCCACTATGTAGCATCTACATCGATAATTCACCGCCATATTCTAGGAGCCCAAGTTATGCTATTGAAAATTCGTTCCTCTAGCAGTTTCGGTTTGAGCATTCCGTGCCCTCTTTCAAACTCCACTTCTTTTCATATAGCAATCCTTGATCAAAGAGAGAACAATATCCATTTCAAAACATTTCTAACGGATTCCTTGGTTCGGACCGACGAAATAATGTCACTCGATTCTTATCAACCTGACTGCAATCTTTTTCTGTCAGTAAGGATTGCACTAGAGCACCTTCTACTTCTAATAGGCCATGAACTACTTAAAGGCCTATTGAAAAGCTTAGATTTTTATAGGTCTCGTTTCATTTAGCAGAGTGATCAACATAAACGAAAATATAGACTTACAAAATGAAACATTCTATGTAGACCTAAAGTCCACGGAGGAATAGGAATCGAGGTTCTTGAGATTAAGAATAAATGCTTAACAAAAATGGTTGTTTAAACTTATAAACGAGGAGGGAGTTTGGCAAGAACTGTTACAAAATAAATACTTACAATACAAGACGTTGTCACAAGTGACAATAAAACCCACAAACTCTCAATTTTGGAAGGACCTTATGAAAGTAAAAGAGGGTTTTTTCAAAAGAGGTCAAATTTGTAGTAGGAAATGGCCAGGCAACCCGTTTATGGAAGGATACATGGTTGGGAGAAGTCTCGTTGGCATCTCAATACCCATTGTTATATAATGTGGTACGCCAAAAATATGTTTGGTGGCTGATGTGTTAGAAAATTCTTCTATGCATATCGAGTTTAAACGAAACCTAACAAGTAACAAATGGGATGCTTGGCTAAATTTGTGTCAACATATTATGACCATTAACCTTAAAAATGATGATGACAAGTTTGTATGCAAGCTCACTACTTCTGGATCTTTTGTGATAAAATCCACGCATGAGGATTCTTTAAATGGCCATACTATTGATTTGCGCAAACATACTTGAAAACTTAAGATCCCTTTGAAGATTAAGATCTTTATGTGGTTCTTATTTAACAAAGTTACTTAACGAAAGATAACCGTGCTAAATGTACTTGGAATGGATGTAGGGAATGTGTGTTTTGTGATTCAAAGGAGTCTATAGATCAATTATTTTTTACATGCCCTTTTGCGCATCTTTTATGAACTGTGATGCATTATGCTTTTAATATCACCCCACCGGTCAATACTACGAATATTTTCGGTAATTGGCTAAAAGAGGTTGAAAAAAAAATTAAGACACACATTCGCGTTGCTATGGTCTATATGAAAATGCAGAAATGATATCGTTTTTAACAAAGGTGGCCATACTAAAAAAAATCAGGTAATCCGCAAGGCGTCCAGGCTACTCGATTCACAGGTGTTTTTTCCTGTTCCAGAGACGCAATGTGCGTTTATTAACTCTGGATGCACACGGCTGGAGGCGATCGCTTCGGATATCTATACTCGGGTTACCTGACGACTATCTAGAAGAATTCAAGACTCTTGAAAAGACTACAGGACGCTTCAGAAGGTTCTTTATTTTATTTACATTTCGTTGGGTGTTATTGCTGGATAATTTATTTTGTTTCTTGAGATGTAAACTCTGAACTATTAAGATGTTGTAATAAAAGTTGTGTGCACCAATCGATGCAGAGATAGGAGCTTTTCCCCTTTTCGATAATTTTTTTAACCAAACATGTTGCGTTATGTTTTCGATTGGCTAAGTGAACTACCAAACAGCCTACCCCGTTTCCCTCCAATCTGACTGAAGTATATGCATGCAACCAAATAACATACTCCTACAAATGTTAGTTTTTATCCTGTATTCGCTCAACCATGTTGAGTTGAGCAGTTTATGTAATGCATGCAAAAAGAGATGAGAACCAACGCGCCCGTCATGAAAGAATCCTTTTCTTTCATTTGTTGAGGCGCAATGGACTTCGTGAACTTTACCCTTTTTCTTCTTCTTCTTTTGTGATATGAGATAAATCTTTTGCCATGTTTAAATTTTTTTTTTTGAAGAATGACGTATGACTCATCATCAAGCTATAGTTACCCTAAACGAATCCACAAGCAGGTTTCGCTGGCATTGGGATTCTCCTAGATCCTTCTACACAACAGACAAGACACGTTTGCTGGGAATGGCATATGAGACCAGATTGTGTGGTGATCTTCTTTCTTGTAGATTATTAGCAAATCAACCACCCCAATTAGTATATGCAACCGTACCTTGATTAGAGATGATTCGAGGATCCAGAGGACATGTTGATTCCATTTCCATGAGACGATAAACTTCAAGATATGCAGTGCTAACAAACAAGCCCAGGAATTGTTACTTATTAAAGGCCTGCATGGCTTATAGTTAACTTAACATTGGAATGTTACATAGTACTCCGAATTACTTAACATTAACATTGGTGACAGATTTGCAGCATCATGCTGCCGTTTCGTCCACTGGAAAGTTATTTTGCTAGAAACATCTCGTCATCTTCTGAGAGTGAGAAAAACGACGGTGCATTTTTCATGAATCGTTGCAGTCGGAGATTATAGAAACCGATGTATGTACACTTATTATGGATCGGAGGGAGTAATAACCAGGCTCACAGGCTGCCTTTGCGGTGACGCCGTGACGCTGATGAAGCGATTAACTTGAATTTCGAAGTTCTGGCTCTCTTTTGTCGCCAAGAACTTCACTGTCCAAGAGTGTTTTGGTCGGACCTCACGACTAAACAATATGGAAACATGGCACCTAACTCGACGCGCGCGCAGTCCCGCGATTGCTTAATACTAATAATAGTGGCGCCCGTGCGTGCGTGCAGCCCATGCATGATGTGATTTTCGAGACGTTGATTGATGAACGACGTTACAATCTCTCTATCTAAAAACCTGATGAACCTTATGGCCTAGGATGGCATGAACAATGAAGAGAGAGAGAGAGAAAATCACGTCGACCAGCAAAGCAACTGGAAATTAACAACTGGAAGCTCTAGGAACATCGAATAACATGGCATGTTCACGAGCTGCCGGAGCCGGAGACGGAGACGGCGTGCAAAGTAGTAAGTATATTCAAGGACGCCGGCGGAGGCAGGAGATCGCGCGGCCAGATGCGCCCACATGCACCATCGTAGTCCGGACCCCTTGGCTGGCATGGCACCCACCGCTGGCCCTCCCGGCGGCGGGGAGGCGTCCGGCCCCTGCCCTGCCCAAAGTACAAGGCGATCGGACTTGTCAGTAGTAGCGACCACGGCCGGCCACACACGCACGCATCACACGGTCGGAGAGTGAGCTTGCGCGCTAGTGACGCAGGATCAGCCGGCGGGGACGGTGACCGTACGTGGCCGGCCGGAGATCTGTCCACCCAGCTCCGGTCGCCGTCGTCTGGTGTCCTGCCCGTGCCCGCAGCGGTCACCAATCGGATAAGGCGCCAAGTTGATCCAGAAAGGGACCTTGTCGACCGCTGTCCCCCGCTTTTCCTTTGATTTGAACCTAGCTAGCTAGAGGACTCCCTGCATGTTCGTTGGTTCAGATCATCGGATGAACAGCATGGTCAGCAAATATCGTCTGTTTCGTTCGTGTCTGCATGATACCCACCAAGATGGTTGTACTTACTAGCCAAGAAATCCTGTGCCGGACTGAACAATGATATATGCTTTCGGCTTCAAAACTTGAAGTTTATCCCATCTTGTTTCATTAACAGTCACTGGGAATGGCGCGTCTTATTTCCTTGGAAGTACGGTCGAGCTAGATCTATACTTTTTTGGGGAAAAAAATCTAATCTATTCATCTTTAATCATGATAGTGAAACAAACATAAAATAAAATAAAAATTACATTTAGATCCGTAGATTATCTAGCGATGATTACAAGTACTGAAACGAATCGAAGGCGTGCCATCCTCATCGCCCCTCCCTCGTCGCCTCGTCGGAGACAAGCAAAACTTGTTGTAGTAAATAGTCGAAAAGTCGTTGTGCTAAGATCCCATAAGAGAATCACACCAAAGCAGCAACCATTATCGTTGAAGAGTAGAGTAGATCGAAATGATCCAATCTGAAGACACGCAAACGTAGATGAACTACGAGCAAATCCACCGAGAACAGATCCTTCGAAGACACCTCCACACGCACACCGACGATGCTAAACGCACAATCGAGATGGAGACTATACGGGAAGAACCTTATTCCATCTACCGCGAGTCGCGGCCATCTCGTCTTCACGAGATGGACACAAACCCTAACAAAATTCGAAAAACATCTAAAAATGAAACCCTCCTGCCAACAATGACCGTATTCCACTGCGTTGCCATGGCCCTAAGAGCACCGAAGACGAGGCGAGTCGACGACAGGGTCAGCAGGAGGCAGATGAAACCTAGATTTGGGAGGCGACAGATGTGTGGGGAGGCTCAAACGTTCTTCTTGAGCTGGATCTATACTTGATATACTCCAATTGCATTTCTAACATGGATTTACCCAAACGCCCGTAAATGTCCAAATAACATCATTCGAATACTTTCACAGGAATCATCAAGCACAAACGTATGGGTTTTTCACTTTCAACGCGACCCATTCTCCACCACACAATTTGGCACATAAATCTGAAGGCATATGTCATTCAAGTGGAAGACCCGGCCTTGAATCTTGGTTCTCTCATTTATTTGTCTTTTCAATTTTGGTGGCAAAAATTTGTAGAAATAATTCTAGGTAGATGAAAATTTTACTTTTTAATTTTTAGCTTTTATTTATTAATTCATTGTACTTTTATTACAAAAGTGGTAGTTTACCATGGCAAATTTCCCTTTTTGTTTTTTATACTTATGAGCCAAAAAAGCATATTTTTTATAAATAGATGGTAAATATTATTTTTTGTGTTAAAACCATGGAAAATTCAGTTTTATGTATCTTGGGAAAAAATTAGCATTAAAAACTTAATTTATGTAGAATGGTAAATTTAGTTTATGTAGCATGGAAAATGTATATTTTGGACATTTTTTTTATGTAGCATAGTTAATGTATTTCTTGAACATGGCAAATTAAGTTTATGTAGCATGGAAAATTATGTATTTGGGTCATGACAAATCTAACAATTTAACATGGCGAGTTTATTTATTGATCAAGACAAATTTCACAAACCAAATTTCATAGCAATTTTTCCATGAAAATTTTCAAAGAAATTAGTTTTTCTATGCAATTTGTTTTGTTAAAATTGCCATTGTATTTGTCATTGGTCACATATCATTTTTTTGCCATCTAGTAAAAACAGAAAAGAATGTTTTTTGTTGCAAATACCCATGTATCTAAAACATATATTTTTGTAGGATTTTTATGCATATTTTTTCATGTATATAAAAAATGTAAAACCATATGTGTAGATTATAAATCAAGTTTTCTATGTGCAAACGAGAGGAAATTGCCACCACGCTAGTGTAGATTAGAAAGATGTGCGCGCTCTATTTGCACAAGCATTAACGAAATAAAAAAGATTTCTTGTTTTGTATTGTCAGTTTGGTTCCTAAACTTATAAAATACACGAGACTGGTGCTACAATTTGTTTGAACGTTCAAATACGATGCCTTCATACATAGAAGTATGTATAGGTTGCACGTATATTGTGACAATTGACTGTAGGACACACATGTCAGGCTAACAGAGAAACTAAATTAAAGAATTCGAGGAGGAAAACCGAGCCTCACTATTAAAGTGCGTGCGCACAAACCATTGGACCAGTCCGTTCTTCTTGTTACGTATTAATGGGCTGCAGCGTTCATTTCCACTGTTTACTTATCAAAATTTCGTACGAAATTGCGTTATAAATAAAAAATAAAATGAAAATTGTTCGCATATTTATTTAAGATACTTATAATTAAATTATTACTTTTGAGAGGAATAAATATAATTAAATTACTACATACAAAAACATTAACTTATTGCAGACAAAAAATTAAATAAAGAAATCCATATGATCAAATTATTAAATGCAAAATATTATTAAACTTATATGATATAAAAATATGCACGGTAACTATGTGATCGCATTACCATATAACATTATGTGGTAACTTAAACTTTTATAAATATCCATGAATAAGAATGATTTTACCTGTATCTTAAATATGGATGACTTGTCGTGAAAAAAAAATTGTATATGAATATAATTATAATAACAATTATATGAATATAAATATACAATAAGATTTTAGAATAAATATATTCATATAATATAAATTAGCTAATATAATTATAACATATTCATATAATGAAATTAGCCATAATTATTGTAAGTATATGAATTTTTATAATAATATGTGATTTTTAAAAGCACACTTCTTTATATTATACAATATAAATTATGTTTATATAATTACTAAGTTATTTTCTGCATTTAAGAAAATAATGATAATTATTTTAAATTAAATACGTGAATAATATTCATTTTTTATTCTTTATATGTTTTTTATTTGTAACACGTGAATGTAATTTTGATATATATTAGGAAGATTCTAGAAATACCAGTGTAATAGGCCCTGCAACCCTTTTTCTTGTGAAAGATTAGAAAATTCTTGCATTTTGACTGCCCAAGAAATACAGGTAGTAATAGTTCTCGGGTTCCGATCGTCTCGGCATAATTTTTGTACTTATTTAGTTTTTCTATATGAAACTGCTAAGTGGGATCATTTATACTGTTAAACTGACATGTCAGCCCTACATCCAGCTGTCACAATATGTGGATAACGCATACATACCTCGATGAATGGAGACATAGTATTTTAATGTTCAGACAAGTTGTAGCATTAGTTTCATGTATTTATAAGTTTAAAAACCAAATTAACAACACAAAGGAAATTCAGGCATTCATTGTGTATACAATACCTAGAAAAATATATGTTTGCTCAAGGTTTGGGTCCTACTTTTAAGCTTTAAGTGTGAGTCATCAAATCAGATTGAAACAATCTACATGTCTGGAATTCACAAACCGGCCCCAAATCATGTGAAGCTTTCGAGAAGTCAAAACATCTTCCACTTCATACTCCAACAGTTTAAACTCGCTCAAATACTCTCCGGTCATCCGTTTCTAGAACTTCCATGCATTCAAACCGGTTGACCGGCGACCTGCATACTTCCATTCAGTCGAGCGCAATGATTGAGAAAGTTATTCTGCCTTCAAAATCGACCGGTATCCTCCGCACAAACTCTTTCGGCATAGTCTTCTTCTCTCCCATGTCGCCAACGCATACCATCACACATTCGTTGTTGCGATAGGCAAGAAGGCGAACACCGAGAAGTCATAGGCATGGTGGATGCTCGGCAGCTACCGCTCTAACCAGTTGTCACCGTACCAGGAAATTGGATACGGAGGAAGCTCCAGATCCTGTTTGTGCCATCGCCCATGATCTTTGGGTTTGTTGTTGTCCACGGTTTCTTCCACCGTGAAGGTGGAGTCGATCACCTCGGACAAGGAGAGGCGGAAGTTGCCCCTACTGCCGCAACAACGGCGATGAATGATGAGTTCATGCAATAGATGGAGAAAATGTTGCATCGGTCATTTATTGACCGGGGCTGATACCGCCAAGCGCAACTACGACGTCTAAATCGTACGCCAACATGTGAAAGGAAGAGATGGCGTCCATATAGCGCAACTTCAACGTCTAGATCGAACTTTGCGTGGAGGAGGCGCAATATCTTTCGCGTCGCAAACGAGGCTACAAGTGGCAACCATTCCTCCACACCGTGAAGAAGGAGAAGGAGTCCTCCACGTCGTTGTCCAAGCTACCACCGCGCGTCCGCTGCTACCTCAAAGGATCCAGCACCCGCGACACCTCGTCATCCAAGTGCAGAGGCAAGGGGGATGAGCGCCATAGGGAGCGACACAACGTGTAGCGCAGGGGCGTCCTTATCAGATTAATTAAGTATGTTTTACAAGTAATAAATAATGCACGATTCTCCCTGTCGGTGCACCAAATCATGCTTTATCCAGCTTGCAACTTTGTATTTCAGTAGCAGGGCGGGCTACTTTGAAGTACTTTTATTCATTAGGTTTATTCAGGTTCGATTTGATTTTGCCCTCATCACGATAAGCTAAGTGGTTGTTCGGATCTCCTCCGCTCCTGGTGTAGATTTTTCTGGTGTGGCAAAAAATTTACTCTGTGTTTTTTCTGGAGCGGAGCCGAGTGAAGGGCATCCGAACACACCCCTCCAAAAAATATTTCTTCTTTTTTGTTTTTTTCCTTGATATTTTTCTACCGTTTTCTTTATTGTTATCAACTTATTTTTCAACAGACATAATTCCTTCCAATGATAACTTATAATAGAATGATCTAGTAATTATCTTTATGTGAATTACGGAACATTCCTCGTAAACACTCATCAGACACAGTTCATTCAAATGGTAATTTTTATGTTAAATAGGGAACATTTATTTTAAACCCAGAAACTCATTTTTATCAAAGAAACGTAGAAATTTGCGAATGTTCAAAAATAAATAAAACGGGTTTTATTTTTTAATTATTTGAGAACTAACAGAGATTTGATCTTCTTCTTGTTTGAGCAATCAGTGATTCGATCTTCTACACACACATCGGATGTGATGCTACATAATTCACACCCTTGGTTGGTTGAGTCCTTTGAGGGATAAATTCTATTCCTCGCTTAATGAGGGGAAAGTTCACCAAGCACGCCCTCCTTAGCTGAGCGAGCTATTAACGAGACCAATGATTCTTTTCCTTCTCTTTACACCAGTTTTATGAAGGTTCTAAAACTTCATTTGGTAGCTTTTCTCCACTTATTTTTCGGTTTATATCAAAAAACAATTGGTTACGTTAGTTTTTTCTATTTTAGATTATTATTTTGGTTCAAAATTTAAAATTGGAAATTTGAGAGAAAAATCAAATTCATGAATATTTTAGAAATTTGGGAAATTTTAAAAAACCATGATTTTCTATTCCATTACATTTTTAAATGTGCTAATATTGAAATACAAAAACATGTTTAAAGCACCCGATTAGTATCCACATTTGCAAATAATATTTATAAACTTTGGACTTTTATTATTTTTATGAATAATTTGTAAATTGAAGAATACTTCACAATTGTCAAATATATTTTGGGACTAGTGTGTTTCATTTGAAATCAAGAACCTTTAAAAATATATTTATTATATTCACGAAAAATATTCGTTCGTCAACATTTTATAAAATATTGTCTTACTAAATTAATGAATATGTTCTAAATTTAAAACTTTTTCCAGTTCATGATTAATTTGCTGATAATGTTTTCAATTCATGAACGGATTTGAAATTTCTGCACATTCGTAAAATCTTGATAATTTTGAAAATTCAAAAATATTTCTACAAATCAATAAAAATTCAAGATTGTTTTCTTCATTTTAGCATGCAATTATTGCATTTTAGAGCGATTGTGAGTTTTTGACTAATAAGCGAAATAGAGACAAACAACGCAAATTTTTAAGCCTACATACTCAATAAGAGGACTCCATTTGTGCGAGATCAATAGTTATGGGGTACCCTGCGAAGATCATTTCCAACTTATTTGGTGATGACAAATGGTGCAATGCGCGCAACGTGACTTTTTTTCCTTTTTTGAATTGTATGCTAGAATCATTCATCATTTTCAACATTGGATTTTTGTGTTGAGATTTCCGAAACTATATCTCATGTTAATTATTTTCCATGAAAAAGTTGATTAAAACGGAAGTTGAGAAAAAATGAGAAACAAAAAATAATATATAAAAAATAAAAATTGAGAACATATGAAACCACAAGAACATAGATTGTACTTTTCCATTTTTAGGAAGCACATATTTGCTGCTCGTGAAACTACAGATTCGCTTCTCGTGAAAGCATTGGTTCTTCTGAAAGCAAAGAGCGCGCTTTTCTCTTTTTAAGAAGCACGGTTTTGACTTTCATGAAAGTAGAAACTGTTCTTTTATTTCTTTTGGAAATTGTTGTTTCAATTTTTTTAAATTAGTTGATAGTGATAGGATCCCTTTTTTGACGTCCCCATGCCCCCCCCTGTGGTGTGGCGGCATGGGGATGTCAAAAGAAAAGGGATTTTTCTTCTCAACAAGCATAGATTTGCTTCTCGTGAAAGCATAGACTGTTATTTTTCAATGTGCTTCTCACGAAACAACACTGCCTTTCTGAGACGCGAAAAAACCCCGTAAAACCTAATAAAAAAGAAAAAACCACCCAAAAAACTCAGAAACATGTGTAAAAAATATATTCTCACGAATGAACCCAACACACGAGATATATTGAAAATATTTATTAAAATTAAGTTGTCTTTGTAAGACACTGATTTTTTTTCCGAAACATTCATAGTTCGGAACAGATCATCCAGTTTACCTTAATATTTTGTATATAGTTGGTTCTCTATTATTTACCTCCACTATTTGTACATGCACCATGTATTATTTTTTAGAACTCTTTGTTTTCTCTTACGATAAAGGACAATGGAACTATTTGCTTCTTAGTAACTCATAAAAAAGTGATAAGCGATTAAAAAATGGTATCAAAAGACTTATTTCACTCATTTCTACATAGCAGGTTCCGCTCATTAAAAGAAATTCATTCTTTTGAAAGACATATTTCACTCATTTAAAATACATTTCACTTGTTTAAAAACACGAGTTCACTTTTTTTAAGAAAAGAGAGAAGAAGAGTTCACTCATTTCTTTAAAAATGGGAATATGGATTATACTCAAAATACTTATTTCACTCTTTTCAAATGGAAATGCATATGTACCTACACAAGCGGGTACATGTTATATCTATACCATTCATTAAAAATACTTTGCTTTAAGATCTGTGCAACCATGTATTTGTGGGGTTATGCTAAGTAATTTTGTGCATATTTAAAAATGGAAAATAAATAACGTGATACACTATGGATTGACATAAAAGTAAATTTACCCATTTCACGTTGCACACCGGTGCCACTTGATACACTCCCGCTCAACTAACCATCAAATAAACCATGAAAACAAATACAAGAGCTAGGTTTGCGCATAGAAAACATAGTGGTCAAAATCACATACCAAGGAACATGCAATAGGCCGGAAAGATACTCCTGATTAGATACTTTTTCCGTTTCAACTATGGTACCTAAAGCAAACTATTATGCTTTTGTGCGGATCTCGATGCACCAAGGGAAGGCGTGGATAGAACATGTATCCGCTTGTGCGGGTACATAATCTGCACCCCCTTTCAAATTATTTCATTGAAATAAAAAATAATTTTAATTCATTATTACAAATTCTGATTCCACTTGCTTAAACAACATTTTCTCACTCATTTTCAAATGTATTTTGCTAGTTTCTAAATAATTGATTTCAATCATTTCGACAATGTATTTTCATGCTATTCAAATCATGGATTTCCCTTAATTGAAACCACTGATTTCTCTCATATCTGAAGACTTATTTAATTCATTTTAGATAGCATATTTAGGTCATTTAAATAAACTAATTCTTCTGAAATAAGATATTTCACTCATTTCAACAAACATATTTCACTCATTTGAAATAAAGAGTTCTATCATTTCTTAACATTAACATAGAAAAATATTCAAAACACTGATTTCACTCATTTAAAATAAAATTAATTTTCATACGGTATTACAAATATCGAGCTCACTTGTTTAAACATCATATTTTCACTCATTCAAAAAAGTAGACTAAGGCATAGCCTAGTGGCGGGAAGGGGCTGATGCCTTCCCACCCACCCAGGTTCAAGGCACAATACTTGCACTTTGGGGTTTGTTGCACCTATTAAACTGTGAGGGGTTCCCTTATAATCTTTCTATAAAAAAAACTCATTTCAAAAAAATTGCTAGTTTGTGAATCATTGATTTCACTCATTTAAATTATCTCATCTTTTAAGAAATAAGTGAACTCTTTTAAAAGCACAATTTCTCTCATTTCAGTTTGGTTTCAATGAAATATATTTCACTTGTTTCCAAGTAGAAAGATATAGTTGGTCGTTTCAAGAATAAGGTCTTGTTCATTTCAGAATAATTTCACTAAATTTTAAAACTAATTTCACTCATTTTAGAAAATAATATCTCTTATTTACAAAAAAATATTTCAATTCCTTCAAATAACATGTTTTAACCCTTATGATAGACAAATTTCACTAATTGCAATTAACTTAGTTCACTTGTTTCAAGAAAAAAACATGTATTTTAAAACTAGGGTTTCACTCACTACAAAAACACGGTTGATATAGAAAAATGTTTTCACTTATTTCAGAAAACTTATTTCCATGATTTCATATATTTAAGAACACTTGATTCAGTTAATATACTAGAAAAATTAATTCCACTCATTTCCAAAAATTATTTTAGTTGTTTAAAAAAAATATTCACTCGAATAAAAAAACTCATTTCACGTATGTCAAAACCCTTTGCTCAAACAATACAAATAAACTAATTCACTCATTTCAAAAAATATTCGCATTGATTTCACTCAACCAATAAATTGTTATGTCACTCATTTGAGAGGATATAATTTTTCTAGTATCAAAAGCAATATTTCAGTCATTTAAAACTCATATTTCACTCATTTGAGAAAAATATTTGAATGCATTTCAAAAATACGATTATACTCATTACAAAACCCCACTAATGTCACTCCTATACAAAAATTGACTTTACCTATTTCAGAACACATATTTCATTGATTTCATGTATTTGAAAACACTTGATGCAGTCAATACAGAAAAAATAATCCACTATCTTTCAAAAAATATTTGACTCGTTTACCAAAAATGATTCACCCAAATTAAAAAACATATTTCACTTATTTGAAAGCACACATTTCACTAATTTCACGTATTTCAAAACACTTAGTCAAGCCACTAGAGAAAAACTTATTCCACTCATTTCAAAAAGAATGTTTTACTTATTTAAAAATGATTCACTCAAAATAAAAATATTTTTTTACCGAATTCACTTATTTTAAGGAATGTTAATTTCACTCAACACACAAAATGTGATGTCAATCATTTAAAATAATAATATAATTTCACTAGTTTCAAAAGCTTTATTTAACTCATTTGAAAAACATATTTTTCTCATTTATGAAAACTATTTCAATATGTTTCTAAAATAGGGTTTAACTAATTACAAAAGACATGGTTCACGTATTTTTTTAAAGTAATTTCACTTATCTGAGAACACATATTTCATCGACTTCAAGTATTTCAAAACACTTGATTAGTCAATACAGAAAGATTGATTCCACCAATTAAAAAACATTTCTCATTTTAAAAGTATTTACTCCAATTTTCAAACATATTTCAGAACACATATTTCACTGATTTCACATATTTCAAAACACTTTATCATTCACTAGAGAAAAACTGATTCCTCACTTAAAGTTTTTGGTTCATTTGTTTAAAAAAAATTCACTCAAATTTTAGAAAAACATTTCACTGGTTTCATTTATTTCAAAGCACCGGCTTCACTCAACCCATAAAATGTGTGGTCACTCAGTTGAAAATATTGGTTTCAAATTAAAAAAAACTATCAAAATGCAATTTCAACTATATTTCACAAATTCAATTAAGAAACTTCACAAAAGAGGCACTATCACAGAGTTTCTGCAAAGCCGGATTTTAGGAATTTCTGCAAATTTTAGGGGAAGTTGTTTTAGAGCAACTTATGCCAGATCTCGTAAACTTCTTCCCCTGTTTTTCATATTTCACTAAATAAAATTAGATAAATGGCCTGGGGTCCGACAATCAATGGCGCATGATGGCCTTCGACGAGGGGCGACGCGAGGCAGTATGATGGTTGACGCGGTGTGGTGACGAAAGGCGGCGGTGGCGCGGTGTGGCGGCTGGCGGTAGCACGGATGATGGTGGAGCAACGGTGGGGCGGGGGGAGGAGGTGAAGCATTGATGGCATAGGTGACGATGGCGTAGTAGTATTCCGGTGGAGCGACGGCGACGCATCGAAAAGTTTCAGGCCGTTTCTAGCCCACCAAAATTTAGGGAAAGGAAAACTTCCAGTAAACCAAAGGGGACTTGGGAGCAAGTTATAGGATTGTTTAAATTTATTTTGAGTTTACTAGATCTGTTGGAGATGGTTTTTGGCCCAAACTTGTTCTAACGGTAGTTCTTTAATGAATATGTGATCTTTTGACAATGCTCTTAAATCGAATGAGTGAGATAAAAGAGTGACATGTTCAAATTAAAACATGTTTAAAATTTGTTCAAGTTTGATATTATTCTAAAGGTCATGGCATCAAGCATTTGAATATATAAAAAGTTCCAAAAATAACAGTGTAGTATAAAAAATATGGACAATTAAAATAGTTAAAGAGAAAATAAAGAAAAGGGTTGGTATCATCTACCACATGCAACGTCAGATCTCTCTCTCTCTCTCTCTCTCTCTCTCTCTCTCTCTCTCTCTCTCTCTCTCTCTCTCTCTCTCTCTCTCTCTCTCTCTCTCTGAGACACACACACACACCTGGCAGGCATCACCAATCTAACATTGATTTGACAAAACAAAACAGAAATACAAGTGATGTTTTGGAAAAATTCAAAAGATGGGCCCTGCCTCATACGTTCCTGATAAATAGTTAATTCAAAAAATAGTAAACAAAATTAAAAAAACTAAAAAAATTAGGCATCAAAGATGCTCATATGTGCATGGTGCGTGTAGAATTTTATGATGTTTAGGCATTCGACGAACTCGCAGCAAAAAATATACAATCGACTTCACCCGAACACCGAATCGACACTCTCTTTTGTTTTGCGCTTATATTGTAATATACACATGCATATAATCCCACATCTTTACATATGTCATCACCTTATGGATTATAAACCCACCTCTAAATATCGGAACCGATAAAATTATCTTTGGGGTAGTGCTAGATAACAC
The DNA here is from genome assembly GCA_950022295.1 of Bromus sterilis. NCBI lineage: Eukaryota > Viridiplantae > Streptophyta > Magnoliopsida > Poales > Poaceae > Bromus > Bromus sterilis. The sequence goes on from OX465596.1 coordinate 10,100,431, forward strand.
AACTAAAATTTGTACACATACTTATTAGAGCAACTCTAGCGGTGAGACGTTAAAATCAGTATGCGGGTCGCCACAAACAAAAAAAGAAACACGAAATCGTGCGCATCAGAACATATGTGCTAAATTCATATATCATATTTACATATTTGAAACTGAAAGTTTTCCGCAATACAAACCCCACCAAGATATCGTCGGAGTTTACAAAATACAGAAAAAATATACTTAGTCTAATCACCGGAGCTCGCCGCCTCATTTCTTCACCGGGCGGTAGAGGTAGTAGTCAAAAGCGGGTGTCTTCAAGATCTTCGCCATCTCCAGCTCATCCTCAACCGCCGCAAGGCGCTCGGCTGTGCCCTCCTCGCGGCGTCCATCATCTTTTTTATGGCGAAGAGTTCCCCCTGCACCATCGGGTGATGATGCGTGGACGACCAGAGGAGCTCGTCCAACTTACGGAAGCGCGCTCACCCACTCTGCCTAGTGGGGGACAGGGTGCCGCGTCTCGGGCCTGCGCGAGCGGCGGGGATCGATTTGAGGCGTGGGGCGACGGGAGCTGCTTGCCTCGTGGTCGTTCCGGTTTCGCTTGACTGCCGGCGGCCCTCCATGGGAACCACGATAGCCGCATTCACAAAAATTGTACGGATCGAGCAGGAAATGACGCATCCGTTCTAGTCAAAAAATATGTCCGTTCGCCAAAAGTTTGTACATATGCGAACCGATAGCGGGATATGACATCTGCTAGAGTTGCTTTTAATGCACACACTTGTGCATTTGCATACATAGTAACCGCAACACACCAAAGAAAGTCCAGATAGACACTGAACGCCTAGAACTGGTTGCAAAGCAACACAATTTCACCTGAGTCTCAGTCTCGAGGAAGTAGCCATGTTGTCTGACGCATCTTGCTGCGATTCAGGTCACGCTTCCAAGAGACCATCGGAAGAGGAGAGGAGACCTCGCCGTCTATCATGTCGTAGACACCGATGGAAGTGTCGTCGTTCTTGAAGCTATAGCCCTTGTAATACTCGTCGTCATCCAAGAAGAAGATCCGATCGCTCTTCATCCCGTACTGCGACACGGAGACCGCCCGGGAGCAACTCCGGCCAACGAAAAGCACCTGGTCCTCTCCCAAGGCCGTCACGCCGACCCACCGTGAGCGCCGGAAATCAGCCTCAAACACCTCGAACTCGCTCTCTCCGGCCCGGACATGGTCCAGCACCAGCCTGCACCAAATCTTCCTGCGTACCATTAGCAGCCTGCCGCATGACTCGACCAGGTAAACCTTGACCTCCAGGGTGCTGTTGCTTGGCGTCCAATCCAGATCGCAGGGATCGCCATTGATGATCCGTCCGATCCGAGAAATCTGCGGGTCACCGGTGCTCTCGTCCTGGGCGATGTTCACCACGAAGAGGTCCTCGCCGTAGTCAATGGCGTAGAGCTTGCCCTGGTAGAACGCCATGTCTTTGTATTGCTTGCACTCATCGTAAGCGCGCACCGACCACGAGGAGGCCCCTGGCCGGCACACCAGGATCTGGCCGATCGTTTCATGGCTGAAAATTGCGGCGGCGAGGTTTGGCGAGCACAGCACAAGCTTACTCAGCAGGAGGGTGTCCGAGTTTCTGATGAGCAGCCATGTGCCGCGGGTGTGCCGCTCGTGCTCCGGTATGTTCTTCAGGTCCGCATGCGGTGGACGGAGCCGGACGTGGGTGGCTGCAGGGAGCGTCACGGTGGCGCCGGTGAACGGATCCACGAGGAAGCATCCGTCGTCGCGTAGGAAGACGAGCCAGCGGCCGCAAGCGCCGCTGTACCCCGCGAAGCCGCAGCCTGGGAAGCGGAAGCGCTTGCTGTAAGGGAGGCTGTAGAAGGCGCCGTCCGGGAGTGCGAGCAGCGGCAGCGCAGGGCGCAGGCGGTGCTGCAGCGCGGCGGCGCGCCACCGTGGGCACACCGCGGCGAACCGGGCGCGGTCGGCGCACGCGGGGAGGAGGCGAAGCACCAGGCCGGCTAGGTCCAACGGGATGGCCGACCACGATGAGGGCGAGGGTGGTTGCGTCTCCGCCATTGGTCGGGGCCGGGCGGCAGCGTCCTGCACTGGAATGGGTGGAGGTGGACCGCGTGGCCTGCCGCCAGCGGCCGTTGGGGGATGGAACAATGGAGTGCAAGTTTGCTGGCCGAAGGAACCGTGGGAGTATTTTCTAGTGTGAACTTACACAATTCTCAGAGCTAATTTAATGGCAAATGGCCGCCGTCCGCCGCCGGCATGACAACGACTCTCCCGGTTTGGCCTCGGTCCAGTCGTCTCGTCTCTCCAGGATCGTCATTTTGCTTTCCAAACCTTAGATATTGAAGATAGCTGATCGTACATTCATACGGAACAGATTTTCTTAAGAAGTACAATATCATATCAAAAATGCTACATCTACAGCCTCCTTACAGGATTTTTACAGGCTCTTCCTTAATTTTCTCCACCGCCCCCCTGATTTCTCCCGGGGGTGGGGCCTTTGACTTCCCTTGATCCAATTAAAACGCGCTAATTAAGAAGAGTCCGTAAACAGTCCGTAAGTTCCTGTAGATGTAGCATTGCTGATATCATATAGAGGAGATTTTCTTTTTGACTTTACTAGAAAAAGTGGCCCTCGCAAATGCGAGGGCAACGTCTTTAGTGTATTTAAAATATTTGGAATATATATATTGCTTTCCTACATATTTATATTATATTACTAATATGATGTAATATGGTTAAATAACCACCTGAGAAAGTTTACACCTCTATGTATCTTGAGAAATGCTTACATTCTCTTGAGCCAAAAAAATGTGACAAAATTCTAGGATTGTGTAAATTCCATCTGAAATCATATGCCAAGCAACCAACCATAATTTCAAATATCATAAATTCATGTCAAAACCCATAGTAAATACATACTACGCATTCCATGAAAACTGTAGTGGCAGTCAAATAATTATCATGCATCTAATCTACGCAGGTGAGAGGTTGCAAAGGTGCTAAATAAGGGCTCTCTCAATGCTAGTATCTTAACACGTAATCGTAGTCATTTTTCTTATGTGACATAGTATTTAATGAAGAAAAAGATGGAGGTTGTATCTTAGCTAAGATACAACCTCTGCACATGGCCATATGCAAAAAGAATGGTTAGACCAATCACATGCATGCATGAAGCTAAAATTATTAAATAAGATACAAGCTCTAAGAAACAATGCATTGTGGGGTTGTATCTTAAGTTTTTATTGCTCCTATGATATTGTGCTAAGAAACAATGCATTGAGGGAGCCCTAATACGTTGTTAGGTGCATCCATCAATTCCTTGTTAATGTTTAGACCCACTTGTGCAAAAGTGTTTCCTAGTTCCTTGTAATACCACGAAGGCAATTTTAGATTTGTACCTTTTAGAGTGTGGAATGTCGAAAATGAAAGCCTTTATTCCTACACTTCTACTCCATAAATCTGGGAAACTTATGAATATTAATAAATTATGGCCCATTATTAATTAGGTTCCACCATAATGGTGGTATATACTTTAGATAAAGTTATGACATATATATTCGAAAAGTAAGAAATCTTTAGTATGATATTTTCTTAGGTATATTAGGGTGCATAGATTATGATGCATACGTTAGGTTATAATGAAATAAAACTAAATAGAAGGGGTAGTCAGAAGAAAGATACATATCACGTGCCAACATGCATCAGAATACTGCAGCCATGGTAGCCATTAGCCAATATGCCATGGGTAACTTGGCCAATTTGGTAAAAGCGAAGAATGCATGATGCATCCGGACAGGATCGCACGAAGCCGAAGGGACTTGAGAAAAATCCGTATGTATGAATGTTGTGTTCATCCAAAATCGATCCAGTAGGCTGCATCGAAAGCCAACTCGACCATGTACTTGCGCGTTCCGGGGGAATATCAACCCAGCTTGTACTTACATATGTGATACACGACCATAATTTCGCGTATTTTAGATCAGCGCCAACATCGGAGGAGATGGCCAGAAGGACGTTGACATCCACGGGATTGCACCGAAGGCTGATGCAACCTTGCATGCCAAACGTGAGATGGATCGTGCTAGAGGATAGCTTAGGGTTAGAGTGGATCACGACACATGTGGGACAATATATGCTATAGCTAGACAGATTGAAACGTATGTTCAATAGTAATTGAGGGTATTGGTAGTAATTTTTCTGAACTTTAATATCAATATTTTTTTTGATGATCTATCGGTTGTGAATGCTTAGTTAGTTGAATTGATGGTCGGATCTTTTTTTATTATGCTTATTTTTCTATTTGGTGTGGGTCCAATTTAAGTTATAAGATCTAAGGGCTATTTATAAAGGGTCCATCAAATCAATGGTCGGATGTTTCTGATTAACGTGAGATTTTCTAGCTAATTCCTCTATTTTTAACCTTGCATGCCAAACGTGAGATGGATCGTGCTAGAGGATAGCTTAGGGTTAGAGTGGATCACGACACATGTGGGACAATATATGCTATAGCTAGACAGATTGAAATGGTATGTTCAATAGTAATTGAGGGTATTGGTAGTAATTTTTCTGAACTTTAATATCAATAAATTTTTTGATGATCTATCGGTTGTGAATGCTTAGTTAGTTGAATTGATGGTCGGATCTTTTTTTATTATGCTTATTTTTCTATTTGGTGTGGGTCCAATTTAAGTTATAAGATCTAAGGGCTATTTATAAAGGGTCCATCAAATCAATGGACGGATGTTTCTGATTAACGTGGGATTTTCTAGCTAATTCCTCTATTTTTATCCGTATTTTGCTTTTAGTATATAATAGATTTCTTAGTGAATCATAGTATAGATATCTTTGATAGCTGATTTCACCCGATCATGTTTCTTCCCCTCAAGACATGTTAAGTGGATCACACAACCGCGAAATGTAGACGGCACTATGCTCATGTTCGAGCCCGACAAACATAGCATGGCCACGTTAAATTGATCTTGTTGTGCTTCGAACTTATGTCGGGACTCAAGGTCAACTTTCACAAAATGCGACGTCATCACCATGAGGGTGGATCTGGACGATCGCCAACCTCTTGAACTGTTCATCGGACTCGTTCCCGATAACTTTCATGGGCCTTCCTATCTCTGACAAGCACATTTCTATCTCGACTTGGGAGCCTCTGCATGAGAAAGTGGCCAATCGGTTTTGTCCGTGGCGTGGTAAGTTCGTATCTTCCGGGGCAAGACTAATCTTAACCAATGCGTGCTTCTCCTCACTTCCTATGTACACCATGGGGATGTTTATTCTCCCTGATGGAGTACACGCTAAACTCGATACCCCGTGCTCGCGCTTCCTTTGGGAAGGAACCGAAACTAAGCGTAAGTTAAGTGGGCCACCATTTGTAGACCCAAGAAGTTGGGGCGCTTAGGAGTGAGAAATACCAAACGCATGAATGTGGCTCTTCTATCCAAATCGATCTGGAAGCTGGCCCACAACGCTTCGAGTATTTGGGTTTCCCTTCTCAAAGCCAAGTAGTTCCCCACATGAACTTTCTTAGCATCAGATAAGAAGGGCTCGCCATTCGGGAATGGGTTGCAGGCGATGAAACCTGCCTTCGAGCTTGCAGCGGCTTTTCAGGTTAATAACGGGAAGTCGACCAGATTATGGCATGATCGTTGGGTGGGGTCGGCCCCCCTTTGGAATCCTTCTTGCCCTTGTATACCATCGTACCAAACATTATGGTGGTTGCGGCTCTGGTATACCCCAATGTGATTGCATTTAGGCGTGAACTGGTGGGTGAGGAGGTGGTTTTGTGGGCCGCCTTCAAAGTATCTTAGCAGGAATCACTCTCACCCATGAGGAAGACGAGGTTGGCTGGAGCCTCACTGCATCCCTCCAATTCACGGTAAAATCACTCTATGGTCGGATGGCGTCCAGTACGGTGCTTGACACAGCTAGGGGGTCGTGGACACTGACGATTCCGCTGAAAGTCAGAGAGCACACATCTCATAAGACGGGCCATTACGTTTATCCACACTGGTCGCGGAAGGAAGGCGGTCCTGCAACGCTTGCCAACGCCCTGATTGCTTGATTATAGTGCGTTTCACACACACCCGTTGGGGAACCTCAAGAGGAAAGTATGATGCAGCAAGTAGCAGTTTTCTCTCAGTGAAGATACCAAGGTGATCAATCCAGTAGGACTTCAATGTCTTGCGGAAGGTGTTCAACGGCGCTAGAAACATCCTCTTCGTGGGAACAAGTGAACCCCTGCAACAACGTCATCAAACATGGACGTGCACTCAAGAACACAAGAACATTCGCCCCCAACTAGACAGGAATGTTGCCAAGATTTTCGTCTTGCTGTTTATGAAAAGGTTAGACGTATGGTGTGGTCGAAACAATAGAAAGTAAAAAGGTGCAGAAAGCAAAATGTAAATGCAAACGGTTGTACTCGATGGTGCAAAAATTATAGATACGTTTGAGATGTATCAGTTGCCAAGGCCATGCCGGAGTCCTGCCCAGTTCTTCTCGCTCGTTTGCCACGCAGGTAACATCCTTCCCTACGGTTGCCATCCGTGGTGGTGAACTCGCCTGAATAGTGTTTGTAGAAATGCACATGTCAACTTTATTGGCTATTTCTTTCCTCTTTCAAGAAATGGATTCGGACATGGAGTACATGTACAAGAACTTCATGGAGTCATCCAATGATTCGTCCAACGAGGATGAATATGCGGATGAAACAATGATGATGCAAGCTGTCCTTGCAGACGCGGAGCAAGCGGAAAAGCATTTTTCTCAAGTTCAAGGCATCAATCAAAGTCCATAGGGTGCTGAATCGAAATAGGCAACGAGGGCACTTGACGTTGATGGACAATTACTTTTCTTTAGATGCCTTATTCGCGGACAATTTTCACCAGCACTTTCGGATACGAAAGAGTGTGTTCGATTGCCTCTACAATGGTGTCCGTTCCTACGATAACTACTTCATCTTGAAGAAGGATGCCATGGGGAAAATTGGATTCCCTGGATATCAAAGTGCATGACTGCGTTGCAAATACTTGCATATGGCACGGCCGCGGATTCGTGAGACGAGTACTCCTGGGTGTCCGAGAGCACATGTGAAGACTCCATGCTGTGATTTTCTACTGTAGCAGTGGAGGTGTTTAACCCTTAATACTTGAGATAACCAACTATCGCGGACAACCAAAGGCCAATGGCAATGTCGAACGCAAGAGGATGGCCAGGTATGATGAGATCTCTTGATTGCATGCATTGGAGGTGGAAGAACTGCACATATGCTCTACAAGGATAATATCAGGGTCGTATGAAAAAAACCCACCATCATTCTTGAAGTAGTTGCTTCACAAGAACTTTGGTTTTGACATACTTTTTTTGGCATGCCCGGATCGTAAAATGATATCAATGCTCTGCAACGATCTCCATTGTTTCTTCGGTTGACTAAAGGACAAGCTTCTTCTTGCAACTATATTATCAATGGGTATGAATACAACATGGGCTACTATCTGGTTGGCGGCATCTATCCTCCATGGACGACCTTCATAAGAACCATTTCTGAGCCAATAAGTTAAAAAAAGCTCACTTTGTCCAAAGAGAAAAATGAGCTAAAAAGGTTTTGGAGAGCGCATTTGGAGTGTTCCAAGTACAAGCTTGATTTGCAGTTGTTTGAGAACATGAAATTTTTTTGGATCCAAAGACTTTGTGTGAGGTGATGATATGTTGTATGATCATGCAGGACATGATTGTGAAGGATGAGGATGAAGATGTTGCCAGAAACATGAACTTTGAGAACATGTGTGATCCTATTCAACTTCCACATCAGAATCCAACCACATTTGAAGTATTTGTCCAAATGCATCAACAAATTTGATACCGTGTAACTTATAAGCAGCTCAAAAAAATTGATCGAGCATTTTTGTAATGCTAAGAGAGACAAGTAAACATAAATTTATTTTGAATTTATGTTCAACCTGTTTTATTTGTTGAATTATATAATAATTTTGAAGTGTTGTAAAAAATTATGGAAGCGAACTTTAAAGGATAGGGTTGGATGACTGAACCAATCTGCGAACGGGTATAGTTTCTGTTTTAGGAGTCAACGTCGGAGATATCCTTATACTCCTCTATCGTCAAGGATATCAAACATCGTATGTCTATTCGTGAAACTTATATTAATTCAAAATAAGATTAGTGATTGCTTAATAAATTCTATTAGAACCGAAGATAGAACTACGACTTGAACCTTCCATTGCAGTAGAGCCAACTCTTGCAGATTATTATAACGTTATGATGAAGTAATACAAAGTTTTCACTATAAAAATAAAAAAGCCTTAAAAACCATCAACTTCATCGTCCAGGTTGCAAAACTTTTTTGTTAGAGCGAAACCCGGTTGCAAAACTAAGCTCCTTGCAGCCCTGCTCAGTGTCGCGGCAAGCATCGACAGTGAACAAACACAACCACACGAACAAAATTTATGAAATAAACCTTAAATTTGTACAATACCCTCAGCCCTTGTTTGTTTAGGTTTTAGCTTGTGCTTTTATAGTTTCTAAGACCTTAAAAGCTTAAACCCAAACAAACACGGTGCGCGTGCGGCGCGGTGGCCTGCGAGTGGTGCAGCGGTCAGCGGACGACGGGGCGGCTCTCGGGCGACTCGACGGCTTGGGATCTGATCTGAGGAGCTCGTCGGTGGCGAGGCGACCCTTGGTTATGCTCGGGCTGGTGCAAAGCGGGGTGCGCGGTGAGGTCGATGTGTGAATCCAGGCAAGGAGTGCTGCAAGTTGGAGGTTGTGGGTGGAGCGCCAACTTCGGCGGTGGTGCCGCGCGAACTTAGCCATGGCGGCGGCGCCGCCGTGGTGGCCTTACTAGGAAGGAGTCCTGGCGGGCAGCGGGCGTCCGGTCATCTCCATCTGAGGGGATTGCGATGATGCCTCGGAGAAGATGGCGCCGAAGTGATGTAGGAGGTGCGGGCCAGATCCAATCTAGTGGCAGTCCCATGGTGCTGGTGAAGGCCGACAAGGCGGATCTAGCCCTTGCACCGCTTGATGGATGTTGTTGCTCCTCGACTGCGTGGTTGGTGGTGTTTCGGCCGCGTTCCCTTGGCAGTACGGGTGGAGTTCGACCATGGCTGCGCGGCCTCGGTCGGCGGCAATTTGCTTCGATGACGGTGGTGTGAGGCTTCATGAACGGTGATGCTTGGTACCTTGGTGGAGTGGAGATGCACAACATTACGGATGAAGATCCTGCTCGGTTCTGATCAAGCCGACGTCGATGGCACCCGTGGGTGTCGTTCCTCTCCTTGGAGGCATCGTCGAGTGTGTTGCCATCTCCCTCGTGCTTGGTGTGGGCAGTTGTCTTCGGTCGAAAGCCTTGATTCTCAGGATCGGCTCGATGGCGACATGTGCGGCGTCGTCTCTTTGTTGGGAGCATCGTGCGGGAGACTTGTTGTCTTTGTTGCGTTCCTCCGGTGTGCGCCGTGGTCCTGACCATTCTCTTCCGATGCTATGTACGATCGTCATTGATGATCAAGGAAGCTGGAGTTATAATTCTTTGGAGGTGATCGGTGTCGATCGAGACACGGCAAAGTTTTTGATTTTAGGTAGGCTTTTTTGTGTCCTAGGCGTGTTATCGTGTGTGATTATCCTTAAATTTGCATGCGTATTATTGTGCTACGCTCGTTGTTCGCAGCGAATGGTAGATATCTTGTATTGTATTTTCTCTTCTTTTATAAAATTATGATACGCATTTTGCGTACTTAAAAAGAACAAACACCCAAATCTCATCTCTCGATTTAGTAAAAGGTCCGAAATACTCCTCGCGAAAATAAATGTGGGGGGCAAGGAAATTACAGGCAGATTGCCATCAGCCCCCACGGAACAGCAGCCCCTCCCCCATCGTCATATCCCCCTTCACGTAACAACAGCTAGGGTTCCTCGCCTACGCCGCCGGCCGCACCTGCCTACCAGCCGCCGGCCGCCGTCCTTGGCCGCCGACTACCGAGTTCGGCCGCGCCAAGCCGCGGCCTCCTGCGCCTCCTCGTCCCCCATGGATCCCGGTGCGGGCTAAGGAGCCTAGGACGCTGCCGCCCCCAGTCTTCCTCGCCGCCGGCCTGTGGTCAAGCAGCCGAGGCGGTCGCTCTCTTCCTCCCTACCCCAGGCTCTACTACTACTTCCCTTCATCAGCCGCCGAATCACATCAACGCTGCTCGTCAAGGTAGCCATGTTTTTCCTCATTTTTTTGGGGGGCGCCCCCCTTTCGTTCATGTCCGCAGCTCACTCAAGCTGCCCTTGTTCATCGTTCAGAAACCGGAAATATTGGTTATCCCATTAAAATCTGGGAATCGAAAACATTAATTAGTGGAGAGTGGTGTGTGTATCCGATTCGTGGTGTCCAACTTTTTGGAGTGAGTGGCTAAGAATATGCTCCTTGTTGTGACCGTCAATGCAGTGCGTGCGGCCGTTCACCTCCGTTGTGCGTTTGCAGTCTGAGGCAGAAGCGTTATGGCGGCGACGATGGTGGCCATGACTACCAAGAGCAAGAACTGCGCGCAGGCCTCGGAGAAGAAAAACGGGTGGGCTATCCCGCCGCTTCCGGAGCTCCGCTTCCCTTGGGATTTGCAAGAAGACAAGAGCTTCTCGTTAAGCTTGCATGACTCTGCCTCCCCTCGTGGCTGGCTGTTTGCTAGCGTCGGTCTGAAAGTGTCAACGCCTGCTCCAGCCGTGTCAACCAATCCGGCAGAGAAGGAATTCAAGATCCCTTTTGCTGATCATTGCATAAAGTATGTCTCCTCGGCGGTCGGGTTTCCAGTTGTCGGGACCTTGGCTGGGTCTGTGGAGGAGGAGGTGGTGGATGGTAAGATTAGGAAGAAGGCCAAGAAGCGCGGACTGAAACTGAAAATTAAGATTGGTAACCCACATTTGAGGCGCCTGGTTAGTGGAGCTATTGCGGGGGCTGTCTCGAGGACTTGCGTGGCGCCATTGGAGACAATTAGGACACACCTCATGGTTGGGAGCAATGGGGACTCAATGACAGAAGTGTTCCAGACAATTATGAAGACGGAGGGGTGGACAGGGCTGTTCCGGGGGAATTTTGTTAATGTTATCCGTGTTGCTCCAAGCAAGGCGATTGAGGTAACTTTCTGTTTATGTTACTTGGCAATTCCCAGGAGAGACCGTTGCTAAAATGTATCATGTGATGCTATAGAGGTTCTCTGCTGATTAATGTGGGAGGAGGACCATAACAATAATGGGGCAACATCATTTTGTAGTCAATGTAATATAACACCTAGGCTGCTATTAGTAAAGTAGATATGACGGTATATGCAATTCGTAAACACAGTTTCTTGAAAGGAGTTTGGGTTCGCCAACCGGTGAGTTGATGGTTTTCCTACATTTGATTTCGATGAGTTCTATCTTAAAGATGATCAAGGGTCTGTCCTTTAGTATTAGTATATGGTGGTTCTGACACTCTTAAGAAATTCAGACTGTGGACACTTTTAGTGTGTATTTAGATCCTTATTTGTTTAGTCTTACACTACCTTTAATCCCTGATCTGAATGATTGGCTGAACAGCCACTGTTTGGTTCCCTATATCATGTCTTCTGGCAAAAGGTTGATTTCACAGAAGAAACTTGGTTTGAAAACTAGTCTTCAAAACATATTTGCACGGTAGTTGGTTTCCTTCTTTGATGAATATCATTCTTATGGTCTTCTATTGCTATAGAAGTATGCTTGGTGGTTATGATTATCGGACTGCATAGTTCCTATATTACAATGGTTTTTTGGGTGTATTTTACACTGGAATTCGTTGCGAGTCCCCATGCCCTATTCCTTTTGTGCTTATGAATTTCAGTATGAGGACCTAAGATTTGTGGTTTACCTCTGCAGACATAACAATATTTTCATCTGTTGATCACTTTCTATCCAAATGCAGCTATTTGCTTTTGATACAGCCAAAAAATTCCTGACTCCAAAGGCTGATGAGTCCTCTAAGACCCCCTTCCCTCCATCACTTGTCGCTGGGGCACTTGCAGGTGTTAGTTCAACATTGTGCACTTATCCTCTGGAATTGATCAAGACCCGTTTGACTATAGAGGTGAGCAGAACTCTTTATCAACAGCTTGCAAGAGTGCTGTTTCTTTGTGTAGCTCACCTCACATGTACTTGTTTCTGCAGAAAGATGTGTATGACAACTTTCTCCATTGTCTCGTCAAGATTGTACGAGAGGAAGGCCCCTCAGAGCTTTACCGTGGTCTGACACCGAGTCTGATAGGAGTGGTGCCATATGCCGCGACCAATTACTATGCCTACGACACCCTGAGGAAGCTCTACAGGAAGACATTCAAGCAGGAGGAAATCAGCAACATTGCAACTCTCCTGATCGGTTCAGCTGCGGGTGCCATCTCGAGCACAGCCACCTTCCCTCTTGAAGTAGCTCGCAAGCAGATGCAGGCCGGAGCAGTGGGTGGAAGGCAGGTCTACAAAAACGTGTTCCATGCTCTCTACTGCATAATGGAGAAGGAAGGGATCGGTGGTCTCTACAAGGGGCTTGGACCTAGCTGCATCAAGCTTATGCCTGCAGCAGGGATCTCATTCATGTGCTATGAGGCCTGCAAGAAGATCCTGGTTGAAGCTGAGGAGTAAGGATCTTCCGTGGTCTTATTTCTTTCACTCTTGCTCAAGCCGGATGATGATAAATTCGAGTGAAGCCGGTGGGTGGATCGAGTCCTTAAGAAGAGGCGGCAGGATTAAGTCTCATCTATCTTTCTTTCTATTAAGAAAAAAAGAAAATGGGATGATCAACTCATCAGAAGCTTAGGTCAAAGATATTTGAGGTGTCTGTTAGATGAAGTTTTGGCTTCTATACTAGTTCTGTGTTCGAGTTGAAATCCATAAACAATATTCTGACTAGGGGAAGCAGTTTTGTCGTACCACTTTGCTTCTGTGCTAGCCCTGTTCTCTCTTATACTATTGAATCTTCTTCAAGTTTATGTTTGGCTGCCTAGGCCAACGATCAGCCCATCAGGAGTTTGGTAGTGGCTGATATGTAGGCCTTATTCCTGATGTGTGGTTTGCATGTGCTTATTTTGGAGGGATTGCTAAATCTTAGTCGACTAAAATTTAATGAAGTCTCAGCCGATGTTATATTCATGAGATCGCGCGTGAAGACTTGTGCAAAAAAATAGAAAACTGTTTTTTCCTTTCACATATTCTATCATTTAACTGAGACTTCGTTAAGCCTCAGTCGACTGAGATCTAAAAAGATCCATTTTTAAAGTACCAAACATTGCTCAACGTCTCAGATTGCTCGTCTCACAAACAAAAAAACACCTGCTCAATAAAAATGCAGGGCTAAGATCAGAGGATCGCAAGATGTAGTAGTATTTCCATCGGTCTTGAAACAATTACTATTTTTTCTATTTTCCCTTTGTAGGTTTTTTCAGTTTTTTATTTCCTGTTATTTATTTATTGTTGACTTATTTTTAAATTTAGGACAAAAAATTAAATTCATGAATATTTCTAAATTGTGGTTTTCTAAATTAATGAATATTTTGTTTATTTTAAGTTTCGTGCACATTTTTAAAACTTGCTAACAATTTTCCAATTCATGAATGTGTTTTGAATTCGTGAATATATTTTTGAATCTGCAAATATCTTTAAGTTTGATGAACATTTATTGAAAATATTCAAACTATTAAAAAATTGTAACTTCAAATATTTCTTACATTATCTGATATTGTGAAATAAATCCCGGATAAGACCAGTCAACCCATTCAACAGTAGTATTATCTCGATCAAACCTGATAAAACCGTTTTGTGGGTCCGCCCACCATTATCAATATGGTCGTAGCTGCTTTCGCATGGCGTTACATGTGGACTAGGAAGTCCATCCCTCATATCTACCGGCAACTTGAAGAACCTGGATATAAGTAGGCTTTTGCCTACTAACAACACTACGGGCTTGTTTGGCTGCTCGGGTGAAAAATCCCCGGGGAAATAACCCCGACCGGGAATCTCAGGAATCACGTGTAAAACGCAGGGATTTTATTCCCGACCTCCGAACTAGGGGAAAATCCTCCCCGGGATAAGGCCGGGAACCCCCCGGGATCTCCCCGGGATTTGAAGTTACCAAACAAGCCATACATGGATCAGGTCCACCTAAAATCACCTACGACGACACTCATGTAAATGGGATGCGGCGGAGCGCGCTATCTCATCTTGTCTTGGTTAATGTTGTTTGCAGGCACACCATGCAATCTTTACAAAGAAGAGCTCATCTATCTTTTTTACATAAAATTATTAATACTATAGATAGGCAGGCCCATATCCTAGATTTCGTGTCATTGTTTTTTTTAGAGAAACGTCGATGATGTTGGATGAAGCTATAGGTACATTGTTTTCTTGGACCTGGCTAGCCAACACCCTGAGCGCTCGTTGGGGCGACTCGTAGCATATCTGCCAGAATAGATACCCAGCGATCCATGTTGTGCTCATATCATTAAAAAGGGAAAGTATTTGGTCATGTTTCCATGCTATCAAAGAAATCGGTCAAAATTTTAAAATTTGTTCACTCCATAGCTAAGATGTTAGGTTGCATCATACTATTCACTTGACTAACCATGCAGTAGTACTTGTTGACGAAGTAGTAGATAGCATACCACCGATGGGCTACTGATTCGACTTCATGGTCATGGATCATGTGCAAGTGCAACTTGTATTATCTGTTGTGATTTTACTCATGGAACGGAAAAATGGATGTTTTCCCAAAAAGCTTGTGCCCGCTTCCTTCCTTCCTAGAAAGATCGCAGACTTGGACAACCAAGCATCGCACAATAACGTATCCTTCGTCACCAAATAAGTTGCCATCACGATGTATAGGAACAATGAAACGGATAAAGTAAGTTCAATAACATTTGATCGAACACATGTCGAGCATGCTATCCATTATAGACGGTGTCGGCAAGGAAGCGTAGTGTACTTGCCATCCGACAGATCTAAGGTGGGCGATGACTCAGTACCAGATGGTAGACACGCTACTGGATGCTGAAGTGGTTCAACAATGTTGGGCGGCGACCAAAGAATACAACAACAATTGGATGAGAAGGGGTACGAATGAATGCAGAGCAAGGAAGTGAAGTAAAAAAAAAACTAAATCGGAAAGGGATTTGAATGGGTGTCGAAATCCTATGTGTCTGCGTTCCGAACTCCTGCAAAGCTCGATCAGAACTATTTTGTGGTTTTAAGCATTGTACGCCTGACCACTAATGGTTGTTAGCTGGATTTTTTGAATGTTGGTTGCTAGCTGGATTTGACTTGGGCTCCCCTCAAGTCCCGATCAGCATGAAACCCTACGTCTCTGGCCCGGAGAGAACAAGGTGAGTCACGATTCACGAAGTCCCGATGGGGGCCTTCGTTTCAGCTTGACATGTAATGGCGTGGGCCTTTTCAGAGAGAACGGGGATGCCAGCAAGGTGATGCCTGAATGTCATTTCCGTGCGTCCAGCAAAAGCATCCGGCCAAATTGCGTACAGCGCACTGTATGCATGCTTCCAACTTGCAGCATAAAACAAACTAACATTAGGAATTTAGAATGGATGGATGAACTACTGTATGTAGGTTGCTCGGGCTTTGGACGCAGGCCGAGGAGAGCCAAAGCAATGGAGCAGGACGCACATGGCACATGGGTCGCTCGTCCGTGAATTCCTCGGGTCTGGTTGGGCACGTGAATTAAATTATGGGTAGTCCTTGCTCCATGTTCTTGCTTTAAGTATGTTGTACCCAACGAGAAATGTTTCTTTGTTTCGGATTGAACCATCCCAAGTACTCCTTTCGTTTCTGAACATAATGTGTATAAATTTTGTAAAAGATTTCAATATTTTGCACTTTGAATAAAATACTTTATATGATTCATAAGTATCGCTCATTTATTATACAATTAATACTAATAAAACTAGATGATACCCACACGTTGTCGCGGGAATGTGTAAACACAAAGTTATAGAATTAACTGAAAACCATTTATATAGAAAAAGGAACCACATATTTGTAGTGTACAGTCAGTGTATAGACAAAGAAAATAGTAGGGAAACTTTTAACATATTTAGGATGGGCATATATTGAAATTCATTGCTTTATACCTATCATAGACTAAGCAAATATATAAATCAATGGGTTCAATTTTTAACTATGTATACTGAGTTACTGACCAATTGAAGTGGAGCAAATTGCAACTTTTATACTCATAGATATCATAGACAACATACTTACAAATTCAGAGAAAAAGACTTGCACCTCAGTCGGTATAACGGAACAAACCCTGCAACAAAGATACTTAAGTGAAAGGTCTAATTGGATATAAACAAAATTCAATCTGTCATGGATCAGAGAAATGGCGCATAGAAGCCTCATCGTTTGGATCTTGGATTCTGGGCGGTCGACAATGAAACGACGACCCAACCTATGTCCCAGTGCCTAAAGAGATGGAGGTGAGGCATATGGCCAGGTGTGCCGCAGGAAGTCAGTAGGAGAGCAACGTCGCGCCGATTCGATTGTGCCTTCCAGATGATCTAGGTGTCTCGCAAAAGAGTCGTAGCCTAGCCCACGTAGAGAGGAGTTGGAGGCGAGGTAGACTGGCGGTTGTGTTGGAATAGTGGAATTCATGTGGAGATCGTCTACCCGTCGCCGGATTCTCCTGTAGGTAGGCAAAAAGTAGTTTCCATTATTTTGAGAGTGAGAGATGGCCATTGACGACAGTCGACTGTGTGTAGACAAGGGAAAATCTGATATTTTCTTATGTGGAAGATCGAGATGTAGGGCTTTTTATTCTGAAGGAGGGAGGTTGTTTGACTCCTATGGTTGGAAACGAAAGAATTAATATTGGATAGGAGAGAGACCGCTTGGCGTGGGGTGAACACGCCAAATCCCATGGTTGGACACCTAGGAGTTTGTAAAGGAGGAATATGGCAACGCTGGTGATCTCGTCTTCTAACTGGAGACGAAAATTTACCCATATTCAGGACCCTCGTGGAGGTAAAATCCCTACTCTTGCTTGTCTGGTTGTATTGATCGGGTGATTACAGAGGTGTTTCCTGTGAGATTGATCTCGTTACGGTTTGAGGGATCGTGTATTAAGTGCCCCGAGCGACTCTAGTTTTATCAAGTCATATTCAAAAATATTTTTAGTGCAAGATAAAATCACATTAAACTTCATCGTCACATCATCTCTAGTAGACCCCTTAAAACCGTGACCCGTATAATCGGGAGAAGGGCCAAGAACAACGTATTTTAAGGGTCGAAATTGTCCATGACCGAACAGACCATGTATACTTGAACGGCAAAAAAGAATATTCTCTATAATATTCTTTTAATTTTTTTTCTTTTACCCCTACTAACTTTCTTTTTCCCTCTTCCCACAATCCGACTCCTTCCCAACGGTGCCAACTCTCCTTCTCCCCAACGGCGGCTTGCCGGAACGGGCGGCGCGGCGCAGTGGCTGGGACGGGAAGGCGGAGGCCGAGGAGTGACCCAAGCTCCTCACGAAGAAGTTTCTATGGTAGGACTCTTGCCAACGATTTTCTTTGGATACGGAGCACCCTTATATCGAGGTGCGGAACCGTGAATCAACGGGTCTGGGGGGGGGGGGAATTTTACCGGCCCCCTTAAATTTCCGTACGGTTCACGCTGTTTTAAGAGGTCTGTTTTGGATCTTTTTTACATCGAAATTATAAAATGATGGTTATTATAAGGAGGTACGACGATTTTTAAGATATCCTTTAGAAATGCAGCTTGAGATGAAAACACAAAACTTTAACTCAAATCAGCACGGACAGCCAGCAAAGATGGTCCCCCAACCATGAACCATCACTACTCCCCACCACGCCTCCTTCTCCCTCACTCAAAAAGGCGACGAGCGCTCCTCCTCCTCCGACGAGTGCCCGAGCATCCCGAGGCCACGCGCCCCCACCCCCACCCGCGCAACCAAGCAAGCAAAAAAAAGAAGAGAAATATGGCCGCTTCCTCCAGATCCAGAAGGCCAAAGAAGCCCTCCTCGCCCTCGCCTTCCCCCCAGTCCCACTCCCACTCCCACCTGGTTCCACACGACCTCTCCTCCTGGCTCTGCGCGCCGCACCCCGCCCCCTCCACCTCCCACTTCCACTCCCCCTCCCACTCCGCCGCCCCCATGGCCATGGATCCCCCGCCCGCCGCCTCCTCCTCCTCCTACCCCTCCTCCTACACCAAGTTCAACTCCGCGCTCAACGCCGGCCTCCTCAACCCCATGTCCCCGCCTCCCCTCCCCCTCGACAAGACCCGCTCCAGCCCCACCCTCTTCGACATGATGTCCAACGAGCAGGACTACCACCCCCGCTCCGCCTCCTCCACCGCCTCCACCCACCCTCCCCACCCCCACCCCCTCGCCCCCGCCCCCTCCCGCTCCACCGACAGGCAGGCCCTGCTCCACGACCGCGTCGCCGAGCTCATCGGCAGCTGCAGCCCCGGCTCCCAGTTCAACGACGCCGCCTCCTCCGACGTCCGCCTCACCCTCACCTCCAAGGACGGCCTCTCCCTCACCCTCTCCGTCCACCGCCACATCCTCGTCGCCCACAGCCGCTTCTTCGCCGCCAAGCTCTCCGACCGCTGGTCCAAGCAGCAGCGCACCCTCCCCCACATCGTCGAGATCTCCGACTGCGACGACGTCCAGGTCTACGTCGAGACCCTGCGCCTCATGTACTGCAAGGATCTCCGCCGGCGCCTCATGAGGGAGGATGTGCCCAAGGTCCTCGGCATCTTAAAGGTTCCTCCCCTTTTCCTCATGCCTCTTACCTTCAATCAAATTTCTGCTTTTGTTTTGGTCCTTAATTTCTACATCTCTTTTCTCCAGGTGTCCGCGGCCATCGTGTTCGATGCTGGAGTGCTGTCTTGCTTGGAGTATCTGGAGGCGGCGCCGTGGGCGGAGGACGACGATGAGAAAGTGGCCGCATTGTTGACGCAGCTGCATCTCGAGAACTCTGGCGCCGGCGAGGTTCTTAAGAGGGTCTCCCTGGAGCTGACGCCTGCTGTGGTGACCGAGGAGGTGGAAACGGGAGCAAATTGCAACGGCAGCACTAATGTGGGCGGCGGTGAGGAGGTGTTGGTCAGGCTCCTGCAGGTTGTCCTGGAGGGGAAGGACGAGAAAGCAAGGAGGGAGATGAAGGGCCTGGTGTCCAAAATGCTCAGGGAGAACAGCGCGTCGCGTGGCGGCGGAGCCATTGGCGGTGACCTCCGCAAGGAGTCCCTCTATTCGGCATGCAATGGCTGCTTGTGCCTGCTGCGTGAGCAATTTACCAGGGCTGCAGGAGGTGACCTATCGGAGGTGCCACAGATTGCTAGGCAGGCCGACAACCTGCATTGGATGCTTGACATCCTTGTTGAGCGCCAGATCGCCGAGGACTTCCTGAGGACATGGGTAATGGAGAATGAGTTGGCAGAGATGCACGGTAAACTCCCGGCTATACATCGCTATGAAGTGAGCCGAGTGACGGCGAGGCTTTTCGTCGGGGTTGGCAAAGGACAGATCCTAGTGTCCAAGGAGGCCCGCTCCCAGCTCCTGAGTACCTGGCTCGAGCCCTTCTACGAGGACTTTGCGTGGATGCGCCGAGCATGCAAGGGGCTTGACCGGCATTTGATCGAGGATGGGCTGGCAAACACGATCCTGACACTGCCGCTTGCAACTCAGCAGGAGATCTTCCTTGCGTGGTTTAATCGATTCCTCAACTCTGGGGAGGACTGCCCAAACATTCAGAGAGGGTTCGAGGTATGGTGGCGGCGCGCATTCTGGAAAAGGAGCGCTGAACCGGAGCAACCACCCCGTTTGAGAATCACAGCAATCTGCGAGAATTCTTGATGCGACCCAACTCGGATATGAAGGGTGGCTGAAGTTTGGATGTAAAGGTTAGTTCCATGTGAACTGTAGTTGTGTTCTGACTGCCTTGTTGAATTTTCTGTTACATCAGTTTGGTTCTAGGCAAATTAATTATAGTATGTTCATCTTGTTCAATGGAGTGCCCACCATGTTTCATCCAATTTGAACTGGAAATTAAGTAGATTGATCGTTTATTGCCTATTATAACAGCTTATAGCACAACACACGGAGGATTCAAATGCATTATGGAACGCCCCCCTCTTTATTCCTGTTTGTTGGCAGTGTTTGTGTACTTGCTATCTCAATTTCAATACATTTCAATGCATCCCTTCTTTTTCTGTTTTTAAACACCAACCAACTGTCATGCCATGTGAGAATAGCTGTTGGAGCAATTGGAATTAGAGTAGGTTTGCTTCGCAGCAGTGTTGCAGTACATTTTACCCGATTTGCTTAGTTTATCTGTTTTTAATTTGCTGGTTGTTGAGCCGCTATGTCCTTTCCAGAATGTGTGAACGAATCAGATGTGTTCTTAATAGTATACAGGACATGCCTTTTGGATGAATAAAAAACCTCTTGAGCTTATCTAAATACTTATTACTCATGAGAGTGGTTGCACCTACTATCTTATAAGCTGATGGAGATTGAGGTGGTTTAGCAATCAAATCTTGTAAAATACTGGGACTTGTACAAATGAGTGCATGCACAACCACATTTAGGCACTGGAACGGTAACACAAAATGTATTTCTCATATAATTTCAATCACTTAGGGCCCCTCCAAGTCCAGCCTAGAGCAAAAGTAAAGTGGCAGGGTGACACATTAGACAGCCCCTGTTCTAATGCAGTTATTTATTCCATAATTTCAATCATGCCAAAAGGTAAACAAACAAATCAACAATGTACCTATGTGATATGGCAAACAGTGACCCTATCACTCTTCCCTTCAAAACAATTAAATCAAATGACTTGTAGACACGCCCAGTAGCTAGTACCTCAGTACCAGCAGGCAGAGATGTTTCCTGAAGATCCAGATCTACTGGAATGTATAAGGGAGGTTTAAGAACCTGTTAAGAGCAATATCTTCATCGTATGGAAAGATCCAGATCTACTGGAAATGTATAGGGGAGCTCTAAGGGCCTGACAATAGCAACATCTTCACCATATAGTTCCAAGAACCCATTGAAAGGTCCATGACCACGGATGCACGCTTCAATCTATGGTGATATAAGCAATATACTTCGATAAGAATTATCACTGTTAGCTTGAGTAAAAAAAATGGAAACACGGGAGTGGATTTCTTGCTCCCGTGCTCCATGGAGCCCTGTTTCTGAAATTTTTGATAAAAAGTTTCAAAAATTCTAATAAATATACACATAAATATTGAGATGTACACTACATTCTGTAAAGTTTCATGATCAAATATACTTTGATTTGAGTTGTCTAAAAGAACAAATCATACTTTTAAATAGTGCATGTGCTAGAAAGACATGATTTTTTTGTCTGTAATTTGAACCAAACCGAATTTAATCATGATTTTTTTAGGGGATGTAGTATACATCCCTAGGTTCATGTGTACCTTATTTCATAATTTATCGAAACTTCAAAAATATGGTTTTTGTATATTTCAAAATTCTGAGCTCCATGGAGCTCATGGAGCCCGGGATCCAAAAGCAATTTCCGGAAACATGATACCAACCCTATTTCTCTTCTCATTAAAGACCGTAAGTAAACGTGCTGAAGTCAGGATCCTTATTAGGTGAACTGATGATGTCCCATCCGGTAGAGCTATGCTAGTGCACACAAACATCTCATCATCTAGAAGGATCATGATATTCTTTATCATTAACTAGCGTCGGCGAAATACATATCTTTGCATAAGCATGTAGCAGGATAGTTACGGTCGAACAAAGCAATTGAAACTAATGGTCTGGAGCATCAGATTCTGAAGGTTTATCAGTCAGGCTGCAAAATGTTTGCTCTTTGAAAGGTATGCTGGAAACATTTCTCTCAGGATATTCTCTAGGTAGCCAAATTGTTCTTCAAATTTCTTAAGTTCTCTGCCATAAGCCTTCGAACTAATCAAATGTTCCCTCTGTTCTAAATTATTTGACATGGTTTTAGATCAAGTTTAAACCAGACTTGAACTAAAGCCATGTCAATTAATTTGAAACAGAGAGAGTAACATGGTACAACTCAATCGTGAGTGCTCTACTAGAGCAATATATGTGCGGTAGAAAAGAAAGAATCAGCAAGGTAGACTAACCCAAGTTGGTACCTGGAGCATAAAGTAGATGCAAATGCTTTACTCAAACCAATCCCAAGAACAATTCGAACAATGAAGAGACTCCACTCAAAACCAATCCAGAACTGATTTGATTGCTCTAATGCTACTGCCTACTGGAATTGACGAAGCAGAGCTCAGGTCGGTCGTACAGTAGATTAAGGCATGTAAATCGGTGCTATCTTAACAATGTCATGTAGGCCGCCTAGCTATGCACCGCCCAAATTCTGTTCGGTTTCGGCTGGACCGGCGTCGGTGGCACCCGTGGGTGTCACTCCCCTTCTTGGAGGCATCGTCGAGTGTGTTGCCATCTTCCTCACTGTCGGGCGTCAGCAGCTATCTCCGGGGCGAAAGCCTTGATTCGCAGGATCGGCATGATGACGGCGTCTTTGACGCGGTCCCTCTGTTGAGAGCATTGTGCTGGGAGACAAGAGGCCCTTTGTTGCGCTCCTCCGGCGTCCATCACTGCTCGGATCGATCGCCTTTGGCACTATGTACGGTCGTCGCTGGATAATCATAGGAAGCAGGAGCTGCTATTCTTAGGAGGTCTTTGGTGTCAGTCGAGACGTGGCTAGGTGCTCGATATTGGGTAGGCTACTTGGCGTCGTAGTCGCGTTGTCGTGTTGCATTGTGTTTGGCTTTCGTGGAGTTGTGCTAGGCTTGTTGTTAAAGAAGTCTTAAGAAAAGGCTTGCCTTCTCTTATTTAAGAAATCGTTTCTTAGCAACAACCCTTTTACCATAAATCTAGGAATATCTAGTTATTAAAAATAAACTAAGATATAACTCATTATATGACATTTTTTTTGTTATATCTAAACTATGTGGCGTAGTAAAGATAAAATAATCTTACATAGTGGTGTCAAACGGCAGACGTCGGGGGCCATTTCTTAGTCTTCCACGTAAGCGTGGACCCTTTTTTTAGGTCTGTGGAACAGAAGAGGAGGAAACACGTGTGCTTACATGAGCTGATTCATGCCGCAACCCTTTAAGGCCTGATTTTTCCTCTATTTCCAAAATTATTTTTTACATTTCACATATTTTGAAAAGGGAAAATACTAATTAGTTTAAAATTGAGAAAAATATTAAGGAAATTGGAAAAATAATCATGCTCTTATATGTAAAAGGTCTAGTTTGTACTTAGAAAATTAATCATACATTTATTTTTTGAAACAGAGGCAAAAGCTTTGCCTCATCTATTAAATGAGGAGTAAGAGTTTGTTTTTTTGAAACAGAGGAAAAATAATCATGCTCTTATATGTAAAAGGTCTAGTTTGTACTTAGAGAATTACTCACGCATTACAATATTCCCTAATCTTTTTGCACCCGCCGTTACCCAAAGTTGGGCCTCCTCGATGATGCTTTGGAGGAGAACCGGTGGAGGCGCCGCCTTGTTCCGGAAGACCCGCGCATTTCTCTCATTCCAGATGGTCCAAGAAACAAGCATCACGAGAGAGGCCAAGGCCGTTCTAAATGTGCTGCCCGAGCCAGTAACCCTTGACCACCAAGCCGCGAGCGATTCTTCCAAGTGCCAAGAGCCAGTGTCAATGCTTACAATGTCAAACCTCTGGATCACCAACTTCCACAACCGAATGGTAAATCTACATTGAAAGAAGAGATGCACTCCACTTTCTTGAACTTGTTTGCAGAGAGAACAGAGATCACAGTTTGGCCATCCACGCTTGGCCAACCGGTCGGCGGTCCAAATCCTCCCTTGGAGTGCCAACCAAGCAAAAAATTTGACCATGGGGGGGGGGGGGGGAGCCCAAGCCCTCCACTCCGGTTGAGCGGACAAGCCCGAGGAATATGTGTAGATACTACAGAAATGTTTGTGACGTATTTTGTAGGTGTTCATTGCATATTTGGAAAATGATCATCACATATTTACAAAATGATATTACCTCCGACCCATATTAATGTACTCAACTTTGTCTAGATTCGTATGTATCTAGTTAAGTATTTAGACTAGATGCATGTGTATCTAGACAAACTTAAGTACATTAATATGGATCGGAGGGAGTACTAAAAAATATTCGTTGCGTATTGTAAAAATGTTCACCGTGTGTAATAAAAAGTTGGTGCTCTTATATGTAAAAGGTCTAGTTTGTACTTAGAAAATTAATCATACATTTACAATATGTGTAGATACTACAGAAATGTTTGTGACATATTTTGTAGGTGTTCATTGCATATTTGGAAAATAATCATCACATATTTAGAAATGATACTACCAAATATTCGTTGCGTATTGTAAAAATGTTCACCGTGTGTAATAAAAAGTTGGTCCATATACAAGAAAACATAACATTTCATCCAAATAAACATAGAAAGAAAAAGCTAAACATAAAAATAAAATTATGAATGCATCGTCTATGTTTAGAACATATATTTGGTAATATGAGTAATAGAATATTATGAAAAAATGATTTATAGTTAAAGTTGGCTAAAACTTGAACATAAATATCATTTGAGCTGCAGGAGGCAGTCTTGGTGGCTGTGGGCGTGGCCGGGAACCGCGGCCTGCGTCGCTTGGCCTGTCCGGGGTGGAGCTCTTCCGCATGCGTCACGGATGGGGATGCTAGGTGGGCTGGCTGGGTCTTTGCTGGGAGGAGTGGCTGCCGGTGAAAGTCGTACTCCGGCGATGGTCGGAGTTGTCAACGGTGGCGCCTATGGGCGTCATTTCTCTTGTTGGAGGCGCCGATGTAGCAGTCCCCTTCCTGATATACTCCGGGGAAACCCTAGATCCGGTTTACCGGATCGGATGATGGCGGTTGTCTAGCTAAGCTTGGCGCCGAATCCCCTCTTGAGGGCATCATTTTGGAGTTTGATCCGGTGAGAGGGACTCGTGGCTCGTGGAGTGGATCGACGACGGATCGGGTGGTCCGTCGGGGCTGGCGGTGTTCTTTCCATCGACGGTGGGCAGCCGGAGCACCCTTCACATGCAAGAAGTGTCGGGCAAGCTATGTGCATCAACCTCGTGTGATCGGAGCGGCATAATTCGCCTCCCTTCGGACATATCGTTCCTCTACATTGTGTTGATGTTGATTGACATGTGTGTGGCACCTTAGGCTGGCACCTAGTTAGCCTTCAGGCGTCTCGTATGTATTGTGGTGTTTTAGACCTAGTTTGTTAGGTGTGGCTTGTCGTTGTTCAGGTTTTCACCCGGTTTCCTTTTAATAAACCGAGCAGTTCGGGTCCTTGTATCATCTTTCGCTTAATGAAATCGCAACTCTCATGCACTATTTCAAAAAAATAGGGTATGCACAATGGTGATATTTTAGCCGTGTCATGTAGGATAAACGATGATGTTGATGAAGAGAGAGAAATCATAAAAAAAGTTTGTCTTTTTATTTATTTATGAGATGATCTTTAAGCAACAATATTCTTATCATAAATTTAAGAACCGCTTGTTATTAAAGATAATATTAAAATACAACCCATTGTACAATATATTTTTATCATATCCAAATTATGTGGCGAAGCTAAGATAAAACTATTTTATCAACCAATGTACATGTCCTTAATAAGTACTCACTCCGTACCAAAGTAAACATCATAAATTTATCTAGACGTTATTGTATCTAGACTTGATCCATCTCTAGATAAATATACGATACTTATTTTAGGACGTAGAAAGTACTCCGTCTTTTCCAAATTACTTGACTTGACTTTAGTTCAAGTTTAAACTAAACTTAAACTAAAACCAAGTCAAGTAATTTAAAACGGAGGGAGTAATTCTTTTCTGGAATACGCATGAGCCACGCGTATCATTTATTAAAGGGGAAAAGGGAGGGGGGAGAGAGAGCCCTGAGTCCGCACATACAAGCTTACACTCCCAGCTTAACAAGAAGCTGGGCCATCCACACTACTACCCAACACCTGGTGGTGGTGGTGGTGGGGGGGACTACTCGCGACCTACCCACGCATCTCTACTACCTACGTCACCCTTCAGTAGACCAGCCGAGTGCCATGCTCTGGCCTCCTGGCGAGCGCGCTCCACCACCTGCTCGACGGAGGGAGTGGCTCCATCAAAGACAATCCTATTGCGGTGCTTCCGTAGCTCCCACAGTCCCAGCATGCAGAGGGCACGCACTGAGGGTCTCGCAGCGGGCACACCACTCCCGCAAGGAGTCATGCTCATCGGGTACCAGATCAGCTCTACCTACCAGCGAGAATAGGCCCAGCCAAACCATGCGGGCAAAGGCACAACCCACCAGGAGGTGGGACACATCCTCGGCGTGCTGGTCACAGAAAGGGCACGTGGGCGGATGTGACAAACCATGGTGCGCGAGGCGATCCACAGTCCAACATCGGCCCAGGAGGGCGCCTTGGACCTTCAAGTGAATGACGCCCATGGCAAGATTTCCAATCCACCAAACAGGGCCGCATACGCAGAGCGCGTTGAGTACTCACCAGACCTCTCCCAAGCCCATCCAAAAGTGTCCTGGCTCCCTTCCACTAGTTGAACAACGTGGACCCGAGGCCAAAGTTGTAAGAATTGGTGTAGTTTGCCGCCTGAGAAGTTGGTGCCAAAGTGCCGAGCCCAGGAGGCACCCTGCAGAGCCGCCTCCACCGTCATGCCTGCCCGAATCCTGCCGGGAACACGAGCGTATATCAAGGGCGCGATCTCATCGACCCGGTAGCCATCGAGCCATCGGTCCTCCCAGAAAAGCGTCGAGCGACCGTCCCCAATGCAGGCCCAGGTGGCAGCTCGGAAGACTTCCATCGAGTCCGGTGGGACCGAGATGGAAAACTCCGTCCAGGGCCTGCTACTATCCACCCGGTGAAGCCACGGCCAGCGAGCCTGGAGCGTTTTGTTAATCCATCGAAGGTTGGGGATGCCTAGGCCACCGGCCAATCTGGGCGTACATACCATATCCCAGGCCACCAAACAGTCGCCTCCATTTGTCGCCGCTCGGCCACACCATAAGAAGCCCCGGCAGATTTTGTTCATGGCCGCGATCGTTTTTGCCGGGAGGTCCAGAGCGAGCATCGCGTGTATGGGAATCGCGCAGAGCACGGATTGGATCAAAAGCAGCCGGACGCTCTTCGGCATCAGGGCCGCCCGCCACTTCGGTAGGCATCTGGCCAGCTTGTCCACTAGGCACTGCAACTGTGCCGCAGTCTGCTTCCGCATCGCCAAAGGGAGGTCTAGGTAGGTGCACGGGAACGCCTCCGCCCTGCATCCCAAGGTGGTGCAAATCAAGTCGATGTCCTGCTGGGTGCAACGGATGGGAATGGCCGCCGTCTTGGACATATTCACAAACAGCCCAAAGGCGTGTCCAAACATCCGCAAGATGGCCTCGCAAGCCCTCACTTCAACCGCCGTTGTTCGGAAGAAGACGACGACGTCGTCGGCAAACATAGACACCCGTTGGAGAAGGTCAGAGCGGGCAAGGGGAGAAAACAGGTCGCGCTCCGCAGCCAGGCGAAACATACGCTGTAAAACAGTGACGTATTTGATGTACACGTCTTGCATGCCATCTTTTATTTTTCGCGCTCCGCAGCCAGGCGAAACATACGCTGTAAAACAGTGACGTATTTGATGTACACGTCTTGCATGCCATCTTTTATTTTTTCCGTGCCCATGACAATTCAACTGATGAATGCAGCAAATATGGTCTGTAGAATCGTGTATGCCACTGCCTGCCATCGAATGATCTAAGCACGGATACCGGGGATACGGCGACTTTGACATGTCAATCTATCTCCTTGTACGCTCCCACAGGTCGTACGTACGCGAAAACGCAGAGAGGGTTTCATGTGTCCACTCCGGTTTCCTTTGTCTTCAGAGGGTGCAAAGATTCCTTGGAAATTGGAATAGTTCGGAGGGGAGCGTCAGCCGCTCAAGGGAGCCGGTGTGTCTCCCGGGGTGGCCTCTCGTGCAGTCGTTTGACCAAGGCCGAAGCGGCTCGGTTGGTGCGCGTTATCTATCTCTGGTCCTGAAATGAATTGAGCTGCTTGGAGCATGGTTAATAGTATAGCCATTGCCGGCTATAAGGAGATGTCATGTCATCTATAACTAACTTTATAGTCAACAAATATAATACAGTACTATTTTAGTAATATATGGCCCACATGTTTATCTCACAAAGTGCCTAAGAGCACGTGTTGCATCTGGCTACTAATTAGTAGTCCGCTTCACTTCTCTCTCCTCTTCTCTCTCTTCCAACTAAGCAACAATATATTATTTTATTTCTTATAGCCCGCCCAGTCAGCTCTATTGTACTTGCTCTTATTCAGTCAGGCCACAACAGGTGCTGCGAACGAACGAAATCCACGCATCAGTCACGCGATCGTTCCATGTTTTTCATGAACTACTGTAGTTGAGTAATCGTTGCCCCTGCGCAGAACGCATGTCTCCGTCTCGGATCCTCCTAACTGGAAGGTGCGTCCTCCTCCTCCGAGGCTCCTAGACGGCGTCTAAGGACAACCAGTTGAGTTAATCGTGTGGTGATTTTTACTGAGATCTCCGTGCGGTTTAGTTGGGAGGTTCCATGTCCTTTCATGCCATGGATGGATCATGAAATCAATGGATGGATATCGCGTGTACGTTTGTGGGTAGCTGCAACACAAGCAACAACAACAGGTGGACAATAAGGGCTGGACCCGTGGATTTTGCCCCTTGGCTGGTGGTTCAGCTAAATATTTAGTATCGGCACATATTGTTAAGCTTCAAAATCTAAGCAAAGTTTTTTTTTAACTCGAGCATTTACTGATGCTACGTTCCTTTATATGTGAGACATCCTGCATATAGTAGGGACGTAAAGAGAGGAAAAAGGAGAGTGCCGGAAGGCAATTCTTAATAGCCATGGAATCGCACAACGATCATAATTTAACATACGAATCATTAGAATGTGCTGAAATGGTTGGTTACATACAGGTGGCGCTGCAGTACGCCCTGACATTTGTAAATTGAGGTCCCAGTAATTGAGAAGAACTGCCGTGCATTTTATAAAGTGGTTCCGGGCAGGGGCAGCTGCCCGTGGTACGCTGAATCCTACGAAAATCCAACTGAATGCACTGACCAGTAGCTACACATTTACTGCCTTGTTAACTCATTTTGTCTTGTCACCGACGGTATCTTACGCCATTGATGCTCTTCGGACCATAGAGACTAGGGGTCCCGAGGTCTTGAAACCGTACCGCTATGTTCCATGCTGACACATGCATCTCTCCATTTCAAAATGTAGTGCGTCCAGGCTTTTCAAGGTTCAACTTTGACCATAAATTTAACCATTAAGACCAACTACGGCGGGAGAAAAAATTATATAATCGAAAACCTCTTTCAAACACGAATTCATTGGTATAATTTTTGACCCTGCCGCAATTGATCTCATTGGTTAAATTTATAGTCAAAGTATAAGCATGAAAACCGAGGACGCACTATATTTTGAAATAGAGAAAGTAACAAAACATCATTGTCAACGCCAACGCTAACGCTAGTCAGTCACCCATCCATACTATAGCCTGTTGCCATGAGAGTAAGCGAAACATATAAAATAAGTGTTTGTTTCGTGAGATTTTGGCATGTATCTGTGTTTGTTTTGTACTATTAAATGTGCACGTGCAACGCACGTCTCGGTTAATATTATAGCTTTGAGAATTCACATCCATAGAAAGATTTCTATTTCGATAAAATAATTCATTTTACAAATCAACTTATAATTTGAATGAGTTAAAGAAACACCCAGAAAACAGGCTTTCGCCCCCCTTTATATATAAAGTAACCAAACACAGTACACAACCGATCGATACATAATGGTGAGATAACCCTCTTACAAAGCCGGTCCTAAGATACTTGACACACGCAGGCGCCTACGTGGCCAACAAAAAGCACCACGAGAGCTTAACACACACACCCAACACCCTAGCACACCTAAGCTCCACGACAACGCCCTCAAGAGGGAAGACGGCGCCAAGCGTCGTCGCTGTCAAGTCCAGCCGGACAGAGGTCTTCAACTGGAGCCTTGGCACGGAGAAAGATCTACGACGACGTCTTCAAGAAGAGTGCGGCACCCACGGGTGTCACCATCGTCGACGCCAAGGCGCGGAGCTTTCGCTCTGCAATTCACCCGTGCCACTGATGCCGCCAGAGGGTTACGCAGAGTCTAGCCCCAGATCCGGACCAGGGCGCGGCCCCCGAGGAGGCATGCCCGGGCTACCCATCGCTCCACCACCTGTTGTCCGCACAACCCAGGGGAGAGCCACCACCACCACAATGGTGCCTGCAGGAAAGCAACCATGTGGACCACCTTCCGAGGCCGCCGCCCCGGCATCCATGCCGCCATATAGCGTAAGTCGATCCCGACTCAGCTCCATTGACCCGGTGGGAAGAGCGACGACCCAGCATCACCTCTCCGCCCGGCATCAGCCCCAGAGTCTGGGTGGGCGCCTCCCTCATCGGAAGCCCCCACACCTGCGTCCCAAGCCAATTCCAGCGAGCTGGAGGGAGGCAACTCATGGGCTGCCGACGACCACCGAAGAGCCAGCCCAAGCAACTCGACCGAGCCAGCGCTTGCGATGCCAATTCCGAGGCCATCGGTGCTGATCCGTGTCCCGACGAACCGCTACCACGGCCACCGCCTGCAACCACCGTACCCGCAAGGCGAGCACGACCAACGCTCACGGGCACCTCCCGGGCCAAGCCCAATCGCGCCTACCCGAAGCGCAAGCTTCAATCCGCCCCGGGCTCCGAACTGGCCCGCCCGAGCACGGACCCTAGATCTGGCTCATCACCGAAGCGCGTGCGGCGGCGTCCGCCTAGCCTTGCGCACCGTCGAGACAGATCCAGGAGAGAGCGGATCGCCCCCACCATCCTGCGCCGCCACCATCCTGAGCCGCCGCAGCCCACGCCGCAGCTACAATTTAGCACATAGTAAATACATAACTAATTTTGTACTGTGAAATTTGTACATTTTTTTTCACACGTTGCAAGTTAGCAAGCAACATGTGAAAACCACAAGGTAGAAAACAGTCAACATTGCCTTTTTGGCCAGCTACGAAGGACACATTGGTCTAGCCTTTGCAATACTCTTAAAACCACTTTGTTTTTTGGGAAAGATTTAGTGTGCGGGAGAAGAACTCGACAGGGCATCGAGCTGTTTGTTTGTCACGTCCGGCTGCATATAATCACTCCAAACATGCTTCTCGACAATGTTTTCAGCAACCTTGCTCTTGTTATTCAAAATCTGTGAAATGGTCATAGTAACTTGTAACAATTTCCCTAAAAATACCAAAAAAACTGGAGCATTTCACATAGAAATGATCAACCAACATATGTCTGTTGGTTGAAATATACAGTTACGCATCATCGAATCCTGGAGCAAACTCAAACCATCAAGCAACCAA
This sequence comes from Bromus sterilis, assembly GCA_950022295.1. Classification (NCBI taxonomy): domain Eukaryota; kingdom Viridiplantae; phylum Streptophyta; class Magnoliopsida; order Poales; family Poaceae; genus Bromus; species Bromus sterilis. Next base: position 10,131,953 of record OX465596.1, read on the forward strand.
AACAAAACCAGACGCATGAAAATTCCCGAGGGGGTAACAAAGTTACATAAATTAAATCTCCTAACATGCTACCATGATTTTAAATTATGCCATTTCCTTTGCATATAAATATGATTTGAGTTTCTAAATTATAAGAGGCCCAACTACATACCAATAGAGAGACACAAGGAACTTACACAAAATGTAATTCTCATATAATTTCAATCAGTTAGGGCCCGTCCAAGTCCAGCCTAGAGCAAAAGTGAAGTGGCAGGGTGACACATTAGACAGCCCCTGTTCTGATGCAGTTATTTATTCCATAATTTCAATCATGCCAAAAAGTAAACAAACAAACAAATCAACAGTGTACCTATGTGATATGGAAATCAGTGACCATATGATGTTTAGGATCATCTCCACTCGACCCTCTATCAGTCTCCCCTTCAAAACCATCAAATCAAATGACTTGAAGGCACGCCCAGTAGCTAGTATACATCAGTACCAGCAGGCAGAGATGTCTTCTGAAGATCCAGATCTACTGGATGTATAGGGGAGGTTTAAGGACCTGACAATAGCATATCTTCATCGTATGGAAAGATCCAGATCTACTGGAGGGGAGGTCTAACCGTCTAAGGACCTGACAATAGCAACATCTTCACCATATAGTTCCAAGAACCCGTTGAAAGGTCCATGACCACAGATGCACACATTCAGTCTATGGTGATAAAAGCAATATGCTTCGATAAGAGTGATCACAGTTAGTTTGAGCAAATAGAAAAATGAAAGCACGGGAGAGTGGGTTTCTTGCTCCCGAGCTCCATGGATCCCTGTTTTGAAAATTTGATAAAAAGTTTCAAAACATTCTAAAAGATTACAAATAAATATTGAGATGTATATTACTCCCTCCGATCCATAATAAGTGTCACTCATCTAGTACAAAGTTGTACTAGCTTAGTACAAAATGAGCGACACTTATTATGGATCGGAGGGAGTAGTACATTTCTGTAAAGTTCCATGATCAAATACACTTTGGAGTACCTTTATATACTAGTGAATAGTGCATGTGCTAGAAAGACATGATTTTTTTTGTCTGTAACTTGAACCAAACCATATTTAATCATGATTTTATTAGGGGATGTAGCATCCCTAGGTTCATGTGTACTTTCTTTTATAATTTTGTGAAACTTCAAAAATATCTTTTTTGTATTTAAAAAAATGTAAGCTCCATGGAGCTTGGGATCCAAAAGCAATTTCTGGAAACATGACACGGACCGTAAGTTCATCATCTCTATTTCTCTTCTCATTAAAGACCGTAAGTAAACGTGCAGAAGTCAAGATACTTGTTAGGTAAACTGATGATGTCCCATCCGGTACAGCTATGCTAGTGCACACAAATAACATCTCATCGTCTACAAAGGATCATGATTTTCTTTATCATTAACTAGCATCGGCTAAATACATATCTTTGCATAAGCATATAGCATGATAGTTACCGTCGAACAAAGCAATTGAAACTAATGGTCTGGAGCATCATCTCCGTCAGATTCTGAACGTTTATCAGCCAGCCTGACAAATGTTTACCCTTTGAAAGTTATGCTGGAAACATCTCTCTCATGACATTCTAGGCAGCCAAATTGTTCTTCTAACTTCTTAAGTTCTCTGCCATAAACCTTCAAACTAATCAAATAACATGGTACACCGCAATCGTGAGTGCTCTACAGGAGCAATATATGCGCGGTAGAAAAGAAAGAACCAGCAAGGTCGACTAACACAAGTTGATCCCTTCATCTGTTTAGAGCAGACCTGGAGCATAAAGTAGATCCAAATGCTTTACTCAAACAAATTCCAACCAGAATTGAAACCATGAAGAGACACCCTCCACTCAAAACAAGTCCAGAACTGATTTGATTGCTCTAATGCTACTGCCTACCGGAATTGACGAAGTAGAGCTCAGGAAGGTCGTACAGTAGATTATGGCGGCAAACGGCAGACGTCGGGGCGATGATCTGTGCCAGAAGTGATTCCTGAGTCTTCCACGTCATTGCTTACATGGGCTGATTCATGCCGCAGACATTTAAGCCCTGTGTTTTCCTCTATTTCCAAAATCATTTTTTATTTCACAGATTTAGAAAAGAGAAAAAAAATACTATTAGTAATTAGTTTAAAATTGATAAATATTATGGAAATTGGAAAATTAATTACACTTGTATATATACAATGTTCAGTGTGTACTGAAAAATGTTAATCATACATTTAGAAACTGTTAACTGCATATTAAAAAGTTGTTGTAGGTACTACAAAAATGTTTGTGACGTATTTGTAGATGTTCATCGCATATTTGGAAAATAGTCATCACATGTTTAAAAAATGATAAAATATATTCGTTGTGTTTTGTAAAGAAATTCACCGTGTGTTGTAAAATGTTCACCGTGTGTAATAAAAAGTTCATGCATATACAAAAAAAAAGAATGTTTCATCAAAACAAACATAGAAAGAAAAGGAAAGTTGTGAATACTTAATCTATGTTTAGAACCATATACTTGGTAATATGAGTAACATGAAATTATGAAAAAACAATTTATAGTTCTTTTTTCTAAGTTTGAAATGATTTATAGTTAAAGATGGCTAAAACTGGTTGGGACGACACGGAAACACTCATTCTAATTAGTAGTTTTCATTAGTAGTCAGGTCGCCTAGACATACTGCACCCGTTGTAAAACAGTGATGCGTTTTGTTTAGAACATAATACAACGCAGATGCTCACATACATGAGCATACACTTGGCCTTATAAATACACGCATTTATATCCTATTTTTATAAGCTTCTTTATAATATTGAATCGATACATCATCTTAAGATTGATGAAATGGTCACGTCTTGCATGCCCATCATATTTATATTTTCTGTTCCCATGACAATTCAACTAATGAATGCAGCAAATATGGGTTGTAGAATGATGTATGCCACTGGCATCGAAGCACAGATACCGGGGGTACGGCGACTTTGACATGTCAATCTCCTCGTACTACCTCTCCCACAGGTCGTACGCGAAAACGCAGAGACGGTTTCATGTGTCCACTCCGGTGGTGCTAGTGGCTAGCCTAGGGGAGGGAAGAACCCGGCGTCCTTTGTGTGCAGGCAGGGGGTGCAAAAAAATTCCTTGGAATAGTTTCTAGTAGTTGGGAGGGAAGCGTGAGAGCTCAAGGGAGCCGGTGTGTCTTCCCGGTGGCCTCTCGTGCATTCGTGCCACCTGCCACGCCTCGTGTGACCGACCGAGTCCGAAAGGGCCCGGTTGGTGCACGTTATCTATCTCTGGTCCAAAACATCGATCGGAGGCACTCATCGTTGGTGAGATTTCGCCTTGTCTGAACATCATCACGTACTCCCCACAGGTTCTGAATGAATTGAACTCCTTACTTATTCAGTCAGGCCACACCACGTTCTGCGAACGAAATCCCCGCATCCGTCACGCGATCGTGCGATGTTTTTCATGAACTAGTCCAGTAATCGTTGCGCATGCTCCTAACTGGAAGGTGCATCCTCCTCCTCCCAGGCTCCTACACGGCGTCTAAGGACAACCAGTTGAGTTAATCGTGTGGTGATTTTTACTGAGATCTCCGTGCGGTTTAGTTGGGAGGTTCCATGTCCTTTCATGCCATGGATGGATCATGAAATGAACGGATATCGCGTGTACGTTTGTGTGGTGGGGGTAGGTGCAACACAAGCAACAATAAGGGCTGGACCCGTGGGCTTTGCCCCTTTGGCTGGTTCACATAAATTTAGGGGCTGTTTGGATTGTGACTAAGAGCATCTCCAGCCGTTCGCCCCCCCTCCCCCCAAGCCGATTTTCGGCGCTATTTTAGCGCCGTTTGGGGCGCTCGGGCGGCGAAAACGGCTTGAGGCGGGCTGCTACCCAGCCGTGGCCCCAAGATACCCCCCAAGTTCGGCCAAATTCAATCAAATATAGTCGAAATTCTGCGAAATTTATAATATCCGGTCTAAATTTATTACATGGATAGGGAATAAAAAATTACTAGGTCGTCGCCTCCTGCGGCACCGTCGACGCCGCTCGCCGCCGTCCCTTCACGGGTACTCGAGACGCCGCTCATTGCCGTCCTGGACGTGGTAGAGGACATTGAGGAGCGTGCGCTCCTCGGGGCTCCACCACAGCATCCGGCCGAGGCGGTTCATCGGGCCCGACACCGGTTCCAGCCCTTCGGTGGAGGCGAGCGCCTGGTTGCGGCGTTCCTCGAAGTGCGCCGTCCAGCGGGCGAAGTTGCCCGCCGCGTTCGCTGGGTCAGCGAGCTCGGCCTTCGTCATTGTGGCGCGGATGGCGAGGACTTCCCGGTCGAACTGCGCGTCTTGAGGCAGTGGCGGCACTGAGCACCCAGCGGCGCGGTGTCCGCATGTCCGGCGGGCCGGGGTAGTTCCCCTGGGACAGGAGGATCGCCTCAGCGCGGATGAGGGCGCGGCGTAAACCTGGGCATTTCTCGGGCCGGGCCGGGTTCGGGCCGGGCTTGAGAAAGCCCGGCGCAGAAAACTCCAAGCCCGAGCCCGGCCTGGCCCGGCCATCGGGCTGCAGAAATCGGGCCCGAGCCCGGCCCGAACATGGCAAAGCCCGACAAAGCCCGACAAGCCCGGCCCGATCCTTCGTTAAATTATGTTTCCTGTAAGCCTGAGCCCGGCCCGATCAATGTATTTAGCCCGATTGTGAAGCCCGAGCCCGGCCCGAATGACAAGCCCGACCCGGCCCGGCCCGGGTTTTTCGGGCCGGGCTCGGGCCGGGTCGTCGGGCCGGGCTGCCCATGCCCGGGTCTAGCGCGGCGGTTGCCGTTCATCATGTTGCTGGGATTGCGGTCCATGGCGAGCGGAGTGCGGCGAGCCGGGAGGAAGTAGAATGCGGCGAGCGGGGAGGGAAGGAGGAGAGCAGAGTGTGCGGTGTCCCTCGACGGCGAGTCCGCTTTATATAGCGGCGGGGGGGGGGGGGGGAGTGCATGCGGCGGGACACGCGACGATTGGACTACTCCGCGACGTTTGGAATGGACTCCGACGCCGCATTGATTCCCCTGCGGCGGCGTCAGGAGCGAGGAAGGCGAGGCGAGAGGATGAGCACGCCGCGTGGGAAAGACGCCGACAGGTGGGGCCGTGGGAAGGACGCGCGCGGAAGAGTCTCGAGTTCGCGTGCTTTTCTTTCACCCGGCGTCCCCAAGCGACCCCCAGCGCGCCGGGTTTGGCTTTGGATCGCCGGACTCAATTTTGGCCCAATCCGGCGCTATTTGGGCTCTTGGGGTGTGGCTGAGCGATTTTCCTCCATTCGGCGGAAATAGCGCCGTCTTGGGGGCCTCTTGGAGGCGCGGCTGGAGATGCTCTAAGCTTTCCACAACTAACCTTAGGCAAAGTGTGGCTGCCACAAAAATATGGTGAGCAAAATGGCCAACATAATGTGTGGCAAAGTGTGGCAAAAAAATAAGTTTATGACATATGGGCCATAGTACTACTAAAGTGTGGCAAGTTACAAGTGTGACAATGAATCAAACACAAATCAAAAATGTTATGGCATAAGTAAGGTTAGACGTGGCAAGCTTAGGCTGGGAACCAAACAACCCCTTATTCTCGGTGGCATACATCAGCACGCTGCAAAATCTAAGCAAAGTTTGTTTAACTCGAGCATTTGCTCACGCTACGTGCCTTTATATGTGGCATCCTACATACGGACGAAAAGAGAGGAAAGAAGGAGAGTGGTGGAAAGGATTTAGGCAATTCTTAATATCGCACGACGATCATAATTTAACCAACGAATCATTAGAATGTGCTGAAATGATTGATTACAGGTGGCGCTGCAGTACACCCTGAAATTTCTAAATTGAGGTCCCAGTAATTGAAAATAATTGAAAGCCGTGCATTTTTGTGAAGTGGTTCGGGGCAGCTGCCCGTGCTACGCCGAATCCTACGATAATCCAACTAAATGTTGTCGTCGATATGTGACGTCAGATGCCATGGGATGGCTAATGTGAGGGGAAGACGCGAAGTAGAGAATGTCGATGGTGCCGGAATCGGGTTGAGTACAAGCACGGCGAAGAACACCACGATGTACCCAGGTTCGGGGCTCTCCGGAGAGATAACACCCCTACTCCTGCTTATCTCTTATATATCAATTCTCGGGCTACAATAATTGTTTCTCTATCTTCTTAGGGGAAGGTGAGCGCCGCCGCCGTGGGCAAGACTCTCTCCTGCTTCCCTGAGGAGTAACTACTAGCAGTGAATGAACTGAGGGGAAGGTGAGTAAATGGTGTTCTAGAGCGGGTCGTCCCCCACGCAGGAGGGGTACCCGGGCTCTTATAGTATGAGCCCGGGGTACATCGGTAACTTCACTGCCGATTGGGCCCAGCTGTCATCCTCTAATCGGCTTGGGCCCACCGACTGCTCCTCTCCGGGTGATCCGGATCAGACGAGCGGCGGCCCATGCTGTAGACCCATTGGGCATGGGGATGAACAGTGGAGCTAGGAGGTGCGGTCTTGTCAACCTGTCCGCGGAATCGACGGAGAGGTCGACACCGTATCTCCACCAGATCTTCGACATGACTTGGCCTTCCTGCCACCCAGATATCTCGGGATAGTGCATTGATGACCTCGTAATCATACCCCCGACTGGTGTTGGGGTCACTTCCTCCAAGGGTAGTAGGTTGTTCCGATTGCGCCTGGGCCGACTGGTGGTTCCTGACAGGTCGATTTCTCTGGGCAATCGGCCTTCTAGGTACCCACCTCGGCCCAGCTGCGGACCAATCGGACGATCGTCTTGGTGAAGGAAGGGTGGACCGATTGCGCCTGGGCCGACTGCTGGCATTTGGTACGGCTGATTGCCTTGGAGCAATCGGCCATGCATCTGCCCAGCTCGGCCCAACTGCGGCCCAATCGGTCCCTCCTTGTCTTGAAAGGTTGCTTCCGCTTGGGTTAGCCTATCCGGGTACCAATCCCCCGACAGTAGCCCCTAAAGCTGTAAAGGTCCCACGGTCACTTGACCGCGGGGCCTTTGCAGTTTTTAATCTTTCTTCGATATCTACCGACTGCTATGGCCTCATCAAGTGCGTCATTCCGAGTTCGTCGACCGACTCGGAGATCACGCTCGGCTGGCCGAATTTTCGTCCGATTGGATTTGGTTCGCTTCCAATTCGTGTCTTCACTTTTTCGAGAAAGACATCTTTCGCCGATTACATTTCAACAGTTACCTCCGATTCTTCCGGGATGCGGTCACTGAGCCGGGACCCACGACCCACGCGCGACTTAACGTAACTGCAGGTCTCGTCCCCCACGTCGCACGCCTCGCCTCCCGCGCCAGGATTCTTTGCGCTGGTTTGCCGATTGCCCTTCCTGTGCCCTAGGCCACACCAAGCCACACAGCCGCAGATGCATCCCACTCCCCTCCCCCGCCGCCCATATAAGCCACAGGGGAGGGCCTTCGCCTCTTCCTTCTTCCAAACGCCATCTTCAACCTCCCGCTCTCGCTCCTCCGCGCCGTTGCCGCTCCGCGCGAAGCTCTCTGCCGCTCCTACGACCACGGAGCTCTGCGTCTTGGATCTGCTCCGGCCACGGACCCGTGCGCTCCGCCGCCGCCGCGGTAACTCCTCATCGCTGCTCTCGCGCTCCTCACCCCTCTTCTTCTCTTCGCCCGCGACCGCCATGGCGCCACGGCGAGACGTCTCACAGGCGAGCCGCGGGTGCTGGAAAGGCTCTCAGGCCACCGCCGGCGCCGTCCAGTCCCTAATTCGCGCCCAAAAGATGCCCGCGGAGATCGAATGGCGCATTCCCGGCGCTGAGGTCGTGCCCGACGCGCGTGTTGGCGAGAGGGTTGTATTCCTCGCTCACTTCGAGCGTGGATTCGGCCTTCCCGCCAGCACCTTCTTCCGCGGGTTCCTCGACTTCCACCGGCTGCAACCACATCACCTTGCCGCCAACTTCATTATGATCCTTTCCAGCTTCGTGACACTCTGCGAAGGGTATCTCGGCTGCCGCCCGAGCATTGCTCTATGGAAGCGATTCTTCAACCTTCGAGCTCACAATGCTCGGACGGGAGCTATGGTACCATCCACCACTGAAGGCGGCGAACCGAAGCACTCGACTGACATGACCGACTGCGGCAGTTGCCTTGTCGCAGCCGGCAAGCCGAGGTATAAGAGTCCCGAGATCGTCCAATCCTGCAAGAATTTGCAGACCTCGTTTTTCTACGTCAAATCACCTGACCAGGGCCCCGATCTCCTGAACCTGCCCGAGTTCTCCCTCGCCCGGCCGACTGAAAAACACCAGTGGTCGCTGAAATATGGAGTCGGAGATTGCGATGTCGATGCCCAAGTCTCCAGGATCGCCCAGCTAGAGCAAGAAGAACTTCTCCCGACTGACCTTGTAGCCGCTTGGCTTCAAGTCCGAGTGCTCCCCCTGCAGCGCCGAGTGCACCGCATCTGCGATATGTCGGGCCCTCGAGACCCCACTCGGCTCTGCTTGTGGCGGGTGAAGAAAGAAGACCTCTGCGCCAGGGTAAAGGCTATCACATCTAGTCCTTTGCCTGACCCCTTCCGCTTCTGGCTTGACTGCCTCACTCGCCAACAGAAACCGTCGGTGGTATGCTCCGATTGCTTTCTTCTTCCGATTGCTTTTTCTCTTAGCTTCTCTGATTACTTTTACTTTCTTTCCCCAACATTTCATCCAGTCCGACTTGATGGAAGACGGCCAGGTGGCCGGCGTGTATGCTCCCGACCGCGCAGAAGACGACCCCGCCGACTTTGAGTACAGCGGCGAGATCCCTTCCCCCGAGTCCAGGGACGATGGTGATGATGATGACGAGTCTTCCGGCGAATCCTCCGATTCCATCGATGCGGACGACGCTGACGCTGATGCCGCCAACCTCCCGAAGATCGACACCCGACCAACAGCTCTAGGGGGTACGCCCGACCCTTCCCTTGGCCGAATGAAGTGATGACGATAGTGTCTCAAAGGCTGATGGTTCTGATGCAGCTCCTCGTGCCAAACCTCCGAAGGTGCCGGCTAAGCGCACCTCGACCACCAGCTCCTCCGCTGGTACTGCTCCCAGCAAGGTTGCTAAGGCCACACCGACAGCCAGCAAGGGCAAACAACCCCAGGTGACGACCACCCGGAGGCCGACTTCCCAGGCGCCGCTGGATGTTGCCCCGCTGAGATGCCGAATGCCTTCTGGCGCACCAAGAACAGTCAGGTATGCTCTTATCTCCGTGCCTTGCGCTTTGATGTCCTTCCTTGTGCTGATTCACTTCCTCTCTCTTCTTTCAGGGAACCGATTGGGCTTGATGACGTTGATGCCGACATTCCGGTCCGATCTGGCGTCGTCATCTCGCCTGCCGCATCTGCCGCTGCCACCCACAAACGGCCGCCTGCTTCTAATCGCTCCTCCAAGGACGCCGAGCGCTGCCAAGAAGGCCCGCCTTGAGACGACTAAGAAGACTTCTTCTTCTTCCCTTGCTTCCAATACCTCCAAGAGCGCAGCTGATCGGGGGGCTCCTGGTGGCAGAGGAACGCAATCGGTCGATCCGATTGTCCCATCTCCGCCACGCCGCTCCGACCCGGTCTCCACTGCCGTGATTGCACCTGCTCCGACTGCTACATCCGAGCCACCGACGGTGACGATCTCGCTGCCAATCGTGGTGTCGGCGCCGCCGACTGCCTTAACTGTGCCACCGGTTGTTCTGTCCGCGCCACCGACGATGATGACCTTGCCACCAGTCGCAATTATCACTTCCACTTCAGCTCATACGATTGCGCCGACGCCACAACCGAGTACTTCCGGCCCTCAGGTGACATCGGTGCCACTAGCCTTCCCTGCCGCTGCTGCCACCGTCGCTCAAACTTTAGTGCCAACGCCGACCTCCTCTGCGTCGGAAGGTCTGATGCGCTCGGTGGACCAGTTCCGGGCCGAATATTCTCGCGCCCGTCATGTCGGTGCCGAACCTGACGCTTCGCACCGCCCTCAAGACCCTCTGACGACCACTCTCAGTCGGGTGAATGAATTTGCTGATGCCCTTGCTCGGGACCTCCAACAGCTCACCTCTCATCACTGGTAACTTCTTGACTTTCCTTTTATGTCTTTCCTTTATTCGGGAGACTTTTCTTCCGGTGGGTGCGCGCAAGCGCACCCACTGGGTGTAGTCCCCGAGATTCGGGCCGATTGGTTGCAATCGGTTCGGGTCTTTCCTACTCTTTGCTTTAACTTTTGCCTTCCTCCAATCGGGAGACTTTTCTTCCGGTGGGTGCGCGTAAGCGCACCCACTGGGTGTAGTCCCCGAGATTCGGGCCAATTGGTTGCAATCGGTTCGGATCTTTCATACTCTTTGCATTATCCTTTGCCTTCCTTCAATCGGGAGACTTTTCTTCTGGTGGGTGCGCGCAAGCGCACCCACTGGGTGTAGTCCCCGAGATTCGGGCCGGTTGCATGCAATCGGTTTGGATCTTCTCTTGACTGTCGTATTTCTAAACTCCCTCTTGCTATTCCTCGCAGGCTGTTATGGAAGAAAGGCGCGAGGTCTTCGAAAAGCTTCTTGATGCTTATACCGCCAGCCTCCGAACCCTCGCCCAGGCCCAGCTGGAGGTCAATAATCAATCGGCCGAGATCAATAAACTGAAGGGTAACCTCTATACCATTTCTGTTTTCTCTCCGCTTGACGTTTACTCTTGTACTCATATCTTCACGTTCTGTTCTAGCTTCTGTTCCCATCATAGATGACCTTCAGGGCCGAATTGCTGAATTGACTGCAGAACTCAACCAGCACGGCCCAACACTCGCCAAGGCCAAGGAAGAAATGATCCGACTGCAGGGGGTAGAAACTGATCTAACTCGGACTATCCAAGGCCTTCGCTCTGAGATGGCTGCCCTCGAAAGAAAACATCTGGCCGACATAGCTGCCGTGACGGCTACTGGTGATGGTCTCCTTGCTGAGCGAGATGCTGCCGTCGCCGCCCGAGAAGCCTTGCAAGCCGAGAGGGACGAAGCAGTTGCTGCACGGGATTCCATCCGGCGGGACCGTGACGAACACGTCGCCAAGTTTGAAGAACTGGAGAAACGCAGCTACGAAGAGACCACCCGACTGCGCCGCCGAGCCAAAGGCTTCTGCGAGACAATGACCGAGATGGACGTCCTCCTTAGCGGTGAGTGTTTCCTGCATCCAAGTGCATTTTCCGATTGCTTTCCTCTTTTATCTTGTTGCTCATACTTCCTTTCGTGACGCAGAAGCCTGGCCCGAGTCCGAAGCAGCTGCCTACACGGCCGTAGCCAAATCCCGAGCAGAAACCGTTGCTGCCGGAGGGACCTGCCAACTCGAAGATAACGTCTGGACCCGGCACGAATACCTGATTGGCACCGAAGCCCGCCTTCCTGTTATCAAGGAATTTCCTTGTCATTCAAGCTCGGAATCTTGAAAATTGATGAATCACTGTGGTCACCGACTGAGCTCAAGGTCGGACTCCAAAAGATGAAACACGCCGCTGGCTCCTCCGCCGGGACCCACGAGGCTGAAGCACAAGATGAAGAGGATTCTGAAAAAGGGGAGGCTCCAAATGCTACCACAGAACAGACTCGGACTCTTCTAGAGGCCATCCCACGTCGGATCGACGTCTTGCTGAATTCTGCGGGTCGGACTGGCGCAGAAACCTCCCTCCAGACTGTGTTGAGCTGGTACCCTCAGGTGAAGCTCTCCCAACTCTACAGCCTCCGAGAAAATGCCTCTGATCTGCTTGAGAAGACCTATACCGAGGTGAATCGGCTAGCCAGCACTATGGTAAACTGGTTCTCTCCATACGAGTACACTCCGTATCTCGACGAGGGAGGGAATCCGCTCGCTGCACCTTCAATCTCTGGCCTGGCCGAGGAGCTTTCTGATAGCGTCTCATCTCAAACATCTCCGAGATCCAAGCGGACTGGTGCGACATCTTCTGAAGTGCAATCGGAGCCAGATGCTGCGCATGCTGATCCGACTGCCCCGTCTTCTAGCTCCGTGCCTCCGACTTCCTGAGCCATGCCCCCGACTATGTCACTTGCTCTAGCTTGCCGATACTGGATCGGTTTTATCGTACTTTGTCTTTTCGACTATTTGCTTGTAAGAACTAATTTTAATTCTGTCGACACCCACTGGGTGCGACTTCGCTGTAATGAACTTATTCGGCCTTGGGCCTGCTATCTCTGATGCAATCCGATTGCTTGGTCTTCGCTTTTACTTGTGCGATCAATTTTGCATCTTTGTCGGTTTCCTTTATCGGTCTGCACTTGGGGACGTCTACCGTGTCTGCCTTGCTGCCGTTCTACGGTCTGCAATCGGCTCAACAGTAGACTACCAGCCAAGGTTCCATCAGCTTTTTATTTTTTACACGACAAGGTTTAACGCAAAGGATTCTGCGATAGTGGGAGCCGATTGCTTGCTACCGGGCTCGATGCCCTGGTTTGCGGCTCAATCGGTAACTCTATCTTATCGAATATGCCCTTGGTGGCGCATTTCGAATTGTTTCTCGGGAACTTATACTACCGACTGCCCCAACACTACGCTTCTCAACGCCACAAACCTTTTAGTGATTTGCGCTTGAGCTAAGTGCCCAGTTGAGTGCCAGCCCGCAGTCCCCGTGCCTCGACGGCCTATTCGCTTGACCTCGTGGTCGGTCAGTCCCCGGGTGTGTTATACACGTCGCGGGTATGATTGAGCATCGCCGATTGAGTCTAGCTCTTCGAATGAAATTATGCAAAGGTAATCGAATGCTCATTTCCAGAGGCACGATAGCTTTTACTGATTGTTTGCCGAATGGCTTACAAAAGTTTCTGCCGCTCAACTATAGAACGGACATAACAACTCGGCGTTCCACGGCCGCTCCGTCTCTGCTCCTGACTTGTCCTTGTGCTGAGTGCCCTTGGTGCAGTCGATCAGATAATAGGAGTTGTTCTTGAGCGCTCGGCTGATGACGAATGGCGCTTCCCAAGGTGAGGATAGCTTGTGCTGTCCGTCTGACTTCTGAATTCGGCGTAGCACCATGTCTCCCTCTCGGAAAGCGAGAGGACGAATCTTCTTGCCGTGGTAGTGCCGCAACTTCTGCTGATAGACTGCTGACCTGGACAAGGCCAACAGACAAGCTTCTTCTTTGAGGTCGATGCCGTCTTCTCATGCCAATCTGGCTTCTTCTTTGGTGTACAGGGCATGCCGAGGTGAATCAAACTCGATGTCGGATGGGATGACTGCTTCTGAACCATACACCAAGAAGAAAGGAGTGAATCCAGTCGACCTGTTTGGTGTGGTCCTTAAACTGAACAATACTGCGGGGAGCTCTTCAATCCACGCTCCGGGTGCCCTCTCAAGTGGTTCCACCAATCTGGGCCTGATACCCGATAGGATTAGTCCATTAGATCTTTCGACTTGACCATTTGATTGCGGGTGCGCCACAGATGCCAGTTCAAGCCGAATGCCCTGCTGAGATGCATATCGAGCCAGTGCACCCTTTGCAAAATTTGTGCCGTTGTCGGTGATGATGCTGTTAGGCACACCGTATCTGCACACAATGTCGGCCACAAATCGGACCGCAGTCAGACCATCCAGCTTCTTGATCGGGCGGGCCTCAATCCACTTGGTAAACTTGTCCACTGCGACTAGAAGATGTGTCATGCCACTTCGAGCTCTCTTGAATGGTCCAACCATGTCCAAACCCCATACTGCAAACGGCCACGCTATTGGTATTGTCTTCAGTGCTGATGCCGACTGATGACTTCTTGCCTTGAACCGCTGACAACCCTTGCAGTACTTCACCAAATTCTCAGCCACTGCAAGCGCAGTCGGCCAATAGAAACCATGCCGGAAAGGTTTGCTGTCAATGGCCTTTGCAGATGCATGATGACCGCATTCACCTTGATGAATGTCTCTGAGCAGCTCCAAGCCTCTGTCCTCTTCTACACATCTCTGAAGGATACCAGTTGCACTCTTGCGCACTAGCTCATTGTTGATTATTGTGTATGCCCAAGATCGGCGGCTGATTTGTCGTGATTCTGCTTCGTCTTCTGGGAGGACTCCGTCTTCTAGGAAATCTCTGATCGGCTGTGCCCATGATGGCGCGCTGACGACTGCCATTACCACTGCATGCTGGGGTGGGACTTCTTCTTGGATCCCAGCTCCTTGGCCATTGGCCTCCTGGATCTCGGCCTCTTGGACTTCTATCATTTCTACTTCTGACCCTGAACTGCCGATTGCGGCGCCTGGCACGCATTTGGCAGCCCCTGGTGTTGACTTCTCGTCTGGAGCTGGAGCTTCATCGTTGCAATCAGCAATTCCTGATGTTATTGGTTCTTCGGAGGTTGTGCCTTCGGGCATATCCTCTGCTTGCTTCCCTTTGGCTTTGCTCTTCGCACATCCCTTTTATGCCCCTGGCTCGCAATCGGCAGCCCCTGGTGCTGTTGCCGAGATACCTTGGTCGCTGGATTGCTTCTTGACGGTTGCAAGTTTTGCCGATTGAACTTCTTTTGCTTTCTTCAATGCTTCAAGATCGGTCTCCGAGATAAAAATGGACTCGGACTCTGGGGATGGTATGATGGACGGCTTCTTGATGTGCTCCAACGACACACCTGGTGGGATAGCTTGTCTTGTTGAACCGAGCTTGGATAACGCATCGGCTGCCTCGTTGTTTGCTCTGGGCACATGATGGAACTCGCAACCTTCAAAGTACCCGCTGATCTGCTGCACCAGGAAGCGGTAGCTTGCCATGTTTGCGTCCTTTGCCTCCCAAGTGCCTGTGCATTGCTGTACAACCAGGTCGGAGTCACCAAAACACTCAATGTTTCGAATACCGATTTCCTTGGCAAGCTTGATACCATGCACAAGGGCTTCTTACTCGGCGACATTGTTTGATGCTGCGAAGTGGATCTGGAGCACATATTGCAATTGATCTCCTCTTGGTGAAGTGAGTACCACACCAGCCCCTAGGCCGCTCTTCATCTTGGAGCCGTCAAAATGCATTCGCCAGAAATCCGACCCTGGGAGCTGCGGCATGTATTGAGTTTCAGCCCAGTCCACCAGGAAATCGGCTAATGCTTGTGATTTGATTGCAGTTCTTGGCTCATATTGAATGCCATGGCTAGCAACTTCAATTGCCCATTTTTCCACTCTTCCGGTTGCATCTCTGCTCCCCATGATGTCGGCCAGTGGAGCCGAGCTAACAACAGTGATCAAGTGGGCTTGAAAGTATGGTTTCAATCTCTTGGCTGCCATGTACACTCCATAGCACATCTTCTGATAGTGAGGGTAGTTCTGCTTGGATGCCGAGAGCACTTCGCTGATGTAATACACCGGACGCTGAACTTGCTGTGCCTTGTCCTTCTCGGGCCGCTCTACCACCATAACTGCGCTGATCACCCGATTGGTTGCCGCAATGTATAACATCATTGGCTCCTTATCAATTGGGGCAGCCAGAATCGGTGCTGTGGAGAGCATGCGCTTGAGCTCTCGGAATGCTTCATTTGCTTGGGGGGTCCAGGTGAACTTCTCTGTCTTCTTCATTAACTGGTACAACGGGATTGCTTTTTCACCTAGCCGACTGAGGAATCGGCTGAGTGATGCGAGGCAACCGGTGAACTTCTGTACTTGCTTCAGGGTCTTAGGCTGTTCCATGCGCTCTATTGCAGCTATCTTCTCGGGATTGCATTCGATTCCTCTCTCGGAAACGTGAAATCCCAAGAGCTTGCCGGCTTGGAATCCAAACACGCACTTCTCCGAATTGAGCTTGATTTGATAAGTTCTCAAGTTTGCAAATGTTTCCCTGAGGTCATCTAACAGCGTGACTCCTTTTGCCGACTTCACCACTAAGTCGTCCACGTAGACGTGGAGATTTCGGCCGAGCTGAGAGTGTGTGCATCTCTGAATTGTGCGCTGATAAGTGGCACCTCCATTCTTCAAACCAAACGGCATGGTGATATAGCAATAAGCCCCGAAAGGGGTTATAAATGCCGTTTGTATCTGATCTTCCACAGCAAGTTTGATCTGGTGATAGCCAGCAGTAGCATCCAGAAAGGACAACAGCTCGCAGCCGGCCGTAGAATCAATTACTTGATCAATACGGAGCAGAGCAAACAGATCTTTTGGGAACGCCTTGTTCAGGCAAGTGTAATCTATACACATGCGCCAGGTCTTGTTCTTCTTCATGACGAGGACTGGGTTCGCCAGCCGCTCGGGGTAAAACACTTCCATGATGAAACCTGCAGCTTGCAGCTTCGCAATCTCTTCACCGTTTGCCCTTCTCTTGTCTTCAGAAGAATGTCTCAGGGGTTGCTTGACCGGCTTCGAGCCTGGCCGAATGTGTAGCTTGTGCTCGGCGAGTTCTCTCGGCACACCAGGCATGTCTTGTGGAGACCATGCAAAGATGTCCCGATTCTCACGGAGAAACTCGACGAGCTCGGCTTCCTATTTATCGCTAAGTCCAGCTCCGACTACAACAAACTTGGTTGAGTCGGAGGGATCTAGAGCGATCTTCTTGCTGTCCTTGGCCGACTGAAAAGCCGATTCCTCGTCTACTCTCTTTGCTGGGCCGACTGGAAGTGGGTTCTTGTTCTGTGCTTGCGCCATTGCAATCACCTTGCTGAGCTGACGCTTCTCTGTCTCAACCACTTGAGAATCAGCAAAACTGCTGCCAGCGGATGTGCACTCGAGGGACTTTCTGAAGTCCCCGGTGACAGTGATGACGCCGTTTGGCCCTGGGATCTTCATCTTGAGGTATGTCTGCTGGGCGTTGATCATGAACTTGGCAAACGCGGGCAATCCCAACAAAGCATGGTAAGGACTACTGAGGTCAGCGACCTCAAACCAAATCGTCTCTCTCCTGAAGTTTTCTTCTGTGCCAAATATAACATCTAGCCGAATGCGACCCATGGGGGTGCAAGACAATCCAGGAACAATCCCATGGAAAGTCGTCCGACTGCGCTCCAGGTCCTTCTCTGTGAGCCCTAGCTTGATCAATGTATCTCTGTACAGAATGTTGATTGTGCTTCCTCCATCAACGAGTACTCGAGAGAACTTTCATGAAAACCTTGGTCCTGCGAACAGAGCATCCACCACCAGCGGATAGTTGCCCGGATTCGGCAAAATGGTGGGATGATTTGCTCTGTCCCAGGATATGGGACATTCGGACCAATGCATAAGCTGGGGAATCGGTGGCATAGTGGCATTGACCTCCTGAGCTCGGGCTCTCCGACTGCCCTTGTCTGTGGACTCGCTGGTGAAAATCATGTAGGCGGCATCTTGCTGCGGGAACTGGTTCTGCTGCTGAGGTGGTCCTCTGTTCTGGGGTGGTGGTGGGGGTGGAGGTGGTAAAGCTTCTCCCTTCGCAATCCTTCTCACAAAGTCGCACTACCGAGTGGTGTGCGCAGACGGCCTGCCAGGCGTGATGTGCAACTTGCACGGCGCGTCCAGCATATCCTCGAACGTGTACTTGGGCTTCATCTGTCCCGGGGGTCTCACATTTGGTCTCATCTTCCGACTGCCTCCTGCAGCCGCTGGATCTTCTTCATTCTGGACAGCAGCCACCTGCCGACTGCCATACTGGGTATCGGGTTGCTCGTCCTTGCGCTTGCCATTGTTCTGCTGGTTGTGGTTGTTGTTGTTGTTGTTGTTGTTGCGGTTGTTCTCTGTCCTTTCCTTCCGACTAAGGCCTTGGTTCCCTATTTTCGACTGCGGAGCCCCTGGTGATTGGATCACACCTCCAACTCCGAGCTGGATAGGGCGCATCGCAGAGTCGGACATAGCAAACGCATTTGCCACCTTCATAAGCTCGGAGAGCGATGTGAAGTCTTTGCGTAGCAGCTTATGCTTCAACATTGAATCGGCCAGGCATCCATCTGTGAAGTACTGAATGGCCTGGATCTCATGGACTCCTTCGCATGAATTCTTCAGCTTGATCCACCGAGATAAGTAATCTCGGAGGGTCTCATCTTTGCCTTGCACACACAGAGCTAGCTGCCGCGGAAGGTTGGGCCTCTCATACGTGCTTGTGAAGTTGTGGATAAATGCACTTGTAAAGTCCTCCCAGCAGTTCACACTGTCCTTGGGAAAACTGTTCAACCATGTTCGAGCTGAATCCTGCAGCATCAAAGGTGCATAGCGGACTGCTACGCGTCGATTGCCTCCTGCAATGCGAACTGCCGTCAGGTAATCGGACAGCCAGTCTTCAGGCTTCACAGAACCATTGTACTTGGGAGTGTCTCTCGGCAGTGTGAAGCCTTTGGGAAACTTCTCAGTCCGAATACGATGACCGAAACATGATGGGCCAACTTCTCCTTCTTCATCCTCTTGAGCCTCCTTCTCCAGGAGCTCAATGCGATGCCTTGCATCATTCTGGCCGATTTGGCGAGGGCCAAGTCGGGCACTGATTGCTGGTCTTGGTGCCGATTGCCGTGGCATGTCATTGCGCCTGCTGTTAACAGCTGGCTCTTTGATTCTTCTGCTTGCCGCTGGGGGTGGCCGATTGCTTCTGACCTTGCTCTCGTGCCGAGATGGAGCGGGTTAATGCCTGTTCTGGCGCGATGCATTTAGGCGCTGGCTAGCTCCCGCATTCGGCCTCACAGTCCCTCTTGACACCCCAGGTTCTGCATTTTGATTATCCATTGCCACGAGCCTTTGCTCTTTTGCGGCCGCCAACAGCTCACGCATTCGGCGCGACTGCTCGCGCCGCTCATCTCCCTCCAGATCTTCTAGCTCAAGGGCTATCTGCTCGGCTGCTCTCAGGTTCTTGTCCGGCGTGCTGTACGTCGGCCTCTGGACGAATGCTGACTGCGCCGGCTGCTCCGGTTGCACTGGCCTCCTCGGACGCTCCGGCTGCTCGGCCCCCGACAGCTGCTGGTTGACTGCCCTGCCTCGGCTTCTCAGATCTTCTAGGACTGCGGGCTCAATCGGCCGGCGCGGTCCTGCGTGCGCTGCGTTGTATTCCCTTGTGATGGCTCCCAGCCTGCGCTCCTCTGCCAGCACCTGCTCAGCTCTGCGAGCCAGAGCGAGCCGTGTTGTCTCCAGCTCCGTGTGCACCTGCTCCGGATCACCATTCCTGTTCACGGGTGTATATAACACATCCCGCAACGCACTGGTGCCGATTCGCTCTGCAGCGTCAACTACCTCCTTAGCCTTTCTTGCTGCACTTGTAGGATCGCGGTTGGTTGATGAGGATGCTCCTGCCATCATGACGGCAGCGTGCACTCGGCCCTCCTCTCTGCCGGGCGCTGCACTGCAGCCCCTGGTCGAGAGCGGGTCCGTAGCACACGAGAAGATGCGAATCTCTCTGGGATACGCCTCGGGGTAGCTGCTGATGAAGAGGCGATGACTGCCGACCTGCAGCGACACACCGGGCGGCAGGGGTGCTCCAGCCCTGTACCGCGCCGAGTAGTCCACCACGTAATCGATTGCCCCACGCCTTAGAATCAGGCCAGAGGCGTGGCTACCGCCTGATGCAGAGGAAAATCCCGTCCGGATCTTTACTCCAGTCGACGCCTCTGTCTGCTCCACGTTGGGCGCCAACTGTCGTCGATATGTGACGTCAGATGCCATGGGATGGCTAATGTGAGGGGAAGACGCGAAGGAGAGAATGTCGATGGTGCCGGAATCGGGTTGAGTACAAGCACGGTGAAGGACACCACGATGTACCCAGGTTCGGGGCTCTCCGGAGAGATAACACCCCTACTCCTGCTTATCTCTTATATATCAATGCTCGGGCTACAATAACTGCTTCTCTATCTTCTCAGGGGAAGGTGAGCGTCGCCGCCGTGGGCAAGGCTCTCTCCTGCTTCCCTGAGGAGTAACTACTAGCAGTGAATGAACTGAGGGGAAGGTGAGTAAATGGTGTTCTAGAGCGGGTCGTCCCCCACGCAGGAGGGGTACCCGGGTTCTTATAGTATGAGCCCGGTGTACATCGGTAACTTCACTGCCGATTGGGCCCAGCTGTCATCCTCTAATCGGCTTGGGCCCACCGACTGCTCCTCTCCGGGTGATCCGGATCAGACGAGCGGCGGCCCATGCTGTAGACCCATAGGGCATGGGGATGAACAGTAGAGCTAGGAGGTGCGGTCTTGTCAACATGTCCGCGGAATCGGCGGAGAGGTCGACACCGTATCTCCACCAGATCTTCGACATGACTTGGCCTTCCTGCCACCCAGATATCTCGGGATAGTGCATTGATGACCTCGTAATCATACCCCCGACTGGTGTCGGGGTCACTTCCTCCAAGGGTAGTAGGTTGTTCCGATTGCGCCTGGGCCGACTGGTGGTTCCTGACAGGTCGATTGCTCTGGGCAATCGGCCTTCTAGGTACCCACCTCGGCCCAGCTGCGGACCAATCGGATGATCGTCTTGGTGAAGGAAGGGTGGACCGATTGCGCCTGGGCCGACTGCTGGCATTTGGTACGGTTGATTGCCTTGGAGCAATCGGCCATGCATCTGCCCAGCTCGGCCCAACTGCGACCCAATCGGCCCCTCCTTGTCTTGAAAGGTTCCTTCCGCTTGGGTTAGCCTACCCGGGTACCAATCCCCCGACAAATGCACTGACCAGTAGCTACACATTTACTGCCTTGTTAACTCATTTGTCTTTTGACCCACGGAATCTTACACCATTGATGCTCTTCGGAGTTCGGACCATAGAGATTAGGGGTTCCGAGGTTTTGAAACTGCACCACTATGTCGCAGGATGACACCGGAGTAATATGATGAATCTAGTAACAAAACATCATTACCAACGCCAATGCTAGTCAGTCAGTCGTCCTTTCTGGAGGCACGTGAAAACCCTAGATCCCGCCATCATCATCACCACCTCAGCCCCCTGTCCCTCACCTCGCCGCCACCGGAGGAGCGGCCGGCGAAGGCCGCGGCGACTCCCGGGAAGGTCTCGCCGCCACCGGAGGAGCGGCCGGCGAAGGCCGCGACGACTCCCGGGAAGGTGGCGGGTGGGCAACCCGTCTCGGCTGGCTCCCCCTTTGCGTGCTACGGCGACAACGCCCAATCGACGGACTTCTTGCGTGTGACGGTGACCCCAGACAGCGACTGTGTATCTCTCGTGCGGCAATTCGTAGGCGCCGGCTCCCTGCCTTCGGCCTCCGGCGGCGCACGACGTGGTGGGCGTGAATCCCCAGTGGCTCTGGGATCCGCATTCTTCAGTGCCAGTTTGCTCGCTGGTGTCCTCTGTCCGTGCGGGATCATCGTGGTTCGCGGCCCGATCCAATCCACTTCAGGGCTTGTTTGGTTTGATCAATCCATAGGTCTAATACACCATGCCCCACTTCCATCCGCAGGGAAAAGATACACGCCCTCTAGGCGTGGATTGGATCCACCATCAAACGATGGGATTGCCCAGAGAAATTATACGTGGTCAACGCAATCCACGTGTGGATTAGTTACACCGGTGGATTGTCCAGAAAATAACCAAACAAAGCCTCAGGGAGGAGAGAAAAATCGTCTCCTACACGTGAAAGAAATCCACGCTACGAAAGTGCATAAAAATTCACGTATCTGAGTTGATTAATTCCATTAGTGGATTGATTCTCCTATAACCAAACAAAGCCTTTTTTTCTAACCCGAGGTTGGCTCACGAACATTAACGTGGTTGAGAAACACGTGTTGCATGCCCATGTTTTATCTTTTCTATGCCCATAGCGATTCAACTGTAGAATCGTTTGTGCCACAGCCACTGGCATCCGAGGACATGTATTAACAAATACACATTTTTCCAGCCATTGTATAGCGTGGACCCAACGACTTTGATATGTCAATCTCGTCCTACTACTATCTCGCACAGGTCCAAATTGGACCGTCCAAAGGTAGGAGAAGAACCCGGTGTTTTTTGTCTGCAAGGAGGTGCAAAGATTCCTTGAAACAGTAGGTAGTTCGTACGGACCGGAAGCGTCAGAGCACAAGGAAGCAGGTGTTTCTTCCCGGTGGCCTCTCGTGTGTAGTCGTGCCATCCATCGTGTGACCGGGTCCGAAATGGCCCGGTTGGCGCGCGTTATCTCTGGTTCACAACATCAGAACATCAGAGGCACTCATCGTGGACGAATTCACTGTTTTAACCCTTTACGGTACGATTAGCACGATCTGACCCATCTCAGAAATATTAGCAAGATCTGACCCTTTTCACTAACGCCAAGCTTCCTGGCGTTACACCTCTGTATAGAAACGCCATAGCTATTGGCGTGTCCAAATAACTGGCATTTCATGCATGTATTAGTGCTCTAGTCTGTTATACCAGTCTGCTGTATATATATAAAATAAATTCTATATATTGTGAAGAAAATTAAATAGATGATGTACTAGCTAAGAACAATTTTAGCATATATCCTAAAATCTGATACTGCAAAATGGAATGGATTTTCCTGCAAAATGTTCTTTTTACGATCGGGCTACCAAAACAGATACACCAAAATTTACAAAAAAAAATCCTGAAAATAAATGCTAGATTACAAACGAATACATTGCCCAGCCCAGCTCACCATGGCCCTTGGCCCCCGCCGCCGTGGCCGCGCTCGCCCGCGTCTTGGCATGGTGTGACGTTGTGGCCTCGCTAAGCCGTCGTGGCATCGTTCTGGCCATGGTCGTCGTCTCTGCTCCATCGCTGGCTGGTAGCCCACCACACCGGTGAGGGGTGTGGCGGCAGCTGGTGAGGGGTGACGTGGTGAGGCGGTGTGGTGGCGGTCGGTGAGGGGCGGTGCGGCGGCCCGACGCTTTGGGTGGCGAGCGATGACGGCGATCAGCGACGACAACGACGAGTTGCAGCGAGCGACGACGGTGGCTAGTAACGGAGAGCGACGACCACGGCTAGCTACGATGGCGACGACGGCGATGGGGACGACAACGACGAGTTGCGACGAGCGACGACGACGGCTAGCTACGACCAGCGATGGCGGCGGCTAGCTACGGCGAGCGACGATGGAGGCTGGCTACGACGGCGATGAGCGATGACTACGGTGAGCGAGGACGGTGGATGCTAGGTGCAGCGCGAATGACGACAACGACAAGCGACGATGGCGGCTAGCTACGGAGAGCGACGACAGAGGCTATCTACGACGGCGATGAGCGATAACTACGATGAGCAACGACGGCGGCGGCTAGTTGCACTGAATGATGCTAGCTACATGGTGATGAGCGATGACAACGGCGATGAGTGACGACGACGATTAGCTACAGCAAGCGACGACAGCGGCTATCTACGACAAGCAAAGACTACGGTGATCGATGGCGGCGGCTAGCTGCAGCGAATGACGACACGGGCAAACGACAACGCCGATGAGCGACAATACGGTGAGTTGCGAAGAGCGCGGCGGCGAGCTGTGGCGATGACGATGGCCGCCGCAACTTGCCGCCGATGTTGTCGCTCGTCACCGTTGCCGCTCGCCGCCATCGTTATCGTTGAAGCTCACCGTCATCGTCGCCACCACAACGTTCGTGAACAGACATAAGTTTGTGTTGGATGGTAAAATATATCTGAAGTTATGCATCAATCAAACCATTGACTTTAAATGTCATAAGTACTTCGCATATAAGATTTGGTCAAAGTCAAACTTCTTAAAGTTTGACCCACTATATAGAAAAATTTCATAAACATTCAATATATGAAACAATTATTATTAGATTTATCATGAAATTAATTTTTATATTATATAACTTTGATATTATAGATGTTGATACTTTTAAATATAAATTTGGTCAAACTCTATGAAATTTGACTATGACCAAATCTTATATGCGAAGTAAAAAGAAATGGAGGGAGTATTTACTTGTGTGTGTTAAACTCAGTTACAATAAAAATAAATAAAAGCATACACTAATAAAATACTGCTTGGCTTTGAAACAAGATTTAGAAATGCAAACCCTATGGTGTGGCTTGCTCAGCCATGGCAGTCGTGATGGGTTAGGTAGAAACGCCCAAGCTCATGGCGTGTCCATGTCAGTTAGAAACGCCACGGTGATTGGCGTTTGACAAAGGGGTTAGATCATAAAATAAAATCTGGAAAGGATTAGATTGTGTTAGTCTGTGTCAAAAGGGTCAAAACAGTGAAACTGGCCCTCATCGTTGGGGAGATTTGGCTTTGTCTGAATATTGGACGTCGCGTACTCCAACTCCATCCAACGGGCTCCGAAAGAATCGAACTCGTTATTCAGTCAGGCCACTGCACGTGTGATCATCCGATACTTTTCACAAATCAATCGTCCGATCGATAATGCATGTCTCCGTCTCCTCCTAACTGGAAGGTGGGTTCTCCTCTAGTACAACCAGCAAGCGCCAATTGAGTTGGCCGTGTGGTGATTTCATTGAGATCTCCGTGCGGTCTAATTTAATTAGGTTCCGTGTCCGTTCATGCCATGAATGGATATCGCGTGTACGTTTGTGGGTAGCTGCTTGGTTGGTTCGGCTAAATCTAAGCAGAGTTTTTTTTTTGCCGAAATCTAAGCAAAGTTTTCAACACGAGCATCTGCTATTCATTCTACGTTCCTTTATTACATCCTGCATATTGGTCACAGGTGGCGCTGCATGCCGTACGCGCCCTGACATTTCCAACTTCATTTCACGGTCCCAGTAATCATGAAAGAACTTGGTACTACACTAGGAGTAATTGAAAAGAACTGAAAGCCGTGCATTTTGTGACGTGGTTCCGGACAGCAGCTGCCCGTGGTACGCCGAATCCTACGAAAATCCAACTGAATGCACTGATCAGCACTGCAGCCAGAAACTTACTGCTTTGTTAGTACTAACTCTTTTCACTTTTGACGGGAAGAATCTTAAGACATTGTTGTTCTTCGGACCAGAGGGGGTCCCGAGGTCTTGAAACTGTACTTGTACGTCCCATGATGACACGGGAGTAATATAATAGTAGTATAAAAAAATCTAGTAACAAAACATCATTGACAACGGCAAGCTAGTCAGTCAGTCAGTCATCCATACTACTCCAATGGAGTAACAGAAACACGTAGCTCCGGAACAGAAATATACGGCCAATAATAACAAGAGCACCCAAAATCCCGGGCCAAACAGGAATTTGTACCAACCGATTCCGGCGAATCGGCAATGGACAGCGCAGGAAAACGGCAACCACGGTCCACAGCAACAAGTTCGACAATGGTATCCCGAGGACGCAACCGAAGGCAGGCACGCGTATTCCACTCCACGTAATGTTGCTTTGGGCGTAAGCTTCAAGTTGAAACGCACAGCACAACAAACACAAACAGCAGAGCAGAGACGAGACGATGCCGCCTGATTCCATTCCCTTCCGTCTCCCACCAACGCAACCCCAAACCCAACACACCAACCTGACAACATGTGTATCCAAGCCAAATCGGAGAGTGCAGCCAGCGTAATTTAAGGAGCACATTATTACTCCTACATTAGAATGTCATTTCGTGCACCGCCACTCTTCTTTTGTATAATCAAAAAACGATATCCACATTTTACCGATGAATTCGGCGCGTTTATGCAAGGGCAACAGAGCAATCAATACTCAGCGAACTACAAACCGCTACTACTACAGTTGGAGTAGCTCCAAAGTTCTCGTATGTCTCAATTTTACTACAGTAGCATACAAGCATGGCCAGCTTAATTTACGTCACAAGGAAGGAAAACCTGATGAGCTAGCCAGGGTGAGAAAACAAACATTAATCGACAAGAAAGGCGGTAGGCCAGCATGCACGTTTGCGCCCACTACTTGGCCAGTACATGTACAACTGTACAAACAGTAGGTGTATAAATATAAACCACAACACAACCATCCATCGCAGTGGATGGATGGATCACCCAACGCTATCTACTAATCCAAGCAACAAGCAACAGGCCAATAACCAATAAGTTGCGTAGTAGTAATAATGTACGTACTCTTTTCCATATATTAGCTACCAGGAGGATTATGAGTCGCTACAGCTAATCTTCTTTTTACTACTACTACTACTACTAGTAGACCGTCATCAAGAACAAGCTCATCACACCTTGCCAATCGAGCAGAAGAAAAAAAAACGAAAAGGATTAAAGAAAGAGGCCGGGCAGCGGGTGCGATTTAATTAATTGATTAATTATGCGATTGTCCGGTGACTGACTGACGGCACCGATGATGATGCCTCACCGGATTACCGCCAGGCGGAGGCGACGGTCACCACGCGCTCCTTCCACGCCAGCCGGAGCACGCCCTTGTCCGGCCTCACCACGAGCACCGCCGGCACGGACGCGCCGGCCCGCGCCACGACCTGCTCCGCAATGCCAGCGGCCAGTGCCACCGGCCTGAACCCCGCCATGCCGAACCGCGCGCGCCACTTGCCGAACACCTCGCACCGCTCCAGCCGGTCCGCGCCCTCCCGCCCCACCGCGTTCGCCGACATGTTCGCCACCGCCTCCTCCGCGCGCGCCCTCTCCGCGCTCTCCCGGCTCGCCGCCGACTCCAGCGAGTCCAGGATGGCGCCGTAGTGCAGGCACGCGTCGGAGAAGCGCGCCGCCAGAGGGGCCGTGTTCGAGTTCACCTCCTGCTCCACCAGCGTCACGATCTGCGGCGCCAGCGCGCGCACGCGCCGGAGGAGCTCGTCCCGCGGGTTCGCCGGCGACACGCTCTCGTCGGGCACGTGAGACAGCGCGAACGCCAGGTTCACCGCCAGCGCCTCCCCCGGCTCGCACCCCAGCTTGGACGCCTCGATCTCCGCCGCTCTGCAGCTCACCACCCTGAACCGGTACTCTATGCCGGCGCGCTCCGCCAGCTTCTTCAGCCGCTCCCCGACGGCCGGGAGCGTCGCGGATAGAGCCTGCGTGAACGGCGAGGTGGGATCGGTTACGGCCGTCACCAGCAGGGATGTCCCCGGCACGCGCCGGTCCGCGAGGCACTGGATGAGCGCCGCGTGCTGCGGCGCGTTGATGTCGAAGTCCACCAGATGTACCGCGCGGTGGCCGGCGACGGCCTCCACGATGGCGATGTTGGCGGCGTCGAGGGCGAGGCGGAAGCAGGGCGAGATGTCGCGGAGGACTTGCGACCCGGTGCGGTGCTCGGCGCCGCAGAGGTCAGCGAGGTGCTGGGCCGACGCCGAGGAAGCGGGCGCAATGCGCGAGGACAGGGCGGCCACCATCATGGCCACCAGCCGGTGCTCCGCGTCGCCGCGCGGGATAGCGGCGCGCTTGAGAGTCGCCAGATTAGCGGCCGCCATCTCAAGGTTGCCGTCGGCGATGGCAACCGCCGCTTCGGACAGCAATTGACGCGACGTGGCCAACGAGATCGGCGGCGAGCAGGAGGCCGAGGAAGAAGCTGTGGAGGTGGACGAGTTGGACGGCGAGCCGGTCATCCCCGCGTTGCAATTGTTGTTGTTCGGAGTCGCCACCGCGGCGAACGGAGGAGACGGCGCGGCGGCGGTGATGGAGTTGAGGCGGTGTATGGTCTCCTCCCACTCGGAGCTGGTGACCGTGGAACCGGTCCCGCTCATGGCGGGCTCGGCCTCGTCGTCGTCGTCGTCGCCGAGCAGCTCCTTCTCCAGCTCCTGCAAGATGGACAGCTCCTTCCCAGCCGACGGAGGGGCCGGCACCCTCGCCACGGCAAGAGCGTGCGCGTGGGCCGAGGACGACGGCACGAACGGCGGCTGCTGCCGATGCACGAACTGCTGCTGCTGCTGCTGCTGCTGTTGCTGAATCAGCGGCATGGGCGCCGCCCGGGACGCGGTGGTGAGGGAGGAGAGGGTGGAGGAGGGCGACGCGAGGGCGCCGCCGAGGCTGGAGCCGGAGAAGAAATGCTGCTGGGACGCCCCGCCGAGCACGGCGGTGATGTCGACGGAGGGGCTTGTGCGCTGCCTGACGGCGCGCATGTAGAGCTCCTGCTGCATGGCGACCTGGCGCTGGTGCTGCCACCGCTCGATTTCGCCGAGGCTGCGCTTGAGCACCCCGCCGGCGGCCGCGGCCGGGTCGGCCCGCTGCTGCTGCTGCTGCTGCTGCGCCGCCATGTGCATCTGCTGCATCGGCGTTCCGATCCCGCCGTAGACGTAGCCCTGCCGCGGATCGCGCCACGGCTCCATGCAGGCGAACCCCGAGCGTCAGTCAGCCGGAGGACGGAGGAGGAATCGGAGAGGGAGAGGGGAGGCAGGGGGAATACTAGCTCCAGATGCTAAATGCTACGGGTACAGCTACAGGCGGAGCTATAAACGGGTGCCATTCATTCCATTCAATTGCTTCTCCTAATAAAACGCCCCTCTCTCCTCCCTCTCCTCCGCTGTTAATCCTTGGGGGTACACGCTTATAAAGCCCACCCGGGCCGTTGCTAACCCGACCCGACGGCACGCCCGCTGACGCCGTGGGCCAGCGTCCCCACTAGCGTTAGCGTTGGCGTCTGTTTTGGTTACCTGCGGTGCGGGCGGGAGTTATGGCGGGGCCCGCGTCGTCCGTTGAAAAATAAATGAATGCGCGGGAGGAGGAGGTAGGGAATGAATGGTCCGAAGGGGTGGATGGATACGCGCTGCGTCACGCAATCCCGGGACGCCGTCTCCGTCTCCGTTTCCGTCTCCTCCCGACGGCGAGGGGGCCTGGCTATGGCACCGACGGCTGCCGGTGGCCGCCCGCCACCGCCTGGTTTTCTTTCCCCGGAAACGGCCCGAGGTTTCGTGGAGCCCTGGCGCAACATCTATCTGCGCGTGAATTTTGAACGGGGCTACAACAGGCGATGTTTGAGTGTGGGGCCGGGCGTTGGATGGGCCCCTGTGCGTGCACGCAGCGGGTCACTGGCGGGGTGGGCCCCGGCCTGCGATTTCTAGAAGTCGCAATCGATCGCGTTCCGTCCGTCCGGCCGAAGGGCCGGAACAGATGGCGCGCGCGGTTCCAAATATTTTATCAACCGATTATTTAGTTGTAGCGAGCGGTGCGGGAGAATAAAAAAGATATCGAAACTCGGATTGGTAGCGGTGGGCTCGGCTGCGCGAAGGTCGCTTTCAGAAACTTAGGTACACCGAGGCGACGTTGCCCGTCGCAGGGCCACACGAACTGGTTTGATGATCCCTTGGCTGCCGTCACAGTTGCCCAATTACGTGACGGATTTAATCGGCAACTCATCTACTATCTCCGTGGAAAAACCAAGGAAGATTGGCGAAATGATATGCGATTTCTTCTCTCTTTTTTCGCCTTTTTGGAGGTGTGTGTGTGCTCGAGGTTGCTTGTTTGGGGAGCGTTTGGAGTTAGTTAGGAAACCGATCGAGAAATATCCACCCAACAACCCCCTACCCACCTCTTCGTGCCCAAACTCCTCTGCTTCCTCTATTTTTTTCTTCCATCATAATATCTCCTCTTTTTTTGTTGTTGCGGGAAATCATAATCTCTCCTCTGTGTGTGTTCATACCCTGCCGCTTTATACGTTCCATGATCCCGCTTTCGTGCCGCGCACCCACACGCCCACAC
Source organism: Bromus sterilis (assembly GCA_950022295.1). Lineage (NCBI taxonomy): Eukaryota > Viridiplantae > Streptophyta > Magnoliopsida > Poales > Poaceae > Bromus > Bromus sterilis. The sequence goes on from OX465596.1 coordinate 10,161,330, forward strand.
GCCACCTTCTCAGAAAGTCAACTTCCATACACGGACCCCACGTGGTGCATGCCATTGGCTACTAAAACATGGCAGATTTATTATTTTTAAAAAAATAGGGAAAAACTCGAAAGTTCGTACAGTATGAATTCACCTGGTACACAAGAGAGGAGAAACTGTAAAATATGTGGACTTTATATAGGGAAAATAATAGGTCGACACGTGTGAGCCAACAAATTCGAATGTTCGGTTCACAATTGCTTGACCGGCACAAGCAAAGCTAGCGAGAGAATAAACCAACCAGCAAACAGACATGCCACTGGAAAATGGGTCCAAAAGGACGTGGGCCCATGCTCTGTTCTAGTTTTGGTCGAGGCCAATGGAGCTGTCAACATCACCGCTTCTGCTCTGCAGTACTAGCATCGACTACGAGGTCCCACTCATGCCCTCACGTTCAAAAAACATAAATCATGCTGGATGGGGAAAATGCTAGGAACACACTGCATCTTAGCCACTTGATGAATTGGCATCGTACCAGTATTTCTAGGCTTGGCATAATTTCTCTGTTCATACTTCATACTAGAATCGGGAGATATTCGATGGATGAAAGCGGCTCTGGATTTGGGGAAACAATTCGATACATGGTTAAACAAAAAGTCGAAGATAATTAAACGACTTGTATAAGAGCATATTTAACAGAATCCTCATCCCGCAAAACTGCAAACGCGAGACACAATTTGAGTTTTGCTAATTTTACGGGTTGAAACTAGACCGCGCAGACCAAAGCCGGAAATTTTAGAATTTCATACTTGCGGGAACAAACACAAACTACTTCAACATCTATGACAACATTTGCAAAAGGTCGAGGATCATCGGAGACAACGTCGCCGCGTGGCCTCCAGTCCTCGTCGGAGATAATGTCGATGTACACCTTGTTCTGCTCCGCCGCGACGCGACACCACTCCTTCTTCTCCCATGTTGTTCTAACAGGGGCTCGTCGATCTCGACCTTCTTGCATGTTCACCTCCTGCTCCCACTCGCTGCAGGCAAGGATCACCGGCATGACCACTTCCTTGGTGGCGTCGTCGATGACATAATCCTCCACGCTGACGGCCCCGGCAACTGCCATCATTGGGGACTACTCCTTCTTTATCGATGGCGGCAGCGGCGTGCTTCCCCCTCTTCCTCCTTTTTCATCGGCAGCAGCGACGTGCGGCGCCGAACGAGCTCCCCACCTCGAGCTTGCAACAAGCATGGCGGCTGTCGAACTCCTCGACCGCAATGGCGGCTATCGAACTCCTCGACCTTGCGGTCGAGGAGTGACAAAGGCAGTTGCAACCGCAACCAGGAGTACCGGAGCGCGCTACGCTTCCGCGCGGTGTCGAAGGTGATGCACCGTCGTCACTCCTTCATGTCGCTGTTGCCACCGCCACGCGAGGAGGAGGGGGGCCTCGCGCCCGCATGGCAGTGTTGCGGTGCCGGATCTGTGCATGGGGGCGAGCAAATTCTCGTTATAGGCGTGGTGGGGTGGATTTTGCGTTTGTCACTGAATGTGAAGGTTCGGGTTGCGAAACTGGATCAGGGTCTCCGCGCAGTAGAAATAACAATTGGGGGATGGATTTCCAGGGCGCGGTAAACCGTTTACGGGCCGGGCGGACTATACGAGCTCTGCTCGAGAAGTTGAACTGAACCTGTATAGTCATCGTAATTTTTAGTTTCAACCCTTTTAAGGGTTTTGCTAGAGATACTTTAAGTTTAAGGGCATTTGCTGAATAGGCATGATTTTCAACAATTCACATGAATCGAAACCATTTAGGCCGAATCTGGTTGTGAGGGATCCCATCCCCGCTTATTCCATGGGCGCAGAAACCACGGGTGAGATGGACCTTAGAAAATCATAACGTGACATTTGAACACCAACATGAGCCGAGGGGGGGGGCTACTTCCCACGGCCTTCCCCGAGTTCTAATTCCATGCTCAAGTATGAAAACCCCGGCTCGCCCAAACTACTAAGAGGCGATGATACCGCTATATCTTATCATCCAAATACACATGGTGATTTTCCCGTGAAGCGAGAGGATCCTCAACAGCCATGAGAATATTCCAGTGGGAGATAAGAACCCTGGGATATTTTACACTTGCAACAAAATTATGCCTTAGGTAATTGGCGTTGGATAGCTAAGGGCGACTCCAACGCGAAAGTCGACATGGTCTGCATTGATTCGTTGAAGTCTTTGGGACTATAAAATACGGCACAACGGGACGACGCAAACGAATCGCGGTCCAATTTTTTGTCCACTGTAACCCATTTGTAGCCAAAATTTGGCACGTGTTTGGGTGCGCGTGGACAGTAGGCAGACAACCAACGTGTTCGCGTGTGTCCATGTTTCGTTCGCCCGGGCCCGCCTGGCAGCCACACCGGCATCGATTGCCTCCCCTCGCCCGCCATCCCGAGAGGGTCATGAGGCCTGCACCGCCATCGCGACCACCAACGCATGCCTCGCTGCTCTCGCGGGTCACAAATCGAGGAGGCCACCATCGAGCCCGCGCTACCACAGCCACCACCACCCAGAGGATGACAAGGCCACCGAGTGGCTGGCCTACAAGGCCGTCATCGAGATGTCCATCCTTGAGATGGCCAAGGCGTGGTCGGGCTACCTCGACCTCCTCGCCATCACCACGATGAACCTCGACGCAGGGATGTATGAGGCACCATCGTGTCCATCGCCGCCACCAGTGCCGCCTCCAGAGCGGTGGTGGTGCGAGTCACTGTTGCCACCCTCACTGCCTCCGCCGGCCATCAACGACCATGACAGTTAAGTCCGTGAAGTCATGCGTGACATGGTGGGGGCGCGATGGACGTTCGATGCCCCCCTCCGCATTCTTGCCTTCCCCCATGCCCCCCTTCTTGTATCAGCCGACAACGCCAGTGTAGGGGCTGCACAACAACATGGTTACTGGTCACCGAATCTACCATGACCGTCGTCGTCGTTCATTGATCTGTTCGGTGACGACGACGATGACACTCAATAAAAGGCAGCCAAGGGATCATCAAGAAGAGGATCGACAAGGATTAGTAGGGCTCTTTTTTAATGTATAATTATTAATGAACTTTTGAAAATAATAATAATAATTGCTTTGTCGTGCTCCCTGTTGGACGCCTCGAGATCCAAGCGAGAACACCAGGAGGATATTTGATCCCGAAACGATCCAAATAAATAAATAAAATGGATCAAAATTGGATCTCTTGGCCCTAAAAGGTTCAAATGATCCAAGACAAACTATTTATGATTGGTTTGATGACCTTTAAAATAAACTGCCGCCACTACTAGTGATCGAGCCTTTGAACAGAAATACAGCTAAGAGTACACCGAACATCATAATTAGCAGGCAAGCATGTCACTTTACTTGCAAACAGTATATTGGAAAGGACGAGAAGCCTTTTGGGCGAATGGTAGGTTTCACCGGCAGAAAGCAGCTACAGAGAGGCACCGGGCGAGGTTGTTTTTTTTCATTGGTTTTATTTATATGCCTCTCCTCTGCCATGTGCTGGTGACCAGACCAGACGCACCCCACTCCTATGTACACAGAGCGAGAGTTTTTCTTTCTTTCTTGGAGGGTTGGACAGAGCGAGAGGTGCATGCATACGGCGCGCTCTCTCTGTCTCTCTCATTCAACGAGCTGCCGCCCAGCCCATGGAATCAATCCTTGCCTGGATTTGATTTCTTTGGGTGCACGGCGCACCTGTTCTGCTCTCGTCACTGCCTCACTGCCTCTGCGGACTTCTTCCACTACTACTACTACTCCTCCCAGGACGGACGTGAGCGTACAGCGCCCATGCACTGCACCCCGTGTCACTGTTCCTCCATGCCTCTTCCGGTGATCTATACCGTCCGTATCTATCCGGTATCTGCACTGCACATGCTCTATACGGTATCTTTGTCCCTTATGCGTGTACTCCTGTACTGCCATTAGACACATACAGTGACTTGGGAGTAGAACTGTACTGTACCGGTGGTATTTGTAAATGCAACTGCCATTGCCTCTGCGCCTCTGGGGGAATTGAAACTGGGCGGTCGCGTCCATTCGGTTGAGCCGGTGAAAATGCATGAGTGGTCTGTGGACGGTAAAATGACGGGGATGCGTTTACAGACAGCCTGGCGATCAGGTATGGGTCTGTCTGACTGTCTCGCTCGGGACCCATTCCATTCCAAGTCCCAACAGCGGCGTCTCACGGCGTTTCACGCGCCGTCAGCAGCATCTTTCTCCTTTCTCGCTCGTTACCGGCCCGGCCAGTCGCCTCCTGCTCTCTCTTTCTTTCTTTCTTTTTGTTTCCATTCATCAGTGTCGGCGCCGACGGCGCGTAGCGTATGTATGATTCTCAAGAAAGCTTCGAATCCGTGTTGAATCGAGCAAGGAAAAAAGAAAGACCACCGCAGGATGACCAGTAAAATCAAAATTATATAAAAAAAATCATTAATGTATGCTTTTATAATTAAGTCAGTGTGCCCGTGCGTTGTTGCTATGGAAGCTCAGCTCGATTAAAAAGGAATAAACCATACGTTATTGCAAAGAATTTTTTTATATGAAATGTAAATCAGCGTGCAAGAAAGGAAAAAATTGGATGAGGCGTTTCGGTCAACTCGGAAAAAAAAACATGGCTTCATTTTTATGTACTCCCTCCGTTCCTCTTTGTAATGCGCATATGTGTTCAGCTCTTATACCAAGACATGCGGTGTCATTTTTATTTGGACAACGATTCCCCCTCCTCCTGCTACAATCTGTCACGCACGTGGGTGCCTGCGGCTCTGCTGGCGTGAGCCAAGCAAGGCCAAGCAAGGGCTATTTCCGTCTAAACTAGCTTTGCAGTCATAATACGCACTAGATTTTGGAATCTTAGCAAGAAAATATGGAATGGAGGGAGTATTATTATAGATACATAGAGATCAAAATTACACAGAACTAACAATATTGTACACTTGCAAACACTTTCACTATAAAAAGATTAAAAACACAATACGACAATGGTCATTCGCCCTTGAAAGAAGATTTAAAAGTCGATGAAGAAACATGAGTTGGTGCATCATCTCGTGGAGCACAAGCATGCAACCCATCAACATCGCTCTAGAGAGTTGGAAAAATCGGACCATTCTGCATAATGACATGGAAGAATATGTCAAAGTGACCCCCGTACCCCGCACGAGTTGCTCAGTCGAGCGACCATAGGTAACCCTAGCACGTCGTCTTCGACCCTTCTCATTCCGCTTGTACTCCACAATTATCGTCGAGCGAAGCCTGGTCGGTGTTGGCGGTTGGGTATCTTGACTAGCACATGACGATATGTCTGACAGTGGCACTTTGTTCATGTAGGATGCGGGCCACAAGCTACATCGTCGATGACAAGAAGTGGAAACAACTACGTCGATGGTTCGGTGATGGTTGGATGAGGGCGAAAGGGTGACGAAGAGGATGAAAGAGGGGTGGATGTGGTGAGGACGAAAAAGACGGAAAGATCAAAATCAATGGGGTGAGGAGAGGATACCAGCATGCGTGCCACAGACAGTGAGCCAAAAGAGGACAGGAGGGACAACACGGGCATGTCCGTGCGGAAGCAGACTCATCCGAAGTTATCCTAAAATGGATCAGAGCGAACAAAAAAAGAAACATCAATCCGTTCGCGTTGTTCCGTTGGATCATTGTTTTGTTCATGCGGATTAAAGAGCGTGGATGAACAAAGTGTGTCTGTCCGTTGGAATTGCCCTAATTATTTTAGAGCCGTTCGATTGCACCACCCCCGGTTGTCTCGACGATTGATTCCTAGACGCCGAGAAAAGAAACGCATTCAAGCATATCAGCTCAAGTTGTCAAACAAACCCACTATCCCTAGCTCACCGGGATGAAATTTCAGGTTTAACGTTTTGGTGTCTAGTGAAAGGTGAATACATTCTTATACTGAAAGGAGATTTCACGTCGACAACAAAGCGTTTGTGGTGATTTAGTTAAATATCTGAAAACTATATCTTTTTTTTTACCGAGTTTTCATAAACGTGGGCATCTGCTATATTGTCTCGTAAAAAAACTCAAGTGGACACCTAACAACCCTCCATGAACGTGTAAGCCGCCCTCACACACATGAGTGCTAGTATAAAAAAAGGCTTTATTTTAGTACAGTATGTATTAGTAATCACACATATTTTAGGCCAACTTGGCCGTGGCAACGGGCCCCGGGGCAGCGCAGCCGCCATCTCGCCCAGCTCCATCGACATCGAGTGGCCTCTGCCGCCGGTGAGCTGCTGGGACACACACACACACACACGACCCACAAGCTTCGAGCCGTCCCCGTCATCGTACGGCCCGAGCATTCAAGCTGTGGACCGAGAGAAAACCACACACACACAACACAGAGAGCCTTGGCTTGGATTCGAACCAGTCATCCAGAAAACGTATGCCGTCACGTAGTAGTACGTTTCTCAACTACACGTGCCTCGGTTCCACCATCGGGCTGCTTCCTGGCCTCTAGCTGAGACTGGAGTAATATTCCTCCCGCCGAAACCCCCCAAACCGTTCTTGGCTGCTGGAGACCCGGGGAAAATGAGCGAAAAATTCGTATGGCGGGCATCGCCAGATTCCTCCGTCGGTCGACACGCACGCAGTCTGGACCAAAAACGGAACCTGGAAAAGAGGCAGCCATGGGGGACGGAAGCGACGAGGCTCTCTCGAATCGGCACGATTAGGAGTATGAGTTAGGAATCGGTCCAGTGTGAGAGAGAGTATGATCTGGACACAGGGCATTCATTCATCATCCCGTTCCTTGCTCGTCGCCGTCGACGGCGTCAACCAAACCAAGCCATTTGTTCCACGGGCTCCAATAATCGTTCCTAGACGGCCCGTGCTTTGGAAAGGGTCTCGCCCTCGCCCTAGTGAGTTAACTTCTGCTTTACTCTATCATCTCGCTCACACACACACAAACGATTCTCTCCGATTTCGTCGGAAGTTGTCTACGCCTCCTCTAAACAGTACTATCCGCTGCCACTAGCTGGTGTGGTAGGCTCCAGCCATGTTCCTTTCACATTTGCAACATGACCCAGTGGAAATGGGAATAGGGCAACACACGACTGACTGACGGATTGCTCGTGTTTATTCTACTAGGTGATGTTTGGCAAGTTGCATGGGACGGCACAAATCGCACAGACCAACTAGGCCAATGTTTGAGCTAAAAAAAAAATACTAGGAGGCAGTGCAAACTTTACAGCCATGCTGCTACCTCACATCTGAAATGGATCGAGAAAAAAAATCCTCTCGGTAAGCCAAGGACCACGAGGAGTCCGCAGTAAATAAAACTGACCAACATAAGTGTATGCTATTAGTGTTTTGGTTTAGTGGAAGTAGCATGCCAATGATTAGGTGAAACGATCTAGGTCTGGGCTAGCTTGGAGTTGTTTGGCAGGAATTAGCCGAGTGCCCAAAAGATAATCCCATGCGCACACACTTTAGGAAATGCCTCGCAGAATCAGGAAACCGGGAAAGCCACCTGCCTCGTTGCAGCAAGCCACCTTAAAAGATTCTCACTAGAAACCCTAGCAAAAGGAGGAGGAGTATTTGACAAGATTGCACTTGTATACATAATCAGGAGTAGGTGGTTAAGCTCTCTCCAAAGCAAGCCGTTCATACCGGCAGCTAATAATGCAGTTTACTCATTTGTTTCGATCTGTTTATAAAGTACCAACAAATCAAGTACGTAGTGGTAGTAGTACCACACGCTTCCACCCTCCTGTCCTTTTCAAAGGGCAAAAAAATATAACAAGGTTAAATTCAGATTTCCTGTACTGTATTGACGGTTTTGTAGATTCTTCTATTACGCAATATCTCGAGCCATACTAGCACGAGTGCTCTCTTTTACGTGCTCGCTAGCTGTACTAGCAGGAACTTTCATCAGATCTCACTTAGAATAGTTCTTTTGGGAGATAAGAGCATCTCTAGTAGAAACCTTATATGGCGAAACTGTAAAACGTGTTTATAGTTTTTTTTTGCGCTTTTAAGGGTTCAAAACAGCTCAGGCAAAACAGATACGGAAAACACAAACTGTAGAAAGGAAAATTCCTTAATATTTTCTATTTATTTTTTCCTTCTCATTCTCACCCCCCTCCCTCTTCTTCCTCCTCCCGGCATGCCTGTCTCCCTCTACGGTGAAGTTGAGTCTCCATGGAGACCTCACGCCGCACCCTCTCAACCACCCTCGATGTCCACCATGGGGTCGGGGTGGTTGGCCGGCTAGGATCGATCCATTTTTTTCGGCCAAAACTGAAAACTAGCGGTTATTTTACAGGCTCTGCTAGAGATGCTCTAAATTGTCTCTTCTCAGCTAAAAAATAAACCACATGGTAAATTTCTTAAGAATTTTGAATTAACTATATAACTAGTTTAGAAGCCCCGATGAATGAGAAAGACGGTTTATGAAGAAAGTGAAGAGAAAATGGCCTATTTTTTAAGGTGCCAAAATAGCCAAGCCTTATTCTGAACTGCAAAGATAGATAGCTTGTGTAAACAGATCGAGTACATGTGGCCTTGCGTGCGCCCACAACTTACTCCAGGACAGCTCCCATACTGAACCCTGAAGCACACATACAAGACAGTCTGAATTCAATGCCATCAGAGGAGCATGTACGTATGTTTCATCTCTCCCCATTGTTTCCGTCCTCACGAAATCCTTCTACTTGTCGCCGTCCTCATCAACCGTCCTCGACCTTTCATAATTGACGCAACGCAGCAGGCAGGTTTGGACAACAGAATGGAGAATTGAAGACGCTTCCCGGCCTTCATGGGTCGCTGCAGGTAGTAGTACATCGATAGATAGCTTTTGTCTTCTCCTTTGGGTAAACCCAGATGCAGATTTTACCCAAGCCCACTTCACCAGGAAGAGCAGCCTAACTTCGATAGCACACTGAGCCACCCCTTTCAATCATTTGGGCTTATCCAAACCCTCATCTTGCGTGCATAATTGCGAGATACTACTAGTCCAATTATTAGCTTGGGAGAACAGGGTGCTTCTTTTCACAAAGTATAAAAAAGGGTCAGCAAAGCTCTCCACATATATATTTGAGATTGAGATAAGCTTAGAAGGCCCCATCATAACAGTTCCTAACAAAGATGGACTGAAAAGTGCATTTCAGTAGTTCCAACAAATACACTGCCATTGTGCTAATTACGCCACACCGCAGTTCTAGACTTCAGTTCAATAAAAATGAACTCTAATATTATGCAGGTGCTAATATCTTCTAGCCGACGGAAGTTCATTGGCTACATGCGCGAAGGATAGCGCTTCGCCTGCTCGCGGACTCTGTTCTGGTACTCCGGCATGTTCTGCAAACACAGACAAACAAAACAGGGCGTGTCAAGTGTATAACTGCATTAAAACTAAAGGAATTGTGCCTTCGGGTTATGAGAAATAACCTTTTGATAGAGTTCGAAGCATCGATGCTGTGCAGCTGATTTAGGATTCGGGTCATCAAGCAACTCCTGGATGCCTACCAGAACTTGCTTCACTGTAATTGATGGTTTCCATCCCTGAAAAGAGAGCAAGCAAAATCATGAAAGATCAGAGGGAATGCCTGCACGGTGCTGCTGAAAAGGAAGTACCAGTCAGTCAAAACTTACATCACCCAGGATTGATAGGCATACCACCCCAGAATCGTAGACATTAACATGGAAGAAACCTGGTGGAAACTTGCAGCTAGGTGCGGTAGTTGGGTAGTTATCATCAAATTGCAGTGTTAGGGGGAAATATCCACCCTCCCAGTCAGTCTGCAGGAAAAACAAATTTAGTGCATTAGAAAAGATCAGTTTGCTAACCTACAGAGCCTGGACAAATTCAGCACACATATCTGTCGTAGAAAAATATTGTAGTACTACACTATTCACACACAAAGAACTGAACAAGTATATCAGATAAGAATAAGTTACAGTGCTGAATTTTATACACTAAGTACCTGTTTCGAATTTCACAATGATTTTAAGGGAAAAGTTCCAATTCAGATCCCACAGGATGGGGGTCTAACTCTTCTTTCTCATCGACAAAAGACTCAACGTACGGTCTAATGCAACCATATTCAGCAATCAAAGTGTAGTTCAATATTTTTTTCTTCGAAAAGGGATGTCCCAGCCTCTGCATCAATTGATGCACACAGCCAAAAGTGTAGTTCAATAGAGGAGAAAAATCGAACAGCACTTAGGGTTGTTTGCATGAGTGGAATAAAACAGATATGTAAGTTTCTGGTGATAATTATTGAATTATTATTTCTGAAGCAGCAGAAATGGACATCAGAAACAAAGGCAGTTGAACAATTGAAGTAAATCGCATGTTTTAAGAGAAGTTTCAAAATCTGAAACACCTTTTGTGAAATAAATATTCAATATGCCCATTATCTTGTTTCATGTTCCACAATTTAACAGAAATTAAGCAGTAGTATACTGTTCCAGAAACAGACTTTGATATTATCTGGTCATGCTTCAGTCTTGTATGGGGTCCTTGTTACAATCAAACATGGTCAATCGCAATGCTATGTCCTGATCATGCTAAAACTTCAACAAAGTACTACAGCCAACCGAATCCAGACAGGATTATGCAATCATTCACTGGTTGTGCTAAATGTATGTTGCACACTCTTTTAACATAAGGACAGTTAAAGTGGTCTCTACATTTACTCACACCTCACTTACATCCCTATATATTGTTCAATTGCCTCAGCACTATCATATGACATGCGAGGAGCAATGGAAAAACTCAGTTCCTCCTGTCAACAAGACAAGAAAGTCTTAGAGCATCTCCAGCCGCGCCCCCCCAAGCGCGCCTCCGGGACCACTTTTTACGTCCAAACCGGCGAAATTTCTTCCACTCGCGCCCCCAAGAGCCGAAATAGCGCCGGCGAACCCAAGAGACCCCCAGGTTTCTGGGGGCCTCTTGGGGGCGCCGGATGAAACTATAGCCTATCATGTGCTGACATGTGTCGTTTTTCCTCCAAAATAGCGCCGGCACTTGTGCCCCTGGACCAAATATGCGCCGGCTTGGAGGCCGCGACTGGGGGGCCGGCCGACCCAAGCCGGTTTCGCCGCCCAAACGGCCCCCAAGCGGCGCTAAAATAGCGCCGAAACGCGGCTTGGGGGTCCGAACGGCTAGAGATGCTCTTACTAGCCACGGAAACCATCAAATACAGTGAAGAGGACCAATCACTGTAATTGATGGAAACCATCAATTTTCGGACCAACATAATTTGATTCAGATAAAGAGGACACAGACTGATGATCTGATGTGTACGATTGTAAGATTTCATCAAGTTTTATCCTCTTACAATATAATACAGTAGCAGAGATAAGCAAACCGAAGCACTACAAATAAGCACCAAACCAAGAAAGATGAATCGTAGATTTGGTTCTTTTATGCCAGAGAACAAACTCAACTTCTGCTGCATTATGATAGGATAGAATATTTTGCATGATAATGCCCTACTTTTTGGATAACAATATGCAATTTTCCACTTGAAGCAGTGAGGTGAACAAAGTTTTTTCTGCTATCAACATCCAATGTTGAACAAGCCAAAAAGGTTATGCACATCAAGGATTGTAAAACCCTGAACCTACTGAAACCCTTCCTCTGCTACTACTGCATAATCTGGTCAGATTTTCCTCGGGTATCCATGTGTGACAAAATCAAACCATATATGACCACAAGCAGGTTCAGAGAAATTAAAACAGGAAACACGCATTGGTCCAGAATCCAGATTGCGAGGCACGGTAGCAGAATGAGTGAAGAAGATATGAATGCTCTCTTACGCCCTGCTTGCCGGGGACGACGCACTTCCAGACCATGAGGTTGACGGTCCCATCCGGCAGCGTCTCCGGCTTGGCCACGAAGCCCTGCAAATGAACCAAGAAGCCCCCCCAGTGTCCCCATTAGGCCATTACCACTTGTGCAGATCCAGAGAAATAAACAGAGGAAATCAGCGAGGACGGATAAAGAAAGCAAGTCGTGGTTCGGGCGCGCACATGGGGGTGGTTCTTGCGCCACGACTTGCGCTCCTCGGCGAGGCGGCCGCGGGCGATGCCTCCGGACGCCATCCAGGCGCCAGCCAACGCGAGCGAGCGGTCTGCCGCGGCGAGGTCTAGGTCGTCGTCGCCGCCGCTTCGTCTGCTTCTAGGGACTTGCCGCGGGGGTGGCTCGGTGCTGCGGCGCCTCTTTGGTTCGGCTCCCGGTCGGTGCGGCCAATGAATATACGAGCGACTTGCACCTGCCGCGACCGAGGAGGCGAACAACCTAATAAATTGAAAAGTCTTCGCATGGAATTATATTTAAATCAGCTCTTGATTTTATTTCAAAAACAGTCAACCTAGATTTTTTTTACATTTTCTGTATTCAAATCATGAAAAAATACAAAGTTGTTGACCCTTACAAGCATACAGAAACACAAACATAGATGACCAAGAACACCTAAAACGCCTTAAGATAACCATAACACATGAAGATCTCCGGAGCCTTGTGTCATCATCCCAAAAACTTGAGAGATAACCCCTGCAACAGCGAGATGTGCAACCGGGCACAAGCAGGTCATCATCTTTAACCACGGTAGAATTGCCACCACGTTGCTTCCTCTTTCCTTGACACCAGCGCTGAGAGGGCATGGACACCAATCCAACACACCTGCAACAAACGTCGCCATCTTTGGATTTGGGTACTGCGAAATGTGTCCCTTCCGGAAGGAAGAGAACTTGAGTCATCCGACCGATCCAACACCACGGCCGGACCATCTGCCCGGGCAAAGCAGTATCTCCCTCCAGCATCAGCGCAGAGGAAGGAGAAGAACAACAACAACAAAACATACCGATAGGGAAGAGGAAGGGTTTTCGTCTCCAAGCATCCATCACCCATCTGAGGACCCAACCGGCCAAAGACGATGGACCTTCAGACACCATAGCCCGCGACCTCAACGAGATCCGGGGATCCCAAACCCCGTCGGCTCCTAGACGAAGATCAAAGCCTCGCCTGACCGAAGAGACTTATTCCGGTGCGACACCACCGCAACGACCTCGGCAGCGTCTCCCTCAACCCTAACCCTACCACGCACCCGCCAAACGGACATACCCGAGGTTCCCCCTCCCTTCCGCCGCCGGAGCGGCCGACGGAGAGAGAGGGAACCGGCGGCGCCGCCGGGTGCACGTGAGGAAACCCTCGTTCGCCTCCTGATCGCCTGTGCGATCCTAATTTTGTGGAGCGAACTTTCAGACAAGCAACCTAGATTGGTTGTAGTTTTCATTAAGGAGAAGAGAGCAAATGTACCTCCGTCATAGTTTACAGGGTGCGCGCGTATTTCTAGGTTGCTAATTTGACCAATACAAAACATAATATACATTATAAAAAATATATCATCATAAACTTCAGATGTTCTATTTTTAATTGGTATAATTTTTATAACATATATATTATATTATGTTGGTTAAATTGACAATCTAGGGATACACACGGCAATGCTCCATATCCTGTAAAAATCCAACGCCTCATTTTTTTGCAAGGGAACGCCTCGTTCACTAACTCCTATAACGTGATCGAAATGCCCTCGAATACCCATAGCATTTCTCTCGAGCCAGATCGCTTGCATCCGCACAATGAACACGGTTAGTCAGTTACCACCTCTTTCTTCTTGTTCCCGGGCACACGATCCACCGAGGTGCACCACCGACCTTTCACCAAGAACCTGGGAGATGGTGTGACTTGGGACGACAGCCGAAAGCCCTTAAGAAATATGAACTAGAAATTCTTGGAGAGAGAATATTGCATCAGGTGGTCATTGAGGTTACTGATGTCGCTTTTTCGATGCATGACTAGCGCTTTGATGATGATGCGTTGAGCACCTTACCTGTGATTTAATCAGGTTAACATCACATTTTCCCTTTTTAGCGTCTTTTTTTTTTAATTTTCCATATATAAATTAAATAACAATGTTCATACAATCATCCGTTACAAATTTAGCCACGTAGGCCGGAACACTATTAACTAAAACACCATCAGACTTATTGTTAAAACAAAGTTTAGCAATCTCATGAGCTACTCTATTTGTTGTTCTATTAATCTTGATAATCTTGAGGTTTGCCATCATCCTTGCAATGCTTAAGGCTTCCCTCTTAAGATCAACAAGATTAGACCTGTCCAAAAGATCATTTGTAAGCAATGAGACCACAAAGGACCAGTCAGTTTCCAAAATTATAGGTTTTTGAAGAGTAATACCTATGTACAGCCCCGCCAGAGTTGCTCTGAGATCCGCTGCATCTAGGCTATTACAAGACCCAATATAATCACATGAAGAGATGATAATCTCTCCATTATGGTCTCTGGCAACCACCCTCACACTATCAGATTTACAAGCCTCCACAAAACTTGCATCAACATTTATCTTAATGAAATCCTGCTTGGGAGTTTTCCAAATCTCCGGGTTCTTTCCCATGTCATTGGAAGAACTAAGCCCCTCCACCCTTTCTTTTCCTTTATCACTAACCTCCTTCCTCCAACTGCAATGAGCAGATGAAAAAGACGCCCAATAATTTTGAATGAAGGACACGGAGGCAGAGATAGTCTCTTTACCTTTACCAAATATTAAATCATTTATGAGGTGCCAAGAACTAACCCCCTTTTTAGCGTCTTGATGTCAAAGGGGAGAAGAGTTCTATTTAGGACGACTGCTTTTAGTTGATATGTTTATGTTGACTTATGATACTTTTATTTACCATCATCGTCTCGATGTGAGTCACATTATTATTTGTATAGGATTATATTTTTTCTTATCGTATTACCTATGACTTGATGTGTGTGTGCTTTAGTGTTGTTGCATTTATCATATCATTCCTTATTCATAGTCTTTCATTGTGATTTTCTCACATCATCTCCTCATACACATCATACTCATGTATTCTATTGATCATATGCTAAATACTTGTGCAATGAGTTATTTAGTTGTAAGTTATGTCTCGTATCATTGCATTAGTCTATTTATATAAGGATAGATCATTTGTTGTATGTATATATTACATCCAAAAGCAACATCAAATATATTCCTACATCATGGGGGCCTCTTATGCTAAATAGTTTGCATGACATCATTCCTTGTCGATCTTTTTGCCCTGCTCTAAGCATATTATCATGAATCTATAATCTATAATCTATAATATCTAAATAGTCCATCCCCACTAACATATTTTTCTTGACATGCAACGTATCCACATCATCAAGTAGATCCACTTTTTTTCCACTAACTCTTCATGCACATGCTTTCATTAAATTCGCATGCACATGCAACCTATCACAAAAAATACCAATTTTTGTATGCACTATGCCTCGCAATTTAGCAGTGAATTTTTTTAGTAAAAAATCAAATAAAAAAAATAAAATTACTCGTTACCTCGCATTTTATTTTTATATAATATCTAAATAGTACACTAACATATTTCTCTTGACATACAAGCTATCCACATCATCAAGTAGGTTCACCTCTTTTTCACTAATTCTTTATGCACATACTTTCATTAAATCTGCATGCACATGCAACCTATCACAAAAAATACTAATTTTTCTTTGCACTAAGCCTCGCAATTTAGAAACGACATTTTTAGTAAAAAAAAATCAAATTATGAGTTATCTCACATTTTATTTTTCTACACAATAATTTTAATAATTCATCCCACTAACATATTAATCTTGACATGCAAGCTATCCACATCATCAAATAGGTTGACCTATTTTCCACTAACTCTTCATGCACATGCTTTCATTAAATCCACATACGCATGCAACCTATCACAAAAAATATTAATGTTTATATGCACTAAGCCTCACAATTTAGAAGCTGTTTTCTAATAAAAAAATCAAATTATGAGTTACCTTACATTTTATTTTTCTATGCAACATTTTTTTATGAATGCACATATGTAGTTGCCATCATTGTTTTAGGTTTACTAAGGATGATGTCACCATTCTCTCCACTCCACTCCACGTTGTTTATGTCTCATATCATTAGGCTGGTATATTCCCAAGGTAATAAATTACGATAACAAAAACCCCACTCATTTTTATTTTTTTGCATTAATTTTTCTTAGATTTTTAATGGCAATAATTAAATTTTCTAAGTTTCATAAATTTGTTCATATTTAAAATTATTAAATTACTTTTTAACAATTTCCGCAACAACGTGCGGGGTATCATCTAAGTTCACAAAAAAGGGAGCTTGAAAGTCCATTTATCTCTAAATAGTGTTTTAGTATTATGATAATGTGGTTAATGGAAGTAAAGACGGTGTTAAAAGATTGTATCACGGGTCATTGGTCACTTAAAGTTCGTTTATTTTGGAAGATGGTTAGACCCACTACAAAAGATAAAAGGCGTGGTTCTTTGGTGGCTCAAAGGCTTTTCTCGGTTTATTTTAAGTTGTTGGAAAACTGCACTACTAAGAGGGGCCAACGAGGTTTAAGCATGTGTAGAAACATTTTACATTTCCTGTAAGCCCATACACCTGCCTGGAACTAGAGTATTACATAGTGCATTGTCGGGGTTAACCAACAACTTGCAACTATAATGTTCATGGTACCTCACGACACGGGATCTTTGACCCCTGTGCGCACAAGGTGCTTTCAAAACCCTAGACACTCTGTGGGCACGGGGCCCTGGTCCCCATGTGCATGGGGTGGGGGTCAAGTTGTTGGATCCATCGTAGGCACGAGGCCTTTGGCCTCCGTGCGCACGGGGTAATAGTCGTTTTCCAAGATACCCCGTGCACACAGGGGTCACTTAGTATGTGCGCACGGGGTCCAATGGTTACATCAGCCATCTGCCCTCCATACACTATTTAATGCTCTTCTTCCTTCTTCAAATCGTAATTTCCCTCCCCTTGCTTGAGCCACCGTTAATGTCATTCATTTTTCTAATTTATCTCAATCCCTCCATTCAAACCTGTTGATACTTTGAGGATTGAGGGATCAAGCCTCGATCTAGACTTCTATCTATTAATTAAAAAGGAGATAATTACCTAGTTAATTTAAATGAATACCGAAAAAATATTGTAATAATCCGTTGAGCAGCACCCATACAAGACCCACACACATCAACAAAGAGGGCCCCGTCAAAGACCGCACAAAGACGTCATCGCCATCACATCTCTCCAAAAGGAAAAAGTTTAAAATGAACCTTAAACTTGTGGACGAAATCTAAATCAAACCGTGAATTTGCAATCCTAAAAATCAGCTATCCTTTATTGGTTTGCTGGATATGAGGATGAATCGAGCCGGCCCATTAGCGCAGCGGCTCGTGCATTTTTTTATTTTTCTTTTTGTTTTCCAAATGATAATATTATTTTAAATCATTCGTAATGACATAAAACGAGCGACAAAAAAGATATTAGAACAAACAAGAGCGTTAATATATTTTTATTTTGAAATATTCCTTTAAAACAATGAACCATTTTTAAATTATGAATAAATTTAGTAAAACATAAATAGTCTAAGAATTTCCCAAAAACTATTTTGAAAAATGTGACACAATTTTTGGAAACCTAATTTTTTATAAAAAACATTTGCATATCTTTTGATAAATGTGATTTTTTTAAATCACATTAAAAAAAGGATACTGAATTTTAAAATTCCAAACATTTTTTATAAGCAAGAAACATTTTAATTTGTGAAAAAGTAGAAAACTAGAACTTTTTACATTTTTAAAACTTATGGATATTTTATATGCACAAGCATTTTTGAAAATTCCCAAACATTATTTTAGTTTATAAATAAAATTATAAGAAATGAGTTTTTAATAATTTATATGTTTTAAAAAATCTCCGCTATTTAAAAATTATTTGTTTTGTAAAAAAATGTTCTTTTAAAAAATTATTTGGAATTTAAAAATTGTTCACACTTTACAAATTAAGAATTTTAAATTTTTGTGGGGCTATTTTTATGTCATGCCATATGAAAAAAGACTCAGTTGGCAAGTAATGGGCTGGCCCAACCAACTATCTCGGGATTTGATCTGTCACGCCGGCAATTTCTTTTTAGGAATGTCCTCAAGGTTTAAACAAACCCGGGTTCAGAATGTCCGATGTACTAACTTTCGGGATTGTAAGTTCATGGTTTGATTTAACTTTCGTCTATAATTCAAGGTTCATTTTAAACTTTTCCCTTCCCCAAAGGCAGCATCGCACTTCAACTCTGAACTAGGGATTCCAACTTTGTCAAAAACAACCATTGACTCAAACCTCAATGTAAAGCATGTCCGAAAATACAAGAGGACCTGTGCCAAAACTCAACCACCCTCGTCGAAGGCAGCGACAACTCCAACTAAAAAAAAACTTCGAAGAAGGGCTAGCAAGATTGTCCTCTTGAAAAACCATAACAGACTGCTTATTGTCTGTCATTATAGCCACGGTGGAACTCAAAGAGTGATTTGCTCTTTTTATGAGAAAAAAGAGTCACCGTGTGTCAATGTGATGTCACATACTGAGCAGAGATACCCACGCAAAAAAAAACATACTGAGCAGAGACGAGTTTTGCCCGAACATGGAAGTGCGCGAGAATTGTGAATTTGTGATGAACATTTTGAAGTTAAGAGACCAAAATGAGGCGACAACGAAATTTAGAGGACAAAATTATCAACCCCCCGTCTAATAATAATATGTAACTAAAATTTAGAGTTTCATGCATCTTGGCTCAAGTTACAACTACTTCACAGTTTACATTAATCATTATTACGAAATTATAAGTATAATAACATACATAAAGAATATTGATAGAGAAAAAATTCCAAATACTATTGCTTTGTTCCAGTGTGCACTTGTTTCTGTCACAACGTGGCATGGTGGTACTCGTTCTCCAGCTCTTCCGGCGTGGTGCGCGACCCACACGCGGACGGTGCACGGACGTGTCCCACCATGGCCACGCGCAGCGCCTCCTCCTCGTACGCCCGCCGCTCCATCTCCGCCATCTCCGACTTGCGCCGCTGGACGCTCAGCATCGCCACGAGCACCAGCCCGAGCAGCACCGTGCCGCCGGCTCCCAGCGCCGCGCCGAACAATGCCAGCTTCCACTTGCTCGCATCCCCGTCCTCCACCGCCGCATCGCCGTCGCCGCCGTCGCCCACTCCGGCCAGGACGAGCGCGACGTGCCCCTGGTCCCACATGTGGCAGGTGTTGCTCCCGGCCTGCACGTCCGTCACGGCGACGCTGCCGTTGAGCGCCACCGCCATGCAGAGCGGCACGGCCCCTGGCTGGAGCGCCGGGACCGCCATGGAGAAGTTGACGCGGATGGCGGCGCCCGTGAGGCGGACCTCGAGCGCGGCCGTGCCGTTGCGCTGCTCCAGGCCGTAGAACATGAGCCCGAGCACCGGAGACGCGATGCGGTACCCGCCGCCTCTCGCCGCGTACTCGTCGTAGACGGCCGAGAGGTTCCCCATGTTGACACGCACGGCGAGGAGGTGCGCGTCGCCAGGGCCGGGCACGGCGAGCCCCCGGGGCACGGAGAACTCGCCGAACTGGCGCACGCCGTGCCGCTCCAGGCTGCCGGAGCGGAACCGCGACACGCCGGCCTGGACGGCGGAAAGGCCGCCGGGGAGCGTGAGCGGGTACTCCACGCCCGTCCGGCGGTGCTTCCCGTTGTAGCACTCCTCCGCGGCCTCCATTATGACGTCGTCGATCAGGGCGGCGTCCTGCAGCTGCAGCGCGCGGCATGGCGGCACGAGCACGGCGAATGCCACGGCGAGCATAACCACTGCGAAAGCCTCGCGGCTCAGGCCGGTGGTGGTCGTCATGGATGGAAGTAGAAGGAGCGGCGTGGTGAGGCTGCCGGGACAGCACGGGGGCATTTTTGTTGGAGGAGCAAAGCAAAGGCGGGCATGATGGGGACGCGCAAAGCAGAGCTTCTTTCTTGTAATGCATGGCATTGGCATTGGCAAAGAGATCCGTTGCATTGTTGTTCTCTTGTGACTTTGTGAGAGAGCTGTGAATTGTGAGTGAAGCATGGGCACGAGGTAGCAACATGGCTAGGACGCCGTCGATGGGGAGGATGATACTACATTAGTACGGGACGGCATGATGATGATGGTGGTAGAATGGTGCGGTGTATTATGATGTTTAACGGGCCTAAATTTATGTACTACGTATGAGATTGGGGTTAATTTTGTGGGGGAGGACAGGCGGCTCGTAGGGCTGGTGATTAGCACCGGTGATGAGGGGGCAGAAAAGCTTTGCCACTTGTGAGAGACGACGAAGGTTCTTCGCCTGTCGTCGAAAGGGGTCATCATCCATGCCGGTCTAGCTCTCCCCTAGCAGGGTGAGTTGCTTCTCTCATTCTCTGCCGTTCGTCAAAGCTCAAAAGAGGCCTTTTCTAGGTGACTGTACTGGCACTCCTCCGTGCAATGGCGTGATCATCTTCATGCTATCTGCCTATGTGTGCAGCGGAACATTTTGGTTTCCGAGGAAGATACAGTAGGAAGTAACCTGCGACAGATTGTATGCCTGACTGACAGAGTGACAGATGAAAGAACACATTGTGTTCTTCATTCAGAAAATCGTCGAAAGCAGGGATTAGCTAGCTGCTAGTAGGGGTCTCATGCAGATTGCTCATATATATTAAGACATTGCTTATGATTTTCGCGGCGTTGAGGCCTATGGAGCAAGGAGATGTTTGCGGTTCCGAGCCAATTTGAGCGATCTGGCTGAAATGATTGCGCGGGCGTCGGCGTGCTCAGGGCAGCATTAGGCTTGTCCACGAACTGTCTGCTCCATCCATATGGCGTTCTATTTGAGGGCCCAAGCGCGCATTATTACTACAGAACACCACGGCCATCAGCGGTTAACACACATGGTTAAAAAAGCTTCTTTTCCGCCACAAGCTACACAGTTACGTTACGCAAAAGAAGCAAAACATGAATCGAAACACCTAGAGCAATAGAGCATCCCAATCAGTCATCTTCCTATTACGAATAAGATCGACAACAGGGGAAAGGGGACAAAGTTACAGACACCCGCAATCTCATTTCTGGGAGCACAAGAGAGCTTACTCCTTGTGCAATTCTTCTTGTCGTCGACACCCATCCATGTTTACTTGTGAGCACCTCCTCGATCATCTTCTTGATCATGCTAACCGGCGCGGATTCTCTAACTTGGCTGTGAACAACCTGACTTTCCTATGCCCGATGCCGCCCGTTTCTCATCCCGTGGCTGCTGCTTCGCTGTGCTCTCAACAACACAAAAGCCAGATCTGTCCACGTTAAGACCAGCGTATGAGTATCTCGAAGCCAATTTGACTGAGAAATACTTCAGCTGCAAAATCATGAAGAAGTATAAGTATAATTTCAACTTTGAGTCTTTTTTACGGTGCATCAAGTGAATATGAACCATCCGTCGGATCAAATTAGACGGTCCAGATCTGAATACGATACACTGATGTTACCTGTATCATGAGAATGACCGAGGGATATTTTTGGTATAAAAATTATTTTGACATTTATTTAATTTCTATTAAATTAATAAAATTCAATTAATTTTTTTAAACGATATTATCCTGTAAACCAATTTTTTCTTTGAGCGACCGTTTTTTTGAACCATTATTTTCTTGTGCTTAAGTAAGGCTCATGTAATTTAAATCGTTGGATCATCTAAAATGATACACCTCCCCTCCTGTATCATGATGCACCGTAAAATTTCTCTCAACTTTATGAACAAATATAAGGTCCTATTTGGATACTGAGTATATACAGAACCGGATTTCTCATTCTATATGAGTTTTTAAGAGCAAGTACAATAAGGCGATGTAAGCGGTTTGTAAGTTAAAGTATTATATTTTTGTTTAGGTGAAAGAGAAAGAAGAGAAACGGGCTACAAGTTATGTAGTAGCCAACTACAGCAAGTGCTCCTAGACATTTTGTAAAAAAGACATATAGATCATATGTCAACAATGTACTGTAATATATATTTATATCTAACTATTATACTAGTTGACTATAAGCTTGACTATAATAGATGACATGACTACTTATTATAGTCAACAACTGACGAGTTGGTGGGTGCATATGCCCGCGTGCTCCATTTGCAATTTTCGAATGTAACATACATTCACTTCAATGAAGTGGCAATTGTTAATAATTAATAGGCTTGCATAAATCTAATTGCTAATAATTTAAGAAAAACTATTTTTATCACTCTAGCTTTTGTCAACTTCACTAAATGTTATTTTAGTTTTTCATATTTCACTTTTCCCACTCTTAGCTTTTGACGGTATATCGAAATTGTCATTTCATGTCAAAAGTAAAACTTGGTGATTAGTAGCTTTCTTGTGTGAAAGTAAATTTGGCGAGTAGCTAGCGAGCTATTTTGATGATTAGTTTTCTTCATAACAGTACCAGCTAGTAAATTTAGGGAGTAGCTAATATTTTTTGATACAATTCACACTTTTCTTTGTTGTAGACATCACTAATATATTTTGAGAAGAAACAAATACATATTTTATTATTTTGTAAACCATTTGATTTTTTTGTATATACCATAAACATCAAATATCTAAACGGTATAGATATTTCATACCACACCAAAAAATACAAATAGTAAAATTGATTTGGTTTACTTTATTCTGATATGAAGTTTTGATTCAATCCTAAAATGCAACGTGAATTGTAATCGTGTTTTCAATCTAATAAAGTGGTCTTGTTTTAGAAAAAAAAAACTACGTCAAATGGACCTGACGGGACATTGATCTTGTGGATCACATTTGTTAGAATGACTAATAAAATTTAAGCTAGTTCTTTGTGTGTGTGTAAAATTTAAGTAATTTCGAACAATTATTGGTATATATAATGACACTGTGATACCAGAGATTTTTAATCTAAAGTTTATTATTTGTAATTTAAATATTTAAGAGTGATATTTTTTCTATTTAAGAAGGATGAAATTGTTTTGCAGGGAGGATGGTACTTGTTCTATCATATTAAATTAAATATGGCCTGGCGAGGTAGCATAACATTCTTAAATTGGTGCTATTTTTATCAAGGTTGTGTGCTTGTTCTGCCAGATTAAAATAACATTGAATAAAATTTCTAATGATGGTACTTACTCTTTCACTTAAATTCACAATGTAGCGTACCATTCTAATGATGGTACTTACTCTTTCATTTAAATTAACGATGTAGTGTACCATTCTAATGGTGCTATATATAACTAATCCTATTATTTAACAGCGTGCTTACAAATCGTCTTCGGTTCTTGTCAGTTGTTTCTAAATGAAAATGAGGAAATATTTCATCATCACATGGATAGATTTCCACATAAGTTCTCGTGCCCAATATTTTTTAATAGCGAAGTGTGAATATCAGATTTTAGTATTGGAGTTGAGAACAAATTACACTGGTTTATATGAATGGTTGTAATTTTTTCCTTTTCTTTGTAGAGGAAGTGATCATTTGAATTATTTTCTTAACCTTTTTTTAACATATCCTTGACTTGATAGGGAAGTTCGTATTATTTTCAAAACCACTACCTTACATAAATTACACAATACATATGTACAAGAAAAGTGGTGATTAATTGCATCGTTCTCACTAATGCATATCATGAATGAACAATTTTGGTTTATTTCTAAAACTCCATGCTTAAAATGGAAACCGACGCTAATTGATTTTTCCCTGTATCGGGTGCCTAGATCTGGCGCTGCAGGTGGTGGGCGTGTGGGCGCGGAGGCTCCGAGTGACACATCGACGTACAGTGGAGTGGCTGCGCCAGCCGCCCTTGGGGAGGACGGACTTGGTTGTTGCCGCCCTGAACTACGACCGTGGATCTGCATCTTCGCCCATATCCGTCGGTGGCTATGGTGGCGCTAATGGACACCGAGGTGGTACCGGCAGCGATCGGCCTAACGACGGCGGATTGGATCCGGGCGGCGTGGGGACTGCTACCGCGAATGAAGATGGCAGTCCTAGGGTTCCAAATCGTGTTAGGAAGAAGATCTGCCCGAAGCATGTCCTTTTTGATTTGGCCGGAGTGTCGTGTTCCGGAAGGCTCCGGCGGCGAATTCCCATGGGCGTATGCCTGAAGATTGATGGATCGGGTGGGATTCGGTCGCAACGAAAGGAGTGGCGCGAAGCTCTTCTTCTGTTGCCATCATGGGAAAATCCATGGTGAAGTCAGAGGTGGAGAATGCCATGAAGGCTGAGATTGGAAGACTAGCAATGGTGATTGGAGTCTGTGCGTCGATGATAAACCATAAGTGTAGGGGATCACAACAATCTTCGCGGGTAGGTATAACCCAATTTATTGATTCGACACAAGGGGAGCCAAAGAATACTTATAAGCCTTAGCGGTCAATTCAACCACACCTGAAAAAACACTAGACAAGATATAAGTAGCAACGATGTGTTGACGGGTGTAGTGTTTAAGACTTCCCCAATCACCAACACCTCAAAGTAGTAACAAAGTAGTAGGAGCAGTAATGAGAGCAATAGTAACAAGGAAGGCAATGAAGATGTAAGATGGACCGGGGTTCAAGGTTTCACTAGTGGTAACTCTCCAAACAAAAGACAAGTGTTGGGTGAACAAATTACAGTTGGGCAATTGACAAAATTTCACTAACTCTAGCCAAACAATAAACTAGAGCATCCTAGTCTAAGAACCAAACGTAGGCATGTATTCCGTATGTAGGTGTACGTGCTTGCAATAAGAACTTGCACAACATGTTTTGTCCTACCATCCCGCTACCAACGGGGCCAAATAAGAAACTTATGGAGATTAATGTGCTCTTGTCAAAGAGCACCGGAACAAAGCACTAACACTCTATGAACACATGTAACCCTCAAATTATAGCCCATCCTTTTGGCGTCCCAAGCTGTCAACATTGAGATCGCCAGGTCTGGACTATAATAGGTGCATACAACCGTAAATAAGATCTAAAACAACAATTATAATCATGCAACCATGAAGTGCTCAGATCTAAAATCATGCTATTCGTGCACTAGTAACAAGCATTAAAAACAACAAAATTGCAGCAACAATAATTCATAAACTTCTTAGGACTGAACAATGTAACAATTCATTGGATCCCAACAAACACAACACCAATTACATCATATGAATCTCAATCATGTAGGGCAACTCACGAGAACTTTGTATTAAGGATCTAGGGGGAGAAGATACCACATAGCTACTGCCAAGAACCCGTAGTCCAAGGAGGAACTACTCACGATCCATTAAGGGGTGAAAAAGAGTTGATGAAGATGACCCCGGGGGCCAAGGCCCTCTCCGGAAGGGTGCGGAGCAGGATCCTGGTGACCCTCGAAGCTAGGTTTTGATGGCGGCGGAAATCGAGATCGCTTCTGGAAAATATGACGGGGTATCTCCGGTTTTTGCGTCGGGGGATAAATATACGCCAAAGGGGAGACCGAGGGGGGGCCCCACCTCAACCAGTCGGGCAGGTGGCGCGGGTCTCCCCTGTCCGCGCCCTAAGGCCGCCTAGTGGGTGTGGGCCTCCCCCAAAGCTCCTCCTCCAGCTGGAGGACTCTTCCGATGAATAAGAATTTTGGGAATTTTCTAAGCAACTTCATTTTTTGACCTTTTCTGCATTGCAACGACAAAACAGACAGAACCTGGCACTGGGCTCTGCATTAGTAGGTTAGTCCAATAAATGATTCAAAAGCATGGCAAAAAGATGTAGCAATAACACAAAATGAGCATGGAATAAGCAAAAATTATGGATACGTTTCAGACGTATTAGTCGACGAGGAACTAGTTTGTAGTTTCAGGAATTGTGACAGTGGTATGTAAGCGGGGGCGGCAACACAGGTGAAGTTCAAAGCCTCGTCTCTCAGGTTGAAAACCGAAGGTCTAGCCTTAATCGGTCGTGCCTATCAATGGTCTTGCTGAAGATATTGTTTTGAGAGCGGGGACTATCTTCAGGGTGAAAACCCAAGGTCCACTACTAGGGAATAGCCTTTTAGTGGCGTCCTTTTTTTTTGCCTTTAGTGGCGCATTTCAAATGCGCCACTAAGGACAAGCCACTAATAAGGCCTTAATAGTGACGCATTTCATATGCGCCACCCCTAAGAATCTTAGGCGTGGCACATTTTTGAAATGCGCCACTAATAAGGCCTTAGGGGTGCCGCATTTCTGAAATGCGCCACGCCTAAGATTCTTAGGGGTGGCGCATTTTGAAGATGCGCCACCATTAACTTTTTTTGAATTTTGAATCTAGATTTGGATTTGGATTACGATTTTTTTGCTCGTTTTTTCTTTGAATGATTTGTCCCGTTCATCTAGCCACTTTGTTTGATCATTTTTATTCTCTGTCCCGTTCATCTAGCCAATTTTGAATCTTGGAGGATGGAGGAGATGAGAGGAGAGGATGTAGGGTGCCATGGAGGAAAAGACGAGGAGGAGGAGGAGCCAAGAAAGGGGAGGAGGAACCATGAGGAGTAGGAGCCTTGGAGGAGGGGAGGAGGAAGAAGAAAGGGGAGGAGGAACCTTGGAGGAGTAGGAGCCATGGAGGAGGGAAGGAGGAAGAAGAATACCCGTGGAGGAGGGGGAACCTTGGAGGAGGAGGAGGAGCCATGGAGGAGGGAAGGATGAGGAGGAGTAGCGGCCTTGGAGCCATGAGGGAGGGGAGGAGGAGGAGGGCGCCATGGAGAAGGTGGAGAGGAGGAGGAGATGGTGGAGGAGAGGAGGATAAGAATGTAGAGGTAAGGAGCAGAAGGAAGTCGGACGGGTTATATATACCCTTATTAGTGGCGCATATAGCAAAATGCGCCACCCAAAAGAACCTTAGGGGTGGCGCACCTAGAAAAATGCGTCACTAATAAGTTTTGAATTTTTTTTCAATTTTTTTGGCCTCCAGATCTTTAAACGCCCGTAACTTTTTTCTGTTAGGTTTTTGAGGATTCTAAAAATGATTTGGATATAACTTTTCGAGTAGATGATTTTTCATATAAAAAACTTTTTCATTGGAGGTCGTATGCAAAAGTTATGCTCATTTTACAAAATTCTCGAGAGATTTTGCAAAAAAAGTCGAAATTCATATTTGTAAATTTTACTAACAACTAGACCACATATCACATGGGAAACTTATTTTCTTGTATTTTTTTCAAACAGAAAAGGCGGTCCGGAGGGGGGGGGGGTATTTGTGTGTTGGGAATTTTCTCTCACATTTTTTGCTTAGTAGTGGCGCATATGCAAGATGCGCCACCCCTAAGAGCTTATGGGTGGCGCATTCGCCACTAATAATTTTTTAGGGGTGACGCATTTCCAGAATGCGCCACCCATAAGCTCTTAGGGGTGACACATTTTCAGAATACGCCACCTATAAGGTTCTTAGGGGCATGCGCCACGCATAAGAGGATCCACGGCTGGCCCACCCTTAGGGATGACGCATTTTTAACCAGTGCGCCACCCCTTAGAACATAGTGGCGCATTACATAAAAAATGCGCCACTAATAAGGTTTCCATGTATAGCTATTTCTCTAGTAGTGGTCTGGCCTTAATTGGTTGTGCCTGGCACTGTTTTCTTCTTGAAGGTGTTGCTTTTGAAGAATTGGACATTAGGTGTTGGTTTGGTGGTGGTTGTGCCGTTGCTGCAAAGATTGTAACTCTGTAGTGAGACTTTTCTTTTTTATTTCTTTTCTTTTTATATTGGTTGACCGAGTACATCCATACTGCCTTTTGGGCATTGCATAGTTGCAGAGCCCAGGTGTAATTGATATCTTTTCAATATTAATATGTTCTCTTTTTCCAAAAAAAAATCAAGACCTGTGTATAGTTATTTAGCAAAAGAGGTGTGCACACAGTGGAGTGGAGCATCCGACCAATAATAGAGTACTCCTACATGGCAAGATGATTTTTTTTACACAACAGCTTGGGTTCTCTCTCACAAGTACTGCACATGCTCAGGTCCCATCATCAAGTCACATGGGCACAGTGACTGCATGTTGTGTGATGGGACAGCGTGGATTAATACCCTCCGGGGAACTAAGCATGCTACCCTTTTAATTGTTTATTGGTAGGATATATCTTAGCACAGTAAGATTGCTAATTTCTATTCTGTTCGACAAAACGTGTTGAGTTCTAGACTTGTTCCACACCAAAAAATGTAATTTTCTGTTAAGCGTTAAGTGAGTAAATGTTAACGTTGTTTCAATTTTTTTAGTTGAGGTATTGCTCTTAGCATTATTAAAACCTCCTACATGTTCTTAGTGTTACGACCGCTTATTCGTAAGCATATCTGTCCTTTATAACAACTGTTGCGTACTGCTGGTACATCGGAGACCTTTTTACTGTTTTGACCATTATTCTAATTTTTAATATGATTTGATCCCGTTTCAAATTTTTAACACGATCTAACCCTTTTTAGACACGCTAATCATCGTGGCGTGTGTCTACTTTAGACACGCCATATACTTCGGCGTGTGTACGTTGTATGTTTTTTGCAGAAAACACCCTATCTTTATATTTAACAACCGCGGCGTGTGTACGTTGTATGTTTTTTGCAAAAAACACCCTATCTTTATATTTAACAACCGCATATATCCCTCTCCAAAAATAAATATCATTCACGCGCACTGGGGACTCGAACCCAAGACCTCCTACTAACCAACGCGCTACGAGTCCTTCGATGTTCACAGTGTCTCACAGAGCTATATATACCTTTCAAGCTAACGGGCTGCAAGCCCATTTATACATTCATTTTTTAAAACGCACAAATATAAATATATAAATATATAAATGTTAACAATTATATTTTTTTGTATTTGTAAAAAGATTAAACAAAATTTAATCTTATTATATAAATGGAAATATAGATATAAACACAATTTATAAACAAGAATATTTTATAATTATATTAATATAAGCATGATTTACAAACACGTACATTTTATTATTATATAAATATAAACACGATTTACAAACACATGTAATATTTAACTGTTAATAATTTACGCTTTGCATTTTTAAGCGTAAATATTATATATATAAGAACATGTATATTATATTTATATAAGCGTAAATGTTTTTTTAGTACATGTATATTATATTTATAAGAGTAAATATTTTTAAATATTTACCCTTACAAATATATTATTCATTTACATAAAAATTAAATATTTACGCTTATAAACATAATATGCATGTACTTAAAAATATTTACGCTTATAAATATAATATTCATGTACTTAAAAATTAAATATTTAAGCTTATAAATATCATATACATGTAAGTATAAATATTTACGCTTATAAATATAATATTCACTTACTTAAAAATTAAATATTTACGCTTATACAAAATTATGCTTTTTAAAATATCCATACAATTATAAATTATAAACATGATTTACAAACACGAATAATTTATAATTATATATTATATACGTGTTTGCAAATTATGTTTATATTAATATAATTATAAAATGTTCTTGTTTATAAATCGTGTTTATATTTATATTTCTATTTATATAATAATAGTAAATTTTGTATTATGTTTTACAAATACGAACATTTTATAATTATTAAAATATATAAAGAGTAAATATTACATGTGTTTGTAAATCGTGTTTATATTTATGTAATAATAAAATGTACGTGTTTGTAAATCATGTTTCTATTAATATAATTATATAATGTTCTTGTTTATAAATTGCGTTTATATTTATATAATAAGATTAAAAAAATTATATATATTTTATGAATACGAACATTTTTTATTTATTAACATTTATATATATATATATTTGTGCGTTTATAAAAAATAAATGTATAAATGGGCTTGTAGCCCGTTAGCTTTGAAGGTATATATAAGTCTGTGAGACTCAATGGACATCAAATGCCTTCTAGTGCATTGGTTAAACACACGCTGCGGTTAACTCTAGGTCTTGGTTCGAGTTCCCTTTGCGCATGTGACTTCTATTTACTTTTGGAGAGGGATATATGCGGTTGTTAAATATAAAGTTAGGGTGTTTTTTGCAAAAAAACATACAACGTACACACGCCGAATTATATGGCGTGTCTATGTTGAGTAGACACGCCACGATGATTGGCGTGTCTAAAAGGGGTTAGATCGTGTTAAAAATTTGAAACGGGGTCAAATTTGACACGCCATGGATGACCTCTCGTCGGTGGTGTGTGTTGGATATATGCTCTAGAGGCAAATAATATATGATTATTCCAATATATCTAAGCAAGTTCATAACCAGTTTCATACCGTGCTAGAACTGCGTCAGTGAAACAATGATGCAGGTGTGGTATAGAAACCCCCAGAGTTCCTAGTTAGCCTCTACATCGATAACTAGTTCATGGTCAACATGATGGTCGTGGTTTCGCGATCATGGACAATTAAGTCTCTTGACTATGAGGTCACCTCACGGGTTAAGTGACGTGATGAACATTACCCAAAGTAAGCATTACAGCATGATCAAATCTTATGAAGGTTCAGTGTTGTAATTACAGAACGTGGTTGACCGTTCCTTTGACCGTGAGTACGTGCATAATCACTATCTTCCCGGATGCTTTGACTTACATCCCACCACCTGACTGAAATATGCGGGTCATAACGGTTGTATCTTAGGTATTCCGTGGAGATATGTTGAGGAGTATTGTTACAAGAGAGGGATTTTTCAATCCATATAATGGATAGATACTCGGGGCCCACTCGGTGAGATTCCATCCATAAAGCTGCGCAGCGTGTGACTAGGTCACGGGGATGAATATCACGGGAACGAGTGAATAAGGATTTGTTCAGAACGAGGTTGAACCAGACATAGGATGTCATTGATCGAATCTCGGAACAATCCAGTATCGCTGACAAAGGGAATGCTATACGACGTAAGGTCCAATCGGTGTTGATATCCGGAATGCACAGGGGTCATTATGGGCATCCAGGTCCCGCTGATGATCATTGACCATAGCCTCTGCGAGGTCATGACTGGAGTGTTCTCGGACCGTAGGGTAACACACTTAAGGGCTCGATGAAATCGGAGACCTTTTCGGAACCATCGGAGCAACCAGAGAATAAAGGAAACAATATCGGAGAAGTACCGTGTTGAACCGAAACAAGTTCGGGGTGAACCGGAAGGTGTTCCGGAGCACCGGGAGATAGAATATTATGTTTTAGTTATTAATTAATTGAATTAATAATTAAAATCATTTTATTTCTAATTAATATGTGCTATGGGCCTTAGTGGAGAAAAAGGCCCATTAGGGGAATTAAAAAGGGAAAAAGAAAAAGAAAAAGAAGGGGGAGGCGCCATGGGCCCTAGGGCCCATGAGGGGTGCGCCCCCTCCCCCCCCCTTGGCCGGCCAACCCCCCCTTAGCAAAGGGTTTAGTCCCACATTGCTAAGGGAGGGGGGTTGACTCCCTCCCCTCTGCCTATATATAGATAGCCAGGGTGCACATATTTAATACACAGAAATTCGTGAGAAAATAAATATTACTCCGAATTGAGATCGGTTTTCTCCGGTCTTCTCCCTTCCCTTGTCTCTTTCACGATGGGCTCCCTAGTGTGAGCCTGTAGTGGAATTGAGACTTCTCTGCTAGAATCGGAGGCCGTCGTGCTGCCGAAGCTCCGTCCGAAGGTCTGCTTCCGCCACCTCCGCTGGATCGGAGAACGGAGGTCGTCATCGAGTCTCGTATGTGTGCGAGTACTACGAGGTGCTGCACGTGTGACACTACACCCATCCGGGTGCTCAACACAGCCAGGGGGCTGTGAAACTTGATTGGCTACATCAACCACGTTTGCGGGAACGTTTCCCGCGCAACGGACTACACCCCGAGGTATGTTATTTCCGCACTACTTTCCGTTACGGTAATACTGCTAGCTAGATCTTGGGTTATGGGAACGCTCGTTAGAAAAAAATGTGTTTTCTGCTGCGAACCCCAACAGTGGTATCATGAGCTAGGTCTATGCTTAGTATTACTGTACGGATAGAACACATCGGGGATGTGGGCGTTGATTGTATGATTGTTACCCTCCCACGTGTACTTGTTCACATCTGCGGCATCGTTTGATGAAGCGGCCCCCGACCGACTTTACGCGTACTCTTACGCGAGACTGGTTCCACGCTTGACATACGGCTTGTACCGTATAAAGTGGCTGGGGGGGGGGTCTGTCTCTCTACTTTAGCGGATGTGGCATTTGCATCGGAGGGCCCCGTGCGGGGTGTAATAGAGACAATCGTATGGTTGACGTTGTGGTTGACTCGTAGGTTAAAACCTGTTTAACTATGAAAGCCCTAGCAGCCACGTAAAACTTGCAATATACAACTAGAACGTCTAAACCTTGTATTGCTAAGTGGGGGCTATCGTTTGTTTGTTTGTGATGTAGTGATAGCTTTGCTATGTGTTACTAGTAAGTAGTAATCGTCATCATAAAACAAACTAAAATGGAGACACTGTAGACTTAGTGTTTCCATAGCCCAGACATCTTAAAACTTGCTAGTATAGGATACACGACGGTAGCATGTGATAAGATGATCCCTTAACAAAGCCAAACACAAGTATTCTACCGAAGTGTGCACCGCCTGGAAGGTTCTCCCATATGGCTTGATGCTCCGTACATACCGGAGTTGTCCTACATATTAAATGGAGTTCGCATGAGGTTGGGTTCGGCAAGCCTGGCATATGCAGATATGGCCTTGCTGAGCAGCATATAACATGGAGGTTAATTTGGCGAGCCTAGCATATGCAGATATGACCTCGGAATACTAGAGATCAAAAGATCGAGCATGAGTCACAGTACATATAAGATAATGTGATCGCACAAGTTGTTGTCTACCTTTGAAACTGACCCGTCGGCCGTGTGATATTCGAGGTCGGGCAGTGAATCTGGATCATGTAATCACTAAAACTTCCAAGGGATGAATTGTTTTAGTGCGAGCTCATTTATAATATGATTATACGAACTCATTTGTTGTGAACTAGTCTTAATTGTGTTCCTTGCAATTATGTTTGTAGAAAATGAATGCACTAGAGCAACGTGAACTATCTTTCTTCATGGAAGGTGAAAGACTTAGAGAAAATGGGTCAAACTTTGTTGATTGGTACTCACGCCTTAGGACGTCGCTCAAGAGAGCAGACATCTTGTTTACAATAGAAATGCATGTGGAAGAACATCCGGACGATCATGTTGGCGATCAAGAGATACTTGATCATTATGCTCGCCGACAGAAATGCTCCGTAGTCAGGAATGTCATGATCTTCAGCATGTCAGAGGTTTTGGGCATACAGTTTCAGGACACTGGCCCATATGACATGATGGACATGCTAAAGACAATGTTCATACGTGAGTTCAGAATTGTCAGATTTGAGTTAGAAATCAAGTTTCTATCTACAAAGATGGAAGAACACACAAGCCTTGATGATCACTTAGACAGAATGCATGAGATGTACCTGACCCTGGTGGAGGACTATGAATATTGGACAATGAACGAAAGCACCACGGAAGAGTTTGCAATAAATACGTTATTGCACTCACTCCCTCCGAGTTATGGTGATTATGTTCATAGCTATGTCGGAAGAGGAGCCAATATGAGTCTCCAGAACTTCATGACTGATCTCTTGGCCGCGGACATTGCTCCTATCGAGGATGCAGAAGTCGTGGATGGAGAAGGTATATATTTGATATACTTTATAAATGTTTACTCCCTTATGCAACACTTGCAGAAAATGAGTATGTGATACTTATTTTGTTTTATGAAAACAGGACCTGCCGTTGCATGGACGGGAAGAGGTGAAATCAAGGATTGATGGATATCAAGTCAGTTGATGGCCAGCATGGATTCCACCGAGACATCTATCATAGGAGATACTTAGAGTATTAGATAAATCTTATGTAATCATTATAGTATGAACACTTAGCTGTGTGTCTTGCATCTCG
The DNA here is from genome assembly GCA_950022295.1 of Bromus sterilis. Classification (NCBI taxonomy): domain Eukaryota; kingdom Viridiplantae; phylum Streptophyta; class Magnoliopsida; order Poales; family Poaceae; genus Bromus; species Bromus sterilis. The sequence goes on from OX465596.1 coordinate 10,195,224, forward strand.
CGAGACAAAGTTATTCATGTAATGAGATAAGTCAGTTGTTCCATCTTTATGAATAAAAGTGTGCTTATACTTTGATTACGTCTTGATTTATGATATGATAGAAAGCATTTATAATACTACTATTATTGTCAAGAAATATTCAATGTTTAATGATAAAGTTGTCTTGATTATAGCAAGTCAAAGATTTGATTACATGAGGTGACTTCATAACTGATGAATTCATTAAATGTATGATCTATTAACTTGTGAGTTCATTATCGAATGAAAATCATAACTTGATTGCATGAGATGGATTAGATACACGATCTATGAACCTCTGCAATAAATATAATCATGACAAGGTTCTAGCAAGTAGAACTTGTGCCAATCATTATACATAAATGATGTACTGAATGGGCACGTGAGTTATCATTAAAGACTTCATATGATTAATTGAAAGTTGTATTCAATTGAGATCATAAAACTGAGATTCAGGAATCACAGTGAGAAGTGAGAATACAAGAATACATATCACTGCGCTACGATCCGAAGTGATAAGTATTGATATTGACATAATGGGAGACTTGTGGAAGATGTACCACAAACTACGATGGAAGTTGAAAGTGCTAGACTACTTAAACCATTCGTAGTCATACTAAACCATAGTATGGTCTAAACGTTCTTTCCCCTAGCACTATAGTTATTGTCAAATAAGTTGTTTAATTCATTAAGTTAAAACACCCACTTCATGAATAGGAAACCATCCTTATTCTAATGAGACATGATAGCTCCATAACTGATGGTGTTATAAGGTTTCTTAAAAGAAAGAATTTCTTTGTAATAAAACTACGAGCAATTGAAATTACATATTCTCCCCGAATAGCAAAATTTGTGTTGCTTAATTGGTAATGCGAGAAAAGTCTCTCGACACGGATCCAATGGGAGATAATGGAAACTTTGACCGGGGTATTGGACCTTGCCTTCAGAATATCAGAGTATTGCAACGGAAGCATGTTCCGCTGTAATGACACTGCATAAGGAAGGATATGCCAAAGATGATTGATCTTGGTATATGAGTTGAAGCCATTCTTGAATTTAGAAGGTTGTCATGAATACGTTCTGTACAAAACAATAATCATGAGTCTTCTTAATAAAACAATAGGGAATAATATTGCTTGAAGACACAAAGGAATGATGGTAGCCTAGAACACGAGGAGAAATGAAATAATATTGAGTTACATTATGGATGGCTCACGTCCTGTGAAATAAATCGGTTATTTCATATTCTCGACAAACTGGAGAGTTATTGAGAATAATGTAATGGGTATAAGGCATTATTTGGTTATGACCAAAATTCAATGGTGATTGACTACTGAAATGTAGGAATGCTTTAATCAATAAAATATTTCATTTACACTACGATAGACCATAGCCTGAAATTGCATCTCAGTCAAATTTGGGATTTGAAAGAGAATTGCAATGGGCATGACGAAGGTTACTTCGTTAAAAGGATGGACTATAGTACCTCAAGACAGGAACCCTCAACCTTGATTTGATCAAGTGATTTTGTGATGACCAAAATATTGAGTGGGCCTGCAGTTTCATGAAACTGAGTGGGAGCTTTGAAGACTTCCCGGAAACTTGGAATGCAGAGGGCATTTTCTGAGTGGGAGCTTTGGAAGCATTGTCATTATGTGAGACATAGTGAACAATAGAATGACTTGATGAAAGCTGAACCACAAATATATGAGTATATGATGGATATATTTGAGTGGGAGCATGATCATTGTCTCAAACATATATGCATCGATATGTGTGAAGAATGATCTCATATGTATATATATGGATATGCATTGATTGTGTATATAGAGAATCATCTCATATACATATGTACATTATGATATATATAGAGCATAAGGCAAATAAAATACAAGATTGCAAGAATCTACTTTTATGTGAAATACCAACACATTACACGTTGAATCTATATGAGTAGATTAAGATACGGATAATGAAACAAAGTGAAGGTTGGAATAATCTTCTAGACAAGAAACAGGTTCTTGTGGCTAGAAATTATATAATGGATGAAATCCAAATATCACAAGCAATGTCTTGATGGAAGAATAGAGATGCACCATGTATTGGACATGTGATCTTATATGTTCTTGACATATGATTCTACCATATAACATGCGTTGTGAATCCAACAACAGAATGACTCAAAAGTTCTTGGAAGAAGAACAGATTCCGATGTGCTTTAGGAGTAAAACACAGAATCTGAATAAAGTCCATGATTTCAGTATATGAGGAATACTGAGGACTGTACTCTAAAATATAGAGAGGATAATAGACTTGAATGTAATGCAAGATTACAATTTCAAGCCATATTATGGGTCTATATGGAATTAGAGACATCACCAAATACATGAAAGAAACATGAGCAAAATTCACGGCACTACAAACATAATACTACTTAAGAAAGTAGATGTATGGATAAAAGTTTAGCGTTAGAAGTATTGGACTTCTGGCTGAGTGTGTTTCCCAGTATATATGACTAAGGATGAGTCTTCTAAAGACTGAACCAATAGATCATTGGAGGATACTGTGAAATAATAGTCTCACTCTCCCGCGAAACTTATATCCAACCATTATATGATAATGAGTGGTATGTCAAAAGAGTTTTTGACCAGTACCAGTTGCAAAGGAAACATACGAATCTGAATTGGTGCAGTTCGTTGACGAACCCTCTTCCATGAGCATGCATGATCAATGAAACACTTATGTGATAAGAGGATTATGATCGGAAAAATGCGGCTAGATTATTAGCACTCTAGTGCAAGTGGGAGACTGTTGGATATATGCTCTAGAGGCAAATAATATATGATTATTCCAATATATCTAAGCAAGTTCATAACCAGTTTCATACCGTGCTAGAACTGCGTCAGTGAAACAATGATGCAGGTGTGGTATAGAAACCCCTAGAGTTCCTAGTTAGCCTCTACATCGATAACTAGTTCATGGTCAACATGATGGTCGTGGTTTCGCGATCATGGACAATTAAGTCTCTTGACTATGAGGTCACCTCACGGGTTAAGTGACGTGATGAACATTACCCAAAGTAAGCATTACAACATGATCAAATCTTATGAAGGTTCAGTGTTGTAATTACAGAACGTGGTAGACCGTTCCTTTGACCGTGAGTACGTGCATAATCACTATCTTCCCGGATGCTTTGACTTACATCCCACCACCTGACTGAAATATGCGGGTCATAACGGTTGTATCTTAGGTATTCCGTGGAGATATGTTGAGGAGTATTGTTACAAGAGAGGGATTTGTCAATCCATATAATGGATAGATACTCGGGGCCCACTCGGTGAGATTCCATCCATAAAGCTGCGCAGCGTGTGACTAGGTCACGGGGATGAATATCACGGGAACGAGTGAATAAGGATTTGTTCAGAACGAGGTTGAACCAGACATAGGATGTCATTGATCGAATCTCGGAACAATCCAGTATCGCTAACAAAGGGAATGCTATACGGCGTAAGGTCCAATCGGTGTTGATATCCGGAATGCACAGGGGTCATTATGGGCATCCAGGTCCCGCTGATGATCATTGCCCATAGCCTCTGCGAGGTCATGACTGGAGTGTTCTCGGATCGTAGGGTAACACACTTAAGGGCTCGATGAAATCGGAGACCTTTTCGGAACCATCGGAGCAACCAGAGAATAAAGGAAACAATATCGGAGAAGTACCGTGTTGAACCGAAACAAGTTCGGAGTGAACCGGAAGGTGTTCCGGAGCACCGGGAGATAGAATATTATGTTTTAGTTATTAATTAATTGAATTAATAATTAAATTCATTTTATTTCTAATTAATATGTGCTATGGGCCTTAGTGGAGAAAAAGGCCCATTAGGGGAATTAAAAAGGGAAAAAGAAAAAGAAAAAGAAGGGCGAGGCGCCATGGGCCCTAGGGCCCATGAGGGGTGCGCCCCCTCCCCCCCCTTGGCAGGCCAACCCCCCCTTAGCAAAGGGTTTAGTCCCACATTGCTAAGGGAGGGGGGTTGACTCCCTCCCCTCTGCCTATATATAGATAGCCAGGGTGCACATATTTAATACACAGAAATTCGTGAGAAAATAAATATTACTCCGAATTGAGATCGGTTTCCTCCGTTCTTCTCCCCTCCCTTGTCTCTTTCACGGTGGGCTCCCTAGTGTGAGCCTGTAGTGGAATTGAGACTTCTCTGCTAGAATCGGAGGCCGTCGTGCTGCCGAAGCTTCGTCCGGAGGTCTGCTTCCGCCACCTCCGCTGGATCGGAGAACGGAGGTCGTCATCGAGTCTCGTATGTGTGCGAGTACTACGAGGTGCTGCACGTGTGGCACTACACCCATCCGGGTGCTCAACACAGCCAGGGGGCTGTGAAACTTGATCGGCTACATCAACCACGTTTGCGGGAACGTTTCCCGCGCAACGGACTACACCCCGAGGTATGTTATTTCCGCACTACTTTCCGTTACGGTAATACGGCTAGCTAGATCTTGGGTTATGGGAACGCTCGCTAGAAAAATTTGTGTTTTCTGCTGCGAACCCCAACAGTGTGCTCTTGCTGCTGGCTCCCTTTGGCCTGTATGCGAACTGTGGGGATGATGCTGGGCTAGGAGAAATCCCGTGCTGTTGCGGACGACGTCGACGCTTCCGGGCGCCGTGACCTTCTTGAAGGCGTCGTCTAAGGTCTTATCATTCTCCTCTCGTGCAACGGGGGAAACCCCAGATCCAGCTTGCTGGTTCAGGCAGTGGCGGCGCTATGGCTTCGTTACCTCCTTGGAGGCGCTGTTTGGGTTGCTCGAGGACTTCTACTACAGTGTCGGGTGTTGGAGTTGGCTTCGACTTTGAGTTGGGCCGTAGGGCGCAATGTACAATGTTGCGAAATCTCTATGGTGACGCTCTCCTCAGGTCCAGTCGGGTCCTGCTGTTCACTTTCCACTTCCTCTCGGCGTTAAGGGTGGACTGTACGTTGACACGTGCTTGCCTGAAGTTTGGGTTGTGCTTAGAGTTGTTTGGGTTGTTCTTCGAGTTGTTTGCGTCGGTTGTGACGCGGTCTTGTAGCTCTGTGTCTTTACCTCCCGCCATCTTGGCTGGGGTTAGGCAAGGTGTGATCTTGCTGTTGTGCGTGTGGTGGTGTGTTGTAAGCCGATTGGCATCACTTGTATGCACTACTAGGAAACTGGCTATATGTGGCACACCTATTTTTCCTTTCTGTGGCGCATATGTGGGTACGCCACAGAAAGCCCGCCACTAATTTTTTTTCGGTTTCTTCTTCTCATCTGGTAAGGGGGAGCATATATCATGCTTATAACTTTCAGCTCACTCGCGCCTAGGTGTAGTATAGAACGATTGCTTGATCCTACCACTTCATATTCATTCCTCTCAGATAAACCAAACAGCCATGTCCTCCACATCCCATCAAACCTTGTTCGACTATGTTACTATTGCTCGCTGCTCATCCACTGCTTAGTATGCATGCTAGGATGCTATCAACTGTTATCCTGTTACTCCATAGATTGGGATACCACACTATTATATTGTCATGCATGATATGATTATTATAATGTTGACTATATTCGACGAAGGATGGAAGGTCTAGGCTATCCCGCCCCGACGCTTTGTTCCATTCGAGTCACCCAGGTCCCGAGTTCTGGGTATTGTGTCTCTTGACGAGCGTGCCTAACCGCGTGTGGGATTTTATGGGGTCCCCCTTTTCTTACGTACCTAGCTTCAAACATTTCTAGTGGTGTCCCAAGCTGATTACCATTTGAAAATCGTGTGTGTGTCTGTCGGGTCGCTCCTAGCAGACTTTCTTTAAACCAACCCGGACCAATTGGGACATGGTTTCCCTGTTGGTCCACCTTGGGCCGGCGAGGGCCCGGGACCTCACGTGAGGTGTCCCGGTAACCCCAAACCCTGTTGAGACGAAAGAGGCCGATCCGAGAGCGTGACCGGCTTTTGGATTGGGTGTCGACTCCCTGGGGGCCACCCGATTTATTCATTGTTAGTTAGAGTGATTATGACGTCCGGTTCTCTCGGAACAACCCTTCATGAGTGTATTTAACGGACTCGACTAAGAGAGCTTCACTACCAGGAAACTGGCTATCTGTGGCGCACCTATTTTGCCTTTCTGTGGCGCATATGTGGGTGCGCCACAGAAAGCCCGCCACTAATATTTTTTTCCTGTGGCGCATGTAGTCGTGCGCCACAGAAATATTTCTATGGCGCACCTAGGCCACATGCGCCATAAAATTTGTTTTCAAATAAAAAAAGCGTGGCCAGATCTAGATCTCGCCGCAGCCGCCGGAGGTGGGGGTGGAGGAGGGGGCTGCCGGAAATGGTGGAGGAGGAGGGGGTCGCCGGAGATGGTTTAGGAGGCCATGGCCGGAGGTGGTGGTGGAGGAGGAGGTCACCTGAGGTGGTTTAGGAGGCCATAGCCGAAGGTGGTGGAGGAGGAGGAGGTCGCCGGTGGGTGGAGGAGGAGGAGGTCGTCCGAGGAGGAGGAGGAGGAGTTCGCTGGAGGTGGAGGAGGAGGGCATGGACGGAGGTGGAGGAGGAGGGCATGACCGGAGGTGGAGGAGGAGGCCATGGCCGGAGGTGGAGGAGGAGGAGGGAGGGAGGAGTAGGGGAGGAGAGGAGGAGGGAAGAGAAGGGAGAAGGGGAATATATTCGAATTCTGCCCCAGAATTCTGTGGCGCGCCACCTACATATGCGCCACAGAATTTTGTCCTCAAAATAGCAAATTTTTGTGGCGCACGGGGCCACATGCGCCACAGAAAGGGGCATTCAGATCCACGTGGTGGGCCCCACCCCAAATTTCTGTGGCGCACGGAGCCACATGCGCCACAAAAAGGGGCATCCAGATCCACGTGGTGGGCCCCACCCCAAATTTCAGTGGCGTACCAGAGCACATGCGCCACAGAAATGTGGACTTTAGTGGCGCATCTAGGTCCAATGCGCCATAGAAATGTCCATATTTCTGTGGCGCACCCGGCTCCATGCGCCACAAAAATATTTCTTTGGAGCACACACTTTTAGGTGCACCACAGAATCTCTTTCTATCTATAAGCAGTTTCCTAGTAGTGATGGTTTTTGAGTCCGGTTTTCCTTATAAACTGGACCAACCTTCTCTCTATTCAATAAATTTAGCAGTGATCCTGTTAACATTCGAAAAAAGCGAGTGTGTGGGAGGGACAGTACGCGCAAATACAGGCTGAGCTTCAATCCATATGTTGGGCGGACAAGTTGGATAAAGTCTGACCCGCAGCTCGTCCGCTATTGTGATTTTTTGAAACTCTTCCATGCTACTACCTCTGTTCCTTTTTATGACATATAAAAAGGAACATAGGGAGTATATAAAATGCCTAGCTCAACGGATAGTCACAATCGGGCTGTTCGTAATGGGAGTATAATAGGTAGTATCATGCATGCTAACTAGACAATTTTAATGAGGTGGCATGCGACTTAATAAGAATAGAAATGATGTAGTATCATATTAGAACATGGTTAATAGTATAGCCAATTGCTGGCTATAAGCCATCTTATAGTTAGCTTGTACAATACTCCCTCCGTTCCAAAATAACTGTCTTAACCTTAGTACAACTTTGTACTAGAGCTAGTGCAAAGTTGAGACAGTTATTTTGAAACAGAGGGAGTAGTTAGCTACAAAGAATTACTACTTTTATCATATATGTCCAACATTTCATTCTCACAAAGCACCTAGGAGCACGTGCTAGAGCTGACTCTTCACGAAGAACACACTTCCCTTCTCTTTCTTCTTCTCTCTCATCCAACTCAGCAAAGATATAATATTTTAATCCTTACAGCCTGTTGACTGTACCTTATTGTACTTGCTCTTATGATATCGTATCATATTAAATGTAGTACTAGTATGTGTCTTGCATGATAATAAATAAAACTATCTATGATACTATGAATTACAGAGGTATTATCATACACTAGTATCATATGCATGATACTAACTTATGATACTACCCATTACGGGCAACCTTTCAACCCTAGCTTCTTACCGGTAACAATACACCCAATGGCTCCGCTGCGCCACAACTGCATGACCTCCAAGAGGAAATAACGCTGGACGACGACCTCCATATTTTGGCTCCAAGTAATTCGCGTCCTTCCTTCTAGAGGGCCTATCGGGAGGGGATGATAGCCCAGGGCATGTATCAACCTAGGAGGCTCGGCTTTGGCCTAATGGGTCGGCATTCAATCCCACAAGGAACCCATGATCCATAACACCGTCAGTAGACTCTATACAAGTCTTCGAGTTTGGTCACATCAAGTCAAGCTCGATCTTGATACATAGTCTTCTGTGAGCATGCCGAGGTCTTAGTATTTACACAAAACTAGTATAAAGCCCAGGCCTTGCGACGTGCTTTTGAAATATTTTACTGGAGAGCGGCGCGATGGTCGGCAGGAGCGTTACCACCGAAACCACAATCCACACTTCATAGTCTCGATTTATTTTCCACAACAGTGGTTTCACAAATGATTATATTACAATATTTTTTCTAAAAAACAACTCATAGTGGATCACAATAATTATTACATAGCACAATTGTAGTGGTTATCCAAGCCTTATCCCAATTCATCAAAATTTGCGGCACATCCCTCATGCTTGGTCTATTGGTGGTGGCAGCGGCTTGTTGTTACCAGATATCATGGATGAGCTTATGCCTTGGCATATTACCACCTTTGTAGATCCTTGTCCTTTTCAATGGCCGGTGACTTTTGGGATAGCTTGTGCCTTAACATATTACCACCTTTATAGATCTTTGTCCACTTCACACCAGTTGCTAATGGTGGTTTTGGCGCGAAAGATTACAGCTCCTCTACAACTTCAAGGACAACATCAATACGCACATCCATCTTTTATTTCTTAGCTTCATCCTTCTCCTTACAACACTCGACACCCTCGTTGTTTTAGCCCGAGGAGGACATGATGATGGATGAGCTGTGAAGTTGTTTTTTGGAGAGTTATGGGACGCCATGTGTTTATGTATTGACTATTGAGTGGGAAATAAAATATTGCCTATGATTGCATCAGTGAAGGACGACCGTAGACTTGCTTTAATTGAAGGATTCTTAATTGCATGAGTGAAAAGAATGTTAAATAATAGTGTTAATTAGCATTCCTTGTGTGCGTGAACATGTCTGAAGGGTGAAAGGAATATGTGGTACAAAAGGAAAATGATCCAGTGCGGTTCAAAAGGAAACCGGGTCGTGGGTGAAAGGATTTATCCGTGAATTGATGATGTGGGTGGGCGGTTTGTTTTGTTGAGTAGTAAGGTTGGCTAGTGGGGTATAGATGGTTGACAAAAGCGTTGGCAAGACACCTGTGAGGGACCGTAAGGAACCCTTAGGTTCTTTAAATTATATAAGCGTAAGATGCGCGTGTGTTGCCATCGGTTTTGAAATATTTTACTGGAGTTGTATAAACATAATGCATGTTAAACTAACATGTAAATAAAAGATTGCATGTGCACAATCGGGTAGTAATTGAAGTCCACTTCATTTACAATGTAAATTCATAAACAAGTTTGAATGTGATCAACTTGAAAGCAATGAACTTGCCACCGCACAACATCCCTGTCATTGCACCTGTGCAAAAGAATGTTTAAAAGTTTTGTTTTCACCTTTGGAAGTGAGTGACTAAATACATTTTCACAGTAGGTGTTGCCATATGTACCTGGCAGCACCTCTGATGTCCTTGTGCAGTAGCCAGTAGGTGAGTGCCCCGTGCGTTGCAACGGGAAACATTCATATCTACGTGGGTGATATATTCTTAATAAAGTTCTAGAATGTGGAAAAGTTCCGCCCATCGGGCTAGATTTTTCTTTCATCAGACTTTGCATTATTTATTAGATGTGGATACGACATGGATCGACAAATTCTTTTGATGGAGCGGCACGAGCAGTGGAGGCAAAGGTAGAACATTTTGCGTTTTCTAGAGGTGGAGGCGAAGTTAGTAATCGATGTTGTCTCACCATTCATCAGAGGTGGAGCCCACCACTTTGTCCATAGGTGATCCCTGATCCAGAGGTAAAGGCAAAGTTAACATGCCATTGTCATATTACCTTGGATATTGTTGCATAATGTTGAGAGATTAATGTTGGCATTGCCACATATGCACTATCATTATCATACTGCTGGGATGCGCCATATCCAAAGGTGAGAGGAAGGATAGAGGCGAGAGCAACTAATCATGTGTTAGATTTACAAAAGTCAGAGGTGCTAGTAACATTTCAATGGTAGAGCAGGGCAACATCATAGCAACTGTAGAGGCAAGAGATCTTTGAAGTAAATTGTTGCCATGGCTGAAGAGCAAAATGATGTCTGGACTGATAGAAACTAGCAAGGTATATGTATCTAACCAATTAATGTCCTTAATAAAGGAGCACAAAGCCTCGAGGAAAATAAGAGATGTGGGAGAGGCCTCGTGGACAACAAAGTAAATTTAAATTTGCTACTACAAACAGGTTGTGGTGTATGTTATTTAAAGCATGTCTAGTAGATTCCTCGTAATTAGGCCCATCAATCAGCCACTTAAACGTTAACTCCTGATATTAAAGAAGTTAAATAAAAATAGTTCCTGGGCGAACCCTTAAAACTTAACTCCCTACATAAATTATTCACCAATTCTTCTAAGTTCTGGTTTACTTACTAAATTTCAACTATATATTTATACACATAATAAATTTGAACTTGATAATGAAGGTTCAAACAATTCATGAACACTATTTACATTCAAACACACAAAAGGATCCAAATGAAGTAAAGATCATGCTAGAAGCACAACAATCAATTGTTGTTATGCCCACTGATGCTCAATAAGATCATCTTGAAGATGAGTTTGAACTTCTCAAATTTTGATACATCGATGCGTTGTGACTTGTGAGGTGTTACTATATCATGTTTGCATCGCGTTGCATTGGGTGAAAAATACTTCTCCGGATAGGTTGCATTGGGTGTAAATTAATCCTTCATAAGCTTCTCATGGCCATGTGCTTTATCTCGATTGAGGTGCAAAAAAAATGATCCTAGTCTTGGTCACCAAAATTTATCGTTAACGATCATGAAAATGGTCATTTTGAAATCATTGTCATCTTCTTCCTCATCCTTCGACAAAGATTCATTTAGTAACATCTTTCTCAACCTTTTCATCTGTACCGTGCAATGTTCTAGGTTGATTTTGGTTGAAAATTATTAATATACAATTAAAAAGTCACACACACACACACACACACCTAGCCAATTTGTCGAACACTTTGCTAGCAGAGCAGGTGAGAGAGCCTCGGTCGGCGGCGTTGACACTGTGCTGAGGTTACGGGTCATCAGCGGGGTTGCGTGATGTCATGCTAATTTAGTAGAAGGAAGATTCTCCTCAAGAGGTGATTATTGATCTCCACCCAAGCTCGCTGCGTCCAAACTCCGGTGGACTTGATTTCAATTGTGTGGCCATGACTCTGATGCCACCTAACTCTTTGTAGCGCTATGAAATTTGGTCGTCTATCGGATCCGTTTTGGAAGAAACCAAGTTCGGAGGTGAGTTTTTTTCGTTCAAGGGACGACAATAACGACATCAATATGGGTCGAATCCAACAACAACTGTCAAAGGCGAGCGAATCAAAGTGGGGCAGAAGATCGGTGAAGACTACGGGGTGTGAACTGGGAAGCGGCGGATGCATGCTACAGGTTGAAAACGAAGGCAACATTGACTTTGATGTGAGCGAGCGGGGGAGAGAGGCTATTGCGAGGAGAGAGCAGAAATTAACCTGGAAACCATTTTGGTCGCTTAAATTTGAGGATCAACCAATACCACACTTACAATCTAAGGAGTTAAATCGAAAAGGGATCGGTTAGGTTTCATTTAACACCTTAAAACAAAAGATTTAAAAAGCTATAGCCTTTTATGAGATCGATTAGAGATGCTCTATAGGAAAAAGATGGGACAAATGCATGTATTGAAAAGAAGGGAAGAGAGAAGTAAGATGAGCTCATATGAGCTCGGGATCACTTGGGTACTTCCCGTGTGATGTCTTACTTCCCGCTACAACAAGAATCACTTAGGGCATGATCCCCTAAAAAAAATCACTAAGACCAACTCTAGCAGATAAGCTAAAGTTATAGCCTACAAAACACATATACGGATGGTCGTAAATTGGATATACAACACGAAACTTGGTGTGGAAGAATGTATACGACATCTTCGAACGACATATTAAATATTTAAAGAAAGATTGTTCGCACTACACAGCGTAGCCGAAGCATTGTCGGAGCACACAAACACGAAAAAACCCTAATATTTGATCACCGAAGGTCGCTGGAGTACTAGATAGGCCGTCGAGGAGGAGGAGCTCACCGCTTGGGGATGAAGCGGGTGTGCGCGGCCACATATTCCTTGTAAACGACGTCGTACGTCGACCTTGCCTTCGGTTGCGCCCACTTTGTCGGCCACTATCGCGAAGTTGGCGACACGGGGAGACTCCTCGGCACGGCTCAGCTTGGCGGTAACCGGCGCAAGATGGTGGCCGAGCTCAAAGAGGCACATCCACGAGCGGTTGGCGTCTTCCTCGGCGATGGTGCGGAAGAAGAAGAAGAAGAAGAAGAAGAAGCCAAACCTCGTGGAGCTACCGGCAACGTTGTCGGCACGACCTCCGTCGGGGCCTCGCGTTTTCTCCACGGTCAGGACCTTCACTCGCTCCAGTGGCCATTCAATTGCTCGTCGGGGTTGTCTATGCTACGCACGGAGAGAGAAAATTGTGGCGGTGACGAGGAAAAGGATGAGGAATGGGAAACTTAAATGCCCCCTCCCACCACGCCATAGATATAGCGGTCGTTTGCGGGCCGCAGGATTTATAGTGCTCCTATTATGGACTTGAAAAAAGCCCGTTCGCCAAAAAACATAGTATGTATACGGGCCGACGACGGGTTGACGCATCTTCTAGAGATGTTCTAAGGCAGGAACTATGGAGGCATTAGTATGGTGTGGTCTTAAGTGGTCCACACAAATAAGGTTTAATGAAGCTATACAATCACCCAACGGGAGCTACTTTTTATGATGCCATCATCTTACGGGAAGTACCCAAGTGATCCCGAGCTCATATGAGCTCAGGATGAACAGTAAAATCAAAAAAATCATAAAAAATTCAGAAAAATATGATATTTTTTATGAACATTTGACAAATTTTTGATATGCTTGCAAAATTTCATCACAAAATAACATTCGTGGAATACACAACAAAGAAAAACAAAATCGATGCTCCAAAATGCTATAAAAAAATAACATTTTGAAGCATCGATTTTATTTTTTTGCTGTGTATTCCACGGATGTTATTTTGTGATGAAATTTGGCAAGCATATCAAAATTTTATAAAATGTTCGCTGATTTTTTTTTTGAATTTACTGTTTATCAGAGCTCATATGAGCTCGGGATCAATTGCTCTGCGTCCATCACAAACGTTATTGCGGATATGTACGCTTTCCTTTTGCGGGTGATCTATGATACACATATGTTGCTGTCAAAGGTAGATCCTTATCTTGTCTTAAAGAGGTATACTGTTTGCCCACGCATTCCACGTGCTTGGATGCGTGAAGAAGGTGGTCCGATTGTGAAAAGGGACCGGTGCAGGGTCGCTGCACTGTCATTGTTGCGGGCCAATGATCTCTGTACGTCTGCCGGCTGCAACTTTGCCAAGTATCTCTATATATAGTCGATCTCATCATGCAGTAGTAGTGCAATCAGCCCAAAACACCGGTAGGCGGTAGCAATCGCGCTGTGGCGAGCACACATGCAAATGTCGGGCAGTCTCCTTGCAGCTCTGGCCATGCCTTGGGTTCTTCTCGTGGTCGCGGGCATGGTGGCCGTGTTATCTGCATGGTTGATCCATTTGGTCGTGAGATGGAACGTCGGGCCACCATGCAAAGAAGGGGCGGTGCTGCCGCCGGGGTCGAGGGGTCTCCCGCTCATCGGAGAGTCGCTCGAGTTCTTCGCCCGTACCCCATCGCTGGAGCTGCTCCCCTTCTTGAAGCGACGTCGGGATAGGTAATTAAGCAATTTACTCGTCCTAACCATGCATCCTATCGTCTAACTCCTCCCACTGTTACGGCGTAAAACCATGCAAATACCCTCCCGATTCTTTTTAAACACCTAATGGGCTCTACTTACGGCGCATACGATCTTTGTGTGTACGATGACTAATCCCATGGCTTGCTACGGTGTTGGTACCAGTTTGGTCTACTTATCCACGAGGACACATGTTGTGAACATATGATATGGATTTCACAAGGAACAAAGCAAGACTGCATTACGTGCTTCCATGGATGACAAGCACAACACAGTAGGTCCATGGTGAATGCATGTTGCAGGGTACATATGCGATATCGCCTATCAGCTGGCTATGATACTTGCGTATTTAATATTTACTTTCCCCCCAAAAAAAAACCATCTGTATGTAATGGTACAAATTCATCACACAATTAAGTCTGCAAACAGCGCCTGGCCTTAATGCATCATATGCATTCACCTTAATTATAAAAGCGAAGGAATATTTATGAAAATATAGGAGTGCGGATAAATGTAAGCAACTCCCACACCAAAAGAATATTGCATTTTTGGCACTACGAGGACGATGATAATCCCATCCGCCCTACTGCTTTCCCATAATTTGGTGCTTATTTGTATGATTTTCGCTAATTTGTCACTATTTTAATGCATATTATAAATTAATTACAATACAATTTGGCAACCAAAATTGAGCCTAAATATCTTACTTAACATGTATTATTATTGTGGATAAAAGAGGTAGATAAGTGGGTAATTGAGAAGAATAACTCCCGCAAGAAAAGTTGTCACAAAAAAGGAGAAAAGTAAAAAAACACATAATGATCACTTACATTGCATGCACATATCTGAGCAGACAAACACGAAGCCAAATAACCAATGTGTTATGTCATCAAGCAACATAAAGGCTATTCACAATGAAGAATATCATATATAGTATCATATAGTCCCTCCGTTCCGAAATATAAGATTTTTAGAGATTACAATGCGGACTACATAAGGAATAAAATGAGTGAATCCACACTCTAAAATATGTCTATATACATCTGTATGTAGTTTATATTGAGATAACTAAAAGGATTTATATTTAAAAACAAAAAGAGTATATAATACTAGTGTATGATATCACCTTCATAATGCATAGCACCATAGCATAGTATCATAATGACCTTATTTATTGTCATGCATGATACTACCTTCATCATAGTTTATAAGGCCTACACGTACCCCTAGGTCGGCAATTTAATCAACATAACATATGATATATATTATAAAAATCATATCATTCGAAACTTCAGATGTTAGATTTCCAAATGGTATATTTTTTATGTAATATATCTTATGTTCTGTTGGTTAAATTAACGACTTAGGGATACACACATGCCTTATAAACTATGATGGAGGTACTATATACTACTCTCTCCGTTCCTAAATATAAGTCTTTTTAGAGATTCTAATATGAACTATATACGAAGCAAAATGAGTGAATCTATATTCTAAACAATGTCTATATACAATCGTATGTAGCATCTATTAACATCTCTACAAAGACTTATATTTAGGAACGAAGTGAGTACTAGTATTCCTTTTTTCAAGGTGTGTTGGACACTTAAGAGAGTACTAGTATTATGGCACTAAAATACATCTACTCCCTCCGTTCCGGTGTATAGGGCTTCTCTTCAAAATCTATTTGTTCCACTTTATTCTTGGATAGGCCTATTAGCTTTAAATGATGTTTAATTAGCACACAACACGATATGGCCTTCCCTCTTCTCTCCACTAGTTTTTGCACGCATCTAGTAGTATTCGTGGAAACTGATCCATATTTAATATGAATAAAATGCTCATTGGTAGAAAGGAACAAATTACGTAGCCAATGGGTATTCGCCTTGGTCTTATTGCAATTCATAATGAGCCTAACACACCGAAACGGAGGGAGTAGATACATACATTTTAGCGACAATTAATATGGAATGGAGGGAGTAGCTAGTCTTATATGGGTATTTGTTATTAAAACATATTCACCACCCATTCATTATGTGCATATAGGGAGGTGGTGTCATAGGTCCTACGCTTTTTTAAGTAGGCTCATCACTTACCCATCCATTGCAAGAAAACATTACGTTTCATCTTTAACTAGACGACCTCAGACAGGAAATCAATAATATTATATGATAATATCCACAAAAGATTTGATGTGTTGATAATTAGAGTGTCCAATTAAGTAAAAAAAGGTATGCAATGACATGAATCTTCTACCATCCATATTCAGTTTATTAGACTCGTCACAAAATCTATAATTTATAGATGTAAGTCTTGAAATAACTCTAAGTTTTTCTAATTTTTCTCACAAATATGAGATCATCAATTAAAAATGCGTTGTATTTTTTCTAAGTTTTTCTAGAAATATGGTTTTCATTCAAACCAGTCAATGCATGAACGAGGGTGTTTTATATGCGTGATTTAACACATGCTAAACAACTTGAATAGTCTCTCCTCAATTTTACTGATTTTTATTTCAGCCTAATAACTATGAAAGAGGAAATATGAGCTTACCATAGGCATGAGAAGCATTGCTACATATTGATCTCAACACAAAATAATGAAAAAAATGCAATGAATAGTCATTGTTTCCACACAAAGAAGATTCAAAATTGTCTAACATAATCCTATAAAGACAATTTTATTTTAATGTTGATCGGTATAGATGTATGAACTATTAGTGTAGTGTATACACAATATAAATAAATTCACATTGGATGCAATTTCAGGTATGGTCCAATTTTCAGGACAAATTTGATTGGTGAAGACCTCATCGTCTCCCTAGATCAAGAGCTAAACAACTTAGTGTTCCAAAAAGAGGAGAGGCTATTCCAAATTTGGTATCCAGAGTCTCTCATGAGAATCATGGGAGCTGATTGCATTATCGCGACACTTGGGACCTTCCACAAGCACCTTAGGACTCTGGTACTTCGACTCTTTGGACCAGAAAATCTTAGGCGAGTTCTGCTCCATGAAGTGCAGAAGACGGCCCAGGCTAGCCTACTCGCTTGGCTCAACCATCCTAGCATCGAAGTGAAAGAGGAAACCTCTAGTGTATGTCCTCGTATCTTTCCATATACTAAAGGATACCCCCCCCGGTTGCAATTGGAATCTATTGCAATATATTTGGAATGATTTGATCGCATGCAACATACATATTTAAATTAATAATATATATAATAAAAATAAAAAATGCATGATACATGTTGTATTTTATTATTGTATCGTTAAATTTTTTATCGAATATAAGTGGTATAATATAATGGAATTTTTTACGCATGTTGAGTGTGCATTTAATGAGGTGGCATTTGTGGTGACATGGATGTGTGCATGAGATCAACTAATAAATTAAAGCATGTTCTCATGCACATTGTGATGGGTCTTTGATGAGGTGGCATGTGTGCATGTTAAGATAATAGAGATAGTGGGAATCAACAATTTAGATATACCAGAAGAATACCCCATACGTTGCAGCGGAAATATCTATAAGAACTCTACAATGTAAATTGAAAGGATATAAGATGCATGCAAATGAAAGTGGATGACACGGACAAATGACTGGTTACAATAATGGGTGATGTGGATAGCTTGCATGTTAAGATAGATACCACAAATGCATCTTAGTGGAGATTTGTTAGTGGATGACATGGACAAATGATTGGCTACAATAATATGTGATGTGGATAGCTTGCATGTTAAGATAGACACCATAAATGCATCTTACTGGGGTTTTGCTTTATAAGAGATATAGATATATAGATAGATAGATAGATAGGGTATAGGATTAGTGGACTATGGTTAAGTCAACCTACTTGAATGATTAAGATATGTATACTACTTCCTCCGATCCATAATAAGTTCGCTCATCTAGTATAAAGTTTGTACTAGCTTAGTACAAAATGAGCGACACTTATTATGGATCGGAGGGAGTACAAGTTATTTGACAAACTATTGTTTAATTACCAAATCTTATATACACATGATGTTTCAAGAAACTCCAATTTTTCCTTACCGTAGATGATATTCAGCATTGCGGCAAAGCAATTAATCAGCTACGACTCCTCAAGCTCAGATGGGAGGATGTGGAAGCAATTTGATGCATTTGTTCAGGGACTACTAGCATTTCCACTTTACATTCCTGGAACTTCGTTCTACAAATGCATGCAGGTAATTAGGAACTAATACCACCCTCAGATTTCCTCATATCATGCCATCAGTAAATTAATTAATTTGAACAAACCTATTCTACACTGGAAGATTGGATCAGATTCATCATTGCATTCTAAACAATATGTAGGTATGATTGCACACAATAGTATCCCCTCAAACAAAATTTGTACCCAACAGACATAAAAATGTCTACCTATAGACTAATTAATTGGGGCCTCATGGTAGTTGGGCACATGATTGCAAACATGTGAATTAAAAAAAATAACTATTTTTTTTCTGTTATATGTATCCTAGGGTCGCAAGAATGTCATGAATATCTTGAAAGAATTGCTCAATGAGAGGAAGAAGGAAATACGTCGGGAGAGTGTTGACTTTATTGATATCTTGATCAATGATCTTAAGGAGAAGAATACTGCAATGAACGAGAAAATTGCATTGGATTTGCTTTTCTTGTTGTTGTTTGCGGGATTTGAAACCACGTCATCTGGTATCACTATTGCACTCAAGTTTCTATCTGAGAATCCCAAGGCCCTGCAGGAACTAACAGTAAGTGTGGGCAAAAGGAAGTAGCAACTTACATTATTTTATTATCATTCTAAAAATAATTCTCTCTACATGCATACACTAAATTATGCACCCATGCCACTAGACACACATATGCACATTTTGTTACACATGATGCACTAATTTAGTGTTAACACTTTCATGCATAATTATTGAACAAAAAATGTGTGACTACCCATATATAAAGTATCCACCTTACTCATGGTATTAGTTACACATCTTTCTCATATGCCATGCGAATGTTATCACAACAATTGGGTGTCTAATACCTATTACTACCATCATATACTCATTTATGTTACAAACTCATAAGATAGTGTGAAATGCATGTGGATAAAACTACACCTGGTAATACCAAAATGACTTCCCATATATAGAAAATTGATTAATTCATCCATAATTCACTAAAACGGTTATATATGCAATTCAATTAGATAATTTATATATTCAAACGCCTAACTAAATTATATTTTCAATTTACAGGAGGAACACAACAACATCGTGAAAAGAAGGATCGACCCCGACTCTGAAATCACATGGGAGGAATACAAGTCCATGAAATTTACATCTCATGTATAGAGTTTGTATCTCTTCACCTTTATTTTTCATGACAATAACCATACACACTCGTAACCTAGTTTAGTCTTATCATTTAATTAGTGACATGCTCACTACTACAAGTTACATTATTCATCTGCTTCATTGTTATTTTTAGGTCATACATGAAGCATTAAGGCTGGCTAACATCGCACCTTTAGTGTTTAGAAAAGCAACAGAGGAAGTTCATATAAAAGGTGAGAAGTTTTAAAAAAAATATTGATGCATGTAGAAGTAGGAGTAACCAAGTATAGATCAAAGAGTTCATTGGTGATTTACTGATGAATTTGTGTGTGCGGGTATAGTAGTGTGTGCACCCTAGTTGTAATTGAAATTGGATAGATAGAGAGAGAGAGGAGTATTGTAGTTGTAATAATTTTACAAAATGATGTCTTAATATTTATTGTTTATATGCTTATGATTTGTATAGGTTACATTATCCCAAAAGGATCAAAGATCATGGTAAATCCTTCTAGCATTCATCTGGATCCTACCATTTACAAGGATCCCAATGCATTCAATCCTTGGAGATGGAAGGTTTGTAAAATCTTTCAATCTTAAAGGGAAATAGTTTTCACTTATAACAAAATGATGCACATGTTTTTATTCTAAAGAAAAAAAAAGTGTGGTTGAGTTATATATGTTGTTTCTAAACTTCCTTTATATTTAATCATAATGTTTCCTAGATATTAATGTGATTGTAAGTTATTAGTTAATATGCATCCACAACAAAGTTATAAATTTATATGTTACTAGAGAATAAAGTGGTTGAAAACCTTTCTATTAAAGGAAAAGTTAGCTCATGGTCAATAGACTTCAAAGGAAAGTGTATATTTGTAGAAAACTATTTACACATGAATAGTATTGAACATAAATTTAGATAAGGAATTATAATATGAGAAAAAATGAATTAAATAATAGGAGAAAGCGTGACCAATTATAACTTTTATTTTTTATCCCTAATATTTTCTTGCGAAAGCACTAAAAAGGGGAGTTATAAGAAGATTTTGAACAATGGGGGCAATTTTATTGTAATGCAAAAAAAACTCTCTCTGAACCCAGTAACAACTTTTTATGAAGGATACTATTGAACCAACTGGTGGCTCCTCAAAGGAATTCATGGCCTTTGGAGGCGGACTACGGTTATGTGTTGGTGCCGACTTTGCAAAGATGCAAATTGCTATATTTCTACATTGCTTAGTTACTAAATACAGGTAAATTTCTCTTTATTGTACTCAAAATTTAATAAACGATTAGCTTACCAACAATAATAAGTATGAATTGCTTCTTATTTAAATATACATATGATTAAATAATCACATAGTTATATTTTTTGCTTGCATATAAGATATAGCTAGGGGATAAACTTGATCATATCTTACGATGTTTCTTGGGACAAGATGTATTTCTGGTCGTCACATCTTACTAGCATGGACCTAGTTTGGTCCAATAAATATATGCAATATACTTCAATAAAATAGCTTGGTATGGAATAATTTTTTTAAAATCAATGATATATTAGAAGATATAGATAACATGTTTAACAAGTAAAAGAATCATGAAAAAAAACACGAGAAATGAAAATACGAATTAATCACTTCAACCCCTACCCCCTCTTAGTTTCACTTGCTAAACTTTGGAACAACCATTCCGCTTATCATTAGATTCAAGGGTGCCTCCACCACCTAAAAACTATTGTGGATGTCTCTATGTTCTTAGAGCTAGAAAAGTAAATTTGTTTTTTTAATGGAGTGTGTGGTGCCAAGGAAAGGGCCAAGTGTGCTAACCCGGTAAATAGGATAATGAATGCAACTTAGTTGGCACAAATATATTGTACACGCATGTTCTTACATATTTCCATAATAGATATCTTTCATTTTTATGACTAATTGCAGAAATAAAATATGAAGGACAATTTGTAGTTCTGAAATTTTCATTTGCTATGGGTGCTTGCTCCAAAATATATGACTTACACTGAAGTTGCTAGTACGATAAAAATCTTGAGCTCAAACTATTATACATGTAATTTTATCAGTGAGCAACTAGTTTTTAGCAATTAGATTTGTTTTGGCCAAAACTAACCTTACGGATCAGTGACCCATTTCAACCTTAGTTCTCCCTCCTTAGATAGATTTCAGGAGCTCCATGTGTAGTACAACAAACAAATAGTAGTGCATTTACATATCAAAGATTGGAGAAACAGATTAATAGGATGCTATTTTTGGCCATATGACACATATTTACATGCAAGGTTATTGTACGTAGATCTTGAATCTCGCTTTAAACTTGTGTGCACCTTCTACAGTTGGAAAGCGGTCAAGGGAGGAACCATGGTGCTCTGTCCTGGATTACAGTTTCCTGGTGGTTTTCACATAGAACTTGTCCCAAAATATTGATGTGTGGTTCGTCTCACTTCAATACATGCAAGATCTCTAATACTCTAGGGGATTCAAACTGTTGTCTTTTAGCTAAATATATAGTAAGGTATCATGTGTGTATGGAGCAGTGAAATAACGCATAAAAATAGGTCGAACCATTGTTTGTTTCCAACATTTGTTTGTAGCATAATCCTTGTGAGGTTTACCATCATGTGAATGAATTTTAGCTTCCTCCCAAGCAACAACGCTTTATTCATAGGCATGTTACCCCCGGGTGAATATATGGTGATACGATACATCCTATGAAACGCGGATCCCGTACTGTATGAGCCGTTGGATCTGGACTGGAGGGACATGATAAAGCAGCCTATCTTCCCTTGCAAACTATGCATAATACACCCTGCGTTAATTTGTAATTGAGCAATGAGAACAGTAGAAACCTTCACATAATTCTTCATGTTTGTTGGATATCGTATCTCCACTTCTATTTTACATGTAATACATTATACATCAACCTTCGGTTGATTTCCATCATACATGTACAGAACTAGCTATCTGATGCCTTGAGTGTCACCCTAAAACGAAAATACATGCAGTACGTGCACAAGCAGAAGTGCTTCTGGCACATGCCAATCTGTTCTCTCCTTTGCAAAAGCTTGCTGTTTTTTGGGGGTAAGATGCAAATGTTCCAAGGGGTGATTAGTAAATAGGTTAGTAACTTGATCTGGTCCCTTCATCTCAGATCTAACACATCACCTGACCCTGTAGCAGCGTATCATTTCATAGACGGGAGCACAGGATATTTCCTCTGTTACCCCCCCCCCCCATTAAACAACAACAACAACATATCTCTCTCTCTCTCTCTCTCACACACACACACACACACAAGATGCTGCCATTTCTCCAAAACCAACAAATCTCTTAAGTACTACATGTGACAAATTCAACGTTCGCCTCCCCTCATTTCAACAATGGCATCAAAGGAACACCGAAATCATCAATATGTTTCACTTGTTGTCTTTGATTTTGATCAATTTCGTCCTAAAACGCCCTCCTATATATGTTACCGTTATATGTTTCATGAGCTTGAAAACTTCATATTGACAAGGACATGACTAATATTGTTTTATTTCAAAAACAAATATTGCACATATCATGATTATAAATTATATCTCCGGGAATGGTCTTATCACTGACCAAATATCATTTGATGAAGTTTGTCATGTGAATCCTACCTTGTGTATTTTTATTTTTTATTTCTTCAATTTCCTTCGATCCTTGGTAAATTACCTTGGTAACTTGGCAAGCTCTCATGCCAGGTTCTATAAAATTTCTCCAAGGTAATGGTTATCCCATGAAATTTCATTTGGGTTTATCCTTAAAACCCTAGCATCTAAATATTGAAAGACATAATTGTTCCCATAGCCGTTACAAAGGAAACTCCATTTTCTTTGCTCCTAAGATACCCCAAAATTTATCATAGCCTCTATGTTATGTATTGTGCCCACTGCTACAAATATATTGCCATGATCCATATTTATTCTGTGGACGTTATGATTACATCAAATGTAAGACATATTTTCCTGTATCAAAAATTCATGGAACCTTATGGGAATGTTATTAACCTATTTACTAATCTATTTACCTGTATATCAAAAATAATCTATTTAAATATATCAAAAATTCATGTTAAATAACTCAAAGTGCTCTACATATTTTCCTGTATCAAAAATAATATAGAAACCCATTTGAGTTATTTAAATATTATTTTCCTATATTCAAAAAAACAATTCATGCCCTTTGCAAATCAACTATATTTTATGTTTCTTGGAAAATTCTGAAATTTATCATGGACCTTACCCTAGCCATATAATCCCAAGCTAGCTGTCATTTTGAGTCAGGAAACGAAAACCCATTTGTGCCCTAAAGAGCACTTTGTGAACCAAATGCATTTTCCATTGATCCTTTTGATATGAGATTTACCAAAATGTTCCTAAGAAAAAATGTATTTTTTTTCTTTTATGAGAGGCAAAGTTGTGCTTCTTGAGGATGCACAGATTTGCTTCCGCGAAAGGCATGGTCGTGCCTCTCGGAAATAAAAATACATGTGTTTTCTTTTCATGAGAGGCACATATTTGCTTCCGCAAGAGGCATAGTCTTGCCTCTCAGAAAGGAAAAATACACATTTTTTTCTTTTCACGAGAGGACTAAATTTGGTTCTTCTGGAGGTAATGGTTTACTTTCGCGAGAACACAGTCGCACTTCTCGTAAAAATGTTTGCCGAAACCTATTAACATATCATCTAGTTTCGAAGATCCCGACACGAGGAATCCACCAGTGAAAATGGTTTGGAATTTAGACACATTGTTTAAGAGATATTACGTTTTGAAAAAATGAATCTACGAAAAAAAGGAAAACTCCATATTTTGACAAGTGACGCACATGCAGTGCGCCACTTGTCATCCACAAAGGAGGTCGAAGTATTCGTTACAAAGAATATTCCTTAATAGTGGTTTTGTGAAATTTCATCTCGCTGACTGTCTCGAGCGCTTTACAGGGCCAACCGTTTACCTAGCACAATTTTCTTACTTTTCCTTGGTTTTACTATTGTTTGGGTTTTATTCGTTCTCCATTCCTTTTTCTTTGGTTTCCTTTCTTTTCTTTGAGTACATTTTTCTTTTTCTTGATTTTGTTTATTTATTCCATGGCTTTCATGCTAATTTGTTTAACTATTAATTTTCTATAATTTTATCTATTACTTTCATGGCTATTTATGACTTTATTTATTACTTTCTTGTCTTTTATTTTTATTACATGTCTCTTTTTATATACATTTTAAATTTTCGTATATATAATCGCAATATTCTGTATATACATGTATAATGATTTTTAATTCCATGATTATTTTATAATGAAAAGTATATATTGATGTCTATTTTTTGTAATATTTTTCATTTTTAAATATATATTTATATGTATACTTTTTAATACATATTATACCTCTTTTCTACACATATAGATTTTAGAAAAACATTTTTGTATTTATATATGTGTATGTCTTCTTTTTTATAGATATTGTACATTTTTAGAATTCTATAACATTTTTATGCACATTTAACATTTCAAATATATTATTAATATTATATATAATACTTTTGTTTATCTTAGGTATAGATATTCTACAGTTTTGTATACATTAGGAATATTTTATGGATATATCAGAAATATTTTTATATATGTCTTAAATTTTTAAATATATAATTAAATTTAATAAATAAATGGTTCGGTTCTATTTTCTTCATACATGTTATATAATTTTCATGTACATGAGAAACATTTTTTGTACCCATTTAATATTATTTTCACACTCCTGCAAAAAAAATTAAATACCTAATGAACACAATAAAGAAAAAACTAAAATACTGAAAATAAAACTTGGAAAAAACCATAAGAAAAAACGATAAAAACAATGAATTTATGCACAGGCTATGTTAGATGTCCTAGGCGCATATAGTCATGGGCACTGGGCATGGACACCACCTACTGAATACACTAGATGATTCCCCGCGCGTTGCTGCGGTAGCTTTGTTAATAAATTTGTAAATAGTTGCATAGAATAACTAAATCTAATGAAAAGAAAATATAAGGTTGAAAATCAATGAAAAACATGTCTAACAATAGAATGAAAACTTTTAAATTACTGTTCAAAATATCATTTCGAATAAAAATGTGAAGGATGTTATGGTAGCATTACATGCATAGACTAACACAAAAATAATTATATTTTTTATGTTTGCTTATGTGGGATATTTTGCATGCTTTAGTGGAAGAGAAGACTTAAATGCATAGCTTAGTGGGATGATGAGGTGGACACTTTGCATGTTGAGAGAATTGGGACCAACTTCTTAAGAATGTAAGATTAGTTCATCGTAGCAAAAGCTCCTGTTATGATGAACCCTGCAATATATAGGCGAGAGCACTATGGATCGGCCTAATCTGACTTTCCCGCGGATGCGGGTTTTAGGCACTATTTCGTTTTTCATCAGTTTTTGTGTGGTGTTCTAGTCTTCAGTGTTTATTTAGCGGATTTTCCTAGTTTTTTTCCTTTTTAATATTTCATCATACTTATACAGTTCTTTTTTTTGTTGGTTTGCAATGGGTTTCTGTGTTTTATTCGATCTTTTTCTATATTTGCTTTTTTGAGTCCTTTTACTTTCTTTTCTCTTATTTCAACGCATTTTTACATTTCAATAAACATTATAATTTTTTAGTGTACATGTGGAGCCCTTTTTTTGATATAGTGTTTTCAAATACATTATGTATATTATTTTTTCTGAATAGATGTTAAATATTTCAATAACATTTCTTTAAAATAATGTCACATTTGAGAAGTTGTTTAAAATTGTTCTTAAACGCATGAATTTTTTACACATGTAGATATTTTTTTAAATGCCACCTATACTTTTTTTCAAATTGCACGAAATATTTCTTAAAAATTATGTAAACTTATTTTGACATCAAATAAAGTTTTTTCAATGTTGCATAATTTTTGACATGTGTGAACTTTTTTATAGGCCACAAACATTTTTTCGAATAGTAGAAACTTTTTTTAGGTTATTTTAACATTTTTTACAAGCCATGATTTTTTTCAATGTGTGATGAGTGGTTTAAAAAATTATCTGTTTAAATTTATATATCGATAATATTATTAAATATAAAAAGTAAAAAAAAACAAATAAAATGGTGTGAAAAATGAACAAACCTACCAACTATACCTGGTCTTCCAAAGTTAAGGAGAATGTAGTGGTGTAGTGAAGCAATTGCTTTGTGTTTGGTACACTTCGTGGAGCTTCCTTTTGAGGTCCATGTAGTAGACTTCGATCTTGATGATGTCCCTAGAATTTTGGAAGATGATGTTATCGGGCAGATATATAATCATCGATATGATATCCCCCCTCTATATGGTGGATCGCATGTTGATGCACTTCCCCTTTTCGGTTGATCTCTTTCTCTTAGCACATGGTCCAACCCTTATTGTTAAAAATATGCCCTATAGGCGTTAATAAAATTATTATTATATTTTGTGCATAATTAAAATTATAATTCTATGTTATAATTGTAGTGATTCTTGAATGCGAGATTCGAAGGAAGATCCGGTTGCATGTGTGGTAACATAGAAACCAAATAGATCTTTAGTATCACCACTAAGACTAGCTCATGTATTGTAGATGATCATGTTTTTCTAGTCATGGACATTGTCAAATTAAAAACAGATGTCGAAAATAATAAGAACACATTGTTGGATGAACAATGATGTTGGATAGACTCAACTTATAATGTGAAGTGATATCATATTGCAACTTACGTATCAATACTATCATATCATGTATTGTCGTTTAGTCCCGTCATTAGACCATAAAAATAATGCAGGGCCAAAAAACTATTTAATTAAATATGTTTTTATAAAAATAGGCCAAAATATGAAAGAAAATCACCACATATATGAAAATACCAAATGTGAAAACCAAGCTAGTCAAGTGGGGCGCACATGAAAGGCAAAGGCGTTTGCCCCTAGTCATCTATAAATAGTAGGAGGGGCACCCCCCCCCCCACCCCCTAAAGACACCGCTGAAGTTTGAAGGATGCCCCCTTGTCATCTCTCTCTTCACGCGGTTTGTATGGTCTCCTCTCTATACTTATTAAGGGTCTTTTCCTTGGATGACGAAGTGCTTTTGTATCATTACTGTTGTACACATGGGTATTATGAAGGAGTCGCCTATTTTGACTCTCGATTGTCATCAATATATACTCTTCTCTGCTGTATTTGTTAATAAATTTGCTCTAATTCATGCATAATCTCTATATAGATATCTTTAGAGTGAATGTTTAGCGGTATTTTTTTATTGTGTAGTACGTTCTCCTGTACTTTTCTACAAACACTCGCATATAACATGATTTTGATATTTCTCGAGTTTTTCTTGACTTTTATCATAGTGGGTTTTGCTTTCTATAACTTTCTCGCATATCTTGTCTTGATCCGTGATTTTAGAGACCCAGGGATCCTCTGATGCATGTGTGTCTCTCGAAACTCTTTTAATGACCCTCACTCTCATTGGATCATGAATCTCGACCACCGGAGTGACATTGTCAATGTCGTCCAGCAATCGCCCCTAAGTTTTCTCGGTTGCGGGAGAGCTAAAATCGTGAGTGATCATCAATCAATTAGGGTTGGGTGCGTAAAACAACGGGAGGGGAAACAATGAATGTTTTTTTGAGGGGTCATACTATTTTACAGGAGTTTTCATGAGTAAATTTCAACTCAAGATATATATATGTAATTATTTTCATAATTTTGCAACACTTACGTATACATTTTTTGCTAAGTTATAAAAGTATTTAAGGCATTTAGCAACGCTGATCCTCAAAATAGACAATGTATTTGTCTGTGTATCAGTCCATGAACAATATGTTCATGAGATGCACGATGCTGAATTTATTTATGCATTTGAATAAACTCATCATATGTGACTAGATTTTGATATGTAAGTTATTTAGGATCACCCATGTTTTTTTAATTCCAAATCTTTGGAAGCATCTACTTCCTTATCCTCCCTGATCACACAAGATATCATCACCTCCCATAAGATTTTGGATCTCATATTGTTGCAGGTCCTCGAACAACAGCAAAATAAACTCAAACCACTTCAAATGCCTCTCCACATCCATTTTAGTATCTTGTCTTTGGTTAAAGAGCGGTGTGGTGACCGGATGACGCGTGTAAGCTCCGGCAAAGCCTCGAGGGACACATTAATGGTGCAGCGATAGTGTTTGAAAGAGAGGAAGCAGATACAGAGCAAGGAGGAAGTGGGGAAATCGCGGGCTTTGAGAGGGCTTTTGGGTGGTTCAAGGGTGTTGAAGTTCTACGTGATGGCAGTCTGAATGCCTGCGAAGTCCCTACAACTTAGGAAAAACGGATGTATGGATTGATACGTGGACAAATGCAGGTCCGTGTTAAATGATAAAATACGTCTGAATCATTCGATCCAAACGATTGCAGAAGGTTTGAGAATCCCATCAAAGATGCCCTTAATTCCAAACATCCACTCAAGTTAAATTTCTAACGTTAATCATCAGCTTACACCGTAAATCTGTGTAATAATGATGGCTGGGGAAGATAATGGTGATTAGTTACACGTAGATTCCGTGCAGTTGAAGCTGAGCAACGAGAGAAGAAAGTAATCATGGACAACAACATGTCAACACGGGGTGCAGCTTTGTACCCCAATGCCATAACAGCCCTACAGAACTTGACGGGTGCAGGGACAGCCAATCTCCTCAGATTCTCAAACGCCCAATCTTTATTGTCATCACTGATTGGATGCATTCCCCTAAACAAGGACTGTACTGCTCGATATACTCGTATTTTTCAACAGGAGTTAGGTCAATAATTTCGTGTGAGCCCATTGATTAGCACAGGCACTGCTCTCTCGGTGGTGGTTAGTCGTCCTGATCGCGAACAGCCCGCGGTTGGCCTGCGGCACCCATCAAGTACGTACGTACGTACTCCTACACCATTGGCGCCCGGAATGACAAAACAGCCCCTCGTCGTGCCGTGCTAGCCTAGCCGCCGAACCTGGCCCTGGCGGTGGCCAGCAGCCCTCCGAGGTGACGGGGCAGCAGGTTGGCCCGGCACAGCGGGCACGTCACCTCGCCGATGTCGATCCACCGGTCGATGCACGCCCTGTGGAAGGCGTGCGCGCAGTTGCCCAGCCGCCGCACCTCGTCCCTCGCCTCCAGTCGCTCCAGGCACACCCTGCATGTGCTCGCGCCGCCGCCGCCGTCCTCGTCCTCGTCGTGGCGACCTGCCGGCCGTGGCCTCTTGGACGATCGCGACCGCTCCGCCAGGTGCGCGACGAACTCGACCGGGGGCAGCCGCTGCTTCAGCGTCTCCGGCGTGCCGTCGTGGTTGGGACGGCGGCGGCTCCCGCTGATGAGCGCCGCGTGCTCCTCCGGGGTGTAGGGGAACTCGTAGAGGCCGAGGAGGCAGAGGATGAGCA
Organism: Bromus sterilis; assembly: GCA_950022295.1. Taxonomy (NCBI): domain Eukaryota; kingdom Viridiplantae; phylum Streptophyta; class Magnoliopsida; order Poales; family Poaceae; genus Bromus; species Bromus sterilis. The sequence goes on from OX465596.1 coordinate 10,225,146, forward strand.
CGAACGCCAGCGCGGTGGCGTGCAGGAACTTGAACACGGCGGCGATGGGGCGGGGCACGGCGTTGCAGTAGCACACCAGCGGGAAGGTCATCGCACGCGCGCGCTGCCGGAGGACTGACCGGACTGGCGAGAGAGAAGTTTGGGTTTGAGAAGGGAAAACCCCAGCGAGCGGCGGGTACACGAGCGGCGAATCTATAGGTTGAAGATGAAGAGGGAAAGTGGGAAGCTTTATCGTGTCTGCGCGCGTTGTATTGTGTGTGTGTCGACCGGGTACAGGAAAAGGACGGGGAAAAGGTGTGCCGTTGCGGCGTGGCTGTCGCGCGCTCGAGAATTTCGTGTAGGCAACGTCGTCGCCGGCTGAATGGCTCTCTCATGTCGCCGGCTCACGGCTCGCAGTGTCCATCAGTGTGGTACGGCGTCACTGTAACTCCTCCCTCCATCTCAGCACGCCAAACGCGAGCAGGATTGGATTGGATTGGATTGGAGGGTATAGTCTGGACTCTGGACACGTGCGCATTCGATGATTTGGTGAAGGGAAACCGGTGGCTAGAAATACCGTCTTTGTTTCCCGGTTGGGACTTGTTCGGCGGGAAACCGTGTGCTCCACCCTCCAGCCTACAGGGTCTTCACGAGTTTAGCATGATCCCTTCCCTTTCCCTCCGAGGTTTGGCGGCCGGTCAGCCGGCAATGTTGACATGTAGGGTGTGCAACTGTGTTTGAATTTTGTCTAGGCTTGGCTTGCCATGTGAGAGTACACTGTACGAGTTGAATACGATAGTCTAAAATACATCCGCGCCGCCCGCCCGGGGGGGGGGGGGGGGGGGGGCGTAGACGGCGATTTCGGGCACCGTGGACGTCACCTCCAACATGTCCAATAATCCCCCACCACTGTCGTCGCTCCTCCTGCTCGGTCTCATTGATGACCTTGTGGAGGGTCTCTTCCTCGTCATAGCCGTGGGGGACATACTACGGCGGGGACGATGGATGCGAAGCGTACGTGTACCTCTCGGTCTTTACCGCGGGTGGCGCCAGCCTGCCCTTATTGCGGATATGTAGGCTGCCGACATGGATTTTGGCTCGGCGCTACGACGATAGCAGCTCCCCCAATACGGCCCGCCTGTGGACGTCGCGACGGAGAGTGGGGTGTAGGAAGCGGCTACATCCGTCGATGGCACCGGCACCCTCACGAGGATGAGGTGCCATCGGTTGGAAAGCTTCACGTCGGAGTGGGGCAACAACCGCTGATGGGTCCAGATAACACCTCCTCGTCGGTAACCCAAAGTGAAAGGTTATGAAGTAGATAACAACAAATTTCTCTTGCGTGAGGAACGTAAGATTTATCGAACCAGGAAGATTCCTGAGTTGACAAGTAGGTGGCAACGGCGTCAGAAATATGGCGCGTAAGTTGACAGCCGTCGCGGACCTGTACACACTACACAAGTAACTTTACTCCCAACGAGTACACAGAGGTTGTCAATCTCTTCGCCCTTGCTGTTTACAAAGGGTCAAACGCAAAGGGTAACAATACTGATGCAACTAAAAGAACAGTAAAGTGATAAATAAAAATGGTGTGAACTTATGATGTGAATATGAACCGGAGTACCATGGTGCTCACTAGTAGTGTGTTTCTCCCAAAAGACAGTAAACAATACTGCTGGGTGAACAAGTTACAGCTTGACAATTGACAGAATTATGAACGCATCGCAATGTTAATTATGCTACAGAAAGAAAAAAGCTCAATCGTATGGACATTACACCAAGACAAATAGATCATTTATTCATCAACATCTACTTACTAATTATCCACCTTTCGATAGCTATTCAGAACATCTCGCTGGTATTCAGTTACATTTACACTCTATGCGTAATGTAAGCAATCCTTATGACACGTTGTTATAAGCACCAATGTATTATCTCTAATGACAACAACACATTCCCTAGTGCTATGTTTCTGTCACTCAAGTCAGATATCAGGAGGCATGAATCCATTATCTAGCATAACGCTCCCTTTTGGAGTTACAATCTACTACTTGACCAAAGCAACAAACTATAACAGAGAACATGCATGACTACTCAAAAACAAAAATATAAAAGAGATTAAATATATTACTTTCACAAACTGAACATAATCTCATAATCCATCGGATTCCATCAAACACAAAATAACAACATAGGAATCATAACATGTACGCATTGATCATGATAGACAGCTCACAAGGTCTAGATAATTAATTACATTAAAAAAAGGTCTAGATAATTAAAGCAAAAGATTGGAGAGAAGACATCTACTAGCTTGCTGACATGGACCCATGGTCCAAGGAGGAACTACTCACGGCGCATCCCAGAGGCAATCATGGTGATGGAGGGACCTTCGGAGATCAATCCTCCCTCCGGTAGGGTGTCGGGACAGGAACTTCTGCTGATCCCGATCTCGAAATCGCGACGGCGGCGAAACAGTAGTGAATATCGCGCAACAGGGTCCTCCTCTAGGGTTTCTGGAACGGGGGTAAAAATAGGGCCAAAGGGGGGGGGGTACCAGGGGTAGCCCCACCGGACCAGGCGGCCAGGTGGCGTGGCCATCCCCAGGCCGCACCGTGTGGTCGCCTGGAAAGGGGGTGGCCTTCCTCGGGCTTTTGGAATCTTCCGATGACTTGGAATTTCTGAGGTTTCTCGAGCACTTTGATTTTTCGGCTATTTTCTGCATTGCACAGACAAAAAAAGACAGAAACTGGAACTGGGCACTAGGTTAATAAATTATTCACAAATATGGTGTAAATGATATGAAAGTGCATAAAAACATGTAACAATGTTACCAAAAAAAACATGCAACAAGAAAAAATTATAGATACGTTTGGGACGTACCAGCCGTCCATTTTTCTAGGACCACACTGCGTCCTCTTAGAGGATAAGGACGTGGACGCGGTTGGGGCGCTCACGGGGTGGGCGATCGTAGCCCGCCGAGCTGTCTGCTTCCCATTTGTTGGACATGGTGGGGCCCACGTGTAGGAATTCCGGGAGCGACGTGTACCTATCTAGAGCCAGGAAAAAACTATAGAGCGAAGAAAAATAATATAAGAGCTAGGAAAGTAGAACATGAAAATTGATCCCAACATCCTTACATTTTAAACCGTTAACGTACACCATTCCTTTTTAGTTCTTCAATGACACTTTCTGAGTCTCGGAACATAAAGTGCATTAATCATCACGAAAATAAAACATATGTATGTTGTATCAGGATTATAGATGAGGTATCAATATTCACAATACAAAATAAATATATTTTTTGGAAAAAGGGCATTAGTACTTAAAAGGTTTAAGCAAGTACACCTGACCTCTGCATAACTATGATGCACACAGCCGCAAGTTACCAAAAAGAAAAAGAAAAAAGTGCGTACGACAAGTTACAAATCATAGAACTCTCGCCACTCAAGGTAGCTCTTTGCGTAGATCACGCGGCCACCCATGTTGGATAAAAATATCCCTCGCCACCGATTCCAGTCGTGCACACGCCTCCATAAAAAAGTCTTGATATTCCACCCGTCGTAAGATGAACCACGAACGGGGAATACCCGTACATCGATAAAGAACCTGTAAACAAGTGAAATTTTTATCAGAAAAGATCTTGTCATTTCTATTTAGCCAGAACGACCATATTACGGCAAGCGCTCCTACCCTAAGAATGGCTTTAAGCTTACTATCGATCCCGTTAAGCCAATTACCAAAGATATTAGCAACGGATGTGGGTTAATATAAGTTTGAAGCCAGTTGGATAGGTGACTAAATAGATCGTGCAACTTACAAATGAAGAATAAATGTTTTATCGTCTCATTATGAGCACATGAAACACATTTCTTACTCTCTTGCCAATTGTGTTTGACAAGATTATCTTTCGTTAGAATGACACATTTTCGAAGGTATCATGCAAAGACTTTAATCTTTAGAGGTACCTTCATTTTCCAAATTTTATAATTATTATCGACTGGTATTTTAGGTTGAACTAGCGCCCTATATATAGAATCCATAGAGAATTTTTCCATTTCTGTTGAGATTCCATCGAATAAAAATCGTTGTCAACATAGATCTAATAATATAAAATTGATATTATAGATATTAAAAAACTATTCTTCCAAAAACTTGAACAAGATTGTACAAATTTGACTTCGGAAACAACTAATACACCTTTTATCGAAACCGAGGGATGTAATAGTAGATAGATATTCAAGGTTTTAACTTTGTGGATATAAAGAATATTGTTTGGACACGTGACTGAATGCACCTTTACTTTTTTGCGTTCCCTTGTGATAATAGTTTAAATATAAAACACACAGGAGGTTAGTGCGTGCTTCGACGCGTCATATTTTACTTATGTGATTAACTAATTTTTATGTAGTAATTTTTTAGAACTGTTGTTTAGGTTTGGTTAATCTGCATTGACTTCGTTTTTTAATTATGTCTTGCAGGTGTTTTTTTTCGTATATCATGTTTATTTTGAGAGGATAATGAAATTGGTCAGCACGTTGTTGGGGTGTCTTTTTATTTTGGCTTCGGTGTTGGTCGATGGTCAATGGTTGCTTTTATTCAATGTAAAATCGTGAAATTACTACTATAACTCTCACATCGGCTTCGTACTTTGCTTGTTTAGCTTTCTTTCCACTCGGTGCACTGCTAAGACCCGCAAAAATATATATTATATTTACTTTATTTTTTCAAAGTAAATATACATTTAGTAACTTTAAAATAAATAAATAAAATGTTTAAAATATGAAATACACAATAAAAAAACATAAAGTTTAATAAAATACGAATTTAAGAAAAATATAATGAATTTGAAAGAGTTTTATATTAAAAAAAATCTCCACTAACTTTCAAAAAGTTCATGAATTTTACTTATATCTGCAGGTAATTGTTGATGGATCTAAAACAAAGTTTTATGTCCTTTATAGATTTTTTAAATGTTCATGCATTTCAATAAGCATTCATGAATTAACTTGTAAAAAGAAAATTATTTAAAAGTAAAGAAAAAAAATAAGCACCAAAATTCTAACCAACGGTACACACACTTACGCTAGCGGCTTTCAGACAATGAAAGGCCCGATATCGATAGTTGTCTACCAATAACAGGCCGTCGGCCGACAGGCCCATAGAATTGATATTCTTGAACTTGCTATATATTTTTCTGCTCAAAAAATATTTTTACAAATTTTTGGTTAATATGGTTTTTAATAATTCACTTACAGGCGGCCCCTCCACAATTTCCTAGCCAAAGACGCACCATTAGACTTTAGTCCAAAGGATCTTAGTATCTTACTCCCTTCATTCCATAATGTGGTGCATATTTTGCTCTAACAAAGTCAAGCATATCTTCACTTGACCAAGTTTATAAAATAAATTATTAATATGTAAAATACTTCCTTCGATCCATAATAAGTTTATTATGGATCGGAGGAAATATAAAATACATATAATATAAAAGTACACTTTATGATGAAGCTAATGATAGAATTTGAGAATTTATATATTTGTACTTCTTTCTATAATCTTGGTCAAACATAGATGTGTTTGACTTTCTAAAATGAAAAGATGCACTACATTGTGGAATGGAGGGAGTAATAGATTGGATGAAATGGTAAATTGGACATAATTATGGGTGTGCTATGTGGCTCATTTCCTTCTGGTGTATGGGAAGCGGTCTAAATCAATTGCAAAAACCTTATTTTTGTAAGTAATTTTAATCAATTATGCTATTTTCTGATCGAGGTAATTTTTTGATCTTTTTTAATACACTACGGGTGGGATTTTCAGTTCAGATAAACTTCCACGTATATTGCACAAAGCCACAAAAGAGATGCATAAGATGTGAGGAAGGTCGCATTGACAACTTGACACTTCCAAGGGGCAAACAAAATAACGAGTACTTCCTCCATTTTCTTATACATGGCCATTTCGTTTTTTATGTCAAACTTGGTATATATTTTAGTCAATTAAATATAAGTTATATGTCATAACAAATATACTACTTCGTACGAGAAAGTTCTTTGGAATGTGCATCTAGCGACATACTTTAAAATTATAAATCAAAGTTAAACATAAAAATATGGAAAGACCTTGTATATAAAAATGGAGGGAATACTTTATTTCGTAGAAAAGTCCATGTGTATATAAACATCTGCATTGTACTGTGTTTTTATTTTAAAACGTCTTCAATGAAAAACATTCGGTCATGCACTGTAAAAATGAAAAGAACTAAACATTCCAGGGACTATTATGTACAGTACATGTGCACACATCGACGATCAAAGAGATATAGACGCGGTGATCGAGATGTTTTGGGTCCTCCTATGGCCTAAGCCCTTCCGCGATCATCATCAATCAGGGAGATAAAGAAGCGCGTGGCACTACTTCTCGCCAACCGTTCCACCACGCCGTTGATAGCGTCGGCGTGCGGCACAGCGGGCAGGTGCCGGCCTCGCCGCCGTCGATCCAAGGATCGATACAGGCGGTGTGGAACGCGTGCGAGCAGTTGCACAGCTCCGTGACCAGTTGCCCTCCGACGTCGAGCCCCGCCAAGCAAATCGCGCAGATGCCGGCGCCCCCGTAGACGTCGTCCTCGGCTCCCTCGATGTCCGCCGGCGCAACCAGACGAGGCCTGTGCTTTGGCGCCGTCAACGTAGACGACCGGTTCGTCTTCGGCGGCGAGCTGGACTGCCAGAAGGCTGCCTCCATGAGGCGCTCCATGGGCGCAGTGTCGACGGGCTCACTCCACGGCTCTTGATCCGGCAGCATCTCGCCTTCGAACGAGACGACGCCGAGGCGGTCCAGGACGATCGCCGCGGCGAAGCGGACGTAGTCGAGGAGGTGGTGCAGGGCCAAGAGATATCGTCGCAGCACAAGGTCGTAGCCGTGGCAGGAACGAGCCATGGTGGTTAACCAGTAACACGCCTGAGCTGATCTGCGGGTACTAAGTTGCCACAGGCACGCAGGTCCTTATAAATCGCCATTTGGCAAGTACGTTTGGTGCTACGATGCATCAAGGGGCCGGGTTGCAAGTTGGGTGGGGGTGGCTAAGTGTTAATATGACAATTGGTTGGCGTCAAGATCATTAGGGCGCGCCCATGCAGCAGCCACTCAATCATGCACCCTCTAAGCTCGACTCGCTTTCCCCCACGGATGCTTGAACGGGATGCATCAAGGGGCAATGTCAGATCATCGTGTTCCTCTTCGTTGCCGTGCCGTCATCCTCATTATACAATTCCTTGTTCACTCGACTCGAGCGAACACGCGTTTCAGAATATGGCAAGCGCGAACTAAAAATATCAATTGCTATGATAGTGTGCAAAAAGAAAGGTGCATACAGTAATTGTTACCTGCATCTACAACGATTATCACTAAAAACAGTTCGCGTTTATCATGTCTCTAAACGAACAATCACCCTAAATTAACGTCCAATTTTCTTTTCCCTTCCCCGTTCTTTGCTAGTGAAACCTGGGGGAGGCAACCGAACACAATTATTTGTCAGCGGGGTTAACTGATCTTGTTTCGTCGTAGTAGCTAAAGCCGGATACTGAGCCACTGAGCCGACTGTGTGTCGTCAACATTATTGGTAGATATGATCCTTTTTTATTATATATTTTCGATACAATTAGTCTATTTTATTTAAGTGAGACAGCGTCACTGGATGCGACAACGGATAACAACTGAAAAGCAACCTTGGCGTGCATAACAGAGAAAAGAAGAGATAAGATCGTCAGAGTGGATCATCAAGAAATCAACCTCCCGACCTAGCGCCTCGCGACTCCTCCTCCCGATCTAGCGCTGCCGCCGACCAACTCTCTCCACCCCGCCCCTCCTTCCTCTTCTCTCCCCTTCGCCGCCCCCGCGCGGGGGCAGTTGAGGGGCCCGACCTCGACGGCCAACGGTTCCACATCCGCCCTCCCCATCACCTCCGTCGCCGCCGAGGGTTGGCGTCGGGCTTAGCCCGTGCGTTGGCCGGCGGTGGCGGAGGGATGTTCCTCCTCTTCAGGATCGAACGACGGTGAGGACACCGGATCCGTGGGGTGTGGCTGCCTCTACCCGCGGCGGCACGACGATCCCCGACGGCGGCGTTTGCGACGCGGGTGTAGTTCGGCTGGGCGCGACGTGGTGATCGGTTGGGCATGGCCTGAGGATGGTGGTAGGGCTGGACGTGGCCGATGGCGGTGGCCACGGTCAGCCTGGATCTAGGCCCAGCGATGGCGACGACCACGTCTGGCCCAGATTTAACTACAGTGGTGGTGTCGTCCCCTCCTCTGGGAAGGCTGGCCAGGTGGAGGGTCCTGGTGGCGGCAGATCTTGGGATCCCGTTCCCGGGGTCGTCGCAGGACGCGCGTGGCGGTCGGAGCTTCCTCTGGCATTGACGGCGCGGGATGCAGGACCACCACGGCTATTACCGTTGTATGGGCAACAATAGCGATTGGCGCGATGGTGGGTGCTCCCTGTAGTGTCCGAAACCGGGTCAGCGGCCCCTCTTCATCAACGGTGGAAGACTCTGGGGTCATGAGGGCGACTTGGAGTCTGGATCTCGAGATGATGACGGCATGAGGAAAAAGATCCTCAGAGTGGAGACAGGAAAAATGAACGAAAAGCCGCGGCCCTGATCATCAACATGTGAAAATTGTTACCGTACGAGAATCCCCACTGTTTGTTTTAAACAACGTGTTCCACAGCACGGGGAAGGGAATGTGAGTTTAAATTAAAATTTTATTTAAGGGATAGATTCAAAACGTATATTATTAGTTGCATCTCGTGTTTATTATTGTGTGATGAGAATTAGTAGAGGATTTGAGGGAAAGTTCCAACGCACATGAACTAAAAGTGGGACTAAAGAAGAGATACGTGGGAATTAATCTTTTAAAGGCAACTCTAATCGATCTTCTCAAGTATACAGAAGAATAAGCGGAGGCGACTGCCCAGGCGATGAGCGGAGGGAGATGGGTGGCCTCCTCCTTGAGGACTGGAGCACCTTTAAGAAGAGAGGGAGAGAGATTCTCGGCCGTGCGCGCAATCCCGGGAGGTGTGTGCGGCTGCTACGGAGCAGAGTGAAGGTTTTCTTCAACACAGAGCTAGATCCGGTGGATTTGAAGGAAGATTGGACCGGGGACGACGGGGCGGTGATCTCGTCACCGGAGTTGAATTCCGCAGCATCAATCCGGGTGAGTTATGGGAAGAAATTTGGGTTTGATTCCGTTGAAGCTGATTCGAAATTGTGGGGGGGATCGGTGCCAAGCCTTGGAGGTCGTTATGGATTTATTTGGGGAGTTAATTCCTTCAATTTGGAGGCGGAATTGGGGGAGGCTGAACCTTATTTGATGGAGAGGAAACAGAGGTCCTCTCTTCAGTTTTCGCTGCACCACTTTCAGTCATTCTGCCTAGTTGTTTCTTGCCCTGTTCTTTCTCTCTCGATTTCTAAACAGAGGAGAGTGATTGCGTCCGCCGGAGCTGGTGCTAGTGATAAGGGTGTGGCGTCTGTTGCCACAATCGCCGGCGTGGTCGGAAGCTCCGTCGACATCCAAGCTGATGGCCGGCAAACTACTGTGGCGCCTCCGGGGCGGGTGGCCCCTGAACTCGTTCCTCCTGTTCAGGGGGCAACTGATGGTGTCCTCAACTCGCCTCTCTTGCTTCTGGGAGAGGCTGGGTCAAGCCGGGGCAATGGGGGAAAGACCCCGTCTGCGACGATTGGCTTCTTCGGGCCGCTGGAGCCGCCGCCGATCCAGAGGGCGGGCAAGGCTGTTGCCTTTGTGGCCGCGGAGGAGGTCGAGGCGCCGGTCATCATTGACTTGGAGGCTGCTCAACGCGCTATCGTTGGAAAGCTTCTGGTTGGCCGGCTGCTCTCGCCGTACCAGGCCGACCCCCATGCCATTGTGCGTGAGCTCAGGGGGCCATGGCGCATCGTGGGCGATGTGACGCCGCAACGCGTTCAGAGCGACGACGGAAGATTCATCCTGAACTTCGAAGCCGAGGGCGACAGGCTCCATGTGCTGCGGGCTGGGCCGTGGCACTTCCACAACGATGCTGTTATCTTCGCGCCTTTCAACGGAAAAGGTAATGCTTGTGATGTCAAGTTAGACGTCATTCAAGTTTGGGCTCAAATTCACGAGCTCCCGTATGAGCTCAAGACTGAGGAGATGGGCTGGGAGCTGGGGAAGAAGCTGGGCAAAGTGGTGGCCGTTGCTCATAAGAAGAAGATCATTGTTGATAAGTATCTCCGGGTGAGAGTCGACATGCCGGTACATCAACCTCTCAAAGAATTCATCTTCGCCAACCCTGCTGGAAGTTCCACAATACTCAGATACCCGGTTAAATATGAAAAGCTCCCACATTTCTGTCTTTGTTGCGGTCTTTTGGGGCATACTTCAGAGAAATTTTGCAGCAAGCCGAAGGAGGCTCGTGCCCCAGCCTACACCACCAACATCAAGGCAACGCCTCTCTGGAAGGAGAGGTCCTCTGGAGCAGCGTTAGTGCCGCTTGGTACGATACGCCGGTCCCTAAATTTTGAAGGAATGATGGCTCCGGAGGATCTGGAGCGTGAGGACAGCAGCGTCAAGGTTCCTGAAGTGGTGATCAAGGCGGTGGCCAAAGCCGTCGCGACGCTCACTGTCTCCACTGCCAGCGACCCTGCCCATGAGTCTGTTGACATGAAGATTGCAGAGGCTGTCGAGGTTCAACCAGCTGCCTCTCCTGCTGCTGGGGCGAACGATGGGCTAGCCCAGCTGTTTGGCCAGGCGGGCCAGGGGTCCGCGCTGCCCATCGTCGATGCTTCACTGGATAGTGCGGTTGGGCGTTGCCGTGCAGACTAGCGGATGGCGGATGCTTCGGATGGTCCTGCCCAGGAAAAGAATTCCATCAGTAAGGTGGACAAAGAGCTTGGAATTTCCATTGCTCTGGCTCAGGTATCTCAGTTGAAGACAAGTGGGGTGGTGGCTAATTCAAGGCCGAGCACTGACGGGAAGGGTTCGGAGACCATTTGGGGACGATGGAAAAGATTTCACAGAGCGGAGGCGCTGGAGCGCTCTGAGATTCAATATGCTGGAGTGAAACATGCTAAGTTTGGGGTCCCTACTCCTCCAAACAGTGGTAGTGAACTCTCCAATCGAAAGATGGCCTTTGCTGCTATTTTGGAGAGTTCTGCTGGATCAAAGAGGACCCTCTCTGATAGACAGAGCTTAGTCCTAAACATGAATAGCACTGGTGTGTCTTTCCAAGACACATCGACCCAATGTTATCTTCATCTCTGAAACAAGGACGAATAAAGAGTATGTCGAGAGTTTGCGTTATCGATTGGGCATGAAAAATGTTTTCACTAGTAGTGGTCATGGAAAAGGTGGAGGGTTGGCTGTGTACTGGGATGAGAGTTACACTCTGGAACTAAACAAATTTGGGGAACACTTTATTGATATGTACGTATGTACAACTGATGGTTCTAAATGGAGGTGTACTTTTGTGTATGGAGAACCCAAGGCGAGCCAAAGGTATGTGATGTGGAATCTGTTAAGGCGGATAAAACCCCTCGGTTTGGGTCCTTGGTTTATGGTGGGCGACTTTAACGAAGCGATGTGGCAGAATGAACATTTTTCTCAGCATAAGAGGTCCCCTAAGCTCATGGCAAATTTTCGGGAGGTTTTATCTGACTGCAATTTATTTGATTTGGGTTTCCAAGGTGTTCCGTGGACGTATAATAACAAACAGGATGGTAACAAAAATGTTAAGGTTCGGCTTGATCGAGCGGTGGCTTGCCCGCGATGGTCTTCCCTTTTTCCTCATTGCAAGGTATCTCATGTTATCAGTTCCAGATCAGACCATTGTCCTCTGCTTATTCAGGTGTTGGGTTCTCCTAGAGCTGGGACTGTTAAAAAACATTTGAGATATGAGGCGTACTGGGAGAGGGAAGGTGTGTCTCTTGATGACCAAATCAAATATTGTTGGGATAATCGATCCCACGCCAGTGACTTGGGGGATGTGGCAAAGAATTTGGATAATGTGATGAAGTCCCTTCATGGATGGAGCAGAGTACAGATTGGTTTTCTTCCCAAAAAACTGCACTGTGCTCGCAAGAGACTTAATGTTCTTTTTAACAGAAATGATCAGAATGCTTGTCTTGAAAGGAATAAAATTATGAAGGAGATGGATGATCTTCTTCTTAAGGAAGAAATTATGTGGAAACAGAGATCGCGTATTGACAGGATTAAAGTTGGGGATCGCAATACAAACTTGTTCAAAAGGAAAGCGACTTGGAGAGCTAAGAAGAATAATATTTCAGGCCTAAGGAAGAGTGATGGGACGCTTACAGAGAATTTGGAGGAGATTCAGGGTATGGCAAATTCGTTTTTTAAGCAAATTTACTCTTGTGATTCGGCTGTTGACCCGTGATATTAACGCTGATCTCTGCAAGCCATTTTCTGAACAAGAGATTAGTGATGCCCTTTTCCAAATTGGCCCACTAAAGGCTCCGGGGCCTGATGGCTTTCCTGCGAGATTTTTCCAGCGGAATTGGGGTTTGTTAAAGGAGGATATTATTCGGGCTGTCCAACAATTCTTTACTGATGGAATTATGCCAGATGGAATAAATGATACGACTATTGTTCTAATCCCAAAAGTGAAGAATCCTCAGGTCACAGATTTTAGGCCAATCAGTCCGTGTAATGTTATTTACAAGATTATATCTAAGTGTCTTGTCAATAGATTGAGACCTCTTCTGGATGGTATGATCTCTCCTACTCAAAGTGCATTTATCCCGGGCAGACTTATTTCTGATAATGCACTCATTGCCTTTGAATGTATGCATTCTTTGAGTTCGCTAAAAGATGTTAGGGGGGAATTTTGTGCGTATAAACTGGATCTTGCTAAGGCTTATGATCGGGTGGATTGGCACTTTTTGAGGAGTATGCTTGGCGCATATGGTTTTGCGCCGGTTTGGATTAATTGGATTATGACTTGTGTAACTTCGGTCAAGTTTGCAGTGCGTTTTAATGGTCAACTTCTGGATTCCTTCTATCCTTCTCGTGGTCTTAGGCAAGGGGATCCGTTATCGCCATACTTATTTTTATTTGTGGCTGAAGCTCTCCCCTTATTGCTAAATGATGCTTGTGTTAAAGGGACTTTGCAGGAATTTCATTTGACCACAGGCTCCAGGTATCACTCATTTGTTATTTGCCGATGACAGTCTTATTTTTTAAAGGAACCATGGATCAAGCCTTGACCATTCATAGAATTTTATCGATGTATGAGAAAGGGACTGGGCAGATGCTTAGCCCAGATAAGTGCTCAATTTTATTTGGGAAAAAGTGTAGCTTGGAGAATCAAGTGTCAGCCATGGTCGTTTTAAAAATCACAGCAAAGGGTTTTGAAGACAAGTATCTGGGTTTGCCGGTGCCTGAAGGAAGGATGAAAGCTGACAAGTTTCAGTCTTCAAAGGATAAAACTCTCAAAAGGCTCTCGGATTGGGTTGAAAAATATGCTTCTAGTGGTGCAAAGGAATTTTTTATCAAGTCTGTGATTCAAGCGCTTCCGATTTATGCCATGGGAATTTTCAAGTTTCCTGCTTCTCTATGTGAGGAATTGTCACAACTTATCCGCAATTTTTGGTGGGGTGATGAGGAAGATAGGAGGAAAACCCATTGGTTGGCATGGGATAAACTTACGAGATCCAAGAGTGAGGGTGGTATTGGTTTTCGTGATTTGAGATTGTTTAACCAAGCTCTTTTGGCCAAACAGGCGTGGAGGTTACTGGTTAACCCAGATTCTTTATGTGCAAAGTTGATGAAAGCTAAGTATTATCCTCAAGGGCACCTTCTTGATACCGTTTTTCCGCAGTCCTCGTCGTTACCTTGGCAAGGCATTATGCATGGCCTGGAGCTGCTTAAAAAAGGAGTCATCTGGAGAGTGGTGGACGACACTAATATTAGTATATGGAGAGATAATTGGATCCCCAGGAACTCGGGTCTTAAAATATCTGGAAAAATGAATAGAACTAGGGTAAAATGGGTGTCTGAGTTATTCATAAGTGGGTCTAAGATGTGGGATGAAAACTTGATCAGGCATATTTTTTATGCGTATGATGCGGATGATATTTTGAATTTGCGCATTCAGATTACAGGTGATGGAGACTTTATCGCTTGGCACTGGGGGGGGGGGGGAATCCAGCAATGCGGTTAATGGAGAACGGAAACTTTGGGACATTATTTGGAAGACCAAGGTCCCACAAAACATCTGAATCTTTGCATGGAGGGCTGCGACCAACAATTTGGCGGTTCAGGTAAATAGAGTTACACACCATCAAACGAATTCAGGTATGTGTTCTATTTGCGGTTTGGAAGAAGAAGATACTTTCCATGCTTTAGTGGCTTGCCCTAAGGCTAGGGCTTTGCGTTCGTGTTTGAGGGACAAATGGAATTTTCCAAGTGAAGATGTTTTCATCTTTACTGGCTCGGACTAGCTTCTTATTTTATTAGAGCAGTTCAGGACTCCCCTGTGTGAGCAAGTCCTGTTCACATTTTGGAGAGCATGGCATTTGAGAAATGATATAATTTTTGGTAAAGGGAAGGAATCCATTATTGCTTCTGCAAATTACGTGGAAAATTACTGGCATTCCTTCTCAGCTTATCACATTGATGTTGACGTGCCCTATAGCGCGAAGGTATTTGGCCTACTAATAAGTCGGAGAAAACCAAGATGAGGTGGCTACCTCCCCCCCCCCCCCTGATGTCTTCAAGATCAATGTCGATGCAAGTTTTGTGGCGAGTTTAAGTTGTGCGAGTGTAGGGGTCGTGGTCAAAGACTCGGATGGTAATGTCATCATCTCGTCTTAGGATTTTATTCGGTGTTGCAATTCTGTGGATGAAGCAGAGATGCGGGCGTGCCTTGCTGGTCTCTATATTTGTATGACCCTTCATAAGCCTATTCTCTTGGAAACTGATTGTTCGTTCGTGGCTTCTTTTCTTGCAAATGATATCTTAGACAGGTCTCCGCTCACTGATCTGAAAAAGGAGGCGCTCAACATCTCCAAATTTATCAAGCATTGCAAGATTAGTAAGATTAGTCGTTCAACCAATGGGGTGGCGCATGAGATTGCTAAGTTTGGTTTTGATAATAGGTCTTATGGTGTTCTTTGTAATAATTTTCCGCCATGCGTGGCGTATGCTGTAAAGAATGATTGTAATAACCTTTTAATTAATTAATATATGGGGTGGTGTTTTTAAAAAAAAAAAGTATACAGAAGAATACGATCGAGTTAGAAGAGCACATTTATTCCTCTACAAAAACATCATTTCTAATCAAATCCCTATAGTTAACTCCTTCAAAATGATTAAACACCCAATCGATACAAATTTGAAATAAAGTTCATCATTAAACTGAGTTCACGGCCATCAAACTACAACATAACGAAATTTAAAAAATAAAACTAGTGATCGACGGCTTCGTCGTCACTTGTCTTCAACAAATTGCCCTCATTTGAAATGTTGATGATCGACATCATCGCTAATGATTGATACGCCGCGTACTGTCGCCACTCCTCCTTAACGCCCTTCGGGTAACACCGGCAAAGATTGACCTTCTACTCCTCGCCGGCGCGGTCTGCCTTAAGCCGCTCACGTGCGTTTCGACCTTCATGGTGCTTGCGCACAGGGCCGTATCCACGTTCACGTAGCTGGGTGCACAGGACAACAAGTATATGACGTTTCTCTTTGTTATTTATTGTTTAGTGTAGTGTGTCATCCTATATTTAAATAAAAATATACGTTTTTTAACATTGGGTTCCCTCGGTCATATTCTCTCTGGGTTTGCCCCTGCTTGCGCGGCGTAGCCATCCATCGGTCTACCGCACCAACAACAACGGGTCATTCGGGAAGCTGAGCCTCGCCAATGCGTCGTGCAGGCGCATCGAGATGACTTCGTAGATATGCATCACCTATTGCATCGACTGGTAGGAGCCGAGTCAATGGCACTTGTGTGTCTCCCTTTAGGTTATCTATGCCACCCACGTCGCCGAGGTACATCCTCTGCAACGACGAGAGATCGGGATAGCGAGATCCGCGACCGTTGCCACGGAAGGAAGAGGATGCATCACAGGAGGAGGACAACACACCACGGGAGGCACGACAGCGCATATCCGCACTGTGAGTTGGCGGCGGGGATCATCAGGGGTGAGATCTGGACATCTCTGTGATGGGGGCGGCGCTGGAGTAGAAAGAGGGGCGGTGACAATGTGGGTGAAAACCTATCGGCACCGAGAGATAGGAGATAAATTTTTACTTTGCGCACGAGAGACCGAGTATATTTAGTGGTCGTGGCTGCCGCAGAGGATGGATGGTTATTCCCTATTACCAATTCCCTTTAAACAAACACATGGATGGTTGTATTTTAACAATGTTTCTATTATTTAAGAGCGCATAGTAGATTTTTTATATTGTGTCGATCGTCCTAATAATCGCCACTATGACGATGACTTGGAAACGAGTCTAGCAGAATCGCCATCCTGTGCCCCCACACTATATTTTTTGGAGGGTCTTCCAAATAAAATCCGTGTGCCTCCACGTTCGGAGGTTGGGCGAGGAAATACAGCGCTCCCCCATCCAAAAATATATTTGCGTCATGGAGATTTCGAAACATGCTTCCCCTTCCATCGCTGTCCACATCCCCACGTCGTCACAATTTGGTGTTACCTTCGCCCCTTAGACCATCATGACTTTGCCCCCCACACTCGCCCTCGTTGGCCTTTTTTAGATTTCCTAAATTGCGCCGCAGTCCCGCGGTTGCTTCCCGCCCCCCCTCCCTTCATCTTGCGACCTTAAAGGCATTCGTTGAGTTGCCAAAAGGTAAATTTCGTCAATTTTGTTCATGTAGACTAGTCTAGCCCCTCACATATTCATGTAGATGATATATGATTCATAATTTGTGTAGATGAAGACAATGATAGAGGAGTTTCTTCGAGCTCCATTCCGAGAGTGAGGTCATGGACAGTAAAAAAGGGTAAGATTGTTTGTTGGTTGATCAATGGATAGCAATGAGCTAGATGAATAACAAGTGTCCGAGATCACATGTGGGTCGTTTGACATCTCACTGGAAATGGAATCCCAATCATGTTGTACTCTGAATCTTTTCATAATAGAGTACCTATCTTGGCTATCTGTTTCGACAACGCTTTCACATGTTTGAATCACTTTAACGAATTTTGGATGAAATTGAAGTGAATGAAACGTTGTTCAAGCCACGGAGAAATTCTATCATTTTTTAATTACTTTTTATGTTTTTGATATATATCTAATTATTTTCATACACGTTATACATTTTTGGTATATATCTAGATTTTATTTTTGATACACGCTGAACATTTTAAAATATATGATGAACGTTTTAATAAATATAGTAGAGTGCCCGTGCGTTGCAACGGGATTTTCAAAAAAAATATTGCATATACATACTTATGTTGTTGTATAAAGCTCAACATTTTTTTACTCCTACCAATGACATCATCTTGGAACCTTTGTCGACGTCGTTTTGAATGTCACGTAATCCATTTACATTTCTCTCGTAATCTAAAAAAATAGATAAATATATATATAGACACACCTTTTATATTATCATGTGCAACATATATACAAAGAAGAATTATGTTAATGCATCTGCTCATTGCGTAAAACTTGATGAGTTTTCAATCTGATCCATCATAGTTACTTTGTTGACTTCTTAATCGACATTATCAGAGCATCATCCAAAGCCATATCGGTTTTTATCTATGATATACAAAAGTAAACATGTGAACATATATTAAAAATAAAAAATAAAATAAAATTCATTGGTCAGCTGCTAGATGCAAGAAGGTGACCATTTTTAGTGAAAATGTTTGACATCATGCTTTTTAGTAGAGTGAGTCGCATTCCAGATTTAATAACATGTAGGATCGCATGTAAATTACTTGTGGGTAATTATTCTTCAAAATGTTTTGTTAGGGTTTGTGTTATTTTTTTATTATAATAACATATTTGACATTTCTCTCATATCAAACAACAAATTTTCTCTAAAAGAGGCAAACGATCGCTCATTTTCTTCTTATATTGAAAACAAAAGCAATTCACTCTCTCACCGCACGATACAATGATCGCTCACACCTCATTTCGCCATTTTGCTCTCCTTGCAACAACTTCTCCTCGATGCCACGACATTGAACCTGCATCTTGCTCTCACCAGTGTCTCCCCTCCCCTCCGTGGTGTCGATCGCCCCCCTCCTCCCCCCTCTATGGCATCTTAGACAGATTCTCGGTGCTAAGGAGTGCACACCGTCTTAGCCAAGGGCAATCACCACGGTGACGCAACCTTCTTCCCACCAAACGTCGTACCTTCTTCGAGTACGGTGGACAAAGTACCATAAGAAGGATATCTGCAATGCTATAAACATCGTGTCATCTCTAAACCATTTTTATTTTCATCTTTAAACATCTCAACTTTTATTTTCCTATGTGCGCATGCACGAAGGACCAAAAGCATACTTGTTGAATAGATATGAGCTTTAAAACATATTTTTGATATGAATTTTATACATTCTTGTCTTTCCAAAGAAAATGCATGGGAATGGAGATATGCAAGTTACAGAACTGAACAAGGACAATTGAAAATCTGAGCTTGTGACATTCACAAACAGAGTCATTGAAAATCTGAGATTCTTAGTTTATGAGATTTTCAATAGAGTCATTGCCATTTCATAGAGATTCTTAGTTGTTAATCTCATGAACAGATAGCTATTGGTTACCTAGAGTCATTGTCATTTCATAGAGATTCTTAGTTGTTAATCTCATAAACAGATATCATATTGCACCTTTGAAGGAAATGCTAATTTGAAATATCAAGCAATAGGTATTATCATAAATAACTTAATCAGGTATAGATAAACCTTTGCCAATTTTTTATTTCCCAATTGATGAAGGTATGCAATCCGGAGCAGCAAAACTAAAGCTAGATTGCTTCACATAATAGTCTCTCAGATCCAAAATGTGTGTCTGCATACTGATGAGCAGTTAGCTGACATCAGCAATAAAGAGGTAGCATGTTAAGAGGAATACACATGCCTAGTGCTCGTCGTCGATATCGTAGGGTAAATTGCCGACGTACACCTTGGCCTCCACCGACACCTCCACATACTCCCCTACCCCCGTCGTATCTCCTTCCATTGTGACACCTTCCCGGTCCTCCTCATCTCCTCCACCATGTCGCTCGGTTCCCGCTCTAGCCATAGTCCACCACAACCTTAGGCGATCACTCTATCCGCTTGCACCTGATCTCGCGAATGGCTCTGTCGATTGAACCCACCTCCTTATGTATGATGCCTTTATTCTTAAGGAGAATGTTAATCGGATTCTCATAATGAAAAACCATCTTTAGGTACATTGCCTGAAATTGAAACATGAAGGATGAGAAGTTTAATGCTTGCCAGAACAAGCAAGTGAGGGGAGATGTACATACCATGGGAGGGAGAGGAAAGGCATGATGGTTCGCTACAGAGAAATCAAGTGACGCCTGCAATTTTATGACATATGAGAATTGCAACAACATCATAAGTATCCATTCAGCAAAAACATGATACACAAAGATCAACATAGTTTTCTGCATGCATCTCAGAACCAACCAAACTAAATCATCAGGGATTTATGGAGAAAAGGGTAGGGAGATAACCTCGATGCCGCACTTTATGGTGATGCTGGCAAGCTTGTTGCCCATCTTGTACGCCTCGTGCTCGTGTGCTGCCACCTCCTCCCACCTTCCCCGTCATCCAGCCTCGATGCACAGCTGATGCCATCTCTGCTCGGGCGTCGCGCCCCTCGTATCCTTCAGCCTCTCCATGAGCTCCTCCGTCCTCGTCCCATCTAGGAAGACGCAGGCCGCCACTCCACCTCCCACCTTCCCCTACCGCTAGCCTCGATGCCATAAAGGTGGGAATGGTGGTGTTGTCGGCGCTCGAGGCTTCCGCTCGGGGCATGGCCTGCCGCGACTACCACATTGCAATGTATGCGGGAAATGGCCTACCGGAGAAGGGCGTGATGGAAGGCTACGCCGGCAAAAATTTGGGATGATGATTGAATAGAGATTAATGTCAATAGCATAATTTTGGAATGTTAATTAAATAGGTTGATCTCACATAATTAACTATTAACCAACTTTCCATACTGAAATGATAATTATGGAATATCAATTGAATAAATTGATATTTCGCATCAATTAGCAGGCCTGATAAGTTTGGAATGTTAATTAAATAGGATGATCTCGCATAATTAACTATTAACCAACTTTCCATACCGAAATGATAATTATGGAATATCAATTGAATGCATTGATATTATGGGAATGATTATTAAGTACTAACCAACTGTACAAACAGTGTTTTGGCAACTGATTTTAGTGGGAAAACCAGTGTAGGGGTGGTGGTGGGAGAGGTGGAGACATAAAAAAACCGTGGAGGCGAAAATAACCGTGGAGGGCAGCCTACCAACTCCCCTTTAGGAGTAGAGATATGTTTTGAGTATATTTCCAAATATGTGTTGAATATTTTTCAAATACAAGTTAAGAATTTTTTTAATAACACAAACCATTTGTTAAAACGACATCACATTGATTAGATTGTATATACTTTTTTTATAATGTCCCAACAATATTTTTGAAATTCCTGAAAATTTTCTAATATGTCACGTACATTTTCTTTGATTGGTATGAAACATTTTTGTTCAACTAAATGAAAATAATAATTCAAACATAAATTTAAGAAACATTATTTTGAAACGTGTAAGCATTTTGTAAGTGACACAAATATCTTTTCTGAAATTTATCAATATTTTCCATTAAGAAAGCTCCAGAGCCAAGCGCTTCTTTTTCGTTCCCCTTGAAGCGAGATAAAGACCGCTGAACCTATATCTCGCACCGTGCGGACGGAAAGATCTCTCGTTGAAGATTTTTCTACATCGCTGCACTACTGGGCAGCCAGTTTTGTCTGGTTTTATAGACGGTACTGGTTTTGTTAGTTTTTTATGATTTATTTTCTTATTTATCTTATTTATTCACTTGTTTATTTCAGTCACATACTTTCTTTGTTTTTTACGTTGTCACAGTTTTTCTTCTTTTACTTTCCATTATTTATTTATTTCTTAGTATTATTTTTCATATTAATTTGGTTTTTATTTTTCTTTTGCTTTATTTTTTCAGTTTTTGTTGGTTGTGTTCGTTTTTTCTTGGTTTTGACCCTTTTCATTCTTTTTGCATGCTTTTCTACATTTTCCATATACATGTTTATCTGTTTTTGCACGTATTTAATATTTTAAAATATATGATTAATATTTTCAAATACAAGATTGATAATTTGAATACATGGACACTATTTTTCTATATACATTTATGATTTTTAAATGCTTGATTAACATTTTAAATATCTGATTTTTAATACATGGTTAACCTCATCCGCCTCCTTCTGTTCCACCTCCTATCCTGCTTCACATAATTCGGAGGCAAGCCTCCACAATGCAAGCGGAGTACCGGTCCTGAATCTCAACTAGGACCTCCAATCGATGCCACACAGGCAACATCTTGTCGGTGGTTAGCCAGTAATCATGGCTACTGGCTTGAGTGTGGATAGGCTAGATCAAAGCAGCTTGGAAGTCGCGGCACGAGCAGGTGAGAGAGGAAGACAATGGGAATGGGTAGGGGTTAAGGCTTGTCGTCCGGCATAACAAGACGTGGACATGCGAATGGACGGGCACCAAACTTCAACATGAACGGAGTAGCTTTCTCTATCACCGTGTCGATACTAAAGCGATGTCGCCCGCTCGGTCATTACGTCCGATCATCGATCATGTCACTTTAACCAGCGTTAATATCGCCGAGTCACATCCGTTCGACATAAATGTGCAGTAACTACTCCCGTGCAAAGAGGATTTTTTTCACACGAATAATGTTTTGGGTGGTCCTCACCCTCGATTTGTGTTCGATTAATGAAAAAACTAAAGAGTAGGTGCGATCGTGGGAAAATGAATTATCATGTTAAATTGTAAACTGCGTTCGAACAACATCATTCAAACGTTGTACCACAATGTTTAAGAGTTCATATTAAAGATACACTAGTGAGGTGAGGTGCCGGACACAGTTGGAAATGCCCGAGCTACACGGCGCTCTGCAGCAGCACGATGTGGCTGGGGACGCGGTCTGTGATGCATCCGGACAAGGAGGGTCGCGCTCTGCGATAACGGGTATCACGGGGTCTCGCGACCCAGCGGTATATGCATGTATCCCGGCCGCAGGAAAATCAATCCCTCGCACCGGCAAGCAGCTCTGCTTCACTGGTTTCGTCGTCGTCGTCCTGTTCTGTTGCGGGAACGTGCTGCAAGGGAGATCTCCCGTCTGCGGATTGAGTTGGAGCTGCGCTTCTCTTTCTTGACGTGGGAGTTGTCCGGTCAAGACGCCGTCTGCGAGCAAGCTCGTGATTAGTACCGACATTGCCACTTCAGGTAGGAGTACCAATCATGAATCATGTACTCTGGTGACTTTGATCTGGTCTCAGGTCTTGCCTAGTACGGACATATGTCGGATCGCGACGCCAAGAATTTGGTTCGGCCGACGCTAGGCGCCGGTCGACATGCCCGATCGGTCAATCCGTAGTCGTTCGATAGCGGGTATCTAATAATTCAGATTGTTGTGTATCTTTTTGTAAATTTTTTAACTCGTATCAATGTAGCTTTGTTAGATGTTCATTATAGCTTTTTGGTACACGGATGTATTTTTTTTATTATGTGTAGTTTTCTCAAAAAAATTCACTGTTACAGCAAAAAATCTGACAAAAAATATTGCGTACCATATTTATTATCAATTCGTTGCAATAAATTTGATCACCGGTGATATCTTTCTTAAATAAGGTTCCAACAAAGTTCGGGATATATCATCACCGATCATACTTCGTTATTTTTTGTTATAGCAAAATAAATGGTCAGAGGTAGCTTTTCTCACAGCCTATCTCTATCTTTATCTCTACTATCTAAAAAGAACCTAACGGTTTCTCACGGTCCTCCATCGTGTTTTGACATCTTTTTCGTCAACCAATCTAAGCCTCACCCGCCAGCCTAATTTTTCACTGTTAATAATTATACCCCACCAATCAGCCATAATAAGCACATACATAAGTTAAGAAACCACGCACGCACAATTAATTACCAACATATTTATTCACATTATTAGTAATAAAATAAAGATAAATGCAATGATTTCATACCAAAATTTGCTACCATTTAAATACCATAAATATATAAAGTTGTGCTCCCGTTGCAACGCACGGGCATTGTCCTAGTTGAACCAGAAAAATGTAACACCGTTATTGCCGCTCATACATTTTAAAATGGATGTACATAATACTAAAATACATCTAGATACATCTATTTTAGCGATAAGTAATATGGATGAGCATAATAATATTTTTATGTCATGCTATCATATAAATGTGTTTAGCATTAAAATATATCTAGATACATATGCTTAGTGAAAATATACATAGATCTAACGTAGTAGTATTTTATCATGATCTAACGTAGTAGTATTCGCACATCAGATGCAACAAAAATCACACACGCAGTGAATTCTATGGGACAATGGGCCTTGGAGCTAATCGCGTGATTCGGCCGGTCGGTCTTCCCGGAGGGATCGTTTCCCATTCGGTTCTACAACTGGTGAGGCAAAAGGGGATGTACATGCGCAACTTGACCTGGACTCTGCATGAGGATCGGGAAACGACGAATATGAAATTGTACTATGCAGAAAACTACAGAGAATTATCGTTTGTATAGGACAAGTTACATGGAAAAAATAACAGAAAAATTGTCTCATTTGTATTTGAATGAGGTTAGAGTAGATATTAACCTACATATTAGCTGAGGCATAAGAAGCCAAGAAAAAGAAATTTAGATACCGCCATCAAATATTCTCTTCTCAAAAGATATTTATAGGAATCTTATCAATCGAGGAAGAACGTTCAAAATATGGCTGCCTAACGCGAATGCTTTTGGGCCATTAGATCATTTGTACGGACCGCGAAGCGGAGATGATGATCGCCACATCAGATTTATGTCCCGTTCATACTAACATAAAGGTAGCGCGAACGATTTTCAAACCAAGTTCACATGACTAGCACAGTGATTCTTCTCACTTATGTTCACCTAGGAGATCTAAGTTTGAATCCCAGTCTTTCTTCTATTATTATTTTTAGGAGATATGGCGAAATGCCGAAATACATAAAGAAATTTTTCCAAAACATGGTTTTTAATTACATGGCGATTTTTACAATATATTTTTATTTTTTTTTGCTCAATGGAAAATTTCTTTTATTCCTTAATTTTTTTAATGTAACAATGAAAATTAATTTATAGAACATGGAAAAAATATTCAACAGTGGAAAAATTATTATTGGTTGATGAAAAAATTTAGTCCATGTAGCACGACAAAATTTCCTTTTTAGACATGCTAATTTTAGATTATGCAACATGGCAAACAAAATGGAGATGACAATCTATATCTCTTATAAAGCAAAACTCCACTAAGATGCATTTATGATGTCTATCTCAACACGCGAGCTATCCACATCGTCCACTATTGTAGCCAATCAATTGTCCATGTCATTCACAAAAAAAATCCTACAAATGTGCATTTATGGTATATATCTCAATATGCAAGCTACCCACATCACCCACTATTGTACTCAATCATTTGTCTATTTATCCACTTTCATTTACATGCATCTTATACCCTTTCAATTTACACTGTAGAGTTTCTATAAAGATTTTTGCTGCAACGCACGTGGTATTCTTCTTGTTTTCATTTATGTTGCATGGAAAATTCAATACCTATGGTATGACAAATGTTTTATTAAACCATGGGAATATTTGCTTATGCAACATGATAAATATTTTGTATGGGCATGACAAGTTTAATTTATGTTGCATGGCAACTTTGTTTTTTTACCATGGCAATTTGATTTTTTGGATCATGAAAATTTTCACAAAAGTAAGTTTCTATCAACACAAATTTTCATGTCAATTTTGCCATGCCAAATTTCACGAAAAAATAGTTTGCTCAACGCAAAATTTCATGGCAATTTTGTCATTGTATTTTTTTTGGTCGCATAGCAATTGTAGTATCATGGAAATTTTGCCAGTGTTTTTTTCCTTTTTGGTCACATATCAATTTTCCTTTCTCTGTTTAATCACATAGCTATATATATTTGTCATGCTAAACCTTTTACATGGCAAAAATAGTTATATGGTATTTTTCTTTTTCATTTTACCACGCTATTAATAATTAAACAACCGTCATTCACGAAATCTCACTCGCACCCATCACCTTCCCTCATCTACCGAAATCTCACTCGCACCCATCACCTTCCCTCATCTACCATCTCTTCTCATTGATTGTGTTTTTGCTTTCTTTAGTAGCCACCACCTTCTCCAATCTACCATCTTCCTCTTCTTCGGTAGCCTGCCCTCCTACCACGTCGAGTCGATTGTTTTCACATGCCGCGACCGCTGCTACCACAACACCACACGTTGTCCTGGCTTAACCCAATCACAATCATCATCAGTAGTGTTCCTGTCCCCAACAATCCTCTGATCTAATGGCCGAGGTTCTCTCTATAGAGTTGCTCCCGCTTCTCCAAATGTAATCCCGACACCGCAAACCACTAGCCTCACCTCTATCATCTCCGCTTCAGTGAGCATGTCTCACATAGTTGAAATGTAAATCCGACCGTAATTTGTGATATCTCACTCCCGTGAGCTATATCAAATGCGTACATACAACTTCATCACCGCATGGATCCTAAGGCTGACACGCTTAGCACGCTACAAACCATCACACTTGTAAAGCTTACGGTGATGAACATCAACAGCAATCATATTACCGATTCATGCTGCGCACGATTAGAAAGAACAACTCCGAATAGATTTGCATGATCACCCTGCCACAAAATAAATAAATAATAGTAGTAGTCTAGTCGACATGCAAAACCGCTAGATATTGTATAACAAAAATTTCCAGTTTAGACGTTCAGCATGCTCTTTTCATCGAGTTCATCCGGTATCGTTGATGTGGTAATCGCATGGATACCCATGACTGAATAAGCTAGTCCTTTGAGTTGCATCAACGATAAATTGCAGCTCTTGGAAAGGATCTTTTAGTTGCTGACATGCCATGAGTCCCGTCACATCTACAAAGTGTACTTTGCTAAAAAAAATCCTACAAAGTGTACGTCTGCTTTTGATAAAAGTTGGACGACAAAGAAACAGCTCTAGCGTGAATGCGTGTCATGTCCCATGGTTGCCGGGGCCCCCTTCGTTACATAAGCGGCATATTCCACACCTTACATTACAAGACAAAGGGAATCACTATTTAGCAGGGACCCTTATGCGCCTCTGTAGAGGTAACTTTGGTGTATTCTGAAGTCGCTACGTGTCGCGCTTCGATCGCGTTTCATCCGAAGCAACAACTGTGGCTGTGCGTAAAATTGTAATTGTATCTGTGGCTGCTTTTATGGCCGCGCCTATGGCTGAGCGAGACCTGTGGTTGTACCTGTGGTTGTGGCTGAGGATGTGGCTAGAGTTGTGGCTCGGGTTGTGACTGTGGCACAGGTTGTGACCGTGGCACAGGTTATGGCTGTGTCCGTAGCTGTGGCTGAACTTATGGCTACGCGTGTAGATGTAGATGCGACTGAATGTGCCACGTATCAAACGTGAAAGGGCTAAAAAAAACCAAAACAATCAAAACGCCACACTAGACGTGCTCAAAATGCATGCGAATGACCTCCACAAGGAATACCCCTCAACTTGATTGGGCAAGACAAATAAAATCTCCATGAGGTGCCCTGATTGATTAGATGGGCCTATTTTTACACATGGGCCAGTGGGCCAGGCCAGATATCCACGTGGGCGCTTGGCGGAGCTCGGTTTCGGCACCCCGGGTCACACTGCGCGCGTCAACGCGAAGACGCGTGCCACCGCCGGCCTCACCAAGTCTTCAAGTACTCGATGTATGGCGATCCCCTCCCTTCTTCCTCCCCCTTCCCCGCTGAACGCAGCGCGAGACTGAGCTTCCTCCAATGGCGAGCCAGCTTCTGTCCACCGTCGCGCACCGCGACACGCTCCCGGAAGGCTACACCCGGCCGGAGAACGACCGGCCGAGGCTGGCCGATGTGGCGTCGGACAGCAACATCCCCCTCATCGACCTCGCCTCGCCGGACAAGCTCCGCGTCATCGCCGAGATTGACCAGGCTTGCCGCACCTACGGCTTCTTCCAGGTCCGCCTCCTCACCACCTTCATGCCCTTGATTTTGTTTCACTTGGCACTATGCATGTTATAGCATCAGTTTAAGCTTCAAAACATGGAGTAGCTAGGTAGCGTACTTCTCCAACTCTCCAAGGCTTCACGGTTTGCTTAAGCCGGCATTGCTTCATTCTTTAGACAAGCCCGAAGCGGGATTAGAACGTCGGAGCTACCCATGGGCGCTGCGAAGCTCTCTCTGATCGGCGATAGGGCAATTAAGTGGTCATAAGTTACATTTCACGAGCTTGGCTTTGCCAATTTCTTGTAGATCATAAATCATGGGATATCAGAGGAGTTGCTGGAGAAGGTGATGGCTGTGGGGCTGGAGTTTTTCCGGCTCCCGCCGGAAGAGAAGGCCAAGCTCTACTCTGACGAGCCATCCAAGAAGATAAGGCTTTCTACAAGCTTCAACGTCCGCAAGGAGACAGTGCACAACTGGCGGGACTATCTGCGCCTTCATTGCCACCCGCTGGAGGAGTTCGTGCCCGACTGGCCGTCCAATCCTGAAACGTTCAAGTAAGCATCAGCTAACTATTGTTCCATATAATATATACTTCCCTCCGTAATCTTTTATAAGATGTTTTAGATTACTATTTTAGTGATCTAAAACGTCTTATAAAAGTTTACAGAGATGGTACAATATATGGAACCTAACCGCACATGACTGATTTTTAACCAATCTTTGAGCTATATGTTATAGATTCCTCATGTTGTCCGTCGAAAAATTAGTTCTCGGTTGATTGTGCACAGTCGTCATCCGATAAAAATCATCTCATCTGTTTATACTTTACCAGTATTGTAATCTGAATCAATACCTATAAGTTTTTCTCTGTACCATATGCAAGATAAAACCCGCAAACAAAAATAGCAAGATAAAAGTAATTAAACAAGTGCCATAGGCCATGTGGTGGGAACTGTATGTAGTATAATGCGTTCGACGATGCCAACGGCTTGAGCTGCTCCCTCCAGTTCACAAATAATTGACGTTTTGGACATGGATGCAGTTTTTACGGTGCAACTTTGAACATTAATTTGTATTATTGTATACGCATAAAATCCAACAGAAATTTAGTATTCTTGGAATGCTTTTCCAGAAAAATATGTACATGGTTTTCAGTGTTTCCAATCCAAATATCTAAAATGATATTGCCAATAGATGTTTTAAAAGTTTGACTAGAGGCTTGTCGAAAACAACACTAGCCTATATTGTGAAACAAAGGAAATATCTTTTTTCTGAACATTGGGGTTGGTGAAAAATATATTTGTCTTAGTCCATTAATAATGAGATTTTGACATGAACAAAAATAATACTCTCTCATCTCAGGTTTAGAAGACCCACGTGTATTTTATAAAAAGGTTTGACCATTAATTTGATCAACAAATTATGAGTTATACACCACAAAAAATATACCAGTGAAATCTTCTTTTGAATATTAAGCTAAAAATATTTGTTGTCTACGATATAAGTATTATTTTGCCGATCCATTTTTTGTTAAGATAATTATGAGTCTTGCAAGCTTGAATGGAGGGAGTAGCATATGCAATAATATGGTGTAGGATAATAAAAAAACATACTTCCCGGCAAATATACCCAAGTACATAGCTCCTACAAGTTCCATTTTTTACTTTTCTTTCAATTTCTTGCTAATTAAGATGGCCCGGTATGGTACTTTCCTGATAAACTAGTGCCTCGGTCTGGTATGGTGCCATATGACTATGGCCAACCCTCCAAAATTGCAAAGTAGTTTATATAGTATACATAACATGATATTTTTCTGCGACTTACAAGACCCACACATTCCTTAAGGAATGGACCATTCAGATTTGCTTTGTTATATCACACCCCCACGCATCTACATAGGCCCAAAAGAATGAGACTATAAGTTTGAAAAAAAAATCTCGCCAACCCGCAAAGATTAGGCCACCATTTTTGGAACGTGCTTGCCGTCATCAACACGCGACATGTCGCTCTCTGATCTCCAAATTTTCATGGGAACACAGTATCTCTCTTTCGAAGAACCAATCTCTTGCAGAAGCAGCCCTGCCACATTTGAGGCATATCCATTTTAGCTTCATTCTAGCATCTGAACCTAGTTGGCACCGCCTGGGGAGTACATTGGGGATATGTATTGGTCATGCCCTTAGGAGATAAGTTGGTGTCTCTAAAAAACCTCGTCATACGCTTTGGTGTGTGGATGATTTTGAGCGGGTGACAACCAGATATACTATATATTTTAGAGAGGAAAACGATTAAGAAAATTATGGTACCGAACCTCAAGCGCTTGCCGAATTAAAGTTTTTTTATAAAAAAATTCTTGAAGAGAAACTCTCTGTCTAGAAGCAAGCCAGTGAAATAAAACAGTGGAGAGAAAACAACATGTGTCTAAGAAATAAAAAGAACTGATGCATCCAGTGCGGGTTACACCTAGGGCTAAGCTTAGCTTGAGTTATGCACTTTAGTCATTTTATACATTTGTAAGAAGGAATTACGTAGGCTATTAGCCTAGGGCTATAGCCTCAATTGCTCTAGGCCTGTCTCCTCCATTGGATGCATCCAAAAAAATGTATGTACCTACCAAAACACTCAAGAACAGACTAGAATGGAGTAGATAAAACATAATAGAATGAACTGGGGAAGACGAAACCCGAACAGTTTTAGAATCTAGAGATGTAACTTTCGGTGTTATTATGAAGTATACACGCCGAAAAATAGAAAGGACGAAATCCATATCACGAACATATCTCATCCTACAGGTCACCGTGTGGGTACCATGTTATCATGTTCTATATAGAGCACTAGATATGTAGCAACTCTAGAAACCTATCTATCTAGCAACTCCCAGATCGCATACTACACATGCATGCAAGACGATGTACTGCGTCCGGCCGGTGCTAGCTAGTGCGTACGAACCCTTTGCATTATTGTACCGGCCGGTGTGCCAGCATCAGTCTTTTCTCTGATAGTGTCCTGCCAGGCACATGCACTAGTTATCAGGCACATAAACTAGTGCCTCAGCCCTTGTAGTTGGAGGCACTGCGACTTCACAGTTCAGACCCATATAACGAATGTGCCCATACGAGCACACTGTGCATGTCATGTTAGTAGCGACCAGATAAGTGATGCGATATGATCCAGCACGTGTTGCGGTGTAGGCATAAGGCACTGTCGTTTTGCGAAAGTGCGGTGCTCACCTCGAGCATTCCAGCCATGTCTGGGATAAACTCCACACCCGTATCGGGGGGTGCTTTTCTCATACCTTTTGTCACTTCACAAAATTTTGTCCTCACACCGTGCTGCGCTAGTGCTACATACTGCCTACCTGTTGCATCCATCACTTTTCCCATGTCTATCTCCTAGCGAACTACTTTTTCTCATTGGGAATGGCTAGCATTTCTCACGTGCAAGAAACCTTCGAGACGCCAGATTTAGACGAGGGTGACCAAAGCAGCTTACGGCGAAGCTAGCTACGTTCCTTCGAAGTCCTGATAAGCATGTTCTTCTGTTCATTCAACCATCCTCATCGTCATCGTCATCGTCCTCATCATTATCAATTGACCAAATGAAGATAAACTATACACATGCTGATCTGAATAGAGTTCTATCCCAAGTTTGCCGCGGCTTGCGGAAAAAATATAGTAGAAGAAAACAGTTTTCCTACTTGATTCCGACCAGAGTGGCCAACTTGGCTTGCTTGGAATCTGGAGTCAATTCAAACCGGCGACTTCCGGACGCTGAGCTCATGCATGACGGCTGTTATCTCGTCATCCCCATGCAGGGAGACCATCAGCACGTACTGCCGCGAGGTCCGGCTGCTGGGGCTCCGGCTCCTGGGCGCCATCTCCCTCGGGCTGGGCCTGGAGGAGGACTACATCGAGAAGGTGCTGGGCGAGCAGGAGCAGCACATGGCCGTCAACTACTACCCGCGGTGCCCGGAGCCGGAGCTCACCTACGGCCTGCCCAAGCACACGGACCCCAACGCCCTCACCATCCTCCTCATGGACCCCCACGTCTCCGGCCTCCAGGTCCTCAAGGACGGCGCCCAGTGGATCGCCGTCGACCCACGGCCCAACGCCCTCGTCGTCAACCTCGGCGACCAGTTACAGGTAAGATAGATCCCCACGAGCAACTAAGTTAACTTAGGCATGGGCTGATGATGGAAAATGTGCACTCCAGGCGCTGAGCAACGGCGCGTACAAGAGCGTGTGGCACCGCGCCGTGGTGAATGCGGCGAGGGAGCGCATGTCGGTGGCATCTTTCCTGTGTCCGTGCAACAGCGCGGTGATCGGCCCGGCGGCCAAGCTCGTCGGCGACGGGGAGGAGGCCGTGTACCGCAGCTACACCTACGACGAGTACTACAAGAGGTTCTGGAGCAGGAACCTGGACCAGGACCACTGCCTGGAGCTCTTCAGGGGTCAAGAATGACTGACTGTGTACGTGCGCAAACCTGTCTAGCTGCTTGGGTCGGGTCTCGGGTGCAGACCTACTACGGCAAGACATTGCCCAAATAATAAATTTCCCTGGTGCGTGTTTTCTTGAGCGCAAGGTATTGCTCGATGTTTTAGCTTGTAATATGCACTATATATGTATGCCCGTTTATTAGGTGCTATCCACGTATAACGAATTATGCTACGCCAATGGAACAAAATAAGCTGTGTAATAAATTCGGTTTTGAAGGGTTGAGGTCACTGGCTACTGGTTGCTAATAGAATTCAAGTCTAATAACCAATGTTCATGAAATCGATAATCGATGTCGGTTAGAGAGTAGGGAATAATCAATCGAGCATTAATCAGTCAGTTTTTGTATAAGTCTCAGAAAGGAATGTAAGTTCTTCGTTTCATCAATACAAACAACTTCGATGTTTTGATTATTTCTATCCAAAGCCATATATAGCCTACAAGTCCTTAAAATTGAATTGTTGTATGAGTATATAGGGAGTATGGATTACTCGGTTGTAAGACCGATTAATCGACTAGCCAATTAATTAGACCGAATTGCTATAAGCTACACGGTTGAATGGCAAACAGCGATTAATCGGCATATTAATACTTGTCTCGAACAATTTTTTAAAACTTAATAATAACTCTTACTATATAGGTTATAGTGTGTTTCATATCATTTGTTAAATCATATTTGAAAAAGTTAGAAGAAAAGAGAAAGTGTGGCGGGCGCTTTATGCCCCGCCTTGTCTAAACAGACAAACTAATAAGAAAAAAAGGGGCTTACAAGCAGTAAAGGCGAGCAAACCTCCCCACATGCAAGCATTAGGAGAGAGTATATTTAGGCCTTGTACAATGCAAGGTGCTTAGGGGTGTGCTTAGCAAAATAAACCGATCTTTTTTTGTAGCACTAGTGCTTATTTCTATAGGAAAGGTGTCTCATTAAGCGTCTGCCCTTTACATCAAAGCACCAGTGCTTAAAGAATAATCTGATTTTTCTCTAAGCACCTCTTCTAAGCACCTTGCATTGTATATGGTCTAAGATGTTTATAGTTCAAAGTTTTCTTCTGCACAAGGGCACAAATACACCCAACATAAATGGTATAACTAAAGAAAAAAACTATTTTTTTCCAAACAAAACATATTGTGAATGTTGTGCATAAGTGTAAATTTTAGTGAAGAAAGCATCATTTTTGTGAGAGCATTTGTAACATCCCAGAAAAAAATTGGATGCTAATTAAGTAATAAATAAGTAATATCAATTAAGTTGCTTTGATTTTTAGAATGAATTAAGAAAATTGAGTAGTTCTTAAAATTTTCCAAACCATGTCATGCAAGATGGATTCACATAACTATCCAAGAAAATCATTTGTTAGTCGGGAAAGTTATTTAAACTTAAAAGTATCTAATACTCTTTATTTTGATTTTTTTTCTCAGCCCCATTTTAAACACTAGAAATAATTGACTTTCCCAGACTGACCTTGCAAATTTGGAGTTTATTTTAGTTTTGAGGTTACTTAAATTATTTCCCAATATTTCATATAATAAAAATGAGAGGAGAGAATATTAATTCTCCACAAATATTACTAGAAAATATTTAATGAGCACATTTCAATATTGGGATGTTCCAAAATCATTTGGGCTATTTATAACAAAAAAAATATTTTTAGAGAATTTATAATGGTCTTAAATGATAAAATGAAAACATTTTGTAAATTTAAATGGAGAGGGAAATATTGTGAATGTTGTTAATAACGGTCTTAATTTCAATATTGACGTATGTGCATTTTTGGATGTTATTTGGAAAAGGTTTTTATAAGAAGCTATGATCATGGCCCTATAATTATTTCATTATGAAAATTGTAAGAAAATCACAAATATTGAGTTGGCCCGTTCCTCTACTTTTAGCTTATTCTCTCTCTCTCTCTCTCTCTCTCTCTCTCTCTAGAATTTGGCTAAGCCCACCCACCCCTTTCCCTTCTTTTCTCTTTTCTTTTGTTCACTAGGCCTCACACTAAGGCCCGTCCTCTTTCTCCTAGCCCAATTCAAAGCGGACACACTCCTTTACTTATTTTTTATTTTTTTGAAAATAACACACTTCTTTATTTGGGAGTGATTAATTGACGGGTATGCTTTAGAAGGCATCTATAGAGGTTATTTTAATGTATCCAGGAGCCTTCATATAACGTGCTCAAGATGCATCCATGAGATTTCTTTTTTCTTTTCTTCATACGAAGTAAGATTGTGCCTTTGCGTAAATTAAATTTATAATTGCACAAAAAGTAAATATGTGGTTGCACGAGAAGCAAATTTGTCGCTGGTATCGAATAGAAAAGAACTGGGGTTGCACGGTAAGAAAATTTGTGTTGTACCAGAAGAAAATCTTTGGCTGCTAAAAATAGTGAAGTGATTGCACGGAAAGAAAATTTGTGGCTACTGGAAAAAAAACGGTGGCTACACGAGAAGCAAATCCGTAGCTACTGAGAGAAAATTGTGACTACACGAGAAGAAAATCTATGGATGCTAAAAAAAGAAAAAAAATGACTGTACAAGATGTAAATCTGTGGTTGCTTAAAAAGGGAAATCGATTGCACGGGAAGCAAATCTGTTGCTGCTGAAAAAAAGAAAAAAATGTAATTGCACGAGAAGCAAATATGTGACTGCTGAAAAAAGGAAAATTAAGGGTGCACCAAAAGAAAATTTGTGGCTACACAATAAGCAAATTTGTAGCTCCATGAGAAGCACGGTTTAATACAGTTTTGAGCCATATATTTTGTTCAAAAACAGTTCGTCGAAAGCTATCAATATTTTTTCTTTTTTTAGAAAAGAGGGAGACCCCCGACCTCTGCATCAATCGATGCATGCAACCATATTATTGAAATTAACATGTAACAAAGTCACAAAGTCTTGAAATGCTCAAAAACTAAGCTAAAAAGGAACTCCAAAGATAAGTGCCACACGCGGCGATCAAAGATAGACTACGATGCCTACACACCTAGCTTATTATTAGCTCGCCTTCCAAATCGATTGTAAATAGCCCGTGCTACCATCTCCTAATGGTTGCACCCAATAATCAAAAGCTCCCTAAAGTCCGCATGAGTTAGTAACGACCACATACAGATCCAAGTTGTAGCTTTGTAGATAACCTGCAAACAATTAGTAAATTGTGCACCATTAAAAATCAAATCATTCCTCGTATTCCAAATAGCCCAAAATAGAACACATATTTCTATCCGAATATCTTTGGCTATGAGACTGTCCACTCCATTAAGCCACGTCCCAAATAACGCGTATATGCTATTAGGAGGATTGATGTTGAAAGGAATATGAATAAATCGCCATAATAGTTTTGCAAGAGAAAAATCGAGAAAGATGTGTTTAATAGATTCATTGTGATCACAAAAGCAACATCTAGTATTATCAACCTAGTTTCTTTTGGTTAAATTATATTTGGTGAGGATAACTCCTTTGTGCACAAACCACATAAATTGTTTAATCCGAAGTGGAACTATAATCTTCCAAAAGTGCAAAGACCTCGACAATGGTCCAGTGTCATTTTATGTCTAGATATATAGATTTCACTGAGAAGACTCCCGTTGTAGTCAGATTCCAGCGGATTGTATCAGAATCGTCTGATAGTTGAACGACCATCAACCTACGGACAAGTTGCAACCAAGCATCCCAACGCTCTCCTACGAGGAACCTCCTAAAGTGGATATTAAGCGGTACCAAGTTTAATACTGTGGCAACATAATTCTCCTTACGCTGTACAATATTATTCTCCTATCCATGTATCCTTCCAGGATCTAGTACCGTTCCCATTACCAACAAGAAACTTCACCCGACGAAAAAAAGTTACCTTCGTCTGCATTAACCCCTTCCAGAATGGTGAATATGTTGGCTTAACAATTACTTGGGCCAAAGTCTTAGAGTGAATGCATTTATTGGGCAAAATTTGTACCCACATACCCTCGGTCTCAACAGATAACCTGTATAGCCATTTGCTAAGCAGACATATGTTCTTCACTCCTAAATTTTCGATTCCTAGCCCACCCTGTTCATTTGGTCTAAAAATAATATCCCATCTAGCCAACCTATATTTCTTTTTGGTCTCATCACTTTGCCAAAAAAATCAGGATCTGTAGAAGTCTAGTATTTTTCGTACCCCTACCGGCACTTCAAAGAAGGATAAAAGAAACATAGGTAGACTCGTCATTACTGAGTTGATTAGTACTAAACGACCACCGTATGACATTAGCTTGCCCTTCCAGCGGCTTAGTCTTTTTTCAAAGCTATCAACATGGGTCCTAGTTTTATATATCTCGACGCGACAAAAACAACAGTGAAAACGATTCGTGATTTAGACGCGTGATTCGAGAAACAAATCATATTGAAAAAAGGATCTAGAAAAAAAGGCACAAAGATCCATCCTCTCATCCCCACATGGCTCGCATGTGTTATACAATTTATCAACACCAAGGTGAAAAACATTTACAAAGGGTACACTTTGACTAGTGATCTTCCATTCCTCTTGGAGAATATCTCGTGCGTCAGTGTCTCTGATAGACACTGATACATCTCCATTATATCGATAATTTTTATATTATTAATGCTTGATTGTAATCAGTTTCTTTCACTTCCGCACATTTTTATAAATTTTTATTTAACTAACATATTAATAAAGTGTTCAATGTTACTAAGTTAGTTTCTATATTTTTTTCTATTTTTAGGAAAATTGCAAACAAATCAACAAAAATAGTTCACGAAGATTCAAACCTAAAGGAACATGTGGGGCCTTGGCTTAGCACCAAGGCCAACCCCCCATGCCACATGCGCCGTTCGGTGGCGACCTAGAGTTGAGGGCGCCCGTTCTTAGGAAAATTGTAGAAAACAAAAAAAATCCATATGAATCAGACTCTAAAGATCACCCATGAAGATGCGTATATATTTAGATCGGCCCAATAACTTAGAATACATCAAAGAGCAGAGTTAATGAAGAACGTTGATGTTGATTCCCACGGCTAGAATTTACAACCTCCCAAAACTAAAGAGAGAGGAGCCTAGCGGCGTCTGAACTAGACGAATCTAGAGTAAAAGGAGGATTTGCCGTGGGGCATACAAGGGGGGAGCCTTGAGGATTTCGTATGATCTTCGTCCGCCCCTCCCACCTATATACAGGAGGCATTCCAAGAGGTTCGTTGACCTGGGGAAAATTGTCCCAACTAGTAAGCCTCATGTGGGAGGAGTCTCCCTCCCCTCCCCCCCAAGGTGCCTTTCACCACCTGGAATCATATGTCCAGCGGACCAGAGGGCTTGGTGGTGCCTGATACGTCCAAAACGTATCGATAATTTCTGCTTGCTCCATGCATGTTTTTTGTGATATTGCTATGATCTAGATACACTTTCATACATTTTTGATCATATTTGGACTAACCTATTAACTCAGTGCACCCCAGTGCCAGTTCCTGTTTTCTGCTGTTTTTCTATTTCAGTTTTCCCCCATATAAAAAGTTCCAGAAAAATTCGGGAAATTCAGATAAAAAATCAGCGTGATGGAAGCTTCGAGAAAAGCCCGGGAGGGGCCAGAGGGGGGCCAGGGGGGCCCAGGCGTCCACCCGGCGCGGCCCCACCCCTGGCCGCGCCAGGGGCGCCTGGGGCCCCTGGTCCACCTCTGGCTGCCCCCGTTCGCCTATTTATCCCCCGTCACGGAAAAACTCCAGAAGAGAAACCCTATTCCGCGAACTCGCCTTTGTTCCTCCGCCGCCGCGCTTCCAAGATCGGGAGCACCAGAAGACCTCTTCCCGGCACCCTGCCGGAGGGAGGATTGACCTCCGGAAGTCTCCTCTCCACCATGGATGCTCCCCGGATGTCTCTTGAGTAGTTTTCCTTGGACCATCGGTCCGTGATCAGTAGCTATGTGATGTTCTCCTCCCCTCTTTGATCTTCATTGTTTAGACCTCGTGAGCTGCCCTACATGATTGAGGCACCTTTGTAATATTTCTGCTATTGCTATGTTGAGTTTGATCGGATCTGATGGATTATGAGATTATGTTCAGATTGTGATAGAGTAACATATTTGGTTTTTATCTCTTATATTTTTGTTCCTAAGTAATTCATGCATGCTCTCCGTTGCTGTTTATTGCTTTGGCCAAGTAGTAGGCAGTGACTCCAAGAGGGAGCGTTGTGCTAGATTGTGGGTTCATGCCTCCCCGATGACATGCTTGAGTGACAGAAACATGAGTCTAGGGGATGTGCTGTTGCCACAAGGGGGAAAACAACGGTGCTTGTAACCGCGGTTACAAGGATTGTTTACTTTACGCAGAGTTCTTTTTAATGCAGTTGTCTGTTGCTTTGGGTTTACACTTTGGGTGGGGCTCGCAACTTAATACCAGCGAGATGTTCTGGATAGATATCTCAAGGTGGATGATTAGTAGTAGATGCCGATGGATTTCGGTCTACTTACCTTGGCGTACTGCCTGTGCTTTTGAACCTCTTCCTTTCTTTTGTAGCATAGTTAGCATTGCGGTGTGTTCTTAATCCTGTCAATTGCCTTTCTGTAATTTGTTTACCTCGCATAGCATTTTTATCGTCTTTTGGGAGAGAGACATCACTAGCGAACATCACGTATCCCGGTCCATATCCTTATCATTGTTTCCCCTCTATATTTACTTTTCTTCATTTACTTTCAAGTTGCTATCATTATCCCCTTGCGTTTTATCATTTGTGAACAACAAGACCGGAGAGATTGACAACCTCTCTGAACTTCGTTGGGAGCAAAGTTATATGTGTCTGTGTGCAGGTCCGCGTCAGTTGCGCCGCTGACACCTACTTATCATCTCTGGAGTCCTACTGGAGACAAACCTTGGTATCTTTGTGTCTTTTATCAAAAACTACAAAAAATTCTGCCACACTTGCTGCTACTATGGGTTCCACTGAAAACACCAAGTTGTGTGACTTCACTAGTCACAACAACCAAGACTTTATCTGCACTCCCATTGCCACACTTGCCACTTCAGCTACCTCTTATGAAATTAAACCTGCTTTGCTAAACCTTGTTATGAGAGATCAATTCTCTGGTGCTGGAGATGCTGCTGCTTTACACTTGAATAATTTTGTTGAATTATGTGATATGAAAAAGTATAAAGAAGTGGAAGGTGATGTTGTTAAGCTTAAGCTCTTTCCTTTCTCTTTAAGGGGATATGCTAAAATCTGGTTTCAATCTTTGCCTAGAAATAGCATAGATTCTTGGGATAAGTGCAAAGATGCTTTTATAGGGAAGTACTACCCTCCTGCTAAGATTATCCAATTGAGGAGCAATATTATGAATTTCAAGCAATTGGATAATGAACACGTTGCCCAAGCTTGGGAACGAATGAAATCTCTTGTTAAGAATTGCCCTACACATGGTTTGACTACTTGGATGGTTATCCAGACTTTTTATGCAGGCTTTAACTTTACCTCGCGGAACCTGTTAGATTCGGCCGCGGGAGGAACCTTTATGTCAACTACACTTGGTGCTGCCACAAAGCTTCTCAATGAGATGATGACCAATTATTCCCAATGGCACACCGAACGCGCTCCAACAGGTAGGAAGGTAAACTCTGTCGAGGAAATTACCTCCCTCAATGAAAAAGTTGATTTAATTATGTCTCTACTTACCAAGCAACCTTCTATTGATCCTCATGATGTTCCTTTAAATTCTTTGGTTGCTCAAGAACAAGTAGATGTGAACTTTATTGCTAGAAACAACTTCCACAACAGTGCTTATAGGGGAAAATTTTCTAGCAATCCTAGACCGTTCCCATCTAACTATGGGAACAACAACACTTACCCTAGCAACAAGAACCCCTCTTCTGAATTAGAAAGCATGCTTAGAGCCTTTATCACTACCCAAAAAGCCTTCAACAAAAATGTAGAAGAGAAATTATCTAAAATAGATAATCTCTCTTTGAATGTAGAAAGCTTAGCCCTTGATATTGAGATGCTCAAAATTAGAACCTCTCCCCTTGAGGATAATAAAGCCACTCCTATTAATGCTATCCAGTTGCAAATCAATGAAAATATTAGGATGGTGGCTAAACTTAAAGAAAGATGGGCTAGAGAAAAAGAGGAAGAGGATAGAATTAAGAGCCTTCCTACACACCACACAGTTGCCACTATCCAAATTGTTTAGGACACTCAAACTATTAGCACCCAATGCACTCCTAGTCCCGTTGGACCTATTAATGGTGATGCTAATACCTCAACCGTAGAAAAAGAAACTCCTATGAACATAGAGGGTTTCAAACAAGTGAGCCTAGATGACACTACTACCACATTTGATAGTAGTGATATTGATTTTGATAGTTGCACCCTCTCAGAAGTTATTAGCTTGTTACACAAAATGTCTAGAGAGCCCCACACTAGCACACTTAATCTTGCCTTCACGGAGCATATCACAAATGCTCTTATCAAAGCTAGGGAGGAGAAGCTTAGAGTAGAAGCCTCCATACCTAGGAAGCTAGAGGATGGTTGGGACCCTATGATCAAAATTAAATTGAATAACTTCTCTTGCTTTGCTTTATGTGATGTTGGAGCTAGTACCTCTGTTATGCCCAAAAGAATATTTGATATGTTTGAATTGAAACCTTTTGAGCCTTGTTCTTTTGGTGTTCGTCTTGTTGATTCTTCCATAAAGAAACCTTTAGGGAAGATCGACGATGTTCTTATCATTGTCAATGACAACTATGTTCCCGTTGATTTTATTGTTATGGATATAGAGTGTGAACCTTTGTGTCCAATCATTTTGGGACGTCCTTTTCTTCGCACCGTTGGTGCGGTTATTGACATGAAAGAGGGGAATATAAAATTCCAATTCCCATTCAAAAAGGGGATGGAACACTTCCCTAGAAAGAAAATCAAGTTACCTTTTGAGTCCGTTACTCGGGCTAGTTATTCTCTTTCTCTTGATAAAACTTGATTCTTCTTTTTGCATCATGCCTAGCTAATGGTTTTAAAGAAGCGCTTTCGGGAGGCATCCCGCAACGAATTTAGGTTTTTATTTTTGCTTTTGTTGTGTCTTGATGATTGTTACTACTGTAGCAACATCATTGTATCTTTACTTTTCAGCTTTGTGCCAAGTTATAGCCTCTTACAGCAAGTGAAGTGAAAGTTGTGACATGCTGTCCAGAAAACAGATTCTGTCCTCGTGACCAGAAAAATTCCAGAAAAATCCCACTTCATCTTTTTGAGCTGAATGTTTTACACAGTATGCTCTATACAATTACGAAACTTCCGTATGTTCTGAGTTTTTTGATTTGAGTTGCAGAAGTGCCCCTAAAAAATTCTTTACTATCTGCTGTTCTGTTTTTCACAGATTCTGCCACGTTTTGTGTCTCCTTACTTTTGCAAACCTTAAGCTTGCTTTTTCTTTGCAAACACTTTTTGGAACTCTTGAGAAACAGTAGCTCTTCAAGATTATCTTTATATGCAGTGGAGAAAAAATTATTTATTAAGGATACTAACCTCTCTAATCAGCTTATGATGAGTTATGTATGAAGGGAGTTTTCAAGTGTGCGTTGGAAGATGATGAAAGAAGATCCAGGAGTGTCAAGTGCTCAAGCTTGGGGATGCCCCCATGCATCCCCAATAAATATTCAAGGAGACTCAAGCGTCTAAGCTTGGGGATGCCCCCCGTGCATCCCCTTCTCCATCAACCATCATCAGTTCGTCCTTCGTCTCACTATATTTTTATCACTTCATGTGTTATTTGCTATGCTTGGAGCGTCTCGCTCTTAGGTTTTGTTTTTAGTTTTCTTTAGCTTTGCTTGCTGTTCATAACAAGTTAGATCCCGTCTTACTTTGTGTGGGAGAGAAACACGCTCCACTTTCAAAATCTAGAACACATCATAGGATTTTCCTGCCTATCTTTTTGCTGTTGTGTGTTCTTTATCTTTTCATAGCTACTGCCATGTTTAGTTTTAGTCTTAGTTTGTCTTTAGCAAGAGCTTTGGCTTTTGTTTATTTTGTTGCTGCAACTCTTTTTAGTTTTCATGTTTATCTTGTTAAGAGAGTTGGTTGTTGCACTGAGTTGTGTTTTGTCTTGAAAGTAGGTAATTGAGGTTGC
Source organism: Bromus sterilis (assembly GCA_950022295.1). Classification (NCBI taxonomy): domain Eukaryota; kingdom Viridiplantae; phylum Streptophyta; class Magnoliopsida; order Poales; family Poaceae; genus Bromus; species Bromus sterilis. The sequence continues at coordinate 10,267,052 of OX465596.1, forward strand.
TATTTAATTTTAGTAGTAGCTTGCAATAGTTTTGAGGCATTGTTGTGAGTAATGTTTGGAATTTTGTTGTCAAGAGCTCTTGCCTATTAAGGTGTTATATTTTGGGCAATCCGTGTTTATTTTCAAAACCTACAAAACTAGTTGAGAACTCTAGCTACTAGATAGATCACTACTCTTCTGAGGAGTCGAATATTAGAGTACACTCACGTACCATGAGTCGAGGATGCGCAAGGATAACCAAACCCCCATACACTACTCCTTGGGGTACTTGTCTCTTTATGAACCTCCTTACTAGATTGAGAGTTACCGATAATAAGTGCATGAGTTCTTCGGACTAATGTAAGTATTGAGAGTTGACACTTCCACCTTCCCATATTTTGCTAGCCTTTCCCGTGCCGTGCATTGCCTTCTTCTCACTCCGAGAGTTGGTGTCCACCTTCGCCGGTACATCCAAACCCTTGGCATGATACGCTCTGTCATCATAAGCCTCCCTTTATCCTTCCTCAAAACAGTCACCATACCTACCTATCAAGGCATTTCCATAGCCTTTCCGAGTTACATTGCCATGCAACTTCCACCTCTTCATGACTTGATCTTCATGTCATACATGTTCCTGGTACACTGGCAGCGACATAAATTGCATACATCATGATAGTTACATCTTCTTTATGATTTTGAGTACCTTGTAAAGTGTGAAAGATCTCCTTTACCTTCTTGTAAAATAGAGTGTTGCCCTTAAGTGAGGAAAAGATCCCAAAGTGGACACATTAAAAGATCCCAAAGAGGACAAATGAGAGTTAAATAGAAAGAGCCATTGAGGCCACCAAAAAAAATACAAAAAAATAGAAAAAAGAGAAAAAGAAATAAAAAGAGAGAAAGGGGCAACACTACTATCCTTTTGAGAGATCCACACTATTACTCCCTCTATATCTTTGTACTCCATAGAGATGATCTTTATGCATATAGTTTGGAGAGCTTCTTAGCTCGTATGTGCATCCATTGCATGGCAATCCCTACTCCTCACATCATATCTATCATTTGGCATCTCTTGCCTATGATTGTCCTCATTGATGTGAGCCTTTTTCATCCTTTTTGTCTTCCTCCTCCACCATATTTCTCTCTTTTCCATCCTAAGTGTCAACTCTCGTGCTTACGCTCATCCATTGCATGAGTGCTCAAAATATCGAAAAGGAGTGGATCAAATTGACTTGTACCTGGCTAGTGGTCTGGGGACGAGTCAAGATAAGATTCCGAAGAAGACCAAGTGTGAAACTTTACTAGATTGAGTTCTCAACAAAAATTACTTTTTTCTCGTATTCCCTATCCTCCTTTCTTGCACACAAACAACATTTGGAGACATTCGAGTCACGGACAGCGAGAGCTCTTGCACCTTTTGTTCTTTTGTTACTTATTTCAATGCTAATATAGACTCTTGCCTGTTATGACTTGAATTGAATCTCTGACCTTGATTGCTTTAATTTTCAAAGTTCTTTTATGGTTGCTAGCATGTCACCACAGAAATTATGCTTGTTATCATTTACCTACTTGAGGACGAGCAGGAATTAAGCTTGGGGATGTTGATACATCCAAAACGTATCGATAATTTCTGCTTGCTCCATGCATGTTTTGTGTGATATTGCTATGATCTAGATACACTTTCATACATTTTTTATCATATTTGGACTAACCTATTAACTTAGTGCACCCCAGTGCCAGTTCCTGTTTTCTGCAGTTTTTCTATTTCAGTTTTCCCCCATATAAAAAGTGCCAGAAAAATTCGGGAAAATTCAGATAAAAAATCAGCATGACGGAAGCTTCGCGAAAAGCCCGGGAGGGGCCAGAGGGGCCCCAGGCGGCCACCCGGCGCGGCCCCACCCCTGGCCGCGCCAGGGGGGCGCCTGGGGCCCCTGGTCCACCTCTGGCTGCCCCCCTTCGCCTATTTATCCCCCATCACAGGAAAACTCCAGAAGAGGAACCCTATTCCGCGAACTCGCCTCTGTTCCGCTGCCGCCGCGCTTCCAAGATCGGGAGCACCAGAAGACCTCTTCCCAGCACTCTGCCGGAGGGAGGATTGACCTCCGGGAGTCTCCTCTCCACCATGGATGCTCCCCGGATGTCTCGTGAGTAGTTTTCCTTAGACCATGGGTCCGTCATCAGTAGCTAGATGTTCTCCTCCCCTCTTTTATCTTCATTGTTTAGACCTCGTGAGCTGCCCTACATGATCGAGGCACCTTTGTAACATTTCTGCTATTGCTATGTTGAGTTTGATCGGATCTGATGGATTATGGGATTATGTTCAGATTGTGATAGAGTAATATATTTGGTTTTTATCTCTTATATTTTTGTTCCTAAGTAATTCTTGCATGATCTCCGTTGCTGTTTATTGCTTTGGCCAAGTAGTAGGTAGTGACTCCAAGAGGGAGCGTTGTGCTAGATTGTGGGTTCATGCCTCCCCGATGACATGCTTGAGTGACAGAAACATGAGTCTAGGGGATGTGCTGTTGCCACAAGGGGGAAAACAACGGTGCTTGTAACCGCGGTTACAAGGATTGTTTACTTTACGCAGAGTTCTTTTTAATGCAGTTGTCTGTTGCTTTGGGTTTACACTTTGGGTGGGGCTCGCAACTTAATACCAGCGAGATGTTCTGGATAGATATCTCAAGGTGGATGATTAGTAGTAGATGCATATGGATTTCGGTCTACTTACCTTGGCGTACTGTCTGTGCTTTTGAACCTCTTCCTTTCTTTTGTAGCATAGTTAGCATTGCGGTGCGTTCTTAATCCTGTCAATTGCCTTTCTGTAATTTGTTTACCTCGCATAGCATTTTTATCGTCTTTTGGGAGAGAGACATCACTAGCGAACATCACGTATCCCGGTCCATATCCTTATCATTGTTTCCCCGCTATATTTACTTTTCTGCATTTACTTTCAAGTTGCTATCATTAACCCCTTGCGTTTTATCATTTGTGAACAACAAGACCGGAGAGATTGACAACCTCTCTGAACTTCGTTGGGAGCAAAGTTATTTGTGTCTGTGTGCAGGTCCGCGTCAGTTGCGCCGCTGACACCTACTTATCATCTCTGGAGTCCTACTGGAGACAAACCTTGGTATCTTTACTGATGGAAACTTGCTGCTGTACCGCATCACGCCTTCCACTTGGGGCCTACCAACGAAGGGCGAGAAGCCGTCATCAAGAGCAATTTCTGGCGCCGTTGCCGGGGACTCCAAGTGCTAAGATAGGGGAGTTTCACACTACCCTTGACCTTTGTTTTTCAGTCTTGATAGTTTATCTTTCAGTTTTTATCTTTGTGTCTTTTATCAAAAACTACAAAAAAATCTGCCACACTTGCTGCTACTATGGGTTCCACTGAAAACACCAAGTTGTGTGACTTCACTAGTCACAACAACCAAGACTTTATCTGCACTCCCATTGCCACACCTGCCACTTCAGCTACCTCTTATGAAATTAAACCTGCTTTGCTAAACCTTGTTATGAGAGATCAATTCTCTGGTGCTGGAGATGCTGCTGCTTTACACTTGAATAATTTTGTTGAATTATGTGATATGCAAAAGTATAAAGAAGTGGAAGGTGATGTTGTTAAGCTTAAGCTCTTTCCTTTCTCTTTAAGGGGAGATGCTAAAATCTGGTTTCAATCTTTGCCTAGAAATAGCATAGATTCTTGGGATAAGTGCAAAGATGCTTTTATAGGGAAGTACTACGCTCCTGCTAAGATTATCCAATTGAGGAGCAATATTATGAATTTCAAGCAATTGGATAATGAACACGTTGCCCAAGCTTGGGAACGAATGAAATCTCTTGTTAAGAATTGCCCTACACATGGTTTGACTACTTGGATGGTTATCCAGACTTTTTATGCAGGCTTGAACTTTACCTCGCGGAACCTGTTAGATTCGGCCGCGGGAGGAACCTTTATGTCAACTACACTTGGTGCTGCCACAAAGCTTCTCAATGAGATGATGACCAATTATTCCCAATGGCACACCAAACGCGCTCCAACAGGTAGGAAGGTAAACTCTGTCGAGGAAATTACCTCCCTCAATGAAAAAGTTGATTTAATTATGTCTCTACTTACCAAGCAACCTTCTATTGATCCTCATGATGTTCCTTTAAATTCTTTGGTTCCTTTAAATTCTGTGTCGTCCCACGTCGCCTATCAAACGCAGGATGATGGTGTCGTCCCATCGCGCTCATGCAGCTTCAGCTACGAGTACTTCGTGCCTCTTCACACACACCATCTCCCATCTCCTGGTGTCATCCCCGACCACCGTTGGGTCCTCGTGCCCATGTCAGCGCCGTCTCGGATGCGAACGCTTCAATATGAGTTGTGTGTCGCACGACGCGAGAGGCAACAGGTGAGGGAGAGGACAACATTGACGGAGGTGAAGTCCTCCCTTCGGTTATGTGTGTGTGCACCGATCGATCCAAAGGACCAGGTCCTCACAGTGGTCCCATGTTTCTCACTCATCGACAGAGACCGAGTGCAAAAAATGCAAAGCCGCTCTAGCTCGTCATCGAGTAGTCGGGGCGTGGCATCGAAGAATGCGGCGGTTGAAATGAAGGTCGCCCAGCTGGTGTAGGCGTGTGATGACCGACATAATATCCCCCTCTGATTTCTCCAACGGCTCTGACCACTCGGACGACACCTACACGGAAGGCTACTGTTGGGAAACGTAGTAGAAAACAAAAAATTTCGGCCTACGAATCAAGAACCCAAGATCATCCAAGAAGATTGCATACAAGGTTTTAGGTCATGGCTCACCAACCGATGTAGCGGAAGTAGAGTTGGTGAAGACCGTCGGTGCAGATCCCCGCAGCTAGGAATTTCAATGACCTCCCAACCGCGAGGATATCGATCCCTCGAACTGTCCCACGATCTAGTCCCACGGACAAGTCCCACGAACAAGCTCCTTGAAGAAGGGTCGAAGGTACGACCCCTCCATTAGTATCCACACATCCTGTAGAAGCAATCCAGCAGCGCTCCGCCGTCCAGAGATGAACGCCACCCAGAAAACTAGAGGGAGAAAACCCTAACGGATTCCGATCTAGAACATCGTCTAAACCGGGGTATAATTGTGGAGCAACGAGGTTTAGAGGAGGGAGGGTGGCGCATAGGCCTTGGGGTCAAGTTGTACTGCGCCCCCCAACCCTCCCCCACATTATATAGGTGGTCAGGAGACCCTTGGGGCACAATAAGGGGGTGGGGAGTCCAACTTGGACTCCCAAACCTTCCAAACCTTCCCACACCTTCGCATCGGAAACCTGCCATATTTGGGTTTTGGTATTCCCACCTGGAGGAGGATTCCCTCCCCTTGGTGCGCCCCCACCTCCTTGTCCGGCCAGGGCAGCCTAGGTGGCTTGCCCCCCAAGGCTAGGTGCGTGGGGTAGTGGGTGGTACTTCCCGGAAACTTCTGGAAACTTCCGGAACCTTCCAGAAGCTTCCAGGACCTTCCGGGATCGTTTAGGGACATTCCAGAACCTTCTGGAGCATTTCCAGGACCTTCCGGGACCGTTCTTGGACGTTCCGGAGCCATCCGGATAGTTTCCAAGACCATCCGAGTTACAGTTTAAGCCACCCGATGACCGCGAAGGTTGTCGGGACGCCCAGCAATTATCCGGAAACTATTCCGGTTGATCCAGGACTTCCCCAGTACCATTCTCATATGTTCCGGAACCACCTGGGACTACTCCAGAGTGATCCGGACATATCCTTAAATACCCAGAACTACTTCTGGTGTCCTTATGAACAATTCCATAAATCTCCGAAACTACTTCCGGTACCCGTATGAACTATTCTGCTTTGCTTCCACTAAACCTTCTACCATACTAGTATTCTAACAGACTACTGCTCGTTAAGTGTGTGACCCAATAGGTTCGGTATAATGCGGACATGACTCAGAACATCTTCCGGACATAGGTCAACAACCTTTTGTCAATAGCCAATAATCAACAACAGAGCCATGGACACCCATGTTGACTCCCGCACATACACGAAGAAACTTCGAGTGAACCATTATGTTTATTCATGTACCATTCCCTTTGCTTCGTGATATATGACAAAGTTAGAGGAGAGATGTTTGGCACCCATGTATAACAACTTTTTGAACACAAGCCACTCGTTATCCTCTTTGCTCGTTGTCTCTATTTCTCGTTATTGTATTCCGGTATCCCCGTGATTAAATCACAATGCGTCTGGCCAGACTAGAATGGATACCGTCATATCGAGTGGGCCCAAAGTCAATATCTCTTCATCGTGAAGGAGCAAATCCCATTCTTGAACTATCACAGTCACTAGCCACACCATCTGACATACCCAGAACTTATTTTACTACTTCCCATTTACGGGAGGATTCATCTAAGAACCAAAGCATGTCTTCCTGTGTGAAGCAATTCGATACTCTCATGGTCTAAGGAATTACGTATATGATAACATTTCATGATACGACTTATAACGTAGTTACGATGTGATCTCTAAGTATATCATTCAAAACTGGGGTCGGTTCAACATCATTGTTCTGCTAACAATATGTTTCCATTGCTACTGACATCCTTGTTACAAGAACAATGTCCATTATTAAGAAAACGTAATCATAAGTTAGCACATGAGCTGGTCTTAGAGGCTAAACCAGGAACTCTTGGTGTTTACATTTCCACACATGCAAATGAGTTTTCTTCTGAATCTCATAGTCAGGGTCATTGCAATTATAGCACAGAAATATAAACATTAATTATGAACGTGGAAATATATATAATAGCATTTTATTATTGCCTCTAGGGCATATTTCCAACAGCTACAGCCCCACCGGTGATCGTAAGGCAAGTGACCGACAGGAAAATGGTGATGTTCAACGCCGCCTCTTCGCTTTATATGTGTTTTTAGTAGATAATTTGATTAGTTTATATATGTTCGACGGAGAAATAAGTTTCTATGTCTGATGATGATCTACGTAGTCGCTATATATTGATCTAATTTCTCTAGGTGTCATGGATAACAAGAATTTGAGAGAGCGGATATAAGTGAAATGGTTGCAGAAACAAAGAAATAATAATATCATCCATGAACGCATCTGGGCGCGTAAACAAATGTTTAGGAAGCCGAATTTGCTAAGTTCGCCTATGCTCTAAGAGCATCTCCAGCCGCGCCCCAAGAGGCCCCAAGCCGGTGTTATTTCTGCCGGCCGGACGAATTCCGTTCGGTCGCGCCCCAAGGGCTCAAATAGCGTCGGATTAGGCCAAAATTGAGTCGACGATCCCAATCCGACCCAGCGCGCTGGGGGTCGTGCCCCCGTGCGCCGGATGAAATAAAACTGCGTGAACGCGGGAACCTTTCGTGCCCTTTCGCGCGCGTCGCGTCCACGGCCCTGCCTGTCGGCGTATTCGCACGCGGCGCCCTCGTCCTCGCCTCGTCTTCCCTGCTCCTCGTCTTCCCCGCTCCTAGCGCTGCCGCAGGGGAATCAATGCGGCGTCAGAGTCGAGTTCAATCGCCGTAGGCGAATCAATGCGGTCGTGGAGTAGTCCAATCGACTGCCGGCCTCACCGCCGCATGTTCCCCAGACGTGACGACGCCCGTCCACATGATACGTGCCAAACGTATCTATAATTTTTGCTTGCTCCATGCATGTTTTGTGTGATATTGCTATGCTTTTGATATACTTTCATATATCTTTATAACATATTTTGGAACTAACCTATTAATGGTTGAAAGGGTGCACAAGTTCTTGTTTTTCTACTTTACGTGTAGGAATTACTTGGATAAAGGAAAGATCACAAAAGGAAGCCTTGTAAGAGTTGGACTATAACTTTCCCGAAATCTGTCCCCACCAGAAAGGTTTTAAAGATCGCCTCGGAAACGCTAGAAGACGGCCTCAAACGGAAAACATTAAAACTACAAAGTTGTAGGGAATATTTTTCCGGTGGATTTAGACATAAAATTCGGCCCAATCGGAGTTCGGATGATTCCAGAAACCCTGAAATACAGAAGACGTAATCTAGATTATGGGAATCCGAGAGTCTATATAAAGAGAGGAAACCTAGGTCAAAGGGCACCACGAAAATTCCTCCCCCTTGGCAGCCGTCTTGAGGGGGAGATCAATCTCCACAGCAGCACCATCTCCAAGGAAGAAGAAGGGGCCAAGGGCCTCTGCCCCCAAGGGCCGTGGCCGTGGGCGCCGCCGCCGCCGTCGCCGTCTCCTTCATCTCCTCCGGGCTGCACCTCTCCATCAACAACTCTCTCTCTCCCCATGTCCATGTGTGAGTAGTTCCCCTCGGGGCTAAGGCTTATATCTTGATCTATGTGGTTTCTCTCTCTCCCATGACGTGATCTTTGTTGTGATCATAGGCTATGTTAATCTAGGGTGATCCCATGATATTTCCTCTTCCTCTATGTATTGGATTGATGTACTCAATTGATCTTATCTAGTATAATCTCTGAGACCAAGGTGACAGCGGTCTATTGGACATGGGTTAGAATAATATTATCATGAGTGATTTCCTCTTTTATGTGTGGATTGAAGATTGAGAGTCTCTTGGTGCTTGTCTTTGACTATCCTTTAGATATGTTGTGGTGATTGTGGTACTCTCTTTGGATGGTCGCGGTGACATTGGGAAATCCATAGATTGAGAACTACGAACTCTGAGGTGTGCTTTTGTAGCCCTACACAATTCTCGTCCTCTCTTGACCACAAAGGAATGACCTCCGAGTACGTCTCCATTGCATGTTTTATGTGAAATATCATGTGATTAGACTATGTTAATGTTGTTGGGAGTTGCCACTAGTGAAAGTATGAAGCCTAGGCCTTGTTTCCATCATTGTTACACCGTTTGCACTCACTTTTCTTACTTGTTTCTTTGTTGCACTTTTTATTACAGATTTATATTACTTCGTTTTATCACACCTATCACCCATATTTTACCATCTCTTCACCGAACTAGTGCACCTATACAACTCCTAGTTGTATTAGGTGTGTTGGGGACACAAGAGACTTCTTGTATCTTAATTGCAGGGTTGCTTGAGAGAGACCATCTTCAACCTCTACTTCCCTGAGTTCGATAAACCTTAGGTCATCCACTTGAGGGAAATTGCTTCTGTCCTACAAACCTCTGCGCTTGGAGGCCCAACATAGTCTACAAGAATAGAAGCATGCGTAGACATCACCACAGCCCCCCGCTATAAAAGCCGGGCTCGCCGTAGAACGACACACACTCGCCTCTCTTCATCGCCTTCTCTTTGCCTCCCCTCCTCGCTGCCATGGACGGACTCGCGAAGAACGGCTTCACCCGCCGCAGCCTCCAGTACCTGATGGAGGCCATCCTCCTCGCTCAGGCGGGCTACCCCTGCCCGCCGGACACCCGCCCGCCGCACGATTGGGTCCTCAGCAACGGCGACGTGCCTGTGCCGCCGGTGCCTCGTCCGGGTGTCGCCTTCGACATGGAGGTCTAGGTCGTCCGCGCTTCCATGACGGTGGCAGAGCGCGCCGATCCGATGAACTCGCCGTCCAACATGGATGGCTTGATGGTGTACTTCGACGAGCGCCGCGCTCAGGCGATCGCCTCCACCAACGGCCTCCATCCGGTGGCGGGCCGGCAGAACCGCGACGGTCGGCGGCGATGGTGGAGCGCAGAGGGACGCACCCTCCCCGCTGTCCTCGACTACATCGAGAACGGCAAAGAGCCGCAGCTCCAGTACCCGCCGCTGGGGCAGGGCTCGGAGCCCCGCCGCTCATACACTCGCAACACGCCGGTGTGGACGACCCTGCCGAGGGGCATGGACGGGGCGACATCCTCGTCGTCCGGCGGGTCGGTGTCCCGCTCCACCAGCTCGCACTCGTCCGGGCCGGCGTACTCGCCGCCGGCGTTCCTCTCCGTCAAGACTGAGCCGGGGACAACGCCCCTTGGTCGCCACACGCGTTCCGGCGGCGTCGTCATCGGCGGCTCCGGCGGCTCCGGCGGCTCCTCGTCAGTGGCTCCACCTCCACCTCGCCAGGGCCTCTTTCTCGGCTCAAACCAAAGAAGGAGGTCGTCGAGCCCCCACCACCCCCGCCGGCTGCCGAAGATGAGGAGGATGTCCCCGGCCTCGCCTGGGCGCGGAGCGACTACCTCCTTGGCGAGATGGAGCGCCAGAGGAGGGAGTAAGAATTCTTCGAGGAGAAGAAGCGCGCCGAGGTGGCGGCGCGGGGTGAGGGCAGCAACCGCCGCAGCAATCCCACACCGCCGGCGCCGGTTGCTCCGCCGTTGGTGGTGCTCAGCAACGAGGAGGAGGACGAGGACCCGGCGTCGCTGCGGGTGAGGAGGAGGGAGGGCCGGCCGGCGGCGGCACATGGTAGTGCACAAGCCGCCGCGAAGCACAAGCCCAAGGACGACGGCGACGACGACGACGCCGATGGAGGAGGCGCCAAAGGGGACGGCGGGGAGCTCGACATGGACCACCTCTATACTTTTTTTTGCTTTTCAGTAGTTTTTTTTAGTTTGTTAGTCGCTACTACGTAAAATTAGACCAAATATTATAAATTATGTTGAATTTCGTTCAATTTCATTCGGTTTAAACAAATTTTCGCCGAACCTAATTAAGGGGCCGCTATGAGTCCACGGCTGGGGGTGGGGGGGTCAGTCGCTCCAAAGCCTTTTCACCTCCCGAACGCCCCAAACAACGCTAAAATAACGCCGAAAACGGTTTGAAGGGTCGAACGGCTGAAGATGCTCTTAGCCTCTAACAGAGCATATACCACAAGCATGGTGAAAAGGCAGCTCCCGGCGAAGTAGTTCAGTAAATCCGGGTGATTTAATTTATTTCACGATTTAGTAAAGTCTCAGGCACTCAGAGCAGAGACAGCTTGATGGACACCCACAACTTATCCTTCCGTCAAGTACCGGTCACATCTATTTTATGAAAGTACAGGTCATATATATTCAGTGTAAGCGCACGTAGAACTAAAGTTCGTACGGAGAACGTTCTCCCGTTCCCCCCGATCGCAGCCATCCAAAAATGCATCCGACGGCTCCCCGTCCTTCTTCTCGAGGCAGAGGAGACACACCGTCCCACCGTATATGGCGACACATCATCATCGGTAGCAGAAACAAATTGTGGCCCGTAGCAAGACAGTCCATCACGCGGTCGGTCGGAAGCGGTCGAGGCAGCTGGCGGACTCGAGCCCCATGTTCCAGAACTCCTCGTAGTACTCCTGGTAGGTGAAGGGCCGGTACGCCAGCGGGTGGCCGCCGTCCACCAGCGCCTCCGCCGGCGCCACCACCGCGTCCGGCGACGGGCAGTAGAACGTCGGCACGGAGATCCTCTCGCTCTCGCTGTTCACGATCACGCGGTGCAGCACGCTCTTGTATCGGTCGTTGCTCAGCGCCTGCACGATATCATTCATAGCTGAAACGTTAGTACAAAATCATGGCTACCTCAAATTATCAGAGTTGTCCGCAGGTACAAAAATGGGGGATACCTGCAACTGATCGCCGATGTTGATGACGAGCGCGTTGCGCACGGGGTTGACGGCCACCCAGCGGCCGTCGCGCTGGACCTGCAGGCCGGACACGCCGTCCTGCAGGAGCAGCGTGACGGCATTGGGGTCCTTGTGCCCCGGGAGCCCGTAGGTGAGCTCCGGCTGCGGGCACGGCGGGTAGTAGTTGACGGCCATGTGCTGCGCGTGCCGCCCCATGGCCTTCACCATGTGGCCTCTCTCCAGCCCGAGGCTCTCCGATATCGCCTCCAGCAGCCTCAGCGCCAGCGCCCTCGCCTCCGTCGAGTAGGTGCCCACTACCTCCCTGCCAACACGACCAGTACGTACAATTTGTCAGTTTCTTTCTTCGCCTCGTTGTTTCGACAGGCTAATTAGCCGGTAGGATCGAAAGATTCGATCGTTACCAACAGTATTAAAAGCCATATAGGCTACTTAACTAATATGCTAGCTAGTGTACTTAAGTATTCAGTTGGTGACCAGCTTCATGTACGGAAGTTTATGCTGACATGAGGTGGAGCGGCGACGGGCATGGTGCTTACCGGAAGGCCGGCGGGTTTGAGGGCCACTGGTCGATGAAGCTCTCGAGAGGGTAGCAATGCAGGCGAAGGAAGTCCCGCCAGTTGCTAACCTTCTCGGTGCGCACGTTGAAGCTCGTCGACAGCCGGATCGCCTTCTTGGGGTCGTCGGAGTAGCACTTGAGCCGCTCCGACTCCGGGAGGTGGAAGAACTCCCTCGCCACAACCAGCATCCCCTCCACCACCGCCTCCGGTATGCCGTGGTTCATCACCTACATACGTACGTACGTATGAAAATAACCAGCGTCAGGTGGTTGTTCAAAGCTCCGTCGGTCGCCGTACAACAGCAGAACGAACGAATTCATTGAACTCAACAACTTGTGCACGTGTGTAGTACATACCATGAAAAACCCGTCGTTCTCGCACGCCTTGCCGATGGCCTCGACGACGCCGCGACGTCCCGGCCCCTCGAGGTGCTTCAGGTCGATGAGCGGGATGCCGGCGCCGGACTCGTGGTCGACATTGGCGAGGTCCGGGCGGTCGCCGACGGCCCTGATGTGGCTCGACGGGACCTTCCGGCCGGATTGTGCCACCAGATCGCTTAGGAGAGGCTTGGCTGCCATCGCCATCGCAGGAGCCATGTTCTAGTCTAGAAATATGGTACTAGGCTGGTGCTTGTGCTTGCTCGCCCTCGCCGGCTAGCTGTTAGCTGGTATTGCCACTCGCTGCCGTGGTTAAGCCAATGTGATCCCTGCACATATTGATGTTAGCCACTACCCTTTTATAGGCAGTCGATGGATGCCACTCCAATTAAAAGGGACTTTTAGCATTTAGCGTCTACGTGGACGAAAAAAATTCGGTACTGTTTTTTTTTGAGTTGGGAAAAAATCGGTACTATAAATTGACTAGTCTTGACTACATCTTCTCTTATACTAGGCACTAAGGTTGGTGCAATCAATTGTATACCAGCTGGTGATCCAGAGTTATTGATTAAGAAAATATCATTTTTTTTTCTACCGAAAAAGGTGTCATCTCGCTTTATATTATAAAGCAACCATCATCAAAATACAATCGAGCACCGCCTATTGCTTTTATTTTTGAAACAGAAACGAAAGGATTGTCTCTATTCATTGAATTTGATTGGAGAGGATCACAGGGTTAGGTGCAAGCATCGAAATTAAACGTAATCCCACGACATTTGAGAACTCAAGTGCTTGGCCCCCGCGAATCTCCAAAGGGATCCTCTCGATATGATGCGGTTAAAGACCATCATGAGTGTTGTTGAGATGTTTTATAACCCCATTGCATTTTTTTCATTCCAAATCTTCCAAAAAGTGAGTATGAAAAGTGAAACAATTCATGACCTTTGAAGCCTAAGGTTTTGGACGATCTCCACCCAACGATCTTTCATGGACTTGTTTTCATTGGCAACCCACAAGCCACAACGTTGGGTGAAAATCGCTCGTCCCAAGCCATTGTTAAATAAATCTCAAACTCTTTGGAATAACCGGCAACCAAAAATAAGGTGGGTCGTGAACTCTTAAACTTACTTACAAAGTGGGCACACATCACAACCGGGGCACTCCTTCATTGAAATGTATCAGCCGTCCAAACACGATTTACAATGATCGATCAACCACGCGCCTGATTGACATCCAACCCTTCCAAAACAATCTCTTTCATAGGAGAAATCGCAATGTTATGAAATTGAATATATTTTTAGGAAACTTATGAAATTGAATATGGTAGGCCGAAGAGGAAGAGTGCGCTTTTTTAAAAACATAGTACAACGTAAATGCTTATATACACAATCATACACCCCTCCTATGAACGCATACATGCGCACCTTATTACTATAAGCATATTCACATTACTGAGCAGACATATCATTTTGAGATTGACGTAGTTATCATAAGCGCCTCGTTTTCGAAAACGTCTCCGCCCATTGAAAGCACATTGTCGAAAGGCCTAAAAAAATATGAGCGTCAATACCAAATTTGATTTTTAAACTCTAATGAACTAAGAATATCATTATCCCCATAACCAACTCAATCACGTGGTGATTCACAGGAAGAATGCACCTTAATAGCCGTGGGAGTTGTTTATTTGACAAACGATAGTACAACAGAAAAGATTGAGCAAATTGACATTATTCTTAAAAAATATGAACAAATCGTTGTCTCCAGCACAGCACATGCGTGCCATATCGAGGAATCTAAAATTACGGTGTCGGCCTAACAAAAAATAAAATAAAAAAAGTTAGCTGTGTCAGCCTGTTTGGCACCGGCGTGGACATGCCACTCTGCCAGCACACCAGTGGTTCGTACCGAGGTGACCACTTCCAGGTTGTTCTGTAACTGCATCCCGTTTTCAACGGTCGGCGACGTGCCGTAAACGTTACAGAAAAATTTACTGGGAGGAGCAGATTAGCCCGACACGCATCAGCAAAAATTGTAACTGGGGATGTAGGTGGGTGAGGTACTATGGCAATTTGTTTTCGAGATACAGGTACACTGCCGTACTGCTCCCTCCGCTTCTAAAAGCAACTTGCCGTTAGTCCTAAAACTGATATGTAACCCTTAGAAAAAAATTGCGAATCAACCTGTGGTTAAATTGGTTAGATGGATGGTTGTATCTTCAACCCACCAGAGTTTAAATCCCAGATTTGACAATGGTGCTCGCATTTTTCTGGATTTATTTCAGGGCTTTCGGTGATGCGTTTTCAGTGGAAGGAGACGTTTCCGTCGAAGATGAGGTGATGACTTCGTTAATCTCAAGATGATGTACCGGCTCAGTATTGCGAAGATGCTCATAGGGGTAGGGTGTGCGTGTGTGCGTCATAGGGGTGATTGTATACTCGTGTATGTGAGCGTCAGAGTTGTACTGTGTTCCTAAAAAAAACCTTAGAAAAAATTGATATACGATATGAAAAGTCGTATTGTAGAACACAAGTGTCATTTGAAACAGTAAATTTAAATATATCATACATAATATTTAGTAGTTACGTATACGATGAAACTATGCCGGAATTTAGACAATCAACCTATAAAATATAACTAAAACGTCGGAGGAGTTGTCGGACGGGCACTCACTGGCCGTTGTTGAGGTAGTAATCATAAGTGAAGTTCATCAGGACGCGGGCGAAGTTGTACTCCTTCGGTGCCACCTCCAGCCGCTCGGGCGGCGCCTGGTTCTTCTGCCGCCACGACTTCCTTGGCTCGCAAGAACTAGTGCTCCGCGGCGCGGCATCATCCGTCGATGGCCACAGGAGGTCACAGAGGCGGTGGAACTCCGCCCAGGAGTTGCGGTGGCTAGGGGCGAGCGTGGCGCAGCTGTGTGCCTGTGCCGACCTCGCGGGATCTACCGGGCCATGCGCAGGGCCGTGGGATGCCCCCCTCCCCCCTCGTCGTTGTTCCAGTCGCGCTTGGCAGAAGATGCCCGCCATGGCCATCGTGGCAGCTACCTCCTCCTCTCGGCATCTTAATCGCTCATCGGAGTGTGGATACGGAGCAGCGGAGGGGGAGATGTATGCAGCGGCGGGGATGGAATGGAATAGGATACGAGAATACCATCTTCCCTCCCATGCCGTAGATATATCGGTCGGGAAGGATTTTACGGGACGCCCACATAATTTTCATGGGCCGGGGGAAATATGGTGGTTCTTTTCTGGTCCGAAAACGCGCCCGTCCGCCAGAAAGCCTACATATATACGGGTCGGCGATGAGATGGCGCATCTGCTAGAGTTGCTCTAACCTAAGCCACCGCCATTTTATTTTTCTTCGCCGCCGCCAGAGCGAGGGTCATTTGGATAAAATCCAAAGGAGGAGGATAACGGTGATAAAGTTTTCCTCCGTTGTGTTTTTAGGATGCGGACGTGACTGAGTCTCGCTACGGTGCCCGATTGCTTGAGGAAGAACGACATGCTATCACGCTCTGTTGATGGCTTCTTTCTCGTGTTTTGTGGTACGGCGGTTTTTTATTTTTTTGGGGGGATAGTGTGACCTAACATCCAACGAGACGGGCTTAGCGATGATCGTGCGCACTTGTGGCTTAATTTTAGGGATCTTGCAACATGTATTTGGAACCGCAGAGTGTTGCGAGCACCTAGGGGTCTAGGGCCTGGCTCCGTGCGACGAAGTCGTTTTGATGGACTGCTAGGTGGACAAGCTGGTCTAGATCAGGGAGGGCGAATGATACTGTGATGAGACTCTTGCAGCGATCGAATCCATTGACGAAGGTATCCACGGGCATCGTAACCTTGCTGAAGGCGTCGATGAAACAGTCACGATCCCTATCCAAATCATTCCGGAAGAAACCCTAGATCTGTTTCTGGTCGAACGTTGACGGCGCCTAGCGTCATTCTACCTCTTGGGGACAATCTGTAGGAGTTGGACCTAACTTGTGGCACTAGTGACAAATGATGGTGTTTGAGAGGTGGAGCGGTGTGGGTTCTTCTGCATCAACAACGGTAGGGCTCGACAGCATGGTGCAGCGAGGTCTTGGCAATAATCGTTTGTTGATGGACGAGTGCAAGGGTGGTGACGTTGTCTGGTGTTGTGGTGGTCTCAAGGTCAAAAAGGTAATTAAATACATTGATCACTCTCGAAGGTGGGACGATGGAAGATGACGATGATTGATTCTAGAGCGTGTGCATGCAGTGCACCAAAGGGTCTGCTGGATCAATTGATGCTTTCGGCTTGTCGACGGATGGCTTGATAAGACTATCGAATTAGATTATGTGTGTTGATGCAAGGTTAGGATATATCATCAAGCTCATATATGTAACGATAGTAGTTGTCAGACGGGTGCCTACGGGTTAATACATGTACTCTCTTCGATCCATATTACATATCAATCAAACCAACAAACTTTTTGCAGGTTATCTTCGAAGCTACAGCTTGGATTTGTATGTGCTCGTTATTAATTTATGCGCACTTCAGGAAGCTTTTGGTTATTGGGTCCAATCGTTGAGAGATAGTAGCACGAGCTATTTACACCCGATTTGGATGATGAACTATTAATAGGCTAGATGTGTAGGCATCGTATTCTATTCTTTATCGCCGAATGTGACGCTTTTTTCGTGTTGTTTTCAGTCTTAAGCTCGGACTATGATCATTGTTAGTCATGGAGACTTTGTTACGCTTTTATTTCAATAATATGGCTGCATGCATTGATTGATGCAAAAGCGAGGGTTCTCCTTCTTTTCCAAAAAAAATCTAGATTTATTTCAGTTTTTAGTGATAGATACAAATCTGTTTGATCTATAAGTAATATGAAACGAAGAGAATATTTAATTTTCAAACCTATCGAGTATTTTAATAAAATGATTATGTGCACCTTTTAAGGCAGAAGCCGAAAGTAATCCTTCTGAAAAAGCAAACTTTGCGATCACGAATTTAAATTTAGCTCTAGACCACTCTCTGTCTAAAATGGTACAGATCACATCGAAATTATAGCTCTAACAGACTAGGAGCGTTCGAGTAGTCGTGTCCACTAACGAACGGCGGAGGTCAAATTAAGTAGCGGCGTACCCACACGCGGGCATGGCCGGCGGACGATCCTGCACCCACCGCGATGGGCGCGGCGTTGGCGCGATGCTCTTCCATGCCAATCATGGCGGCCCCCGCGGTTTTCTATAGAAAGATCCGGCGCCACGCATCCCACGCTGCAGCCGCTAAACTGAAGGAAACAAACTGTAGTGACAGGGGCCGGTGGGCGGTGGCCGTATGGCGCACCGACATCTACAGCATCCCCACTATTTCGGCTACGATTTGATGTCTCGACGAGGCCAATGGCCGAGTGCCCGGCATCGTTATTGCGGCGGGGGCTGCCAAGGACTTGTCTCGAGAAGCTGATGCTACCTGCACGATCGAGTTGTTTTAGTCACGCACGACGATGATGCAGGTACCGGTGGCGTCAGCGGCGTGACGTCGGCGGTGCTGACGTCCGCCGCCGGGCTACGGGAACGTGCGCTAGCGGCCACGCCGAGCTCCGGAGCAGGACCGCCGCCGGCCGCGGGTGGATGGATCGACAACGCAAACTCCAACACAAATTGCGCCGATTCGGCGACGTCACGCCTCATTCCAAACTTCGGATTGCGGCGGTCATCCTTTTTCCCACTGCTGCAGGGCGGCCGCCGCGATCCAGCCCCGCCGTGCGTGACGGTGACGACTGAGACGAGCTTTCTGGCTCGGCGGAGTTTGGCCTTGTTCGTTTACCTCGCGCGTGCCTTCACCGTGTGTGTGTGTGGAGGAGAGTTGGACGGTTCAAATCGTCTGCGTTTTTTCCGTGCAGTGGATAACTGAGTTCGGCAGGTTGATGTGGAATTCTCATCTTCTCTTGCAAAAGATCTCTCGGAGCAACTTGCAGTGACATCGGCCGAGAGAAGTGATTTCATAGTGTACTTTAATTAACGCGGGCTGCTAAAGCCAAATCATTTCTCTTTTGTATAAATAGTAATGCTAAACCCTAGTGTTGCTTTATTTTTTGTCAACGAATCAAACAGCCTTTCGCCGAGTCAAATATACAATTATTAACTTCGACAAGAGATTAGGATCCCTCTTTTACAAAAGGGTTTCCTCTGATTTCTTTTAACAAAAAAATGAACCATAAATTCATACGAAAACATGAATCATTGCAACTGTCACTGCTAAAATTTTGTAAAAGATAGTGGACAGAAAACCTTTTGGCATCTGATAGAACGTGGGCAAGACAGGTCAATAAAAAAGAGTATAAAGAAGATAATTAGACTCCACAAATATTGAACTCGATCAAAGCATCTTCAACCACGATGAACTGATTTGACCCTCTACATCTTCATGGATGTGTTCGGATGATGTCCGGAAATGTTTGTTTTGAACCCTTATTTTTCTATGGTAGGATAACCGCATTATTGGTATATTAGCAGCGCGAGGAAGGGGTGTGCGTGGCAGGTGCAAAGATAGTAATTACGCGGGGTAGCGCTACTAGAGCACCCGCGCTACTACTAAGTGGATCACACACTTGGCTCCCGAAGATAGCAACAGTAGTAACACGCGGTACTAAACCCGCTTTGCTGCTAAGAGAGACACCCTTATCCTTGCTACCGCCCTCACTCTCCAGTCCTCACACACACACTCTCTCCCTCTCTCACCGCACGTCACCGTCGCCGTCTTCACTCCTCTACTACCACCGCCATCCCACCATCGCACCCCCTGTCCTCCCTCCTCCCACCGCCATCGTCCCACCACCGCACACAGCCGTCCTCCCTTCTCCTATCGCGCGCCACCGACACCCTCCTCGAAGGTGTCGGCCCGATGCTGCCCCACCACCTCCCGCCTGATGCCATCCCACCTTCTCTGGCCCGGTGCCGCCCCACCTCCCCTCCTTTTTTTGTTTTTAATTAATTTTCTATTATTAGTTAGGTTAGATTAGTTATTTAGTTGTTAGGATTATAGCCCACCTGCTGTTTGTAATTAGAAAAGAAAAATAAATAAGCGAAAAGGAAAGGAAAGGAAAGGAAAGGAAAGAACAGTGGAATTTTAATTGTTTTTAAGATGTCGGAATGCTTTTTACATTTTGTATTTGCAAGCGGAGGAATTTTATTGTTTACAAGGAGACTTCGAGTGACCTATGTTTTGTCGGAATGTTGATTCATTTCCTTCGGCAAATTTCAGGCGCTTGATATGTCCTATTTTTAGCAAAGGCAATGACAATTTTTTTTGTGCATTTTAGCATGACTTGTGATAGAAAGTAGGGCATCTCGAGTGCTAGGAATTTGCCGGAACGGGAATTAAACGGCGTTCTGGCAAAATATATGCCACTTTTATATGTCATTATTCCTTTTATTTGTTCTAGAATTAATTTTACCATGTGCCACAGTGCCATGAGGAGATGTGGTAGAGTGTCATGGAGATCGAGCCGGTAGAGGTGGCAGAGCTAATGGAGATTTTTGGGGAATATCGAGAGGGGACTCCAGATTATGTCCCTCACTTGGAGCGTTTGGCTCGGATCCACCGTCTCCAAGCCTTGGAGGCGAATGAGGATGAGACTCCTCTCTCAGAGATTTTGGCAGATATCCAAAACTTCATGAAGATGAAGAAAGAATTGGAGCACAAGTGGAAAGTGATTATGGAAGACGAGATCACCAACCGGACTACGGAGGAGGAACTCAAACGTTTGTTCATGGAGCAGAGGGAGATGATCATAAAATTGAACATATCGCCAATTGAAGGGATTGTCCATTGGGCGATGGCAGATGTGAGGTCCTCAGATCCGTCTAGACGCGAATGTTTGATTGATTTCGTCAACGAGAGAGAGCAGAAGCCTTATTCTCCTCCGACGGAGCCGATCTGGTGGTGAAGCAGGAGCTGATAGGCTACATGAAAAAATGTTGCAAAGTAGTTGCAAACTACTTTCAATGTGGCCTTATATCACTATTTTGATGATGTCCTTCTTTCTTTGTGTTTAACTTTATATCACTATTTCGATGATGATGAGACTATTATGTTAACACTAGCATTGTCCTTTTTTAGAATATCGATGATTAAAACATTGTGGCACTATGTGACACCATGGATGATTCAGTGAGCCTTGTGATACGCACAAATACAAATCTTGTGCATCCTACTTAGCTCATTGGATCCATCCTTGGAGTTGCTTGCATGTGTATAATCTAAGTATGAGGCACAATTGGGAAGAAAAAGAAAAGAAGAATTCCGATAATTAAATCATTGTGGCACTATGTGACACCAGAGATGGTCAAGTGAGCCTTGTGAGATGCACAAATACGAATCTTGTGCATCCTACTTCGCTTACTTGCTCCATCCCTGGAGTTGCTTGTGTGTGTCCAATCTAAGTGCAAGGCACAAATAGGAAGAAAAAGTAAAGAAGAATGCTGATAATTAAATCATTGTGACACTATGTGACATCAGGGATGGTTTAGTGATCCTTATGATATGCATAAATATGACTCTTGTGCATCCTACTTGGCTCACTAGCACCATATTTGGGGTTGTTTGTGTGTGTGTCCAATCTAAGTACGAGGCACCAAACCTCTAATTCCGCACTTGTGGATATCAGCAGAGGGACCTATTCTTTGATCATGGTTTGAGGGACGATGTCTCGCGGTTGAGAGGTTGTAAATCCCAAGTGGAGGTATCTGCATCAACATTATTCACTAACTCACCTCTTCGTTGCATTCTAGTTGGCGAGAATATATATAAACATGATTGCATCTCTTCATGGTTGATCTTGAGAGTTTGATTTGTATGCCAATTTTTGTACTACATTTCCTCTCTTCTGAAACACAGTTTGCAGCAATGTATCTTTCCGTCAAGCTTATCCTTTCATATGGAAGGCCTATATGACGTTCAATCACATATTTCACATCCAAAATTATATGTTTTCTAGTCAATGCTCGTAATATTCTGAATTTTTGGTATGAGGCAAATTAGGGAAAAAATGTGCCTTAACACGGTAAAATATGAATAAACCTAAGTCTATGATGCAAAAGCACTCATCTTATCCACTCATATAGAAGCAAATTCAATGGATGTGACTATCTCGCACACATGGGAACATCTGAGTGAGGCGACAGACAATGCTGATATCTTACATGCAGGTAGCATGACCGAGGAAAGTAAAGCTTACATGAACGTGATCGTGTAGAACTGCTTTAAAGATGTGAATGTCAACAAGCATGAGACTCCTTCAATTCATTCACGTGTTCCTCCCTAGCAAGCACAAGCGCTATCACTGTTGAATGTGTACCTTTTCATGCTTTGCGGTAGATGGGAACTGGTGTGGTGATCAGGTACCACAACAGGGATTTCTTATTGTCTTGCCATTACACATTAATCAAGTTACCATGTCAGAACAAGATGATACGATGGAGCTTTATCGCGATCGCACTCGCTAATCATGAAGGATATCACATTGTCATCTTTGTCTCTGATTGCTTGACCGTTATCCATAGAGTAATCTTTCCATCAGTTGGTCGATCTTTGATTGATACGATGATTGAACATAAAGCTCACGTCTAAAAATTTCTTCTCTAATATTCACATTGATGAGTACATCCCTACTGATTCCGTATCTCCAACTCTTCATGATGAACAAGCTAAACAAATCAGACTTGGACCTATTACAAGAGCTCGTGCAAAGCTGATAGAACATCAGGTGAACTTGCTCTTAATAGAATCTGATGTTGTGCTTAATGAGAATTATTTACTGCTTAAGTCTTTGTATGTATGCATGATCATGTACCACGAAGAAGACAAGGCTCAAGGAGGTGAATACAAGGTTCAAGGAGGTGAAGACAAGCCTAAAAAAGAAGAATACATGAATCTTTACTTCGGACGTCCGACCCAATTCGGATGTCCGACATGGGTGACAAAGACGACGATTTGTCTATACAGAACACCTCCGAAAGAAGACGGACTTCCGATGGAGATCGGACGTCCGACGTCTCGGACGTCCGATATGTGCCATAAACCCGACCATCCCAAGACAGAAGGCCTCCGAATTTCGGTGGACTTCCGACTCAGTTTGGACGTCCGACGTGACAGATGTCCGAAACCTGACGGGCGTCTGAAACCCGACGGACGTCTGAAACCTCACGGACGTCCGAATATGTTGTTCGAGGACGTCTCCATCACTAAAGTCGGCAAAACCCGACGACCATCCGAAACTGCCTGCACGCAGATCTGACGGGCTGCGGCCCTTGTATCCGAGTTTTAGACCCCCTACCTTATAAATACCCAGCTCCCACGAGTTTTAGGGTTAGACCACGTTTTAGATAAACCCTATTTCATAGAATTTCTCCAAGCATTCATCTTGAATCATATACTTCAATTTGTATCGATTTGAAGTGTTGCTACTGCAAGTTCTGTGTGATCTGTTGTTCCACTGAGAATTAGTAGATTGCAAATTACCGTCTCGAGATCGACGGCTACGTTGCGCAAGTGTGTGAAGTTATGAATTTCCAAAGGGTAGAGAGCTGTCGCATTTGCAAAAGGGATCTAGCGAGGAGAGTTCATCGGCTACATACAAGTTATATATCATCGGCTACATACAAGTTATATATCATCGCCCTCATATTCACCATACGCTTATTGAGAAGATCGGGCCACCCCATATCACATATTAATCGTGTGTTAAATGACGTGGATCATATTTTAGCTCGTTCATGTGAGTCTTTTGGTGATGCCATTGTTCATAATGTAAACTACGCAATGTATCTAGAATCAATAAAGCATTATATTGTCTCCATCTAAATACATCCTGAATTAAGGCATACCCACCTCTCAGCTTGAAACTCAGTAAATCATGTGTCTTTGACATTGGCTTCACCGTGAGTTTGTTGGAGGGATCCTTGTGTCTCTCGTGAACCTGGGAAATCTTCTATGTACATCCTTTCACCACCGACAATCAAAACAATGATGATTCATAATAAGGGGGAGGAGGGCATGAGTGGGGTGCGAAATATAGTGATAAACCGACAACCAACCACCTCGAGCCAGTATAATTATAGCGGGGTGGCGATATCGGCCACTCAACACTAACCAATAACACACACCCGTCCACAGAGTGCCCAACTCGTGAATTTCTAGGTGGTGTGCACTGATCGACGAAGAGGGATGGAACTCGTGCCGACACCTTCAAAAATCCATCGTTCAACATTACCACCATTGTGTTTTCGTCATTAGCAGTGTGACGAAGTCTCAATGCCACTGCATCAAGCGTTAGAACAACATCCTCTCAGTCGATGACACTGCTGAGTCATCATGGGTGTTCGGGTTTACCCGAAATTTCAGGTCGGGTTTTTTGGGTTCTTCAATTCGGTTTTCCAAATATCAAACCCGAAATTGCTCCAGAATAATCAAAACCTGACATTTTGGGTACCCGAAATTTCAGTTTCGGGTTCGAAGAGGAAGAACACCTCAATTTTTTTATCTTCGATGCAGACATGGGGAGAAGATTGGTTTGGTTTTTCCGGTGATAAATGAGGTAAGCTAGTACGATGTTGCACCTTTATGCACTAGCGAGGAAGGTGGTTGGCGCAACGCTTCTCACTTCGTCCTACGAGGAGACGAACATGGACATAACGACAGTGATCCTTATCCTCTCAGGTGAGGACAATGGGATGATAGGGAAGGACTTGGGACCTCGGAGGTCAGAGTGTGGAAAGCGGAGGACGACGGTTGTGGTTGTGGGCAAGGCATTAGGTGGCATGGGGCGGAGGTGTGTAGCGGCTGTTGTCATGGATAATCAGCACAGAACGAGGTTGGGTGGGGCCACGAAGCAACCTAATTTTTTTGTGACGGTTACATAGGATATTGGGTCGAGCATCCTCTATGTGTGCATGCCGAGTAGGATTTTTTTATTGAGTTCTACAATTAATTCGGGTTATTATCGTGATCTTACACCCGAATTACCCCGATATAGTGCTTGGATTTTTCGGGTTTCGGGTTTTATGCCCAACATGATTGCCGAGCAACCCACTTGCAACGACTGATATGCAAGGTTGCAGCTCAGATGCAATAATGTAGCTTATGCTACAGGGAAAAAGGCGCGTAGAACCCACATAAGGTGAAAATAATTGAGGGCTACTTTGTTCAAAGAAAGGGTGAAAAAATAAATCTTCAAATTTGAGGGCTGATTTGTTTGAAGAAAAAGGTAAAATGGTAAAATAAAGGAACAACAGGAAAATGAAGGGAGATTTTCTTGAAAGGAGAATATGATGTAAAGCAGTCCAATTTATACCAACGTGAATGATATGCTAGTCTCCCTCTTTGATGAGAAATATATTTGTCATCCATATGCCCATTTGCTGCGTTAATAATGCTTGATGGAATGGACTACCATGCCGAATTCGCCACCGCTCTTGAAAGATGACGATGTGCGCCGGAATGAAAAGAGCTCTACTAGTGGAGCTGTGGAGAGCGAACAATATGCCAGCCGAATTTTTCTACTCCCGTCACTTTGTCCGTGGGAAATGCGTTACTATATATATACTCCGTATATCTAAAGAACTGCACACATGATCTTCACGTGACTGATGAGCGAGAATATTGCTGACTCTTTAGACAGCGTTGTAATTTAAATCTTGTTTGGAGCAGGCAAGGGTCAGGGGCCTCTCAGAAACACTAGAATAAGTATCAACAACCGTGCAGCAAACTTCAGTTAGAAAATAATATAGGACGTGTTTGGTCCATTTCGTGTTTGCTCGTAAGCTTAGAGCTTGTTTTCAATGGAGTGTGCGTGGAAAAATACAGTCTTGTTTATGGACGCAGTGTATGTGAAACCGGACATGTATGAGCTCGGTGAACAATTAAATAAAAAATAAATTAAAAAAATCTGTTATTTTTATGTTAAACATTGGTAAATGTTTGAAATGCCTGTGAAATTTTATCACGAGATGACATTCGTGGAAGTCGCAAAAAAAAAAACTTTCAATGTTTGGCACAATACAATTACTTTTTATATCGAGTTCATATGAGCCTGAGCTAATAATGTGACCTCTCCTTGCTTATGCAGCTTATGTGTGGGGAAATAGTGTTGCGCTGGAGCGCTTCATGCCCAGAAAATCGTTTGCCGTGAAAAGACTTCAAGGGTCGAAAATGACCTTATGCTCCCGGGTACAAATGCATACGGTATGAACAATAAAATAATAATAATTATAATTATAATTATAATTATTTTAAAAACATATTAAATACAAATACAAATGCTTTCAAAAATAGCATTTTCTAACTATTGATTCTTTTTTTTCGTTCATAGAAGAATTTTTTCTTCATGAAAATTTGATGCAATTGAAATATTCAACAAAGTATCTCATTAAAAATATTCAAGGGAATTTGAATTTTATTTTCTATTTTTATATTTTACTATTCGTTCATAGTTTTGTAGGGGTGCCCCTAGAAGAAAAAATACCATGTCCTTCAAGAGTGCCCTTTGGTTATTTCCTTGCAATATAGTTGGGTCTGCATTTCAGTAGGTTACTGGTTGCAACCATTTATAAATCAAGTGGATTGAGTGTGTGGCGTGCTCACGTACACCACGTGGCGTGTTGGGTACTTCTCGCATCGAGATGTTTTTTCTTGGTTTTTATAGGGTTATTTTGCATTTTATTTTATTTTATTTTATTTTTCTAAGTTTTTTATTTGGTTTTTGTTTTTGTCTTCTTAAGGTATTTTCACGTGAAACGTAGTTGTGCTTATTGGACAAATGTGCAATTGTATTTTTTTCAAAAAATTAAAGCACATGTGTGCTTTCACGTGAAGTATAATTTATTTCTTGTACGAATGCACAACAGTCCTTCACTAAAACAGTGAAACATAGTTGTGCTTCATAAAATGAAGCACACATTACCCGAAAAAATAAGAAGAAATGAAGCACACATCAATATAGTTTTAAAGCACAATTTAGTAAATTTTTGAAGCATGATGTAATACAATTTTATATCATAAATTTCCCCAAGAATTTTTATCAAAATATATCAACATAGAAACTAGTTTTGAAGATCTCTATGCGAGAAATGCAACAGTTAAAATTGTTTCTGATTTGGACGCTCGATTCAAGAGATGAATCATATCGGCAAAACTAATATAAGAAAAAACACAAACATACCACATCTCATTCTTCAAGTGTGGGATAAGAAAATTCATCAAAACTCTCTAGTTGCAATGCGTCACTTATCATTACCGAAAGAGATAAAAATGACTTTTATAAAGATTATCCCCCTAACTAGTGTTCTGGAGCTAGATTTTGAGGCTCAAACCTAGAGAGCATCTTTGTCTTGCCTTCTCTCACATCTAAATCGACCTCCCCTATATTATGGGGCACATGGGCCGGCACAGGAAGCTAATAAAAAACATGACCATAATTTGGTTCGTTCCTTCGTTTTGTTCCTTGATTTGTTTCATTTTCAACATTTTATTTCGTATTTTATTTATATTAAATTGAAAAATTATTTATTATGTAAATAAATACATGCATCTATCTCATAAAAAGTTCATGACATTCAAAAATAAAAACCCCTTCACAAATTTTTGTTTTAACTATTTAAACTAATTTCTTGAAATTTAAATTTAATAAATCTCATGAAATTTAAAAAGATATCCTATAATGTAAAAAATATGTTGGATAATTAAAAAAAACATTTTGAACAACTCAAAAATCTATTAAAAATGAAAGGAATTAATAAAATGTGCTTGTGTAATTTAACAAAGACTATAACTAGTAAAACATTAAACTATTTTAAAAAATAATGAAATTAAAAACAAATCCCATGTAACGTAAATTTTTTTTTCACATAATTTTTGGAAAATGTTCATGCCATTTAATTTTCTTCATGTTTGTATCATTTAACAAAGTTGTTCACGACACTTCGCAATATTTATACATATAAAAATATGTTCATGAAAATGTAAAAATATAAATTTTTACATCATTCAGAATTTTGCGTAAATAAAAAAAATTAATTAATTTTAAAAGTTAAAAGGCGAAAAAAGTAAAATATTAGCAAAGAAACAAGAAACTGAGAAAAGAGGCCTGGCAAAAAAAAAGTTTTTGAGAAATAAGAGGCCTGGCAATTGCTTCCCAAACCCGCGAGGGTTAAATCTTGCTACCTGCCAGTTGTTGCAACGGTCGCTATAGTGAGCTAGCCCAATAGCAAATGTACTTGAGCCGTCGTTGTTAAGAGAGCAACTAATTAGTGAGTACTCGTTCACACTTCGGTTTGTCGAGCAGCGTCATGTGTCGTGCTTACAGCATTTCCTCGGAATTTTTTGTGTGTACGTATTTTTGGTGTTTAAAATTGGTTTTTTGATGGTTTTTTTGACTTTTCCGGTTTGGCACATTTTTTTCTATGCGTTTTGATAAAAAAATCAAAAAATAAATAAATAAAAGGCACGAATCATGCCTCAAAAAAGGAGGCACAAGTTGTGCCTCGTGCCTTCGTGAGAGGCACTATCGTGCCTTCGTGCAAAGGCACTCGTGCCTCCGTGAAAAGGCATTATCGTGCCTCCGCGAGAGGCAGTGCCTCTAAAAACAGGAAAAAAGGAAAAACACCAGAGCGCGCCACTTGACGCGTGAAGAGAACGGACGCGCTTGTTGCTATGAATACTCTAAAATTAGTGATTTCGTGTTGGTGGAATCTTCCATGTAGACAATGGGGGAACTGTTTTAGGAATCATTCGCCTGTTTTAGGAAGATGTCATCCGGTTATTTTTTCATTCTATTTTTCTCTTTTCATCCGATAAATCAAAACAATTTTTATATTCAAATCAAATTTTAGATACTATATCAACAATTTTAACTAATACAAAGAACCTTAAAAATATGAAGAAGAAAATAACCAAACAGAGAACGTACAACCAAAGAACCAAGCATTTTTTATTCCAAGGCAAATGAATAAACCTAAATGGATTGGCCCAAGCAAGCGAGACGAGCCATTCTTCTATATTTTTACAAGCTAAATATAGACGTGCTCTTTCCAAAGCGCCAAAAG
Organism: Bromus sterilis; assembly: GCA_950022295.1. Classification (NCBI taxonomy): domain Eukaryota; kingdom Viridiplantae; phylum Streptophyta; class Magnoliopsida; order Poales; family Poaceae; genus Bromus; species Bromus sterilis. The sequence goes on from OX465596.1 coordinate 10,295,542, forward strand.
CAAGCACAAGGTTCCTAAAATCAGAAGGTAAATGGACCGAACCAGACATAATAGCTTTGTATGCAACATCTTCGTCTTTTTGCAGTAAGTGAGATATAACTATCACGTCAAACTTAGAGGGTGCAACTAGTTAGCGGGTACCCTCCCGTACGTCTTCGCAGAGGTCATTTTTCGCGCGCTTCGGTGTCATCACGTGTCACGTTTTTAAGGCACAACACGCAGGCACAACGCAGGTCAGATTCAGCCACAGTTTTTCGCGCAGTTACAGTCCTGCCACAGCTCAGCTTTTTAGCCGCAGTCACACAGTCACAGTTTTTTTCAGCCACAACTTCTGTCAAAGTCACAATTTTTTTCAGCCGCAGCCACAATTTTCTCTGCCACAGCCCAGTTTTCACTCAAAGTCACAGTTTTTTCAGCCACTGCCACAGTTTTTTCAGCCACAGTTCCCTGCCATAGCCAAGTTTTCAGCCAAAGCCACAGTTTTCTCAGCCACAACCACAGTTTTTTCAGCCACAACCTTGCAACAGTCCAAACCATAGGTCCGGACCAGGCCACAGAAGAGTCCGCGCGCAGCCACAGTTGTTGTTCGCGCGGGACACAGTATAAACGCGACACGTGTCGGATCTAGAAAACGTCAATAGTGACCTTTGCGGGGGCGCGCGGAAGTATGCTCGCTAATTAGTGATTGACAAACTTAGATCTCCTCAGCCGAACTACTATTTGGGTTGTGCTCAGAGGATATTAAGGCCCATCAGATTAGATCTAGATCACACAACCCGAACATGCAAAAGCTATATTTCACTCACGGCTAATGGGGCGCTCCTATGTCGCAAACTCATTTAACGCTCGTGGGTGTCAGGAAGTTAGGGAATCATTATTTAAAAGACATTCCCTCGCGTGCCTCCGCATAGGTTACTTTGGCGCACTTCGAATCCATCATGTGTCGCGTCTTCACTGTGGCTGCACGCGAATTGTGGTTGTACATGTGGCTGCTTGAGAACTGTGGCTGCACTTATGGCTGAGCGGGAACTGTGGGTGCACCTCTGGCAACCAAAAAAAATCGTGGGTACCTATTTTTGTTGCTGTGACTGTACCTGTAGCTGAACCTATGTCTGCGTCCGTAATGTGGTTGTGTCTGTGGTGCACGGCCTAGTTGTGGTTGCGATGTGCTTGTAGAAGCCGCCACATGTCGATCGTGGAGGACTAAAGGAAAATCCCAAAACTCGTCAGAAAGCACCACTTGCCATGCTCGGAGAGTGCGCGGGTGACCTACGCCAAGGTTACCTCTTAACTAGTGATTGGGAGGAAACCAAGGATTCACTGAAGGAAGTGGGTGGGCGGGGTGACGCAGGCTGGCCATGTTCCCGCTTTTTCCTTTTTCTGTTTCCTTTTAAAAAAAATTCCTTTTTTAATACTTATTAAATAATTTGTTAAATAAATAATTATTAATGTTTTTCTATTGCCTAAACTTAGTAAATATATAGTTCTCAAAACAGGTCGGAATCATTAAAAATGCAAGTGTTGATGACCGACACGTAAACACACCATTGAATTCGTCAATCGTGGAGATTACTTTGTAACCCCAAAATGGTGAAGCAATAATCCATAAAAAGGTCAGAATAAGCCAAAATTGTGAATGTTGATGACCGACACGTAAAAGCATCTCTAGGTTCAGCAACCATAGAAATTGCTCCGAGACCCCAAAACAGTGAGTAATAGTCCATGAAAATAGTCCATGAAACGGACCAGAATCATGTAAAACTATGAGTGTTCATGATTGACATGTAAGCATACCTCGGGGTTCAGCAACCATAAAAATCGCACTGGGACCCTAAAAAGGTGGATAATAGTGCATGAAATAGGCCAAAATCGGCAAAAGCTACAAGTATTGATGACCAAACGTAAACGCACCTCAGGGTTTACCAACCATGGAAATCGCTTCGGAACCCTAAAATGGTGAGTAATAGTCCACGAAACAGGCTAAAATATATATAAACACACCCTTGGGTTCGTCAATTATGGAAACTAAAAGAATACCCCGCGCATTAGAAGGAAATCGTTATAAGAAATCTACAATGTAAATTGAAAGGGTATAAGGTGCATGTAAATGAAAGTGGATGACCTGGTAAAATGATTGGCTGCAATAGTGTGTGATGTGGATAGCTTGCATGTTGATATAAGTACAAATAGGCATATTAGTGGGGTTTTGTTAGTGGATGCCATAGAAAAATGATTGGCTATAATATTGAGTTATGTGGATAGCTTGCATGTTGAGATAGACATCATAAATGCATCTTAGTGGGGTTTTGCTTTATAAGAGATATAGATCACTTCGGAACCCTAAAATGGTGAGTAATAGTCCACAAAACGGGTCAGAATCGGCAAAAACTGCGAGAGTTCATGATCGACACGTAAGCGCACCTCGTGGTTCAGCAACCATGAAAATCGCAAAATGGCAAAAAGTGTGAGTTTTGATGATAGACACGTAAACGCACCCTGGGATCATCAGTCGTGGAAGTCGCACGAGGACATTGATACGTCCCAAACGTATCTATAATTTCTGCTTGTTACATGCTTATATTGGTGACTTTGCTACAGGTTTTTCTACACTTTCATACATTTTTTAATATATTTGGACTAACCTACTAACTCAGTGCCCCAATGCCAGTTTCTGTCTGATGTTGTCCGTGCATTGCAGGAAAATACAAATTATTAAAGTGCTCAAAAAAATCAGGAAAAATCAAAGAAAGAATCAGCAGAATAGAAGACTCCAGAAGCCCGAAGGGGAGTCGGAGGGGATCCCCCCTTACCAGGCGGGTCCCTGGTGCGTCCTAGGGTGGGGGCGCGCCACCTGTCCGCCAGGTCAGGTGGGGGGGGGGGGCTGGTGCCCCCCTTTGGCCTATATTGACCTCTCGCTCCGAAAACCCTCGGGAGGCCCTCCGTTTTGCGATTTTCACCAATGTTCCACCGCCGTCGCGGTCCCGAGATCGGGATCGCCAGAAGACCCTGTCCCGGCACCATGCCGGAGGGAGGATTGATCTCTGGAAGCTTCTCCATCACCATGAGCGCTTCCCGGATGTGACGTGAGTAGTCCCCCTTGGACCATGGGTCCATGATCAGTAGCTATGTGATGTTTTCTCTCCAATCTTGTGCCTCAATTCTTAGCCCTTGTGAGATTCCCTACATGATCAAGGCACCTATGTATTAGTTTCTATGTTACTATGTTGTGTTTGCTGGGATCCGATGGATTATGAGATTATGTTCAGATTATAATGAGTAATATATTTGGTTTACCTTTTATGTTTTAGTTCTTGAGTATTCTTGCATGTTCTTTGTTACTTTTTATTGCTTTGGCCAAGTAGTAGATCGTGACTCCAAGAGGGAGCGTTATGCTTGATTGTCGGTTCATGCCCCCGATGTCTAGCTTGAGTGACAGAAACATGAGACTATGGGATATGTTGTTGCCACCAGGAAGAAAACAATGGTGCTTGTAACTGCGGTTGCAAGGATTGTTTACCTTACGCATAGTTTGTTAATGCAGTTGTCTGTTGCTTTGATCCTACAGTTTGGATGGGGTTCACAACTTAATACCAGCGAGATGTTGATACGTCCAAAATACATCATTATTTTGTATCATAATTCACCTCTATTCATTGATATATTTCATATTATGATGATGTTCTTATAGTGTTTTAGCTTGTTTTACACAGTTTACAACTTTTCGGTGCCGACACAGCAGACGTAGGAATCGGCGGGGAAAGGTGCACATAGAGTGGGCATATCAGCACATCTCCAAATGATCTGAAATTTTTGGGGAAGAACTTTCTGGAGAAATAACGAAGGCACACAAAAGGGCACCCGAAGGGGTGCTACAAGGCTCTCAGGCGGCCTGGTGGCGCGGCCACCCCTTAGGCCGCGCCAGGTGGCCGCATGGGAGGGGGGTCCCACCCCCGGGGCTCTCCTTGGCCTATATACCCTTCTTGACCTAAAAACCCGAGAACAAAAGTTGGATCAGGAGTTCCGCCGCCGCTCCATGGAAGAAACCTACAGAGAAGAAAATATCTTTCCGGAAGGCAGATTCCGCCGGGGTGAACTCCTCCAAGAGAGGGAGATCATCGTCATCGTCATCACCATTGTCACAGGCATCATCGAGATCATCATCACCATCATCCTCATCACCAGCGCCATCTCCATCTTCATCCCATCTCACTTTACCATTGCAATCTATGTTGTATCTTGCACTATTCATCCCCTCTACTCTACCGGTGTTGATTACTCTTTTGTGGTGAATGCTATTGAGTTTTGTTGGAGAATTATTGTTATGACCAGATTGTTCATCATATATTCATCACCTCTTATCATGATCTCTTTTATTTCTTGTGAGTAGTTCTTTTAGTTCTTGAGGACATGGGAGAAGTCTCGTTGTTAGTAGTCATATGATGTTGAAGTAATATGTGTTGATTGATATTTAAGTTGTGGTGTTATTCTTCTAGTGGTGTTATGTCAACGTCGACTACATAACACTTCGCGTTTTTAAGGACCTAGGGGAATACATTATGTATAAAGGATGCTTATGGTGGGTTGCCGGAGTGACAAAAACCTGGACCTGAGTGCATATACTTTTGCACGAGGGATTGTTGGATCCTAAAGTTTATTGCTATGGTTAGGCTTTGACTTAATTTCTCTCTTGTATTTTCGGATGCTTGCAAGGAGTTTAACCATAAGAGTGTACTTTTCTTAGTCTAGGCAGTGCACTAGCATCGGTCCACCCACACAACACTTATCAACACAAAACATAGTACTAGACAGATTATGGCGAAAGCACTTGACTACCTCTCCCATGTGTCCTCAGGAACGCTTTAGTATTTATAAGTTTAATCCTTCGGCTTATCCTTTGTTCAAAGGGATTGGGACAATTGTTGCACCTTAACACCATTTACTTTCCTTGCTTTTGTTTCCTTGTTGCTTATACCAGAAAAAACATAAAAAGTTACGTTTTAGTGCTTATAGTTATTCCTTTCTCAAGATCACTTCTCAGTACCTTCTGCTCCTCGTTGGGTTCGACACTCTTATTTTTTGAAAAGGATACGATAGATCCCCTACACTTGTGGGTCATCAAGACCATTTTCTGGTGCTGTTGCCGAGGAGTGTAATATTGGTAAGTGAAATTGGTAAGGAAACCTTACACTGTACGTGTTGTTTTTATTTTGCTGTTACTACTTTTTGTCCTTATGGATAATTCCGCTCTTGGTTCTTTGCTTGTGGGGAACCGTACCACCACGGTTGTGGTGGAGAAGGCTCCCCCGCCTACTGAAATTGTGCCTTTTAAAATACCAACTGGTATTGTTGATTATGTCTTGGCTAATCGATATGGAGGAGACAGACATCCAGGCGATCACTTGCTCTATCTTTCACAATTATGTTCCTTATTTAAGCTTGCAGGTGTATCAATGGATTTTGTTATGAGAAAACTATTCTCTCTATCATTTAAAGATAAGAGCTTATGCCTCTCTTTTATCCAAAGTTTTATCCTCTTCATGAAATACATCGAGACAAGAACTATATTTATAACTTTTGGTATCGTGACGGAGAAAGTATCGCCCAAGCTTAGGGGAGATTGAAACCCATAATGCTCAAATGTCCCAATCATGAGCTCCCCAAGGAAATTATTCTTACAAATTTCTATGCAAGACTTTCTCGTCAGGATAGAGAGATGCTTGATGCCTCCTCTAGTGGGGTATTCCGAACCAGAAGCGTTGAAGATAGATGGGATATTATTGAAAGGATCCAAACGAACACTGAAGATTGGGAGATTGATAAAGGTATTGAACCCGTTATAAATTATGAGCATGATTACATTGAGAGCTATGTGAAAACTGTTTACTTTAATACCTTTTGTGGTAAGATTGGTCTTGATTCCCAACTTCTAATTGATTTTTGCAAATACTTTTCCTCTCATATTGATTATTCTAAGAAGAATAAGGATCAGCACCATAAGACCTTTAAAAAAATCACCTGTTGATATTAATGTTGCTGACCCTATCTTACCTGCAGCTTTATATGAAAATCTCCCTTTTCCCACAAGGATAAGGGAACATTCTTTTGTCACGGGTATATTAAATAAGAGTGAGAGAACGACTAATGAGCATGAGGACCTGATTAAGGTCGATCCTCAAGTTGCATTGGTTAAGGATCTTGTTACTAGTGATATTGAGGATTCCAATATAATTTTTTGTGTTTTTTCCACTAACCTTGTTACAACCAAGAATAAAGTCCCAATTTCAGGTACTCCAATGGTATCTGTTAAAATAGGAGATCATAATTATTATGGGCTATGTGATTTGGGATCCAGTGCTAGTGCTATTCCTTTTTCACTTTATCAAGAGATCATGAATGAGATTTTACCATGTGAAATTGAAGACGTTGATGTTACCATTCATCTTGCAAATAAAGAAACTATCTCTCCTATTGGAATTGTGCGAGATGTTGAAGTCTTATGTGGAAAGGTAAAATATCCTACCGACTTTCTAGTACTTGGTTCAGTGAAAGATAGTTTTGCCCTATTATCTTTGGTAGACCTTTTCTCAAGACTTGTGGACCTATTATGGATTGCAGGAAAGAAAAAGTATATATTGAATTCAATGGGGAGCCATATGAATTTAACTTTTCCAAGCAAACTCGTGGTACTGATTTGCCCAGTAATGATAAAATTATTGAAGATATTGCTTCTATTGCTATTCCTCCTAATGATCCTTTGCAGCAATATATGGAGGACCACGAGAATGACATTCATATGCAGGAAATGAATGAACTAGATGACATCTTCTTGAATCTTGAGACTACCTGCTATCTGAAGCACAACCTTCCGGTTGAACCTTTAGGAATTCTATCACAACCAAAAGAAGACCCGGTGTTTGATCTAAAACCTCTTCTCGATACGCTCTAGTATGGTTATTTAGAAGAGAAAAAAGTATATCATGTTATTATCAATGCTAACCTTTCAGGATATGAAGAAGAGCGATTATTGGAAACCCTTCATAAACACTGAGGCGATATTGGCTATACCCTTGATGATCTTAAGGGAATTAGTCCATCTATTTGTCAACATACTATCAATCTTGAGCCTGATGCTAAACCAGTTGTTGATCATCAATGACGGTTGAACCCAGAGATGAAAGATGTGGTGAGAACCGAAGTTCTCAAGCTTCTATCCGCAGGTATCATCTACCTCGTAGCTGATAGTAGGTGGGTAAGTCCAGTACATTGTGATCCTAAGAAAGGAGGTATGACTGTGGTTCCTAATGATAAGAATGAACTAATACCTCAAAGAATTGTTATTGGATATAAAATATGTATTGATTACAGGAAGTCGAATAAGGCAACCAGGAAGGACCACTACCCGTTGATTTTCATCAACCAAATGCTTGAAAGGTTATCCAAAAACACTCACTTTTGTTATCTTGATGGGTATTCTGGCTTCTCTCAAATTCATGTTAACACTGCTGACCAAGAGAAGACCACTTTTACCTGTCCTTACGGTACTTATGCTTATAGACGTATGCCTTTTGGTTTATGCAATGCTCCTGCTAGTTTTCAAAGGTGCATGTATGCTATCTTTCATGGTTTCTGTGAGAAAATTGTGGTGTTTTACATGGACGATTTCTCCATCTATGGAACCTCTTTTGACCACTGTCTCCACAATCTTAATAAAGTTTTGCAGAGATGTGAGGAGACAAATTTGGTACTCAACTGGGAGAAGTGCCACTTCATGGTCAACGAGGGAATTGTTCTTGTCCACAGGATTTTGGAGAGGGGAATCGAAGTGGACAAGGCGAAGATTGAAGCAATTGAGAGGATGCCCTATCCAAAGGACATCAAAGGTATTTGTAGTTTCCTCGGTCATGCTGGTTTCTATAGAAGATTTATTAAAGACTTTTCTTAGACTTCGAGACCCCTCACTAATCTCCTATAGAAGGATATTCCTTTTGTGTTTGATGAAGATTGTAAGGAAGCCTTCGAAGATCTTAAGAAAGCTTGTTAACCGCTCCTATAGTCCAACCACCTGATTGGAGATTACCTTTTGAAATCATGTGTGATGCTAGTGATTTTGCTGTTGGAGCTGTCTTAGGACAAAGGGTTGATAAGAAATTGAATGTCATACATTATGCTAGGAAAACCCTTGATAGTTCTCAAAAAAATTATGCTACTACTGAGAAAAAGTTTTTAGCAGTAGTATTTGATTGTGATAAGTTTAGACCTTATATTGTTGATTCAAAAGTTATTACTCATACTGACCATGCTGCCATTAAGTATCTTATGGAGAAGAAGGATGCCAAACCAAGGCTTATCATATGAGTTCTTCTTCTTCAAGAATATTATTTACAGATTGTTGATAGGAAGGGAGCAGACAATCCTGTAGCGGACAACCACTCTAGGATGGAGGACATACCACATGATCCTATTCCTGTAAACGATAGCTTTCCTGATGAACATCTAGCTGTCTTAAGGGTACAATCTCTTTCCGATCCTTGGTTTGCAGATTATGCTATCTTTATTGTTGCAAAGTTTTTGCCTCCAGGTTTAACATTTCAGCAAAGGAAGAAATTTTTTCACGTCTTGAGGCATTACTTTTGGGATGACCCACATCTTTTTAGAGAAGGTGCAGATGGAACCGTGAGAAGATGCATACCAGAGCATGATCAAAAGGATATCCCGAGACAATGTCATGACAGTCCTTATAGAAGACATCATGCTGGTGACAGAACCGTGCACAAGGTTCTTCAGTCAGGTTTTTATTGGCCTACTCTCTTTAAAGATGCTAGAAATTATGTTTTATCTTGTGATAAGTGCCAGAGAGTTGGTAACATTACTAGGAGAAATGAGATGCCTATGAATTATTCTCTAGTCATTGAGCCTTATGATTGCTGGGGTTTTGATTTTATGAGTCCTTTTCCTCCTTCACACAAGTACACTCACATTTTATTAGATGTTGATTATGTAACCAAGTGGGTTGAAGAAATCCCCACTGAAAGTGTTGATCACAAGACATGTTTGAAAATGCTTAAAGATGTAATCTTTCCTAGGTTTGGTGTACCAAGGTACCTCATGACTAACGGAGGATCGCATTTTACACATGGTGCTTTTAGAAAAGCTCTAGCCAAGTATTATGTCAATCATATGATTGCGTCACCTTACTACCCTCAAACAAGTGGGCAAGTTGATCTCACTAATAGGGAGATCAAGTTGATCTTACAAAAGACAGTGAAAAATTCTAGAAAGGACTGGTCCAAAAAGTTAGGAGATGCTTTGTGGGCGTATAGAACTGCTTACAAAAACCCCATGGGCATGTCTCCTTATAAGATGGTCTATGGAAAGGCTTGTCATTTACCTTTAGAGTTAGAGAACAAGGCTTTCTGGGTTGTTAGAGAGCTTAATGCTGACCCTAAGCTTGCTAGTGAAAAGCGTCTCATGAACTTAACTTCTCTACATGAGTGGAGAAGTGAAGCTTACGAGAGCACAAAAATGTTCGAAGAAAAGATAAATAAGTGGCATGACAAGAGAATTTTGAAACTTGAATTTAACGTTGGTGATATAAGTTTTGTTGTATAGATATCGTTTCAGGTTTTCTCCAGGTAAATTGCTTTCCAAGTGGGAAGGACCGTACCACATTGAAGAAGTATACCGCTCTGGTGCAATCAAGATTAACAATTTTGATGGCACCAAACCACAAGTAGTGAACGGGCAAAGACTCAAGCATTACATGGCAGGAGACCCTATCAATGATGAAGTGGATGTGATATAGATAGCTACTCATGAAGAACATATTACAACACTGTCTCACACACCAGCAGCAGCAGAAATCAAATAGGTATGTAATACGGTAAGAAACTTCGTAAACATCAATAAAAGTACCATATTATCAATTTTTGCAAAATAAGAAAAATTCCAAGCCGGAGAGGAACTCCCGGTGTCCCAGGCGTCCTGGTGGCGCGGACCACCACCTGTCCGCGCCAGGTGGCCGCCTAGACCACCAGGAGTCCCTCTCCGGCCACCTTTGGCTCATTACTTTCCTTTCGGTGCAGAAATTTTCGCCATATATTTTCTCGGACCGTCCCTGCTCTGTATGTTTCGATTCCGTGCGTTTTCTTTTCGATCTGTTGTTGCCAGGAAAACTTTCAGCAAAACCTAGGTGCCATGGCATCCCCAGGCTCCCCAAGGACAAGTTCCTCGTCAATGTCATCAACCCTCACCCCGCAGAGGTAAGGAGGCATCCTCATGCTCTTTGCACTACTGGAATTCACCTATTTGCCGTCTGCCTCGGCGGACGGCAAACACCTATATGGCGGACGGCAAACGACTTTGCCGTCTGCCCCCGCACGGCAAAGCACCCGTCAGCTATTTCTTCGGCAAAGGGGTGCTTTGCTGTCTGCCGGAAATCGACGGACGGCAAACCCCCTTTGCTGTGCGCATTTGTGCAAGCAGACGGCAGAGCGGGCGTGACGGCGAACCTTCCCCAGCCGGCTCCGTCATGCCGTTAACGGCGGGGTTTGACGTCTACTGACAGACGTCACACGTTGCCGTCTGCCTCAAAACTAGCCGGCTGGCCGGCCAGCTCCGTCAGGCCGTTAATGCCGTCTACTGACAGACGACAAACCTCCCAACTTTGCCGTCTGCCTTGCCGGAGGCAGACGACATAATAACCAAATGGTCACCCAGCTGTTGCCAGATTGCACAGCTGGGCGCCACGTGTCCGCTTTGCCAACTGCAAGCAGACGGCAAAGGCCTTTGCCGACAGCTTGCAGACGGCAAAGAGGCTGTATAGCCTCTGTTTTTTCTGTTTCCTTTTAAATCCCTGCATTTCACAAAAAGATAGCAATATATATACATATACATCTTCTCCAACAGCAGTTTAAGCACCCACACCTGTTGATCAACCAAACCTATATGCATTTATATATATAGTCTCATATAGTCTCAAACACACAAGTGATCAAACACATGTTCTCCAAACACAAAGTATATACATAGTACATAGTGACTAAGCTACAAGTGACCAAAACAGTTCATAAAACTAAGCTACAAGTCCAAATGCACCATTCCATCATAGCATGACTCCCTTGAAGCAAATCTGCAAAATGAAGCTAAGAAAGTTATAAGAAGAATAAGGAGAAGAAGAAGAAGAAGGAGAAGAGAAGAAAAAGAAGAAGAAGAAGAAAGAGAAGAAGAAGAGAAGAAGAATAAGAAGAAGAGAAGGAGAAGAATTAACCTCTTCTTCTTCAGGCTCCTCAACATCGTCGTTAGCGGGTTCACTCTCATTGTCTTCTTCCATGTTCTGGGGTTGCGTAGAGCGGTTTCGGAAACGTTTTTTTTATCATGCGTGTTTCTTGGAAGAATTCTCCTTCATATGTCTCTGGGTCAATGTGGGGTACATAATCCTCTTCATTTGGGGGAGGTGGTCTAATATGAGGTGGCACATCATAAGCGACATCCCAACCTTTCAGGTTTTCAACCGTTTGGAAGGGGTAGGATAGATAGAAAACCTGGGTGGCCTGTTGAGCCGTAATATAGACATCGGGGACATTTAAATGGGTGTCTTGTCGAATTTCGACTAGACCTACATGTTCATGAGTTCGTCTAGTCCTCGACGGGAGAAACCAATGACATTTGAAGACAACGACGTTGGGAGGATTTTCACCATAGAATAGAAGTTCGTATATTGTTTCAACTCTTCCATAATACTCAATACCTCCGTCGCCGACAGCAGAGACACCCGAATTTGTATTTTTTCGATCGGCCATTTTTCGCTCTTTATCAACGGTACGAAAGCGATACCCGTTGATGTCGTATTTCTCAAATACACGGACCTTATTGTCAAAACCATTAGCGACTTGTCTCAATTCGGCGTCCATAGGCTCCTCATTTGCCTATAAGTTTTATAGGAAAGGATTGGTATATTAGTGAAAAATAGGTCGAACCAACAAATGAAACCCTATATATGAATTATAGTTACCGTTCGTTTGAACCAAGAGATGAAACCAGGATTGCCGTCTCCTTGATTGGCAAGAAGCTCATACTCTGCGATGGAATCACTTTCAATAACCACTCCATTCGAGAATTTGGCGACGTATTGACTGTATGAATTCAGGGGAATTAATAAGAAACAAGAATTATTAGAAGTTGCGAAACAATGTACGTACCGAGCACTTACTCGATGTACGGTCGCACTTCTGTTAGGTTGGTGAAGATATACAGTGTAAGAGTCCGCCATTCTTTGATATCCAAAATCTTATTTCTCGAAGCACCAACAGGTCCGAGCTTCCCTTTGAATAGGCTGTGGTTGGATTGACGCCGTTGGGGGTCGCCAGTATTGTATCGAGGCTTTGGATTATGCAAATGGCGATTTTTGGCTTCATAATGTGCTGTCACGAAGTTTGCCGCCTCCTCGGTAATGAAAGCCTCGGCCAGCGATGCTTCAATTCTACGTTTATTTTTACATTTTGCTCGAAGCGTCTTCTGCATTCTCTCCGTTGAATAGCACCAACGATTTTGCACAGGGCCCCCTAATCTTGCCTCAGTCGGGAGATGCAATATCAAATGCTACATCGGATTAAAAACACCCGGTGGAAAGATCTTCTCTAACTTGCAGAGCAACTCCGGCGCCATATCTTCCATGTCTTCTAGCACGCCATCGGATAGTTCTTTAGCACAAAGAACACGAAAGAAATAGCTCAGTTCTGCCAGTACTAGCCACTCTTCCTCAGGGATATAGCCGCGCAACATCACCGGCATTACCCGCTCAAGCCATATGTGCCAATCATGACTCTTCAGCCCAAATATTTTATGTTTTTCAGGACTCGCTCCCCTCCTCAGATTCGCTGCATACCCATCGGGGAACATCAAATTGTTTTGCACCCACAAGAGAATTTCCCTGATATGCCCCCTTTCAAGATTGAACCAGGCCCTTGGCTTGGACCAATTCGTCTTTCCTTTCGGCTGTCGCATGTTCTGTGAGGGTCTATCACATAGAGTCTCCTGGTCGACTCTAGCTTTAGGATTATCCTTTGACTTCCCATCTATGCCGAAAAATGTACCAAACAGGGCCTCGCCGATATTTTTTTCAGTGTGCATCACGTCAATATTGTGTGGAAGTTCGAGGTCTTGGAAGTAGGGGAGATCCCAGAAGCATGTCTTGTGAGTCCAGGCGTGTTCCGAATTATATCCCTTAAAATACCCGGGACGTTCTGGATCAGGCTCGAGAGAGTTCAACTGTGCCAAGACATGTTCGCCCGTCATCGTAGGTGCTGCCAGGTTTTTGACAACTTTCCCTTTGATGAAGTTCTTCTTGTCTTTTCTAAAAGGATGCTTAGGAGGCAGAAACTGTCTATGCAAGTCAAAGCAGGAATACTTGCCACCCGCCTTCAACCAATGAAACTGAAGAGCAGCCTTGCATGTTGGGCACCCGAACTTTCCATGAACACAGAAGCCAGCGAAAAGCGCATACGCCGGCAAGTCATGCATCGAGTACTGGTACCAAACATGCATTTTGAAGGTCTTTTTGCTAGCTGCATCGTATGTCTTGAACCCTTTGTCCCAAGCTTGTTGCAATTCCTCCTTAAGCGGTTGCATGTACACATCCATATTCTTCCCCGGATATTTGGGCCCTGGTATTATCAACGTCAGGAAAATGTTCTTCCTTTTCATAATATCTGAGGGGGGGGGGAGATTGAGTGGCATGAAAAATACAGGCCAACAACTGTATGAGGCTGCCATCAGACCGAAAGGATTGAACCCATCTGTGCCGACGGCGATTCGGCAATGCCTTGGCTCCTTAGCTTTTTCCGAATGTTTTTCATCAAAGTGCTTCCATGCTGATCCATCCGATGGGTGAGTCAACATCGGCTTCCCATCTGCATCAAATTCTGTTCTCTTCCCATGTTTGTGCCATGTCATCTGTCTGGCTGTCTCTTCCATCATGGAAAGGCGTTGAATTCTTGGTATCACTGGAAGATACCGAAGAACATTTACGGGTATTTTGGTCTGCGTCTTCTCACCTTGACCATTGTCTACCACAACATACCTGGATGACTTGCATTTGGGACAATAGTCTTCGTCTGCATACTCTTTCCTAAATAAAGCACATCCATTTTCACAAGCATGTATCTGCTCATAGGGCATCTTAAGTACCTTGAGGATTTTATCCGATTGGTACAGGTTTGCAGGCATAACATGATCTTTTGGTAGAAACCACCCAATTAGGGTAGTGATCGCATTGTAGCAATCTGTGCCCAAGTTGAATTGTGCCTTCAAAGCCATCAACTGTGCGATGGCATCGAGCTGACAAAGCTCAGTGTGAGCGTGCAGCGGACGTTTCGAAGACTCCAACATCTCATAGAAGGCCTTCGCAGATTCCTCCATCTCATCGTCCTCATCCCGCGCATCGTCAAAGTCCTGCACCATGTCTTCGATCCCGGTTCCGTACTCATCCGTGCGCTGACGGACCACCTCCTCTCTCCGTCGTCCTCCAGACTCGCCATGGAAGCTCCACACCGTATAACCAGGCTTATAACCCCACTTCTGCAAGTGTTTACTCATATCCACCTCTGTCGCCTGTTTATAATTGTCGCACCTAACACAGGGGCACCAGGTTTTTCTCTGCCCATTTGCAAACGCCGCTCTCAGAAACTCCTTGGTTTTCATTGTCCATTCATTGCTGATCTCTTTCTGATTAGGGAGACCAGTGTACATCCACGCACGATCATCGCTCATCTTGTCGCTACTAAACAACAAATATACCAGTTTGTCAATTTTATTACGTCCACTTTTTATTGCTTTTATCATACATAGCTACGGCATATGCAATTAACCTACACACTAATAGGTAAAGATAGGTCCTAATCCCACCCGAGTATGTGTAGATTGGGTCGGTTTCCCATGCTTTGGTCCCGATCCGACGCGGTATTTCGGCAGCACCTCCCCGCTGTTCTCGTAATACACGTCTCGACAACAAGCCGAGAGGTTGTGTATCCGGAGAACAACAGGGAGGCTCTGATGAAATACCGCGTCGGATCGGGACCAAAGCATGGGAAACCGACTCAATCTACACATAC
Organism: Bromus sterilis; assembly: GCA_950022295.1. NCBI lineage: Eukaryota > Viridiplantae > Streptophyta > Magnoliopsida > Poales > Poaceae > Bromus > Bromus sterilis. The sequence continues at coordinate 10,310,649 of OX465596.1, forward strand.
TCGGGCTGTCCATGGATAACGTTGGACAATTCGAAAGAATCAGTATTATAAATATGCAAATGAATGCATATTTATAACTGTAACCCTTTCGAACGGGAGACGCATACTGGTTACGCGACTGTATTTACCTAGCTAGTGTCATCGGCACGAAGGCCGGAACAGAGCAAAGTAAGGGGGGAAGAGGATAGAGGACATTTTTTACTCACCCTAGAACGTAGGGGCGATCGTCGAACACGAGACCCTCGCCGACGACGTTGCTCGAGGTGAAGGGGAAACAACTGCACATTTAATTTCAGAAAATCAACACAAACACTACTACCGGTAATTGAGCTAAGTAACAATAATTAATATCTAATTACTAACTTTATCTACTTTCTTATTATTCTTTTTCTTTTCTTTTCTTTCTTTTTCTTATTTTTCTTCTCATTCTTCTTATTTTTATTTTTCTTCTTCCTCTATTTCTTATTCTACTTGTTTTTCTTCTGGTTTTCCTTCTTTTTCTTATTATTTTTCTTCTTTCTTCTTACTCTCCTTCTTTTTCTTCTTTCTTCTTCTCTCTTCCTCCTCCTCCTTTTCTTTTTTCTTCTTCTAACTTCCTCCTCCACCCTCCTCTTCTATCCTTCTTCTGATTCTACTTCTTTTTCTTCTTCTCTCTTCCTCCTCCTCCTTCTTCTTTCCTCTTCTTCTCTCTTTCCTCTTCTTCTCTCTTCCTCCTCCTCCTTCTTCTTTCCTCTTCTTCTCTCTTTCCTCTTCTTCTCTCTTCCTCCTCCTCCTTCTTCTTTTTTCCTTTTCTTCTACTTCTCTTTATATCCTTTTATTCTTCTTTTCTTTTCTTATTTTCTTTTTCTAAAAACTACAATCCTAACACTAACATCCTAACTAATTCTAACACAACCTAAACAAACTAAAACAAAGAAATCTAACTAACTAAACCATTTTATTATACTTTTCTTTTCTTATATTCTTAAAAAAAACTACAATCCTAACACTAACATCCTAACTAACTAACTAACTAAAACCTAAAACAAACTAAAACAAAGAAATCTAACTAACTAAAACCTAAAACTGACAAAAAACAGAGAAATATAACTAAAATAAACTAACTAATTAAGAGGAAAAACAAAAAATAAAGAACAAGGAGGGGGAGGAGGGGTGCTCACCGGAGTGGGGCGGAGGAGGGCGGCCGGGAGGCGGAGGGCGAGGCGGCGGAGGGTGGTGAGGGGTGGGGCGGAGGAGGGCGGCCGAGGGTGGGGCGGAGACAGCCGGGGCAGAGGAGGACGGGGGCGGGTCCGCGGAGGGTGGGCGGGATCCGGCGGAGGGCGGACGGGATCCGGTGGAGGGCGGGGGCGGGGCGGCGTAGGGCGCGGTGCCGGCGATGGGTAGGGTGCGGCGGCGGCGTGGGTGTAGTGGGAGAGAGAGGTTGCTGTGAGGAGTGGAGTGCGAGAGGGGCACGACGCCAGGTTAACGGCCAGGCGTTATGCCGTCTGCTGGCAGACGGCAACGTTACTTTGCCGTCTGCTAGCAGACGACATAACGCCTGGCCGTTAACCCTCACTTCTCGACCGTGCTAGGCGGGCCCACCTCTAGGTTTGCCGTCTGTCACAACACGACAAATCCACCTTTGCCGTCTGCTTGTGCGTGGACAGACGGCAAACCATGAATTTGCCATGAGTGTACGTTTTGCCGTCTGTATAACATGGGACTGACGGCAAACAAACTCTTTTCCGTCCGCCCCGATGAAAAACAGACGGCAAAGAGGTTCCCTCATGGCAAACTGGTGAATTCCAGTAGTGTTGGGTGGAGGACGGTGTCCTCCACAAATAAGATCTGAAGGGACCTGTCAAGGTGGGGAGCACGAAAGCAAGATAAGAGGAAGTGGAGCAAGAAGTCTTCAAGTACAAGAAGATGATCGAGCACGGTGTTGAAGCTAACATCGACATCATCGCCGAGTTGAAGGCACAACATGAGAGGGATATGATGAAGGTGTGGTCAAGCATGGCCGCACTATATACCAAGGTGTTCGAGCTTCAAGGGTAGATTTATGATCTGCACAACCAAAACTGTGAGTATGAAATAAGGTTTCTGCGCATGAGCGTGGCTTCTAGCTACAAGATGCCGGAAATGGAGGAATCATCTGTGGATGGAGGACCTTTTCCATGGAAGCTCTTTGCTAAACATCACATGAAGAGCTCCAAGAAGAATCAAGATCAAAATCTTCATGGGTATAATGTCATCCCCTTAGCTTGTTCCAAGCTTGGTGGAGTGCTCGAAATCATTATCTTTTGTCTTTCATGGTCAAAGTTTAGTGTCATATCGTGTCTAGGGAAGTTATCTTATGAAATAGGTGTTTGCATTGAGGTATATCACTCCTTTATGGAGGGTCTTGTATCTGTGAGTGTGCAGTTGTCTATAAAGGAATATTAACGAGAAGTCTATTGGTTTCTTCGCTGCACTTGGTATTCTCTTCACGCAATCGAACTTACATGCTAATTCTTATGGGAGTATTGATCTTATATATATCAGGTAGCTTTGAAACCTTTATTTAATCTTGGAAAACATAGCATTGGTCATAACAACAAGCATGAGTTTTTCTAGTAGCGACATAGCCAAAACCTTTATGTTCTTATGCTTGAAGTGTTATGTTGACAAGGAAGACAACTTGATGTTTCATGCCAATTTTTAATGTTAGACTTTATATTGTTTTGCATCCAAGTCAACATATTTTGTCTGCTTTCAAAAGCCTTTGCTAGACAAACCTTGTACTAAGCGGGAATACTTCTTGTGCACCCATACTGACGGGGATGTACCCCGGAAAATCCCATGGTCAGGGACCCTGGGTTAGTCATCAGAGGCACAGGTTGGACGATAGCTCGTCGGCTAACATGAGGATACGTTCCTGCTCGATGTTATTGATTGGGGATGGCGATTACAGGGGAGCCAAGGCTAGGGTTACGGATTGTGTATTGCTTGATCTCGACGTCTCTCCTCCTAGCCTTTATATACTAGGCTAGGTTTCGGGGAGTCCGCCTGGGATTACAGATGAGGTTTCCTAACCCTGATCTTGTACCGTACGACAAGTTTGCACCTTCCTTATGAGTCGCGGACTCCTACGTCGGTGCCACTAGTGGGCCAAGGCTGGGCCCGGGCGACATCTCTGTGGGCCTTCTGCCTTCGGCTGCACCGGGTAGGCCCATCCATAGGAGTCGTGGGGTCACCCCCTCGTCAGTAGCCCCCGAGTTCCTGGGGGGCTCGAAGAGTCGCGCAGGGACTCGAGTCCATAGTTGCGTCGTTTTTATGTGTGCACGGTTCAACCGCGGGTCGCTGGCAGTCTGGGGCCATGACAAAACCTGTTTTGAGGGATGCTAAGCTGAAAGGGCCCAAGGAGTCGACTGGTCAAGCCTTGGTGAATTGCACTAGTGGCAAATACCACAGTAGCCCAATCAAACTCATGTCCCTCGACATGAGCTTGGAACACTGGTGTCTAGCAAAAGTCATGCCGCTGCAGGTCTTACGGTGATGAATTGCCGCCAGTAAAGTTCATAGCCTAGGCTCGTCCTCCCGACTTTTTCTATCATGCAAGCGCATGGGAAAGATTGGGAGTGAAATCGCTCTGCGGCAAGTCCCAGCCCGGCCGATCCGCGCAGCGTGGTCTTACCTACACGCTAAGCTTGCGTGGCATCTAAGCACAGTGTATCGTGTTCCAGGAATATGTATTTTTATTGAGGCGCGGAGCCTAGTAGATAATGCACCCACTTGGAATAAAAAATCAAGTGAGCTATTTTAGCGGTCACTCGCGGAGCTTTGCCGAGCGCTCGGGTGAGGAGTAATGTAGAGGAGTATTTGCTCGGGAGGCCTTCGAGTGTTCGGGTACTTAGTGTTTTTGTTCTCGGGGTGAGGGAGCACCCGATACTCTGGGGCCGCTCGATCTGGCGAGTGCAGGTCTGCTTATCTTCTGTCGTGGTGAGGGAGCACCCGAAACTCTCATGGGTGCGAGTAATCACTCGAGCATGTTTTTACTTCTAGGTGAGGGAGCACCCGAGACTCTCATGGGTGCGAGTAATCACTCGAGCAGGTCTTTACTTCTAGGTGAGGGAGCACCCGAGACTCTCATGGGTGGATAGGCTCCCGATGGGAGTTAAATATATTTGAAAAATGTATTGGAGTCAGTAAAGACAGTGCTTGCAGGCTGTATTTTTTGCGCTGCCATTTTAATTTACCTCTTCTTGGTAAGGATAACGATCTCTTTGCTGGAGGACCGTCAAAGATGCTTTGTCTGCGAACCGTCATGTCTTCATGACCAGTCATAATGATGGCTGTAGGTGGCGTGCTGCAGCCGCCTGTTGAGTTATCGATGCGCTTCATTGAAAACGTGCGAGATTTGACGCGTCCAGCGCACAGTGCCGCCCGTGTGAAGGCATCTTTGTCTCGGGAGTCAAATCGCCCAGCATGCTTGGTCTTTGAATTAATTGTTGCCGTCGTCTGGTCTTCTGCTTGCCCTTGGGGTTGTGCTATAAATAGAACCCTTTTCCTCATCTGGCGCTAGTGTTTGTCCTCCGCCCCTTTTGTTCCTCTTCTTCATCTCCTCATGGGACCAAAGGGAGGTGTAGGTGTTACTAGTCGTGGAAGGGTTCGCCGTGGTCGCGGTGGTCGTACTCCGCGCGCTTCTCGCGGTGGTCGTCGTGGTGCACCGTAAACGCCTTCATCCTCTTCCTCAGAGGAGGGTTTCTGGCGCTACGATTTCCTCCTGCGCGTCCGTGGCCAGAACGCCGCTCGCATTCTGCTTCCTTCTGCATTTTCTGCCCTTGTTTCTGAGCGTTGTCTTGGTGGCTTGCTGCTTCGTCTTCAAGGGTGCGCTCGATCTCCCTCTTATGTTAAGTTGGAGATCGATAGTTCCCGCTTGATTTTTCTTGGCTTTGGCTGGAAGTTGTTTGCTCGAGGCTTGAACTTGCGTGATGGTGATACTCTTTGTTGCCGTTTTGATGGCGACGACACTCTTATCATCCGCGCCTTTGATCCGAGCGGCAATCGCATGGATCCGTACTGGCCAGAAACAAGCAGCGATGGTTCTGAAAAGTCGAGGAGTCCTTCGCCTGCGTCTTCAACTGCTTCCTCCTCCGGCGACTCTTCGGGTGCAAATGCTGAGCCGTCTTCAACTTCTTCCTCTTCCGGCTCTGAAGAGGACCTCGATGTCAAGCCACCGATGAAGCGGGCGCGCCAGGCGGCCTTGTAGAACTGGAGGAAGCGGCATCATCTTCGCCGGAAGCTCGGGTGGAGCTGGAGAAGAAGCTGGTGGAGCATCGTCTTCGGTGCTCCGCAAATAAGTCGAGCGTCACCTTTTGTTATGTCATTGACATCATGATCTGGCTGCTTCGACTCCTCCTTTGTCTGTGATGATGCTCGTTGTCTTGGTGCCAATCATCCCAGCATGGGCACACATGTAGAAGTCATAATTCCTTGGGTGATTGGTGTTGTAGGCTTATCGGCTGCTTGTGTCTTTTGTAACTAGGTTAGTTCTCCATGTAATGAGGATTGCCTTCGAGTAATCAGAGTTGCCTTCTATCCAATGTGAGAATGATCTTCGAGTCCTTGTAATGCGAACTGTGCTTGGGTCTTTGTAATGGAATGTGTCTTTGGATCCTTTGCCATCAAGAGCTGTCTTCGAGTCCTTTGCTAGCGAGAACTGTCTTCGAGTCCACCAAATCTTTGCACTGTAGGTTCTATCGGGTGCACAACAGCGCTCCCGATGGGAGTAGCCCCCGAGGCTACGTTCGAGTCGTAGGGTCGAATGTAGGCTGAAATTTGTTTCCTTTGTCGTTCTTCCATTAGTTTCTGTCTTTTATCGGGTGCGCGGAAGCGCTCCCGATGGGAGTAGCCCCCGAGTCTTGGCGATCGGCTGAAGACTAAAGGATTGTCTGCGTCCTGCGCACCAGTCATATTTCTCCAGGGTGCTTTGTGTTTCGTCTGGTTGTAGCCGTGTCTTCCGAACCGTTTCTCAGCAGGTGGAGCCTGGTGGGGTTTTTTTCTTAGGCCCTTTAAGTTTCGGTGAGCGTTTCTCGGGGGGAGGTCGTGCTCGAGCCCCCGAGTGCTTTGGGTAGAGATCGCGTGAGCGACGATAACGTCTCCCGGGGGGAGTTTTGGACTCGAGACCCCTAGTGCTTTGTGTAAAGATCGCGTGAGCGACGATAGCGTCTCTTGGGGGGAGTTTTGGACTCGAGCCCCCGAGTGCTTTGTGTAAAGATCGCATGAGTGACGATAGCGTCTCTCGGGGGGAGTTTTGGACTCGAGCCCCCGAGTGCTTTGGGTAAAGATCGCGTGAGCGACAATAGCGTATCTCGGGGGGAGTTTTGGACTCGAGCCCCCGAGTGCTTTGGGTAAATATCGCGTGAGCGACAATAGCGTCTCTCGGGGGGATTTTTGGACTCGAGCCCTCGAGTGCTTTGTGGTATTATTTGGGCAACATCATTTTATTGCGTCGAAGGTTTACATGAGCTGCCAAATGAGGATGGCTGGTGGAGACTATGGGTAGAACATGCGTAGGTTCGCTACGTTCCATGGATTTCCCACGTCCTCGTCAGTCTTCGGGTTCTCTTTCTATAGGCGCCTCCTCCTATGACTTATGAGATTATGAACGGTCCTTCCCATTGGGGGGCAAGCTTGTGGACTTTCTCTTGTATGAGCCATAGGACAAGGTCGCCTTTGTTGAAGGTTCGGGTGCGCAGGCGGCTGCTTTGGTAAGTGCGCAGTTTGTCCTGATATCCCTCTGACCTAGCTAGGGCTGTGTCCCTTGCTTCATCTGATGTGTCCTTGTCATCTTGCAGTGCTTCTTCTGCTTCTTCTTCTTCGTATCCCGAGATCCGGGGTGCCCCGAATTTGAGGTCGTGTGGTAGTACTGCCTCCGACCCGTACACCATGAAGAAAGGTGTGTACTGGGTTGCGGTATTTGGGGTGGTGCGCAGGCTCCATAGTACTACAGGGAGTTCTTCTATCCAGTTGCATGCGGCCTGCTCGAGTGGTGCGAGGAGCCGTTTTTTGATTCCTCCGCATACTAGGCCGTTTTCTTTTTCCACCTGGCCGTTGGATTGCGGGTGCACGACTGATACATAGTTGATTTTGATGCCCAGTTCCTCGCAGAAGTTCTGGAATTCTGCCACTGTGAAGTTCGTACCGTTGTCCGTGATGATGTTGTGTGGCACCCCGAACCTGAAGATGATTGATTTGATAAAATTCACTGCCGTGAGGGCTGTGGAGCTGGTGATGGGCACTGCTTCAATCCACTTGGTAAACTTGTCGACTGCTACCAGCAGGTGTGTTCTTCCTCCTTTTGATGATTTTTTGAGCGGGCCCACCATGTCGAGTCCCCAGGTGGCGAACGACCATGGTAGTGGTATGGTCTTGAGTTCTGAAGCTGGAGCATGCGGTCTGCTGGCAAATTTTTGATAGGCAATGCAACACCGCACGATGTCTTCTACGTTTTTCATCGCAGTGTGCCAATAAAACCCTGCTCGGAACGCTTTGGACACGAGCACTCGACTGCTCGCGTGGTGCCCGCAGGTGCCTTCATGGATCTCCAGTAGTAGGGTTTTGCCGTCTTCCTCGTCTATGCATCTTTGTAAGACCTGGGAAGTACTGTGCTTGTAGAGTTGTCCGTTGATTACTGTAAATGTTTTGGAACGCCGGCTGATGTGTTTGGCTTCTGTGACGTCCTGCGGTAGGGTGCCGTCGATTAGGAGCCTGAGGAGTGGCTCTCTCCAATTTGGGTCCTCGGATGCGGCTGGTTCTGGCTCCTCGACTACGTTGTTGGCTTCTTCATTAACTATTGGGTTTGCGGCTGTCGCTTGTGCTGGTTCACCTGTGTTGTCATCCGTTGTGTCTGCTTCTGGTCCAAGTTCTTTGATTGTAGTGATGATCTCGTCTATGTAGGTCTGGATGTTTCCACCGATCTGGTTTCTCATGTATGCTTGCGTCATTCGCTGGTGTACTGTTCCTGCGTTGTTTAGGCCGAAGGGTATTTGGGGGCAGCAGGATGCGCCACAAGGGGTGACGGCCAAGGTGTGCTCTTCGTCTCTTTCCTCCATCCTGGCCTGATTGTGTCCTGAGTAGGCGTCGAGGGACAATAGTAGATCGCATCCTGCTGTCGAGTCGATTATCTGATCGATTCTTGGCAGGGGAAAGTGGTCCTTTGGGCAGTGTTTGTTGACTGGACCGTAGTCGACGCACATTCGCAGTACGTCTGTGTCTTTCTTGGGGAACAACACAGGGTTGGCGACCCAAGTGGCTTTCTTCGTTTCTCGGATGAATTGGGCGTCGCGTAATCGGTTGACCTCCTCTCCGATTGCTCTACGCTTGGGTTCTGAGAATCTCCATAGCGCCTGCTTCACTGGCTTGGTGTTTGGCTTGATGCGCAGCGCGTGTTCCGCAAACTCGCGCGGTACTCCTTGCATGTCGGCTGGGCACCAGGCGAAGATTTCCCATTCTTCGCGGAGGAAAGCGATGATGGCAGTCGCTTGCTCTTCCGGGAGGTGGGCGTATACGCGGACTATTTTTTCTGGGTCCGTCGGGTGCATCTGGTGGGTGATCGTGTCGCTGTCGATCCTGAAGTCCCGCCCGTACTCTTTTGACTCGCTTCGTCTTGCTAGCGGAAAGATACTTTTGTCTGTCGCCATGGCTATTTCTGTGAGTTCTTGCTCGGCTCCGAAGGTGTCGGAGACTTTGTGGAAATCGCGATCGCACTTGTCTGATTTGGTGAAGCTCCCGTTGACTGTGATGACGCCCGCAGATCCTGGCATCTTGAGTTTGAGGTAGGCGTAGTGCGGAATCGCCATGAATTGTGCGAACGCTCGACGTCCCAATATGGCGTGATACTGCGATTGCCAATCGAGTACTTCGAACTCGAGGGTGTGTCTTGCGAAATTGCGTTGATGGCAAGAGAGTGTTAATACTCTTCAAGCCTCGTTGGTTACCCCAAGTGCAGAGTGAGATATAGTGCAGCGGCAAGTTTTCCCTTGGCAAAGATACCAAGGTTTGTCTCCCGTAGGACTCCGAAGGATACAAGAAGGTGGTAAAGTGAACAATGGCGCCGAGGTTGCTAACTTCAGCTGGACCTGCACACAGATACAAATAACTTTGCTCCCAACGAGTACAGAGGAGTTGTCAATTCCTCCGGCCTTGCTGTTTACAAAGGATCAACGCAAGAGATAATAATAGTGGCAACTGAAAGTAAAGACTGAAAGTAATAAGGGTGTAAACAGTGATATGAAGATAGACAGGGGTCCCGTGATTTTCACTAGTGATGTCTCTCTCCCAAAAGACGATAAAAGTGCTAGCGAGGTAAACAAATCACAGTTGGGAAATTGACAGGATTATGAAGGCACCGCAATGCTAACTATGTTGCAAAGAAAGCAAGGGCTCAAAAGCAATGGGCAGTACGCCAAGGTAAGTAGACCAATATCCAACTGCGTCTACTACGAATCATCCATCTTGAGATATATATCCAAAACATCTCGCTGGTATTAAGTTGCGAATCCCACCCAAAGTGTAAACTCAAAGCAACAGACAACTGCATTAAAAGAACTATGTGTAAAGTAAACAATCCTTGCACCCGAAGGTACAAGCACCGTTGTTTTATCCCTGGTGGCAACAACACATCCCCTAGTCTCATGTTTCTGTCACTCAAGCTAGACATCAAGGGGCTGAACCCACAATCGAGCATAACGCTCTCTCTTGGAGTTGCAAATAAAATACTTGGCCAAAGATAATACCGCAACGGAGAACATGCAATAATTTACTCAAGAACAAAATATAAAAGAGAAGAACCAAATATATTACTCATCTCAATCTGAACATAGTCTCATAATCCATCAGATCCCAACAAACTCAGCATAGCAAAAACAGAAATTACATAGATGCCTCGATCATGTGAGGCAGCTCACGAGGAATCAAAAGTGGAAGCACAAAAGGGGGAGAGATAGATCACATAGCTACTGGTCACGGACCCATGGTCCAAGGGAAACTACTCACGGTACATACGGGAGGCGTCCATGGCTATGGAGGGTATCCCGGAGGGGGTAGCTTCTCCCGGCAGGGTGCCGGAGCAGCTTCTCCAGGCAGCCCCGATTTAGAAACGGCGGCGGCGGCGGAACAGAGGCGAGATCGCGAAAAAGGAGTCCGTATTAGGGGTTTCCACCCCGAGGGGTAAATATAGGCGAAGGGGGCGTCGAGGAGACCCACGAGGCAGTCAGGAGGGTGCCTGGCGCGGCCCATGGTGGGGCCGCGCCACCTGCCCTCCTGGCTTCCTGGTGGTGCCCCCCCTTCCCTCTCTTGGTGATTCCGGAAGCTTCTGTTGCGCTGATTTTTATATATTTTTCCCGGAATTTTTGGAGCACTTTTAATGGCCGGAAAACCTGAAATACAAAAACAGCAGAAAACATAAACTGGCAACTGGGTGCACTGAGTTAGTAGGTTAGTCCAAATAGGTTCAAAAGTGTATGAAAGTTCAAGCAAAACATGGCAAAGTCACACAAAACATGCATGGAACAAGCAGAAATTATAGATACGTTTGGGACGTATCAACATCCCCAAGCTTAATTCCTGCTCGTCCTCGAGTAGGTAAATGATAACAAGCATAATTTCTGTGGTGACATGCCACACAACCATAAAAGGACTTTTAAGTAAAGCAATCAAAGCATGCAATTCAATTCAAGTCTTAACAAGCAAGAGTCTATATTAGCATTGACACAAGCAACAAAAGAACAAAAGGTGCAAGAGCTCTCGCTGTCCGTGACTCGAATGTCTCCAGATGGTGTTTGCGTGCAAGCAAGGGATAGGGAAATACGAGAGAAAAAATAATAAGGTTGTTGAGAACAACTATCTACTAAAGTTTCACACTTGGTCTCCTTTGGATTCTTATCTAGACTCGTCCCAAGACCACTAGCCAGGTAGAAGTCAAACTGATCCACTCACTTTTTATATTTTGAGCACTCATGCAATGGATGAGCGTGAGCAAGAAATTTGACACCTAAAAGGCGAAACGGAAAGAAGGTGGAGGAGGAAGACAAAAAGGTGTGAAAGGCTCACATCAATGAGGAAAATCATAGGCGGGAGAAGGCCATATGATAGATATGATGTGAGGAGTAGGGATTGCCATACAACGGATGCACATGTGAGCTAAAAGCTCTCCAAGGGAACTAGTGGGGGTGCATCTAACTTGCTTGCTCAAGAAGACCTAGAGCTCGTTTGAGGAGGTTCATCATTGCAATATACAAGCCAAGTTCTATAGTGTCAAGGGTCCCCACATTGCTATATGCATGATGATGATCTCTATGGAGTACAAGGGATAGGAGATGAAGTACTAGTGTGGATCTCTCAAAAGAAATAGTAGTATGCCCCGTTCTCTCTTTTTATTTTTTTCTCTTTTTCTCTCTTTTTTTATTTTTTTGGTGGCCTCAATGGCTCTTTCTATTTAACTCTCATTTGTCCTCTTTGGGATCTTTTGATTTTGTCCTCTTTGGGATCTTTTCCTCACTTTAGGGGCAATACTCTATATTTTACAAGAATATAGGAGATCTTTCACACTTTACAAAGGTACTCACATAAAGAAAATGTAACTATCATGATGCAAATGTATGCTTCTGCCAGGATAGCAGGATATGCAATGATACTAGCGCGTCATGTAGCAATGATTAGGGCAAGGCCAAACTAGCATGCGGCTCATCGATCAAGCAAGTAGCATGTATGACATGAAGATCAAGTCATGAGAAGTTGGATGTTGCATGGCAATGTATCTCGGAAAGGCTATGGAAATGCCTTGTAGGTAGGTATGGTGACTGTTTTGAGGAAAGATATAAGGAGGCTTATGATGACAGAGCGTATCGTGCCAAGGGTTTGGATGCACCGGCGAAGTATGCGCCAACTCTCGAGGTGAGAAACGGCAATGCACGATACCGAAGAGGCTAGAAAAAGTATAGGTGGGTGGAAGTGTCAACTTTCGAATACTCACATTAGTCCGAAGAACTCATGCACTTATTATCGGTAACTCTCAATCTAATCAGGAGGTTCACAAAGAGACAGGTACCCCGAGGAGGAGTGTATGGGGGTTTGGTTATCCTTGCGCATCCTCGACTCATGGTACGTGAGTGTACTCTAATATTCGAACCCCCCAGAGGTTAGTGATCCATCTAGTAGCTAGAGTTCTCAACAGGGGTTTTTGGTTTTCGAAAAACACACGGATTGCCCAAAATACGACATCTATCACTAATAGGCAAGAGCTCTTGACACCATAAGTTCAAACATTACTCTAGTCAATACCTCAAAACTATTGCAAGTTACTACTACAAAGAGAATAGCAACTTTAACTACCTACTTTCAGTCAAGACACAGAACTCAGTGCAACAGGCAAACTATCTAACAAGATAAAACATGCAACCTATAGAAAGTTCAACCTAAGACAAAAGAAAAGCTCTAGAAAAACTAAAGCACTACAACTAAACATAACAGAAGCTAAGAAAAGAAAAAGAACAGCTCACAGCTAAAAGAATAAGCATGCAAATCCTATGAGGAGTTCTAGTTCAAGCGGAGCGTGAATCTCTCCCACACAAAAGAGTAAGTTGGGGTCTAACTTGTTACTACAGAAAACAAAGCAAAAGAAAACTAAAAACAAAACCTAAGAGCGAGACGCTCCAAGAAAAGCACATAACGCATGAAGTGATAAAAATATAGTACAACGAGAGACGAACTGATAATTGTTGATGAAGAAGGGGATGCACGGGGGCATCCCCAAGCTTAGACGCTTGAGTCTCCTTGAATATTTATTGGGGGTGCACATGGGCATCCCCAAGCTTGAGCGTTTGACCCTCCTGAATCTTCTTTTATCATCCTCCATCGCGCACTTGAAAACTCCCTTCATACATAACTCATCGTAGGCTGATTAGAGAGGTTAGTACCCTAATAAAATAATTTTCCTCTACTGCAAATAAATATTTCCAGGAAGAGCTACTATTTCCCAAGATTGCCAAAAGGTTTTTGCAAAGAAAAAGCAAGCTTAAGGTTTGCAAAAGTGAAGAGAGACAAAACGTGGCAGAATCTGTGAAAAACAGAACTGCAGATAGGAACAAATTTTTTAGGGGTACTTATGCAACTCAAATCAGAAAACTCAGAACAGACGGAAGTTTCGAAATTGAATAGAGCATGCTGTGTAAAAAATTCAGCTCAAAAAGATGAACTGGGATTTTTCTCTGATTTTTCTAGTCACGAGGACAGAATCTGTTTTCTGGACAGCATGTCACAACTTTTACTTCCCTTGCCGTATGAGGCTAAACTTGGCACAAAGCTTGAAAAGTAAAGATACAATGATGTTGCTACAGTAGTAAAAATCATCAAGACCACTAAGAACAGAACAAAAGCAAAAAGGAAAACCTAAATTTATTGCGGGCTGCCTCCCGAAAGCGCTTCTTTAGAGCCATTAGCTAGGCTTAAAGCAGAAGATCAAGGTGCATCTATTGAACCATCATCATGATCATCAAAAAGCTCTTCAATAGTACAACTAGTATTAATGGGTTTCTCAAATAAAGGACGAATGAAAATGCTTCTTGGAATAAAATCAAAAGGAGGGAAATCAATTGGAGTTTCATTAAAGTTAAAGATAGGTGTCTCCTCCTAAGTTTTCACCGTTTCAACTCTCTTGGCACTGGGTGTGCTAGCTTTAGCTCGGGGAACCTTGGGTACGTAAACGGACTTAGGTTCCTTCTTTGCTGGAGTTTCATCCTTTTTGGTTTTGATTGAGGAAAAGGTAGTTCCTAAAGTTTCAATAACTTCCTCAATCTTTTCTATCCTAGAAGACTTTTCATCAAGGGATTTGATAGTCTCCAAAGTTTTGACAATTTTATGCATGGAATTATCTAGCCTATTCAAATTCCCTTGAATCTTACGGTCCAACTCATTCACCCTATCGATACTTGGCATCTCTAGCTCTATCTTTTCATGTTTTCTCATAATGTGAGCTAAAGTAATGTCCTCCTTAATACTAACAATGGGGAGACTTCCAACAAGATTTTCAATAACATAAAAGGCTTCCCAAATTGGGGCCTCTATGAAGTTCCCATTGATAGCAGTGTCTAAAATAAACCTATTCCAAGAAGTAATCCCAACATAAAAATTTCTAAGCAGGATAGTAGTGGATTGCTTCTTGGTGGCTCTTTTTTGAGAATCATCAATTCTATACCAAGCATCTTTCAAACTTTCACCACCTCTTTGAGTAAAGGTAAGCAATTCTGCCTCACCAAAGGCAAAAGGACAAGCCATAGTGGTAACTACTGACAAGGTAACAGGTGTTTTTGGTATTTTTGATTAAGGACACAAAAATAAAAACTGAAAGGTAAACTAACAAGACTAAAAAGCAAAGATAAAAGATAGTGTGCAACTCCCCTATCTTGTAGACTGGAGTCCCCGGCAACGGCGCCAGAAAACTTGTTGATGGCAAGAGAGTGTTAATACTCTTCAAGCCTCGTTGGTTACCCCAAGTGCAGAGTGAGATATAGTGCAGCGGCAAGTTTTCCCTTGGCAAAGATACCAAGGTTTGTCTCCCGTAGGACTCCGAAGGATACAAGAAGGTGGTAAAGTGAACAATGGCTCCGAGGTTGCTAACTTCAGCTGGACCTGCACACAGATACAAATAACTTTGCTCCCAACGAGTACAGAGGAGTTGTCAATTCCTCCGGCCTTGCTGTTTACAAAGGATCAACGCAAGAGATAATAATAGTGGCAACTGAAAGTAAAGACTGAAAGTAATAAGGGTGTAAACAGTGATATGAAGATGAACCGGGGTCCCGTGATTTTCACTAGTGATGTCTCTCTCCCAAAAGACGATAAAAGTGCTAGCGAGGTAAACAAATCATAGTTGGGCAATTGATAGGATTATGAAGGCACCGCAATGCTAACTATGCTGCAAAGAAAGCAAGGGCTCAAAAGCAATGGGCAGTACGCCAAGGTAAGTAGACCAAAATCCAACTGCGTCTACTACGAATCATCCACCTTGAGATATCTATCCAGAACATCTCGCTGGTATTAAGTTGTGAATCCCACCCAAAGTGTAAACTCAAATCAACAGACAACTGCATTAAAAGAACTATGCGTAAAGTAAAAAATCCTTGCACCCGCAGGTACAAGCACCGTTGTTTTATCCCTGGTGGAAACAACACATCCCCTAGTCTCATGTTTCTGTCACTCAAGCTAGACATCAAGGGGCTGAACCCACAATCGAGCATAACGCTCTCTCTTGGAGTTGCAAATAAAATACTTGGCCAAAGCAAATACCGCAACGGAGAACATGCAAGAATTTACTCAAGAACAAAATATAAAAGAGAAGAACCAGATATATTACTCATCACAATCTGAACATAGTCTCATAATCCATCAGATCCCAACAAACTCAGCATAGCAACAGCAGAAATTACATAGATGCCTCGATCATGTGAGGCAGCTCACGAGGACTCGAAAGTGGAAGCACAAAAGGGGGAGAGATATATCACATAGCTACTGGTCACGGACCCATGGTCCAAGGGAAACTACTCACGGTACATACGGGAGGCGTCCATGGCTATGGAGGGTCTCTCGGAGGGGGTAGCTTCTCCCGGCAGGGTGCCGGAGCAGCTTCTCCAGGCAGCCCCGATCTAGAAACGGCGGCGGCGGCGGAGCAGAGGCGAGATCGCGAAAAAGGAGTTCGTATTAGGGGTTTCCACCCCGAGGGGTAAATATAGGTGAAGGGGGCGTCGAGGGGACCCACGAGGCAGTCAGGAGGGTGCCTGGCGCGGCCCAGGGTGGGGCCGCGCCACCTGCCCTCCTGGCTGCCTAGTGGTGGCCCCCCTTCCCTCTCTTGGTGATTCCGGAAGCTTCTGTTGCGCTGATTTTTTTTATATATTTCCCAGAATTTTTGGAGCACTTTTAATGGCCGGAAAACCTGAAATACAAAAAAAGCAGAAAACAGAAACTGGCAACTGGGTGCACTGAGTTAGTAGGTTAGTCCAAATAGGTTCAAAAGTGTATGAAAGTT
Organism: Bromus sterilis; assembly: GCA_950022295.1. Taxonomy (NCBI): domain Eukaryota; kingdom Viridiplantae; phylum Streptophyta; class Magnoliopsida; order Poales; family Poaceae; genus Bromus; species Bromus sterilis. The sequence goes on from OX465596.1 coordinate 10,326,691, forward strand.
CAAGCAAAACATGGCAAAGTCACATAAAACATGCATGGAACAAGAAGAAATTATAGATACGTTTGGGACGTATCATGCGTCTGCTGCCAAAGACGACTTCGAGCTCGATTAGTCCAAGGGAAGTAGTTGCTTCTCCTGGGACTAGTTTGTATAACACGGTGCTTGATTTCTTCCATACTGAACACGGGATCAGCATCTTGCGTAGGGTGCTGACGAAGATTATGTTCATGCTGCTGCCTCCGTCCATGAAGATTTTTTCCATGTCGTACCCTCCGATTTGGGCGTCCAGCACCAGGGGCGCGTGCCCCGGCCTTGGGACTGCAGGCGGGTGATCATTCTGGTCGAACGTGATGCTGGTTTCTGCGTCGTGTAGCTGGTAGACTTCGACTGTGTTTAGGTTCTCGGCTGCTCTGGCTTGCAGGGTGTAGGCGTCCTGTTGGGCTTGCGATACCCTGCCTTTTTGGATCGTGTACACCTGTCCTTGAGTCGGCGACTGCTCGGTTCGTCGGGTGCGCTTGGCTTCTTGTTGTTTTTCCTCCTTGAGGCTGTCGGCGAGCTCGTTGAACAGGCGGCAGTCTCCCAGGGTGTGGCTCGATCTGATGTGTCCCCAGTTGTCTTCGAAGCAGTGGATCGTTCAGGGTCCTTATAGTTGTTCCCTGACCGTGAGTTTGCTGGATCCGGCATGTCGCTTCTTCCTTGAGATTCGGAAGAACAGCGCGTGATCCGCTGGGTGCTCGTGAAGTCGCAGGTCAATTTTGATCCCCTCGCTTAGATTCTGGTTCCTTATGAGTTTGGCGAATTCGTCTGGTCTTCGATCTGGGTCATAGTATTCGCCGGTCTGAGTCTCGGAGTCGCTGTCCTGGCGGGCGATAACTGTCCGCACGGAGGTGGGTCGTCGAGTGATCGGCGAGCGCGTGGTTGTATAGTTCGACTCGTCGAGTGGGGTCTCTTCGTAGAATCCTCGCGCCTATCTTCTGGGTCGTCGGTTTCTTCCTCGTTGGCGATGATCTTGGCGATCACTGATCTTGAGCTCGGAGTCGGTGTCTTGTTGCGCGGCGGGTGCTTGGGTGGCGGTGGGTCGTCGAGTGGTCGGCGAGCCCTCTGCTTCACGTTGTAGCTCGTCGATCGGGATCTCCATGTGGAACCCTCGCGCCTTTCTTTTGGGTCGTCGGGTTCTCTTTCGCTGGTGGTGGGCTCGATTGTCGTCGTAGTATTGGTCTTGGCACGGCTGCAGGCTGAGCGATCTCGCTGGGGCGGCAGAGATGTTTGCCGTGATCTTGAATTCTTCGGGTGGATTGCATCTGGTTCTTGCTCTTGAGTTGCGGCTTGCTGAGGACGGAACCGCCGAGATCGTAATTCCAACCATTGTAGTTCCCACAGACGGCGCCAATTGAAGGGGATGTACCCCGGAAAATCCCATGGTCAGGGACCCTGGGTTAGTCATGAGAGTCACAGGTTGGACGATAGCTCGTCGCTAACAGGAGGATACGTTCCTGCTCGATGTTATTGATTGGGGATGGCGATTACAGGAGAGCCAAGGCTAGTGCGCACAAGGCTAGGGTTACAGATTGTGTATTGCTTGATCTCGACGTCTCCCCTCCTAGCCTTTATATACTAGGCTAGGTCTCGGGGAGTCCGCCTAGGATTACAGATGAGGTTTCTTAACCCTGATCTTGTACCGTACGGCAAGTTTGCACCTTCCTTATGAGTTGTGGACTCCTACGTCAGTGCCACTAGTGGGCCAAGGCTGGGCCCGGGCGACATCTCTGTGGGCCTTCTGTCTTCGATCGGCTGCACCGGGTAGGCCCATCCATAGGAGTCGTGGGGTCACCCCCTCGTCACATACCTTGAAACCTTAACCTTCCAAAGAGTCCACCATACCTTTCCTATATGTTGTATTTCACCGCCACTCCTAAAGTATATTACTCATGTGCTATGTTTAAACCTTCAAAAGAGTATTACTCCTTCTTTTGTGCCTATGTTTTAGATCATGAGGAAGTAGTAGATAATTCATGATCTTCTTATACTGGACAAGCTTTACCCTGGGTTTGCATGTCTAATATGCAAACCCCTAATACGAGGAGGGACTGGCATGAGTGCGCCTAGCTCACAAAAGATAATAGCAGCAAACAAAACCTCCTTCACGCTTTGTTCATGAGAAATCAGAAAACTTTGGCAGTGATAAACAAAGGAGACTAATGGGATGTGATCGTCCTACCTTGGGAGCCTTTCCTCGAAACCTGTCCAGTTTGAGAAGTATTGTGCTATCTTCTAGCATTCGTTGACGAATTATGCACCTCCCAAAATCTTATTTTATAATCCTATTGCTTTCAAAACCACTAAAAGCTCTATCACATGAGTTTTGCCTACTTCCATCTGCGAAAGGTCAAGCCTTTACTTTTATGTTGAGTCAGTAAACCTACTTCCTTCTATCCTATATAAGAGCAGACACCTTATGTTGACAAACATGCATTCATTTATGTTGTCTCATTGAGAATTGCCATATCACATCTTTGTTGACATTTTCAATAAAGATAAACAAGTTGCTTTTTGAGCTTTGTCACATCAAACATCTTCCTTTGTGTTAGCATTTTCACTTATTGACTAATAACATGTTCTTTCAAAAGCTTCAAATGATCTCATCAAAATATTAGAGGAAGAGCAAAAGTTAAAAGTTATTAGTTGTCCTCTGACCAAAGACATGTTTGCCATGATTTAATGAGTTTCCTTAGTCGTACTTTTGATTATAATTGATATTACTCTTTCATAAGGGCCTTATGAGTTGAGGTTGTTGTTGAGGATGCTTGAGTTTAGTAGAGAAATTATGACGTTTCTTGTCTGTATTCTTATTTATCGACATGTGGATAGGTTTACGTGCTTAGTATTCGCTTGGGGACAAGCGAGGTCTAAGCTTGGGGAGTAGATACGTCCAAAATGCATCACTATTTTGTATCATAATTCACCTCTATTCATTGAAATATTTCATATTATGATGATGTTATTATAGTGTTTTGGCTTGTTTTACACAGTTTACAACTTTCCGGTGCCGAAATAGCAGACGCAGGAATTAGCGGGGAGAAGTGCACATAGAGTGGGCATATCAGCACATCTCCAAATGACCTAAAATTTTGGGGAAGAACCTTTTGGAGAAAACATGAAGGCACGCAAAAGGACACCCGAAGGGGGGCCGCCAGGCTCCCAGGCAGCCTGGTGGCGCGGCCACCCCATAGTCCGCGCCAGGTGGCTGCCTGGGAGGGGTTTGCCACCCACGGGGATCTCCTTTGGCCTATATACCCTTCGTGACCTAAAAATCCGAGAACAGAAGTTCGATCAGGAGTTCTGCCGTCGCTCCGTGGCGGAAACCTACATAGAAGAAAATACCTTTTCGGAAGGCAGATTCCGCCGGGGAGAACTCCTCCAAGAGAGGGAGATCATCCTCATCGTCATCACCATTGTCACGGGCACCATCGAGATCATCATCACCATCATCCTCATCACCAGCACCATCTCCATCTTCATCCCATCTCACTTTACCATTGCAATCTGTGTTGTATCTTGCACTATTCATCCCCTCTACTCTACCGGTGTTGATTACTCTTTTGTGGTGAATGATATTGAGTTTTGTTGGAGAATTATTGTATGACCAGATTGTTCATCATATATTCATCACCTCTGATCATGATCTATTTTATGTCTTTTGAGTACTTCTTCTAGTTCCCTAGGACATGGGAGAAGTCTCGTTGTTAGTAGTCATATGATATTGAAGTAATATGTGTTGATTGATACTTAAGTTGTGGTGTTATTCTTCTAGTGGTGTTATGTGAACGTCGACTACATAACACTTCACTTTTTTAAGGACCTAGGGGAATACATTGTGTATAAAGGATGCTTATGGTGGGTTGCCGCAGTGACAGAAACCTGAACCCCAGTTCGCATACTTTTGCACGAGGGAGTGTTGGATCCTAAAGTTTATTGCTATGGTTGGGCTTTGCATTAATTTCTCTCTTGTATTTGCGGATGCTTGCAAGGATTTTAATCGTACGAGTGTACTTGTCTTAGTCTAGGCATTGCACTAGCATAGTTCCACCCACACAACACTTATCAACACAAAACATGGTACTAGACGGACTATGGAAAAGGCACTTCACTACCTCTCCCGTGTAACGTCAGGAACGCTTTAGTCTTTATAAGTTTAATCCTTCGGCTTATCCTTTGTTCAAATGGATTGGGCCACTTGCTGCACCTTAGCACCATTTACTTTCCTTGCTTTTATTTCCTTGTTTCTTATACCAGAAAGCACATAAAAATTTACCTTTTAGTGCTTGCGGTTATTCCTTTCTCAAGATAACTTGTATGTACCTTCTGCTCCTCGTTGGGTTCGACACTCTTACTTATCGAAAAGGCTACGATAGATATCCTACACTAGTGGGTCATCAGATGTTCTGGATAGATATCTCAAGGTGGATGATTAGTGAGTAGATGTTGATGAATAAACGGTCTTCTCGTCTCGGTGTACTGCCCATACGATTGAGCCCCTAGCTTTCTTGTAGCATAATTAGCATTACGGTGTATGTATAATTCTGTCAATTGCCCAGCTGTAATTTGTTCACCCAACATAGTTGTTTATCGTCTTTTGGGAGAGAGACATCACTAGTAAAATTCATGGGACCCCGGTCCATATCTCCACCATAGTTTACACCGTTAATCTTTACTACTTTTATTTCCTTTTCGTTGCAATCAACACTACTATTACTATTTCCACTTGTGTTTTGATCCTTTGTAAACAATAAGACCGGAGAGATTGACAACCTCTATGTACTCATTGGGAGCAAAGTTATTTGTTGTTGTGTGCATGTCCAGGTTAAGGGAGCAATATATTTTTAAACGGCGCATTGCTCGTTTGACCACCTACTTGTATCTCTTGGAGTCATATGGGAGACATAACCCTATCCTCTAAGTTAGGGGAATTTGTTGATGTCTACTTTTCAACCTTCCACTTGGGGTACCAATGAGGAACACTATCCGGTGCTATCAGACACCAAAATGGTAGGCAATAGTCCATAAAATGGTCCAGAATCCACAAAATTTGCGAGTGTTGATGACCGGCACGTAAGCGCACATCAGGGTTTAGGAACCATGAAAATCATTGTAGGACCCCAAAAAGATGAGTAATAGTCCACAAAACGGACCTGAATCATCCAAAAATGCGAGTGTTAATGACCGACACACAAACGCGGTCTTGGGTTCGTCAATCGTGGAAATTGCTTTGGAACCCGTAAACCGTGAGCAATAGTCCATAAAAGGGACCAGAATAAGCCAAAACTGCGAGTGTTGATGACCGACACATAAGCGCATCTCGGGGTTCAGCAACCATGGAAATCACTCTGAGACCCCAAAATGGTGAGTAATGATCCATGAAACGGGCCAGAATCATACAAAACTATGAGTGTTGATGAACGACACGCAAGGTCACCTCGGGGTTCAGCAACCATGAAAACCGCACCGGGGCCCCAAAACGGTGAGTAATAGTCCATGAAACATGCCAAAATCGACAAAAACTACAAGTGTTGATGACCCACACGTAAACGCACCTCGGGGTTTAGCAACCATGGAAATCGCTCTAGAACCCCAAAACGGTGAGAAATAGTTCATGAAACAGTCCAGAATAGTCCAAAAATGCGATTGTTTATGAACGATACATAAACGCGCCCAGCGCACCTCGGGATTCAGCAACCATGAAAATCCCACTCGGTCCCCAAAATGGTGAGTAATAGTCCATGAAATAGGCTAGAATTGGCAAAAGCAATGAGTGTTGATGACCTACACGTAAGCGCACCTCGGGGATCAGCAACCATAAAAAATGCACTGGGACCCCAAAACGGTGAGTTGTAGCGCATGAAATAGGTTAGAATAGGCAAAAGTTATGAGTGTTGATGACCTACACGTAAACGCACCTCAGGGTTTTGAAACCATCGAAATCGCGTTGGGACCATAAACGATGAGTAGTAGTCTAAGAAATGGGCTAGAATCGTCCAAAAATGCGAGTGTTGATGACCGATACATAAACAACGCCTTTGGGTTCATCAATCGTGGAAATCACTTCAGAACCCCAAAACAGTGAGTAATAGTCCACGAAATGGGTCAGAATCGGAAAAAACATCACGTGTTCATGACCAACACGTAAGCGCACCTCGGGGTTCAGTAACCATGAAAATTGCTCCGGGACCCCAAAACAGTGACCAATAGTCCACAAAACGGAACAGAATCGACAAAAACTGTGAGGGTTGATGACCTATACGTAAACACACCCTTGGGTTCATCAATCGTGGAAATCGCTTCGGGACCCCAAAACGGTGAGTAATAGTCCACAAATCGAGCCAATATCGACCAAAACTGCGAGTTTTATGTACGACACGTAAGTGCACCTTAGGGTTCAACAATCCTGAAACGGTGAGTAATAGACCACGAAACAGGTCAGAATCGACAAAAACTATGAGTGTTAATGACCGACACGTAAGCGCACCTCGAGGTTCAACAACCATGAAAATCGCTCTAGGTCCCCAAAACAGTGAGCAATAGTCCACCAAATGGAGTAGAATCGGCCAAAACTGTGAGGCTTGATGACCGACACGTAAACACGCCCTTGGGTTCGTCAGTCGTGAAAATCGCTTCAGGACCCCAAAACGGTGAGTAATAGTCCACAAATGGAGAAGTATCGACCAAAACTACGATTGTTGATGATTGACACGTAAGCGCACCTCGGGGTTCAGGAACCTTGGAAATCGTTTCAGGACCCCAAAACAGTGAGTAATAGTCCACGAAACGTGTTTGAATTCGCCAAAACACCGAGTGTTGATAACCGACGGGTAAGCACACCTCGGGGATTAGCGACCATGGAAATTGCTTCGGGACCCAAAAAGGTGAGTAATAGTCAATAAAACGGGCGAAAATGAGCCAACATTGCGAGTGTTGATAATCGACACGTAAACGCACGCTTGGGTTTGTCAATCGTGAATCGCTCATGGATCCCAAAACTGTGAGCGATAGTCGATAAAACGGGCGAGAATGAGCCAAAACTACGACTGTTAATGACCGACACGTAAGCGCACCTCGGGATTCAACAACCATGGAAATTGCTTCGGGCCCCCAAAATAATGAGTAATAGTCAATGAAACGGGCCTGAATCAACTAAAATTGTGAGAGTTGATGACCAACACGTAATTGAACAATCATGCATATCGCTTCGGGACCCCAAAATGGTGAGTAATAGTCCAAGAAACAAGCTAAAATGCAAAAAGTATGAGTGTTGATGATGGACACGTAAACGCCCATGGGACCATCAGTTGTGGAAGCGGCACGATGTAAGGCCTGATATGCGGTACTGTTCCAGATCTAGATGTTTCCATCCAGATCCGGGGACGAAGCACATATCGGTCCCACCGCGACATATGACATAGCCATATGCCCCGGATTTCCAACATGATATCACAACATTACGGATACAAGGATACAACATCTCATACAATCGGCATACAATTTCCTTAAATACAATACAACAGCGGAAGATATATGTCTGAGTACAGACTACAATCAAATGCCTACTAGCAAAGAGAAAAACATCGATCTCCATAACCACACGGGTTTAGGCCCTCCGCCCGGATCTGCCTAACTAGTCGTCGTCGAGTCTCCACGTGAAACGTCGATCATCGTACCTTTTGTCGATCAAGAACCCTGAAAAGAGTTTGGGGTAGTATCATGAGTACAGAAGTACTCAGCATCCAACTGTAGTGGTCAACTGACCCAGCAAGGACTTCATCACTCGTCATTCTAGGAAAACTAGTAGTTTACGGTAAGGATGGGGTAAGTGGTGAGGTTTCTGCCGCACTAGCATTTATGAAGTGGCTAACGATCTAGAGAGTAAGATAAGAATCCAAGCATTCGATGAGGAATCGCCTCCAACAAGTCTTGCTATCAACTAATTACGCAAACATAACACCTATCCTATCCTTGTCCTCCTCTTCGCATCCCGACGAAGAAGAAGCAGTCAAGGCACACACACACGTTGATCAAGTTATATTAAGATTATCTCAGATGTTGTTGTCTATGAACAAGGAGTAGGTCTCAAGTCGTCCATAACCGTGGACACGGCTTCTCGAAAAGATTTAACCCTGCAGGGGTGTACCAACTTCCCATTACAAGGCTCCGCACGCACGCCCATCCTTCTCAGTTGCTACCCATAATAGGCAACCATTTTATGATTTAGTTCCGAGAGATCCGAAACGACAGGTCCCTCTAACTAACAACGAACAAATCCGGGTGGCCCCCGGTGAGTTGACACCCAACTCAAAAGTCGGCCGCGCTCTCGATTCGGCCTCTACCGTCTGTCGCAGGTTTGGATAGCCGGTTAATCACACATGGGAAATCGGGTCCTCAGCTGAACAAGGTGGGCCTGCAAGGGAACTATGTCCTCATTGTTCCGGGTTGGTTGGAAAACTACTGGCGGTCGACCAGCACACACACAGTTTCAAATGGTAAATCAGCTTGGGCCACCACTAGAAATGTTTGAAGCTAGGTAGGTAAGAAAAGGGGACCCCATAAAATCCCACACGCGGTTAGGCAAGCTCAGTCTTAAAACCAATACCCGGAACTCGGGTCCTAGGTGACTCGAATGGAACAACGCGTCGGGGCGGGATAGCCTAGACCTTCCATCCTTCGTCGAATATAGTCAACATTTATAATAATCAATATCATCAACAACAATATAATAATGTGATAGCCCAAACCAAGGAGTAACAGGGTAACATCGTAGCATCCTAAGCATGCATACTAAGCAGGGGCTGAGCAACGAGCAATAGTAACATAGCAGTACATGGTTTGCTGGGAGGGGACATGACTGTATCGGTTTGAAAGAGGTTGTAAACATGTGGTAGGATCAAGCATCGAACCTATCCTATAATAGCATGCAAACCGCTGGTTGAAATAGAATGGATCATAAGTAATGTATAGTCCTTTCCTGTTGATAAGTCGGGTTCCGAAGGTGTACTTGATCGCAAGCTCGCAACGTCTCCGAAGGTACCCGCGGAAGCACACAAGACGGTAAACACTGGAAAGAAATCGACGAGCAAGCAAGCATCAACAAGAAGACAACACTAGGCATCGCACCTACCGTCGAGAGCGGTTACTAACAGGTTAAGTGGAGTATTCGTCACACACGACGATACCGCACATTTAGAAAGGTTCAAGTTGTTTAGCTACACAAGGTGAGCAAAGGTTATTAACATGGCATCTCACTCAAGCATGGCATAGCACACAAACATGGCAAGAGGTGAAGCATAAGATAAACTATCTATGCTAGTCAATTGAAGTGAGGCACAACCTAAGCACGGCATACACTAATGTCTCACGATGATTAAAGGATTTGGTACTGTTCTGTCCTAAACCATATTTTAGGTTGGTTAACAGCAGAAAACAATAGCATGAACACAAAGTACACTAAAAACTAATCAAGTTACATATAAAGAACACTCCAAACGGAGTTACGGTTAAAAAGATACAAGCAATACAAGTTATGCACACAATCTACCAACATCAGGAAGCACACTTTAGAGCAATGCATAAACAGGATAATGAATGCAAACATGCTTACAAATGATATGCAATTAAAGTAGACATGACAAGGAAGTCATGGCAAAAATAATCATGCAAAAAGGCATCATGGTTCCCTAGTTATAAGCAACACAAAAAGCTATAAAACATTACTGGTCTAGGACTTAGTGAAAATCAGAGAAACATGGCAGAAACTGTTATTTTTATGCTGTATAAACAGGGGTAAAGCTATATGAAAAAGTGCAGCAACATGACATAGCAATATATGAGCATGGAGTAGGCATGACGGTGATAAGGTACAAACAAGAATCAAGGTCATAGGCATAACAGATCAAAAGATATTAAGCATGCAACATGGCATCGGAACGTTCCATACTTAGAGAAAAACAGAGGTGGCTGTCAAAAACAGTGGCATAGCAACTTTGGAGCTAAAAATAACTATGATCAGGAAGCATATCATGACAATGCAATACATGTAATGGAAGTACACATCATGCTTAACAGTATGCAAAAAGAATCAATACAATAGGCCTCATGGATGTGTCACAATCATCATGCAAACTTGCAATAAAATAACAACAACACTAATCAGAAAGTAGCAGTGTTTAACATTCTGATGCCCACTTCAACACTGATTATCAACATCAAGATGGCCTCAAATCAAAATGCTCACAAAAGATGAACTGAAGTACACACGATTCTAAACAATTTTCCTTTTGGGCGCACATGCATTCCGGGCTACGGTTTACTCGCAATTCTACTCGCAAAATCGAAACAGCAGTACAAATTTACAGTCTTAGCAAAACTAAATAAAAAAGCAGAGAGAAAAAAAAACGGGGCCTCACCCCTAGTGGGCCTTGCCCTACTGGCCGGCTAGGCTGGGAGGCGCCTGGCTGGGCCGCGAGGCGCTGGAGGCTGAGCCGGCCCACCCGGGGGCACTCGGTCGTGGGGGAGCGGGCGAGCGGACGCGGCTTCGTCCTCGTCCCGACGAGGCTACAGGCGGCGGCGCAGGAGGAGGTTCCGGCGAGGAGGCCGGCGGGTTCCAGAGGCGCGGCAAGGTGGGGAACGGGCGCGGCGGCGCGTGGGCTGCCGGATCCGCACGATTCGGTCGCCGGCGGGCAGCGGCGAGGTGCCGGGGCGAGCTCCGGCTCGGGACGCTTGGCCATGGCGGAAGGTGTCGCTGGTTCTTGCAGGGAGGAGAGCTCAGGGGAGAGGAGGGGAGTCGAAGGAGAGGAGGGGTGCGGGGAGACCTGGCCGAGGCGGCGCGGTTGCCGGCCGGCGGCGGCGGCCAAGCCAAAGGCGCGCGGCGCGCGGCGTCTTCCCACGGCTGGAGAGAGAGAGGAGAGAGAAGCGGTTGGTGGGAAGCTCCCTGGGTCGTCGGATCGCGAGATCTGACGGTCCAGGATGGATCTGGCTCAAATTTGCTAGAAAAATGGGCAAAAGCAAAAATTGGGGCTATTGTGAGGGGGGTGGCTGCAATTTTTGGACTAGGGAAACCCTAGAAAGAGGTGGGAGAGTGGTGGTCTTTATATAGCCCCGGTGGCTGGCAGTTTGCAAAAACATCCCCGGTTTTTCTCTCGCGCGCGCGGTGTTTACGTTTCTGACCGCCGGGGGTCTGCAGGACCTCCGATTCGGGTAAAACTTTGAACTACGCGATCAGCGCGTCGAGCCGGCGGCGTTCACCTCGCGTTGGAACCGTTCCGAGATCACTTTCCGGCTAGCTATAAAAATAACCCGTTTAATTATTAAACGAGGTTTTTCGTTCCGTTGGCTGCGGCTGGTCTCGTGCGGTCTCGCGGCGGTGATCGGGTGAAACCCGGTGTCGCAAAGGTCGAGTGTCAAGGTGGCAAGGGTCGGTCTCCGTCCGATACGAGATAAGAGGGGGAAAATAATCGCTGATCGATAAATCGGGGATGCAAACACCGCAAACAAATCAGGCAATCAAACAATTCACACCGAAAACAAATTTTTAATTTTTGTGAAATCTGGGGTGTTACACACGAGGACACCAAAATGGTAGGCAATAGTCCATAAAATGGTCCAGAATCAGAAAAAAATGTGAGTGTTGATGGCCGACACATAAGCGCACGTCAGGGTTTAAGAACCATGGAAATAATTGTAGGACCCCAAAACGGTGAGTAATAGTCCACAAAATGGACTAGAAACATCGATAAATGCAAGTGTTAATGACCGACACGTAAACGCGGTTTTGGTTCATCAATCAAGGAAATTGCTCTGGAACCCCAAAACGGTGAGCAATAGTCCATAAAAGGGACCAGAATAAGCCAATCCGCGAGTGTTGATGACCGACACGTAAGCGCATCTCGGGGTTCAGCAACCATGGAAATCACTCTGAGACCCCAAAATAGTGAGTAATGATCCATGAAAAGGGATAGAATCATACAAAACTATGAGTGTTGTTGAACGACACGTAAGCTCACCTCGGGGTTCAGCAACAATGAAAGACGCACCGGGGCCCCAAAACGGTAAGTAATAGTCCATTAAACAGACCAGAATCGACAAAAGCTACAAGTGTTGATGACCCACACGTAAACACACCTCTGGGTTTAGCAACCATGGAAATCGCTCTGGAACCCCAAAATGCTGAGGAATAGTTCACGAAACAGGTCAGAATCGTCCAAAAATGCGATTTTTTATGACCGATACATAAACGCACCCTTGGGTTCAACAATCGTGGAAATCACTTCGAAACCCCAAAATGATGAGTAATAGTCCATAAAAGGGCCAGAATAAGCCAAAATGTTGAGTTCTATGAACGATACGTAACCACACCTAACAACCATGGAAATCACACCAGGATCCTTAAACTGTGAGTAATAGTCCATGAAACGGGCTAGAATCAGCGACAACTACGAGTGTTGGTGACCGACACGTAAGCGCACCTCGGGGTTTAGCAACCATGAAAATCGTACTGGGACCACAAAACGGTGAGTAATAGTCCATGAAATAGGTCAGAATTGGCAAAAGCAACGAGTGTTGATGACCGACACGTAAGCGCACCTCGGGGTGTCCATGAAATAGTCCAGAATTGGCAAAAGCTACGACTGTTGATAACCTACACGTAAGCGTACCTTGGGGTTTAGCAACCATAAAAATCACACCGGGGCCCCAAAACGGTTAGTAATAGTGCATGAAATAGACCAGAATGGGTAAAAGTTACGAGTGTTGATGACCTACACGTGAACGCACCTCAGGGTTTAGCAACCATAGAAATCGCGTTGGAACCATAAAACGGGGAGTAATAGTCTAAGAAATGGGCAGAATCGTCCAAAAATGCGAGTGTTGATGACCGATACATAAACACACCCTTGGGTTCGTCAATCGTGGAAATCATATTGGAACCCGAAAACAATGAGTATTAGTCCATGAAACAGGTCAGAATCGGCAAAAACAACAAGTTTTAATGACCGACACGTAAGCCGACCTCGGGGTTCAGTAACCATGAAAATCGCTCTAGGACCCCAAAACAGTGACCAATAGTCCACGAACCGGAACCAAATTAGCCAAAACTGCTCGGGTTGGTGACCGACACGTAAACGCGCCCTTGGGTTCGTCAATCGTGGAAATCGGTTCACGATCACAAAACAGTGAGTAATAGTCCACAAATCAGGCCAGTATCAACCAAAACTACGAGTTTAGTGCACGACACGTAAGCGCACCTTGGGGTTAGATACGTCCAAAACGTATCTATAATTTTTGCTTGCTCCATGCCTCTTTTGTGTGATATTGCTATGAGAATGATGAACTTCCATACACTTTTGATCATATTTGGACTAACCTATTAACTCGGTGCACCCCAGTGCCAGTTCCTGTTTTCTGCTGTTTTTCTATTTCAGGTTTCCCCCTTATTAAAAGTACCAGAAAAATATAGGAAAAATCAGCATACCGGAAGCTTCGAGAAAAGCCCAGGAGGGGCCAAAGGGGAGCCAGGGGGCCCAGGCGGCCAGAGGGCGCGGCCAGGCCCCTGGAGCCCCTGGCCCACCTCTGGCTGCCCCCTTTCGCCTATTTATTCCCTGTGACGAGAAACCCTCGGGGACAGAACCCTTTTTCGCGATCTCTCCTCTGTTCCGCAGCCGCCGCGCTTCCAAAATCAGGAGCTCTAGAAGACCTCTTCCCGGCACCCTGTCGGAGGGAGGAATCACCTCCGGAAGCTTCTCCACCACCATGGATGCTTCCCGGATGAACCGTGAGTAGTCCACCTTGGACCATGGGTCCATGATCAGTAGCTATGTGATGTTCTCCTCCCCTCTTTGTTCTTCATGGATTTGACCTCGTGAGCTGACCTACATGATCGAGGCACATATGTAATCTTTCTGCTGTTGCTATGCTGAGTTTGCTGGGATCCGATGGATTATGAGATTATGTTCAGATTGTGATTAAGTTATATATTTGATTCTCTTCTTTTATATTTATGTTCTTGATTAACTCTTGCATGTTCTCTGTTGCTGTTTATTGCTTTGGCCAAGTAGTAGGTAGTGACTCCAAGAGGGAGCGTTATGCATGATTGTGGGTTCATGCCCCCCGATGACTAGCTTGAGTGACAGAAACATGAGTCTAGGGGATGTGCTATTGCCACAAGGGGGAAAACAACGGTGCTTGTACTTGCGGGTGCAAGGATTGTTTACTTTACGCAAAGTTCTTTAATGCAGTTGTCCGTTGCTTTGAATTTACACTTTGGGTGGGATTCGCAACTTAATACCAGCGAGATGTTCTGTATAGATATCTCAAGGTGGATGATTAGTGGGTAGATGCAGATGGATTTCGGTCTACTTGTCTTGGCGTACTGCCCGTGCTTTTGAGCCTCTTCCTTTCTGTTTTGCATAATTAGCATTGGTTTGCGCACATAATCATGTCAATTGCCCAGCTGTAATTTGTTTACCTCGCATGGCTGTTGTATCGTCTTTCGGGAGAGATACATCACTAGTGAACATCATGAGATCCAGGTCCATACTTCCACTACTGTTTACACTATCAATTTACTTTCCGTATTTACTTTTCAGTTGTTATCACTATCTATCATTATTATCCCGTGCGTTTTATCCTTTGTAAACAACAAGGCCGGAGGAATGGACAACTCCTCTGTACTCGTTGGGAAGAGAAGCTATATGTGTGTGTGCAGGTCCAGGTGAAGTTAGCAATCCTTAGATTGTCAACGGCGCCCGTTGTTCACTTCACCACCTACTTTTTGACCCAGGAGTCCTACGGGTTCGATACTTTAAACCTTAGCATCTTTGCTAAGGGAAACTTGTTGCTATCTGCATCTCACCTTCCACTTGGGGTAACCAACGAGGGACGAGAAGCTATCTCGTGTATCAAGCAAATTCCTGGCGCCGTTGCCGGGGACTCCACTCTTCAAGATAGGGGAGTTGCACACTATCTTTTATCTTTGCTTTTTAGTCTTACTAGTTTACCTTTCAGTTTTTACTTTAGTGTCTTTTATCAAAAATCGAAATAATAGTTATCTTGCCTGCTGCTACTATGGGTTCCTCTGGAAACACCAAGTTGTGTGACTTCACTAGTCACAGCAACAGAGACTTTATCTGCACTCCTATTGCTACACCTGCTACTTCAGCACCTTCTTATGAGATTAAACCTGCTTTGATGAATCTTGTTATGAAAGATCACTTCTCTGGTGCTAGAGATGATGCTTCTTTGCATTTAAATAATTTTATTGAGCTTTGTGATATGCAAAAGTACAAAGAAGTAGATGGTGATATTGTTAAACTTAAACTTTTTCCTTTATCCTTGAGGGATGAAGCTAAAATCTGGTTTCAATCCTTGCCTAAGAATAGCATAGATTCTTGGGATAAGTGCAAGGATGATTTTATCGGGAAGTACTATCCCCTGCTAAGATTATCCAATTGAGGAGATTTATTATGAATTTTAAGCAATTGGATAATGAACACGTTGCCCAAGCTTGGGAACGCATGAAATCTCTTGTTAAGAATTTCCCTACGCATGGTTTCACTACTTGGATGGTTATCCAAACTTTTTATGTAGGCTTGAACTTTACCTCGCGGAACTTGCTAGATTCGGCCGCGGGAGGAACCTTTATGCCAACTACACTTGGTGCTGCCACAAAACTTCTCGATGAGATGATGACCAACTATTCCCAATGGCACACAGAAAGAGCTCCAACAGGTAGGAAGGTAAACTCTGTCGAGGAGATGTCCTCCCTAAATGAAAATTTTGACTTGATTATGTCTCTACTTACCAAGCAATCTCCTATTGATCCTCAAAATGTTCCTTTAAATTCTTTGATTGCTCAGGATCAAGTAGATGTGAACTTTATCTCTAGAAACAATTTCAACAACAATGCTTATACGAGTAACTTTGGTAGCAATCCTAGACCGTTTACCCTCCAACAACTATGCGAACAACAACACTTATCCTAGCACCAAAAACTCCACTTCTGAATTAGAGAGTATGCTTAAAGACTTTATCACTACACAAAAGCCTTCAACAAGAGTGTAGAGGAAAAACTAGACAAACTAGATACCCTCTCGTCAAAGGTAGAAAATTTAGCCCATGAAGTAGAATTGCTTAAAATTAGAACTTCTCCCCTTTAGGAGAGGAAGGTCACTCCTATGAATGCTATCCAACTGCAAATTAATGAAAACATTAGGATGATGGCTAAACTCAAAGAGAGATGGGCTTGAGAAAAGGAGGAAGAAGATAGAATTAAGAGCCTTCCTACACACCATATTGTTGCTACTATCCAAGTGGTTGAGGATATCCAAACTCTTAGCACCCAATGCACCCCTAGTCCCATAGGACCTATTAATGGTGATGCTATGACCTCAACCGTAGAAGAAGAAATTCCTATGACTATAGAAGCTACCAAATAAGTGAGCCTAGAGGATACCACTACTACTCTACTTGATAGTAGTGACCTTGAATTTGATAATTGCACTCTTTCTGAAGTTATTCGTTTCCTTCACAAGATGTCTAGAGACCCCCACACTAGCACACTTAATCTTGCCTTCACGGAGCATATCACTAATGCTCTCATCAAAGCTAGGGAGGAGAAGCTTAGGGTAGAAGCCTCCATACCTAGAAGGCTAGAAGATGGTTGGGATCCTATGACTAAAATTAAGTTGAATAATTTTTCTTGCTATGCTTTATGTGATGTTGGAGCCAGTACCTCTATTATGCCCAAAAGAATGTATGGTATATTTGAATTGAAACCTTTTGATGCTTGTTCTTTTGGTGTTCGTCTCGTCGATTCTTCCGTAAATAAACCTTTGGGGAAGATAGATGATGTTCTTATCATTGTCAATGACAATTATGTTCCCGTTGATTTTACTATTATGGACATTGAATGTGAACCTTCTTGTCCAATTATTTTGGGACGTCCTTTTCTTCGCACCGTAGGTGCTGTTATTGATATGAAAGAAGGGATTATAAAATTCCAATTCTCTCTCAAGAAAGGGATGGAACACTTCCCTAGGAAAAAGATTAAGTTGCCTTTTGAGTCCGTCACACGGGCTAGTTATTTTCTTGAAAAGACTTGATCTATTTGCATTAAGCCTAGCTAATGGCTTTAAAGAAGCGCTTTCGGGAAGCAGCCCGCAACGAATTTAGGTTTTCCTTTTTGTTTTTCTTCTGTTTTTAGTGGTCTTGATGATTGTTACTACTGTAGCAACATCATTGTATCTTTACTTTTCAAGCTTTCTGCCTTTTATAGCCTCATACCACAAGGGGAGTGAAAGTTGTGACATGCTGTCCAGAAAACAGATTCTGTCCTCGTGACTAGAAAAATCAGAGAAAATCCCAGTTCATCTTTTTGAGCTGAAATTTTTACACAGCGTGCTCTATACAATTACGAAACTTTCGTATGTTCTGAGTTTTTTATTTGAGTTGCATAAGTACCCCTAAAAATTTTGTTTTTACCTGCTGGTCTGTTTTTCCCAGATTCTATCATGTTTTTCCTTTTCTTCGTTTTGCAAACCTTAAGCTTGCTTTTTCTTTGAAAAACTTGTTGGCAATCTTGGGAAACAGTAGATCTTCAAGGTTATCTTTATTTCCAGTAGAGAAAAAATTGTTTTATTATGGGTACTAACCTCGCTAATCAGATTATGATGAGTTATGTATGAAGGGAGTTTTCAAGTGTGCGAGGGAAGATGATGAAAGAAGATTAAGAAGTGTCAAGCGTTCAAGCTTGGGGATGCCCCCATGCATCCCCAAGAAATATTCAAGGAGACTAGAGCGTCTAGGCTTGGGGATGCCCCCGTGCATCCCCTTCTCCATCGACAATTATCAGTTCGTCTCTCATTTCACTATATTTTTATCGCTTCATGCGTTATGCGCTATTCTTGGAGCGTCTCGCTCTTAGGTTTTGTTTTTAATTTTTCTTTAGCTTTGCTTGCTGTTCATAACAAGTTAGAGCCCAGCTTTCTTTGTGTGGGAGAGAAACACGCTCCACTTCCAAATTTAGAACACAACATAGGACTTTTTCTTGCTTATCTTTGTTGTGTTTGTTCTTTATCTTTCCATAGCTGTTGTCATGCTTTGCTCTTAGCTTTCATGTTTATCTTTTAAAAGAGCTTTTTTTAGTTTGTTGTTGGAACTCTCTTGAGTTTCCATGTTTATCTTGTTTAGAGAGTTTGCCTGTTAAACTGAGTTTTGTGTCTTGACTTGAAGTAGTTATTGAGGTTGCTATTCTTTTTGTAGTAGTAACTTGCAAATTTTTTGAGGTGTTGTCTTGAGTGATGTTTGGACTTTTGGTGTCAAGAGCTTTAGAATATTAGTGATAGATGTCGTATTTTGGGCAATCCGTGATTATTTTCAAAAACCTACAAATTAGTTGAGAACTTTAGCTACTAGTTGGATCACTACTCTTCTGAGGGGTCGAATATTAGAGTACACTCACGTACCATGAGTCGAGGATGCGCAAGGATAACCAAACCCCCATACACTCCTCCTCGGGGTACTTGTATCTTTGTGAACCTCCTTATTAGATTGAGAGTTACCGATAATAAGTGCATGAGTTCTTCGGACTAATGTGAGTATTCGAAAGTTGACACTTCTACCTTCCCATATTTTGCTAGCCTTTCATGTGTCGTGCATTGCTTTCTTCTCACTCCGAGAGTTAGCGTCCACTTTTGCCGGTACATCCAAACCCTTGGAACGATACACTCTGTCATCATAAGCCTCCTTATATCCTTCCTCAAAACAGCCACCATACCTACCTATCAAGGCATTTCCATAGCCTTTCCGAGATATATTGCCATGCAACATCCATCTTCTCATGACTTGATCTTCATGTCATACATGCTACTTGCTTGATCGATGAGCCGCATGCTAGTTGGGCCTTTCCCTAATCATTGCTACATGACGCGCTAGTATCATTGCATATCCTGCTACACTGGTAAAGGTATACATTTGCATACATCATGATGTTTACATTTTCTTTATGATTCGAGTACTTTGTAAAGTGTGAAAGATCTTCTATACTTTCTTGTAATATATAGAGTGTTGCCCTAAGTGAGGAAAAGATCCCAAAGTGGAAAAATTAAAAGATCCCAAAGAGGACAAATTAAAAGATCCCAAAGAGGACACATGAGAGTTAAATAGAAAGAGCCATTGAGGCCACAAAAAATACAAAAAAAAGAAAAATAAAAAATAAAGAGAAAGAGAAAAAATAAAAAGAGAGAAGAGGGCACACTACTATTATTTTTGAGAAGATCCACACTCGTACTCCATCTTGTATCTTGTACTCCATAGAGATTATCATTCATGCATATAACTATGTGGGGACCTTCACACTATAGAACTTGGCTTGTATATTCCAATGATGAGCCTCCTCAAATGAGCTCTAGGTCTTCTTGAGCAAGCAAGTTGGATGCACCTCCACTAGTTCCATTGGAGAGCTTTTAGCTCATATGTGCATCCGTTGCATGGCAATCCCTACTCCTCACATCATATATATCATTTGGCTTTCTCTCGCCTATGATTGTCCTCATTGATGTGAGCCTTTCACACTTTTTTGTCTTCCTCCTCCACTTTATTCTCACTTTGCCATCCTAAGTGTCAACTTTCTTGCTTACGCTCATCCATTGCATGAGTTCTCAAAATGTCGAAAAGGAGTGGATCATTTTGACTTGTACCTGGCTAGTGGTTTGGGGATGAGTCAAGATAAGATTCCAAAGAAGACCAAGTGTGACTGTCGTCGATATGTAACGCCAGATGCCATGGGATGGCTAAAGTGAGGGGAAGACGCGAGGGAGAGAGTGTCGATGGTGCCGGAATCGGGTTGGGCACAAACACGGTGGAGGACACCACGATGTACCCAGGTTCGGGGCTCTCCGGAGAGATAACACCCCTACTCCTGCTTGTCTCTTATATATCAATACTCTGGCTACAATAACTGCTTCTTTGTCTTCTCAGGAGAAGGTGAGCGTCGCCGCCGTGGGCAAGGCTCTCTCCTGCGTCCCTGAGGAGTAACTGCAAGCAGTGAAAGAACTGAGGGGAAAGTGAGTAATGGTGGTCTAGGATGAGTCGTCCCTCACGCAGGAGGGGTACCCTGGCTCTTATAGTGTGAGCCCAGGGTACTTCGGTAACTTCATTGCCGAATGGGCCCAGTTGTCATCCTCTAATCGGCCTGGGCCCACCGACTGCTCCTCTCCGGTTGACCCGGAACCTATGAGCGGTGGCCCATGCTGTAGACTCGTAGAGCGTAGGGATGAACAGTGGAGATAGGGGGTGCGGTCTTGTCGGCCTGTCCGCGGAATCGGCGGAGAGGTCGACACCGTATCTCCCCCAGATCTTTGACATGACCTGGCCTTCCTGCCATCCGGATATCTGGGGATATGGCATTTATGACCTCGTAATCATACCCCCGACTGGGTATTAGGTGGTTCCGATTGCGCCTGGACCGACTGGTGGTACCTGGCAAAGTCGATTGCTCTAGGCAATCGGCCTTCCAGGTATCAACCTCGGGCCAGCTGCGGACCAATCGGATGATCGTCTTGGTAAAGGAAGGTTGGTCCGATTGCGCCTGGGCCGACTGCTGGCATTTGATACGGCTGATTGCCTTGGAGCAATCGGTCGTACATCTGCCCAGCTCGGCCCAGCTTCGGTCCATCCTTGTCTTGAAAGGTTGCTTCCGCTTGGGTTAGCCTACCCGGGTACCGGTCCCCCGACAGTAGCCCCTAAAGCTGTAAAGGTCCCTCGGTCACTTGACCGCGGGGCCTTTGAAGTTTTTCATTTCTCTTGATATCCTCCGACTGCTATGGCTTCACCGAGTGCGTCATTCCGAGTTCACCGACCGACTCGGAGATCACACTTGGCCGACCAACTTTTCGTCCGATTGGATCTGGTTCGCTCCCCATTCGTGTCTTCACTTTTCGAGAGAGACATCTTTCGCCAATTTAGTTCCAACGGTTACCTCCGATTCTTCCGGGATGTGATCAATGAGCTGGGACCCATGACCCACACACGACTTGACATAACTGCAGGGCCTGACCCCCACGTCGCACGCCTCGCCTTTTGCGCCAGGATCCTTTGCGCTGGTTTGCCGGTTGCCCTTCCTGTGCCCTAGGCCACACCGAGCCACACAGCCGCAGACGCATCCCACTTCCCTCCCCCGCCGCCCATATAAGCCACAGGGGAGTCCTTCGCCTCTTCCTTCTCCCAGACGCCATCTTCAACCTCTAGCTCTCTCTCCTCTGCGCCATTGCAGCTCCACGCGAAGCTCTCTGCCGCGGACCTCTGCACCTTGGATCTGCTCCGGCCACAGACTTGTGCTCTCTGCCACTTCCGCCGCCTCCGCGGTAACTCTTCACCGCTGCTCTCGCGCTCTGCCTTTTTCTTTTTCTACCTTCTTCTCCCCGCCCGCGAACGCCATGGTGCCACGGTGAGACATCTCCCAGGCGAGCCGCGGGTGCTGGAAAGGTTCTCAGGCTACCGCCGGCGCCGTCGAGTCCCTGATTCGCGCCCGGAAGATGCCTGCGGAGGTCGAGTGGCGCATTCCCGGCGCCGAGGTCGTGCCCAGTGCGCGCACTGGCGAGAGGGTCGTGTTCCTCGCTCACTTCGAGCGTGGATTCGGCCTTCCTGCCAGCACCTTCTTCCGCGGGTTCCTCGATTTCCACCGACTGCAACCACACCATCTCGCAGCCAACTTCATCATGATTCTCTCTGGTTTCGTGACACTCTGCGAAGGGTATCTCGGCTGTCGTCCCAGCATTGCCCTCTGGAAACGGTTCTTCAATCTCCGAGCTCACAATGCTCGGACGGGGACCGTGGTGCCCTCCACCATCGAAGGCGGCGACCCGACCTACCCGACTGACATGACCGACTGCGGCAGTTTCCTTGTCGCAGCCGGCAAGCCGAAGTACAAGAGTCCCGAGATCTTCCAATCATGCAAAAATTGGCAGACCTCATTCTTCTACGTCAAGTCACCTGACCAAGGGCCCGATCTCCTGAATCTGCCCGAGTTCTCCCTCGCCCGGCCGACTGACAAGCACCAATGGTCGCTGAAGTATGGCGTCGGAGACTGTGATGTCGATGCCCAGGTTGCCAGGGTCGCCCAGCTAGAGCAAGAAGGGCTTCTCCCGACCGACCTGGTAGCCGCTTGGCTTCAAGCTCGGATTCTTCCCCTGCAGCGCCGAGTGCACCGTCTGTGCGATATGTCGGGTCCTCGAGACCGCACTCGGCTCTGCACATGGCGGGTGAAGAATGAAGACCTCAGCGCCAGGGTGAGGGCTATTACATCTAGCCCTTTGCCCGACCCTTTCCGCCTCGGGCTTGACTGCCTCACTCGCCAGCAGAAACCGCCTGTGGTATGCTCCGATTGCCTTCCTCTCCCGATTGCTTTTCCTTTCAGCTTCTCTGATTACTTTTATCCTCTTTCCAGCATTTTATTCAGTCCAACCTGATGGAGGACGGCCAGGAAGCTGGCGTGTACGCCCCCGATCGCGCGGAGGAGGACCCTGCCGATTTCGAGTATAACGGCGAGATTCCTTCCGCCGAGTCCGGTGATGATGATGAAGATGATGGCGAGTCCTCCGGAGAGTCCTCCGACTCCATGGATGCCGACGACGATGATGCCGAGGCCGCCAACCCTCCGAGGACCGACACCCGGCCGCCAGCTCAAGGGGGTACGCCTGACCCTTCCCTTGAGCAATTTTTGGCCGAATGGAGTGATGATGACAGTGTCTCAAAGGCTGATGATTCTGATGCAGCTCCTCGTGCCAAACCTCCAAAGGTGCCGGCAAAGCGCACCTCGACCACCAGCTCCTCCGCTGGTACGGCCCCCAGCAAGGTTGCCAAAGCCACGCCGACTGCCAGCAAAGGCAAACAGGCCCAGGAGACGACTACCCGGAGGCCGACTGCTCAGGCGCCGCTGAACGTCGCTCCGCTGCGATGCCGAATGCCCTCTGGCGCACCAAGAACAATCGGGTATGCTTCTGTCCTTATGCCTTGCATTTCACTGTCTTTGCTTATACTGATCCTCCTCTTCTTTCTTCTTTCAGGGAGCCGATTGGGCTTGACGATGTCGACACTGGCGTTCCGGTTCGTGCCAGCGCCGTCCTCTCACCTGCTGCCTCTGCTGCAGCCGTCCACAAACGGCCGACTGCTTCTCATCGCTCCTCCAAGGACGCCGAGCGCGCCGCCAAGAAGGCTCGCCTCGCGACGACTCAGAAGGCCTCTTCTTCCACCCTTGCCTCCAAGACTTCCAAGCATGCAGCTGACCCGGTGGCTCCTGGTGGCAGAGGACCGCAATCGATCGATCCGATTGCCCCGTCTCCGCCACGCCGCTCCGACCCGGTCTCCACTGTCGCGACTACTTCTGCTCCGACTGCCGCTTTCGAGCCACCGACGGTGACAAGCCCGCCGCCAATCGTGGTGTCGGCGCCGCCGACCGCCACAACTGTGCCACCGGTTGTTCTGCGCGTGCCACCGACGACAACGACCTTGCCGCCAGTCGCACTTATCACTTCTGCGTCAGCTCACCCGACTGCGCCGCCACCACCACCGATTACTTCTGGCCCTCAGGTGACGCCAATGCCACTGGCCATTCCCACTGCTGCTTCCACCGCCACTCAAGCTTTAGTGCCAACGCCGACCTCCTCTGCTTCGGAGATTCTTATGCGCTCGGTGGACCAACTCCGGGCAGAGTACTCTCGCGCCCGTCACATCGGCACCGAGCCTGACGCCTCGCATCGTCCTCAAGATCCTGTGACAACTGCTCTGAGCCGGGTGAATAACTTTGCCGCTGCCCTTGCTCGGGACCTCCAACAGCTCACCTCTCACCATACGGTAATTTTTGACTTTCTTTTTATGTCTTTCCTTTACTCGGAAGGCCTTTTGCTTTATCTTTTTCCTTCCTCAATCGGGAGATTTTCCTTCCGGTGGGTGCGCGCCAGCGCACCCACTGGGTGTAGTCCCCGAGATTCGGGCCGATTGGATGCAATCGGTTTGGATCTTTAACACTTTTTGCTTTATCGTTTGCCTTCCTCGATCGGGAGACTTTCCTTCCGGTGGGTGCGCGCAAGCGCACCCACTGGGTGTAGTCCCCGAGATTCGGGCCGATTGGTTGCAATCGGTTCGGATCTTTCACACCTTTTGCTTTATCGTTTGCCTTCCTCGATCGGGAGACTTTCCTTCCGGTGGGTGCGCGCAAGCGCACCCACTGGGTGTAGTCCCCGAGATTCGGGCCGATTGGTTGCAATCGGTTCGAATCTTTCACACCTTTTGCTTTATCGTTTTCCTTCCTCGATCGGGAGACTTTCCTTACGGTGGGTGCGCGCAAGCGCACCCACTGGGTGTAGTTCCCGAGATTCGGGCCGATTGGTTGCAATCGGTTCAGATCTTTCACGCCTTTTGCTTACTGCTGTGTCTCTAACTCCATCCTGTTGTTCCTCTCAGGCTGTTATGGAAGAAAAACGTGAGGTCTTCGAGAAGCTTCTTGATGCTTATACCGCCAGCCTTCGAACTCTTGCCCAGGCCCAGCTGCAGGTCAACAACCAATCGACTGAGATCACTAAACTGAAAGGTAACTTCTATACCATTTATGTCTTCTCTCCGATTAAACAATTGCTCTTGTTCTCATATCTTCATGCTCTCTTCTAGCTTCTACTCCCATGGTAGATGACCTTCAGGGCCGAATTACTGAATTAACTGCAGAACTTAACCAGCATGGTCCAGCTCTCGCCAAAGCCACTGGGGAAGTGACGCGACTGCAGGGGGTAGAAAATGATCTGAATCGGGCTATCCAAAGCCATCGATCTGAGATGTCTGCCCTTGAGAGAAAACATCTGGCCGACATAGCTGCCGTGACGGCCACTGGTGATGGTCTCCTCGCCGAGAGAGATGCCGCCGTCGCCGCCCGAGAAGCCTTGCAAGCTGAAAGGGATGAAGCGGTGGCTGCACGCGATTCCATTCGGCGAGATCGTGACGAACACGTCGCCAAATTTGAAGAGCTGGAGAAACGCAACTACGAAGAGGCCACCCGACTGCGCCGCCGAGCCAAAGGCTTCTGCAACACCATGACCGAGATGGACGTCCTCCTTAGCGGTGAGTGTTCCCTGCATCCGAGTGCATTTTCCGATTGTTTTCCTCTTTTATCTTGTTGCTCATGCTTTCTTTTCGTGATGCAGAAGCTTGGCCCGAGTCTGAAGCAGCTGCCTACGCAGCCGTAGCCAAATCCCGAGAAGAGACTGTTGCCGCAGGAGGGACCTGCCAACTTGAGGACAACGTCTGGACTCGGCACGAGTACCTGATCGGCACTGAAGCCCGCATTCCTGTTATCAAGGGCGTTGCCTTGTCCTTCAAGCTCGGCATCCTGAAGATTGCTGAGTCATTGTGGTCGCCGACTGAACTCAAGGTCGGACTCTAGAAGATGAAGACTGCCGCTGGCTCCTCCGCCGGTTCCCACAAGGCTGACGCGCAAGATGAAGAGGATTCTGACCAAGGGGAAACTCCGAATGCTACTACTGAACAAACTCGGACTCTCCTTAAGGCCATCCCACGTCGGATCGACGTCCTGCTGAATTCTGCAGGTCGGACTGGTGCGGAGACCGCCCTCCAGACTGTGCTGAGTTGGTATCCTCAGGTGAAGCTCTCCCAACTTTACAGCCTCCGTGAGAACGCCTCTGATCTGCTTGAGAAGACCTACACCGAAGTCAATCGGCTAGCCAGCACTATGGTGAACTGGTTCTCTCCATACGAGTACACTCCGTATCTCGACGAAGGAGGGAATCCTCTTGTTGCACCTTCAATCTCTGGCTTGGCCGAGGAGCTCTCTGATAGCGGCTCATCTCAGACATCTCCAAGATCCAAACAAACTGGTGCCACAGCCTCTGAAGCGCAGTCGGATCCGACTGCTCCATCTTCTAGCCCCGTGCCTCCGACTTCCTGAACCATGCTATCAACTGTTTTACTTATTGTAGCTTGCCGATACTGGATCGGTTTTATCTTATTTTGCCTTCCGATTACCCGTTTGTAAGACATATTTTTAATTCTGTCGACACCCACTGGGTGTGACTTAGATGTAATGAACTTATTTGGCCTTGGGCCTGTTACTTCTGATGCAATCCGATTGCTTGGCTTTTTCTTTTACTTATGCGATCAACTTTGTGTCTTTGTCGGTTTCCTTTATTGGCTGCACTTGGGGATGTCTACCGTGTCACCTTTGCTGCCGTCATGCGATCCGCAATCGGATCAACGGTAGCTTACCAGCCAAGGTTCGATAAGTTTTTCCTTTTTACACGACAAGATTTAACGCAAAGGATTCTGCGACAGTAGGCGCCGACTGCTCGCTATCGGGCTCGACGCCTTGGGCCGCGGCGCAATCGGCGACTTTGTTTTATCGAATATGTCCTTAGTGGCGCGTTTCGAATTGTTTCCCGGGGATTCGTACTGCCGACTGCCTCAAATACGACCCTTCTCAATGCCGCAAACCTTTTAGTGGTTTGCGCTTGAGCTGAGTGCCGAGTTGAGTGCCAGCCCGCAGTCCCCGTGCCTCGATGGCCTATTCGCTTGGCCTCGTAGTCGGTCAGTCCCCGGGTGTGTTATACACACCTCGGGTATGACTGAGCGTCGCCGATTGAGACTAGCTCTGCGAATGAAATTATGCAAAGATAATCGAATGCTCATTTTCAGAGGCATGATAACTTTTACTGCTTGTTTGCCGAAAGGCTTACATATATTTCTGCTGCTCAGCTATAGAACGGACATAACAACTCGGCGTTCCACGGCCGCTCCGTCTCTGCTCCTGATGTGTCCTTGTGCTTAGTGCCCTTGGTGCAGTCGATCAGATAATAGGAGTTGTTCTTGAGCGCTCGGCTGACGACGAATGGCCCTTCCCAGGGTGAGGAGAGCTTGTGTTGTCCGTCTGACTTCTGGATTCGGCGTAGCACCATGTCTCCCTCTCGGAAAGCGAGAGGACGAATCTTCTTGCTGTGGTAGTGCCGCAACTTCTGCTGATAGACTGCTGACCTGGACAAGGCCAATAGGCAAGCTTCTTCTTTGAGGTCGATGCCGTCTTCTCGCGCCAATCTGGCTTCTTCTTTGGTGTATAGGGCATGCCGAGGTGAATCGAACTCGATGTCGGATGGGATGACTGCTTCTGAACCATACACCAAGAAGAAAGGAGTGAATCCAGTCGACCTATTCGGTGTGGTCCTCAGACTGAACAGTACTGCGGGGAGCTCCTCAATCCATGCTCCGGGTGCCCTCTCAAGTGGTTCTACCAATCTGGGCCTGATACCCGATAGGATTAGTCCGTTTGCTATTTCGACTTGACCGTTTGATTGCGGGTGCGCCACAGATGCCAGATCAAGCCGAATGCCCTGCTGAGATGCATATCGGGCCAGTGCACCCTTCGCAAAGTTTGTGCTGTTGTCGGTGATGATGCTGTTAGGCACACCATATCTGCATACAATGTCGGCCACAAAACGAACTGCAGTCGGACCGTCCAGCTTTTTTATTGGTCTAGCTTCAATCCACTTGGTAAACTTGTCCACTGCGACTAGAAGATGTGTCATGCCACTGCGAGCTCTCTTGAATGGTCCAACCATGTCCAAACCCCATACTGCAAACGGCCATGCTATTGGGATTGTCTTCAGTGCCGATGCTGGCTGGTGACTTTTTGCCTTGAACCGCTGACATCCCTTGCAGTACTTCACTAAATTCTCAGCCGCTGCCAGCGCAGTCGGCCAGTAGAAACCATGCCGGAAAGCTTTGCTGGCGATGGCCTTTTCTGATGCATGATGACCGCATTCACCTTGATGAATGTCTCTGAGCAGCTCCAAGCCTCTGTCCTCTTCTACACATCTCTGAAGGATACCAGTTGCACTCTTACGCACTAGCTCATTGTTGATTATTGTGTACGCCCAAGATCGGCGGCTGATTTGCCTTGACTCTGCTAAGTCTTCTGGGAGGACTCCGTCTGCTAGGAAATCTCTAATCGGCTGTGCCCATGATGGCGCACTGACCACTGCCATTACCACTGCATGCTGGGGTGGGGCCTCTTCTTGTGTCTCAGTTCCTTGGTCGTGGGCCTCCTGGATCTCGGCCTCTTGGACATCTGCCATTTCTATCTCTGCTTCTGAACTGCCGACTGCGGCGCCTGGCACGCATTCGGCAGCCCCTGGTGCCGACTTCTCGTCTAGAGTTGGAGCTTCATCATTGCCATCGGCCATTTCTGATGGTATCGGCTCTTCGGAGGTTGTGCCTTCTGGCGCAGCCTCTGCTTGCTTCCCTTTGACTTTGCTCTTCTCGTGTTCCTCTGCAGCCCCTGGCTTGCAATCGGCAGCCCCTGGTGCTGTTGCCGAGACACCCTGGGCGTTGGAATGCTTCTTCATGGTTGCTGGTTTCGCTGGTTGAACTTCTTTTGCCTTTTTCAATGCTTCAAGGTCGGCCTCCGAGATAAAAATGGACTCAGACTCTGGGGATGGTATGATGGATGGCTTCTTCATGTGCTCCAACGACACACCTGGTGGGATAGCTTGCCTTGTTGAGCCGAGCTTGGACAACGCATCTGCTGCCTCGTTGTCTGCTCTTGGCACATGATGGAACTCGCACCCTTCAAAATATCCGCAGATCTGCTGCACCAGGAAACGATAGCTCGCCATGTTTGCGTCCTTTGCATCCCAGGTGCCTGAGCATTGCTGTACAACCAGGTCGGAGTCACCAAAGCACTCTATATTCCGAATACCGATTTCCTTGGCAAGCTTGATACCATGCACAAGGGCTTCGTACTCGGCGACATTGTTTGATGCTACAAAGTGAATCTGGAGCACATATTGTAGTTGATCTCCTTTTGGTGAAGTGAGTACCACACCGTCCCCTAGGCCATTCTTCATCTTGGAGCCGTCGAAGTGCATTCGCCAGAAATCCGATCCTGGGAGCTGCGGCATGTACTGAGTTTCCGCCCAGTCCACCAGGAAATCGGCTAGTGCTTGTGACTTGATTGCCGTTCTCGGCTCATACTGGATGCCATGGCTAGCGACTTCGATTGCCCACTTCGCCACTCTTCCGGTTGCATCTCTGCTTCCCATGATGTCGGCCAGCGGAGCCGAGCTGACGACTGTGATCAAGTGAGCTTGAAAGTATGGCTTCAATCTCTTGGCTGCCATGTACACTCCATAGCACATCTTCTGATAATGAGGGTAGTTCTGCTTGGATGCCGAGAGCACCTCGCTGATGTAGTACACTGGACGCTGAATTTTCTGCGCCTTGTCCTTCTCGGGCCGCTCCACCACCATAACTGCGCTGATTACCCGATTGGTTGCCGCAATGTATAACATCATCGGCTCCTTCTCAATCAGGGCAGCCAAAATCGGTGTCGTGGAGAGCATGCGCTTGAGCTCTCGGAATGCTTCATTTGCTTGAGGGGTCCAGGTGAACTTCTCCGTCTTCTTCATCAACTGGTACAACGGGATTGCTTTTTCACCCAGCCGACTGAGAAATCGGCTAAGGGATGCGAGGCAGCCGGTGAACTTCTGCACCTGCTTCAGGGTTTTGGGCTGTTCCATGCGCTCTATTGCAACTATCTTCTCGGGGTTGCATTCGATTCCTCTCTCAGAAACGAGAAACCCCAAGAGCTTGCCGGCTTGGACTCCAAACACGCACTTCTCCGGGTTGAGCTTGATCTGATAAGTTCTCAAGTTTGCGAATGTTTCCTTGAGGTCGTCCAACAGTGTGACACCTTTCGCCGACTTCACCACTAGGTCGTCCACGTAAACATGGAGATTTCTGCCGAGCTGAGAGTGTGTGCATCTCTGAATCGTGCGCTGATAAGTAGCTCCTCCATTCTTCAGACCAAATGGCATGGTGATATAGCAATAGGCCCCGAAAGGGGTTATGAATGCAGTTTTTATCTGATCTTCCAGAGCCAGTTTGATCTGGTGATATCCAGCGGTAGCATCCAGAAAGGACAGCAGCTCGCAGCCGGCCGTAGAATCAATCACTTGATCAATACGGGGTAGAGCAAACGAATCTTTTGGGCATGCCTTGTTTAGGCAGGTGTAATCTATACACATGCGCCAGGTCTTGTTCTTCTTCATGACGAGGACTGGATTTGCCAGCCACTCGGGGTAAAACACTTCCATGATGAAACCTGCAGCCTGCAGCTTCGCAACCTCTTCGCCGATTGCCCTTCTCTTGTCTTCAGAAAAACGTCTCAAGGGTTGCTTGACCGGCTTTGAACCTGGCCGAATGTGCAACTTGTGCTCGGCGAGTTCTCTCGGCACACCAGGCATGTCTTGTGGAGACCATGCAAAGATGTCCCGATTCTCACGGAGAAACTCGACGAGCGCGCTTTCCTATTTATCGCTAAGTCCAGCTCCGACTACAACGAACTTGGTTGAGTCGGAGGGATCTAGAGCGATCTTCTTGTTGTCCTTGGCCGACTGAAAAGCCGATTCCTCATCTACTCTCTTTGCTGGGCCAACTGGAAGTGGATTCTTGTTTTGTGCTTGCGCCATTGCAATCACTTTGCTGAGCTGATGCTTCTCCGTTTCAACCACTAGCGACTCAGCCAAACTGCTGCCAGCAGATGTACACTCGAGGGACTTCCTGAAGTCCCCGGTGACGGTGATGACGCCGTTTGGCCCCGGGATCTTCATCTTCAGGTATGTCTGTTGTGTATTGATCATGAACTTGGCAAATGCCGGCAACCCCAACAGAGCATGGTAAGGACTGCTGAGGTCGGCGACCTCAAACCAAATCGGCTCCCTTCTGAAATTCTCCTCCGTGCCGAATATGACATCCAGCCGAATGCGACCCATGGGGGTGCAAGACAATCCCGGGACAATCCCATGGAAAGTCGTTCGACTGCGCTCTAGATCTCTCTCTGTGAGCCCTAGCTTGATCATTGTATCTCTGTACAGAATGTTGATTATGCTTCCTCCATCAATGAGCACTCGGGAGAATTTGCATGAAAACCTTGGTCCTGCGAACAGAGCGTCCACCACCAGCGGATAGTTGCCCGGATTCGGCAAAATGGTGGGATGATCTGCTCTGTCCCAGGATATAGGACACTCGGACCAATGCATGAATTGGGGAATCGGTGGCATAGTGGCATTAACCTCCTGAGCTCGGGCTCTCCGACTGCCCTTATCCGTGGACTCGCTGGTGAAAATCATGTAGGCAGCGTCTTGCTGCAGGAACTGATTCTGCTGCTGAGGCGGTCCTCTGTTCTGAGGTGGTGGTGGGGGTGGAGGTGGTAAAGCTTCTCCCTTCGCAATCCTTCTCACAAAATCGCACTGCCGAGTGGTGTGTGCGGATGGCCTGCCAGGCGTGCTGTGCAACTTGCATGGCGCGTCCAGCATATCCTCGAACGTGTACTTGGGTTTTATCTGTCCCGGGGGTCTCATATTTGGTCTCATCTTCCGACTGCCTCCTGCAGCCCCTGGATCTTCTTCATTCTGGACAGCGGCCACCTGCCGACTGTCGTACTGAGTATCGGGCTTCTCGTCCTTGCGTTTTCCATTGTTCTGCTGGTTGTGGTTGTTGTTGTTGCGGTTGTTCTCCCTCCTTTCCTTCCGACTGAGGCCTTGGTTCCCTGTGTCCGACTGCGGAGCCCCTGGTGACTGGATCACACCTCCAACTCCGAGCTGGATAGGGCGCATCGCAGAATCGGACATAGCGAACGCATTTGCCACCTTCATGAGCTCGGCGAGCGATGTGAAGTCTTTGCGGAGCAGCTTGTGCTTCAACATTGAATCAGCCAAGCATCCATCAGTAAAGTACTGAATGGCCTGGATCTCATGGACTCCTTTGCATGAATTCTTCAGCTTGATCCACCGAGATAAATAATCTCGGAGGGGTTCATCTTTGCCTTGCACACACAAAGCTAACTGCCGCGGGAGGTTGGGCCTCTCGTATGTGCTTGTGAAGTTGTGGATGAATGCCGTCGTGAAATCCTCCCAGCAGTTCACACTATCCTTGGGCAAACTGTTCAACCATGTCCTTGTTGAGCCCTGCAGCATGAGAGGTGCATAGCGGACTGCTACACGCCGATTGCCTCCTGCAATGCGGACTGCTGTCAGGTAATCGGACAGCCAGTCTTCAGGCTTCACAGAACCATTGTACTTGGGCGTGTCTCTCGGCAGCGTGAAGCTTTTGGGGAATTTTTCCGTCCGAATGCGATGACCAAAACATGATGGGCCAGCTTCTCCTTCTTCATCTTCCTGAGCTTCCTTCTCCAGGAGCTCAATGCGATGCCTTGCATCATTCTGACCGATTTGGCGAGGGCCAAGTCGAGCGCTAATTGCTGGTCTTGGCGCCGATTGCTGCGGCATGTCATTGCGCCTGCTGCTGACCGCTGGCTCTTCCATTCTTCTGCTTGCTGCTGGAGGTGGCCGATTGCTTCTGACCTTGCTCTCGTGCCGAGATGGCGCGGGTTGGTGTCTGTTCTGGCGCGATGCATTCGATCGCTGGCTAGCTCCTGCATTCGGCCTCACAGTTCCTCTTGATGCCTCTGGTTCTGCGTTCTGGTTGCCCATTGCTACGAGCCTCTGTTCCTTTGCGGCTGCTATCAGCTCACGCATTCGGCGCGATTGCTCACGCCGCTCATCTCCTTCCAGGTCTTCTAACTCAAGCGCTATCTGCTCGGCAGCTCTCAAGTTCTTGTCCGGCGTGTTGTACGTTGGCCTTTGGATGAATGCCGACTGCGCTGGTTGCTCCGGTTGCACCGGCCTTCTCGGACGCTCCG
Source organism: Bromus sterilis (assembly GCA_950022295.1). NCBI lineage: Eukaryota > Viridiplantae > Streptophyta > Magnoliopsida > Poales > Poaceae > Bromus > Bromus sterilis. The sequence goes on from OX465596.1 coordinate 10,359,482, forward strand.
GCTGCTCGGCCCCCGACAGCTGCTGGTTAACTGCTCTGCCTCGGCTTCTCAGATCTTCCAGGACCGCGGGCTCAATCGGCCGGCGCGGTCCTGCATGTGCTGCATTGTATCCCTTGTGATGGCTCCCAGCCTACGCTCTTCTGCCAGCACTTGCTCAGCCCTGCGAGCCAGAGCGAGCCGTGCTGTTTCCAGCTCCGTGTGAACCTGCTGCGGATCACCATTCCTGTTCACGGGTGTGTATAACACATCCCGCAACGCACTGGTGCCAATTCGCTCTGCAGCCTCAGCTACCTCCTTGGCCTTTCTAGCCGCACTCGCTGGATCGCGGTTGGTTGATGCAGATGCTCCCGCCATCATGACGGCGGTGTGCACTCGACCTTCCTCTCTTCCCAGTGCTGCACTGCAGCCCCTGGTCGGGAGCGGGTCCGTAGCACACGAGAAGATGCGAATATCTCTGGGATACGCCTCGGGGAAGCTGCCGATGAAGAGGCGATGACTGCCAACCTGCAGCGACACACCGGGCGGCAGGGATGCTCCAGCCCTGTACCGCGCCGAGTAGTCCACCACATAGTCAATTGCCCCATGCCTTAGAATCAGACCAGAGGCGTGGCTCCTGCCCGATGCAGAGGAAAACCCCGTCCGGATCTAGACTCCAGTCGACGCCTCGGTCTGCCCCACGGTGGGCGCCAACTGTCGTCGATATGTAACGCCAGATGCCATGGGATGGCTAAAGTGAGGGGAAGACGCGAGGGAGAGAGTGTTGATGGTGCCGTAATCGGGTTGGGCACAAACACGGTGGAGGACACCACGATGTACCCAGGTTCGGGGCTCTCCGGAGAGATAACACCCCTACTCCTGCTTGTCTCTTATATATCAATACTCTGGCTACAATAACTGCTTCTTTGTCTTCTCAGGGGAAGGTGAGCGCCGCCGCCGTGGGCAAGGCTCTCTCCTGCGTCCCTGATGAGTAACTGCAAGCAGTGAAAGAACTGAGGGGAAAGTGAGTAATGGTGGTCTAGGATGAGTCGTCCCTCATGCAAGAGGGGTACCCTGGCTCTTATAGTGTGAGCCCAGGGTACTTCGGTAACTTCATTGCCGAATGGGCCCAGTTGTCATCCTCTAATCGGCCTAGGCCCACCGACTGCTCCTCTCCGGTTGACCCGGAACCTACGAGCGGCGGCCCATGCTGTAGACTCGTAGAGCGTAGGGATGAACAGTGGAGCTAGGGGGTGCGGTCTTGTCGGCCTGTCCGCGGAATCGGCGGAGAGGTCGACACCGTATCTCCCCCAGATCTTTGACATGACCTGGCCTTCCTGCCATCCGGATATCTAGGGATATGGCATTTATGACCTCGTAATCATACCCCCGACTGGGTATTAGGTGGTTCCGATTGCGCCTGGACCGACTGGTGGTACCTGGCAAAGTCGATTGCTCTGGCCAATCGGCCTTCCAGGTATCAACCTCGGGCCAGCTGCGGACCAATCGGATGATCGTCTTGGTAAAGGAAGGTTGGTCCGATTGCGCCTGGGCCGACTGCTGGCATTTGATACGGCTGATTGCCTTGGAGCAATCGGTTGTACATCTGCCCAGCTCGGCCCAGCTGCGGTCCAATCGGTCCATCCTTGTCTTGAAAGGTTGCTTCCGCTTGGGTTAGCCTACCCGGGTACCGGTCCCCCGACAGTGACACTTTAGTAGATTGAGTTCTCAACAATAAAAAATATTTTTTCTCGTATATCCCTATCCCCTTTCTTGCACGCAAACACCATTTGGAGACATTCGAGTCACGGACAGCGAGAGCTCTTGCACCTTTATGTTCTTATGTTGCTTGTTTCAATACATGATATAGACTCTTGCCTGTTATGACTTGAACTGAATTGCATGCTTTGATTGCTTTACTTATAAAGATCTTATATGGTTGTTAGCATGTTACCACAGAAATTATGCTTGTTATCATTTACCTACTCGAGGACGAGCAGGAATTAAGCTTGGGGATGTTGATACGTCCAAAACGTATCTATAATTTCTGCTTTCTCTATGCCTCTTTTGTGTGATATTGCTATGATATTGATGAACTTACATACACTTTTGATCATATTTGGACTAACCTATTAACTCAGTGCACCCCAGTGCCAGTTCCTATTTTCTGCTGTTTTTCTATTTCAGGTTTCCCCCTTATTAATAGTACCAAAAAATTCCGGGAAAAATATAGGAAAAATCAGCGTACCGGAAGCTTCGAGAAAAGCCCAGGAGGGGCCATAGGGGGAGCCAGGGGGGCCCAGGCGGCCAGAGGGCGCAGCCACGCCCCTGGGCGCGCCAGGGGGGCGCCTGGAGTCCCTGGCCCACCTCTGGCTGTCCCCTTTCGCCTATTTATTCCCCGTGACGAGAAACCCTCGGGGACAGAACCCTTTTTCACGATCTCTCCTCTGTTCCGCCGCCGCGCTTCCAAGATCGGGAGCACCAGAAGACCTCTTCCCGGCACCCTGCCGGAGGGAGGAATCACCTCCGGGAGCTTCTCCACCATCATGGATGCTTCCCGGATGAACCGTGAGTAGTCCACCTTGGACCATGGTTCCATGATCAGTAGCTATGTGATGTTCTCCTCCCCTCTTTGTTCTTCATGGATTAGACCTCGTGAGCTGCCCTACATGATTGAGGCACATATGTAATCTTTCTGTTGTTGCTATGCTGAGTTTGCTGGGATCCGATGGATTATGAGATTATGTTCATATTGTGATTGAGTTATATATTTGATTCTCTTCTTTTATATTTATGTTCCTGATTAACTCTTGCATGTTCTCTGTTGCTGTTTATTGCTTTGGCCAAGTAGTAGGTAGTGACTCCAAGAGGGAGCGTTATGCATGATTGTGGGTTCATGCCCCCCGATCACTAGCTTGAGTGACAGAAACATGAGTCTAGGGGATGTGTTGTTGCCACAAGGGGGAAAACAACGGTGCTTGTACTTGCGGGTGCAAGGATTGTTTACTTTACGCAAAGTTCTTTAATGCAGTTGTCTGTTGCTTTGAGTTTACACTTTGGGTGGGATTCGCAACTTAATACGAGCGAGATGTTCTGGATAGATATCTCAAGGTGGATGATTAGTGGGTAGATGCAGATGGATTTCGGTCTACTTGTCTTGGCATACTGCCCGTGCTGTTGAGCCTCTTCCTTTCTGTTTTGCATAATTAGCATTGGTTTGTGCACATAATCCTGTCAATTTCCCACGTGTAATTTGTTTACCTTGCATGGCTGTTTTATTGTCTTTTGGGAGAGAGACATCACTAGTGAACATCATGAGATCCAGGTCCATACTTCCACCACTGTTTACACTACCAATTTACTTTCCGTATTTATTTTTCAGTTGCTATCACTATCTATCATTATTATCCCGTGCGTTTTATCCTTTGTAAACAACAAGGACGGAGGAATTGACTGAAGGGTTCGTTGCATAGAAAACAAAAATTTTCCTACGGTTGTAACAGCCAAGATCACATCTAGAAGATCACTTGTAACGGTTTGAGAAGGACTCACCCTCGAAGACCAAAAGCTTTAACGAGAACTATTCTCGTGGGTGATGTAGTCGAACACTCGCCAACCTCAAGGTCGTGATGAAGACTTGACGCCACGAACGGGCAGCGTCTCCGTAGTCGGTCACACGTACATATCAGTGACGACCTCCGCCCCTTGCTCCAGTTGGGCAGCGGAAGTAGTGGATCCTCGGGAACTCCAGCAGCACTACAACATAGTGGTGGTGGTGGTAGAGAAGATCTTGAGCAGGGCTTCGCCTAAGCACCATACTCGTGAAACTGGATCAGCTAGCAAGGGGAGGAAGATGCCAACCAAAGGGCATATGAGAGATGGAGGAATGAGTGTGTAGAGGGGTCTCCACCCATCTATATATAGGAGGGGGAGGCAGCCCCCAAGGGGTAGCACGCCCCAAGAGGTGCCCCCACCTCTCCCCTCATCATGTGGGTGGACTCTCCACTCACAAAAACAAAGGGTCACACATTATTCCCATAACTTCCATAATTCTCCACTCAAAATTCCAAGAGTTTTATCACATTAAAACACTTTTAATTATCTTGTTTAATGTCACTCAAATTAATGAACACTTCATTCAATGAGTACTTCATTGATGAACACTTCATTCAATGAACACATTAACAATTATCCCCTTGCACTATTTTGATATACCGAAACTATTCCAGCAGTTTTATCAAAACAGTCCATGTGCTGTCCTGTATATTCTCCGGCGTTCCGTATCCACTCAAACGCGTCAACGAATCCTTAAGTGTGTCACCCTACGGTTCGTGAATAAAATGGACATGACCGAGACTCCTCTCAGATCAATAATCATCAGCGGGATCTGGAGATCCATAATGACTCCCACTTACTCAACGATGAACTAGTGATCGTGTGAACCATTACTCCGTAACCAATTCCTTTTGTCTCGCGATATTTTACTTGTCCGAGATCCGATCATTTGGTATCATCCATACCTAGTTCGATCTCGTTACCGACAAGTACTCTTTACTCGTTCCGTGATATAACATCCTCGTGAGCCAGTCACGTGCTTGCAAGCGATGTCAATGTGATATCACCGAGAGGGCCCAGAGTATATCTCTCCGTCATCTGGATGGACAAATCCCACTCTTGATCCACGAGCCTCAACTAACACTTTCCAAGTACCCAACGACACCTTTATAATCACCCTGTTACGGTGTGACGTTTGATGGAATCAAAGTACTCTTCCGGTGTCAGTGATTGACGTGATCTCATGGTCTAAGGATTAGAGTTACTTCGTGAAAGTTTGATACAGCAATAGAAACTTTGATGACATGATCGTATTGCTATAACTACTGTGGGTGCATGTTCATCACATCATTCTTCAATGATATGACCTTGTTATTAACGACATCCAATGTCAATGATCAGGAAACCTTGATCATCCGTTAATCAACAAGCTAGTATAAAGAGAGGCATTACTAGGAACCTTTTCTTTGTTTATTAAACACACATGTATTAACGTTTCCGGTTAACACAATTATAGCATGAAAATAAACATTTATCATAAACATGGAATAAGATAATAACCACTTTATTATTGCCTCTCGGGCATATTCCCTTCATTGACAACTCCTCTGTACTCGTTGGGAAGCGAAGCTATCTATGTGTGTGCAGGTCCAGGTGAAGTTAGCAATCCTTAGATTGTCAACGGCGCCAGTTGTTCACTTCACCACCTACTTTTTGACCCAGGAGTTCTTCGGGTTCGATACTTTAAACCTTAGCATCTTTGCTAAGGGAAACTTGCTGCTATCTGCCTCTCACCTTCCACTTGGGGTAACCAACGAGGGACGAGAAGCTATCTCGTGTATCAGGGTTCAGCACTCCTAAATCGGTGAGTAATAGTCTACGAAACGGGTCAGAATTAGAAAAAACTGTGAGTGTTGATGACCGACACGTAAGCGCACCTCGGAGTTCAGCAACCATGAAAATCGCTCCGGGACCCCAAAACAGTGAGTAATAGTCCACGAAATGGACCAAAATCGATGAGTAATAGTCCACAAAACGGACCTGAATCATCAAAAAATGCGAGTGTTAATGACCGGCACGTAAACGCGGTCTTGGGTTCGTCAATCGTGGAAATTTCTTTGGAACCCCAAAGCGGTGAGCAATAGTCCATAAAAGGGACTAGAATAAGCCAAAACTGCGAGTGTTGATGATCGACCCCTAAGCGCATCTCGAAGTTGAGCAACCATGGAAATCACTCAGAGACCCCAAAATGGTGAGTAATGATCCATGAAACGGGCCAGAATCATACAAAACAGTGAGTGTTGATGAACGACACGTAAGGTCACCTCGGGGTTCAGCAACCATGAAAACCGCACCGAGGCCCCAAAACCGTGAGTAATAGTCCATTAAATAGGCCAGAATCGACAAAAGCTACAAGTGTTAATGACCCACACGTAAACGCACCTCGGGGTTTAGCAACCATGGAAATCGCTCTAGAACCCCAAAACGGTGAGCAATAGTTCATGAAACAGTCCAGAATCGTTCAAAAATGCGATTGTTTATGAACGATACATAAACGCACCCTTGGGTTCAACACTCGTGGAAATCGCTTTGAAACCCCAAAATGATGAGCAATAGTACATAAAACGGACCATAATAAGCCAAAACTTTGAGTTCTATGAATGATACGTAACCACACCTAGCAACCATGGAAATCACACCAGGACCCTAAAACGGTGAGTAATAGTCCATGAAACGGACCAGACTCAGCAACAACTGCGAGTGTTGATGACCGACACATAAGCGCACCTCGGGATTCAGCAACCATGAAAATCCCACTCGGTCCCCAAAATGGTGAGTAATAGTCCATGAAATAGGCTAGAATTGGCAAAAGCAATGAGTGTTGATGACCTACACGTAAGCGCACCTCGGGGTTCAGCAACCATAAAAAATGCACCGGGACCCCAAAACGGTGAGTTATAGCGCATGAAATAGGTCAGAATAGGCAAAAGTTACGAGTGTTGATGACCTACACGTAAACGCACCTCGGGGTTTTGAAACCATCGAAATCGCTTTGGAACCATAAACGGTGAGTAATAGTCTAAGAAATGGGCTAGAATCGTCCAAAAATGCGAGTGTTGATGACCGATACATAAACAACGCCTTGGGGTTCATCAATCGTGGAAATCACTTAAGAACCCCAAAACAGTGAGTAATAGTCCACGAAACGGGTCAGAATCGGCAAAAACATCACGTGTTCATGACCAACACATAAGCGCACCTCGGGGTTCAGTAACCATGAAAATTGCTCCGGGACCCCAAAACAGTGACCAATAGTCCACGAAACGGAACAGAATCGACCAAAACTATGAGGGTTGATGACCTATATGTAAACACACCCTTGGGTTCTTCAATCGTGGAAATCGCTTCGGGACCCCAAAACGATGAGTAATAGTCCACAAATCGAGCCAATATCGACCAAAACTGCGAGTTTTATGTACGACATGTAAGTGCACCTTGGGGTTCAGCAATCCTAAAACGGTGAGTAATAGACCACGAAACGGGTCAAAATCGTCAAAAACTATGAGTGTTCATGACCGACACGTAAGCGCACCACGGGGTTCAGCAACCATGAAAATCGCTCTAGGACCCCAAAACAGTGAGCAGTAGTCCACGAAATGGAGTAGAATCGGCCAAAACTGTGAGGCTTGATGACCGACACGTAAACACGCCCTTGGGTTCGTCAATCGTGGAAATCGCTTCAGGACCCCAAAACGGTGAGTAATAGTCCACAAATCGAGAAGTATCGACCAAAACTACAATTGTTGATGATTGACACGTAAGCGCACCTTGGGGTTCAGGAACCATGGAAATCGTTTCAGGACCCCAAAACAGTGAGTAATAGTCCGCGAAACGTGTTTGAATTCGCCAAAACATCGAGTGTTGATAACCGACGGGTAAGCACACCTCGGGGATTAGCAACCATGGAAATTGCTTTGGGACCCGAAAACGGTGAGTAATAGTCAATAAAACGGGTGAAAATGAGCCAACATTGCGAGTGTTGATAATCGACACGTAAACGCACGCTTGGGTTTGTCAATCGTGAATCGCTCATGGATCCCAAAACTGTGAGCGATAGTCGATAAAACGGGCGACAATGAGCCAAAACTATAACTGTTAATGACCGACACGTAAGCGCACCTCGGGATTCAACAACCATGGAAATCGCTTCGGGGCCCCAAAATAATGAGTAATAGTCAATGAAACGGGCCTGAATCAACTAAAAGTGTGAGAGTTGATGACCAACACATAACTGCGCCTTGGAACTGAACAATCATGAAAATCGCTTCGGGACCCCAAAATGGTGAGTAATAGTCCAAGAAACAAGCTAAAATGGCAAAAAGTATGAGTGTTGATGATGGACACGTAAACGCCCCTGGGACCATTAGTTGTGGAAGCCGCACGAGGACACCAAAATGGTAGGCAATAGTCCATAAAATGGTCCAGAATCAGAAAAAAATTGCGAGTGTTGATGACCGACACATAAGCGCGCATCAGGGTGGACCAGAATAAGCCAAAACTGCGAGTATTGATGACCGACACGTAAGCGCATCTCGGGGTTCAGCAACCATGGAAATCACTCTGAGACCGCAAAATAGTGAGTAATGATCCATGAAAAGGGCCAGAATCATACAAAACTGTGAGTGTTGTTGAACGACACGTAAGCTCACCTCGGGGTTCAGCAACCATGAAAGCCGCACCGGGGCCCCAAAACGGTGAGTAATAGTCCATTAAACAGGCCAGAATCGACAAAAGCTACAAGTGTTGATGACCCACACGTAAACGCACCACAGGGTTTAGCAAACATAGAAATCGCTCTGGAACCCCAAAACGATGAGCAATAGTTCACGAAACAGGCCAGAAACGTCCAAAAATGCGATTGTTTATGAACGATACATAAACGCACCCTTGGGTTTAACAATCGTGGAAATCCCTTTGAAACCCGAAAATGATGAGTAATAGTCCACAAAAGGGACCAGAATAAGCCAAAACTTTGAGTTCTATGAACGGTACGTAACCACACCTAGCAACAATGGAAATCACACCAAGACCCTAAAACGGTGAGTAATAGTCCATGAAACGGGCCAGAATCAGCGACAACTGCGAGTGTTGATGACCGACACGTAAACGCATTCTTGGGTTCGTCAATCGGGAAAATTGCTCTGGAACCCCAAAACGATGAGCAATAGTATATAAAATGGACCAGAATAAGCCAAAACTATGAGTGTTGATGACCGACACGTAAGCGTATCTCGGGATTCAGAAACCATGGAAATCACTCCGAGACCCCAAAACGGTGAGTAATGATCAATGAAACGGGCCAGAATCATACAAAATTGTGAGTGTTGATGAAAGACACGTAAGCAAAGTTGTCAGAATCGCGATTCAAGTCTTAGAATCTTACGACCTTACGATCCAAATTAGCCCCCCCGATCCTACGATTTTGCTCATAGAATCTTAGATTCTACGATTCTAGTAGTTAAGATTCTACGATTCACGATCCTACGAACGAAATTAAGATCCGATTCAGAATCTCGATTCTAACAACTTTGCACGTAAGGTCACCTCGGGGTTCAGCAACCATAAAAATTGCACCGAGGGCCCCAAAACGGAGAATAATAGTCCATGAAATACATCAGAATCGACAAAATCTACAAGTGGTTATGACCTACACGTAAACGCACCTCGAAATTTAGCAACCATGGAAAATGCTTCAGAGCCCCAAAACGGTGGGCAATAGTTTCGAAACAGGCCAGAATCGTCCAAAAATGCGATTGTTTATGACCGATACATAAACGCATCGTTGGGTTCAACAATCGCTGAAATCGCTTTAAAACCCCAAACGATGAGTAATAGTCCATAAAAGGGACCAGAATAAGCCAAAACTTTGAGTTTTATGAACGATATGTAACCACTTGAAGCAACCATGGAAATCACACCAGGACCCTAAAACGGTGAGTAAGAACCAATGAAACGGGCCAGAATCCGCCAAAACTGTAAGTGTTGATGACCGACACGTAAGCGCACCTCGGGGGTTCAACAACCATGAAAATCGCACTGGGACCACAAAACAATGAGTAATAGTCCATGAATTAGGCCAAAATTGACAAAAACTACAAGTGTTGATGACCGACACGTAAGCGCACCTCGGGATTCAGCAACCATGAAAATCCCACCGGGATCCCAAAACGATGAGTAATAGTTCATGAAATAGGCCAAAATTGGCAACAGCTACGAGTGTTGATGACCTACATGTAAGCGCACCTCAGGGTTCAGTAACCATAAAAATCGCACCGGGACCCTAAAACGGTGAGTAATAGGGCATGCAATAGGCCAGAATCGGCAAAAGTTACGAATGTAGATGACCTACACGTAAACGCACCTCGGGATTTCGAAACCATAGAAATCGCTTTGAAACCCCAAAACGGCGAGTAATAGTCCACAAATTGGGTCATTATCCACCAAAACTGCGAGTTTCATGAACGACACATAAGCGCACCTTGGGTTCAGCAACCCTAAAACGGTGAGTAATAGTCCACAACACGAGCGAGAATCTGGCAAAACTGCGAGTGTTGATGATCGACACGTAAGCGCACGTCGGGGTTCAACAACCATGGAAATCGTTCCAGGACCCCAAAACGTTTAGTAATGGTCCACGAAACAGGTTCGAATCGGCCAAAACCGCGAGTGTTTATAACCGACACGTATGCGCACCTCGAAGATTAGCAACCATGGAAATTGCTTCGGGACCCCAAAACAGTGAGTAATAGTCCACAAAATGTGGCAGAATCGGCCAAATCTACAAGTGTTGATAATCGGCACGTAAACGCACCCTTCGGTTCGTTAATCGTGGAAATCGCTTCGGGGCCCCAAAACAGTGAGCGATAGTCGATAAAACGGGAGAGAATGAGACAAATCTACGAATGTTGATGACCGACACGTAAGCGCACATCGGGATTCAACAACCATTGAAATCGCTTCGAGACCCCAAAACACTAAGAAATAGTCAATGAGATGGGCCAGAATCAGCCAAAACTGTGGGAGTTGATGACCGACACGTAAGTGCACCTTGGGATTCAACAATCATGAAAATGGCTCTGGGACCCCCAAAATGGTGAGTAATAGTCCACGAAACGGGCTAAAATGGCAAAAAGTGCGAGTGTTGACGATGGACACATAAACGCACCCTAGGATCATTAACCATGGAAGTCGCCCGAGGACACAGAAACGGTAAGCAAGTCCATGAAAAGATCTAGAATCAACAAAATTGTGAGTGTTGATGACCGACACTTAAGCGCACCTCAGGGTTTAGGAACCATGGAAAATCGTTCCACGACCCCAAACGGTGAGTAATAGTCCATAAAACGGACCAGAAACATCAAAAAATGCGAGTGTTAATGACCGACACGTAAACGCGATCTTGGGTTCGTCAGTCGTGGAAATTGCTTTGGAAGACCAAAACAGTGAGCAATAGTCCATACAAGGGACTAGAATAAGCCAAAACTGTGAGTGTTGATGATCGACACGTTAGCACACCTCGGGGTTGAGCAACCATGGAACTCGCTATGAGACCCAAAATAGTGACTAATAGTCCATGAAACGGGCCAGAATCATCCAAAACCGTGAGCGTTGATGAACGACACATAAGGTCACCTCGGAATTCAGCAACAATGAAAATCACACCAGGATCCCAAAACGGTGAGTAATAATCCATGAAACTGGCCAGGATCGGAAAACACTATAAGTGTTGACGACCTACACGATAAATACACCTCGGGGTCTAGCAACTATACTAATCGCTTCGAAACCCCGAAACGGTGGGTAATAGTCCATGAAACAGGCCAGAATCGTCCAAAAAATGCGAGTGTTGATGAACGATACATAAACGCACCCTTGGGTTTAACAATCGTGGAAATCGCTTCGGAACCCCAAAATGATGAGTAATAGTCAACAAAATGGGTCAAAATTGGCAAAAACTGCGAGTGTCATGACCGACCCATAAGCGCACTTCGGGGTTCAGCAACCATGAAAATCGCTTCGGGACCCAAAAACAGTGAGCAATAGTCCACGAAACGGATCAGAATCAACCAAAATTGTGAGGGTTGATGGCCGACACGTAAACACACTCTTATGTTTGCCAATCGTGGAAATCGCTTCGGGACTCTAAAACGGTGAGTAATAGTCCACAAAGCGGACAAGAATCAACAAAAACTGTGAGTTTGATGAACGATGCGTAAGCGCACCTTGGGGTTCAGCAACCATAGAAATCGCACCAGGCGCTAAAACTGTGAGTAATAATCCACGAAACGGGCTAGAATCATCCAAAATAGTGAGTGTTCATGACTGACACATAAGCGCACCTCGGGGTTCAACAACCATAAAAACTGTTCCAGGACCCCAAAACTGTGAGTAATTGTACACGAAACGGGTTAGAGTCGGCCAAAACCGCGAGTGTTGATAACCGACACGTAAGCGCACCTTGAGATTAGCAAACATGGAAATTGCTTTGGTCCCCCAAAACGGTGAGTAATAGTCCACAAAACGGGTCAGAATCGGCTAAAACTATGAGAGTTGATGATCGTCACATAAGCGCACCATTGGGTTCTTAAATCGTGGAAATCGATCTGGGAAACCATAACTGTCGGGGGATTGGTACCCGGGTAGGCTAACCCAAGCAGAAGCATTCTTTCAAGACAAGGAGGGACCGATTGGGCCGCAGCTGGGCCGAGCTGGGCAGATGTACGACCGATTGCTCCGAGGCAATCAGCCGTATCAAATGCCGGCAGTCGGCCCAGGCGCAATCGGCCCACTCCTTCACAAAGACGATCGTCTGATTGGTCCGCAGCTGGGCCGAGGCAGGCACCTGGAAGGCCGATTGCCCAGAGCAATCGACCATGCCAAGAACCACCAGTCGGCCCAGGCGCAATCGGAATAGCCTGCTACCCTTGGAGGAAGTCGACCCCGACGCCAGTCGGGGGTATGATTACGAGGTCATAAATGCACTATCCCGAGATATCTGGGTGGCAGGAAGGCCAAGTCATGTCGAAGATCTGGTGGAGATACGGTGTCGACCTCTTCGCCGATTCCGCGGACAGGGCGACAAGACCGCACCTCCTAGCTCCACTGTTCATCTCCGTGCCCTACGTGTCTACAGCATGGGTCGCCGCTCGTAGGATCCGGGTCACCCAGAGAGGAGCAGTCGGTGGGCCCAGGCCGATTAGAGGATGACAGCTGGGCCCATTCGGCAGTGAAGTTACCGAAGTACCCTGGGCTCACACTGTAAGACCCTCTCAAGATCACCATTCACTCATTCTCCTCTCTGTTCATTTACTGCTAGTAGTAACTCCTCAGGGAAGCAGGAGAGAGCCTTGCCAACGGCGGCGGCGCTCACCTTCCCCTGAGAAGATAGAGAAGCAGTTATTGTAGCCAGAGCATTGATATATAAGAGACAAGCAGGAGTAGGGGTGTTATCTCTCCGGAGAGCCCCGAACCTGGGTACATCGTGGTGTTCTTTACCGTGCTTGTACCCAACCCGATTCCGGCACCATCGACATCTTCTCCCTCGCGTCTTCCCCTCACTTTAGCCATCCCATGGAATCTGGCGTCACATATCGATGACAGTTGGCGCCCCACGGTGGGTGCCAACTGTCATCGATATGTAAACGGCAGATGTCATATGATGGCTAAAGTGGGGGAACAATGCGCAGACGACGGCGCTCCGGACGGGTCTAGGTACAAAGCACACGGCGAGGTACCCAGGTTCGGGGCTCTCCATAGAGATAAAACCCCTACTCCTGCCTGTCTGGACTATAGACATATATCTGTACAGAAGTGCTCCTCGAGCTGTATGCACGCCTGGCCGAGCTAACCAGTGCGTGAGCTAGCTAATGATGCTACTACTTGGAGGATGGATGAATGGAAAAGAACTCATCCCCCTTCACCGTGGGCAAACCTTGCCCCTTATATAGTGGTGGCAAGGATGCTCCATGTGTGAGCACAAGGGGAAGAGGACAAAAGGGAGGTACAAGTGATGTGATGGAATGACATGATGTAATGTGACACCTCCACTTTACACTATTCACGATGACATGATGTGACTAAAGGTGGCATGGCTTGTCTTGTCGATGGGATGCCTCTGTTGACTTCCGGGCAACCGGGCTGCGGGCAACCGGCAGCCACCAAACAAGCGGTCGGCCGGGTGCGCGGGCAGTCGGCGCGAAGCCATCGGGAGTCGGCCGAACTGGGATGCAATCAGTGTGGAACCGCCAGCAGTCGGCCGAGCTGACCGAGGGCGCAGTCGACGAAGGCGCGCAGTCGGCGTTGCGTCGAATCGGTGACTTTGGTATACCCGGGGGTAATTCTCCCGACAATAACGGTGAGCAATAGTCGATAAACACATGCGAGAACGATTCAAAATTACGACTGTTGATGACCGACACGTAAGCGCACCTCGGGATTCAGCAACCATGTAAATCGCTCCGGGACCCCAAAACAGTGAGTAAAGTCAATGAAACGGGTCAGAACCAACCAATATTGCGAGTGTTAATGATCGACATGTAAGCGCACCTCGGGATTTGGATCATAAAATGGTGAGTAATAGTCCACGAAACGGAATAAAATGGAAAAAAGTGCAAGTGTTGATGATGGACATGTAAACGCACCCTGGATCATAAGTCGCACGAGGACACAAAAACGGTGATTAATAGTTCATAAAATGATCCAGAATTAACAAAATTGCGAGTGTTAATGGCCGGCACGTAAGCGCACATCAAGGTTTATGAACCATTGAAATCGCTCCGGCACCCTAAAACGGTGAGTAATAGTTCACTAAACAGATCTAAATCATCCAAAAATGCGAGTGTTGATGATCAGCACGTAAACGCAGTCTTGGGTTCGTCAATCGTGAAAATTGTTCTCGAACTCCAAAACGGTGAGCAATTGTCCATAAAAGGGCCTAAAATAAGCTAAAACTGCGAGTGTTAATGACCGACACGTAAGCACACCTTGGTGTCCAGCAACCATGAAAATCGCTATGGGACCCAAAATGGTGAGTAATAGTCTATGAAATGTAACCGCACCTTGGGATTTAGCAACCTTGGAAATTGCTCCGGAAAACCAGAACGGTGAGCAAAGATCTTTTATTTTTATACAATAGCATCCTAAATTTTTTCATATACACACAATTTTTATTATCGCACGTAAACACTTTTTAATATAGAATAAAATTTTAAATTTGCACTAAAAAATTTATAATATGTATATATTAATTTTCGAAAAATTCATCTTTTCTAGAATATACAAACATTGAAAATAACAGTCATGATTTAGGAAAACCGACTAAAAAATTCACTACTGTTTTATAAATACTGACTAGAAATTCCCATCTTTGGTTTTTGTACTTTTACATTTTTACTTTTTCATACATACATATATAAAAATATTTGAAAACTGCTAATCTAGTATTTAGAAAATACGAATATTTTATAAAACATTTTGTAAGAATAAATTATATAAACAATTATAATTCATGTGAGAAAGGTTGATCATGTATATAAAAGTTGTAAGTTAAGCACTTAGAAATTTGGTAATATGTCTAATAAAATATTTCTCATATATACAAAAATAGCAATTTGTATGCAAAAATATTGAACATGTACTTAAATAATTGTAGGCATGTATTATATGATTGTATATTCAACAATATGCAAGATGGACAAAAAATGTTTTTATGTATTTATATAATATTTAATATGTGTAGAAAATGTTGATGATATTTTCTGTTTTATCATATACATTAAAATTTGGATCATGTACTCCTTATTCTTTTAATAAAAAAATATGTATCAGATATATTAAAATATCTATACAAAAATAAATTGAATATATAACTAAAAAACTATATTATATATAAACTATATAAATATAGATTAAATAATGTATACAATTTTGTACAATATGTACGAAGGAATAAGAAATGAAACCTAGTTCAGCAAACTAAGACTAGAAACGAGAAAAAAACGAAAACAAAATTTAAATCTAAGGAAAAAAGAAACAAAGAATAATAAAATAAAGTGGTTTGAAAATAAGCATAAAATAAAAAATTACCTGAAACTAAATGAAAAATCAATATCAAAATAAAAATAAACTGAAGAATGTCGTAAAAACAAATGAAAAAATGGGTCAACACAGCGAGCGAGAGAGCGAAATATAGGCAGGCCCATTTCTGTATATAACAGAAAAACGTTAAGCGAGACAGAACGTACTCTCGTTTAAGGCGAGATATAATTCCCGCATACCGAATATAGCGTTGATCTGGTTGAAGGCTTTCTCCTCACGTAAAAAGCTCAAGCCAGCCAGTTTTTGTACCCCCCTCAAAAAAAAAGCAAGTTTTTCTACCCTTTTTTCTGTTTGTCAATGGCTCAAGCTTTGAGTTCGTCGTTCATTATTCTCATTAGGTCATTTCCTATTCTTAGTTTCTTTTTACTCTTCTTTTTTAATATTTACTAGCTTTTTTGTTCTTCTTCAATGTTATAGATCTTTCTCGGTTTTCTTTGTTTTTCTCTGCTTGCTTCTTGTTTTCCATTATTTTCTCAATGTTTTTCGGATTTTCTTATTATTTTATTGTTTTATTTGTTTCTTCATAGTTTTTATTATTTTTCTTTCTCTTTATTTTTGTGTTAGGTTTATTGTTACTTCTTTGTTCATCATATGTTTATGTTTTTTTACAATGTTTATGTTGGGATACGGGGCAGAAAACACAAATTTTTCATACCTACGGTACCCGAACCCAAGATCTATGCTATGGCGATGTAAAGTAACGGAGGGAATCGATGTTCATACCTTTGAAGACCGAAAGAGGGAAACGTTCTTACGAACGTGGTTGGCGTAGACTCAGAACTACGACCTCCCTGTCGTGTAGAAGACCACCACCGGCGAGGATGACTCCCGGTAAACCTCCAGCGATGAAGCAGCACCACAGGTGTAGTGCCTCGAAGAGATTATACACGTACAGCACAATCGATGTTCCTCCCGGGCTCCGAACCAGGCGAGCAGCGGAAAGAAGACGGCTACGGATCCCGACTCCGGCAGAGCGACGGCCTGCCTTATGGTGGAGAACTCCAATCCTGGTGCAGACTCCAAACAAGGGGAGTCCACTTCCGGAAATGGAGAAGGAAGAAGAAGGAGATCAATTGTTGTATGGAAAAAGGGGGGTCTACCCCTCTATATAAAGGCCAAGGGGGGGTGTGATCCCTCTTCCCTCCCCCATGTGGGACTAAACCCCCAAGGGGGGAGGGGTGCGCCGGCCAAGGGGGGATTGGGCCCCACCCCTTGGCGCCAAGCCCAAGGGGGGAAACCCCCTCCTCCCCTAATGGGCCTCTAAGGCCCATATAGCCTTTTTTCCATTATTTTAATTATTTAATAAGTTTTAAATATTTAATTCAGATAATTAAATAATAAAAAACATTATTAAAACAATTAAACTTTATTTTGAACTATTCAAAATGTCCGGAAACCATTCCGTCCTCCTCCGGAACTATTCCGATGATTTCTCCTATTTCACCGATTGATCCCGTAACTGTCTTATGCATCGATTGCCCTTAAGTGTAACACCCTAACGGTCCGGGAAACAGCAGACATGGTCGAGACTCTTCTCATTGACCAATGACTAGTCAGTTGGACCTGGTTACAATCCTTGACAGCCCCTGCGCTTCCATCGAATGAGCTTCGATCGCTTTTGGAAACCGTTAACGATACGACGTAATCCCTTTGTTCTGCGGTACTTTGTTTGTTCGAGGTTTGATCGTCGGTATCCCACATACCGTGTTCACATCTCGTTCACGACAAACAACTTCTCTCGTCCATGATCATTGCATCTCTTGTGACCTAGTCACGTCCTTGCAAGGGGTTGATGCAATATCACCGAGTGGGCCGAGAGTACCTGTCCTGTCACAAGGACTGACAAATCCCGCTTTGATCTATTAACATACTCATCAACCATCTATTTCGGAATACCCAAAGTGCTCCGTTATAGCCAGCATATTTCAGTCAGGCGGTGGGATACAAATCAAAGTCTCCTCATAGATCGTGATTACGTATGATCATTACGGTCTAAGGACTAAGGCATACGTTACAAAGTCATAGCAACGCTGAACTATGTGACTCGATCACATTGCATTACTTTAGGTGGGTGTCTGTCCATCACATCATTCCCCTAATGATATGACCTCATTGTCAATGGACTTAAGTGTCGCCATGATCAGGAAAGCTTGATCAATCAATTGCCCAATGAGATAGTTTACCCGAGTTAAACTACGGACCATGTTTTATACTACACCTGTATTAGTATTTCCAAGTAATACAGTTATAGCACAGTATAAAACGTATTATGAACAAAACGGATATGTGACAAATATCTTTATTAATTTGTCTCTAGGGCACATATCCAACAGTTTAAACAAATGGTCAATATTTTTTTTAAATACATGGTGGGCAGTTTTTATGATAATAACATGTTTTCACATGCAATACACATGTATAACTTGGTTGAAACTTATGCAACTTCTTAGGTATATTTAAAATATCTTCCTTTGCATATTGAATATTTGTTTCAATACATGATTAATTGTTTTCAATTACAGGGTTTTGATGTCTAATTATGTATACATTGTACGTTTTATGTATACATAGGATTTTCTCAAAAAAATGTATACATAGGAAACAGTTTAATACAAATGTTTAAAATTTAATTAAGTACATGATTAACATTTTTCACATATATATTTTTATAATATCTCTCACACAAACAGCTCAATTTTGTAAATATTTGAAACATTATTTTTATATATGGTTGTACAATTTTTTATATATGGTTTTACAATTTCTACTTTTTATATATGTTGTACAATTTTTTAATACATTAGGAATGTTTTTTAACAGTACCTCTTATCCATATTGCTACATGTTTAACATTTTTCAAAAACATAATTAATATTTTAGTAAATATATTTTTTCTCAAATTATATATTTTCGGTATAATTTATTTGTATGCATTAAAAATATTTTTTCTATACACAATTTTTGGTTTTGAAAGTGCATGATCAATATTCTTAGAAAATTTATAGAAAATGGTTTTCTAATATATATCTAGAATGTTTGGAAGTATAAAAAGGTATAAAAGTAAATAAAATAAAAAATAAAAAAATGTAAAAGAAAAAAACGAGAACAATTGAGGCTTATGGCCTTTTCTTCACGCTAGGCCAGGCCACCAGTCTCACGGTTGCTTAAGTCGTCGAGGCATCCATATGACCATGTGTATCACGCTATATGGCCTAAAAAAAGTGTATCGCGCTTTCGGTGTCCGGGCTTATCTACACTAGGTAAAAGAAATTCGTTAAAAATAGAAATACATCAGAAATTTCCTAAAAAATATGGTAAAATATTTTTAAGTGTGAGATGTTCGTGCAAGATTGGAAGAGGTTCGAACATCTAGGGAGCTCGTGGCAAAAAAGACAAATTTACAGTTTGTTCTATTGTGTATTGTTCATGCACTATTCAGACAAAATTTATCTTTTTTGCTGCGAGGTCCCTAGATGCCCAATCTTCTCCAAATTTTGCATGAACATCACACAAATAAACATATTTCATCATAAAAAAATTGGAATTTTGGGGATATTTTCCTATTTGGTTTTATTTTTCTTCTGTTCTGGTGTAACTGAATTGAAGTTTGCTAGGATCATTATTGGCCGATTTTGCTTGGTAAGCTTGCTCCCATTTTCCTTTATTTTATTTGGTTATTGACGAATAGACTGAATTGTCTGCAAAAAATTGAATCTTCCTTCTATTTACATTTAAATGAGAGAATGATTGATTTTTTTTCTTTGAAGGTAGTACAATTGCAAATGGTTATAAAATTATACCCTCATCCCTATGAATATACCTACGTGCACCCTATCCGTATAAGCATCGTTAAAATCCTAAATTTACATAATATTTTAAAATTGATGAAGTCATCACGGGCATCTCTTGGTCGATGAAAACATCTCCTTCCATTAATGAAAAGTCGATAGAAATCCTAAAATAAATCAAAAAAAAATATGCACGGGTATTTATTTCAACACAAAGAGTCAAAGAACCTAGCCATCTGAACTCATGCTAGGCTCAGATCATGAAAGCATTGGCTTGAATTTATATTGCCTCGAGAGAGAAAAAACGGACAGGCGATCTACACTTGTGCACCTCTTGCGTTTGGGGAAAAAAAATCTTGACCGTCTTCTTTTACATATAGAGTGCTGTGATGTACTGTCGTCGCTTTTCCTGCTAGATCTCCTCCTTTAGGAACCGGCAAGTCGGCAACACCATCAAAACACAAGGCACAAGTCCACGGCGGTGCACCGCCAGCACCTGTATCTGTATGGACGCATCCAATTCACCATTGTCATATGATGGCAAGGAAAATGTAACTGAAAATTGCCCCTGCTCGCGAGGGAGAGCAGGTCAATTAAAACTGCTGCCTGCCACTGCCATGCGCGGCGCCTTGCCGCTCTGAGGGCCTCCAAAAGCCTGCAGCTCCCTGAGTCCTGGCCGGCAGCAGGGACCCCCTGGTGGTGGTGTACTGTGCACCAAACCAGCGCACACAAGTTCGAAAGAGGCCGGGTACAGGGAGAGGGCCTGCTCATGAAAGCACCGGCGCATGCATGCAACGCAGCAACAGCTTGCTGCGCCTCTGCCCAAGTGCCCATCTCGTCTCGGGGGTCCCTCGTCTAGTCCCCCCTGCTGCCCCGCCGTCTCACTATCGCCTACTTACTGCTGCAATGTAAAATCCAACCGGTGGCCTAACACTGACTATTCATAATGAAGATTTTTTTATATAATTAACAAAACAAATTATAACACACACAAAATTTTCATTACATTTAATAAATATTCATGCCTTTCAAACAAATGTTTATGACTTGTAAACAAAACATTTACATAATTTGAGGAAAAGGTTTCGTACTATTAAAAAAAGGTTTGTTGAATAAAAAAAGATCTAAATCTTAACAAATATTTTGCATGTTTAAACAAGTGTTCATAATATTTATGAAAATGTTAAATGTGTATTAAAAATGTTCACTATATCAAAAACTATTCAATGTACATTTCCGCTATTAAAAAAATGATCACCATGTCAAAATTGTTCACCGGTACACAAACATCATGTGCGCCTCTTCGTGGAAGCCCGTAAGATATGCAAACAAGCCAAGCCCGGGAGATTTCACTACCCCGGGTTGCTCAATACTTTCCCGGTGCCAACGCAAGCCTAACAAATGATCTCGTGTACTTTTTCAAGGGGATGTCGCCCTCATGTTTGAAGAGGGGGATGGAGGCTCGGTACGCTCACTTCATGTTGGAATAGTTCTGGTACAACACCTTGCTACACTTTGTTCTTGGCACCATCCCATTTGAGGAGCTCTACGAGCATGTCCATGATACTTCAGCATAGTTGATCCCGTGTCGCGCACTTCCCTAGACCTCATGAACATGATCCAAGATCAAGCGAAAATGGAGGTCCTCGTTCGAACACAACTCGTACACGCAAGCAAACAGATGAAGAACTCTGCCAAGAAGTGTCGCTTTGAGCGAGTCTTCACCACGAATGACTAGGTTTTCCTTAAACTCCAGTCATACCTGCAACGGCCCGTCGCTACTCGAGCCAACCAGAAGTTGACATTCCGCTACTTACGGTCGTTCAAAATCCTCGATTCCATAGAGGTCATCGCCTACAACCGTTAGCAACCGAAGAACATCGCCATCCACCATGTCTTCCACGTCTTGCAGCTGCGCGAAACTTTACTGCTAATGGAGCAAGTTTAGGAGTAATTACCAGCTGAAACCGCCACCAGCCCAAAACCAGAGGAGATCCTGGATGATCGTACATACCAATGCGGCAGCATCTCGACTCCTCAAGTGTTGATCTGTTGGACATAACAGACACCCTTGCTTGCAACATGATAAGACATTGCCAAGCTGCAACACCATTTCCCCTGAGCTCTAGTGCTAGATCAAGGAGGTTGCCCCCATACGGTATTATTTAAAGAAATTTAAACAAATAAAAAATCACTACAACTGCCAGACCTCCTACCCTACACCAACATCAGAATTGAGTATATACAATCTACGACGCAAACGTCAAACATGATTAAAAGTAAGAATCATGGGGGATAAAAATTTTTGGGGGTAACACGCAGGACATAATAAGGTGAGAAGCATGTCGCTAGATAAGGCCCACTACTCGATTCCTGCCCCATTCGTGCGACAGTAGTTGCCGCTAGTACTTGTCGACACAATCCCCACCGCATGAGCCGTGTGGCATCGAAGTAATTTTTTTTAACGTAAGGCATCGAAATTGTAATCTCTCTCACTGCCGTAATAGGTTTGACAAAAAATTGCGAGAACGATTACCCCAAAAATAATGGGAAAAGATAGCCTTCAACCGACACATCTTTTCCGCACGTCCGCCACCTGCACGACCGTCTAATGCGGTCATATCGAGCGACACGTGAACCCACCCAAAGCGACAGTCGTTTGCAACAGACCTGTTGTTGCAAAGGTCAAGTTTGCAACAGTTGTTCAGTTGCAAGTCTTGTTACGGTGATGGAAAAAGAAAAGAAAAATACGTGGGATCCTTCTCAACAGAGATCATGTTGCGAAAGCCTGATTGCAACAACGTCTCTATTGCAAGGCTTAAAATAGTGGTTGCCTCGTGCGCGGATTTTTTTTTTAAATGTGCGGATCCTTTGCAACAAAGCCTATGTTACAAAGGTTCGATTGTAACAAAATCTCTGTTACAAGGTTCATTGCTTAATGCGTACTCGATCGAATGGTTACTCCGTTCAATCTTACGGCTAAATAACCGGCAAATCTTTCTTATACGCCCGACCGGCGTAGCGTCGCCCAAAAATAATGTGTTTTTCACCAGTCGTAGAGGGGTGCCGGTTACAAGAAGCTTTGCCGCTGCGCTTGCAGTGTGAATCTGAGGCCTCCGTATATATCTTTCGTCTCACTACAATAATTTTACAGAGGACCACACGCCTTCTGTTGCGCAGCGGGCCCACCTGTCAGCGCCAGGCTAGCCTTTTGGAGGGTGTGGCCCGATCTCCAGCTAGGCCAAAACCAATTGATGGACGCGCCTGGACTAGTACTGGATCGATGGCATCTTTGAACAGTTGGTTGGCCACTCGCTCTTTCCGCTGACCCGTCGTTTTCACCCGGTTTAGGGGGGTCAAAAACAATTCATGGATCTCTCTCTTCCTCCCTCGCCGGCCAGTTAAGTTCGTTGAGGCCAAAGCTCTGAACCATCCTGAATCCTTTACTCCACTCCACACAAGGAGGGCGTGACTAGGAAGCGCCATCATATCATTGTGCCTGATGCTTCTATCCATCCATCAACCTGATCTCCCTGTCTCGATCGCCGCTACACACATCGATCTCATCTCCATCTCCATGGACCATGGCAGGAGCAGCAGCATGGGGCTTTGTCCATCTGCCATGCGACTTTGTCTCTTACCCGCTCCAGCAGCTGCCGCCTCTCTGGTCACCTCCCTGCCTCTCCTGCCCCCTCCATGTCTTCAATTGAACTGGCACACGTTGAAACTTCAGGAAGAAGATTGTTATTAGACCCATGCACCATATTACCGTCCTATTTACTCTAATCAGCGAGCAAGTTGGGGCACATCCACAGCGGTCCAGCTTGTGTGCATTCAGTGAATCTTGATTTGTTTAACTAACGAGTAGTTACATGGATCTCTCTAGCCTTTGGCATGTGATATCGTGCGTGCCGTATCGAGTTAAACTATTTACGTACGACTAGAGCTAGCTTTCCAGAGCCAAAGCTAGGGGCTGTTGCTAATTTACTTGCTTGCGTCACATCACATGATGGGGATTATTAGTAGTACTCCATGAGTTCATGCCGACATGTGATAAAGTCACAAGAAACACTGTCTGATTGATCAAACATGAGCAGACGACGCAAACATACTGCACCAAGATTATGATCAAGCAGACAGATTAGTAAGTTTGATCGATATGAAAATTAGGTTCAACTGCCTATGTAGACATTTTACATAGTACACATGCAAAGGAAAAAGCTGTAGATATAGGAGCTGCAGCACGCAAAATAAAGCTGCAGCACGGCTGCGCTTGGACTAGTTGTCTTGAGCATGGACTAGCAGCAGCAAGGCTAGATAGCTAGGTGTAGCCACAGGACGTACTCTACATACACTGCGGCCTTCCTTTTGCAGTTTTAGCCTCTGGCGTGGATCAGCTCATGCATGCCACGGCAGCTCTTTTTGTGTGTTTTCTTGGAGCATGCGGCCGCAAAAGCCTGGGGCACTTGTCGCACACATGTTGGCTAGCTCTTGCTCGGCCTCAGCTGCTCATTTTCGACACCTACGCGTACGGTGTGCCGGATTTATGTCGTCGATACGACAGGTATAGTGTACTGTGGTACAGTAGTAAATACACAGAGGCTCCTCATGTCAATTCATTGCATGCTCTCTGTCACGTCAAGATTTACTGTACGCCGCAGAGCAAGCAAAAGTGAGAGGTATACTATGCCTAGATACGTACGTCTAGGTCCAAAGCAATGGCTGGGTAAACTCGCTTATAACAAACAGGTAAGACAGATGGCTAGAGTTACACCGGCTGTTTCTTTCATTGATAGAATCATAAGCGTCTGGGTTTACCAGTGCTCTCTCGGTGGCGGAAAAGCACGCTATATGATGCATATGTGCAGTGAGATTCAGAGAGATTATATAGGCAGTCGTGTTTTCTTTTGCTATGTAATGCTAGGCCCTGTATCCCCTGTATAGTAGGAACCACAAGCATCAAACGGACCAACCGCATAAAACTGATTTTCTCTATCCATCTTCTCGGCGACAGACATCTATGCCCAGTCCAGTCGGTCGTGATGTTTCTGAGAAGTGCCCGTTAGGGTTTCAGAACATAAGTTCCCGATAAGCCCTATATGAAATTTCTTTTCATATCGATCTCTTCCACTCCGTATCTCTAAGGTATTCATCACTATATAGAGAAAGTCATACAGGCGACTGAGCTTGCAGGTGCAACAACATAAATAAGTACACGTACTTAGCTGTGAGGGGGCGTGGAGACCACCATTGTACCAACAAAATCCAGTGAAGACACAAGAGACAATTCAACCAAAGCCATGCATGCAGGACCTGGCACGCATAGTTAAAAGGGATCAGAAATCCAGTCAGAGATATAAAAGGGAGATAAATGTTATTAAAACCTGTAAATGGTAGAAATTAACTGCTCTCTGTAGTATACTGCACCAGATTCTACAGAAGAAATTAATACCATGTACAGAAGAAATTAATACTCCTACATATACTCTCCTTCTCTTCCTTCTCACATAGACCATGAACATCTCTTCCTCTCTCTCTCTCTTCTATCTACTTATACTGACCGATGTCAAATTAACAATGCACATGAGGATTTTCTCAGGGAGTACTCTATATGATTGCGCCATCACCAGTCTCGCAGGTTTTATCCCTTAAAGATGACAGGCAAATGCCAAAGGAGAGTAGGGGTCTGTAGAACTTTCTACGCAAGGTCTTGCATGTTGATAGAAAACAATATGATCAATTGACCCAATGAATCAGTCGACCCACTCAATCTACATATCCACATGCAGCTTCAGCAAAAGAATACTACGCATTACCATGGGCCTCTGCACATGAGTCCATGCACCACGCTAAATATTTACACGAGAGTTTCCAGAAGATGTAAACATCAGTAAAATGGTTGTCAGCTATGCGAGCATGTTGAGTACTTCTCTGAAGTGAATACATAATCTTCATGCATATATGTATAAAACTTGGGAGTCCAGCCCTGTAGTATACGATCAATATAAACCTTCTGCCTTCAAAACAAAGCTAATTGTATATTCCCTAGTCTCATACTTATGCTAGTACATTTTATTTATTACGAATGCGCACAATCTAGTGGCCATCGTTTTAGATTTATTTAGTGCTAACTGCAATCTTATTAGTAGGACCATATGAATAATAATTTGACCTGGACAGAGGCCACAATGAACTGTAAGGCATAAACATAAGTAAACAGGATGAACCATACCTGACTAGCTATTACTGCACACTGCTAGGTGAAGATAAATGTTTCTAACCAATCAAGTTGAAGATCAGTGTTGTAAGATTTCACTTGTCTAAATTTAATTTGTCTACTGGAATCAATTAATGCATATTAAAAAAAACTAATGCACATTGTGATCAATATTTTGCATGCATAGACTGCTTAGTATAAATAGCACATATAGATAATTAGATATTAAAATAAATATCTTTCCACAAAAGAGAAGCACATATAGATATTGAAATAAATAGCATGCAGCTCAAATTTTGCTAATGGAGTGTAAATATTTAGCTTCACTTGGATTTGCTAAATATACATGTACATGCAGAAAATAAGAATTAAGTTAAATGAGAATGGAGAAACAAGCAAGCATCAATTGCTTAAAAGTTAGTAGGGAATATTTACTTTGTCATATTATATATTTGACATATAGTAGAAAATTACATGTCCAGCAGCAAATAAATAAGGTTCCTGAGATGACATTGTTCTCGTAGTTCACCTTAATTTAATGTCACTTGCATACATAGCTAATTGATAACATAGGAGACTAAACCTTAAACACCAGCGATGTTAGTGCCAATAACTCTCTTCTACATAACCTTAATTAATAAAAAAGATATATTCATACCACTCTAAGATGACTTGTATCTAGTTACTTGATCTAATATGGCATATTTCTGCTTGTACTATCACAACCCCGTATCATCCTGATAAGCATTTTCTGTAGTGTGTGATACATGTGATTCAATCTATAATTTTCTTAGTTGACTAGATGGTTTAGCAACCATGTATGCTTAATAGTTAATAGAGGCCTGTACATATTGGACAGTGTTATTGTAAGGACAGACATGTCAAATTCTTTAAAAGAGAACAACAGAAATGTGGTCTGCAAGGTTGACTGTAGCCAAAAACAAGATGCTATGCAGGTTGTAAAATAGCCACAAATCATAGTGGTTAATTATGAGTAAAATTGTCCTTTGTTATTTCCATCCGGATATGTTTTCTAGAATGTGAAAATGTTTGAAATAATCTCAAGCATAAGAAACTGAAGATTCTTGAGTCCCCTTCATACTTTTGTTAGAGTAAACCATTTATGTTTATGTAACAGTCTACATGAGATTCGTCATAAATAGTATAGTGTCAAATTTGCGGTATTTAATACTGCCAAGGAACCATGGGACAAAAAAACGAATACTGTAACCTTATGGATTAAATATGTATAAACAAATAATTTTACTAGAATGTATGACTAATTGGAGTAAGATATATTCGTAACCCAAGAGTAATATCTGTGGATGTTTGCAGTTTAGTTAATTAATCATGACACACTACACAATATCAGCAGGTATTGAAACTGTCAAAGAGGTGGTACATATCTTTGCTGAAAAGAGATATTTATAACTTCTATTCCTCAGCTAGAGCTTTTGTTCAAAGTTACAAGATACAAAGGCACATCAACTAGTAGACTCTGTATGCTCTTTGTAAATTGTAAGAGGGATTGCATCAGAAGACATGCATTATTTAAAAAAATAAAAAGACATGCATTAACCTCGCAAGCGAGGAACGTCAGAAATGTCAAACTATATATTGCAGATGTTCTTAGATGCACAGTATCGCTGAGTGTAGCAAGTCAGTTGAGAAACAAAACCAAAGTTAAACACCATGGAAACAAAGAGGAAGAACAAGAAAACAAATTCTTAGTGTATAGATACCCCCCACACCCCTCGATACGCTTCCTCATTAAGTCCCATTCCTTTTCGAGCTTACAATGGACCAAAAGTACTTTCGTTTGCAGGCGCAGCATCTATATATCTATTTCAGCCATGCCAGTGCAAAGGGATCCCCATCCTACACCCTCACCTTGCTAGTTATGGACAACTATTGCGGAGGGAGTCAGTACGTGGCCTTGCCGCCATTGCTCCCAGCAGCAAGCGCACACCCCGTACCTACTCACTGCAGTGAAAAGGAGAAGATGGAGGAAAGTTCAATATATATATGTAGAGAGCCCTTTGTCTTTCTCACTGCCTCACACAGAAAGGACAAGAAAGAAGAGCGAGCAAGGTAGGGAGGTGCATATACGCAGCACACCCCACTGTTCCTACTATTACTTACAGCAACAGTTGAGCTATAGTATGAGGTCCCTCCTCCCCCCATAAATTTTTAACAGACGTACAAAGAAGTTAAGGCCAGTGGCAAGTGCCCAGTGCACCCCCTCTTTACAGACTGCCAAGAACATAAAGAACTCTTGGAGTGTATACCACTCAAGGCCCAGACAAACAAAACTAGACGTATAATTTGCCCAACCCTATATATATGGGGGGTTAATTCCCAGTTCCCGTTGGGTAAAAAATGCAGACAGAAATTCCTTGAATTTTCCTGTACCCAGTGCCTGTGATCTTTGCCATTATGATCAACTAATTATGCATATGGAGTATGAAACGGTACAGAAAGTATCAGCAAAAGCACGAATAAATAGCAAGAATGCTAAGCACATTAATACAAGATAGATATGGCAGTACTACTGAAAAAGGGGGAAAGGTTCAGGAATTTAAGGATCTCCAAGAAATATCAGAAGTGAAGGATTTGACCTGCAATGCTTGTTCGGCGGCTGCTGCTGCTGGCATCGGCTAATCCGCCGTCGCCTCGCCATACTTTCTTGAGAGCTGCGCTGAAGCTTCACTCTAGGGAGAAGATCATTCATATGATGCAAGTTCGGGATGATGTGTTTCACAGATCACTTGCAGTCATACGATTCAGATCTTGGCAGTGTTGATGATGTGGGGTGTTTGCAAATTTGGAGGTGTGTTATCATATGTAGGGGCAAATGGAATTGGTCAACCAAACTGCAGACCAACAAGCAACTAGTAGAGGAAAATTAATAATAGCATGAAGAAATCACAAGCTATACTGGGATAGCGGGAAAGACCGAAGAGATGAAGGAATCGAACGCATGAAGCATTGATTAATAAGCTAGTTTCTCTCTATATATTAATTCTCAAACCAACACCAAGAATTTGAATGGCCAAAACGAAAAACGAAAACAAAATGTTAAATGCTGGCTTCTTCTTCTATCAATGTTATAACGGAACCGCAAAAGGTGGAGGAGGTGACAAACTGGAGAAGGAATTGATGAACTTTCCTTGGGCACGCACGCTCCCGATCGAGCTCACCGAAATATCCTTCACAGATCGAGATCCAAGGAGGAATGCGCTTCTCTCTTGGAGGATGACGACGACGACGGCGACGAGGCAGCAGAGGACTCGGCTCCGGCTGCACCGGCCGCTCCGTGCTGAGGCGATTCCAGCGACCTAAACGGCGTCGGCCTTTGCCATCCGGGCATCCGCAGCGACAATGCGTTGGCATCGTGGCTCCCGCTTGACTCGCCGCCGTAGGGGTGCTGCTTGTCGAGGTTGACTCCGAAGAGCCGCACGCGCTTCGCGGCGGTCGTCGGGCTGCCGACGAGCGGCGTGGAATCGAGGACCATGGGCATGCCGACCGTGACCGGGGGGCTCGGAAATTGCACCGCAATGTGCGGCGGAGGTTGAGGCTGTGAAGGAGGAGGCAGCATGGGCGCGTGCGGGAAAATCCCCGGGGAGCCGAAGTAGAGGACCTGCGGCCTGGGCGGCGGAGCGGAGGGGCCGACGTTGCGGAAGTCGAAGCCCTGGCGGAGGCGGTGGTGCTCGTAGAGCGTGGCCGGAGGAGCGGGCGGCATGAAGAATCCGCCCGGGCCGGCGGCCCAGGGCCCGTAGGGCGAGGCGGTGGGCATGGGCATGGGGAGGCGCGCGAGGCGGTGCGGGTCGGCGCGGCGCTTCCAGTCGATGAAGAGGCGGTCGCGCGTGGCGTCGGCGGCGCCGCGGCAGAAGGAGACGGTGTCGCCGGCGTCGAGGCGCTTGTCCTTGACGAAGCGGCTCCAGCCCTTGGTCATGACGTAGCTCTGGCTGCTGTTCCAGTAGGAGTAGCGGAAGCGCCAGAGCTTGCCCCCGCGGTCCTCGAAGCTGAGCAGGAGGCCCTTGTCGTTGGCGGCGGAGTCGAGCGGGAAGTACTTCTCGGCGTGCTGCTTGGGGATCACCAGCCGGTTGAGCTTGCCCACGTCGCTGGGGGTGACCACCTTGTCGAACATGTGCTCCTTGTCGATCACCTCCGCCTCCGCCTCCACGCCGCCGCCGCTCCCCGACGCCCCCGCGCCGTCGCTGGAGCGGAAGGGGGAGCCCGAGCCCGACGCCGACGCGGAGGCCGCGGGCGCGGATGGTGAGGAGGAGGCGGAAGCGGGGGTCATGGGCGTCATGAAGGGGATCTCACGCGGGGAGGCCTCGTCCTCGTCCTCCATCTCCTCGCCCTCCTCCGCCTCGTCGCCGTCCTGTTTGGAGAGCCTGCTGCTGCTGGACGCAGCGGTGAACTCCATGGGCGTGGTCGATCGTGGATCCCTCTCCCTGCCCTTTGCAGCAGCAGTGTGGGTGGGTTTGATGGGGGGGGGAGAGGAGAGGCGGCGGGGCGGAAGGAAGGGAGGGAGGGAGGGGGAGGGGATCTATCCGGCCGGGGGTACGGGGTTGCGGAGAGAGGCTATGTATACCATGTACTGATGTACATACGGTTGGGTTGTGTACGCGGAGGGAGGGAGGGATTTGACGACAAAGGAAAGGAGATGACGAGACGGGGAAGGAATTCATGGGCGCCAGCATTGACCTGGAGCTGGATCTCGCTCGCTGATGGGGGGTTTTGGGTAGGTGAAGGGGCGGTAATTAATCTCTGCTTGTTTTTTTTATCTTTTCTTCTTGTTTTGGGTGGTTCGTAGTACTAGTAGTAGTAAAAGCTATTGGTGTGAGAAAGCTGGTGTTGCGGTGGCGTTCCCAGTTCCCACAGGGGCTGGCTGGAGCTGGCTACCCTAGAAGAAGATTCGTGGAAGGCGATTCATCCATCGACCAGGAGGGGCAGGGTCGGGAGGGAGACGAAGCCCAGTAGTAGTGTTTGCTGCATTATTCTTCTGGCGCACGACTATTGTATTGTCATGTGTTGGTCTCGTCGCGTGGCGTCGGTCATAGTTTTTCCTCCTGCATTTCTGGCGCCCTCCTCTCGTCGAACGAACCTAGGAATGGATCCGCGCTCCTCACTCCTGTGGAGCAGTAACCGATCGTGACGCTCACCTGATTCTCGATTACAAAACTCAAGAGTGTGCCATGTGCTCTTGAGGGTGCACCCCTGTGTGCTCGCCCGTTCCCTTGGCCAAGACCACCCACGGTCAGGGCAACTTCAACCAGCCCATCCAATCGAACAAACGAAAAATACTTTTAAACATTAAAGCACAGATATAAATGCTGCCAATCTGTTTAATCCTTCAATTAAAAATATAATGTTAATAGACCCCGCCCTAGATCTAGTTGCCTCCACCATCACATGTATCTTGGGCACTACCTTCGCGGTCGCTGCTATCGGTGAGGTCGGTGTAGGCCAACACCGGCCATGGATATGACCACAACACGAGGATGGCACGCGGTGGCGCAGCGGGCGCCTCTTGCTGTTTCGGTTTGACACGGACCTACCCATTCTGGCGTGCACTTCACCCACTCGGGGCGTCTGGATGATGTCCTAGACGGTCTTTGATAAATGTCGTGGAGGGGCCCGATGGTGTCCCCAAGGATGATCAAGGCTAATGTAACATGCCTGATGGGAGTGGTGAGCGCATTGTCGGGATCCTCGGGTCGTACGACCTCTGATATTGAACTCTATCTCAGCCGTGTCTTTGTGTCTGTCTTGCTGCTGAGACCAACTCACCGGTATTGCACAATCTTTTCTTGTCTTGGAGCTCGAATCCTTGCTGCAAGGACGCTCTAAGCTAGGTTACAATGGGGGATTCGCATAACTTCTCTACGAGGGCGGCTATTGTGTGTAGGCACCAGGCTGGGGTTTGTAGTATTTCACGCGGCTCCGGGCTTGGTTGTCGAGCTTTGATTTCTTGTCTGAGGGCTGCGAGATTGGTTAGAGCCCAAATATTGGGACGTTATTGCTTGTCCTGTATCTCCATGGTTTCATGGCAGGCTGCGTCACACTACTTCTGTCGTCGAAATGTTCTGGTGCAGCGTCAGTGATGCAACACACATTGCTTCTCATGTTTTGGAGGTTGTGTCATCACCCGCTATTGGTGTCCTCAGGTTAACGAGTCGTTCTTCTGTGAGGTCTCACTCGATGCTCGGGAGTATAGGCCTAAATCGGGTTACCTTCTGCGTACAATTGTGGTTGGACTGTGACACCTGATACTGAGCCACTTTTGGTGTTTTCGTTAGGCTGTCTGGTGGCATTTTTCATGAACACCTGATGAAGGTTGTACCCGTACTTCCCATCGGATCCCGAATATGACAACAATGAGGAGCAGCCCGTGTAGATGTCATCGCTCTCATGGCTGAGGTTGGTCCTTCGACTGCTGTTGTGGTCGGCTCCCTCGTAGTCATTGTAGTTGAAGCTTTCAGGATAACTGAGGTTAATGTTGTCATCAACCTCGGTGTAATTGTTCTCATCCGATTTATGTAGATAAGATGTGGGTTGATACGCCTTCAATATATCTATAACTTTTTATTGTTTCATGCTATTATAGAATCACTTCCATATACTTATACAACATTATATATCATTTTTATATAATTTTATGGGACTAAGCTATCTATAAAAATACATAAATCATTTATCCTAACAAACATATTTTTCTTAAAATGCACGCTATCCACATCACCAAGTAAGTCCATCTCTCTTCCATTAACTCTTCATGCACATGCTTCCATCGAATCCGCAAGCACATACAACCTATCACAAATAAATGTTAACTTTTTTATGCATTAAGCTTCACGATTTAGAAGTGCCTTTTTTTAATAGAAAAATCAAATTATAAGTTACCTCACATTTTATATTTATATGCAATAATTTTTTTATGAATGCACACATATAATTGTTATCATTGTTTTAGATTTAGTTAAGGATGATGTCTCCACTCTCTGCATTCAACATTATTTTCATCTCATATCATCTCTAAAAAATCACACTCATTTTTAGATATTTCATCATTTTGTTCTTCGATTTTTATTCTAAACAATATTTTTTCAAAAAAAAAGTTAAATTATAATAAGTTTCATAATTTTTCTCATAGTTTAAAAGAATAAATTATTTTATTAACAGTTCTCGTAGCAACGCGCGGGGTATCATCTAGTTAATCCAGCGCCCATGCCAGTTGTTGTTATCTGCTTTTTTTGTACTTTATAGAAAATATAATTTTCTGAACATAAAAAACTCTTGGGATTTAACTGATTGTTTTGGAGCACATGGAGCAACTTGAGACTAGGGGGGCCCACACGGCCTCCTAACACGGCTGGGGACGCGACACCTTCCTCTGTGGGCTCCATGATATTGCCCTAGGTCAATTCCTTCCTGGTAATTCTTATATACTCTGAAACTGTGCAATACGTCTAGAAACTTATGTTTTCATCGTCGGATGCTCCTGGACCTTGACGAATCAAGATTGTTTCTGGTGTGTTGTTGGAGGGGGAACAGATCACCGGAGGATTCTACATCGTCATTGTTCTCTCCATGGTGACGCGTGAGTAGTTTTCTTAGACCTTTGGGTCCATGGCTGAAACTAGTTGACATATTTCTCTCTTTTAGATCTTCAATACCATGTTCCCTCTTCTGCGTATGGAGGTTGGGATCAATCTGATGTAATATATGATGTGTTTATTGGGATATGATGAATAATGAGTTTATGGATTAGGTTGTTCATGTTATGTTAACGAATCTATGATGGTTTATACTTGTGTAACTGTGTAGCTATGTATGCCTTGGCCACGTGTGTGGGATTGATCTTCAGAGAAAGCAGTGCATATAGTAGTGAGTTCAATCTTTGGTGTTCTATATCCTAGTGACCTTGTTTGAGACAAGACACAAATTTTATTGGTATCACTAAGGATGAAACAATGGGGATTAGATGTATTGTATAAGTTTTCTATGATTACATTATGTCATCTTACTTTATGCATTACTCTATTTACCGTCAACTTAACACTTCGATATGGATGATGGATAACAATCTTGGGGATGGGGTAATAGTAGTAGGAGTAGATTGAGTAACAACTCTACTTATCACAGACGTAATGCCTATATTGAATCATGTCATAAATGATCATAGCTATAAACCATCGCAATCTGTAAGTTGTCCAACTGTAATGTATTCACCACATCATGTTGCTTTATAAAAATAGGACACTATAGTGGATGCTATGTGCACCGGGGGTCTATTCTCATTATCATAATTGATGTGTTTTTACGTGCTTCCTCGTTGTTCTGTTACAGTGAGCATCTTCGAGATACTGTGCCGTCATATCATCTATAGATTGATGAACTCGCCACAGATGACTTCGTGGTCGACAGAAACGTCTTCTCCCACTAAACGTACTTCGCCGAAAGGCGTGAAATAAATACAGGAAAATGCGAGCATGGGTGTCAATTCTAGGACTCGAATTCTGGTGGGTGGGGATACCACTATCCTCCTAACTATCCAACCACAGGTTGGTTCGCTGGTTAAAGTTGAATTGTGATGGATCGTTTCCATCTGAAGGAAGGGATGGCATTGTGATTGTTTCTGCGATATGATGATGGTTCTATAATCTATTGTGATGGATCATTTCCATCTGATGGAAGGGCTGACACTGGGATGGTTCTGCGAGATGATGATGGTTCTATAATCTATTGTTATGGATCCTTTCCTTCTTATGGAAAGGCTGGCACTGGGATGGTGCTGCGATATGATGATGGTTTTATAATCTATTCATCCTACAGACAATTTTTTTATTGTTGTGAAGCACTGTAAGCAGAACTTGAAGCTTATATGGAAGGCCTCTCTCAACCGTTGGTGAAGCTTGAACTACCGGTGGCAATAGAGATGGATTCCTCGGTGGCAGTTAATATGATTAAGTCTAGTGATATTGATAGATCATTATATTCTTCTTTAGTGAAAGAAA
Organism: Bromus sterilis; assembly: GCA_950022295.1. Classification (NCBI taxonomy): domain Eukaryota; kingdom Viridiplantae; phylum Streptophyta; class Magnoliopsida; order Poales; family Poaceae; genus Bromus; species Bromus sterilis. The sequence continues at coordinate 10,394,200 of OX465596.1, forward strand.
CTAGGCATATGATATGCCTTCGTAGAACTACTATTACTCATATCAGTGTAACCTAAATAGGGTTAATAACTCTTTGGCAATTTTTAGTCATGCTAAGAGAAACTCTACCAAATATGCCATAAGTTGAGACGTCAAAATCCGTACGCTGGTCGTCGCAAATGAAAAATGTAACACAAAATTGCGCTTGACAGAACAGATGTGATAAATTCATATGACACATTTACATATTCAAAACTGAAAGTTTTCCGATCGGAACATCGCCAAAGTTTAAGAAAGACAGAAAAAAGAAACTTAGTCTAATCATCGGAGGTCACCGGGAATCGTCGGTAAATCGTCGCCTCACTTCTTCACGGGGCGGCAAAGGTAGTAGTCAAAGGCGACCTCCGCCAGCTCCAGCTCGTTCTCAGTCACCGCAAGGCGCTCGACTGCGCCCTCCTCACCTCGTCCACCGCCTTTTTGTCGGTGAGGAGTCCCCCCTGCGCCATCCTATGACGATGTTTGTACGGTCAGAGGAGCTCGTCCAGCGCATGGAAGCGCGCCCACCCGCTCTGCCCGACGGGGGATAGGGCGCCGCAGGCGCGGGCTTGCGCAGAGCGGCGGGGATCGACCGAACGCGCGGGAGGGAGTTGCGGGGCGGCGGGATCTGCCCGCCTTATGGTGTGCCGGCTACGCTTGGCCGGCAACGGACCTCCACGACAACCACGGGTAGCTGTACCCGCTGAGCGCCATTTCGATTGCTCGGCGTAGTTTGGATCGGAAGCGGGGGAGGGGAAATGGGATGCGGCAGAGGGAAGGGGAACGAATGCGAGACGGTAACCCTAAATGGCCCCCGCACCATAGTTATAAAGCACGGGAGGGGATTTGCTGGACGCCTACAAACAATTACCGGCCCGAACAGAAAATGGTGCATATGTTCGGACTGAAAGATGCACCCGTCCGCCAAAAGGTCCGTATATATGCAGGCCAACGGTGGAATGACGCATCTATTAAAATTGTTTTAAGGATAGAACTATGACTTAGTTAAGTTTTTAACATGAGGATGCCATTGACGTAAACTTTATTGGTTGTAACCCTATTTTTATTGAAGTAATACTTTTATGAATGGATGTATTTAGATAGAACGATGCAAAGTGGCGCGTACTATACCACCAACGGCGACGCATAGTAAAGGATAGAGTGACGGGATAGATATACTGGTGGCTGGCCAACGAACACTGTACTTGTATGTTCAACGTTCCAAATATCGCGGGTACAATATATCTTCCAACTATTTGTATGGGTCGATCGAGTGGAGGAAATGATTGATACGTTTGTGGGTGCATGGACCGGGTGTGAGAAGGCCGGGTGTCTGTAGGTGAGGCTGCTGCCCTGAGACAAAAAGGCCAGTGGTGGGGTTCTAGAGAACTTCAGCCAAAGTGTGTCCATCGACCCCTTCCGAGATGCTGCCCTCTTTGACAGGAGGTTAGTAAAAACTCTTCTAGAGATGTTCGATGCACATATGCTGCCACACGCTCATACGTCAAGTGTCTCTTCACCCCTGGCATGCTTTATTTATATCGATCGATGATGGCATATCGGTGGAGTACTGGCTGGTGTTGGTCAGGACGGGAAAGGTAGTCCGTTTGTAGCAGATCCGTCAAAGCGGCCGGCCCGCAAATAACCGCCGTTAATACAGTATGAGGCTAAAAAATTGTCCTATCAGATACCGCATATCGACCGAAACATTATTTTTTTAGAAGAGCGGGGAAAAGCCCTTATGGGCGGCATTTTTACCGTTTTTCTATCCCTCTAAGCCGCTCCCCGCATATCTATCCGCGACTTCGCGGGGGTGGAAGTTCAGCTTTACCACCCTGCCCACCGCCGAAGACCCAATTCAACCTGGCCCGCTCTCGTTCTCGTGTCACCGTACTGAGGCGTCGCCATGGATCGTACACCATATGTGATAGATCAGTCGTTGAACCCCGTCCACCCATGGTATCCACGGCGGGCGACTCTGTGTCTGCGGCCTCGTCCGTCGTGAAACGAAGGCGACAGGGCAGTCATGTCGTCTAAGGACCTTCCCCCGACGCAACACCGAGGGCGGAGAAAGTACGGTCAGGCCATCGCCGTCGACGATGGCCCGATCGTCTGATACGGCCGATTCGCAACGAGGCCGCGACATGTTCGTCGAAATGACTGGAAGGTAAATCTTGTCTTTTTCTCTATGGCCGATGAATTGCTGCTCCTTTTCGTTCGTGCGATATGGCCGAATCTCAAATCGCTTTTGTAGTGCTCAAGCATATTCGGACATGTTGAATGCAAACCCGATGGATCTAAATGCGCCTCTAGACGATTATGAATCGAGAGTGGACGAAGGGGAAGACGAATAAGTGGAATAAGATGACGAGGTGGAAGAAGTAGATGGTACTCCAGGCTATTTCGCGAAGAGGACCGGAAACTACACCGAGGTAGAGGACATATGTTTCATTCGTGCCTGGGAGGCTGTATCTCTCGATGTTGTCACAGGGAAGGATCAAAATGGGAAGAAATATTGGCCGAGGATTGAAGACAATTACCACAAATGTATCCCCATACCATCCACATGTTCTTTGAAATCACTTCAGGACGATGGATAATCCTCAAGAAACCATGTAGCCGATGGAGTGGATGTTTGTCTCAAGTGAGAAATTCCCCTCCAAGTGGATGCACAATCAACGATTATGTAAGTATCATGAATTCATGTATCTCTCGGTGTGCAAAAAACTTTCATGTATCTCTACTTGTGTTGACAACTTTTATGCTCACTCTAGGACCAGATTGCCAACGGAGTTGTTCAAGCAAAGCCTTGGTTTCAAAGAAAATTCATTCACACTTGGGCATTGCTGGCTATTGCTCCAGGATAGTGAGAAGTGGAGCTTGAGGGACAATGAATCTCCTCCAAAGAAAGGCTCCCTTGTAAACTTGAAGGATGATGAAGAAAGTGATGAAGCTCCAAAGGGGGGGGGGGGAAGAAACAAGGGCAAGGCTCTTGGAAATAAGAAGGAGAAAGAGAGAATCAGGAGGTCAACAGAAAAGACAAAATTAATGAAATGGCCAAGGCCAAAGAAGCAACTTTTGCCAAATATTTGGCCACCAAGCTTGAGATTCTCGAAAGGAGAGAGAAATACAAAGAGGAGAAGTTGGCGAAGAAATGGGCATTCGAGGAGCGAAGGCTTGCTCTCGAGAAAAAAAAGAGGCAAGATGAGATAAAAGCTTCAAAGGATAGGTTCTTGATGCTGAATCTGGAAACCATGGATGCTCGCAACAAAGAATTCTGGGAGTTGAGCATGCTTGAGATCATGGGCTAGAGAAGACAGAACCTACAAAAGCTTATTAAGACCACCGGTGGTGCATTTGTAGAAGGCGAGGACCGTAGAGCTTGGTATTGTCCCTGGTGTTGCTGGTGGTGCTCTTGTTGCTGCTGTTTATGCTGATGGTGCCAATGCTGGTGTTGCCTATGATGCATCCATTGATGTTGGCACTGATGCTGCTGATGATGCCGCTCAACCTTCCCACATTGAGGATGTTGGACCACTGTCCCAACAATGAATGTGCCGCTCTTCGTAGATCGTGATACATTTTTCTTGCATTGGATTGTCTAATATATTGATATCATGTCCATTTATCTATTTTGTGTGACTTTTGATCTATTTGTGCAATTTTCATGTGATGCTTCTGTATACATTTATCTGAATTATGTGTAGAACTGCTATTTTGTGGACCGAGATGCAGTACCGCGTGTGGCATATGCGGTACGGGATGCGGTGGCGGCTACCAGGTCTAGAGTGGTTGTACCTTGTGGCGGTGGCGTTATGTGCTGGATCCACTCAGATCCAACGATTGAACAAAGATGGGCGACGCGAGGTGTTGGTGACGACCCTTGGGTCGTTGTGTTGGGATGTAAGACTGCTGCGATGTGGTGGACTTCCGAAGGCGTGCGGTGTGAGCTGGTGATGCTATTGTTTTCGGCTTGGCTGCGATCATTCAGATTCGATCGACTATAACGACTTCTTACGGTTCCACAACTGCAGTGGTCATCGTAAGGACTTCGGGAGGGTTCATCTCTCCTGACCCGATGAATGACATGGGCCGCATCGAGTTTGCGAGAAGCTCATGACCGAGAAGAAGGACTAGTTTTTTTTGGTAAGAAGGACTAGTGTTTTGAGCTTTTATGCAACTTTAGTTTAGATTTTTATAATGTAATTTAATGATAGTAGTTGAATCAAGTTTAATGTACTAATTGAATCAAATTTACATGAATTCAAGTTGAATATTTTTTTGAACGGTCAGCAGAATGTTTTTTAGGAAGTTGTGTTTTAAAGGTTTGATTAGAAACAGTAAATAAAGAAACAAATATAAAGAGTTAAAAGATAGAAATCTAAATTGTAAGAATTAAATTAGAAGTGAGCCTTATGTTCGGGAGGTTTAACTGAAAATCACGAAGACAAGGGCCTTCTCCTCTCTCCTCTCCCGTGTGGTGGCGCCGCGCCACACCGGAGAGTCCCCCGTCCCCTCCGCCCCCTAACTCCTCCTCCCCTGAGTCCCCTACCGCCGCTGCCGCTGGGTCGTCGCAGGGCCTTGCCCGCGTGGCAGGCCAGAGGTGGCGGCGGCCTTCCTCCGCCAAGATCGAATCGAGGCGACGGCGACTCGTGCTGGCCTGATCTGCAACACTGGTGCGGGTCGGCGGCGACCTGGGACGGCCTGCTGGTGACGGAGGCGGGCCAGTGGCGGCGGCGGGTGGGCGCATCGGACCCAGATGGGTTTCGGCGGCAGACCGGCGGCGACCCTCGCCTTTCCTCCTTGGGTCAACGGCTCGTTTCTGGGGCTGGTCTCGCATCAGGAGGACGGTGGTGGTGGCGGTCTCCTCCTTCGACGGAGTGGGTCGGCCTGCTTTCGACGGTGCGGCGTGACGGAGATGGTGGGACACCACCGGTCGCCTTCGCCTCTCCTACACTGTCGTTCCTGTTGGGAGTGGTCTCGCGGCGTCGGGGCCTGGCAGTGGTCCTAGGGTTACTCTGACGCCAAGACGAAGAACTACCGCGCGTCTGTCCTATTTGATTTGGCCAGAGTGTCGGGTCTTGGAAGGCTCCGCCGGCAATCTCCCACTGGCGTTAATGCCTAGAGATTGCTGTATCGGGTGGTATCCGGTCGTGCCGAAAAAATCGGCGCGAAGCTCTACTCTGTTGCCATCATGGGCAAATCGATGGTGAAGTCAGAGGAAGAATGTCATGAAAGTTGTGATCGAAGGACTGGCAATGGTGTTCAGAGCCTTTGCGTCGATGAGGAACTAGCTCGGAGTTTCAGGAATCGTGGCAGTAGTATGTAAGCGGGGGCGACAACACAGGTGAAGTTCAAAGTCCTACCTTTTAGGGTGAAAATCTAAGGTCTGGCCTTAATTGGTTGTGCCTGACAATGGTCTTGCTGAAGACATTGTTTTGAGAGCGGAGACTATCTTCAGGGTGAAACCCAATGTCTGGCCTTAATTGGTTATGCCTGGCACTAACCTTCTTGAAGGCGTTGCTTTTGAAGAATTGAACACCAGGTGTTGGCTTGGTGGTGGTTGTGCTGCGGCTGCAAAGATTATAACTCTGTAGCGGGACTATTCTTTTTTTTTTGGCTGAGTGCATCCGTAGTGTCTTTTGGGCATTGTGTAGTTGCAGAGGCCGGGTGTAATTGATATCTATTCGATATTAATATATTCTTCTTTTCCAAAAAAAAAATCCCGGCCGAGCGAACCGAATAATGCGCAAGAAAAGGGCGTCCTTTATTTGACTTTTGTGGGGAACAATTGGCAGCATAGTGCTGCGCGTGCCCCGGCTTGAAGAATGGAGAGAGAACAGCAGCGAGAAAGAGAAGAAGGATAAGACATCGTACGTCCGTTTAAGCACTACACATGGCACAAGTGATTACTAGTAAAAGATAATACATGTCAGACTCTCGACAAGCAAGCCAGGGGAGATGAACAGATGGAAGTGAGTACGTACAATAGTTGATTTAATTACCATGCCAGCATGTGACTTGGAACCGTCCACGTCTTCAAATGTGATGGATTACTACAGTATTCTAGATCGCTTTATCATAATTAAGTGAAGGACAAAAGTTAGTCACTCCAAAAGGACCGGGGTCTGAATTTAGGCTAGATTCCCAAAAGAATAAAACAGCAGGGTGCAGAAAAGTTCTTCTTATGCAAGTGTCACTGCTTCGTTTCCTTTCCACTAATATTAGCATAAAGCCATAAACGACTTTGGGGCCAGTCTGAAACTAGAACTATACATCATCTACAACGTACAGTCCCATTATTTTTTCCTTTTTTCGGATTAGATACACTCTCAATGAGTTTTTTTTCGTTGGAAATGAGTTCTATTATCTAATCCCATCGTTCCATAATACTTACCATGGCAAGAATTATGGAAAGAAGGGAGTATTATATATACCTAGTGCTCACTTTGTTTTTTTTTGTGGGTGAGTACTCACTTTGTTCTTAAATAGACAACATCCTACAATACGTGTTTCCCCGACTCCATCTACTCGGGCCTGAGGTGTTATACATGTCATTTCTTGCAGAGGGGTTTCGGAGACCATTTATAGTATAGATTGTGGTCGTCAACATCTTTTGGTCTACATGGATGATTTCTCGACCACTGCTTCTACAAGCTCAAGCTTTTGCAAGTTTGCTCCGTTGAGATTAAGACCTAGAGACAACAATGAGTTTTTTTTATGGTGTACCGATGATAAATGCACGCGAAAAAGAATTTCGGCATTGCCAAAGATACATATCAATTTCTAATTTTTTATAAAGGTACTTTCGTTACAGTTTGAGCTACTACATATATGGCCTTTGACTTTTCACAAGATTTGTTTTTTGACTGGTTGGAATATCATTATGGGTTACATTCTTTTCTCCAAAAAGTAACAAACGACATTTAGAATACCTGCTTAATTTTAAACCAAATGAGGCCTTAACGTGAATTTTCATGTAGCTGTAAGGAAAATAAGTTTGCTTCTCGATAAGGTGAAGCTCCTACAAAATTCCCGCCACAAGTCACGAATTCCAAATCTAAGCATGCATCCACTTTGTGTTATTTTATATTAAATCTATCGTATCTTGTACGAGCTGAACAAAGTAGGCGGGCAAAGAGTGAGTAATTCACATGTAAAATTGTAACCGTGGATGTAATATTGGTGGATGTGTATCTTCACCCTCTCTTTTATTAATACTAGATGATGCCCCACACGTTGTTGCGGATTTTTTTTGCAAAATATGTCGGTGAAAATGTTTGGTTAAATGAAACATGTATATTTGAAATAATAACTTTTAAACTAATATATATTAATTAATATGTATATCATAATAAAATAAAAATTCCCATGCATGCATGTTGCATGTGGGTTTTTATTATGCATAGTGGCATATTGAGGTGGGTCTTTCTCATGCATGTTGGATGATGAGGTGGCATGCTTGCATGTTGAAAGAAATATGTTAGTGAAGAGTGATGTGGCATGCATGGTGAGGTGAAGTGTGTGCATGTTGAAATAATTAGAAGTAGTGGGGAGCAACTTCTTAAGAATGTAAGATATGATACGTATTTTTATGCGTATTTTAAGTGGAGCGGAGGCCCGTCTGTTATATACGCCTTGTAAACCGCTGCATGAGATAAGTTGATCAGTTATAATCCTAGCCCGTTTATAACCTTTCCACAATAGTGAAAGTCTAGCGACTGACATCCGTGATTTTTACCCTTCTCTCCAGAAAGAATTTTCAAACGATAAATTCTTATGTTCGTGTATTAATTTCGTTCTTCCCATTGTTATTTCGCCTATCGAATCTCTAAACACTTGAGATCGTGCATAAACAGAGGTGCAATGAGGTGCATTTCTCTGCAGCATATCAACCAACTGCCGTCATGTGATCCGTAGCTAAAAAAGAGTTAATTGCATACATAGTACAGTGACCTGGTTCTACTGATGTAATCATCCGATTAGTGGGTGACATAAGCAGTATCGGACGAATAAAACAAGGCCTTATCCTGCTGGACAGTTACTGTGCGCGATTAGTTTAACCACTAGTTTAGAGGCATGATTAAGGCATCATTTGACCTGACCGGCAGGGTTGGAGGCCGGGAAGCCTGAAGAGGCGTCGTTGCCCGCGCGCGGCGCCCTGTTTGTAATCCCCACTGGTCTGCAGCTGCCTCCGCTTAAACAAACATCTCCAGAGGTACACAGTGGCCGAGCGCCCAGCAGCCTCGGATCTCCCATGCCAACGACGACGCGCTGCCAGTTTTTGCTGCACACTTAACAGAACGGCATTGGGTGCCTAGTTTACTGCAACTTGATGCTGCGGGTGTCTCATGTGTCGGCAGAATTGGCATACCTATCCAAGCCATGTTTAGCCTGAGAGGGTCAGCATTTCTGAAACAAAATCAGCTCCAACTGAAACTCTAAAGTAACTAACCGCTCGAATTCAATCCTGAACTTTCTCAAACCGTTTAATTTGAAGTCTAGCCTAACAATATGCATTATCATGTATGTTCCATGCAAAAAGCCAACAAATAAATCAATATTGTAATATTTAGTAGGACATAAGTTATCATTTTTTTTCTAAGATATGATGTTAATGTGGCAAATCGTTTCATTGGATTCCCAGCTTCTATAAATTTTATATTTTAATGGCATAAATAATAATCCACTCTTCCATTAAAAAACCCATTCTCAAAGCTCAATATATGTATGTTTTAAAACAGTTTAGAAAAGTGAATTTCTTAATTTAGAGTTTGACCCAAACCAAGCACAATGGTTCAGGTTTGAAAATGGACTTCTAAAAAATCTATAGTTTATGCACCACATTTTATGGCACAATGAAGATAAACAAAACAAATAATAGCCAGCGAAACGATTAATAGGTCAATTATTGTTGTTACACCATTACCCTGAGTTATACTAGCTAGCATCTGGATTGTTGGTATATTACTCAACAATGCTTGCGTGTTAACCATCTTGGGCTAATCATGATCAATACGAAGACATCACGTGAAATTAAGAGGTAAGACTGGTCCCTTTGGATTATTCAAACTAAGAGCTTGGTTTATAGAACCTTAAAAATGGAAAAGCCTCCATTTTTGTAGGTATACTCGATTTTCAGATCCAACTCATAAGGACAAAGAAATTATAAGGACAGTCCTATTTAAAAAAAACATGGGAAATCATCAACACCAAACAATCGCCAAATGTCTCACGACCTTTTGAAGACCATAACTAATACCCATCCCTGTGATGTGGATAAAGTCATCTTCAATCGAAGAACGATGAGGCTGCTACATAGATTATTGGTGCTATGTCACATTTTCGGTGTTACCAATCCTTCAATCATGCATGGCTTGTGAAAGCCATCGGATGAAGGTTATTCGGACCGCTATTGCCTCTATTGAATTGCATGCACTAGTCAACTCAACCAAAATTTCAAACTTATGGAAAGTGCTAGACCATTTACTTGAACACTCACCCTAAGTCTTTTCCCTTTGGCCTTGTGACACATTTTTTGGGGAGCCAGAATATTTCTTTTTAATTCTTGCGTTGGCCAGTATTTGAACATAGGACCTCCTCGGCTCATACCATATTGAATTGCATGCACTAGCCACCTCAACCAAAAGTTCAAACTAATGAAAAGGGATAGAAAATTTACTTCAACAGCCTCGACCGCCCATAGAAGTAGAAGCATTGGACGGACCAAACCTTTGACACACTGTGTAACCAATAGATCTGGACGTCCGGGTCCACGAGACCACGCCCTCACAAGCATGCTGCTGGAAATAACATCACCATAACAGGTTAGAGTCCAAAGGGGCTTATTACATCACCATCATGCCTATCCCACCTCAACTTCGCTGCTAAGAAAATGTAAATCGAGAACTACACCAAGTGGTGAAGAATCGAATCCCTCCAACCTCCCTTCTCCTAGAGGGGAAGGGCTGCCTTGCTAGAAGAATAGAGAAGACGAGCCCTAGCGGCCTTTTTGGTTTAGGGAAATATATGAACAGCCTTATATTTGTATACAACTTGTTAATTTGAGGGGCATCATGCAATTTTCACATCTAAAGATCAGAGCTAGTGCTATCAGTAAAATAACCACTTGGCCATCAACAGAAAAGATGACCTATACCTAGCTGAGACCCGGCCTATTTTCTGGTCTTTCTTCAAGATGGTCCTTAAAACAAAAGAAATAAAGGGTCGAGCAAAAAAGCTGATGAAATGGTACTGGTACAAGATTGTTTACATGATGACAGTCGTTAGAGTGGGGAAAACAAGGCTATCTAAAGTGAAACATCTATGACCTAACACTTATAGGGGCAGGACCCGAGTATATAGGCTCTGTAATTAAGCACAAAGTCACAGTACTGATCATCTGCAAAGAGTACCATGCATTGCATGCATGACAGATTCTTCTCTGTTTGCTCGCCGTCCTGCACATATAGTACGAGCTAGACTCGTTTTAGACCGTACTCACCAGCAAATAAAAAGCCTGCTTATGTAACCACATGACAGCGCGAATCAACCTGTGGTTGAGTTGGCTAGGTGGATGATTGTATCCCCAACCCACCAGAGTTCAAATCCCAGATTTGACAATGGTGTTCGCATTTTCCTGGATTTATTTCAGGGCTTTCGGTGATGCGCTTTCAGTGGGAGGAAACGTTTTCGTCGAAGACGAGGTGGTGGCTTCGTTAATCTCAAGATGATGTGCCGGCTCAGTATTGCGAAGATGCTCATAGAGGTAGGGTATGCGTGTGTGCGTCATAGAGGTGATTGTATACTCGTGTATGTGAGCGTCAGAGTTGTACTGTGTTTCTCAAAAAAAAAAACCACATGACAGCGTGCATATATAAATGTATTAAGGGTACTTATTACTAGCTTAATGTACTAAATAAATGACAGTTATTATGAATCGGAAGGAGTAGTATCTTTCAGTGGGAGGAAACGTTTTCGTCGAAGACGAGGTGGTGGCTTCGTTAATCTCAAGATGATGTGCCGGCTCAGTATTGCGAAGATGCTCATAGAGGTAGGGTATGCGTGTGTGCGTCATAGAGGTGATTGTATACTCGTGTATGTGAGCGTCAGAGTTGTACTGTGTTTCTCAAAAAAAAAACCACATGACAGCGTGCATATATAAATGTATTAAGGGTACTTATTACTAGCTTAATGTACTAAATAAATGACAGTTATTATGAATCGGAAGGAGTAGTATCTTCCACCAGCAGGGTGGATTTTGTGCTTGGTTCGGGGTGTGCTTGTGCCCTTTAGTTTAGAAAACTTGAGTATGCCATGTACATCTGGTAGTATATTACCCACCTAAAAACTTTTATGGAAAAAAATATGCTAGCTAGTTTGCGTGTTCTTCAAAAATAAAGTGGCTAGAATAGCAGCTTGGCTATTTGTGTATTGAATTGTTATTTTTCCACAAGACATAAAAATCCATGTTTTTTGTTCCAAACTTAAAATTTATGTGTAATACCCAATGAAAAAAATAGCATGTTATAGCAAAATGGTGTTGACTTTAAAACTGCTATTAACTCAACAATATACGCTACTCCCTCCGTTCCAAAATAACCATCTCAGCCTTAATACAATTTTATACTAGAGTTAGTACAAAGTGGGGACACTCATTTTAAAACGGAGGGAGTAATTTATTTGATGAGTAATTAATTTCTTAGCACGCTATAGCGTGATATTAACAGTGCTATATTGTACTATTTCTTTTTGCCAGTGAATATATACTCTCTTTTATCCATAATAAGTGTCGGTCATTTTGTACTAAGCTAATACAAATTTTGTACTAGATGAGCGACACTTATTACGGATCGGAGGGAGTAATACTTAACCATGTGTTGGTCATATTTTGAAAAAAGATTTGAAAATAGAAATTGTTTTTTTGGAAAGGCTCCAAGTCACCCATCCAAAGCATGGTATACTAAGAGTGTATGTCCTAAACCAAAGAGTGTGTCTAGTTCTCAATCGACCGAGACTTAACATTTATTTAACATAGAAAAAGACTGCAACTAGAATATGTAAAAAAGACCAAAAAATCTGCATTTATTTTTTGTATGAATCTTCACGCATGATCTTACGGATATAACGTCGATTGAGACTTGGTTAAAATTTAGTCGATTAAAATTTTGCAACATGAAGAGTCAACCTTTAGGCCAGCGTGGAGTAAGATCTCGTTTTGGTTTAACGGAGTCACAAACCCACAGCTTCCATCAATCCGTGGATGATATGTGTTCCATGGAAAATCTTCTCCATTTTTCACATCTAAAATTTGAGTTCCATATATAGCAAAAAATCAAAATGAAATCGGGGTTACATATATTTTTGCCCCCAAACGGTAAGAAAGATGTTGCCTGATTAACCAGGGATGGATCCTACTGTAGTAGTATACATTGATCGAGCGGCAGCGTGCATGCATGCTGCAAGCAGTCAGTCGAATCCAATGCCTGCGCTTGCATGCATCAGTACAGCACTGACAGGGGTGTTCTTCCCGGTGCAGCTTGCCTAGATCATGGCGCCGTGAAGCAAGCGCATGCATGCACGCACGCACGGACGAGAAGATCGAAGCAATGGAGTTGCCATGCCATGCGGCCGGTGACAGCGCAGTGGTGTCGCCCGAAGCTTTTCGGGGGAGGCCGCAGTGCGAGTGGCATCACAGAAAGCGAGCGATCGATCGGTCGGTTCACGCGCGCATGTCATGCATGCATGCATGCATAGCGCATGCACGCCCACGCACGCACTCTCAGAGAGGAGATGTGGATTGACGGATCATGGACTGATGGAACCATCTCATACTGCTCCCACGTACGTACGTGCCACCCGGCCGATCTGTGGCTCCTCCGGCGAGCGGCCTGCCATGCTTGCCTGCCTCCGTGGACAGTGCCTAACTAGCTTACGCTCCTTTTCCAGCAGGGAACATACCACTTTAAACAACAAATTTTCGCCATGGACCTTTGATACACTTTTCTCCCCCCTCGATCACCGGCCGCATGGAAGGAGAGAGAGAGGAATGGTCCCTGGGCACAGGTCATTCAAGTTGGGCACAATTTGCGTACACCCCAATCGATGCATTTGACGGCAGTGCTTTCCTGCCCGAACCAACCAACGGCCAACACCATGCTGTGCATGTAGACATCTGTAGGTCTTGGTCTGAAGAATATCTGCTGAAAAGACTCCAAACCTAGGTGTAAGCCAATGACCCGCCTGATAATCAAAGCACGTCAGCATCTCCGGTTACATGATTGATCACGCATCACACATGCAAATACCGATCTAAAAATCAAAGTACCAAGCTGGTTATCTTATGCCATCAAGAAATTACATGCATCTGATCTGAAATCTCATCATCTGAGGTAGAAATATCGGTATATACAGTGTGTACTGTAGGGTAGCTCCCCAAAGATGCCAAAATACAACAGTTTTTCACCACAGTACGCTAGGGGCCACGAGCAACGGGCCACGCAAGATATTATATATAGAGGTAACCAGTGTGTGTGAGTACGTACATGCATGGAGGATGGAGCTCATATTTATTTGCATCAATAACAGCAGGAGGAAATGCTGTATACGGAAGAACTGCACAAGCTTCTAATTCCATACCTGACACATCACATGCATCGTGATGCATGTTTTGATCCATTTCTTCGTTGCCTTCCTCTCTGCGTGCATACTGTTTTAAGGGAGGATAAGAGCACAAAGATAGAACTGTACACATAGGAAGCAGCAGGAAGGAGTAAGTGCAGGGCAGTGGCATGGCAAGAGGACAGCTAAAACTGATGAAGGCCAAAGAAGAAGGCCGGTTGAGGCAGTCTTTCCGCTATCATGGAACTTGCAAAAACAAAGGAGGGTCCTTCTTCCTCACGGCATCAAAAGTCGGGGCTTTCTATTTCCATGTAGCCCAAAAGACTCCCTGCAATCCCTTCTTTTGTGGACCAAGCTTTCCTTTCATATGTGTATGCACATCAGCCTGCTCTGATCATCCCATCACTGCCTAATAATGCATGCTATTGAGCAAAACACACACAAGTTTGCTTGATTAAGTACTACACCTAGTACTCCCTCCGTTTCGGTTATACAAATGTAGGTCAACTAATTTGGAACAGAGGGAGTATTTTTTTTTCTACAGACGCCGAGTACAGTGTGTAGATGCACTAACACGCACACACTGACACAAAGCCCACAACCTAAGTGGCAAAGTTTTAGGATCCCTTGCTACCAATGGCGAGTTGTCGCCTAACTCTGAAAGAACAGTGTGCCATCATGGAACATACTGGGCTAGGAGTACAACCACATAAACAGTCACATCTTAAAAAAAAGACAGATACCAACGCAAACATTCATAAATATACATAACCCTCATTTCTATGAACGCAACCACATACTTCATATTCCTATGAGTATCTTCGATAGATTGATCCAACAAGTTTGAAATTTAACGAAGTCACCACGGACGCCTCGCTTTCAACAGAACATATCCTCCAACTAAAAGAATAATCATTTTTTATGAGATATCAAAGCGTCAAACCTAGGATTTGATACCCTATGGGCTAGGGATACCACTTTTCTCATAACCATCCAACCACATGTTGGTTCTCAGCACTCACACCTTCTGGTAGGGAACAACAAGTTAATTCTAACAAAAACGTATATTATAGTATAGTACAACGCAATTGTACGACTAATTTTGAATAAGAACTCTAAATGTCATTGAAAAGCACAAAAAAATGCAACTATACTAATATTTATTCTTTACAGATATATAGTTGATTTTTGTACACACACACACACACACACACACACACACACACACCTTACCCCTATGACCACATCCGACATCGATCAATCCAAATTGTGTAATATGCACCAACAAATATAAATGGACTATTTTCTCATTTTCTCCTGTTTAAAGAATTTCTAGGATATTTTCACATACTAGCATACCTTTAATTGATCAATGGATTATTTAGATTTAGGAAACAAGACACTATTTTTGGCTGCTAAATATTAAAATAATAATCAAAGTAAGAATATTCTTGAAAAGCTAAGTATGGACGGAGAATCTTAGATTTAGATCTTAATTTTTAAAATATAGAAAAGCATATGTATTACTAAAACCTTGGAAAAGTATAGCAACTAACAAATAAACTGCCATATGGCGTTCATACAGAATCACCAAACTTCCTAGTTATTATTATAGATCTCCCATGTTTCTTTTGCTTTAATAATTGTTTTATTTTTTAATAATATGAACAAATCAATAATAAGTTTTCAATTTATTGTGGGTGCTCCCCTCATTATCAAAAAATGTGGACTAACAAAGTTGCTAGTGTTTGAACTTTGAAACATTGCAACAAAATCCATCAAAACTCTCCGAGTCAGGTGAGATCCATCATTGTATGGTTTTGAAAGTTCAAGATCGAGTTTGTCTAATTCTAGAGATGGAAACTAGGTTAACCGAATAGTTGAGAGAACAAAAAAAAATCACATTTTCCTATTTTTGTGAGGTAAAAAAACGAAAATATGAATTTTTTGTTCTCTCAGCTATACATAGCATGCCATGTTTGAGATGAGCTACCTATACTGTTACAAATAAATCCACATTCTATCCTATATAGCTAACTGGTTGACCCCCACTATTTCCATTTATCTCAGACATGCTCACATACCATCTAATCAAAGACACACTTTTTGTGTGTGTCATCCTTGAGCAAGGGTCATACTAATCAAAGGACCACCTCAATATGCACCCTTTTTTTATAGTTTTAGTAGATCTGCACTACTCCATTTATATCAAAATGCACACATCCCATCCCACCACACATGCCACCTCATCAAAGGCTCACCATGATATGCATGAAAAAAAATCCATTATATGATGCTACTTAAATCCATTTTTAATATTTAATAATTAAATATATATATATATATAGTTCAAAAACTATAAAATAGTAATCTAAACGTTAATGCTTCATAAATAAAAAATCAATTATGTTGCAACCGACTCCTTGAGCAATATGCGTGATATCATCTAGTATACCTAAATACTTGATCCTCACTAATTGTAATTCTTTCTACATGCAACTATGCGCACTAGTCATCTCAACATGCATGCAGTATGCATGTAATTAATATTCAATAAATATTTTCTGAAACTATAGAGTAATCCAATACAATAGAAACTGTTCCTCACATTCCCAGAGCTTTAGACTACTATAAATTGTTCCTCACATTGCCAGACCATTTGCCAAAGGTGGGATAAATGAAGACAACTAGAGGTGATTTGCGATAGTTGATGTTCCCCATTCTTCTCGACTCATGAGCAAAGATGACACACGCAAAAAGAAGAGCGGAGAGGATCAGATAAAAGCTTTGCACAGTGGTACCAGCCCGAGACCCCGAGCACCACCGGCCGGCAACATGCATACTCGGATGGTACGCATGACAAGACGGCATACATACGTACGCCGATACAGGCATGCCTGAGTCGGGAGGTGTGGGTGCATCATACGGCGTGCCTGAGCTAGCTAAGGCGGGGAGGAGGACCACGCATGACGCATGCATTATGTACGTACGCGTGCACCTCCTCCGTGCTATGTTATCCATCTTGTGAGCTAGCTAGTCGGGAGCACGCACATGACACGCATATCTGCATGGCCCCGTCCCTCCCTCTGCTTAGCAGCAACCTAGCTCCAAGCTATCTAGCCATAGCTAACGTCGATCTCTTCTCCACGATCGTGAATGTAGGAGCCGTACCGCTGTTGCTCGACCCGGCCGAGACGCGCACAGCATGCACAGACCAGGTCAGTGTACTAGCCGGGGCATGCTTCTACAACATGTCCTTGATGAGGCCGGGGTCGGGACCTCACCTCATCAGAGCTCTGAGGAGCCCATAATTTGTGGTCCTCCTCCCCGGCCGGCCTGCCCGCGCGCATGCAGCCCTCAGCTCCGGCCTGCCCGCGCGCATGCAGCCATCTACACCTCCTTCTCCTTGCACTGTCGCTCCCCCTATCCCCTCTCCTCTCTCGATCCATGATCCCCACCTCAGATTACCAAGTTACAAGAGACACCTCCACCTCCTGATCTGTTCAGGTAAGATTTAGTTGGTGCAAACTGCAGTACTCCAATATGTCAAAATTAAAGGTTAAACCACACATGGATATTCACTCCACCGCAGCCTGCCGGCAGCTATGTTTGTAATTGTATGTGCGAAATGAGAATGTGATGATGCCTTTATGTCGAAGATGCTGATGAAAAGACCACCAGACATGGGATTAATGTCGATGGCAGAAACTACAAATGTACACAACGCATGGCAGCAGTGTATGCTCAATATGGGCGCGCAGCAGCAACTTACAGGACCACTGGCCACTGGGGGAAGAGAGAGATCCATCCGTCGCGGTACCCAGATCTCTTCCATCGTCCTTACGTATTGTCTTTCTACTCCATTGATACGTAACGTAATACGGAGTACCATGCATCCATTACTAACCAGTGCAGTAACTACAAACAGATTGCCGTTGGTGGTTATGGTGCGTGCAAATACGCACGGTACCGCGTACGTACTACGTAGTCCTCCTACTCCTTAATTGGGCAGGCTAGACGTCTTTCTGATTACTTTTTGTGTAGGACGTACGTGCGCCTTTTATACGAGCATATATAACTTCATGGCAGTAGTGGATGTACTTCGTATACATGCATGTACCGCAAAGCAAACATGGAGGAACTGTATCATGCGGTCCTGAGATTGTCATGCAGCAAGCATCGTGCACGGTGCCCATGTGTAAAGTCTTAACTCTACAGTATTAGATGGCGTATAAACAGTACCAACAAAATTCCGATCTCTCTCTATCTCTCCCCTGAATCCTCATAGGACAAATGTGTTAGAGAGGCCGGAGACTTTTTTCAAACAAGATTATAAAAGGTTCTGCATTTGTGTCCCTCCGAGCTAAGCAGCGGATGCAGTCCTCCACTAGGTCGATCCATGGATGCGGTGGCAATGACAAGGAGATGTGGTCGATGTACGTGAGTGTAGTACGTCCCCCTCTAGCTTGTCCCTGTAGCTAGCTCATCGTCAAAGACCCCCACTACATATCTCTTTCACAGTCCCAGGCCACACATTTCTTAGGATTAATTGGTGCATGTGATCAGATCAGATCGATGGAAACCAATCCCGGCCAACCACATCCCAACAAGCTGCATTAAGACCCCCTGCCCTGACAGTGCAACGCAAAGACTCCATGAGAGAGAGAGAGAGAGAGAGAGAGAGTGAGAGGGAGGAAGAGAGAGAGAGAGAGAGAGAGAGAGAGAGCTGCGATGTGAGAGGGAAGAAGGCTTGGTGAGGTGGGTGTCCGGGCCGAAGAAACAAAGCTGGGGGACTACACTACACTGCAGCAGGTTCATGCATGCATGGCAATGCAGGGGAGGGAGGGAGGACCCAAATAATTCCTACCAGAGAGGGGCCGGCCCGAGGCCCACCGCTGCGACGGGGGGCCTCCTCCACTGCGCGGCCTGACGAAAACCGTTGAGCTCTCCCCCGTTACGTCGCTTTCGCTCGCACGCCATTGCTAGGTCCCCCATGGCTCGATCTCCATGGCCGACCTGTGTCAGCGTCTGTGTGCTCCGTCTCGGCCTCGCGTGAACTGTTTTCTCTATCCATCGCCTCCCGTGGCGTGCGACGGAGATACCACCAGATTATCCAGGTCCGTGACAATGACATGGGCGGGCTGAGCTAGTGGGTCCGCGTGGGCCGCCCGCTAGCTAGCTGGACGATGATGGTTGGCTGGGAGTCTGGGACGCGGAGGGATCATGTAAAGTACTCATACCATTTTCAGCCGTTCAGCCCTCCAAGCCAGTGTTCGCCGCTATTTTATCCCCGCTTGGGGGCTCTCGGCGGCAAAATCGGCTTGGTCCGATTTTTTCTTAGCCGTGGCCCCAGGATTGCCCCTTCGGCGCAGAGATTCGACGCATATTCACCCAGATTCGTCACAGTTTTGATGAATTCGTCCCATTTCGACTGGTTCGACATAAAACATGAAATTTCAGCTAAATTTTGACTCAAATTCGGCGCAGTTTCGCCGAACACCGCAGGCGCGACCAGTCGCCGGTGTGCTCGGCTGGACGCGACCGGCCGACCAGCCGCCGGTGTGGTCGGTCAAAGTTGGGAGAGGAGGGCAGCGGGGCGAGCTACGAACCTTTTTGCGGGGTGTTTGGTGGCGAGGCAACGGTTACCTTGCGGCGGCGCGGCGCCGACGACGGCAAGGGTGGTGGGGGAGAGGGGTAGTCGATTTGGGCGGTTTGTCCTGGCAGTGGGTCACTCCGCGCATTTCACTTCAGCCGGCACCACTACTGAAAAAATAGCTATGGATAATATTGACACTAATGGCGCACTACACATTAGGTGCGCCATTACTAAATAGCAATGGCGCACCTTGTCCTGGTGCGCCATTAGTGCCCTTGTTCCTAATGGCGCATTCCTCCTAACGTGCGCCATTGATTAGCTACTCCTGGACTAGCACCCCTTCCCCGGCTTAGCTATGGCGCTTCATGGCACCGTGTGCCATTAGTATTCCTGCACGCTAATGGCGCATATCTTTGAGGTGCGCCATAGATATTCTGTTTTACTGGGCCCACCTGGCTCACCAGACCTGGGCCCGCCTCTCTCCCCGGAGTTAGCAATGGCGCACCCTGGAGCCGTGCGCCATTACTTATCTGGGCCCACCTGTCAGTCAACATAATTTGGCGCACCTGTCACTCATCGTGGAGCCGTATACAACCCTAGCTATCCCCCCGCCCCCACACTTCTCCAAATCGATCCAGCCGCCGCCGCCACACGGACCCCCAGGTTCGCCCCCGCTTCCCCATCGTCATCGCTCCTAGGGTTTGGTGCTGACGGGCATTTCGGCCGCCTGATTCCACATCGCAGGAGACAAGAGCCGCCGCCTCCCGCTTCCTTTCGCTCCGGCTTGATAAAGCGGAGCACGAAGGGTTCTTGCAGCTCCTCCTCCTTCTTCTTCCATTCTTGCGACCGGTAAAAAAGGTAACTTGCTCCGCCGATTCCCCCAATCATACTAGTTTTGCGTTGACACCCGCGCGGCTGATTGTTGCTGCTCATGTATTTGCGCTTTGTTACTTTAATTTGGGGGCACGAGCATGGACTTGCTTAGGCTGATCATGGACAAAGGTTCCATCTGGTCGTTGGTCGGTTTACGGCACCTACCTTTACGAGAGTAGACCTCATTGTTTTTTGTGTGTTATTGTTTCCCTCATCTCTGTTCTCCCCTGCAATTTCATTGGACCTTGTATAGTTCATCCCCCTTCAATGAAAATCAGCAGCTCTCCTGCTGGCCTTCAAGAAAAAATGAGAATGATCTACTACATGTGTAGAAATAAGAAAGGCTAAGATGAGAACACCAGAACACTTGTTCTATTGGTAAATATATTTTTAAATGAACAAAATGTCTCAAGAACTAAATTTAAGCACGCATAGATCACTGCTACACTTGTCCTACTTAATTCTGTCTGAAACTAGTTTACACTTTCAGTGTTTCAGTTCAGACATTCATTCAGTCCGAGCTCCCAGCCGTTCATGTTGACCGCAGCGTCCGTCCAGGATCCGTTCCATGTGAGATCCTATAGGCGTTTGGTACAACTTCGCCATTGGCGATATGGAATAAAGCTGTCCTGAATGATCATATAAGTAAAGTGTTCATTTGAAGTAGTCTGATTAAGTGAAAATTGTGTTTTCAGATAATCTTATCCAGTTGTGAAATAACTGACAATCCAACAACTCTTAGGGTGTTGGTAGAGCCTTAAATTAAGCTAAAATTGCTAGGTCACTCTGTGTGTATCATTCTTTCCTGTGTAAATTCGAATGCCATCTTTCTGCTCTTTTTACCCTCACGGTTATTGTCACCAACATGCAAATAAAGCTACCACCAGAATAAGTAGTATAGATTCCTGAGTACTTAGTAAATAGATATCGCTTAGAACTATTTCTTCAGAGCTTAGAAACATGCTTTCATGTGAGAAAAATATTTTGTCTGAGTATATGAGAAGAATTATTTGAAGGATTTTTTTTTGGAAATAAATTAATTTAATCACTAATTATTCCTAACTGATTAATCTATGTAATACATACCTTTATAGGATGGGATATTGTTGGTATGAACCATCTGAAATCTTTAATCCAATGGTTATGAAAAAATGGTAGTATACTCTCCCTTCATCGCTCATGCACTCATGTTTTCCTAAATTTTCATGTGAATATTCTAACATGTAATGTTATTGACCCATTCAGTTTCTTTGGAAGTGCATGTGCATTCACCTGTTGTTACGAAATTTCTTTCAGAGGCCTTCCTTTTGCATGCACTTCTGTTGAATATCCTTGGTCAACTGCTTCTCTTACATACTTGCGGTTTGTGCAGGCAGTTTGCTCCCATCGCTTCTGCTCAGTTCCTCCAAGGATTCTTTTACCTCTAGTGAACGGAGAAACAATCCTAGGTGATTGATTCTCTTCTTCCTCCTCCTTGGGTTGTGCTCTGCGTGCAATGCTATGACCAAAGTATTAATATTTCTCACATTTTTTATCAAGGGTCAAAATCTGTACAGTGGAAACACTTTGTTTGCAAAATACATACTCATGTGCCAAGTTTTTGAAACCAGTAATGAGTGCTTGTTCTTAAGTCTGCATATTCATTTATGTTGCATTATCTATTTGGTTTTGGCCTGGGAAGAAACTATTATACTAGCATGTTGGATACTAGCATTATCAAGATACGAGATCATAACAGGAACTAGTTGACAACAGGCAGCTGATGACGGCTTCTCGCCCTTCGTTGGTTGGCCCCAAGTGGAAGGCGTGATGCGGTGCAGCAGCAAGTTTCCCTCAGTAAAGATACCAAGGTTTGTCTCCAGTAGGACTCCAGAGATGATAAGTAGGTGTCAGCGGCGCAACTGACGCGGACCTGCACACAGACACAAATAACTTTGCTCCCAACGAAGTTTAGAGAGGTTGTCAATCTCTCCGGTCTTGTTGTTCACAAATGATAAAACGCAAGGGGATAATGATAGCAACTTGAAAGTAAATGCAGAAAAGTAAATATAGCTTGGAAACAATAATGAGGATATGGACCGGGATACGTGATGTTCGCTAGTGATGTCTCTCTCCCAAAATACGATAAAAATGCTATGCGAGTTAAACAAATTACAGAAAGGCAATTGACAGGATTAACAACGCACCGCAATGCTAACTATGCTACAAAAGAAAGGAAGAGGTTCAAAAGCACGCGCAGTACGCCAAAGTAAGTAGACCGAAATCCATATGCATCTACTACTAATCATCCACCTTGAGATATCTATCCAGAACATCTCGCTGGTATTAAGTTGCGAGCCCCACCCAAAGTGTAAACCCAAAGCAACAGACAACTGCATTAAAAAGAACTTTGCGTAAAGTAAACAATCCTTGTAACCGCGGTTACAAGCACCGTTGTTTTCCCCCTTGTGGCAACATCACATCCCCTAGACTCATGTTTCTGTCACTCAAGCATGTCATCGGGGAGGCATGAACCCACAATCTAGCACAACGCTCCCTCTTGGAGTCACTACCTACTACTTGGCCAAAGCAATAAACAGCAACGGAGAGCATGCAAGAATTACTTAGGAACAAAAACATAAGAGATAAAAACCAAATATATTACTCTATCACAATCTGAACATAATCTCATAATCCATCAGATCCGATCAAACTCAACATAGCAAAAGCAGAAATATTACAAAGGTGCCTCGATCATGTAGGGCAGCTCACGAGGTCTAAACAATGAAGATCAAAGAGGGGAGGAGAACATCACATAGCTACTGATCATGGACCCATGGTCCAAGGAAAACTACTCACGAGACATCCGGGGAGCATCCATGGTGGAGAGGAGACTCCCGGTAGTCAATCCTCCCTCCGGCAGGGTGCCCGGAAGAGGTCTTCTGGTGCTCCCGATCTTGGAAGCGCGGCGGCGGCGGAACATAGGCGAGTTCGCGGAATAGGGTTCCTCTTCTGGAGTTTTCCCGTGACAGGGGATAAATAGGCGAAGGGGGCAGCCAGAGGTGGACCAGGGGCCCCAGGCGCCCCCCTGGCGCGGCCAGGGGTGGGGCTGCGACGGGTGGCCGCCTGGGCCCCCCTGGCCCCCCTCTGGCCCCTCCCGGGCTTTTCTCGAAGCTTCCGTGACGCTGATTTTTTATCTGAAGTTTCCCGAATTTTTCTGGCACTTTTTATCTGGGGAAAACTGAAATAGAAAAACAGCAGAAAACAGGAACTGGCACTGGGGTGCACTGAGTTAATAGGTTAATCCAAATATGATAAAAAATGTATGAAAGTGTATCTAGATCATAGCAATATCACACATGCATGGAGCAAGCAGAAATTATCGATACATTTTGGACGTATCAACATGCCCAAGCATAATTCCTGCTCGTCCTCGAGTAGGTGAATGATAACAAGCATAATTTCTGTGGTGACATGCTAGCAACCATAAAAGAACTTTGAAAAGTAAAGCAATCAAGGTTAGAGATTCAATTCAAGTCATAACAGGAAAGACTCTATGTTAGCATTGAAATAAGTAACAAAAGAACAAAAGGTACAAGAGCTCTCGCTGTACGTGACTCGAATGTCTCCAAATGGTGTTTGTGTGCAAGAAAGGAGGATAGGGAATACGAGAAAAAAGTATTTTTGTTGAGAACTCAATCTACTAAAGTTTCACACTTGGTCCTCTTTGGAATCTTATCTTGACTCGTCCCCAGACCACTAGCCAGGTACAAGTCAATTTGATCCACTCCTTTTCGATATTTTGAGCACTCATGCAATGGATGAGCGTAAGCACGAGAGTTGACACTTAGGATGGCAAAGAGAGAAATATGGTGGAGGAGGAAGACAAAAAGGATGAGAAAGGCTCACATTAATGAGTACAGTCATAGGCAAGAGATGCCTAATGATAGATATGATGTGAGGAGTAGAGATTACCATGCAACAGATGCACATACGATCTAAGAAGCTCTCCACACTATATGCATAAAGATCATCTCTATGGAGTACAAAGATATAGAGGGAGTACTAGTGTGGATCTCTCAAAAGGATAGTAGTGTTGCCCCTTTCTCTCTTTTTATTTCTTTTTCTCTTTTTTCTATTTTTTGTATTTTTTTGGTGGCCTCAATGGCTCTTTCTATTTAACTCTCATTTGTCCTCTTTGGGATCTTTTAATGTGTCCACTTTAGGATCTTTTCCTCACTTAAGGACAACACTCTATTTTACAAGAAGGTAAAGGAGATCTTTCACACTTTACAAGGTACTCAAAATCATAAAGAAGATGTAACTATCATGATGTATGCAATGTACGTCGCTGCCAGTGTAGCAGGAACATGTATGACATGAAGATCAAGTCATGACGAGGTGGAAGTTGCATGGCAATGTAACTCGGAAAGGCTATGGAAATGCCTTGATAGGTAGGTATGGTGGCTGTTTTGAGGAAGGATAAAGGGAGGCTTATGATGACAGAGCGTATCATGGCAAGGGTTTGGATGTACCGGCGAAGGTGGACACCAACTCTCGGAGTGAGGAGAAGGCAATGCACGACACGGGAAAGGCTAGCAAAATATGGGAAGGTGGAAGTGTCAACTCTCAATACTTACATTAGTCCGAAGAACTCATGCACTTATTATTGGTAACTCTCAATCTAATAAGGAGGTTCACAAAGAGACAAGTACCCCGAGGAGGAGTGTATGGGGGTTTGGTTATCCTTGCGCATCCTCGACTCATGGTACGTGAATGTACTCTAATATTCGACTCCTCAGAAGAGTAGTGATCTATCTAGTAGCTAGAGTTCTCAATTAGTTTTGTAGGTTTTGAAAATAAACACGGATTGCCCAAAATACGACACCTATCACTAATAGGAAAGAGCTCTTGACACCAAAAGTCCAAACATTACTCACAACAATGCCTCAAAACTATTGCAAGCTACTACTAAAATTAAATAGCAACCTCAATTACCTACTTTCAAGACAAAACACAACTCAGTGCAACAACCAACTCTCTTAACAAGATAAACATGAAAACTAAAAAGAGTTGCAGCAACAAACTAAACAAAAACCAAATCTCTTGCTAAAGACAAACTAAGACTACAACTAAACATGGCAGTAGCTATGAAAAGATAAAGAACACACAACAGCAAAAAGATAGGCAAGAAAAAACCTATGATGTGTTCTAGATTTTGAAAGTGGAGCGTGTTTCTCTCCCACACAAAGTAAGACGGGATCTAAATTATTATGAACAGCAAGCAAAGCTAAAGAAAACTAAAAACAAAACCTAAGAGCGAGACGCTCCAAGCATAGCACATAACACATGAAGTGATAAAAATATAGTGAGACGAAGGACGAGCTGATGATGGTTGATGGAGAAGGGGATGCACGGGGGGCATCCCCAAGCTTAGACGCTTGAGTCTCCTTGAATATTTATTGGGGATGCATGGGGCATCCCCAAGCTTGAGCGCTTGACATTCCTGGATCTTCTTTCATCATCTTCCAACGCACACTTGAAAACTCCCTTCATACATAACTCGTCATAAGCTGATTAGAGAGGTTAGTACCCTTAATAAATAATTTTTCTCCACTGGATATAAAGATATTCTTGAAGAGCTACTATTTCTCAAGAGTGCCAAAAAGTTTTTTCAAAGAAAAAGCAAGCTTAAGGGTTGCAAAAGTAAGGAGAGACAAAACGTGGCAGAATCTGTGAAAAACAGAACAACAGATAGTAAAGAATTTTTTAGGGGCACTTCTGCAACTCAAATAAAAAAAACTCAGAACATACGGAAGTTTCGTAATTGTATATCGCATGCTGTGTAAAAATTTCAGCTCAAAATATGAACTGGAATTTTTCTGGTCACGAGGACAGAATCTGTTTTCTGGACAACATGTCACAACTTTTACTTCCCTTGACGTAAGAGGCTATAACTTGGCACAAAGCTGAAAAATAAAGATACAATGATGTTGCTACAGTAGTAACAAACATAAGGACACAACAAAAGCAAAAAGAAAAACCTAAATTCGTTGCGGGCTGCCTCCCGAAAGCGCTTTCTTTTATGCCTTTAAGCTAGGCATTAAAATTATAGAAGATGCTCTCATAAGAATAAGAATTTGAAGCAAAAGAGAGCATCAAGAAGCAAATATGAAACACATTTAAGCCTAACCCACTTCCTATGCATAGGCATCTTGTAAGAAAATAAGTCAAAGAAGCACAAAGTGACATGCATAGAAAGGTGGAACAGGAACATCTTCAAAACTTTCAACATAAAGAGAGGAGTTTTAGTAATATGGAAGTTTCTACAACCAAACTTCCCTCTCTCAAAATAATTTTGAGTAGTATCATGAACAACATCAAGAATATAATTATCACATAAATCATGTTGTTCATGAACTGCAAGCACACGTGTATAGTTTTCAACACGGTCTTTAGGATTATAAGATAAATGCAACCCATCACATTGAGCCTTGATAAGAGAAAAGTTCTCCGGATTTGGAGATTTCAAAAGGATAATAGGACAATCAAGTGTGGGTGCAATAGCAAAAATTTCATGCTGAACATAAGGAACTATAGAGAGTTCATTTTTGTCAGCATCATCCATAGTAGCATATTGGCCATCAACAAAGCAAGTATCAAAATTTTCAGGAAGGGATATTTCAAGTGAGTCCTCGGAATCATGGGATTCATCCTCAATGCAATCATTGGCATCTTCTTGGGCAGCAAACATTTTATTTTTAAAATCCTCAATATAAGAATTGGAAGTATAATTCTCGAAGAAATAAGCAAGAACTGCAAAGTTTTCAGACTCGAAAATAGTATCGTGATATTTTTCAATCAAAGAAGCAATCTCATAGACACCTTTAAAAGCAACAAACTCTTCAATCTTTTCAACATCAAAGTAATCATAAACACCTTTAGCATAAGAAGATAAGATCTCATTTTCATTAAACTCACATTGGAAAGGGAGGTGTTTATGATCTATATTAGAACAGCAAGTGAAATCATAAATGTGGCACAAAAGTTTAGCATGGCAATAAGAAACATGTAATTGATCCCATAAGTGTTTCCCTTTCTGAGATAGGCGGTGCCGCGTATAATGAGCATGCTCATCCAATGATTTTCCCTCAACCAAGTCGGTTGGGTTTTTAGCGCGAGCACAAATTGATCGAAGATGATCCAAGTGAAACATGTCCATCCTACCATATTTGGGTGGTTCATCACCCATGGTGAGGATAGCATAAATAGGCAAAGCAAGACAAAGGCGAAAGTTAGCAACTATTTTTGTCGTTTTTCATAAAGGACACCGAGATAAAAACTGAAAGGTAAACTAACAAGACTAAAAAACAAAGGTAAAGGATAATGTGCAACTCCCCTATCTTAGCACTTGGAGTCCCCGGCAACGGCGCCAGAAATTGCTCTTGATGACGACTTCTCGCCCTTCGTTGGTAGGCCCCAAGTGGAAGGCGTGATGCGTTACAGCAGGAAGTTTCCCTCAGTAAAGATACCAAGGTTTGTCTCCAGTAGGACTCCAGAGATGATAAGTAGGTTTCAGCGGTGCAACTGACGCGGACCTGCACACAGACACAAATAACTTTGCTCCCAACGAAGTTCAGAGAGGTTGTCAATCTCTCCGGTCTTGTTGTTCACAAATGATAAAACGCAAGGGGATAATGATAGCAACTTGAAAGTAAATCCAGAAAAGTAAATATAGCTTGGAAACAATAATGAGGATATGGACCGGGATACGTGATGTTCGCCAGTGATGTCTCTCTCCCAAAAGACGATAAAAATGCTATGCGAGGTAAACAAATTACAGAAAGGCAATTGACAGGATTAAGAACGCACCACAATGCTAACTATGCTACAAAAGAAAGGAAGAGGTTCAAAAGCACGGGCAATACGCCAAAGTAAGTTGCGAGCCCCACCCAAAGTGTAAACCCAAAGCAACAGACAACTGCATTAAAAAGAACTTTGCGTAAAGTAAACAATCCTTGTAACCGCGGTTACAAGCACCGTTGTTTTCCCCCTTGTGGCAACAGCACATGCCCTAGACTCATGTTTCTGTCACTCAAGCATGTCATCGGGGAGGCATGAACCCATAATCTAGCACAACGCTCCCTCTTGGAGTCACTACCTACTACTTGGCCAAAGCAATAAACAGCAACGGAGAGAATGCAAGAATTACTTAGGAACAACAACATAAGAGATAAAAACCAAATATATTACTCTATCACAATCTGAACATAATCTCATAATCCATCAGATCCGATCAAACTCAACATAGCAATAGCAGAAATATTACAAAGGTGCCTCGATCATGTAGGGTAGCTCACGAGGTCTAAACAATGAAGATCAAAGAGGGGAGGAGAACATCACATAGCTACTGATCACGGACCCATGGTCTAAGGAAAACTACTCACGAGACATCCGGGGAGCATCCATGGTGGAGAGGAGACTCCCGGAGGTCAATCCTCCCTCCTGTAGGGTGCCGGGAAGAGGTATTCTGGTGCTCCCGATCTTGGAAGCGCGGCGGCGGCGGAACAGAGGCGAGTTCGCGGAATAGGGTTCCTCTTCTGGAGTTTTCCCGTGACGGGGGATAAATAGGCGAAGGGGGGGGGGGGTAGCCAGAGGTGGACCAGGGACCCCCTGGCGCGGACAGGGGTGGGGCCGCGCCGGGTGGCCGCCTAGGCCCCCCCTGGCCCCTCCCGGGCTTTTCTCGAAGCTTCCGTCACGCTGATTTTTTATCTGAATTTTCCCGAATTTTTCTGGCACTTTTTATATGGGGGAAAACTGAAATAGAAAAACAGCAGAAAACAGGAACTGGCACTGGGGTGCACTGAGTTAATAGGTTAGTCCAAATATGATAAAAAATGTATGAAAGTGTATCTAGATCATAGCAATATCACACAAAACATGCATGGAGCAAGCAGAAATTATCGATACGTTTTGGACGTATCAGCAGCCTGATCGACATGTTACTAAGATAGGAGATCCCTCAGGATATCGATGTTTTTGTACATCCAGTTGACCTGTAGAAGTATTTTAGTCACGTATCAAGTTCTGTGATTTTAAAAAAGTTTTCAAGCAAACACTTTGCTTATCATTTGATCCCCAATCACTAATCATGCCATAGTCTGAACAATGTAGCTAGGTCTCGTTCTATTAAAAACCGCACATCTATACTACACAATAGATGTTTTGGTTAATTTTTTCTTTTGCACATCTATACTGCACATTTATACTAAAAAATTGCACATCTTCTGGAACTGACACATGTGAAAAACTGCACATCTTCTGGAACTGACACATCTAGATTTTCTAAATATATTTTTGCTACACTAGAAAAACTGACACATCTAGAAGTGATGCTTTAATTTTGGCACTCTACTTTAATTGATGCTGTGATTTTTCTCATGTCAGTTATCTTCCTAATCATCTTATCTTGCAGAAATGGTTCGCTCTCGCCAAACCTGCCGCATCACCACCGGCATCCGTATACCACCCCACCCCCGAGCCGCCACCCTCGAGCCGGAGACCACGCCCGCGCCCGCGCCCGTTCCCGTGCCCGCCTTGTCGGGCTGCTCCACGGGCTCGCGCCTCTCTGCATCGACGGCGTCCTCGGATGTCTCTGGCTTTTCGACGGCAATCTCTTACATTCAGCCCACTGCTTCAGAGCTGTCTCGAAATGGGCTGGAGATAGAAGAGGAGGACGCAGCAGGGGAAGCGGAGTTCAATGCCGTTTGGGAGCGCAAGTACCCGGTGGGCATACCAGACCTGGCGTGCCAAGCGGTTGTATGGGAAGCAGCTCAAGCCGAAAAAGATAACAAGCTCATCGTCATTTCGTCTTCTGACGACGAGGAGTGAAGCGTCTTTAGTGTAATCTATAATATGTTGGTTAAGAATGTGTGAACTCTCTCATGCTATACTTGTTGATTTGCCCTCTTGTTAATAAATGGTGTTGGTTAAGAATTCTGATGTGGCTGTTCATATGATGATGATGTCATGTTATAACTGTCATGTTGATGCTGCTGTTTAATTATATGGGTGATGTATTTTATAACCCCTCTGCAAATACGGAAGAAGCAATTTTTTACAAATATTCATAGTAGTAATAGCACACCTCTGCCGTCAGTAATGGCGCACTCCCGGTGCGCCATTAGTGTCAGAGGTAGTAATGGTGCACCGAATGTGCGCCATTACTATCACTTACTAATGGCGTGCTAGTAATGGCGCACCGTATGTGCGTCATTAGTACCCAAAATAGGTGCGCCACTAATGACCTTTTTTCCAGTAGTGCACCCCCAACGCGTCGGGTCGGTTTGGGTTCGCCAGACTCAATTTCGGCCCAATCTGGCGCTATTTGGACTCTTAGGGGTGCGACTGGGGGGATTTTGTCCGTCCGACGCAAATAGCAATGTCTTGGGGGGCTCTTGGGGGCGCGGCTGGAGATGCTCTAAGCTAGAGTATATATGTTTGGTCCGGATTTCTTTTACGATGATCTTCAAATTCGGCTTGCAATTGTTAAATATGTCGTTTTACTTTTTGATTTTACCGCTCGCTCTATCCGATCCGTGACTTGGTAGAAGGAAAACTTCCCCTCATTCGCCGCCGCCCGCCCCGCGGCACCACCTCCGCAATTTCCTTCGGTCTCGCCCCTTCTCGCCTCGCAAACCGTGCCCAAACATGGACCGACAGCATGCCCCAACGGCCCAACCTATACACCCCTCCCCCCCCCCCCCCCGCGCGGTGCCCAGCGCTAGGCCTATTCCTTCGATCGCTGCTTATTGGCTTCTCGCCCTTCGTAGGTTACCCAAAGTGAAGGTTTGAGATGCAGTGCAGCAGCAGTTTTCCCTCGGTGAAGATACCAAGGTTTGTCTCCAGTAGGACTCCAGAGATGATAAGTAGGTGTCAGCGGCGCAACTAACGCGGACCTGCACACAGACACAGGTAACTTTGTTCCCAACGAAGTTCAGAGAGGTTGTCAATCTCTTCGGTCTTGTTGTTCACAAATGATAAAACGCAAGGGATAATGATATCAACTTGAAAGTAAATGCAGAAAAGTAAATATAGCTTGGAATCAGTAATGAGGATATGGACCGGGATACGTGATGTTCACTAGTGATGTCTCTCTCCCAAAAGACGATAAAACTGCTATGCGAGGTAAACAAATTACATAAGGGCAATTGACAGGATTATGAACGCACCGCAATGCTAACTATGCTACAAAAGAAAGGAAGAGGTTCAAAAGCACGGGCAGTACGCCAAAATAAGTAGACCGAAATCCATCTGCATCTACTACTAATCATCCACCTTGAGATATCTATCCAGAACATCTCGCTGGTATTAAGTTGCGAGCCCCACCCAAAGTGTAAACCCAAAGCAACAAACAACTGCATTAAAAAGAACTCTGCGTAAAGTAAACAATCCTTGTGACCGCGGTCACAAGCACCATTGTTTCCCCACTTGTGGCAACAACACATCCCCTAGACTCATGTTTCTGCCACTCAAGCGTGTCATCGGGGGGCATGAACCCACAATCTAGCACAACGCTCCCTCTTGGAGTCACTACCTACTACTTGGCCAAAGCAATAAACAGCAACGGAGAACATGCAAGAATTACTTAGGAACAAAAATATAAGAGATAAAAACCAAATATATTACTCTATCACAATCTGAACATAATCTCATAATCCATCAGATCCCTCCAAACTCAACATAGCAACAACATAAATATTACAAAGGTGCCTCGATCATGTAGGGCAGCTCACGAGGTCTAAACAATGAAGATCAAAGAGGGGAGGAGAACATCACATAGCTACTGATCACGAAACCATGGTCCAAGGAAAACTACTCACGAGACATCCGGGGAGCATCCATGGTAGAGAGGAGACTCACGGAGGTCAATCCTCCCTCCGGCAGGGTGCCGGGAAGAGGTCTTCTGGTGCTCCCGATCTTGGAAGCGCGGCGGCGGCGGAACAGAGGCGAGTTCGCGGAATAGGGTTCTTCTTCTGGAGTTTTCCCGTGACGTAGATTAAGTTGCGAGCCCCACCCAAAGTGTAAACCCAAAGCAACAGACAACTGCATTAAAAAGAACTCCACGTAAAGTAAATAATCCTTGTGACCGCGGTCACAAGCACCGTTGTTTTCCCCCTTGTGGCAACAGCACATCCCCTAGACTCATGTTTCTGTCACTCAAGCGTGTCATCGGGGGGGGGCATGAACCCACAATCTAGCACAACGCTCCGTCTTGGAGTCACTACCTACTACTTGGCCAAAGCAATAAACAACTACGGAGAAAATGCAAGAATTACTTAGGAACAAAAATATAAGAGATAAAACCAAATATATTACTCTATCACAATCTGAACATAATCTCATAATCCATCAGATCCCTCCAAACTGAACATAGCAACAACAGAAATATTACAAAGGTGTCTCAATCATGTAGGGCAGCTCATGAGGTCTAAACAATGAAGATCAAAGAGGGGAGGACAACATCAAATAGCTATTGATCACGGACCCATGGTCCAAGGAAAACTACTCACGGGACATCCGGGGAGCATCCATCACTACTGAAATTCACAAGTTTGCCATGTGCCAGGGCCTTTGCCGTCTGTTTTTCGTCGGGGCAGACGACAAAGTATGTTTATGTCGTCTGCTTCCCGAGATACAGACGGCAAACCAAGGACATACGGCAAACAACTGCTTTGCCGTCTGCGTCGGCCAACACAGACGGCAAAGGCTACTATGCCGTCTAGAGGCAGACGGCAAACGACCTAGGGGGCCCACTCAAGCGAGAACGGCGGCCTGGCTAACTGCCCACGGCTTTGCCGTCTGCAGACAGACGGCATAACAAACTTCTCCGTCTGTCTGCAGACGGCAAAGCCGTGGGCCGTTAACTGCCCGTGCACCCTCTCTCTCTCCCCCACTCTCCCCCACATCCCTCCACCCACCCCGCGTCCTCACCGCCGCCGCGCCCCTCACCGTCGCCGTGCATGACCTGCCCGCCGCCGCCCTCGCCGCCTGCTGCCGGTGAGGCCCGCCGCCCGCCCCTCTCCTCCTCCCTCCTCTCTCTCCTCTCCTCCACTACCCCTCTAACAGCAGCCGCCGCCCCTCACTGTAGTGCGCCGCCGCCGCCGCCATCCTCGTCGGTGCCACCCGCAGTTGTCGTCGTCGCCGGCGCCACCTCCTCCCCCCCCACCGGCCGCCGCCCTCCTCCACGGTGACCCCCCTCCCCCCCTCTGTTTTCATTCTTACTCCTCTGTTAATTAGATTTTGTTAGGATTTCTTAGAATATTAAGCCTATGTTAATTAGATTTAGTTAGGATTGTTAGAATATTAGTATTAAGCCTCTGTTAATTAAATTTAGTTAGGATTTCTTAGAATATTAAGCCTCAGTATTGTTAGAATATTAGTATTAAGCCTCTGTTAATTAGATTTAGTTAGGATTTCTTAGATAATTTAGATGTAGGTTTAGTTATTAGATTTACTTAGGGTTTGTTCTCTGTTTTAGTTAGAAAATATTATGAAAAAATATATTCTATTTAGGTTTAATTAGATTTTGTTTTTTTTATATTAGTTCAGTTAGAAGAAGTAGAATAGAAGAATTAAAAGATGAAGAGAATAAGAAGAAGAGAAAAAAGATGAAGAAGAAGAAAAAATAAAGGAAATAAAAGAAGAAGAAGAAGAAGAAGAAGAAGGAGAAGGAGGAGAATAAGAAGAAGCAGAAGAAGAATAAGAAAAAGAAGAATTAGATGTTTTTTATATTAGATGAAGAAAAAGAAAAAGAAAAGAAATAGAATAAAAAGAAGAAGAAGGAGAAGGAGGAGAATAAGAAGAAGAAGAATAAGAAAAAGAAGAATTAGATGTTTTTTATATTAGATGAAGAAAAAGAAAAAGAAAAGAAATAGAATAAAAAGAAGAAGAAGAAGAGGAAGAGAAGAAGAGGAGAAAGAAGAAGAGTATATAGTATTGTAGTTAGTTAGTGTATATATTGTAGTATTATGGTTAGTTAAATTTAGTATTTGTTAGGAAAAATAAAATGTTAATGATCCCTCCCCTCGCCTATCACTAACGTATCCCTTACCGGACCCCTCCTCGCAGATCCTCACCGGTGACCCTAGCCTCTCCTCGGCCCTCTCTCTCGTCACCGAAGGCAGCAGGTAGCTAGATATCCTCTTCCCCCTTCATTTGCTTTGTTCCGGCCTTCGTGTCGATGACACTAGTAGCTAGGTAAATACAATCGCGTAACCAGTATGCGTCTCCCGTTCGAAAGGGTTACAGTTATAAATATGCATTAATTTGCATATTTATAATAGTGATTCTTTCGAATTGTCCAACGTTATCCATGGACAACCCGAGTATGTGTAGATTGGGTCGGTTTTCCATGCTTTGGTCCCGATCCGACGTGGTATTTCGTCAGCGCCTCCCTGTTGTTCTCCAGATACACAACCTCTCGGCTTGTTGTCGAAATGTGTATTAGGAGAACAGCGGGGAGGTGCTGCCGAAATACCGCGTCGGATCGAGACCAAAGCATGGGAAACCGACCCAATCTACACATACTCGGGTGGGATTAGGACCTATCTTTACCTATTAGTGTGTAGGTTAATTGCATATGCCGTAGCTATGTATGATAAAAGCAATAAAAAGTGGACGTAATAAAATGGTATATTTGTTGTTTAGTAGCTAGCTGTAGCAACAAGATGAGCGATGATCGTGCGTGGATGTACACTGGTCGCCCTAATCAGAAAGAGATCACCAATGAATGGGCAATGAAAACCAAGGAGTTTCTGAGAGCGGCGTTTGCAAATGGGCAGAGAAAAACCTGGTGCCCCTGCGTTAGGTGCGACAATTATAAATAGGCGACAGAGGTGGATATGGGTAAACACTTGCAGAATTGGGGTTATAAGCCTGGTTATACGGTGTGGACCTTCCATGGCGAGTCTGGCGGACGACGGAGAGAGGAGGTGGTCCGTCAGCGCACGGATGAGTACGGAACCGGGATCGAAGACATGGTGCAGGACTTTGACGATGCGCGGGATGAGGACGATGAGATGGAGGAATCTGCGAAGGCCTTCTATGAGATGCTGGAGTCTTCGAAACGTCCGCTGCACGCTCACACTGAGCTTTGTCAGCTCGATGCCATCGCACAGTTGATGGCTTTGAAGGCACAATTCAACTTGGGCACAGATTGTTACAATGCGATCACGACCCTAATTGGGCGGTTTCTACCAAAAGATCATGTTATGCCTGCAAACCTGTACCAATCGGATAAAATCCTCAAGGTACTTAAGATGCCCTATGAGCAGATACATGCTTGTGAAAATGGATGTGCTTTATTTAGGAAAGAGTATGCGGACGAAGACTATTGTCCCAAATGCAAGTCATCCAGGTATGTTGTGGTAGACAATGGTCAAGGTGAGAAGACGCAGACCAAAATACCCGTAAATGTTCTTAGGTATCTTCCAGTGATACCAAGAATTCAACGCCTTTACATGATGGAAGAGATAGCCAGACAGATGACATGGCACAAACATGGGAAGAGAACAGAATTTGATGCAGATGTGAAGCCGATGTTGACTCACCCATCGGATGGTTCAGCATGGAAGCACTTTGATGAAAAACATTCGGAAAAATCTAAGGAGCCAAGGCATTGCCGAATCGCCGTCGGCACAGATGGGTTCAATCCTTTCGGTCTGATGGCAGCCCTATACAGTTGTTGGCCTGTATTTGTCATGCCACTCAATCTCCCCCCATCAGAGATTATGAAAAGGAAGAACATTTTCCTGACGTTGATAATACCAGGGCCCAAATATTCGGGGAAGAATATGGATGTGTACATGCAACCGCTTAAGGAGGAATTGCAACAAGCTTGGGATGAAGGGTTCAAGACATAAGATGGAGCTAGCAAAAAGACCTTCAAAATGCATGTTTGGTACCAGTACTCGATGCATGACTTGCCGGCGTATGCGCTTTTCGCTGGCTTCTGTGTTCATGGAAAGTTCGGGTGCCCAACATGCAAGGCTGCTCTTCAGTTTCATTGGCTGAAGGCGGGTGGCAAGTATTCCTGCTTCGACTTGCATAGACAGTTTCTGCCTCCTAAGCATCCTTTTAGAAAAGACAAGAAGAACTTCATCAAAGGCAAAGTTGTCAAAAACCTGGCAGCACCTACAATGACGGGCGAACATGTCTTGACACAGTTGAACTCTCTCGAGCCTGATCCAGAACGTCCCGGGTATTTTAAGGGATATAATTCGGAACACGCCTGGACTCACAAGACATGCTTCTGGGATCTCCCCTACTTCCAAGACCTCGAACTTCCACACAATATTGACGTGATGCACACTGAAAAAAATATCGGCGAGGCCCTGTTTGGTACATTTTTTGGCATAGATGGGAAGTCAAAGGATAATCCTAAAGCTAGTGTCGACCAGGAGACTCTATGTGATAGACCCTCACAGAACATGCGACAGCCGAAAGGAAAGAAGAATTGGTCCAAGCCAAGGGCCTGGTTCAATCTTGAAAGGGGGCATATCAGGGAAATTCTCTTGTGGGTGCAAAACAGTTTGATGTTCCCCCATGGGTATGCAGCGAATCTGAGGAGGGGAGCGAGTCCTGAAAAACATAAAATATTTGGGCTGAAGAGTCATGATTGGCACATATGGCTTGAGCGGGTAATGCCGGTGATGTTGCGCGGCTATATCCCCGAGGAAGAGTGGCTAGTACTGGCAGAACTGAGCTATTTCTTTCGTGTTCTTTGTGCTAAAGAACTATCCGATGGCGTGCTAGAAGACATGGAAGATATGGCGCCGGAGTTGCTCTGCAAGTTAGAGAAGATCTTTCCACCGGGTTTTTTTAATCCGATGCAGCATTTGATATTGCATCTCCCGACCGAGGCAAGATTAGGGGGCCCTATGCAAAATCGTTGGTGCTATTCAACGGAGAGAATGCAGAAGACGCTTCGAGCAAAATGTAAAAATAAACGTAGAATTGAAGCATCGACGGCCGAGGCTTTCATTACCGAGGAGGCGGAAAATTTCGTGACAGCACATTATGAAGCAAAAAATCGCCATTTGCATAATCCAAAGCCTCGGTACAATACTGGCGACCCCCAACGGCGTCAATCCAACCTCAGCCTATTCAAAGGGAAGCTCGGACCTGTTGGTGCTTCGAGAAATAAGATTTTGGATATCGACGAATGGCGGACTCTTACACTGTATATCTTCACCAACCTAACAGGAGTGCGACCGTATATCGAGTAAGTGCTCGTACGTACATTGTTTCACAACTTCTAATAATTCTTGTTTCTTATTAATTCCCATGAATTCATACAGTCGATACGTCGCCAAATTCTCGAATGGAGTGGTTATTGAAAGTGATTCCATCGCAGAGTATGAACTTCTTGCCAATCAAGGAGACGACAATCCTGGTTTCATCTCTTGGTTCAAACGAACGGTAACTATCATTCATATATAGGGTTTCATTTGTTGGTTCGGCCTATTTTTCACTAATATACCAATCCTTTCCTATTAAACTTATAGGCAAATGAGGAGCCTATGGACGCCGAATTGAGACAAGTCGCTAATGGTTTTGACAATAAGGTCCGTGTATTTGAGAAATACGACATCAACGGGTATCGCTTTCGTACCGTTGATAAAGAGCGAAAAATGGCCGATCGAAAAAGTACAAATTCGGGTGTCTCTGCTGTCGGCGACGGAGGTATTGAGTATTATGGAAGAGTTGAAGCAATATACAAACTTCTATTCTATGGTGAGAATCCTCCCAACGTCGTTGTCTTCAAATGTCATTGGTTTCTCCCGTCGAGGACTAGACGGACTCATGAACATGTAGGTCTAGTTGAAATTCGACAAGACACCCATTTAAATGTCCCCGATGTCTATATTACGGCTCAACAGGCCACCCAGGTTTTCTATCTATCCTACCCCTGCCAAACGGTTGAAAACCTGAAAGGTTGGGATGTCGTTTATGATGTGCCACCACATATTAGACCACCTCCCCCCAATGAAGAGGATTATGTACCCCACATTGACCCAGAGACATATGAAGGAGAATTCTTCCAAGAAACACACGTGATAAAAAAACGTTTCCGAAACCGCTCTACGCAACCCCAGAACATGGAAGAAGACAATGAGAGTGAACCCGATAACGATGATGAGAATGAACCCGCTAACGACGATGTTGAAGAGCCTGAAGAAGAAGAGGTTACTGCTCCAGATGACCTGTCAATGCTTGACCGTTTACATAAAGGCCTTCCAAATGTTGGTGTTGTTGAACCTGATGAGGCCATCATTATCGACGACACGCGTGATAGCGATGACGATCCTTCAATTGATCGCGGAGAAGAGACCGATGATCCCGACTATTGTTAGTTGTATGCATCTCAACTTTAATTACATATATATATTCTCATTATTGCAGTAATTACTGTTTTATTATTAATTCTTTTTCTCATTGTACTAATTATTTTATTTTAATTCTTGGCAGGTTCGTGACAGATATGGACGGCGAGACCTCAGGCTCGCGAGGGAGGGGTCGGGGTCATGCGCTCCCACCTCTGGCTCTACGGAGGTCTTTGCTCGAGAGTATTTCCTCGCCTCCTCCTTCTACTGATGAGCCGCCCAGGGGGAGAGGAGATCGGAAGAAGACCGGGAGAGGCAAAGCAGGTGGTGGTCGCGGGAAAGGGAGACGAACACCTGCTGCTGCTTCCTCGCCGCCACCTCCGGCTGATTCACCAGAGCATTGCAGGGTGGATCCCTCCTCGGACACTCCGGTCCACCAGCCTGAGGTGGAGGAGGAGGCTACGTCCACCCGCACGACCTGGAGTCCCTGGCCGGAGCAGCCGGAGCAGCACACGCCTGAGGGGGAGGCTGGTGCCGAGCTGGACACTACGAATGAGGAGGAGGTAGCTGAGGGTACCACCGTGTACCAGCGTGGGAGTACACGGCTCCCGTCCGTGCCGGTGACTCCCGCCCATAAGTGGTTGATTACGCCTGATGGAGAGACGTAAGTGCACTTATACTCTCTTCCGGTACCTTCTATACTTATGTCTATCTAATGGCTTTGTCTTTTTATACTGCAGGGGTTGGATATACGTCAATGGTGTCCGCAATCCCAACTCCATCCTTGGTGTGCTCGTCAGGGAGAACTTCCCGGGGCTGGTTCAATTGCCCGGACCTGATGAGGTTCCGCAGCCTGGACTCAAATGGGAACACTATTGTGCTGCCCCGGCCCCGCCGGATACGACCATCAACGGGGTCGAATGCCACACCAGAGCCGACATGGTGATCAACGGCTTTTGGGTAATTTCTGTTTCACACAATAAAATCTTGACAATAGCTAGTTGGTGCACTCATCAGTGTTGTCTCGTGCTATTGCAGGTCTACTACAAGGTCGATGAGTCCAAGGAGCAGGAGGCGGAGGACGTGTTAGTTGCAGAGGCCACGCGCCTCTTGCAGAACACAAGGCACGAGATGCGAGTGCAGGCGGTCCATGACTACTACGCCAAGCAAGGGCGCAAGCGTAGCAAGAAGGACTGCCGCAAGAAGTTTCTGACCAGGGC
The DNA here is from genome assembly GCA_950022295.1 of Bromus sterilis. Lineage (NCBI taxonomy): Eukaryota > Viridiplantae > Streptophyta > Magnoliopsida > Poales > Poaceae > Bromus > Bromus sterilis. Next base: position 10,433,889 of record OX465596.1, read on the forward strand.
CCAGTACATGACGGTAACCCTTCTTAAGTCTTGAATAGTTTGCTTGATTTGATTCCTATCTAGGCTACTTATTAGTTTCCTTGTTTACTAACTTAGGCGCCACCGAGATGGTGTGCGGACAAGATGGATTGTTGGGAGGCCATTGTGGACCACTGGTGCTCAGATGCCTGGTTGGCCGTCCACAACAATGCCAAGGAGCGGCGCGCCCAAATGGTTGGTGTGCCACACCATCAAGGAAGCCGCAACTTAGCTGGTTACGGGAATAAATGGGTATGTGCTTTGCTTCAATTTTCATGCAAATTCTACTTTTCTTTGTCTTTTTGGCACCCACAACTTACTAATATCGTGCTTTGCTTTGTCTTCTAGGCGGAGCATAATAAAACGGAGGTGCCTCAGTTGTTCGACATGTATGGCATGGCCCATACAGCGTCGTACAAGAAGGCAAAGGCGCTCTCAGAGTCTGATCTCGCCACTCCTTCGACTTTCACCAACATTGCCGCCTACAGTAAGCTCAAGGCTTATACTGAGGTGGCGAAGGAGAAGCACGGGGAGGCTTATAACCCGCTTGGGAAGCCTATTGAGACGGAGCTGGTGATGATCTCTGGTGGCGGAAGGCGCCATGGCGCCATGGCCATTGGAGATAAGTTGATCAGGTGCGATAAGACTCTTCCTGAGATCAAGGCGCGCCAAATGAGCTCTTCTCCTGCTATAAGGCCTCGTCCGCGGCCAGTCGATCTCGCTATCGTGGTTAGCCATAAGGACTCTTCCATTCTTTTTTTCTCTCATCGAATATTAAAGTGCTAACTACAGGAGTGGGGTTGCAGGAAGCTCTTGAGAGAGAGCGACAAAATACCCAGCGGCTACTCGAGGAGAAGGAGCGATTGGCGGAGGAGAAGGCAACAGAGAGAGAGCGGCTGGCCGAGGAGAGGACGGCGAAGGCTATTGAGGAGGCCGAGGCACGCCACGCTGCGTCGAACAGGGCCTTGTACGAGCTCTTCGTGGTAAGTCACCTTTTCATATTTACCCAAAAAATGCATGTAATAATGTTTGTTTATATTAGTAACTAATATGATTGACTCGTGGAAATTAAATGTGTAGAGTATGTGCGAGAAGACTGGTCAACCCGCTCCACCAATGCCGATCATTTCTCCTATGGGGACGGTGAGTTTTCTTTCAATGATCATCAATACCATTACGTGTCGTCGTGCTAACAAGCATCATTGCAATTGATCTTTTCGTGCAGCATAACTCTCGTGCTGCTTCCCACGACCCTTCTCCCCCGTCAACCTCGGCCAACCCGCCCAGTGCTTCTCAGCCACCTCAGCCTTGAGGTCTCCACTCTGGTAAGTTGTCTTCTATTTTGCTTTATTAATGCTTAGTTAGCTTGATTTGCTCACAAAATGGTAAAGTTAGTTTGATTCCCTAAGAAAATGCTAAGTTAGCTTAATTGGCTCAAAAAATGGTAAAGTTAGCTTAATTACCTCAAAAAATGCTAAAGTGAGCATAATTTACTAAAAATATGAAAAAACTTGGCTTCATTTGATCAAAATTGCTAAAGTTGGCTTAAATTTCTCAAACATTGTAAAGTTAGCTTAATACCTCAAAAAATGCTAACTTAGCTTAATTGGCTCAAAAAATGCTAAGTTAGCTTAATTTCCTCAAAATATGCTAAAGTTATCTCAATTTGATTACAATTGCTTATGCTTCTTTATTTCCTCAATAAGAAGAAGAAGAAGAAGAAAGAGATAAAGAAGAAGAATAAGAGAAGAACTCTTGTCTTATTCTTCTCTTCTTCTTTCTCTCCTTTCTTCTCTTATTTTTTCTTCTTCTTGCTCTCCTTCTTATCTTCTTCTTCTAACTTTCTTTTCTTTCATTTTGCAGATTTGACACTTGTGTTTGGAGACTATTATGTGTTTGGATCACTATTATGTGTTTGGATCACTTGATGTAGTTGTTTGACACTTGTAGTTGTTTGACACTTGTGTTTGGAGACTATTATGTGTTTGGATCACTTGATGATATGTGTTTGTGATGTACTTGATCTTCATTATGTGTTTGGATCACTTGATGATATGTGATATGTGCTAGTACATATGTATATGTATATATTGTTTTGTAAAATGCAGGGAATTAGAACAAAATAAAAATAACAGCGGGTCTGTAGCCATTTTGCCGTCTGCTTGCAGACGACAAAGAGCTTCGCCGACAGCATGCAGACGGCAAAGAGGCCATGTGGCGCCCAGCTATGCAATCTGGCAACAGCTGGGTGACCATATGGTCATTATGCCGTCTGCCCCAGGCAAGACAGACGGCAAAGTAGAAGACTTTGTCGTCTGCTGCTGGACGGCAAACATATGACGGGGGGGGGGGAGTGATGTCATGAACGTACCCGATGACGTCACCCTTCTTTGCCGTCTGTCAGTAGACGGCAACCCCGCCGTTAACGGCCTGACGGAGCGGGCTGGCAAAGCTTCGCCGTCAAGCTGCTCTGCCATCTGTTTCCACTTCAAGCAGACGGCAAAGACCTTTGCCGTCCGTCGATTTCCAGCAGACGACAAAGCACCTCTTTGCCGGTGAAATAGCTGACGGGTTTGCCGTGCGGGGGCAGACGACAAAGGTCTTTGCCGTCTGCCATACAGGTGTTTGCCGTCCGCCAGGGAAGACGACAAACAGGCGAATTCCAGTAGTGCATGATGGAGAGGAGACTCCCGGAGGTCAATCCTCCCTCCGGCAGCGTGCTGGGAAGAGGTCTTCTGGTGCTCCCGATCTTGGAAGCGCGGCGGCGGCGGAACAGAGGCGAGTTCGCGGAATAGGGTTCTTCTTCTGGAGTTTTCCCGTGAAGTAGATTAAATAGGCGAAGGGGGGCAGCCAGAGGTGGACCAGGGCCCCCAGGCGCCCCCCTGGCGCGGCCACGGGTGGGGCCGCGCCGGGTGGCCGCCTTGGCCCCCCTGGCTCCCCTATGGCCCCTCCCGGGCTCTTTTCGACGCTTCCGTCACGCTGATTTTTTATCTGATTTTTCCCGAATTTTTCTGGCACTTTTAATATGGGGGAAAATGAAATAGAAAAACAGCAGAAAACAGGAACTGCCACTGGGGTGCACTGAGTTAATAGGTTAGTCTAAATATGATCAAAAGTGTATGAAAGTTTATCTAGATCATAGCAATATCACACAAAACATGCATGGAGCAAGCAGAAATTATAGATACGTTTTGGACGTATCAACATCCCCAAGCTTAATTCCTGCTCGTCTTCGAGTAGGTAAATGATAACAAGCATAATTTCTGTGGTGACATGCTAGCAACCATATAAGAACTTTGAAAAGTAAAGCAATAAAGGTTAGAGATTCAATTCAAGTCATAACATGCAAGAGTCTATATTAGTATTGAAACAAGTAACAAAAGAACAAAAGGTGCAAGAGCTCTCGCTGTCCGTGACTCGAATGTCTCCAAATGGTGTTTGCGTGCAAGAAGGGGGATAGGGAATACGAGAAAAAAAGTATTTTTGTTGAGAACTCAATCTACTAAAGTTTCACACTTGGTCCTCTTTGGAATCTTATCTTGACTCGTCCCCAGACCACTAGCCAGGTACTTATTGGCTTCTCGCCCTTCGTTGGTTACCCCAAGTGAAGGTTTGAGATGCAGTGCAGCAGCAGTTTTCCCTCGGTGAAGATACGAAGGTTTGTCTCCAGTAGGACTCCAGAGATGATAAGTAGGTGTCAGCGGCGCAACTGACGCGAACCTGCACACAGACACAGATAACTTTGTTCCCAACGAAGTTTAGAGAGGTACCCAGACCACTAGCCAGGTACAAGTCAATTTGATCCACTCCTTTTCGATATTTCGAGCACTCATGCAATGGATGAGCGTAAGCACCAGATTTGACACTTAGGATGGCAAAGAGAGAAATATGGTGGAGGAGGAAGACAAAAAGGATGAGAAAGGCTCACATCAATGAGGACAATCATAGTCAAGAGATGCCAAATGATAGATATGATGTGAGGAGTAGGGATTGCCATGCAACGGATGCACATACGAGCTAAGAAGCTCTCCAATGGAACTAGTGGGGGTGCATCTAAATTGCTAGCTCATGAAGACCTAGAGCTCGTTTGAGGAGGCTCATCCTTGGAATATGCAAGCCAAGTTCTATAGTGTGAAGGTCCCCACATAGCTATATGCAAAAAGATCGTCTCTATGGAGTACAAGGATATAAAGGGAGTACTAGTGTGGATCTCTCAAAAGGATAGTAGTGTTGCCCCTTTCTCTCTTTTTTTTTCTTTTTTCTATTTTTTGTATTTTTTTGGTGGCCTCAATGGCTCTTTCTATTTAACTCTCATTTGTCCTCTTTGGGATCTTTTATTGTGTCCACTTTGGGATCTTTTCCTCACTTAAGGGCAACACTCTATTTTACAAGAAGGTAAAGGAGATCTTTCACACTTTACAAGGTACTCAAAACATAAAGAAGATGTAACTATCATGATGTATGCAAGGTATGTCGCTGCCAGTGTAGCAGGAACATGTATGACATGAAGATCAAGTCATGAAGAGGTGGAAGTTGCATGGCAATGTAACTCAGAAAGGCTATGGAAATGCCTTGATAGGTAGGTATGGTGGCTGTTTTGAGGAAAGATATAAGGAGGCTTATGATGACAGAGTGTATCATGCCAAGGGTTTGGATGTACCGGCGAAGGTGGACACCAACTCTCGGAGTGAGAAGAAGGCAATGCACGGCACGGGAAAGGCTAGCAAAATATGGGAAGGTGGAAGTGTCAACTCTCAATACTTACATTAGTCCGAAGAACTCATGCACTTATTATCGGTAACTCTCAATCTAATGAGGAGGTTCACAAAGAGACAAGTACCTCGAGGAGGAGTGTATGGGGGTTTGGTTATCCTTGCGCATCCTCGACTCATGGTACGTGAGTGTACTCTAATATTCGATCCCTCCAAGGATTAGTGATCCATCTAGTAGCTAGAGTTCTCAACTAGTTTTGTAGGTTTTGGAAATAAACACGGATTGCCCAAAATACGACACCTATCACTAATAGGCAAGAGCTCTTGACACCAAAAGTTCAAACATTACTCACATCAATACCTCAAAACTATTGCAAGCTACTACTAGAATTAAATAGCAACCTCAATTACCTACTTCTCAAAACAAGACACAACTCAGTGCAACAACCAACTCTCTTAACAAGATAAACATGAAAACTAAAAAGAGTTCCAGCAACAAACTAAACAAAATCCAAGGCTCTTGCTAAAGACAAACTAAGACTAAGACTAAACATGGCAGTAGCTATGAAAAGATAAAGAACACACAACAGCAAAAATATAGGCATGAAGAATCCTATGATGTGTTCTAGATTTTGAAAGTGGAGCGTGTTTCTCTCCCACACAAAGTAAGAAGGGATCTAACTTGTTATGAACAGCAAGCAAAGCTAAAGAAAACTAAAAACAAAACCTAAGAGCGAGACGCTCCAAGCATAGCACATAACGCATGAAGTGATAAAAATATAGTGAGACGAAGGACGACCTGATGATTTGTTGATGGAGAAGGGGATGCACGGGGGCATCCCCAAGCTTAGACGCTTGATTCTCCTTGAATATTTATTGGGGATGCATGGGGGCATCCCCAAGCTTGAGCGCTTGACACTCCTGGATCTTCTTTCATCATCTTCCATCGCACACTTGAAAACTCCCTTCATACATAACTCATCATAAGATGATTAGAGAGGTTAGTACCCTTAATAAAATAAAAAAATTCCACTGGATATAAAGATATTCTTGAAGATCTACTGTTTCTCAAGAGTGCCAAAAAGTATTTGCAAAGAAAAGGCAAGCTTAAGGTTTGCAAAAGTAAGGAGAGACAAAACGTGGCAGAATCTGTGAAAAACAGAACAGCAGATAGTAAAGAATTTCTTAGGGACACTTCTGGAACTCAAATCAAAAAACTCAGAACATACGGTAGTTTCGTAATTGTATAGAGAATACTGTGTAAAAAATTGAGCTCAAAAAGATGGACTGGGATTTTTCTGGAATGTTTCTGGTCACGAGGACATAATCTGTTTTCTGGACAGCATGTCACAACTTTTACTTCCCTTGCCGTAAGAGGCTATAACTTGTCACAAAGCTGAAAAATAAAGATACAATGATGTTGCTACAGAAGTAAATATCATCAAGACACAACAAAAGAAAAAAGAAACACCTAAATTCGTTGTGGGCTGCCTCCCGAAAGCGCTTCTTTAAAGCCATTAGCTAGGCATGATGCAAAAGAAGAATCAAGTTTTATCAAGAGAAAGAGAAGAACTAGCCCGTGTAACGGACTCAAAAGGTAACTTGAATTTCTTTCTAGGGAAGTGTTCCATCCCCTTTTTGAATGGGAATTGGAATTTAATATTCCCCTCTTTCATGTCAATAACCGCACCAACGGTGCGAAGAAAAGGACGTCCCAAAATAATTGGACATAAAGGTTCACACTCTATATCCATAAGAATAAAATCAACGGGAACATAGTTGTCATTGACAATGATAAGAACATCGTCGATCTTCCCCAAAGGTTTCTTCATGGAAGAATCAAAAAGACTAACACCAAAAGAACAAGGCTCAAAAGGCTTCAATTCAGACATATCAAATATTCTTTTGGGCATAACGGAGGTACTAGCTCCAACATCACATAAAGCATAGCAAGAGAAGTTATTCAATTTAATTTTGATCATAGGGTCCCAACCATCATCTAGCTTCCTAGGTATGGAGGCGTCTACTCTAAGCTTCTCCTCCCTAGCTTTGATAAGAGCATTTGTGATATGCTCCGTGAAGGCAAGATTAAGTGTGCTAGTGTGTGGGTCTCTAGACATTTTGTGTAGCAAACTGATAACTTCAGAGAGGGTGCAACTATCAAAATCAATATCACTACTATCAAAGGTGGTAGTAGTGTCATCTAGGCTCACTTGTTTGAAACCCTCTATGTTCATAGGAGTTTCTTTTTCTTCGGTTGAGGTATTAGCATCACCATTAATAGGTCCGACGGGACTAGGAGTGCATTGGGTGCTAATAGTTTGGGTGTCCTCAACAATTTGGATAGTGGCAACTGTGTGGTGTGTAGGAAGGCTCTTAATTCTATCATCTTCCTCTTTTTCTCTAGCCCATCTTTCTTTAAGTTTAGCCATCATCCTAATATTTTCATTGATTTGTAACTGGATAGCATTAATAGGAGTGGCCTTATTCTCCTCAAGGGGGGAGGTTCTAATTTTAAGCATCTCAATATCAAGGGCTAAGCTTTCTACCTTCAAAGAGAGATTATCTATTTTAGCTAATTTCTCCTCTACATTTTTGTTGAAGGCTTTTTGGGTAGTGATAAAGTCTCTAAGCATGCTTTCTAATTCAGAAGGGGGGTTCTTGTTGCTAGGGTAAGTGTTGTTGTTCCCATAATTGGATGGGAACGGTCTAGGATTGCTAGCAAAATTTCCCCTATAAGCATTTTTGTTGAAGTTGTTTCTAGCAATAAAGTTCACATCTACTTGTTCTTGAGCAACCAAAGAATTTAAAGGCACATCATGAGGATCAATAGAGGGTTGCTTGGTAAGTAGAGACATAATTAAGTCAACTTTTTTATTGAGGGAGGTAATTTCCTCGACAGAGTTTACCTTCCTACCTGTTGGAGCGCGTTCGGTGTGTCATTGGGAATAATTGGTCATCATTTCATCAAGAAGCTTCGTGGCAGCACCAAGTGTAGTTGACATAAAGGTTCCTCCCGCGGCCGAATCTAACAGGTTCCGCGAGGTAAAGTTCAAGCCTGCATAAAAAGTCTGGATAACCATCCAGGTAGTCAAACCATGTGTAGGGCATTTCTTAACAAGAAATTTCATTCGTTCCCAAGCTTGGGCAACGTGTTCATTATCCAATTGCTTAAAATTCATAATATTACTCCTCAATTGGATAATCTTAGCAGGAGGGTAGTACTTCCCTATAAAAGCATCTTTGCACTTATCCCAAGAATCTATGCTATTTCTAGGCAAAGATTGAAACCAGATTTTAGCATCTCCCCTTAAAGAGAAAGGAAAGAGCTTGAGCTTAACAACATCACCTTCTACTTCTTTATACTTTTTCATATCACATAATTCAACAAAATTATTCAAGTGTAAATCAGCATCATCTCCAGTACCAGAGAATTGATCTCTCATAACAAGGTTTAGCAAAGCAGGTTTAATTTCATAAGAGGTAGCTGAAGTGGCAGTGTGGCAATGGGAGTGCAGATAAATTCTTGGTTGTTGTGACTAGTGAATTCACACAACTTGGTGTTTTCAGTGGAACCAATAGTAACAGCAAGTGTGGCAGATTTTTTTGTAGTTTTTGATAAAAGACACAAAGATAAAAACTGAAAGATAAACTAACAAGACTAAAAAAAAGGTAAAGGGTAGTGTGCAACTCCCCTATCTTAGCACTCGGAGTCCCCGGCAACGGCGCCAGAAATACTCTTGCTTATTGGCTTCTCGCCCTTCGTTGGTTACCCCAAGTGAAGGTTTGAGATGCAGTGCAGCAGCAGTTTTCCCTCGGTGAAGATACCAAGGTTTGTCTCCAGTAGGACTCCAGAGATGATAAATGGTGTCAGCGGCGCAACTGACGCGGACCTGCACACAGACACAGATAACTTTGTTCCCAACGAAGTTCAGAGAGGTTGTCAATCTCTACGATCTTGTTGTTCATAAATGATAAAACGCACGGGATAATGATAACAACTTGAAAGTAAATGCAGAAAAGTAAATATAGCTTGGAATCAGTAATGAGGATATGGACCGGGATACGTGATGTTCACTAGTGATGTCTCTCTCCCAAAAGACGATAAAAATTCTATGCGAGGTAAACAAATTACCGAAGGGCAATTGACAGGATTATGAACGCACCGCAATGCTAACTATGCTACAAAAGAAAGGAAGAGGTTCAAAAGCACGGACAGTACGCCAAAATAAGTAGACCGAAATCCATCTGCATCTACTACTAATCATCCACCTTGAGATATCTATCCAGAACATCTCACTGGTATTAAGTTGCGAGCCCCACCCAAAGTGTAAACCCAAAGCAACAGACAACTGCATTAAAAAGAACTCTGCGTAAAGTAAATAATCCTTGTGACCGCGGTCACAAGCACCATTGTTTCCCTCCTTGTGGCAACAACACATCCCCTAGACTCATGTTTCTGCCACTCAAGCGTGTCATCGGGGGGCATGAACCCACAATCTAGCACAACGCTCCCTCTTGGAGTCACTACCTACTACTTGGCCAAAGCAATAAACAGCAACGGAGAACTTGCAAGAATTACTTAGGAACAAAAATATAAGAGATAAAAACCAAATATATTACTCTATCACAATCTGAACATAATCTCATAATCCATCAGATCCCTCCAAACTCAACATAGCAACAGCAGAAATATTACAAAGGTGCCTCGATCATGTAGGGCAGCTCACGAGGTCTAAACAATGAAGATCAAAGAGGGGAGGAGAACATCACATAGCTACTGATCACGAAACCATGGTCCAAGGAAAACTACTCACGAGACATCCGGGGAGCATCCATGGTAGAGAGGAGACTCACGGAGGTCAATCCTCCCTCCGGCAGGGTGCCGGGAAGAGGTCTTCTGGTGCTCCCGATCTTGGAAGCGGGCCGGCGGCGGAACAGAGGCGAGTTCGTGGAATAGGGTTCTTCTTCTGGAGTTTTCCCGTGACGTAGATTAAATAGGAAAGGGGGGCAGCCAGAGGTGGACCAGGGGCCCCAGGCGCCCCCCTGGCGCGGCCAGGGGTGGGGCCGCGCCGGGTGGCCGCCTGGCCCCCTGGCTCCCCTCTGGCCCCTCCCGGGCTCTTCTCGAAGCTTCCGTCACGCTGATTTTTTATCTGAATTTTCCCGAATTTTTCTGGCACTTTTTATATGGGGGAAAACTGAAATAGAAAAACAGTAGAAAACAGGAACTGGCACTGGGGTGCACTGAGTTAATAGGTTAGTCCAAATATGATCAAAAGTGTATGAAAGTGTATCTAGATCATAGCAATATCACACAAAACATGCATGGATCAAGCAGAAATTATAGATACGTTTTGGACGTATCACCAGGTACAAGTCAATTTGATCCACTCCTTTTCGATATTTCGAGCACTCATGCAATGGATGAGCGTAAGCACGAGAGTTGACACTTAGGATGGCAAAGAGAGAAATATGGTGGAGGAGGAAGACAAAAAGGATGAGAAAGGCTCACATCAATGAGGACAATCTTAGGCAAGAGATGCCAAATGATAGATATGATGTGAGGAGTAGGGATTGCGATGCAACGGATGCACATACGAGCGAAGAAGCTCTCCATGGAACTAGTGGGGGTGCATCTAACTTGCTCTCTCATGAAGACCTAGAGCTCGTTTGAGGAGGCTCATCCTTGGAATATGCAAGCCAAGTTCTATAGTGTCAAGGTCCCCACATAGCTATATGCAAAAAGATCATCTCTATGGAGTACAAGGATATAAAGGGAGTACTAGTGTGGATCTCTCAAAAGGATAGTAGTGTTGCCCCTTTCTCTCTTTTTTTTTCTTTTTTTTTCTTTTTTCTATTTTTTGTATTTTTTTGGTGGCCTCAATGGCTCTTTCTATTTAACTCTCATTTGTCCTCTTTGGGATCTTTTATTGTGTCCACTTTGGGATCTTTTCCTCACTTAAGGGCAACACTCTATTTTACAAGAAGGTAAAGGAGATCTTTCACACTTTACAAGGTACTCAAAACATAAAGAAGATGTAACTATCATGATGTATGCAAGGTATGTCGCTGCCAGTGTAGCAGGAACATGTATGACATGAAGATCAAGTCATGAAGAGGTGGAAGTTGCATGGCAATGTAACTCAGAAAGGCTATGGAAATGCCTTGATAGGTAGGTATGGTGGCTGTTTTGAGGAAAGATATAAGGAGGCTTATGATGACAGAGTGTATCATGCCAAGGGTTTGGATGTACCGGCGAAGGTGGACACCAACTCTCGGAGTGAGAAGAAGGCAATGCACGGCACGGGAAAGGCTAGCAAAATATGGGAAGGTGGAAGTGTCAACTCTCAATACTTACATTAGTCCGAAGAACTCATGCACTTATTATCGGTAACTCTCAATCTAATGAGGAGGTTCACAAAGAGACAAGTACCTCGAGGAGGAGTGTATGGGGGTTTGGTTATCCTTGCGCATCCTCGACTCATGGTACGTGAGTGTACTCTAATATTCGATCCCTCCAAGGATTAGTGATCCATCTAGTAGCTAGAGTTCTCAACTAGTTTTGTAGGTTTTGGAAATAAACACGGATTGCCCAAAATACGACACCTATCACTAATAGGCAAGAGCTCTTGACACCAAAAGTTCAAACATTACTCACATCAATACCTCAAAACTATTGCAAGCTACTACTAGAATTAAATAGCAACCTCAATTACCTACTTCTCAAAACAAGACACAACTCAGTGCAACAACCAACTCTCTTAACAAGATAAACATGAAAACTAAAAAGAGTTCCAGCAACAAACTAAACAAAATCCAAGGCTCTTGCTAAAGACAAACTAAGACTAAGACTAAACATGGCAGTAGCTATGAAAAGATAAAGAACACACAACAGCAAAAATATAGGCATGAAGAATCCTATGATGTGTTCTAGATTTTGAAAGTGGAGCGTGTTTCTCTCCCACACAAAGTAAGAAGGGATCTAACTTGTTATGAACAGCAAGCAAAGCTAAAGAAAACTAAAAACAAAACCTAAGAGCGAGACGCTCCAAGCATAGCACATAACGCATGAAGTGATAAAAATATAGTGAGACGAAGGACGAACTGATGATTTGTTGATGGAGAAGGGGATGCACGGGGGCATCCCCAAGCTTAGACGCTTGATTCTCCTTGAATATTTATTGGGGATGCATGGGGGCATCCCCAAGCTTGAGCGCTTGACACTCCTGGATCTTCTTTCATCATCTTCCATCGCACACTTGAAAACTCCCTTCATACATAACTCATCATAAGATGATTAGAGAGGTTAGTACCCTTAATAAAATAAAAAAATTCCACTGGATATATAGATATTCTTGAAGATCTACTGTTTCTCAAGAGTGCCAAAAAGTATTTGCAAAGAAAAGGCAAGCTTAAGGTTTGCAAAAGTAAGGAGAAACAAAACGTGGCAGAATCTTTGAAAAACAGAACAGCAGATAGTAAAGAATTTTTTAGGGTCACTTCTGCAACTCAAATAAAAAAACTCAGAACATACGGAAGTTTCGTAATTGTATAGAACATACTGTGTAAAAATTTCAGCTCAAAAAGATGAACTGGGATTTTTCTGGAATGTTTCTGGTCACGAGGACAGAATCTGTTTTCTGGACAGCATGTCACAACTTTTACTTCCCTTGCCGTAAGAGGCTATAACTTGGCACAAAGCTGAAAAATAAAGATACAATGATGTTGCTACAGTAGTAACAATCATCAATACACAACAAAAGCAAAAAGAAAAACCTAAATTCGTTGCGGGTTGCCTTCCGAAAGCGCTTCTTTATAGCCATTAGCTAGGCTTAAAGATTATAGAAGATGCTCTCACAAGAATAAGAATTTTGAAGCAAAAGAGAGCATCAAGAAGAAAATATGAAACACATTTAAGCCTAACCCACTTCCTATGTATAGGCATCTTGTAAGAAAATAAATCAAAGAAGCACAAAGTGACATGCATAGAAAGGTGGAACAGGAACATCTTCAAAACTTTCAACATAAAGAGAGGAGTTTTAGTAATATGGAATTTTCTACAACCAAACTTCCCTCTCTCAAAATAATTTTCAGTAGTATCATGAACAACATCAAGAATATAACTATCACATAAATCATGTTGTTCATGAACTGCAAGCACACGTGTATAGTTTTCAACACGGTCTTTAGGATTATAAGATAAATGCAACCTATCACATTGAGCCTTGATAAGAGCAAAGTTCTCCGGAGTTGGAGATTTCAAAAGGATAATAGGACAATCAAGTGTGGGTGCAATAGCAACAATTTCATGCTTAACATAAGGAACTATAGAGAGTTCATTTTTGTCAGCATCATCCATAGTGGCATCTTGGCCATAAACAAAGAAAGTATCAAAATTTTCAGAAAGGGATATTTCAAGTGAGTCCTCGGAATCATGGGATTCCTCCACAATGCAATCATTGGCATCTTCTTGGGAAGCAAACATTTTATTTTTAAAATCCTCAATATAAGAATTGGAAGTATAATTCTCGAAGCAATAAGCAAGAACTGCAAAGTTTTCAGACTCGAAAATAGTATCGTGATATTTTTCAATCAAAGAAGCAATCTCATAGGCACCTTTAAAAGCAACAAACTCTTCAATCTTTTCAACATCAAAGTAATCATAAACACCTTTAGCATAAGAAGATAAGATCTCATTTTCATTAAACTCACATTGGAAAGGGAGGTGCTTATGATCTATATTAGAACAACAAGTAAAATCATAAATGTGGCACAAAAGTTTAGCATGGCAATAAGAAACATGTACTTGATCCCATAAGTGTTTCCCTTTCTGAGATAGGCGGTGCCGCGTATAATGAGCATGCTCATCCAATAATTTTCCCTCAACCAAGTCGGTTGGGTTTTTAGCGCGAGCACAAATTGATCGAAGAAGATCCAAGTGAAACATGTCCATCCTACCATATTTGGGTGGTTCATCACCCATGATGAGGATAGCATAAATAGGCAAAGCAAGACAAAGGCAAAAGGTAGCAACTATTTTTGTGGTTTTTCATAAAGGACACAAAGATAAAAACTGAAAGGTAAACTAACAAGACTAAAAAAAACAAAGGTAAAGGGTAGTGTGCAACTCCCCTATCTTAGCACTCGGAGTCCCCGGCAACGGCGCCAGAAATACTCTTGCTTATTGGCTTCTCGCCCTTCGTTGGTTACCCCAAGTGAAGGTTTGAGATGTAGTGCAGCAGCAGTTTTCCCTCGGTGAAGATACCAAGGTTTGTCTCCAGTAGGACTCCAGAGATGATAAGTAGGTGTCAGCGGCGCAGCTGACGCGGACCTGCACACAGACACAGATAACTTTGTTCCCAACGAAGTTCAGAGAGGTTGTCAATCTCTCCGGTCTTGTTGTTCAAAAAATATAAAACGCAAGGGATAATGATAGCAACTTGAAAGTAAATGCAGAAAAGTAAATATAGCTTGGAATCAGTAATGAGGATATGGACCGGGATACGTGATGTTCACTAGTGATGTCTTTCTCCCAAAAGACGATAAAACTGCTATGCGAGGTAAACAAATTACAGAAGGGCAATTGACAAGATTATGAACGCACCGCAATGCTAACTATGCTACAAAAGAAAGGAAGAGGTTCAAAAGCACGGGCAGTACGCCAAAATAAGTAGACCGAAATCCATCTGCATCTACTACTAATCATCCACCTTGAGATATCTATCCAGAACATCTCGCTGGTATTAAGTTGCGAGCCCCACCCAAAGTGTAAACCCAAAGCAACAGACAACTGCATTAAGAAGAACTCTGCGTAAAGTAAACAATCCTTGTGACCGCGGTCACAAGCACCATTGTTTCCCCCCTTGTGGCAACAACACATCCCCTAGACTCATGTTTCTGCCACTCAAGCGTGTCATCGGGGGGCATGAACCCACAATCTAGCACAACGCTCCCTCTTGGAGTCACTACCTACTACTTGGCCAAAGTGTTGGAAATATGCCCTAGAGGCAATAATAAAATGTTATTATATATATTTCCACGTTCGTAATTAATGTTTATATTTCTGTGCTATAATTGCAATGACCCTGACTATGAGATTCAGAAGAAAACTCACTTGCATGTGTGGAAATGTAAACACCAAGAGTTCCTGGTTTAGCCTCTAAGACCAGCTCATGTGCTAACTGATGATTACGTTTTCTTAATCATGGACATTGTTCTTGTAACAAGGATGTCAGTAGCAATGGGAACATATTGTTAGCAGAACAATGATGTTGAACCGACCCCAGTATTGAATGATATACTTAGAGAGCACATCGTAACAACGTTATAAGTCATATCATGAAATGTTATCATATACGTAATTCCTTAGACCATGAGAGTATTGAGTTGCTTCACACATGAAGACATGCTTTGGTTCTTAGATGAATCCTCCCGTAAATGGGAAGTAGTAAAATAAGTTCTGGGTATGTCAGATGGTGTGGCTAGTGACTGTGATAGTTCAAGAATGGGATTTGGTCCTTCACGATGAAGAAGATATTCACTTCGGGCCCACTCGGTATGAAGGTATCCATTATAGTCTGGCCAGACGCATTGTGATTCAGTCACAGGGATACCGGAATACGATAACGAGAAAAGGGACAAACGAGCAAAGAGGATAACGAGTGGCTTGTGTTCAAGAAGTTGTTACACATGGGTGCCAAAACATCTCTCCTCTAACTTTGTCATATATCACGAAGCAAAGGGAATGGTACATGAATAAACATAATGGTTCACTCGAAGTTTCTTCGTGTATGTGCGGGAGTCAACATGGGTGTCCATGGCTCCGCTGTTGATTATTGGCTATTGACAAAAGGCTGTTGACCTATGTCCGGAAGATGTTCTGAGTCATGTCCGCATTATACCGAACCTATTGGGTCACACACTTAACGAGCAGTAGTCTGTTAGAATACTAGTATGGTAGAAGGTTTAGTGGAAGCAAAGCAGAATAGTTCATACGGGTACCGGAAGTAGTTCCGGGGATTTATGAAATAGTTCATAAGGGCACCAAAAGTAGTTTTGGGTATTTAAGGATATGTCCGGATCACTCTGGAGTAGTCCCAGGTGGTTCCGGAACATATGAAAATGGTAATGGGAAAGTTTACGATCAACCGGAATAGTTTCGGTGATCGGTGGACATCTTAAACAATATGTTGTGTTCACCGGACATATTAACCTAAACCCGGATTGTTCCGAAACCTATTTATATGGCTCCGGAACATTCGTTAGAGGTCCCGGAAGGTATTGGAAGTGCTCCAAAAGTGTCCGGAATGTCCCGAAACGGTCCCGGTATGTCCCGGAAGGTCCTAGAAGCCTCTAGAAGGTCATGGAAGGTTCCAGAAGGTTCCGGGCATTACCACCCACTCCCCTGCGCCCCTAGCCTTGGGGGGCAAGCCACCTAGGCTGCCCTGGCCGGCCAAGGGGTGGGGGGCGCACCAAGGGGAAGGAATCCCCCTCCAGGTGGGATTTCCAAAACCCATTATGGCAGGTTTCCGGTGGGAAGGTGTGGGAAGGTTTGGAAGGCTTGGGAGTCCAAGTTGGACTCCCAAACCTCCTTGAGCTGCGCCCTAGGCCCCTTGGCCACCTATATAAGGTGAGCCAAGGGTGGGGGAAGACACACACAATCAATCCCCAAGGCCTATGCGCCACCCTCCCTCCTCTAAACCCCGTTGCTCCACTTTTAGACCCCGGTTTAGACGCTGTTCTAGATCGGAATCCGTTAGGATTTTCTCCCTCTAGTTTTCTCGGTGGCGTTCATCTCTGGACGGCGGAGCGCTGCTGGATTGCTGCTACGGGATGTGTGGATACTAATGGAGGGGTCGTACCTTCGACCCTTCTTCGAGGAGCTTGTTCATGGGACTTGTCCGTGGGACTAGATCACGGGACTTGTTCATGGGATTGATCGAGGGACTGTTCGTGGGAGAACTTGCGAGATCTACTTCCACTACGTCCACGAGCTTCACCAACTCTACTTCCGCTACATCGGTTGGTGAGCCATGACCTAAAACCTTGTATGCAATCTTCTTGGATGATCTTGGGTTCTTGATTCGTAGGCCGAAATTTTTTGTTTTCTACTACGTTTCCCAACACAAAGCAATAAACAGCAACGGAGAACATGCAAGAATTACTTAGGAACAAAAATATAAGAGATAAAAACCAAATATATTACTCTATCACAATCTGAACATAATCTCATAATCCATCAGATCCCTCCAAACTCAACATAGCAACAGCAGAAATATTTTTAAGGTGCCTCGATCATGTAGGGCAGCTCACGAGGTCTAAACAATGAAGATCAAAGAGGGGAGGAGAACATCACATAGCTACTGATCAAGGACCCATTGTCCAAGGAAAACTACTCACGAGACATCCGGGGAGCATCCATGGTGGAGAGGAGACTCCCGGAGGTCAATCCTCCCTCCGGAAGGGTGCCGGGAAGAGGTCTTCTGGTGCTCCCGATCTTGGAAGCGGGCCGGCGGCGGAACAGAGGCGAGTTCGTGGAATAGGGTTCTTCTTCTGGAGTTTTCCCGTGACGTAGATTAAATAGGAAAGGGGGGCAGCCAGAGGTGGACCAGGGGCCCCAGGCGCCCCCCTGGCGCGGCCAGGGGTGGGGCCGCGCCGGGTGGCCGCCTGGCCCCCCTGGCTCCCCTCTGGCCCCTCCCGGGCTCTTCTCGAAGCCTCCGTCATGCTGATTTTTTATCTGAATTTTCCCGATTTTTTCTGGCACTTTTTATATGGGGGAAAACTGAAATAGAAAAACAGCAGAAAACAGGAACTGGCACTGGGGTGCACTGAGTTAATAGGTTAGTCCAAATATGATCAAAAGTGTATGAAAGTGTATCTAGATCATAGCAATATCACACAAAACATGCATGGAGCAAGCAGAAATTATAGATACGTTTTGGACGTATCAATCGCTGATGGAAAACGAAAGCGGCAGGGCAGGGCAGCCATGTCGTTCAAGGAACCTCCAACAATAAGAAGGGCCCCAAGAAGATTGTGATGGCGGCGCGATGCTGGACCTCTTCTCCATTTCCATCGAGTCTACCGGCGCCCGAAATGTGTTCGTTGGAACGCCGGTGAGGTGAAATAATTATTTTTGCTCCGATCAACTCCTTCAATTGTGTAGCAACCCTTGTCAAATGTATTGCGAGTTGTTGGAGGAGAATGCGGTGGATTTGAGTGCGCCTCTTGAAGATTTTGAGCCGGTAATACACTTGCAAGTAGACCCAAATCCGGAGACGAGGGAGAGGGATGATGACGATGATGAAGTGGAAGAGCTTGATGAAGAGGAGTTTGATGGTACCCAAACCTATTGGGGGAAAATGATCGAAAACTATAGCGAGGTGGACAAAGCATGCTTGATTTGAGCATGGGAGAATGTGTCACTCAATGCGATGACCGAAAAATATCAAAATGGGAAGAAGTATTGGCAAAGGAATGAGGACAAATATCACAAGCTTGTGCCGATTACCTTGGGCCGTTATTTGAAATCACATCAAGGCCGATCGATAACGATCAAGAAAACATGTAGCCATTGGAGTTGGTGTTTAATGCAAGTGAGAAAGGCCCCTCCTAGTGCTGCACAATCGATGACTACATAAGTTAGTTTTGTTTGTATTTCACCCTTGCATATTTTGTTGATGACTAGTTGTGCTCAACCTTGTATCTTCTCCAATGACTTGTAGCATCG
Source organism: Bromus sterilis (assembly GCA_950022295.1). Taxonomy (NCBI): domain Eukaryota; kingdom Viridiplantae; phylum Streptophyta; class Magnoliopsida; order Poales; family Poaceae; genus Bromus; species Bromus sterilis. The sequence goes on from OX465596.1 coordinate 10,452,348, forward strand.
CATTGTCAATGAATTGTTTAAGCAAATCCCGGATTTCTAGGGAAGGCCACTCATGCTTCACCATTGTTGGCTCTTGCTAAAGGATAGTACGAAGTGGAGTATAGGGACAAGGAAGCTCCTCCAAAGAAAGGGTCCCTTGTAACTTTGGAGGGCGATGAAGATAGTGATGATGCACCAAAGGGATGAAAATACAAGGTCAAGCCGAATGGGAATAGGAAGGAGAGAGAGTGGGGTGAAGAGGTCGACCAAGGCTTTTTCTTTGAGAGAACAAATTGGTGAGATGGTGAAGCTCAAAGAAACTACGTTGGCCAAGCATTTGGCAACCAATATTGAATTGTCCCAGAAGAAAGAGAAATACAAAGAGGAAAACCAGGCGAGGAGATGTGCCTACGAGGAGTGCAAGATCATTGTAGAGGAGCAAAAGAGGAAGGATGAGAGGACCACCGAGTTGGACCAATTCTTGATGATGCATCCGAAGCCATGGATGCTTTGTCAAAAGAATTTTGGGAGATGAAAGGGTGAAGATCGTGTGACGAAGAAGGATGAAGATTCACAATCTTATGGTTGGTCGATACGTCTCAAATGTATCTATAATTTTTGCTTGTTTCATGAGATTGTTATATGTTTTTGCTACACTTTCCTATATTCCTCCCCAGATCATCCTCCATCGATGTCGCTTCCTCCCATGATGATGCGTGAGTAGTTCCTTCGCGAGGCTGAGGCTCATACCAGTAGCTATGTGGTTATCTCTCTTTCTCATGATGTGATTTTAATTGTGATCATGAGCTATATTAATCTAGTTTAATCCCACGATGTTTCCCCTTCTATTTTGTATTGATTGTGATGTTGCTCACTTGATGATATCTATTCTAATCTTCGGGCCCAGCGACCTGGGTCTCATATGGACATGTATCAGAAGAATATGAACATGAGTTCATTCTATTTTGTGTTGGATTGAATAGTAGAATTGAGGTCACTTGAGGCTTGTGTTTAGTATAATCTTCATAGTGTCTCGGTGCCTCCAATGAGCTAGAGTATTGACACATACACTTAGAATTGCATTACCAGTGAAAAGTTATGCAAAAAATATAATTATTGGAACAAAGCACCAGTGAAAAAATCATCAATATCTAATGGACTCCGATCCGACTCGTCAAATCTCTATCTCTACCCATAAAAAATATATAGTGTTCTTTTTTGTCAGTAGAAACACCTTCCTCCAACTTTTATTGTACGCTTATAGCCCTTTCGATCGTCAATAATATATCTTTCATGTGTAGAGAGCCCTTTCAATCGTCAATAATATACTTTTTTGTGTAAAAAGGAAGCCCTAGATTTATTTTCTTTGCACAATAACTCTGCAATTACTGTTATGGGGTCATCTTTCTAACCAAGATCACAAATCAATCTTTAATAAATAATTCTCAAATAAGAGATGTAATCTCTAATGAATCTATAAACTAACTGAACATGACTTAGAATGAATGGTTTTCTACAACGACAATCCATTTCATTGCATGATAATATTTATGCAGTATATTCTTGTTTCAACACACATACAATTTCATGCCTGATGATAAGTCCCTCACAGAGCGACCTAAGAAGATGGAGGAAGTGATGAGCTCCCAATCTCCCACTGAGAGGCATCTCCAACGCCGACCCGTAAAACAGATATTGTAACCATCCGTGAATTGGTTTGGACCAACCCGTGAATACTGATATGAGAGCTGATCATTCAATCATAGATGCAAATGTTTGTCCACAGTACAAGCAAAATAACACAAAGTGGGATAATTTCAGACATAATTCAATCCAATTTGGATATAGTTTACATAAATTGGACGATTCACATAAAAATCAAACATTAACCTAGTCTACTCCTACGATAACACCCGTGAGCTCCCTGAATTGAAGTTGATGCAGTACTTTCTCGGGTCGCCAGCATAGAAGCTCTCAGAATTTGCACTAAAACATGTTGGTTGGGCACAAAGCAGACCCACATGGTATACATGACATGTCCACATATATCTCCCATGTTTTATTCCTCCCCAGAGTCATCGTCTATCTTCTGGACATCACCGGTGGAGGTGAGGCGTAGGTGCTCGGTGCAGACCACGTCTATGAGTCCGACTTGCCTATGTTTCCGTCTGCGATCACCTACGTTGCCTCTGTTAGGATCATGTTATAGTCGGTGCGCGATCTCCTGGACCGCATGTAGTTGCTCGATGAAGTTTGGGGTATCCGTTGCCATGACCGCCAAGGTTATTATGTCGCCTTAGATTTGGCTCTCCACCAAATGATGTTGCTTGAGGAGGTCCATTTTGTACCGTTGATACTCTTTCGCCTACAGGAAAGCCGAAACAGGCGCGACACCGAATACTCCTCCTCCATGACGGCGTCGAAGTGTGTTCGCGCCTACTACATGGTGATGCTGACAATGACTACGATGGCAAGGGATCCGGCTCGGCTTCAGACGTCTCCTCCATCATTGTCACGTCCTCGCTCAAATCCCAACGAATGAATGCAAGCAGACCTCTATGCGATACGCATGACAGACCTGCCAAATCCAATTGTGTGTTGAAGGGGTGCCCCCACCTCCTCTATTTATAGGGGGAGGAGAGCCATCTTGGAGGATGGGCAGCCCTAGGGGCTGCGCCCTAGGGTTCCCCTCCCTAGGGTTGCGCCAAGGGGGGAGGGGAAGCTTCCTGGAAGCTCCCCCAAGGCGCCCTCCCCTCTTGGGCTCCCTTTGCCCAAGTGCTCCCTCCCCACTTGGGCCTTCCAAGTGAGAGGGATCCCATTAATATTAAATTCATTCATTTAATTTCAAAACCTTTTCAAAATACATAATAAATGAATATTAAATATATCTAGACCAACTCGGAACTTTTCCGGCCCTCCGGTTTTACCCGGTTTTCTTAAAACCCTTCCCGGTACCTTACCGGGTCCCGAAACGGTTCCGGTTTTCTCATCGATCATAACCCAATCACTCTGAGACTTTCGCGGTGTGATAAATACATGCTCATATCACTCTAGTACTCTACAGATCATCTACCTTTAAGTGTGTGACCCCATTGGTTCGGTAGGATACGGACATGAACCGGAAACTTGTTTTCCCGCGGAACAATAATCGATAGCGGAGCCATGGACACCCATAACGGTTCCCATAACTACACGAATATAAATTCGGGTGAACCATAAGGTTAACATGCCAGTCCTATTGGCTTCACGATACTATACAAAACCTGAGGTGAGATCTATTAGGTATCCGCATGATTAACCATTAACCATTATACCAAGTCATCCTCCTTGTTTTGTTCCATTTTTCTCGTTTAGTATTCCGGTATCCCTTGTGATCAATTCAGAGTGTCTGGCCTGACGATATTGGATGCCGTAATACCGAGAGGGCCCACAGAAGTATCTCTCCATCGTTAGAGGAGCAAATTCCCAACTTGAATCGTTAAGTCCCTTGACACACTTTCAGATGTGAGTGATCAAAGCCATTATTGCCACGCCTGTTACGGGTGGTGTTGGGACAGTGTCAGAACCCACCCTCCGGTATGAAGTTACGAAACATTCTTATGGTCATGAAGGACACATGCATATTAACTTTAGATGATTTTACTTATAACATGGAAACGATGTGATCTCAAAGTAAATCATACAATTGGGTCGGTTCAGCATCTTTGTTCTGGCAACAATGTGCTCCCATGTGTTAACGGCATTTCCAATGCCCTATGAACAGGAAAACATGTCATCCATAACACACGGGTTAGTCCTAGAGGCAGACTAAGAACACTTTGTGTTTATACTCTACACCTGTATATGGGTTTTCCTCCGAAGGCAGTTAACATGCTACTTGGCAAACCTCCGCATAGGCCATTGCAGTTATAGCATAGACATATAAACATTAATAATGAACCTGGAATTATAATAATACAATTTATTATTGCCTCTAAGGCATATTTCCAACAGTTATCACCTCCTCGCTCAAATCCCAACGAATGACTGCAAGCAGACCTCTATGCGCTACGCACGACAGACCTGCCAGTTGCTGGCCATGCGGGGCAACTCGTTCCTCTACTTTGTTGAAAATCTCTGCCACAAGCCCACAAGGCTTTAGAGCTCGCTTCCATGGTTGAAGTGTAGCACGAAAGAATGGGAGGCGTGGGGTAGTGAAAATAGTGCAATACGCAACCACGTTTAAATACCGAGCAACGACCGGTTGAATTCCAATTTGAATTGGGTGTCAGAGTGGATTTTTTGTCGCCGCGCTTGCTCAACGCTGGCATACAGACTGACGAGCCGCCGGTGTGAATTCGGTAGATAACTGTCCTGTTGCTCCTCTTCATCTTAGAATAAGCGCAGAGATCGAAGCTCATGAGCGGTGCGCCCGTTTCGACTTCATTGAGTGGTCACATCATTATGGGATGACATCAAAGTCGCTTTAGTGGATGATCGTGTTCGTTCAGAAACGTGCGCATAGAGATTGTTTTTGGTAGAGAGTTTTAGGTGAACCTTTGATGCCGGGCGAGAACATGAGTGCGATTCAAACACCCGCAGAGCTTCGTCCTCCTCGGTTTACATGATATTTATAGGAAAACGGATATACAAATCGCTCCGCAAACAAACACAAAACTTTATTAATTATTAAAACGGATCTGAACCGCTCGATGCAACCGATTGCGAAAGGTTTTAGTGTCGGCGAGACAGCTACCAAGATACAGCGTGAATCTATAAAATTATGCATGCTGTCAGTTTCGTACGGAGATGGTCAATTATGGGTGTAATCAAGCTGCACTCTCAACTCCCAACACTTGGACACCAGCAGAAATCATGTTTTCCTACTAGTAATTTAATTACTTCACTGACACCATGCCCTACACCTCGTGGCAGCGAGGAGGTACGAATGCCGGCCTACAATTATTAAATTAACATAAATTCTCGCGGCTACTCATGCAGATTGTGAGGCATGTGCCTACGTGGAGTTCTTAGCTGTTTGGGGTAGACGTCCATGTGCCTTTTTCGCCATCGATCAAGCTATCCATCCATGGAGAAGAAAACAATAATTTCAGTTTGGATCGGGATATTATCAGTGGCATGCATCATGCACGTTACTACTACTGCGCCACGCCTATTTTATGTGCGTCTGTGGGCGCGCGCATGACAGTACTTACGTGTTGTTGGGGTTTGTGAGACAATATTGTTTACAGGTTTTCTTAATCAAGCCTGCTCATGGTGGAACCGTTCAAATTGCACCTCCAAATTTTAAATGAAATCTGTCAAGATATATACAGTATTTCGGTGGCAGTCGTAGAGGACAGGTGGTCTGCTTGGCACGAGGGGTTAGGTCGTTAGCACTTGCAATTTTTAATTAGTTTTCGAAAAGTTAGCACTCGTAATTGCTTGTGGTCAACACAATGCTACAGTCCATCAGTTGGCCCCGATGCATGATTACAAAACCATCCCTTTTTCTTTCTTTCAGGGATTTAAATTAACCGTTTTTTAGGGTACAGACGTTGCAGTACTTGGAGATAAATTCATCCGTGGTCACTGAAGTTGAGACGGAAATTTACTTTGGTCCACGTATTTAGAAATACCTGAAATACGGTCATTACAGTTGTAACAGTAAACACCAATGGTCACCGCCATACGCTTTGACTACGTATTTGCCTACATGACATATTGTTTGACCTGTTGACCGTCTATAAATTCATCAATGGTCACTGAAGTTGTCTTTGAAAATTTATTTTGGTCACTAGTTCAAAATTCAAAACACATCCCTTTAAAAAAAATTCATAACGCATACAAGAAAGTTAATGCAGCGACAAGTTATTTTTCACAAATGTAGCTAGCTTTCAAAAAATAATGGTGAAATTAGGAAAATGTTCACGTTTTAAAAAAATTAGATAATCTATTTTATGGTAGAATACATTAACCTAGTTTTTTCTCATCCTCGTTGGAGGGTGTATGTGCATAAACAATATTACTTTCATACTTCAGGGACAATAGGTTTATCGCCTGTGAAAAGTATTTCATGCTAGGATGCATTTTCACAGTTTTCTTAGAAGGTATACCTATTTGCATAAATGTGTCCAACATTTTCTAAATATAAGATACTCATTTTGTAAAAAATTATGTTTGAACATTTTTAATAAATGTTAAACATTTTAAAATATATGATAAACATTTTTCATATGGTAATATTTTTTTATTTTGTGAACATTAAAAATATTATATTAATATATTTAAAAATATATCATGAACATATTTTGAAAACATGCGATCATTTTTCAGATGTTATGTACATTTTATAAATGGTACAGAAAAATTTACTTAAATTTATGTGAATATTTTTTTAATATAAGTTAAAAAAATTCAGGAACATTTTCTCAAATAGATGTACCGTTTCTTAAATTTCATGATTCATTATTGAATAGTATAGAAAAAAAATTTAATTGTGCAATTTTTTATATTGTATTAACATAATTAATTTTCGTGAACCTATTTGAAACTTGACTATTTTTTGAATGTCACTAATATTTTCTTAAAAGCTAGCAACACTTTATAAAACAAGTTTGAATATTTTTTATACAGCATGAACATTTATTGTATATGTGATCAATATTTTTACAGTTATACATAAATTAATTTTTTTAGTATTTTTATTTTAAATATATAAATTAAAGTATGAAGAAATACCAACGAACGAACAAAGTGATGTGTTTTGAATTTTGAACCAGTGACCAAAATAAATTTTTAAGACACGTGCAGTGACCATTGATGAATTTATAAACGGTCAACAAGTCAAACAATATGTCATGTAGGCAAAATACGTAGTCAAAGCGTACGATGGTGACCGTTGGTGTTCACTGATACAATTTTAATGACCGTATTTCGGGTATTTCTAAGTACGTGGATCAAAGTGAATTTTAGTCTCAACTTCAATGACCACGGATGAACTTATCTCCAGTACTTGTGTTCCTGTCCAAGTTATTTTTAAGCACATCATGGCCAAGTTATATGTTTTTAGACAAACACATCTTATGTAACAAGGCGCTTTCTCATTTCTCATACAAATAACGGGCCGAGAAAGCTGTTATATGGACCGTCTGTGAAGAAGCCTAGCTAGAACCTCTCGGGCCGGAGAGCGCACGTCAAAGCTATACATTAAATCAGAACCTGATTCTCAATTTTTTTTTTAATCAGAACCTATGAAGAAAACCGCCTGAAGAAAAAAACCTAATGTCCGCTATAATTTCAAATATTTCCATAAATTAGAAATAAGGAAAAATTTCATGTATCTAAGTTATAAATGTTTGAGTGTCTAAGATATAAATGTTCACGTAGTCATATCATGTTTATCTAATATTTTAAAATATTTTCCGTACAAAATAAAATCTACATATATTTAAAATTCATAGTTTATAATTTAAAAAAGATCATAAATTCAAAAATATGCATGTGTAAGTATATCTTCATGTATTCTAAAATTATCACCCTAAAGGTAAAATAAAAACCTATAAATAAAACAAAAAAGTACTAGTAAAAAAGAAAAGAATGAAGAACATGACATGGGTTCAGTCTATGGGGTCAATGCGCATCTAACTAGTGCATTAGCAGAGGTGCACTGAACCTACTTCAAGAGAGATATAATTTTTTAGCACGACCAGAAATGTTCAGATGCCCATATAGATTATATTTGATAGGAAACAAATGGTTCTAGTCTTTACTAATAGCAAAATATAGTCTTTTTACTAGAAATATGTTGCTTTATTCATCAACGAGATCCATCAGGATCAAAGCATTATCATGTGACTGGAATAAACTCACATGTCTCTCAAAATTAAGGTATAAAGAAAATTTAGCTAAACCAATCGGCTTCAAAATTTGTACTTATACTTTAAAAATAAATTTTGCTACTTTAACTGGCGGTTTAATCCAAGGACATCAGCGTTCCCATCACTCTCTGCCTCGGATGATTGTTTCAAGGAGAGATAGCCGAGAGCTCAGCCTTGAAGCTTTCAATGAAGAAATGAGTTGAGTAAGGACAGTAGAACTCATGATCATGTATTGCATTCCGCTGCGCAAACCAAACTACCCATAGCGTGATCACTAACTCGGCGAACTCCACATGCATTGAGTGTCAAGATATTGGCCGACTGAACTACAAATTCAATTTGGACCATGATTTACACATGTATTTTATTTTCATCTTTTTCTGATTTTTTGAATTGTTAAAAAAATTCTACCCTAGATTTTTTCCATTTTATTTTGGTTCTCCATTTGTTTCTTACAATTGGTGAAAATTAAGTTCATGCTTCCAAAAATCATAATTATATGAAAAAGTCATGAATTTTCAAACTCTAGAACCTTTTCTATTTATTTTGAGCATTTTCTAGTTTACATTTATATTTTTTTAAATTGAAATAATATTTTCTTACATAATAATATTAAAAAACATTCTCAAGATTATAGAAAAATGGTAACAAAATTTCCATTTATATGTTTTCTTGTAGTAGAACAATAATTTATTTTCTGGTAGAGGAAGAATATCCTTGTGTATTATTGGGCCGGCCAACTGCAGCCGAGACACAGAAATGCACACATTCTTCTGATAGCCGAAGAATATCCTTGTGTATTATTGGGCCGGCCAACTGCAGCAGACACAGAAATGCACTTGTTCTTCTAAAGTTATGTATGAGCCAAAACTTGTAACCTACTCCCTCCGTCCCATCTATATCTATAAATATATCTATACCTAATAATAAAGGGAGGTACGTTTCTCTTTTTTTTTTCGTCCGTCACGCCTATTTTATAAAAAGGTCCCTGTAATTTTTGAAAATTAACCCGCAGTCCAATAATAATCTATACCTAATAATAAAGGGAGGTACGTTTTTTCTTTTTTTTTCGTCCGTCACGCCTATTTTATAGAAAGGTCCCTGTAATGTTTTAAAATTAACCCGCAGTCCAATAATAAGTAAAAAAAACGTTTCGCTGCTTCAATTGGGCCGTGCAGGGCACTTTGAAGGACATACGGCCCATCTATGGTTGGCGCCTCAAGGAGACAGATAATAAAAAACTCTATGCTGTCATATTTGGGCCTTGGCCTTTTCACCATATACTGGGCCAGCGTCATTCCCAAAAAATATTATATAATAAAACTTCACACTATAAAAAGTTTACGTGTGAAAAATTTAACACATTTAGATGCGCCAAAATTTTAACATATTTTTAAAGTTTGAATTATTTAATAAATACGTTCATAATTGTTTTACATTTTTTTATATATCATTCTGTTTAAAAAATAATATTTTTTAGGGCAAACATCTAATAAAAATAATGGAAAATAAATAATTATATATGACCAGCTTTTTAAATATTATTATTATTGCAAATATCTTATAAAAGTAAATCCAATTATAAATAAAAATAAATGAAAATATTCCAAGGAGAGCAAATATTTTTAAGTGCAAGCATTTTTATAAATTTTACAAAATTTAAGTGTGAATAGTTTTTTAACTATGAACTTTTTAAAAGTTTTAACATATAAAATGTTTATTTTAATTCAAAAAATTGAACGAAATAAAAAGGAAATTATACAAAACAAAATAAGAAAATTAAAAATAGAAAATTACGAATATATTTCATACATTGAAAAATAGTTTGCACGTAGAAGAAATATTATTCAATAAAAATGCAGACTATAAAAAAATTATCTCTGGAAATTATAGCACACTTAAGTGCGCCAACATTTTAATTTTCTTCAAACTATTGAATTTTTTTATATGAATAAGTACGTTCATGATTTTCTTGAATGTTTATATATGATTATTTTTTCAAGTATTATTTTTTAGGGTAAATATATTATAAAAGTAATGCAAAAGAAAAATTAAAAAGAAAAGAAAATGTTCCGAGGAGAGCTAATATTTTTAAGTGCGATCATTTTTTTAAATTTAACAAAATTTGAGTGCGAATAGTTTTAATTTTTTTACTACGAACTTTTTTAAAATAATAACGTACAAACTGTTTATTTTTTATGCAAAAAAAGAAAAGAAAACAAAACATAAAATAAAATATAAAAAAGATATTGGAGTGAGCGCGAGCAACTACGCTAATGAACCTGCTCGATTTGTTCTAATATCCAACCAACCATTTCGATACGTATTCAATTTAGATTGGGTTTCATTATTTCACAATGCAAACGATAGGGATTTTGATTTTCGGATTTTAATCGCCGAACCACTCCTAATTTAGCGTTTAAAATAAGATTTAGATTTTTTTAAATCTCCCGTTGCAACGCACGGGCATGTTTGCTAGTACTCCCTCCGTTCCATAATAGATGACTTCTAAATAGATGAATCTAGACTACATTTAGTTTAAGATACATCTATTTGCAAGTCATCTAATATGGAACGGAGGGAGTAATATAGTAACATCAAAAAACGTTCCTACATTATGGGAGGAGGGAGTACGCGTGATCTCTACTCCTAAAGGGGCAGTCTGCGGTTGGTGATGGTAGGTTTAGTACATCCTATCGTCGACTCCCCCTTCGATCGATAGCACGCCTTCTCTTTTCGTTCGGACTCCTCTCGCTCCCGCACAAGAAAAGACCCCAGCCGCCAGGCTTCCCCTTCCATCCAGATTGTGACCCGCCGTCCCAGCCTCGTCTCCCCGTCGAGGAGACCTCCAGTCCCAGATGCCAGCCATGGTGAACGGCGTGGAGCGAGCGGAGTCGCCGCCCTCCTCTAGGGTTCGCCGTCTCCGGTGGGCGAGTGGACATGGCGGGACACAGTGGACGCCGGAGACCCCCGGAGATGTTCCCAACGCGGATGTTTTGGAGCGGGGGCTTGGTCACGGCTGGCCCGACGGGGATATGGGGAGGAGGAGGGGCCCCAGGCGAGATGGCGGCGGACGATGTCCGATCGGTTGCGGACGACTTCTGGTCCATCAAAGCAGTTGCCGTTGCCGTCCTATCCCGCTTCCTCGACCCCAAGAAGTTCGCCCGCCTCGTTGAGTTGATCGACAAGGATGCCTACCTCGGAGTTGAGGTCCAAAGTCCAGACCTTTCTCTGCTGCTCTACCTCCCTAGCTCTATGAACGAATCATCTTCTTCATCAATCTGACTTTCCAATTCATTTTGTTCATCTTACTGCAGATTAGCCAGCTCACTACTTCAGCCGGTGGATCGAGGCGGTTGGATCCCTTATAATTGCGTATCAAATTAAGCCATGCTGCTCCTTATCAGTCTTTAAATTTATATATGATCTCTACCCAGTTCAACCATCATACAGACTTATGATTTCAGTTCTGTTTGGTCATATTAATCTGCTGCTATTCAGGGCGGACGAGCGAGCCGCGCTCATCACAGGAAGAGGAGTCTGTAACTCATGGAGTCAAAGCTGCTGTGGGGCTGCTTGGCGATGCCCGTGCATCAGCCGGGAGATGGAGGATCCAAGAACGCTTGTGTGCCTGCTAGCCAGGCTTCTCTATGTTGACGTGATGCGGCGCTGCCCTAAAACACGTCTTCGTGTTCGACGTCCATGACAGCGCACAGGTACTACAATACTAGAAACACCTTCGATTTGTTTCCAGGTAGCTAATAAGTCTTTGCAGGTTCACAAATATTTTTGTTATGTTTAATGGGTTTATTTTTTATAACACATAGTTAATGATTTACTTACGGGGAGTGTTTTTAAATACCTCATCTTTTGCTTGCAACAACAACAATAACAAAGCCTGTCAATCCCAAACAACATCTTTAGTTTACATGTTTCATAAATAATCATACTTCCTAAGAGAAAACTCATTCCGAAGATTTACATATAAAGGTTATGATGATGCATCGTTAAGGAGTAGCAGTAACTAAACTTTTAAAGAATATATGCTTCAAAGTTGAGAGAGCGAAAACGCATCTCGTCACACATAAATGCGCAGATCACTTCGATTAGGTATTTTATGTATTTCTTCCTCGGAAGCACATGAACACTACTTTTAACCATTTTTCAAGAAGGTATTATCCCTTGCCGTAGTCTATGGAAGAACATTTCAGAAATACCCAGAATGATCCGGTACAAGCACTTTCTAGTGTGTCTTTTTCTTTCATGATCTTCCTAAGGTAAAATTTAATAATATTTACATTTGGCAATGGTATCACATATAATTTCATGCTCAAACAAGTGAAAGAGCAAGAGGTGGAGCAATCTATGAATGCCAGATGGTTTGCCACCGCATTGAATTGATGTTGGTTCATTTGTGGCCATGGTTTTATTGTTCGTGAGTGGCAGCGACTCGAAAGTGGCACGGCTTGGTCATTGGCTGACCGGGCTAGGGCAGTAGGGCAGGGGCGCTGTGGTGGGGTACCGAGAAGCCTTACGCTGCAGGTTGAGACGATATGGCGCCATAATTACATGTTGCTCATCAACACAACGGCTTCGTCATCTACATTGTGTTGTGGGCTCGGGCATGACACGACTACGACCAAGGATGAAGAGGGCTTTTCTCTGGAGATGTGAAGCAGGCTTGTTGCAGTGCTGTTGGTTGTGCTCTGTGCGGGGAGGATACACAGGGGTTGGCGCTAGGGAGAGGAAGCGGGTTGTGCTCTGGGTTGGAGAAGATTATTCTCTCATGTTGCTCTGTCATGTAGAAGGCGCCTTCTAATGCAATTTTGTTTTTAATATTATTATTTCTCTTACGTTATCGGTATATATGCATCAACGTAGTTGTATTCTAAGAAAAATATTCTAAGCAAGGAGCTTAGAATTAACTCCACTTACTTTATGTGGTTGTGTCCATCCTTCTCTGGGCTACTGAAACTGAAAAACCATTAAGTATGCCAGTCTTTAGAGCTTATTCCATGTTGCGTGCAAATATATAATTATCAATCATTCTATTGTATCATCTGGTGGCATGTGCTTCTCTTCTTGAGACAAGACATGGAGCTTAGAATTAACTCCACTTACTTTATGTGGTTGTGTCCATCCTTACGTAAGTGGAGTTAATTCATGTGCTTCTCTTCTTGAGAGACAAGACATGCTAAAAAGAGCATGTTCTGCATTACAGTACAATGTGATGTGCTTCTCCTGTTGAGAGACAATATATGCTCAATAGAGCATGGTCTGCAATACAGTCCAAAATTAACATGTGTTGGATATGTTCAAACCAATAAAGGGAGGAAATACCATTGTGAATATTCAATAGGACTGTGTTACTTTTATAAATCTACAAAGAGAAAAGAGATTGGTATTCTGGTCCAAATCAAAAGTTAAATGTCACCCAGCTCTAAGATTAAAAAAATAATGTTGCAATCCTCACGTTACTGTAAATGTTCTTCTTGAGTATGATGGATAAGCATTTCAGGCTATGTCAGAGAAGCTGGACCATTTAGAGCTTGGTTTGGAGTCAAAAGACAAGGTATACTTTCAGTCTTGGTGGTGGGGTGGATTTGCATTTCTTGCTGATTTGAAAAATAAGATTATGGTTTATAATTGTATTTTTATTCTTACCGATTTGAAAACTAAAATTATGATTTATACTTGTAATAACAGAGATTAGATGAGTTATGAGAATTGTATGATTCTCAAAAAGTGTTAAGTGCAGACTTGAGCGATAAGACTGAATACTCTCTAGCTGTCCTTGAGAAGTATGTGCAGGCAAACAATACAATCAAAGAGAAGGAGTATCTGATGGATAATCTTCTTAAAACAGGTGAGAGATAAGTGAACTTCTAAGGTAAAATAGATAAAATTGATATCTTGGCTTAGTGTGATCCTTGTGATTTGGAATACTGTTTGTGCATGCTAGATGAGGTATATATGCTTAAGAATTAATTCATGTATAGTACTATCATGTGCAAGACACTATTTCCTTTTTTATCATACTATCTGATTTGTTGGTTTATATGTCTATATGGGAATAAGTGCTTAGATACCTACACTATACATACAAAGGTTAACACTATGACCTGGGCACGCACTGCTTCTCCTTAAACCAAATTGTCGGTGTTCACAAGTCTTCATTTCACATGTTACTAGAGTTGTAAGGATGATCTCTGGTAATTTTTACACAAAAAGATAAGGTATAGCTGAAATCCCAAGGAGCAGGAACAATCCATAGAGTCAAGGAGTACAATAACAAAAGAGTCGATGCACAACGTACCCTTTTTCCGCCCACCACTTCTTTGTTGATCTTTTGTTTTCATTCATCCAACACTGTTTTTTCCTCCCGCCTAACTGTCTTGCGTCCTGACGTGAAATACCTTCGCAATCCCCAACTAGGCCGGGTTCCGACACCGCCAACCACACCCTGCTCGCCCAACCCGTACGCCCACCCTGCTCCTCTGTCCGGCCACCATGTATCTAGGTTAGGTGTTGTTGTTTCAATCTTTGTTTTGTTTGTGCGCTTGACAGATTAACTCCTTGGTGTACATATAGGCAGGGGACGTGTAGGTAGTTTTTTTTTCTTCTGAATTTTGATGGTTCGAGTTTCAAGTCTTGTTCAGTGTGGCGTGGTGTTCCTAAGTCAATGGTGAGAATGCACATGTATCAATCTGTACCGGGTACGTTGTTGGCATCATATTGTGTTTTTTCTCTATGGGAAATGAAAGTCCAAAAAAAGGTAGAAATAAGAAGTTGTCTGGCTCTTTGTCTTCTATCGTGTGATTTCTGCTGTTGACACATGACTACGGTAAGATGTTCTTTGCTTTCTTCAAACATCATTTTTCTTGAATTATTCTGCACAAATGTCAGGCCATGTCAAATATGTGCATCCTTTTCAATTTTACATGACGTCAATAGGAAAAATGCTGCAAGAGCCGAGAAGATTACATGTAGTTGCAATTACAGAGTTCCTACATATTTCTGAAAATGTTATACAACGGGTCATTGTGTTGCCTTAATTCATTGTCATGGATATCGTGATCAATGTCTCCATCTTGCAGCGTTCAATTTTCTTAGATAATCTTGGAGCTTTATCTCATTTCGTTGTACAACATTTTCAAGAAGCATCTGCTAACTAACTGATGTTGTGTTCTCAGGCTATAAATATACTTATTTCTTCGCTATGTTCCTGATGACTCCCCCCGGCCCCCCTCCAGAGAAAATAGTTTATTTTATTACCAGAGATATTGGTTAAAGGTGAAGGAGAATATGTGAACATGGCTCATGTTCTATGATGAATTTGTTTGTGGGAGATAATGGTGGAGAGTGACCGGTAACATGACATGATCATCAAGTCTAAGAGATGGCAATAGTATATGATATGTACTGATCTACGAACAACAATAAAATGCAATGACTATTTATTTTGGAAATTAAAATACTCAAGAAAGAATTATATATGTACTTAGATTTCATGGATTGTTGTTGACATTAATACTATAACTGTTGTTCTGAACTTCTGATAGAGGTATAATTGCAGAATCAATTACATTTATCATTGTACAATATAGGTATGTCGACAAGGTACCACCCCTCCACTGAAATGGTTGATGTAAGACGTAGCCAGAAGATTCACATGATAAATGACTTAAATATTGAGAAAACACGATTCCATTTTGAAGTAGAGATTGGTAAATCTCTTGCACTTTCCGTTGAGGAGTTATGGTCTGAGTTGCGGGAAAAAGCGTGAGGCTATTGTTCTTTCTTGCCAAGTTGTTGCTTATATTGGTGCAACTGCAATTTTGACATGAACATTCATCATATCATGTGTGAAAATGGTAGAGACATGAATATCGTTTTGTGTTCCAGTAAAATTATCAGGGTAGAGCTGATGGATGAATGGAGATTAAAAGATCGTCAAGCATTTGCAAATATCTTTCTTATATGGCTTACCCTATTTCTTCTTATGTACTTTTACCAAAGTAAAGTAAGCAATATATCATATAAGCAGTTTCTTCTTTATCATTATATTTCAATTGTAAAAGTGTGCCATTAAGTTTGTATAGCACTCCTTTTGATGGCGTGCACCACATGGATCTATGCTTTTTTTGTAAAGTAAATCAGAAGACATCAAAATTATTGTGCTATTAGGCCTAGCGATTAACTAATTAACTTGAATGGTTAAGACTAATGCTTTGTCAAATAATTCCAGAACTGAATTGATCTAAGTTTTCCCTTATCCATGAATGCTTGATAATGTTCAGTTTTACAGTAGTGCTGCATTAACATCACCTCAATTTCATTGATACCTTTTATTTTTTATCATCAGTAAAAATGCATTAGTGTCCACATTTTCTGTGCATGATCATGACCTATTTTTTCGCCCCTACTAATAGGCAAGTCATCTTGCTATCAATTTTCATGCATTTTGCTCTTACTGTCCTGTATGCTTCTATGTTACAATGCTAAAGTTCACAGGATATAAGTTGCTAAACAATATCTCGGACAGTAGGAAGGCTTATCATATCATTTTAGTGTCAGATATTTTTCTACGATAAGTTATATCAATTCATTTCTCACGAGAGCTCTGTCATGGAGAGGGGAGGAGGAGGAGCGTGGATGCCGCCACACCGGTGCTGGCGTTGGCCAACTAAAGCAAGAAGGATAAACTTACATAGATCCATCAAAAAATTGCCACTTCATAGAATATGTTAATACTTATCTACAACATGATATGGTTAATCATGCCTCATTATCCATGTATATAATGATTTTGTAGTTTTATCTAATTGTACCTACAACTTATATAATATATTTCCATCATGTATTCCTTCTCCTTCTCAGACGCTACTTGTATTTGTCAGTCGTTCGCGCCAGAACACCTGAGACTGAAGTATTTGACTCACTTGGTATTGGATCATTTCTAACATTGTATGAAAATATCTTAAGTACATCAAGTAGATGTTAGTTTGTACCAGATAATTATTTAGATTATCGCTTTTATGTAAACATCAATGTTTTTTTGTCAAAACACATTGCAAGTGAAATGAATTTAAATTATTTCTTGTTGATTACGAGCTATCTTCTTTATACATGTAGAACTTGACATGAATTATGTTGTTTATGTAATTAATTTTTTTAAGAAGCCCGTTGCAACGCACGGGCATTCTACTAGTAGACATAAATGTCGAGATACAGTAATACAACGGCTTAACCAGGAAAAGACAGAGTCCCAATTTAGTTTTATCACGGAAAATATGGTTGTATTTGTAGACGCTATAGCGGGCGGAAAAGCAACCCCCACCCACCCGTGCGCACGCACACGCATAAGGTAGCGAGGTTACTTACGTACTTGTGTTTTTTAAATATTTTTTAAGCCAGTTTTCTTATTTCAGTAGAGTTCACGATAAAGTACATTATATTTTATTTTAGAAAATGTATGTGATTAAGTTTTTTAAATAATTTTTCGTAAATTTTAAAAACTATTCATGAATGCAAAAAGTCCTCTAAATTTGAAAAACTATTCATGAAAATTAAGAATGTTTGCAAATTTTAGAAATTCCACATATTCATACTGTTAATAAATTAAAACAGTATGGTGATTAAAACAGAGGCTGGTGAGTTGAAAAACGGTTCAAGGATTTAAATGTATGTGATTAAGTTTTTTCAAATTTCATATACTAAAAGACGGTTCAAGGATTTAAAAAGAGGCTGGTGAGTTGAAAAAGTATTATGAATTGGAAAAATAATAGGATGTGGACTATGTTTCTGAATTCAAAAAATAATCAAAAACGGAATGAACGTTGGTTAATTTGAAAAAATATTCTTGGATTTATAAAATGTTCATGGAATTCAAAATATGCATAAATTCATATTTTTTTGACAATAACTATGCATGAATAATGACAATGATTTTATATTTTCCCTAGTTTTAAGAAAAAATCATGAATTCTAAAATATAAACAAATATAAAATGTAAAATATGAAGACAGTGGAAACTAGTAAAACCAACAAACATAAACGTAAAACAAATTCCAAGAATCATTCTAAAAGCGATAGAAAATAATGGGCTGGATGACTGTGTCTGTTGTCCAGATGGAGCCTCGCCTTGCCAAGAGCTAATTTGTTCTATCGCTCGAGCTACTTGTAGCCTGTTATTTTGAAAAAAAATTCAAAAACAATATTTTTAAATTTCAAAAAAATCGATTTTTTCCGTGGAAATTTATGTGTATTCCCCACAAGCTTGTAAAATTTCGTATGAAAATATTATAATATGCACTCTGCACAGAATAACAAAATTTTGGCAAAAAACAAGAGAAAGGGCCCATTCCAAATAAAGAATTTGTCTTTTTGTTTCCGCATCGCATTATTAAAGTATAATGGTATGAAAATTGACACAACTGTCCTATACATGTGTACATATATTCATAAAACAAATTCATTTTTTAAAACTTTTTAATAAGTTCATATAATTTTATTGAAAAAACGAGCTATAAGTAGCTCGAATTATGTTAGCATTTTTCGCGGCTTGCCTGCCTGCCTACAACCACACACCATTTATCCATTCAGGAAGGGGCTAGCCTAATGCCATCATTATTTCATTTTCTTATTTTGTTTTATTTACGGGATATTTTTCTTGTTCATTAGTTATGTGTATGTTTGGTTCTTTATAGTACATTTATATTTCTTACTTTCCCATTTTTTATTTCATTTGTTTTCTAATTTTCTGGATTTTTTCGCTTCTTTTTTTATTTTATAATTTCAAAATATAACTATTTTTCTGTTGGATACATGATTTTACAAGATACGAGCACATATTTTTGGAAGAAGTGAATAATTTTATTTGTCCTTTATTTTTTATTTTTTTTCTCTTTGTATTCAAAATGTCCATCATGCTTTAGAATATTTTTTGCATGGTATTATAAATAATTTATAAATTTAATATTTATTTTTCATTAAAAAAATGTTCATTGTGTGTTGAAAAAGTGTGTTGGGTATTATAAATATTTATAGTGTATTTGAAAATGGTATTTGTGTATCATAAAATGTTTGATGTTTATTAAATGAGTCTATTAAAAATCACCATCATGTATTTTATAGTTATTGTCTTGTATTTTTTTTATTAAATAAATGTTCATCATGGATTAAAAATGTTAATAACATATTAGAATATATAAGTTGTGTGGTAATAATGTTGGCACATTATTAAAGTGTTCATTATGTATTTTAAAAAGATAATCATGGAGTACTAATTATTTTCCAGTCATGTAATAAAATATTTAAGGTGTATTAAAAAAGTTTTCTCAATTAGCTATTAAAATATTGTGTATTGAAAAATGATATTCATGTATTAATATAATATTTAAACTGCACTAAAATATAATTTATTCAAATATATATTATTTATTGTATTCAAATTTTACGTAGATGCAGTTTCCATATGGATTTTGTTCAAACAAAATACTCCCTCCGTTCCATATTAGATGACTTGCAAATAGATGTATCTTGAACTAAATGTAGTCTAGATTCATCTATTTGGAAGTCATCTATTATGGAACGGAGGGAGTAATACTTTACTCATTTTTGTGTTATTTGGATTCTCTGTGTGGAAGCTATGAATTTATTTAAATTGCATTTTTTTGGAAATGTTAATTTCAATTTCTTATAGAATCTCACGTATATAAAAGACTTTTATCTTCTAGCATGAGTGTGTACAAGATGTTTCTTTGCTAATCCACCATGCTGATGCTACCTTTTTTTTGTAATACGTACATAAACGAGATAGTCCATGACATGAATATGCCCCCATCTGATGTCTCTTGCAAGTTTTTGATGAACTACATGGGGCCTCTCGCGAGTATAAGATGTGAACAAACCATGAGATCTGTGAAGGGTAAAACCCCAATCGGTGTTTTTCCCGGGCCACATGAAATAACGCGAGCACCTGTAACGCAATGATGGACTAAACCGGATTCTGGGTGGGCTAAACTTAATCGTGATGGCTCTTTCGACCACAATGAGGACGCATGTACTGGCATGATGCTCAGGGACGAAACTGGGGGTATCATCTTCTCCTCATGTCACCAACTTTTCTCCTATTGGGATCCACTTGAAGCTGCATTTGGCGCATGCATAGAGGGCATCTCACTGGCATTATCTCGTTTTGCACTCCCGATTGCTATTGAGTTTGATTCTTTGTTGTCCGTTAGAATGATTCAAACAAGCAATATCGATGGATCTCTCTGCTCCAAATTAATTAGTGCATGAGATTAGACAGCTAATGAACCTTCTTGAAACTTTCGTTACTCATATTTCTAGATTACAAAATAGGGTTCACAACTCGTTAGCGATCTTTGCGTGCACAGAAGGAAGAACTATTACTTGGTTAGGATTTGTTTCTTCAGATGTCAGAGTTGAACTTGGATGATTGTAACCCTGTTTTTTTAACTGAGCTGAACCCCTTTCCATTACTCACATAACGGAAAGATAGAAAGTAGAGAGTTCAAACATCAGTAGCTGGAAAACCCTCTACCGTTGCTCGAGATCGAAACAGCAGCTTGGGACAAAACCCCGGTTAAGAACGGATTGTAACACTGATTGAAGTACTACCTCCGATCCATATTAATGGGCACACACTTAGTATAACTTTGTACTAGAGTTGTACTAAGAGCAAGTCTAATAAGGCCTAGTCAGCTGGCTATAAGCCTTGCCATGTCATGAAAATCCTACGTGGAAGAGTGAGAAGAGAGGAGAGAGAGTGAAACGGGCTCTTAAGGCACTCCCAATGCTAGTATCTTAGCACGTAATCATATGTATTTTGCTTATGTGGCATGGTATTTAATGAAGAAAGAGAGGAAAGTTGTATCTTAGTTAAGATACAACCCTTGTGGTCATATGCAAAAAACATGGTTAAGCCAATCACATTTATGCATGAAGCGAAAATCATTAAATAAAATACAACCTCTAAGAAACAATGCATTGTAGATGTTGTATCTTAAATTTTTATTGCTCCTATGATATTGTGCTAAGATACAATGCATTGGGAGAGCCCTTATTCTACAGCCCGACTATAGCACAAGAATCAAGAAAAAGTAGTATGCATGCAACTATCATCCAATCAAATGCATTGTCTATGTAAACATTAAATGCTTGGAGCCAATCTAAAAGCCAACCTATTAGGCTGGCCCCAATGGGGAGTAACTTAGCAGTAACATAGAGTCCAACTCAGCAATTTTGCTTATGTGGCAATGAGTTAATGAGGAGAGAGATGTTTGTAGTAACTTAGCTAGTTACTAGCTTTTTGAGTAACATCACACATACCAAGACAATATGAGTCTATAATCTAATAAATGAAGTTTTATATGACACTACATATATGTTACTACCCATTGTGAAGGTAATAACATAGACTCGAAATCCGTGTATGTTACTAGTCTAAGTTACTCCTCATTGTGACCAGTCTTATATGACTATTTTTTTATGAAGGCTCTAGATGACATGGAATCTTCTTATAGCCAACAGCCGGCTACATTATTAACCATGCTATAAGTGTGTGCCCATTAATATGGGTCGGAGGGAATACGAGTAATAAAGTTTTACTCGAGAAAAAAAAATACATGCACATAAGTACTTCTTTCGTTTTAAAATAAATGTTTCAACTCTAATATAATTTTTACTAACGTTAGTATAAAATCAAGATACTTGTTTCAAAACGGAGGAAGTATTAGCTAGTTGCAATCCATCCGTTCTTTTTAAAATGGGACGACCGTGACCAACGTGAGCGCCTCTACCCACGGACGGAATCACCTACTACCGGTTTGACGGTTTGGGAAACCGCTGCGCTCTACACCGCGGCGGCTATCAACCAGGTTCACGGCAATCCCGGCGTCCGTCCGTCCGTCACATGCTCACGTGTGCCGTTTCCCATCTCCGCACACCATCTCGCCGGGCAGACCGCAGCCGTTCCTTCCGCCGGATTCTAGGCTTCTAGCGCATACCACCAGCCGCCCGTCACATCCAAAACCAGCTCCCAGCCGCCCACTGCCCACAGGACACGCCGCGCCGGAACCCCGATCCTTCCTTAAAGCCAGCACCCCAACACAGCACTCAGACGGCAACAAGTCAACACCAAATCCCAGTTCACAGTTCACACAGCCCGAGACCCCAAGCTAAACACGATTCTTTTCTCATATCACCCAACAAGGCGAAGGCGGCCATCGCGATGTTCCTGGTGGGGATCGTGGCGGAGCTGCTGGAGGACTACACGGCGCTGGTGGCGCAGGTGCTGGGCCAGCTGCTCCACGAAGCGCCCCTCCCGCGCCGGATGCGCACCCTCATGCTCCGGAGCCTCCCCTTCGTCGCCCCGCCGCTCGCGCCGCCCCCGCCGCCGCACGCCCTCCGCGTCGCCACCCGACGAGGTCGAGGATGATCCGATAGGTCGATTCAGAGTGTTTGTTTTGCCTCTTTCAGTTCATTCTGTTGATTCGATTGCTGTGCAGCAGACTAGTTAGAGAAAGATTGTACTGTACTGCTCCTTGTGTGTGTATTGCTGCTGTCTTCTTATCCAGTTGTGGAAATGAGACTGTCTTTTCCGTGGTTTTGTAAATAGTTTCGGTGAGATAAAGATAGATGGGCCGGACTTTGAGCTCTTTTTCCCTGAGGATGGATGGATAATGCGTACTGCTAGTTGTATCTCTGTCCTTTTCTGGATGGGACTTTGTGGAACTTTCTGGACACGAGTCTTAGGTGGGGTGGCCACTGACAGGAACTGTTGGATCGTGTTATGGTGGTGACGACACTTGGTTCCAGAGCTCTCTTCTTTTTGCAAGCGGTAATGGTGGATAATTGGCTCTGGCATTCTTTGATCGTGCACAAATTTAAATTTTATACACAATACACGTTTTATCAATGTTTTTCTATCAGTGACACTGTATGTGTTCAATTTGAGCAAAAGAGACGGTCTCTCCTTGAAACCAACTTGTTCAATACAATACATATTTTAAGAAACCTAACTACTACAACTAAACATGCAAACTAGCATCAAAACAACTCAAAGCAACCACCATGACATCCAGCAAGGAGCCAAAACAGGCAATATTTATAACATGCGACCCGCAATTCAACAACCCAGGAAATTGATAAGGCATGATCTAGCACCAGGATCTCCCAGCTACTCCCTCCATTCCACGATGTAGTGCGCCCACGGTTACCGAGATTCAAGTTTGACCATAAATTAGACCAATGAGATCAACTGCGGCGGGAGCAAAAATTATACCATTGAATTTGTATTCGAAAGAAATTTTCGATGATATAATTTTTATTCCCGCCATAGTTGGTTTCATTGGTCTAATTTATGGTCAAACTTAAATCTCAGTAACCGCGGGCGCACTACATTGTGAAATGGAGGGAGTACTATTAAAATCTAGGAGAACTGACTTTAAAGTGATTGAGTAGCATGGAACAAGTCTATCAAAGCTGATAAAAACCAAGGCTAAACCAGCTACTACCCCATTTTCGGTTTATAAAGTTTGCGTGTATCCCTAGATCTGTAATTTGGTTAAAATAAAATAAGTTGTAAAATCTAAAAATTATACCATTAGAATGTGTACGATTCAAATGTTTTAATGATATATTTTTTGTGATATATAATTTGTATTAGTTGATCTATTTGTCAACCTAGAAATACGTGTAGGCTTTATAAACCGAAAAGGAGGTAGTAGACTAAAAATACGATAAGAAAAGGATAATAGCAAATCTGCAAAATTGGAAAGAAGATTTCAGCGATAGATCCTACGCACACCAGGTTTCCATCTCGGTGCTTCTATGTGGATATCATTTGCTACTCATTCTAGCAGCTTTGCTCACACCTTTAGCATCCTTCCTTTTTCTGCAAGCAAGCTCAATCACAAATAAAATATATTGACATTTTGATAAAAAAACCATTGGGTCAAGATTACATTTTCTATCAAAAGAACCAGGAAAGGACAAAGATGCCAACAAACCAAATTTTCTTTCACTAGTAGAAAAATGCTTATCCAAAACTTCAATTGGTGGCGCCAAATTTTAAGAACATTAGCACTATTTTTTAAAAATAGTGGTGGTGTTGGTTTATTTCAAAGCCACATTTTTATTACTTCTGGTGACATGAAAAATATGTAGCACACCATAGATATATGACACTAGATGTGATGACTTGGCAGATTTTATTAGTGATGTGGCATTGAAGGAACGCACCATGCGAATCAACCTGTGGTTGAGTTGGTTAGGTGGATGATTGTATCCCTAGCCCACCAGAGTTCAAATCTCAGATTTGACGTTGGTGCTCGCATTTTCCTGAATATATTTCAGGCTTTCCGGTGATGCGCTTTCAGTGGGAGGAGACGTTCCCGTCGAAGACGAGGTGGTGACTTCGTTAATCTTAAGATGACGTGTCGGCTCAGTATTGCGAAGATGCTCATAAGGGTAGGGTGTGCGTGTGTGCGTTCATAGGGGTGAGTGTATACTCGCGTATGTGCGTTGTACTGTGTTCCCTCAAAAAAAGTAACGCATCATAGATATCTTTACAGGTGAAATAAGAAAGTACGAAATAGTATGTTTTAATGTATATTCATAAAAAACTAATTAAATAAGAAGGGATTGACTATTCCTTACCCTGGGTAAGGAATAGTTATTCTTCACCCCTTTATTTTAACATCAATCCAAAGTAATTTTATATTTCGTAAATTTTGTCTTATTTCATACGTAAAAAGAGAGCGTAAAAATATTTAATCATCGTATAAAATATTTTATTTTACGTAAAATTACAAACGTAAAAGCAGTAGCGTAAAATATACACATACAATGCATTTTTTTGGTCTTATGACTTATAATTTTGTTTTCTTACTCTAAAACTTACGTAGTGAATCAATATTAATGTAACTACTTGTATTACAAATGTAATTTATTTATGAAAGGTTTGTATAATTACCTTGGGTGAATAATAAATTATTCTGCATCCTGGGTGATGAATAGTATATCCCTAAATATGACATTATATCTATACAGTATAAATACTAAACAATATTTATACATCATCAGATAAAAACAATGTATAAAACAGTTATTTTTTGGAAATAAACAAAAACTATGAAACATTGTGTTTTAATAAATACATACAAAAAAACTAAATACGAAATATTGCATATATATTATTTATACAAAATAATATAAAGAATGTATACATTTTTTTTCGAAATAAATAAAAATATCTAGTATTATTTTTTATAATATATGGATCAAATCAAAATATGAGGTATTATATATACAATATTTATACTAAATAATATTAAACCAATATATAAAAAGATAATTTTTGTAGATAAACAAGAAAATAGGAAGTACTATGTTTTCATAATATATGCATAAAAACTAAATATTACATATTATATATACAATATTTATACAAAATAATAAAATGGCGTGGGCTTACATTGTCCATGCGAGTAACTAGAGCAATATATAAATCGTCATCTCCTTCTCCCGATTCAAACCCTACCTACTGTTTCCTGTCCCCCCTCAGCATGCCGCCCAACCGTCGCCCCCGCCCTGCCTCGCCGCCGTCCCGGACCTCCTGCCTCATCGAGCAAGTTGTGGACATCGTGTGGCTGTCCTCCCCCACGAGCAAGCCGTTGCAATTGTCCTTGTCTGCCCCACTGTAAGCAAGCCCTCCTCCTAGTTTGAGTTTTATGTGTTGTATGTCGATGAACTCTGGTATAGCTGGAACTCTCATATGTGTAAGTTTTTAAATTTGACTTACTATTTGCGGTATATGTTCCACGTCGGAGATGTACTATCCGTAGGATCGTTTTAGTGTGAAGAGAGAGAAAATTAGGCTTTCGCCCCGCTTTATAGATAAAGCATAGACCACAAATCCGAGTACAAGTGACACACGAGTATATCAAGCGTTGTGGGCACATCATAACAAGCCCAAGACATAAAAAGGAAAATAGCACCACAACAAGTACGCAAAGGGTCAACACCACAGCACGGTCGCCAAGAGAAGGCGCATCACATCAAGTCGCCACGAGCGGGGGGTGTGTCAGCGCTCGCCTCGAAGCCGTCAAGGAGTCCGTCATGCGAAGCAGGTAGTCTCTATCCCTGCGCCTGGATAGAGGATGCCAGCTGTAAGGCCCGATATACGGTACTGTTCCAGATCTAGATGTTTCCATCCAGATCTGGGGACGAAGCACATATCGGTCTCACCACGACATATGACAATGCCATATGCCCCGGATTTCCAACATGATATCACAACATTACAGATACAAGGATACAACATCTCGTACAATCGGCATACAACTTCCTCAAATACAATACAACAGCGGAAGATACATGTCTGAGTACAGACTACAATCAAGTGCCTAGTGGCAAAGAGAAAAACATCGGTTCCCATAACCACACGGGTCCAGGCCCTCCGCCGGGATCCGCCTAACTATTCGTCGTCGAGTTTCCACGTGAAACGCCGGTCACCATACCTGTTGTCGATCAAGACCCTGAAAAGAGTTTGGGTGTAGTATCATGAGTACAGAGGTACTCAACATCCAACTGTAGTGGTCATCTGACCCATCAAGGACTTCATCACTCGTAATTCTAGGAAAACTAGTAGTTTACGGTAAGGAAGGGGTAAGTGGTGAGGTTGCTGCCGCACTAGCATTTATGAAGTGGCTAACGATCTAGAGAGTAAGGTAAGAAGCCAAGCATTCGATGAGGAATCGCCTCCAACAAGTCTTGTTATCAACTATTTACGCAATCATAATACCTATCCTATCCTTGTCCTCCTATTCGCATCCCGACGAAGAAAAGCAGTCAAGGCACACACACATTGATCAAGTTATATTAAGATTATCTCAGTTGTTGTTGTCTATGAACAAGGAGTAGGTCTCAGGTCGTCCATAACCGTGGACACGGCTTCTCGAAAAGATTTAACCCTGCAGGGGTGTACCAACTGCCCATTACAAGGCTCCGCACGCACGCCCATCTCTCTCAGTTGCTACCCATGATAAGCAACCATTTTATGATTTAGTCCCAAGAGATCCGGAACGACAGGTCCCTCTAACTAACAACGCACAAATCCGGGTGGCCCCGGTGAGTCGACATTCAACTCAAAAGACGGCCGCGCTCTCGAATCGGCCTCTACCGTCTGGACGAGGTCGGATAGGTTGCCCAAACAGATGTGGACAACCCCCTAGCTCCCTGGGGTGGACCAACAAGAGAAACCATGTCTCCGCTGAACCAAGTTGTTTGAAATCTGCCGGCCGCGGACCAGTCACACACACGTTTCAAATGGTAAATCAGCTTGGGCCACCACTAGAAATGTTTGAAGCTAGGTAGGTAAGAAGAGGGGACCCCATAAAATCCCACACGCGGTTAGGCACGCTCAGTCTTCAATCCAATACCCAGAACTCGGATCCTAGGTGACTCGAATGGAACAAAGCGTCGGGGCGGGATAGCCTAGACCTTCCATCCTTCGTCGAATATAGTCAACATTTATAATAATCATATCATCAACAACAATATAATAATGTGATATCCCAAACCCAGGAGTAACAGGAGGTAACATCGTAGCATCCTAAGCATGAATACTAAGCAGGGGCTGAGCAACGAGCAATAGTAACATAGCAGTACAAGGTTTGCTGGGAGGGGACATGGCTGTATCGGTTTGAAAGAGGTTGTAAACATGTGGTAGGATCAAACATCGAACCTATCCTAGACTAGCATGCAAACCGCTGGTTGAAATAGAATGGATCATAAGTAATGTATAGTCCTTGCCTGTTGATAAGTCGGGTTCCGAAGGTGTAGCCGATCGCAAGCTCGCAACGTCTCCGAGAGGTACCCGCGGAGGCACACAAGACGATAAACACAGGAAAGCAATCAACGAGCAAGCACTCTATTACTACGGGGCAACACAAGATCAAGAAGACATCACACGACACGGCAACGTGATACGGATCTATCGTCGAGAACGGTTACTAACAGTTTAAGTGGGGTATCGGTCACACACGACGAATACCACACGTTTACGGTGGTTCAAGTTGCTTAGCTACAGGTGATCAACCAACGGTTATTAACATGGCAACTCAAGCAAGCATGGCATCACACACAAACATGACAAGAGGTGAAGCACAAAGTAAACTATCTATGCAGGACAATTTAAGTGAGGCACAATCCTAAACATGGCATACACTAAGTGCCGCACAACAATTAAGGGATTTGGTACTGTTCTGCCCTAAACCATATTTTAGGTTGGTTAACAACAGCAAACAATAGCATAAACACAAAGTACACAAAAAACTAATCAAATTACATATAAGGCACACTCCAAACCGAGTTACGGTTAAAAATATATAAGCAAAACAAGTTACGGGCACAATCTGCCAACATCACGAAGCACACTTTAGAGCAATGCATAAACGAAATAATGAATGCAAACATTCTCACGGTTGATATGAAATAAAGTAGACATGACAGGTAAGGCATGGCAAAAGGAATTATGCAAAAAGGCATCATAGATCAAAAGATATTAAGCAAACAACATGGCATCGCAAATTAACAGACTTAGAGAAAAACAGAGGTGATTGTCAAAAACAGCAGCATACCAACTTTGGCTCTAAACATCTATATGACCAGTAATGCTAACATGAAGATGCAATACATGTAATGAAAGTAGACATGATGCTTAACAATATGCAATTGGAATCACTCAATTCCGATAAATGGTTGCGACGCAGCCGTCACCCGAAGTTGCAACAAAATAACAGTTTTCAGCACAACATCACATTAACATCAGGATCACCACTTTGGAGCAAGATTTAATATAGCTAAAGCACCCAAACATGACAAGTTAAAGCTTGGAATTGAAGTACACATGATTCTTAACCCATAGGAAAAAGAATCAATTGAATAGGCCTCATGGATTAGTCACAATCATCATGCAAAGTTGCAACAAAATTATAACAGCAGCACTTAACAGAAAATAGTAGCAGTTTAGCGGCCTGATGCCCACTTTAGCACACAATTACACAATCAAGATGAGCTCAAATGCAAAAACTTTCTACATACGAATGCTAGAGCACGCAAAACTGAGCAACTTTCGTTTTGGGGGCACGTTCATCGGAGCTACGGATTCACGGGAAATAACGTTGCAAAAACGTAACAGCAGCAATAATTATAGGACTTCGAAAAATTAGGAGCAGTCTAGGGAAAAAAAAGGTCTTGGGCCCTCACCCAGATCTTGGCCCAGATCTGTCCTGGAGAGGGGCGGCTGGGCCTCGGCCTGGCAGGCCTGATGGGGCGGCCCACCTGGCCTGGCTGGAGCCGGCCTGGCTGCAGCGGCTGGGCACCGGCTCGGCCGGTTCGTCCCGAGCGGACCGAGGTCGCGGCGGCGGCAGCCACCGGCCGGCTGGCGGCGTGCGCCGGCGAGGCATGGCGGCGCGAGGTCGGTGCAGAGGCGGCGCGGAGGGGTCCGAGGGGGGCGCGGCGTTGTGAGAGACGCCGGAGGGCGGCGCGCTTCGAGCTCGGCGGCGCGGAGCTTCGAGGCCAAAGCCATGGCGGCCGGCACCTCCTGCAGGACAAAGAGAGGGAGAGGTGAGAGAGGAGAGAGGAGGAGGAAGAAGGGAAGAGAGGAGATGGAGGAGAGGTGCGGCGGCCGGGCTGGCTGCCGGAGCGCGGCCGGCGGCGGCGGCTTCTCGGGCTCCACGGCTAGAGGCGGCTCGGGGCATGAAGAGAGACAGAGGAGAGAGGAGGCCGGTTGGGTGGATTTGGGCCGTTGGATCGGCCGATCCAACGGTCCAGATCGCAGGGAGGCTAAAATTTGGGCAAAAATGGGCAATTGCGAA
This sequence comes from Bromus sterilis, assembly GCA_950022295.1. Taxonomy (NCBI): domain Eukaryota; kingdom Viridiplantae; phylum Streptophyta; class Magnoliopsida; order Poales; family Poaceae; genus Bromus; species Bromus sterilis. Next base: position 10,482,094 of record OX465596.1, read on the forward strand.
AATTGGAGCTATTGTGAGGGGGGTGGATGCAATTTTGGACTAGGGGAACCCTAGAAATGGGTGGGAGTGTGGTGGTCTTTATATAGCCCCGGTGGCTGGCAGTTTGCAAAAACATCCCCGGTTTTTCTCTCGCGCGTGCGGTGCTCACGTTTCTTACCGCCGGGGGTCCACAGTACCTCCGATTCGGGTAAAACTTCGAACTGCGCGATCAACGTGTCGAGCCGGAGGTGTTCACCTCGCGCTGGAACCGTTCCGAGAACACTTTCCGGCGCGCTATAAAAATAACCCGTTTAATTATTAAACGGGGTTTTTCGTTCCGTTGGTTGCGGCTGGTCTCGTGCGGTTTTCGCGACGGTGATCGGGCGAAACCCGGTGTCGCAAAGGTCGAGTGTCAGGGTGGAAATGGTCGGTCTCCGTCCGGTACGAGATAAGAGGGGGAAAATAATCGCCGATCGATAAATCGGGGATGCAAACACCGCAAACAAATCAGACAATCAAACAATTTACACCGGAAACAAAAATTTTAATTTTTGTGAAATCCGGGCTGTTACAATACAACACCACCAACAAGGGATCTCGTCCCGAGATCCAGGACGATCTGGGGGAGAGGGGAAGGGGGAAACAAGTGAGTCGACAATCTTCAACACCACCAACAAGGGACTCTGCTCCATGTCGATGTCGAACTTCTGTCGAGATAAATTTCCGCAGAGAGATGGTAACGTCGGAAAACGAAACCACCACTGTCAAAAGGAAGAACGCCAACTAAAACTTGGTCAAAGGGATAGTGCTTTTCGACGCAAGTCGTGAAAACACCGGGCAAAAGGAGGGAGGGAAAAGGACGACTCAGATGATATCCGAAATCGGAGAAGCTAAAGGTACTACAGGAATTCCCACCTGAGATCGGAATGGAGACAATACGCTGCAAGCAAGGCATTGTAACGGTTCCGATACTCCACACACTCGAGATCCTAAAGTTTGAAGGGGATAAGTCAAGAATTAAAACTCTTACGACACTTGTCCTGACCAGAGCATGGGTAAGGAGGAAAAAGAATCCTACTCTCCGATAACTAACTTAGTAACTACAAAATAGTTTTTGTCTAGACTCGACATCGGTCAGAGAGGGGATCCTACGGTCGGTAAGGCTCTGATACCAAGTTGTAAGGCCCGATATGCGGTACTGTTCCCGATCTAGATGTTTCCATCCAGATCCGGGGACGAAGCACATATCGGTCCCACCACGACATATGACAATGCCATATGCCCCGGATTTCCAACATGATATCACAACATTACAGATACAAGGATACAACATCTCGTACAATCGGCATACAACTGCCTCAAATACAATACAACAGCGGAAGATACATGTCTGAGTATAGACTACAATCAAGTGCCTAGTGGCAAAGAGAAAAACATCGGTTCCCATAACCACACGGGTCCAGGCCCTCCGTCGGGATCCGCCTAACTAGTCGTCGTCGAGTCTCCACGTGAAACGTCGGTCACCATACTTGTTGTCGATCAAGACCCTGAAAAGAGTTTGGGGGTAGTATCATGAGTACAGAGGTACTCAGCATCCAACTGTAGTGGTCATCTGACCCAGCAAGGACTTCATCACTCGTCATTCTAGGACAACTAGTAGTTTACGGTAAGGAAGGGGTAAGTGGTGAGGTTGCTGCCGCACTAGCATTTATGAAGTGGCTAACGATCTAGAGAGTAAGGTAAGAAGCCAAGCATTCGATGAGGAATCGCCTCCAACAAGTCTTGCTATCAACTATTTACGCAATCATAACACCTATCCTATCCTTGTCCTCCTCTTCGCATCCCGACGAAGAAAAGCAGTCAAGGCACATACACACATTGATCAAGTTATATTAAGATTATCTCAGTTGTTGTTGTCTATGAACAAGGAGTAGGTCTCAAGTTGTCCATAATCGTGGACACGGCTTCTCGAAAAGATTTAACCCTGCAGGGGTGTACCAACTACCCATTACAAGGCTCCGCACGCACGCCCATCTCTCTCAGTTGCTACCCATGATAGGCAACCATTTTATGATTTAGTCCCAAGAGATCCGGAACGACAGGTCCCTCTAACTAACAACGCACAAATCCGGGTGGCCCCCGGTGAGTCGACATTCAACTCAAAAGACGGCCGCGCTCTCGAATCGGCCTCTACCGTCTGGACGAGGTCGGATAGGTTGCCCAAACAGATGTGGACAACCCCCTAGCTCCCTGGGGTGGACCAACAAGAGAAACCATGTCTCCGCTGAACCAAGTTGTTTGAAATCTGCCGGCCGCGGACCAGTCACACACACGTTTCAAATGGTAAATCAGCTTGGGCCACCACTAGAAATGTTTGAAGCTAGGTAGGTAAGAAGAGGGGACCCCATAAAATCCCACACGCGGTTAGGCACGCTCAGTCTTCAATCCAATACCCAGAACTCGGATCCTAGGTGACTCGAATGGAACAAAGCGTCGGGGCGGGATAGCCTAGACCTTCCATCCTTCGTCGAATATAGTCAACATTTATAATAATCATATCATCAACAACAATATAATAATGTGATATCCCAAACCCAGGAGTAACAGGAGGTAACATCGTAGCATCCTAAGCATAAATACTAAGCAGGGGCTGAGCAACGAGCAATAGTAACATAGCAGTACAAGGTTTGCTGGGAGGGGACATGGCTGTATCGGTTTGAAAGAGGTTGTAAACATGTGGTAGGATCAAACATCGAACCTATCCTAGACTAGCATGCAAACCGCTGGTTGAAATATAATGGATCATAAGTAATGTATAGTCCTTGCCTGTTGATAAGTCGGGTTCCGAAGGTGTAGCCGATCGCAAGCTCGCAACGTCTCCGAGAGGTACCCGCGGAGGCACACAAGACGATAAACACTGGAAAGCAATCAACGAGCAAGCACTCTATTACTACGGGGCAACACAAGATCAAGAAGACATCACACGACACGGCAACGTGATACGGATCTATCGTCGAGAACGGTTACTAACAGTTTAAGTGGGGTATCGGTCACACACGACGAATACCGCACGTTTACGGTGGTTCAAGTTGCTTAGCTACAGGTGATCAACCAACGGTTATTAACATGGCAACTCAAGCAAGCATGGCATAGCACACAAACATGACAAGAGATGAAGCACAAAGTAAACTATCTATGCTGGACAATTTAAGTGAGGCACAATCCTAAACATGGCATACACTAAGTGTCGCACAACAATTAAGGGATTTGGTACTGTTCTGCCCTAAACCATATTTTAGGTTGGTTAACAACAGCAAACAATATCATAAACACAAAGTACACGAAAAACTAATCAAATTACATATAAGGCACACTCCAAACGGAGTTACGGTTAAAAATATATAAGCAAAACAAGTTACGTGCACAATCTGCCAACATCACGAAGCACACTTTAGAGCAATGTATAAACAACATAATGAATGCAAACATGCTCACAGTTGATATGCAATAAAGTAGACATGACAGGTAAGGCATGGCAAAAAGAATCATGCAAAAAGGCATCATAGATCAAAAGATATTAAGCAAACAACATGACATCGCAAACTAACATACTTAAAGAAAAACAGAGGTGGCTGTCAAAAACAGCAGCATACCAATTTTGGAGCTAAACATCTATATGACCAGTAATGCTAACATGAAGATGCAATACATGTAATGAAAGTAGACATGATGCTTAACAATATGCAATTGGAATCACTCAATTCCGATAAACGGTTGCGACGCAACCGTCACCCGAAGTTGCAACAAAATAACAGTTTTCAGCACAACAACACATTAACATCAGGATCACCACTTTGGAGCAAGATTTAATATAGCTAAAGCACCCAAACATGACAAGTTAAAGCTTGGAATTGAAGTACACATGATGCTTAACCATAGGAAAAAGAATCAATGCAATAGGCCTCATGGATTAGTCACAATCATCATGCAAAGTTGCAACAAAATTATAACAGCAGCACTTAACAGGAAATAGTAGCAGTTTAGCGGCCTGATGCCCACTTTATCACACAATTACACAATCAAGATGAGCTCAAATGCAAAAACTTTCTACATACGAATGCTAGAGCACGCAAAACTGAGCAACTTTCGTTTTGGGGGCACGTTCATCGGAGCTACGGATTCACGGGAAATAACGTTGCAAAAACGTAACAGCAGCAATAATTATAGGACTTAGAAAAATTAGGAGCAGTCTAGGAAAAAAAAGGTCTAGGGCCCTCACCCAGATCTTGGCCCGGATCTGGCCTGGAGAGGGGCGGCTGAGCCTCGGCCTGGCAGGCCTGATGGGCCGACCCACTTGGCCTGGCTGGAGCCGGCCTAGCTGCAGCGGCTGGGCACCAACTCGGCCGGTTCTTCCAGAGCGGACCGAGGTCGCGGCGGCGGCAGCCACCGGCCGGCTGGCGGCGTGCGCCGGCGAGGCATGGCGGCGCGAGGCCGGTGCAGAGGCGGCACGGAGGGGTCCGAGGGGGCGCGGCGTTGCGAGAGACGGCGGACGGCGGCGCGCTTCGAGCTCGGCGGCGCGGAGCTTCGAGGCCGAAGCCATGGCGGCCGACACCTCTTGCAGGACAGAGAGAGGGAGAGGTGAGAGATGAGAGAGGAGGAGGAAGAAGGGAAGAGAGGAGATGGAGGAGAGGTGCGGCGGCCGGGCTTGGTGCCGGAGCGCGGCCGGCGGCGGCGGCTTCTCGGGCTCCACGGCTAGAGGCGGCTCGGGGCATGGAGAGGGACAAAGGAGAGAGGAGGCCGGTTGGGTGGATCTGGGCCGTTGGATCGGCCGATCCAACGGTTCAGATCGCAGGAAGGCTAAAATTTGGGCAAAAATGGGCAATTGCGAAAATTGGGGCTATTGTGAGGGGGATGGCTGCAATTTTGGACTAGGGGAACCCTAGAAATGGGTGGGAGTGTGGTGGTCTTTATATAGCCCCGGTGGCTGGCAGTTTGCAAAAACATCCCGGTTTTTCTCTCGCGCGTGCTGTGCTCACGTTTTTGACCGCCGGGGGTCCGCAGTACCTCCGATTCGGGTAAAACTTCGAACTGCGCGATCAGCGTGTCGAGCTGGAGGCGTTCACCTCGCGCTGGAACCGTTCCGAGAACACTTTCCGGCGCGCTATAAAAATAACTCGTTTAATTATTAAACGGGGTTTTTCGTTCCGTTGGTTGCGACTGGTCTCGTGCGGTTTTCGCGACGGTGATCGGGCGAAACCCGGTGTCGCAAAGGTCGAGTGTCAGGGTGGCAATGGTCGGTCTCCGTCCGGTACGAGATAAGAGGGGGAAAATAATCGCCGATCGATAAATCGGGGATGCAAACACCGCAAACAAATCAGACAATCAAACAATTTACACCAGAAACAAAATTTTTAATTTATGTGAAATCTGGGCTCTTACACCAGCGTCGCGCCTTTGACTTGATCTTCCCCTTCCTCGCTTATTTTAGTGTGAGCCATAAAACAATTTTCCTGAAAAGATCTATACAACACCTGTTACTCTGTTAGAGATGTCTGAAGAGCTTTCAGTCACAAGGTGCTAAAACGTGGGAGTGGCAACTGGAAATTGAGCTTTGTAGGTGGAGGTGGCAGGGTATTTGTTGGCGGTGGTGGCAAGCGATCAACAGTGAGATTTGATTAATCCAATCGTCGATATGCAAGGGCGATGTAACATTTCAAAACTCTTCTGATATCCCAACCCACAAATCACCGAACAGTCTGCCAATTCCTAGAAGACAAGAACAGAGCACATTTATTCGATATGCGACAACCTGCGCTACTGTACCAACTTACTACTAGCAACTACAGGGCGTTCTTACAACGCACACGCGGCCATGCAGCAGACAGCCGGTCACCGGCTAAAACATTTTAGAGCCGGATCATGGGGAAGAGCTTCTTCCACGACTTCCTACTCCTGTAGGCGGCGAAGGCTCGCAGGTAGTGCTTGGGGACATCCCCGTCGTCGGCCAGGTCCGGCTGGTCCGCGCCCCAGAACCGCGCCGCCCGCCGCTTCCTCCGGATGGCCGCCAGCACGTCGTCCCGGTTGCAGATCCCCCACACCGTCACCTTCTGCTGCTGGTAATCCGCCTGAACCGAGTGAATCCCTGCAAGCAGCAGCAAGCCAAATCAATATTCCTTCAACCTTGCCGAAGCCAAATCAATAAGCTGCATGCATGTTTGTGCCAATACAGTACCTTTCAGGCTCGACAGCGCCTTCTTGATCTTCTTCTCGCAGCCGTAGGAGTAGAGCGGCACCTTCAACTCCACGTACTGCGCCTCGATCTTCCCCCCTGCCAGCACGATCTGCATCTCCCCCATCCAATTCTAGCTACCGAGACCAGCAATGTATCTTCAAGAACTCAATGTCAGCTGATGAACGGCATGGAACTCCACAGTCCACACACGGCCTTTATATACACGAGCTAAAGGCGACGGTGCTCATTGGATAATCTTTCGATCTCCTGCCGCATGTGCGCAGGGGCCTCGTCATGGCATCATCGACCTCGCTTTTGATCGCGCTTTTCTTTTCTGACGCACCATGATTCAGACTCGAGAGTCTGCTCGGGTGCAAAAGCCATTGCTACGTAGTGGAGGGGATTACGTGGAGAGTCAGTGGCGGCCGGTCGGCGTAGCGGTGGGCTGACGAGGCCGGGCGTTTGCGCCCATGTGAAGGTTGTGGAAAGCGGAGGCTTTGGAGGCGACGGCGTCGTGTTTTGCTTTTGAGATTGTCGTGAAAGGACGGCCTGATTGGCGTAAAAGTGTTGCAGGTGGCATGCTTAGATTCATCGTGGGAGCTTGGTGTTTGTTGTTTTTTCATGTGGATCGTCCTCGGCTTCTCGTGGCTCGTCGGTTGGGAACATTTTGGATCATGATCTAAAGCTTTATTTGCTTTGTAAGCTTTCACGATCTTGGAAAGGTATGCCCATGCTCCATAGCAAATTCAGCTTATTTTGAACCGAAGAACAAATCAAATCCATCACCTCCAATATCAAATGATATTGTTGTCAAAACTGTCTAAACTTAGTCCATTGCCTCCACTGAAATTGGTTTCTACAATGAAGTGAAATCAGTTTGGTAGAGCACCGACCCAACCAGCAAAAAGAACCATACAGAAACATAAATTGAGATTCTTTTTGGGGAAAATCAGATGGTTTCATGAAGAATTGAAAGATAAAATCATATTAAAATTTCAGAAAACTTAGAAGCACAAAATTATAACAGTTTCAGGAAAGCAAAACTGATATGAGTGGGAAAATTTTACGGTGCATCATGATATAGGAGAGGAGTTATATCATTTGGATGATCCAACGCTTAAAGTTACCTGGACCTTAGAGAGAGGTCACCTCAATGTAGTGCCCAAGTTTCAATTCATACCGAAACTACCCCTAAAAATCGTAGCGAGACTACCACTTGATTATTTTTGAGAGGGAAAAGTCCAATATATTTAAAATAATTTTTGTACCAAAAATACTCCTCAAATGCCTCCTGATGATACACATGACATCAACATATTATATCTGGATCTGGACCGTCCAATCTAGTCCAACAGATGGTTCATATTCATTTAATGCACCATAAAGAGACTTGAGTGGGCGTCAACGGCATTCTCGTGACTTTTTCCTTGTGAGTATCGCCTGTAGAGGACTGGTCTTCTGTCATAAGGCAATGGGTTGTGTTATTATCATACATGTTCACCGTCGGCTAGGTAGGTGCAAGGCCTCGGGGCCGGAGTAAACATTGGAGTCGTGGATTTGGAGATTGACTTTGCATTGCAGGACGTCGAATATGATCAGTTGGGTGATAAGAGTGATGAACGAGTATTCAAAGATATCTAACTGGAAGAGACATCACCTCACAACCAGCCTAGCTAAGCAAATTCTCCTCCTATTTAGATACCAATTTTTCTTTCAAAAAGACAGATGACCATCTTCATATTAATCTCTTTTTGAAAGTCATATTCCATAAGAATTGTAGTGAAGAATGCACAACACCATTCACCATATGAGGAATAAGAGCATCTCCAATTAGCTTGTCCCGCCTTTTGTTTGACGCGATGGGCTTGCCGTGACGCTGAGTTGATCATGTGGGCGGCCACCTTGGTCGCATCCTCCACCTTCTTCTGCTTCGGCAGTTCTTCCTGAGTTTCCTTGCAACCCGACGGAAGCGGAAAGTATGGGGATTGGGGGTGGAGGAAAGCGGGGGCGATCGGAGCGGAGAGGACGAGGAAAGGGGGATGGAGGATTTTGGTGCAAAAAGAGTGAGGATGGTACAAAAAGGGCGGGCTCCACCTTAATTTTCTATGGGTCGAGGGTGTTGAAGTCGTATGTGGCAACCGTCCAAACTCCCCTCAAAGCCCTTGGTTTGCGTTCGATTTGCGGGAAAACGTACAAAAGTACCAGGCTGCTGGTGCATACAACTCCATGTTGGATGGCAAAACACATCCGGGCAACCAGTTTAAGACGTTTGCAGGAAGTTTGAGGGTCCATGTTGGAGATACCATAAGGACCCCAACCTAACCATCCTCCTTAGCCTTTCTATAAGAGTGACCAACCTATCACCACAATATTCAATAAAATTGGTGACATGAGGTAACCTCGTGTCAATCCCTTCCGGGCTTGGAAATAATGAACAACGTCATCATTGACCTTAACCTCAGCATTCACACCCTTAACATAGGACGCCACTTGTTTCCTCCATCCAAACACAAAACTTTTCATGGAGAGAGTTTACTAAAGAAAAATTTACTTGATTTTGTCGTAATCATGTTCAAAATTCACGTTAAAGATAACTTCATCAACCTTTTTAGTGTGGTGCTTACGAATTGTCTCACGTAGGATCACCACACCTTTACGATATTATGTGTAGACATGAAGGCACTATAAGTTGGACCCACAACTATATGGGCAATACTAGCGGAAATCTCGTGCACCCACTAATTAGAAAAAGCAAAAAAATTGCAAACAAATTCAAAAAATTCTGAATTTTTGTGGAATACAATATGCTCATGCGTGTGAAATCCATGCAAAATTTCTGGGTGTTTGGACATTCGAGGAGTTCATTGCAAGAAACACGAAATTTTTGATGAATAGTGTCGTTTTTAAAAGGTTTCCACAATTCCAAAATTTGTTATTTTTTTAGGACTACTCGTATGTTTAAACTTCACGAAATTTGACATGGACTACGCGCACATGACCATCTTGAGTCATATAAATAATCTGACTTTTTTTTGTTTTGTTTACTAATTGAAATAACGTTCCTATTACTAATGGGAGCAAATGCATCTATGACCCATAAAACCGCTTTCACTAGCGGAAATCTCAAACGGCTCACGATACCGACAGTCCATTAGTTTTATTCTTTATGAAAAAATTGGAACTTATGTTCAGTAGACATACATGTTTAAATTGTTCAATAGGAACAACCACCTTCTTAGAAAGAAGCATGCTAATTCAAATTTGAGACGGAACAAATATCATCATTGTAAAAGTCCTTAATCATTGAAAGATCACCTTTAATGATCTCTAGTGGAAAACCAATATAAACCCGAAGCCTTGTTAAAATTCGAGTAAATAGCATAAAACTACCATAATTAGGGCTAGGGTTACAAAAAAACTACTCTATCCGTTCCTCTTTGTAGTGCGTATTAGTTTTTGCCTAAAATTTTGAAATATAGTGCGTGCATGCAACATCTGACTGCTATTGGCAATTAAGCCTCAGTTGCAACCAATTGAGAAACAGCAGCCATCGCACATGATGTGGACAGACCTTGCATGCAAGGTCATTTTGGTACAAACCACGGTTCCACGTCATGTATTGGTATTAGTGGTAGAAAGCATGCGCATTATAAAATGGAACACAAAGAGTACCATTTTTTAACTTTTCTATATGCCTATCAATTTGCACTAATGAATTTATTAGTTAATTTTAATCACGATTATGAAAGATCGGACCACTCATCTGGTCTTACATTTAAAAGTCCCTGCAAAAAATAAAAAGCAATTAGGTCTCTCCCTGCAAAAACAAATCATTTTTTCCCAAAAAACATCATTTAAAATAAAGGTGGAATCCACGTATCAACTACTTTTCCCAAAGAATATTCAGGAAAAACAACTTTTTCACAAAAAAATCATTTCAAATTTTCCCAAAATATTTTTTTTTCCAAAAAAATCACATGTGACCCACATGTCAATCTAAAAAAATATTTTTTCTGCGAGGGATGTATTTACTTTCTTATTTTTGTACAGGGAATTTTATGCAACGTGAGACCTAATGAGTGGATCCGATCTGTCATAATCGTGATTGAAATTGATTAACAAAATCAGGATAACTTGGTAGCTTTTTAAACAGCGAACAACATAAGTGGTAAGCATCAGGATATTTTTTAGAGTAGTAAGGATAGCATATATATTACTTGCTACTTGCCAATATGTAGATAAATGAGTGTAAAAAGTCAATGTCCGACCGTGGCTATTGAATCGTCGAGGTTGTGTTAGTGAGTTGCTCTTTGAGTCTACCTTTTCTACCCGCAAAAAAAAAGAGTCTATCTTTTACCCAAGGATGAAGTAAGTGGTAGTTTGTTTATAGCCCTAGCTTCAGTTTTTTTTTTGGAACCGGGCACACGCCCCTTTTCATTATTGAACATAACGAAAATACAGCAGTTCCACACAGCGTACGGAAAGGGAAAGGGGAAGGGGAAGGTGTGATCAACATCATTAAGAAACCCACCACCTAAAGGTTCGGATCGAACCCCGGCTATGGGGCGAAAACCCAATGATGTCGCCCATCCAAAGTACAGTCTGACATATTACAGACAGACACCGCCAAACACAAACCACCCAGCACAACAGCTAGCATAAAATTCTACACGCCAAGATCAGACAACAACCAAAGCAGGACTTCAGCTATCTTCAGCCCGGATCGCCTCGCACAGCCTCATCATCTGCGCAGCGTTGGCTTTCAGCATCGCAGCTCCATTCTTGAGGTCCTCAACGTCCGCCGCCGTCTTCTGGAGACCTGACCAATACCGAATATATGCACAAGCCAAGTAAACCTCCATCTCCAGTTGTGGTAGTTTTATGCTATTTACACTTAAATTTCATCAGAGAGATGGCCTTGGTACCTTTCTTTTATATAAACGGGGGGGCAAAAGATTTGCCCCATATAATTAAAAGGAAGATTGCAAGAAAGCAAGTTTAGACTTTAGAGGAAAGGTGCTATCAACACAAAACTTTACTCAATGGAGGGCTGATGAATATGCTCAGTGAAGTATTCAATCATGGATGCATAATGTATTTTTTTATCCAATGTTATCCGCGAGTATGATTTATTCTCTTTCTCTAAAGGAAATGTTGTTTTTTTAGTTGAAAGGAAATGCACTTTTTACAAGAGAAATGTGGATTTCATTTTAATACATAGTATTATGCCGGATTGTTCGTTTTCAGTGTCATTGTTTCTATCCTATAGCTGGCAAGTTTGCAACATTAGAGCGTAAAAGAAAAAGATTGCAACATTAGTATCGCCCTATATAGTATACGTTGACTCGTTATGACATCAGCAAAGATAAACAGAAAGCTACACAAACACGTACGCAACGATGTAAGGCTCGCTGGATCGACAGGTACAATGAAAAATCACAACACAATTAATAAACCGTTGAGTCCTAGGAACTGGACAGCATTCCTTAGATTCACCTATAAAATCTCGAACTGAAGAGGCACCATAGCGAACGGAGCAAAAAGGTAACGCAATTTCTACCCTCAGCACTGTCTAAAGTGTCTATCATGGCCACACGGATGATTGCCGCTGCAATGGCCGTCACCGTCCTGGCCGTTCTCGCAACCGGCATCGCAGCGACAGACGGCACAGGGCCAAGGAGCTACTTCTCGTCCTGGGACGGGCCGGCGTGCACTGGGCGCATATCGAGCGCCGGGACCTGCGGGTGCAGCCCCGTCCACTTCCACGGCGGGCACGAGTTCAACTTCCGCGGCGAGACGGCGACGCTCTACAGCGAGCACGGCTGCGCCGGCACGCCGTACCAGGTGTTCGAGGACACCCAGGCCTGCGGCGACTTCGGCTGGCGCAGCATCCACATCGACTGCTGAGCGAGCGTCACCTCGTGTGTGCACTACGAACTACGACGACCCGCTCTATTTCTTACCCCAAAATAATGTAGGGCACGCGTGTGTGTGATGAATAACGTGTGTGGTATGGTGAGAAGCTGTTTCGACAGTTCAAAATGGAGACGGAGATGAGCTGTTTCCGCGCCACATTTCAGCTGCATGACAGTTAAACATGTTTTATCCAAAATAAAAGTTCTACGTCGACCAGTCTTAGCAGAATAATAAGGGTACGCAACTGAGAGCTTGAGCGATCAAACGTACGTGCATCAAGCTATAGGTTCAACAAAATACATGGCATCATCAGTGCCGTACTAACGCAGGTGGAAGTTTCTTCAGTGAAGCCCAGGTGACACAAACATCTCATGAACGGTATCTAGGCCTTGATTTCTGCACATAAAACATGAAAAAACATCAGTTCACGCTCGCCAGCAACTGCGTTTTCAGCATTAAGATGTAATAACCATATGATGATATGACAGCTGTTTTCAGCAGGTTTTTGGTGTTACCTGAAACCTTGGCTTGCTTATATGGGGAAAATATCCAGTGCTCCCGTTCCTGGCATGCTACGCTACTCCTGGACCACTTGGCTCATTAGATATGATTGTAAGGGCTAGGATCAATTCACTTCCTTTTTTACATATGCCCCCTTGGAACATTTTGCTGCTTGCTCATGCTTTCCCACTGAAAGTAGCAGGTCTTCACAAAATTATATCTGACATATTATCTCCGAGCTGACAAAATAAATAAGATTTCACAGTAGTAGTAACACCTTCAGGAAGCATGTTGGTAAAACTAGCAACAACGTTACAAGGTATGAGATTGAGAAAACAGATAAATGATATGGTACTACAAGGAACGGTTATATTTAATTGACCAAATTATGTACCCTGAAAGTGCTGTTCGCATCATCTTGAAGCGCGATTGGACTAGTACATCCTACACTCTGACCAACACTCTCCATCGGCTCCATCATGCCCTGCTTTGTGCAAATCAAATATGCGAAGATTTATTTCATATCAGCTGATAATGTTATTGTAACATGCCAATAAGTTAAGCTAAATTCTGCTAGAAATTAGCTATAACATGCATCTGACATTATATTCAAAAGTGACATAAAAACTTTGAATGGCATGAACTCGGATAACAGTACAACACTACTCATACATAAATCAAGAAAGTTTCATGATGTACCTTAGTTCAGCACAATCAATGGCTCAACAACAATCACTATATGCTAACTGGAAAAAGTATAGCACAAACATCATGCTATGAGATTTTGACAGCAATAAATACAAATTTCAAAACCTATTTCCTATTGAAATTAATTAGCACATAAAGATTCTTGCAATGTCATTCATGGCATGCTTGCAACCATCAAATGCTATATCGTGGAGAAAAATTAGCACAATAAGTTTACATTCTACAAAGTAGTTGTTTCGGACCAACACTATGAGATTAGGGGATGAACTAACCAAATAAAGCTCGGGTCCTCCCAATTGTGCTGCACTTCCCGATGAACGGGCCACTGGCTCAGCTTCCGGCTGCGATTGAACATGGGCGGTGGTACTGAAAGGCTGAGAGATAGGCGCCATGGTATCCTGCTCGAGCGGCTTGGACAAGAAACGCCCGAACGACACGGACTCCCCCAGCGCCGACAACCAATCCTAAAACTAAACCAAAAGAATCACATACTCTAACAGCACAATACGGTTGGAATGCTGACGAGGTAAAGAGGACGAGTCGCTTACCTGGACTTCATTGCGTAGGATCCCCGCCTCCGGCGAAGCAGTTGGCTCCAGCGGCGGCGGGGAGAGATTCTTCTCGGCTCCCATGGCAATGTCTGATCTGATCCAAGCTACGATTCAGCACGCGCACGCGCACGCGACCTAATAGTCTGCGCAGGTTTGGGGCTAACAGAACCAAATCAGGCCTAATCTGCGGCGGCCGGCGGCGTCTGAAAATCCTCCATGGTGGTCGGCGGCGGTGGGGAAAATTGGTTTTTGTTACAGGGCGCGAGAAACAATCGAATCAGAGAGATATGTACAGGACAAAGGGAACGAAGAGATATGTACCTGTTCCTTATTGCAGAATAATCAAGGGTGTCTTATGTATATTTCGCTAGATCTGTACCTATGCCCAGATCCTGCTTATATGAAGCGAGTCCATTTTCACTAGATTATCTGCATCGTCGAGCTCGATGACGGCGTTGATTACTGCATTTGACAGATCTTTGTCTTCATTGGCATCAAAGTAGCAGTCTCGATCTTGTGCATCTTGGACTATCTTCTGCCAAACAGACTTGCTGTTGGACAACGTCGTTCCATTTCCTACTATCCATAAACAGTGCCTGACAGCAACAGCAAAAATAAGTTACTCCTGACCACATTCTAAAGAGCCTAAAATATGTAGTTTTCAGCCAACAGTTATTCCAACTAAATAAAAACTTTGTGACATTAAAGTTTTGGATTCACACCAACAGTTATTCCAACTAAATATTCTACAAGAATTAACTGTCAAAGTTAAATTTGGAAGACCACAACGGAGTATATAATGAAAAATCAGGATTAAAAATCGAGGAACCAAAAAATACTTACTTAGCCCTTGTGAGAGCCACATTGGTCCTCTGCATGTTTGTGAGAAATCCAACTTTACCAGCCTTATTGCTCCTCACTGTTGATATGATAATGATATCTTCTTCTGCACCTTGGAAACCATCCACAGATTTCACTTTCACAGAAAAACCGTCATACCTATCATAGGATTTCCCAAGTTTTTCAGAGATAGCTCTGACTTGAGCATTATAGGGGGACACAACACCTACGGAGATTTTGATTCCTGTAGAGAATGACTCTGCAATTGAGGGAAAAGAAGAACTATTATTCATGCAGTGAGCCAAGGACAAGCTACCATTGGCTCAGATTGTATGTACATCACAGAACAGCATACTAACTATTACTCCTTCCACTCAAAAATATTGTGCATGTAAATTTAGTAACATTTTATCTCGTTTGCTCACATTTCTCTTCCCCCTACCACAACATTTATTTATGACTTCAAATTCATATTAACTATCTCTCTTATTCACAGCACATTAATATCATGGGTAACACGGTCGTTTCCCTCAAGTAATCTCTTGCTTTCGTGACTTTCTTAATACACATGACGACCAAAACACCTCTTATGTTTTTCAATGGAGATTATTTATATACAAAAAAGTGTAGCACAATTGAAGAATTAAATTACAGGTTACCTTTGAACAATCTCTGCACTATCCGCGAAACTGCAGCAGCTTCAATTGTGTTTTTCCAGCCATGCCCGTGCTTCTCAGTTGTTTCATGTCCTCCATCTACATTTATGAATGAGTATGACCCAAATATTTTGCTTGCTAAAAACCTCTTTTCATAGCTCTCAGTAGTGACATTGGGACCGTCAGATATCTTGCCATCGTAAAATGTAACAACTGGAAACTTGCTTATATTTGGATGCATCCTGTATTGCACATTGAGAAGGTGCTTACTATACCCCAGCATACTTAGCCTCTCAAAAACACTTCGGCCAAATTTAGCATTGTCGGATATCTACAAAATCACATTACATGTCAATACATTGCTTCAAAAGGAAAAATTGAAAGAAAGAATAGTCAACACATATAGCTTACTTTGCTTTTCACCAGAGCAGGTAACTGATATTCGTCTCCGATAAAAACAGCCTGCCTTATGCCTGGCAGCTGCAAGGGGATTAAGGTCTCACACTCTTTGAGTTGTGCAGCCTCATCAACAATCAGCAACTCCAGAGGATTCGGCTTATCAGAAGAAGAATTTTCCATGAGTGTACCATACAATGTGAAAGAGCTGGAAACCGTACAGAGAATGCATTTCGCGTTCTGCAGAAGATACTGTTGAATTTCCCTCGTGCTGTAATAATTTGGAAGCTCCAAATTTTTACGAAGATATCTTAATTCTTGCAGACACAAGGATCTGGCCATCTTGAACTTGGATTCACTGCATGTATTATTCCACACACAGGCTAGCTTCTCAGGCCAAGAAACAGGATTACAGTCCTCTTCTACTTTGCCCTCAAGAAGTTCCTCTGACCAAATATCATCATTACCCTTTCACAATTTATCAAGGCATGGAGAATTTTTATTAATTCAAGCACTTCCAGCATACACTGAAAGCTCTGTCCTGCTTCTGAATTTCTTGGATAGTCATCATACAGTATCTCAATGCAACAACACAAATCCTCTGAAAGTTTATTGTATTTATCTTTCAAGTAGTCCTTGAATGGCATTTCTCTGAATGCCTCCATCATAGCTTCATAGTCATGCCATCCTTCCTTACGGCACTCTTGTTCCCCATCTTCAGGCCCGTTATGGATTGTCTTGCAGATCAAAGAGAAAGGTGCGACAACATGACCTGAAGGATAACGTGGGGGCAAAGAATGCCTATCATTGCGCAGGAGGGGTTTGTCCGCATGCTTTTCAGACATCTCCTTTTCTATCTCCCTTTCCCTAAGAATATGCTCAATATGCAATTTGTACTTGGTCACAGGATTCTCAAGAAGATCTATCAGTGGGCACAAGCAATGCCTCCAACCAGTGTGTGGTACGAAACACTGCAACAGCCGCTTTGCACGTGTATCAAGGAACACGGTGGAAAGATCATGACAATCATCTATTTTCATCCTCTCTTTATTTCCAAATAGGACAATGTCATTCAGAAAGCAAACGCTACCATCTGAAGACTCTCGAACAAGCCTGACAATTTGAGATGCAACTTCCAATACAGCAGTGTTGGTTGGTGCACAGGTAAGTGTCTTTGAGCCCTTGATGAGCATTGCCCATAGGATAGTGCTGATAGTTTTAGTTTTACC
Source organism: Bromus sterilis (assembly GCA_950022295.1). Lineage (NCBI taxonomy): Eukaryota > Viridiplantae > Streptophyta > Magnoliopsida > Poales > Poaceae > Bromus > Bromus sterilis. Next base: position 10,499,102 of record OX465596.1, read on the forward strand.
TGTCCCAGGAGGGCCCCATATTAGTTTTAGGGAACGTGTGTGGTTCTCCATTACTGAGACACAGTCTGCTACTGCATTCAGCTGTGAATCATTTAAGTTGAACTTCTCAAGGCCAAGACCATCAATTGATCTACGAGCGAAGTATTGAGATATCTGGGTGCACAACAAGCTATCATCCACCACCTGAAAGGGGAATTGACAAGTAAATCAATTATCTAAAGTAATGTGTATATAAACCGTTCATTGTGAAATAACATATGGCAGTTGTCTCATTCACATTAAGAGGACATGATTAATATCAGTGTGAGGTTCAATGTGACGTAAACTCTAATCATTAGCAAATTAATGTTAATGCAGAGAATTTTGCATGGAGCCACAGGTTGCCGAAGCATAACCAGACATCAGGAGCTCGTGCCTATCCATGGACTAAGTACTAACTTGTAATACATCTGGCACAATAAGGTAATCCCTCGGTTCACAAATATAAGATGTTTTGGATATCTCAATATGGACTGAAATGAGTGAGTAGACACACTAAAACGCATCTATATACATCCGATTACAAAAAAGTTAAAACATCTTATAATTGTGAACGGAGGGAGTATAAAAAAGGACCTAAGTTTAATTTTTGCATGTAGACAACTGGCTTACACTTTTCTTGTATTGCCACACCAGATTGACGATGTCAGTACTACTCCTTCTGGTCTCATGTTCTCCCTCCATATAAAGGCAACTCCATATGCGGTTGTGTGTCTTCATATTTATGAGGAACACAGCAAATGATCGCCCCACAGGTATTTTTGTTTCTGGATCAACTTGAACGGGAATAGGGGATGAAAACCGAACAATGCAACAATTAGGTGGGATGTCTCCATCCTCCTTGTCTCCACATTTTAGTACTGAACCTAAAACATATGATGCCTTGTTTTGTGTCAAATCAGACACATGTTGCGGTTTCCGCAAGGACACAACCATTATGTCACCTTCTTTGGGATCGTATGTCTCCCTCGACTTTGGATCCTTTGATGGCTCGGAAACCTCAAAACAGAATATTGATTTCTCATCATCAAGCTTCTCCACCCACATTATTTCTATAAAGTTTGCCTGAGCATAACCGTCCAAGGATGAAAAGACATCAGCATGTACTTCTTCAATAAGAGGGCATTTGAACGAGTTCAGATAAGTGGGTAATGACGTGAAGGTATCCGGTATGCTCTTGACCTGCGATGAGTATCAACATAACTTGATTAGTTCTCATTTGAGGTAAAGTTTAAGAACAGAAAATGGTCATAGAGGATACAAACCATATGATCTACTCACTAAGACTATGAAAGGTACACACACAAGCACTTTACAAGATTCAAGTTTGACCATGAATTTAGCCAAGTAAATGTGAGTTATGTGTCACAAAAATTATATCATTACCCCGTATCCAAAATATTTTTTTCAAAGGTACAACTCTTAAGTTACATGACTTATCATCGGTCTAATTGATGGTTAATGTTAAATCTCGAAAAGCATGGGCGCCCCCTTTTTTAGTCGGAGGGGGTATAGCCGCCGTATAGTATACTGGCATACAATTACTGCAGCATAATAATTAAAAAGTGCAGTCATAATACTGGCATACAATTATCAGGATTCAGCACTGGACCGATACCAGAACACAAATTACTCCCAAAGCCTATTAAATTGACAAACACACTATGCCGCACAAAGAATATGGATATAATCTATACTAATACCAATGTTACAGCCTTATCATGCGTGATTTTTTCAGTCACCTGCGGAATTTTACCCAAAAATGTGCGATTCGGTTGAAAGATGTTCTGCTTGGCATAACAACGAGCATCTAGCATACAAGCTCCGGTCGGGCCACCACCCATAAGGCACAGCTGAGTAGAAACTAGAAATGAGAGAGACTAATGGGAAAAGGCAGAATAAAGTACTTAGACACTGCGAGCGAGGGTCGACGGGCGGGGGGTCACTCCTGTGCAGGCAGCTTAGCAGCGCGGCCTCCATTGGAGGAGCTCGACCCGTTATCTCCCGGGGAAACAAAGGAGCGCAGAGCAGAGAAGAAAAAGGGAGGGAGTTAAGCGGGCCTTGACGAGTGGGAAAGAGAGGATTACCCACTACTAGGGCTCCTGGGCCTCTGTCCCAGAGATTGGGCTTTTGTATACAAAAACAGCAGCATTCTTTTTTTGAAAAAAAGTAAGTAGTAGCATTTTTTTTCCGAGAAAAAAGTAAGTAGTACTAGCATTTAGTACACTTTGCATACTGAACAGACTGAATGAACGAACTATTACTGTACTTCAGTAGCTTAGTGATTTTGAGGACTGTGGAACTCGGCCATATGGTCGTATACAAAAATATATCTTAACTGGATGATGTCCCGCACGTTGTTGCGGAACTTTTTTTGCAAAATATTTCAATAAAAATGTTTGGTTAAATGAAGCATGTATATCTAAAACAATAACTTTTGAACAAATATATGGATTTAATACAAATGTCATAGTAAAATAAAAATTCTCATGCATGTATGTTGCATGTGAGGATGCATGCTTGCATGTTGAAAAAAATATGCTAATAAAGGATGATGTGACATGCATGATGAGGTGGAGTGTGTGCATGTTAAGAGAATTGATAGTAGTAGTGGGGAGCAACTTCTTAAGAATGTAAGATGTAAGATGTAAGATTCATAAGCTCCCTAGGGATTAGGGTGCTGAGTACCATATATATTATGTTCTCTAAAAAAAGAGGGTATATACTGTTGCTATATAGTAAAGAGATCTAAATCCCTGCAAAAAATGAAGTCTTAGAAAGTTAGAAAGGCAAAAATTACATAACGCAATTTATGAAGATAAATCTACTAGTATGCGTAATTGGCTATACAAGAAAATATATTGTGAGCGCATGGTCCATCTGAAGAATCCCGTTGATACTATTGTCAAGGTTCATATATTTTCACTGCATGTATTCATTTGAAATTTCTTCTTACTAGAAGGGAGAACCAAAGGTACAGCTAAATGAACAGCAGAGCAGGATGGACTCAATAAAAACTCATGAAACAAAGCCCGGGAGAACGAAAATGCATGGAACAAAAGCGGCCGAGTTAAGATGCATCTTAATTACAAGCAAACAAGGTGAGAGAACACAAGATCACCTGCTGCTTGAGGAGGTCCTTGTTGAAGATATCTTCCATGGACCAAGAGAATATTTTGCTCTCCAGGCAGCCAAGATCGAACTTGCAGAGCTTTCGGTCATCTTTGCTCACCGCATCCCAGTAGCTACACACGGCACGTCGGCACCCATCTTCATCTGGGCCTTCCTCTTCTTCTCGGCCTCCGCCTTGTCATCTGCGCTCAGGAACTCCTCACCTCTGTCGCCCATGGCGCTCAGGAACTCCTCACCTCTGTCGCCCATGGCGCTCAGGAACTCCTCACCTCTGTCGCCCATGGCTGCTCTCCTCGCCTCGCCTCGGCTACGGCTGGAGAACCACGGAAGAATGTATAGGGAGGCTGCGAGAGAGGCCGATGGTACTCCCCCAAGCGTAAATAAAGTGGGGGTGGTAGAGTAAATGTATTTAGGTTGATATCGCCGGCCGTGGCGGTTCCCGAGCTCTAGTAAGATTGGGCGTGTGTGTGAACCGTCTCACTTCCCGGTGTGCGCATGCGGCTGATTTCCCGGATGAGTGCTGCTATACGTAAGACAGAATTCGTACGATAGATGCTGTGCTGCCAACTTTCCACGAGCAGGGTAAACGGAACCGGACCTTGGGTTTGAGCCAGGCAGGCATTTGGGAGCAAAGTCGGTAAATTTTATACTATAAAATTGATATACAATTTGTTTGAAAATTTATATGCAGTACCAAAATGTATTAGGTAGACACTATCCAAAACATGCTCTTCGACGGCGTCGTCGTGCCCTTCGACGTCCGTGCGCTCATCGGTGACTTTGTCGTACTCTCCGGCAACGTTCACGCGCTCGCTGGTGACTTTGCCGTGCTTTTCGGTGATGTTCGTGCGCTCGCTGATGACGTCGTCGCGCTCTATTTTGACGTTCGCGCGCTCGCCGGTGACTTTGTCATGCTCTTCGATGATGTTTGTGCGCTCGCCGATGATGTCGTCGCGCTCTTTATCGACGTCTGCGCGCTCGCCGGTGACTTTGCCGTGCTCTTCGATGATGTTCGTGCGCTCGCCGATGACGTCGTCGCGCTTTTTATCGACGTCCGCGCGCTCGCCGGTGACTTTGTCGTACTCTTCGGTGATGTTCGTGCACTCGCCGATGACATCGTCGCGCTCTTTATCGATGTTCGCGCCCTCGCCGGTGATTTTTCCGTGCTCTTCGACGATGTCCGTGTGCCCGCCGGTGACTTTGGCGTGCTCTCCGGCGATGTGCGCGCGCTCGCCGCCGACGTCGTCACGCTCTTCATTGACGTCCGCGCGTTTGCCGATGACGTCGTCGCACTCTTCGACGACATCCACGCGCTCGTCGACGATGTTGACGCGCTCTTGGACGTCGTGTCTGTTGGGCGCCCCGTGATCCAATCGGAAAAGACGTGCACATTTGATCTATTTGAGTGATATATACAAACGAACAAAAAACAAACTAAAACTTGATCCGTTTGAATCGTCTCTTTAAAGTTTTTAAAGTTGCCTTTATTACGTCAATATTTTTGTTAAGGCAAAAGTTAAAGTTGTGGAAGGTGTGGTTGGTTTTCAGTTTGAGTTTATACCTCGTGTGAGACTTGGGCTGTGGGATGGCATGAGACAGAGAATTAAAAAAATAAATGGGGGATGAAAGAAGCATCGTACAGAGATCGTATGGAAGTTGTCGTATCGTAACACATTTTCGTTTATTTTTTTAATTCTCTGTCTCATGCCATGCCACGGCCCAAGTCTCACACGAGGTATAAACCCAAACTGAAAACCAACCACACCTTCCACAACTTTAACTTTTGCCTTAACAAAAATATTGATGTAATAAAGGCAACTTTAAAAACTTTAAAGAGACGATTCAAACGGATCAAGTTTTAGTTTGTTTTTTGTTCGTTTGTATATATCACTCAAATAGATCAAATGTGCACGTCTTTTCCGATTGGATCACGGGGCGCCCAACAGACACGACGTCCAAAAGCGCGTCGACATCGTCGACGAGCGCGTGGATGTCGTCGAAGAGTGCGACGACGTCATCGGCAACGCGCGGACGTCAATGAAGAGCGTGACGACGTCGGCGGCGAGCGCGCGCACATCGCCGGAGAGCACGCCAAAGTCACCGGCGGGCACACGGACATCGTCGAAGAACACGACGACGTCGTCGATGAGCACATGGATGTCGCCGGAGAGCACGGAATAATCACTGGCGAGGGCGCGGACGTCGATAAAGAGCGCGACGATGTCATCGGCGAGTGCACGAACATCACCAAAGAGTACGACAAAGTCACCGGAGAGCGCGCAGACGTCGATAAAAAGCGCGACGACGTCATCGGCGAGCGCAAGAACATCATCGAAGAGCATGACAAAGTCACCGGCGAGCGCGCATACGTCGATAAAGAGCGCGACGACATCATCGGCGAGCGCACAAACATCATCGAAGAGCACGGCAAAGTCACCGGCGAGCGCGCGAACGTCAAAAAAGAGCGTGACGACGTCATCGGCGAGCGCACGAACATCACCGAAAAGCACGGCAAAGTCACCAGCGAGCGCGTGGACGTTGCCGGAGAGTACGACAAAGTCACCGATGAGCGCACGGACATCGTCGAAGGGCACGACGACGCCGTCGAAGAGCATGTTTTGGATAGTGTCTACCTAATACATTTTGGTACTGTATATAATTTTTCAAACAAATTGTATATCAATTTTATAGTACAAAATTTACCGACTTTGCTCCCAAATGCCTGCCTGGCTCAAACCCAAGGTCCGGTTCCGTTTACCCTGCTCGTGGAAAGTTGGCAGCACAGCATCGTACAAGTATCGTACGAATTCTGTCGTATGTATAGCAGCACTCAAAAATAAATGGGGATGAAAGAAGCATCGTACAGAGATCGTATGGAAGTTGTCGTACGTAACGCATTTTCGATCTATAAAACAGAAGATTAGGGTTTGAGGCTTCCACGCCAATAGGGTCGGCCATAGCAATGTTTATATAGAAGGAGTACATAGACGTGTACGATTACAATACAGGGGCTACAAAAGAACACGTACACGGTATGCATATATACAATCTAACATCCCCTCTCAATCGTGTAACTGGGTTCTGAAGAACTCAAAAGATTAAGATTACGTCTACAACCCTCAAATTGAGGTAGTGGCAATTGTTTCGTAAGAATATTAACAAATACTCTCTCTGTTTCCATATTACTCAACATGGTTTTAGTTCAAGCTTAAACCAAATTTGAATTGAAACCATGTTAAATAATACGGAATGGAGAAAGTATATCCTTGGAGAAAATAAACTTGATTTGAAGTAGTTTTATGTGTAACATGTTTTCTGATAAAGTGATAGTAGTCCTTGATTTGAAGTATAACCATAGGCTTTCGCCCCCCTTTATATATAAAGAAATCGAACAAGGTACACAACTGAACGGTACAAGATGGTGAGGTAGCCCTTTTACACAACTAATCCGGAGAAAACCTGCGCACTGCCAGGAGAAAGCATTGGAAGAACTACACACTATTCTACGCTACACCATAGCACACCTAGGCTCAACAACAACGCCCTCAGGAGGGAAGACGGCTCAGAGCGTCACTCCTGCCGGAACCAGTCGGTCAAAGGTCTTCACCCGGGGCTTTGACACGAAGAGAAGAACCACGACGCCGTCTTAAAAAAGAGTGCGACACCCAAAGGTTTCTTCGCCTCCGGGCAAAAGCACAAAGCTTTCGTTCGGCAACCCACCCGTGCCATCGATGCCGCCAGAGGGAGCGCGAGATGGTCTAGTCCCTATATCTGGATCAGGACATCGCCCCTACGAGAGAGGAACTGCCCGAGCTACCCGCTGCTCTCCCACCCGATGCCCACACACCCGGGGTGGGGGGAGCCACCACCACCACCATAATGATGCCTGCCGGAAAGCAACCATGTGGTACACCATCCAGGGCCGCCGCCTCGGCATCCCTACCCCGGATATGGGTTGACCCTCCAGGGTAGGAGGCGTCGACGCCTGCATCCCCATTGATTCCCCTTATCAGACCAAGGGAACACGATCCTTCAACCGCCGCCGGCCGCCGGCAAGACCTCCCAGAGCTCGCATGACGCAAAATCCGAGGTCAAAGGCATCGATCAATAGGACGAATAGCAGTGCCAGGACCACCACCACCGTACACCGCCACCGTGATGACCTTGTCCACGGAGGAACCTCGGGCCATGACCAACCTCTCCTACCCGGGGAGCGACCCTGATCTGCCCCGGGCCCAAATCCGGCATGTCCAATCACAAACCCTAAAACTGGGAACCCGACCCACTCCCAGGAGAAGGAGGTTGTCGCACCACCATCCCGTGCTGTCAGCCGAACCGTAGCTACCACGCCACCGCAGCCCACACCGCCTCCCTAATCTGCAACCCGCAGGTCAGAGACCACCGCCACCGTCCATTGGTGCCGCCGAAACGAGCAACAACCTTCGAACCTGTGTCGCCCGCATGAGGGTTTGTGCTTGGACCTGTGTCGCCCGCATGAGGGTTTGTGCTTGGACCTGTGTCGCCCGCCTGAGGGTTCGTGCCGCCGAAACGAGCAACAACCTCCGAACATGAGGAGTCGTCCTGGCCTGTGTCGCCCGCCGACCGAATCCGGCCGCCGCAGCACAGGCACACTCCTACCACTACCAGCCCGCCACTCCGCATGTCATTGGCGCCCAATCACCACCAAATCCGGCCGCAGCTCCACGCCACCAAGATAGGTTAAGGTTGAGCTTTTCCAAAGGGCATATAGCACATTTGTTCTGGTTCTTTTTTCGTGTCGATATGTCATATTGGTAGTTATTTTACAGAAAGAGCAGATATGGCGTATTTGCTAGAGTTGTTCAACACTTAAGCCAACACTGTCTATCATGGTCACAAAGATGATTGCCGTTGCCATTGCCATTGGCATCCCCGTCCTTGCCGTGCTAGCGGCCGACGTGGCGGCAACGGACGGACAGGGCCGAGGAGCTACTTCTCGTCTTGGGACCTGTTAGAATTAATTAACATGTGTTAATTATGGGGTAAATAACTTCCACCTCTTCATGAAAAAGCATTTTTTTATGGTGTCCTTCCATCTGTATATATATCACATCATCTAATAAAAGAGACATAGTTGATTCATTTGCTTTCTTTACATCTCAACTTCAACACGTTATCAGCACTTTGCTTTGCCTTGAGCGAAAAGAAGGCCATGAACAGAGAAGGAACGACGAGCGAGCGGGCCAACTCCAGTGCCCGACGCCTGCGGCGGCTCCCGCCAGTCCGGCTGCCTCTCGGCCACCGCTTCGCGGCCCAGGCTCCGGCCTCCGCGCCGCGACCCCGCCCGTCCGCCCCGCACCGTGGACTCGCCGGCCTACCGCGCCGCCTCCGTCTGCGCCGCCGGTCTCGGGCCCGCCCGCGCCGCGCCTCGCACCCGGCTGTGCGTCGTCGGCTCGTCCGCGCCAGCGCGACCGGCCACGCCCTGGTCACGGCCTCGACGCGTGCCCTGCCTCCCGCGCCGCGCCCGACCGTGCGCCCCGACGCGCTGGCCGCCCGGCCTCCGCGCCGCGCCCCTCGCCCGGCCTTCGCGCCGGCAGACCGGCCTCCGCGCCGCGCCCGTTCGCCCCGGTGCGCTCCATCGTCGTCTGCGTCCGCGCCCTACGGCCTCACAGCCATCGGACGCGCGCCCTCCCGGCCGCGACGGCCGCCCTGGCCAGGCCTCGCGCCGGCTGCGCCCGTGGCCAGGCCTCCGCGCCTCTCCCGGCGCCCCGCGCGCTCGACTGTCGTCGTCACCTGGCTACACTGGCCGCCATCGCGCGCGGCTGCACCTGCGCCGCGCTCCTGCCCATTGCTGTGACCTCCCTCGCGCGCGCCCGGCTGCGCTCGCCCGAGCCCGCGCCAGGACATGGTAGCGCTCGTGCGCACATGCGCTTGTCCGCCGGCCTCGCCCGACGGCCGTCCGGTCGCGCCGCGCCCGTGGCCGCCCCACGCAAGCCGTCGGGTCTTCGCGTACACCGGCATGGCGACCGCGCTCGTCCTACACGCGCACGGCGTCGCCATATCCATTCACTGGACCGGGCATGGAGGGTCGTCGCCGCATCTTGGGGCTGCGCCATCGCCGCAAACGACGGCCGGCGATGTGCTCGTACGGAGGCGTGAGCGAACTAATCGTGTTCCGATTGGTAACCGTCCACGAACGGGATAGAACCTTATCCTTTGCCATTTTGCACTAAGATCTTTCTATACGCAGGAAATAGCAAAATAGGCTGAAATAGGAGTTAAACTGGTTCTAATAACAATACTATTTACTAATATTTACCTGTTTTAGACCCCGTTATTCTCAACATTTTTCTGTTGAGTACGATGCTCCAGAAATTGGAGATACAAATAATTTCCATGCTTCGCAAATGTTGAGATTATTTATATTTATTATTTGCAATTGAGATTTTCAATCTCTTGCAAAAATAAATTTAGTACTTCTATAGTACTGTTTTTCCGTTGAGTACGATGTATTTTGGAATATTTCTATGATGTATCTAATTCCATGTTAAACACATGTTGAGATTAATACATCTATTTGCAATTTCTTGCAAATACAGATGCAAAATTCAAGGTGATTTCTTAAAATTGATGCTTGGGATCACAAGGTAGTCATATGGATCTACTGGCTACGCAGCTTATCGATGGCTACTAATAAAGCCTACATTTTGTCGTCTCGACATTATGATTGTTTTAGAGAGTGCTCTCTCACACATTTTACTAAGTCATGACATAAGGCATTAAGAGTGAGTATCTATTGATTTTATCAGATTATACTTCCTAGTGCTGCGAGATCTACTCCATTTTGGAAATTACCTTCAAGGTGTCATCCTTAAAAATTTGAGATTCACACTAATATTTTTAAGCCACCTTGAAATCTATTGATTTTGCAACATTATGATGTATTTATATTACGCAATCTGTAATATAAATAAATTACCGGTTTTTCACCGAAGATGACATGTTCTATGTGTTTACCACATTGCCATTTTTCAAGAACATGTCTTAGCGGTCGAGATTTATTTCTCTTGCACAACATATGATATGTTCTATGTGTTTACCACATTGCCATTTTTCATGAACATGTCATAACGATCGAGATTGATTTCTCCCGCACTATAGACTTGTAAATTTTTGACAATTGCATATCCCTCATTATATTAAGAAAACACTAAGTAATGAGTTTGATCTACTGCCCATGTGCAGACTATCACTCTTACGGAGAGGCCTACGTTTTGTCAATCTCGACAGACGATTACCTCCAACGCGTTTTTCCTTATATTTAAATTGTGACATACACAAGGTAATAGAACCATGTGCATCTACTGACATTGTCGGAATATGTAGCCTATTACGTGTTATGTTCCCACAATTGAGGTTGAGCATTTTCAAGTTATACACTTGAGTCAAAATTTTGCATTATTATTACAAACCATGATGGTTTTTAATTTACTACTGGTAAATTAATTATCTCTGGTTTGCCCCTAGAAATAATTGATGGCTAAGTATTTTGAGGCTCTTGCCCCTAATGGCCACAATTTACTTAAGCGGGTCATGGACATCAAGATCAGTCTTGCATCCCATGGGATAGCGCATGCAATCCAAGCCACGCCACCGGGACGCAAACGACCTCAAGGGTAAAGGTTTGAAACTCACTTCAAACCTTCAACATGACACACCATCAAGGAAGTCAGTTGTTTTGCATGATGTTCTTCTAGAACCAAGAAATAAAATGATTATCCAGCTGTCACGGGACCCTATGAGCACGAAGAACATGATGGTTGAACTTGCATCAACCGAGATGTTTAGAGACTACATTTAGTCCCTTAGTCTTCTTAATGATCTATTTATCTATGTCCATTAATGTTGTTCTAATAAGAACATAAGTATTGTTGTCATCATATATTGTATATCACAATATATTGTATCAGCACTTTGATACAAATACATTTGTATGTATTCTATATATATGATAAAGGTTTTCATACTGGAAATCTTCAAGTCTATATATATTTATCTACGGGGGTCAATCAGATGAAATATGATATGTGTCTTGTGGACATATGCACCACAAACTCTATATTCGGGGAAATATAATGTTTTCACTCTTACTAAGAGGTCTGGAAATATTTCAATAATCGTTGGACGCGATGATGTAACTATTGACTCAACTCGAGTCATATTTACTATCCCTATGGGTACTCTCGAGTGTTATAAAAGATACTTTATTGTGTCTCGATATAACTCGTACCCTACTACTATAGAGATATCCGTCAAAATAGTTTCCATAGCGAAACTTGTGATGACAACAAAGAGAAAGAAATTCTCTTCACCATATACGGATATGGCAAACCCATTATTTTCTTATCATCTGGATTGCACTGTACATACTACAAAACCCGTAGCAATGCAGCATACATAATAGCTTCCATAATGTCTTTTACATGACAAACTTGGCATACTCGCCTTGGTCATTTCGACATTGGGTTGAAACAGAAACTATTAGCAATTTTTATTGATCATGACTAAAATGATGCTACATTCTAACATATTTGGATTTTATGTGCATTACATGCAATGCAAGGAAGCTAACTTTAAGGCGCATACACCTTAAAGTCTACGCTGAACCACTCAAACTCCTTGAATTCATCAAGTCGAGGTACGTGGCTCTTCCCAACCATTGACTAGACTATTCAGGTATTCCATGGTTCTAAAATACACATTTACATGATGTCTCATGTGTGCATTTTGCCATACTAAACCATTGGCTCATTATTCTGAACATTGATTTCAAGAAAATCGAATGGACAATGTCACAAAATTCTTCTTGCGTGCCTTTAATATGGCCCTATAATTGAATTTTAGCACTTTGTCCTATGTGTCTAGATTCAATATGGTCTGGTAGAATCCTTTATCCAAAAAAAAAATTAAGCTCATTGCATGATCTTTACTTTAAAATTGTAACTTATCAACTTTACGTTGTAGTCATGCAGTTTTACATGCTCATGAAAAACTGCATAATATTATTCCCCTTTATCTTTGATACATGGAAATCTCTTAAGCATTTCCCATCTGCGGTAATTCGGTTATACACCGATATCACCACCCTGGCATACATCATTGGCCCCTTAACATATATGTGGGATCTATGTGAGGAATAACTGTATTTCCATCAATACCTCAAGCCCCTCTCATGGGGAGTTATTCTAGGCCAGTATGCTGCTACACCGAGGAATATTTCAAGGCATTAGGGGGAGAATTCAAGTACCATGCATAATGCCAGGAAATTATTGGAATGTTCAACACATTTCTACCTCAAATCCACGTAGTCAAAGATCTGAACCATGCGTTCAGAATATTTGCAACACATTGCAAATATCCTGCCAGATTCATTTACTGAATATAAAGGTGTCACACAATCCTACAATCCTACAAAAATATGCATGAAAGAGTGAAGGTACCAACAAAAATCACTCTACTCCCCGTTCAAAGCAACAGGGGGAGAAGTATGGCATCAGTACATCAGGATTCAGCTTCTCGCAAGCAAGGATATTAAGGCCGTTGAATCAGTAAATGCAAGTCAACTTCACGTTGATAGACACCTAATGGGTAGTATACACCCAGTGGATGGGAAACCTCCACCAACCCAGGTCATAGTGCACACAATGGTCGGGACATCGGAATACCCGACTCAACCGCATTGGGAAATCGCGATCAGTCAACATGGGTAACGATATTTCCATCAACTATATATAAACATATATATTCTGGAGAAACATTTAACCGGAAGTCTACAATTATCGACATACATTTCTCAACTAGATTGCAAAAACCTTTCAAATGATTCGTGTCCAAAGACCATGGCCATGGAAAAGTGTGAACAACACTCGGACTGAACTCAAGCAAAGGATGCAATTCTAAGAAGAAATAATCTTGCTCAATAAGGGAAGGTATTCACATAAGCAATACCTACACATGTTTTCTGCTGGAAACAAAATGAGAACACCGAGGTGGTGAAACATAGAGCAAGTATTCACTAGTACAAAAAAGGCCTTTGGATATGAGCAAAGGCCACGGCCCGAACACAAACCGGTTCTACTGGCCGAATTGCACCGGTTCGTGTGGTGGGCCCGAGCCCAACGGCAACCTGCCACCACACCTGTAGAACCGGTTTGTAGTACAAACCGGTGCTAAAGGTGTGGCGGCAGATTGCCGTTGGGCTGGGGAGGCCGCTAGAACCTTTAGCACCGGTTGGTGCTACCAACCGGTTGTAGTGTCCCACCTATAGAACCGGCTGGTAGCACCAACCGGTGCTAAAGATTCTGCTACATATATAAATACTCCTTCTTATCCAACATGAGCCGGCCAAACTCATTCTCTGTTTTTGAAGCTCACTTCTCTCTTTGCTCGAGTTCATCCTCCATTTTGGCCAACATTTGTGAAGATTTGAAGAAAATCTTCTACATCCAAGTCTTCACAAAGGTTAGCAGCTTTGTCCTCTCTCATTTTTGCTAGATTAGCTTGTGCTATGCTTTATATGTGTGGATTTGTGGACTTTAGTTTGGGAGCTAGCTATATAGTGATATATGTGGAGTTTATTTGATTTATATGCACTTTGAGCTCAAGTTAATTAGTATGCATATTTGTAGTGATTGCTTAGTGCCTTCCCGCACACGGACGTATAGTTACCACCGTCGATCGCCCCCATCGTCCCTCTTCACCGGCACCACCTTGGTGAGCCTCTATATATGTGTTTATTATTATTATTTTATAAGAAAATTTATTTGTATGATTTAGATAGATACTTGTCTAATTTTCTTATTTGTATTATTCTTTGTTATACATAGTGCGATGGTTATGGTATCCGCGCATGTCGGCCCTCGTCCTGTCTATGATTCGGATGTGGTATATATATATATATTATTTTTTATAACTATTAATTTGTTCCATTTTTCGTGTTTGACAATGATGACCAATTAAGTTGACATAGATATTTTTATCTAGGAGGTATGTGAACCGGAGATTGAAACTGACCCTCTGGTTGAGCGGTTAAATTTAGTTGAAAAAAAAAACGAGTATTTGAAAGAAAAAATGAAAAAAAGTTGAAGAAGAGAAGATGATATTGGAGTTGTATGTTGCCGATGTCGTCGGTGATCACAAGAACAAGATGGATGTAATGCGCATGAAGATTAGGAAAATTAGAAAATATGCCCTTACTAAAGAGGCTTGGTATCATTATGCTGTTGGAGCAATTGGTACCTTTGTTGTGATATTGATCACATTTATTATTGCATTTAAATGCTTTAGGTAGATAGTTTTATGTTGTTTTTATGATAATAAGTATGTGTATGAACTTTATGTATGATCAACTTAATGTATGAATTGAACAATCTTTATGCATGTATGATCAATTTTATGTATATGAATTACTTGTATTAATTTTATCTTTCTGATGTTGTGCCATTATGAAGATGAGTCGGCAATGGATGTACGAAGAAGACCGTCGCTCTGGCGAGTTCATTAATGACTTGCATAGTTTTCTGCAAGTGGCTGAGGCTAACAAGCGGGATGGTTTTATGTGTTGTCCATGTGGTGTCTGCAAGAATAATAAGAGCTACTCTGACTCAAAAGATATTCACCTCCATCTGTTTAAGCATGGTTTCATGTCCGGCTATAACTGCTGGACCAAGCACGGAGAAAGAGGGGTTCTGATGGAAGAGAATGAAGAAGATGAGGATGATGACAGGTATCTTGGGTTCCTGCCTGAATACGGTGGTACAATGGGGGAACAGAATGAAGAACAAGAGAAAGAACAAGAAGGTGAAGAAAAGGCATCACATGAGCCCGATGATGAGCTTCACCGTGTCATTGTTGATGCACAGAGAGGATGCGAAAGCGAAAGGGATAAGTTGAAGTTCAATCGCATGTTAGAGGATCACAAAAAATGATTGTATCCAAATTGCGAAGAGGGAAACACAAAGCTCGGTGCCGCACTGGAATTGTTGCAATGGAAGGCAGAGTATGGTATACCTGACAAGGGATTTGGGAAGGTACTGAAAATATTTAAGAAGAGGCTTCCAAAGGATAACGAATTGCCTGACAACACTTACGAAGCAAAGAAGCTTGTCTGCCCTCTAGGACTAGAGGTGCAGAAGATACATGCATGCCCTAATGACTGCATCCTCTACCGTGGTGAGTACGAGAATTTGAATGAATGTACGGTATGCGGTGCATTGCGCTATAAGATCAGACGAGATGACCCTGGTGATGTTGAGGGCGAGCGCCCCAGGAAGAGGGTTGCTGCCAAGGTGATGTGGTATGCTCCTATAATACCACGATTGAAACGACTGTTCAGAAACAAAGAGCATGCCAAGTTGTTGCGATGGCACAACGAAGACCGTAAGAAAGACGGGAATTTGAGACACCCCGCTGATGGGTCACAATGGAGAAAATCGAGAGAATGGAAGAAAAGGAAAATGGCAAGTTTACAAAGGACCCCAGGAACATATGGTTTGGTTTAAGTGCAGATGACATTAATCCTTTTGAGGAGCAGAGCAGCAATCATAGCACATGGCCCGTGACTCTATGTATCTACAACCTTCCTCCTTGGAAGTGCATGAAGCGGAAGTTCATTATGATGTGTAACGACCCGATTCGTTAAGAATCCAAGTCTCTGTGCATTCTGTGCTAGTCCCTGGATCAATAGCTAGCACACACAGTACATGATTTAATATCAAGAATAAACCACATGTCATATATATTACATCGAAGATCCAGTATTACATATAAACGTACCTGCATAGCTCAAGGTTAGCTTACAAATAAAATACAGCGGAAAACAATATAAGCTTCGTGGCGTCCATCAACTCCACCGGCATAGTTGAGTATAGACATCGTAACCCTACATTCGCTACACTTACTCGTCGCATACAATCCTGCAACACCGAAGGTTACATCCCGACAACGGGTCAGTACATTTGAATGTACGGAAAATCATATCCCAGAAAGAAGTAAAATTTCCTACAATACATGCAATTTGGCTGGTGGAGCTTCTACATTTATTTTTGCAAAAAGCTAAATTTTCCTTATAAAATAATAGTAACCAAGTTCTACAATAGCATACGATTGAGATGGGAACCCCCACTCAATCTAACCCAAAGTGATTAAACCAATCAGTTAATTAAAGATGATGAGACAAATCAATATTACCACACCTAGCCGCTCAAATTGTCCATAACCGGGGACACGGCTAATCGATTAGTTTTACACTATGCAGAGGTTTGTGCACTTTTCCCCACAAGACTCGATCGCCTCCTTTGTAGTTCGTCACACTGCATGGTGTATGACAACTGGAAGATCGAGACATGGTCTTTCAGAATTGTTTCCCCTTAACCGCTGGATAACCGGTACACCTATAAAAAATCTACATCTGCTAGTTATCCCGAAAAGGGGTCGCACAACCTACTCAACTAAGCCAGAGCCCATAATAGCTTGTGGCTGCACACGTAAGTGATGTCTACGCACGCTTCTATTCTTGTAGACTATGTTGGGCCTCCAAGCGCAGAGGTTTGTAGGACAACAGCAATTTCCCTCAAGTGGATGACCTAAGATTTATCAAACTCAGGGAAGTAGAGGTTGAAGATGGTCTCTCTCAAGCAACCCTGCAATTAAGATACAAGAAGTCTCTTGTGTCCCCAACACACCTAATACAATTGGGAGTTGTATAGGTGCACTAGTTCGGCGAAGGGATGGTAAAATATGGGTGATAGGTGTGATAAAACGAAGTAATATAAATCTGTAATAAAAAGTGCAGCAAAGAAACAAGTAACAAAAGTGAGTGCAAACGGTGTAACAATGATGGAAACAAGGCCTAGGCTCCATACTTTCACTAGTGGTAACTCCCAACAACATTAACATAGTCTAATCACATGATATTTCCCATAAAACATGCAATGGACACGTACTCGGAGGTCATTCCTTTGTGGTCAAGAGAGGACGAGAATTGTGTAGGGCTACAAAAGCACACCTCAGAGTTCGTAGTTATCAATCTATGGATTTCCCAATGTCACCGCGGCCATCCAAAGAGAGTACCACAATCACCACAACATATCTAAAGGATAGTCAAAGACAAGCACCAAAAGACTCTCAATATTCAATCCACACACAAAAGAGGAAATCACTCATGAAAATATTCTTCTAACCCATGTCCAATAGACCGCTGTCACCATGGTCTCGGGGATTATACTAGATAGGATCAAGTGAGTACATCAAATCCAATACATAGAAGAAGGGGAAACATCATGGGATCACCCTAGATTAACATAGCCAATGATCACAATAAAGATCTCATCACGGGAGAGAAAGAAACCACATAGATCAAGATATAAGCCTTAGCCCCGAGGGGAACTACTCACACATGGACATGGTGAGAGAGAAAGAGTTGTTGATGGAGAGGTGCAGCCCGGAGGAGATGAAGGAGACGGCGGCGGCGGCGCCCACGGCCACGGCCACGACCCTTGGGGGCAGCGGACCTTGGCCCCTTCTTCTTCCTTGGAGATGGTGCTGCTGTGGAGATTGATCTCCCCCTCAAGACGGCTGCCAAGGGGGAGGAATTTTCGTGGTGCCCTTTGACCTAGGTTTTCTCTCTTTATATAGACTCTCGGATTCCCGTCATCCAGATTACGCCTTCTGTATTTCGGGGTTTCTGGAAAGCATCCGAACTCCGATTGGGCTGAATTTTATGTCTAAATCCACCGGAAAAAAATTCCCTACAACTTTGTAGTTTTAAGTTTTTCCGTTTGAGTCCGTCTTCTAGCGTTTCCGAGGCGATCTTTAAAACCTGTCTGGTAGGGACAGATTTCGGGAAAGTTAGAGTCCAACTCTTACAAGGCTTCCTTTTGTGATCTTTCCTTTATCCAAGTAATTCCTACACATAAAGTAGAAAAACAAGAACTTGTGCACTCTTGCAACCATTAATAGGTTAGTTTCAAAATATGTTATAAAGATATATGAAAGTATATAAAAAATATAGCAATATCACACAAAACATGCATGGAGCAAGCAGAAATTATAGATACGTTTGGGACATATCAGTAAGCTTTTAGGTATGACAACACAATTGGTCCCTTTGAGCCTGGGTGGCTTTCCGCAGTCATCGATAGCCCCGCTCAAGGTGAATACCAAGCAGTAGGAAGAGATAACCGACGAACAAAGAGCATTTGTTAGAGAGGCGGGTCTTACTATTGAACAATTTTTAAACATTGATGGCTTGTCCGGTGAGCCATCTCCAAAAAGGAAATATGCAAAAGGGGAGCCTATGGTCACTGAAGAAGAAGAGAAACTATTATCAACGCAAATGCGCAACTTGCATAAGTGGTACATCACAGAAGTTATACCGTTCGAGATGACCGGCTTCTGGATTCCGATCAGGCCAGATTATTTCGACAATGGAACTGGTGACTTGTGGATTGCAAATGAAGAATTATTTCAGTTATTCCATCAATTGGCACTCGACAAATGTATCGTCGGTTTCTATTGTTTGTAAGTGATTTCTTTCTAGCTCAGCTCGTACGTCATTGACTGTATTATCCTCACTATATATATTCTTTTGTGTGTGGTATTACGCAGAAAGAAGATGTACGAAATGAGAAAAGATGGATTCTTTCGCATTGGGTTCATTGACCCAAATATCATACATGAAGTAACAGTAAAACATAATACAGAATTCGCGGAGACCCTTTTGCTTAAAAGTTTGAGGGATCTACATGCAGAAGAACATATACTATTTCCTTACAACTTCAAGTGAGTGTCATTATTTTGTACTACAAATTATAGTTTTGCTTACTCGATATTGTTATATAAGTGATACCCGCTTACGTGTGCGCAGCTATCACTTCATCTTGATAGACATTGAAATGGAAAAAGGAATGATTACAGTAATGGACTCACTACGTAAAGATATTAGTGAGTATAAAGAAATTAGGAACTCATTCGCCAGGTAATTTTAATCATTATCACACATGTAGGCTTCTTTAGTGTTCACTTTAAGTTTCTGTTATATCAAGTAATTAACTCCTTTATTCATTTTCTTTGACGGCAGAGTTTGGGAAAAGTTCAAAAAACTCGAGCGCGGTGAATGGAAAGAGAAGCTCACGTGGCAGTACGATAAATATGTGAGAGAACATTCGATTTAATTATATTTCTAATTTCAATATACCATTATCATATATATGCTTGATTATTAAATCTGTTTGAATTCTATTTTGTTGTGAAGTGTATGAGGCAGACATTGGGGACTGAACCTTGTGCTTACATCGTAATGGAGAACATTCGGTATATGACCCAAAAGATTAATCAAAGAACAATGATGGTACGTAAATACTATCTAGACTTTGTTCTTACCATATGTAATATATTCATATATTGATCATCTTCTTTAAATAATAATATTTGGGAGAAGCGAGATAAACTCGACATAAATGATCGCATGCGAGCACTTCAAGAGAAATAGCGGGATTTCTTCTTCGTGAAGTCCTAAATAAGTCGACCGGAGAATTCCCTTACCATATGTAATAGGAAACTGGTGTGTTGTCCATATGATGTATACTGTATGTATATTCAAATGTCATCCACTGTTGTAGGCTCGAGGCAAGCAAAGAGGGGCGGTGGTGAGGCACTAGTACTATATATGATCGATGTATATATATGTTGGTGGTACGATAATTCTACTATATATGATGGTTCTAGCTAGCTACGAGATATTATACATGTATATATATATATATATGCATTGTACATTATGTAATAGCGTAAAATAAACAGTAATCCTAAACCCAAAAGAAAAGAATTAATAAACCCTAAACCCTAAACTATTAAAACCAAAAAGAAAAAAAACTTAAACCTCTAAACCTTTAGAATCGGTTTGTGTTACAAACCGGTGCTAAAGGTTCCCGAGCCCTCGCGCCCGACCTGCCACCACGTGGCTGGTTGCAGAGCTTTTAGAACCGGTTCGTGAGCAACCAGTTCTAAAGGGGTTCACCCTCTAGCACCGAACCTTCAGCACCGGTTGCCAAAACCGGTTCTAATGGCCTCCCAGAACCGGTTCTAATGACCTGTTTTGCACTAGTGATTGTAGCACAAGGGTTTACGCAGATACCCAATTATTCTCCAGAAGTGGAATCTCTTTCCGATAACTTATATCATTGGTAGTATAAAATCATCTATCTGTGCACTTGATAGATGTAGTGATCACATATCCGTGTGGCTCACTAGATTCAGACATATATGATTGATTTCCGATGGAATCTCAATTCTGAATCGAATTACAAAATGCAACACACATTGTGTAAAAATCAGTAAGTCACCATACGACTTATTGTTGTCGGTACATATGGTACAACCGACATAGTGAGTTCCTTATACACAAGGATTACTCCTACAATGACGATTACCCATGTTTATGCGTCATACACGGTGACTACTCCTGCAATGACTACACATGTAATCATCTAAATGATGGAGTTTAATATGAAGGATTTGGGTAAAACCAAAATACCGCTCGTTACTACAACTTGAGCACCTTCATTCATTCATTATGGTATACTATATTGTCTATATCCAGAATATATTGGAGAAATTCATTGTGGACAAATCTTATCCATCCATAACTTTCATGGAATTTCATTCTCTAGACGTAGAGAAAGATCTATCTAGTCCAAGAGATGATGGAATTGAGATATTGGGACTCAACGTTCCATAATGCCATTGGATCCACCAAACACAATTGGTTGGGACTCAAGAATATCTTTTGATATCTCCAAGGCATCAAACATCTTGTCCTAATTTTTCAGTTTCAAGGAAATATGAATATCAATATCATTGGATACATTGATCAGATCCCCACTATGTCAGATCATAGACAAGCTTAGTATTCATACAATGTGTGATAGCCACTCCATGAATGTCTTTCAAACAGACCTTAGTGGCTACATCCACCAACCATTATCTCAAAGATAATGTTGCTTATGTTGCCCGGATGTAAATAGGTTACGTAACAAGCATTATCACTATATTGCTTATCTTGCAAGTCAAATCATACAACAAACTCATACGTTTGTTCACAAAGTCGCTACCAACTTCGACATTCAGAAAATGTTCCTGGAATTGGTATTTGACGACTTTGAGATATGCAAGAATCAGGGGGAGTATCTTCCTGAATTACTCCTGTTCAATGCATCATATTATACTTTTTTTCCCTTTATGAGTTTACTTCACAGGTTCTCATCAAGGTTTTTAATGAGGTAATATCAACACAAGATCATATGTCATACATTCTGTTTTTCCCACCGGGGTTTTTAAGAAAGTATATACGACATATTTATTGTCCTTTTAATTTTATGAGTTTTCCTCATATCGATTTAAAACAGACAATAAGCTTTATATGTTGCGGCATTTTCTCCTTATTTTTCCCATTGGGTTTGAAGGAGTTTTGGCAACATATAAAACACTATACTCATATTTTTTCCACAGGGTTTTTGAAGGAGCCTCTAATCAAGATGATGATTTTGGATGGACAAGTGTAGATTAGGGGGAGTGTTAGAATTAATTAACATGTGTTAATTATGGGGTAAATCTATCCTTGTAACTTCCACCTTTTCATGAAAAGTCACCTCTTCATGGTGTCCTTCCATGTGTATATATATGACATCACCTAATGAAAGAGACATAGTTGATTCATTTTCTTTCTTTACATCTCAACTTCAACACGACGTACGGGCCAGCGTGCACAGTGTTGTGATTAATTAGCCCAAGATTAATCGGAGTAAATCTCCGCTTTCCAACCGCTGCGTCGGTTTTCTTCTCCTACAGGCGTGATGTCCTCCCAACAGACACACCCTCTCGGCAACAGGCATCGTAACCCATCTTTGGCTGCCTGTGCTTGTATAAATTGTACTCTCCAGCGGCGAATCAATCCAAGGAATTCATTCGATACTTCAACACGTTATCAGCACCAAGAATCTACCGAGAAGAGCACTAGAGGGAGAAGGGAGGAAGAACTCGCCGCCGGTGAGATGTCATCCCTCACCTCCTTCTTCTTCCGCCTCATCCACGAGGACGGCCGCCAGTGCCGGCTTGCTGCCCGTCGCCGCCGCCGTGCTGCCGCTGGACACGGCCCGGCCACCACTAGACGTGGCCAGAGCGCGCACGCCCCCATCGGCCTCGGCACCGCCACCGCGCACGGCCCCGTCGGCCTCGGCGCCTCCGCCGCGCACGCCACCATCGGCCTCGACACCGCCACCGCGCACGGCCCCGTCGGCCTCGGCGCCTCCGCCGCGCACGCCCCCGTCGGCCTCGGCGCCTCCGTCGCGCATGCCCCCGTCGACCTTGGTGCCGCCGCGGCGCACGCCCCCGTTGACTCGGACGCCATGGACGCACCCGCCGGCCTCGACCCGTGGCTGCTTGCCGGCCTGGCGGCGCCGATGCTGCACGCGTCTGCAACCGGAGCCCCGCCTCCGCCGCCTCCTCCACCGGCGCACTGGATGCCGCCGCGCACGCCGACTCCTGCGGCAGAGGAGGAAGGGACGAGCCGCTTCCCTCCCGGCTTCGAGCCCGTGGAAGGTGCCGCCGACAACATCGAGAGGCGCTTCGGCCGCCTCTTCGGCCGCGCCGTGGCCGCCATCAACAACCGGCCGAGCCGCCGCATCGGGACTTGGGGTCCGGCGAGCCTCGGCCTCTCCGACGGCGTGGGAGACCTCCACCACCCGGTGGCCGTGGCCTCCTCCACCTCCTTCTCCGAGGAGGGCTCCCCCGCGCCGCGCCATGGCCGCCGGTGAGCGCCGGCGTCGAGGGCAGACCGCCGAGCCGCGCTGCCGGCGCCGCACGGGAGGGACTGGGTGGTCGGGGCGGTTTGCCTTATCCGTAACCGCCCCACCCCCTCCTCTTATGCGGTGGATTCGAGTGGGCCGGCCAAAGGCCGCAGTGGCCAAGGCCCACAGCGCCACAGCGCCAGGCTGCCCCCCTTTGCCGGCCAGTGGGCCGAAAGGCCGTCCGGGCCAAAATCTTTTTTTTCTTCTCTCTCTCTCTGTTTATTTCTAGTCTAACCTAGTAATAGTTATTGTATTAATTCTGTAATTTATTTCTGTTTTAGTACTGTTCATAACTACATGTATTTATATTATGTACTTTGTAATATAAATAAATTACCGGTTTTACACCGGAGATGATATGTTATATGTGTTTACCACATTGTGATTTTTTTTCATAAACATGTCATCACGATCGAGATTAATTTCTCTCGCACAACAAACTTGCAAATTTTTTGACAATTACATTTTTCCCTCACTATATTAGGAAACACTAGATAAGGAGTTCGATCTACTGCCCATGTGCAGATTATCAACTCTTGCGGAGAGGCCTACGTTTTGTCAATCTCGACAAAACGATTACCTCCTATGTGTTTCCTTATATTCAAATTGTGACATACATAAGGTAATAGAACCATGCGCATCTACTGACATTGTCAGATTATGCAGCCTATTACTGAGGATCTATACGATCTTCAATATGTTATGTTCCCACAATTGAGGTCGAGCATTCTTCAATATACACTTGAGTCAAAATTTGCATTCTTATTACAAACCACGATGGTTTTTAATTTACTACTAGTAAATTAATTATCGTTGGTTCTCCATGTAGGTCGAAATGACTGCCAAAGAGTTTGAGGAGCTAGCCCTCAATGGCCAGAATTACCCTACATGGGCCATGGACATCAAGATTAGTCTTGCATCTCGCGGGATAGCACGTGCAATCCAGGACCCAGAGACTCCTCTCCCGGATGGAGCCGTGCCGCTGACAGAACAGCAAAACTATGCTGCCTTATTCATCATAAGGCACCATATTCATCCAGATCTCAAGTCTGAGTATTTACAGGAGGAATCTCCTAGTACTCTGTTTCTGTCCCTCAAAACGAGGTATGAACAGCAGAAGGCAGTAGTCCTGCCCGAAGCACTCCATGATTGGACTCACCTACGCCTTCAAGATTTCAAATCTATTGGTGAATACAATCACGAGGTTCATAAGATATGTTCCAAACTGCGTTTTTGTGAGAAGGAACCTAGTGAAGCGGAGAAGATATAAAAGACTTTGTCTACTATGCTCCCTTCCGATCGGATCCTTCAACAGCAATACCGTACTCGCAACTATGATGTTTATTCCGAGCTTATTCACATGTTACTTCAGGCTGAAAAACATGATGAGCTACTCGCTAAGAATGGCTCTCAGCGCCCAGTTGGGGCACAACCCTTACCTGAAGTTCATTTGAATGTCGCGAATAGGCAGAAGTTTAATGATACCCCTAGGGGAAATCAACCAAACTTCCAGCATAGGCGAAAGGGTAACAGGAACAAAAAGTTCAGAAACCCAAGCAAGGGTAAAGACACTGCAAAGCACAAGTTTGATAAAACTAAGCTTTGCCACAAGTGTGGATGCTACTCGCACCCTACTGAAAAGTGCACCACGCCTAAACATCTGGTTATGTTGTACCAGCAGTCCCAGGGACGCAAAGCACCTCAAAAGAAAAGGTTTGAAGACAACTTCAACCTTCATCCACGTAGCGATGATGGAGCTGGTTCTTCGCATGATGTTCCTCCTGGAGTCATGATTCCATACCCTTTTGAGGATCCTGCTGAAACGGAGGACATGTTAATTGAGTATACCTCAAAGGACACATTTGGCGACTTCGACTAGTCCCACGTTCTCCATAGTGATCTACCTATTAATGTCCATTTGTAATGATTGTAATAAGAACATAAGTGTGTTGTCGTTGTCTTTATATTGTATCAAACATATTTGATATAATAAGGTTGTAATTGTATCAACATATTTGATATAAATAAGATTGTATTCTATATATTAACATGAGTTTTTCTTATTGAAAATTCTTTGTTTTATATAGTTCTCTGCGGGAACAATCCGATGGAAGAGGAATTATGCCTTGTGGACAGTGGCACCACGAACTCAATACTGAGGGAGATAAAATATTTCCAAACTCTGAAAAAGACAAATGGAGATATCTTAACTATCGCTGGACGCGATACGGTGATTGTTGGCACAGGACGTGCCATATTTACCCTCCCAAGCGGTACACAAGTGACAATTGAGGATGCTTTATTGTATCCCGATTCGTCCCGTACCCTAATCAGTTACCGAGATATCCGTAAAAATGGTTTTCACATTGAGACCCATGAAGACAACAAAGAGGAGTATCTACTCTTCACCAAAAATCACGGATATGGCAAAGAGGTACATGAGAAAATTCCCTCTCTATCGTCTGGTTTGTACTATACGTACATCAAACCCGTAGAACATGTTGCATACAAAGTAATTTTTTAGAATGTTAACGCATTCCAAACATGGCATGATCGCCTTGGCCATCCTGGTATCGGGATGATGAGAAAAATTACTAGCAATTCCATTGGTCACAATTTGCTTGAGTCAAAATTTCCTCAATCTTCCGATTTTGTGTGCACATCTTGTGCCACGGGAAAGCTAATTTTGAGGCATTCGCACCTTAAAATACAAGCTGAACCACTTCAGTTCCTTGAAAGAATTCAAGGAGACATCTGTGGTCCCATTCAACCATTAACTGGACCTTTCAGTTATTTCATGGTTCTGATTGACGCATCTACACGATGGTCACATGTGTGTCTTCTATCCACAAGAAACCATGCATTTGCCAAGATAACGAGGCAAGTCATTAAGTTGCAAGCCCATTATCCTGAAAGTCGAATTAAATCAATTCGAATGGACAATGCTGCAGAATTCTCCTCACAAGCTTTCAATGATTATTGCATGGCTTTGGGGATTGAAGTTCAGCACTCTGTTCCATATGTCCATACACAAAATGGTTTGGCTGAATCACTGATTAAGAGGATCAAACTCATTGCAAGACCTTTGTTAATGAATTGCAACTTGCCAACCTCGTGTTGGGGTCACGCCGTTTTACACGCTGCTGACTTGATACAACTGAGGCCAACTGCATATCACAGTACTCCCCCTCTGCAAATGGCACGTGGAAATCCTCCAAGCATTTCCCATCTGCGCAAGTTCGGATGTGCTACATACATCCCGATCTCACCACCACAGCGGACATCTATGGGCCCACACAGGAAACTGGGGATCTATGTGGGGTACAAATCGCCGTCGATTATCAAGTACCTGGAACCCCTTACTGGGGATCTATTCACAGCCCGTCACGCTGATTGCATATTTAATGAGGAACATTTTCCGGCATTAGGGGGAGATTTCAAGTACTAGAAATAATGCCCGGAAATTGATTGGAATGCTCAAGCCATTTCACACTCTGATCCACGTACTCATGAGACCGAACTCCAAGTTCAGAAAATCATAAATTTGCAACATCTTGCAAATAATCTGCCAGATTCATTTGCTGATCTAAAAGGTGTTACAAAATCCTTGAATCCAGCCAGAAATGCGCCCGAAAGAGTGGAGGTACCAATTAAAACCACTCAACTCCCTGTTCCTAAAAAGAGGGGGAGTAGTACGACCTCTAACTTGGATCCTGCTTCTAGCAAGCAGCACAGGAAATCAAGGAGAAAAACCTCCGAGACAGTAAATGCAAGTCAAATCAACATTGACAAACACCTGATGGGTAGTATACACCCAGTGGATGGGCAACCTCCACAACCCAGCTCCAGCATGCACATACTGGCCGGGACATCAGAACACCCAGAATCACACATATTGGGAAATCATGAAGAGTCATCAAGGGTGCAGGAGATATCCACCAACTATATCGATTCTGGAGAATCATTTGATCGTAAGTCTACGATTGTCGACACTTACTTTTCTGCTACAATTGCAAATACCCTTCTCAATGATCATGATCCTAGGACCATCGTCGAGTGTGAAAAACGCTCCGAGTGGCCTCAATGGAAGGATGCAATACAAGCAGAACTAGCCTCGCTTAGCAAAAGAAAGGTATTCACAGAAGCAGAACCTACACCTCCGAATGTTTTCCCTGTGGGATTCAAAGTGGTGTTCATCCGGAAACGGAATGAGAACAATGAGGTGGTGAGATTCAAAGCAAGGCTCGTAGCACAAGGTTACACGCAGAGACCTGGCATTGATTTCAATGAAACATATTCTCCAGTTATGAGTGGTATCACATTCCGATATCTTATTTCTTTGGCAGTACAAAATCATCTATCTATGCAGTTGATGGATGTCGTGACCGCATATCTTTACGGGTCACTAGATTCGGACATTTACATGAAGGTTCCCGACGGAATCTCTGTCCCGAATGCAAGTGCTAAACGCAACATGTATTGTGTTAAACTGAACAAGTCTCTTTACGGCTTGAAACAGTCGGGGCGGATGTGGTACAACCGACTAAGTGAGTTCCTTCTTCAGAAAGGCTACTCCAACAGTGATGATTGTCCATGTGTCTTCATCAAAAAGTCCTCTACAGGATTTTGCATCATTTCTGTGTATGTTGATGATCTCAACATCATTGGCAACGCACAAGACATTGATGAAGCACGCAATCACCTAATGATGGAATTTGAGATGAAGGATTTGGGTAAAACCAAATTTTGCTTAGGTATTCAACTTGAGCATCTTCCATCAGGAATCATGGTACACCAAGCTGCCTATATCCAGAAAATATTGGAGAAATTCAATATGGACAAATCCTATCCATCGAAAACTCCTATGGTGGTTCGCTCTCTAGACGTAGAGAAAGATCCGTTCAGACCGAGGGATGATGGAGAAGAGATTTTGAAACCTGAAGTTCCATATCTCAGTGCTATTGGAGCGCTTATGTATCTTGCAAATTGCACAAGACCAGATCTTGCTTTTGCAGTGAATCTACTTGCTAGACACAGCGCAACACCGACCAAGCGCCATTGGTCAGGTGTGAAGAATGTCTTTCGATATCTCCAAGGCACTAAGGATTTTGGGCTGTTCTTCCAGTTCCAGAGAAATATGGACTTCAATATGATTGGATACACTAATGCTGGCTATTTATCAGACCCCCATAATGCCAGATCAAAAACCGGCTTTGTGTTTTTACATGGTGGGACTGCTATATCATGGAAGTTTTCGAAACAGACTTTGGTAGCAACGTCCACAAATCATTCTGAGATAATTGCATTATATGAAGCATCACGTGAGTGTGTTTGGCTTCGCAGAATGATAAACCACATACAACAGTCATGTGGAATTGGTTCTATCGAATCACCGACTATTATCTATGAAGATAATACAGCTTGTGTTGCTCAAATGCAAACAGGATACATCAAGAGCAACATCACTAAGCATATCGCTCCTAAGCTGTTTTTTCCAAATGAACTTCAGAAAAGCGGGGAAATAAACATCTTGCAAGTTAAATCATGCGAGAATCTTGCTGATTTATTTACCAAGTCTCTACCAAATTCTACATTCCAGAAATATGTTCATGGAATTGGTATGCGACGACTTAGAGACTTGCAAGTATCAGGGGGAGTCTCATCTTGAGATACCACTGCTCATAATATCACATTATCTTCTCCCTTGTGATTTTATATTTCAGGATCTCTTGAAAGATTTTAATGAAGAACTATTGAGAGAGGATGCACTTGAGATGATGGAACTGTTCGGATGATCGTGAGATGATTCTACATGGTCAAGCGTAGATTAGGGGGAGTGTTGTGATTAATTAGCCCAAGATTAATCGGAGTAAATCTCCGCTTTCCAACCGCTGCGTCGGTTTTCTTCTCCTACAGGCGTGATGTCCTCCCAACAGACACACCCTCTCGGCAACAGGCATCGCAACCCATCTTTGGCTGCATGTGCTTGTATAAATTGTACTCTCCAGCGACGAATCAATCCAAGGAATTCATTCGATACTTCAACACACAGGGCACATGTCGAGCGCGGGGAGCAGCCCCGTCCATTTCCATAGAGGCCACGAGTTCAACTTCCAGGGCGAGACGGCGACGCTCTACAGCGAGCACGGCTATGCCGGCACGCCATACCAGGTGTACGAGGCCTTCGGCGACTTAAGGCTGGCGCATCATCCACATCGACTGCTGAGCGTCACCTTGTGTGTGCACTACGAACTTTGACGACCCTCTCTATTTTGTTGAGATTTATAATTTACTAAATAAATAGGAGTAATCTCCCCTCGACAACTGCCTTGTGGTTATAGCCAAAAGGCCGCAAGTTCTTCTGGGAGGCGCCTCGCCGGTTGGCCATGGGCACGGCGACGCTTGATGGCGCCGGTTGCCTAGTATATAATCCTCTGTACTCCTCTGTTCAAGAGATAGAAATCATTCGAGATTCAACACGTTATCAGCACGTAGTTTCTACCGAAGAAAAGAGCAATAGAAGGAGAAGGGAGAAGAAACTCTCCGCCGGTGAGATGACTCCCCTCGTCTCCTTCTTCTTTCGCTTCATCCACGAGGACGGCCGTCGGAGCCGCCTCCATGCCCGTCGCTGACGCGCTGCCGCTGGACGCGGCACGTCCACCGCTGGACGCGGCCATGGAGCCGCTGGACGCGCACTGGGCGTCGCAGGACGCGGCAATGGAGCCGTTGGACGCGCATCGGGCGTCGCAGGACGCGTCCCGAGCGCCGTCGGACGCGGCCCGAGTGCCGTAGGAGACGCTGGACACGGCCAGAGCGCCGCCGCGCATGCCCCCGTGGACCCAGATGGAGTCGATGCGCCCGCCGGCCTCGACCCGTGGCTACTCGCCGGACTGGCGGCGACGATGCTCCGCGCGCCCGCAACCGGGGCCCCGCCCCCGCCTCCGCCGCCTCCTCCACCGGCGCGCCGGGTGCCGCCGCACACGCCGACACCCGCCCCCGACGCCGCCGGCCTGAGCCGTTTCCCTCCCGGCTTCGAGCCCGTGGGAGGCAACGCCTCCAACGCCCCGAGCCCGGCGGCGAACCAGGGCTCCAGCAGCCCCGCCACGAGGCACTTCGGCCGCCTCTTCGGCCGAGCCGTGGCCGCCATCGACCGGCGCCCGGGACGCCGCGCCGGGACGTGGTCTCCGGTGTGCCTGGGTTTCTCCAACGCCGACGGGGAGGACCTGCACCACCCGAAGGCCGTGGCCTCCTCCACCTCCTCCTTCGAGGAGGGCTCCCCCGCGCCGCGCCATGGCCGCCGGTGACCGCCGGCGTCGAGGGGAGGCAGCCGGGCCGCGGCGTCGTCGCCGCACGGGAGGGACGGGGTGGTCGGGGCGGTTTGCCTTATCCGGAACCGCCCCACCCCCTCCTCTTAAGCGGTGACTACTGCTGGGCCGGCCAAAGGCCACTACGGCCGAGGCCCATAGCGCCTGGCGTGCCTGGCTACTCCCCCCGCCGGCCACTGGGCCGAAAAGGCCGTCTGGATTGTTATTTTTTTCTTTTTCTGTTTATTTCTAGTCTAACCTAGTAATAGTTATTGTATCAATTCAGTAATTTATTTCTGTTTTAGTACTGTTCATAACTACATGTATTTATATTATGTACTTTGTAATATAAATAAATTACCGGTTTTACACCGGAGATGATATGTTATATGTGTTTACCACATTGTGATTTTTTTATGAACATGTCATCACGATCGAGATTAATTTCTCTCGAACAACAAACTTGCAAATCCTTTGACAATTACATTTTCCCTCACTATATTAGGAAACACTAGATAAGAAGTTCGATCTACTGCCCATGTGCAGATTATCAACTCTTACGGAGAGGCCTACGTTTTGTCAATCTCGACAAAACGATTACCTCCTATGTGTTTCCTTACATACAAATTGTGACATACATAAGGTAATAGAACCATGCACATCTCCTGACATTGTCAGATTATGCAGCCTATTACTGAGAGATTTATACGATCTTCAATATGCTATGTCCCCACAATTGAGGTCGAGCATTTTTCAAGTTATACACTTGAGTCAAAATTTGCATTCTTATTACAAACCATGATGGGTTTTAATTTACTACTAGTAAATTAATTATCGTTGGTTCTCCATGTAGGTCGAAATGACTGCCAAAGAGTTTGAGGAGCTAGCCCTCAATGGCCAGAATTACCCTACATGGGCCATGGACATCAAGATCAGTCTTGCATCTCGCGGGATAGCACGTGCAATCCAGGACCCGGAGACTCCTCTCCCGGATGGAGCCGTGCCGCTGACAGAACAACAAAACTATGCTGCCTTATTCATCACAAGGCACCATATTCATCCAGATCTCAAGTCTGAGTATTTACAGGAGGAATCTCCTAGTACTCTGTTTCTGTCCCTCAAAACGAGGTATGAACAGCAGAAGGCAGTAGTCCTGCCCGAAGCACTCCATGATTGGACTCACCTACGCCTTCAAGATTTCAAATCTATTGGTGAATACAATCACGAGGTTCATAAGATATGTTCCAAACTGCGTTTTTGTGAGAAGGAACCTAGTGAAGCGGAGAAGATAGAAAAGACTTTGTCTACTATGCTCCCTTCCGATCGGATCCTTCAACAGCAATACCGTGCTCGCAACTATGATGTTTATTCCGAGCTTATTCACATGTTACTTCAGGCTGAAAAACATGATGAGCTACTCGCTAAGAATGGCTCTCAGCGCCCAGTTGGGGCACATCCCTTACCTGAAGTTCATTTGAATGTCGCAAATAGGAAGAAGTTTAATGATACCCCTAGGGGAAATCAACCAAACTTCCAGCATAGGCGAAAGTGCAACAGGATCAAAAAGTTCAGAAACCCAGGCAAGGGAAAAGGCACTGCAAAGCACAAGTTTGATAAAACTAAGCTTTGCCATAAGTGTGGATGCTACTCGCACCCTACTGAAAAGTGCACCATGCCTAAGCATCTGGTTATGCTGTACCAGCAGTCCCAGGGACGTAAAGCACCTCAGAAGAAAAGGTTTGAAGCCAACTTCAACCTTCATCCACGTAGCGATGATGGAGCTGGTTCTTCGCATGATGTTCCTCCTGGAGTCATGATTCCATACCCTTTTGAGGATCCTGCTGAAACGGAGGACATGTTAATTGAGTACACCTCAAAGGACACATTTGGCGACTTCGACTAGTCCCACGTTCTCCATAGTGATCTACCTATTAATGTCCATTTGTAATGATTGTAATAAGAACATAAGTGTGTTGTTGTTGTCTTTATATTGTATCAAACATATTTGATATAATAAGGTTGTAATTGTATCAACATATTTGATATAAATAAGATTTTATTCTATATATTAAACATGAGTTTTTCTTATTGAAAATTCTTTGTTTTATATAGTTCTCTATGGGAACAATCCGATGGAAGAGGAATTATGCCTTGTGGACAGTGGCACCACGAACTCAATACTGAGGGAGATAAAATATTTCCAAACTCTGAAAAAGATAAATGGAGATATCTTAACTATCGCTGGACGTGATACGGTGATTGTTGGCACATGACGTGCCATATTTACCCTCCCAAGCGGTACACAAGTGACAATTGAGGATGCTTTATTGTATCCCGATTCGTCCCGTACCCTAATCAGTTACCGAGATATCCGTAAAAATGGTTTTCACATCGAGACCCATGAAGACAACAAAGAGGAGTATCTACTCTTCACCAAAAATCACGGATATGGCAAAAAGGTACATGAGAAAATTCCCTCTCTATCGTCTGGTTTGTACTATACGTACATCAAACCCGTAGAACATGTTGCATACAAAGTAATTTTTCAGAATGTTAACGCATTCCAAACATGGCATGATCTCCTTGGCCATCCTGGTATCGGGATGATGAGAAAAATCACTAGCAATTCCATTGTTCACAATTTGCTTGAGTCAAAATTTCCTCAATCTTCTGATTTTGTGTGCACATCTTGTGCCACGGGAAAGCTAATTTTGAGGCCTTCGCACCTCAAAATACAAGCTGAACCACTTCAGTTCCTTGAACGAATTCAAGGAGACATCTGTGGTCCCATTCAACCATTAACTGGACCTTTCAGGTATTTCATGGTTCTCATTGACGCATCTACACGATGGTCACATGTGTGTCTTCTATCCACACGAAACCATGCATTTGCCAAGATAATGAGGCAAGTCATTAAGTTGCAAGCCCATTATCCTGAAAGTCGAATTAAATCAATTCGAATGGACAATGCTGCAGAATTCTCCTCACGAGCTTTCAATGATTATTGCATGGCTTTGGGGATTGAAGTTCAGCACTCTGTTCCATATGTCCATACACAAAATGGTTTGGCTGAATCACTGATTAAGAGGCTCAAACTCATTGCAAGACCTTTGTTAATGAATTGCAACTTGCCAACCTCATGTTGGGGTCACGCCATTTTACACGCTGCTGACTTGATACAACTGAGGCCAACTGCATATCACAGTACTTCCCCTCTGCAAATGGTACGTGGAAATCCTCCAAGCATTTCCCATCTGCGCAAGTTCGGATGTGCTACATGCATCCCGATCTCACCACCACAGCGGACATCTATGGGCCCACACAGGAAACTGGGGATCTATGTGGGGTACAAATCGCCGTCGATTATCAAGTACCTGGAACCCCTTACTGGGGATCTATTCACAGCCCGTCACGCTGATTGCACATTTAATGAGGAGCATTTTCCGGCATTAGGGGGAGATTTCAAGTACCAGAAAGAATGCCCGGAAATTGATTGGAATGCTCAAGCCATTTCACACTCTGATCCACGTACTCATGAGACCGAACTCCAAGTTCTGAAAATCATAAATTTGCAACATCTTGCAAATAATCTTCCAGATTCATTTACTGATCTAAAAGGTGTTACAAAATCCTTGAATCCAGCCAGAAATGCGCCCGAAAGAGTGGAGGTACCAATAAAAACCACTCAACTCCCTGTTCCTAAAAAGAGGGGGAGTAGTATGGCCTCTAACTTGGATCCTGCTTCTAGCAAGCAGCACAGGAAATCGAGGAGAAAAACCTCCGAGACAGTAAATGCAAGTCAACTCAACATTGACAAACACCCAGTGGATGGGCAACCTCCACAACCCAGCTCCAGCGTGCACATACTGGCTGGGACATCGGAACACCCAGACTCACACATATTGGGAAATCATGAAGAGTCATCAAGGGTGCAGGAGATATCCACCAACTATATCGATTCTGGAAAATCATTTGATCATAAGTCTACGATTGTCGACACTTACTTTTCTGCTACAATTGCAAATACCCTTCTCAATGATCATGATCCTAGGACCATCGTCGAGTGTGAAAAACGCTCCGACTGATCTCAATGGAAGGATGCAATACAAGCAGAATTAGCCTCGCTTAACAAAAGAAAGGTATTCACAGAAACAATACCTACACCTCCAAATGTTTTCCCTGTGGGATTCAAATGGGTGTTCATCCAGAAACGCAATGAGAACAATGAGGTGGTGAGATACAAAGCAAGGCTCGTAGCACAAGGTTTCACGTAGAGACCTGGCATTGATTTCAATGAAACATATTCTCCAGTTATGAGTGGTATCACATTCCGATATCTTATTTCTTTGGCAGTACAAAATCATTTATCTATGCAGTTGATGGATGTCGTGACCGCATATCTTTACGGGTCACTAGATTCGGACATTTACATGAAGGTTCCCGACGGAATCACTGTCCCGAATGCAAGTGCTAAACGCAACATGTATTGTGTTAAACTGAACAAGTCTCTTTACGGCTTGAAACAGTCGGGGCGGATGTGGTACAACCGACTAAGTGAGTTCCTTCTTCAGAAAGGCTACTCCAATAGTGATGATTGCCCATGTGTCTTCATCAAGAAGTCCTCTACAGGATTTTGCATCATTTTTGTGTATGTTGATGATCTCAACATCATTGGCAACGCACAAGACATTGATGAAGCACGCAATCACCTAATGATGGAATTTGAGATGAAGGATTTGGTTAAAACCAAATTTTTCTTAGGTATTCAACTTGAGCATCTTCCATCAGGAATCATGGTACACCAAGCTACCTATATCCAGAAAATATTGGAGAAATTCAATATGGACAAATCCTATCCATCGAAAACTCCTATGGTGGTTCGCTCTCTAGACGTAGAGAAAGATCTGTTCAGACCGAGGGATGATGGAGAAGAGATTTTGAAACCTGAAGTTCCATATCTCAGTGCTATTGGAGCGCTTATGTATCTTGCAAATTGCACAAGACCAGATCTTGCTTTTGCAGTGAATCTACTTGCTAGACACAGCGCAGCACCTACCAAGCGCCATTGGTCAGGTGTGAAGAATGTCTTTCGATATCTCCAAGGTACTAAGGATCTTGGGCTGTTCTTCCAGTTCCAGAGAAATATGGACTTCAATATGATTGGATACACTGATGCTGACTATCTATCAGACCCCCATAATGCCAGATCACAAACCGGCTTTGTGTTTCTACATGGTGAGACTGCTATATCATGGAAGTCTTCGAAACAGACTTTGGTAGCAACGTCCACAAATCATTCTGAGATAATTGCATTATATGAAGCATCACGTGAGTGTGTTTGGCTTCACAGAATGATAAACCACATACAACAGTCATGTGGAATTGGTTCTATCGAATCACCTACTATTATCTATGAAGATAATACAACTTGTGTTGCTCAAATGCAAACAGGATACATCAAGAGCAACATCACTAAGCATATCGCTCCTAAGCTGTTTTCCCCCCCACGAACTTCAGAAAAGCGGGGAAATAAACATCTTGCAAGTTAAATTATGCGAGAATCTTGCTGATTTATTTACCAAGTCTCTACCAAATTCTACATTCCAGAAATATGTTCATGGGATTGGTATAAGACGACTTCGGGACTTGCAAGTATCAGGGGGAGTCTCATCTTGAGAGACCTCTGCTCATAACATCACATTATGTTGTCTTTTGTGGTTTTATGTTCCAGGTTTTCTTGAGATTTTATGAAGAGCTATTGAAAGGACAATACTCTAAGGTGATGGTACTACCCGGATGATCGTGGGATTATACTACATGGTCAAGCGTAGATTAGGGGGAGTGTTGAGATTTATTATTTACTAAATAAATAGGAGTAATCTCCCCTCGACAACTGCCTTGCGGTTATAGCCAAAAGGCCGCAAGTTCTTCTGGGAGGCGCCTCGCCGGTTGGCCATGGGCACTGCGACGCTTGATGGCGCCGGTTGCCTTGTATATAATCCTCTGTACTCCTCTGTTCAAGAGATAGAAATCATTCAAGATTCAACATATTTCTTACCCCTAAATAATGTAGTGCGTGTGTGTGTGGGTGTGATGTGTGGTATGGTGAGAAGCTGTTTCAAACATCACTTCAAACGTTCAAAATGGAGGAGGATATATATAAGCTGTTTCCCCGCCACATTTCAGCTGCATGGCAGTTAAACAGGTTTTGCTGAGAATAAAAGTTCTAAGTCGACCAGTCTTAGCAGAATAACAACGGCACACAACTGAGCTTGAGCGATCAAAGCGTCAAACGTGCATCAAGCTATAGGTTCAACAAAATCCAGGGCATCATCAGTGCCGTACTAAACGCAGGTGGAAGTTTCTTCAGCGAAGCACAGGTGACACAAACGTCTCACGAACGGTGGTATT
Source organism: Bromus sterilis (assembly GCA_950022295.1). Lineage (NCBI taxonomy): Eukaryota > Viridiplantae > Streptophyta > Magnoliopsida > Poales > Poaceae > Bromus > Bromus sterilis. Next base: position 10,535,871 of record OX465596.1, read on the forward strand.
TGGGCCTTGATTTCTGCATACAAAACGCACAAAAATTACTAATTCGCGCTCGCCAGCAACTGTGTATGTCTACTATTTTCATAATGATGATTGTACCATATGACAGCGATTTTCAGAATGTTTTCGGTATTACCTGAAACCTTGGCTTACTTATATGCAGGGAGTCCATTTTCACCAAATTATCTGCATCGTCAAGCTCAATGACGGCGTTAATTACTGCATTTGACAGATCTTTGTCTTCACTGGCATCAAAATAGCAATCTCGATTTTGCGCATCTTTGACTATCTTCTGCCAAACAGACTTGCTGTTGGACAATGTCGTCCCATTCCCTACTATCCATAAACAGTGCCTGACAAAAACGAAAAAAAAAAGTCACTCCTGATGGTATTTTAAAGACGCCTTTGAATTCCATTCAACCTACATTGTTTTAACCAACCGTACTCCAACAAAATCAAAACATTTCCCATAATTCATAGTCAACTGCAAAGTTAACACCAGACTATAAATTAAGTGTCAAAGTTAAATTTGGAAGAACGCAGGGAGTATACATTTTTAACTAGCTTGGGCATGTGCCTTTGAATTGAGCAACTAAAAAAAACTTACTTAGCCCTTGTCAGAGCCACATTGGCCCTCTGCATGTTTGTGAGAAATCCAACATTACCAGCTTTATTGCTCCTCACTGTTGAGATGATAATGATATCTTCTTCTGCGCCTTGAAAACCATCCACAGATTTCACTTTCACAGAGAAACCGTCATGCCTATTATAGGACTTCCCAAGTTTTTCAGAGATGGCTCTGACTTGAGCATTATACGGGGACACGACACCAACAGAGATTTTGATTCCTGTGGAGAATGACTCTGCAATACAGGGAAAAGAAGAACTATTATACATGCTGTGAGCCAAGGTATGTACATCACAGAACATCATACTAATTATTGCTCCTTCCGCTCAAAAATATTGTGCATGTAAATTTAGTAGTAACTGCAAATTCATACTGACTTATCTCTCTTATTCGCAGCACATTAATAATATGGGTCGCAGAGTCATTTCCCCCAAGTAATCTGTTGCTTTCATGAATTTCTTAATCCAGATGACGAACCAAACCTCTTATGTTTATCAACGGAGATTATTTATTAAGAAAGAGTACCACAACTGAAGAATTAATATTGCTAGTTACCTTTGAACAATCTCTGCACTATCCGCGAAACTGCAGCAGCTTCAATTGTGTTTTTGCAGCCATGCCCGTGCTTCTCAGTTGTTTCACGTCCTCCATCTACATTTATGAATGAGTATGACCCAAATATTTTGCTTGTTAAATACCTCTTTTCATAGCTCTGAGTAGTGACATTGGGACCGTCAGATATCTGGCCATCATAAAATGTAAGAACTGGAAAGTTGCTTATTTTTGGATGCATCCTGTATTGCACATTGAGAAGGTGCTTACTATAACCCAGCATGCTTAACCTCTCAAAAACACTTCTCCCGAATTTAGCATTGTCAGATATCTACAGGAACACATTACATGTAAATACATCGCTTTCAAAGGAAAAATTAAATGAAAGGAGTAGTCAACACATATAGCTTACTTTGCTTTTCACCAGAGCAGGTAACTGATATTCGTCTCCGATAAAAACCGCCTGCCTTATGCCTGGCAGCTGCAAGGGAATCAAGGTCTCACACTCTTTGAGCTGTGCAGCCTCGTCGATAATTAGCGAGCGAAGATTCGACTTTTCTGAAGGAGAATCATCCATGGTCACATTGTAAAACCTGAAAGAGCTGGAAACTGTGCAGAGAATGCATTTTGTTCTCTGAAGAAGATACTGTTGAACTTCCCTCCTGCTGGAACAGTTTGGAAGCTCCAAGTTTTCGCGAAGATATCTTAATTCTTGCACACACAGGGATCTGGCCAGCGTGAACTTGGATTCACAGCATGTGTTAGTCAGCGCACAGGCTAGTTTCTCAGGCCAGGAAACAGGATTACAGTCCTCTTCCACTTTGCCCTCAAGAAGTTCTTCTGACCATATATCATCATTACCCCTGTCACAATTAATTAAAGCATGGAGAATTTTGATTAATTCAAGCACTTCCAGCATACACTGAAAAATCTGTTCTGATTCTGAATTTCTTGGATGATCCTTATAAAGTATCTCGATGCAGTAACACAAATCTTTGGAAAGTTCCTTGTAATTATCTTTCAAGTAATCCTTGAATGGAAGTTCTCTGAATGCTTGCATCATAGCTTCATAGTCATGCCATCCTTCCTTATGGCACACTTCTTCCTCGTCTTCAGGCCTGTTATGGATTGTCTTGCAGAACAGAGAGAAAGGTGCGACAAGATGACCTAAAGGATAATGTGGGGGCGAAGGATGCCCATCCTTGCTCAGGAGGGGTTTATCCCCATGCTTTTCAAACTTCTTCTTTTCTATCTCCCTTTGCTTAAGAATATCCTCAATATGATATTTGTACTTGGTCACAGGATTCTCAAGGAGATCTATCAGTGAACACAAGCAATGCCTCCAACCAGTGTGCGGTACAAAACATGGCAACAACCGCTCTGCACGCGAGTCAAGGAATACCGTTGAAAGATAATGACTATCATCTATTTTCATTCTCTCTTTATTTCCAAACAGGACGATGTCATTCAGAAAGCAGGCGCTGCCATCTGAAGACTCTCCAACAAGCCTGACAATCCGAGATGCAACTTCCAGCACAGCAGTATTGGTTGGTGCACAGGTAAGTGTCTTTAAGCCCTTCATGAGCATTGCCCACAGGATAGTGCTGATAGTTTTAGTTTTACCTGTCCCAGGGGGGCCCCATATGAGTTTTACTGAAGATGAGTGGTTCTCCATTACTGGCACACAGTCTGCTACTGCATCCAGCTGTGAATCATTTAAATTGAACTTCTCAAGGCCAAGACCATCAATTGATCTACGAGCGATGTATTGAGATATCACTTCTTCTTCGGTACACCCCCCTTAAACACATCAAGGGTCAAGATTAATCCGTACCCTTTCATAACTAAGTGTACGATGGACATTAAAAATAATTAGGTCAAATCTAACCCCATTGAAACTTCTGACAGTCCTCGTCCATTAGGCCATAGACAGGTGGGACTACTTCAACGTCGGGAATCATATCTTTGCTGCCACCTTCCCGTCGGCGCTTCTTAGGCGCAGCTTTAGTCATGGGCGATCGATGTCCAAGAAATCAGAGGCTTAATTGGATAGATAGATGTCCTGTTGGTGAGCTTGCTACTCTTGCATTAGATAGATGGCAAGAAATCAGGGTCAGGACAGTGCGCAGGGCTGTGCGGCAATGCGTGGTGAGCAACGACGGCGAGCTGGCGGAGATGAGCGAAGGGCCGGCAAACCGGCCAGCAGCGATATCCGGCGGGTACGATGCGGGGTTCTTCCGGATGAAGAAAATTAGTCCCTAATTATCTGCCTAATAAATCAGAGGATTAAATGGATGGACAGAAATACCCTTTCCATGTTTTTAAGGGGGGTGTACGGAAGCACTCCTCTTGAGATATCTGTGCGCACGACGAATTATCATCCAGTACCTTCATGGGAAATGGGCAATTAAATCAATTAGTTAGAGTAATATCTAAGTAAACAATGCATTGTAAAAGTACATATGGTAGTTATCGCAGTCCATATTGCTGTCAATGTAAGGATATGATAAACATTGCTGTCAATGTGATATAAAGTGGAAGCATTAGCAAGAGTATTGTTAACAGAGGAATCCTTGCATGGAGAACCATAGGTTGCCTAAGCTTAAGAAGACAGGAAGAGCATGTGCATGTACCAATTACGGACTTTTACATCCTATTTCAGGCATACTAATGTATCAAAAGTTAATATCAGGCATACTAATGTATCAAAAAGGACCTACAACTCTTTTTTTTGTTGCATGAAAGCAACTGGCATACCGTTCGCTTGTATGGCCACACCAGATCGACGATGCCAGAGGCTTCCATATGAAGGCACGTCCATATTCTGTTGTATGTCGTCATATTTATGAGAAACACAGCAAATGGTGGCACCATGGGCATTTCTGTTTCTGGATCTACTTCAACAGGAATAGCAGATAAAAACCGAACAATACAAAAATTGGGTGGGAAATCTCCCTCTTCTTTGTCTCCACATTTTAGAACCGAACCTAAAACATATGATGCCTTATTTTGTCTCAAATCAGACACATGCTGCGGTTTCTGCAAGGACACAACTATTATGTCCCCTTCTTTGGGACTGTATATCTCCCTGGACTTCTGATCCTTTGATGGCTCCGAAACCTTAAAACAGAATACTGATTTCTCATCATCAAGCTTCTCCACCCAGATTATTTCTATAAAGTTTGCCTGGCCATAACCGTCCAATGATGAAAAGACATCGGCATGTACTTCCTCAATCAGAGGGCATTTGAATGAGTTCGAATAAGTGTTTAATGACGTGAAGGTATCTGGTATGCTCTTGACCTGTGACGAGTGTCCACATAACTTCGTTAGTTCTCATTTGAAGTAAAATTTAAGAACAGTCGATGATCAGTGAGAGAAGAACAATTCAATAGACAGTTCGGGTGACGTGCACTCGGGATACAAACCATATTTTTTTAGAATGGAGCTAGTCCCCCTTTCCATTTAATAACAAAACGGAAATACATCAGTAGCAATGGAAAACAGGGGATGAGGAAAAGGGGAGAGTGGGTCCTTGCACTATCAGGAAACCGACCACCAAACGCCCGATGTCGGAACGATGCCATGGGACAAAAACCTGATAGCACTGTACTGGAATGCAATTACCCGGCATAATCAATAGAAATCAGGATTCGGCACTGGGCTACCAGAACAAAAAATAATCCAAAAGCTTATTAAAATGACAAACATACTACTGGCAAAAAGAAAATAATCTATAATGTACTTAAGTTACAGTCTAATCATGGGTGGGATTTTAGGCCACATGAGGATGTTTTATCCAAAAACATTCGATTTGATTGAAAGTTGTTCTTATTAGGAGGGGCGTTGTTCTTGGCAAAACAATGAGCATCTAGCATACAAACTCCGGTCACCACCAATAAAGCACAGCTGACTAGAAACTAGAAATGAGAGAGCAAGTCGGAAAATGCGTAATGAATATACTTGGACTCGCGAGCGACAAGAGAGGTCAAAGGATTGGGGGGGGGGGGGGGGGGGGAGCTCTAGGGAGCACAAGAACAGAAGAAAGAGAGAGACTTGAATAGGCCTTGCCAGTTCGGCTTCTGCTCCAAGCAGAGAGAGAGCTCCGTTACTATTGGGCTTTTGTATATAAAAAATACTCCCTCCGTCCCAAAAAGAATGTCATGGTTTTAGTTCAAATTTGAACTAAAACCATGACATTCTTTTTGGGACGGAGGGAGTAGCATTTTACTACTCCCTCTATCCAAATATACTTTAAGATTATTTTGATCATCTATCTATTATATACTAAAAGTAAAATACGGGGTCCTAAATAGAGACACCGTATTAATCCACATCACTAGAATTATTTCAACGGTTGGATGTATTATTTAACAGCCACGATTTGTTCAAAATCACGTAACAACATAACTGCATAAGAAAGGCCGTCGGTCCTCCCATATGACACGTGTGTCCCTTTTGGATCTTTTTCCTTGCTGACGGCCATATATTTTTTTTGCGGAGGAACATAACGCTTTTAATACGAGCCCAGTCCATGCACGCTACCCACATAGCTCAAGTCCTCGGCCAACCAAAGTAACGTGGAACAAGGACATGAGGTGCATTTGCTGGCCGAAGGAACATGCAGCATGTTTACTGGCCATGACTAAGCATTACAATATATTAAATTATATTTAAATAAGGAAAGGACATGTGTTGAGATTTAGTGTCTACAATACATCTTGATCTATGCAAAAAAATTTGAACTTTCTCTAAAAGAGAGTCGAAGGATAATCACCTACAATATTATCTCTAAATTTGACTTAGTTGGTAGCCAGATCACCAGTTACTTTATTTTATTTTATATAAAAAACCTTTATTTGTTTGCGGGGTATAAAATACCTTTACTTTAGTTCTATGCAAGTTATAAGAGAAAATATGAACTATTGTCCTTATTTTTATTATTTTTATCATATAATACATATACAATCTCTACATAATATCTCGCTCTATAACTCTATATATTATATATAATATGTACATAAGGGAGAAATTAGCGCGTCAATCAACCGTAATCTATAAATTCTCGCATATAATATATTTATTATACTAAAATACAATATAGTCTGAGGATATAAATGCACGGTAAATTCGAACATAAGGACCATGTTTTTGATAGTCACCCACAAGCGATAGATCTTGAACATTATATCCACACGGAAATATGATGATGTATCATAATATAAAAATCACAAGTACGGTGTTCTTTTTTAGGAAACACGATTATCCATCCACATCATCAACATTATTTCGATTGTTGGATCTATAATGTATTGTTAGGGTTTACTGGGAGATAGATAATCTTTATTTATATATTTCTTTTCACCACAAATTCACTGTTTTGTTCAACTCAAACGTACTTGCCAATACGTTGGCTCTAACAACTGATCTAAAGTAGTTCAAAAAATCAACAATTCTGATGAAGACCTACACACTAGGTAAGTGGGATGGAAAGACGCATATGATATATACAAGGTAAAATCAATGACTGCTTAAGATGTTAGAACTATGCTGCTCAAGCCTGCATGTTACGAACGTAGAATGACATAATAGAAGAGTGGGTGGTAGCACACAGAGAAAGATAAAATAAAATAAAATAGTTCATTGATTAAAAATGGAAGGATGCTTCATGATGCATGTGTTCAACATTGTAAGATTCGTACCAAAGATAAACAAATAAGTTAAATGAGCCAAAAAATCAAGAATGTATCCAAATTTACCTCTATTTCTACATTGTGCTTATTATTTAGTATCAAAATTAATAATAAAAAGTTCTATTTTGGAGTTTCTGTTCATTCCAAAACATCACTAACAAAGGGAGACCATTAAGTATTTCAGATTGGAAGGAGTAAATGATCTGGAACTAGGAAAAAATAAAATTGACATATTATTTTGCCTACCCTTTCAATGAAGATAACTTATTTTTTAATTACTTTATTAAGAAACTTGGTTATGCTACTCTATTCAAAAGATCATCGGCAAATTCAAACAATTTCTAGATGCCATACAAATATACATACATTCTCGTATGTTGTTAGGTATCATTCATACAACAAGATATTTGCTATTAATGGACTAGCAGAATGCTATGTCCTATTACTTATGCATAACATCTCGTAGTGGGAGATAATTGGTGTAAGTTTACATATAATATTAATGTCATACAGTCTATGTCTTAACACGATCACTGATCTATCATAATAGATAAACAGTAGGTTAGCTTGCAAAGTTACTTTAATTCTCTATATTGAGCTAATACTACGTAAAGGCAACAACACATGTGATTATTAGTCTGGTGTTCTAGGGAATGATATAATAGTTGAGCACCTACAATATAAATATGATTCAAGCTATTTCCTACCTGATAATTTATTTACCATGACTTTTGATGTGTTAATAAAACCATATTATGTATTAATGGTATAATATAAATATGAAAAATATTATACAGTTGTTTCTTAAATACTTTTAAGAATCCAAGGACGATGCCTTCGCATTTGCGAGGGCCACTTTACTAGTTGTTTAGAACAATAATATATGTTATGTACTTCCTCCGATCCATAATAAGTGTCGCTTATTATGGATCGGAGGGAGTATATCACAAAAAGTAGACCATCAAATTGATATTTTTATATTTTTTAATGATATAATCTTTTTAGCATACACCTCATATATTATTGATCTTAGATCAAATTAATCTTAATATACGTATTAGGCCTCACTTGAAATGGGTGTAAGTTTATACACCTGTATCTATTTTAGAGGTGTAAATTAATGGTCAACACTTGATTTCTGCCTGGAATGAAAACGATGGGACAAGGTCTGTATCTTAAACCGGTCAGTAACGAGTAGAGACGCTAATCCAAACGGGATCTTATGCTTTAAGAAGGAATACATTTGGATGTTGAAGTGTTGAACTACTGTACTTCAGTAGCTCAGATATCTTGATGAGAGTGGAACTAAGCCATAAGGTCGTATGGAAAAATGAATAGATGAAATTGTTGCTATCTAGCTAGTAAAGGGATCTAAATCCCTTCAAATAAATAAAGTCTTAGGAAAGCGAAAATCTCCATAAAAAATCACAATATAATTAGCTATACAGGTAAGTAATCCCTTTCACATGCTGCATCTGAAAATCCCCGAAGATATTACTGTCAAGGTTCATATATTTTCACTGCATTCATTTGGTAACTTTTTTACTAGAAGGAGTACCATCGGTTCAGCCAAATGGACAGCAGAAGAACATTATAAGCACGAGGAAGGAGGAACCAGGGTGGCCGAATTTATCTTACAAGAGATAGAACAAGGTGAGAGACACAAGGAGTCAAGACCAGTGGTACGTCACCTGCTGCCTGAAGAGGTCCTTGTTGAAGATATCTTGGACGGACCAAGAGAATATTTTGGTCTCCAGGTAGCTAAGATCAGCCTTGTCGGAGTTCTTCACCGAAGCCCAGTAGCGGCGCACGGCGTCCCTCTTCTTTTCCTCCTCCTCCTTCTTGGCGTCCTCTGCACTCTGGAACTGCTCGCCCCTGGCACTCATGGTGCTCTCGATCTTCCTACTACCGCTCTTTTCGCCTCGGCTACGGCCACAGACCTCAGTGTATGAGGAAAACGCGAGTGTATATGAGGCCGATGGTATTCCCAAGCATATTAAAGTGGAGTAGGAGTAAATGTGTTTAGGTTGATATCGGCCGTTTGGGTTCCCGAGTACGTGCGAGATTGGCCGTGTGCGTCAACCATCCCACTTCCCGACGGACGCATGCGACTGATTAGTAAAGTAGCAAATTGAATGCAACATTTTACGGATACTAGTTTGAGAGTATGAGCAATGCTATGCGTACGACACTGCATATACGATTTTCGTACGATATGTCGCCGGAGCCTTTCATCAAGTTTATTGGATGAAGCAGAACCTTTAGATGAGCTATCGTACAGAAATCGTAGCAAGAATCGTCGTATGCCAAGTAGTTTCGATCACATATTAGTAGTACTAACAGTTGTTGCGGGATGTTTTTATTTTATTTTAGCAATTGATATTGTTTTTCATAAAAAAAATATAAAGCACAATTAACATAAAGATAATTGAAATAGGTCGAAAATTGTTAAAGCTAGTCATGTAATCGAGATCATAGAAAACAAACATCATATTGCACATCGATTGATACTAACAGTAAACCACACACTAACCCTAACACAGATGGTAATAAGACATACAGGCCCAATAATTTCAGCAATCCTCCATCAGTCCCAGATGCACATAATTTTTTCCTATGGTTCAAAAACAGTGTACAATTTGTGTCGACGAAGAGTGTTAAGTTGAAATTTCACCTTGAACTCCATGCTACACTCATTCACAACTCAAACAATGGACCACGCCTTGAATTACAATTTTTGCGCTAACAAGTTTCATGTAAAAACCTTGATTGATACTAGATCGTTGAAAAAAAATCCACAGGTTGAAGCATATACGTCATACTCGAAGGCCACTTCATTAATTTATTAAAGAGCACCCAACTCTCATAGACTGTAATGTTTAACACTCTAACTAATATAGATGTATTCTTTAAAGAAGATAATTGCATCATAACGGAGTGGATCTTTACAAATAAATATTCTTCTCTCAGTTATCTAATAGCTTGTCTCACCAATTCTAATTCACGGGATCTTCGATCACATAAAATGGGTTGCCACCATGGCTAACTTATGTAGTGAATCTCAATCTCATATCCTTCGATGCATTGTCTATCACATTTCATGATAAATCCTTTACTAAGGGATTTGCCAGATTCTTCGATGTGCTTATATAGTCTAATTTTATAACTTGGAAGTTTCTCATAAACCTTACAAATTTCAGTGTCCTTCTCACATGTCTTGATGAAATTTTATTATTCTTAGTAAGTGGATGACCTAAGGTTTATCAATCGGTGAGAGGTGTAGGATGAAAATTGTCTCTCTCAAGCAACCTTGCAATCAAATACAAGAAATCTCTTGTGTCCCTAACACACCCAATACAATGGTAATTTGTATAGGTGCACTAGTTCAGCAAAAAGATGGTAAAATACGGGGTAATATGGATGGTAAAACATGGCGGTGAGCCATAGCTATCACAATTTGTGGCGCACCTGGTGAATAGTGCACCACTACTATACTTGAGGTAGCAGTGGAGCACATATACTAAGTGTGCCATTGGTATGGTCCCTCCTTCAAAAAAATAGAAAAAAGTTAGCAGTGACGCACTGTCCACCGGGTGCCCAACTAGTAATGTTTCCTCCTTCAAATTTCAGAAAAAAGGTTAGCGGTGGGGCACTATTTACCATGTGTGCTACTGATAATGTTTCAGCCTTCAAAATTAAACAATAATAATAAAATGATACAAATATAGAAAAAGTTAGCAGCATCGCGCTATTTACTAGGTGCACCACTGGTAATGTTCTCGCCTTCAAAATTCAAAAAATAAATAAAAAAGTTAGCAGTGGCGCACTATATATTTACCAGGTGTGACACTAGTAATGTTTCCGCCTTCAAAATTCAAAAAAAAAAGTTAGCAGTGACGCACTATTTACCAGGTGCCCCACTGCTAGGCCGGGACAAAATTTCAAAATGACCGGCCGGCCACCTTACCCCTTAATTCTTATCATCATCCTCCCCTCTTTCTCCTCCACTCCATCCTCTTCTCTCCACCACCCTAATCTCCTCTCCTCCTTCTCCTCCTCTCCTCCTTCTCCCCCTCCTCCTCCTCCTCCTCTCCTCCTCCCACTCTTCTCCTCCATACTTTATCCTCCATCCTCCAACATCTTCCACGGTCCATCTAAATCAGAGAATAAAAACTAGCAAAACATAGGTTGGATGAACAGGAGAAATAATCCGGAAAACAAAAATGAGAAAAATCGTGGTAGATCCAGATTTCAAAAATAGCAATGGTGCACCAATTCTACTACCAGTTGTGCACCATGGGGCATAATAATGGAGCACCTAAGGGTTAGGAGTGGTGCACCATGGGGGCATAATAGTGGTGCACCTAAGGGTTAGAAGTGGCGCACCATGTGGTGTTCCACTAGTATTTGGATTACTAGTGGCGCACCAAAGGTGCACCATTACTAACACTTAGAAGTGGCGTGTAATAGTGGCATTGATAGGCATATATAGTGTGCCGCTAAAGACCCTTTTTCTAGTAGTGTAGAGTCTATTGGCCACATAAACCTACGTGTCGTCTTCGACACAAAAGAGGATTTCAGACAGGAAAAATTGTGCTTCGAGTTCGTCCCATTTAACGGGTGCACCTTCCTTACCGGGTTCCCATCAGGAAAGAACTACAAGATTAAGCGTGCTAGGATTGGAGTAGTCTTGGGATTGGTGACCAACCGGGAAGTTGATCCCGGGTGCGCACGAGTGAGGAAAAGGTACCTATGATGGGAGCATGTGCTTCTACAAAATTACATCCAAACCTCAGAAAAAGTACCTTAAAATAGTACATACCCAAGGCAAAATGACATAGTTACCTTCTTCGGCAAAATAAGACGCAACAGGCTCTGAACGTCCTACAAGCTGGGGGCCTCCCTCAAGGATGCTGACAGTCAGGTTTTGGACAACCCCGATCTCGTCAGTGAGACCGCTACAAGACAACTGCAACCAATCAGGTCAAAGTGGGGAACATAGTGAGAAAAGAATGAAAGCGAAGATAATAAGGAAACTCACGGGTTGCTCAATAATGGGCCTCGCTCTCACTTCTGACCGGGAAAGCACTTGGTTTTATTCACCATCAGAGGAACCTTTCTCCCCTGGCCAAACTCTAAAGCCTAGGCCAGGTCTTGTAGCCCCTGGAACGATGCTCCTTCACGAGGGAAGGTACCGTGCCGTTTGCCTCGACCTCGCCCCTGCAGCAGTCTCCTTAGAACGCTTTCCTCACGAACATCCTCTTCGTCATCATCCTCCCCTTGGAGATCGCTATCTACGTAATTGCATGTTGAATCATCATCAGCGAGCAAGGCACTCGATCGAGCTCCTTCTCTAGCAACCTCTTGGGCCACAAGAAACACCTTCTGCGTACCTCCCTCTGATGCAGAGGATGGTTTTGTCTTGGTAGGGAGATCGGGCGCGGAGATCATCATCTCTTGCATCACCGGGCAGCAAAGGGTTAGACTAAAGCGACAAGAAGGCCTGAAACTTCTGCAACCAAAAGGAAAAAATATGTTGGAGACGTAGGTAAATTGGCAAAAGATAAGATGAGAATAAAGAAACAGAGCCTCACCTCGCCTCATAGATGGGAAGAGTTAAAGTGCTCCACAGTTTCCTCCAACGAGATCGAGCCTTTCAACAGAGGTTGGATCCCTATCACCTCATCCTCCGAGAGAGGATTCAGTGACATACATGAGGGGTCCGTCGCTCCCACGTACTCCCACATGTTCGTAATCCGCGCTTGGAGAGGCTAGACGTGTCTCTCTACTCACATCTTCAAGATTTGCTCGCCAATGAACTTGGCACGTTTCTATTCCTCCATTTCCTCCACTAGCGCTAACGAACCTGGCGTAGCTTGGCCCAAAGACATTAAGGAACGCCGGTGCTAAGCAACTCCCCTTTTGAAGGTAGGGAGCTCGTTCCTAAGCGACGGATCCGGGGCATAAAACCATTGTTTCCCCCAATCCGGCGCCCTTTTTATGTGTATGTATATGTGACCTAACATCAAATTCATTACTAGTCATCATTCTTTATCTCTCCCTCTCACTCTACTTTAATAACTAAAGATGTTGGCACGGGTGGGTAGCACGCGGTAAACGAGTCTTAGGTTTGATCCACTTTATTTTCCTTTATTTAGTTCTTATACTCATTGACAAGCAAGATCCAATGGAGAGGATGGACCAACGAATACTTTTGCACTCTCTGCATGAGAAGCCTTGAATCATCCGTGCACCTCTTCTGGGAATGCCCTACGGCCAGGTCTCTTTGGGCCAAGGCGGCGACGTAGAGTTGTGGGGGGGGGGGGGGGGGGGCAGTGCACTCGCGCTGGTGAGATGGAGCTAGGGAAAATCAAGTGTTGAGGTCATCCAAATGATCAACAATGCCGCAGCGTCAGACGGCTTCAAGAGCTGCATGGTGGCACTCATCGCATGGTAGATATGGATGAAGCGCAACACTTGCACGTTCAGGGGGAAATCACCGAAGGCTGAGGATATGCAAAAGGGACATGAATTGAGCTACCTTTCGGGGCGGTAACATGAGGAGTTACCAAAAGGTTTCCCTCTTCTTCTTTTTTCTCCGGTACTAGCCCCTCAAACTCGATCACTTGATCTATTTTGTTACCTTTATCTGCTTATTTAATGAAACGGATTTGTTAATTCTCATGTATATGAGAATTAGTGATGTCACATGTACCTTAGTTTTTTTTTGTTTATGGCAAACATGTACGTGATTTCTTTTGAGGGGTGGTTCCTCGTTAGTTTTCTCGTAGGGGAGATCTCGTGCTGGTGGCTTCGCTTTGAGGTGGGCAGGCCCATATATTTTGTCTTTGTTTCCTTTTTTTCTGTTTCAATATTTTTGTTTTTTCTTTTGTTTTCTTTTCCAGTTTCAGATTTTATTTTATTTTCTAACCTTTCTATAACTATATCATTATATACGGTGAATTTTTTGATATACGGGGAAATTTATGAAATATTTTAAAACGTTTTTTAAACATGATACTACTTTTAAATATACATTGATTTTTTATGTAAGTTGAACATATTTAATATTGAATACATAGTTGCGACTCATCGGTGCGCCATCGGTTTTTCCTCTTTTTGTACTTGCGCCTAATCTCTAATTGCAATCGGGTTCAAATAGGGTTTTTTTCACTAACTTTCAGTGGAAAATCACCGCACGACTTATAACTGCTCTCAACCTATGAGTTTTTTCTAACGGTAAGTTGCAAGTCCACCATCTATCTGCAACCGGTTTTGTAGGATGTTTTCATCGATATTTTATCTGCCCGCAACCAAATTTTGTTATCGACGCCCTCACTTGCAAGTCATCTGTCAGCTTGTTACTTAGGATTGATGCAACCATTTTTATGTAGTTGGAAGTCCATCATCTATCCGCAATCGAGGTTTCTATGTTTTTTCATCGATGTATCCAGTTGCAAATCATCCATCAACTCGTAATTTGAGCTCGATCACATAATTTTTGTATGTAGTCCCAAATCCATCATCTGTCTGCAATCAGTTTTCTTGAGGTTCTTCATCGACGTCACAGTTGCAAGTTATCCTGTGATTTGCAAGTCCACCAATCATTCGTAACTGTGTTTGATTTTTATGTCAATTGCAAATCCACCAACTAGTCACAAATGGGTCCGACTTTTTTTCTCAGTTGCTTGTCCATCAACGATTCACAACTGGCTTCGACTTTTTTTCTCAGTTGCATGTCCATCAACGAGTCGTAACTGTGTCCGTATTTTTTTAGTTGCATGTCCACCAATGATTCGTAACTGGGTCAAAAAAATTTACTCAGTTGCAAGTTCATCAATCAGTCACAACTGGGTTTGACTTTTTTTCTCAGTTGCAAGTCCATCAACGAGTCGCAACTAGTTTCAACTTTTTTTTCCAGTTGCATGTCCATCAACGAGTCGCAACTGGATTTGACTAATTTTTCTCAGTTGCAAGTCCATCAATGAGTCGCAACTGAGTCCATCTTTTTTTCAGTTGCATGTCCAACAACGAGTCACAACTAGGTCCAACTTTTTTTCTCAGTTGCAAGTTCACCGATGAGTCGCAACTGAGTTTGACTTTTTATTCCAGTTGCAAGTCCATCAACGAGTCACAATTACGTTCGATTTTTTTTTCAGTTGCATGTCCACCAACGAGTCGCAGCTGGGTTCGATTTTTTTTTCTCGGTTGCAAGTCCACCAATGAGTCGCAACTGACTCCGTCTTTTTTTGTCAGTTGCATATCCACCAAATAGTCGCAACCGGGTCCAATTTTTTTTCTCAGTTGCAAGTTCACCAATGAGTCGCAACTAAGTTTGACTTTTTTTTCCAGTTGCAAGTCCATCAACGAGTCGCCATTAGGTTTAATTTTTTTTCCAGTTGCATGACCACCAACGAGTCGCAACTCGGTTCGACTATTTTTTTCTCGGTTGCAAGTACACCAATGAGTCGCAACTGACTTCGTCTTTTTTTGTCAGTTGCATGTCCACCAAAGAGTCGCAACTGGGTACAACTTTTTTTTCTCAGTTGCAAGTTCACTAATGAGTCGCGACTGAGTTTGACTTTTTTTCAGTTGCAAGTCCATCGACGAGTCTCAACTGGGTTCGACTAGTTTTTCTCATTTGCAAGTCCACCAACGTGTCACAATTGGGTCTGTCTTTTTTTCAGTTGCATGCTCACCAACGAGACGGAACTGGGTCTAACTTTTTTTTCTCAGTTGCAAGTTCACCAGTGAGTCGCAACTGGGTTTGATTTTTTTTTCTCAGTTGCAAGTCCATCAACGAGTTGCAACTGTGTTCGACTTTTTTTCAAGTTGCATGTCCACCAACGGGTCGCAACTGCGTTCAACTATTTGTTTCTCAATTGCAAGTCCCCCACGAGTCGCAACTGAGTCTGTCTTTTTTTCAGTTGCATGTTCACTGGTGAGTCGCAACTGGGTCTAACTTTTTTTTCTCAGTTGCAAGTTCACCAGTGAGTCGCAACTGGGTTTGTTTCTTTTTCTCAGTTGCAAGTCCATCAACGAGACGCAACTGGGTTCGACTTTTTTTTCAAATTGCATGTCCACCAACGAGTCGCAATTGTGTTCAACTATTTGTTTCTCAATTGCAAGTCCCCAGCGTTTTTTTTCAGTTGCATGTTCACCAGTGAGTCGCAACTGGGTCCAACTTTTTTTTATTAGTTGCAAGTTTACCACTGAGTCGCCACTAGGTTTGCCTTTCTTCTCAATTGTAAGTCCATCAACGAGTCGGAACTATATTTGACTTTTTTTTCAGTTACATATCCACCAACGAGTCGCAACTGGGTCCAATTGTTTTCTCAGTTGCAAGTTCACCAATGAGTCGCAACTGAGTTTGATTGTTTTTCTCAGTTGCAAGTCCATCAACGTGTCGCAACTGGGTTCGACTTTTTTTAGTTGCATGTCCACCAATGAGTCGCAACTGAGTTCGACTATTTTTTTTCTCAGTTGAAAGTGTTAGAATTAATTAACATGTGTTAATTATGGGGTAAATCTACCCTTGTAACTTCCACCTCTTCATTAAAAGGCACCTCTTCATGGTGTCCTTCCATCTGTATATAAATCACATCATCTAATGAAAGAGACATAGTTGATTGATTTGCTTTCTTTACATCTCAAACTTCAACACGTTATCAGCACGAATGTTCTCCACCGAGCGAAAAAAACAGCAGTTACGAATAGACTCCGCCGGCGTGAGAGGCGACGATCCTGGCCTGGAGGCACGCCTAGCGCGTGCGACGGCCTTCGGCCGGTGGCCGTAGTTCTCGGCAGAGGAAGAGCCCCTGGAATCCGGCTACTCCACGACTCCCTGACTCGATGGTCAACTGCAACCACGCATCCACACGGGGAGAACGAGCATGTGTTGGCATGCATGTAGCCATACAGGAATCAATGAGAAAAAACGATAATTTGTTTGGCTTCTTGTGATTAAGATCATCAATCTAATGATTGATTTTGTTTTTACATGAACATGCATGCATGCGATATGCAAGAGAAGCAGCGGCGACTGCATCGGCCTCACGCAAGAAAAGCGCACCGTCGGCGAAACTATGACGCACGGCGGAGGCCGCGACGCCCTTCCGTAATCTCCACCTCCAAGCGACAAGGACATTGCTGCCTTGGAGAGATTGAAGCCCAAGACCAGCAAGACACATGCACGCTCTATCATGATAGCTTCACCGAATAGAGAATAGGAGAGAATCAAGAAAAAAAAAGGTACGCGACCTGTTGTGCGCAATTCTTGCATTTTCTTCACCGCACGCACTCGATGCGGACAAGACTCCATTGCTGCGCTCCCCAGCGCACTTCATGCGCGTGGAGCGGTGACCGCCCGACGTCACGATCGGCAACGCGCGATGGGAGGCGGCGTGACAGCGCCCGCTCGGGGCCTCGTTGTTGTAGTTATGGACCTAACAATAGATGTAGGGGTAGTGATGGAGCTATGAAGATCTGTACGCAAAGATGGTGACACAGGGAGAAGTTATACAGGTTAGGCCTCTTCTTGGAGATAACAACCTTAATCCTGTCCCAGGTAAACCGGGGTGTTCTTGCTCAAAGTGTCTAATTTGTTGTCACTGCTGGGGTGAAAGGATGGGCTTATATAGAGTGTGCCATGTCCCTTCATTGCCCAGTAATGGGTTTTAATTACAGAGTTTAAGGATGGCTATTATTACAATGGGAAACGTCTCCCCATTATTGCTATTTAAGTAGGGGTAACGCCTATGGTTTTAATGTCTTGTAACAGCAGTCCTTCTTTCTCCTATTCGAGTACCATGCAGCTCGGCTTCTTCTTCTTTCGAGTAATCACCTTATTCGGATGGTAGTGCTTCGCTCCGAGTGACGCCTTACTCGAGAAAGGGCCTCTTCTGAATAAGGTTGCTCCTGTATTAATGGTGTCGCTTGAGTAAACTAGCTACTCGGAAGAGTTTGATTTGATCCGAGCAGTTTCTTACTCGGATAGAAAAGAAATAAGAGGTTTTTGTTTATGTTTTGATTTACAAGTATTTTCCAAGAGGTGGTAGAACTAAGGGTATCCCCTGATATAAGGAACATGGGGGTATACCTTAGGTATTACCACGACAGTAGCCCCCAAGTGCTTCTGGGTGCTCGCGTGAATTCATGAGGTATGTGAAGATCAAATTCGATAAGAGGCCCGGAAGGACTTTATCAATATTTACACTGTCCCCTCGATTATGTGTAGGGTGAGTCGTTTTTGGAAGGATTTGGCGACACTCAAGCGTCTCTCGGAAGAGGTAGACTGAGGCCTCGGAAGGCGTGTCTTGGGGTAAAAGGCCTTAAACCCCATATGTAACCAAATCTGTAAAGTTTGATATTTAAAGCATCAGCTGACGAGCTTTAAATCGTATCCCATGGGATATCAATTCTTTACCCCTCACACCAGATCGTGCTAATAATCTGGCGATCTACGTCAGAGAAGGATTATCAGCGAATTAGTTATTCGGAACTTCCTCTGTAATGCTTACCGAACCTAGTTCGGGATTCTCTGAAAGTGATTGCCTATTTTAGCTGTTTCGAGTGATGACTTACTCGGATTGTTTTTAATGATCCTTTCCGAGTGATGACTTATTCAGAATGAATCAGAAAGATGACATTTTTGTCTGAGTTGGGCTTGTCTGGAAAAGTTATTTGT
This sequence comes from Bromus sterilis, assembly GCA_950022295.1. NCBI lineage: Eukaryota > Viridiplantae > Streptophyta > Magnoliopsida > Poales > Poaceae > Bromus > Bromus sterilis. The sequence goes on from OX465596.1 coordinate 10,554,427, forward strand.
TTAACTTTCTTCCGAGTAAGGTTTTTACTCGGAGAAATTGTCTGAGGGTTTTTTACTTCCGAGTTGTGCTAACTTGGAGAAGTTTTGTATGTCTTGCTCCCGGGCCGCTTTTCCAAGGGAGCGAATCTTTTTTCTGTCAGGGGATCTTTTCTGTCAGAGCGGTTCCTCGATTTCCGCGACGGTCAGTTATTTTATCATTAACTGCGCGCCTTTTAAGGAGGCTGGATTTGGGGGACCGTAATGGGCGCCCTCATTAAATGCCTTGATAACTGTGTGGGCTTCCCTCTTGTATCTTATAAATACAGCTTCCTCTTTTCCTCTTTCTTCTCAGTACAGCGCTTGCTCCTTCCTCTTTTCCGCTGGTGACCTTCTAGATCGAGGGTTTCTTCTCCCATTGGTGATCTTCCAGGCGTTCTTCATACCAGCGGGGCTCCTATCCGTTTGCTCCCTTGGCGTCATGTCTGCGGGGGAATGGTTGCCTTCCATCGTCACGGTGGAGAACATCCGACGCTACCAGGACGAGGGGCTACTCCCTCGCCATGGCTGCCGCCTTCCTGGCCCAGGTGAGGTTGAACCTCACCCTAGGGAGGACGAGCGGGTTCTGCTCCTTTCTCATGTGGATAGGGGATTTTCTCTTCCTCCTCATCCTTTCTTGCTTGATTTTCTTGCTTTCACCGGATCTCAGCTGCATCACATCGTTCCCAATTCTATCACGCTTCTGTCTAGCTTTTTCTCTTTGTGTGAGGGTTTTCTTGGTATCGATCCTCATTGGAACCTTTTCCGCACCATTTACACCATAAAGCCCCAAAAGATAAAGAACTCTGGGGAGGCAGAGATAAATCATCTTTGCGGGGGGCTGTTTTTGGTGAAGAGGCAGGGTATCCAGTATTTCGCTTCTAGCTTGCCCGATTCCGTGAAGAACTGGCAAAATAGCTGGTTTTATTGTAAGGTGGAAACTGCCCCTGGTACTCGGACGTTGCCTCCTTACTCGGATGTCAGGCTGGCCGACTCTCGAGGCTGGAATCCCCGGTTGCTCGCTTCCCAGAAACAGCGGGTTTTTACCACTGATGAGGGAAGTAGTGAGGATGAAGAAGGCGGGGTTGGACGCCATGGATCTTATTGCTCTTTTCGTCAGTCGGAGAATTCAACCTCTGCAAGCCCGAGCTAGGAGGATGTGGGAGTACACGGGAGTTGATGATAACACCCGCTATAACAACTCGGCGATGTCTCAGAAAGAATTTGAGCAACTCATGAAGATCATTACCAGCGTGACTCATGGTGCGCAGATGTCCGGCCGAGTCAGGCCTCTTGATATTAACCGTCCTCTGACTCTGGTGATTTTCTTTTCCCTGGCTAGTCTTTTGGATGTTGCGATAAGTCCTGAATTTTAACTTGGTTATTCTGTCCATCTTTTAGAGGAACGTCGCCCCATCCCCGATCCCTTTGGCGCCGGAAAATCCTGAAGATGAGGACGAGGACACCAACAACGACGCATGGCTCGGGATTGAAGATGACGAAGAGACGGATTCTGATGCAGTGCCTCTTCGTACTACTGCCGAGCAGCGCTCCAAGAATAATCATGACCGTGAAGCAGCTCGGGAAGGATCCGTACGGGGGATGAAGCGTCCCATGTCTCCGAGTAAAGGGGAGAATAGCAACAAGGCCGTCGCCCTTAGCCCGAGTTATGGGAAGGTGGCTCCCATGAAACAGCGGAAGACGCTTTCTACCCTTGGCGGGAGGAAAGTTAGTGCTTCGACAGATGCCGCCAAAATCCCCAAGAAGGTTTCCGAGTCGGGAGCTGCTCAGGCTGCTCCTGTCGTTGTTGCTCCCCCAAGACGGGCTCTTAAGACAGCTCGGAAGTAAAATCCGACAACCTTTTATTTATCCTCAGTGATCTTTGTCGATTCTAACATTCTTTATGTTGCAGTGTTCGTCTGAGTGGTTCCGAGACGCTTCCTGGCGTTGAGGCTCCTGATGCTGCAGCTTATGAAGATGTTAGCAACTGTGTTGTGACTGATTTTGAGGTGTTGGATTCTATTCCTGAACGAACTTCAATCGATGGTGAGTATTCATTCTTCGGCTCTGAATTTCATCTTTGCTCAAGGCTTTGCTTATAAATTTCTTTTGTTAGGCATGGACATTGATCGTGACGCAGATCCGATCCCAACTGCGAATGAGACGATCTTCCCTGCTCCCAGCACGCAGACTGCTCCGGAAGGTTCTACCAATCAGGAGGTTATTACCCCTGCGGCAGCGGTTCCTCCTACTACCTCAGGGGTGAAGAATGCCGAGAAGAGCTCTACTGTTCCTGTTACTACCCCAGGAGAAGTTCAAGCTTCTCCCACTTTAGTCTCAGTTGATACCTTGCTTGAGGGTGCTGTTCTGGACGGATTGAAGGGGTCTTTGGCGAAGGCCTCGAAAATCGAGCTGCGGCTACGTGAGATGGCTTCCGATGCTGGAGTGATAAAGGCCAGAATGCATGTAAGTACATGCGCAAGTTTTCTACCCACCGGGTGTACATATTTCCGAGTTGTTTTGAGAATTTACTTGTGGGGGTACTACTTAGTGCATCTCGTAGGTGTAGCCCCCAAGGCTCTGAATAACTTCTTGGAGTTACTCGGAGTCTTATGTAGAGATTATTGATTTAGTGATTTTCCAGTGGGGGCACTTCTTAGTGCACCCACTGGGTGTAGCCCCCAAGGCTCCGAGTAACTTCTTGGAGTTATTCGGAGTCTTATGTTGTAGAGACTAGTGGTTAGGTGATCTTCCAGTGGGGGCACTTCTTAGTGCACCCACTGGGTGTAGCCCCCAAGGCTCCGAGTAACTTCTTGGAGTTATTCGGAGTCTTATGTTGTAGAGACTAGTGGTTTGGTGATCTTCCAGTGGGGGAACTTCTTAGTGCACCCACTGGGTGTAGCCCCCAAGGCTCTGAGTAACTTCTTGGAGTTATTCGGAGTCTTATGTTGTAGAGACCGGGTCTTGAATAATTTTTCCTGTGCCAGGAGGCTTGCGAACTAGGCACTTCTTTTGTAAAACTGCAGGGAGAGCATGAAGTCTTGAAGAAAAAACATGCTGAGAATAGTGGTAAGGCTCTTCTTCTTGTATCTTAAGAGGAATTCGAGATTTTTTCACCACGTGATATTTCCGATTATTAAATCTGCAGAGGCTGCAAAGAAGGCGTTTGATGCGAAGGTGAAAGAAAGTGATGAATTTGTGAGCAAAACGAAGAAAGAGATTGAACAAGCTGAGAAACGTGCGGAGGAAAAGAAAATCCTGGAAAAGCAAGTGGCCAGCCACAAGAAGGCTCTTGAGGAAAAGGAAGCTGCCATCTCCAAACTTCAGTCCGACCTGCAAAAACTCTCCGAGCTGCGGTCCAAAGATAAGGAAGAGCATGAAGCTGAGCTGGCCGCGACTCGGGAGTCTGTAAAAAATGCTGAAGAATATTGTGCCGGGAGGTTTGCTTCATTTAGCGAGATGCTATCTAGTAAGATGTTGTTCTTTGTTGTGCGTCCGACTTGTTTCTGTCTAGTTAATTTGGTTTGATTTATACGCCATTATTGTCTTTGCAGTTTATTCCACCAATCCTGAAGCGGAACAGGCTCATATGGCACAGTTTGCCGAGTTGATGAAGAAAGATAATTATACTCCCAGGACGACGAAATTTGCCTTGTCCAGAGGTCTGCTAACCATGAGGTGCGCCAAGGCGAAGAAATTTGCTGAAGAGACCATGGGTGCCACCTTAGGGTTGAAGAATTACATCTCGCCTACTGAGGAAAATCGTGTTCATCTGGATACGGTTGTTCCTGTGCTTCAGGCTGCTCCGCAGCAGATTGCTCGTTGGAAGAGGTCTTCAGCACGAAGTGGTGCCAATTATGCTCTAGCTCTGACTAAAGCTCACTTTTCAGAAAAGGTTCACAATCTGGAACAAGTCGGAGAAGGTGATCCTGAGCATGGTCCGAGCTGTACGACCTTATTGTCACGGTATGCTGAGACTGCGAGTCGAATTGCAAAGATCCCAGATCTTGATTTCTTCGTGGAATCTACTGGAGTTACCAGTGAATCTGATGAGGCAAGTGATGCCTGATCGAGTTGAGGGAAAAACAGTTAAATTTGCCTCGAAATGCCGAGTGGTTTTGTAATAAACAGTTTATGTCTTGTTGATGTGCCCTGGGTACACAGTTTGTCCTTTAAAACTACTGCCCTTTATTAAGAAGGCCTGACTCTGAGGTGTTGATTTGTTTTGCCATAACCAGTTATTTGCAAGGATATAGAACTATGTTTCTGAAATCATTGTTCCTCCTTTCTCTCTGGTTTTGAAGTACTTGTTGAGCAACTTAGTAAAATGCGGCTTAAGCTTCTATCCGAGTTGTGTACAGTTCGGATAAGGAACTTCAGTTTTGTCGTGACGTTAAGTAGCCCCTAAGTTTCAGAAGAACCTGTTAGGTAACTTTAGCTAAGTTTTGCTTAAGCTTTCGTCCGAGCTGCGCGCAGCTCGAACGAAAAAACTTGGAATTTTCGCAACGTTAAGTAGCCCCCAGGTTTCGGAAGAACTTGTTGGGTAACTTAGTTAAGTTTTGCTTAAGCTTTCGTCCGAGCTGGGTACAGCTCGGACGAAAAACTTGGATTTTTCGTAACGTTAAGTAGCCCCCAAGTTTCAGAAAAACTTGTTGGGAAACTTAGTTAAGTTTTGCTTAAGCTTTCGTCCGAGCTGCGTACAGCTCGGACGGAAAACTTAGATTTTTCGTAACGTTAAGTAGCCCCCAAGTTTCAGAAAAACTTGTTGGGCAACTTAGTTAAGTTTTGCTTAAGCTTTCGTCCGAGCTGCGCGCAGCTCGAACGAAAAAATTTGGAATTTTCGCAACGTTAAATAGCCCCCAGGTTTCAGAAGAACTTGTTGGGTAACTTAGTTAAGTTTTGCTTAAGCTTTCGTCCGAGCTGCGTACAGCTCGAACGAAAAACTTGGATTTTTCGTAACGTTAAGTAGCCCCCAAGTTTCAGAAAAACTTGTTGGGCAACTTAGTTAAGTTTTGCTTAAGCTTTCGTCCGAGCTGCGCGCAGCTCGAACGAAAAAACTTGGAATTTTCGCAACGTTAAGTAGCCCCCAGGTTTTGGAAGAACTTGTTGGGTAACTTAGTTAAGTTTTGCTTAAGCTTTCGTCCGAGCTGCGTACAGCTCGGACGAAAAACTTGGATTTTTTGTAACGTTAAGTAGCCCCCAAGTTTCAGAAAAACTTGTTGGGCAACTTAGTTAAGTTTTGCTTAAGCTTTCGTCCGAGCTGCGTACAGCTCGGACGGAAAACTTAGATTTTTCGTAACGTTAAGTAGCCCCCATGTTTTAGAAAAACTTGTTGGGCAACTTAGTTAAGTTTTGCTTAAGCTTTCGTCCGAGCTGCGCGCAGCTCGAACGAAAAAATTTGGAATTTTTGCAACGTTAAGTAGCCCCCAGGTTTCGGAAGAACTTGTTGGGTAACTTAGTTAAGTTTTGCTTAAGCTTTCGTCCGAGCTGCGTACAGCTCGGACGAAAAACTTGGATTTTTCGTAACGTTAAGTAGCCCCCAAGTTTCAGAAAAACTTGTTGGGAAACTTAGTTAAGTTTTGCTTAAGCTTTCGTCCGAGCTGCGCGCAGCTCGAACAAAAAAACATGGAATTTTCGCAACGTTAAGTAGCCCCCAGGTTTCGGACAAACTTGATGGGTAACTTAGTTAAATTTTTCTTAAGCTTTCGTCTGAGCTGCTTACAGTTCGGACGAACAACTTGTTGGATAACTTGCTGTAACCAGTTATCTGCAAGGATATAGGACTATGTCAGCTTAGGCTTTTGTCCGAGCTGCGTACAACTCGGACGAAAGCTTGAATTAAGAATGCAATTGATGAAGGCAGAATCTCTTTATTGAATCGATTGATAAGAATCTCATGCATAGAAGCGCCGTAACATTTGGGCATTCCATGCATGTGGTTCTTCTCTATTATTCGTTACATCATATAGCCGATAGGCTCCATTACCTAAGACTCTGGTTACAATGTAAGGACCTTCCCATGGAGGGGCTAGCTTGTGATTAGAGGTTTGCTTGATACGTAAAACCATGTCACCTTCCTGAAAGGAGCGAGCTCGGATATGACGCTCGTGATATCGTCGAAGGTCTTGTTGGTAAAATGCCGAGCGTGTTAGGGCTAAGTTCCTCTCTTCTTCTAAAAGGTCAATACCATCCTGCCGAGCTGTCTCGGCTTCTTCTTCAGTATACTGAGTTATTCGAGGAGCATTGTGCTTCAGGTCACTCGGCAGGACAGCTTCTGCGCCGTACACCAGAAAAAAGGGGGTCGCCCGAGTGGATCGATTTGGAGTCGTTCTCAATCCCCACAATACTGAGGGTAGCTCTTCAACCCAGGCTCCTGCTGCTTCCTTTAGCTCCCGCATAAGACGTCGTTTGATTCCCTTCAAAATCAACCCATTTTCTCGCTCTACCTGGCCATTGGATTGAGGGTGTGCCATTGAGGCGAAGTTTACTCTGGTACCCATGTTCCAGCAAAACTGCTTGAACTCGGCTGATTTGAAATTCGACCCGTTGTCGGTGATGATATCGTGGGGAACGCCGAAACGGTGTACAATGCCCTGAATGAAGCTAACTGCAGCGGCTGAGTCTAAGCTTTTTATTGGTTTTGCCTCTATCCATTTTGTGAATTTGTCTACAACTACTAGGATGTGTGTAAATCCTGAGGTGCCTGTTCTGAGTGGCCCTATCATGTCCAAACCCCATGTAGCAAAAGGCCATGCGAGAGGTATTGTCTTCAACTCGGATGCTGGCTTGTGTGGCTGATTTGCGTAAAACTGACATCCTCTGCAATGATCGACAATGTTCTTGGCATCCCTTAAAACATTGGGCCAGAAAAATCCTGCTCGGAAAACCTTGGCCACTAGTGTCCGACTTGACGCATGGTGACCGCATTCGCCGGAATGTATGTCTTGTAAGATGAGTCGACCTTCTTCTTCCGATATGCACCGTTGGGGAAGTTTTGTAACACTGTTTCTGTACAACTCATTGTTGATCACGGAGTATGATTTTGCTTTTCGCACTACTTGCTTGGCTTCTACTTCATCATCTGGCAGCTCTTGCTTTTGTAAGTATCTCAGAATGGGCAAGGACCACTCGGGAGGGATTACCTCTATATCAAAAACAAGATCCACAACTGCAGGAATATCTTCTTTGTCCGGAATGTTCTCATCTGGCAACATACTTGGATCGGCATCCGAGTAGGGATCTTCCTTCACAGTTGGGGCATGTATGTGCTCCAGATAAACTCCTGGGGGATTTGCCCCTGAGTTGATCCTAGCTTGGCTAAATCATCTGCTGCCTGGTTTTGTGCCCTTGGGATATGATGGAGCTCCAGCCCATCGAATTTTTTCTCCAATTTTCTGACTGCTACACAGTAGGTTGTCATTGCTGGGCTTCTTATATCCCATTCTTTCATGACTTGATTGATCACCAGGTCGGAGTCTCCAAAAATCATCAACCTTCTGATTCCAAGTGAAATGGCCATTCGTAATCCATACAAAAGGGCCTCATACTCGGCCTCGTTGTTTGTTGCTGGGAAATGGATTTGAAGGACGTATCTCATTTCGTCCTTTCTTGGGGAGACCAGCACTACTCATGCTCCTGCCCCATTTAACATCATTGACCCGTCAAAAAACATAGTCCAGTGCTCAGGGATTGGTTGTGGGATGCTCTGTGCTTCTGTCCATTCGGCCAAAAAATCTACCAAAGCCTGTGACTTGATTGCCTTCTTGGGTTGATAGTGAATATCATATGGTAAAAGGTCTAATCCCCATTTTGCAATTCTGCCCGTAGCGTATCTGTTATTCATGATTTCGGCCAAAGGAGCTTCTGATACTACTGTAACCGAGTGGTCTTGGAAGTAGTGAGCCAACTTTTGTGATGCCAAGTGAATTCCCATTGCCAGCTTCTCGTAATGAAGATATCGTTGCTTAGATGGTGTGAGGACCTCGGAGATAAAATACACAGGCCTTTGAATCTTCTATATTTTTCCTTCCTCTTCTCTTTCCACCACTATGGCTATGCTGACGACTTGGCATGTGGCTGCAATGTACAGCAAGAGTGGCTCCTTTTCTTTCGGTGCCGCGAGAACTGGCCGAGTTGACAACTGTTTTTTCAATTCTTCGAAGGCCACCTGAGCTTCTTCGGTCCACTTGAAGTTTGACGACTTTTTCATTAGCTGATAGAGGGGGAGTGCCTTCTCTCCAAGTCGGGAAATGAATCGACTGAGTGCTGCAAGACACCCTGTCAATTTTTGAACATCTCGGAGTTTCTGAGGGGGCTTCATGTTCTGGATTGCTGCTATCTTCTCAGGGTTAGCTTCAATCCCTCTTTCAGAAACCATGAAACCGAGTAGTTTTCCTGCTGGCACACCAAATACACACTTTTCTGGATTCAATTTGATGCTATAAGATCGCAGACTCTGAAAGGTTTCAGCCAGGTCGGCCAACAAGTTACTTCCTTCAGCTGATTTGATTACAATGTCATCAACATATACCTCATCATTTTTGCCAATCTGCCAGATCAAACAATTCTGCATCATGCGTTGATATGTAGCCCCTGCATTTTTAAGTCCGAATGGCATGGTGACATAGCAAAAACAGCCAAAAGGAGTTATAAATGTGGTTAGTATTTCATCTCGTTCATATAATCGGATTTGATGATAGCCCGAGTATGCATCGAGGAAACATAGTCTTTCACACCCAGATGTGGAATCCACAATCTGATCAATGCGAGGAAGAGGAAAGTGATCCTTTGGACAAACTTTATTGAGATGACGGAAATCAACACAAGTTCTCCAAGTTTTATCTTTCTTTGGAACCATCACAGGATTTGCTAACCACTCGGAGTGGAAAATTTCCCTGATGAATCCAGCTGCTAGCAATCTTGCTATTTCTTGTCCGATAGCTTTTCTCTTTTCCGAAGAAAAATGCCTAAGGGACTCTTTTACAGGTCTCGCTTTCGGGTCAACCCGTAATTTGTGCTCAGCCAACTCCCTTGGGACTCCGGGCATGTCAGATGGCTTCCACGCGAAGATTTCCCAATTCTCACGGAGGAAGTTGATGAGCTCGAATTCCTATTTAGGATTCAGATCAGTGGAGATGTTGGTGAACTTGTCCTCCTCGTCAGGATGGATCCGCACTTTTTTGGTTTCTCCTGCTGACTCGAACGAAGACGATTTCTTGGGCTGCAGCAACTCGGATGCGTCGACGGCTTTCTTCAACACGGCCAACTCTACTTCTGCCATTTGCTGGTCGGCTATTAATGATCCTTTTTGCAGCAACTCTTCTGCTTGTTTATAATCTCCAGATATGGTGATCACGCCGCTAGGGCCTGGCATCTTTAACTTCAAATAAATATAGCAAGGAATTGCCATGAATTTCGCGTAAGCGGGCCGTCCGAGTAGCGCATGATAAGCACTCGGAAAATTGACTACTTCGAAGGTGATCTTTTCCTTCCGAAAATTATCAGGTGTACCGAAGACTACATTCAGAGTAATCATTCCTAGCGAGTGTGCTTTCTTTCCCGGGATGATCCCGTGAAATTCCAAGTAACTGTTACTGAGTTTAGACATCGGGATGTTCATGCTTTTTAAGGTACTAGCATATAAAATATTTATGCCAGTGCCTCCATCCATCAAGACATTCCTCAGCCTAAAATTGCCATTTCCTGTTTCCACCAATGGGTCAACTATCAGAGCGTGTCTTCCAGGGTGAGGGATATGAGGGGGATGGTCCGATTGATCAAACGTAATCGGAACATTTGTCCACTTCATATAACTCGGAACGGCTGGAGCAGTAGTGTTAACTTCTCTGAACCTCAACTTTTCAATTCTCTTCGACTCTCGGCCTGCGAAAATGACCAGAACTCCGTCCTCCCGAGGAAAACCTTCACTGTCCAGATCTGGACTTCCTTCCTTTTTCTTTCCCTTGTCCTGCTGTGGCCTGGCCTTTGCATTTTGCGCAGCTCTCTTGATCAGTCGGCACTGCCTAGCGGTATGTTTCGGGAAAACTGTCTTTCCTTCGGCATCTTGGGTGGTATGAAGAGGACAAGGCTGGTTTAGGATATCATCATCATTTGAAGGCCTTTTCTGACGAGGCTGCCACTCCTTCCTTGGCTGATTTTTGCTTTGGATCCCTGCCGCATTTGCGGCCGCTACCAATTCGGCGTCTGTTGGTGCTCCTTCTGCCTTTCTCTTACCGCCCCCGCCTCCATTATTTTGCTTGGGGTTGGAGGCCGAGTTGTTACCACTTCGATACTGCTGAGACTTCTGCCGAATTTCCTCTTCCCCATTAGCATATTTGTTTGCAATTTCCATCAATCTGCCAAGTGAAGTGACATCAGGGGATCTTGCGAGCTTCAAACTTAACTCCTTATACTTGACACCCTGCTTAAAGGCATGAATTGCTTGGAACTCGGAGACTCCTTCTACCGAGTTATGGAGCGTGATCCATCTCTGAATATATTCTCGAGTGGGCTCATTGTGACCTTGAGTGCATAACTGCAGCTCAGTCAGCCCTCCAGGTCTCTTGTAGGTTCCTTCGAAATTCTTGACGAAAACTCTGACTAGATCTTCCCATACCCAGATGTTGTTTGGTGGAAGCTGGTTTAGCCATGTCTGAGCTAAGCCTTCCAGCATCAGGGGAAGGTGCATCATGGCTATCTCATCTCCACCTCCTCTATCTGGACTGCTATTCTGTAGTCATCTAACCATGTCTGCGGCTTAGCGTCACCCCGATACTTCTCTACTCCTTGCGCTATCCTGAAGCGAGGGGGAATCGAGGTTGACCGGATTCTCTCACTAAAACAGACGGGGCCTGTAGCCATTGGGTAACTAACTTGATCTTGTCGATACATCCTGGCACGATCTACTTGATTTTGTACTAAATGGCTTCGAGCATCATCTTCAACATCTCGGTATCTTTCCTCTTGATGATCCACTCGGCGCCGTTCTTGGTCCCTCCTCCGAGCTGCATAGTCTTCATCTCTCCTCCGAGATGCATAGTCTTCATCTCTCCTCCGAGCTGCATGCTCATCACCTCTTCGAGGCTCTGGGTTCCGGAACTGTTCATGGAGATATTCATCATGAGGTTCCTCCTTGTTCCGAGGTGAATGATTTCTGTTTCTTCGGGGAGTATAAACAGACTTCGAGGTGCCCGTGAGGGGAGGCTGAGAATGAACTCGCTGTAGTGATTGACTGACTTCAGCGTTCTGCTCCACTGCTTTTTGCAACAGGAATGCTAAATGCTCTATTCCTTCAGCTGCTGAACCACTCGGCTGCAAGGAATTTGCAATCCAAGTAGCTGCTATTAGATTTTCCATTGGAGTATCCAGAGCTCGGAAGGATCGATTTTCGCCATTCCCCCTCAGTTGTCGACTGGTTCTACTCTGCTTGAGGCGGGCCACCTCCCGAGCCTGATGTTCCAATGTATTCTGTAGCTCGGACAGACGTTGCCGCTCAGCTAAATTGGTTAGCCTGCCTGCCTCTAAGTGTTGCCCTTCTGGAGTCGAGGTGTCTATGGGGGTTTGCAACATCTGCTCTGTTGCTTCTTCCGTTGCTTGTTCTTCCCGAGTAAGGGGCCGACTTGAACCTCCGAGCTCTAGACGTCTGAAAGCAGATGTTCGTCGACGTTCTCTTTCTCCGAGTGGAATCTCTTCATTGCCCCGAGCTGCTTCATTAGTCCGATCTCCCCCCTCTCTGGCCGGTGACGCCTGAGGTGGTGGAGTTTCGGCCATACAAACTTCTGTCATGGTGACGGGAGAACCATTGCTCCCTTCTTGTTCGGCTTCTGGTTCCGAATCAGACATCAAAAGGTCTTCATCATCTCCAGAGTTGAAGATGTGCATTAGAGATGCCATCGGTCCTTCCTTCGCGATCAGCTCGCTGATGGCCTGCTGAGCTGATTCCATTGAGTCGATGACCGCCACCTGCTGAATCGGGCGGGGCTTGTTCCGGTAAGGAATACGCGGGAGGCCTGATCTCTTCTTCTTGCGGTGAACAGGCAACAGGGCCTGGGCTTGAGGACGGGCTGGTAATTGGAGGCGAAGAGCCCCCGATTTGTCGGCTCGAAAGTGCACGCTGCCTCTTAAAGGCAACAGCTGCGCTTGGAGCGGCGCATCCGCCAGCCAAGCAGAATCGTCAGCCACAAAGGCTAACGATCCAAAGGAAAACATCTCGCCGCGGATGAGTTGGGGGCCGCAGGATGACGAGGAAGACGAAAAGAATCCCATCTCTACGGTTGCTGATCAGCTCAGCCCCACGGTGGGCGCCAATTGTTGTAGTTATGGACCTAACAATAGATGTAGGGGTAGTGATGGAGCTATGAAGATCTGTACGCAAAGATGGTGACACAGGGAGAAGTTATACAGGTTAGGCCTCTCCTCGGAGATAACAACCTTAATCCTGTCCCAGGTAAACCGGGGTGTTCTTGCTCAAAGTGTCTAATTTGTTGTCACTGCTGGGGTGAAAGGATGGGCTTATATAGAGTGCGCCATGTCCCTTCATTGCCCAGTAATGCGTTTTAGTTACAGAGTTTAAGGATGGCTACTATTACAATGGGAAACGTCTCCCCATTATTGCTATTTAAGTAGGGGTAACGCCTATGGTTTTAATGTCTTGTAACAGCAGTCCTTCTTTCTCCTATCCGAGTACCATGCAGCTCGGCTTCTTCTTCTTCCGAGTAATCACCTTATTCGGATGGTAGTGCTTCGCTCCGAGTGACGCCTTACTCGAGAAAGGTCCTCTTCTGAATAAGGTTGCTCCTGTATTAATGGTGTCGCTTGAGTAAACTAGCTACTCGGAAGAGTTTGATTTGATCCGAGCAGTTTCTTACTCGGATAGAAAAGAAATAAGAGGTTTTTGTTTATGTTTTGATTTACAAGTATTTTCCAAGAGGTGGTAGAACTAAGGGTATCCCCTGATATAAGGAACATGGGGGTATACCTTAGGTATTACCACGACACCCGTCGCGCTTCTTCACACAGCGGTAGGGATGGCAATGGGTACCCATTACCCACGTACCCGGCGGGTAAAAACCCTATTAGGGTAAGGGTATGGGTCAAAAGATTACCCATGGGTATATAAATAGGGAAAATGTAAACCCATCGGGTATGGTGGGTACGGGTATGGGTAAATACAACCCAAACCCGCGTACCCATGTACCCACATATGTTCAGACAACTAGACCTCACTTAGTATTTATACACATATTAAAACTATTATATTTACCTAAATCCCGTAGCCCAAAAAATCCTATATACTTTGTTAGAACTCATGAGTTTCTGAACTTAAAATGTGTGACTATTCGCTATTGTTTTGACTATGTATTGTTTTTTATGTGTTGTTGAAAAATAAGTTTTGTTGTTCATGAGAATGTGATGATTTTAGTATGTGTTGTTGTTATGATGTATTATTATTTATTAATTGTGAGTATAAGTTTTTGTTTATGACTTGCAATGCTCACATTGATGTGTCGCAAACCTGCGCATTTTTACCCGCGAGTACCCATTTACCCTGTCGGGTGAAGGGTATGGGAAAAACTCATACCCATTGATGGGTATGGGTACGGGTGATGGGTAAGGTTTAAAGAGAAGGGTAAGGGTATGGGATGACTCAACCCATACCCAAACCCTGCGGGTGCCATCCCTACACAGCGGCAGCCCATGGTTACCCAACCGCCCATCGCCCGTGGCAGCGCCCCGAACGCCCGTGGCCACTCCACCTTCGCGTTGCGACTTGCACCCCGCGTGCAGCCCGCGTCCGGCCTCCGCGCTGCGCCCCGCGCTCGGCCATCCGCCGGGCCGTGCCCCCCTCCCAGCCTCCTCGCCAGGCCGTCTGGCCTCAGCGCCATGCCCCGCGCCTGTCCGCTCGACCGACCGCACAGAGCATGTGCACGCGCCGTGGCGCCCGCTCCCGCGCTCCTCCCGGCCGTGCCCGTTGCCGCCTGGCCGCGACCGACGACATGCTCGTACGGTGGCCAGGCTGAGCGAACCAATCGATTGGATTGGTAACCGTCCAAGACGGAGAAGACCTTATCCCTTCGTCATTTCGCAATAAAATATCTGTATTTACAGGAATTAGAAAAAAAAGGACGGTAATCATTCTTGCAATAATACCTTATAATTTAGGGTATTTTGAAAGATGATTTTGTGAATAGTGCTATCTACTAGCATTTATCTGTTGAGCATTGTGCTCCAGAATAAACATAATGATATAAATAATTTTCATGCTCACATATGATGAGATTATTTATATCTATTATTTGTAATTGAGATTTTTCAATCTCTTGCAAAGATAATTTAAGTACTTCTATAGTACTAATTTTCCGTTGAGTACAATGTATTCCGGATTATTTATTTCCATGTTAAACACATGTCGAGATTAATACATCTATTTGCAAAATTCAAGGTGATTTCTTTAAATTGATGCTTGGGATCACAAGGTAGTTATATGGATCTACTGCCTACACAGATTATCAATGACTACTGATAAAGCCTACATTTTGTCGTCTCGACATTATGATTGCTTTACAAAGTGATCTCTCACACATTTTACTAAGTCATGACATAAGGTATTAGGAGTAAGTATCTACTGATTTCATCATATTATACTTCCTAGTGCTGCGAGATCTACTCTATTTTGGATATTATCTTCAAGGTGTCATCCATAGAAATCTGAGATTCACACTAATGATTTCAAGTCACCTTCTTGAAATCTATTAATGTTGCAACATTAAGATATATTTATATTACGCAATCTGTAATATAAATAAATTACCGGTTTTTCACCGGAGATGATATGTTCTATGTGTTTATCACATTGCCATTTTTCATGAACATGTCTTAGCGGCCGAGATTTATTTCATCCGCACAACAGATGATATGTTATATGTGTTTACCACATTGCCATTTCCCATGACCATGTGTTAGCGGTCGAGATTGATTTCTCCCGCATAATAGTCTTGCAAATTTTTGGCAATTACATATCCCTCATTATATTAGGAAAACACTAGGTAATGAGTTCGATCTACTGCCCATGTGCATACTATCACTCTTACGGAGAGGCCTACGTTTTGTCAATCTCGACAAACGATTACCTCCAACGTGTTTTTCCTTATATTTAAATTGTGACATACACAAGGTAATAAAACCATGTGCATCTACTAACATTGTCAGATTATGCAGCCTATTACTTTAAGATCTGTATGATCTTCAACGTGTTATGTTCCCACAATAAAGGTTGAGCATTTTCAAGTTATACACTTGAGTAAAAAAAAATTGCATTCTTATTACAAACCATGCTGATTTTTTATTTACTACTCGTAAATTAATTATCTCTGGTTTGCCCTATAAGTAATCGATGGCTACTAATTTGAGGCTCTCGCGCTCAATGGCCACAACTTATTTAAGCGGGTAATGGAT
This sequence comes from Bromus sterilis, assembly GCA_950022295.1. NCBI lineage: Eukaryota > Viridiplantae > Streptophyta > Magnoliopsida > Poales > Poaceae > Bromus > Bromus sterilis. The sequence continues at coordinate 10,569,895 of OX465596.1, forward strand.
ATCAATATCATTCTTGCATCCCATTGGATAGCGCGTGCAATCCAAGGCACGCCATCGGGACGCAAATGACCTCAAGGGTAATGGTTTGAAACTCACTTTAAAACCTCAACTTGACACCATCAAGCTGTCACGGGACCCTATGAGCATGGAGAGCATGATAGTTGAATATGCATCAACCGACATGTTTGGAGACTATACATTTAATCTCTTAGTCTCCTTAGTGATCTATTTATTTATGTCCATTTATGATGTTCCAATAAGAACATGATTATTGTCATTATATATTGTATATCACAATATATTGTATCAACACTTTGGTACAAATATATTTGTATGTATTCTATATATACGATAGAAATTTTCATACTGGAAATCTTCAAATCTATATATAGATTTTTACGGGGGTCAATCAGATGAAAGATGATATGTGCCTTGTGGACATATGCACCACAAACTCTATATTCAGGGAAATATAATGTTTCCACTCTTACTAAGAGGTCAGGAAATATTTCAATAATCGCTGGACGCGATGATGTAATTGTTGACTCAACTCGAGTCATATTTACTATCCCTATGGGTACTTGAGTATTATCAAAGATGATCTATTATATCTCGATATAACTCGTACCCTACTACTATAGAGATATCCGTCAAAATAGTTTCCATAGCGAAACTTGTGATGACAACAAAGAGAAAGAAATTCTCTTCGCCATATACGGATATGGAAAACCCATTATTTTCGTATCATCTGGATTGCACTATACACACTACAAAACCCGTAGCATTTGTTGCATACATGATAGCTTCCATAATGTCTTCTACATGACAAACTTGGCATACTCGCCTTGGTCATTTCGACATTGGGTTGAAACAGAAACTATTAGCAATTTTTATTGATCATGACTAAAATGATGCTACATTCTAACATATTTGGATTTTATGCGCATTACATGCAATGCAAGGAAGCTAACTTTAAGGCGCATACACCTTAAAGTCTACGCTGAACCACTCAAACTCCTTGAATTCATCAAGTCGAGGTACGTGGCTCTTTCCAACCATTGACTAGACTATTCAGGTATTCCATGGTTCTAAAAGACACATTTACATGATGTCTCATGTGTGCATTTTGCCATACTAAACCATTGGCTCATTATCCTGAACATCGATATCAAGCAAATCGAATAGACAAAATGTCAGAAAATTCTTCTTGTGTGCCTTTAATATGGCCCTATAATTGAATTTTAGCACTTTGTCCTATGTGTCTAGATTCAATATGGTCTGGTAGAATCCTTTATCCAAATAATTAAGCTCATTGCATGATCTTTACTTTAAAATTGCAACTTATCAACTTTACGTTGTAGTCATGCAGTTTTACATGCCCATGACAAACTGCATAATATTATTCCCCTTTATCTTTGATACATGGAAATCTCTTAAGCATTTCCCATCTGCGGTAATTCAGTTATACACTGATATCACCACCCTGGCATACATCATTGGTCCCTCAACATATATGTGGGATATGTGTGAGGAATAATTGTATTTCCATCAATACCTCAAGCCCCTCTCATGGGGAGTTATTCTAGGCCAGTATGCTGCTACACCGAGGAATATTTCCAGGCGTTAGGGGGAGAATTCAAGTACCATGCATAATGCCAGGAAATTATTGGAATGTTCAACACATTTCTACCTCAAATCCACGTACTCAAAGATCTGAACCATGCGTTCAGAAGATTTGCAATACATTGAAAATAACCTGCCAATTCATTTACTGAATATAAAGGTGTCACACAATTCTACAATCCTGCAAAAATATGCCTGGGAAGGTACCAACAAAAATCACTCCACTCCCCGTTCAAAGCAACAGAGGGAGAAGCATGGCAACAATACATCAGGATTCAGCTTCTCGCAAGCAAGGATATTAAGGCCATTGAATCAGTAAATGCAAGTCAACTTCACGTTGATAGACACCTAATGGGTAGTACACACCTAGTGGATGGCAAACCTCCACCAACCCAGGTCATAGTGCACACAATGGCCGGGACATCGGAATACCCGACTCAACCGCATTGGGAAATCGCGAGCAGTCACCATGGGTAACGATATTTCCATCAACTATATATAAACATATATATTCTAGAGAAACATTTAACCGGAAGTCTACAATTATCGACAAACATTTCTCAACTAGATTGCAAAAACCTTTCAAATGATTCGTGTCCAAAGACCATGGCCATGGCAAAGTGTGAACAACACTCGGACTGAACTCAAGCAAAGAATGCAATTCTAAAAAGAAATAATCTTGCTCAATAAGGGAAGGTATTCACATAAGCAATACATACACCTGTTTTCTTCTGGAAACAAAAATGAGAATACCGAGGTGGTGAAACATAGAGCAAGTATTGTAGCACAAGGGTTTACGCAGATACCCAATTATTCTCCAGAAGTGGAATCTCTTTCCGATAACTTATATCATTGGCAGTATAAAATCATCTATCTGTGCAGTTGATAGATGTAGTGATCACATATCCGTGTGGCTCACTAGATTCAAACATATATGATTGATTTCCGATGAAATCTCAATTCTGAATCGAATTACAAAATGCAACATACATTGTGTAAAAATCAGTAAGTCACCATACGACTTATTGTTGATGGTAAATATGTTACAACCGACATAGTGAGTTCCTTATACACAAGGATTACTCCTACAATGATGATTATCCATGTTTATGTGTCATACACGGTGACTACTCCTGCAATGACTACACATGTAATCATCTAAATGATGGATTTTAATATGAAGGATTTGGGTAAAACCAAAATACCGCTCGTTACTACAACTTGAGCACCTTCATTCATTCATTATGGTATACTATATTGTCTATATCCAGAATATATTGGAGAAATTCATTGTGGACAAATCTTATCTATCCATAACTCTCATGGAATTTCATTCTCTAGACATAGAGAAAGATCTATTTAGTCCAAGAGATGATGTAATTGAGATATTGGGACTCAACGTTCCATAATGCCATTGGATCCACCAAACACAATTGGTTGGGACTCAAGAATATCTTTCGATATCTCCAAGGCATCAAACATCTTGTCCTGATTTTCCAGTTTCAAGGAAATATGAATACCAATATCATTGGATACATTGATCAGATACCCACTATGTCAGATCATAGACAAGCTTACTATTCATACTATGTGTGATAGCCACTCCATGAATGTCTTTCAAACAGACCTTAGTGGCTACATCCACCAACCATTATCTCAAAGATAATGTTGCTTATGTTGCCCGGATGTAAACAGGTTATGTAACAAGCAATATAACTATATTGCTTATCTTGCAAGTCAAATCATACAACAAACTCATACGTTTGTTCACAAAGTCGCTACCAACTTCGATATTCAGAAAATGTTCCTGGAATTGGTATTCGACGACTTTGAGATATGCAAGAATCAGGGGGAGTATCTTCCTGAATTACTCATGTTCAATGCATCATATTATACTCTTTTTCCCTTTATGAGTTTACTTCACAGGTTCTCATCAAGGTTTTCAATGAGGTAATATCAACACAAGATCATATGTCATACTTTCTATTTTCCCCACCGGGGTTTTTAAGAAAGTATATACGACATATTTATTGTCCTTTTAATTCTATGAGTTTTCCTCATATCGATTTAAAACAGACAATAAGCTTTATATGTTGCAGCATTTTCTCCTTATTTTTCCCATTGGGTTTGAAGGAGTTTTGGCAACATATCAAACACTATACTCCTCATATTTTTTCCCACAGGGTTTTTGGAGGAGCCTCTAATCAAGATGATGATTTTGGATGGACAAGTGTACATTAGGGGGAGTGTTAGAATTAATTAACATGTGTTAATTATGGGGTAAATCTACCCTTGTAACTTCCACCTCTTCATGAAACGGCACCTCTTCATGGTGTCCTTCCATCAACGAGTTTCAACTGGGTCCGACTCTTTTTTCACTTTTTTCATATTTGTCTGTATATTTTTGTATAGATATTTAAATTTTTTTAAACACAAGATCAATATTTTTTTACCAACTTTTTCTTCATAATGTTTTCACTTTTTTATTTTTCGTTCTTTATATTATTTTTTGTGTTCTATCTTTCATTTTTTCATTTTTGTTTGTATATTTTGTATACACTATACACATTAAATATTTTTTCTTACACATTTAAAATTTTCTAAATATTTGATCAACATTTTTTCATATATTTTTGTATTTTTTAAACATATGAATAAAGTTTTTTAAATGCTTGATCAACATGTTTTTAATACATGATCAACATTTTTTTCATATAGATTGCATAATTTTTCTATATACTTTTTTAAAAAGTGATCAATATTTCTTCATATATTGTTTAACAATTTTGAATACATGATTAGCATTTTTAAATACATCATCAACATTTTTTTATTAACAAAATCCACGCACATTTAATATTTTTTCACATGCTTGATTAACATTCGTATACATGAGAAACATTTTTTCCATATATATTTAATATTTTTAAAATGTTTTGTTAACATTTAAAAATATTTTATGTAAATTATTTTTTAACATATTTATTTAGATTATTTTAAAGTTCAACAATAAAACAAAAAACTTATGTGAAATAAACAAAATACTAGGCTGTGTTCTCCCGTATACTTGGGCCGGCCCATATTAATAACGCGCCTAATAAACTGGGCGACTCGTAGCTCTTTGGGCTTCTTGACGGGGTTTTTTTTTCTGTGAGACAAACAAACAAAAAACTGGACAAACAATTAAGTAATTGTGATGTACTCCCTCCGATCCGTAATAAGTGTCTCTCATCTAGTACAAAATTTGTACTAGCTTAGTACAAAATGAGCGACACTTATTAAGGAAGCTGCAAGCAAGACCTCCAGGGAGAAACGCGTGTGCCTTGAAGATGGGAACGCCCTGGAGTTTAGAGTTCTGAATGCAAACGATTGCGGCAAGAAAGGAAGACCATGCAAAAGAGGCAACATCAAGCAGACGATACAGGGGCTACACAAGGCACCCCTACAAAAGCTTCCTAATGACATCGACATGGGGGATTAAACTACAGTTCAACCAAACTACAACACCATAACAGTAGCATAGTTTACTAAACATCGAATACAATCAAACGTGCATCAAGCTTAGGTGCAATGAAATACGGGGCATCTCACGACAGCAGCCTTGCCATACTTAACGCAGATGGAAGTTTCTTCAGCAAAGCCCAAGTGACACAAACATCACCCTGCAAACAACGCGTACTATTTCCGGGCTCTTGATATCTCATGAACGATATTTGGGCCTTGATTGCTGCATATAAAACACGAAAATGCATTAGTTCACGCTCCCTACAAACTGTTTTGGTCTACTCTTTTATAGGACATGTCCGCATGATGTGACCATATTATCACCGAGAGTTTGAGAAGACTTTTGGCAATACCTGAAATCTTGGCTTGCTTATATGCAGCGAGTCCATTTTCACTAAATTCTCCGCATCGTCAAACTCGATCATAGCCCTGACTACTGCATTTGACAGATCTTTGTCTTCACTGGATTCAAAATAGCAGCCTCGGTCGTGCGCATCCTTGACTATCTTCTGCCAAATAGAATTGCTGTTGGACAAGGTCGTCCCATTTCCTACGATCCATAAACAGTGTCTGATAACAACAAAAGACAAGTTAGTCCTGGAGATATTTTAAAGGCGCCTTTGAATTTCATTCAAACTATGTTGTTTTCAACCAATGGTTAGTCCAACAAAATGATAGTGATACTGTTGGATTCATATTCTAAAAACTCACAGTAACAGTTTCATAGTTAACACCATATTGTGAAAGCATTAACTTCCAAAGTGAAATTATTGGAAGATCGCGAAGAGTTATATATTCTCAAAATCATTTTTGCATATGGCCTGGAATCGAGCAACCGAGAAACTTACTTAGCCCTTGTCAGAGCCACATTGGTCCTCTGCATGTTTGTGAGAAATCCAACAGAACCAGCTTTATTGCTCCTCACAGTTGATATGATAATGATATCTTCCTCTGCACCTTGGAAACCATCCACAGATTTCACTTTCACAGAGAAACCATCATGCATATTGAAGGATTTTCCAAGTTTTTCATAGATTTCTCTAGCTTGAGCATTATATGGGGACACAACACCAACAGAGATTTTGATTCCTGTAGAGACTGACTCTGGAATTAAGAGAAACAAAAGAAGAAATGTTATATATACAGTGAGCGTAGGAAGCTCCTAGTGGTTCAGAATGTATGTACGTTACAGAACAACATACATAACACTTCTAGGCTTGCATGGAAATTTAGTGACTTTTTCTCAGTTTTGCACACATCTCTTCCCCCTCCTTCAACATTTATGACAGCGAATCCATACTAACTTATCTCTCATGCCCAACACATTAATACCATGGTCATGTCCCTCAAGTAATCTCTTGGTTTCATGAATTCTTCAATCCAGGTGACGCCAATACACTAGGACCTCTTATATGTTTCTTAAGGGAGGTTTTTGTAGAAAATTAGTACCACAAACAAGGATTTAATGTTGATGGTTACCTTTAAACAGCCTCTGCACTATCCGTGATACTGCAGCAGCTTCAATTGTGTTTTTCAAGCTACGGCCGTGCTTCTCAGTTGTTTCATGTCCGCCATCTACATTAATGAATGAGTACGATCCAAAGATTTTGCTTGCTAAAAAACTCTTCTCATAGCTCTTACTAGTGACATTAGGACCGTCAGATATCTTGCCATCGTAAAACGTAACAAGTGGAAACTTGCTTATTTTTGGATGCATCCTGTATTGCACATTGAGAAGGTGCTTACCGTAGCCCAGGTTACTTAACCTCTCAAAAACACTTCGCCCGAATTTAGCATTATCAGATATCTACAGAATCACATATTCACATTACATGTCAATACATCGCTTCAAAAAGGAAAATTCAAAAGAAAAGAATAGTCAACACATATGGCTTACTTTGCTTTTCACCAGAGCAGGTAACTGATATTCATCCCCGATAAAAACAGCCTGCCTTATGCCAGGAAGCAGCAAGGGAATTAAGGTCTCACACTCTTTGAGCTGTGCAGCCTCGTCGACAATCAGCAAGTCCAGAAGATTAGACTTTTCAGCCTTCTTGAGCAATTTGCCAGTATCAGAAGTAGATTTGTCCATGGGCACACCGTACAATCTGAAAGAGCTGGAAACTGTACATAGAATGCATTTCGTTCTCTGCAGCAGATACAACTGAATTTGCCTTGTGCTGTAATAATTTGGAAGTTCAAAGTTTTTGCGAAGATATCTTAATTCTTTAACACACAGGGATCTGGCGAGCTTGAACCTGGATTTATTGCATCTGTTATTCCGCACACGGGCTAGCTGCTCAGGCCAGGATACAGGGTTACAGTCCTCTTCTACCGTGGCCTCAAGAAGTTCATTCGACCATATATCATCACTATCCCTGTCATAATTTATCAAAGCACGGAGAATTTCTATCAACTCAAGCACTTCCAACATACACTGAAAGCTCTGTCCTGTTTCTGAATTTCTTGGATGATCATGATAAAGTATCTCAATGCAAGAGCACAAATCCTTATAAAGTTTGTTGTAATTATCTTTCAAATAATCCTTGAATGGCAGTACTCTTAATGCTTTCATCATAGCTTCAGACTGATTCCATCCTTCCTTATGGCACTCTTCTTCCTCATATTCAGGCCTGTTATGGGTTATCTTGTGGAACACCGAGAGAGGTGCAACAAGATGATCTTTGGAATTGGGATTGGAACGTAAAGGATAACGTGGGGGCAAAGAATTCCTGTCCTTGTGCATGAGAGGTTTGTCCCTGCCCTTTTCAGACATCTCATTTTCTATCTTCATCTTCTCAACAATATCCTGAATGTGCAATTTGTACTTGGTTACAGGATTCTCGAGAAGATCTATCAGTGAGCACAAGCAATGCCTCCAACCAGTGTGCGGTACAAAACATGGCAACAACCGCTCTGCACGCGAGTCAAGGAATACCACGGAAAGATCATGAGTATCATCTATTTTCATTCTCTCTTTATTTCCAAACAGGACGATGTCATTCAGAAAGCAGGCGCTGCCATCTGAAGACTCTCCAACAAGCCTGACAATCCAAGATGCAACTTCCAGCACAGCAGTATTGGTTGGTGCACAGGTAAGTGTCTTTAGGCCCTTGATGAGCATTGCCAACAGGATAGTGCTGATTGTCTTAGTTTTACCTGTTCCAGGGGGACCCCATATGAGTTTCACGGAAGGCGAGTGGTTCTCCATTGCTGACACACAGTCTGCTACTGCATTCAGCTGAGAATCATTTAAGTTGAACTTCTCAAGGCCAAGACCTTCAATCGATCTACGAGCGAAGTATTGAGATATCTGGGTGCACGATGAGTTATCATCCACTACCTTCATGGGAAATGGGCAAGTAAATCAATTATCTAGGGTACTATGTAAATAAATGATGCATAGTAAAAGAACATAAGGGAGGCATCGCATTCCACGTTCAGAAGGACATGATTAACATTACTGACATGTTCGATGTGATTTGTGATGGAAGTGGAACTTCTGCGTCCCATATAATAAATATTTATGTTGATGTCAGATATATTAAGCTATAAAAAAGGACTTAAACTTATTTTTTGCATGTAAACAGCATACCCTTCGCTTGTATTGCCACACCAAATCGATGATGCAGGTATTACTTATGCTCTTCTGTTCACCTTCCATACGAAGGCACTTCCAAATTATGTTATATGTCTTCATATTTATGAGAAACACAGCAAATGATGGCCCCATAGGCATTTCTGTTTCTGGGTCTACTTCAACGGGAATAGCAGATGAAAATCGAACAATACAACAATTGGGTGGGAAATCTCCATCTTCGTCTCCACATTTCAGAACTAATCCTACAACATATGATGCCTTATGTTGTGTCAGATCGGACACATGTTGTGGCTTCCGCAAGGACACAACTATGATGTCCCCTTCTTTGGGGTCGTATGTCTCCCTCGACTTCGGATCCTTTGATGGCTCGGAAACCTCAAAACAGAATATTTTCTTCTCATCATTAAGCTTCTCCACCCAGATTATTTCTGTGAAGTTTGACTGAGCATAACCATCCAATGCTGAAAAGACATCAGCATGCACTTCTTCAATCAGAGGGCATGTGAATGAGTTCAAATAAGTGAGCTTCGACGTGAAGGTATCCGGTATGCTCTTGACCTGCGATGAATGTCCACGTAGCTTGATTAGTTCTCCTAAGTAAAATATTTTTTGAGGAATCTCCTAAGTAAAATATAAGAACAGTCGATGATCAATGTGAGAAGAACAATGCAATAGACAGTTCAGGTGAGATCCCCTAGATAAGAGGACTCAGCATTGACCGCAGTAACCACGGCATAATCAAAACCACAAGTTTATTAATCATGAGTCAGCACTGAACAGAACTACTAGCAGAACATATGACTACCAAGACCATTGAAACGAGCAAGCACACTAACTACACAAAGAATATAATCGATACTGCACATAAGTTATTCCTAGCACGGGTCGTTTCTTCAGTCACCTGCGGAGATTTTACTGAAAAAAGTGCGATTCAGTTGAGATCCGTTCTCATTCAAGGGCGCATTCTGCTTGGCAAAACAACGAGCACCTAGCATGCAAGCGCCGTTCACCACCCATAAGGGCATAATGCAGAGCTGAGTAGAAAATAGAGTTGTAAGAGGCCCAACGAATATACTTCGAGTCGGAGAGTGATGAGAGCAGTCGACCGGCGTGAGCGGGCACCGGGTAGCGTAGCAGCGCGGCCTCCATTGGAGGAGCTGGAGCCATCGTCAACCTGCTGGGCGACGACAGAGCACAGAACAAGAGAATGGAGACCGTTCAGTGGGCCATCGCCGAGCAACTTGGGCCGAGCAGGCCTCTACCGCGGGAGAGATCCGCTAACAAAAAACATTTTATTCCCCTAACAAAACAGCATTTTATTCCCCTAACAAAAAACAGCATCTTAATCCACGTTCTCCTCTACAAAAACCAACATACTCTGTTCCCTTCCCAAAAGCGAAAATCCTACAGGGCATTTCTAAGAGTGTTCAAGTTCAATAGTACTCCCTACATCATAAATGATAGTGATCTAAACGTTTTTATATTTTTCACTAAGAAAAAATATTTTTGAGATAAATTATGTAACAATATAAATAGCCATACAAATTGTATGTGCCCTAGAAAACCTTAGTAGTACTGATATTTTCACACAATTCATTCCAGGCAATGACATTTTTTTACTGTAATGTATAATAAAGGAGTACCATCAGCTCTCATCGCAAAACAACAAATGAGTAGGCTAAATTCTTAGTTGCATTTTTTATCTCAAAAAACGAAAGCTAACAGAATAGCAGGATGAATAACAAGATGAACCAATCAAGCCTAGAAGAAGGGAAAATACGTGGGAATCATCATATTCATAGTGACCGAGGTGCTGAAACGAGGGTCCACAAATATGCAGCTTCCTCCGAGCAAACAAGGTGAGAACTGAGAACTCGAGAAATGAATCAAAGAGAGAGAGAGTGAGAGGCTCAAGATCAGTGGTGCTACGTCAGTCACCTGGTGCCTGAGGAGGTTCCTGTTGAAGACGTCGTGGACGAACCAGGAGAAAATCTTGTGCTCCAGGTAGCCAAGGGCGAACCTGCTGAGCGCCTTGTCGTTCTTCCTCACCTCCGCCCAGTAGCCACGCACGGCCTCCCTCTTCCTCTTGGCCTCCTCGTCGGCGGCGGCATCCGTCCTGTCCTCCGCGCTGTGGAACTCCTCGCTGCTGTCGCTCATGGCGCCGCCGCTCGCTCTCCTCGCCTCTTACCCTTCGCTAGCCTACGCCAAGGACGCGTGTACAGGGAGAAGTAGTAGTAGTTCGTGTATATGAATGATGTCGTTGGAATTTCCAAGGTTTGAGTAGGAGTAAGTGCAGGTGCGAGATTGGGCGTGTGCGTGAACCGTCTCGCTTCCCGATGGGCGATGGCCGCATGCGTGCGACTGATGGTAAAAGTAGCAGCAAATCCAACAACAAGATTTTCAGGATACGGAATTGCTTTGCACACGACGTTTGCTCTTCACTGGTTCCAAATGTGACTGACCGGTTTCGCGTAGTACCAAGCATCGGATGCAAAATTCGTCTTACGCATAGCACTACTCTTCTGGATATGACGTGATGCTGCTACAGGCTTGAAACCAACGCAATTAAGGGTAAGAGAGATGATATGATACCGGCAAGTAAGTAGTACCTCTGTTCCGGTGCATTTGGTGTGCGTTTAGTTTTTAGATCGTCGATTTAACTAACAAAATACACATCATATAAAATGTATCATTAGATTCATAAGATGATGTATTTTCTGAACATATACTTTTGATCACATATAATACATATCCAGTTAGTCAAATCAATGATCTAAAACGACGGGTATACCCAATACACACCTGAACGGTGATACTACAAGTCGGTTATTGAAAACATCATTCAAATGTATATCCACGGATATGTTTGGGGGTATATAACACATGTTTTCAGAGAACTAGAAACCTCACGCGGAAAAACACCCCCGCGTCACTCCTGCGAGTGATCAGGTGCAACGCGTGCTGCCATGCCATGCACCCCCTTTCGCCCCTTCAAGCCTCCCTCCCCCTGCCGCCACCCCGTTTGTTTCCTCTCGGTCTAGCGGCACAGCGTCGAGCGTGTGGGGCGGCAGCGCTCGGGTGCCTTGGCGCGGTGGGCTCGGGCGGTCCGTGGTACAATGGTGACCCTCTGGTGAGCCCCCTGGGTGGCGGGTGGAGGGCGATCTAGCTCCTTTTGTTGGCAGATAGGTGGTTGGTGCCTGGTGGTGGCCTCGTGCTGTACTCGACGAGTGGCGTGGTGGGGAGGCTAGAAGGATAGACGAGGGCTATGGTGTCGGGAATTTATGTGTTTCGCTCCACCTCCTCCCGCTTTCCCCGACCGCGCTTCCCGTCTCCAGATTCGGCATTCTTCGGGGTAGGCCGATCGCTGGCGGCTCCATCGGGTTGAGGTCTGCCAGAAGGTCCGAAGCTCATGCCTTTGAGTGCTCTCGGTGGTGTCCGGATGCGGGGCGGCGATCCTAATGATGGTAGTGATGATGCTTGTAGGCGGATCTCGTGGCTTTGGTGCTAATCGACTTCCATGGTTGTGTTGGGGCTTTGGCCAGACCGGCGGTGGTGGCCTCTATGAGCGTCGTACCCTTTAAGGCTCCGTCGGGTGACTCTCTATCCTTCCAACTACTTCGGAAGAAGATCTTAATCTTTGGATCGGGCGGTGACCACACCATGGTGTCATACTCTTCTTGAAGGTACCCTCTTGCAGCCCATGCCTCGCCGGATCAGCTCCTATGTATCTAGCCTTAGGTGTGTGTGGATGGTGTGTTGTTGTACGTTTGTATCGAATATTATGTTAATCTTTGTTGTATCTATAAAGCGAAGCAAACGCTTTTTTCGTTATAACATATTTTTTTTGATTAAATCGGTGGCCAAATTTTGGCGAAAAATACAAGGAGGCGTGCATAGCTGCAAAGCGTACTAAATATTTGCATAATCACATGGGAATGCTAGTAGTGATCCAAATTGATGACCTACAAATCACTAAAAGTAGATGATCGGACAAGCGGGAAAACAAAACTACAAAAGCATGATAGTACGACGAGGTGTGTCTCTAGATACGATGGAGTTTACGGTATCCTTTGCCTATGACCAACTCCAACCGGTGCTCAAAATTGCCCTTAATATGGTTTTATTTATTTTATTTTTTTGCGAAACCTTAATATGGTTCTAGATAAGGAGAAAGAACCCTTCAAAAAAAGATAAGGAGAAAGAAGACTTTTAGGCATCAAACAAGATTCTGCTCTTTCAGCAGCCCTAAAATTTGAAAACTACATGAAAAATGATGATCCGATGGCGGGGAGGCCGAGAGACGGACCCGACGGAATAGAGGAGCTAGGACGATAATGATGATGGCTAGGACGATTATGACGATGGAATCCGACGGAAAGTTTGGGGACGACGTCATGGTGCTCGGGGATGATGGTGTGGTGCTTGAGGGCGGCAACATGGTACTCGGGGACAACAGTGAGAAGCTTGGGCGGATCCGGCGGTGTGGAGCGTGGTGGAACGACCAACGTCGACGGGATGAGGGGTTGGCGACACAGTTCATGGTGGCTGGCAGAATGGGCAGCACCCAGAATTGGCCGCCGTGAAGGTTGGGTGAGGCGTCGTGGCAGCGGTAAAGTTTCACGGGGCAGTTTTTAGGCTTGGCACCATCCTTTTTATGTTTTAGGGCAGCAAATAATGGTAATACTTCCTCCGTAACGAAATATAGGTAGTTGAAATGATCTACCTAGACACCTAGTATATATAGAACTACTATTTTGGGACGGAGGGAGTATATATTTGTATCACTTGTAACAAAATTTTGGGTATGACATACAAAATAATTGGGCACCATATCTTATAGGACAATTCTTGAATGATTCAGGTGACATTTTTTTTAACACAGTGGCTATTTTTTGGCATCCATTGAAGATGCTCTAAGATGCCCAGAGAAGCAGGGCCTGGAAGCACCAGAAAGCAGTTTGCACATCAGGTCCAGATGGCTCATGAATGCTTTGTAGTGCTCAAGCATATTCTGAATGCCCAGCCATCCATTCCCCCAGAACCCAAGGCCAGAAACATAACCAATTTGGCTACGGTCTGAAACATCCAGACCGAACAGCATTCCGAAACAAAAGCTAACATTTGACTAACTCAACACGAAGTTGAAGAGCCAAAATACAACATTATGGGCCATTCCTACAACAGAGTAGAGTTTGGTCGATGAGTTTGTCCTTCAGTTCTCCGGGTACGGCAAAAGAGTGAAAATAAAGTTGTCATGGCCGTACAGAAAAACCATATGTCCTGCTAAAATCTTCGGCAAACTCCAGCACATTACTCAGGCTACTGCAAGAAAACGCAGAGTATGGCAGCAACTCTGTACCAATACCAAGTATGGCAGCTTGTGTATAGGATGAAGCCACCAATCATACTCATCTTCAAAAAAGGACGTACCTCTCAGGAGTGAAGTAAGAATCTTCAACGGAGCCGAAGATTGCTGAAGGAAGCAATGAGATCTTCAACGGGCCCTTTATCACTTCGGCAATGCGAATCGGAACTGGAAGGGACACTGCTCGATTGACTCCCAGCATCAGATGGAGCACGTTTCATAGATGGGTGTCCTTGACGTTTTCGCCACTTTCGAGTTTGAGATGGTGCCTGAACCTAAATGGGCACCAGAATTATGAGTTACAGAAGGCAACAGCTTAAAATTTCATAACTATTTCATGGACTTCATCGATGGGACGTTGTAAAAGAGATAACCAAACTAGCATGTGATCCCTAATAAATGCTGAACGATATACATTGATATACTTCTACCAAGTTAATGACTGTACCGATGATAGTAGCACAGTAGCATGGTAATCATAGCTTGTGTTCTCTTGTTGCTGCATTTTCAAGTTTGAGAAATATGAAGATGAAGTCCTGACTAGTGAAATAGCTTACTTCTGAAAATTTGACCTTTTATGATTCCATAGCACACTAAAAATAGGTAATCTCATACTCATACCTATTTAATTTAGGGGAATTGACACAAGAGAAGTCTACAACAAGTTCCTGATAATCTATCTGGCAACACATGTTTCTATCTTCAGAAAACAAATAGCACATTAATGGATGCCTCACTTGGCAAATTTAACATGAGAAACGATGCAAAACTAAATTCTAGATAAGTAGTAGAGGAAAGGGACCAGCAAGCCAATACCTGAACAGTGTTATCTATAACTTGTAAAGGTGTAACCCTTTTGTCTTTAACTGAAGTGAGCTCACTCTCATGTTTAGCAATCACGCGAGAAATAGCCCCATCACCTTTTGCATTGAAGAAACACTGTCGTTCCTTCGCATTGTGCACCAGGTCTGCCCAGATAGAACCACTGCTACATAGCGTTGCTGCGTTTCCCAAAATCCAAAGGCAATGTCTGTAATCAACGTAGAATAAGTAAAGCACCGACAAGATAAGGAAAAATACACGAGAAAAGGAACGCAAGATCACCAACACAAAATACCTTGCTCTTGTCAAAGATACATTTGTGCGTTGTCGATTTGAAAGAAACCCTACCACCCCATTAGAGTTGGACCTGACAGTTGATAAAATGATTATGTCTTCCTCGCCACCTTGGAAGCCATCAACAGAGTTAATTTTTACTGACAAGGAGCCAAACTTCGTTTTCCTCAGTTTTTCTTGAATTGCTAGAACTTGAGCAGTGTATAGGCATATGACACCAACTGTGACCTTCTTCATAGTCTTAGAACAAGCTGCACATGCACGGTGAGACATTTACGGTAAGCATGTGCCCTGATATCCATGCTATAGAGAACAAAGGAAAAAAGAAATCACTCTCAATAATTAGCACTGTGATATCATGTTAAAGCCAAAGTCTACTGGGTGTCAAGGACAAAAGGAGTTGCTTCAAAGTTCCATGGTCTACTGTACCGATGACAGAACAAAGTCTACTGTACCGATGATAGTAGCACAGTTGCATGGTAATCACAGCTTATGTTTCCAATTTTTCTGGAATGAACAAAAGGAGTTGCTTCAAAGTTCCAGAACGAGAAACATTGTTACTGATGTGTGCTAAACTATATATAGCAAGCTTCCTAACTATAAAACAACCTAATATCATACGATGAAAGTAATTAGACTTGCTAATTGAAAAGGTATGTTTAAAGATTATCTTTCCATGTATCTAATAAACATGTTCAATCATCAATTTAGCGCAGCTGAAAACTACAAAAGATGGTTCAGAAATAAATCCAATATTTTTGTAACAACATAAGGTAGAAAAAGCAAATAAATAAATAAATTTCTCATGCAACTAGGTAGTATGATGACAGAACACATGCCTCTTTGGAGATTTCGCAAGATTTCCTGGATAACGGCAACTTCAACCACATTCTTCCTGCTATGACCAAGTTCATCGACATCCTCCCAACTATCTTCAATATTGAAGAAAGAGTAAGTACCAAACATAGAACCTGGAAGATACTTCTTTTTGTGTTCTTTTTGCATGACACTAGGAGCATCCAAGAGTATCCCGCCATAGAAGCTGGTGTTTGGAAAAATGCTAATAGATGGGTGCATTCTGTATTGCATATTAAGCAGATGCTTTTCATGTCCCAGTGAACTCAACCTCGCAAAGAGGCTTCTCCCGAATAATGCATCTTCGCAAACCTAAAAGGATCACAACATGAGATGACATGACATAAATGTAACAAATGGGGGACCTTATGCCTGACAGACTAATAGACTCGATGCAAGAATATAAGACCATGAACTAACCTTACTAACGACCGTTGCTGGTAGTTGGCACTCATCACCAATGAGGATAGCATGCTTCAATGCAGGCAAACGCAAAGGGATCAATGTTTCACATTCTTTCAACTGAGCAGCCTCATCGACAACAAGCAACTCTAGTTTTTTATTGCTTGTTACTTTGGAAGAGCTAGCCACGGTGCAGAAAATTATGCTGGCACTTTCCATACAGAATTCTCTGATGATGCGTTTGGAGGATGTTATAGGAAGTTTCAAGCAACTTAATAGCATCTTTAGCAGCTCAAGACATTTAATTCTGGTTTTGCCGAGAGTTATCACTGTTTTAGGTAAAATTTCCATGCTGGCTTTCCTTGGAACATCTTTATACAAGAAAACTTCCTTTATTTCAACCCCAGTAGCTTTCCTCTGGAGCTTATTGAAATCTTCAAGCAGTTCAAGAAGTGAAATGATGTTGTTATAATTCACTTCCAAAATACTGGACTTTGGAACATGAAACAGCAGCTGTTTGAAACATCTTCGGAGCTCGGGATAAATAGCATCAAGTTTTTTCCTGGTGTAATGCAAAAAGGAAGGTTTATCCTCCTCCTTTTGGTCTTCAATATGTTGAAGATACTTGGAGTGACCATTCTCAAGAAAATCGCACATGGAAGACAGATAATGTCTCCATCCAGTCAATGGTGCAAAGCAAACAAGAAGTTTCCTAACACGATCATGTAAGTATATCTCTTTCAGATCATCTTCGACACACATGCGATTTTTACTGCCAAACAACAGAACATCTCCTAGGCAACTTGTATCCAGAGGGTTCTCTTTGCTCAACCTTAAGAAACATGAAGCAACTTGCTTAACAGCAAGGTTTGTCGGTGCACATGTAAGTGTACCATGTTTCAGTTTTCTCATTAACCACAACAGTACAGTGATTGTTTTGGTCTTTCCTGTGCCAGGAGGTCCCCATATAAGGCTTAAACTGCTGCTGCTGCTGCAGAGCATTGCTGAAATACACTTCAGGATGGCATCATTTTGAGAGTTGTTCAGATCCATTGTAGACAATTCACTCCATATCTCCATGCTGTCGACTGAAGCAATACCCTTTGCGTTTTTGGGGAGAATATTTCCAACCTGCAAACACCAGAAAACGAGTTAATCATATTAGTAGTTCATTTACAGCTGCCCAAAAGCCCCCGGTGATCAGTTCTCATTATGATGTGAACATAGCTGGAGCATTTCCTTTGCAATAAGTAGAAAATTTCCAAAATAGGAAATGTGGGCGATAATTTAAAATCAACTTCTCTCATTTCCTCAATCTAACATGTCATGTTCTCATCGGGGGAACAAATTAATATCATTATCAGTATCTTTTTTTGAGGAATATCAGTATCACTGAGAGCATAAGATAAGAGCATACATACCCGCGGATAATGTACCATCTCCTGTATGAGGTTTTGGTTTCGCCTGACTGTTGTGTAGTCAAGGCAGCGCCATATGCGGATGTAGGTCACGATATTCAGAAAATGGGCTGCAAAAAGTGGGCTCTTCTTGCCATCTTGACTGATCTCGTGTGCAGCATCAATCTGGCCTGATGCTCTTATCACATAGCTGGCTGGAGGTGAGTCGTCATCTTCGTCCGCTCCATCAGTAATGAAGGCAATACGGTACGGCCTCCCATTGCAAGTAACATCAGATATATTTTCTGGCTTGACATCAGACAGGATAATGATATCACCAACACTTCGATCATTACTTTCAGGTTTGTTACAAGATTTGGTATTCTGAGAATCAGCCTCAAGAGCAATTTTATAAACTGCATTGTATTTTGTTTGCTCGGTCCATGCTACTTTGACAAAAGACGCAGTGGAGATAGCTCCCAAGCACGACGACATGTCAGCTCGCAACTCCTCCAATAGTGGAGATGTGTAGGATCCTAAGTAGCTCCTGACATCATTGAATGTGGTCGGTATCCTTTTCACCTGCAACTTGAAGCCTCATGGTTAGTACTTGATGACAGAAATTCACAGATATGAAAACACATCGATTAATCTGAACCTGCTAGTATCGAGAATAAAGAAAAAAAGACAAGCAGACAGCTATGGACATTGGCACGTTGCATTGCGTCCATTGTTATAGGAATGTTTGTCTTTCTTTGGTCCATGATGCTAGTGATGGACTGGAATATCAAATTCGGTGTAACTTTATACTTAATTAATGCATCCATGGTATATATTTTTTAATGTGAACACTCTTTCATGCTCAAATGCTCTTCAGACAGAGTATAAAGATGCAAAATTAGTCCGACGCTTCCCACCTTCTTCTATACTTCGCACTTAGCATCAAACAACTTGGGGTCTGTTTGGATTAGGGGAATTTATTGACAAAGTTTAGACATTTAGTCCAAATTTGACTTAAATGCCAAAACTTTACCGAGAAACACCGCGTTCTGGCCAGAGACCCTTGCTAGAATTTGGAGACTGGAACATCTCCGAGGTCCAAACAGCTTAGATTAACTTATTTGGAGAACTACAGGAGTAGCTAAAGGGGAAATCACAAGACATTGTACTACTAGATTGAACTAAACCCTACGGGCACGGGGGTACGGCACAGCCAAAGAAACACGCGAAGAACAGATCAAGAAAAGCAATGGATGAGCAGTAGTACAAACAACCTTGTCCTTGAAGAGCGCCTCGTCCATGACATCCCCGAGACTCCAAGACAGCACCGTGTCGACGAGGTCCGGCCACTCCTCGTCGGCGTACCTCCGCGGCCACCATTCATCGTGGGCGTCCCTCCTGGGCCGACGACCGCGAGCACCCTTCTTACTCCTGGTCATGCCGCAGGTGCGCCCCGCGGCCTCGGACGCGAAGGAGGCGACGGAGTAGCGAGGCTCGTGGTGTTGATGGCGAGACGACGAAAGAGGAAGGCCCGGGGAACCGGGGAAGGAAGGAAGAAGGAGGAAAAGGCAGGGGAAAGTGAAACTCAAATTGTTGCTCTTCCTTCCTTCCTTCGGAAGCCTCGCTGCTGTACTTGCCTGGTCGCCCATGCTCGCTGGTCATGGGTGGGGGTGGCCATGACCGTCACGCGTCACGACTTTGGTCGCCGAATCCAAAGTTTTCTAGGGTTGTTTTGGACTTGAGGAATCTTTTACACAAGGAGTAGTAACTCATTGACGGTTACAGCATTTTAACCCCCTGCCCTAGGAGTGGCAAAGGATATAATAATGATCAAACCTACCAAATTGAAATTCATTTTCCTTTGAATATGAAGCAGTTTGATTTCTGTCGAAACAAGGCAAAACTATTACATAAAAAAATATGATGTGTCTAGGCACATCTAGACGTGCTTTAATTATTGGACATCTAAGTGTCGTTATGTACGTATAGAATTGATATCTTTTTTTAGCATTTTTTCTTTTATTATCTTGGTGGTCATGATAATTTTATTAAAAATTATGAACGTAGAATTGGGTCATACAATTGCAACTTTAAGTGTAGTGGTGGATATGCAACTGGTTGATAATCCCTATTTGCTCATATCAAGAGATATCGGCGACAATGAGAATGATAAAATATGGCATTCTGGCTGACTACATCGATGAGAATCTTCGCATTGGAGAAGATGTGTGTGAATGTTGCCAAGGTTTTGATCTGGGTGTTTGATCTCGAGTATCTTAGCTCCCAATGAAGAGAGGGGGAAAGTTGATGGCGATGAAGACACAAGAGGATGGTTGGGCATGCTTAGAAGGGTGGATTGCATTGCATGCATTGAAGGTGGAAGGAAAATTGTCCTACGACATCGCACGAGCAGTACATCGGCCATCATCGGGATCCGACTATTGTGCTCGAAGCAGTGACCTTGCAGGACTTGTGGATCTGGCATTGAATTTTGGTTTGTCGAGGTCTCATCAATATATTGTAGAGATCACATCTTCTTGCTCAGCTTGCTAGTGGGGATGCTCTGGCTTGCAACTACACCATCAATGGACAAGATTATACCATGGAATATTATCATATCGACGATATATATCCTTCGTGGTTAACATCTACTACTAATATAAAAAGCACCAGAGGGGCTGGACCAATTGATCTCGTACGTCCAATGCTATTTATCTAATGACCCAGATTACTCCCATGTTGTATGGCACAACACCCTTAAACACCCCAATCCCGCAAAAGAAAACGGTTCACTGGCTGATCTGATTGCCACCCCTCGAGCGAACTCCCCTGACACCGCCCCCGCGTTGACCCCTCGAGCGATCTCCTCCCCTGGCACAGGGCTACAGACGCGCCGACGACGCCGTCCCTCCCCTGCGTCCGGCCCATCCCCGGCGAAAGGGAGACGCACTACTAGGGAAATAGCTATACATGGAAAGCTTATTATTGGCGCATATAGAAAGCCATGCGCCACCATCTGTTAGGGGTGGCGCACTGAAAAATAATGCGCCACCCATAAGACCTTAGGGGTGGCGCATTATTTTCCAGTGCGCCACCCCTAAGAGTGGGCCAGCCTAGATGATCTTATACGTGGCGCATCTAGCAATATGCGCCACCCCTAAGAAGCTTATAGGTGGCGCATATACAGAATGCGCCACCCCTAAGAGCTTAGGGGTGGCGCATATTGTAGATGCGCCACCCATAAGGTCCTTAGGGGTGGTGCATTTACCTAATGCGCCACCCATAAGAGCTTAGGGGTGGCGCATTTCACCAATGCGCCACCATTGACTTTATATATGCGCCACTAAATGCCTAGAGCTGCCCTTATCTACTCCACTCCACCTACCACCTCTCATTCACTCCACACAATTCTCAAACTAGATCCACTCTTCTCACCCTAGATCTATTCGGTTTTCTCCTCCTCGCCACCTCATTTCTTCCATTTATCCATCGATACTTGGCATTACATCTATTTTGTTTCATATTGAAGTAAGTGGACCTCCTCCCAAACTCTTTTGTTCCATTTATGACCCATATACTTGCCTTTATTAGCTTGGGGTTTGTTGTATATGTGAAGCTTGGGTTTGATGTATATGTGTGTGGTGGTTTGATGTATATGTGAAGCTTATGGTGGTTTGATGTATATGTGTATCTTGAGTGGCAAATGTTTTGCCGAAATGTCGATTCATTTCCGTTTCGGCAAATTTCTAGCGCACTCTCCGCATGCTCCCATGCATTATTAGGGAAGGTCATGCTGAATTTTTCCGGCGACGACTGTGATATATAATTGTGTTGCTCTCTCCATGCACGCAGGTGATCGACCATGGTCCGCGAGATGCTGAGCGATATCACCGTGGCTAGGTGGATGCAATGTGCGACAAACGACATGCTAAGGAATAATAGGTCGGATATAAGATGTCCGTGTCGGAGATGCAAACTGCAGTGCGTGACCGAGCCTGATTCCGGAATATTGCAAAGACACCTGAAGCGTAATGGTTTGATGGATGGCTACACACGATGGATAAGTGATGAAGCTGGTGAGGAGGAGGACGTCAATGGTGGTGCGCCAGTAAATGAGGAAGGGCAACCAGAAAACAGTGGCGGGCGAGATGACGAAGAGCATCCCGTACATGATCATGAAGAAGATGCCGAAGCGGATCATGTAGATCAAGATGCCGGACATGAAGATCAAGATGTCGGACATGATGATTCAAGCTGGGTGCGGGACCCTCATGTTCAAGAGCTGCTTGTCAAAGAGGCGTTGAACGCAAGAGGTGCAGCTAGAGAGAAAGCCAAGATGGCGCAACTCGAGAAAGACGCGATTACGAAGTTGTACGAAGGATGCAACGACGGGGATACCCGCTTGAATGTAACACTTGGGGCTATGGAGATGAAGGCAAAACACAAATGGACCGACGAAAGCTTCGATGATAACATGGCATTCTGGCACGATCGTCTTCCGAAGGGCAACACGTGCCCAACTAGTATCGCTGAGGCCAAGAAAGTCCTTTACCCTCTCGATCTTCCGCATGTTAAATACCACGTCTGCATAAATGATTGCATGATCTATCGGGGTGAGGACGAAGATAAAACCACATGTTCGGTGTGCGGTGTTAGTCGATACAAGAGAGGAAAGAAAGTTCCTAGAAAAGTGGTATGGTACTTTCCGATCACTCCTCGTCTGCAGAGGTATTTCATAGATCCCGAGGAAGCAAAGCTCATGACCTGGCACGCGGATAGAAAGAAGATAAAAGAGGATGACCCGAACCCGGATCCGGAAAAGGAGGACATGCTGAGGCACCCTTCAGATGGTAGCCAATGGACTGCGTTGTGTAAGGCCCGATATGTGGTACTATTCCAGATCTAAGTGTTTCCACCCAGATCCGGGGACGAAGCACATATCGGTCCCACCGCGACATATGACAAAGCCATATGCCCCGGATTTCCAACATGATATCACAACATTACAGATACAGGATACAACTCTCATACAATCGGCATACAACTGCCTCAAATATAATACAACAGCGGAAGATACATGTCTGAGTACAGACTACAAGCAAATGCCTAGTGGCAAAGAGAAAAGCATCGATCCCATAACCACACGGGTCCAGGCCCTCCGCCGGGATCCGCCTAACTAGTCGTCGTCGAGTCTCCACGTGAAACGTCGATCACCATACCTGTTGTCGATCAGAACCCTGAAAAGAGTTTGGGGGTAGTATCATGAGTACAGAGGTACTCAGCATCCAACTGTAGTGGTCATCTGACCCAGCAAGGACTTCATCACTCGTCATTCTAGGACAACTAGTAGTTTACGGTAAGGAAGGGGTAAGTGGTGAGGTTGCTTCCGCACTAGCATTTATGAAGTGGCCAACGATCTAGAGAGTAAGGTAAGAAGCCAAGCATTCGATGAGGAATCGCCTCCAACAAGTCTGCTATCCACCTAGTACGCAAACATAACACCTATCCTATCCTTATCCTCCTCTTCGCATCCCGACGAAGAAGAAGCAGTCAAGGCACACACACGTTGATCAAGTTATATTAAGATTATCTCAGTTGTTGTTGTCTATGAACAGGACGTAGGTCTCAAGTCGTCCATAACCGTGGACACGGCTTCTCGAAAAGATTTAACCCTGCAGGGGTGTACCAACTGCCCATTACGAGGCTTCGCACGCACGTCCATCACTCTCAGTTGCTACCCATCACAGGCAACCATTTTATGATTTAGTTCCAAGAGATCCGAAACGACAGGTCCCTCTAGCTAACAACGAACAAATCCGGGTGGCCCCCGGTGAGTCGACATCCATCTCAGGAGCCGGCCGCTCTCTCGATCTGGTCTCTACCGTCTGTCGCAGGTTTGGATAGCCGGTTAATCACACATGGGAAACCGGGTCCTCAGCCGGACAAAGTGGGCCAGTAGGGGAACTATGTCCTTACTGGTCCGGGTTGTTTTAAAAGATATCTGCTAGGAGCGACCCGACAAGATATATATGCATGTTTTCAAATGGTAAATCAGCTTGGGCCACCTCTAGAAATGTTTGAAGCTAGATAGGTAAGAAAAGGGGACCCCATAAAATCCCACACGCGGTTAGGCACGCTCAGTCTTAAAACCAATACCCGGAACTCGGATCCTAGGTGACTCGAATGGAACAAAGCGTCGGGGCAGGATAGCCTAGACCTTCCATCCTTCGTCGAATATAGTCAACATTTATAATAATCATATCATCAACAACAATATAATAATGTGATATCCCAAACCCAGGGGTAACAGGTAACATCGTAGCATCCTAAGCATGCATACTAAGCAGGGGCTGAGAAACGAGCAATAGTAACATAGCAGTACAAGGTTTGCTGGAAAGGGACATGGCTGTATCGGTTTAAAAGAGGCTGTAAACATGTGGTAGGATCAAACATCGAACCTAACCTATACTAGCATGCAAACCGCTGGTTGAAATAGAATGGATCATAAGTAATGTATAGTCTTTGCCTGTTGATAAGTCGGGTTCCGAAGGTGTAGTTGATCGGACGCTCACGTCATCTCCGAGAGGTACCCGCGGAAGCACACAAGAAGTAAACACTGGAAAGCAATCAACGGTGCACCACTATTACTACGGAGCAACACAAAATCAAAGAGACAACACAAGGCACGGCAACATGATACAGATCTATCGTCGAGAACGGTTACTAACGATTTAAGTGGAGTACTCGTCACACACGACGAATACCGCACGTTTACGGTGGTTCAAGTTGCTTAGCTACAGGTGACCAAACTACGGTTGTTAACATGGCAACTCAAGCAAGCATGGCATAGCACACAAACATTGCAAGGGTGAGGCACAAATAAACTACCTAAGCTAGTCAATTTAAGTGAGACACAACCTAAACATGGCATAACACTAAGTGTCACACGATGATTAAAGGATTTGGTACTGTTCTGTCCTAAACCATATTTTAGGTTGGTTAACAGCAGCAAACAATAGCATAAACACAGAGTACACAAAAAACTAATCAAGTTACATATAAAGAACACCCCAAACGGAGTTACGGTTAAAAAGGTATAAGCAAGACAAGTTATGCACACATGCTGTATAAACAGGGGTAAATCTATATGCAAAAGTGCAGCAACATGACATAGCAATACATGGGATGAAAGTAGACATGATGCATAACAAAATGCAATTGGAATCACTCAATTCTGATAAACGGTCGCGACACACTCGTCGACCGAAGTTGCAACAAAATAACAGTTTCAGCAAAAGCAGCACAATAACATCAGGATAGCTACTTTGGAGCAAGATATAAACATGATGCAGCAAGCAAATATGGCATGTGAATGCATGAAACTGAAGTAGAAACATTGCTTAACGCAACGCAAAAGGAATCAATGCAATAGGCCTCATGGATTTGTTACAATCATCATGCAAGTTGCAACAAAATAATAACAGCAGCACATAACAGGAATTTGTAGCAGTTTAACGGCCTGATGCCCTGTTCAGCACACATTTACACAATCAAGATGAGCTCAAATGCAAATGCTCACAAAAGATGAATGCTAGAGCACGCAATTCTGAGCAACTTTTGTTTTGGGGGCACGTTCATCGGAGCTACGGATCAACGGGAAATTACAGCGCAAAATTCAATCAGCAACAGCTTTTATCAGACTTAGCAAAAATCACAGGGTCTAAATCAGAAAAAAAGGGGGCATGGGCTGCTCACCCAGTGGGCTCGACCCACTGGCCGTGGCTGGCATGGGCTGGCCGCTGGGAGCAGGCGGGCCGCTGGGGCCGTGTTGGACCAGGCTGGCCCAGCCTGGCCGAGGCAGCCGACGGGGGCACGGGCTCCTCCCGAGCCATGGAGGGGCGCTGCGGCGGCGCTTGCCGGCCGGCTCCGGCGAGGCCGCGAGGGGCGACGAGGAGGAGACCAGGAGCGGCGGGGGCGGCCGGATCCTGAGGCGACGGCGTGGGCTTCGAGGAGGGGCGAGCTCCAAGGCGGCGGCAACCCGGGAGCCTCCACGGGCGGCGCGCTATAAAAATATCTCGTTTAATTATTAAACAGGGTTTTTCGTTCCGTTGGCTGCGGCTGGTCTCGTGCGGTTTTCACGACGGTGATCGGGCGGAACCCGGTGTCGCAAGGGTCGAGTGTCAGGGTGGCAAGGGTCGGTCTCCGTCCGATACGAGATAAGAGGGGGGAAAAATAATCGCCAATTGATAAATCGGGGATGCAAACACCGCAAAAAAAATCAGACAATCAAACAATTCACACCGAAAACAAAATTTTAAATTTTTGCAAAAACTGGGTTGTTACACGTTGGACCTCGAATACCCAGATTTTGGGAAAGAACCAAGGAACCTCAGGATTGGTGTGAGCGCCGATGGAGTCAATCCGTTTGGCGGCCAGAGCAGCACACACAGTACCTGGCCCGTGTTTGTATGCATATACAACCTTCCCCCTTGGAAGTGCATGAATAAAAAGTACATAACAATGTGTATGCTAGTTCAAGGGCCGAAACAACCAGGTATGGACCTCAATCTATATCTGCAGCTGTTGAAAGAGGAGCTAGAAACGTTATGGAAAGACGGAGTCAATACGTGGGACGCCGCGGCAAAAGAATATTTCCCAATGAAAGTCGCGGTGATCATGACGGTGCACGACTATCTCGGGTACGGATATTTCTCAGGGCAGGTGGTCCAAGGATTCTGTGCATGCGTTAGGTGCATGGATAATACAACGTACCGCCAGCTACCAAAAGATCCCGGATCTTCAAAAACCGTGTTCCAGGGGTCTCGGAGGTGGCTTCCCAAGAAACACGCGTGGAGAAAACAGGGACATCTGTTCGATGGAAGCGAGGAGCTCCGAGCACCCCCAGCTCAAAGGAGCGGCAAAGAAATCGACAACTTGCTGAAAACTTGGAAAGAGTGCCCCGCGCCGGGAAAGAAAAAAAAGAAGACTCAGCCGTTGATGAGGGTATGGAAAGCGAGGTCTGTTTTCTGGGATTTGCAATACTGGAGTCTACTCCGCAGTCCTCATAGCCTTGATCTAATGCATATCACAACGAACGTGTGCGAGAGCTTGTTTGGCACGCTGCTCAACATGCCGGAGAAGACCAAGGACGGGCCAAAAGCAAGGAATGACTTGAAATTTATGGGCATCAGGAGGGAACTTCACCCCCCTAGTGACGACGATGATGAGCCGGAGGAGGAAGAGGATACGGAAACGCAAAACTCTCGCAAACGAAAAAGGACGACCAAGAAGAAGACCGGTATTGATCACTGCCCCCGGCATGCTTCACTCTGTGCGAGGAGGAGATCAAGCGGTTTATCCACTGGCTCATAGGAGTAAATTTTCCGAACGGCTACGCGGGGAAGATAAGCAGATACCTAGACGAGGCGAAGCAGCGTTTCAGCGGGATGAAATCTCACGACTGTTTCGTGCTGATGACGCAGATTCTCCCGGTTGCGATGCGAGGGATAATGGACGAGCACGTCCGTAAAACGTTGTTTGGCCTTTGCAACTTTTTTGACGTCATCTCCCGGAAGTCGATTTGCGCTACGCAACTCAAAAGGCTACAGGAGGAGATCGTGCTCATACTATGCGAGCTTGAGATCTATTTCCCACCCGCGTTCTTCGACATTATGGTGCATCTGTTGATCCACGTCGTGGAGGATATCGTCCAACTCGGGCCTGCGTTTCTGCGCAGCATGATGCCGTTCGAAAGGATGAATGGGCACATCAAAAAATACGTTCGTAACAGGTCCCGTCCAGATGCAAGCATAGCGAAGGGCTTTGTAACCGAAGAGTGCATCTCTTTTTGCACGAATTATCTCAACACCGAGAACCCTGTTGGTCTGGACGTCAACAAGCACTTTGGCAGGACCGATGGGTGTGGTCACCACGAGGGAAGCCGCGCAATGCATGTCAACTTTGACGGCCGAGACATCGACTTTGAAAGAGCAAGCCTAGTTGCGCTACAACACATCCAGCTGGTCGATCCTTGGATAGTAAAGCACAAGGATTTAATCAGGAAGAAGTACAGTGACCAGGGCCTGCAGATAATGGACCGAGATCCACGGCTAATCAAAGAGCACAACTCCGGTTTCATGACTTGGTTCAGGGACGAGCTTCGTGCTAATCCCCCGCGAAGGAACGCTTCCGAGGACGAAAAGATGATATTCACCTTGTCACAGGGTGCCGCACGCAACCTGATGACCTATCAAGCGTATGATATCAACGGCTACACATTTTACACGAAGGAAAAGGACAATAACTGTGATTACCAGAACTCAGGGGTAACGGGGATATTCTACACCGATGACGTCAAGGAAAGATTCTATGGAAGGATCGAGGACATATGGGAGCTCGACTACTGTGGAGAGAAGGTGCCGATGTTCCGTGTGAGATGGGCCAAGAGCGTCGTAAAATAAGACCGGGACTTCACCACCATGGTTATACCCGAAGCCAAATCCAAGTCTGCGGGCGCAAACGTCACCGCGAAAAATGAGCCATGGGTACTGGCTAGCCAAGTGGACCAATGCTTCTTCATTACCGACCCATCAAAGCCGAGCCGCGTTGTAGTGAGGAGAGGCAAAAGAAACATCATTGCGATGGATGGATTCGCCAACGAGCAAGACTTTGACAAGTACGGCGACCCAAAGATGGAGGATGACTACGCCGCTCAGGATACATACACCACAACCCTACCGAAGAAAGGTCTCCTCCCGTTCAAGAGGAAAAGTGAAGGCGTCCCGGGCCTAAATTATTCAACCACGACAAAGAAGGGCAAGAAGAAGATCGTGAGGAAACGATAGCTAGATAGTGATCACAATCTTATGTTTCCAAATGCCGCTACTGTTGGGAATGTGCCCTAGAGGCAAATAAAATATGTTTTATCGAGCATATTCCATTAGTTCATAATACGTTTGATACTATGCTATAACTGTATTAAGCGGAAACATTAATACAGGTGTGGTATACAAACAACCAGGTCCCTAGTAAACCCTAGTATACTAGTCCATTGGGCGATTGATGATCAAGGTTTCCTGATCATGAGACAATGGCGTCTGTTGACAATGGAGTCGTATCATTGGATAATGATATGATGGACATACACCCACCAGAAGTTTTGCGATGTGATCAAGTCACATAGTTCGACATTGCGATAACTATAACGTAGTGACCAGATCCTTTGACCGTAATGATCATACGTAATTGTCATCTATGAGGAGACTTTGATTTGTATCCCACCGCCTGACTGAAATATGCTGGCCATAACGGTGCACTTTGGGTATTCCGAAATAGATGGTTGATGAGTATGCAAATAGATCAAAGCGGGATTTGTCCATCCGTGTGACGGATAAGTACTCTGGGCCCACTCGGTGATGTTACATCATAAAGTTTGCAAACATGTGACTAGGTCACGGAGTTGTAATATCACGGGAACGAGTAAACTTGTTTGTTGAGAACGAGGACGAACTAGGTATATTGGATACCGATGATCAAACCTCGGACAAGCAAAGTACCACAGGACAAAGGGAACAGGCACACGGTTAACGGATCCAACAGCGATTGAAGTTCATTCGATGGAAGTGCAGGGGCTATCAAGGATTGTAACCAGGTCCAATTGATTAGTCATTGATCAATGAGAATTGTCTCGATCATGTCTGTTGTTTCCCGAACCGTAGGGTGTTGCACTTAAGGGTACTCGACGCAGTAAGGAGTGATTCGGGATCACCGGAGAAATTGGAGAGAACACCGGAATTGTTTCGGTGATGACCGGAATTGTTCCGATGAAGGCCAGAAGTTGTTCCGGGTATTTTGAAAGGTTCAAAATATATTTAATAATGTTTAATATATGTTTTATTATTTAATTATCTGAATTAAATATTAAAATGTATTTAAATATAATTAAAAATGGAAGAAAAGGCACATGGGCCTCATAGGGCCCATTAGGGGGAGAGGGAGTCCTCCCCCATGGGCCATGGCGCCATGAAAGGGGCCCACCCCCTAGGGCTGCGCCATTTTCCCTCCCCTTGGGATTAGTCCCACCCCGAAAGTGGAGGGGAGGGTGGCACCCCTCCTTGGCCTATATAAGGAGGGGTAGGGTGCCCTTTTTCTTCATACAAATTGATTTGAGACAAGTTTATCTCATCTTTCTCTCCCTCCTTTCTCCTTCCTCGAGTGGAATCCCCTTGTTTGGAGTCTACACTTGGTTGGGGATTTCTCCACTATACGCACGCCGTCGTGCTGCTGGAATCGGGATCCGAATCCATCTTCTTTCCGCTGCTCTACTGGTTCGGAGCCCGGAGGGACGTCGGGTATACTGTATGTGTATAATCCCGCGAGGCACTACACTTGTGGTGCTACTTCATCGTCGTGGTTGTATCGCGAGGTCTTCATCAGCAACGTTCCGACGGGGACGTAATCCCGTCATCGGTCTGCAAGGATCGGGTGGCTACAGGAGTCATTGTGGATCTGCGCGGCATCGGGAATTGCCCGTACGACTACATCAACCACGTTCATGCGGGAATGTTTCCCGCTTAACGGACTACATACTGGTATGTGATCTATTTCTGTCCGTTACTTGCATCAGCATAGCATAGGTCTTGGGTATGGGTCTCGTAGGTTATGAAAAATTTGTGTTTTCTGCCCCGAACCCCAACAGTGGTATCAGAGCAAAGCTATGCGTAGATGTATTGTACAGATAGAACACATCTAGTATGTGGGCATCAATTCTCCAATTGTTACCCTCTCACGTGTACTCATTTAGCGTTGCGGCAATGTTTGATGAAGCGGCCCCCGACCGACCTTACGCGTTTACGCGAGACTGGTTCCACGCTTGACATATGGCTTGTACCATATAAAGTGGCTGGGGGTGTGTCTGTCTCTCTGCATTAGCGATGCGAAGATGTTTGCAACGGAGGGCCCCGACAGGGGTGTAATAGAGACAATTATGGATTGGTGTTGTGGCTTGTTTTCGCAGGATAGAAAGCGGTTCTTTTCTCGAAACCCCTAGCAGCCACGTAAAACTTGCAAAAGATAAAGTAGAAAGACGTTTTTAACTTTAATTTGCATGTAAGGGGGAATCATAGAACGTATGATTTATTTTGCATCCTGTTTTGCTAATATGTTAGATATACGACGGTAACATAATAGGATGATCCCTCACTAAAACCAACATAGTGTCCTTACCCTAGTGAGCACCACCTGGAAAGTTCTACATTATGGAAGCACCACGTGTCACACGTGTGTCAAACATTTTTTCGTTCACATGAGGTGGGTGTAGCAAGCCTGGCATATGTATATGATATGGCCTTGCATGACACAGCAACAAATCACATAGGGTGTGGTGGCGAGCCTGGCATATGTATATGATATGGCCTCGGAACACAAGAGACCGAAAGGTCGAGCATGAGTCACATGGATGATGTGATTGGAATGATGGCCTACCTTGAACAACATACTGATGGCCGTGACGATCGGGGGAGGTATGGTGTTCAAGGATCGTGTAATCACTTAGAACAAACTATGAGGGATGTTTGTCTGAGTGGGAGTTCCAGAATTGTTTTTGAAACATGAACTCCATATTATGAACTTAATCTTCATGTCTTTGCAAATATCATTGTAGATAACGTCATACCAATGTTTAGAACTATGGCTCTTTTAGTATGATAGAACTTAAGGTAAATGGGTCTTACTTCATTGATGTGTACCAACACCATTAGAGACATACTCATTAGTAATGACTTGCTAAACATAATACGAAGAACTGCTAGGAGATACACCTGACAACTCCGTAATCAAGGAAGATGATGATGAGTATCGCACTCACCGTCACTTATGAATGACTGTCCAATACACCATAATTCATTCTATGGAATCTGAATTGTGAATGCATGTTAACCAACACGTATGACGTGCTAGGTGAACTTGAAAGCACTTGGTCACAAATCAGAGTAATGGAATATGAGTATATGGACGGGGTTTCTTTC
Organism: Bromus sterilis; assembly: GCA_950022295.1. NCBI lineage: Eukaryota > Viridiplantae > Streptophyta > Magnoliopsida > Poales > Poaceae > Bromus > Bromus sterilis. Next base: position 10,601,782 of record OX465596.1, read on the forward strand.
AACTATGGTGGAAGGAACAACCTGCTGAGAAAGTCACTTGGAAAATGTATAAGATACATGGAACACCTTGTGCATAACTTGGACTACTGAATGACTGGTTACTTTGCGATAACTGGGGAGTTGCATCCGCTTCCTCCCAGTTACAAAGACCATGTATGGACTATGTCATGAAGGAGAATCGTTCACCTGTCATGAGGTCATGGTTAAAGTTAAGAACTTTAAGAGTAGAACCAATGCAGGAATGGTCATTGACGGAGAAGGTATATTTGATATACGAGTTATAAATGTCTTTCCCACGAAACACTAATTGCGGTTGATTAAGTATTCGATGCTTGAACTTACTGCTTGAGAGTGACTTGGAAGGGATGAGGTGACAATGTGCGCTGACGGTAATCAAGATAGTTGATGGTCGACAACACTCTCCCTCTACATCTATCAATTGATTAATATATGAATAAATTTTATGATCGTTTGAATGAGGACTTTATTAGTGTGTCTTGCATCTCGCGAAGACAATTATTCATATTACTGAGAAACAAGTCAGTTGTTCTCCTTTTATGAATGATATCTCTTATGGTCACATTACGATTATGAATGAGTTATTCTTATATTGATGATAGTTGTTTGATCATTTATAAGAAATATTGTAATGCCAAGAAATATCCAGGCTTAATAATGACACTACAGTTTAAGTCATGAATGGTATGATGATGTCTTAAGATACTTGATCTCTTGACACATACAAACCATGCCTTTTAGGTGAGATGACTAAAACCTCGCATTCTGGTAAACGGGATGTGTACTGATTGTTGAGTATCATACATTGTGATGTATCGTATGTCAGCATGTGGTGAATTTCATTATTTCGTGAACTTCGTATGTGGACTTAGATGAATATTTGTATTCACTAATGAAACATGAGTCTGAAATAATTTGATATGATCAAAAGGGATTTCAGAGTAAAGATGGATATTAAATTAACAAGAAAGACAAGTCTCCACGATTTGATCAAAGTGACAAATGTTTTGAGTTAGTCTTGGGCATAAAGACTTGTGTGAAAGTTGTTCCACAAATTGCAATGTCTTGAGACACTTCAATATGATTGACGTGCCTGAACATTGTGATCATATTCTATTGAAAAGTGTATGGTCTAAGTTATCTCTTACCAAGTTTCGTTATTATTGTTTAGAGTTATTAATTTAATATGCAAACACTCACTTCAGCATAGGGAACCATCTGAGTTCGTGGAAACCAACACTATATATGTCATGGTGTGTTGTGGTTTCTAGGAAGCTTGATTTATGCAAGATAAATTATCTTTGTAGTGTATCCTTAGACAACTATGGATGCATCTTCCACAACTAGAACCAAAAGGAGCAAAACTTGTATTGCTATGTTTGGTGTTTGTCAAGAATTGTTCTTGATAAATGTGGTAATGGAAGAAAAGTGAAAGTTCAACCAAGGTAATTGACCTTGCCTCCAAATGTCAGAGTAGTGCAACGGAATATGTTCTGGAAGCAAAGCTCTACAATAAGAGGAAAAACTAATGATAATGATCATGATCTTATGATGGGAGCTTTTACTGAGAAAGGTAGGATTCAAGAATATATATTTGCCCCTGGTGCAAAATGATATTCATGATTCACTTGTCATGTTAATGGAACAAGACATTCCTACGAACTACAAAGAAGCGATGGTGGACCTAAGTACGAGATATGACTACAAGTCATGAAATCCTGTGTTGAGTTACATTTAAGATTGCTTGAATCTTATCAAGTAAGGAGGTTACTTGATATTCACAATAACTTCAGAGTTATGAGGAATAAATGTGAACATCAAAGGGACGTCAAGATTGGTTTGTCACAAAGATTGTTTCTGACAAATTCAATGGGTTGACTACAATGTGTAGCAATGCTTGAGTCAAAGGGATATTCACTACGATTGATCCAGGATTGTTATCAATACCGTGACTTCCTCAAATCCTGTATTTGAAGAAGTGTTGTAATTGGTACAACAAGAAGGTCTTGGAAAAACATATGGATACTAGTGTCTCGTAAACTGAATTCTCATTTTGATGGATGATCAAAGGATTTTGGACTTAACCAAAATATCGAGGAAACATGCATTTGCATGAAACTGAGTGGGAGCTGAATAGTTTCCTGAAACTTAATATGTAGACGACATATTTTGAGTGGGAGCTATGGGAGTATTATCCTAGACTTATATGTAAATGACATATTTGAGTAGGAGCCATATGTTTAGTATCCTGAACTTAATATGTGTCTGACATATCTAAGTGGGAGCCATGTGGATGTTATCCTTGTCTTATATGTGGCCGACATATTTGAGTGGGAACAATATGAGTGTTATCCTATAACTTAATATGTGCATGACATATTTGAGTGGGAGCATGATAACATTCTCATATATGGATAACATATTATGAATGGTGCAGTTGGTGTTAATGATTGTTTGAATCTTTCATAAATGAAGATGAATAAGTATTAAGCATTAAAGATCTATTAAGATAGATATGTGTTTAATAACATTGAGTCGTAATACTTTCCTGGATAAGATTCTGAAGGAGTTCAGAATGGGACAAGTCAAGAAATGGTCCTTACTTGTATATCCAAGAGAAGTGTTGAGTTAATATCAGTACAAGAACAATGGTTAATGGTTAATGAAAGAAATGGATGTGTTGGATCCTCTATGCTTTTGTCATAGGTTCTTTCATATAAAACCAGAGTTATGTACTCGACGTAATGTGACCCAAGTTCTTAGTAGTAAGAACATGTTGTGATATGATTTATGAGTAAATCATTGAACAAAGAGTTAAGTTTATCCTTCAGTGTCTGAAGAGAACTGAGGATACATCTCAAATTTGTAAAGGATAGTGGACTTGACCATAAATGTTATGCTGGTTCAAGTTTTGACACTAACCTAGAAAATTAAGATATCATACTAATGAATGCCTAAGTTGAAAGAAACATGGTTAGACATCAAAGTTGCATACAATGCACTAAGGATTGAATCTACATTGATGTGGCTGCTTTAGAAGTAGCAGGAGTTATATTATGGCTTAAGAAGTTTGACTTCTAATTGAGTGAGTTTCAAGTGTGCATGACTATGGGAAAGTCCGCGTGACCCACCGGATGTCATTGCTATGACATAGAAAACGAAGTCTCACTTCACCGCCAAATATATATACCTCATCATTATAGTGGATAATGAAGGAATGTCAAATTAGGTGACATTATGATTTGCAAAAGGACATACGGTTCTGAATGGTACCCAGACCGTTGATACAACCTCTTCCACGGGCAAGCATGATCAATAAGGAGTTATGATCCAGAGAAAATGCAACTAGATTATTTGTACTCTAGTGCAAGTGGGAGACTGTTGGGAATGTGCCCTAGAGGCAAATAAAATATGTTTTATCGAGCATATTCCATTAGTTCATAATACGTTTGATACTATGCTATAACTGTATTAAGCGGAAACATTAATACAGGTGTGGTATACAAACAACCAGGTCCCTAGTAAACCCTAGTATACTAGTCCATTGGGCGATTGATGATCAAGGTTTCCTGATCATGAGACAATGGCGTCTGTTGACAATGGAGTCGTATCATTGGATAATGATATGATGGACATACACCCACCAGAAGTTTTGCGATGTGATCAAGTCACATAGTTCGACATTGCGATAACTATAACGTAGTGACCAGATCCTTTGACCGTAATGATCATACGTAATTGTCATCTATGAGGAGACTTTGATTTGTATCCCACCGCCTGACTGAAATATGCTGGCCATAACGGTGCACTTTGGGTATTCCGAAATAGATGGTTGATGAGTATGCAAATAGATCAAAGCGGGATTTGTCCATCCGTGTGACGGATAAGTACTCTGGGCCCACTCGGTGATGTTACATCATAAAGTTTGCAAACATGTGACTAGGTCACGGAGTTGTAATATCACGGGAACGAGTAAACTTGTTTGTTGAGAACGAGGACGAACTAGGTATATTGGATACCGATGATCAAACCTCGGACAAGCAAAGTACCACAGGACAAAGGGAACAGGCACACGGTTAACGGATCCAACAGCGATTGAAGTTCATTCGATGGAAGCGCAGGGGCTATCAAGGATTGTAACCAGGTCCAATTGATTAGTCATTGATCAATGAGAATTGTCTCGATCATGTCTGCTGTTTCCTGGACCGTAGGGTGTTACACTTAAGGGTACTCGACGCAGTAAGGATTTATTCGAGATCACCGGAGAAATTGGAGAGAACACCGGAATTGTTCCGGTGATGACCGGAATTGTTCCGATGAAGGCCGGAAGTTGTTCCGGGTATTTTGAAAGGTTCAAAATATATTTAATAATGTTTAATATATGTTTTATTATTTAATTATCTGAATTAAATATTAAAATGTATTTAAATATAATTAAAAATGGAAGAAAAGGCACATGGGCCTCATAGGGCCCATTAGGGGGAGAGGGAGTCCTCCCCCATGGGCCATGGCGCCATGAAAGGGGCCCACCCCCTAGGGCTGCGCCATTTTCCCTCCCCTTGGGATTAGTCCCACCCCGGAAGTGGAGGGGAGGGTGGCACCCCTCCTTGGCCTATATAAGGAGGGGTAGGGTGCCCTTTTTCTTCATACAAATTGATTTGAGACAAGTTTCTCTCATCTCTCTCTCCCTCCTTTCTCCTTCCTCGAGTGGACTCCCCTTGTTTGGAGTCTACACTTGGTTGGGGATTTCTCCACTATACGCACGCCGTCGTGCTGCTGGAATCGGGATCCGAATCCATCTTCTTTCCGCTGTTCTACTGGTTCGGAGCCCGGAGGGACGTCGGGTATACTGTATGTGTATAATCCCGCGAGGCACTACACTTGTGGTGCTACTTCATCGTCGTGGTTGTATCGCGAGGTCTTCATCAGCAACGTTCCGATGGGGACGTAATCCCGTCATCGGTCTGCAAGGATCGGGTGGCTACAGGAGTCATTGTGGATATGCGCGGCATCGGGGATTGTCGGTACGACTACATCAACCACGTTCATGCGGGAATGTTTCCCGCTTAACGGACTACATACTGGTATGTGATCTATTTCTGTCCGTTACTTGCATCAGCATAGCATAGGTCTTGGGTATGGGTCTCGTAGGTTATGAAAAATTTGTTTTTTCTGCCCCGAACCCCAACAGCTACACCTTGTGTTTGTGGATCTTGGTTCGGCGACGACACGGTTAAGGCATGGTACGTGGATCGATATGATCACATTATTATGTTTGAAGTGTATGAACATCGACGATACACAATCGAAGCACCATTCTCAAAAGGTCGGTTAGAGCAAGTACTCCCTCCATTTATTTTATTCCGCATATAAGATTTGGTCAAAGTCAATCTTAATAAAGTTTGACCACTTTTATAGAAAAATGTACTCCATAATTATTATTTTTAAATGGTTTCACTTTAATTAAAAAATAAATAATTTTTTAAACTTTAATTAAAAAATAAAAAAGCTTAGGGGTGGCGCATATTGTTGAAATGCGCCACTAAGTGCTCTTAGGGGTGGCGCATTTTGCCAGAATGCGCCACCAACAGGTTTCTTATGCGTGGCGCATTTTGCCGAGATGCGCCACGCATAAGAAACCTGTTGGTGGCGCATTCTGGCAAAATGCGCCACCCCTAAGCCTTAACCTCCACGGGCCCCTCCCCTTGCTCGCGCACAGTACCCATTCGATCCTGTCGCCGCCAGAGCCCGTCGCCGCCAGAGCCCCTCGACGCCGGAGCCCCTCGCCGCCGGAGCCCCTCGACGCCATCGCGGAGGAGCCCACCGGAGCCCTCATCCCTGCCCTTCGACGCCATCGCGGAGGAGCCCCCGACGGCCGCAGTCCCACCGGAGCCCTCCCCGCCCCGCCGTCCCGCTCCCCGCCGCGCCTCTGCCTCAACTCCGGCCGCCGCCGCCTTCAACGCTTCCTCCCCGCGGTGAGCAGCCTCCTATCCATCCTCCCCTCTCCATCCTCCAACCATCCATGATTGTTGTGGGCATGAGTAAACCGTGCAGTTCCTAAAGGCAATCCATGATTGCTATCTATTCATTCAGACCTAGCTTTGCTCAAGCATGCCGCAAATTTTTATGAATTTTCAACTAGCAAAGGTGCCATGGTGCTTTGTCTGAATTTTTTGAGTTCTTGACAATGCCCTAGGTCCAAAATTTCTGTTTTTAGGTGTTGCAACAATGTGAACTTAAATTTGAACTTTTTTAAAACACCAACAATGTGAACGGTGCTAGTATATACAATCAATAAGGATTGTCTTGGCAAGTAGGCATAGCTGATGTTCCATAAAAAAAGTAGGCATGGCTGATGCGTTATTTTCTGAATTTTCTGAATTTAGTTTAAGATCTGCACCTAACAACTTGTACAAGGTTCCATATTATTCGATGTTGAAATCCAAAATAGGTTGTCTTATGAACGAAAATTCATGTTTGTGGACGAGCTCCAGGGAGCTCGTTTCAAAAATTCAAACTTCCACTTGGCCAAAAAATTTGAAATTTTGTGTGAATCAACATAAGCACATATAAAACACATGTGCAAAATTTGAAAACATTATCTTTTCACACGCGACGTACAGAAAAAAGACAAATCTCATTTTCAAAATGGGCCAACTTTTTTTTTTGTTGGGCTGGAATTTTGTCTTTTTTTCACAGCATTCAAATCATAATATTTTGAAGTGAAATTTCACACGTTTGTGAGAAATACATATAGGTTCAAGTGGAATTTTTTTTGATTTTTTTTGAAACGTCTAAATATGATTTTTTAAATTTTCAAAATAAAGTCCTCCCTGGAGCCCGGGAGCCAAAAGTTTGCACTCGTCTTATGAACCACTATTAGACAACACTTATAAAATTATACTAAGGTTATTGACCCCCCCTCCCCTTGGACAGAGAACCTCTTATTGTTTTTATGCATCAAAGCTTGAAAGTTGGAATATGCTTTAGTAAAAAATAAAAAAGAGAGAGAGGAGAAAAACCAGTAGGTAAGCTCATAAAAAAAACTGAATTTTATGAATTTTGATGCATATAGAACAAGCCATTTCTGGATGCATATAGAATAAGACATTTAAAAAAATATAAAACGTCCTCTGATCACAATTTTGCATTTGCAGAAGTGATAGTAGTAGTTTTTTAATTTCTTCAAAAAAATTGATGGGTGCCTCTGCCTTATTTTTATTTTTATTTGAGAAACCGAGTTTTGAGCCATAAATATGCTAATGATTCATTTATAGGATGAAGCATATATAATTATTCTATGTAGTAGCAGTGATACTAGTTTCTTGCTTTTTTCTAAAATGTTTGCTATGTGCTCTAAAACAATAGTCAGACAAATGTGTGTGGTGCTTGTGTTCTGCATATCACTACTAGTGTAGAATCTGTTCTTAACAATTTTCAATGCATTAAGTTTCCCTCATCTCAGCATTTTTATTCACAGTTTTTATCTACTGTTTGAATATCTACTATAGATCTACTATAGATCTACTAATATATATATATATATATATATATATATATATATGTTGTGCAGGTACAAATCATTATCCCCTTTCTCCCGAAATGTTGATTAACTTCCGTTTCGGTTGAGAATGGGGCACTCTCATGTTAAGAAAAAGAGCAAAGGTCATGCCGAATTTTTCCGTGAATTCGGGCATGACCTTTGCTATTTTTCTTAACATGAGAGTATTTGCATTTATTTATTGTGCTAATTAATTAAGTAGTTGCATTTCTTAATATTGTACTAGTGCAAACATGTCGACCGGAGCCGACGCCGGTCCTTCTTCTCAGCCGGGAGAAAAAAGGAAGCAATTTTGGGAATACTCCCAGGAGGAGGTCGAGGAGCAGAGAGAAGAGGAAGTACCTCCGGGCGAGGAGGAGTATGAGGAGGAGATAGAGTCGGAGTCCGACTCATCGGATGATGACTTGGAGGAGGAGGCCGGTACGACAGACGGCGAGAGGAACATCGGCGAGGATGATGGGACCGGTGGCTCCAACACAGATGGTACCCAGTCGAAGAAGAGGAATCGGAAACCGACCAAGGTCGGCGTCATCAGGCAAGAGTTTACTGTTGTGACCGCCGTCGGGATTCCTAAAGAGCCCGAACGTTTTTCGGAAGGGTACGGCCGTCAAGTCGCGGCGATCCTCCGCAACACCGTGTCGATCACCACGATTAACCTCAGGAGTCGTGAGAATATTCATTATTGTCAGCTTCTTATCAACAAGCTGCACGGACGATACAAGTTTCCGAAGCCGTACGATAACACCAAACTCAGAGGGAACAAAGTAAACACATGGGCCCTCAGGAAGATGAGAAAGGTCTTGTCCAGTTGGAAAACCCGGGTGAAGAGGGAAATTTTTGAAAAGAACAAAACCTGGGAGGAGCTCAAGGAGAAAGAGCTGTTGATCGACGAAGCTACCTACAACCTTTTCAAGGCTAGGTGTGAGTCCGAGCAAGCCAAGGCCGCGAGTGCAAAGGGCAAGGCCATGCGGTCGCAGGTCATAGGTAACCACCGTCTCCGAGCCGGTGGTTACAAAAGTTCCAAGCCTAAATGGGACAAGGAGGATGCCGAGTACGCCGCTGCGGGCATACCTAACCCCTTCCAGCAATACAAAGATGATCCGCAGACCGAATACTTTGTGAGGGCCCGGAGCTATAAGGACAAAGCAACCTCGAAAATAATTATCGATCCTAAGATTCAGGAGTTTACGACTGTCGTGGTAAGTAGTTTACCACGCGACCTTGTCGATTGAATTCTTGAGTGAAGTTCACAATTTCTTAACATTTCACATTCTTTTTGCAGCAAGCGGAAATGAAAATCGCCTCATCGCAGGAGTCGTCGGTTAAGCCGGCCGGCCCGTGGGACAATGCCTTTAACAGGGCGTTGAACAAGGTCAAGAAGGTTGACGACGTGACGGCGAAGCCATCATCAGCCGGCCGTGTGGTCGGATTTGGTGCGGACCTAAATTGGTCCGAATATTATGGAAAATCGGCGGAGCAGTCCGGTTCGAGGGGGCGCAAGGCGAGAAGGACCGAAGAAGATGCCGCTTATGTTCATGGACTGGAGGAGAAGGTGAACATGCTTCCGCATCTTGTCCAGGACGAAGTGGCGAAGACGATGAACGCTCTCCTTCCAGATATGATGCAGTCGCTCGCGAATTGGCAAGCGCGTGGTGGACAAGGGCCCATACCAGTCCCCAGCATGGTCGGCAGCAACTCGGGCCCCGCGGCGCCTGCAGTCCCGACTCCAGCCGTAGTGGTGGCTCCCGCACCAACTCCCGGCGTATTGGTGACTCTGGCCGCCAACACCGCGGCGGCGACGCCAGACGTGATGGTAACTCCTCCGGCCACGATCGAGCAACCGGGGCATAACAATAATGCACCCGGCGGCAGTGCAAATAGGGCGACCGACGCCACGGGAGGCAGCGCGCCCTCCGTCTCTTGCATGCCCGCCGTCATCGGCGGGGTCTCTTCACTAGCCGACCTCGACGCCCTCAAGGTAACTATAAGCGTCTGCAACTCAAACGAGGACTTCATCTCCTTGCCTTTTTTAGTGGAATCTCTCTGATGCCGTACATGCATATATATATCTATATATATATATCTCTTTCGCAGGAGGACACTCCATGCATTCTATTACAAGTCGTGGACGGCGAGTTGAAGGATGTTGCCAAAGGTAAAATCATTCAACCACAAAATCGAATCATGCACAATATGACGATGGCACCGGAGATGCATAGGGTTCAAATCTCTCTCGTGATTTCGGGCTACGAGAGAGTTGAACCTCCCATTCAACCCCCCAGATACGATGAGGACGAGCCGGCAGTCCTCAGTGAATGTTTCAACCAAATATGCCTATGGCCGAAGAGTCAAATGCGTTTAATGACGGGGGAAAGGGGCACCACACCTAGGACAACACCGCTAGTCATCGTGTCGGCGCCACATGATCCCATCGGCGCACAACAAGAAGACGATGATCTTGATGATGATATCAGCGTCGACCAGTTCATCAATACTTTGTATGATGCTGATGACTTATTCATGCCTCCTGCTGAAGGAGCCTATCAGCATGACGAGGAAGCTCGCGGTCCAGCTGATCCTGCGGCGAAGCCTGCTTGCTCCACGCGTCTCTTCGCTGCTTCTCAGGACATGTCTCCAGCAGCTTGCGCCTTCACCGAGCCTCAAGCAGATGCCACAAGATCTATTCTCAGCCCGTCCACACTCCATAAGGCGGCCACTGAGCAGATAAAGGCCGGTGACTGCTCAAAATCAGAAAAGAAGAAGGGACGGAAAAGAAAGAAGAGCATCACTTCTAGTAGCCAACCTTCGATGCCGATCCGGGCTCAGGACGGGCCACCAAGACCCAAGGATCTCTCGTTTGAAATCCATGTGGTTGGTAGGGCGATGCTACCTAAGGACATGCTGGACCTTGCAACTTCGGATATGCAGAGTGTGCATCATAGTATTATGGCATTAGAGAAGATTCTTCTTCGAGAAGAGAATCCCTTGTACCCGGTTTTCATGGCCAAGGTGCCACTCAACATGGGCTTCATCAACACTATCCCCGCGGATATGATAATCCTGCGATTTTCGGAGATCTTCAATTTGTACCATCTCAAGCGGCTGGACCATAGCCTTATCCGTCTGTTCTCGCTCAGCCTTTCTATGAGTATCAGGAGAGATAAGACCCCGAGCGTCGCGATATTGGACCCCTTCTACATGCGTGAAAGCATCTTGATGGACGACGGGGACGCGGCTCTCGCGGCGGGGTACATCACAGACTTCATGCTACAGAACGCCGACAAGGATTCATTTCTTATGACATACTCTCCCAAGTAAGTCATTCGCTCGCCTCCGTAGCATATATGCTTTCTTAGCTTTCCATTGTCCTCTTCCAACATTCTTTTGGATTATTTTAATTATGCAGTGAGGATCAAGGTTGCGTGCTCATCTGCTTTTCACCGCAACACTCGCATGCCGTGTATTTAGACTCGGGGAGTGTGAAGAAGAAAGATTACAAGTATATCATGAGAGTTTTGGATGATGCTCTCGTCGGCTACATAAAAGCCGGAGGCAAGATCATGAAGCACAAGTTCAGGAAAAATCAGCCTGGCGTGAACGTGTTCAACCACGTAACGCAGCTCCCGTGCGTCAAGCAGCCGGCTGGCAGTGTGAGGGATGCTTACTACGCCCTTCATCACATGAGGGCGATTGTACAGGAACAACGCAACCTTACGCTGCCAAGTCATCTCAGAGCGTGGGCCGAAAGGAAGACGGAAATCGCCGATGCAAATCTGAAGGAGGAGTTCTTTCACATCCAAGCGCAGATGGCGACTATCATCCGTCATGAAGTACAAATGAGGGGGTCGATCTTCCACTCGAACATTGCACCATCCAATGGGGAGATAGAAGTCCGCCTAAAGGCCCTGCGTGACACAAGGCTTTTCATGACGAAAGAAGGATGCCGCCCATTCCCCGAGCCGAGTCAGAACAATTGAATGTACTCTTTGTGTAATTTGGATGTAATTTGGATGTACTCTTTGTGTAGTAGATGGTAGTGTCATATACTCTTGGTGCTCTTTGTGTATAAAGGTCACTGCATATGCATTTTTATGCATATGTGCATGCTTTTCACCATTCATCGACTTGCTTTAAGTTGTTGATAAGAATAGATGCTAGATTGCTCTGTTCTCCTTTGGTATGATTCATATGGATGTGACCTCTAAAGCTTTATTTTGTGCAGGTTGAAGAGCAAACAAGATATGATGACGAAAGTAGCTTTCGGTTTTCAATAATTGTTGGACTCATTGTAATTTTGTGATGGATGTAATCTTGTGAATCTTGTTGGCCTCTAAACCTTTGTAATAAAATTTATATTGCAATTATTTTGTATCAATAATTGTTGGCCTCATTGTTATATTGTATTTTGCATTTCTGTAATATAATAAAAATATCTGTAATGCTTTTATTCATTTATGTAATTCTTTTTTTGTTTTCTGTAATTATTTAGTGGCGCATATTTTCAGGATTTAGTGGCGCACTGTGAATCTTAGAGGTGGCGCATTCTGAGATGCGCCACGCCTAAGAGCCTTAGGGGTGGTGCATCCAGAATGCGCCACTAAGTTAAACTCAAAAACAGTGCGCCACCATAAGCCTATTCCCTCCGCCGCCCATCCATGCGCCCCCGCCGTCACCCTTCCGCTGCCCCAGCCACGCCGCGGTCCTCCCTGCTGTCACGCCGTCGTCCTCCCCGGCTGCCCCGCCCGGCCAGTCTTCTTCGACTTCACCGGCGCCGTACAATTTTGGAGTCGGGTCGTGTGGCCCTTGGTCATGTAGGTATGTTCGATCCCCAAACACTGGTCACCAAATCTGTCTTCGCTAGATCCGACTTCCTCTCTTATTATTCGCCTTAGGGAGTTGTGGTTTCCCTTCCATGCGATCTGGCGCCGCCGCCGAGCCGCCAAAGATTCATGGCCCTCCTCAGCGTGGTGCTTGCGTCGCTGCTCGGAGCAGTTGCCCTGTTCGTGGCTTACCTACTGCACGACGAGATGGACACGACTCGGGTACGATGTCCTGGACGCGCAGGATTCACCAGATGCATTCAACTCAATGCATCATCGGCGTCAGGTTGTTGTGGCGCCTCTCTTCGCCACCCAGCGGCTGCCCTCGATGCGTCCGCGGCCCATCCGCCGCCCTCGAGTAACCGTCCAACAGGCTCAATGCCTACCGTCAGTAAGCGCCCTACCCATCTCTTCTCTCCCCCTCAAATTATCTCCCTTCTCTTGTGAAATCACAAGCTGAGCCATCGCTTGTGAATTTTAATTTTGTCACGTCCGACGGGGCGTAGCCTCAATTGGTCAATATCCAATTTCAGAAAAAAAAGTGTAGTTGCTGGTACTACATTGTTCCCAGGTGTTCGTGCAATGCAAATAAAAAAACAGAGAAAAGGTGTTCTTGATTCTTAGAACACTTAAATACTTTAAATTTCCCCATACTTATTTCCCCTTTTGATCTTTGTAGGAGATACTTACACAATAGTTTGATATTTATACCATTATGATTGTATTTCATTTATCAAATTTCAGGTTCCCATGTTGTCCTCCGCACCTCTGCTGCTGCCGTCGACATGATGCCTCGGCACTGGGGTATGCAAGCAACTTCTCAGCTACGATAACCAGAGCCATCTTTGGTGAGGCTGCAGACTGGAGAAACTACGGCAGAGACACACACCTATAACAATTCTGTTCATCTCGACCTCCTCACATCGGTAAAGAAAAGAAACTACATATCCTCCACTACTAAATCTCAAATAATGGCCGCTCCTGCTGGTAGAGTGCACCGATTTAATCCACGTGAAGATTCTCTCCTATAGGAAGGTGAGTTCCTTTGCATTTTTTCTAGACAAAATTGAGGAGGTTCAGACTAGGGAACCTGATAAACACAAGTAGTTTACTAGCGTTGTGATATTAACTAAGTATTACATCAAATGTGTTATGATGTCTATGACTATGCCGTCGGCCGTGCATGATGCCGCTTACAACAACGTGACCTGGTGTTCAGGTAGTGGCTGTCAACTATGTATTGTTTGGTGTTTAGGTTCTGTTTCTCTCATGTTCTTTAATGTTTCAACGGAATAATTGTTTAATGTTTCAACTGGGACCTGGTATAGATAATACTGGTTACAACTAATATATATTTTTAAATTTTTTTATGTTCAGAATCTCTCCCTGCTCTAAGTTTTAAATCAACATGTTCATGAAGGAATTTGTGAAGGATTTATTGTTGCCAGTTGCTTCATTTCTGGCATAACATTTTTTTATTGGTTTAGAAAATTTGTGTGCATGTCTGTAGTTGTAGGTAGATCTTCAGTGGATAATGTTCTTTAACTCAGATTTTCTCATTGTTTTCAGCGGATACTTGGTTCCAAGGATCGGAGGATGTGATCTGTGTAATTGTCATGTAATGTGTATAGTCGTAAGTTGGGCCAAGGGTAGGTTTTCCATTAGAATGTTGGATCAGCTAATTCTGCCAAGATGGTGAGGCTGCCACACCCTGGATGGCATTGGTATAACGTCAACAACTGATGGTAATATCCATAATTCATGGTAAGAAAATAGGATTTTATTTAAATAATAGATCACAATGAGATGTTGGTTCATGACAATCTTATTCTATGGCAATATTTTGATGTGATAATCTGGAGTTAAGAGCCATGCATGAAGTTGAAGGTTTGTTTCGCACACATGCCAGCATGTGTGTTACAATGCCCAAGATGTGTGCTTTTGTAATATTAGAACTTTTCTCGAACAGATAACATGTATGAATTAATGGACATCTCAATTTCTTGAGCTCCATTACTAATAATGTCAGGCAAGGTAAATTTACCTTCACTAGAACCTCCTTTTAGCGGGTTTAATTGTGATATTCCCTTCATATGCATATATGTAAACAAATATCTGAACACTGAAAACTATTAAAATATTTTGGACTGTAAATTCCATGTTTGTGCAAGTTCCATCAAGATGTTCATGTCATAATATTTTCGTATTATGTATTATGAACAAGTTAAGGGTATGAATTTGGATAATATGTCCATCTCATACATAAAGTTTCCAACTTTGTCCGGCGGAGAGGAGGATGGGTGGGCCGATGACGAGCAGCACAATTGAGACGGAGAGCAGAAGAGGATCGAGCACGGCAGTGCGGAGAAAGAAGAGGGCGCAGTCGAAGCAATGGGAAGGGAGGCAAAGGCGCAGTCAGGGCGATGGAGGCCAAGGTTTAGTGATGTGATTAGGGATTAAAATATGTTTAATGATAATGTTGTGCCGCTAAACATGAGCGTGATAGGATTCATTGGATGAAGTGGACTGTATGAACGGGGTCCCTTGGTCCAATTCAGATGTTCCAAGACTACTATATTTTTTGTGCATTTGTGTTCAAAATTCGCTTCTTTGCCATGCTTAAATGTAGTCATACCAAAGTTATGTTTACACCAGAAAATAGAGATGACTTTGTTTATTTTTCCAAATTAGTATAATATTATTTCACCTTTTTTGTTGATCTAAATTAAATAGTTGTTTCCTAATTGGCATGAATGAGTAAACTTTTGCAACGATTATACGTGCGTTGCACGTACACGCTTACTAGTTTGTTAAAAAAATCCAACATCCACATGAAAAGAAGCAGGTCAAAAATACATTGATATGGTATTTGGTGTGTTGAAAGCTCGGTTTAACATTGTTTGTGGTCCTGCCCGTTTCTGCTATAAGAATCATTTTTAAATATTATGACTACATATGTATTTCTACACAACACGATTTTTCAGGATGAGAGGGAATTAAACTTGGAGTTCTACTATGAAAATATTGGTAGTCATTTCAAGCCTATCAGGAACTCAGATCAAATTAGTGCATATCTTGAGACCTATAGGTAGATTGAAGATAATGCCACACACACACAGCTTCGTGATAATTTCGTTGAGAATTAGTGCCAATTGTATGTGAGACAGACTTCCATTTCATTCATTTGTATTCATGTGTAATTTGAATTATTATTTCTTTTCCAAACCATTCATTATAGTTTTAATTATTTGAATTTGAACAATTATTGTAATTGAGATGATTGTTGTATTGTATGTTGTTCAAACTTTCATATGTTTGATATATATTGCTTGAACGTTAAGACTTTATATTGAAAATCATGAATTTGGCTAAAAGAATAAAATTAACCAGTGGTACGGGTTTGCCGGGTCTGTTTCGCTACTGTCTGCGTCGTATAACAGAATCGTATCCAGATCACATGTAAAATAGATTTGCGGGGCGGTAATATGTGGAATATATATCAGGTAGATTTGGGTGACGGTAGTATATTTGATCCTTTTGCATTGCCACCACACCCACATCTAGCTCGTCGACGCATCAGCTAGCCCCCCTTTTCCATCAGCAGACCGTTTCTCCATCAGCTAGTGTCCTTTCTATCCTCCCCATTGGTTGCCTCCTACCTCGCCTTCGCCTGCATGCGGCTCGCCCGCTGGCACAGAAACGATGGTGTCGATCGTAGCTCCGCGTCGCGCGCTGCCTCACCTGGGCCTACCTGGCGCTAGGAAGGGAAGGAGAGGGGGGGGGGGGGGGGGGGGGGTGCGGCGGCATGAGCTAGGCCACCCCCGAGTCGCCTGGGCGTGGCGACATAGAGGGTAGCTTTTTACAACTTTACTCTATGAAGAAAATTATAAAAGTAAATGAAGAGTAAGTTTATCTTAGCCTTTGGTTGAACAAGTTATTGCAGCACAATGAATGTACATCAACAAAAATGTAAAATGTACTGAGAAATAAGATTTTTCACGAGACATGCAAACTCATTTTCTAATTCACTACGGGACAGCAGCCATACACCGACGAAACCCTAGCCATACGCCAAACTCATTTTCTCATTTTCTATATTGTTTTAGAGTGATTCCGACACTCCGGCGGTGTTCCTCCGGCGAAACCCTAGATCGGGGGGGCGCGCAGATCTACCCTTATAGCTTTTTCCGTACGAGGATGGACCAATGGACTTTTTTATCTATCTATGTTTGTTTAGCACATATGTACATGGAAAACCAAAGTTGAACACATTTCACCACATTATTCAGACCGGTAGACCCGTACCGGGAGTTTCCACATACGGATCGACGATTTTACTAAGTGTTAGCCCATGTCCGTGAACAACGTCAGACACATGACCTACATATGCCATCTAAAAACAATAAATCACACTTATAAACATAACATAGCTCCACATGCAAGTTCTCCAATGATTCCGGCCCTCCGACGGTCATTCACCTCCGAAACCCTAGATCGGGGCCCCCCGCAAATCTACCCTTATAGCTTTTTCCGTACGAGGATGGACCAATGGACTTTTTTATCTATCTATGTTTGTTTAGCACATATGTACATTGAAAACCAAAGTTGAACACATTTCACCACATTATTCACACCGGTAGACCCGTACCGGGAGTTTCCACATACGGATCGACGATTTTACTAAGTGTTAGCCCATGTCCGTGAACAACGTCAGACACATGACCTACATATGCCATCTAAAAACATTAAATCACACTTATAAACATAACATAGCTCCACATGCAAGTTCTCCAATGATTCCGGCCATCCGACGGTCATTCACCTCCGAAACCCTAGATCGGGGGGCCCCGCAAATCTACCCTTATAGCTTTTTCCGTACGAGGATGGACCAATGGACCTTTTTATCTATCTATGTTTTTTAGCACATATGTACATGGAAAACCAAGGTTGAACACATTTCACCACATTATTCACACCGGTAGACCCGTACCGGGAGTTTCCACATACGGATCGACGATTTTACTAAGTGTTAGCCCATGTCCGTGAACAAAGTCAGACACATGACCTACATATGCCATCTACAAACATTAAATCACACTTATAAACATAACCTAGCTCCACATGCAAGTTTTTCAATGATTCCGGCCCTCCGCCGGTCATTCACCTCCGAAACCCTAGATCGGGGGGGCCCGCAGATCTACCCTTATAGCTTTCTCCGTACGAGGATGGACCAATGGACCTTTATCTATCTATGTTTGTTTAGCACATATGTACATGGAAAACCAAGGTTGAACACATTTCACCACATTATTCACACCGGTAGACCCGTACCGGGAGTTTCCACATACGGATCGACGATTTTACTAAGTGTTAGCCCACGTCCGTGAACAACGTCAGACACATGACCTACATATGCCATCTAAAAACATTAAATCACACTTATAAACATAACATAGCTCCACATGCAAGTTCTCCAATGATTCCGGCCATCCGACGGTCATTCACCTCCGAAACCCTAGATCGGGGGGCCCCGCAAATCTACCCTTATAGCTTTTTCCGTACGAGGATGGACCAATGGACCTTTTTATCTATCTATGTTTTTTAGCACACATATGTACATGGAAAACCAAGGTTGAACACATTTCACCACATTATTCACACCGGTAGACCCGTACCGGGAGTTTCCACATACGGATCGACGATTTTACTAAGTGTTAGCCCATGTCCGTGAACAAAGTCAGACACATGACCTACATATGCCATCTACAAACATTAAATCACACTTATAAACATAACCTAGCTCCACATGCAAGTTTTTCAATGATTCCGGCCCTCCGCCGGTCATTCACCTCCGAAACCCTAGATCGGGGGGGCCCGCAGATCTACCCTTATAGCTTTCTCCGTACGAGGATGGACCAATGGACCTTTATCTATCTATGTTTGTTTAGCACATATGTACATGGAAAACCAAGGTTGAACACATTTCACCACATTATTCACACCGGTAGACCCGTACCGGGAGTTTCCACATACGGATCGACGATTTTACTAAGTGTTAGCCCATGTCCGTGAACAACGTCAGACACATGACCTACATATGCCATCTACAAACATTAAATCACACTTATAAACATAACATAGCTCCACATGCAGGTTTTCCAATGATTCCGGCCCTTCGACGGTCATTCACCTCCGAAACCCTAGATCGGGGGGGCCGCACATCTACCCTTATAGCTTTCTCCGTACGAGGATGGACCAATGGACTTTTTTTATCTATCTATGTTCGTTTAGCACATATGTACATGGAAAACCAAGGTTGAACACATTTCACCACATTATTCACACTGGTAGACCCGTACCGGGAGTTTCCACATACGGATCGACGATTTTACTAAGTGTTAGCCCATGTCCGTGAACAACGTCACACACATGACCTACATATGCCATCTACAAACATTAAATCACACTTATAAACATAACTTACCTCCACATGCAGGTTTTCCAATGATTCCAGCCGTCCGACGGTCATTCACCTCCGAAACCCTAGATCGGGGGGTCCACACATCTACCCTTATAGCTTTCTCCGTACGAGGATGGACCAATGGACTTTTTTATCTATCTATGTTCGTTTAGCACATATGTACATGGAAAACCAAGGTTGAACACAATTCACCACATTATTCACACCGGTAGACCCATACCTGGAGTTTCCACATACGGATCGACGATTTTACTAAGTGTTAGCCCATGTCCGTGAACAACGTCAGACACGTGACCTACATATGCCATCTAAAAACATTAAATCACACTTATAAACATAACCTAGCTCCACATGCAGGTTTTCCAATGATTCCGGCCCTCCGACGGTCATTCACCTCCGAAACCCTAGATCGGGGGGCCCCGCAAATCTACCCTTATAGCTTTTTTCGTACGAGGATGGACCAATGGACTTTTTTTATCTATCTATGTTTTTTAGCACATATGTACATGGAAAACCAAGGTTGAACACATTTCACCACATTATTCACACCGGTAGACCCGTACCGGGAGTTTCCACATACGGATCGACGATTTTACTAAGTGTTAGCCCATGTCCATGAACAACGTCAGACACATGACCTACATATGCCATCTAAAAACTTTAAATCACACTTATAAACATAACCTAGCTCCACATGCAGGTTTTCCAATGATTCCGGCCCTCCGACGGTCATTCACCTCCGAAACCCTAGATCGGGGGGGCCCGCAGATCTACCCTTATAGCTTTCTCCGTACGAGGATGGACCAATGGACTTTTTTTATCTATTTATGTTTGTTTAGCACATATGTACATGGAAAACCAAGGTTGAACACATTTCACCACATTATTCACACCGGTAGACCCGTACCAGGAGTTTCCACATACAGATCGACGATTTTACTAAGTGTTAGCCCATGTCCGTGAACAACGTCACACACATGACCTACATATGCCATCTACAAACATTAAATCACACTTATAAACATAACTTACCTCCACATGCAGGTTTTCCAATGATTCCGGCCGTCCGACGATCATTCACCTCCGAAACCCTAGATCGGGGGGGGGGGGGGGGCGCACATCTACCCTTATAGCTTTCTCCGTACGAGGATGGACCAATGGACTTTTTTATCTATCTATGTTCGTTTAGCACATATGTACATGGAAAACCAAGGTTGAACACAATTCACCACATTATTCACACCGGTAGACCCATACCTGGAGTTTCCACATACGGATCGACGATTTTACTAAGTGTTAGCCCATGTCCGTGAACAACGTCAGACACATGACCTACATATGCCATCTAAAAACATTAAATCCCACTTTAAACATAACCTAGCTCCACATGCAGGTTTTCCAATGATTCCGGCCCTCCGACGGTCATTCACCTCCGAAACCCTAGATCGGGGAGGCCCGCAGATCTACCCTTATAACTTTCTCCGTACGAGGATGGACCAATGGACTTTTTTATCTATTTATGTTTGTTTAGCACATATGTACATGGAAAACCAAGGTTGAACATATTTCACCACATTATTCACAGCGGTAGACCCGTACCGGGAGTTTCCACATACGGATCGACGATTTTACTAAGTGTTAGCCCATGTCCGTGAACAACGTCAGACACATGACCTACATATGCCATCTAAAAATATTAAATCACACTTATAAACATAACCTAGCTCCACATGCAGGTTTTCCAATGATTCCGGTGTTGGGATACGGGGCACAAAACACAAATTTTTCATACCTACGGTACCCGAACCCAAGATCTATGCTATGGTTGTTGGAAATATGCCCTAGAGGCAATAATAAAATGTTATTATATATATTTCCACGTTCGTAATTAATGTTTATATTTCTGTGCTATAATTGCAATGACCCTGACTATGAGATTCAGAAGAAAACTCACTTGCATGTGTGGAAATGTAAACACCAAGAGTTCCTGGTTTAGCCTCTAAGACCAGCTCATGTGCTAACTGATGATTACGTTTTCTTAATCATGGACATTGTTCTTGTAACAAGGATGTCAGTAGCAATGGGAACATATTGTTAGCAGAACAATGATGTTGAACCGACCCCAGTATTGAATGATATACTTAGAGATCACATCGTAACTACGTTATAAGTCATATCATGAAATGTTATCATATACGTAATTCCTTAGACCATGAGAGTATCGAGTTGCTTCACACAGGAAGACATGCTTTGGTTCTTAGATGAATCCTCCCGTAAATGGGAAGTAGTAAAATAAGTTCTGGGTATGTCAGATGGTGTGGCTAGTGACTGTGAGAGTTCAAGAATGGGATTTGCTCCTTCACGATGAAGAAGATATTCACTTCGGGCCCACTCGGTATGACGGTATCCATTATAGTCTGGCCAGACGCATTGTGATTCAGTCACGGGGATACCGGAATACGATAACGAGAAAAGGGACAAACGAGCAAAGAGGATAACGAGTGGCTTGTGTTCAAAAGTTGTTACACATGGGTGCCAAACTTCTCTCCTCTAACTTTGTCATATATCGCGAAGCAAAGGGAATGGTACATGAATAAACATAATGGTTCACTCGAAGTTTCTTCGTGTATGTGCGGGAGTCAACATGGGTGTCCATGGCTCCGCTGTTGATTATTGGCTATTGACGAAAGGCTGTTGACCTATGTCCGGAAGATGTTCTGAGTCATGTCCGCATTATACCGAACCTATTGGGTCACACACTTAACGAGCAGTAGTCTGTTAGAATACTAGTATGGTAGAAGGTTTAGTGGAAGCAAAGCAGAATAGTTCATACGGGTACCGGAAGTAGTTCCGGAGATTTATGGAATTGTTCATAAGGGCACCAGAAGTAGTTCTGGGTATTTAAGGTTATGTCCGGATCACTCTGGAGTAGTCCCAGGTGGTTCCGGAACATATGAGAATGGTACTGGGGAAGTCCTGGATCAACCGGAATAGTTTCCGGATAATCGCTGAGCGTCCCGACAACCTTCGCGGTCATCGGGTGGCTTAAACTGTAACTCGGATGGTCTTGGAAACTATCCGTATGGCTCCGTAACGTCCGAGAACGGTCTCGGAAGGTCCTGGAAGTGCTCCAGAAGTGTCCGGAATGTCCCGAAACGGTCCCGGTATGTCCCGGAAGGTCCTGGAAGCTTCTAGAAGGTCATGGAAGGTTCCGGAAGGTTCCGGGCAGTACCACCCACTCCCCTGCGCCCCTAGCCTTGGGGGGAAAGCCACCTAGGCTGCCCTGGCCGTCCAAGGGGTGGGGGGCGCACCAAGGGGAAGGAATCCTCCTCCAGGTGGAAAGTCCAACTCACCAATATGGCAGGTTTCCGGTGGGAAGGTATGGGAAGATTTGGGAGGTTTGGGAGTCCAAGTTGGACACCCCACCCACCTTATTGCGCCCCAAGGGCCTCTTGGCCACCTATATAATGTGGGGGAGGGGTGGGGGGCGCAACACAACTTGTCCCCAAGGCCTATGCGCCACCCTCCCTCCTCTAAACCCCGTTGCTCCACAATTAGACCCCGGTTTAGACGCTGTTCTAGATCGGAATCCGTTAGGGTTTTCTCCCTCTAGTTTTCTCGGTGGCGTTCATCTCTGGACGGCGGAGCGCTGCTGGATTGTTGCTACGGGATGTGTGGATACTAATGGAGGGGTCGTACCTTCGACCCTTCTTCGAGGAGCTTCTTCATGGGACTTGTCCGTGGGACTAGATCGCGGGACTTGTTCGTGGGATTGATCGAGGGACTGTTCGTGGGAGAACTTGCGAGATCTACTTCCACTACGTCCACGAGCTTCACCAACTCTACTTCCGCTACATCGGTTGGTGAGCCATGACCTAAAACCTTGTATGCAATCTTCTTGGATGATCTTGGGTTCTTGATTCGTAGGCCAAAATTTTTTGTTTTCTACTACGTTTCCCAACAATGGCGATGTAAAGTAACGGAGGGAATCGGTGTTCATACCTTTGAAGACCAAAAGAGGGAAACGTTCTTGCGAACGTGGTTGGCGTAGACTTAGAACTACGACCTCCCTGTCGTGTAGAAGACCACCACCGGCGAGGATGACTCCCGGTAAACCTCCAGCGACGAAGTAGCACCACAGGTGTAGTTCCTCGAAGAGATTATACACGTACGGTACAATCGATGTTCCTCCCGGGCCCCGAACCAGGCGAGCAGCGGAAAAAGACGGCTACGGATCCCGACTCCAGCAGAACGACGACCTGCCTTATGATGGAGAACTCCAATCCAGGTGAAGACTCCAAACAAGGGGAGTCCACTTCCGGGAAGGAGAAGGAGGAAGAAGGAGATATTCGTGTGTTGGAAAAAGGGGGGCTACCCCTCCTTATATAGGCCAAGGGGGGGGTGTGATCCTCCTCCCCTCCCCCATGTGGGACTAAACTCCCAAGGGGGGGGGAGTGCGCCGGCCATAAGGGGGGATGGGCCCCACCCTTGGCGCCAAGCCCAAGGGGGGAGACCCCCTCCTCCCTTAATGGGCCCCATGGGCCCATTTAGCCTTTTCCCATTTTTAAATTTATTTAATATGTTTTAAATATTTAATTCAGATAATTAAATAATAAAACATTATTAAAACAATTAAACTTTATTTTAAACTATTCAAAATGTCCGGAAACCATTCCGTCTTCCTCCGGAACTATTCCGGTGATTTCTCCTATTTCACCGATTGATCCCGTAACTGTCCTATGCATCGATTGCCCTTAAGTGTAACACCCTAGCTGTCGTCGATATGTGACGGCAAATGCCATGGGGATGGCTAAAGGTGGGGGAACAATGCGCAGATGACCGGCGCTCCAGACGGGTCTAGGTACAGGCACAGTCAGACACCGCGAAGTACCCAGGTTCGGGGCTCTCCGTAGAGATAAAAACCCTACTCCTGCATGTCTGCACTATATGTGGAATATCTGTACATGGTGCTCCTTGAGCTGTATATATGCTACTGTCGAGCTGGACTGCTGCTATCTGAGCTGGCTACTAGTAATGAGATGAAAGAGTGGAATCCTCTAGTACTAATGCTCCTGGCTCCATCCTCTTTCTCACCGTGGGTACCCTTGCCCTTTATATAGTAGTGGCAAGGGGACAAGGGGGTGAGGGAGAGAGGGAACAAGGAGACAAAGGGGGGACAAGAAGTACAAGTGAAGTGACACCATGCTGTGATGTAATGTGACATCTAACCACTACACTATTCCTGACATGACTAGAGATGTCACTCAGTTATCTTGTCTGCTTGTCTTGTCTGCTTGATGTAGATGCCTCGGTTGACCTCTTGGACAGTCGAGTGTGCAAACAGTCGGCCGAGTGCGCGGACGGCCGACTGCGAGGCAATCGACCGGCGTCCGAGCTGGCACGCAATCGGGATGGAGCAGTCGGCGGGGGGCCGAGCCGGAGCGCAGTCGGCGAAGGCGCGCAGTTGGCGCTGCGTCGAATCGGTGACTTTGGTATACCCGGGGGTATTTCCTCCGACAGTAGCCTCCGAGCCTCCGGGTGACTCAGTGAGTCATCCGAAGGGTTTCTTCTTTGTCGGTGTAGACGGACGTCGACTGCACTTGGTGCAACTTCTTTCCAGTGGGGGTGCGCAAGCGCACCCACTGGGTGTAGCCTCCGAGCCTCCGGGTGACTCGGAGAGTCATCCGGAGGGTTCCTTGATTTTGTTGTAGTCGATGGCGTCGAGGGTCTCAGTAGTTTTCCCCCGGAAACAATCATGCATAAGACAAACGTTAGTTATCTCGGATATATCGAATACTTCTTATTTTTCTCAAAATGTAGATTTGTGCAATCGGGAGGCCGACTCGGCTTTGCCTTCGCCCCGCAGTCGTTTTTTTGTTCATTCCACCCTTTGGCTCTTGCTCTCGCCAGCATTACAGCCGGCTTGCGGTCTGTAGATGGATCGAACGGTCGGCCGCCAGATGAAGTGTACAGTACTTAGACTTTGGGAAGCAAACTCAACCGAGCAAACTTCCAAAAGGAAACGATCGGGTCGCCCAAATTGTTTTCTCTTTGTACGTTGTTCATGTGTGGTGACCTCCAGCTTTTGCTCTTTGCCAGCGTTGCAGCCGGCATGCGGTCTGCAGATGGATCAAATCGCAGGCCTTTCACTCCGTACACACTACTAATCCGTCTGTCGGAAATAACTATTTGGGTTATCCGGCCTGCCCAGAGGCAGCCGGTCCCGGGCCGAACATGCAGCCGACTGGAAATAACGCGGAGCTAACCCCCGAAGACTACTCAGGTTCATCTGTCATGCTTGCTATGGTAAGCAGTATTGAGAGGAACTCACATTGAATTTTCGGCGCAGTCGGAACACCCACTGGGTGAAGGTGCATCCTCCGGGTGACTTGGTGAGTCATCCGGAGGGTTTTCTGTTGATGTAGCAGACGGGACACTCGGCAGGCTCGTCCTCCGAGCCTCCGAGTGACTCGTCGAGTCGTTCGGAGAGTCTTTTGTTGATGAAGACGGGGCACTCGGCGGGTTCTTCCTCCGAGCTTCCGAGTGACTCGTCGAGTTATTCAGGCAAGTGATCCCTTGTGGTTGCTCCAGTGGATGGTCTGCCATCCGGGTCACAACCACACTTCTTTTTCGCAATCGGCTGACCGGTCAGCGCAATCGGATTGACACCGGCCGACCTAACTCTTTTTTTTTGCTGACCTGACGCAGTCAACAGTCCGATCTGACGCAGCCGATCCAACACATAGCACACTGATATGCTCGCAGTGAGACGAAAATTTCATCGCAACCGGTTCCGTCACCGGTTTTGTCTTCTTGTGCAATTGGATGCTTAAACAAAGCAATCGGCCTTTGCCAAATAGTAACCGGCACACTTTTTTTTTTGTAACTAGCTGGACGAGCTGAGGCAATCGGTTATCAGCACAATCGGCCCAGCCCTACTAAAAATTTGCCAACGATCGAGGAGCAATCGGCCTCTAAGGTAATAGCAACATCCGACCTTGCTTTTTCTACACATCCGAGCTGACCTTTCCATCTTTCTAAAACTTGCTTTTTTCTGAGAAGGCTGCCTCTACACTCGGAAAAAAGTTCTGTGGAGACCGGTTGCAAACCACGTTCCGTGCATACCCTACGCAAGATGCGTCCACGTGTTCCACCTCTCCATCCTGCGTCCACCTCTCCTCCGCCCCCGCTAGTGGATTTCCTCGGCTCGAGCGCCTCTTCTCGGCTCCAAACCTGGGTCTACGCATATATATATCGCCTCGGAACACGGATACTACGATCGATTTCTGTCGAGATACACAACTATTTTTCTGATTCCCTGGGCACGGTCAGCCAGCAATCCCGACCGAGAGTGGCGGACTGCAACGGGTTCCTCGCTCCGGCGCTCGCCGTAGCGCGCGGAACAAACAAGTATGTCTGCTACCCGCCCAACGCCTCGCTGCTCTCTTCTTCCCATGGCTGCAACTGGCCGGAAAGACAGCCATGGTTCTGTAATTTTTGAAAGAACAGCTTCATATCATTCTTTCAAATTTTGTTAATTACAAATAATGGTTCTGTAATCTCAGGTAACCCGTTATAGCAGCAGAACAAATACAAGACATATTTACATAACGAAAGTTACACAAACAAACTTCGGCGCTCTAGATTTCATAATAAAAACTGCAACACCAATTAGGATCCATCTTGTTATGTCCTCTTCACCTTGTTGATCAATGACAAACGTTTTGATGCTACTTCAATTTTCCGAACCTTCTTGTGTTGCAAAGTTCAGAGAATGTCTTACAGCTAAGGCTTCAGGTAGTTTCAGATTGTCCACTTTGACATTCCTGGTGCAAGTCTAAGAAATCAACAAGCAGTCCATCTTCTCCAATGGTTTCCTTGTGCTCTCATTATCTCCAATGTTGTTGGTTAGAGAAAAGCATCAAGATTTGTGTTGCATCATCCACTGGAAAATGGTCATATGCGTGACCACTGCAATCAGCTATTTAATCTCTACAAAAGAACAAGTCGAGAACACAATCATGTACTTCGCCGAGCCACATATATAAAAAAAACAATGTTTAGAAAATCGGTAATCGGTAATGGCTCGGTCAGCTAGAGAGTAGAAATTAATCGTAAATCGGCCAATTAATCGGAATTAATCGGTCGACCATTAATCGGTCAGTTTTTTATAAACCTCAGATTCCGAGTGTTGATACCAAATTCTTTGCAAAAAAATATATGTATCCTTTGATGAAATATGAAGCCAATTACAATGCACTATCTCTTTGATCTGCAAAATAGAAAAGCTAACAAAAATTGTATGAATCATAATGGTAAGAACTTGCAGAAGCTGTAAAATACTCCCTCTGTTTCTAGATATAGGGCGTATAGTTTTTGGCATGGAAATTAAAGAACACACGTGAAGGAAAAATTACACCGGGTTTGGAAGAGATTATCCATTGGTTATTGTTGTGACCAAATAGAGAGGTTTGCAAGAAATAAGGAAACATGATCAAAAAATTTAAAAAATTGTCCAAACGAGTGTTGTAACACAATACACCCTATACTTTGGATTTTTTTCTCAAAAAACTATACGCCCTATATCTATGAACGGAGGGAGTATTAAAAATGGGAAAGCTCACTATAGGGAAGCTTCCATATCTCTTATGTTGAAGAAAATGAGATATATGGAAGCTTCTCTTACAATTCTGGATAGGTTAAGATTTTTGTTTTTGGAATGCATGATGAATGGGTTTTATACGTAATTTTATAAGATATAATAATGCCAAAATCTCTCATATCATATCCGACCAGTTTTCCTTGTCCATAATGCATAGTTTCTCATTTTTTTATGTTTTATAATTTTATTGCATAATTTTATTTTTATTTTTATCTTGTTTTATGTTATTTTTAGGTTTGTTGGCATGTGCATGGTCTTGGCATGTTAAAAGGGATCAATTAGAGTCAAATCGGAGGACCTACGGTGCCAGACTTAGCCATTTAGGAAGTGTCAAATGATATTTTTTTAAATGCTCTAAATAAAGATCTAATGATATCAACATGAGGCCTCGTCAATACGAGTTCAACAAGTCCAAGAACATCAAAATCAGAGTTCGTATTAAGAATCGACGATCGTTTACAGTACGAAGCATTAAAACTAGACTTAAGTAAGATGGCGCCTTTGTCCAAGACGCCATGGTAGAGGGCATGCCACCCCTAGTAAAGGCGACATGGTACAGGGCATGAAGCCAATAGTAAAGGCGCCATGATCCTGACAAACCCTCTAGCAGTTCCGACGTGGCGAGTTGTATGACCCTTTATCATGGCGTCATGGTGTCTAGCATGATGATATATAGGCGGACCCCATGAAAAATGTTAGTTTATAAAATATTTAAATTTTAGGTTTATTTTGTGTTTAAAATTCAAATAAAAATTTCCCCGTAAGGGAGGGGCGGCGGCAGACGACCGTAGGCGACTCCATCGACGACGACGGATGAGGGATGTGGTGGCTTGTACCGGACGCGCCTTGAACTGACTCTAGTTTGGATTGGGGGTCGTGTGTTGTTGCCTCCAGTTCAGTCCAGCCGAGCCGAGCAGCGTTTTCTGAAGCTGAGAAAAGGCGTTCGAGCCGATGGAAAGCACGAACGGGAGCGGAGGAGAGGGGGTCGTAAGATGGGGAGGTGGAACACGTGGATGTATCTGGCATAGGGTATGCACAGAACGGTATATGCAGCCGGTCTGCACGGAATTTTTTTTCCCTACACTCTGCTTCAGCCCGGCCAACAGGGAACTTAACACAGAGGAGGAACGCGCGCAGCTGGCCCGGGCGCAGCCAGCGCGAGCAACCGGCCATGGCGCAACCGGCTCAGAGGAGAGCCCTGAGGGAATCGGAAAGGGGCTCGCACAGAATCGGAGGGGCGGCTGGACCGACCCGGCCGAGGCACCCGGCGGGCCACAGCATGGGCGCAGCCAAGCAGCGGCAGGCGGACGCCGGCGTGGAGTCGGCGGGCCGTCCTGGAGGGAGGAGCTCGGGCAGGCGGCGGTTCCGAGCAGGAACGAGGTCGGACATGGCGGAGCAATCGGCAGCCGCAACGTCGGTCGAGGCAGGCAGACTCAGGAAGAGCTCGGTCATGGACCTGTGCGCGACGCAGCCACATGCGGAGGAGCCTCGAGGCGCGACTACTGGAGGGCGACCACGGCCTAAGCGGAGGAGCGGCCAGGCAGGGGCGCCGGAGGAGGAACGCAGCTGGAGCCGGCCAGCGAGCATGCTCGGGCGAAGGCGGCGCCGTACTCGGACGGAGCAGCAGAGCCTTTGACTGAGCAATGTCCAACCCACACCCAGCCAATGTGTGTATGCGTAGTACGGGCACTACTTGGCTTTGAGGAGCAGACTTGACCAGAAGGAGTAGCCGGATGGAAAAGACTGTGCAGCCCATGCTCGATGGATGAGGGCACATGCGTCCGGGAGGCCTAGCGCGCAGGCGGCGAGCACGCCTAGCCGGCCCTGCTTGAGGAGAACGACCCCGGGGGTCACCGTCGCGCAGCGCGAGGGCGCGGGTAGCGACGAGGATCCCACGGGAAGGCCGCGGACGGCCAGCCAGCCGCGGTGCGCGGGGAAGGAGCCCGCGGAAACAGGACGTCGCCGGAACACATGGGGCCTCCGGCGTGGCCATCCGAGACGGGGAGCCCTGGGAGGCTCTGGGGCGCGCCTAGGCGATGCGCCGCCGGCGGGAGCCTACGCTGGTGGAGACGCGACGACGGCCACAGGAGGACGTTGGGGAAGCCGGCGAGATGCTGCCGAGTCGTGGACGCGCGGGAAGATTAAGCAGATGGCCACGGGCGAGGCGGAGCTCAAGATGCGCTCGGGGTGGAGCAGCCAGCACCGGGAAGCCGTAGGCGTCGGGCGGAGGAGCTCAGCTGGCAGGCGCCGGCACGCGTGGACTCCGGGCATACAGCCTGCTGCACCCAGATCCAGATCCAGAAGTTGGCGCTGTTGAAGAAGCTTGATAAAGAAAAAATCCCGGTCGGAACGGAGATCCGGTCGCTGCAATTCGCCCCACGGTGGGCGCCAACTGTCGTCGATATGTGACGGCAGATGTCATAGGATGACTAAAATGGGGGAACAATGCGCAGACGACGACGCTCCGGACGGGTCTAGGTACAAGCACAGTCGGACACCGCGAAGTACCCAGGTTCGGGGCTCTCCGTAGAGATAAAACCTCTACTCCTGCCTGTCTGGACTATAGACATATATCTGTACACTGGTGCTCCTCGAGCTGTATATCTGCTACTGCCGAGCTGAAGGTGCTGCGGCCGAGCTAATCTACTCATGGATGGATGGATTGCTAGCTAGTACTAATGCTCCTGGCTCCATCCTCCTTCTCACCGTGGGTACCCTTGCCCTTTATATAGTAGTGGCAAGGGGACAAGGGGGCGAGGGAGAGAGGGAACAAGGAGACAAATGGGGGACAAGAAGTACAAGTGAAGTGACACCATGATGTGATGTAATGTGACATCTAACCACTACACTATTCCTGACATGAATAGAGATGTCACTCAGTTATCTTGTCTGCTTGTCTTGTCTGCTTGATGTAGATGTCTCGGTTGACCTCTTGGACAGCCGAGTGTGCAAACAGTCGGCCGAGTGCGCGGACGGCCGACTGCGAGGCAATCGACCGGCGTCCGAGCTGGCACGCAATCGGCATGGAGCAGTCGGCGGGGGGCCGAGCCGGAGCGCAGTCGGCGAAGGCGCGCAGTTGGCGCTGCGTCGAATCGGTGACTTTGGTATACCCGGGGGTATTTCCTCCGACACTAACGGTCCGGGAAACAGCAGACATGGTCGAGACTCTTTTCATTGACCAATGACTAGTCAGTTGGATCTGGTTACAATCCTTGCATGTGTCCATCCCTGACGTAGTCTCGCGTCACATGGAACTTTCGGAGGATGTGCTTGGCTGTAGAGTGAGTTCTTGGCTCCTTCGCGTTAGCAATGGCACCCGTGTTGTCGCAGAAGATTCCCACGGGGTCAGTGCAACTGGGAAAGACGCCAAGCTCGATCACGAACTTCTTCAGCCACAGCGCTTCGTTTGACACTTCGCAAGCGGCAATATACTCCGACTCCATTGTAGATTGAGCGACGACTGACTGTTTGCCGCTCCTCCAGCTAATTGCGCCACCGTTCAACATGAAAACATATCCCGTCTGGGATTTCGAGTCATCTAGATCTGAGCCGAGGCTTGCGTCAACGTAACCTTTTACGGTGAGCTCCTCATCAACTCCTCCATAAACGAGAAAGAGATCCTTGGTTCTTCTTAAGTACTTAAGGATGTTCTTTACTGCTGCCCAGTGAGCCATTCCCGGGTTACTCTGGTAGCGATTAGTCATACTAAAGGCCAGCGCTAAATCCGGTCTAGTACATAACATAACATACATGAGAGAACCTATGGTTGAGGCATAGGGCTTTGAGGACATCTCCTCCTTATCTTTTGTTGTGGTTGGGCATTGAGTCACGCTTAATTTGACACCTTTTATAACTGGCAAGAGACCTCTCTTGGAGTCATCCATTTTGAACCTTTTCAATATCTTGTCAATATAAGTGTTCTGACTCAAGGCCAACCGTCGATTAGGTCTATCTCTATAGATCTTAATCCCTAATATGTACGCAGCTTCACCTAGGTCCTTCATGGAAAATTGTCCATTCAGATATTCCTTCACTTCCTCTAAGAATTTCTTATCGTTCCCTATTAGTAATATGTCATCTACATATAACACAAGGAATGCTACACAGCTCCCACTCAGTTTCTTATAGACGCAGAACTCTTCGACGTTTTGGACAAATCCAAAAGCTTTAATGACCTCATCAAATCGAAGATTCCAGCTCCGAGATGCTTGCTTCAACCCATAGATGGACCGTTGAAGCTTGCACACCTTACCAGCGTTCCTTGGATCGACAAACCCCTCTGATTGCATCATATACAACTCTTCCTCAATGTTGCCATTTAGGAATGCAGTTTTCACATCCATCTGCCATATCTCGTAATCATGATATGCAGCTATTGCTAGTAGGATCCGAATAGACTTTATCATCGCTACAGGAGAGAACGTCTCCTCGTAGTCAACTCCTTGAATTTGTCGGAAACCCTTCGCGACAAGTCGAGCTTTGTAGACAGATATGTTTCCGTCTGCGTCAGTCTTTTTCTTGAAAATCCATTTATTCTCGACGGCCTTGCGGTCCTCGGGAATATCCACCAAAGTCCATACTTTGTTGGTGTACATGGAGTCTATTTCGGATTTCATGGCTTCAAGCCATTTCTCGTACTTGGGTCCCTCCATTGCTTCTTTGTAACTTGTAGGTTCATCCGACTCATCTGCCGAGATTGCATTCACAAGCTGTCTGTAAAACTCAGTAGGTTGACGGACTCTTGATGACCTACGAGGCATAAAAGGTTCCTCTTCATTCTCATCATGATCATCATCAATGTCATGATCGTTATGAATGTCGTTCTGGCCATTCTCTTCAGCTCCTACTATGGAAGATGGTTCCAGAACAATTTCCGTAGCCGTTTCTTCCAATTGGAGTGATTGGTCAGTTACTTCATCGAGGTCTATTTTCCTCCCACTCAACTCTTTCGCGAGAAACTCCTTCTCAAGAAAGTGTCCCGTGTTGGCAACAAACGTTTTGCTGTCAGACTTGTTGTAGAAGGTGTATCCACAAGTTTCCTTGGGATAGCCACAAAGATGCACTTATCCGCCTTGGATTCAAGTTTGTCAGGCTGTAGTTTTCTAACATAAGCCTTACAACCCCAAATCTTCAGGTGAGACAACTTAGGTTTTGTGCCATGCCATTCTTCAAATGGTGTTGTCTTTACGGATTTGGATGGTGCCCTATTAAGAATATGAACGGCAGTTTCTAATGCATACCCCCAGAATGACACAGTCAAATCAGTATGAGACATCATCGATCGTACGATATCCAATAGGGTTCGAGTACGTCGCTCAGCCACACCGTTTCTCTGAGGTGTGCATGCCGGCGTAAGCTGCGGTACTATGCCACAAGACTTCAGATGATTGCCAAACTCGTGAATCAAATACTCGCCACCTCGATCCGATCGAAGGTGCTTGATTTTCTTTCCGAGTTGATTTTCGGCCTCATTCTGAAATTCCTTGAACTTTTCAAAGGTTTGAGACTTGTGCTTCATCAAGTTAATATACCCATATCTACTCAAGTCATCAGTAAAGGTCACGAAGTAACGAAGACCATTGCGAGTGGGGACGTTCATGGGTCCACATACATCCGAGTGTATGATCCCCAATAAGACATCCGCACGCTCCATTACGCCATTGAATGGAGTCCTTGTGATTTTTCCCATGAGGCATTATTCACATGTATCAAGGGATCCAAAATCCAATGACTCAAGAAGTCCATCCTTATGGAGCTTCTCCATGCGTTTTATACCAATATGACCAAGTCGGCAATGCCACATCTTCATGTGATCTTCATCATGCTTCAATCTTTTGGCCTCAATATTGTTAATGTGACACACGTCATCATCGAGATCAAGTACGAATAAACCATGCAACTCCGGTGCGTGAACATAAAACATTTCATCCTTATAAATCGAACAACCAATTCTATCAGACTTAAAAGAATAGTGGTCTCGCTTCAAGCAAGAGCCACTAACGATGTTCACACTCAACGCGGGTACATAGTAGCAATTATTCGGAACTAAAACCAATCCCGAAGGGAGACTAAGATGCTTCGTGCCGACCGCCAAGACTTCAATCTGACAGCCATTCCCCACGCGCATCGTCACTTCATCTTTGAGCAAGCGTCTCCTATTCCTTAGTCCCTGAATGGAATTAAAAATATGAGCGACAGATCCTGTATCAAATATCCAGGATGTGTTCCTGGCGCTTGTCAAGAGAAGATCAACAATATGTATATCAAATATACCTTCGTCTCTGTAACAGCCCAGTTTTTGCAAAAATTAAAAAAATTGTTTTCGGTGTGAATTGTTGGATTGTCTGATTTGTTTGCGGTGTTTGCATCCCCGATTTATCGATCGGTGATTATTTTTCCCCTATTATCTCGTATCGGACGGAGACCGACCCTTTCCACCTCGACACTCGACCTTTGCGACACCGGGTTTCACCCGATCACCGTCGCGAAAACCGCACGAGACCAGCCGCAGCCAACGGAACGAAAAACCCTGTTTAATAATTAAACGGGATATTTTTATAGCGCGCCGGAAAGTGTTCTCGGAACGGTCCCAGCGCGAGGTGAACGCCGCCGGCTCGACTCGCTGATCGCGCAGTTCGAAGTTTTACCCGAATCGGAGGTACTGCGGACCCCCGGCGGTCAGAAACATGACCACCGTGTGCGCGAGAGAAAAACCGGGGATGTTTTTGCAAACTGCCAGCCCCCGGGGCTATATAAAGACCACCACACTCCCACCCCTTTTCTAGGGTTCCCCTAGCCACACTTGGCAGCCACCAGCCCCAGATCTGGCCCCAAATACCCCAATTTTCGCAGCAAACCCTAGCCTCCCAGATCTTGATCCAGCCCAATGGATCTGGACCGTCAGATCGGCCGATCTGACGGCCAGAATTGTGCCACGTCAGCCCAGCCTACTCTCCTCTCTCCTCTAGCACGCAACCGCCTCCACTGCCCGTGGCGCCGCCGCCTCTCGCAGCCAGCCGGCCGGCCACCGGAGCAGCCCCAGCCGGAGCCGACCTCCCTCCCCTTTCCCTCTTCTCCTCTTTCCTCTTCCCTCTCTCTGACCCCGCCTCCTTCTCTTCCCTTGCAGGCCGCGCGCCACGGACGGGTCTCCTCGAGCTCGTGACGCGTCGCGCCGCCCTTGGCCTCCACCGGCGACGGGATCCGGCGGGATCCATGCATCCACGCCCTGCTCGCTGTCCCCCGCGCCCCCGTGCCTGCTCCGCCCCCTCCTCCTCGCTCCGGTCACCAGAGGCCAGCCGACCAGGAGCAACCTCCGCCAAGCTCGGGACGGGGACGACGCCCGTCCAGCGCCCGCTCGTCCCGCTGCCAGCTGGGCCGGCGCGCCCAGCGGCCCAACGCCCCCGAGCCAGGCCGCAGCCCAGCTCCTCCTCTCAGGCCAGATGGACCCTAGAGCCCATGGGTGAGGCGCCCAGCCATGTTTTTTTTTCTTTTTGTTTTTTTTTATTACTTGCTGTGCTAGTTGGGCCCAGTAGTCTGTTTCAGCCCGTTTAGTTTTTTTTCTGCTGCTAGTTTTATTTATTTATTTAGGTAGATTTAGTTGTTTTATTGTGGTGCCCGTATCTTTTCACCGGTAGCTCCAATGGAGACGCTTTCTACATGAAAGTTGCTCCGTTTTGCGCGTAGATTATTAAAATGTTGTTTTTTCCATGTTTGAGCTTGTTTACTTGCTGTTTGACTGCTAATTACACTGCTTGCCACTGTAACTGTAATTGCAATAACTTTATAACCGTTGCTCTGTTTAAAATGTTTCTTATATGTAACTTGATTAGTTTTTCGTGTACTTTGTGTTTATGCTATTGTTTGTTGTTGTTAACCAACCTAAAATATGGTTTAGGGCAGAACAGTACCAAATGTTTTAATCATCGTGCGGCACTTAGTGGATGCCATGTTTACGTTGTGCCTCACTTAAATTGACTAGCATAGATAGTTTCTTTTGTGCTTGACCTTTTTCCATGTTTGTGTGCTATGTCATGCTTGCTTGAGTTGCCATGTTAATAACCGTTGTTTGATCACCTGTAGCTAAGCAACTTGAACCACCGTAAACGTGCGGTATTCGTCGTGTGTGACGAGTACTCCACTTAAATCGTTAGTAACCGCCCTCGACGGTAGGTGCGATGTCTCGTGTTACTTCTTGCTGATGCTTGCTCGTGTTTGCTCCGTAGTAATAGTGGTGCACCGTTGATTGCTTTCCAGTGTTTCCTTATTGTGTGCTTCCGCGGGTACCTCTCGGAGACGATGCGAGCTTGCGATCGACTACACCTTCGGAACCCGACTTATCAACAGGCAAGGACTATGCATTACTTATGATCCATTCTATTTCAACCAGCGGTTTGCATGCTAGTATAGCTTAGGTTCGATGTTTGATCCTACCACATGTTTACAGCCTCTTTCAAACCGATACAGCCATGTCCCTTCCCAGCAAACCTTGTACTGTTATGTTACTTTTGCTCGTTGCTCAGCCCCTGCTTAGTATGCATGCTTAGGATGCTGCGATGTTACCCTCTTACTCCTTGGGTTGGGATATCACATTATTATATTGTTGTTGATGATATGATTATTATAATGTTGACTATATTCGACGAAGGATGGAAGGTCTAGGCAATCCCGCCCCGACGCTTTGTTCCATTCGAGTCACCTAGGATCCGAGTTCCGGGTATTGGTTTTAAGACTGAGCGTGCCTAACCGCGTGTGGGATTTTATGGCGTCCCATTTTCTTACCTACCTAGCTTCAAACATTTCTAGTGGTGGCCCAAGCTGATTTACCATTTGAAACCGTGTGTGTGCTGGTCAGCTGCCAGTTGTTTTCAAACCAACCCGGACCAGTGAGGACTTAGTTCCCTTGCTGGCCCACCTTGTTCGGCTGAGGACCCGGTTTCCCATGTGTGATTAACCGGCTATCCAAACCCGAGACAGACGGTAGAGACCAGATCGAGAGAGCGGCCGGCTCCTGAGATGGACGTCGACTCACCGGGGGCCACCCGGATTTGTTCGTTGTTAGCAAGAGGGACCTGTCGTTTCGGCTCTCTTGGAACTAAATCATAAAATGGTTGCCTGTGATGGGTACCAACTGAGAGTGATGGACGTGCGTGCGGAGCCTCGTAATGGGCAGTTGGTACACCCCTGCAGGGTTAAATCTTTTCGAGAAGCCGTGTCCACGGTTATGGACGACTTGAGACCTAGTCCTTGTTCATAGACAACAACAACTGAGATAATCTTAATATAACTTGATCAACGTGTGTGTGTGCCTTGACTGCTTCTTCTTCGTCGGGATGCGAAGAGGAGGACAAGGATAGGATAGGTGTTATGCTTGCGTAGTAGTTGATAGCAAGACTTGTTGGAGGCGATTCCTCATCGAATTCTTGGCTTCTTATCTTACTCTCTAGATCGTTAGCCACTTCATAAATGCTAGTGCGGCAGCAACCTCACCACTTTCCCCTTCCTTACCGTAAACTACTCGTTGTCCTAGAATGACGAGTGATGAAGTCCTTGTTGGGTCAGATGACCACTACAGTTGGATGCTGAGTACCTCTGTACTCATGATACTACCCCCAAACTCTTTTCAGGGTTCTCGATCGACAACAGGTATGGTGATCGACGTTTCACGTGGAGACTCGACGACGACTAGTTAGGCGGATCCCGGCGGAGGGCCTGGACCCGTGTGGTTATGGGATCGTTGTTTTCTCTTTGCCACTAGGCATTTGATTGTAGTCTGTACTCAGACATGTATCTTCCGCTGTTGTATTGTATTTAAGGCAGTTGTATGCCGCTTGTATGAGATGTTGTATCCTTGTATCTGTAATGTTGTGATATCATGTTGGAAATCCGGGGCATATGGCTTTGTCATATGTCGCGGTGGGACCGATATGTGCTTCGTCCCCGGATCTGGATGGAAACACCTAGATCTGGAACAGTACCGCATATCGGGCCTTACAGTCTCTCTTGGCGA
The DNA here is from genome assembly GCA_950022295.1 of Bromus sterilis. NCBI lineage: Eukaryota > Viridiplantae > Streptophyta > Magnoliopsida > Poales > Poaceae > Bromus > Bromus sterilis. The sequence continues at coordinate 10,639,330 of OX465596.1, forward strand.
CCTTGCCAGCCTTCTTGTCCTTTAGGTACTTGGGGCAGTTGCGTTTCCAGTGACCTTCACCCTTGCAGTAGAAGCACTCCACTCCGGGTTTAGGCTTGGGTGCCTTGGGAGGAGCGGCAACTGACTTGCCATCCCTTTTGGGGCCACCTCTCTTGGCCTTCTCCCGCCTGCTTGACTTCTTGAAGTCAGTGGTCTTGTTGACCATGAAGACGGCGTGCTCCTTCTTGATCTCAACCTCGGCGCTTTTCAGCATGGCGAACAACTCAGAAGGGGTTTTGGTCATCCCCTGCATGTTTTAGTTCAGCACAAAGCCTTTGTAGCTAGGGGGAAGCGACTGCAACACCCTATCAACAGCAAGTTCATCTGGAATCTGGCATTCCAGAGCATTCAAGCGCTGAACGTAGCCAGACATTTTGACTACGTGCTCACTCAGGCTGGCGTGCTCGTCCATCTTTGCTGAGAAGAAAGCTTCAGAAGCCTCGTACCGTTCATCCCTGGCTTGAGGTGCGAAGACCGCCTTGAGGTCGGTGATAATCTCATATGCACCCATCCTCTCAAAGCGTTTTTGCAGCTCAGCCTCCATGGAGTAGAGCATGCCACTCTGGACAAGGTTGTAATCATCAGTCCTGGAGAGATAAACATTCTTCTCGTCCTAACTGGCATCATCTGCTGGTGTGTCACCTAACGCGTCCTCTAGTACGTATGCCATCTTGAGGGGAACGAGGAGAATCCTCAGGGTGCGGAACCAGTTGGTGAAGTTTGTTCCATCTGTTTTTAGCTTATCTTTCTCTAGGAATGATCCTAAGTTGAACGAGGGGCGAGGTGCTTCCATCTACAAGGTTGATTCACAAGGATACATATTTAGACTTTTGTTCATAATGTTGAGTTTCAATTTAATCTCAAAATTCTAGAAAGCTCCCACTTAGATAAACACCTCTTAATTTAATTAAGTGATTACACAATCCCAGCCCCCATACCTCCCCCGATCGTCATGGCCATCAGTATGCGAACCAGGTAGGCCTCTAAGCCAATCACATCAGGCATGTGACTCGTGCTCGACCTTTCGGTCTCCTGTGTTCCAGGCCCGCATCTACATACGTCAAGCCTGCCAAAAGAACCTTGATGTTAGCTGTTCAGCAAGGCCATATCTGCATATGCCAGGCTTGCCGAACCCAACCTCATGCGAACTCCGTTTAATATGTAGGACAACTCTGGTATGTATGGAGCATCAAGCCATATGGGAGAACCTTCCAGGCGGTGCCCACCAAGGGAGAACACAATGTTGGTATTGTGAGAGATGGTCCTGTTTTGTGCTACCGTCGATATATCTAGCATACTAGCATAAAACAGGAAGTAATACTGTAAATCATACAACCTATGATCCCCCTTCATGCAAAGCAAAGTTAAACGCCTTTCTACTTTAGCTTGTGCAAGTTTTACGTGGCTGCTAGGGGTTTCGAGAGAGAGAACCGTTTCTATCCCGCGAAAAACATGCCACAACACCGTCTCCCATCCGTCTCTATTACACCCCTATCGGGGCCCTCCGTTGCAAACATCTTCGCATCGCTAATGCAGAGAGACAGACACCCCCCCAGCCACTTTATATGGTACAAGCCATATGTCAAGCGTGGAACCAGTCTCGCGTAAACGCGTAAGGTCGGTCGGGGGCCGCTTCATCAAACATTGCCGCAACGCTAAATGAGTACACGTGGGAGGGTAACGAATGAAGATTCGATGCCCACATCCTAGATGTGTTCTACCCGTACAATACATCTACGCATAGCTAGCTCATTGTAACAGCCCAGTTTTTGCAAAACCGCACGAGGCCAGCCGCAGCCAACGGAACGAAAAACCCCGTTTAATAAATAAACGGATTATTTTATGGGGCTCCGAAAAATGTTGTCGGAATGTCACCGCAGTGAGGTACGATCGACGGGCTCGACGCGCTGAGCGCGTGGTTCGAGATTTCGTCGGAATCGGAGTCTGTATGCACCTTCGGCGGTCACGAACGCGATCACCGGACACGCGAGAGGGGTACCGAGGGCGTTTGCGTCATCTGGTCAGCCAACCTGCCTATATAAAGACCACCACACTCCCCTAGGCCAATTAGGGTTTACCCCATGGAAAATTTGCAGCCACCCCCCTCACAAACCTCCAGATCTGCACACAAAAAACCCTCCAAACCGAAACCCTAGCCCCCAGGAGCTCCTAGCCGTCAGATCTTCAGATCTGGGGCTGAGAAGCCTCCACGTCACCCCCAACCGGAGCTGGCCAGCTCCACCGCGCCCCGGGCCCCGCAGGGCCGGATCTGCCGCCGCCGGGCCCGTCTCGGCCCGGATCCCGCCGCCGCCCGTGGGGAGCACGGTTGCCCGAGAGCCGCCGGTGGCCGGCGAGCAGCCGCCGCGCCTCCCCCGCAGACCTCTCCTCCTCTCCTCTGCCGCTCCCTTCTCCTCTCCTCTGTCCTCCTCTCACCACCTCCCTCACCCCTTCGCAGGTCCGCCGCGCCATGGCCAGGGGCCTCGAGCTCGCGGCCGCCGTGGAGCTCGGAGCCGCCGCCGCTAGGGAGCTCCGCCCGCTCCACCTCACCATCCCGCAGCCTGGATCCGGCCGCCGCACGTCCCCCTCGACCCGATCCGCACCTGCACCGCCCGCCGGCGTCCTCCGCCTCGCCGGAGCTCCGGCTACCGCCGGCCGTCGCCGTGGCCGAGCCGCTCGGGAGCTCGAGGCCGAGCCTCCTCGCTCCAGCCGCTCCAACCGCCTGGACCGGCCAGGTGGGCCGGCCAGCCAGGCCTCCCGTGGCCCAGCTGGCCCCCTAGGCCCAGGACGCCCAGCCCGAGCCAGCAAGCCACTTGGGCCGAGCCCAGTGGGGTGAGGGCCCGAATCCCTTTTTTTATTTTTTTTCCTGAGCCTGCTGGAATTTTGCTAAGTGCTAATAATTGTGTTGCTGATTCAATTTTGCAACGACGATAGCAAGCGATCTGTAGCTCCGATGAACGTGCCCCCAAAACGAAAGTTGCTCAGAATTGCGTGTACTTTAATTCATCTTTTGTGAGAATTTGCATTTGAGCTCATATTGATTGTGTAATTGTGTGCTAAAGTGGGCATCAGGCCGTTAAACTGCTACTTTTACTGTTATTGTGCTGCTGATATTATTTTGTTGCAACTTTGCATGATGATTGTGAGTAATCCATGAGGCCTATTGCATTGATTCCTTTTGCGTTGCGTTAAGCAATGTTTCTACTTCAGTTTCATGCATTCACATGCCATATTTGCTTGCTGCATCATGTTTATATCTTGCTCCAAAGTAGCTATCCTGATGTTATTGTGCTGCTATTGCTGAAACTGTTATTTTGTTGCAACTTCGGTCGACGATTGCTTCGCAACCGTTTATCGAAATTGAGTGATTCCAGTTGCATTTTGTTAAGCATGATGTCTACTTTCATCCCATGTATTGCTATGTCATGTTGCTGCACATTTGCATATAGATTTACCCCTGTTTATACAGCTTGTGCCCGTAACTTGTTTTGCTTATATCTTTTTAACCGTAACTCCGTTTGGGGTGTTCTTTATATGTAACTTGATTAGTTTTTCGTGTTCTTTGTGTTTATTCTATTGTTTGCTGTTGTTAACCAAGATAAAATATGGTTTAGGGCATAACAGTACCAAATCCTTTAATTGTCGTGCGGCACTTAGTGTTATGCCATGTTTAGGTTGTGCCTCACTTAAATTGACTAGCATAGATAGTTTACTTTGTGCTTCACCCTTGCCATGTTTGTGTGCTATGCCATGCTTGAGTGATATGCCATGTTAACAACCGTTGTTTGGTCACCTGTAGCTAAACAACTTGAACCACCGTAAACGTGCGGTATCGTCGTGTGTGACGAGTACTCCACTTAAATTGTTAGTAACCGCTCTCGACGGTTGGTGCGATGTCTCGTGTTGCTTCTTGTTGATGCTTGCTCGTGTTTGCTCCGTAGTAATAGTGGTGCACCGTTGATTGCTTTCCAGTGTTTACTTCTTGTGTGCTCCCGCGGGTACCTCTCGGAGACGACGCGAGCGTGCGATCGGCTACACCTTCGGAACCCGACTTATCAACAGGCAAGGACTTGCATTACTTATGATCCATTCTATTTCAACCAGCGGTTTGCATGCTAGTATAGGTTAGGCTCGATGTTTGATCCTACCACATGTTTACAGCCTCTTTCAAACCGATACAGCCATGTCCCCTCCCAGCAAACCTTGTACTGCTATGTTACTATTGCTCGTTGCTCAGCCCCTGCTTAGTATGCATGCTTAGGATGCTGCGATGTTACCCTGTTACTCTTTGGGTTGGGATATCACCTGATTATTATATTATTGTTGATGATATGATTATTATTATAATGTTGACTATATTCGACGAAGGATGGAAGGTCTAGGCTATCCCGCCCCGACGCTTTGTTCCATTCGAGTCACCTAGGATCCGAGTTCCGGGTATTGGTTTTAAGACTGAGCGTGCCTAACCGCGTGTGGGATTTTATGGGGTCCCCTTCTCTTACCTACCTAGCTTCAAACATTTCTAGTGGTGGCCCAAGCTGATTTACCATTTGCAAACCGTGTGTGTGTCTGTTGGGTCGCTCCTGGCAGATATTATTTAAAACAACCCGGACCAGTGAGGACATAGTTCCCTTGCTGGCCCACTTTGTCCGGCTGAGGACCCGGTTTCCCAATGTGTGATTAATCGGGTATCCAAACCTGCGACAGACGGTAGAGACCAGATCGAGAGAGCGGCCGGCTCTTGAGCTGGATGTCGACTCACCGGGGGCCACCCGGATTTGTTCGTTGTTAGCTAGAGGGACTTGTCGTTTCGGATCTCTTGGAACTAAATCATAAAATGGTTGCCTATAATGGATAGCAACTGAGAGTGATGGACGTTCGTGCGGAGCCTCGTAATGGGCAGTTGGTACACCCCTGCAGGGTTAAATCTTTTCGAGAAGCCGTGTCCACGGTTATGGACGACTTGAGACCTACGTCCTGTTCATAGACAACAACAACTGAGATAATCTTATTATAAACTTGATCAACGTGTGTGTGCCTTGACTGCTTCTTCTTCGTCGGGATGCGAAGAGGAGGACAAGGATAGGATAGGTGTTATGTTTGCGTAAGTAGTTGATAGTAAGACTTGTTGGAGGCGATTCCTCATCGAATGCTTGGCTTCTTATCTTACTCTCTAGATCGTTAGCCACTTCATAAATGCTAGTGCGGCAGCAACCTCACCACTTACCCCTTCCTTACCGTAAACTACTAGTTGTCCTAGAATGACGAGTGATGAAGTCCTTGCTGGGTCAGATGACCACTACAGTTGGATGCTGAGTACCTCTGTACTCATGATACTACCCCAAACTCTTTTCAGGGTTCTTGGTCGACAACAAGTTCGGTGATCGACGTTTCACGTGGAGACTCGACGATGACTAGTTAGGCGGATCCCGGCGGAGGGCCTGGACCCGTGTGGTTATGGGATCGATGCTTTTCTCTTTGCCAGTAGGCATTTGCTTGTAGTCTGTACTCATACATATATCTTCCGCTGTTGTATTATATTTGAGGCAGTTGTATGCCGATTGTATGAGATGTTGTATCCTTGTATCTGTAATGTTGTGATATCATGTTGGAAATCCGGGGCACATGGCTATGTCATGTGTCGCGGTGGGACCGATATGTGCTTCGTCCCCGGATCTGGATGGAAACGTCTAGATCTGGAACAGTAACGCATATCGGGCCTTACACTCATGATACCATTGTTGGGATACGGGGCAGAAAACACAAAATTTTCATACCTACGGTACCCGAACCCAAGATCTATGCTCTGGCGATGTAAAGTAACGGAGGGAATCGGTGTTCATACCTTTGAAGACCGAAAGAGGGAAACGTTCTTGTGAACGTGGTTGGCGTAGACTAAGAACTACGACCTCCCTGTCGTGTAGAAGACCACCACCGGCGAGGATGACTCCCGGTAAACCTCCAGCGACGAAGTAGCACCACAGGTGTAGTGCCTCGAAGAGATTATACACGTACGGTACAATCGATGTTCCTCCTGGGCCCCGAACCAGGCGAGCAGCGGAAGAAAGACGGCTACGGATCCTGACTCCAGCAGAACGACGTCCTGCCTTATGGTGGAGAACTCCAATCCAGGTGAAGACTCCAAACAAGGGGAGTCCACTTCCGGGAAGGAGAAGGAGGAAGAAGGAGATATTGGTGTGTTGGAAAAAAGGGGGCTACCCCTCCTTATATAGGCCAAGCGGGGTGTGATCCTCCTCCCCTCCCCCATGTGGGACTAAACTCCCAAGGGGGGGGGAGTGCGCCGGCCATAGGGGGGGATGGGCCCCACCCTTGGCGCCAAGCCCAAGGGGGGAGACCCCCTCCTCCCTTAATGGGCCCCATGGGCCCATTTAGCCTTTTCCCATTTTTAAATTTATTTAATATGTTTTAAATATTTAATTCAGATAATTAAATAATAAAACATTATTAAAACAATTAAACTTTATTTTAAACTATTCAAAATGTCCGGAAACCATTCCGTCTTCCTCCGGAACTATTCCGGTGATTTCTCCTATTTCACCGATTGATCCCGTAACTGTCCTATGCATCGATTGCCCTTAAGTGTAACACCCTAACGGTCCGAGAAACAGCATACATGGTCGAGACTCTTCTCATTGACCAATGACTAGTCAGTTGGACCTGGTTACAATCCTTGACAGCCCATGCGCTTCCATCGAATGAACTTCGATCGCTTTTGGAAACCGTTAACGATACGATGTAATCCCTTTGTGCTGCGGTACTTTGTTTGTCCGAGGTTTGATCGTCGGTATCCTACATACCGTGTTCACATCTCGTTCACAACAAACAACTTCTCTCGTCCATGATCATTGCATCTCTTGTGATCTAGTCACGTCCTTGCAAGGTGTTGATGCAATATCACCGAGTGGGCCCAGAGTACCTGTCCTGTCACAAGGATTGACAAATCCCGCTCTGAACTATTAACATACTCATCAACCATCTACTTCGGAATACCCAAAGTGCACCGTGATAGCCAGCATATTTCAGTCAGGCGGTGGGATACTTTATTAATTTGTGACTCGATCACATTGCAATACTTTAGGTGGGTGTACGTCCATCACATCATTCCCCTTAACGATATGACCTCATTGTCAATGGACTTAAGTGTCGCCATGATCAGGAAAGCTTGATCAATCAATTGCCCAATGAGATAGTTTACCCGAGTTAAACTACGGACCATGTTTTATACTACACCTGTATTAGTATTTCCAAGTAATACAATTATAGCACAGTATAAAACGTATTATGAACAAAACGGATATGTGACAAATATCTTTATTAATTTGTCTCTAGGGCACATATCCAACATCCGGCCCTCCGACGGTCATTCACCTCCGAAACCCTAGATCGGGGGGCCGCAGATCTACCCTTATAGCTTTTTCCGTACGAGGATGGACCAATGGACTTTTTTATCTATCTATGTTTGTTTAGCACATATGTACATGGAAAACCAAGGTTAAACACATTTCACCACATTATTCACACCGGTAGACCCGTACCGGGAGTTTGCACATACGGATCGATGATTTTACTAAGTGTTAGCCCATGTCCGTGAACAACGTCAGACACATGACCTACATATGCCATCTACAAACATTAAATCACACTTATAAACATAACCTAGCTCCACATGCAGGGTTTCCAATGATTCCGGTCCTCCGACGGTCATTCACCTCCGAAACCCTAGATCGGGGGGGGGGGGGGGGCAGATCTACCCTTATAGCTTTCTCCGTACGAGGATGGACCAATGGACTTTTTTATCTATCTATGTTTGTTTAGCATATATGTACATGGAAAACCAAGGTTGAACACATTTCACCACATTATTCACACCGATAGACCCGTACCGGGAGTTTCCACATACGAATCGATGATTTTTACTAAGTGTTAGCCCATGTCCGTGAACAACGTCAGACACATGACCTACATATGTCATCTACAAACATGAAATCACACTTATAAACATAACCTAGCTCCACATGCAGGTTTTCCTATGATTCCGGCCCTCCGACGGTCATTCACCTCTGAAACCCTAGATCGGGGGCCCCCGCAAATCTACCCTTATAGCATTTTCCGTACGAGGATGGACCAATGGACTTTTTTATTTATCTATGTTTTTTTAGCACATATGTACATGGAAAACCAAGGTTGAACACAGTTCACCACATTATTCACACCGGTAGACCCGTACCGAGAGTTTCCACATACGGATCGACGATTTTGCTAAGTGTTATCCCATGTCCGTGAACAACCTCAGACACATGACCTACATATGCCATCTACAAACATTAAATCACACTTATAAACATAACCTAGCTCCACATGCAGGTTTTCCAATGATTCCGGCCCTCCGAGGGTCATTCAACTCCGAAACCCTAGATCGGGGGGGGGCCGCAAATCTACCCTTATAGCTTTTTCCGTACGAGGATTGACCAATGGACTTTTTATCTATCTATGTTTGTTTAGCACATATGTACATGGAAAAACAAGGTTGAACACATTTCACCACATTATTCACACCGGTAGACCCGTACCGAGAGTTTCCACATACGGATCGACGATTTTACTAAGTGTTAGCACATGTCCGTGAACAACGTCAGACACAAGACCTACATATGCCATATACAAACATTAAATCACACTTATAAACATAACCTAGCTCCACATGCAGGTTTTCCGATGATTCCGGCCCTCCGACGGTCATTCACCTCTGAAACCCTAGATCGGGGGCCCGCAGATCTACACTTATAGCTTTTTCCGTACGAGGATGGACCAATGTACTTTTTTATCTATCTATGTTTGTTTAGCACATATGTACATGGAAAACCAAGGTTGGACACATTTCACCACATTATTCACACCGGTAGACCCGTACCGAGAGTTTCCACATACGGATCGACGATTTTACTAAGTGTTAGCCCATGTCCGTGAACAACGTCAGACACATAACCTACATATGCCATCTGCAAACATTAAATCACACTTATAAACATAACCTAGCTCCACATGCAGGTTTTCCAATGATTCCGGCCCTCCGACGGTCATTCACCTCCGAAACCCTAGATCGGGGGGACCGCAGACCTACCCTTATAGCTTTTTCCGTGCGAGGATGGACCAATGGATTTTTTTATCTATCTATGTTTGTTTAGCACATATGTACATGGAAAACCAAGGTTGAACACATTTCATCACATTATTCACACCGGTAGACCCGTACGGGGAGATTCCACATACGGATCGACGATTTTACTAAGTGTTAGCCCATGTCCGTGAACAACGTCAGACACATGTCCTACATATGCCATCTACAAACATTAAATCACACTTATAAACATAACCTAGCTCCACATGCAGGTTTTCCAATGATTCCGGCCCTCCGACGGTCATTCACCTCTGAAACCCTAGATCGGGGGGGGGGGGGCAGATCTACCCTTATAGCTTTCTCCGTATGAGGATGGACCAATGGACTTTTTTATCTATCTAGTTTTGTTTAGCACATATGTACATGGAAAACCAAGGTTGAACACATTTCACCACATTATTCACGCCGGTAGACCCGTACCGGGAGTTTCCACATACGGATCGACGATTTTACTAAGTGTTAGCCCATGTCCGTGAACAACGTCAGACACATGACCTACATATGCCATCTACAAACATTAAATCACACTATGGGCCTTCCACCACACTTTTACACATACCCTAGATCCACATGCAAGTTTTTGTAGGATTCCGACGCTTCAACGGTAATTCACGTGTGACATCCTGGTCCAGAGGGGGGTGTGGCGGTCTACCCCTATAGCTTTCTTCGCCAGATGTTCCAACAATGTTTTTTTTGTTGAGTTTTTTTAGGACATAACTACATAGAAAACAAGGTTAGGACCTTGTAACACATCGTAGCCCCCGGTATACCCGCAAACGGGTGTATTCCACACCTACATGCATGTCCATGACTTTGCATATATAGTGTTATCGCATGAATGTGGAGATGGTCACACCAAGGAGCTAGACATTGCATTTATGCATGGATCTTACACCACACTTGGACACATACCCTACAATCACATGCAAGTTCATGCGGTACTACGGCGCTCTGGCGATCTTTCTTCACCGAAACCCGGCCTAGTCCGGGCGCGAGGGCCGGGGTGGGGAGGGGGCGGCGGTTTACCCTTATAGCTTTCTCCGCACGAGGTACAACTGTGAAGCATACATATTAATATAGTAATAGTAGCATAATATATTTTAATTTAGTATTATAATTTATTAATATATTATTTTATGTATTAATTAGTAGACACAAAAAGAATAAAGAGGCGTATATCGAGGGTTGAAATGAGATGATATATATTATAATCCCATGCCAATGTTATTTAATGTATTACTAATATAAGATTAAACGGTTAAACAAAAGAAAAGAAAAAATGAAAGAAAAAATGAAATCAGGGCCTACGCCGACGATGGGCTAATGGTGTTACCGCCCGCCGCCACCAGGGCCCACCCGACAGGCCTACGCCGACGGCTTGCGATACGCCGACGGCGGCCCTCGGCCTAAATTTGGCCTACGCCGACGGCCTTTTTCGCCGACGGCGGCCCTCGGCCTAAAGAGGTCTACGCCGACGGCTTTGGGACGCCGACGGCCCGTTACGAGGGCTGACGAGTCGTGCCTCTACGCCGACGGCCCCGACATTTGGCCGTCGGCGTCAACCGCCTCTCCCGTAGGGATTCAACGTCTGTTCTCTTCTTGATAAATCGCAAAATGGCCTTAAAACATCATAATCGAGCAATCGCAGACAGAATGAGCTGAAACCTGACGTTCATATTTGTAACTAGGCTCAAATATCAAATGTTTACATGTTCATCAAAAGCGTGTTGAGAAATAGGGTTGCAGTATATGCATGACCACTTGACCGCTAGGCTGAGGCACGCCCCAAGTCCTAACACCCAAAACACCAAAACAGAACAAATCGCCAGTACTTCCAAGGGTGGTGCATGCCATCGCTAAGCGAGTCGCAGGGAACCTAGCGCGTCACACAAATCTGCTTCACGCCCAACCAGCTGCGCGTTTGAGGCTCCACCAAGTCCACGTCCGATCCGGCGAGCGCGGCGAGATATGGCCGGAGAGGCGCTGGTGCCGCCATCATCCCAGTCGAAGAAGCACCGACGTCCCACGGCATCTTGGACCAGCTCACCCCAGATCGAGCGGCTGTTGCTCAGCGTCGTCGCGTTGCCCAGGATCCAGAGGCAGTGCCTGCAGGCCAAAAATAAGCAAGCAAAACGATCGTGCCGACAGAGTTTCAGGTCATCCAGTCCAGTAGCCATGAAAATTTCAGGTGGTTTTACATCTCATCCAGAACTCGGAGCACGTACCTTGCCCTCGTCAAGGCCACGTTTGCCCGTCGCCAGTTGGAAAGAAAGCCGATGGAGCCTGCGACGTTGGACCTGACGGTGGAGAGGATGATCACATCCTCTTCGCTGCCCTGGAACCCATCAACCGACTTCACCCGAAGAACCAGGGGGTGCATGGCGTTGACGTCGCCTATCTTCCCCTGAATCGCCTCCACCTGTGTGGTGTACGGGCATATGACACCCACGCTGACCACCTGCCCCGCCCTGATACAAGCTGGATAGTATAGAACAAATGGAGGTTCAGTATAGGGGGATATGAAAACATGTAAATTGTCCATGTGCAAAGATGAGCAGTAACAGAAAAGACATTCAGTGAAAAGGCCACTGGGACGCACCTTGCTTCAGACGACGGAGTATCTCCGTGATGGCGGCTACCTCGGCCATGTTTCTCTTGCTGCGGTCGCCGTCTTCCCTGCCGTCGATGTTGATGAAGGAGTATGGCCCGAACATTGCGCCTGGAAGGTAGCTACGCTTCTGCGTGACGTTGGGGCCGTCCAGGATCTGCCTGTCGTAGAATCTGAAGTTGGGGAAGATGCTGATGGAAGGGTGCATCCTGTACTGCATGTTCAGCAGGTGCTTCTTGTGCCCGAGTAAACCTAGCCTTTCGAACAGGCTCCTACCCAGCAACGCACTATCTGAAGCCTGCAAGACATGAGGTTGCTCAAGTTCGTCAGAACTCGTTGTGGCCTCTACTAATTATTGCTCACTACATGTCTCATCTGCAGTTCTGTACATACAATCCAGAAGAAAGTACTCAAAGTTATATCATATGAAAACTAATGTCATTATGCTTTTAATGATATTGGTTTCATAGTGTGAAAGTTAATACTCCCTCCGACCCGTATTAATGGGCACACACTTAGTACAACTCTAGTATATAGTTATACTAAGTGTGTGCCCATTAATATGGATCGGAGGTATTGTAGTAGATTTTTCTATAAAAGTGATCAAACTTTATTAAGTTTGACTTTGACCAAATCTTATATGCGGAGTAAAAAGAAACAGAGGAAGTACTATACTAATTTGGAAATTTCTTAATTATTATATGTAGTATAAATATGTAAGGTGAAGTGATCGGAGTGGACCTTGCTTTTGACCATAGCCGGCAATTGGCACTCGTCGCCGATAAGAACTGCATGCTTCAGTCCGGAGAGCTGCAACGGAATGAGGGACTCACATTCCTTCAACTGCGCAGCCTCATCGATCAGAAGCAGATCCATATTCTCCCCTTCCAGCTTAGCCGAACCAGACACGGTGCAGAAAATGAGAGAGGCATTTCCCACGCAAAACTGCTTGATCTCGAAAAAACTCCTCGTGAGAGGAAGTTTCAGGTCTCGCAACAACGCTCTTGTAACGTCTAAAATTGCCGACATTTTCTCCTTCAGGATGCGAACTGTATTTACCGAGTAGTACACTGAACCGTCGCATTCCTGGTTCAGTCGCGACGTAGGCACATTTTCCTGAAGGCTCGTTTTGGCCAGCAGCTTGCTGAAGTCGTCCAGAATCTTGTGGAGCAAAGCAACATTGGTGTAGTTCCTCTCCAGTGTACGTTCTATTGAGACTTGGGTCATGATTGTCTTCAAGCACTCGCTAAGCTCGTCGGAGATCCGGTGGAAGCTTGACGAGGGGAAGCGGTAGGCCGTGGGTTCTTCTGTGCCGTCGTTCTGCTTCCGTTCTTTATGACCGTTGATCATCATGGCCATATGGTCGCACTCGTTGCGCAGAAACACTTGCAGCGAACAGAGGCACGGCTGCCAACCCGCCTCCGGCGAGAAGCAGGACTTCAGCAGCCTTAGCCGAGTGTCCAGGAAGATCTCGTCGAGATCGTTGTCGATGCGCATGCGGTCACTGTTGCCGATGAGCAGCATATCACCGTGGCAGTGGCGCCTTCCAGCGCAGGCATCGGGGTGCTGCTTCATCAGCGCCAGGAGGCGGGACGCAACCTGGCAGACGGCGGTGTTGGTCGGAGCGCACGTCAGGACCCGGCATTTCATCTTCATCACCGCCAGCAGCAGCACGGTGATGGTCTTGGTTTTGCCGGTGCCAGGCGGCCCCCAGATGAGGCTAATCTTGCTGTCTCCGCCCCCACACTGCACCGCAGATACGCAGCTCCGTATGGCGCCAGTCTGGGAGTCGTTGAGCCCGAACGAAGACAGACTGCCGGACAGCAGCACGTCGCTGCCGCCGGCCATCTTCCGGCGAGGCGGGGCTCGCAGCCGGGAAGTGCTCTGTCACAAGAGGATCTGTCAGATGAAATAAATCGTAGAATGGATTGAGCGGCTAGCTAGTGCACCAACCTTGGCTGCAATAATCTGCACCCCCGCGATAACCTTGACAATGGCTGAGTCTCTCCTGACGGAAGCTTCGTAGCTGAGGGAGCGCCAGATGCGTTCGTACGGGATGAAAGTGAGCAAGCTAACAACGAATGCGTAGCTGTTTACATAATCGTCTATTCTCTGGGAAGCTCTGACCACAAAGCTGCCGGTGTTCAAGACTTCGACGACGTGAGCGAGGCAGTAGGAGGTGCCGTTGCTGCAGGCAAGGTCGGACGGCCGAGGCGGCATCGACCCCAAGAGCACGACGACGTCACTGAAGCATGGGGAACAAGCAGCTCCATGGACTCCGGCGACGGTCACCCGATACAGCGGGGGCTTTCTGGCGCCCTTGGGGAGGGGGAACAACGGCCGTATTCGCACGGGCTTGCAGCAGTTGGTCTGCGCGACCAGGTTGGAGCTCATCTCTTCTCGGATTTCCTCCAGCAGCGGCGCCCTGAACGAGTCAAGGTAGCTCTTCAGGCCGAAGAACCTCTCAGGGATCGGGTTCATCTGCGGAACGATGAAAGCAAAGCACGCCAAAACGATCAAACACTCTGCGATTCTGCATTTTGGGAGGATTCGAATTGGAAAAATGGCCCAAGATACGTATGGATTCTTGCTTTTCTCTTTTGCGGGGAGCAAGACGATCGAGTTTTATTACCTTGTCCGTGAAGAGGCCCTGGTTGAGGATGTCTTGGAGGGACCAAGAGAAGATGATGTCGATGAGCCCGTTCGTCTTCCTCGCTCCACCTTCCTTGCTCATCATCTTGGCGACCAAGTGCTGCGGCCTTCTCCACTCCTATGCGAGCATATGTACACTACTGGCAAGCAGTAGTGTGGATTCTTGGGTCTGAATGAATGTGAAGCGGCTCTCGGTATACGCGAAATGGGAATTGATTGATCAGGCATTGCTTGCTGTGCATGCAGCCGCCAGTCGCATGGCCTGCCCGAGATACTGCGCAGCACGCGTGTGATCGTATGTTGCGGTTTCGAGGACGGCTGCTGCGCTTCAGGTCTTGAATGACGAGACGTGAGCATACTAGTGCCATGACTGCGAGAAAGATTGGATGATTCAACACACTTTTGCCATTGATCGGACGTGTGCGAGCCACTAACTCTAACCGCTAAACAACTGTCCGCAGCACAACTGGACGTGTGTTCGAGAGGATGGATGGCAACCGTGCGGATTAACCGCAAAAAAACTTTAGGTTCACACAAGTTGGGCTTAAAAAGAAGGGAGCGACTAGGGCGCATTTACATGTGACTTAATAGTTAAGTCACATGCGATGATGTCATGGGCATTATTTTTTTATTCGTGTTCAGCCCCGTTGTTTTTTTGTTTGTTTGATTTCTTTTTGTCAATGCAGCTATCATATAATCTGCAAAAACCACTTGCAAGAAATTAATATACTGGATCCTTGTGCTAACTGACATACAATCCGCAATTGAACAGTTGGACTATGAGCTATACAAATCATTGTTGTTACGGTAAATAGACTTTAAAAAATGGGAGCGACTAGGGGTTGTTTTTTTGTTTGTTTGATTTCTTTTTGTCGGACTCTGACTAAAATGAGCAAAAAGTAGGGGGAATTGTCCTCGAACCAACGCCCAAACAATTCTGCTCCTACTCCCTTGCCACTACACCACTCAAGCTTTCAAAAACATAAAAGAGATGTAGATAACAAGTCCAGGTCTTCCAGGATAACTGAAACTATGAAACTAAAACCCATCGACGGTGAGATCTTGCGGCGAGGCTAGCCTCGCGCTCACGTATCCGGCGAGTCATCTGCGACTTGGGGATGCTAGCCTGCACTGCTACTCACACACCGGTGTACATAGAGGCCACAGAGGCTCCACGGCTAGCCCTCGAGCTCGCCGGGAACAGCACGGCGGCGACGAGCATAACAGGTTCAGAGACGGGCGCACGACGACTGTTTCGGCGACGATTGTGTCACGTACAGGTCACCGATGACTCTTCGGTGTCGTGCAAAAGAAATAGGACACCTCCACGATCACGTGGGTGCCTCGGATCTGGCCCTGGCCTAGCAACTGGAGTGGAAATGAAAAATTAACCCCCAATTGCAAGTCGATGGTCGACTTGCAAATGGAGTGGAAATGAAAAATCAATCCCCAGTTACGAGTCGGTTGTCGACTTGCCACTAGGTTACAAAAAAGAAAAATCGATCCCTAGTTGCGAGTCGGTGGTCGACGTGCAACTAGGATGGAAAACAAAAATTCACTCCCCAATTGCGACTCGTTGTTCGGCTTGCAACAAGGGTGGAAAAATGAAAAAGTCACTGCCCAGTTGCGAGTCGGTGGTTGACTTGCAACTAAAGTGGGAAACGAAAAATCAACCCCCAGTTGCGAGTCGATGGTCGACTTGAAACTGAAGTGGAAATGAAAAATCAACCCTCAGTTGCGAGTCAGTAGTCGACTTGCAACTAGGATGGAAAGTGAAAAGTCCCTCCTAGTTGCGACTCGTTGTTCGGCTTGCAACAAGGGTGAAAAATGATAAAGTCACCGCCCAGTTGCGAGTCGGTGGTCGACTTGCAACTGGAGTGGAAATGAAAAATCAGTCCCCAGTTGCGAGTCGGTTGTCGACTTGCAACTAGGGTGAAAAAAAAATGAAAAATCAACCCCCAGTTGCGAGTCGGTGGTTGACTTGCAACTAGAGTGGAAAATGAAAAGTCACCCCCCAGTTGCGACTCGTTGTTCGGCTTGCAACAAGGGTGGAAAAACGAAAAAGTCACAGCCTAGTTGTGAGTCGGTGGTTGACTTGCAACTGGAGTGGAAATGAAAAATCAACCCCCGGTTGCGACTCGGTGCTCAACTTGCAACTGGAGTGAAATGAAAAATCAATCCCCAGTTGCGAGTCGGTTGTCGACTTGCAACTAGGGTGAAAATAATAATGAAAAATCAACCCCCAGTTGTGATTCGGTGGTCGACTTGCAACTGGAGTGGAAATGAAAAATCAATCCCCAGTGGCGAGTTGTTGTTCGGCTTCCAAAAAGGGTGGAAAATGAAAAAGTCACGGCCCAGTTGCGAGTCAGTGGTTGACTTGCAACTAGAGTGGAAATGAAAAATCAACCCCCAGTTGCGAGTCGGTGGTCGGCTTGCAACTGGAGTGGAAATAAAAAATCAATCCCCAGGTATGAGTCGATTGTCGACTTGCAACTAGGGTGAAAATAAAAATGAAAAATCAACCCCCAGTTGCGAGTCGGTGGTCGACTTGCAACCAGAGTGGAAATGAAAAATCAATCCCCAGTTGCGAGTCGGTTGTCGACTTGCAACTAGGATGAAAAATATATGAAAAATCAACCCCCAGTTGCGAGTCGGTGGTCGACTTGCAACTGGAGTGAAAATGAAAAATCAATCCCCAGTTGCGAGTCGTTGTTCGGCTTCCAACAAGGGTGAAAAAATGAAAAAGTCACCGCCAAGTTGCGAGTCGGTGGTTGACTTGCAACTGGAGTGGAAATGAAAAATCAACACCAATTGCGAGTCGGTGGTCGACTTACAACTGGAGTGGAAATGAAAAATCAATCCCCAGATGCGAGTCGGTTGTCGAATTGCAACTATGGTGAAAAAAATGAAAAATCAACCCCGAGTTGCGAGTCGGTGGCCGACTTGCAACTAGGGTGGAAAATGAAAAGTCACCCCCAATTGCGACTCATTGTTCGGCTTCCAACAAGGGTGGAAAAATGAAAAATTAACCGCCTAGTTGTGAGTCGATGGTCGACTTGCCACTAGGTGTGGGGACAAACGAGAAAAGTTAACTTCCAGTTGCGAGTCGGTGGTCAACTTGTAACTGGGTGTGGGGAAATGAGAAAAGTCCACCCCAGTTGCGAGTCGGTGGTCGACTTGTAACTGGATGTGGGAAAATTGAGAAAAGTGAGCCCCCAGTTGCGCGTCGGTGGTCGACTTGCAACTGGGTATGGGAAAATTGAGAAATCAACCAAAAACAAAAAAATAATCAAGAACCCTAGTTGCGAGTCGATGGTCGACTTGCAACTAGGTGTGGGAAAAATGAGAAGTTATTTAAAAAAAATAAAAAAATAAAAAAAATCTAGTTGCGAGTCGATGGTCGACTTGTAATTGAGTATGAAAAGAAATGAGGAAAGTTAACCCAAAGTTGCAAATCTATAGTCGACTTGCAATTGGGATACTTAAAAAAAAGTTGTTCATCACCTTGGAAAACACTGCAAAAAGTTATTCTCCAATTGCCGATTTGATGGTCGAAAAAAATTATAAAAACATCCACACATCTAAGAGTAAAACTTTTATTTGGATAAAGACAAATGTGAAAAAAAGATGAGCAGGGGATTTAAAATTTAAATTAAAAAAAGATTACTAAGTTCTTATTTAAAATGCATTATTTGAAAGATGTAGATTCACGCTGGTTTTCATACAAATAAAAAACCTGGTAAAAAATTCAAAGTACACCGTATAAAAATAAAAAAAAGCGCATCCAAAATTTTAAATTACACCATCCAAAAAATAAAACCCCTGATAAAAACCAAGGACAGGGAATTTAAAAGCTCACAAAAAATATATACTTTATTACCGCATTTTTACTAAAAAAATACTACTACATAAGATGTTTTCTTGTGTATCAGCAACCAGAAACGAAATTATATATGTATAAATTCAAGATAAAAACAAAGAGTTATTCTCTCTACTATGTGCTCGCCTGGAGAGGAAATCGAGAGGTAGGGGCAGCAATGAAACTTCTCCCCTCGCGGACAAAGCAACAAAAGATGGCCTGCTAAAACTGATTTGGGCCAAGTCAACATGACCGGTTCAACAACTACTACTCACCCCGCCGGACAAAGAAGCAAACTAGGCCCAAAAAAAAAACGATTTGGGACAGTTAATCGCCGCCCAGCGCGAAAAATAATGCTTGTTCGCATCCAACGGCCCTCAACTTGCATGTGACTTAGCTATTTCACATGTACATGTGAAATAGCAAATCCGTAAAAAGAAAGGCAAACTCGAAAGGGGCGACTGAGGTGTCAAACTTACTGGCTACCTATTGTGGTGCGTCTGGCCAAAGAGTTAATCCTATGAAATTCACAGTTTTCTTCAGTAAAGGATGCCCGAAGAACACTAGAACTCACATCAAAGCTATTCTACAAGTACCTAATGAAACCTTGAATGATAAATACTTGGGGTTGCCGTCTGATGTGGGGTCCTCCAAAAACGTCGCTTTCAAATATCTGAAGGAGAGGCTTTAGGGGAGAGTGAAAGGGTGGCTCGAAAAACTCTTCTCCTCCGCTGGAAAAGAAGTGTGATCAAGTCAGTTGCCCAGGCTGTCCGAGTTTATTCCATGTCTTGCTTCAAGTTGCCTCGAGGCCTCCTAGAACAACTTAATAAGACGATCAGGCAATTCTGGTGGGGAAGCAAGAATGGTGCCCGAAAGGTTGCTTGGGTTTCGTGGCGGGATATGACTAAACCAAAGCATAAGGGGGGTCTCGGCTTTAAAGACTTTGAGCTGTTCAATCTCTCGCTTCTTGCGAGACAGTCATGGAGGCTACTCACTTGCCCGGAATCCTTATGTGCCCGAATTTTGAAAGCAACTTACTACCCCACGAGAGATATTTTATCTGCCGAGTTGGGGAACAATCCATCTCTTATATGGCGTTCTATCATCGAAGGGAGGGATGTCTTGAATCAAGGCCTCATCAGGAGGATCGGCAATGGAAGAACCACCAGCATTTGGGGCCATAACTGGATGCCTAGGAATATTAACATGCGGCCTTTGGTGCGGTTGAGGCGGGATGGCCCAAATCTGGTTGGTGACCTCATCGATGCTACATCATCGAGCTGGATCCTTCGGGTCCTGGAAGAGAATTTCTTGCTGACGGATGTGACCGAAATACTAAAGATCCCCCTGGCTACTCTTGATTGTGAGGATAGTTGGTCATGGCACTTTGAGAAGAAGGGAGTTTTCTCGGTTAAGACGTGTTATTGTATGCTCACGGACACAATGCAGCGTAGAACAAACTGGCTGGAGGATAGACCGGGTCATTCTGATCCCCAAGCTGATGCAATGGAGTGGAGGTCGCTATGGAAGGTAAAGGTCCCGGGAAAGATTAGACATTTTCTGTGGCGTCTTGGCAGGCAATCAATACCCACAGAGGATGTCCGTAAGAAGCGTAACATGGCGGACTCAGATGCATGTCAACTTTGTGGTATGCCGGATTCATGGAAGCACGCGCTGATTGAGTGCTCTAATTCACGGTGTGTGTGGCCGCTAATGGAGGGGGAGGTTGTTGAGCATATGATGATGACTCGGGAGAGTAATGCAAAGCAATGGATCTTTGCGTTGATTGCTTCTTTAAAACATGATGAGCTGACCAGGGTTCTGGTAACTTTATGGGAAATTTGGCATGCAAGGAGGAAACTTATTCATGAGGATGTCCAGCAGAGTCCAATGGCAACTCATATGTTTGTCATACGCTTCATTGGAGAACTTCAAGTGGTATGCCCAACTCAAATCCGGCAGACAACTTCAACGACGAGGGCACATGCTATAATAGACCAGAGCTGGCCGGGGGCTACTGTCTTGAGGTCATCTAGTGCCGCAAGAAGAACAGGGGGAGGCGGAGCAGTGGCGTCTGTTGCAAGGGATGACCAAGGGTGCTACCTGGGGTCGTCTTCTTTGGTGGTACGCGGTGTGGAGGAGGCAAGGTGCTTGGCGGCTCTGGCTTGTAGAGAAGCCCAAGCACTTGCCCGAGACTTGATGCTACAAGACATTGTGATCATATGCGAGGAGAGGAGCATAATTGAAGACATCAAGTCAGGGAATGAAGGCCGACACGGAGTGATCATCAGCGAGATTAAATCTAGAGTTGCCCTTTTTAATTCTT
Source organism: Bromus sterilis (assembly GCA_950022295.1). Taxonomy (NCBI): domain Eukaryota; kingdom Viridiplantae; phylum Streptophyta; class Magnoliopsida; order Poales; family Poaceae; genus Bromus; species Bromus sterilis. The sequence goes on from OX465596.1 coordinate 10,660,010, forward strand.
GTCGTTTTTTTTTCCAAAAGAGAATTGTTAGTAGTGAGGCTTTTAAAGTAGTTAAGTTTAGTATTTCTTTAGACGTTGGCAGGCATGTGTGGTTGTTAAATCCGCATGACCCGGTCTGTATCCCGCCTGTATTGAACCCTGAAGTTTGAAGTTGTTTTTTACCCCTAAAAAAATCAAGAAGGGGTTCGTTGTGTGCGAATTGATGCCATACTACTACTACGTATGTACTCCTTTCTAACATACACACACTCCGGACAAGGTTCACCCAACTTGAGAGCCTCCTCTTTTCAAGTTGCTCACAATCCATAGATAAGAGAGATGTAGAGATATGGCACATATACAACACCACACAAGGCTCAGATCTTGCGGACAAGAACCTGAGCACCATACTGAGGTTGGAGTGTTATCACCAGCATCGGCGCATGAACATAGGAAGGGGAAACATCAAACGCAGACCGCTGGAGGACCATTGCAAGAGCTAGCTTTGCCTCAAGCATTGCGAGATTCTGGCCAACACAGATCGCAGGGCCAGTCCCAAAGGGGAAGTATGCACTGAGCCACCGAGGTGATAACTCTTGCCATTCTCAAACCTTGATGGATCGAACTCCTCTGCATTAGCTCCCCATATTTCAACATCATGGTGTATGTCAATAATACGTAGATTGACCTGTGTGTCGGCTGGTATGTCAAGTTTGCCCAGCTTCACATCCCCAGTGGTTGTCCTGTTGACAAACAAAGTTGGAGGATACAACCGGAGGGTCTCTTTCAACACCACATTTACCTGATATCATTTCAAATCTGCTACTCCCTCCGATCCATATTAATTGACGCACACTTAGTACAACTTTAGTGCAAAGTTGTACTAAGTGTGTGTCAATTAATTTGGATCGGAGGGAGTACTATTAATTCACAATGTTGCAATAAAGAGATATTGACAATAATGTAAAAAAAGTTGAAGTATTCATTCAAATAATTTGGGCTCGCAATTTTGAGACTGCTCAGGATTTCCGCGTCTGGTTGCTCATTCTTGCCACACACTTAGAAGGATTTCATCTCGAGCCTTATGTTGCCATTCTGTGTGCAGTGCTAGCAAAAGTGTTACCCATGTCAACAAATTTGCAGTTGTTTCTTTACTGGCAAAGTAATATGTCTTGCACTCATCAATGGTCTCCTCGATACCCATTTTAAACCCACTCTCAATTTTGTTGGCTGATAGCATCAAGCCAAGCAAATTCTTGGAATATCCGCACTTCTTTCCATTTATCTCTCAATTTGCGCAGAGAATTTCAAAATTCCTTGTTTAGGTAGTTCCTTCTTCGGTTCTTTTTTGTCGGCCATGACTAAGAGAGAAATGGGTCATATACGTTTTCTCTTACTATAGCATTTGATTTGAAGAACACTAGTCGTAAAAGAGAGAGGCACACTTTTTTCTAAGTAAAACATTTGGTATGAACTATGTGTTTACATCCCGCAAAAAAAAAGAACTACATGTTTACTGATAGAGAATAAATGGCGAAGAGTCGATGAATCAATCTCACTTGAAGCTAGGGAAGTAGAAGGATCTCAAAGCAAGGATGACAAGTTGTATCTGTTTTTCTTGCAATTGAAAATTCTGCTTTCCTTCTTCCTAGATACTTGTGAATGCCACGCAAGAAATGACATTCGCACCAAAAGTATGAAATTATTTATTTACATCAATCTCAAACTCTGTGCGGGTTTTGCCTTGAGCTTCTCATTTTTCCAACATGGATGAGGTCATAGATAATATTTATGGTATCCAACCCTGCCAAAAGGCCGAAACCCCAAAATCATAATGAGTTGTGATAAACAATCTAACTAACGGCATTATCTACATCATAGTAGTTGATCAAATCAACATGTTAATAGAAAGAATAAGTTCGCAAAATATTCCGGTGGCGTCTGCTAGCTACAAGTTGCGAGTGAACTTACCAGTCATGCAAATGGTTGAATTTCAATAAGAAATGTTACCAATCAATGGACAACCATTTGATGTTTGGATACGTTCATTCCAAATACTCTTTATAGACACATTGCTAAATCGAAGTTAGTAGAAAGAATATCATTTCAGAAATGAATTGCTTGAAGCAAGTGTGCATGCAGCGTTCACATGAGATTGGACTAGATGACAATATCTTTTCTGAAGTACGGTACAAATGAGTCATAAGCAAAAGAGGTAATATCACTAGGACTCATAAAACTTACACTCAATGTTCAGTTTGATGCTAGATCTTGAAAAACATAGAATTGCAGCCATTTAACTTGTCTCAAGCGTGCAAATACGATCACAAACGCTACATACGTACGTATTCTTGTGTATGACCCAACATGTCAGTGAGTGATGTAATTTGGCCAATTATTTGAACGAAAAACACCCTCACAAAATTTTTTATGGAAAAAGAGGCCCATCTGAAAAGATGATTTTTTCACAAATATATATGAGCAGTGGGCCCACACGGCATACACTACGCAAATTGCTAGCAAAAGTGCGTTCAGTAGACTCGAACCTACGACCCCCGTCTCCATCGCAACACTGCTTGCTGGTTAAAAATTAAAGTCAAATTAAGAATATATGCAAGATATCCTTTCTCGCCAACTCGATCCATTTTGCCACACATTGGACTTTTAACCAATGCGGCCCATTTTGTAATGTTATTTTTTTATATAAATTTAATTTGCTAGATAAGTTATAATTGTTTGTTATAAATAACATATATACAAATACAATCTATTATATTATAAAATATATTTTATGATTTCTCTAAGATACCATATTTTTTTAAGAATTAAAATAAATGTATATAAATCAGTAAATATCAAAAAATATGTTAATGAAAAATACATAAAATTATTAATTAGTTATTTCTAAAATAAAGCATGATTATTAGGATTACTTTTTATAATCATTCAATAAAATTAAAGTTAGAATATTCTCATTGTTTGATATTTAATTATTTATATATGTTTCGTTCGAAAATTTATTACCTACAAGTTCTATGACTTCGAGTGATATTACCTCAATATTTAATCATGCAACCATATTTCATTTGCAAGGCATAGATGTCGCCCATAAGTTATATTTTTTGAATGATTATACAAAGTAATCATAATAATAAATAATACCATATTATAAATTTTGTAACACACAATTATAACTTATTTAGCAAAACTAAAATTTAAAAGAATACTTTAACATTTTAAAATGGGCCGCACTGGACAAACAACCCATTATGTAGCAAAATGAATGGCGTTGGCTGGAAAGGAGTTTATGTTAATTGTGTGCAGTCCAACCGACAGGCATGGTTGGAAACTTGCGATATGGGCCGACTTTTTTCGTAAATAAAAACACGAGGGTGTTTCTATAGAAAGTATTAGTCAAGTTGCATTACTCACTGATAGGTGTGGTCATACACATGAATACACCCGAATACACGTTACAATCGTATTTGCACCCTTGAATCAAATTAAGTGACTGTAATTCCATGTTTTTTAAGTTTTAGCACCAAAGTGAACATTGAGCGCAAGTTATATGACTCCTAGTGTTATTACCTCTAAGCAGAAATCCAATGCAATAAAAAAATATGTAAAATATAAATCCCCAAATTTCCCATGGTAATTTTTAAATCAGGCAGGGCTTTAGAAATGTACGTACACAAAGAACAAATTTGTAAACAACAACGCATCTCCACGTCGCCTTACCACGTCACCAATCCGCGGCACCCCCTACCACGCCGCCCGAGCCTTCTGATTTCGATCCAACGTCCCGCCTCCGCCATCCCACGGATCGACCCAGCACCACGCCACCACCCTCCCGCCCCGAAGCCTCCAAAATTTCGGACTTCCCTCCCCATATAAACCCCCGACCCCCAATTCCAGATCCATCACAAGCAGCATCCCGCCATCCTCCCCCAAATCCATTCCCAAATCCCACTCTCTCTCGGAGCGAAGCGGAGGCGGATCGAGCATGTCTGGGCGCGGCAAGGGCGGCAAGGGGCTGGGCAAGGGCGGCGCCAAGCGCCACCGGAAGGTCCTCCGCGACAACATCCAGGGCATCACCAAGCCGGCGATCCGTCGTCTTGCCCGCCGTGGCGGCGTGAAGCGCATCTCCGGCCTCATCTACGAGGAGACCCGCGGCGTCCTCAAGATCTTCCTCGAGAACGTCATCCGCGACGCCGTCACCTACACCGAGCACGCCCGCCGCAAGACCGTCACCGCCATGGACGTCGTCTACGCCCTCAAGCGCCAGGGCCGCACCCTCTACGGATTCGGAGGCTAGATTCGATTTCTGGTGCTCGCAGTCTCGCGCCAGTAGTAGTACAACTGAATCGTGTGATATGTGCTGTGGTAGATGGATTTACTGCTTTGTCGTGCGTCTTGTGTGTTGTGTCTGTAATTCCTTGTTGCAGTCAATGAAACTAGTCTCATTCTGAATCTTGACGGAACGCTTCACTGTTGAATTCCGAATTGTTTTTTTCTCTAAGGATGGCTGATTTGATCTATCAAAATTTCAATTCAGTTGGTATGACCGTGCTGCTAGAATTCTAACTCAACTTGTAATGGACCAGTCCTTTGTCGCTCATTTCAATCTGTAAGGGCATGATTTATGGAGGCACTAGCTTGGTGTGGTTTCATGTATCCACGTAGACATTTGAATATGAGGCAGCACATTCAGCCAATCGTTACATATTTTCTCTCTCTTCATTTGCACCTTTTCTGCCTGTTGCTGCATTTCTCCTGCAGTTTATTGTGAGCACTTCGGATATACGTACATGGAATCGAGGCTACATTCATGGTGATCGCAGGGTGGCAGTAGCAGTAGTTTGCTGATATGTGTTGTGGGCTTGTGGTAGATGGATTTACTGCGTTGTTGTGCGTCGTTGTGTTCAGTATTCAGTAGATTGTAATACCTCGTTGCAGCCAATGAAATGCTTCTCTGTTGGATTGCGATTTACTTTTTCCAATGATGTCTGTGAAATTTCTCAGTTTATATCTAATAGCTGAAATGCCATTGAGCCACTATTTAACATTTGACTTCTAACGAAAATGCTTTTCAACAAGTATTGTACATTTAAGTTTTTGCCAAATTGCAGCTGAATGGATGACTTACCACTTGTTACAATCCATATAATAGATACACCCTTCTGCTCACTGAAGTGCGTTTGACCTGTTCTTGTTAGGTTTCACCTGGGAATAGATCTTAAATTTTCTTTGTAGATCACATATGCAGAGGTATGTATCATTGTTGGAGTGGTATAAATAATACTTAGTACAAAAATGAAATCAAGATGCCAAATACGGCCTTATATTCCTGAATACATCGAGCATGTGCAGTAACTATCAGAATACTTCTGAATGATACATCAAGCCTCTGGAGCAACTACTATCAGATTTGAAATAGTACATCCGACAAGTACAAGTGCATGTAGTATGTAGAACAACTACCTGAGGTTCTGCACTAAACATATATTTTTTCCTAATAACCATCTTGTTCCTCAAGAGGAATGTACAGTAGAGATTATATTCTTTTCCTAATAATCTTGTTCCTCACAGAGATATACAGTACAGCAACACATTTGATGATTTTTCCGTTGAAAAATTGTAAGTCGCTTCAGTAATACTCTAGAGCAGGAATTGTTTGCCACTGTAAGTTTTGCCAAATTCCCAATCCTTCGGAACAACGTTAAAATTGGTCATCGTCTTGCCGTCACTTGAGGTGAGCTCGAAGGACACCGGCTGCCCTCTAAGATCTAAGTTGATATGCCATATCTGTCCCCAGTTGCGGCCCATATCGAGCCAGCCAGACTCTGTTCCTTTGATCTTCACTGAGGAGACATCACCAGCGCCACCTACATTGCTTATTAGGACCGTGAAGAAGAAGCTCTTGCCGGAGACTGTGAACCGCACACCACCTTCACGAAGGCACTTGACACTGTTCATAAGAAAACATGTCAATCTCAGCAAAAAATCTGAGGTATTTTTTACAACCGACAGGTTAACATGTTCTTAATAGCTTTATTTGTACTCATTTGTTTGTTCCCATGCAAATCTTGGACGCTAACAATTTAGGAACCAGACTCTGTTCCCCGCTTAGTTTAGTCTCAAGAGCACAATAGGATGCATATTTCCATGTAAAATGGATTCTGCCCTTGTTCAAAAACAAATTGGTCTGTGGCCTTGTCCTATGAAACATGAATCTCCAGGATCACAATAGCATATTAACAGCATAACATTGTACAAATCCATCATTCAGGAAATCATCTCAACACTAGACTGACAACACACATAAAGATTATTGAATTTATACAATATACTTTTCAAGCTATTACCCAACACCAATCTCAGCTTTAGCATATACACATGTTTTAACTTAATATTCTGAATGATACAGGAGTCTGTAGTTCACTGATTTACGGGTTTGAAAAGAGAAGTATACCAGGTTGTAACCTGTTTGGATATTGAACACAATCAAATAAAATGAAGCGCAAGTACAAGCTAAGATTATTAATTGTCAGCTATCAAGTCACTATCCTAAGTTCTGTTCAAGATGGGCTTAGTACCAATAAGAAATGAATTTTCCTCTGGAAAAATAATAAAATGAAGTTGAAAAGGATCTTAAAGAGCTACCAACCGGCGACTGCATAAATATCTAACACAAACAAAGAATATTAAGGACAGTCACAAACTCACAATTAATTGGCCACTATAACTTGTAGGGCCAGTGTGCTTGCTACTACCAGGCACTAAGGGGCACCGTGTGTAACCTGAGAAGCAAATAACTTGTGTGTGCAATAGGTTTAGTAGTGAAAATGTGAATTTTTGCTGCTCCTTGAAACAGAGGTTCATTCTCTACCATACATTTATTCTTTCTCTCAGAAATACTGCTATTTGCTACTATTTGTAAACGATAAAGGAGCTACTCCCTCCGTTCCAAAATGAACGGAGGGAGTATGTAACAGCTGATGAAGTTGAAGTCTGACATAGTTTAGTTAGTAGTTACTCCCTCCGTCCCATAATGTAGTAACGTTTTTTGAGCTAGACAGGGAGTACTAATTTACCGAATTTGAGTGGGAAGTATTAACATATCCTAATCCGATTGGATGTTGGATGCTAATAACAAACCGAAGGAAGAGTAAGAGTAACACTAAGATGATTAACGGTCAGCCAAGTCACTATCCAAAGCTCCATTTTAACACAGTTTTAGTACTTCCTCCGATCCTAAAAAAGTGTCGCAAGTTACACTATAAGTTATAACTATCCTAGTTGTTTTTTCAAGACACTTTTTTAGGATCGGAGGGAATAGTACAAATACTAACTACACTTTCCCTTAAGAAAATAAATGAAATTGTTTAAAGGACCTCCAGTAGCTACCAGCATAAATATCAAACAAAAAATACAGAACATTAAGGACAACACCATGTAAAGACAGAAACAGATAACTTGGTGATGCTAGATACTAATATAACAGCGTTGATTGAAAACCCTACAAGTTTCTCAAAAGTTTCTAGCAGTCGTTATAGCAGCCGATACTGCATTAACTGTCAATGAAATCCAGATTTCCCAGACTTTCTCAGTTATCAACGAAACCCAGGATACTTTCTCAGATACGAGGTGTTTAGTTTCATTATGTTTTAAAATTCATATGATTCATATGGGTTATTATAGCTCTGTCACTTCTGTTCTCTAGTAACCTTAGACGGCCGTGAATCGTGGAATAAAAAAAACCTTACAGTTAAGTATGGTTAAGAAGAATGATATCCACTTGTTATCACCAGTTGTGTCATCATAGTCAACCGAGCATGTACTACCCCAAAGAGCTAAAAAACTGAAGGAGTCAGGGAAATCTAATGTTTACACTGACGAATAGGAAGCAGATACTGAACCATACTCTACCATTACAGTATCGTTGATGCTAATCCGGCACGCACATCGAGCATGTACTACTCTAGATAGTCAATGGCTTGACAAAGCATCAAAAGGCTCATAGTAGGTGCTTTCCTCCTAACCCAAACACTAAGCCACATTAGTTGTACATTTTTACTTAGTTCTATGCATCTTTTTTACTCTCTTTAGTACAAATGAAAGCCACATTATAGAGCATAAAAAGTGCCAGGACAGCAGATAAAACTAGCCCAATTCGAACCCCAACAAAACTTTCCTCACCAACGGACACTTGCAATTCAGCTTTTTTGGGATCCCACATTGCGCAAACCAATGCAGGCTCAATTTGAAGAAATCGAGGAAGCGTTAGCCGTAGATCTAGGGGAACATCCAGTGCAAAGTAGAGTGAGGTAGAAGGCAGAGCATACCGGCGGTACTGGATTGGCATGACGCCGGCCTTCCAGAGCGCGATCTTCTCGAAGGCCTGGATGGGGAGGAGGAAATGGTGGTTGGGCGGGTTGCAGACGCCGCCGGCGTCGGCGGGGAAGCCGTAGTTTGGCGGGCAGAAGTTGGTGGCGGTGACGACGATGGAGGTGCCGGGGAGGCAGTACTTGAGGTCCTCGACGCACCTGACCTCGTAGCAGCCGCCGCACGCCGCGCCGCGGTCGAACAGCGCCGTGCTCAGCCCCACCGTCGCCATCCCGTACCCGCGCTTCCCCAGATCCCCGAACCCGCACGCCCCGCCTGCACGCCGCATCACCAAGAAATCACGAATCAGTTCCGCCCATAGCCGGAGCGCCGCACGGAGTTTGCAAGAGCTGCAGGACGAGCAGAAAGAAAGCTCCGGCGGCAACCGAGCGTGCGGTTTGTGGAAATTCCGTTGGCGGCAACGTGCCGAAAGAGGAAATGGAATTAATGCGAAAGGATTTTATTTCAGTATAAGATTGCAAGGACGGTTTGGTGGATTCGCATGCCGGATGCAGACGGCTGCCATGAGTGAGGGTTAGAGAGCGGCGAGGCGAGCTTTGCGCTTACCGATGGCGTCTCCGGGGTCGGCGGCGAAGTAGGAGGCCTTGGCGTTGCGCCATTCGGTGAGGGCGGAGGAGCCGGAGGTGGACGGGTGCTGGTGGCCGGCGGCGAGGGCCGGGAGGAGGAGGAGGAAGAGGACGAGGAGGGGGAGCGGTGGAGCCATGGCTCGCAAAGGTGTTCGTCCGCGTGCCTCGCTCAGTGTCTGAGTGAAGTGAAGCTGGGGAGAGTGTGAAATGGAATGGAGGAGCTGTGCTGGGCTTCACAGTGCTTTGTCTTTTTAATTTGCAGCCATGTTCTTCTGGGGCCTTCTTTGCCTTTATGCGTCCATCCATGTCCACACGGGCATATTTTTAGTGCAGGTTTTCTTCTCGAGAGCAGCCTTTTCCACCTTCGTTTTGTGCTCCCCCGACTGTGGGTGGAGAGCACGGCAAAGCTCATTGCTGTTTCACTATGCTCGAATAATTGCTATAAAATGAAGAGTTGAAGTCCATAAATCATTAGAGCAGTAACGAGTCGTCGGTTCGATGGTCTCACTCGACCCGGTACGGCGGCACGTACCCTCGTAGTGGTACGACAATACCAGGTGGTGTACTGTCCACATAGTGGGAGCCATAAACCACATGGCACTGGCTCCGGCCTGGTACAGACCTGTCTGTAATTTTTTTTTGTTCTTCTTCGAGAATGATTTTGCTCTTCATTCTTTCAACCCTTTAGAGATAGACGTGTTTGAGGGATTTAATTATAGGGGGGGGGGGGGGCGAAAAATACTTCGAAACTTATAAGATCTACACCCTTTAATCGGTCGATCGAACAAATCGATAAATATCATAAACATTGAACTTTGAAGATATTTCCTTCCCAATGTGTACAATCATGTTATGTCAAAAAAAATCATCGCCCATTTTAATTTGACGCCGCGTCTTGATAAATTTCATTGCTGAGTAGTTTATAAAATTCTAAATACGTAATTTGCTAAGTGGGTACGAACAAAATAAGTTTGTAATTTGTAATTGATGGAAAAGTAACAAAATATATTAAGCACTATAAATTAATTAAGATTTGTATAACTAAATTAATTGACAAGCGACAACTATAATACAATATGTGCAACACATAGTTTTCCACCACTCCCAAAGTTCAGAATCATCAAGGCAACAAGCATGAAAGACATGCTTTCAGGCTAACATTTCTCATGACGAGAACATAGCATGACGAAGGCGATCCAAATCAACTAGCAAATGAAGGCGTAGCTAGCTAGCTGTGAGCGGACTGCCCGGCCATCTCCTGTCCGGTCGACGCCGCGGCCAGAACTCCGGTGGGCGTTTGATGGGTCAGGCGTCTACTACGCCGCGGCCAGAACTCCGGTGGGCAACAAGTTTTTCGTCGGAGGCGGTCGATGGGAAAGCTGGCCGCCAAGATGGAATTTTGAGTCTGAGTTTGAGATCTAGATGGGCGACGCTCATGGATGTCACGGAAGAAGTCCTCGCCGGCCGTTATCTGGAGGAAGGAGAACAGCCCTGTGCCAGTGAGGAAATCGACATCACCGAGTACCTAGTCCTCATCGGATCCCAGGTGTCGTCCCCGCTGCGACGAAATCTACCTCTGGATCACAAAAAACTTGTTGATCTTACAAGGCCAGGGAACATTTCTCCAGTGAGGAGCTCACGATCACGGTTCTGGGCGCTCCGCGAGGATGACAATGAGGAGGATGCGGAAGAGCTGGCAATCGAAGTTGCATCTCAAGTGCTTCAGGAGGTGAGAGAGGTCACGAAGGAAGTGGATTCTAGACCGTCTTTACCTCAGGAGCAGGTTGCAAATGAGTTCTGGGCCTACGCTGGCTACTCCACCAAGAAATCAAGGCACTGGGAGAAACCGGATGAAAGCAGACCGTCTGAGGATTCGCCGCCGGCTGGGATTGATCGTCGGGGAGGTAAAAGCCTGCCTCCGATGGTGCTCAATAAGCCTGCAATTCGCATGGGCTGGAGAGGTCCCCTTCCCCGGCCGCGGATCACACCGCCACCATGCCTGGGGGAATTTTTCCCGGTGGTGGTTGGGGATAGCTATCCAACGGCGGCGCAAGAGCAGCAGGTCGGCGTCCAAGCGGACCAGCACGTCGGTGGTCAAGCGGACCAGCGTATCGGCGGCCTGGACGATCCGGCTCTTACGGGATCGGGCGCAATCAACGCAACCCCAGGCGTGAATTCAAATCCGTCTAGGGGTGGAGTCCAGCGAGCCGGGACCAGCGCTGGATCGTTGTGGGATCACCTGGGCCTACGCCTCGAGGGACTGAGTCGAGTCTACCCTACAACACGCCAACGAGGCGAGGGCAAAACCCTTGCATCCTTCCAGCCGCCGCCTAACCTCGATCCAACTCGGCCGCCGCCTGCCAGCCTGGGCTCTACCCCGCCACTGCTGCAACCGGAGAAACGAAGGACTTGGGTCGAGGTTGTTGCGCCGCCGGCCATGGCTGCGCCGTCCGGCTCGGGTGGGATGGGCAGAGGAAGACCAGGTCTAGCACCGGCTGCTTCTGGAGTCGCGGCCCAACAAAGAGTGGGGTTCGGCGCTGCCTCCGGACCGCTTGTACCATCTGCGTTTGGAGCCGGGAACACCCAGGCGTCGGCTGCTGCAGCGGCGCCGTTCGCTTTTGGCACGGCTGCTCCCCAAGCCATGAAGCCGGGACAGAAGCGTAAGAAGAAGAAAAAGAAGACCGGGAATGCGCAACCTCAGGCACAGGGCGCTCCGGCTGTGCAGCTGACCACTCAAACGCCGGGAACCGATGCGATACGAGCTGATCCTGAGGCCACCGCCTTGGAGGCAAAGAAGATGAAGACAAGGTGTTGGAAGTGCGAAGTGGACACGCATGCGACCAAAGATTGCACCGCTGCGCACTATTGCTACATTTGTGATGACACTCAACATCCTTTGAAGAAGTGCCCAACTTTGAAGCTTCCGAAGCCGTCAGTCCTTGTTGCCGGGCAGGGAGACACCGAGACGATGTTCAGTCTTTTCCCGTCGAGCGTGTACAAGCCCCAGCTGATTAATTGCGGGTCGCCCACGGCGTTGGTTAGTGTTGAGGGCGTGGCTGCCACTGCTGCTCAAGTGGTGGCTCAGGTTGCGCGTATTTTCCCGAACCCATCTTGGGTGTGGGAGGCCGTGCCCAATGGAGAAGACTCTTTCACACTCAGCTTTCCATCCAAGGAAGACCTGCTACGTATTGAGGGTCTTGTACTGGGGATCCCTACGCAGAACACTAGATTGCTATTCAGCCAATGGCAACCGGTGGAGGTGGAGCCCATCATGGAGTTACACCAGACTTGGGTCCATGTAGCCGGTGTTCCCCCTGACATGAGGCACTTCTTGGGGTTGTGGGCGGTCGGTATGCTCATAGGTACTACCATCGATGTCGACTTACTGGCACTCAGACGTCGGGGCATATGTCGTATCCTGGTTGGCATGGTGGCGGAGGATTGCTTCAAGAAGTCTGACTCTTTGGGACCGTATATTAAGACTACCAGGGTGTTGATCCTGAAAGGTTATGCCTTCACATTCCGCCCTGAGCCTGCGGGGTTCATTCCGGAACCCGATTTTGTTCCTTTCATTTGGGAGCGCAAAGAGAAAGATGACCCGACAGATAAAGGACTAGAGGGGAATAATGACAAGGCAAGCAAGGATCAGCGGGCCACCTCGACAGGTAATTCGGGGAGTAATGATATGGCTATAGACACGAATGTTGGGCAATGTTCGACGCAGTTCCAGGGTGAAGCCGTGGCACATTTGTTGCAAGGAAGGGCAATCACTCCTCTTAATCCGAACCCGCAGAACCCTAGGGGCAAGGAGCTCCTGCGTCAGTTCAAGATGTCGGGGGCAACGACAACTTGCACGTCTCCGGGCGTGACCGTAGCCGGTTGTCTCGCATCAGCTCTCTCAGGGTCTAAGCAAGCTATTCAGTCATCTATTTCTCGCACGGTTGTGGGCGGGGCTGGGCTAAATGTGTTTCTGGCTGATTCATCAGCTAGTTACAAGCAGCTGAGCAGCGGGAAGGAATGCACACTTGCGGCTAGGACATCGGTCTCGCCGGCCGCTGTGGGTGCAGCGAAGGCCCTGACCATGGAGCTTCCAGCAACGCCGAAGCTGTCGGTTTCTTCGGCTGTGGGTGCAGCGAAGCCCATGAACAAGGAGCGTCCAGCAGCACCGAAACTGCAGGTGTCCGTCTCATCGGCTCCTTCCGAACTGACAAAGAACATGCCATGTACTCCAATTCTTAATAGGCTGGTGACCGGTGTATCTCCGGTTGATTTGGACAGCTTGGAAGTGGTGGGAGCTCATGCACATGCACGGCCACATGCATGCTCCCGTCAAGTGCATTGTTCGGCTCCAGCTTCTGAACGTGGGAATGGTTTGACACTTGCTGGAGATGGTACTGTGTCTCATCTGGCTTGCAGCACACATGCTTCAGCCGGTTCTCCTGCTTGCGAAGTCGCCGCCATTCATCCCAATAATCGGGCCGGAAACCACGAGACCTTGCCGCCATGGTTGCCAGCTGTGGCGTCGCCCAAGTCGGCTGCCCGGGGTTCGCCGTCTCTGTCTGTTGGAGATGCTACTGGAGGAAGCACAAAGGCTATGACATCGACTACGACCTCCCCCTTGGAGATTCCACCTCACGGCGTGTCGTCGCCGCGGAGTCCCGGGGCTATGAGTGACGTGGTCACCTCCTATGCACAGGCTGTGGTCGAGGGGGCTCCTACACCGACTAAGCCCCCTTCCGCAGCACCTCTAGGCAGAAGCTTGACGTTGGCGTGTGTGGTCCAGGGGGCTTCGCCAGCTTCTCCCCCATCGGCTGCACCATCATCACCGTCTACGGCTTCGAAGCATGGTCTCGGACCATGTGCTCCGCCTAAGGTGGCTCCTAGGCGAAGCATGCGTCATCCTGTTGCGAAAGACGGGTCTTCGGCGACGGACGAAGACGCGCTTTCCAAGGCGATGCGGCGCAAGGCGGCATTGATGGAACCTACAGTCGTAGGTATGTCCAAAAAATCTGATTCCTTTCTATCTTTTTCTACCTCTAGGATCTCTTCCAACCTAGCCATAGTAGGAGTCAACCTAGGTAGAAATGATAATGAGATAGCTCTGTCGACCAACACGTTGAAACATATGGAGTATGACCGAGTAAAGGCTTATCCAGGTGCTTCTAGTAGGTTGGTCACCACATCCATAGATGATGAGGAAGCGAACGCCACTATTGATGGACAGCTTCTATCACATCTTGTGGGTGAGATGACGGAGGTGGATATGGAAGAGGTGGAGCTAGGATCTATTTATGATCTGCATGCTTCCGGCCGGAAAACCAAATCCGCCAAAAACAAACAAAAAGAACCAAACAAATAAAAGATTCTCCAAACAGCCAAAAAATACAATTGTTTCCCCATGAACGGCATCTTCATGAATAGCAGAGGTCTTGGTGACTTGGCTAAGCATTTGAATATTGCCCAACATGTTCGGGATTATAAATTAGATTTTTTGGCTATTTCGGATACCGGGAGGAGGGATTTTCCAGTAAGTGTTCTAGATCGCCTTTCTGGCGGCATGGATTTTACTTGGCACTCTATCCCTCCTTGTGGTAGATCTGGTGGCATCCTACTTGGTGTACTTTCAGACTCCATGGAAGTTTTAGCTTATACGAGTGGGGAATTTCATATAAAATTCCACATTCGTAACAAAGCTGATGGTTTCATATGGACTCTGGTTGCTGTGTATGGTGCCGCTCAAGAGGAGCGTAAGGCTGCCTTTCTGCGTGAACTCGTGAACCTAGCAAATAATGATCCACACCCTATACTAATAGGTGGAGATTTTAATTTACTACGGTTCCCACACGAGAAAAGCAAGGGAAGATACGATAATCATTGGCCTTTTTTGTTCAATGCTGTCATTGACAGTTTGGACTTGAGAGAGGTACATATGACGGGTAGACGATTCACTTGGGCGAATAGTCTATCTGATCCGACATACGAGAAATTGGACCGTGTACTGATGAGCACTGATTGGGAAGACAAATACCCATTAGTAACAGTACGCGCCCTTGAACGTATAGAGGACCTATCAGATCATGCCCCTCTACTCTTATCAACCGGAACATTAAAACCAAATGCGCGACACCGCTTTAAATTTGAGCTGGGTTGGTTGACGCGTGATGGTTTTGATGATATGGTTAAAAGAGTGTGGTCAGCTCCGGTCCCGGGTAATAGTCCTATCCGAAGATGGAATGAAAAAATACGTAACTTGCGTAAATATCTTCATGGATGGGCCAGACACATAACCGGGATCCTAAAAAAAGAAAAGGAGCGTTTGTATACCATCATTGACGAGCTTGATCGCGCGGCAGAAACACGAGTGTTAACCCAGCAGGAGATTGAGCTTAAAAGTCAATCCAATGCGGAGGTGGCACGAATGCTACGAGAGGAAGAGCTTAGATGGTACCAACGATCAAAATCTAACCTCATTCTGAAGGGAGATGCGAATACGAAATATTTCCAGAATGTTGCCAATGGCAGACATCGGAAAAAGAGTATTCATGCTCTCAACCAAGATGAAGGAATGATTGAAGGTCAAGAACAGCTTAAGGCTTATATTACAAGCTACTACAAAGAGCTGTTCGGCGCTCCAGCTGAGGATATCTTGTCCATGGATGAGACTCGGACGGAAGACATAACCCAGGTCTCCAATGAGGAGAATACCTTTTTAAAATCACCCTTCACAGAAGAGGAGATTAAAAAGGCGGTCTTCCAAATGGAGCATAATAAGGCTCCTGGGCCAGATGGCTTTCCTGCTGAGTTTTATCAACACTTTTGGGATGACATTAAGACGGACCTAATTGAGTTGTTTCAATGTTGGCATGGGGGACAACTTGATTTATTTCATCTTAACTTCGGGGAAATTGTTTTGTTGCCTAAGGTTTTGGGGGCAGAAAGGATACAACAGTATAGACCAATATGCCTCCTTAACGTAAGCTTCAAAATTTTCACGAAGACCGCAACCATTAGATTAAATTCGGTGGCTGATCATGTGGTTAAACCTACACAAACGGCATTTATGCAAGGTAGGAATATCCTAGACGGAGTCGTGGTTTTACACGAGACCGTTCACGAGATGCATACTAAAAAGCATAACGGAGTCATATTCAAAATTGACTTTGAAAAGGCTTATGATAAAGTGAAGTGGTCGTTCCTCCAACAAACTCTGAGAATGAAAGGTTTTTCAGAGGAATGGTGTGCTTTGATCCATAGTTGTGTTTCGGGAGGAAGTGTTGCCGTGAACGTCAATGACGAAATCGGTCGCTTCTTCCAAACCAAAAAGGGATTAAGGCAAGGTGATCCTTTATCGCCCATATTGTTTAATATTGTGGCTGATATGTTAGCGATCATGATTGAACGCGCCAAGCTAGACGGTCAAATTGAGGGAGTAGTCCCCCACCTGGTGGATGGGGGACTATCTATCCTTCAATATGCAGACGATACAATTTTTTTTATGGATCATGATCTAGATAAAGCGGCGAATCTGAAATTAATTTTATCAGTATTCGAACAGTTATCCGGATTGAAGATTAATTTTCATAAAAGTGAATTGTATTGTTTCGGTGAGGCCCAGGATGCAGCAGCTCAATATGCCGAGATATTCGGATGCGAGCAAGGTCAATTCCCTATTATGTATCTGGGGATACCCATACACTATAGGAGATTGACTAATGCGGAATGGAAACACGTCGAAGAACGTTTGCAAAAAATACTAGCTAGCTGGAAAGGGAAGTTGTTGTCCTTGGGTGGAAGACTGGTACTCATAAATTCAGTTTTAACCAACATGGTATTGTATATGATATCATTCTTTCCACTACCTAAAGGGGTCTTACATAGATTGGATTATTTCCGATCGAGATTCTTTTGGCAAGGGGATAACGAGAAGAAGAAGTATCGACTGACCAAGTGGAATGTCGTTTGCCGTCCGAAGGATCAAGGGGGGTTGGGTATCCATGACCTCCAGGTCAAGAACTCTTCTCTCCTCGGTAAGTGGCTATATAAGCTATTGACTTCGGATGGCGTATGGCAAACGCTCCTTAAACGAAAATATATTGGCACAAAAGCGTTATCTCAGGTTGTATGGAAGCCTGGAGATTCACATTTTTGGGCCGGTCTCATGGCGACAAAGAAAGACTTTTATCGCTTTGGGGTTTTCAAGATTAAGAATGGGTCGGAGATAAGATTTTGGGAGGATATATGGCTAGGAAATGCCACACTCCGAGATCAATATCCGGCCCTATATACCATTGTGCGACACAAGGGAGAGACGCTGGCCACGGTCATGCAGGAGTCACCCCCTAATGTCACATTCAGGAGAGACTTAATCGGTCCAAGACTAGCATCTTGGAACGCCTTGCTAGCACGGTTAGCAGTAGTGCAACTGTCACAAGGTCACGATGAGTTTCGATGGAATCTCAATAGGAATGGAAAATTCTCTGTGGATTCTATGTATAGGGCGCTTGTCCAACCTGAAATACCAGTCGATAATAATATTAAAATATGGCAAATGAAGATACCTCTAAAGATTAAAGTCTTTGCATGGTATCTTCGCAAAGGTGTCATTCTAACGAAAGATAATCTTGTCAAGCGCAACTGGCAAGGGAGTAAGAAATGTGTTTCATGTGCTCATGATGAGACAATAAAACACTTATTCTTCACATGTAAGGTTGCACACTCTATTTGGTCAGCTATCCAAATGGGTTCAAACTTATATCAACCCACATCCGTTGCTAATATATTTGGCAATTGGCTGAACGGGATAGATAATAAGATTAAAACCATTATTAGGGTAGGAGCGCTCGCCGTAATATGGTCGCTCTGGCTTTGTAGAAATGACAAGATCTTTTCTGATAAAAATTTCACTTGTTTGCAGGTTCTTTATCGATGCACGGGTATTCTCCGTTCGTGGTCCATCTTACAACGGATGGAATATCGAGGCCCTTTTATGGAGGTGTGTGCACGACTGGAAGCGGTGGCGAGGGATATTTTTACCCAACATGGGTGGCCGCGTGATCTACGCATAGAGCTACCTTGAGTGGCGATAGTTCTTCTTTGTAACTTGTCGCATACTCTTTTATTTTCCTGATTTGATGACTTGCGGCTGTGTGCATCTGAGTTATGCAGAGGCCGGGTGTACTTACTTAAACTTTGAGTAATAAAGCCCTTTATCTAAAAAAATGTGCACAATAGTACCTTCATTGCTGAACTTGATTCAATTGATCAAATAGGGAATTGGATGAGGCACCAACTGATTGTAGTCTGTTGTCTGTAGACTCCTAGTCATAGAATCGTTCTTGGCATCGGACTGATCGATGCATGGCAAGCAATAGACCAGTAGCTTCGCTAATCACCAAAACCTGATGCCCGGCGGCCGGCGAGGCGGCCACAATAAAGATAAGAGAAAACCCTAGCGTCATAGCAGAAAAACGAAGCGCAGCCGTGCAGGAGGCTCAATCTACGGGGGACAACCCTACGTGAGATAATATCCACCAGATATGTAGGTATAGGCCTGGACCTTGGTGCGTTTGTTACAATGGCCAGCCGGTGATATTATTCTGGGCTTTTGTTAACATTAAGAAGAGTTTAGCCCAATGGCCGGTGATTAGGCCTAAACTAATAGAGTAGTCCCCGTTGCAAGTGATCAAGGGGGGCCGAGCCATAGGGGGGTCTGGCCCCCGCTCGCCACCCCTGTGCCTCTGCCACTGCGTGTTTGCTTGCCTACATTCAAATTGTTTTTTTTTTCATCTATAGCTTGACTCAGCCTAGCTCAGTAAAATAAACTTTTGAGTCATGTTTTGCAATATGTTTGCTTATCTGTATATGAATTATCTGTATTAGAGCATCTCCAATAACTGTTCTGTTTTAGGCAATAAATAATGGTTGAAGTAAAAACATAGAACATGAAAACGTGTTTTCCTTACATAAAAATGAATGTCTCCAACATCTGCTTATAATAGGGCACCAAAACATTGTAACTTTCTGTTATTCTTTTAACTTTTTTAGACTGGAAATATTCAAATTAAATTAAAAAAGGAGGAGATAATTACGCCCGTGAAAAATGGATCACCATCGCCCCCCGCGTCGCCCCCGCTAGGGCGTCACGGGCGGGGACGAAGATCCAGTCGCTGGGCCGCCATCCCCCTCCCCCTCCCTCCGTCACCACAGGAGGGCGCCGCCGGAGTTTACCTGGGGGCTGACAGTGGTGGCGGATGCGTTTCCTCCATCTCGCGGTGGGGAGAGGTGCGTACCTCCTCGTCGATGGAGGTGCTTCCGTATGGTTGTCGGGGCGGCGGCGAGCAACCGGTCACGAGCGGCGATCAACCCAACATTGTGCGCAGCGGGCGGCCCAACTTCGTGCGACGATCGGTCCTGCCTCGGGCGACAACGGCTCCCAGTTCCATCAGGCGACTTCAAAGCGGTGGAGGCGTCGTGGAGGGCTTGGTGGAGGCGCCGACTGCATGTGGGGTATGGTCTCCGGTCAGATCTGATCTGACCGGTGCGACCTGCTCGTTGCATGGCGGCGGAGATCGGTGGCGATTCCGTGCAGTTGAAGCTGGATGGAAGTTGAGCAGATCCATGTGAGAACTATGATCTCGGCCAGGTTCCAAGGCCGAAGATGGCGGCGTTCTTCTGCGTCGCTCCCTTCTTGAAGGCATCACCGTGGAGAAGCTACACACCGACATCTGCCACCTCGGGGGAAACCTTAGATCAATCGATCGGGGGACACCATTGTACATAGACAATTCATACTCCCTCCAATCCATAATAAGTGTCGCTCATTTTGTACTAAGCTAGTATAAACTTTCTACTAGATGAGCGACACTTATTATGGATCACACATGAACAAATTTTTAAGTTAAATACACTAGCAAACTAGCATTGCCTGATCATAAAGTTCAACACACTAGCATTCTACGATTCTGCCTACTACCATTGTACACTTGGTCTCGTCATCTAACACAACTATATGAACACCATCAATATCGAGAAGCAAAATCTAGCATGGTACAAAAACGACACCATTAACATATGATCTCTGACCTAACATGTCGTTCTACGTGTAGGTCTACTTCTACCATATGGTCACAGATGTAAGCTAAACGAGTAGGTGTAGGTCTACTTCTACCATATGCTACAGATGTAAGCTAAACAAGTAGGTGTGGTTAAACCTACAACCATTAATGGAGGAAGAAGAAGGCGCAAAACAACTTGTGAAAGAAGAGGAAGAAGGATCGCCACTTCCGGTCGAAGAAGATGCACCGGTTACTTGCTCGTAGGTGAATAATCCACCTAGGACAAAGAGTTTGAAGGGGGGGGGGAGGCAGCGGGTGGGTGGGTGTGGTTTTGGTAATGACTGAAAGGAGCTACATAGGGCAACCGAATCGGTGGAAGGTGACCCAATTTCTCGTGTCGAATTTCGAAACCACGTCGCAACCTCGCATAATCTTCCTCTTCGCATGACTTAGGACATCACGTTTGCCTCGGGTGCATACCATGAGCATGTGTGAGGAGAAAACGTTTGATTCAACCATTTTTAGCAAGCCTGGCTGGAATCATGGATCAAGATTTCGATTCATGTTATACAAAGGGTGTTTGGTTGGGCTTTCTATCAGCTTTCCACGCTTTTAAGCCGGCAGCCAACCAAACATGCAACTTTCATCTGTATTTTACCCGCAGTTGTAGATTTTATACACGCAAGAGAAGAAGCTGGTCGCGAGCAGCTTCCGCAACTTTCCGTTGCGTTCACAAATCCCACGCTCACCATACCCCCTATCCCTTCGATAAAATTACAAGGAAAATGCCCTTTCATATAATAGAGCTTCATTTTCTTTCCTTGTCCCGCATTCAGTCCTCGCCTCCACCTGCCACCGCCTCCTCCCCTCCAGGCTTCGGGTTCTTCGTGGCCGCCTCAAACAAATCATTATTATTATATCGGTGCCTAAACATCGTCTCATCATCTTAGAGTATTTCAGATATTTTACTCGAAAGCCACATCTTGAACAGTCAGTTTACCAAACGGTAACCTTACTGACAACAGTTTTCTCATAGTTCACAGCTACAACATCTTTTCAACAACTTACAAACCACATCAGCTTTTCTACAACTCACAGTTAACCAAACCCCTCACAATCATACAGACCATAACTGCATCCTTAAAACCTGATTGGAGCTATTGCAGGCAACCAAACAGTCCGTGCCAATCCAACGGAAACTGGGTTGGAATGCAGGGCACACAATGTGCACGAGGTTTTTGGAATTACAGCGGGCGTTGGGTACCCGTGACGTGCATGTGAGGTGCTCCCCTTTGCTGTCTCCTAGTCCATGTGGAACGCACATCCAGATACTACTTGCAGCATCGGCTGCAGTGTCGCTGCCTGGTGCTTCCGATTCTGAATTTTGATGCAGCAATTGATGGATCCAAGTTGGTTGTGGTCAACTCAACTTGGCGCAGCCGCCGTAGCAAGATCCGGTTATGTAGGCGAAATACTACTCCAGCCGCGCCCTTAAAGATGCCCCAAGCCAACGTTATTTGGGTCGGATAAACGAATTTGGTTCAGCCGCGACCAAAGGGCTCAAATAGCGTTGGATTGAGCTAAAATTGAGTCCGGCGATCCCAAGCCGCCCCCAACGCGTTTAGGGCTCTTGGGGCGCCGGATGAAAAAAAAACAGCGCGAAAGAGAAACCGTCCCTGCGATTTTGCGCGCGCCGCGTCGTGAGGCCCCACTTGTCGGCGTCTTTCCCATGCGGCGTCCTCATCCTTCCGCCTCGTCTTCCCCGCTCCTGGCGCCGCGGCAGGGGAATCAATGCGGCTTCGGAGTCGAGTCCAATCGCCGCGGCAGGCGAATCAATGCGGCCGCGGTTGAGTAGTCCAATCGCCGCCCACAGCGCCGCCGCGCGGGACGCCACGCGTCCCGCCGCGTGTACACCCGCCCCGCTATGTAAAGCGGGCTCGCCGTCGTGAGACGCCACACACTCCACCCGTCTCCTCTCCTCCTCCTCTCGCCGGGCAGGCTGCTCCCAATCGCCTCACCGCGCTCTTCTCCTCATGGCCAGCCGCTGCACCATCGTCGTCGTTGAGATGGTCCTCCTCGCTCAGGTGGACTACCCCTACCCGTCGGACACGCGCCTACCGCGCGGCTGGATGCTCAGTGCCGGCGGCGTGCCGGTACCTCGTGGGCCCCCCTTCGACCGGGAGGTCCAGGCCATCCGCGCCTCCATGACGGAGGCCGAGCGCGCCGACCCGGCGAACGCGCCGGGCAACGTCGCCCGCTGGACGGCGCACTTCGAGAAGCGCCGCGACCAGTCGATCATCTCCATCAACGGCCTGGAACCGGTGTCGGGCCGGCTGAACCGACACAGACGATGGCTGTGGTGGAGCGGGGAGGGACGCACCCTCCCCGTCAGCCTCGACTACATCGAGGGCGGCAACGAGCCGCGGCTCGAGTACCCGTGAAGACGACGGCGACGATGACGGGGACGCAGGAGGAGGCGTACCCGTGAAGACGGCGACGACAACGGTAGGACGATGACGGGGGCCTAGTAATTTTTTCATTTGCTATTTATGTAAATTAAGACTAAATATTATGAATTTCATTAAATTTCGTTCAACTTTACCTAAGTTTCGCTGAATTTGACCGAACATGAGGGACCGACCTTGGGGCCGCGGCTGAGGACGCGGTCGCCCCAAGCCACTTTCGCCGTCCGAGCGCCCCCAAGCGGCGCTAAAGTAGCGCCGGAAAACGGCTGGAGATGCTCTAAAATTCTGATGGGAGCAATTCCAAGAAGACGGTGAAAGAATCTGCCACTAGGATTCTTCTGTGCATTGCATTTCTTCACGTTGGCTCAGTATTACTCAAAGATCCCTAAAAAAAAAAGTATTACTCAAAGATAGATTTTTCTTTCTTTCTTTTTTTCGCGGCATGAAGGCTCTGGCATCATTAAGCATGTGTTACGTGAGTGCATGTAGACGTAGGGAGGCTGTAATCATGCTCTCCAGTACGTGCCATTGACAAATCCGGAATGCCAGCGCTCAGGTGCCCAACGAAGAAACCTTTTTTCAGAGTGGAAAGCAAATGTGTAGCCGAAGCATGGTTTGATTCGCGTCCCGATTATGTGCTCTTGCTTCCTACTGCTCCACTTGTTTTGCGTCTTACGCAAACCGGGAGTGGCACTGGTGGGGACCCGTGACTCAACGGGTAGCTCGCCCGGACCGGAGGAACCACCCACCGAACCTGTCTATCAGAAATGAGGTGTATCTTTGTCAGAAATATTTCTCTTTTCGATCGAAATTACTTATCGCTGAAATGTATGTATCTAGCAGGGGTAAAAAGGAAACAGGACGCCCTCAAACGGTAATGGTGACGCAATCAGATCCCGGCCTTTTAGGTGGCGTAATCAATTTTTTCGAATCTTGTTTGGTTCGTTGTGGCGAAGGAATCGAATTTCAGCTCCTGCCGCTCGTCGGCAACCGTCCTCCCTGCCACAGTCTGCTCCTCCTCGGATATGGCTGCCCCAGCGTAGAAGCTTGTTCCTGAAATCAATAGTGGTTGGTCGATCTGTGCGCCGCCGGCCAATCCAGAGCATGATTGTCGATTTGCCAATAGTTCGGCGGCGGGCGTTGGATTGGAAGTGAGGACGACAGCGGGTGTTGGACTGGAAGTGAAGGCAGCTGTGGCGTTGGAGGAGGGGAAGGGGGAGGGGGAGAGGAGGAGGAGGATTCGGGATGGAGGGGCACGAACCAGGGAGCCTGATCGCTATTCGCTAGCCTGGAGCCATTACCGTGAGTGGCACTGGTGGCCTGGTGGGGACTCGTGACTCAACGGGTAGCTCGCTCGGACCGAAGGAACCACCCACCCAACCTGTCTATCAGAAATGAGGTGTATCTCCGTCAGAAATATATCTCTCTACGATCGAAATTACTTATCGCTGAAATGTAGAGAAACAGGACGCCCTAAAAATCTATCTTAGTTCACACCTCATCCAAAAGTGTCGGTCTTCTATGATAGGAATGGGGTATTTGGAAAACATAGTTTCTGCATTTAGTTTTCGATAGTCGAAACACATTCTTCAAGTTCCATCTTTCTTCAACACCAGAGCGGCACATTTGCTCCTTTTATTTTTAATTCTGGTTTTCTGTATTTTATTGATAAAATCAGCGTTGTTTTGGAAAATTATACATTTACTTTACAAAATTATTCAAACCATACGAATAAAATCTTACATATTTCTAGAAAGTTCATAAAAACATAAAATATTCATCATGACCTTATCTTTAAAAAAATCATAAAAATGTTTTTCACTCATTTTTCAAAAATATCATTAAAAATGTAATAAGAATAAACAAGAAAAAAATAGGAAAGTAAGAAAACCTATACAAAATACACCGCATATGAAGACGAAAAAGCAAAAAAAGAACAAACCAAATGAATGATAGGAGAACCAGTGAAAAAAACTGCATCCCAAAGAAAAACAGAAAAAAAATCTTTTGACTTTGCTAAGGGGTCACGGCCCAGGGGCACCACCCGAAGTCCTATACAACGCTTCAAACGCCGGATTTTTTTAATAACTAGAGTCCTATAAGTTCACAACTTTGGGAAAGAAATTTCATAGGTTCATACAAAGTCAAAAATTTGGTAATTTCACAAATTATAAAATTTATTACTTAATTTGAAAAAAAATCGCAAATTTGAAAAATATTCATGGATTTGAAAACTGCAAGAATTTGAAACAACTCATGGATTTCGAAATAAGTTTTTTAGGGGTTTATGACAGTAGGGGCACCCCCACTGGCTTGTATATTACAAAATCAACAAGTCAAACTTTACATGAGAGAGTGGAGGGGGGAGGGGGGGAGGGTAGAGATTTTGAAATAAGGTTCAAGAAATTTAATTTGTTGAAATAAGGTTCAACAAATAAAAATATGCTACAAACTTAAGTTCGTAACATATTGAAATGAAAAAAAAGGTTAAGATGGAAAAAAAGCACAAGGAAAATAAATAAATAAAACTGAAAAAGTAAAAAACAGGTACGAAACCGACCAAAAACAAACCAAGAAAATAAAGGTAGAAGAAAGCCTCAAAAGATCAGAAAAAAAGGATGAAGGTAGCTGGTCTGGACCATTTACTTTCCGTCACCCATTTAAAAAAATAAAGTGTACAAAAATGGTTGCACATACAACTCGCTGCCATAAACCGAGAGCAACTAATGAAGGAGTAGTTTTTTGGGAGCACCTTCAAAGGGAATTTTTGATAGATTGAGAATGCACCACGGGTCATGTGCTAAGCGATTCCTCGGGATTTTATTTTGGTTATTTTTTTAATGTTTCTTTCATGTTTAGATAATTTTTCCTATCTTTTTGGTTTTTTATGTTTTCGTGCGATTTTTCTTACATTTTTGGAATTATTTATTTTAAAAAATGCATTTTATTTATTTTTATAATTATACCTTTTGTGGAGGTATAAGTTTGCTTCCGTGAGAGGCACACACCGTCATGATCATACCTCTCGTAGAGGCACGTGTTTGCTTCCGTGAGATGCACACCCGTGGCTCTAAAAAGAAAAGAGAAATGCATTTTTTCTGAGAGACACGATCAAGTCTCTTGTGGTGGCACATATCTGCTTGCGCGATTAGCAAACCCCATGCCTAAAAATATATAAAAAATCATTTTATTTTTTTTCTCTGAGAGACGCGATCGTGTGTTTTATGGACGCATATGTTTGTTTTCGCGAGAGGCACACCCGATCCACTACGAAAAGGAAACGAGAGAAACCTTCAGATTGCGGCCAATGATGCGCTTATAATGTACCCTTTTTCTACAACAAAAAGTAGGGATGTTCGCTTCAACGAATACTCCTTAACTAGTGGTATAAACAAAAAAATAATAATTGGGGCAAAACGTGCATGGCATCCGGGGGTAGAAGGCAGGGAGGAGATATATCTCGCTATTAGCGAGACTGGATGAACTATCGCCCCTCAAAGGCGCTCTTACTATGGATACTATTGGGTCGACAAAAGCGATTAATTTGTTTTTCTTGTCGATTTTCCATTCATTTAATTTTTACTTTCTGTTGTTTATATTTTTAAACATTCTAAATTCATATATTCCAAAATTTAAATTTAATTAAGTTTTAAAAGGTGAATGTTGATGTAATGTATTTTTTGTTAGTATAGTTTAAAATTGTTGATAGCATTCAAAAGCAATATTTGTGACATTAAAAATTGCTCACGTGTTTTGAAAGATATGTAAATGAGATTTTTAAAAGTGCTCATGTGTTTCAAAATAAAGATGCTTCATATCATTAAAAAAATACACATTACATTTTATAAATGTTTATGCCTTCACAAATATTTTGTGAAATTAAACAAATGTTTATACAATGTAAAACAAATTATTAACATAATTTTAAATATATTTTTATCATTAAAAAAGTCAACATATATTTGGTAAATGTTAAACATGCATTTGAAAAAAATGTCTTAAAAATATTTAATGTCTATACAAACTGTCTCAGATGTACACAAAAAAATATACATGTGTTGAAAAGGTAGACATGTATTAAAAAAGGCAAAAATAAAATAGAAAAATCCATGAAAATAGTACTACCTCAGATCCATAATGATTTTATGAAATTTTAGAATTCATCAAATTCAATTAAAATAAAGATCTTTCCAAAGTGGGTAGATGGTGTGCCATGTAAGTTGGCTCCTCAATTTCACCAGCAATGCATCGATTTGCCTTGTTTCTTTGATACATCATTTCAACGCGTCTAGTCTCTACAATGTGATGATGATCGGTATTAGCATTGAATGAATCAATAAATTGATTAATATATAGAACAAGATTAAACAAAAGCCTACAATCTCCAAAGCTGATGTGCCCGGTTGTAAAATATCCTTCACTTGTCTACCCACGCAATGATACTTTTTGACGGAGTTGAAGATGATGTATCATCGATGTGCTAGCGACATCGCATTGTCGTCATGAATCAGGTGCAAGATGTAGTATTCTTTGTACTTTTCCTCGTGAGACAAATATGGACGTTTTGCCAAAAGCTCGTGTCGGCTTGCTTCGTGCCTACGAAATTCACAAACACGTTCAATGAAGCATGGTTTAGCAGCTTGTCCTCCATCACCGAGTTTGTTGCCATTGTAATCTATAGAAACAATGAAAAAGGTCAAACAAAAAAGAGCTTAATAGCATTTAACCGAACATCTACCGGGTGTGGTATCCGATATGGACGATGACGATAATGAAGTGGAGTGTACCTGGCTACGGATGGATCCAAGGCGGATGGAAATACGGTACTAGGGCGGAGGCGCGTGATACGTCCCAAATGTATCTACAATTTTTGCTTGCTCCATGCATGTTTTAGGTGATATTGCTATGCTTTTGATACACTTTCATACACTTTTGATTATATTTGGACTAACCTATTAACTCAATGCACCCTAGTGCCAGTTTCTGTTTTCTGTTGTCTTTTTATTTCAGGTTTTCCCATTACGTAAAATGCCAGAAAAATTCCGGGAGAAATATAAAAAAAATCAGCGTACCGGAAGCTTTCAGATGCCCAAAGGGGTGGGGGTGGGGCAGAGGGGACCCACCTGGTGCCCAGGAGGCCAGGGGGCGCGGCCTATATATTTCCTTCGTCTCGAAACCCCCGAGGACAGAACCCTTTTCCGCGATCTCGCCTCTGTTCCGCCGCTGCCGCGCTTCCAACCCAGTCGGAGGGAGGATTGACCTCCGGGAGCTTTTCCACCACCATAGACGCTTCCCGGATGATCCGTGAGTAGTCCACCTTGGACCATGTGTCCATGATCAGTAGCTATGTGATGTCCTCTCCCCTTCTTTGTTCTTCATGGATTAGACCTTGTCAGCTTCCCTACATGATCAAGGCACATATGTAATTCTTTCTGCTATTGCTATGTTGAGTTTGCTGGGATCTGATGGATTATGAGACTATGTTCAGATTGTGATGAGTAATATATTTGGTTCTTCTCCTTTTATATTTGTGTTTTTGAGTAATTCTTGTATGTTCTTCGTTGCTGTTTATTGCTTTGGCCAAGTAGTAGGTAGTAACTCCAAGAGGGAGTGTTATGCTTCATTGTGGGTTCATGCCCCTGATGACTAGCTTGAGTGACAGAAACATGAGTCTAGGGGATGTGCTATTGCCACAAGGGGGAAAACAACGGTGCTTGTAACCACGGTTGCAAGGATTGTTTACTTTATGCAAAGTTCTTTTAATGCAGTTGTCTGTTGCTTTGGGTTTACACTTTGGGTGGGGCTCGCAACTTAATACCAGCGAGATGTTTTTGATAGATATCTCAAGGTGGACGATTAGTGAGTAGATGCAGATGGATTTCGGTCTACTTGTTTTGACGTATTGCCCATGCTTTTGAGCCTCTTATTTTCTTTTGTAGCATAGTTAGCATTTGTTTGCATCCGTAATCCTGTCAATTGCCCAGCTGTAATTTGTTTACCTCGCATGGCTGTTTATCGTCTTTTGGGAGAGAGACATCACTAGTGAACATCACGGGACCCCGGTCCATATTTCCACCACTGTTTACACCCTCAATTTACTTCTTGCTTTTACTTTCTAGTTGCGGTTATCACTATCACTATCATTATCTGTTGTCTTTGATCCTTTGTAAGCGGCAAGGCCGGAGAGATTGACAACCTCTCTGTACTCGTTGGGAGCAAAGTTATTTGTATCTGTGTGAAGGTCCAGGCAAAACAAGTGATATCTCTCAAATGACGCATCACTTGCCGAACCACCTACTTGTCGTCGTTGGAGTCCTACTGGATTGACTTTCAACCTTGGTATCTTTGCCAAGGGAAATTTGCTGCTAGGCTAATCCAACCTCCACTTTGGGTAACCAACGAGTAGCACTACTTCAGTTCCATCAGCGCGTTGCTAGAGGATGCAAAGGTCCAACAATGTGAAAATCGTCCGGAGAAATAAGCGATAGTCAAACGAAGAGGGTGCGTATGCAAAGCAATGATAGGAGCAGAGACAGAGTTGATAAAAAACTTATCCGAAGGGGGGATTTGAGTGAGCCAGGGGTGTCGAAGTCCTATGTGGTGACTGTTCAGACTTCCGTAAACCTTCGCTAGGCTGCACCAGATTTGCGAGGAGATCAACACGTAGATCAACCCGCGGGCGGATATAAGAGCATGTCCAACAACTGCCTTTTTTAAGACACCAAAAACCTCTTGGATAAATTTTAAGGCACGAGAACATGCCATTTTTAAGCACGAAAACTACAGTCTTGAAGAGCTTCCCTAAAACGAGGCAGTCACACTGTAATTATTTCTTCATACAATTGCATATCTATATATCTTATATAGAAAATATCCACTAAGATGTATTTATAGTGTCAATCTCAACATTCAAGCTATACTACCCACATCGTCCACTATTTTAGTCAATAATTTGTCCATATCATCCACTAAGAAAATTCTACTAAAATGCATTTATAGTGTTTATCTCAACATGCAAGCTTTTCATCAATGCAATTGTATATGTCACCATTTTTTAGTGATCAAATAAAAAACAATTTTACATCACAAATTGAGTTTTTTGACTATTGTGATCAACTGAATGTTGCATGTTTCTAAAAAAACTTCACATTTCATACATTTTAACTCTTTTTGTTCAAATACTACAATTCTTAAAAAGTATTCCACCGCAACACGTCGGGTGTATCCACGTCATTTTATCTATCAATCAACCAATTATCCATCTCATCTCCACTACATATATGCTATACACATAATTTATTTGTAGCCATTCGACAATTATCCACATCATCACCACATCATACATTCATTTAGCCACCATATAACCACTTTAGTCATCAAATAAAAAATAAAAAATACTTCCACGTCAATTAAATTTAGAACCTTGAGCATTGTGAAAAATTGAATTATATATTTTTTGTATATAATTTCCAATTTCATGCCTCTTATACCCTTTCAGTTATATTATAGAGTTCTTAAAGAGATTTTCACTGCAACGCGCGGGGTATTCTTATTGTATATTAATACAAATGATGAATTATGGATGTAATTGTTAATATACCCAGCACAAATTGTTAACTATTTTACATAGTTAATTAAAGTTGGGTATGGACAAAGCAAGTTAGTTCATACTAATCATACAATTGCATACTAGTGTCCGGATATGCATCGGCAAATAGCAGACTATCAAGCAAGTAGCAGACTTGCATCTAAAATCATCTCTAAGATCCACCAAAATCGTTATCCGCAAAAACGAGATGTGGATCCCCGCAAACATGAAATCTTCTAATATACTAAAGCCCCTAGGGATAAAAGCCCTTAGAATCAATTGAGTAGTCAATTTTAACTTGGTCAAACTTTTTGGCTATATTTTTAAGTTATTAGCCATGGCATTCAATTAAGTACTCAAATGTCAAAAAGAAATACTCAAATTAGACTTGGTCAACTCCTTACCAATATAAATTATTATTATTATTATTAAATATATCACATCTCTTTTTTAAGTTGACATGGGCAACATAAGAACATTGTCAACATATATCTTTTAAAAAAAATTTGAATGACAATTTTAATATGATTTGTTTGTTCATGCTATAGTGAATTTGTTGTGAGCTTACAATCGAAATGTTATTGC
Source organism: Bromus sterilis (assembly GCA_950022295.1). NCBI lineage: Eukaryota > Viridiplantae > Streptophyta > Magnoliopsida > Poales > Poaceae > Bromus > Bromus sterilis. The sequence continues at coordinate 10,690,653 of OX465596.1, forward strand.
AGTACAAAATTGTTGAGTTCGCGATCAGTCGATTTGGCTCATGCGGTAGATGTCACTAAAACAACTTTTAACCACGATATACACAACAATAATTTGATATTCCACTTTATAATGTCAGATCCAGACAAGGTTAATTGGTGTTTCAAGGACCAATTGGCTAAAATGTTTAATTTTGAAGCTTTCTCATTCTGAGGTCTTTAATTTAAAATTAGATACACGATTTTGACTATATGGTGACATCTCTCAATGGATGCATCATTTGATAAAATGATTGGAAGGTGTGAGAGTCTTGATTGGTAAGAAGGAAGCGCCGACTATGATTATAGCACACGTGGTCAACAACATAGTTAACCTTTTTATGTACGTACACTCATTAGAAGTTGTCCCATAATCGTACGGTAAAAAGGATTCATCCAAACACCTTACATTAAATAATTTTCACAACAAAAAATGTAGCACATATGATAAGACCTATAACAATCAAGGAACATAAACGGCGCGGCGAAGCGAGCACTGTCCTTCTAGTGCAATACTAAATCTTACGGAACAAAATAGATGTGCCATTTCAAGCGGCATAATTTTCATATTTGAAAAGTATATAGTTCACGCTACAAATTACGTCGGAACATCATCAGAGCTACAAACACAGAAAAAGACTTAGTAGTTTGTCGTCGGGAGTCGCTAGAGCACGTCGTTCACTTCTTAACGTGCAGTTAGTAGTCGTATGCCGATTGCATCATGACAGACGCGAGCTCGTGCTCCAGCTGGGCATCCTCGAGACACTCCGTTGCGCCATCGTTGTCGGCGGCCACCTCGTCCTTGGCGCCCACGAGCTCGCGCTCTACCATGCGGAGGTAGTGCGTCAATGACCACAGAAGGTTGTCGATCTCGTGGAAGCGGGTACACGTGCTCTTCCCACCGTTGGGGGAGAGGGCACCGCGGTTGTGAGCTTGCTTCGATCACCGCGGGTCGACAGAAGGCGCGGGGTCGCGGGAGTTGTCCGCCTCCGCATCATGGTGGGTCCGCTTGCGCGGCGGGGACCCGAGGCGTCCTCTACGGTGACGGGCTCCGCCGCTTGCCATCTTGATTGCTCGTCTGAAATGGGATCGAAAACGCCCCCCTCCCGCCACCGTAGATATAGCGACGGAGGGTGGATTTTGCGGTCAGTTCGCAAAGAATTACGGACCCGTGCTGGAATAGCGGATCTGCGTTGGCCCAAAAAACCGTCCATCCGCCAAAAAAACCAAATATATATAAAGACCAGTGGCAGGATCGTGGATCTGCTAAACTTGCTCTAATTACAGTCAAAGAACCAGAAGGCCCAACTTTTGGCCGTGAATCGAATCAGAGTGGCTACGAATCGAGCCCCATCTCGCCCCGCGACCACTGCTCGCGAACGAATCGAATCGATGGGCAAGCACGAATTGTTTCACTGCTCCTGCGCTGGAGGAAGGGGAGCAATGCGGGGCACGAGGCACGACTGGCTGCGATGCAGATCTCGCGAACGCACGGTGGGTAGCTTATATATTTTTTTGGCTGCGGTGGGTTTTTGGCATCTTGTAAGTGCTGAAGGTTGTTTTTAGCTTTGAAAAAACCGTCAGGTGAGGCAGCGAGGACGGCGTCAGCAAAGCGGTGGCGGTGACTCTATCAGGTGTGTCTCTCCTTCTGCTCGGTCTCCATGGTAGAGCATGGAGGTTTGGTCGTTAAGAAGTACGCGCAGACGATTGCCGATGCAGGTGACAGTTGAAAGATGGTGCATCTTGTGATGAGCTTGTGGTTGAAGGTTGTCAGTTATGGTTTCCTCCTCCAACATCGTCGTCGTGCGGGGGTGTCAGATCTGGAATTTGATGGCGTGTCCGGAGACATGTTGCCCCGGTTCGATTCTTTAATCGACAATGGTTTGTCCTATGTCAAACTACTTTGGAGTTCTAAAAAGCTTATCATCATCCAAAAATCAGGTTACTGTTAGAGATACTAAGATAATATTCTGAATAATCTTTTTTATGTTTATAGTGTTAAAACTCAATATTAAAGATGCTATTATGTCTATGTAAAACCGCAGTTACATCGTTTTTGTGCGAATAAAGCACTTTGTGTTTAAAAAGCAAAATGTTACATCCGTTGTAGATTTCACTTTTCTAAAATAGAGGGGTCTTTATTGTCGACCAATTTACGCCGAATTCGACAGCATTGACTGGACTGTAGTAGCGTGGGCGTTTTATGCGTGCGGCACGTAGTACACAGTCCGCGGATGAACGGAGAGCACGCGATCCAGTAGCAGCCTAGCAGGTAACCACGAGAGCCACATCAGCGTGGGCAGAGCGAGCCTGCAGCTTGACACTGACGGGCGGACGGCTTCGAGCCACGCAGCGCAGCCGCTCGTCACCATCGATCTGGACTGTTGCATTATTCTTCTTTGCTTTGCGTTGGCATTTGGCAAGCACACACACATCGCTGATTCAGCACACACGACGGCCTATCTTTACTTTTCTTTCCCCTTTTGTTGCCTCCTTCCGCTGACCTGATTTTTCATTGTACTGATAATGATGATAAGCTTTTGTAACACTTCAGTCAATATCCCCATGCACTCTAAATTCAAGCTCCGGTCACTAAACCTACAATACATTTTAAGAAACTAATGTACAACAAAAATTTATTTTAAACATGGACCCCCAGTCTGGGGCAAACCTAGTATGTCTTTTAAGCTTTCGACCCGATTCATTATGGACCGTTTCATCAGTTACACGGATTGCGGTTCAAAAAATGTTGCTAAATCATCGTTCGTACTAGGGTATATATTTATAGAGTGAACATCTCTCTAACACAAATACACATTGCTTTTTTTTTGAGCGGGAAAGAAAACTTTATTCCACTAAAACAGATATTACAGGTATAGTAGCCTGGTCATGTGGATGAATCAACCACAGATGCCTACCCGAGTTCAGAAACGAAGCAAATTTAACTAAGCTATGAGCTTCTCTATTCAAAGATCTACTTTCAAAAATAAAACTGCAAGAATTGAAAGATTGCATTCTGGTCCGGATTTCCTTGATGATCATGCCATGCTTTCCCTCCGAGCCATTACGGATGTCATCAACAATCCCCTTGGAGTCACAAGCGATCACAATATCAGACAGCAATAGATCCGTGGCCAAACTGAGTGCCTCCCGACAAGCTATGGCCTCCAAACATGTAGGGTCCGTCACACCGTCTACTACCAACGCCGAAGATCCTCCGTACACACCATCATGACTCCTGCATACCACAGCTGCCGCACCTTTGTTCTCTTCCACATTTACTCCTCCATCCACGTGAATCTTGTGCGTCCCCACCGGGGGAGGGATCCAACGATATCTAACAGGGACCTTCACTTGAAGCTGTGGTTTTATGTGGATTTCTCCTAACTCAGCAATAAACTTCTTCACAAATTCGTGAATACCAAACGGACTTTGGCGAATCCCCTCATGAATGAGCTTCCTACGAGCATGCCAGATAGCCCAGAGTGTAACTGAAATATTGGTCATCTCCACATGCGATAGTGACTCCATCATCGAAAAAAGCCATTTTTTTGCGTTCCGTTGCTGATTTTCCACCAGATTATCAAGCACATCATCTCCTGCAAGAGCCCATACACATCTGGAATCACTGCACTCAATCAAACTATGCTTCCACGAGTCCGGCATACCACACAATTGGCATGCATCCGAGGCCGCCATATTCCTCCTGTTCCGGACATCCTCTGTGGGGATAGAATGTTTACCAAGCCTCCACAAAAAGTGTCGAATTTTCCCAGGCACTTGCGTTCTCCATAAGGACTTCCACCCTTTAGCTTCATTAGACGGATCAGATGCCGATGAACGCCCCGTATGAAGATCATCTCGACCTTGTCTGATAGCCTGCATCATGCGATAGCAACTTTTAACTGAAAACTGCCCATTTTGTTCAAAATGCCAGGCCCATCTGTCCTCCTCCTGAGATGTACACAATGGGATCCCTTTAATGTAACCAATATCTGCTGCAATGAAATTCTGTTCTAAGGTATCATGGCGCCAGGATGCGCTTGTGTTATCGATCAAATCCGAAACCAGGGTCGGAGCATGTGCATTTATACGCACTGTGGGACGCATATTTGAGCCCCTCGGGATCCAGTTTTGCTCCCAGATCAGAGTATTTCTCCCATCTCCAATACGACGGATTAATCCATGTTTCAAAACTTCCTTTCCTTCACACAACGAGCGCCATACAAGTGAAGGGTGGGCCCCCAGCTGCGAGGCTAAGAAGTCCGTCCCTGGAAAATACACAGCTTTAAGGATCTTTGAGCACAAAGTATCCTGGTTCATAAGGATCCTCCCCGCTTGTTTTGCTAGCAAGGAAAGATTAAACAACTCAAAGTCTTTGAAGCCCAATCCTCCAAGATATTTTGACTGGGTCATGTCCCTCCATGAAACCCACGCCGGTTTCCTTTTACCATCTTTGCTCCCCCACCAGAACTGTCGAACTATCTTGTTCATTTCTTCCAGAAGTCCCCTTGGGAGTTTAAATACTGACATAGAGTAAACAGGAACCGACTGCGCTATTGACTTGATCAAAACTTCTTTGCCTGCCGACGCAAACAATCTTTCAAGCCATCCTTTCACCTTACCGCTCAGCCTTTCTTTCAAGTATTTAAAAGCATTATTCTTTGAAGATCCCACATTAGAAGGGAGACCTAGATACTTCTCATTTAGTGTCTCATTTGGCACATTAAGAATGGCTTTAACTTCCCCTCTAGTTGACTCAGGACAACCTTTACTAAAGAAGATAGTAGACTTTGCAGGGTTAATACGCTGCCCCGAAGCTTGACAATATACATTCAGTAGGTTAGACACCCGGGTAGCCCCTTCATTAGTTGCCTTGAAGAACAGCAGGCTGTCATCTGCAAAGAGAAGATGGTTTACCGGTGGTGCCAAGGACGCCACTTGTAAGCCATTACTTTGAGACAACTGAGAACTATGTTTTAAGAGGCACGAAAGGCCCTCTGCTGCCAAAAGGAACAAATAAGGGGAGATGGGATCTCCCTGCCGAATACCCCTGGAGGGTTTAAACTCTTCAAGAATTCTTCCGTTGAACAAAACTGAATACGAGACAGTGCACACCAAGCTCATTATCAAAGAAACCCACTTCACAGAAAAACCCATCTTAAGCATGATGGCTTTGAGATAATCCCACTCCACACGATCATATGCCTTCATCATATCTAACTTGAGAGCAGCATGGCGATGCTTGATCGCCTTGTTACGCTTCATAAAGTGGAGGCACTCATAAGCAACAATTATGTTATCCGTGATCATCCTTCCAGGAACAAAAGCTGATTGTTCATCAGAGATGATATCCGGAAGCACCACTTTTAGCCTATTAGAAACAACCTTGGATGCAATTTTGTAAAGAACATTGCATAAGCTTATGGGTCTAAACTGAGACAGGAGGGATGGATTTTTAACTTTGGGAATAAGTACCAAGACTGTTTTATTTATACTAACAAGATTTTCACCTCCTTCGAGGACATTCAGGACTACCTTGGTAACTTCCTCGCCGCACACCGCCCAGTGTTTCTGAAAAAAATGTGTCGGGAAGCCATCCGGACCTGGAGCTTTCGATGGAATCATTTGAAAAAGAGCTCGCTTGATTTCCTCACTAGAATAAGGGGCATCCAAGGATGCCCGCATTTCGTCTGTTACTTTAACCGGGACCGTGTCCAGGACGTCCTCCATCCTGTGCGTTCCTCCGGCCGTGAACAAGTTGCTATAAAATTCTGTCGCCATTGATGCCAGGACTGCCTCATCCTCCTCAACCTGCCCATCCTCCTTCTGCAACTTTCTGATAAGATTTTTCCTTCGTCTGATTGCAGCACGGATTTGGAAAAACTTTGTATTCCTATCCCCTTCCTTCAGCCATTCAACGCGAGAACGTTGCCTGTACAGAATTTCCTCTCGCTTGTACAGCTCAATCAGTCTCTCGTTGATCTTTCTCTCCCTATATGACGGACCTGAGCGACCCGACACCTTTAGGAGAATCTCCAGTTCGTGTTTAAGCGTACGGATTCCAGATTTCACGTGTCCAAACGTGTTTCTGTCCCAGTTTGAAAGGTCCTCCGCCAAGGAATGCAACTTGTCCTTCATCTGCACCACCGAGATCGCCGTGTCTTTATTAGCCCATTCTCTTGCAATAAAACCTGCTAGTTCCGGGTGTCTCTCCCACATCTGTTCATAACGAAATTGGCGCGGCCGGGGCACTCCCTCACCCAAGAGGTTGAGGATGATCGGGCCATGATCGGAACATGCTGCCCAAATATTCTCCACACGTTGGTTAGGGAACAAGGCCATCCAATTTGGGTCTGCCACAGCCCTGTCCAGACGGATCCTAGCAAAAGAACCTCCCGCCACCTTCTTCTCAAAAGTCCATGCCAGCCCGGTAGAACCTAGATCAAGCAAACCACACACGTCCAACGCATCTCTAAAGCCATCCATTTGTGTCTGCGAGCGAGGATTGACGCCCGCATGTTCGTGTTGGTACAAAACTTCATTGAAATCCCCTAAAGCTAACCACGGTAGACCGGAGTCACCTGCTATAGATTTAAGGGTATCCCAAGTTTTATAGCGATCATAAATCTGAGCTTCGCCGTAAACAAACGTGACCCTCATATCCACAGGACCAAGTCCTTTGAGAGTTGAGTCGACATGATAGCGAGAAAATCCCAGAACTTCCACTTCCACTTCATCTCTCCAAAATATAGCAATGCCCCCACTTCTCCCCAAACTGCCCACTGCATATGAATTGTTGAAACCCAGACTTCCTGCTAGATCTTCGGCGCGTTCGCTTGCGATTTGAGTTTCCAGCAAACATAACACCGCCGGGGTAAATTTAGCTGCGAGTTCTCGCGCTTCTCGAACTGTCTCGGGATTACCCAAACCGCGACAGTTCCAACTTATAAGATTCATTGCTCCCGGCGGTCACCCTCGAGGGGTGCCGCCGATATATTCCTAAATGGGTTATTTGGGTCCTCAACATCCATTGTTTCTTCACCTTTTCTCTGCTTCTTCTTTTTATCATTCTTCTGCGGTGTAAGTGACGGGTCAGACTCGCTCCCTCCACCAAATTTTTCCACCTGTTGTAGCACAGATGCATTTTTATCCACCGCTTCATGCTCAGTTACATTCACCGTAGGCCCATTCGGATCCGCCACAGAATCCTCAGCGAGTCTTTTGGTTCTTTGCACCTCCTCGTCATCAACAACTGAATCAAATTTTCCCCTCAGATCAGAACCTGGAGGGGGAGGGGGGTCTTCTTGTCCTTGGAAAACAACATTAAAACGCCATGGGAGCATTCCTCCTGCTCCCTCTCTGCCACGGCCCCTTCCATAATTAGCATCACGACCTCTTCCTCCTCCTCTGCCAAGGGGTCCATCCTTGTCCTCTCGACCAGGGTTTCCTCTACCTCTCCCTCTTCCACCTGCAAATCTTTCTGCCACCACAAAGGGCCCCCATTCAAAGGTGGCTGCGTCGTGCTCCCCAGTGCCACATTCTTCGTGCCAGTGCCCTAAGAGACCGCAGTGATAGCAAAAAGTAGGCAGCTTTTCGTATTGAACTTGATACCAGCTCTTCTTGAGGTCTTTGGTTATTGATACAAACCTAACCAGCTTCTTTGTCACATTGATCTTTGCCCTAACTCGGACATATTCTCCCGTATACCCAGCCGGTAGTGTTGTTTGAACTTCAACGATTTCGCCCAGTGATCTACACATGCCCTTTATTATTCTTTCATGGAGGAAGTTATCGAGCAAGCGAAGAACACGAGCCCATACCCAGATCTTATCCAGAACCACCCTCTTTGGGTCCTCGAAACCGTCGTACTCCTCCATAATGAGAGCTTTGTTCCTGAACAGCCATGGACCCATGATCATAGCTTTATTCCAATCTGCTAAACAGTGGAATTGTGCCGTAAACAGGTTTTCATCAATCTTCCTCCAGGCAACTTCCTTCGCGGGATTCCACGCAGAGCGCATATCTGCGTATAGAGCAGAGGGACTGAACCCCGAAGTTGTATGGACCCTCGCAATGGCTAGCCACTTCGCCGCCGGTGGAGGTTCGTCTACATCCTCCTCCCAAACAAAGCTTTCCCCTTCTTCCTCCTGGAGGTTTAATCTTCCCAGCAGCTCCTTCACAGGTTCTTTCCTTGTCTGTTTCTGACTCGATGCCGCCGAGTCCGCCATACCAGCAATGTAGATCGCTTCCGCTAGATCACCCGGGAAACCCTAGGGTACCCGTACTGCAACCTCGACACACCAACCTTGATGCAAAGGAACAACCACTCCGATCGATCCGTCGCCTCCCTCCTGATCGAGATAGAAATCAAGGCAGGAAGAGCTCATAAACTCTCGGCGGAAATCGCCGGAGGACAAAAAACCCTAGTCGCCGCCTACGGGAAAAAAATGTTCTGCCTACAAATACAAATACACATTGCTGGCATAATGATGATGTGTGTTTGCCCCCATCCAAGAGATCTGGGCTTGAGTTCTAGTCTTCCTATTCTTTTACCTTTTTATTAGATAAGGCGAAAACAAGCATAAAAAATGTGCATGAATAAAATTTTAAAAAATATGATTTTAGATACATGGAAATTTTATAACATTCTTTTATTTTTTCCATTGCATGGCAAAAATTGCTACAAAGGAAAAACAAACAATAGCAAAATTGCCATAAAAGTTTGCATCGAAAGAAACTAATTTTTGTGATATTTACCATGGCGCCATGAAAAATTTGTGTTGACAAACTTATCTTTTGCGAAAATTTTCATGGCCCATTAAATAAACTTGGCATGCTAAAAAGTTAGATTTGTCATGGTCTAAGTACTTAATTTTCCATGTTACATAAATTAGAATTGCAATGCTACAGAAGCTAAATTTTCAACGCTGGTAAACCTAGACTTTCCATGGTCCAAAATTAAATTTACCATGATAAATAAACTAGGTTTACCATGGTCTAAATACTTAAATTGCCATGGTTCAAAAAATAAATCTACCATGCAACATACTAAAATGGTCATGTCCAAAATTTCAAAATCGACACGCAACATAAAATATTATTGTTATCTCCAAAAATAATTTTTTGCCATGATAGAGTTTTTTTTGCCACGTGCTATAAATTAAAATTGCCAAGGTTCCATTTAAAAAAATATACAAGAAATTTGGCATGTTTCTAAACTATTTTTCTATAGATTTATGTCATCCGACCATAAAACAAAATTTATTTGCTGTAAAAATTGCCATGTAACTAACAATTTTTTTAGAGTTTTTCTTTGTGTATTTAGCCATCTTTCATAAAAGGTAAAAAAATTAAAGCAAGAGATTTGAACACATGTCTGCTAGGTGGAGATATGTGGTGAGCACCACTTCGTTAGTCGCACGAAATCATTTAGCGAGGCGTTCACCCCTTTCTCTTATCGCGAACACTCAGATTCCTATAAAAATATATTTGGCTCAAAACGCATTACGTGAGGTGACCATATTTCGGATGTCCATGCCCAATATATTTGGCTCAAAACTAGAATACCCCCTCCTTTTTGGTTATAGATCATGTGTTTTTCTCTAGAACTCTAATTCTACTAAAGTAACATAAGATATATTTCGCAAAAAAATATCAATACAAAATACAAGATTTAAAGTTTTTAATGGTCAATTTTTCAATACATGTATCGTATTTTGTTGGTATATTCATCAATTTAGAGATGCACCTGCTGATAAACCGGAAAGGATGTACTCCCTAAAGTTCACTCGTTTTATTGAACAAGAAGAGATAACAAAATTAAACCAGATGAGCAGGGAGAACACATTAAATTTCGCCATCAACACCAAACGCCACGAGAGTGTGTCCCCTCAGCACAAAGCAAAGATAAGAAAATAACACTATCTGCCAATCCGAAGCTTCGTCAACCGATAAGCACCCTATGCTAATCCGGCCCGATCTCCCATCTGAGCCGTCCACAAACAAAGATAAGGATCTGACGGTCCAAACACGTAGCCAAAGCGTACATCCTCAGGCCAGGTTTCCCGGGTCCACCGGATGGGGATGGTCGGCACGCCTGCGCTGCGCGAAGGGGAACACGGCACAGTGCGCAGGCGGCAGAGCCGTCGCATCTTGCAAAGGAAAGCCGTGCAAGCAAATACGTGGACGCCTTATCCCTCCCCATCGTCTCGTCGACCCACTCCACTGCCTCCTCCTTCATGAGATGATAACCATCACGCCCGTATTTATCGTCACCTTTTTTTAATTCCTACTTCGAACTCCTCCAGAGTCCAGACCTCTTTATCCCGTCCCCGCCTCCAGCTACGACGACTCCTCATTCTTATCCTCCTCCTGCCTGTCCCCCCACCCCGTTACCTTTATAGCTCCCGACCCCTCCCTCGTCCTCTTCTCCACAATCTTGCAACCAAGCAAGCTACCGTGATCGCCAAACCATTTTTGCACGCTGCGTTGCGTTGCGTTGCGTTCGTTCGTTCGTTCCTGTGATCTGTTTGCTCGGGCGATGGAGGCCTACATGATGTTCCCGCGGGGCAACGGATGCCAGGAGGAGGAGCAGGAGGAGGACATCGGCTGCCCGTCGTCCGACTCCGAGGACTCCATGATGTCGTCCGACGCCGAGCTCGACGACGACGAAGACGCCACCTCCAGCTCCGGCTCCTCGGGATCCACCGACAACTTCCAGATGTCCTCCCTCATGGCGCACCTCCCGCTCAAGTACGTGCTTTGCCTGCTTGCTTGCCCGGACAGGACACTCACCGCGTTTCTTTAAGGCTCGATCTTGATGAAGTTGTGATCTGACGTGCTGCTCTGTTTTCTCTTTGCCGCAGGAGGGGGCTGTCCAAGTTCTTCGACGGCAAGTCGCAGTCCTTCGCGTCGCTGGCGGCGGTGGGCGGGCTAGAGGACCTGGCCAAGCCGGCGAGCAAGCGGCTCAAGGTGTCCCGGAGCTGCGAGGTCGGGCTGCAGGACGCGCACCGGCGGCGCTTCGGGCGCCGCATTGCGGCGGCCTTCAAGAAGGTGTCCAAAGGAGGGCGGCTGTCCGTGCTCGGCAAGGCGCCCGTCCCCAGCCGGCTCACGCTCCGGCCGGTGACGGCGAGGCCAAAGGGCCTGCCCGTGCGGGCTCCGCTCTTCGTTTAGGAGGAGATCCGCCCACAGACTAGTCGTGTCCGTTGTGGCGTGTTCTGAGAGCAGTAGGTGCGGTTGTTACGTGGATTTTGACATGGTAATGACCGGATGGTTGGTGGTGGCCGGCTAGTCAGTCCATGGATCTGTAAATACAGAAATGAGATAACTTGTTCAGCATTAATATTCTTATTGTGCATAGTTTCATTACTACTACGTTATGCTATCTAGTTAGAGATCTAGAGGCAAAGAATGAAGTGAAGTTCAGCATCTCAAGCAGATCCCGCAACTCCCCTTCTTTTCGTAAGATAAACATCGATATAGTGGATGGAAGCTAAAAAATGGTGCGAATAAAAGCCGCCAGATCGTTCTCCCATCGCTTTCCTTCCTCCTCTCGTAGTCTGCTTTCCATCGTCTTCCCGTCTGCGGCCTCCCCCTCCCATGCCCTCAATCGGAGCCGCCAACTGGAGTGGGATAGGAGGGAGGATGTGCTCGCCAGTAGCTAGGTGTAGTTGTCGGTTTACATTCCTCATGGAGCTTCTCCTGTGGTCGGCAAGTGGCGGCGGGATCTAGGGTTGCTTCCTCCTTTTCTGGCGTCTTTGGTGGCGGCGCTGAAGGTGGGGAGGATCTCCAAACCTTGTTGTGCTTAGTTTAATCATCACTAGTCCATTATGCTATCTAGTTAGAGATCTAAAGGCAAAGAATGAAGTGAAGTTCAACATCTCTAGCAGATCCCGCAACTCGCGTTCCTTTCGTAAGATAACCATGGATATAGTGGAAGGAAGCGAAAAAATGGTGCGAATAAAGCCGCCAGATCAGGTTATCCTGGAAAATAAATCAGGGCGACCTAACACTTGTCCCACCGTTTTCCTTCCTCCTCTCGTTGTCTGCTCTCCTGCGTCTTCCCGTCTACGACCTCCCCCCTCCTATTCCTTCACTAGCGCCGCCGGCTGGAGTGGGATAGGAGGGAGAATGTGCTCGCCAGTAGCTAGGTTTAGTTGTAAGTTTACTTTCCCCTTGGAGCTTCTCCTGTGGCCGGCAAGCGGTGACAGGATCTAGGGTTGATTCCTCCTTCTCTGGCGTCTTTGGTGGGCGGCGGTGAAGGTGGGGAAGATCTCCAACTCCTCTAATAAGCTTGCTTCATTCGTGCAGAGGGTGGTTTCTCCGCGAGGAATTTTGACACCATCTGCTCCAGACATCGTGGAGATGAAGGAGTGCTGGTGTTGGAGGTGTTTCTCGGGCAAGCCTCTCTTTGTCTTGTTGTTGCTTTCTAATTGAGCTTACTCTAGGCAGAGCTTCAACGACCTAGGGTCGTATCTCCGTCGACCGATCTAGTCGAAGGGCGGCCACTCTATGCTTCGATGAGCCCGGTAGCAAACCAGCATCTGCACTTCTACAACCTCCCGGTCGGCGTGCCAAAGGGAGGCCCTACAACCCCGAAATCCCGACGTTCTTTGGTGCTTTGGCTCCAAGTGGTCTTGTCCCCGGAGTACATGGTGCTGGCTGTGACCGGTGGTGGATCAATTGCATCTGGTGTGTTCAGGGACCCGATCACGTTTCTATGATAAGTTTTAGGGTTCTGTTTGTAATTCCCAAGGCCCTCTTTAGAGTTTTTACTTTATTCGAGTGCTTCTTTGTAAGATGTGTCACCTTGAAGAATTAATGCAGCAGGGGGTCTTCGAGACCCTCCTCTTTTATGTTCAAGAAAGGGGAAGCGAAAAAATCGTACTACATGTGGTATACCTATAGTTTCATATTCAATTTTTTGTCGTTTCTCCTATGGGGGAAAAGCAAAGAATAAGCTGAAGTTTAGCATCTCTAGCAGATCCCGTAAACCCGTTCCTTCCGTAAAAATCGTTATAGTGGATGGAAGCGAAAAAAATATCCTAAGACCTCCAAGTAGAGCTATCCTGGTGGGGCAGAATATTCAGCTCAACCATTGCTTTGCCAAAAATCACCAGTGTTTTGACCTTCCTCTGGTCACCCCGCCATCTGATGCACCTTCCTCACCTTGTCGCGAGCTCGTGGGTGGCTCCACCATGTCGTACGGGTGTGGTCGTCGCCGCCATGTTGCCGACAGAGGGCTCTTCTCATCACCCAGTAGAGGTCGTGCGTTAGTGAGTGTGTCGGCATTGTTACTTCTAGCCTCCCAGGCTATTATAGCCGCCTTTTTTGCCTGACTGGTCGTGGGGAAGAAGAAACATTAGGTTTGCTTCTACCGACCAAGGGAAGGAAGAGCCATCAGAATTGCTTCTACTAGACGAGATATTATTTCAATATTTTATAGTAGTAATGCCCGATTTGATCCCTACCAACCTTAGAGGATTAACTTACAAAATATTATTAGATGAACTGATTGGAGTTCATTTTCTTCGTCATAATCGGATGATTTTGACATAAAGGATTTGCTCTTCAAGAATAATATCGAGCATCTCATCTTGTTGTATCTTGTTCAAAAGTTTGAGGTCGACAAAAGGGTATTGAAAGGGCATTTGGTGTTGCAAGCTTGGTTTACATTGTTCGAGGAACTAGAAGTATACCTCGCGCCTTGCTGCGGGAATTGCTATAAAAACTATATGCATAAAGAAAAAGTATAAACGTATGATACATTAAGTTGTCTAAGTGAAGATGCAACAGCAACATGTATGCATTAAAAATTATTAGGGTGGACAATAAAATGATTGAAATATGGTTGATATGGAGATTGCATAGAGAGATTAATAAATATATTAGTTGAGATGAGATGGACAATTGATTGGCTAAGAAATGATGATGTGGATAGTTTGCATGTGAAGAGAGACAATTTAAATGACCTAAGTGGGTGACATGGATAATTGATTGGCTAAGAGAATAGATGATGTGGATAGCTTGCATGTTGAGATAGACACCTTAAATGATCTATAGTGGGGTTTTGTTTTACAAGAAGTACTAGAAATATACCCCGCGCGTTGCAGCGGGAATTTATTTAGTAACTATATAACGTAAATAAAAATTATAAAAGTATAATACATTAAGTTGTCTAAGTGAACATGCAAAATTTTATTTGCCATCGTCGAGATACTAAATTTATTCGACACGATATGTTTAAAAATTATTATCATGAACAATAAAATGATTAAAAGATGGTTGATATGGATTTTGCATATAGAGATTAATAAATATATTAGTGGAGATGATATGGATAATTAACTGGCTAAGAGAATGAATGATGGGGCTAGTTTGCATGTGAAGATAAAAAATTTAAATGACCCTATAGTGGGTGACATGGACAATTGATTGGCTAAGAGAATGGATGATGTGGATATCTTGCATCTTGAGATAGACAACTTAAATGATCATGTAGTGGGGTTTTGCTTTATAAGAGATATAGATAGATAAGAAACCCCTCTAGCATATCATACAACATATATAATCCTACACAACATGATTATTGAGGATGAGAGAAATTTAAACTTGGAGTTTTACTATGATAATATTGATAATTGTGTTAAGCCTATCAGGAACCCGGATATGATCATTGCATTTCTTGAGACCTATCAGTAGATTGAAGATAATGCCACACACATCCAACTTCGTAATGATATCATTGAGCACACTTGGCAGTTGTATGAGAGATAGATTTTCATTTCATTCATTTGTATTCATTTGTAATTTCAATAATTTTTGTAATTGAGATGACAATTGTATTATATGTTGTTTAAATTTTCATATGTTTATTGTATCTTGCTTGAACATTCAGATTTTATATTGAAAATTATGAATTCGATTTAAAAACAAAATTGATTATGCAACATGCGTGTGGGCTGCGACGGGTTTACATGATATGTTCCACCGTAGCCCGCACCGTACCACATATTCATTTTTTAGTCGTCAGTAAAATATATTCGCGGGGTGATCTCATGTGTGATATACTAGAGATGTTCTTAGTATGGTATCCCACCCGATAGTCGAGCCGAGAGGGAATTGATCACATCGAACACGAGTGTTGACCAACCATCATGTTGATCTCTTCCATTAAAATAATTATTTCTTTCTCCTTTCTTACTAAGGGTGGTCGAATTATGACTCGATTAAAAATCTTAGAAAATGAATTTTATCTTCAAGATATACATGTTAACAGTCACCCCACATTGTCTAAACGTCAATAACTGACAGAGATGATTCCCGATTGACGGTCGGTCGTCTTTCCACTTATTGCCCTTAGTTTTATCACCGGTCCATTATGCTAGTTAGATCTAGGACAATAATTTTCAGTGAAATGAATGTTTGTTATGATAAATTATGATGTTGCAAAAATGATACTCTTCTTAGCAAGCAGAACAAATCTTGGCAAATTTGCTATTTTCCCGAATCTGTCCTGGTTACTAAAAGAAATCGCCATCCTCGTGAAAATAAAAAATACCATTAAAACATTATTTTTACCATAATTCAAATTTTGACATCAAATTTTAACATTTTCAAAGATTTAAAGCAAATATAAGCTCAAATTTACCTATTACAATTTACATTTTTTTTTACTTATTACTACGTAATAGGGTGTCCCTTCCAATATTCAAGCCAGAAAGGGATTGATCTCATCTAATGTGTGTGTATGATCAACCATCATTTCAATCTCGTGCGTTTAGGAAAAATATCACATTTCTTTCTCCTATCTTTTGCTGCATCAAATTACGATAATGAATAAAAGAAACCTAAAAAAACATTTCTTTCTCTTTTCTTCCACTACCGTTTAGGGGGTGATCACTATAATCAATAAAGGAAACCTGAGAGAACATTTCTTTCTCCTTTCTTTCACTACCAATTCGTGGGTGATCAAATTGCGATAATCAATATAAGAAACTTGAAAAACCCTATTTCTATCTCCTATCTTCCACCGTTGACTAGGGGGTGATTAAATTACGATAATCGCCATGTGTTATCCAAATGATCGGCAGAGGTGGTTCTCAATTTATTTCGTCCCGACTCCCTTCACTTTCATCGTCCTCCACCATCGAAAAACTGGTGAAGCCTTCAAGGCATATCTCAGCCATCGTCGAACAAATCCCTTGAAACTTTTGGTGGTGGCGGAGCTACAGGTGGTTCCATGCGTAGCGGTGAAGACATGGCAGTGAAAGAGGATATGTGTGTAGTGGTGATGAGACACTAAAGTGGCAGGGAGATACCGAGATAGGGCGTGTCAAGTTGAGTAGCATAACATCAAGGCATTTTCTACCCTTAGCTCTACGACGAGTTGGGCTTGAACAATGCCTTGAGTGGTCTAGGCACCGAGTGCACGACCCTTCAATAGTTTCGATGCTTTGATTGTGAGAAATATGACCTAAATACAACAATAAAATTATTATCATTCTATTTTCATGTTCATGATTAAATTTATTTGTATGCTAGAACTATATTAGTTTTTGAATATGAAATTCAAAAGAAAACTTAATTACATGTGCGAAATGATAAACACTAAATAGATCTCTAGTCAGACCTCTGGACTAGCTCATGTATTGTTTATGATCTTGTTTTTCTAAGCATGAGGATAATCAATATAATAAGGGCGGAGACAATATTAAGACTGCATTGTTAGGGTAATGATGTGTTAGAAATATTTCTTAGAGGCAATAATAAATTGATTATTTTCATGTTCCAAATTAATGTATATATTTTGTGCTTTAATTGCAATAAGCGTGAATATGTGATTCAAAACAATCATGTGTGTGTATCGAAACATAAACACAAAGTAGTTCTTCGTTTAGCCAGTAAGACTAGCTCATATGTTGCATGCTGGTTAGGTTTTCTTGATCATAGGGCATAGGTATTGTGACCTTAATGCCGACAACAATGAGAGCACATAGTTATCAAAACTATGATGTTGGAAAGAACAAGCTTAATGATATACTTTGAGATCTCATCGTAACAACGTTATAAGGCATATACTACAACTGTTATCATACACAGAGTTCGGCATATACTAGAACTGTTATCATACACAGAGTTCCTTAGACCATGATAGTATCACGTTAATTCACATAGGATGATGTACTTAGGGGCTTGTCAAATGTTACTTGTATTTGGGTGAAAATAATGACAAGTTTGTAGGTGCATCAGAAAGTATATCTAGGTTTTTTTATAGCTCGAGACTGGTATTTTCTCATCCTACAATGGAGAGATATTTCTTTAGTCCCGCTCGATATTACAAAATCCATTATAGTCTCTCCAAACAAAGTGTGATTCAGTCATTGGGATATCAGGATGTGAGAATGAGTAAAAGAACAAACATGTACTAAGAATTACATGGTGTTGTGATTAAGGTTGCTTCACAAGGAATGTCATTTTTCTCGCCTTAGGCTTTGTTATATATCATGAAGCAAAATGAATGATGCATGTTAAAAAAACGTTCGCTCCATAATGTATTTGTCTATGTGTGGAAATCTAACATTCTTAAGAAATTGGTCCCAATTCTCTCAACATGCAAATTGTCCACCTCACCATCCCACTAAGCCAATCATTTTAATTTCCTTTCCCACTAGGCCATGCAAAGTATGCCACGTAAGGGAGCTCCCATTAACTTCACATGCACATACAACTTATGACATATAAATATTAACTTTCGTTTGCACTCAAATTTACAAGTGCTTTTTTTAATAGAGAATCAAATTATAAGTTACCTCATATATTTTTCTATGCGATTTTTTTAATGAATGCACATATGTAATTGCTATCTTTGTAATATGTTTAATCAAAGGTGATGTCTTCATTGTGTCTACTCAACGCTTTTTTATCTCATATCATCTCACCGATATATTGTGAAGGTAATAAATTTTGTAAAAAACACTCATTTTTTATTTATCATCAGTTTTTCTTAAAAAAATCTTATATTTTGAGTCTGAACAATATTAATTTCAAAGAAATTATAATAAACTTATATTATGTTTCATAATTTTTTCTATATTTGAAAATATTAAATTATTTATTAGCAGTTTCCGCAGCAACGCGCGGAGTATTATCTAGTCAATATAGTTGTTCAAATCCCTCTATTGATTATTGACTAGAAGGTATTCTGAATTATGTCCACATAATGTCGAACCTAAAGGGTTACATATTTAATGTGTGGTAGTTTGATGTATGACAAGAAGATGAATATAGAAACGGGGACAAGCACCACAAGTGTTTGAGAGGGCTCCAAAAATGTTTTGATTGTTCTCGGGTGGTCTCAAAATGTTTGGGAATGGCCCCCAAATGGTTCCAAAATTTTCGAGAATGGTTTTGAATGATCGAGGAAAGTTTAGGAAGGGTCATGGATGATCCGGGGGTATACAGGAACGGTTTTGACATGTCTTGGAACTTTCCATAGTGGCCTTAAATGGTCTCAAAACGTAGTAGAATGGTTTCGGAATGGTCTCGAAACGTCTCGAAATGGTTTCTAAGGTCCTGGAATATTCTGGAGGGTCCCATGTAGACCAACCCTACTTGGTTTGGGGGACAATGCGCCCCGCAAGGCCCAAGTCGTCCAACCAAAGGGGGTACTAGTGGGACTACGACTCACAAGGATAAATCTGGACCTATTTATCTGTTGGATGTTAATTTCAAAGGTATTACTAAAATCCATATGAATAGGCTTAGTAAAGTGATCAGCCATGTGATTTATTTTAACTACACTACCTTTTTTAAAAGGTAAGTAAATTATGGAAGGGGTTGGTGTTATTCATGAAGCTTTAAATTCAATCCATAATATATAGGAAAAAGTGGTCTCTTTTTTTAAAGTAGATTTGGATAAATCATATTACAACATCAACTACCTTTTTGTTTATCGTCTGTTGAAATTAAAAGGTTTTTTTATGATAAACGGTGTGATTGGATTTTATTATATACTATCAGGGGAGGTCATGTGGGGATTCAAATGAATGATAGAATTGGTCCTTTTACAAAAAAACCTACAAGGGATTGAGACAACGTGATGCTCTCTCTCCTCTTTTATTTGATTTGGCTGCTAACGCTCTGGCCATTATTATGTCAATTGTAAAAATATATTGTTAAAGGGATGCTAGCTAAAAACTTTGATAGGGAATTAATGTGTTGCAATATACTAATGACACAATTTTCCTCTTGCAATAGGATGAGGAATGTGCTAAGAACCTTAAATTCATTCTTAGTGCCTTTTAACAAATGTCTCAGTCGACAATCAATTTTCACAAGAGTGAACTTTTCTGATTTGGTGATATCAAAGATAAATCAAGCATTTAGAAAGATATTTTCACTTGTGTTATTGGGAAACTCCCCTTAAAATACTTAGGGCTTCCTGTTGCTAATATTATACTCCCTCTGTTCCAAAATAATTGTCTTAACCTTAGTACAACTTTTCACTAGAGCTAGTTCAAAGTCGAGACAATTATTTCGGAATGGAGGGAGTAATTATAAACAAACACTAGAATGGGGTTACTAGCAAGATTGATAACAAATGTGGGTGTTGGCAAGGGAGATTTTAAATATTGTTGGTAGAATTATTCTCATTCAGGCATGCATTACAAACATGCCTTTATGTATGATGTCCTTCTACCCAATTCATGTAGGTGTTAGAAAGAAAAACGATCTTTTCAGAGCGTGGCTAGCTGGTGAAAAAGTACCATCTTATTGTTGGATCTCGCAGCAGAAAACAATAATTTTTCTAACTAGCGTCGCCCTTAACCCAAGATCTATCTAGCTGTAATGCCGTAACGAAAGACATGCGGAAAGATACCTCGGGGTGTAGTCCGTTGCGCGGGAAACGTGGTTGATGAAGCCGTAAACCTTTCACAGCCCCTGGCTGTGTTAGCACCCTGATGGGGTGATAGTGCCGCACGTGCAACACCTCGTAGTACTCGCACACGTACGGACTCGATGACGACATTCGTTCTCCGATCCAACGAAGGTGGCGGAAGTAGACCTCCCGGAACCGGAGTTTCGGCAGCACGACGGCGTCTGCGTAGCAGAGAAGCCTCAATCCCAGCACAGGTTCCAGACAAGGGGACCCCGGCTTGAGAGATACGAGAGAGGGGAGAATACCGGTGAAAAACCGATCTCAATTTGGAGTAATATTGAATTCTCTGCGAATTTTTCTGTATTAAAGAAGTGCACCCCTGCCCATCTTTATATAGGCAGACGGAAGGAGTCAACCCCCCTTTCCTTGGCAATGTGGGACTAATCCCTTGCCAAGGGGGGAGGGTGCGGCTAGGAGGAGGGGGGGAGTGGGGCGCCACCCACATGGGCCCCAAGGCCCATGGCGCCCCCCTTTTTTTTCTTTTTCTTTTCCCTTTTATTTTCCTCCTTCCCCTAATGGGCTTTTTTCACAAATAAGGCCCATTGCACTTTTTAATCTGAAATAAATTATTACTAATTTTTAATTCACTTAATTAATAAATAATACATATTATTTCATCTCCCGATGATCCGGAACTCCTTCCAGCTCACTCCGAACGTCCTTCGGACCAACACGGAACTTTTCCGGTACGTCTTTTTCTCTTCTCCGGTAACTCCGATAGTTCCGAAAAGGTCTCCGATATTCATCGAGCCCTTAAGTGTGTTACCCTACGGTCTGAGAACACTCCAGTCATGACCGAGACAAAGGCTACGACCAATGATCAATAGCGGGACCTGGATGCCCATAATGACGCCTGTGCATTCCGGAAGTAACCGATTGAACCGTACACGTTGTATACCATTCCCTTTGTCATGCGATACTAGATTAGTCCAAGATTCGATCAACGACATCCAATGCATTAGTTCTATCTTGTTACCGACAAATCTTATTCACTCGTTCCGTGATATTCATCCTTGTGACCTAGTCACACGCTGTGCAGCTTTATGGACGCAATCTCATCGAGTTGGCCATGAAGTATCTTTCCATTATATGGATTGAAAAATCCCGCTCTTGAATCAACACTCCTCAACATATCCCATCGGATAGCCCAAGATACACCTTTTTGGTCACCATGTTTCAGTGTGACGGTTAATGCACTCAATGTTGGGGATCGGCGTAGAAAACAAAAAAATTCCTACCTACGAGTCCCGAACCCAAGATCTATGCTATGCTGATGAATGTAACGGAAGGAATCGGTGCTCATACCTTTGAAGACCGAAAGAGGGAAATGTTCCTCGAACGTGGTTGGCGTAGACTCTGAACCTACGACCTCCCTGTCGTGTTGAAGAACCTCCGACGATGAAGTAGCACCACACGTGTAGTGCCTCGCGGGATTACACACGTACGGTGCAACCGACGTCCCTCCGGGCTCCGAACCAGAAGAGCAGCGGAAATAAGATTGATCCGGATCCCGATTCCGGCAGCGCGACGGCGTCCGGATGATGGTGAAACCCCCAACTAGGTGCAAACTCCAAACCAGGGGAGTCCGCTCTAGGTCGAAGAAAGAGAGAGAGAGAAACTCAATGTTGTGTTGAAAAAGGCACCCCCACCCCTCCTTATATAGGCCAAGGAGGGGCTCCATCCCCTCCCCTTCCCCCATGTGGGACTAAACCCCCAAGGGGGGGAGTGGTGCGGCTAGGAGGGGGGATGGGCCCCTCCCTTGGCGCCAAGCCCAAGGGGGGAGGCTCCCGCTTCCCCTCATGGGCCTTTTAAGGCCCAAATACCTTTTTCACCTTTTTAATTAATTATTTAAATAATTTTTAATATTTAATTCTATAAATTAAATAATAAAACATATTTAAACATTAATATATATTATTTTGAACCTTTCAAAATATCCGGAACAGCTTCCGGCACCTCACGGTACATTTCTGGTGTTTTCTCTCTTTTCACCGATGATCCCGAATCAATCCTTAATGCATCGATTGCCCTTAAGTGTGACACCCTACGGTCCGGGAAACAGTAGACATGATCGAGACACTCTCTGACCAATGAACATCATGTGGGATCTGGTTACAATCCTTGATGTGCCCCTACGCTTCCATCGAATAAACTTCATCGTTGTTGAACCGTTAACAATATGACTTGATCCCTTTGTGCTTTGGTACTATGTTTGTTCGAGGTATGATCGTCGGTATCCAATACCTAGTTCTTCCTCGTCTACGACATAACATGTTTACTCGTCTGTGAATATTACATCTCTTGTGACCTAGTCACTTGCTTGCAAGCTATTGATGCAACACTACCGAGTGGGCCCAGAGTACCTATCCGTCACTCGGATTGACAAATCCCGCTCTGATCTATTTCATACTCCTCAACATATCTACTTCGGAATACCCAAGATACACCTTTTCAGTTACCATGTTTCAGTGTAACGATTAATGCACTCAAAGCATCCTAATAGATAGCAATTATGCATGATCATCACGGTCTAAGGATTCAGTCACTATGTTATTAAGTCATCGCAATGCTGAACTTATGTGACTTGATCACACTGCAATGCTTAAGGTGGGGGTGTGTCCATCACATCATTCTCCTAATGATATGACCTCATTGTCAATAGACTATTATGTTCTCATGATCAGGAAACCTTGATCATCAATTGCCCAATGAGCTAGTATGCCTGAGTTTAACTAGGGACCAGGTTGTTATATATCACACGTGTATTAATGTTTCCGCTTAATACAGTTCTAGCATAATATATAACGTATTATGAACAAACAAATATGTGACAAATATCTTTACTAATTTGCCTCTAGGGCACATATCCAACAGTCTCCCACTTGCACTAGAGTACAAATTACACTAGTTTACATCAGGTATGTATCTAACACCAATAGTCTCTCGGTGTTGTTCAAACTTGGCTTGTGGAAGAGGTTTAGTCATTGGGTCTGACGGATTCAGATCTGTATGTATTTTTCAAATCCTAGTATGACCATCCTTGACGTAGTCCCGCTTCACATGGAAACGCCGGAGAATATGCTTGGCTGTAGAGTGAGTCCTCGGCTCCCTTGCGTTAGCAATGGCACCCGTATTGTCGCAATAAATGCTAACAGGGTCAGTGCAACTAGGGAATACGCCAAGCTCGATGACGAACTTCTTCAGCCAATGCGCTTCGTTTGACGCTTCGCAAGCGGCAATATACTCCGACTCCATCATAGATTGGGCGACGACTGACTGCTTGCCGCTCCTCCAGCTAATCGCACCACCATTCAACATAAACACGTATCCGTCTGGGATTTTGAGTCATCGGGATCAGTACCAAGACTGGCATCGACGTAACCTATTACGGCGAGCTCTTCTTCACATCCTCCATAGACAAGAACCAGATCCTTAGTTCTTCGTAAGTACTTAAGGACGTTCTTCACTTCAATCCAATGATCCATTCCAGGATTACTTTGGGAACGATTAGTCAGACTAACCGCCAGGGCCACATCTGGTCGAGTACACAGCATAGCATACATGATAGAACCTATGGCTGAGGCATAGGGCTTTGAGGACATTTCCTCCCTTTCTTTTGCTGTTGCTGGGCATTGAGTCACACTCAATTTACTTCCTTTCATAACGGGCAAGAGCCCTCTCTTGGCGTTATCCATATTGAACCTCTTCAATATCTTCTCAAGGTAAGTTCTCTGACTCAGTGCTAATAGGCATCTTGATCTATCTCTCTATATTTTAATGCCTAATATGTATGCAGCTTCACCTAGGTCCTTCATTGAAAATTGTCCATTCAAATATTCCTTTACCCCCTCTAGAAATTTCACATCATTCCCTATCAATAATATGTCATCCACATATAGTACTAGGAATGCCACAGAGCTCCCACTCGCTTTCTTATAAACACATAATTCTTCTTCATTTTGGACAAATCCAAAAGCTTTGATCACCTCAGCAAAATGAAGATTCCAGCTCCGAGATGCTTGCTTCAACCCATAAATGGACCGTTGAAGTTTGCATACCTTACCAGCGTCCTTAGGATCAATAAAACCTTCCGGTTGTACCATATACAACTCTTCCTCAGTGTTGCCATTTAGGAACGCGATTTTCACATCCATCTGCCATATTTCATAATCGTAATAGGCAACAATTGCTAGCAATATCCGGACAGACTTTAGCATCGCTACGGAAGAGAAAGTCTCTTCATAGTCAACTCCTTGAATTTGTCGGAAACCTTTTGCGACAAGTCGAGATTTATAGACAGATACGTTTCCGTCTGCGTCAGTCTTTTTCTTGAATATCCACTTATTCTCGACGGCCTTTCGGTCCTCGGGAATATCCACCAAAGTCCATAATTTGTTGGCATACATGGAGTCTATCTCGGATTTCATGGCTTCCAGCCATTTCTCGGACTCGGGTCCCTCCATTGCTGCTTTGTAGTTCGCAGGTTCGTCTGGTTCATGACTGCATTGACAAGTTTCCCATAAAACTGAGTTTTTACTCGGGCTCTTGATGACCTGCGAGGTGTTGGGATACGGGGCAGAAAACACAAATTTTTCATACCTACGGTACCCGAACCCAAGATCTATGCTATGGCGATGTAAAGTAACGGAGGGAATCGGTGTTCATACCTTTGAAGACCGAAAGAGCGAAACGTTCTTGCGAACGTGGTTGGGGTAGACTCAGAACTACGACCTCCCTGTCGTGTAGAAGACCACCACCGGCGAGGATGACTCCCGGTAAACCTCCAGCGACGAAGTAGCACCACAGGTGTAGTGCCTCGAAGAGATTATACACGTACGGTACAATCAATGTTCCTCCCGGGCCCCGAACCAGGCGAGCAGCGGAAGAAAGACGGCTACGGATCCCGACTCCAGCAGAACGACGGCCTGCCTTATGGTGGAGAACTCCAATCCAGGTGCAGACTCCAAACAAGGGGAGTCCACGGGAAGGAGAAGGAGGAAGAAGGAGATATTGGTTTCTTGGAAAAAGGGGGGGGCTACCCCTCCTTATATAGGCCAAGGGGGGGTGTGATCCTCCTCCCCTCCCCCATGTGGGACTAAACTCTCAAGGGGGGGAGTGCGCCGGCCATAGGGGGTAATGGGCCCCACCTTTGGCGCCAAGCCCAAGGGGGGAGACCCCCTCCTCCCTTAATGGGCCCAATGGGCCCATTTAGCCTTTTTCCCATTTTTTAAATTTATTTAATATGTTTTAAATATTTAATTCAGATAATTAAATAATAAAATATTATTAAAACAATTAAAATTTATTTTGAACTATTCAAAATGTCCGGAAACCATTCCGTCCTCCTCCGGAACTATTCCGGTGATTTCTCCTATTTCACCGATTGATCCCGTAACTGTCCTATGCATCGATTGCCCTTAAGTGTAACACCCTAACGGTCCGGGAAACAACAGACATGGTCGAGACTCTTCTCATTGACCAATGACTAGTCAGTTGGACCTGGTTACAATCCTTGACAGCCCCTGCGCTTCCATCGAATGAACTTTGATCGCTTTTGGAAACCGTTAACGATACGACGTAATCCCTTTGTGTTGCGGTACTTTGTTTGTCCGAGGTTTGATCGTCGGTATCCTACATACCGTGTTCACATCACGTTCACAACAAACAACTTCTCTCGTCCATGATCATTGCATCTCTTGTGACATAGTCACGTCCTTGCAAGGTGTTGATGCAATATCACCGAGTGGGCCCAGAGTACCTGTCCTGTCACAAGGACTGAGAAATCCCGCTCTGATCTATTAACATACTCATCAACCATCTATTTCGGAATACCCAAAGTGCACCGTTATAGCCAGCATATTACAGTCAGGAGGTGGGATACAAATCAAAGTCTCCTCATAGATGACAATTACGTATGATCATTACGGTCTAAGGACTAAGCCATACGTTACAAAGTCATAGCAACGCTGAACTATGTGACTCGATCACATTGCGATACTTTAGGTGGGTGTACGTCCATCACATCATTCCCCTTAACGATATGACCTCATTGTCAATGGACTTAAGTGTCGCCATGATCAGGAAAGCTTGATCAATCAATTGCCAATGAGATAGTTTACCCGAGTTAAACTACGGACCATGTTTTATACTACACCTGTATTAGTATTTCCAAGTAATACAGTTATAGCACAGTATAAAACGTATTATGAACAAAACGGATATGTGAAAAATATCTTTATTAATTTGTCTCTAGGGCACATATCCAACAGTCTCCCATTTGCACTAGAGTACAAATTACACTAGTTTACATCAGGTATGTATCTAACACCAATGGTCTCTCGGTGTTCTTCAAACTTGCCCTGTGGAAGAGGTTTAGTCATCGGGTCTGCTGCGTTCAGATCCGTATGTATCTTGTGAATCCTAGTGTGTCCATCGCTGACGTAGTCTCGCGTCACATGGAACTTTCGGAGGATGTGCTTGGCTGTAGAGTGACTTCTTGGCTCATTCGCGTTAGCAATGGCACCCGTGTTGTCGCAGAAGATTCCCACGGGGTCAGTGCAACTGGGAAAGACGACAAGCTCGATCACGAACTTCTTCAGCCACAACGCCTCGTTTGACGCTTCGCAAGCGGCAATATACTCCGACTGCATTGTAGATTGAGCGACGACTGACTGTTTGCCACTCCTCCAGCTAATTGCGCCACCGTTCAACATGAAAACATATCCCGTCTAGGATTTCGAGTCATCTAGATCTGAGCCGAGGCTTGCATCAACGTAACCTTTTACGGTGAGCTCCTCATCAACTCCTCTATAAACGAGAAAGAGATCCTTGGTTCTTCTTAAGTACTTAAGTATGTTCTTTACTGTTGTCCAGTGAGCCATTCCCGGGTTACTCTGGTAGCGATTAGTCATACTAATGGCCAGCGCTAAATCCGGCCTAGTAGATAACATAGCATACATGAGAGAACCTATGGCTGAGGCATAGGGCTTTGAGGACATCTCCTCCTTCTCTTTTGCTGTGGTTGGGCATTGAGTCACGCTTAATTTGACACCTTTGATAACTGGCAAGAGACCTCTCTTGGAGTCATCCATTTTGAACCTTTTCAATATCTTTGTCAATATAAGTGTTCTGACTCAAGGCCAACCATCGATTAGGTCTATCTCTATAGATCTTAATCCCTAATATGTACGCAGCTTCACCTAGGTCCTTCATGGAAAATTGTCCATTCAGATATTCCTTCACTTCCTCTAAGAATTTCTTATCGTTCCCTATTAGTAATATGTCATCTACATATAACACAAGGAATGCTACAGAGCTCCCACTCAGTTTCTTATAGACGTAGAACTCTTCGACGTTTTGGACAAATCCAAAAGCTTTAATGACCTCATCAAATCAAAGATTCCAGCTCTGAGATGCTTGCTTCAACCCATAGATGGACCGTTGAAGCTTGCACACCTTACCAGCGTTCCTTGGATCGACAAACCCCTCTGGTTGCATCATATATAACTCTTCCTCAATGTTTCCATTTAGGAATGCAGTTTTCACATCCATCTGCCATATCTCGTAATCATGATATGCAGCTATTGCTAGTAGGATCCGAATAGACTTTATCATCGCTACAGGAGAGAACGTCTCCTTGTAGTCAACTCCTTGAATTTGTCGGAAACCCTTCGCGACAAGTCGAGCTTTGTAGACAGATACGTTTCCGTCTGCGTCAGTCTTTTTCTTGAAAATCCATTTATTCTCGACGGCCTTGCGGTCCTCAGGAATATCCACCAAATTCCATACTTTATTGGTGTACATGGAGTCTATTTTGGATTTCATGGCTTCAAGCCATTTCTCGGACTCGGGTCCCTCCATTGCTTCTTTGTAACTTGTAGCTTCATCCGACTCATCAGCCGAGATTGCATTCACAAGCTGTCCGTAAAACTCAGTAGGTTGACGGACTCTTGATGACCTACGGGGCATAAAAGGTTCCTCTTCATTCTCATCATGATCATCATCAATGTCATGATCGTTATGAATGTCGTTCTGGCCATTCTCTTCAGCTCCTACTATGGAAGATGGTTCCAGAACAATTTCCGTATCCGTTTTTCCAATTGGAGTGATTGGTCAGTCACTTCATCGAGGTCTATTTTCCTCCCACTCAACTCTTTCGCGAGAAACTCCTTCTCAAGAAAGTGTCCCGTCTTGGCAACAAACGTTTTGCTGTCAGACTTGTTGTAGAAGGTGTATCCACAAGTTTCCTTGGGATAGCCCACAAAGATGCACTTATCCGCCTTGGACTCAAGTTTGTCAGGCTGTAGTTTCCTAACATAAGACTCACAACCCCAAATCTTCAGGTGAGACAACTTAGGTTTTGTGCCATGCCATTCTTCAAATGGTGTTGTCTTTACGGATTTGGATGGTGCCCTATTAAGAATATGAACGGCAGTTTCTAATGCATACCCCCATAATGACACAGGCAAATCAGTATGAGACATCATCGATCGTACGCTATCCAATAGGGTTCGATTACGTCGCTCAGCCACACCGTTTCTCTGAGGTGTGCCTGCCGGCGTAAGCTGCGGTACTATGCCACAAGACTTCAGATGATTGCCAAACTCGTGACTCAAATACTCGCCACCTCGATCCGATCGAAGGTGCTTGATTTTCTTTCCGAGGTGATTTTCGACCTCATTCTGAAATTCCTTGAACTTTTCAAAGGTTTCAGACTTGTGCTTCATCAAGTAAATATACCCATATCTACTCAAGTCATCAGTAAAGGTCACGAAGTAACAAAGACCATTGCGAGTGGGGACGTTCATGGGTCCACATACATCCGAGTGTATGATCCCCAATAAGACATCCGCACGATCCTCTATCCCATTGAATGGAGTCCTTGTCATTTTTCCCATGAGGCATTGTTCACATGTATCAAGGGATCCAAAATCCAATGACTCAAGAAGTCCATCCTTATGGAGCTTCTCCATGCGTTTTATACCAATATGACCAAGTCGGCAATGACACATCTTCATGTGATCTTCATCATGCTTCAATCTTTTGGCCTCAATATTGTTAATGTGACACACGTCACCATCGAGATCAAGTACGAATAAACCATGCAACTTCGGTGCGTGAACATAAAACATTTCATCCTTATAAATCGAACAACCAATTGTATCATACTTAAAACAATAGTGGTCTCGCTTCAAGCAAGAGCCACTAACGATGTTCACACTCAACACGGGTACATAGTAGCAATTATTCAGAACTAAAACCAATCCCGAAGGGAGACTAAGATGCTTCGTGCCGACCGCCAAGACTTCAATCTGACAGCCATTCCCCACGCGCATCGTCACTTCATCTTTGAGCAAGCGTCTCCTATTCCGTAGTCCCTGAATGGAATTAGAAATATGAGCGACAGATCCTGTATCAAATATCCAGGATGTGTTCTCGGCGCTTGTCAAGAGAAGATCAACAATATGTATATCAAATATACCTTCGTCTCTCTTGGCGACCTTGCCATCCTTCTTGTCCTTTAGGTACTTGGGACAGTTGCGTTTCCAGTGACCTTCACCCTTGCAGTGAAGCACTCTACTCCGGGTTTAGGCTTGCGTGCCTTGGGAGGAGCGGCAACTGACTTGCCATCCCTCTTGGGGCCACCTCTCTTGGCCTTCTCCCGCCTGCTTGACTTCTTGAAGTCAGTGGTCTTGTTGACCATGAAGACGGCGTGCTCCTTCTTGATCTCAACCTCGGCTCTTTTCAGCATGGAGAACAACTTAGAAGGGGTTTTGGTCATCCCCTGCATGTTGTAGTTCAGCACAAAGCCTTTGTAGCTAGGGGGAAGCGACTGCAACACCCTATCAACAGCAAGTTCATCTGGAATCTGGCATTCCAGAGCATTCAATCGCTGAACGTAGCCAGACATTTTGACTACGTGCTCACTCACGCTGCCGTGCTCGTCCATCTTTGCTGAGAAGAAAGATTCAGAAGCCTCGTACCGTTCAGCCCTGGCTTGAGGTGCGAAGACCGCCTTGAGGTCGGTGATAATCTCATATGCACCCATCCTCTCAAAGCGTTTCTGCAGCTCAGCCTCCATGGAGTAGAGCATGCCACTCTGGACAAGGTTGTAATCATCAGTCCTGGAGAGATAGATATTCTTCTCGTCCTGACTGGCATCATCTGCTGGTGCGTCACCTAACGCGTCCTCTAGTACGTATGCCATCTTGAGGGGAACGAGGAGAATCCTCAGGGTGCGGAACCAGTTGGTGAATTTTGTCCCATCTGTTTTTAGCTTATCTTTCTCTAGGAATGATCCTAAGTTGAACGAGGGGCGAGGTGCTGCCATCTACAAGGTTGATTCACAAGGATACATATTTAGACTTTTGTTCATAATGTGGAGTTTCAATTTAATCTCAAAATTCTAGAAAGCTCCCACTTAGATAAACACCTCTCAATTTAATTAAGTGATTACACAATCCCAGCCCCCATACCTCCCCCGATCGTCACGGCCATCAGTATGCGAACCAGGTAGGCCTGTAAGCCAATCACATCAGGCATGTGACTCGTGCTCGACCTTTCTGTCTCCTGTGTTCCAGGCCCGCATCTACATACGTCAAGCCTGCCAATCGAACCTTGATGTTAGCTGTTCAGCAAGGCCATATCTGCATATGCCAGGCTTGCCGAATCCAACCTCATGCGAACTCCGTTTAATATGTAGGACAACTCCGGTATGTACGGAGCATCAAGCCATATGGGAGAACGTTCCAGGCGGTGCCCACCAAGGGAGAACACAATGTTGGTATTGTGAGAGATGGTCCTGTTTCGTGCTACCGTCGATATATCTAGCATACTAGCATAAAAACAGGAAGTAAAATTGTAAATCATACAACCTATGATCCCCCTTCATGCAAAGCAAAGTTAAACGTCTTTCTACTTTCCGTTTCTATCCCGCGAAAAACATGCCACAACACCGTCTCCCATCCGTCTCTATTACACCCCTGTCGGGGCCCTCCGTTGCAAACATCTTCGCATCGCTAATGCAGAGAGACAGACACCCCCCCAGCCACTTTATATGGTACAAGCCATATGTTAAGCGTGGAACCAGTCTCGCGTAAACGCGTAAGGTCGGTCGGGGGCCGCTTCATCAAACATTGCTGCAACGCTAAATGAGTACACGTGGGAGGGTAACGAATGAAGATTCGATGCCCACATCCTAGATGTGTTCTACCCGTACAATACATCTACGCATAGCTAGCTCTGATACCACTGTTGGGATACGGGGCAGAAAACACAAATTTTTCATACCTACGGTACCCGAACCCAAGATCTATGCTATGGCGATGTAAAGTAACGGAGGGAATCGGTGTTCATACCTTTGAAGACCGAAAGAGGGAAACGTTCTTGCGAACGTGGTTGGCGTAGACTCAGAACTACGACCTCCCTATCGTGTAGAAGACCACCACCGGCGAGGATGACTCCCGGTAAACCTCCAGCGACGAAGTAGCACCACAGGTGTAGTGCCTCAAAGAGATTATACACGTACGGTACAATCGATGTTCCTCCCGGTCCCCGAACCAGGCGAGCAGCGGAAGAAAGACGGCTACGGATCCCGACTCCAGCAGAACGACAGTCTGCCTTATGGTGGAGAACTCCAATCCAGGTGCAGACTCCAAACAAGGGGAGTCCACTTCCGGGATGGAGAAGAAGGAAGAAGGAGATATTGGTGTCTTGGAAAAAGGGGTGGCTACCCCTCCTTATATAGGCCAAGGGGGGGGTGTGATCCTCCTCCCCTCCCCCATGTGGGACTAAACTCCCAAGGGGGGGGAGTGCGCCGGCCATAGGGGGGAATGGGCCCCACCCTTGGCGCCAAGCCCAAGGGGGGAGACCCCCTCCTCCCTTAATGGGCGCCATGGGCCCATTTAGCCTTTTCCCCATTTTTTAATTTATTTAATATGTTTTAAATATTTAATTCAGATAATTAAATAATAAAACATTATTAAAACAATTAAGATTTATTTTGAACTATTCAAAATGTCCGGAAACCATTCTGTCCTCCTCCGGAACTATTCCGGTGATTTCTCCTATTTCACCGATTGATCCCGTAACTGTCCTATGCATCGATTGCCCTTAAGTGTAACACCCTAACGGTCCGGGAAACAACAGACATGGTCGAGACTCTTCTCATTGACCAATGACTAGTCAGTTGGACCTGGTTACAATCCTTGACAGCCCCTGGGCTTCCATCGAATGAACTTCGATCGCTTTTGGAAACCGTTAACGATACGACGTAATCCCTTTGTGATGCGGTACTTTGTTTGTCTGAGGTTTGATCGTCGGTATCCTACATACCGTGTTCACATCTCGTTCACAACAAACAACTTCTCTCGTCCATGATCATTGCATTTCTTGTGACCTAGTCACGTCCTTGCAAGGTGTTGATGCAATATCACCGAGTGGGTCCAGAGTACCTGTCCTGTCACAAGGACTAACAAATCCCGCTCTGATCTATTAACATACTCATCAACCATCTATTTTGGAATACCCAAAGTGCATCGTTATAGCCAGCATATTTCAGTCAGGCGGTGGGATACAAATCAAAGTCTCCTCATAGATGAAAATTACGTATGATCATTACGGTCTAAGGACTAAGCCATACGTTACAAAGTCATAGCAACGCTGAACTATGTGACTCGATCACATTGCAATACTTTAGGTGGGTGTACGTCCATCACATCATTCCCCTTAACGATATGACCTCATTGTCAATGGACTTAAGTGTCGCCATGATCAGGAAAGCTTGATCAATCAATTGCCCAATGAGATAGTTTACCCGAGTTAAACTACGGACCATGTTTTATACTACACATGTACTAGTATTTCCAAGTAATACAGTTATAGCACAGTATAAAACGTATTACGAACAAAACGGATATGTGACAAATATCTTTATTAATATGTCTCTAGGGCACATATCCAACACGAGGTACAATAGGATCCTCTTCATCTTGATCATGATCATCATGTATGTCACGATCGTTATGAATATCATGATGACCGTTCTCTTCAGCTCCCACTACGGAAGATGGTTCCGGAACAACTTCCATTGCCATTTCTTCCACTTGGAGTGATTGGTCAATCATCTCGTTGAGGTCTATTTTCCTCCCACTCAATTCTTTCGAAAGAAACTCTTTCTCAAGAAAGCATCCAGTCTTGGCGACAAACGTTTTGCCCTCAGACTGGTTGTAGAAGGTGTATCCAACGGTTTCCCTTGGATATCCCACAAAGATGCACTTATCCGCTTTTGATTCGAACTTGTCAGGCTGAAGTTTCCTAACATAAGCCTCACAACCCAAAATCTTTAAGTGAGACAACTTTGGTTTCTTGCCATGCCATTCCTCAAATGGTGTTGTCTTTACGGATTTGGACGGTGCCCTATTAAGAATGTAAGCGGCAATTTATAATGCATACCCCCAGAATGACACAGGTAAGTCGGTATGAGACATCATCGATCGTACGCTATCCAATAGAGTTCGATTACGTCGCTCAGAAACACCGTTACGCTGAGGTGTTCCTGCCGGCGTAAGTTGTGGTACGATGCCACAAGTCTTAAGATGATCGCCAAACTCGTGACTTAAATACTCGCCTCCTCGATCGGATCGAAGGTGCTTGATTTTCTTCCCGAGTTGATTCTCGACCTCACTCTGAAATTCCTTGAACCTTTCAAAGGTTTCAGACTTATGTTTCATTAAGTAGATATACCCATATCTGCTTAAGTCATCTGTGAAGGTCACGAAGTAACGAAGACCATTGCGTGTGGGGACGTTCAAAGGTCCACATACATCTGAATGTATGATCCCTAACAAGTCTTCCGCACGCTCCATTGTTCCATTGAATGGAGTCCTTGTCATCTTGCCCATAAGGCATGGTTCACATGTGTCAAGGGATCCAAAATCCAATGACTCCAGAAGTCCATCATCATGAAGCTTCTTCATGCGCTTTTCACCAATATGACCAAGTCGACAATGCCACATCGTCATGTGTTCTTCGCCACTAGATTTTAATCTTTTGGCCTCTACGTTATCAATATGAAGTATATCACAATCGAGATTAAGAATGAATAAGCCATTTTTCTCCGGTGCGTGAACATAAAACACATCATCCTTATAAATCGCACAACCAATTGTATCTGACTTAAAAGAATAGTGGTCTCGCTTCAAGCAAGAACCAGTAACGATGTTCACACTCAATGCGGGTACATAGTAGCACTTATTCAAAATCAAAACTAATCCCGAAGGGAGACTAAGATGCTTCGTGCCGACCGCCACCACTTCAATCCGGCAGCCGTTTCCCACGCGCATCGTCACTTCATCTTTCATCAAGTGTCGCATATTCCGTAGCCCTGAGAGGAGTTAGAAATATGAGCAACAGATCATGTATCAAATATCCAGGATTTGTTCCCATCGCTTGTTAAGAAAATATCAATAACGTGTATATCAAATATACCTTTGTCTCTTCTGACAATCTTGCCAGCCTTCTTATCCTCTAGGTACTTGGGGCAGTTGCGTTTCCAGTGACCATCACCCTTGCACTAGAAGCACTCAACGCCGGGCTTGGGTCCAGGTTTGGGTGCCTTACGAGGAGTGACAACTGGTTTTTCACCCTTCTTCGGGCTTCCCTTCTTTCCCTTCTCCTTCTTGCCAGACTTCTTGAATTCATTGGTCTTGTTGACCATGAATACAGCATGCTCCTTCTTGATCTCAACCTCAGCAGTTTTCAGCATGGCGAACAACTCAGAAGGGATCTTAGTCATCCCCTGCATGTTGTAGTTCAACACAAAGCCTTTGTAGCTAGGGGGCAGCGACTGCAGCACCCTATCAACAGCAAGTTCATCTGGAATCTGACATTCCAGAGGATTCAAGCGTTGAACGTAGCCAGACATCTTGACCACGTGATCACTAACACTGCGATGCTCATCCATCTTTGCTGAGAAGAAAGCTTTAGAAGCCTCATAACGTTCAGCCCTGGCTTGGGGTGCAAAGACGGCCTTGAGGTCGGTGATTATCTCATATGCACCCATCCTCTCAAAGCGTTTCTGCAGCTCAGCCTCCATGGAGTAAAGCATTCCACTCTGGACAAGGTTGTAGTCATCCGTCTTGGAGAGGTAGACATTCTTCTCATCCTGACTAGCGTCTGCTGGTAGTTCGTCACCTAACGCGACCTCTAGTATGTATGCCATCTTGAGGGGAACGAGGAGAATCCTCAGAGTGCGGAACCAGTTGGTGAAGTTTGACCCATCGGTTTTCAGTTTGTCTTTGTCTAGGAATGACCCTAAGTTGAATGAGGGGTGAGGTGCAGCCATCTACAATAGTTATTTGCAAAACACATATTTAGACTTTGTTCATAATTGGAGTTCAATTTTAATTAATTCTAAAACTCCCACTTAGTTAACCATCTCTCCAAATTTACTAAGTGATTAACATAATCCTAGTTTGAATGATCGTCCTCGAATATCACACGGCCGACGACACATCTCCCTAGGTAGGCCATCATGCCAATCATATCCGTTATATGACTCATGCTTAACCTTTCGGTCATCCGTATCTGATGGCGCGAGGGTTGACGGGTGTAGTATTCTCGCCCTTCGTTGGTGAGCCCCAAGTGGAAGGCGTGATGCAGCACAATAGCAAATTTCCCTCGGTAAAGATACCAAGGTTTGTCTCCAGTAGGACTCCAGAGATGATAAGTAGGTGTCAGCGGCGCAAGTGACGCGGACCTACACACAGACACAGATAACTTTGTTCCCAACGAAGTTCAGAGAGGTTGTCAATCTCTCCGGTCTTGTTGTTTACAAAGGATAAAACGCAAGGGATAATGATAGCAACTTGAAAGTAAATGCAGAAAAGTAAATAAAGCGTGGAAACAATGATAAGGATATGGACCAGGATACGTGATGTTCGCTAGTGATGTCTCTCTCCCAAAAGACGATAAAATTGCTATGCGAGGTAAACAAATTACAAAAAGGCAATTGATAGGATTATGAACGCACCGCAATGCTAACTATGCTATAAAAGAAAGGAAGAGGTTCAAACGCACAGGAAGTACGCCAAGGTAAGTAGACCGAAATCCATCTGCATCTACTACTAATCATCCACCTTGAGATATCTATCCAGAACATCTCGCTGGTATTAAGTTGCGAGCCCCACCCAAAGTGTAAACCCAAAGCAACAGACAACTGCATTAAAAAGAACTCTGCGTAAAGTAAACAATCCTTGTAACCGCGGTTACAAGCACCGTTTTTCCCCCTTGTGGCAACAGCACATCCCCTAGACTCATGTTTCTGTCACTCAAGCGTGTCATCGGGGGGCATGAACCCACAATCTAGCACAACGCTCCCTCTTGGAGTCACTACCTACTACTTGGCCAAAGCAATAAACAGCAACGGGGAACATGCAAGAATTACTTAGGAACAAAAATATAAGAGATAAAAACTAAATATATTACTCTATCACAATCTGAACATAATCTCATAATCCATCAGATCCTATCAAACTCAACATAGCAATAGCAGAAATATTACAAAGGTGCCTCGATCATGTTGGGCAGCTCACGAGGTCTAAACAATGAAGATCAAAGAGGGGAGGAGAACATCACATAGCTACTGATCACGGACCCATGGTCCAAGGAAAACTACTCACGAGACATCCGGGGAGCATCCATGGTGGAGAGGAGACTCCCAGAGGTCAATCCTCCCTCCGGCAGGGTGCCGGGAAGAGGTCTTCTGGTGCTCCCAATCTTCGGAAGCGCGGCGGCGGCGGAACAGAGGCGAGTTCGCGGAATAGAGTTCTCTTTTCGGGGTTTTCCCGTGACGGGGGATAAATAGGCGAAAGGGGGCAGCCAGAGGTGGGCCAGGGGCCCCAGGCGCCCCCCTGGCACGGCCAGGGGTGGGGCCGCGCTGGGTGGCCGCCTGGGGCCCCTGGCTCCCCTCTGGCCCCTCTCGGACTCTTCTCGAAGCTTCCGTCACGCTGATTTTTTATCTGAATTTTCCCGAATATTTCTGGCAATTTTTATATGGGGGAAAACTGAAATAGAAAAACAGCAGAAAACAGGAACTGGCACTGGGGTGTACTGAGTTAATAGGTTAGTACAAATATGATCAAAAGTGTATGAAAGTGTATCTAGATCATAGCAATATCACACAAAACATGCATGGAGCAAGCAGAAATTATAGATACGTTTTGGACGTATCAACATCCCCAAGCTTAATTCCTGCTCGTCCTCGAGTAGGTAAATGATAACAACATAATTTCAGTGGTGACATGCTAGCAACCATATAAGAACTTTGAAAAGTAAATCAATCAAGGTTAGAGATTCAATTCAAGTCATAACATGCAAGAGTCTATATTAGCATTGAAATAAGTAACAAAAGAACATTAGGTGCAAGAGCTCTCGCTGTCCGTGACTCGAATGTCTCCAAATGGTGTTTGCGTGAAAGAAGGGGGATAGGGAATACGAGAAAAAAGTAGTTTTGTGTTGAGAACTCAATCTACTAAAGTTTCACACTTGGTCTTCTTTCGAATCTTATCTTGACTCGTCCCCAGACCACTAGCCAGGTACAAGTCAATTTGATCCACTCCTTTTCGATATTTCAAGCACTCATGCAATGGATGAGCGTAAGCACGAGAGTTGACACTTAGGATGGCAAATACAGAAATATGGTGGAGGAGGAAGACAAAAAGGATGAGAAAGGCTCACATCAATGAGGACAATCATAGGAAAAAGATGCCAAATGATAGATATGATGTGAGGAGTAGGGATTGCCATGCAACGGATGCACATACGAGCTAGGAAGCTCTCCAATGGAACTAGTGGGGGTGCATCTAACTTGCTCGCTCATGAAGACCTAGAGCTCTTTTGAGGAGGCTCATCCTTGGAATATGCAAGCCAAGTTCTATAGTGTGAAGGTCCCCACATCGCTATATGCATAATGATCATCTCTATGGAGTACAAGGATATAAAGGGAGTACTAGTGTGGATCTCTCAAAAGGATAGTAGTGTTGCCCCTTTCTCTCTTTTTATTTCTTTTTTTCTCTTTTTTCTATTTTTTTTGTATTTTTTTGGTGGCCTCAATGGCTCTTTCTATTTAACTCTCATTTGTCCTCTTTGGGATCTTTTAATGTGTCCACTTTGGGATCGTTTATTCACTTAAGGGCAACACTCTATTTTACAAGAAGGTATAGGAAATCTTCACACTTTACAAGGTACTCAAAATCATAAAGAAGATGTAACTATCATGATGTATGCAATGTATGCCGCTGCCAGTGTAGCAGGAACATGTATGACATGAAGATCAAGTCATGAAGAGGTGGATGTTGCATGGCAATGTAACTCGGAAAGGCTATGGAAATGCCTTGATAGGTAGGTATGGTGGCTGTTTTGAGAGAAGATATAAGGAGGCTTATGATGAGAGAGCGTATCATGCCAAGGGTTTGGAAGTACCGGCGAAGGTGGACACCAACTCTCGGAGTGAGAAGAAGCCAATGCACGGCACGGGAAAGGCTAGCAAAATATGGGAAGGTGGAAGTGTCAACTCTCAATACTTACATTAGTCCGAAGAACTCATGCACTTATTTTCGGTAACTCTCAATCTAGTAAGGAGGTTCATAAAGAGACAAGTACCCCGAGGAGGAGTGTATGGGGGTTTGGTTATCCTTGCGCATCCTCGACTCATGGTACGTGAGTGTACTCTAATATTCGACTCCTCAGAAGAGTAGTGATCTATCTAGTAGCTAGAGTTCTCAACTAGTTTTGTAGGTTTTGAAAATAAACACGGAATGCCCAAAATATGACACCTATCACTAATTGGCAAGAGCTCTTGACACCAAAAGTTCAAACATTACTCACATCAATACCTCAAAACTATTGCAAGCTACTACTAAAATTAAATAGCAACCTCAATTACCTACTTTCAAGACAAGACACAACTCAGTGCAACAACCAACTCTCTTAACAAGATAAACATGAAAACTAAAGAGAGTTCCAGAAACAAACTAAACAAAAGCCAAGGCTCTTGCTAAAGACAAACTAAAACTAAGACTAAACATGGCAGTAGCTATGAAAAGATAAAGAACACACAACAGCAAAAAGATAGGCAGGAAAAATCCTATGATGTGTTCTAAATTTTGAAAGTGGAGCGTGTTTCTCTCCCACACAAAGTAAGAAAGGATCAAACTTGTTATGAACATCAAGAAAATCTAAAGAAAACTAAAAATAAAACCTAAGAGCGAGACGCTCCAAGCATAGCACATAACGCATGAA
This sequence comes from Bromus sterilis, assembly GCA_950022295.1. Lineage (NCBI taxonomy): Eukaryota > Viridiplantae > Streptophyta > Magnoliopsida > Poales > Poaceae > Bromus > Bromus sterilis. The sequence continues at coordinate 10,729,911 of OX465596.1, forward strand.
GTGATAAAAATATAGTGAGACGAAGGACGAACTGATGATTGTTGATGGAGAAGGGGATGCACGGGGGCATCCCCAAGCTTAGACGCTTGAGTCTCCTTGAATATTTATTGGGGATGCATGGGGGCATCCCCAAGCTTGAGCGCTTGACACTCCTGCATCTTCTTTCATCATCTTCCATCGCACACTTGAAAACTCTCTTCATACATAACTCATCACAAGCTGATTAGAGAGGTTAGTACCCTTAATAAATAATTTTTTCTCCACTGGATATAAAGATATTCTTGAAGAGCTACTGTTTCTCAAGAGTGCCAAAAAGATTGTGCAAAGAAAAAGCAAGCTTAAGGTTTGCAAAAGTTAGGAGAGACAAAACGTGGCAGAATCTGTGAAAAAGAGAACAGCAGATAGTAAAGAATTTTTTAGGGGTACTTCTGCAACTGAAATAAAGAAACTCAGAACATACGGAAGTTTCGTAATTGTATAGAGCATACTGTGTAAAAAGTTCAGCTCAAAAAGATGAACTGGGATTTTTCTGGAATATTTCTGGTCACGAGGACAGAATCTGTTTTCTGGACAGCACGTCACAACTTTTACTTCCCTTGCCGTAAGAGGCTATAACTTGGCACAAAGTTGAAAAATAAAGACACAATGATGTTGCTACAGTAGTAACAATCATCAAGACACAACAAATTCAAAAAGAAAAACCTGAATTCGTTGCGGGCTGCCTCCCGAAAGCGATTCTTTAGAGCCATTAGCTAGGCTTAAAGATTATAAAAGATACTCTCACAAGAGAATGGGAATTTTAGCAAAAGAGAGCATCAAGAAGCAAATTTGAAACACATTTAAGCCTAACCCACTTCCTATGCATAGGAATCTTGTAAGAAAATAAATCAAAGAAGCGCAAAGTGACATGCATAGAAAGGTGGAACAAGAACAACTTCGAAAGTTTCGGTTTAGAGAGAGGCGTTTTTGTCGCATGGAAGTTTTTATAACCAAAATTTCCTCTCTCAAAGTAATTTTCAGTAATATCATGAATAACATCAAGAATATAACTATCATATAAATCATGTTGTTCATGACCTACAAGCACACGTGTATTTTTTTCAACACGGTTTTTAGGATCATAAGATAAATGCAACCCATCACATTGAGCTTTGATAAGAGGAAAATTCTCCGGAGTTGGAGATTTTAAAAGGATAATAGGACACTCAAGTGTGGGTGCTATAGCAAAAATTTCATGCTTAACATGAGTAACTATAGCAAGTTCATCTCCGTAAGCATCATCCATAGTGGCATCACGGCCATAAGCATAGAAGGCATCAACTTCATCAAAAAGGGATATTTCAAAAGAATCCATACGATCATAATACTCATATAAGGTGAGAGTCAAAGAGTTACTCTCATTAGAAGGTAGACATGGATGGCTCCATTATTCCTCCTTTTGTTCGTCACTCTCCTCCTCTTCTTCATCCAAAGAGCTTTCAGGTTCAGTAATTTCTTCTTCTATAGAGTCCTGCAAAACATTAGTCTCTTCCTTTTGAGGAGAGATTCTCTCAAGATGACCAGTAATATAATAATTTGCATCATAATTTTCCAAACAATAGTTAAGTATAGCAAGACTCTCAGATTTGTAAGGGGCTTCATCAATATTTTCAAGAAAATAAGTAATTTCATAGGCACCCTTAAAAGCAACAAATTCTTCTATTTGTTCTGCATCATAAAAATCATAATTTCCCTTAGCATAAGAAGCTAAGGTTTCATCCTCATTGTACTCAAATTGGAAAGCAAGGTGTTTGTGCCTCATAAAGCAACAAGATTCATCCCTGCAGAAAGATATATTATATATTGAGAACAAGTTTTTAGCATACTCATACGATTGATGTATGAGTCTCCATAAGTTTATCCCTTTTTGAGACAAGCGGTATTCCTTGTAATATTCTTTTTGATCCTCAATGAATCCTCCATGCCAATAAGATCTAGTTTCAAAGAAGTTAGACATTGATTGGCAAGTAAGGAACTAGACATACTATATATATATATATTTTTTGATTTTTGATACAAGACACAAAGATAAAAACTGAAAGATAAACTAACAAGACTAAAAAACAAAGGTAAAGGGTAGTGTGCAACTCCCCTATCTTAGCACTTGGAGTCCCCGGCAACGGCGCCAGAAATTTTCTTGATGGCGCGAGGGTTGACGGGTGTAGTCTTCTCGCCCTTCGTTGGTGAGCCCCAAGTGGAAGGCGTGATGCAGCACAACAACAAATTTCCCTCGGTAAAGATACCAAGGTTTGTCTCCAGGAGGACTCCAGAGATGATAAGTAGGTGTCAGCGGCGCAACTGACGCGGACCTGCACACAGACACAGATAACTTTGTTCCCAACGAAGTTCAGAGAGGTTGTCAATCTCTCCGGTCTTGTTGTTTACAAAGGATAAAACGCAAGGGATAATAATAGCAACTTGAAAGTAAATGCAGAAAAGTAAATAAAGCGTGGAAACAATGATAAGGATATGGACCGGGATACGTGATGTTCGCTAGTGATGTCTCTCTCCCAAAAGACGATAAAATTGCTATGCGAGGTAGACAAATTACAGAAAGGCAATTGACAGGATTATGAACGCACCGCAATGCTAACTATGCTACAAAAGAAAGGAAGAGGTTCAAAAGCACAGGCAGAACGCCAAGGTAAGTAGACCGAAATCCATCTGCATCTAATACTAATCATCCACCTTGAGATATCTATCCAGAACATCTCGCTGGTATTAAGTTGCGAGCCCCACCCAAAGTGTAAACCCAAAGCAACAGACAACTGCATTAAAAAGAACTCTGCGTAAAGTAAACAATCCTTGTAACCGCGGTTACAAGCACCGTTGTTTTCCCCCTTGTGGCAACAGCACATCCCCTAGACTCATGTTTCTGTCACTCAAGCGTGTCATCGGGGGGCATGAACCCACAATCTAGCACAACGCTACCTCTTGGAGTCACTACCTACTACTTGGCCAAAGCAATAAATAGCAACGGGGAACATGCAAGAATTACTTAGGAACAAAAATATAAGAGATAAAAACCAAATATATTACTCTATCACAATCTGAACATAATCTCATAATCCGTCAGATCCTATCAAACTCAACACAGCAATAGCAGAAATATTACAAAGGTGCCTCGATCATGTTGGGCAGCTCACGAGGTCTAAACAATGAAGATCAAAGAGGGGAGGAGAACATCACATAGCTACTGATCACGGACCCATGGTCCAAGGAAAACTACTCACGAGACATCCAGGGAGCATCCATGGTGGAGAGGAGACTCCCGGAGGTCAATCCTCCCTCCGACAGGGTGCCGGGAAGAGGTCTTCTGGTGCTCCCGATCTTCGGAAGCGTGGCGACGGCGGAACAGAGGCGAGTTTGCGGAATAGGGTTCTCTTTTCGGGGTTTTCCCGTGACGGGGGATAAATAGGCGAAAGGGGGCAGCCAGAGGTGGGCCAGGGGCCCCAGGCGCCCCCCCTGGCGCGGCCAAGGGTGGGGCCGCGTCGGGTGGCCGCCTGGGCCCCCCTGGCTCCCCTCTGGCCCCTCCCGGGCTCTTCTCGAAGCTTCCGTCACGCTGATTTTTTATCTGAATTTTCCTGAATTTTTCTGGCACTTTTTATATGGGGGAAAACTGAAATAGAAAAATAGCAGAAAGCAGGAACTGGCACTGGGGTGCACTGAGTTAATAGGTTAGTCCAAATATGATGAAAAGTGTATGAAAGTGTATCTAGATCATAGCAATATCACACAAAACATGCATGGAGCAAGCAGAAATTATAGATACGTTTTGGACGTATTAGTATCCCAAGCTCATATGTACATATGTCAAGCCTTCCAATCGAACCTTAGTGTATGGCTGTTCAGCAAGGCCATATCGGCATATGCTAGGCTTGCCAAACCCAACCTCATGCGATCGCTAATCTATGTATGAAAACCGATCGTCACGGCCTGCCTATCATAAAGAGATCCTTCCAGGCGGTGCCCACTAAGGGAGAATACAATCATGGTATTGAGAGAGATTATCCTATCATTCTACCGTCGCATATCTAGCATATTAGCAAGACAGGAAGTAAAACTGTAAATCGTACAAGGTATGATCCCCCCTTACATGCAAATTAAAGTTAAAACGCCTTCTACTTTATCTTTTGCAAGTTTTACCTGGCTGCTCAGGGGTTTCGAGAGAGAACCGCTTTCTATCATGGGAAAACAAGCCACAACACCAATCCTGCAATCGTCTCTATTACACCCCTGTCGGGGCCCTCCGTTGCAAACGTCTTCGCGTCGCTAATGTTAGAGAGACAGACACCCCCCAGCCACTTATATGGTACAAGCCATATGTCAAGCGTGGAACCAATCTCGCGTAAACGCGTAAGGTCGGTCGGGGCCGCTTCATCAGGACATTGCCGCAACGCTAAACGAGTACACGTGGGAGGGTAACAATTGAAGAATTGATGCCCACATCCTAGATGTGTTCTACCCGTACAATACATCTACGCATAGCCTTGCTCATGATACCACTGTTGGGGATCGGCGCAGAAAACAAAAAATTTCCTACCTACGAGTCCCGAACCCAAGATCTATGCTATGTTGATGAATGTAACGGAAGGAATCGGTGTTCATACCTTTGAAGACCGAAAGAGGGAAACGTTCCTCGAATGTGTTTGGCGTAGACTCTGAACCTACGACCTCCCTGTCGTGTTGAAGAACCTCCGACGATGAAGTAGCACCACACGTGTAGTGCCTCGCGGGATTACACACGTACGGTGCAACCGACGTCCCTACGGGCTCCGAACCAGAAGAGCAGCGGAGAGAAGATTGATCCGGATCCCGATTCCGGCAACGCGACGGCGTCCGGATGATGGTGAAACCCCCAACCAGGTGCAAACTCCAAACCAGGGGAGTCCGCTCTAGGTCGGAGAAAGAGAGAGAGAAAAAAACTCAATGTTGTGTTGAAAAAGGCACCCCCACCCCTCCTTATATAGGCCAAGGAGGGGCTCCACCCCCTCCCCTTCCCCCATGTGGGACTAAACCCCCAAGGGGGGGAGTGGTGCGGCTAGGAGGGGGATGGGCCCCTCCCTTGGCGCCAAGCCCAAGGGGGGAGGCTCCCCCTTCCCCTCATGGGTCTTTTAAGGCCCAAATACCTTTTCACCTTTTTAATTAATTATTTAAATAATTTTAATATTTAATTCTGTCAATTAAATAATAAAACATATTTAAACATTAATATATATTATTTTGAACCTTTCAAAATATCCGGAACAGCTTCTGGCACCTCACGGTATATTTCCGGTGTTTTCTCTCTTTTCACCGATGATCCCGAATCAATCCTTAATGCATCGATTGCCCTTAAGTGTGACACCCTATGGTCCGGGAAATAGTAGACATGATCGAGACACTCTCTGACCAATGACCATCATGTGGGATCTGGTTACAATCCTTGATGTGCCCCTACGCTTCCATCGAATAAACTTCATCGTTGTTGAACCGTTAACAATATGACTTGATACCTTTGTGCTTTGGTACTATGTTTGTCCGAGGTATGATCGTCGGTATCCAATACCTAGTTCTTCCTCGTCTACGACATAACATGTTTACTCATCTGTGAATATTACATCTCTTGTGACCTAGTCACTTGCTTGCAAGCTATTGATGCAACACCACCGAGTGGGCCCAGAGTACCTATCTGTCACTCGGATTGACAAATCCCGCTCTGATCTATTTCATACTCCTCAACGTATCTACTTAGGAATACCCAAGATACACCTTTTAAGTTACCATGTTTCATTGTAACGGTTAATGCACTCAAAGCATCCTAATAGATAGCAATTATGTATGATCATCACGGTCTAAGGATTCAGTCACTATGTTATTAAGTCATCGCAATGCTGAACTTATGTGACTTGATCACACTGCAATGCTTAAGGTGGGTGTGTGTCCATCACATCATTCTCCTAATGATATGACCTCATTGTCAATAGACTATTATGTTCTCATGATCAGGAAACCTTGATCATCAATTGCCCAATGAGCTAGTATGCCTGAGTTTAACTAGGGACCAGGTTGTTATATATCAACGTGTATTAATGTTTCCGCTTAATACAGTTCTAGCGCAATATATAACGTATTATGAACAAACAGATATGTGACAAATATCTTTATTAATTTGCCTCTAGGGCACATATCCAACACTCAAAGCATCCTTAGAAGATAGCAATTATGCGTGATCTCACGGTCAAAGGAACAGGCTACTACGTTCTGTAATTACAACACTGAACTTTTACGATTTGATCATGTTGCAATGCTTGCATTGGATAATGTTCATCACGTCATTCGTTCAATGAGGTGACCTTACCGTCAATTGATTTGATTGTCCATGATCGTGAAACCACAATCATCAGTTGACGATAAACCAGTCATCATGAGAGGCTGACTAGGAAATCTGGTTGTTTCTATACCACACATGTATCATTGTTTCACTGATACAGTTCCAGCACAGTATGAAACTGGTCATGAACTTATTTAGTATATTGGAATAATCATATATTATTTGCCTCTAGAGCATATATCCAACAGTCTCCCACTTGCACTAGATAGCAAATAATCTAGCTGCATATTTTCTCGATCATAATAATCTTATCATATAAGTGTTTATTGATCATGCTTGCTCATGGAAGAGGTTTCGTCAACGATTTGTACCCGTTCAGATTTGTATGTTCCTTTGCAACAGGTATTGGTCAACTTGCTTGATATACCCTTCATTATCTAATAATGCTTGAATTATAAGTTTGGCGGGAGAGTGAGACTTCTTATTTTACAGTATTCTCTAATGACAAAATGGTTTTAGTCCCTAGGACTCCCATAGTCATGTATACTGAAAAATACACTCGGCCAGAAGTCTAAACTTCTTACGCTAAACATTATTCAACCTTCTACTTCCTTAAGTAGATATTTATATTTTGTAGAGTTTTGTTTCGTGAAATTATAGCTCACATTTCCTTTCTATTCCTTTGGTGATATCTCTAATTCATATAGACCCATAATAAGGCTTGCAATCGTAATCTAGTATTACATTCAAGTTTATTATCTTTTCTATCATTTAGAGTATTGTCCTCAGTTTCTCTTCAGATACTGAATGCTTGGACTTTGCTCAGGTTCTGTGTTTTTTCAACCAAGCACATCGGAACATGTTCTTCTTCTAAGAACCTTTGAGTCATTCTGTTATTGGATTCACAACTTCCGTTTTATGGTAGAATCATATGTCGAAGGTCATATAGGATCACATGTCTTGAGACAAAGTGCATCCCTATTATTTCATTAAAACGTTATTTTGTGATATTAAGGTTTTACATCCTTTATATAATTCCTAGCCACAAGAACCTTTTCTTGTTTAGGATATCATTCCAATCCTTTTGATGTTCATTACACGTGTCCTAATCTATCCTTATAGATTTTAGTGTGTGACACATCTGTATTTCGTTCATATAAGATTCTCGTAATCCTTTCATCTTATTAGGCTTAATCTCCATGTATATCAACGTATATATATATGAGATTGTTTTCACATATATCATCGTATATATATGAAATTGACATTGTGCTCCCACTCAAATATATCCGACATATATCTGTAAGTAAGCTTTTATTAAGTTTCTATTCTAATTATGTCAAACATAATAATATTGCTCCCAAAGCTCCCACTCAGAAAATGCTCTCTGCATTCCAAGTTTTCAGGAACTCTCCAAAGCTCCCACTCAGTTTCATGAAATTGCAGTCCATCTCAATATTTTGATTACTTCAAAATCACTTGATCAAATCAAGGTTGAGAGTTTCTGCCTTGAGGTACTATGGTCCATCTTATCGAAACATTCTTTCGTTATGCCATTTGTTACTTCTCTTCAAATTCCAAATTTGAATGTGATGCAATTTCAAGCTATGGTCCCTTCATAGTGTTCGTGAATGAAATACCCATATTGATTTAGCATTACTACGCTTCCGTAGTCAATCATTATTGAATTTAGCCATAACATCTTTTATGTTCCAAATCATGCCTTTATGTGTTGCATCATTCTTAATAACTTCCTGGTTATTCGGAATGTGAAATAACTACTTTATTTCATAGGATGTGAGCCATCCCATATGCAACTCAATATGATTTCATTTCTCCTCGTTTCCTAGGTAACCATCAATCCTTCGTAATTTATGAGCAGTGTCGCTTTTGTTTCACTTAAGAAGACTCATGATTATTGTTCTGTACAGAACGTATTCATCACAATCTTCTTATTTTTAAACTAAGGCTTTAACTTATATACCATGATCATCATCAATAGCATATTTCCTCTTCTCATGGAGTCATTTCAGCGGAACGTTTTTCGTTGCGTTACTCTGTTATGTGGAGGCGGGGTCAATCACCCTGGTCAAAGAATTCACTTTTCTCCCATTGGTTTATTCCTTGAGAATCATCTTCTCATTCACCAGTTCAAGCAATACAAGTTTTGCTATTTGGGAAGGTGTGTTTTACAATTGCTCACAACTCTAATACAAAGAAAGTTATATCATGTAAAGCTTCTAGAAACTTTCTAACACCATCATCATATGGAGTCATCAGCTTCATTAAATTCAGAATGGTTTCCTTATTTCATGAAGTGGGTGTTTTAACTTAATAAGTTATAACAACTTTGTTCATTCAAAATAGCATTAGCGTAAGGGGAATGTATTTAGACCATACTACATTTTAGTATGACTACGAATGGTTCAGGTGCTTGAGCACTTTAAACTTCCATCGTAATTTGTGGCATTATTTCCACAAGTCTCCCATTTATGTCAACTATAATACTCATCACTTTGATCACATCATGGTGATTTGTATTCTTATATTTTACTTCACTGTGATTCCGTAATCTCAGATTTATGATCTCAATTGAATCCTTGTTCAATTAATCATGCGAAGCATCTTTAATGATTATTCATGCGCTTGGTTAATACATCATTTATGTACAATGTTTGGCGCAAGTTCTACTTTGCTAAAACTCCGTCATTGGTCATCTTGGTTGATAATAAATTCATGAGTTAATAGATCGAGTATCTAATGAGTTCATCATTTATGAATTCATCTCATGCATTTAGTATAGTTATGACTTTTGACCTTATTGTTATTCATAATAACTTAATCATTAAACATTGAATATCACTTGACAATTGTGGTGTTTTATAAATGCCTCTATCATATTATAAACTCAATTTCAATCATAGTATAAGCACACTTTATTCATCAAACTGGAACAACTGACTTGTCTCAAAACATGAATAACTTTGTCTTGCGAGATGCAAGACATATCACTAAGTGTTCATACTTAATCGATTACAAAAGATTTATCTAATACTCTAAGTATATTTCTATGATAGATGTCTTGGTGAAATATTGGTGGCCATCAACTGTCTTGGTTGCCATCAATCCTGGATTGCACCTCTTCCCGTCCATGCAACAGCAGGCCCTGTTTTCATAAAACAGAACAAGTATCAAATACTTATTAAACTGCAAATGTTGTATAAGGGAACAAACATTTATAACGAGTATATCAAATATATACCTTCTCCATCAAAAAATTCTCCTTCAATGGGTTCAACCTCTAAATCTCAGAGGTTGACCATGAACTCAAAGAACTGAAGGCTTTCACCTCTTCCGACATAGTCATGGACAAAGTCTGTGTAACTCGGTGGAAGCGAGTGTAGCACCGTCTTTATAGCAGACTCCTTTGTGGTCCAATAGTCAAAGTCCTCCACGAGTTTCAGATGTATCCCATGCATCTTGGCTACGTGAGTTTTCAGACAAGTGCTCTCTTCCATCTTTGTAGTAAGAAACTCATTTTCTAACTCAAATCTGGCCACTCTGAACTGATGTATAAACAATGACTTCATCATGTCGATTGTGTCAAACGTGTCCATATCCGCATATTGTTGACGTAAATCTTGCGGAAAGCTAGTTTCTATGACACTTTTAACCATGGCGTAAGTCCTTCGACGATTATGGTAATCAAGCATTACTTTTTCATCCATGTTGTCTACTGGAGGGTCTCCCATACGCTCTTGTATCACGAACAAGAGGTTAGCTCTCTTGAGCACATTCCTAAGGTATAAGTACCAATCAACGAAATTTGACCCATCATCTTTAAGTCTTTCACCACGTAAGAAAGTAACCAATCCATGATACTGATTCATGTCCATTTTAATTTTCTACAAAATATTTGCAAGGAAAACAATTAAGACTAGTTCATAAGAATGAGTTCATAATAATCATATTATAGATGAGCTCACACTAAAACAATCATCCCTAAGAAGTTTTAGTGATTACATGATCCAGATTCACTATCCGTCCTCGAATATCACAACGACCGACGGATTAGTTTCAAAGGTAGACAACTAGTTTGTGCGATCACATCCTATATGTGACTCATGCTCGATCTTTCGATCTCTAGTATTCCGAGGCCATATCTACATATGCTAGGCTCGCCAAATTGACCTTAGTGTTATATGCTGCTTAGCAAGGCCATATCTACATATGCTAGGCTTGCTAGGCCCAACCTCATGCGAACTCTAATGTATGTATGACACCCGATCGTCACGGCCTGCCTATCATAAAGAGAACCTTCCAGGTGGTGCACACTTCGGTAGAATACTTATGTTTGGCATTTTATAAGGGATCATCTTATTTTATGCTACCGTTGTGTATCCTATACTAGCATGTTTTAAGATGTATGATCATGGTGGCACTAAGTCTACAGTGTCTCCATTTAAGTTTGTTTCATCATGATGAACGTTTACTACTTTCTAGTAACACATAGCAAAGCTATCACTACATCAAGATTAAGCAAACAACAATAGCCCCCTCTGCAATATAAAGTTAGACGCCTCTATTTTGTATATTGCATTTTTTACGTGGCTGCTAGGGCTTTTCATAGATCAACCGTTTCTACGAACATTGAACCACAACGCTGATTATAGATTGTCTCTATTACACCCCGTACGGGGCCCTCCGTTGCAAATGCCATATCCGCTAAAGTAAGAGAGACAGACACCCCCTAGAGCCACTTTATACGGTACAAGTCGTATGTCAAGCGTGGAACCAGTCTCGCGTAAGCGTACGCGTAAGGTCGGTCGGGGGCCGCTTCATCAAACAATGCCACAGATATAACAAGTACACGTGAGAGGGTAACAATCGTAGAATCAACGCCCACATCCCCGACGTGTTCTAACCGTACAGCAATACGAACATAGATCTAGCTCATGATACCACTGTTGGTTCTCACAGCAGAAAACAATAATTTTTCTAACTAGCGTCGCCCTTAACCCAAGATCTATCTAGCTATAATGCCGTAATGGAAAGACTTGCGGAAACATACCTCGGGGTGTAGTCCGTTGCGCGGGAAACGTTCCCGCAAACGTGGTTGATGAAGTCGTAATCCTTTCACAGCCCCCTGATACGTCCAAAACGTATCTATAATTTCTGCTTGCTCCATGCATGTTTTGTGTGATATTGCTATGATTTAGATACACTTTTGATCATATTTGGACTAACCTATTAACTCAGTGCAACCCAGTGCTAGTTCCTGTTTTCTGCTGTTTTTCTATTTCAGTTTTTCCCCATATAAAAAGTGCCAGAAAAATTACGGGAAAAATACAGGAAAAATCAGCGTACAGGAAGCTTCGCGAAGAGCCCGGGAGGGGCCAAAGAGGATCCAGGGGGCCCAGGCGGCCACCCGGCGCGGCCCCACCCCTGGTCGCGCCAGGGGGGCGCCTGGGGCCCCTGGTCCACCTCTGGCTGCCCCCCTTCGCCTATTTATTCTCCGTCACGGGGAAACTCCAGAGAGGGAACCCTATTTCGCAAACTCGCCTCTGTTCCGCCGCCGCCGCGCTTCCGAGATCGTGAGCACCAGAAGACCTCTTCCCGGCACCCTGCCGGAGGGAGGATTGACCTCCGGGAGTCTCCTCTCCACCATGGATGCTCCCCGGATGTCTCGTGAGTAGTTTTCCTTGGACCATGGGTCCGTGATCAGTAGCTATGTGATGTTCTCCTCCCCTCTTTGTTCTTCATGGTTTAGACCTCGTGAGCTTCCCTACATGATCGAGGAACTTTTGTAATATTTCTGCTATTGCTATGTTGAGTTTGATAGGATCTGATGGATTATGAGATTATGTTCAGATTGTGATTGAGTAATATATTTGGTTCTTATCTCTTATATTTTTGTTCCTAAGTAATTCTTGCATGTTCTCCGTCGCTGTTTATTGCTTTGGCCAAGTAGTAGGTAGTGACTCCAAGAGGGAACGTTTTTCTCGATTGTGAATTCATGCCCCCCGATGACACGCTTGAGTGACAGAAACATGAGTCTAGGGGATGTGCTGTTACCACAAGGGAGAAAAAAACTGTGCTTGTAACCGCGGTTATAAGGATTCTTTACTTTACGCAAAGTTCTTTTTAATGCAGTTGTCTGTTGCTTTGGGTTTACACTTTGGGTGGGGCTCGCAACTTAATACCAGCGAGATGTTCTGGATAGATATCTCAAGGTGGATGATTAGTAGTAGATGCAGTTGGATTTCGGTCTACTTATTTTTGCGTACTACCCATGCTTTTGAGCCTCGTCCTTTCTTTTGTAGAAGAGTTAGCATTGCGGTGCGTTCATAATCCTGTCAATTGCCTTTCTGTAATTTGTTTACCTCGCATAGAAAATTTTATCGTCTTTTGGGAGAGAGACATCACTAGTGAACATCACGTATCCCGGTCCATATCCTCATCACTGTTTACACGCTCATTTACTTTTCCGCTTTTACTTTCAACTGGTATCATTATCCCTTGTGTTTGATCCTTTGTGAACAACAAGACCGGAGAGATGACAACCTCTCTTAACTTCGTTGGGAACAAAGTTATCGTGTCTATGTGCAGGTCCGCGTCAGTTGCGCCGCTGACACCTACTTATCATCTCCGGAGTCCTACTGGAGACAAACCTTGGTATCTTCACCGAGGTAAATTTGTTGTTGTGCTACATCACGCCTTCCACTTGGGGTTTACCAACGAAGGGCGAGAAATCACTATCATCATCTCGCACATCAAGCCAAATTTCTGGCGCCGTTGCCGGGGACTCCGAGTGCTAAGATAGGGGAGTTGCACACTACCCTTTACCTTTGTTTTTTAGTCTTGTTAGTTTACCTGTCAGTTTTTATCTTTGTGTCTTTTATCAAAAATTACAAAAAAATCTGCCACACTTGCTGCTACTATGGGTTCCACTGAAAACACCAAGTTGTGTGACTTCACTAGTCACAACAACCAAGACTTTATCTGCACTCCCATTGCCACACCTGCCACTTCAGCTACCTCTTATGAAATTAAACCTGCTTTGCTAAACCTTGTTATGAGAGATAAATTCTCTGGTGCTGGAGATGATGCTGCTTTACACTTGAATAATTTTGTTGAATATGTGATATGCAAAAGTATAAATAAGTAGAAGGTGATGTTGTTGAGCTCAAGCTCTTTCCTTTCTCTTTAAGGGGAGATGCTAAAATCTGGTTTCAATCTTTGCCTAGGAATAGCATAGATTCTTGGGATAAGTGCAAAGATGCTTTTATAGGGAAGTACTACCCTCCTGCTAAGATTATCCAATTGAGGAGTAATATTATGAATTTTAAGCAATTGGATAATGAACACGTTTCCCAAGCTTGGGAACGAATGAAATCTCTTGTTAAGAAATGCCCTACACATGGTTTGACTACCTGGATGGTTATCCAGACTTTTTATGCAGGCTTGAACTTTACCTCGCGGAACCTGTTAGATTCGGCCGCGGGAGGAACCTTTATGTCAACTACACTTGGTGCTGCCACGAAGCTTCTCGATGAAATGATGACCAATTATTCCCAATGGCACACCGAACGCGCTCCAACAGGTAGGAAGGTAAACTCTGTCGAGGAAATTACCTCCCTCAATGAAAAGTTGACTTAATTATGTCTCTACTTACCAAGCAACCCTCTATTGATCCTCATGATGTCCCTTTAAATTCTTTGGTTGCTCAAGAACAAGTAGATGTGAACTTTATTGCTAGAAACAACTTCAACAACAATGCTTATACGGGAAATTTTGCTAGCAATCCTAGACCGTTTCCATCCAATTATGGGAACAACAATACCTACACTAGCAACAAGAACCCCTCTTCTGAATTAGAAAGCATGCTTAGAGACTTTATCACTACCCAAAAAGCCTTCAACAAAAATGTAGAGGAGAAATTAGCTAAAATAGATAATCTCTCTTTGAAGGTAGAAAGCTTAGCCCTTGATATTGAGATGCTTAAAATTAGAACATCTCCCCTTGAGGAGAATAAGGCCACACCTATTAATGCTATCCAATTACAAATTAATGAAAATATTAGGATGATGGCTAAACTTAAAGAAATATGGGCTAGAGAAAAAGAGGAAGAGGATAGAATTAAGAGCCTTCCTACACACCACACAGTTGACACTATCTAAATTGTTGAGGACACTCAAACTATTAGCACCCAATGCACTCCTAGTCCTGTTGGACCTATTAATGGTGATGCTAATACCTCAACCGTAGATAAAGAAACTCCTATGAACATAGAGGGTTTCAAACAAGTGAGCCTAGATGACACTACTACCACCTTTGATAGTAGTGATATTGATTTTGATAGTTGTACCCTCTCAGAAGTTATCAGTTTGCTACACAAAATGTCTAGATACCCCCACACTAGCACACTTAATCTTGCCTTCACGGAGCATATCACAAATGCTCTCATCAAAGCTAGGGAGGAGAAACTTAGAGTAGAAGCCTCCGTACCTAGGAAGCTAGATGATGGTTGGGACCCTATGATCAAAATTAAATTAAATAACTTCTCTTGCTATGCTTTATGTGATGTTGGAGCTAGTACCTCCGTTATTCCCAAAAGAATATTTGATATGTTTGAGTTGAAGCCCTTTGAGCCTTGTTCTTTTGGTGTTCGTCTTGTTGATTCTTCCGTAAAGAAACCTTTGGGGAAGATCGACGATGTTCTTATCATTGTCAATGACAACTATGTTCCCGTTGATTTTATTGTTATGGATATAGAGTGTGAACCTTTGTGTCCTATTATTTTGGAACGTCCTTTTCTTCGCACCGTTGGTGCGGTTATTGACATGAAAGAGGGGAATATAAAGTTCCAATTCCCATTCAAAAAGGGGATGGAACACTTCCCTAGAAAGAAAATCAAGTTACCTTTTGAGTCCGTTACTCGGGCTAGTTATTCTCTTTCTCTTGATAAAACTTGATCCTTCTTTTGCTTCATGCCTAGCTTAAAGGCATAAAAGAAAGCGCTTTCGGGAGGCAGCCCGCAACGAATTTAGGTTGTTCTTTTTGCTTTTGTTGTGTCTTGATGATTGTTACTACTTTAGCAACATCATTGTATCTTTATTTTCAACTTTGTGCCAAGTTCTAGCCTCTTACGGCAAGGGAAGTAAAAGTTGTGACATGCTGTCCAGAAAACAGATTCTGTCCTCGTGACCAGAAAAATTCCAGAAAAATCCCAGTTCATCCTTTTGAGCTGAAATTTTTACACAGTATGATCTATACAATTACGAAACTTCCGTATGTTATGAGTTTTTTTATTTGAGTTGAAGAAGTTCCCCTAAAAAATTATTGACTATCTGCTGTTCTGTTTTTCACAGATTCTGTCACGTTTTGTCTCTCCTAACTTTTGCAAACTTTAAGCTTGCTTTTTCTTTGCAAAAACTTTTTGGCACTCTTGAGAAACAGTAGATCTTCAAGAATATATTTATATACAGTGGGGAAAAATTATTTATTAAGAGTACTAACCTCTCTAATCAGCTTATGATGAGTTATGTATGAAGGGAGTTTTCAAGTGTGCGATGGAAGATGATGAAAGAAGATCCAGAAGTGTCAAGCGCTCAAGCTTGGGGATGCCCCCATGCATCCCCAATAAATATTCAAGGATACTCAAGCGTCTAAGCTTGGGGATTCCCCCGTGCATCCCCTTCTCCATCAACAATCATCAGTTCGTCCTTCGTCTCACTATATTTTTATCACTTCATGCGTTATGTGCTATGCTTGGAGCGTCTCGCTCTTAGGTTTTATTTTTAGTTTTCTTTAGCTTTGCTTGCTGTTCATAACAAGTTAGATCCCGTCTTACTTTGTGTGGGAGAGAAACACGCTCCACTTTCAAAATTTAGAACACGTCATAGGATTTTTCCTGCTTATCTTTTTGCTGTTGTGTGTTCTTTATCTTTTCATAGCTACTGCCATGTTTAGTTTTAGTCTTAGTTTGTATTTAGCAAGAGCCTTGGCTTTTGTTTAGTTTGTTGCTGGAACTCTTTTTAGTTTTCATGTTTATCTTGTTAAATAGAGTTGGTTGTTGCGTTGAGTTGTGTCTTGTCTTGAAAGTAGGTAATTGAGGTTGGTATTTAATTCTAGTAGTAACTTGCAATAGTTTTGAGGTATTGATGTGAGTAATATCTGAACTTTTGGTGTCAAGAGCTCTAGCCTATTAGTGATAGGTGTCGTATTTTTGGCAATCCGTGTGTATTTTCAAAACCTACAAAAACTAGTTGAGAACTCTAACTAGTAGATGGATCACTAATCTTTGGAGGGATCGAATATTAGAGTACACTCACGTACCATGAGTCGAGGATGCGCAACGATAACCAAACCCCCATACACTCCTCCTCGGGGTACTTGTCTCTTTGTGAACCTCCTTATTAGATTGAGAGTTACCGATAATAAGTGCATAAGTTCTTCGGACTAATGTAAGTATTGAATGTTGACACTTCCACCTTCCCATATTTTTCTAACCTCTCCCGTACCGTGCATTGCCTTCTTCTCACTCCGAGAGTTGGTGTCCACCTTCGCCGGTACATCCAAACCCTTGGCATGATACGCTCTGTCATCATAAGCCTCCTTATATCTTTCCTCAAAACAGCCACCATACCTATCTATCAAGGCATTTCCATAGCCTTTCCGAGTTATATTGCCATGCAACATCCACCTCTTCATGACTTTATCTTCATGTCATACATGTTCCTGCTACACTGGCAGCGACATACATTGCATACATCATGATAGTTACATCTTCGTTATGATTTTGAGTACCTTGTAAAGTGTGAAAGATTTCCTTTACCGTCTTGTAAAATAGAGTGTTGCCCTTAAGTGAGGAAAAGATCCCAAAGTGGACACATTAAAAGATCCCAAAGAGGACAAATGAGAGTTAAATAGAAAGAGCCATTGAGGCCACAAAAAAATAGAAAAAAATAGAAAAAGAGAAAAATAAATAAAAAGAGAGAAAGGGGCAACACTACTATCCTTTTGAGAGATCCACACTAGTACTCCCTCTATATCTCTGTACTCCATAGAGATGATCATTATGCATATAGCTATGTGGGGACCTTTACACTATAGAACTTGGCTTGCATATTCCAAGGATGAGCCTCCTCAAACGAGCTCTAGGTCTTCATGAGCGAGCAAGTTAGATGCACCCCCACTAGTTCCATTGGAGAGCTTCTTAGCTCGTATGTGCATCCGTTGCAGGGCAATCCCTACTCATCACATCATATCTATCATTTGGCATCTCTTGCCTATGATTGTCCTCATTGATGTGAGCCTTTCTTATCCTTTTTGTCTTCCTCCTCCACCATATTTCTCTCTTTGTCATCCTAAGTGTCAACTCTCGAGTTTACGCTCATCCATTGCATGAGTGCTCAAAATATCGAAAAGGAGTGGATCAAATTGACTTGTACCTGGCTAGTGGTCTGGGGATGAGTCAAGATAAGATTCCAAAGAAGACCGAGTGTGAAACTTTAGTAGATTGAGTTCTCAACACAAAATTACTTTTTCTCGTATTCCCTATCCCCTTCTTGCACGCAAACACCATTTGGAGACATTCGAGTCACGGACAGCGAGAGCTCTTGCACCTAATGTTCTTTTGTTACTTGTTTCAATGCTAATATAGACTCTTGCATGTTATGACTTGAATTGAATCTCTAACCTTGATTTCTTTACTTTTCAAAGTTCTTTTATGGTTGCTAGCATGTCACCACAGAAATTATGTTGTTATCATTTACCTACTCGAGGACGAGCAGGAATTAAGCTTGGGTTTGTTGATACGTCCAAAACGTATCTATAATGTCTGCTTGCTCCATGCATGTTTTGTGTGATATTGCTATGATCTAGATACACTTTCATGCACTTTTGATCATATTTGGACTAACCTATTAACTCAGTGCACCCCAGTGCCAGTTCCTGTTTTCTGCTGTTTTTCTATTTCAGTTTTTCCCCATATAAAAAGTGCCAGAAAAATTCCGGGAAAAATACAAAAAAATCAGCGTACAGGAAGCTTCGCGAAGAGCCCGGGAGGGGCCAGAGGGGAGCCAGGGAGCCCAGGCGGCCACCCGGCGCGGCCCCACCCCTGGCCGCGCCAGGGGGGCGCCTGGGGCCCCTGGTCCACCTCTGGCTGCCCCCCTTCGCCTATTTATTCTCCGTCACGGGGAAACTCCAGAGAGGGAACCCTATTTCGCAAACTCGCCTCTGTTCCGCCGCCGCCGCGCCTCCGAGATCGGGAGCACCAGAAGACCTCTTCCCGGCACCCTGCCGGAGGGAGGATTGACCTCCGGGAGTCTCCTCTCCACCATGGATGCTCCCCGGATGTCTCGTGAGTAGTTTTCCTTGGACCATGGGTCCGTGATCAGTAGCTATGTGATGTTCTCCTCCCCTCTTTGATCTTCATTGTTTAGACCTCGTGAGCTGCCCAACATGATCGAGGCACCTTTGTAATATTTCTGCTATTGCCAGAAACATGAGTCTAGGGGATGTGTTGTTGCCACAAGGGAGAAAACAACGGTGCTTGTAACCGCGGTTACAAGGATTGTTTACTTTACGCAAAGTTCTTTTTAATGCAGTTGTCTGTTGCTTTGGGTTTACACTTTGGGTGGGGCTCGCAACTTAATACCAGCGAGATGTTCTGGATAGATATCTCAAGGTGGATGATTAGTAGTAGATGCCGTTGGATTTCGGTCTACTTGTTTTGGCGTACTGCCCATGCTTTTGAGCCTCGTCCTTTCTTTTGTAGCATAGTTAGCATTGCGGTGCGTTCATAATCCTGTCAATTGCCTTTCTGTAATTTGTTTACCTCGCATAGAAAATTTTATCGTCTTTTGGGAGAGAGACATCACTAGTGAACATCACGTATCCCGGTCCATATCCTCATCACTGTTTACACGCTCATTAACTTTTCTGCTTTTACTTTCAATTGCTATCATTATCCCTTGTGTTTGATCCTTTGTGAACAACAAGACCGGAGAGATTGACAACCTCTCTGAACTTCGTTGGGAACAAAGTTATCGTGTCTGTGTGCAGGTCCGCGTCAGTTGCGCCGCTGACACCTACTTATCATCTCCGGAGTCCTACTGGAGACAAACCTTGGTATCTTCACCGAGGGAAATTTGCTGATGTGCTACATCACGCCTTCCACTTGGGTTTACCAACGAAGGGCGAGAAATCACTATCATCATCTCGCACATCACCCCCTGGCTGTGTTAGCACCCTGATGGGGTGATAGTGCCGCATGTGCAGCACCTCGTAGTACTCGCACACGTACGGACTCGATGACGACCTCCGTTCCCCGATCCAGCGAAGGTGGCGGAAGTAGACCTCCCGGAACTGGAGTTTCGGCAGCACGACGGCGTCCGCGTAGCAGAGAAACCTCAATCCCAGCACAGGTTCCAGACAAGGGGACCCCGGCTTGAGAGAGACGAGAGAGGGGAGAATACCGGTGAAAACCGATCTCAATTCGGAGTAATATTGAATTCTCTGCGAATTTTTCTGTATTAAAGAAGTGCACCCCTGCCCATCTTTATATAGGCAGACTGAAGGAGTCAACCCCCCTTTCCTTGGCAATGTGGGACTAATCCCTTGTCGATGGGGGAGGGTGCGGCTAGGAGGGGGGGAAGTGGGGCGCCACCCACATGGGGCCCAAGGCCCACGCCCCCCCCCCTTTTTTTTCTTTTCCTTTTCCCTTTTTTTTCCTCCTTCCCCTAATGGGCTTCTTTCACAAATAAGGCCCATTGCACTTTTTAATCTGAAATAAATTATTATTAATTATTAATTCACTTAATTAATAAATAATACATATTATTTCATCTCCCGATGATCCGGAACTCCTTCCAACTCACTCCGAACGTCCTTCGGACCAACACGGAACTTTTCCGGTACGTCTTTCTCTCTTCTCCGGTAACTCCGATAGTTCCGAAAAGGTCTCCGATATTCATCGAGCCCTTAAGTGTGTTACCCTACGGTCCGAGAACACTCCAGTCATGACCGAGACAAAGGCTACGGCCAATGATCAATAGCGGGACCTGGATGCCCATAATGACCCCTGTGCATTCCGGAAGTAACCGATTGAACCGTACACGTTGTATACCATTCCCTTTGTCATGCGATACTAGATTAGTCCAAGATTCGATCAACTACATCCAATGCATTTGTTCTATCTTGTTACCTACAAATCTTATTCACTCGTTCCGTGATATTCATCCTTGTGACCTAGTCACACGCTGCGCAGCTTTATGGATGCAATCTCACCGAGTTGGCCATGAAGTATCTTTCCATTATATGGATTGACAAATCCCGCTCTTGAATCAACACTCCTCAACATATCCCATCGGATAGCCCAAGATACACCTTTATGGTCACCATGTTTCAGTGTGACGGTTAATGCACTCAAAGCATCCTCAGAAGATAGCAATTATGCGTGATCTCACGGTCAAAGGAACAGGCTACTACGTTTTGTAATTACAACACTGAACTTTTACGATTTGATCATGTTGCAATGCTTGCATTGGGTAATGTTCATCAAGTCATTCATTCAATGAGGTGACCTTACCGTCCATTGACTTGATTGTCCATGATCGTGAAACCACAATCATCAGTTGACGATAAACCAGTCATCATGAGAGGCTGACTAGGAACTCTGGTTGTTTCTATACCACACCTGTATCATTGTTTCACTGATACAGTTCCAGCACAGTATGAAACTAGTCATGAACTTATTTAGATATATTGGAATAATAATATATTATTTGCCTCTAGAGCATATATCCAACACTTATGAACTGGAAAACCTGCTGCCTACCTAAGGAACATGGGGGATAGGGATTTTGAATCTCTAACTAATGAATCAAGATTTACTTATAAATGATTTTGGAAGGTGGTACTTAATATGGTCTTTGATAGGATATCTTGTTAGGCAAATATGTTGGCAATAAAGACTCTCTGGTATTAAGCCCAAACAAGAAAACTCGTGATCCCATGTTATTAATCAAACTAATGGGCGATTGGATTGTGATTGGTCTATTTCGCACATAAAGTATGAAGGGGGAAATGTACTGAGGTTAGGGGGGCAAGACTTCTAGAAATTGTAGCAAGTGAAGTTTATAAAGTTGCTCAAGGATGAAGGCCTGGAATGCTTGTGATTGGGGCTAGAAGATCTTGTCTCGTTGTTGGCTCTGGAAGTTTGTCTGTGTTCTTTAGTTGTTCACCTTATGTCTCTTTAGTTACATCTGGTAGTACTTTGTTTAGTCTGTTTCTTTGGATCTGTAATATATTTGGTCTGTTCCTGCTAGAGTCTAAGTTTTCAGTCATGTCCAGGATCAAGCTCCTGGGGTTTGGTCCTGAGTGATCTTGGTTATCTTTTCATGTTGTCTATGGATCTTACATCCAAGGTTTATTCATATTTGGTTATTGATTAGTTTGGCCACTTGCTAGGTTTTGATCTTCGTTGTCTTATTTCTATGTAGTTGGTTTCAGTTCAGTTAGTTTGTATAGACTGTTTTTTTATCTAGTTGTTCTAAGACCATGTGATTTTCTATATGAAATCCGAGGAGAAACTAGTTCTTTTGCTCCCAAAAAAATCCATGTATGAACAAATGAAATATGTTGTTTCCCAAAGCTTTAAAACATATCTGCAAATTGTATTACAATACCCTCCGGGACACTTTGGCTCCAATTGTTGATATGCGCATATCACTTGAAATATTTGCGGGTGTGGCCTACATATTGCTCAAGCACAAATTAAATCCAGGGAATATAATGACAAGCCCAATGTGAGCAAATATGAATTTTCGGTGTCAATACGAGTTATTACATCCGCCACACGGGCTATAATACAACCTTTGATTGTACAACAGTATCATGAAATCTGACATGAATGCATAATTATTGATCTATACAGCTTATCTGAGAAACCTGGAATCAGATCATCTTGGTGGTACAAAGGTGGCATTTTCTAAAATACATTTACAGTGTCAATTCTTCATGGTCCAGGGAAGCATGTACTTTCACAGAGCATGTGGTTTTCTATATAAAATCGGAAGAGAAAGTAGCTCTTTTGCTCCAAACAAAAATCCATGTATGAACAAATGAAATATGTTGTTTCCCAACGCTTTAAAATATATCTGCAAATTGTATTTTCTATGTTTAACTAATTTTACAGAAACTGCCCCCGCGTCTTCCGGAGCGGGCGACACGGGTGGCGATTTTCTTCAACCTCCCAGCGCTCCTCCTTCTGATCTCCTCCCCGCCGCCACTGGAGGATGCCGTCAGGAGAATCCCGTCTGGACGATGGCGGTGGCGGGCCTCTGCTGCATGATTCACTAGTCCATGTGATTTCTGGCCTGCGGAAGACGATTTTCTGACCACATCAATCGATGATGAGGTTTGGAAGATGGATCCATCAGCTCATAGGTACACGGAGGCCTTGTACGCAACTGCATGGCGCTGCTTGGTTTCTTCTGGCTTTGGTGCTTGCCGGTCTGAATGGGGGACGCTGCCAATCTGGCTATTGGGAAGTCCTGATCTTGCGGCCGCTTCGGTATTGGCCATGTTGGCCCTTTTGAGATGGTGGATGTGCGCTTCTGATATATGGCGGCTGCGCTCGGTGCAAGCGCCTGGCGGTGATGGTGATCTGCCTTTCGCGCTTCAGTTTCGGTCATGTCAGCCCCTGGGTAGCCGGACTTAGACAGAAGTATCTTCGGCAAGGCGGTGGTCATCAAAAGGTCTTCTTTTGTAGATCTGATGGTCGACTTCGACGTTGAGATGCAAACTATTGACCAAGACTTGACACAAAGGAATGGTTGTGCAGCTGCGATACACATGTGGTTGCTTGGATCACGGAAAAGTGGCGGTGACAACACACAAGTGACTTTGATGTTGGTGCTACTCAAGCACCTGGTCTCGAGCTACGAGGTGAAAGCCTAGGTCTGACCAGATTTGGTTATACCTGGCAATGGCGATGTCTTTACATCGTTACCTTGTTGAGGGCATTTTTCGGATATGTTCGGACTGGTTCTTCAAGGTGAAAACCTAGATTCTGACCTTCGATGGTTGGATCCGGTGATGGCGACGTTTGAGTGTCATTCCCTTCCTGAAGACGTTGTTGTTGAAGAATTTTGTCGTTTGTGTGATGTCTTAAGATGATTGGTGCGGACATGGTCATTGTTGTAGTTTGCCAATGGTAGATCTAATTGCTTTATGTTTTTTTTACTCGCCTACATATAGCTTTGGTCATATGACTTTGCTATTTGCCGGCATTTTTATGTGTGTGTGCGTTTATGTTGGCTGTGTGCATCTTAGCTATGTAGAGGCCGGGTGTGTACTTATTGTGTTTGTATCATCTTGAATTTTAAGTCAATAAAATTCATCCTTTATCGAAAAAATCTGCAAATTGTATTACTACAATATCCTCTGGGGCAATTTGGCTCCAATGGTTGATATGCGCATATCACTTGAAATATTTGCGGGTGTGGTGGCCTCATATTGCTCAAGCACAAATTAAATCCAGGAAATACAATGAGAAGCCCAATGTGAGCAAATATGAAATTTTCAGTGTCAATACAAGTTATTACATTCGCCACTGGGGCTATAATACAACCATTGACTGTATGTACAAGAGTATCATGAAATCTGACATGAATGCAGAATTATTGAGCTATACAGCTTATCTGAGAAACATGGAATCAGATCATCTTGGTGGTACAAAGGTGCCATTTTCTTCTAAAATACATTTACAGTGTCAATTCTTCATGGTCCAGGGAAGCATGTGGTTTCACAGAGCATCAAGGCAAGTAAATATTTACCTATTTTGCTTCAATGCTCCGATGCTGAAGATGAACATCAGGAACTCCTGGAGCGTGTGGGGCAATCAAGTTTTCTCCTCCACTTCATTGAAATAATTTTGGAGCCACCTGACATGAACCTCCAGCCCGGCTTCCCGGAGGCTGTTGAGGACGATGACGTAGAGCCTCCTGTCCAGCTTGGTGTCCTGCAGCTTCATGTCCCTCAGCAGCTGAATGAGGTCGTTGAACCGGCTGGTCTTGCAGAACACCCCTACCATGAGGCCGGCCAGGGTCCCGTCCACCTTCCCTCCCGTCTCCCTGAACTCCTGGTAGTAATCCATGCACCGATCGAGCTCCCCGGACCGGTTGAAGGCGCCGACGATGGCCGTGTAGCTGACCCTGTCGGGCTGCACCTTGCGCCGCTGCATCTCACTCCAGATCTTCTCGGCCCGCCTGGAGTCCCCGAGCTTGCCGCGCATGTCGAGGAGGGAGTTGTACACCCACACGTTGGGCTCGCACCCCCTCTGCTTCATCAGCGCCAGCAGCCTGGTGGCGTCCGACGCCCTCCTGATCTGCCCGTACATGGAGATCATGTTGCCGTAGGCCACCACGCACTTGTCGAAGCCCCGGCCGATCATCTCCGAGAAGACGGCCTCCGCCCTGTCGCTCCGCCCCAGCCGGCAGTACACGTTGATCGCCGACGCGTACGTCACCTGCCCGGGCTCGCACCCCATGCCGACCAGCTTGTCGTAGGCTCTGATGGCCGGCTTCAGGCCTCTTCTCTTCACGAAGCCGTTGACGATCGTGGACAGGATGCAGTCCGTGACCCTCAGCCCGACGTCCCTCATGTCCTTGGCCACGCCCAGCGTGTCCTCCAGCAGCCCCGTGTCCACCTGCATGATGATCACCTTCAGGAACATGTCTGGATCTCGCAGCATCTCCTTCTTCCATGCCTCGTGGTACACGTCCTCCGACGACGCCGTCTCCCGGGCGTCCGCCAGAGCGCCGATGACCGTGGAGTAGATCGCGGCGTCCGGCGAGATGCCGTCCGCCTCCATCTCCCGCAGGCACTTGAGCGCGTCCAGGGCTCTGCCCGCCCGTCCCAGTGCGTCGCAGGCGATGGTGTACGTCTCGAGGCAGGTCTCGGAGGGGTACCATTTCCGAGACCTGTACTGCTTGAACAGCGAGGCCACCATGTCCGGCTCGCCCAGCGCCCCGAACGCCGCCATCACGGCGCGGTAGGCGTCGGCGTTCACCGACAGGCAGGCCGCCTTCATCCGCTCGTACAGCAGCACCGTGCTCCGGTACATGTGCAGCCTGTTGTACGCCTGCATCGCGGAGCTGAAGCACACGGCGGCGGCCGGGCCCTTCTTCCCTTCGAGGACCCCGAGCAGCACGTCGGCGAGGCCGAACTTCCTGGCCTTGACGCAGCTGCCGACGAGCCGCGCGCAGGTCCGTCTCTCCGGGAGCACGCCATAGGCCATGAAATCCTGGGCCAGATGCTCCAGCGAGCTCCACTGCTTGGCCCGGAGGAGCTGCACGGTCAGCGCATTCATCGTCTTCTTGTCCGGCCGGAACGCGGGCTCCTGCAGAGCCCGCCTGTAGCACTCGAAGGCGAGCTGCTCGGTCTGCCGGTCGCCGCAGAGGCCCCGGATGAACTTGTTGGAGATTCCGAGCTTGGCAGCATCGGAGAGCGGAGACACCGGCACGGCTTTCGCCGGCACCGGAGCGGAAAGAACATGGAAGTCATCAGGCAAATTCTTGGGCTCAAGAACAGGGGAGGCGCAAGACCTGGAGCAGTGCAGGACGAACGAGGCGAGCTGGCGCTTGATCGTGCAGAGGGAGGTGTTGGGCGAGGTGGTTCTCCTGGACGGATGGAGAGGGGGGAGGGGAGGCCAGTCGGAGTAGCATTTGGCCATGATTCACGATGGAAACCAGAGGCTGGGAATGGAAGAACGACGCTGCTGGGGACGAAGGCACCTTATCCTGCCATGGAGGAGATTCCGTCGCCCTGGTTTTTACGTGCATCTTCTGGTGGAAACTGTGTGCCTCGGACGGATGGGATCTGGACACGTGGGTTCCCGTAGAAATCTCAGGACATCTCCTGACGTGGAGGTGTAGTTACCCGGCAAGTGAAAGAAGCTCAGATTTTGGGGGCAAAACGGGGGCAGCCACGGCCTCAATTGGGGTCTCTGGAGGGGCTTGGTCCACGTATCTCGTGCCCCGTGGACAGCCACCAGTTAACTTGTGATGCTACTGGTCTGAAGTGTTGGCAGGCAAATTTGGGGTCCAAGACACACCATGAAAGCTACCAACAGATTGTCCAAGGCGAAATTGGACTTGTGGTGTGGTACTTGACTTCTTTTCTCTGAGAACATCACAAACTCAAGCCCCTTAAGAGAGCCACAAGATTCTGCCAATGCTCTGGCGACCCAACAACCAGATAAAATTGAAATATGAAGTTTTTCTCACTAATGGATCTAAAATGGGAGGAAGCTCGTGAAGGCCAAAACCCGTTTAATTTTTTAAAATAGCTTGACGGTTGGCAAGAGGTGAACCATGTAAAGCTCCACGCATCATCTCCCGTGTCATCCTCCACGGCTTCACGGACAGCGAACCCTCGCCGCCACCAAAAGGCCACCTCCACGCCTCCTCCTCTAGTCCTCTCCTTCGCCGTCAGAAAAAGCCTGAAAGGTGGAATGGCTCGATCGGGGCATGCCTTCAGAATAAGGCTCCCCGTAGGCAAATTGGGATTCCCATACTCATCGGTTTCACTAAAGATTGACAACCATCTTCGAAACCAACAAGACAAAACAGCAGGGAAACCATGTTTCATTCGAATTCCCCATGCCCTTGGCAGGTCGACGGATTTGGCGCCATGGTCAGGCCATGGTGAATGGACAAAATGTCTTGACCCTCAAGGTCATGGTTGTAGCTTCAGCATTGGGGTTAGACAAGGCAAACATCTTGACCGCGCCGGCATCTACCCCTCAGGCGGGATGACATGTGACACTACGAAGACGGGTGGCTGGTGACGTTCAATGTGGCATTGTGCAATGGCTAGGGAAGATGCATCGGGCACTTGCGCTTCATGTGCGCGATGATTCCCCTAGCGGTGACTTTTGGTCAACTCGGTCTAGCGATGGCTTGCTCCTATGACGCAACGGTGCGACCACCTCCTCACGACTGTTAGTGGAAAAAGTTCTAGGTCTTCCTAGATCTTGCCTTCGTCAAATGGTGGCAATTAGAGGATCTGTCGATACTTGACTATGGTTGCGATGACATGGCAACAACGATGGAGCGGGGATGGTGCTACTACGGCTTGGTGCGTCTAGGCACCCTCATCGTCATTGAAATCTACTTTGCTGGCCCTGGAGAACGTTCACGCAAGATGTTGAAGTTTCCAATGACATGATTCTCCAACGGTTTATGATACATGCATGACCTTGATTGCATGGAAATTTTCCACGGTAGGGACTCGCTCGCAGACGCGCTATGTCGGGGCATGGGTGGGTGTACTCATCCATGCAACATCGTCTTCTTCAGCAAGGGGTGGCGGCAACTTATTGTGTATTTGACTTGGTGATGCTCTATTGAGTACCGGATCTCGAGCTTCATCGTGAAAACCGTAGATTTAGCCTTTGATGGTTGCCCCTAACAATGATGGTGTTTACAAGTCGTTTCCTTAAGCCGTTGCTTTGGAGATTTCACATATGTGCTTTCCAGGTGAAAATCCAAGATCTAACCTTGAACGATAGAATCCATGACGATGACGGTGGCGCTTGCACGTTGTTGCCTTCGTGAACA
The DNA here is from genome assembly GCA_950022295.1 of Bromus sterilis. Classification (NCBI taxonomy): domain Eukaryota; kingdom Viridiplantae; phylum Streptophyta; class Magnoliopsida; order Poales; family Poaceae; genus Bromus; species Bromus sterilis. The sequence continues at coordinate 10,757,892 of OX465596.1, forward strand.
TGTTACTTTTTGGAGAATATTTCTCATGGATAATGTGTTGTCAAGGATGGAGGATGGTTATTGTTTGTTTGCTTGTTGTGCGTTGTTGATCACGCCAAGTCTCTTTATTTTCATTCTTTTTTATCTTTTTTGGTTATGTGCATCCTTGGTGTCTTGATTAGGTCTTGATGTTATTTTTGTAGAGACGGTAGGCAGTTGATATCTTCTTGACATTAATATATTCTTCTTTATAACAAAGAAAAGATGTGAACCATCAAGCAAGTCTCACGAGTTAGCATAGAGAATTTTACTCAAAAAATAAAGCATGTGAATATCAGTATTTCAAAGCATAGCATTAATTCACATCTTAAATTTCTAGTCATCGTTCTAATGCTTCCATTGTGAGGCAAAAAAGAAAACATCATACCTGGTATAAATAGAGGAATATAAATTGCAAAATAGACTAGTGCATGATATTTGCATCATGGAAAAGTAGGCGAGTCAAAAATGCGTTCTTGTCGAACATTGGTTTCTCCATTTGAACAAGTGAAATGTATGTATCACCTTCTAAAATCATCTAAAATTGGTTTCCTGGTATATGAATAGAGACTAGACATTTCCTTTCTCTGCAAGACTTACATCAGTTTGGTGGAAAGTCCTCAAGTGATCCCGAGCTCATATGAGCTCGGGATGAACAGTAAATTCAAAAAAAAAATCAAAAAAATCTGAATTTTTTTATGGCGAACATTTGAAAAAAAAAATATGCTTGCAAAATTTCATCACGAAATGGCATTCGTGTAATACGCAGCAAAAAAAACAAAATCAAAACTCCAAAATGCTGTAAAAAATAACGTTTTTGGAGCATCGATTTTGTTTTTTTGATGCGTATTCCACGGATGTAATTTTGTGATGAAATTTTGCAAACATATCAAAAATTTGTCAAATGTTCGCCACAAAAAAAATTAGATTTTTTTGAATTTGTTTTTATATTTTTTTCGATTTTACTGTTCACCCGAGCTCATATGAGCTCGGGATCAATTGCTCCGCGTCCCAGTTTGGTTCGCTACTTTCAAGAAGTAAGCATAGCTTCGGCGCTATATAGCGAGAACGTGTGAAATAACTGTTACCAATTTCAGCATCCTTTAACGAAATAACTTCTAAAAGAAATAATAAATATACATAATGAACCACTGTTTTACAAAGCAAAAAAAAAACAGTTGTTGCTTATAAAGCTATTGGTAATAGCCTGTCAATAGAACATCTAAATAACTGAATGAAGGTGGTGTGTAGTTCGCAAGTCTAACGGAGGTCTTCATGGAATCATGGTCCTAATCAAGTAATCAGCAATGGTGGTGGTTCTGGATATGGTAGGAGTATATAAACTGAGATCGCAGTGGGCAGCCGGTTGCCTTTAATCAGTGACGGCACGGCAATAATCAATTTAAATGTTTTGCCCAATTATTGGGAATTTGGAAAAAACATACGCCAGTAAGCAATTCCTGCTTTAGAGAATTAGTGATAGCGACCTACGTTTTCTCGAAAAGACAGAAGAAATCATCTTGTGAGTTAGTTGTACAGTATATTCCTTTCAGGAAAAAGGTTATTTGGAACAATATTTTTTTGAAACTGAGGCAAAAGATTTACCTCATTCATTAATTAAGTACTACCTATGTCCCATAATGTAGGACGTTTTTGTATTAGGAAAAGCACAGTAATCTTTACTATACATTTCTATTAGGAATAAGATGATTATATTAGGAAAATAACAGTAATCTCTAATGTACACTCCTAGGAATGAGATGATTATTAGGAAGAAAAACTATGTTTTGTTCATAGCCTCCGATAGCAGTTCTACATTCTACGGACATGTTGTAATTCGCTTGTACTATTTCAACTCTGCTAGATAATTCCGAGGCCTCACAAATAGAAAAGCTGCATTCTGTGTATTGATCTAGTGTTTGTGTAAGTATATTTACTATTCAGCAGAGGTTACTGTTCTTTTCCTAATAATCATCTCATTTCAGGACATGACTATGTTAAGAAAAGAAGAAGAATCTCTACTGTATGTTCCTCTGAGGAATGAGATGATTATTAGGAAAAGAACAGTAACCTCTGCTGTACATTCCTTCTAGGAATGAGATGACTAATAGGTAGAAAACCTCTGTTTAGTGCATAGCCTGCGATGGCTGTTCTACATTTTACACAGTGGCTTATACCGTTTCAACTCTGCTAGATGCATCGCAGGCTTAATTCAGAAATAGAAAAGCCGCATTTTGCATCTTGAGCTCATAGTATTTGTGAAGTATATTATCTTCACTCAAACATCTCAGCATCTTTAAATCATGAATCCTGATGCATGTGTACAACTCGTCAATTTAATGTGTATGGGCACCAAGGTTTAAAATAGCGGGATACGGGATATATCGGCGGGCTTTTTTGGCAGCTATTTGGAGATATTTGATACAAATAATGCAGCTATATCGGCGATATATCGGGCTATTTGCCGATATTCAATGAAGGAAAAAAATATCAGCGAGTTTTTCTAAAAAATATATCGATCAAATATCGGGCTATCTTAAATCATGATGGGCACTAACAAGTACTCACAATTAACTGCAGAAAAAATAGGAGTCGTTACAAACTGAATCCAAAATCCGAGTGGCAAACTGTAGCATTGTGCATACCTAGGCAGGAGCTCTTTTACAGATTGAAATGAGCGACAAAAGGCTGGTAGAGCATAAAATTCTAGCAGCACTGCTATACCAACTAAAATGAGGTTTTGGTGGATCAAATCAGACATCCTTAGAAGAAGAAAAAAACAAATCGGAATTCAACAGTGAAGCATTCCATCAGGATTCAGAATCAGACTAGTTTCATTGACTGCAACGAGGAATTACAGACACAAGACGCACGACAAAGCAGTAAATCCATCTACCACGGCACATATCACACGATTCAGTTGTACTAATGCTGTTGCCAGACTGCGAACACCAGGAATCGAATCTAGCCTCCGAATCCGTAGAGGGTACGGCCCTGGCGCTTGAGGGCGTAGACGACGTCCATGGCGGTGACGGTCTTGCGGCGGGCGTGCTCGGTGTAGGTGACGGCGTCGCGGATGACGTTCTCGAGGAAGATCTTGAGGACGCCGCGGGTCTCCTCGTAGATGAGGCCGGAGATGCGCTTCACGCCGCCACGGCGGGCAAGACGACGGATCGCCGGCTTGGTGATGCCCTGGATGTTGTCGCGGAGGACCTTCCGGTGGCGCTTGGCGCCGCCCTTGCCCAGACCCTTGCCGCCCTTGCCGCGCCCAGACATGCTCGCTTCGCTCAGAGAGAGAGTGTGGGGTTTGGGAGTGCTGGGGATGCGGAGGAGGCTGGTGATGGATTGGGATTTTGGGGTGGGGGGTTTATATGGGGACGATTAGGGAGGGAAGCGCGAAATTTTTGGGGGTTGGGGGCGGGAGGTGTTTGCTGGGTCGATCCGTGGGATGGTGGAGCTGGGACGTTGGATTGCCATCGGAAGGTTGGGGGTGGGTAGGGAGGCTGGTGGCGGATCGGTGACGTGGCGGCAGGTGTGGGCCATAACTGGAAGGAGATGGAAGAACCATTCGCCATGGTGGTGCTTGTGCTAGGATGGTCGCAGGAAAGCCTAGTGAAAGCGTTGTTAAAAAAATCAACAAAAAGAAACCAGTTCTTCTTTTTAACTCGGGGAAAAGAAAGAGAAAACCCCAATAGTTAGGAAAAAAACAAGGCTGAGATTATCAGCCACAAATCAGTACTACCATTTGTTAATTAAAAAGATAAGAAAAAACTACCAATATTACCGTGCGTTGCGTGCCCTCTGTTTCAATACACTGACTCACACTTTCGAAGAAAAAAAACCATTTATTTCGTTATTTTATCTTAATCCCTCCGTTTCGATGATGCTCACGATGTTAATGATTACAACATGTTCGAACATGGTTATTATTGGCCATTGCACGACACTCCTATCATTGGTTATTATTCTCCATTTAGTATCTATATATGTCAATATGTTGCGAACATGATGCGCGCGCGCGTGTGTGTGTGAAGAATGTATTTATAGATTAAATTTGTAGGTAGACCTTCATCGATGTTCCACACTACATAGAATATTTGCAATTGTCATTCACATTTTCTTATATAATATTTTACCCCTTACCTACATGCAGCTGTTTACAAGTTATTCATCGAGGTTAATCTCTAGAAGAACAATTTCTTCGTAAGAAAAAGACTAAAACCATCCCGGTTAGATATACTAGTTTTTTTTGGGTATGTTTTTAGTGCAAAATGAACGTAATTCTAAGAAAATGTTGTTCACAAGTAAATAATGTTTGTAATTCCTTCACAAGAATAGGCATTTAATTAAAATCAATCTTGGTTAGTTAATTATTTTGTACAATTTGATCCAATTAACTATAGTCCGACTTTCTGATTTTAATGACAAAAATGCAAAACTCGTTCGCCCAGCGGATATTCATGTGAAAGGTGGGCAAAAACACACCTTACTTTATCCGGATTCTCCCTGTTGGCACCCATCACCAATACATGGTGTCCATTTCCTCGACTTTGCTTATGGCAGTGAAGAACCACGATGTCTATCAACAACATTTTGCTTTCGATGGTATGTCGTTGTAGTAGGATGAACCAGACCAAGAATAGCTCGCGCAGGGCGATCTTCATGTCAAAACCCAACAAAGTTAGTTTATAAAGTGGTATTACAAACAAAAATTATGAACCTAAGATTATTCTTGAATATGCAATTAAAGTTTAGATCTATCTTATCATACAGCGTAGCGGATAGGATACTTGGTGAAGACCTGATGTTGATCTCTACTGCTATTAATTTACAATCTCCCAACAATGAGGACTTTGTTCCCTCGATCACGTCTAGTGGACAAGTCTCACGAGGAAAAGGATCAAATGGATTATTTCTCTACTTGTATTCACCTGTATCATAGTAGTAGTCCAGCAAAACTTCACCGTCCAAAGAGAAGAACCACACATAAAACTAGAGAATGAAAAACCTAACGCCTATCGATCTAAATCGTAGTCTAGATCAAAGATCGATGTGGATGAATGCGGGAAACTTTGGGGCACAAGGGCTATGGTTTTGGTGTGTTGCAGCCCCACCCTCTAACTATGGTGTCGAGGGGCATGCGCAGGGCACACTAGCCCCGAGGGTGGTGGTGCCAAGATGGCACATGAAACAGCCAAGGATCAATCACAAGATACTCAAACACAGAGTTTGTTACCCAGGTTCAACCCGCTTGAAAGCGTAACATCATACTCCTGCTTGTCTGCACTATATGATGAGAGGATTACACAAGGTTTGTTATCATTTACCTACTCGGAGACGAGCAGGAATTAAGATTGGAATTTTGATACGTCCAAACGTATCTATAATTTTTGCTTGTTACATGCTTCTTTTGATGACATTGTTACATGTTTTGATGCAAATTCATATTATTTACAACATATTTTGGCCACAATGCAAAATTCATTGGTTCACCCGGCTAACTTTTTCGTTAAACGCTTGTGTATATCTAAATGATAAAAGGTCGAGGATTGTGTTTTCTAAAAAATAAAAGCAATGTTTTATATGGTTTAAGTTAAACCATAAAACTTTTAATATATCCAACACGTGTAGCGCACCGTCGCTACCGGTGGCAAACAATGATAGTTCTCTCTCGGCCACAGCCGGCAAGGGAAGGACATGGCGATGCTCGTCTGTTGAAGTCGTGACCGAAATTCATATGAAACTAAAGGCTAACAATCTTGGTATCCTAGTGAAGAACATTAGAAAGAGTTCAGTGGATTTTCAGATATCTTTGTGACACTTCAAGTGCTTATCTGAAGTTCGGCAGAACCGGTGAGGGACTCGTTGGCTACGTGGATTCGGAAATTTCTTCTAGTGATTTGGATAATAGGAGATTCCTCACTATTTATATGTTCACCATTGGAGGTTGTGTCGTGACTTGGAGGCAACATTGCAGCCAATTGTTGCTCAATCCAGTACTGAAGCTGGATACATGGTCATTGTTGAAGCTTGCAGGAAATCTGTTTGGTTGAAAGTTTTGTATGTTGAGTTTTGTAGAGATACTACTTGCATGAATATGTTTTGTGACAATCAAAGTGCCATATCTCTGGTACTATTAATCTCTATCTCTACTACTATTAAATCTCTACTACTATTAAAACAACAAACTAGAATTCTTTTGAAGCCACTAACAATTGTGTACACAGGCTAACCAGTACCTTTAGATTTTTCCATCTAATGAAATCCAAGAGTCTATATTATTTTGATTGTCTGACATGTCATATGACGGCTTAGATTCCATGTTTTTTCTTGGTTTGCCGCTATGTGTTCCGCTACCCGTTCCCCAATCCAACAATTTTTTGAAATCATGTAAACGATTCCCTTTTGTGCACAGGTCTCCACAACCAGTGGCGGCGCCAGCACCGAGGCGAGCAGGGGCGGCCGCCCCGGCTCACCTGTGGCGATTTTTTTAGGCCACCATCGAACTGACTCGGTCATTTACTCGATTCCCCACGGTAGATGAGTCTGACCTAGCTCGCCCCGTCGCCTGGCCGCCATCCTCCAGCTCGCCTCTGCCCCCCGGCCGCCGCCCCAGCCTGTGCTGCCCCAGGCCAGTCCCAGGCCGTCGTCCGTCACCGTGCTGCCCCCGGCACCAGTCCGGCACTGCCCGGCTGCCGGCGCCATCCAGCTCGCCCTCGCCTCCCGTCCGCCGCCCCTGCCCCAGGCCGGCCCCAGGCCGGCGGCCGTCGTCGTGCTGCCCCGAGCACTGCCCGGCGCCATCCAGCTCGCCCCCGCCCCCTGTCTACCGCCCCAGGCTGCCGCTGCTCCTCCAAGCTCCAGTCCTCCTGCACTGCCCCGCGTCGACGCCCCAGTACTGGACTCTCCCCAATCTGCCCCAAATACGCTTGTACATCTGCTAACTGTACATATTACATCAATTTGCTATTACATATTAGTGGATATCAATTTATACCAATTTGCTTTTACTTGTGGATATCAATTTATACAAATTTGTTGTTACATATTACATCAATTTGCTGTTACATACTGATGGTACGAATTAACACCCCCTCGTTGGTTACCCAAAGTGGAAGGTTTGAGATGTAGACAACAACAATTTCCCTCGGTGAAGATACCAAGATTTGTCTCCAGCAGGACTCCGACAACGATAGGAAGGTGACAACGGCGCCAGAGATTAGCGGTTGGCGTGGACCTGCACACACAACAGATAACTTTGCTCCCAACGAGTACAAAGAGGTTGTCAATCCCTTTAGCCTTGTTGTTTACAAAGGATAAAACGCACGGGATAATAATGATAGTGATAGCAACGGAAAAGTAAATAAAGCAGTAAATTGATAGTGGGTGTAAACAGTATTGAAAAATATGGACCGGGGTCCCATGATGTTCACTAGTGATGTCTCTCTCTCAAAAGACGATAAAATAACCATGCGAGATAAACAAATTACAGCTAGGCATTTGATAGGATTATGTGCGCAAACCATTGCTAATTATGCTATAAAGAAAGGAATAGGCTGAAAAGCATGGGCGGTACGCCAAGACAAGTAGACCTAAATCCATCTGCATCTACCTACTAATCATCCACTTTGAGATATCTATCCAGAACATCTCGTTGTTTTAAGTTGTGAATCCCACCCAAAGAGTAAACTCAAAGCAACAGACAACTGCATTAAAGAACTTTGCGTACAGTAAACAATCCTTGCACCCGCAAGTACAAGCACCGTTGTTTTCCCCCTTGTGGCAACAACACATCCCCTAGACTCATGTTTCTGTCACTCAAGCTAGTCATCCTAATGTTTTCATTGATTTGCACTTGGATGGCATTCATAGGAGTGACCTTTCTATCCTCAAGGGGAGAAGTTCTAATTTTAAGCAATTCTACTTCATGGGCTAAATTGTCTACCTTCGACGAGAGGTTATCTAATTCGTCTAGTTTTTCCTCTACACTCTTGTTGAAGGCTTTTTGGGTAGTGATAAAGTCTTTAAGCATACTCTCTAATTCATAAGTGGAGTTTTGGGTGCTAGGGTAAGTGTTGTTGTTCCCATAATTGTTGAAGGGGAACGGTCTAGGATTGCTACCAAAGTTACTCCTATAAGCATTGTTATTGAAGTTGTTTCTAGAGATAAAGTTCACATCTACTTGATCTTGAGCAATAAAAGAGTTTAAAGGAACATCTTGAGGATCAATAGGAGATTGCTTGGTAAGTAGGGACATAATCAAGTCAACTTTTTCATTTAAGGAGGAGATATCCTCGACAGAGTTTACCTTCCTACCTGTTGGAGCTCTTTTGGTGTGCCATTGGGAGTAGTTGGTCATCATCTCATCGAGAAGTTTTGTGGCAGCACCAAGTGTAGTTGACATAAAGGTTCCTCCCGCGGCCGAATCTAGCAAGTTCCTCGAGGTAAAGTTCAAGTCTGCATAAAAAGTTTGGATAACCATCCAAGTAGTCAAACCATGCGTAGGGCAATTCTTAACAAGAGATTTTATGCGTCCCCAAGCTTGGGCAACGTGTTCATTATCCAATTGTTTAAAATTCATAATAAAACTCCTCAATTGAATAATCTTAGCAGGGGGATAGTACTTCCCAATAAAAGCATCCTTGCACTTATCCCAAGAATCTATGCTATTCCAAGGCAAGGATTGAAACCAGATTTTAGCTTCATCTCTCAAGGAGAAAGGAAAAAGCTTAAGCTTAACAATATCACCATCTACTTCTTTGTACTTTTGCATATCACAAAGCTCAATAAAATTATTTAAGTGGAAAGCAGCATCATCTCTAGCACCGAGAATTGATCTTTCATAACAAGGTTCAGCAAAGCAGGTTTAGTCTCATAAGAAGGTGCTGAAGTAGCAGGTGTAGCAATAGGAGTGTAGACAAAGCCACTGTTGTTGTGACTAGTAAAGTCACACAACTTGGTATTCTCAGAGGAACCCATAGTAGCAGCAAGCAAGATAACTATTTTTTTGATTTTTGATAAAGGACACTAAAGCAAAAACTGAAAGGTAAACAAACAAGACTAAAAAGCAAAGATAAATATAGTGCGCAACTCCCCTATCTTGAAGAGCGGAGTCCCCGGCAACGGCGCCAGAAATTGCTTTTGATGGTACGAATCAACGCCCCCTCGTTGGTTACCCAAAGCGGAAGGTTTGAGATGTATACATCAGCAATTTCCCTCGGTGAAGATACCAAGGTTTGTCTCCAGTAGGACTCCGACAACGATAGGAAGGTGACAACGGCGCCAGAGATTAGCGGTTGGTGTGGACCTGCACACACAACAGATAACTTTGCTCCCAACGAGTACAAAGAGGTTGTCAATCCCTTTGGCCTTGTTGTTTATAAAGGATAAAACACATGGGGTAATAATGATAGTGATAGCAACGGAAAAGTAAATAAAGCAGTAAATTAATAGTGGGTGTAAACAATGTTGGAAATATGGACCGGGGTCCCATGATGATCACTAGTGATGTCTCTCTCCCAAAAGACGATAAAATAACCATGCGAGGTAAACAAATTACAGTTGTGCAATTGACAGGATTATGTGCGCAAACCAATGCTATTATGCTATAAAGAAAGGAATAGGCTCAAAAGCATGGGCGGTACGCCAAGACAAGTAGACCTAAATCCATCTACATCTACCTACTAATCATCCACCTTGAGATATCTATCCAGAACATCTCGCTGGTATTAAGTTGCGAATCCCACACAAAGTGTAAACTCAAAGCAACAGACAGCTGCATTAAAGAACTTTGCGTAAAGTAAACAATCCTTGCACCCGCAAGTACAAACACCGTTGTTTCCCCCCTTGTGGCAACAACACATCCCCTAGACTCATGTTTCTGTCACTCAAGCTAGTCATCGGGGGGCATGAACCCACAATCATGCATAACGCTCCCTCTTGGAGTCACTACCTACTACTTGGCAAAAGCAATAAACAACAACGGAGAACATGCAAGAATTACTTTAGAACATAAATATAAAAGAGGAGAATCAAATATATTACTCAAACACAATCTGAACATAATCTCATAATCCATCGGATCCCAGCAAACTCAGCACATCAACAGCAAAAATATTACATATGTGCCTCGATCATGTAGGGCAGCTCACGAGGTATAATCCATGAAGAACAAAGAGGGGAGGAGAACATCACATAGCTACTGATCATAGACCCATGTTCCAAGGTGGACTACCCACGGTTCATCCGGGAAGCATCCATGGTGGTGGAGAAGCTCCCGGAGGTGGTTCCTCCCTCCAGCAGGGTGTCGGGAAGAGGTTTTCTGGTGCTCCCGATCTTGGAAGCGCGACGGCGGCGGAACAGAGGAGAGATCGCGAAAAAGGGTTCCCGTCACGGGGGTTTCTCGTCACGAGGAATAAATAGGCGAAGGGGGACAACCAGGGGGGCACCAGGGGTCCAGGCGCCCCCCTGGCGCGGCCCCACCCTAGGGCGCGCCGGGAGGGCGCCTAGGGCCCTGGTGGGTCCCCTCTGGCCCCCCTCGATGATTCCCGAAGCTTCTTCTACGCTGATTTTTTATTGGATTTTCCCGAATTTTTGAAGCAATTTTAATATGGGGGAAACCTGAAATAGAAAAACAGCAGAAAACAGGAACTGTCACTAGGGTGCACTGAGTTAATAGGTTAGTCGAAATATGATCAAAAGTGTATGGAAGTTCATCAATACCATAGCAATATCACACAAAAGAGGCATGGAGCAAGCAGAAATTATAGATACGTTTTGGACGTATCACATATTAGTTATATCAATTTGCAGAGTTAGCAATAAACTGAAGCGGCGGCGATGGACGAGAAAGATGAAGACGCCTGGATTGCTGGTACGTCCAGAATGCATCACTATTTTATATTGTAATTTCATCCTATTCATTGATATATTCCACTTTAAAGTATTGTTCTTATGTTGTTTTGGCTTGTTTTACACAGTTTACAACTTTCCGGTGCCGAAGCAGCAGAACCAGAATTTAGCGGTGAAAAGTGGACACCAAGTTGCTTAATCAGATCAAGTCCAAATGCGATGAAAATTTATGGGGAGTGTTTTTATGAAGATTGACTGGGGATCACCGAGGATGGAGGTGAGGGGACCCACCAGGCAGCCAGGAGGGTGCCTGGCGCGGCCCCCCTCCTGGCCGCGCCAGGCACCCTCCTGGATGCCTGGTGGCCCCCCTCGGTGCCCCCTCTCACCTATAAGATCCCCCTGGGGTAGAAACCCTAAAGAGAAGAGTTTCCGTGTTTCGCCGCCGCCACGGGGCGGAAACCTACAGACGAGAAAAGCCATCTCCGACGGGCAGATTCCGCCGGAGAGATCACCTCCCGGAAGGGGAGATCGTCGCCATCATCATCATCATCGTCAAGGGCATCATCGAGATCATCATCAACATCAACATCATCCCCAACATCAGCACCATATCCATCTCCATCCCATCTCATCTCACAATTGCAACTTGTGTTGTGATCCGTACTATCTATCCTCTCTACTCTGTTGGTGTTGATTACTACTTTGTGGTGAATTCTATTGAGTTTTGTTGGAGAAATATCATTGTGTCCAGATTGTTTGTCACCCATCTATCACCTCTGATCATGATATCTTTTATGTCTTGTGAGTAGTTACTTTAGTTCTTGAGAACATGGGAGAAGTCTAGTTGTTAGTAGTCATATGATGTTGAAGTGTCATGTGTTGTTTGATACTTAAGGTGTGTTGTTATTTATCTAGTGGTGTTATGTGAGTCGAACACTTAACACTTCACCTTTCATGGGCCTAGAGGAATACATTGTGCACAAAGGATGCTTATGGTGGGTTGCCGGAGTGACAGAAACCTGAACCCCAGTTTGCACACTTTTGCACAAGGGAGTTATGGATCCTTGATCGTAATGTTGTGGTTAGGCTTATGCCTTAATTACTACCTTGTATTTGTGGATGCTTGCAAGGTGTGTAATCATAAGAGTACACTTATCTTAGTCTAGAAGGTGTACTAACATTGATCCATCCACCAACACTTATCAACACAGTACATATTACTTGGCGGAGTATGGTGAAAGTAACTTGGCTATCTCTCCCATGTGTTCTCGAGAACGCTTTAGATTTTGTAAGTTTAGTTCCTAGGCTTATCCTTGTGAAAGGATTGGGCCACTTTGTACTCCCCAGTTACCCTGTTTACTTTGCTTGTCTTTTACTTTTCTGTTGCTTAAACCAAAACCCCCTAAATATTTACCTTTGAGTGTGTGCAACCTTTCCTTATCTAGTGTCACATATCAGCACCTTCTGCTCCTCGTTGGGTTCGACACTCTTATTCATCGAAAAGCTACAATTGATCCCCTAGACTTGTGGGTTATCAAGAATCGTTTATTGGCGCGGTTAACAGGGGAGGCAATCCCACTAAACCTATTAACTTCACCGCCATCAATTGCCATAGCAGCGGAGGTGGAGGCATAAGAAGCAGCGGAGGTGGCTGCAGAAGAAGCAGCGGTGGCGAGAAATCGCAAGCGGGCCCGCGACTCCACGACCGACAACGAGCAACATCAACAGCAGGTTATTTATCTCCTTTGATTTCAGTTTTCTATATCAGTTTTGAAGTCCAATGTAATAGAGCAGAACACTCAATTTTGATGTTGTAGGAATCTGAAACTCCACAATCAAGTGTTCCTAAAGTATTTGATCTAGCAAATGTCATTGGTGATCCTGGAATTCGGAGACCAATTGAAGAATATGCAACTACGGAAATAAGAGATGCAATGAGAAGGGCATATTTGTCGAGAGGCCGGAGTCGTTTGATTGACCATGATTTTCACAAAACAAAATTTGGGGAAGATTGGCGATCATTTCAACTCATAAATTTGTTACATGTTGTAGGTATCTTTTGGATTGTCGAGATCATATGGTGGCATTGACTTGAGCTTCCTGGTTAGTCATATAAGTTACCCAATTGAGCAACTCAAGCGCCAGGAGTCCATGTTAATGTTAGTAGTTTGTAAGCCATTTTTATGTTTTTTTAGGTTGTTTGCGGTTGTACATCATGAATTATGAAAATTGAATCGTTTCGGACTATTTGTTTTGCGAATAGACTTGCTTTTATGCATCAATTTTTCTGGACCATATATGTTCGCCCCCCCCTCGTCTCAATTCCTGGCTCCGCCACTGTCCACAACCATACCCGATCGCTAATTACTCCTGAAGATCCCGAAGACGAAGGAGCAGCGGCGGGAGGCGGAGTCCACGCTGGAGTGGGGCGGCATGCGTACCATAACGGGGAGGGACGTGTCTCCGTCGGGCGCAACCGGGGGAAAAGTGAGCGGCCTCATTAGGGCATGGCCAACGCTCCACTCTGGATCGATGCCCCAGCTGCCACATCGTCTTGCTCGATGCCACCTCCGCCGAACCTATGGCTTGTAGAGCGAAACAGACTCCTGCATAAGAGCTCGCCTCTTCTCTGACAAAAGCGATGAGGCGGCCGCTCGGGCGACGCGGTGTGGGATCTGTCGCCTCGCTCGGTACGGGACCACGCACGCCCACCAAAATCCCGCGGGAGCGAGAGGGAAAGGGCGTGAACCAGGCGCTAGAAAGGGCGGGAAGGGGAGAAGGGAGGCGCGGGTCAGGGGAAGGGCGAACCAGAGGAGAAGGGAAGGCGCGGGTCAGGGGAAGGGGCGAACCAGAGAAGGAGGCGCACCTCGTCCTCAGCCCACCGCCGACGCCGCCCTGCCTGATCTGAGGCGCGAATAAGAGGAGAAGGCGGCGCACCTCGTCCTCAGCCCGTTGTTGACGTCGTCCTGCCCGATCTGATATGTTCGTTCTCCCTGTAAGGTATATATGCGTTACTTCTTCCCCTGTCTCTCTTCTTGTTCTCATGGCCAAGTGAATTTGGTTCAGTAAAAGCAGGCCAGGGTTTGCTTGATTGTGGAGATTTTTTATGATTCGGTCCATAGCTTTGTTCCAAGAACAATACTGATTCCTTTATGTTGCGATTCAGGTTTTTTCTATTGTGGTGAGACTGTCATTAGGATTCAGTAGATTGTGAAAGCACATGTCTTTTCTCTTAAGCCCTATTTCTGGATTCATGATCCAGCAGTTTGCTTTCTTTCATAATCAATTGTGTCTTCAGAAAGTATCACTTGATGTGCTTTGCAAACAAATGCTAGAATCTGTGTGTTCCGCTAAATTTTTAACATTTTGGGACCAATTTCTACACAGTTTGTTCTATTTATTTGATAGTGTAACATATGATTTGTACCAGTGTATCGGAACAAGTATGTCATGATTTTCATATACAACAAGGTTCCCATGTGATAATTTTTGAGTGTTGCATCCTCTCCGATTGTCTTAACATGTATGTGCATAATTCTTATTACTTAATATTTAAACTGTAGCTCAACTTGCAATATGTCAGAATTGAGTTCCGATGAGTTCGAAGATGACATTGTTGACCCAACAGAAATATTCTCGCTAGAAGATTACTTGGCACAACAGAATATTTTCAACAACTTTGCTACACAAATAGCCACCAATATTCATGATGCACTAGGATCTCCAAGTACTAGGCGTCGGTCAGCCCCTAGGACATATATTCACAGGAAGAGAGAATTTTACAACCAACTTCTCATAGAAGATTATTTCTCTGATAATCCTACCTATCCTGATTACTACTTCCGTAGAAGGTTCCGCATGAGAAAACCCCTCTTTCTACGCATTGTTCAAGCGATTGGTGAGTGGTCTCCCTACTTCACTCAAAGGGTAGATGCCCTCGGTCGTCCACGTTTATCACCTTTACAGAAGTGCACGACAGCCATGCATATGTTGGCGTATGGTGTTCTTGCTGACAACACAGATGATCACATTCGACTAGGTGCATCTACAAGACTCAAGTGTCTTGAGAATTTTGCTAAAGGGGTCATTGCCAAGTTTGGTGGAGAATATTTGCGAAGGCCAACGGTTGAAGACATTCAACGCCTACTAGAAGTCGGCGAAGCACGTGGTTTTCCTGGTATGGTAGGAAGCATATAATGCATGCACTGGGAGTGGAAAAATTTCCCGGTTGGATGGAAGGGGAAGTTTACACGTGGTGACTACGGTGTCCCGACCATCATCCTTGAGGCTGTTGCATCCCATTATCTATGGATATGGCATGCCTTCTTTGGTGTTACAGGATCCAACAATGACATCAATGTGCTCAATCAATCACCATTGTTCACTGAAGTGTTGCAAGGGAACGCTCCTATGGTAGACTACTATGTCAATGAGCAACAATACAAGAAGGGATATTATCTTGCAGATGGAATATATCCAGAGTGGGCTGTTTTTGTGAAAACCATTCTGCTGCCTCAAACTAAAAAACACCGGTTATTTGCAAAGAGACAAGAAGGTGCAAGAAAGGATGTACAACGTGCATTTGGAGTTCCACAACAACGCCTCAAAATTGTGGCAGAACCATCACGACTTTGGGATTAAATAGATATCTGCAACATAATGAAAGCGTGTGTGATCATGCACAACATGATACTCGAAGATGAGAAGGGTGTGGAGTTACCTTTCGATTTGAATGAAGCTTTGGGATCATCTACTACTCTGTCGCCGATGGCGATTAGTGGGGCTACACCTTTGTTCGCCGATGTGATTAGAAGAGATGTTGAGATATGTGACCGGTCCATGCACAATCGGCTCAAGCAGGATTTGGTTGAGCATGTTTGGAAGAAATTTGGCGAAGATGCAAACAATTAATTGTACTTTACATTATATTTTTTGCTTCAGTGAATAACTTTATTTTTGTGTGTGTGAGCGATAGAGAGGGAGAGAGAGACATAGATTAATTCTCTGCATATGAACTTGTATGTGTTGTCAAGAGTTTTAAGACTATCTTTGAATTTACTCTAAATTATGCATACTGGCTTGTGTTCTTTACTAGATTTCTCAAGTTTTTATGGTACTTCATGTAACTGTTAACATCCTCCTAATGGTTTACTAGTGTCTTCTTTCTTTCACTCAGCTGCAATGGATTATCTTCCTCCTAATGGTTTCATGAGCTTCCTTCAAGACCAAAGTCGTCCTAGCTTCGTCCCAACTTCAACTTTTCCAGCCTAGCAACAACTTGGTTTCCAATACCCAACGTTCTGTACACAACCACCACCGACACCAACCAATCACAACCCTCTCGCATCAACATCTGTTCCGAGGACCATAACTCCATCCAACAAGCGAAAACAGGTCACAGTTGACGTGGAAGCAGATGATGAAGACAAACAGAGGCTATATTATACAAAAGAAGAGCACCAGATTGGTAAGCCTCCCAAATTCTCTCATTCTTGTCATGTCAACATTGAAGATTCTCCTATTTTTATACTCCCGTTAGATGCATCTTGTCTTTTATTTAGTCAAATGTAACCTTATGCTTGATTCCTTTGTGCAGGTGAGTGCTTGGTTGCGCAACTCGGTGAATCCTATCGATGGCAATGCAAAGAAGGCAGAATAC
Source organism: Bromus sterilis (assembly GCA_950022295.1). NCBI lineage: Eukaryota > Viridiplantae > Streptophyta > Magnoliopsida > Poales > Poaceae > Bromus > Bromus sterilis. The sequence continues at coordinate 10,774,417 of OX465596.1, forward strand.
TACTGAAAGGATATTGCTGCTACATACAACAACACAACTAAGAGTGACCGAAAGAGGGACGTTAAGCACCTGAAGAACCATTGGTACAAAACAACAAAGAAGGTAACCTCTTTCAATGGTTGCTACAACCAGATCAGGGACACATATGCAAGCGTCCGGTGTGATAAACAACTCATGGATCAAGCTTTGGAATTGTATCATAGCCGCAATGGACACCAATTCATGTATGTGCATTGGTGGGAAGCTGTGAGGGAGAGCCGAAAGTGGAAGATCCATGTCTACGCAGAAGGGGATGGAACAAAGAGGACATCACCAGTACCAACTGAGAATGCTCAGCGTCCTCCAGGTTGTAAGGGTGCCAAGAAAGCCGAGGGAAAAGATAAGGAAGCCCCTACCGAGGTCAATGCCATGAAAGAACAAATCAGTGCTTTTCTACAAGCACAAGCTGACGCTAAGGTGCGAAATGAAGAGATAATGGAATTACAGAGTCGACTATCTTCTCAGAAAGTAGAAGCTAGCCGACTTGCATATGAGGCAACAAAGGAGAGGACAGTGACTAAGCTGGCAGAGGAAAGAACCAAACTATTTGAAAAGTTCACAGAGATGTTAAGTGCTGACACTAGAAGAATGGAGCCATGGGCAAAGGAGATGCACATGAAGGCTGTCACAAGACTGGGGGATCAAATTTTCAGGGAGGAATAGAAGGTATGTAGTTCAACTTGATCGGCTCCCTTATTATACACACATGAATATTATGTTCCTTGTAGTTTAATTCATAAAAATTGCTTATGTGAGTTGGTACTTTTGGGTCAATCCACTCCATATGTGGCTGACATGAATTCATTGGGTCAATTTATCAAGCAAATAAGACATTCTCTTCTTATTATGTTGTTAGGAATGGTTGTGCAAAGATATACAAATTGTTAAGCCCATATGCTTGTGCAAACCAAAAAATCAACTTAGAAGAAAAAAACCGTGTTTTCATTCTGCCGTTATCCACCTTGTTTCACGTCTAATTTCGGTGTTTTTTCTATTCTTGCATTCTTCTTATCGTACGAACCAAAGAGAACCTTCCTCCTTTTCTTTAAATGCTCTAGCCACACATAGCTTATGACCTGCTTGTTATTATACTCTCAATCTGTGTCTTGCTTCTTATAAATGTTTACAAATATTCCCTTTATGTTTGGAAACTGTAAGAATATTTTATTACTGTGGGATATTTTAGTTTCATGGACAAGAAATACTTGATGATGCTGTTTGGATATGAAGAATGTTGAATTTCTATGGAAACCAAGTTTTCTGATAACTTCCAATGTGTATGCTTGCTGACATTGCTCACTCAAATGGTTGATGATGTTGTTTAAATGTAGTGGAGGTTTCATGTGTTGTAAAGTATGTGAGAGAGAAAAAGTAAGATGATGAGATCACATAGAGTAGCTTCCATTGGGTGATAATGGAACACATGAGTAGCTTCATTCAAATTTATCTATGTGGATGGCTGGGGCAGCACCAAAGTGCTGCCTCCATTGTACATGCCCTTAGCAGACCTCCGCCGATGTGCTACTTTGGGCTGCGAGCGGTGTGTTTCATTAGGTGAGGAGGCTCACCAGGTAGATGTCGAATGCGAGGTAAGGGAATTGGCTCGGTATGGGCGCGCATGGCCGGCAGCCTGAGGGGCGCGCGATGACCTGAGCGAGAGATCGTGAGTCCCCTTTTGTGATCGTGCCCTCTCTCCTCCTGTTTCCATCAAAGCACGCATGCCGGTTGGCCATTGCCGAGGGAAAGCACGGGCAACCTGGGCAGGGGCTTGAGGAGGGCAAGCACGGATGACATCGACCGGGGCTTGAGGAGACAATGTGACTGTTGCTTGAGGAGAACGCGGGTGCAGACAAAGGAGAGCGTGCGTGGCCGGAGCTTGAGGATGGTGGCGTCTGTGTTGTGTCTGCCTGCTCTATACAGAATAGTGGTTTGGTCCTCTTTTAGATATTTTGCATTTTTTGCTGCAGAATATTTCGTGGTGATAAGGACTACATCACTACAAACTTCATGCGGCAACTTGCATCCTTGATTTCTACCAAAATTTTGATCTTATTTGACCCATAAATCCTAATATCATCTTAATGCTAATATTCGACACAGGTTCTCTACAATGGTCATGTTAGTGACTTAACCATTTTTTTGTATAAGGAACATTTGGAGAAGTGGAAGCCGAGCATCAGATTTTGAATATTTTTACTGGCAGCAACCAAGAGATACCCAGGTCCCAGGGTCTGATCAAGGTTTTGTCGCTCGGCAAAAAAAACCCAGTTTTGGCCTTTTGATCCTCTTGTTTGCTTTTTTTCGCACAGAAGTCAAAATCAAGCTCACCATCCATGTTCGTTGATGGTAAATATTAGGTATGTAGTGACATTTTGGTTCTGCATTCAATCTATGGTCATTAGTTTATTAAGTTCAGTTATGCGAGATGTTCCTGTGCTATCATGTCGAATTGCCACTGTACATTTCCAAGCTTAATTTAGGTTGACAAAACATCAATAAATCAGGGAAACATATCCTTCAAAAGCATGATTTGGAACTGGACGACCCTTAAAATAAACTTTGTAAACTTGGTATCCTAAGAAATTCCGAATACTGTTATATACGTACATATAAGACTAGATGACTCAAAACGGATTCCTTTTCGCTTCTTTGAACTACAAATCCCTCTTCCTTTGCATAGCCTAAAAATTTGTGCAATATCTAATGTATATTTTGTAGACATAGAGAACATCTATATGTAAATTTAGAAAATATAGTTAATTGAAACATTCAAATATTTCCGTTCTTTGGAAAGATTGGATACACGATGTTCATATTTCTTTATTTCGTGATGAGTCGTATGATTGCAACGGTAATAACAATTTTTTCACTATAATTGTCCAGCTTTTTCAGTTGTTGGTAATTTTTATATTTTTTGCTTCAAAAGTTTGCATATATTTCAAGTAAAAAATGTTTTTATGATTTAAATTTTTTTGGTAAAAAATGTTCTTCTTGGGTTTTAAAGTTTTACCAGGTAAGAAAATGTTTTTTTTGGGTTAAAAACATTTTTGTCGGGTAATAACTAATATTTTTTGGTTTTAAAAGTGTTTTCCCCCGTAAACTATTTTCCATGTAATAATATATTTTTTCCTTTTGGAAAAAACAATTTTTGTCTGGTAAAAAATGAATTATTTTGATAATATTTCCCTTGGCTAAAAATGACATGTGGACCCCATCCAGTCATAACGGTCAAAGCCGCTGGCCGTTACGCCAAGTCCACAAAACCGGAGCCCACCTGTCATAAACGACATTGAAATGCCCAACATTCTAGATCAGTTTTTTTTTGCAAAATATTAAGCGTAAAATCAGTATTTTCTGGCACATAATCGTAGAAGAGTTTTTTCTGCAAACCTTGGCATCAATGCGATGGTTTTGTGCAACTCACTCCTTTGAACCCCATGAAGGTCCGCCATTGTGCGTAGAATACATCCAAATTGTGTAACTTGTTTAGAATACATCCTACATTAGCATTTTCGGCATGAAGCTCCGCCATTGTGCGTAGGATACATCCAAAGTGCGTAACATGTCATCAAGAGTCTCTGTCCCATGTGGTGGAGACGTGCTTAGAGTCACACACAGGCCGTGGACGTACGGCTCATGGCCCCGCGGCCGCCGCGCGCTTGGCATGTGCCACTGAGGAGGCCGTCGGTGGCGCGAGTGAGCTCGATCGGCATCGGCTCGTCTGTGTGCAGTGCAGTGCACCGTTTATCGGCGAGCTATTATCATTTACTCGTACACGCATACGCCGCTCGTTGTCTTGCGACTCACTCTACTGCTGCAGAACAGATGCGCACAGAAGAGCGATGCGTACATCCCCTCCCATAATATCACGCCATATGAATGATTATCCAGCACTAGACTAGACGAGCAAATCAGCGAAATGACACCCAAGCTAACTCACGCCAAAACAAAAGGTGGTTGAGATGTACTCCATAAAAGTCAATGAGGCACTCAAAACTATCTTGGATGGAGTACGTGTGCGCCGTGTAGTAGTAGTATATGGCTACCACTGCAGTCTACAGAATCGTGGCACATGGGTAGGCCGTTTCGTAGCACGACGCTACAGCATCGCCGCACAGCATCGGTGAATTCCGGCCGACCGAACGCAATGAGCACCCACCGCTACTTAATTTAAACCACGCCCTTCCAAAAACGGTGCAATCGGGAGGGAATCACAGTCACATGGGAGTAGCACCGTTTTGTACCCACTTGTCTAGAGCATCGCATTGCCTCCACCGTAGTACGTACTGTACCGATTTCTTCACTGTTATTAATGGGTAGGAGGAACATGAGTCGCCATAACTGGGCAGCCAACATCTTTGAGGACACGAGAATATGCGCCCATCTTTCTTTCACAAAGAAGAAGATGCCCAAACGATGAAACAAAGCAGTTGTGCGGTGCCGTATTGGTCGGAGCGAGCGAGTCGTGTGCTGCGGCGGCACGCAAATCCGTGGTTTGGTTCATACTGTACGTACGAAAAAGGAGACATGGAGTCATGTGTTATGCGCGAGGCCGTACCGTCCAGGCTACTCCCACTGCCTTTTTTCGCCTTGGCCGGCCGCCCGCTCGTCTTTTCACCTGGATCGAGCGCGTTCTGCACCTCACAACCACTAACCATCAACCAACGACGTAAGGTTGCCGCCGGCGACCTCGGTGCTTGACAGCGGCGCCGCAGAGATCCGCCGTGTAAAGTTCCAGGGGCTAGTCTCGGCTCATTCCCATCCATCCATAGTGGCACGCACAGGCACAGCTACCGTTTGAAAACGCGGCATAACCTACTGTACTAGTAACACATTGTTAACCGTTAACAAAAGAGAGGCGATTTGTTTATGCACTGTCTCGGCTCATGGTGTGCTGCATCTCGTGATGAGCCACTGGAGACCTAATAATCCGAGTATTTTGTACTACTACTCCATAGTAACTTGCAATAGGTTCTTCTTGGATGACTACATACATTATTGGTTTCTCTGGTTCACGTTTTGCAATAGTAACTTGCAGTAGGTCTCTCTCTCACCAAAGACAGCAAACAAGACACCAAGGCAGGCGGCTTTCTCGATATACGTATTCTTCGGCACGCCCCGTGCGTGCGTGCGTGCGTGCCTGACAAAAAAGCCCAACTGCCGATGCAGCTCCGCCTCCCTCCTGTGACTACCTTTCTTCCAGCTCCGCCTGCAACTGCAACAGACACATCTCTCCTTTTTCTAACCATTGCCCCCATACCATTAGCATTTTTTCCTCCTTTTTCTTCCACCTCTCTTTCATCCATCCATCCTGCTACTTCTCTCCTTGTCACTCGCCGGGGAATGCTTCTTGGTCGACCCAATCCCAGTCGGTCGTCGCCATCTGCTCGCTTGATCTGTCCCTCTTCCTCCTCCTCCTCCTCCTCGTTTCGCTTGCAATGGCTGGGAGCTTTGATGGGAGGATGCCAACCAGAGGAGTTGAGCAGGTGTGTAAGCTACTACTCTACTTTTTCTTCTCTTCTTCTCAGTCTTTCTTGCAGCGCCCAATCCCCATGAGAATCTATTGACACCCGTTTCCCAGATTTCTTGCTTGATTTCGATTTTATAGATTTGATTTGATTGTATGGCCTGAAAGAAATGCTTCATCCAGATTTGCTCCTTACTTTATCGCCGCATTCATCTGTAGTTTATTCTCGCCATTCTCTAGTTACTTCAAAACTGTCTGGATTTAGAGCGCATATTCCGTGTTATTCCCGGGTAGGATGGATGAGCCAAGAATGTGATCTGGTTCTGACCTCTGACGGTTTACTTCTTCCTATTGTCCAGGCCATTGTTGCTCTGAAGAAGGGCGCGCATCTCCTCAAATGTGGCAAGAGAGGAAAGCCCAAGTTCTGCCCCTTCAGGCTGTCTTCTGTAAGTTCTTACGAGTTTCTATTGATGATGTATAAAGTCGAGGATTTAAATTTAATTGTGAGCCCATGGGAGACCTCATTGTAACTACATAGATTATTTATGCTGTTACTGCATCCTCATTCTCTAAAGTTCTGCAGTGATTCGCATGTCAAGCGCAATCAGTATGCATTTTAGAAACATTTTGGCTGTAGCCTTCGCAGTTAAAACGGTCTGAAGTACACAAATCTGTCACTGTCATGGGGATTTTCCTGACTTCACAGGCAATAAAGTTATGGTTGATACACTAATCTGCACCTACTAGCTACTACTAATGCTTTAGGACTTATGTTGTGCCGTTTTTAAAAAAAAAATGCTCAAACGGATCAATGTCACTATATTCTACTGCTGTTAAAGTTTCCGCAGTAATCAAACTGAAGTATGGAGCGTTGCCTTTTGCTTTTAGTTAGCTATGGGTAAACTGCTATGCAACTGAAATCCATCTTCCAGTCATGCCAAAGTATTCTTCTTCTTTTTGTAGGATGAGAAGACATTATTGTGGCACTCGAAAGACAGGGAAAAACACATGAGCTTAAACTCTGTGTCATCTGTAATTCTTGGACAGAAGACTGTAAGCAATCCCTTTCGCCCTGAACAAATCATTGTCTTCTTTATGTATCACATAACACTGCTAGTTCTAAGGATCAATGAAATTTTGCAGACAAACTTTCATCGTCTACGTTGGCCTGAGAAGGAACATCAATCCTTGTCACTCATATACAGGAACGGCGAGTGCTCGCTCGACTTGGTATATCCCTTGCAAGCTATTATGTCGGTTCATTTGTAAGATTTCAGTGTCCGTTGTTCCTAAAAACCATGCTGACTCAGATCTGCAGAGACATAGATCAAGCTGAGTGCTGGCATCTTGGCTTGACGGCCTTAATATCAGGCCCTTCCAGTCCATTTTCATCAGTTGGGTCCAAGAGCAGTAGACAGATGACCAGTTGCACAAGCACTCCCCGCAGCTATATTCAGCGAAAGAGCAAGCTATCAGCTGTGCACGACACACCAAGGCACACACAGGTTAGTTCTAGAACTTGCACAATGATTTCCAAGTGAACTTTATTTTCGTTTCAGAAAGTTTCATGTGGCCAACTAGGTCTATCTAAACTTTGGATTCAGAGCATGGTCCAATGGACAACCACAGCATTCTTAGGTTCTACTACTTTTTTTCTTTCAAAAAGGAGGATAACCCCTGGCCTCTTTTTTAGATAAAGAAAAAAAAATCCATCAACCGAACCCCTGGCCTCTGCATCAGGACGATGCATGCATCCATATATCATTAAGAATGCAAAATCCATCGACCGAACAACATCGACCCAGAAATAAAGCAAAAGGAAAACCTGAGGCCGCATGCCTCGTGACAGTAACTCCACTAGATAGCATGATAAGTGCTACTACTAAGTTTTATCAATTTCAACAAGCCACTCCCTGTCCAGATAGCATGATAAGTGCAATGGTTATCAACAAATATCCGCATATAAATTATTGGACTTACCACTGAACTCTATTTTTCCAAAAGGAGTGAAATATTAGAGGTGATCATGCTTTAAGTAGGTAGAGCTTTGCTGATCTACAGTTTTATTTTGCTTGATCTTCTCTGTGATTTTGTAGTATTCTCTTTGGGATTGATCCTTCGTTAATGAATTTCTTCTTGAAGGTATATCCATCTTATGGGAGTCCTATGTTGACACAGAAAGATTTATTTGGTGGTTACCTTGATTGTTCAGAAGCATTATTTTATCAAAGACAGAGAACATTTTCTGACGTAGACTCTTACCTGGAGAGGCTTACTCCCAGGGTGGCAAATCCAGTTAGACATAGTTTGAAGGACATTTTGGTTTCTAACAAACATAAGACACAGACAATTCCTCGAACACCTAAAGTGAAAGCATTTGAAGGGCCCCGTGCAGCATGCAGACTGGATTCTCTGAAGGATGTTTTTCTCTGGGGCGATGTTGGCAGTACGTTAGATAGTGAAGATGTTCCAAAGGCACTTCCGAGGTTAGTGGGATCAATCAAGATGCTTGATGTGCAGAGCATTTCTTGCGGGGAGAATCATGCAGCCATAATCACCAAGCAAGGGGAGGTCTTCTCCTGGGGCAAGGAGAGTAGTGGGAGACTGGGACACAAAGTAAATGACAGTGCCCCATGTCCTAAGATGGTCGAGTCTCTTGCTTCTGTGCATGTGAAGGCTGTTGCATTTGGTTCAAAGCACACCTGTGCAGTCACGGTTTCCGGCGAACTTTTTGAATGGGGCGAAGGAGTTCACAGCTTGGGTTTGTTGAATAACTGGCATGGGAGGAGTCAATGGTTACCTCATAAATTGTCTGGCCTCATGGACAACATTTCCGTGTCGAAAATTGCTTGTGGCGAGTGGCACACAGCTATCATAACATCTTCTGGTCAGCTATTCACATATGGGGATGGGACATTTGGTGTTCTTGGGCATGGGGATACACAAGGAATTGCTAGGCCAAAAGAAGTAGAGTCTTTAAAAGGGCTGCGGGTGAAATCTGTGGCATGCGGGCCATGGCACACGGCTGCCATTGTTGAAGGAATGAGCAGTTTCAAGTGCAACGCTCCAATTGGCAATCTGTTCACATGGGGTGATGCAGATAAAGGGAAGCTGGGTCATGCTGAGAAAAAAATGAAGCTTGTACCAACAAGCGTCGATTCACTCATCAGTCATGATTTTCTTAAGGTATCCTGCGGTATGGCTCTGACTGTTGTGCTTACTTCTAATGGGGTGGTGTTTACCATCGGAAGTTCAAAACATGGTCAACTGGGGAATCCACAGGCAGACGGTGAATCTGTTTGTACTGTCGGAGGAATACTAAAGAATGAGTTTGTTACAGAGATATCATCTGGTTCTTCCCACGTAGCCGTGTTGACTATGAACGGAAAGGTCTTCACCTGGGGTAAAGGTGCGGACGGACAGCTTGGTTTAGGTGACTATGCCAATAGGAGCTCTCCTACTTTAGTAGAGGCATTAGAAGGTAGACAAGTTCAGAGTATAGCTTGTGGCTCCAATTTTACTGCTGCAATCTGTTTGCACAAGGGTATCTCGATGAAGGACCAACCCATATGCAGTGGGTGTCAGATGGCTTTTAGTTTTACCAGAAAGAAACACAACTGTTACAACTGTGGTTCCATGTTCTGCAATTCCTGCAGCAGCAACAAGACCGTGATTGCAGCACTTGCGCCAGACAGGAACCGAAGGTATCGTGTCTGTGATGTGTGCTTCTGTCAACTAGAAAAAGTCTTGGATTCTGGCGAAGTCAAGCCACAACCAAAGATCAGCAGAGGAGAAATGTTTAAAGCAGAAATAAAGGCATACACACCTAAGTTGTCGCGTTTATTCAAGGAAGCAAACCTCATCGTTGAAAAGATGGCTTCAGTACAAGGTCCCAATCAGAGAAATACGGACTCTGCTGTCCCGATACAAGTAAAAACTCAAAGATGGGGGCAAGTTGAGTGTCCTGCTCGATTTGTATGTTCACAAGAAATTTTTCGACATCAGCCAATACCAAATAATCAGATGTCTGGTGTCTCCTTTTCCCAGAGAATGCATGACTCTGTAGGGGTGAAGGCTGCAAACCCTTTGCGGCGTTCAACTGATAGCCAGAGAGAAGAAATGAGTATGATGGAAACGGTACTCACAGAGGAAGTAAAGCAGCTGCGCTCACAGGTAATTCTTTTTTCATTTCGCAGCAAATAATTATTTCCCCCTTTTGAGAATTGAAGAACGCTGATATTCTTATTGTTGTTCAAGCAGGTCACGGTTCTTGCAAAGCAATGCCAGCAGAAAAATCTTATAGTCCAAGTGTACAAACAAAAACTCGATGAAACTTGGCTAATTGTTAGGGATGAGGCTGCAAAGTGTAAAGCGGCCAAAGATATCATAAAGGTTCTAACTAATCAGGTATAATCTCCACGTAATCTCATTACACGGTATTGGTAGTATATTTTCCAGTACCTAATAACTCATATGCTGCATGATGAATGATCAATGATCAACCCACCTTGATATATGACCTGTTCGACTGTTCTAAACTGTGCAGTGCAATGCCTTGTCAAAGAAACTTTCAGCTGGCCAGCGATCAGAGAACTCAAAGTTGACACCTAATAGCATCCGAGCACAAGCACCATCACCAGACGCAGCGGTGCCAGCAGAGGGGTCATTCAGTCACCGGAATATCGCCAGGACATTTGACCGCGATGGCTATACCACGGAAGCTGATTCGGTGGATACTCCTGTTGATGGTGTGATAGAGCAGATTGAACGAGGAGTGTATGTCACACTTGCTGTATCCCCAGGTGGAAAGAAAGACATAAGACGGATAAGATTCAGGTGAATCCTACATGGCCTTACCTGTTACTGTTAATGTCGCTGATTACGTGCCCCATTATACTTGTGCGATAACCTTGGCTATTGCTTGTGCAGTCGGAAGCATTTCGGCGAGAAGGAAGCTCAATGCTGGTGGGAAGAGAACAAGAGCAGGGTATACGGAAAGTACACCGTTGAGCAAGAGGCGACACCACCTCTGAACCGCGCTTAATGGCGACCGGCAAAATTATTGTACAGAGGTTATAACCGGTGCTACCAATATTTACTGACCAAACTGAACAATCTTCAGCAAGTAGGACTTCTCATAGCATGAAAAGCAGATGGAATTTTGTAAGCTACCAGCTGATCTAATCTACCTTTTGCATTGCACAGCCACAGCGGGCAGTTAGAACTTACTACTCTAGATTGCAATGTCAATGTGTCATTGGTTAAGCCTGATGAAGAAAAGCAGAGTTGGGTATGAAATCACCTCTACACCGATTTCATTTACAGTGGAAGCTTTGTGTTGTAGATGGGTAAATACGGTTTCTGTTCTGACGGAGGAAGAGCGGAATACAAACCCCTCGAAGTCGAATAGCTTTCCTCCAGGCTACAGCGATGGCGAGCCTCCCCCGCCCGTTTGTAGAAGCACAGGTATCTCTCTAGCAGCCTCCTCTCCTCTCCTCTGGTGGTTCCTGCAGCCCACCACGTCTCTTACGCGTCCCTGGCGGCGCCGCTAGGGTAGGCTGTACATCAGCGGGAGGCGTCTCGACGCTATTCCTCGTACGAAGATCAGTAATCAGTGTTGGACGGCGCGGGATTGAAAAGATTTGAAGGGGATCGAGGGGGATTAAATTCCTTGAAGTGAATCCTTCTTAAGCCTTTCCAATCTCCTTCTCAATCCTTTTGACGGAGGGATTAATTGATAAGCAAGCCGGTAATGCAACCGTTAAACATTCACATTTAATAAAAAAAGTCAAATTCAAGTAAAATTGAATTCAGATATAATTTACATAAACTAAACACATTTATGTAAATCGGACGATTTTAACGTAGTTTAAAATTACACCGACGTCGTACACAGATGAAAACTCATTTCGTTCTAGTTTCGTAGCTTTTGACGGCGAAGAAGCTTCAATACAACTTCGGGGGTTCTCAGCAGTGAAGCGTTGGGGCAGTGTGGGCATCCGCCAACAGGCGTCCAGGTAAGCGTGTTATCGGGCCTTTGCTTTTGCCGCGAGCCAGAGGCATGAAGAAATTGCCCACATTGAACTTCCTTGAAAACCTTCCTTTTTCTAGTCGGAGTACGCCATTTGGACTTCGCCGATGAAGGTAAGGTCCAACACCAACATGGGTGAGGCAGCCTCCTGGGCGGACGGTGCGGCGTCCACATAAAATGCGGAACTACCTACCGCATTGTAGGTTTTGTGGCCACGACGTCCAGCCTCGTAGAGTGCCTGTTGTTATTGGACAACTTTGGGCTTGCCACAGCCGCCTCGGTCGCCAACTCGCGGTAGATTTGTTTATCCTCTAGCCGGTCTTGTGCGAGGAGGTCGATGTTGTACCATTAGTACTCTTGTGCCTGGCGGAAGGCCGAGACCGGCGCCAACATCGGTTGTTCCACCTCTACGAAGGCATTGAAGTGCACCTGCATCTGCGCTTGTTCCATGGTGTTACTGGAACGAACGGTTGTCAGCTCGACGTCCGATGATTCGTCCATCGTCACTCACCTCTGACAAGCTTGACAGTAAGCCAACCTCTATCCATCACGCATGGCGGGCCTGGGCCTACGAGTTGCCCACTACACTGGTCAACTCCTGTTTTTTGCTCCTTAAAGAGACTTCCCCACAAGCCTCTAGAGCCCCCCATCATGGCGGAGGTGGAGGAATGAGAAGAAATGGGAGCGGTGTGGTTTCGTGAGTTTCGTGCCCGGGCACGTATAAATAGTGGACACCGGCGAGGGGAGCGAACCAGCCAGCTTGAATGCGAGACTGTATAGTGAATTTCTTGGTCGATGCAGCTGTTGCTGGCATCAATGCGGATTCCATTGAGCGGCTGCGTTTGAATTAGGTTGTTGCCAACGGTCAACATGAATGCACGATTACAACTTCGCACGTGAAAAAGGTTTCATGCTGTGACTTGGGTGTTGGGCGCGGACATAGCAGTGACCCAACCCCCCCCCCCCCCCCCTCCATTTACGGGAAAACATAAAACACGTCCAAACAATCGGATCCAAAGATTTACAAATGTCTGCTTGAAGATGCCCTAATTGCGGGTTTGAGTGTCTGCCTTCGAGATGCCCTAACACCGGGTAGTTAACTAATTCAATAAATTCATTCATCCAGTACATAACAAGTATCACAGTGGTAGGTACGAAGTTATAACAAGTATCACAGTGGTAAGTACGAAGTCATCGGTTCTTTTGCCATGTTCAGTTCATTTGTCAAAAACATACAACGAGGAAGGCCTTGCAGCATTCTCCTGCCATGTCATTGATAAGATCTGCACTATCATTTACATCAGTACGATCCTACTACAACTAGGCCAAAATACATTAGGTCAATATCGACCTCTGAACCTCCACCAATGGGGCAAGATTACAAACGCTCTACTTTGCTGAAGACACTGCCTCATGAGTAACTGAAGAACATACTTTGTGCAATAGTACGTCAGTTCTAGTCATTTCTGAAAGAATCAACATCTACAATGGACCCTCTGTGCTTCAGGCCTTCATGCCACTTATAAACAGAGCCTCGTCATCTCTCCATCCGCCTCCTCGCTGCGAGCTTGTGGCTGGAACGCCTTGGTTTCAGCTGCACACCTCCTGTATGGCATGAAGCCTCGTTGCTGGACAAAGGTTTTTCTCAAACCTGCAACATGTTGTGGTGCGACTTCGTCGTCACCGCCGTTCGCTTCAGTACATGATTCTGCAGAATTCGGAGTTGTTGATTCAGGCACACTGCTGGAGGCCGTGTTCGACGATGTTTCCATCCGCCTAAGTTCGTTCTCAGCTTCAGAAGGCTGCTGCTGCTGCTGCTGAACTGCCTTGGGGCTCGACGGCATGGGGTACGGCACACTTCCACCGTTGTAGCCGAAGAAAACCGCGCCCTGAGGAACATAGTACATAAACTGCTGCGAGTTTGCCAGCCATGGGCTCCATGTGCTTGCTTCTGGTGCGCCATTTCCGCTAGTGGGTGTCTCAGACGAAGCATCCAGCTCCATATCTGAGGCAGCTTGCAGGTCGCCGGTGCCGGGGTTTAGCTGCTGATGTGAATCATTCACCACAACTGTCTTCCCAAACAGCTTAAGGACCGGAGCATCGGATGTGTCACAGACCACTTCTTCGGAAGTACTACTGCCCTTGGATTCCTGAAATGCATAATTAAGAAATTCATCAGAACTGGAAAAGTTAACAGTTGTTGTTGTTGTCGATTACAGTCAATAATTCAAAGTAAAACTGGAGTACTACCAAAGTCACCGCACATAATTAAAAGAGTTACTAGTGTGCTGATATTTGGTGGAGTTAAAGATCGGATACATATCCTTGCAAGATACGTATAACTAAAGAAAATATGCTTTGCTGGGAGTATTACGTCGCTGAGAAAGTACCTTAGCATCATCGGTTGTTGGCACTTGCACAGCTATCCCAGCGGTCCCTGTGCTAGGCGTGGGGCATCTCTCTTCAATGTCGATGGTGGATGTGTCACTGTCGAAGCTCTCGGAGCCTAAGCCTATCTGTGAGGTGGCGGTCACCACGGATGTCGGCGAGCCATTCCCCTGCTCACACATGGACTGCATCTGCACCAGGGGCTTCTCGAGCCTCAGGACGTGCCTCCCGGCCGGTGCGCTCCTCAGGTTGCACGGGTAGGGGTGCACCGACTTCCTCTTGGGCCGCGGCGGCGGGATCTGGATCGCCGGCCCGGCGCCGGAGCTGTTGCTGCTGTCGCCGGACGACTCTCGGGTGACCTGCAAGAATGATCGCACAGACAAGTCAGCTACAATTCTATCATCTGTTCTCCATGATTGAGTGACTTACATCTGAAAAATCATGGATACATATAATTTGTAGAGGAGAAGGGTGAGTAAATTACCTTGGAAAAGAATTTCTGGGCGTGGCTCCTGATCTGCACGGCGGTCTTGGTGCCGATGTGCTCCTGTATGCGGCGCCAGGCGCGACCATGGAGCTGCATGGCCTCCAAGAAGAGCTTGTGCTCCTCCTCGGTCCATTTCTCGCGCTGCTTGGTTATCATGTACGGCTTTCGAGCCTTGGGGACCCGGTCCTCGGCCATCATGCGCGTATCGCTGCCGGAATTCACCTTGGTTTCCTTCAGAGAGGAAAAAGGAAACGATTTTGTTAGACGCGATTCGTTCAGTTTTCTTTCTTTCTGCTTGGTCTTTTTTGTCAACTAATTGTACATCAGAAATATAGAAGATATTTTCCCACAAAAAGTATCTACTAGCATAAATTTTCGTTCGTGGGGAAACAGGTAAGCGACCGCAGATCTTCCATCAACATGTTCTACTACTACACAACCAAGCCAAAACGATCCACACACATACGAAAGGAAAACTACATCTGAACAAGATGGATCGATGAATTACCTGGAAACGAGCCATGTCTCTCTAGATCTTGTTGGAAATCGAGCCGCGAGGCGGGCGACGAAGAACAGAGGTAAATATCACCAACTCTTTGCTAATCTTCGTTGCTTGCTTGATGAGGAGAGGAGAGGAGAGGAGGAAATGACAAGAGGCGTGTGGTGAGAGGAGAAAGAAGGAGGGGAGGTCGGGGGGGAGAAAAAGGGGGAGGCCAGGGGTGCCACCTCGGACGGGATTTTTGGTGGCTTTACGCTTTTGCGGGTGCGCTTTTCTGACTGGCGCAAATATCTTAGCGGAGAAATTCGGGAAGCCGCTCGATTCTTGTGGCTCTCGTCTCGCTGTTTCATTCATTCACCTGCTCGCTGCTACTACTAGTTTTAGTGGAGGATTGCTGGCTGGATGGATGGATTGGAGAAGCAACCGAGGTCACGTCGCGATTAGGAGGGGTACGCGTGGGTGTGGTTTAATCCATGTGCTCTCGTGGGGCCTAATGCACCTTAATGAACGGATGCGTGTTCATCTTTCCTCCCCGTTCGGTGACTTGTCTACCCGGCTCTTTTTCTTTGTCATGTTTACTTTCGGAATTCGGAGTACTTTTCAACAAGTTTTACACATTTTTTACGTTTCATCTCCAGCAAATGATGTGAAAAATATTACAGAATCAATAATCACGCGTATTTTAAGACTAATTTAGAAAAAAAAACAGGTTGGTTGAACAAATGTTCTGAAGACGTTGACCTATTGATATGGCCGATTTTCTTTGTTATGTGTACTTTTATAAGCTACATCTAACCCATTAAAAATCGCATCAAATTTTCTACATGTTAGATTAGACCTATCAGCAACAAATTGCATCAATACATGATGTTTTGTGCAACGTATCCATAAAATAAGCGTTTTTTCTACTTGTTTTGTTAGAACAAAAGGCGCTAAAATAACGAATTTGCATCGTGAATAAGCAAAACCAAAAATATCTAAGCGTTCTCCTCCATAAATATCCTAAAGCTTGATTCGGGAAATAACAAGCAAAAACCCAAAGCTTAACCAAGAATATTCATCATTGAAACCAAAAGCAAATATCCAGCATTTCTCCTCCCAAAATATCTATCCATATGCATTGTCATAATTCCGAACACAACCTTAGAAAAAAACTAATTTTCTTATAACTAAGCACGCCGTAGCTGTCTTGTTTTTTTTTGGTTAACAATAGTTTTATTTTTCCGTACACAGGGATTAGATATTTGTTGCTCGTGTTGTCAACAAAAAAGTGCGAAGGACTGTTGAAATATCAACTTCACACCTCAATCAAACCACAAATATCTATTTCGCAACTCCCTCCCACAAATATCCTGGGGAGCTCGATCTGGCAAAGTACAAGCAAAACCCAAAAGCGCAACAACCAATAATATCTCTGAACCTATAGAGGTGAAAGTAACTTGTACGGATTTCTATCTTTCATTTCCGCGGGAAGCTTAGTTCTGAACTATGTCGTGCTATGAATACTTTATTATCTAATGCAAAAAATAGCCATAAAAGAAGATAAGTTAGTTAAAAAAGACTAAAAGGCTAAACTATTTGAATATGTTGGAATGTCATTAATGACAAACATGCCTTCAAGATAACTATTTATCTTATAATCATGTAAAACTCCCTAAGCTTTTATTTGTTTACACGTACTGATTAGATGCTTGCCGCTTGTCTTGCTAGGATAAAAAGCGCAATAGACTAAAATATCAGCTTCGCACCTCGAATAAGCAAAGACCAAAGTATCTAAATGTTCTCGTGCACAAATATCCTAGAGCTCGATTGGGGGAAGAACATGCAGACACCGAAAGCTTAACCAAGAATACCGATCATTCGAATGAAAGACAAATATCTATTATTCATGACTCAACAATGATTAATATCTACCATTTCGCCTCCAGAAATATATATCTGGATAAGAAGATGCTTTGTCATAAACTCATAATGTGGAACATAGCCTCGGAAATAACTATTTTCCTTATAATCGGGTACCCCATAAAGTTTTGTTCTTCTATATACAGGGATTAGATATTTGTTGCTTGTGTTGTCAACAAAAATATGTTTATAGATGAGATGCATTGTCGTAATGCGGAAAATAACCATAGAAATGATTATTTTCATTATAACCAGGTACCCCCATAAAGTTTTGTTCTTGTCTACACAGCGATTAGATATTTTCCTCTAGTTTTGTCGACGCGAAAGAAAAAGCGCGAGAGACTGAAATATCGGCTTCGCACGTCGATGAGAGGAAATGCAAAAGAGCAACCAGAAATATCTATCTACCTCGCAGCTCCCTCCCACAAATATCTTTGGGAGAGCCTCGATCCGGCAAAAGAGCAAGCGAAACCCAAAACCAAAACCAAAAAGCGTAACCGAAGAATATCTATCTAGAAGTACTACTAGCAGCAGAGTAGTAGGTGTTCTGTTCTCCTCCGGAATGGAAATATCCTCCTAGCCAGCGGTCGACCTGCGTGTGTGATGGAAACGAAATATCTCTCTCGGCTGGGAGAGATCACACGGGCCTGCCTAAAAGCATCTCCAGCCGCGCTCTCCAGAGCCTCCGGGACCACCTTTTACGTTTAAATCAGCGAAAAATCTTTCATTCAGGCACCCAAGAGGCCCTCAAGCGTCGAAATAGCACCGGCGATTCCTAAAGACTCCTAGGTTTCTGAGGCCACTTGGGGCGTCGGATGAAACTATAGCCTATCATATGCTGACATGTGTCATTTTTCCTCCAAAATAGCGTCGGCACTTGTGCCCCTGGACCAAATATGCGCCGGCTTGAAGGCACGACTGAGAGACCGGCCGCCCCAAGCCGGTTTCATCGCACGAACGACCCTCAAACGGCGCTCCGAAATCCGGCTTGGGGGGCGAGCGGCTTGAGATGCCCTGATCCCTGACCCTGTCCACCTCTTGAATTGATTCCTTCAAAACTTGAAAACTGGAATTTTCCTCCTCCAGCAGGCAGGCAGCAGGAAATACTACGTCTCCGGCCTTAAAATATCGGAGCGCCAGTCACCACCACTCACTGCTGGGATGGATAGACGGACGGAAAAGCGCGGGGGGTGGCGGGGCCCGCTCGTCTCGCTTTTCCGACACGTCGAAGCCGGCAGGCAAGCTGGCCGCTGCTGACGGGCTCCCACCCACGTGGATCCCCGCTGTTCGCTGCGCTTTTTTCCTCCTCAGACAAACGCCTGGCCGATCCTCCTCCACATGCTGCTCCTAGGGTGGTAGGGTGGGTTGGCACCGTTGCTCCGAGAATTCTCTCCCAGCCACATGCTTTCTCCACCGAGAAAAAAAAATGGGGGGAGACGTGACCGATGGGGCCCATGTGCCAGTCGCGCGACGGCAAACCCGTCGCTTGAGTTTCTCGCAGAGGCAGCGAGGGTGGGTGGTGACGTCGAGCGAGTCGTCAGATATCAATGAATTGCAGAAAAATGAGTTTAAGTATTGTGTGTGTGTGTGTCGTCCAGAAGGTGGTGACATGTGGCGCAAATATCCAGGTATTATCCGTTGGGGGTGAACCTACCACCGTTGCTTTTTTAACGGGATGGCTTAACATCGTTTGGTGAACTGGGAGAGGATAGGATAGCCTAGTGGTGGATCACACTCCACTCATCCACGTACTACGTGAGAGCAGTAGCGTACTCCGATGGCAATAATTCATTCACAGGCGCTTTAATTGCCGTCTTTGGGTTCAGGACAGGGACAGGCACGCTTCCAGCTACGGCCGGATGCTTGGATATGCTGCCTCGGGCGGTTTTTATCCCTTTTCTTTTCCCACCATGGCGACTAGTAGTAGAGTAGTAGTACTCGTCCAAGGTTTCTTTCTTGACACAGGATCCGATATGATTATACTACTTCCTCCATTCTAAAATGTAGTGCATTCGCATTTTTTAAAGTTTAACTTTGACCATAATTTTAACCATCGAGACCGATTACGACGGAAGAAAATTTTATATGATCGAAAACTTCTTTCGAACACGAAATCATTGGTATAATTTTTACCTCCGCCACAATTGGTCTTGTTGGTTAAATTTATGGTCAAAGTTAAAAGTACGAAAATCGAGGACGCACTATATTATGGAATGGAGGGAGTACCTCCTTTCTCGTTTTTATAAGACTTGTGTATATTTCTAGGTTGACATATCATAAAAAATACATCATTAAAAACTTTAAATCATATACTACTTTTTAGTGGTAGTATAATTTTTATACTATGCAACTTATTTTATGTTGGCCAAATTATAGATATAAGGATACATGCAAACCTTATAAATCGAAAAGGAGGTAGTATGAAGTGTGTGTGAACAGCTCGGCCCAAAAAGCAACGCTCGCCTTTTTGAATATGGAAAAGGCGTGGCCGGCCACTGCGGTGCGGAGCGAGCAGTTGGAGCAAGGCGCACGTACGCCTCGCCTCGCCTCATCCTCCGGCGCAGTGCGTGCGAGGTCGCCTCGCCGGAGTAATCTGTACAGCACGCCGACGCACCTACCACGGCTTGTGGCGGAGACGAGACCAAGGGTGAAGATGGGCAGCTTTGGCTGAGCCCAGGCCAAATCAGAACGCACACACTCATTTGCGACGCTGGTTCGAGAGTGCATGTGTGGTAGGGGGGAGACGCCCTGGGCGGTTACGCCTTCCAGCTCTCGAGAAAAGCCCCGAAAAAACGGCCATGAACGTATGCTCTCTTGGTGTTTGTTCGGTACGAACTTCGGTGATGTCGTTGTCAGACATGGTCCGTCCAAAAGTCATGCCGACTGGTCGATTCCTGAAGCATTTTTGTGCCACATACCGATGGCTACTGCTAGGGAGTTTCTATGGGCGAAGAATCCGAATTTCGTATTCATCTTTTTTTTTCGACATAATAATTTCGTATTCATCTCCTTTGTTCGAAGAATATATGCCCAATTTGTCCGCTTGACGGCGTATATGGGCCTGGCCCAACGAGCTAGTGTGGCGATGATGATGATGATGATTGAGCAATGGGCCGAGCTAGAGATGAAGATTGTACATGTGTCTTCGGAAGACAAACATATATCGAATTTGATTCGACGTAAATTGACCTGTCGTGGCGGTGGAGTGAAGGTCGGGAAGAAGTAGTCGTGCTGCAACCATCATCTCACCGCAACGATACAATGCAAGTGATGATGAAATTAATATGTGTGGCTCACTGTGCCGATGCATGCATAGTTGAGGATGAAAATTATACTTGTGCGGTGGGTAATGGTGGCTCTTCGACTTCATAAAAGAACATGAAGAAAAATTTAGGTCAGCAGTTAAGAACATCGATGATTTGTTAATGATTGTACATGTGGGCGAGCATTGAGGATATGATGCTAACCACATACATCAGGAGGTAACGGTTCTACCAATGCGTATGATACAGGTTAATGTGGTTTATAGTCAAGGCCGATGGCCCCCTAAGGATTGTCTGACGTGTGGTTACACACATGCCTTAGTGGGTCGATTCATTAAAACAAGTTTGCAAAAAAATATCATAGATCATTATGAGTCAATTTTAAAACTTTTCAAATATTTTATGTGTTACTTCTACCTTTTTAAAATAAGTTACAACCTCTGATCAGAATTAGTTGTCGTGGATGGATAACTAGTACTAGTGTAGAGTGGTATATAACTCACGACAACTAATTTGGACTGGAGGTAGTATTATTATTTTCCATGTAAGTTGTATATTTTTTGTATGCACGTTAAACAATTTTTGATTCACGTTGAACATTTTCCAACACTTGGTAGTTTTTTTTTGAAATATAAGTTTAAAATGTTTCCAATAATCTTTTTTTTTGGAAAGATGATATTTTAGAAAAATGTAAACATTTTTTATATTATACAGATATATTTTCATACTCGCAAACATATTTTTGAAACTTATGAACATTTTATTTAAATGACATGGTTATATTTTTAATGATATGAAAAGTTTATGGAATTACACATTTTTTTAATAATTCCATGAACATATTATTTAAATGCCACGGGCGTTTTTTGAACGTTACTACCATTTTCTAAGAATTACGTGAACAAAATTTTATGTTGCGTTAACATTCCTCAAATTTGGTTGAATGTTTGTAAACTTTTCAAGTAATTATATTTTGAAGTATATATGTGTACTATATTACGAATATCTTACAAATATAATCAAAATTAATAAATAAGTAAAACAAACAATATTAATAACGTGAGGCGCCCAGCCCTTGAGGCAAGACCTTGTTATATCCCACAGCATGTGAGACAAAGCGCTACCCACCGACTATCTCCGTAGTTTCCATGAGCTCCTTTGATCCGGTTGGGATTGTGTGCCAAGGTAGTAATAACCATCGTTTTGTCTCCCATGCATGAGCTTCTGATAATCGATTCATTATAATTACAAATTAAGGATTATCCTTTGTAAAGGTTATTGTTCTTTTCTCTGACACTACTAGTAAAAAGCTATAGGCAAATCTTCGGTAGCAGCGCATGTTAGACAACGCGCGATTGTTAGTATATAGTAGCAGCACAGACTATGGTCGTGAGATGCAGATTGAAGAATAGTAGCAGCGCGGGCTGGCGCTGCTACTAGGTGAAGCTCACCGTGGTTCCCGCGGATAGCCACAGTAGCAGCGCTTCCCTTTCGCCCTTCGCGTGGTCCCCGTTGAGCTGCCACCGTCCCCGACCCCTCCCCTCATCTCTCACTCCTCCTCCTCTTCCACCCCTCCCCTCTTCTCCCCTTCTTCATCCCCTTCTCCTCAAGCCAGTTTTTCCGCCACCGAGAGATCAATGGGGAGCTCTGCTGCGGTGAGGCAAGGGGAGAAGGCGACGAGACGAGGAGGATGGGAACGAGGTGGATCGAAGGCGAGGAAGAGAGTGTGGGGTGAGGTCAGAGGCGAGAGAGACACCGAGGGGCAAGGACAAAGCCGAGTGAGAGGGGAGTGCAGGTTAAGTTCCAGTAAGCTCGAGGTTATTTTTTCCAGTTGAGTCGAGTAAATCCAAACGAACGGAGTAGTATAAATTCAGAAACATGACACATAAAAAATCATACTAAAATAATAAAAATTCATAAATAGGACATGATAATATCACCTTAAACTAGGTCGGTGGCTTGGTGTTGGCCGATGAAGAAGACGGTGGCCGGTGAGAGTGGGGCACCGCCGCGACAGGTGGAGTAGCAACGAGGGTCGAGGGGAGAAGAACAAGGTGAGGAGGAGGGTTGGGAGGGGGAACCGGGCGAGGATGGAAGCCAACCGAACTGGAGTCGGACCTAAGGCACCTAGTGATCTGCTATCATTGCAAATATCTTGTTCTTTTTCTCAACGGTAATGGATTATTGCAATATGCTCTACATATTGCCATGGATAAATAATTTGTCCCAATAAACAATAGTTATTGCAGCACGATGGACCTATCGCAAAAAATTATAAGCTATTGCGACCAATACATATTTTGTTGCAATAGTTATTTCAAATATTACCACGAATAGTTACTCCCTTGGAATACATAGTCTCTATTTCGACAAAATGGCTTCCTGGCGCCAGGGACGAAGTTGCCTTGTGGGCATTGGGGTCAATTGACCCCGGTGAAATTAGAAAATCCTTCATTATTTTTGCACTAATCACACTTTTTCACTTATAAAAGATGACCCCAGTGTCTTAGGTATGACCCTGCCTGGCGCAACAGAACCTTTTTGTTGCAATATTGCTACCATATTTCAACGACGATACAATTTGTTGCGATACGAGGCCTTTATTGCAACAAAATAAATATTTATCGCGATCAATCCTAGTTCTGGCAATATGTGCATCCTATTACCACAGTCATAGAAATTTGTGATAATATTGCTTTTATTGCAACTAAAGATAGTTGTAGCAATAAATTTTGTTACAATAGTTTGAAATTCTTGTACTGGGATGTAGTAGTAGTACTATGCTCGCGTGTAATGTGGGGGGTAGCAGCAGCTTTTTGAGAGTGAACATGCATTCAGATGCTCGGCTGTAATATGTGTTGTGAACTTGTGAATACAACACGTTATGCTTTGGCTTTTTCGAAGTAACTTGATAAGCAAAACGACCATATTCAACATTCGGCAGTACAATCGCACAAATTTACAGGATGCTCACCTCCCAGTGAGGGAAGTGGAGGTCATGGAGCAGAAACTGGTGTGCTGCCTAGCCTCTCCAGTGAACAGCAACCCGACGTCCGGCAGTTCCATCTCCCGCTGATCGCCGCCCGGAGGCCAAACAAACGCAGGCTTATTCAACGGGGGCTCCGGTGCCGGGGCACCATCGATCAACACCTGCACCGCCGTCCTCATGGACGGCCTCTTCCTCGGGTTCGGGTGGCAGCTCGCTAACGCCAGCCTCACCGCGCAGTCCACCTTCCCCTCCTCGAACTCGCCGGCGAGCAATGGGTCGGCGGCATGCAAGGCCTTCCCCTCGCTGTAGAGCCTCCATACCCAATCCACAATGTGCATCGGCGAGGAGTTTCGCGCTCCTCCGCCGCTGGAGTAATCCTCCACCTCGCCACGGTGGCCGCTGCCGTGGAGGTGCTCGTACTGCACGGCGTTGCTGGGGCTCCTCCCGCTGACCACCTCCAAGACGAACACCCCGAAGGCGTACACGTCCGTGTCGAGGCTGGCGCGGCCGGTGAAGAAGGTCTCGTACGCCATGTAGCCGCGGGTTCCGGCCACCACCTGCGTGGAGTGGTGCGTGGCGCCGTCGTGCTGGACGACGCGGGCGAGGCCGAAGTCCCCCAGCCGCGCGTTGTAATCCTCGTCGAGCATCACGTTGCTGGCCTTGACGTCCCTGTGCAGGATCCGCTTGCTGCTCCCGTGGTGCAGGTAGTCCAGCGCCGATGCCACCCCGCTGATGATCTTGTACCGCCGCTCCCAGGTTAGCTCCGCGGTGTCCGTGGACATGAACGACGACGACGCGGTCGTTTCTCGGGCGTAGAGGAGCTTGTCCAGGCTGCCCATGGAAAAGTACTCGTAGACGAGCAGCAGCTCGCCCTTCTTGTGGCACCAACCGATCAGCTTCACCAGGTTCCGGTGCGACAGCTTGCTGATCGTGTTCACCTCCGCCACGAACTCCTTTTCCCCCCGGTTGGTGTCGGCCTTTTCCGTCGACACCCGCTTCACAGCCACCTCCAAGTTCATCCCATTGATGTAGCCAAAGTAAACGGTGCCAAAGCCCCCTCTGCCGAGCTTGCGGGTAGGACTGAAGTTGGCAGTCGCACGCCTGAGCTCCCTGAGCTTAAATTTGACCGGACCATGGGCGTCGATCATCTTCTCCAGGTTGCGGTAGGCGAGCCGTCTCCGCCGCGTCATCCTTCTCCACATGAACAACCCGGCTAACAAGCATATAGAAAACACAAGCAATGCAACGAGAGCCAGCAGAACGTTTCTCCAACGCCCAATTCCACTTTCACTTTTGACATCAATTTCTACCGTGGTGAAGTTCCAAGACTTTATCTGGTTGAGCTGTGTGGAGTCGCCCGTGGAAGCTGAGAAGGCCAGATATACGTCCTCGTCCTGTAGAACTTGCGACAGATCGATGTAGATATCCCCCTGGTAAAGATGCTGCCCACGGATGCTGTACTGGACTAGGAACACTCGAAGCAGATGTAATGCGCCATGGTACCTGATGCTGACCCATACATCAGACCCAGTTGCGAGGAAGATGGAAAGATTGTTAAGCGGGTACTGCCGAACAGATCTGACGCTGTTGATGTCGATGCCGACATGGTTGCCGTCAAGATCATCCTCGTAGCTCTTCCTCGTGTCGAACTCTACGGCCACCACGCAGTTCGTCTTGGCGCCGTCGGTCCGACTGTTGGTCACGCCGAGCCACTGGCCGCTGCTGTTGCTGGGCAACGAGGGGTTGTTGGTGAGCATGAAGGCCATACCTTCTCCGGTCCCGTTCTGTGGGAGGATGTTGAGCATGAAGTCTGTCCTGAAGGAGGTCAGCGCCGTGCGCTTGCTGTTCCACAGCTTGAGGGTCTCCTTGGCGTACACCACTCTCCCCGACCGGTGGCTCATGTCGCCGGCGTTCGGCGTGATCTGCAGGGAGTTGTTTGAGATTGCTGAGCCTGGGGTGAAGTTGAAATCATCCCTGTTGCTTGCGTTGAAGCTGGGGTAGGTGAACTGCAAGCAACTGCAGGTTCTGCCAAGGACGACAAGAGCTGCAGAAACTATGCAGAAGAAGCTCGACATGCTGGCCGTATTGGGCTTTTCCATGGCTAAATGGTTCCTGTAGCTTCTTCCTGCAACCTTGTCAAGGAAGATGCCAGTTCATATGACCCGTGTACTTCGCTTTTCAGTACGGAAGAAGGGATAAGTTGACAAATACTTGGAACAGACATGGTCAATGTGACTCGTCAGATACAGACGGCAATAATATTTCTGTAGCTGCAGAAAAGTTACCAATTGTTAAAGTGCAAAATGTTGATAAAAATGCTACTCACCAGTAATATACTCTATTTGACTACGTGATCATCTCCTTTTCTTCTCTAGAGACGGATTAAAACAGGGGTGTCTGGGTTGAACAACAAGGCTGTTGAACAAGTAGAATAGTGACATTAACATAAAAGACTAAGAGATACTCCCTCCGATCCTAAAAAAGTGTCTTGAAAAAAGAACTAAGATAGTTATAGTTCATAGTGTAACTTACGACACTTTTTTAGGATCAGAGGTAGTACAAGAAATTGATTAGTGACAACTTGATAGTGCCAGCCCTGAAGAACCTGGATTGAAATTTCTTTCATCTAACAATTATTTATTGAAGGGTGCTTGGTCAATGTAGAACTTGACTTTGGAGTTGTCACAACTTACAAGTTTACCAAATTAAAAGAGGTCTGGGAAGAGAGTGATGCATCGTCCGTGGTTGCTTTGAGATTTGAACTACTTTTTCGGTTGTTGTCAATATCTATCTCATTTCAAAATGTTTTGTTCGATTTTTTCCTTGTTTCAAAATTTATCATCATGTTTCATTGTGTACAATTTTTTTTGCATATGTTTCGGATCAGGTTTGCTAATACATGACGATAGACTTTGTAACGAGAGGAAAGGCTAATGTAACACTTTGAAACAAGAAAAATTCTGAAAACAGTCAAAACATAACGCGAATCTCAAAGCAATCATGAAAGGTGGATCCATGCACAAGATACACATGATGGTATAATTGTTTTTCTGCTGCCTGGGAAGAACAAAGAGGGAATAAGTACAAGAGCAACATTGACATAATATCATTAAGAGGTACAAGAAACTGATTAGTGTCAACTTGATAGGCCAACCCTAAAGAATTTGGATATAACCCAACAATTAATTATTAAAGATGCTTAGTCGATGTGGATCTTATCTGGGGTTTCCACAATTTTCAAGTGTATCATGTGATGTAGTCGAAATCGTCCCCGCGTCACCTTGGGGGCGACACGGGCTAAACCCTAGATAGGGCACTGTTAGCTTTCTCCCTGCACCCCTACCTCCCCTCACCTTAGCTAGACGAAATGGGTCGACTAACTCCACGCGACGTACGTCAACGACGGCAGAGATTTTTCCTTGTTTCGCAATGAATTACCACGATGGAGGAAGGCTCGCTCCTCTTTTGCGGTGCATCACACTACTGGAAAAACAGCTATACATAATATTGACACTAATGGCGCACTATACATGTGGTGTGCCATTACTATTTAGTAATGTCGCACCATGTGCAGGTGCGCCATTAGTAACCTAAACAGTAATGGCGCACCTGGTGAAAAGTGCGCCATTACTATGTTTGACCAAGGTTTGACCCATTCCTGGACATAGTAATGCGCCATTACTATGTTTGACCAAGGTTTGATCCATTCCTGGACATAGTAATGGCGCACTTTTTATAAGTGCGCCATTAGTAAGGTGACATAGTAATGGCGCACTTGGTGAAAGGTGCGCCATTACTATGTCTTTGACCAAGGTTGACCCAGTCAAAGGCATAGTAATGACGCACTTTGTGAAGGTGCGCCATTACTAACTTTCTGAGGTGGCCAATTTTTTACCAAATGCACCCCCACATCCCACCCCCCCTGGACCGCCTTTTCAGTTTAAAAATAAATAAACGAAAATGATAGAAATGTCAAAAAAATAAAATAAAATAAGATTCCCATGAGATATGTGGTCTAGTTGTTAGGAAAATTTTAAAATATGAATTTTGACTTTTTTTGCAAAATCTCTCGAGAATTGTGTAAAATGGGCTTAACTTTTACATACGACCTCCGATGAAAAAGTTTTTTATATGAAAAATCATCTACTCGAAAAGTTATATCCAACAGAAAAACCTAACAGAAAAAAAGTTACGGGCGTTTCAAGATCTGGAGGCCAAAAAAAATGGAAAAAAATAATTCAAACTTAGTAATGGCGCACCCTTCCCGCCTTCAAAATTCAAAATATGTCAAAAAATAAAAATAAAACTTAGTAATGGCGCACCAGCCCAAGGTGCGCCATTACTATCTCCCCGCCTTCAAAATTCAAAATATGTCAAAAAAAATAAAAAAAACTTAGTAATGGCGCACCTTGGGCAAGGTGCGCCATTACTATCTTCCCGCCTTCAAAATTAAAAAAAAATAAAAAAATGTTAGTAATGGCGCACCTGCCCTAGGTGCGCCATTACTATGCCGTATATATTGGCTGGCCGACCTCCTCTCTTCCTTACCTCTTCATTTTTCTCCTCCTCTCCTCCACTCCATCTCCTCCTCTCCTCCACTCCATCCTCTCCTCCACTCCATCTCCACTCCTCTCCTCCGGCGACCTCCTCCTCCTTCTCCTCTCCGGTGACCTCCTTCCACTCCTCTCCGGTGAGCTCCTCCTCACTCCTCTCCGACGAACTCCCTCCGGCGATGTAGACGAGCTCCTCTCCGGTGACCTCCTCCTCCTCCCTCCTCCCCTGCTCACGGTCTCTCGTCGGCCCTCCTCTTCGGCGAACTCCTCTCCGGTGAACTCCTCTCCGGCGAACTCCTCTCCAGCAAAGATAACATACAAGATCCAAAAATGAGAACGAAATATGCAAAAAAAAAAAACGTGCAAAAAAACGAGCAGAAAAAAACGAGAAAAAAACGAAAAAACCCGCGATCCAGATCTAGATTCAAAATTCAAAATAGTAATGGCGCACCTTGAGGGTTAGAATGTGCGCCATTACTATTTTCCCGCCTTCCAAATTCAAATTTTTTTTTGAAAAAATAAATAAATAAAGTTACTAGTGGCGCACCGAAAGAGATAGTAATGGCACACATTTGGTGCACCATTACTACCTGAGATAGTAATGGCGCACCAAATGTGCGCCATTACTATCGCTTACTAATGGCGTGCTAGTAATGGCGCACCTAATGTGCGCCATTAGTAGCCAAAATAGGTGCGCCATTAATGACCATTTTTCCAGTAGTGTCACGACGGCCATGGCACCTGGTGCCTTTAGTCGATGTGTGTTGGAGTTGATTCCTGAAGAGCCTTGAGTAGGGTATCCTGAGTTAGGTGGTCAGGAGCAGATGGTAACATAGATACATAGTTATCTAGTTTCAGGCTCTTCGAGGAGATAAAACCCTATTTATTGCTTGTGTTTTATTGCGTTGAAGTGTATACAGAGTAAAAAGTACCGAGATATTGTTGATATAGATGGAGATTCTTAATCTATGATCTAAGTTGTGTTCTCTCGACTAGCCCGTCCCCGATTTATATGGAATATCAGGGTCCCATGATTACAAGAGTCTTAGTCGACTATGTCGGTGGGGGAGAGTCCTCCAAGGATGCAGAATCCTTGTTTTGAATCTCAAGGCTTGCAAAGTCTTCATGTAATGCGTCATGGGCCGCCCAATGTAGCCCATGACATAACGCACCTAGGGCTCCTCATCCCGACCCATCAGGTCGAGATGAGAGACTCTTAGTCGGGACACAGCTAGTAGCCCCTAAACTGGGTTTCAAGCCGGTAGCACCTCGGTTTATACGAGATGCTCTTTGTCTTCGGTTGTCGGTCTTGAAACTGGTTCAACGAAAGCTTTCCCAAATAATGTCATCGTCTAGCTGTCCTCCATTGGTCGAGCTATCATCCGAGGTGACATAGATCACCTCGGTCTTAAAATGTTGAAGCCGGCCATCATACAGGAAGAATTTCCCGCACATCCATTCGTTCATAGCCGGCCTCCAAGTCGGACTGCTTATGAAGTGGGACGAACAACTCCAGTTAAAAATTGTTGATATTGATAGCCTACCTTCATGGGAAAAAGTTTTCCCGCCAAGGCCACTTTTGCGAGACGATTTTTCGCGGAAATTTTTCCGATCGATGTAATTCATTCTCCGCGAGTTCTATAGCCAGTAGAACTCAAGGTGCATGCTGGCCTAAAATTCGGGGTGCACCTCAAGTCTTATAAAAAGGACGTTAATTTAGAGCAAACGTTTGCTCAGGGACGGTAATTGTGTATTGTTTGATCTATCTGCTGGGTATCCAACGGGCATTAGTACCCATCGGGTATGGGTATGGGTAAACTTTCATACCCGCTGACTATACGAGCATGGGTATGCTATTGCTCTACCCGACAAATATCCTACCCATTGCCATCCTTATATGCATATATGAACCTAAACACCACCTTCTAAATGGCTGTCATTTCAGTTTACTGTATGTGTTACTAAATTATACTCTCTCCGTCTCGGTTTATAGGTCTTGCTTGTATCCCTAGGTTGTAAATTTGACCAACTTAATAGAATGTATGTATTACAAAACACATATTAGTTGAGATGTTCTACTTTCTAATGATATAATTTTTATGTTGCACAATTTATGTTATGTTAGTCAAATTGACAATCTAGGGATATGCGTAGGCCCTGTTCTTTCTTTTTTGGCGGGTCTGATTTCATTTCCACTAAAGAATGTTTAATTCTTTAAAACAAATGTGCCGCTCAACAAAAAATAACTTAATTTGAACAATTCAATTTTTTTGTTTGTTTCTACCGTATTATTTTCTTTCTTTCTTTGGATGATGCGGCAACTGTCTTTTATTTGTAATATCTTTATTTTCTCAAGATGGATCAACACAACCAGGATCTTAATTATTTCTATCTTTCTTGATGGACAGGCAGGGCAACCCACACATTCATATGGTCTAGAGGAAATAGCAAAAACAATATGTTCGGATCCGTTTCATCCCTACCTACAAGTAACCAACCAGTATATAACAAAAAAATACACAAAACTCGTATTAGCCATTTTCTTCCTTTGATTGTTCGACATGAATCACACAACGACGAACAAGTTAAAAGAGATTGGGACACCTGCAAAGTGCAAACGTATTTGCCAACAAAGTCTTTGAAAACTGAAATAGTCAGCCGTCACGAACAATAATATGAACCTACCACTGAAGGAATATCAATACCTATGGGGCGCTGTAAACCTATAAAGTAACATAAACATATTGCACAGGTGTATGAATATGGAAACTACATGTAACATGTCATTACCATAGAGGACATCTTAAAGTCTAATATCTCGCAAAAATATAACTTGTACAAATATGCACGCTTACAGAAGCATATATGCCTTCCATAAACATGACTTTGGTTTCAAAGCGCAAAGTGCAACATATAAGCATAGCTTACTACAGATTGATTCAGGGTTGCTCCAGAGATCATGCAGATTGATTTGGGTTATTGAGCTGATGTCCCGCAAGGTCTTTCTTGAACATGATATCACCAGATCTCTCTGAATCGGGATTCGGTATTCTCCTCTCAATCTTCTTGATACTAAAAATTTCAGGCCTCCTGAGTTCTGCTAGCTTTCCATCAGAGAATTTGTTTATTTCAAGTTTGTATGTCAAATCAGCTTTGTTTGCTTCGTGCACACGCAAAAAATTTCAGGCCTCCTGAGTTCTGCTAGCTTTCCATCAGAGAATTTGTTTATTTCAAGTTTGTATGTCAAATCAGCTTTGTTTGCTTCGTGCACTAGCAGCACAACATGCTTGAAGTAGTTGAACCGACAAGCCATCTCATTATAGTCTCGCTCCTGATTGAAAGCCTTGCACCAGCGCTCATACAAGGCCCACAAGGCTTCATTTGACTCAAGGTCCTTGTCTTCTGCCACGAATTTCACCTTACCTATAGCCGCAAGTAAGTACGGGATCATCATTTTTATATAACAAGGGATACAGGATATAGATTTGCTCTTTTGCTCAGGCTATATGGATGCCCTTTTCTTTTTTTGAAACTTCGTATTTACAAAGCAAAATAAATTCTGAAAAAAATATACAACTACATATAGATGCAGTTATGCACGTATTAATTTTCATTGAAATATATTTTTAGCAGTGATCTCGGGAAAAAAGACAAATGTGAAGACAAAAAACAAGTTTTTTTTACCTATTTAAAGACACATTTTTGTGATTTTTGTGCAGCCCAAAATATTACTCCCTCCGTCCATAAAAGGATGTCTTAAATTTATCCAAATTTGGATGTATCTAGACCCGATTTAGCATATAGATTCATCCAAATTTTGACAAAGTTGAGACATCCTTTTATGGACGAAGGGAGTCTGTTTTATTTAACAAAACTTTACAGATTTACAGAAATCATCAGTATGTACTGTACAAAGAAATTCTGAATATTTTGAAAGTTTTAAATACTTCCTCTGGTCCATACTATTAATTAACTCTATTTTTATCTACCCCCTTTGCCCGAAATAAGTGACTCAACTTTGTCTAGAGTATATAGTCATGTCTTAGTTATAGATACATGCGTATTTAGAAAAAGTAGAGTCACTTATTTTGGGACAAAGGAAGTAGATACACATGCATCTAGTCTAAACACTAAACTAGATACATACGAATTTAGACAAAATTAAGTTCATTAATACGGACCGGAGGTACCATTCTCGAGTTTTGTGAAAACACCG
Organism: Bromus sterilis; assembly: GCA_950022295.1. NCBI lineage: Eukaryota > Viridiplantae > Streptophyta > Magnoliopsida > Poales > Poaceae > Bromus > Bromus sterilis. The sequence continues at coordinate 10,806,251 of OX465596.1, forward strand.
AGCTCCACCTCCCTGCAGCGGGGGTCCAAAACGCACTTGCAAACCTCACGTCTATACTATGTATGTATGCTGTCTTCCTATTCACAAACATGCACTAGCTAGTGTCCTAATATAAGATGGATTGTTCATAAAAAAAAGCTGCACAACGGGTATAAGGTAGTGAATTTCTCACAATAAGCTAACGAAGTAACTACCTAGAGTTAAATCGTCTGGCCTTTGATCAATCCAAAAATACTAAAACATGATTCCAGGAGCTGCATGTATGGGAAGAGGGACGTATTAGGTTTACCTGGTGCGGGGCCGTGGATGTTGGTTGGTGGTGCGGAGATTGTGGATCCACTGCCGGGGCTCCGGGGAGGCGGTGTGGCGGCGATGGGGAAACCACCGCGGCCGAACTTGCGGCTCCGGTAGGGACTGCGGAGGAACGGATCTGAGGCGGCCGCACCACCTAAACCTGAGCGGGCCACCACCGCTGCACAGCGAGATGCGGCCGACGCAGCTAAGCGGGCAGCGCGAGATGCCTGACGGCAGGCCTGCAAGATCTTCGACGCCGCCGACGGCATGATGAACTTGTTTCTCACCTTGTGGGAGAGTGGAGACTACGCATGATCTCTTTGTGCACGGCCCTGGCCATCAGCGTATTATTATTAGGTGGCACACAACACAGCCCACAAAGCCCGTCTATAAAATGCCTGTTTAGGCCAAGGCGTGACCCAATTACTAAACGAACTGGCGTTCTTGGCTTTTTTTTTACGGAGGCCCCGTTTGGTTTGCTGTAAACTAGACCAAAACAGGGGTATATTAAGATTCCCATATTTTTACGGAGGGAGGCACGTAAAGCTACTTGGTTGAGCGTTAATATGATGCGAAGATTGGGATTTGCTGAACGTGGATATCCATGATGATGGCTTGTATCAGTTCAGTGAGATACCAAGTTAGATTTAACTCTCAAAAGATAGACATTTCACGTTTACTAGGGGCCTCTGTCAAGGAGACCCTCTTTCACCTTATTTGTTCCTCTTACGTGCAGAGGGCCTTTCTAGTCTCTGGTTGTATGAAGAACAAGTTGGTGGCATCGATGGGATAAGGGTGTGTAGAAATGCACCGTCAGTTTCACGTCTCCTTTTTGCTGATGATTCCCTAATCCTCATGAAAGCTGATATGACTAATGCAACATCCTTGCAACAAGTTCTGGGTACTTACTGTGCAAACTCAAGACAATTGGTGAGCCAGGAAAAGTCAAGTGTTTTCTTCTCTCCTAATACGAATAGTCTTTTAAGGGCAGAAATTTGTGAAGCCCTTCATATTGATACCGAGGCCCTGTCTGATAAATATCTTGGCCTCTCTGCACTGGTAGGAGCTGATACGAGTAATTGCTTGCATTGAGCAGATTATTCAAAGGATCAATGGCTGGAAACAAAAACACATGTCTATTGGTGGTAAAGAGATACTCCTTAAGGCAGTGGCTCAGGCTATTCCAGTTTACGCTATGTCAATCTTTTTAATTCCCAAGGGAGTGTGCAAGGCTATGATTGATGCAATTTCTAAATTTAGGTGGGGGATGATGAGAATAGAAATAAGATGCACTGGTACGCATGATGAAAACTATGCTACCCTAAAAATGAAGGAGGAATGGGATTTAGGGATTTCATTCTTTTAACCTTGCCATGCTTGCTAAACAGGGTCGGGGACTTATTAATGAACCTTAATCTCTATGCGCCCGAGTTCTCCGGACTAAATACTTTCCTCAGGGGGATATTCTTAAAGCTGGTCCTAAAAGTGGTTCTTCTTTTACCTGGCAGAGTATTCTTGCTGGTTTGCCAACAATCAAAAGGGGACACATTTGGAGAGTTGGGAATGGCGAGTATATAAATATTTGGCAGGATCCTTGGATTCCAAGTAGTGCAAACAATATGGTCGTGACCCCAAGGGGTGATGATGTCTATACAAAAGTTTCTGAACTCTTTGATCCATATACTGGAGGATGGGATATTGCCCTTCTGGAAATTCTCTTCGTGCAAGTTGATGTGCAGCAGATCCTCCAAATACTGATTAATCACCAAGCGTTTGAGGACTTTTTGGCATGGAAATATACCAAACATGGGCGGTACACTTTCAGGTCTGGGTATCATATCAATGGAGACATCAATTCGGGTCCTTGGCGGGGCAACTTGCACTCCGTGGCCTGAGGCTGAGCGATCCCATAGCCGCTGAATCTGGGATCGTAGATGGGGAGCCAAACTGGTTGGCACCACCGAGTCGTGGGGAGTTGGCGGGGCTGCACCTACCGTCGGAGGGTGGCACCACCTCCGCACCCAGGAGCACCGGATCTGGCAAAAGGAGGGGGCTTTGAGGCGTACATGGTAGGGCGGGCGACGAAGCGAACCTCACGGGGTTCTTGCCGCGATGGCGTCCAGCGACGCCGGCAAGCAAGGACTGGAAGACGCAGATCCGAGCTGTCGTGGCCTTGACCGTCGGGATCTTGGCGAGCCAAGTAAGCCGGAAGGGGCACAGCTACCCGGTCGCAGGGCCGGAGCAGTCCGGTGGAGGACACCGTCAGCGCAGGACACCGGAGAGACGTGGGCTTGTAGCCACCGGGACCGGAACATCACCAGCAAAGCCCGCCGCGAGGGGCCCCGAGTCAGCCACCACCGTGGACACATCGCCGCCTCCGTGCGAGAGCCATCACCATGCCTTGGGGGAGGATGAGGGCCGCCAGAGACGAGGGGGCCGCCTACACGGGGGGCAGGCCGCGAACTCCACATGACCGGCCGTCACCGCCGACCGGAAGGCTCAAGCAGCAGCTGGAGGGGGGCAGATTCGCCGGCAGGGGAACTGGGTCGTGGGTATAGCCTTAGGTATTTTGACATGATGTTTGAATAAGAAATAAGCTACCTTGATTAAACAAGATTATCATACTGTCACATGATAAACATAGCTCATGTATTCACTTTATCCCTAGTGAGGTAAAAACAGAAAGGTAAAAACCATAATAGATCTAGGATTTGTTGTCGACAATGCCCTAGGTTTAGGACTTGTATTTCGCAGAAACGTTGTGCTCTGGTGGATCGCTCGGCTAACAGACACGGGGAGGGCAAGGTTTACCCAGCTTCAGGTCCCCCTGTTGGGTAAAAGACCCTACATGCTGCTTGGATGGGATTAAAGGCGAGTTTACAGAGGTGACATATGCAATCTGCAAAGTGCTAAGCGAATATGAAGAAGACTAGAATCTAGGGTTTCTCCCGGCGCCCCTCCCAGCTCTTATAGTCCGAGCTGGGTCTCGGGTGCACCTAACAGGGTAGGTTACAACTGATGATTCACCCGATGGGCTTTTGCCGTGCGTCTCACGTTATCTTGTTGGGCCGCGCCATGGCTTACTCCTTGTGGGCCTTCTGGAGGCCCCTGTCGGAGAGGTATGCGCCTTAGGCCGTATTGGGTGTACCGGAAAGAGGGACCCGATACGCCATGCCTATGTGGATGACCTAAGGTTTATCAAACTCAGGGAAGTAGAGGTTGAAGATGGTCTCTCTCAAGCAACCCTGCAATTAAGATATAAGAAGTCTCTTGTGTCCCCAACACACCTAATACAACTAGGAGTTGTATAGGTGCACAAGTTCGGCGAAGAGATGGTAAAATACGAGTGATAGGTGTGACAAAGCAAGGTAATATAAATCTGTAATAAAAAGTGCAGCAAGCAAACATGTGACAAAAGTGAGCACAAACGGTGTAACAATGGTGCAAACAAGGCCTAGGCTTCATACTTTCACTAGTGGCAACTCTCAACAACATTAACATAGTCTAATCACATGATATTTCCCATAAAACATGCAATGGAGATGCACTCGGAGGTCATTCCTTTGTGGTCAAGAGAGGATGAGAATTATGTAGGGCTACAAAAGCACACCTCAAAGTTTGTAGTTCTCAATCTATGGATTTCCCAATGTCACCGCGGCCATCCAAAGAGATTACCACAATCACCACAACATATCTCAAGGATAGTCAAAGACAAGCACCAAGAGACTCTCAATCTTCAATCAACACACAAAAGAGGAAACCAATGTCCAATTGACCGCTGTCACCTTGGTCTCGGGGATTATACTAGATAAGATCAATTGAGTACATCAATGCAATACATAGAGGAAGGGGAAATATCATGGGATCACCCTAGATTAACATTGCCTATGATCACAACGAAGATCACATCATGGGAGAGAGAGAAGAATACATAGCTACTGGTAGAAACCTCAGCCCCGAGGGAGAACTACTCCCGCTTCATGGAGGGAGGAAGCAACTTCGATGGAGATGAATCCGGGGGCACTTCCCCGTCCCGGCAGGGTGCCGGCACAGGAATTCTGTCCCCCCAAAACTTGATGGCGATGGCGGCGGAGATTGGAATTGCTTCTGGAGAAAAGGGGTCTCGATTAGGGGTTTCCACCCCAAGGGGTAAATATAGGCGGAGGGGGGCATCGAGGGGACCCACAGGGCAGCCAGGAGGGTGCCCGGCGCGGCCTAGGGTGGGGCCGCGCCAGGGACCCTTCTGGAGTCCCTGTGGTGGCCCCCCTCCGCTTCCTTGGTGATTCCGAAAGCTTCCGTGTCGCTGATTTTTTATATAATTTTCCGGAATTTTTGGAGCACTTTTAATGGCCGAAAAACCTGAAATACAAAAACAGCAGAAAACAACAAATGGCAGCTGGGTGCACTGGGTTAATAGATTAGTCCAAATATGCTCAAAAGTGTATGAAAGTTCAAGCAAAACATGGCAAAGTCACACAAAACATGCATGGAGCAAGCAGAAATTATAGATACGTTTGGGACGTATCAACATCCCCAAGCTTAATTCCTGCTCGTACTCGAGTAGGTAAATGATAACAAGCATAATTTCTGTGGTGACATGCCACACAACCATATAAGGACTTTTAAGTAAAGCAATCAAAGCATGCAATTCAATTCAATTCTTAACAAGCAAGAGTCTATATTAGCATTGACACAAGCAACAAAAGAACAAAAGGTGCAAGAGCTCTTGCTGTCCGTGAATCGAATGTTTACAAATGGTGTTTGCGTGCAAGAAGGGGACTGGGAAAAAGAGAGAAAAAAGGTTGTTGAGAACAACTATCTACTAAAGTTTCACACTTGGTCTCCTTTGGATTCTTATCTTGACTCGTGCCCAGACCACTAGCCAGGTACAAGTCAAACTGATCCACTCCCTTTCGATATTTTGAGCACTCATGCAATGGATGAGCGTGAGAAAGAAAGTTGACACCTAAAAGGCGAAACAGAAATAAGGTGGAGGAGGAAGACAAAAAGGTGTGAAAGGCTCACATCAATGAGTACAATCATAGGCGAGAGAAGGCCATATGATAGATATGATGTGAGGAGTAGGGATTGCCATGCAACGGATGCACATGTGAGCTAAAGGCTCTCCAAGGGAACTAGTGGGGGTGCATCTAACTTGCTTGCTCAAGAAGACCTAGAGCTCGTTTGAGGAGGCTCATCATTGGAATATACAAGCCAAGTTCTATAGTGTGAAGGTCCCCACATAGCTATATGCATGAATGACAATCTCTATGGAGTACAAGATATAAGAGGGAGTACGAGTGTGGATATCTCAAAAGGAATAGTAGTGTGCTCCATTCTCTCTTTTTTATTTCCTTTTTCTCCTTTTTATATTTTTTGTATTTTTTTGGTGGCCTCAATGGCTCTTTCTATTTCTCTCATTTGTCCTCTTTGGGATCTTTTAATTTGTCCACTTTGGGATCTTTTCCTCACTTTAGGGGCAACACTCTATAAATTACAAGAAGTATAGAAGATCTTTCACACTTTACAAAGTACTCAAATCATAAAGAAGATGTAACTATCATGAAGTATGCAAATGTATGCCTCTGCCAGTGTAGCAGGATATGCAATGATACTAGCGCGTCATGTAGCAATGATTAGGGCAAGGCCCAACTAGCACGCGGCTCATCGATCAAGCAAGTAGCATGTATGACATGAAGATCAAGTCATGAGAAGATGAATGTTGCATGGCAATGTATCTCGGAAAGGCTATGGAAATGCCTTGTAGGTAGGTATGGTGGCTGTTTTGAGGAAAGATATAAGGAGGCTTATGATGACAGAGCGTATCGTGCCAAGGGTTTGGATGCACCGGCGAAGTATGCGCCAACTCTCAAGGTGATAAAGGGCAATGCACGGTACCGAAGAGGCTAGAAAAAGTATAGGTGGGTGGAAGTGTCAACTTTCGAATACTCACATTAGTCCGAAGAACTCATGCACTTATTATCGGTAACTCTCAATCTAATCAGGAGGTTCACAAAGAGACAAGTACCCCGAGGAGGAGTGTATGGGGGTTTGGTTATCCTTGCGCATCCTCGACTCATGGTACGTGAGCGTACTCTAATATTCGAACCCTCCAGAGGTTAGTGATCCATCTAGTAGCTAGAGTTCTCAACAGGGGTTTTTGGTTTTCGAAAAACACACGGATTGCCCAAAATACGACATCTATCACTAATAGGCTCGAGCTCTTGACACCAAAAGATCAAACATTACTCTAGTCAATACCTCAAAACTATTGCAAGTTACTACTACAAAGAGAATAGCAACTTCAACTACCTACTTCTAGTCAAGACACAAAACTCAGTGCAACAGGCAAACTCTCTAACAAGATAAAACATGCAACCTATAGAAAGTTCAACCTAAAACAAAAGAACAGCTCTAGAAAGACTAAAGCACTACAACTAAACAGAGCAGCAACTAAGAAAAGAAAAAGAACAACTCACAGCTAAGGAAATAATCATGCAAATCCTATGAGGAGTTCTAGTTCAAACGGAGCGTGTTTCTCTCCCACACAAAATAAGACGGGATCTAACTTGTTATGAACAGCAAGCAAAGCTAAACAAACTAAAAATAAAACCTAAGAGCGAGACGCTCCAAGCATAGCACATAACGCATGAAGTGATAAAAATATAGTGAGACGAAGGACGAACTGATGATTGTTGATGGAGAAGGGGATGCACGAGGGCATCCCCATGCTTAGACGCTTGAGTCTCCTTGAATATTTGTTGGGGATGCATGGGGGCATCCCCAAGCTTGAGCGCTTGACACTCCCGAATCTTCTTTCATCATCTTCCATCGCACACTTGAAAACTCCCTTCATACATAACTCATCATAAGCTGATTAAAGAAGTTAGTACCCTTAATAAATAATTTTTCCCACTGGATATAAAGATATTCTTGAAGATATATTGTTTCTCAAGATTGCCAAAAGGTTTTTGCAAAGAAAAAACAAGCTTAAGGTTTGCAAACGTTAGGAGAGACAAAACGTGGCAGAATCTGTGAAAAGCAGAACAACAGGTAGTAAAGAATTTTTTTAGGGGTACTTGTGCAACTCGAATAAAAAAACTCAGAACAGATGCTCGAAAGTCAATTGTATGGAGCACGCTGTCAAAACAATTCAGATCAAAAAGATGATCTGGTGATTTTAGGCTAATTTTTCCGTCCAAGGACATAATCTGTTTTCTGGGCAGCATGTCACAACTTTTGAACTTTCTTGCAATCAGAGGCTAGACTTGGCACAAAGCTTGAAAATAAAGATACAATGATGTTGCTACAGTAGTAACAATCACCAAGATCACTAAAAACTGAAAGTAAAAAAACTCAAACTAAAGATAACAAGGGTTGTCTCCCTAGATCTCTTTCTTTATAGCCATAAAGATAGGCTTAAGATTTTAATGATGCTCTCATAGGAATAAGGAATAAGAGTTGAAGAACAAAATAGAGCATCAAGAAGCAAATAACAAACACATTTAAGTCTAACATGCTTCCTATGCAAAGGAATCTTGTAGAGAAATAACTCATGGAAGCATAAAGATATTAGCATAGGAAGCCAAAATAAGTGCAACTTCAAAACCTTCAACATAAAGAGAGGGAACTTGATATTATTGAAATATATATAAGCATATGTTCCCCTCTCATAATAATTTTCAGTGGGATCATGAATAAACTCAACAATATAAGTATCACATAAAGCATTGTTACCATGATCCACATGCAAAAGGGTACTCTTACTCTCCACATAAGCATAATCTTTCTCATTGGTAATAGTGGGAGTAGGACTATCATAAACAACTTGAACACTATAGATTAATAGATTAATTGTGTATTAGGAAGATGGTGTTCAACAAGGGTGTAATTCCCTGCATGATTATGACAAGTTTCATAAGGATAATTTCTCCTTATGTCATAGGTACCTTTATAATCACTAAAGATAGGAGTTATAACATCATCATAGTAGATAAGAGCATTATCATTTCTAGAAACTATATTTGTAAACATGTTGTATTTATTCTTACTAGCAAAAGAATTATCAATTACCACATCACTAATGGGTAAAGGACTTGCAATCCTAATCCCCAAGCTTAGAGCTTTCCATATCATCACTCTCAGAGTTAGTACCAAAAAGATTTTCAAGATCATAAGTAGCATTATCATCATTTTCCCAATCACAAAAAGTAACATGCATATCACAATCAAAATCATCTTCAATAGTGCCTACGGACTTAACATCAGGATAATAATGAATGCAATCAAGCTCACCGTCCTCCAAAAATTTATGTCCGTTAGGAAAAAAATTGATCCGAGGAATATGCTCAGGCCAGGTTGATACCTGCTTATTGGCTTCTCGCCCTTCGTTGGTGAGCCCCAAGTGGAAGGCGTGATGCAGTAAAGCAATAGTTTTCCCTCGGTGAAGATACCAAGGTTTGTCTCCAGTAGGACTCCAGAGATGATAAGTAGGTGTCAGCGGCGCAACTGACGCAGACCTGCACACAGACACAGATAAATTTGTTCCGAACGAAGTTCAGAGAGGTTGTCAATCTCTCCGGTCTTGTTGTTCACAAATGATAAAACACAAGGGATAATGATAGCAACTTGAAAGTAAATGCAGAAAAGTAAATATAGCTTGGAAACAGTAATGGGGATATGGACCGGGATACGTGATGTTCACTAGTGATGTCTCTCTCCCAAAAGACGATAAAACTGCTATGCGAGGTAAACAAATTACAGAAGGGCAATTGACAGGATTATGAACACACCGCAATGCTAACTATGCTACAAAAGAAAGGAAGAGGTTCAAAAGCACAGGCAGTACGCCAAAATAAGTAGACCGAAATCCATCTGCATCTACTACTAATCATCCACCTTGAGATATCTATCCGGAACATCTCGCTGGTATTAAGTTGCGAGCCCCACCCAAAGTGTAAACCCAAAGCAACAGACAACTGCATTAAAAATAACTTTGCGTAAAGTAAACAATCCTTGTAACCGCGGTTACAAGCACCGTTGTTTTCCCCCTTGTGGCAACAACACATCCCCTAGACTCATGTTTCTGTCACCCAAGCGTGTCATCGGGGGGCATGAACCCATAATCTAGCACAACGCTCCCTCTTGGAGTCACTACCTACTACTTGGCCAAAGCAATAAACAGCAACGGAGAACATGCAAGAATTACTTAGGAACAAAAATATAAGAGATAAAAACCAAATATATTACTCTATCACAATCTGAACATAATCTCATAATCCATCAGATCCCTCCAAACTCAAAATAGCAACAACAGAAATATTACAAAGGTGCCTCGATCATGTAGGGCAGCTCACGAGGTCTAAACAATGAAGATCAAAGAGGGGAGGAGAACATCACATAGCTACTGATCACGGACCCATGGTCCAAGGAAAACTACTCACGAGACATCCGGGGAGCATCCATGGTGGAGAGGAGACTCCCGGAGGTCAATCCTCCCTCCGGCAGGGTGCCGGGAAGAGGTCTTCTGGTGCTCCCGATCTTGGAAGTGCGGCGGCGGCGGAACAGAGGCGAGTTCGCGGAATAGGGTTCCTCTTCTGGAGTTTTCCCGTGACGTAGATTAAATAGGCGAAGGGGGCAGCCAGAGGTGGACCAGGGGCCCCAGGCGCCCCCCTGGCGCGACCAGGGGTGGGGCCGCGCCGGGTGGCTGCCTGGGCCCCCTGGCTCCCCTCTGGCCCCTCCCGGGCTCTTCTCGAAGCTTCCGTCACGCTGATTTTTATCTGAATTTTCCCGAATTTTTCTGGCACTTTTTATATGGGGGAAAACTGAAATAGAAAAACAGCAGAAAACAGGAACTGGCACTGGGGTGCACTGAGTTAATAGGTTAGTCCAAATATGATCAAAAGTGTATGAAAGTGTATCTAGATCATAGTAATATCACACAAAACATGCATGGAGCAAGCAGAAATTATAGATACGTTTTGGACGTATCAATACCCATTCTTCTTCCTTCTTGCTCCTCTTGCTCCTCTTCTTTTTCTTCTTATTTACCTTAGGAGGGAGTGGTTGGAGATGAAGCTTCTCCACATATCCTGGTTTATCATTAGAAACAATAGGGGAAACTTGGGAGAAACTCTCTTTTTTAGTAGTAGAGATATAATAGACATTTTTATACTTTGGTAAAGTTCCCTCCTTTCTAATTAATCTTACTTATGTAATCATTTTCATGGCAATTAACAACACAATAGAGATGGAAATTTTGCAAAGTGTTGCTAATTCCTAAGGCATTAACATCTAGCCAAGAAGTCTTTTTTGATAACTCTTCACACATCAAAAATAACATAAGTTCATCATAAAGATCAGAAGTGATCATGTTATCACACAACTGATTAACAGTTATTCTTTGAAAGTTCATGCATTGAAAATTAAAGTGACCCTCTATGCAGCAAAGTTCACAAGTAAAAGGATAAAGGTCACACAATTCTCTAGCAATTTCATTTAAATCTTTGACCCAAGTGATTGTTCTTTCATGCTTATGTTGCTTACAATACTTCTCTTCTTCAATCATAGGCCGTTCACAAGGTCTATCCACTCCAGAAAAATTAACATGCTTATATAAAACTTCATTTTCAGGAATTGGATCATGCATGTTGCAATCATCATGAACAATATCATTTTCTTTGCAAATCTCTTTAAAAGGTTCATGATGCTTGATCCAATTCTCCTGAGGCATATTAAGTTGTGAAGCAAAAGATTTGAGGAAATCAACAAGGAGTTGAGAATCAAGCCCAAACTTAGCACTAAACTTATTAAAACTTGCAGTTTCAACAAAGGACTTAATGCAATCATACTCATAATTTATACCTGACTCTTTACCTTTGTCGATCTCCCAATCTTCCGTATTGCGTTGAATTCTTTCAAGGAGTTCCCATTTAGCATCAATCTTTTCGTTTGTGAAAGAACCCATAGAGGAAGCATTGGAGAAAGTCTTTATCCTGTCGAGAGAGCCTCGCATAAAAATTAGTAATAATTATATCTTTGGGGAGCCCATGGTCATGACATTTTAGCATTAAACTTTTCAGTCTCCCCCAACCTTGAGATATGCTCTCTCCGTCATGAGGATAGAAATTATAAACATAATTCTTATTCTCATGAACTTCATGAAGAGGATAAAACTTGGAGTAAAAGAGAGATTGGATCTCTTCCCAATCCCGTAGGTGAGAATCATCTAGTAGCCTATACCATTCCAATGCTTTTCCTTTCAGTGACAAGGAAAATAATTTCTTCATGACTTCACCTCTTGTCAAACCTGAAATCTTAAATAACTCACGAAGTTCTGTAAGTTTCAGAAAATGAATACTAGGATTGACTGTCCCATCATAACAATCATTAATAATTATTTCAACTATCCCAAGTGGTATTTTGAACGGGATACATTCAGTAGGTGGAGGAGACTTCTCTACCACGGGTGTGGTAAAGCGGCCTTCCCCAAACAGCGAACTAAGAGTGCAGTTTTCCATAAGCATAACTAGTGAAAAATCAAAAAAAGAAACGAAAAGATTTAATTGCAAGATATAAAGATATACCTTCAAACCTTACCTCCCCGGCAACGACGCCAGAAATAGCTTGATGTCTACGCACGCTTCTATTCTTGTAGACTATGTTGGGCCTCCAAGCGCAGAGGTTTGTAGGACAGCAACAGTTTCCCTCAAGTGGATGACCTAAGGTTTATCAAACTCAGGGAAGTAGAGGTTGAAGATGGTCTCTCTCAAGCAACCCTGCAATTAAGATACAAGAAGTCTCTTGTGTCCCCAACACACCTAATACAACTAGGAGTTGTATAGGTGCACTAGTTCGGCGAAGAGATGGTAAAATACGAGTGATAGGTGTGGTGTGACGCCCCCAAAATCAGACCGTGTACAGTAATCATACACACAGGGTACACGACTGAGATTAGGGTGCCACGGTGATAATATCACAGCACAACACTAAACACAAAAGGATAAACAAATATATTACAATAGAGGGGGTCACACAGACCCGAATATATAAGTCATACAAGCCATAATATCTGAGTACAGACATAGTTAGTCAAGTTTTGCCTTAAGAAGGCTAGCACAAATCACATCAGAGATACAGAACGAAAAGGCGAGGCCTCCTGCCTGGGATCCACAGTACTACTCCTGGTCAACGGGGAACTCGACGTCGTAGTAGGCGCCTCCGGGGTACTCCTGCTCCTGGGCTCCAACGTCGGCTGCAGCGGCCGATCAGGCAAAACAGTAAAGGAAATAAAGCAGGTGAGTATCTAGTATACCCGCGAGTCTTACGTCCGCTACTAAGCATTATGCATTGTATCAACGGAATGAAGAGGCTGTATATAGTGGACTGAAGACAGAAATTCAGAGCAAGGGTAAGAAGCTAGGCCTATCGAAGACTAGCATCTTCCAACGGTGTCTTGCAGCATGAGGTAAGAATCAGCCAACAGTTTATACAAAACAGTAAAGTAGCAATGAAGCAGAAGTTGCTGCAACATTGAATAATAATAAGTTGTAATAATTAACAATGCCTCCGAGTTCGCCTCCTCGACATCCCCGCGAGGAAAAGAACCCGGAACCATACAGTTTAATATTAATAGTTTCTAGTGGTAAGATCCAGCTTCAGCATAAAGCGTCCTGTTACCGTGGACACGGCTATCGATAGATCAATCTTCCCTGCAGGGGTGCACTTGTGTTACGCTACACGCACGGATCTCTAGGGTGGCGGGAACCTTGTTAGGGAACGCTCCACCGAGGCTATCCGACACTTCATAGCCCATCTTTCAAACTCAACAGAGAGGTCATCCGCCGGTCTAAATCCTAAGTACGACGGGCCTTGGACCCCAACCCGAACGTACTCCTGCACGGTGCGTGGCTGGCCGGTGAATTTGAAGCAAATCCAAATAAGACACCACCGCGCGAGCAAATAAGACAACACCACTTCCCGGCGCAGGCCGCGGTACTGCTGACGTCTGAAGAGTCCTCGGACGACACTAAGAAGCGGAGGAGCCCATAACTCGTAGTTCCCACGGGTAGGTAGTGCGTACATGGCATATAGCCAACTCAAGACATTCACTGAACCATTTAGCATTTTAATTAACCTGCGTGACAACCGTTATCGTTGCCTCGACTTAACCGACCCGCGGACAACGACAGCAGCCAGGACCACCAGTACATCGGTGCCTGCCCTGTCGTCCCACCAAGTCACTGCGGTTACCAACAAGGTGAACCGTCTCCTTACCTTGTCTCGCGTGTGCTCCTGGAGGAGCTCGACTTTCGTGGGTTGGTAACTCTCGCGGCCAACGATCAGGGGCCAAGCACACCGGTACACTGGTCGTACCCTCCCTGTCGTCCCGTCGCAATACCTCTCGCGGGCACTGTTGGGTCGCCCGACTTCTTACCTGAAGGACAATCGTCGTTCAGGACCCTATGGCGGTAAGACAAAGTCAGCCTCGAGTGGAGTACAAGGATTACTCCTTGATAGCTCACGCTTGAGGTGACTAGGCATAACCCAGATAGGGGCCTTTGACGGTGTCTGCATTGTACCGTACCTGTGCAGTTATAATATAAGTATCCGCGTCCACTCCCCTGAGTGATCACGGCCCTCTATCTAATCCTAGCTAACAATGCGCAGGGCTCACTGCTGAATAATGCATAATAAAATTAATAGGCAGCATAGGATAAAGGAAGGCACATCAAGGGGCGACAAAATCAGGCTATGCAGTTGAATAGGATTGTAATCGTAGCAGCAGCAGTAACAATGCCTAGTGCAAGAAATGTACGGAAAGATAGGCGATATCTGGGGAAGAGAATGGCTCTGCTTGCCTGCAAGCTCGACGGTAGTAGTAGGGTCGTCGACGACGTAGTCGTACTCAGCAGCGGTGTAGTCGAGGCAGCAGCGGGGTCTACCGAAGATTAAGGGGGGAAGGAAAACAGTAAATACACAGCAATAATATACAAACATATGCATGACATGACAGATGAAATGTTAACGGTATTCTAACGCAGTGTAATGCTCATTGCTCGGAACAGAAATTCATCTGAGGATGAACTACCGGCTCCGGGTGATTACCGGACAGGGTGACCGGAGGGGGAAGGATCAAGCCAGAGGTGTCGTGGTTACCGGAACAACATAAGGGGGGTGTATCCGTGCTATTTGAACCATTCCGGACAACTTTCGTGTTCGGAATAAATTCATCCGGGCACTCTAACAGTACCAGACAATTTATCGGGCAGACGGTCCGGAGGGGGAATGTCCGATGTTCGTTGTGTTAGAGGGGGGTGGTAGACATACGGATAGCGTATTCGTATTCATTGTATTTTTCTGATCAACTTTCATGTATAAAGTTTTTGAATCCGAGTTACGGTTTAAAAGTTATTGAATTTCAAAGTTTAAATCAATTTAAATGATTTTCTGGATTTCTTTTATTATTCATTTAAACATTATCCAAAACATTATCCACAACATTATCCAAAACAGTGCTGACATGTGGGACCCACATGTCAGCCTCTGTTATTTATAAAACACTTAATTAAATTAGAAAATACCCCTGGACCCACATGTCAGTGACTAGTTTTTTAATTAATTGGATTAATCTAAATCATTAAGTTTTATTAATCCAGGGGGACCCACATGTCAGTGACTGGGGTTGCCCATTCAGCACAGTTGACTGGTCAACCCAGTCAACTGGTCCACGGGGACCCACTGGCAGTGACCCAGGGGGGGTTGCCCGAGGGGTGCCACGTCAGGGGGCGCCGACGGCTAGTCGCCGGCGAGCCCAGCACGGCGGAGGCCACGGGAGGGCGTCGGGATTCGGCTAGGGGGGGTCCATTCGCCACGGGATTTGGTGCGTTCGAACTGGAAGACAACGCCGCGTCGATTCCAAGTGGTGGCGCCGTCGGGGGTGGCCGGGGTGAAGCTCGCCGTCGGCAATGGCGGAGGCAGCGCTCGGGTCAAAATGGAAGTCGGGGTTACGGGGTGAAAACGAACGCGCAAGTGGATGGAATCGAACCTACGAGGCACGGGGAGTACAAGGGTGTCACAAGTGCGCGCTAGGAGGCCCTGTGAGCTCGGCTTCGTCAATAATGGCGGAGCAGACGCTCGGCTACAATGGCGACTCGAGCTACGGGTCGAATTCGAGCTAACTACTGGTCCAAAATGAGCACACGCACCACGGGGAACCTACTGGTGCACTTGGCGTGGGCTGGGACGAACCAAAACGACGACTCCGACGACGTGCCACGGCGGCCGGAGCAAGCGAGTTAGGGGAGAAGGCTACGGGTAGATTACATGTTATCGGGGTGCTGTAAGCGGAAGCCGTGCTCACCTGCGATGCGTAGTGGACGGCAGGCTGCTCGGGGAGGGCTCGACGGAGTGGCAATTCGACGGCGAGGTTGCGGCGGCGCCGGAGGGGAACGGTGGCGTAGTCGTCGCTGCCGGGCTCCACGGTTCGATTCCTTGCGCTCGGAGACGAGGACGTCGACGAGGGACACGCCGGACAGGTCTTCGGGGCTCGGGGAGGTTGCTGGCCACGGCGGTTCACCACGGCGGCGAGGCTGCGCTCGGGTGATTTCTTCCCCGACGATGGCGAGAGGGGGAGGAGGGGAATGGAGGTGCGGGGGTGTCCAGGAGGGAGGGGGCCTCGTCCTTATCGCGTCCGCGGCGTCAGGGGGCAGGTGAAGGGCGGGGCCGGCTGGCAGCGGCGCGGCCACGGCGGGCGGCCGTACGGGGCAGGTGGGGGGTGGTTGGAGGAAGAAGACAAGGGGGGGGGCTTGGGCTGGGCTGCGGTGGGCTTCGCCCTGGGCGGGGGTTTAGTGTTTTCCCATTTTCTGGTTTTTCTGCTTATTCAAATTCTTTTCTGTAATTGATTTGTTAACCCTAGCATTTTTGAAAAATATAATTGGTGTTTGTAAATTAGTTTTATATATTACTAGGGTGCCACAAAAAGTTATGCAGCAAAATAAATTCATTAGGTATTTCTTTTAAATATTAAATGCCCAAAGTAGGGGTTTTAACCTACTGTTTGAATTGTTTACAATTTTCTGCAACTCCAAAAATTACCAAAGTTGGTCCAACATGATTGTAATGATTTTAGGCAATTTACAAAAATAGTTCCATGATTTTTGGAACAACTTTATTTGAGCACTTTTGTTTGAATTTCCATTTGAGGTAGTTTCAACTAGGGTTGGTTTCATGATGAGCAAAAGGCATTGTGCTTTGTGTTTTGATTACCATGCTACCAACCAGCATGGTTTGAAAAGAGCAGAAGCAAGTTTGATTAGGGACAGGGGATAACAGTGATTAGCAAACAGTGATAGTCAACAGTGATGATGATTACTGTTACAAGCATCTGAGGGTGTTACATGTGGCAAAGCAAGGTAATATAAATCTGTAATAAAAAGCGCAGCAAGCAAACATGTGACAAAAGTGAGCACAAACGGTGTAACAATGGTGGAATCAAGGCCTAGGCTTCATACTTTCACTAGTGGCAACTCTCAACAACATTAACATAGTCTAATCACATGATATTTCCCATAAAACATGCAATGACGACGCACTCGGAGGTCATTCCTTTGTGGTCAAGAGAGGATGAGAATTATGTAAGGATACAAAAGCACACCTCAAAGTTCGTAGTTCTCAATCTATGGATTTCCCAATGTCTCCGCGGCCATCCAAAGAGAGTACCACAATCACCACAACATATATCAAGGATAGTCAAAGACAAGCGCCAAGAGACTCTCAATCTTCAATCAACAAACAAAAGAGGAAATCACTCATGATAATATTCTTCTAACCCATGTCCAATAGACCGCTGTCACCTTGGTCTCGGGGATTATACTAGATAAGATCAATTGAGTACATCAATCCAATACATAGAGGAAGGGAAATATCATGGGATCACCCTAGATTACAATAGCCTATGATCACAACGAAGATCACATCATGGGAGAGAGATAAGAATACATAGCTACTGGTAGAAACCTCAGCCCCGAGGGAGAACTACTCCCGCTTCATGGAGGGAGGAAGCAACGTCGATGGAGATGAATCCGGGGGCACTTCCCCGTCCCGGCAGGGTGCCGGCACAGGAATTCCGTCCCCCCGAAACTTGATGGCGATGGCGGCGGAGATCGGAATTGCTTCTGGAGAAAAGGGGTCTCGATTAGGGGTTTCCACCCCGAGGGCTAAATATAGGCGGAGGGGGCATCGAGGGGACCCACAGGGCAGCCAGGAGGGTGCCCGGCGCGGCCTAGGGTGGGGCCGTGCCAGGGACCCTTCTGGAGTCCCTGTGGTGGCCCCCCTCTGCTGCCTTGGTGATTCCGGAAGCTTCCGTGTCGCTGATTTTTTATATATTTTTTCTGGAATTGGAGCACTTTTAATGGCCGGAAAACCTGAAATACAAAACAGCAGAAAACAACAACTGGCAGCTGGGTGCACTGGGTTAATAGATTAGTCCAAATATGCTCAAAAGTGTATGAAAGTTCAAGGAAAACATGGCAAAGTCACACAAAACATGCATGGAGCAAGCAAAAATTATAGATACGTTTGGGACGTATCAGCCACCCGATGTTGACCTCGTCTCAAGGTACACGAGGGGCAGTGGCGTTAGCGGTTGTTGATGATGTCATTGATGCCTCTAAGTAGAGGATGGGACACTGCGATGTGGGGTCCACAGGGACTGCAGCGGTTTGTTGACCGTGTGACGCCACCTGTTGACAGTGAAGTGACCGCACATTTGATGCCCCACAGGCGTAAGGGATCGAGTTAGTCTTCGCGGCTAAGTTAACCCAATTTATTGATTCGACACACGGGGAGCCAAAGAGTATTTATAAGCTTTGACAGTTGAGTTGTCAATTCAACCGCACCTGAAATATACTTGCTTGCAACAATAGATAAGTGGTAACGGTGATGTGATAGTGATGATAGCAACAACAAAAGTAAATAGAAAAAAGTAACGACTAATAACCAGCAGGATTGAAAACACTGTAGGCTAGGGAGATGGATGGTCGGGCGCTGCATGGATGAGAGTAAACATATAATAGATTCTAACACGGGGCAAGGCACACAGAAAAGCTATGATCATCTAGGCAAATATCAAACATTAGGCATGTATCCCGTAGGTAGTTGTGCGTGCTTGCAATAAGAACTTGCACAACATCTTTTGTCCTATCATCCCGCTACGAACGGGGCCAAAAGGAACTTATGGAGATTAAGGTACTCCTGTCAAAGAGCACCGGAACAAAGCAATAAACTCAATGGATACAAGGAATCCTCAAATCATGGACCATCCCCTTTGGTGTCCCAAGCTGTCACCTTTGGGATCGCCGGTTCCGGACCATAATAGGTGCATACAACTCATAGATAGGATCTAGAACACAAATATATTCATAAAAACACATAGGATTTAGATCTGAAAACATGGCACTCAGGCCCAAAGTGACAAGCATTAAGAACAACAAGTTGTAGCAAAGAAGATAAACACCAATCTAGATGATAGGCAACATGCCCCAAAAAATCTGACGAAATATTACATGATTTAAACTCATCCAATCCCTACCATCCCCTTTGCCTACAGCAGGGAATTACTCACAAATGTGAAGAGAAGTCATGGAGGATGGATGGAGTGGTGATGGTGATGACGATGGCGATGATCTCCCCTCTCCGGAGGCCAAATCAACCTCCAGATTAGCCGTCCCGAAGAAGAACAGAGGGTGGCGGCGGCTCCGCGACGGAAACTAGGAAAACGACTTCTTTTCTGGGGTTTTCTCATCATGGGGATAAATAGGAGCCTCGGTAGGGCACCAGAGGAGGGGGGAGCAGCCCAGGCGGCCTGAGGGCGCGGCCCCACCCCTGGCCGTGCCAGGGGGGCGCCTGGGGCCCCCAGGGCTCCCCTCTGGTCCCACTTCTGGCTCCTGACTCCATCGGGTGCGTGGATTTTCTGATAATTTTCTGGGAATTTTCCGGGATGTCTAAAAATCCATTTTCCTGCACACAATAAAACCACACAGGCAGCTCTGCTGAAAACAGCGTCAGTCCGGGTTAGTTTCGTCCAAATCATGCAAGAATGAGGGTAAAACAATAGCAAAAGTGTTTGGAAAAGTAGATACGTTTGAGACGTATCAACTCCCCCAAGCTTAGCATATTGCTTGTCCTCAAGCAATTCAGTTCAACGAACTGGACGCGACAAAGAAAACTTTGACAAACTCTTTTGCTTCATTAGATGTATATAAGCATGTACTACGAAAAGAGTTTAGCAAGTAATGAAACAATGCTATAAGGACAATGCACGAAGCAATTCTTCTTTCATGTGATCAGTCACAAACAACTAAAAGTAAATAATAAGCTACTGAAAATCAAGACAGGATCACAATGCACATAGCTTGAACATACTTGAGTGGAATTTCGCTAGCCTCCATGAGTGAAGCAAAACATAAATGCAGAAACTCCTTCGGAGTTTTAAAGGTGACTAGAACTCAGTATTTCAAACTAGCAATAACACAAGCATGCAGAAGACAATGTAATACTTTGGGACAATGCAGGTTACACTAAGAATGACAATTATGCTCTCAGAGTTGGTTCTTTGAAGAAAGAAGGGGAGACTCTCGAACCGTGGCTTTTGATGGCAAGGTTGAAAACCCGTGAAAGGAAGCAAAGACTAAACATGTGCCAGAGCTCTTGGTTTTGAAAACAGAGATAAAACAATTTTGAGAAGTGCAACTTTCCAGTCAACGGTGAACGGTAAAGGTCTCTCAATATCTCCCATGCCAACCATATATAATGCCTTTTTCTTACACATATTCCCTTTTTCATAAATCTTCGATGGTCTATGGAACCTTTATTTTGCCTCAAGGATGGAAGGAGGGTATCGTTCCACCTATCATAAGCAACATTTGGTCCATTTCACTCCATCATCAAGTATGGGGGAGGTGTAACTCTCATATTTTTTTTCTGTTTTGACTAGTTAAAACTTCCGTCAAAATATTTTTGGCATGAAAGATACTGATTCCCCTTCACCGCACCATGAGCTTGTACGGTTAAAAAAAGGAAACTTTTTTGAATAAATTTTGAGATGGCACAAGAAAGTCTAAGTTAGGAGTGGCCGGTAAATACCACATATAGGTAGGTATGATGGACTCAAATGGAACAACTGGGTTTGAAAAGGAGTTTGGAAGCACAAGCAGAATTCCGCTTAGTGCGAGCGAAGGCTAGCAAAAGACTGGGAAGCGACCAACTAGAGAGAAATAACTGTCATAATCATGCAGAGCGACAAAGCAACATTGAATCGGGCATGAAAGTGATATAACTATTCTGAAACAAAAAGATCATCAAGGCAAAAGTAGACTTTTTAGTCGTAAGCATGTGTGAACATGTGCCAAGTCAATCCAAAAATTCTCCGAAGGGAAATACCACTTCAGTATGCCAAACCATGAACAATGCAATGCATGTAAATAATTTCAACAACACATTATGTACTCTAGCTATTTGAGACTAGCCACAAGGAAAGCATGAACACTGGGAAAGCATTGTAAACATAGCACTATGTCGCTACAAGCTGGTCTCTAGATCATAAGTACAGGCATATGTACAAAAGTAGAAACAAAAAGAGTTCATACCGATTTTCCTTGTTGTTCCCTTCCGTCGATCTTCGTCATTACTGCCTGGTCACTTGCACGATCGAACGTAGGAAATATAATCAAATGCCATCACGGACTCGAGCTGATCTCTGAAAACAAAGCAAACTAAAGAGAGAAAGGAAATCTTTTTGGGTTTTTCAAAGGTTAAAAGAAAGCAAAAGAAAAGAGGAAACGGGCAAAAGCTTCGAAAAGGATCAAAGCGAATAAAAATAAGACGGATAATACAATGGAAAAGTGAGAAGGGCACGTACTCCCCCAAGCTTAGGCTTTTGGCCTAAGTTGGTAGTAGCTAATGTCCCCAGGAGCCTCCTGCTCCAGGGTAGTACGGGCAATGTTCAAGATATCGCTTATCGTTATCGTATCGGTCGAGCCCCGATAAGGGATAAAACGGCTTATCGGCCGATTTATCGGTTATATCGATCGATCATTTATCGGCAAAAAAAAATTAAAACTTTTATTTTTGTAAGAGAAAAAATATAATATATATGCTATATTAATTATTACACACATGATAAATAAGTGCTCTAAGCATTCAAAATATGCTATATTAGCGTACAAGTAATAATATTACACACACAAATTGTCACATGCTCAAAAACCTTCCATTCCAAGTTTCCAACATAAACAAGCACAAGTGCACAACATTAGTATTTAACATAGGCACATGCATTCGAACATAAACAAGCACAATTTGAAGTTTAGTAAACAATACGTTCATGCAAAGAGAGACATTTTTGCTAACTAGAGAAATAAAATCAGGGGAGAAGAGAAATCCTACCGTGGTGCTGCTCTTCTGTAAAAATCGGTAAATATCGTTAAAATCGGCAAAAATCGGTAAAAATCGGCAAAAATCGGTCTGACAGCCGATATATCGGCCAGAGCGATAAATCATGTCTATCCTATCGGTAGGACCCCGATAAGCGATATATCGGAATATCGGCCGATATTTGGAACACTGAGTACGGGTGAGTCCAAGGGTCGTATGAGGCTTCCGGTGCGTACACCGAAGTCCTCGGCTCCTCCCACGAAGAAGGATCCGCGCTCCAAGCAGAGGAAGACCCTTCACCAAACTGGGTGAAGGTCTCCCCCTGGAAAGGTGGGAACTCACCATGCTCCTCCTTGTCGGGCACAACCCCCTCCATAGGGTTATGAAACTGATGCTGGACCACGAACTCATCGAACTGGATAACATCAAAGGACCATCCGTTCATGCGAGAAAAATCAAACAAAAGAGGTGCAGGTAGACGGATCTTGCGTTCCGTGGTAGCTCCGAAACGCAAGATATAATCAAGGTTACCAAACTCGGAACTCATGGTAACAAACTTATGCCTTTTCATAGCAGCAAGATCAAAACTTAAATAAGTAAAAGGCTTATCATCGGGGTCTGGGGTGCCATTAAGAGACTCTAGGATAAGTGTGGCGTAAACGCCACCAAATAAGTCTCCCTTGTTACCGTTCATAGCAAGGCGTCGAGCAATTAAGGCACCCACATTATAATCAAACCTCCCTGAAAGGGCGGTTGCCAGGATAGCAATATCCGGCGCAGATATGTTGCTTGTGTTGTCACGAGCTAACACCCCTCTAGCAATAAAATACACAAAATACCTGAGGTGTGGGAATAAGATGCTGGAGATCTTTGATCGATGAATATCCATTGTATGCATGCTACAGAGCGAGTTGAAGACGGTTCTCAGCTCGGAGGGCTAAGAGCTCATCTTCGCCGTCTGTCGCACGTTCGGCACACCTATTATTTCACAAAACCTTTCCAAAGGCATGGTCAAAAGATCATTGTAAATTTTAAACTCAACAGAACCAGCGTCAAGGTTATATCTAAAACTGTTAATGAAACAGGAGGTGAGTTTTTGATACTGGGTAACACGACACGTTGCGAGCCGCGTCAAACCTGCATTAGCACAAAGATTATAGAACTCCTCCCTAATTCCTGCAGCTTCAAGGAATACATCGCACGGGAAAGTCATTGCACGTGCTTGATTTGTGTTCTCCAACAACTCCAAGGGCACATGATCTTCGTTGTAGCTCACCCTAGCAGTCGAGGGTGAAGTTGCAGCTCTTGTAACTCGATCGGAGCGCTCGGGCCTCTTCTTCCCAAGCCACCCCTTTGCTCTTCCTAGCAAACTCATTTCTGAAATTTTTGACAAATTAAAAAAACAAGGATTTAAACAAAGTGAGTTAAGGCAAACTACTCAACTCACTTACCTAAGGCATAAACTTGCATCAAAACTTGGAAAATAAAATTCTACACATGCATGCAAGCTCATATAAAAAACACCAAGAGCTACTAAAACTCACAAATGAAGCCAACAATCAAAAATCTAATTGGAGGGGTGAAGGAGTTACATACCAGGGAGTATTTGCTCAAAATTTCAGCTTGAATTGTGGGCTGTAGAGAGAGATCAAAAATTTCCTCCAAGAACAACAAGAACGCAAGAACAAAGTGCAGAACTCGCGTTTTTGGAGAGAGAAGAAGGAGGAGGAAGAAGACATACCTGGAAGTGGGGCCTGTGGGCCCCAGGTGCCCTGTGGGCGCGACCAGGGGGCAGGCCGCGCCAGCTGGCCGCCTGGGCCACTGGTGGCCCCCCTGGTCAGCCCCAGGTGCCTCTGGGTCACTCCCGGCATGGAAATTTTTATTTTTATTTTTCTGGAATTTTTCTGAAAACTTCACTGTTGAAAATTTCTCGGAGTTCAAAAAGCTGCAAAACATTCTGAAAACTTAAAGTGGTGATTAATATGGTGAAACTTCAAAAACATAAAAACTTGGTACAGCAAAGAGAATGAAAGCTAAAGAAAATGAAAACATAACAAGCTTGACTTTTTACCTATATAAAACAAGCTCACTAGTAAGGTTGATCAAGTCTGACCAACAAACCGGCGATATATAGAACAAGAAGTCTCCCCTCTTATGAAGTGATCATTGCACCTTTACTTTAATGGACATTGTCCCCACCATAATGGTTTTGTACTTGTGGTGCACATGTAGTGGACAGTCCCATTCTCCAATCTTTACGGTCTCGATATTCTCTATAGAGTTAAGGCCATGCCTCTTGTCGATCTTCTTTGGAAAATACACCGTGTGTTCTTTGTCATCAACGTTGAAGGTGACCTTTCCTTTATTGCAATCAATAATAGCACCTGCGGTGTTAAGAAAAGGTCTACCAAGGATAATGAACATGCTCCCATCCTCGGGCATGTCAAGCACAACAAAATCTGTAAGGATCAAACAGTTAGCAACTTCAACGGGTACATCCTCACAAATACCTATTGGGACAGTTGTTGACTTGTCAGCCATCTGAAGGGAGATATCTGTAGGGATTAGTTTCTCTAAACAAAGCCTTTTGTAAAGAGAGAAAGGAATAACACTCACTCCTGCACCAAGATCACATAAAGTAGCTCTGACGTAATTATTCTTTATGGAGCAAGGAATGGTGGGTATACCTGGGTCACCGAGCTTCTTAGGAATCTTGCCACTGAAAGAGTAGTTAGCAAGCATAGTAGATATTGCCTCATTAGGAACTTTTCTTTTATTAGTAACAATATCTTTCATATATTTCGAATAAGGAGGTAACTTAATAGCATCAGTCAAAGGAATTTGAAGAAAAAGAGGTTTCATCCATTCACAAAATTTATTATAATGCTCTTCTTCTTTGGATTTGAGGGACTTACCTGGAAAGGGCATGGGTTTTTGTATCCATGGTTCTCTTTCCTTCCCATGTTTTCTTGCGATGAAGTCTTCTTTAGAGTACCTCTTGTGTTTATCGGGTGCTTCTTCTTCTCTTACCTTGGGTGGATCATCCCTCTCGGTGTCTTTTTCTTCCGGCTCGGCATCGTCTTCTGTTTCAGCATCAGAGGTAGATATGCTGTTAGGATCAACATCAGGCTTTTTACTTGTAATAGGATCATCGGGATTGTCAGCCTCCTTGTGTTTCTTCTTCTTCTTTTTCTTCTTTGGAGAGCTAGCAGCCTCGTCTTCTTCTTGTACCTGAGAATCTTGCTCGATCCTCTTCGGGTGCCCCTCAGGATAAAGTGGGTCCTGGGTGTGTATTCCACCCCTTGTTTTGATTCCATAAGCTTGTATGTCCTGTTTGTCATTATTAGCAAGCAAATCTTTTTGCACATTAGAAATTTGTTCAAGCTGAGTTTGAACCATATGAAAATGCTTAACAAGACATTTAACATCATTAACTGTTCTCTCTAGAACATCACATAAACTTTTGATAGCAAGAGAATTATCATGCAACTGACTTTGTAACTTCCTATTAAAATGGTCTTGCTTAACAATAAAATTATCAAGCTCATCTAAACATTGGTCGGGAGGCTTACCTCTAGGGATGTCACTTTCAGTAAAGTCTAATAGAGAGTGTACCTCTACCAAGGGAGGGTGAGTAGTAGGCTCACACAACTCCTCAATAGGCGGTAAATTCTTCACGTCTTCGGCTTTAATACCCTTCTCCTTTATAGACTTCTTTGCTTCTTGCATATCTTCGGGGTTCAAAACAAGCATGCCCCTCTTTTTCGGTGGTAGAAGTGGTTCAGGGACGGACCAATCTTCATAGTTCTTGGCAATTTTGCACATTAGCTTCTGGATTCAGATAGAAGTGGTTCCCTGAAAACACAACTAGCACAACTATCCAGATAGGTTCTGGATTCATCGGTTAAACCAGCGTAAAATATATCAAGAAATTCATTCTTGGGAACTCCATGTCCCGGCATAACCTTAAGTAAATCACAAAACCTCCCCCAAGCTTTAGGGAGGTGCTCATCCTGCAATTGTTTAAAGTTATAGATTCTTTGCAAAGCAGCATGTTGCAGATGAGCTGGGAAATATTTATCAACAAAGAATTTGACTAAGTCCTGAGGACTTTTAATGGAACCATAGGGTAGTGCATCGTACCAATTTAGCGTCCTTCTTTAAAGAAAAAGGGAAAAGCTTGGCCACATAGAAGTTTCGTATCCTCTCATCAGTGGTGAATAGGTTGCTTAACTCAGCGAGTTTGGTCAAGTGTGCTATAGCATCATCATTTTCTCTGCCATAAAAGGGGTCAGCCTCGACTGTGGATATAAGTGAAAGATCAACAGAGAAATCATAATCAGAATCAGTGATGCATATAGGAGATGTGGCAAATTGAGGATCAGGAATAACTTTGTTCTTCATGGAGTGCTTTTTGAGCAGCTCCTTAACAGCTCCAGGGTCAGAGTCGACACACTCTCTGAGTTCCCTGCAAAAATCATCATCAAGAGTAACATAATCATCATCAAGGATTCTCTCCCTGAGTTCATCTAAGCTCGGGTAACCAAAGGTTTTGCAGGTAGGAATATAGGTAGTAGGGGTCTCGGTCTTGGATTTTGCTGCATCCTTAGCAGTCTGAGTTTCAATATGGCGACCAAGAAAAGTAGCATCATCAAGAGTAGTGGAAGCATCATCAAAAGTATCGGACATAGTAACAGACTCAATAGAAGCATCATGTAGTGGTGGTGAAGTAAACTTACTCATAAAAGAAGGTGAATCAAGTGTAGCACTAGTGTTCAGAACAGTACCTTTTCTTGTACGGGATGGTAAGATCGGAACCTTGGGGTCTCCTTTCTTACACATAGCGGATGATATGCAGCAGGGAGGATACTTCGAGTAGACTTGTAAATATTGCTATGCTCCCCGGCAACGGCGCCAGAAAACGCTGCTTGATGCCCCACAGGCGTAAAGGATCGAGATAGTCTTCGTGGGTAAGTTAACCCAATTTATTGATTCGACACACGGGGAGCCAAAGAGTATTTATAAGCTTTGACAGTTGAGTTGTCAATTCAACCGCACCTGAAATATACTTGATTGCAACAATAGATAAGTGGTAACGGTGATGTGATAGTGATGATAGCAACAACAAAAGTAAATAGCAAAAAGTAACGACTAATAACCAGCAGGATTGAAAACACTATAGGCTAGGGAGATGGATGGTCGGGCGCTGCATGGATGAGAGTAAACATATAATAGATTCTAACACGGGGCAAGGCACACAGAAAAGCTATGATCATCTAGGCAAATATCAAACATTAGGCATGTATCCCGTATGTAGTTGTGCGTGCTTGCAATAAGAACTTGCACAACATCTTTTGTCCTACCATCCCGCTACGAACGGGGCCAAAAGGAACTTATGGAGATTAAGGTACTCCTGTCAAAGAGCACCGGAACAAAGCAATAAACTCAATGGATACAAGGAATCCTCAAATCATGGACCATCCCCTTTGGTGTCCCAAGCTCTCACCTTTGGGATCGCCGGTTCCAGACCATAATAGGTGCATACAACTCATAGATAGTATCTAGAACACAAATATATTAATAAAAACACATAGGATTCAGATATGAAAACATGGCACTCGGGCCCAAAGTGACAAGCATTAAGAACAACAAGTTGTAGCAAAGAAGATAAACACCAATCTAGATGATAGGCAACATGCCCCCAACAATCTGACGAACTATTACATGATTTAAACTCATCCAATCCCTACCATCCCCTTTGCCTACAGCAGGGAATTACTCACACATGTGAAGAGAAGTCATGGAGGATGGATGGAGTGGTGGTGGTGATGACGATGGCGATGATCTCCCCTCTCCGGAGGCCAAATCAGCCTCCAGATTAGCCCTCCCGAAGAAGATTAGAGGGTGGCGGCAGCTCCGCGACGGAAACTGGGAAAACGACTTCTTTTCTGGGGTTTTCTCGTCATGGGGATAAATAGGAGCCTCGGTAGGGCACCAGAGGAGGGGGGAGCAGCCCAGGCGGCCTGAGGGCGCGGCCCCACCCATGGCCGCGCCAGGGGGGCGCCTGGGCCCCCCAGGGCTCCCCTCTGGTCCCACTTCTGGCTCCTGGCTCCATCGGGTGTGTGGATTTTCTGATAATTTTTTGGGAATTTTCCGGGATGTCTAAATATCCATTTTCCTGCACACAATAAAACCACATAGGCAGCTCTGCTGAAAACAGCGTCAGTCCGGGTTAGTTTCGTCCAAATCATGAAAGAATGAGGGTAAAACAATAGCAAAAGTGTTTGGAAAGTAGATATGTTTGAGACGTATCAACATTGCACGTAGAACGAGGAGGCGCGGTAACTTCTCTGGGTTTCCCGTGCGCGTGGAGATAGTGGAGCACCCGTTCCACTACGCGCGGCCACGCACAAGCGACAGATGCGCGCCGGGTGGCAACGAATACCATTCGTCGGTGTGAGGGCATGGTAAAATATTTATACGGGGGGTGTGAAACAGTGCGCCGCCGTCACCTGTGTTTGGCATCCTCCTCCTTTCTCCCGGCACACTCCACCATAGCCACCTGCATCCCCAAGTTCTTGCGAGCGGTGAGCCTCGCCCCTGTGGGAGGGAAAACGTTGTCCCACAACCATGGGGAAGAAGAGCAAGGCCGCAGCAAAGAACTTCGCACCGGAGCTGGCAAAGAAGAAGGGTGGTGCTGCCGCTAGAGGTGCTGCTGGGGCCGCCGGACCGTCTGCGTCGATGGAGCCAGCTTTTCTCCCAACGAGTACATAGGGGTATTCAATCCCTCCAGCCTTGTTGTTTACAAAGGATCAAACGCAATAGGATAATAGTAGTGGTGATGATAGCAACTGAAAGGAAATAAAGCAGTAAATAGTGGAGGTGTAAACAATGGTGGAAATATGGACAGGGATCCCATGATGTTCATTAGTGATGTCTCTCTCCCAAAATACGATAAAAGAGCTAAGTTGGGTAAACAAATTACAGCCGGGCAATTGACAGAATTATAAATGCACTGCAATGCTAATTATGTTGCAAAGAAAGATAGAGGCTCAAAAGTATGGGCAGTACGCCAAGACAAGTAGACCGAAATCCATATGCTTCTACACACTAATCAACCACCTTGAGATATCTGTCCACAACATCTCGCTGGTATTAAGTTGCCAGCCCCACCCAGAGTGTAAACTCAAAGTAACAGACAACAACATTAACAAACTTTGCGTAAGGTAAACAATCCTTGCAACCGCGGTTACAAGCACCGTTGTTTTCTCCCTGGTGGCAACAACACATCCCCTAGTCTCATGTTTCTGTCACTCAAGCTAGACATCGAGGGGGCATGATCAAACCCACAATCAAGCATAGACGCTCCCTCTTGGAGTTACTATCTACTAATTGGCCAAAGCAATAAAAAGTAACGGAGAACATGCAAGAATTACTCAAGAACAAAATATAAAAGGTAAACCAAATATATAACTCATCACGATCTGAACATAATCTCATAATCCATCGGATCCCAGCAAACACAACATAGCAACAACAGGAAAATTACATAGATGCCTTAATCATGTAGGGAATATCACAATGACTAAGAATTGAAGCACAAGATTGGAGAGAAGACATCACATAGCTACTGGTCATGGACCCATGATCCAAGGGGGACTACTCACGGCACATCCAGGAAGCGTCCATTGTGACGCCCCCAAAATCAAGTCGTGTACAGTAATCATACACGCAGGGTACACGACCAAAATCATGGTGCCACAGTGAGAATATCACAGCACAACACTAGACACACATAAGATAAATCTAATATTACAAACTAGGGATCACGAGGATCCGAATACATAAGTTATACAAGCCATAGTATCTGAGTACAGACATAGTTAGTCCAGTTTTGCCTTAAGAAGGGTAGCACAAATGACATCAGAGATACAGATCGAAAAGGCGAGGCCTCCTGCCTGGGATCCACCGAACTACTCCTGGTCGACGGGGAACTCGACGTCGTAGTAGTCGCTTCCGGGGTACTCCCGCTCCTGGGCTCCAATGTCGACTGCAGCGGCCGATCAGGGAAAACAAAAAGGGGGGAATAAAGCAAGGGTGAGTATCTAGCATACCCGCAAGTCTTACGTCCGCTACTAAGCATTTATGCATTTGTATCAAATGGAAAGGGGAGGCTCTATATAGTGGACTGCAAGGTAGAAAGTCAGAATAAGGATGAGAAGCTAGGCCTATCGAAGACTAGCATCTTCCGACGAGTCTTGCAACATGAGGAGAGAATAGTCAACAGTTTATATAAAGCATAAAGTAACAATGCAGCAGAAGTTGCTGCAGCATTGTATAATAGTAAGTTGTAATAATTAACAATGCCTCCGAGATCACCTCCTCGACTTCCCTGCGAGGAAGCAAACCCGGAACCAAAAGGTTTAGTAATAATAGTTTGTAGTAGTAGGATCTGGCTTCAGCATAAAGCTTCCTGTTACCGTGAACACGGCTATTTGAATAGATTAATCTTCCCTGCAGGGGTGCACTTCTGTTACACTACAACGCACGGATCTGCAGGGTGGCTTACACCTTGTTAGGGAATGCCCCACCGAGGCTATCCGATACAAAGTAGCCCATCCTTGAAACTCAACAGAGAGGCCATCCGCCGGTCTAAATCCTAAGTACACAGGGCCTTGGACCCCAACCCTGACATACTCCTGCATGGTGCGTGGGTGGACGGTAAGCAGTAGCAAAAACAACACAGCTCGAGCAAAGAAGACACCTCACTTCCCCATAATCAGCCCGCGGTACTGCTGACGTCTGAAGAGTCTTCGAACGAGACTACGATGCAGAGGAGCCCATAACTCATCATCCCACATGCAGGCAACACGTATAAGCCAAAAGGCTACTCAAGTCATCCGCCTGACCCATTAAGCATTTTATTATCTCGCGGACAACCGTTGTCGTTGCCCGACTAATTAACACAACGGACAACGAACAGCAGCCGGGACCACTATTATATCGGTGCCTGCTCTGTCGTCCCGTCAAAGCGCGCGGTTACCAACAAGGTGAACCATCTCCTTACCTTGTCTCGGGTGTGCTCCTGGAGGAGCTCAACTTTCGTGGTTTGGTAACTCTCGCGGCCAACGATCAGGGTCCAAGCACACCTGTACACTGGTCGTACCGTCCCTGTCGTCCCGTTGCAATACCACTTGCAGGCACCGTTGGGTCACCCGACTTCTTACCTTAAGGAAAACTGTGGCTCAGGACCCTAGGGAGGCTATACAGAATCAGCAACGAGTGGAGTACAAGGATTACTCCTCGATAGCTCCACCATATGTGGCTCGGCAGAGCCGAGGTAGGTGCCTTAGGCGGTGTCTGCATTGTACCGTACCTGTGCAGTTATAATCATCGTATCCACGTTCACTCCCCAGAGTGATCACGGTCCGCTATCTAATCCTAGTTGACTAAAAATGCGCAGGGCTCACTGCTGAATATAATATTTATATTAGGCAGCATAGGATAAAGGAAGGTACAGCAAGGGGCGACAAAAACAACTATGCAATAGAATAGGATTGTAACGTAGCAGCAGCAGTAACAATGCCTAGTGCAAGAAATGTACGGAAAGATAGGCGATATCTGGGGAAGATAATGGCTCTGCTTGTCTGGAAACTCGACGGTAGGGGTAGGGTCGTCGACGAAGTAGTCGTACCCAGCAGCGGTGTAGTCGGCGGCAGCAGCGAGGTCTACCGGAGAATAAAAGGGGGGGGAGAAACAGTGAATACAAAGCAAGCATATACAAACAGATGCATGACATGACAGATGAAATGTTAACGGTGTTCTAACGCAGTGCAAAGGGTTATACTCGGAGTTGGAATTCATCCGGGGATGAAATACCGGCTTCGGGTGATTATCGGCAGATGGCCCGGAGGGGGGGGGGGGGAAGGTCGATGTTCGTTGTGTTAGAGGGGGTGATAGACATACAGGTAGCATATATTTTTCTGATCAATTTTGATGTATAAAGTTTTTGAATCTGACTAACGGTTTAAAATATATTCAATTTCAAAGTTTAAATCAATTTAAATCATTTTCTAGATTTTTATTATTATTAAATGAAGCATTATCCAAAACAGTAAACCTGACCAGTGGGTCCCACAGGTAAGCCACTGGTTATTTAATTAATTATTTAGTTTAATTAAACAGTGGGTGGACCCACATGTCATACACCGATTGTTTATAATCCAATTTAATTAATCTAATAATCTAGTGGGACCCACCTGTCATTCTCAGCGACTTAACTAACCATTTATTTTAACTTAAACAGAGGGTTATTAGGGACTGGGTCCACATGTCATGGACAACTATTTATATAAATTCATGTAATTAAATAAGACTAACACGCGGGGCCTACCTGTCATATGCACCTATTTAAATTAGTAGATAATCTAATTAACCAGAAGTTAAGTGGGGCAGGGGCCATATGTCATATGCCCAAGGGTTATGTTTATTTTTATTAACGCTGGGTAATTAGAAGGGGGTGGGGGCCACCTGTCAGTGACTATTTAGTCACTAACTATGGAACTGGCTTGGGAGGCCCACATGGCAGCCATCGCGGGACCTCGCCGACGGCGATACTCCGACGAGGTCGAGGCTGCGCACGCCACAGGGAACGGGAGGAGGTGCGGCTGTGCTTAATCGAACGAGGAGGCGACAGGGAGGTGTTTGGGGGTGGTGGCGTCGTTTGGGGCGGACGGGAACCTCGTCGGCGTCGAGCTGAGCGGCGACTGTCTTCGGGCAAGGACGGCGGCAAAGTTTTAGCGCGCGATCTTGAGCGTGCGGGGGCGCATTCGAGTACTGGGAGGTGCGGGAGCATTTCGACGCGCTCGGCACGCCAAACGCGTGCCCCAGGCTGCGGTGAATAGCTCGCCGGCGACAGCGAGCTTGCTGCCCTAATGGCAGTTCGGGCTACGGTGAGAGAGAGGGGGCGCGGGGAGTTGGAGACGGTAGCCCTGCTCACCAGGAACAAGTAAAGGAGGGCAGTGAGCTCGGGGGCGAGGCGAGGTGGCCGGAATTTCTCGAAGCTTGCCGGTGGCCGAAGGAAGAAGAAGGGCGCGATTCGTTCCGCGTGGTGGCTCCGGGCATGACTCCTTCTGCTCGGAGACGAGGTCGTCGATTGCGAGTGTGATGGACACGATGGCTCGGCTTGAGGGCGTCAGTGGCCACGCCGGAGCGCGACGGCGGCGACGGCGGTCTCGGGCCGGTTTTCCCCCGATGACTGAGAGGTGAGGAGACGGGGAGGGCGGGTTCTAGGGTTAGGGTTGGGTGTGGGGGGGTCAGGGAAGCTTATCCCCGTCGGCTTGTCGCCGATGGGCGACACGGCGATGCCCTCCACCGTGGCACCGCGGGATGGTTGCCACGGTATGGCGTCCTTGCCCACTGTAGCGAGGAAGGGGATGAGGGCAGGGGTGGGCTGGGCTTGGCCCAGTGGGGGGGCCTTGCCCAAGGCGATAGATAGGCATTTTCCTTTTTCTTTTTATTTTTGTTTTCTGTCTTTTTGTTAGCAATTGTTTTATTAGCTTTTACCTTTTTGGAAAATGTGGATCTGGTCCTAATATTATTGTTGCATATTACTGAGGTGCCAAAAAAAGTTTTGTGCTCAAATAAATTCATTTGCATTTTTGTATTATTCAAAATGGATTAAATGCCACTATTTTGCTAATGTTTGAATTGTTTGATTTATTTTATAGCCTAATAAATTCCCATATCCACATGTACATGGTCCACTGAATATTGGGCATTTTACAAAAGTGATTGAAGGTTTTTGGTTGAACTTTTATTTGTCACATTGTTTTTAATTTCAATCACAGGGAAATTTGAATTTGAATTGATCCAAAGATAATCAAAGAATGATTTTCAACTGTAAACATCATTAGCAAAAGTGATTACTGTTCCCTGACACTGAGGGTGTTACATCCATGGTGTTGGTGAAGCTCCCGGAGGTTAATCCTCTCTCCGGCAGGGTGCTGGGAAGAGGTATTTTGGTGCTCCCGATCTTGGAAGCGCGGCGGCGGCGGAACAGAGGGGAAAATCGTGATGCGGGGGTCTCTCCCAGGGTTTCTGGAGCAAGGAGGTAATATAGGCCAAAGGGGTGCCAGGGGGTGTCCCCACCTCCCAGGCGCCCTGGTGGCGCGGCCAAGGGTTTCGGAAGGTTCTTCTGCGCTCATTTTTTTGGAATTTTTGGAGCTCTGTAAATATGGGTAAAAACCTGGAACTTACAGACATCAGTAGACAGAAACTGGCACTGGTGCACTGAGTTAGTAGATTAGTCCAAATATGTGTAAAAAGGTATGAAAGTGTAGCAAAACACATAGCAATGCCACCTAAAAGAGCATGGAACAAGCAGAAACTATAGATACGTTTGGGACGTATCAGGGATGCCTTTCTTTTCTAAGACATACCCTTCAACAACAACGGGCTTCACGTCTGGAGAAGAATTTCCCTTTGTAGCCGATCCTGAACCACCAGAAGGAGCGGTCGCAGGGGTAGTACCCGCACGCGAGACTGCAGGAGTAGCCATAGGACACGACTGCTCGGTTGCTGCGCGAGAGTCGGTCGAATGAAGATCAGTAGCAGAAGCACTCGTCGAAGAGGCAGTCAGAACAGGTAGAGTACTGCAGCATACCAGTTCTCAACACAAAAATTCTAAGCTGAAACAAAGACAATCAGGAGAAGGACGAAGTACAACCCAACGAGTGCAGCACCCGGACGAATAAGCATCCCAAATTTCCACTTTTTTGGAGTAGCCGGAGGTGGGCAAGGTGCAACATCTGGCGCCACTAGTGGCGGCACTCCACCACCACCTCCAGCTGGCAGCCCAACAGGAGCCGAGGAGAGGCCCCGCCTAAAGCGCAGTGGCACCAGGTCATCATCATCATCATCATCAATTGGAGGTCAACCACCAACACCAGCACGCGAAGGCTCAAAAATCATCATCACGTTTAGGCTGACCAACACCGTCTCCCTTCGCAGGCGTAGGGTCCAACAGCATCACATCAGGATCCTCCCACATCTTAGCATCTTCGGGCTGAGGTGGGTTGCTAAGAATAGGAACATGGCCCTGCGGGACAAAGTAAAGTTAGCAAACAAACAGATTTTCAGCAACTTCGAAAGACGACCAAGGCATGAAGAAAATACCTCAAGAAATGGCACGTCGGTCCCATAAGGAAAGACAGAGCTCTCGAGGCTTGTACTCGTACACTTGGTAATTTGTTGGATTCGAAACAGGAGATTACTACCCAAAATATCTACGCGCATCCTCGACTCATGGTACGTGAGTGTTCTCTAATATTCGACTCCTCAGAAGAGTAGTGATCCATCTAGTACCTAGAGTTCTCAACTAGTTTTGTAGGTTTTGAAAATAAACACGGATTGCCCAAAATACGACACCTATCACTAATAGGCAAGAGCTCTTGACACCAAAAGTTCAAACATTACTCACATCAATACCTCAAAACTATTGCAAGCTACTACTAAAATTAAATAGCAACCTCAATTACATACTTTCAAGACAAGACACAACTCAGTGCAACAACCAACTCTCTTTAACAATATAAACATGAAAACTAAAAAGAGTTCCAGTAAAAAACTAAACAAAATCCAAGGCTCTTGCTAAAGACAAACTAAAACTAAGACTAAACATGGCAGTAGCTATGAAAAAATAAAGAACACACAACAGCAAGAAGATAGGCATGAAAAATCCTATGATGTGTTCTAGATTTTGAAAGTGGAGCGTGTTTATCTCCCACACAAAGTAAGACAGGACCTAACTTGTTATGAACAGCAAGCAAAGCTAAAGAAACTAAAAAAATAAAACCTAAGAGCGAGACGCTCCAAGCATAGCACATAACGCATGAAGTGATAAAAATATAGTGAGACGAAGGACGAACTGATGATTGTTGATGGAGAAGGGGATGCACGGAGGCATCCCCAAGCTTAGACGCTTGATTCGCCTTGAATATTTATTGGGGATGCATGGGGGCATCCCCAAGCTTGAGCGCTTGACACTCCTGAATCTTCTTTTATCATCTTCCATCGCACACTTGAAAACTCCCTTCATACATAACTCATCATAAGCTGATTAGAGAGGTTAGTACCCTTAATAAATATTTTTTCTCCACTGGATATAAAGATAATCTTGAAGATATACTGTTTCTCAAGAGTTCCAAAAGGTTTTAGCAAAGAAAAAGCAAGCTTAAGGTTTGCAAAAGTAAGGAGAGACAAAACGTGGCAGAATCTGTGAAAAACAGAACAGCAGATAGTAAAGAATTTTTTAGGGGTACTTCTGCAACTCAAATCAAAAAACTCAGAACATACGGAAGTTTCGTAATTGTATAGAGCATACTGTGTAAAAATTTCAGATCAAAAAGATGAACTGGGATTTTTATGGAATTTTTCTTGTCACGAGGACAGAATCTGTTTTCTGGACAGCATGTCACAACTTTTACTTCCCTTGCCGTAAGAGGCTATAACTTGGGACAAAGCTGAAAAATAAAGATACAATGATGTTTCTACAGAAGTAACAATAACCAAGACACAACAAAAGCAAAAAGAAAAACCTAAATTCGTTGCGGGCTGCCTCCCGAAAACGCTTCTTTAAAGCCATTAGCTAGGCGTAATGCAAAAGAAGAATCAAGTTTTATCAAGAGAAAGAGAATAACTAGCCCGAGTAACGGACTCAAAAGGTAACTTGATTTTCTTTCTAGGTAAGTGTTCCATCCCCTTTTTGAATTGGAATTGGAATTTTATATTCCCCTCTTTCATGTCAATAACTGCACCAACGGTGCGAAGAAAAGGACGTCCCAAAATAATTGGACATAAAGGTTCACACTCTATATCCATAACAATAAAATCAACGGGAACATAGTTGTCATTGACAATGATAAGAACATCATCGATCTTCCCTAAAGGTTTCTTTACGGAAGAATCAACAAGACGAACACCAAAAGAACAAGGCTCAAAAGGTTTCAATTCAAACATATCAAATATTCTTTTGGGCATAACGGAGGTACTAGCTCCAACATCACATAAAGCATAGCAAGAGAAGTTATTCAATTTAATTTTGATCATAGGGTCCCAACCATCCTCTAGCTTCCTAGGTATGTAGGCTTCTACTCTAAGCTTCTCCTCCCTAGCTTTGATAAGAGCATTTGTGATATGCTCCGTGAAGGCAAGATTAAGTGTGCTAGTGTGGGGGTCTCTAGACATTTTGTGTAGTAAACTGATAACTTCTGAGAGGGTACAACTATCAAAATTATTATCACTACTATCAAAGGTGGTAGTAGTGTCATCTAGGCTCACTTGTTTGAAACCCTCTATGTTCATAGGAGTTTCTTTATCTATAGTTGAGGTATTAGCATCACCATTAATAGGTCCAACGGGACTAGGAGTGCATTGGGTGCTAATAGTCTGAGTGTCCTCAACAATTTGGATAGTGGCAACTGTGTCGTGTGTAGGAAGGCTCTTAATTCTATCCTCTTCCTCTTTTTCTCTAGCCCATCTTTCTTTAAGTTTAGCCATCATCCTAATGTTTTCATTGATTTGTAACTGGATAGCATTAATAGGAGTGGCCTTATTCTCCTCAAGGGGGGAGGTTCTAATTTTAAGCATCTCAATATCAAGGGCTAAGCTTTCTACCTTCAAAGAGAGATTATCTATTTTAGATAATTTATCTTCTACATTTTTGTTGAAGGCTTTTTGGGTAGTGATAAAGTCTCTAAGCATGCTTTCTAATTCAGAAGAGGGGTTCTTGTTGCTAGGGTAGGTGTTGTTGTTCCCATAGTTGGATGGAAAAGGTCTAGGATTGCTAGCAAAATTTCCCCTATAAGCATTGTTGTTGAAGTTGTTTCTAGCAATAAAGTTCACATCTACTTGTTCTTGAGCAACCAAAGAATTTAAAGGAACATCATGAGGATCAATAGAGGGTTGCTTGGTAAGTAGAGACATAATTAAATCAACTTTTCATTGAGGGAGGTAATTTCCTCGACAGAATTTACCTTCCTACCTGTTGGAGCGCGTTCGGTGTGCCATTGGGAATAATTGGTCATCATTTCATCGAGAAGCTTTGTGGCAGCACCAAGTGTAGTTGACATAAAGGTTCCTCCCGCGGCCGAATCTAACAGGTTCCGCGAGGTAAAGTTCAAGCCTGCATAAAAAGTCTGGATAACCATCCAGGTTGTCAAACCATGTGTAGGGCATTTCTTAACAAGAGATTTCATTCGTTCCCAAGCTTGGGCAACGTGTTCATTATCCAATTGCTTAAAATTCATAATATTACTCCTCAATTGGATAATCTTAGCAGGAGGGTAGTACTTCCCTATAAAAGCATCTTTGCACTTATCCTAAGAATCTATGCTATTTCTAGGCAAAGATTGAAACCAGATTTTAGCATCTCCCCTTAAAGAGAAATGAAAGAGCTTAAGCTTAACAACATCACCTTCTACTTCTTTATACTTTTGCATATCACATAATTCAACAAAATTATTCAAGTGTAAAGCAGCAGCATCTCCAGCACCAGAGAATTGATCTCTCATAACAAGGTTTAGCAAAGAAGGTTTAATTTCATAAGAGGTAGCTGAAGTGGCAGGTGTGGCAATGGGAGTGCAGATAAAGTCTTGGTTGTTGTGACTAGTGAAGTCACACAACTTGGTGTTTTCAGTGGAACCAATAGTAGCAACAAGTGTGCCAGATTTTTTGTAGTTTTTGATAAAAGACACAAAGATAAAAACTAAAAGGTAAACTAACAAGACTAAAAACCAAAGGTAAAGGGTAGTGTGCAACTCCCCTATCTTAGCACTTGGAGTCCCCGGCAACGGCGCCAGAAAACTTTGCTTGATGGCTTCTCGCCCCCTTCGTTGGTTACCCCAAGTGGAGGGTTGAGATGTAGTGCAGCAGCAGTTTTCCCTCGGTGAAGATACCAAGGTTTGTCTCCAGCAGGACTCCAGAGATGATAAGTAGGTGTAAGCGGCGCAACTGACGCGGACCTGCACACAGACACAGATAACTTTGTTCCCAACGAAGTTCAAAGAGGTTTACAAAGGATAAAACACAAGGGATAATAATAGCAGCTTGAAAGTAAATGCAGAAAAGTAAATATAGCGTGGAAACAGTGATAAGCATATGGACCGGGATACGTGATGTTCGCTAGTGATGCCTCTCTCCCAAAAGACGATAAAATTGCTATGCGAGGTAAACAAATTACAGAAAGGCAATTGACACGATTAAGAACGCACCGCAATGCTAACTATGCTACAAAAGAAAGGAAGAGTTTCAAAAGCACAGGCAGTACGCCAAGGTAAGTAGACCGAAATCCATCTGCATCTACTACTAATCATCCACCTTGAGATATCTATCTAGAACATCTCGCTGGTATTAAGTTGCGAGCCCCACCCAAAGTGTAAACCCAAAGCAACAGACAACTGCATTAAAAAGAACTCTGCGTAAAGTAAACAATCCTTGTAACCGCGGTTACAAGCACCGTTGTTTTCCCCCTTGTGGAAACAGCACATCCCCTAGACTCATGTTTCTGTCACTCAAGCGTGTCATCGGGGGGCATGAACCCACAATCTAGCACAACGCTCCCTCTTGGAGTCACTACCTACTACTTGGCCAAAGCAATAAACAGCAACGGGGAACATGCAAGAATTACTTAGGAACAAAAATATAAGAGATAAAAACCAAATATATTACTCTATCACAATCTGAACATAATCTCATAATCCATCAGATCCTATCAAACTCAACATAGCAATAGCAGAAATATTACAAAGGTGCCTCGATCATGTTGGGCAGCTCACGAGGTCTAAACAATGAAGATCAAAGAGGGGAGGAGAACATCACATAGCTACTGATCACGGACCCATGGTCCAAGGAAAACTACTCACGAGACATTCGTGGAGCATCCATGGTGGAGAGGAGACTCCCGGAGGTCAATCCTCCCTCCGGCAGGGTGCCGGGAAGAGGTCTTCTGGTGCTCCTGATCTTCGGAAGCGCGGCGGCGGCGGAACAGGGATAAATAGGAGAAAGGGGGCAGCCAGAGGTGGGCCATGGGCCCCAGGCGCCCCTGGCTCCCCTCTGGCCCCTCCCGGGTTCTTCTCGAAGCTTCCGTCACGCTGATTTTTTATCTGAATTTTCCCGAATTTTTCTGTCACTTTTTATATGGGGGAAAACTGAAATAGAAAAACAGCAGAAAACAGGAACTGGCACTGGGGTGCACTGAGTTAGTAGGTTAGTCCAAATATGATAAAAAAAATGTATGAAAGTGTATCTAGATCATAGCAATATCACACAAAACATGCATGGAGCAAGCAGAAATTATAGATACGTTTTGGACGTATCAACA
This sequence comes from Bromus sterilis, assembly GCA_950022295.1. Taxonomy (NCBI): domain Eukaryota; kingdom Viridiplantae; phylum Streptophyta; class Magnoliopsida; order Poales; family Poaceae; genus Bromus; species Bromus sterilis. Next base: position 10,846,356 of record OX465596.1, read on the forward strand.
GCCCTTCCCCTAGTCTCATGTTTCTGTCACTCAAGCTAGACATCGGGGGGCATGAACACACAATCAAGCATAAACGCTCCCCTAGTCTCATGTTTTTAGCAGAGCTGCCTGTATGTCTGGTTTTTGTGCAGAAAAAGGGAAAATGAAGTATCTCGGAAAATTCCCAAAAAATCCACGTTCCAGAAGACTCACGGAGCCAGAAGACGGAGGGGGCCACCCCTGGCCTAGGCGGCCAGGTGGCGCGGCCACCCCCTGACTGCGCCCACCAGGCGCCTGGTCCAGTGGGGCCTCCCCCTAGGCCCCCCTTCGACTGGTATTTTTACTCGCGACGAGGAAACCCTGAATCAGAAGCCATCATCCCAGTTTCCGTCGCGGAGCCACCACCACCTCTGTTCTTCCTCGGGCAGTGCTAATCTTGGGGCTGTTTTGGCCTCCGGTGAGGGGAATTCATCGCGATCGTCATCTCCATCGTCACTCCATCATTCCTCCATGTTTCCCCCATCCATGTGTGAGTAATTCACTGTTGTAGGCAAAGGGGATGGTAGGGGTTGGACGAGATTGATCATGTAATAGTTCGTCGGATTGTTGGGGGCATGTTGCCTATCATCTACTATGGTGTTTATCATCTTTGCTACATCTTGTTTCTCTTAATGCTTGAAACTTTGGGCCCGAGTGCCATGAATTTAGATCTGAACACTATTTATCTTCATGAGTAAATTTTTGTCGTTGATCCTATCTACAAGTTGTATGCACCTATTATAGTCCCGAACCGGCGATCTCAATGGTGACAGCTTGGGACACCAAAGGGGATGGACTATCACTTGAGGATTACATGTATCCATAGATTGTTAATGCTTTGTTCCAGTGCTCTTTGACAGGAGCACCTTAATCTCCATTAGTTCCTTATGGCCCCGTTGGTAGCGGGATGGTAGGACAAAAGATGTTGTGCAAGTTCTTATGGCAAGCACACACAACTACCTTTGGGATACATGCCTAATGTTTCATATATGCCTAGATGATCATTACTTTTATGTGAGCCTTGCCCCAAGTTAAATCTATTACGTGTTATATCTCATCCATGTAGCGCCCAATCATCCATCCCTTAGCCTACAATGTTGTAATCCTGCTTGTTACAAGTTGCTTTTCTTTGTTGTATTTACTTTCGCTATTTTGCCTCCACTATTTCCGTTTCCGCTGCTACTATCATCACACCATTGCTACTAATAAATTGTTGCCAAGCAAGTACCTTTCAGGTGCGGTTGAATTGATAACTTAACTATTAAATCTTATTAATATCATTTGGCTACCCTTGTGTCGAATCTATAAATTGGGTTATTCTTACCCGCGAAGACTGTTGCGATCCCCTACACTTTTGGGTCATCAAACAACAACATCAATTGGGGCAATATTTGATTCAGGAACAACAGTGGGGACATTTGAATTGCATGCAAACCAACTATGCAAAGTCCTCTTTCTCTTCATGTCTACAAACAAAAATGAATATGAATGGATTAATTTGAGCAAAAGCATCTAAACAAGGATAGCATCAATCTGAGTTTAAACCTTGAAGTTCAGACTTCGGACTACAGTGCTTGGGGCAGAGGGCCGGTGAGCAGCAGAAGTGCAGAACAACACAACTGCGCTGGAATTTAGACTCCAGGCTGCAGCAGAACGGCGCTGGTCGCTTCGTCGCTGGAGGTCGCCGGCGAGCAGGCGCTGGTTGCATCAACCATAAAGATGGATGCATTCACATTAATAACTGGAGGAAAATCATGGCCATGTGTCGATCTTGGCAAATCAGAGAAAATATTATGTTCATTCTCTACGAAGGAATTAATGAGGTTTTCTAGTTCATTGAGGCCATGCCGCGATCAAGAGTGTACTAGTTGTAGTGGTAGGCTTGCATTGTACAGTTGCTAGTTGTCAGATGCTAGTGTCGTTGTTAAGTACTAATTGCTAGTAAATGATCAGTATTGTGCTACCTTTCATTAACTACTAGCTAGTTAGTTCGTGCTAGCACTTTAATTACCTACTGCCTAATGAAAACTTGATCATTTACTGAGAAAGAATGCAGTTGAGGCCATTGTTGAGTGTAGGGGATCCCATTCCATTGATCATTCCAAAATTTTATAGTAGACCCATTTGAGGACTTTGCATGAGGTGATACTTTATAAAGTGGCAAGAGCTTCATGCAGTCTCTCCACCAGAAGAAAGCACCACTTATTTTCTCAATAGGTTGTTTGGTAGAATAGTAAACTTCCCAAACCATCTTGACCCAAGGGGTATCTTGATGATTGAAGAATTTGTGGAGCATCTTCATAAGCAGGCTATTATTTTTCTTATGCAAGTCAAGAATACCAAGACCACCCTGGTCTTTTTGTCTACATATTAAATCCCATTCAATGAAAGTTTTCTTCTTCTTTTCTATACATATTTATGTCTTCATAAAAGGTATCTTATGTACTTATCAATTTGAGAGATTATGCCTTTATAGAGTGATAAACAACTCATGAGATAAGTTGGAAGAGATGATAACAATGCATTGACCATGACTAACCTGCCATCATAACTGAGGTATTCAGAGCATACATTGAGGTTTTCTAAATTCTTTCTGTGAGATACATGCCATGCTCCATCCTTGGTTTGTTGATGCTTAAGGGAGCCCCAAGATAAGTAAAAGGAAAATGGTCCACTGAACAACCAAGAATGTTTGAGAGCACGAGCCTCAGAATCACCAACATTAATGGGAATTAAATTTGTTTTCTCATAATGCACCTTGAGCCCAGAAGCTTTAGAATAGATGTCAATTAGGAATTTAAGTTGAGTTATTTGGGTGTTACAGGCAGGCATAATGATAAGGGTGTATTAGCATATTGCACAATTGGGAAATCAGGACCACATATGAAATCAGGGGAAATTTATCTTGCCCCTAATCAGCAATTTGTCACCGAGTGCACATTACAATCCAAGCACCATCACAACTAGAAAATTAAGCTAAACTGAGAAAATAAAGCAGAGGCAAGAGCTGGAAAGTTCATCAAGGTTCATCAGATTATCAGGTAACAAACTGAGCATACCACACATCTCACACAACCTACATTAGATAAACCACGAGCTCCAGCAGACCACACATCTCACACAACCTGCATTAGATAAACCACCAGCTCCAGCTGACCACATCTCACACAAAGACTTCACAAATACCATATCTTCACTGATAAGCAATTATTGATGAACGATCATCGCATTAATAGTGCTTATTTTTATAGGAAAGTAGACAAGCATTGTAGCCAATCATTGCTAAGAATTGCATGACAATTCCAAGGTGGCATGAAGTTAATATACAATAAAGTACTCTGCTATGCAAGAACAAAACCAAAAGAAGGCTTCAAAGTGTAACTATAAGATTACATTGGAATGACGAAAGGCAAGATCACTAGGTTAGTATATCAAGAAATGCTATTTAACCCTGAAAAGCTGGAGGGGCCTCCTGACTCAACAAACCCACGAACTGAAAGTTCAGGAGCAGAAGCATCCCCCTCCTGCAGTAGCCCATGATCAATGAAAATAACAACAATTGTGATGTCATCATGGAAGAATCGACGGACTCCTTTCTCTAGTTTCGTAATATCGTTGTACCTCATTTCTCTCTTCCGTGCAGCTTCTTTCAAAGCTGCTTTTATTAGCCTCCTTGCAATACCCTGCAAAAGAAGCAAAACATAATTTAGACATCGGCACAGAAAAAACTACTTATTCATCAACAAAGTTACCAAAAAAACCAAAGGTTAATCCCCAAAAGCAAAGCCAGAGAGAGTGAAATAACGAGAACATACTTCTCGCGGATTATTGTACACAATTTCAACAGCTTGCTGGTTTGTAAGGTGCTCCCATAACCCATCTGATGCAAAGATAACAAAACTGTCTTGTGGACGAATAAGTCTCGTGCATATAGATGGCTCTGAAGTTAGAACAGGCCGGCGGAGAGGCTCGGAGAGATGGAACCGAGTTATGGATGGATCAACAGCGAATTCTTGCTTCTTTAAATATGCATCACCTATGGACCTTGAAACCTAAGAGTAGATCAAACAAATGTTCCAAAGAACAATAATTTCGAATGATTTAATAGCAGTCCTATAATGTCATCATATATTTACCAATAAAAACATACTCTTGAAAATAGTGATACAAACTCTGCACCTAATGATCACCTGTGTTATATACTAAATAAAATATTATAAGTTGTTTCTTGAGAGATGATAAAAATAGGAGATTAGTCATCTTCTTTCCACAACAAAAGTTTAAAGGTAGAACTTTTATCAAGACATATACACAAGCTTCATATAGATGCAGGGTTTATGATGAAAGGTATGTATTGTATATACCTGTATAATGCCTTTGATTCGCCAGACGCCATTTTTAAGAACAACGATTTGTGAATCGTCGGGATGAAGAGATCGAAGCTCCTGCCTCACTTACTCAATGCTTGCGTTGTGGTCTCTCGTTAGCTGCTCGGCAACAATCTTGTTCGATCCAACTAAACAACCAACAACCGCCCGAGAATCGCCGAGATTGGCCAGGTAGAGTGTTTTTCTCCATATGACACCAACTAGACAACAAGATCCGATGGCAGCAATAGAAGGTTTTATCAAGTGTGTCCTACGCACAAGCGACAAGAAGCCCTCCTCTGTAGCAGAAAAGGCACTTCGAACAACATTCTCAGATAATGTTCCGCTTTGTTGGACAAAGCCTGTGATAACAACAGTATCCATTTAAAAAAAAGTGTGAACATTTTTATGGAGAAAATCCTAGTTATTAGTACTAATAATAGTGGTACTTCAAAATTCCATTTAAAATTGAAGTGGCACAAAAAAACAACTACAAACAATTTCCTAGATCCTGCTTGGAATTTTGTACTAGAAAAGTTGAGTGGAACTTCCTATTGAAAACTATAGTACTTCCTTCGTTCAAAAATAAGTGACATGATTTTAGTGCAAATTTGAACTAAATCCATCGAAGGTCTAAATTATGTTGTCCGGCATATGCAAGCCTCAGAGAAAAATAAATGCCAGTACCAATTTGTAAGCTAAGCGAACAGCAGAGCAATATAGCAGTGGCGAATTGTTGCCGAGGAAGAAAGGGGGGCACGTCCGGACGAGGTGAGCGGAAAGGTGGTTGGATATGAAGCGGGAGGCCTCGGTGCCGCCGTGGCCGTCGTAGACGTCGACGAAGGTGGCGGCGGCACCGGTCTCGACCTGGCTGTGGTCCTCGAGCACCTCGTTGGCCTGCACGACGGCGAAGGAGAAGTCCCCCGCCGCGTGCCTCCCGAGGTCCCGCGACCAGAGCAGGACGTCGTCGGCGTCGGCGCCGCTGCCGCTGCCGCTAGCACTGCCGCCGTCCTCATCCCTCCTCGTAGGCGAGAACCTCCGGACCCGGTCCCAGCACGCGGACGCAATCTTCTCCAGCCACGGCCACATCCCACATTTGGCTCGCCCCTGCGCCCAACAGAAGAAAGCTCGCAGCCCCAGTCTAGCTCGGTCTCCACACACCTCGACTCAGCCTCTCTCACGCACTTGTACTAGCGGAGCACCCTCCGTCCGCTGCGTGTGCGTAGTGTGGGGGTCCCCATGGCCACCATTTATGTGCAACAGCCCATCCCCTAGTCTCATGTTTCTGTCACTCAAGCTAGCATCCGGGGGCATGAACACACAATCAAGCATAAACGCTCCCCTAGTCTCATGTTTTTAGCAGAGCTGCCTGTATGTCTGGTTTTTGTGCAGAAAAAAGGAAAATGAAGTATCTCGGAAAATTCCCAAAAAATCCACGTTCCAGAAGACTCACGGAGCCAGAAGACGGAGGGGGCCACCCCTGGCCTAGGCGGCCAGGTGGCGCGGCCACCCCCTGACTGCGCCCACCAGGCGCCTGGTCCAGTGGGGCCTCCCCCTAGGCCCCCCTTCGGCTGGTATTTTTACTCGCGACGAGGAAACCCTGAATCAGAAGCCATCATCCCAGTTTCTGTCGCGGAGCCACCACCACCTCTGTTCTTCCTCGGGGAGAGCTAATCTTGGGGCTGTTTTGGCCTCCGGTGAGGGGAATTCATCGCCATCGTCATCACCATCGTCACTCCATCATTCCTCCATGTTTCCCCCATCCATGTGTGAGTAATTCACTGTTGTAGGCAAAGGGGATGGTAGGGGTTGGATGAGATTGATCATGTAATAGTTCGTCAGATTGTTGGGGGCATGTTGCCTATCATCTACTATGGTGTTTATCATCTTTGCTACATCTTGTTTCTCTTAATGCTTGAAACTTTGGACCCGAGTACCATGAATTTAGATCTGAACACTATTTATCTTCATGAGTAAATTTGTGTTGTTGATCCTATCTACAAGTTCTATGCAACTATTATAGTCCAGAACCGGCGATCTCAATGGTGACAGCTTGGGACACCAAAGGGGATGGACTATCACTTGAGGATTACATGTATCCATAGATTGTTAATGCTTTGTTCCGGTGCTCTTTGACAGGAGCACCTTAATCTCCATTAGTTCCTTATGGCCCCGTTGGTAGCGGGATGGTAGGACAAAAGATGTTGTGCAAGTTCTTATGGCAAGCACACACAACTACCTTTGGGATACATGCCTAATGTTTCATATATGCCTAGATGATCATTACTTTTCTGTGAGCCTTGCCCCAAGTTAAATCTATTACGTGTTATATCTCATCCATGTAGCGCCCAATCATCCATCCCTTAGCCTACAATGTTGTAATCCTGCTTGTTACAAGTTGCTTTTCTTTGTTGTATTTACTTTCGCTATTTTGCCTCCACTATTTCCATTTCCACTGCTACTATCATCACACCATTGCTACTAATAAATTGTTGCCAAGCAAGTACCTTTCAGGTGCGGTTGAATTGACAACTTAACTTTTAAAGCTTACTAATATCATTTGGCTACCCTTGTGTCGAATCTATAAATTGAGTTATTCTTACCCGCAAAGACTGTTGCGATCCCCTACACTTTTGGGTCATCAAACAACAACATCAATTGGGGCAGTATTTGATTCAGGAACAACAGTGGGGACATTTGAATTGCTTGCAAACTAACTATGCAAAGTCCTCTTTCTCTTCATGTCTACAAACAAAAATGAATATGAATGGATTAATTTGAGAAAAAGCATCTAAACAAGGATAGCATCAATCTGAGTTTAAACCTTGAAGTTCAGACTTCGGACTACAGTGCTTGGGGCAGAGGGCCGGTGAGCAGCAGAAGTGCAGAACAACACAATTGCGCTGGAATTTAGACTTCAGGCTGCAGCAGAACGACGTTGGTCGCTTCCTCGCTGGAGGTCGCCAGCGAGCAGGAGCCAAGACCTAGGAGGCCCGACCGCCCCTAATCCTTCCTCGGCAAGCCGGTACCGCGCGCTGCCCGCTGGGATGGCCGAACTGCCGAACTCCAACAACCCCTGGACTTCGCGATTGCGGAGTGGACAAGTGGGGAGGCTCGACACCGCCGCCGAGATGAGGGATGAGGGATTGGCCGCCGCGTCGGAGAAGGGACGACGTGAAGGAGGGAATTCAGCGGCTGGCGGCGGCTAGGTCATGACGGCGCCTAGCAGTCGCACGTGGCCTGCCTCACTGCTTCGGTGCCTCTTTGCCTCACTGTATCTGGAACGTGCGAAGAGCAGATGGGCTGGGCGCTTGTCTGGGGCCTGGACTTGGGCACTTGGCGATTGCTGGATGGGGGACTTGAGCCTGATAAAGGCCCCAGTGGATTCGCCTTTGCTAGTGTGTGATTTTGAATGCTGGACCGAGACTGGGATTATGTTGTGCACCACTGTTCCATATCTTGAACAAGAGCAATTGTGTCACAAAAATGCTGGTACACACTCTTATGTGTTACATATTTATATGTGCTGGCATAAAACTTTTGCTTGTTCATGATGTTGCAATTGGTGTGTGTTTTTACAGCAGAAATTGCCGCGTGAAGTTGTTCCAGATTTGATGCCCCGTCGTGGTCCAATTACACATGTTGTTAGTAGCAATAATAAAGTGATGTCAAGGTATTGCATCAACCATAAAGATGGATGCATTCACATTAATAACTGGAGGAAAATCATGGCCATGTGTCGATCTTGGAAAATCAGACAATATTATGTTCATTCTGTACGAAGGAATTAATGAGGTTTTCTAGTTCATTGAGGCCATGCCGCGATCAAGAGTGTACTAGTTGTAGTGGTAGGCTTGCATTGTACAGTTGCTAGTTGTCAGATGCTAGTGTCGTTGTTAAGTACTAATTGTTCAGTATTGTGCTACCTTTCGTTAACTACTAGCTAGTTAGTTCGTGCTAGCACTTTTATTAACTACTTCTACTGCTTTGTTCAGTAATGTTGTGTGCTACCACTCAAGTTAATTAAGGTTGAAACTTGGCATGGTGACATGATTTTGACTCCATCATAATGCTAATATCGTTGTTAAGTGTTGATTGTTCAGTATCGTTCTACCTTTTAGAAGCAGATTTGGTTCCTGTGTTTTTTTCAAGATTTATTTGTCACAAAATATATCACTGCATCGTCAACCTGTTGTTTGTATTTCATGGCACACGTGTAGTGTCTTCGAACTGTGTGTGATGATAAGCTGCATCGCCGATGATGAGGACTGTAGAACCGCCAGAATTCGTTCACATACGGGCAGATAAGTGCAATCATTTGAATAGAATGCTTACAATCCACATGGTTTTTCAAACAGAATTGTGTGTATAACATCGCCCATGGGTTATAGTTTTCGATCGTCAATGTTGTCACATTCATCGCCCACGGTTCACTTTTCGGCTCACGGGTCAATTTTAGTACCGTGCATTTTGAAGTCATCGCACACAGTTTGGCGCTATCGTGTGTGCGCTCGTTAGTAGTGGAAGGGCAGAGCCAAAGGTTCATTTCTGCAGATAGAGTGGTGTTAGTGATGAGGGTATATAAATCATTGAATTTCTTAAAAGCTTCCTCTAAAAGAGGTGCATGGAAATGAGAAGAGAGGTCCTCCAAACTCCATAGATGTCTAATGAAAACTTGATCATTTACTGAGAAAGAATGCAGTTGAGGCCATTGTTGAGTGTAGGGGATCCCATTCCATTGATCATTCCAAAATTGTATAGTAGACCCATTTGCGGACTTTGCATGAGGTGATACTTTATAAAGTGGCAAGGGCTTCATGCAGTCTCTCCACAAGAAGGAAGCACCACTTATTTTCTCAATAGGTTTTTTGGTAGAATAGTAAACTTCCCAAACCATCTTGACCCAAGGGGTATATTGATGATTGAAGAATTTGTGGAGCATCTTCATAAGCAGGCTATTATTTTTCTTATGCAAGTCAAGAATACCAAGACCACCCTGGTCTTTTGGTCTACATATTAAATCCCATGCAACGAAAGTTTTCTTCTTCTTTTCTATACATCTTTATGTCTTCATAAAAGGTGTCTTATGTACTTATCAATTTGAGAGATTATGCCTTTATAGAGTGATAAGCAACTCATGAGATAAGTTGGAAGAGATGATAACAATGCATTGACCATGACTAACCTGCCATCATAACTGAGGTATTCAGAGCATACATTGAGGTTTTCTAAATTCTTTCTGTGAGATACATGACATGCTCCATCCTTGGTTTGTTGATGCTTAAGGGAGCCCCAATATAAGTAAAAGGAAAATGGTCCACTGAACAACCAAGAATGTTTGAGAGCACGAGCCTCAGAATCACCAACATTAATGGGAATTCAATTTGTTTTCTCATAATGCACCTTGAGCCCAGAAGCTTTAGAATAGATGTCAATTAGGAATTTAAGTTGAGTTATTTGGGTGTTACAAGCAGGCATAATGATAAGGGTGTATTAGCATATTGCACAATTGGGAAATCAGGACCACATATGAAATCAGGGGAAATTTATCTTGCCCCTAATCGGAAATTTGTCACCGAGTGCACATCAACAATCCAAGCACCATCACAACAAGAAAATTAAGCTAAACTGAGAAAATAAAGCAGAGGCAAGAGCTTAAAAGTTCATCAAGGTTCATCAGATTATCAGGTAACAAACTGAGCAGACCACACATCTCACACAACCTACATTAGATAAACCACGAGCTCCAGCAGACCACACATCTCACACAACCTGCATTAGATAAACCACCAGCTCCAGCTGACCACATCTCACACAAAGACTTCACAAATACCATATCTTCACTGATAAGCAATTATTGATGAACGATCATCGCACTAACAGTGCTTATTTTTATAGGAAAGTAGACAAGCATTCTAGCCAAACATTGCTAAGAATTGCATGACAATTCCAAGGTGGCATGAAGTTAATGTACAATAAAGTACTCTGCTATGCAAGAACAAAACCATAAGAATTGATAGTAAATGCCCTCCAAGTGTAACTATAAGATTACATTGGAAGGATGAAAGGCAAGATCACTAGGTTAGTATATCAAGAAATGCTATTTAACCCTGAAAAGCTGGAGGGGCCTCCTGACTCAACAAACCCACGAACTGAAAGTTCAGGAGCAGAAGCATCCCCCTCCTGCAGTAGCCCATGATCAATGAAAATAACAACAACTGTGATGTCATCATGGAAGAATCGACGGACTCCTTTCTCTAGTTTCGTAATATCGTTGTACCTCATTTCTCTCTTCCGTGCAGCTTCTTTCAAAGCTGCTTTTATTAGCCTCCTTGCAATACCCTGCAAAAGAAGCAAAACATAATTTAGACATCAGCACAGAAATAACTAATTATTCATCAACAAAGTTACCAAAAAAACAAAAGGTTAATCCCCAAAAGCAAAGCCAGAGAGAGTGAAATAACGAGAACATACTTCTCGCGGATTATTGTACACAATTTCAACAGCTTGCTGGTTTGTAAGGTGCTCCCATAACCCATCTGATGCAAAGATGACAAAACTATCTTGTGGACGAATAAGTCTCGTGCATATAGATGGCTCTGAAGTTAGAACAGGCCGGCGGAGAGGCTCGGAGAGATGGAATCGAGTTATGGATGGATCAACAGCGAATTCTTGCTTCTTTAAATATGCATCACCTATGGACCTTGAAACCTAAGAGTAGATCAGACAAATGTTCCAAAGAACAATAATTTCGGATGATTTAATAGCAGTCCTATAATGTCATCATATATTTACCAATAAAAACATACTCTTGAAAATAGTGATACAAACTCTGCACCTAATGATCACCTGTGTTATATACTAAGTAAAATATTATAAACTGTTTCTTGAGAGATGCTAAAAATAGGAGATAAGTCATCTTCTTTCCACAACAAAAGTTTAAAGATGGAACTTTTATCAAGACATATACACAAGCTTCATAGATGCAGGGTTTATGATGAAAGGTATGTATTGTTTATACCTGTATAATGCCTTTGATTCGCCAGACGCCATTTTTAAGAACAACGATTTGTGAATCGTCGGGATGAAGAGATCGAAGCTCCTGCCTCACTTCCTCAATGCTTGCGTTGTGGTCTCTCGTTAGCTGCTCGGCAACAATCTTGTTCGATCCAACTAAACAACCAACAACCGCCCGAGAATCGCCGAGATTGGCCAGGTAGAGTGTTTTTCTCCATATGACACCAACTAGACAACAAGATCCGATGGAAGCAATAGAAGGTTTTATCAAGTGTGTCCTACGCACAAGCGACAAGAAGCCCTCCTCTGTAGCAGAAAAGGCACTTCGAACAACATTCTCAGATACTGTTCCGCTTTGTTGGGCAAGGCCTGTGATAACAACAGGATCCATTTAAAAAAAAGTGTGAACATTTGTATGGAGAAAATCCTAGTTATTAGTACTAATAATAGTGGTACTTCAAAATTCCATTTAAAATTGAAGTGGCACAAAAAACAACTACAGACAATTTCCTAGGTCCTGCTTGGAATTTTGTACTAGAAAAGTTGAGTGAAACTTCCTATTGAAAACTATAGTGCTTCCTCCGTTCAAAAATAAGTGACATGATTTTAATGCAAATTTGAACTAAAACCATCGGAGGTCTAAATTATGTTGTCCGGCATATGCAAGCCTCAGAGAAAAATAAATGCTAGTACCAATTTGTAAGCTAAGCGAACAGCAGAGCAATATAGCAGTGGCGAATTGTTGCCGAGGAAGAAAGGGGTAACGTACGGACGAGGTGAGCGGAAAGGTGGTTGGAAATGAAGCGGGAGGCCTCGGCGCCGCCGTGGCCGTCGTAGACGCCGACGAAGGTGGCGGCGGCGCCGGTCTCGACCTGGCTGTGGTCCTCGAGCACCTCGTTGGCCTGCACGACGGCGAAGGAGAAGTCGCCCGCCGCGTGCCTCCCGAGGTCCCGCGACCAGAGCAGGACGTCGTCGGCGTCGGCGCCGCTGCCGCTGCCGCTAGCACTGCCGCCGTCCTCATCCCTCCTCGTAGGCGAGAACCTCCGGACCCGGTCCCAGCACGCGGACGCAATCTTCTCCAGCCACGGCCACATCCCACATTTGGCTCGCCCCTGCGCCCAACAGAAGAGAGCTCGCAGCCCCAGTCTAGCTCGGTCTCCACACACCTCGACTCAGCCTCTCTCACACACTTGTACTAGCGGAGCACCCTCCGTCCGCTGCGTGTGCGTAGTGTGGGGGTCCCCGTGGCCACCATTTATAGGACTTTCGCGGAGCTGAGCCTGTGAATTTCAGGTACCTGCGGGAGACCTATCATGGAAAAAGCGCGGCTCCGACGGCGATGGGTTTTCAGGTACTTGCCGGGAGGCTTTGACTTTTGGATGCAGCTCCAGCTTCCATCCATGATCCATCCATCCCCTTTCTCGCTTCCCTCTTGATCGAGGACAAGTATCGTTTAAGGAAGGGGGGCCATGTCTCACGTGATTTTCTCCTATAATGCAGCTCCAGATAACCTAAAGCGAGATTACACCGGCGGACCGCCCGGGGAAAAGGGCGTCGCCGGACAGCTACGCCGACCCAACCAACCGTCCCGATCTCCGGGAGGAAGCCAACAGGAAAAGCGCATCCGGAAATCAAATAAAATCGCCAAATGCACACACAAACAGTGCACTGTGCTGTTGTATAAGCCAACGATGATAGCGCGTCCCGCTTTACAGATCAGAAAGCGCGCGAAAAAGCAAGCGCGGGAGAAGCCGTGCGCGGTGACAGATGAGTCGATCGAGAGCGCTCGAGCTAGCGGCTGGCAGTGGCATCACCGGGAACCTGTGACGCCGTGCGCTCGCGGACCGTCTCGTTGGTTGCACGGCGGTCAGAGCTCGGGCTTTCCATTGGACATGATCGATCCATGGATGATACGTATCGCGGAGAGCTGAGAGGGGAGAGGCCGGGGATCGGACCGTACTGCACAGAGTGTTAGCTGAATGTGATTTTCAGATAAGACTTGAATGCAAAGTGTACTGGCCTAGTAGATGAGTGCAACGGACACCAGATGGCATGAACCCCGTCAGCAGAAAACAACCGGCGTTCGCCTGTGTGCCAAGCGATTCGGCCAGCGTACGGGCAGCACCCAGCTTGACTTCCTTTCCATGGTCTCCAGAAACGAAGTTCATGCATGTATCTGGTGATGCAGGAAGTGCTTTAATTTGTGTGCTCTCTTTTAGGTAGGGTTGGATTGGTCGCGCTTTTTTCCCGGTGGCGGACGGAGAAGTGCACCCGCTGATAGATAGATGATGATGATGATAAGGGTGGAGCACATCGATCCATCGACCCATCAATGGTGTGTAGGCAAAATGTGTGCTGAGACTGTTGCAGGTGGAGGCCTCCAAGGGATTGGAAAGGAACGTGATGAGTCACATGTCTTCGCATGAGGTTAGAAGGGTAACTCTAACGTGCGGTCGTAGTTGATTCATTTGCGTTCGATTTCATTCGTTTGCGAACACGGACAAAAATTGTGGCCCAATGTGCCGACGTAAAACGGATTCGTATTCGCAACCGTCTTGACCCATTTTCGGTTTGAATTTCGGTCGGGTTTGCGTCGGTGCAGACACGCAGCAGCGGTGCGTCCCCTTCTCCTTCCCCTAGCTCGTCCGTTATAGGCAAACGACCACTTTCTTTCCACTCTCTTCTAGGCACGGGCATCATACCCAACGTCTGTATACGACGCTCCTTCGTTCCTACGCGCCCCGCGCTAGTCGATTGCGAGTCACTGCTCCACCACACCCGCAAGGTGTTCGATACTTTCCCATAAGATACCATGGATAGTGCCATAGTGGAGATGTCTTTTATCATGAATTTCATGTGATCACGCACAACATGTAGAGGATGAGCATCTAGAGGATATCATCTTTCAGCGCTTTCATTATGAGAATACAAACGTTATGCATGAGCTTATACCTGTAACTTTGCATAGTTCACCCAGTTCCATGCAAGGATACGAAATTACCACACTTATATTCAGCTTCGGAATGATTTGGTTGAGCATATGTGAACACACCTTGGCAACCAATAAATGTATGATTTTTTTCAATTTGGTTGTAATAAAATTATGAGAATCATATGTGATTATAAAGCTATTTATTGTGTGATGAAACTATGGTTTTCATTGTGATATATGGTTCTGAAAATAAGGCCACCAAGGACGTGCAGATAGTAGCAAAATGGATCGTGCGGTTTAGCCGCAACGACCAGGAAAGTGTTGACGCACCCGAACAACGACCCACTCGCCAACGCAAACAGATGAAATACGGATGAAATCCTAGTTTGTTTGCGGCTGCGCGTTGGAGATGCCCTAAGGTGTTGTCCAGCAACTCAGTGTATCCTCGTTTGACCTTTTTTTTCGCGAAAACGCAAAAGCCTTGCGTTTCGATGCATTGATAGAAAAGGGGATTGTACAAGCATATATACACAACAAGGGACGACTCGAACCGCTAACCCTATGGGGCCATGGGGATCAAGGCACGCAGGCCAATCGCACCGGCGGCGGCCCATAAACGAGCCTCAGATCGAATCGTAGAGAGGAGACTACTAGAGATAGGAGACCCATTGTCAAAAACAATCGCGTTCCGTTGCTTCCAAATCCACCACGCCGTCAGCATGATTAACGAGGAAGTGCCTTTACGCAAGGCCCGCGGAGTCGATTGAGAAGCACGCAGCCACCATTCCACAAAGTCGTCCTCTCCATCCGGTGGGGTGGCCGTGGATCGGATCCAGGCGAGCACCTCGTGCCAAATCACCCGAGAGAAGGAACAACCCACCAAGAGGTGTGTCATGGTCTCAGGCGTTTGATCACACAAGGGGCATCGCGGAGGGTGGGGAAGTCCCCTCCTCGCTAGCCGCTCAGCTGTCCAGCATCGGTCCTGGCAAGCCAGCCAAACGAAGAATTTAACGCGTGGTGGAGCCCAAACCTTCCAGTTCGGTTCCCAAGATCGCGAAATGATGGAGCCCTGGAACAAGAACTCATAGCAGGAGCTGGCCGAATATTGCGCGTCTCGTGTCCACCTCCATAGGAGGGTGTCTGGAACGGCGGAGAGCTCGAAGTCACGCAGGCGTCGCCACAACTGGACATATTCCCAAAGGGCCAGCGCACTAAGCGCGCCTTGGATGTCCGCAATCCACCGACGCGCCAATAAAGCCTCCCTGACCGTGCGTCGATTCCGAACGCGCTTTGGAATAAGCGCGCAAACACCCGGCGCAATCTCCCCGATGGTCTTACCATCCAGCCAGCGGTCAACCCAAAAGAGGGCCGTCACCCCATCACTCACTACCATCGTGGTAGAGGTCTCAAACACCTGAATCTCCGTCTTGGAGAAGTGCATGTCGAGCCCGCGCCAAGGTCGCAGCGGGTCTGTGCGCATCCGCCAGAGCCAACGTGTCCGAAGACTGATCGCTGTGCGGGCAAGGTCCGGGACCCCCAGACCTCCAAAGCAGAGCGGGCGGCACACCCTCTGCCAGTTGACATGGCAGTGCCCACCACTAGCCTCCGCCCGGCCAGTCCAGAGGAAGCTCCGAACGATTTTCCGGATCTGCCTGAGGGTAGACTTATTAATCCCGAGGACGATGATCTGATGCAGGGGGATCGCCATGAGCACCGATTTAACGAGAGTAAGGCGCCCAGCCTTAGTCATAAGGGAGGCCTTCCAGGTCGGCAGTCTTTGCGCAATGCTGTCCACCAAGGGTTGTAGCGCCGAGGCGGAAAGCCGACGCATCGAAAGGGGGATCCCAAGGTATTTGACAGGGAAGGGTGCCACCCTGCACTCCATAACAGCCGCCGCCAACTGGACGTCCTCATCGGAGCAAGCGATCGGGGAGACCGAGCACTTAGCGAAGTTGGTGCGAAGCCCCGATGCCTCCCCAAAGAGCCCCAAAAGCGCACGCACCGCGCGTAGCTCCGGCCCATCTGCGTGGCAAAAAATAACCACATCATCCGCATACAAGGAGGCAATCGTAACCAGATCGCGGGAGGCGATGCGTCGCAGGATCCCAAACTCCTGCGCCTTCGCCAACAGCCTGTTGAGCGTGTCGATAAAGAGCACGAACAACATCGGCGACAGGGGGTCTCCCTGTCTCAGGCCCCTCCGGTGCCAAATCGGGGGACCTGGCTCGCCATTGAGCATCACCCGAGTGGACGGCAGGATGGCCACCAGTTCTCTGAACCTAGGGCCGAAACCAGCCTTCTGTAGCACCTCGAACAGCAGCGCCCAAGAAACCGAGTCAAATTCCTTGGCAATATCGAGCTTCAGCATGACTCTAGGTTCTTTAAGCCTATGCGGCAGGCGGGCCGTCTGCTGAACCAGCATGAAGTTATCATGAATGCCACGCTTGCGAATAAAGGCGCATTGGTTCACGTCAACGAGGGATCCTAGCCAAGGCGCCAGTCGCGAGGCCAACAGCTTGGCCACTAGCTTGGCGAAGATGTGGATCAGGCTGATCGGACGGTAATCTCCGAGAGCGGCCGCATCACCATGCTTGGGCAGCAGTGTAACTAGGGCCTGGTTGAGGCCTTGGAAACCGCGCCCATTCATCGAGTACAACTTGTGAAAGGCAGCCATGAAGTCCGCCTTAACGATCCCCCAGCAACTCTGCAGGAATTCTGCCGTGAAGCCATCCGGGCCGGGCGCCTTACCATGCGGCAGTCGCCGCACCACATCCCACACCTCCTCCTCCGAGAAGGGGGAATCCAGATCAGACAAGTCCTCCGAGGTGGTCCCCAGAAAGTCCAAGTCAAGCGAGAACTGCCGAGACGCGGCCTGGCCAAGTAGGTTGTGGAAATGGTGGTAGGTCGCCTCAGCCATTGGCGCGTGTTCGGCCACGACCGCACCATCGACCTGGAGGCCACGAATGACGTTCTTCTGTCGTCAGTAGGAGGCATGCTGGTGGAAGAAGCTCGTGTTCGCATCACCATCGCTCAATCCCCTGATCTTAGCGCGCTGCCGCGCCATCGTGCGTTCAAGGGATGCCAGGCCAAGGTAGGATTGCTTCAGCCTAGCGCGAAGAGCGCGCTCATCCGGAGAGAGCGGACGTGATTCCATGGCCACGTCGAGACGAAACACGAGCTCCCGCGCTATCATGAGCTGCAGCTTGACCGATCCCACCTGCTTATCGGCCCAACTCATCAGCTGCCTAGCAGTGCGCTTGAGCTTGGAGACAAGCCTGCGGAATGGGTCGGGGTCCCCATCAATTACTGCCCAAACCGAGGCAACCACGTCCTGGAAGCCATCAAGTCTAGTCCAAAACTGCTCGAACTGGAAACGGCCTCTCCCAGCCGCCACCGGGGTACAGTCTAGGACCAGGGGACAGTGATCGGAGATGACAGTGGAAAGACAGCGCAACGAGAAGGAACCGTGCAGCTCATCCCAATCCGTGGAGCAGAACACCCTATCAAGCCTGACCAAAGTAGGGGCCTCGCGCTCATTGGACCACGTGTATCTACGGCCATGGAGGTAAATCTCCTTTAGCACGCAGTCGTTCAAGAACCGTCTAAAACGACCCATCATGCGGCGGTGGAGGTTGCCGTTGTTTTTGTCCTCGTCGCGGTAGATCATGTTAAAGTCACCACACAAGAGCCAGGGCTCTAGGCGCACCCTGCGAATCTCACGCAGTTCGGACAGAAAGGCAACCTTCTCCGCATCACCCTGCGACCCGTAAACGCACGTCAACCACCATGGCGAGCCACCCGATGGTGAAACCTTTGCCGTCACACTGTTAACATCCACATGTGCGTTGTCGAGCTGCACCACCCTACTCTTCCAAGCTACTATAATACCACCTCTAGTACCGATCGCAGGCAAGCAGAAGTAAGCGTCAAAATCCGCGCCTAGGGTCTCAATAACAATAGGAAGGGTTACAATAGCCAGCTTGGTCTCCTGCAAACACACGATGGACGCGGTTGTCGTACTGACAACACTCCGAACACACGCACGCCGTGCACGATCATTAAGACCACGCACATTACACACCCAGATCACAGGGTCGTACGACATGGGAAACATCTTAGGCACCCGCTGAGGACCCATAGGTCAAACCACCACCAGGTGGCCACCCTCCAACCCCACTAGGGGCGCACCGCATCCTCTGATCGTCGAAAGGGACCAGCCGTAGAGCTCGCCAATCGCCTCAACCATATCCTCCGTGAATGGGGTCTCGAACATCCTGTGATAGGCCTCAAGGGCCTCCTCCGAAGGCGCCTCATCAGCGGAAATAAACCCCAGCTTTCTCAACATGTTGCGGACCGCCTTCTGCTCGGAGTTCAGCCCCCCAGGCTGACGGGCGATGCGCGCGCTCCGGCGAGGTTGAAAGTTGAGCGCCACCAGCCTGCGCCTCACCGGAGGTGCCAGCGAGAGAGCATCCGAGCGTAGCTTGGCGGCAGCCATGAACTCGCCCAACGTCCGGGGACGTGCCGGGGGTGGAGTATGCACGGTTGGCACGGAAGGGGTCGCGGGTTCACTCGCGCTCGCCGGAGGTGGAGAAGCAGGCTCGGCTGCGACCAGGGGGTGCTCGGTTGGCACGGCAGGGGTCGCGGTTTCAGCCGCGCCCATAACCTGCCTGTCGACGTCAAACAACCAGCGTGGCATACCCAAGGAATCTCCTATCTCAGAGTCGCGACGAAGAATCGTCACCGGGGCCGGGGCTGTGGCCGTGGCCGTGGGAACCAACAATGGTTGGAAAACCACGAGGGCCGAGGAGAGCGAGTCGGCCTGCTCCGATCCGTGGTCGCCACAACAACCGAGCGCACCAGGAGCACCTCTCCCGTACGTTGCCGCGCCGCACCCGTGAACCCCACCTGCATCATCCGCCAGGCCAGATACACAGGCCTCGCGTGCCTCGTAGGCAGAAGAACGGGCACCCTCCAAGAAGTTCCACCTGGCCCCGCCCACAGCGACAGACCGGTCAGCAGGGACCACCGGTAGGTGCGGGCCGTCCTCATCCACAGGGGGCACCAACGGGACAAAGGAGGAGCGCCCTTGGTCATCCTCAGCGACCACAGATAAATCAGATGGGGGCAAGCTTTCCAGCTCAGAACCAGACTGCAACACGGCCCGATCGTCCTCGCTCCCTTCCTTTTGCTCAGCGCTCCCTTCCTTTTGCTCGGCCGAGCCAGCGGGCAGCAGAGGCCGCTTGTCCCCACGCGCATCATCAACCTCATCTCCTGCCGAAAGCGCATGCGCGGCAGCGGAGGACTCAGAGGCACGCGCCCTACGAATGGCCCGGCGACGCCACTGCTTGCGTCGCTGCCTCCTCTGGCGGCGCGACAATGCTGGCGAGGCGCTCCCCTCATCTTGGTCCGCCTCAGGCCGGACAGGAGAGGAATGCACGCGCTGTCCCTGGTCCTCGCGTGACGGCCCCGGGATCAGACGGCGCGCGTCATCTTCGACCACAGAGGAGCCAGCCGCCACCGGCTTTGCAGCCTTGCGACCGGGCTGTCCCCGCCTCCGACGACAGGCCGAAGCCGCCGCCTGCTGGCCGGGTCCACCCGCGAAGCCACCGCTCCCACCCTGGCCGCCGCGCGGCCTAGCCGGACCACCGCCGGAGCCCGGCCTCGCGCCGCCAAGTAGCTCGTCTGGCGCGCCCCGCTCGTAGGAGTAACGCCGCGAAGCAGGGTAGCCAAATGAGGGGCCGCCCCCGCCCGCACCAGCCGTGCCCGGCGGCCGCCGCCTGTAATCGGTAAAGGCGGTGACATGCACAAGCAGTGGGTGGATCATCGTGGACACCTGCGGCGGGGTGACCGCGCTCGCCGGCGCCGCCATTGTCTCTTCAGATGGCGTCGCGTCGGGCTCCAGCATGTGGAAGTCCACCTCCTTGGGGATCAGGGAGGGATCCAGGCACCAGGCGGATAAACGGAAGATGTCCATGTCGGCGCGAGACCTGGTTAGCGGGTCCAGCCGCTCAACCCAAGAGTTGGGCGCAAGAATCGTCTCCGCCGCCGCCACGCTCCAAGCGTTCGCCTGCACCCCCTCGATTTCCAGGCTAACATGGACCCCAAGGCCGCCGGCGGTAGCGTCAGAACGGCGAGACCACGGCTTCACCATCATCCGGAAATACGGCGTTTGCACGTACGTATCGGCGAGGACGCGATCACGATCTTCACGCGCGGCGAAGTAGATCAGCATCGAGCCGCCTCCGTGCCTGTGGACGGAGAAGACTTCAGGAGGAAGGCCGAAGCACACCTCCATACCCTCCGCCACGTCCGCCGGCGAGGCGTCGGTGTGTTCCCCCACGAACACGCCGACCAGCGCAGAGGCCAGGGCGTGCTCCGCGTCCTCGACCTCCTCAGAGCGCCCGAAGACACAGGCCGTGCGCGCCGGGCGGCGAGCTAGCTCCCCACCGAGCGCCACGACCGGCGCTGCAGCTCCCGACCAGCGCCTTGGCCCAGAGATGAGCGGCAACGGGGCTGTCACCGTCCTCTCATCCACACGCGCGGGTGGCGCTGCCACCGACCCGACGGCGCCGCTGCGAGGCGCTTCAAAGCGGACAAGCGCACCAGGTGGCACCACCGTGCGACGTACGTCACCAGAAGGGATCACCGGCCGCGGGGGAACCAGAGCGGCCGTCGATTTCGTCACTTGCCCCGGGCGGTTTGGCCTGGAGGAGACACGGCCCGCCGGCGCGCCAGCCGAGTCGCGCGCAGCCAGGCGCTCACCTCGCGCCGCTCCTTGCCTCGCCATTGCGCGGCCACCCAGGCGCGCTCCGGAGGCGAGGGCGCGAGCACCAGAAGAGCCCCCATCAACAGACCCGCGCACCGCGGCACCGGCCGCCCGCTTGCGAGCAGGCTCGTCCCTGGAGTCCGGCGGAGTGCGCGGCCGCGGCAGCGAACACTCGCGAGCCATGTGGCCGACTTCGCTGCAGCGCAGGCACACCGGCCCAGTGGTGCAGTCTTTGGCCCTGTGGTCCGGCTCATGACAGAGAAGGCAGAGGCCCCGGAAGGCGTCGAACGCCCCAACCTCCCACCCGGAACGCGCAGCCCGCGCCGCCGCCACCTTCTTCCCGGCGCGGCGTCCACGCGCGCGTTTGCCGCGCTGCTGCTCCCATGGCGCGTCATCGCCGCCCTCGAGGGAGTCATCGGAGCTGTCAAGTTCGTCGACCGCACCCGACCCGAGCCCAGCGTGCACCTCGCTACGCGGCCCGCGCGGGGTCTCCACCTGCGTCGCCGGCTGCTTGCCCCTGAGCATGTCGCGGAACGACGCCGGGGAGTCCTCCGACTCCGAGCCACGGCCGCCGTGCCACCTGTCCTCGCGGCCACGCGGGCTCGCGGACGCACCAGGGGAGGAAGGGGAGGAGGAGGAGGACATTTCTTCCTACAAACCAAATAGTGGGGAAAACTTCCTACAAAAATAGAAAGTGTTGGTAAATTTGCATGTGATGCGTTTGATTGTGGCGGCGTGGTGCATATGGTGTGAGGCAGCCATGCAAGTCTTAAGGAATCTTTTTTATCTCGTGTTGCGCGTATGTTTTCATGAGAAGAAACGACCGATTTGGGCATTCCTCTTGAGCCATGTTTTAGGATGCTTTGAGCATCGTGTTGACCAAAACTTGGAGCCGCATTTACTATCAAACAACTAAAAAGTGAAAATTTCCTTCTACCAACTTCCGTGCAAGTCCACCTACTTTTTACGGGCAACCAAACACACCCTTTGGCTTTACGTATTGCATGATTTCCTTGAGCACCGGTGCAAATCGTGCATCTACAGAGAGTGGTGCCTTTTAGTTCAGATGGAATATGACATTGGGTGTCATCGATGCATGAAAAACGGTCAGCAAGTCCAGTAAGAGGGTTGTGGCATTTTCCCCCTCACTTTTTTAGATTCTATCTCCTACTCGTGATTTTTTAATAAATATACTTGTCTGCATTGCGGTGATGCAAAGGCTTTTAGCTTCAGACCATCTTCAAGGGAAGTCATCAAATCTTCACCCATAAACGTCCCTCATTTTTTTTGAAATGGCTAGAGGGTTGAGTGTGGAGTGGGGGAAATTGTTGTTGGATATGTGCCCTAGAGGCAAATTAATAAAGATATTTGTCACATATTCGTTTTGTTCATAATACGTGTTATACTATGTTAGAACTGTATTACTCGGAAACACTAATACACGTGTGGTATAAACACTAGTCCCTAGTTATACTCGGGTGTACTAGCTCATTAGGCAATCGATGATCATGGTTTCCTGATCATGAGGTATGAACCGCCTATTAACAATGATGTCATATCATTAGGAGAATGATGTGATGGACACACACCCACCTAATGCATTGTGATGTGATCAAGTCATGGTTCAACATTGCGATGACTTTGTAACATATGACTTAGTCCTTAGACCAATGATCATACATAATTGTTATCTATGAGGAGGCTTGATTTGCATCCACCGCCTGACTAAAAAATGCTGGCTATAAAGGTGTACTTTGGGCATTCCGAAATAGATATGTTGATGAGTATGCAAATAGATCAAATCGGGATTTGTTAGTCCATGTGAAGGACATGTACTCTAGGCCCACTTGGTGATATTGCATCAATAGCTTGCAAGCAAGTGACTAGGTCACAAGAGATGTAATAGGCACGGACGAGTAAACTTGTTTGTTGAGAACGAGATGTGAACCTGGTATAAGGATACCAGCGATCAAACCTCGGACAAACAAAGTACCGCTAGACAAAGGGATCATGTATTATCGTTAACGATTTCGAAAAGCGATTGAAGTTCATTCGATGGAAGCACATGGACTATCAAGGATTGTAACCAGGTCCAATTGATTAGCCGTTGATCGAAAAGATTATCTTGATCATGTCTGCTGTTTCCCGGACCGTAGGGTGTCACACTTAAGGTTCAATCGATGCATTAGGATTGATTCGGGATCATCGGTGAAATAGAGAGAAACACCGAAATAGTTCCGGGAGAGAACGGAAGATGTTCCGGATATTTTGAAAGGTTCAAAATAAAATTTAATTATATTTAATAATAATATTTAATTATCTCGATTAAATATTAAAATATATTTAAATTAATTTAAATAATGAAAAAAAGACTAATGGGCCAATTGGGGCCCATTATGGGAGGAGGGGATTCCCCCCCTTGGGCTTGGCGCCAAGGGCGGGGCCCATCCCCCCTTGGCCGGCGCACCTGCCCCCCTTGGGGGTTTAGTCCCACATGAGGGAGGGGAGGAGGATCACACCCCCCTTGGCCTATATAAGGAGGGGTAGACCCCCCTTTTCCATACACGACTGAGTTAATCTCTCTCTCTCTCTCTTTCTCCTACCTCGAGCGGACTCCCCTTGTTTGGAGTTTGCACCTGGTTGGGAGTTCTCCACCAAAGCACGACGTCGCTCTGCCGGAGTCGGGATTTGAATCCGTCTTCTTTCCGCTGCTCGCCTGGTTTGGAGCCCGGAGGGAACATCGGTTGCACTGTACGTGTGTAATCTCCTCGAGGCACTACACTCTGTGGTGCGACTTCATCGCCGGAGGTCTCCACGAGTCATCATCACCGGTGGTCTTCTACACGATAGGGAGGTCGTAGGTTCAGAGTCTACGGCAACCACGTTCGTAGAACGTTTCCCTCTTTCGGTTTTCAAAGGTATGAACACCGGTTCCCTCCGTCACTTTACATCGCCATAGCATAGATCTTGGGTTCGGGTATCGTAGGTTGGAAAAATTATTGTTTTCTTCCCCGTATCCTAACAATTGCCCACCTGAACGTTTTCATTAAACTGTGTTTTTTAGAATGAAATGTCTAGGGGGTTGAGGGTTGGGGGGGGGGGCAATTACAAACAAGGAGATGATGTAGAATGGGCAAAATTGCTCAAGGAAAACACCATCAACATGATGCGGATCTGTGAGAAGGCGCACGCCAACATTGTGGCCCGATGAAGTTACTAAAGCAGATGGAAACTTTATCCCCCCACGCCCAAAGTGCTTCTACCCTTTTCCCCTCTAGGGATGAACCTTTAGCCAGTGTGGCTCATGTTTCCATTTTGTTTGTCGGCTGGACTGTGATCCGTTGATCCTAGCTTAGACTATTAGTGGATATTGCAGAAGGTCATTGGTTTTATTCCTAGGGTGGAGGTTTCGTCTACAAGCCACCATCCAAGGGTTTCCCACTAGCGCTAAGAACCTTCTGCTATTCCCCCTTTCCCTCCACCTTACTTCACTGAACTTTGTGTATGTCTGTTATGTGAGTAATGGAAACGGGTCATAGCCTGGTTCAAAATAAATCACTGTTTTGCATTGTTTTTTTACATTGTGTTACCATCTTTCTATTTCATTGTTTTATAATAATGCAAGTAATTAATGTTTTGAAATATTTTCAAAAACATGAACAAAAAATGGTCATGATAAGGGAAAATACTAGAAAATTGAAGAAATGAAGAAGGGAAGAAAATTAAACAAATCCTGGTGTTGCTGCACTCCTAATGCACATATGATCCAGGCGAAGAAAAATGATATAGAAAATGATCATATGCATGGAACCGAAGCAGATAAAACAAACTTCATCACTTTGGACCTTCCCATTCTAGGTGTGCCACAGTCGAGGCCTCCTTAGAGCACCTCCAGTGTGTAAAGGCAGTGTTGCCTCTAAGGTGGGCTCCACTAAGTTGCCTCTAAACCTCGTTAAAGAACTCGCAGTGTATGGCGTTGGCATACCCTCTATACATGCATGTTACATCAATGGTAAAACAATACATTTTTCTCATGAGGCAGCTTTTATGCATAGACATATGCCTCTGCTTTGCCACTGACAAGTAGGACCATGGGAGTATTTTAATCAAAGAGAAGACTTATTAGAGGCCGCCTCTTAGCTTGGAGGCGTCGCTAGCATTGTTTTGCTTGGAGGCAAACACTGCAGTGTATAGCGCCGGTCTCTAGGAGCTTAGAGAGGCAGTGAAATATTACACTGTGGGTGCCCTTAGAATTCTGTTTAAGCGAGATATGGAATGCCTAAAGGAGAGCTTCAATAGGATGCTCGTGAGCGTCAGTACGCTATATCTTATTTAAAATGTTATTTTTTAATCAATAATGAAATTTGTTCGATGGGTAATAATAAAATGTTTATCATTTAAAAAATAAGTTCAATGTATATTAAAGGTAGTTCATTCTATATTCAAAAAGTATCCAGTGTGTATAAAAAATGTTTGCCATATAAAATAAATTTTTAGTTTATATTAAAAATAAGTTTACTGTTTACAAATTTTGTTCTAGATATATAATACAAAATAATCATATTATTTTGAAAAAGTTCAACAAATTCTAAGAAAAAAAGGAAATTTAAAAGTAAAAAATGGAAAAGAAAAAATAAATCAAAAATAAAATTTAGACAACAGCTGAAGTGTATCATCCCAACTGGGACGTCAGGTGCGTTGCACTTCAACGAAGGCTAGGCATCCCCTAACGCCCACGAGCGAAAATTAACTTTTGCGCGCCCAAAGGCCTAGGGCACTTGTTCTTGAACGGACAAAATTGAAAAAAGTATTGTGTTGTCGCTAAGTCCATAGTGGAATGCGAGTAGCCGAAAAAACTAATTAAAGAGTATTTCTAGCAATGATCACTTCCACCTTTCCAGTAGCTGAAAAGTGACGCACTTCATGTGCGCTGCTTATCGCAATCTGATGTGTGTGTTTTTTTCACAAATTCGTTTTTGAAAAAAAAATCTCAAATGAGTCGTGTGTCCAAATTTTGAATCTTTTTTACCGTTGCATTTTTTGGGATGAAAGATTCAAAATAGATCTCATGCTAGAAGTTTTTGACAAAAAAAAATTTCTTGGATCCGTGCCTTTAGAAGCAAATTTATGTCTCTTGCGGAAGCAAAAAAAAATCATGCATTTTTTTATTTATCTCTCTCCAAAATCTAAGAGAAATCATGCAGAAACCTAAAAGTCAAAAAAACTATCTATACTCGAAAACCGTGTAAAAAATATTAAACATAAATCTTGAAGAAGCGCACAACATGCGACAAGTAGCACGCTCTAGACCCACAAAAAATGATTCTTGCGAACACCATACAAACATTCATTAACTAGTTTTTTTATAAATTATTCATTAACTGGTTTTTAGGGGTATTCATTAGTCTTTTTTCAGCAACAGGTATTCATTAACTTCTTTTTTGATGGAGGGTATTCATTAACTTTTTTTCGACGGAACGGGTATCTATAATATCTAAATAGTTTATTCTCACTAACCTATTTATCTTCACATGCAAGCTATCCACATCATTAAGTAGGTTCATCATGTAAAAACTCTTTCACTAACTTTTCACGCACATGCTCGCATTAACCTTGCATGTGCATGCATCCTATCTCAAATAAATAATAACGTTTTTCTGCACTCAACCTCACAATTTATAAGCAAATTTTTTTATAAAAAAACAAATTACAAGTTACATCGCATTTTATTTTTTATGTGATATTTTTTATAAATACACATTCATTTTTGCTATCATTGTTTTAGGTTTAGCCAAGGGTGAACACGTCTTCACTGTCCCTACTTTCAATGTTGTTTCCGTCTCATATCATCTAGACGATATATTGTCAAGTAAATTAACAAAACAAAAATAAACTCATTTTTGAATTTTTCATCAATTTTCTCGCATGTTTTAAAATTATCAAATTCCTTCTTAACAGTTTCCGCAGCAACGCGCGGGGTATCCTCTAGTTATTAACTAGTTGCTCCCAAAAGAGCCGATGCATAAGTCTACTCTGCGATCCAAGATAGCCCACAGAATCAAAATCTAGTTCCTCGCGCTGCCTTGCAGCAATAACCGCGAAATCAATAATTAACAAGTACTTGTAGCAATGAATGTGTCCATCGTCTCCGCGTTCGACAAGTGGTGCTTCGCGCGCGTGATAAGTGGCGTGATCTGGCGGTACATTTTTTCTCTTTTTTGAAGCATGCGGCGTGCCTCTCGCGCAATTACGACCCGTGTCTTTTTTTTTTGAACCACGATCGTGCCTGGCGTGTTTCCCACAAAAGCTAATTCGTGCCTCCCGTGCTCGTGCCTGTTTTTTAGAGGCACACGGTGTGCCTCCCGCGAAGGCACGATCGTGCCTCTTTTTTTTTCACCAAAGCGCATAGAAAAAGCATGCGCAAATCGAAAAAGCCAAAAAAACCCGAAAATCCATTTCTAAACATCGAAAATACGTACACAAAATAAAAAAACGAAACCCCGAGAACGACACGTGGTGGGATGTGTGCCCAGGAAAGTGCTCGCTGGGCGCGCTACGAACGAGTACTCTTTAGTTAGTTGCTCTCGGATAACCGCGCGGTGGTAAATTACGCTCGTGAGCATCAGGAATTCGCGGAAGGAGTCACCTAAACGGGCGGGCCCAATTATTATTTGTTATTTTCCTGCTTTTGTTTGTTTTTCTATTTTGTTTTTCTGTTTTGTATTTTTTTATCATTACTTTTCATAATATATATTTAACTTTACATTTATGTATTGGAACCTTTTAATATAATTTATTAAATATTTAGAACATGTTGAACTCTTTAAAGTATATATTGAAATTTATTTATATAAGTTGAAAATTTTGAATATACAATAGAACTTTTCCATTATATTTTGAACTCTTAATTTTATAGGATGAATATTTTTTCATATGCTCCGAACTTTTTTTCTGTATAGAATGAAACTTTTCCAATATACATTTAAATCTTAACTTTATACGATGATTTATTATTTTATACGCACAAAATTGTTTTTCAATATATAAGAAATAATTTTTAATATACACTGAATTTTATGTTTTTTCATGATGAATATTTTTAGTACACATTGAACAATTATTCATATACAAAATAAAAAATGATCAAAAAGAAGAAAATTCCAAAGAACAAGAAAAATGTGCTGGTTGTGAATGACTCGGTCCAATCGAACGCACCTTCAAGGAAAGGTCATATTCTCAAGAACGATGGATAGGAAGTCTCAATCGCGGGAGTCACCGGACTACGACAACGAAAGTCAGATCGGCGCCTTCTTCGACACGATGCCAAACTAACATGCACATCCCGACACCTACGTTTGGGATGACTATATCCCTGACTTTATTTCTCTCCATGTTGTAAATGACTTATCTTTGTACATGACTTATCTGTTATGGGGATTGCTAAATCTCAGTCGACTGAGATTTAACCAACTCTCGGTCGATGTTATATCCATGTGATCATGTGTGGAGATCCATAAAAAAAATTAACCTTTTTTTACATGTACTATCACTTGATTAAGACATAGTTAAATCTCAGTCGATTGCGATCTAGACACACCCATCTGTTATCTAAGAAGTAAAGTTTCCTTTGTATGGAAAAAAAACATGCACATCCAGACACGACGATGTTCCGCCACAACCCAACGTGACGAACCCTTGAAGCTGAACAACGATCATAGAATTACATATCAGAGCTTTTTATCTAATAAATGTTATATATCAGGGCTGCTACTGCCGCAAATATAAAACCATGTGGTTCTAGGATGAAGGAGAATTAGAAATTAAAAGGTCGGGGGGAGGGGAGGCTAAGGGCACCCACAGTGTTGCATTTTATTGCCTCTATAGCTAACCTCTAAACTCTTAGCTATCGACGCTATACATTGTGACACACGCCTCTATGCTAGAAAACCTTAGCTACGCCTCCAAGCTAAGAGACAGCCCCTAAGTTTTCTTTTTGATTAAAATACTTTGATGTCCCTACTTGCCAGTGAAAAGGAAGATGCATGTGTCCATGGATGAAGGCCAGCTGCATCGCGCTTGATGAAGAAAATATATTAGTATTTTAAATTTAATGTGACATGCATGTTTAGAGGCTATGCTAACTCCATACACTGCAAGCTTTTTGATTGTGCTTAGAGGCAGCACGGTGGAGCCCACCTTAGAGGCGTTGCTGCCTCTAAACATTGTGGATGCTCTAAGAGAGAGATGCTCGTCACGAGAGTGACACTCATGTGATGGCAGGTAGATATGACTAACACCTTATACCATTAAAAAAACTCGGCCCATTCTTGGCGCCATCGGAGCTACCACCTGTCAATGCCGATCTCCCCAAACCAGCAACCTCCGCCAAGATCGAATCAGACCTCGTCCTGGTTTCCCAACTTTTGATAGGGTCTCCACTCCATTTCAAAGGTACGGCCGGAGAATAATGCAAAACCCGGCCGGCCTGCCAAAACCCACACTTGGAGGCACGCCGTGCGCGCGACCTATTCCTCCTCCTGTCACCTCGATGAATCCCTCCACGTACGACGGGCAATCACAATGCCCACAACAACCATCTCCACCGGTGCAGCTGCACTCCCAGCACAGACTTGTGTAGCTCCCGTTCACTTTCACTCCCCGCGCACCAATGGCGCCGCCGTCCTCCTTGCTCCGCGACCTCCTCAGCGTTGACGGCTTCAAGAAAGGCCGCAAGCCGCAGCCGGACAACCCCATGGCCGCGCCACGGACCACCAGCATGCCCCTCCAGCACCGCCGCCCCACCAAGCCCGCGCGGTCCCAGTCCGACGTCCTCGCCCGCGGCCGCCTCAACCTCGACGCCGCCGCCGGCGAGGAGCAGCAGGCCGCGAGGCGCAAGTCGTCGGCGTCGCTCAAGAGCACCACGAGCTACAAGTTCAAGGACAGCAATAACAGCGGCCCCGCCGCGATCCCGGCTCTCGACGAGTCCGCCCTCAGCGCGCTCATCTCCCTGGCCTCCGGCGCCGTCAAGCAGTTCGCCAAGGACGAGGCCTTCCGCGCGTTCCTGCGGGCCGGCTGCACGTCCTGCGTCGGCGAGTCCGACCACCGCGCCGTGCTGGACCTCCGGGTCACCGCGCAGACCGTCGAGAGGGCCGCCGCCGTGGGGGAGGCCCTCCTCGACCCGCGCGAGCTCAAGCGCGCCTCGCTCAGGCTGCACTCCCTGGCGTCCCTCGATGCCGACGAGGCGCGCGCGGTGGCCGCGTCGGGGGTGCCGCACGAGCGCCTCGCCGCGTGCGCGCACCTCTACATGTCCGTCGTCTCCAAACTCCAGAGCAAGGACCACTCCTCCGCCGTGCACGCCCTGGAAACCTTCTGCCTCGCACCGCGGGAGGCGCGGACGCTCCTTCTCCCGGCGCTGTGGGACAGGCTCTTCCGGCCGGGCCTCTCGCACCTCAAGGCGTGGCGCGACCGGGAGTCGGCGGCGGCGGCGAGGTCGAAGCCGGACGCGAGGGTGAAGGAGGTGGAGAAGCTGTTGGACGACGGCACGCGCGCGCTCGCGTGCTACTACAGGGACTGGCTGCTGGGGCGCACCGAAGCCATGGCGCTCCCGTCCGTTCCCGCGCCGCCGAGCACCGTTCCGGCCACCGCGCCGAGCACGGCTCCTGCCAGCGCGAGGAGGTTCTCCCTGTCGACCACGTACGACATCGGCTCGGACGTCGCCTATAGCTCCGGGAGCCCGAGCCCCGCCATGTTCGTGATCGATGAGACGCCGCGGCGACCCGAGGAGGAAAGCAAGGCCGCCGACGGAGAGAGCTCGAGCGGCGTGTTCCACGAGTGCGACGACGGCGAGGTAAAGAGCTGCAGTCCCACACCACCACAGCGAGAAGCTAGCGCGATCATGCCAAACATGCTGGCCAACGAGGCATTCGAACCACGGGTAAGAAGCAAATTTATCCCTGCAAAACGAATTCAAACTGGTCTCTAACAAAATTCAAACTGAACCACGGAGATCACAAAACAAAAAGATTTGTGACAGAATGAAAAATTTGACACTCCACAATCTTGCAGATTGAAGATGAACGGGGCAAGGGAGCAGACGAGTCGACGAGCTACCAGCCGGTTCGTGACATGTCAGCGATCGACCTCCTCACACTCGAGTTCTGGTACGAATTCAAAACTGATCGCTAACAAATTTCAAATCTTGCGGTTCACAATCAAACGCACCGATCCCTGTTTGAATTTCGCAGCGAAGGGCCGCTCCAGCTCACCGGCACGGACGGCCACCAAGCCGACGCCGCCATTTTCTCCACGACGCCGAGCGACTTCCTGTGCCCACTGACGCGGCAGATCTTCAACCGGCCGGTGACGATCGAGACGGGGCAGACGTACGAGCGGCACGCCATCGTGCACTGGTTCGACAGGGGCCTCCGGACGTGCCCCGTCACTGGGCAGGACCTCGAGTCCCTGTCGGTGCCGGACACGAACCGCGTGCTGAAGCGCCTGATCGACGCATGGAAGGCGGAGCACTGCCGGCGGCTGCCGCGGGACACAACCGGAGGCGGAGCGCCGGAGGAGCAGCTGAACGTGGCCGTCGTCGACAGGGTGCTCCTCGACTCGGGCCGCAGCGTGTCGGAGCAGGCGGAGAGAGCGCGGCACCTCATGGCCATCGGCGGCGTCGACTTCCACCTCCACAGGCTGCGGGAAGGGGCGGAGGAGGAGCAGAGGGCGCGCGCCGCCGAGCACCTGCTTCTGTGCGTCCGGGCGGAGGGCGGCTGCCGGAACTACGTGGCCGTGAGGGTCGAGGGAGGAAGCGTCGTCCGGCTTCTCCAGAGCGAGGTGGTGTCGGCGAGGAGCGCCGCCGTGCGCCTGCTCGTCGAGCTGCTCCGGCTGAGAAGGTTTAGCACTTTAGCTCCTTGTTCGTTGTGTAGTGGTTTTGCCTGATGAAATGTGGTAATGGTTGTGCAGGAGGGAGATGGTGGAATTGTTGATCCGTGGATTGTGCACCACGGGGTCGGTCACCGAGACGATTGACGCGCTACTCCGGCATCTCCGAAGCTCGCCGGTG
Organism: Bromus sterilis; assembly: GCA_950022295.1. Lineage (NCBI taxonomy): Eukaryota > Viridiplantae > Streptophyta > Magnoliopsida > Poales > Poaceae > Bromus > Bromus sterilis. The sequence goes on from OX465596.1 coordinate 10,878,518, forward strand.
GAAGAACGACCTCTCGTCGCCGTCCTGCTCTTATACTTCGATCGCACATTGGTATGCTGCTGCATGAGCCCTGCATCTATCGTTGATGATGCAACGATTTTATTGTCATTTCCATGTTTCTAGAATGTTTGAAGTGTGGCCGAAAAATATAATGAATTGCGGTTTGTGAATTATTATCTCTGTCAGGAGGATCCCCAAAGAAACGGCAGTGGATACAGAGAAGAGGCCGCGAGGGCACTCACGGAGTCGCTGAGACGGTGCCTGACCGACGAGAACGTGGTGCCGAACGCCCGGAAAGCTCTGCTGCTGCTGGGCGGGCACTTCTCCTTCTCCGGCGACCTCCTCGCCGAGGACTGGATGCTGGAGCAGGCCGGCTTCGCCGACGATTCAACGGCTAGCTCCGTCACTTCCGACGCCGCAGTGCAGGTACCGAGCGTGAGAAGTGCGAGCTGAGGATGCATGGTTCAACGGTTTGTGAGGTCTGAAGTCTTAACGAACTTGACTCAAGGCGTCGGATTTTCTCAGGAGACGGAAGCGGGTGAGCAGGAGGCGTGGCTGGAGCACGTGACGGCGGCGCTCCTCGGCGGCAGCGGAGGAAGGCCGTTCCTGGCGGCGCTGTCGGGGTGCCTAGGCTCCCCGGACAGCGGCCTGCTGGCGGCCTGCCTGACGACGGCGGCTTGGCTGAGCCGGTCGCTGGCGTCGGCGTTGGCGCCGCTCCAGGACATGCAGCTGGCGGCGTTCTCGGCGCTGGTGCCGCGGCTGAAGCGGTGCCTCGCCGGCGGCGGCCCCGCCCGGCACAGGGTGCTGGCCGCCGTCACGCTGCACAACTTCAGCAAGATCCCAGGTAGATCATCCATCCTCGTATCGTATCGACCACAATAACCACACGAAGTTATCAATGTCTGACGGGATCACGAGGTTGACTGACACTGACTGATGGATTGACATTGATGGCAGACTGCAGGGTGCTGCTGATGCTGCTGGCGGAGGGGCTGCGGGGCCACCTGGCCGACCTCGCCGAGCAGGCCCGGACGGCCGGTCAACTCTACGCCGAGCTCCAACACGAGTGACGATGCTGACGCCGACCTCCTCCTCCAGTCGCCGCCGGCGCGTCGTAGCCTCTCGTGCTCCGCGTTGAAGATTCAGCGGCGGCGCTGCTTTTCTTTGACCGTTTCGGAGCTCAGACGGATATCCATGGATGTCCGACGGAAATTGTTATGAACCAAGTATTTTAGCAGTTTCGTCGTCGACAGCGACGAGGGCGTGAAGGATAAGGTCGCCCAGCTCATCGATGTGGTGTACAATGAGGCAAAGCGCCGGCCGTAAATACATACGTACATACATAGGCAAGTTGATGATCGCCATGGACGGAGACACGTTTGTGCAGCAAGTTGCTTGTGCTTTATGCAGGCTTGGAATGAGACATCATCGGCCTTTGAGTTGATTATTTCCACTTGGATGGAGTATTTGGGCGCTGGACTAGGGGTGGCCCTTTTATCATGGCTTGGAAAATGGGAATGCATAGCAACACTCGATCGATAAAGAATGGATTTTGCTAGGGCGTGAGTCACAGACCGCCCGGTGGCCACAGTCGTGCTCTTTGCGTGCACGACAGCGTGATCCACTTGGTTTTCAACATTTTCCGTGAACTAAACAGCTCGGTACTTGGCCTTTTCGCGGCGATCCTCACATTGGCGCTAAAACTAGTCTATGAGCAAACTTGCAAGCTAATATAGCAAAGACTATCCTGGGCACTCACAAAAACTTCACTTTCAGGGTTCCTTTTGTATTAAGAAAGCAAAATCCAGCAATAAAACACCGAAAATAAAGTAAAACCCGAGGTCGCATGTCTCACGAGTCACGACAATAACTTCATCAGATAACTATTAAACCTATGATAAAAGACGACATCGGAACGAAAATCACACAACCCCTAGGTATGTCTTCAACAAGGAATCGTCGCACGTGCGCCGATGATGACGAGTGCAACACAAGTTTGAACTCCAAATTTTCATCCCCTAAGCCGGACTTCAATCCACCACCTTCAGCAACGAAACAACGCAAGCTCTCGTCGATATAGCCTGATCAAAGATTGTATGTTTCCACTGAAGTGCATAGAGTCATCGCTGAAGTCGTATGTGCCATCGGTCCTTAAGAGGCTACCGACGCTTCGATAATCTGATTCCTCTATAGAAGACACAAGAAGACATTTGTGCTTTTAGCTTTTTGGATGACGCCATTCACCTTCACATTTGCATTACACAAAAGACACCAAGGTCAATTGATTGACTAACCTGGCCCACAGGGATACGCCACGAACCTACGACCCCTCGCGTTTCGCCCTAACCCGAACACCACGATCATTGACGTCTTCGTCTAAAGAGGTAAGTGTCGCTTCTTTTTCCTTTGGCAGCGGCAAACATGCTGTAAGTCGTCTCTCCCCCACCAACAATTCCCATCCGAATCTCCCTATTTCCCATTCAAAATCGTGGATCTAACGTCTCCTAAGTTCATTGAGGTATTCTCCATCCATTCCTCCTTTTTATTCCGGCTGCAATCTTGAATTTATGTATTTGATAATCGGCGAAACAACTAGAATTTGGTATGTATTTGTAATGCATCCCTCCCTAGCTAACATGTTTTTGAATGTGCAACTCGACGAAGCATGTCAACAAAGGCCCATACAAGGGCAGGCAGACCCAGGTAGCCCTCAATGTGCATTTCAACATATCTCCGTATGACAGACAAAACCATTTCTTTCAAAAGCATGATCAAGTTGATGCATATAATAAAAAATGACTCCAAATTATTCCTAATATGTAGGTCAACCTGATCATGTAATTCTAGGCCTTGCCTTCATATATAAAACAAGGTCGAGAATAGCTAGGGAGACATTGACTTATAGTCATCAATCTTGGCAGCATTAGACACAAATTGTATTCCCTCTCACGAGAAGTTCTTTCACCCACGTTGAAATCACACCAATAATAGGATATTACCTCGACTATGAGGGTTGGAACCTGGGTATTACCCCACGAGCTTTCCTCTCTGGACTTCTGGCCCCTCAATCCACCCTTTAGAATCACTATTGATTTCAGGGAAAAGTATATTTTAACCCTAAACTCTTTCGACAATATAGAATTGATCCCGTAACTTTGAAAACAACAGATCTTAGTCCATCAACTTTGAAAACATATTATTTTTAGTCACTCGCGCCGTTCAGAATGGTTTTTCTGCCGACGTGGGGTGCTATAAATTTACAAATAAGGAGCAGGGGGAGGTCGCACGCTGCCTGCGACCCTCACCACACTCCCCTTCACCACTTACGTCGCCATCTTGTCGACGCAGAAGCAAAGCAGCAGTATTGCATGTTTGTTAGTGTTGACTATGCCATATTCAGGTTGTACTTTATCTTTGATGGGTGCGAGTGCCATAGGTAGCGCACAATCTTCACTACTCCACATTTTTTTCATTTATAACACTCCACATTGCCTGAAAAATAATTCGAAGTGGCACGAGGGACTAAAAAAATTCAATTTTGAAAGTTCATAGATTAAGATTTGTTATTTTAGAATCAAATGATCAACTTTATATTTTAAAAGAGTTTATGGACGAAAATTGATTTTCTGCACCAGCAATTACCTCAAGCAACCTAGAGAGGGAAAGGTCCACACAAAAATAACTCATTTGAATGGTTTTAAGGTTGTGGAGAGAGGTAACTCTACTCTGTTGTTCGTTGATCGGGAGGTGGCGATTGGGGGTTGCGAGTGGGGTGGGCTTCACACGGGTCCCTCCCCCGACGGTTATTACCTTTTCGGAATGCTAAGTCACAGTCTATATCGTCTCTTTCATGGTGAGAACGCCACTATCTAAGGCTTTTGATCCGGGAGGAGACGGAACGCAAAAACAAACACAATTGATTTCGGCGTCTACCATTAATTAAAAATGCTAAGAGAAACTCTAAAAGATATGCCAAATGAAGAATCATTATTTTCCATGTATGGGGAAACAGATGTGCAAAATGATACAACATATGTACGTATTTAAAATATAAACTTTTCCGCGCTACACACTTGGACAGAACGTCCGCGAAGACATCTAGTAGAAGGGAAAAAACACGCCAGACGTCGCCACGGAAGTATATTGGTCACTATATTGGCTGGAAGAGGACCACTGCCGTTGTGTACTCCTTAGTGGCGTAGTCGTACGCCCTCTGCGCCTCTTCAAGGCATTCCACCGGGTATCTTCTCGGTGGGTGACGACGACGATGGCGGCGCGGCGAACGCCGTTCGTGATGCGCAGTGCGATGGTGTACGACCCGAGGAAACGAGTGAGCTGGTGGAACCTCTCCCACGGTTCGTCCGGAGCCTCGTTCCCGCCGCGAAAGAACACCATCGCTTGGATTGTCTCGCGAGCAGTAAATATAGCGGCACCAAGCCGTGTGCAAAAAAAATGATGACGGTTCTGTTCTAACCAGAAACTTCGCTGGTCCGTCAAAACGCCCGCATATATACGGGTCGGCGATGGGATGGCGCATTTGCTAGAGTTGCTCTAAGGTGGTTGGCATCATCCAAAAATGTTGGGTAGTAGAAAGAAAATCATATTAGTGTCAATTTGCAATAATCTTTTATACAAAGGCCAAAATTATAGTTTTGGCCATCGGTTGGATTTCACTCCTGTTTAAGGGCAACTCCAACGCGCCGACGCAAACAGACGCCGGATTTGTCCGGTTTGCGCGGGCGCGTCCGCTCAGCGCGTTCGTTTTTTGTCCGCCGTTTTGCGCGGTCGCCCAACGCGCGGACGCAAACGCAAAATTTAAACTAAAATTTAACTAATTAAACACTGAAATTAACTAACTTAATCGTTCATTACAACTAATAAAACATTTATTAAAAAAACTTTAAAAAACGTGCCATTGCCGCCGCCCTACGCGCCATCGTCGTCGTCTTCCTCGTCGCTCGACAGCTCGACGACTGTCGGCGGCATCGGCGCCCAGGGGTAGTCGCGCCGCCATCGCTCCTCCATGGCCGCGCTCTCGGCCTGCCGCCGCGCCTTCTCCTCCCGCCGGTCCTCTCTGTCGCGGCGTGGCGGCGCTGGCGGGTCGACGACGGCGGCACTGCGCGAGGCGGCGTACTCCGCGTTCATGATGCGGTCGGCCTCGGCACGCTCGGCCGCGAGATGGCGCGTATAGCCATCCTCCAGGATGCGCGCCTCTTCCTCGTCGGTGGCGTCCATGGGCACCGCGCCGGCCGACATTGTGGCGTACACGTAGAACGTGTTGACGCCCTCCCACTGGTAGCCCTCGCGCCACGGCTCCTCCTCCGGCAGGTGGTGGCGCGGCGACGAGTCCACCCCGGGACCGTAGGGTGGCGGCGGCGGCGACAGTGGGTAGGGCGGCCGAAATTCCGGCGCCCACCAATCCCATGGCGCAGGTGGGAGCGGCTTCTGGTCCGCCAGAGGTGGCGGCGGTATGAGAGAGGATGGCGATGGCGGCGCCATCCTCACAGGTGGCGGTGGCGACGGCGGCATCATAGAGGATGCCGTCGCTGGTGGTGGCGGCGGCGGCACCTGCGCTGGTCGTGGGGGCGCGTCGCCAATGTGGATCCCTCCGGCGGTGCGTCGAGGACGCGGGGCCGGGTTCAATCTTTCCTGGATAACGAAATCCAGGCCCGGCCACATTGCCTTCTCCTCGGCCTCCGATAGCGCGAGGGCTTGCTGGAGCGCCGCCTCCTCCTCCGCGCCGCCGACCCGAAATGCCGCCTCCTCGGCCTCCTCTTCGGGCGCGACGATGGTCGGCGGGGGCACGACGCGCCCGCCCCCAAGGTGCAACCCAGCCGGCTGTGGCCGCGCCACGTACCGGTCGCGCAGCGTTGCGGCCAGGTTGGGCGGCACGGGGACGCGGTCGCGGCTGAGGCGCCAGTCGCCCGGCAGCCCGACGTTGATCCATGGCAGCGGACACTTGTGCTGTTAATAGTTCCGGCACTGGTGCGCCAGAAGATAGATCTTCCGGCGCGGAGGAGGAGGAGGAGGTGGGGGAGGAGTGGGTCCGTGGCCGCGCCGGCGCTCGGAGCCGCAGCCGGAAACCTCGTCGTCATTTTTACCGCGGCCAAACCACTTGGACATGGCGGCGCTCTGGTCGCGGCTTGGGAGGCAGTTTGTGGGCGCGGGTGTGGGATAGCGACGGCCGCCGCGTCGTCGTCTTATAAAAAGACGCCACATAGGCTGACAAGTGGCCCCAGCGCGGACGCTCGCGGACGTTCAACGCGTCCGCTCGGTGTCCGCGCCAGCGCAAACTCGGCGCAATTTTGCGTGGGGTATGCGTCTGCGCGAACACCGAGCGAACGTGACCGCGCCAATAAATGCGTTTGCGGTTGAGCGTTGGACGCGAGTTTGACCGGTTTGACGCAAATTCGAATGCGCGCGGACAAAATGCGTCGGCGTGTACACGGGTCCTGTCTGGATTTGGGCTGTATTAAAATCTGCAATCGCGATCCTCGCACACACACACATTATCCTTGGCTCACCTTTTTTTTTCCAGTACAAGATCTATCTAGACTAGATTCACGAATGACATGGCCACATGACCTGACCGTGCATATGCTTTGCCTTGCCACTCTTTGGACTGGAATCTTCGTGCAAACTGCAGTACAAACCACCTGCAGTACAAACCACACATCTCCTCGCTGGCTGCCGCATCCCAGCCGCGGTCTACTCCCATTCAGAATCACCCATCCGGACAAACATCTCGCGATCTTGCGAAGCCGGAGCGCATGTGGGCAGTAGCAGCGTGCAGGGAAGGCAAGATGCACATCTCTTTCCGGGACAAAACCCCGCACGCGGTTTCCCAATACCAAATCCATGATTCGTACCAGCAAGTTAAAAGTTAGCCGCCGGGACGCGTAAGTATGATGCAATCCATGAATCTAATCGAATCATCATCTCCCGCTATTATCCATGTGCACGACACACCCCAACCCAGCCCTAGCCGCGTCGTCTATCCCCGACCACGATTGCATCGTACTCCTACGTTGTAACGAACTCCCGCGTAATAAGTTATTAAGGGCAAGTCTGTCTGGCCGCGCCAGCAGCATCAGCAGAGCTTGGTTTATTTAATGAGCGACTGACCGGTGATGCGCTATCATTTGAAGGTTCGGCGCGGCGCCATCATTGTCACAGCGACAGTGAGATCATGTCAACTCCGGCATTGGAATATCTTGCTCATTAAGCTTGCTGCTTGCCCATGGATCCTGCCATTCATTCTCATATCTTCCTACGCGAACAGATAGTTTCTATATCCTGAATGAATCTACCAAGCATCTTCCAGAATTTACCAGCCAAGGAAGGAAATTTCGTTGTCGTACGACAACGATACTCTCCACCAAGGAAAGAAAAAAGTTTACGAAAGCAATGGGGTGGGGGAGGGGAAATGGGAAACGGGAAAGTTGGACCTACATGTATAGGTTCCTACAGAAAAAAAGGCAACGGCACTATCTGTCTGTCCATTGGTGATTTACTTTTCAGAAAGTGGATATCCTCCCCTCAAATAAAAGTTGAATATGCCATCCAAAAAAAGTTGAATATCTTGCCTGCAACTTGCACGAGCGAGAAACCGTTTTTTTTTCGTGGATATAAATTGTTTTACGTACGTCTGGGAGAGGAAAGGTACGTGGTGTGACCGGTGGAAGTGCTGCGATAGGATAGCAGGATTCAGATTAAAGTTTTAATTCATAGTTATAGTTCATAGCTTTTGATATACTGCTAGCTAAGCATAGTGCCAAGTGGTGCTTTAATTCGTATCACAAATTCAGCGGATCGGTGGTGACGCCACGAGCATTTGCCGACCTACGGCTCCTGGCCAGTGGTTCGCCGAGCATGTACACTGATGAGTGATGACATGGGATGATAAAAATTGTGGTACTCCACACCGTTGTTGTACCGGCGCCGGTTCTTTGCTGCGCCAATGTGTGCCCGTGTTTGTAATGTCGGTGCCTGTGGATTCTAGATGGACACCGGCATGGCTCATGTGGCCGCATCAAGCAACAGAAGTAGAATGAAGGGTGTAGGAACAACAACGATGCTATATTGCATCGTCTTGATAAATAACCGACGATACGGTATGCCGAAGCAAAAAAATGATCAGAATAAATGCCCTATATCGCCTCAATCCGCATTTTTTCGCAGAAAGCGCTAAAAACTGCTTTGCGAGCGATATGTCTCCTATTTTCCTTCCCATATTTGTCGTTGCCTGTATCCTATTCGAAAATTGGCGGGAGAAACCTTTCAGCTACAGTACCTCCCTTTAGCACCGGCGTCCCACCGCTGCCGAAGTTTGATTCCGATCGTCCCCGCCGCCGACTTAGGTTGAACTGGGTCAGGCCACGCCCTCGGGGGGCGGCAAAGAGCGGGCGCCACAGCCAATGGCTGCCACGACCACGGCGGTCATGGCCAGCCATAGCCTCGGGTGGCCAAGAGCGAGCGCCACAGCCAACGGCTGCCACGGCTACAGGCAAGCGCACGGAAGGCCATGGCCCCGGGCATGGGCGGCCAACTCAAGCGGCCAGGCGTGAGCGGCTAGGCCGGCCTTAAGAGGTACCTTTCAGATTCCTCCTCTTAGTTGCTCTAAGAGGCACCTTTCAGATTCTTCATCTTAGTAGTAGCGGCAATCTTGTCTTTAAATCTATCAAGGTAGATTTGTATATATTTTGAAGTCTCTCTAAGGACGACTTACTCACCGATGAAAACGAGAAGATTTAGGCGAAATCACTAATGTAGGAAAATAAAAATGTGAAAATGATAAGGTCGTGTGTAATTCACAGTAGAGCGCGTAACAAACCCAGGTTGTGGCAGTATGATCTTGCCCGATCCCACGATAGCCGTGAGATGAGATCGGTCGACGGATGTACAACCTTGATCCTTTTTCTTTTACTCCTTTTGTTTCAAAATAAGTGTCTCAAGTATATCTTGTCACAAACCAGGATTCATCTTATATGAGATGGAACAACCGGAGATACACTCACGACGCTCTAGCCCGCGCCATGCGTACGTGAACAGACTTTGGTTCCGGTCAAAGAGACAAGTCAAAGCCAGCGAAATTGGCATATTCTTGCACACCATTTTTTTTTAAGTGAACCCTTTCCATGCGTCGACCGTCGATAGATCTCTGATCCGACGACGACCGGCTAAACGGCGAGTCATCCGCACTCCGCACACTCCATTCTTCCCTTGCGTGCACCTACACTCAGAAGCTTCCTCGCGCTGGGAAGGAGGCCACATCCGTGATCCCGTGCAGACGCAGCACAAATTTCCTCGTGCTTCATCCGTTTATTCCTTCTACGGCCGTATCCCTATTTTTCGTTATCTATATCGGTCTATTACCTCTACTGGTCTTTTGTCCTGCTGCGCTCACTCGTTGCTTTCCCCGCAGCCGCAGCCGCAGGACGGGCCAAGCCAGTCAGGCAGGCAACCTTTATCTAGCTAGCTGTTGGGCAACACTGACGTCAAAACGGCGCAGACCAAGTCGCAGTCACCGACAAGCGGGTCCAGCTCCCCTCGGGCCCGCTGGCGAGAGAGACTGAGACGGATAGCGCCCGTTGACGTGACCAGGGAGGGAGGAGAAGGACGCATCGGCGCAGCCACGGCCGCACCTAACCTGCCGGCGCACGTTGCCTCGCGGTTTGCGCTAGAAAACCACGGACGGAGGGAGGGAGGCAGGGCCCACCCTCCAGCCGCTGCGACGAAGACGACGACGAGTCGTTCGTTCGTTCAGTGTACCTGTCCTCCTCCTCGCGAGAACCGAGGCCCGGTGCCGACCTCCCATTTCGCGTCACCTTCCCCACTCCCCGCAAAAATCCAAACCAGCCCGCGCAACGCAAGCACACTGTACCAACTATATAAACCGGCAGGCAGATCTTCAAAACAAATAAATAAAACAAACGGCGCTGCTTTTCCAAAAATATTAAGTAATATAGACATCATTCTTCCAAAAAATCGAAAGTATTGGCTGAATTTGAAAGTTTTTTGAAACGGTCTTCTTCTTTTACATTCCCTGAGAGGGATCGCACGGACGGACGGCGAGGCTGGCTGACCGCAGCCCAATCAATCTACACACGCTCTCCTCCCCTCCGTAGGAGAGCAGGAGGTCCAGGCCAATCCAAACAGTGGTAGGGTAGCTGTTGGCACCCGCTTTCCCCGAACCAAACCTGACCTCACCTCACCACACCCCGTGGAGGAGGAGGGGAGAAGAAGCCGCCATGAAGCAGCCTCTGCCCAGGCTTGCCGCCGCTCCTGCCTTCCCACCACGTTAAAATCCACCTTCCCCAACCCACCCCACCCTCTCCCCTCTCCCCTCCCCTTCCCCCAGCCACATCAGAGCTTCCTTTCCATCCCTCCACCCAGAGGTCGGTTTCGCCGTGCGCGCTGCTGACGGTTCCGTGAGCGAGAGGCAAAGGCAAGGCGAGGGCGAGGCAACCACCAACCAACCGCTCGTGGGCCGGAGAGCTTTGATGCGGCCTCCCCCCGTCGTTTGATGGGCAACGCATGCGGCGGCAACCTTAGATCCAAGTACCTCCACAGCTTCAACCACGCCTCCTCCTCCCACCGCCACCACCCCGACGACCCCGACCACTCCTCCCCCTCCGCCGCCGCCGACTCCCCCAAGAAGCACCACCCTCCCGCAGCCAAGACGGACGCCCACGCGGCCCCCGCAGCCCCCGCCGCGCCTCCCACGAGGCGCGGCGGGGCAAACGCGCCCGTCGACCTCGGCTCCGTCCTCGGCCACCCGACCCCCAACCTGCGGGACCTCTACGCGCTCGGCCACAAGCTCGGCCAGGGCCAGTTCGGCACCACCTACCTCTGCACCGAGCTCTCCACGGGGGCCGACTACGCCTGCAAGTCCATCTCCAAGCGCAAGCTCATCACCCGGGAGGACGTCGACGACGTGCGCCGCGAGATCCAGATCATGCACCACCTCTCGGGACACCGCAACGTCGTCGCCATCAAGGGCGCGTACGAGGACCAGCTCTACGTCCACATCGTCATGGAGCTCTGCGCCGGCGGCGAGCTCTTCGACCGCATCATCCAGCGCGGCCACTACAGCGAGCGCAAGGCCGCCGAGCTCACCCGCATCATCGTCGGGGTCGTCGAGGCCTGCCACTCGCTCGGGGTCATGCACCGCGACCTCAAGCCAGAGAACTTCCTGCTCGCCAACAAGGACGACGACCTCTCGCTTAAGGCCATCGATTTCGGCCTCTCCGTCTTCTTCAAGCCTGGTGAGCTGCTGCCTCCCGCTGCACCTTACTACCTTAATTTGGTACTGCTACATTAATTTCAGCAGTTTCAGACTAATCAACCTTACTTAGTACATTAATCCTGCTCCAGTCAACGATTGTGACCTGGTTAATTAATTTAGCACTACACTAATGGCGGCATAACTCTGGTTTTGCTCGCGGTTGGATATGAGTAGTTAGTACTCCTGCTAGATGCTTACAGGGCAGAATCTTATCTGTAATCACGTCACTAAACCTTACAGGGCAGAATCTTGTTAACGCCAGCAAATTTTGCTTGATGAGACTAGACAACATTCCCTTAACGCAATAATTTCACATTAATCTGGCATATACGGCAAGTTGTGAAACGCATCTTCAAAGTGCATATTCAAGGAGGACAGTGGCAACATTGTTTTCCAAGTTTATGCCCAAACTATAACTTGCTAGTTCTGAAATACTACAAGCTCCTGGAAAAACCTATCCTAGTTGAATGGCAGTGAGAACTCTGAAACTGATGGAGGTTCGCCTTCATTTCATAGTCATCTTGTAATGGTCTATTTGGGGAAAGAATATTTTAGCAGTCTATTCTAGATTCTACATGGAGCATCTCCGCTTCATATGGTTACTGTTCTTTTTTTGGTTACTGTAAACTTTGTGATGCACTCTACACCCATGCCTCCCTTTCTCATTCTCGTTTTGTTCTTTCCAGGCCAAATTTTCACAGATGTTGTTGGAAGCCCATATTATGTAGCCCCAGAAGTGCTGTGCAAAAAATATGGACCAGAAGCTGACGTATGGACTGCTGGTGTAATTCTCTACATTCTGCTAAGTGGTGTACCCCCATTTTGGGCAGGTGTGATATTGTTAACCCTTCAATTTACTTGGGAACTTGTATTCTGACGGTTGTAGGCTTAATTTGTTTAAGAATGCATATAATGCAGAGACACAGCAAGGAATATTTGATGCTGTACTGAAAGGCGTCATTGATTTTGATTCTGAACCCTGGCCTGTGATATCTGACAGTGCAAAAGATCTGATAACAAGAATGCTCAATCCTCGCCCAGCTGAACGCTTGACAGCACATGAAGTTCTATGTTAGTTTCTTTCAATACCTTGTACTCCTTGGTTCACGTCTTCTCTACTCCCTTAATGCGTTCATTCACTTGACATACTTGCAACTGTTGCATTCAGGCCATCCATGGATTCGTGACCAAGGAGTTGCTCCTGATCGTCCACTTGACACAGCTGTCTTATCTCGCATTAAGCAATTCTCTGCGATGAATAAGTTGAAGAAGATGGCTTTGCGGGTGAGTTCAATTCTATTTACGCTCAAGTTTTTAATTGCCTGCTTTGGATCCATGAGTTTTGCATGGAGGCCATTTTTGGCGTTTGGTTCTTCAAGAGACTCTTGTTCACTCTGTCAGAATTTCTTTACACCTGCATTCTTTGCCAGTTGTTGATTTCCTAAATGATCTTCTATGCCAAATACAGTAGTACTTTGGCTGTTCATTGGTTCTGTTCAGGCTATCCTATGATTTTTATTGAGCTATCAGCCAGTCACCTACTGATCAAAGTGCTTACCTGACTGGATGCAAATTATCTTGTACTAGTAGGAGCGTATGCTTCATGATATGTTCCCATTTTCCTCTGTATGACAAACTGCATAGAGTTCTGTAATATGTCATTGTCTGATGTAGCATACTTAGTGAATTTTGCACTAACTGATATATCATGATTATTCTATGTCATTGTGTGACGAACATACTTAGTGAATTTTGCATTAACTGACATATCATGCTTATTCTACCAGGTAATAGCTGAGAGCCTCTCAGAGGAGGAAATTGCAGGGTTGAAGGAAATGTTCCAGACTATGGACGCCGATAACAGTGGTGCAATTACATATGATGAGCTCAAAGAAGGCCTCAGAAAATACGGCTCCACACTAAAGGATACTGAGATTCGTGATCTTATGGAAGCGGTGAGTTAGCCAAAACCTAATGCTGTCTTGAATTTCTTAAATCTTAAATGACCTAGTACCTTAAGTCGGCCTAAGCTTAAATCCCTGTGAAGTAGAAGATTTTAAAATCTCTTGCGAAACTTGGCGTGCCTGTGGCCAGCTCACATATTACATGATTACGAGGAAAGTTGGGAACTAGGCCACTTAATACGCAAACTTTTATTCATACAGTTGCATCTTTTCGTGAGTGGCTTTCTTTAGGGCATACATAATTAGGAATCATGCAGTAGACATCATTTTACCTTTACATTATTCCTTTTGTCTGTTATGCTGCAAATAGGGGTACAGAAGTGTACTTCTGATATGCAAAACTGGATTTCTGAGAGCAAATGCTATAATCAACTGTTGATTCTTTAAAGCATATTGCATTTGATGCCATGAGTATCTGTGAAATTTATTTCTTAATTGACTAGTGTAGCAAGTCTACAGAAATTTACAATAATGGCTGATAAGTTCAGCTTGGGCTTTATGCCGCAGGCTTTGAAAACATTTTAAAGGCTAGTTATAACATGGTAAATGAAGAAACTTACATGTCCCTTTTGTACCATTTGATTCATTAGGCGGATGTGGACAACAGTGGGACCATTGACTATATAGAGTTCATCGCTGCAACATTGCATCTGAATAAACTTGAGCGTGAGGAACATCTAGTGGCAGCCTTTACATATTTCGACAAAGATGGAAGTGGTTACATCACAGTGGATGAACTGCAGCAAGCTTGCCAAGAGCATAACATGCCAGATGCTTTTCTTGATGATGTCATTAAAGAAGCTGACCAGGACAATGTAAGTTTGGTGTTAATCATATACTCCCTTCATTCCAAAATATAAGGTGTATTAATTTTTTTTAAGTCAAACATGTGCATGTTTGACCAAGTTTTTAGAAAAAAGTATAAGTATCTACAATATCAAATTTGTATCATTAGATCCACCACGAAAATCCTTTTCATATTTTATTTATTTTATATTGTATATGTTGATATTTTACTCTATAATCTTGGTCAAAGCTATATAAGTTTGACTTGCACGGAAAACAATACACCTTATATTCTGGAATGGGGGGAGTATTTATTAATCATTCTATCTTGGATTTCCTGGTTACCTATCAGTCTATTACTGTCTTCTTAGCTGGTATATGTACAATCAGTGCAAGTAGTGGGGTGCAGTAGAATTTGTTCAGTAGTCTATTGAAGGCAACAAATGACTATACTGAGGTTTCCAGCCTCCGGAAGAGGAACATTGTCCCGCAATGCCGCCACCTAGGTTCTAACCACTAAGATACCTGCAATTATGATAAAAATATTTTCCCTTTTCTGGGTCTGGGAAACATATTAGGACAAACAGTTTTCCTAATAAATTTTCCTTGAAGCTAATGCACTCCATTTAAGCAAGGTTTACATATTCATTTTTTGGAAATTCTATAGTGCTGCTCCAAAAGATAATTTGGCCCTGAGAATTTGATGAATGCTTATGGTTCTATTAGTAATAAAAAAATAGTCGCATGATTTGCTTGTCCTGATATTGGTTTCTCTTGTCAGGATGGCCGCATTGACTATGGAGAATTCGTTGCCATGATGACCAAGGGCAATATGGGGGTCGGGCGAAGAACAATGAGAAACAGCTTGAATATCAGCATGAGGGACGCACCTGGTGCAATCTAGACTTCCACGATGTACAGCTTGTGGCTTTAGCTTCTTCCTGCTTTCCTGATCTCGAAGCCTTCCTGTAATTTTCGAATGTTGTAAAATGCCTGCGTTTGTGTGTGTTTCTGGGGATTCCGATTTAGCTCGTCAATTGATTCGACGGAACGCTAAGCTGGGTTGAAATGATCTCACACGTTGGTGCTGCTTAATCCCTGCAAATGTTCAGTGAATTACGTCCTTCTATATCTTCCTGGAATTGTTAACTCTTAAAGTGCCTTCTGCCTTGTCCCAATGCAACATGCCCAGTTTGATGAACAGTCCTGGAAGTGATGTTGCCTTTTAATCTCTAGCAATCTCCGTGCTACCATGTGAACTAGATGTGCTTATTGTCAATATGATGACATGACCAAGCCTCTGTTTTCCAGTGTATGCTCGCTGCATTCTTTGCACGTAGCTTTCACATGAGCTTTTCCTCAGCGCTTTCAAGCTTCCAAGGAAATGAACTGCCGAACCTAACTTCAGACAAATAGTGGACAGATATGAAATGCAGAAAAATCAAAGAGTAGACATTTTACTCCTCTTCGGTCCCAATGAATTTGATGGGATACAGAGAAAGGAACTACAGGGGATTTTTGTGGTCACCAGTAGTCCCCGCAAGAGCAGGAACCACCTTTGAAATGGTGAAATCGAACGGCGTCTCGAATCACAAACTCCCGACCGGTCACCGTTGATATCAACTTGATCACCTGGTGGCAGTCACCGCAAATGCGCAGATTTTTCATGATGTGGATAGGCATCCAAGCAGGCAAGTTCATGATCCCAAAAGCCACTGCCAGCTTTTCGCTGTGGTGAATCTCAGACCGCAGCGACTCAGTCCTCACATATCCGAGGTGTGCGATCTTCTCCATGAGTTCATCCAGCTTCTCCCGAATCGCGATCACCTGAGGGTGGCTCACGTCTTCTGCTTTGAAGACATGAACTTTGTTGTTGACTTCCATCCAGCTGTAGCCAGGATTTTTCTTTATCCCTTTATCTCGCATTAGTTTCCTGACCTGCGCGGAATCTTCTGATTTCCCAGCGTCAGAATAGATCTTTGCAAGAAGCATATAGCCTCCAGAATCAGGGGAGTCCAGGTCGAACAAGTGCTTAGCTGCCAATTCCGCAAGGTCGTTGTTGCCATGTGTCTTGCAGGCGCTAAGAAGAGCCCCCCAAACTTCAGCTGTTGGTTTCATGGGCATCTCGTCGATGAGATTCTTGGCTTCGATCAAATTCCCTGCACGAGCAAGAAGGTCCACCATGCACGAGAAATGCTCCAACCCTGGAGATACGTTCTGGTCTCTCTTCAACATATCGAAATAAAACTTCCCCTCCTGCACTAGTCCAGAGTGGCTACAGCTTGATAGAACTGCAACGTAGCTTATGTAGTCAGGTTTTGCCCCTTTCTTCAGCATATCATCAAATATCTCTATAGCTTGCTTCCCCATGCCGTGCTGCGAATAACCGGTGATCATGGCATTCCAAGAAACCAAATTCTTCTGACTTAGAAACTCAAATATTGTTCGGGCTTCTGATATCCTTCCGCACTTGGAGTACATTGTGATAACCGCATTCACGACTGTGGTGTCTAAGATGAGGCCAACCTTTACAGTATGACCAATAATCTGATCTCCAAGTTTATTTGCACCTATATCCGCACACCCTTTGAACAATGTAACATAAGTAACCCAGTCAGGGACGACGTCCTTTTTAGTTAGCATAGCACTATACATTTTGAGGCCATCTTCCTCAGCTCCATGTTGTATATATGCCCCCAACATTGCATTCCATGTAATTACATTCCTTGTGGACATGCCATCAAAGAACTCACGAGCTTTCCCTATGTTCCCCACTTGTGAATATGCGGTAATCATGCCAGTCCATGATACAATGTCCCTTTCGTCCATCGAACTGAATATAGATTCAGCATTCTGGAGATTGCCACACTTTGCATACATAGAGATAAGGGAATTAGAGATGACAACATCTCGAGTGTGCCCGCTTTTCAGAGAAAGCAAATGCAGCTGCCTCGCAAGACACATATCCATCCTGTTGGCGCAGCCACTTATTACAGTTGCCAGTGCAAACTGATCAACTGTCATCAACTCAGTTCTCATCTGATTGAACAGCTCGAGAGATTCACTGAAACAACCATACTGCAAGAATCCCCCAATAAGAACGGTCCATGCCACAGTGTTCCGATTGCGTAAGGAACTGAACACTCTCCTTGCTTCCTTAAAACAGCCACATTTTGCATATAGTTCAACCATAGCACTGGCAACATATTGGTCAATGCGTGGTAGACTCCGAATCACCTGAGCATGGAGTTCCTGACCCCATCGCAGTGAAGACAGTTTAGCACATGCCGTCAGCGAACTAGTGTATGTTGTTGAATCAAGACGCACACCTTTACGGTGCATGTCCACAGCCATACGGAGGGCTTCTCCGGCTCGCCCACTCTGAGACAATGCGGACACCATCATGTTCCATGAAACAACATCTCGCTCAGGCATGCTCTCGAAAAGCTCAAGAGCGTGATCGACACCGTATGACTTTGCATACCCTGCCAGCATACTGTTCCGACAGAAAACAGTGGGTCTTCCAATCTGACCGAACAGCTTCGAAGCAAGATCAACAGCCCCGCATCTCACGAACATGTCAACCAGGGCAGTCGAGACTTCGGGGTCGTCCTGGAAATCAAACTGCGTCAACAACCCAAGCAGCTGCAATGCCACTTCATGCCGCCTGAGAGCGCCGCAGGACTTCATGACGCAGCCGAAAGTGAAGGCGTTCGGCAAGGAGTCCCCGCTTCGGCGCATGGACATGAAGGTCTCCAGGGCGTCCAAGAACTGGCCGCTCTGGAAGTATCCGGACATGAGCGTGTTCCACGAGGCGACATCTCGCCTGGGCATTCTGCCGAACAGCTCGGCGGCGTCGCCCAGGCTGCCGAGCTTTGCGTACCCGTTCATCATAATGTTGTGGGTGATGACGTTGGGCTCCGCGATGTCGTCGCGCAGCAGGCGTCGGGCGTCGGAGAGTGACTCGCAGGAGAGGTAGGCGTGGAGGAGCGTGTTCTGGAGGAAGACGGCGGACGCGAGGCCCACGCTGACGAGGCGGCCGTGCAGCGCGCGCGCGCCGGCGAGCGCCCCGCGGGATCCGCACGAGCGCAGCGCGTCCGCCAGCGCCTGCGTGACGGCCATGTAGGAGGCGGCGGCGGCGGGAGCGTGGAGAGGAGGAGGAGGAGGAGGAGACGGCAGCGGCGGCGCCCATGGCGTCGCCACCATTCAAACACAGGCCGCAGCGGAGTATGACAAGTGGGGCCGAGCTGTGTGATCCTGGGCGGGTGTTGGCCAAAAAAGGTACTGGGGGCGTTTCCGCTTTCCAACTGTGAAAGCGTAAAGTGTTCCTTTGCCTTGCCCTTTCACCGCGGCCTTCGACTCCGTCGTCTCTTTGACTCTCTCCCAGTTCTCCCACCCAAGCCCGGCGAGGAAGAGGAGCGCTAGGGTAGAGGGGGTTTGGGGGCCGAGGCCATGGAGGAGGCGGCAGACGGATCCCTGGAGGCGCGGCCCGGGGTCCTGCTCGTCGGCGCCCCCGGCGTGGGCAAGCGAACCATCCTCTCCCGTGAGATCCCGCTCCCCCGGCCCGGCGTCCTGCATCTTGCCTCTGTACATGCCTTGATTGGGATACGTGTTTAGGGGTCGAATCCGCCGTTTTCCGATTACATCGTGCTTGCTAGTGATAAGATTTCGCGGTCCGTTGGTGATTTACTGATTTCAGTGGGAGAAATAGTTAGTGTGCAGTTGACGGGGAAGGAGAGAAATCAAGTGTTGTAGTAGCTCATAATTTACTAGTACCACCATTTATAGTTTCATGACTTGCTTGACAAATTCCTCTTGTGGAGATTTATTTAGGTTTATATGCTTTGGTGCATCCTGTATATTCATTCCGTGATCGGCTGGGCGCCTCTTATTTTCTTACTATTATTTACACAACCTCATGAACTGCAGGGTTGCTTGGAATGGAAATACCGGACACATCCGACTTGTCCTCAGGTGTGCTGTGTCAGGGGTATGTGTTGGAATGCCTACGCGATAATCACTGTGTTGTGTATGAGTGATGTGGTGCACTTGCAGTATTAGTGAACCTAGTTCTCAGTTAAGCTGGTATCTGACAGAATCTCTGTTGCTATTGATTGGTATCCAGGTGGAAAATTGACACGAAGTATTACTCTGCTGATCTTTCCATTTGGACAGCACATCTCGAGGAAGGGTTTTCTCTTGGCTCGCTCCCTCATCTGGACCAATTGGATGCTCTTGTAATGGTCTTCGATATGAATGATGTTAGTACACTGTAGCCGTCACACGTTCTTTGATTCTTACTAATATTTCTAGTTCTGCCGTCTTCAATCTACTATCCTTTATTTAATTCTGTTAGACCTTGTAATTTCTGGTGCTGAATTATTTGGTCCTCCACTATGCGGCAGGCTAATCCTTGTAGCAATTATGCAGGAATCTTCCTTGCTTACCCTCCGAAACTGGGTTGGCAATATCGATGTTCAGAGGTTTGAAGTTCTGCTGTGCATAGGAAATAAAGCTGATCTTGTGCCTGGCCATGGCGCGCATGTAGAATACAGGAGGCACATGCAAAGGATTGGCGAGTCAAGTAGTGATCCACATCCTGAATATTTCGATTTTGGGATAAATGAAAATGAAGGTTGTGGTTTGTTATCAGAGGAAGAACCACAAATAGAGATCAGAGACTCCACTTTGCAGTGGTGTGTTGAGCAGAATATTGAGTATATTGAAGCTTGTGCTTCCAATGCTGACTTTGACAAATGTAAGTAACTAGGTTTTCTTGTGGGCTGCAATTGTTCGACTTTACTACATTATTTTTACCATCACCTCATTCACATTATTTTTTACCAATCAATCATATCGTTATGCTACCATGTGTTCTAAGATTGAAGATCAGTTAATTAGTTTCACACTTAGTATATATTGATAATGTTCGTCCTCAAGACAATTTGTTCTCTTATGACTTCTTACTTATGTGTTTTGTTGTGATACTGAACATACTTTTGCATACTGTTTTGGATCACACTGTGGGATGTCATGAACCTGCTTTTCATCATAGTTCATTTATTTACCATCTCCGTTGTGTGTGATTCACTTGGCACTGTGCTTCTTTTGACCATTTTCTGTGGTGATTTTGGCCCTTCTTGGGAGGCCTAACTTATGGTAGTGGCATCGTAAGCTGGACTTCTTGGTGAAGTTGTGGACGTTGAGCTTCTTAGTAGAGAAGGTCATGCAGTTTAAACTTCTCTGGAAAATCATGCAGTTTACACTTCTCTAGAAAATGCATCTAGCGGAACTTTTTTTGGGAAGATTTAATATTTTTATAAGCTTAAACTCAATCTAGACCAATTTAGCCTTTTTAGATTTCCATTTCCTAGTCAACGCTGTAAGACCCTTTCTTACTTCAGTAAGAAATATCTTGGAGTTTATGCGCAAAAAAAAGCAATATCTTGGAGATCAGTAGCACCCTATTAACAAAAAGTCACATCTTATATGTTGATATTGGTCAGTTGATCAAATTTGGAAAGGCAATTCAAGTCCGTATTGTTGTACTCCCTCCGTTCCAAATTAGATGACTTTCATTTGTGTACATATCTAGATACACATGTGAATAAATAGAAGTCATCTAATTTGGAACGGAGGGAGTATACGTTATTATCATTTAGTGTTAAATGCCCCATGCCAAAAGGCTAACAAGTTACATGGCTGATCCACATGTGTGGCATCCGTAGCTGTTCTTATTGTATGTGATTTATGAAATTTTAATATAATTGTTTGATAGAGTCTGATAGAAGGGACCTATTTTGTATCCAAAGTTGGATCTGGGTGTACTTAACTAGTAGATCTTTTGGGTGCTCTTTTAGTTCTTAACTGATATCTGTTTATAATTACCAACAGGCCTATCAGTGGACGGTGATAGCCAAGGCCTAGAGCGACTCTTTGGAGCCCTTTCTGCACACATGTGGCCTGGAATGATTCTGAAATCTGGAAACAGAGTAACTACTCCATCCTTGGTCGAAAAAGATGGTGAGTTGAATAAGAAAATTAAGCATACATTATTAAATTGTGCTTGCTCTAACAAATAACCATATGATGATGTGCAAAGCTGGAGAAGTTTTGTTTGTTAGAATGTCTTGCCCTCCACGAAACATGTGTTCTTGAATCTACACAAAATATGATACTTTACATTATTGAATTTAGAATCCTGTATTTGGCCTTAGTTATTTACTTTTCTTGTGACAGAATCTACAGATGATGAATTGAATTATGAATTTGACTATGAGGTCTTGTCCCATGCATCTGATGAGCAATGGGAATTCGTTGGTGAATCGAGTACATCAAGAAGCTTGGAAGGATTAAATGAAGCTAAATCTATGCAGGACAATACACAGCAGGTTGTGAATGGCAATGCTAGTTCTTCGGCATCCAACCCTCTTCTGAATGACAGATCTACAGAACCTGCTGAAGAAAATCCTGTAACTCAATGTCACACAACTGAGGACAGTAGTAATCATGTGGATAACACTGAAGTAGCTACTTCCAAGGACCAGCGAACCGACACCCCAGAGGTCAATACGCTGTTTGAGGATGATCATTATGGCGTAGATGATCTGGAGCGGTTAATGTCAGAGATTGGCAACATGCGCTCTAACCTAAGGCTTGTTCCTGACTTCCAAAGGAGGGAGATGGCTGCCAAGATAGCCATGAAAATGGCAACCATGTTTGGTGACAGTGACGATGAGGGCTTCCATGCTAGCTAAGCTAAATTGCTTATCTTCAGAGAGTTACAGGTTATGGGAAAGATCATTTGTATTGGGAGATTGGAATCATGCCACCTAAGACATATTTATTAGATCACGGTGCCATTTCCCATCCACACAAATTTTGTACCTCATGGTTCTTCCATATATTTAGCTATTTTACCTTTTCTGTAGAGAGTTATTCATAGTTTGTTGTGTTATTGTATATGTAACTTCTCAAATATTATGTTCCTCAGAATTTGAATGATAAATGAGAGCATCCTATCAAGTTATTCTACAGTTCTGAGCAGCAGATTTTTTCTTGAGATGGTGCATATATGTGTAAGATATTGCTCGTGCGTTGCAACGGGATATAAATAATGTATTGTGTTAGTTTGTGATTTACCTGCTTATAAATGGTTATCAAAACATGATGTGATTTACGTTATGTTTGATGAGAAATTTGGTAAGTAAATTAAAGTGAATTTGATTTAGAAGATAAGTAAATTAAGGTGATTGATTATCATATGAGAAAGATTGAACGAAGGGATGGTGAAAAGAAAAGTGAAACATGGAACCTTACAAGAGATAGAGAAGAGGTAAGGAGATCTACTGGCAAAGAAAATATCAGATATACAACACATAGCACACCAGTGCTCCATACTGACTGCCAAGTACATAAGCCTATTGTTCCAAAATTCCTATATACAGCTAAAACTCTGAGAGCACTACATTAGAGAAGGAAATGCCGAAGGGTTTATACAATTCACACAATTATTGTCCTTCCAAGCTTTTTGATTGTGAACCGGTGTCAGCGCTATGCTTCTCAGCCTCTAAGATTGGTTGGACATTTTGGCTGTTCACCATGTCAGGTTCAGAGTGTTGCAGATTCCCAGATGGGTTGTCTGATAACTTCAATGATTCCGCACTATGTTGCGCATTCCTTGGACCAGAAGAGAATGGTCTTACCTGCAAAACATGGTAAAGATCATCTGGAGTTATATTCCAGACAGCTTGGTAAAACAATTTAGACTATTGTTACTTCAGTATCACATTGAGCTTTGAGCTTTTAAAACAACTCATTTATCCTGCCTGCAGAGAGATCTGCAAACATATATAGACCTACATTTTAAAGTAGAATTGTTGCATTGGGCAGGTTAAGAATGAGATCTTTATTGCAAAAACTCACATCATTTGAAGCCTCTAGCCTTGCTCGCAAAGCTTCATGCTCGGCTTTAACGCGGGATGGGACACCATCCTTTTGATAAACATTCCTTTTGGCAGTCTCCTCATCTACTTCAACTGAACCAGCAGCAAATGGGTGGTTTACTGGAATCCATCTAACTGTATCTGGATCGACGTCTGGTGGCAGGGGATCACCTTCTTTAAGAAACACAGTGGGCCTTGTCCACTGATATGCATCTGATCTCCTTTTCTGATGCATTGCCCTCTGTTCATTTGTAAGACGGACAGGAGCCATACGGTACTCCTTGCCAAACATCTGAGCAGTAGAAGTACCTTCATCGATCTTCACTAATGAATTATTGAAAGGATCATTGTACACCCGTGGTTTTGCACTGCAGGAGTTACCTTGGTCAAAATTATTGCACGAGCTAAAGAGAATATTAGACAATTGCAGTACAAGGTTAAAAGTAGGCTTGGAACCAGCACAAAGATTTTTGTTTAGCCCTAAGGTTTTATAGACCATGATCACTGTCACTAGTGACTTAAAAGTAATATATTCCAATTGCCATAGCAGTCACCAAGAGTGAGAAGTGGATTTACAATGGCATAAATCAAGTTACCAGACACACGAAAAATATGACAATTGTTCCTCAGAAAAGAATTCACCCCTATAGTTAGACCGTTAGAACTTAAAAGGGCAACCAAATCATAAAGTGATATCATGGCATCAATGGTCTAATGATGGTGGGTGACATGAACACGTTAAATTAGTTCTGAATGTTATGCAAACATGATTCAGAACACAATAAAATGTTCTTGCAAAAACAACCAGTTCCAAAACATAACATCAAAAGTGGATTTGAGTATGAATTATTTCTACTTTAGACAAATAAAATGAAATTAACCCATATATTCCAAGAAAAGTAGGTCTGCATGCTGTCCAAATGTAGCCTGAATCATCATATGAAGAACAATAGCGGATACTGCAGAAGAGAAGCAAAATATTGAAGTTTGACAAGATAGCAAGACATACATCCCACGTTGCCCTGATTTTAGATGCCCTCGCCTTACTAGATCAGCAACAGAGCCACTATTATCTTGCTGTCGTGTTCTTACGACGACCTGTCTTGCAACAGCAGCCAAAAATGCAATGCCAAAACAGAAACCGGCAACAGAATTTAATCCAATGTTCTCCCTGATCTGCATGAAAACATTAAAAAAAAGAGTATCTGTTATGCAAAGATTGAGCTACATACGACACGATCACATGACTATGAGAAGGTAGGCACTGGGCACTGGCGAAGAGATTGTTGGTGGTAGAAAGGAATGCATACAAAGTTTAACCAGTTCCCTGATGCATTGCAGATTGCTCATGAGCAAAGAACTAATGGGTCACCGAAAGAAGGAAAAACAGTGGGCGCGGGGTGGCGAATCCGATGGCATTATATCATTAAACATTTCTCCCATCCCAGTCTACAATCTGAGTATTTTCAAACATAATATCAAGGTAAGAATGGAGTGTACTACACAAACTTATCTTCTTCACATTTGGCACATTTCCTGTACTAGGCAAACCCCATTTCAGAGCCCTAGCAAGTTCAAACTGTTTACATTAAACACGCGCGCGCATCGTTTCCCATCTACACATTTCCTGACCAATGAGCACTAGACCTAACAAGCAAACCACATTTCAGAGCTCAGACCTGACACTAGCCAACTCCACAGTCCCAAATGTGCAGAAACAACAAGCAAAGGAAACGGGCCGCGTTACCGAGACGACGGCAGGAGGCACAGAGGCGACAAGCGCCCTCAAATCTTCCACCCTCCTCTCCAGAGCCCCGATCCCCCGCCCCCCGTTCGGGCCGCCGTTCGCGTCGCTCGAAGCCCTGATTGGGCGGGACCACCTGGGGCTGACGCGGCGGAGACGAGCCGGATTTAAGCGGACGGGTAGGAAGAGGGTGAGGGAGGTGGCGACGGAGGCGGGCGCCATTGCCGCCCTCGCATGGAGGGGCTAATTTGGCCTGCTGGGAGTATCCAGGGGGGGCTGGAGGTAGGGGAAGGAGGAGACGGTCAGACGGACGGAGAAATCAGAAAAAGTTTTTTTGTTTTGTTTTGTTTTGAGGGAGAAACACTTGAGCTGGGCCTGGGCCTGGCCCGGCCCGTGTGTGGAGTGGAAGCACCGGGGAGGCGCATCTTGGTCGTCCATGAATAAACCGACGGATGCGATCACCCGAGGCCCAGGGTTGGTCCTATCCATGGGAGGGGAATATGCTGCTGACGCTGGACCAAGCGATACACACGGCTGGGGGACGGAGATGAACCAAACGATTCGGGATTGGATCGAGTGGAGCGCGACCCATCCCGTCCCGTCCCGTCCTTGCCCCCCCACCCACCTCCCTCCGCCGGCCGGCGACGCGCCCGGGAGCTGCTCGCCTCCCTCCCAGCTTCCCAGCGCGGCGGCGAACGGGGCTCCGGCGGCCCTAGGTATGGGGCACCAAAGCACACGATTTACTTGGTGCGTGCGTTGGTTTTACGGTGATCTTTTAGGAGGCATGGACGTTCATATGCATATTTGTTTGTAGAGGCCATCGAAATTTACTCCCATCTTTTTCGTTGCATAGCTTTAGTTAGGGTTTCCCTTTACTCTCAAATACTGCATTATGTCTGTTCGTGGACCTTGATGCTTGGAGGTTTAGACGTATTGCTGCAACACGTTTAGCTCATTTCGCTGTAATTGAACAATCGAAACCTTTGTTGCTGTGTTTTTTTTTGGGGGGTCCAGGATTTTAGAAATTTTCTGTTCCTAGGTTAAATTCTTTGAGCAGATGTGCGGTTAGTCTTGCAGTCTTTCTGATGTTATTTAGGAATTGCTGCAATGGAAGTCGATATGAACGATCTGCGGTTATGTAGCTAGAAATTTCAAATGGTTGATGTATTGCGAGTCGGCTTTTGTCGTGCATTTTTTTATTTTGTTGCCAAATTATTTCTTTATTAATTGGATCTGTAATTATTATGCTAGGGAATGAACTTGGGACAACATGCCGAGTAACAGCGGTAGTGGCAAGCAAGCTGTTTGGACAGCTGCCATGTCGTCCTTTGTGCTCAAGTTCATGGCCAACCTAGTGACTAGTGGAACTAGAGCCTCCAATAGTTTCAGGCAAGTCCATCATAAAAGTTGTGCAAAGGCTTTGAACGAGCGATTCAAGCTTCAGGTAACTGCCGCTCAGATTTCTAACCACCTTAGGAAGTGGAAAAGAATATGGGGAAGGGTTAACAAGCTCAAGACCTTAAGCGGTGCTATTTGGGATGAGCATACATGCACCATTGTGCTTAAGCAGGAGCATTACGCCAGTCACGTTCAGGTAAGATTGTGCCGTATGTTATTTCCACATGGTGGTGACATTGTTGCTTGCTTCGGCTTTGTCTAATATTCTGTGTATTACTCTTACTTGGCAGGACCACCATAGTGATGCCGAATTGTTGAACACTCCTATCGAGCACTATCATGAGATGGCTACAATCTGCGGCAATAGCATGGTTTCAGGTGTATATGCTAGGAATAGCAATGAGCTTCTTTCTGCAGACGTGGCTGAGAACGAATTCGAAAATGAAGATACCAGTGGAGAGAGTGACCCTCTTGCTACAAATGTGACTGAGAATGAAATAGAAAACAGAAAAAATAATGGAGTGACTGACCCTTTTGCTACATATGTGATTGAGAATGAAAAAACCTGTGAAGAGGCCACAAAGTCTTTTACTGGCCTTAATGGAGTGAACTTTGTTGATCCCTCTGGCAGTTTACCACCACCAAAGAAGGCCAAGGTAAACCATGATGAAATGCCCAAATTATACTGATTGAACTTGCATACTTTCAGCTATATCTGGTTAAATTCTAAAAGGTTATTCAACAAATGGAGTAGTTGCTAACGGAAATGTGCTAGTTAGAAACCTTCGCAGCCAGTATCAATTTTTGTTACAGCTGGATACCTGTGGTCTCGCGGTTAGCATCTGGACCCTGATCACGAATTTATCTCCAAATTATTTTTAGAAGTCGTCATTTGGGGAAAAAAAAAGAGGGTGCCAAAAATGTTGATGATTGGGTATCAATTTTTGTTACAGCTGGATACCTGTGGTCTCGTGGTTAGCATCTGGACCCTGATCACGAATTTATCTCCAAATTATTTTTAGAAGTCGTCATTTGGGGAAAAAAAAAGAGGGTGCCAAAAATGTTGATGATTGGGGAACTTGCAAATATTCAACTTGATCACTTGATGGACAGTGACAAGTTCTTTGTCATGTTTAATTCATCATGATTCATACAGCAAATACCTATTCTTATTCTCTGAAATTTGAATGCTGCAGTTTGCCACTAAATTAAACCTGTATTATGATTCTACTTTCTCAACAAAATATCATCTCTTTATTTATCCCAGATGTCTCACTTGAATTTATCACAACAACGTGATGCTATGCAGCCGGACGTGGCTATATCACATGTAAGTATTCTTCAAAGTTCTTTCACACTCAAGGAGTTGCAGCCCACTGTCACAACAGAATAAGTAGAATGCTACCAGCAATTACTTCAGTCGGCTTCTTGTTTTTATTTGTTAAGAGTCCTTATAAGGGACACCACCTACCTAGCTAGAGCCAGAGGTCCTTGACATTGACTGTCTGGGGTAGCTTTGTCAAAAAGATATTAACCTCCTATAGCCGCTGATTTGAAAAGCTGAGTGTCAATTCAAATTATTGATGATGCAAACCTATTCTTCCCTACTCAATTGGACATTGCCATAGCTGCATCACAATTGGCTTCTGTCACCAAGGAAAGAACCACTGTTTTATCATGGGGAAGTACCTGGGCACCTGACATGCGTAGGCATGAGGGAAAATATCCAGTGGAAACCAAGTCATGACCAAAACTCCATAGAAACCATGTATAAATATAATTGTTCTAAAAATCCTCAAAACACATGGTATGTTGAGAGCGCGATGTTCTTTACACATGTAAAATGCCAAGTTCGAACTCATAATCATTTGGGAGGCATGTAAAAACAGACTCAGTATGAATAGTGATGTTTTCCACCATTCATTGCTGAATTTGCTCATACCTCTCAAAGGAATTTCACTTGAAATTTTACATGTTTGTAGAACATCACCTCCCCAACATACCGTTTCCTTTTCCACCGGATATTCTTCATGATCATAGACACATATGCTCAAATTTCGACAATCCCTTGCTAAGAAAATATTGGTTGACTCTCAAAACCACTATGACCATTAGTTTGTGAGGCCTATATGTAAAATGTTGTTGTTATCATATCTATTTAGCTTTTTAAAAATAATTTATGCGATCTGGTTGGCAAATTATTGCTTATTACCAGATTCTTGTTTTCTGAATCAGATTGTGTTGTTAATTCGTAGGGAATGAACTTGGAACAGCATGCGGATAACATGGGGGGTTCTAATGGTGGTGGTGGGCAACTTGTTTGGACAAACGCCATGTCATCCTTTGTGCTTCAGTTCTTGACTAACCTAGTGGCTGGTGGAACTAGACCCTCTCATGTTTTCAAGCAAGTTCATCTGAACAGTTGTTCTCAGGCTTTGAGTGAGCATTTCAGGGTTCAAGTGAATGCTGCCCAGATTTCTAACCATCTTAGGAAGTGGAAGAAAATATGGAAAAAGGTTAACATACTCAAGAGTTTAAGTGGTGCTTTTTGGGATGTGAATACTTACACCATCGTGCTTGACCATGAGCAGTACATGGCTCACCTTAAGGTAAGATCGAAGCTTATGTTGTTTCCTGGTTGCGATGGCATCGTTGCATATACTTTGTAATGGTTTCTGTTCTATGACTTGGCAGGACCACCATCATGACGCTGACTTCTTGAACACTCCAATTAAGAACTACCGCGAGATGGCGACGGTCTTTGTCAAAGGCATGGCTTCATCCAAGCCTGCTAGGAGCAGCAGCGAGTCTCTTGCTAGGGGTGTGCCTGAGAATGGAATCGAAAATGAAAACGTGAACGGAGGGAGCCACCTTATCGGTAAAGGTGTCGAAGAGGCCGCAGCAATGTCTTTCACTAACAGTGATGAAGGGAACAGCGGTGATTCCTCTGGCAGTTTACCGCCCCCGCCCCCGCGAAAGAAGGCCAAGGTGAAAAAAGATGACGGCCTGCTATCTACGATGACCCGTGTTCTTGACCGCCTAGCAGAAGCCATCGAGAAGTGCAGTAGGAGGGATACTGATGTACCTGAAGACCTTTGGGCTAACATGAAGGGCCTCCCAGGTTTTGAGCAGGAACACCTTGCCCACTACTATGCTTATTTATGCGAGAATGCTCATGTTGCCAGAGCATTCGACAAGCTTAGCGTGCCTCACAAAGCAATTTGGGTTAATAGGTACATCAAGAACCACCTCTCGGGCTAGTTAGTGTCTGGTATGAGAATATTGGGTTATGGTAATACTTCTCTGTAGTTTTTGTATATGAACCATTACATAGGAGCGTGGCAGGTCTTTATGGACCTTTTATGCGCTTTCTTGTACATGCTAGAGAAAAAAAAATCATGGCTTATGATAAATGTAGTTGGAGGATGTCTGTCGCATGCTGAATGCTTTGCTGCTAACTGGTAGATGAGGCAGACATGGTAGGATGAGGAGCCAAGAAGGAGAAGTAATTTTGATTTGATGTTTCAACTGGTGGTGTGTTCTCAGCTCACTTGGTCATTGTCGCCATGTTATTGAGATGCTTGCTTGCTATGGGTATATGTATGTAGTAATGACGGCTGATGAGTAGCATGTGATGTAATGTTTTGCACTCAGCATTTGATGAACAACAAGTAGTACTACACATTCTTTAAGCAAGGAGAGTTTGACCTTGCAAGCACTACAAAAATACTTACTTGCAGAAGGGATCAGTGACCAAAGTCTCAACAGTCAACAGCAACCAAAGATAATGTGATAATAAGCTTTCAGCAGATGATTTCTGTACCTGCCAACTTCCAGGTGCTGCAATGCACGTTTTTTGTTCGTTGTTGAGAAAAAAAAACTTGCAAATTTGGTTTTCTAGATGAAACTTGCAAACTTGTTGAACAATAGAGTGATACGTACACGTTGTATGCTACGAAGCTTCGCGGTTGGTACGGCTTGTACTGCACGGGAGAGTGGAAGACCATCTTGTGTTGTGTGCGACTTTGCCGATCCACCAATTTATCTCTGAATCCCGTTTACACCGTTGAAATCAATCATCTGGAGGACGAGAAAATAGACGCCGCGAAGCGATTGCGGGTGATGGGACAGCCAGCAAATGCTCGACTTTGTTTATTTTTGCGCGCGGGGAAAAAAGGCTTGACTTGATCACTTGATGGACAACGACCGGAGTTCATTGTCAGGCTTATGTGCATAACGAACTAACGAAGGTAATCTAATTCTCTGACGAGAAACGCGTGAACTGGTGGCTGAATGGAGGGGTGTTTGTCATCCAAAACTTCGAATGCTTTGGAGTTGTCACTGCAAACAGTTTTCCGTTGAATTTGCATGCTTGATTACCAAGACAAAATAAAGTACCCCTTCCAAGTTTATTATGGATCGAAGACTATGTTGAAGGAGTATCAAGCAATACAAACACAATAAACACACATCACGCCTTCGAATAATTAGGATTCACATAGCTAACTTTACCACACAAAAAAAGAATCATGCCAGCAAGAACATGCATACAAGACCGAAATTACGCCTAAGCTATTCCATAATATGATTCATAATTCTGATTTCTAAACGAGACCTACAAAATTATGAATATGCAAGAAAGGTTTCAAGTTTTCAAACAATGACATGAGGATTTTTTATATATCTAAATACCTTGCTCTCATGCGTAAACACCTCACATGATAAGACGAGAAAGGTTTACGAGGTAGCATTCCCCGCAAGTTAATGCATGGTTAGGCAACAACCGGATCCGAGCACCAGGCATCATCGCAGCAGTGGGAACGGCAGGAGGCTAGAGCGATTTCCTGTGACCTATCGATTACCACCACCACCTTCTCTTGACAAAGCTAAGCATTGGGCGTTTGGGCATGTAGGCCCAGTCCACCAACGGATCAGCCCTAATCTCTTTCTCGGTTTCTCCCTCAAATCCCTCACGTCACGCAGAGAGAAACAGGGAGAGCGCCGCCGCTGGTGGTTCGATTGCCGGAGGAAACGGGGAGCGGGGGTCGAATATATGTACGTGAGGGTAGATCCTCCGCCGCCGGCGACCCGAGGCGGTCGCCCCAGCTCACCCCAATGGTGGATCCGCCACTTCCTAGAAGGTTCATGACGTGAGGCTCCCACACAAGTGAAGACCATGCCCGCACAAATAGGCAGTTGCAATAGTGGATGTCACCAAAGGCTTCAAACGACTAAGGCACCGTCACACATGGCACGAAGATTGGGAAGGGAGGAAGGTCATAGACACCGTCAAGATTCAAATATGGGATGCTCTGGTAGTACCGCACCGTCCTCATACTCCGCTTCCCTCGCATGTGGCACAAAAGTTGTACGGAAAAACATATACGTCATTGCCATCATATCTGAAGGTCCAAAACCCTCCGGCTCGTCGCCACAATCGCCTAGCAGCGCAGAACCACGATTAACCCGTGCATTTGGGATTACGACCACCTTGTTGTGGTGCAGAAGGCCATTGATGCCATCCACGTACCTGCAAAAAGGCTCACATCCATCGATGTTTCTCCACAGGGACTTTCAGCCGACCAAAAATGAAATTGTCACGGCTGCATCAACATGCCATGTGTCTTAAATCATCTCTCATGGACCGCATCTCGCGGCCGAAGGATATCAGAGCCATTGATGAAGGCAAGGGACATCATGGGCCCTGACCCTCCCCAAGAATATCCATTGCTTTGTATTTTAACTATGAACATTAACAATTTTCTATGTTTCCCTTTAGTGGCCCCCCTTCAATAATAGAAATTTAGGATTCCTATACTTCCGCTACTAGAGCAGAACCTCCCCATTGTCGCCTTCATTGACTAGTGACATGGATTAGCTCAACTACTAGTCTATAGCCTCGGTTAAGGAAAGGGAGGTAGGAGGCGGTGATGACAATTGATTAATTGAAGCAGACCAACAATATATTTCATATCTTAGAGCAACACTTTCAGAGTCGCCATAATGCATATGGAGCATGCTCTATAATATTCTGGAGGATTAAAAGATAACATGCAAATTCTAAGTCACCATATCACTCTCTTCATTTTTTTCCTTTATTAATCCAAAATGGACCGCTTGCAAATTGAAAGGTTTCACGTCATTTTACAAATCAACCATGCATAGAACTTTTAAAATGTTGCATGAACAAAAACATTAAACCAACATGTACAAATCACATATTGCAGACTTCGACATGTGCACCATCCCCTTCTTCAGCATGTGCATCATCTCCTTCGACACAATGTGCACCATTCCCTATTCTGGCCCAACGTGTGCACCTTTCGCTCATCTGGAGTTTGTGACGTCGCGTGTCCTTCTAAAATGATCGCGCCATTGGATCCATGGTATTCAGATTCAACATGATGAACCGGTTCTCCTCGGCTATCCAATCTTACATCAACCATGCCTCCTCAATTTTGAGCCTACGCGCTTCCATCTCTTTCTTCCGTTGTGTTCTCTCTTGCATAGCAATATCCCACCACGTTGTCTTTTGTTGTTCATTCTTCTCCTTCATCTCCTACGTTTCTTGCTTTCTCTTCTCCGTGTACTCATTCATTGAACTCATCAACTTGTACATTTTTCCCCTCATCACCTCCTTATCTTCTTTGTCTCTTGAGCGTCTCCATCACTCCCATTGGACCGACCCATGCTAGACGTCGAAGTGAGATTTTTCTATCCATCATTTTCTCTCCATCATCATCATATTCTTCATTGTTGTCCATGTTCAGAGATGGAGTTATGGGATCCGCCACCAAACAACCATAATGGACGCGGGGATCGAGGATAAATCCATGTTATCATCGGCATGGATTATAGACAGATGAAAAGCGATCAAAGGAGACAACACAACGAGGGAAGGGAGGTGGTGGCACAGACGGGAAGAGAAGCGCCCGGGAGAGGGGTCTCATTGGTGCCAAAATGTTTTGGGATGAAGTTTCCTCCAAAACCTCCAAATATGGACACTTGCGGACCTTATTTGAAGCGACCTTCAAACATTATAGCGATATAGGATGATGACTACTAGATCAACCTTTTCCATCAAAATCATCATACAGAGGATTAGTACGGTGATTAACGAAGCAGATTTATCAATTGGGACAAAGTAGTGACACCTCTCCTCTCGGGTCGCTCTAGGACGACTCCGGAGGACCCCCGACTCCACCCCCTAGTCCACCTCCTTCCCCTCTCCGTTGTCGAAGGAGGCTGCAGGGGTAAGCCCACGAAAAAAAGATGATCAGCGAGGCCATGCACTGCTCTTCAGTCACACACTCATCCTCTTCTCGAGATCCAAAGCTCCTGCATGGCCTCTTCTCGCATATTCATGCACAAAGCAACCAATTGCTCGTGGTTCGGCATGTGTTGGTTCCTTATCGATGGCCGACACATGCCGTTGCTTGTCACTATCGATCAGTGTGGCTCTCGTGCTACTCGTTAGATCTCGCCGTGATTGGACCTCCTCCGCCCTTGATGCATATTTGCGTGGTCATATCCACTCCCCTTGTGGTATGCTCTTCCGACTCACTGTGTCGTGCTCGCGCGGGCTGTGAGAGCCACAACAAGTAGTTGTGCTCTGTTTGGGCACGATGGTGGGTGCACGACACTTTAATTTTTTGCTTTTCATCACGAATCTTCTCGTGTGTGGGGTGCCCCTTTCTCCAGACAGTCAGATTTACTCATATAAGTATGGGTAATCGAGGTTTAGGTGTGGAGGTATTGGAGGGTGAGATGAGGCCGGGAGAAACCCACGTTGGTGGTCGCCGTTTAGCAGCGAAGGCGTCTGTGGGCGCCGCGTCCCTCCATGGTGGCACTATTCTGCTTCCTCTTCCTTCGCGCTGGACTTGGGGATGAGAAGAATTCTCTATCAGTTCTTCCAACCACAACTACCATGGCGCTCTCACGTCGTTCCTCCATGTTTATCCACATTATGTATCCCCTTTCATGAGTTAGTTATTAGCCCTTCGTCTCCATCCACTTGCACATATGTGCATAGTGTTGTGTCAGTCCTCGCTAGTGCTTGCACAATACCTCCATGGTTGCCAGTGTCTTGCGGCGAGCTTCATTCTCTTGGTGTTGTCTCGGTTCATCTATGATGCCTTCCTAATTTGCTAATCATTTTGATTTTTTTGGCTGATCTCGCAATCAAGGTTCATGCTCAACTATGCACTCGTTGATTGTGGATGCTCATCCGTTGTGTCGAGGGGTTTGGGACGCACGCCAGACGGTGCGTTAGGTTATTTGCAAAGTTTTAGTATTGTGACAGCACCCCCATATCTTTCTTTTCTTTCGTGGTGATGGTCATTTTGTCTGCTCCTTCTAGGCATCCATTTTTTTTCTCTTCTGTTATCCTTGTTATTTGTATGGTTTTCGTTCGGTTTTTCTCCTAAACAGCAATAACTTGTTTAGATTATTTATTTATTTTTTCTTATAAATTGAATCGTAATTTTCTTTAATTGATGGGGTCAAATTCAGGTGAGAAGCGATCCCACGTGACTGTTAAAAATATATTACGGCGGTTGACACTTATGGTGACTGTGTTATAGTTGCTGTTACCATATCGAGCATGCGTGGAATTGACTCTACTCCATCATTACATTCACAGGTCAAAGTCTCGTTTGGCGCCGGTCATCGAATCTCCCAACTTTTCTCTTTCACACCGTTGGGCAGCATTGTCACTGTCGTTGTGTACGGCAATGGCATACACCACCCTCCCTCATGGAGGAGTCATGGACTCATGGTCGACTAGACCCTGCCGCATTTCTCCTGCAATTCTTGAACTCCAGTAGGTGATCCTTGAAGACACGACGACCTACGCGACCACACCTCTTCTTCCATCCAGCCAGCCATCAGGCATGATCGTCCGTAGCATCCTGCAGCTAGCCTGTGCCTGTGTGGCCGTCGTCGTGCTCTGCACCGGCAGCACATGCAGCTCCTTGCAGTTCACGTACCAGAGCTTCGACGCGGCCAGCAAGGCCGACTTCAGCTTCAGCCCGGGCGCCACCATCTCCAACAACTCCCTCCAGATCACGCCCGACGCCGGCAACATGACCCACCAGTCCGGCAGGGTGATGTACGCCAGGGAGAAGCTCAGGCTCTGGAACGCCGAGCGCACGGCGCTCACCTCCTTCCGCACGGAGTTCGTGCTCAACATCCTCCCCAACCCCAAGAAGAACGGCACCGGGGAAGGCATGGCCTTCATCCTCACCAACAACCCGGCGCTACCCAGCGA
Organism: Bromus sterilis; assembly: GCA_950022295.1. Taxonomy (NCBI): domain Eukaryota; kingdom Viridiplantae; phylum Streptophyta; class Magnoliopsida; order Poales; family Poaceae; genus Bromus; species Bromus sterilis. The sequence continues at coordinate 10,913,910 of OX465596.1, forward strand.
CAGCAGCGGTCAGTGGCTCGGCGTGACCAACGGCCGGACCGACGGCGCTCCGGCGAACCGGGTCGTCGCGCTGGAGTTCGACACGCGGAGGAGCTTCGATGCCGACCTCGACGGCAACCACGTCGGGATCGACCTCAACAGCGTCCGCTCCGCCGGGCAGCTCCCGCTCAGCAACTTCTCCATCGTCCTCGCCAGCGGGGCCGACGTGGAGGTCGCGTTCGCGTACGACGGCGCCGCGATGAGCGTCGTTGTGGTCCAGCGGGGAATGGTTTTCAGCTACGCCTGGTACACCGACCTGTCGCGGTATCTGCTGGACAACATCTCCGTGGGTTTCGCGGCCTCCACCGGCGAGTTCGCCCAGCTGAACCAGGTCAAGTCCTGGAACTTCACCACGGTTGACGACGACGGCGCGGCCGCCGGAGACGGCGATGCAGGGTATCGGTTGAAGCGCCAGAAGCTGTTCCTCGCCGTGCTGGTCCCGCTCAGCGTCGGCCTGCTGCTCATGGCGGTGCTCGTGTGGAGAAGGCTGACGCGGCCGACGAGGCTGGCGTACCGCAACCTCGAGAAGATGATCGACGCCCATGGCCCCGTCAGGTTTAAGCTCAGGGAGCTCAGGAACGGGACCGGGGACTTCAGCGACGGGCGGAAGCTCGGACGAGGCGGCTCCGGCACCGTTTACCTCGGGTACCTGAGGAGGATGAGCATGGAGGTGGCCGTGAAGCGGGTGTCCACGAACGTCAACTCCAACCGCGGCGAGAAGGAGTTCGTGGCGGAGGTGAACACCATCAGCAAGCTGTCGCACCGGAACCTCGTCAAGCTCATCGGGTGGTGCCACAAGAAGGGCGAGCTGCTGCTCGTCTACGAGTACTTCCCCATGGGCAGCCTGGACAAGCTCCTCTACGCCAGAGAAAGGACCGCCTCCTCCTCGCCGTCGTCGTCCATGTCGGCGTCGACGGACACGCCGGAGCTCACATGGGAGCGGCGGTACAAGGTCATCCACGGCGTGGCGTCGGCGCTGGACTACCTGCACCACGGGAGCAGCAGGCGGATCCTGCACAGGGACGTCAAGGCCAGCAACGTGATGCTCGACGAGGATTACAACGCGCGGCTGGGGGACTTCGGCCTCGCCCGCGTCGTCCAGCACGACGGCGCCACGCACCACTCCACGCAGGTGGTGGCTGGCACACGGGGCTACATGGCGTACGAGACCTTCTTCACCGGCCGCGCCAGCCTCGACACCGACGTGTACGCCTTCGGGGTCTTCGTCATGGAGGTGGTCACCGGGAGGAGCCCCAGCAACGCCGTGGAGTACGAGCACGACGTCCATGACTGCGACCACCGTGGCGAGGAGGAGCGCAGCTCGAGAGGCGGGCGAGGGCGGCGCCCCACGCCGATGCACATCGTGGACTGGATGTGGAGGCTCTACGGCGAGGGGAAGGCGCTGCGCGCCGCCGACCCGTCGCTCGGCGGCGAATTTGAGCTGGCGCAGGTGGACTGCGCGGTGAGGCTGGCGTTGGCGTGCTGCCACCCAAACCCGAGGGAGAGGCCGTCTATGAGGACGGCCGTGCAGGTGCTTGTCGCCGGAGCCCCGGCGCCGGAGCCCCCCCTGAACAAGCCTGCGTTTGTTTGGCCTCCGGGTGGCAACCGGCAGGAGATGGAGCTGCCGGACGTCGGGCTGCTGTTCGCCGGAGACGCGGGGCAGCACAGTAGTTTCTGCTCCATGAGCTGTTCCCTCACAGGGAGGTGACAAGTTTGGGGTTGACCTGCTGCTGCTGCAGGATCAAATGCCTTTCATGTTGTTATTTTAGACGGTCAGAATGAAATGTACATTGTCGGATGATTCTTTGTATTACCTCCGATCTATATTAATGGACTCAACTTTGTCTAGGTTCGTATGTATCTAGTTAAGTATTTAGACTAGATACATGTGTATTTAGACAAACTTAAGTCCATTAATATGGATCGAAGGAAGTATTAATTTATTTATTAAAATTTTAAGAAAGATGGACCATACAAGTTCATGAGTTCTTGATTCTCGTTAATCAAGCAAAAAATATTTCTGTTTTCTAAGCAATGACTAGACACTTATTGTTCTAGAGAATTAACTATCTTAAATCAATTGAGATCTCTGTTTATCGAAATGGTTTCCTTTTGATTTCTATTAACAATATGATCCAGTTAAGGAAAACCAGCAACAGCTAGAACGCAGCCATTATCAACATGAGAAGAAATATCATATCATCTCCATCTTCCATAGATTTTTAGAGACAAACAGAACAAACGGTAACTGCAGTCTGTACCCGGTTTCGCCAACAAACTAACTATCCAAGATGAAGTCCTTTGTCATGTATGTTGTTTTCCTTTCATTCACTGTAATGGAGAAAATAACCATCAGTTGTTGACCCAAACAAAGCAGTCTACACTCCCAAGTCCCAACAAAACATTGCAAGGATACACAAGAAAAGTCGTTGGGCCAGTCAAAATAGCGAGGAACCGGATAAATGAATGGACATTTTTTTTTCAGCTGGTCACCCTATATTTCCACATCAATATGTCAATAGCCTGGAGAAAATTAGGCAGCTTTGATCTCAAGTTAGCTACTCCCACATCAGGAGTGATCAAACGACCAAGTACCAGCGAAATGACTAACTTGAGATCAAAGCTGCCTAGGACCTCAATTTCGCTTCTATGTCTAATGTTTATCAGTATTAAGTAGATCTTCTTACAAAAGCAAAAAAAAAATGAGGAAACAAATGTATGCAAACGAGGTCACCTCTCTGTGTACTTTATTTGGTAATCAAGCTTTAAGAGGAACACTCTGAGCTTCCAGTGCCATCTGAAACCATTCTAAACGTTAACATCAAAGCAGAAGGAAACACAAAATTCATAGCGACAAAAGAAAGATTGGATCCAACAAAAACCCAAATAGAATGGACGCATGACAGATGAGTACTCAAGACAAGAAGCAGATATAGCAAGCTCCAGGAAGATAATTAAAGCTCATGTCTTGGCCTCTTGCCAACTAGACGTAAGTATATGAAAGTATGAAACTGGCACTGCAGTGCAGCCCATGCACCATCCAAAAACTGAAGTACATACACATGATGCAGTCTTTCACAGAGGTCGCTTATGCATCTCAAGTAGTGCTTTTGCTCACAAGAATCTTCTTTCTCGTCCTCGACAAAATGTAAACAGGCATCAACCTCCATGACTTCGGCCGCAATCAGCATTCAACTCTGTGACACTGTGCCTGAAGGACCATCATCCGTCAAACAGCCTACAGTAACCTTGGTTTTCGACTCCTCCTGAGACAAAATGATTTCAGTGCAAGTGAAAATTTATATACTCAACTTCATGATTTACAAGAAACTTTATCAGATGGGGTTGTAGGCAGCGATCCGGCCGGTGTCCTGGTGGTGGAGGACTAGGTAGCCGCAGCGGCAGGCGACGATCGCCCACCAGGAGTGGTGGCTGTCTTCCGGGAGGCGGGTGAGGAGAAAATCGGAGCCTCGGACGGCGGCGGCCAGGTCCGGGTCGGAGCGGCCGAGGAGGGGGACGAAGCCAGGGAAGTCGGTGCCGAAGGGGTCTTCGAAGAAGTCAAGGATCTGGGCGGGTGGAGCGTCCGGAAGCGGCAGCGGAAGGCGCGGGACGAGCGGACGGCGCGGAGGAAGGTGCGGCAGGCGAGGGCGGCGCGGACGAGGGTCGGCCGGGAGGGGAGGCGGAGGTCGTCGCCGATGTCAGTGATGGTGGTGGCCGTATCCGCTGGAACATACTTGGCTGGCGCCACGGCGGCCGAGATCCAGGGCAAAATCCACACTTTTCACCTTTATGCAAAACAAATTCACAATCTGAACCTAAATGTAAACTATTTCACAGAACTAACCCTTTTCTCTAGCGCCCAACCATCAGGCGCTAAACCCATACATCTAGCGCCCGTAGCTGAGGCACTAAGCCCCTGCCAGCGTGTCAACGTGGACCCCCACAGGGCCCCACCCTGAAAGTCTAGCGCTGAACCAACAGGCGCTATACATACATGCTTAACGCCTCCCCATCAGGCGCTAGACTAGGCAGCCACTTAAAGGCCGAAGCCACGCCTGAGCAGCCCACACATAACACACACACAGGGCCGCCCTGTGTGATGCTGTTCTAGTCGCTCCCTCTCAAATCTTCCCCATTTGGAGGTTTTGATCGTGAATTTCTTCCTCAAATCATCTCCTAAGGTATTCTCCTCCGATCCCTAAGTTTTCATCCATTAGATCCATGTCATTTCTTCTTTTGTAGCATTTTTGGTGAACCCTAGATTGAATTGGATTTTTAATCTTTATAGTTGCAATGACATTATTGTTAGATGTATAGCATTAACATTGTTGTAGTAGTATTTGAGAACAAATTAGGATTGCTAGGCTTAGTGAAACCCTAAATTCCATTGAATTTATATTTGTTATTAGATTATGTGTTTTCTTTAGAATATATTTTTTGTGAAGAATTGGCAAGATTGATATGAAGCAATGGCATTGATATGATTGATATTATAGGATGAATTGACATAGGTTGTCGGCAATCTCCTGCTCGTCTGACAATGATGATTATGTGACAAGTCAAGTTAGCGAGGTTAGCATGTTCTCTATGAGTGTCACTTTGAGGGTTATAGTTGTAGGGTAAATGGGTATTGATTTCATTTACCTTCTTTATAGCTACCGACCATGGAGTGCACGGAATGGAGCGGCTTGGCTTTGAATCAACCTTGTATGTGTGAGCACGGACCCCCTTGTGAAAGATTTGTGGCATTTCAATCGATTGATACCGGAAGGAGGTTTTTAGCTTGTGCAAAAAAGGTTAGCAATATTGCATTAGTCATTCATTCTTCTTGTCAATAATCTTTTTATATCATTAATGTTGCTTTGTATTTGAATACGTTTCATTTTATAGGATGCATCCAAGTGCAACTTTGTGAAGTGGGTTGACAATGAGTGGCCAATCCCATTGAAACAAGGCCTAGCTAGGATATGGAGCATGTATGAAGAGGAAAACACAATGAGGCTGAGACAACAAGTAACCAATGCTGAAGAGAACTTGAAGTTCCTGGAAGATAAGAGAAAGATTGAAAATGACCTGAGATCTTTTAAATTAGATTTTGCTAAAACGGTGGCTCACAAGGAGGATGTTGTTACTCAGTTAAGCAAAGCACATAGAGTTATTGGTGACGTGAGGGAGGAGCTTGAGAAGAAGAAGTTGGCCGACAAAGCAGGCACTAGCATCCATCAAGTGCTAAGAGCAAAAGCAGAGAAAGAGAGATCAAATGAAGCAAGAGAAGGCGACGTGGATGGAGGAGATGGAGCAAATGAATCAAGATAAGGGGAAGTGGGTGGAGGAGAGAGAGGAAATGGTGCAAGAGAAGATGAAGTGGGTGGTGGAGAGAGAGAAAATGGTGCAGGAGAAGGCCAAGTTAAAGATAGAAAAAAGGAACGTAGAGTACTCACTACGTGATTTATTCTATGATCGAGAAGCGCTTCGACACAAGCTCATGACGCTACAAGATGTACTTGACGAGTGATTGAGTGTTCTTATTTGTAGACCTATATTTGCAAGACATGTGCACTCTCATTTGTATGAAAATATTCTAATGTGTTGTACTTTCGATGGATGGTTAATCTTAACTACGATGTATGCTATTCAACATTTGTGCCATTTGTGCAACATTTGTGTCATTTATGCAATGAATCAACATTTGTGCCATTTGTGCAACATTTGTGTCATTTATGCAATGAAAAAAATAGCACGCTATTTCGCGGTTATTAGCGCGCTATAGCTTTATTTGAGGGGCTACGCTATATTTAGCTAAAAATTACCGCTCCAGCGCTAATGAAGTTTTTAACGCGCTAAATCAATCTAAACTTGATAACCCACTATTTTTGATAGGACCCTATTTAAAACCTTGTGTCCATTTGGTGGTTTTTCTAGTTCATCTGAAGATGATGCCAATGATTCTGATTAAAAGCTTAAAACAATTTGTCTTTTAGAGTTTATTACTTTTTGTGCGTGGATTTAAGCCTCATATTTGTATTTGTGCCATTGATTTGGCCTCGACATTTGAACACATTTTTAATGTTGAAACTTAAAAAGCTTGAAATCCTTAGTATTTGGGTTTATCGCCATTTTTTCATCACGCTGTTTTAAATGTAACTTCGCTATATCCCGCTATACCTTTTGTAGCTTCTGGAGAAGGGTCACGTTATTTTTCATAGCACGCTATTTAAAACCTTGCATTTATGCCACTTAAGGTAACATATGGGGGTCCCAAACCCCACTTAAGTGGGGTTTGGGACCCCCATATGTCCCCCACCTTATACCCCCCACCACTTGAGCTCGAAAAACAGCAATGATGCTCTCTCTCCCCCTCTCCCCTCCTCTCAAAACCCTCACCCAAATCCCCTAGATTTGAAGATTCCCTCCGTGGATTTGAATTACCTCAAGTTGCTAGAGGTGCCCTCTCTCAATCCCTAGCTTTGGACCCATTGGAATCTTCATTTTTGGTTGGATATCTTCAAATTTTGGAAACCTAGAAGAACTTTGATTTCATTGCCCTTGGTTTATTATTGTTGCTTATATGTATGAAACAACAAAGTAGTGACTAATATGTTGTATGTGCACTATTTTGTTAGGGTTAAAGATGTGTTCTTTTATTATGTTAGGGTTAGGGTTATTTTTAATGTAGTGTTAGGGTTAGGGTTAGAGATATGTTTTCATTGTATGTTTGTATGTTGTTGGTTAGACTAAATTTGTTATTAATACTTAATGATACATTTTTCCTTTTGTCCTATAATTAATGTAGGGATGGCAAGAATTGTTCATCTTCATCATGTGAATAAGGATGCATTTTTGAAAGGGAATGTAGAGCCGGATTTGGATGAGCAAGATTTGGTGTTTGATGCTAGTCCCAACTATGTGGAGTTGTTGGAACAAATAAGCAAGGAGTTGAATTGGATGGGGCCAAGTGATGTGGTTATGTTGGAGGGAAGGCATAATGTTGGGTTTGGACATCACATTCGTTGGAAAACAATGGGTATCAACTCGGAACAACGTTGGCTTGCATACAAGGAAGTGGTGGCCAAATCCCAAGACAAGGCTCTTGAAATATTTGCCACCAAAAGGAGACCTCCATCCATGGACCAAGAGGAATTGAGTCAACCTATCTTGACCCAACAAGAAGTGAGGCAAACATTGAGCCCTCCACCCATGAACCAAGAGGAATTGAGTCAACCTTCTTTGACCCAACAAGAATTGAGGCAAACATTGAGCCCTCCACGCATGAACCAAGAGGAAAATGTGAATGATGTTTATGAAGATGAGGAGAATGATGTTGATCTATATGACAACAATGTTGGTGACTTGGAGGCATAAAATTTGCAAGAGAACATGGACTAATCCATCCCGTACTCTCGATGCTATGCATTTGATTCGGATGATGACGGTCCCGATGAAGAAGTTGATGAGGACGGGTTCACTAACAAGGAGGTCGAAGCTTTCAAGAAGGTATTGGGGAAGGATCCTCGTACACCATTGTTCGAGGATCTTACTCTCGCGGATGAAGCCGTTGTGGATGGTGACTATAGTTCTCGGAGCTAGACCTATGTACTCATGTCCAGTTCAGGAGAATGAACGCAATGATACATGTAACGACAATACATACCTGCTCGGGGGTAAGAGTATCCAACTCAGTGATGTACTGCTTGTACATGTTCTCCACATCGCTCTTCATCTCGGGTACAACGTCCCACTTGTAATGCCAAGTGGGTTGACGCATCATGTTCTTTTTATCGTCCCATTCCTTATATGCCACACTCTTAGGTCGTCCAACTGACAACCGCTCCCATGACCATATGGAAAGTAGGCTCAAAGGACCGCCAACGAAGGCGCCTGAAGTGCACCTACGACATGCGGCGTCCAACTGCAAAGAAAATACAACACGGTCATGTCATGCCATGTTGACACACAACTAAATTTGTAACGAACAGTTCTTTACCTGCCGGTACAAGTAGGCCAGTGTTGGCGTACCCCAACTCCATCTCTTGTCCAACACGTTCAACGCCTTCAGCCAAATCCACTGCGCTACATTGCCCTTGTCGTCGGAAAATAGTGTCCTAGAGAGAATATACCAAATGTACACACGGGCATACGTCCTGACCACCCCAACATCAGCACCTTGAGGGCAATTCTTAAAGTTATCTATGATCCACGTGTAAGGAGCGGCGGCTGCAATATTCTTGTCCTTATTCTCAGTAGGAGCAGTACCAATCAGAGCCGTCATCTGTGCATGTCACCCTTCAGAATCTGTGTTCAAACACAGAGGCTCACCATCGATAGGAAGTGCAAAGATCATCGACACGTCCTGAAGCGTCACGGTCATCTCCCCGGTCCGAAGGTGAAAAGTGTGTGTCTCCGGTCTCCACCGATCCACAAGCACCGTGATTTGCGCTGCATTCAGGTTTGGAGTGGAGCGGATCACTAGCTGGAAGAACGGGAGGAGTCCTAATGCGTCGATGTACGGTGTGTACCGCTCATCGTACGACATTTCAGAGACCCCGTGAAACCGAAGCTTCAAGGTTGAAAGCTTCTGCAAATGAATAGAAACAACTTGATCATGCAAAGCCAAAGGAATACATAATCGAAGTCAAGCAAGGTCAACAAAAATATTACCTTCTTTAGCACCGCCATAGCATAAGATCGGTGTTCAACATCATAGTGATTATGGAGAAGCTACTCCATCCTATATTTTTCAAACAACAAGCATTCCATTATCACTTTGTTCCATAACAAAATAATTTGCTTTAGCTAATGGTAGTGCTCAAGATTTAACTTAACTAGATGATACACCGCGCGTTGCTGCGGGAATTTTCAGAGAAAAAAATAAAAGAAAATGGTTTTTTGAAATATGAGAAAAATTATTAAGTGTGATATAATTTGATTATACATTCTCTTTTGAAATCAATACTGTTTATAGCAAAAATGTAAGAAATTTGATGAAAACCCCAAAAATGAGTATGTTTTTTGTTTTTTTTAATTATTAGCTTGATAATATATGGTGAGAGACAATATGAGATGAAAATAATGTTGAGTAGAGATAGTGGAGACATCTCCACCATTGGCTAAGCTTAAATCAATAATATCAATTATAGATGTGCATAGAAAAATAAAATATGAGATAACTCATAATTTGTTTTTTATAAAAAAAGTCTCTTATAAATTGTGAGGCTAAGTGCATAAAAGGTTATTATTTATTTAGGTTGCATTTGAATGCAATTAATGGAAGCATGTGCATGCATAGTTAGTGGATTTTTTTGCATGGTGGACCTACTTGATGATGTGGATAGCTTGCATGTCAAGATAGATAGGTTAGTGGGGATGAACTATTTAGGTATTATAGATATCCATATTTATATCTCTTATAAGAAAAAACCCCACTAAGATACATTTAATGTGTCTATCTCAACATGCAAGCTATCCACATCACCCACTATTGTATCCAATCATTTGCCCATGTCATCCACTAACAAAACTCAACTAATGTGCATTTGGGGATATCTATCTCAACATGCAAGCTATCCACATCACCCACTATTGTATCCAATCATTTCACGATGACATCCACTAACAAATTCAACTAACATGCATTTGGGGATATCTATCTCAACATGCAAGCTATCCACATCACCCACTATTGTACCCAATCATTTCACGATGACATCCACTAACAAATTCAACTAACATGCATTGGTATATATCTCAACATGCAAGCTATCCACAACACTCATTATTGTATTCAATAATTTATCAATGTCATCCACTTTTATTTACATGAATTTTATACCCTTCCAATTTACATTGTAGAGTTTTTATAAAAATTTCCGCTGCAACGCGCGGGGTATTCTTCTAGTAAAAATAGACATTCATGTCATCCGTATTATTAATGTCTTAACAAAATAAAACACATAGTAATTGCTCCATATAATTGATACATACATAAAAAATTCACAAACTAACATAATTACTCCATATCATGCCATCCATATAATTGCACCATATCATGACATCCATTCATGCCATCCATATAATTGCTCCATACACAAAAAAGCCACAAACTAACATAACATGTTCAAATTCAATGAGTTTTAGATTTCACTAAAATTACTCATAGTAATTTGTCCAATGATTACTACAACAATGTAATTTGGTAAATAACAAAGGAACAAACCATTCTATGATAACAAATTCAAACAAAATGTAGGATTTAGGGTTTCAACCCAAACTTGAACAAAGATGCAAAATGTGATGGATTTTTTGGATGAAAATTAGGGGAATGGAATGGGGGAGAATACCTTGGGGGATGGATTGAGAGCAATTGCCTTGGTTCAATCCTTCAGATCTGGGGGATTTGGGGGGTGGATTTGAAAGGGGGGAGAGGAACTGCCGCCGCCGCCCTAGCCTTCTCTCGACAGAGAGAAGCCTCTGTGTGTGCTGTCTGCCCTCGGGCGTGGGCTTCGGCCGTTTAAGTTGTTCCCAGGTGTAGCGCCTAGCGGCGAGGCGCTAAGCCTTCACGTCTAGCGTCGAGCGAAGATGTGCTAGACTTTCAGGGTAGGGCCCAGCGAGGGTCCACGTTGAAACGCTGGCAGTGTCTTAGCGCCGTATGGACAAGCGCTATATACATGGGCTTAGCGCCTAGTGGTTGGACGCTAGACAAAAGGGTTGTTTTTGTGAAATATTTTGCAACTAGGTTTAGATTACGAATATGTTTCGCTAAAAGGATAGAAATGTGGATTTTGCCGAGATCCAGCGGCGGAGGCGGCACATTTCGACGTGAATCTATTTAGTTTTTTTTACTCTATGGATTTTCCCGTGGTTTTTTTCCCGTACGTAGGCCTTGTTTGGTTGTTTCCCGGTGAGATTCATGTCTAAATTCTACGGCTCGAAGCCCACCGGAGGGAAGCGTGTGTCACTCGGAGATCCTTCTGGCCCGATTTCCTTCGTTTCCCAGGGAAAGTGATCCACGCTTGGAGAGATCGGAGAAATATTCCACGCCCCATCTTCTCCAATAGCGAACATGCAAAGCAATCTTGCGAAGGAAAGAATGCCATCTGCTCCAAAAATACCCTAGACAGGGATTTGCTGCCTCGGTATTTATTCCCCATTCACCAAATTAGCCCATAGGGAAGGAAGAAGAGTCGTGGGCCGTGGGGCGAACAAATTGCGTAAATAGGCCTGCCCACCGAGCTTTGCTACACACACGGGAAAGTACCAGGCATTACGGGCTAATAGACTAATTGGCATGATTTGATTGGCCTAATGAAGGAGGATGGACCCCACCTCGGTTAAATTCAGGGGGGGATTAGTATAATTAAAGGAATATTACTGTAAAAGCCCGTGACTTGTTCGTGTATCTAGCATTTTTGCTACCCACCTAAGGGTCTCATTTTTTGTTTTGCTTAATGGTCAGAAATTGAAGAGATTTAAACCAACCAAGAGCATCTCTGGCAAGGAGATCCTATCTTTCCCTATCTATTCTTGTTAGCAGCGCAGCATCTCTTGGATTTCTTAAAATCTATTGATCAATCTTCGCAAGTTGGTGGAATACAAGTGGCTTCTTCCGCGCCGCCGATAAACCACCTGCTTTTTGCGTATAACAATATGTTGTTCTTCAAGGCTAGTAGTATGGGAGTTGTTGAGGTGTCAAACATACTGGAATCGTACTGCCACACGTTGGGGCAGAGAATTAACAATAACAAGTCTTCTATATTTTTAGCAAGGGTTTACCCGGAAGTTGCAAGAAAAGAGATAAAGGATATTTTAAATGTGCTAACATAGACACTGAATGTGAAGTACCTAGGGATGCCTTACGATGTCGGTTCATCAAATACGGGAGCTTTCAAATATCTGAAAGATAGACTATGGAACAAGGTGAAGGGGTGGATTGGACAAACTATTTCGGCAGCTGGGAAGGATTGTTCTTATCAAGTCAGTTGCACAAGTGGTCCAGTGGTATTCAATGTCATGTTTTAAATTGCTAAGTGGCTTTGGCGAGAACCTCAACAAATTGATAATACAATTATTTTGGGGCAACAGAGAGGAAAGCGGAAACCACACTCGGTCTCTTGAAAAGCCATGACACAACCAAAAATAGATGGTGGTCTAGGTTTTCGCGACATGGAGGTGTTCAATGTTGCCCTCCTAGCTCGGCAGGCTTGGAGAATTCTTGTCAATCCTACCTCCCTTTGCAACAGAATGTTACATGTCATTTACTTCAAGTCGACGCTGTTTTTGGAGGTTGAACTAGGGACTCACCCTTCCCAAGTTTGGCGCCCTATTCATGAGGCAAAAGAGGCCCTCAAGCTGGGAGTTGTCCGCATAATAGGTGATGGCAGATCAACCCAAATTTGTGACCAAAACTAGTTGCCGAGGGATACAAACATGTGATCGGTCGTATGTCTTTCTAATGATGTCCCTGTACTCATTGGTGATCTCATCGACAGATCAAACGCATCATGGAACTTGGAGAAACTCAAGCGCTACTTCCTCCTAGTGGATCAAGCTTTGATAAAAAATATACCTCTAAGCATTGTGCCTATGGATGTTTTTTGGGGATGGCAGTACGAAAGGAAGGGTCATTTTATTGTTAAGTCTACCTACAGACTTCTCATACGAACCAGAAATGGAAATCAAGCTCTGCTAGATGGGAGGCCTACAGTGTCAAATGAAGAAGTTTAAGAGAGAGCTTGGTCATCCTTATGGAACACCCAAGTTTCTGGGAAGATCAGAACTTTTTTGTGAAGGTTGGCGAAGCAATCTTTGGCTACTTAGGATGCTAGAGAGCATCAAAACATGACTGATAATAATCTTAACACCTTCGCGCCAAAGTCATGGGAAAGAAGTGTGTAGGTTACCAAACACCTCCTCATTGTAAATAAAATTTTAAAATATTAACTAGGAAAGTGAAAAATCTTAACACCATGTAAAAGTTGTAATTATAATTAAGAAAAAAAAATGTTGATAGCATTGAGAAAAGGTTCGTGACATTTTTTTTAAAATGTCTATGTAATTCAAAACTATGTTTTGTACAAGAAAATGTACGTTACATTTAAAAATGTACACGCATTTCAAAAATATGTTTATGATATTAAAAAGATAAAAGTTTGCATTTAAAACATTATTCCAAAATATTTTGACATACATTTGGAAAATATTAATATGTATTAAAAAAGTTTCAAAATATTATGTAAAATTATTAATTATGTATTAAAAATGTTAAACAAGTATAATTTTATGAATACCTAAATATATAAAAATATATGTATACCAAAATGTACAATGAGAATGAAAAAAGACAATGAATGTATATTTGAAAACTATTAAAAAATGTGTATAAATAAATATTTATGATGTATACAATAAATGTACAATATGTACCAAAAATGTAGGAATGTGTGGAAAAATAAATCTAAAGAGAACCAAGAACACCAATGAAATCGAGAAATAAATAAATGAACCCGATGAAAAAACCCAAAAAAATATAACTTTAAAAAATTGATAAAAGAAACATAGAAATATTTTTATATCCACAACTATAGTAATTATTTGGCCCAGTAGCGTGTTCGCCAGAGTCAAGACGAAGCATCGTCTCGCAATTGGCGAGAAAAGAAATTGCTCCCACATCATTCCCGCTCTCACGATCCACCATGACTCGTCCAGCGCAATTCGGGGGTGCTGCACATGTTGTGACACGCCACCCGCGTGCCCTTGACTTGTTGACCATAACACCCTTGACTTGATCTTCAATTTACACTAAGACCTCCCGCAATGAAAGTATTATAGCTAGTATCATGTATGTTAACTAAATAATTTTGATTATATTTTATTAAATTAAATGAAGAAATAGAGATTTAAGTATCATATTATGATATTGTATCATAATAAATGTTATAGCGATATGTGTCATATAATACTAAGCTATGATGCTATACATTACGAAAATAGTACTATCATACACTAGTATTATTTGCAAAATACTATGTTATGTTACTAGCTATTAGGATGCAGATTGGGTAAATACAAGCGACTAAATAACATGCAAAACGTGGCTCACATTATGCATACACTCAAACAAGCACCACTGCGCCAGGCTCCTAGAAACACGAAAACTGTGTACGTAACCAAACATCTCCTTAATGTATTTATATTTTGCTTTGCGAATCAACCTATGGTTGAGTTGGTTAGGTGGATGGTTGTATCCCCAGCCCACCAGAGTTCAAATCCCAGATTTGACAATGATGCTCGCATTTTTCTGAATTTATTCCAGGGCTTTCGGTGATGCGCTTTCAGTGGGAGGAGACGTTCCCGTCGAAGACGAGGTGGTTGCTTCGTTAATCTCAAGATGATGTACCGGCTCAATATTGCGAAGATGCTCATAGTGGTAGGGTGTGCGTGTGTGTGCGTCATAGGGGTGATTGTATACTCGTGTATGTGAGCGTCAGAGTTGTACTGTGTTTCTCAAAAAAAAGTATTTATATTTTAAAATATTGACCGTGAATTGGAAAAATGTTAACACAGTGTAAGAGTTTTTTCATTGATAGTATTAAGAAAAGGTTTATAACATTAAAAATATCCACAAGTTTCTAAAAAAAATGTACACGGTATTTAGGAAAAATGTTATGCAATGTAAAAAAATTGTGTAATTAAAAGAACCATACAAGAAAATGTACGTTAAATTTTAAAAATACCCACGCATTTGGAAAGTATGATTGTTACATTAAAAGAATGTTTGCATTTTATAAAATATATATCATTTCAAAACATATTTTAACGTGCATTTGAAAATCATTTAACACATATACAAAATCTGTTTAAAAACTTTATTTGAAAAAATATTAATCATATATTCAGAAATATTAAACATGTATAATAAAATTTGACATGTATACCAAAAATATACAAAAAATTATATGTATACCAAAATTTACAATGTGTATGAAAAAATAGACATCAAATATATATTTATAAAAAATATATAAATAAAATTTTCCGGTCTTTATGATGAATGTACAATATGTACCAAAAAATGTACGAATGTGAACATTTCCGAAGAAAACCCAGAACTCCGATGAAATCGAGAAAGAAACAAAGAAAACCATCCAAAGAAAATTCCAAAAATAGAGAACTTAAAAATCAATAAGAAACCCTCAGAAAAAACTGATGCCTGCAACTACATTAATTCATTAGCCCAGTAGAACTCTTGATAGAAGCGAGACGAACCTCGGTGTCGCAACGGGCGAGAAATTGCTCCCGAGGTACTCCCGCCTCTCTGTTTCGTCGTAGTGCTACTGGTCTTTGTAGTAGTCAATCCGTATCTGACCCCCTAAACCGAGCCGGTGGGAACTCGATCGGCAACGACTCCGGTCGGCTGCTGTTACCAACGTGTGTTGCGTGTGTGCCCCATCTGCTGCCAACCAGTCGGCTAGTGATCAACCTAACCTAAGCCAGATAAAAAAAGACGTTAATCTGGAGCGAACTTGGCTCAGGAACATGGCAAGCGCGAACTGATTTGGTGGCAAGCGATGTAGATGCGGATGGCAATTATAGTGTATAACACATGACAATTCAATGTATCTTTTTCTATCAGTTGCCGCATGTGTGCTAGCAGTTGCCACCTTCCTTCTCCGCGCAAAAATAGCATTTGTCATCTTTTTGTTTGCGCTTACCATGTCCTGAAGCACACGTTCGCTCCCTAGGACTTTCCAAAAAAAAACTAACTAAGCATCACCGCCTATTTGTTTCTGTTCTTTAGGGATCGCCGCCTACTTGCTTCAGTTGGAGGCACTCTACAAGAGAATATGACTTGGAAATCAAGTTTCAAAGAAGATTTTATGAAAACCATGATTAAAAGTTTCAAAAAGATCTGAAAAAATGTGAGATGTTAAGAGGGTTATGTTTAATCGGCATGCAAATTTTTAAGTTGAAACACATTATGGAATGCAATCTATGAAAAATACACAAAATCAACATTGAGTAGTGTTGAATGAAAATGTCACTATTCATTATTGAATTTTATTTTTGTTATTTAAAAACTTTAAAACGTCAAATTCGAATGATTTTGATCAATCTCTATCGAAACATGGTTTTCATATGCACTTTAGCTATTAGTCAGCCGCCTGTATACTCAATACATTTCCAAAGAAACGAAGCAGGTACGAAAAAGGTGAGCGGAGACCATCGATTCGCCGGAGAAAAGCGCCTTGTCTATCGGAGAAGCATCACCCCCTTGGTCTATCTTAGAAATGGGTATGCGGATTCACTGGCGTTAGGATCTAAAGGTCGTCGGATTTAGATGGATGACCAAAAATGACAGTTAACACGATGGTGGAAAAAGATCGAGGAAGGATGGAGCAATAAGGAGATGACGAAAGCACCATCGACCATCGGTGGCCGAAGCAGGCAGCCCGACCGATGATACCTAGAACGGTTGGGCGAAAAACCTAAGGTTGAAAAAGATCCACTGATCATTCAAAAAAGGGAAAAGCTGCAATGCACCGCCGCATCCTAGCGGTTCTCATGCGGCGGCTGCTCATGAAAGGCTGGACATGCAAGACTAATACATCATGCTGACATCATCGTATTAAATGCGATTTTTGAATTTTTTAAATGATTTATCTTACAAACCATTAATCCGATTTACGTTCCGTCTTCACCGTTGGGTTTGTTTTCACGAGGGCTTCAAAACAAGATCTCATATTGATATGTTTCGACGAAATTTTTTCGTCATCGCCAGTTTGCCAGATTACATCACCCTAGTTGCTAATTTTTACCATGAATTGTTGCCACAAATATTTGTACATAGTTGCCGGAGAAATAGTTATATATACTTAAGCTTAGGATAAAACCTGATAAAATAAAATGACAACTCAACATGATAAAACTGGCAAGAACAATAAACTAGCATGTCAATTAGATATAAGAATACGGCAACAGAACATAAGTAATTCAGCAACCAATGGTTCAAACACAGCAAGTCATTATGACATTTGGGTATAAATAACATGACAAGTATGGGTGTTTTTTAGGTAATTATAAGTATGGGTGTTTTTTAGGCAAAATTTTCATTTATGTATATTAGTATACAGTGTTTTAACAATCAAGTTGTTATAATCTGGCAACTATATGAATAATTATTAGGTAAGTAGAACAGTAATGTGGCAAATACTGATGAAAAAAAAAGTTTTAACAACCAAGTTAGTATAATCTGGCAACTACACGAATAATTATCAGGTAAATAGAACACTAATGTGGCAAGTACTGATGAAAAAAAAAGTTTTACAAAACATATTGACATGGGATCTAGTTTCGAAGATCTCATCGCGAGAAAGCTAATGGTAAAAACGGATCGTCAATTGAGTTAACGGTTTGCAAGATAAATCTTTTAAAAAAATTGAAAACACAAAAGCTAGCATTATTTGCAAGTTACTGACTGTTCGCATCAGGTTGTAAATGAATTGACTTGCTAAAAAAATCATTTAATAGACGAGTAGCCTACTATAGAACTTTGTTAATGCTTTGTATTTCATTTTATATATGCAGATCCACCAGTGTGGGAATCAAAGTATATCCAATAGTTTCGCCGTCCTTTTATCGGATCAGGAACACATCATCTTTGACCACAAATCAGTAATTGTTTAACAACAACTAACATACTTTTTTACTCGCAACACAGGATTCCAGATTCGTGCAGCTAGCTACGAATAAAGGGAGATACCAACTCTTATCTTATCTTCCCCGATTAACCTAGAACTGTTTATCCAACTTTCTGATCGATCAGATTCAGGTTGTCATGACTCACGAGTGCCCTCTCAAAAGTTTACTTTCGTGCGTGTATCTTTCTGCCTTTCTGCCTACCTGGTTGGATAACTTGATGCCTCGATGCACTTTGCTCTTTTACCTGCTAAACTTGCATGTGCGCATCAAGTTAAACCACTTAAGGGCTGACAAGATTGTTTTTTTTTTTTTTGCGAAAAGACAAGACTGTTCACTTGCTTTTGTGTGCAGGCGGCTATCATAAGCATTTTTTGAGCATCTCCAATGCTATACGGAAGCTAGTTATTTAATCATAGGCGTCAAATCCGGATTACAAATGTAGATCAGACGGACCTAAGGGCATGGCCAATGCGTAGCCCCAGCCCTGCTGCTCCACAGGCCAGCTAGGCTCGGATGCCAGCATGGCACTAAAGCAATAGCTTGCAGGTGACAGATGATTCCTGCAGAGGAGCCGGTTTCCTCAAGCGAAAAGTAAGCATTGCGCACAGGAAAGAAGATGGATCGAGTGAAAAGTAAGCGAGGGATGAGTTTGAGAAGAGAGAGAGAGGGTGTGGACCCAAAAGTGGTAGCCTCATGTTGTGCGTTGGGAAAATAAAATTCAACCGGTAGCTTCAATCTTTTTCACCTACGTGGATAGCGTGGGGCAGCACCAAACAGATGCTACCATAGTTCATGCCCTAAAGAACAAAGCTTATGGGAGAAAAAAGAAGGAAAAAAAAGCGTGATTGGGTGAGGTTAAAAATGCTACTTCCTTCGTTTTGAATTACTTGACATGGCGTTAGGTCAAGTTTAAACTAAGCTTGAACTAATATCATTTGAAGTAATTCGAAACTAAGGAAGTATATCTGAACGCATCCAAAGTTACCCAACGTTTAGAGGGCTCTGATTTGCTAAATCTGGTTGTAGATGCACTGACAACAAGCACGTACTCCTACCAATCTTGAAGAGAAAACTGTTTTTCACACCCAGCACGCGACTCCAGACTGCCGGAGCACCTGCGAACAAGGAAAGGGACCAAATCTTATCTTATCTGTCCCCTAAACAAAACAAAATTTACCTTATCCACACCCGATTAAACTAGCGTTGTTCATCGCACTTTTAGAAAGATGAGGTTCCGATTGTCATGACTAACCATTGCTCATGCAAAATATCACTTTCGTGCGTCTACCTTTTGCCTCCTGGCATACCTACCTACCTACCTACCTACCTGGGTGGATGTACTTTGCTCTTTTCACTAATAAACTTGCATTAAGCCACTTAACGGTTGATCAGTGTGCGTGCTCATCTTTTTCAGTGGTAAAACAAATGTATGTATCTTAAGTACAGAAGTACACAGCTTTGTCCATGTTGCAATCCGTATCATGCCATCTCACGATCACACAATCATACTTCGTATGTCGTTCATTAATGTAAGATGTTTTGATAGTTTAAATTGAGCTGCTAAAACGTCTTATATCAATGAACAGAGGGAGTATCTCACAAGAATCATAAAGTAGGACTGATAGCCTAGATATTGCCATATTTACAATCTTTTGACAGTGTTTCATTAGACTATCCCATCACAACTCTTCTGAGCGGGTCATATCTTACCCATCTGATAAGTTTAGCAATCTTCTTGGCTTGGAGGTTCTGGTGACTAGGCTTCATATCCAAAATGACAGTTTTTAGTAATGTATCCACTTGGAAAGTAATGATCAAAGTTAAGCCTAGTAGTTGTGTCCATGGTAAATGCTCATTTTGGATGTGAACGACATGAACGGTTAGCTGTATCAAAAACGATAATGGGATTGCTCTTTCTCAATCGATTTAGAAATAATGACTTCTCAATCAACTCGTAAACCATCTAATCTATGCAATGATTCGTGTAGATTCTTTTCTTTTGGAGATTTAACGAAACAAAACAGAAAAGAAAAATGTCCTATGGTAATGCCAGTTAATTGAGGAGTAGTTATTTCTCGCTCGGTTGAGATCTAGCCACATTCAAACAATAAAATTAGTAAACCATGTCCATATCTAAAATAAGCACTCACTTTCCTAAAAAAAACCATGTTCAAGTAGTTTGGGACGGAGGGAGTAGCATTAGCTATGATTATAGTGTTGCAAATGCTGGATGATAAATAGAGCATTATCCAAGGGGGGAAGAGTTTGGATCCAATGATCCATGCATGGTGATGCAACTCTTTTGCATCCAATAATCAGCAAACTTGCCGACTAAGCAACAATGACTCTGCTTAGCTCTTTTTTTTTCTAATTGAAGTAAGGAGTATTCGGGTTCTGAAACTTTGCAAAGGTTAGAAGAACAAAAAAAGTATACCTAAAATTCCAGAATGTCATCTAACCATAAATGCAGACCAATGGAATATTTCCTTCTCTCAGCAAGACCACATAAGTCATAACATGATTGATGCCTTGAAAGAGAGAGGGTGTGACAAGGAGTACCTGAAAGATGATATTTTTGGCTTATGGGTATACATATCCATTGAACCGGATATCATCCCGTAGTCACATCTTCTAGTTAAATTTCAATCACCACAAAAAAATTCAGACATACAAATATTGAACGTAGAAGACAATAATATTAAAGTCATATCAATCGTGTGGCATGTTCTATTGAAATCTTTAGATGATGTAACATGTAAGTGGCTAAGAAAAAAGTGTCATCTCATCCATGAAATACACTGCCCTTTTAAGCGCATAACTCTTTCGTCATGAAGCATTGTCACATCGATCCGACAGATGAGGAGGGGATTATCATGTAGCTTGTACTCAACAAACAGGGGGTTGTTGGTGTTGCCTGATATATCCGGACATCCCCTTTTCAATTGTGTCCTCTTAATCATCCATCCACTTGGAACACTTTTAAGGATAGGTAGTATCGTGCACTCTAAGAAGCCACACCATGCAGATTGCATTTCATAGAGGCTTCTTAGAGAAACATACTAGGTGCACTGCATATGCAGATAATCATCAGACTGATATAGACAACCAACAAAGCGGCACAATCAAATCAATTTAGTACTCAAGATCAGAACATTTGCAATGTCAACCTGAATTGGTCAGCCACATCATGCAGATTGTATTCTTAGATGCTTCTTAGAGAAACATGCTAGGTACACTGCATATGCAGACACATGGCTCAGATAATCATCAACCTGATATACTACCTCCTCCTGGTCTGGGTTTAATTTAGTAGTCCTCACTGTAATTTGGATTAAACTTTGATCGCATATTTAATTGGCGGATTCGTATTTGAAAGTACTTTTTCCAGTGATACTAATTTTGTTACATATTACTTATATTTTACTTCCTCTGTTTCGTAATAACTGCCGTTAAAATGGATGTATCTATACATATTTTAGTGCTAGATACATTCATTTAATCGACAGTTATTATGGAACAAAAAGAGTATTAATTATATCTATGATTAAACTTTAACCCAAAATACAAGGGAAACTAATAAATCCGAACGGAGGTAGTAGACATCTGATAAAGCGGCGCAATCGAATCAAATTACTCAAGATCAGAACATTTGCAATGTGAACCAACCCGCTATCGAATTAAATTACTCAAGATCAGAACATTTGCAATGTGAACCAACCAGAATTGGTGAATTGGAGAGCAAATCTGCTAGATGGTATTCACAGTTGGACATGAACCTGATCGATTGTAATGAAATACTCAATTAGAGTATTTTTCATACTTATTACTGTACTATTTACAAATGTACAGAGCTAATTCAGAGAAGGTGCAGTGGCAATGCCTTAATTACCACTCACCTGCAAACTAGGATCCTAAATTCAGAGACGCTATGCATTTCCACTCTTCCATCTACTTTCCGGTATAAACAAAGGAAGGTAATTAAGAGAAGCAGGCGAGAAATTTAACCGAAAGCCTGTCGGTTGGTTGACTTATTCCTCCGGCAGTCGTCTTCCAGTCCAGATCTGCGGGCTACGGCAAGAAGGGCGGCATGTCGCTGAGGAGGGCCGGCGGCTTCCAGGCGGGGTCGGGGCGCGCGCCGCAGCGCTGGCAGCGCTCGGAGGGCGGGAGGCGGGCGGCGAGGATCCGGCGGCAGGAGGGGCAGGAGGAGTGGCCGCGGAGCCACCTGTCGACGCAGGGGGCGTGGAAGGCGTGGCCGCACTGGGGCAGCACGCGCATGGGCTCGCCGTCCTGGAACTCGGCGAGGCAGATGGCGCACTCGGGCGCGGCGGCCTCCTTGCAGGCTTCGACGTCGGCGTCGGCGTGGGCGTCGGGGGCGACGTAGGCGACGACGGGGATGGCGCGGAGGACGGACTTCTTGACGCCGCGGTTGGCGGCGGCGGTGGCGGCGCGCGCCCTGGCCTCCTCGCCGCCGCAGCAGGCGCACCAGCGCGCGACGAGGCCGACGGCGAGGACGCAGATGAGCGCGCAGAGCAGGGAGGCGAGGAGGATGATGATGTCCTTGTCGTCGGCGATGATGGGCCCGCCGTGCTCCGCCTGCAGGAGCCTCCTCCCGGGCGTGGCCATGGCCGTCCTGCAGATGAGCCGGGGGGTAGCTAAGGTAAGCTAAGCCGGAGGGAGCTGGGGTGGTGTGGGTCACGCGGGGTTGCGGGGAGGAAGGTGACAAGTGTGGGCTGGAAGCTAGCGAGAGGAGTAGGAGGAGGAGGAGGAGGCTGGAGGGAGTGGGGGCTTTGGATTTTATAGAAGGAGTTTGGTGCGGGTGTGGAGTGTGGTGTGGATAAAGCCGCGCGGTGTTTCCGGGCGTGGAGGAGGAGGATAACAAAACGGGGGGTGGTCGGCCGGCCGAGACAGTGGGCGCGTCGCCTGAGTCCGGCCGGTGCACCGGAGGAAAGTATGTGGTGCTGCCGTGTGAGCAAGATGGTGACCCCGGCGTACACGTATGGTACCATCATCATCCGGTGTTCAGATTGAATCAGATGCTGATATGTTTCACGTTAGGATGTTTTCTTTTTTAAACACGGGACAAATGCAGATATGTAACATACATCCACCTTTATGAGCATCTTTAAAACACTGAACCGGCACATCATTTTAAGATTAACGAACTTGTCGTAGAATCATAGATACTTCATAGTCGATGAAAACGTCTTTTCCAATCGAACGCACGTCGCCTAAAGGTCTTAAGTAAATCCAAAAAATTCGAGTATCGATGTTAAGCCTAAGATTTGAACTCTAGTAGACTAGATTGAGGATACCAATGTTCTCCTAACCATTCACCCACATATTTTCAAGTTTCATATAGGATGTTGGTATGTTTCATGTAGTAGTAAAAAATCATGTAGAAGACCAATAAATGAAAGAAATAATTGAAAATACACAATTTACCAGTAATTAAGGGTATTGTCGATATTGAACTTGTCTCAAGCGCAGCGACATGTGCCTCCTAGTTTCAATAACCGACGTCACACATAGACGTACGCAAAACATGCGTTAAAGTTATCGACATGCATGTAAACGACCACGTGTGGTTGCCCGCACCCGAGCCAATGCGGTCTCCCTCTCTCACGTGTGGTTGAGCTCTTGGGGAGGGATCTGTTAGCACAAGGCGGTTTCGTTGCGGCGTCGGATTTTATGGAAAGGGGGGAAATATACGTCATGTTTCGGAAAGCAGAGGGCGTACATAGAAAGGAATACATAATAATGGCGATACATCAGAATAGAGGGGGAACCTGGGATATATCTTGGGTGTCATGGTCTCGAGGAAAGGGTAAGGCAGTATGGCCATGCTGCCATCGGCCATGGTCGCCTCCTTCTAGAGCTTAGACGAAGACATGGTGGAGCTCAAAGAGCTGGAAGGCGGCGCTTGTGTGACAACAAGGAGGACATGCGGTAGAGTGACCAAGAGGCACATAGGAAGTCTCAAGCCGCTATTTCCTCCTCACATAACCCCATCGCCTTCTTTGCGTCTTCCTCGGCGTTATCATCGGGGGTGGGCATGAGGTGATGATAAGGACGGTGTTCCATACCGCTAAACGTGGTTGTATGAGTGTGCATTGTAGGAAACCTACCATACACCCTCTAGTTGGACACCATAATGACTGAAAGTGGGCCAGGAGTAAAGGGGCAAAGGGTGGATAGATCGATCCATCCGTTCTCACACACTCGCAAACCGCCTAGAACATCATCCCTAGAAGATTACAAACTTCATACGAGCACATCAAACTGCTTGAGAAGATTGTAAGATTTTGATGGATCAAAATTTGGGCCTCCTGAAATATTGAATCTCTTTTGGCGGTGCGCCAAACAAAACATCATATATACATATCTTTAAGTGCATTTGTGTGTAACTACTACAACCGGGACCGTAACAAAGAATATGAAGAAATGTGGCTTTAGATATGCTGATCTCTTGCTGTCCACAAATGAAACTACTAGAGATATGTTCACATATGGTGTAGTTCTTGTTTTTGTCGCCGTTCTCATGGATTCCCCAGTAACGCCACTTGATATGGAATGCTAGCTCAGGACTATGGCTCATCATTGATAATTTTCGTATATGCCCCCATTTTATAGTAATGGTTGAATTCTATATGCAATGCCCTTTTTTCTTTGTTATGCATGCAAAAATACATATGCAACCAGTCAAAGGCGAGGCCAACAGGAGGGCTTTAACAGGCTTGAGCCTGCCCTGCCAAATTGTAAAAAAATTACTAATAGTAATCTTCCAAGGAGGCCCATTATCTCCAGCCTCCAGCCCAACTTACACAGGCATAGCGCTCGATCCCCAGCCCCACGCAAGTCGCAACTCGCGTCTCGCAGTTTCGCAGCGAAAACAGAGCAGAGACGGAGGCGGCAGACGGCCACGACCGGCCGATCGTCGAGGGCGCGAGGCAACGAGCTGGCGACCGAGGAGGGGCGGGTCGTCCGGCGGAGCGCCGCACGCCCGCATGAGGCACCACCACACCGGCGCGCAGGCGGAGGACGCGCAGAGCCGCGAGTCGCCAAACCCTAGCCGCCAGCCTCCCTCTGGTCTGCGGAGGATCTGAGCGGCGCGCCGGCCTGCGGCAATGCGGCCTTCCGGAAGGCTCTCTGCATCAGACCGGACCGGAGAGAGGAGTGCCCGCCTGTTGGCCTCACCTTTGCGCCTGCCAGAATCGTTCTTCAGTGGCAAGATTAATTCAGTGGTATTTGTCCTCTAAGCTAATCCTCACATCATTTTGCTATCTCTCTGTTGTAAATTTGTAATTATGTATTAGCTCCAGTTAATTTATCTATGTGTAATATATTTCCAGATTTGTAAAAATGTAGAGAAAGCATGTGAGCATCCTTAGCTATTTTACACCGAGTTCCGTTGATAGCAGTCAAAATGAACCTGAAATTGAAGCTGCACCCGAAACTGGAGTTGAAGCTGCCCCCGAAATTGAAATTGAAGCTGCACCTCAACCTGAACATGAAGGACCTCAACCTGAACCTCAATCTGAACCTCAACCTGAAACTAGTCCCCAAGCTAAACCTCAACAGAGTACAAACCAACCAAGTCAGCTTATTCAAGAATTCCATCCAAGTCAAATTATTCATGATCCAGGACTTAGAATAGAAATAAATGATTATGCACCCGAAATTAGAAGTGATGTGAGAAGAGCTTATTTGTTGAATGGACGAAATAAGGCTGTAAGGCATAATTTCCTGAAGACACAAGATGGCACCATATGGAGATCATTTGAGCCACACTGGTTGGATAAGTTTGATTGGTTGGAATACAATGTGGAAAAAGACCTTGTTGCATGTTGCGCAATGGAGGTGACCAAGGTTATTAAGGATGCCATTGGAGATAAGTTCTCAATTCTTATTGACGAGGCTAAAGATTTCTCAATAAAGGAGCAAATGGCAGTGATTCTGAGGTAATGCATACCATATTTTGTCTTATTTTATAGTTTACTTGTTGTTTACTAATCTGGTTAATTTCTTGATGCATGTAGATTTTTAGATGATCATGGGTTGCTACAAGAGAGATTTCTTATGATTAAGCACATCACATATTGTACATCTGCTGGAATTAAAGAAGCTTTCCTTGTTGTGTTGGATTATCATGATTTGCCAATTTGTAGGCTACGTGGACAGGGCTATGATGGGGCTTCTAATATGAGAGGTGAATTTAATGGTTTGCAAAAATTGGTTAGAGATGAAGCTCCATATGCATTCTATGTTCATTGCTTTGCTCACCAGTTGCAGTTGGTGGTTGTCACTGTTGCTCAATGTAGTCCTGCTATTGCTAATTTCTTCAACATTATTCCCTTGATAGTGACTCAAGTTGGTTCATCTTGCAAGAGAAAAGATGCATTACTTGCAAAACACTAGGATAAATTGTTAGAGTTGTTGGAGAATGGGACGATCTCAGCTGGAACCGGGATGCATCAAGAGTCTAGCATAACAAGACCAGGAGACACTCGGTGGGGTTCACACTTGAGAACCTTGCTTCGCATATTCACAATGTGGAAGGTTGTGATGGGTTTTCTAGGAATTATAGTGATTGATGCTCGGGAACACACATGTCAAGGTGGGGCTTTTGGTTTGCTTATTAAGATGCAATGCTTCGAATTTGTGTTCATCATGTTGCTCTTAATAAACATGTTAAACACCACAAATCAGCTCTCACTAGCTTTGCAAAGGAAAAATCAAAATATTGTTGAAGCCATGCGTTTGGTCTTGGATGTGAAAGAAAGTTTGCAAGAGATGAGGGACAATGGGTTCGATTCTTTATTCAGCCAAGCCAAGAGCTTTTGTGAGACACATGAGATTGAAGTGCCAAATATGGATGATCATGTTGGAGCTTTGGATCAAACTGTCCGCACCACCAAAAACACGATGACTCGACTCCACTATTACAAGGTTAGCATATTCAATGTTGCAATTGATGCAACTCTCGCTGAAATGAATCATCGATTCAATGAAGTTTCCGCCGAGTTACTTGATTGTATGTCATATCTTAGTCCAGCAAACAACTTCTCAAAGTTTAATGTTGACAAACTTGTTCGGCTTGCTGAAATTTATGCTGAGGATTTCACAGAAGCGGATAGGTTGTTTCTAAGAATTGACTTCCCAAGATTTCTTATGAACATTAGGAGAAGTGAAGAATTTAATGGATGTCAAAATCTGTCCACACTTACTCAATTGATGGTTCAAACAACAAAACACACATATTTCCCATTGGTGTATCGTCTCATTGAGTTGGCTCTCATTCTTCCTGTGGCAACTGCATCAGTTGAACACATATTTTCAGCAATGAAGATTATTAAAACAGATTTGCGCATTAAGGTGTCCGATGAATGGCTAAATGATTTAATGGTGTGCTACTGTGAGAAAGAGATATTCAGAAGCATTCATGATGATCAGATCATTATACGGTTTAAGAAATTGAGGGATCGTATAGGACAACTGCCGCGCGAGTACGATGTGATTTCTTAGAGGTACATATGTTTACTAGTTTTATTAGAGAGTTCGCTTTGTCTTTTTGCTGGTCTCTAGTACTGGATTTATCAGTGTGTGATTTGTATGCTTCTCTAGTACTTGTATTTTATTTTACATAATTTTATGTCTTGTATATTGGCTTATTTTCGTTGTTTAGTAGTCGTTCAGTTAGTCACCATCAACTTTCGGCCTACCCTGCAAATAATTCCTGGACTCGCCGTTGTAACCAGTGATGAATTGCCCATAAAATTTTGGTACAACCAACAAGCAAGCATTAGGCATGTTGTATTTTCCGGAATTAAAGAGGCTTAGAACCTCTCCCTTTTTATTTTCCTCCATTTTTCAGCGACGTGAAACAAATGGTTGTTGTGTGTTTATTTCGTCCGACGACACTTTAAACCCATTTTATCTAGGCTTTTAATCAGTCAAGCTTTGTAAAATAATTGTTTTATTTTCCTTATGAATCAGATCAATTATATTCTTGTAATGGGGGAACCTTGGATTGAAGTATGCGTCTGACACATAACAAAGATAACATGACAAACTTGATGATATAAACTCATAATATATTCGTTCTAGATGTACCCGGGT
The DNA here is from genome assembly GCA_950022295.1 of Bromus sterilis. NCBI lineage: Eukaryota > Viridiplantae > Streptophyta > Magnoliopsida > Poales > Poaceae > Bromus > Bromus sterilis. The sequence goes on from OX465596.1 coordinate 10,941,759, forward strand.
GAATATCCAGTGAGAGTAACTCTGACATGCTCACATTTAAAAGAAACTTAAATGTTTCAAAAAATTCTAATTATGGATGTTCGCAACCCCAAAAAAATCCAGATCAAAATTTAAAATACACATCGAAAAGACAAATCGAAATGTGAATAGTGTAATTCTTTATTTTATCTTTTTGTAAAACTTTTTTATGTCAAATTTATATTTGTTTTTTAAAAAACTAAAGGAAATCCACCGAATGATCCAAGAAGGTTTAAAGGCATAACAATGAAGCTATATATAGCAATTCACAATGAAGGCATATATAGAACCCTCTCACCATTTAAAAGAGAGGTGCCAAATTTTCATTATGAAGATTAATGAGTGAAGGAAATAATTTAAACATACCGAATTGACCCTAATTAAGGGAAAGCCAAAAAGAAACTCCTCTCAAGCGCTTCGACATGAGTCTCCTTGTTTCGATAACTGGTGCCACACACGAACGTATGGAAGACTTGCATTAAAGTTGTCGCTACGCATGTAAACGACCACCTGTGGTTGCACGCATCATAGGCATTGCAATCTCCCTCTCTCGTATGTGGTTTAGCTCTTTAGGAGGGATCTTTCTGTAAGAGCAAGTTTTCCCCCCGAAGGTTTTGGACATTGTTGGACAAAGCATAAGTGGAACTAATATTGTTTTTGAGTATAAACAGATACTTAGGTTCCGAAAGAATGGAGTTTGCAAGTACAGGTTGAAGGACAACTCACTGCAGCGAAGCTGCAGTCATCTACCGAAACCTTTGAAGGAAGACGACCCCTAAAAATGTAGTCGAAGAAAAAGTCACTCTCGAGTAAAAGCGCAACGAGGAGAAAGCTGAAGCTGGTCGAAGACTTAGTCTTTTTACTATTTTCTCTTTATTTTCTTGAGTCGTAGGAAAAACCGTACTATCAAGAGGGGTTTGCTAGTTGAGATCTTAGTCGAAGTGAATTTGCTCTGCTCAACCTAAACCCACAAAATCCTACCGAGAGAAATCTTACTGGGTCGAGTGAATAGCTTGAAGGCAAAGTCATCGCACTTCGTGCCTTCGAGAGAGAACTCGCTCGGTAAGTCAGCTTACTTGTTCCTCAAGTAAAGTTGCGCATTGATTGGAATCCGACCATTGTGGACACGCGTCAAGCTGTCGCATCGGTTCACTTTACTCATTTTACCCATCGGGATCGCCAACTATAAATACCCCGCACCTACCCGCCATTTTGGGTTGGCCGCTCCACTGAAGATTCTAAGACAGAAGTCTGTGAGCATCCCAAGAGAGATTCATCGAGAGAAAACCAAAACCCAAGTCTGAACTGAGTTGAGCTATTCACAGAGACTTAGGTCGAGATTAGCCGATCTTTTTATCTTGGAGAACTTCAAGTCTCCTAGACGGTTAGGCGTCGCATGTCAAGCAGTCGAAGAGTAATTGTCGCTGCTGAAGGAAGTTTGTAAAGGTCTTGGAGATGTCCTGAATCATCTACCACGAGTGAAAACTGGACAAGCTCGAGGAGTTTGTTGCAGTGGAGAATAGGACGGAGAGAGTTTTGCTCCAAGTATTCAATCACCAGTCCCTCCAACCAGACGTAGCACTTTGCAGAGTGTGAACTGGTTTACCAAACATCGTCGTGTCAGGCTCGTTTTCCTTCATGCATTTAAATTAAGTATTTACTCGTTGCCTGTTTGCCTTCGATGTTTTCCTTCGCCCTCAATCCTTTCGAGCCATGCATTACTTTCGATACTGTATTTCCTTCGAGATGCCTTAGTCCTTTGCAGTTTGCATGAATTCCTTCTAAGTTCGTTAGAATTTTTAGAAGTGATCATTCACCCCCTCCCCCTCTGATCATTCTTGAGCTTTCAATTGGTATCAGAGCTAGGCACTCCCTACACTCTGCGTATTTTGGTCTAACAACCTGGAGTGTTGTCAAGAATGTCGTTTGCAGCTGTTCGCTCGGGGGAACCGATTCCTATCTTCAATGGGAAGGACTATCCCTATTGGAAGGACAAAATGAAGAGGAATATCATGGCTATCAACTCTGCCGCTTGGGAAGTTGTCAAGAATGGTGTAACTGTCAAAGACAAAAATGCTATCACTCCTGAAGAGGCAAAGAAGATAGAGCTAGATGCTGAAGTCTGGGTCTTCATTACAAATCATCTGATTCCAGAGAAATATCATGAGGTCAAGAATATTTCTTCGGCCAAAGGTGTTTGGGACTATCTCGAGAAGATTGGTGAAGGTGTCTCTACTCAGAAAGATGCTCGTATTGACACCCTTCGAAGCAAGTTCTATCGTTTCAAGAGACACGAGGGAGAAAAAGTTAGCTCCATATACAGCAGACTCACTGCGCTGTCAAATGATCTGATTTCCCTCGGTGCCGAAGACATTACCAATCGGATTATTGTCAGAACTTTGCTCCGTTCCCTTGATGATTCCTTCGATCACATTGTGCTGATGATTAAGGAAAGGACTGATTTCAAGGATCTAGTTGCCGCTGATATTCTTGAGAGACTCAATACCTTCGAGATGGAAGAAGATGAAAAACGAGATGTTAATGGGACTCGAAGAAAATCTCATGCACTAAAGGCCAGAGCTTCACATCACTCCTCTCCTGAAGCTAGTTCTGAATCTGGTTGTGCCTCAGATGACCCCGAGAACATTGGAAAAGATCTGGCACTGATAATGAGAAGATTCAACCGCTTTCAAAGAAGGAATTCCTCTTCACCGAAGAAAAACTACTCTTCAAGACATTCGAGCAATTCATCACAGCATCGATCATCATCCAGAAACTCTTCAGCGAAAGATAACTGTTGCTACAAGTGCAAGAAGCCAGGTCACTTCATTGCTGATTGTCCTCTCTGGGAAATTGAACATAGATCAAAGCACTCTCACAGCAACTCTTCAAGCAAGTCACACAGATCGAGCAAAAACTATGATTCGAAGAGATTTGATTCAAAGTCCAGAAAAGACAAGAAAGATGGTTCTGATGATGACAAGAAAAAGAAGTATCACAAGCATCGAGAGAGTTCTTCCTCGAAATCACATTCCTCTCGACGAAAGAATTCTCACCGAGCCAAAGCCTATTTGGTTAAAGAGATGAACTCTGAAGATGAAGCATCCGGTTCTGAAATTGAATCAAACTCAAGATTTGGTTCTGATTCGGGTTCTGAATCTGATGGTGTTGCTGGACTAGCATTTTCTTCGAACAAGAATTCAAGTTCATTCTTCTCCAACCAAAGCAGTGAAGATGAATCTCCAGCTTAATGCTTCATGGCCAAGGCTAAGGTATCCTCATCTAAGAATTCCTACGATACTTCTGATGGATCTGCTTATGAAAGTAACTCTAGGATAAGCTATGCTAAACTTGCTAAAATTGCTTCTATCCAACAAGATGAACTAGATTCACTAAGTGAAACTATTCAAAAATCTGAGACTTTGTTGATCGATGAGATTGAGAAAGGTCAAACTTTGACAAACGAGCATGCTGCTCTGAAGGAAAAGTATGATGAACTTTCCTCTCGTCATGATCTTCTCTCAGTGGACTACGAGAAGCTAACCTATGAATTCCTTCAAAGAAAAATGGCTCTCGAGAAACTGAGAGAGGCTAATGAAGAGTTGGAAAGTGTCAATCTCACGCTCATGGCTCAACAAGGCTCAGAAGCTAAAAATGAATCTACTTCACCTTGCTTAACTTGTTTGGAACGAAGTAAAATTGAGTCTATTTCTGAGAGATCGAAAGGAAAGCAACCTATTGTTATTGATGATACTAACCCCTCGAATGAGGAAACCTTTACCGAGAAACTCCTCAGGTTGAGAAATTTATTTGAAACAGGCATGTTCAAAAGTGTGCAGGGACACCAGTACCTATGTGATATCCTACGAAAGGCTCTCCTTCACAGGAATCCACGAAACGAAGGAGTTGGCTTCGAAAGGAAAATCAACCCTGATGGAACCTACTGGGAACCCGAGCAGTATCCTAAAACTGTCTGGGTTCTTGCGAAAGAAAAGCCCATTGATATTGCTAACCTTTCAGGTTTCAGTTGCAAAATTGATAAAGCCATTGTTGATGAATCACTTGATTCTGACTACAAGCTTACCAAAGATCAGGAAGGAAAGGTGTCGGCTGAATTCGTTGGTACTCCTCCGAAGAATGGTTTCTATAAGCGCCAGATTTGGGTTGGAAAATCTCTCGTAGAAAAACTGCCCCCTAACCATTCTATGCAGGGGAAATCCTCGGTACCACCGAATCACTACTATTCTCTCGAGGATAGAAATGAACCCTTGGTGCCTGCTTCAAATGTTTCCCAGAAGGAATACTATCATGTCGATAGAAATGTTTATCGTCATCGTAACAATAACACCAAAATTGTTGTTACCCATCAATACTCTAACCCCTCGTCGAGGAATTATATTTATGGTGTGCTTGATGGTCCTGATCGACAATGTAATCCTGTTCGATATAATATTGCTGCCCCATCTAGCTCTTCCATGCCTTCTAAGTCACCTGCTCGTTTGTGGGTGGTTAAGAAGAACTAATTCTTCTGCAGGGCTATGTCTCCGGTGGATCCGAATGGGTCATGGATAGTGGATGTACAAATCATATGACCGGAGACAAAGATTTGTTCACCGAAGACAAACTCACTGAATCTTCACAGAGATACATTACCTTCGGTGACAACAACAAAGGAAAAGTACTTGGTTTGGGTAAGGTTGCTATATCGAAAGATAAGAATATTGATAAGGTTATGCTTGTTCAATCACTTGGATATAATCTTATGTCTATCTCAAAACTTTGTGATATGGGTATGCTTGTACTGTTTTCTGCTTCGCGTTGTGTTGTATTTTCACAGGATGATTATTCCTTCGTGTTCGAAGGATATCGCAAAGGTGATCTTTATATCGTTGATTTTTCTTCGGGACCTGCAGTGTCCACATGTTTAATGGCCAAAGCCACTTCTGGTTGGTTATGGCACCGAAGACTTGGTCATGCAGGAATGAAAAATCTTCAAACTCTTATCTCGAAGAAGAACATCGTTGGAATTGATAATGTGAAATTCGATAACGATCGTCTATGCAGTGCCTGTGAAGAGGGAAAGATTTACAAGAAACATCACTCAGCAAAAACTATAATGACTACTACTCGTCCTCTTGAATTACTTCATATGGATTTATTCGGTCCTCAAAATTATGCTAGTCTTGGAGGTAACAAGTATGGTTTGGTTATTGTTGATGATTTCTCTCGATATACTTGGGTTTTCTTTCTAGATGACAAGAGCAAGGTTGTTGAAATTTTCAAAACCTTCGCAAAGAGAGCTCAGACTGAATATGAATTATCTCTTAAGCATATCAGAAGTGATAATGGTACAGAATTCAAAAACACTCTCATCGAAGAATTTCTTGATGAATATGGCTTTACTCATGAATTCTCGGCTGCTTATACACCGCAACAAAATGGTGTGGTCGAGAGAAAGAATCGAACTCTTATTGAAATGGCCAGAACAATGCTTGCTGAATACAAGACTCCTATCAGGTTCTGGGCCGAAGCAATTAATACTGCATGTCATATCATCAACAAGGTTTATCTGCACAAATTTCTGAAGAAAACTTCACATGAACTCATCACTGGTAAAAAGCCAAATGTTTCATATCTCAGGGTTTTTGGTGCTGCATGTTATATCAGAGATATGAATCACAGCTCCAAGTTTTCCCCAAAGGCTCACGAAGGTTTTCTCCTAGGTTATGGTTCGAATTCTCACACTTACAGAGTTTACAACTCTCATCTTGGCAAAGTTGTAGAAACTGTAAATGTTCAATTTGATGAAACTAACGGCTCTCAAAAGGAGCAATTACCTCTTAACCTGGATGAACCACCTTTGGATGAAGTTATCAGGTACATGGCTGTTGGAGATATTCGACCTGTCGAAGGAAATTCATGTCAAGCCAACAAGGATGATGATGGTCCAATGTTCCCACACATAGCCCCCGGCGCTGGAGATCAACATCCTGAAGCAAATGATGTACAGGTCGAAGGAGAACGCATAAACGAAGAAAATGTCCAACCCGAAGGAGAAGCTGAACCCGAAGGAAATGATCCCGAAGGACAAGCTGATCCCGAAGAACAACCAGATCCACAAGATGATGAAGGAGTTTTACCTCGTGTTCAAAGAAGAGTGGACGTCGACTCAATTCTCGAAGAGATTCATTTACCAGGTCATCCCACCACTCGTTCTCGTACTCGATTAGCTAACTTCTGTGGAAATTTTTCGTTTGTATCCATGCTAGAACCATCGAAATTTGATGAAGCCATGAAGGACTCAGACTGGATGACTGCAATGCTCGAAGAACTTAATCAGTTCGAGAGAAATAAAGTCTGGTCCCTTGTTGATAGACCTGATCCCAAGAAGCATAATATCATTGGTACGAAGTGGATTTTTCGCAACAAGCAAGATGAAGATGACATTGTGGTAAGGAATAAAGCTCGACTGGTTGCTCAAGGCTTCACCCAAATCGAAGGTATTGATTTCGGTGAGACTTATGCTCCAGTTGCTCGACTTGAATCTATTCGTGTCATGCTTGCTTTTGCCAATTACAATGGTATTTTGCTATATCAAATGGATGTCAAAAGTGCATTTCTTAACGGTGAAATCGAAGAAGTATATGTTATGCAGCCACCAGGTTTTGAAGACCCAAAGAATCCTGATAAGGTGTACAGGTTGCACAAGGCCCTATATGGGTTAAAGCAAACACCTCGTGCTTGGTATGAAACACTTAAGGACTTTCTTCTAAAGAAGGGCTTCAAACCAGGAACAACTAATCCGACTCTTTTTACTCGTGCATACAAAAATGATCTTTTTGTGTGTCAAATTTATGTCGATGATATTATTTTTGGCTGTACTAACCCTGATATTAGCGAAGAATTTGCTCACATGATGTCGAAGAAATATGAAATGTCTATGATGGGTGAATTGAAGTTCTTTCTCGGGCTTAAAATCCGTCAACAGAAGAATGGGACTTTCATCTCTCAAGAGAAGTATCTCAGAGATTGCCTGAAGAAGTTTGATCTTGTCAGTTGCAAAACTATCAAGACTCCAATGCCTACGAATGTTCATCTAGATGCAGATGAGAAGGGCAAACCTTTCGATCAGAAGAAATATCGCTCGATGATCGGTTCGCTTCTTTATCTTTGTGCATCTAGACCTGACATTATGCTATTAGTTTGTATGTGTGCTCGTTTTTAGGCAAACCCGAAAGAATCACATCATATTGTTGTCAAGCGAATTCTTCGATATCTGGATCATATACCAACTTTGGGACTTTGGTATCCCAAGGGTGCCCAGTTTGATCTCGTTGGATATTCTGATTCTGACTGGGCTGGTGATCGAGTCGACAGGAAATCTACCTCAGGCACATGTCATTTTCTCGGTAGATCTCTTGTCTGTTGGGCTTCGAAGAAACGGAATTGTGTATCCATTTCTACGGCTGAAGCCGAGTATATTGCTGCCGGTTCATGCTGCACTCAGATTCTGTGGCTCAAGCAAACTTTGAAAGATTATGGTATTCTTGTGAAGAAAATTCCATTGCTATGTGATAACGAGAGTGCTATCAAGATTGCCCATAACCCTGTGCAACACTCTCGAACGAAGCATATTGACATTCGTCATCATTTTCTTCGTAATCACGTTCAGCGAGAAGATATTGTTATCAGCCATGTTCGCACCGAAGATCAATTGGCTGATATCTTTACGAAGCCCTTGGATGAAAATAGGTTCTGTGCACTAAGGTGTGAGTTGAACATATTGGACTCACGCAATGTGCAGTAAGACCATAACTATCAGTATTATGTATTATACGTTTTTCTTTCTATGTTGTTTACTTACATTAATTTTCTATCGTGTTTCTTTTTCGTTTGTTTTTGTTCGTTTGGTGTTGTCCTATACACTTATCACTCCGAGTTTTATCGTTGTTTTTCTCTCGGATTGATTAAGCATCGGACCCTGTTTTCCCTCTATTCTATCCCTACCCCATCTGTGTTTTTTCTCTCGTGAACATGTATATTTGTACTCGATTAAGATTCCCTTCGAATGTCATTGATTCCGAAGGAAAATCTATCGAACGTTTATCTACTTTTATACTCGATGTTCGACGAGTTTGGTCTTGGACGTGGAGCAACTTTCTTTCGGTTCGTTGGGATTTTCACGCGATTACCGCCACAAAATCCGTCCGTTGAATGCGGAGAGACGCGAAATCTGCGCCGTTGGATCAGATCTGACAGTTATGTCAGACCCCTCCCTTATAAATACTGATCCACCCCACCGGTTCAGCACTCATAATTCTCTCGACTTCATCTCTCCGCTCCCGTAGTTCTCTCTCGCGCGCCGCCGTGCTGCTCGTCGCCGTCGACTCCCTCGCCGCTTTGCTGCCAGAAGGAAGCCGCCGGAGATCTTCCCATCGACGAGGAACTTCTTCCGCGTCGCCGTAGTCGCCGCACATCACCAAGTTAGGGTATGTGTGGCTCTAGACGCGATTCCAATCTCATCTGTTCATCGTATCCAGATTTGTTCTTGATTTTTCTCTCATTTTATTAGGTATGTTTGATCCTTTTGGATCATTGAATCTTGGGAAATATGTTTCTAGCGTTTTCTGTCGATTCCCCATCTGAGCTAGGTAAGAAATCCCTCAGATTCTCTCACTTAGACAATTTCCTCAGAAGCGTATCGATGGGTTTGCACTTGTGCACTTATTTCACTCAAGTTCTTCATTAGATTTGCACCCGATGGAAATCTAGCCTAGCACTTTCATGAAAACTTGCATCAAGACAAATTTCTCGATATGTTTACTGCATTCAAAATGTTTTTCCTCGAAAACCGCTGGTACTTGTTCACAACTTTCCTATATTCCCTCGTACCTATCTTTTTCGCAGGAAAATGTCTGGGATCGAAGGAAATGTCAGAGCTCCCAAGCGTGTAGGAGGCCGAACAAGAATCAGCAACAACTCTGAAGGTCTTTCAGAGGAATTGATAATAGAAAAGAAGTTGAGAATGCCTGAAGGTTCTGAAGATGAACGCACGAGAGAAAACCGTCTGCAAGAAATTCGAAGACTTCAAGCACTTCGTTGGTATGAATACAAGTCTCTTCTGCCTCGCTGGGAGAGGTTGTTTGCTTTGAAAAATCCTTGGTCTGATGTCAAATCATTAAGGCCCAAGTGGACGAAACATAATCGACCTCCTCCTCCAGCTGATGCTCATCCATCCTCTCTGAAAACGCCTGCCGACTTTCAAGATCTGGTTGATGCTCGGGAAGCACGAGCACAAAAACGCAAAGAGGCTAAAGAAAGAAAGGAGGCTGCTGCTGCTGAGGGTGCCGAGGAAGTTGGCCCTAGCGCCAAACCGAAGGCTGGCAAGAAATCAGCCAAGCGAAAGAAAAAGGTGGTAATTGTCTCGCCACCAGATGCGAGCTCCGAAGAAGAAGCAAATTCTGATGATCAAGACCCTGGCACTGAGGCTGATGTCGAGGACATTCCTCAGAAGAAGAAGCCGAACAGTATAGGCATTAGGATCCAGGAGCCAGCTGCACAGGCTCCTCGAGCAACAATTGACATGACCGATTTGGTCACTGATCCGCCCATTTCATCTGCTCCACCAGTTCAAGCTCGCAGAGCAAAACCTTCGGCCAAATCGAAGGGAAAGCAAGCTCAAGTTGCTGAGGATGATGAAACACTTGTTCAACGAAAAGAAAGGCTGGCAAAGCAAAAAGCACAAGAAGAAAAAGACTTGACAAATTCCAAGCTCCTGAACTTTCACAGTCAGCCCGAGCATAAAAAGGCCCAGGTTGCTCAACAGCTAGGCATTTTACATCTGGTCAGTGAAAAGTATCGACGACAGATTGCTGAAGGCACAATTCCTGATGCTCCGAAGGAAAAGGTCGTGGCCCCTAGCGCCACCGAGCAAGTAGTGACTCCCACAGTCACGAAGGAAAAGGATGCAGCTGCTAGTGCTGCGAAGAAAATTGCTGAGGCCCCAAGTGCCTCGAAGGATAAAGCTGCGGTCCCTAGTGCCGTATCAAAACCCATTGCTGCGACCAAGGCCACCGAGGAGGCCGAGAAGAAAGCCAAGGAAGCCAGGCAGAAGGCTCAGTCTGTTCCAGTTCCTCGAGCCGCACCAGCTCCTGCACCTGCCCCTGCTACTCCTGTTGGTTCCGGCCCTCGTGCCGATGAAGAGAGCTCCAACGAAGGAGATTCTGGTGCCCATGATCCTTGGGGTGCTGCTAATATTTCTCATATCCTCTGGAAGATGGCTACCACACCGAGCAAAGTCACTTCCGAGGATGATGTCCCTGCTGAGATCCAAGAGCATGTTGCTCGATACATGATTCTCTGGGAAGGGTATACCACCCAGGATCGCAAGGACAAGGAGCAAGTGAGATTTTACACCAGGCAACTTCAAGAAGAAACCGAGGACATTGAGTCCCGAAAGTTTTTCAAAACCAAGATTGCCACCGCTGAAGCTTCCAGAAGGGCACAGAAGGAAAACTTGGCCGCTGTATTTGAAAAGGTTCGACAAATTGTGTCTGCCGTTTGCAAAGAGCACAATGATGCCCTATACAAGAGACAATCTCGTAAGAGAAAGTCTGCTGCCCCAACCTTTGTGCGTGGGACGCCAGAGATCGAGAAAAATGCCAAGAAGTCCAAGCCGACCGAGGTCGTTGCTGCCACAGCACGACAGGAAACTGCACCAACCCCCACCAAGCAACCCACTCCTCCTCGTGAGAAAACTCCACCCCCTCGCCAAGCCACTCCACCCCCTCGCCAAGCCACACCTCCACCTCGTCAACCATCACCACCAAAAGCCTCGTCGCCACCACCAAAACCATCATCACCACCGCACATCATTCCATCAACCACTCCAGCCATCGAGAACCAAGCACAAGCAGAGACCGAGCAACCTGCTCAGGTCGAGCAAGAAACTCAAGCCCCCATCTCCTCTGCTCAGAAAGATTACTCCTCTGCCCAGACTCTGCATGAAGGAGAAGACGCTGATGTTGATATCACAACAACTTCTTCTCGTCAAGATGCTGTTAAAGGAAATAGTTCTGGAGATGGCAGTTCTAGTGACAGTTCCTCCTCCTCCTCATCAAATTACTCGAACGAAGAAATGGTTGATGCTTTCGCACAACTGTACGAAGATTTGGAGGCCATGGAGACTGAAGAAGCCGCTCAAATTTCTTATGCCGACGAAGGAGTTGCTGTCGAAGCACAGGCCGAGGAAAATGCTCCTGCAGCCATTCCAGCTCAGGATATTATAAATGTTCCTACTTCAATTCCTCGTCCTGTTGAGCCAGTTTTCCAGATACCGGATAATGTTGCCGAGGTTTTTCCTGTTGATGAGCTGCTCCATTCTGCTCATCCGAGAGAAATGCTGCCCCTATTCCGCTCAGATGTTCCTCGAGGAGGCCCCATATTCAAAAGGCGTGAACACAAGCCATTTTTCTTCGGGACCAATCCCTACGAGAAGCCCAGAAGTGCATATTCTCTTCGGTTTTGGACCCAAGAGCAAGCCATATACTACACCCGTGTGCTGTACAACAAGGCAAGAGTTTTCCAACATCAATATCTTGATATGCCTTCGGTGTACTCCACTTCTTGTTTCGAGAATGTTACCGAAACAATTGATGGTCTTCACGCTCACAAGATGTTTGCTCTCGATTGTGGCTACAATCCCGAGCTTATCAAGCAATTTTATACAACTCTCTATGTCACTGGTGATCCCGAGAACTCGAAGACGTGGAAATTTGATTATATGATCCAAGGCCAAGTATTCCATATGACTGTCGACCAATTTCTGGCCATCATCAATTTACCTCGGTTCGAAGGATTACCACACAAGCTTCATGACTTACCTGCTCCAACTCCTGCTGAATTTTCTACGCTCATGAATCCAGATGTCGTAGGAGATAACTACCCGGCTGAGCCCAAGCCGAGACATTTGGTATTTGAAGCAAAGGCATGGTTTTATATTCTTTCGAAGACCTTGATGCCAATGCTCGATGTGCACGATGATTTTCCTATTCCCAATGATGTGCAACTTGCTCTGTTGAAGTTAGTCCATGGTCATCCTTTAGATTTTGAAGACTACTTCATCAGAACTTTGGTGTCTTGTGCTAATGATCACAATTCCCACAAGCCGTATGCACCATGGCTGATGGCTATCTGCAATTACTCTCGGGACGTGCCATTCCCCGTGTCAATTTTCCCAAAGATTTTAACTCCACCAGTTAGGGAAGTATTGCAGATTGTTTCTCGACCCAACGATCAATATGCTGAGCACACTTGCATCCGCGCCCATTTAACTGAGCGTAATGTTCGCTCGAAGTTTATCAAGCCAGTGCATCACATGGAAGTTTCTCTTCGGTCCCAGCAAATGCTTCAACATCACATCGACCAAGATTTCACTCAGAAGCAAGCTTTGATGGACGAGATCAATCATTTGCGCAACATTACCATGAACAACAATCAGATGCTGCATGAATGTCTTCGCCGTGATTGGAAAGGCCTGCGGAAATTCAATTCCCTTGGTCAACTTCAACGGTGCGGTTTCGAAGAATATCCTCCCCATCTTAACAGGAATTGGACCAATGATGATCGAGTAGATCGCCCGGATCCCAATATCCCTCGGCTGCCGAAGAACAGAGATGTGCTCAGAGTCGATGACTATTATCACATTACTATGAACACCTTCTCCTCCGACTCCGAGAAAGATGAAGCCCCCCAACGCCAACCGAGAGTTTACACTCCACTTCCTCGAAGCCTCAGGACCCCGCCGGAATCGCAGCTGGAATCTTGTTGGACAAAGCAGAAGTGGAACTAATATTGTTTTCGAGTATAAACAGATACTTAGGTTCCGAAAGAATGGAGTTTGCAAGTACAAGGTCGAAGGACAACTCACTGCAGCGAAGCTACAGTCATCTACCGAAACCTTTGAAGGAAGACGACCCATAAAAATGTAGTCGAAGAAAAAGTCTCTCTCGAGTAAAAGCGCAACGAGGAGAAAGCTGAAGTTGGTCGAAGACTTAGTCTTTTTACTAGTTTCTCTTTATTTTCTTGAGTCGTAGGAAAAACCGTACTATCAAGAGGGGTTTGCTAGTTGAGATCTTAGTCGAAGTGAATTTTCTCTGCTCAACCTAAACCCACAAAAGCCTACCGAGAGAAATCTTACTGAGTCGATTGAATAGCTCGAAGGCAAAGTCATCGCACTTCGTGCCTTCGAGAGAGAACTCGCTCGGTAAGTCAGCTTACTTGTTCCTCAAGTAAAGTTGCGCACTGATTGGAATCCGACCGTTGTGGACACGCGTCAAGCTGTCGCATCGGGTCACTTCAGTCATTTTACCCATCGGGATCGCGAACTATAAATACCCCGCACCTACCCACCATTTTGGGTTGGCCGCTCCACTGAAGATTCTAAGACAGAAGTCTGTGAGCATCCCAAGAGAGATTCATCGAGAGAAAACCAAAACCCAAGTCTGAACTGAGTTGAGCTATTCACAGAGACTTAGGTCGAGATTAGCCGATCTTTTTATCTTGGAGAACTACAAGTCTCCTAGACGGTTAGGCGTCGCATGTCAAGCAGTCGAAGAGTAATTGTCGCTGCTGAAGGAAGTTTGTAAAGGTCTCGGAGATGTCCTGAATCATCTACCACGAGTGAAAACTGGACAAGCTCGAAGAGTTTGTTGCAGTGGAGAGTAGGACGGAGAGAGCTTTTCTCCAGGTGTTCAATCACCAGTCCCTCCAACCAGACGTAGCACTTTGCAGAGTGTGAACTGGTTTACCAAACATCGTCGTGTCAGGCTCGTTTTCCTTCATGCATTTAAATTAAGTATTTACTCGTTGCTTGTTTGCCTTCGATGTTTTCCTTCGCCCTCAATCCTTTCGAGCCATGCATTACTTTGATACTGTATTTCCTTCGAGATGCCTTAGTCCTTTGCAGTTTGCATGAATTCCTTCTAAGTTCGTTAGAATTTTTAGAAGTGATCATTCACCCCCTCCCCCTCTGATCATTCTTGAGCTTTCACTTTCAGCATAGAGCGGTTTCGTTGCGGCACCGGTTTTTCATAGAAATGGGAAAATATACGTCGTGATTTACAAAGAAGATGGCTACATGGCAAGGAATAAATAACAATGAGGACAAATTAAAATGGAGAGGGAATCAGGGATATATCTTTGGTGTCATGGTCCTAAGGTCAGGGTAGGATGGGGGTAGCCATGCTTCCACCGACCATGCTCACCTCCTTTAGAGCTTAGATCAAACACGATGGAGCTCAAGGAGTTACAACGCGATGGTCGTGTGACGAGGAGGATGACATGCGATGGAGTTACAAAGTGGTGGATAGGAAGTATCAAGTTGCCATTTCCTCCTCCGATAACCCCATCGCCTCCTTTGTGCCCTCCTCAAGCTATAGTCAGGTTCGTGGTGGACATGAGATGATGACGGGGCCGATGTTCCATGATTCCAAACCTGGTTGTATGAGTTTGCATTGCAGGAAACCTATCAGCCACACCTCTCTTTGGACGCCATGATGAATGGAAGTGGGCCAGGAGGAAAGGAGTGAGGGGTGGATAGATTGATCCATCTGTGCTCACACACGCAATTAGCCTAGAAGATAATCCCTAGAAGATCACAAGCTTCAGACGAGCAGCATCAAACTTCTTGAAAAGGGTGTACCAGAGCAGCATCCAGATTTTGATGGGTCAAATTTTGGGCCTCCTAAATATTGAATATCTTTTGGCGGTGTACCAGACAAAACATCTGATATACATATCAAGTGAATTAGTGTGAAAATATTACAACGAGGCTCGTGGCAAAGAATAGAAAGATATGTGGCTTGAGATATGATAGATCTCTTACGGTGCACAAGTGAAACTACTAGAGATATATTCACATATGACGTAGTTGTTTCTTTTTTATACCACTCTCATGGATACCTGATAACACCACTTGATATGGAGTGGTAACTCAGGACTATGCACATCACAGATAAATTTTCGTATATATCCCATTTTATAGTAATGATAGAATTCTACATGCAATGCCTTTTTATGTTTTGTGGTTTACATGCAAATATACATATGTAAGAAAATATGAATTGCCCATGAACTTTGGGTACGGCCAACAAGTGAGCAGTGTTGGTTCGGATGACTTGTCGTGTTCGGTCAAGCTTTGTAAAATAATTGTTTGATTTCCTTATGAATCAAATCAATTCTTTTATTGTGATGGGGAACCGTGGTTCTAATATGTGTTTGACACATAACAAAGCTAACATGACATACTTGATGATATTTATACTTTGTCCTAGTAGATGTAGCCGGGTAAATATCCAGTGAGACTAACTCTCACATGCTCACATTTACGAAAAATCAAACTTAATAGTTCAAAAAAATCTAATTATGGATGTTCACAACGATCGGATTTTAAAATACACATTGAAAAACTAAAAATAAAGTCCAGATGTCAATAGTATCATTCTTTCTTTTATCTTTTTGTAACACTATTTATGTCAAATTTATATTAATTTTCCAAACTAAAAAATCTATCAAATGGTCGAAAAAGGTTTGAAGGCCTAATAAGGAAGGTATATATAACAATTCACAATGAAGGCATATATAGTACTCTCTTACTTTTAAAAGGAAGGTGCAAAATTTTCGTTGCATAGACCAATGAGTGAAGGAAATAATTGAAACCAAAATTACCCTTATTAAGGGCAGATCGAAAGTAAACTTCTTTCAATCACATCAACATACGTCACCTAGTTTCGATAACCGATGCCACACACTTACGTATGCAAGACCTATGATGAAGTTCTCGTTAGGCATGTAAACGACCAAGTGTGGTTGCCTGCACCCGAGGCATTGTGGTCTCCTTCTCTCACGTGTGGTTAAGCTCTTGAGGAGGGATGTTTCATCATAGAGGGTTTCTGTTGCGGCGCCAATTTTCATAAAAGGGGGAAAATATACGTCATGCTTTATAAAGAAGATGGAGTACAAAGCAAGGAAAAAATAAAAATGAGGAAAAATTATAATACAGAAGGAAACAGGGATATATCTTGGGTTCATGGTATCGACGTCAGGGTAAAGCGGGGTGGCCACGTAGCCGTCGGCCATGGTCCCCTCCTTCTAAAGCTTAGATCTAGACATGATGGAGATCAAAGAGCTCGAAGGATGCAATCGTGTGACGAAGAGTCCGACATGCGGTAGAGTGACCGATAGGCGGGTAAGAAGTCACATGACGCCATTTCCTTCTCCCATAACCTCATCGCTTCCTTTGCATTGTCCTCTGCCCTATCGCCGGGGCCGTGGTGAACATGAGGCAACGATAGGGTCAATGTTCCACGCTGCCAGACATGGTTGTATGAGTGTGCACTGTAGGAAACCTACCAGTCACACCTCTTGTTGGACGCCATGATGAGCGAAAGTGGGCGGGGAGGAAAGGGTGAGGGTTGGAGAGATCGATTCATCCTTGCTCACACACGCAACATACCTATGTCAAGATCACAAGCCTTCCGAAGGGAAGCATCAACTGCTTGAAAAGACTGCAATTTTTTTATGGATCAAAGTTTGGGCCTCCTGAAATATTGAATCTATTTTGATGGTGCACCAAAAAAAATCAGATATACATATTTTCAAGTGGATTTGTGTGTCATTACATTGAGTCTCATGTCAAAGAATAGGAAGAATTGCGGCTTGAGACATGCTAGATCTCTTGTGGTTCACAAATGAAACTACGAGAGATATCTTTACATATGATGTAGTTGTTCCTTTTTGGCACCACTCTTGTGGATTCCCCGATAACACCACTTGATATGGAGTGTTAGGATTATGGCTCGTCACAGATAAATTTCCGTATAAATCCCATTTTATAGTAATGATAGAATTCTACATGCAATGAATTTTTATTCAGTGTTTTGCATGCAAACATATATATGTAAGAAATGATGAATTAACCATGAACATTGGGTGGGACCAAAAAAAAGAGCGATGTTGGCTTGCATTTTTTATTTCGTGTTTTGCATGCAAACATATATATGTAAGAAATGATGAATTGCCCATAAACTTTGAGTGGGACCAAAATAGTGAGCAATGTTGGCTTGGGTGGTTTGTCGCGTTTTCCAGCACTAGAGAGGCCTAGAACCTCTCTCATCTAGTATTGGCCTCCATTTTTAGCAACATCGAACCCATGGTTGTTGTGTGTTTGCTTCGTTTGATGGTACTTTAAACCCACATTATCTAGGTAGCAAGGCATTTGGAGTTTAAGTTTATGATTGGGTTTCCTTTAATCAGTTAAGTTTTGTAAAATAATTATTTGATTTTCCTTATGAGCCATATCAATTCTCTTCTTGTAATAGGGGAACCCCGGTTTGAAGTGTGTGTCTGACACATAGCAAAGCTAACATGACAAACTTGATGACATAAGCTCATACTATGTTTGTGGTAGATGTACCTAGGTGAATATCGAGTGAGACTAACTCTCACATGCTCATTTTAAAAAAATCAAACTTAGATGTTTCATAAAATTATAATTATGGATGATCACATCCCTTAAACAATTAGATCGGAATTTAAAATACACCTTGAAAAACTAAAAAGACAAATCTAGATGTTAATAGTATTATCTTGTAGCACTTTTATGTCATATTTATATTTATTTTTCTTCTCCATATATATTTCAAATCTAGATTTCAAAGTTCTAGGGGTTGTAAACACATGTCTTGTGCACCCTCACATAAATTTTGAAATTCTTTGACATCTTTTTTAAAAGTTGAGATCGTGGGAACATATAAGTGATGGTAGCATCTGATACTTTTGTAAATGTACCCTAGGCATGACAGTACATATATTTTGTAGCATCACTTATATTTTGCATAAATAAATCAAGCCAATCAAGTCCAACTCCATTACAAAAACAAAAATATCGAAAAGAAAAATAAATTGGGAAAGTGAGCCTAACTCACTTTGTCGTGTGGATTTCACGACAATACTCATGATTTGGGGATTTCGTGGAGACAAGGCACACGTGAATGTTCTAGCTAGGTACGAGATTTCACAAAGAGACTTTCTACCCATGTGTGGGCCCTCTATTATAAGAGGTAATACCATGCTCCTGCTAGATGTTATGAATGTGTTACAAAGGAGGGGGGTTGATGACCAAGCATCTTGTGATCTCTCAATCTACCTTGCACTTTTGAAAAGCTTGTCTAAATCTCCTTCTCTCCTGGCCTTACATGGTAAGAGTAAGATGAAGAGGAGATGCACAAAGGTTATTAAGAAACACGATGTAATATATTTTTGACACTGTACACAATGTAATAATTACTCCATGATGATGACCATTACTCTAGAAGTTACAACGATGTCATGTAGTGGTCATTAAGGCCTTGTTAGCAACACCAATATTCATAGACCACGATCATTCGAGACGGATGGACGCTGTGATGCATGTCAACTAGATGGGGTTCCTTTTGTCGGCCCAACGGAGCGATCTCCTCGCATGGACTTGCGCTATGTGGGTCCATTGAGCCGTCAATATCCCTTGAGCCCATTAAGGTATCGTTGATGGTGTCGACTCCTCTTGACTAAGGAAGATTCTATCGAGCAAACCGATTGCGAACATCACCAGGATGCTTTTGGAGAGGCGTTGTCGGACTCGAAAAATTACCTAAAAATGTTAACAATGGGCGACTCATAATGAAAACTCATTGATACCCAGTATGCTTGGAAAATGTATCATAAATTTGAGCAAACTCAAAGAGAGAATGGACTTTTTCCAAGTGGATCGTTGCCAACTATCCTTTAGAGGAGAACTCAACCGATCTTCATCTTCAGAACCGAGCCTTTGGAATTGGACATTGGTTAGAAACTAACTAGTGTCGTTGGGGATGCCTAGTCTGTCATTTTCCCTAGCGTTGCCTAGTGATCTGTGACTCGTGGGGTTGTCTTTCTTTGTCAATAGTAGGGTAGATGCTCCTATTGAGGCCCTGACTGAAATGCAAGAGAGGAAAACACGTGAATAGAAAATTCCACTAACTGTAAGTCATGTCTTATATATTCCTAAACGATTCTAAAACACATGAATTGTACACTATAGTTGCTTGGATGTTCCGCATGAAATTTGTAGGAATTGTGTTTTCAAAAAGAGATGAAGTGGGAGATAAAGACACATGTTGCATTGGACTTCTCAAATGAAGTCGAAACACGAGGTTTGAGCAAATGTCTAAAATCCTTCAAAACGTGATGGAAAGGAAGGGTTTCTATCAGAATTCTAAAAATCAATTCTATGATCCAAAGGTCGCGTAGAATTATTATTTTCTTATAGGATTACATTTCTATGAAATTAATGTAAAATTCCTTAGTTCCAAACATGGACCAAGTACTTGATGGGATATATATTTACTCTTGTCACTGAGGAAGAATACTTCCAGGCAAGAAAAAATGAGGTAGAATAACCACTAAATAACAAATACATTGGCACACAACATTATAGCATTTACAATGATAGATAAAATAAGCCTAACTAATATCTGCCACGTAATTTACATATGGCTACAAAAAAAAACACGATGTGTAATATGAGTTTCTCTTAGTCATATCCCTAGCAATCAGATATACTACCTTTATCCCGAGTGAGGCATTTTGGCTCCCGGGCTCCATGGAGCCCATTTTAAAAAAAAAAATCAAAATTTAAATTTTTCGATGTCAAAAAATTCTGAAAAATGTATGCAAGTATGTAAGGATGTAATGTACATGTGTGTAGAATTTTATGATGAAATACCTTGAATTGCAGCCTGTGCAAAAAAGACAAATTCATGGCCTGGAAAGATAAATAATACTCTCTCCGATCCATAATAAGTGTCGCTCATCTAGTACAAAGTTTGTACTAACTTAGTACAAAATGTGCGACACTTATTATGGATCGGAGGGAGTATCATATGTTAACAGTCTCCAGATTTGTTATTTTTGTACGGCCCTCATTTCAATGTATTTCGTCCTAAAAATTTACACACTTATGAGTTAAACCTTCATGTATATCTGTATTTTTTTTCAGATTTTTTAAAACGTAGAAATATGAATTTTGATGAATTTTCGAGTTCTAATTTAAAGGGTGCCAGTGAGCCCGAGCTCCAAAAGGGATTTCCGCTTTATCCCATTATATAAGATCGTTTTATAAGCTAACATAACTTGCAAAATGATCTTATATCATGAAACGGAGGGAGTACCAAAGTAGTATGTCGTGAGAAACATTATCGTTAAGAGATTATGTATTAATCAAGAGAAAACAAATTCTTTTGTTCAGGTTTCCATTTCTTCACTTTAGCATTTATCTCACATGGCACTCTAAAATTTGATAGCGCACTAAGAGCATCTCCAGCCGCGCCCCCAAGCGCCCCCGGGACCACTTTTTACGCCCAAACCGACGAAATTTCTTCCACTCGCGCCCCCAAGAGCCGAAATAGCGCCGGCGAACCCAAGAGACCCCCAGGTTTCTGGGGGCCTCTTGGGGGCGCCGGATGAAACTATAGCCTATCATGTGCTGACATGTGTCGTTTTTCCTCCAAAATAGCGTCGGCACTTGTGCCCCTGGACCAAATATGAGCCGGCTTGGAGGCCGCGACTGGGGGCCGGCCGCCCCAAGCCGGTTTCGTCGCCCGAACGGCCCCCAAGCGGCGCTAAAATAGCGCCGAAACGCGGCTTGGGGGTCCGAACGGATGGAGATGCTCTAATGTACACACCATGAGTTTGCTTCATTGGTTGACGGGATACAAATCAAGTTAGAGCATCTCCAGCCGTTGGAGGCCCCCAAGAGCACTTCGGCGCTATTTTGGAGGAAAAAGTACCTCGCCGGCGCTATTTTGTTGTCTTGGGAGGACAAGTTTTCACTCATATACCCACCCCAAGTAAAAGTTGTCTCACAAACTGTTGATGCCGACGCTATTTTGGAGGAAAAAAGACACATGTGAGCACATGATAGGCTATAGTTTCATCTGGCGCCCCAAGAGGCCCTCAAAAACCTGGGGGTCTTTTGGGTTCACCAGCGCTATTTCGGTTCTTCGGGGCCTCATGGGGGCGCGAGTGAAATTATTTTCGCCGGTTTAGACGTAAAAAGTGGTCCCGGGGCGCGGCTGAAGATGCTCTTAGCTCGCGAGCTCCCTTTGCAGCGGCGAGGCGAGGTGACACACGTCGCCGGTACACGAGCACGGGAACACTCCATCCTCCGATAGGATCTTTGGGAAAACACTAGCGCCACGATAGAGACGGTGCACCAGCCAGTACCCAGTGGCCGCCACGGCAACCTTCCGACGTCGCCACGGCAATAAAGAAGGGCGGCAGCAAGCACAGCCGGGCCGGACCATGTGCAACGAGATCATCATATCCCCCGAATCCCAAACGAAACGAAACGAAACGAAACGGGAGCTCCGGGGCCGCGGGCCACGGCACGGTTTAATTCGGGAGGGGTGCACGTCACCTCCGGCGTTTCGGTTGCGAACTTTTCCACTTCCGCCGGTGGACGGTGCGCGCGCGCCGGCCGTTTCGTTCTCGGCCGTTACGTTTCGCCGAGCGGCCGGACGGCCGGAAACGTTTGCTCCGGGAAAGTGGCGCCACCGGCCACACCGACCCGCACGGCACGTCGCCGTCGAAAAGGTGACAGGGCAAAGCTGGAACTGGAAGGCGTTTTCGCCGGATATTCATCTGGCTTTTCCTTCATCATGTGCCGTGCGGCGGTGATCTTTATCGCCGCCGGAAAAGCCGTGGGAGCTTGGGAGGAGGGCGTCGTCACGCCGTCCTCGGGGTTCGACTCGAGTGACCGTCGCGACCCCAACGCGCCGGCGAGTTCACGTACGGTCACGGGACACGGCCGTGGTAGGCTCCCCCGTCCGTCCGTGTACCGGTGAGTGCATACATGATGATGATGTGCGGCATGATACGTTGAACGTGGTGGCGTCATACCTCCGGCGCTGACGCCTGTTGCGTCTCGCTCCCGTGCGACATGTTCGTCCGCACACGCACACACCACGCCAAGGTTTTCTGGCAAAGAAAAAAAAGGTTTCCGGCGGCGACGAACTGTGCTCGGAAGATATTTGGCGGTACACACAAAGTCACAAAAGACGGGACGAGAGGCTTGAAAGGGACACGATATTTTGTGGTGCAAGATTTTTTTTTGTTTTATTTTAATTTTCTGCGAGAGAGATCCAAGATATTTTGTGCCTAGTTCCTTGAGGTCATTGGATTGAATTGCGCCTAGAAATGAATGATCGGGAAAAAACGCAGGTGACTGTTTATTCAGATAAAAGTCACTTTTCTCCACGTATTCACCGCGGAAACTGTCGCTATCGCCCGCAGGCAAGGCCATTTTCCGGGTGACAGGTACCGGCACGGCACTGCACTTTCATCCCAAACCTGCGGAGCCACCTCCACTGCTTAACGGATAACAAGAGTTCCTCAGAAAGTGGTGCAAAAGCGGACCCTAAAATATACTATGATATTGCTAGATAGATAGACCAGCGGACAGTTCAGTCCGCAAGTGAAGGATCTGGATGGATTTTGGATTGCTTGCTTGGATAGTCGGCATATCTCAAAACGGGTTCCAAGAATATAATAAATGATGTACTTTGATTCATTAAGATACAACTTTAACAAAACTACTACAAAGTTATACTAAGTGTGTGCCCATTAATATGGGTCAGAGGGAGTATCGTAATCTTACTAGTATTTGAATATGAATTTGATGGCATTGAAATTTTTGGCACTAATCTGATGGCAATATTTTTATAGCACATAAACATCTTAGAGTCTTACATTGTGACTTGTGAGGCAGGAGCTAAACGAAAATGACAGCATGGCACATTTGGTAAGCTATCTTCAAGTCTAAGTGGAGTTATTCAAAAATGTGTTAAACTCGGTTGTAGACAAAAAAGCTAAAGTTATATGATAATCCAGCGAAGAGACATGAAAGGAAAAGGTTTTTTCTAGGGAAGGAAAAGGTTCTTTGTTGATAATACAGACTCCTGCCATTTGTGCCTGTTGTTTGACATTTTGGGCTAACCAAACCAGGTGTATCTAACACGCATAGCACATCCTTATCCACTCAGCCTCCCCCCTAATCCAGTTACCCCTTTTCATCCAACAGCTCGGGCTTTCTTTTTCCTTGATTAACAAATGAGGATTCATGATTCTGTATTAAAATCGTTACTAAATTAATCTCAATTTCCACCTAACTGAATTTGAAAATCATGCAAACCTACAATGTCCGATGCAAGAACTAAGGACTGTACATTGCAGAGGAACAGGTGCTTCACGCGGATACTCCGAAAAACAGTTTTACTTCATGGCAATTTGGACAGATGATCTTTCTGGGTATCGGTGGGAATGAACACGGGGAGCTGCTGCGGCCGAGATACACCGGGGCGTTGGCTTTGGCTCGAGCCGCCAGGATCTCTGAAACTTCTCGTCGTCGTCGCAGAATCTGCCGTCATAGGTCCACCAAAGAATATAGATTGTCCAGTGTACAGAAGGTCGGGGCGGATTACACGAGAGCTCGGCCCCTGGTTTGCCTGAGCAGACATGAACCGGCCAGCTTCCTGATCCCAGTAAACGGACGACCGAGGAGATCTATCTGTGTTTGGCGCACCAAACCTCCTTGTGTTGTTAGGTTCTGAAATCGCCGCTTCATTTGCTTTGGCTGAGAATGGGGACCTGTTGGCTGATGTCTGATAGATCGGGTTGAAATGCTTCGCGGGATGGTGCTCTGCGATGGGTGTCGGAGTCCGCGAGTTGCTCTGGTAGCTACTGGGTGTCTGAGGATACAGCTCAATGTCATCTGCACTTGCTATGCTGTGTGGATAAGGGGACTTGTTGTACGGAGCATTCCTGCCAGACGGAGTGTTGATGTGGTGGTTAGTATCAGCACTCATGACACTGCTTCTGCAGCTGAGGTTATCACTGGAGCACTGGTCGACGTCGTACTGGGAACGGCCATTGATCGGTTTCAGTACAGATGAAGAGGCTCTGGCTTTTGCTGCTGCTTTCATGGCCTCGTTCGAATCCAGTTTCGCCAGCTTCCATGGGCTAATGCGAACTTGGCGCTTGGCATGTTGTTTGGCTCTCTCGAGCGGGTCTGCGCTATCAGGATCAACAGTTGAAGGTAATCGCCCAGGTCCCAAATGTGGAACAATTTCGTCCTGTGATGTGATACAGACAAGATTATAAATGTAGAAGCAGGAGACAGATTTCAACTTTGAAATGAAAAATGATTATGATGGGCAGAACACATGTCTTGCACATAGCAGTGGAGGTTTCTGATAAGATATATTAAAAGTGGAAAGCATAACCCGCTCATTGGATAAGTAAACAGCACAGCATATTAATATGCTTCCATTGATAGAAACATGAATACCATACAATTCACTCTGGAATGTTGAAATGACATAGAAGTATCACAGGATTAGAAACAC
Organism: Bromus sterilis; assembly: GCA_950022295.1. Taxonomy (NCBI): domain Eukaryota; kingdom Viridiplantae; phylum Streptophyta; class Magnoliopsida; order Poales; family Poaceae; genus Bromus; species Bromus sterilis. The sequence goes on from OX465596.1 coordinate 10,966,256, forward strand.
ACCTGGTCAACAAAGATGCGTGGTGGAGTGCACCATGCACCTTTGTAGTGTCGTGCGAACGAGCTCCCGCTGAAAGCAGTTGGTGCAGAGCTCATGGGGGAAGATGGCAAGCTTTGCTGGTCATCATTGACAGAGGGGCCAGGAGGTTCACTCTGAGCCCTCATTGCCACAACATATTCGTAAGTCGTGATGCCCTGAAAAATGGTGTAACAATGCAATATTATAATAAATTCCTTGCAAAAATGATAGTACAATATTGACAAAGAATAACAAAGTGACCAACCTTTTTGATTAATAACATATGGAAGAAGAACAGCTCCCCCAGGGGCACTGAAGCAAGCACAGAAAGACCTGTACTCAGGGCCTGAAGTCAAGGATGTATTGGGTTAAGATTGAGCTAGTCATGTTAAATACTCTAATGCAGTGCTTCACTTAAGACTGGCTCAAATATGGCATTATGTACTAGATGCAGTGATCGATTACAGCTATACAGTCATTATTGCTCAAGGATAACTAGCTCGATTTAAAGTACTGTACTGTATGGCTAAATAGATGTCGCCATGTCGGTATACATAATTCAAATAGTACTAACCATGCAAAATGATGTCATTGCGATCATAAATCATTCCTTCGGGGCGAAATATCCGAGTTGCTACTTTGATTTGCAGCAGTGGCAGAGTTTGTGTACAACTGCTGCTGCACAAAGTTAGAAACTCTGTTCTGCCCTCATGTAACAAGATTGAATTATGCTCAAGTGTTCGCGGCCAATTTCATTACACTGCCTCAGATCAACAGCAATACTACATCATATACTACTGATATGATTCTGCACCTTACGAAGATCGCACAATGAAGATGGGACTTGTAAAGGTAATCATGGTGAAATCCAAATGTACAGCTATATCCCTCAAAACTAGATAAACAAAAGGGTTAATACTTACCACAATGACTGCAAAGGGGGCTCGTGAAAGACCATAGCCCAGCTTTTCCCCTATCTGTTCTTCAATGGCTGTTTTATCAGTGAAGCAACGGACAAACACAGCTATGCCAACTCCACACTCAATCGCAAGCTTTAAGCATAACGAAAAAATACAATTAGAAACATGAAAAATGATTTTAGGACATCAAATTCACACTAAACATAAACTTATCAGCATTTACACAAACAATCTATGGTATTTCTACATACCCAAGCAAGACCCACAGCCATAAGGCACAAAAACGTCCCATAATTTCTCCTTCCAACACAATTGTTCAGCCACTGCATCAAGTAGGTCAAATAAGAGAGCAGAAAAGCCACAGCAACAAACTATAGAGAAAGGGTAGAAAGACAAAAATGAACTACATAATCTTCAACATGACACCTACCCGACAATGATGATCAAAACCATCAACACATTTGTCACAGCTCCGACAATGTTTACTATTTTTTCGCACCTGCATCAGGACATAAAGGAAAAGGCATTTCAATATGAACAAAAGTTCAGATTAACAGCATGTTTGTGTAAACAGAAAGGGCTCTGCATTAATGTTGCAAGCAGATTTTTAATGTATGTTAAATGTTCTGCTCCTAGTCTATTAATGTTGTAGAAGCACGGAAACAGACAAATAGCAAGGCACGATAAAACGTAGATGTCACTGACTATATAAGAGATGATCACCGTTGTCCTTTGCCCCACTCCTCTTTTCCTTCTTTCTGACCGCCCTATTTTCAATTGAAACAGAATTTACAGAATTATCTCATGCACCTTTCTTAATCATCCTTGTGGGTTTTATTTACCAGCTTCTGCATCGATGTTAACTTAGCTGATTTGCTTTCGGCATTTATGCCTATATAATCATATGAACTGTGTCTGCCTATGCGGCAAAGGCAGATGCAACTAACTTATTACACAAAGCAGTGCCTCCTAAAACCCTGTGTATTGCCAGTTACCAAAAGTCTTGGAAGTGCCTAAATAGTAAATACTAGACATTATTCTGCATGTAACATAATTTTCAAGTGATACACAGATAAACAGTAACTCATATTATGCCAGACCTCTTTAACATCTGTTGTAATATAACAATCAGTTATAGCACTTAAATTCATGGGAAATAAACATGGACTCAAGAAACGGATAAATGATTACTAATGGACGCAAGCATTTGCATTCCAGCCATTTGTCAGAACTACCCTGACTATAACAAAAGGAGAAAATGTGTCCGAACTCTTGAGTATGATATATTCTAGGGTTAGAGCTGAGTGTAAGTACCTCGGTGTTGCAAAGGGTGCAAAAGAGTGCCTCCTCGCCATAATTTTCTTGTTGGTAAGCTTCATCTTCTTTGCGACAATCCTCTTTCGTAAAAATAGCACAACAAAAACAACCAATTCCTAAACATGATCTATGTTTTTGGATTTCCGAGTTGGCTCTCAATTCTGACTTGCCAGCTTCTTCTTGAGTGTCTACGTTCACTTTTTTAACCAAAAGGATATGCTGCATTAGTATTCGAACTTCAATGGCAGTTTCATCAGGTATCAGGACATACCTTCTGATTTGTAGATTAGCGAACCATTGACGGTAATCAGGATGCCAGGATCAGCAGGATCAATAGCAGTACATCTAGCATATAGAATCAGTACCGACAAGGCCTGATAAACAGAAACAGATACCAGAGGCATATCAACAAAATATACTCCAGGATTCAATCCATGCATGAAAAGAGAGGAAGTGGACCCTTACGAGAAAACTATAAAGACCAATTGCAATATACTGATACAAGTCCTTCCCAAGAAACGGAGACAAGAATGCGTAGAATGCTATACACAGCAAGAAGAACACCGTTATAGCAACCACCTGCCAGAAAGAAGAAGAAAAATACTGTTCAGAGTTTTTTCTCAAACCCTGCAGGAGAACTGCGTGTGAACATTTATAGAGTGTTTAGTACATGGAACCATCGACCGAACGACCTGACAAAAAAACAAAGGTCACAACCTACCAAACATAACCCGAACCCAGCACTGACAAACACCGCTATAGCTAAAACCAGACAATAAAAAAACAGCTCAGGTAGGAAAATTAGGCCAGTAGCTAGTGCCAGCCTTAATCTGATTAATGACCTGGGGAGTCGGAGTATACTTGTTCACAAAAATCAAACAGTTTGCAGCTTGCAGTGACAACAGCATAGAAGGAACTTTAAAAAGCATTTGAAGTGCATAAAACAGTCCAATTTACAAGTGAAAATTCAATTCTTTACGCAAGATAACCAGTTAGCCACACCTGCTAGGATAGTGCAGATATCTTGTGAAACACAAGATCAGAGATAAAAAAACCTTTGCCTGTTGGGTTGATCTTTTGGACTACCATCTTAACTATAATGAGGGTAGATGAGACGATCAGATGAAGGTAAGCAGGATGATTTGGTCAGCACATGTACCAGAGAGCCATTACTAACTAGATGTTCTCAAGTAAAGAGAGAATATGGTTGACAGGACCAGATGCATAGACCAAACGTCCTGCCCTCCCATAACTCAGGTCACAAGCCAAAAATCAGTTGGAAACATCAACCTGTTAGTCGCGAAATACTCGCTAATTCAATAGACAGCTCACACTTTTAAAATAGGGTTTATTTCCCTCCGATATATAATGTGTTTATCCAGGACGCAATTAATCTGGGATACAGCATCAATCCAGGACAGCAAGGTGAGCACCATCGAAATGAAAACCCCTGTCATTTTGTAACAGCGGATCCACCCATACCACGCGGACAGCACACAAGGGACTAAGCAAACTGAACTAAAATTCCACATTCGAGTAACAGGAAATCACACAGTCCGTAGTTAGCCTGTAATTTGCAGAACTGATTAAAGCGAGTAGGTAGTGCAAACAGGAATGAGACGAGACAAAATAAATAAACAAACAGAGTTGACGGACCGCGGAGCTCCGACCCCAACGCCCATCAAATCAACGACGAAAGAACAGAAGAGACCAACAGGAAACGAACAAAAAGTAACAGTTGAATTGGCCTGGAGAGAAGAGAAATGGCAGATCGGAGCGGAAGCGTACTGCCCGCACCATGCCGCGTAAAATTCATTTCGGGTGGCATGGCATCAAGGGAAACCTAACCTAAGGAGATCAAATCCGTGCGCTACTACTTCGGCGTCGGGACAGCAGAAATGGCCAACGACATAGGAGGGTCGCTATTTGCAAAGTACAGTACAGAGCAAAGCCGCACCCAAAAAGTAACGCGGGCGAAGGTGAAATGTCCATCAGTCCATCACATCAGACGCAGATAATAACTGGGAGATGGTGCTGGGAATGGGACCGAGAAATGAGGGAGCGCGCATCAGATCAAAACGAGCAACGCGCATCAGTAAATTCACCACTCGTGCTAGCCTAAACACGCTAGCCGCTAGCGTCGCACACGCAGAGGGAGAAGCACCGGGAGGAGAGTTTCAAACGCCGCAGCACGTGGGGAGCTCTCGGTCCCAGAAGCGCCGAAGCGGGGAAAAAATTCCGGTCGCGCGGCGGGGAGATCCGGAGGCGCATTGCGCGCCCGGGCGCGGGGGTGGGGGGAAGACGGACGCGGACGGACCTGCAGGGTGTGGGCGGGGAGCTTCCACCCGTGACGGCGCGCCATGGCGGCGGCGGCGGCGGAGGCGGAGGAAGCGGCCGGCCCCGGGATCAGCGACGCGGCGATGGCAGCGGCGAGCGCATTGTGGGCGTGAGATCCCGAGCCGCGCGGAGTAAACCCTAGCGCCCCGTACGGTACGGCGCCTCTTGGAGTTGAGCCGGGACCGGGGGAGAGATGGGTGCGACGTGCGAGTGAGGGGGGAAGAGGAGGGAGGTGGCGACGGCGGTAGAAGATTTTTACTGGACTGGAAGGAAGGAGTCAAGGAGGCGGTCTCTAGTCTAGGATTCTCTTTTGCTTGGGCGGTTGGGCCGTCCTCTGTCATATGGACTGAAAATATTTCTATTCTTCTAAAACTTTATTTTGTTATGACTGAGAAGTGGGCCATCCGCAATGAGTGTTTTTTTAATCAATATTCATTTTCCCATTTTGGTGGTTCTAATCTAACACCTTAAATATGAGAAGTTATAAAAAGCGGCCCGATATAGTCGTCAATTGCATCGGTCAAGCACCCATACGCAAGAAATCACACAACTGCAATCCACTTAATCAAAGGGCTCGCAGTAATCTCTCCGCATGCATTCCTTCTAAACTTAAACCAATCGTCGTATTTCTCCATGAATTTTACAATGACGAGAAATAGACTTGTGTGCATTTGAAAGCAGCGGCGAAAATACTTCTTCTCATAGGGCGGGTTAGAGTCAAAATAGTCTCTCGTAATCTTGACATGGCCCTTTCGCTCTATCATGGTTGAGTTGTATCCAACCAAACCAAGATCCTCTTCTCGACCGCCAAATATCTTCTTTGAAAATCATGTCGAGGACAGTTTCCTCCTTCGATGACGATGAGTTCTTTAGGATCGTGTCTCGAAGCCTCTTCATCTTCAATTGAAAGGACTCGTTTATGTTCAATTCGACCAAACAAAATGAGGCAAAATAACAAAAAACTTGCAAGGCGGTGGTGGTGTATCGGCCGACCGGTGACGTAGAGCTCAAACGAGCGGGCGCCGAAGCGTGGGGATGACCGACAAAGCTTCGGAATGCCGTTGAGATGCCAGGCAGTCGACAAGAAAGTAGATATGAGTCTGTTCCCGTTAAATTAATCGTTGCGGCAGCCGGGCGTTTTTGCTAGACTCCGACTTCGACGACGGGCGATGAACTGCTCGAACACCAGTAGAATGTCGGCGAGGGCCAAGGGAAGCAACGAAGGTGGTGTTTACACGCCGATAGGTGTACCGCCAACGAGGCAGTGAATGATGGGGTGTGAAAAAGAGGTGAGAGAACTTACTCGTCCTCGCCAAGATTGGGTATACTTAGGGCTCGAGGAGTAAAAAAATTGCTCCACTATAGGATTTAGGTGATCGGCTAGATGCGTGTAAATGGAAGAAACCCCTTTATTGTCCATTGGCAAAATCACTTTGCAACTTAAAGTTATTCACAATCTTACCATTGTAAGTAATGCCTAGTCCTGGCACTGATCTGCGGCGGCCACATCACTTGCCAGTTGTGAAGCCCTAAGCTAGATCGACATACTACTACCGTGGATCTTAATTTAACCAAGCCTTGGTTACGTGCCTCGTCCTTCCCTGGTGATCTCGTTCGTTGATGGCAAAGATTGTTTTTTAGTACTAGCTCTCCAGTCACGGGGCCACCACTGATCTTAACAACGAATCTAGTGCTACTCTTACAGCACTGCAGCAGATTAAACTACATCATGGCCGTGGCCTTTTCGCCCAACGCCGTGGAGACCAGACAAACAACGGTGAGAGTGAGGCCAGACGGAACAAAATGAGGCACAGAAAATTCACAAATATACTATGCTCCATCGTGGACCTTTGCTTGTGTGCTGTCCCCCTCGCAAACGGCGATCATTTCATCACATGGGGCGTTGGTTGGTTGGGATCTGCAGCAGCGACGTGATAATGATGGCATAATAATGCGACTTGGAGCGTCACATCGCCCACGACAAAACGCACGTAATGCACTCCACTGTGCAGGTATGTATGTATGTATGTATGTATGCTCCATCCAGCATGAAAATAATGGCGACATGTATGTATGCCGGTGGTTCATGTACTGTACACGCACCTGCTCTGCTCCCCTTCTCACCTGCCACCTGGCAGCTGGAGAATATCTGCTGTGTCAAACGAAAAATCATGAGGAGATAGAATATTTCGGTGTGTAAATAAACTAGTGGCGTACGCATGTGAATGGATTCGGCCGCTCCCGTTTCCTATATGAATGAACTGGGAGGAGATGATGCCGCATGTGGCGCTTCTTCCCTAAACGACCCGACATGAGGATTTTGTCATTCTTCGGTCAGTTTTAGATCCAGAATTGTAGAGTATTATTTTCTTCTCTGTGCGCCGTGTGTGTCTTTCAACTGTTCTTCTTAGAGCATCTTCAACAAACACGCGAAACGCGCCTCCGTGCGTCAAAAACCGTCAAATAACGCACACAGACCGAAAACGCGCGTTTCAGTAGGGGCGTGAAACCGTGGCGCGAAAAAAAAATGAGCCCGCACGCAGGACAAAGCGGCATTGCGCGCGAAAGATTTGCCGCCCATCGCCCAGCGCGGGGGCTTAAAAGCAAGGCGCTGGTGCGAACGCAACCACTCAATCTGGCTACCGCGGCGTCCGCGCGCGCCCGAACGGCACCTACACCGCCGAGATTCGAAGCGCCGACGAGCGCGTGTCGCTCGGCACCTTCGACACGGCAGCGAAGGCCGCCCGCGCCTACGACGCGGCGGCGTGGAGGGTCGGCGGTCCACGCGCCCAAATGAACTTCGACAATTGCCGGAGCGCGCGGGAGGTGGCGGCCCGTGCACCGGCGTCGCGCCTTGTCACCGACGAGGACCGCCGCCTCCATCGCTGCCGCGCGATTCACCGTCTCGTAGCGAAGCGGGACCAGTGCGCCGTCGAAGCATGGTATGCCAATCATCCGCGTGAAGCAGCGAAAGAGCGGGAGCACTGGCAGACGCGGAAGGCCGAGCGCTCCGAGCGGCGCCACGGCGGAGGCGAAACTGTCGAGAGGCAACGCCAACCGGCCCGCCGCCGACCCCCGCTGGAGGGCGTTGGAGCAGGACATTTCAAACACCGAAGACGACGTCTTCAACAATGACGGGGAGAATGAGGAGTAGTTTTCTTATATGTTTTAAATCTCCAACCGTGCGTGTTTGAATCTCGTGTTTAATTATTTGATCATATTTGTAGAAAATATGATGAATATGACGCCAAAATATGAGGCGTCTGCTAAAATAAACATTGATGTCGGCCCAATTTTGACACGCTAAATTTTTTTAGCGTGCGGTGGGTGTCCGCGCCTATAGGAGATGCTCTTAGTTTTGGCTTGCCGAAGCGTAATAAGGATGTGACACAAGTGCAGTAGCCATTGGAGAGTGACAAGTCTCGACCCTTGAACTTTTTTAGGGTTTCTCGACTCTCGAATGTGTTGGCTAGTTTTTCTCTGTCCATCGTCCAGTCCAGTTATCTATAGATCAGTAGTAGCATCACAGGCTAGCTAGTAGTACAGTACTACCAACAGTATCACAGAGTAACTGAAGGTGTACGTGCACAAATTTTATGGCTATAGGCTATAGCCCTATGGACAGCTCACGGCCACGGGCAAACTGCAGAGCTAGGGAACCATTTCCCAGTTCAACAAGTGTTGTGCTGGGCAGTGACGGCCCACAGTTCAACACTTGCTGTGATCATCTTCTCATTTCCCTCCTTTTGAACCTGTAATTATCCTCATCTCTCATAATGAATGGAGGTCGTCTTGATGTACACCATCCTTTGCAGCCATGAAAAGGCAGTATGAGCTCATTCATACCGTAATCATTCATATTCGACCGCGTTTTTTTTTTCCGAGGCAAATTCATATTCGACCGCGTGGATAGGGGGGGTGAACAGACGTGTTACTTTCCGCTGTCCGTCTTCTCCAGCATGCTCGGAGAGTAACGGTGTGTTTGGATGGGGCGCCGGCCCACTCTGCTTGCGGCCGCGCGGAGCGCTGAATTGGGCCGCCGCGTCACTCCGCTCACTTTTTTGCGGTGAAAATTGATTCAGCTCACTCAAGGCTACGCGGTGCACTCGAACCAAACACTCGTCTTGCTCGCTCGTTTCGGCCGACGACACAGGTAGAGACACCTTCAACCAAACACATCCTAAATGAGCCCATGTTTGAACCCTCTACACGGATGGGACACAAGCTTGGCATTTCCGTTTTAGCATTAGTTTTCTTTGATTTTCCTTTTTTCTTCCTTTTTTTGTTTCTTTCTTTAGTTTTCTTTGATTATTTTTGTTCAACACATGTCTAATTTTTCATACACATTTTTTCTATAAATTGGAGATATTTTTCTATACATGCTTAACATTTTTAAAATACTTCCTCCGATCCATATTACTTGTCCTAAAATTGATGTATCTATCACTAAAATACATCTAGATACATCCATTTTAAGACAAATAATATGGATCGGAAGGAGTACATAAACTTGAAAACGTGCTAAAAGTTTTTCAAATACATCTTAAAATATTTATTAAAACTATATATACATTTTTTCAAATATGTTTTCTTTGGATATGTGTTAACATTATTCAAATACATTGGTGAAGTATCTCTTTATAATATGAAACAATTTCTTAACTATATAATTTTTTTACATTCGATATCATTTTTTTGAAATATCACAGAACATTTGTTTTGAAACACGTGAACTTTTTTAAAATGTAACACACATTTCAAAAAAATCATGTTTTTGAATGGTATGCAACATTTTTTAAATACGTAAACATCTTATTACATTGTATTTTTTCAAATATGCCACATACATCTTTTGAAATGCCACATACATTTTTTAATGGTACAAACATTTACTAAAAGTTGAGCGAACATATTTTTTACATTTTTAATATACAATGAACACTTTTGAAAAAAACAGAAAAACATCATATATGTATTTAGTATTTTTTTTAAATATGAATAAAAGAAAAAAAGATAAAATATGCACGCGGCGTTGATTTGCTGAACCTACTACATGGTTACAATGTCGGTCCGGTACCGGCTCCCTACATGCAACGCCACTCTCCTGAAATCATTAATTGGAGGATACCCTCCGCGGAGGTCACTTGCTCGCGTTTCATGTGCGATAAGTATCATGTTGTGGTGCGTTTCAAAAGTTCTTTTAGTCCCCTTCGCGTTTGATACGTGTCGAATGGAGAGAGTTTTCCATCTCCCAGCCACGGGTGTCGTGCAGCCTCAGGCACAAGGCATACCACAACCACAACCACGGTGCGTAATAATGGACCAAATCCTAGGTGCTACGGATCCTACACCCCTAGAAGCCCTCGCTTGCCGGTAGGCCCTAGATCTAACTACTGATATATCCTTAACTCGGTTAGAAGTTGCATCTAATTGCAATGGGTTGTCAAGGATATCAAATAGGGAACAGGTGGTCTAAATCAAAGCCAGGCTGCCTATTTCAAACTCGTCCCTTCTCATCGAAAAGTAGAGATCCAAATTTCAAGGCGCATAGTCTCAATAAATATGCTCTAGGTTTTATCGTAGGTCGCCATCTTTCGCATCCATGACCTCCTGATATCAATTACTTCCTTCAATCCATAATAAATATCGCACATCTAGTACAAAATTTATACTACCTTAGCATAAAATAAACGATACTTATTATGGATCAAAGAAAGTACGTACCAATCAATATTACCGTTGATCAATAAAGTGAGCATGTTTAAAATTTAAAATAAAATAAATAAACCAAACTATCATCCCCGGGAACTAAAAACAGACTAACACAAAATGATAAAATCAAGCGGAAAAATTCAAAAATCTAATTTTAGGTTAAAAAAACTGAAAACAAATACACACATACATATGGATACATATTTTTGTTGTGCAGCTCACACCAATGCGTATTTCATCATGAAATTTTTCAGAAATATGGTATACAACTAAATGTTCATGCATATTTTTTTGGATTTTTTTAATCTTTAAAATATTTTTATTTATTTTTTCTTTAAAAACGAACTTGTTGGAGCTCGAGATCCAAAAACCGCCACTTATAATCGAGTAGCTACTTATATCAGCGATGTAGGAAGCGCCAGGGCGCAGCAGAAGTTACAAGAGCGAGTTGCTCCAGGGCTGGTACTCAAGCTGCTCCATGTGCACTACAGCTTACACATCTCTACAATTCTGCAGCACAAGGAGATAAATAGTGTAAAACGCTATCAAGTACGACTGCCCGCGCATTTGCATCCATCCATGAAAGATCAGTTCTACGACCTACCCGCACGGTCCAGCGCTAGTTGCTGCTATTGGTATTGCTATATATTGCACTTACGACGAACTTGATTAACTGGCAAAGGCCGGCCGTCCGTCCGTCTCTCTAAGCTAGCACGACGTGGCAGTGCTGACGCTATTACTCGACGTCGCGCTGCAGCCGCCGACGGAGTGCTCTCCTCCTGCCAGCGCCGCCGCCTTGTCCTTGGTCCGTGTGTCGAACTCCCGCCGGTCGGCGAAGGACAGGAACGCACGGAGGCTGCTGCGGCTGGAGCCGGAGCCCGGGCCGGAACGGGAGCTACCGTTGGCGGCGGACAACTGCCGCTGTTGCTGGCAGTACTTGTGGACGAGGATGCCGGCGTGTATGGCGAGGGTGACGAGGCACGCCACGCCGCAGATGAGGAACAGCCCCGAGAAGCTGTACACCTCCAGCCGGTCCGACTCCAGCTCGTTGGTCTGCGACATGGACACCACCGCGTCGGTCGCCAGCCACTTGTCGTGGATCCGCTGGAGGTCGCCGTTCTCCGACAGTGCCAGGATCGACGTTGACAGGTCCACCGCCAGCGGCGAGTCCCTCGGGAACGCCTGAAAATCAAATGTCCAGTTAAGCTTCTGTGCTCCGCTAACTACCTCGGTGGAGCTGCTAAATGGATGCCCAGACAGAAAGAAAGAGGAAACTCACGAAGCCCCAGCCGCTTTTGGTGAACTCCGAGCCCACGACGGCGAACTTGGGGTGCTGAAGCAAGAAGAGCTCAACGTAGGGGCGCTCGTCGACGATGGCGGTGACGCCTCCATTGTTAGGGCCAAGCTCAAGCGCTCGCTTATACTCGTCCGGATTACCGAGGGATTTAAGCCTGTATCTCGAGACGCCAAGCTCATCCACGAGGTAACTTTCTGCAAAGGAGCCGACTTGAAACCCGATGGGCTCGTCGCTGGCGATCAAGCTATCGATCCCCGTGATCGGAGACGTGAGCTGCTGCACGGTGAGTATGGAGGTCAGGCTGGCAGTGTAGCTGGACTGGATAATCAGAACCACAAAGAGCCATATGATGATCACGAAGCGGCCCAGGGTGCTTCTCGTATCCTCTCCTGAGATTAAAGATGCACAAGAACTTTAATGAGTTTGATCGCAACAGCTTCAAGAATGGTACAGTAGTATGTAGAAAGGTTAAGAGTTGTCTTTCACTCACTGTGCGCAAAGAAAAGAGTTGAGAAACTGAACCTGCAGATACAAAGGGAATATAAATGTGATTAACCAAGGAAACAAGACCTTTACATCGTTAAGAAACTAGATTATGACAATCTCTGGCATTTTATCTTTTATTTTTTTGGAAACGGAGGATAACCCCCGGCCTCTGCATCAAAATGATGCGTGCGGCCATATATCTATATCTCTTATAAAGCAAAATCCCACTAAGATGCATTTATAATGTCTATCTCAACATGCAAGCTATCCACATCATCGAGTACTATAGCCAATCATTTGTCCATGTCATCCACAAAAAAAATTCCACTAGGATGCATGCATTTATGGTATCTATCTCAACATGCAAGTTATATATCCACATCATCCACTATTGTAACCAATCATTTGTCCATGTCATCCACTTTTATTTACATGGATATTATAACCTTTCAATTTATATTGTAGATTTATTATAGAGATTTTCGCTGCAACGCGCGGGGTATTCTTCTAGTTATTAAAATTGCAGAATCTAGCAGCCGAACAACTTTAACCCGGAAATAAAACGAAACATAAACCCAAAGGCCGCATACCTTGCGACAGTAGCTTCTCCAGATAGCCACTAACCCTATGATACAAAACACATCAAAAACGAAAAATACACAATTCCTAAGCTACACGTTCAAGAAGGAGTCGTCGCTCGTGCGTCGATGATGGCAAGTCCACCACAAGATTGAACTCCGGATTCTCATCCCCAAAGCTAAGCTTTAATCCACCACCTTCAGCAAGTACACGACGCATGCGCGCCTCGATATAGCCCGATCAGAGATCTTGTGTTTTCACCGGATTGCATAAACTCGTCGTTGAAGACGCCTGTACCATCTACCCTTATCTGTTTACCGACGCCACGATAGCCGGATACCTCTGGAGAAGACAAAGACGTCCCATACCGCCTGCCTTCCGGTACTGTCACACCACCTTCGATCCAACAACAACAGGCTAAACATGTCACCTCCGCCAGAGCCATCGTGCATCACCTGTCGAAGACAGGCATGACTTGACGACATCCGCCGATGGCTTCACCTGTCGATGACAGGCATTGCCCGACAACTCTGAAAGAGGCACGTGTGTCACCTGCCGAGTCACATCGAACCCAATCTGCTGATGGAGGGGACGTCCCATACCGCCGCCAGCTTCATGCCGTCACCACCTCGAGATCCAAACTCCAAGTTGCCCTCACGACCACAGAGTCCGCCACCGTTGATGAAGAGGGGACGCTGCCCCGGTTTCGGGCACTACAGGGAGCACCCACCATCGCGCCAACCGCTATCGTTGCCCATACAACGGTAATAGCCGTCGTGATCCTGCATCCAGTGCCGTGAAAGCCGGAGAAAGCTTCGGCCGCGCGTCCTACGACGACCCCGAGAACGGGATCCCAAGATCCGTCACCACCAGTGCCGCCACCAGGACCCTCCACCTGTCCATCCTCCCCGGCGGAGGGGGCGACACCACCACCACCCAAGATCCGACACCACCATCGCCAGGTCCAGACTGAACGCTGCCGACGTCACTGCCATCGGCCACGTCCAGCCCCACCACCATCCTCAGGCCATGCCCAACCGATCACCACTGCGCGCCCAGCCGAAATCCACCCGCGCCACAAACGCCGCCGCCGCGGGTCGAGGCAGCCACACCCCACGGATCCAGCGCCCTCGCCGCCGTTCGATCCTAGAGAGGAGGAACATCCCTCCGCCACCGCCGGCCAACGTACGGGCTTAGCCCGACACCAACCCTTGGCGGCGACGGAGGGGATGGGGAGGGCGAATGTGGAGCCGCTGGCAGCCGAGATCGGGACTCCGCGGCCGCCCGCGCAGGGGGCGACGGAGGGGAGAGGAGGGAAAGGAGGGGCGCGGTGGAGAGAGTTGGCGGCGGCGGCACTAGGTCTTGGCGGCGGCAGCGCTAGGTCCCGTAACCCGTACGTGCGCTTGAATTATTCCGAGCACAGAACTAGAACTTCCTAAAATAACTACTTATTCAGCAACGAAGTGATTTGGTTCATTCCCCCAAATTATGTCCAATTGACCATACATCTAACACTCCAAATTAGCTGTCAGAAAAGAGCTCTCACGAGATGCAGAGTACATGGCTGCAAACCCACCTACAGTCAGGTTCGAAGTCACTTCTAACTCAATATAAAGTGTGCAAGAAATAAGTCTAATTCCCGGCCTCACGCATATACTTATGTGCGTTAAAATGACAGCACAAAAGTCAGTACCTACAGCCACTAGACTTTGTATTGGCACATCTAGGATGACAATGAGATGTCAACAATTTAAAGACCCAATATAATTTGCTTGCTTTGCGCATGGATCAACAAAAAATGGCTCCAATTGGTATAAATATAAGACCTTACCAGAATACAGTGATGATCTGTTTCACTGGAGGCCCGCGGAACTCATCATTGATTCTGTGCTCAAGCAGCCAAACCACCGTTCCTATGACAAGAAAGAACACTCCTGTGACACACCACATTTTGATGGTGAATGGCTGCAAAAAGGCCCATCCACTTGAGCTATGCCTCTTAACAGAGGTAAGTACCACGAGCCCCGACTCAACATATGGTTGAGTGAAGTCAACAACCCTTGTCCGATTTGTGACAATAGCAATATCACCTATCACAGCATCGAAGTCCTAGACATAAAAGATCATTAGTACCCCAGTTGTACAGGTACACCAGAAACTATAAGTGGTGTAGATTTAAGAACATGAACTTACATTCGTTAGAATATTGTTGATAAGCTGTGGATAGCTTGGATTCTGACTACCATTCCCAAACGGAACAAACCTATATGGAACTGGATATTGTAACAAGTTTACTGCAGCAACAAACACATCGATACAGAAACCACGCACTGTTCCGGTGCTGTTGTCAGCTGACACAAATTGACGGTAACTTGCCCTATTGGGAACTCCAATTTTTAGCTCATTTCCATTGTTGGGAAACACCCATCCACGTGGCCTCGTTGTGGTCTCACCTGCCCATATCACGGTGTGGAGTTTCTGATTTCCCCTAATACGTTTTGCTGGTTTCATGTAAAGAGTCTCAGGCGACAAGGTGGACAGGCCAGAATAGTTGGACCAGTAACCAACTGTCCGCAAACCAGATCCTACTATGTTAACGATGTCGTATGCAGGCCGGATAAGATTACCATCTGGATCAAATTTTACAGGTCCAGTTGCACCCGTGAAATTCACTTGGTGGATTCTTTCCAGTAACAGCCTCCCCCCATCAAAGACAGTCATTGCTTTCAGTCGCAGACCCCCTCCCACAACTTCATGTAGCTTGGGGTCGTCTGAGAAAGAAATGTTTCCGCCTCTACTGAAAAATGCTTCCAGCGCATAAGCAAGTATCCAGACAGTATCATAAGCATAATAGCCATACGAATTAATCAAGAACCTTCTGTCAACACTATCCTTTTTGCTGTCAACACTATCCTTCTTCACCAGTGCGCTCCATTTTGAAGCTAGCATACTCTTCCTTCTGGTGTTTTCTGTGTGCTGGCGTAGCGTGAGAACACCCTGCATTGTGCTCAGTAATCCAATGTCGGGACGTGGCGATGAATCAAGGAATGAACTGAGCCAATCTGTTGCGATCCACACATACCCGCTTGATGTCATGCCGAGATTGCGTGCCAATGTAAAAAGTGCAAGCCCAGAGTCAGGATTTGCATGCAGAATGATGACTCGAGATTCCATCATCGCAACCCTGACCAGCACAGCAGCCATTTCACTCTTTTTCGCTCCTGGCTTAACTGCAGCTTTATACAAGATCTTAGCCCGCCTCTTGACAAGTTCATCACCTAAAGAGGCTATGCCGTTTCTTCCATAATCATCATCGATAAATACAGCTGTCACTTGCTTCCACCCATAGTAGTCGACTAAGTCGGCAACAGCAGCCATTTGAAAATGATCACTACGGGTTGTCCTCACCAAGAAAGGAAACTGAAGTGACGTGAGAGTTGGATCAGTTGCACCAAAGGACAACATAGGCACTTGGAGTTCATTTGCAACATGAGAAATAACATGCGCGATGACAGAAGACTGTGGGCCGATGATTGCAACTGTATCTTTCTCCATGAATTGCAATGCTAATAAATGCAACAAAGAAATCTGTAAGTTGTATACCATCTGGGTGATATTGTTGTCATGACATAAATCTGCATGTTCAGTGGATGAAAAAAGAAAACATGAAATAAGTACCTTGCACAATGCCAACGAAGCCACTGCAATTGGAATCTTGCATCTCGACAGACAGGTTTGTGCCCGGAAGGATGCTAGAATCGTTGTTGATATCATCGATAGCAGCAGAAATGGCAATCTTGGCAGCTCTCCCTATTGTGGAATTGAATGTGAAAAGAGCTCCAATGCTCACTGCATCGGGCCTCGCATGGATAATCTTGCTGAGTGCATAAAGACAACAGAAGATGCCCCAAAAATGGAGTACGAACTTCATGGCGAGTCCAGAAGCCTACTGAGGTTCTCTTAGGTGTCCATCCTTCCAGCTCGACAAACGAACAGGCTAGAAGAATAAAAACAAAATTTCCTGATGAAGCATCATGTTAAGCAGATATGTTGACTAGCTGTAACTCAAAATACAACTGGAGTCGTGAATTGAAAAAACGAAAATAATGGACAGCCTACAATCAAAGAGAGACATAGCGAAGACAGGAGGATAAATCATATAGTGAATTGGGGCCAACTGAACAGAAACGGAAATCTATTGACAAGAAATAAATGCTGGAAAGACTCCTCTAGGACAAATCAGCGAATGCTACCTTTGAAGATTCAGAAATTAAGCAAGCCCTTCATCTTAAGACATGCTTTCTCAAACAGAAACGATACACCAAGAGAATAAGAGAGGAAACAAAAGCAAGCTGCTGAGATGAACTCAGCCGCTGAGCCCCCCATGGCCCCATGAGAGCGAGGGAGAAGAAGATCTCCCAGGAAGTTGACATGGAATTGAATCTTCTTTTGAGGAAAACAATTGGGTGAATCCAAAAGCGTGGTACATGCAGGATTAAACAAATAATTGACCCCAATCAATCTCTTTCTTTTCCCCTTTTTTCTTTATGATGAGAATCCAGGGAGTAGCTCTTACCGCTGGGCCGCCCTGGAGAAGCTCTAGCCGACGGTTGCTTCTAATCAGATGACACGAGATGGGCGTGAACTGTCAAGTGCCCGGACTCTGGTGGTGGCCTTGTGAAGAGTCACCAAATGTGACACCAGGCCAGCAGGGGTTGTTGCTGCTGCTTCTGAGGTCGATTCACCTAAACTCGACTGGTTATGTCCAGATGCCCTTGCTGGAGCCCAGATGCCAACGGCCGTCTAGTCTGTTAAGCCAGCCAGCCAGCCAGCCTGCTGCTTGCTCTGCCTCTCAGCACGTTCTGGTTCTGGCCTCATTATCTGGAGCAACAAAATGCAATCTCATTCTGCAGAGAATACTCAGGTCCTCATGTCAAACATGTGGCTGGAGGTTGAACGAGGAGCCAACTGGAATACATCTACGCACTACATGCTTGCAGTAAAAGTACAACATGTGAGTATGTGATGCCAAGCCCGGCCGTAGTACGTCCACAGGGCTTCTGTTGGGAGCTTGTTTGCGTACCTGTCGAACACCTTGTCAGGTCGGCTGACTCAGCGATGAGCCCGTCCGGTGCCAGCTGAAAGAGATGAACTAGAGCAGTAAATATTACTACTCATTATTATTATTTTGAACAGTAAATGTTTTTTTTTGACGTTAACAGTAAATATATTTAGTAAGATGTTTCCAGTGGGAAAGTGGTGACAACTGAGGATATATGGCTTGGGGGTTTGGATGGACAAAGATAGTTGGGCAATCCCGATCCACATTTCGTACCTGTAGGTTGGAGAAGTCAGCAGCAGCAACAGCCTCCGTTCATTCAGAGATCCCGCTGCGCACGCCACAGGCTGCTAGAGCCAATGAAGACGACGCAGGGCCTGGATACGACACCAGACGAGAAAGATATTTTGTGGCCATTTTACACCGTCCCACATGGCCTACCTAATAACACGCTGTTTTTTTCTTGTGAGTAGGTGTTTCCAAATGCTATAAACTGTTAGAAGCATGCCAATATCTTAGTAGTAAAATCCAAACCCTAACATTCTAAATCCAGTCATATTGCCCTCCCTCACAAGTTAAACAAAGTGGCTGGCCTAACCTGATCCGCCTTGAGAATATTCAAGACAATATTGTTGCACGATAGACCAACAAATATGGGTCATCCAGATATTTCTTGTCCAACACTTGCTCGATTGCTTAAGTGGAAACGGCATTTCCTCTATAAATAAATAACTGGCAGCATTCAAGATTACACAACCAAAAATTCCCTCGCATAGTTTTTTACTTCACTACTTTCAGCTCATAGATTATGTTACAACACTGGAGTACTGCTAAAATAACTTTTGACAGAATTTCCAAAAACACTGCAGTTGCAGAAAAATGTTACACCTTGTCTGGCCCTACTGATGCCTACACCCTTGATCTCTTAGCAGGTGAGGCATTAACGGTCTCTATTGTGTGGACCGCATCTCCTTCTACACTAGCCTGCGCCGATTGGCTCCCAAAGGTCCATCCAGGAAAATCCGACTCTTGAAATAAAGATGTTGGCGTACTTCTGTAGAACGCAAGTGGGACTTGTTTTATCCGCCGTCGGGCCTACAATTCAAATTCAAGATTGGTGAATTTTAGCAACCACTAGTGGTGTTAAATAATGAGCGTCAAGTGGCAGCAGATAGGACTCCTATGAAAAGGACCCGGCTCGGGCTAGAACACACAAATTTAAACAGTTTAGCTAGAAGGGGGGTGGCAAACTGGTTTTGGACAAATATCTAGTGGAAGGTGTGGAGAAGACCTACCTCATCTCAGCAAATTATATATGTGGGTAAATAAGTAAATGCAGAAAGCTTCGGATGAATGTAATCAGACGGTCGATGCAGGCATACCTCATCTCGGAAGACTGTTGCATAAGAGCCTGAACTAAAGTCTGTGATTCTCATCTCGGTAGTTTTGGCCCGAACAGTCAGATCCGTTTCAAGTGATGCAACAAATCTGGTAGCGGTATCACATGAAATGAGCTTAGCTAAGTAATCCAACAAGAAAAAGGTGATGCCACTGAAATAAGGAAACTAAGTTATCTTCCTGATACCTTGAAACTGCAGGAGTGTAGTGATGGCGCAGCGTGTCTATTTCCCACAAAGAACTTCCTGTAGTGCATAATCAAAGATGAATACATGATAGGTAGTAAAGTGTCCACAAGAACTATTACACAAATAGTAATTGTCCACAAAGATGCAATCATGGTTGCATGTTGAATGGAAACGGCCCTCAGTAACTCAATACAAAAGTTGCTTCCAGCTGTAATTTGGAAGAACAGGTAATTGAAACCACTGTCATTGTTTCAACACCATTGTTCATCAGGCAGACTTCCATCTAGTCTGGTCCAACTACAGTTGCAGTAGCAACCAAACAACAGTATAGGCTAGTTGTCAAGTTCATTCAAGTACCCACCAGTTCCTCCCTAGTTCTATATCAAAGATATCAAAACCTTATGACAACCTGGAAAGCTGATCTCTGTACACTGTTTCGGTTGCAATGAATAAAATGCTGAACTCTCCGTGAGGGTTTACTGTTGCCAAAAACAATATGACAACCTGGACATCATGCAATAATCTTTCTTCAGATAACCAAAACCTAAGCTAAGCCATCAAGTCATAAAGTAAGAAATATGGGTTGAATTATTTGAATTCCACAAAGAACAACCTAACAAATATTAGCACAAAAACAACACCCGGACTATACAATCATCAAAATATATTTCCTCTTCTCAGAAAGCCCTATGCGCTAATTTTTTGCTCTAGCTGTCCTCATCATGTTCAAATCCTCCATCTGTCATCGAGCCAGCTTAAAATGTATGCTTTGGGATGGAAAAAAAAGAAACTCGAATTGAGATCATGGTTTTTATTTCGATTACGTTATGCAGGGCCGTTGTAAGGCACCAGATTCTGACAGCTGGCTCGGGCCATATCAGCCGGACTCGGGTAGCCGACTCGGCCGTGGTGCTATCCGCAAGTAATTCTAGAGTCGGCTACACAGGACTAGTCAATGTCATATATCCAGTTAGTTCAAAGGTTCTTTCTGCACTTGGTTAGATGAAAAGACTGAGCTGAATGTCATCCAACCTCACGCTCTCCCTCTCTCTCTCTCTCCCCGTGTGAAATGCAACCTGACACTCTTTCCCCGTGCCACAAGTACACAACGACCCCAGGAACCATCGACTTTCTTCGAAGCCCCCGCGCTAATAAAACCTTATATCCAATCCGCAATACCAGAACAACAGTTTGCATGTTTTGTATTAGGCTAGATTGAAGCAAGAAAAATAAGTGAAAAGACAAAGCATGTTTGAAATGATTAGAAACTTACGCATTGCACCAGACTTTGCAGGGTCTGTCTCTTCGTTGTTAAAAGGATCAGCGCCAACCTTCTTAGGTCGACTAGCTTCCCCATCATCCTGAGCAACTTCCTGAAAGAGATTCCAAAGCACTGGAATTAGCTTATTGAACAACACAAAAATAATAATGAAGAAAAAAAGTCTCTTGCAAAACACAAAATAAAATGCGAGCATGCGCATGTATTAAGTAAATAGTAAATACGCTAACAACAAATGCTTTAGTGGGCGCACAGAGATGTATACAGATTGGATCAATCAAGAGCTCGTATATGCAGACTAAAAGGTTATAGCAAGCAACATACCCAATGAACCAAAAAATTAATCGACGGGTGCCTCCGCAGCAGATTATGAATTAAAGCAATGATGATAAGAGCTCCAGCTGGTGGCACTGAAAGGGCGAGTCTACTCAGCCGTTTTGCAAATGAAGCAGCAAGATATGCTTGAAGATACGAAGATTTCAGACAAGCATCTAGAAGCTGCAAGAAAACAAGTTAACCATAAAGGCATAATAAATAGATAACGATAACAAAGAATAAAATGCGATCTGGCATATTCGTGAGAATATGCAACAGAAATACGTTTGGGCCTGTCGCTTGCACAAGATTAAGGGTGGCATACTGTAATCTATATTTGTTTTCTATCTACTGTTATGGTATTGTCCTCAGTGGTCCAGCCATGGATGGACGAAATAGATGGGTTACAAAGTAATGCCGAAGTACATGCTATCACATAGCCTCATCCTGAGAAATACTAGTTAATCCAAAACAGAAATAACGGAGTTTGGCTTTATTGGGGGACTTGGATGAGATGCTCTGGAACAGCATTCACAAGATGCAAAGGTGTGTATGGCTGCACAGCCACTTGTAAGATCATGATTGGAAGTGTTGACATGAAAGGAATCTGTAGCTTAGATGACCGACGCCCCGTTTAGTTCACAGAACTTAATACATTGTAAAGTATGGCAATATTCGTTGGTAGTGTAACCACAACATTACATTTATATTTATGGAGAGCTACTTACTTGCAAGAACACTGACCGATGTTTTGCCATGAACACAGCAGGAGTCAGTAATGCATAAAGCTTATCATAGAATTGTGGATATTCAAGCTGATGTTTTGTCATAAGGATGAATAGACCACTTAAGGCCATCACACTGATAACACCGCCAATGTCGTATGATCTAGTAAAGAAATCACTTCAACAGAAAAAATATAAAGGCGTGAGACAACATGTCAAACAAAGTACTAGCATGAACAAAATGGACATAAACAGCCTACCATAAGATGGCTGGGTTTGACATTGAAGGAATAACATTCTGATGAAGTGTAGCAAGGACCTGCAAATTACAAACTGTCACTCGGGAACACAACTAACATAGACAATTAAAGCATTTTTAAAATATCTAGGAAATAAAACCAATTATTATTAACAGCAGTAAACAACACACTATTTCATCATCTTAAGTGTCTACACAGTTCTTGTAGTATAATAAATTCCCCTTGCATGGTAGACTGCGTGCAAACATTGTCATAGTTTTACAAGAAAAAAAGAGTCGGGAAATCACCAACAGAAATTTCAAAATTCAGATGCAAAGCATATAACCATTCATATACAGCTCAAGAGGAAGCAATTAAGACATTATTACTTGTCGGATGCTCGAAATAACAAAAGATGGATTTACCTCCTTGTAGACATCAAGTGGAAGTGGTAGCTTGAGAAAGGACAGCCATGCTTTCGTGAACTTCAATTTTAGCCTTTTGCTTATATGTGTACCAGAGGAGCTCTGCAACACTCAAACGCTTAATCACTAGAGACTTCCAAGTATATGTTACTTACTTCATGAAGTGTATGGATGTACCTCAGATGTGCCCTTCTCTCCTTTTGAGGAAAGGCCTTCATAAACAAAAAAAGTCAGAACAAAAAACACATACCAACAAAAATGAATGTGAATACATAAGAGGCATGTGAACCGGCAAGCTCTGACGGCAAAAGAAAAAAAATGACAATGTGTGTGTGAGTGGGTGGGAGCAGGGCATAAAAAGCTAAAAATAAAAAACACAAATGCCATTGAAGACTAGAGAAGATCATTTCTACAGGGTTAGACAGAAAATACACACCAATAGGACTCCACATATCAAACTTTGATTCCTTCTGAAAATCCAACGCGGGAATATGCACCAAAATATTATATATATTGCGTACACAGATAACACCCCTGTTAAAGAAGAAAGAGAAGAGCATAAGACACAGAACTAAAATAGATGTTCAAACTTCAAAATTTGAACGCGTCAACATACAAACAATCGCTTGAAAGGCTTGTATGGAATGAATCGACAATCAATTATGACCTAAATAATAAACACCATAGACAATTCAACTGCAATTCTGCAAGTGACTTTGCAGGAATGGAGGTAGAACATCATAACACAAGCAACATTACATGCCAAATTGTATCACTGCAGAAACACAGACATGATATCAGAACAACAAAATGACACCATATGTTCCTGCAAACATGTAAGTTATATATACTTGGTGTTGGAGCGGGAGTCTGGAACACGTAAGGTAGAACTATAAAGCATGACTTTCCTGGTTATCCTTGTTCATTTAGAGGAAAATATCCTCAGTATTGGTTAAGCTCGTAATTGCAACATATCAGTAGATATGGTGCAGTACAGCATGTGTTTAGACCTTAAGGTAGGAAAAAGTGTGTTTACGGAAAAGGTACAACAATGCAATCGTAGTTAGGTTCACGAAGTTGCATTAACAAAGACATCGATGTTCAGGATTAAAATTATGCGCATGCGTAAAACCCTGAAATATTACCTGTCTTCAGCCCCATCATCCCCATTATGCTGGCCACCTTTCCCAGAGCCTGATTAAAACAACAGCAATGTAACCACATTGTAGGAAATTATGTGTGAAAAATCAAACTAAGTGTAGGTAGAGATATTACCAGGGCTGTGACTGCCCAGACTGCTGGCGATCTTGTCTAAGCTAGTATAAGTAAAATAACTGCAGTAGCAATTGAAGAAAAATAAGTGCATTGTAAGATTATATTCTAGAAATATGGTGGGTATAAGTTAGCAATACCACCAACATGATACAATTGAAGTTTCTTAGGGAAACACGTTTTTCAAGGATCTGGTAATCAAATATAGCAGAAATAATCGAAAGGGTAGCAGCCACATACCAAACATCAGCATACTTAGAGTACTTGGACTCAAGCAACTCTAGCAAGGCATCATTCGAATCAGTAGCATGAACCTGCACATAATTGGAAACACGTAAAAAGCAGACACTGGTCAACACTATTTCTGGCTGCAGGAAGCACTAGGCCACACCCCAAACAAATGGGATTACGAAGTAAGCACATCCCCAAAACAGTAGGTGAACCTTAAGTATATTTCCCAATCCAGCGGAGATGTAAAATCATAACGAAGACTCACCATAGCGTGGAGAAATTTGTGGTAAATTGCTGAGTGTAAACTGCCGTCCTTCCCCAGCTTCACGAAATCCATGAACGCATCAAACGCCACTTCCTGCCGCCAACCAAAAGGGTATACTAAACTTAACCAATTCACCACCGCCCAACACGCAAATGAAGAGCTGAAACCACCACGAAACTCACCCTGATGGCTTCCTCGCTGTGAGGCGACACGCTGAGCTCGACGAGCGCGGCCACGAACTCGTCGAAGCGCTGCCGCAGCCACGCCCCGAACACGAGCTCGGGGTCGTCGCTCGCACCTCCCGCGGCGGCGGCCGAGGCGGAGGGGATGGAGGGGAGCAGGGGCTCGAAGAAGGACTGGAGCGAGATGAGCGCCTCGAGGGAGACGCTGCGCGGCGCGGTGGGGGAGAGGAGCGCGAGGAGGGTGGGGGCGTGGTTGAGGTGGGCGCGCGAGGAAAGGAGCTCGAGGCCGAGCGCCTTCACCTCCTCGTGGGTGAGGCCCCCGGATTTGGACTTCCGTTTCTTGGTGCCCGATTCCGTTGCCGTTGCCGTCGCCGGCGGCGATTTCGCCATGGCAGCAGGTCGGCGCGCGTGAGGCGGCGGCGGCGGCAAGGCGGGGGAGAAAGGGCGCGGCGAGGTTGGGGGAAGTAGCGTTTGTGGTGGGTTGGACCTGGGTTTTGGGGTTTATTGATGGGCGAGACTGGCAGGCTGGTCTCACTTGTATTTCGGCCCATAGAAGAAGGCTGAGCGAGCCTTACGCTTCTGTCTGGAAGCCCAGCAATGCAACCCCTAAAAAAAATGGAAGCCCAGCATTGCAGAGTTCTCCAACAATTTAACTCTAGAAACGGTCCAACGAGGAGAAGGATAGGCGGCAGGCAGAATGATTTGTTTGTTTGTTTGTTTGAAGTTTAGGGTATGCGGAAGGTAAATTTACTAGTAAGAAATATGCAAATCCTTAAAAGAAACAGGAAAGTAATTGCATATGACGATCGCCATGAAGTTTCTGTGATCTGTCTCTCATCTCGGCAGGCACGCTCTTACTTTCTGGAAAAGATATAGAGCGAACGTAAGAAGAAAAAGTCACTCGGCACGACTCGTTCTCCATCCCTAGATCATTTGCACGTATTGTGGAGCACAAAAGATTGCTACGTCATTTTTTACTGTTCACACTAATACAAAAGAAGCGCAAACACCCGGAAATGCCTTGTGTAACCCAAGCTACAGTAGCTCGTTTTTTTGAAAAATTAAAAAGAATATTAAAACAGTTCAAAAAAATTAAAAACTTTTATGGATATAAATACATATGTATAAAACATTTGTGCAAAATTTTAGACCATTATACTCTAATGCGCCACGGGAAAAAATTTGACAAAAAATTGATTTTAACTGGGCCTTTTTTTTCTTGGATTTGGGCCGAATTTTTGTTATTTTTATACAGACTGCATATTACAATATTTTCAAACGAAATTTTACACGTTCGTGCATAATTCATATGGGTTTCCATGGAAAAAAATTCGATTTTTTTCAAAACTTTTAAGTATTTTTTTCGAATTTTTCAAATTATCAGGGCGCATGTAGCCCGAGCTGCACTAGTTCGCGTCCCGCAAACACCTCCCTAACTGAGTACGTACACACGGCTAGCACAGTGACAATGCCCTCTCGCCTCCACACATGACAGCAGACTGGGTTTGAATCCCAGTCTATCCCTTTTTTCTACATTTTTTTCAAAGATGGCAAAGTATGCAAGAAAAGACTTCCTACAAATATGTTTTGCATACATTGCAATTTTACAACAATTATTTAACTCGATGGCAAAGATCTGCAAAAATAAGAATCCTTTTTTGTTCAATTAGTTTTCATGTAACCATGGAAATTTTTATTTTTCAATCATGGTAAACTTATTATTGAATCATGGCAAATTTAATTTCTATAGCCTGAAAAAATATTTTTTGGACCATGACAATTTTAAATTCTGTAGCATGCCAAATTTATTGTTGGACCATTGGCAGTTTTAGTTTTTATAGCATGGCAAATTTATTTTTGGCCCATGAAAATTTTAGTTTATGACATGGAAAAATATTATTTTTTAATTCGTAGTAGCATGGCAACTCCTTTTTATACACCATGGCAAATATTTTTGTTACATGATGGCAATTGTATTTCATACACTATGGCAATTTTATTTTTGCCATAACATGGCAATTCTTGGTTTTTAAGTATGAGTAACATATTTTTTCCAACTGTCCATTGAAATTGTAGAAAAACCTTTTTCTATATGATGGCAATAATACACAATTATTTCTTACTTGTTCTCATTGCAAAATTAGATTTTGTTTTCTCCTCCTTCAATGATGGCATTTTTTGCAATTGTATATTTTTAATTTACATGTCAATTTTAATATTTTATAGCATTTCATATATTCTTATGAAAATTTTAGATTTTTAATTTTAAAACATGTCTCGTTTTTGCAACTAACATAATTTATTATTATTATTATATGAAAAAAATTATTAATGGTTTTTTCTATAAGAAATGTGCAAAAATAATAATTGGGCCTTTGGGCAACCTAAGGTCGCACTGGAAAGCTGCAGCAAATCAAAAGGTCGCTTGACCCGAGCTCCCTCTCCCACCAATTGGTCGCTCCGATAGTTTTATTGGGGAAGCAAAGAGGGGAAGAGAAAACCTCACTGGGTCTCATGGAAGGCAATGCTCGAGCCCAAGCTGAGTGGGGGTCTCGGTTTTCGTGATATGGAACTTTTTAACATAGCTCTCCTTGCTAGGCAATCTTGGCGCCTGCTTACCAATCCGGAATCTTTGAGCGCAAAAATATTAAAGTCTGTTTATTACCCCAATTCGTCGATTCTGGAGGCGGGACTAGGTAACCATCCTAGTCAGATTTGGAGGTCAATCCTCAAGGGAAGGGATGCTATGTCTCATGGAATCATCAGATCTATAGGGGATGGGAAAAGCACACGTATTTGGAATGACAACTGGCTGCCAAGTGACCAACAAATGAAGCCAATTGTGTGCTTGCAGCCCAACGCTCCTGCTCTAGTTTCTGAGTTGATAGATGCTTCAGAGGCAAGATGGAACCTTCCGGTCCTAGAACAATATTTCGTTCAAGCCGACATGCGTACTATCATGGGCATCCCTCACTGTACTATACCTTGGGAAGATTCGTGGACTTGGCGTTACGGGAGAAATGGGGCATTTACGGTAAAATCAGCTTATTGTCTGCTGTATAATCTCAAGGCAAGTGGTGCAGCTCTCCTCTCGGGTTTTACTTCCTCATCAAACCGGAGGGGAGATGAGTTTGGATGGTCCTGTTTATGGGGGTTACAAGTACCAAGCAAGATCAAAACTTTCCTATGGCGACTTGCTAAGCACTCGTTGCCATCTGAGCATGTCAGGAAGCACCGGCATATGTCACCTTGTGACAATTGCCTTCTGTGCGGTGTGGAGGACTCCTGGCGACACTCTTTATTGGAATGCTCAATGTCAAGATGTGTTTGGGCTTTGGCGGGGGATGATCTCATGCAATGGCTGAGACTCAACAACCAAACGCAAAACTTTGGCTGTTTCACCTCTAGGAAAAGTTGACAGTTTCACAGTTTACCCTCTTGACTGTTACCCTTTGGGTTGTGTGGACGGCTCGAAGAAAGGCTATCCACGAATCCATCTTCCAGAGGCTCCATGCAACACATAAGTTTGTGGAAAGTTTTTTCACTGAGATTGAAATTCTGCGAAAGAAACAACACCGAGCTTCACCTACAGCGCAGAACAATGCCTCATTATCACATGTGACTTCTAGGGCCTCGAGGGGTCCCGGGGCTGTCACTGCTCGCTGGAAAATCCCTCCACAGGGTGTCACAAAGATCAAGGTGGACGGCGGCCACCTAGAAGATGGAACTGTTGGCGCGGTCTCAGCGTTGTGCAAGGATTCTAATGGTGATTTCCTTGGGGCTTCTTCTCTAGTGCTTCCGGGGGTATGTGACCCGGAAACCTTGGCGTGCAGGGAGGGACAGTATCTAGCGGAAGATTTAATGCTCCAGAAAGTTCTAATTCCAAGCGATTGCAAGCCTTTGGTGGAGGATATCAAGCAAAACCAGGGAGGGAAACATCGAGCTATCATCACTGAAGTTCGCAGCCCGCGCAACGCAGTTTGTTTCCTGTGATTTCATGTACGAAAGCAGGAGAACAAACTATGATTCCCACAACCTGGTCAAGTTCTCTCTTAGCCTTCCTTGAGGACGCCATTTGTGGCTAATTCATCCTCACGATCCTCTTTGTATTTGTCCGAATATCCAGGTTGAGGTTTAAAGAGGGGGCTATTGTATCTAAAAAAAACAATTGGTCGCTCCAGATTAGGATCCTTACCTTTTTTTTGACAGATAAACATGTTCAATCAAGAAAGTTCTATTTCATCTATACAAAGGTCAGCACATATCCGATTTAATGCGCCATCAAATGACAAATTGTACTAAGCATGCTGAACCTGACGAACGCACTTACAGTAAACTGAAGTTGCCAAGAGAAGGGGGGGGGGGGGGGCTAACGAAGTTAGTAGTTCTTTCATGAAGAAAATGTGGAGAACACCTTAGCATGCTCCACTGTTCCCATCTTCTTTTGTATGCAATAAGCATGTATTATTGGCTTTGTGATGAAAGACTGTAAAACAAACGACTAAAATGATTAGATACAACAGTGCCAAAACAAAATGCCGATTGGAAAGATGTAGACATAGGAACCAACTACACCTCATTTAATCTCATTTCTTACTAAACCAGTATTGAACTCAGTGATGTTGGACATAATACCTGCAATTTTGTGGCGCCCTCCAGGACAATGTTGTCAATCTTTTCAAGCTTGGAGGCAATGACAAATAGCTCCTCCAATCTTCCGTCATAATCCTTAGATCATGGATCTTGCTCCGCAAACCGATACAACAGTTAGCATGCATAGTGCAAACCTTATTTAAATCTCTGCTCGGTTCACAGAACCCACCAAAGCATGCAGTACTCAAGAACTTAATTTCCAGACCAATATCTGCGACATATGGATCATGTTTAATAAAATTGAATACATCCTGATCATGGTAGCCAGGATATCTCAATCGTGATGAGTACCAGAAACTGTAAAACTCTATGGTCCGTTCATTTGATTTCACATAATTGAAACCTCCATTAGCAATGTTTCTCAAGTCTGTCGCATTGCCAACATAGTGGTCACAAGCAATCTGAAGGTCACCATTAGGATAGAAGTGAGGAAATGGATTGCGAAACCACATTATGTCTGCATCCTGAAATGGATTGAAAATGAAGGACAGATGAATTCAAACTGCCAAATCACCTTCATTACCTTTCTAAATTCTAATGTACTTATGCAAGCATATTTCACAAAAAATAACAGTAAATCGCTAAATTCCATCATGTTTAGCAACAAAGGCTGAATGTAGCTCTGTAAAAAGTGTTAAGGTGACTGAGTTAACGTGTAACAGAATTTACCGAGAATATGAAGCTGTAACCCTTTTCAAGAACCAGCCGCAAGAAATCCAGCCTTTTCCACATCATCTCCAGATACCCAGAAGTCAAGAACCTCTTCTCTTCAGAGAAATCCACACCTTCAGTTCCAAGAGCAAAGCAATAGTGGTGGATCTTGACACATTGTCTGTACGCATCCCAATCAAATGCTATAATGACTAGATGGTTCAAGAGTGAACTTGTTCTAATACCAGAGCGAAAACTATCAATAAATAGGTCTATCACTGAGCCAGGAGAAGCCCATGCAGCATTAAGTGTGGTCAATATAACTGTGTTGTCTCTCATTGAAGCCTTCTGCAAAACTCGGTCAAGTTTGAGATCCTCACTGTCCTAGAAAGGAGGGCATATTAAAAGACCAGTAAGTAAACTGAAGAAGCTAGCTGATTAAGCATAAATAGAAATGCATAACCCCGCAGATTAAACACGAAACAATATGGATCTTCGGAAAGAAGTAGGAGCCAACAAATGATGATCCAGACAGCTAAAACAAAATTTGAGGTAGCCTTGTTGCTATCAAATGATTAAAATGAGACATCGTTGTTGCTTCTCTGAAGTATTCCTACAGTTCTATTACGGGAATAGCCTCATGTCGCCAGTATAGCAAGCATTACGTGTGAACAATCAACATCTGTAATCAGCTGGGAGCCGTGGCAAGCGAATTAAGTGGTAGTGTGTAAGAGACTACCATGTTGTTTCTCAAGTCTGAACTTTCTGGCATGCCAAATTAGAGCGCCATCCCTATCCCTACTATTAAGAAGGAAAATAACATCACTGTCCAAGAGAAAATATTGATCAACTTCTTTAGCAAAGTTCCAAGAGCTATCTATAAGTTAATTTCATCCAAGATAGATACTTATTCAGCTTTGAGTGAAAGTGACTCGGAAATTCAAGTTAAAGAAATAGACTGCAGTGAACCAATTGGACAGAACTGACTCCAGAAAGCATTTCATTATGCACAAACAACTCTGATTCACCCCCCCCCCCCCCCCTTCCCAAAAAAACAAGCATTCAGACTACATCAGACAGAGTAGCCTAATCCAACTAAGTGAACTGGCCATATTTGGATCACGCAACAACCACCGCACTGCAATTTAGTAATCCCCCGTGGCGAAATGGAAATGCTGAAATTATTGAGCATTCGTCATGATTTAACAGTGGATACAAGTACAAGAGGAGGGGCACTGACCAGATCATCCCCTTGGTCGCTCTCCTCCTCGTCCGCCGCAAGCGAGGGAAGCTGGTACCGGCCCCAGGGGTCCTCAAGCGAGTGCCGCGAGACGGCGGTACGGTGCAGCACGGCCAAGGGCAGCGCGACGCCGACGAGGGTTACGAGAAAGAGCGCCGCGCCGGCTCGCGGGAGCGCGCGTCTCGGGATCCCGCGGGGGCGTGCGGACGGCGTGCTCAGGGCGTGGCGAGGAGGCCTCGCCATGCCGGAAGAGAAGGCGCCGGACTGGCGGTGGCGTGGGCAGTTGCCGCAGCGGCAGAAGAATGCGGCACTGGACACTGGTGCACGGACGACGAGTCGAGCCCGGAAGGCGTAAAAGGAAGAATACGCCGACGTTTCTTGAAAGCGAACATTAGGTGGCATGCGTTTGCTTGGATTTTGAGAGTTTTTTTCTTTCTTATAGTTGGGATTTTGAGACTTAGATTTTAATGATTTAAGAATTAATTTTTTGCATCATATAGAAGAATATTAAGATATGGAAAATAAAAAAAATTTGTTATAGCAACCTTCAGCAAATGCACCATATTTTCAAACACTAAAATCGTTACACAAGTGATCTCTAGAAAAAAAAATACAGACTCTAAAATGCATGCGCAAACTCATAATCGATATAAAACAACTTTCAACATCCACATATGTGTGGGACCCATTTATCATTGGCTAGCTATTTGTACTCTAATTCTCGACCCCTTCCCCCTCGCAACGACGGAGACCGGCCCCAGGTTGCCTTAGCAGTGGCCTGGGACGTGAGACTATATTTCTTTGTACACTGTAGCGTATTTTACAATGTTTAATACTGTAGCATGTACTTCGCCTAGGGCTTGCCTGGGTCCTGCCCTGATCCTGGCTTCGTCACTGCCCCTCGCAGAACACAACACAACACAACACAACACAACACAACACACACACACACACTTGGTTCTTATGGATCTCCTCCAGGTCCTAGGCATCTTGTCTCTAGCTCTGCTCTCTATCGGTAGTCAAATCAGTACTTTGTCTTTGCCTGTCTACACATGCATGAATATATAGGTGAATGTGTCCATCTCATGAACCAAATAATTAGAAACTTGTTTTCAAAAGTGATTTCAACAAGCAAAAACTAAAACTTAATTAAAACTCATTGTTACTCAACGTATGTTTAGTCCGACTATTTCTTCGTTTAAAAGTGACCTCACACAATCAAAGATACTTTGAATGCTACCACTATTGCGGCCATGCGGCCTACACAACCATGTTGAAAGAGGCGGTGATGGTCATGTAGGTTGTTGTCATCGGTGGAATGGGCTCTAGTGCATCAATGAGATAGAGATTAGAAGGCATAAAAACAAAAATTCGCTAGTGTTTTCAAAAGCGGGCTCAGGTGGTTTTCTCAAACCAGGTAACCGATCAATTTTTTCGATAGATTTGTTTGATTTAACTTTGATTGTTCTAAAGTTAGTTTAGCATCATATGAAAATACATAGCTTTAAATGTGGAAAACAAAGATAGATTTGACAACTAAGTCTTGGCATGAGCTACACTCAGAACCACAACCTTGGTCTCTCTTTGTACTTTATTCTAAAAATACTCAAATAGTATATCTCCATGATAAAATTTTGTTCTCCTTGGTCTTGCTTAATAACACGGTGTTGCAATGTAGGATGTAGCCTATGTCACTATGTCATGACGTTATTAAGCGGATTTTCCAGCGTCGGGAGAACTTTGCAAAAAAAATGACGTTACAATGTAAGAACTAAAGGGGGACGTGCTACATTCAAAAGCGTCTTTATAGTTCTAAGCATATACAACGACATATACAAAAATCAAGGAAATCATGAAATAATATCAAATGTACCTACTCTATGTGATGGTGATAGTCTCTATAGGAAATGGTAAGCCAAATAAATTTTGGGATTTCACCTTAGAGGTAGTTGGTCGAAATATATCACCTCTCTCATCTTGAACATCTTGGGCGAAGATAAGTGGGATGTTAAGAATGCTCTTCTACTTAACGATTGAATTGCGAGGACAAATTTCTCCAATGGGATCACCACCGACCACCTACATCAGTTAATATTCCTTTCTTGCAATTTCGATCGAGCATGCTCTATTGAAAGATTATCGACTTTATTCATAGAATCCGTATGACGACATCTATTGTGTTGCCTAAACCTACACATCGCAAGTCCTAGGGGGCACATCAACATCCTTCCAATAAATGTGATCTTTTTGCTCAGATTTTATTCATTAACGGGCTTCGACTATGGACCTCCCGCGATAAGGAGGTTGACCTAACTGTAGCTTATGCCTTCTATACTAATGCACCTAGGTGACTATTACTCATCACTTATACTAATGTTGATTCGTCATATAAGTTTACAACCTTATATAAAACATTGGATGCCTCGTTAAGTTTCCAAAAAAGCTTTGGAAAGCTTTTGTCAACATCTAAAAAATGTAGTTGAACACTCTTTCATAGGGAGGGCGCATAGAAGAAGGTTAAGACTATCATCCTTCCGCTCAACACTTTGGAGCTTTGGAATGAATGTAATGGTAGAGTTTTCCGCAATGTCTTTTTCCATGCCACTAATAGTCCTTGATAGGTAAAATATGAAGTTGTATTTTGGGTTATCACTAGGCTAGGAATTTGGGGTTTCAAGGTAGTCTTATGTTGGCTTTCGATCGGACGCACTGGTAATAATAACATATTTTTAATATATTCAATGGTATATGGAAAATCTTTTGGCATTGTCTACAAAATAAAAAATAATATCACGGTTTATCGACATAGAAAACAAAGATGATGCCAAACATCATGAAACTACTGAAGTCAACAACGAAGAGGCGCTTGATATCACCCTTATCAAAGTGGCAAGTGTTATACAAGCAGTGCACAAAGATCTCCTAAAGCCAACCACTAGTTGTGAGTTGGTATCAAAGAAAGAAGCAAGACCCCTCCCAACGTACATGTGTTTAGACCAAATGCTTACTGCATAAGGGCATCTTCAACACCGACCCTGAAACCATCCACATCCATTAAAATTGAGCTATCCAGAGCACTTTTGCTATCCAATGTGACCTCGTATCCATCTGCGGGCTAGTCCGTATATCCGTTTTCCCGAAAATATGACCCAAACCGGGGACGCTTTGCAGGGATTCCGGACCACCGAAACACCCTTGCCCGACAACCAGCTCCCATGTAAAATCCCCCGCGCCAAAAAAATTCCCGGTGTGCAAAGAGGTCGTCGCGCATTCACAAGGGTCGCTAGCATTGGATGCCGACCAAGCGCATGCGCGACCGGCTACTGCGGCCGGCATTGATGCCTAGTAAGTGTCGATGCGACCGTTCACTTGGGGGGGGGGCTTACTGATCGAGAGACCCAGTCTCCGCACCAGCTCAATTTCGGAGAGGCGCTATGGGTCGTCTACTTGTCCATCTTCTATCGTCATTACACCCGCGCGACGACCGATAAACCCACTCAGGCGTTGTGCATTCAAATCGGCTCCTTCGCCCCTAGCCGGTGCCCGCTATTTAAACGGACCCTCGCAGGACCGTGGAACTCACCACACACCACATGTTTCCCTTTCTTCTTCCTCCACCTCCGCCATGATGTCGGGCCCTAGGCTCTAGTGGGATAGAGGGTGGTTCGTCAACCGAACAACATAGATTGCGGAAAACATGTCTCATCATGTCAGGCGTACCGGATGCCCAACAACGATTACAAGCGGCACCTCTCCTCATGGGAGGGCTGCACGCCGGCTTGTATCCCATGAAGGCTAGCACTTCTCCCCTTCGAAAAGTGATGCTCCAGCGGGAGGGAAAAACCACCCTTCATCTTCCCGACCAAGCGGGTAATCGCTCGATGATGAACCCGCCGAGCTTGACATCAACGAGAGGAGAAAAACATACTATACGATCCGAAGAAAAACGTTACATCCTCTACAAGAGGCAATTGTATTATCATTCCAAAAAAATGAAGATACAATTGCGTTATGTGCTACACCTCGTTTGGCACCCTGGAATTGGAATAGAATTCGTGGAATTCATTCCCGAATTCCCACCGTCACATGTTTGGCACCCTGGAATTGTAATATGGAATTCATTCTTGAATTCCACCAAGAAATTAGGTCACTTAAAATCTAAACAAACCAAATCCTACCTCCCACCACGTTATTTCCCTGGAATTCGCCCCCTCACCCCGACGCCCCCTCTCCAACCCTACTACCAGGCGGCGGCGGCGCCTCCCTCTCCATCTAGCGGCCGGCGCCTCCCTCTCCCTCCACCGTCGGCGCCTCCCCTCTCCCTCCACCGGCCAGTGCCTGCCCCCCTCCTCTTGCGGTCCCTCTCCCTCCTCTGTTCTGGACGGTCACGCGCGCCTCCTCCCTCCGCTCGTGGCTGGTACTCCCACCGACGACCGTCACCGCCGTGAGTCCTGCCGGAGACGACCCCCCCCCCCCCGCAACGCCATCGCCGAGATCTAAGGTGCTCGTAAGTTCTCTCTACCCCCGTCCCCCACGCCCTCTCTGATTCATCTTGATTGATTGAACCCTAACCCCACCCCACCCCACTGTTCCTCAGCGTCACGCCTCCCTCCACAAGAACGGGATAGCAGATCGTGGACTCCCCGATTTTGCTTGACTCCTCCTCCACCAGCCCAAGGTCAGTGAACTCCCCTCCCCCTCTCTGTGTTCTCTGTTTTGGCATGCAAGAAATTTAGTTTATGAAATTATGATGAACTATGGTTCACACTTACTGCTAGTAGTAAAAATTTAGGATATGAAATTATGATGAAGTGTGTTTCACACTTGCTGTTAGTAGTGGTCACTTGTTGTTTGTGTTTTTTAGGGCATGCAAGAAATTTAGTTTATGAAATGGTCACTTTCACTCTGAAATAAATTAGTGCAAGTGTACATAGGCATCATCACCCATCTTCTTGTTTTGAAACATGAAGTATTTCTCTGATTGGCCAAATTTAGTATGTTGCTTACGTTGTCCATTGTCAACTACTTTATAGATGGCAGACTTGCATGTCACAATGCATGATGATGAGAGGAGGAGGAAAAGAAAGAGGGCAGCAGCTGGATTTTTTGTCTCAGTTGTTGCAATAGTTCAGCATACTTATTGTCGAAGGAGGATTAGAGAGATTGATGATTTCAGTGAGGATGAGGCAGAGATTAGAATTAGAAAGCAAATTCTTAGGTCAATTTATCAAGGTTCTAAGAAGTATTGTTTTGATAGTTTGCGCCTAACTAAACGGTCCTTCGCTGACCTATGCGCCATCTTGCGTGAAAGATCTGGTTTGAGGGATACATTCTATGTATCAGTGGAAGAATCGGTCACAATGTTCCTTCTTGTGTTAAGCCATGGGATGAAATATCGGTTAATTGAAAGCACATATAGGTGGGGGCTCGAGACAATAAGTAGGCATTTCAATGAGATCTTAGGAGCCATCCTTTCCTTGTCTCATGAGTTTATAAAGTTACCTAGCCCTTCAGCTGAGCAACCCGAGGATGCTAAATGGAAATGGTTTCCGGATGGGCTAGGAGCTTTAGATGGCACACATGTTGACGTCAGTGTTTCCGCTCTCAATCAAGGTAGATATAGAAATAGGAAGCAAGATGTGACCACTAATGTGCTAGGTGTTTGTGACCGGAATATGAAGTTCTTGTATGTCTTAGCTGGATGGGAAGGTTCGGCATCAGATTCGATAGTGTTGCGAGATGCAATGGCCCGACAAGATGCTTTTGTAGTTCCACACGGTAATTCTTTGCCTTGGTAAGATACAACAACTAATACTTCAATGGGAATACCACATCTAATACTCACTATTTTTTGAACATTAGGAAAATACTACCTTGTAGATGCTGGATACACTAATGGTCCGGGATTCTTTGCTCCATATCGGTTTGTCCGGTACCATTTAAAAGAATGGGCGGTTAATGGAAATAACCCACTCACCCCAAGAGAGTTGTATAATCTGCGACATGCATCGGCTAGGAATGTGATAGAGAGAACTTTTGGTCTCCTAAAGAAGAGATGGGCTATATTAAGGACTAGTTCCTTTTTTCACATACGAAATCAGGTATCACATAGTATGTTGCAAAACCAAGCATCCATTTTTTTAGTTTATAGATTTTTGTTAACGTGCCAATAATACCATCTTGCAGATCCGTATCATTAATGCTTGCTGCATTTTGCATAACTTTCTAAGAGATAGGCAGAGAAAGATGGATGATATAATGCTAATTGACGTGGATAATGAGATAAATGTTGCTGCCATCGAACACCCAGAGGAACCAAATATGATTAGACATGTTGAGTCAACAGCTGCCTGGAACAATATGCGAGATACCTTAGCTAATGAGATGTGGGCAGATTACCAAGCGAGGCGTGGGGGAGCTAATCATTGATATCATTTGTATGTGTACATATTTTGTATGTTTATTTTCGCCTATCTCTCTCTCTCTTATTATTCTACCTCTATCTCATACATGCATTTTTGCTTACAGGAAGATATGAACATGGAGAAGAAAGGTAAAAACTACCTCACGTGGACGGATGAAATGGATGAGGCAATGTTGAATGTGTTTGTGGAGCATTACAACAAAGGGGATCGTGCTCAAAATGGGTGGAAGCCACATGTTTACAATGCAGTTCTTAACCATGTTCGTGAAAAGTGCAAAGTAGATATAACAAGGGAGAATGTCAGCTCAAGATGCAAGACTATCAATAGGCACTACATAATGGTTAGCAACATGTTGTCGACGAGTGGTTTTGGGTGGGATTGGGATCACAACAAACTTCTGGTCGATAGTGAGGATGTGTGGATCAACTATGTTAAGGTAAGCACTACTTTATTATTGCTGGTCCCTGTTGCTATGATTGTTGTTAGCTTGGAGGTGAAAGAATTCAATTTCTTATCTTGTGCTTTCACTTGTTTCTTAAACTGCATCATGTTGCTATATACTGAACATTCTCAATGCATATAAACAGCCATCTCCATGTTCTGGACAGATCCCTAACAACTTAAGTTATGCCATGTTTCTCAATGCAGGCAAACAAAGAAGCCGCTTGCTACAAGCATAAGGTTATAAAATTATGGGATTCAATCAGCCTCGTGTTCTCCAAGGATCATGCCACTGGCACCGGAGCTAGAACAGCGACTGAAAGTGCAGCAGAAATAGCCGCGGAGAATGTCAACGCCAACAACGAGTCTTCTACGACATCGTCTACTCAAGCCGGTGAGGAACCTAGAAAGAAAAGGTATCGATCTGATGACTCCGTAGCCGCTATGCTTGGAGAAATGCTAGACAATTTTACTAGCGCCTACAAAGCCGATATTGCTCAAACTGCCCCTGTCAAGAAACTCTCATCCCCCGAAGTGATACTTGAAGCTCTAAATGCAATCGAGGGCCTGGACGATGATAGTTTACTAGCAGCCTATGATATCCTCATAGCCAATGACCGCAAGTTCAAGGCTCTAATGGCGCTACCGGAAAGAATGAAAAAGAGATGGATTCTCAAGCAAATCGACCAATGAAGGTACGCACTACTACTTGCAACCTCTACTTGTGTGGATTTATTGCAGCAGAAAGGATTCATATTTGTGTATCAGTCTTAAATTAAACTATCCCCTGCTCATGTTGTGTGGACCAGATTTTTTGCATTAGTCTTAAATCAGTGTCAAGTGTTGTTCATGTGCATCTACTTGCAATGGATATGTTCTGCTACTATATATAATATAGTTATACTCCATGAGCTAGCTAGCGGATAATATAGTTATGGATCTGTCAAAAATCTATTTTTTATAAATGATGATAGTTTGCACAAGATGTGCACACATGTTAATTTTTGTTGACTTGAATCTATTATGCCCTTGGTTTTTGTACTTAGCTTGTCCTAGAACAGTTGTATATGTATGTGTAGGCATTGCTCAGTTTCTTTACATAGCTTTGGGCTGGAGGAATTAATGTGGCTCATTTGGTCTCTGTATGTGTAGGCATTGCTCAGTAGTGGCTTGATTTTCATGTACTATATGCACATATATTAATAATCTGCAGAATTTGAATCACTGAAACGGAAGTTCTGTAGATTAATAATTTGCACAATTTGAATGAGCTAA
Source organism: Bromus sterilis (assembly GCA_950022295.1). NCBI lineage: Eukaryota > Viridiplantae > Streptophyta > Magnoliopsida > Poales > Poaceae > Bromus > Bromus sterilis. The sequence goes on from OX465596.1 coordinate 11,005,185, forward strand.
CTGGAACTGAAGCTCCAGATTAATAATCCGTTGTTCGTTGTTCCGCAGGACAAGATGGATCCTGATGCAAGTTCAAGCTTCTTCAATGCAAAGATTTATTTTTTATGGTCCTCTGTTGTGACGTCAAGTTGTAGTTTGTCTTCTCAAATTATATTCTCAATTCAAGGCTCTGTTGTGATGAGATTTGTGCTTGTGTGTACTGCTAGTGTCACATAAATTTTATGCTCCCCTGATGGATTGCCAGTATTCTTGTATGCAGTTTAGAGAGATTTGATATATCTAAATGTGTGAATTTGATGTTGTCCAAATATTCTTGATCTTGATTATTTTTGGATGTGATTTATCTGGTGAATGTACAGATGAAGAATGTATGCTGATTTTTATGATTACAATTGAAATATCAGCCAAACATCAGAGGGAATTCATTTCATTTAACAAATCCATATGACAGCCAAACATAAAAATTGGACATGGAATTCAAATCCCACCAAATGAAAACCTCACAGGAATGTGATTTCATTTCATTTCCACCAAATGAAATGAAGTCATGGGTGCCAAACAAGCTGCTAGTGTTTTTGATAAACCACGTATTTAATATCGCATATGATTCGGGAAATCCAAAACGACTCTCAAGAGCATATGCTCATGTACACCAAAAATGATTTTGCAAATGTCAATTTAAAGAAAAAGCATTGGGGATTGCTCATTGTCACATCCAAATACTACATAGGAATTTCCAGGTGAAAAGCTTGAAATTTTGAACTGTGCAAAAAACAAGTTGAACGACAAATGTTAGCTTCAAATGGTACACTTAAATTTGTGTTTTTCATTGACGAAGCATTGCAAATCCATTTCACATGAAATTTGTCGATCACATTTGTTACACTAACAAAAACATCTACAGAAAATTTTAGAATTTTTAAACTTTATTTACTACTCTGAACAAACGAAAGTCATTTAATTTGAAACAAAAGGAGTATTTTTGTTTGTAATTTATCATTACTCCGGGAGTATGTGCCCCTGAGAGCCAAAACACCACGTCCATAGGATAAACAAACAATGCCACGAACCATGGTTCAGCTTCGAGTTCAAGCAGGCACTATCAAATACCGCATATGCTCAAATGAACGCCACAATACAACACATCAACACCATGGATAATCTCACGAAATTCGACTTATCGTGCCTTAAACTCTGCCAGCTCGAGCAGGTTGAACGCTTACCTGGAAACTAGCTACACCTCACCTCTAATAGAACACTAGGAAACTGAAACCATAAGCTTGCTACATACAACTCCACTCCATCTTCATGAAACCCACACATGACTTTTTGCAGCTACATACACAAGCTGAAAAGGATCTGTCTAAACCATTTCTGGTATCAAACCAACAAGAGAACCCTGTTGAGTTCAATCCCAGTCTGATTTCTTTTGTTTCTCGTCGGGACCATCTAGTCTTTTCTTGAAGATATCTGAATTGCGAAGCTTTTCTCTAGACTCGTGCGCTGAAGGTATTCTTGAGTTGCCCCGATGGCCCTGAACAAATGAGAGGCAGGTTACATAATTTTAACCAACAGAGGTGCTATCATGAATTTGGGGTATACACCTCCTTGAAGGCTTGAACTGTACCGTTCCAAGAGATTCTCTCTTCTTTGCACGGTAGCCCTCATTTTCTTTCATAGCATTGGGAAAGATAAGCTTCTGTGCTTTTTCGACGAACTTGAAGCCCTCAATATCACCATTCCTGATGCCTGCTTCTAGCTGCAAGAAAAGAAAGCATCTCATCAAATGAACACAACTTACTTAATACTTACTGAAGAGAGCCACTCACTGACCTGAACATGTAAGATGCAGATGAAAATGCTCGCTATGGGCAACCAGCTCTCCTCAGGGGACAACGATAAGTTCGTTCTGGAAACAGTAATGGTATTTGTAAGTTACCCAAGAAGGCGACTTGGGTTTGATCTCCAATTCACGTATCGAAAATGTGTGAAGTGTTGAACAGACAATATATAGTAAGCCCAACAGCAATTAGAAGATGGTGGTATGGTACACCATAAGTGAATATGAAATAGTACATCGTTACAGCTTACAAGGCAGGGTGCAAATATATTTGGGTAATGAGTAATGACACTAGATTTCAATAATCAAACTGAACTGAAGATTTCTGAGTAAGAAATCAAAATCTCTAAAAAATAATACTCTAACTGAAGAGGTAAGCAAAATGAAAACTATGGTAACAAGCACCCAGTGTCCCTGCTCCTTTTTGTATTGCTTCCATATATAAATTTGCACACAGAACCACAACAGGTACCACACAACAAATCACAAGGCCTAAAGGCTGCACTTGACGTTGGTAGGTTCATAGCAACACTACGTGATAGAACCCTAAGAGCGGTCCATAGTCGAAAGGTACTAAGTACATTCTAACACCACAGGAGAAATTCATAAGAATATCTGATCAGAATTTGAAGTACAAATGGGGATAATCGGCTGGTCGTTCAAAGTAGTTCGCCCCATTGCAACTGTTAGGCAATTGAAGATGATCTAATAAGTGGACCTTTGTTGATGGAAGTTCAGGGCAAAACTGAAGTGGTGAAATGGAGTCCTACCTTCCCTGAATAGTCTACAGCTCCAATGGCACAATAAACATTTCGCCAACCGAAGTCATAGTAGTATCTCAGTATATGGCTGCTAATGTTACTAGATCAGGGACTGCATCACAGAGCCGGGATTTTTCAATGCAAAACTACAGCTACTTGAAATGCTAGTCTCAGCCTCTAAGGTAAACCTAACAGAGAGCATAATCAATTGCCACAGGATACTGAACAGAGGAAACATCAACTCGTAGCTCAGGATTCACAATTATACAAACCTAAGGTAAGGAGCCAAATAGACGGCCGCGTAGAGCAGATACAGCCTCCTGCCGCTGTCCAGCCAGGCGAAGACCCAGCTCTAATCAATCCGAGGAGAAAATCACCCAAAACATCATCAGTCTGTGGGTGAGGGGATTACTGAGAGCAGCCAAGATCTTGGGCTCACCAGCCAGTTGAAGTAAGGCAGGAAGGAGATGATGGCCATCACGCCCATCCTCGTGTCCGTCGCGCCGAACTCCCCGTCGTCCTCCTCTTCCGCCGCAGCCTCCCCGCGGATCCTGGGAGGCGGGAGCGCGAGGGACGCGAGGACGCAGGCGCCCATGGCGGCGACGAACGGCGCGTCCTGCTGCAGCTCCGCGCGGCAGGCTAGAGCCCGCCGGCTGCCGGGCCGCGGGTGGAGAGAGGGGACTCCAGCCGAGCATCCATGGGGGGCACCGAAGGAGGATGGGTGCGGGGAGCGGCGGAGGGGCGGGGGAAGGGAGGTGGCGGCGGCGGTGAGCATCGGGGGTGGCGTTGCGGTGCCGGGGGGAGAAGAGCAAGTGGCCGAGCAAGGGGGTCGACGGCTGCCGGGTTGGTAGTTTGGACAACCTGTTTACGCCTTCAGCTCGTAAATGGAACTCGGGGTTTCCGCTTTCAGTCACAGTTCACGTACACACATGATCAATAACAAGGGCTAGTTTTTTTCGCCTCCTGATTATCCGAAATCGTAGAATCTGATTTCAGGAAACTGCGCACACACATTATTTATTGCCCGTAGAATCAGCCGTCCAGTTCTTTTCTATGCAAGAAACATTTTGGGTCTCTATCGATCGGTTGGCCCGAGTGGCATTGTGGTCGTAATTAACATATTGAATAAGGTACTAGTTCAAAACGAAACGTTTTATTTTGAAGGGTTGGTTAGGATCATCAGAATCGTCAAGTTTCTACTATTCTAGATTGCACTGCGATTCTGGGTTGATGCTAGGTGATTCCTTGGGGAGATGAGTTCTTTTACGTTTTGATTCTTCAGACCGTGATTCTTCAGAATCGCATCAAAAGAACTGGCTTTAAGAGAACCTTCAACAGAGATAATCATTTCTCGTTGTTTGAAAACGGTATGAACACTTTTAAACCTTTTATACAAATGCTCATTTTGATTGGATCGGTTCGAACGTCCAAATCCACCAATTCAACCTCAAAGGAAGGGTCTAAGAGCATCTTTAGCATATCCAACATAAATTCATCCTGCAAAATTATTATGCGGTTCACCCAAAAAATTGCGATACGAAATCGAATGCGTTAGAACAGATCCATAATCCCGAATGCCATATTTCACAAATTTAAAAACTTAGATAGTTCGTGGTACAAACCACTGTTTAAAATATCGCCCGATAAGCCGATAAATCTGTTTTGCAACTGTTAGGTATTAGAAAGTAGTTCAGGTAGCGGCTGAGCTAGAGGAAGTGCAACCAAGCGCGATCGAAGGCCTCGTCGCCGAGGTTGCGAAAGAAAAGGAAACCGGGTCAGGTGGAGCTACATGCCCTTCCTCCGCGGCAGCCGACGTTTCCTCCACAACCACGACCACCGCTTGATACGTCCCAAACATATATATAATTTCTGCTTGCTCCATGCATGTTTTGTGTGATATTCCTATGATCTAGATACACTTTCGATCATATTTGGACTAACTTATTAACTCAGTGTACCAGAGTGCCAATTCCTGTTTTCTATTGTTTTTCTATTTCAGTTTTCCCCCATATAAAAAGTGCTTCAAAAATTCGGGAAAATCAGATAAAAAATCAGCGTGACGGAACCTTCCAGAGTCCCTGACGGGGATCAACCCCGGAAAATCCCATGGTCAGGGACCCTGGGTTAGTCATGAGAGGCACAGGTTGGACGATAGCTCGTCGGCAAACAAGGAGGCTCGCTCCTGCTCGATATTATAGATTGGGGAGATGCGATTACAGTGGAGGCCAAGGCTGGAGTGCTCAAGGCTAGGGTTATAAGTAAGATTCGATGTCTTTGGCGTCACCCCTCCCAGCCCTTATATACCAGGCTAGGTCTCGGGGAGTCCCTCTACGTGTACAAGTATGCTTTCCTAACCCTAGCTTGCTCCGTACGGCAGGTCTTGGCACCTTCCTTGCGAGTTGCAGACTCCTACATCGGTACCAACTAGTGGGCTGAGGCCGTATCTTCATGGGCCTTCTGCCTTCATGGACACCAGGTAGGCTCATCCGTAGGAGTCGTGGGGTCACCCCCTCGTCAGTAGCCCCCGAGTGCCTGGGAGACTCGAAGAGTCGCGCAGGGACTCGAGTACATTCATTTGTCGTGCACGGTTCATCCGTGGGTCGCTGGCAGTCTGGTGGCCATGACAAAACCTGTTTCGAGGGATGCTAAGCTGAAAGGGCCCAAGGAGTCGACGGGTCGAGCCTTGGTGAATTGCACTAGGGCAAATACCACAGTAGCCCAATCAAACCAACGTCCCTCGACGTGAGCTTGGAACACTAGTGTCGAGCAAAAGTCCGGCCGCTTCAGGTCTTACGGTGTTCATTTGCCGCCAATAATGTGTGTAGCCTAAGGCGCGTCCGCCCGGCTTATCTATCATGCTCTGCGCATGGGAAAGGTTGGGAGTGAAATCTCTCTTCGGCAAGTCCCAGCCCGGCCGTACTTCGCAGCGGGGTCTTACCTACACGCTAATCTTGCATGGCTTCTGGGCATAGTGTATCGTGTTCCAGGAATGTGTGTTTTTGAGGCGCGGAGCCTTTTAGCATTGCACCCGCTTGGAACAGAACATCAAGCGGGCTGTTCACTCATTCACCCGAGGAGTTTTGTTTCGAGTGCTCAGTCGGGGAGTTTTTGTGAGTAATCACTCGAATGCCGTTTTTCGGCTCCTGAGGTGAGGGAGCACCTGGGACTTGTAGCGCCGTATGGTCCTGGCGAGTGTTTTGTTTGTCTTTGCGTCGGGTTGAGGGAGCACCCGAGACTCTCATTGGTGCGAGTGTTCACTCGAGCACATGGTTAGCCTTTAGGTGAGGGAGCACCCGGGACTCTTATGATGTACGCTCCCGATGGGAGTAAGATGTTTTTCTTCCTTGGGGAAAAGATCTGAAAAGATGGAATCTCTGGGCCTTGATGGCGTACTAAGTGCGCCTTGCTATTTGGTTTTCTTCGCCATTTTCTCAGGGATAGTGATGCCTCTATTTTGATGGTTGTCAGTGATGCGCTGCCAGTGAATCGTCACATCTCGTGGACCGGTCATAATTATGACCGTTTGTGGCGTGCGGCAGGCGCCGGTTGGGTTTCCCATGCGTGCGTTGGAAACGCGCGCGAATTGACGCACCCTGCGTACAGTGCTTCCCGTGGGAAAGCATCTTCGTCTTGGAGTTCGAGACGGCTGGGTCGTTTGGTCTTTGAATTAATTGTTGCTGTTGTCTTGGCTTCTCTGTGCTTCGAGGATTTTTGTTCTATAAATAGGCCTTTCTCTTCTACGCTTCTATCCAACTCCCTGCTTCACCTCTTTCTTCATCTCTCCTTCCGCTCATGGTTCCTAGGCGAGGCGTTGGTCGTGGTCGTGGTCGTCGTGGCCGTGGTGGCCGCACACCACGCTCATGTCGTGGAGGTCGTCATGGTGCGGTGCCATTGCCTTCCTCCTCTCCCTTGGAGGAGGGGTTCTGGCGCTATGATTTTATTTTGCGCGTTCGTGGCCAAAGTGCCAATCGCATCCTTTTTCCTTCTGCTTTTTCTGCCATTGTCTCTGAACGTGGCTTGGATGGCCTGCTTCTGCACCTTCAGGGGAGTTGTCGATCTCCTTCTTATGTTGAGTTGGAGGTTGATAGCTCTTGCTTGATTTTTCTTGGCTCTGGTTGGGGTTTGTTTGCTCGGCGTTTGAATTTGCGAGATGGTGATATGCTCAGCTGTCGCTTTGACAGTGAGAGCACTGTCATTGTCCGCGCATTCGATCCGAGTGGCAATAGCATGGATCCGCATGGGCAGGAGTCGAGCAGCGACAGCTCCATGAAGTCGAGGAGTCCTTCACCTGCGTCTTCGACTGCTTCTTCCTCCAGGGACTCTTCTGGTGGTGGTGGCAAGCAATCTTCAACCGCTTCCTCTTCTGCCTCTGAAGAAGACCTCGACGTCAAGCCACTGGTTAAACGAGCGCGGCATGCGACCTTGTAGAACTGGAGGCGGCAGCGTCATCTTCGCCGGCAGTTTGGGCGGAGCTGGAGAAGAAGCTAGAGGAGCAGGAGAAGAAGCTGGTGGAGCAGATTCCTCAGTGGCTCCCCAAATAAGTCGAGCTTCACCTTTTGTTATGTCATTGACATCATGAACCCGCTGCTTCCATCCCTACTTTGTCTGTGATGATGCTCTTGTACTAGGGTTGATTACCCCTCATGGGCACACATGTAGAAGTCATAGTTCCTTGGGTGATTTCCTCTTGTAACAGGAGTTGCCTTCTATCCAAATGTAGTTGAGTCCTTTTTGTATTGAAGATGATATCTATGATGTAAACCATGCTTTATCCTTTGTGTATATTTGAGCTTTTATGCCACCGAGAACTGTGTCTTCACCATCAGGAGTTTGTCATTGAATCCTTTTTTGGGACTGAGAGTTACATTTGAGTCTTTCGCGGCTGGGAGCTGTGTTCGGGTCCATCTTGTACTTGGTGTTGTAGGTTTTTATCGGGTGCGCGACAGCGCTCCCGATGGGAGTAGCCCCCGGGGCTACGCTTGAGCCGAAGGGTCAGGCGTAGGCTAGAGTTTTGTTTCCTTTGTTGTTTTTTATCGGGTGCGCGGCAGCGCTCCCGATGGGAGTAGCCCCCGAGTCTTTAGGTGATCGTTGGCGATCGGGTGAAGACTAAAAGAACTTGTGCTTCCTCCAAAGTCTCTTCAAAAGTGTTTTGATGCCATTGGAGTGTTGATAGTTGTCTCTCGGGTGTGGTTTGTACTCGAGGCCTTGAGTGCTTCATGAAGAATATCGCGTAGGCGGTAGTGTTTCTTGGGGGGATTTTTGCTCTTAATCCCCCGAGTGCTTCGATTAAGATCGCGCAGGCGATAAAGTTGCTCAGGGGGGGGAGTTTCCTCTTCAACCCCCGAGTGTGTTGATTAAGATCGCGAGTGCGATAGCAGTCGTTCGGGGGGGGGGGGGGTCCTCTTCAACCCCCGAGTTTTTTGATTAAGATCGCGAGTGCGATAGCAGTTGCTCGGGGGGGGGGGAGTTTCCTCTTCAGCCCCCGAGTTTTTTGATTAAGATCGCGAGTGCGATAGCAGTTGCTCGGGGGGGAGTTTCCTCTTCAACCCCCGAGTTTTTTGATTAAGATCGCGAGTGCGATAGCAGTTGCTCGGGGGGGGGGGAGTTTCCTCTTCAGCCCCCGAGTGCTTTGATTAAGATCGCGAGTGCGATAGCAGTTGCTCGGGGGGAGTTTCCTCTTCAGCCCCCGAGTGCTTTGAGGTGATAGTATTTGGGCAACACTTATTTTATTGCTGTCGAGCGATTTACGTGAGTTTCCATTCATGTCCGACCGATAGAGGCTATGGATAGAATAGTCGCAACTTTGCTACGTTCCATGGGTTGCCCACGTCCTCGTCTGTCTTTGGGTTCTTCAGTCTGTAGGTGCCGCCTCCGATGACTTCTGAGATTATGAATGGTCCTTCCCATTGAGGGGAAAGTTTTGTGGACCTTCTCTTGTATTAGTCGTAGGACTAGGTCACCTTTGTTGAAGGTTCTGGTGCGTGGTCGACTGCTTTGGTAGGTACGCAATTTGTCTTGGTACCCTTCTGATTTTGCCAGGGCTGTGTCTCTTGCTTCGTCAGCCGTATCTTTGTCGTCTTGTAATGCTTCTTCTGCTTCTTCTTCCTCGTATCCGGTGACCCGGGGTGCTCCGAACTTGAGGTCATGCGGTAGGACTGCCTCTGACCCGTACACCATGAAGAAGGGTGTGTATTGGGTCGCAGTGTTTGGCGTGGTTCGTAAGCTCCATAGCACCGCGGGGAGTTCTTCTATCCAGTTACCGGCGTCTTGCTCGAGTGGTGCGAGGAGCCTGTTCTTGATTCCTCCACAGACAAGGCCGTTTGCTTTTTCCACCTGGCCGTTGGACTGCGGGTGCGCGACTGATGCATAATTGATTTTGATGCCCAGTTCTTTGCAGAAGTTCTGAAATTCTGCGGCTGTGAAGTTCGTGCCGTTGTCCGTGATGATGTTGTGTGGCACTCCGAATCTGAAGATGATCGATTTGGTGAAGTTGACAGCCGTGAGAGCTGTAGAGCTGGTGATGGGCACTGCTTCGATCCACTTAGTGAACTTGTCGACTGCGACGAGCAGGTGTGTTCTTCCGCCCTTTGATGATTTCTTTAGTGGGCCCATCATGTCGAGTCCCCAGGTGGCGAACGGCCAGGATAGTGGTATGGTCTTGAGCTCTGATGCGGGAGCGTGTGGCCTGTTGGCGAATTTTTGACAGGCGACGCAACGTCGCAAGATTTCCTCTGCGTTTTTCATGGCTGTGGGCCAGTAGAATCCAGCTCGGAATGCTTTGGACACGAGCACTCGACTGCTCGCGTGGTGCCCGCAGGTGCCTTCGTGGATTTCTAGCAATAGGGCTTTGCCGTCCTCTTTGTCAATGCATCTTTGGAGTATCTGGGTGATACTGCGCTTGTATAGTTGTCTGTTGATCACAGTGAATGCTTTGGATCGTCGGCTGATGCGTCGTGCTTCGGCCACGTCTTGTGGCAGCGTGCCTTCGATTAGGAATCGGAGGAACGGTTTAGTCCAGACAGGTCCTTCGAACTCCGTCGGGGTTGTGCTGTTGGATGCACTGGTGCTTGTTTCTTCTGATGGTGTTGCTGCTGCCACCCGTGTTATTTCTGGTGCGTCTTCGCCGTCCACTACCGCTTTGGGTGTTGCTGCCTGCGCCTTGATGGATCTTCAGTTGATGCTTTCGAGAAAAACGCCAGGTGGGACAGGCGCCCGGGTCGAACCGATGTTCGCGAGCTCGTCAGCTTCTGTGTTGTTGTCCCTGGTGTTGTAGTTGAGCTCGCAACCGTCGAAATTTCCTTCGACTTCGTTGTAGAGCTTTTGGTAGGCTGCCATGTTGTCGGCTATTGCGTTGCAGTTTCTCATCGTCTGCTGGACGACGAGATTGGAGTCCCCGTAAATTATGAGGCGAGTGGCTCCGCATGTTTTGGCCATGCGCATGCCATGTAGGAGTGCCTTGTATTCTGCTTCGTTGTTGGAGGCGTGATTGAAATTAATCTGGAGGACGTATTTCAGTTTTGTTCCTTTGGGAGAAATGAGTACAACTCCTGCTCCGGCTCCTTGTTGTCTCTTGGACCCATCGAAGAACATTGACCATGAGCTTGATAGGTCTGGGGGGCCTGGTGTTTGAACCTCCGTCCACTCAACCAGAAAATCTGGGAGTACTTGGGCTTTGATGGCTGTTGGGTGCTTGTACTGCAGGTCTCGTGGGCTGAGCTCGATGTTCCACTCGGCGACTCGCCCGGTTACTCCAGGGTTGTTTAGTATGTCAGCGAGTGGTGCGCTGCTCACGATTGTTATAGGGTGCTCGTCGAAGTATTGAGACACCTTTCTTGAAGTTATGACGATGGCTAGTAGTAGCTTCTGGTAGTGCGGGTACCGCTGCTGGGATTTGGTCAGGAGCATGCTGAGGTAATAGATTGGTCTCTGAATGCTCTGGACCTTGCCTTCTTCTACGCGTTCGACAACGAGTGTCGTGCTTACTACACTGCTGCGTGCTGCCACGTAGAGGTATAGCTTCTCTCGTTCCTTGGGTACCGCCAGGATTGGTGGAGTTGAGAGTGTCTTTTTCAGGTCCGCGAATGCTTGGCGGGCTTCCTCTGTCCACTCGAATTTCTTTCCTTTCCTGAGCAGTTGATAGAAGGGCAGCGTGCGTTCTCCAAGCCTGCTGATGAAGCGGCTGAGGGCTGCGAGTTTTCCAGTGAGTTGCTGCACTCCTTTGACGTCGGTTGGTTCTTGCATGCGGGTGATGGCTTGTACTTTCTCGGGATTTGCCTCGATTCCGCGGGGAGAGACCATGTAGCCCAACAGTTTTCCCGCCGGTACGCCGAATGCGCACTTGTTTGGGTTGAGTTTGATTCTGTATTTGTTGAGCGCTGCAAAGGTTTCGCGCAGGTCGTCGAGTAGTGTGGCTGCTTTGTATGTCTTGATGACGATGTCGTCCACGTAGACTTGTACGTTTCTTACTATTTGCTCCTTTAGGCAGGCCTGCATCATTCGTTGGTAAGTGGCGTCTGCGTTTTTGAGCCCGAAGGGCATGGTCCTGTAGCAAAATACTCCATAGGGGGTGATGAACGATGTGTGCTCTTCGTCTTCTTCCTTCATCCTGATCTGGTTGTATCCTGAGTAAGCGTCCAGAAAGGAGAGTAGGTCGCACCCTGCTGTTGATTCGATTATCTGATCGATTCTAGGCAGGGGGGAAGTGATCCTTCGGGCAATGTTTGTTGACTGGTCCGTAGTCGACGCACATGCGCAGCACGGTCGTGTCTTTCTTTGGCACCAACACTGGGTTTGCTATCCAGGTGGCCTTCTTCGTTTCTCGGATGAACTGAGCGTCGAGTAACCGGTTGACTTCCTCTCCGATTGCTCTGCGCTTGGGCTCCGAGAATCGTCTCAACGCTTGCTTCACTGGCCTCGTGTTTGGCTTGATGCGTAGGGCGTGTTCCGCAAATTCGCGTGGTATCCCGGGCATGTCGGCTGGGCACTAGGCGAATATTTCCCACTCGTCTCGGAGGAAGACGACGAGAGCTACTGCCTGCTCCTCTGGGAGGTGGGCGTACACGTGGACTGTTTTGTCCGGGTCCGTCGGGTGCACTTGGCAAGTGACTGTGTCGCTGTCAATGCTGAAGTCGCGCCCGTACTCCCTGGATTCTCTTCGGTTCACCAATGGGAAGGTACTCTTGTCCGTCACCATGGCTATTTTTCTGAGTTCTTGTTTGGATCCGAATGTGTCGGAGATCCTGTGGAAGTCACGATCACATTGGTCTGATTTGATGAAGCTTCTGTTGATCGTGAGGACCCCCGATGATCCTGGCATCTTGAGCTTGAGGTAGGCGTAGTGTGGAACCGGCATGAATTGCGCGAATGATGACCGTCCCAATATGGCGTGATACTGTGATTGCCAGTCGAGTACCTCAAACTCGAGGACGTGCTTTGCGAAGTTACGACGGTTGCCAAAGACGACTTCGAGTTCGATGACTCCGAGGGATGTGGCTGCTTCTCTTGGGACTACCCCGTGCAACTCGGTGCTCGATTTTCTCCATACTGATCGTGGGATCAGCATCTTTTGCAGGGTGTTGGCGAAGATGATGTTCATGCTGCTGCCTCCGTCCATGAAGATCCGGTCCATGTCGTATCCTCCGATTTGTGCGTCTAGCACTAAGGGTGCATTCCCCGGTCTTGGGACTGCGGGTGGATGGTTGTCCTGTGAGAACGTGATGCTGGTCTCCGTTCCATGTAGCAGGTAGACTTCGAATGTGTTTATGCTCTCAGCTGCTCTGGCCTGCAGGGTTTGGGCGTCGCGTTGTGTTTCCGGTATCCTTCCTTCTTGGATCATGAGCACCTGTGCTCGTGATGGGCTGTGACGTTCTCCCGGGCTTGAGGTCGGCGCTTGCTCGGGTCGTTGGTTTCGTCTGTCTTCTTTCTGTTTCTCCTTCTTGAGGTCGTCGGCTAGCTCATTGAACAGACGGCAGTCTCTTAAAGTGTGACTTGACCTGACGCGTCCCCAGTCATCCTCAAAGCTGTGGATCGTGCAGGGTCCTGCTAGCTGTTCTCTGGCTGTGAGTTTGCTAGATCCAGCGTGCCTCTTCCTTCTTGATATTCTGAAGATCTGCTCGTGATCCTCCGGGTGCTCGTGAAAGCGAGGATCGGTTTCGATTCCTCGACTCATGTCTTGGTTCTTGATGAGGTTGGCAAATTCATCCGGCCTTCGATCTGGGTCGTAGTATTCGCCAACAGGTGTTTCGGAGTCGCTGTCTTGGTTGGCGGCGGGTGCCCGAGCGCGCCTTTTGGGTCGTCGACTCCTTCTGGCTTGGCGGTGGTTCTGCTGATCGTTAGATTCAATCTCGTAGTCGTCGTCTTGATGTGCGGCGGGTGCCCGGGCGGTGGAGGGTTGTCGGAAGATTTGCGAGTCCTCCGCTGCGCGTCGTAGTTCGTCGAGTGGAACTCCTTCGTAAAGGCCCCTCGCCGTTCTTCTGGGTCGTCGACTCCTTCGGTGCTGGCGCTGTGCTTGGCCGTTACCGTAGTATTGGTCCTGGCGTGACTGCGGCTCGAGTGGTCTTGAAGGGGTGGCGAAGATGTCCGCCGTGATCTTGAATCCTTCGAGTGGGCTAGGTCGGGTTCTTGCCCTCGAGTTGTGGCTTGCTGAAGACGGGGCCGCCGAGATCGTGATCCCAACCTGCATAGTTCCCACAGACGGCGCCAATTGACGGGGATCAACCCCGGCAAATCCCATGGTCAGGGACCCTGGGTTAGTCATGAGAGGCACAGGTTGGACGATAGCTCGTCGGCAAACAAGGAGGCTCGCTCCTTCTCGATATTATAGATTGGGGAGATGCGATTACAGTGGAGGCCAAGGTTGGAGCGCTCAAAGCTAGGGTTACAAGTAACATTCGATGTCTTTGGCGTCACCCCTCCTAGCCCTTATATACCAGGCTAGGTCTCGGGGAGTCCCTCTACGTGTACAAGTATGCTTTCCTAACCCTAGCTTGCTCCGTACGGCAGGTCTTCGCACCTTCCTTGCGAGTTGCAGACTCCTACGTCGGTACCAACTAGTGGGCTGAGGCCGTATCTTCATGGGCCTTCTGCCTTCATGGACACCAGGTAGGCTCATCCGTAGGAGTCGTGGGGTCACCCCCTCGTCAGTCCCGAAGGATGACCAGGCGGGACCCACCTAGGCCCTAGGCGGCCACCTGGAGCGGCCAGGGGCTTGGCCGCGCCGGGGGGGCGCCTGGCCCCCTGATGGCCCCCTGGCTGCCCCCCTTCGCCTATATATTCTCCGTCTTCTGAAACCCTCGAGGACAGAGCCCTTTTTCGTGATCTCGCCTCTGTTCCGCCGCCGCTGCGCTTCCAAGATCGGGAGCGTCAGCAGGATCGTTCCCAGCACCCTTCCGGAGGGAGGATTGACCTGCGGGAACTCCCCCCCCACCATGGACGCTTCCCGGATGTGCCGTGAGTAGTTTCCTTTGGACTATGGGTTCGTGATCAGTGGCTATGTGATGTTCTTCTCCCCTCTTTGTTCTTCATGGTTTAAACCTCCTGAGCTGCCCTACATGATCGAGGCACATATGTAATTTTCTGCTGTTGCTATGCTGAGTTTGCTAGGATCTGATGGATTATGAGATTATGTTCAGATTGTGATTGAGTAATATATTTGGTTCTTATCTTTTATATTTTTTCCCTAAGTAATTCTTGCACGTTCTCTGTTGCTGTTTATTGCTTTGGCCAAGTAGTAGATAGTAACTCCAAGAGGGAACGTTATGCTCGATTGTGGGTTCATGCCCCCCGATGACACGCTTGAGTGACATAAACATGATTCTAGGGGATGTGTTGTTGCCACAAGGGGGGAAACGACGGTGCTTGTAACCGCGGTTGCAAGGATTGTTTACTTTACGCAAAGTGTTTTTTAATGCAGTTGTCTGTTGCTTTGGGTTTACACTTCAGGTGGGCTCGCAACTTAATACCAGCGAGATGTTCTGGATAGACATCTAAAGATGGATGATTAGTAGTAGATGCATTTGGATTTCGGTCTACTTATTTTGGCATACTGCCCATGCTTTTGAACCTTGTCCTTTCTTTGTAACATAGTTAGCATTGCGGTGCATTTTTAATCCTGTCAATTGCCCGGCTGTAATTTTTTTACCTCGCATAGCAGTTTATCGTCTTTTAAGAGAGAGGCATCACTAGTGAACATCACGGGACCCCGGTCCATATTCTCATCACTGTTTACACGCTCATTTATTTTCCTTTATTTACTTTTTAGCTGCAATCATTATTATCTTTTATCTCTTGCGTTTGACCCTTTGTAAACAACAAGATCGGAGAGATTGACAACCTCTCTGTACTCGTTGGGAGCAAAGTTATCTGTATATGTGTGCAGGTCCACGTCAACCGTCAAACTTCTGACGCCATTGTCACCTACTTATCATCTCCGGAGTCCTACTGGAGACATACCTTGGTATCTTCACCGAGGGAAATTTGCCGCTACACTGCATCTCACCTTCCACTTGGGGTAACCAACGAGGAGAGACATCACCGCTCGTCATGAAATTGCTCGCCGGAGTTGAAGAAAATAAAGCAGCAGAGAGGGGGAAAGGATGAGATACAGGAACCCGAAATCACCCTCGCAACGTAGATATAGCGGCTGAAGCGGTCGCTTGCAGGCCGCCCACAAATTTTTTACGGGTCTTGGAATTTATACATTATCTAATCTAGACCAAAAAAACGTTTGTACGCAAAAATGTCCGTGTTTATACGGGCCGACGACGAAATAACGAATCTGCTAGACTTGCTTTAAGAGAATCTGAAGCGTGTGCCACGCTAGAGCATCTCTAGCAGATGCGTTACATCTTCATCCCGTAAAAATGTTTAAAGGACCGCCCGTAAAATGATTTAGTGTATGTGTGCGTTTTGTCGGAACATATCCCACAATAATTTCGTTGTGATACGAGTATAGATGATATGTTCAACGTCTGAGCCCTAGCAATATCGTAAATCACTTTTTATGTTTTGCAAAATCATGTTGTTGAACAATATAAATTAATACAACTGCATTATAAATAAAATTTATAAACATTTTAACATAAATTCAATACAATAATCATCTCAATTACAGCATATGTTCAAACTCGTATATGGAAGAAGTGATTCAGATAGGTCAGTATATCACCAAAGTAGTTTGTTATGAGCATGTTGTGACCGAGACCTCGGTTGCTCGGAATGCAAAGGTAGTTAACTGTCGATCCCTGTCGCTTTTTTAAATCGTCAACGAGATGCGACAACAATAGGTGCTAAATATCATCGTCGAAAATAAGCTCCTTTATGTCGGAATCATCCGACGAAGAAATCCCATTCGTAGTTTTGTCTAAAATCACTCGTCGCCCAGAAATGATATCGCACAAATTGAGCTCACAAACACCTTTTTTGGGAAGAAAATCCCTCGCGACCGCAGCCACCTACTTCCTCTTCGCCCCTCCCGTCTGAAGCATTGTCAGACTTGCCGCAATAAAGTACCGCCCGAAGATTCGGAGTGGATCCATGGCCTTGGCGGTTACACACCTGCAGGAGAAAACTGTGCCCCGCGTAAAATAACTATAATGGAGTTAGGTCATGTCCAACACCAACCGTCAAACTTTCCACATTCGTTTGGATTGGGTTGTCCGGACCATTTTTGCCATGCAACACGATCATGTATCCGTCTGCGGGTTGTTCTTCATGCTTGTATTTTTTTCGCAAAATAACCCAAAATGGAGGTAGGGATTAGCGGGAGTCTGGGCCGCCCTCGCTCGACAACCAGGTCCCACCCAAAATCCGTTCACGCCAAAAATTCTTTTCGCACGCGAAGCGATCGCCGCGCAATCATGGAGATCGCTGACATTGGATGTCGGCCGAACGCAGGCACGACCGGGCACTGTGGTCGGTATTGATGCCTAGATAGTGCCGACGCGATCATTCACTGAAGGGACGGACGCCACCACATCTTGGAGACTCATTCTCTGCGTATGTTCAATGCCGGAGAGACAGTGCGGGACGACTATTCATTCGTTGACTGCCAGCATTGAACCAACGGGCGGACGAGAAACCCACTCCGGCGCCCACATTCAAACTAGCTCCTCCGCTCCCTTGCTCGGTGTCGGCTACTTAAATGTACCCTGGCGGGATCTTGGACAAACACCACACACCGCCTGTTCTCCTCTCTTCTTCCTTCTCCTTGCCATGACACTGAGCTCTAGGATCTTGTATGATAGAGGCATGTTCGTCGGTCGAGCAAAAGCGACTACGGACAACAACTCTCTTTAAGAAGCCCAGTGCACTTACGACCTTGGCGGCCATTATGGGAAGCATCTCTCCTCATCATAGGGATGCGCGTCGATTGACTATAATGTGCAGGTGGTGTGCTCCTGCGGAAGGCTCAGGTGGAGCACATATGTCGGTCCTCACTTCATACTTTGATCTCGCGACGAAAGCCACTCATGCACGACGGTCTATCGGGATGCCCTTCTCTTTGGGATGGCATCCTGCATCTTCACAGCTGGCACCCCGAAGATGAGACAACTTGGTACAGAAGACTGGGTTGTCGCCCTTCTGTGTCATTTACCCCGAGCTTCTTCGCCGCCTGTCCACTGTGTTTTTGGATCGTCTTTTCCAATGACCTGAAACGGTCGAAATCGTTTGGTTTGCATGAAGATTACGACTACTATCTTCCTGCGCTTCAATGCCAATGACTTGGAACGATTAAAAGCGTCTGCAAATCATGCAGTTCCTCATGGCGCTGTGGACGAGTGTCGTTGTAGTTTTAGACTAGGTTAAAGTCTTTTTCATGAACACCATCTGATTTGCACCGTTCGATTTATATAAATCGTAATTGAACTTGAATGAATTATATCCGAATTTACTGGATTGTGGTTGCACATTATTACTCGCCTGCAAAAATAAAGTGAGGAGTTGATAAAAAACCCAAGATCAACGGTTTATTTATTACAGGGACAAAAGTTAAAGCCGTGTCGCCACGAGGGTAGTTCACCTGCGGTCATTGAAGTTGAGGCCTCACTTTGGTCGATGTACTTAGAAATACCCGAAATATGTTCATTAAAGTTGAATACGTGAACACCGACGGTCACAACTCACAACTATACGCTTTGAATAAGTATTTTGCCCTGGTGGCATATTGTTTGATCAATTGACAGTCCACGTACGTGCTAGCAAGGCTACAATTCTTCGACGGTCACTAGACTTGTCTTACAAATTTGTTTCGGTCACTGTTTCAAAATTCACAACATCACTCTATTCGTTGGTTAGTCTTTTTTTCTCATAGTTTTGTTTATATATTCAAAAATTTTTACTTAAAATTATAATATTATTGATCACAGATATAAAAAAGTTCATGAAGTGTACAATAGTATTCCAGCTACTCTTAAAAATTGTTGCTAGCTTCAAAAAATAGTATTGATAATAGTAAAATTTCCATGTGTTAAATATAGGTTTATGATAATTAATTGTTTTAATACAATATAAAAAATTTGCGTGATTTGCAGAAAAGTTTCATACCATTTAAAAACAAACCATGACATTTATAAAAATGTTCATTTATCTGAGTAAATGTTCCTAAAAAAACATTACAGTAAAAATAAGTCACATAAATTTTAAGAAATGTTTTGTACCATTCAAAGAAAGCACATAACATTTGAAAAGGTGTTCACATGTTTAAATAATATGTTCATCATATATTTTTAAATGGATATAAAAGTTCATATAGTATAAAAATATTTATTAAGATACATAAAATGTTCATCACATATTTTAAATGTTTAACATTTATTAAAAAATATTCAAACACATTTATTACAAAATGAGCATCTTGTATCTAAAAATGATCAATTTATACAAAAAAATATAACATATATTAAAAATTGGAGATTTATTTTAATTGGTATACATGTCTACGATAGACATGTATGTGAACCAATATACCTTCCAAAAAATGTTTAATAGGCCATTCCCTAAGAGAGAATGTACCATAGCATGAGACAATCTTCACACGTGGCAAGTGTATTGCCTTTGAAGTACCATAATACTATTATGTATGCCACATAAAGCCCCCAACTAGGATGAGGGCTAAAGTATATTAAAGTAGTACCATAAGCCACATCCTCCGATTTTTAAAAACGTGAACATTTGTCTAATGTTTTTTTGGAAGCTAGCAACATTAAAAAAAATCTTGAACATTCTTTACACTTCATGATTTTTTTTGTATGTGCGATGAATAATTTTGTATTTTAAATGACTATTTTTTGCAATACATATGTTTTAAATATATGAACCAAAGTAATATGAAAATATAGTAACCAACAAAGAAAGTGATGTGTTATGGATTTTGAGTCAGTGATAAAAAATAAATATTTAAGACAAGCTCGGTGACCGCCGATAACCCTGCTAGCACATACGTGGACGGTCAATTGGTCAAACAATATGCCATGTGAACAAAATACGTAGTTAAAACGTATGGCGGTGATCCTTGGTGTTCACTTTTACAATATTAATAACTGTGTTTCAGGTATTTCTATCGGCACCGGCCAATGGCCCAGTTTTCCGGCCGTGACCTCCTGGTCAGCACGATAGATATAGGAGGCCGGGTGGCCGGCCAAGTCGGGTCAAGGTTGAAACGACGAAGAGTTCTTCTAGTAGAGTGTAGGTCACACTGTAGTACTTGCAGCCACCCCATGTTCGTTCGTTCCTGCGAATAGTAGCACACTTGTGCACTCTGCACGTCTCCCCAACCACTCTCAGAGAAAAAGTTCAAGCCACAAATATGGACCGGATGGCTTCTTCTTATAATGCGAACGCAGCTCTTCTGCGCTTTCTCAAAAAACAAATATGGACCGGATGGCGCAACGTGCCCGACGACCTTTTGTGCCGTTCGTTGGTCGCCTTTCGCAGCAACTCTCTCTCAAGGGCTCAAGGCGAGTCGGCAGGCCGGCCAGGCAGCCGCGAAGGCGCCATCACCGACCAGAGAGAAGATCTTCCACCCGTGCCCTTGAAGCCTTGGACGATGGATTCAACCATTCAACCAACCAACAACTAGCCTAGTCCACTCCGTCCATTCTCCCTGCCCAAATTCCATTTTCACTTCAACATCAACCAAAAGAAAGAAAAAGGAAAGCTCATGGGTCATGGGAGTGAGTTTCTACAAGCAGAGACACAAGCATGGCCGGGCGTCGGCGTCCGCCTTTCGACCGACCAACAAAGGCTGAAAAAGGTCTAGACCAATATGGTGTAGTTTTCACTCATGACCTCAAATGCATCTTTATAAACAGTTACAAATAGTAATAAAATAAATTTAAAACAAATATTCAACAAACATTGTTGGATGTTCTACATACATCTAAATTTTCAAAAATAAAAAAGACATTTCAGTTTCTCAGAAAAAAAATACAAAATCGATGTATCTGAAAATGCACTTATGAAAACGAATGCTGATTTTATTATATTTGTTCGCCCTTCAAAAATGAACACCAATTGGCAGCGAACAACCGGTCCGAGTGGATGCGTAATGAACTGCTGCTTCACTCTAGGAGATTAGATCCAACAAACATTTTGGTTCGCTGCTGATCCTTTTCAGTGTGACCCCGGATGACCCAAAGTCTAGTTAGTTACCTTTATCGTATTTTTTTTAAATAATTAGTAATTTGGAATATAAGAAATGATAGTTGTAAAAAATGACATATTTTGAAATCTATAAAATTATGAAATTTCCATGAACAATACACAAAACACTATTAAAATATTAAAATTCCCGTAGAAAATACAAAATAAAAAAATCTCATCATTTGAAAAGGAAAAAAAGTTTAATTTTGTCATGCAAACAAGTAGAACTTTTTTACATACAATTGCCTTGAATATGGATTTTTTTGCCTATAATTGTCATGGACACATGGCAGAAAAACAAGTAATACAATTACCATCCTAAAACAATGATATTTGACATGGTGTATGAAACGAAATTACCATGCTATCTTCGAATTTAAAACTTAAATTGGCCATGGTCCAACAACAAAAACATATCCACGACAACTAAAATTACCATGTTCTAACAATAATTTCATCACGGAAATTCATACATACAGTAAAATAGAACTAAGAAATGTTTGTTGGCAAAATAATCACTTTTCCTATTTTACGATTAATAGAGGAGCTCAGGGTTGTTAGATTGGCACTTCCTCATGGCAATGGTTCGTGGGACGCGTCCGGGAAAGGGAAGAAAAATTTACTGCCGCACCACCTGCTGCTGCTGGCATTCAACTCCTCTGCTGTTTCTCTACAGCGCCTGGCGACAAGAAAATTGAATCGAGAGTTCGCAGGCGCAGGGGTCAAATGGGCTCGTCGTTTAGCCTGCCGGCGGAGTACTCCACTCCACTAGGTGTACTGCGCCTAAACCCTCAAAAAAAAAAGGTCTACTGCGCCTGCTCTGCTCTGCTGTAGATTTGGTGGGGAGCGACCGAGGGAGGAGAGGACGGTGCAGTACGTATCGAATCAAGATCGATTTACTTTTCTTCCTCCGTTCCTCGGGCTCCGTGGCTGTCCGTCCAGCGACGGCTTGATTTGATATTTGTTTTCAGAAGTCAAATGAGCCAGTAGTTTACTGCTTCTGGTTCAACTCGAGTCCTATGCCGCTGCCTGCGTGACATCATTTGATTTGAGTGTGACATCTCCAGCCAGGTTCAGGTCGACTCATTGTTATGCTTCCACTTGTCTGCCCGGGGGAAGTATCATGTAGTACAAGTTCCAAAATTGTGTATCAGCTAATATTTATGTTACTGAGATCTTTCACCATTGCGAGCAAACAAACGCGAGTGCCAACAATAGCCATTTCCCATCATCAGTCAGCCACAACCATGATGAAAAGAAAAACATTCAGCCATAACAATGAAAGGAAACATGGATGATCATTTTTTTTTGTATACTCCAGATTACAGCATGAATGATCTGTGGCGGTTTCTCCAGCCTCAGATTTTTCTTTGAGCAACAAACAAGAGCTCTGTCTTTTTCGTCAAGTTGAAAGAGAAACAAGGAGAATCAGTCAAAAGAGAGAACTTATATATAAACAAGTTAATATGGACAACTGGCCATAAGAAAACCGATCGACGGCCTCCCGTAAGCGTCAACACACAACAACTCAGAAGATACACGAAAACAAAGTCAGGGATTCGGTCATCCACATGTCTATTTCTTCTTTAGCCATATATGTTTCATCAGCTTGCTTCATTAGAAAAAACCAACCTTAAAACCTACCACCACCATCACCAACACCCACTACAAATCAGTAAAAGTAAACCAAAATCAAAACAAAGCCCAGGAGGAAACCCTAGACACAGCTTAGGAGAGCTGCTCTGATTTACTTCCTTCAGTCTCCACTAACCTATACATCATCATCTTCGTCACCGGATACAGGCTGCTGCAGGCACAAAAACCATGGCCAAAAGCGCGAGGGAGGGGTTCAAACAAAAAACACAAACCCATATAAGTCACTGGCTGGCTGGCTGGCTGTAAGTAAGCGGTAGTAGTTTCTTCAGGTGGTGATGGGGGGATCGATCTGATTTGGCCTGGGTGAAAGAAAAGGAGCAGCTGTCAGCCGGCGAGGATTGAGCCGGCCCGGGTCTTGGGCGGCCTCGGCGGGGACTCCACCTCGCCCAGGGACGGCGGCCTCTGCGCCAGCTTCTTGGAGGACGCCTTCTTCTCCTTCCTCTCCATCTCCTCGTCTGCTTCCATCTGCTCCCTCCTGCACTCCTCGCTGCAGAACGGGGTGTCCCCTCTGCTCCAAGAAACCATACCGTGGTTAGAAACTTAGAATGTGATGAATAATCTCAGCGTGCATTCATACGACATGAACTGGACTACAATCACACAGGCAACTAGTCATGTTACTTGTTCGTGTTGTCACACTTTCCCTCACCACATGGAAATCGCTAATTTAGTGAAAGAACCTATGTTTTTAGTTTCTGAAACAAGATGTTCATACGACATGAACTGGACTACAATCACACAGGCAACTAGTCATGTTATCTGTTCAGTTGCGCTAGCTCCACTTCATGTCGCGAATTAAGACCCTACCACAAAACCTAAATATCTACTGGAGTATCTGTCGCAGTAAAGTAGTGGAACACCTTTGGCATCTACTACCAGAAGTTCAGAAAATGAATGCAAATTCACCGATGCTTAGCAACTAAGTTTCCTCCTGAACTCTTAACACTAACTTGGCCCCGCAGAAAAAAAAACATGGCGTGGTAAATTAGCGGTAATAACTCCACATGCAAGTGAGATCGTGGGCCATAATTAAGCACACGGATTCAGGCCAAGGCAGAATTTAATGGGATCACGCGCAAAGTAAGCTGCCCGTAGTACGACACAGACGACAAGACCTTTGCGCCAACAGCAACCCACCATGAATGAAAAAAAAGTAAAGGAAAAAGAGTCCGCACCGATCTCTTCCCCTCGTTTGCCCAGGCACGAAGAAACGAATGACATTATACTGAAGAAAAAAAAACTCTTTTCTGGAGAATCTGGTGAGGCACCGACTCCTCCAGCTTTTTCCCCGGCGGTCAAAATTACTACTCTTTCCCCAAGAAATATACCGCTCCGAAGACGCCGGAAGCGCCGTCGGGACCCCGCCGTACCGAATACGACGGGAGCTAATCAATAATCAATGGAGGAGGCGGGCGGAAGGAGGAAGGAAGGCATCCGAGGACGGAGGGTAGCGGTAGCGGTATACCGTACGTACCTGTACATGAAGATGTCGCGGTTGCTGGCGATGGGCTTGCGGCAGAGGAAGCAGGCGTCGAGGAAGTGGCCGTAGGGCAGGCCGGCGGCGCCGAACCCGGCGCCGGCCCCCGCGCCGGCGCACGCCGCCAGGTCGTCCTCCACGCCGGAGCTGACGAGGCGGGTCCAGGCGTCGGCCGACGCGCCGCCCCCGCCGATGGCGGACGAGCTGTCCCCGCCGATCCCGCTCCCGCTGCCGGTGCCGCCTCCTCCGCTCCCGGCCCGGCGCTGCAGGCCCAGGGCTCGCAGGGCGGGGGAGGAGGAGTCCATCGATCCACCGACGGCCGGAGGACGGATCCGGCGACCGTGTGCGGGCGGCGGAGGGGAATTAAACCTCGGCTCGTTCGTTCGATCGATCCGGCGGTGGTGCGCTCGGAGGTCGGAGAGGGACGGTGCGCGAATCGGTGGTGTTTAAAGGGGAGACAGGCTCGGCAGGAGGTGGGAGGTGGTTTTATTATCAAGTGAGCGGGGATGGCCGGTGGTGGGTCCCGCGCGGTGGGGCCGCGGTGGTGTGTGTGGGGCCCGCGCAGAGCAGGGGTTTGCTTTGCTCCGAGGCTCCGAGTTTCTTTTGTTTCCGTTCAACGTTTGTTTCTGGACGCTTCTGTCGCTCTGTTCCTTTTTTGCGCCTGCGGGGTGGGGGCCGCTGGCCAGTGAGAGCTGGGTTCTGTGGGCGGATGGTGGGGATCGGCTGGCGGGTGGAGGCCCACACGGCAGTGAGACTTTTCGTGCAGGGGTAGGTTTCGCTTGCCTGGTCCGAGAGGTTTGTCTACGTCTACCTTTTGTTTTTTTCTGTCTACTTATTTTTTGGACATCGATACTCACCGAACGTCAGGTCGGCAGCGCGTCGTCCGAACAAAAAACGTTTCGATCAGAAAATGAGTTGAACCGAACGAATACGTTCGATGGAAAATTTCTTCAGCCCGAACGATTCCATGCATGCAGCCATAGCTTTGTCATGCACGCACGTAGCTTTGCCATGCACGCGCAGCTCACTGCAGTTACAACAGCTTGCGGCGACGGTCACCGTCGCTCGATGCATCTCATCGTCATCATTGTTATAGCTCGTCGATGTCGCCACGACTTGCCGCCGTCGTAGCTCGCCGAAGCTTGTTGTCATCGTCACTCACTACGGCGAGCTGCCGTCGTCGCTCGCTACGTCGTAGCTTGCCGCCGTTCGACAGCTCGCCACCGTCGCCACGCATGTGGTTGCAGCTTGTGCATCGACGTTGTAGCTTGCCGCCGTTGTCGCTCGCCACCTCTATCGTCGTCATTGATGTAGCTCGCCGCCGTCGTCGCTCGCTGCATCTCGTCGTTGTCTTCATTGTCGTAGCTCGATCAACTTGCCGCGCGCTCTCGTCATTGTTTCTGCAGCTGGACACCATCGTTTTAGTCGTCGTCATTGGCGTAGCTCGCGTAACTTGCCGCTTTCGTCGTTATCTCCGCAGTTCGCCGCCATCGTCGTCGTCATCGTCGTAGCTCGACACTGTCACCATATCTTCTAGCCGACGTCATCACCGTAGCTCGCCGTTATTGCCGGCGCCGCAAACTTGCCGTTGTCGTCGTAGCTCGTCGCTGCTCATCACCGTCGTCGCATCCATCATCGTAGCTCGATGCCGCTGCCGCCTCAATCGTCGATGATAAATTTGTCATGTTTTACTGAAAATAGTCATGTTCAACAAATTCAAAATATCATATCCCGCGTATAAGAATTGTCATGTCCCACTACGAATAAGAATTTCCATGTCCCATATATAACGTATGCCATGTTACACACAATATCATGTCCCTGCATATAAAAATTGTCATGCGATATGATATAAGAATTGTCATGTCCCATATATAACGAATATCATATCACACACTTTTTTTGCCATAATCAACAAACAAGAATTGTCATCTCACACAAAAAAATTTACATTCTCACACGAAAAAAGAATTTGCAATGTCCTGTCGGTAAAAAATTGTCATGTCCTGTCAGTAAGAAATTGCCATGTCCTACGAACAAGAATTGACATATCATACAAACAAAAATCACCATGTCCTACCAATAAGAATTGCCATGTCCTACTAATAAGAATTGCCATGTCCTAGTAGTAACCGTCGCAAATTTACCATGTTTTACTTAAAAAATAGCCATGTTCAACAATTTTGAACAAAAACATCATGTTTCGCAAAATTATCACGACCCACATGTAAGAATTGACATGTCCTGTCAGTAAAAAATTGCCATGTGCTACGAACAAGAATTGCCATATCGTACAAACAAAAATTGTGATGTCCTACCAATAAGAATTGCCATGTCCTAATAGTAAGAATTGTCATGTCCTATGAATAAAAATTGCCATGTCCTATGAATAAAAATTGCCATGTCTGATGAATAAGTATTGTCATGTTCTACTAAAAATTGCCATGTCCAACAAAATAAGAACTGTCATGTTCTACTAAAATTTCCATGTCCAACAAAATAAGAATTGCCATGTCCTATAAATAAGAGTTACCGCGCATCACCTCCCCAACGTCGGATATCTTCTCGGGGTTCACGAATCGTCGTCGCAACTCTCTAGGATCATCGATGTATTACTACAAATTGCCGTGGTCATATAGTAGATTCGCCGCCACCGCAACACCGACAACCGCTCCACTCCGAACCACATCCCCATCCCTCGCTGTCGCAGTTGAGGTACGCCGGAGAATCTCCCCGACGCATATGTATCCCAAGAACCCGTCATACTGCGCACCGTCACCCCCCTCTTGACCGCTGGATATCTGCCCGGGTTACACTGGTCGTTGACGCAACTCTCCGAGGTACTAGCCGATGAGTAAAAAACAGTTGAAAATACAATGGGAACCCGCCATGCCGTCCATCATACCCCCCCCCACACACACCCTCCCGACAGGCGGATATCTACTCTACGCAGCTCTCCAGAATGCCCGCCGATGCGTGAAAAGTATCTGAAAAACAATGATAGCTTTAAATCTAGCGAAAAAACAGATGAAACAAAATCATGGCAAGTTTAGTGCAAACACCATGGCAATTTCAGTGTGAATAACATGGCAATTTTTGGTCCCAAAAAAAGTTGTCGAAACATGTTGATATGGGGTCTAGTTTCGAAGATCTCGTCGCGACGGATTTAATGGTACAAACGGAATTTTAAATGGATTTTTTATTTAAGAGATAAAACTTTTTAAAGTTTGAAAAGGTTAAAAGCTGCCTTAATAAGTACATATTAGTGGGCAGTGAAGAGTGCTGTGCGGGCCGACGCGGTTCGTCCGAACAATTTCAATTTGATGACGCATCAACCCAGGTTGCGCAACGATTAGTGCGCAGAATCCGGCGGCAGAAACAACGTTTGGGTGAAGAGGGTGCGCCCGAACGTCAGGTGAGTGTCTTTATCCTATTTTTTGTCTATACTTCTACTTGGATGCGGTGGCGGAGGTACGGGTAAACAGGATGGGCCATGGCACACCCTGACCCTTAGATTGAAAATTGTCCTATATTCCATGGCAAAAATTCTCAAAAATAAAATTTAATTTAAATTTTACATGAATTTTAGTACTGTTGGCCCACCTTGATCAAGATGGTTAGATCCGCCACTGCTTGGATGCCTCTTGAAAAACTTGAAGCACAAGACCCCGAGTTGATGTCACTCGATATTATTCATTTTTACAAAAGGTTCACAAGGGATGAGAGTACGCATGAATATATTTGTCAAATTAAGGCAAATACACTAAAAACGCAAAATATCAAATAGGGTGATGTAAATAATAACCTTTGAGTTTCAAGAAGAAAGAAAATCAAAGAGTCGTCTCCCTATGCAATCTGCGTCGTTTTCCCCGGGCAACTTTAGAGGACACCGCCACCACCCTCACGGACTAGCGCCATCCTTGCTGTCATCGAAGGAGGCTAAACGGACAAAGCCCGCCGACGAACGACGCCGGTGATGTACCTTCTACCTAACGTGCCTCCTACTTGCACCTTACATCCAAGGAGAAAGCTTCATCGTGCATGTTCATGGCCGATGCCGAAGACCGATCGATGCATTTCCACCTATCTACGTGTCAGTATGGCATATGCCTAGCTTCGAATTCACTTCCTCCTTCTCGTGGGTGCTACCGTCGTCGGGCCCAGGTCAATGCCCTTCCACTTGGTTGCCTTGGCACCCGCAAGCCCCTTGGCAAACCCTTGTGCTCTGCCTTATCGTCACTGTTGGAATTATGCCCTAGAGGCAATAATAAATTGTATTATTATAATTCCAGGTTCATTATTAATGTTTATATGTCTATGCTATAACTTCAATGGCCTATACGGAGGTTTGCCAAGTAGCATGTTAACTACCTTCGGAGGAAAACTCATATGCAGGTGTGGAGTATAAACACAAAGTGTTCTTAGTCTGCCTCTAGGACTAACCCGTGTGTTATGGATGACATGTTTTCCTGTTCATAGGGCATTGTAAATGCTGGTAACACATGGGAGCACACTGTTGCCAGAACAAGGGTGCTGAACCGACCCAATTGTATGATTTACTTTGAGATCACATCGTTTCCATGTTATAAGTAAAATCATTTAAAGTTAATATGCCTGTGTCCTTCATGACCATAAGAATGTTTCGTAACTTCATACCGGAGGTTGGGTTTTGACACTGCCCCAACACCACCCGTAACAGGCGTGGCTTTGATCACTCACACCTGAAAGTGTGTCAAGGGACTTAACGATTCGAGTTGGGAATTTGCTCCTCTAACGATGGAGAGATACTTCTGTGGGCCTTCTCGGTATTACGGCATCCAACATCGTCTGGCCAGACACTGTGAATTGATCACAAGGGATACCGGAATACTAAAAGAGAAAATGGAACAAAACGAGAAGGAGGATGACTTGGTATAATGGTTAATGGTTAATCATGCGGATACCTAATAGATCTCACCTCAGGTTTTGCATAGTATCGTTAAGCAAATAGGACTGGCATGTTAAGCTTGTGGTTCACTCGAATTTATATTCGTGTAGGTACGGGAACCGTTATGGGTGTCCATGGCTCCGCTATCGGTTATTGTTCCGCGGGAAAGTCAGTTTCCGGTTCATGTCCGTATCCTACCGAACCTATGGGGTCACACACTTAAAGGTAGATGATCTGTAGAGTACTAGAGTGATAGGAGCATGTATTTATCACACAACGAAAGTCTCGGAGTGATCGGGTTATGATCGATGAGAAAACCGGAACTGTTTCGGAGACCCGATAAGGTACCGGGAAGAGTTTTAAGAAAACCGGGTGAAACCGGAGGGTCGGAAAAGTTCCAAGTTGGTCTAGATATATTTAATATTCATTTATTATGTATTTCGAAAAGTTTTCAGAATTAAATTAATGAATTTAATATAAATGAGCTCCCTCTCACTTGGAAGGCCCAAGTAGGGAGGGAGCACTTGGGCCAAGGGAGCCCAAGGGGGGAGGCGCCTTGGGGGAGCTTCCAGGAAGCTTCCCCCCCTCCTTGGCGCAGCCCTAGGGGAGGGGAAACCCTAGGGCGCAGCCCCTACGGTTGCCCCCTCCTCCAAGGTGGCTCCCCTCCCCCTTCCCCTATAAATAGAGGAGGTGGGGGCACCCCTTCAACACACAATTGAAGTTGTTCTCTCCCGAAGGGCTGCCCCCTCTCTCTCCCTCTCATTAGATCCAATCTCCACCACCCCGAAGGGCTGCTCCTCCCTCCTCTCTACTCCGGTGGCTCCGAGCTCTGGACGGCGGAGCCCTGCCGGATCATCTACACTGTACGTGTGGATCAACCGTAGAGAGATCGTGTGTTCGATCTGCGTTCGAGGGACTCCACGGTGATTAGATCAAATCGTGGGATTGTTCATCTTTACGCTTCTCCAACTCTCCATCGACATCTTCCGCCGCGAGAGAGTGAATCCGTTGAACGGTTGCAAAAGGTAACAAGATCGATCTTCTCATCTGCATCTTCCTAGATCCGTTCTTGGGGTTGGTTTTCGTAGTGCCGGATTTTTTTTGTTTTCTACTCCGAATCCCAACAGTCACTCCTCTTATTTAGGCATCTCCAATCATCGACTTCCACCACTTAGTTGTGATGCCTTTGCAAGATGGCATCCGCGACACCCAAGCGTGTGTTGGAAATATGCCCTAGAGGCAATTATAAAATGTTATTATATATATTTCCACGTTCGTAATTAATGTTTATATTTCTGTGCTATAATTGCAATGACCCTGACTGTGAGATTCAGAAGAAAACTCATTTGCATGTGTGGAAATGTAAACACCAAGAATTCCTGGTTTAGCCTCTAAGACCAGCTCATGTGCTAACTGATGATTACGTTTTCTTAATCATGGACATTGTTCTTGTAACAAGGATGTCAGTAGCAATGGGAACATATTGTTAGCAGAAAAATGATGTTGAACCGACCCCAGTATTGAATGATATACTTAGAGATCACATCGTAACTACGTTATAAGTCATATCATGAAATGTTATCATATACGTAATTCCTTAGACCATGAGAGTATCGAGTGGCTTCACACAGGAAGACATGCTTTGGTTCTTAGATGAATCCTCCCGTAAATGGGAAGTAGTAAAATAAGTTATGGGTATGTCAGATGGTGTGGCTAGTGACTGTGATAGTTCAAGGATGGGATTTTCTCCTTCACGATGAAGAATATGTTCACTTCGGGCCCACTCGGTATGACGGTATCCATTATAGTCTGGCCAGACGCATTGTGATTCAGTCACGGGGTTACCGGAATACGATAACGAGAAAAGGGACAAACGAGCAAAGAGGATAACGAGTGGCTTGTGTTCAAAAGTTGTTACACATGGGTGCCAAACTTCTATCCTCTAACTTTGTCATATATCGCGAAGCAAAGGGAATGGTACATGACTAAACATAATGGTCCACTCGAAGTTTCTTCGTGTATGTGCGGGAGTCAACATGGGTGTCCATGGCCCCGCTGTTGATTATTGGCTATTGACAGAAGGCTGTTGACCTATGTCCGGAAGATGTTCTGAGTCATGTCCGCATTATACCGAACCTATTGGGTCACACACTTAACGAGCAGTAGTCTGTTAGAATGCTGGAGTGGTAGAAAGTTTAGTGGAAGCAAAGCAGAATAGTTCATACGGGTACCGGAAGTAGTTCCGGGGATTTATGGAATAGTTCATGAGGGCACCAGAAGTAGTTCTGGGTATTTAAGGATATGTCCGGATCACTCTGGAGTAGTCCCAGGTGGTTCCGGAACATATGAGAATGGTACTGGGGAAGTCCTGTATCAACCGGAATAGTTTCCGGATAATCGTTGGGCGTCCCGACAACCTTCGCGGTCATCGGGTGGCTTAAAATGTAACTCGGATGGTCTTGGAAACTATCCGGATGGCTCCGGCACGTCCAAGAACGGCCCCGGAAGGTCCTGGAAGTGCTCCAGAAGGTTCCGGAATGTCCCGAAACGATCCCCGAAGGTCCCGGAAGGTCCTGGAAGGTCCTAGAAGCTTCTGGAAGGTTCCGAAAGTTTCCGGGCAGTACCACCCACTACCCCACGCCCCTAGCCTTGGGGGGCAAGCCACCTAGGCTGCCCTGGCCGGCCAAGGAGGTGGGGGCGCACCAAGGGGAGGGAATCCTCCAGGTGGGAATACCAAAACCCAAATATGGCAGGTTTCCGGTGGGAAGGTGTGGGAAGGTTTGGGAGGTTTGGGAGTCCAAGTTGGACTCCCCACCCCCCTTATTGCGCCCCAAGGGCCCCTTTTCCACCTATATAATTTGGGGTAGGGGTGGGGGGCGCAACACAACTTGTCCCCAAGGTCTATGCGCCACCCTCCCTCCTCTAAACTCCGTTGCTCCACAATTAGACCCCGGTTTAGACGCTGTTCTAGATCGGAATCCGTTAGGGTTTTCTCCCTCTAGTTTTCTCGGTGGCGTTCATCTCTGGACGGCGGAGCGCTGCTGGATTGATGCTACGGTATGTGTGGATACTAATGGAGGGGTCGTACCTTCGACCCTTCTTCGAGGAGCCTGTTCGTGGGACTTGTCCGTGGGACTAGATCGCGGGACGGTTCGAGGGATCAATATCCTCGCGGTTGGGAGGTCATTGAAATTCCTAGGTGCAGGGATCTTCACCGACGGTCTTCACCAACTCTACTTCCGCTACATCGGTTGGTGAGCCATGACCTAAAACCTTGTATGCAATCTTCTTGGATGATCTTGGGTTCTTGATTCGTAGGCCGAAATTTTTGTTTTCTACTACGTTTCCCAACAGTGGTATCAGAGCGATCCTTGATTAGATGCATGTTTAGGTCTTGATCATATGTTTGATATGAGGCATTGATTTTCTTGTTGCTTCCCTGTCATGTGATTTTTTCTATGCTTGATGGCAAGTTGAGGTTTTGCTACAAGGATTGAGTTTTCCATCGATCCCTCTATGCTGCTTTCAGTATGCTGGTTGCCTTGATCATGGTCTACATCAAACTCCTTGGATATCATCTTAATCTCGCAATAGAAGATTTAACATGAGGGGCTTGTGGATTTTATGAACTCAAATCCACACGGGGGTCACGCGTTGAACAAAGTTTGGCTTGTGGCATTAGTTGCTGCACGCACCCCGAACGTTAAACTAGCAACAATGAAGTATCGTGTTTGGTTTGTATAGGGAACAACGTATGCATGTAACCTGCTAATCAACCACGATAAAAGTTGCAACAACCCGTGTAGATGGCGATCTAACTTGTTTTTGCAGAGTGTGCATGTGATGTGGTATAGCCTTCAAGATTTGCAATGTGTTTGTATGAGATGCTATATGTTATGTAATATTTATTCGCGACCTGCGTGTCGTGGTACGGCATGATGAATGGAGTCATATGATTGTCACTTAATTATGGCCTGCGTGCCAGAACTGTTTATTAGCTCGAGGCAAAGCAATAGATAGATGCAAGGTGATGATCTACGATGCGGAGGTGGACCCCGACGCACATGCCGGAAGCCGTGGTGATGTTCCTGGCGCCAAGGAAAAAGTTGGTGGACACGGTGACTTCAACCACGACGACGTGAAGACAATGAAGACTTCACGAAGCAAAGGGCTATACTATATCACATAATTTTATGAACTTCCTGTGATGTTTATCCCTTTGATGCACCCTTGTTTGATGCGCGGTAGTCGTATTTTATTAGGGTGATCTCTCGCAAAACAATATCAAGTTGATAGTGTTCTTCCAACTGTAGCACCGTCTATAATATGTTTCACACCGGAGCAGGTCATGTCACATGGGTGCACACGGTGTTACGCATAAAAGGCGGGTGTGTTAAGAACATACTGCAATTACACTTGGTTGTCTTGACGGTTTGGATAAAAGTTTGCTACCGGAACACGCCCATCGAAAGATGAACAAGAATCACCTTTGGCGTGATTGGCAAGTTGGCCTACCGGTCCAGTCTAAGTCATCAGTGATGTCACATCAATGGCAGACGATTGGGTTGGATCTTGAATCACTCCAGCATCAATTACGAGAGATATTGATCTGAGTGGGAGTGCACTTAGTAATTAAATTGATTAATCACAAGTGCAACTTAATTATGAACAAAGCCTTAGTATTTGCATTATCGTTGTAGAATAATGGCTCGCGTTACCACCTTCCCAATTGATTTTGATTAACTGTATTATCTGGTAAATTTTTTTTACGATTGGTACCGTATTGTGAGGACTATCCTCAATAGTGTCGAGAAGGAGCTTGTCCTATCGCAAATTTTTGATGCTCTCCCGCTGATGCTATGGATGATGTAACTTACGTCCATAATCCAAAATGCTAGAATTCCACCACAGCTAAGTGCATTGTCTTCACCACCATGAAACCCGAACTTCGAAACGTTTGGAATAGTTATGTTATATTCATGGAACTGAAAAATTGTTTTCAGTAGTAAGACAACTAATGTTGGATATAAGATATCTAGTACAATGTATGATTGTAAGCATTTGTGAAAATGTTCACTGTGCTCTAAACAAAATTGATAAGTGTGGGATCCAGAAGAACACTGATCATATGATGATGAGGATTAAGGGAAAGGATGTTCCATAGGGTGTTAGTAAGACTTACACGCCGGAAAGTCCATGGCCTGCGCCACCCTTGGTCATGTGTGATCTTCTGTGAGTAGGAGTGACATTGGAAATAGAACTATGATACGTATAAAGGCAAAACGAAAGAAGACTGGAATAACCAGCTCAGAAATGAAATTCATACGGAGTTATAGATGAATTCATTGTTGGTCAAGAGGATTAATTCTTGGGAATCATGATTAAGCAGTTAATTGTGGATTCTGTATATTGTGATTAAACTGTTGATCACCGGAATATCACATCGATTGCATATTGTTGCAACTCAATGCAAGAAATACTATGGCCTTTATGACTGGCTAATGATGAGTTTTGACACGCTCGGGAACACGGTAAAAGGTTTACTATACCGTGTGTTGACTCTATGATTATCTTCATAATTCATTTTAGAGTTGAGTAAATTGTTACTACACTTTATCCTTGTTGCAAAACATCATT
The DNA here is from genome assembly GCA_950022295.1 of Bromus sterilis. Taxonomy (NCBI): domain Eukaryota; kingdom Viridiplantae; phylum Streptophyta; class Magnoliopsida; order Poales; family Poaceae; genus Bromus; species Bromus sterilis. The sequence continues at coordinate 11,039,123 of OX465596.1, forward strand.
TTGAATCAAGTTTGTTGCAAGAGAGTTGTTCAAAGCTATGAATAACGTAAAGACCATACTTCCATTATGAATAGGTTGTATGTTATGAATCTTGATAATAATACTAAACATCCATAACACTGACGCTAAACGTCGCAACACTGACAGAAATATCACATAGATGTGGCACTACCGTTTATCACAAGTGACATAACATGCATGAAGAATTTCCATAAGTGATGGACTTTCGAGTCATATGATTATGAATCACTTGACGCTTGCGATCTTTGTCTCGAAGTAATGTGACTAAAACACCGTTGATGGGCCATACATGAACGGGCAACTAAAACTTTGGTAATCATACATGATGATGTGTGTAGTCCAATAAGTGTGGTTGTGTGCAGTGGATTTCCTATCTTCACTCATGAGTTGAAGTAGATATGTGGATATCTGTTCAATAGAGACATACGTCTGAAATCTTTGAAATGTTTAAGGAATTTTAGAGTGAAATAGAAATTCATTGTAACAAGAAAAGAAAGCTTCTGCAAATTAGATTGTAGAAAGTAATATTTGAGTTACAAGTTTAGCGAATGTCTGATGAGTTGTGAAGAAGTGTCATAACTTGCGTCTCCCGGAACACCACTATGAGTAAAGTGTTCGAGAGATGTAATCAAGCCATGTATGACACGGTAAGATCAAATATGACGTTTATCAATTTGCCATTATACTTATTAAAGTTATGCGTTAGTGACTACGGCTTTTACACTCAAAAGAGCATCATCAAATCTATTGAAATGACACCATATTAGATGTGGTATGGACTGTTAAAACCATGTTGTCTTTTCTTCAAATTTGGGTAGATGAGGCATATGTTTGACATACTCAAAACCCCAAATCAGATAAGTGCTATTTTGTTAAGGTTATGCCAAAAGTTTTGGTATTTCTCTATCACCGCACAAAAGCAAAACTGTTTGTTGTTAAGAACGGTGTGTTTCGAAGAAAAATAGTTTCTTACAAAAGAGTGAGTGGGAGGACAGTGCAACTTGTTAAATATTGTTGAATCTTCAAATAAGTGCGCAACTGAACCACACAGGTTATACAAAACTCGTACAAACATTCATGATATGTAAAACGAGATATTGTTGTTCGACAATGATAAACCTGTGATATACAAAGAAGCGTTGATGGGCCCTGACTCCGGGATTTGCCTAAATGCCAAATAAATCCGAGATAGTATCCATGGAAGTAAGTCAAGTTTTGAACTTGGTATACCCTCCGAAAGACTAAAAGTCTGAAGAATATATATATGGATCTATAATTGATTCGGATGAAATTGTTTTATCCATAAAGCTCAACTCGTTGGGAAATTGTTTTCTAGCAAGTTCAAAAGTTGACTACGGCGAAATAGTGTCGACCGTAGAAATGCTTTAGTCAGTTCGGGTTATATTAGCAATTACTACATATCTTATTTATAGGATATGGTAGAATGAACGTCAAAACAAAGTTCCTACACGGAAATATAACAAAGGACGTATATGTGATACGACCGGAATGTTTTGTCGATTCAAAGGATGCTAAAATAGATGCAAGCCTTGGATATCCAGTGATGGACTGAAGCTAGCATAAAGGAGTCGGAATTTTCGTTGTGATGAAATTGCCAAAAGAGTTAGTTTTCATCAGGAATAACGAAGATGCTTGAATGTTCAAGAAAGTAAGTGGGAGCTGAATGATATTTTTAAAATCTTATGTAGATGACATATTGTTGATTGGAAATTATATAAATTTGTTGACACGAATAAGGACTTCATTGGAAATAGTTTTTAGTTCAAGAACTTGGGCTAATATAGCATTGGTATTGAGCATAGTGATCTATGCAGATAGTAAGTGCTTGTTCATGCTAAAGCCAACGTTACATGTTGGCATGATACTAAATTAGTTTAGTATGAAAACGCCAGGAATGATGTTATTGCCGAGGTCACGGTGAAAAGTTGTTTGCGGAAATCAGTGTTCATGAACACAGATAAGCAAAACACATGAATTGAATTTCACTCACATGTGTGTTTGGATTAATCATGTACACCATAATATGTAAAACGACCAGATATGTCCAGTGCTCCAAAAGGTTGTGAGAAAGATACCAAAGTGATCAACATGTTGATCATTGGACAAACAGTGAAAATTTAAACTTATGAAAGATAAGATATGTTTCTCGGAAAATGGAGATAATAAAGAGATCGTTGTAACAAGTTACACCAGCTGAATTTTGATGTAAACAGTTACACCAATTCAGTCTTCATACTTACTCCGATCGATTTTCGATTTTAATTGGGATTATGTGTTTCACACGTAAGGGTGGCACAGTATGGAGGAACTATGTCAAGTTCGATACTGTGGAGAATTCTATAACAGAGGCTAAGTATATTGTTACTTAAAAAGTAACAAGGAGGGTATTTTGAATCATAAATTCATTTATGAACATGGTATGGCTTCCTAGATGCTTGAAGCTCATGGAACATTGATGAATGATTTCATGACTTATTTTAAGAAACCAAGGTCCTGCCAAATGATTCAAACATATACAAAGCTAAAATAATAAAATTAGTGAATTTTATGATAGCGTGAAAACGCGAAGATATGCAAGATACAAACAGGCCTGAAACGTCAGATCCGAAGATGAGGTCTATACCACAAATGAAGCATTTCTTACACCGGTATGCCATAGGTGTAAAGTGCTCAAGCACTGACTATATTATTGACTCTATTGCAAGTGGGAGACTGTTGGAAATATGCCCTAGAGGCAATAATAAAATGTTATTATATATATTTCCACGTTCGTAATTAATGTTTATATTTCTGTGCTATAATTGCAATGACCCTGACTGTGAGATTCAGAAGAAAACTCATTTGCATTTGTGGAAATGTAAACACCAAGAGTTCCTGGTTTAGCCTATAAGACCAGCTCATGTGCTAACTAATGATTACGTTTTCTTTATCATGGACATTGTTCTTGTAACAAGGATGTCAGTAGAAATGGGAACATATTGTTAGCAGAACAATGATGTTGAACCGACCACAGTATTGAATGATATACTTATAGATCACATCGTAACTACGTTATAAGTAATATCATGAAATGTTATCATATACGTAATTCCTTAGACCATAGAGTATCGAGTTGCTTCACACAGGAAGACATGCTTTGGTTCTTAGATGAATCCTCCCGTAAATGGGAAGTAGTAAAATAAGTTCAGGGTATGTCAGATGGTGTGGCTAGTGACTGTGATAGTTCAAGAATGGGATTTGCTCCTTCACGATGAAGAAGATATTCACTTCGGGCCCACTCGGTATGACGGTATCCATTATAGTCTGGCCAAACGCATTGTGATTCAGTCACGGGGATACCGGAATACGATAACGAGTAAAGGGACAAACGAGCAAAGAGGATAACGAGTGGCTTGTGTTCAAAAGTTTTTACACATGGGTGCCAAACTTCTATCCTCTAACTTTGTCATATATCGCGAAGCAAAGGGAATGGTACATGACTAAACATAATGGTCCACTCGAAGTTTCTTCGTGTATGTGCGGGAGTCAACATGGGTGTCCATGGCTCCGCTGTTGATTATTGGCTATTGACAAAAGGTTGTTAACCTATGTCCAGAAGATGTTCTGAGTCATGTCCGCATTATACCGAACCTATTGGGTCACACACTTAACGAGCAGTAGTCTGTTAGAATGCTGGAGTGGTAGAAAGTTTAGTGGAAGCAAAGCAGAATAGTTCATACGGGTACCGGAAGTAGTTCCGGGGATTTATGGAATAGTTCATGAGGGCACCAGAAGTAGTTCTGGGTATTTAAGGATATGTCCGGATCACTCTGGAGTAGTCCCAGGTGGTTCCGGAACATATGAGAATGGTACTGGGGAAGTCCTGTATCAACCAGAATAGTTTCCGGATAATCGTTGGGCGTCCCGACAACCTTCGTGGTCATCGGGTGGCTTAAACTTTAACTCAGATGGTCTTGGAAACTATCCGGATGGCTTCGGAACGTCCGAGAACGGTCCCGTAAGGTCCTGGAAGTGCTCCAGAAGGTTCCGGAACGTCCCGAAACGATCCCCGAAGGTCCCGGAAGGTCCTGGAAGCTTCTGGAAGGTTCCGGAAGTTTTCGGGAAGTACCACCCACTACCCCACGCCCCTAGCCTTGGGGGGAAAGCCACCTAGGCTGCCTTGGCCGGCCAAGGAGGTGGGGGCGCACCAAGGGGAGGGAATCCTCCTCCAGGTGGGAATACCAAAACCCAAATATGGCAGGTTTCCGGTGGGAAGGTGTAGGAAGGTTTGGGAGGTTTGGGAGCCCAAGTTGGACTTCCCACCCCCCTTATTGCGCCCCAAGGGCCTCTTGGCCACCTATATAATGTGGGGGAGGGGTGGGGGGCGCAACACAACTTGTCCCCAAGGCCTATGCGCCACCCTCCCTCCTTTAAACCCCGTTGCTCCACAATTAGACCCCGGTTTAGACGCTGTTCTAGATCGGAATCCGTTAGGGTTTTATCCCTCTAGTTTTCTCGGTGGCGTTCATCTCTGGACGGCGGAGCGCTGCTGGATTGCTGCTACGGGATGTGTGGATACTAATGGAGGGGTCGTACCTTCGACCCTTCTTCGAGGAGCTTGTTCGTGGGACTTGTCCGTGGGACTAGATCGCGGGACGGTTCGAGGGATCAATATCCTCGCGGTTGGGAGGTCATTGAAATTCCTAGCTGCGGGGATCTGCACTGACGGTCTTCACCAACTCTACTTCCGCTACATCGGTTGGTGAGCCATGACCTAAAACCTTGTATGCAATCTTCTTGGATGATCTTGGGTTCTTGATTCGTAGGCCAAAATTTTTGTTTTCTACTACGTCTCCCAACAGCGTGGTGGTGTCCTATTCACGTTCGCGTGTCTCCCTTGATGTTTGAGCCGACTCACCTCTTGTGGCGCCTAGCAGTGCCTCGTTTGGCGTCCTTTTGGGTTGTGCCCGCACCATACCATGCAGCTGCTGGGTGGAATATCATGCCCTACCTCCTTCGTTCTGATCTGCTATTGGCGACAGTTGATCGGGGTATCTCCCTGCTTAGGAGAGCCCATGTACCCCTATTGTGCTCTCCCAACGCCGCCTCTGGAACTTCAAATCTCAGTCGTCCCAAGCACGCCGCCCCTTCGACTACCCGTGGATTCTTGAGTCGTTGATTTCCAAACGTTTCGGCTGGTTCGAGGTGCTACCCTTGTCGTTGGGCTAGATTTGTTATTTTCTCCGAAAGAAACCCCACTAACCCACACATTAGCTGACCACTACAGGCGCCAGACTGACATCGCTTACATCAGTGAGGGTGTGGGCCTTGTACTAGACCAGACCTGTTTGGAATGGGCTCCTTCAGAAAGTCCATTGGTGATGTCGTACATGGACAATGTTTATCATCATGAAGGCATCATTTGTGAGCCTTCCGTTGACATGCATCCGTCCACGCACATTGTGTGATGCGTCATCGCTATTGTTGCATGCTCAAGACTCTATCATGGCATCGTTGTGTTGTTGCGAGCTTCATTCTCTTGTGTTGCCTTGGTTCATCTTTGCTCTTATGTGGAACAAAGGTGCCTCTCAAACTTGTTAATTGCTCAGATTTAGCTGTGCTAGCTTTCGGTCATGGTTCGTGTTTGTCGGCATCGTCTGGGCTTGCATTGCTCTATTATCTTGCTCCTTCTACCGAAGCATGTCGTCATGCTATAGCACTCATTGATCATTGATGGTTATGTGTTGTGCACTGGGGATTGGAACACACACGGATGCTCTTGGCAACTCACACAGTCTTAGTATTAGGGTCCCTCAAGGACTCCCACATCTACTTGTGTCTTCTCATGTTGAGTGTGTTGGTCTATGCTTGTTGGGATGTGGGTTGTCTTGGGGCTATTTTTGTTGTCATCTTTTTTTCCCTTCTGTTAATTGTATGGTTTTCCACCCGATTTTCCTCATAAATGGGGTTAATTTATTCAGAACATCTGCTTCCCTTATAAACTAGATCACTCATGGCCATCTTGAGAAATTTGTTTTTGAACTAACTTGAGCAATATATTCAGGTGGAGGAACTTCCCCAACCCGACCCCCGACATGTGGTGATTTCTAAAAACACTTGTATACATCTAGATGATTGTATAAACCAACCTAGGTAAGTTATGTAAAACCTTTATAATACAAGGCACCATTAGTAAAGAAATAGAGGAAAATATCAAAGGACGCCACATCAGAGATCCAAGCAAGGCACATCAAAAGATCAAGCACGGGAACACCACAAGCCGTATACATAAATGATTTTCATTAACAACCTCTTATGGCATCCATGGCTCGTGGATAAGGGTTGTCATCATTGCCGAGGATGAAGTGTAAATGTAGAAAGGAAAATATTGTAGATCGTCGAGCATGCATGAGAAGATTGCACAAATACTCCATTGAAAAGTTACTCATCACCCATGTTAGTAGCGAGAAAGAGCGATGGTGAAGTGACGAGTTCTTATAGAATGACATAAATGAAGTTGTCTACAGTAGAAGGGCGATGAATGAACACGGCGGGGTTGAAATGAAGGGCACTACATGTCGATAAAGAGCGACGACGAAATAGACAACCAAACGACAACATGGTGGAGACTTTGGAAGAAGCTCCCAAATTATGCACACTAGTTATGTCAGGATATCGACGGGATGAATAGAACGCTACCAACATGAGGGACAATATGTATGTGATGTTGTCGTCATGGTTGGACAGAGCCGACTAGAGATTTCTTCACATCTCCAAGCCAACTCGCAGAGGCTAGAAGGAACGCATGTACCTTTGAGGTGGGTGCGAGCCCGAAGGCATCACATATATCTTAACCCTCCACACCCTCCAAACGCCATCCCCTCCATGAATATCAAATTAGACATATCCGACATCCTAAGGGTGTGAAATAATTCGGATGAGGCTTTGCGTTTGATCGACAATCGTCGCCAAGCCAACATGTGTTGGAAGGCAAATAGATGTCAAATCTGGGGCAAGTGCAGAAGGAGGCGCGGGGGGATTCTTGGATCCAAGGGAAATGGTTTCTCACTTGTCTTTGTTGGATGTGGCATTGTGAGATACATGCGTTTTAAAGAAGACGATGTTGTTTTCCATTAAAAAAAATCAAAACATATGATTGATCCACTTTGACGACTTTTTGTTGATGGATTTTTGTTGGTTACTATGTTTGTTGATGGCTTATTTAAGGAAACACGTAAGAAGCTTGTATAAGCACCGGTTCAGAAGTTATCGGACAAAACACACCTGTGATCGTAAAATATCAAATCGTTAACCCCGAGAGGTAAACGTCGATGAGGTTGTATAACACAAAAATTACCTGACACTAGTAAACCCTTCTTATATACTCCCTCCGTTTCTTAATATATGACATTATTAAGAAACAGAGGGAGTATATGGTAGTAATAGATTTATTATTAAAATATGTTCATAACCTTAAAAAATCAACGAACATTGTCTTCCAATTATTAACAATGACAAGGAAAAGTCCTCATAGCATAGTAAATTTGGTTTACAGGGCGGTTCATTGAATAAAAAGTGGATCAATCCATTGTAAAGGGCAAAAAAAAAATGCAATGTCCCGTATGACCAGAACTGACCCAAGGAATCAAACGCATGCCACGACAAGTTAAACAGCAAGATTTACATAACGTGTCAATAGTAAGCAGAAGTTATAAAAGCGGATCAATAACATTCTCCGTCAAATATGGCTACAAATTTCGTTTTCGCATGACTAGCTGCAGGAGGGACAGAAGCAGCCATTTCTTTTTTATACTCTTCGACCGTTTCATACTCTGACCAACCCGACGCACCACACCAACGCCCGCATTTTTAAACGCCAGTACAATTTCAGGCGCAGTCCAAGTGTCCACCCCCTAGAGACATTCAGCATTCTTCTGTCCAATTTTAAACGTTCTTGAGAGGTCAACAGCGTGCACTTGAAACTGTATAATATGATCTGATTGAGCCGTATAACGCGGTTGGTTGGTTCTCATCAACGATGCCGGCGCCGCACGCCGATTTGCTCTCCTAGCCGCCTACAAACATACTGTGTTTCAGACATTCCTTGAAAAACATATTGTGTTTCAGACATTCCTTAGAAAACATATCGTGTTTCAGACATGAATTCCTTTTCTCCGGCGGCACGGTCGGGGCTCGTGTCTTACGATCTTGGCGATCGTTCGACCGGCCCCTGAAAGGTCCACGCTCAATCAAACCAAGCAAGCAGGTGGCCAACCAAAACCATGGTCACCGCTCACCAGCAGCACTGAGCAAAGCCGGCCGGCAGCTCAACTGTGTCACGCGCGCGGTGACCGGGACAGAAGCACACGCCTCCAAACGACGTCGACTGCATTTCCTACTCTCAGTCTCAGGATGTCGACTGCATTTCATTTTCGACAGGGATTATACGAGTAGGGTTTACGGCTTGAAACGTACCGCTAATGTAGCGCTTGCAAGCCAAGTTATCTCGTGATAATGGTTATAGCATGCTGTGATATTTACAGTAAAAAAAGACATGCTGTGGTGTCCGGTAATTGTGCACTCCAGACCAGAAGTACCTATCGACTATCAGACGCTCTCACAGTCTGCGACTCAGTGGTGTGGTGGATTTCACTGTCTCGTTTACTCCCGCCTGTCCTGAGTAAGCGTAAAGTCTAAAGACTGACGTTTACTTGCACCATTTTCGCCTGGTTTACATCACCCTGGGGTTCCGGTAACTTTGGCGTTTGGTCACAGGTGAGCTGATGGTGCTGCCCAAGACAAATGAAGCGCGACAGTGTTACTGTCCAGACGGTGACGACGACATGAGAGGAGAGCGAGGGTCTAGTGCGGCAGTACGCGGGCATCGTTTTTAAGTCGTCAATTCTTTGTGGTGAAACAAGATACTTCTGGTACTTCTAGTCCATTACTACGTTGTTAATTAATTCTAGTGGTACTACGTAATTGTCATCTCCCTCCCTCTCACGGTGGTGCTCACTTCTCTACCGTATAACAAGTATGCCATCTTCTCTCCCACAAGGAATATTTGTATTCCATAACTTTATTTTGAAACCGGAGAAAACTAAAAGCTGTGGAATAAAGGCAGCAGGAGAAGCAGCATACTTCTCTGCGGCGTCAAGGAAAGTGCTTAAAGCACCACACAAACCTAATTTGGTTAGCTCCTGTCTTAGACTAATTAAAATGAACAAGCATGCGCTAAATCACACGCTTTTATATACTTTCCGTTTCATAGTGCCTAAACTGATGATTGATTTCCCATGGAAGAATTCACCTCCTTTTCCTTTCGAAAAGGAAGGAAGCTAGTAGTCTAGTGCAGCATGTTTGGCAGGTCCTACACTACACCAACATCGATCGTGCTCAGAACAAAGTACCACGCCATGGCCCCAAGCTTTAGGGGGCGGCACTTGGTTGGAGGATCTCGTTGCAACTAGCTAGCCTCAGATGGAGGCTATTGGGTTACAGTTATACTACACCACGAAGCGATGGACGTGCCAGTGAAGGCCATATCATGGAAAGAGCCCCGGAAGAAATGGCGAGATAAAGGGCACTTTAACCCGAGAACTCGCGCTCGAGTGAGTGAGCTCCAGCATTCGTTCCCACGTAACCACCCCTCTTAAGCATAGCCCTCTCTCTTTGTCTTTGCTATCACAGTTTAGTTAGCTCATGATTGTCCTCCTTGCAGGCAGGTTCATGAATCGAGCATAGGAAAATGCCGCTCCCTGTCAACAACTGTGAGGTAGAGTGGTGACCATGCCATGCCATAGTGGGCGCATACATACATACATAGGGAGTACGTTTGGGTTTGGCGCCTACGATGGTGTCCGGATTAGGGGCGTACGTAGAGCCATGCTCTTTCTTTCTGGGGTGGTTGAGATGTCCCGATTTGTTGCAGCACAGCCCAAGACAGGCACGCTCATGTGGTGGTGGTCCGTGATTCGATTCATCAAAGGATGCCAACAGAGAGGTTTGGCAACACCTGTCCTCTAATTAGATCGCGGCGGATTCGGTGTCGCCGTCGATGATTCGGGCGGGGTTAAACTCGTTTCCTCGTCGTCGTCGGCAGATTTTAATTAAGCAATTTTTTTACTCTCGAAAGCGTGATTTTACTTAAGCAATTTTTTTCTCTCTCGAAAGCGTGATTTTACTTAAGCATCGAACCTCCACACTTCATACATCTCAGTGTTATGATTCTATTATTACATGAACGGCGATGCCCATTTGATGTCCTTGGTTAGGTCACGCTAATAATGGCGACGATGGCCTTGTGGGAATGGTAGAGAGAGGGGAACCCGAGACAGCGAGAGTGAGTGAGAGAGACACGCATCGACCTACCCAAGGAAACGGAAAAGGCCGCGCGCAGAAGATCCGAGAAAAAGCGCGCCAGGGACCCACATGTCATGGAGTGGGGCCTAAAGCGCAAAAGGTCACGGGACCTTTTAATACGGAGCAGTGACCGTTCGTTCCGAGCGCGCGGCACCGCGCCGGGTGGGCCTGCGGAGCGTGGAGATATTTTCGCAGATATTTCGCTCAGACGGACCGGACCGGACCGGACCGCGGTGGATGGAGTAGAAGCCAACGCGCGGGTCGGTGGAAGCAGATCCGACCGGCCGTTTGATTTAGGCGTGTGATCTTTCTTCCTAGTACAGTACGACGTACGAGGGTCGAGGTTGCTTTGCCTTGCCTGTTTCCTCACGGTCACGGCCGGCCTCAAGGCTGAATGGATGCACGTCTATGCTCCCTTGCTCGCCTACCTGCCTTGTTTTACTCCCTTCGATCCAAATTAATTGGGGAAACGATCTGACCCGGCCGACCGGCGTAAGGCTTCGCGCCGGTCGTCTTCCTCCTCACGTACGACGCTCCAGCCCGTCGCGCCCGCTGCCCCTTCACTGCCCCCACGCCCTACCGCTGGTTCCCTCACCGGTGGCTCAGCCGTCGCCGCCGTGCAGCACCAGATCCGCCATGGCCATGGCTCGAGGAGCTCGCCGCCGTGGTTCCGGGACCTCGCCGGCGTCGTCCCTCTACCCAGATCCGGACTCTCCCCGACCAACCGCGCCCGCACCGGTCCTCCTCCGGCGAGCCCGCGCCTCCCCGTGCCCCCACGTCGCCGGCCATGGCCGCCATGGCCATGAGCAGTTCCGTGCAGATCTATCAATTTTTTTTGCTACAACCATATTTTATTTTTGCTACAACCATATCATACTTTTGCTACAAAGCAACAAACTGGTGTTTTTGCTACACGCATAATGTACAGGGGGAAGATCTGAGTATGTAATGTTGCAACCAGCGAACCATTTTGTTTCTACTGTTTTATGCATAGGCTACTACCGATCAAATTTTTTGCTACATCACCACTGCGGAGCTACGACCCTGACGACGGCGACGATGAATTTTGTTGCAACCGTTGTTTTTTCTGCTACAACCGTTGTATGTTTTTGCTACCATCGTTGTATGTTTTTGCTACTATTGTTGTATATTTTTTGTTACGCATAATGTTGCAACCGTTTAAATTTTTACTTCCACTGTTGTGCGTTTTTGCTACTACCGTTAAAAGTTTTTGCTACAACGAAATTTTTTATAAAGTGATTAGCGACGGCGGATTATGACTTTTTGTTGCAATCGATAATAAAAAAATACTATCACAACAATTAAAATTTGTTATCACAATTTTTTTTGCTGCAAAAAACACCAAAAATAAAAATGTTGCATCCGTATACCAAAAATGTTGCGAAAGTACCGCAAATGTTGCAACGGATACCGCAAATGCTGCAGTCAAAAACGAAGGGGTACGCGCGAATCTGGACCATTAAATCACGGAGATCGGGCGGCTGTGGTCTGACCGGCGAACTGGATTGCCGGCCGACCGGCGCAGAGCGTCGCCCAATTAATTGACGCACACTTAATATATAACTTTAGTATAGTATAAAGTTATACTAATTGTGTGTCAATTATAATTGTGTGTCAATTAATATGGATCGAAGGGAGTACCATTTTTGATGCGGTCATCCGTATTGTAGTTCACAATAAAAAAAATTGGATGCTGATATCTGCCTCATGTACGACGGGAGCAGCGTCGCACCGAACGACTAGTTCACTATGGTAGGGAGTTTCTGTCGAACCAAATCGCTCGATGAAGACCCCCTCCAACCCGAACAACCCCTTCCAACCAGCGCAATAACAAAAGGATCGACATCCCATTTTGTTGGACCTCTTCCCACGTGTTAATAAACGATAAAGAAAAAAAACTGAAAAAACAAAAAAATGAACTTCCCATCGAAACACAAAAATATTTATGTCTACATTTATCTTACAAAAAAGAAGGAAAAACATTCCATACTCCATGGCAAAAACTACAAGAAAAAATATAGAACATGAAAAAGCACATGGCAAAAATAGCCATCGATTTATTTTTGCAATGCCATAAAATAAAATAAAAAACTAATTTGCCATGTAAACAAAGGAAAAAATGCAAGTAAGATGTGACAAATTGCCATGTGTTGGAGATTAAAAAATGTGAACATTGCCATGAGGATATATGAAATCACCATTGCGAAAAATAATGTTTGCCATTTTGTTTATTTTGCATTTCCTTATTGCAAATAGAGGAGATGAAAATGTATCAACATTTGGCACATGACTACGATGAAAATTACAAAATTACCATACTATGGAGTAAACCTAAAGGACTAAATTTGCCATCCTTTCCTACAATAGAAATGAACAAGGCAAAATTTTTTTGCCATGCGAGTGTGATGTAGTTACATCATTCCATTGTTTGTAGAGTAAAAAAATGTCTGAAATTTCCATCCTTCCCACAATAAAATATCCATAGAGTAATTATTAAGAATTTCCATGGTGTATTTAAGAAATGTACCCAAGGTCTAATTAGTAAAATTTCCAAATGGACATGGTGAGTTTTGTTTGCCATGGCAAAAAAAAGTAAAGATTTGCAATGTATGTTAAAGTAAATTTACCATGGCAATCTAAAATTTGAAAAATGTCATGGCAAGATAAAGAAAATTGCCATGGCAATGCAACTTAAATTTTCCATGTATCTTAAAGTAAATTTGTCATGAAAAAATTAAAATTTATTTTTTTCCCATGGTAATAAGGGTAAATTTTCCATGGAGAGCTACAATTTAAAAATGTCATGGCTAAAGAAAGAAACTTGCCATGGCAATGAAACTAAAATTTTCCACGTATCTTAAAGTAAATTTGCCATGGAAAAATTAGAAATTTAAAATTTTCCATGGCAAACTAAAATTTAAAAATGACATGGCAGAAGAAATAAAATTTCCATAGCAATGAAACTAAAGTTTGCCACATATATTCAAGTAATTTTTCCATGGTAAAATAAAAAATTAAATTTTTTCCATGGTAAACTAAAATTTATAAAATGTCATGGAAAAATGAAAAGAAAATTGCCATGGCAATGAAACTAAAATTGTCTTGTATGTTAAAGTAGATTTGCCATGAGAATAAAGGTAAATTTTCTATGGCAAAATAAATACTTTAAAGTTGTCGTGGCTAGATAATTAAAAATTGCCATAGCACTAGAATTTAAATTAACAAGCTAAAAAGTAAAAAAATTGCCATGTTCTCGAAAGGTACACAATGTTTTAGATGACGGATGTCACATAATGTTGCCGCAAAAGCCTCTCCTACCCTTGGGGTGGCGTAGATCAACTCCGCTAAAGATGTTTGTACATAGATGGTGATGTCTAATAAATAAGAAGAATATCAATTTCAGGGCATCATATTCGGCCACTCCACTATAGTAGTGCATAGTGATCGGAGTAATGAGTAATTCGAACCTGAGCCAGGCTCATAAGCTCCCGCACAAGAAACTCGTCAAAAGACATACGAAGAAATCTAATTTTTTAATGTTTTTGTGATTGAAGATGCTTAGGGGCTAGATGTTCGTGTAAAATTTGAGCTTTTTTGGACATATAGGAAGCTCGCATAAAAAAAGACCAAACTTCTTCACAATTAGCACGAACATCTCGCAAGTAAACATCTTCCAGCAAAAAAAGTAAATTATTGAGATTTTCATATTTATTTTTCGTCTCGCTGGTGCATATGCATCCGGGCACCGAATCGACGCCCTCATCATGCAGTTCTGTTAAGGCTATCATGTTTAGGTCCAATTGATCTAGGTTTGTTAATGACCATGTGTTATGTTGTAATTTTCATGGATTAGTGCTAAACACGATCATTTAGAATGTTGTCAATAATGTTCTTATTTAGATAATGGTAAATTAGCACTAATTTGACTCGAACATCATGTAGAAGGAGGGGAAATTGCAGTTTGAAGCAACCATAGCAAAATGCCTCAAATTCCTAAACCCCGAAGGAGAATACCCTAGAATGTTTTAAATCACGGATCTCACCTAAAGTTGCCGCAAAAACGTCTCCTACCCTCGGGGTGGCGTAGATCAACTCCGCTAAAGATGTTTGTACAGTACGTAGATGGTGATGTCCAATAAAAGTAAAAAGAATATCAATTTCAAGGCATCATATTCGGCGCCCACTCCACTGTAGTAGTGTATCGTGACCCGAGTTTAGGTAGAGTGCGTGGCGTATATATGTGTGGTGATCGAATTCACGAGGTTAACAAACTTTGCCAAAAGAATCTAAGAGCTATGATAGGAGAACCAGCACCCCGCCAGTAACAAACTCGAAGCATTTCTTTCTGCGTATTGCACCTGAAGAACGTGCACCAACAATGTAGGAGTATATTAAGAACCACCACACGCACTAGCAGAGTCGCCGTGTTAAGTAGTTAAGCTCGATGCCTATTGTTTGATACTCTCTGTTGCTCAGAACTATTTTATGACTGTATCGTCGACTTCTGGCATCATCGAGCACTCTCCATACACTGTTGGGATTAGCTCGACTTCTCTACTGTTGGTCTGAAGAGGGAACGGGGTACGGGGTGACATATCAAAAAATGCTCATGGACGGACAGTAACACTAACACGTAACACCACTGACTGCTTTTCTGTCAGCGTGAGCGTCACTCCAGTGCAGTCCGATGCACTCCTGCCAAGCACTCGAGTCAGCTGAACCACCTATGTACGGATATTATTGGGGGACAGGACAGCCTAAGCATGGCACCATGGAATGTGTTTAGTCTTGTCCGAATGATAATTAATATTGGCCGGTTGCTGCTTAACCGGGATCTCGCTCTTTCTCATTGTCCTGCACTGGCCACGGACACAGTGGTTGATTGATTTCCCTGCATCTTTGTTTGGGGTGATGAACCTACAAAAGATACATAGATTCTCAACCTTCAACAGAAAGATTTGTGTCTAATTTTTCGACGCCTTTGCCGGCATTTTGTCCGAAGGCACCTGTAGAAAGAAAACTACGTACCTGATTTTCAACTCGAATACACTTCTTCAAACTGTGCATTTTCTACTGTATTTTGGCAAAAGTATGCCCATAAAAAGGACTACTGACTACTAATCACTTCTGAACACCAAAAATAAATAATCTAACAGCTGCTAAATGGGTTGGGCCGAATACCCTACTGCCAGCCCATAGCCATAAGGTCACATTTCAGGTCATTCGTGTTCCTCAACAAGAATAAACACCCACCCGCTAATCAAGAGCGATGAATGTTTCGACAATCTGTACGACTGTACCAGGGGTACGTGACCTAATCAAACGCTACGGAGATCCATAAACAAGTGCAGAAGCAGCACGTACGTAAGCTAATTCCAGTGCGAGCAGCTTATGGGGTTAATGTTCTGAATTTGTGGTGCCTTGCGTGTCCTTTGTGGTTTTGGTTCAGTCACTTTACTGAACTCTACGGCAGGTTTGGTGATGTGAAGTTTAAGATGTTATTTGCGGTATAAGTTATTTTCCCTCTTCTTTTCGATTCGATCAGTACTACCCTTGCTTCTGTCCCAGTCCTTGAAGACATCCTATTCAGTCACTCCAGTGTGTACTGCTGTTGGGTAAGCATTTATCAGGGTTCACTTCAGTATGAAGGTGATCGGTTTATGCAGGCAGAGTTCCAATATACCATGAGCCCATGACATGTATAACCTATAAGATCCGGTGAGTTTTAAATACTAGAACAGTCCGATGCAAGAATACCAGCAAAACTGTTGTCATCAAGGGTTTGTCCTTTAAACGTGGAGAATATTATGCACTCGTATTATTAATTCAAGCTAGGATTTAGGGTTTAGAACATACAACAAAACTAGTCAGATGGTTTTATGCACTTTCGTGGTCTGTGTTACTCTACCGTGTTTTTTTTTTATGTTGGAGAGCACGAGCAATGCTACATTCTACGGGTTGTACGGATTGTGCCAAAGGGAACGGGAGGAGTTGATCGACAGTTCATGGTTGGACAGACAACCAGTCGGTTTTTCGCAAAAAAAAAGACAACTACTCGGTTTCTGTCACCGACTTGAGTGCACTGCCAAGCACTCGAGTTACCCGATCGTCCCGTCTTGTGGACTTTAATCGGTGACTACCCAATCATGGTACAAAATATTAGCCTAGTCTATTCTGAGGAATTCCATTCTGAAGCGGGTGTGCTGGGTGGGATTATACAGTACAGATGGGTCAAACAATAAATGTCGATTGCTCAACGGGGATCTAGCCGTCCTTCATTGTCCAACTCCAGCAGTGGGCATGCATCTATGGATGACGGATCTGCAATTTTCGCCGCTAGCAATTAGATCTGTAATATGTGTTCTACTTGTAACTTTCGCCGTTGCAGCAATATAGCTAGGCAGTACGATCTCCTTAACTATGCATTCGCTAGGATCTGTTGTATTCTGAACTCTGAAGTTGCTACCTGCTGAGCTTTACTCGGCACCTGCTTTCTGTTCTTCAACAAACAACAACAGTGCACCGCCCAACCTGCTGCTGCTAATCACGATCATCATCAGCGTTAACATCTTGACAATGCGCACCATGGTTTGGTTTAGGTCACCGGCCACTACGGAGATCATAATTAACATAAATAAACAAGTGTGGTGTACGTAAGCAAACTTCATGGCGATCGTTGTGACGCACTGACGTCCCGCTTAATCAACCACCCCCGTCCGTATCGGCCTCCCCAACGGCCAACAGGTCGTCGCAGTACACTCAGCAGCATGGCCTCACTCTCCATTAACAACACCCTCCCGTACTACGACTACTCGTAGAAAAATTCAGAATTCAAAACCACTATCATCACCATGATGATGCGAATGCCGTACCCCCCTCCGCTCGTTTAAAAACGCTAAAGCGGGGCAGATTATTGGTGGGCATAAGTTAATGGGGGTAGGTTTTGGTGGTATCCGTGGTCACCTTTGTACGCAGCACCACCATAAGTTAATAATCTCTCTCCCATGGTACCATACCAAAGCTAGCTAGGGTTAGCAAATTATAAGATCACAGTAGGTAGCACGGCACGGACCTGGCTAGTGTAATCTACTAGCAGTGTGGCCACCGATCATAGCAGCCGGGCAGAGATGGAGTAAAATAACGGGATTTTGGCCGCTCCAATAGTTGGTCCCCTGGATTCCAGCCAGCCCGCGGCTCACGCTCAGGGAACACACACTCACACACACACAAGTGGACGGAACGGACCCCGTGATCTCCATTCCTCTCTTACTCTATGCCTCCATGATCTCCTCTAGTTTTCTTTCTCCCAGGATTTACTTTAGGAGTAGAGTAGTTCCTACCTACATAATTTCTTGAAGTTTTAGGTGCTATGAGAGCAACATCAGTGGGAGAAGATGAACGGGCGGGAATATGCAGTGCCTGTTCTTCCTGTCGGGCGCGGAGAAGAATATGCCGGGAAACCAGGCCAGAAAATCTTGCATGAGATCTATGGGTTTGATTGTATTCGTTACTATATGGCCGGGCATCCAATCCTACGCATCTCTCGGGTGACTTTTTAAAAGAAGCTAACGTAAACCGGCGTAGTTTATGTCTGCGTTCGCGTCGCTGACTCTATTGGCCGTCCGCTTCTGATTCGTTTTTCCGATACTGTACTGGTGTTACTGAACAAATCTCCTTACAGATCTTTTGTAGTAATTTTACATATAGAAATTTGAGATCGCCTTTGTCAGCGAGTTTGCGGATTAATTAAACTATGTCTCACGTCGCCATCCTTGAGGCTGCGATGACACTGGCAAATCCATACCTTCTCTAAAGATACAAAAGTTCTGAACCTTGGATGAACCAGAACTCTGAACCTGATTGTCCTGTTCAGTCTTAGCAAATTCAGAGATATGTATCATGCCGCCAAACTTTATCTACCAATTCGTATCACGATCAGTCAGAGTGAAGTAAGCTTGCACACACAAAATGTATAGTTGTATTGATCAATATAACAATATTTACATCTAGAGCGTTTGATGGGGGGAAATCCATTCCATTCCACAAAAGCAGAACAAACAGCCAAGTTAATCTGGAGCAAGAAAAATGGAGAGGGAGCCCATGCATCCATACATACATGCATACACACAAGGCTCACAATCTCGTGGCTCTAAAGTTCTAACCTCGGGAAACCACTACTTTTGTAGAAATGAAACCTCCATGTCCAGATCCTCGATCAGGCGTGTACTTGCACCACTATTGTACGTGTAAGAAGTGATAGGCTGATGGAGGCATGTGATGTAGTACGTGCAGATCTCCGCCGTCCTGCACGCACGTAGTACGTACGTGTGCCGCCCAATTGAGGTTTGATCGGAGGGCCGTCACACGCGCAGCGCCGGGCTCCTGGCGGCGATCCCGGCGTCAGTCCACGGCGGGGTGGCGCTGGCATCCACCATGGCGCCGCGCGGCGGCGGCTGCTGGTGCTGACGGTGATGGTGGTGGTGGTGGTGGTGGTGGTGCCGGTGCTGCTGCTCCTTCCGCGCCGCCGACACCGCGTGCGCCGCCGCGTGCTTCTTCCGCCGGTGCCTCGCCCTGTCCACCTCGATCTGCTGCTGCCTGCACTCCTCGCTGCAGAACGGCGTGTCACCTCTGCACAACACATCAAGTTTCCACGTAAAATGTCTGCTCGAATTCGACCTAGGTACGTAGCTGAGACAGATGGAACCGCGTGAAGATCGATCGATCGACCTGTACATGAAGATGTCGCCGGAGAGGGACTTGCCGCAGAGGGAGCACTCCTCGAGGAAGTGGTGGTTGTGGGCGGCGGCCGCCTCGTGGACGTAGAACATGGGCGACGACGGCTGCTGCTGCTTCATCGCGTTCATTGCGTTCATGGCGTCGTCCCCCTTCATCATGGCTGCGGCGAGCGGGCTGGGCGGCTTAGGCGGGCGAGAATTGGGAGCAATGCCGCCTTGACATGGCACTAAATGTCAAGGAGGCTCGGCTGGCCTGCCGTCTTCCGGGGGGGCGTGCACAAATAGGGCACCGGCCAGCTCCATTTTTAGCCCCCCATGAACGATGAGAGGTTGGGAAATCACAGTGGAGACGGGAAGAGCCATGAATAGAAGCGGAGGCATGGGACCTAAGCTTTTCGTTTTTGTTGTTTTTGGTCTGATGATGGAAATCTTCCTGAACGATCGACTCTACTAGCCGTACTAATACTAGATTCAGTTAGAAACCAAGAACCATTCTCTGAATCTTTGCACATAGTAAACCTCAGAGAAATGAATGAGATAACACTTCTCCCCTAACAATCCTTTGCAGTTTAGATTTCTTACACGTTTTGGATTCGATTCAGATGATCCATCATCCATGTGTTTTATGCACTGAAGTGATATACTATCACTGTAGTGATATACAATCACTGTATACTCAGTGGAAATTCATGTGCTGAAATAGTCTGCACCCATTGACACGTTCCCACTGAACTGAACATGTTCTTGACTTGACCAATTCATTCAGATGCAATATGATACGTACTAGCATGGAAATGATAGTGCATCCCACTAGCTTTGCATCTGCGAAATTGCACCTAAATAAATAAATTACGCATCCCATGTCCATCCATATGCCGCCATGGGCGTCGTTGTCTTTGACAGCACGGAATGAGCACATCCCTCACTCCCGCTCCCGCCCCCGCCCCCGTGGAAGAAAAGAAAATAAAGCGCACCAGTTCCTGTCGCCATCGCCGGCGTCCTCTCAGCTCTGAGCACGACGACAAGAGACTTCATCGTCGTCGAAAGCGGCTCGCCATTAAAACCATTGTAAGCGAGCGCCCACGGTTTACCAATCAAATCCCTCGTCTTCGCCGCCGGTCCTCCTCCGGGAAAACGACGCTCCAGGCCGGTCCAACGCCGCGACATCAACCGGGCCGTGGCACCTCGTTCACCGCGACCAGCGACCGGTAGAACGGTGGGCAGAGGGAGGGGGCAGGGTCGTTGGGGGCGGCGCTGGGTGGCCGGCGGAGAGCACGGGCACGGCGGCGCATGCATGGGTGCGATGGATCCGTCACGTGAAGGGCTCCCCGAACCACCGGCAGCGGAGATGCCTTTGGCGAGGCGTGTCCCTCCCTCGATGCCGGCCACCGGCAGGACGGTCGAACGTCTCGTGCATGCATGGGCTCCGTCCTTCCGTTAGGTGGCCGTAACGTGGCAAGCGATGATGATGATGATTCTTTTGATTAAGATTTTCGTTAAATATGCTTGTTGTTTAAGGCCTAGATTGCCTAAACGATTCCCGGTTGCACATGCGGGCAATAAACAGCCAGACGTTGAGGTGAGGTGAAATCTACGGGCAGGACGAGATAGATCTGTTGACACTTGTTTTAAGGTGTATCTTGGCGTTTGTTCACGGTAAGATACGCAGGGCGTGAGGTCACTCGCTCTCAGGACAAGGGCGGTGTTACATGTTACGGGAAACGTACGGGCGGAGCCTGCCCTGTTATCTTGCGGCCGTGTCTGACAGGTGGGCCATGAACCCAGTGACCTACAGGTGTTACTTTACCTGTGAAGAACGTGTAAGTTTCCGAGAAATAAAAAATGCTACACACACGGATGATTACGGAGCTTTACAGGGTTACCTTCTAATTATCATTAATCCCCCCTGAATTTAACCCTGGTGGGGCCCGTTCAACTCCACTTGCCCAATCAAATCGTGCTAAAAAATGACCAGTCCGTATTACCCTGTAACCATTCCGTGAGTGCAGCAAAGCCCCCGAGAAATAGGCCATGGCGAATGAAATCGCCGTCTGTGTGGCCGAAAGAGAAGGATTTTTATTCTCTTTATTATTCGAGCACATTGCTTAGTTGCTTTTCTACCTGGAGCGGAGCAACCGTCGAATTAACAATTCATTCAGGGCCAGCATATCGTCTGTTAAAATCGGAAGGCATCGTTTGTTTGTTTTTCTGTGGAGTTCCTGACGAAGTTACCTGCTCTTCTGCTACACCAAGAACCAACAGCGCCGTTGCTTGGTTCTCTGCTCCCTCCTCCATGCGCACACAGTAGCGGCAGACAACGGCCTCAAATATTTATAACGTTGTAACAGCAACGGCCTTAAATTCCTACGGTAGTACACAACGGGGGCTATGTTCGTGGGCCAAAATAAGAACAGAAATAGTTTAAAATTTTAATGGTGAACACAACTGACGAGAAACTTGAGATTCAGAGAGCTTTTGTCATGCCTCTCACTTCTTTGTTCATATCAACAGGTTATAGTACACCGAGCAACCGTGCAAAGGAACAGAAACCAGTGATCGATAATCCACACACACAAAAACAAAACAAAATTTAGCTCTTCGTCTCCATCTTCGGAGATCAAAAGGATGAGATGAGAACCCCATCGCGATGCGATCTTGAGACAGCAGCAGGAGGTTTTGCCTGCTGCTGGGTGTCTTCCCGTCGAACCGGCCGGCGATCCAAGCTTTGCTCAGCTGGATCTAGCTAGACTGCCAAACTCATCGAAGATCTCCTTCATGAACTGCCGCTAATAAAGGTCCTACGTTCGGTTTGTGGTTGCCGGAGAGGAAAAACTGCTACCACGCCCAGACCGGGATCCTGGCGGCGGCGCTCTGCTTCTGCTGCTGCGTCTGCCGCTGCTGCTCCTCCGCCCTCCCCGTCTGCTTCGACCGCTTCTCCCTCGCCTCGTCCATCTCGATCTGCTCCTGCCTGCACTCCTGGCTACAGAAGGGCATGTCGCCTCTGCAACACAAAGCAATGAAGCCAAGCCACCATCAGACACAATTCTTGGTAACTAGAAGGAGAGATCGGGGAAGTCAGTGGGATAGTGGTCTGTGTATTCACCTGTACATGAAGATGTCTTTGTTTCCGGCGAGGAGCTTCCGGCAGCTGAAGCAGGTGTCGAGGAAGTGGTGGTGGCCGAGGAGCTCGGCGGAGTCGTCGCAGGGGTCGCAGAAGAGGCGGCCGGGCCCGGGCTTCCTCGGCGAGGAAGACGGCTTGATCGGCGACACGGCGTGGCTCAGACAGCCGGCCTCGAGGTCACCGTAGATTTCCATGGAGATCGACGGGGTGATGCTGCTGGTATGGTGCAAACTGGCTCTGCTTCTCTTCGTTTTCAGCTGTGAATGAGACCAAATGGGAGAGTGGAGGAGGAGCGTAGAGAAGAGATCCCATTTTATTAGGAGGAGGGAGGAGACACTTTTACGGTTTGGTCCTCCCAGGTATATTGAATTAAGTGTAGCACTAAAAATGTTGAGCAAGGCATTCCTTGTGTATTTTTGGACGTTTATTTGCAACAAACTTTGTGGCCTTTGTCCTTGGGCGAGATAAACAACAAAGTTGGCGCTGGTATTTTTTGTTCCAAATGCCGACACAATGGTCATGTGTATTGTTTGGTACTCCTCCGATCCATAATAAATGTTGTCCATTTAGTTTAAACTTTATACTAGTTTAGTACGAAATGAACAACGCTTATTATGACGGAAGTACTAAGTTTTGCTTTTGTCCTTCAAAGTATTTCTTCCGTCCCTCCGCCAGTACTACGGGTCGACTACATATTTCCATTTGGTTTCTGCGTAATGCTGGTTAAAAAAACTAATTTCCCCTTCTTGGTTGTAAATGTGGTTTGGAGTTGCCAGTCTAGCTCAAACTTGGCGATTTCTATAAATGAAATCGGAAGGGGAAACGCCATCTTTTGCTAAAAAGAACTATCATACACAATAATGCATAATCATAGGTGCCAAACCACACATTTAGTGAGACAACACAAGTGGCATGGCAAGATATTATTTGCTTGATGAAATCTGCCCAAGAGTTTTTCTTTGGGACCCACGTAGCACATACCACTGGGCCACTAGCATCTAGAAGGGAGGGCACATAACCAAGTTGTTGTTGCAAAGCCGCAAGCAAGCTGGCTCCTACTCCTCTCCCTCCTCTTGGTTGCTAATCAGGTCGCTCACCGGCAAATCAAAACCGGGGCGCTTCGTGGTGTGGGGCTGGTCCATGGCCGCAGTACTGAATTCTGACGATACTATTCCAGCGGGCGGAATCATGAGTCAGCAGTGTCGACCAACCGTCCGATATTTATTCATTCATTTCTCCCGCTTCTTTTTTCCCACCTTCCCGTTGATCTTCTAATAAACAATCTTCTCCGGTTCATCTCTGTAACATGTCGCCTCCGATTATTCGACGGATTATTATTAGTAAAACGATTCCCGCTTTGAGGCTCTGCATCTGGTTGGCTCCATAGAACTATCATCTCGTGCTAACATAAACTAAACCCAACTGAACTGAACTCAACTCAACTGAAGCGGTCTATGGGAGGTGCTTGCAATTTGACATGTGAAGCTCAGCTTACTCAGAAGAAACCAGCCAATTTGCGAGGCCGACCTATTATTCCCTCCACGTAGTATCTTGTAGAGCAGCATGATGAGTCGCGTGCAGTGTGTCGTTGATGGCGTGTTCCTCTTTCAGGCGTGCCATGCAACTTGGGAGGCTGTAAAGTGTGTGCTAAAGCAACAATGGACGCATGATTGCATCCGAGCCAAGCACTCTACAGATAGGTACGGAGCACCGAGTGCTGACTAGTGATCGAGCAGCAACAACTCTACAGATGAGCAATCAGATTGGATGGCATCTTGCTAACTTGAGATATTTAGCATTTATTTACTTTTTCGTTAGGGACATGAGATATTTGGCAATCGCTATTCATTAGAGACAAAATATGTTTTTGGTGTAGTAGCTTTTAACATGAGAACTTTTGCATGACTCTTGGGTTAGACACATGAGATATTTTCGATATACTCTTGGTTAGAAACATGAGGTGTTTTGGATCTGCCAACAACACACATGATGAATTTGGTTTCGGGTTAACCCTTAGAGCAACTCTCGCGGATGTTGCCAAATTTGTTGCCCGCAAAAAGATGATGCGGTTCATCCTAAAATAAATATGTTGTACCAAATGATGCTCGGTAGAACAAATACGACATAGCACATAATATATTAAAAAATTCAAACTGACATTATTGACGCTACAAATTCCTCAACGAAACATCGCCGAAATACAAAAGACAGTACAAAAAACACCTAATTACTATATCACAGGAGGTCGCCGACAGTTACCTGGGCAAAAGATTGACCGCCCACGTCGGGTATTAGATATGCTAGAAGCGTGCGCACGCCACGTTGTACTCCGCCATGGCGAAGTCATACACCACCTGGGCCTTGGCAATCCGTTCGACTTCAAGATCTACTCGACGGATAACAACGTCGATGGCAGCTTACCGAGCATCATCAGCGACGCGAAGCGCGATGGTGTACGACGTGAGGAAACACCGGAGCTGGAGGTAGCGCTCCCACATTTCGTCCAGAGCTTCGTTACTGATGCGGAAGAATACCATCGCCGACGCGTGAGAGATAGAGGGCCGTCAACCACCTTCGTGGGTGGTTACGCCACGACCGATGCCACCTCTCCTACGCAACGTCATGGAATTCCTCGTCGGAGTTGTGTAGTCTACGCAGTGGAGAAAAGAAAATGCGACAACGTGGATGGACGGTGGATAAGAGTCACCGTACATATAACTGTTCGGAGAGAATTTTTCGGGGCGCCCGCATAATTTTTACGGCCCGACGGGATTTGGTGGATTGTTCAGGCATCAAAACTTGCCCGTGCGCCAAAAACCTGCATATATACCGGCCGACGGCAGCAACTCTATTGGGTTTTTAAGAATTAATGATAATAAAAGTGAAAAGATGAAAGCATAGATCGAATATCGTGAAGCCCTCCAACAGCTCCGCGAAGATGTCATTGAGCACCAATGGCAGTTATACGAGAATAATTAGATTCCTAATTTACCTTTTTTTTCATAAGTCCTAGAGTCCCATTTTTTCTATGTGTGGTTCCATTTTTCTTGTGTGCGATTTCATTTTCGAAACAGTTTTCATTGTAATACTTCCAGTCCAGTTTTATTTCTGAAGTTGAACATTCATTTGATTTGAAACAATTGTTGTAATATATGATTGTCATTTCAAGTCATTCAACCAAAGTCATGTATTGCAGTACAATGCATATTTTGACAAAATAGATGCTGCAAACTCGTACCGCATAACATATGCGGTATGGATTTGGCGCATGTATTCCGAGAGCGCCCACGCGGTACTGCAAATTCGATGCGGATCAACCGCAGAACATTTTTGCGGATTGCTTTTTAGTAGATCTGCTAGAGTTGTTTTAAACAGACTCGTAAAATCCATGGTTCTTTTTGCCAAACACCAACTTTCAAAAAATGTGCATTGAGCACAAATCATACATACGGTATGCCTTTGTCAAGGGGGTCGCTTTCTTTGGTACCCAATACACCGGGCAATACCTTCTCCCATAGAAAAAGAAGCACTCGCCATCAACTCCTTATGAACAAACAGTACCCATTCCCAACATTAAGAATCGAAGCCCATGACAGCTCCGAGTCATCAGCCACCCACAACATTAACTTAAGAGTTAGGTTTACATTTCAACAATCTCAATTATTAGGGAACTATTAAACTCAATGCAGCACCATCAAACCCACCCAATTGCTTGTTCAGTTTTCTCCCGGCTTACTTCACTGCTCATCTATCTAACCAATCAATAAACGCCACTTTAAACCAATTTAAATCCGCAAGCAATACCAATTCTTGTGCTCCAGAAATACAAAATGTTTCTGGTACGAGATCGAAAGGGACGCCGGTGGTGGTATCGTATTCACCGCCGAGCCTGACGGGTACGGTATTTTGTTGCCACTCGCGCCGTCGTTTTCGGCCAGCCAGTGGGCGCAAACACACGCGGTATCATAGGCGTGGCAGGACACTTTTTTCTCTCCACCTTCTGGTGTTTTCACTGTGGACTCGTTCATGGTGGTATTGGACTGACGGGTCCAGAGATCACTGGAGGTTCACGCTCGCCACAGGGAAAAGTGTCGCCCTGACGTGCCAAATGCAGAGTGTCGACATTGTCTGGCGTTTTGTGCTGCTAGCTGATGGATCGTTCCTTCATTGACGGCTGTCAATTCTTGGCATCATATCATATGTGATACTACGTACTATGTGACCCGTGCTCCTCTTGTTTGCTTCAACGTGTGACCTGATTGATACTGTACTACTAGCACAAAAAAAAGGCGTACTATAGAGTTTTAAGCTGACAACTTAACATGTGTAAACATGTTATGTAGTGCACTTAGTAAGGCTATGCTTATGTAAACTGCAACAGGAGCAGATGAGCAACAGGAACAGATGAAGAAGTCAAATGTAACGGACGAATTCTTCCTCGATAGGTGAACACAAAAATATATATCAATGATCGATCAACGGTCCAAAGACGCTGAAAGCGGCAGCTCGGTTTTCTTGGGTCAAAATATATATAGCACCGTACGTGATGTGATAAAAAAAATATTGCACTCACGCTTCTTGACTTAGCCGGGTCAGCTGACCGAAATAACTTCTTCCCTGATTATTATTCGACACGAAAACTGCATTTGATTATTCGGTTGGCCGTTGGCTAGATTCCTCTCCGATCAAAAAGAAATGGCACAAGGAACTTGGGCTGAGTCATGCATGACCCACAGAGATTCTAAAATCGAGCAGAAAGGAACCTTAATGTATACTGTACATTATATTCTCTAGAGGGATATAAATACGAACCTTTCGTATGAGTATCAGTCACACAAGTAAGTATGTATCGACACGATGCAGAACACCTTGCCTACCAGCATACGGAAACGGACCTTCATTGTAGAATAGTATATCACCTCTGAACTTGTAGTAATCACACGCAAAATTATATAAGCTGAAGGGAATCCAACAAGTGTCCCCAATAAAAGATTTCTGATAGGAAAAACAAATGGAATGGGCGATCCCAGATTTCTGATAGCCTCTAGAACAAGTAACGGAAGTCTTCCCGGCAGAACGGCCGGCCACCTCTAGAATTTTCATGTTAATTAACAACACTCACGAGAATTCTTCCTGGAGCCGTGGATTCAGCGTCTCAACTCTCAACCACCCAACATGAACATGAAAGAAATGCATAGCAGACACCGTGGATCCAGTGCCTCCTAGCTCGGCCATTCATTCAACCACCAAACATGAACACATGAACGGAAATTCGTTTCTCGTTGTCTGTGGACAGATCAGGAGCTTCTCGTTGTTACCAACTTAGCATTGACATATTGTTCAGACAGAGAGATTCAAGTCCCAAATAATGTTGGACGCCGATCAAAGAATTGCAGTGCAGCTCGATGGCTACGGTGGTTAGCGGACAAGACGAAGAAAATAACGAGTGAATTGTCCGGCTAACACTGTGGGCATATATACCTAGCCTTGCCTGCCCCACGAGTCGTGACATTGACTCTTGGCCGTATGATTAGCCAACAGGTTCTATCTTAGCTTAGCTTAGCTAGCACGAACCGAACAAAGAAGAGCTGTTTGTACCCTAAGCACATTGTGCTCCGGCGACTTAGCCGAGGCCAACACGAGTGAGTCACCAGTGCACACGTACGTGTCATACTCATGGCTGACGAGGACGCATGCACGCACGCACATGCATGGCTCTCCAAGACCTCAACCGTCACACGTGTACCGGCCGGCCAGCCGGCGTAGCAAGCAACTTGAACCACAAAATTATATTTTGAGAACCAGTTCCTTTCTTTACTTGCACCCCAATTAACCCCGTTTTTTACATGCCCGCCCTTTCCACGACGCTGCTAGCTCGATCCTGCTCGCAGTGCAGACTAAAACTATGTACGGCGACCGGGCACGCACATTCATCGTCATCCATCATGTCATCATGTGCGATCTAATCGAATCTAACCGTACATTAGGCGGCCTCTAAACACTAGCCTAACCTAAAGCAACCTCAACACACTACTGGGTACTGACAGACACTAATCATGTCTAGTAAGCTTTTCCTCGACGTGTTAGAAGGCAACACGTATGCATGTACCCACAAGGTTAGGCATAGAATAAACAGTGGCCATGCCATTGCCATGGAGTCATGGAATAAGCTATAGTAGCCGCTAGCTTTCGCTCCTGCTTTTCTCTCGACGGGAATCATGGCTGCTCCCGGTGCACCGTGCACGCCATGTATCATGTATGTGGCCGCATTGGGAACAGTGACGGATTTGTAGAATTTGTAGATGCTCGACGCACGCCTATGGCAGATTCCCGTTTCTACGTGTACGTAGCACCTTGATCCAACACGTATGTACTATGATCGTCAGCATCTTGTGCTTTACGGAGGCAGGCCTGGCGTGGGGGAGACGCATCTGCGCCTTGCACGGCTCGAGAATCGAGGCTATGGTTAGGCCACCTTTGGCTTGTTGGCTTTGTGAGTCGTCCTCCTCCTTCAGTCGTCTCTCTGTGCAGTGCAGGACGGTTTAATTAGAGGTAATCTGGCGGTTGAGAGTAGTTTAACCTAGCCGCCCTCGTGAGCTGAGGCGTCCACTTGGAGTATAGAGAATCGGGGAGCCAACGGCATCTGGCTACGACGTCCGGCGAGGCCTCTTTCCGGGAAGCAAGCACAGCTAGCTTCGCTTTGCCCCAGACCCAGATTGATTAAACTTTTATTCTAGACCAAACGAAACTTCACGCCCAAGGACAGTGGCTTTGTTGCAGCAGTAAACAAGTGCTGACGTTTTCACCAAGGAGGGGTTTGCTTGGAAGCACGCGGTTAACCTTACATTAACCCGGCGTGTACGTGGTGAGTGGTGACCAAGACCGGCCGGCGACGTACGGAGCGGTCGAGGCCGGCCGGGGGGCACGAGCAAGGCGTGGGGCGTGGGCGGTGGCCGCCCATGCGCTGTCAGCCACACACCGGCCGGCCGGCGGTCTGACACATGCCGGGTGCGTGCGTGCGTACCGTCGGATCCAGCCGGGCCGTGACGTGCTGCCTCCAGGATCGATCGATCATCATTGTAGTACGTGCGTCGACTCTTCTCGCCACCTCACCTCACCAGGTTTGTACGGTCATCAGTTTCATTCAACGGTGCGATGGAACATTAACGTTTGTGCTTGTTCTAAAACAAAATAGAGCAGTGCTATTCGATAAATCATGAATCAACAATAGTACAAAGTAAAGCGAGTGCTTATTACTAGATCCTTTATTTGTTCGTCTCCTTTTTTTTCCTCCTTTTGATGTACTTTATTGTGGAAAGAAAAACTTTTGCTGTAGCATGCACTCACATTAGATCGGTTAGCGTTAGTGCAACTGTCACAAGGTCATGATGAGTTTCGATGGAATCTCAATAGAAATGAAAAATTCTCTGTGGATTCTATGTATAGGGCGCTTGTCCAACCTGAAATATCAGTCGATAATAATTATAAAATATGGCAAATGAAGATACCTCTAAAGATTATGGTCTTTGCATGGTATATTCGAAAAGGACAAAAGGTGTCATTCTAACGAAAGACAATCTTGTCAGGCGCAACTGGCAAGGTAGTAAGAAATGTGTTTCATGTGCTCATGATGAGACAATAAAACACCTTTTCTTCACTTGTAAGGTTGCACGTTCTATTTGGTCAGCTATCCAAATGGCTTCAGATTTATATCAACCCACATCCGTTGCTAATGTTTTTGGCAATTGGCTGAACGGGATAGATAATAAACTTAAAACCATTTTTAGGATAGGAGCGCTCGCTGTAATATGGTCGCTCTGGCTTTGTTGAAATGACAAGATCTTTTCTGATAAAAAATTCACTTGGTTGCAGGTTCTTTATCGATGCACGGGTATTCTCCGTTCGTGGTCCATCTTACAACGGGTGGAATATCGAGGCCTTTTTATGGAGGCGTGTGCACGACTGGAAGCGGTGGCGAGGGATATTTTTATCCCACATGGGTGGCCGCGTGATCTACGGATAGAGTTGCCTTGAGTGGCGATAGTTGTTTTCATTTGTAACTTGTCGTACGCTCGCTTGCTTTTTTTTGTGACTTTGCGCCTGTGTGCATCTTAGTTATGCAGAGGCCGGGTGTACTTACTTAAACCTTTTGAGTAATAAAACCCTTTATTAAAAAATGCACTGACATTACTTGCTAAGCTGGAATCTTCCCAAATCTTGTGCAAGTTCATCCCCTGTTTACATGATTATTAACAGAGGAATTTCGCACGGCCCTTTGATTTATTTATAACAAAGCGAAATACTAGAGTACTCTCATTCAAGCTGTTTCGGCAAAAAAATTAAGACTGGCCATACGTAAGTCATCTGAAAACTTAATTTGGCTAAACTGACTTTTTGTTGAGGGGAATTTTTTCTTCTTTTTCCAACCATTCCTTCTTCTACAAAATTGATCTACCGAAACTATAATTTTTGTCAACTTGGATATAGCTATAGTGAAAATTTAAATTTTAGATTCGGAGCAAATATATTCCTCTGAATCACCCTGCAAAAAAATGGGGTGCTTTCATACAAGCGGTTGCATCTAACAACAAGATTGAATTGGTCGTCACAAAGTATAGTTCTCGTGGATGATTTTTTCTTTTCTTTTTTGAAGGGATCGTGGATGATAATAGAGCGGTGTCACTTGTGTATGGGCTGGCATACATATGAGTTTTATGAAAAGTTTGCCACAAGTTCAAAGTTCAATCTCGAAACGGTTCTAAAATTGATTGTGGGGTAGTTATGATCCAAATGAACTAGTACTATGTAGAATTATGCTGAAAAACTTGTAAGTCGAAATAGATTATTTTTTTGGTTAAATGCATATCATCTTGACTAGCAGAGGCGAAGTAAAATGGTCGTCACATCAACAACAGCACAAAGTGAGGGGAATGCTTAACGAATCTTGTTGCTCCCCCAATCTTTTCGCTGTACCATGCACTAACACAACCAAGTTGGAATCTTGTGCAAGTCCATCCCATGTCTACATGATTAACATAGGAATATATCACGGCCGTTTGATTCATGACGAAGCGACGTATATATTCTCGTTCAAGCGATCTCTGCGCCTAGATAGATGCTCTACGAATACCCGATTTAGGTCAAGGCATCGCATGATCGACAGAGGAACGATGATCACAAGACGTAAATTAAAGCTCAGACAAGCCATGATCTTTGGGCAAAATTTGTTGATGAAATAGGGATTTCCTTCCAAATGGATTCGATTTACAGATGGTGCAGCGCCAACCGGGGCTCAAAAGGCTCAAACAAACACAAAGAAAGAGGCTGAAAAGGTGCCGCCGGTCAGAGAGGCAGGAGAAGGACGCGTCCGTCCGGCGGGCGGCCCAGATGGCCGGAGCCTCAGCGCATGAACTTCCTCGGATCCTTCACTGCTTCTCCGGCTCCGGCGAGACGAACAAACTCCTTTTGTCTCGTCAGATCGGTGATTCTTGGGATCCCGTTGATTCAAGCCGAAGCTCTACTCTACTGGGCCGTGCATGCCGGGAGCTCTGTTTGCTGCCGGCTGGCTAGCTGGCGACGGAGACCTTGCGGGACTCCTGGTGCCCTCGGCGGGCCTCCGTGCCGGACGAGTACTGGCGCAGCCGGCGGGCGGCGTGCCTTTCGTGGATGGCGTCGAGCTGCATCTGCTCGTCCCGGCACTCCTCGCTGCAGAAGGGCGTGTCGCCCTTGTACATGAAGACATCGCTGTCCCGCGCCAGCGGCTTGGCGCAGAGCGCGCACGCGTCCTGCGGCGGCATGCCGGGCTCGCACAGCGGCTCCGCGTCGAAGAAGAAGGAGCAGGCCACTGATGCCGCCATGGTGGTATGTCTGTGGGGTGTAGGTGACCTTGGAGCAGAGCTTAAGCTTGGTGGAGCTTTGGGTGCGCGGTGAGGGAGAGGGAGGAGGAGGGGAGCGAGTGGGAGTTGGGTGGAGGTGGAGGGGAAGGGAAGGCTGGGGGTATATATGGTGCGCGGGGGGGACGGACACGGCGAGGCCGTCGGGAAACTGCGGTCCGTTGCGCACACCGGTCTGGGCAATACCGCGCGCGCCGGACCGGACGGCCGGGGGGTAGCCATGGGTGACGGAGCGGTCCGGGTTGTTGTTTGTTTATTCGCGAGCGCATGGGCCATGGTGGAGTGCAGTGGTTGGGTGGCTGGGTTCAATGGTGGACGTGGGACACGCATGCTCCACCGAGACGAAAACGACGGCGATCCATCGTGCTATGCCTGTGCCTGTGCGAGGTCGACCCGAATAATGAAAGCACACGTCGCCTTCCCGACTAATGAAGGAAGACGTCGCTCTTGAGCGTGTCCCTGTTTAGGAGTACTACTATTTTCTGAAAATTATCAAATTTCAGGAGCTGACAAGTCACACGGAAGATTAAATTCAGAAAACAGGCTTTCATCCCGCTTTACAAATAAAGTATCGATCACATGTCCAATCCATATGTTTAGATTACTGACACACTACACGGATCAGCTGGGGCAACAACACGGACACACGCAACAATACGAAAAAAGTAAACACCATGGCAGGATAATGTAAGATCAAAATCAATGAGCTTTGTAAGAATTCCCGAATTCAAGGAGCATTTGTAGTAGTTGTAGATGTGCAACTCATAAAAAAAACAAATTTCAAGTTTGATATTTTGATGTGTTATAAACATGGATATTTTTTAGTGGAAATGATGTTACATCGGCAACGAGACATACGTTGTGATTTGGTCAATCTCAGGATCCATCAAATCAGTCTCTCAAAGATTATGATAGAGATAAATCCTGAGATTTGGTCAATCTCAGGATCCATCAAATCAGTCTCTCAAAGATTAATTATGATAGAGATAAAATGTGTCTGTGTGTGTGTTTATAAAAATAAGTGTATATACATACATTTGTGAATGTATCTCGTGATGTGATGAGTAGAAGAGGCTGGTCTAGAGTTTATAGGTGTCCTTTTTGTGATACGAAGGAGACTTCACATCACTTGTTCTTCCTTTGTCCAATGGCCAGGGTGGCATGGCGGACGGTGGGTTATGTTCTTGGGATTGATCATTATCCTAACAACTTGTTGCAATTATGTTTGTGGTGTTATACTTTTCTTCCCTACGGGGCTCG
This sequence comes from Bromus sterilis, assembly GCA_950022295.1. NCBI lineage: Eukaryota > Viridiplantae > Streptophyta > Magnoliopsida > Poales > Poaceae > Bromus > Bromus sterilis. The sequence goes on from OX465596.1 coordinate 11,072,536, forward strand.
ATTTTATACTTTTGGTTTGGTTGATGCCTTTGAAATTTGTCGCAATAGAGCGACTTTTGACTTCAAGTTGTTGCGGTCCCCCTTCGAAATGATCTCTACTGCGAGTGTATATCTTGACTACTGGGAAGGTTCATGGAAGGATATTGATCACGAGATGATGAATCGAGGTACTAGGATGCTGAAGGATAATGCACCTAATATTATGCGGATCTGCGCTATGTGCTTCATCGAACCTGCCGAGGGTTGATGTTGGTTATCTAGTGCCTTTGTAGATTTGGTTGTATTTTACAGTGATACCGGTGTTTTGATACTTTGCTCCTGCGTGGGCATGTCTTTCGGGCTCAAATTGTGAGAGGTGGTTGCTTTTGGATAGTTCGCTGATAGGCCAGGTAGTAGTAGCGTTGTCGGAGTTTTGCTTTCGGGTAGAGTTGCAGGAACTTTGTATTTTCGTCATCTTTGATAATGGAAAGTGGTGTTTGTTCGATTCTATTTTTTGAAGAGTGTATCTGTTTATACTACCATTTTATCATATTTTTTTGAATAAAAAGTCTATATCACTCATCATTGTACAACTGATTTTAATCCGTCAGCTTCTACCAGTAGTACCACATCTCAGGATGTAAATCGGGTTCCAATTAAATCTCGTTTAATCTTACTTATGGTCTAGCGGGTTTTTCTTTTCTTCAAATAAACTAAATTAAAGCAATAAAGCTAGTTAAAATTTACTGGATGAAATATGCAAACGTCGTTTATCTATCATCTACAGTACATCTCTAATCATATCGGTTGTAAACGTCAATACTCAAGGCTCCGGCGTTGGCCGCAAAGTATTGGGCACTACAATCATTGGAGAAGAAGTGGTCTAGTCGGAGACTTGGGCATCAATGTATTCCGGGTGTACTTTGTATGAGTATAAGAATAAGATTAGGCAGCTGCTTTGCTTAAACTAAACTAGCAATAACACTTACAGTAGTGCCGATAATTAGCGCGCCAGCCAGCCTTTTGGCCAACATACGAGACAGGTGCCCCACATGGTGGCGTTAATAATAGTAGACACCAATGCCCTACCGTGCAGCGTACTGCATCAAACAAACACACGCATGATGGAGAAAAAATAAAAATAGTCTAGCACGCACAAAAATGATTCGAGTCGAGGCCCCCTCCATCAAATAGTTAGTGTCATACGTACGTACGGGAATCTTTCTTTAGCAGCCTCCGTGCGAGCGTGCATGCACGCCACAGCGGCGGCTTGTGAACAGTGGAGTCGCCGCAGCACGCTTGCAGATCTTGTCTGCCTGCACCAGCTCCAGTCCAGCTAGCGGCAGCCACAAGCAAGCAACGCGTGCAGTCATTTACAGGCTTGATTTTGAAAAAGAAAATGAGAAGCCATTTGCAGCCTTGAGACTTTGGGACGAAGGATGATGCTGCAGAAAAATGAGAAATAACCGAGGATGCTGTTTAACTTGAGGATCGTGCACGTTTCTTCGTGTGGAGGATGGAAGGGAAGCATCCTACCAGTCGCAGTTGCCGTTGAGCGTTGAACGGCTTGATCAACGCAAGATTCCATTGGCATGGCACATCGCAGTCTTTCTTGCTTGGCGGCGAGGGAAGCAGGCAGAGGCAGGCCTCGTCCTGGGGGGCAGCTTTGCTTTGCTCGAGATCTGCGTGCACTTCCTTAGTTTATTTGTGCAGAGCTTCCTCGAGCAATGTGGTAGTAACACTGACGACGCATCGCACGTAATCATCGGGAGGAGGTCGACATCTTTCTTTCTCTGGGACTGGGACTGGGAGAAGAGTGCAACTTGGGAGCATCTGGCTACAAACCGCTGGCATGCACGCACGCACGGCGATCTCTTGGAAGCACTCCTCTCTGTCGACTGGAGTATCGTGCTTGATGAGCTTCGCTTCCACGAACAACACAACAGAGGCCGTGCAGCACGATAGCTGCTGCGGATGTACTCGCCGGGTCACTCACGGGCTACATACTCATTGGTGGTGGAGTATGTCGATTGTCGACACCGCCAACCAACCAACGCGCCAAGCTGGTCCTTGTGACGCATCGTCGTCGCCTCATGGATCTGACTCAGCGATGGGTGGCGAGAGAGACGTACGTACAGCAAAAAGAAAGCAAACGGATTGCGGGCGCCGATGTGTGAGATCAGCCAATCCGACGTGTGAATGTGCGATATTTTCTCCTCCGCTCTGCCGTTTTGCGGTCACACACACACACACACCGCAGATCTTTGCTTCGCTTTTTAATCACTCTCTCTCTCCCGCGATTGCTAGCAATGTACACTTTCAATTCAGCAAAAGATACACGAAACAATATCTTGCACATGGGAGCATATGCTTCTGCCATCGAAAAAACATCTCTAATTAACAAAAAAAGTACTCAAACAAATATTTAACGCGAACCTACCGGCATTATATGCGCATCCAACAATTTCGCCAAAAAAAGAGCGAGAACAATAAATTTCGTCTTTTTCACACGCGGCATAAAAATTGACGGCTTTTTCAGAAACGATTTTGTGAGCACGTGAAATATCGAGAACACACGAAGCAGTGATCCATTCCTTCTAGCTGCAGCACATCCACTATCAAGAAAGCACCCGATGTCCAAAATCTCCAAAGGAGACGCCTTCCAAGAGGAAACATTGCACAAGCGATATCGTCGCCCAATCAGAGATATTACGTTTTCACCCTGAAGAAATCTACACTCTCATAACAGTACCTTCTACAAGATCATTGTCATGCACAACCAGTTAAGGACAGAACTTGGATTTTCATGCTGAGAGAAGATTCCGTACTTCTCCTGAGCCGTCGTCTCCACTTTCTAATGCCACTGCTACGAGTCCCGAATCACCAATCCAATTCACCATCGCCTCGAGACTCGGTCCACCATTATTACTAGGCCCTAGACCTCAGCCGTCATGACAATTTTTGCCAATGTTTTCACCGCGAAAATTGTAATGCCGACAATTTCCATAATGTCTACAAAAATGAAGCTTCGCGTCACGCCCTTCTTAGTCACACAGACTGAAATAGGACGCCCATGATTGAATCCCATCTGATCCACCAATCTACCGGCGTCAAGCGAGCAACGGAGATCGTCGATGGAGCCTTCAGGAACATGTCAACGACCATATCAGTGAGGACCGTCATCAAGTAGAACATCGTCTTGACGTGAGAACAACAATAGGACCGCCTCCATTATTCAAGCATAACCAGCCGACCCCCACAACACCGGTGAGAACAACAGGGGAGAAGGAGACCACGACGCCCTTGCCGCGCCGTTCGGGCTCCCAAGCATGTCGCGCCTAGAAGGGCCATGGTGACCTGCGCCCCAACTGCGTCGTCGAGCGGCCATGCGGCATCGATGATGGATCTGAAGGGGATCCCATAGCCGCTGAAAGGACCGAGATGGACCTAGAGGGGTGAATAGGTACAATTTTTTTTTAATTATTACTTAGCAATTTTAGGCAATTGTGCGGAATATGAAAGTGAGCCTAACCATTGCAAAGGTTGTTCTAGATAAGCAAGGAGAGTAAACAACACAAGATACATAGTTGCAAGTGTGTAGTAAATGGTAAGGTAATGCTAGTAAGAGAAAAAGGTAAGGTATAATCTAATGACACTGAGACGACGTTGTATCCCGATGTCCACTTCTTTGGAGGGAAGCTACTCACCGTTGGAGGGGTGGATGTTACCACGAAGGCACTCGACGCCACAAAGACTCACCCTATTCCCCTTGACATGTCACCACGAAGGCGATTCACAACGACTAGCAGTTGACCTTAAAGGTGGTCACCAAACTCTCACAAACCCAACGGGGGTAATCACAATGTTCGATTCATCTCCTAAGAACTCCTACCCGCCTAGGAATCTCCAACCTCCAAGAGTAACGAGATCAAAGGGGAAAGCTCAAGACTTGTTCAAATCATGATTTGCTTTGGTCGGAAGATGGGAAGAGACGAATCTATCACGGGGGAAAGATTCGACTAGAACTCTCCCAAATCTCTCTGGGATCTTGGATTTAGTGTAGGAGATGAGGGAAAGGGAGCACTTGGTGTTCTTGAGTGTTTTAAGGGAAGTGGTTAACCCTCACCGCTGTGGGTGAGGGGTATATATAGTGCCCCATAAAAACTAGTTGTTTTTTGGTTTGATAGGGGTTGACCGGACGGTCGAGGTTGCAACCCGGACGGTCCGGCTAGGTCAACCATATAATGGCGTTGAGAATCCCCAAACGGCTGGACAAAAGCCCAGAGTTCTTTGTATATGCAGGAACCCTGACGTCCGGACTGACCCAGATGATAATAGTCTTCTGGATAGCCTTTCAGCTTGGATGGTCCGGAAGGTCTGGATAGCCCTTCAAATCCACTGAGCCCGGGAGCATGTGTCCGGACGATCCGTCTACTTACCCGGATAGTCCGATCAATACAATTAATCCTTTTGCTAAGGAGGCGAGGAATCTAGACGGTCCGACAATGCATATAATATATCAATTTGGAGCACATTTTATTTTCTACGTAACCAAGGTGAATTACCATGATTGTGAAGAGTTGTATATTTAACTTAGTTGATTTAAGAGTTGAGCAAGTGAAAAGCTAAACCATATGATTCCCTCTTAATAGTGTGGGATCCTATAACTCAAGAGCTAACTGAAAAGAGGACTTTGCGTCATCTTCGATCGTTTGTCGAGCTCCTGAGTATGGTTGATGTTTAGCACATGATTCCTACACGGTGCAAGAAGACTAACAACTCATGTGTATACACTTAGCAAATATAGTTAGTCTCATATATGTATATTGTCATCAACATCAAAATATGCTTAGGGCACGATTGCACTTTCACCGCCGCACATCGTCTCCCTAGCGCAATCTACCCGGGAAGGTGACCTAGTGGAACAGTCGCCGTTGTAGAGGTGGCGCCGCCCATCTCGATCTCTCCGCGAGAGGCGTTCTTTTCGCATAAGCGTTTTATCTAGGGTTATGTGTGAAGATCTTTGTTCATCCTAAACTCGACAATGACGACGCTTTTTGCTGTCTTCCCTTTTGAGAGCGTTATCATGGAGCTTGGGTGTATCGTCGTTGTCTTTGGTCATTCGTGTGTTGTTGGTGGATAACGTAGCAACTTACGTTTATGTTGTCATTATCCCCAAATTCAATTCTAAATGTGTTTGCTCACTACCTTACATAATTTGATAGTGTTTTTTGATGTACGATTTAAATAAGCGGGGCGAGGGTAATCCCTGAGTTTATCAATGCTGCTGCGCAACCAGATTATGAATGTATTTACTGTGACAGTTCTGTTGCATTTGTACAGTATCTCTAGCATGTGTTACCCAGAACCAAACATGATCCAAGCATTAAGGGCAACAAAAAATAGAGGTTGCGCAAAAGAGAGACCCAAGCACTCTTAAACCAAGTTGTGAATCATGTTTGATTGCTTTCTTCAGATCCATGGCCTTTTCTATTTCGTTCTGAACCAAACCAATTCATCGGCACAACACAGACCGATCAACAACAAATACAATTTCCTCTCATCCGGGCAGCTTAATTAGCTTGCCATGGACTCATATGGGAATGAAGCTACAGGCACCTATGCCGCCCTGCCTGCCTTGCCTCCCGTAGGCGCATCTGATACCTCCTCCGGTTCAGGCAAGAGCACCGGCCGCCGGCCGGAGAGACGGAGACCTCAGCCGCCGTCAACAATACGGACGTTTCTTCAGAGCACACATGCTGTTTTCTTCAGAAAACCCAGATCTTGTCGATCCAAGCAAGACTTTCCGCGGCCGGCCGGGCCGGTTAGCTCGCGGTGGACACCTTGGTGGACTGCCGCTGCCCACCACGGTGGGACTCCGTCTCCGCCGAGAAGCGCTGCGACCTCCGGGCGGCCTGCCTGGCGCAGACGGCGTCGAGCCGCATCTGCTCGTGCCGGCACTCCTCGCTGCAGTAGGGCGTGTCCCCCCGGTACATGAACACGTCGCTGTCGCGCGCCAGCGGCTTGGCGCAGAGCGCGCAGGCGTCAAGCGCCTGCCTGCCGGGCTCGCCGGCCGGCTCGGCGTCGAAGAAGAAGGCGCAGGCCACCGATGCCGCCATGGTAGGTATTGCTATGTGGTTTGTGGGAAAGGAGCTTCAGATGTTTCTTCTAGCAAAACTTCAGAGCTAGCAGAACTCAGAGTTCGGTTCGGTGCTGCTCTTGGCGGAGGAGAAGGTGGGTGGGTTTGGTGCAGCGCTGCGGAGTGGGAGGAGGGGTATATATGAGGAAGAAGGAAGGGAGCACGGCAGCGGCAAGGCCATTATTGGTGCAGTGGCGAGCTGGGAAACCATGGTCTGGTGCGCGGTATGGGGCTTAACCATGGACGCCTTGTTTATTCCAGCATGCTTGGGTGTACTCCGGTGGTTGGCTTAACCATGGGCCACCACGACGAAAACGACAAGGGCGGAGTTATGCATGACGTGGACGCCGGAGGAGGAGTCTCTGTAAAATGTCCATGTCGACCTAGAGAAAAACAGGACGATTGATCAGTAAAAACATGCTGTAGATAAGTCAAAAGAGTAAGTATGGGCGTGAAGATTCAATAATTCACGCACAAGCATCTGCTGCGCCACTTGTCTGGAACCAGGGCATCAAATCTACTCTTTTTCTTCGGGGTGAAATCTATTACTCTGCCTTTGGACTAAACAAATGCAAACGTATTAGTGCTGGTAGCCCGGTAGGGTTCCAGGCTTCCAGCAACCTAAGGAACATACTACATAATGGTTAGGTTACTATAATTACGAGAGATAGCTGATGCATGCATGCGCACTTTTTTTTTGACACTAATGCATGCGCACTTGGTGGTGCATAATTCATGTCCTTGTCAGATAAAATAAACATACTAATTAAAACCAGGAAAATAGATGTATGCGCTTTTCTGCTGGCCGGTGCTCCATGCAAGGAATCTTGAGGATGTGCAGTGCATGCGCGCCACGGCACCAGGCAGCACCTTGCAGTACTCTAGCCGAGCCACCGGAAGCTTGGCACGCGTCTATAGATCTTGTCTGAGCAAGCAAGCAATCAAATGTCCTCCATAGTACGCTAAAAACTTTAGGGAGAAGGATGCGGTTGATGCTGATGAGATGCGCGTTGTTTAACCGAGAGGCCGCCAGCTGGTCTTAGTCTCATTATCATCGGGGCACGCTTCAGAATCACACCAAAGGGGGATGCACCTTGCACTTGCAGGCCGCAATTAAAGTCTGAGATTCCACTAAGGACACTGTAATTTTTCTCCTTCAGAAACACACTACTAAGAGCATCTCCAGCCGCGCCCTCAAGAGCCCTTGGGCCCATTTTTTACGTCTAAACCGGCGATTTGTTTTCCACTCGTGTCCCCAAGAGGCCCCAAGAGTCGAAATAGCGCCGGCGAACCCAAGAGACCCCAGGTTTCTGAGGGCCTCTTGGGGGCGCCAGATGAAACTATAACCTATCATGTGCTGACATGTGTCGTTTTTCCTCTAAAATAGCGCCGACACGTGTGTCCGTGGACCAAATATGCGCCGGCTTGAAGGCCGCGACTGGGGGGCCGGCCGCCCTAAGCCGATTTCGCCGCCCGAACGGCCCCCAAGCGGCGCTAAAATAGCGCCGAAACGCGGCTTGGGGTCCGAACGACTAGAGATGCTCTAAGAGCAAGTACAATAGTGTCTAGTCACCTGACTATAAGAAATTAAATAGTATATTTATGCTTAAGTGAAGGAAAGAGAAGAAGAGAGAGAAGATAAGCGGGCTACTAATTAGTAACCAGCTGTAACACGTGCTCCTAGGCATTTTGTGAGATAGACATGTGGACCATATATTATTAAAGTAGTACTATCTTTGTTAAAGTTTACAGGGCGCGTGCATACCCCTGGGTCACCGATTTAACCAACATAACACAAGGTATATGTTATAAAAATTATATAATTTGAAAATAGAACATCTGAAGTTTATGATGATATATTTTTTATCACATATATCTTATTTTATATTGATTAAATTGACGACCTAGGGATACGCGTAGGCCCTGTAAATTGTGACGGAGTTAGTACTCCTTATAGCATTCCTATTGTATTTGTTGCTGCCTATAGTATTAACCATGCTCTAGAGTAGTTTCTTGGGTGGCGTCCTTTCCTTGTGCGAATATACTACGGGAAAACAGCATCTTCTTACATTGCCGGTCAGGCGGGGAGGCTTCGTTGCAGGGAGCAGCTTTGGTGAGATCTGCGCCCGCCCTTTGTTTATTTAGGGCATGAACTATGGTAGCATCTGTTTGGCCCTCTCAGGTAGTGACTGGGCACATCTTCTGTTGCACGTACGTTCACGTCTTCTAGCCAAGCAATAGAGCGAAGCTCACACAATATCCACTGACTCGACGATGACTTGCCCTGCATCAAAGGAGCAAAGCTTACACGAAAAGTCCTAAAAGTCTGCAAATTGGTGTGTCATCATTTCCACTTGGACGTTCTGCATTTTTTAAGCATTTAGAGCAATTTCGCACAAGAATGGAAATTCAGTACAAAAATGAAATCGGCAAAACAGATACACCATCCTAAATGATAAATTTAATATATATATCAAACTTTATAAATTCACGGATACATAGGTCGCTGGAATTTAGAACGCCAAACAAAATTTCAACTGGGGGCGGGGGTGGGGTCACCGGAGCCGCCCACGTACTTGCCAACACCGAGATGATACTCCATGACAAAGTTCATCAAGGCGAAGGAGTGGTCGTACTCCTTCTTTGCGGCCTCCAGAAACTCGCCGGCTCCGTCCTCGCCCGAGTCGCCCCCGATCGTCGAGTCCTTCTGGCCGTCTTCAACTACATGGATTAGGCCGGGTATAGGGAGAAGACCGTCATCTCTGCCGAGGCTCCTGCCCAGCTGGGGCTCATCTCCGTTGCCGAGCAAATCTATGAACTTGCTGTTGGCTCTTTTTTGAAGATGTAAAAGCATTTTTTGGTGATGTTAATTATGAAACACCTAGTGTTAAATTTCTAAATTTACATTCTCTATTAGAGATGCTCTATAATATTTCTCCAATGAGTTTAGCTAGCAAATTAGTTCATGAATTTAATTTTTGAGGTACAAAAAAGCTTGTTTCTGTTTTAAATCGTATGGTACGCTTGCTAAATCTCAATCGAGTGATGCTCAGACAAACCTCATTTTACTGTATGTATACTGTGAAATAACATAAGTAGGCTTCTTCATGAACAGAGACAGGATTGCACAAGGCATTGCTAATATTTCGATTCGCCTGAAAGCTTACTCAACGAGAGTGCTTTAGTGCAAATTAGCTCTCGTACAGAAGTGAGATTAACAAAGAAAGAAAAGAGAGCTGAGGTGCACACATGGCCGCCTTAAACTTAAACTGTGATGAATCATCTTGTTTGTTTGACTTTCTTCAGATCCAGTCCAGCCCCTTCTCTGCCTCGTTGATGCCCAAATCAGGGCACCCACAGTGTTACATTTCGCTGCCTCTATAGCTGCCTCTAAGCTGTAATCGACTGGCGCTATACATTGTATTGTTCGCCTCTAAACTTAAAAACCTTAGCGACGCCTTTAAACTAAGAGGCGGCCTCTAAGTTTTCTATCTCATTAAAATACTCTCGCGTCCCTACTTGCCAGTGAAAGGCTGATGCATGTGTTCAAAGAAGATGGCTGGCTGCATGACCGTTTGATAAAGATCAATGAATTATTTAATCTTTGATGTGAAGTGCATGCTATAGAGGCTGTGCCAACGCCATACATTACAAGCTTTTTGACTCAGCTTGGAGGCAGCACAGGGGAGCCCACCTTAGAGGCAACGCCGCCTCCAACCATTGTGGGTGCTCTCACTTGATCGGCGGCACATGCAGCGCCGGCCTGCCGTAAGCAACTCCGGCGAACCGCGTTTTGCACTCTTGCTTCTTCAAGCGAGTTTCCACGATCTTGTTGGCTCAAGCATAACCTATCTTGGTCGGATATGTACGCAGCTTGCCGGCCTCTCACAGGTTAGCTCGCGACGGATACCCGCCGGTGTGCACGCCCGGACTCTTGCCCCGCCGAGAAGCGCTGCGTCCTCCGGGCGGCCTGCCTGGCGCAGACGGCGTCGAGCTGCATCTGCTCGTGCCGGCACTCCTCGCTGCAGAAGGGTGTGTCGCCCTTGTACATGAAGACGTCGCTGTCGCGCGCCAGCGGCTTGGCGCAGAGCGCGCAGGCGTCCAGCGCTTGCTTGCCGGGCTCGCCCACCGGCTCGGCGTCGAAGAAGAAGGCGCAGGACACTGATGCCGCCATGGTATTGCTATGTGGTTTGAGGAAAAGAGCTTCAGAGCTAGTGGTAGAACTCGGAGTTCACTGCTGGTGTTGGCGGGGGAGAAGGTGGGTGAGTTTGGTGCTGCGCTGCGGCGAGGAAGGGAGAGTATATATGGAGGAAGGAAGGGAGCACGGCAACGCCATTATTGGTGCAGGAAAGCATGGACCGGTGCGCGGTATGGGGCTTAACCATGGACGGCTTGTTTATTCCGGCTTGCTTGGGTGTACTCCGGTGGTTGGCTCTTCCATAGCTAACGTGGGCCACCGCGACGAGAACGACAAGGGCGGAGTTATGCATGACGTGGACGCCGGAGGAGGAGTCTCTGTAAAATGTCCATGTCGACGTAGAGAAAAACCGGGCCATTGATCAGGACCGGAATGCTACAAGCATATTTTTGCGCTTTTCCCGGCAAATGAACGCTGTAGATAAGTCAAAAGAGTAAGTATGGGCGTGAAGAATCAATAATTTACGCACGAGCATCTGTTGTGCCACTTGTCGGGAACCAGGGCATCAAATCTACTCTACAAGCTCTTTTTCTTGAAGGAGAAATCTACCCTATCTTTAGATTTAAGAGCAATTTCAACGAGTTGATCCAAATGTTTGTTCTTGATTCGCCGTTCAGTGTTTGGCTCACGGTAGACAAAAAAAAATGGCCCAACGGAACGACGAAAACGAACCAGTATTCTTTTTTCCCGCTGCGACCCAATTCAGACCCAATTCTGCGACTGATTTGGGGTTTGGGCGGACACGAGATATGTCATCCCCTTGTCCGCCTGACCCGCCTGTCCGCGTCTCACTTTTCCCGCCATCCAATTCTCAAACCTCTCCCTCTCCTGCTCTCGCCATGGCCGACGCGCACCCCACCGCCGCTGCCCCAGAGGAGCGTCGCCGCCGTTCCATCGCGAACGGCGCCGCAAGCCGAAGGAGGAGCTCTACCCCGACGAGTTGGCTTACCTGAAGGAAGAGTCATACAAGCGGAACGGCCGGAGAAAGCCGGCCAAGGCGGCCAAGGTGAAGGAGACGAGGGTGAACAACCAGAAGGCCAAGGCGGTTGTTGCCGCGGCAGCCGTCGTCGCCGCCTCTACACCAACCGCCGTCGTCGACCATGGCACCATGGACGTCTTCAACGCCCTCGTCATGGCGGGCGCATCGCAGGGCCTGGCTCGTGTCCCAGGCTTGGCCGGTGTCCTTGCGGCGGCCGGCGGCGACGACGTTGTGAGCTCGGCGGCCTCGCACTCTAACAGGCCGCCGAGACCAACTGGTTCCTGTTCCATCTACGGGCAGCCAGGTAGCAACCCCCTCACTCCTCATTTCTCCGGTTCCCCTCATGACAACTCGCCGGAGGTCGCGACCTCGACGCCGTCGATTCCCAGGGAGCGACCCATCGACCTCAACGATTTGACGCCCAAGACGAAGAAATGGTTCGAGAGAAAGAAGGAGGAGTTGCTCGAGGAGTGATGGTTTACAAGGCCGATGACCTCTATTTTTTGGCATGAACTGTGTGCCCTGGGCGCATCCAGGGCTTCTATAAAATTTGAACTGCGTGGCCTAGGTATGTCCCAGCCACTTTTTCGTGTGCCATTTGCGACTTTGGGTGTGTCTCGACCTTTTTTGGTGAGAACTGTACGGCTTAGGGGGTGTCCTGACCAGTGAACTGTGTGACATGTCATGGCACCAAGTTGACATAAACTTTGGCACCGATGGCCCCTGGCCAAAATGCGTCTTGCCGCACCGTTGAACGAAATGACTTAGGAAGAGCGGACAACGTACGGACAATGGTCCGTTTGGCGACCCAAACGGACAAAAAACGAACAAATTGGTGGTTAGTTTGAATCGATCCGTTAAAGTTGCTCTAACTAATGCGAACGTCTCAGTGCTGGTAACTAGGCTCCATCACCCTAAGAGCATCTCCAACAGCATGTGTATATTTGGATGTCTATATGGTTATATACACAATGGTCTATTAAATTTCTTTCATATACACGTTCAAATTTACAGCAGATTGTCTATATACACATTGTCTATATTCTCTTTCTTATATTATAGACTCAATTGAGCTTTAGACAATGCTTCACATTGTCTATATATACACAATGTCAATGTTATTTTAGAAGATGTGTATATTTACACGTTCGTTTAGAAGAGTTGTTGAAGGCTATTTTAAGATCCACATTGTCCAAATTTTATATAGACGTGCTGTTGCATATGCTCTAACAAACATACATAATGGACAGGGCAGGCACACATGGATATGATGCTATAAACGTACGACAAGAGATAGCTAATGCATGCGCACTTGTTGGTGTATATGATCCATGTCCTTTCTAGAAGTAAAAATAAGCACAAAAGTAAACCAGGAAAAAGATCGATGTGGTGCTCGAATCTTGGGGATGTGCAGTGCATGCGCGACACGATCCCAGGCAGCACCTTGGTCACACTAGCCCAGACCACAAGAGCTCGGCACGCGTCCATATCTTGTCCCACACCACCAGCGCCCACAAGCAAGCCGTGCATCTAGATTTGGCACCCACAAAACTTTGGGGAGAAGGATGTGATGATAAGCGTCCTTTTAAGGGCATTTCCAACGGTTTGTATGTAAGTGTTGCTGATAAATTGTTTATGTCATCAACCAATAAGTTATCATATAAATACTTCAATGGGTTGTATGTAAGTCATTTAATAAAAAATAAAAAAATTAATATGCTTGTTCTTTATTCTACCTTGAAGCTTGTGCAAAAGGTGTTGGTTAATCTAATACAGATCGAGGTATCCCGTGCAGGCTTCGGACCAAGGGGGATGCACCTTGTACTTGCAGGCTGCAGTTACTCCGGTTGCACGAGCCTGAAGATTCCACTGATGGTTGGGTAGTATCTTGGGTGAAGTTTTCGTGCGAATATACTACGGGCAAAACAGCATCTTGCATTGCTGATCAGGCGGGCAGGCTTCGTTGCAGGGAGCAGCTTTGGTGAGATCTGCGCCCTGCTCTTTGTTTATTTAGTGCCTGGCTTTCGAAATAATGATGCATTTGCACGTAACCATGGTTCTGCAAGTAATCTTGCTTGGCAGGCAATGGCTCGTGGTGCTGACGCACTGCGATAGCTGACGTGCGCGGTGGAAAGGAGATGGGTGCACGCTTGCCTCCAAAATTTGTGAGAATTGTTTTTCGATTTCGTAATGACCCCGGAATGGTATTTCTTATTGAGTGGGGACTACTCGTACTACAGTGGCCAAAATCACTGTTTTGACCTTTGCAGCAAAATATAGCAAGAATTGGTCCTGGTTCAAAATTTATTTCGGATCTAACTTTTTTGCGACGCCAATCACTATGGCGTTTCCTTTCCAAAGAATACGCCAGGGTCCTTGGCGTCTTCCCCTGGTCGTCCCTCGCGCGCGCTCGTTGACCGGCCGACGTGGCAAAGGGAAAACGCCACGATCCCCGGCGTTTCCATCCGCGACCGAAACGCCACGGTCCTCGGCGTTTCTGTCCAGTAAGTAAATATCCCCACGGGGAGAATGTGCGGGGCCAACCCCACTCACTCTCCCCAATCCTGCAGCCACACCTTTCGAGCAAGAGGAAAGAAGAGAAGCTCTCACCCCTCTTTTCTCCCCTCCAAGCCCCTCTCAAATCCACCCCAAAGGGTGACACACTTTGGTGGATCTTGCCCTTCCCTTGTTCCTTGTGGTAATCTCCTCATATTCATCCAATTTTTTTGGGTTAAATCTTGCTCTTTTGGTTGCATTTTTTGCCACAAGGTGTAACCCTAGTTGATACATTTTTTCTTAAAATCTTTGTATAATTTGTTTTGTTTTGAAGCATTTGTTGAGAAGGGGGTGGATGGTATATGCATATCTAGTATAAATTGTTCTTATGGGTTATACAAATAATTAGGGTTATGGTTAGTTTATTGTTAATTAGTTTATGATTTAGTGTTTATATTAGTAGTGAAAAAATATAATTTGGATGTCATTTATTAGTAAAACCATTGTTTATGCAATGCATTAAACTTATGATTGATGTATTGATTTTTTGTCATTATTTTAGATGGCTAGACTCGTTAATGTTCATTATTTGGATAAGACGGCGTTCTTTAGTAATAATGTTGATGATGATGAAAATGTATTGGTATTTAATGCAAGTCGATCTTATGTGGAGCTTGTGGAAAGAGTAAGAGGTGTGTTGAATTGGATGGACCCCAATGATAGAGTTGAACTAATAGGTAGGTATGATGTTGGTGTGGGATCAAAATCTAGGATGAAGAAAATGCCTATTGACTCGGATCTAAATTGGGAGGTATATAAGGATAAAGTTGAGGCCTTGGAAGACAAGTCAATTACCGATTACCGATTATTTACCGGAGGAAGAGGAAGAGGTAGATGTAGAGGTGTTGGTGTTCGTGGTAGAGGTAGTAGTGGTGGTTCGCATGGTGGTCCTGGTAGAAGACCTATTACCGATTATTTACGTAATCCTAACGGTTGACGGAATATGGAAGGTAAATACTTGTTCATACTAGTAAATCCAAGCATTGTAAGCATTCAATTAACTCATTGATATTTTTTAAGATGGACCGGATTCAATTGGAGGTAGAAGACTATCGTCGTTTCCTCATTGAACAGGATATGGTCAATTGGATAGAGTGTAGCGATGAACTAGTTAGAGTTTCAAGGGAGTTTTCTACTTTGCATTTTGAGACTTCCGATGATGTCGTCCTTGAAGAAGAAAAGATACTTCGCTCTGTGGAGGCTAAAGCAAAAAAGTCTATGCATAGGTTGGCGATGCAGATCCTGGTGTCCGCTAACAAGAATGAATTAGAAGAAATGAATATGAAGAATCCTTGGCAGATCATTGGTTGGGTAATCAAGTATGGGAAGTCGACTCGGTGGGGTTTTGTGGGCGGAAATAGGGATGTCCGTATTCATTGGCCTGCATACAATGATATTGAGTTGGAGCCATTGCCGCTACTAGAGGAATGATATTCAGTACTGATTTATTATGTAATGTTGTGATGTTGTGATGTGTGAACGATCTAGACTTTCATGTATTTTGAACCTTGTGATATTTACCATTTGAACCTTTTGTTTTCATGTCATACTATTATCCTTTTACCATGTGTATACTTATTCTTTCGATTGATAATTTTTCCCTTTTTTAGCCATGGCTTCCTCCAGTTCCTTGACTAGGCCACCTTGCGCCAAGCAAGAGGACTTGCCAGGCAAGTGGAGGTCCGAGCAATGGGACAAAAATGATCCCAAGAATATGAAAATCCCAACATGTTGGTGCGATGATCCTTGTATTGTGAAGGTGTCCACGGATCGGAAAAAATCATGGACGGAAGGACGGAGGTTTTTTTTGTGCCCGAACTATGCGTATGACAAAAAGCGCCCAACTCACGCCTATGAAGTACCACCGGTATGTTAAATAATAAGTGAAATGATTTTGATTGTTTAACTATGCATACAACTAACCCTAGTTATTCTTTTGTAGTCTCCTCCTTCACTTTGAGACTACTTCACTTGGATTGACATGAAGTACCTAAGCACATCAAAGATGATCAGGTGCGTGATGCCTATAGGAAGCAAAGCGATTTCGAAGAGGGCTTAAGGCAGGCCTTTCAGGAGGAATGGATTGAGGAGAGGAGGAGGCGGGGCCGCAAGCGTGAGGATGAGAGGGAGAAACAAGCGAAGTTAGATCATGAGGAAGAAAGGGAAAAGAAGCGTCAAAAGGCTCGGCTTGGAAAACAAGAGGATGAAGCACGTGACAAGACGGGGAAATGGCCACGTGCAACTCAGTAGACAAGTCATGCAGAACTTGGTGCCACTTGCGACTATGTGTGTGAACTTGATATCATTCGTGACTATTTGTGTGAACTTGATGTCATTCGTGACTATTTGTGTGAACTTGATGTCACTCTAGACTGCGTGTGGTACAACTATGTGTGTTCAAATTGGTGGCAATTAAGACATTTGAACTATGTGCGTTTGTTTTCACTTTCTCCATTTAATTGTGCTTCCATTTCCACTTTCTGCATTTACTTTGGCATGGGAGTAAAGAATAAGAGAAGCTAGTTTGGACAGATGCTAGTTGGGGGGGAAACGCTGGGGACCATGGCGTTTGGCCTGGGAGCAAAACAACAGAGCACTTGCTCTCTGGATAGGGGGGTAAACGCCAGAGTCCCTGGCGTTTGTCCTGGGAGCAAAATCACACAGAAAACTTCCTCTTTGGATAGGGGGGGGGGTAAACGCCAGGGACCCTGGCGTTTGGCCTGGGAGCAAAACAACACAACACTCGCTCTCTGGATAGGGGGGTAAACGCCAGAGTCCCTGGCGATTGGCCTAGGAGAAAAATCACACAGAAAACTTCCTCTCTGGATAGGGGGGGGGGGGGGGGTAAACGCCAGGGACCCTGGCGTTTGGCCTGGGAGAAAAACAACAGAGCACTCGCTCTCTGGATAGGGGGGGGGGTAAACGCCAGAGTCCCTAGCGTTTGGCCTGGGAGCAAAATCACACAGAAAACTTCCTCTCTGGATGGGGGGGGGGGGGGTAAAAGCGAGAGGCCCTGGCGTTTGGAATGGGAGCAAATCGAACAGAACACTTCCTCTCTAGATTGGGGGGGTTAAACGCCAGGGTCCCTGGCGTTTGGCCTGGGAGCAAAATCACACAGAACTTGCTCTCTGCAGCACACATGCAAGCATAAACAAGCACACTAGACAAGCATAAACAGCACACAGACAAGCACAAAACAGCCAACGGCCGCACACACATAATTACGGCAACATAGGTTCAAAGTCATCATAAACGATACATAGGTTCAAAGTCATAACAAACCAGTTACGGATACATAGGTTTAAAGTGCTACATAGGTTCAACTTCAACACAAACAGATACATAGGTTCAAAGTGACCACAAAGATAAACATAAATCCATCACTTCTTCCTTCCTCTCTTCATTCTACTGCTTGAAGGCATAGCCAAGCCCTTTACCTTTTTTAGTTGACTACGACAATACTCTGGACTACCGAGATTAAGATTTCCCCTCCGCCGAGGGAGCAATGGTGTGGGTTGTGATGGCTGTGTCGGCTGAGGCGCCTCCGGATCCACATATTCCTCATCAACCTCGTCTTCCTCTTCATTGTACTCTTCTTCATCATCATCTTCCTCGTCTTGCTCGTCTTCCTCGACATAACGACGAGTAGAAGCACCACCCTGGTTACTAGAAGCACCTGCATGGGTACTAGAAGCACCTACATGGCTACTAGAAGCACCGGTTACGATGTCCGCCCTCAGTGTAGGTGCATGGGCGTCATTAGCAGTGCAAGCAAGCATAGCTACATACTTATGAAACCGCTTCACAAAGCGCTGCAACAAAAAAAATACATTATAAGATAAATAGTGCACAAAATTAAGAATGCTATCTTAGATGAGAACGCCCATACCATCATAGTGGATCGAAGAGCCTTCTCAGACCTTCCACTTCCTTCATTATGCCCAAGTGCTACACCAGCCTCGTTCACACACCTAAGTAATCCGGTACCCTACAATTCATAAAGACCCACAGCGAGTAGCTCAACATAGGTTCAACTAAGCATAAAAATAGAGAAATGAAAGATGCACATACCACTCGGTCAAACACGGGTGCGTAGTCTACTTGTGTCCCAATGGTGTTTCTAACTCCCAAGTTGAATGCATCAAAACCGGGATCAACCTCCTCCACGTCGTCCTGCGCCAACTCGGCATAATCCTCATGTGTCCAAGCAGGCTTAAGCTTCAATCGATAACGCTTTCCAAGCCACTTCAAATGTTTTGCATATGCCTTTTCATCATGAGGTCTATCATCCAACTCTACATGATCCTCTCTTTCATCCCAATATTGCACAAAAGCAATGTGATGCGTCTCCCAATCCGTAACATCTGGACATTTTACTCGATTCACCCTTCAAAATTAGGAATATCAAATCATTAGAAAAAATGGAAACAAGAACTAACAACAATTGAAGTGTTCAAAAACGGATGCTCACCGATGCAAGGAATACACCGTGTCATGGTTTTGCGCTGGAGTACTTTGCCTTACTCCAAATTGTCGTGCAACACGGTGAGGAAGGTGCCACTCAATAGCATAGAAACAAATCAATGGAACCCTTGACCGCCAAACATTTTGGTCACGCGTGCACATCGCGTTCAGAGTAAAATCCCTTGGCTCATTATAAGGCTCCCAGATGACCTAAGACATTAATTATGTTACTTAAGGACAGAGATACGTACATCCCAATTGGGTCGAACTATGTTACATTTACCTGATTAGGAGTGAGCGTGTGTAGCTCGTTGATGTAGCACTTGTATCGAGCAGTTGATTTTCCTGTGTACACCCTCACTTTGTCCCACGAGTAAGCAATAGTAGGCCGCCGATATCGATCCACATCATTAAGACCTTCATGTGGGTTCGGGTTTACCGCAGATATATTTTTCTCGGGGCGTCCGACAGGTAAGCGCTCCCACATCCATATTGATAGGGCCCACACAAAGCCACCCAAAGAGGAAGATGGTTTGTCTCGACAAGATGCCTCGTCAAGCTGGATCAAAGACAAGTTTATCAACACAAGTTTATTAGAAAGAAAGAAGCATTGAACACACATTTAGCTCAACTATAGTTTAAATTTGTTTTACCTGGCGGTATAAGAAAGAAAGTGCAGCCGATCCCCAGCTATACAACACATCCCAATCATCAAGTGGGTCCAAAAACATCCAAAGGGCAGAATTATCCGTGCAATCTGGGAACACTACCTTGGTCAATAGATACCATAGGTATGCCCTTGCGTATTGCTCCACAACGATATCCTCCTCCATCGGATCCTCAAGATGATGGCATCCTCCTCCTCTATGCAGTTGTATCCAATGGTGTGTGACTATAGAACTCTCTGGCTTTCCCGATGGACGAGGATTTGGCATAACTACAATATATTGAGCAACCCTTTCCCGCCAATTTGCACTACTAACGGTGCCTGTGAGAGCTCTTCCGTTGATAGGAAGCCCACTAATCATCGCCATATCTTGCAGCGTCATTGTCATCTCCCCACAAGCTAGATGAAACGAGTGCGTCTCGGGCCTCCAACGATCCACAAGAGCGGTGATCGCCGAGTGGTTCACCGATGAAGAATGACGCTTGAACTAAAGAACAAACGGGAGGACACAAAATCTCCGAAAGAATGGCTCGTACCTCTGGTCGTAAGGCCATGTATGAGCACTATGACCCATCATGCGCATAGGTTCTAACGTCTACAATAAAAATGGGAATGGTGTTAGTACCTAACAAAATGAACAATTATGTTAATATGGTTTTTCATATGTATTGTTACTTACACCACCATTCTCAATAAAACGAGCACGGTGGTTCACATCCCAACTATCATTAAGACCATTGTACCAACCAACCCTCCGTTCTTGTGGTTCATTCTCTTCATCATCCATCCTACAAATCAATGATAAACATTTATATATCAACCATGTCAAGAATTTATATAGCATAAATATGACAAAGTATCCGAATTGTAAACATTTATATATCAACCATGTCAAGAATTTATATATCACAAATGTGTGTTTAGCTATATGGATATAACAAATTCACCCAAACATATCACATAACCTCTAATAAGGGTATCCAACAAGCAAACAATTTAATGAAAAAAATATAGAAACTAACATAATCCTAAAATTAATATAGTTTGCTTATGTCTAAAATTACTTAATCCTAAAATTAATAAATTGACCAATATATAGAAACTAACCTATGTATGTACACATAGCACTAACAATTCATACAACCCAAGCAATCCACACACACAAATCTAAGACTTTAAGCAAATACTACTTAATCTAGGGTTAAAAAATACATCAATAATATCAAGATTTAATAGAAACTAATTGGATGAATCAATAGAGCACACCACAAGGAGCAAAATGAATCCAAGATGCATAAAAATGACCAAGATTTGAGAGAGATCCAAGCAGTGGCGGCGCCAGGATTTTGAGCCTGGGTATTTGTCGGGGGAATGATACCCGGGTAGGGTCACCCAGACGAAAGCAATATTTCAAGACAAAAAGGAGGCCGATTGGGCTGCTGCTGGGCCGAGCTAGGCAGTCGCATGGCCGATTGCTCCCAAGCAATCGACCATGCCGAATGCGAGCAGTCGGCCCAGGCGCAATTGGCCCACTCCTCAATCGGCTCAAGAGTTGACCTTGTCCAGGTCGGATGCCTCTGGTACAAGGTCATAAATGCAGGATCCCGAGAGATCCGGGTGGCAGTAAGCTAAGTCACTTCGCCGATCTGTCAGAGGAGTGTTGTTACCCTTTTCCTCTGATTCCGGAGACAGGACGACAAGACCAGAGGTCATAGCTCCACTGTTCATCATCATTACCTAGAAGCTACAACATGGGCAACCGCTTGACAAGTCCGGATAAACCGGAGATTTGCAGTCGGTGGACCCCAGCCGACGAGAGGATGACAGCTGGGGCCAACCCCCGACTGAAATGATCGTAGTACCCCGAGCTCACACTATAAGAGCCCGGGGTACCCCCTCCTGTGAGAGGGATGCCCCATTCGCATTTACTTCCCACATTAGTTCCCATAGAGAAGCAGAGGAGAGTCATGCCCACGGCAGGTCTCTTCTTCCTCCGAGCAGCTCCATGAGCATTGATTGTAGTTCGTGAGATCATTTATAGCAAGAAGACAAGCAGGACTAGGGGTGTTATCTCTCAAGAGAGCCCCGAACCTGGGTACATCGTGGTGTCCTTCACCGTGTTTGTGCCCAACCCGTTTCCGGCACCATCGACATAGTTCTCCCTCGAGTCTTCCCCTCTCTTTTAGCCATCCCTATGGCATCTGTTGTTACTAAACTACGACAGTTGGCGCCCACCGTGGGGCGGACCGAGGCGTCGACTGGAGTACTGATCTGACGAGGGGGTGACCCCACGACTCCTACGGATAAGCCTACCCGGTGTCCTCGAAGATAGAAGGCCCATGAAGACTCGCCTGGACCCGCCTTGGCCCGCTAATTGTCATCGACGTAGGAGTCTGCGACTCACAAGGAAGGTGCGAAGACCTGTTGTACGGAGCAAGCTAGGGTTAGGAAAGCTTACCTGTAAACGTAGATGAACTCCCCGAGACCTAGCCCAGTATATAAGGGCTAGGAGGGACAACACCAAAGGCATCGAATATCATCTGTAACCCTAGCGTTGAGCACTCCAGCCTTGGCATCCACTGTAATCGCATCTCCCTCATCAATAATATCGAGCAGGAACGTATCCTCCTATTTGCCGACGAGCTATCGTCCAACCTGTGCCTCTCATGACTAACCCATGGTCCCTGACCATGGGATTTTCCGGGGTTGATCCCCGTCAATTGGCGCCGTCTGTGGGAACTACACAGGTTGGGATCACGATCTCGGTGGTCCCGTCTTCAGCAAGCCACAACTCAAGGGCAAGGACTAGATCTATCCCACTCGAAGGATTCAAGATCACGGCGAACATCTCTGCCACCCCATCAACCGATACTACGGTAACAGCCAAGTGCAGCGCCAGCAGCGAAGGAATCGATGACCCAGAAGAACGGCGAGAGGCCTCTACAAAGGAATTCCACTCGACGAACCGAGACGCGCAACGGAGCACTCGCAAATCTTTCGACAACCCACCGCCGCCCGAGCACCCGCCGCACATCAAGACGATGACTACGAGATCGAAACCACGATCAGCAGAACCATTGCCAAGGAGGAAGGAATCCACGACCCAAAAGGCGCGCACGGGAGATCTAAGGCGAGGCCCCACTGAACGAGCCACGTCACGCAGCCGTGCAACCGACGACCACTCGACGACACGCCGTCGCACGAGCACCTGCCGCCAGCCAGGACAGCGACTCCGAGACGCCGGTGGGCGAGTACTATGACCCAGATCGAAGGCCAGATGAATTCGCCAACCTCATCAAGAACCAAGACATGAGACGAGGAATCGAAACCGACCCTCGCTTCCACGAACACCCGGAGGATCACGAGCAAATCTTCAGAATCTCAAGAAGGAAGAGGCACGCCGGATCTAGCAAACTCACGACTGGAGAGCAGCTAGCAGGACCCTGCACGATCCACAGCTTCGAGGATGACTGGGGACGCGTCAGGTCAGGTCACACTTTGAGAGACGGCCGCCTGTTCAACGAGCTAGCCGACGACCTCAAGAAGAAGAAGCAGAAAGAATACAAGCGCAACCGGCGACCCGAACAATCGCCATCCTCAAGCCCGGAAGGACGTCACAGCCCACTGCAAGGACAGGCGCTCATGATCCAAGAGGGAAGGGCGCCGCAAGCACAACGCGACGCCTACACCCTGCAAGCTAGAGCAGCCGAGAGCATAAACATAGTCGAAGTCTACCAGGTACATGACGCGGAGACCAGCATCACGTTCTCACAGGACGACCATCCACCCGCAGTCCCAAGACCGGGGCACGCGCCCCTGGTGCTCGATGTACAAATCGGAGGATACAACATGGATAGGGTTTTCATGGACGGAGGCAGCAGCATGAATATCATCTTCGCCAGCACCCTGCAAAAGATACTGATCCCACGATCAGTATGGAAGAAATCGAGCACCGTGTTACACGGGGTAGTCCCAGGAGAAGCAGCCACATCCCTTGGAGTCGTCGAACTTGAAGTTGTCTTCGGCAACTGACGCAACTTCGCAGAGAACATCCTCGAGTTCGAAGTACTCGACTGACAATCGCAGTATCATGCCATATTGGGACGACCAGCATTCGCGCAGTTAATGGCGGTTCCACACTACGCCTACCTCAAGCTCAAGATGCCAGGATCAACGGGAGTCCTCACGATCAACGGAAACTTCATCAAATCAGATCAATGTGACCGTGACTTTCACAAAATCTATGACACATTCGGAGCCGAACAAGAACTCAGAGAAATAGCCATGGTGACGGATAAGAGTACCTTCCCATTGGTGAGCCGAAGCGAATCTAAGGAGTACGGACGCGACTTCAGCATCGACAGAGACACAGTCACTCACCAAGTGCACCCGACGGACCCGGACAAAACAGTCCGCGTGTACGCCCACCTACCAGAGGAGCAGGCTACGACTCTCGTCGCTTTCCTTCGAGATGAGTGGGAAATATTCGCCTGGTGCCCAGGCGACATGCCTGGAATACCACGCGAATTCGCAGAGCACGCCCTACGCATCAAGCAAAACACGAAGCCGGTGAAGCAAGCTCTGAGACGATTCTCGGAGCCCAAGTGCAGAGCAATCGGAGAGGAAATCAACCGGGTACTCGACGCCCAGTTCATCCGAGAAACGAAGAAAGCCACCTGGATAGCCAACCCAGTGCTGGTGCCCAAGAAAGACACGCACGTGCTGCGCATGTGTGTCGACTACGGACCAGTCAACAAGCATTGCCCGAAGGACCACTTCCCCCTGCCTAGAATCGATCAGATAATCGACTCGACAGCAGGGTGCGATCTACTTTCCTTTCTTGATGCCTACTCAGGATACAACATGATCCGGATGAGGGAAGAAGACGAAGAGCACACATCGTTCATCACCCCCTATGGCGTATTCTGCTACAGGACCATGCCCTTTGGACTCAAGAACGCAGGCGCCACATACCAGCGAATGATGCAGGCCTGCCTGAAAGAGCAAATCGGAAGAAATGTGCAAGTCTATGTGGATGACATTGTCATCAAGACCTACAAAGCAGCCACACTACTCGACGACCTGCGCGAAACCGGCGGGGAAGCTGCTCGGCTATATGGTCTCTGCCCAAGGAATCGAGGCAAACCCTGAGAAAGTCCAAGCCATCGCCCGAATGCAAAAAACCAACTGACGTCAAAGGAGTACAGCAGCTCACTGGAAAACTCGCAGCCCTAAGCCGCTTCATCAGTAGGCTGGGAGAACGCACGCTGCCTTTATATCAGCTGCTCAGGAAAGGAGAGAAATTCGAGTGGACGGAGGAAGCCCCCCCAAGCATTCGCGGACCTCAAAAAGACACTCTCGACCCCACCAATCTTGGCGGTACCCAAGGAATGAGAGAAGCTATACCTCTACGTGGCAGCACGTAACAGTGTAGTAAGCACATCGCTCGTTGTCGAACGCACAGAAGAAGGCAAGGTCCAGAGCATCCAGAGACCAATCTACTACCTCAGCATGCTCCTGACCAAATCCCAGCAGCGGTACCCGCATTATGAGAAGCTACTACTGGCCGTCATCATGACCTCAAGAAAGGTGTCCCGCTACTTCGACGAGCACCCTATCACAATCGTGAGCAGCGCACCACTCGCTGACATACTCAACAATCCTAGAGCGACTGGACGAGTCGCCGAGTGGAACATTGAGCTCAGCCCGCAGGACCTGCAGTTCAAGCACCCAACAACCATCAAAGCCCAAGTACTCCCAGATTTCCTGGTCGAGTGGACGGAGGTTCAGACACCAGGCCCCCCAGACTTATCAAGTTCATGGTCAATGTTCTTTGATGGATCCAAGAGACAACAAGGAGCCGGGGCAGGAGTTGTGCTCATCTCCCCCAAAGGAACAAAGCTAAAATATGTCCTCCAGATCAACTTCAGTCACGCCTCCAACAACGAAGCAAAATACGAGGCACTCCTCCATGGCATGCGCATGGCCAAAACGTGCGGAGCCACTCGCCTCAAATCTACGGGGACTCCAATCTCGTCGTCCAGCAGACGATGAGAAACTGCGACGCAATAGCCGACAACATGGCGGCCTACCAGAAGCTCTACAACGCACTCAAAGGAAGTTTTGATGGTTGCGAGCTCAACTACATCACCAGGGCCAACAACACAGAAGCTGACGAACTCGCGAACATTGGTTCGACCCGAGGACCAGTACCACCCGGCGTTTTTCTCGAAAGGATCAGCCAGAGATCCATCAAGGTACAGGCAGCAACACCTGAAGCGGTCGTGGACGGCGAGGACGCAAAATACCTGGCGCAGGTGGCAACAGCAAGCCCATCATAAGGCACAAGCACCAGCACACCCGACAGCACAACTCCGACAGATCTCGAAGGACCTGTCTGGGCAAAACCGTTCCTCCGATTCCTAATCGAAGGTACGCTACCGCAAGACGTGGCCGAAGCACGACGCATCAGCCGACGATCCAAGGCGTTCACGGTGATCAACAAACAGCTATACAAACACAGCATCACCCAGATACTCCAAAGGTGCATCGACGAAGAGGACGGCAAAACCCTACTGCTCGAAATCCACGAAGGCACCTGCGGGCACCATGCGAGCAGTCGAGTACTCGTGTCCAAAGCATTTCGAGCCGGGTTCTACTGGCCCACAACCATGAAAAAAGCAGAGGAAATCGTGCGACGTTGTGTCGCCTGCCAGAAATTCGCCAACAGGCCACACGCTCCCGCCTCAGAGCTCAAGACCATACCACTATCCTGTCCGTTCGCCACCTGGGGGCTCGACATGGTGGGCCCACTCAAGAAATCATCAAAGGGCGGAATGACACACCTGCTCGTCGCAGTCGACAAGTTCACCAAATGGATCGAAGCAGTGCCCATCACCAGCTCCACAGCCCTCACGGCTGTCAACTTCATCAAATCGATCATCTTAAGGTTCGGAGTGCCACACAACATCATCACGGACAACGACACGAACTTCACAGCCGCAGAATTCTAGAACTTTTGCGAAGAACTGGGCATCAAAATCAATTATGCATCAGTCGCGCACCCGCAGTCCAACGGCCAAGTGGAAAAAGCAAATGGCCTTGTATGTGGGGGAATCAAGAAGCGTCTCCTCGCACCACTCGAGCAAGCCGCCGGCAATTGGGTAGAAGAACTCCCCGCGGTACTATGGAGCCTACGAACTACACCAAACACCGCGACCGAGTACACACCCTTCTTCATGGTGTACGGGGCAGAGGCAGTACTAACACATGACCTCAAGTTCGGAGCACCTCGGGTCACCGGGTACGAAGAAGAAGAAGCAGAAGAAGCATTACAAGATGACAAAGATACAGCTGACGAAGCAAGAGATACAGCCCTGGAAAAATCAGAGGGATACCAGGACAATCTACGCACCTACCAAAGCAGTCGCTTGCGCACTAGAACCTTCAACAAAGGTGACCTAGTCCTACGACTGATATAAGAGAAGGTCCATAAACTTGCCCCCCAATGGGAAGGACCATTTATAGTCTCAGAAGTCATCGGAGGTGGTGCCTAGAGGCTGAAGAACCCGAAGACAGACGAGGACGTGGGTAACCCATGGAAAGTAGCAAACTTGCGACTGTTCTATCCATAGTCCCCATCGGTCAGACATGACCGGCAACTCATGTAGCCGCTCGGCCGCAATAAAATAAATGTTGCCCAAATACTGCCATCACAAAAGCACTCGGGGGCTTAAGAATAAAATCCCCCCGAGAGACGCTATCGCCTACGCGATCTTAACCAAAGCACTCGGGGGCTTAAGAATAAAATCCCCCCGAGAGACGCTATCGCCTACGCGACCATAACCAAAGCACTCGGGGGCTTAAGAATAAAATACCCCCGAGAGACGCTATCGCCTACGCGATCTTAACCAAAGCACTCGGGGGCTTAAGAATAAAATCCCCCCGAGAGAAGCTATCGCCTACGCGACCCTAACCAAAGCACTCGGGGGCTTAAGAATAAAATCCCCCCGAGAGACGCTATTGCCTATGCGATCTTAACCAAAGCACTCGGGGGCTTAAGAATAAAATCCCCCCGAGAGACGCTATCGCCTACGCGACCCTAACCAAAGCACTCGGGGGCTTAAGAATAAAATCCCCCCGAGAGACGCTATCTCCTACGCGATCTTAACCAAAGTACTCGGGGGCTTAAGCACAAAATCATCCCGAGAGACGCTATTGCCACTCAAGCGTTCTTAACCAAAGCACTCGGGGGCTTAAGAGCAAAATCCCCCCGAGAGACGCTATCGCCACCTACGCGAGCTCACCTTAAAAACTCGGGGGCTTAGGCATAAGCATTCCCCGAGACACGCTACGGTCCTATTCAAAAACACCAAGCTAGCAATCTTCAAGTCTTCACCCGGACGACAAACAACCAAAACTCGGGGACTACTCCAGAGTTGAACCGCGAGGAAATACGCGAAGTTTTAAGCCTATGTTTGACTCTACAAAAAACTCAAACGTAGCCTCGGGGGCTACTCCCATCGGAAGCGCTGCCGCGCACCCGATA
This sequence comes from Bromus sterilis, assembly GCA_950022295.1. Classification (NCBI taxonomy): domain Eukaryota; kingdom Viridiplantae; phylum Streptophyta; class Magnoliopsida; order Poales; family Poaceae; genus Bromus; species Bromus sterilis. Next base: position 11,100,066 of record OX465596.1, read on the forward strand.
GAACACACTAGAAAGATAAAGTCAGTGCATCGCGGGAGGAGTCGAAGACATTTCACGCTATTAGATGAAGTCGAAGAGATCTCACGCTATCAGATGAAGTCGAAGACATTCCACGCTATCAGACGGAATCGAAAGAAGGAGTCGAAGACATGGCATCATAGGAGTCGAAAACACAGTTTATTGCTAAATCTCAAACCACAGCTTGTATTCAACCATAAAGGTATAAAAGGACTCAACTACATTTGTATAGAAGGCAGCTCCTGTTACAAGAGGGAATCACCCAAGTAATTACGACTTCTACATGTATGCCCATGAGGGGTAATCGACTCTAGTACAAGGGCATCACCACAGACAAAGGAAAAAAGGAAGCTAGCAGAGGATGTCAATGACATAACAAAAGGGTGAAGCTCGACTTATTTGTCGATGCTCCACCAGCTTCTTCTCCAGCTGCAGCTACACGCCTTCTTCTTCAGCGGCGCAGCTCCTTCTCCGAGTTGCCGGCGAAGATGAGGCCGCCTCTAGTTCTACAAGATCGCTTGGCGCGCCCGCTTGATCGACGGCTTGACGGCGATGTCCTCTCCGGAGCTGATGGAGATGGCATCACCACCTGAGGAGTCACCAGAAGACGGAGCTATAGAATATGCAGGCGTAGGACTCCTCGACCTTGTGGAACTGTCGCTGCTCGACTCCTGCCAGTGCGGATCCATGCTGTTGCCGCTCGGGTCGAACGCGCGGACAGTGATAGTGATTTCGCCGTCAAAACGACAGCTGAGCATATCGCCATCTCGCAAATTCAACCGCCGAGCAAACAAACTCCAACCAGAGCCAAGAAAAGTCAAGCGGGAGCTATCAACCTCCAAGTCAACATAAGAAGGAGATCTACAACTCCCTTGAAGATGCAGAAGCAAGCCATCTAAGCCACGATCAGACACAATGGCGGAAAAAGCAGAGGGAAGAAGAACGCGATTGGCGCTCTGGCCACGAACGCGTAAAAGAAAATCATAGCGCCAGAATCCCTCCTCCAAGGGAGAGGAGGAAGGCATTGGCGCCGTACGATGGCGACCACCACGGCATGAGCGTGGTGTACGGCCACCACGGCCACGACGAACACGGCCACGGCCAACACCTCGCCTGGGAACCATGAGAGGAAGAAAAGAAGAAGGAAGAGGCAAAGCAGCAAGGTGGATAGAGGCGAAACACTGTGGAAGAGAAAGGCTCATTTATAGAACAAAAATCTCCCTGCACAGAGAAGCCAAGACGACAACAACAATTAATTCAAAGACCAAACGTCGCAGACGTCTCAGATTCCAAGACCAAGATGCTTTCCCACGGGACGCACTGTGCGTGAGACGCTTCAATTCACGTGCGTTTCCAATGCGCGTATCGGAAACTCAACCAGCGCCTGCCGCACGCCACATCGGTCATCATTATGACCGGTCATAAAGATGTGACGGCTCACTGGCGGAGCATCCCTGACAGCCATCAAACATAGGCATCGTTATCCTGACAAGCGGCGAAGAATACCAACAGATATCAAGAATGATTTCTTAAACACATTTTTCAAATATATTTAAACTCCCATCAGGAGCGTACCCACTCAAAACCGAGCCTCAGGTGAGCAACCTCCTAAAAGTCAGCAATGTGCTCGAGTGACCACTCGCACTCACGAGAGTCTCGGGTGCTCCCTCAACCCGACGCAAGACAAACATGCATTCGCCAAGATCATACGACGCTAAGAGTCTCGGGTGCTTCCTCACCTCAAGAGCCGAAACGGCATTCGAGTGACCACTCGCGAAGAACCCCCCGTCTGAGCACTCGAAACAAGCTCCGCGGGTGAATGAGTGAACAACTCGCTTGATGTTTTATTCCAAGCGGGTGCAATACTATTAGGCTCCGCGCCTCAAAAACACACATTCCTGGAACACGATACACTGTGCCCAGATGCCACGCAAGATTAGCGTGTAGGTAAGACCCCGCTGCGAAGTTCGGCCGGGCTGGTACTTGCCGAAGAGCGATTTCACTCCCAACCTTTTCCATGCGCTGCGCATGATAGAAAAAGCCGGGCGAACGCGCCTTAGGCTATGCACATTACTGGCGGCAAATGAACACCGTAAGACCTGAAGCGGCAGGACTTTTGCTCGACACCAGTGTTCCAAGCTCACGTCGAGGGACGTGGGTTTGATTGGGCTACTGCGGTATTTTCCACTAGCGCAATTCACCAAGGCTCGACCAGTCGACTCCTTGGGCCCTTTCCGCTTTGCATCCCTCGAAACAGGTTTTGTCATGGCCACCAGACTGCCAGCGACCCGCGGTTGTACCGCGCATACAAATGACCGACAAATGGATATACTCGAGTCCCTGCGCGACTCTTCGAGTCCCCCAGGCACTCGGGGGCTACTGACGAGGGGGTGACCCCATGACTCCTACGGATAAGCCTACCCGGTGTCCCCGAAGATAGAAGGCCCATGAAGACTCGCCTGGACCCGCCTTGGCCCGCTAATTGTCACCGACGTTGGAGTCTGCGACTCACAAGGAAGGTGCGAAGACCTGTCGTACGGAGCAAGCTAGGGTTAGGAAAGCTTACCTGTAAACGTAGATGAACTCCCCGAGACCTAGCCCAGTATATAAGGGCTAGGAGGGACAACGCCAAAGGCATCGAATATCATCTGTAACCCTAGCCTTGAGCACTCCAGCCTTGGCATCCCCTGTTATCGCATCTCCCTCATCAATAATATCGAGCAGGAACGTATCCTCCTGTTTGCCGACGAGCTATCGTCCAACCTGTGCCTCTCATGACTAACCCAGGGTCCCTGACCATGGGATTTGACGGGGTTGATCCCCGTCATGATCCGGACGGGATCTTCCTCGTCGTCGAGCATGAGCCACGCCTCCGGCCTGATCTTTAGGCATGGGGCAGTGGACTTTGTGGTGGATTACGCTGCGCAGTTCGGGGTCGGCGCACCCCTGCCGCCCGGTGTATCACTGCAGATCGGTAGTCACCGTCTCTTCATCAGCTGCTTCCCCGAGGCATATCCCAGGGATGTGCGCGTCTTCTCCAGCGTCACGGATCCGCTCCCGACCAGGGGCTGCACAGCAGCTCTCGGCGGAGAGGAGCCGCGTGTGCATGCAGCCGTCATGATGGCGGGAACGACTGCGTCAAGCAACCAAGGCGCAGCGAGTGCGGCTAGGAAAGCCAAGGAGGCGGAGGACGCCGCGAAAAGAGTCGGCACCAGTACGTTGCGGGATGTGTTGTACACACCCGTGAACAGGAATGGTGATCCCGATCAAGTTCACACTGATTTGGAGACAACACGGCTCGCTCTCGCCCGCAGGGCCGAGCACGTGCTGGAAGAAGAGCGTAGGCTCGGAGCCATCACCAGAGAATACAATGCAGCGCATGCCAGCCAGCGGCGCCCGATTGAACCTACAGTCCTAGAAGATCTCAGGAGTAGAGGCCGCGCTGTCGGCAGAGAGCTGTCAGGGGCCGAGCAACCAGCAGCGTCGGCATTCGTCCAGCGGCCAGCATACTATACGCCCGACAAGAATTTGCGAGTTGCCGAGCAGATTGCAAACGAGCTGGAAGATCTGGAAGGCGAAGAGCGGCGTCAGCAAACTCGCCGAATGCGCGAGCTGCTGGCGTCGGCGAAGCAGCAGCAGCAGGCGGCGTTGGACAATCCGGGGGCAGGCCTTGAGGCATCAAGAAGGACTGCGAGGCCAGCTCCAGAGGTCAGTCAGCGGCCGAATGCGTCGCGGCAGAACAGGCAACAAGGCCAGTCCTGACGTGAGAGTAGGGTCAGAAGCAACTTGGGTCCCCCAGTCATGAACCGTAGAGCAAAAGAGCCAGCTGTGAGCAGCAAGCGCAATGATCCAGCTCGTCAGCCGGATGCAAGGCCAGCGATCAGCAATCGGCTCGATGCTCGTCAGATCGGCCAGAACGATGCCAGGCATGGCATTGAGTTGTTGGAAAGAGATGCACAACAAGAAGAGGAGGGAGCAGCAGGCCCAGCGTGTTTCGGGCACCGCATTCGGACTGAGCAGTTTCCCAAGGGATTCACCTTGCCCAGAGACACCCCCAAGTACAATGGTTCCGTTAGGCCAGAGGACTGGCTGACAGATTACATGACCGCAGTCGGCATCGCCGGCGGCAGTCGGCGTGTAGCTGTACGCTATGCTCCTCTGATTCTACAAGGGTCGGCTCGGACATGGCTGAACAGTTTGCCTGGCAACAACATCAACTGCTGGGAGGATTTTTCGGAAGCTTTCATTTGCAACTTCACCGGCACGTATGATTGGCCGCATCTTCCTCGGCAGCTTGCCCTATGCGTGCAAGGCAAGGACGAGCCCTTCCGAGAATACCTAGCTCGGTGGATCAAGCTGAAGAATTCATGTGAAGGAGTCCATGAGATCCATGCAATCCAGTATTTCACTGATGGGTGTCTCGCGGGATCAATGCTGAAGCACAAGCTGCTCCGCAAAGATTTTTCGTCACTAGCCGAGCTCATGAAGGTGGCCAATGCGTTTGTTGTCTCTGATTCCGCAATGCGCGAGCCTATTCAGCTCGGCGTCAGCGGTGTGGTTCAGACACAAGGGGCTGCGCAAGCAGCAGAGACAGGAAACCAAGGGCTCAGTTGGCGAGAGCGCAGAGATATCAATCGGAACAACAACCAGCAAAATAGCGGAAAGAGGAAGGATGAGCAGCCAGATGCTCAGTACGACAGTCGGAAGGTGGCCGCTGTCCAAGATCAAGAGGAACAAGGGTCTGATGGAGGCAGTCGGAAGATGAAGACGAATGCAAAGCCGCAATGGCCAATGAAGCCCAAGTATACATTCGAGGACATGCTGGACCAGCCATGCAAGATGCACAATAGTCCAGGCAAGCCAGCGGCGCATACCACTCGGCAATGCGATTTCGTCAAGCACATAGCAAAGGGAGAAGCATTACCACCTCCATCCCCACCACCACCTCAGAACAGAGCACCACCTCAGGCGCAGAACCAATTCCCACGGCAAGATGCCGCATATATGATTTTACCAGCGAGTCAAGTGACAAGGGCAGTCGGAGAGCCCGAGCTCAGGAGGTCAACGCCACCATGCCCCCGATTCCCCAGTACATGCACTGGTCCGATTGCAAGATTACCTGGGGCAGGGAGGATCACCCAAGAATCATGCCGAATCCAGGATCCTATCCGCTCGTGGTGGATGCCCTGTTTGCGACACCAAAGTTTTCATGTCTGTTTTCCCGAGTGCTCATTGATCCAGGAAGCACAATCAACATTCTGTACAGGGACACAATGATCAAGTTGGGACTCACGGAGAGAGACCTGGAGCGCAGTCGGACGACGTTCCATGGGATTGTTCCTGGTTTTTCATGCACTCCTATGGGTCGCATTCAGCTGGATGTGATCTTTGGGATAGAGGAGAATTTCAGGAGAGAGCCGATCTGGTTCGAGGTCGCCGACCTTAGTAGCCCATACCATGTCCTATTGGGATTGCCCGCAATCGCCAAGTTCATGCTTAACTCATACATGCCTTACCTGAAGATGAAGCTGCCAGGTCCAAACGGCATCATCACTGTCGCCGGGGACTTCAGGAAGTCTCTCGAGTGCTCATCCGCCGGGGAAAATCTGGCCGACTCCCTGGTGGTGGTTGAAGAGAAGCGTCAGCTCGATAAGGTGGTGGCAATGGCCCAGGCTCAAAGCAAGGCTCCCATTTCGGTCGGCCCAGCCAAGCGAGCAGATGAGGAGACGTCATTTCAGGCGTCCAAGGACAGCAAGAAGGTTGCTCTAGATCCCTTCGACCCAGCCAAGTTCGTTGTAGTCGGAGCAGGACTTAGCAACAAATAGGAAGGCGAGCTCGTCGAGTTCCTCCGCCCCTTCGACGTTTTTCTGAAGACAAGAGAAGAGAAATCGGCGAGGAGGTCGCCAAGCTCAAGGCTGCAGGCTTCATCATGGAGGTGTTCTACCCCGAGTGGCTGGCGAACCTAGTCCTCGTGATGAAGAAGAACAAGACTTGGCGCATGTGTATCGATTACACTTGCCTGAAAAAGGCATGCCCCAAAGATCCTTTTGGTCTGCCCCGTATAGATCAAGTCATTGACTCTACGGCCGGCTGCGAGCTGTTGTCATTTCTGGATACCACTGCAGGCTATCACCAGATCAAACTTGCTGTGGAAGATCAAATAAAAACTGCCTTTATAACCCCCTTTGGGGCTTATTGCTATATCACCATGCCTTTTGGTCTGAAGAATGGAGGTGCTACTTATCAGCGCACCATCCAGCGTTGCACGCATTCTCAGCTCGGCAGAAACTTTCATGTGTATGTAGATGATTTGGTGGTGAAGACGGTCAAAGGGGTCACACTCCTGGACGATCTCAAGGAAACATTCCCCAATTTGCGCGTCTACCAGATCAAGCTGAATCCAGAGAAGTGTGTGTTTGGCGTTCCAGCCGGCAAACTCTTGGGATTTCTCGTTTCTGAAAGAGGAATCGAATGCAATCCCGAGAAGATAGCCGCAATCGAACGAATGGATCGACCCAAGAATTTGAAGCAAGTACAGAAGTTCACCGGTTGCTTGGCATCACTCAGCCGATTCCTCAGTCGGCTGGGAGAGAAGGCAATCCCATTCTATCAACTCATGAAGAAGACGGAGAAGTTCACCTGTACTCCACAAGCAGATGAGGCATTCAAGGAGCTGAAACATATGCTCTCCACCGCACCGATTCTGGCCGCACCGATTGAGAAGGAGCCGATGATGTTGTATATCGCGGCAACCAATCGGGTGATCAGTGCAGTGATGGTGGTAGAGCGTCCTGAGAAGGACAAAGCGCAACCGATTCAGCGAGGTGCTATCAACATCCAAGCAAAATTATCCCCACTACCAGAAGATGTGCTACGGAGTCTACATGGCGGCCAAGAGATTGAAGCCCTATTTTCAATATCATACGATTGTGGTGGTCAGCTCGTCCCCACTAGCCGACATCATTGGCAGTAGAGATGCAACTGGCAGAGTGGCCAAATGGGAAATTGAGATCGCCAACCATGGCATCCAGTATGAGCCGAGAACAGCAATCAAGTCTATTGGCCGATTTCCTGGGGACTGGGCTGAAACTCAGTACATGCCACCCTTCCCAGGATCGGACTTCTGGAGAATGCATTTTGATGGGTCCAAGATGAAGAATGGTCTAGGGACCGGCACTTTTCTCACATCACTGCTTAGCGGCTTATCGCCCTTCGTTGGTGAGCCCCAAGTGGAAGGCGTGATGCAGTGCAGCAGCAAGTTTCCCTCGGTGAAGATACCAAGGTTTGTCTCCCGTAGGACACCGGATATGATAAGTAGGTGTCAGCGGCGCGACTGACGTGGACCTGCACACAGACACATATAACTTTGTTCCCAACGAAGTTCAGAGAGGTTGTCAATCTCTCCGGTCTTGTTGTTCACAAAGGGTAAAACACAAGGGATAATGATAGCAAGTAAAAGCAGAAAAGTAAAGATAGCTTGGAAACAGTAATGAGGATATGGACCGGGATACGTGATGTTCGCTAGTGATGTCTCTCTCCCAAAAGACGATAAAACTGCTATGCGAGGTAAACAAATTACAGGACAGGATTATGAACGCACCGCAATGCTAACTATGCTACAAAAGAAAGGAAGAGGTTCAAAAGCACGGGCAGTACGCCAAAATAAGTAGACCGAAATCCATCTGCATCTACTACTAATCATCCACCTTGAGATATCTATCCAGAACATCTCGCTGGTATTAAGTTGCGAGCCCCACCCAAAGTGTAAACCCAAAGCAAAAGACAACTGCAATAAAAGAACTTTGCGTAAAGTAAACAATCCTTGTGACCGCGGTCACAAGCACCGTTGTTTTCCCCCTTGTGGCAACAACACACCCCCTAGACTCATGATTTTGTCACTCAAGCATGTCATCACGGGGGGGGGGGGGGGGCATGAACCCACAATCTAGCACAACGCTCCCTCTTGGAGTCACTACCTACTACTTGGCCAAAGCAATAAACAGCAACGGAGAACATGCAAGAATTACTTAGGAAAAACAATATAAGAGATAAGAACCAAATATATTACTCTATCACAATCTGAACATAATCTCATAATCCATCAGATCCCATCAAACTCAGCATAGCAACAGCAAAAATATTACAAAGGTGCCTCGATCATGTAGGGAAGCTCACGAGGTCTAAACAATGAAGATCAAAGAGGGGAGGAGAACATCACATAGCTACTGATCACGGACCCATGGTCCAAGGAAAACTACTCACAAGACATCCGGGGAGCATCCATGGTGGAGAGGAGACTCCCGGAGGTCAATCCTCCCTCCGGTAGGGTGCCGGGAAAAGGTCTTCTGGTGCTCCCGATCTTCGGAAGCGCGGCGGCGGCGGAACAGAGGCGAGTTCGCGGAATAGGGTTCTTCTTTTGGAGTTTTCCCGTGACGGGGGATAAATAGGCGAAAGGGGGCAGCCAGAGGTGGGGCCGCGCCGGGTGGCCGCCTGGGCCCCCTGGCTCCCCTCTGGCCCCTCCCAGGCTCTTCTCGAAGCTTCCGTCACGCTGATTTTTTATCTGAATTTTCCCGAATTTTTCTGGCACTTTTTATATGGGGGAAAACTGAAATATAAAAACAACAGAAAACAGGAACTGGCACTGAGGTGCACTGAGTTAATAGGTTAGTCCAAATATGATCAAAAGTGTACAAAATTGTATCTAGATCATAGCAATATCACACAAAACATGCATGGAGCAAGCAGAAATTATAGATACGTTTTGGACGTATCAACATCCCCAAGCTTAATTCCTGCTCGTCCTCGAGTAGGTAAATGATAACAAGCATAATTTCTATGGTGACATGCTAGCAACCATAAAAGAACTTTGAAAAGTAAAGCAATCAAGGTTAGAGATTCAATTCAAGTCATAACATGCAAGAGTCTATATTAGCAATGAAACAAGTAACAAAAGAACAGAAGGTGCAAGAGCTCTCGCTGTCCGTGACTCGAATGTCTCCAAATGGTGTTTGCGTGCAAGAAAGGGGATAGGGAATACGAGAGAAAAAATATTTTTGTTGAGAACTCAATCTACTAAAGTTTCACACTTGGTCTTCTTTGGAATCTTATCTTGACTCGTCCCCAGACCACTAGCCAGGTACAAGTCAATTTGATCCACTCCTTTTCGATATTTTGAGCACTCATGCAATGGATGAGCGTAAGCACGAAAGTTGACACTTAGGATGACAAAGAGAGAAATATGGTGGAGGAGGAAGACAAAAAGTATGAGAAAGGCTCACATCAATGAGGACAATCATGGGCAAGAGATGCCAAATGATTGATATGATGTGAGGAGTAGGGATTGCCATGCAATGGGTGCACATACGAGCGAAGAAGCTCTCCAATGGAACTATATGCATAAAGATCATCTCTATGGAGTACAAGGATATAAAGGGAGTACTAGTGTGGATCTCTCAAAAGGATAATAGTGTTGCCCCTTTCTCTCTTTTTATTTCTTTTTCTCTTTTTTCTATTTTTTTCTATTTTTTTGGTGGCCTCAATGGCTCTTTCTATTTAACTCTCATTTGTCCTCTTTGGGATCTTTTAATGTGTCCACTTCGGGATCTTTTCCTCATTTAAGGGCAACACTCTATTTTACAAGAAGGTAAAGGAGATCTTTCACACTTTACAAGGTACTCAAAATCATAGAGAAGATGTGACTATCATGATGTATGCAATGTATGCCGCTGCCAGTGTAGCAGGAACATGTATGACATGAAGATCAAGTCATGAAGAGGTGGAAGTTGCATGGCAATGTAACTCGGAAAGGCTATGGAAATGCCTTGATAGGTAGGTATGGTGGCTGTTTTGAGGAAAGATAAAGGGAGGCTTATGATGACAGAGCGTATCATGCCAAGGGTTTGGATGTACCGGCGAAGGTGGACACCAACTCTCAGAGTGAGAAGAAGGTAATGCACGACACGGGAAAGGCTAGCAAAATATGGGAAGGTGGAAGTGTCAACTCTCAATACTTACATTAGTCCGAAGAACTCATGCACTTATTATCGGTAACTCTCAATCTAATAAGGAGGTTCACAAAGAGACAAGGACCACGAGGAGGAGTGTATGGGGGTTTGGTTATCCTTGCGCATCCTCGACTCATGGTACGTGAGTGTACTCTAATATTCGACCCCTCAGAAGAGTAGTGATCCATCTAGTAGCTAGAGTTCTCAACTAGTTTTGTAGGTTTTGAAAATAAACATGGATTGCCCAAAATACGACACCTATCACTAATAGGCAAGAGCTCTTGACACCAAAAGTTCAAACATTACTCACAACAATACCTCAAAATTATTGCAAGCTACTACTAAAATTATATAGCAACCTCAACTACCTACTTCTCAAAACAAGACACAACTCAGTGCAACAACCAACTCTCTTTAACAAGATAAACATGAAAACTAAAAAGAGTTCCAGCAACAAACTAAACAAAAGCCAAGGCTCTTGTTAAAGACAAACTAAGACTAAAACTAAACATGGCAATAGCTATGAAAAGATAAAGAACACACAACAGCAAAAAAATAGGCATGAAGAATCCTATGATGTGTTCTAGATTTTGAAAGTGGAGTGTGTTTCTCTCCCACACAAAGTAAGAAGGGATCTAACTTGTTATTAACAGCAAGCAAAGCTAAAGAAAACTAAAAACAAAACCTAAGAGCAAGATGCTCCAAGCATAGCACATAACACATGAAGTGATTAAAATATAGTGAGACGAAGGACGAACTGATGATTTGTTGATGGAGAAGGGGATGCACGGGGGCATCCCCAAGCTTAGACGCTTGAGTCTTCTTGAATATTTATTGGGGATGCATGGGGGCATCCCCAAGCTTGAGCGCTTGACACTCCTGGATCTTCTTCCATCATCTTCCATCATACACTTGAAAACTCCCTTCATACATAACTCATCATAAGCTGATTAGAGAGGTTAGTACCCTTAATAAATAAATTTTTTCTCCACTGCATATAAAGATGTTCTTGAAGAGCTACTGTTTCTCAAGAGTGCCAAAAAGTTTTTGCAAAGAAAAAGCAAGCTTAAGGTTTGCAAAAGTTAGGAGAGACAAAACGTGGCAGAATCTGTGAAAAACAGAACAGCAGATAGTAAAGAATTTTTTAGGGGCACTTCTGCAACTCAAATCAAACAACTCAGAACATACGGAAGTTTTGTAATTGTATAGATCATACTGTGTAAAAATTTCAGCTCAAAAAGATGAACTGGGATTTTTCTGGAATTTTTCTGGTCAAGAGGACAGAATCTGTTTTCTGGACAGCATGTCACAACTTTTACTTCCCTTGCCGTAAGAGGCTATAACTTGGCACAAAGTTGAAAAATAAAGATACAATGATGTAGCTACAGTAGTAACAATCATCAAGACACAACAAAAGCAAAAATAAAAACCTAAATTCGTTGCGGGCTGCCTCCCGAAATAGCTTCTTTAAAGCCATTAGCTAGGCATAATGCAAAAAGAAGAATCAAGGGTTTCCAAGATCAGAACCATAAAAACCTTCAAATTGATTTTTCAATAAGCTCATTCTTCTTCTTACTAGGAAAGATATACTTACCTTTTGCCACACCGCGTAAGCGGATGTGCCTATTACCGACATCAATGAAGCCTTTCATAGCACGGAGGAAGTCCCTTCCGAGCACAATGTTACCTTGGTTTGGCTCCATGATGAAGAAATCCATTGGCGCAGTCCTACGAAGAAATGCAACTTGGACTTCTTTTACCTTTCCTTTAATCTCTGAAATATCTCCATTATAATGTTCATGATAAGATGATAATATATCCATATCTAGTTTCAAAGAATCATAAACTATTTTTGGCATAGTAGAAACTGTGGATCCAACATCACAAAGAGCAAGGAAGCTTTGGTTAGAGATGCTAATCCTAACAAAAGGCTCCCAATCATCATCTATCTCCAACATTCCTTTCTTGTTGGATTTAAGTTCCTCTACTTTCCCAAAATCTAGAGCATCCAGTCTTTTTTCAATAGCGGCAAGCCTATCTGTGACAGTATAAATACTTCGATCATAAACAAAATAACTAGATAGACTATGCAAAATCTCAAGGGCCCTATCTTCATCACACTCTAGAAAATCTCCCTCAGCTATAATGTCAAGAGAGTGTTTACACCACTTAAAAATACCATGGTAAAAATTTCTAAGCACGATTTTTATAGATATCCAAGGCATAACTCTTTTATGTGCTTCAGAAATTCTGTCCCAAGCCTTCTTCATATTTTCTCCATCCCTTTGACGGAAAACGAGAACTTCCGATTCCCGCAAAGCACCCAGTCCTAACATGTTCATCTAAACAAGGAGGACTACTAACAGTAAGATAAATAAATTTTTTGTAAATTTTGATAAAAGACACAAAGATAAAAACTGAAAGATAAACTAACAAGACTAAAAAACAAAGGTAAAGGGTAGTGTGCAACTCCCCTATCTTAGCACTCGGAGTCCCCGGCAACGGCGCCAGAAATTCTCTTGCTTAGCGGCTTCTCGCCCTTCGTTGGTGAGCCCCAAGTGGAAGGCGAGATGCAGTGCAGCAGCGAGTTTCCCTCGGTGAAGATACCAAGGTTTGTCTCCCGTAGGACTCCGGATATGATAAGTAGGTGTCAGCGGCGCGACTGACGTGGACCTGCACACAGACACAGATAACTTTGTTCCCAACGAAGTTCAGAGAGGTTGTCAATCTCTCCGGTCTTGTTGTTCACAAAGGGTAAAACACAAGGGATAATGATAGCAAGTAAAAGCAGAAAAGTAAAGATAGCTTGGAAACAGTAACGAGGATATGGACCAGGATACGTGATGTTCGCTAGTGATGTCTCTCTCCCAAAAGACGATAAAACTGCTATGCGAGGTAAACAAATTACAGAAGGGCAATTGACAGGATTATGAACGCACCGCAATGCTAACTATGCTACAAAAGAAATGAAGAGGTTCAAAAGCACGGGCAGTAAGCCAAAATAAGTAAACCGAAATTCATCTGCATCTACTACTAATCATCCACCTTGAGATATCTATCCAGAACATCTCGCTGGTATTAAGTTGCGAGCCCCACCCAAAGTGTAAACCTAAAGCAACAGACTACTGCAATAAAAGAACTTTGCGTACAGTAAACAATCCTTGTGACCGCGGTCACAAGCACCGTTGTTTTCCCCCTTGTGGCAACAACACACCCCCTAGACTCATGTTTCTGTCACTCAAGCATGTCATCGGGGGGGGGGGGCATGAACCCACAATCTAGCACAACGCTCCCTCTTGGAGTCACTACCTACTACTTGGCCAAAGCAATAAACAACAACGGAGAACATGCAAGAATTACTTAGGAACAACAATATAAGAGATAAGAACCAAATATATTACTCTATCACAATCTGAACATAATCTCATAATCCATCAGATCCCATCAAACTCAGCATAGCAATATCAGAAATATTACAAAGGTGCCTCGATCATGTAGGGCAGCTCACGAGGTCTAAACAATGAAGATCAAAGAGGGGAGGAGAACATCACATAGCTACTGATCACAGACCCATGGTCCAAGGAAAACTACTCACAAGACATCCGGGGAGCATCCATGGTGGAGAGGAGACTCTCGGAGGTCAATCCTCCCTCCGGCAGGGTGCCGGGAAGAGGTCTTCTGGTGCTCCCGATCTTCGGAAGCGTGGCAGCGGCGGAACAGAGGCGAGTTCGCGGAATAGGGTTCTTCTTCTGGAGTTTTCCCGTGACGGGGGATAAATAGGCGAAAGGGGGCAGCCAGAGGTGGGCCAGGGGCCCCAGGCGCCCCCCTGGCGCGGCCAGGAGTGGGGCCGCGCCGGGTGGCCGCGTGGGCCCCCCTGGCTCCCCTCTGGCCCCTCCCGGGCTCTTCTCGAAGCTTCCGTCACGTTGATTTTTTATCTGAATTTTCCCGAATTTTTCTGGCACTTTTTATATGGGGGAAAACTGAAATAGAAAAACAGCAGAAAATAGGAACTGGCACTGGGGTGCACTGAGTTAATAGGTTAGTCCAAATATGATCAAAAGTGTATGAAAGTGTATCTAGATCATAGCAATATCACACAAAACATGCATGGAGCAAGCAGAAATTATAGATACGTTTTGGACGTATCAATCACCAAAAGGAGACCGACTGCACTATGTATTGCAAATCCATTTCGCAGCATCAAACAATGTTGCCGAATACGAGGCCCTTGTGCATGGCATCAAGCTAGCCAAGGAGATCAGAATTCGGAACATAGAATGTTTTGGCGACTCCGACTTGGTGGTGTAGAAGTGTACAGGAAATTGGGATGCCAAAGATGCAAATATGGCAAGCTACCGTTTCCTCGTACATCAGCTAAGTGGATATTTTGAGGGTTGTGAATTTCATCATGTGCCCAGAGCAAACAATGAAGCAACAGACGCCCTATCCAAGCTCGGCTCCACCAGGCAAAGCATTCCACCAGGGGTATCGTTGGAGCACATCAAGAATCCCTCTATCACGCCTTCGCCAGAGTTCGAGTCCATTTTCATATCAGAAACCGACCTGGAGGCATTAAGGCAAGCAAAGTTGGTTCAGCCAATGAAGATTACGATTCTGAAGAAGCAGTCAAACGCCCAGGAAGCTGCGGCCTCGGCAAGTCCGACAAATCCAGGGGCTGGCAATTGCGGTCCAGGGGCTGACGATCTCGGCAAGAAGAAGAAGTCGAAGGAAAAAGCAGCAGCAGCACTAGGTGTCGAGAACTCATCCAAGCTATCGACACCAGGGACTGCCGATTGCGATCTAGAGATACTGGTTTCGAGGGAAGGGCCAGTAGATCCTGAGGCTCCAGTCTCAGCAGAGCAAGCAATACCAGGGGCTGCCGACGACAAGCCAGAGGCTGGAATCATCAGCTCGGAGATTGACTCCGAGATGATAGAAGTACAAGAGGCCGAGCCAGAAGAAGCAGTCGCACCACAGCATGCAATGGTCATGGTAGTCGTCACCGCTCCAACCTGGGCGCAGCCGATCAGAGATTTCCTGGTCGACGGGACTCTTCCCCAGATGAAGTTGAAGCCAGGCAGATACAACGCCGATCTGGTGCATACACCATCATCAACAATGAACTGATGCACAGAAGTGTAACTGGAGTTCTCCAGCGATGTGTAGAAGAGGAAAGGGGGCTCGCGCTGCTCCGGGATATTCATCAAGGCGAATGCGGTCATCACGCATCAGCAGCTGCAATAGTAGCCAAGGCTTTTCTCCATGGTTTTTATTGGCAGACAACGCGAGCCGCGGCAAAGCATCTCGTTAAGCACTGCAATGGTTGTCAGCGGTTCAAGGCCAAGAGTCATCTCCCGGCGTCGGCGCTCAAAACAATCCCGATAACATGGCCGTTTGCAGTTTGGGGGCTGGACATGGTTGGGCCGTTCAAGCGAGCAAGGGGTGGTTTAACCCACCTGCTAGTTGCAGTCGACAAGTTCACTAAGTGGATTGAGGCACGCCCGATCAAGAAGTTGGATGGTCCGACATCAGTTAGCTTGATTGCCGACGTCGCAAGTAGATACGGAATGCCAAACAACATCATCACCGACAACGGCACGAACTTTGCATGGGGGGCATTGGCTCGGTATGCATCCGAGTACGGCATTCGGCTCGATGTGGCATCAGTAGCGCACCCCCAGTCAAACGGCCAAGCAGAAAGAGCAAATGGTCACATCCTTGCAGTCATCAAGCCCAGATTAATTGAGCCACTTGAAAGAGCACCTGGAGCATGGATTGATGAGCTTCCGGAAGTTTTGTGGAGCTTGAGAACCACACCCAACAGATCAACCGGATTCACCCCATACTTCCTGGTGTATGGTTCAGAAGCAGTCATCCCAGCCGACATAGAATTTGATTCACCTCAGTGTGCCCTATACACTGAAGCAGAGGCCAAGGAAGAGCGAGAAGACGGTGTTGATCGGAAGGAAGAAGCTTGCCTGTTGGCTCTATCCAGGTCGGAAATTTACCAGCAGAGGCTGAGGCACTACCACAGCAAGAAGATCTGCCCCCTCGCTTTACGCGAAGGCGATTTGGTGCTTCACCGAATCCAGAAGTCAGATGGTCAGCACAAGTTATCATCACCTTGGGAGGGTCCCTTCATCGTCAGCCGAGCACTCAAGAACAATGCATATTACCTCATAGATTGCATGCAAGGCACTCGGCACAAGGATACTTCAGCAGTTGAGACGCAACGTCCCTGGAACGCCGAGTATTATGCACGTTTTACAGTTGAGTCATGCGAGTGTATTCATGCTATCAAGCATTCAATCAGTAAAGTTGTCATGCCTCTATGAGATGGCATTCAATTGTCTTTATATGAGCTTTTCGTTTTTGGGCAAGCCTCAGTTGGCAAAGCCTTGTCATTCCCGAGATGTGCGAAAAATCTCACTCGGGGACTGGCTGACCACGCGGTCGCAAGTGTAAAATAAAGAAAAACACGAGAACTGCAGGTTCGAAACCAAGCTAGCATGCGACACGAGCACAGATCATAAATTGACTGTGGCATCAATGAAGCAACGACTGGTCGGACCTGCGGTACCGCACCTCGAACGTAAAAACACTCTGGAAAGAGGACCATGGCCGACGGTGCCATCCGCAGGTTGTGTCCCCGATCGATGCACCGAGCAATCGACAAGGAGCAATCGGCTGACTAAGTCTATGCAGAATCCTTCTGCGCTAACGCTAGAACAGTTCAGTCTCAATGGCCAAACCCTAGCGGTGTATGATCCTGTGAGCCGATACCAGACCACACGTCGGCTATTGGCAAGCATGGAATCATGCCCCCAAGGGAAAATTGCAAAGAGCAAAAACGATAAAGCGAAAAGCAGGAAGTTGATCACATAAGAAAGTTGTGCAATAAGCAAAGATAAGAGGCTCAAGGCCGAATGAGTTCATTACATTGGAACATCCCCAGTGGGTTTCCTTGAAATTTAGCAAAGTCTTGCGAAAAGTCGCGGTAAAAGACATAAAGTTCGCTCGCTAGGCGTCGGGACCGGTAGAGGTCGGCAGCACGATCGAAGCAGTCGGAGCAGTGGATGGCGTTTGTGTAACTTTCGGAACTATTTGCTCCAGCACAGTCGGACCCTCTGGCACAGTAGCCACCTCCGACTGCTTAGGCTCCGTCAAATCTTCCTGCGCCTTGGAGGGCCCGGCATTAGCTGGCTTGGCACTTGTCCGTCCTGAGGTGGCCTTGGGTGAAGTATGAGACGAGCTGTTGTCGGATAAGTCGTCATGATAAAGGTGAGAGCTTGAAGAGCGCGCAGGTTGACTGCCTTGACCTCCTCGGGCACGTTTGCCAGCAGAACGGTTGTCGTCGGCCAGGGCAGTGATAGGAAGTGGAGCAATCGGCATCCTGGCGTCGTCAAGAACAGGGGTGTATTCAGTATGAGGGAAACACCCGGCCATGGTCGTGGCAAGATGGTTCACCTGGGTATAAGCCGTCTCAAGGAGGTCGGCCGCCCCGTCTCGCATAGTGTAAAGCCGAGCCAGGCTCAGCTTGGGATACCAGCACAGAACGGTCTGAAGCGCCATCTCGACGCCAGTCCGGGCGGCTGAGTCAAGCAAAGCCTCGACTCGGCGGAGAGCGGCCTTCAGCAGCATCAGTACCTGGTCATGAGTGGCAGTCGGGGCATCCCCTTGCTTCGAATCCTCGTCGTCGGAGTCATGTGTGCCTGCTGAGGATCCTTCACCATGGTGCAGGCGCCCGAGTGCGTGCTTCAGTTCGGCAGGCTCCCAAAGCAACTCGGCGAGTTTCTGAACGCCCAGTTTGAATGCGAAGACGCTGCCAAGGATGACAGGGATGCGAGCTTCGGTGGCAATGATGAATTCCCGGGGACTCCATCCTTCAGCCTCAGTCCTCACAGGCCAGCCTTCTTCGGCTCGGATTTGTTTCTCCTCAGAAACTGCGTGCTGAGCGGCGGGCTCGGAGGCAGGCCAATGCTCTGTATCGGGAAGATAAGTGCGAGAAGATGCAAAAGAGAAGAAACCGACAGGAGAACCGAGAAAAGAGAGATGGCTCACCAGAAAGAAGAGAATCCATCTCACAAAGTCCCTCGAGATTAACCCGGGCCTCGCGTCGGGCCTTGGTTAGCTCGTCATTGTGGCGCAGCGTCATAGCCTCCAGCTTGGCCACTGCATCATCTCGTTCAGCTTGCATAGCAGTCCGAGCTGTCACCGCGGCATCGCGCACCGAGCGCAAGACCTCGGCAGTTGTGGCATGGGCCAAGATCACCGCCTCCAGTTCGGCTTTGTGACTGGATCTGAGCGCAGCCATCTCACTTCGCAGCCGCTCGACAGTGCGAGATAAATCAGTTTTAGCGGCTCGAAGATGTTCAAGTTCCTGCTGAGCAGCGGCAAGATCGGGGCCTAGCTCGGCCACACGGCCCTGAAGAGCGGTAATACTGGGCAAAGATGCGGCAGCAGCTGCAATGTGGATCAGAGGAAAAAGTTAGAGTCGGAAAATGAAATCGATCGGTTGGGAATCAGCAGAATTACCTGTCAGCTCGGCGACCTTGGCGGTCTATTGGTTCACCTGAAGCTGAGCGGAGGAAAGGAGTCACAAGTAATACGTCCAAAACATATCTATAATTCCTGCTTGCTCCATGCATGTTTTGTGTGATATTGCTATGATCTAGATACACTTTCAAACACTTTTGATCATATTTGGACTAACCTATTAACTCAGTGCACCCCAGTGCCAGTTCCTATTTTCTGCTGTTTTGTCTATTTCAGTTTTCCCCCATATAAAAAGTGCCAGAAAAATTCGGGAAAATTCAGATAAAAAATCAGCGCGACGGAAGCTTCGAGAAAAGCCCGGGAGGGGCCAGAGGGGAGCCAGGGGGCGCCTGGGGCCCCTGGCCCACCTCTGGCTGCCCCCTTTCGCCTATTTATCCCCCGTCACGGGAAAACTCCATAAGAAGAACCCTATTCCGCGAACTCGCCTCTGTTCCGCCGCCGCCGCGCTTCCGAAGATCGGAAGCACCAGAAGACCTCTTCCCGGCACCCTGCCGGAGGGAGGATTGACCTCCGGGAGTCTCCTCTCCACCATGGATGCTCCCCGGATGTCTTGTGAGTAGTTTTCCTTGGACCATGGGTCCGTGATCAGTAGCTATGTGATGTTCTCCTCCCCTCTTTGATCTTCATTGTTTAGACCTCGTGAGCTGCCCTACATGATCGAGGCACCTTCGTAATATTTCTGCTGTTGCTATGCTGAGTTTGATGGGATCTGATGGATTACGAGATTATGTTCAGATTGTGATAGAGTAATATATTTGGTTCTTATCTCTTATATTGTTGTTCCTAAGTAATTCTTGCATGTTCTCCGTTGCTGTTTATTGCTTTGGCCAAGTAGTAGGTAGTGACTCCAAGAGGGAGCATTGTGCTAGATTGTGGGTTCATGCCCCCCCGATGACATGCTTGAGTGAAAGAAACATGAGTCTAGGGGGTGTGTTGTTGCCACAAGGGGGAAAACAACGGTGCTTGTGACCGCGGTCACAAGGATTGTTTACTTTACGCAAAGTTCTTTTATTGCAGTTGTCTGTTGCTTTGGGTTTACACTTTGGGTGGGGATCGCAACTTAATACCAGCGAGATGTTCTGGATAGATATCTCAAGGTGGGTGATTAGTAGTAGATGCAGATGGATTTCGGTGTACTTATTTTGGTGTACTGCCCGTGCTTTTGAACCTCTTCCTTTCTTTTGTAGCATAGTTAGCATTGCGGTGCGTTCATAATCCTGTCAATTGCTCTTCTGTAATTTGTTTACCTCGCATAGCAGTTTTATCGTCTTTTGGGAGAGAGACATCACTAGCGAACATCACGTATCCCGGTCCATATCCTCATTACTGTTTCCAAGCTATCTTTACTTTTCTACTTTTACTTGCTATCATTATCCCTTGTGTTTTACCCTTTGTGAACAACAAGACCGGAGCGATTGACAACCTCTCTGAACTTCGTTGGGAACAAAGTTATCTGTGTCTGTGTGCAGGTCCACGTCAGTCGCGCCGCTGACACCTACTTATCATATCCGGAGTCCTACGGGAGACAAACCTTGGTATCTTCACCGAGGGAAACTCGTTGCTGCACTGCATCACGCCTTCCACTTGGGGCTCACCAACGAAGGGCGAGAAGCCGCTAAGCAAGAGAATTTCTGGCGTCGTTGCCGGGGACTCCGAGTGCTAAGATAGGGGAGTTGCACACTACCCTTTACCTTTGTTTTTTAGTCTTGTTAGTTTATCTTTCAGTTTTTATCTTTGTGTCCTTTATCAAAAATAAAAATAAAATATAGTATGTCTAGTTCCTTACTTGCCAATCAATGTCTAACTTCTTTGAAACTAGATCTTATTGGCATGGAGGATTCACTGAGGATCAACAAGTATATTACAAGGAATACCGCTTGTCTCAAAAAGGGATACACTTATGGAGACTCATACATCAATCGTATGAGTATGCTAAAAACTTGTGCTCAATATATAATATATCTTTCTGCAGGGATGAATCTTGTTGCTTTATGAGGCACAAACACCTTGCTTTCCAATGTGAGTACAATGAGGATGAAACCTTAGCTTCTTATGCTAAGGGAAATTATGATTTTTATGATGCAGAACAAATAGAAGAATTTGTTGCTTTTAAGGGTGCCTACGAAATTACTTCTTTTCTTGAAAATATTGATGACGCCCCTTACAAATCTGAGAGTCTTGCTATACTTAACTATTGTTTGGAAAATTATGATGCAAATTATTATATTACTGATCATCTTGAGAGAGTCTTTCCCCCAAAGGAAGAGACTAATGTTTTGCAGGACTCTATAGAAGAAGAAATTACTGAACCTGAAAGCTCTTTGGATGAAGAAGAGGAGGAGAGTGACGAACAAAAGGAGGAAGAATGGAGCCATCCATGTCTACCTTCTAATGAGAGTAACTCTTTTACTCTTACCTTATATGAGTATTATGATCCTATGGATTCTTTTGAAATATCCCTTTTTGATGAAGTTGATGCCTTCTATGCTTATGGCCTTGATGCCACTATGGATGATGCTTACGGAGATGACCTTGCTATAGTTCCTAATGTTAAGCATGAATTTTTTTCTATCCCACCCACACTTGAGTGTCCTATTATCCTTTTAAAATCTCCAACTCCGGAGAATTTTCCTCTTATCAAAGCTCAATGTGATGGGTTACATTTATCTTATGATCCTAAAAACCGTGTTGAAAACAATACACGTGTGCTTGTAGGTCATGAACAACATGATTTATGTGATAGTTATATTCTTGATGTTGTTCATGATGCTACTGAAAATTACTTTGAGAGAGGAAAGTTTGGTTGTAGAAACTTCCATGTTACAAAAATACCTCTCTTCATGTTGAAAATTTTGAAGTTGTTCTTGTTCTACCTTCCTATGCATGTGACTTTGTGCTTCTTTGATTTATTTTCTTACAAGATTCCTATGCATAGGAAGTGGGTTAGGCTTAAATGTGTTTCACATTTGCTTCTTGATGCTCTCTTTTGCTTCAAAATTCTTATTCTTGTGAGAGCATCTTCTATAATCTTTAAGCCTAGCTAATGACTCTAAAGAAGCCGTTTCGGGAGGCAGCCCGCAACGAATTTAGGTTTTTCTTTTTGCTTTTGTTGTGACTTGATGATTGTTACTACTATAGCAACATCATTGTATCTTTATTTTTCAACTTTGTGCCAAGTTATAGCCTCTTACGGCAAGGGAAGTAAAAGTTGTGACATGCTGTCCAGAAAACAGATTCTGTCCTCGTGAGCAGAAAAATCCCAGTTCATCTTTTTGAGCTGAAATGTTTACACAGTATGATCTATACAATTACGAAACTTCCGTATGTTCTGAGTTTTTTGATTTGAGTTGCAGAAGTGCCCCTAAGAAATTCTTTACTATCTGCTGTTCTGTTTTTCACAGATTCTGCCACGTTTTGTCTCTCCTAACTTTTGCAAACCTTAAGCTTGCTTTTTCTTTGCAAAAACTTTTTGGCACTCTTGAGAAACAGTAGCTCTTCAAGAATATCTTTATATCCAGTGGAGAAAAATTATTTATTAAGGGTACTAACCTCTCTAATCAGCTTATGATGAGTTATGTATGAAGGGAGTTTTCAAGTGTACGATGGAAGATGATGGAAGAAGATCCAAGAGTGTCAAGCGCTCAAGCTTGGGGATGCCCCCATGCATCCCCAATAAATATTCAAGAAGACTCAAGCGTCTAAGCTTGGGGATGCCCCCGTGCATCCCCTTCTCCATCAACAAATCATCAGTTCGTCCTTCGTCTCACTATATTTCTATCACTTCATGTGTTATGTGCTATGCTTGGAGCGTCTCGCTCTTAGGTTTTATTTTTAGTTTCCTTAGCTTTGCTTGCTGTTCATAACAAGTTAGATCCATTCTTACTTTGTGTGGGAGAGAAACACGCTCCACTTTCAAAATCTAGAACACATCATAGGATTCTTCATGCCTATTTTTTTGCTGTTGTGTGTCCTTTATCTTTTCATAGCTACTGCCATGTTTAGTTTTAGTCTTAGTTTGTCTTTAACAAGAGCCTTGGCTTTTGTTTAGTTTGTTGCTGGAACTCTTTTTAGTTTTCATGTTTATCTTGTTAAACAGAGTTGGTTGTTGCACTGAGTTGTGTCTTGTTTTGAGAAGTAGGTAGTTGAGGTTGCTATATAATTTTAGTAGTAGCTTGCAATAGTTTTGAGGTATTGTTGTGAGTAATGTTTGAACTTTTGGTGTCAAGAGCTCTAGCCTATTAGTGATAGGTGTCGTATTTTGGGCAATCCGTGTTTATTTTCGAAACCTACAAAACTAGTTGAGAACTCTAGCTACTAGATGGATCACTACTCTTCTGAGGGGTCGAATATTAGAGTACACTCACGTACCATGAGCCGAGGATGCGCAAGGATAACCAAACCCCCATACACTCCTCCTCGGGTTACTTGTCTCTTTGTGAACCTCCTTATTAGATTGAGAGTTACCGATAATAAGTGCATGATTTCTTCGGACTAATGTAAGTATTGAGAGTTGGCACTTCCACCTTCCCATATTTTGCTAGCTTTTCCCGAGCCGTGCATTGCCTTCTTCTCACTCCGAGAGTTGGTGTCCACCTTCGCCGGTACATCCAAACCCTTGGCATGATACGTTCTGTCATCATAAGCCCCCTTATATCTTTCCTCAAAACAGCCACCATACCTACCTATCAAGACATTTCCATAGCCTTTCCGAGTTACATTGCCATGCAACTTCCACCTCTTCATGACTTGATCTTCATGTCATACATGTTCCTGCTACACTGGCAGCGGCATACATTGCATACATCATGATAGTTACATCTTCTTTATGATTTTGAGTACCTTGTAAAGTGTGAAAGATCTCCTTTACCTTCTTGTAAAACAGAGTGTTGCCCTTAAAGTGAGGAAAAGATCCCTAAGTGGACACATTAAAAGATCCCAAAGAGGACAAATGAGAGTTAAATAGAAAGAGCCATTGAGGCCACAAAAAAAATACAAAAAATAGAAAAAAGAGAAAAAGAAATAAAAAGAGAGAAAGGGGCAACAATACTATCCTTTTGAGAGATCCACACTAGTACTCCCTTTATATCCTTGTACTCCATAGAAATGATCTTTTTGCATATAGTTCCATTGGAGAGCTTCCTAGCTCATATGTGCACCCGTTGCATGGCAATCCCTACTCCTCACATCATATCTATCATTCGGCATCTCTTGCCTATGATTGTCCTCATTGATGTGAGCCTTTCTCATCCCTTTTGTCTTCCTCCTCCACCATATTTCTCTCTTTGTCATGCTAAGTGTCAACTCTCGTGCTTACGCTCATCCATTGCATGAATGCTCAAAATATCGAAAAGGAGTGGATCAAATTGACTTGTACCTGGCTAGTGGTCTGGGGACGAGTCAAGATAAGATTCCAAAGAAGACCAAGTGTGAAAGTTTAGTAGATTGAGTTCTCAACAAAAATACTTTTTCTCTCGTATTCCCTATCCCCTTTCTTGCACGCAAACACCATTTGGACACATTCGAGACACGGACAGCGAGAGCTCTTGCACCTTATGTTCTTTTGTTACTTGTTTCAATGCTAATGTAGAATCTTCCATGTTATGACTTGAATTGAATATCTAACCTTGATTTCTTTACTTTTCAAAGTTCTTTTATGGTTGCTAGCATGTCACCACAGAAATTATGCTTGTTATCATTTACCTACTCGAGGACGAGCAGGAATTAAGCTTGTGGATGTTTTATACGTCCAAAACGTATCTATAATTTCTGCTTGCTCCATGCATGTTTCTTGTGATATTTCTATGATCTAGATACACTTTCATACACTTTTGATCATATTTGTACTAACCTATTATCTCAGTGCACCTCAGTGCCAGTTCCTGTTTTCTGCTGTTTTTCTATTTCAGTTTTCCCCCATATAAAAAGTGCCAGAAAAATTCGGGAAAATTCAGATAAAAAATCAGCGTGACGGAAGCTTCGAGAAGAGCCCGGGAGGGGCCAGAGGGGAGCCTGGGGCCCCTGGCCCTCCTTTTAGCTGCCCCCTTTCGCCTATTTATCCCCCGTCGCGGGAAAACTCCAGAAGAAGAAACCTATTCCGCGAACTCGCCTCTGTTTTGTCGCCGCCGCGCTTTCGAAGATCGGGAGCACCAGAAGACCTCTTCCCGGCATCCTGCCGGAGGGAGGATTGACCTCCGGGAGTCTCCTCTCCACCATGGATGCTCCCCGGATGTCTTGTGAGTAGTTTTCCTTGGACCATGGGTCCGTGATCAGTAGCTATGTGATGTTCTCCTCCCCTCTTTGATCTTCATTGTTTAGACCTCGTGAGCTGCCCTACATGATCGAGGTACCTTTGTAATATTTCTGCTGTTGCTATGCTGAGTTTGATGGGATCTGATGGATTACGAGATTATGTTCAGATTGTGATAGAGTAATATATTTGGTTCTTATCTCTTATATTGTTGTTCCTAAGTAATTCTTGCATGTTCTCCGTTGCTGTTTATTGCTTTGGCCAAGTAGTAGGTAGTGACTCCAAGAGGGAGCGCTGTGCTAGATTGTGGGTTCATGCCCCCCCCCCCCCCCCCGATGACATGCTTGAGTGACAGAAACATGAGTCTAGGGGGTGTGTTGTTGCCACAAGGGGGAAAACAACGGTGCTTGTGACCGCGGTCACAAGGATTGTTTACTTTACGCAAAGTTCTTTTATTGCAGTTTTCTGTTGCTTTGGGTTTACACTTTGGGTGGGGCTCGCAACTTAATACCAGCGAGATGTTCTGGATAGATATCTCAAGGTGGATGATTAGTAGTAGATGTAGATGGATTTCGGTCTAATTATTTAGGCGTACTGCCCGTGCTTTTGAACCTCTTCCTTTCTTTTGTAGCATAGTTAGCATTGCGGTGCGTTCATAATCCTGTCAATTGCCCTTCTGTAATTTGTTTACCTCGCCTAGCAGTTTTATTGTCTTTTGGGAGAGAGACATCACTAGCGAACATCACGTATCCCGGTCCATATCCTCATTACTGTTTCCAAGCTATCTTTACTTTTCTGCTTTTACTTGCTATCATTATCCCTTGTGTTTTACCCTTTGTGAACAACAAGACCAGAGAGATTGACAACCTCTATGAACTTCGTTGGGAACAAAGTTATCTGTGTCTGTGTGCAGGTCCACGTCAGTCACTCCGCTGACACCTACTTATCATATCCGGAGTCCTACGGGAGACAAACCTTGTTATCTTCACCGAGGGAAACTCGCTGCTGCACTGCATCACGCCTTCCACTTGGGGCTCACCAACGAAGGGAGAGAAGCCGCTAAGTAGCAAGGTGGCGGCATAAGACTCGAGCAAAGTCTCAAAAACCTTGCGTTTTTCCTTGGCGGAAGCCTGTGCAATTAAAGAGAGTCAGTAAGAAAGTTTACGAGATCAAAATTCGAGAGAAGATCCGAGCTGATTGCACGCAATCGGTCCGAATCTCGGAGACTACACCCAGTGGGTGCGCTTGTGCGCCCCCACTTGGAAAAGAGGACTTACATCGTAATGGCGGTCGACGAGCCTGAGCTCCTGAAGCACGCCGCTGGAGAGTGCCTTCACTCAGTCATAAGCTGAAGCCATAGTGTCATGGGAGGCCAAGGGAAAGCGACGCGAGGCGTCAGGCTCGGAGTCGGCAGGACTGGTGCGGGAGTAGGCCATGCGCAAGTGCTCCATCGAATGCATCTGCGATTCGAGAGCGGTAGAGGAGGTCGTCGTCGACGTCGGCTGAAGGATCATAGCCTTGGAAGCAGGAACAGTCGAGGGCGGCGCCGAGGTGGCTGGCGGAGCAGTAGCGCTTGGTGTCGGAGCAGTTGTTGAAGGAGGAGACACCGTCACAATCGGCGGAGTGGTCGTGACGTTGGCAGTCGGGATCTGACCGGAGGACCGCGGTGGGGAAGGAGCAATCGGAGGGTCCGGTTGCAATCCCTCGGCGTCGGCGGATTCCAGGTCGACGATGTCCTTGGGAGCCACGAAAACTTTGGGCAGAGGCTTGCTCGGGGGTTTGCTCGGAGGTTTGGCGAGGTCGGCACGAAGTTTCTTAGCCTTGCGCTCAGCAAGCTTGGTCGAGAGAGGAGCAATCGGCGGCCGTTTTCTAGTATTCTCAGCATGAATGGAGGTGGCAGAAGGAGCCAGGCCGGTGAAGGCAGGGATGTCTCGGTCAATGTCGTCCAGGTCAATAGCAGCCCTGAGCAGAAAAGAGAGATAAGCAACAATGGAAAATAAAATGTCAAGGAAGAGCAGGATGGAGAAATAATTACCCTACAGTCATCAGTGCCCCTCGGGGCATCCGGAAGCGCAGAGGTGGGATATCCAGAGGAGCTTCCTGCAGAACGGGGCCGACCTTGGGCTTGGCACCGGGAGCTTTCCCAGTCTGCTGAACCCGAGTGTGCCCAGTCTGAGTGGCTTTGCCTCTCGGCGCGACCACCGCTGTCTTCGCGCTTTTGCTCGGTGCAGCACCGATTGACGAGCCGTCAGCTCGGGAGCGTTTGAGCGGCACCCTCTTGAGGTCGGGATGCGAATCTGCACCGGAACCTCCAACCTTTGAGGCGCTGTCATCATCACTCCATTCATCCAGAAATCGTTCGAAGGAGGAATCATGCATACCCCCTTGGTCAGCCGCACCGGCGTCGGCGGGGTTGTCCTCGGCGTCGGAATCAGAGGCGGGCGAGTCGTCGTATTCAAGGTCGGTTGGGTCCTCCTCCTCGCGATCAGGGGCGAATTCGCCAGCAACTTGGCCGTCTTGCATCGCGGCAGTCGCGATAAACAGTAGCTCTTCAAGAATATCTTTATATCCAGTGGATAAAAAATATTTATTAAGGGTACTAACCTCTCTAATCAGCTTATGATGAGTTATGTATGAAGGGAGTTTTGAAGTGTACGATGGAAGATGATGGAAGAAGATCCAGGAGTGTCAAGCGCTCAATCTTGGGGATGCCCCCATGCATCCCCAATAAATATTCAATAAGACTCAAGCGTCTAAGCTTGGGGATGCCCCCGTGCATCCCCTTCTCCATCAACAAATCATCAGTTCGTCTTTCGTCTCACTATATTTTTATCACTTCATGTGTTAAGTGCTATGCTTGGAGCGTCTCGCTCTTAGGTTTTGTTTTTAGTTTTCTTTAGCTTTGCTTGCTGTTCATAACAAGTTAGGTCCTATCTTACTTTGTGTGGGAGAGAAACACGCTCTACTTTCAAAATCTAGAACACATCATAGGATTTTTCATGCCTATCTTTTTGCTGTTGTGTGTTCTTTATCTTTTCATAGCTACTGCCATGTTTAGTTTTAGTCTTAGTTTGTCTTTAGCAAGAGCCTTGGCTTTTGTTTAGTTTGTTGCTGGAACTCTTTTTAGTTTTCATGTTTATCTTGTTAAAGAGAGTTGGTTGTTGCACTGAGTTGTGTCTTGTTTTGAGAAGTAGGTAGTTGAGGTTGCTATTTAATTTTAGTAGTAGCTTGCAATAGTTTTGAGGTATTGTTGTGAGTAATGTTTGAACTTTTGGTGTCAAGAGCTCTAGCCTATTAGTGATAGGTGTCGTATTTTGGGCAATCCGTGTTTATTTTCAAAACCTACAAAACTAGTTGAGAACTCTAGCTACTAGATGGATCACTACTCTTCTGAGGGGTCGAATATTAGAGTACACTCACGTACCATGAGCCGAGGATGCGCAAGGATAACCAAACCCCCATACACTCCTCCTCGGGGTACTTGTCTCTTTGTGAACCTCCTTATTAGATTGAGAGTTACCGATAATAAGTGCATGAGTTCTTCGGACTAATGTAAGTATTGAGAGTTGACACTTCTACCTTCCCATATTTTGCTAGCCTTTCCCGTGTCGTGCATTACCTTCTTCTCACTCCGAGAGTTGGTGTCCACCTTCGCCGGTACATCCAAACCCTTGGCATGATACGCTCTGTCATCATAAACCTCCCTTTATCTTTCCTCTAAACAGCCACCATACCTACCTATCAAGGCATTTCCATAGCCTTTCCGAGTTACATTGCCATGCAACTTCCACCTCTTCATGACTTGATCTTCATGTCATACATGTTCCTGCTACACTGGCAACGGCATACATTGCATACATCATGATAGTTACATCTTCTTTATGATTTTGAGTACCTTGTAAAGTGTGAAAGATCTCCTTTACCTTCTTGTAAAATAGAGTGTTGCCCTTAAGTGAGGAAAAGATCCCAAAGTGGACACAATAAAAGATCCCAAAGAGGACAAATGAGAGTTACATAGAAAGAGCCATTGAGGCCACAAAAAAATACAAAAAAATAGAAAAAAGAGAAAAAGAAATAAAAAGAGAGAAAGGGGCAACAGTACTATCCTTTTGAGAGATCCACACTAGTACTCCCTTTATATCCTTGTACTCCATAGAGATGATCATTATGCATATAGCTATGTGGGGACCTTCACACTATAGAACTTGGCTTGCATATTCCAAGGATGAGCCTCCTCAAACGAGCTCTAGGTCTTCATGAGCGAGCAAGTTAGATGCACCCCCACTAGTTCCATTGGAGAGCTTCTTAGCTCGTATGTGCATCCGTTGCATGGCAATCCCTACTCCTCACATCATATCTATCATTCGGCATCTCTTGCCTATGATTGTCCTCATTGATGTGAGCCTTTCTCATCCTTTTTGTCTTCCTCCTCCACCATATTTCTCTCTTTGTCATCGTAAGTGTCAACTTTCGTGCTTACGCTCATCCATTGCATGAGTGCTCAAAATATCGAAAAGCAGTGGATCAAATTGACTTGTACCTGGCTAGTGGTCTGGGGACGAGTCAAGATAAGATTCCAAAGAAGACCAAGTGTGAAACTTTAGTAGATTGAGTTCTCAACAAAAATACTTTTTCTCTCGTATTCCCTATCCCCTTTCTTGCACGCAAACACCATTTGGAGACATTCGAGTCACGGACAGCGAGAGCTCTTGCACCTTCTGTTCTTTTGTTACTTGTTTCAATGCTTATATAGACTCTTGCATGTTATGACTTGAATTGAATCTCTAACCTTGATTGCTTTACTTTTCAAAGTTCTTTTATGGTTGCTAGAATGTCACCACAGAAATTATACTTGTTATCATTTACCTACTCGAGGACGAGCAGGAATTAAGCTTGGGGATGTTGATACGTCCAAAACGTATCTATAATTTCTGCTTTCTCCATGCATGTTTTGTGTGATATTGTTATGTTCTAGATACACTTTCATACACTTTTGATCATATTTGGACTAACCTATTAACTCAGTGCACCCCAGTGCCAGTTCCTGTTTTCTGCTGTTTTTCTATTTCAGTTTTCCCCCATATAAAAAGTGCCAGAAAAATTCGGGAAAATTCACATAAAAAAACAGCATGACGGAAACTTCGAGAAGAGCCCGGGAGGGTCCAGAGGGGAGCCAGGGGTCCCAGGCGGCCACCTGGCGCGGCCCCACCCCTGGCCGCGCCAGGTGGGCGCCTGGGGCCCCTGACCCACCTCTAGCTGCCCCCTTTTGCCTATTTATCCCCCGTCACGGGAAAACTCCAGAAGAAGAACCCTATTCCGCGAACTCGCCTCTGTTCCGTCGCCGCCGCGCTTACGAAGATCGGGAGGACCAGAAGACCTCTTCCCGGCACCCTGCCGGAGGGAGGATTGACCTCCGGGAGTCTCTTCTCCACCATGGATGCTCCCCAGATGTCTCGTGAGTAGTTTTCCTTGGACCAT
Source organism: Bromus sterilis (assembly GCA_950022295.1). NCBI lineage: Eukaryota > Viridiplantae > Streptophyta > Magnoliopsida > Poales > Poaceae > Bromus > Bromus sterilis. Next base: position 11,130,369 of record OX465596.1, read on the forward strand.
GGGTCCGTGATCAGTAGCTATGTGATGTTCTCCTCCCCTCTTTGATCTTCATTGTTTAGACCTCGTGAGCTGCCGTACATGATCGAGACACCTTTGTAATATTTCTGCTGTTGCTATGCTGAGTTTGATGGGATCTGATGGATTATGAGATTATGTTCAGATTGTGATAGAGTAATAAATTTGGTTCTTATCTCTTATATTGTTGTTCCTAAGTAATTCTTGCATGTTCTCCGTTGCTGTTTATTGCTTTGGCCAAGTAGTAGGTAGTGACTCCAAGAGGGAGCGTTGTGCTAGATTGTGGGTTCATGCCCCCCCGATGACATGCTTGAGTGACAGAAACATGAATCTAGGGGGTGTGCTGTTGCCACAAGGGGGAAAACAACGGTGCTTGTGACCGCGGTCACAAGGATTGTGTACTTTACGCAAAGTTCTTTTATTGCAGTTGTCTGTTGCTTTGGGTTTAAACTTTGGGTGGAGCTCGCAACTTAATACCAGCGAGATGTTCTGGATAGATATCTCAAGGTGGATGATTAGTAGTAGATGAAGATGGATTTCGGTCTACTTATTTTGGCGTACTGCCCGTGCTTTTGAACCTCTTCCTTTCTTTTGTAGCATAGTTAGCATTGCGGTTCGTTCATAATCCTGTCAATTGCCCTTCTGTTATTTGTTTCCCTCGCATAGCAGTTTTATCGTCTTTTGGGAGAGAGACTTCACTAGCGAACATCACGTATCCCGGTCCATATCCTCATTACTGTTTCAAAGCTATCTTTACTTTTCTGCTTTTACTTGCTATCATTATCCCTTGTGTTTTACCCTTTGTGAACAACAAGACCGGGGAGATTGACAACCTCTCTGAACTTCGTTGGGAACAAAGTTATCTGTCTGTGTGAAGGGCCACGTCAGTCGCGCCGCTGACACCTACTTATCATATCCTGAGTCCTACGGGAGACAAACCTTGGTATCTTCACCGAAGTAAACTCGCTGTTGCACTGCATCACGCCTTCCACTTGGGGCTCACCAACGAAGGGCGAGAAGCCGCTAAGTAGTCGGTCATGGCGGTCTCGTAGATCGGCGCGTTGTCTTCTCCGTCTGGATTCAGCAGCAATCTCCCGGTCCGAGCCATGTGACCTCGGAGGTGGAAGAGGCGCTTCCACAGCCCGATGCTCGGCCGGATGCCGAGATAGCCTTCGCAGAGGGTGACGAATCCCGACATCGTCATGATGAAGTTGGCAGCGAGATGATGCGGTTGCAATCGGTGGAAGTCCAAGAATTGTCGGAAAAAGGTGCTCACCGGCAGCCCGAAGCCACGCTCGAAGTGCGCCACAAAAACCACGTGCTCTCCGGCGCGCGGTTCTGGCACGATCTCCTCGTCGGGGGCACGCCATTGGATGCCAACCGGCATCTTGCGCGCGTTGAGAAGTTGGCGGATCTCGTCGTCGTTGACGGTGAAGCCTTTCCACCGGCCACAGCTGGCGGCGGATTTCTCGTCCGCGGCGGTCATGGCGTCTTCCAGGGCGATGGAGGATGAATCCGGAGAGAAGGGCGAGAAGAATCCGGCAGCAGATGCTGGCGAATGGAGGCGCGGCAGCGGCGAAGGGCGCAAGCGGGTTGCAGAGAGGCGGTGCGGTGCGGTGGCGCCACGAGCACGCTAGGCCAAGGTCGCCGGAGCATAAGCACTGCGGCGGCGCGAAGAGGAGAAGGAGGGCGAGGAAGAAGAAGTGGAGATGAGCCGAAGGAGCCCCCTCCCCGTGTGGCTTATATGGGCGGCGGGGGCGAGTGGGATCGCAGATGCGGCTCGTGTGGCCCGGTGTGGCCGCGTGTATCAAGAGAAAGTTGGGCGGTTTCGGCACAAAAGATCGTGGCGCAGAAGGCGAGGCGTGCGCAGTAACGTCCCGTCGCGCGTGGGTCGTGGGGCCCGGAGCATTAACTGCCCCGGGTAATCGGAAGCGACGTGCGACGTGGGTTGGTCAGAAGTTGGTCAAAAGTAACCGTTGGAGAAGCAAACGGTTGAGCTAGATCTCAGCTCGGCGAAAGTGTGGCAACGGAAATTTCTCAGAGAAGCACGAGAGCAATCGGCGAGATGGTAGTCGACGTCGGAGAAGGTGTATCGAACTATTATTGATCTGGTCGGCCGGGCAGAATCTTCGATCTGAGCGTTCAGATCGGATTGAGAAGTCCGATGAGGCTAGAGCAGTCAAAGCGCGAAGAGAAGAAAATAAAAACTACAAGGGCCCCATAGTCAAGTAACCGTGGGACCCTTACAGCTTTAGGGGCTAGTGTCGGGGGAATGATACCCGGGTAGGGTCACCCAGAAGAAAGCAATATTTCAAGACAAGGAGGAGGCTGATTGGGCTGTTGCTGGGCCGAGCTAGGCAGTCGCATGGCCGATTTCTCCCAAGCAATCGACCATGCCGAATGTGAGCAGTCCGCCCAGGCGCAATCGTCCCACTCCTCAATCGGCTCAAGAGTTGACCTTGTCCAGGTCGGACGCCTCTGGTACAAGGTCATAAATGCAGGATCCCGAGAGATCCGGGTGGCAGTAAGCTAAGTCACTTCGCCGATCTGTCAGAGGAGTGTTGTTACCCTTTTCCTCTGATTCCGGAGACAGGACAACAAGACCAGAGGTCATAGCTCCACTGTTCATCAGCATTACCTAGAACCTACAACATGGGCAGCCGCTTGACAAGTCCGGATCAACCGGAGATTTGCAGTCGGTGGACCCCAGCCGACGAGAGGATGACAGCTGGGGCCAGCCCCCGACTGAAATGACCGTAGTACCCCGAGCTCACACTATAAGAGCCCGGGGTACCCCTCCTGTGAGCGGGACGCCCCATTTGCATTTACTTCCCACAATAGTTCCCATAGAGAAGCAGAGGAGAGTCATGCCCACGGCAGGTCTCTTCTTCCTCTGAGCAGCTCCATGAGCATTGATTGTAGTTCTTGAGATCATTTATAGCAAGCAGACAAGCAGGAGTAGGGGTGTTATCTCTCAGGAGAGCCCTGAACCTGGGTACATCGTGGTGTCGTTCACCGTGTTTGTGCCCAACCCGTTTCCGGCACCATCGACATAGTTCTCCCTCGAGTCTTCCCCTCTCTTTAGCCATCCCAATGGCATCTGTTGTTACTAAACGACAACAGTATTCATTACCAGATTTTTTGCTCTAAATGTACTATATAAACAAAACCGGCAGTAGTAAAAAAAATCATCTACTGCCAAAGGGGAAACTAGCATCTACAAATAAGAAAAATCCTACTGCCAAGAAGGAAATTAGCATCTATGTAAACGACAGTATAAAGTATAAATTGGGACTGCTCTCTGTAACTTATAGCCTGTAGTCCTGTACATGCTGTACGGGGGAAGAAATTGCTGCCGGTGGGCGCTGGGCGGCTGGACCTTGATGAAGAGAGGGCCTCGGGTGAGCTGGGGCAGGGGCGGCCGGCGAGCGCCGGGGCGGGGGCGCTACCTCTTGGGTTGAGCATCTGGACCACCGGACCGGTCGGCTCTGATGAAGAGGGAGCGAGAGGCTGCGGCTTGGCGGCCGACGAGCGCCGGGGCGGGGCGGGTCAGCGGCCAGTGGTCGGTGGACGAGCGCCGGGGCGGCAGCCAGTGGTCGGTGTACGAGCGCCGACGCTGGGAGGCTAGGGTTGGGGGCGCTGGCAACGACCGAGCGAAGCGAATATTAGCGTGCGATGCAGGCTTATATGTATTAGATTTTTTTATGCGTTGAATCATGGGTATTCCTTGGAATACACGTGACTACACCCAGCGCCGCCACTGGATCCAAGAGGGGATTTGAGAGAGGAGAAAGAGAGCCTACCTCTCTGTTCTTCGCGCTGGAGAGGGAGCGGCGTCGCCTGCTCGCGTCGACTGGGCTGCGTGGTGGGCTGGGCCCCACCCGTGGTCCCACGCACCCTTTAACACAACGGACGGAAACACCGGAGTCCGTGGCGTTTGCTTTGCGGATGGAAACGCCGAGGTCGTTGGCGTTTGCCCTTTGCCACGTCGGCCGGTCAACTTCTGTGCGCGAGAAACGACCAGGAGGTGGCCCAGGGGCAGACGCCGAGGTCCCTGGCGTTTCCTTTGGAACGAAAACGCCATATTGAATGGCGTCGCAGAAAAGGGTTAGATCCCAAATAAATTTTGAACCAGGGTCAATTTTTACTATAATTTGCTGTAAAGGTCAAAACAGTGATTTTGGCCACTACATTCCATAGAGTGCACTACTAAAAGTGTCCGGGTTACGGCGTGCTCGGTATACCCCGAGTCATTGCCCGCCTGGTGGTGACTGGGCACATCTTCTGTTGCACGTCCACGTCTTCCAGCCAGACCATTGAGCGAAGCTCACACAATCTCCAGTGACTCGGCGATGACTTATTATGATACGCCATGCATAAAAACAAAAACAAGCATTGATGTGTCATCGTTTCCACTTAAACGCATTTTTAAGCATTTCCCAGAAAAAAAAAGGTTCGGTTCAGCTTTGTGGATAAATCAACAATCAACATAACACCTGGTACAAAAGCATGCTAACACAACATCACATGCACACCAGGCAAGATACAACAATATTGATACACGGCGAACACCGGACTCTAGACAACACCTCAAGAGCACGCCAGCAAAACACAGCCACCACCCGATCCAAGGATTAAGGTTCCCCCTTCCCAACCCAAGTCAAATGAATGTTAACGAGCAGCCACGTCGACGCCTTCAAGAAGGGGACGACGCAAAAGACATCGCTTACGACGGCGTAATCGAAGTGAGAATAGGATTTCTCTCCGGCAAGAACTCAATGCCATCGATACCGGGCATGACAAACACTTGCCGCACCATAGTCACCGAACGTCATACCACGGAGCTGCAAAAGCGATCGCCTGTCTTTCGAGTCCACCCCGACCTCGCCACGCTTTATCGCTACTTTGGACGGCCTCGGAGCACCCGTCGGCCCATCGATTTGGTATTCGATGATACGTTGATTCCGTCCAGCCGGTGGCATATAATGGCGCATACAACTCCTCCGGGTTGTGTAAAGGCGGACTCTTGGCCGTCGAAACGGTGCCGACTTTCCCCGTGACACAGACCGAGCTGTGATGCAATCGCTGCTTTGGACGACATCAATCTCGACCTCGCCGCTCGTACCCACGACTCTCGAAGACCGCAAGTTCAACTCTCGACGATGGAGGTCCTTCATAGGAATTTTATCCTCGACGCGACTTCCATCTAGCCATCGACGAGTAGCCTGCCTGTTTTTTACTCTACGCACACAAGGTGTTCGATGAAATTTCTAAAAGATAATTTTTTTCTCGCTAATTTATTTGTGCAAATAATTTGATGAAGATTTATTATATCGTACATGAGTTCATGTGACTCCTCCTTTTAGAATAATTCCTCATATAATAAGGAATATGACATGAACATGAAGGAAAGCATTGCTTTGCTGATGATGATGCAAAAAACAAGAAGCCGCATGATAGGTGACGAACATCCTGAGCAATATCGAGGTTGAAGATGACATTGTTCGCTACTGCCTCCTCTAGCCTGCGGATCAACCTCTAGTTTTCTAGTCTGTGCAAAAGCTAAAATGGTAGGCTGTGTACTACAAAAAAAATGTTTTTTAGTATTATGAAAGTAAAGGAATAAAATAAACTCTTCTTTGAAACTAACTTCTATGTTTTTGGACCGGTTAGGGCATCTCCGAATACAAGACCCATTTATCCTCTTTTGGTCCATTTGGGTCACCAAGGATGAAAACTGCGGCCAACGAGGCGACGCAAACAGACTAAGATCCAAACTAGGCCAAAAAGTGAGGCCATTTTGCGTTCTCGCGGACAGAAGGTGGATCGCCCACGCATTTGCGTGCGTCCGCTCGAGGCCCGTGTGGCAGCCACACAACGATCCTTTGAGTCCACACGCGGCGTGGACCGGCCATTAAATAGGACCGACCGAAACCCACCAGTCTCCATTTCCCCACCTCACTCCACGAATTCCCACACGCGGGTCCCGCCATGTGCAACAACTAGGGAATCGGCGGCTTGGCGAGAGGCGTCCGCCCTCCCCGCGAGCGTCCCAACCGCATTCGCGTCCCCATCAGGACGGAAGACACGGTGTGGTACTGGCAGAATGGGCGGCCGGTGCCCTACTCCAACGTCAACCTCCCAAACCGGTGGCACCTCGGCCCCGCGAGGGTTCCGATGCCACCGACGGATGTGGCGGCCGCCAACACCCCTCCTCTCAAACGCGGGCCCACATCCGGACCGCATTGGGGGAGTTGCCGTCGATGCGCCACTCGCTCTGAAGACCGAGAGGCCCCTGTCTCCATCGCATCCGTCGTCCCCGCCACTATACATCCCGCCCGGCTACGACGAGGAGGAGGCCATCCGCAATGCCATCGAGAAGACTGTAAAGCCCGATATGCGGTACTTTTCCAGATCTAGACGTTTTCATCCAGATCCGGGGACGAAGCACATATCGGTCCCACCGCGACATATGACGAAGTCATACGCCCCGGATTTCCAACATGATATCACAACATTACAGATACAAGGATACAACATCTCATACAATCGGCATACAACTGCCTTAAATACAATAGAACAGCGGAAGATACATGTCTGAGTACAGACTACAATCAAATGCCTACTGGCAAAGAGAAAAACATCGATCCCCATAACCACACGGGTCCAGGCCCTCCGCCGGGATCCACCTAACTAGTCGTCGTCGAGTCTCCACGTGAAACGTCGATCACCATACCCGTTGTCGATCAAGAACCCTGAAAAGAGTTTGGGGGTAGTATCATGAGTACAGAGGTACTCAGCATCCAACTTTAGTTGTCATCTGACCCAGCAAGGACTTCATCACTCGTCATTCTAGGACAACTAGTAGTTCACGGTAAGGATGGGGTAAGTGGTGAGGTTGCTGCCGTACTAGCATTTATGAAGTGGCTAACGATCTAGAGAGTAAGATAAGCAACCAATCATTCGATGAGGAATCGCCTCCAACAAGTCTTGCTATCAACTACTTACGCAAACATAACACCTATCCTATCCTTGTCCTCCTCTTCGCATCCCGACGAAGAAGAAGCAGTCAAGGCACACACACACACGTTGATAAATTTATATTAAGATTATCTCAGTTGTTGTTGTCTATGAACAAGGAGTAGGTCTCAAGTCATCCATAACCGTGGACATGGCTTCTCGAAAAGATTTAACCCTGCAGGGGTGTACCAACTGCCCATTACAAGGCTCCGCACGCACGCCCATCTCTCTCAGTTGCTACCCATCATAGGCAACCATTTTATGATTTGTTCCGAGAGATCCGAAACGACAGGTCCCTCGAACTAACAACGCACAAATCCGGGTGGCCCCCGGGGAGTCGACACCCAATCCAAGAGCCGGCCGCGCCCTCGGATCGGACTCTTCCATATGGCTAAGGTCGGGTTTAGTATCACCTAAATAGCAGGGGACTTCCCTAGCTCACCAGTGTGGACCAACCAGAGGAACTATGTCTCCATTGGTCCGGGTTGTTTTAAAACAGCTGGGGGCCCAACCAAACACACACACGGTTTCAAATGGTAAATCAGCTTGGGCCACCTCTATAAATGTTTGGAGCTAGGTACGTAAGAAGAGGGGACCCCATAAAATTCCACACGCGGTTAGGCACGCTCAGTCTTAAAACCAATACCCGGAACTCGGATCCTAGGTGACTCGAATGAAAGAAAGCGTCGGGGCGGGATAGCCTAGACCTTCCATCCTTCGTCGAATATAGTCAACATTATAATAATCATATCATTACCAACAATATAATAATGTGCTATCCCAAACCAAGGAGTAACAGGGGGTAACATCGTAGCATCCGAAGCATGCATACTAAGCAGGGGCTGAGCAACGAGCAATAGTAACATAGCAGCATGGTTTGCTGGGAGAGGACATGGCTGTATCGGTTTGAAAGAGGTTGTAAACATGTGGTAGGATCAAACATCGAACCTAACCTAGACTAGCATGCAAACCGCTGGTTGAAATAGAATGGATCATAAGTAATGCATAGTCCTTGCCTGTTGATAAGTCGGGTTCCTAAGGTGTAGTTGATCGCTAGCTCGCATCGTCTCCGAAGGTACCCGCGGAAGCACACAAGACGGTAAACACTAGAAAGCAATCAACGAGCAAGCATCTATTACTACGAGACAAACACTATCAAGAATCAACAAGAAGGCAACACGAGACATCGTACCTACCGTCGAGAGCGGTTACTAACAGGTTAAGTGGAGTACTCGTCACACACGACGATACCGCACGTTTATATTGGTTCAAGTTGTTTAGCTACTCAAGGTGAGCAAGGTTGTTAACACGGCATCTCACTCAAGCATGGTATAGCACACAAACATGGCAAGAGGTGAAGCATAAGGTAAACTATCTAATCTAGTCACTTTAAGTGGGGGTAAAACCCTGTACATGGCAACTATTATGGACCCCACGATAATTATTGAATTTGGTACTGTTCTTCCCTAAACATAATTTTATTATTTTTATTAGCAAGCAAGAACAACATAAACACAATCTACACGAAATTCTAGTCAAGTTACATATAAGAAACATTTTATTTGGAGCAACGGTTAAAAAGTTATTAAATAAACAATTTACAGTGGCAAGGTTGTAATTAGCAGTAAAACAACATGTAAACAAAGTCAAACATAGCATAGAGCAACATTTTATGAAACTAGACAAAATTCTTAGCAAGTTTCATGTTTAAAGCGTCGCGATCCGAGCTACAGTTAAAAAGATATCGTTATCGCAAAATAATAATACAATCTGCCAAATTATAAATAAACTCCTAGGAAAAAAACTATTCAGGCCGAAACTGCGCTGAACTGGGCCTAGTAGTGCAGGGCGCAATATAACTAAGGGTCGCACGGGCGCTGGACTACTCATGGGCCGGCCCAACTCAGCAGGAAAGGAAAAAAAGAAAAGAAAAAGGAGGAGCTCAAGCTGAGGAGAGAGGAGGCCTCGGGCCGGCTCGGTGCTGGGCCGCGGTGGAGGCGCTGAGCGGCCCACTGATGGCTTCTCGCCCCTCGTTGGTTACCACAAGTGGAAAGTTTGAGATGCAATGCAGTAGCAAGTTTCCCTCGGTGAAGATACCAAGGTTATCGAACCAGTAGGACTCAGGAGATACAAGTAGGTGGCAACGTCGCCAGAAATTGCTTCCTGACTTGGGTGTTGTCGTGGACCTGCACACAGCAACAAATAACTTTGCTCCCAACGAGTACAGAGGAGTTGTCAATTCCTCCGGCCTTGTCGTTTACAGAGGATCAACGCAAGAGATAAAAGGTGCAAAGGAAAGTAAAAGCTGAAAGTAAATTGAGGGTATGAAAAATAATGTGAAGATGGACCGGGGTCCCGTGATTTTCACTAGTGATGTCTCTCTCCCAAAAGACGATAAAAGTGCTAGCGAGGTAAACAAATCATAGTTGGGCAATTGACAGGATTATGAAGGCACCGCAATGCTAACTATGCTGCAAAGAAAGGAAGGGCTCAAAAGCAATGGGCAGTACGCCAAGGTAAGTAGACCAAAATCCATCTGCATCTACTACGAATCATCCACCTTGAGATATCTATCCAGAACATCTCGCTGTTATTAAGTTGCGAATCCCACCCAAAGTGTAAACTCAAAGCAACAGACAACTGCATTAAAAGAACTTTGCGTAAAGTAAACAATCCTTGCCCCCGCAGGTACAAGCACCGTTGTTTTATCCCTGGTGGCAACAACACATCCCCTAGTCTCATGTTTCTGTCACTCAAGCTAGACATCAAGGGGCTGAACCCACAATCGAGCATAATGCTCTCTCTTGGAGTTGCAAATAAAATACTTGGCCAAAGCAAATACCGCAACGGAGAACATGCAAGAATTTACTCAAGAACAAAATATAAAAGAGAAGAACCAAATATATTACTCATCACAATCTGAACATAGTCTCATAATCCATCAGATCCCAACAAACTCAGCATAGCAACAGCAGAAATTACATAGATACCTCGATCATGTGAGGCAGCTCACTAGGACTCGAAAGTGGAAGCACAAAAGGGGGAGAGATTCATCACATAGCTACTGGTCACGGACCCATGGTCCAAGAGGGACTACTCACGGTACATACGGGAGGCGTCCATGGTTATGGATGGTCTCCCGGAGGGGGTTCCTCCTCCCGACAGGGTGCCGGGGCAGCTTCTCGAGGAAGCCCCGATCTTGAAACGGCGGCGGCGGTACAGAGGGGAGTTCGCGAGAAAGAGATCGATATTAGGGGTTTCCACCCCGAGAGGTAAATATAGGCGAAGGGGGGCGTCGAGGGGACCCACGAGGCAGTCAGGAGGGTCCCTGGCGCGATCCATGGTGGGGCCGCGCCACCTGCCCTCCTGGATGCCTGGTGGTGGCCCCCCTTCCCTCTCTTGGTGATTCCGAAAGCTTCTGTTGCGCTGATTTTTTTATATATTTTTCCCGGATTTTTTGGAGCACTTTTAATGGCCGGAAAACCTGAAATACAAAAACAGCAGAAAACATAAACTGGCAACTGGGTGCACTGAGTTAATAGGTTAGTCCAAATAGGTTCAAAAGTGTATGAAAGTTCAAGCAAAACATGGCAAAGTCACACAAAACATGCATGGAGCTGATGTCTACGCACGCTTCTATTCTTGTAGACTATGTTGGGCCTCCAAGCGCAGAGGTTTGTAGGACAACAGCAATTTCCCTCAAGTGGACGACCTAAGGTTTATCGAACTCAGGGAAGTAGAGGTTGAAGATGGTCTCTCTCAAGAAACCCTGCAATTAAGATAGAAGAAGTCTCTTGTGTCCCCAACACACCTAATACAACTAGGAGTTGTATAGGTGCACTAGTTCGGCGAAGAGATGGTAAAATATGGGTGATAGGTGTGGTAAAACGAAGTAATATAAATCTGTAATAAAAAGTGCAGCAAAGAAACAAGTGGTAAACGTGAGCACAAACGGTATTGCAATGGTGGAAACAAGGCCTAGGCTTCATACTTTCACTAGTGGCAACTCTCAACAACATTAACATAGTCTAATCACATGATATTTCCCATAAAACATGCAATGGAGACGCACTCGGAGGTCATTCCTTTGTGGTCAAGAGAGGATGAGAATTATGTAGGGCTACAAAAGCACACCTTTGTGGTCAAGAGAGGATGAGCGTGAGCAAGAAAGTTGACACCTAAAAGGCGAAACATAAAGAAGGTGGAAGAGGAAGACAAAAAGGTGTGAAAGGCTCACATCAATGAGGACAATCATAGGCGAGAGAAGGCCATATGATAGATATGATGTGAGGAGTAGGGATTGCTATACAACGGATGCACATGTGAGCTAAAATCTCTCCAAGGGAACTAGTGGGGGTGCATCTAACTTGCTTGCTCAAGAAGACCTAGAGCTCGTTTGGGGAGGCTCATCATTGGAATATACAAGCCAAGTTCTATAATGTGAAGGGTCCCCACATAGCTATATGCATGATGATGATCTCTATGGAGTACAAGGGATAGAAGATGAAGTACTAGTGTGAATCTCTCAAAAGGAATAGTAGTATGCCCCCTTCTCTCTTTTTATTTTTATTTTTATCTTTTTCTATTTTTTTGTATTTTTTGGTGGCCTCAATAGCTCTTTCTATTTAACTCTCATTTGTCCTCTTTGGGATCTTTTGATTTTGTCATCTTTGGGATCTTTTCCTCACTTTAGGGGCAATACTCTATCTTTTACAAGAATATAGGAGATCTTTCAAACTTTACAAAGGTACTCACATAAAGAAAATGTAACTATCATGATGCAAATGTATGCCTCTGTCAGGGTAGCAGGATATGCAATGAAACTATCGCGTCATGTAGCAATGATTAGGGCAAGGCCCAACTAGCATGCGGCTCATCGATCAAGCAAGTAGCATGTATGACATGAAGATCAAGTCATGAGAAGGTGGATGTTGCATGGCAATGTATCTCGGAAAGGCTATGGAAATGCCTTATAGGTAGGTATGGTGGCTATTTTGAGGAAAGATATAAGGAGGCTTATGATGACAGAGCGTATCATGCCAAGGGTTTGGATGCACCGGCGAAGTACGCGCCAACTCTCGAGGTGAGAAAGGGCAATGCATGGTACCGAAGAGACTAGAAAAAGTATAGGTGGGTGGAAGTGTCAGCTTTTGAATACTCACATTAGTCCGAAGAACTCATGCACTTATTATCGGTAACTCTCAATCTAATCAGGAGGTTCACAAAGAGACAGGTACCCCGAGGAGGAGTGTATGGGGGTTTGGTTATCCTTGCGCATCCTCGACTCATGGTACGTGAGTGTACTCTAATATTCGAACCCTCCAGAGGTTAGTGATCCATCTAGTAGCTAGAGTTCTCAACAGGGATTTTTTGGTTTTCGAAAAACACACGGATTGCCCAAAATACGGCATCTATCACTAATAGGCAAGAGCTCTTGACACCATAAGTTCAAACATTACTCTAGTCAATACCTCAAAACTATTGCAAGTTACTACTACAAAGAGAATAGCAACTTTAACTACCTACTTTCAGTCAAGACACAGAACTCAGTGCAACAGGCAAAATCTCTAACAAGATAAAACATGCAACCTATAGAAAGTTCAACCTAAGACCAAAGAAAAGCACTAGAAAAACTAAAGCACTACAACTAAACAGAACAGCAGCTAAGAAAAGAAAAAGAACAACTCACAGCTAAAAGAATAAGCATGCAAATCATATGAGGAGTTCTAGTTCAAGCGGAGCGTGAATCTCTCCCACACAAAAGAGTAAGTTGGGGTCTAACTTGTTACTACAGCAAAGAAAGCAAAACAAACCTATAAAAGTAAAGAGCGACACGCTCCAAGCAAATCACATAACGCATGAAGTGATAAAAATATAGTGCAACGAGGGACAAACTGATGATTGTTGATGAAGAAGGGGATGCATCGGGGGCATCCCAAAGCTTAGACGCTTGAGTCTCCTTGAATATTTATTGGGGGTGCACATGGGCATCCCCAAGCTTGAGCGTTTGATACTCCTGAATCTTCTTTCATCACCTTCCATCGCGCACTTGAAAACTCCGTTCATACATAACTCATTGTAGGCTGATTAGAGAGGCTAGTACCCTAATAAAATAATTTTCCTCTACTGCAAATAAAGATTTCCAGGAAGATCTACTGTTTCTCTTGCCTGCCCAAAAAAGTTTGCGAAGAAAAAGCAAACTTAAGGATTGCAAAACTGCGAAAAGAAAAACCGGGGCAGAAGCTAAGAAAAACAGAACAACAGAGAAAGGAGAATTTTTTCGAGGTACTTCTGCAACTCAAATCAAAAAACTTTGAACAGACGCCTGAAAGGTAATTGTATGGAGCATGCTGTCAAAAAATTCAGATCAAAAAGATGATCGGGTGTTTATTGAGAATTTTTCCGTCAAGCAGACAGAATCTGTTTCTGGACAGCAAGCACCAACTTTTGACCTTTCTTGCAATCTGAGGCTAAACTTGGCACAAAGCTTGAAAAGTAAAGATACAATGATGTTGCTAAAGTAGTAACAATCATCAAGACCACTAAGAACAGAACAAAAGCAAAAATAAAAACCTAAATTTTTTGCGGGCTGCCTCCTGAAAGCGCTTCTTTAAAGCCATTAGCTAGGCATAAAGATTATAGAAGATGCTCTCACAAGAATAAGAATTTTTTGAAGAAAAATAGAGCATCAAGAAGAAAATATGAAACACATTTAAGCCTAACCCACTTCCTATGCCTAGGAATCTTGTAAGAAAATAAATCAAAGAAGCACAAAGAGACAAGCATAGGAAGGTGGAACAAGAACATCTTCAAAACTTTCCACATAAAGAGAGGAGTTTTAGTAATATGGAAGTTTCTACAACCAAACTTCCCTCTCTCAAAATATTTTTCAGTAGTATCATGAACAACATCAAGAATATAACTATCACATAAATCATGTTGTTCATGAACTGCAAACACACGTGTATAGGTTTCAACACGGTCTTTAGGATTATAAGATAAAAGCAACCCATCACATTGAGCCTTGATAAGAGCAAAGTTCTCCGGAATACGAGTTGGAGATTTCAAAAAGATAATAGGACAATCAAGTGTGGGTGCAATAGAAAAAATTTCATGCTTTACATGAGGAACTATAGAAAGTTCATCTCCGTAAGCATCATCCATAGTGGCATCACGGCCATAAGCATAGAAGGCATCAACTTCATCAAAAAGGGATATTTCAAAAGAATCCATAGGATCATAATACTCATATAAGGTAAGATTCAAAGAGTTACTCTCATTAGAAGGTAGACATGGATGGCTCCATTCTTCCTCCTTTTGTTTGTCACTCTCCTCCTCTTCTTCATCCAAGGAGCTTTCGGGTTTATAAATTTCTTCTTCCATAGTGTCCTGCAAATCATTAGTCTCTTCCTTTGGGGGAGAGATTCTCTCAAGATAATCAGTAATGTAGTAATTTGCATCGTAATTTTCCAAACAATAGTTAAGTATAGCAAGACTCTCATATTTGTAAGGGGCATCATCAATATTTTTAAGAAGAGAAGTAATTTCATAGGCACCCTTATAAGCAACAAATTCTTCAATTTCCTCAGCATCATAAAAATCATAGTTTCTCTTAGGATAAGAAGCTAAGGTTTCATCATCATTGTACTCACATTGGAAATAAAGGTGTTTGTGCCTCATAAAGCAACAAGATTCATCCCTGCAGAAAGATATATTATATATTGAGCACAAGTTTCTAGCATACTCATACAACTGATGTATTTTATTTCCATAAGCGTATCCCCTTTTGAGACAAGCGGTGTTCCTTGTACCACTTTTGTTGATGCTCGGTGAATCCTCCATGCCAATAAGATCTAGTTTCAAAGAAGTCAGACATTGATTGGCAAGTAAGGAACTAGACATACTATATTTTTGGGTTTTTTGATAAAGGACACAAAAGTAAAAACTGAAAGGTAAACTAACAAGACTAAAAAGCAAAGATAAAAGATAGTGTGCAACTCCCCTATCTTGTAGACTTGAGTCCCCGGCAACGGCGCCAGAAATTTTCTTGATGGCTTCTCGCCCCTCGTTGGTTACCCCAAGTGGAAGGTTTGAGATGCAGTGCAGCAGCAAGTTTCCGTCGATGAAGATACCAAGGTTATCGAACCCGTAGTACTCAGGAGATACAAGTAGGTGGCAATGTCACCAGAAATTGCTTCCTGACTTGGGTGTTGTCGTGGACCTGCACACTGCAACAAATAACTTTGCTCCCAACGAGTACAGAGGAGTTGTCAATTCCTCCGGCCTTGTCGTTTACAAAGGATCAACACAAGAGATAAAAGGTGCAAAGGAAAGTAAAAGATGAAAGTAAATTGAGGGTGTGAACAATAATGTGAAGATGGACCGGGGTCCCGTGATTTTCACTAGTGATGTCTCTCTTCCAAAAGACGATAAAAGTGCTAGCGAGGTAAACAAATCATAGTTGGGCAATTGACAGGATTATGAAGGCACCGCAATGCTAACTATGCTGCAAAGAAAGGAAGGGCTCAAAAGCAATGGGCAGTACGCCAAGGTAAGTAGACCGAAATACATATGCATCTACTAAGAATCATCCACCTTGAGATATCTATCCAGAACATTTCGCTGGTATTAAGTTGCGAATCCCACCCAAAGTGTAAACTCAAAGCAACAGACAAGTGCATTAAAAGAACTTTGCGTAAAGTAAACAATCCTTGCACCCGCAGGTACAAGCACCGTTGTGTTATCCTTGGTGGCAACAGCACATCCCCTAGTCTCATGTTTCTATCACTCAAGCTAGACATCAAGAGGCTGAACCCACAATCGAGCATAACGCTCTCTCTTGGAGTTACAAATAAAATACTTGGCCAAAGCAAATACCGCAACGGAGAACATGCAAGAATTTACTCAAGAACAAAATATAAAAGAGAAGAACCAAATATATTACTCATCACAATCTGAACATAGTCTCATAATCCATCAGATCCCAAAAAACTCAGCATAGCAACAGCACAAATTACATAGATACCTCGATCATGTGAGGCAGCTCACGAGGACTCGAAAGTGGAAGCACAAAAGGGGGAGAGATTCATCACATAGCTACTGGTCACGGAACCATGGTCCAAGGGGGACTACTCACGGTACATACGGGAAGCGTCCATGGCTATGGATGGTCTCCCGGAGGGGGTTCCTCCTCCCGGAGGGTGCCGGAGCAGCGTCTCCAGGCAGCCCCGACCTTGAAACGGCGGCGGCGGCGGTACAGAGGGGAGTTCGCGAGAAATAGATCGATATTAGGGGTTTCCACCCCGAGGGATAAATATAGGCGAAGGGGGGCGTCGAGGGGACCCACGAGGCAGTAAGGAGGGTCCCTGGCGTGGCCCCACCCAGGGTGGGGCCGCGCCACCTTCCCTCCTGGCTGCCTGGTGGTGGCCCCCCTTCCCTCTCTTGGTGATTCCGGAAGCTTCTGTTGCGCTGATTTTTTATATATTTTTCCCGGAATTTTTGGAGCACTTTTAATGGCCGGAAAACCTGAAATACAAAAACAGCAGGAAAAAAAACTGGCAACTGGGTGCACTGAGTTAATAGGTTAGTCCAAATAGCTTCAAAAGTGTATGAAAGTTCAAGCAAAACATGGCAAAGTCACACAAAACATGCATGGAGCAAGCAGAAATTATAGATACGTTTGGGACGTATCACCCACCTCCTTTGATCGAGCAGGGACGGCTCCGTCCTCGTCCCGACCAGGGCCGGCGGCGGCCGGTGGTGCTGCGCACGGCGGCTGCTCCGGCCAGCATGCAGCGGCGCGGAGGAGGGGTCAGGGTGGCCTTGCGGTGGCAGAGGAGGCCGGGGGGCGGCCAGATCCAGCAGGGGCGGCGACCATACGACGGTAGGGCGGTGCGACGAGGAGATCAGGGCATCCGGGTCGAGCTCCGCGGCTCCTTCCATGGCGCACGGCAGCGCGGCCTGCGGGGAAGAGAGGAGAGGGTGAGGAGGAGAAACGGGAGGCGCGGCACGACGGTGGAGCTCACCGGAGCGGCGTGCGCGGCGGCGCAGCCGTGGAGGCTGGTGGCGGCGTCCACGGGAGGAGGTTGGTGGAGGCCAGAGCCGATCTGGGCCGTCGGATCGGCCGATCCGACAGTCCAGATCCGCTGGGAGGCTAGGGTTTGGATTTTTGGGGATAAAGCTGCGAAAATGGAGCAATTTTTGGGGCAAAGTGGAGAGGGTGGCTGCAATTTTGGCCTAGGGAAACCCTAGAAAAGGGTGGGAGAGTGGTGGTCTTTATATAGCCCAGGTGGCTGGAAGTTTGCAAAAACATCCCCGGTTTTTCTCTCGCGCGCGCGGTGTTTACGTTTCTGACCGTCGGGGGTCCGCAGTACCTCCGATTCGGGTAAAACTTCGAACTGCGCGATCAGCGCGTCAAGCCGGCGGCGTTCACCTCACGCTGGAACCGTTCTGTGAACACTTTCCGGCGCGCTATAAAAATAACCCGTTTAATTATTAAACGGGGTTTTTTCGTTTCGATGGCTATGGCTGGTCTCGTGCAGTTTTCGCGACGGTGATCGGGTGAAACCCGGTGTCGCAAAGATCGAGTGTCAGGGTGGCAAGGGTCTGTCTCCATCCGATATGAGATAAGAGGGGGGGAAATAATCGCCGATTGATAAATCGGGGATGCAAACACCGCAAACAAATCAGACAATCAAACAATTCACACCGAAAACAAATTTTTTAAATTTTCTGAAATCTGGGTTGTTACAATACAACACCACCATCAAGGGATCTCGTCCCGAGATCCTGAACGATCTGGGAGAGAGGAGTGGAGATAAAAGAGAGTCAACGATTCTTCAACACCACCAACAAGGGACTCTGCTCCATGTCGACGTCGAACTTTTGTCGATATAAATTCCGCAGAGAGACGACATCGTCAGAAAAACGAAACCGTCAGTTTCAAGAGGAAGAACGAGAGCTAAAACCCGGTCAAAGGATAGTGTTTTTCGACGCAAGTCGTTAAAACACCGGGCAAAAGGAGGGAGGGCAAAGGACGACCCATATGATATCCGAAACCGGAGAAGCTAAAGTTACTACAGGAATTCCCAAACCTGAGATCGGAATCAAGACAATACGCTGCAAGCAAGGCATTGTAACGGTTCCGAAACTCCACACACTCGAGACCCTAGATTTTTAAGGGGACAAGGCGAGAATAAAACACTTACGACACTTGTCCTGAATAGAGCAAGGGTAAGGAGTAAAAAGATTTCTACTCTCCGATAACTAACTTAGTAACTACAAAATAGTTTTTGTCTAGACTCGACTTCGGCCAGAAAAGGGATCCTACGGTCGGTAAGGCTCTGATACCAAGTTGTAAGGCTCGATATGCGGTACGGTTCTAGATCTAGACGTTTCCATCCAGATCCGGGGACGAAGCACATATCGGTCCCACCGCGACATATGACGAAGTCATACGCCCCGGATTTCCAACATGATATCACAACATTAAAGATACAAGGATACAACATCTCATACAATCGGCATACAACTGCCTTAAATACAATACAACAGCGGAAGATACATGTCTGAGTACAGACTACAATCAAATTCCTACTGGCAAAGAGAAAAACATCGATCCCCATAACCACACGGGTCCAGGCCCTCCGCCGGGATCCGCCTAACTAGTCGTCGTCGAGTCTCCACGTGAAACGTCGATCACCATACCCGTTGTCGATCAAGAACCCTGAAAAGAGTTTGGGGGTAGTATCATGAGTACAAAGGTACTCAGCATCCAACTGTACTGGTCATCTGACCCAGCAAGGACTTCATCACTCGTCATTCTAGGACAACTAGTAGTTTACGGTAAGGATGGGGTAAGTGGTGAGGTTGCTGCTGCACTAGCATTTATGAAGTGGCTAACGATCTAGAGAGTAAGATAAGAAGCCAAGCATTCGATGAGGAATCGCCTCCAACAAGTCTTGCTATTAACTACTTACGCTAACATAACACCTATCCTATCCTTGCCCTCCTCTTCGCATCCCGACGAAGAAGAAGCAGTCAAGGCACACACACACACGTTGATCAAGTTATATTAAGATTATCTCAGTTGTTGTTGTCTATGAACAAGGAGTAGGTCTCAAGTCGTCCATAACCGTGGACACGGCTTCTCGAAAAGATTTAACCCTGCAGGGGTGTACCAACTGCCCATTACAAGGCTCCGCACGCACGCCCATCTCTCTCAGTTGCTACCCATCATAGGCAACCATTTTATGATTTAGTTCCGAGAGATCCGAAACGACAGGTCCCTCTAACTAACAACGCACAAATCCGGGTGGCCCCCGGGGAGTCGACACCCAATCCAAGAGCCGTCCGCGCCCTCGGATCGGACTCTTCCGTATGGCTAAGGTCGGGTTTAGACTCACCTAAATAGCAGGGGACTTCCCTAGCTCACCAGTGTGGACCAACCAGAGGAACTATGTCTCCATTGGTCTAGGTTGTTTAAAAACTGTTGGGCGCCCAACCAAGCACACACACGGTTTCAAATGGTAAGTCAGCTTGGGCCACCTCTAGAAATGTTTGGAGCTAGGTAGGTAAGAATAGGGGACCCCATAAAATCCCACACGCGGTTAGGCACGCTCAGTCTTAAAACCAATACCCGGAACTCAGATCCTAGGTGACTCGAATGGAACAAAGCGTCGGGGCGGGATAGCCTAGACCTTCCATCCTTCGTCGAATATAGTCAACATTATAATAATCATATCATCAACAACAATATAATAATGTGGTATCCCAAACCAAGGAGTAATAGGGGGTAACATCGTAGCATCCTAAGCATGCATACTAAGCAGGGGCTGAGCAACGAGCAATAGTAACATAGCAGTACATGGTTTGCTAGGAGAGGACATGGTTGTATCGGTTTGAAAGAGGTTGTAAACATGTGGTAGGATCAAACATCGAGCCTAACCTAGACTAGCATGCAAACCGCTGGTTGAAATAGAATGGATCATAAGTGATGCATAGTCCTTGCCTGTTGATAAGTCGGGTTCCGAAGGTGTAGTTGATCGCAAGCTCGCATCGTCTCCGAAGGTACCCGCGGAAGCACACAAGACGGTAAACACTGGAAATAAATCAACGAGCAAGCATCTATTACTACGAGACAAACATGATCAAGCATCAACAAGAAGGCAACACGAGACATCGCACCTACCGTCGAGAGCGGTTACTAACAGGTTAAGTGCAGTACTCGTCACACACGACGATACCGCACGTATATATTGGTTCAAGTTGTTTAGCTACTCAAGGTGAGCAAGGTTGTTAACATGGCATGTCACTCAAGCATGGCATAGCACACAAACATGGCAAGAGGTGAATCATAAGGTAACTATCTAATCTAGTCACTTTAAGTGGGGGTAAAACCTATACATGACAACTATTACGGACCCCACGATAATTATTGAATTTGGTACTGTTCTGCCCTAAACATAATTTTATTATTTTTATTAGCAAGAAAGAACAGCATAAACACAATCTACACGAAATTCTAGTCAAGTTACAGATAAGAAACATTTTATTTGGAGCAACGGTTAAAAAGTTATTAAATAAACAATTTACAGTGGCAAGGTTGTAATTAGCAGTAAGACAACATGTAAACAAAGTCAAACATAGCAAAGAGCAACATTTTATGAAACTAGACAAAATTCTAAGCAAGTTTCATGTTTAAAGCGTCGCGATCTGAGCAACCGTTAAAAAGATTTCGCCATCGCAAAATAATAATACAATCTATCAAATTATAAATAAACTCCTAGGAAAAAAAACTATTCGGGCCGAAACTGCGTTGAACTGGGACTAGTAGAGCAGGGCGCAATATAACTAAGGGTCGCACGGGCGCTGGACTACTCATGGGCCGGCCCAACTCAGCAGGAAAGGAAAAAAAGAAAAAAAGGAGGAGCTCACCGCGACGGCTCGGCCTAGGTCGCTACGTGGGCGAGGGATAGCGTGGCTTCGCCACGGGCGCTGAGGAGAGGAGGAGGCCTCGGGCCGGCTCGGTGCTGGGCCGCGGTGGCCTGGGCCGCGGTGGAGGCGCTGAGCGGCCCACCTCCTTGGATCGAGCAGGGACGGCTCCGCCCTCGTCCCGAGAAGGGCCGGCGGCGGCCGGTGGTGCTGCGCACGGCGGCTGCTCCGGCCAGTATGCAGCGGCGTGGAGGAAGGGTCAGGGTGGCCGTGCGGTGGCAGAGGAGGCCGGGGGCGGCCGGATCCAGCAGGGGCGGCGACCATACGGTGGCCGGGCGGTGCGACGAGGAGATCAGGGCGTCCGGGTCGAGCTCGGCGGCTCCTTCCATGGCGCACGGCAGCGCGGCCTGCGGGGAAGAAAGGAGAGGGTGAGGAGGAGAAAAGGGAGGCGCGGCATGACGGTGGAGCTCACCGGAGCGGCGTGCGCGGCGGCGCAGCCGTGGAGGATGGAGACGGCGTCCACGGGAGGAGGTTGGTGGAGGCCAGAGCCGATCTGGGCCGTTGGATCGGCCGATCCGACCATCCAGATCCGTTGGGAGGCTAGGGTTTGGATTTTTGGGGATAAATTTGGGAAAATGGAACAATTTTTGGGGCAAAGTGGAGGGGTGGCTGCAATTTTGGCTGAGGGAAACCCTAGAAAAGGGTGGGAGAGTGGTGGTCTTTATATAGCCCAGGTGGCTGGCAGTTTGCAAAAACATCCCCGTTTTTTCTCTCGCGCGCGCGGTGTTTACGTTTCTCACCGCCGGGGGTCCGCAGTACCTCCGATCCGGGTAAAACTTCGAACTGCGCGATCAGCGCGTCGAGCCGGAGGCGTTCACCTCACGCTGGAACCGTTCTGAGAACACTTTCCGGTGCGCTATAAAAATAACCCGTTTAATTATTGAACGGGGGTTTTCCGTTCCGATGGCTACGGCTGGTCTCGTGCGGTTTTCGCGACAGTGATCGGGTGAAACCCGGTGTCGCAAAGGTCGAGTGTCAGGGTGGCAAGGGTCTGTCTCCGTCCAATACGAGATAAGAGGGGGGAAAATAATCGCCGACCGATAAATCGGGGATGCAAACACCGCAAACAAATCAGACAATCAAACAATTCACACCGAAAACAAATTTTTTAAATTTTCTGAAATCTGGGCTGTTACAAAGACCGTGTGGGAGGAGTGCCAGTAGTGGCCGGGGCTCGGGGACAAGATGGAGGTGACGTCCATCATCCCCGACATGGCTGTATACACTCTCCCTTCGTCGCCACCTCCCCTCCCGATGTTGTGGTATGAGGCATTGCCTGCGCCACCCGCCGACGACCGCAAGTCCCAACTGCGCGAGGTCATCCGCGACCTCGTCGGGACGCGCTGGACGTTCTAGTCGAATCTCGAGCAGCTATTTGCCCCCTCCCCCCTTCGCCGAGCCCGCTGCAGGGCCGCTGGCCAGTCAGCGTGTCGTGATAACCATCGGCCTTCATCGACATCAGCGGCGTGGGCGACAACAACGTGGACGACTAGAAGGCCTGGGAGAGGTCTAGCAGCGGCCGACGATGACCTAGGGTTTATGATGTGATATTTTTATTTATCTTAAATGTATAATTATGACATTAGCTCTAAAAATGCGGCATAAATTTGCGTCATTCCTCTACCGCTAGAGACTCGGCGACCGAAACAAACATGGTGTGGATATTTAGTTACCGGACCGACCCAAACAGACAAAAAACAAACCAAAATCTAATCAGTTTGGATCACGCTTTTGAAGTTGCCCTTAGGTCTGGCTCAGACTCATCATTTTTAGGCTGGGTATTTTAAAGCTTGGCCGAAGGAGGCCCAACCTGTGAAGGGCCTCTTTGGATTGAAGGAATTTCGTAGAAATTCTGGAGGATTCCAAGCCATAGGAATTTTTCTTATGAATTGTCTTTGCATCGTAGGATTGACACCACCAAATTCCTAAGGAATCTAAACCAATGCCCTCTATTCCATAGGAATCTCAACATAAGCTCCAAGCTATTTTTCTTTTCTTTGAGAAGTCCAATGCACTCACTCTATCTCTCTCTCTACCCTCTCTCCTTATTCCTACAAAATTTCTGTGTTTATTTCCTGCACACTACCAAATACATCTTTTGTAAAATTCCTGTGTTTTGAAATCCTAAAAGAATTGAAATGCATTCCATCTTAATTCTTTGTTTTTTTACACCTATGTTTTTAGAATCCTGCAATCCAAAGAGGCCCGAAATGACTTTACCCTAGCAGGGAACAATAACGTGAGCAGTAGTACCACAATACGCAAAAACAACACTATGGAGACGAATTTCCCAGCTCCAGGCCAAAACTGTAACTGTAGGTGCTCAGTCGATCGAGACAGTTTCAGTTTTTGTCCAACGAGTCTCCAAACTCTTGTAAAATTCCTACTCGCATCATATCAGTTTGGGGATTCAGCTTTTGACAACCAAAATCCAGAACTGTTTTTTGTTTAATATTATTGACACACGAACACCTCACGTGTACCCTCGACGTCGGGGGTGATACACCGCAGCTCACGCCGAAGAAGACCCGACCAGAAGCGCGATACGCAAGCAGTCCGGCGGGCGCTTTTGAAGACCCGAAAACCCACATTCCCGGGAGGGACCCCGTCAGGGAACACGGCGGCTATGGGCTGCCCTAGGTCGACCTAATCGCCCCTAGAGCCTCGTGGATCGTTGCCCTGCAAGAACAAGAACGAACGAAGAACGAGAAGAAAGATACAAGGAAAAGAGATAAATTAGGGTTTGGAAGTGTAGATATGTTTGTTCAATTGTGTGTTGTTTCAATCGGCCGTCACCTCATCTATATATGAGGAGGCTGGACTTTCCGTACAAGAAAAGGACTTCAAATCCCGTCCAAATATTTCCAAACTTAACCGAACTCGGATTACAAGTGGGCCTGGGACAGAAGTTCGGTTTTCGGTAATTTTGGGGCTATAAACGACCTCGGATGAAAAAACTCAACACATCAAAATTGTAGCCCTCGAAATTTCCAAGAACTATCATGTTGAACTTTTTTGATTCGGAGCCATCTCGAAACGGTTTTGAGCTGATTTCTAACTCAGGTCGGAGAAAAATGCGAATCTGGAAAGTTTTTCCAAATCCCGTCGCCAAAATCGGACGTCCGTCGTCATTCGGACGTCTGACCCGTCGGACGTCCGATTCCCGTCGGATGTCTGGTCAAAATCGAAGGTCTACTAACTTTTTCCCGTCGGATTTTCGTTTTCCGTCAGACGTCCGATTTTTCGTGGAAAGTTCTTAGACTTTTTCTACAGCAGCACACGGTTTCGGCCGTAACTTTTTCATACGAACTCGGATTTGGATGTTTCAAATATCAAAATCGACCGGTTCGACGAGCCGAAGCCGCCCCATGTAGAACATTTTTCATTTGATGATG
Source organism: Bromus sterilis (assembly GCA_950022295.1). NCBI lineage: Eukaryota > Viridiplantae > Streptophyta > Magnoliopsida > Poales > Poaceae > Bromus > Bromus sterilis. The sequence goes on from OX465596.1 coordinate 11,154,791, forward strand.
TCTTGAAGGCCTAATTGGCAAAATAGTACTTTGAATGCCAGGAACTTATTAGTTTCGGCATCCAAGATGGAATCGGATGACGATGACTCGAACTACAAAAATGTTCATATCGATGATACCAAACTCTTTCATGTAGAACACTTTTTCATTTGAATCCATCCTGTATATGAATATTGTCGTGCCAAAACCTGGTGTCAACACATGCCCCCTGTTTTTCGGCAAAACTTGCGTGCCGAAAAATAATTTGTACCACGTAGGGTCTAAGAACGATGTCAACACTTCATCGGGCACGCATACTCTTAGGGCGATAAACGTATATCGGCCATGTTTTATTCTTGGGGCGATAATCATATATCGGCTATTTATTAGCACGATTAATCATGTATCATCTATTGCTTGTTTAAACCTTTTTATGCAGACTTGGGTGAAACCTTCTGAATTGAGAATATTGCCATAAGAAATCCATCAATAATTCCCATATACCAGGATCTATCTCAAAGATAACCACTGAACCATATTGTCCACCCTTTTGTGAGAATCTTGTAAACAATAAATATTGAACTTTCTACAATCCTTGCTTTCGCCTGCATATAAAAATCTTCAACAATGGCCGAAACGGTGAACTCCGGTTCGGTCTCCCCTATATTGGCAAACTCAACATCGGCTCTTGAGAAATATGCAATACACCATAATTAACATGATAGCCAGATGTCTGTTGTGCCAATTTATTTGCCTTTTAATATCATGTCTAAATATATGAGCAATACTAAAGCAATTCAAGATATAAATTATATTTAGACACTTATCAACATAAATATGAAGTGATTCGTCAATACACATGAAATCCATATATATTTGATGCACAACTAATAACGAATCATCAACAGCCTCAATATGTGTAGCACCTATAGCAAGCAAAATCTCTAAGCCGAATAATAACATCATATTCAGCTTTGAATGTTTGTGCAACCATATTTAAACGGCATGAGGCTTCAAAACAACACCATGAGGAGATATAAAAGAAATACCAAAACCTCCGTTGGTACAAACTAAAACACCAAAATATAATCTTCATGGCACTAATGAGACAAGGTTCATAACAATATTATGCTTAATAATAAAAACACCAATGATTTGGCTTCTCATAGATTCAAATTAGCTATATCATACCTAGCCAAAGCATAATCCCACTCACCAATTCTTCGACTTATGAATTGGTCCATGCAACATATTTCTAACGAATGTACACCTTGTCTCAATCTCCAACAAAACTAAGGACGATGTTTAGAAAACCACACCGGCCATGTTTATATGTATTCTTAGGACGATGGAACAAACATCGGCCATTAGTATGAACGACATGTAGAATTCATCCACCAAAGCATATATAGCCGGAACAAGATAATGAAATAACAAATCAAATATTTCGGCTCCTTGAATCAGCAACAAGAATGTAAATAATCAAATGTATAGTGACCTGGTAATCCACTATCATGATGTAAGAAATTGTATTGCATCCATGGATCAAAATAAGTCCATGGAGGGTAACCAATCATACCTGAGGATGAATTCCATGATAAATGCATCAATGACATGTTTGAAGAATATGAATGATGTGATAATCGAAGATTCTGTTTCGATGATGGAAACCTTCGGCTTAATATTTTATGAGATGATTTCTCCTTCTTCACTTTGGTTGTATTCTCTAAACTAGAAGCTTGCACATCATTTTTGGTTTGACTGTTCTTCTTGGGAACCCATGCCATATTCTTCTTTTCAAGTTCTCGTGCACTAAGCTTTTGCAATTTATTCTTCTGCCAATACGATAAACCGAGTGGACGTCTCGATTGTGATACTTTTTCAAGCTGTGGCAATTCCTTTTTGACCTTGTGCACTCTCAACTCCCTTTGTTCAGATTTGGCATTAGTATTTTGAAGATTTGTTTGCTTATCTTCTTTGCCTTTAGTAGCCAATGTCAACACTTTCATTGCCTCTTTATCATTTGAAATAAAATCTAAAGTGGCACAGTTACGACCATCCCTTTTGACACGATAAACTTGCCTGACCACCTCTTTTTTCTTCCTTGAGCTCCGGACCGATTCCTTTTGATTGAAACGGTCTTTTTTATGCAATTGTTCAACAAATGTGGACCTTCTTGGAGTTGCACAATCTTGATGAGATGGTTCAAAATAAGATGGATAATGTTCCCTAGAATTGCACCTGTCCCATGATGGATATGAATTCATATAAGCATAAGGAGGTATCCATGACATTGGTATTGGCTGCCCAGAATATGGATATGGATATGATGTATTGGAATCATCACTTTGCCAATACCGACCCTTAGACTTGCGCCTACGGGGTGATCTTGATGCTTTTGAATCACTCGGCCGATGAGCAATCTTCTCTTCACTTATCTTCTGATATTTTTCCAATAGCTGCGCGAAGGTAACTTTCGGCTTCTTACCCTTGCGCTTATCTCGGTCTTTGCTCTCTTTGGTTTTCCGTGCATTGATCTTAGGATTTTCTTGCTGCCCCCCAGTGCTTGGCGTCTTCATCATAACTTTGACAGAATCCCCGCCTTCAAGAATATCATCATTGCGCTCAGGAATAATTTATGTACTTGAAAGCTTGATCCCATAACCTGCAGTTTTTACATTCTTGTCCTTAAATGAATCGGCTTGAAGCATTCGATGCAAAAACTTTTTGCCATCAGGACCAATAGGAATATCATGATGATCCCTTGGTGTTTTAACAAGTTTCAATCATCCACTATCAATGGCCGATTTAACTATTTGACGAAACATATTGCAATCCTCAAAATTATGCTTGAACGAATCATGTAACTTACAATACATTCGTCCTCGGATTGATGGCTTAACATGGTGATCAAGAATTCTAATATAATCATTCTTCAGCAACAAATCAAAGATCTGATCACACATATTTGAATTGAAGGTCATCTTTTTGCTTTCTAGCCGATCTTGGTGAGAGAACGGCTTTGGAAGTAAGCAAACGAATGGTTCAGATTTTGCATCACCCCATTCGGCTATGCATTGTGCTTCGCACTCCATCTCCGATGACTTTGAATAAGAAATTATACTATCATCGGTTTTCTCAAAAGATTCAAATTTGTGCTTTATTTTTCTGAAATCAAAACTATTATAACATATATGTCTCACTTGAGACCAAATGTAAGGCAAGTATGAAACTAGCAAAGCTATCCATGTATATATAAACTTTAAATGATACAATGGGAAAAGATTTTGCTGTAATAATAAGTCACTACCGGTCTCTCTAAGTGACACAATGTGTTGACCGATATGCTTTGTTATAATTGTATTGCTAACAAGTAAATTATCCTTCTTCATTGGTCTCTCAAGATTTGTTATAATAATTTTTCTAATAGTTGCATCAACAATAAAGTTATGACCAAATCTGAAAATAGATAAGTTACTTGCTAGACATACCTCATTATTTACGATGGAAGAGCATGATGGTTGTATGAATTTTATAATAACGTGCTCCAGTTTTGGATGTCTCTCCAATGCCTCGTTTTCCTTTTCTGGATCTTGTACCGAGTTACTTGGATGATGCATCTCCTCTGAGTTGGCTGCAACTCGACGCTTGTTTCTGAGTTGGTCGTCATCTGACACATATATCCGAGCTACTTGTAACTCGGGTGTTGTCTCTGAGCAGTCTGTAACTTGGATAGTATCATGTAACTCTGGGAGTGGTGAGCAGCTCGGTATATGCTTCCGACTTGTCTGGAGCAGTCCTGATTTAGCTGCAGCTCGTTCGCCTTGATTTTCTAGCCGAGTTAGCTGCAACTCGGCTACCATTGGTTTTTCATTGTAACTCTGATGCTTGTCATCTTTGACTCGCGACTTATCGGGTAGCTTGTCGATGAAGTTTTCCTCTGTCATCTCCGAATTACAGGTGATTCGGTGCGCGTTCTGTAACTAAGTGAGTGTCTTTTCCTCTGTTGGCTCGATGGACTCTGTAGGTATGCCCGAGTTGCGACTAGATGCACTATTCAGTTCGGCCTCTGCCGAGTTGGTAGTATTACCCGGGCTGTCTTTCCTCTGTCCATTGGACTCACCGTTTGTCTTGCATGATTCGGCTGTGCTAGTCGGTTCAACCGTAGCAGCCGAATACCCCTTGTTTCGGTTGTCTTGCAGAGTTTCCTTTTTATCTTGCCCCAACATCACAGAAGGACCAACATGATTATTACTCGGAGGAAAGAGCTTGATGAATTCTTGAAAATTTTCCTCTTCACGATGCTTTTTGAGTGCTTCAAAGTCTTCCTCACGCTTCTTCTTGAATGCTTCATAGATTCGTTGATATTCAATTGGTAATTCCTCAAGAGTTGGTGTAGTACAATTGTCAGCACTATTCCCTGCAAGTTCTGGCTTGACCTTGTTCATACGGGCTACATATTCTTCTTTGGACTCAGCCCAACTCGAATAGGATTGCCCCCCGAGTCCTTCAATCTCTCTTGGCCATTGGTGTACAGGGTATTGCAACTCGGAGCTTTGCACTTGTGCAAGATATTGTAACTCGGAATTGTGTACTGTTGTATTAGTTGTCAACACCTTGTCTTCTTGCAAAACTCTAGCTCTTATTGCTCCGAAATCAGGAAACAAACCCTTTTCATGCTGCTCAAGGCAAAGAGCACTAAACCTTTTATCTTGGGCTAATCTTTTCATCGCAGCTAGAGCCCTTTCATCTCCTACGACATTAGGCACATACGCTCCTGTATTCACTCTGCTATAATCACCAAAGTGAGCTGCGTTACAAATATTTGCATATGACATTGAACAATTAATATTATGAGATGCAACACATGAAGGCTGAGGATAATTGGCCAAATAACTAGTTGTAGCATCTCCAATTCCCATATCCATCGGCATATTCAAAGATGAATTAACATATTGCAAGTTAGGTGCCGATGAATAAAAAGGTGAAACACTTTGTTGCACATTATTTAAGTTCCCTGCATGGGGTGTTTCAACTTGATTAACCAAACTCAACATGTTGTTCATCGGCATATATATTTCTGGGGTTGCCGATGCATGAGAATTGAGATACATATGTTGCATGTTGCTAGAACTAGGATTTGAAGCATAAGGATTAGGATGAACCGGTTGTTGTACATAGTTAGATGTATTGATAAAACTAGAGCTAGCCGATGCAACATGCTCATTAGGAAATCTATCGACAATATATGAATTATTTGCATCTACATAAGGAGATTGACGATACATGTTACCAATGTAGATTGTAGCAACTTGATGACGATTTCCTCGTAGCAAGAACAGGCCAGAGACTGTTCAAAGCTTTCGTCCCCAGCGGAGTCGCCAAAAAGTGTGTTGACACACGAACGCGTCACGTGTACCCTCGACGCCGGGGGTGATACACCGCAGCTCACGCCGAAGGAGACCCGACCGGAAGCGCGATACGCAAGAAGTCCGGCGGGCGCTTTTGAAGACCCGAAACCCCACACTCCCGGGAGGGACCCCATCACGGAGCACGGCGGCTATGGGCTGCCCTAGGTCGACCTAATAGCCCCTAGAGCCTCGTGGATCGTTGCCCTGCAAGAACAAGAACGAACGAAGAACGAGAAGAAAGATACAAGGGAGAGAGATAAAATTAGGGTTTGGAAGTGTAGATATGTTTGTTCGATTGTGTGTTGTTTCAATCGGCCGTCACCTCATCTATATATGAGGAGGATGGACTTTCCGTACAAGAAAAGGACTTCAAATCCCGTCCAAATATTTCCAAACTTAACCGAACTCTGATTACAAGTGGGTCTGGGGCAGCAGTTCAGTTTTCGGTAATTTTGGGGCTGTAAACGACCTCGGATGAAAAAAATCAAAACATCAAAATTGTATCCCTCGAAATTTCCAAGAACTTTCATGTTGAACGTTTTTTGATTCTGAGCCATCTTGAAACGGTTTTGAGCTGATTTCTAACTCAGGTCGGAGAAAAATGCGAATCTGGAAAGTTTTCCTGAATCCCGTCGTCAAAATCGGACGTCCGTCGTCATTCGGACGTCTGACCCGTCGGACGTTCGATTCCCGTCGGATGTCTGGTCAAAATCGGAGGTCTACTAACCTTTTCCCGTCGGATTTCCGTTTTCCTTCGGACGTCCGATTTTTCCTGAAAAGTTCTCAGACTTTTTCTGCAGCAGCACACGGTTTCGGCCGTAACTTTTTCAAACGAACTCGGATTTGGATGTTTCAAATATCAAAATCGACCGGTTCGACGAGCCGAAGCCGCCCCATGTAGAACATTTTTTCACTTGATGATGTCTTGAAGGCCTAATTGGCAAAATAGTACTTTGAATGTCAGGAACTTATTAGTTTCAGCATCCAAGATGGAGAGGGTGTTTGGTTGGGATTTTGGTCAGCTTTACACAGACAAAAGCTAGCAGCTGAACCAAACAACCCAGATTTTGTATAGATTTTCAGCAAAGCAACAGATTCTTTGTACACAAATGTGGAAGCTCCTCCCGAGCAGCTTTCTCAGCTTCTCCAGATTTTAACATTTCCCACGCCCATTCTATCCCCACCCCTTCATCTAAATTACGAAAAAACTGCCCCTCAATATAAAGAAGGAACCATCCCCTTTTCTCTCCTCCCACGCTCTCCCCCCCATCCAGGAGCGACATGGCACGGCGCAGGCGGCGCTAGGGTTCGTGGCTGCTCCACGCCGGCCATCTTCCTCGCCCAGCGCCGGCTCCGGCGATCGTCCTCCCCACCTCCAGCCGCCCCCTCGCGTCCTCCCCACCTCTAGCCGCGCCTCCCCGCCCTCCTTCCTTCCAGCCGCCCCCTCGTCCTCCCCACCTCCGGCGCCACCCCCAGGCCCCCTCATCCTCCCCACCTCCGGCGCCACCCCAGGCCCTCTCGTCCTCTCCACCTCCGGCGCCACCCCCAGCCGCCCCCTCGCGTCTTCCCCACCTCCAGCCGCCCCTCCTCGCCCTCCTCCCTTCCAGTCGCCCCTCCCCGCCCTCCTCCTTTCCATCCGCCCCCTCACCCCCAGGACGACCAGCAACCTCCTCGCCTCAAGCCGCTGCCACCTACATGGATCAGCCTTCTCCCCCACGACGCCGTAGCAAGGTAGTCCCATGTTCTTCTTTTTTTATGTATGGATTTGAGTTGGACAGTAGCAAAATTTATGTGTGATTCCATGAGCAAAAAATTAATGCATATATGTGTACAGTAGGTCATATGCATATGCATTTTTGGTGGTGTAATCTTTAATTTGGTATGAAATAGATGATGGATGTGTGTGTAATCTTTATGTTGGTATGAAATAGAAGGACAAAGCCAATTGGGATGCATATCATACGAAAATATTTTGTGAGCTATGCAAAGAAGAGACAGAGAAGCACAATATTCAGTCTGGTTATTGGAGTCCCAAAGGTTATGATAATCTTGGAGAGAAATTTTTGCAACTAACTAACAGTAAGCGCTCGAGGTTGCAATTCAAAAACAAATGGGATAGTTTGAAGAAGCAATATGCTAAATTTATGGAGTTGAAGCATTCTGCAACTGGACTTGGTTGGAATGATAAGATGGGAACAATTGAAGCCGATGATAGTTGGTGGACGATTCATCTTAAGGTGAGGATGTTCACAAATTATTTATGGTCAAGTTTTTCAATTTTTATACCATTGTGTTAATTTGTATACTATTTTTCAGAATTATCCGGGGCATGGAAAGTGGCGGTACATGGGGCCTCCTAACTTGAAGGAGATGGATGTTATGTTTGAGAATGCCCATGTTACCGGAGAAACAGCCTCCATTCCAGGAGAGATATCTAGTAGCTCGGATGATGATGCCATTGCAGATATCTAGTTTCAGTTCCAGCATCAGATGTCATAACCCACACAGGTCGGCATGGATTTACTTCTCAAAATGTGATGGCCATTTGCGACTTTGACATGAGGTTTACTTTCGTTGTTGTTGGATGGCCGGGCTCGGCACATGACACAAGGATATTAAATCATACCCTCATCAAGTATGCATCTAAGTTCCCCGTTCCTCCACATGGTACTATCAAATTATATTCATATTCAACACAATTTAGTTTCAATTTTTATTCTGGTAATGCTAACTTTGTTACAATTTGTAGGCAAATACTATCTTGTTGATTCGGGCTATCCAAACCGAAGTGGATACCTTGCTCCATACAAAGGTCAAACATATCATCTACCGGAGTTTCCCAATAGGCAGAGACTACCGACGGGGAAGTATGAGGTATACAATCATGCTCACTCTTCACTTCGCAATGTGGTAGAACGTTCATTCGGTGTGCTCAAGGAAAAGTGGCGCATCTTGAAAAAGGTGCCAAAATTCAAGCCAAGAAGACAAAAGAAAATTATTGTTGCTTGCATGTCACTTCACAATTACATTCGGGACACCAAGTTACGCGACAAAGAGTTCGATAAGTGTGATGCAGATGAGGACTACATGCCACCTGTGGTGGGACAGACTGTACCACTACAAGGCGATAGCACCTCTCCTTCACTTAACGCGGTAAACATGAACGACGTTCGTGAAAACATTGTTGAATCTTTGTTTGTCGCGAGAGGAGGGTAACTATCATATAGAAGAGCAAGTAACATCTTTTGGTATAGATATGTGACATCAACATGTGTCTTTTGGTATGGATATGTGACTGGTAATGTATGGAAAATGTAAATCTTTTGGTATATATATGTGTGTATGTTCCAAGATAATATATTTGTATTTTCTTTGGTTCGTAATTATCTTTTTTTAATTACCTCCAACATCTCAAAATAAGGGAAACATGTCTAAAATCAATTATTATTATTATCATCTCAGCACACAATCATCATCTCAGCATCTCAGGGGTATTGCAGACATTTTACACGAAAGCCACAGCTGAGACAGCCAGTTTATCAAACAGCAACACTGCTCACAGCAGCTTTCCCACAGCTTACAGCCCACAGCAGCTTTTACATAGTTCACAGCCCAAGCAAACACCCCTAGAATCGGATGATGATGGCTCGAACTACAAAAATGTTTATATCGATGATACCAAACTCTTTCATGTAAAACACTTTTTCATTTAAAGCCATTCTGTATATGAATATTGTCGTGCCAAAAAGTGGTGTCAACACGTATGTACACTTGCTAAATCTCAATCGAGCGATTCTTATCTGGACCTCAGTTTACTGTATGTATACTTGTAAAATAGGATCAGCACGCTTCTTCATGAACAGAGACAGGATTGCACATGGCTTCCGATATTTATTTTGATTCGCCTGAATGCTTAATCAGCGAGAGTGCGTTACTGCAAATTAGCTCGCATACAGAAGTGACATTAACGAAGAAAAATACTATGATGAATCTTGTTTGATTGACTTTCTTCGGATCCAGTCCAACCCTTTCTCTGCCTCTTTTATGTCCAGATCGCCGCCGGTCCGCCGTAAGCAACTCCGGCGAACCGCGTCTTGATTCTTCATTTCTTCAAGCAAGGCGAGTTTCCTCGATCTCGCGCTGCTCGATCTTGTTGGCTCAAGCATAACCTATCTTGGTCTCGCCGGTTAGCTCGCGACGGATACCCGCCGGTGTGCACGCCCGGACTCTTGTCCGGCCGAGAAGCGCTGCGTCCTCCGGGCGGCCTGCCTGGCGCAGACGGCGTCGAGTTGCATCTGCTCGTGCCGGCACTCCTCGCTGCAGAAGGGCGTGTCCCCGCGGTACATGAACACGTCGCTGTCGCGCGCCAGCGGCTTGGCGCAGAGCGCGCAGGCGTCCAGCCCCTGCCTTCCGGGCTCGCCGGCCGGCTCGGCGTCGAAGAAGAAGGCGCAGGCCACTGATGCCGCCATGGATGGGGAAAAGAGCTGCAGAGGTTGGGCTTGAGAGCTAGTAGCAGAACTCTTGGCGGGGGAGAAGGTGGGTGAGTTTGGTGAAGCTCTGCGGAGTGGGGGGAGGGGTATATATGGAGGGAGGAAGGGAGCACGGCAAGGCCATTATTGGTGCAGTGGGGGCCTGGGAAACCATGGTCCGGTGCGCGGTATGGGGCTTAACCATGGACTGGACGACGTGAGTGGTTCGGCTAGTTTATTCCAGAATGCTTGGGTGTACTCCGGTGGTTGGCTGGCTCCATGGCTAACATGGGCCACCGAGGCGAGAACGACAAGGAGCTGAGTAATGTGGGACGTGGACACCGGAGGAGTCCCTCTGTAAAATGTCCATGTCGACCTAGAGAAAAAGTGAACCAGTGATCACGACTGGTAATACTACGGCCATTTATCAAGCTTTTCCCAGCAAAAATACGTTGTAGATAAGTCAAGATATGTAAGTATGGGCGGGAAGCACCAAAAAAATTTCAAGCACTCAAATACACTCGTCCTTATGAAGACACACATGCACATCCTATTCGTATGAACATCTTCACAATACTGAGTTAGAACATCATTTTAAAATTAAGAGAAAATTGCACATAGCACCAACGTTGGGTGCCATTGTTGCACAGAACACAGGATCAAGGCACTAGTTGCAGCAAACCCCAGTTTTTTGTTTAAAAAATTGCAGCCAACCCAAATGACTGATTTAGAGCATTAAAAGTGTATCTAATTAACATGTGGGCTTGTATTTCCATACCGTATACCTAACATTATATGGCAAATTTAAAAAACGGCAACATAGCAGTAGAAAATTTATAGACTATACTCATCAAAATACTTGAAGATCAATATGACAAAATGTATATCATAGAAAGCATCTACAAGCTTCAACATACCAGCATGTATATCATAAGGAGACATTTAAAAATTCCGAACTAATAAATTTAGGGTTCTTCGGTCCTTACTAAACCCTATAAAACAATGTCAAAATTGACAAAAAAGTCACGAACTGTACAAATCTGTCATCCTTTCCGCCGGTGCGTGTCCAGGCGTCAAAATCCAGTGAACCCGTGGCCGGCCCTCCAAGCGTCAGCGCCCTCCGTCCTCCGTTGGCACCGGCGCCAGCGCCGTCGGGTATCATCTCTCGGCCCGGTGTGGTGAGATTGGGTCTGCTCCGTGCGCTCGGTGGAGGCAGGGTATTCTCGTTATGTTTCTTGTGTGGGATAGAGAGGAGTAGAGGAGCAGACGTGTACGTGGGAAGGGGAGTATAAGGGTCCCACATGTCAGGTACGTATTAACTCCCTAAATATGTTATTTGGGTTGGCTGCAACTGTTTAGACCAAAAACAAATGCTTTGATTCTGTGTTCTGTGCAACAATGGCATCAAACATTGGTGTTATGTGCAATTTTCTCTAAAATTAATGAAGTCACCATCTAGTTTTCGACAAAAAACGTCTCCTCTCACTAAAAGCATATTACTAAAGAATTTAAAATATATTAAAAAATGCAAGGACCACTGTCAAATCTAGGATTTGAATTCTAGTAAGCTAGAGACGCCATTGTTCACCTAACCAATTCAATCACACATTGATTCGCGGAAGCACCAATAATTTACGCACAAGCATCCGTTGTGCAGATTATGATCTGCATTGACGACAGATCATGTGTTGAAATGACGGTTGGTGATTTGGCAGATATGGTTTTCTTCTTCGACATTTTTGTCAAACGAAGGTGTTAGATCTGGAGCTCGATGACGTGTTCGGGGTGTTGTCCCGATCTGATATGTTCAACGCCAATGGATTCACTTGTGGTGAACTACCTTGGAGGTCCGCAAAGCTGTATATCAGCGATGGAGCCGCGTCGAGGTTGAATGAGAAGGTGACCCATCATCTTTTTCTTTGGTGGCTGCCATGGTGGTGCCGAAGACAGGTGATGGATGTTAGTGTCAAGCTCACAGGGTTTTTTGACCTTGATTTTTCTTTTCATTCTTGGTTGATGGTCGTTTGTATAAAGGCTATTGATTTATTGTTTTTCAGATTTATCAGTTCGATGTATATATGACTTGTACTTTAACGTTTATTATATAAATGCCATATGTATTGTTAGGAATAGTTTATGCCCAAAGCATCCCTTCCGTAGAGTCATGTCTCTTATGTATAGGCATCTCTTCAATCTTTCTTTCCCAACAGTTGCATCTCTTGTAGCAGGTGTCATTGGCATCCCAAATCCTTGTATAAATAGGGCTTTGCCCACAAGCAATAAAGACAAGTTTAGATCAATCACTTCTATTCTTCACACGTTATCATGCACTTTGCTCTCCGAAGAGCGAGAAGGCCAAACAACTCGCTGCGCTCTGCGCGTCGGCCGCGGCCGCATCACGGCCTCCGCGCCGTCGGCCGCCCCGCTCGCCGCAGCGCCCCGCCCTCGTGGCCGCGCGCCCCGCGCCCCAAGCCACGGCCTCCGGGCCGCATCCGTCCGCCCAACTGCCGCCCGCCCGCGGCGGCGCCATGGCCTCTGCGTCGTTCCCTGCCACGCGCGCTCGCCGGCGCGCTCTTACCGTCGCATTCGGCCGCCCGGCTGCGCCCGACCCCCGCCGCGTCCTGCGTCCGCAGTCCGCCCGGCCATGCCCAGTGTTGCGCCCCGCGCCCGGCTGTGCCCGACCCCCGCCGCGTCCTGCGCCCGTGGCCGCCCGCACTTCGCTCGTCGCGCCCAACTGCACGGCCGCTGCCCGTGGACGCCCGCACGCACATCGGACCGGTGTCCCTTGCGCAATCCAGGCCGGCGAGCCAAGTCAGTGCACGGCGGTGCAAGCGGTACGGGAGAAATCCCATCACAGGAACCGCTCCCGAGAAAGAGATAGAATCTTATCTCTTTGCAAGTTTTGCACTCCAGCCCTCGCGGCTTTATCTATTTTTTGAATAGGTCAAAACTTGTGTCAATCAAGATTTAGCAGTTAATTCAAGCAGTGATTTTATTCCTGTTATAGACCGTTAAATTTGATACATATATTTTAGTACCATTTTCTGTTGAATACCAATGTATTCCAGATACTAAATTGATGTATTTTTTCATGTTAAACACATGTCGAGAATAATACGTCTATTTGCAATTGAGATTTTTAATTTCTTGCAAATACATATGCAAAATTCAAGGTGATTTTTTCAAATTGATGCTTGGGATCATAAGGTAGTCATATGGATCTACTGCCTACGCAGATTATCGTTGACTACTGATAAAGCCTACATTTTGTCGTATCGACATTATGATCGCTTTACAAAGTGCTCTCCCACACATTTTACTAAGTTATGAGATAAGACATTAGGAGCGAGTATTTACTGATTTCATCAAATTATACTTCCTATTGCCGCGAGATCTACTCCATTTCGGAGATTATCTTCAAAGTATCATACTTAGCAGTTTGAGATACACACTAATGATTTCAAGTCACCTTCTTGAAATCTATTAATTTTGCAACATTATGATGAATTTATATTACGCAATCTGTAATGTAAATAAATTACTGGTTTTTCACCGGAGATAATATGTTCAATGTGTTTGCATTTTGCAATCCCTATAACATATACACATGGCACAACATATTATTTTGCAATGAAAACATCAATTCACCATCAATTAAGTCCAAAAATGCTTGCAAAGCACAAAATTAACTTAATTCGAAGTGAATTGATATTTAAAAAATTATTATCTAAAATTTATATATGGGATCACAAGATAATGTGGCATCTACTGTGCAATATGCAGATTATCCACAATTATTATAAGGTCTACATTTTATCAACATTGACATTATGACTACCTTTATAGTGCTCTTCCATATATTTTAATCATATAATAACATAAGGTACTAAGACCAAGACATCTACTGACTATAGTCAGATTATGTTTCTTAGTACTACGAGATATACCTCATAATAGATGTAATTATCTCCAAAGTGTTATCATAGATGATTTGAGATATATATTCAAGTCTTCACTTGAACTCACAACTTTGCAAAATTTTATTACAACATTATCATGATGAAAAAAAGTCTATGGTTTAAAGCCCGTGTAATCCAAGATGACCATAATTCGATGAGCGAACTCTCGACGGTGACAACTAATCTACATGGCATACGGATGGTAAGGTCAACAATGTGTCTCATGAAATTATAGCGGCACGTCAACCACCTCATGGTGCAGGCCCCGCTAGCAAATCAAAATTACGGGTGAACATGTGGCAAGTTATCAATAAGGTATGAACATCATGAGGCAATCATTTTGCCTAAAGCAAATCATGATTGAACACATCTCCGACTCTCCAAGGTTTATATCCGTGGGAGAATACCATCATGAGGTTCATAAAATTTGCTTCAGCTTGCAATTTGCAAAAACAACCCACATTATGGTGAAAATAGAAGACATTGTCTACTATTTTTTATCATTGATAGGATCTTAATTATAGCAACAAAATCGTGCAAAAGATCCTTATTTTATCTCCGATTTCCTACATTTACTTCTCTAGGAGGAGAAACTTGATGAAATCTTTAAAAATCATCATTACAACCATGTCGGTTTTTCTCCTCTACATGTTGTATATGCACATTTTCGGGATACCAAGTTTGATGGCTCTCCTAGAAGTCAATCAACAAACTGCAAAGGGAAATGCAAATGCAACAAGAAGCACAAGTCATATGCATCAGATCGTGGGAAAGGCAATACAAAGATGAAGATTCATAAAAACTAATCTTTGTCAAAAGTGTGTATGCTACCAGCATCCCCCAAAATGCAATACCCTACGACATATGATCAAATAATCCATGACACAATCGACCCGCTGAAGGGTAAAGATATGAAGCACACTTGAATCTTCAATCTGACTGTAACCAGGAAGCTATTATTCAAATCATGTAACAACAAAACTCTCCGACAGTCATGAAATTCTATGAACAAGGAGAACATGGTCATTAAATATGCTTTACATGACATGTTTTTGAAACTTCACTAGTCTCCCAACTCGTTATCAACATTTTATTGTTGTAATAAATACATTGTCGTCGTTGTCATCATATATTGTTTATCACAATATATTGTATCATCACTTTGATACAATTACATTTGTATGTGTTTTATATATTTAATAAAGATTTCTCATATTGAGAATCTTCAAAACTATATATAGATTTCTACGGGGGTCAATCTGATGAAAGAGTATAAATGCCTTGTGGACATATGCACCACAAACTCTATACTTAGGGCAGTAAAAAAATACATTTCCACTCTTACTTAGAGAAAAGGAGATATTTTAACAAGCGCTAGACGCGATGATGTAATTATTGGTTCCATTCGAATCATATTACTGTCCCTATGGATACTCAAGAACCATCAAGGATTGTTTTTAATTAAATCCAGGTTCAACTCGTATCCCACTAAACTATAGAGATATCTGTCAAAATAGTTTCTATATAGAAACTCATGATGATAACAAAGAGGAATATATTCTCTTTACCATATGCAACAGATATAAAAGCACATTCTCTGTGTATCATTAGAATTGCACTACACATACTTCGAAACCCGTAGCACATGTTGCATACAAGATAGTTTTCCAGAATGTTATTTACATGACAAACTTGGCACACTCGCCTTGGTCATTCTGACAATGACTTGAAATGAAAATTATCAAAAATTCCATTAATCATGCCCAAAATGATACTAAGTTGTAGCAATATTTGGATTTTATGTGCACTACATGTGACAAGGAAAGCTAATTTTAAGGTCCAGGCACCTTAAAGTGTTTAACCACTCAGATTCCTTGAACTCATTAAGCCGAGGAAAGTGGTACTTCTTAAGCATTAATTGGACTATTCAGGTTGTTCCATTGTTCTAAAAGGCACATCTACACGATGGTCTTCTGTGTGCATCTACCCACATGAACCATTGACTCATTATCCTGGAGATCAATTTCAATGAAATTCGAATGGACAATGTTGCAAATCTCTTTGCGTGCCATGAACATGGCCCTGTGATGTAAATTAAGCACTTTGTTCCATATGTCCAGTTTCAAAATGGTTTGATAGCATCCTGTATCCAAATAATTAAGCTCATTGCATGATCTTTACTTCGGAATTGTAGCTTACCAACTTCACGTTGGAGTCATGCAGTTTTACACATCGCTCACTTAATTCAACTGTAACATACTACATATCGTAGTACGCCCCCTCTAAAATTAGTACGTGAAAATCATAATTATTTCCCATCTGCGATAATTCGGTTCCATACCGAAATAACCACCATAGCATACATCAATGGCCCTTCACAGAAAATTGGGATCTATGTGAGGAATAACTGTATTTCCGTCATCTATAAATACCTTAAGCCCTTATCAGGGGGAGTTATTCATGGCTAGTATGCTTAGTGAGGTACATTTCCAGGCATTAGGGGGAGATTTTAAGTACCAAAAAGAATGACAGGAAATCACTTGGAATGTTCAACACATTTCCACCTCAAATCCATGTACTCGAAGATCTAAACCCATTGTTTAGAAGATTTGCAACACATTGCAAATAACTTGCCAATCTCATTTACCAACTATAATGGTGTCACACAATCCTATAATCCTACGAAAATGCGCCCAAAAGAGTGGAGGTACCAACAAAAACCACTCAACTACCCATTCAAAACAAGAACGGTAGAAGTACGGCCACAACATATAAGGATTCAGCTTTTCGCAAGAAAAAAGGATATCGAGGCCTCTGATTCGGTAAATGCAAGTCAACTTTACGTTGATAAACACCTAATGGGTAGTATACACCCAATGAGAGGGAAACCTCCATAACCCAGCTCAATAGTGCACACAATGACTGGGACATCGGAAACCTAGACTCAACCTTATTGGGAAACACGAAGAAGCATCAAGGGTAACAAGATTTCACCAAAATGTTATACATTCATGAGAATCATACAAATGAAAGCCTACAATTGTCGACATACATTTCTCATGATTGCAAACAACCTTTATAAAGATCCGGATCCAAAGACCATGGCCATGGAAGAGTTTAAATAATACTCGCTCGGACTGGACACAAACAAAGGATGCAATCCAAGAAGAAATAGCCTCGCTCAACAAAAGGAAGGTATTCACAAAAGTAATACCTACACTAGTTTTCATCCTAAAGTGGAATGAGAACATAAATGTGGTGAATAGCAAGGCTTGTAGCATAAGGGTTCACGCATATACCCAAATCGATTCTCCATACACAAGTGAAATCAATTTTCGATAATTATCTCAATGGCAGTACAAATCATCTATTTATGCAGTTGATAGATGTAGTGACCACATATATTACTGTGTCACTTGATTCAGACATATAAGTTTCTCATGGGAATTCCAATTCTGAATCCAAAATGAAAATGCAACATGTTTTGTGTAAACTCAATAAGTCACTACATGACTTATAATAGTCGAAATAAATTTGGTACAATCGACTTAGTGAGTCCTTATACAAAAGGATACTCTAATAGTGATGATTACCCATGTGTGTTCATCAACAAATCCTCATTAGGATTCCACTATCAGTGCATGGTAATGGTTATAACATCATTGACAACACACACGATATTGATGAAGAACGTAATCATCCATAGACGGAATTTGAGATGAAGGATGTAAGTAAAAAAACAAACTTTGCTTCAGCTACAATTCGAGCCCCTTCACTCATATATTATGATGCACCATGTTGTCTATATCCAGAATATATTGGACATGAACAAGTCTTATCCATCTATAACTTTCATGGTTGTTCAATCTCTAGACGTAGAGAATGATCCATTTTAAACCATGAGAAGATGGAAATAAGATATTGGAACCCAAGGTTCCATACTCTAGTGCCAGTAGATCCACCAAACACAATTGGTTTGGACTCGTGAATATCTTTGATATCTCCAAGGCACAAAACACATTGTCCTAGTTTTTCAATTAAATATGGACACCAATATCATCGGATACATCGATCAGATCCCCACTATGTCAGATCGTAGACACACGTCGTGTACTCACTTGATGTGATAGCCATCATATGGAAGTCTTTAAAATAGACCTTAGTGGCTACATCAACCAATCATTCTGAAATACATGACCTCATATTAATATATGTTGCTTTACAGAATGATAAACCACATACAATATTCATGTGGAATTGGTTCTACTGAATCACCAACTATTATCTACAACGATAATAATACTTGTGTTTCTTAGATGCAAACAGGTTATATAATAAGCAATATCATTAAGCGTATTGCCCCAAATTGCATGGAGCAGGGGGAGTCCCTTCCAGAAATATAACCTTTCCAAACATTGTATTATACTCTTTTTCCCTTTATGAGTTTACTCTCAAGGTTCTCATCAAGGTTTTTAATGAGGTAATATCAACACAAGAATATATGTCATACCTCCTATTTTTCCCCACCGGGGTTTTTAACGGATGTATACAAGGCATATTAATTGTCCTCTAAACTTACTAATGGAGTTTTGTCCTTTCAAGGTTTTCTCATATAAGTTATCAAAGAGACAATTACAATCATATGTCATATCATTTTCTCCTTATATTTTTTCCACTGGGTTTTAAAGGAGTTTTCAATGACATATCAGATCATACTCTTTTTCCTTATGAGATTTATCTCGAAGTCTCTCATAAAAGGTTTTAATGAGGTGATATATGCAATACTTTCAACATTTCCCAATAGGGATTTTAAATGAAAGTATACCAAGCATATATATTGTTCTCCAAACTCATCAACGAGTTTTTCCCTTCTTCGAAGGTTTTTCTCATATGAGTTATCAAGGAGACAATAATCATTATATGTTGCATCATTTTCTCCTTATTTTTCCCACTGGGTTTAAAGGGATTTTAGCAACATATCTACACTGTTCTCCTCATATTTTTCCCACAGGGTTTTTGGAGGAGTTATACGAGATCATATACGCTTGTGATCAAGACCAATAATTTCAAGGTTATACAAGGAATACAAGATATACCAAGAAGAAGCTTTGTGCAAGGGGGAGTGTTAGGAATAGTTTATGCCCAAAGCATCCCTTCCGTAGAGTCATGTCTCTTATGTATAGGCATCTCTTCAATCTCTCTTTCCCAACAGTTGCATCTCTTGTAACAAATGCCATTGGCATCCCAAATCCTTGTATAAATAGGGTTTTGCCCACAAGCGATAAAGACAAGTTTAGATCAATCATTTCTATTCTTTACATGTATTACCACCAAAACAAATTACGCACAAGCATCCGAGGTGCTACTTGTCAGCAACCAGCGCATCAAATCTACTCTATTAGCTCTTTTTCTTCGGGGTAAAATCTAGTACACTCTCCCTTTGGATTAAACAAATACAAACGTATTAGTGCTGGTAGCCCGGTAGGGTTCCAGCACCCTAACAAACATACATAATGGGCATGGCAGGCACACATGGCTCTGATGCTATAACGTACGACAAAAGGTAGCTAATGCATGCGCACTTGGTGGTGTATATGATTCATGTCCTTTCTATAAATAAATAAGCACAAAAGAAAATCAGGAAAAAGATGAATGCGCTTTATTACTGGCCGGTGCATCTTGGCCTCTTGGGGATGTGCTGTGCATGCGCGACACGGCGCCAGGCAGCACCTGTAGGCGAGACCATGGGAGGTCGGCACGCGTACATATCTTGTCCCACACCAGCGCCCACAAGCAAGCCGTGCATCTAGATTTGGCACCCACAAAACTTATGGGAGAAGGATGTGATGATGTGCGTTGTTTAACCGAGAGGCTGCCATCTGGTATCATTCTGGGATCGAGGTTGCCGTTCAGAATTCGGACCAAGGGGGATGCACCTTTGTACTTCAGTTGCACGAGGCTGAAGATTCCACTGCTGGTAGAGTAGTTTCTTGGGTGATGTTCTCGTGCGAATATACTACGGGAAAACAGCATCTTCTTATATTGCCGGTCAGGCGGGCAGGCTTCGTTGCAGGGAGCAGCTTTGGTGAGATCTGCGCCCAGCCTTCCCTTTGTTTAGTGCCTGGCTTTTGCAATGATGCATTTGCACGTAACCATGGGGTCTGCAAGTAATCTTGCTTGGCAGACAATGACTTGTGGTGCAGACGCACTGCTATAGCTGACGTGCGCGGTGGAAAGGAGATGGGTGCACGCTTGCCTACTAGTGGAGTACAAAATTTGTGAGGTTTTATTTTTCATTTAGAAATGACCCTATAATGGTGTTTGTTATTGAGTGGGGACTACATCCCATAGAGTGCACTACTTAAAGCGTTTGGTTTTTGGTTTTTGTATGCCCTCAGTCATCACCGCCCGCCTGGTGCTGACTGGGCACGTCTTCTGTTGAACGTCCACGTCTTCCAGCCAGGCCACTGAGCGAAGCTCACACAATCTCTAGTAGTGACTCGGAGATGACTTGTCATGCATAAGAGGAACAAGCTTACAAGAAAGGATCAAAGAGTCTGCAAATTGACGTGTCATCATTTTCATTTCCACTTGGATAACCTCACTTAAAGTTAAAATCTTAATGTGGTGTTTTCATAGGAAAATTTTATTAACTAAAGACAACTTTGCTCGTCGAAATTGGCAAGGAAGCAAGAAATGTAGCTTCTGTGCTCATGACGAGACAATCAAACATTTTTTCCGTGGAAGTTCACACGTTCTATGTGCCCAGTCATCCAAATAGCGTCTAATTTGTATCCGTCAATAAGTGTTGCCAATATTTTTTGTCATTGATAGGACAGTATTTTGAATAGGTACAAAACGCAGATAAGGTGGGAGTGTACACCTTATTATGGTCACTTTGACCATGTAGATTTTATTTGGTTTTTAATGATAAAAAAATCTTCATAATTAACGCCTTAGTTGATCTTGTTGGTGCTACCCATCAGAGTCATGTCGATGTACTTCCGCATTGGTTTATCGATGACGTGCTACATGCGACTGCAAAGATGCTCGTCAACGATCTTGTGGTTGCAATGCGATAGCCCGACCATATTGCCACGCTTCTTTTCGAGGATCCATCCCATGTCCTCTGTCTTAAGGAAAAATGGAAGCCTCAAGATTTGCACCAAAATCTCGAAAGACGCAAGAAGCACAACCGCAGGGTTCCTCTTATCGTCGTATTTCGTGAGTAAGACGCCGTCGTTCCGGTAATGCCACGGTCCATTGTGAAGTGCGCACTATCGGTTAGCCTCCTTCGTGAAACTGTGACGATGCAGCAACCATCATTGCCGGTGACTCGCTGGGGCACAACCTCTCCTTGCAGCCGCCACAGACCTGAGAGCATGTGTGACCGCTTTGTGGCCAACTAGGCAGGGGGGAAGAACACGCCACACCACCAGCTTCCCTTCCACCGCACACATGGTCGCTTCCATGTCGATGATGATTGGCAAGTCTTCCTCATCCTGAAATATCCTTCTTTATTGTCACTTCACCCACCGAATTGAAAGGTGAAACACATGTCGTCGCTGGAGATCTCGCTTGCACTTGTTTTGGAGTAAACTTCGGCACCATCCTAATGTGATTCCCTGACTTAACCCCAGACTTGAGAAGGTTTGCGACCCTCTCCCTTCTCTTTCTCGCACATCCTTCTGGATCGCGCGCTCGACGAAGAATCGCTCTTTCCCATCGCCTAAAGATGCTCCACTTCTCAGCAAGGGGGCCACCCACTCTGTACCACTCCTCGCTAGTTTTCCTGATGGTAGGTCTGGGCATATATTGGCCTGGGCTTTGGGCTAGCCCGAGCAATTCCTGATTGTTAAATCTAGACCCAGGCTTGGCCCCTAAGCCTTCCTTAAGCAACCTAAATGAGAGGTTCCAGCTCGATCCGAGTCGGCTATTGGGTCTTGCTTTCTAAGCCCGGGTTCGGGATTTTCATGCCGCAACAAGTGTCGTGGATATAAGTCTGACAATAGATGTAGGGGTATGAAAGGAGCTAAATGAATCTGTACGCAGAGAGGGTTGATGCAAAGGGATTATACAGGTTAGGCCTCTCCGTAGAGATAAAAACCTTAATCCTGTCCCAGGCTGACTGGGGTGTTCTTTCTTCAGAAATACTGAGAGTATAATGTGTTGCACGTGCCCATGCCGAAAGGGGAGGGGGGCATATATAGAGTGCGCCCCTGCCTCCCTTAATGCCTTGGCTTAAATGGGTCTTAATTACAAGATTAAATACGTACTTAAATACAAAACGGTCTGCTTATTACTACTAATAAAGGAGGAGAAACGCCTGCAACATTGAATGCCTCCTATCCGTTGCGTTTCCCATCTTCCGAGTAAGGGCCTCGTCGATTGCTTTCGAGTATCGGTCTACTCGGATCTTGGTGGGCTTCCGAGTAGCTGTGTATTCGAAAGCGGCTCCTGGTCTTCGAGTAACATGTTACTCGGAGATTCACAAAACTTCGTGTCTTTGTTGATTTTATTTTGCTGGGTGTGTTTTGGGAAAACCCAGGGCTTAAGGATACCCTTGGGTCTTCGTCGCTTAGAGGTATGCCTTTAGTATTACCACGACAACAGGTTGGTCCGATCGAGCTTTTTATACCCAGGTCTACCTGGTGAGCACCGAAGCCGGTCCTGCCTGTGTGTCCACCCGCACAGCTGTCGCCGAGGGACGCTCGAGCAGGGCTGGTCAATTTTGATCAAAACATTTCATTAGCTATGTAGCTCTTTGACTTCGCTCTTGCGAGAGTTTTCATTGGATCCGTTGCTGAAACTTGTTAGGGGTAGTTTCTGTGTCACTTGGGTTTTGCTCCATAGTGGATGTTTTGATTACAAGCAGCTATAGTGGATTTTCTCGTGATGCTTTGAACTCGTTTCTTTCTTGGTGTGTCTAGATCTCCATCGATTAAGACTTAAAAAGTTTCATTAAGTGGTAAAACCTGTTCATGCAATTTTTTTTTCTTTTACCATGGAATTATGTTGTTTTTACACGATCTCACAAATATAGCATTAACAGTGACATCGTGAAATCTTAATCAACTGAAATTTAGGAATCGCTTCTTTCTTCCCTTTCTAACTGTTGTATATTTGTTATGATTTTAATGGAAAGAAAATAACACGATCTGAAAATAAATAAATAAATAGCGTGAGGCCTACACAGTATGTAAAAACAACATAACTCCATGGTGATGAATTTCACAACTCCAGGACAAAAGTGGTCCTGTAGGAGTTGTATTGTTGATGCTCAGTCGATCGATACTGTTGTAAATTTTGTCCAACGAATTCAGGTATCAGATTAGTCCGGGGATTCAACTTTTAACACCCAAAATCCAGAACTGTTTATGCTTTAAATCGCGTAGTACGCTTAATAATTTTCAATCGATCGATGCTTAGCCGGACATCAATTTACCGTACGTATACTAGTAAAATAGCATCAGCACGCTTCTTCATGAACAGAGACAGGATTGCACAAGGCATGCAATATTTCGATTCGCCTGAAAGCTTACTCAGTGAGACCGTGAGAGTGCTTTACTGCAAATTAGCTCTCATACAGAAATGAGATTAACGAAGAAAGAAAAGAGAGTTGAGGTGCACACACGGCCGCCTTAAACTTAAAATCCTTGAGATCCAGTCCAGCCCCTTCTCTGCCTCGTTGATATGATGCCCAAATCACTTGACCGGCGACACATGCAGCGCCCGCCTGCCGTGAGCAACTCCGGCGAACCGCGTCTTGATTCTTCATTTCTTCAAGCAAGGCGAGTTTCCTCGATCTCGCGCTGCTCGATCTTGTTCTCGCCGGTTAGCTCGCGACGGATACCCGCCGGTGTGCACGCCCAGACTCTTGCTCCGCCGAGAATCGCTGCGTCCTCCGGGCGGCCTGCCTGGCGCAGACGGCGTCGAGCTGCATCTGCTCGTGCCGGCACTCCTCGCTGCAGAAGGGTGTGTCGCCCTTGTACATGAACACGTCGCTGTCCCGCGCCAGCGGCTTGGCGCAGAGCGCGCAGGCGTCCAGCCCCTGCCTGCCGGGCTCGCCGGCCGGCTCGGCGTCGAAGAAGAAGGCGCAGGACACTGATGCCGCCATGGAATTGCTAGCAAGCCCGAATTTTGAGCTTCAGAGCTAGTGGAAACTCAAAGCTCGTTGCTGTTGCTCTTGGTTAGCGCAGGGGAAAGAAGTGAGTGAGTTTGGTGCCCTGGCGAAGCGGGAGGGAGGGTATATATGGACCAACGGAGCAAGGAAAGGCCATTATTGGTGCCCTGGCGAGCTGGGAAACCATGGTCACCATGGTATGGGGCTAACCATGGTATGGGATTAACCATGGGAGCGGATCGACTTGTTTATGGGTGGATTGGGGTGGTTGGATCGACGGCTAACGTGGGCCACGGGCGACGAGAACGACGACGGCGGAGTTATGCGTGACGTGGATGGGTTTGGTCCCGGGTTCTTAAACAAACGGAGAGGACTGGAAGAGTCTCTGTGGAGTGTCCGTGTCGACGGAGAGAAAAACTGGACGATCGATAAGGACAAGGAAATGCTACGCTTTTCCCCTGCAAAAGAACGCTGTAGATAAGAGCAAGTTTGGGCGTCAATAATTAGTGCCTCACAAGGATCCTCTGTGCCACTTATCGGGAACGAGGGCATCAATCAGATCTACTCTAGCTTTGGATAAAACTAATGTGCACGCCTTAGCGCTGATAATTAGGGTTCTAACAATCATGTTATAAAAAACACATAACACGCTTGGTTAGGCACGCCAATGACATAAGAGATAGAAGATGCAAGCTGATAGCAGGATGGGTGGAGTCTGGAGAAGACTTTGATTTCATAGGAGTCGCGGTGGAATGTCCATGTGATGCAGAGAAGAAAAACTGAGTGGTGGGTCAAGACTGTAGATACAAACACCCTTTTCCTGGCAAAATACTCACATTCATAATTAAATCATCTTCAACAAATGATGTTAAACAATGATCTTGCCTCGTATATTGTTGTTTGAAATATTTTGAGTCAAAACATTAGTTCCAACGGATGATACAATCTCTGTTTGATGTCTAAACCAGTATTTTAAGTGTCCTGTTTTTTTCACTGCAAGTGATGTATTTGCAGAATCGCTAGCGGCTGTAAAAAATAATTATGGTGAAAACTCAACCGGTAGCGTGAGCTTTTATCGTCGCCGCGCCGCCTCAATTGACTCTGCGCCAACCGATTACGGTCATCGGCCACCGCCGCCATCACTAGCCGATGAACCCCATAAAAGTGCAAAGTCTTCAATATCTGTTCTGGCATTGATGCTAATAATTTGAGTGGACCTAATGACGTGTCAGTAATAGAAAGGCCGCACTATCAAGAGGGATCACCATGTCAAAAGAGTTGGAGAATTCATATCATAGAAAAACCCATATACTCCCAATATATTTCATCGCTAGGAAAAGATATAAACCTACACTCTAGGTTTTACGGCCATTGGACAACATAGCAGCAAGGTAGGCAACAGGTTACTGGGGATCATGGATTCTCGGGATCTTGGACCTTCAAGTGCCCGAGGTGAGGTGGGGGTCATGGACCTGTGGGTGCCCCGGGTGAGGCGCCACTTAAGGCATCTGCCCGGTCGCATAGGTTCTCTATCCCCCGGGTGCCCGGACCCCTGTAAATACTTACTGATTACCTCAAGTAACCGGAGCATCTGACCCCTGGATGGCTGGGACTTAGTGCAAAATGGCACCCTAGCCAGGGTACCAGGACTAGTGCGCCCGACAACGGTTACAAATGGGTGAGCGTATACTCCCTTCTTCCGCATCTCAACCCTAAGGATATCCACTAAAGCTACTTCATTTTTCCAAACAATATTTTCTCAATCCCCACTTCATCCTTCACCCAAACTTGTTAATTTCTTATGGATTGGAGGAGAACCCCCCCCCCCCGGATCTATACTTCTATCAAACAGATTTGTGTTTTCTCCGCTCAATCTTCACCAAGACTTGTTACTCTTGTATATTTGAGCTCCTAGGCGGCTATGTGCCATTAGAAAAAGCTTCTTTGCTTGTGGTGTGCTCTAGAAAAGTTGGTAAAGGTGTGATGGTCGCCTTCAAGATCAAATCTGAGTGATCGAGGCTCATTCATTGGGGGTGACTCGTAAGGGAGAAAATAGTGAGGTACTTGGTAGATCTCGTAAGCATTGGCTTCAACACCGCTTCAACAAAGATTAACTTTTTTCTCAAAAGAGTTGGGATCGTAGATGATCTTACTAAAGGTCACACACGAAAAGTATATATCATCGCCAAGATTGATAGCCATGGTGTACCCATTGATAGCAATGTTGTACCCATAGATAGTATAGTTGCACTTGAGAGCTTCACCCACACAGAACTTTTGCAAACAATGAAGACTAATGCACACATTGATATCATTTGAAGCCCCTCACATGCCAAATAAAAAGTATCACATGTAGATGTCTTGTGATGCAGTTTATCTGATATTGACGGTGAGCTTTTTATGATCGCCCTCACATTGCCTTCGTTGAGCGTATAAGTAGGTTTTTCATCTCACTAGCAAATCTGACCATGATTTTGAGGCAGGTGCGCTTAGACGTCTAGGGGGTACTCATCTCACTGGTTTAGCATCCTTTTAGATACCATAGAAATCATGTTGCCAATCCTTCTTCAGCTTGAAGTAATCATCTTAGACAATGATGTCCTACATGATGCACAGTCGCTGCATCTGGTATAGTGTTTCAACGGCAAAGTAGTCCTCATACAGATCAACATGACCATGTGCTCGACGATGATTTAACACTGGATGTTCCTTTATTGGACCTTGAAGTTGAGAATATGCTTTGATCTGCATGGTTATTTATTGGGTACTGCAGTGATGGCGGTCTTCGGATGCATATAGAAAGCACACATATGGCCCCATTTTATTCTCACAAAGCACCTAGAAGCACGTGCTAGAGCTGGATATTCACGAAGAGTCCATTTACCTTCTCATTTCTCTTCTCTCTCATTCAACTAAGCAAAAATACATTATTTTATCTCTTATGACCTGCTGACTCACTCAAAGTGCAAATGGAGCACGCGGGCATATGCACCCACTAATTCGAAAAAGCAAAAAAAATGCAAAGCAATTAAAAAAATTGAATTTTTGTGTAACGCAACATGCTCATGCATGTGACATCAGTGCACAATTTCAGGGTATTTCGACATTCGATTTGTGGAAAACAAGTCAACACGAAATTCTTGATGAATAGTGTCATTTTCCAAAAACCCTCACAGTCCAAAAATTTGTAATTTTTACCAAGGATTACTCGAATGTTCAAACTTCACGAAACCCGACATGGACTTCGCACACATGACCATCTTGCATCATACAAAAAATCCGAATTTTTTGTTTTTGCTTACTTTTTGAAATGTTGTTCGTATTGCTAATAGGTGTAAATGCACCTATGGTCAAAACAGCCACTCCCGCTGACTCACCTTTATTATACTTGATCTTATATTGTACTATCAATCGCCAGATTACCACTTATTAAACCGTCGTGCACGGAGACAGGACTGAAGGAGGATGACCCACAAAGCCAAAGCCAAAGGTGTCCTAACCAGTGGCAGAGCTCCCCATAGGGCAAGGTAGGGCAACCACCCTACCTTGATTTCAACCTATTTCTTTGTTACATGTATGTACACTTATACTCCGTGGTTTTCTAGTGGATAAAATCGTTGTAAACAAGGAAATGAGAGAAAAAGCCTAATGTTCTCTAATTATGGGGCGTCAACCACCTATTTTTTTCTTTGACCCGCGCGAGCTCCACGCTAGCCTTTCCATCGTTCACCGTTCACTGATCCAGCATTCCATACGAACACATCTACAAACTTCAGCCAACGACGTATGAACTCTAGCGACTAGCTGCGAAGCAGAGTGTCCGACAGCGAGCAAGCACTCACATGAAGTCGCAGGCGGGTGTGCAGGGCGTAGCCGGGGAGACCGGGCATGACACAATGTCACAGGTGTACCGTGCACATCACAGCAGGTTGACGGTGTTGCATCATAGATGACAGGTGGCGTTTCCGGTGAAGGGAAAGGATAAGATGGACAGTGAATGGGAAGATGTTAGCAAAATAAACGGGAGAGGTACACTCCTGAATTTTATTGGTATTTTCATACAATAACTTTGTGATCTATAAATTAAAGTAGTTATTTTATTGGCATTTGTATGTGATAAATATGAAGTGGTTTTCTAGTGTTCAGGTGCTCCTTGATATTTTGTTTAGGGTTACACAAAAATATTATTGTGTACGAACAAGTTTGGTTTTACATCAATATAATTTATGTTACAAACTCTACTCCACCTTAATTTTTCTTCGTCCTCCGCCACTGTCTCCAGCCGTGCAAGGTGCAGATGCGTCTCCCACAAGCCAAAGCGCATCCACCTACTGTACACCCACGCCAAGCCCTACGTCCGTAAAGCACACTATTTTTTATATAAGTAGGAAGGGAGTTTTCTCCCTGTCCCGATTTCAGTTAAAGAAATCACGAGAAGTCTTACTACAAAGAATCCGACAGACTAAGAAAATAAAGCAAGGTTTTTGCATACAAGCGATCTTCGGAAAACTAGCCAAACATCACGCCATGCTAATGTCACACAGGACAAACCAAACCAAAATAAACCTGAGTAGCTAACATTCGGTGAGATAACCCAGACAACAGAAGCAAGAGACAGGAACACACGCCATATCCGGGCTTAAGATTCTTGCTCCCAGCTTCATCAATGTGCTTCCCTTTTTCCCTTTTTTCTGCAAAGAAGCCCAATTACCAAGCCAATTAGTCATTAATTTTATACAAGATAGAGGAGTGACATTACTTCTTTTATTGAAAACCATATCATTTTTGGTTTTTCATATAGCCCGGAATAGAGCATTGACTCCTACTAGCACCAAAATCCTATCTTTCCTATCAAATCTTAAAAGCCAATCCCCTAGACAAGACTTTAGGGTGACAGGAACATAATTTAGATTGAAAGAACATCTTAAAAGGTTCCAAGTCACTTTAGCTAGCCATTAAACAACCAAAGAACAAATTATCAATATTCTCATGAGACCCACAGAAGACACAATTAGGATCTCCTTTCCAGCCTCTTCTAAGTAAATTGTCTTTAGTAAGAATACTCATTTTGCAAAGTAGCCAACAAAAGAATTTAATTTTTTCAAGCACTTTGATTTACCACAGAAAATTTTGTGGGAAATGAAGTGAATCTCCAACCAATTTCCTGTAAAAATATTGTACAGAGTAGCACCCATTCTTAGTAAGTAGCCATTGAACCCTATCTCTCTGATCAGTAAGAGATATGGCAGCACACCTTTCTTTACAACTGTTCCAAAGATCGAAATACTCCCCTAACAAAGTTCTCCTGAAAGTAAAATTATCAAGCCCCCTTCTAAAAGCCTCACCAACTGAGATGTTTTTTCTGAAAACTAATCAAATATAATCTAGGGTAGGCCTCTCTAAGAGGTTTATCATATAACCAAATTCTTCCCAGAATCTAGTGTTATTACCATTACTAATTAGTTTTCTATAGTTATCATAGAACATATTTTTGACAACTAAGACGCTTCTCAAAAAATAAGAATCCCCAACTCTGGGTTTAATGCCTGAAATACACTTATTTCCCACATACTTCCCAAGAATACTTCTTGCCATAGACCAGAATTAGTTTCTAACTTCCAAAACCATTTCGCAAGAAGAGCCTAGTTCATCAGGTATAAATTAATGACCCCCAGCCCCCCTTGATCTTCTGGAAAGCAACAAGTTCTCCAATTCACCGGATAATATATTTTTTCCTCTCATCAGCTTGCCATACTAATCTAGATCTAAGAAATCAATTATCTTTCCCACCCCAACAGGGATAGGATAAAATAACATCATGTATAGTGGCATATTTGTGAGGCATGATTGGACCAAAGTAGTCTTTTCTGCCATGTTAAGAAACCTCACCTGCCAACAACTACATCTACCAGCAACCTTAGATAGAACCCCATCCCATTGTTTGTTACTAATTCTACCCTTAGTAACAGGGATGCCAAGATATTTTAGGGGAAGGGATCCCACCTCACAAGTGAAAATATCTTGGTAAATATGAGTTCTAGAGATGGCCTCACCAAGTGGAAAGATCTCACCTTTGTGGTAATTAATAGTTATTCCAGACATCTGCTCAAAAGCACCTAAAATAAACTTAAGTCTTTTAGCATCTTCAATATTGTCTTGTAAGATGAAAATAGTATCATATTCATATTGCGGCATATTAATCCCACCTTCGGTGTGTTTAGTCATCCCACCCCAACTAAATTATGGATATTAGCTTTCTCAAGAAGTATGGTGTAACACCCTCAGAATCAGTAACAGTAGTCACTACAGTGATTCCACTGTTAGTGATCATTACTGTTGATGATCAAGCCATGACCACCTTTGATCATAGCTCTGTCAAATTCCAACCCTGATAAAATTTTCAAATTTGTGTGGACTATTGAATTGCTCCAAGAATTTATGGGTGATTGATAACCATCATGCAAAAACTTAAACCAAGTTAACTCCTAGCCATTTGAATAATCACAAGTTAATGATAATTATGAATCCAATGTTGTGGGGTTATCAAATTGTTTTATAAATTAAAATAAAATGGAAATCTTAGATAAATCCAAAATGATGGAACCTATTAATGAAATACCTAACAATCATTAGGCCATGTTAGTATAACAATGGTTATTTTATTAAAAGTGTTTTATAAATATTATGAAATAAAATTAGTAACTTTGGGAATTATTAAATTGCCATGGCATAAAATAAATAAGTGGGAATTTTAAATGAACTAAAAATTGTCCAACCAATTTTATAAAATTCCTAAATAACAGTAAGCTATATTAAAAGTGGAATGGGATTTTATTACCATGTTTAAAAATGTTAAACAAATAATAACAACGGTCAAACAGTGACAATTAAGGTCTTTTAAATAAAACAAATACTAAATGATTTTTATTAATGCCCAAAAATTTTGTGGCACTTAACTATGATGCAACCATAATTTTGGAAAAAATTTTATTTTGTAGAAAAATATAAAAGACAGTAAACTAATTACAAATAGAACAACAAGAAAACAAAAATAACAAAAGAAATAAGAGAAAACACTATCCTACGCTACTGGGCGTGGCCCATCCAGCCCACCACCCGGCCCGGCCGCCCCCTTCCTCTCTCCTTCCCCTGCTCCCCTCCCCCACCACGACGACAGTGCCATGGCAGGGGAGCACTGTCGCCGGCGGCCCCCCCACCCACCTGGCCTACCTGCTCCCTCCCCCTCTGCGCGTGGATAAGGAGGAGGCCGTAGCCATCCCCCTCCTCCTCCCCACCCAGTTTCCCCCTCTCGCTCTCTGCCTCCCCCGCGCCGGAGCCACCACGGGCGTGGGCGTGCCGCCGTCGATCCCGTGGCCGCCGGCCACCCCGGAGTGCGCCCCTGTGTCCGGGCTCCTCCTCGCGCGAACAACCGCGGCCGGGACGCCCCGTATGCGTGCGGGTCGCCGCCGCCCTCCCCGCCATGGCCGCCGGTTCGGTCGCTCGAATTGGTGCGCACCGGCCATCCCCGCGCTCGCCGAGCCTTCCATTGTGCTCACCGGTGAGTTCCCTGTGCCTCCCCCTTTCTTCCCCGCCTTGGTTGGCTCCATGGACGCCCCGCACCCGGCGGCCGCCATGGATGGAGCTCTGCTCCTCCTACCTCGCGCGCCGGGCCGCTGCTTGCCTTGTGCGCGTGCGGGCCCGCTCTGCCTGCCATGCGCCGCGGCTCGGCCTGCCACCGCCGGCTGCCCTTCCCTCACCGGTGTTGGCCACCGGCCTCGCCACGGTCTGCCCCGCCGGCGTGCTGGCCGGGGGCTAACCCCCCCTGTTAATCCCCTGTTAAGTTAACCTTCCCCCCACTGTGTGCCTATGATAGTGGGCCCAGCCCCTTATTCTTATTAACCAAAGTTTAAATTAACTGAGACACCCCCTAAGAGACTTACAAGTGGGACCCTAGGCCTTTTAACTAAATTAAACAGATATTTAACTATGTGTGGATGACAACTGGGCCCCACTAGTTATTAGGTTAATTAAATTGGATTATAAAGAATCTGTGTATGACATGTGGGCCACCCTTCTGTTTTTATTAAAAAAAATGAATTATAACTAAGTAGAGGCTGACAGGTGGGTCCCACCTGTCAGGCACTGTTTTGGATAATGTTTTGGATAATGTTGGAATTTATTAATAAAAGAAATTCAGAAATCATTTAAATTGATTTAAACTTTGAATTTGAATAACTTTTAAACCGTAACTCAGATTCAAAAACTTTATACATGAAAATTGATCAGAAAAATATAACGAATACGAATACGCTATCCATATGTCTACCACCCCACTCTAACTTACCGAACATCGACATTCCCCCCTTCGTGCCGTCTGTCGATAATTCTCGGTACCGATAAATATTGCCCGAATGAAAAAACTTTCGTATACGAAAGTTGCTCAGAACGGATCACCGAGTTCGGATACGATACCCATACCCCCACCACACCCCTCTAACATGCCGAACATCGAACCGTCCCCTCCGGTACCGTCGGTCTGAAAATTGCCCGATACCGGTAAACCCTCCGGATGAATTTATCCTGAACACGAAAGTTGTTCGGAATAGATCAACTAACCCGGATACACCACCCACACAGGTGTCGGATGTCCACGACACCTCCGGCTTGATCCTTCCCCCTCCGGACACCCTGTCCGGTAATCACCCGGAGCCGGTAGCTCATCCTCAGATGAATTTCCGTTCCGAGCAATGTGCATTGCACTGCGTTAGAACCCCGTTTACAATTCATCTGTTATGTCTTGCATCTGTATTGCTATTATTGTTGTGTATTTATTGTTTCTTCCCCCCCTTAATCTCCGGTAGACCCCGCTGCTGTCGTTGACTACATCGATGCCGAGTACGACTACTTCGTCGACGACCGTACCGCTACTGTCGAGCTTCCAGGCAAGCAGAGCCATTCTCTTCCCCAGATATCGCCTATCTTTCCGTACATTTCTTGCACTAGGCATTGTTACTGTTGTTGCTACGATTACAATCCTATTCAATTGCATAGCCTGTTTTTGTCGCCCCTTGATATACCTTCCTTTATCCTATGCTGCCTATTATTACTTATGCATTATTCAGCAGTAAACCCTGCGCATTGTTAGCTAGGGTTAGATACACTATAGGAAACAGGAGTTTTGCCGTCAGCTCTTCATCGGGGCTGACGCCAAAGCATGCTTTGTCGTCAGCTTGGTAAAACGCAGACGGCAAAGAATCGGCCGACGCCAAAAGATTTGTTAGCCGTCAGTCGGGGCAACGCCGTCAGTCAGCTGACGACAAAGTGCAGAATGACTGACGGCAAAGCCGCCCTGACGGCAACGTATGTCTAGGCCCCACCACATGGCTGGGGGATAACGGCCCGCCGCTTAGCGGGGCCTTAACCCCCCACCCGCGGCCAGACCTAACCCCACTCACTCTCCCCACCCCACGCGCCGCCGCCGCCACCACCACCCCGGCCGTCCCTCCCCCTGCTGCGACGCCGGTGAGCCGCCGCTCCTCTCTCCTCTCCCTCTCCCTTCCTTCTCTCCTCTCTCCTCTCCCTCTCCCTTCCTTCCTCTCATCTCTTGCTCGCCGCGCTCTCGCAGGACCGGGTCGCCGTCGCCGGCCGACCACGCCGCAGGCCCCGGCCCGGACTGGCCCCTCCCTCGCCGGCCGCCTCCTTCCTCCTCCGCCCCGCCCTGCACCGGCCAGCGCTGGCAGCTCCTCGTCGTCGACCTGCAGGTGAGCCCCCTTCCCTTGTTTTTTTCATTTCTATTTGTTGTTAGTAGTAGAAATTTGTTAGTTTGCTTATTTAGTTACTAGATCTGTTATAGTTAGTTAGTTAGTTAGTAGATCTGTTATAGAGTATTTTTTGATTTCATTTTTGTTTTTAGGATTCTATTATAGCTAGTTAGTAGATCTGTTATAGTTAGTTTACTTTAGTTAGTACAATCTGTTAGTTAGTTAATTACTATTTAGTAAATGTGTTATTAGATGTTAGTTAGAAATAGAATTTTTTTGATATAAAAATAGATGTTAGTTAGAAGTAGAATTTATAGAATTTGTTAGAATTTGTTAGGTGGAGCAAATTTAGTTGTTAAGAAAGCAAGAAAGAAATATAAAAGAAAGGAAGGAAAAGAAAGAAAGAAAGATGAAAGAAAGAAAGAATGATAAAATATAAGAAAATGACTTAGTTGTTAGGATATTGTTAGGGAATAAAAGGAGAAAAGAAGAAAGGTTGTTAGTTTTGACTTTGTAATAATTATATTTTAGGTATAATAATATGTTAGTTTTGTAGATGTTACTTTGATTTTTGTTTGTAGACATTTATTACTAGCTATTTGTTATTTGTTATTTATATATGGTATATATACGATTAATATTTATAAGCCCCGGGGATAATCGGGGTTGTTGCTCCACCCTCTCCCCTAGTTTCACCCTACCTAGAAGATAGACGTAGCTAGCTCTTTCCTTCTCAACTCATGCAAGTCACGTAACCCATATGCGTCTCCCGTTCGAAAGATTCCATTTATAAATATGCATTCATTTGCATATTTATAATTGGATTCTTTCGAATTGTCCAACGTTATCCATGGACATCCCGAGTATGTGTAGATTGGATTCATTTCCCCATAGATGCTCTCCTCCGGATCGGACGCAGGATTTCGTCAGCGCCACCTTGTTGTTCTCCGGGTACACATCCTCTCGGTTTATGCTGAGACGTGTATCAGGAGAACAGCGGGGAGGTGCTGTCGAAATTTTGCGTCGGATCGGGAAGAGAGCATGGGGAAATGAATCCAATCTGCACCTACTCGGGTGGGATTAGGACCTATCTTTACCTATTAGCTAGTGTGCATATGCCGTATCACCGTAATTAATTATATGCCTTCTGGTGTTAATTTTTACTAGCTAGCTAGCCAGAATGAATGATCGTGCGTGGATGTACACCGGTCACCCTAGTCAAAAAAATATGACCGAGGAATGGTTGGCCAAGACCGAGGAGTTCCTAGAGGTTGCATTTAGTGCTGGCCAACCAAGAACATGGTGCCCCTGCACTAGATGTAAGAACTATTCACAACAGACAAAGGATGTAATGGGTAAACACCTGCAAATACGTGGTTTCATGCCTGATTATACGTTGTGGTCATTTCATGGCGAGTCGGCCCAACGTGACAGACATGAGGTAGTGCGTCAGCGCATTGAGGATTGTGGTGCAGGGATCGAAGACATGGTCAATGACTACAACGATGCTCGTCTTGAGGACGAAGAACCGGAGGAAACTGCCAAGGCCTTTTATGCCATGCTAGAGTCTTCAAAACTCCCACTGCATGTGCACACCAAGCTTTGTCAACTAGATGCCATCGCACAAACAATGGCTCTTAAGGCACAATTCAACTTGTCCAGAGAGTGCTATGATGCGATGATGACCTTATTCGGGCGCTTTCTACTGGACGGTCATATTATGCCTGCAAACCTATACCACTCAGACAAAATACTCGGTGCACTGAAGATGCCCATCGAGCGGATACATGCTTGTGAGAAAGGATGCGTCTTATTTAGGCATGAGTATGCGGATGATAATTATTGTCCACGCTGCAAGTCCTCCAGGTATATTGTCGTAGACAACGGTCTTAGTGAGAAGATGCAGAGCAAAATACTCGTAAACATTCTTCGGTACCTACCGATCTTACCAAGACTTCAACGGCTTTACATGCTTGAAGAAACAGCAAAACAAATGACATGGCACAGAGATGGAATTAGACGTGCTACAGATGAATACGGGAATTTGATGTTGACCCACCCCTCTGATGGTGAAGCGTGGAAGATGTTCAATGAAATACATAAAGAAGGTAAAGCCAAAGACCCAAGAAACGTGGCACTCGCCATTAGCCTCGATGGGTTCAATCATTTCGGTATGACGGCAACCCAGTATAGTTGTTGGCCCGTATTCATCATGCTCCTCAATCTGCCCCCTGGAGTACTTATGCAAAGAAAGCACATCTTCTTGACGTTGATAGTTCCGGGGCCCAACTATCCCGGAAAAAATATGAATGTGTACTTGCAACCACTGATGGATGAGTTGAAAGAAGCTTGGGATAATGGGATCCGGACATATGACGCAGCTAGCAAAACAAACTTCCAACTGCATGCTTGGTTGATGTACTCCATGCATGACCTGCCGGCGTTTGCACTTTTTGTTGCATGGTGCGTGCACGGAAGGTTCCCATGCCCGCAATGCAAGTCTGCTCTTAAGTTTCATTGGCTGCCGGAGGGTCGCAAGTATTCTTGCTTCGACTTGCATAGACAATTCCTGCCTCTGGACCATGGATTCAGAAAAGACAAGAAGAATTTCACCAAAGGTAAAGTTGTCGAGCACGAGGCACCACCTATGATGACGGGCGCACAAATTCTTGATCAGTTGAACTCACTAGAGCCTGATCCGAAACGGCCAGGGTATTTCTTGGGATATAATACGGAACACGCCTGGACCCACAAGCCATGCTTTTGGGATCTCCCGTATTTCAAAGACCTTGCTCTTCCACACAACATTGACATGATGCACACTGAAAAAAAAATATGGGTGAGGCCCTTTTTGGTACATTGTTCGGCACTGATAAGGGGAAAGATAATGTTAAGGCTAGAGTCGATCAGGAGAGTCTGTGTAATAGGAAGTCACTGAACATGCGACAACCGAAAGGGAAGAAGAATTAGGAGAAGCCAAAGGCATGGTTCAATCTTAAAAGGGAACACATGGGGGAAATCCTCATCTGGGTGAAAAAAAAGTTGATGTTCCCCGATGGGTATGCAGCGAATCTAGCAAGGGGAGCAAGTCTGGAAAAGTTGAAAATCTTTGGTCTGAAGAGTCACGATTGGCACATATGGCTTGAGCGGATAATGCCGGTGATGTTGCGCGGCTACATCCCCGAGGATGAATGGCTAGTAATGGCAGAGCTAAGCTATTTCTTCCGTGTTCTTTGTGCTAAAGAATTATCGCCTATTGTGATAGAAGAGATGGAAAAACTGGCGCCGGAGTTGATATGCAAGTTAGAGAAGATCTTTCCACCGGGTTTCTTTAATCCGATGCAGCATATGATTTTGCATCTACCGATGGAGGCAAGATTGGGTGGCCCTGTGCAAAACCGTTGGTGCTATGCAACCGAGAGAATGCAGAAGACGCTTCGAGCAAAATGTAAAAATAAACGGAGAATTGAAGCATCAATGGCTGAGGCATTCGTTGTCGAGGAAGCGGCAAACTTCGTGACAACACACTATGCTGCCACTAATTACAGTTTGCATAATCCAAAGCCTCGGTACAATACTGGCGACCCCGAGCGACATGAATCCAAGTTCAAACTCTTTAAAGGGAGCCTCGCACCTTGTGGGGTTATGAAGACAAAGACGTTGACCTTCGAGGAATGGAGCATCATTACATTGTATATCTTGACCAACATGACAGAAGTGCGGCCATACATCGAGTAAGTGCGTGGTACATATTAATTGTTCTGCAACTTCTTGACGAGTTGTGTGTCTAACTTCTCTTAATTATTTGATACAGTCGATTCGTCGCGCAATTCTCGAATGGAGTGGCGATCGAAAAAGACTCCATCGAAGAGATTAATCTTCTTGAGAAGCGGGGAGGCGGCAATCCCGGTTTCATCTCTTGGTTTACACAAACGATACTTCTTATATGATATACATGCCATTGTTATTTCTTCGTCGTCTCAGTACCTACTAATACAACAAGCCTTTCCGTTTCAACTTGTAGGCTAATTCAGAGTCGATGGACGCTGAATTGAGACAAATCGCAAATGGTTTTGACTTTAAGGTCCATACATATGAAAAATACGACATCAATGGGTATCGCTTTCGTACTGGTATGAAAGAGCAAACTATGCCAGATCGGAAAACAACGAATTCCGGTGTGTCCGCTATAGATGGAGGAGTCGAGTATTATGGAATAGTTGAAGAAATATACGAACTGCTATATTATGGTGAAAATCCTCCGAATGTCGTTGTCTTCAAATGTCATTGGTTCGATCCGAAGGACACTAGACGAACTCATGAGCATGTTGGGCTAGTTGAAATTAAACAGAAGAACCGTTTAAATGTTGCCGAAGTTTATATATTGGCTCAACAGGCCACACAAGTTTTCTATCTTCCATGGGCCTGCCAAAGTGTAAAGAATCTCGAAGATTGGTATGTCGTCTATGACGTGCCGCCACATGGTAAACTACCTGCCCCCAATGAAGAAGAGGATTATCAACCTCACATAGACCGAGACACATATGACGGAGAATTCTTCCAAGAAACACGTGTGGCCAAAAAATATTTCGGAAAAACCTCTACGTTTGGTCAAAACATGGAAGTAGAGAATGACAATGCGGAGGAAGAGGAAGAAGTGGAACACGAAGAGGTTACCGATGATGATGAGGAGGAAGATGAAGAAGTGGAACACGAAGAGGTTACCGATGCGGATGACCTATCATTGCTTGACCGGTTACAAAAAGGCTTTCGAAATGTGGTTGACGCTGAACCCGATCCCGGAGAAGAGATCATTCATGACGACACGCGTGATAGTGGCGATGATGTTTTTATTGATCCTGGAGAAGATACAGATGATCCCGACTATTAGTTGTATGCATCCCAACTTTCTTTTGTTTTTTGTATATATGAATTTGTATTATTTATTTCCTTAATGTACTAATTCATCTTTATATGCATATGTTTGTTTTTTGTATATATGAATTTGTATTATTTATTTCCTTACTTTACTAATTCATCTTTACTCCGTAACAGGTGTTGACACATGGCGAGCCGTAGGGACCCACCGGTGGAGTCTCGACCACCTCTACCTCTATGGAGAGAGTTGTTGGCGGGTATTGTCGCAGCCAGCTCGCCGCCGGCGCGTGCTGAGCAGCCTCGTGGGAGAGGTCGGGGAAAAGGCCCAAAGAGAGCTAAACCCGGTGGTCGAGGAGGTGGTCGAGGAGCAGGTGGCACCCTAGCCGAGTCACCCACTCACAGGACAGTCTCACCGGTGCAGGAGCCACCGCCGGTGCAGTCGGAGGCACCGGAGCAGCGGACACCGCCGGTGCAGTCAGAGACACCGGAGGCACCGAGGCAGTCGACGGAGCCTCGTTGGGATGATCCGTGGGAGGAGCGTGCTCGCACGGATGATGATGATGCTGATGAGGATGATGATAGCGATGACGACGGGGCTGAGGGGGATGATGGGGGTGAGGGGAGCTCCTCTTCCAAGAAGCCGGTGTACCAGCGTGGTATGACACGGCTCCCACCACGTCCGGACCCTGCGCAGAGGATATTGATTGCGCCAGATGGGGAGAAGTAAGTTGATGAATTTTTTGTGTTCCTTGTATATATATATCATACATGTACATATGGTCCAACAAGAACTAATGTCTTTGTGTTCTTATTTTGCAGGGCGTGGAGTTACCCGGAAGGTGCTCGGAATCCGAACTGCCTCCTTGGTGCCGTGCTTAAGGAGCAGTTCCCCGGGCTAGTCCAGTTGCCTATTGAGGGTAGGGTTCCTGAGCCCGGCCTCACTTGGCCACACTACAAAGCCGCCCCGGCCCCGCCAGATGAACGCATCAACAACGTTGAATGCCGTACCAAAGCCGACATGGTGGTGGCTACTTTTTGGGTAAGTATTCTAAGCATTGCAATCATTTATTAGTGTTGGAATCATTTCACTCATCTTTTCATATGTTCGATGCATTTTTCAGTGCTACTATAGGGTTGAGGAGGGGATGGAGCCGGCGGCCCAGAAGAATCTCGAGAAGGAGATAGTGAGGCTACTCACGAACACTAGGCACGAGATGTGTGTTCAGTGTGTTCGAGATTGGTACGCCAAGAAGGGCGTGAAGAAGGCCAAGAAGAAGTGTAGAAAAGTTTTCCTTAAGAAGGATGAATACTTGGAGGTAAATTACTAACTAATTCAAATTCCTACACTTATAAGTAAGGCCTAGTTAGCTCCAACTTTTCTTTATAAGCTTATGAAGCTCAAACTTGACTTTATAAGCTTATAAGTGTCAAACTTTTCTTTATAAGCTTATGAAGCTCAAACTTGGCTTTATAAGCTTATAAGTGTCAAACTTTTCTTTATAAGCTTATGAAGCTCAAACTTGGCTTTATAAGCTTATAAGTGTCAAACTTGGCTTTATAAGTTTATAATGGTCAAACTTGGCTCTATAAGCTTGTAAAACTAAAAAATGATAATAATAGCTTAGTTACATAAAACTTGACTTGTACTTGGCTTAAAAAAGATATTCAATGACTTTATAAGATTATTAATTCATAGGCGCCCCCGAGATGGTGTGCAAATAAGATGGATTGCTTTGAGGCGATAGTGGAAAAATGGCTCAGTGATGCCTGGCTGTCCACCCACAAAAGCGCCAAGGCTAGGCGTGCACAAATGGTAGGTGTGGCACACCACCAAGGCAATCTCAACGTCAACGAGTACGCAAAAAAATGGGTATGTGCCTTTTTGTTTTAAGTTTCATGTCCTTTCATCATTAATCAATTGATTTGTTTCATGCCTTTTCTTTGCTTTTCATTGTAGGCGAAGCACCATAATCAGCCTGTGCCTAAGGGATTTCGCTCATTTGCCATGGCCCATAAGGGAAAGTACAAAACGGTGACGGCATATTCCGAGGGAGACGGTGTTGAGGCGTACACCAGCGCTGCAGCCTATCACAAGATGATGGCCTATTCTGAGGTGGCGAAAGAGCTACGCGGTCCTCAGTTTGACCCGAGCGAGGAGGAGATGGATCCGGAGGCCTTGATGATTTCTGGTGGCGGTAAGCATCATGGCAGCACCTCCATGTGCAATGGCTTCATACATTGCCCGGAGACTCTACCTCAGATCAAGGCGAGGCAAACGAGCTCCGCTCCTGCTGTACGACCTCGCCCGCGGCCAGTGGACATTGCTATCCAGGTATAACTTTGTCTCAATTTTTCTTTCCGTTCTTTAGACTACGTAGCGATGATGACAATAATTGCTATATTGTTGAGTGTTCTCAGGACGCCATTCAGAGGGAGAGACAAGCGACACAAGAGATGTTGTCGGAGCAGCTTGCGGAGAGGGACCGGCTGGGGGAGGAGAGGACCCAGAGGATACTCGAGGAGGAGAGGGCACGCAATAATGCCCAGACGAAGGCCATCTATGACCTCTTCTCGGTAAGTTACTACTTTTGCATATATCCGCCAAGAATGCATATGCATATGTTTGGTTCACTTGCTAATATGCTCGAGTCCTCAAAAAATAACTCTCAGAGTATGTGGGAGAAGCAAGGTCTTACCCCTCCACCGATGCCGACGCCTATCGTTTCTCCTCCCGGAACGGTAAGTTTCTTTCAATGATCAATATAGCCCGGTCTTATACCATCAAGTGTCATCATGCTTACCACATTGCAACTATTCCTTTGTTGCAGCATAATTCCGGAGCTGCATCTCACAACCCACAAGAATCTCCTAGTGAATCCCCGAGCAATCCACGTGGCGGCGCTTCTCAGCCTTGAGGTGTCCTCCGGTAAGTTACATAAAGCTCATCAATGACTGTATATGCTCACAAAGCTCAATAATGGTAGTAATAGCTTAGTTACATAAATATTTACTTATTCTTGGCTTATAAAAGCTAAAAACGACTATATAAGCTTATAAAGCTTATACTTGGCTTTATAAGCTTGTAAACCTCAAAAATGACTTATACTTGGCTTATAATAGCTCCTCAATGACTTCATAAGCTCATAAAGTTGAAAAATGATGTTAATAGCTTAGTTCGATGAAAATTGAGTTATACTTGGCTTCTAAAAGCTCAATAGTGACTTTATAAGCTTATAAAGCTCAAACTTGGCTTTATAAGCTTTTAAAGCTCAAATTAGATTTTATAAGCTTATTAAGTTCAACAATGACTTATACTTGTCTTATAAAAGCTCAATAATGAATTTACTAGCTTAAGTGGCTTATAAACCTAGAAATGACTTATACTTTGCATATAAAGCTCAAAAATGAATTAATGACTTAGTTAGATCTAAAATGAGATATATTTAGCTCTTGAGGTCTAAGAAGAACAAGTATTGTAGAATAAGAAGAAGGAGAGGAGGAAAAGAAAGAAGTGAAGAAGAAAGAGGTGAAAAAGAAAGTAAAAGAAGAAAAGTTCTTCTTGTTCTTACTTTTTCTCTTCTTTCTTTTTCTCCATCTTCTCTTCTTCCTTTCATCTTGTTCTTATTCTTCCTCTTCTCTTCTTCTTCTCCTTACTCTTCTTCTCCTTGTTCTTCTTTTTCCTTTTTATTTTCATCTTTTCATCATTTTGGATTTCTTCTTTTCCATAACTAACATATGATTATGTTTTCATCTGCAGATTTGCCTTTATGCATGGATGGATGCTTCTTGTTGTACATATAGGATGTTAGGATGGATGCACTCTTTGTATGACTTATAGACGCGTTGGCCTTTGTAGACGCGTGTGATTATGTAGTCGACTTGTTGTTGTTTTAAACTATATGTATGCACTAGCTAGTGGACTTGTACATTTGTGGGTTGGAGATGACTTGTGCATTTATATCATATTGGCACTTTTTGTATGACTTGTACATTTATATCATGTTGGCACTTTTTGTATTACTTGTGGGATGGAGATGACTATAATATATCATGTTGGCTATAATATATCTGTATATATATATATTATTGTTTAAATGCGGGGAATTAAAGAAAACAAATTAAAAAGATAGATACAGAGAGCTTTGCCGTCAGCTTGCTGACGGCAAAGAGGCCACGTGGCGGCAGCCTGTGCAATCTGGGCTGTGGCTGTGATCATTTGGTCACGGCGTTGCCGTCGGCCTTCAACCGGCTGACGGCAAAGAGTAGGTTGGCTGACGGCACACTGCTGACATGTGGGCCCAAGCAAGGGCTTTGCCGTCAGCCAGACGACTAGCTGACGGCAATGCACAACGTTAACTCAGCCCACGGGGTTAAGTCAGAGCTGACCGTACGAGCGGCTTTGCCGTCAGCCGTTACAAAAAGGCTGACGGTAAAGGCTTTGCCGTTGGTCGATCTTGAGCTGACGGCAAAGCAGCTCACTGCCGACTGACGAGCTCACAACAGGTTTGCCTTCGTGGAGCTGACGGCAAAGCCTTTACCGTCAGCTTTTCATAAGTTTGCCGTCAGCTTTGGCTGACGGCAAAACTCCTGTTTCATGTAGTGATAGCAGGCTGTGATCACTCGGGAGTGGTCGCGGAAAGGATATATTACAACTGCAACAGGTACGGATCAATGCAGACGCCCTAGGGAACCTACAACGGCGAGACTCTGCCGAGTCGCTTCGAGTTTGGCTTACGAGTGGAATGGACTC
Source organism: Bromus sterilis (assembly GCA_950022295.1). NCBI lineage: Eukaryota > Viridiplantae > Streptophyta > Magnoliopsida > Poales > Poaceae > Bromus > Bromus sterilis. Next base: position 11,198,121 of record OX465596.1, read on the forward strand.
GTATTTCGCTCTCGTCGGCTCAGTAGCGTAGCATCACCGGGATGATACGAGGTTTACCTCTTTAGTTCATTCCGCTAATGTCTCTGTCAAACCTCTTTAAGTGTGCCATCGAGGGTGATACCTCTTGGTTTCACTTAATGGTAGGAACTCGAACCAACTGGTGTCCTTAAAGGTAAGAAGTCGGGCGACCCAACGGTGCCCGCGAGTGGTATTGCGACGGGAAGACACGGAGGGTACGACCAGTGTACCGGTGTGCTTGGCCCCTGATCGTTTGCCGCGAGAGTTACCAAACCAAGAAAGTCGAGCTCCTCCAGGAGCACACGCGAGACAACGTAAGGAGACAGTTCACCTTGTTGGTAACCGCAGTGACTTGGTGAGACGACAGGGCAGGCACCGATGTACTGGTGGTCCTGGCTGCTGTGTTGTCCGCGGGTCAGTTAAGTCGAGGCAACGATAACGGTTGTCACGCAGGTTAATTAAAATGCTAAATGATTCAGTGAATGTCTTGAGTTGGCTATATGCCATGTACGCACTACCTACCCGTGGGAACTACGAGTTATGGGCTCCTCCGCTTCTTAGTGTCGTCCGAGGACTCTTCGGACGTCAGCAGTACCGCGGCCTGCGCCGGGAAGTGGTGTTGTCTTATTTGCCGCGGCAGTGTGATTTGTATTTGCTTTGATTTAACTTCACCGGCCAGCCTCGCACCGTGCAGGAGTACGTCGGGGTTAGGGTCCAAAGCCCCGCGTACATAGGATATAGTCCGGTAGATGACCTCTCTGTTGAGTTTGAAAGATGGGCTATGAAGTGTCGGATAGCCTCGGTGGAGCGTTCCCTAACAAGGTTCCCGCCACCCTGGAGATCCGTGCGTGTAGCGTAACACAAGTGCACCCCTGCAGGGAAGATTAATCTATTCGAATAGCCGTGTCCACGGTAACAGGACGCTTTATGCTGAAGCTGGATCTTACCACTACAAACTATTATTATTAAACTGTATGGTTCCGGGTTTTCTTCCTCGCGGGGATGTCGAGGAGGTGAACTCGGAGGCATTGTTAATTATTACAACTTATTATTATACAATGCTGCAGCAACTTCTGCTGCATTGTTACTTTATGTTTTATATAAACTGTTGGCTGATTCTTACCTCATGCTGCAAGACATCGTCGGAAGATGCTAGTCTTCGTTAGGCCTAGCTTCTTACCTTTGCTCTGGGTTTCTATCTTACAGTCCACTATATACAGCCTCTTCTTTCCGTTGATACAATGCATAATGCTTAGTAGCGGACGTAAGACTCGCGGGTATACTAGATACTCACCTGCTTTATTTCCTTTACTGTTTTGCCTGATCGGCCGCTGCAGTCGACGTTGGAGCCCAGGAGTAGGAGTTCCCAATGCCGACCACCGCAACATGAAGATCCCCGATGCCTTCTACGACGTCGAGTTCCTCTTTGACTAGGAGTATTTTGGAGGTTCCCAGGCAGGAGGCCTCGCCTTTTCGATCTGTTGTTATTTGTGCTAGCCTTCTTAAGGCAACCTTGTATCCTCGTGTCTGTACTCAGATACTATTGCTTCCGCTGACTTTGTGCTCTCGAGCTATTGTATTCGAGCCCTCGTGGCCCCTGGCTTGTATTAAACAGCTTGTATTATTTTATTTGTAGAGTTGTGTTGTGATATCTCATCGTGAGTCCCTAATCTCGATCGTGTACCTTGCGTGTATGATTACTGTACACGGCTTGATTTTTGGGGCGTCACAAGTTGGTATCAGAGCCGACTGCCTGTAGGAAGCCCCTAACCACTCCTTGGTCGAAGTCGAGTCTAGTATTTGCAAAACTACTTTGTTAACTTAATTTTGGCTTACGGGCCCACATCGATGTCACTACGTGTGATATCTATGGTATTAGGATCTTTTTCTCTGTACCCATGCTCTGGGACTCTGATCTCTTATCCTTGCTGGTAAATTTTTAATAACTCTGACTTAGGTTCACGTACATCCTTCCTCCCGGAGAGCTCTGCATTCTCGATGATCGCCTGATCCACCTGAAGATTTCGACGATTACTCTCTGATCAATTCCCGAGAACATGCGTGTTCATCGCCTTTGCAATCCCCTGCCACCGATAAGTCCGTATGGATGATTCTATCCCCCTCCCGATCTGGAAGTCATAATTCCCTTATACTTAAGCATCGAATTATTCCGATGCTTCCATCATCTGATGCCTTTGCATCCTTTCTCCTTCTGGTTGAGTGTCGATACTCACACCAGATTCTTTGCGAACCCCCGACCTTTGGTGGATTATTATCCGAATAATCTTACATGGCTTCTTCCATGTGTCAATTGGATTCATCGTGTGAAGTACCATCCTTGCCCCTCGATGCTTTGTGTTATCATCGACCACCCCCTTGACTCTCTGCCAGTACAACCTGGTCGTGTATATCGTGCTCTGCTTTCCCTTGGGAAAGATATACACCGGATACTTGTGTATCATCACATTTTCCTTTCCATTGGTCTGTTTAATCTTTCTTTTAATATAAATTATCTGGGCAGTGATAATTCCCTGCTTATGTAAACACTTTGGTGTGCTACATTGTCTGTACAACTAGTTACGATTGTTGATGACTTTTCGGTGACCACCGATGGACGAGAACTTTGCCAATTGGTCCGCCTCGTCTTAACGAGCAGGAAAATGGTTCTCTTCGTCCCTCGCCCTTGGCACTGATGTTGTAGCCGACATAGTTTACAAGTTGATCTCCGTCATACCCTTCCAACTTGATCGCATTGAATGTCACCCCCTGGTTCAATGGGGCCCATAACCCACAGTTCCACAGGACCGAAACCTGACTCTTGTCATCGACCTTGTGAAATTCCGTCCGATATCAGACTCAGTGCTTGTGTCTGATGGTAGGGGCCCTTTTCCCATCTTCCATCATCGGCATCGAATATGTGCGTATCCGCTTAAAACTTCTCACGATGTACTTCCCAGAGGTTAAACTCGGAAGGACTTTGTACCCCATACCCTTGAGCAACCCCATTTGATTGATCTTGTATCGATCCGACCCCCTTAAGCTTTACCTATTAACCTGTTCATGAGTGCGATGAAGCCCCGAGGAAAGGATGAAAACCCATCGAGATGCACCGATGCAAAGATATGAAGGCCTCAGCGTGAAGGATTAATTTCTTCGAGTAGGACAACAGGAACCAGAAGATTTGTTAGAAGGCGAAACCGAAACTCTACCCCTAACACTACTTTTAATTCTCGGGACGAGAATTCTTGGTAGTGGTGGAGAATTGTAACACCCTCAGAATGAGTAACAGTAGTCACTACAGTGATTCCTCTGTTAGTGATCATTACTATTGATGATCAAGCCATGATCACCTTTGATCATAGCTCTGTCAAATTCCAACCCTGATAAATTTTTCAAATTTGTGTGGACTATTGAATTGCTCCAAGAATTTATGGGTGATTGATAACCATCATGCAAAAACTTAAACCAAGTTAACTCCTAGCCATTTGAATAATCACAAGTTAATGATAATTATGAATCCAATGTTGTGGGGTTATCAAATTGTTTTATAAATTAAAATAAAATGGAAATCTTAGATAAATCCAAAATGATGGAACCTATTAATAAAATACCTAACAATCATTAGGCCATGTTAGTATAACAATGGTTATTTTATTAAAAGTGTTTTATAAATATTATGAAATAAAATTAGTAACTTTGGGAATTATTAAATTGCCATGGAATAAAATAAACAAGTGGGAATTTTAAATGAACTAAAAATTTTCCAACCAATTTTATAAAATTCCTAAATAACAGTAAGCTATATTAAAAGTGGAATGGGATTTTATTACCATGTTAAACAAATAATAACAGCGGTCAAACAGTGACAATTAAGATCTTTTAAATAAAACAAATACTAAATGATTTTTATTAATGCCCAAAATTTTTGTGGCACTTAACTATGATGCAACCATAATTTTGGAACAAATTTTATTTTGTAGAAAAATATAAAAGACAGTAAACTAATTACAAACAGAACAAACAGAAAACAAAAATAACAAAAAAATAAGAGAAAACACTATCCTACGCTACTGGGCGTGGCCCATCCAGCCCACCAACCCGGCCCGGCCGCCCCCTTCCTCTCTCCTTCCCCTGCTCCCCTCCCCCACCACGACGACAGTGCCATGGCAGGGGAGCACTGTCGCCGGCGGGCCCCCCACCCACCTGCCCTACCTGCTCCCTCCCCCTCTGCGCGTGGATAAGGAGGAGGCCGTAGCCATCCCCCTCCTCCTCCCCACCCATTTTCCCCCTCTCGCTCTCTGCCTCCCCCGCGCCGGAGCCACCACGGGCGTGGGCGTGCCGCCGTCGATCCCGTGGCCGCCGGCCACCCCGGAGTGCACCCCTGTGTCCGGGCTCCTCCTCGCGCGAACAACCGCGGCCGGGACGCCCCGTATGCGTGCGGGTCGCCGCCGCCCTCCCCGCCATGGCCGCCGGTTCGGTCGCTCGAATCGATGCGCACCGGCCATCCCCGCGCTCGCCGAGCCTTCCATTGTGCTCACCGGTGAGTTCCCTGTGCCACCCCCTTTCTTCCCCGCCTTGGTTGCCTCCATGGACGCCCCGCACCCGGCGGCCGCCATGGATGGAGCTCTGCTCCTCCTACCTCGCGCGCCGGGCCGCTGCTTGCCTTGTGCGCGTGCGGGCCCGCTCTGCCTGCCATGCGCCGCGGCTCGGCCTGCCACTGTCGGTTGCCCTTCCCTCACCGGTGTTGGCCACCGGCCTCGCCGCGGTCTGCCCCGCCGGCGTGCTGGCCGGGGGCTAACCCCCCCCCTGTTAATCCCCTGTTAAGTTAACCTTCCCCCCATTGTGTGCCTATGACAGTGGGCCCAGCCCCTTATTCTTATTAACCAAAGTTTAAATTAACTGAGACACCCCCTAAGAGACTTACAAGTGGGACCCCAGGCCTTTGAACTAAATTAAACAGATACTTAACTATGTGTGGATGACAACTGGGCCCCACTAGTTATTAGGTTAATTAAATTGGATTATAAAGAATCTGTGTATGACATGTGGGCCACCCTTCTGTTTTTATTAAAAAAAATGAATTATAACTAAGTAGAGGCTGACAGGTGGGTCCCACCTGTCAGGCACTGTTTTGGATAATGTTTTGGATAATGTTGGAATTTATTAATAAAATAAATTCAGAAATCATTTAAAAATATTTAAACTTTGAATTTGAATAACTTTTAAACCGTAACTCAGATTCAAAAACTTTATACATGAAAATTGATCAGAAAAATATAACGAATACGAATACGCTATCCATATGTCTACCACCCCCCTCTAACTTACCGAACATCGACATTCCCCCCTTCGGGCCGTCTGTCGATAATTCTCGGTACCGATAAATATTGCCCGAATGAAAAACTTTCGTGTACGAAAGTTGCTCAGAACGGATCACCGAGTTCGGATACGATACCCATACCCCCACCACACCCCTCTAACATGCCGAACATCGAACCGTCCCCTCCCGTACCGTCGGTCTGATAATTGCCCGATACCGATAAACCCTCCGGATGAATTTATCCTGAGCACGAAAGTTGTTCGGAATAGATCAACTAACCCGGATACACCACCCACACAGGTGTCGGATGTCCACGACACCTCCGGCTTGATCCTTACCCCTCCGGACACCCTGTACGGTAATCACCCGGAGCCGGTAGTTCATCCTCAGATGAATTTCCGTTCCGAGCAATGTGCATTGCACTGCGTTAGAACCCCGTTTACAATTCATCTGTTATGTCTTGCATTTGTATTGCTATTATTGTTGTGTATTTATTGTTTCTTCCCCCCCTTAATCTCCGGTAGACCCCGCTGCTGCCGTCGACTACATCGATGCCGAGTACGACTACTTCGTCGACGACTGTACCGCTACTGTCGAGCTTCCAGGCAAGCAGAGCCATTCTCTTCCCCAGATATCGCCTATCTTTCCGTACATTTCTTGCACTAGGCATTGTTACTGCTGCTGCTACGATTACAATCCTATTCAATTGCATAGCCTGTTTTTGTCGCCCCTTGATGTACCTTCCTTTATCCTATGCTGCCTATTATTACTTATGCATTATTCAGCAGTAAAACCTGCGCATTGTTAGCTAGGGTTTGATAGCGGGCTGTGATCACTCTGGGAGTGGTCGCGGAAAGGATATATTACAACTGCAACAGGTACGGATCAATGCAGACGCCCTAGGGAACCTACAACGGCGAGACTCTGCCAAGTCGCTTCGAGTTTGGCTTACGAGTGGAATGGACTCTTATTTCGCTCTCGTCGGCTCAGTAGCGTAGCATCACCGGGATGATACGAGGTTTACCTCTTTAGTTCATTCCGCTAATGTCTCTGTCAAACCTCTTTAAGTGTGCCATCGAGGGTGATACCTCCTGGTTTCACTTAATGGTAGGAACTCGAACCAACTGGTGTCCTTAAAGGTAAGAAGTCGGGCGACCCAACGGTGCCCGCGAGTGGTATTGCGACGGGACGACAGGGAGGGTACGACCAGTGTACCGGTGTGCTTGGCCCCTGATCGTTGGCCGCGAGAGTTACCAAACCACGAAAGTCGAGCTCCTCCAGGAGCACACGCGAGACAAGGTAAGGAGACGGTTCACCTTGTTGGTAACCGCAGTGACTTGGTGGGACGACAGGGCAGGCACCGATGTACTGGTGGTCCTGGCTGTTGTCGTTGTCCGCGGGTCAGTTAAGTCGAGGCAACGATAACGGTTGTCACGCAGGTTAATTAAAATGCTAAATGATTCAGTGAATGTATTGAGTTGGCTATATGCCATGTACGCACTACCTACCCGTGGGAACTACGAGTTATGGGCTCCTCCGCTTCTTAGTGTCGTCCGAGGACTCTTCAGACGTCAGCAGTACCGCGGCCTGCGCCGGGAAGTGGTGTTGTCTTATTTGCCGCGGCAGTGTGATTTGTATTTGCTTTGATTTAACTTCACCGGCCAGCCTCGCACCGTGCAGGAGTACGTCGGGGTTAGGGTCCAAAGCCCCGCGTACATAGGATATAGTCCGGCGGATGACCTCTCTGTTGAGTTTGAAAGATGGGCTATGAAGTGTCGGATAGCCTCGGTGGAGCGTTCCCTAACAAGGTTCCCGCCACCCTGGAGATCCGTGCGTGTAGCGTAACACAAGTGCACCCCTGCAGGGAAGATTAATCTATTCGAATAGCCGTGTCCACGGTAACAGGACGCTTTATGCTAAAGCTGGATCTTACCACTACAAACTATTATTATTAAACTGTATGGTTCCGGGTTTTCTTCCTCGCGGGGATGTCGAGGAGGTGAACTCGGAGGCATTGTTAATTATTACAACTTATTATTATACAATGCTGCAGCAACTTCTGCTGCATTGTTACTTTATGCTTTATATAAACTGTTGGCTGATTCTTACCTCATGCTGCAAGACATCGTCGGAAGATGCTAGTCTTCGTTAGGCCTAGCTTCTTACCTTTGCTCTGGGTTTCTATCTTACAGTCCACTATATACAGCCTCTTCTTTCCGTTGATACAATGCATAATGCTTAGTAGCGGACGTAAGACTCGCGGGTATACTAGATACTCACCTGCTTTATTTCCTTTACTGTTTTGCCTGATCGGCCGCTGCAGTCGACGTTGGAGCCCAAGAGCAGGAGTTCCCGATGCCGACCACCGCAACATGAAGATCCCCGATGCCTTCTACGACGTCGAGTTCCTCTTTGACCAGGATAAGTTTGGAGGTTCCCAGGCAAGAGGCCTCGCCTTTTCGATCTGTTGTTATTTGTGCTAGCCTTCTTAAGGCAACCTTGTATCCTCGTGTCTGTACTCAGATACTATTGCTTCCGCTGACTTTGTGCTCTCGAGCTGTTGTATTCGAGCCCTCGTGGCCCCTGGCTTGTATTAAACAGCTTGTATTATTTTATTTGTAGAGTTGTGTTGTGATATCTCATCGTGAGTCCCTAATCTCGATCGTGTACCTTGCGTGTATGATTACTGTACACGGCTTGATTTTGGGGGCGTCACATATGGCTAGGGCATCATCAGCAATATCAAACAGAAGGGGTGACAGTGCATCTCCCTGTCTCAGCCCTTTTTGTGTCTTGAAGTAGGGTCCAATATTGTCATTAACTTTGATGCCAACCTTGCCACCGATCATTGATTTCATAATCCAATCATACCATTTATCAGGGAATCCTTTCATCTTTATCATTTGACATACAAACGACCATTTAATCTTATCATAGGCCTTCTCAAAATATACTTTAAACAATAGAGCATTCTGTTTTTAGTATGAATAGAGTTGAGAGATTCATGGAGTACCACCACCCCTTCCATGATATATCTGCCTTTAATGAAAGAAGTCTGGTTTCTACATATGACAGGGTTCACTACCCCACCCAATCTGTTCATCAGGACCTTAGTGATTATCTTGAAGCTTACATTGAGTAAACAGATAGGCCTAAATTTCTGTATATGTTTAGCATCCTTGATCTTAGGGGTCAGAGTAATGATGCCATAATTCAGTCTGGCAAGATCAAGTGTCCCTAAATGAAAATCATCTAGCAAAGCTTTCAAATTCCATTTAATCAGATCCCAGAAGTGTTGATAAAAATCAACACGTAAACCATCAGGACCAGGGCTTTTGTTTTTTATCCATTTTGAAGACAAGTTCTTTAATTAATTTCCTCTGGTGCAAATTCAGCAGTCAGTGTCTCTGCATCAGCAGGAGAGATCTGAGCCATTGGCTGATCACACAAGGAAATGGAAGATGTTTCAAGGATCCCAAACAGTTTTTGTAAAACTAGATAATATAAGCAATAAGACTGGCTTCCCCTTCAATCACCTCTCCTTCTTGTTCCAAACTAACAATCCTATTTTTCCTCCTACTACCATTTACTTTGGCATGATAATATTTAGAGTTGCAATCACCATCCTTGATTTCCTTGCCTTTATATCTCTGCAGCCATCTCACCTCTTCTTGTTCCAACAATCTGTTAAGCTGAGCCCTGAGCTCTTTTTTCTCGTTATAATTATGAGCAGTGAGACCCATGATCTCAACTTCTTTATAAATTTCATCTAACTTCACAAGAATCTCAAACTTCAATTTTCTACCAAGAGCCTCATCATTTTGGTCCACCCTCTCATTTTCTCCTAATATTTCTAACTCTAAGATGCCATCTATCAATACTAGATGCAGCAACAGGCTTCCCCCAGTTGCTAGCCACAAAATCTTTAAAACCATCTTTAAGCATCCAAGAATTTTCAAACCTGAAAACAGGGGTGTGAAAAGAACATTCCTCGAAATCCACAATGAGAGGGGTGTGATCAGAAAGTTCACTCTCAAGGGAGGACAAAAAGGCCAGTGGTTAGTGTTCTTCCCAATCTGGGCAGAACAAGACCCTATCTAGCTTTGCAAAAGTGGAATCATCTAAATTATTATTCGGAGTATATAATCTATCTGTGAGAGGTAGTTCCCTTAGACCAGCATGCTCAATGATAGCATTAAAAACAGAACTCCAATGATCAGGGACAGTAGGTTTATTTTTTTCACTACTCTTCCTAATGATATTAAAATCACCCCCTATCAAGCAAGGAAAATGAGTGTTTTGATAGACTCTAGATAATTCTGATAGGATGGCAGTTTTACCATCAATATGTGCATCACCATACACAGTAATCAAATTACATCTGACTTTGCTTTTTTTCAAAGAGTGGGGCTTGTTTGGGACTACTCCGCTATTGGGAAACATAGTAGAAAACCAAAAAGTTCGGCCTACGAATCAAGAACCGAAGATCATCCAAGAAGATTGCATACAAGGTTTTAGGTCATGGCTCACCAACGGATGTAGAGGAAGTAGAGTTGGTGTAGCTCGTTGAAGTAGATCTCGCGGATCGTACCACAAACAGTCCCTCGATCAAGATCACCGAGGAAGAAGAAGCACCTCGATCCGTCCCACGCACAAGTCCCTCGAGCAAGTCCCTCGAACAAGATCTCCGAGGAAGAAGAAGCTCCTCGGAGAAGGACCAAAGATATGATCCCTCTATTAGTATCCACACGTTCCGTAGCAGCAATCCAGCAGAGCTCCGCCGTCCAGAGATGAACGCCACCGAGAAAACTAGAGGGAGAAAACATCCTTTGGACTTCCTTTCCCTTAATTCTCATCATCATATGATCGATGTTCTTCTGGATCCCACACTTATCAGTTTTGTTTAGAGCACAATGAACTTTTCACTAATGCTTACAATCATACATTGTACTAGATATCTTATATCCTACATCAATTGTCTTACTACTGAAAACAATTTCCAGTTCCATGAATTTAACATAAATATCCCAAACATTTCGAAGTTTGGGTTTCATGGTGGTGAAGACAATGCACTTAGCTATGGTGGAATTCTAGCATTTTGGATTATGGACGTAAGTCACATCATCCATAGCATCAGCGGGAGAGCATCAAAAATTTGCGATAGGACAAGCTCCTTCTCGACATTATTGAGGATAGTCCTCAAAATACGGTACCAATCATAAAGGTTTTACCAGATAATACAGTTAATCAAAATCAATTGGGAAGGTGGTAACGCGAGCCATTATTCTACAACGATAATGCAAATACTAAGACTTTGTTCATAATTAAGTTGCACTTGTGATTAATAAATTTAATTACTAAGTGCGCTCCCACTCAGATCAATATCTCTCGTAATTGATGCTGGAGTGATTCAAGATCCAACCCAATCGTCCGCCATTGATGCTTAGACTGATGACTTAGACTGATGACTTAGACTGGACCGGTAGGCCAACTTGCCAATCACGCCAAAGGTGATTCTTGTTCATCTTTCGATGGGCGTGTTCCGGTAGCAAACTTTTATCCAAACCGTCAAGACAACCAAGTGTAATTGTAGTGTGTTCTTAACACACCCGCCTTTTATGCGTCACACCGTGTGCACCCATGTGACATGACCTGCTCCGATGTGAAACATAGTATAGACGGTGCTACAGTTGGAAGAACACTATCAACTTGATATTGTTTTGCGAGAGATCACCCTAATAAAATACGACTACCGCGCATCAAACAAGGGTGCATCAAAGGGATAAACATCACATGCAGTTCATAAAATTATGTGATATAGTATAGCCCTTTGCTTCGTGAAGTCTTCATTGTCTTCACGTCGTCTTGGTTGACATCACCGTGTCCACGAACTTTGTCCTTGGCGTCGGGAACATCACCACGGCTTCCGGCATGTGCGTCGGGGTCCACCTCCGCATCGTAGATCATCACCTTGCATCTATCTATTGCTTTGCCTCGAGCTAATAAACAGTTCTGGCACGCAGGCAAAAATTAAGTGACAATCATATGACTCCAGTCATCATGCCGTACCACGACACGCAGGTCGCGAATAAATATTACATCATATAGCATCTCATACAAACACATTGAAAATCTTGAAGGCTATACCAGATCACATGCATACTCTGCAAAAACAAGTTAGATCGCTATCTACACGGGTTGTTGCAAATTTTATCGTGGTTGATTAGCAGGTTACATGCAAACGTTGTTCCCTAAACAAACCAAACACGATACTTCAATGTTGCTAGTTTAACGTTCGGGGTGCGTGTAGCAACTAATGCCACAAGCCAAACTTCGTTCAATGCGTGACCCCCGTGTGGATTTGAGTTCATAAAATCCACAAGCCCCTCCATGTTAAATCTTCTATTGCGAGATTAAGATGAGATCCAAGGAGTTTGATGTAGACCATGATCAAGGCAACCAGCATACTGAAAGCAGCGTAGAGGGATCGATGGAAAACTCAATCCTTGTAGCAAAATCTCAACTTGCCATCAAGCATAGAAAAAATCACATGACAGGGAAGCAACAAGAAAATCAATGCCTCATATCACACATATGATCTAGACCTAAACATGTATCTAATCAAGGATCGCTCTGATACCACTGTTGGGAAACGTAGTAGAAAACAAAAAAAAATCGGCCTACGAATCAAGAACCCAAGATCATCCAAGAAGATTGCATACAAGGTTTTAGGTCATGGCTCACCAATGGATGTAGCGGAAGTAGAGTTGGTGTAGCTCGTTGAAGTAGATCTCGTGGATCGTACCACAAACAGTCCCTCGATCAAGATCACCGAGGAAGAAGAAGCACCTCGATCCGTCCCACGCACAAGTCCCTCGAGCAAGTCCCTCGAACAAGATCTCTGAGGAAGAAGAAGCTCCTCGGAGAAGGACCAAAGATATGATCCCTCTATTAGTATCCACACGTTCCGTAGCAGAAATCCAGCAGCGCTCCGCCGTCCAGAGATGAACGCCACCGAGAAAACTAGAGGGAGAAAACCCTAACGAATTCCGATCTAGAACAGCGTCTAAACCGGGGTCTAATTGTGGAGCAACGGGGTTTAGAGGAGGGAGGGTGGCGCATAGGCCTTGGGGACAAGTTGTGTCGTGCCCCCCACCCCCTCCCCTCATTATATAGGTGGCCAGGAGACCCTTGGGGCGCAATAAGGGGGGTGGGGAGTCCAACTTGGACTCCCAAACCTCCCAAACCTTCCCACCGGAAACCTGCCATATTGGAGAGTTGGACTTCCCACCTGGAGGAGGATTCCTCCCCCTTGGTGCGCCCCCACCCCTTGGCCGGCCAGGGCAGCCTAGGTGGCTTGCCCCCCAAGGCTAGGGGCGTGGGGTAGTGGGTGGTACTTCCCGGAAACTTCCGGGACCTTCCAGAAGCTTTCAGGACCTTCCGGGATCGTTTCGGGACATTCCGGAACCTTCTGGAGCACTTCCAGGACCTTCCGGGACCGTTCTCGGACGTTCCGGAGCCATCCGGATAGTTTCCAAGACCATCTGAGTTACAGTTTAAGCCACCCGATGACCGCGAAGGTTGTCGGGACGCCCAACGATTATGCGGAAACTATTCCGGTTGATCCAGGACTTCCCCAGTACCATTCTCATATGTTTCGGAAACACCTGGGACTACTCCAGAGTGATCCGGACATATCCTTAAATACCCAAAACTACTTCTGGTGCCCTTATGAACTATTTCATAAATCCCCGGAACTACTTCCGGTACCCGTATGAACTATTCTGCTTTGCTTCCACTAAACCTTCTACCATTCCAGCATTCTAGCAGACTACTGCTCGTTAAGTGTGTGACCCAATAGGTTCGGTATAATACGGACATGACTCGGAACATATTCTAGACATAGGTCAACAGTCTTTTGTCAATAGTCAATAATCAACAGCGGAGCCATGGACACCCATGTTGACTCCCGCACATACACGAAGAAACTTCGAGTGAACCATTATGTTTATTCATGTACCATTCCCTTTGCTTCGTGATATATGACAAAGTTAGTGGAGAGATGTTTGGCACCCATGTGTAACAACTTCTTGAACACAAGCCACTCGTTATCCTCTTTGCTCGTTTGTCTCTATTTCTCGTTATTGTATTCCGATATCCCCGTGATTAAATCACAATGCGTCTGGCCAGACTAGAATGGATACCTTCATACCGAGTGGGCCCAAAGTCAATATCTCTTCATCGTGAAGGAGCAAATCCCATTCTTGAACTATCACAGTCACTAGCCACACCATCTGACATACCCAGAACTTATTTTACTACTTCCCATTTACGGGAGGATTCATCTAAGAACCAAAGCATGTCTTCCTGTGTGAAGCAACTCGATACTCTCATGGTCTAAGGAATTATGTATATGATAACATTTCATGATATGACTTATAACGTAGTTACGATGTGATCTCTAAGTATATCATTCAATACTGGGGTCGGTTCAACATCATTGTTCTGCTAACAATATGTTCCCATTGCTACTGACATCCTTGTTACAAGAACAATGTCCATGATTAAGAAAACGTAATCATCAGTTAGCACATGAACTGGTCTTAGAGGCTAAACCAGGAACTTTTGGTGTTTACATTTCCACACATGCAAATGAGTTTTCTTCTGAATCTCATAGTCAGGGTCATTGCAATTATAGCACAGAAATATAAACATTAATTACGAACGTGGAAATATATATAATAACATTTTATTATTGCCTCTAGGGCATATTTCCAACATCCGCTCCACTAAAATTAGCTTCACTTTGCCAAATGCACTTTGGAGAAGTTTTATATAGAAGTTGTAGCTTTATCAAGGAATTTTTTTATCATGTTTGGCTTCCATCTTGCTCCAGCTTTAAGAATAGAAAATCTAGTGAAATAGATCTATTTGATTGGATGATAAAGGGGTATCCACTTACTGGTGGCAGCGGTGGGTAATTTTCTTCAACTCCAACTTCTAGATTTTATTTGGAGCACCCCCTAAGAGCTTAAAAAAACTAGGAGTTGTACCCTATATTTTAGCTTTTTTGAGAAGCGGTATATCGTGGAGTTACCCTGTTTGGCTTGCGATTCTTAAAGCGAAGCGGTACCAAACAAGACCTAAGATTCTAACAAAATATTCACCAGTCTCCACTTGTTCAGTATCAAAATTGTCCACAGTAACCCCTACCAAGATACCACCAGATTTACCCCTAGGGTTAGCCCAGTTCCAAGAGAAATTTCTCCCCCCACAAAGATTGCTTAACTCATTGTTATTAAAATCAGCTTTCATTGTTTCCAGCAACCCCACGAAATCAAGATTTTTCTCAGCAATAAGATTTCTAACAAAAGATTTCCTAAAATCTTTACCTACCCCTAATATTCCAGAACAAACCTTTCATTTCTTAATTGTACTCTTGGTTTTTTTTCCTTAACAGGGAAGAGTTTTTTCTATAACCATTTATTATAGAAAGTCTCTTACTCTTGGACTGACTAAAGAAAATTTTATTTAGCTGCTGAAAATGTAAACCTTCAAGATCAGCTTTATCTCTTTCTAGATCAGAGCACAATCCAAAAATATCAGCATCTCCAATATCAATTGCACCTGGAGAGCCGTAAAGCACAAAAATGGTGACGATCATAGCTACTCCCTTCGATCCATAATAAGTGTCGCTCATTCATACACGCGTATAACCGGGAATCTCCGAGTCTCCAAGGCGTCCGTCGAGCATCTACAATTCTACACATTCATCACTGCTCTCAATGCGATACTGCGTCTACATACATGATACATGGCGTGCACGATGCACCGGCACGAGCATCAAAAGGTGGGGAAAAAAAGACGAAAAAAATAAAGGATCTAGTAAGAGCTCGCTTTACTTCCCCCCCCCCCCCCCCTCCCCTCCCCCCAAAAAAAAGAATAGCACTGCTCTATTTTG
Organism: Bromus sterilis; assembly: GCA_950022295.1. Classification (NCBI taxonomy): domain Eukaryota; kingdom Viridiplantae; phylum Streptophyta; class Magnoliopsida; order Poales; family Poaceae; genus Bromus; species Bromus sterilis. Next base: position 11,213,420 of record OX465596.1, read on the forward strand.
TTTTAGAACAAGTATAAAAGAGGGTCTACTTACCAATTCTTGTTGGTAAATGCATGCATATAGAGCGAGCACAAACGTTAATTTTTCATCGCACCGTTGAATGAAGCTGATGACCGTACAAACCTGGTGAGGTGAGGTGGCGAGAAGAGTCGACGCAAGTACTACAATGATGATGGATCGGTGGATCGGTCGATCCTGGAGGCAGCACGTCACGGCCCGGCTGGATCCGACGGTACGCACGCACGCACCCGGCATGTGTCAGACCGCCGGCCGGCCGGTGTGTGGCTGACAGCGCATGGACGGCCACCGCCCACGCCCCACGCCTTGCTCGTGCCCTCGACCGCTCCGTACCACTCACCACGTACGTGCACGCCGGGTTAAGGTGTAAGCTTAACCGCGTGCTTCCAAGCAAACCCCTCCTTGGTGAAAACGTCAGCACTTGTTTACTGCTGCAACAAAGCCACTGTCCTTTGGCGTGAAGTTTCGTTTAGTATAAAATAGAATTAATCGATCTGGGCCAAAGCGAAGCTAGCTGTGCTTGCTTCCCGGAAAGAGGCCTCGCCGGAGTGCGTAGCCAGATGCCATTGGCTCCCCGATTCTCTATACTCCGGTGCGTTTGGTTGGAGGGATAGCCTGCGAAGGACAGGGATAGCCCAGTTTTAAAGGGATACCAGCTGTTTGGTTCGTGGGCAAGAATGGATATGGATAACAAGATTCTTGGAATATGCCTTAAAAAACCCGGCTCCGCATGTCCGCTAGAAAGTCGCGGATACGCACATCCCACCTCGCTCCCTTCCACAGCGTCTCGTCCCGCCGCCCCACCTTCTTCGTATCGTCGCCGCCGCCCCACCTCCTCTGCCCCGTCGTCCTCCACCTCGCCGCCGCGACTGGCCGACCCCGCCGCCCCACCTCCTCCTCGCCTGGGCGGACTCGCCGGCTCACCTCCTCCGCGCCTGGCCGGCCCCGCCGCCGCGCCTGAGCGGCCCCGCCGCCCCACCTCCTCCGCCCCGTCGGCCTCGACCCCGCCGTCGCGCCTGGCGGCCCCGCCGTCCCACCTCCTCCGCGCCTGGCCGGCCCCGCCGCCCCACCTCTTCTAAGCCTGGCTGGCCTCCGCCCCCCGCCGCGCCTGACCGGCCCCGCCGCCGCACTTGAGCGGCCCACGCCTCGTCAACCTCGCCGCTGATCATGGCCGGTGTCCTCGCTGCAGGCTTCAGACTAGAGGGAGAGGATGGGATAGCACGTCTCTTCCTCCCGCAAACCAAATATTTCCCTGATTATCTTTATCCCACACAACCAAACAAAAATATGGCTATCCCTAGCCAGGTGGTTGGGGATACCCATATCCACTAAAATCTATCCTCTAAACCAAACACACCTCAAGTGGACGTGGACGCCGCAGCTCACGAGGGCGGCTAGGTTAAACTAGTCTCAACCGCCAGATTACCACTAACCAAACCGTCCTGCACTGCACAGAGAGACGACCGAGCGAGGACGACGACCCACAAAGCCAACAAGCCAAAGGTGGCCTAACCATAGCCTCGATTCTCGAGCCGTGCAAGGTGCAAGGTGCAGATGCGTCTCCCCCACGCCAGGCCTGCCTCCGTAAAGCACAAGATGGTGACGATCATAGTACATACGTGTTGGATCAAGGTGCTACGTACACGCGTATAAACGGCAATCTCGATCCGAATCTCCAAGGCGTCCGTTGAGCATCTACACAAAATTCTACACACCCATCACTGTTCCCAATGCGGCCACATACATACATGGCGTGCACGGTGCACCGGCAGGAGCCATGATTCCCGTGGAGAGAAAAGCAGGAGGAAAAGCTAGCGGCTACTATAGCTTATTCCATGACTCCATGCCAATGGCATGGCCACTGTTTATTCTATGCCTAACCTTGTGGGTACATGCATACGTGTTGCCTCCTCACACGTCGAGGAAAAGCTTACTAGACATGATTAGTGTCAGTACTCAGTAGTGAGTATGGCGAGGTTGCTTTAGGTTAGCTAGTGTTTAGAGGCCGCCTAATGTACGGTTAGATTCGATTCGAGCGCACGCACATGATGACATGATCGATGACGATGACTCCATCCAGGTACGACGAACGAATGTGCGTGCCCGGTCGTCGTACATAGTTGGTCGTGGCAAGGGCGAGCATGTAAAAAACGGGGTGTATTGGGGTGCAAGTAAAGAAAGGAAGTGGTTCTCAAAATAAAATTTTAGTGAGATCCAACTTGCTTGCTACGCCGGCTGGCCGGCCGGTACACGTGTGACGGTTGAGATCTTGGAGAGCCATGCATGTGCGTGCGTGCATGCGTCCTCGTCAGCCATGAGTATGACACGTACGTGTGCACCGGTGACTCGCGTTGGCCTTGGCTAAGTCGCTGGAGGACAATGTGTGAAGTTTGTGGGAAGCGTGCACTTTACCTCGGGCAGCATTCGTGTTATATAGGCGGACAACGCCGTAGGGTTTATATCATCGAAGGATCGCTAGGATATGTTCGTTAGGATTACACCGAGAGGAAAAAAAGATTACAACCGAACAAGAGATAGAGAGGAAGAAGAAGAATTTCAAACAGACTCTATCCTATCTCTAACTTAAACCCGTAATCTCTAACACTCCCCCTCAATCTAAACCTTATGATATTTTACTAAGGTTCATATTGTATACAAAATCATTCAACCGCTTAACTGTGAGAGGCTTAGTAAACCCATCGGCGAGTTGATCTCCTGTAGGGATGAACTTGATATCAAGTAGCTTGCGAGCAACTCTTTCTCTGACGAAGTGAAAATCAACTTCTATATGTTTGGTTCGTGCATGGAAAACAGGATTAGCAGACAAGTAGGTGGCTCCAATATTATCACACCATAATCTTGTAGCTGGAAGTGTAGCAATATTGAGTTCTTTGAGTATAGTTTGAATCCACATGACTTCAGCAGTAGCATTAGCCAATGCTTTATACTCTGCTTCTGTAGTTGACCTTGAGACTGTAGCCTGTTTCCTTGCACTCCATGAAACCAAGTTAGATCCCAGAAAAACAGCAAAACCACCTGTTGACCTTCTGTCATCAGCACATCCTGCCCAATCCGCATCAGAATAGGCAGTGATAAGCATAGAGGGAGACTTGTGAATTTGGAGTCCAAGTCCCTCCGTAAATTTCAGATATCTCAAAATTCTTTTCACAGTTGTCCAATGGACTGTGGTAGGTGCATGTAAATACTGACATACTTTATTAACCGAATAAGAAATATCAGGCCGAGTAAGAGTCAAATACTGTAATGCTCCAACAACACTTCTATAGTTGGTTGCATCTTCTGGACCAAGAGAATCTCCACTCTCAACAGTTAATTTTTCAGTAGTGGAAATTGGTGTCGTAACAGGTTTGCAATGCTGCATACCAACACGCCTAAGTATGTCTGTCATATATTTGTCTTGTGTAAGAAGAATCCCATCTTTGACCTTTTTAACTTCTATACCAAGAAAGTAATGAAGATTTCCAAGATCCTTAAGAGCAAATTCCAATTTCAGATCTTGAAGTAAACATGATGTTGCACTGGGACTGGAGCTAGCAACAATTATATCATCAACATACACAAGAACAAATATAGTGATGCCATCCTTACTGTAGAAGAATAGAGATGTGTCTGCTTTGGAGGGAATGAAACCAAGGTGTTGCAACTGTCTACTCAACTTGGAATACCAGGCTCTAGGGGCCTGCTTCAAACCATATAGAGCTTTATCCAATTTACAAACATGATGTGGAGTACTCTTACTTTCATATCCAGGTGGTTGCCGCATGAACACTTCCTCCTCAAGAACACCATGAAGAAACGCGTTCTGCACATCTAGCTGACGTAAACTCCAACCTCTCGAAATAGCAATAGACAAAACTAGTCTAATAGTAGCAGGCTTAACAACAGGACTGGAAGTGTCCTCATAGTCAATGCCATATCTCTGTTTAAAGCCTTTTGCAACTAGCCTAGCTTTATACCTATCTATGCTTCCATCAGATTATTTTCTTTATTTTGTATACCCATTTACAATCTATAACATTTTTACCCTCTGGTAGTGATACTAAGTGCCAGGTCTTATTTTTCATGAGAGCATCAAACTCACTATCCATGGCTTGTTTCCAATTTGCATTAGCCAAGGCATCATGTAGATCGACAGGTTCTCCAGTACTGGTAAGGAAAGCATGTTTCACCTTATCATACCTTATAGTACCATCAGTGTACTTCTTTGGTTTATGTACTTCTGTCTGAGCCCTGGTAGTACGTCGAGGCAGGTCTGGTACAGGTATAGCTCAGAGTTTGTAGGTGCAGAGGATCCCTCTATTTCTGTACGGGGAAAATCTACCTCAATCTCCACTCGCTGCAGAATCGGCTCTTCATCAGGCTCTGAATTTTCGTTGCTGTCACTGTCGCGCGGGTCATCATTGTGCGCCGAGTCAATGTTGCGTGCTGGGTCGGTTTCGCTTTCGATCAGGGGACCTGCGGCCGCACGCGCCGAGCTGATGTCGCTGTCAGGTGCCCCACGCGTCGCGCCATTAGAGGAGGGTGCGTGCCCCGCCCGCCTGATGGCCGGATCCACTCCGGATCGCGCGCCGCTGACAGCGCCAGATGCGACAGCAACGCGGAATCCCGCGCCGTCAGGTGCAGCAGGCGGATCAGCATGGAACTCCGCGCCTGTCTTGTCTTTTTCCTGCCACATGAAATCACAACCAACAATAGCACTTGTACATGAATTAGAGTTTTCTTCTTGTGATTTCTTGTCTGATTGTTTCTCGGCTATCCCATGGTAATCTAATACTTTTTCGCCCCCGTGATCAGAAGTGGTCAACAGAAGGATTTCTTCTCGAAGAAGAGCACCGGCATTTGGATTAAGAGTGGCAAAAGGAAAAATTGTTTCATCAAAAATAACATCATGAGATATATATATATATATATATATATATATATATATATATATATATATATATATATATATATATGCGACCCGTAGAGATGTCTAGACACTTGTAACCTTTATGGAGGTTGCTATAGCCAAGAAACGCACATTGAGTAGACCGGAGCTCAAGTTTGTTGCGATTGTAGGGGCGCAAGTTGGGGTAACATGCACACCCAAAAATCTTAAGAGAGGTATAATCGGGTTTTTGATGAAACAATTTTTCGAGAGGGGTAGTATAGTTGAGGACTTTGGTGGGTAGGCGATTGATAAGATAGGTGGCAGCAATAAAAGCTTCGTCCCAATATTTGAGAGGCATAGATGCATGAGCAAGAAGAGACAAGCCAACTTCTACAATATGACGGTGCTTTCTCTCAGCAGAACCATTTTGTTGGTGTGCATGAGGGCAAGACACATGATGTGTAATGCCAATAGAGAGAAAATAGGAGTTGAGTTTTTCATATTCTCCTCCCCAGTCAGTTTGGACTGCAATAATCTTATTGTCAAAGTGTCTTTCAACGAGTTTTTGAAATTCTTGAAAGATGGGAAAAAAACTCCAGATTTGTGTCTAAGCAATTATATCCAGGTAAACTTGTTGAAATCATCGATAAAACTAACATAGAATTTCTTTCTCCCAAAGGAGTCATGGGCATGGCCCCATACATCCGAGAAAATAAGTTCCAAAGAAGCACTAGACACACTATCTGACTTGGGATAGGGGAGTTGATGACTTTTGGCACATTGACATGCCTCACATACGGACTCCTCTTTATTTTTGCTAGATAAAGGAAGACTACTTTGACTAATTATTCTTTCAACTATTGATAGGGAAGGATGACCTAATCTCTCGTGCCACCGAGCCAAGGATGGTTTGATGGCAGAATGAGCTTGACGACGACGACAACCTTTGAGTGCTCCGGATGTGATGTGCTAGAGGCCACCGACGCATCTACCGTGGTGGAGGAGCTCCTTCATTACCCGGTCCTTGATAAGAAAATAGTGAGGATGAGTTTCAATAAAAACATTGTTGTCAGCCGTCAAGCGAGATATAGAGCAAAGGTTTTTATTGGCTTGAGGAACATGAAGAACATCATTGAGAAGAAGATCACGTTTCGAGAGAGGGAAAAAAATACTAGATTGACCGATGTGTTTGATAACCATACCTCCACCATTGCTTGCAGTGTGCACTTGATCTTGGCCGTAGTATCTTTCCCTCATGGCAAGTTGCTCGAGCTCGCTCGTGATGTGATCCGTGGCTCCTGAGTCAGCGAGCCACACTGTGTTGTCACCTCCCTGTTCTCGAAGGGCTGCTGCAACATGGCGCTCATCTGGTACAAAGGCTTCATCAAAACGGTGCCAACACACCATTACCTCATGGCCTGGCTTCTTGCAAAGTTGACAGCGTTGTCTTGGAGTAGAGTTGGTGTTGCCTTGCCGACCGTTGCCACCGTTGCGTCCGCCGCCGCGCCCAACATTGCGGCCGCCGCCGCTGCGGCCACCGCCGGTGTTGCGTCCACGCTGGCCGCCGCCGCCGCGGGCAGCCGCATGGGCAGAAGATTGCCGCATGTTGGATCCTTGGAGAAGTTGCAGACGGGCTTCAAATGTGAGCAGATGGCTGAAGAGCTCTGTGGGGGTGACCGGGACTTCGCGCGAGGTGAGGGCGGAGACGATCGAATTGTAGTCCATGTCGAGGCCGGTGACGACGTAGGACACCACCTCTTGATCAGAGAGGGGTGTCCCGGCGAGTGCGCTCTCGTCTGCGAGAGCCTTGATCTGGGTGAGGTACTCGTCCATGGAGGACGAGCCCTTCTGGAGATTAACAAGCGTGATGCGCGTGTTGACAGACTGCGCCTGGGTCTGCGCGGCGAAGATGGATTTGATGGCGCTCCATAATGCCGCCGGCGTCTAAAGTGTGGCCACCTGGGAAGAATCTCACGGGACAATGAACCCATAAGATAACTTAAAAGTTGTTGTTGTTGCGCATACCAGAGAACGCTTGTGTAGTTGACGACTTGCTCTTCCTTCCCGTCCGAGTTCGTCATTGGGACGGTGGCCGGTGGTGCTGGAGTGGCGGCGTCGAGGTGGTGGTCCAGTCGTGCGCCCTTGATACTGGGCAGCACGATGGCCTTCCACAGCAGGTAATTGGTCCGCGATAATTTTTCCGCGGGTGGGGGACTGAGGGACGCGATGCCGGGTTGGAGGTGGTGGATGGGGCAAAGGTGGAGGAAGACGATGGGGATAGGTGGGGGGTGAGCGCGCTCATGGAGCTTTGCGCGGTGGCGGCCTCTGTGCCGTTCATGGCGTTCTCTCTTGGTGGGGAGGGGGTAACACTAGATGCGATCTATGGAAGGAGGATGGCTCTGGTTACCATGTGAAGTTTGTGGGAAGCGTGCCCTTTACCTCGGGCAACCTTCGTGTTATATAGGCGGACAACGCCGTAGGGTTTACATCATCGAACGATCGCTAGGATACGTTCGTTAGGATTACACCGAGAGGAAGAAGAGATTACAACCGAACAAGAGATAGAGAGGAAGAAGAAGAATTTCAAACAGACTCTATCCTATCTCTAACTTAAACCGTAATCTCTAACACAATGTGCTTAGGGAACAAACAACTCGAGCGTGTTGGCTAATCATATTGCGTAAAGTCAATGTCACGATGCTTATGGGCCAGGCTAGGTTTGGCCACGGTGTCAGCCGGACAATACAGTCGTTATTTTCTTCGTCTTGTCCGCTAACCACCGTAGCCATCGAGCTGCACTGCAATTCATCGATTGGATTCCAGCATTATTTGGGTCTTGAACCTCTCTGTCTGAACAATATGTCAATGCTACGTTGGTAACAACGAGAAGCTCCTGATCTGGCGACTGACAACGAGAAACGAATTCCTTTCATGTGTTCATGCTTGGTGGTTGAATGAATGGCCGAGCTAGGAGGCACTGGATCCACGGTGTCTGCTATGCATTTCTTTCACGTTCATGTTGGGTGGTTGAGAGTTGAGACGCTGAATCCACGGCTCCAGGAAGAATTCTTGTGAGTGTTGTTAATTAACATGAAAATTCTAGAGGTGGCCGGCCGTTCTGCCGCGAAGACTTCCGTTACTTGTTCTAGAGGCTATCGGAAATCTGGGATCGCCCATTCCCATTTGTTTTCCCTATCAGAAATCTTTTATTGGGGACACTTGGATTCCCTTCAGATTATATAATTTTGCGTGTTATCAGTACAAGTTCAGAGGTGATATACTATTCTACAATGAAGGTCCGTTTCCGTATGCTGGTAGGCAAGGTGTTCTGCATCGTGTCGATATATACTTACTTGTGTGACTGATACTCATACGAAAGGTTCGTATTTATATCCCTCTAGAGAATATAATGTACAGTATACATTAAGGTTCCTTTCTGCCCGATTTTAGAATCTCTGTGGGTCATGCATGACTCAGCCCAAGTTCCTTGTGCCATTTCTTTTTGATCGGAGAGGAATCTAGCCAACGGCCAATCGAATAATCAAATGCAGTTTTCGTGTCGAATAATAATCAGGGAAGAAGTTAATTCGGTCAGCTGACCCGGCTAAGTCAAGAAGCGTGAGTGCAATTGTTTTTTAATCACATCACGTACGGTGCTATATTTTGACCCAAGAAAACCGAGCTGCCGCTTTCAGCGTCTTTGGACCGTTGATCAGTGATAATATATATTTTTTCGTTCACCTATCGAGGAAGAAATCGTCCGTTACATTTGACTTCTTCATCTATCTCCCCCTTGCAAGGCTTGTTCCTGTTGCAGTTTACACAAGCATAGTAGTCTCACTAAGTGCACTAAATAACATGTTAAGTTGTTAACAGCAGCTTAGACCATCGATAGTTATACTTTTTTGTGCTGGTAGTATTCAGGTCACCCGTTGAAGCAAACGAGAGGAGCACGGGTCACATAGGATCACATATGATATGATGCCAAGAATGGACAGCCGTCTACGAAGGAACGATCGATCGATCAGCTACCCGGGCCCAGCATCAGCACAAAACGCCAGACAATGTCGACACTCTGCATTTGGCACGTCAGGGAGACACTTTTCCCTGTGGCGAGCGTGAATCTCCAGTGATCCCTGGACCCGTCAGTCAGTCACAGCACCACCAGCAAGCAGTCCCAGTACCATGAAATGAACGAGTCCACAGTGAAACCAGCAGAAGATGGGGAGGAGAAAAAACCCCACGATACCGCGTGTTGGCGCCCACTGGAATGGATGGCTTCGTCGTCCCGGCCGAAAACGACGGCGCGAGTGGCAACAAAATACCGTACCCGTCAGGCTCGGCGATGAATACGATACCACCACCGACGTCCCTTTCGATCTCGTACCAGAAACATTTTGTATTTCTGGAGCACAAGGATTGGTATTGCTTGCGGATTTAAATAAATTGGTTTAAGGTGCCGTTTATTGATTGGTTAGATAGATGAGCAGTGAAGTAAGCAGGGAGAAAACTGAACAAGCAACTGGTGGGTTTGATGGGGCTTGATTGAGTTTAATAAGTACTCCCTCCGTCCCACGTTACTATATTATGAGATGGAGGGAGTAGTTCCCAAATAATTGAGATCGTTGATATATGTAAACCTAACCCCCAAGTTATTGTTGTGGGTGGCTGATGACTCGGACCTGTCACGGGCTTCGATTCTTAATGTTGGGAATGGGTGCTTCTGGTGCATACTGTTCGCTCGTAGGGAGTTGATGGTGAGTGCTTCTTTTTCTATGCGAAAGGTATCGTCTGGTATATTGGGTACTCCTTGACAGGGCCATACAGATACCGTATGGATGATTTATGCCCAATGCACATTTTTTTAAAGTAGGTGTTTGGCAAAGAAAAAACAAAGGACTGTACGTCTCTTTTTAGAACAACTCATCCGCTAAAAAGTGATCCGTAAAATTGTTTTGCGGCTTATCCGCATCTTAAAATTGTTTTGCGCCAAATCCGTACTGCATATTTTATGCGGCAAGGGTTTGCAGCATATGTTCCGCCAGAATATGCATTGTACTGCAAATCCGTGCTGCAATCATGATTTTGGTTGAATAACTTGAAATGACACATATATTACAACAATTGTCTCAAATCAAATTAATATTTAACTTCAAAAAAACACTGGACCAGAATTATTATAATGATTTTTTTTGGAAATGAAATCACACACAGAAAAAATGGAACCACGCACATAAAAAATGGGACTCGTGGACTTCAGAAAAAAAATGAAAATTAGGAATCTAGTCATTTTCGTATAACAATCAGTGGTACTCTATGAGATCTACGCGAAGCTGCTGGTGGGCTTCTCGCAGTCGATCTATGCTTTCATGTTATGACTTTGGCGGACGGACACATTTTCATGCTCGAACAGTTTTCCAAATTCCGCCACCCCATAAAAATTATGCGAGAGGCCCGCCAAATTCTCTCGGAGCAGCTATATGTACAGTGACTCTTATCCATCGTCCCTCCCCGCTGCCGCATTTTCTTTTGTCCACCGCGTAGACTACGTAACTTCGACGAGGAATTCCATGACGTCCCGTGGGAGATGATGTACCGGTCTTGTTGTAACCACCCGCGGAGGCGGTTGGCGGCCCTCTATCTCTCGCACGTCGACGATTGTGTTCTTCCGCACCGGCTACAAAGCCCTGGACGAACTATGGGAGCGGTACTTCCAGCTTCGGCGTTTCCTCACGCAGTACCCCATCGCGCTTCGCGTCGCCGATGATGTTCGGCAAGCCACCGTCGACGCCGTTATCCGCCGAGAATATCTCGGAGTCAAACGGCTCGCCAAGGCCCGAAGTACAACGGCGCGTGTGCTCGCTTCCAGCCTATGTAGTACCACGGCGTGGGCAACCAATCTACTACCCAGGCAACTGCGACGACCTCCGGTGAAGTAGTAATTAGGTGTTTTTTACTGTCTTTTGTATTCCCGTGATGTTTCGTTGGGGAATTTGTAGCGTCAATAATGTCAGTTTCAAAATTGTTAACATGTTGTATCTGTTCTATCGAGGACCATTTCGTACATCATATTTATTTTAGGGTGAACCGCATCTTCTTTTTGCGGGCAATCTGCTAGAGTTTCTTTAAGGTTAACCCGAACCAAATTCACTATGTGTGTTGTTGACAGATCCAAATAACTCATGTTGCTTTTTTTTAGAAATGGAGGATGACCCTCGGCCTCTACATCAGAGTGATACATGCAACCATTTTATTAATTTTTGAATAATTCCTTAAAAAATAAAACATCAATAAGTCCGAAGCCACCAAATATACAACAAGTATTGCTACTCCTATCCTTTTGATAAAGGGTGTAGATTGTCAGGGAGACGGCGCAGAAGATCATCGCCGGCCAAGGCGTGTAGTCGAGGGTAGGGTTTTCATCCGGAGCTACTCGAAACCTTCATCTCGCATCGTGCGCACTGACTACCACCGATCTCTAGCGCCGCGGAGCGAGCATGCCACTCCGACCACATCAGATATGACCGGAGGACCGACCATCGGACATTAGTGCCACTTATGTCCAAAACACCTCATGTTTCTAACCAAGAGTATATCGAAAATATCTCATGTGTCTAACCCAAGAGTCATGCAAAAGTTCTCATGTTAAAAGCTACTACACCAAAAACATATTTTGTCTCTAATGAATAGCGATTGCCAAATATCTCATGTCCCTAACGAAAAAGTAAATAAATGCTAAATATCTCAAGTTAGCAAGATGCCATCCAATCTGATTGCTCATCTGTAGAGTTGTTGCTGCTCGATCACTAGTCAGCACTCGGTGCTCCGTACCTATCTGTAGAGTGCTTGGCTCGGATGCAATCATGCGTCCATTGTTGCTTTAGCACACACTTTACAGCCTCCCAAGTTGCATGGCACGCCTGAAAGAGGAACACGCCATCAACGACACACTGCACGCGACTCATCATGCTGCTCTACAAGATACTACGTGGAGGGAATAATAGGTCGGCCTCGCAAATTGGCTGGTTTCTTCTGAGTAAGCTGAGCTTCACATGTCAAATTGCAAGCACCTCCCATAGACCGCTTCAGTTGAGTTGAGTTCAGTTCAGTTGGGTTTAGTTTATGTTAGCACGAGATGATAGTTCTATGGAGCCAACCAGATGCAGAGCCTCAAAGCGGGAATCGTTTTACTAATAATAATCCGTCGAATAATCGGAGGCGACATGTTACAGAGATGAACCGGAGAAGATTGTTTATTAGAAGATCAACGGGAAGGTGGGAAAAAAGAAGCGGGAGAAATGAATGAATAAATATCGGACGGTTGGTCGACACTGCTGACTCATGATTCCGCCCGCTGGAATAGTATCGTCAGAATTCAGTACTGCGGCCATGGACCAGCCCCACACCACGAAGCGCCCCGGTTTTGATTTGCCGGTGAGCGACCTGATTAGCAACCAAGAGGAGGGAGAGGAGTAGGAGCCAGCTTGCTTGCGGCTTTGCAACAACAACTTGGTTATGTGCCCTCCCTTCTAGATGCTAGTGGCCCAGTGGTATGTGCTACGTGGGTCCCAAAGAAAAATTCTTGGGCAGATTTCATCAAGCAAATAATATCTTTGAACATTGATTGTTGGATGAAGCCGATCTAATGGTTGAGATGTGGTAACTCAGAGTAGTCTTGATCGTCGAATATTCTTTTCATCACGTTAAGATTTTGCCATGTGTATTAATTCGGAAGGTTCCACACATTTACTTATGCGCAAACCTATAAGCATAGACATTTCTCCTTCGTTCTAAACTCTTTCATACTTTAGTTTTTTTCAAGTGTTTCTCTATTATAAAATAATCATTTATGTATATTCTATCATTTACGTTTTAGAATATGCACATAAGACATAGAATTCTCATTTGTTCTAGACACTTTCATAGTTCAGTTCTCCCATGTATTATTTTTTTGAAATTTTTTGATATCTATTTTTATTTTGTTTTGTTTTGTTTTGATTTAAAGTTTAAACAACAACTTTTCAAAGTCCATCTTTCTTTGCAAATGAAATACTCGATTGTTTTTATGTATTTGACATGAATTTTATGTAGTATATACCACATAATCTTCAAATATTATGTCGTTATAGTTTGATTTTGAATGAGATGGATGATGATGTTAAATTTAATTCGTGTGTGATTCTAAGTAAAAAAATTGCCTATTATAATGTGGTATATCGATATCAAGTCTCACTTCACTCTCACGTGCAAGGCACGTATAACTTACTAGTATTATTTGTTCACCTATCAAGGAAGAAATCGTCCGTTACATTTGACTTCTTCATCTATCTCCCCCCCCCCCTTTTTTGGCGATAATCATCTATCTCCCCCTTGCAAGGCTTGTTCATGTTCCCCGCTTTCGGAAGGAAGCTTGGATTGTGAAAAAACACAAGCTTCAATTGGGGTTTTGAATGGACCATGTTATGAAAGTTTGATGTGAGGGGCATTCAGACTACTAGATTTTCCTTTGAATTAAGAGAATCGGAATGTTTAGATTGATTCGACAATTCATGTGAAAATATGAAAGTGTTTTGATTGAAGAGAGTTGACAAGTCGCATCTATGCCCCTTGCCATGGAGTGGCAAATGCATGCTTGCTTGATACCCCCCCCCCCTTTTATTCTGTTTGGAGGGCCTATCTAATTTTTTTATTGTTTTTATTTATAATGCATATTCAATTTCAAAATATTATAATGCTTATTTTCTCTTGAAAATATGTAAATAAACTTGTATACATATTATATTAAATGAAAATATTAATTTAGAATCAACCAGTGCATTTTTTAAATTTAAGAATAAACCAGTGCATAAAGCAGTGAAAGTGTCATGTATGTTACATCATATGTTATCTAGCCTTAAATCCAGATCTATTTGTTTGATGTGATTTACAGGATGAGTTCAATAAAGAAAACAGTGAGTAGCACGTATCATCAGCGGATAATGCTAACGTAGACCGAGCTACACGTAGCCCTTTAGTTTAAACAAGTCATAAAATGTATTTTATATTATTCAAAAAGCATTGAATTTTTTAATTTATATATATACACATGTATATGACATATGTGCAAATTTTCATACCATTATACTTTCACATGTGGCGTATGAAAAAAAGACAAATATTTGATTTTAAATGGGCCTTTTTATTGTTGGTTTTGGGCTGATTTTTTTTTGTGCAGACTTCATATTACAATATTTTCAAGCCAAATTTGACATGTTCATACGGAATACGTATAAGTTTTCATATATATTTTTTCGAATTTTTTCAAAACTTTTAAATATATTTTACGATTTTTTCAAAATAAAGAGCTAGGTGTAGCTCGGCCTCCAAAAATTCGCACTCGTATCATCAGTGCCTTTTAAGAATACGTTTTTCTTTTGAACTTTTCAGAAAAATGGTCGGTGGCCCATATTCGGGAATCTTGGGGAGGGGCGTGCAGTGCATGCGCGCCAGGCAAGCACCTTGTGTATTCTAGCCGATACGTACCATGGGAGATTGGCACGCGTACAGATCTTGTCTGCACAATCAGACGCATGAGACGACTGTCACAACACCAGCCGCTGGAGACTTTGGTACGCTGTAAAACTTGGGGAGAAGCAAGTGCGTTGTTTAACCGAGAGGCTGCAGCCATCTGGTCTCACCATCACCATCGAGATCGTGGTATGCCGTGCACGCTTCGGACCAAGAGGCATGCACCTTGTAGATTGCAGTTACTTCAGTTGCACGAGCCTGAAGATTCCACCGATAGGTTTTTGGAGCATCGTCCTCGTGCGATCTGAACCCAGTTTGTTTTTTTTTTTGAAAAAGACAGTTTGTTTGTTTAGTGCAGATGGCATCTCGCATTGCCGGTCAGATGGCTTCGTTCTAGGGAGCACCTCTGTTTCGAGATCTGAACCCAGTTTGTTTATTAGTGCCTCGCTTAAGACTACCCATAGTGGAAGTAACATCACTAGTAACATCACACTTATCTATGCAAAATAGATGATGTGACAAGTAGTTAATGAGGAAAGAGATGGATGTGGTAACTTAGGTAGTTACTTGCTCTTTGAGTAACATCACACATACCAATGCAATATTAGTCTACAACACAATAAATGAAGTGTTGTATGACACCACATCTCATTATAGAGGTAGTAACATAGGCCCTGTTTGGTTCCATGGGTTAGAGTTAGAGTTGGTTAGATTATACCAAACTAACCCCAAAACATCCAAACAGGAGGGTTAGAGTTGGTTAGATGCATCTAACCCACCCAAAAAATCTAACCCATCCAAGAGGTGCTTATTTGGGTTAGAGTTAGGTGGGGCCCAAAAAAAGTTAAGTTTCCCTCTACCTCCACCAATCAAATCCCGAATAAAGTAGTCAAATGATTGAAAATGGTACATTTATTGCAAATCTAACCCCACCATCCAAACACCTCTTTGGTTAGAGTTAGTTTAGGGTTAGTCTAGGGTTAGAATCTAACTCTAACCTCTAATCGAGTTAGAGTATCCAAACAGAGCCATAGACTAGTAACAACGCGATGTTACTAGTCGAAGTTACTCCCCACTATGGCTAGTCTAACCAGTGAAGCACTTGGAGGTAATCTTGGAGTCTGCAAAGTAAAATCTTATCAGACAGACAGTGACCGGTGCGCAACACTCCGCTATAGTAGCTGACATGCACGGTGGAAAATGGTTCACATTTTGTAAGAATTATTTTCTCTCTGACGACTGAAAGCGTTTGGTTTTTTGTTTGACGCGCAGGAAGGATGTCGACACAATGATACGCCATGCTTCGTATGTAGTGAGTCACTGCCTGGCTGGTGGTGACGGGGCACACGTTCCCGTTGCACGTCAACATCTTCCATTTCCAGCCAAGCCATTGCTCGCTCATTCACACGATTACCAGTGACTCGGCAATGACTAGTCACACGTGATACATGCATGCATCAATCAAACACAAGAAACACGAATTGTTCGGCCCGTTTCAGTAGTCTTAGTTTACTGAATAGAATTAGCTTCCGCTTTTACTTCCTGCAGAAAAAATATAATTATTCATATTTTTTTTAAATGATATTTGTATATATGAACGAAAAATTCTCCCCTTTTCATTCACAATTCTATCTTTGTTTGTGAATAAGTGTACTTCTAGTTTCTGTTCTAACTTTATAGGAATAAAATAGAGTATTTATGGCACTAAATTTGTATCTCTGCATCTGTTTTGAAATATAGTTTCATAATATACCGATTTGATGTTACTAATTTTTTCTACAAAGTTGATCAAAATTTTAAAATTTTGACTTAAAACAAAAAAATAGAGGTACACTTATTCGCGAACGGGGGGAGTATGTTTCATCAATTCTCAAACGTAAAGTTAGTTTGAGTTTGCTTTACTATATTATGCAATGTATGATTCTCACTTATAATATATCTTCCAGAGATAGAATAAAGCTTTCCCCGCTTATCCCCGTTTTGGCGATGCGTTTAGCCTCGTCGAAAGACGTGTGAAGCCGTGCCTTCGATGAATCCCGTGGGATTAAGTCGGCGTTGATCTTTAATGAATCTATTTGAATCCAGTATATGTGTGTGTATAGGTTGGATTCTTTATAACTACACGTCTCTTTGTCAGTGACAGTTGTTGTTTTGGTGCATTGGTTCTGTGGGGTCTTAGCATGACGATTTTAAGATTATCAACTACAACAAGTTTGGTATGGCTTTGGTGAGGAAGGGGCGATGACAGCGGCACCCTTCGACTTGTGTTAATGCTTGTAGTTGCCGTTAGATGGTTTACGAACATGAAATTAATTTGTATTATTTTAATGTTCTTTGTACTCGGATAACAAATGATGAATAGATCGAAAGTTCGGGGATTCTACTTTTGTTAAACGAAATCCTGATCTTGAACTACCTTCCGTTTTAAATCTTGTGGTATTTAGGTTGTTCAATCTAAATCGAGCGATGCGTAACCAAAACCTTAATTTTCTGTATGTATACTTGTAAAATCTATTAGCACACTTCATTTTGCACTTTATGTATACTTGTATGGGTGTAGTTAGGTTTCAATCGATTGAAATATGACCAAATCTCAATTAAATGATACTATGACATGAAAGAAAAAGGAAAAAGGAAATATTGTAGGAGTACCAATCTTAATGTAGATCTCGCGAATATTACGTCGTGTCTCAATCATGTTATATGTCGATACACCTCGCAAAAATAAAAATAAATTTAGATATGTCGATTCGCTTGGAAGTTATTCAGTGATATTGCAACCGCAAATTAACAGTAGCTCTCATACAGAAGTGACATGGCCGCTTTAATGCTAAAGCTAGGTGAATATTGTCCGATTGACTTTCTTGAGATCCAATCCAGTGCTTTTTCTGCTGCGTTTATGCCCAAATCATTTGACCGGGGGCACGTGCAGCGCCGGCCTGCCCTGAGCAACTCCGGTGAGCCGTGTCCTGCTTCGAAGCAAGACAAGCCTTGTCGCGGCGCTGCTGGATCAGCTAGCCACTGACGAGAGAGGCTTCGGCTTGGCATTGGCAGATCTTGTTGGATGAAGCATATTGTCAGTCTCGCCGGTGACCGGTCAGCTCGCGACGGAAACCTCCCAGGACTCCCGGTGCGCCCCCGTCCTCGGAGATAGCTGCTTCTGCCTCCGGGCGGCTGCCCTGGCCGCCTGCCTGGCGGAGGCGGCGTCGAGGTGCATCTGCTCGTGGCGGCACTCGTCGCTGCAGAAGGGCGTGTCCCCCTTGTACATGTAGATGTCGCTGTCCCGCGCCAGCGGCTTGGCGCAGAGCGCGCAGGCGTCCAGCGCGTGCACGCCGGGCTCGCCGACCGGCTCCGCGCCGAAGAAGAAGGCGCAGGACACCGATGCCGATGCCGCCATGGCGTGTGCGTCTGTGTAGGCCGTCGTTGTCGACAGAACCAAGCTTCGCAGTGCGTAGTGTGGGAGGAAGAAGATGCGAGCTTGTTTACTTTGGTGAAGCAAGGCAGGAGTGCTGGGTATATATGCTTTTGACACGGCGAGGGTGAGGGCAGACGAGCCCACGGTTCAGGCAATGCGGTGCGCCGGACAGCCGCCATGAACGATGGAGTGTTGCGACCAGAATGGGGCACGGACCCACGGCGCCATGCGGCGGGTGGCCCGCCGATGGCAGACGTGGCTCCACGGCGGCGAGAAGGACGGGAACCATGCTGTTATGTCCGGGCGACGTGGACTGGGTCCCGGCCACTGATAGCAACAGGCAGGGGTTGCTCCAGAGACGTCGCCTTCCATTAGCCGGGTACTGCATAAACTAACGCACACTGCATAATTAGGGCGCCGGCCTCTTTTGGCCAACATACCGGGACAGCTGTGGTGCCCCACGTGGTTTGGCTCGGCACGCTAATTATAGGCCAACAGTGCGCACTTGTTATCAAATTCATGATATAGTACGATCTCTTGTGAAAAGAAAATAAAACAAATCGAGGTGTCGTTCTACTTTTCTATGGAGTGGTCCATGGGCGAACCTTGGGGGTTGAGTTGTGGTGCATGCGAGCCAGGCAGCAGCTTGCCAACAGTGTAGGTGGATGCAAGTTTCAAAAAAAAAAAAAAAGGTGGATGCACATGTGCACATCTTGTCGACCCAATCAAACGCACCGACCTGTAGTAGCTACGAGCAGCCCGTCCAGTTTTATACTGTAACAAATCCTCTTAGCTCGTGAGATGTGTGGTTTTTAAGCACAGATTAGAGGCTAACAGTGCGCCAGGCATCATCGTAGCCCGTAATATGTTACTTTCCAGGTGCGGTTCTTGGCGGGCACTGGCAGGCTCCGTTCCGGGAGACAGCCTCATCGAGATCTGAGCCTTCAACTTTACACTGAAGCATTGTACTATTCGTTGAAGCTTTCACACTACTACGGAGTACACATATTTTCGCTTTCCTAGAGAAGGCACGACGCACACTTGTTTGGCATCGGATGGCTGGACAGGCCGGTGAAAAACTACGAAGTACCACACTTGTAACACTGACCTGCCACGGTGACACATGGATTAAGGGCTTTCAGTGACAAAAAAGTCTTGAAAGAGAACGTTAAAAAAAGTAAAAAGTTTAAAATAAACCTTAAACTTGTAAACGAAAGCTAAATCAAATTTTAACATTACAATTCTAGAAATCAGCATACCAAAATTCATATGTCGTTTCATTTTAAACCTTGACAGGAATCGTTCACGGGTTCGTTGGGGTACGAGGGTGAATCGGGCCAGCCCATTAGTGCAGTGGCTCATGTGCTTTGCCTTTTCTTTTCCGTTATCCTTTTGTTTTATTGATTCTCAAAATAAATTCTTTTCGTTTTATTTTGTTTATTTCTTGTTATTTTTATTTCTTTTCCTTTTATTTTCTTAATAATAATTGATTTTTTGACATTCGTAATGATATATAACCAGCGACAAAAATATATTACGACAGACGAGATCGTTCACATATGTAAATATTGTTAATTTTTTTGAAATACTTAAAAAACTAACTATTTTAAAATGATGAATGTAATTTATAAAACGCAAATAGTCTATGGAGTTCCAAATTTTTGTTTTTGAATAATGTGACACAATTTTTGGAAGCCTAAGATTTTTTGAAACATGTGAACATATATATAAAACATATCGTTTTTATGGGTTCAATTTATGCCGAATGTGATAGGGTTGCTCTTAGGTTTCCAAATGGAAACAAAGGGTTATCTTGTGTCTTTTTGTTCTCCGCGAAAAATAAAAATAAAAATTAACCTTGTGTCTTTTTGTTTGTGAAAGGCTTAGCTTCTTAAATCTGAATCGAACTATGCTTACGCAAATCTAAATTATTTGTATCTATACTTGCAAAATATCATTAGCACCTTTCTTCATGCACTGTATGTATACTTGTAAACAGCATTGCACAAGGCATGTTGATCCCCCACGCAAAATGAAAATATATATGAAATATGTCGATTCGCTTCAAAGTTTATCCAGTGAGAGAGCTGAGAGCCATTGCAAATTAATAGGGGTAGCTCTCAATCTCATACAGAAATGACGTTCCACTTAGAAAAAAAAGGGAGCCGAGGGGCACATGGCTGCTCTAAATCCTAAACCCCGGTGGATCTTGTTTGATTGACTTTCTTCAGATCCAATCCATGCCCTTTTTTGCTGCGCTCTATGCCCAAATCACTTGCCCGGGGGCACATGCTGCGCCGGCCTGCCGTGAGCAACTCCGGTGACCGTCGTCTTGCTTCTTCGAGCAAGGCAAGTTTCGTCGACCTCGCGCCACTCGATCAGCTAACCACGGACAACAGCGGCCTCGTGCATAAAAATGCAATTAGCACGCTTCTTCATGCACGCAGATCTTGCTGGCTCAAGCATAAAAACCATTCTTGATCAGGTAGGAAGGCCAGCTTTTGAGATCTACGCCGGTCAGCTCGCGACGGAAACCTCCCAGGATTCCCGGTGCGCACGCCGGGACCCCGTCTCCGATGAGAACGGCTTCTGCCTTCGTGCGGCCGCTCTAGCCGCCTGCCTGGCGCAGACGGCGTCGAGGTGCATCTGCTCGTGCCGGCAGTCGTCGCTGCAGAAGGGCGTGTCACCCTTGTACATGTAGATGTCGCAGTCCCGCGCCAGCGGCTTGGCGCAGAGCGCGCACGCGTCCTGCGCCGGCATGCCGGGCTCGCCGACCGGCTCGGCGTCGATGAAGAAGGTGCATGCCATGGCGTGTTGGTGCGCGTAGGTAGCTGCTTCGCAGTGGTGCGCGGGGAGTGAGAGAGAGACGAGGAGGTTGCTGTGTTGAAGCAAACTGGGCCCTGGCTGGGTATATATGCTTGCGCGAGGACGGACACGGACACGCGAGGAGGAAACAGGTTCGGCGAGGGCGGAATGAGCCCACGGTGTCACGAAATACCGTGCGCCGGACGGGGCCAGCCGCCATGGACGATGATGGATGGAGTGGTTTGTTTTCTTTATTTATTTGCGACCAGAATGGCGCCATGCGGTGGCAGACGTGGCTCCACGGCGGCGAAAACGACGGAAACCATGTTGTTATGTCCGGGCGACGTGGACAGGGTCCAGGCCACTGATAGCAACATGGAGAGGAGAGGCTGTTCCAGAGACGTCGCCCTCGATGCACCCCATACCTGTGTGCTAGCCTAGCGCCGGTGGTCTACCAGCACAGCACATACCTCCTTCTCTTTCTTCATTAAATAGTATGCCACATAAGCAAAATGCCTATGATTACATGCTAAAATACAAGCATTGGAAATGCCCTTAGGTGGCTACTGGCATAAACTAATGCTGATCATATATATTCGGTTCATAATCTAACAAACGCCAGAGAATTATTTTGTTTGGTGTCCCTCTAGCCTCTAGTCGGAATTACGGGCATCAAATCTAAGCACATCATTAGGCGGCTACGGGCATAAAGCCATAAACTAAGGCAGATCAAATTATTAGCCCTTTTTGCCAACATACCGGGACAGCTGTGGTGCCCCCACATGGTTCGGCTCGGCACGCTAATTATAGGCCAACAGTGTGCGCTTGCTATGATTTATACTTTGGAAAGAAAAAAAAAGAAATCGAGGTGCAATACTTTTGTCTATGTGTGTGGATTGTGGAAGTGGTCCATGGGCGAACCTTGGAGGGTGTGGTGCATGCGTGCCAGGCAGCAGCTTGGGGGTGTTTGGTTTCCAGTGTTGCATCTGGCTTGCATCTACCGTGCAATTTCTGGGTGTTTGGTAAGTTGCATGGGCCTTTCAGCCTGGCCCGAGGGATGCAAAAATGGGCCTCTCAGCCAGACTGAGGGAAACACAAGTGTGTTGCGTATCTGGCATGCAATGCTCGTTCCAGGAATCCCGTCGTCGGCTCGTCGCCACTACGTCGCTCCTCCTCGGCTCCTGTTGCCCCGCCCCCACCACGCCCCTCCTCCCGCCGCCGCTCTTCGGCCGTCCCCTCCTCCCGCCGCCACCATGCCTGAATCCTGTCGCCGCGCCGCCACCACGCCCCGAATCCCTCTGCCCTCCGGCCGTCCTCTGCTCCCTCCGCCACCATGCCCGAATCCCGCCGCCGTCCAGCCGTCCTCTCCTCCCACCGCAACCACGCCCCGGATCCTGCCGCCGCCCTACAGCCGTCCCCTCCTCCCGCCGATGGATCGAGCAGAGGGCCGTGACGGCGCCGGCCACCAGCGACAAAACGACGAGGAGCTGGATCCGGCGGGCGGCGACCAGCGGAGGTCACTGGAGGGTCGCGGAGAGCTTCAGGTGACATGACCCTCGACCATGGCCACGATGGTCGATCCTGGTTTAGAGAGAAGACAGAGTTCGGGGGGAATGGAAGGGGAAGAGGAGAGGAAAGAGGAAGGGGCGCGGTCAACATCGAGCTCATACACCTATACGATACAAGTAAACCAAACAATCATCTCGACTAAATTTTGCATGCACTCAACCAGGCCATACTCATCCAGGTTCCCTCATGCAAAGCAGCCCAAAGTCACCCAGGCAACCAAACATGCCCCTTGTGATTGTGAACAGTGTAGTAGGGTGGGCGCACATGTGCACATCCTGTCCACCCAATCAAACGCACCAACCTGTCGCAGCTACGACCGGCCCGTCCAGTATTATACTGTAACAAATCTTTGTAGAGCAGATCGCAGCTCGTGACATCTGTGTTGTTTAAGCAGGTTATTAGAGGCTAACAGTGCGCCAGGCATCAAATCATCGTCTCCCGTAAGTTAATGGTCTTTGGGTGCGGTCCTTGGCGGGCAGGCTTCGTTCCGGGAGACAGCAGCCTCATCGAGATCTGCATCTCAGTTTTGTTTACGTGCCTTCACACTTGACAGTGAAGCATTTCACGTAACAATTCGTCGTAGGCTGCACCTAGACCCTCTTGTGAACCAGATGCTGTAGATTTTCGCTTTCCTAGAGACCAGGAGCGGCGCACACTTGTTTGGCACCGTGCGGCCGGTCCGGTGAAAAACTACACAATTGTAACAGTGACCTGCCACAGTGACACGTTTGTTTCACACTTTCGGCGAAGAATAATAAATTGTGAGTGAACGAGATCCTTCGTCGTAAAAGGAATTTTATAATCCACTGGCACTGGAGGGAGGTAGGTATTGGACGCCCAGCCCCGGCCACACAGATGTTGCCCTGAGAGTGGGGATATCGGGAATAAAAAGCGCTTGTTTTTTCCCGGGGGTGGGCCCCGCGATACGCGCTGAGTCACCGTCTCACCTCGTAGGTATCGGACACATGGGCGGTTGCACGTCCACACCATCCTTCCATCCCGGGCGTGACGCGACCGCGCTACCGGGTGGTTCCCGTTCTTTTCAGTGACTCGGCGCTGAGTCGCGAGGCCTACACAAACCAATTAAATATTCAGAACGTTCAACGAATCTGACTGAGGCCGTAGGCCTGGAGGAGCTGGAGCATCGTATCATGATTGATTTGATTTCCTCAACCTTCGTTTTGGCTCTTTGATTTTGATTTTCTTCTACCTGGCCTCGAGTATCATGTTCGATTTGAGTTCCTCTTCTGCTTCCTTGGCCTTGGAATTGTTTACTCAACAAATTCTCCCATGATTTGATTTGATTTTGATTTTGCTTTGCTGCCTTGGCCCTTTCTTTACTCGATCCACCAAACGAAACCTGGTTATGCTTATTCGTGGGACTATATTTAACTGATTTTAACAGACAAGGTTCAGTATTCTTCAGAGAATTGGAAACCAAGTAGCATTTCGTTTGCGGCGAAATGATTGAGCGTGGACGATGGAGAAAATGCTTTCGGTTGCATAAAAAATCGCATCAAAGTAGAGGCGCTAGCTCCCCCACAAAATGGAAAAAGGGAAATAAAAGATTCCGTGGCTGGCTGTTCTGTTGCAGAATGTGTATAACGTGGTATAAACGTTGAAGAAGTTCTTACTTTCACAAGCTGTAATAAGTCAGTCCCTGCAAGTGAACACAAACAATTGTGCGAGCCTCTGATCGCTCGCTCAGTCTATCAGCTGATCCATCCTTCGTCGTTTCAGAAATTTCCACGCGGTGAAATTCTCAAATCACACACCATCCAATCACGATCTGCTAGTACGAAACATACCCTCGTTCAAAAAGGAGTACAGTAATTAACAAAGATTGTAATTCGCTCAAAATTTGGACAACACTTTACATGGATTGCCTTGAATAATTACACAGCGAGAGTGCTCTTGCTTGCACACCCCGCTCTCTCCTCCTCTCATACCCAAACCACCAAAAAGAAACCAATCAAAACCCCGCGGTGATCCTGGTGCAGATCAATAGATCGATCGGCACCGGACGCCGGCGGCGCAAGAACGAACACCGGCCGTCCGCCAAGAACCCCCGCACCTTTCCTCTTCAACCCAAGGCAAGGTACTCACTTCTTAGTTGCTAGTAGACAGTAACTAAACTAATTCGATCCGGCGCCGCCCAAGCCTAACTAGCTCGCCACGGACACGTCGGCCTTGGCGGAGACGGGCGCCGGCGCCGGCGCTTCGGGGACGGTGCGTTTCGCCTGCTGGGCCTGGTGCTGCTTGCGGCGGGCGGTGGCCTGCTGCCTGGCCATGGCGGCGTCGAAGTGCATCTGCTCGTAGCGGCAGTCCTCGCTGCAGAAGGGGGTGTCCCCCTTGTACATGTAGATGTCGCGGTTGCCCTGCAGCGGCTTGGTGCAGAGCGCGCAGGCGTCCATCCCCGGCTCCGCCGCCCCGTAATAAGGCTCGCCCAGCGGCTCCAGGTCGAAGAAGAAGGCGCAGGCCGCCATCACTCCGAGCTTTGCTTGAGCGAGAGAAGAGAAAGAGAGAGGAACCGGAGAGAGCGAGGGTGTTGTGGTTGAGGTCGGGTCCAATGGAGGTGGACGGGGCGGGGTATATAAACCCGCGCGGGGGGAGAGGAGGGTTCGAGGAGGCGGTGACGTGGAGCGTGCGTGGGCGGAAAGGTGGAGCGGGGGGGAAAGGAAAACGGTGGGCGGTTCTGGAACCCACCACAGGCGGGGAGGCCCACCGGGAAGCGAGAGCGGGGGCGGGGTTTATTATTGGGTTGCTGTGGGTGTGGGCCCGCTTTGCAGCTGGTGGAGGTGGGACGCGAGCGAAAACGACGAGATTTGTTCGGGGGTGGAGGAGGCGATGGTACCGGGGACTCAGCTTGACGTGGCCAACAGCTGGTCGTGGGTGGGTCTCGTTTTCATGGTAGGGAGGGGGACTCCAAGGTTTGGGGTGTTCCGCGGGGAAAGTGTGTCTGTGTGCTGGTGCTGCCCAAGTTGTTCCCAGTGGATCAGATTTGTGACTTGACTCCACGCTTACTGCGTCGTGACACGCGATGGGCTCGTGGTAGGGGTCTGGGGGCCTACCGGGGTGCTTTTCGCCATGATTTGCACGGTGCTTAGTGGGTTTTTTTTTTGCGGGGATAGCGGGGTTTTGTTTTGCCAAAGAAAAAAGTCTATTTTAAACTTCACATTTATTCCAGTTCGGCAAATCAAACCCTAACCTCTAAAGTTCTGTTGTTCGCATCCTGAACGGCTTGAACTACGCAATTCCGGTCTAAATTAAACCATGAACCTGTTTGACACTCAGAGAAAAAAAATGCCTCGTTCGGGCTGGCTGGCTTGAGTCAGCCAATTAGCGCGGTTTCTCACCAGCGCCCATTTTTCGATTTTTTTTTCTTTTTATTTATAAAATAACATTCATGAGTAAATTCTTAATTAATGTTTGCACTTCAAAATTTTATAAGTTTTGAAAAATGTGAACTCAAACTTTTTAAATTTTAAGATATGTTCGCTCTAATCAGAACCTTTTATTTTATTTTATATTTTTTTCATTTTTTATTAGATTTTAAAAATGTTTGCACTCACAAAATTTCAAAATGTTCACGTATTTTAAAAACATCACACTAAAAAATATGTTAACGTGTTTTTAAAATTGTCTAAACTTAAAAACCGTGCTAAAATGTTCGTCAATGTTAGTGTTGTCGCTCACACGCTCGATCTGCACTGATTGTTTTCATAAATTTGAAAAGTCTTTGGGAAATTTTTAAAAAATAACACATTTCAAAAAACTGTTCACACTTAAAAGTAATTAAAATTGTTCACACTTAAAAGCTTTGTCCGGCACTTTAGCACAATCGCTCGTGCGCACTCCCTCTACTCTGCCTCATTTTTTTGTTTTTGTATTTTTTTTCACAATAAGTACACAAAAATTTGCACTCAAAATTCTTAAAATTTTATAAAATGTTTCCTTTCCTGGAAAGTTTTTTATTATTATATTTTATTCTTTTTTTCATTAAATGTCAATACGTTCGTACGTTGGCAATTTCAAGACTTTAAAATGTTCGTGTATGCAAAAAAATCTGCACTTAAAAATGGTTGTAATACATTAAGAGTTTTTAAAATTTTAATCTATTTTTAAAGTGTAAACTACTTTGTAAATATGTTAATAGATTTTAATAAAGTTTTATAAAGAAAAAAAAACAAAAACATAAAAAGGAAACAAAAAAACAAAGTGCGAGCGACGTTGCTAATGGGCCGGCCCGGTTCGCCAGCCAGCCAGCCAGCCATCCCGGCTGGATTGTTTTGTTCCCGGTCCGCCAAAAAGGGTGCGGACGGCGGAGATTTGAAAGTTGGGATTTGATTCCCGAACCTCTACAAGTTCAAGGTTTAAAATTGACTTTTTTATTTGTAAAGAAAAGTTAGTGGGTTTTAATTATTTTTATTTTTTAGACAACAGTGCTCTTTCAAAATTTTGAATGTTAATTAGATAAATGCCACTCAATTCCGACGATCCGAAAAATGCCATTCAAATTTGCAATCTCAGAAAAATGCCACTCTAATTCTCGGATACGTCTATGTATGCCACTCCGGCCATTTTAGCTCGCTTTCATATAAAAAACACCAATGGTATTTTACTTTGGACAGTCCTGCCCCCTGCTCCAAAACAAATAAAAAACACACACGTACCAGTTTGTTTTAGTCCATCCCCATGCCTATCCTTTTTCCTCGCCGCCTGCCCCCGCCACCGCGCTGCTCCTTCACATCGCTGCTGCCGCGCAACTCCTCCACTTCCCTAGCCTCCTCCTCGCTAATCCACATCGACCCTCGCCGCGTTGCACCTTCACATCAACGCGCCTTTCTACTCCACATCCCGTCCCACCACCCTGATACTTACCGTCGGGCAGGAGCGCCAGGCGCTGCGCCGCACCCCAACCTCCTTCCACTCCAGACCCATTCTCTCTCTCTCCCCCCAACACTATCTACGGTGGTCCTTCCTCTGGATTTCGCTGCCGTCCTCTTCTCTCCTCACCCTTGCCCAGCTTCTTGTGCTCCATACGTAATGGCAAGGAGATGTCGGTGCCATTGGAGGCGGAGGATGGTGCTCATCGTCGTTGGCGTCTTCGAGCAGTAACATGGGCGCCACTATGTGCCGTAAGTGTAGAAGGATAGAGATGTTTGATGGAATCGGTTATTGTATTGTTGAGCCTCGTTGGGGATTATATATAGTTAACAAGTCTTGGAGGACAAGAATCCCTCATAAAAATAAGGTAGGAGAGAGATATGAATTCTATACTAACAAATATTACATGTATCAAATATACTCTAACAATAAGGACCTCCTCATCATCGACTGGCCTGCAATGCCATGCTCCAGTATTGAAGCTACAAAGCAACATTTGACAAAATTCAGGCCAAGGAGAAGTAGAATATTGTAGATAGCCTGGCGGTGAGAGAAGCAGTAGGACAACAACACAGGGATGTGGAGTAGCAAGGTGCGATGGAGGATGTGGAGCAGCAGGGTGGAGGCTAGGGAAGCGGAGGAGCAGCGCAACAGCTAGGGTTCTTGACGAGAGAGGAACACCGAGAACAAGATAAGACACGGGGCTGGACTAGTGTGTTAGATATAGGGTATTATTGTCCGAAGTAAAATACCATCAGGGTTTTTATAGGAAAACAGGCCGGAGTGGCATATATAAACGTATCCAAGAATTAGAGTGGCATTTTTCCGAGTTTGCAAATTTGAGTGGCCTTTTTCAAAATCGTCAGAATTGGAGTGGCATTTATCCAATTTTCCTTTTTTTGAGATGTCAATATTTAAGATGAGGCATTTCATTTTACGTCTCGCTGCAAGGGGCGATGAATCCGAAATAACTAATTAGCGAGTACTGGTAGTAACGAACACGTTCATTCCCTCCGCGCTTGACAAGTGGCATTCTGCGCGCATGCCAAATGGCCCAATCTGGCAATTCCCTTTTTTCCTTTTTTTGGAGCACACGACGTGCCTTTCGCGCAAGTACATTTGTGCCTCCCGCAGAGGCATGATCGTGCCTCATTTTTAGAAGCACGATTCGTGGCACGCGGTGTGCCTCCCGCGGAAGCAAATTTGTGCCTTCCGCGGAGGAACGGTCGTGCCTCCTACGGAAGCAAACTCGTGCCTTTTTTTTTATTTTTTTTCACCAAAACGTAAAGAAGCTTGCGAAAACCTGGAAAGCCGAAGAAACCACGAAAAAACCTATTTTAAACACCGAAAATA
Organism: Bromus sterilis; assembly: GCA_950022295.1. Classification (NCBI taxonomy): domain Eukaryota; kingdom Viridiplantae; phylum Streptophyta; class Magnoliopsida; order Poales; family Poaceae; genus Bromus; species Bromus sterilis. The sequence goes on from OX465596.1 coordinate 11,241,865, forward strand.
CGTACACAAAAATAAAAAAAATCTTGAGAGAACGTTGTGGATGCAACACGTGGCGTGCTGTGAGCCCAGTAAAATGCTCGCTGGGCCGGGCCGCGTACGAATACTTTGTAATTAGTTGCTCTCTGATGAAGTATTTTAAGGAAAAAAATATAATTTTCAAGAGAATCTGCCATGTGGAATCCGTCAATTGAAAATTGATAAAAATCAATTTATACGGCTGAATTGTATATTACTTAGGGTTTATTCAAAAAATTCAAATTATATCCTTTTAATCCTTATTAAATGTTGGGATGACCCAAATAATAAATATGAAGTTCTAGCCAAATTATCAGGGCTTAAAAGAGCATTTTACACATTTGGCAAACTGTAGGGTTTTAACCTTTAAGAAATGGATAAATCCTCATTTCATATTAGAATTAAATGAGATATGATGCTCACGAGATGGTGATGAGATGACCATGATTACACCAATTGGTCATCGCATTTAGAGATTCTAAAGCTAAGTTTGTTTACTGAGTTTAGGGCTTCTCCAACGTCGATCCCTAAAAAGAACACATTATTTGTTCGCGGATCGCGTTCGGACGTGTCCGCGAATATGATACGGGATTGAGCCATCCAACCATTATAAACATTAAATTCGGGCAACAAAGGTGAGTCAGGCGGATCAAAAGGACAAAACACTTGAGGAAAAAAAGTGACAAGTGATTGGATGAGGTTGAAGATGATATGTCCAAACACTCCCAAAGCTTCCCCAAGGAACGTTCAGATTTGCGAAATTTCAGAAATCTGAACCAATCCGCGGACGTATTAGGGACACCATTGGATGGTAAAAACCAGCAAAAGTGATCCCAAACCTATGATCCAAACATTTACTGGAGCTTTGGGGGTCTACCTCGGAGATGCCTCTACATTGCTATGGCCGGTATCATTTATATTGAACTCTGAATATTGCGCGTCTTTCTAAATGCTGAACTAGAGTACTAGATACAAACTAGGTTTTGTTTCCCCAGAAATTTTATTTTAAAGAACCCAGAATTCTCTGGTGATTTACTTTAGTACCGAGGTATTTATATTTAGTGAGAAAATAGGGATACCTCAACTCGACCCAAATTTGAAACAGTTCATTTTTTCATGAAAATTCCTCAAAAATCGATTGAATTTCAGTCAAATCCAGTAAACAAAAAATTGCCTTTTGGCTGAACTCAAAACAGGACATCACTGTTTCCTAAATCTGGCAAAACCAATTTTAAGTACCCTGGACTGGACCAGGTTATATCTTGAATAAAATTAGTTTTTCTGATTCATATCTCCAACCTGAAAATGGCTCTTATTGTCTAAACTGAAACTGCAGCTCTTCAACCATTGAAAGAACAAAGAAGACTGAAAGAAAAATCAGATACTTGTGTGGCTGTTGCAGAAACTTGATCAACCACCTGATCAGCAGGCAGCAAGCAGCAAATTTAACCTACATCAGGAGTGAAATGACAAAACTTGCTAGCATTTATTTGCTGATAAAATCATCAGGAACTCAGAATTCATGTGCATATTCAGAAGTGTTTTCATACAGTTACCAATCAACTAGAACTCCACAACCAAAAGTGATGGAGTACAAAATCCAATGCTGATACAAAAGAATGAAGGTATGATGTAAATGCCTCTAACACACGTGAGAGAACTGGAACAGAAACAGAGTTGGACTTTGATTTAGGCGACCCATTACCGTTATCTCTGAACAAACAGCCAAGGATTAAGCAGGAGCCTGCCCTTCGATTGCCCGAACTGAAACAGGAACAGAGTTCGACTTTGGAGCAGGCGGCAGTGGAGCTTGCCTTACTTGGGCGGCTTTGGCTTCGGTTGCAGTCGTCCGGACTGAGGGTGTCCCCTCTTATACGGTTCCCTGCAAACCGGGCAAATCGACGGCTCGTTGCGTTCGCGGGAGAGGTTGAAGCATCGTTGGCAGTAGGAGGCATGCCTGCAGGGTATGAGCTTCACCAACCCCTCCGTGGACGAGCAATCCACGCAGCAAGGCTCCTCCTCGTCGTCGTCGTCGTCGTCGTCGTCGTCCTCCTCCTCCTCCTCCTCCTCCTCCTCATCCTCCTCCTCGTCGTCGTTGCTGTGCCCTGACGACGACATGCTCTTCTCCTCGTCATCGTTGTTGGCCTCCTCCTCGTCATCCCTGTGCTCAGACATCATGACCTCCTCCTCCTCCTCCTCCTCCTCGCCGGGCTCCTCATCGTCGCTAGCTTCTAGAAACAATGGAACCGAACTCCGATTACCAATCAAAGAACCTTAGGCCTTGAATATTTCCTGGGCAACTACCTTCAATGTAGACATTGGTGACGGTGGCATGCTCGGGAAGGGGAGGTAGCTGAGAAGACGACGGACACTTGACTCTGCGACGGCGGTCACCAAGATCCAACCCGCGTCCTCCTGTCGTCGCCGTTCCAGCCGGCTAACAAAAAGCAAGAAATCCAATTTTAACGCAACGATTCAGAAATCGACGGTAGCTGAGTAGACGACGGGCACGGAGGGCTGACCTGACACTTATGCGGCTGCAACGGAGGCGCCATGGTCGCCGGTGGCGCCTCCGCCATCCTCCTGTCGCCACCGTTCCGATCGTCCGCAAGAAAGCAAGAACCGAAACTTTCACACAAGAATTCAAGAACTCTGAAGTCTGAAGAGTTCAAAGAACCGTGCGCGCGGACTGCACCTCCAGGTAGGAGCAAGGCCTCGTCGGCGATCTCCCTGATAGACCGACGCATAGTCATGATCACCGCCTCAAGATTCTTCGAGCTCCCCCCTCCACTACCTCCGGCTGCAAAAATCCAAGAACCACAGTTTACGCCAAGAAACGCACGGACCAGAACAAAGAACAGGACGCTCTATTCTTCGGCATCTACCTCGATCGCACGGAAAGGCCATGACGTCGGCGCTGGGGCGGGGGAAGAAATCCAAGTGTAAGGCGCCGGAGACGCCTTTCTTGGGTGTCGACGGCGACGGTCCGCCAGCAATGGATCTCCATCTCCAGTCGGCCATCTCGCGTCTCCGGGAACACCGCACGTCAAGGTTCTCTCAGGCCAACGATGGAACTACTTTTCAGGAATTGCGTCGGACGAGGCGGGGAGCTCAGGAGCAGAGCGAAGCAGAGGAAACGGGGGGAGGGAGGAAGACGGAACGGAACCGCGGAAGGGGAAGGACGATTTGGAAGTGGAGGGAGAGCCGTTGTCTCCTTTTTATTTGATTTGGATTAGGCCCATTGCGGCCCAGAATAGCTTTTGCCGCACCGGCCTGTTAGAACACTCGCTAAAACACGGGACCCATTCCAATTGGAATGGAATTTCTTAATACTGAAAGAGAAGAGGTAGCAATTTGGAATGTAAATTACGTATTAATTTTAATATGTCTCACTATTCTAATTTTTTGAAGAAACTTCATGTTTCAACTTAATTATTGATCTCGAGTTCCTCAACAAAAAAATATATTGATCACAAGTTCCTCAACAAAAAAAAATATTGATCCCGAATAAAGCATTCCCATAAAATAAGTTGAGCTTGTGAGTCTCAGTACCAGGCAACGGTTAACCATGCATCTATGTTTTTAACACGACAATGTTTAGCATGATTGGTCTGATTCCAATATTTGGCAAATGCTAAATATTCGATAGAGATTGTTTGGTTATGAACCCTTTTATGGCAAACACTTACAAAATCCTCCTACTCAGCCATCTCCGCCATTGTCTTTTGGCTGCAATGCTTTTTGTGTGCTACTACAATAATAGCTAAACACTTAGGTGCAATAGTTTGTATACTTCTACAACAATTGTACATGACTGTAACCGTTCAAAATCCTAACACAGAACACACACGCATGTGAAAAAAATGCGGCAATGTGGAACAAGCTTGTACAATAGACATTCGTTGTAGCAAAACAAAGTAGGATGATTTAAATAGAAACTTATCAAATTATAAAAGTAAAACAACATTTGACTCCAACATTCTATGCATATAGTCATGCCAAGAAAACACCAATTCAAGAGACAAAAAAGAAGTCTCCCTAAACAATACCACCCCATTAGTTCCACTTGGCAGGGGAGACACCTAGACAATGGTAGTAGGATTGTCCCGATTCAATCTTGTTTGGCTGACATTCCCTATTACATGATGTATTTTGTATGGGCTACCAATGGGGGTTGAAAAGAGAAATACTTTCTTAGAGCTAGGCTTTTGTTGCAGTAAGATCAGGGCAAAAGAAACACCACCTTGTCAAATGGTATACTATTTGTGAATCTAGAGACTTCAGGGGGCTTGGTATTCAAAATTTTGATTGTATGAATATATCACTACGGATATGTTAGGGGGCGGTGTATTACTGCTATGAGACACAAAGAAGGTGATTCTCAATTTTGGAGTGGGTTATTAAGACATAAAGAGATAATTTTCTCTTTGTGTAGATTTAATGTTAGTAGTGGAATCAATATAATGGTTTGAGAAGACTGGTGCTTAGGAAATAAACATCTTAAAGATTTTATATCCTAGATCATATAATATCGATTTTGATAGAAACATGTCTACACATAAGGTGTTTGATAAAGGATTGACCAATATCTTTCTTAGAAAAATCATGTGCAAGATCCTCAAAAATTTATGTTGAAAACTAAGATCCCCTCTAAGATTAAGTTCTTTATGTGACTAATTAGAAAGAATTGCATTCTAACAAAAGCTAATCTGGTCAAAAAAAGGTTGGACGGGGAATCCTGACTACCCCTTTGGTGGCCATAACGAATATGTAGATCAAGTTTTTTTCTCCCATTTTTCTATCTATAAGATGCTTTGGAATATTTTACTTTGCCTTTTCAGTTTAAATAGTGTAACCCATAACACTAAAAGTTAGTTAGGTGATTAGATCAACTATTTGGTGGTGGTCGGGGGGGAGGGGGGGGGGGAGAATAAACTGATGCTAGTTGGGATTTTTGCCATGTTTGGAAAATTTGGAGATTCAAACTTAGTATTGTTTTTTTATAATAAAAGGGCCACTGGCCCTTGTGTCCCGATTAATTTCATTGCCAAATGGCTTCATGACTCGTCTATTTTATACAAAAACAGGAAGATCAAGAAATGCTTAGGTTAGGGGGGGGGGGGTACAAATGTAAGAGTTGATTGTGGGTGAAATCTTCAGAAAAGTTTGTGTATGACAGTTAAACGTAGGCATAATCTTCGACTGATTGCAACATCCACCGATGATGTATGGATGGTAAAGTTCTCCCCCTTTGTTACGTATGTACCCCCCCCCCCCCCCCCCCCCCCCCCCCCGCGCTTGTTTCGTGTTCTTTCCATTTTGTCGTTACCTAGAACTCTCTTTAGTATTCTATTGTCGTGTTTCTAGCTAAGTTGAAACAACTGCTCTAGTATTCTGTTCACCTCCTCCTTTAGGATCCGGCTTGTGGCTTCTCGAAGGATTTATCCGATCTTTGTTGCCTGCTTGATTTTGGAATGACTTCTCTCTTCCCTAGCTTTTAGGCCTTTGTATTCTCTTTAGTATTTGTTAGTTCCTGGTTTGTAACATAAATAGATAGTGGTTTATGTATATGTGATATATATGTGATAGGAGAGGTAACTCTCTTTATCAAAGAAAAAAAATAAGTTACACTGATCAAATCGGCTCGATTATTCCAACAATGACAAAGTTGCGATGGACGCATTTGGTACAGCCGCTATGTTACACTATTTATCCAACAAATGCCCCAAAACTTGCGGTAGAATATAACACTTAAAGTGGGAAACATAATGACGAGGATGGACCTCGGCAAATCCCATGGTTAGGTACCCTGAGTTGATTGAAGGAGGAAAGAGTGCGTTGTTGGAGATCTCATCGGGTGACAGGAACAAGGGATTTACCCAGGTTCGAGGCTCTCGATCGGTAAAACCACTATTCCTGCTCGATTTGCTATATGAAAGAGGTGTTTACAATGGTGGATGCGACTAGATTGCTAAAGCCGTGAGGTATTGTGAGTTGAGATTGAGATGTCCCTAGACGCCCCCTTTCCCAGCCTTTATATACTAGGCTAGGTCTCAAGGAGGCCATCTAGGGTTACAGGAGGATCCCTATACTACTTGCTTTAATTTTGAAGATATCTTGAAGAATAGGACCATACTCATCAACGACACACCAATTGGAGGTGCGTGATTCAATTGATCAATGCGACTAAACCATCAGTAGCATTGATCTTGGATGATGCTTAACGATGACCAAGTGAGCCTTGGAATGCAGCTTGATATCACCTCCACGGAGTTGCTATAGAGCTCCAAAATTCTTCCCCAAAAGTGGTCTTTGGATTGATGTGTTCAATGGTTGCATCCAAAGAGATGTTCATCCAAGCATTGCAAAGAGATCTTTGGTTTCACTACAATTGCTAATCCTAGACCTCTTGATCGGTTGAGTCTCGGTCTCTGCTTGCACGGGCACCTCCTCTTGCACGGTTACCTCCTATCTGGCCATCTACTCTACGCCCGCCTCTTCTTCGGCCTCATCCTCTTTGGCCTAATCCTCTTCAAACTCCCTTCGAAGCACTGGATCAAAAAGCAAATCATAATTAAGCTCCTCAAAGGCAAGTGTTTGAGAAGACTCCAAGGACACCATGAATTTGGCCTTGCTCATCTCCACACTACGGCAAAAACATCGAACCAATTCATCATTCATCGTCCTCCCAACAGTGAAAATGGTTGAAATGTAAAATATGTTTTTAACCTTGTAGGTGTTTCATTGAACACCTGACGGCTGAGGTCTTTGTTTCCAGGTGCGGCGTACGAACGAGCAGGAGCGGTGGATGTGGGGGTGGTCGGAGTAGAGGAACGCGCCGGTGGATCATGAGGAGTAGGTGCGGCCTTTTTCATTTTCTTCATTGCCGCCGCTCCGGCGAGGGTCGTGGCGGCCATCGTCGGTTTTCATGTGCGTTTGGCATTATCAGGAGCCGTGGGAGGGGGACCGGCCAACGGCGGTTGCGCGGTGGTCACAGAGGTCCTCCTTCCGGCAATGGCACTCCGATGTGCTAGCGAGGGTGGCCGACGGGGTGGCGAAGGGTTCTTGGGAGTCCATACCGGCCGCAGCTGAGGTCGTCAGCGGCGAAGGTGGTGCGTGGGGAAGTGGCGGCGCCAAGCATGCCTCGGCGGGGGAGGGATTTTTTTTTACTCGGACACGATGTCATCGAGTATATTTAGGCGCCGAACCTCTCTTTTTTGGAGCTGAAGTGAATTGTTTTAGCTCATTATGGTTAGCTGCAACTCAGTGGAGTATAACTGAAATTACACCTCACTATTGGATTATAAGTACCCCGCAAAAAAAGGGATTATAAGAGATCGGCTACAGATGCCCTTAGTACATCTGGGAGCAATGTTGGTCTTTTGATAAATTGTAGTGTCTACTGAATGCGGAACTAATTGAATGTAGTTTGCCGTCCATTTCAATAAATTTAGTTACTACAGTAAACACTTTTATACCCCGACTCTAGATATTGTCCATATGGGACTGTGACAATTGTTGCATATGCAGATAGGTGTCGTCGCAGTTATGAGATCCTAATGCTAAACTGTTACTGAGCGTACATAACTATGCTTGGATCATTTGCACTGAACTCTGAACATTGCCCTGTCTCTCTCGATGCTGCTGAACTGGACTGAATATGGTTCTCTTTTCCCCAGTAACTTTATTCGAAAGAATCCAAAATTCCAGCGATTGGTGACTACAGTAAGTACCGGCATATGTACTTTTAGTGAAAAAATGGTGACACATCAACTTGAACCAACTTTAAAAACGTTAAAAATTGTCAAAACTTGATCGAATTGCAGTCAAATCTATGTTTGGCTGAACTGAAAATCGGATATCAATTCTTACTAAATCTGACCATTTTTTTTACTAAATCTGAAAAAATGTAATTTAAGAATGCTGCACTGAACCAGGTGATATCCAAATGAAATCATTGTCCTCCCCTATGCATATTTCAATCCTGACAATAAGAGTTATCGCTTAGACTGAAATTGCAGTTCTTCAACCTTTGAAAAAACCAAATGCATGTGTGGCTAGAGCTGACCCATCTGATCAGCAGGCAGCAGCTATACAATAATTATCAGAACTGAAATGACAACGCTGATGAAAGCATCAGAAATTTAGAATTGCTCTCTGTATTCATCTGAAGTTAGGACTGAAGAATATACAGTTACCAATCAACGCTATTCGTCAGAAATTTAGAATTAAGAAACTGCAAGTTCAAATTTGCATCAACTAAACACAAAAAAATTGCTAAAAAACCTGAAAATCTAAGTTGGTTGAACTGAAAATCTGACCAAATCTATGTTTGATTGAACTGAAAATCTAACCAAATCTAATTTAAGAATGCTGGACTGGAGCAGGTGATACCCAAATGAAATCAGTGTCCTCCCCTATGCATATTTCAAACCTGAAATAACTGTTATAGCTTAGACTGAAACTGTAGTTCTTTAACCTTTGAAATAACCAAATGCCTGTGTGGCTAGATCTGACCCACCTGATCAGCAGGCAGCAGCTATAACATAATCCTCAGAACTGAAATGACAATACTGATAAAAGCATCAAAAATTCAGATTTGCTCTCTGTATTCATCAGAGTTTAGGACAACAGCATATACAGTTACCACTCAACGCTATTCTTCAGAAATTCAGAAGTAATAAACTGCAAGTTCAAATTTGCATCAACTAAACAGAAAAGAATGAACTAAATCCCCCAAACACATTCTGTTACTGTATCTCTGAACTGAAGAAAAGAATGAACTAATTTGCGAGTTAAATGCCATATCTTTAGCACATCAACCAGTGGCGGCGCCAGGAATTTGCCAGGAATTGCTGGAAATTTATTCAAAAGAATCCAAAATTCCAGCGACTGGTGACTACCCTAAGTACCGGCATATGTACTTTTAGTGAAAAAATGGTGATACGTCAACTTGAGCCAACTTTAAAAAAGTTAAAAACTGCCAAAAAATGATCGAATTGCAGTCAAATCTATGTTTGGCTGAACTGAAAATCGGATATCAATTCTTACTAAATCTGACCAATTTTTTTTACTAAATCTGACAAAATGTAATTTAAGAATGCTGCACTGAACCAGGTGATATCCAAATGAAATCAGTGTCCTCCCCTATGCATATTTCAATCCTGACAATAAGAGTTATCACTTAGACTGAAACTGCAATCCTTCAACCTTTGAAAAAACTAAATGCATGCGTGGCTAGAGCTGACCCACCTGATCAGCAGGCAGCAGCTATACAATAATTATCAGAACTGAAACAACGCTGATGAAAGCATCAGAAATTCAGAATTGCTCTCTGTATTCATCTGAAGTTAGGATAGAAGAATATACAGTTACCAATCAACGCTATTTGTCAGAAATTTAGAATTAAGAAACAGCAAGTTCAAATTTGCATCAACTAAACACAAAACAATTGCTAAAAAAACTAAAAATCTATGTTTGGTTGAACTGAAAATCTGACCAAATCTATGTTTGGTTGAACTGAAAATCTAACCAAATCTAATTGAAGAATGCCAGACTAAACCAGGTGATACCCAAATGAAATCAGTGTCCTCCCCTATGCATATTTCAAACGTGAAAATAACTGTTATAGCTTAGACTGAAACTGCAGTTCTTCAACCTTTGGAAAAACCAAATGCTTTTGTGGCTAGAGCTGACCCACCTGATCAGCAGGCATCAGCTATACCATAAACATCATAACTGAAATGACAACGCTGATAAAAGCATCAGAAATTCAGAATTGCTCTATGTATTCATCAGAATTTAGGACAGCAGCATATACAGTCACCAATCAACGCTATTCTTCATAAATTCAGAAGTAATAAACTGCAAGTTCAAATTTGCATCAACTAAACAGAAAAGAATGATCTAAATCCCCCAAACACATTCTGTTACTGTATCTCTGAAGTGAAGAAACAGCCCTCTGAGTGCCCAACAAACTGAAAGAGAAACAGAGTTCGACGCTTGAACTTTGAACAGGTGATCCTTTGCGCTTGCCTTACTTGAACCTCACCGGCTTCGATTGCAGACGTCCGGACTAACAGTATGCCCCCGTAAACTTGCGCCGGCAAACCGGGCACCGCCGGTTTGCTGGGCCGTTGCGGCGGCAGGAGTTGACGAAGCAGCGTAAGCAGTAGCAGGCATGCCTGCAGGGTATGAGCTTCCGCAACCCCTCCTTGGCCCCGCACTCCACGCACACGCTCTCCTCCTCGTCGTCATCGCCGTGCTCACTAAACATGCTCTCCAAATGGCACTGCAAGCAGCGTAAGCAGCTGCAGATATCCCTGCAGGGTATGAGATCCCGCAACCTCTCCAGGGTCCCGCACTCCGTGCACTCGTACTCCTCCCCCTCCTCCTCGCCGGCCTCCTCATCGTCACTGCCTGCTAGAAACAATGAAATCGAACTCTGATTACCAATCAAATTACCTTACGCTAACGCCTGAAACTTGAATAATTCCTGGACACCTACCTTCAATGTCGACGAAGGTTTCGGTGGCATTGTCCAGAAGGGGAGGTGGCGGAGAAGACGACGGACGCTTGACTCCGCGACGGCTGCCACCGGCACCGCATCCTCCTGTCGCCGCCGTTCCAACCGGCTGAAAGAACCCAAGAGATCCAATTAACGCAACAATTCAGAAGGCGGCGGTAGCTGAGTAGACGACGGGCAACGGGGCGCGGCCAACCTGACACTGTCCCGGCGGAAGCGCGGTGCCGGTGGTCGCCGGAGGTGCCACCTTCATCTTCCTGTCGCCACCGTTCCGATCGGCTGCAAGAAAACAAGAACCCAAACTTTCACACCAGAATTCAAGAACCCTGAAGAACTCAAAGAACTACGCCTACTGCACCTCCATGTGGGACGAAGGCCTCGTCGGCGATCTCCCCGATCAACCGCCGCCCAGGCATCATCACGCCCCCAAGATCCTCGGAGCTCCCCGCGCCACTACCTCGGGCTGCAAGAATCCAAGAAACCACGGTCCAAGTCAAGAACCGAACGGAACAGAAAGAACAGGGCGTGATCTCTTCTTCGGAATACCTGTATCGCACGGGATGGCGATTGGGGCGGCGCTGGGGCGGTAGAAGAAATCCAAGTGCAATGCGCCGGGGTTCTCTTCGTTAGGCGTCTCCGGCGACAGTCCGCCAGCAATGGACCGCCTTCTCCAGTCGGCCATCTCGCTTCTCCCGGAACACCGCGCGCCAAGATGCTACGAGGGCCTGTGCAAGAACTGCGGCAGACGATGCGGGCAGAGCGAAGCAGAGGAATCGGAGGGCGGAAGGGAGCTAGAAGAAGGTGCGGGAGGGGGATGATGTGTATATATGCTGCCCGGCGTGCTCGCGAGAAGATGGAATTTGGAAGCCGGGGGGGGGGGGGGGGGGGGGAGCCGTTGTTACATTTTCCCTTTGATCTTGACTGGGCCCACTGCGGATCAGAATGGGCTGTATTTGGCGAACATTCATCATATAAGGATATATTACGAACAAATCAGTTTGGGAAACAACAAAAAAGGTGTCTCCCCGGCGATCTTGATCGTATGGGTTCTATCTTCCATCGTGAGATTCTTGATCGTATGGGTTCTATCTTCCATCGTGAGATTCCTTACATGGTTATCTCTCGTCTGTTGCGGTCCTCGACGCGGCGATCTTTGACCTGGATTTTCCTTTGAGGTAGAGCCGGAGACGATCTGATATAGGGTTACAATGGAAGGCAACATCTCGAGGGTTCTTTCTGATCCGCTCGAGAATCTGCTTTGTAGGTTGAATCTTCAGGAGGAGGAGGGGGAAGGATTCGTTTGGGAAGAAGAATTGAAAGAACCTCCAGCTCCGGTAGACTGGTTGGTGATCGCTTGAGTCCTCACTGATCGTTCGTTTAGTCCAAGTGCCTTGTTTGCCGATATGAGATCGACATGGAACCCTGCAAAGGATGTAGTTTGGTGTCGAGTCGATGATAACCTCTTGACGGTCCAGTTTGGCTGCCTAGCTGACTGTAACAAAGCCATCAAGATGGGTCTTTGGTTCTTCCGAAAATTATGGTTCTAGATAAGATTGCTATTTGGGCACAGACCCACAAGCTTCCGGACAAATTCCTACATGAACATATCATCTATAATACCTAAATAGTTCATCCCCACTAATCTATTTATCTTGACATGCAAGCTATCTACATCACTAAGTAGGTCCATCATGTAAAAACTCTTCCACTAACTCTTCATGCACATGCTCCTATTAATATTGCATGTGCATGCAACCTATCACAAAATAAATAATAACTTTTTGTGCACTCAACTTCATAATTTATAAGCAACTTTTTATATATAAAATAAATTTATGAGTTACATCAAATTTTATTTCTCTATATATTGTCAAATAACTAAATTACCAAAACAAAAATCAAACTCAATTTTTTTTATATTTGATCAAATTTTCTTAGACTTTTTACTTTAAACAACATTTCTTTCAAAAAAATGTATATAATCAATTTATACTATGTTTAATTAATTTTCACATGTTTTTTAACTCAATTTTTCACATGTTTAAAAAAAATCAAATTATTTCTTAACAATTTCCGCAGCAACGTGCGGAGTATCATCTAGTTAAAGGAATCTGCCGCCCCATAGGTGGCAGATCGGGCGCGAGGGCTCGGGAACCTTTAGCACCGGTTTGCAACACAAACCGATTCTAAAGGTTTAGAGGTTTAAGTTTTTTATTTTATTTTCTTTTTGGTTTTAATAGTTTAGGGTTTAGGGTTTAATAATTCTTTTCTTTTGGGTTTAGGATTATTGTTTATTTTACGCTATTACATAATGTATAATGCATATATATATACATGTAGAATATCTCGTAGCTAGCTAGAACCATCATATATAATAGAATTATCGTACCATCAACATATATATACATCGATCATATATAGTACTAGTGCCTCACCACCTCCCCTCTTTGCTTGCCTCGAGCCCACAACAATGTAGGGCATTTGAATATACATACAATATACATCATATGGACAACACACCAGTTTCCTATTACATATGGTAAGGGAATTCTCCGGTCGACTTATTTAGGACTTCACGAAGAAGAAATCCCGCTATTTCCTCTTGAAGTGTTGGCATGCGATCATTTATGTCGAGTTTATCCCGCTTCTCCCAAATCTTATTATTTAAAGAAGATGATCAATATATGAATATATTACATATGGTAAGAACAAAGTCTAGATAGTATTTACGTACCATCATTGTTCTTTGATTAATCTTTTGGGTCATATACCGAATGTTCTCCATTACGTTGTAAGCACAAGGTTCATTCCCCGATGTCTGCCTCATACACTTCACAACAAAATAGAATTCAAACATATTTAATAATCAATCATATATATGATAATGGTATATTGAAACTAGAAATATAATTAAATCGAATGTTCCCTCACATATTTATCATACTGCCACGTCAGCTTCTCCTTCCATTCACCGCGCTCGAGTTTTTTAAACTTTTCCCAAACTCTGCCGTCAAAGAAAATGAATAAAAGAGTTAATTACTTGATATAACAGAAACTTAAAGTGAACACTAAAGAAGCCTACATGTGTGATAATGATTAAAATTACCTGGCGAATGAGTTCCTAATTTCTTTATACTCACTAATATCTTTACGTAGTGAGTCCATTACCGTAACCATTCCTTTTTCCATTTCAATGTCTATCAAGATGAAGTGATAGTTGCGCACACGTAAGCGGGTATCACTTATATAACAATATCGAGTAAGCAAAACTATAATTTGTAGTACAAAATAATGACACTCACTTGAAGTTGTAAGGAAATAGTATATGTTCTTCTGCATGTAGATCCCTATAACTTTTAAGCAAACACTACTAGAAAACAGGCTATAGATAATATGAACACTAATGGCGCACTATACATGTGGTGCGCCACTACTATATAGTAATGGCGCACCTATACATAGTGCGCCATTAGTAACCTAAATAACAATGGCGCACCTGATAAAAAATGCGCCATTACTATATTTGACCATGATTTGATCCATTTCTGAACATAATAATAGCGCATTTTTCATAGATGCGCCATTAGTAAGTTAACATAGCAATGACGCACCTTTATAAAAATGCGCCATTACTATGTCCAGAAATGGATGTGAATGGCGCATCATAACAGTGCGCCATTGGTAAGCGCTGACGCCTCACACATGCCTGCCCACGGCCCCACCCTGCCACCCACCGCACGCACCAACACAGCCCCACCCTTTCTCTTCTCAATCCCCTCCCACGGCTCTCCCAATATTTTCCTCGGTTCCTCTCGTCCTCCTCCAGATCCCCCGTCCTCCTCCTCCAGATCCCCCGCAACCCCAGCCCCAAACCCTAGCTGTCGGGGAGATCGTCTAGGCCAAGACGAAGGGCCGCCACCACTGGTGGCTCGCGCGCATCCACACCCCCGACGCCCCGTCGCCGACTACTCCGACGACCAGCGCCCCGCCACCGCCCCGCCAGCGTCGTCAAGCCCTTCCCCGCCGCGCCGACGCCGACGAGATCGCCAAGGCCAACACCGCGCTCGCCTTCCTCGCCGTCATCGCCCAGGCCAGGGCCGCAACCGTCTAGATCCTCCGCGACGCCCTCACCTGCCGTCGGCCTCGACCCCCCTGCCGTTGGCCTGCTAGACCGCGCCAGTCTCGAGAGCTTGGTCCTCGCGTTCAACAAGGGTGGGGCCTGATGGACCCGACCTCTACACAGAGACGGCGACGACGTGGATCCTGGAGGAGGCGCCCGAGGAGGTGAGGCGGAGCACCTCCTGCACGTGGATCTAGTCTATAGTACGTACGAGCACCTCACACATCGTCGCTTGATCGTTTTTTGTTTGTCGTTTGTTTTCCGTTCTTCTTTTTCAATTCCTTGGCACACCACATCTTTTGTTTGCGTTGATTTCTTTTATTAGAAGAAATGGCGAGTCGGCAGTCCTAGGAAGCATGCATGCATGCATGAGAGGATTATATTGAAGTGTATACATGGATATGATTGAGATATGCGGCATGTGCTCTGTTGAAATGCTCTGCTCCCTTTTGTTTCTGGCATGCTTTTAACTTCCAGAAATTCAGTTTGTAAACTGAAAATTGAGATTAAGGCAAAATTTGGGTTCCAATGATGCAGCGAAGCTGATAATATATAAACTAATATTTGGTCTAATTTGGGCACAACTTGACTTTTGCGTGTGAATAGGATTTGATGCGTTGACACTGAAATCAGTAAGGTAATTGATTGAATTCCACTTTGCATATCCTGGTGGTTTTCCACAGAATGTTGTGCCTGCTTTACATTAAGGTAGTTGATTGAATTCCACTTTGCAGTGTGTTGGCTGTTGCTTTACTTCAAAAATCAGTATGCGGTCTATTATCAGTGTCAGTTTTCAGACAAAAAAGTATTGGTTTATTGAATGTTGTTTTCACTTATCCATTCTTCAGTTTCAAGGTAGGAATTGCTTTTTCAAATGCTGAAGTTGTCTTCTTTTTTTCAAGCCTCTAACTCAATTCTGTATTTTAATGAAATTCCATATTGCATACAGTAAAGAATGAAGTTGCAAACATACTTATGTCTATTACTTGTTTGATTAAGGTTTATGATTAAAAAATTGATCTTTTAAAAGAATAGCTCCTCCTTCATCTCCTGGTTGCAGGGCATGGGTGGCCATGAAGAGAAAAACCAGAAAGGGCAAGACGACGACATTCCCCCACTGCCTGGTGCTACCAGCCGCATAGGCCAGCACTGCCTCCTCTGGCTCTCTGACCGAGACACGGAGGCCATGTTGGCGGCCGAGCTCGACGCCAACACGGCCTCTCCGTCGTCTCTGATGCGCGACCCATCGACAAGAGGCTGCTCCGCTCCCTGATTGCGTTATTTTCTTTTTTGTAGGGTCCTAGCTGCAAAGTTTAGAAATTTTGTTTTTTTTTCATTTAGGTCCTGTAATAACTCTGATTTGTAATAGAATAAAGAGGCCTTTTTTAAACTGGTCAACCCAGATTCACCGCATCTAAAAAAAATCCAGATCCACCGCCTGCCACACCCAGGCCCACGTGGCCTTTTAATTTATTCGGTAAGCAGTGGCGCACACGGTGAGTATATCAATGGCGCACTTTATTGGTATAACAGTGGCGCACATGGAAGCTATTAATGGCGCATGTCTTGGTGCGCCATTATTATCTGAGATAGTAATGTCGCACAAAATGTGCGTCATTACTATAAGTTAGTAGTGGCGTGCTAGTAATGGCGCACCGGATGTGCATCATTAGTAGCAAAAATAGGTGCGCCATTAATGTCCTATTTTCCAGTAGTGAAAAGGGTCTCCGTGAATTCTGTATTATGTTTTACTGTTACTTCATGTATGATATTTGGGTCAATGAACACAATGCGAAAGAATCAATCTTTTCTCATTTCGTACATCTTTTTTCTGCGTAATACCACACACAAAAGAATATATATAGTGAGGATAATACAGTCAATGACGTACGAGCTGAGCTAGAAAGAAATCACTTACAGACAATACAAACTGACGATAGATTTGTCGAGTGCCAATTGATGGAATAACTGAAATAATTCTTCATTTGCAATCCACAAGTCACCAGTTCCATTGTCGAAATAATCTGGCCTGATCGGAATCCAGAAGCCGGTCATCTCGAACGGTATAGCTTCTGTGATGTACCACTTATGCAAGTTGCGCATTTGCGTTGATAATAGCTTCTCTTCTTCTTCAGTGACCATAGGCTCCCCTTTTGCATATTTCCTTTTTGGAGATGGCTCACCGGACAAGTCATCAAGGTTTAAAAATTGTTCAATAGTAAGACCCGCCTCTCTAGAAAATGCTCTTTGTTCGTCGGTTATCTCTTCCTGCTGCTTGGTATTCACCTTGAGCGGGACTATCGATTGCACTGTCTGTTCTCCGAGCTGGGCAACAGTTTTCCCGCATTTTTTACTGCCTGAGTGGCTGCTTCTTGAACCCTTTTGCAGAAATGACTTGTTAATAGAGCGTTCGTAGTCCGAGAACACGGTCTTAACAGGGGGTTCAAACATCTTCAAGAAGTGCTGTACTATTACCTCGGGTATTTTCTCCTTCGGTGGCGAGGGAGGTTTCGATGCAAGGTGCTTCGCCACGGCTTCATCCACTATGGCCTTGGTTTCAGCTTCACTCCTATCCCAGGGTAAGACCGGCGGACTCTTCTGGGGTTTAACTTTCTTTGTTTTCTTCTTCGGTGGACTCCTATGACGCGGCGGAGGTCGATTACTTTTTGATTGTCGTGTTTGCCTTCTATCCATCACGGGGGGAGCTGGTGGGATCGGTTGGCGCTGCGGACTCGCGATGTGGGGTGGTTGTGGTGGAATCGACTGACGCGGCGGAGTCGCGCTGCGCTCCACGGGGATGGATGGTGCAGGACTCGGCTGACGTCGCAGCGGATCAGTTCCACTGTGCTCCATCTCGGGGATGGATGGTGCATGTAACAACCCAGTTTTCACAAAAATTAATTTTTTTTCGGTGTGAATTGTTTGATTGTCTGATTTGTTTGCGGTGTTTGCATCCCCGATTTATCGATCGGCGATTATTCCCCCCCCTCTTATATCGTATCGGACGGAGACCGACCCTTGCCACCCTGACACTCGACCTTTGCGACACCGGGTTTCACCCGATCACCGTCGCGAAAACCGCACCAGACCAGCTGCAGTCAACGGAACGAAAACCCCATTTATTTAATAAACGGATTATTTTATTGGGGCACCGAAAAATGTTGTCGGAATGTCACCGCAGTGAGGTACGATCGACGGGCTCGACGCGCGAACGCGTGGTTCGTGATTTCGTCCGAATCGGAGTTCGTACGGAGTCTCGGCGGTCACGAACGCGATCACCAGACGCGAGAGAGAGGTACCGGGGGCATTTGCGTAAACAGACCAGCCAACCCTGCCCTATATATCACCCCACCTCCCAAACCAGCCAATTAGGGTTCCCCTTGCACATTTTGCAGCCACACCCCCAATTTCTGGTCCAATTTTCGCCCAGATCCCTCTCCCCACCGAAACCCTAGCCCTCCAGGCCACCAGAGCCGTCGATCTGGCCGATCTGCGGCTCAGATCGAGTCCCACAGACTCCCAGCCGCCTCTCCAGCCAATCCAGGCCGCACGGGCCCGCACCACCGCCGCCAGGCCCGCCTCAGACCGATCTGGGCCGCGCCACCCCGTGGAGCTCGGCCGCGCCGCCCGCGATTCCGGCGAGCCGCCGGCTGCCGGCCAGCCGTGGCCCTCCTCTCCTCGCGCCCCTCCTCTTCTGTACTCCTCCTCGCCTCCCTGACCACCTCCCCCTCCTCTCCTCGCAGGTGGCTGCGCCGCCGTCGCGCCATGGCTTCTCAAGCCGAAGCCGAGGAGAGCTCGGTCGCCGCCACCCGTAGCCTCCCGACGGTCGTCCTCGCCGGATCCGGCGGGATCCCGTCCGCCACCTCCCGGATCCGGCCGCCCCAGCCACTCATGGACCCCCTCCGCGCCGCCCTGCTCCGGTGGCCGGCCGCCGCGCCGCCTGCCTCGCCGGGGTCGGGAACGGGAGGCCTCCCGATCCAGCGCCTCCAACCGCCGCTGTGGCATGGGCCGGCCTGCCACGCCCCAGGCCCAGCCGGGCGCCTCCCTCCACCGGCCCAAGACCCCGAGCCCAGCCAGGCCGATATGGGCCAAGCCCATGGGTGAGGCCAGGCAGCCTTTTTTTTCCCTGCTGCTTTTTTTTTCTAAGTCCCTGTTCAGTACTGCTGCTGTTGCTGTTTTGCGAAGATAATTGCGATCAATCCGTAGCTCCGATGAACATGCCCCCAAAACGAAAACTGCTTAGAATTGCGTGTTCTTTAATCCGTATTTTGTGAGCTTTTGCATTTGAGGCCATCTTGATTGTGTAATTCTGCGTTGAAGTGGGCATCAGGCCGTTAAACTGCTAATTTTTCCTGTTAAGTGCTGCTGTTTATATTTTGTTGCAACTTCGGTCGACGAGTGTGTCGCGACCGTTTATCGGAATTGAATGATTCCAATTGCATATTGTTAAGCATCATGTCTACTTTCATTACAGGTATTGCATCTTCATGTTAGCATTACTGGTCATATAGTTATTCTGATCCAAAGTTGCTATGCTGCTGTTTTTGACAGCCACCTCTGTTTTTCACTAAGTCTGTTACTTTGCGATGCCATGTTGTTTGCTTAATATCTTTTGATCTATGATGCCTTTTTGCATGATTATTTTTGCCATGCCTTCTCTGCCATGTCTACTTTAATTTCAAGTCATTTGTGAGCATGTTTGAATTGATTAACCTGTTTATGCAATGCTCTAAAGTGTGCATCGTGATGTTGGCAGTTTGTGCCCATAACTTGTTTTGCTTATATCTTTTTAACCGTAACTCCGTTTGGAGTGTGCCTTATATGTAACTTGATTTGTTTTTCATGTACTTTGTGTTTATGCTATTGTTTTCTGCTGTTAACCAACCTAAAATATGGTTTAGGACAGAACAGTACCAAATGTTTTAATCATCGTGCGGCACTTAGTGTTATGCCATGTTTAGGTTGTGCCCCACTTAAATTGACTAGCATAGATAGTTTATCTTATGTTTCACCTTTTCCATGTCTGTGTGCTATGACATGCTTGCTTGAGTTTCCATGTTAATGACCGTTGATTGATTACCTGTAGCTAAGCAACTTGAACCACCGTAAACGTGCGGTATTCGTCGTGTGTGACCGATTCCCCACTTAAACTATTAGTAACCGTTCTCGACGATAGATCCGTATCGCGTTGCCGTGTAGTGTGATGTCTTCTTGATCTTGTGTTGCCCCGTAGTAATAGATGCTTGCTCGTTGATTGCTTTCCAGTGTTTACCCTCTTGTGTGCTTTCGCGGGTACCTTCGGAGACGATGCGAGCTTGCGATCGACTACACCTTCGGAATCCGACTTATCAACAGGCAAGGACTATACATTACTTATGATCCATTCTATTTCAACCAGCGGTTTGCATGCTAGTCTAGGTTAGGTCGATGTTTGATCCTACCACATGTTTACAACCTCTTTCAAACCGATACAGCCATGTCCCCTCCCAGCAAACCTTGTACTGCTATGTTACTATTGCTCGTTGCTCAGCCCTTGCTTAGTATGCGTGCTTAGGATGCTACGATGTTACCCTGTTACTCCTGGGTTTGGGATATCACATTATTATATTGTTGTTGATGATATGATTGTTATAATGTTGACTATATTCGACGAAGGATGGAAGGTCTAGGCTATCCCGCCCCGACGCTTTGTTCCATTCGAGTCACCTAGGATCCGAGTTCCGGGTATTGGTTTTAAGACTGAGCGTGCCTAACCGCGTGTGGGATTTTATGGGGTCCCCTTTTCTTACCTACCTAGCTTCAAACATTTCTAGAGGTGGCCCAAGCTGGTTTTACCATTTGAAAACCGTGTGTGTGATTGGTGAGCTCCTAGCAGATTTTTCAAACAACTCGGGCCAGCGGAGACATGGTTTCTTTGTTGGTCCACACCTGGAATCTACGGGGATGCCCACAGCTGTTTGGGTAGCTAACCCGACCTCGTCCCGCCGGAAGAGTCGTCCGATCCGATAGCGCGGCCGGCCTTTGGATTGGGTGTCGACTCCCCGGGGGCCACCCGGATTTGTGCGTTGTTAGTTAGAGGGACTTGTCGTTCCGGATCTCTTGGGGATAAATCATAAAATGGTTGCCTATCATGGGTAGCAACTGAGAGAGATGGGCGTGCGTGCGGAGCCTTGTAATGGGCAGTTGGTACACCCCTGCAGGGTTAAATCTTTTCGAGAAGCCGTGTCCACGGTTATGGATGACTTGAGACCTACTCCTTGTTCATAGACAACAACAACCGAGATAATCTTAATATAACTTGATCAACGTGTGTGTGTGCCTTGACTGCTTCTTCTTCGTCGGGATGCGAAGAGGAGGACAAGGATAGGATAGGTGTTATGTTTGCGTAAGTAGCTGATAGAAAGACTTGTTGGAGGCGATTCCTCATCGAATGCTTGGCTTCTTATCTTACTCTCTAGATCGTTAGCCACTTCATAAATGCTAGTGCGGCAGCAACCTCACCACTTACCCCATCCTTACCGTAAACTACTAGTTGTCCTAGAATGACGAGTGATGAAGTCCTTGCTGGGTCAGATGACCACTACAGTTGGATGTTGAGTACCTCTGTACTCATGATACTACCCCCAAACTCTTTTCAGGGTGCTTGATCGACAACAGGTACGGTGATCGACGTTTCACGTGGAGACTCGACGACGACTAGTTAGGCGGATCCCGGCGGAGGGCCTGGACCCGTGTGGTTATGGCGATCGATGTTTTTTTCTTTGCCAGTAGGCATTTGCTTGTAGTCTGTACTCAGACATATATCTTCCGCTGTTGTATTGTATTAAGGCAGTTGTATGCCGATTGTATGAGATGTTGTATCCTTGTATCTGTAATGTTGTGATATCATGTTGTAAATCCGGGGCATATGACTATGTCATATGTCGCGGTGGGACCGATATGTGCTTCGTCCCCGGATTTGGATGGAAACATCGAGATCTGGAACAGTACCGCATATCGGGCCTTACAACTTGGTATCAGAGCCTTACCGACTGTAGGATCCCTTTACTGGCCGAAGTCGAGTCTAGACAAAAACTATTTTGTAGTTACTAAGTTAGCTATCGGAGAGTAGGAATCTTTTTACTCCTTACCCTTTGCTCTGGTCAGGACAATTGTCGTAAGTGTTTTACTCTCGCCTTATCCCCTTCAAACTTTAGGATCTCGAGTGTGTGGAGTATCGGAACCGTTACAATGCCTTGCTTGCAGCGTATTGTCTCGATTCCGACCTCTGGTTTGGGAAATCCTGTAGTACCTTTAGACTTCCAACTCTGGTGTACATCTGGGTCATCCATTGCCATCCATCCTTTTGTCGGTGTTTTCACGACTTGCGTCGAAAAGCATTATCCCTTGATCTGGATTTCGCGATCGTTCTTCCTCTTGTCACTGATGGTTTCGTTTTTTCGACGATGTCGTCTCTCTGCGGAAGTATCTCGACGAAGCTTCGACGTTCGACATGGAGCAGAGTCCCTTGTTGGCGGTGTTGAAGATTTTCGACTCTCTTCTTTCCCCCTTCCCCTCTCCCTTGGATCGTCCAGGATCTCGGGACGAGATCCCTTGTTGGTGGTGTTGTATTGTAACAGCCGAGTTTTCACAAAAATTAACACTTTTGCTATTGTTTTGCCCTCATTCTTGCATGATTTGGACGAAACTAACCCGGACTAACGCTGTTTTCAGCAGAGCTGCCTGTATGGTTTTATTGTGTGCAAGAAAATGGAATTTTAGGTATCTCAGAAAATTCCGGGAAAATTCACAGAAAATCCACGCACCAGAAGCTTCCACCAGCCAGAAGTGGGGCCACATGGGAGCCACAGGGGCCCCAGGCGCCTGGCTGGCGCGGCCCCACCCCTGGCCGCGCCGGGGGGCCGCCTGGGAGGCCTCCACCTCCTCTCGTGCCCTACCTCGACTCCTATTTATTCTCGTTACAGGAAAACCCCAAAAAAGGAGTCGCTTTTCCAGTTTCCGTCGCGGAGCTGCCGCCACCCTCTGTTCTTCTTCGGGAGGGCTAATCTGGAGGCTGATTTGGCCTCCGGAGAGGGGAGATCGTCGCCATCGTCATCACCATCACCAATCCATCCCTCCTCCATGACTTCTCTTCACATGTGTGAGTAATTCCCTGCTGTAGGCAAAGGGGATGGTAGGGATTGGATGAGTTTGATCATGTAATAGTTCGTCAGATTGTTGGGGGCATGTTGCCTATCATCTATATTGGTGTTTATCTTCTTTGCTTCAACTTGTTGCTCTTAATGCTTGTCACTTTGGGCCCGAGTGCCATGTTTTCAGATCTGAACCCTATGTGTTTTCATGAATATATTTGTGTTCTAGATCCTATCTATGAGTTGTATGCACCTATTATGGTCCGGAACCGACGATCCCAAAGGTGAAAGCTTGGGACACCAAAGGGGATGGTCCATAATTTGAGGATTCCATGTATCCATTGAGTTTATTGCTTTGTTCCGGTGCTCTTTGACAGGAGCACCTTAATTTCCATAAGTTCCCTTTGGCCCCGTTCGTAGCGGGATGGTAGGACAAAAGATGTTGTGCAAGTTCTTATTGCAAGCACGCACAACTACCTACGGGATACATGCCTGATGTTTGATATTTGCCTAGATGATCATTGCTTTTCTGTGTGCCTTGCCCCGTGTTAGAATCTATTACATGTTCACTCTCATCCATGCAGCGCCCAACCATCCATCTCCCTAGCCTACAGTGTTTTCAATCCTGCTGGTCATTAGTTGTTACTTTTGCTGTTTACTTTTGCTGTTGCCACCATCACTATCATATTACCATTACCACTTATCTTTTGTTGCAAGCAAGTATATTTCAGGTGCGGTTGAATTGACAACTCAATTGTCAAAGCTTATAAATACCCTTTGGCTCCCCGTGTGTCGAATCAATAAATTGGGTTAACTTACCCGCGAAGACTATCTCGATCCCTTACAGTTGTGGGGCATCAAGCAACGTTTTCTGGCGCCGTTGCCGGGGAGCATAGCAATATTTACAAGTCTACTTGAAGTATCCTGCCTGCTGCACATCATCCGCTATGGGTAAGAAAGGAGACCCCAAGGTTCTGATCTTACCATCCCGTACAAGAAAAGGTACTGTTCTAAACACTAGTGCTACACTTGATTCACCTTCTGTTATGAGTAAGTTTACTTCAGCACCACCACATGATGCTTCTACTGAGTCTGTCACTATATCCGATGCTTTTGATGATGCTTCCACTACTCTTGATGATACTACTTTTCTTGGCTACTATATTGAAACTCAGACTGCTAAGGCTGCAGCAGAATCCAAGACCGAGACCCCTGCTACCTATATTCCTACCTGCAAAACCTTTGGTTACCCGTGCTTATATGAACTCAAGGAGAGAATCCTTGATGATGATTATGTTACTCTTGATGATGATTTTTGCAGGGAACTCAGAGAGTGTGTCGACTCTGACCCCGGTGCTGTTAAGGAGTTGCTCAAAAAGCACTCCATGAAGAACAAAGTTATTCCTGATCCTAAATTTGCCACATCCCCTATATGCATCATTGATCCTGATTATGATTTCTCTGTTGATCTTTCACTTATCTACAGTCGAGGCTAACCCATTTTATGGCAGAGAAAATGATGATGCTATAGCACACTTGACCAAACTCGCTGAGCTAGATAACCTATTCACTACTGATGAGAAGATACAAAACTTCTATGTGGCCAAAATTTTTCCTTTTTCTTTGAAGGAAGACGCTAAATCATGGTATGATGCACTATCCTATGGTTCCATTAAGAGTCCTCATGACTTAGTCAAATTCTTTGTTGATAAATATTTCTCAGCTCATATGCAACATGCTGCTTTGCAAAGAATCTATAACTTTAAACAATTGCAGGATGAGCGCCTCCCTAAAGCTTGGGGGAGGTTTTGTGATTTACTTAAGGTTATGCCGGGACATGGAGTCCCCAAGAATGAACTGCTTGATATATTTTACGCTGGTTTAACCGACGAATCTAGATCCTACCTGGATAGTTGTGCTAGTTGTGTTTTCAGGGAAAGAACACCGGACGATGCAGAAGAATTAATGCGCAAAATTTCCAAGAACTATGAAGATTGGTCCGTTCCTGAACCACTTCTACCACCGAAAAGGAGGGGCATTGTCGTCGATATGTGACGGCAGATGCCATGGGGATGGCTAAAGTGAGGGGAAGACACGAGGGAGAGAATGTCGATGGTGCCGGAATCGGGTTGGGCACAAGCACGGTGAAGACACCACGATGTACCCAGGTTCGGGGCTCTCCGGAGAGATAACACCCCTACTCCTGCCTGTCTCTTATATATCAATGAAGGAATTACAATAACTACTCTTCTGTCTTCTCAGGGGAAGGAGTAAACCGCCGCCGTGGGCAAGGTCTTCTCCTGCTTCCCTGGGGAGTGACTACGGGCAGTAAATGAACTGAAGGGGAAAGAGTTAATGAGATCTCAGGTGTGGCGTCCCTCGCGCAGGAGGGGTACCCTGGCTCTTATAGTGTGAGTCCAGGGTACTTCGGTAACTTCAGTGCCGAATGGGCCCTGCTGTCAACCTCTAATCGGCCTGGGCCCACCGACTGCTCCTATCTGGGCGATCCGGAGCCTACGAGCGGCGGCCCATGCTTCTACCTCGTAGAGCCTAGTGATGAACAGTGGAGCTAGGGGGTGCGGTCTTGTCGGCCTGTCCGCGGAATCGGCGGGGAGGTCGACACCGTATCTCCAGCAAATCCTCGATGTGACCTGGCCTTCCTGCCACCCAGATATCTCGGGATATGGTATTTATGACCTCGTAATCATACCCCCGATTGGGTGGTAGGTTGCTCCGATTGCGCCTGGACCGACTGGTGGTTCCTGGTAAGGCCGATTGCTCTGGGTAGTCGGCCTTCTGGGAATCAACCTCGGTCCAGCTGCAGACCAATCGGACGAATGTCTGATAAGGGAAGGGGTGGGCCGATTGCGCCTGGGCCGACTGCTGGCATTTGGTATGGCCGATTGCCTTGGAGCAATCGGCCGTACCTCCGCCCAGCTCGGCCCAGCTGCAGCGCAATCGTTCCATCCTTGTCTTGAAAGCTTGCTTCCGCTTGGGTTAGCCTACCCGGGTACCAATCCCCCGACAGTAGCCCCTAAAGCTGTAAAGGTCCCACGGTCACTTGACCGCGGGGCCTTTGCAGCTTTTCAATCCGTCTTGACGTTTTCCGACTGCAATGGCCTCCTCGAGTACGTCACTCCGAGCCCGTCGGCCGACTCGGAGATCACACTCGGCTGACCCCACTTCCACCCGATTGGCCTTGGGTCCTTCTCACTTCGTGTCTTCATTTTCTGGCAAAAGTATCTTCTGCCGATTACGCTCCAACGGTTACCTTCGACTCGCCCACGATGTGATCAATGAGTTGGGACCCACAACCCACGCGCGACGTGACATAACTGCAGGAGCTGACCCCCATGTCGCACGCCTCGCCTTATGCGCCGGGATCCTTTGTGCTGATTCGTCGGTTGGCCTCCCTGTGCCCTAGGCCACACCGGGCCACACGACCGCAGGGTCATCCCACTCCCCTCCCCCGCCGCCCATATAAGCCACCGGGGGGGGGGGGAGCCTCGCCTCTTCCTTCTTCCCAACGCCTCCTTCACCTCTAGCTTTCTCTCTCCGCGCCATTGCAGCTCCTCGCGCAAACCTTCTCTCCCGTGAACCTCTGCTCTCCAACTTGCTCTAGCCACTGACTTGTGTTCTTCGCCGCCTCCGCCGCCGCCGCAGCAGTTCATCGGCGTCGTTCTCGTGTTTCGCCTCGATCTTTTTCCTCTTCTTCCTCTTCTGCGAAATCCATGGCGCCGCGACGGGACGTATCGCAGGCGAGCCGCGGGTGCTGGAAGGGATCCCAGGTCACCACTGCCGCCGTCGAAGCCCTGATCCGCGCCCGAAAAATGCCTGCGGAGATCGAATGGCGGATCCCGGGCAGGGCCGATGTCGTGCCCCGCGCGCGCGCGGGCGAGAGGGTCGTGTTCCTCGCTCACTTTGAGCGTGGATTCGGCCTTCCCGCTAGCGCCTTTTTCCGCGAATTCCTCGACTTCCACCGACTTCAGCCTCATCACCTTGCAGCTAACTTCATCATGAACCTCTCCGGGTTCGTGACACTCTGCGAGGGGTATCTCGGCTGCCGACCCAACATCGCGCTTTTCAAACGCTTCTTCAACCTCCGAGCCCACAACGCTCGGACGGGAGAAGTAGTGGCCTCCACCATTGAAGGCGGAAAACCGACCTATCCGACTGACATGACCGACTGCGGCAGTTGCCTTGCCGCAGCCGGCAAGTCAAAATATCCGAGCCCCGACATCGTCCAATCCTGCAAGAATTGGCAGACGTCGTTCTTCTATGTCAAGTCTCCTGACCAAGGACCTGATCTCCTCAACCTGCCCGAGTTCTCACTCGCCAGGCCGGTTGAGAAACATCAATGGGCTCTGAAGCACGGAGCTGGAGATTGCGACGTTGACGCTCAAGCCACCAGGGTCACCCAGCTGGAGCGAGAGGGACTTCTTGCCACCGACCTGGTAGCTGCATGGCTTCATGCTCGGATTCTTCCCCTGCAACGCCGAGTGCACCGCCTTTGCGACGTGTCGGGACCTCGGGATCCCACTCGGCTGTGCACGTGGGAGGTGACGACAGAAGTCCTTTGCGCCCGATTGAAGGCCATCACTGCTAGCGCGCTGCCTGATCCTTTCCGATTCGGGCTTGACTACCTCACGCGCCAGCGAAAGCCGCCTGTGGTACGCCCCGACTTTTTTCATCCAATTGCACGTTCTTCCGATTGCTTTCTCTTCCGATTGCTCTGATCACTTATGTCTTCTTTTCAGCATTTCCTTCAGTCCACCCTCATGGAAGACGGCCAGGAAGCTGGCGTGTACACCCCTGACCGCACGGAAGAGGATCCTACCGACCTTGAGTATGACGGCGAGATTCCTTCCGCCGAGACCGGTGGGGATGATGAAGACAATGACGAGTCTTCCGGAGAATCCTCCGACCCCATGGATGCTGATGATGATGATGCCGAGCGCGCCAACCCTCCGAATACCAACACTCGGCCGCCAGCTCAAGGGGGTACGCCTGACCCTTCCCTTGAGCAATTTTTGGCTGAGTGGAGTGACGATGATAGTGTCTCAAAGGGTGCTGCTTCTGATGCAGCTCCTCGGGATAAACCCCCGAAGGTGCCAGCTAAACGCACCTCGGCCGCTGGCTCCTCTGGTACGGCTCTCCCCAAAATCACCAAAACCACGACGACTGCCCACAAGGGCAAGCAAGCCCAGGAGACGATCACTCGGAGGCCGACCACTCAGGCGCCGCTGAACGTTGCCCCGCTCCGCTGCCGAATGCCTACCGGCGCACCCCGGCCAGTCGGGTATGTTTCTGTCTTTCCGCGCAGTACTTTGCTGTCTTTGCTTCTACTGACTCTTGCCCCTTTCTTATTTCAGTGAGACGATTGGGCTTGATGACATTGACACCGACATTCCGGCTCATATCGGCGCCATCATCTCGCCCGCTGCTTCTGCTGCAGCCGTTCGCAAGCGGCCGACTGCCACTAGTCGTTCTTCCAAGGACGCCGAGCGTGCTGCCAAGAAGGCTCGCCTTGCTGCGGCTCAGAAGACCTCCTCTTCCAACCTTGCTCCCAAAGCCTCCAAGCGCGCGGCCGACCCGGTGTCTCCTGGTATTGGAGGAATGCAATCGGTCGATCCGATTGCCCCATCTCCGCCACCCCGCTCCAGTCCGGCCGCCGCTGCTGCGACTGCCCCTGCTGTAACCTCCGTGTCCGACACGCCAATGGTGACGAGCTCGCCGCCGATTGTGATGTCGGCACCACCAACTACAGCGACTGCGCCACCAGCTGTTCTGTCAGCGCCGCCGACGACCGCGACCCTTCCGCCAGTCATTGTTACCGCTTCTGCTCCGACTTGCCCGGTTGCGCCGCCGCCGCAATCGGGTGATTCCGGTCCTTTACCAACGTCCGTGCCGCCAGTCCTTCCCACTACAGCTTTCGCCATCGTTCCTACCTCAGCGCCACCGCCGATTTCCTCCCCCTCCGAGATTCTTATGCGCTCGGTGGATCACTTCCGAGCCGAGTATTCTCGCGCCCGTCATGTCGGCGCTGAGCCTGACGCTTCGCCTCGTCCTCGGGATCCCGTGACGAGCACTCTGAGCCGGGTGAATGAGTTCGCCGAAACCCTTGCTCGGGATCTTCAACAGCTGACCTCTCACCATTCGGTAAACTCTTTAACCTTTCCCTCTGTACCTCTGTTTTACTTCGGCAATTTTTCTTCCGGTGGGTGCGCGCAAGCGCACCCAGTGGGTGTAGTCCCCGAGATTCGGGCCGATTGGTTACAATAGGTTCGGATCTTTAGCATTTTTTGCTTTATCGTTTGCCTTCCTCAATCGGTAGACTTTCTTCCGGTGGGTGCGCGCAAGCGCACCCACTGGGTGTAGTCCCCGAGATTCGGGCCGATTGGTTACAATCGGTTCGGATCTTTAGCATTTTTTGCTTTATCGTTTGCCTTCCTCAATCGGTAGACTTTCTTCCGGTGGGTGCGCGCAAGCGCACCCACTGGGTGTAGTTCCCGAGATTCGGGCCGATTGGTTACAATCGGTTCGGATCTTTAGAATTTTTTGCTTTATCGTTTTCCTTCCTCAATCGGTAGACTTTCTTCCGGTGGGTGCGCGCAAGCGCACCCACTAGGTGTAGTCCCCGAGATTCGGGCCGATTGGTCACAATCGGTTCGGATCTTTCTCACTCGTTGCTTTACGTTTGACTCCGTCTTGCTGCTCGTCACAGGCTGTCATGGAAGAGAAAAGAGTTGTCTTCGAAAAACTCTTGGAAGCTTATACTGCCAGCCTTCGAACCCTCGCCCAGGCCCAGCTGCAGGTTAATAACCAATCGGCTGAAATCACTAAGCTAAGAGGTATCCTCTATCTCGCCGCTGTCTCTTCTTCACTTGACAACCGCTTTGGTACTGACATCTTCGCGCTCTCTTGCAGCTTCTATTCCTATGGTAAATGATCTCCAGAGCCGAATTGCAGAATTGGCTACAGAGCTAAGCTAACAAGGTCCAGCCCTTGATAAAGCCACCGGGGAGGTAACTCGGCTGCAGGGGGTAGAGAAGGATTTGAATCGGACTATTCAAAGCCTCCAATCTGAAATGGCTGCTCTTGAGAAGAAACATCTGGCCGACATCGCCGCAGTGACAGCTACTGGTGATGGGCTTCTTGCCGAACGAGATGCTGCCGTCGCCGCCCGAGTTGCTCTGCAATCTGAAAGGGATGAAGCAATTTCTGCCCGAGACTCCATTCGCCGAGATCATGACGAGCTTGTCGCCAAATTCGAAGACCTGGAGAAGCGCAGCTATGAGGAGACCACCCGAATGCGCCGCCGAGCCAAAGGCTTCTGCGACACATTGACCGAAATGGATCTCCTCCTTGGCCGTGAGTCCCCTTGTTGCCGAGTGCACTTTCCGGTTGCTTTCTTCTCCTATCTTAATGCTTATGGTCTTCCTTCTTGATGCAGAAGCTTGGCCCGAATCTGAAGCGGCTGCTTATGCAGCTGTCGCCAAGTCCCGAGAGGATACCATCGCCGCTGGAGGGACCTGTGACCGTGCAAATGACGTCTGGACCCGGCATGAATATCTGATCGGCACCGAAGCCCGCATTCCTATTATCCAAGGAATTGCCTTATCCTTCAAGCTCGGGATTCTGAAGATTGCTGAAGCGCTGTGGTCGCCGACTGAGCTCAAGTCCGGACTCCAGAAGATGAAGAATGCTGCCGACTCCTCCGCCGAGATCCGTAAGGCAGACCCTCAGGATGGCGAGGATTCTGACCAAGGGGACACTCCGAATGCCACCACTGAGCAAACTCGGACTCTCCTTAAGGCTATCCCACGTCGGATCGACGTTTTGCTGAATTCTGCCGGAAGGACTGGTGCGGAGACCGCTCTTCAGACTGTGCTGACTTGGTACCCTCAAGTGAAGCTCTCCCAGTTGTACAGCCTTCGAGACAATGCCTCTGACCTTCTTGAGAAGACCTACGTCGAAGTCAATCGGCTAGCCAGCACTATGGTGAATTGGTTTTCTCCCTACGAATATACTCCGCATCTCGACCAGGGAGGGAAACCGCTCCCTGCCTCTACCATCTCTGGCCTGGCCGAGGAGCTCTCCGATAGCGGCTCATCCCAGACGTCTCCGAAGTCTAAACAGACAGGTGCTGCGACTTCTGAAGCTCAATCGGACCCATCTTTTCCACCTTCTAGCTCAGTGCCTCCGACTGCTTAAGCTATGTTATCTTCAATTTGTACTCCGACTGCCCGCTTGTAAGACATATTTTTAATTCTGTCGACACCTACTGGGTGTGACTTGGATGTAATGACCTTATTCGGCGTTGGGCCTGCTGCTTTTGATGCCAATCGATTTGCTCGTTTTATCTGTTTGCATGTGCGATCAACTTTGCGTCTTTGCCGGTTTCCTTCATCGGCTGCACTTGGGAATGTGTACTGTGTCGGTCTTGCTGCCGTTATGCGGCCCGCAATCGGATCAACAGCAGACATCCGGCCAAGGGTCGATGAGTTTTTATTTTTTACACGACAAGATTTTTAACGCAAAGGATTCTGCAACAGCAGGCGCCGATTGCTTCGCTTCTGGATCTAGTGTCCTGATTTGCGGCGCAATCGGCGACTTTACTTCGCCAGTGCTCTTGCTCATGGCGGCATGTTTCGAATTGTTTCACGGGATTTGTACTACCGACTGCCTCAATCGTCATCCTTTTCAATGCCGCAACCCTTTAGTGATTTGCGCTTTAGCTAGATATCCGATTGAGAGCCATCCTGCAGTCCCCGTGCCACGATGGCTTATTTTCTTGACCTCGTGGTCGGCCAGTCCCCGTGTATGCTATGCACATCTCGGGTCTGACGGAGCGTTGCCGATTACAGCTAGCTCTTCGAATGGAATTATACGAAAGTACTCGGATGCTCATTTTCAGAGACATGATAACTTTAACTGATTGTTTGCCGAATGGCTTACATAAACTTATGCCGTTCAACTATAGAACGGACATAACAACTCGGCATTCCACGACCGCTCTGTCTCTACTCCCGATGTGTCCTTGTGCCGAGTTCCCTTGGTGCAATCGATCAGGTAGTAGGAGTTGTTTTTGAGCGCTCTACTGACAATAAATGGCCCTTCCCAAGGTGAGGATAGCTTGTGCTGCCCATCTGACTTCTGGGTTCGGCGGAGCACCATGTCCCCCTCTCGGAAAGAGAAAGGTCGAATCTTCTTGCTGTGGTAGTGCCGCAACTTCTGCTGATAGATTGCTGACCTAGACAAGGCCAACAAACAAGCTTCTTCTTTGAGGTCGACGCCGTCTTCTCTTGCTAACTTGGCTTCTTCTTCAGTGTATAAAGCGTGCCGAGGTGAATCAAACTCGATGTTGGAGGGGATGACTGTTTCTGAACCATATACCAGGAAGAAAGGAGTGAATCCAGTCGACCTATTCGGCGTGGTCCTCAAACTGAAAAGTACTGCGGGGAGCTCATCAATCCATGCCCCAGGTGCCCTCTCAAGTGGCTCTACCAATCTGGGCCTGATACCCGATAGGATTAGTCCATTTTCCCTTTCGACTTGACCATTGGACTGTGGGTGTGCCACAGATGCCAGATCAAGCCGAATGCCTTGCTGAGATGCATATCGAGCCAATGCCCCCTTTGCAAAGTTTGTGCCGTTGTCGGTGATGATGCTGTTAGGAACACCATATCTGCATACGATGTCGGCCACAAACTTGACTGCAGTCGTTCCATCCAACTTCTTGATTGGTCTTGCCTCGATCCACTTGGTAAATTTGTCGATTGCCACCAGGAGATGTGTCATGCCGCTTCTAGCTCTCTTGAATGGTCCGATCATGTCCAAACCCCAAACTGCAAACGGCCAAGCTATTGGGATGGTCTTCAGTGCCGATGCTGGCTGATGACTCTTTGCCTTGAATCGCTGACAACCCTTGAAGTGCTTCACCAAATTTTCAGCTGCTGCGAGTGCAGTTGGCCAGTAGAAACCATGTCGGAAAGCCTTGTTGGCGATTGCCTTTGCTGACGCGTGATGACCACATTCACCCTGATGGATGTCTCTGAGCAGCTCCAAGCCTCTGTCCTCTTCAACACACCTCTGAAGAACACTAGTCGGACTCTTGCGCATCAGCTCGTTGTTGATGATTGTATATGCCCAAGATCGGCGACTGATCTGCCTGGACAATGCCAAATCTGGTGTAAGGATCCCATCTGCCAAAAAATCTCGAATCGGCTGTGCCCATGATGGCGCACTGACCACTACCATTACTGCTGCCTGCTGGGGTAAGACTTCTTCTTGGATCTTGGTCTCTTGAGCATTGGCCTGCTCGATCTCGGCCTCTTGAACCTCTGCTATCTCTTCTTCTGCTTGCGAACTGCCGACTGCGGCGCCTGGCACGCATTCGGCAGCCTCTGGTGCTGACTTCTCATCTGGGTCTGAAACTTCATTACTGCAATCGGAAATCTCTGATATCACTTGCTCTCCAGAGGTTGTGCCATCTGGCGCAGCCTCTGCTTGCTTCTCTGTGGTATCGCTCTTCTTCTTCTCTTATGCAGCTCGTGGTTCGCAATCGGCAGCCCCTGGTGCTATTGCCGAGACACCCTGAGCGTTGGATTGCTTCTTCATGGTTGCAGGCTTGGCCGGTTGAACTTCTTTTGCCTTTCTCAGAGCTTCAAGATCGGTCTCCGAGATGAATATGGACTCAGAGTCTGGTGACGGAGTGATGGATGGCTTCTTGATGTGCTCGAGAGATACGCCTGGTGGAATTGCTTGCCTTGTGGAACCAAGCTTGGACAATGCATCTGCTGCTTCATTATTTGCTCTTGGAACATGGTGGAACTCACAACCTTCAAAGTATCCGCTGATTTGCTGCACCAGGAATCGGTAGCTTGCCATATTAGCATCTTTAGCATCCCACGTGCCCGAGCACTGCTGTACCACCAGATCGGAGTCACCATAGCACTCAATATTCCGAATACCGATTTCCTTGGCCAACTTGACACCATGCACAAGGGCTTCGTACTCGGCTACATTGTTTGATGCTGCGAAGTGAATCTGGAGCACATATTGCAATTGATCTCCTCTTGGGGACGTGAGTACCACCCCAGCCCCTAGGCCATTCTTCATCTTGGAGCCATCGAAGTGCATTTGCCAGACATCCGACATGGGGAGCTGTGGCATGTACTGAGTTTCAGCCCAGTCCACCAGGAAATCGGCTAGTGCCTGCGACTTGATTGCAGTCCTTGGCTCATATTGGATGCCATAACTGGCCACTTCGATTGCCCATTTCGCCACTCTTCCGGTTGCATCTTTGCTTCCCATGATGTCGGCTAATGGAGCCGAACTGACAACAGTGATCAAGTGGGCTTCAAAATATGGCTTCAATCTCTTGGCCGCCATGTATACTCCATAGCACATCTTCTGGTAGTGAGGATAGTTCTGCTTGGATGCCGAAAGCACTTCGCTGATGTAGTACACTGGACGCTGGACTTGCTGTGCCTTGTCCTTCTCGGGCCGCTCCACCACCATAACTGCGCTGATCACCCGATTGGTTGCCGCAATGTATAACATCATGGGCTCCTTCTCAATCGGGGCAGCCAGAATCGGTGCCGTGGATAACATGCGCTTGAGCTCTCGGAATGCTTCATTTTCCTGGGGGGTCCAAGTAAACTTCTCTGTCTTCTTCATCAACTGGTACAAGGGAATTGCCTTTTCGCCCAGCCGACTGAGGAATCGGCTGAGGGAGGCGAGACAACCGGTGAACTTCTGCACTTGCTTCAAGGTCTTGGGCTGCTCCATGCGCTCTATTGCGGCTATCTTCTCGGGGTTGCATTTGATTCCTCTCTCGGAAACGAGAAACCCCAAGAGCTTGCCGGCTTGGACTCCAAACACACACTTCTCCGGGTTGAGCTTGATCTGATAGGTTCTCAGATTTGCAAAGGTCTCTCTGAGGTCGTCCAACAATGTGACTCCCCTTGCCGACTTCACCACCAAGTCGTCCACGTAAACGTGGATATTTCTGCCGAGCTGAGAGTGTGTGCATCTTTGCATCATGCGCTGATAAGTGGCACCTCCATTCTTCAGACCAAAAGGCATGGTAATATAGCAGTAGGCCCCGAAAGGGGTTATGAATGCTGTCTTGATCTGATCTTCCACGGCTAACTTTATCTGGTGATATCCAGCAGTAGCATCCAAAAAGGATAACAACTCGCAGCCGGCCGTAGAATCAACCACTTGGTCAATTCGGGGCAAAGCAAACGGATCTTTGGGGCATGCCTTGTTCAAAAAAGTGTAATCTATACACATACGCCAAGTCTTGTTCTTCTTCATGACGAGGACTGGATTGGCCAGCCACTCGGGGTAAAACACCTCCATGATGAAACCTGCAGCTTGTAACTTTGCAATCTCTTCGCCGATTGCTCTTCTCTTGTCCTCAGAAAAACGTCTCAGGGGTTGTTTCACCGGCTTCGAGCCTGGCCGAATGTGCAGCTTGTGCTCGGCGAGTTCTCTCGGAACACCAGGCATGTCCTGTGGAGACCATGCAAAGATGTCCCGATTCTCACGGAGAAACTCGACGAGCTCGCTTTCCTATTTGTCGCTAAGTCCAGCTCCGACCACAACAAACTTAGTCGAGTCGGAGGGATCTAGAGCGATTTTCTTGCTGTCCTTGGCCGATTGAAAAGCCGATTCCTCATCTGCTCTCTTTGCTGGGCCAACCGGCAGTGGATTCTTGCTCTGTGCTTGCGCCATTGCAATCACCTTGCCGAGCTGACGCTTCTCTGTCTCCACCACTAAGGACTCAGCCAAACTGCTGCCAGCGGATGTGCACTCGAGGGACTTCCTGAAGTCTCCGGTGACTGCGATGATGCCGTTTGGCCCCGAGATCTTCATCTTCAGGTATGTCTGCTGTGCATTGATCATGAACTTGGCAAATGCTGGTAATCCCAACAAAGCATGGTATGGACTGCTGAGGTCGGCCACCTCGAACCAAATCGGCTCTCTCCTGAAATTCTCCTCTGTGCCAAAAATGACATCCAACCGAATGCGACCCAAGGGGGTGCAAGACAACCCAGGGACGATCCCGTGGAATGTCGTCCGACTGCGCTCCAAATCCCTCTCTGTAAGTCCTAGCTTGAGCATCGTATCTCGGTACAGGATGTTGATTGTGCTTCCTCCATCAACCAGCACTCTTGAGAATTTTCATGAAAACTTTGGTCCTGTGACCAGAGCATCCACCACCAGCGGATAGTTGCCCGGATTTGGCAAAATAGCGGGGTGATCTGCTCTGTCCCAGGATATCGGACACTCGGACCAGTGCATGAATTGGGGAATCGGCGGCATTGTTGCATTGACTTCCTGGGCTCGGGCTCTCCGACTGCCCTTATCTGTGGACTCACTGGTAAAAATCATATATGCTGCATCTTGCTGCGGGTACTGGTTCTGCTGCTGAGGTGGTCCTCTGTTCTGTGGTGGTGGTGGTGGAGGTGGTGGTGGTAAAGCTTCTCCCTTTGCTATCCTTCTCACAAAATCACATTGCCGAGTAGTGTGCGCAGACGGCCTCCCAGGCGTACTGTGCAACTTGCATGGTGCGTCTAACATGTCCTCAAATGTGTACTTGGGCTTCATCTGCCCTGGAGGCCTCACGTTTGGCCTCATCTTCCGACTGCCTCCTGCAGCCGCTGGGTCTTCCTCGTTCTGAACAGCGGCCACCTGCCGACTGCCATACTGAGTGTCCGGTTGCTCGTCCTTTCGCTTGTTCTGCTGGTTGTTGTTGTTGTTGTTGCGGTTGTTCTCCCTTCTCTCCTTCCGACTGAGGCCTTGGTTCCCTGTGTCCGACTGCGGAGCCCCTGGTGATTGGATCACACCTCCAACTCCGAGTTGGATAGGGCGCATTGCAGAATCAGACATAGCGAACGCATTTGCCACCTTCATAAGCTCAGCGAGCGACGTGAAGTCTTTGCGGAGCAGCTTGTGCTTCAACATTGAATCCGCCAGGCACCCATCAGTAAAATACTGAATGGCCTGGATCTCATGGACTCCTTCGCATGAATTCTTCAGCTTGATCCACCGAGATAGGTAATCTCGGAGGGGCTCGTCCTTGCCTTGCACACACAGAGCTAACTGTCGTGGGAGGTTGGGCCTCTCATACGTGCTTGTGAAGTTGTGAATGAATGCGGTCGTGAAATCCTCCCAGCAATTCACACTGTCCTTGGGCCAACTGTTCAACCACGTCCGCGCTGAGCCTTGCAGCATGAGAGGTGCGTAGAGGACTGCTACACGCCGATTGCCTCCTGCAATGCGGACTGCCGTCAGCTAGTCGGACAGCCAATCTTCCGGTTTCACCGAACCATTGTACTTGGGAGTGTCTCTCGGTAATGTGAAGCCTTTCGGGAATCTCTCCGTCCGAATGCGGTGAACAAAACATGATGGGCCAGCTTCTCCTTCTTCATCTTCCTGAGCTTCCTTCTCCAGGAGCTCAATGCGATGCCTTGCGTCGTTCTGGCCGATTTGGCGAGGGCCAAGTCGGGTGCTGATTGCTGGTCTTGGCGCCGATTGCTGCGGCATGTCATGGCGCCTGCTGTTAACCGCTGGCTCTTCCATTCTTCTGCTTGCTGCTGGGGGTGGACGATTGCTTCTGACCTTGCTGTCGTGCCGAGACGGTGCCGGTTGACGCCTGTTCTGGCGCGATGCATTCGGTCGCTGGCTAGCTCCCGCATTCGGCCTCACAGTTCCTCTTGATGCCTCTGGCTCAGCATTCTGATTGCCCATTTCCACAAGCCTCTGCTCCTTTGCGGCCGCTATCAGCTCACGCATTCGGCGCGACTGTTCGCGCCGCTCATCTCCTTCCAATTCTTCCAGCTCGAGCGCTATCTGCTCGGCGGCTCTCAAATTCTTGTCCGGTGTGCTATATGTTGGCCTCTGGATGAATACCGACTGCGCTGGCTGCTCCGGTTGCCCCGGCCTTCTCGGACGCTCCGGCTGCTCAGCTCCTGATAGCTGCTGGTGGACTGCTCTTCCTCGGCTTCTCAGGTCTTCCAGGACTGCGGGCTCAATCGGCCGGCGCGGTCCTGCGTGAGCTGCGTTATACTCCCTTGTGATGGCTCCTAGTCGACGCTCTTCTGCCAACACTTGCTCAGCCCTGCGAGCCAGAGCGAGCCGTGCTGTTTCCAGCTCGGTGTGGACCTGCTCCGGATCACCATTCCTGTTCACGGGTGTGTACAACACATCCAGCAACGCGCTGGTGCCGATTCGCTCTGCCACATCAGCTACTTCCTTGGCCTTCCTTGCTGCACTCGCCGGGCCCCGATTGGTCGAGGAGGACGCTCCCGCCATCATGACAGCGGCGTGCAGTCGGCCCTCCCCTTGGCCAGGCACTGCAGCGCAGCCCCTGGTCAAGAGAGAGTCTGTAGCACACGAGAAGACATGGATGTCCCTTGGATATGCCTCAGGGAAGCTATCGATGAAGAGACGGTGACTTCCCACCTGCAGCGACACCCCGGGCGGCAAGGGAGCTCCTGCCTTGTACCGCGCCGAGTAGTCCACTACATAGTCGATTGCCCCACGCCTTATAATCAGGCCGGAGGCGTGGCTACCGCCCGATGCAGAGATTGATCCCGTCCGGATCTTGACTCCAGTCGACGCCTCGGTCTGCCCCACGGTGGGCGCCAACTGTCGTCGATATGTGATGGCAGATGCCATGGTCATGGCTAAAGTGAGGGGAAGACACGAGGGAGAGAATGTCGATGGTGCCGGAATCGGGTTGGGCACAAGCACGGTGAAGACACCACGATGTACCCAGGTTCGGGGCTCTCCGGAGAGATAACACCCCTACTCCCGCCTGTCTCTTATATATCAATGAAGGAATTACAATAACTGCTCTTCTGTCTTCTCAGGGGAAGGAGTAAACCGCCGCCGTGGGCAAGTTCTTCTCCTGCTTCCCTGGGGAGTGACTACGGGCAGTAAATGAACTGAAGGGGGAAAGAGTTAATGAGATCTCAGGTGTGGCGTCCCTCGCGCAGGAGGGGTACCCTGGCTCTTATAGTGTGAGTCCAGGGTACTTCGGTAACTTCAGTGCCGAATGGGCCCAGCTGTCAACCTCTAATCGGCCTGGGCCCACCGACTGCTCCTATCCGGGCGATCCGGAGCCTACGAGCGGCGGCCCATGCTGCTACCTCGTAGAGCCTAGTGATGAACAGTGGAGCTAGGGGGTGCGGTCTTGTCGGCCTGTCCGCGGAATCGGCGGGGAGGTCGACACCGTATCTCCAGCAAATCCTCGATGTGACCTGGCCTTCCTGCCACCCAGATATCTCGGGATATGGTATTTATGACCTCGTAATCATACCCCCGATTGGGTGGTAGGTTGCTCCGATTGCGCCTGGACCGACTGGTGGTTCCTGGTAAGGCCGATTGCTCTGGGTAGTCGGCCTTCTGGGAATCAACCTCGGTCCAGCTGCAGACCAATCGGACGAATGTCTGATAAGGGAAGGGGTGGGCCGATTGCGCCTGGGCCGACTGCTGGCATTTGGTATGGCCGATTGCCTTGGAGCAATCGGCCGTACGTCCGCCCAACTCGGCCCAGCTGCAGCCCAATCGTCCCATCCTTGTCTTGAAAGCTTGCTTCCGCTTGGGTTAGCCTACCCGGGTACCAATCCCCCGACAGGCATGCTAGT
Organism: Bromus sterilis; assembly: GCA_950022295.1. Taxonomy (NCBI): domain Eukaryota; kingdom Viridiplantae; phylum Streptophyta; class Magnoliopsida; order Poales; family Poaceae; genus Bromus; species Bromus sterilis. Next base: position 11,281,321 of record OX465596.1, read on the forward strand.
TCTGAGCCCCGAAGATATGCAAGAAGCAAAGAAGTCTATAAAGGACAAAAGTATTAAAGCCGAAGACGTGAAGAATTTACCGCCTATTGAGAAGTTGTGTGAGCCTACTCGCCCTCCCTTGGTAGAGGTACACTCTCTATTAGACTTTACTGAAAGTGACATCCCTAAAGGTAAGCCTCCCGACCAATGCTTAGATGAGCTTGATAATTTTATTATTAAGCAAGACCATTTTAATAGGAGGATACAAAGTCAGTTGCATGATAACTGTCTTGCTATCAAAAGTTTGTGTGGTGTTCTAGAAAGAACAGTTAATGATGTTAAATGTCTTGTTAAGCATTTTCATATGGTCCAAACTCAGCTTGAACAAATTTCTAATGTGCAAAAAGATTTGCTTGCTAATAATGCCAGACAGGACATACAAGCTTATGGCAACAAAACTAGGGGTGGAACACACACCCAGGACCCACTCTATCCTGAGGTGCATCCAAAGAGGATCGAGCAAGATTATCAAGTACAAGAAGAAGACGAGACTGTTAGCTCTCCGAAGAAAAAGAAGAATAAGAAACACAAGGAGGCTGACAATCCCGATGATCCTATTACAAGTGAAAAGCCAGTTGTTGATCCTAACAACATATCTACCTCCGATGCTGAAACAGAAGACGGTGCCGAGCCTGAAGAAAAGGACATGGAGAAGGATGATTCTCCTGAGGTAAGAGAAGAAGAAACACCCGATAAACGCAAGAAGTACTCTAGAGAAGATTTCATCGCACGAAGACATGGGAAGGAAAGAGAACCATGGATACAGAAACCCATGCCCTTTCCAGGTAAGTCCCTCAAATCTAAAGAAGAAGAACACTATAATAAATTTTGTGAATGGATGAAACCTCTTTTTCTTCAAATCCCTTTGACTGATGCTATTAATTTACCTCCCTATTCGAAATTTATGAAAGATATTGTCACAAATAAAAGAAAAGTCCCTAATGAGGCAATATCTACTATGCTTGCTAACTACTCTTTCAATGGCAAGATTCCTGAGAAGCTTGGTGATCCAGGTATACCCACTATTCCTTGCTCCATAAAGAATAATTACGTCAGAACTGCTTTATGTGATCTTGGTGCAGGAGTGAGTGTTATGCCTTTCTCTCTTTACAAGAGGCTTTATTTAGAGAAACTAATCCCTACAGATATCTCCCTTCAGATGGGTGACAAATCAACAGCTGTCCCCATTGGTATTTGTGAGGATGTTCCCGTTGAAGTTGCTAACTGTTTGATCCTTACAGATTTTTGTGTGCTTGACATGCCCGAGGATGGGAGCATGTCCATTATTCTTGGTAGACCTTTTCTTAACACCGCAGGTGCTGTTATTGATTGTAATAAAGGAAAGGTCACTTTCAACGTTGATGATAAAGAACACACGGTGTATTTTCCAAAGAAGATCGACAAGAGGCATGGCCTTAACTCTATAGAGAATGTTGAGACCATGAAGATTGGAGAATGGGACTTTACACTACATGTACACACCAAATAGAAAACCATTATGGTGGGGACAATGTCCATTAAAGTAAAGGTGCAATGATCACTCCATAAGAGGTGGGACTTCTTGTTCTATATATCGCCGGTTTGTTGGTAAGACTTGATCAACCTTACTAGTGAGCTTGTTTTATATAGGTAAAAAGTTAAGCTTGTTATGTTTTCATTTGCTTTAGCTTTTATTCTCTTTGCTGTACCAAGTTTTTGTGTTTTTGAAGCTTCACAATACTAATCACTGCTTTAAGTTTTCAGAAAGTTTTGCAGCTTTTTGAACTCCGAGAAATTTTCAACAATGAAGTTTTCAGTAAAATTCCAGAAAAATAAAAATAAAAATTTCCATGCCGGGAGTGATCCAGAGGTACCTGGGGCTGACCAGGGGGGGCACCAGTGGCCCAGGCGGCCAGCTGGCGCGACCTGCCCCCTGGCTGCGCCCACAGGGCGCCTGGGGCCCACAGGTCCGACCTCCAGGTGAGTCTTCTTCCTCTCTTTCTCTTTCTCTCCAAAAAACACGAGTTCTGGCCCTGGAACTTGCGTTCTTGCTATTCTTGGAGGTGATTTTCGATCTCTCTCCACAACCCATCATTTGAGCTGAGATTTTGGGCAAATACTCCCTGGTATGTAACTCCTCCACTCCTCCAAATAGATTTTTGGTTAGTGGCTTCATTTGTGAGTATTTAGTAGTTCTTGGTGCTGTTTAGATGAGCTTGCTTGCATGTGTAGAAGTTTATTTTCCAAGTTTTGATGCAAGTTTTTGCCTTAGATAAGTGGGTTGAGTAGTTTGTCTTAACTCACTTTGTTTAAATCCTTGTTTTTGTAATTTGTCAAAATTTTCAGAAATGAGTTTGCTAGGAAGAGAAAAGGGGTGGCTTGGGAAGAAAAGGCCCGAGCGCTTCGATCGAGTTACAAGAGCTGCAGCTTCACCCTCGACTGCTAGGGTGAGCTACAACGAAGATCATGTGCCCTTAGAGTTGTTGGAGGACACAAATCCAGCACGTGCAATGACTTTCCCGTGCGAAGAATTCCTTGAAGCTGCATGAATTAAGGAGGAGTTCTATAATCTTTGTGCTAATGCAGGTCTGACGCGGCTCGCAACGTGCCATGTTGCTCAGTATCAAAACTCACCTCCTGTTTCATTAACAGTTTTAGATATAACCTTGATACTGGTTCTGTTGAGTTTAAAATTTACAATAATCTTTTGACCATGCCTTTGGAAAAGTTTTGTGAAATAATAGGTGTGCCGAACGTTGGACGGACGATGAAGATGAGCTCTCAGCCCTCCGAGCTGAGAACCGTCTTCAACTCTCTCTGTAGCATGGATACGAGGGATATTCATCGGTCAAAGATCTCCAGCATCTTATTCCCACACCTCAGGTATTTTGCGTATTATATTTCTAGAGGGGTGTTAGCTCGTGACAACACGAGCAGCATATCTGCGCCGGATATTGCTATCCTGGAAACTGCCCTCTCAGGGAGGTTTGATTATAATGTGGGTGCCTTAATTGCTCGACGCCTTGCTATGAGCGGTAACAAGGGAGATTTATTTGGTGGCGTTTACGCCACACTTATCCTAGAGTCTCTTAATGGCACCCCACACCCCGATGATAAGCCTTTTACTTATTTAAGTTTTGATCTTACTGCTATGAAAAGGCATAGGTTTGTTACCATGACTTCCGAGTTTGGTAACCTTGATTATATCTTGCGTTTCGGAGCCACCACGGAACGCAAGATCCGTCTACCTGCACCTCTTTTGTTCGCTTTTTCTCAGGAACGGATGGTCCTTTGATGCTATCCAGTTCAATGAGTTCGTGGTCCAGCATCAGTTTCATAACCCCATGGAGGGGGTTGTGCCCGACGAGGAGGAGCATGGTGAGTTACCACCTTTCCAGGGGGAGACCTTCACCCAGTTTGGTGAAGGGTCTTCCTCTGCTTGGAGCGCGGATCCTTCTTCGTGGGAGGATCCGAGGACTTCGGTGTACGCACCGGAAGCCTCATACGACCCTTGGACTCACCAGTACCACCCTAGAGCAGGAGGCTCCTGGGGACACTAGCTACTACCAACTTGGGCCAAAAGCCTAAGCTTGGGGGAGTACGTGCCCTTCTCACTTTTCCATTGTATTATTCGTTTTACTTGTGTTCGCTTTGCTCTTTTCGAAGCTTTTGCCCGTTCTTCTTTCTTTCTTTCTTTGCAAAAACAACAAAAAGATTTTCTCTTTTCTTTTTCTCTCGTTTAACCTTTAAAAAACCCAAAAGATTTCTCTCTTTAGTTTGCTTTGTTTTCAGAGTTCAGCTCGAGTCCGTGATGACATTTGATAATATTTCCCACGTTCGATCGTGCAAGTGACCAGGCAGTAATGACGAAGATCGACGGAAGGGAAGCAACAAGGAAAACCGGTATGAACTCTTCTTGTTTCTACTTTTGTACACATGCCTGTACTTATGATCTAGAGACCAACTTGTAGCGACATAGTGCTATGTTTACAATGCTTTCCCAGTGTTCATGCTTTCCTTGTGGCTAGTCTCAAATAGCTAGAGTACATAGTGTGTTGTTGAAATGATTTACATGCATTGCATTGTTCATGGTTTGGCATACTGAAGTGGTATTTCCCTTCGGAGAATTTTTGGATTGACTTGGCACATGTTCACACATGTTTATGACTAAAAAGTCTATTATGCCTTGATGATCTTTTTGTTTCAGAATAGTTATATCACTTTCATGCCCGATTCAATGTTGCTTTGTCGCTCTGCATGATTATGACAGTTATTGCTCTCTAGTTGGTCGCTTCCCAGTCTTTTGCTAGCCTTCGCTCGCACTAAGCGGAATTCTGCTTGTGCATCCAAAATCCTTGAAACTAGTTATTCCATTTGAGTCCACCATACCTTCCTATATGTGGTATTTACCGGCCACTCCTAACTTAGACTTTCATGTGCCATCTCGAAATTTATTCAAAATCTTCCCTTTTGTAACCGTACAAGCTCATGGTGCGGTGAGGGGAAATCAGTATCTTGCATGCCAAAAATATTTTGACGGAAGTTTTAACTAGTCAAGAAAAAGAAAAAAATATATATATGAGAGTTACACCTCCCCCATACTTGATGATGGAGTGAAATGGACCAAATGCTGCATATGATAGATGGAACGATACCCTCCTTCCATCCTTGAGGAAAAAATAAAAGGTTCCGTAGACCATCAAAGGATTTATGGATAAGGGAATATGTGTAAGAAAAAGGCATTAATATGGTTGGCATGGGAGATATTGAGAGACCTTTACCGTTCACCGTCGACTGGAAAGTTGCACCTCTCAAAAGAGTTTTATCTATGTTTTCAAAACCAAGAGCTCTGGCACATGTTTAGTCTTTGCTTCCTTTCACGGGTTTTCAACCTTGCCATCAAAATCCACGGTTCGAGAGTCTCCACCTTCTTTCTTCAAAGCACCAACTATGAGAGCATAATTGTCATTCTTAGTGTAACATGCATTGTCCCAAAGTATTACATTGTCTTCTGCATGCTTGTGTTATTGCTAGTCTGAAATACTGAGTTCTAGTCACCTTTAAAACTCCGGAGGAGTTTCTGCATTTATGTTTTGCTTCACTCATGGAGGCTAGCGAGATGCCACTCAAGTATGTTCAAGCTATGTGCATTGTCATCCTGTCTTGATTTTCAGCAGCATATTATTTACTTTTAGTTGTTTGTGATTGATCACATGAAAGAAGAATTGCTTCGTGCATTGTCCTTATAGCATTGTTTCAATACTTTCTAAACTCTTTTCGTAGTACATGCTTATATACATCTAATGAAGCAAAAGAGTTTGTCAAAGTTTTCTTTGTCGCGTCCAGTTCGTTGAACTGAATTGCTTGAGGACAAGCAATATGCTAAGCTTGGGGGAGTTGATACGTCTCAAACGTATCTACTTTTCAAACACTTTTGCTATTGTTTTGCCCTCATTCTTGCATGATTTGGACGAAACTAACCCGGACTAACGCTGTTTTCAGCAGAGCTGCCTGTATGGTTTTATTGTGTGCAGGAAAATGGATTTTTAGGTATCTCAGAAAATTCCGGGAAAATTCACAGAAAATCCACGCACCAGAAGCTTCCACCAGCCAGAAGTGGGGCCAGAGGGGAGCCACAGGGGCCCCAGGCGCCTGGCTGGCGCGGCCCCACCCTTGGCCGCGCCGGGGGGCCGCCTGGGAGGCCTCCACCTCCTCTCGTGCCCTACCTCGACTCCTATTTATTCTCGTGACGGGAAAACTGTTGGGATCCGGGGCAGAAAACACAAATTTTTCATACCTACGGTACCCGAACCCAAGATCTATGCTATGGCGATGTAAAGTAATGGAGGGATCGGTGTTCATACCTTTGAAGAACGAAAGAGGGAAACGTTCTTGCGAACGTGGATGGCGTAGACTCGGAACTACGACCTCCCTGTCGTGTAGAATACCACCACCGGAGAGGATGACTCCCGGTAAACCTCCAGCGACGAAGTAGCACCACAGGTGTAGTGCCTCGAAGAGATTATACACGTACGGTACAATCGATGTTCCTCCCGGGCCCCGAACCAGGCGAGCAGCAGAAGAAAGACGGCTACGGATCCCGACTCCAGCAGAACGACGGCCTGCCTTATGGTGGAGAACTCAAATCCAGGTGCAGACTCCAAACAAGGGGAGTCCACTTCTGGGAAGGAGAAGGAGGAAGAAGGAGATATTGGTGTGTTGGAAAAAAGGGGGTCTACCCCTCCTTATATAGGCCAAGGGGGGGGGGGTGCCATCCTCCTTCCCTCCCCCATGTGGGACTAAACTCCGAAGGGGGGTGGTGGGCCCCACCCTTTGTGCCAAGCCCAAGGGGGGAGACCCCCTCCTCCCTTAATGGGCCCCATGGGCCCATTTAGCCTTTTTCCCATTTTTTAATTTATTTAATATGTTTTAAATATTTAATTCAGATAATTAAATAATAATTTTTTTTTAAAACAATTAAACTTTATTTTGAACTATTCAAAATGTCCGGAAACCATTCTGTCCTCCTCCGGAACTATTCCGGTGATTCCTCCTATTTCACCGATTGATCCCGTAACTGTCCTATGCATCGATTGCCCTTAAGTGTAACACCCTAACGGTCCGGGAAACAGAAGACATGGTCGAGACTCTTCTCATTGACCAATGACTAGTTAGTTGGACCTGGTTACAATCCTTGACAGCCCCTGCGCTTCCATCGAATGAACTTCGATCGCTTTTGGAAACCGTTAACGATACGACGTAATCCCTTTGTGCTGCGGTACTTTGTTTGTCCGAGGTTTGATCATCGGTATCCTACATACCATGTTCACATCTCATTCACAACAAACAACTTCTCTCGTCCATGATCATTGCATCTCTTGTGACCTAGTATCGTCCTTGCAAGGTGTTGATGCAATATCACCGAGTGGGCCCAGATTACCTGTCCTGTCACAAGGACTGACAAATCCCGCTCTGATCTATTAACATACTCATCAACCATCTATTTCGGAATACCCAAAGTGCACCGTTATAGCCAGCATATTTCAGTCAGGCGGTGGGATACAAATCAAAGTCTCCTCATAGATGACAATTACGTATGATCATTACGGTCTAAGGACTAAGCCATATGTTACAAAGTCATAGCAACGTTGAACTATGTGACTCGATCACATTGCAATACTTTAGGTGGGTGTACGTCCATCACATCATTCCCCTTAACGATATGACCTCATTGTAAATGGACTTAAGTGTCTCCATGATCAGGAAAGCTTGATCAATCAATTGCCCAATGAGATAGTTTACCCGACTTAAACTACGGACCATGTTTTATACTACACCTGTATTAGTATTTCCAAGTAATACAGTTATAGCATAGTATAAAACGTATTATGAACAAAACAGATATGTGACAAATATCTTTATTAATTTGTCTCTAGGGCACATATCCAACAAAACCCCCAAAAAAGGAGTCGCTTTTCCAGTTTCCGTCGCGGAGCCGCCGCCACCCTCTGTTCTTCTTCGGGAGGGCTAATCTGGAGGCTGATTTGGCCTCCGGAGAGGGGAGATCGTCGCCATCGTCATCACCATCACCAATCCATCCCTCCTCCATGACTTCTCTTCACATGTGTGAGTAATTCCCTGCTGTAGGCAAAGGGGATGGTAGGGATTGGATGAGTTTGATCATGTAATAGTTCGTCAGATTGTTGGGGGCATGTTGCCTATCATCTATATTGGTGTTTATCTTCTTTGCTTCAACTTGTTGCTCTTAATGCTTGTCACTTTGGGCCCGAGTGCCATGTTTTCAGATCTGAACCCTATGTGTTTTCATGAATGTATTTGTGTTCTAGATCCTATCTATGAGTTGTATGCACCTATTATGGTCCGGAACCGACGATCCCAAAGGTGACAGCTTGGGACACCAAAGGGGATGGTCCATAATTTGAGGATTCCATGTATCCATTGAGTTTATTGCTTTGTTCCGGTGCTCTTTGACAGGAGCACCTTAATCTCCATAAGTTCCCTTTGGCCCCGTTCGTAGCGGGATGGTAGGACAAAAGATGTTGTGCAAGTTCTTATTGCAAGCACGCACAACTACCTACGGGATACATGCCTAATGTTTGATATTTGCCTAGATGATCATTGCTTTTCTGTGTGCCTTGCCCCGTGTTAGAATCTATTACATGTTCACTCTCATCCATGCAGCGCCCAACCATCCATCTCCCTAGCCTACAATGTTTTCAATCCTGCTGGTCATTAGTTGTTACTTTTGCTGTTTACTTTTGCTGTTGCCACCATCACTATCATATTACCATTACCACTTATCTTTTGTTGCAAGCAAGTATATTTCAGGTGCGGTTGAATTGAAAACTCAACTGTCAAAGCTTATAAATACTCTTTGGCTCCCCTTGTGTCGAATCAATAAATTTGGTTAACTTACCCGCGAAGACTATCTCGATCCCTTACGGTTGTGGGGCATCAGTGCTCCAGGTGGATTCGTTAAAGCAAAGCCGTCCGCCACCTTAATGGATATATTGTTCATTTTGAAGATTAGCTCGCAACGTTTCTGCTCTGTGATATCATCCACGGGGTAGTGACCATCATCGACCCCCGTGGACCCCACATTGCTTTTCGTCATAGATGGGACGGTAGTTGCTTCAGGTGGATCTTGAGTTGGCTGCGGTTGCTGGCTAAGTGACGCCTGTAGTCGCTCCTGTATATCCTTCATAGCATTTTCCAACTTTGAAAGACGGTCTGCACGGCTTTTGTAAGTATCTTTATACTCCGCAAACCCCTCATACCATGGAACAACGCCTACGCCTCGTGTTCGTCCCAGATGTTCAGGATTCTTTAGGGCGCGTGTAAGCTCGTCGTTCTCTCTCTCGGGGATGAAAATCCCATTCTTAGCATCATCAATTGCATTTAGTATCTCTTGATCGGCTCCTTTAAGACTTGCCTTTATAATCACCTTCCCTGTCTCTGGGTCCAACTTTCCTCATGCCCAAAAAACCAACTCCCGCACCTGGGTAGAAAATATATTGTGACTGGAGTGACCCCTGCAACAATCAGCTTCTTCTCAAATGCATCCCACTTAGGCGACGCGTACTTGTAGCCACCTGTCCCCATGGTATGGAAAAGCTTATGCTTCTCAGCATTAATCTTGTTTATTTCCGACCGAAGTTTAGCTTCATCTGATTCGTTGTTCTCCATAAATTGGTCCCAATTAATGTGCTTCTACCTTCGCTAGTGCTCTAGTGAAAATTGGAGTCTTCTTATTATTAGCGATGTATTTGGACCATAGCTTTACCTTCCAAGATCGGAATAGTTCTCCCATCTTCTTAAGAGCAGCATGCTTGACTTTCAACACATCGTCTGGTGTCGCCCAATCTGGTAGGGTGAAATATGATAAGAGTTTAGCCCAAAGGACCTCTTTTTCTCTATCGCTGACAAAACTCTTGTTTCCACCTTCCTTTGGTTGATGCCATTCTTGAGTGATGTTATCTCTAACAATTACTCCGCATATAGCTATCCATTTCTTCACGTGAGCTTCCGGAGCATTCGGCTGGCCACTCAAACCGATCCCATCGATGTTGTACTTTACATCATCCCGCGGCAATTTGGCCGGGCCACGTTTTTCTTTGCTTGAAGAAGATTTGCTCGATCCGGGTTTCTAGAAGAAGAAATATTTGTTAATTATTAGTGATAAATCAATTATTTGTAAATTTTATGATCACCAGAGGCCTTATATATATTTATATATATACCTCGGCAGAATTTGTTGTTAATTGAAGATCTTGTTCTTCTCCTTCGTCGAACATTCCCTCACCGGAATCGTTCAGATATCGTGAGCCGTCATCATCGATATCGGCGTCATCATGAGGACCGATATCGGCGGCGATAATTTCGTACATATCATCTTCTTGCTCTCTGCCGCTATTGAACACGTCGTCCATAGCTTAACTAATATCGACGAGATGCAGAAAAAGATAAAATAATTTAGTATAAGCAAATATAGAAAATGACATCTCAAATAATCAAGTTCACATGCAACAATAATATTAGAATAGTAATCCAGTTCACATATATGCAACACTAATATATATGTTGATCACTAGAGCTAGTACATATATATATATATATATATATATATATATATATATATATATATATATATATATATATATATATATATATATATATAGCATATCACTAGCTAAAATAGTAAACGACGTCGGCTCTGGCTGGCGGTGGACACCCAAAGAGAAGGAACCATCACCCACTCGTAGCTAGGGTGAGATCCCTGAAGCACCTGCCATAAACTGTAGTACCCGGCGTCCAACGCCACCATGTAGCGACGGACGTGGTCGTCCTCCTCCCTGATACGTCGGCGTACAACCTCCTCGGGGGCCGTCTCCCTCCGCACCGACTGTGGCCCACGCGACCGCCACCAAAGAAGATCCGGGTCGACGACAAGACCCGGATTCCTCGCTAAGCGACGCACCCCGGAAACCACCTCCCAGTGCCATCCCGGCGGAGCCCAGTCCAAGACATTGCGCATCCCGTCAAGAACTCCCGGAACGCGACGGTAACGAGGATGCGGGCCCGACATTCTCACTAATGAAACTAATAAAATTACAACTAAAAATATCTCAATATTTGCATGTTAATAGCTATTGATCTATAGCTCAAATTGTAGAACATCTCATATATATATATACTAATAATATTTAGAACAATATATATACTAAATATGTCTTTTAGAACATATGTCGCAGAAAACGTATTAATGAAACTAAAATCAATATATACAACATTATATAAACAATATGTACTAATAATACTCACAATATAACAATACATAAGTTTTTTTAATACATTTTTGGCGCCTAGCATATATATACTTGACTACAAGGCTTACAAAAAAAAAATTCATTTAGCAAAAATGTTCATCTAGCAAAATGTTCATCTAACAAAAATGTTCATCTAGGAAAATGTTCATCTAGCAAAATGCTCATCTAGCAAAGTGTTCATCTAGCAACACGTTCATCTAGCAAAATGTTCATCTAGCAAAAATGTTCATCTAGCAAAATGTTCATCTAACAAAAATGTTCATCTAGCTAGCAAAATGTTCATCTAGCAAAATATTCATCTACCAGAAAATTGCATAGTGGCATATACATCTATAGCAATATATTCATCTAGCAAAAATGTTCATTATCCAAGCAAAAATGTTCAGTATCCTAGCAAATCCCTGATCTCCACCGACGCCCTCCAGTGGTGCAGCGGCGACAGAGAAGCCGCGGGCGTGCGTCGGCGGCGAGGGCTACAACCATGTCGGCCCACGGCGGCGCTCGAGGGACTCGGCGGGGAGGTGGTCATCAGGGGAAGAGGGATATCTCACCAGAGGGCGTCGGTGGAGAGGGCGACGACGGCGGCGGAGCGCAGCAGCCTGGCGGAGAGGGCGATGACGACGGCGAAGCGCAGCAGCCTGAGGGCGTCAAGTTTCGATCTGGGCGGCGGTGGTTTGCCCCGTGAGGAGGCGGGGTTATATAGCGGATATCTTTAGAACCGGTTTGTATAACGAACCGGTACTAAAAACCCTTTAGCACCGGTTGGTAACACAAACCGGTGCTAAAGGTCTCCAATTTACTCAATTTTTCGGGCAAATTTCAGCGGGAAGAGTGGAGACCTTTAGCACCGGTTCATATCACAAACCGGTACTAAAGATATATACTTTATATTTATTGATTATTTGTTTTTAGTAATTATTTTGAAGTCATTTGGCACAAAATAAATCATTAAATGCATGAAAAATAGCAAATGAAGTCAGAAAGGTTCAAATTTTAGTATATGGCTTTGAATGGTGCATATTTAATGCATGAAAAGTCTTGAGTTCAAAGCCTTTGTAACAGATGAGTTTTTGTCTAAAACCCTCACACTTCGAAAGAGATGCTCCAGTTTGTACACGAAGTGCATCCAGTTTTTGTCGTAACCCTCTCAACTTTTGCACACATTTTATATGGGTCAAATGATGATACCATGCCAAGTTTCAACCTTTTTCTGGGTTCATTTGTAGATGCTTTCAATTTTCAGGGTCATTTGGCACAAAATAAATCATTAAATGCATGAAAAATAGCAAATGAAGTCAGAAAGGGTTCAAATTTTAGTATGTGGCTTTGAATGGTGCATATTGAATGCACAAAAAGTCTTGAGTTCAAAAAAGTTTAGAAAAATGAAATGCGTTTGTAACAGATGAGTTTTCGTCTAAAACCCTCACACTTTGAAAGAGATGCTCCAGTTTGTACACGAAGTGCATCCAGTTTTTGTCGTAACCCTCTCAACTTTTGCACACATGTTATATGGGTCAAATGATGATACCATGCCAAGTTTCAACCTTTTCTGAGTTCATTTGTAGATGCTTTCCATTTTCAGGGTCATTTGGCACAAAATAAATCATTAAATGCACTCATGAGCCACCGTCGGGCTGTATGCAGGGGAAACCTTGTGTTTTTTTCTACACATAGAAATCTTTCAGTTCATCGACCGAATACAAATCATTCGGATTCCCTGCATACTATTTCTTCGCGTGTTTCCCTTTCTTTTTGCACCGTAACCATGGACAATCTTCTTCATTTAACACGATGCTTGGGTCAGTCTTTACTGTGAAGGGAGGAATTTCATGAAACTTTTCATAATCTTCTGACTTGTCTGTCTTGTCCTCCACTCCCACAAGGTTTCTTTTCCCTGAAAGAACTATGTGGCGCTTAGGCTCACCGTATGATGTATTCGCTTCCTTATCTTTCCTTTTTCTTGTTTTGCTAGACGTGTCCTTCACATAGAAAACCCGAGCCACATCATTGGCTAGGACGAATGGTTCCTCTCTGTACCCAAGATTGTTGACATCCACTGTTGTCATTCCGTACTGCGGGTCTACCTTTACCCCTGTCAGATTGAACCATTTGCACCGAAACAAAGGGACCTTAAAATCAGGTCCATAGTCAAGTTCCCATATCTCCTCTATGTAACCATAATATGTGACCTTTTGCTTATTGTTGATTGCATCATCAAAGCGGACACCACTGTTTTGGTTGATGCTCTTTTCATCTTGGGTGATCGTGTAAAATGTATTCCCATTTATCTCGTACCCTTTGAAAGTCATTATAGTCAAAGATGGTGTGCCGGACAACAAGTACAACTCCTCTTCAACAGTGTCGTTACCCGTGAGATGGTCTTGCAACCAACCGCTGAAAGTCCTATTGTGTTCCTTCTTAATCCAGAATTCAGACTGCTCCGGGTTTTTTAAGCGTAGAATATTCTCGTGTTGATCGATATACGGGGCCACCAAGGCAGAATTATGTAGAACAATATTGTGTGCTTTCTTCCAAGATTCTGCGTCCCTACATATTATTGGGCGCGATGCTAGCGTGCCTTTTCCACCCATTCTCCCCTCATGCCGCGATTCAGGAAGACCAATCGGCTTAAGGTCAGGAATAAAGTCAACACAAAAATCAATGACCTCCTCTGTTTGATGGCCCATGGAGATGCTTTCTTCTGGCCTAGCACGGTTACGAACATATTTCTTTAAGACTCCCGTGAACCTCTCAAAGGGGAACATATTGTGTAGATATACAGGACCCAGAATTGCAATCTCGTCGACTAGGTGAACCAGCACGTGCGTCATAATATTGAAGAAGGATGGTGGGAACACCAACTCAAAACTGACAAGACATTGGACCAAATCATTTTGTAATCTTGGTAGACTTTCTGGATTGATTACCTTCTGAGAAATTGCATTGAGGAATGCACATAGCTTCACAATGGCTAATCGAACATTTTCTGGTAGAAGCCCCCTCAATGCAACCGGGAGCAGTTGCATCATAATCACGTGGCAGTCATGAGACTTTAGGTTCTGAAACTTTTTCTCTGTCATGTTTATTATTCCCTTTATGTTCGACGAGAAGCCAGACGGGACCTTGATACTGAGAAGACATTCAAAAAAGATTTCCTTCTCTGCTTTGGTAAGAGCGTAGCTGGCTTGACCCTCGTACTGCTTTGGGGGCATGCCTTCTTCTTCGTTCATATGTTTCTTGTCCTCTCTTGCCTCCGGTGTATCTTTTGTTTTCCCATACACACCCAAGAAGCCTAGCAGGTTCACGCAAAGATTCTTCGTCACGTGCATCACGTCGATTGTAGAGCGGACATGTAGGTGTTTCCAATAGGGTAGGTCCCAAAATATAAATTTCTTCTTCCACATGGGTGCGTGTCCGTCAGCGTCATGCGGAACAGATTTTCCACCAGGACCCTTTCCAAAGACAACTTGCTCTGGTAAATCCTTGACCATACCAAGTATATCATCACCAGTACGGCGGACAGGCTTCTTCCGGTGATCTGCCTCGCCTTTGAAATGCTTGCCTTTCTTTATTAAGGGATGATTGGTCGGAAGAAACCGACGATGTCCCAGGTACACGTTCTTATTGCAGTTGGGCAAATATATACTTTCAGTCTCATCTAAACAGTGTGTGCATGCCTTGTATCCCTTGTTTGTCTGTCCTGAAAGGTTACTAAGAGCAGGCCAATCATTGATGGTTACAAACAGCAATGATCGTAGATCAAATTCCTCCAGTTTGTTCTCATCCCACACATGTACACCTGGTTTAGCCCACAACAGTAAAAGTTCTTCAACTAATGGCCTTAGGTACACATCAATCTCGTTGCCGGGTTGCTTAGGGCCTTGGATTAGCACTGGCATCATAATGAACTTCCGCTTCATGCACTTCCAAGGAGGAAGGTTGTAGATACATAGAGTCACGGGCCATGTGCTATGATTGTTGCTCTGCTCCCCAAAAGGATTAATGCCATCTGCACTTAAACCAAACCATATGTTCCTGGGGTCCTTTTTAAACTTGCCATTTTACTTTTCTTCCATTCTCTCGATTTTTCTCCATTGTGACCCATCAGCGGGGTGTCTCAAATTCCCGTCTTTCTTACGGTCTTCGTTGTGCCATCGCAACAACTTGGCATGCTCCTTGTTTCTGAACAGTCGTTTCAATCGTGGTATAGGAACATACCACATTGATACGTCCAAAACGTATCTATAATTTCTGCTTGCTCCATGCATGTTTTGTGTGATATTGCTTTGATCATATTTGGACTAACCTATTAACTCAGTGCATCCGAGTGCCAGTTCCTGTTTTCTGCTGTTTTTCTATTTCAGTTTTCTCCCATATAAAAAGTGCCAGAAAAATTCCGGGAAAAATACAGGAAAAATCAGCGTACAGGAAGCTTCCAGAAGAGCCCGGGAGGGGCCAGAGGGGAGCCAGGAGGGCCCAGGCGGCCACCCGGCGCGGCCACATCCCTGGCCGCGCCAGGGGGGCGCCTGGGGCCCCTGGTCCACCTCTGGCTTCCCCCCTTCTCCTATTTATTCTCCGTCACGGGGAAACTCCGAAGACAGAACCCTATTTCGCAAACTCGCCTCTGTTCCGCCGCCGCCGCGCTTCCAAGATCGGGAGCACCAGAAGACCTCTTCCAGGCACCCTGCCGGAGGGAGGATTGACCTCCGGGAGTCTCGTCTCCACCATGGGTGCTCCCCGGATGTCTCGTGAGTAGTTTTCCTTGGACCATGGGTCCGTGATCATTAGCTATGTGATTTTCTCCTCCCCTCTTTGATCTTCATGGTTTAGACCTCGTGAGCTGCCCTACATGATCGAGGCACTTTTGTAATATTTCTGCTATTGCTATGTTGAGTTTGATAGGATCTGATGGATTATGAGATTATGTTCAGATTGTGATTGAGTAATATATTTGGTTCTTATCTCTTATATTTTTGTTCCTAAGTAATTCTTGCATGTTCTCCGTTGCTGTTTATTGCTTTGGCCAAGTAGTAGGTAGTGACTCCAAGAGGGAACGTTTTTCTCGATTGTGGGTTCATGCCCCCCGATGACACGCTTGAGTGACAGAAACATGAGACTAGGGGATGTGATGTTGCCACAAGGGGGAAAACAACGGTGCTTGTGACCGCGGTTACAAGGATTGTTTACTTTACGCAAAGTTCTTTTTAATGCAGTTTTCTGTTGCTTTGGGTTTACACTTTGGGTGGGGATCGCAACTTAATACCAGCGAGATGTTCTGGATAGATATCTCAAGGTGGATGATTAGTAGTAGATGCAGATGGATTTCGGTCTACTTATTTTGGCGTACTGCCCATGCTTTTGAGCCTCGTCCTTTCTTTTGTAGCATAGTTAGCATTGCGGTGCGTTCATAATCCTGTCAATTGCCTTTCTGTAATTTGTTTACCTCGCATAGCAATTTTATCGTCTTTTGGGAGAGAGACATCACTAGCGAACATCACGTATCCCGGTCCATATCCTCATCATTATTTACACGCTCATTTACTTTTCTGCTTTTACTTTCAATTGCTATCATTATCCCTTGCGTTTTACCCTTTGTGAACAACAAGACCGGAGAGATTGACAACCTCTCTAAACTTCGTTGGGAACAAAGTTATCGTGTTTGTGTGCAGGTCCGCGTCAGTTGCGCCGCTGACACCTACTTATCATCTCCTGAGTCCTACTGGAGACAAACCTTGGTATCTTCACCGAGGGAAATTTGCTGTTGTGCTACATCACGCCTTCCACTTGGGGCTCACCAACGAAGGGCGAGAAATCACTATCATTACCTCGCACATCAAGCCAAATTTCTGGCGCCGTTTCCGGGGACTCCGAGTGCTAAGATAGGGGAGTTGCAGACTACCCTTTACCTTTGTGTTTTAGTCTTGTTAGTTTATCTTTCAGTTTTTATCTTTGTGTCTTTTATCCAAAATTACAAAAAAATCTGCCACACTGGCTGCTACTATGGGTTCCACTGAAAACACCAAGTTGTGTGACTTCACTAGTCACAACAACCAAGACTTTATCTGCACTCCCATTGCCACACCTGCCACTTCAGCTACCTCTTATGAAATTAAACCTGCTTTGCTAAACCTTGTTATGAGAGATCAATTCTCTGGTGCTGGAGATGATGCTGCTTTACACTTGAACAATTATGTTGAATTATGTGATATGCAAAAGTATAAAGAAGTAGAAGGTGATGTTGTTAAGCTCAAGCTCTTTCCTTTCTCTTTAAGGGGAGATGCTAAAATCTGGTTTCAATCTTTGCCTAGAAATAGCATAGATTCTTGGGATAAGTGCAAAGATGCTTTTATAGGGAAGTACTACCCTCCTGCTAAGGTTATCCAATTGAGGAGTAATATTATGAATTTTAAGCAATTGGATAATGAACACGTTGCCCAAGCTTGGTAACGAATGAAATCTCTTGTTAAGAAGTGCCCTACACATGGTTTGACTACCTGGATGGTTATCCAGACTTTTTATGCAGGCTTAAACTTTACCTCGCGGAACCTGTTAGATTCGGCCGCGGGAGGAACCTTTATGTCAACTACACTTGGTGCTTCCACGAAGCTTCTCGATGAGATGATGACCAATTATTCCCAATGGCACACCGAACGCGCTCCAACAGGTAGGAAGGTAAATTCTGTCGAGGAAATTACCTCCCTCAATGAAAAAGTTGACTTAATTATGTCTCTACTTACCAAGCAACCCTCTATTGATCCTCATGATGTACCTTTAAATTCTTTGGTTGCTCAAGAACAAGTAGATGTGAACTTTATTGCTAGAAACAACTTTAACAACAATGCTTATAGGGGAAATTTTGCTAGCAATCCTAGACCGTTCCCATACAACTATGGGAACAACAACACCTACCCAAGCAACAAAAACCCCTCTTCTGAATTAGAAAGCATGCCTAGAGACTTTATCACTACTCAAAAAGCCTTCAACAAAAATGTTGAGGAGAAATTAGCTTAAATAGATAATCTCTCTTTGAAGGTAGAAAGCTTAGCCCTTGATATTGAGATGCTTAAGATTAGAACCTCTCCCCTTGAGGAGAATAAGGCCACTCCTATTAATGCTATCCAGTTACAAATCAATGAAAATATTAGGATGATGGCTAAACTTAAAGAAAGATGGGCTAGAGAAAAAGAGGAAGAGGATATAATTAAGAGCCTTCTTACACACCACACAGTTGCCACTATCCAAATTGTTGAGGACACTCAAACTATTAGCACCCAATGCACTCCTAGTCCCGTTGGACCTATTAATGGTGATGCTAATACCTCAACCGTAGACAAAGAAACTCCTATGAACATAGAGGGTTTCAAACAAGTGAGCCTAGATGACACTACTACCACCTTTGATAGTAGTGATATTGACTTTGATAGTTGTACCCTCTCAGAAGTTATTAGCTTGTTACACAAAATGTCTAGAGACCCCCACACTAGCACACTTAATCTTGCATTCACGGAGCATATCACAAATGCTCTCATCAAAGCTAGGGAGGAGAAGCTTAGAGTATAAGCCTCCATACCTAGGAAGCTAGATGATGGTTGGGACCCTACGATCAAAATTAAATTAAATAACTTCTCTTGCTATGCTTTATGTGATGTTGGAGCTAGTACCTCCGTTATGCCCAAAAGAATATTTGATATGTTTGAATTGAAACCCTTTGAGCCATGTTCTTTTGGTGTTCGTCTTGTTGATTCTTCCATAAAGAAACCTTTGGGGAAGATCGACGATGTTCTTATCATTGTCAATGACAACTATGTTCCCGTTGATTTTATTGTTATGGATATAGAGTGTGAACCTTTATGTCCAATTATTTTGGGACGCCCTTTTCTTCGCACCGTTGGTGCGGTTATTGACATGAAAGAGGGGAATATAAAATTCCAATTCCCATTCAAAAAGGGGATGGAACACTTCCATAGAAAGAAAATCAAGTTACCTTTTGAGTCCGTTACACGGGCTAGTTATTCTCTTTCTCTTGATAAAACTTGATTCTTCTTTTTGCATCATGCCTAGCTAATGGCTTTAAAGAAGCGCTTTCGGGAGGCAGCCCGCAACGAATTTAGGTTTTTCTTTTTGCTTTTGTTGTGTCTTGATGATTGTTACTACTGTAGCAACATCATTGTATCTTTATTTTTAAGCTTTGTGCCAAGTTATAGCCTCTTACGGCAAGGGAAGTAAAAGTTGTGACATGCTGTCCAGAAAACAGATTCTGTCCTCGTGACCAGAAAAATTCCAGAACAATCCCAGTTCATCTTTTTGAGCTGAAATTTTTACACAGTATGCTCTATACAATTACGAAACTTCCGTATGTTCTGAGTTTTTTTATTTGAGTTGAAGAAGTGCCCCTAAAAAATTCTTTACTATCTGCTGTTCTGTTTTTCACAGATTCTGCCACGTTTTGTCTTTCCTAACTTTTGCAAACCTTAAGCTTGATTTTTCTTTGCAAAAACTTTTTGGCGCTCTTGAGAAACAGTAGCTCTTCAAATTTATCTTTATATCCAGTGGAAAAATTTATTTATTAAGGGTACTAACCTCTCTAATCAGCTTATGATGAGTTATGTATGAAGGGAGTTTTCAAGTGTGCGATGAAAGATGGTGAAAGAAGATCCAGGAGTGTCAAGCGCTCAAGCTTGGGGATGCCCCCATGCATCCCCAACAAATATTCAAGGAGACTCAAGCATATAAGCTTGGGGATGCCCCCGTGCATCCCCTTATCCATCAACAATCATCAGTTCGTCCTTCGTCTCACTATATTTTTATCACTTCATGCGTTATGTGCTATGCTTGGAGCGTCTCGCTCTTAGGTTTTGTTTTTAGTTTTCTTTAGCTTTGCTTGCTGTTCAAAACAAGTTAGATCCCGTCTTACTTTGTGTGGGAGAGAAACACGCTCCACTTTCAAAATTTAGATCACATCATAGGATTTTTCCTGCCTATCTTTTTGCTGCTGTGTGTTCTTTATATTTTCATAGCTACTGCCATGTTTAGTTTTTAGTTTGTCTTTAGCAAGAGCCTTGCCTTTTGTTTAGTTTGTTGCTGGAACTCTTTTTAGTTTTCATGTTTATCTTGTTAAAAGAGAGTTGGTTGTTGCACTGAGTTGTGTCTTGTTTTGAGAAGTAGGTAATTGAGGTTGCTATTTAATTTTAGTAGTAGCTTGCAATAGTTTTGAAGTATTGATGTAAGTAATGTTTGAATTTTTGGTGTCAAGAGCTCTTGCATATTAGTGATAGGTGTCGTATTTTGGGCAATCCGTGTGTATTTTCAAAACCTACAAAACTAGTTGAGAACTCTAGCTACTAGATGGATCACTACTCTTCTGAGGGGTCGAATATTAGAGTACACTCACGTACCATGAGTCGAGGATGCGCAAGGATAACCAAACCCCCATACACTCCTCCTCGGGGTACTTGTCTCTTTGTGAACCTCCTTATTAGATTGAGAGTTACCGATAATAAGTGCATGAGTTCTTCGGACTAATGTAAGTATTGATAGTTGACACTTCCACCTTCCCATATTTTGCTAGCCTCTCCTGTGCCGTGCATTGCCTTCTTCTCACTCCGAGAGTTGGTGTCCACCTTCGTCGGTACATCCAAACCCTTGGCATGATACGCTCTGTCATCATAAGCCTCCTGATATCTTTCCTCAAAACAACCACCATACCTACCTATCAAGGCATTTCCATAGCCTTTCCGAGTTATATTGCCATGCAACATCCACCTCTTCATGACTTGATCTTCATGTCATACATGTTCCTGCTACACTGGCAGCGACATACATTGCATACATCATGATAGTTACATCTTCTTTATGATTTTGAGTACCTTGTAAACTGTGAAAGATCTCCTTTACCTTCTTGTAAAATAGAGTGTTGCCCTTAAGTGAGGAAAAGATCCCAAAGTGGACACATTAAAGGATCCCAAAGAGGACAAATGAGAGTTAAATAGAAAGAGACATTAAGGCCACAAAAAAATAAAAAAAATAAAAAAAGAGAAAAAATAAATAAAAAGAGAGAAAGGGGCAACACTACTATCCTTTTGAGAGATCCGCACTAGTACTCCCTTTATATCCTTGTACTCCATAGAGATGATCTTCATACATATAGTTTGGAGAGCTTCTTAGCTCGTATGTGCACCCGTTGCATGGCAATCCCTACTCCTCACATCATATATATCATTTGGCATCTCATGCCCATGATTGTCCTCATTGATGTGAGCCTTTCTCATCCTTTTTGTCTTCCTCCTCCACCATATTCTCTCTTTGCCATCCTAAGTGTCAACTCTCGTGCTTACGCTCATCCATTGCATGAGTGCTCAAAATATCGAAAGGAGTGGATCAAATTGACTTGTACCTGGCTAGTGGTCTGGGGACGAGTCAAGATAAGATTCCAAAGAAGACCAAGTGTGAAACTTTAGTAGATTGAGTTCTCAACACAAAAATACTTTTTCTCGTATTCCCTATCCCCTTTCTTGCACGCAAACACCATTTGGAGACATTCGAGTCACGGACAGCGAGAGCTCTTGCATCTAATGTTCTTTTGTTACTTGTTTCAATGCTAATATAGACTCTTGCCTGTTATGACTTGATTTGAATCTCTAACCTTGATTGCTTTACTTTTTAAAGTTCTTTTATGGTTGCTAGCATGTCACCACAGAAATTATGCTGTTATCATTTACCTACTCGAGGACGAGCAGGAATTAAGCTTGGGGATGTTGATACGTCCAAAACGTATGTATAATTTCTGCTTGCTCCATGCATGTTTTGTGTGATATTGCTTTGATCTAGATACACATTCATACATTTTTCATCATATTTGGACTAACCTATTAACTCATTGCACCCGAGTGCTAGTTCCTGTTTTCTGCTGTTTTTCTATTTCAGTTTTCCCCATATAAAAAGTGCCAGAAAAATTCCGGGAAAAATACAGGAAAAATCAGGGTACAGGAAGCTTCCAGAAGAGCCCGGGAGGGGCCAGAGGGGAGCCAGGGGGGCCCAGGCGGCCACCCGGCGCGGCCCCACCCCTGGCCGCGCCAGGGGGGGCCTGGGGCCCTTGGTCCACCTCTGGCTGCCCCCCTTCTCCTATTTATTCTCTGTCACGGGGAAACTCCGAAGACAGAACCCTATTTCGCAAACTCGCCTCTGTTCCGCCGCCGCCGCGCTTCCGAGATCGGGAGCACCAGAAGACCTCTTCCCGGCACCCTGCCGGAGGGAGGATTGACCTCCGGGAGTCTCCTCTCCACCATGGGTGCTCCCCGGATGTCTCGTGAGTAGTTTTCCTTGGACCATGGGTCCATGATCAGTAGCTATGTGATGTTCTCCTCCCCTCTTTGATCTTCATGGTTTAGACCTCGTGAGCTGCCCTACATGATCGAAGCACTTTTGTAATATTTCTGCTATTGCTATGTTGAGTTTGACAGGATCTGATGGATTATGAGATTATGTTCAGATTGTGATTGAGTAATATATTTGGTTCTTATCTCTTATATTTTTGTTCCTAAGTAATTCTTGCATGTTCTCCGTTGCTGTTTATTGCTTTGGCCAAGTAGTAGGTAGTGACTCCAAGAGGGAACGTTTTGCTCGATTGTGGGTTCATGCCCCCCGATGACACGCTTGATTTAAAAAAAAAAATGAGTCTAGGGGATGTGCTGTTGCCACAAGGGGGAAAACAACGGTGCTTGTGACCACGGTTACAAGGATTGTTTACTTTACGCAAAGTTCTTTTTAATGCAGTTGTCTGTTGCTTTGGGTTTACACTTTGGGTGGGGCTCGCAACTTAATACCAGCGAGATGTTCTGGATAGATATCTCAAGGTGGATGATTAGTAGTAGATGCAGATGGATTTCGGTCTACTTATTTTGGCGTACTGCCCATGCTTTCGAGCCTCGTCCTTTCTTTTGTAGCATAGTTAGCATTGCGGTGCGTTCATAATCCTGTTAATTGCCTTTCTGTAATTTGTTTACCTCGCATAGCAATTTTATCGTCTTTTGGGAGAGAGACATCACTAGCGAACATCACGTATCCCGGTCCATATCCTCATCATTGTTTACACGCTCATTTACTTTTCTGCTTTTACTTTGAATTGCTATCATTATCCCTTGCGTTTTACCCTTTGTGAACAACAAGACCGGAGAGATTGACAACCTCTCTGAACTTCGTTAGGAACAAAGTTATCGTGTCTGTGTGCAGGTCCGCGCCAGTTGCGCCGCTGACACCTACTTATCATCTTCGGAGTCCTACTGGAGACAAACCTTGGTATCTTCACCGAGGGAAATTTGCTGTTGTGCTACATCACGCCTTCCACTTGGGGCTCACCAACGAAGGGCGAGAAATCACTATCATTACCTCGCACGTCACACATCACCTTGGCAGCAACCCTCTTCCTGGGGCGCTCGCCCTCAACATCACCAGGGTCATCTCGTCTGATCTTCTAGCGCAATGCACCGCATACCGGGCATTCATTCAAATTCTCGTACTCACCATGGTAGAGGATGCAGTCATTAGGGCATGCATGTATCTTCTGCACCTCTAGTCCTAGAGGGCAGACAAGCTTCTTTGCTTCGTAAGTGTTATCAGGCAATTCGTTATCCTTTGGAAGCCTCTTCTTAAATATTTTCAGTACCTTCCCAAATCCCTTGTAAGGTATACCATACTCTGCCTTCCATTGCAACAATTCCAGTGCGGCACCGAGCTTTGTGTTTCCCTCTTCGCAATTTGGGTACAATCTTTTTTTGTGATCCTCTAACATGCGATTGAACTTCAACTTCTCCCTTTCGCTTTCGCATCCTCTCTGTGCGTCAACAATGACACGGCGAAGCTCATCATCGGGCTCATGTGATGCCTTTTCTTCACCTTCTTGTTCTTTCTCTTGTTCTTCATTCTGTTCCCCCATTGTACCACCGTATTCAGGCAGGAACCCAGGATACCTGTCATCATCCTCATCTTCTTCATTCTGTTCCATCAGAACCCCTCTTTCTCCGTGCTTGGTCCAGAAGTTATAGCCGGACATGAAACCATGGTTAAACAGATGGAGGTGAATATCTTTTGAGTCAGAGTAGCTCTTATTATTCTTGCAGACACCACATGGACAACACATAAAACCATCCCGCTTGTTAGCCTCAACCACTTGCAGAAAACTATGCAAGCCATTAATGAACTCGCCAGAGCGTCGGTCTTCTTCGTACATCCATTGCCGACTCATCTTCATAATGGCACAACATCGAAAAGATAAAATTAATACAAGTAATTCATATACATAAAATTGATCATACATGCATAAAGGTTGTTCAATTCATACATAAATTTGATCATACATAAAGTTCATACACATACTTATTATCATAAAAACAACATAAAACTATCTACCTAAAGCATTTAAATGCAATAATAAATGCGATCAATATCGCAACAAAGGTACCAATTGCTCCAACAGCATAATGATACCAAGCCTCTTTACTAAGGGCATATTTTCTAATTTTCCTAATCTTCGTGCGCATTACATCCATCTTGTTCTTGTGATCACCGAAGACATCGGCAACATACAACTCCAATATCATCTTCTCTTGTTCAACTTTTTTCAATTTTTCTTTCAAATACTCGTTTTCTTTTTCAACTAAATTTAACCGCTCAACTAGAGGGTCAGTTTCAATCTCCGGTTCACATACCTCCTAGATAAAAATATCTATGTCAAATTAATTGGTCATCATTGTCAAACACGAAAAATGGAACAAATTAATAGTTATAAAAGATAATATATATATACCACATCCGAATCATAGACAGGACGATGCGCGGATACCATAACCATCGCACTATGTATAACAAAGAATCATACAAGTAAGAAAATTAGACAAGTATCTATCTAAATCATACAAATAAAATTTCTTATATAAAAATAATAAGAAACACATATATAGAGGCTTACCAAGGTGGTGGCGGTGAAGAGAGACGATGGGGGCGATCGACAGTGGTAACTATACGTCCGTTTGCGGGAAGGCTCTAAGCAATCACTACAAATATGCATACTAATTAACTTGAGCTCAAAGTGCATATAAATCAAATAAAATCCACATATCACTATATAGCTAGCTCCCAAACTAAAGTCCACAAATCTACACATATAGAGCATAGCACAAGCTAATCTAGCAAAAATGAGAGAGGACAAAGCTGCTAACCTTTGTGAACACTTGGATGTAGAAGGTTTTCTTCAAATCTTCACAAATGTTGGCCAAAATGGAGGATGAACTCGAGCAAAGAGAGAAGTGGGCTTCAAAAACAGAGAATGAGCTTGGCCGGCTCATGTTGGAGAAGAAGGAGTATATATATAGCAGAATCTTTAGCACCAACCGGTGCTAAAGGTTCTAGCGGGCCCCCAGCCCAACGGCAATCTGCCGCCACACCTTTAGCACCGGTTTGTACTACAAACCGGTTCTACAGGTGTGGTGGTAGGTTGCCGTTGGGCACGGGCCCACCACACGAACCGGTTCTAAAGCCCAGCCTCACGAACCGGTGCAATTCGGCCAGTAGAACCGGTTCGTGTTCGGGCTGTGGCCTTTGCTCATATCCAAAGGCCTGTTTTGTACTAGTGGTGGGTGGGAAGGCATCAACCCCTTCCCACGACTAGGCTATGCCTTAGTCTGGGTGGGTGGATGGAAGCCGTGTCAAACGTACTACAATCCTATTGCCAAGTTTCTGGACAAAGAGTTAATTATGATAAAACATTAGTTTTCTTCGGTAAAGGCACGCCAGAGCTTGTGAGACATGAAGTGATAACAATCCTCCAGGTTCCAAATGAGACTCTCAATGAGAAATATTTGGGCATGCCCTCTAACATTGGTGGTTTCAAAAACTAGGGCCTTCAAGTGTCTCAAATATAGAGTTTGGGGTAAGTTGAAGGGATGGAATGACAATATTATTTCATATGCGGGGAAGGAGGTTCTGATTATAATAGTGGCTCAAGCAGTACCTGTATATTCAATGTCTTGTTTCAAATTTCCAACGGGCTCATGTGAAGAGTTCAATAAGATCATTAGGCATTTTTTTCTGGGGAGTAAAGCGGGTAAGAGAAAACCCCATTGGGTATCATGGAAGTCCATGATTGAATGAAGATCAATGGGGGTTTGGGCTTTAAGGGTATGGATATATTCAATTTATCACTCCTTGCTAGGCATGCCTCAAGGCTACTCACTGAACCGGATTCATTCTGCGCTACTTTTGTGAAAGGTTTTGGCGTGCCATCTTGGAGGGATGGGATGCTATGTCCATGGATTGATTAGGTGGATCGGGAATGGTAAATCAACAAAATATGGACAAGCTTAAAAAAATATGGACATATAATTGGTTGCCTCGGGCACATGCAATGAAACCGTTGGCTCGTCTGATACATAATGCCCCTACATATATATATATATATATATATATATATATATATATATATATATATATATATATATATATATATATATATATATATATATATATCGGAACTCACGTACACTGCTTTGGCCTGCTAGAATTAACATGAAATAAGCTGACTCTCTTTTCCTCGGGATCGGTCTATAATTCAGGGAATACCAATTAGCACAATGACAATGGACGACTTTTGGGGATGATAGCCAGATCATCATGATTTTTTTTTCTGTTAAGTCATGCTATCACCTCCTATTGAAAGTGAGAAACACGACGAATGCGTATCTTCAGGGAGTCCAAGCAACATCAAATCAGAAACTAGAAGAATCTTCTTGGTGCTCTCTCTGGGGGATTGGAGTACCTTCCCGAATTAAAAGTTTCCTCTAGAGACCTGCCAAGATATCTTTACCAACAAAGGATGTTCGTCATCATAGAGGAATATCTGCCAACTGACTGTTGTTCGCTCTGTGGCATGTCAAACTCGTGGACTCCCTCCTTATTGCAATGCTCTATGTCGAGATGTGTCTGGGTGTTGTCAGATGATGAAATCATTGAGGTGCTATCAAATACAGATGTACCACAACCGAAACTATAGTTCTTTCGGCTAAATGAGGTATTATCACATGAAACATTTATCCGCCTGGTGGTTACCTTATGGCCGATATCTAGACAACACGACGGAAGGCTATCCATGATTATATCTTTCAGAGCCCTATGGCCACCAATGGTTTCGTCGTGAGCTTCATCGCGGAGGTGAACATATCAAATTTGAAACTGGGTTCGAACTCGTTATCACATGTACCTCGGGAGGCTACTCACACGCCACAGGTTCTCACATGCGATAACGGGCTTAGTGCGAGGTGACACGACTCAGTTGGAAGGGAAGATGCTCATTACATGTGTTAGTAAAATTTCAGAGGATAGATAAGTAGTAGAAGTATTGGCTGTATGCAGAGACTCCAATGGACTTTATCTGGGCTCCTCAGTGCTTGTACTACCAGTCCTTGTTGACGCCAAGATACTTGATGTTGTAGCCTGCTGAGAAGCCCAATGTTGAGCAGAAGACCTTGTAGCCAATCGGATCATTGTCTCCAATGGTAATTAGCAACTTATGCGTGATATTGAGGAGAACAAAGGGTGTACAAATAGCTTAGTCACGCGCAAGATTATCAAGAGAAGAAGTAACTTTGATCACTGCAGTTATTATTTTTCTCTTTCAAGTTCTACTTTCGATGCTCGTAAAGTCGCATCTCACGCTTGTTTTCTCTCCCCGGGGCGCCACCTGTGGCTAATTACTCCCCATGATGCTTGTGTCAGTATAAACTTAAACACTTGAGCAATAGAGGGGGAAAATTATCTAACAAAACCCCCGAACAAATCAGGAGTTATTCGATCGCGATTGGACGAACGCTATGCAAAAAAATAATTCATAAACGCCGAGTGAGGGGTTGATTCGGTCCTTATTTAATTTCACAAGACTATGTTATTGAAGGCGACTTCACATAATTTTCGTAGATCTCAAAATATGAAGGTGACTTCATGTAAAAATAAATATTACATGTGGGAGTCAAACTCTAACCTTATCCCAACAACTAACTCCCCCCTATTAGATTTTGTCTTGATGAAAGAAAAATATTCATTTATTTTTTATTATCTCTACTGCATTTATTAAATAAAATTAAACCATGTGAAAGAAGATTCAAACCTAGGTCGGTTGAGTTGCTACCTAGCCAAATAACAACCTCGAATACTTTTAGTAGTTGTTCACTATACAAAATGTAAAACATTTGATTCGTCTTTTTTACTATCATATCAATTTTCTTTTGCTTTTTACTGGATTTTTCTCTAGTGCATCATTGAACATCATATTGGAGGATGTCGGTCATGAACATGCTACTCGAGGACGCAGCTAAAGCAAATAGGCTGCTTATGTTGTAGTTACGAGGCTGCTAAAGCCTGAGTTATCAGGATTTTCGTGTTAAAATTATCAAGCTGCTAACACTAAAGTTAACATCTTGCACATGCAAGAATTATTACCAGTATAGCAGTTTTCATATCAGTTACCATGTTGCGCTAAAGCTATTAGGCTACTCATGTTATAGGCATCGATCTGCAAATCCTAAGATTATTAGGTTGCTAATGCTAATGTTACGAGACTGTTCGTACCCTAATTATCAATATATCATCAACTATGTAGTTACATGATTGCATGGGCTATAGTTACCTATACATAGCCATTGTGTGGTTACCAATTTGTTAATGATATACTCCTTCTAGTTTTAAATATAAGTCTTTTTAGATATTAATTACACTGTGAACTACATACAAATGTATATAGGTATGTTTTAGAGTGTAGATTCTTATTTTGCTCCGTATGTAGTCCATAGTGGAATCTCTAAAAAGACTTATATTTAGAAACGAAGAGAGTAGTTATCGATTAATCATGCTGACAAGTCGTTCATGCTAATGTTATCAGCCAATACGACCTTTATCAACTTAGTAATTATGTAGTTACCAAGGTTCTCTTGCTATAGCTATCAACATAGCATAACTATAGTTACCAATTGCACAACACATAGTGCAGTTGCCCACTGTGCTAGGTCGCATGCACCATCATAATATGGATATAGTTACAATAGATGGTTGAGGCGATATCCAATCTTGAAATTGATAACTATTCAGGAGTAGTCCAATAACCCTCATAATATTACCGGTAACAACATACAAATAGTATAAATAAATTTTTGTACTCTCTTCGATACATATTATTTATTTTAAAATTAATGTATTTAACACTAAAATACATCTAGATACATCCATTTCAAGACAAGTATATGGATCAGAGAGAGTTTTATCGACTGGTAACGTTTGACCTACGTACAAATAACTAACATGTCACAAAAAATCAAGTTTTCATGCCTGATAACTTTTATGTGAAGAGGTTGTTAAATTGCATAACACGACCATGTAAATTTTGACATAAAGCCGATTAAATCAACATGAGATCTACTCCCTCAGTAGCAAAATATACAACATTTTTAGTTTAAATTGACCGACAAAAACGTCTTATATTTTAGGTACAGAGGTAGTAGTTTTGAAGACCGCGTTATGATAAATTCAATGGTGAAAATAAAATTTTAATTAGGTTTAACACTTGAGAGTACAATATTTTAAATTGTTGAAATATAAAAGAATCTTGACATTGAATCTTAACATTGTGTTGCCTTTCTGGATGATGAACTGGACTGAACCAGGATTTTGTTTTTCGTATGAAAAAAAAGGTTTTTCTTTTCCCAGAAATTTCATTCTAAAGAATCCAAATTTTCAGCGATTTCCGTATCCACCAACAGATTTACATTTACTGAAAAATAGTGATATCCCAACTCAATTCAAAGTCATGAAGAGTTCGATTTTGTCACTATCCCTCAGAAATTCATTGAACTTCAGGAACACATTTTTTGGCCTTTTTTGCCGAACTAAAAAATAAATTGAAAATAGGAGTTTTCTAAATCTGGCCAACCAAAATTAAGATTCCTAGCTGAGCGAGGTATCATTCAAATGAAATCAGTGTCCCTGGTGCATATCTCATTTTTATAGTTTTTTTTAGAATGTCCCTGATGCAGATCTCAAAACCTGAAAAGAACTCTTATTACTTAAGCGAAGCAACACTTTGGATCCACCTTATCAGAACTGAAATTACATCACTGGCTAACATTAATGTGCTGATAAAATCATCAGAAATTCAGAATTGCTCTCTGTCTGTATTCATCAAAAGTTAGGACAGAAGCATATATCTGGGTAACTGATGGAGTACAACGTGTAAGTATAGACGCAATGAAAAGTTGCGAATTCAATTTTGCATCAAACGAAACACAAAAGAATGAAACATATCCTCCAAACACATTTGTTATTCCTTCTGGTCCACATTAATTATCGTTGAAACGGATATATCTAAAATTATTTTGGTGCTAGATGCGTCCAGCTCAACAACAATTAATACGGATAAACAGCCCATGCATGGTGAAACAGGAAAGAAACAGAGTTCGACATTTGAGCTTTGAAAACGCAGACGCGGCGTTAGGACTAATGGCGCCAGCAAACTTTGAACACGCAGGGCAGCCTTCCAGCCTTCCCCCCGTATACGCACTAATGGTTGCGGCGGCCGGAGATGGCGATGCAGCGTGGGCAGAAGCACGCACGACTGCGCGGTGTGATGAGCTCCTCGTCCCGCTCATCAGGCTCCTCGTCCCTCTCCTTGCTCACTTGGAGCACTTCATCGCAATATAACATGGCGTCCACCGCATCATCTTGGCTGCCGCCATCGCCACGGCGCTCTCCTGCCGGCGCCCTTCCAGACGGCTGAAAGAAACCAAAAAATCCAATTAACGCAGCAATTCAGAAGGCGGCGTTAGCTGAGTAGACGACGGGCAATTCGGAAGGCGGCGCTAACCTGAACCTGACACTTCCGTGGCAGCGGACCGATGGTCAGCAGCGGCATCCTCCTTTCTCCAGAGTTCCGATCGGCTGCAAGAAACCAAGAACAGAATAAGCTTAATTTCACACCAGAATTCAAGAACCCTAAAGAAATCAAAGAACTACGCCTACTGCACCTCCATGTGGGACGAAAGCCTCGTCGGCGATCTCCCTGATCAACCACCGCCCAGGCATGATCGGCTTCACAAGACCAAAAGATCTCGCCGCCCCACTATCCCCGTCTGCAAGAATCCAAGAAACCGAGGTCTAAGTCAAGAACCGAACGGAGAAGAAAGTACAAAGAACATGGCGTGCTCTCTTCTACGGCATCACCTACCTCTATGGCTGGGGAAGGCGACGGGGGCGGTGCTGTCGCGGTTGTCTACGTTGGGTGTCGGCGGCAACGGGCCGCCAGCAATGGACCTCCTTCTCCACTCGGCCATCTCGTGTCTACGGGTCCGGGTCTCCGGGAGCACTGGACGCCTCTGCAAGAACTGCGGTAGAGGAGGCGGCAGACTCAGGCCTCAGGGGTAGAGCGAAGATGCGTATATATGCTGGCCGTGCGCTCTGCGCCGCAACCTGCTTGCTGGCGAGAAGAAGCGAAGTGGATTTGGAAGTCGAGGCCTCGAGGGAGAGAGCCGTTGTTAAATTTTCATTTGATCTAGCTGGGCCCATTCAGGACCAGAATGGCTTTGCGGCCTGCCCGAGAGAGATCTGCCCAGAGTGTAACAGATGCTGCGTTGGCTGCGTCCTATGTGCCCTATGAGCTTTGCTCAAAAACTAAAGTGCCTAATAAGCCGAAGTATGGATGTTCTGAGCTAGTTTAGCTACATATCTGAACGTGAATTTTTGGGTCATAGGTGCATTTGGTCTCATTACTCCGTTAGTAATGGAAACATCATTTCAAATAGTAAACAAAACTAAATTTTTTGGATTTTTTGTATGAGGCAAGATGGTCACGTGCGCGAAGTCCATGCCAAATTTCGTGGTGTTTGAACATTCGAGTAGTCCTCGGCAAAAATGACAATTTTTGGAAATGTGAGAACCTTTTAAAAACTGCACTATTTATCAAAATTTCGTGTTTCTTGCCTTGAACTCCTCGAATGTCCAAACACCCTGAAATTTTGCACGGATGTCACACACATTAGCATAATGCATTCCACAAAAATTAAGTTTTTTAAAATTTGTTTGCAATTTTTTTTGCTTTTACTAGTTAGTGGGTGCATACGCTGCTGTAAGCCGTTTAAGATTTTCCCATCCTATGTGAATAACAAATTTGCAAAAAGTAAAAAAATCTAAAAGTTTATGTCTTCGGTTGACAACATTTTCTAGATTTTTGCAAAATTTGTTGGCCATATGACATCTGAGGAGGTTCACACAAAAAAAGCGAAATTAGTGCTAAGAAGTTATGTGTACCGTTCATCAGAAATTTTGTTTTTTTGGGTATCTACCTCATCCAATGTCATTTGGTCACCAAATTTTGCAAACACCTTGAACATGTTCATAATCAAAGCCACAATGTTTCAGTTTTTTTTTGCTTAATGATATTTATTTTCGAATTTACTGTTCACGTAGTGTCTGCAGTATGAGTTTCCAACTATCGAGCACCTCAGCAAGAACCGTGACAGACAAGGCGAGGAGCTCACAAGAAAAAGGGACCAGAGGAAACAGAGGAAGGAAGGAAGGTAGAATATGGAACGGAAGGCGAATGTCGCACTGGTGATAGAAAATGTGCTTATATGTTGGTCGTGCTCATAATGAAACTGACAAGGTGGATTTCAAATGGGTACCGGGCCCTGATAGCTTCCATTGCAGTTTTTTCATAAACTTTGGGACACTTATGGACATGATGTGACAAGGGTTGTTCTCAAGATACTAGTGGGAGAACAACGTTCTGAATGCATCAATAATATTTTTCTGGTCCTCATCCCCAAGGTTAAAAGTCCCATGTCTCTCACACAGTTCAAGCCAATAAGTTTGTGAATTGTTCTTTATAAAATTGCACCCCAAGTTACTGTTAACTGTCTGAAACTATAGTGTTGCCGGATATCATCTCTCCAGAACAAACTGCCTTTGTCCCGGGAAGGCTCATCACAGATAACATCATAGTGGCTTATGAATACTTGCATTTTATGAAGCATAATAAAATCTCTGAAACACCTTCATTGTGCCCTAAACTTGGATACGATGAAAGCTTATGACCGTTTGGAATGGGGTTATTTTTAAGGTATCATGCTGAAGTTGGGTTTCGCCAATTAATGAGTTTGGTTAAATCAATATCCTTTTCGGTTATGTTTAATGGAAAGAAATTGGATGACTTCAGACCAACAAGAGGAATTCAGCAGGGAGACCCAATATCAACCTACCTTTTCTTGTTAGTAGCAGAGGGCCTTTCTGGACTCCTCAAAAATAGAGGTCAATCATCGCATCTGATTGGATTGCTGATGTCCCCTCAGGACCCACTAGTGACCATCTCCTTTTTATTGATGATAGCCTGATATTTTTCAAGGCAAATGGTATTGGGGCGATGGAAGTGTCAAACCTACTATAATCCTATTGCCAAGCTTCTGGACAAAGAGTTAATTATGATAAATCATTAGTTTTCTTCGGTAAAGGCACACCAGAGCTTTTGAGACATGAATTGAAAACAATTCTCCAGGTTCCAAATGAAATTCTCAATGAGAAATGTTTGGCATGCCCTCTGACATTGGTGGTTTAAAAACTAGGGCCTTTAAGTATCTCAAATATAGAGTTTGGGGTAAGGTGAAGGGATGGATTGAGAATACTATTTCATATGCAGGGAAGGAGGTTCTGATTAAGGTAGTGGCTCAGACAGTACCTGCATATTTGATGTCTTGTTTCAAATTGTCAACGGGCTTAAGATCATTAGGCAATTGTTTTGGGTGAGTAAAGCGGGTAAGAGAAAACCCCATTGGGTATCATGGAAGTCCATGACTGAACTGAAGATCAATGAAGGTTTGGGATTTAAGAGTATGGATATATTCAATTTATCACTCCTTGCTAGGCATGCCTGGAGGCTACTCACTGAATCGGATTCGTTCTACACTACTTTTTTGAAAGGTGTCTATTATCCAGAGGGAAATCTAATGAAGGCTGATCTCAGCTCTCACCCATGCTAGATATGGCGTGCCATCTTTGAGGGATGGGATGCTATGTCCCATGGATTGATTAGGCGGATCGAGAATGGTCAATCAACAAAAATCTGGACAAATAATTGGTTGCCTAGGGCACATGCAATGATACTATTTTCCCGTCTGATACATAATGCCCATATATCTGACTGGAATTAACATGAAATAAGCCGAATCTTTCTTCCTCAAGATCGATCTATAATTCAGGGAATACCGATTAGCATAATGCCAATGGACGACTTTAGGGGAAGGCATCCCGATCATCGTGGTGTTTTTTTGTTCAGTCATGCTATCACCTCCTATTGAAAGTGAGAAACACGACGAACGAGTTTCTTCAGGGATTCCAAGCAACATCAAATCAGAAACTAGAAGAATCTTCTTGGTGCCCTCTCTGGGGATTTGGAGTACCTTCCCGAATTAAAAGTTTCCTCTAGAGACTTTCCAAGATATCTTACCAACAAAGGATGTTCGTCATCACAAGAATATGTGCCAACTGACCATTGTTTTCTCTGTGGCATGTCAGACTCGTGGACTCACTCGTTGTTCCAATGCTCTATGTTGAGATGTGTCTGGGCGATGTCAGATGATGAAATTATTGAGGTGCTATCAAATACAGATATACCACAACTGAAACTATGGTTGTTTCCGCTACATGAGGTATTATCACATGAAAAATTTATTCGGCTGGTGGTTACCTTATGGGATATCTGGACAACGCGGTGGAAGGCTATACATGATTCTATCTTCCACATCCCTATGAGCACGAATGATTTCATCGAGAGCTTCATCGTGGAGGTGAACATATCAAATTTAAAACTGGGTTTGAACTCGTTATCACATGTACCTCGGGAGGCTACTCACGCCACAGGCTCACATGCGATGATGGGCTTAGTGTGAGGTGACACGGCTTAGTTCGAAGGGAAGATGCTCATTACACCTGTAAAATTTCAGATCGAGGATAGATAAGTACGAGCAGTATCGGCTGTATGTAGAGACTCCAATGGCCTTTATCCGGGCTCCTCGGTGCTTGTACTACCAGGCCTTGTTGACGCCAAGATACTAGATGTTGTAGCCTGCCAAGAAGCCCAATGTTTAGCAGAAGAATAGTGAGCCAATCGGATCATCGTCTCCAATGGTAATAAGCAACTTATGCGTGATATTGAGAAGAAAGGATATACAAATAGCTCAGTCACCCGCAAGATTATGAAGAGAATAAGTAACTTTGATCATTGCAGTTATTCTTTTGCTCTTTCAAGTTCTACTTTAGGTGCTCGTCAAGTTGCATCTCACACTTGTTTGCTCTCCCCGGGGTGCCATATGTGGCTAATTACTCCCCATGATGCTTGTGTCAGTATAAACTTAAACGCTTCAGCAATAAAGGGGGGAAATTATCTAACAAAACCCCCAAACAAATCAAGAGTTATTCGATCGAGATTGCACGGATGCTATCCAAAAAAAATTCATAGACGCCGAGTGAGGGGTTGATTCGGTCCTTATTTAATTTCATAAGACGATGTTATTGAAGGTGACTTCATATAATTTTCGTAGATCTCAAAATATGAAGGTGTTTTCATGTAAAAATAAATATTACATGTGGGAGTCAAACTCTAACCTTATCCCAACAACCAACTCTCCCCTGTTAGATTTTGTCTTGATGGAAGAAAATATTCATTTATTTTTTATTATCTCTACTTCATTTATTTAATAAATGTAAAACGTGTGAAAGAATATTTGAACCTAGGTCGGTTCAGTTGCTACCTAGCCAAATAACCAACTCAGAAACTTTTAGTAGTTCTTCATTATACAAAAATTAAACATTTGGTTTATCTTTTTACTATCATATCATTTTTTTTGCTTTTTATTGGATTTTTCTCTAGTGCATCATTGAACATCATATTGAAGGATGTCGGTCATGAACATGCTACTCGAGGACGCAGCTAAAGCAAATAGGCTGCTTATGTTGTAGTTACGAGGATGCTAATGCCTAAGTTATCAGGATTTTCATGTTAAAATTATCAAGTGCTAACACTAAAGTTAACATCTTGCACATGCAAGGATTACCAGTATAGCAGTTATCATATCATTTACCATGCTGCTTGTGATATAGTTACCATTTTGCGCTAAAGCTATCAGGCTACTCATGTTACAGGCATCGGTATGCTCATACTAAGATTATTAGGTTGCTAATGCTAAAGTTACGAGACTGTTCGTACCCTAATTATCAACATATCATCAACTATTTAGTTACATGATTGCATGGGCTATAGTTACCTATACATAGCCATTGTGTGGTTACCAATTTGTTAATGATATACTCCCTCCATTCTTAAATATAAGATTTTTTAGATATTACACTGTGAACTACATACAAATGTATATAGATATGTTTTAGAGTGTAGATTCTCATTTTGCTCCGTATGTAGTCCATAGTGGAATCTCTAAAAACACTTATATTTAGAAACGGAGAGAGTAGTTATCGATTTATCATGATGACAAGTCGTTCCTGCTATCAGGCTGCCAATACGACGTTTATCAACT
The DNA here is from genome assembly GCA_950022295.1 of Bromus sterilis. Lineage (NCBI taxonomy): Eukaryota > Viridiplantae > Streptophyta > Magnoliopsida > Poales > Poaceae > Bromus > Bromus sterilis. The sequence continues at coordinate 11,317,796 of OX465596.1, forward strand.
TAGTAATTATGTAGTTACCAGGTTTCTCCTGCTATAGCTATCAACATAGGATAACTATAGTTACCAATTGCAAAACACGTAGTACAGTTGCCCACTGTGCTAGGTCGCATGCACCATCATAATATGGATGTAGTTACAATAGATGGTGGAGGCGATATCCAATCTTGAAATTGATAACTATCCAGGAGTAGTCCAATAACCCTCATAATATTACCGGTAACAACATACAAATAATATAAATAAATTTTTGTACTTTCTCCGATCCATATTATTTGTTTTAACATTAATGTATTTAACACTAAAATACATCTAGATACATTCATTTCAAGACAAGTATATGGATCGGAGGGAGTAGTATCGACTGATAATGTTTGACCTACAAATAACTAACATGTCACAAAAAAATCAAGTTTTCATGCCTGATAACTTTTATGCGAAGTTGTTAAATTGCATAACACGACCATGTAAATTTTGACATAAAAACGGTTAGGAGATCTACTCCCTCCGCACCAAAATTGATGAGGATATCCTTATTTACAAGCCATCCCCAAGTCTTCATGAAGCACAAGCTAATGAAATCAGAATTGGACCTATTACAAGAGCCCGTGCAAAGCTAATAGAACAACAGGTGAACTTGCTCTTAATAGAATCTGATGTTTTTCTTAATAAGAATTTTATACTGCCTGAATCCTTGTTTGTATGCATGATCAGATATCAAGAACAAGGACAATCTACATTGGAAGAAGAACCTCAAGAAGACAAGGCTAGGAAGAACCAAGCTTCAGGCCGCGGTACTACCGCGCCACGGTACAACCGGGCCTACTACCGCACGTACTACCGCGGCAACAGAAGGTTTACGGTAGTCCTTACGGTACTACCATAACTACTACCGTGCTGGTCAGGAGAGATACGGAAGTGACTACGGTAGTAGCCGCGGTACTACCGCCCCCGCGGTACTACCGCGCCAATCACGGTACTACCGTGCTGCCTGCGCGCAGAAATGGGCCTACGGCCCCTGTATCCGAGTCTGGACCCCCTTAGACTATAAATACAAGTTCCCCTACGAGTTTTAGAGTTAGACCACGATTAGATAAACCCTAGTTCCTGAGAATTGCTCCAAGCATTCATCTTGAATCAAATACTTCAATTCGTATCGATATGAAGTGTTGCTACTGCAAGTCTTGTGTGATCTGTTGTTCCACTGGGAATTAGTAGATTGCAAATCACCGTCTCGTGGTCGACGGCTACGTTGCGCAAGTGTGTGAAGTTGTGAATATCCAAAGGGTAGAGAGCTGTCGCATTGGCAACAGGGATCTAGCGAGGAGAGTTCATCGGGTACATACAAGTTATCTATCATCACCCTCATATTCACCGTTCGCTTACTGAGAAGATCGGGCCACCCCTTATCATCTTGGTATCAGATTTCCAGTGTTCCCTCGGTAAGCATCCACCAAATCCATCTATTAGATCGTTTTTGTTTTCGTCCTATCCAGAAAAAGCCATACAAAAATATTAGGGTTTAGTGTTTTTGCCATAACCTAGAGTACATCTTTTCCAAGTTTTAGTTGCTGATTGTCGTCCAGTTTGCGTAACTTGTTTTTGATCGAGTCTTAGCTTTCCTATTTTTGTGTCTCACAAGTCGGAGTGTCTTTGTCGTGTTAGTTTGGTTTGCGTCGAGTTCGATTGTTTTTCGTTGTCTTTTATCCCTCAAATTGTGTCTCCGTTTGATAGCCATAGTTAGCCTTTCTTTGGTGTAGCACTGTCCTATTGAGACTAGCATATCCTTGCTCTTCGGGCTGCTCCTATAGGTTTTGAAGTGCATCAAGTGGTTTGTGCAAAGTTGAGTTGGGTTGCTGTTTACTTCACGTTGTGTCAGAAAAGTCAAAAAAAAAAAGAGAACGAGAAAAGAGAAAAATAATCACAAAACAAAAAAGGAAAGTGTTGAGCAAAAAGCCTAGCAAAAAGAGACAGAAAAGGCACAGTTGATTACATATTTTGTGCAGCCTTGAGTTCCTTTTTCTACCACGTTCATAGCACTAGTAGATTGAGCAATCTTGTGCCCGTACACTTTGAGCTTTTGCTAGAATTTCTCTCTTGTGCAATTGCAACACGAGCATTACTCCGCCACACATATTGTGCGCTCAATTTCATAGTTGCTTTTTCCCAGTTTTTCTCCACCGCGTGTGTTCCCGTAGAACTTCTTGGCATACGATCAGCACTAGGATTTGTGAATTGGTGTCGATAGGGATCCATACCTATAGCTCCACCACATATATCCTGCTTTGTCGTGTGTTCACTCTTTTACTCGGGTATTCACTTCATCACATCCGTGCACTAGTCCTCCATCCGAACGGGTACGCATTACTATTCACTTTGGAACGGTAAGATTCACCTTTTCTTGTCAGTTTTGAGTGAGTTGTGAGTGTCCACCAAAAGATTTTGATTTCGTGCACTAACCTACTAATCATGTCTCAAAGTGGTTTTGATGTGATGCAGAAATAGGACAAGGATGCGCCAGTTACATGGGAGGCATATGAAGGTCTCCGTGATCACTTGACTGAGATGTTTACTAAATCCGCTGATGCGATTGATACAAATGTTCAAGCGGTCCAACTGAAAGTGGACGCGACTGAGGCTGCATTCACCACTATGCAACAACAACTTGCTGCTATACAGCAGAGCCTACAACAAATGACAACATCTGTCACGGGCATACAAGCAACTATGGTACAACGCCAACCTGACGCTCAGGAAGATGATGGTAGTGTCCATGGTGAGAATGATGATTTGAGGGGCAATCAAGGCTGTGGGCGTGGTGTTCAAGGGCCGGGTCGCCAACCTACACTTGGTTTTGGTGCGCGCCGTCTACCCATTCAGGAAGAAGATGTCTTGAGCAAGCCCAAGTTTAACATCCCCAAATTTGAAGGTTCCACGGATGTGGAAGAGTACCTCACATGGGAGCTTAAGATGGAAAAATTATGGCGTTTGCATGATTATCCGGAGGACAAGAAGATCAAGATTGCTTCTTGGGAAGTTTGACAGTTATGCTTTGCGTTGGTGGGAGAGTGTGTTGACCGAGATACAAGAAACCGATGGGCAGCCTATTCGTACATGGCGTGACATGAAGGCGACCATGAAAGCTCGGTTTGTACCCACTAATTACTTACGGACAGTTTTTGATAAATTGCAACAATTGAAGCAAGGTATTATGTCCGTTGATGCATACTATATGGAGATGGAGATGTTGCTGCAACGTGCGCGCGTGCGTGAAGAAATTGAGATGACCATGCAACGTTTTCTCCATGGGCTGAAATTTAATATCAAGAATATTGTGCGGCATCACCAATACTATAATATGAATGATCTATTGCATCTTGCAAGGGAGGCTGAATCACAGCTTGCAGAAGAGGCACAACTGAAGGCCAAATACACATCCTCTAATAGATTTTCTCCAAGGACATCGTCTGCCGCGCTATGGAGAACTATGGTGCCAATACTAGGGCTTCTTCTTTAGTTTCCAAGCCAGCCTCCAATGGTTCTATGGCCAAGAAGCCAGCTGCTCCTGCCACTAGTGCAGTCTCCAACATGTCTACAGCTCGCAATCGCGAGATGACTTTTCATTCTTGCGGTAATCCGGGTCACTTTAAGAGAGATTGCCCAAACCGAAAGGTCATGTTTATTAATGAAGAAACCGGCGATTATGAAACCGGTGATGATGAAGACCCAGCCGCGTTTGAGGATGAAGGTTACAATACCGAAGAAGGCATGGATGCTTTTCCGTCGCATGCTCCTACCATTGTGGTGTCACAACGTGCTCTTACGGTGCAGCCACATGCTGATTCTCAGTGCTGCAATCTGTTCCAAACCAAGGCGCTCGTTGGCCCCAACAAAGCTTGCAAAGTGATCATTGATGGAGGTAGCTGCCGCAACCTCGCAAGCAAGGAGTTATGTGCCAAGCTAAATCTGAAATACTTACCTCACCCAACTCCTTATTATGTCCAATGGTTGAGTGACAGTGGTGAGATGAAGGTGAATCACATGGTGCGCGTAAATTTTGAGATAGGCCCATACAAGGATTCCATCGATTTTCATGTGGTGCCTATGAAAGTTTGCCATCTCTTATTGGGTCGGCCGTGGTTATATGATAGCCATGTGCAACACAATGACCGAGCCAATACATATCATTTGGAGTTCAAGGGCAAGAAAGTTAATCTCCATCCTATGTCCCCACAGCAAATTGTGAATGAGTCTCATCAGAAGGTAGAGGTGAATGTAGAACCAACACGAGCGAACAATGTAATAGTTGCGAGTGATAATATAACGAAAAGTGTGAGAGAGACTAGTTTGCTTACATTAGCCAGCAAAGAATACATGAGAGAATTTAGTGAGGATCCTACAACCATACCTCTTGTCCTCATGTATAAAGGCGAGGTTTTGGTTTCTAATGATAACCATCCTATTTCTCCTGGTGTGTCTACTGTTTTGCAGGATTATGATGATGTGTTCCTGGCGGAGGTTCCAGCGGGATTACCACCCTTGCGTGGTATTGAGCACCAAATTGATCTTATACCGGGTGCAACTCTTCCTAACCGGGAACCATACAGGACAAACACCCAAGAGACGAAGGAAATTCAGCAACAAGTACAAGCGCTTCTGGATAAAGGGTATATTCGTGTCAGCCTTAGCCCTTGTGCTGTTCCTGTTATTTTGGTTCCTAAGAAAGATGGTACATGGCGTATGTGTGTAGATTGTAGAGCTATTAATAACATCACTATTCGATATCTTCATCCTATTCCACGTTTAGAGGATATGCTTGATGAATTGTGTGGTGCTGCTATTTTCTCTAAAATTGATTTGCGTAGTGGATACCATCAAATTAGGATGAAAGAAGGGGATGAATGGAAAACTTCTTTCAAAACTAAGTTCGGCTTATATGAGTGGTTAGTTATGCCTTTTGGTCTTACTAATGCTCCTAGTACTTTCATGAGATTAATGAACCATGTTTTGAGGGAGTTTATTGGACATTTTGTGGTTGTGTATTTTGATGATATACTTATTTACAGCCGCAATGAATTTGAACATGCTGATCATATTCGACAAGTTTTGCAAGTGTTGCGTGATGCTAAATTATATGCTAATCTTGAGAAGTGCACATTTGCAAAAGATAAGGTCATATTTTTGGGATATGTTGTATCTAAGCATGGGATAGAAGTAGATTCTTCTAAAATCGAGGCAATTCAAAATTGGCCTACTCCCATGACATGGGATAGAAGTAGATTCTTCTAAAATCGAGGCAATTCAAAATTGGCCTACTCCCATGACTGTTAGCCAAGTACGAAGTTTTCACGGTCTTGCTGGTTTTTATAGACGTTTTGTGAAAGACTTTAGTACTATTGCTGCATCGTTGAATGAATTGACTAAGAAAGGTGTGCCTTTTGTTTGGGGCGTTGCCCAAGACCTTGCATTTGATGAGTTGAAACGTTTGCTTACTTCTGCACCATTACTTGCGTTACCAGATTTTACTAAGCAATTTGAAGTTGAATGTGATGCTAGTGGTATAGGCATTGGTGGTGTGTTGATGCAAGAAGGTAGACCTATTGCCTATTTCAGTGAGAAACTTTCTGGTGCTAGATTGAACTACCCCGTTTATGATAAAGAATTGTATGCACTTGTTCGAGTTCTTGAGGTTTGGCAACATTATCTGTGGCCAAAAGAATTTCTCATACATTCTGATCATGAAGCTTTGAAATATCTGAAAGCTCAATCTAATTTGCATAGACGCTTAGCTAAGTGGGTTGAGTTCATTGAGTCTTTTCCCTACATCATCAAATATAAGAAAGGGAAAGATAATGTTGTTGCTGATGCTCTCTCTAGGAAGAATATGTTATTGACACATCTTGATGTTAAAATTCCCGGATTAGAAAGTTTATGTGATTTATATGCAACTGATCATGATTTTGCTGAACCATATCGTTTGTGTTCTCTTCGGAATGCATGGGACAAGTTCCACATCCATGATAGATTTTTGTTTCGAGCTAACAAACTTTGTGTTCCAGAATCTTCTGTGCGTTTGCTATTGTTGCAGGAATCACATGCAGGAGGATTGATGGGTCACTTTGGGCGTGAGAAGACACTACTCATGCTTGCTGATAATTTTTATTGGCCCAGGATGAGGCGTGATGTGGACATGTTTGTTCGACGCTGCATTGTATGCAACACATCCAAGTCCAAGCTAAAGCCTCACGGTTTGTATACTCCACTATCGGCTCCTACCACACCTTGGGAAGATATTAGTATGGACTTTGTGTTAGGATTGCCACGCACTAAATATGGTCATGATAGTATATTTGTGGTAGTGGATAGATTTTCTAAGATGGCACATTTTATTGCATGCCATAAGAGCGACGATGCGTCGCATGTTGATAACCTGTTTTTCAGGGAGATTGTACGCTTGCATGGAGTGCCCAAGACAATTGTTTCTGACAGGGATGTAAAGTTTGTGAGCTACTTCTGGAAGACACTTTGGGGAAAGCTGGGGACAAAGTTGATGTTCAGTACTACATGTCATCCCCAAACTGATGGTCAAACGGAGGTGGTGAATAGAACGTTATCACAATTGCTGCGAGCTATGATCAAGAAGAATCTGCGAGAATGGGAGGAGTGTTTGCCACATGTGGAGTTTGCTTATAACAGGGCAGTACACACTACTACTCAGCTTTTTCCTTTTGAAGTGGTATATGGTTTCAAGCCTATTACACCTCTTGATTTGCTGCCTCTTCCATTGCAGGAACGAGTTAATATGGAGGCATCCAAACGAGCAGATTATGTGAAGAAGATTCATGAGAAGACGCGAGAGGCTATTGAGAAGAAAGGCATGAACGTTGCTGCTACAAGGAACCAGTCACGGAAGCAAGTTCTATTTCATCCCGGAGACATGGTTTGGGTGCATTTGCGCAAGGATCGATTTCCCGGGTTGCGCAATTCCAAATTGAAGCCTCGTGGTGCTGGTCCTTACAAGGTGTTAGCCAGGATCAATGACAATGCCTACTCGATTGATATTCCCATTGCTGAGTTTGGTGGCTCTAGCAACAGTTTCAACGTTGCTGATTTATCACCATACATGGGAGATGACCTTGGAGCGTCGAGGTCGACGCCTTTTGAAGGGGGGTGAGATGATGAGGACATCCCTATTGACAAGCCATCCCCAACTCTTCATGAAGCACAAGCTAATGAAATCAGAATTGGACCTATTACAAGAGCCCGTGCAAAGCTAATAGAACAACAGGTGAACTTGCTCTTAATAGAATCTGATGTTTTGCTTAATAAGAATTTTATACTGCCTGAATCCTTGTTTGTATGCATGATCAGATATCAAGAACAAGGACAAGCTACATTGGAAGAAGAACCTCAAGAAGACAAGGCTAGGAAGAACCAAGCTTCAGGCCGCGGTACTACCGCGCCACGGTACTACCGGGCCTACTACCGCACGTACTACCGCGGCAACAGAAGGTTTACGGTAGTCCTTACGGTACTACCATAACTACTACCGTGCTGGTCAGGAGAGATACGGAAGTGACTACGGTAGTAGCCGCGGTACTACCGCCCCCGCGGTACTACCGCGCCAATCACGGTACTACCATGCTGCCTGCGCGCAGAAACGGGCTTACGGCCCCTGTATCCGAGTCTGGACCCCCTTAGACTAGAAATACAAGTTTCCCTACGAGTTTTAGAGTTAGACCACGATTAGATAAACCCTAGTTCCTGAGAATTGCTCCAAGCATTCATCTTGAATCAAATACTTCAATTCGTATCGATATGAAGTGTTGCTACTGCAAGTCTTGTGTGATCTGTTGTTCCACTGGGAATTAGTAGATTGCAAATCACCGTCTCGTGGTTGACGGCTACGTTGCGCAAGTGCGTGAAGTTGTGAATATCCAAAGGGTAGAGAGCTGTCGCATTGGCAACAGGGATCTAGCGAGGAGAGTTCATCGGCTACATACAAGTTATCTATCATCGTCCTCATATTCACCGTTCGCTTACTGAGAAGATCGGGCCACCCCTTATCAAAAATATACACCATTTTTAGTTTAAATTGACCTTAAAAAAGGTCTTGTATTTTGATACAGAGGTAGTAGTTTTGAAGACCACGTTATGATAAATTTAATGGTGAAAGTAAAATTTTAATTAGGTTTATCATTTGAGAGTACAAGATTTTAAATTGTTGGAATGTAAAAGAATCTTGACATTCAATCTTAACATTGTGTTGCCTTTCTGGACGATGAACTGGATTGAACCAGGTTTTTCTTTTTCATATGAGAAAAAGGTTTTTCTTTTCCCAGAAATTTCATTCAAAGGAATTCAAATTTTCAGCGATTTCCGTAACCACCAACAGATTTACATTTACTGAAAAATAGTGATACCCCAATTCAAGTCAAAGTCAAAGTCTCGTAAATTGATTGAACTTCAGGAAGAAAAATATTGGCCTTTTTGGTCAAACTGGAAAATAAATCGATAACCGGAGTTTTCTAAATCTGCCAACCAAATTTAAAGAACCCTAGCCGAGCGAGGTATCATTCAAACGAAATCAGTGTCCCTGATGCATATCTCATTTTTTTAGATGTTTTTAGAATGTCCCTGATGCATATCTCTAACCTGAAAAGAACAATTATTACTTAAACAGAAACTGCACTTTCGAGTTTCGACCCACCTGATCAGCAGGCAACAACTTTACTATAATCATCATAACTGAAATTACATCACTGGATAACATTGATGTGCTGATAAAATCATCAGAACTTTCTGGTCAAAAATAAATCATCAGAAATTCAGATTGCTCTCTGTATTCATAAAAAATATATCGAATATCGGAATTATCTGACTCTGGCCAACGAAATTCGAATGAAATCAGTGTCCCTAATGCATATATCGTTTTTCGAGTTTTGTTTTGTTGAGAATGTCCCTGATGCATATGTCAAACCTGAAAAGGAGTCTTATTGCTTAAACAGAAACTGCACTTTGGATCCACGTGATCAGCAGGCAACAACTTTATAATCATCAGAACAGAAATTAAATCACTGGATAACATTCATGTGCTCGTAAAATCATCAGAAAGTACAAAGAACATGGCGTGCTCTCTTCAACGGGAGAATCTACAGTACCTCTATGGCAGGGGAAGGCGACGGGGGCGGTGCTGTCGCGGTTGTCTACGTTGGGTGTCGGCGGCAACGGGCCGCCAGAAATGGACCTCCTTCTCCACTCGGCCATCTCGCGTCTCCGGGAGCACTGGACGCCTCTGCAAGAACTGCGATAGAGGAGGCGGCGGACTCAGGCCTCAGGGGTAGAGGCGTAGAGCGAAGACGTGTATATATGCTGGCCGTGCGCTCTGCGCCGCAACCTGCTTGCTGGCGAGAAGAAGCGAAGTGGATTTGGAAGTCGAGGGAGAGCCGTTGTTACATTTTCATTTGATCTAGCTGGGCCCATTCTGGACCAGAATGGCTTTGCGGCCTGCCCCGAGAGAGAGATCTGCCCAGAGTGTAACATATGCTGAGTTGGCTGCGTCCTATGTGCCCCTATGAGCTTTGCTCAAAAACTAAAGTGCCTTGTAAGCCCGAGTATGGATGTTCTGAGCTAGAGTGTAGCTACATCCTATGTGAATAATAAATTTGAAAAAACTAAAAAAAATCTAAAAGTTTGTGTCTTCGGTTATGACAACATTTTCTAGATTTTTGCAAAATTTGATGGCCATATGACATCTGAGGAGGTTTACAAAAAAAAAACAAAATTAGTGCTCAGAAGTTATGTGTATTGTTCATCAGAAATTTTGTCAATCAACAAAAATATGGACAGATAATTGGTTGCCTAAGGCACATGCAATGAAACCGGCCGTTGGCTCGTCTGATATATATGTATGTGTCGTAACTCATGGACACTGCTTCGGCTGCCTGGAATCAACATGAAATAAGCCGACTCTTTCTTCCTCAGGATCGCTCTATAATTCAGGGAATACCGATTAGTACAATGCCAATGGACGACTTTTGGGGATGGTAGGCAAATCATCATGGTGTTTTTTTTCTGTTAAGTCATGCTATCACCTCCAATTGAAAGTGAGAAACGCGACGAATGAGTATCTTCAAGGAGTCCAAGCAACATCAAATCAGCAACTAGAAGAATCTTCTTGGTGCTCTCTCTGGGGGATTAGATTACCTTCCTGAATTAAAAGTTTCCTCTAGAGTCTTTCCAAGATATCTTTACCAACAGAGGATGTTTGTCATGACAAGAATATGTGCCAACTGACCATTGTTTGCTCCGTGGTATGTCAGACTCGTGGACTCACTCCTTGTTGCAATGCTCTATGTCGAGATGTGTCTGGGCGTTGTCATATGATGAGATCATTGAGGTGCTATCAAATACAGATATACAACAATCAAAACTATGTTTGTCTCGTCTACAAGAGGTATTATATCGTGAGAAGTTTATTCGGCTGGTGGTTACCTTATGGGATATCTAGACAACGCGGTGGAAGGCTATCCATGATTCTATCTTCCAGATCCCTATGGCCACCAATGGTTTCATCGAGAGCTTCATCGCGGAGGTGAACATATCAAATTTGAAACTGGGTTTGAACTCGTTATCACATGTACCTCGGGAGGCTACTCACGCCACAGGCTCACATGTGATGACGGTCTTAGTGTGAGGTGACATAGCTCAGTTGGAAGGGAAGATGCTCATTACATGTGTTTGTAAAATTTCAGATTGAGGATAGATAAGTAGGAGCAGTATCGGTTGTATGCGGAGACTCCAATGACCTTTATCTGGGCTCCTCGGTGCTTGTACTACCAGGCCTTGTTGACACCAAGATACTAGATGTTGTAGCCTGCAGAGAAGCCCAATGTTTAGAAGAAGACATGTGAGCCAATCGGATCATCGTCTCCAATGGTAAGCAACTTATGGATGATATTGAGAAGACAGGATATACAAATAGCTCAATCAACCGCGAGATTATGAAGAGAAGAAATAACTTTGATCATTGCAGTTATTATTTTGCTCTTTCAAGTTCTACTTTAGGTGCTCGTCAAGTTGCATCTCACACTTGTTTGCTCTCCCCAGGGTGCCATCTGTGGCTAATTACTCCCCATGATGCTTGTGGAAAGATAAACTTAAACGCTGGAGCAATAAAGGGGTCAAATTATCTAACAAAAACCCCAAACAAATGAAGAGTTATTCGATCGAGATTGCACGGACGCTATCCAAAAAATAATAATTTCATAGACGCCGAGTTAGGGGTTTATTCGGTCCTTATTTAATTTCATATGACGATGTTATTGAAGGCAACTTCACATAATTTTCGTATATCTCAAAATAGGAAGGTGACTTCAAGTAAAAATAAATATTACATGTGGGAGTCAAACTCTAACCTTATCCCAACAACCAACTCTCCCCTGTTAGATTTTGTCTTGATGAAAGAAAAATATTCATTTATTTTTTATTATCTCTACTTCATTTATTAAATTAAAATAAACCGTGTGAAAGAAGATTCGAACCTAGGTCGGTTGAGTTGCTACCTAGCCAAATAACCAACTCAGAAACTTTTAGTAGTAGTTCACTATACAAAAAGTAAAACATTTGATTCATCTTTTTTTACTATCATATCAATTTGTTTTGCTTTTTATTGGATTTTTCTCTAGTGCATCATTGAACATCATGTTGGAGGATGTCGGTCATGAACATGCTACTCGAGGGCGCTGCTAAAGTAAATAGGCTGCTTATTTTGTAGTTACGAGGCTGCTAATGCCTAAGTTATCAGGATTTTCATGTTAAAATTATCAAGATGCTAACACTAAAGTTAACATCTTGCACACGGAAAAAACCAGTATAGCGGTTGACATATCATTTACCATATGCTGCTCATGATATAGTTACCATGTTGCGCTAAAGCTATCTGGTTACTCATGTTATAGACATATATATGCTCATACTATGGTTATTAGTTTGCTAATGCTACAAGACTGTTCGTACGCTAATTATCAATGTATCATCGACTATGTACTTACAGGATTTCATGGGCTATAGTTACCTACATAGCCATTGTTTGGTTACCAATTTGTTAATGATATCCTCCCTCCATTCTTAAACATAAGTCTTTTTAGAGATTGCACTATGAACTACATACAAATGTAGATAGATGTATTTTAGAGTGTAGATTCACTCATTTTGCTTTGTATGTAGTCCATAGTGGAATCTCTAAAAAGGCATTTATTTAGGAACGGAGAGAGTAGTTATCGATTGATCATGCTCACAAGTTGTTCGTGCTAAAGTTATCAGGCTGCCAATACGACGTTTGTCAACTTAGTAATTATGTAGCTACCAGGGTTCTCCTGCAATAGCTATCAACATAAGATAACTATAGTTACCAGTTGCACAAAACATAGTACAGTTGCCCACTGTGCTAGGTCGCATGCACCATCATAATACGGATGTAGTTGCAATAGATGGTTGAGGCGATATCCAATCTTGAAATTGATAATTATCCAGGAGTAGTCCAATAACCCTCATAACATTACCGGTAACAACATACAAATAGTATAAATAAGTTTTTGTACTCTCTTTGATCCATATTATTTGTCTTAAAATTGATTTATTTAACACTAAAATACATCTAGATACATCCATTTCAAGACAAGTATATGGACCGGAGGGAGTAGTATCGATTGATAACGTTTGATCATCTACAAATAACTAACATGTCACAAAAAAAATCTAGTTTTCATGCTTGATAACTTTTATGGGAAGAGGTTGTAAAATTGCATAACACGACCATGTAAATTTTGACCTAAAAATGGTTAAATCAACATGAGATCCACGCCCTCCGTACCAAAATATACAACGTTTTTAGTTTAAATTGAACAACAAAAATGTCTTATATTTTGATACAGAGCTAGTAGTTTTGAAGACCACGTTATGATAAATTTAATGGTGAAAATAAAGTTTTAATTTGGTTTATCATTTGAGAGTACAAGATTTTAAATTGTTGAAATGTAAAAGAATCTTGACGTCATTGAACTCTTAACATTGTGTTGCCTTTCTGGACGATGAATTGGATTGAACCAGGTTTTTCTTTTTCATATGAAAAAAAGGTTTTTCTTTTCCCAGAAATTTCATTCTAAAGAATTCAAAATTTCAGCGATTTCCGTAAATACCAACAGATTTACATTTACTTAAAATAGTGATACCCCAACTCAAGTCAAAGTCATGAAGAATTCGATTTCGTCAGTATCCCTCAGAAATTCATTGAACTTCAGGAAGAAAAATATTGGCCTTTTTTGCCAAACTACAAAATAAATCGAAAATAGGAGTTTTCTAAATATGGCCAACCAAATTTAAGAACCCTAGCTGAGCGAGGTATCATTCAAATGAAATCAGTGTCCCTGATGCATATCTCATTTTTTTAGATTTTTTTAGAATGTCCCTGATGCATATCTCTAACCTGAAAAGAACACTTATGACTTAAACATAAACTGCACTTTCGAACCACCTGATCAGCAGGCAACAACTTTACTATAATCGTCATAACTGAAATTAGATCACTGGATAACATTCATGTGCTCATAAAATCATCAGAAATTCAGATTGCTCTCTGTATCCATCAAAAGTTAGGACAGAAGCATATGGAGTACAAACTGCAAACATACACACAGTGAAAAGTTGCGAATTCAATTTTGCATCAACGAAACACAAAAGAATGAATGAAACATATCCAGCAAACACATTTGTTATTCCTTCTGGTCCACATTAATTATCGTTGAAATGGATATATCTAGAATTATTTAGTGCTAAATGCATGCAGCTCAGCAACAATTAATATGGATAAACAGCCCAATATGAAACCGGAAAGAAACAGAGTTCGACATTTGAACACGCAGACGCGGCGTTCGGACCGGGCGCCAGCAAACCGGGCACAGAGGGCAGCCTTCTAGCCTTCCCCGTATACGGACTAATGGTTGCGGCGGCGGCCGGAGATGGAGAAGCAGCGTGGGCAGAAGCACGCACGACTGCGCGGTGTGATGAGCTCCTCGTCCTGGTCATCAGGCTCCTCGTCCCTCTCCTTGCTCACTTGGAGCACTTCGTCGCAATATAACATGGCGTCCACCGCGTCATCTTGGCTGCCGCCATCGCCACGGCGCTCTCCTGCCGGCGCCCTTCCAGCCGGCTGAAAGAAACCAAAAAATCCAATTAATGCAGCAATTCAGAAGGCGGCGTTAGCTGAGTAGACGACGGGCAATTCGGAAGGCGGCGCTAACCTGAACCTGAAACTTCCGTGGCAGCGGACCGATGGTCAGCAGCGGCATCCTCCTTTCTCCAGAGTTCCGATCGGCTGCAAGAAACCAAGAACAGAATAAGCTTAATTTCACACCAGAATTCAAGAACCCTAAAGAAATCAAAGAACTACGCCTACTGCACCTCCATGTGGGACGAAAGCCTCGTCGGCGATCTCCCTGATCAACCACCTCCCAGGCATGATCGGCTTCACAAGAACATAAGATCTCGCCGCCCCACTATCCCCGTCTGCAAGAATCCAAAAAACCAAGGTCTAAGTCAAGAACCGAACGGAACAAGCAACATGGCGTGCTTTTTTCTACGGCATCATCTACCTCTGTGGCCGGGGAAGACGACGGGGGCGGCGCTGTCGCGGTTGTCTTTGTTGAGTGTCTCCGGCGATGGTCCGCCAGCAATGGACCTCCTTCTCCACTCGGCCATCTCGCGTCTACGGGTCCGGGTCTCCGGGAGCACTGGACGCCTCTGCAAGAACTGCGATAGAGGAGGCGGCGGACTCAGGCTTCAAGGTCAGAGCGAGGATGCGTATATATATATATGGTGGGCGTGCGCTTTGCAAGTGGAGGGAAGCACAGAAGTGGATTTGGAAGTGGAGGGAGAGCCGTTGTTAACATTTTCATTTGATCTAACATAAAAAAAACATTTTCATTTGATCTAGACTGGGCCCATTTGATCCAGCGTACATTCGATCGCGGAATCGGCCTGTTAAAATACACCCTCTCAGAAGAGTACTTCTTTCGAGCATCGGAAAGAATCATTTTTTTTTGCATTGAAATCGTGTCATGTGTCGTATATTGAGCGTTTCTCTGGATTCTAAAAAAAAAATTATGTATGTGTTTTCGGTGTTTCGATGGGTCTTATCGAGCTTTTTCGGATTTTCAGTGTTAGAGAGGCTTTTATTACATTTTGGTGAAAAATATTACGCAAAAAATATGAACTTTACCGAATAAACTTCAAATCTTTTACACAAGCTGAATTAAAATATGAAAAGTTCATCCAAAATGCACCACTTTACCGAAGTTTGATGCAAAATCACCACACCATAGCATGTTTTTATGTTGTGGATCGAGGCCAACCAATGGCATGCACGAACTCAAACACAGTTGTTGTGAAAGAAGTCACCACCATTCACAAGGTCATCGTCATCATTTCGGCCATCATCGTCTTCTCATCATCGAAATCCTTTTGGCCACCACCATCACCACTGCCAACATCATTTTGAAGAGAGCTCTCCTTTTGGATCAAGATCTCACAATGAGTGAGTTCCCAATATTTTTTTGCGGTTTCATCCATTGTGGTTGGGCTCATGAACATGATAGCACACTCTTCGACTCTTTTGGCATCCTGAAACCTCGCTTCCTCAAGTGCAATCCTTCACTCTTCTTCTCACAAATTCCTCTCCTAGGCCGCCAACTTGGTTCTCCACTTCTCGTCCTCCAAATCTTGAGCTCATTCCACCTCGGCATCTTCTCTTTGCGTTCGGCCCCGAACACTTTCTTGACGTTAGCTAAAGCCATAAGTTCTTCTTTGTATGACCCACCGAATACATTTCTCTTCTTTTTTATATATTGCAATTTTGTTTCGTTCCTTCCGGCCTTTTGTTGGCAATTGGGTGCGGTTTGATATCACCTTCACGGAGTTGCTATAGAGCTCCAAAATTCTTCCCCAAAAATGATCTTTGGATTGATCCGTTCCAATGGTTGCATCTAAAGTGATGTTCATCCAACAATTGCAAAGAGCTATATCTTCGGTTTCACTATAATTCCTAGTCCTATAGACCTGTTGATCGGTTGAGGCTCGGCCTCCTCTTGAACAGTCACCTCGTCTGCGCCCATCTCCTCTACGGCCACCTCTTCTTCGGCCTCAACCTCTTTGACCTCCCCTTGATGCACTTGATCAATAACCGAATCAAAATTAAGCTTCTCAAGGACAAGTGTTCGATAAGCCTCCAAGTACGCCATGAATTCGGCCGGGTTCATCTCCGCACTATGAAAAAAAACACCAATTTTTTTTAACATGTATCGTCCTCCAAACAATGCAAATGGCTGAAATGAAAAATATTTTTTTAACCTTGTAGGTGTTTCATCGAGCACTTGGCGACAACGGTATTTGTTGCCGGGTGCGGCGTCCGAACGATCCAGCGTGGTGGACGTACGGGTGGTCGGAGTAGAGGAACACTCGCCAGTGGACGTAGGGGTGGTCGGAGTAGAGGAACACGCCGGTGGACGATCACGAGGATAGAGGCGGCCTTCTTCATTTTCTTCATTGTCGCCGCTTCTGCGAGGGTCGTGGTGGCCGCCGTCGGTTTTCGGGCGCGTACGGCATCACCGCGAACCGTGGGAGGGTGACCAGCCAACGGCGGTTGCACGGTGGTCACGGAGGCCGGCAATGGCAGTTGGCTTTGTGGAACGGTGTGGATTTTTTTATCCCCTACCACTTCTTCGGCTTATGGAGCGGCGCTTCGGCGTTTGCGGCGGCGATGCACCAACGAGGGTGGCCGGCAGGGTGGTAGAGGGGTCTTACGAGTCCATCCTGGCCGCAGCCGAGGTCGGCGGCGGCGACGGTGGCGAGTGGGGAAGCGGCAGCGTCGAGCACGGCTCGGTGGGGAGGGAATTTTTTTACTCGGACTTGATGCGGTCGAGTATATTTAGGTGTCGGGCCTCTCTTTTTTGGAGCTGAAGTAATGTTTTTAGTTCATTGTACATTTTTATGGTTCGGCTAGGTCCAATTTAGTGGAGTATAACTGAAATTAGACTGCTGAACTCTGAACATTGCCCTGTCCTTCTGGATGCTGCTGAACAAGACTGAATATGGTTCTCTTTTCCCCAGGAAATTTATTCAAAAGAATCGAAAATTTCCGGCGAATGGTGATTACCCTAAGTTCCTCAAAAATTGATTGAATTGCAGTCAAATCTATGTTTAGTTGAACTGAAAATCTGACCAAATCTAATTTAAGAATGCTGCACTGATACAGGTGATATCCAAATGAAATCAGTGTCCTTCCCTATGCATATTACAATCCTGACAATAACAGTTATTGCTTAGACTGAAACTGCAGTTCTTCAACCTTTGGAAAAACCAAATGCTTGTGTGGCTAGAGCTGACCCACCTGATCAGCAGGCAGCAGCTATAACATAATCCTCAGAACTGAAATGACAACACTAATAAAAGCATCAAAAATTCAGATTTGCTCTCTGTTTTCATCAGAATTTAGGACAGAAGCATACAGTATACAGTTACCAATCAACGCTATTCTTCAGAAATTCAGAAGTAATAAACTGCAAGTTCAAATTCAGTATGCCCCCGTATACTGGCGCCGGCAAACCGGGCACCGCCGGTTTGCTGGGTCGTTGCGGCGGGAGGAGGTGACGTAGCAGCGTAAGCAGTAGCAGGCATGCCTGCAGGGTATGAGGTTCACCAACCTCTCCAGGCTCCCGCACTCCACGCACTCGTCCTCCTCCTCGTCCTCTTCCTCCTCTTCCTCTTCCTCTTCCTCCTCCTCCTCCTCCTCGTCCTCCTCCTCCTCCTCCTCCTCTTCCTCTTCCTCCTCCTCCTCTTCCTCCTCCTCCTCCTCCTCCTCGTCCTCCTCCTCCTCCTCGTCATCGTTTCTGCTCCCTAACGACGACGTAGCCTCCTCCTCGTCGTCGCTGTGCTCACTCAACATGGTCTCCCCCTCCTCCTCGCCGGCCTCCTCATCGTCACTGCCTGCTAGAAACAATGAAATCGAACTCTGGTTACCAATCAAATTACCTTAGGCCAACGACAGAAACATGAATATTTCCAGGACGCCTACCTTCAATGTCGACGAAGGTTTCGGTGGCATTGTCCGGAAGGAGAGGTGGCGGAGAAGACGACGGACGCTTGACTCCGAGACGGCTGTCACCGCATCCTCCTGTCGGCGCCGTTCCAACCGGCTGAAAGAACCCAAGAGATCCAATTAACGCAACAATTCAGAAGGCGGCGGTAGCTGAGTAGACGACGGGCAACGGGGCGCGGCTAACCTGACACTGCCGCGGCGGCAACGCGGTGCCGGTGGTCGCCGGAGGTGCCACCTTCATCTTCCTGTCGCCACCGTTCCGATCGGCTGCAAGAAAGCAAGAACCCAAACTTTCACACCAGAATTCAAGAACCCTGAAGAACTCAAAGAACTACGCCGTCGCCTACTGCACCTCCATGTGGGACGAAGGCCTCGTCGGCGATCTCCCCGATCAACCGCCGCCCAGGCATGATCACGCCCCCAAGATCCTCGGAGCTCCCCGCGCCACTACCTCCGGCTGCAAGAATCCAAGAAACCACGGTCCAAGTCAAGAACCGAACGGAACAGAAAGAACAGGGCGTGCTCTCTTCTTCGGAATACCTATATCGCACGGGATGGCGATTGGGGCGGCGCTGGGGCGGTAGAAGAAATCCAAGTGTAAGGCGCCGGGGTTGTCTTCGGTAGGTGTCCCCGGCAACAGTCCGCCAGCAATGGACCGCCTTCTCCAGTCGGCCATCTCGCGTCTCCGGGAACACCGCGCGCCAAGATGCTACGGCAGACGATGCGGGCAGAGCGAAGCAGAGGAATCGGAGCTAGAAGAAGGTGCGGGAGGGGGATGATGTGTATATATGCTGCCCGGCGTGCTCGCGAGAAGCAGAGAAGATGGAATTTGGAAGTCGAGGGGGGGAGCCGTTGATACATTTTCCCTTTGATCTTGACTGGGCCCACTGCGGATCAGAATGGGCTGTATTTGGCGAACATTCATCATATAAGGATATATTACGAACAAATCAGGGGCAGTTTGGAAAACAACAAAAAAAGGTGTCTCCCCGGCGATCTTGATCGTATGGGTTCTATCTTCCATCGTGAGATTCCTTACATGGTTATCTCTCGTCTGTTGCGGTCCTCGACGCGGCGATCTTTGACCTGGATTTTCCTTTGAGGTAGAGCCGGAGACGATCTGATATAGGGTTACAATGGAAGGCAACATCTCAAGGGTTCTTTCTGATCCGCTCGAGAATCTGCTTTGTAGGTTGAATCTTCACGAGGAGGAGGGGGAAGGATTCGTTTGGGAAGAAGAGTTGAAAGAACCTCCAGCTCCGGTAGAGTGGTTGGTGATCGCTCGAGTCCTCACTGATCGTTCGTTTAGTCCAAGTGCCTTGTTTGCCGATATGAGATCGACGTGGAACCTGCAAAGGATGTAGTTTGGCGTCGAGTCGATGATAACCTCTTGACGGTCCAGTTTGGCTGCCTAGCTGACTGTAACAAAGCCATCAAGATGGGTCCTTGGTTCTTCCGAAAATTGTGGTTCTAGATAAGATTGCTATTTGGGCACAGACCCACAAGCTTCCGGACAAATTCCTACATGAACATATCATCTATAATACCTAAATAGTTTATCCCCACTAATCTATTTATCTTGACATGCAAGCTATCCACATCACTAAGTAGGTCCATCATGTAAAAACTCTTCCACTAACTCTTCATACACATGCTCCTATTAATATTGCATGTGCATGCAACCTATCACAAAATAAATAATAACTTTTTGTGCACTCAACTTCATAATTTATAAGCAACTTTTTATATAGAAAATAAAATTATGAGTTACATCAAATTGTATTTCTCTATATATTGTCAAATAACTAAATTACCAAAACAAAAATCAAACTCAATTTTTTGATATTTTGATCAAATTTTCTTAGTTTTTTTACTTTAAACAACATTTCTTTCAAAAAAATGTATATAATCAATTTATACTATGTTTCGTTAATTTTCACATGTTTTTTTAACTCAATTTTTCACATGTTTAAAAAAATCAAATTATTTCTTAACAATTTCCGCAGCAACGTGCGGAGTATCATCTAGTTAAAGGAATCTGCCGCCCCATAGGTGAAGTCTTTGAAGTTCAGTTGAAGCTGCCCGCGGGATTTGTGTGGGAATTTGTGCGAGTTAAATTCAATATGAAAGTGGATAAAAATATCAGACATTTTGCATTAATGACAAAAGATAAGAAGAGGGAGTGGTATCAAGTCAAGTAAGAGAAATTTGCAATCTTTTGTGGAGTCGTTGGCATTATGGGGCATTGGCATCAAGAGTGTAGGGATGGTGTACATGATGAAAGTAAACTTGAATGGGCTAGCTTTATTCTTTCGGATGGAGGAAGAGGAAGAGGGAGGACCTGGGGGGGGGGGGGGTAACTGTCGAGTTTCAGGTCGGATTGAGGCAGCTGGCGATGCACCTGGCAGGGGGCGTGGTGATGGCACCAGACTGGGTCGTGGATGGGGACGCTTGACAGAGGCAGATGCAGCTAGCTGGCGGTACAACACAACTTTCAAGGAGTCCCGGGTGAACATTTCTCAAAACCTTGAATCAAGTTTTAATGTGGTAGAAACTCGGGATATCAAGGTGCGAGATCATCTCTTGGAAAAAGGATGGCTGATAATGTAGTTTCCACGGACCCGAATGCGATTGTAACGGAGAATCTGACTACTAATAATGGGGATCTATCACCCGTGGATTCATCTTCGAAGGTGGCATAGATGGTTGGCATGTTTGATGGAGGTTCTACTTCAACTGATCTTTAGGAACTCCTCACAAGAGTGTCAACAAGAAGAAACACAAAGCATCGGAAGAGGACGTGGGTGATGATGACTGGATCCCGTGCATTGATTCATCGGTGGTTCCCTTCGAGGGAGACCACCGTGGGAAATAAATCTCCTATGTTGGATCTATCGAGGGCTAGGCAACCCGACGATAGTTCAAGAGGTTCACGAACTAGCAAACAAATATGCCCCGACCGTGCTATGCCTCGTGGAGAATCAACTTTAGAAGGCGCGGTTCTAGATCCTGTTTGTTTCTTTCGGTTTGAAGAATTCTTTTGCTTTTAATATTTCCGGATGTAGCGGAGGCCCTATTATTTTTTGGAACCATGACATGAAATTGGAAGTTGTGGGCTCATCCAAGTATTTTATTGATGCTATTATTTATGAGTTGGGATCGTCTCCATAGAAACTTTCATGTATATGGTGAAGCTCAATTAAATGAGGGATAGGAAACTTGGGACTCGTTAAAATCTTTGGCAACTCAATCCATCCTTCCTTGGCTTCCAATGAAAGAATTCAATGAAGTGTTGTTGCACTCAAAGCATGATGGAGTAATTCAGTGCAACCAAGCTCAACTTGATGGTTTCAGAGACACCCTTGATATTTGTGGTCTTGCGAATATTCGTTTCACGGGTTCCGCGTGGAGTTTTGAGAAGAGGGTAGCAAGTGGCTCTTTCACATGGGTAAGGCTTGACAGGGCCGTGGCTGACTCCCAATGGGATTATTTGTTTCCTCTTGCAAGTTTGGAACACCTACTGGGAGCGTACTCAGACCGGTCATGTGCTGATCATGTTGAAGTTGATGAACTCATTGACTGTGCAAAAGGAGAAGATCTTTAGATATGAGGCTGCTTGGGAGGAGCACACAGACCTGGAAAATTTCTTGACGAGATCCTGGAACCGATACTAACAATGCAGCACAGTGGAAGATCTTAAGAAGAGGCTAGCTGATCTTGCGGGTAAACTAACGGCTTGGGACAAAAACACCTTTGGGGGTGTTCGGTTGCCGATAACAAATCTGGAAGCGGAATTGAGCCTCCTACGCCAAGTTCCTGGGCGGACGGGCCCTTGCCACTTGTTACTTCAAATTATTGAGGAGCTTGTTGAGCTTTACCATCGGGAATAGATACTTTGGAAACAACAACTTTGTGTTGAATGGGTCGCTGGTGGGGACAAAAACACCAAGTTTTTTCATATTCGAGCGACTATGCCAAGAAGAAAGAACTTGATCAAGCCTCTTATGAATGACAATGGTGATATAGTAACTGATATCAGTGAATTGAAGTCCATGACAACCCAATTCTACGCCAATCTTTATGCAGCCGAGGGAGTAGCAAACATGGTCGAAGTCCTGAACAGTGTTCCAACAAAGGTGACAAGCGATATGAATGCTTTATTAAATGCGGCTTATACAACTTCCAAAGTGAAAAATGCTTTGTTTCAAATATCACCGTTAAAAGCACCGGGACTGGATGGCTTCCCAATGCAGTTTTTCATAAACATTGGGACACTTGTGGACATGATCGATGTGACAATGGTTGTTCACAAGATACTAGCGGGAGAACAAAGTGTTGAATGCATCAATAATACTTTTTTGGTCCTTATCCCTAAGGTTAAAAGTCTCATGTCTCTCACACAATTCAGGGCAATAAGTTTGTGCATTGTTCTTTATAAAATTGCACCACAAGTGACTGCTAACCGTTTGAAACTAGTGTTGCCAGATATCATCTCTCCAGACCAATCTGCCTTTTTCCCGGGAAGGCTCATCACATATAACATCATAGTGTCCTATGAATGCTTGCATTTTATGAAGTGCAATAAATCTCTATAACACCGTCATTGTGCCCTAAAATTGGATATGATGAAAGCTCATGACCGTGTGGAATGGGGTTATTTGGAAGCTATCGCTGAAGCTAGGTTTGTCCAATTCATGGGACTCAAAAATCATGAGTTTGGTTAAATCAATATCCTCTTCGGTTATGTTTAATGGAAAGGAATTGGATGACTTCAGACCAATAAGACGAATTCGGCAGGGAGACCCAATATCACCCTAGCTTTTCTTGTTAGTAACAGAGGGCCTTTCTGGCCTCCTCAAAAATAGAGATCAATCATCGCATGTGAGTGGATTTTTGGTGTCCCCTCAGGCCCCACCAGTGAACCATCTCCTTTTTGTTGATGACAACCTTATGTTTTTCAAGGGACCCCCCACATTTTAATAGGTGCAACAAACCCCAAATTACAAGTACCGCGCCTTGAACCTGGGTGCACTAGTGCAAAACAGGTCATTAGAACCGGTTCTGGGAGGCCATTAGAACCGGTTTTGGCAACCGGTGCTAAAGGTTCGGTGCTAGAAGGTGAACCCCTTTAGAACCGGTTGCTCACGAACCGGTTCTAAAATTTCTGAAGCCAGCCACGTGGTGGCAGGTCGGGCGCGAGGGCTCGGGAACCTTTAGCACCGGTTTGTAACACAAACCGATTCTAAAGGTTTAGAGGTTTAAGTTTTTTTTTCTTTTTTTTCTTTTTGGTTTTAATAGTTTAGGGTTTAGGGTTTAATAATTCTTTTCTTTTGGGTTTAAGATTACTGTTTATTTTACGCTATTACATAATGTACAATGCATATATATATACATGTAGAATATCTCGTAGCTAGCTAGAACCATCATATATAGTAGAATTATCGTACCATCAAAATATATATACATCGATCATATATAGTACTAGTGCCTCACCACCTCCCCTCTTTGCTTGCCTCAAGCCCACAACAGTGGAGGGCATTTGAATATACATACATTATACATCATATGGACAACACACCAGTTTCCTATTACATATGGTAAGGGAATTCTCCGGTCGACTTATTTAAGACTTAACGAAGAAGAAATCCCGCTATTTCCTCTTGAAGTGCTCGCATGCGATCATTTATGTCGAGTTTATCCCGCTTCTCCCAAATCTTATTATTTAAAGAAGATGATCAATATATGAATATATTATATATGGTAAGAACAAAGTCTAGATAGTATTTACGTACCATCATTGTTCTTTGATTAATCTTGTGGGTCATATACCGAATGTTCTCCATTATATTACGATGTAAGCACAAGGTTCAGTCCCCGGTGTCTGCCTCATACACTTCACAACAAAATAGAATTCAAACAGATTTAATAATCAAGCATATATATGATAATGGTACATTGAAACTAGAAACATAATTAAATCGAATGTTCTCTCACATATTTATCGTACTGCCACGTCAGCTTCTCCTTCCATTCACCGCGCTCGAGTTTTTTGAAATTTTTCCAAACTCTGCCGTCAAAGAAAATGAATAAAGGAGTTAATTACTTGATATAACAAAAACTTAAAGTGAACACTAAAAAAGCTTACATGTGTGATAATGATTAAAATTACCTGGCGAATGAGTTCCTAATTTCTTTATACTCACTAATATCTTTATGTAGTGAGTCCATTACTGTAACCATTCCTTTTTCCATTTCAATGTCTATCAAGATGAAGTGATAGCTGCGCACACGTAAGCGGGTATCACTTATATAACAATATCGAGTAAGCAAAACTATAATTTGTAATACAAAATAATGACACTTACTTGAAGTTGTAAGGAAATAGTATGTTCTTCTGCATGTAGATCCCTATAACTTTTAAGCAAACACTACTAGAAAACAGGCTATAGATAATATGAACATTAATGGCGCACTATACATGTGGTGCGCCACTACTATATAGTAATGGCGCACCTATACATAGTGCGCCATTAGTAACTTAAATAGCGATGGCGCACTTGATATAAAATGCGCCATTACTATATTTGACCAAGATTTGACCCATTTCTGAACATAATAATAGCGCATTTTTCATAGATGCGCCATTAGTAAGTTAACATAGCAATGGCGCACCTTTATAAAAATGCGCCATTACTATGTCCAGAAATGGATGTGAATGGCGCATCATAACAGTGCGCCATTGGTAAGTGTTGACGCCTCGCACATGCCTGCCCACGGCCCCACCCTGCCACCCACCGCACGCACCAACACAGCCCCACCCTTTCTCTTCTCAATCCCCTCCCACGGCTCTCCCAATATTTTCCTCGGTTCCTCTCGTCCTCCTCCAGATCCCTCGTCCTCCTCCTCCAGATCCCCCGCAACCCCAGCCCCAAACCCTAGCCGTCGGGGAGCTCATCTAGGCCAAGACGAAGGGCCGCCACCACAGGGGGGTCGAGGCCGACTACTCCGACGACCAGCGCCCCGCCACCGCCCCGCCAGCGTCGTCAAGCCCTTCCCCGGCGCGCCGACGCCGACGAGATCGCCAAGGCCAACACCGCGCTCGCCTTCCTCGCCGTCATTGCCCAGGCCAGGGCCGCAGCCGTCTAGATCCTCCGCGACGCCCTCACCTGCCGTCGGCCTCGACCCCCCTGTCGTTGGCCTGCTAGACCGCGCCAGGCTCGAGAGCTTGGTCCGCGCGTTGGACCCGACCGCTACACAGAGACGGCGACGACGTGGATCCTGGAGGAGGCGTCCGAGGAGGTGAGGCGGAGCACCTCCTGCACGTGGATCTAGTCTGTAGTACGTACGAGCACCTCACACATCGTCGCTTGATCGTTTTTTGTTTGTCGTTTGTTTTCCATTCATCTTTTTCAATTCCTTGGCACACCACATCTTTTGTTTGCGTTGATTTCTTTTATTAGAAGAAATGGCGAGTCGGCAGTCCTAGGAAGCATGCATGCATGAGAGGATTATATTGAAGTGTATACATGGATATGATTGAGATATGCGGCATGTGCTCTGTTGAAATGCTCTGCTCCCTTTTGTTTCTGGCATGCTTTTAACTTCCAGAAATTCAGTTTGAAAACTGAAAATTGAGATTAAGGCAAAGTTTGGTTTCCAATGATGCAGCGAATCTGAAAATATATAAACTCATATTTGGTCTGATTTGGGCACAACTTGACTTTTGCGTGTGAATAGGATTTGATGCGTTGACACTGAAATCAGTAAGGTAATTGATTGAATTCCAGTTTGCATATCCTGGTGGTTTTCCACAGAATGTTGTGCCTGCTTTACATTAAGGTAGTTGACTGAATTCCACTTTGCAGTGTGTTGGCTGTTGCTTTAGTTCAAAAATCAGTATGCGGTCTATTATCAGTGTCAGTTTTCAGACAAAAAAGTATTGTTTTATTGAATGTTGTTTTCACTTATCCATTCTTCAGTTTCAAGGTAGGAATTGCTTTTTCAAATGCTGAAGTTGTCTTCTTTTTTTCTAGCCTCTTACTCAATTCTGTATTTTAATGAAATTCCATATTGCATACAGTAAAGAATTAAGTTGCAAACATACTTATGTCTATTACTTGTTTGATTAAGGTTTATGATTAAAAAATTGATCTTTTAAAAGAATAGCTCCTCCTTCATCTCCTGGTTGCAGGGCATGGGTGGCCATGAAGAGAAAAACCAGAAAGGGCAAGACGACGACATTCCCCCACTGCCTGGTGCTACCAGCCGCATAGGCCACCACTGCCTCCTCTGGTTCTCTGACCGAGACACGGAGGCCATGGTGGCGGCCGAGCTCGACGCCAACACTGCCTCTCCGTCGTCTCTGATGCGCGACCCATCGACAAGAGGCTGCTCTGCTCCCTGATTGCGTTATTTTCTTTTTTGTAGGGTCCTAGCTGCAAAGTTTAGAAATTTTGGTTTTTTTCATTTAGGTCCTGTAATAACTCTGATTTGTAATAGAATAAAGAGGCCTTTTTTAAACTGGTCAACCCAGATTCACCGCATCTAAAAAAATCCAGATCCACCGCCTGCCACACCCAGGCCCACGTGGCCTTTTAATTTATTCGGTAAGCAGTGGCGCACACGGTGAGTATATCAATGTCGCACTTTATTGGTATAACAGTGGCGCACATGGAAGCTATTAATGGCGCATGTCTTGGTGCGCCATTATTATCAGAGATAGTAATGGCGCACAAAATGTGCGCCATTACTATAAGTTAGTAGTAGCGTGCTAGTAATAGCACACCGGATGTGCGGCATTAGTAGCAAAAATAGGTGCGCCATTAATGTCCTATTTTCCAGTAGTGAAAAGGGTCTCCGCGAATTCTGTATTATGTTTTACTGTTACTTCATGTATGATATTTGGGTCAATGAACCCAATGCGAAAGAATCCATCTTTTCTCATTTCGTACATCTTCTTTCTGCGTAATACCACACACAAAAGAATATATATAGTGAGGATAATACAGTCAATGACGTACGAGCTGAGCTAGAAAGAAATCACTTACAGACAATACAAACTGACGATAGATTTGTCGAGTGCCAATTGATGGAATAACTGAAATAATTCTTCATTTGCAATCCACAAGTCACCAGTTCCATTGTCGAAATAATCTGGCCTGATCGGAATCCAGAAGCCGGTCATCTCGAACGGTATAGCTTCTGTGATGTACCACTTATGCAAGTTGCACATTTGCGTTGATAATAGCTTCTCTTCTTCTTCAGTGACCATAGGCTCCCCTTTTGCATATTTCCTTTTTGGAGATGGCTCACCGGACAAGTCATCAAGGTTTAAAAATTGTTCAATAGTAAGACCCGCCTCTCTAGCAAATGCTCTTTGTTCGTCGGTTATCTCTTCCTTCTGCTTGGTATTCACCTTGAGCGGGGCTATCGATTGCACCGTCTGTTCTCCGAGCTGGGCAACAGTTTTCCCGCATTTTTTACTGCCTGAGTGGCTGCTTCTTGAACCCTTTTGCAGAAATGACTTGTTAATAGAGCGTTCGTAGTCCGAGAACACGGTCTTAACAGGGGGTTCAAACATCTTCAAGAAGTGTTGTACTATTACCTCGGGTATTTTCTCCTTCGGTGGCGGGGGAGGTTTCGGTGCAAGGTGCTTTGCCATGGCTTCATCCACTATGGCCTTGGTTTCAGCTTCACTCCTATCCCAAGGTAAGACCGGCGGACTCTTCTGGGGTGTAACTTTCTTTGTTTTCTTCTTCGGTGGACTCCTATGACGCGGCGGAGGTCGATTACTTTTTGATTGTCGTGTTTGCCTTCTATCCATCACGGGGGGAGCTGGTGGGATCGGTTGGCGCTGCGGACTTGCGATGTGGGGTGGTTGTGGTGGAATCGACTGACGCGGCGGAGTCGCGCTGCGCTCCACGGGGATGGATGGTGCAGGACTCGGCTGACGTCGCAGCGGATCAGTTCCACTGTGCTCCATCTCGGGGATGGATGGTGCAGGACTCGGCTGATGTTGAGGAGTCGCACTGCGCTCCATCTCGGGGAGGGGTGCAGGACTCGGCTGGTGTTGCGGAGTCGGGATGCACTCCATCTCGGGGGGTGGTGGTGAACTTGATGTCGAACGCGTTGGACTTCACATAATGGCTGGAAATATGATCCATTGTTTTCTCCATAGATAGATACCACTTTGTTTGGCTTCTCTGAGGGTCTTCTGCCCTTCACCTCCAGGAATATCAAGGTTTAGTTCTTGATATTCCGTCACAACTTCATCCACTCCGACACGAGCATAGCCAGGTGGAATCGGATTGTAGTGGTGCAGTGCTCCAGGTGGATTCGTTAAAGCAAAGCCGTCCGCCACCTTAATGGATATATTGTTCATTTTGAAGATTAGCTCACAACGTTTCTGCTCTGTGATATCATCCACGGGGTAGTGACCATCATCGACCCCCGTGGAGCCCACACTGCTTTTCGTCATAGATGTGATGGTAGTTGCTTCAGGTGGATCTTGAGTTGGCTGCGGTTGCTGGCTAAGTGACGCCTGTAGTTGCTCCTGCATATCCTTCATAGCATATTCCAACTTTGAAAGACGGTCTGCTTCGAGCTTCTTTTTTCTTGCACGGCTTTTGTAAGTATCTTTATACTCCGCAAACCCCTCATACCATGGAACAACGCCTACGCCTCGCGTTCGTCCCGGATGTTCAGGATTCTTGAGGGCGCGTGTAAGCTCGTCGTTCTCTCTCTCGGGGATGAAAATCCCATTCTTAGCATCATCAATTGCATTTAGTATCTCTTGATCGGCTCCTTTAAGACTTGCCTTTATAATCACCTTCCCTGTCTCTGGGTCCAACTTTCCCCATGCCCAAAAAACCAACTCCTGCACCTGGGTGGAAAATATATTGTGACTGCAGTGACCCCTGCAGCAATCAGCTTCTTCTCAAATGCATCCCACTTAGGCGACGCGGACTTGTAGCCACCTGTCCCCATGGTATGGAAAAGCTTATGCTTCTCAGCATTAATCTTGTTTATTTCCGACCGAAGTTTAGCTTCATCTGATTCGTTGTTCTCCACAAATTGGTCCCAATGTGCTTCTACCTTCGCTAGTGCTCCAGTGAAAATTGGAGTCTTCTTATTATTAGCGACGTATTTGGACCATAGCTTTTGTTGGATATATGCTCTAGAGGCAAATAATATATGATTATTCCAATATATCTAAGCAAGCTCATAACCAGTTTCATACCGTGCTAGAACTGTGTCAGTGAAACAATGATGCAGGTGTGGTATAGAAACCCCCAGAGTTCCTAGTTAGCCTCTACATCGATAACTAGTTCATGGTCAACATGATGATCGTGGTTTCGCGATCATGGACAATTAAGTCTCTTGACTATGAGGTCACCTCACTGGTTAAGTGACGTGGTGAACATTACCCAAAGTAAGCATTACAGCATGATCAAATCTTATGAAGGTTCAGTGTTGTAATTACAGAACGTGGTAGACCGTTCCTTTGACTGTGAGTACGTGCATAATCACTATCTTCCCGGATGCTTTGACTTACATCCCACCACCTGACTGAAACATGTGGGTCATAACGGTTGTATCTTAGGTATTCCGTGGAGATATGTTGAGGAGTATTGTTACAAGAGCGGGATTTGTCAATCCATATAATGGATAAATACTCGGGGCCCACTCGGTGAGTTTCCATCCATAAAGCTGCGCAGCGTGTGACTAGGTCACGGGGATGAATATCACGGGAACGAGTGAATAAGGATTTGTTCGGAACGAGGTTGAACCAGACATAGGATGTCATTGATCGAATCTCGGAACAATCCAGTATCGCTGACAAAGGGAATGCTATACGGCGTAAGGTCCAATCGGTGTTGATATCTGGAATGCACAGGGGTCATTATGGGCATCCAGGTCCCGCTGATGATCATTGACCATAGCCTCTGCGAGGTCATGACTGGAGTGTTCTCGGACCGTAGGGTAACACACTTAAGGGCTCGATGAAATCGGAGACCTTTTCGGAACCATCGGAGCAACCAGAGAATAAAGGAAACAATATCGGAGAAGTACCGTGTTGAACCGAAACAAGTTCGGAGTGAACCGGAAGGTGTTCCGGAGCACCGGGAGATGGAATATTATGTTTTAGTTATTAATTAATTGAATTAATAATTAAAATCATTTTATTTCTAATTAATATGTGCTATGGGCCTTAGTGGAGAAAAAGGCCCATTAGGGGAATTAAAAGGGAAAAAGAAAAAGAAAAAGAGGGGGAGGCGCCATGGGCCCTAGGGCCCATGAGGGGTGCGCCCCCTCCCCCCCCCCCTTGGCCGGCCACCCCCCTTAGCAGGGGACTTTAGTCCCACATTGCTAAGGGAGGGGGGTTGACTCCCTCCCCTCTGCCTATATATAGATAGCCAGGGTGCACATATTTAATACACAGAAATTCGTGAGAAAATAAATATTACTCCAAATTGAGATCGGTTTTCTCCGGTCTTCTCCCCTCCCTTGTCTCTTTCACGGTGGACTCCCTAGTGTGAGTCTGTAGTGGAATTGAGGCTTCTCTGCTAGAATCGGAGGCCGTCGTGCTGCCGAAGCTCCGTCCGGAGGTCTGCTTCCGCCACCTCCGCCGGATCGGAGAACGGAGGTCGTCATCGAGTCTCGTACGTGTGCGAGTACTACGAGGTGCTGCACGTGTGGCACTACACACATCCGGGTGCTCAACACAGCCAGGGGGCTGTGAAACTTGATCGGCTACATCAACCACGTTTGCGGGAACGTTTCCTGCGCAACGGACTACACCCCGAGGTATGTTATTTCCGCACTACTTTCCGTTACGGTAATACGGCTAGCTAGATCTTGGGTTATGGGAACGCTAGTTAGAAAAATTTGTGTTTTCTGCTGCGAACCCCAACAGTGGTATCATGAGCTAGGTCTATGCTTAGTATTACTGTACGGATAGAACACATCGGGGATGTGGGCGTTGATTGTATGATTGTTACCCTCCCACGTGTACTTGTTCACATCTGCGGCATCGTTTGATGAAGCGGTCCCCGACCGACTTTACGCGTACTCTTACGCGAGACTGGTTCCACGCTTGACATGCGGCTTGTACCGTATAAAGTGGCTGGGGGGTGTCTGTCTCTCTACTTTAGCGGATGTGGCATTTGCAACAGAGGGCCCCGTGCGGGGTGTAATAGAGACGATCGTATGGTTGACGTTGTGATTGACTCGTAGGTTAAAACCTGTTTAACTATGAAAGCCCTAGCAGCCACGTAAAACTTGCAATATACAACTAGAACGTCTAAACCTTGTATTGCTAAGTGGGGGCTATCGTTTGTTTGTTTGTGATGTAGTGATAGCTTTGCTATGTGTTACTAGTAAGTAGTAATCGTCATCATAAAACAAACTAAAATGGAGACACTGTAGACTTAGTGTTGCCATAGCCCAGACATCTTAAAACTTTCTAGTATAGGATACACGACGGTAGCATGTGATAAGATGATCCCTTAACAAAGCCAAACACAAGTATTCTACCGAAGTGTGCACCGCCTGGAAGGTTCTCCCATATGGCTTGATGCTCCGTACATACCGGAGTTGTCCTACATATTAAATGGAGTTTGCATGAGGTTGGGTTCGGCAAGCCTGGCATATGCAGATATGGCCTTGCTGAGCAGCATATAACATGGAGGTTAATTTGGCGAGCCTAGCATATGCAGATATGGCCTCGGAATACTAGAGATCGAAAGATCGAGCATGAGTCACAGTACATATAAGATAATGTGATCGCACAAGTTGTTGTCTACCTTTGAAACTGACCCGTCGGCCGTGTGATATTCGAGGTCGGGCAGTGAATCTGGATCATGTAATCACTAAAACTTCCTAGGGATGAATTGTTTTAGTGCGAGCTCATTTATAATATGATTATATGAACTCATTTGTTGTGAACTAGTCTTAATTGTGTTCCTTGCAATTATGTTTGTAGAAAATGGATAATACTCTGTACCTTGAAATGGTTTCCTTCTTACATGGTGAAAGACTTAAAGAAAATGGGTCAAACTTCGTTAGTTGGTACTTACGCCTTAGAGCCGTGCTCAAGAGAATCAACCTTTCATTCTTAACTAAAAGGCACGTGGGAAACCCTCCAGAAAACGACATGGATGCACGAGCGGCGATTGATTATCAATATCGTCGAAGGACATATGCCATGGCTAAGGGTATCATAGAAACCAGCATTCCGCAACCTTTGCGTGAGGAGTATGCTGATTTGGATACATACGATATGATCGATGAGCTGAAGTCATCAAACTTGCATCATTTTAGAGTTGCCAGATTTGAGTTAGAAAGTGAGTTTCTCTCTACAAAGATGGAAGAAGGCTCTTGCCTGAAGGCACACTTGGCCAAGATGCATGAGATACATCTGAGCCTCGTAGATGACTTTGACTATGAGACCACACATGAGTCTGCGATATACACGGTGTTACACTCGCTTCCACCGAGCTATACAGACCATGTCCATAGCTATGTCGGCAGAGGTGAAAGCCTCGAGTTCTCTGACTTCATGGATAGACTTCAGTATCTGGAGGTTGAACCCATTGAAGGAGAAGTTGTCGATGGAGAAGGTATGTATTTGATATACTTTATAAATGTTAACTCCCTTAACAACACTTGCAGTAAATGAGTATGTGATACTTATTCTGTTTTATGAAAACAGGACCTGCCGTTGCATGGACGGGAAGAGGTGAAATCAAGGATTGATGGATATCAAGTCAGTTGATGGCCAGCATGGATTCCGCAGAGACATCTATCATGGGAGATACTTAGAGTATTAGATAAATCTTATGTAATTATTATAGTATGAACACTTAGTTGTGTGTCTTGCATCTCGCGAGACAAAGTTATTCATGTAATGAGACAAGTCAGTTGTTCCATCTTTATGAATAAAAGTGTGCTTATACTTTGATTACGTCTTGATTTATGATATGATAAAAAGCATTTATAATACTACTATTATTGTCAAGAAATATTCAATGTTTAATGATAAAGTTTTCTTGATTATAGCAAGTCAAAGATTTGATTACATGAGGTGACTTCATAACTGATGAATTCATTAAATGTATGATCTATTAACTTGTGAGTTCATTATCAAATGAAAATCATAACTTGATTGCATGAGATGGATTAGATACACGATCTATGAACCTCTGCAATAAATATAATCATGACAAGGTTCTAGCAAGTAGAACTTGTACCAATCATTATACATAAATGATGTACTGAATGGGCACGTGAGTTATCATTAAAGACTTCATATGATTAATTGAAAGTTGTGTTCAATTGAGATCATAAAACTGAGATTCAGGAATCACAGTGAGAAGTGAGAATACAAGGATACATATCACTACGCTACGATCCGAAGTGATAAGTATTGATATTGACATAATGGGAGACTTGTGGAAGTTGTACCACAAACTACGATGGAAGTTCAAAGTGCTAGACTACTTAAACCATTCGTAGTCATACTAAACCATAGTATGGTCTAAACGTTCTTTCCCTAGCACTATAGTTATTGTCGAATAAGTTGTTTAATTCATCAAGTTAAAACACCCACTTCATGAATAGGAAACCATCCTAATTCTAATGAGACATGATAGTTCCATAACTGATGGTGTTATAAGGTTTCTTAAAAGAAAGAATTTCTTTGTAATAAAACTACGAGCAATTGAAATTACATATTCTCCCCGAATAGAAAAATTTGTGTTGCTTAATTGGTAATACGAGAAAAGTCTCTCGACGCGGATCCAATGGGAGATAATGGAAACTTTGACCGGGGTATTGGACCTTGCCTTCAGAATATCAGAGTATTGCAACGGAAGCATGTTCCGCTGTAATGACACTGCATAAGGAAGGATATGCCAAAGATGATTGATCTTGGTATATGAGTTGAAGCCATTGTTGAACTTAGAAGGTTGTCATGAATACGTTCTGTACAGAACAATAATCATGAGTCTTCTTAATAAAACAATAGGGAATAATATTGCTTGAAGACACAAAGGAATGATGGTAGCCTAGAACACGAGGAGAAATGAAATAATATTGAGTTACATATAGGATGGCTCACGTCCTGTGAAATAAATCGGTTATTTCATATTCTCGACAAACTGAAGAGTTATTGAGAATAAATGTAATGGGCATAAGGCATTATTTGGTTATGACCAAAGTTCAATGGTGATTGACTACGGAAACGTAGGAATGCTTTAATCAATAAAATATTTCATTTACACTACGATAGACCATAGCCTGAAATTGCATCTCAGTCAAATTTGGGATTTGAAAAAGAATTGCAATGGGCATGACGAAGGTTACTTCGTTAAAAGGATGGACTATAGTACCTCAAGACAGGAACCCTCAACCTTGATTTGATCAAATGATTTTGTGATGACCAAAATACTGAGTGGGCCTGCAGTTTCATGAAACTGAGTGAGAGCTTTGAAGACTTCCCAGAAACTTGGAATGCAGAGGGCATTTTCTGAGTGGGAGCTTTGGAAGTTTTGTCATTATGTGAGACATAGTGAACAAAAAAAATGACTTGATGAAAGCTGAACCACAAATATATGAGTATATGATAGATATATTTGAGTGGGAGCATGATCATTGTCTCAAACATATATGCATTGATATGTGTGAAGAATGATCTCATGTGTATATATAGGGATATGCATTGATTGTGTATATAGAGAATCGTCTTATATACATATGTGCATTATGATATATATAGAGCATAAGGCAAATAAAATACAAGATTGCAAGAAATCTTCTTTTATGTGAAATACCAACACATTACACGTTGAAATCTATATGAGTAGATTAAGATACGGATAATGAAACGAAGTGAAGGTTGGAATAATCTTCTAGACAAGAAACAGGTTCTTGTGGCTAGAAATTATATAATGGATGAAATCCAAATATCACAAGCAATGTCTTGATGGAAGAATAAAGATGCACCATGTACTGGACATGTGATCTTATATGTTCTTGACATATGAATCTACCATATAACATGCGTTGTGAATCCAACAACAGAATGACTCAAAAGTTCTTGGAAGAAGAACAGATTCCGATGTGCTTTAGGAGTAAAACACAGAATCTGAATAAAGTCCATGATTTCAGTATATGAGGAATACTGAGGACTGTACTCTAAAATATAGAGAGGATAATAGACTTGAATGTAATGCAAGATTACAATTGCAAGCCATATTATGGGTCTATATGGAATTAGAGACATCACCAAAGACATGAAAGAAACGTGAGCAAAATTCACGGCACTACAAACATAATACTACTTAAGAAAGTAGACGTATGGATAAAAGTTTAGCGTTAGAAGTATTGGACTTCTGGCTGAGTGTATTTCCCAGTATATATGACTAAGGATGAGTCTTCTAAAGACTGAACCAAGAGATCATTGGAGGATACTGTGAAATAATAGTCTCACTCTCCCGCGAAACTTATATCCAACCATTATATGATAATGAGTGGTATGTCAAAAGAGTTTTTTTGACCTGTACCAGTTGCAAAGGAAACATACGAATCTGAATTGGTGCAGTTCGTTGACGAACTCTCTTCCATGAGCATGCATGATCAATGAAACACTTATGTGATAAGATGATTATGATCGGAAAAATGCTGCTAGATTATTAGCACTCTAGTGCAAGTGGGAGACTGTTGGATATATGCTCTAGAGGCAAATAATATATGATTATTCCAATATATCTAAGCAAGTTCCTAACCAGTTTCATACCGTGCTAGAACTGTGTCAGTGAAACAATGATGCAGGTGTGGTATAGAAACCCCCAGAGTTCCTAGTTAGCCTCTACATCGATAACTAGTTCATGGTCAACATGATGATCGTGGTTTCGCGATCATGGACAATTAAGTCTCTTGACTATGAGGTCACCTCACTGGTTAAGTGACGTGGTGAACATTACCCAAAGTAAGCATTACAACATGATCAAATCTTATGAAGGTTCAGTGTTGTAATTACAGAACGTGGTAGACCGTTCCTTTGACTGTGAGTACGTGCATAATCACTATCTTCCCGGATGCTTTGACTTACATCCCACCACCTGACTAAAACATGCGGGTCATAACGGTTGTATCTTAGGTATTCCGTGGAGATATGTTGAGGAGTATTGTTACAAGAGCGGGATTTGTCAATCCATATAATGAATAGATACTCGGGGCCCACTCGGTGAGTTTCCATCCATAAAGCTGCGCAGCGTGTGACTAGGTCACGGGGATGAATATCACGGGAACGAGTGAATAAGGATTTGTTCGGAACGAGGTTGAACCAGACATAGGATATCATTGATCGAATCTCGGAACAATCCAGTATCGCTGAAAAAGGGAATGCTATACGGCGTAAGGTCCAATCGGTGTTGATATCCGGAATGCACAGGGCTCATTATGGGCATCCAGGTCCCGCTGATGATCATTGACCATAGCCTCTGCGAGGTCATGACTGGAGTGTTCTCGGACCGTAGGGTAACACACTTAAGGGCTCGATGAAATCGGAGACCTTTTCGGAACCATCGGAGCAACCAGAGAATAAAGGAAACAATATCGGAGAAGTACCGTGTTGAACCAAAACAAGTTCGGAGTGAACCGAAAGGTGTTCCAGAGCACCGGGAGATGGAATATTATGTTTTAGTTATTAATTAATTGAATTAATAATTAAAATCATTTTATTTCTAATTAATATGTGCTATGGACCTTAGTGGAGAAAAAGGCCCATTAGGGGAATTAAAAGGGAAAAAGAAAAAGAAAAAGAGGGGGAGGCGCCATGGGCCCTAGGGCCCATGAGGGGTGCGCCCCCTCCCCCCCCCCCCTTGGCCGGCCACCCCCCTTAGCAAGGGACTTTAGTCCCACATTGCTAAGGGAGGGGGGTTGACTCCCTCCCCTCTGCCTATATATAGATAGCCAGGGTGCACATATTTAATACACAGAAATTCGTGAGAAAATAAATATTACTCCGAATTGAGATCGGTTTTCTCCGGTCTTCTCCCCTCCCTTGTCTCTTTCACGGTGGACTCCCTAGTGTGAGTCTGTAGTGGAATTGAGGCTTCTCTGCTAGAATCGGAGGCCGTCGTGCTGCCGAAGCTCCGTCCGGAGGTCTGCTTCCGCCACCTCCGCTGGATCGGAGAACGGAGGTCGTCATCGAGTCTCGTACGTGTGCGAGTACTACGAGGTGCTGCACGTGTGGCACTACACCCATCCGGGTGTTCAACATAGCCAGGGGGCTGTGAAACTTGATCGGCTACATCAACCACGTTTGCGGGAACGTTTCCCGCGCAACGGACTACACCCCGAGGTATGTTATTTCCGCACTACTTTCCGTTACGGTAATACGACTAGCTAGATCTTGGGTTATGGGAACGCTAGTTAGAAAAATTTGTGTTTTCTGCTGCGAACCCCAACAGCTTTACCTTCCAAGATCGGAATAGTTCTCCCATCTTCTTAAGAGCGGCATGCTTGACTTTCAACACATCGTCTGGTGTCGCCCAATCTGGTAGGGTGAAATATGATAAGAGTTTAGCCCAAAGAACCTCTTTTGCTGACAAAACTCTTGTTTCCACCTTCCTTTGGTTGATGCCATTCTTGAGTGCTAATCGGGATGTTATCTCTAATAATTACTCCGCATATAGCTATTCATT
Source organism: Bromus sterilis (assembly GCA_950022295.1). Lineage (NCBI taxonomy): Eukaryota > Viridiplantae > Streptophyta > Magnoliopsida > Poales > Poaceae > Bromus > Bromus sterilis. Next base: position 11,355,653 of record OX465596.1, read on the forward strand.
TCTTCACGTGAGATTCCGGAGCATTCGGTTGGCCACTCAAACCGATCCCATCGATGTTGTACTTTACATCATCCCACGGCAATTTGGCCGGGCCTCATTTTTCTTTGCTTGAAGAAGATTTGCTCGATCCGGGTTTCTAGAAGAAGAAATATTTGTTAATTATTAGTGATAAATCAATTATTTGTAAATTTTATGATCACCAGAGGCCTTATATATATTTATATATATACCTCGGCAGACTTTGTTGTTAATTGAAGATCTTGTTCTTTTCCTTCGTCGAACATTCCCTCACCGGAATTGTTCAGATATCGTGAGCCGTCATCATCGATATCGGCGTCATCATGAGGACCGATATCGGCGGCGATAATTTCGTACATATCATCTTCTTGCTCTCTGCCGCTATTGAACACGTCGTCCATAGCTTAACTAATATCGACGAGATGCAGAAAAAGATAAAATAATTTAGTATAAGCAAATATAGAAAATGACATCTCAAATAATCAAGTTCACATGCAACAATAATATTAGAATAGTAATCCAGCTTACATCTCGAATAATCCAGTTCACATATATGCAACACTAATATATATGTCAATCACTAGAGCTAGTACATATATATATAACATATCACTAGCTAAAACAGTAAACGACGTCGGCTCCGGCTGGCGGTGGACACCCAAAGAGAAGGAACCATCACCCACTCGTAGCTAGGGTGAGATCCCTGAAGCACCTGCCATAAACTGTAGTACCCGGCGTCCAACGCCGCCATGTAGCGACGGACGTGGTCGTCCTCCTCCCTGATACGTCGGCGTACAACCTCCTCGGGGGCCGGCTCCCTCCGCACCGACTGTGGCCCACGCGACCGCCACCAAAGAAGATCCGGGTCGACGACAAGCCCCGGATTCCTCGCTAAGCGACGCACCCCGGAAACCACCTCCCAGTGCCATCCCGGCGGAGCCCAGTGCAAGACATTGCGCATCCCGTCAAGAACTCCTGGAGCGCGACGGTAACGAGGATGCGGGCCCGGCATTCTCACTAATAAAACTAATAAAATTACAACTAAAAATATCTCAATATTTGCATGTTAATAGCTATTGATCTATAGCTCAAATTGTAGAACATCTCATATATATATATATATATACTAATAATATTTAGAACAATATATATACTAAATATGTCTTTTAGAACATATGTCGCAGAAAACGTATTGATGAAACTAAAATCAATATATACAACATTATATAAACAATATGTACTAATAATACTCACAATATAGCAATACATAAGTTTTTTTAATACATTTTTGGTGCCTAGCATATATATACTTGACTACAAGGCTTACAACTAAAAATTTCATTTAGCAAAAATGTTCATCTAGCAAAAATGTTCATCTAGCAAAATGTTCATCTAGCGAATATGTTCATCTAGCAAAATGTTCATCTAGCAAAAATGTTCATCTAGCTAGCAAAATGTTCATCTAGCAAAATATTCATCTAGCAGAAAATTGCATAGTGGCATATACATCTATAGCAATATATTCATCTAGCAAAAATGTTCATTATCCTAGCAAAAATGTTCATTATCCTAGCAAATCCATGATCTCCACCGACGCCTGCTTATTGGCTTCTCGCCCTTCGTTGGTAGGCCCCAAGTGGAAGGCGTAATGCAGTACAACAGCGAGTTTTCCCTCAGTAAAGATACCAAGGTTTGTCTCCAGTAGGACTCCAGAGATGATAAGTAGGTGTCAGGGGCGCAACTAACGCAGACCTGCACACAGACACAGATAACTTTGTTCCCAACGAAGATCAGAGAGGTTGTCAATCTCTCCGGTCTCGTTGTTTACAAATGATAAAACGCAAGGGGATAATGATAACAACTTGAAAGTAAATGCAGAAAAGAAAAAATATCTTGGAAACAATAATGAGGATATGGACCGGGATACGTGATGTTCGCTAGTGATGTCTCTCTCCCAAAAGACGATAAAAATTGCTATGCGAGGTAAACAAATTACAGAAAGACAATTGACAGGATTATGAACGCACCGCAATGCTAACTATGCTACAAAAGAAAGGAAGATGTTCAAAAGCACGGGCAGTACGCCAAAGTAAGTAGACCGAAATCCATCTGCATCTACTACTAATCATCCACCTTGAGATATCTATCCAGAACATCTCGCTGGTATTAAGTTGCGAGCCCCACCCAAAGTGTAAACCCAGAGCAACAGACAACTGCATTAAAAAGAACTTTGCGTAAAGTGAACAATCCTTGTAACCGCGGTTACAAGCACCATTGTTTTCCCCCTTGTGGCAACATCACATCCCCTAGACTCATGTTTCTGTCACTCAAGCATGTCATCGGGGAGGCATGAACCCACAATATAGCACAACGCTCCCTCTTGGAGTCACTACCTACTACTTGGCCAAAGCAATAAACAACAACGGAGAGCATGCAAGAATTACTTAGGAAAAAAATACAAGAGATAAGAACCAAATATATTACTCTATCACAATCTTATCATAATCTCATAATCCCTCAGATCCGATCAAACTCAACATAGCAATAGCAGAAATATTACAAAGGTGCCTCGATCATGTTGGACAGCTCGCGAGGTCTAAACAATGAAGATCAAAGAGGGGAGGAGAACATCACATAGATACTGATCACGGATCCATGGTCCAAGGAAAACTACTCACGAGATATCTGGGGAGCATCCATGGTGGAGAGGAGACTCCAGGAGGTCAATCCTCCCTCCGGCAGGGTGCCGGGAAGAGGTCTTCTGGTGCTCCCGATCTTGGAAGCGCGGCGGCGGCGGAACAGAGGCGAGTTCGCGGAATAGGGTTCTTGTTCTGGAGTTTTCCCGTGACGGGGGATAAATAGGCGAAGGGGGGCAGCCAGAGGTGGACCAGGGGCCCCAGGCGCCCCCCTGGCGCGGCCAGGGGTGGGGCCGCGCCGGGTGGCCGCCTGGGCCCCCTGGCTCCCCTCTGGCCCCTCCCGGGCTCTTCTCGAAGCTTCCGTCACGCTGATTTTTTATCTGAATTTTCCTGAATTTTTCTGGCACTTTTTATATGGGGGAAAACTGAAATAGAAAAAACAGCAGAAAACAGGAACTGGCACTGGGGTGCACTGAGTTAATAGGTTAGTCCAAATATGATCAAAAATGTATGAAAGTGTATCTAGATCATAGCAATATCACACAAAACATGCATGGAGCAAGCAGAAATTATCGATACGTTTTGGACGTATCAACATCCCAAGCTTAATTCCTGCTCGTCCTCGAGTAGGTAAATGATAACAAGCATAATTTCTGTCGTGACATGCTAGCAACCATAAAAGAACTTTGAAAAGTAAAGCAATCAAGGTTAGAGATTCAATTCAAGTCATAACATGCAAGAGTCTATATTAGCATTGAAACAAGTAACAAAAGAACAAAAGGTGCAAGAGCTCTTGCTGTCCGTGACTCGAATGTCTCCAAATGGTGTTTGCGTGCAAGAAAGGAGGGTAGGGAATACGAGAGAAAAAAGTATTTGTGTTGAGAACTCAATCTACTAAATTTTCACACTTGGTCCTCTTTGGAATCTTATCTTGACTCGTCCCCAGACCACTAGCCAGGTACAAGTCAATTTGATCCACTCCTTTTCGATATTTTGAGCACTCATGCAATGGATGAGCGTAAGCACGAGAGTTGACACTTAGGATGGCGAAGAGAGAAATATGGTGGAGGAGGAAGACAAAAAGGATGAGAAAGGCTCACATCAATGAGGACAATCATAGGCAAGAGATGCAAAATGATAGATATGATGTGAGGAGTAGGGATTGCCATGCAACGGATGTACATACGAGCTAGGAAGCTCTCCAAACTATATGCAAAAAGATCATCTCTATGGAGTACAAGGATATAAAGGGAGTACTAGTGTGGATCTCTCAAAAGGATAGTAGTGTTGCCCCTTTCTCTCTTTTTATTTCTTTTATTTCTTTTTTTGTATTTTTTGTGGCCTTAATGGCTCTTTCTATTTAACTCTCATTTGTCCTCTTTGGGATCTTTTAATGTGTCCACTTTGGGATCTTTTCCTCACTTAAGGGCAACACTCTATTTTACAAGAAGGTAAAGGAGATCTTTCACACTTTACAAGGTACTCAAAATCATAAACAAGATGTAACTATCATGATGTATGCAATGTATGTCGCTGCCAGTGTAGCAGGAACATGTATGACATGAAGATCAAGTCATGAAGAGGTGGAAGTTGCATGGCAATATATCTCGGAAAGGCTATGGAAATGCCTTGATAGGTAGGTATGGTGGCTGTTTTGAGGAAGGATAAAGGGAGGCTTATGATGACAGAGCGTATCATGCCAAGGGTTTGGATGTACCGGAGAAGGTGGACACCAACTCTCGGAGTGAGAAGAAGGCAATGCACGGCACGGGAAAGGCTAGGAAAATATGGGAAGGTGGAAGTGTCAACTCTCAATACTTACATTAGTCCGAAGAACTCATGCACTTATTATCGGTAACTCTCAATCTAATGAGGAGGTTCACAAAGAGACAAGTACCCCGAGGAGGAGTGTATGGGAGTTTGGTTATCCTTGCGCATCCTCGACTCATGGTACGTGAGTGTACTCTAATATTCGACTCCTCAGAAGAGTAGTGATCCATCTAGTAGCTAGAGTTCTCAACTAGTTTTGTAGGTTTTGAAAATAAACACGGATTGCCCAAAATACGACACCTATCACTAATAGGCAAGAGCTCTTGACACCAAAAGTCCAAACATTACTCACAGCAATGCCTCAAAACTATTGCAAGCTACTACTAAAATTAAATAGCAACCTGAATTACCTACTTTCAAGACAAAACACAACTAAGTGCAACAACCAACTCTCTTTAACAAGATAAACATGAAAACTAAAAAGAGTTGCAGCAACAAACTAAAAAAAGCCAAAGCTCTTGCTAAAGACAAACTAAGACTAAAACTAAACATGGCAGTAGCTATGAAAAGATAATGAACACACAACAGCAAAAAGATAGGCAGGAAAAATCCTATGATGTGTTCTAGATTTTGAAAGTGGAGCGTGTCTCTCTCTCACACAAAGTAAGAAAGGATCTAACTTGTTATGAACATCAATAAAAGCTAAAGAAAACTAAAAACAAAACCTAAGAGCGAGATGCTTCAAGCATAGCACATAACGCATGAAGTGATAAAAATATAGTGAGACAAAGGACGAACTGATGATTGTTGATGGAGAAGGGGATGCACGGGGGCATCCCCAAGATTAGACGCTTGAGTCTCCTTGAATATTTATTGGGGATGCATGGGGGCATCCCCAAGCTTGAGCGCTTGACACTCCTGGATCTTCTTTCATCATCTTCCATCGCACACTTGAAAACTCCCTTCATACATAACTCATCATAAGCTGATTAGAGAGGTTAGTACCCTTAATAAATAATTTTTCTCCACTGGATATAAAGTGAATCTTGAAGAGATACTGTTTCTCAAGAGTGCCAAAAAAATTTTGCAAAGAAAAAGCAAGCTTAATGTTTGCAAAAGTTAGGAGAGACAAAACGTGGCAGAATCTGTGAAAAACAGAACAGCAGATAGTAAATAATTTTTTAGGGGCACTTCTGCAACTCAAATAAAAAAACTCAGAACATACGGAAGTTTCGTAATTGTATAGAGCATACTTTGTAAAAAATTCAGCTCAAAAAGATGAACTGGGATTTTTCTGGAATTTTTCTGGTCATGAGGACAGAATCTGTTTTCTGGACAGCATGTCACAACTTTTACTTCCCTTGCCGTAAGAGGCTATAACTTGGCACAAAGCTGAAAAATAAAGATACAATGATGTTTCTACTGAAGTAACAAACATCAAGACTCAACAAAAGCAAAAATAAAAACCTAAATTCGTTGCGGGCTGCCTCCCGAGAGCGCTTCTTTAAAGCCATTAGCTAGGCTTAAAGTCATAAAAGATGCTCACATAAGAATAAGAACTTTGAAGCAATAGAGAGCTTCAAGAAGAAAATATGAAACACATTTAAGCCTAACCCACTTCCTATGCTTTGGAAACTTGTAAAGAAATAAATCGAAGAAGCGCAAAGCAACAAGCATGGGGAGGTGGAACAGGAAGAACTTCAAAGGTTTCAACAAAGAGAGATGTGTTTTTGTAACATGAAAGTTTCTACAACCAAACTTTCCTCTCTCAAAATAATTTTCAGTAGTATCATGAACAACATCAAGAATATAACTATCACATAAATCATGTTGTTCATGACTTACAAGCACACGTGTATTGTTTTCAACACGGTTTTTAGGATGATAAGATAAATGCAACCCATCACATTGATCCTCAAAAGAGCACATTTCTCCGGAATATGAGTTGGAGATTTAAAAAGGATAGTAGGAAAATCAAGTGTGGGTGCAATAGCAACAATTTCATGCTTGAAATAAGGAACTATATAGAGTTCATCTCTGTAAGCATCATCAATAGTGGCATCACGGCCATAAGCATAGGAGGCATCAACTTCATCAAAAAGGAATATTTCAAAAGAATCCAAAGGATCATAATACTCATATAAGGTAAGAGTCAGAGAGTTACTCTCATTAGAAGGTAGACATGGATGGCTCCATTCTTCCTCCTTTTGTTCGTCACTCTCCTCCTCTTCTTCATCCAAAGAGCTTTCAGGTTCAGTAATTTCTTCTTCTATAGAGTCCTGCAAAACATTAGTCTCTTCCTTTGGGGAGAGATTCTCTCAAGATGATCAGTAATATAATAATTTGCATCATAATTTTCCAAGCAATAGTTAAGTATAGCAAGACTCTTAGATTTGTAAGGGGCGTCATCAATATTTTCAAGAAAATAAGTAATTTCATAGGCACCCTTAAAAGCAACAAATTCTTCTATTTGTTCTGCATCATAAAAATCATAATTTCCCTTAGCATAAGAAGCTAAGGTTTCATCCTCATTGTACTCCCATTGGAAAGCAAGGTGTTTGTGCCTCATAAAGCAACAAGATTCATCCCTGCAGAAAGATATATTATATATTGAGCAAAAGTTTTTAGCATACTCATACGATTGATGTATGAGTCTCCATAAGTGTATCCCTTTTTGAGACAAGCGGTATTCCTTGTAATATTCTTGTTGATCCTCGATGAATCCTCCATGCCAATAAGATCTAGTTTCAAAGAAGTTAGACATTGATTGGAAAGTAAGGAACTAGACATACTATTTTTTTTTTTGATAAAGGACACAAAGATAAAAACTGAAAGATAAACTAACAAGACTAAAAAACAAAGGTAAAGGGTAGTGTGCAACTCCCCTATCTTAGCACTTGGAGTCCCCGGCAACGGCGCCAGAAATACTCTAGCTTATTGGCTTCTCACCCTTCTTTGGTAGGCCCCAAGTGGAAGGCGTGATGCAGTACAACAGCGAGTTTTCCCTCAGTAAAGTTACCAAGGTTTGTGTCCAGTAGGACTCTAGAGATGATAAGTAGGTGTCAGCGGCGCAACTGACGCAGACCTGCACACAGACACAGATAACTTTGTTCCCAACGAAGTTCAGAGAGGTTGTCAATCTCTCCGGTCTTGTTGTTCACAAATGATAAAACGCAAGGGGATAATGATAGCAACTTGAAAGTAAATGCAGAAAAGTAAAAATAGCTTGGAAACAATAATGAGGATATGGACCGGGATACGTGATGTTCGCTAGTGATGTCTCTCTCCCAAAAGACGATAAAAATTGCTATGCGAGGTAAACAAATTACAGAAAGACAATTGACAGGATTATGAACGCACGGCAATGCTAACTATGCTACAAAAGAAAGGAAGAGGTTCAAAAGCACGGGCAGTACGCCAAATTAAGTAGACCGAAATCCATCTTCATCTACTACTAATCATCCACCTTGAGATATCTATCCAGAACATCTCGCTGGTATTAAGTTGCGAGCCCCATCCAAAGTGTAAACCCAAAGAAACAGTCAACTGCATTAAAAAGAAATTTGCGTCAAGTAAACAATCCTTTAACCGCGGTTACAAGCACCGTTGTTTTCCCCCTTGTGGCAACATCACATCCCCTAGACTCATGTTTCTGTCACTCAAGCATGTCATCGGGGAGGCATGAACCCACAATCCAGCACAACGCTCCCTCTAGGATTCACTACCTACTACTTGGCCAAAGCAATAAACAGCAACGGAGAGCATGCAAGAATTACTTAGGAACAAAAATACAAGAGATAAGAACTAAATATATTACTCTATCACAATCTGAACATAATCTCATAATCCATCAGATCCGATCAAACTCAACATAATAATAGCAGAAATATTACAAAGGTGCCTCGATCATGTAGGGCAGCTCACGAGGTCTAAACAATGAAGATCAAAGAGGGGAGGAGAACATCACATAGCTACTAATCACGGACCCATGGTCCAAGGAAAACTACTCACGAGATATCCGGGGAGCATCCATGATGGAGAGGAGACTCCCGGAGGTCAATCCTCCCTCCGGCAGGGTGCCTGGAAGAGGTATTCTGGTGCTCCCAATCTTGGAAGCGCGGCGGCGGCGGAACAGAGGCGAGTTCGCGGAATAGGGTTCTTGTTCTGGAGTTTTCCCGTGACGGGGGATAAATAGGCGAAGGGGGCAGCCAGAGGTGGACCAGGGGCCCCAGGCGCCCCCTGGCGCGGCCAGGGGTGGGGCCGCGCCGGGTGGCCGCCTGGGCCCCCCTGGCTCCCCTCTGCCCCCTCCCGGGCTCTTCTCGAAGCTTCAGTCACGATGATTTTTTATCTGAATTTTCCCGAATTTTTCTGGCACTTTTTATATGGGGGAAAACTGAAATAGAAAAACAGCAGAAAACAGGAACTGGCACTGGGGTGCACTGAGTTAATAGGTTAGTCCAAATATGATAAAAAATGTATGAAAGTGTATCTAGATCATAGCAATATCACACAAATCATGCATGGAGCAAGAAGAAATTATCGATACGTTTTGGACATATCAACGCCCTCCAGTGGTGGAGCGGCGACAGAGAAGCCACGGGCATGCGTCGGCGGCGAGGGCTACGGCCATGTCGGCCCACGGCGGCGCTCGAGGGACTCGGCGGGGAGGTGGTCATCAGGGGAAGAGGGATATCTCACCAGAGGGCGTCGGTGGAGAGGGCAACGACGGCGACGGAGTGAGGGCGACGTCGGCGGCGAGGGCGACGACGGCGGCGGAGCGCAGCAGCCTGGCGGAGAGGGCGATGACGACGGCGAAGCGCAGCAGCCTGGGGGCGTCAAGTTTCGATCTGGGCGGCGGTGGTTTGCCCCGTGAGGAGGTGGGGTTATATAGTGGATACCTTTAGAACCGGTTTGTATAACGAACCGGTACTAAAGACCCTTTAGCACCGGTTGGTAACACAAACCGGTGCTAAAGGTCTCCAATTTACTCAATTTTTCGGGAAAATTTTCAGCAGGAAGAGAGGAGACCTTTAGCACCGGTTCGTATCACAAGCCGGTACTAAAGATATATACTTTATATTTATTGATTATTTGTTTTTAGTAATTCTTTTGAAGTCATTTGGCACAAAATAAATCATTAAATGCATGAAAAATAGCAAATGAAGTCAGAAAGGGTTCAAATTTTAGTATATGGCTTTGAATGGTGCATATTGAATGCACAAAAAGTCTTGAGTCCAAAAAAGTTTAGAAAAATGAAAAGCCTTTGTAACAGATGAGTTTTTGTCTAAAACCCTCACACTTCGAAAGAGATGCTCCAGTTTGTACACGAAGTGCATCCAGTTTTTGTCGTAACCCTCTCAACTTTTGCACACATGTTATATGGGTCAAATGATGATACCATGCCAAGATTCAACCTTTTTCTGAGTTCATTTGTAGATGCTTTCCATTTTCAGGGTCATTTGGCACAAAATAAATCATTAAATGCATGAAAAATAGCAAATGAAGTCAGAAAGGGTTCAAATTTTAGTATGTGGCTTTGAATGGTGCATATTGAATGCACAAAAAGTCTTGAGTTCAAAAAAGTTTAAAAAATGAAATGCGTTTGTAACAGATGAGTTTTCGTCTAAAACCCTCACACTTTGAAAGAGATGCTCCAGTTTGTACACGAAGTGCATCCAATTTTTGTCGTGACCCTCTCAACTTTTGCACACATGTTATATGGGTCAAATGATGATACCATGCTAAGTTTCAACCTTTTCTGAGTTCATTTGTAGATGCTTTACATTTTCAGGGTCATTTGGCACAAAATAAATCATTAAATGCACTCATGAGCCACCGTCGGGCTGTATGCAGGGGAAACCTTCTGTTTTGTTCTACACATAGAAATCTTTCAGTTAATCGACCGAATACAAATCATTCGGATTCCCTGCATACTATTTCTTCGCGTGTTTCCCTTTCTTTTTGCACCATAACCATGGACAATCTTCTTCATTTAACACGATGCATGGGTCAGTCTTTACTGTGAAGGGAGGAATTTCATGAAACTTTTCATAATCTTCTGACTTGTCTGTCTTGTCCTCCACTCCCACAAGGTTTCTTTTCCCTGAAAGAACTATGTGGCGCTTAGGCTCACCGTATGATGTATTCGCTTCCTTATCTTTCCTTTTTCTTGTTTTGCTAGACGTGTCCTTCACATAGAAAACCTGAGCCACATCATTGGCTAGGATGAATGGTTCCTCTCTGTACCCAAGATTATTGACATCCACTGTTGTCATTCTGTACTGCGGGTCTACCTTTACCCCTGTCAGATTGAACCATTTGCACGGAAACAAAGGGACCTTAAAATCAGGTCCATAGTCAAGTTCCCATATCTCCTCTATGTAACCATAATATGTGACCTTTTGCTTATTGTTGATTGCATCATCAAAGCGGACACCACTGTTTTGGTTGGTGCTCTTTTCATCTTGGGCGATCGTGTAAAATGTATTCCCATTTATCTCGTACCCTTTGAAAGTCATTATAGTCAAAGATGGTGTGCCGGACAACAAGTACAACTCCTCTTCAACAGTGTCGTTACCTGTGAGATGGTGATGTGCGAGGTGATGATTGTGATTTCTCACCCTTCGTTGGTAAACCCCAAGTGGAAGGTGTGATGTAGCATAGCAGCAAATTTCCCTCAGTAAAGATACCAAGGTTTGTCTCCAGTAGGACTCCGGAGATGATAAGTAGGTGTCAGCGGCGCAACTGACGCGGACCTGCACACAGACACAAATAACTTTGTTCCCAACGAAGTTCAGAGAGGTCTTCAATCTCTCCGGTCTTGTTGTTCACAAAGGATCAAACACAAGGGATAATGATAGCAACTGAAAGTAAAAGAAGAAAAGTAAATGAGCGTGGAAACAGTGATGAAGATATGGACCGGGATACGTGATGTTCATTAGTGATGTTGATACGTCCAAAACGTATCTATAATTTATGCTTGCTCCATGCATGTTTTGTGTGATATTGCTATGATCTAGATACACTTTCATACACTTTTGATCATATTTGGACTAATCTATTAACTCAGTGCACCACAGTGCCAGTTCCTGTTTTCTGCTGTTTTTCCATTTCAGTTTTCCCCCATATAAAAAGTGCTCCAAAAATTCGGGAAAAATCAGATAAAAAATCAGCGCAGAAGAACCTTCCAGAAGAACCTTCCACCACCAGGGGCCCAGGCGCCCTGGGGCCCGCGCCAGGGGGGCGCTGGACCCCTGGTGCCCCCCTGGCTGCCCCCCTTCGCCTATATATTCTCCGTGACGAGAAACCCTCAGAAGAAGAACCCTTTTTCGCGATCTCACCTCTGTTCCTCCGCCGCCGCGCTTACGAGATCGGGAGCACCAGCAGACCTCTTCCCGGCACCCTGCCGGAGGGAGGGCCGACCTCTGGGAGTCTCCTCTCCACCATGGATGCTTCCCGGATGTGCCGTGAGTAGTTTCCTTTGGACCATGGGTCCGTGATCAGTAGCTATGTGATGTTCGCCTCCCCTCTTTGTTCTTCATGGTTTAGACCTCGTGAGCTGCCCTACATGATCGAGGCACTTTTGTAATCTTTTTGCTGTTGCTATGCTGAGTTTGATGGGATCTGATGGATTATGAGATTATGTTCAGATTGTGATTGAGTAATATATTTGGTTCTTATCTCTTATATTTTTGTTCTTAAGTAATTCTTGCATGTTCTCCGTTGTTGTTTATTGCTTTGGCCAAGTAGTAGGTAGTAACCCCAAGAGGGAACGTTATGCTTGATTGTGGGTTCATGCCCCCTGATGACACGCTTGAGTGACAGAAACATGAGTCTAGGGGATGTGTTGTTGCCACAAGGGGGAAAACAATGGTGCTTGTAACCGCGGTTGCAAGGATTGTTTACTTTACGCAAAGTGCTTTTTAATGCAGTTGTCTGTTGCTTTGGGTTTACACTTTGGGTGGGGCTCGCAACTTAATACCAGCGAGATGTTCTGGATAGATATCTTAAGGTGGATGATTAGTAGTAGATGCAGTTGGATTTCGGTCTACTTATTTTGGCGTTCTGCCCATGCTTTTGAGCCTCTTCCTTTCTTTTGTAGCATAGTTAGCATTGCGGTGCGTTCATAATCATGTCAATTTCCCTTCTTTAATTTGTTCACCTCGCATAGCAGATTTATCGTCTTTTGGGAGAGAGACATCACTAGTGAACATCACGTATCCCGGTCCATATCTTCATCACTGTTTCCACGCTCATTTACTTTTCTGCTTTTACTTTCAGTTTCTATCATTATCCCTTGTGTTTGACCCTTTGTGAACAACAAGACCGGAGAGATTGACAACCTCTCTGAACTTCGTTGGGAACAAAGTTATTTGTGTCTGTGTGCAGGTCCGCGTCAGTTGCGCCGCTGACACCTACTTATCATCTCCGGAGTCCTACTTGAGGAAAACCTTGGTATCTTTACTGAGGGAAATTTGCTGCTGTGCTACATCACACCTTCCACTTGGGGTTTACCAACGAGGGCGAGAAATCACTATCATCACCTCGCACATCAAGCAACTTTTCTGGCGCCGTTGCCGGGGACTCCGATTGCTAAGATAGGGGAGTTGCACACTACCCTTTACCTTTGTTTTTTTAGTCTTGTTAGTTTACCTTTCAGTTTTTATCTTTGTGTCCTTTATCAAAAATCACGCCACACTTGCTGCTGCTATGGGTTCCACTGAAAACACCAAGTTGTGTGACTTCACTAGTCACAACAACCAAGACTTTATCTGCACCCCCATTGCCACACCTGCTACTTCAGCTACCTCTTATGAAATTAAACCTGCCTTGCTAAACCTTGTTATGAGAGATCAATTCTCTGGTACTGGAGATGATGCTGCTTTACACTTGAACAATTTTGTTGAATTATGTGATATGCAAAAGTATAAAGAAGTAGAAGGTGATATTGTTAAGCTCAAGCTCTTTCCTTTCTCTTTAAGGGGAGAAGCTAAAATTTGGTTTCAATCTTTGCCTAGGAATAGCATAGATTCTTGGGATAAGTGCAAAGATGCTTTTATAGGGAGCATAATTTTAAGCAATTGGATAATGAACACGTTGCCCAAGCTTGGGAACGAATGAAATCTCTTGTTAAGAAATTCCCTACACATGGTTCGACTACCTGGATGGTTATCCAGACTTTTTATGCAGGCTTGAACTTTACCTCGCGGAACCTGTTAGATTCGGCCGCGGGAGGAACCTTTATGTCAACTACACTTGGTGCTGCCACGAAGCTTCTCGATGAGATGATGACCAATTATTCCCAATGGCACACCGAACGCGCTTCAACAGGTAGGAAGGTAAACTCTGTCGAGGAAATTACCTCCCTCAATGAAAAAGTTGACTTAATTATGTCTCTACTTACCAAGCAACCCTCTATTGATCCTCGTGATGTCCCTTTAAATTCTTTGGTTGCCCAAGAACAAGTAGATGTGAACTTTATTGCTAGAAACAACTTCAACAACAATGCTTATAGGGGTAATTTTGCTAACAATCCTAGACCGTTTCCATCCAACTATGGGAAAAACAACACCTACCCTAGCAACAAGAACCCCTCTTCTGAATTAGAAAGCATGCTTAGAGACTTTATCACCACCCAAAAAGCCTTCAATAAAAATGTAGAGGAGAAATTAGCTAAATTAGATAATCTCTCTTTGAAGGTAAAAAGCTTAGCCCTTGATATTGAGATGCTTAAAATTAGAACCTCTCCCCTTGAGGAGAATAAGGCCACTCCTATTAATGCTATCCAATTGCAAATTAATGAAAATATTAGGATGATGGCTAAACTTAAAGAAAGGTGGGCTAGAGAAAAAGAGAAGAGGATAGAATTATGAGCCTTCCTACACACCACACAGTTGCCACTATCCAAATTGTTGAGGACACCCAAACTATTAGCACCCAATGCACTCCTAGTCCTATTGGACCTATTAATGGTGATGCTAATACCTCAACCGAAGATGAAGAAACTCCTATGAACATAGAGGGTTTCAAACAAGTGAGCCTAGACGACACTACTACCACCTTTGATAGTAGTGATATTGATTTTGATAGTTGCACCCTCTCAGAAGTTATTAGCTTGCTACACAAAATGTCTAGAGACCCCCACACTAGCACACTTAATCTTGCCTTCACGGAGCATATCACAAAGGCTCTCATCAAAGCTAGGGAGGAGAATCTTAGAGTAGAAGCCTCCATACCTAGGAAGCTAGATGATGGTTGGGACCCTATGATCAAAATTAAATTAAATAACTTCTCTTGCTATGCTTTATGTGATGTTGGAGCTAGTACCTCCGTTATGCCCAAAAGAATATATGATATGTTTGAATTGAAGCCCTTTGAGCCTTGTTCTTTTGGTGTTCGTCTTGTTGATTCTTCCGTAAAGAAACCTTTGGGGAAGATCGACGATGTTCTTATCATTGTCAATGACAACTATGTTCCTGTTGATTTTATTGTTATGGATATAGAGTGTGAACCTTTGTGTCCGATTATTTTGGGACGTCCTTTTCTTCACACCGTTGGTGCGGTTATTGACATGAAAGAGGGGAATATAAAATTCCAATTCCCTCTCAAGAAAGGGATGGAACACTTCCCTAGAAAGAAAATCAAGTTACCTTTTGAGTCCGTTACTCGGGCTAGTTATTCTCTTTCTCTTGATAAAACTTGATTCTTCTTTTGCATCATGCCTAGCTTAAAGGAATAAAAGAAAGCGCTTTTGGGAGGCAGCCCACAACGAATTAGGTTTATTTTTGCTTTTGTTGTGTCTTGATGTTTGTTACTACTGTATCAACATCATTGTATCATTATTTTTCAGCTTTGTGCCAAGTTATAGCCTCTTATGATAAGGGAAGCAAAAGTTGTGACATGCTGTCCAGAAAACAGATTCTGTCCCTTGACAGAAAAATTCGAATAAAATCACCAGATCATCTTTTTGATATGAATTGTTTTGAAAGCATGCTCTATACAATTTTGAAACTTTCGTATGTTCTGAGTTTTTTGATTTGAGTTGCAGAAGTGCCCCGAAAAAATTCTCTACTACCTGTTGTTCTGTTTTTCACAGATTCTGCCACGTTTTGCCTCTCTTCACTTTTGCAAACCTTAAGCTTGCTTTTTCTTTGCAAAAACTTTTTGGCACTCTTGAGAAACAGTAGCTCTTCAAGAATATCTTTATATCGAGTGGGGAAAAATTATTTTATTAAGGGTACTAACCTCTCTAATCAGCTTATGATGTGTTATGTATGAAGGGAGTTTTCAAGTGTGCGATGGAAGATGATGAAAGAAGATCCAGGAGTGTCAAGCGCTCAAGCTTGGGGATGCCCCCATGCATCCCCAATAAATATTCAAGGAGACTCAAGCGTCTAAGCTTGGGGATGCCCCCGTGCATCCCCTTCTCCATCAACAATCATCAGTTCGTCCTTCGTCTCACTATATTTTTATCACTTCATGTGTTATGTGCTATGCTTGGAGCGTCTCGCTCTTAGGATCTATTTTTAGTTTTCTTTAGTTTTGCTTGCTGGTCATAAAAAGTTAGACCCCATCTTGCTTTGTGTGGGAGAGA
The DNA here is from genome assembly GCA_950022295.1 of Bromus sterilis. Classification (NCBI taxonomy): domain Eukaryota; kingdom Viridiplantae; phylum Streptophyta; class Magnoliopsida; order Poales; family Poaceae; genus Bromus; species Bromus sterilis. Next base: position 11,371,670 of record OX465596.1, read on the forward strand.
AACACGCTCTACTCTAATCTAGAACACATCATAGGATTTTTCCTGCTTATCTTTTTGCTGTTGTGTGTTCTTTATCTTTTCGTAGCTGCTGCCATGTTTAGTTTTAGTCTTAGTTTGTCTTTAGCAAGAGCCTTGGCTTTTTTTTAGTTTGTTGCTGGAACTCTCTTTAGTTTTCATGTTTATCTTGTTAAGAGAGTTGGTTGTTGCACTGAGTTGTGTCTTGTCTTGAAAGTAGGTAATTGAGGTTTCTATTTAATTCTAGTAGTAACTTGCAATAGTTTTGAGGTATTGATGTGAGTAATGTCTGAACTTTTGGTGTCAAGAGCTCTAGCCTATTAGTGATAGGTGTCGTATTTTGGGCAATCCTTGTGTATTTTCAAAACCTACAAAAACTAGTTGAGAACTCTAAACTACTAGATGGATCACTAATCTTTGGAGGGATCGAATATTAGAGTACACTCACGTACCATGAGTCGAGGATGCGCTTGGATAACCAAACCCCCATACACTCCTCCTCGGGGTACTTGTCTCTGTGTGAACCTCCTTATTAGATTGAGAGTTACCGATAATAAGTGCATGAGTTCTTCGGACTAATGTAAGTATTGAAAGTTGACACTTCCACCTTCCCATATTTTGCTAGCCTCTCACGTGCCGTGCATTGCCTTCTTCTCACTCCGAGAGTTGGTGTCCACCTTCGCCGGTACATCCAAACCCTTGGCATGATACGCTCTGTCATCATAAGCCTCCTTATATCTTTCCTCAAAACAGCCACCATACCTACCTATCAAGGCATTTCCATAGCCTTTCCGAGATATATTGCCATTCAACATCCACCTCTTCATGACTTGATCTTCATGTCATACATGTTCCTGCTACACTGGCAGCGACATACATTGCATACATCATGATAGCTACATCTTCTTTATGATTTCTAGTACCTTGTAAAGTGTGAAAGATCTCCTTTACCTTCTTGTAAAATAGAGTGTTTCCCATAAGTGAGGAAAAGATCCCAAAGTGGACACAATAAAAGATCCCAAAGAGGACAAATGAGAGTTAAATAGAAAGAGCCATTGAGGCCACAAAAAATACAAAAAAATAGAAAAAAGAGAAAAAAGAAATAAAAAGAGAGAAAGGGGCAACACTACTATCCTTTTGAGAGATCCACACTAGTACTCCCTTTATATCCTTGTACTCCATAGAGATGATCATTATGCATATAGCTATGTGGGGACCTTCACACTATAGAACTTGGCTTGCCTATTCCAAGGATGAGCCTCCTCAAACGAGCTCTAGGTCTTCATGAGCGAGCAAGTTAGATGCACCCCCACTAGTTCCATTGGAGAGCTTCTTAGCTCATATGTGCATCCGTTGCATGGCAATCCCTACTCCTCACATCATATCTATCATTTGGCATCTCTTGCCTATGATTGTCCTCATTGATCTGAGCCTTTCTCATTCTTTTTTGCCTTCCTCCTCCTCCTCCATAATTCGCTCTTTGCCATTCTAAGTGTCAACTCTCGTGCTTACGCTCATTCATTGCATGAGTGCTCAAAATATTGAAAAAGGAGTGGATCAAATTGAGTTTTACCTGGTAGTGGTCTGGGGACGAGTCAAGATAAGATTCCAAAAAAAGACCAAGTGTGAAACTTTAGTAGATTGAGTTCTCAACAAATAAATATTTTTCTCGTATTCCCTATCCCCCTTCTTGCACACAAACACCATTTGAAGACATTCGAGTCACGGACAGCGAGAGCTCTTCCACCTAATGTTATTTTGTTACTTGTTTCAATGCTAATATAGACTCTTGCATGTTATGACTTGAATTGAATCTCTAACCTTGATTGCTTTAATTTTCAAAGTTCTTATATGGTTGTTAGCATGTCACCACAGAAATTATGCTGTTATCATTTACCTACTTGAGGACGAGCAGGAATTAAGCTTGGGGATGTTGATACGTCCAAAACGTATCTATAATTTCTGCTTGCTCCATGCATGTTTTGTGTGATATTGCTATGATCTAGATACACTTTCATACACTTTTCATCATATTTGGACTAACCTATTAACTCAGTGCACCGCAGTGCCAGTTCCTGTTTTCTGCTGTTTTTCTATTTCAGTTTTCCCCCATATAAAAGTGCTCCAAAAATTCGGGAAAAATCAGATAAAAAATCAGCGCAGAAGAACCTTCCAGATGAACCTAGGTGGGGCCAGAGGGCCACCACCAGGGGCCCAGGCGCCCTGGTGGCGCGGCCAGGGGGGCGCCTGGACCCCTGGTGGCCCCCCTGGTTGCCCCCCTTCGCCTATATATTCTCCGTGACGAGAAACCCTCAGGAGAAGAACCCTTTTTCACGATCTCGCCTCTGTTCCGCCGCCGCCGCGCTTCCGAGATCGGGAGCACCAGCAGACCTCTTCCCGGCACCCTGCCGGAGGGAGGGCCAACCTCCGGGAGTCTCCTCTCCACCATGGATGCTTCCCGGATGTGCCGTGAGTAGTTTCCTTTGGACCATGGGTCCGTGATCAGTAGCTATGTGATGTTCTCCTCCCCTCTTTGTTCTTCATGGTTTAGACCTCGTGAGTTGCCCTACATGATCGAGGCACTTTTGTAATCTTTTTGCTGTTGCTATGCTGAGTTTGATGGGATCTGATGGATTATGAGATTATGTTCAGATTGTGATTGAGTAATATATTTGGTTCTTATCTCTTATATTTTTGTTCTTAAGTAATTCTTGCATGTTCTCTGTTGCTGTTTATTGCTTTGGCCAAGTAGTAGGTAGTAACCCCAAGAGGGAACGTTATGCTCGATTGTGGGTTCATGCCCCCTGATGACACGCTTGAGTGACAGAAACATGAGTCTAGGGGATGTGCTGTTGCCACAAGGGGGAAAACAACGGTGCTTCTAACCGCGGTTGCAAGGATTGTTTACTTTACGCAAAGTGCTTTTAATGCAGTTGTCTGTTGCTTTGGGTTTACACTTTGGGTGGGGCTCGCAACTTAATACCAGCGAGATGTTTTGGATAGATATCTCAAGGTGGATGATTAGTAGTAGATGCAGTTGGATTTCGGTCTACTTATTTTGGCGTTCTGCCCATGCTTTTGAGCCTCTTCCTTTATTTTGTAGCATAGTTAGCATTGCGGTGCGGTCATAATCCTGTCAATTGCCCTTCTGTAATTTGTTCACCTCGCATAGTAATTTGTTCAATTGCCAGAGGGGAGCCAGGGGGGCCCAGGCGGCCACCCGGCGCGGCCCCACCCCTGGTCGCGCCAGGGGAGCGCCTGGGGGCCCTGGTCCACCTCTGGCTGCCCCCTTCGCCTATTTATTCTCCGTCACGGGAAAACTCCAGAAGAAGAACCCTATTCCGCGAGCTCGCCTCTGTTCCGCCGCTGCCGCGCTTCCGAGATCGGGAGCACCAGAAAACCTCTCCCGGCACCCTGCCGGAGGGAGGATTGACCTCTGGGAGTCTCCTCTCCACCATGGATGCTCCCCGGATGTCTCGTGAGTAGTTTTCCTTGGACCATGGGTCCGTGATCAGTAGCTATGTGATGTTCTCCTCCCCTCTTTGATCTTCATTGTTTAGACCTCGTGAGCTGCCCTACATGATCGAGGCACCTTTGTAATATTTCTGCTATTGCTATGTTGAGTTTGATAGGATCTGATGGATTATGAAATTATGTTCAGATTGTGATAGAGTAATATATTTGGTTCTTATCTCTTTTATTTTTGTTCCTAAGTAATTCTTGCATGTTCTCCGTTGTTGTTTATTTCTTTGGCCAAGTAGTAGGTAGTGACTTCAAGAGGGAACGTTGTGCTAGATTGTGGGTTCATGCCCCCCCCCCCCGATGACACGCTTGAGTGACAGAAACATGAGTCTAGGGGATGTGTTGTTGCCACAAGGGGGAAAACAATGGTGCTTGTGACCACGGTCACAAGGATTGTTTACTTTATGCAAAGTGCTTTTTAATGCAGTTGTCTGTTGCTTTGGGTTTACACTTTGGGTGGGGCTCACAACTTAATACCAGCGAGATGTTCTGGATAGATATCTCAAGGTAGATGATTAGTAGTAGATGCAGATGGATTTCGGTCAACTTATTTTGGCGTACTGCCTGTGCTTTTGAACCTCGTCCTTTCTTTTGTAGCATAGTTAGCATTGCGGTGCGTTCATAATCCTGTCAATTTCCTTTCTGTAATTTGTTTACCTCGCATAGCAATTTTTATAGTCTTTTGGGAGAGAGACATCACTAGCGAACATCACGTATCCCGGTCCATATCCTCATTACTGTTTCCACACTTTATTTATTTTACTGCTTTTACTTGCTATCATTATCCCTTGCTTTTTATCCTTGTGAACAACAAGACCGGAGAGATTGACAACCTCTCTGAACTTCATTGGGAACAAAGTTATCTGTGTCTGTGTGCAGGTCCGCATCAGTTGCGCCGCTGGCACCTACTTATCATCTCTGGACTCCTGCTGGAGACAAACCTTGGTATCTTCACTGAGGGAAAACTGTTGCTGCACTACATCTCAACCTTCCACTTGGGGTCACCAACGAAGGGGGCGAGAAGCCATCACATACCGGGCATTCATTCAAATTCTCGTACTCACCACGGTAGAGGATGCAGTCATTAGGACATGCATGTATCTTCTGCACCTCTAGTCCTAGAGGGCAGACAAGCTTCTTTGCTTCGTAAGTGTTGTCAGGCAATTCGTTATCCTTTGGAAGCCTCTTCTTAAATATTTTCAGTACCTTCCCAAATCCCTTGTCAGTTATACCATACTCTTCCTTCCATTGCAACAATTCCAGTGCGGCACCAAGCTTTGTGTTTCCCTCTTCGCAATTTGGGTATAATCCTTTTTTGTGATCCTCTAACATGCGATTGAACTTCAACTTCTCCCTTTCGCTTTCGCATCCTCTCTGTGCATCAACAATGACACGGCGAAGCTCATCATCGGGCTCATGTGATGCCTTTTCTTCACCTTCTTGTTCTTTCTCTTGTTCTTCATTCTATTCCCCCATTGTACCACCATATTCAGGCAGGAACCAAGGATACATGTCATCATCCTCATCTTCTTCATTCTCTTCCATCAGAACCCCTCTTTCTCCGTGCTTGGTCCAGCAGTTATAGCCGGACATGAAACCATGGTTAAACAGATGGAGGTGAATATATTTTGAGTCAGAGTAGCTCTTATTATTCTTGCAGACACCACATGGTCAACACATAAAATCATCCCGCTTGTTAGCCTCAGCCACTTGCAAGAAACTATGCAAGCCATTAATGAACTCGCCAGAGCGTCGGTCTTCTTCGTACATCCATTGCCGACTCATCTTCATAATGGCACAACATCGAAAAGATAAAATTAATACAAGTAATTCATATACATAAAATTGATCATACATGCATAAAGGTTGTTCAATTCATACATAAAGTTGATCATACATAAAGTTCATACACATACTTATTATAATAAAAACAACATAAAACTATCTATCTAAAGAATTTAAATGCAATAATAAATGCGATCAATATCGCAAAAAAGGTACCAATTGCTCCAACAACATAATGATACCAAGCCTCTTTAGTAAGGGCATATTTTCTAATTTTCCTAATCTTCATGCGCATTACATCCATCTTGTTCTTGTGATCACCGACGACATCGGCAACATACAACTCCAACATCATCTTCTCTTCTTCAACTTTTTTCAATTTTTCTTTCAAATACTCGTTTTCTTTTTCAACTAAATTTAACCGCTCAACCAGAGGGTCGGTTTCAATCTCCGGTTCACATACCTCCTAGATAAAAATATCTATGTCAACTTAATTGGTCATCATTGTCAAACACGAAAAATGGAACAAATTAATAGTTATAAAAGATAATATATATATACCACATCCGAATCATAGACAGGACAAGGGCCGACATGCGCGGATACCATAATCATCGCACTATGTATAACAAAGAATCATACAAGTAAGAAAATTAGACAAGTATCTATCTAAATCATACAAATAAAATTTCTTATATAAAAATAATAAGAAACACATATATAGAGGCTTACCAAGGTGGTGCCGGTGAAGAGGGACGATGGGGGCGATCGACGGTGGTAACTATACGTCTGTGTGCGGGAAGGCACTAAGCAATCACTACAAATATGCATACTAATTAACTTGAGCTCAAAGTGCATATAAATCAAATAAACTCCACATATCACTATATAGCTAGCTCCCAAACTAAAGTCCACAAATCTACACATATAGAGCATAGCACAAGCTAATCTAGCAAAAATGAGAGAGGACAAAGCTGCTAACCTTTGTGAACACTTGGATGTAGAAGGTTTTCTTCAAATCTTCACAAATGTTGGCCAAAATGGAGGAAGAACTCGAGCAAAGAGAGAAGTGAGCTTCAAAAACAGAGAATGAGCCTGGCCGGCTCATGTTGGAGAAGAAGGAGTATATATATATAGAAGAATCTTTAGCACCGGTTGGTGCTACCAGTCGGTTCTATAGGTGGGACACTAGAACCGGTTGGTAGCACCAACCGGTGCTAAAGGTGTGGTGGCAGGTTGCCGTTGGGCTCGGGCTCACCACACGAACCGGTTCTAAAGCCCAGCCTCACAAACCGGTGCAATTCGTCCAGTAGAACCGGTTCGTGTTCGGGCCGTGGCCTTTGCTCATATCCAAAGGCCTGTTTTGTACTAGTGGTGGGTGGGAAGGCATCAACCCCTTCCCACCACTAGGCTATGCCTTAGTCTGGGTGGGTGGATGGAAGCCGTGTCAAACGTACTACAATCCTATTGCCAAGTTTCTGGACAAAGAGTTAATTATGATAAAACATTAGTTTTCTTCGGTAAAGGCATGCCAGAGCTTGTGAGACATGAAGTGAAAACAATCCTCCAGGTTCCAAATGAGACTCTCAATGAGAAATATTTGGGCATGCCCTCTAACATTGGTGGTTTCAAAAACTAGGGCCTTCAAGTGTCTCAAATATAGAGTTTGGGGTAAGTTGAAGGGATGGAATGACAATAGTATTTCATATGCGGGGAAGGAGGTTCTGATTAAGATAGTGGCTCAAGCAGTACATGTATATTCAATGTCTTGTTTCAAATTTCCAATGGGCTCATGTGAAGAGTTCAATAAGATCATTAGGCATTTTTTCTGGGGAGTAAAGCGGGTAAGAGAAAACCCCATTGGGTATCATGGAAGTCCATGATTGAATGAAGATAAATGGGGGTTTGGGCTTTAAGGGTATGGATATATTCAATTTATCACTCCTTGCAAGGCATGCCTCAAGGCTACTCACTGAACCGGATTCATTCTGCGCTACTTTTGTGAAAGGTGTCTATTATCTAGAGGGAATTCTAATGGAGGCTGATCTCGGCTGTCACCCAAGCCAGATTTGGCGTGCCATCTTGGAGGGACGGGATGCTATGTCCATGGATTGATTAGGTGGATCGGGAATGGTAAATCAACAAAATATGGACAAGCTTAAAAAAACAAAAATATGGACATATAATTGGTTGCCTCGGGCACATGCAATGAAATCGTTGGCTCGTCTGATACATAATGCCCCATATATATATATATATATATATCGGAACTCACGGACACTGCTTTGGCCTGCTAGAATCAACATGAAATAAGTTGACTCTCTCTTCCTCGGGATCGGTTTATAATTCAGGGAATACCAATTAGCACAATGCCAATGGACGAATTTTGGGGACTATAGCCAGATCATCATGGTGTTTTTTCTATTAAGTCATGCTATCACCTCCTATTGAAAGTGAGAAACACGACGAATGCGTATCTTCAGGGAGTCCAAGCAACATCAAATCAGAAACTAGATTAATCTTCTTGGTGCTCTCTCTGGGGGATTGGAGTACCTTCCCGAATTAAAAGTTTCCTCTAGAGACCTGCCAAGATATCTTTACCAACAAAGGATGTTCGTCATCATAGAGGAATATCTGCCAACTGACTGTTGTTCTCTCTGTGGCATGTCAAACTCGTGGACTCCCTCCTTATTGCAATGCTCTATGTCGAGATGTGTCTGGGTGTTGTCAGATGATGAAATCATTGAGGTGCTATCAAATACAGATGTACCACAACCGAAACTATAGTTCTTTCGGCTAAATGAGGTATTATCACATGAAACATTTATCCACCTGGTGGTTACCTTATGGGATATCTAGACAACGCGGCAGAAGGCTATCCATGATTATATCTTTCAGAGCCCTATGGCCACCAATGGTTTCATCGTGAGCTTCATTGCGGAGGTGAACATATCAAATTTGAAACTGGGTTCGAACTCGTTATCAGATGTACCTCGGGAGGCTACTCACGCCACAGGCTCACATGCGATAACGGGCTTAGTGCGAGGTGACACGACTCAGTTGGAAGGGAAGTTGCTCATTACATGTGTTAGTAAAATTTCAGAGGATAGATAAGTAGTAGAAGTATTGGCTGTATGCAGAGACTCCAATGGACTTTATCTGGGATCCTCAGTGCTTGTACTACCAGTCCTTGTTGACGCCAAGATACTTGATGTTGTAGCCTGCTGAGAACCCCAATGTTGAGCAGAAGACCTAGGAGCCAATCGGATCATCGTCTCCAATGGTAATTAGCAACTTATGCGTGATATTGAGGAGAAGAAAGGGTGTAGAAATAGCTTAGTCACGCGCAAGATTATCAAGAGAAGAAGTAACTTTGATCACTGCAGTTATTATTTTGCTCTTTCAAGTTCTACTTTCGATGCTCGTAAAGTCGCATCTCACGCTTGTTTTCTCTCCCCGGGGCGCCACCTGTGGCTAATTACTCCCCATGATGCTTGTGTCAGTATAAACTTAAACACTTGAGCAATAAAGGGGGGAAATTATCTAACAAAACCCCCGAACAAACCAGGAGTTATTCGATCGCGATTGGACGAACGCTATGCAAAAAAAATCATAAACGCCGAGTGAGGGGTTGATTCGGTCCTTATTTAATTTCACAAGACTATGTTATTGAAGGCGACTTCACATAATTTTCGTAGATCTGAAAATATGAAGGTGACTTCATGTAAAAATAAATATTACATGTGGGAGTCAAACTCTAACCTTATCCCAACAACTAACTCCCCCTGTTAGATTTTGTCTTGATGAAAGAAAAATATTCATTTATTTTTTATTACCTCTACTTCATTTATGAAATAAAATTAAACCATGTGAAAGAAGATTCAAACCTAGGTCGGTTGAGTTGCTACCTAGCCAAATAACAACCTCGAAAAATTTTAGTAGTTGTTCACTATACAAAATGTAAAACATTTGATTCGTCTTTTTTACTATCATATCAATTTTCTTTTGCTTTTTACTGGATTTTTCTCTAGTGCATCATTGAACATCATATTGGAGGATGTCGGTCATGAACATGCTACTCGAGGACGCAGCTAAAGCAAATAGGCTTCTTATGTTGTAGTTACGAGGCTGCTAAAGCCTGAGTTATCAGGATTTTCGTGTTAAAATTATCAAGCTGCTAACACTAAAGTTAACATCTTGCACATGCAAGAATTACCAGTATAGCAGTTTTCATATCAGTTACCATGTTGCGCTAAAGCTATTAGGCTACTCATGTTATAGGCATCGATCTGCAAATCCTAAGATTATTAGGTTGCTAATGCTAATGTCACGAGACTGTTCGTACCCTAATTATCAATATATCATCAACTATGTAGTTACATGATTGCATGGGCTATAGTTACCTATACATAGCCATTGTGTAGTTACCAATTTGTTAATGATATACTCCTTCTATTTTTAAATATAAGTCTTTTTAGATATTACATTGTGAACTACATACAAATGTATATAGGTATGTTTTAGAGTGTAGATTCTTATTTTGTTCCGTATGTAGTCCATAGTGGAATCTCTAAAAAGACTTATATTTAGAAACGAAGAGAGTAGTTATCGATTAATCATGCTGACAAGTCGTTCATGCTAATGTTATTTGGCTGCCAATCCGACGTTTATCAACTTAGTAATTATGTAGTTACCAAGGTTCTCCTGCTATAGCTATCAACATAGCATAACTATAGTTACCAATTGCACAACACATAGTACAGTTGCCCACTGTGCTAGGTCGCATGCACCATCATAATATGGATATAGTTACAATAGATGGTTGAGGCGATATCCAATCTTGAAATTGATAACTATTCAGGAGTAGTCCAATAACCCTCATAATATTACCGGTAACAACATACAAATAGTATAAATAAATTTTTGTACTCTCTTCGATCCATATTATTTATTTTAAAATTAATGTATTTAACACTAATATACATCTAGATACATCCATTTCAAGACAAGTATATGGATCAGAGAGAGTTGTATCGACTGATAACGTTTGACCTACGTACAAATAACTAACATGTCACAAAAAAAATCAAGTTTTCATGCCTGATAACTTTTATGCGAAGAGGTTGTTAAATTGCATAACACGACCATGTAAATTTTGACATAAAGCCGATTAAATCAACATGAGATCTACTCCCTCAGTAGCAAAATATACAACATTTTTAGTTTAAATTGACCTACAAAAACGTCTTATATTTTTGGTACAGAGGTAGTAGTTTTGAAGACCGCGTTATGATAAATTCAATGGTGAAAATAAAATTTTAATTAGGTTTAACATTTGAGAGTACAATATTTTAAATTGTTGAATTATAAAAGAATCTTGACATTGAATCTTAACATTGTGTTGCCTTTCTGCATGATGAACTGGACTGAACCAGGATTTTCTTTTTCGTATGAAAAAAAAGGTTTTTCTTTTCCCAGAAATTTCATTCTAAAGAATTCAAATTTTCAGCGATTTCCGTATCCACCAACAGATTTACATTTACTGAAAAATAGTGATATCCCAACTCAATTCAAAGTCATGAAGAGTTCGATTTTGTCACTATCCCTCAAAAATTCATTGAACTTCAGGAACACATTTTTTGGCCTTTTTTGCCGAACTAAAAAATAAATTGCAAATAGGAGTTTTCTAAATCTGGCCAACCAAAATTTTGTCACTACGGGACGGCAGCCATACGCCGACGGCCGGCCACCGTCGGCGTAGGCCAGAAAGCCGTCGGCTTAGGCCTACGCCGACGGCCGCCGTCGGCGTATAGCCGTCGTGCATGGGTTTTCTCGAGCTTTCCCTAAAAGCCGTCGGCGTAGGGACGGCCGTCGGCGTAGGGTCTGGCCCGACGGTTTTTGCGCGGCCGTCGGCGTAGAGGCTCTCGGCGTAGCACCAGTGGGCCCCACCCTGGGCTTAACGGCCGTTAGGCCTGGTTGCCCTCTACGCCGACGGCCGGGCCGTCGGCCTAGGGTGCCACGCGGCAGGCAGTGGGGCGGCTGGCTTCAGGCCTACGCCGACGGCCTGGCCGTCGGCTTAGGTTCCCTCCTAGCCAGGCCACGCGTCACCTCCTCCTCGCGTCTGGGCAGCAGGCCTACGCCGACGGCCTGGCCGTCGGCTTAGGTTCCCTCCCAGCCAGGCCACGCGTCACCTCCTCCTCGCGTCTGGGTAGCAGGTCTACGCCGACGGCCAGGTCCTAACATATATGTTTTCCCTTTTTTTCATTTCTGGTTCATTTCCTGCATATTTAAAATTCTCATAAGCATAAAGCCATTATATTATTCATACCCAGATCAGAGCCAGACATTATAGGCATTTATATTACAAATGCACATTGACAAAGACCAAACAATGCAAAATAACAGACATAGTATAACAACATCTTATACATATATAGCATAACAAGTTCCAAACATGAAAAATAAGAGACATAGTATGGATACAAAGTATAACAACATCCCAAACATCGTTTCGGTACAAACGAGACCTCTACACGTCAGCTCATCGCGTCCGGAGAGGGAGTCGAGCCGGAGAAGCCGAGGTCTCCGCGCGTGAAGATAGGCGACTGACGGTGCGGAGGCGCCGTCGAACCAGCACCGGAAGAAGGTGATCCCGCGCCACCATGAACCGGTGTGCTCTCGCGCGAGGCACCACTACCACTGGGGCCAGGGTGCACCGGTGTGACCGTGCGGGACGCCGACGGCGAGGCAGCAGCACGACCAAAGGGTCCAGTCCCGGAGGCTCCCGTTCCCTACACGTTTGAGCAATAGTTAGCAACCGCCAAGGCACATGAAAGTGGTAGCAACTGATTGAGCAAGTAAATTACCGGGGTTAAGCCGGTGTAGTAGTAGTTCTGAGCGAACTCTTCCTTCGATACAAACTCCGGCTTAAGCCCGGCTCGAGGAGGTCGTGGCGGTATATCGACGAGCACTCCCGTAAGCCGAGCACTCTCTAGAGCCTGCAAGATAGTTAACATGTCAGGCATTGCACAAAAGTACGAAAATTGAGACTTGTCATCTTTTGAAAAAAGAAAGGTTGGAACTTACAACTTCTTTTGCCTCTTTCCACTCCTCGTGTATTTGTGCTCTCTGTCTCCACTGCGCAAGGTCCACCAAATAGGCGTCGCTGTGGGCCTTGTAGGCCGCCTCGAAAGCAGCCTACAATTACAAAAATTGAACCATCTCATCAACTAAGCCACTGAGGAAGTAGTATTGTCACAGAAAGGATGGAAATGAGAGAAACTTACATCGTAACCAGTCTGGGAAGGCCGTCGTCGAGGAGGCGGTGCGGGGTCGTCGGGACCGAGGGTAGCCTTGATCCGCGTGAGGCTCAAATTGGGACTGCGCGGGGTCATCTTATCCATGACCTTTAGACGGCCGTGCTGAAGGCCTCCCCTAGACACGACCAACGCTCTGGGGTCGGGTTCCGCACTTCTAGGGTCTTCCAACTCCGGATTAAAAGATATCATCGCCTCGAGGTAGTTAGCACCGTCCTCCTGGGCAGTGCCGAAGTACTCGGGAAGCTGAGGCTGAGGCTGGGAGAGATCGGGCGCCATCATCCTCATCGAGTCCCATGACTCATATGAGCTGACAGGCCTCCCTAGTTTATCCTCCTGCATCGCCAAAGAGATTTTATGAGTAACAAGTAGGAACATGCATGAGGGGAAATAAAAGCAGGTTGTTCCATGTATGTGTATACCAGCTTGGCCTTGTAGCGCTCACTGCCTAGGTTTCCAGCCCGATGTGTCCCCCCGCTTCCGCGGTTCGCCTTGTTCCGCTCGCTCAAGGCGTTCCACTCCTCGTCTTCCCCGCGCCACCTCGCAGTCAACGCCCTCCATGCCTCCTCCTTGCCATAGGCCCAATCGGGCCTAACCTGAAAAATCAATACGCATGTGAAGAAGAGATGATGCAATTGCAACTTAGCATCAACATAGAATCTCATCGAGAATTTACTTACCTCGTCGTACTGTTCCTCGCTCATCGTCGAGCGTGACTTGACATTCTCGTGCTTCGGCGATGGCTTTCCCGATTTCGCCATGTTGTATTGACTCCTGGCGGTATGACCCTGGTTATAGAACTGTTGATTAGTCAACCTCTTACAATGAGCCTGCAGTGTCTTTTTCGCCGTCTCCTGGTGCTTCGGAGCCACCCTATAGAATCTCTGAAATCATGCATCAAAAAAGTGTGGGATTCATGAGTTAGCATGGCGGGGTCATCAACTATGAACAAAAAAAGTGTGAAGAGTCATGATTTTTCCTTACCCAAAACTTATTGATCACGGCGTCAGAAGCTTTCCCGTAGGGGGGACAATCTGCGAGCTCGTAGTGTCTCCAAGTCGTGGCTAGCTTCCTCTCGCCTTTGTCTGTGGTGTAGAAGCCCGGCCAAAACTTCCTAAAGATAGCTCGAAGCATACAGCCAGGGACTCGGGTCCCCGCGGGATGAAGCCAATTGCTTCACAAGAATCAAACATTAGTACATGCCAAGTTGGTATCAACGAAATGAAACTATAGCCACTTACTCAGTTCTAGTAGGTTCAATGAGGGTCCGAGCCTCCGGGGCAGGCTCCTCCTTAGGGACTTCTGTTTCCCCATGAACCTTTGCCTTCTTCGTCAACGCACTCGATGGCCCCGACGCAGTCACCATCTCCTCGTCTCGAGACTCCGCTTCCAAGTCTCGAGAGTCAATCTCCTCGTCTGGAGACTTCGAGAACGCGGTCTGTGAAGCCACGTCGCCGGAAGCGGAGGGTATGTCACTTAGAAGGACGGTACCTCGCCCTCGTCCTCGACCTCGTCCTCGGCCTCCTGCAATCGGAAAAGGTAACAATTAAGAAGCATGTTGAAAAATAAATACCAAGCATAATGAAGATGCAATGTACCTCCTCGGTCTGACCTCGGGGGACGTCCCCCTCTTCCTCCTCCTCGTCCTGCATCCCCTCCTCCTCCTCCTCCTCCTACCTCCTCGGCGCCGTACCTTGAGGTGGTTGCTCTTCCACTCTTCGTCTTCTTTATCCCCTGAAGCAAGGACTGCGTTGATGCCTTGCCACTGCTCATATTGGCCAATCACCTGCATTGAGAAAAATAAAACAATTAAGCATAAAGACGCAATGCAATTAAGATGAAACGGGAGATTAAAATGCTTCATTTTTTACGCATGCATCAACCTACATGTCTAATAGGAAAGTGGGTCCTAACCAGCCGCCGGATCCGTAGATTGGGTAAGTTCTCCCTGACTCTACCCCGATCCGAGCAGAATTTCGGCAGCACCTCCCCGCTGCTCTCCCGATACACGTCTCGACTAAAAGCCGAGAGAATGTGCATCCGGAGAACAACGAGGAGGCGCCGCCGAAATCCTGTCTCGGATCGAGGAAGAGCCAGCGAGAACCATACTCAACTACGAATCCGCCGACTGCCCGATAAAAGCCATAAGCGTTACGGTTCAAAATATGCGAGACCACTAATGCATATTTATCCGCGTAACGCTTATAGTCGGGATGACGCCTAGGTGATGCGACTTGACTTGGTGATCTAGACATGAAAATAAACCTAGCTACATAAGACGGGTGAACGGATTCTCACCCTTGAAGCGTGATCGACGACGGGGGTGCGAGGCGACGAAGGGGGCTCCGAGACGGCGGTGGCTCCAAGATAGTCTGAATGGAAAAACTGGAATTAGAAGTCACATATTATTATGCTTGACATTTTTCTTGTTCTCTAAATCCTATTTTGCTTAACATTGTCCTTGTTGTCTAAATCCTATTTTTTCACAATAAACATAACTTCTCCAATTTTCATAATATGCTCACCACTAATGCATATTTATCTGCGTAACGCTCGCGGACGGGAAGTGACACCTAGATTACGCGACTTGACGTGCAAAATGGAATCTAGTGACATAGCAAAATAATGGACGGGGTGTGATTTTAGCTCACCCTCAGCTGTAGAGGAGGTAGTCGAACAACAAAGGGATCAAGGACCAAAACTTTCGACGACGCTCACTCCAGGGAGATTACCCTATTGATAAAGCAAACAAATATTTATCCCCATGGTCAATGTTAAGTAGCAATTTAAAACAACGAGTAATACTACACTTGTCTCCCTAAGTAGTTTTGTTATGTCACACAACAAAAGTTTACTTTGAATTTAAGTTTCCAAATCAACACTCCATTGTGCTGCCACACTTGACATTTCTCTAAAAAATGCATCTCACTTTTTTCCTCAATATACTAGCATTCAATTATATCCGCAAGATTAGAACGTCAGGGAATTAATCACTAGCTCACAATTGCTGCACTCGTTACTCTATCTAACGGAAATAACCTTGTGGCCCTGAGTTCGATCCCTGCCACCTTTTCATTTTTTTTGCAAATACGTTGAACATACCCATAATTATGGATGTGGAAAATAAACACATAGCTTAGCAAGTGTTTGTCCTTGACTTTTTTTTTGAACCAAAATAATTTATTTTGTACATGTTTTGTCTTTTGTCTTCTTCTAATTTTCATCTAAGCAATCATCTACCTAATTTTCATCTAAGCAAACTTGGAGGCAGAGGAGCAGGGGAGCTCACCTTGGAGGCAGAGGAGTCGGGGAGCTTGCGGCGACGGGCTGGCGGCGACGATGGAGCGTCGGGCTCGGGCTTGGCGAAGGAGGGTCGACGGCGGCAGGCTCGGTGGAGGAGGCCTCGACGGCGGGAGGTGCTCGGCGCGGCGCGAGCAGAGGAGGAGGTGGCTCGGCGTCGCGATGGACGACGACGGAGGGAGGTGCGGCAGCGGCGGGAGGGGGCTTGCGGGAGGCGAGAAGCGGGAGGGGCGGCCGGCGGCGGGAGGGGGGCTCGGGCGGGTGGGACGGGCTGCCGGCGGCGGGATAGGCGGCCGGCGGCGCGCGGGTGGGCGGTCGGGCTCGGGGGTGGTTGGGATTCGATTTGGGGGTGGGGGAGACAGGGGGTTGACCAGGGGGTCTTGTGTCCGAATTTGGGGGCGCAGACGGCCTGGCCGTCGGCTTAGGTCCATTTTCATTTTTTGTCCGAGCGGCCTGGCCGTCGGCTTAGGTCCATTTTAATTTTTTTTTTTTTATTTCTTTATTATTTTATATTTTCAAGCATGTAAAATATTTTGTTAGCACATATGTACATGGAAAATATTTTGTTTAGCAAATATTTCTTTATTCTTTTTTATTTCTGAAACCCTAGATCGGGGGGGGGGGGGGGGGGGCAGATCTACCCTTATAGCTTTCTCCGAACGAGGATGGACCAATGGACTTTTTTATCTATCTATGTTTGTTTAGAACATATGTACATGGAAAACCAAGGTTGAACACATTTCACCACATTATTCACACCGGTAGACCCGTACCGGGAGTTTCCACATACGGATTGACGATTTTACTAAGTGTTAGCCCATGTCCATGAACAACGTCAGACACATGACCTACATATGCCATCTACAAACATTAAATCACACTTATAAACATAACCTAGCTCCACATGCAGGTTTTCCAATGATTCCGGCCCTCCGACGGTCATTCACCCCCGAAACCCTAGATCGGGGGGCCCGCAGATCTACCCTTATAGCTTTCTCCGTATGAGGATGGACCAATGGACTTTTTTATCTATTTATGTTTGTTTAGCATATATGTACATGGAAAACCAAGGTTGAACACATTTCACCACATTATTCACACCGGTAGACACGTACCCGGAGTTTCCACATACGGATCGACGATTTTACTAAGTGTTAGCCCATGTCCGTGAACAACGTCAGACACATGACCTACATATGCCATCTACAAACATTAAATCACGCTTATAAAAATAACCTAGCTCCACATGCAGGTTTTCCAATGATTTCGGCCCTCCGACGGTCATTCACCCCCGAAACCCTAGATCTGGGGGGGGCGCAGATCTACCCTTATAGCTTTCTCCGTACGAGGATGGACCAATGGACTTTTTTATCTATCTATGTTTGTTTAGCACATATGTACATGGAAAACCAAGGTTGAACACATTTCACCACATTATTCACACCGGTAGACACGTACCGGGAGTTTCCACATACGGATCGACGATTTTACTAAGTGTTAGCCCATGTCCGAGAAAAACGTCAGATACATGACCTACATATGCCCTCTACAAACATTAAATCACACCTATAAACATAACCTAGCTCCACATGCAGGTTTTCCAATGATTCCGGCCCTCCAACGGTCATTCACCTGCGAAACCCTAGATCGGGGGGGGCGCAGATCTACCCTTATAGCTTTCTCCGTACGAGGATGGACCAATGGACTTTTTTATCTATCTATGTTTGTTTAGCACATATGTACATGGAAAACCAAGGTTGAACACATTTCACCACATTATTCACACCGGTAGACACATACCGGGAATTTCCACATACGGATCGACGATTTTACTAAGTGTTAGCCCATGTCCGTGAACAACGTCAGACACATGACCTACATATGCCATCTACAAACATTAAATCACACTTATAAACATAACCTAGCTCCACATGCAGGTTTTCCAATGATTCCGGCCCTCCGACGGTCATTCACCCCCGAAACCCTAGATCGGGGGGGGGGGCGCAGATCTACCCTTATAGCTTTCTCCGTACGAGGATGGACCAATGGACTTTTTTATCTATCTATGTTTTTTTAGCACATATGTACATGGAAAACCAAGGTTGAACACATTTCACCACATTATTCACACCGGTAGACACATACCGGGAGTTTCCACATACGGATCGACGATTTTACTAAGTGTTAGCCCATGTCCGTGAACAACGTCAGACACATGACCTACATATGCCATCTACAAACATTAAATCACACTTATAAACATAACCTAGCTCCACATGCAGGTTTTCCAATGATTCCGGCCCTCCGACGGTCATTCACCCCCGAAACCCTAGATCGGGGGGGGGGGGCGCAGATCTACCCTTATAGCTTTCTCCGTACGAGGATGGACCAATGGACTTTTTTATCTATCTATGTTTGTTTAGCACATATGTACATGGAAAACCAAGGTTGAACACATTTCACCACATTATTCACACCGGTAGACACATACCGGGAATTTCCACATACGGATCGACGATTTTACTAAGTGTTAGCCCATGTCCGTGAACAACGTCAGACACATGACCTACATATGCCATCTACAAACATTAAATCACACTTATAAACATAACCTAGCTCCACATGCAGGTTTTCCAATGATTCCGGCCCTCCGACGGTCATTCACCCCCGAAACCCTAGATCGGGGGGGGGGGGGGGCGCAGATCTACCCTTATAGCTTTCTCCGTACGAGGATGGACCAATGGACTTTTTTATCTATCTATGTTTTTTTAGCACATATGTACATGGAAAACCAAGGTTGAACACATTTCACCACATTATTCACACCGGTAGACACATACCGGGAGTTTCCACATACGGATCGACGATTTTACTAAGTGTTAGCCCATGTCCGTGAACAACGTCAGACACATGACCTACATATGCCATCTACAAACATTAAATCACACTTATAAACATAACCTAGCTCCACATGCAGGTTTTCCAATGATTCCGGCCCTCCAACGGTCATTCACCTGCGAAACCCTAGATCGGGGGGGCCGCAGATCTACCCTTATAGCTTTCTCCGTACGAGGATGGACCAATGGAATTTTTTATCTATCTATGTTTGTTTAGCACATATGTACATGGAAAACCAAGGTTGAATACATTTCACCACATTATTCACACCGGTAGACACGTACCGGGAGTTTCCACATACAGATCGACGATTTTACTAAGTGTTAGCCCATATCCGTGAACAACGACAGACACATGACCTACATATGCCATCTACAAACATTAACTCACACCTATAAACATAACCTAGCTCCACATGCAGGTTTTCCAATAATTCCGGCCCTCCGACAGTCATTCACCCCCGAAACCCTAGATCGGGGGGGCGCAGATCTACCCTTATAGCTTTCTCCGTACGAGGATGGACCAATGGACCTTTTTTATCTATCTATGTTTGTTTAGCACATATGTACATGGAAAACCAAGGTTGAACACATTTCACCACATTATTCACATCGGTAGACACGTACCGGGAGTTTCCACATACGGATCGACGATTTTACTAAGTGTTAGCCCATGTCCGTGAACAACGTCAGACACATGACCTACATATGCCATCTACAAACATTAAATCACACTTATAAACATAACCTAGCTCCACATGCAGGTTTACCAATGATTCCGGCCCTCCGACGGTCATTCACCTCTGAAACCCTAGATCGGGGGGGCCCGCAGATCTACCCTTATAGCTTTCTCCGTACGAGGATGGACCAATGGACTTTTTTATCTATCTATGTTTGTTCAGCACATATGTACATGGAAAACCAAGGTTGAACACATTTCACCACATTATTCACACCGGTAGACACGTACCGGGAGTTTCCACATACGGATCGACGATTTTACTAAGTGTTAGCCCATGTCCGTGAACAACGTCAGACACATGACCTACATATGCCATCTACAAACATTAAATCACACCTATAAACATAACCTAGCTCCACATGCAGGTTTTCCAACGATTCCGGCCCTCCGACGGTCATTCACCCCCGAAACCCTAGATCGGGGGGGGGGGGGGCGCAGATCTACCCTTATAGCTTTCTCCGTACGAGGATGGACCAATGGACTTTTTTATCTATCTATGTTTGTTTAGCACATATGTACATGGAAAACCAAGGTTGAACACATTTCACCACATTATTCACACCGGTAGACACGTACCGGCAGTTTCCACATACGGATCGACGATTTTACTAAGTGTTAGCCCATGTCCGTGAACAACGTCAGACACATGACCTACATATGCCATCTACAAACATTAAATCACATTTGTAAACATAACCTAGCTCCACATGCAGGTTTTCCAATGATTCCAGCCCTCCGACGGTCATTCACCTCCGAAACCCTAGATCGGGGGTGCCTGCAGATCTACCCTTATAGCTTTCTCCGTACGAGGATGGACCAATGGACTTTTTTATCTATCTATGTTTGTTGAGCACATACGTACATGGAAAACTAAGGTTGAACACATTTCACCACATTATTCACACCGGTAGACACGTACCGGGAGTTTCCACATACGGATCGACGATTTTACTAAGTGTTAGCCCATGTCCGTGAACAACTTCAGACAAATGACCTACATATGCCATCTACAAACATTAAATCACACTTATAAACATAACCTAGCTCCACATGCAGGTTTTCCAATGATTCCGGCCCTCCGACGGTCATTCACCTCTGAAACCCTAGATCGCGGGGGGGGGGCGCAGATCTACCCTTATAGCTTTCTCCGTACGAGGATGGACCAATGGACTTTTTTATCTATCTATGTTTGTTTAGCACATATGTACATGGAAACCAAGGTTGAACACATTTCACCACATTATTCACACCGGTAGACACATACCGGGAGTTTCCACATACGGATCGACGATTTTACTAAGTGTTAGCCCATGTCCGTGAACAACGTCAGACACATGACCTACATATGCCATCTACAAACATTAAATCACACTTATAAACATAACCTAGCTCCACATGCAGGTTTTCCAATGATTCCGGCCCTCCAACGGTCATTCACCTGCGAAACCCTAGATCGGGGGGGCCGCAGATCTACCCTTATAGGTTTCTCCGTACGAGGATGGACCAATGGAATTTTTTATCTATCTATGTTTGTTTAGCACATATGTACATGGAAAACCAAGGTTGAACACATTTCACCACATTATTCACACCGGTAGACACGTACCGGGAGTTTCCACATACGGATCGACGATTTTACTAAGTGTTAGTCCATATCCGTGAACAACGACAGACACATGACCTACATATGCCATCTACAAACATTAACTCACACCTATAAACATAACCTAGCTCCACATGCAGGTTTTCCAATAATTCCGGCCCTCCGACAGTCATTCACCCCCGAAACCCTAGATCGGGGGGGGGGGGGGCGCAGATCTACCCTTATAGCTTTCTCCGTACGAGGATGGACCAATGGACTTTTTTATCTATCTATGTTTGTTTAGCACATATGTACATGGAAAACCAAGGTTGAACACATTTCACCACATTATTCACATCGGTAGACACGTACCGGGAGTTTCCACATACGGATCGACGATTTTACTAAGTGTTAGCCCATGTCCGTGAACAACGTCAGACACATGACCTACATATGCCATCTACAAACATTAAATCACACTTATAAACATAACCTAGCTCCACATGCAGGTTTACCAATGATTCCGGCCCTCCGACGGTCATTCACCTCCGAAACCCTGGATCGGGGGGGCCCACAGATCTACCCTTATAGCTTTCTCCGTACGAGGATGGACCAATGGACTTTTTTATCTATCTATGTTTGGTTAGCACATATGTACATGGAAAACCATGGTTGACCACATTTCACCGCATTTTTCACACCGGTAGACACGTACCGGGAGTTTCCACATACGGATCGACGATTTTACTAAGTGTTAGCCCATGTCTGTGAACAACGTCAGACACATGACCTACATATGCCATCTACAAACATTAAATCACACTTATAAACATAACCTAGCTCCACATGCAGGTTTTTCAATGATTCCGGCCCTCCGACGGTCATTCACCTCCGAAACCCTAGATCGGGGGGGTGGCGCAAATCTACCCTTATAGCTTTCTCCGTACGAGGATGGACCAATGGACTTTTTTATCTATCTATGTTTGGTTAGCACATATGTACATGGAAAACCAAGGTTGAACACATTTCACCACATTTTTCACACCGGTAGACATGTACCGGGAGTTTCCACATACGGATCGACGATTTTACTAAGTGTTAGGCCATGTCCGTGAACAACGTCAGACACATGACCTACATATGCCATCTACAAACATTAAATCACACTATGGGCCTTCCACCACACTTTTACACATACCCTAGGTCCACATGCAAGTTTTTCTAGGATTCCGACGCTTCAGCGGTAATTCACGTGTTACATCCTGTTCCAGAGGGGTGTGTGGAGGTCTACCCCTATAGCTTTCTTCGCACGATGTTCCAACAATGTATTTTTTTGTTTGTTGAGGTTTGTTAGGACATAACTACATGGAAAACAAGGTTAGGACCTTGTAACACATCGTAACCCCCGTTATACCCGCAAACGGGTGTATTCCACACCTACATGCATGTCCATGACTTTGCATATATAGTGTTATCGCATGAATGTGGTGATGGTCACACCAAGGAGCTATACATTGCATTTATGCACGGATCTTACACCACACTTGGACACATACCCTACAATCACATTCAAGTTCATGCGGTACTACGGCGCTCCGGCGATCTTTCTTCACCGAAACCCGGCCTAGTCTGGGCGCGAGGGGCGGGGGCGGGGAGGGGGCGGCTGTTTACCCTTATAGCTTTCTCCTCAGGAGGTAAAACTGTGGAGCATACACATATTAATATAGTACTAGTAGCATAATATATTTTAATTTAGTATTATAATTTATTAATATATTATCTTATGTATTAACTAGAAGACACAAAAAGAATAAAGAGGCGTATATCGAGGGTTGAAATGAGATGATATATATATTATAATCCCATTTCCAATATTATTTTATGTATTAGTAATAAAAGATTAAACTATTAAACAAAAGAAAAGAAAAGAAAAAAGAAAAATGAAAGTAGGTACTACGCCGACGGCCAAAGGTCGGGGCCGTCGGCGTAGCCTCTACTGGCTAACGGGGTTGCCGCCCGCCGTCAACGGGGCCCACCTGGCAGGAGTTACGCCGACGGCTCGGGTTACGCCGACGGCAGCCCTCGGCGTAAATTGGGTCTACGCCGACGGCATGTATACGCCGACGGCGGCCCTCGGCCAAAATAGGCCTAAGCCGATGGCTTTGGGACGCGACGGCCCATTACAGGGCTGACGAGTCTGCCAGTCTACGCCGACGGCCCCGACATTTGGCCGTCGGCGTAGATGTCGGCCGTAGGCGTCAACCGCCTCTCCCGTCGGCGTAGATCTTGGGCACAAACATGGTTTGTAATGACCCTATGACCTAATCAAACATAACCCAAGACAAATGTCCACCGGGCTACCCCCATCCGGAGAATATCTAGGGGGGTAGACGATCGGGGGGACCAGCAGGTCTACCCCTATAGCTTTCTCCGTACGAGGGTGGACCAATGGACTTCTTGTCTCCATCTGTGCTTGTTTAGCACATATGTACATGAAGAAGCAAGGTTGGACACATTTCACCACAAGATCATTCACCTCCGGAAGTACACGTCTACACGTGTGCACGAATATTTTTCTAAGTGTTGTCGCATTCATGTGTGAAGAAGGTCACACCCGGGATATATGTTTTGCATCTATGGGCCTTCCACCACACTTGAACACATAAACTAGGTCCACATGCAAATTTTTGTGGGATTCCGGTGCTCTGGCGGTTATTCACCTGCGACATCCTGCTTCAGAGGGGGGCCTGGCGGTCTACCCCTATAGCTTTCTCCGCATGATCGATGTTTCAACAAAACTACATGGAAAACAAGGTTGGGACCTTGTAACCTTTCGTAGCCCCCGGAATACCCGCAAACGGGTGTATTTCCACATACATGTCCATGACTTTGAATAGTGCTATCACATGAATGTGAAAACGGTCACACCAAGGAGCTAGACATTGCATTTATGCATGCATCTTACACCACACTTGGACACATAGCCTACAATCACATGCAAGTACATGCATGCGGTACTACGGTGGCGGTCTTTTTCACCGAAACCCGGCTTAGTCCGGGGCGCGAGGGCCGGGGCCGGGGAGGGGGGGGCGGCGGTGTACTCTTATAGCTTTCTCCGCACGAGGTACAACTGTAGAGTATACATATTAATATAGTAATAGTAGCATAATATATTTTAATTTAGTATTATAATTTGTTATTATATTATTTTATGTATTAATTAGTAGACATTAAAAGAATAAAGAGGCGTACGTATATCGAGTGTTGAAATGAGATGATATATACTATAATTCCATTTCCAATATTATTTGATGTATTAGTAATATAAGATTAAACAGTTAAACAAAAGAAAATAAAAATGAAAACAAAAAAAAACACAACCCAGGGTCTACGCCGACGGCCAAAGGTCGGGGCCGTCGGCGTAGCCCCTACTGGGCTGACGCCGTAACTGCCGGCCGTCACCGGGGCCCACCTGGCAGGCCTACGCCGACGGCTTGGTATACGCCGACGGCGGCCCTCGGCCTAAATTGGACCTACGCCGACGGCGACCCTCGGCCTAATTACGCCTACGCCGACGGCTTTGGGACGCCGACGGCCCACTACTAGGGCTGACGAGGTGGGCCGTTTACGCCGACGGCCCCGACCTTTGGCCGTCGGCGTAGGTTTCGGCCGTAGGCGTCAACCGCCTCTCCCGTAGTGTCTCAAAACCTGAAAAGAACTCTTATATTACTTAAGCGAAGCAACACTTTGGATCCACCTTATCAGAACTGAAATTACTTCACTCCCTAACATTAATGTGCTGATAAAATCATCTGTATTCATCAAAAGTTAGGACAGAAGCATATATCTGGGTAACTGATGGAGTACAACGTGTAAGTATAGACGCAATGAAAAGTTGCGAATTCAATTTTGCATCAAACGAAACACAAAAGAATGAAACATATCCTCCAAACACATTTGTTATTCCTTCTGGTCCACATTAATTATCGTTGAAACGGATATATCTAAAATTATTTTGGTGCTAGATGCGTCCAGCTCAACAACAATTAATACGGATAAACAGCCCATGCATGGTGAAACAGGAAAGAAACAGAGTTCGACATTTGAGCTTTGAAAACGCAGACGCGGCGTTAGGACTAATGGCGCCAGCAAACTTTGAACACGCAGGGCAGCCTTCCAGCCTTCCCCCCGTATACGCACTAATGGTTGCGGCGGCCGGAGATGGCGATGCAGCGTGGGCAGAAGCACGCACGACTGCGCGGTGTGATGAGCTCCTCGTCCCGCTCATCAGGCTCCTCGTCCCTCTCCTTGCTCACTTGGAGCACTTCATCGCAATATAACATGGCGTCCACCGCATCATCTTGGCTGCCGCCATCGCCACGGCGCTCTCCTGCCGGCGCCCTTCCAGACGGCTGAAAGAAACCAAAAAATCAAATTAACGCAGCAATTCAGAAGGCGGCGTTAGCTGAGTAGACGACGGGCAATTCGGAAGGCGGCGCTAACCTGAACCTGACACTTCCGTGGCAGCGGACCGATGGTCAGCAGCGGCATCCTCCTTTCTCCAGAGTTCCGATCGGCTGCAAGAAACCAAGAACAGAATAAGCTTAATTTCACACCAGAATTCAAGAACCCTAAAGAAATCAAAGAACTACGCCTACTGCACCTCCATGTGGGACGAAAGCCTCGTCGGCGATCTCCCTGATCAACCACCGCCCAGGCATGATCTTCACATGACCATAAGATCTCGCCGCCCCACTACCCCCGTCTGCAAGAATCCAAGAAACCAAGGTCTAAGTCAAGAACCGAACGGAGCAGAAAGTACAAAGAACATGACGTGCTCTCTTCTACGGCATCATCTACCTCTATGACTGCGGAAGGCGACGGGGGCGGCGCTGTCGCGGTTGTCTTTGTTGAGTGTCTCCGGCGACGGTCCGCCAGCAATGGACCTCCTTCTCCAGTCGGCCATCTCGCTTCTCCGGGTCCGGGAGCACTGGACGCCTCTGCAAGAACTGCGATAGAGGAGGCAGCGGACTCAGGCCTCAAGGTCAGAGCGAGGATGCGTATATATATATGGTGGGCGTGCGCTCTGCGCCGCAACCTGCGTGCTCGCGGGAAGAAGAGAAGTGGATTTGGAAGTCGAGGGAAAGCCGTTGTTAACATTTTCTTTTGATCTAGATTGGGCTCATTCTGGACCAGAATGGCTTTCCGGCCTGGTCCAACGCTAGACACTAAATCTGTGTTGAAATCAGCAGCGCTAGGGAAAAAGGGCAAGTGCTCGCTACCTGTCGCCATGAATTGATAACATAGCCGCTGATTAGATGGGAAATTTTTCCTACCGTCAAGCGTTGCAAATGCCCTAAATATTTGCGAATGATTGAACAAGAAATAGTTTTGTTACAGAGAAAGGAAAACACAGAAGGAGGATTGACTAATAAAGATGAACATATGATATAACACATATACAACAATGAGTTAGATAGCATCGAGTTAAGGAAGAGATTGATAGATGGATGTGCTTTAGGGTCTGTCTAGGGCACATCTAGATGTGCCCTAGTTAGAGCACATCTAAGTTTTAATCCACTTTAAAGCATTTTGTTTCATCGTTGCAACATTTTTTCCTTTTGGTGACAGCATCCATTTTGTTGGTTGTAGCATGCCATCTTTGATCGGTTGTAGCACGTCGTCACACCGGTTGCAACATTTTGTATCGTCGGTTGTAGCATTTTAGTCACACTCGTTGCAACATTTTTTTTATCGCTGGTTGTAGCATTTTGCCGTGCCGCTTGCAGCAAAAAATCTACTTAGATGTGCTTTAATTAAAGCACATCTAAATGTGTTTTAGCAAATACATTTTAAGAAACTGCCCCATGTGCAGGAGAGGGCATTATCGTGGATGTGCGTTGGGTGTTATTTTCATTCTTCGAGGGAGTTGATGGTTGTAGGCTGCCTCGTCTCAAGCTCATTGTCTTGCGATTGATGAGTTTATGCAAATTGTGATCAGATAAACAGCACGGTTGTCGTCAGTGAGGAAGATAAATAATATAATTGATGGAGACGACAGGTCCCTGTGTTGAAATAGAAAATTTGAAAATGTGTGTATAAGGGATGGGATCATGGGATTGAGGTGTTGGGTGGTCTAGAGTCATTTTTACTGGGTTAAAAGCTCATGATATTTTGTTATCCTGTTACAACGCACGGGCATTTGTCCTAGTAATGCGTAGGAAAATAAAAATGGTTGGACTCCAATCCCACGGGGATACTACTGGGATGCGTTCAAAAGATCATCTACTACATATGGCCATATAATATGCTAAGTGAGTATTTTGAACCTACTCAAAAGTAATCAAGTGCAAACGCAAAATATAGGGCATGACATGATGGAAGGCTTATTAATTAATACTGATCTAAGTGCAAACTATACCAGATAAACTTGCTAGTTCTTACACGTCGAAGGGAGAGAGGATAGTTCAAGTATAGCTCATGATTATTTTAATGTTTAAGTTCATATGGTTACTCTGGACCCACATTCCATTGCTTTTAAAGGCTAAAATCTCATGGTTGTTCGAAGACCAACAATTCTACATTCGTTTCAAGGCTAGTTGTTTGAGCTCAAGTTTTGGGATCCTCCTAGAGTAGAACTCTAAGGCTTCCAGTCCCTTCGTAAAATTCACAACAACTTAGTACACCTACTGACAACACCTAGTTCCAAGGCTCGATCGTCATCTGCCGAGATTGCACACCAAAACTTGGGCTTGTGATATTATGTTGAATCAGATGTTCTCAAACGATACTAGAGGCAAAATCATCACTATTATGCACTATATTTGGTCATCGCGCAACTGGTGTAATCAAAATTAAGACAAGTATGATCTGGTGCAGGCGATCAAGAGGGTGCAGGTTCGGTATTTGATGATGCATTGATGCATTGACAATCGGAGCAGGTGGTGTAGCTCGTTCTCACCTGGCATTGTTGGGTGCCTCGTGCAAGCCATTTCCAGGAGTCTCCAATCCTTTATAGCTGAGTTACTGGCTCCAATCTTTTCCCAACTCGGTGGATATTCACATGTGATAATGGAGATCGGCTTGGAGCTTGTCAACCTTTGGAATACGTGCATCAATTCCTGATTGATTGTGACACCTATGTTAAAAGAATTAGAGCACATTGTGCTTAGTTTTGTTTCTTGTTGAGTTCATCATGTCGATAGGGGACTCGATGTGCCGGCCTATCAGTGTGCACAACTTGCTTGTGCGCCGGAGGAGACGGAATATAGCTGGGTTGATCAAATTAAGCCCGAATTTTTTTATCATCTGCCTACGTGCAGATTGTAACCGGATGCTACTTAGTTGAATAAAATCCTAAATTCGATGCAAACAAAAATAGTACACCAGTTGACTGTCGCTCTAATTGAATACAGGTTGTTGTCTAATAATAAAATTTAGCTGGTACTCCTTCCGTCCTTGAAAGAGTGTACTTTCAACTTTTTTGGAGAGTCAAACTATTTTAAACTTTGATCGAGTTTATACAAAAAATACTTATGAAACCAAATAACTGTGTAATAAGAATATATCTTATAACACATCTAATGATACTAATTTGGTGATATAAATGTTAATACATTTTTATATAATAATGGTTCAAATTTAAATGGTTTAACTTTTCAACAAAGTTGGAAGTACACTTTTTCAAAGACGGAGGGAGTACAGTGTAAACACTTCTATACTTTGACTCCAGATATTGTATATATGGGGATTTGGCAAGAGAGATTTCACGGTGCATCATGATACAGAAAGGGAGGTGTATCATTTTGATAATTCAATGATTCAAATTACGTGAGTCTTACTTAAGCCCAAGGGCATAATGGTCCAAAAAAAGGTTACTGAAAGAAAAATTTTGGTTCAAAGGGTAATATCATCCAAAAAATCATACCGAAACTACCTTGCTTCTTTTTGTGAGAGGGAAACATCGAATATGTTCAAAATAATTTTTGTACCGAAAATGCCCCTCGAACCTCCTTATATACAGTTGACATCAGCGTATCATATTCGGATTTGGACTATCCAATCTGGTTCTTCGGATGGTCCATATTCACTTGATGCACCGTAAAGAGACTCTTTGGCAATTGTTGTCATATGCAGAGAGACATGGAGATCCTAATGCTAAGCTATTACTGAGTTACATTTCTATGCTAAGTGACATTTACATTGAACTCTTAACATTGTGTTGCCTTTCTGGACGATGAACTGGATTGAACCAGGTTTTTCTTTTTCATATGAGAAAAAGGTTTTTCTTTTCCCAGAAATTTCATTCAAAGGAATTCAAAATTTCAGCGATTTTTGTAACCACCAAACATATTTACATTTACTGAAAAATAGTGATACCCCAATTCAAGTCAAAGTCAAAGTCTCGTAAATTGATTGAACTTCAGGAAGAAAAAGATTGGCCTTTTTGGTCAAACTGAAAAATAAATCGATAACCGGAGTTTTCTAAATCTGCCAACCAAATTTAAAGAACCCTAGCCGAGCGAGGTATCATTCAAACGAAATCAATGTCCCTGATGCATATCTCATTTTTTTTAGATGTTTTTAGAATGTCCCTGATGCATATCTCAAACCTGAAAAGAACACTTATTACTTAAACATAAACTGCACTTTCGAGTTTCGACCCACCTGATCAGCAGGCAACAACTTTACTATAATCATCATAACTGAAATTACATCACTGGATAACATTGATGTGCTGATAAAATCATCAGAACTTTATGGTCAAAAATAAATCATCAGAAATTCAGATTGCTCTCTGTATTCATCAAAAATATATCGAATATCGGAATTATCTGACTCTGGCCAACGAAATTCGAATGAAATCAGTGTCCCTAATGCATATCTCGTTTTTCGAGTTTTGTTTTGTTGAGAATGTCCCTGATGCATATGTCAAACCTGAAAAGGAGTCTTATTGCTTAAACAGAAACTGCACTTTGGATCCACCTGATCAGCACGCAACAACTTTACTATAATCATCAGAACAGAAATTGCATCACTGGCTAACATTCATGTCCTCATAAAATCATCAGAAATTCCGAATATGTAATTATGTATTCATCAAAAGTTACTAGCACAGAAGCATATACAGTTCCAATCAAGCATATCCGCGTAACTGATGGAGTACAAAGTGCAAAGTGCAAACATACACAGAGTGAAAAGTTGCGATTCAATTTTGCATCAAAAAACACAAAAGAATGAACATATCCTCCAAACACATTTGGTATTCTCTCTGGTCCATATTAATTATCGTTGAAACGGATGTATCCAAAATAATTTTAATGGTAGATGCATCCAGCTCAACAACAATTAATATGGATAAACAACAGCTCATGCATGATGAAACAGGAAAGAAACAGAGTTCGACATTTGAACTTTGAACGCGCAGACGCGGCGTTCAGACTAATGGTGTCCCACCGTATACGGGCGCCAGCAAACCTGGCACAGAGGCAGCCTTCCCCGTATTCGGACTAATGGTTGCGGCGGCGGCCGGAGATGGCGATGCAGCGTGGGCAGAAGCACGCACGACTGCGCGGTGTGATGAGCTCCTCGTCCTGGTCATCAGGATCCTCATCCCTCTCCTTGCTCACTTGGAGCACTTCGTCGCAATATAACATGGCGTCCACCGCGTCATCTTGGCTGCCGCCATCGCCACGGTGCCCTCCTGCCGGCGCCCTTCCAGCCGGCTGAAAGAATCCAAAAAATCCAGTTAATTAACGCAGCAATTCAGAAGGCGGCATAAGGGGAAATCGGGCGCTAACCTGACGCTGCCGTGGTAGCGGACTGATGGTCAGCACCGGCATCCTCCTGTCTCCAGAGTTCCGATCGGCTGCAAGAAAGCAAGAACAGAAGCTTTCAAACCAGAATTCAAGAACCCTAAATAACTCAAAGAACTACGCCTACTGCACTGCACCTCCATGTGGGACGAAAGCCTCGTCGGCGATCTCCCTGATCAACCACCGCCCAGGCACGATCGGCTTCACAAGACCAAAAGATCTCGCCGCCCCACTATCCCCGTCTGCAAGAATCCAAGAAACCGAGGTCTATGTCATGAAGCGAACGGAGCAGAAAGAACAAAGAACATGGCGTGCTCTCTTCTAAGGCATCACCTACCTCTATGGCAGGGGAAGGCGACGGGGGCGGCGCTGTCGCGGTTGTCTTCGTTGGACCTCCTTCTCCACTCGGCCATCTCGCGTCTCCGGGAGCACTGGACGCCTCTGCAAGAGCTGCGATAGAGGAGGCGGCGGACTCAGGCCTCAAGGTCAGAGCGAGGATGCGTGTATATATATGGTGGGCGTGCGCTCGCAGAGAAGTGGATTTGGAAAACGAGGGAGAGCCGTTGTTATCTTTTCATTTCGTTTGATTTAGATTGGGCCCATTTTCATTTGAGAAGAGAGATCACATTCGGTCGTGGAATCGGCCTGTTAGAATATACTCTATCGAAATCAGGTGAATATATAACGGGTGATCATTTAATCACGAAAATGTTTTTCTCAAAAAAATTAATTACAAGGACTAGGCTGTAGCCTAGTGGCAAGGGTCACGGTGGTGCATCCTTGCGACCAGAGTTTGAGTCACGTCGGGAACGAATTTCTGGTGCCTTACCAGGGTGGGTTTCTTCTCTCTATAAGAATAGGCAGAGCTCCTGCCACTTTTCACTTGAAAAGGTTCTCTTTTTAAAAAAAATTAATTACGAAAATGTTCTACTTAAAAAATTTATGCCTCATTTGGTTCACATGAATTGTAAGGGATACAAAATTTATAGACAAAATATATGTTAAAAGCCCTTTGTTTTATAGGAATGGATCCCTAGATTCATAACCCTACGAAGTATAAGAAACATCAAAAGAAAAAAAACTGCATACAATAAAAAACTCTTATTCTATAAGTCAAATGCCATTATTTTTTATAAGAAATAAAATACATATCATTTCACTTCATATGTTTATTTTCATTACCATGATATTTTAATTTAATATGAACCGAAAGGCGCTTAATTATGAAAGATGCTTGGAGTGTATCCGGAACACTAAACGCCAAGATGGTATGAGTCCAACTATCGAACACCTCTTCAAGAACTGTGACAAACAAGGCGAGGGCCAAAGGAAATAGAGCAATGAAGGAAGATAGAAGATGGAACGGGAGGCGAACGTCAAAATGTGCTTATATGCTGAAACACACAAGGTTGATTTCAAATGGAGGGAGTGCCTATTCAAAAAGTGGATTTCAAATGGCATAACTTTTGGGAGAACGTAAACTTCTTTATTCAGATAAGAACAATGGAATTTTATTTTTATATACGGACTTTGCAAGATAGAAAAAATAACAACCCCTAACACTGATGAGTCGTTATTGATGAGAATCAACCAGAACACCCGTACAACAAGGAACACATTTTAGAAGATGTGATTCTTGCATTTTATTTTATTATGCCTATTGTGGCCCCAAATAACTTTACGACAATGTCCTATCCAAAAAAATCTAACGACCAGTCGTGAAACCCGCGAAGTTGCTAAAAGGAGTCATGAAACCGGCTTGTAAAGGTAGACTATTTCTTTATAATCGTGCATCCCTCTTTATCAACTTATAAACATTAGAACAAAGTTCATCAAGAGTAGCATTTCCCCTCTCTCTCTCTCTCTCTCTCTCACTACTAGGAAAATAGCTATACATGAAAAGCTTATTAGTGGCGCATTTTATATGTAATGCGCCACCCCTAAGAGTGGGTCAGCCCTGGATCCCCTTATACGTGACGCATTTGGAGAAATGCGCCACCCCTAAGAACCTTACAGGTGGCGCATTTTGAAAATGCGTCACCCCTAAGAGCTTATGGGTGGCGCATTCTCGCCACCCCTAAAGAATTATTAGTGGCGCATCCAGAATGCGCCACCCATAAGCTCTTAGGGGTGGCGCATTTCCCATATGCGTCACTACTAAGAAAAAACTGTGCGGGAAAATTCCCAAATACACCCCCCTAGACCGCCTTTTGAATTTGGAAAAAAATAAAAGAAAATAAGTTTCCCAAATGATATGTGGTCTAGTTGTTAGGAAAATTTACAAATATGAATTTCGACTTTGAACATTTTTAGAACTCTCAAAAACCTGTGTAACCCGTTGAACATTTTTAGAATCCTCAACCCCCCCCCCCCCCCCCCGCGTAACCCGTTGAACATTTTTAG
Source organism: Bromus sterilis (assembly GCA_950022295.1). NCBI lineage: Eukaryota > Viridiplantae > Streptophyta > Magnoliopsida > Poales > Poaceae > Bromus > Bromus sterilis. Next base: position 11,405,047 of record OX465596.1, read on the forward strand.
AATCCTCAAAAACCTAACAGAAAAAAAGTTACGGGCGTTTGAAGATCTGGAGGCCTAAAAAAATAGAAAAAAATGTTTTCCAGATCCAGATTCAAAATTCAAAATTTAAAAAAATTAATAGTGGCGCATTTTCAGAAAGCGCCACCCCTAAGAGCTTATAGGTGGCGCAATCTGAGATGCGCCACGCCTAAGGGTCTTAGGGGTGGCGCATCTAGAATGCGCCACCTATAAGCCCTTATTAGTGGCTTGTAGTTAGTGGCGCATCTATAATGCGCCACTAAACAGAAAAAAAGGACGCCACTAAAAGGGCATTCCCTAGTAGTGTCTCTCTCTCTCTCTCTCGATCTCTCGACAAAAGATGTAACATATGAAGAGAATTGACAAAAAAGTTCCCTTGGTCATTTTCTCCCTGGTATCTCTTACAAGATTTTTCTCCTTGATTGAAAGTCTAAGCTTCTTCGCTTGCATTTTACTCTCTTCAACCTCCATCAGGTGTGTTGTGCCCGCAACTTTCACTCTCAACATATTCACATGCATCATTTCAGAACTACATGGTTGTTCTAGCTAGTGGGTTGTACCGACGATGCAGCAGACTACACCACCTTGGTCCTCTTTCGACGCTGATGCGAGAACGTCGGTATCGAGAGAGCGATGCGGGAGTGAAGATGGGGGTCTTAAGAATCCGTTGGCACTGTGGAGGAAGCATAGGTGGGCTTCGATGACTTCGAGGCAGCAATGAGAGGCAATTGGCGGTAATTTCTCCTCACCAACATTTACAAATTTGTGGAGGAGGATTGGTGGCCGATCATGATTAGTTTGTTTGAGGGTTAAATCCTCAAATTTTAGGGGGCTAAAATTTGAAGAAGCAGACTTAGCATTAATCTCTGATTTTCTTGGAGAGTTAAAATATATAGAGGAAGGGTGAAAGATGTTTCTAAAACCAAGCACAACATGCACATGTTGCCAACTTATTAATGAATACATTTTACAAAGGCTCAATTTATACTCTAGAAACTTCTATAAATATACTTACTTGATAGTGCACTAGACATAGTTATTAAGATACCATTAGACAATACATTTTAGATACTTTTATCATAATATTTACATATAAAAGACACACATCGATACATATGTATACATTATATACTTTGTCCTATTACAAGTTTTAATTTGAATAAACATTTATAAAAAACATAAAATCCAAATTTAAAATAAAAAATTAATTCAAATATATATTATAATTTATAAAGAATAGAATCCATAATTATTTGCAAAGAATTTCTCATGGGCTTAATTATATACAAGTAATTAACGCAAAAAATATTTATTGTAATAATGCAGTATGAAAAAATTAGTTCAACTATGTATAAAAGTTTATTATAACAATATTTATTGTAACTCATTGTGAGCTTAAAATATATTTGGACTACCTCCTTAAACCATGATACCATGAGTTTGGATAAAGATAATGATATATGTTGCTCGGTTCGGTTCTAGTTGTTAATACACCCCCTTAGGGCATCAGCAATGTATAGAGGCTGAGATGCCTCTAACCTGGGCCCTACACCCAGCCTCCAAGCAGAGCACAAAACCGTGTAGTGTATAGCGTTTGTCCATGCCTCTAAGATCGGTTCCACAATGGAATAAATAACACATTGATTGAAAGTCTGGATAATGCGCTTGGAGGGATGGCCAGAGTCATATACGAGCATGCAAGGATTATATGCATTGTTTAATGCTTGGAGGCACCCTCTATAAATAGCGTCGACGCCGAGGTTTAGAACATTAGAGGCGGACGTTTACAATATATAGAGGTTGTGGTTGAGCCTTAGAGGCAGCTATAGAGGCTAGAAAACACCACGTTGTGGGTGCTCTTAGGCCTCTTGAAGGTTGTTGGCAATGGATCTTTATGACGGTAATTGCATTATAGTGCCGCTAAACCTCGCTACATCACTACAAGGAACAAGATATTTGTCGTATGTTTTTTCATTGTCGACTGCATTTTGTCGTGGGGGACGACAAAGAAAAGATTAGACTAAGGCAACGGTTTTACTCGACTGACGACAAATAAAGACTTTGTCGTCTATTTTCACTCGGCTGACGGTAAAGACAGATTTTGTCGTTCGTTTTATTCTGACTGACGGCAAAGACAGCTCTTTGTCGTCTGTATTAGTTTGGCTAACGGCAAAGATAGCTTTTTTCCATCCGTTTTAGTTTGGCTGACGTCAAATACAACTCTTTGCCGTATGTTTTAGTTTGGCTGACGGCAAATACAACGCTTTGCCAACCATTTTAGTTTGGCTGATGACAAAGACAACTCTGTGCCAAACTAGCTAATTTTCTTTTTTTCTTGAAAATGCAAATAAGATCAAAATAGTATGAAATTTGGTGTGATGTTGGTGTATGATCCCTAGAAGAAGTGGAAAAGTTTAAACAGTTTTCCTAATTATTTCCATAGTTTTTATTAAAATACACAAGGTAAAGAAACAAAATATATATGGTTGTTTCCTATTGGCTGGGAACCTTGCCCACGGATTGCTCATGTGGAGAGAAAACCCACCATGCCTCCAACCCACCACGCTTGATACGTCTCAAACGTATATATAATTTTTCTTTGTTCCATGCCTCTTTTGGTGATATTGCTACATGTTTTTATACACTTTCATATCATTTACAACATATTTGGGACTAACCTACTAACCTAGTGCCCAGTGCCAGTTTTTGCTATTTTTTTTCCTGCAATGTAGAAAAAACCTGAAAAGTCAAAATGCTCAGAAAAATGCAAAACAATTCCCAAAATTTCAATATGACGAAAGACTCAAGAAGCCCGAAGGGCAGACGGAGGGGGCCACCCCCTCTCCAGGCGGCCCCATGGTGCGCCCAGGGGTAGCGCCCTCTAGCCGCCTGGACAGGTGGGGCCACCCACGGCGCCTTCCTTTGGCCTATATTTGCATCGCCCTCTGAAAACCCTCAGAGAGGTCCCCGTTGCGCGAAATACCCTATTGTTTCGCCGCCGCCGCGATTCTGAGATTGGGAACAACATAAGTTCCTGTCCCGGCACCCTGCCGGAGGAATGATTGATATCCGAAGGCTCATCCATCATCATGATCGCCTTCGGAATGCTCCGCGAGTAGGCCCCTTTGGACCATGGGTCCATGATCAGCACGCTAGTAGATGTCTTTTGTCCAATCTTGTGCTTCAATGTTTAGATCTTGTGAGTTGCCTATCATGATCAAAGCACTATTGTTATGATTCCTTCGTTGTTATGTTGTGTCTGCTGGGATTCGATGGATTATGAGACTATGTTCAGATTTTGAAAGTAATATATTTGGTTTCCTTTATTTATTTATTTTCTTGAGTAGTCTTGCATATTCTTTGTTACAGTTTGCTTTGGCCAAGTAGTAGATTGTAACTCCAAGAGAGAGCGTTATGCTAGATGATGGGTTCATGCATCCTGATGTGTAGCTTCAGTAACAGAAACATGAGACTAGGGAATGTGATGTTGCCATTAGAGATAAAACTGCGGTGCTTATGACTGCGTGTCGTAAGGATTGCTTACATTACGCATATTGTGTAAATGTAATTGTTCGTTGCTTTGAGATCACAACATTAGTTGTGGCTCGCAACTTGATACGAACGAGATGTTCTGGATAGATATCTCAAGGTGGATGATTAATGAGTAGATGCTGATGAATAAACGATCTACTTGTCTTGGTGTAATGCCCGTACGATTGAGCCTTTATCTTCTTGTAGCATAATTAGCATTGCGAGGTGCGTTTATAATTCTATAATTGTCCTAGCTGTAATTTGTTCACCCAACATAGTTGTTTACTGTATTTTGGGAGAGAGAAACTGCTAGTGAGCATCATGGTACCTCGGTCCATATCCTCATCATATATTTACACAGTTTTATTTACTTCTTTACTTTTCTTAGTTGCATTATCACTACTACCCTTTGTGTTTGATCCTTTGTAAACAACAAGGCCGAAGAGTTTGACAACCTCTTTGTACTCGTTGGGAGCAAAGTTATTTGTGTTCTTGTGTGCAGGTCCACGTCTTTTGTTAGCGCCAGAGCAGCAGACACCTACTTATCGTCTCGGAAATCCTACTGGATTGATAACCTCGGTATCTTCATTGAGAAAATTTTGTTGCTATATACATCATAACCTTCCACTTGTGATAACCAACGAGGAGGTGGTATCTACACCCATCAACGCTCCACCAATCGCACGGGCCCCACCTCCCATCATGCTCCACCAACCGCATGGGCACCACCTCCTACCAACTACACGTACGCCTCACACACAGCGCCTCCATCCACTCCATACATAGGTTGCACGCACGTCCTCCTTCGATGCAGTTCGGCCTCCGACGTGGCGCGGTGTGGCGCGACCACCAGTGAGACGTCAAGAATTCCGGCGTTGCGTGGCACGGCGTCAAAAACTCTGGCCTGGTGCGGTCTCCGACGTGGCTTGCGCTCCTCTGGACCAGGACGAGCACGGTATAGCGCTGGGTCGGACCACTACGCATGCATGGTAGAACTCCGGCGCAGTCTTCGGTACGGCACGATCGAACTTAGAGGAGGAGCAGGTGTCGAGGAGGCGATCCATGGTGAGGATGTCGCGGCCATGGTCACGGTTGTGTCCTCCTGCAATGGAACACCAGGAGGGCATAGTGTAAAGCCGCCAACAGAAGGAGACGAGGCAAACATGCAGCCTATTTTTTAGTAAAAAATCATTGTCGTGAGTTTTCTCGATTGCAGAAAGCAAAGACGCCCACCTAATAATAAAAATTTGTAATCTGAAATATGTCGTCGGCCTAGCTAGATTCCTTGGCGACAAAGCCTTTGTCGTCAGTCGATTTAAAGCTGACGGCAAAGCCATCATTTGCCGACAAAGTCGTTGACAAATTCTTCACTGTCAGCTGTCCTAGTTTCATACATTTTGCTGACGGCAAAACTCATGTTTCCTGTAGTGAATGATACCCCATTTGTAAAGTAATGTAAGATGGTGAGAAATTTTTGGACACATCCAATTAATGTGTAATTAGGAAATTATAACCTTGATTTGAATTTTGAATTAGTCATCTTCCTCGTGTCGTCCGTGTGCTCAGCCCGGCGTCCAGGGTCTATAGGCGCTATCCACCGCGACTAACGCGCATCTCGCGCTTGGCCCCACGTCTAGGGTGTACATGTGCTCGACCCCGCATCCGGCACTTGGCCCAATGTGTATGCGCTTGTCCCTGTGCCCAACACTCGTCCATGCGCTCGTTCCCGCGTCTAGGGCGTCCATGCGCTCATTCCTTGTCCGTCGCGTGTCTAAGGGGTCGACCCGCGCCCATCTTAGAATCGACTAGCCTGATGCAAGACCGGGAATTGTCTTATCCCGATTTAATTATCCCCGTCTAATGTCATGGAAATATTTTATCCCGATTAGAATCGACTAACCAGATGCAAGACCGGGAACTGTTTTGTTGAAGCTCTCTACATATGGGTCCTTTATAGGCTAACTCCATTTAATGTGCGCTTACGCATTGAAACGTAGCGGATAATAACATGATAAATTAGAGGTTGAAGATTTCACTAGATGTTAAAATCTTCGGGCCTGTTTGGTTCATGGCCACACTTAGCCAAGCCAAAGTTTGGCAAGTGTGGCAGCCACAAAGTGTGGCAACCACAAATTGTGGCTGAGAAATTGAACGACACAAAGTGTGGCAAAAGTTGACAAAAAATTACTCTCTGACCGATGGGCCATATAGAATCTAAAGTGTGGCAATTCTAAAGTGTGGCAAAAACCAAACACATACCAAACTACGAAACTTTGTCTTGGCAAAGTGTGGCTGAAAACCAAACATGCCCTTCATGTGATATCTTCGAAGGGGAGTTGTGCTAACAAAAGATAACCTCGCCTAATTTAACTATCAAGGAAACAAGAAGTATAGATTTTCTAGTCATAGTGAGATCATCAAAAATCTCTTTTGGGTGCAAGCTTGCATGTTCTACGTGGTTAGTTATGCAGATAGCGTTCAATTTGTATCCGTTCACTGGTGTTACCAATATTTTTGGTCATTGGTTGGATAATATTTCAAATAGGTTTAAAATGCTATTAAGGGTGGAAGCGAATGCTTTATTATGGACGTTTTAGATGATTTGTTTTTTAAATGCAAAAACTCTTCATTGCAGGTTATATTTCGTTATACATACTTGTTTCTTATGTGGTTTACTTTATACCGAACGAAGTATCGACCTTTGATCAAGGTAGTGTTATGCGGTTGGTACCCGTGATCAAGAAGGTTTTTACCCAACATGGATGGTAGCATAATCTCTGAATCGATTCACCACCTCCTTCAATATAGGTATAATGTTGATCCTACATGACTCTATTGTTGCCGATTTATTATTTTATATTACTTTTGCTGAACTGTTAGTGTATGATTGTGTGAATCCTATTTATCCAGAGACCCAGTGCCTCTCAGAATGGTCGTATCCGCTTGCGGATACAAATTTAAGTTAATAAAAAAATGCACTTTATCGGAAAGAAAATCTGAACACATAATATGCTAAGTAAGTATTTTCAATCTACTCAGCAGAAAAAAATGTAGGGCATATAGTTTATCCGATTAAGAACTGATAGGTTTATCCTAGTTTGCACAATTATCGGATAACCTTATCAGTTCTTACATGCTCATGATTATTTAATCCCTAAGTTCATATGGTCGCTCTAGAGCCACATTCTCATAGCCGTTCAAAGGCTACTGTCTCATGGTTGTTTCCAGATCAATAGTTCTAGTATATCTGTTCCATGGTAAAACTGACAAGACCCTTGTATACCAGCGAGCAATGTTGGTCTTTTGATAACAAAAATTAAATGTAGGTTGCTGCCCATTAACAAAAAATAGTTATTACAGTAAACGCTTACAAACCCTGATTGTAGATATTGTCTATATGGCGGTTTGGCAATTGTTGCCATTTGCAGAGGGGCATGAGGATATCCGATATCCTAATGCTAAACTGTTACTGAGTTACATTGCTATGCTCAGCACCATTTAAATTGAACTCTGAACATTGAGTTACCTTTCTGGACGCTGAACTGGACTGAACCAGGGTTTTCTTTCTCCTATTAAAAAAAGGTTTTCTTTTCCGCAGACACTTCATTCAAAAGAATCTAAAATTTCTGTGATTTTCATGACCACCAATACATTTACATTTTATTGAACAGTAGTGATACCCCAACTCTAGTCAAAGTTACAGAGAGTTTGATTTCGTCAAAATTCTTCAGCAATTGATTGAAATTTCAGGAAGGAAAATAGTGGCCCTTTTGGCGAACTGATTTTTTAATAAAAAAATCGGAGTTTTCTGAATGTGGCCAAACCAAATTTAAGAACCCTTGGACTGAGCCAGGTGTTATCCAAATGAAATCATTGTCCCTGATGTATATATCAAACATGAAAAAAGAACTCTTATGTTGCTTAAATAGAAACTGCAGTTTGGACCCACCTGATCAGCAGGCAACAACTTTAACATAATCATCAGAACTGAAAAAACATCGCTGGCTAGCATTCATTTGCTGAAAAAATCGTCAGGAACTCAGAATTGCTTTGTACTACCATCAGAAGCTTATACAACTATCAATCAACCATAACTCCATAAGGTGATGGAGTAACATAATCCACTGTCGTCCACTTGCTGACTAAAAAATGTGCATCATATACACGCAATGAAAATTTTCGAGTATAATTCTCCATCAACTAAATCCCTCTAACATATTACACATGCGAACTGAACAAACTGCCCAAGTAGAAACTGCCCTCTGACAGCCCAAACTGAACAAGAAACAGAGTTCGGCGTCTGAACTTTGAACAGGCAGACGCTTGCCTTACTCGTCCAGGACATCAGAATCATCCTCCTCTTCCTCCTCTTCCTCGTTCGGTGTCCGCAATGCATCCTTCCCTTCATCACAATAAAGCATGGCGTCCCAGTCGTCATCTTGGCTGCTACCATCGACATCATCGGGCTGAAGGAAACCAAGAAATCCAATTAACGCAACAATTCAGAAGGCTGCGGGTAAATGAGTAGACGACGAGCAACGGGGCGCTAACCTGACACTGCTGCGGCTCCAACGGCGCCGCCTCCGCCATCTCGCTGTCGCCACTGTTCCGATCGTCATCGGCTGCAAGACACCAAGAACAGAAGCTTTCACACCAGAATTCAAGAACCCTGAAGAACTCAAAGAACTGCGCCTACTGCACCTCCATCTATTACGACGAAAGCCTCGTCGGCGATCTCCCTGATCAACCCCCGCCCAGGCACGATCACCTCCCCAAGATCCTTGGAGCTCCCCGCGCCACTACCTCCGGCTGCAAGAATCCAAGAAACCGCGGTCTAAGTCAAGAACAGAACGGAACAGAAAGAACAAGGCGCGTGCTCTCTTTCTTCTTCGGCATACCTCCATCGCATGGGAAGGCCATGAGGGCGGCGCTGGGGCGGTAGAATAAATCCAAGTGTAAGGCGCCGGGGTTGTCTTCGTTGGGTGTCGCCGGCGACGGTCCTCCAGCAATGGACCTCCTTCTCCAGTCGGCCATCTCGCGTCTCCGGGAACGCCGCACGGCAAGATGCTATGAACGCCTCTGCAAGAACCGCGACAATTGAAGCGGGGAGCTCAGGGGTAGAGCGAAGCAAAGGAAACGGAGGGAGCTAGAAGAAGGAACAGGAGGGGGATTTATATGCTGGCCGTGCGCTGCAGCCTGCAAGCGCTCGCGAGAAGCAGAGAAGAAGGTCGATTTGGAGGTGGAGGGAGAGCCGTTGTGGCCTTTTCATTTGATTTATTAGATTGGGCCCACTACGGCCCAGAATAGCTTTGCCACATAATAATACTACTACTTAAATTGGCAATTTATCCCAAAACGTTTTAATTACGAAACTGATGACATGAGTAGGAATTTTTTCTAATCTTGAAAATATTTTATTATTTAAATGAAAAATCCTATTAAAATTCAGTTTTCATCATTAAATCCGTCACAATGATATCCTCAAAAGAAGATCTCATATTGATAAGTTTCGATGATTTTTTCTAGGTCAAAAGTTATCACATTGTAGTACGGAAATTACCATGATATGTTTCAACTACTTTTCTCCTACATTAAAATCTATTAGTATATTTCAACTATTTTCACTCATTTGGCGAGGGTTCTGGTGAGCTACGGCGGCGGCCCGTGGACCCCTAAGCAGATATCAGGGGGAGGGGTGATGTACGGTATGGCAGACTCCTGGGCCACAAAACCGTCGAGGAGATACTCGAGTAAATCTCGATGTCCGGTGACTGGGAGAAGGGGCATGGGTCGGGTGGAGAGGTTTTCATCGGTGTGGTGTTGTTCCATGGAAAATATAATATACAGACCATGGTAAGTTTTTTATCTACCCATTGTAAACTATTTTTTGTGTTCAAGGCAAATCTACTATATAGACCACGATAAAAAAATCTATCTACCATGGCAAACTCTTTTCTATTTTTTGTCTATGGAAAATCTAATATATTTTTCTCGTGCTTGCTGCCATGGATAATAAATATGTGCTGCGACGGCGAACTTTTGAGTTTTATTTATGAACCAGGGTAAATTTATATCACGTAACACAGAAATTCTATAGTAATTCACCATGGAAAATTTTAGTTATTGATCATGGTAATTTTAAGTAATTCACCATGAAAATTTTACTTCATGGATCATGGTAATTGTTAGTAATTAATCATTGGAATTTTAGTATTTTGACCATAGATATTTTAGTATTTTGTTCATGGAAAATAAAAATTATGAACCATGGAAAATTTAGTGCATGGATCATGGCAAAATTTAGTAATTAACCATGGCAATTTTAGTTTAAGTTCATGGCAACTTTTAGTTATTGACCATGACATTTCTTTAGTAATTGATGATGTATTTATTTAATTAGAAACCATATCAAAATTACTTCATGGAAAAATTTAGTTATTCACCATGGAAATTTCTATTTCTTTCTTTACATCATGGAATTTTTAATTTTAATTTTATTATCATGGTAAAAGAAAGGAAAAAATAATTTATTTTTTACCTTCGTAATTTGTAACTTTTATGAGATTAGGCTAAATGTAGTTTAAACATCACAACAATCTTAACTTTTTCAACCATGGCAAAATTCATGTTTTTTTGTAACATGTCAAAAATTACTTTAATACCTAAAACAAACAATAGCTGAAACATGTCATGGCAACTTTAGTGTAACACCATGTCAACTTTGAACCCCAAAAAAGTCATTGAAACATATCTCGATATGTGATCTTGTTTTGGAGATCGCGTAGCGACAGATTAAAGGATGAAAAATGATTGTCAATCAAATTTTTCATTTAAGAGATAAAACATTTTAAAAGCTAAAAAACCTAAAGAAAAACACTAATATCATCGTGTTTTTTTTCTTTGCATGCATGCGATGATGTGGTGCAATGGGTTACGTTGTAGGGGTACGATCTAAGTCTCTTAATACTACACGTCAGGTATTTATCGAGGTTCCAATTTATCGCCTGTAGCAAAAGTTAACTCGGTATGACGATTGTGTTTAGTTGTTGCTTCGACAACCTCCATGTTCATATGAATCACATTCTACTATGGGATATGAAATGTTTCCAGTAAGACAACCCGACTAGATAAAAGTTGTTTTGATTAATTCCACACGTAACACATTTTACAAAAGCATTATTCTGCCGCGGGAAAAATGACGCGGTAATTAAACCATGATGACCTTAGTCGGCAGTCAAACCACCAACGTGGCCTCAAACATCGAACAAGACACACGAGCACTAGAGCAGTCAAGCTCAGCGAGCATGATACAAGTTACAAGTGCGTCCAAAGCGCCGGAAATGCAAATGACCTGTAAATCACTCGCTAATCGAATCTCGTAGTACGTTGTTATCAAGTGATAAATTGACGCCGGTGAGTGCGCGCGGGCTAGCTAGCCGCTGTCTTCTTGGTCGAGCATCCGGCGACTTTGAACATTCCACGACTTGAAGCTCCGGTGGTTCGCGTGGAGCCCGTTGCCATCGCCGTTCGCCGGTGCACAACAACATGCCATAGCGCGTTGGAGAAATAGGCCTCCAGCCAGCTTGGATCCACCAAGCTGAGACACGTCTCCAGCTGAGACGAAACAGAGACCTTGGTGCTTTTTTCGTGGGTAGTAAAAATGACTTATGACAGTGTGTACGCCGTGTTCAGCGGGGCACGAGACAGTGACAGAAATAGTTCGTGCACCACGTACCATATATATCGCCTCCCTCCACGCTCAAACAGGCAAAGCCACCGCTCAACTAATTTAGCTACTCCAATGGCCAAGTCGAGTGCACTTCCATTCCTCTTGCTGCTAACCATCGCCGTGTCCCTTGCGGCCGCGGACGACAGCGCCGGCAACGACGACTCCGGGCAGGTCCGCCTGAACTGCGGCGCGTCCGCCCCGGCCACCGACTCCGACGGCCGCGCATGGGCCGGTGACGACGACGCCGCGTCGTCCAAGCTCGCGCCACCGACGACCAGCGCCGGCGTGGCGGCCCGCGCGTCGTACCAACACCCCTCGCTGCCTTCCTCCGTGCCTTACATGACGGCGCGCGTGTTCGCCTCCAGCCACACCTACACCTTCCTCGTCGGCCCCGGCCGCGCGTTCCTCCGCCTCTACTTCTACCCCTCCGACTACGGCCGCGGCCGCACCGCCTCCGAAGCCCTCTTCACCGTCACCGCCGGCGGCGTCACCCTGCTGCGCGACTTCAACGCGTCTCAGACGGCCCTCGCGCTCGACGACGCCGCCTACCTCGTCCGCGAGTTCTCCGTCAACGTCAGCTCCGGCGGGAGGCTCGACGTCACCTTCGCGCCGACGTCCCCGTCCCACTACGCGTTCGTGAACGGCATCGAGATCGTGCCCACGCCGGACGTGTTCACGGCGCCGGTGCCGACCTTCGCCAACGGCGGGGGGCCGGACCCGATGCCCATCCGCGCCGACACGGCCTTCCAGACCATGCACCGCCTCAACGTCGGCGGCACGGCCGTCTCCCCGGCCGACGACTCCGGCCGCTTCTACCGCACCTGGGACACCGACGTCCCCTACATATTCGGGGCGGCCGAGGGGGTCGCCTACGAGAAGGACAGCGACGTGGCCATCAAATACCCGCCGTCCGTGCCGCCGCGGACCGCGCCGGAGGGCGTGTACTCTACGGCGAGGTCCATGGGCCCGGACGCGGAGGTGAACCTCAACTACAACCTCACCTGGATCCTGCCGGTGGACGCGGGGTTCTACTACCTCCTGAGGTTCCACTTCTGCGAGATCCAGCACCCCATCACCAAGGTGAACCAGCGATCCTTCGACATCTACATCAACAACCAGACGGCGCAGCAGCAGATGGACGTGATCGCGTGGAGCGGCGGCGCCGGGGTCCCGGTGTACACCGACTACCTCGTCGTCACCACCGGCTCCGGCCAGACGGACATGTGGGTCGCGCTGCACCCGGACGTCAGCACCAGGCCGCAGTACTACGACGCCATACTCAACGGCCTCGAGGTCTTCAAGCTCCAGACCTACGGCAGCAACAACCTCGCCGGGGCCAACCCGGTGATCCCCCCGCAGAAGCAGCAGCTCCACCAAGGGGAATCCAAGAGGAAGAGCTCCGTCGCCGTGGTCGTGGGTGGAGTCGTCGCCAGTGGCTTCCTTGCGGTGTTGATCGGCTGCCTCTGCGCGTGCGCTATTTGCCGGCGGGGCAGGAAGACCACGTCGGTCGTCGTCAGCGACGAACCACCAGAGGCGGCCGCTCCTCCAGTTCATGGTCTCCCTAGCCCAACAAAAAGCTCTGCTTTCTTTAAGTCGGGCCAGAAATAAGCAGGAGGGGCTTTTGTCGTGCTTTTTTACTACAAGGCCAAGAGGACGACGAACAAACACATTGGCTCGCCTCAAGGAGGCCATATATGGCAAAGTCCATGCATTGTTGGGCCTTTTGTGTATGTTCTTTTTTTCATTATTTTTTCTTATAATTTTGTGGGGTACTTAAAATTAAGAGAACTTCATACCGTGTTCTGAAAAAGTTAAGACAACATTAATAAAAATGTATGCAAAACTTATAAAAAAATTGATAGCATTAAAAAATAATGTTTGTGACATTTATAAATATTGACGTATTCAAAAAAGTATGTGATATTTAAAATAATGTATATACAAAATGGAAAAATATTATTAATTTAAAAAGGTATGTTATATTTTTTAAATGTACGTGAGAATTAAAAAAATACTCATGCATTTCAGAAAATATGTTCTTGGTATTTTTATAAAATGTTTATACACTGTAAAAACATGTTCACTTAGTTCGAAACAACGTTTCGTATCATTCAGAAAATGTTCAACATGTATTTTATAAAATAATACATATCCAACCAAATGTACAATATGCAATTGAAAACTATAAATAAGTACACAAAATGTTACTCATGTATACTAAAAATGTAAGATGTCTAAGAAAACCTGGACGTCAGTACATTTTATTTAATATTAATCATATATTTGAAAATACTCAACATGTATAAAAACTATTCCTGATGTATACAATAAATATATAATGTGTGTGAACAAATTAGACATGTCTTGAAAACAGGAAAAAGAATGTAGAAAAAGAATCAGAAAAAACCAATGAAACAGAGAGAGATAAATCCCAATAAAAAAACCTTGAAAATCGACGTAGAAAACTGCAGAAATAAAATGAAAAGGAGGAAAGGAAACAAGAGAGAAGAGCCCGTTTTAGCAGTAAAAGTACATTAACTCTCGCAGTATGCGAGAAATAGTATTGTTGGAATTAAAGAAACGGGGGACTTACTTTAAATGAGCCTTTCACAAATTTTAAAATGGATCCGAGTTGTGATTTGAGGCACGGCCGATGCGTAGCTTAAAATATTTGGTTGAGGCTTTGGCTAGGCCTAGTCTATTTCCTCGAAAGTGAAATTTTTTGACGAATTATACCCTTTTAAGGGTTCGGCTAGAAATCAAAGACTCGCAGAGGCATGTAGGTATGGGGGCACGCACCTATTCGATCGTGCTCGGTCACACATTTGCTTTGCAGTCCGCAAAATCAACTGATTTCCTTCGTATCTTTAAGCTTTGGATTCTGAATTCGATGAATTTATCATTCGTTCCCGTATTTTTCTAGTTGAAACTTAGTGAACTTTTGATAGAAACTCATCAAAATGTATTAAAATGGTCTTATTTCAGAGCTTTCGTCATAAAAAATGACTATTTAAAAACATAAATTGAACTTTTGATTAAAAAAATATAATAGATGGCTTGGGTAGGAAAATAAAATAAATATGATTACCAAATAAACGTGGGTGTGAAAACATATTAAATGGCTTGGGTATGGAAAGAAAATAAATATGAAATGGTGTGGGTGTCAATACAAAATAAATTAAAAATAGCAATGGCATGGATGTGGAAAGCTCTCGCCACCACCTAAGCAATTGCTTGCGTGGTAGCATCAGCCCACGCCATCAATTATATTCAACACATATTTATCCCTAAAATCTCACTCCTCTTCAAACTCGCACGCTCGTCCCCTCCCATGCCGCTCGGCCGCCCGACGCCTCCACCGCCCCGACCTCCAATGCCTCGCCGCCCGACGCCACCCCAACCTCGTCTCCGCCCCATCCCGACGTAGGTCTTCGCCGCCCGACGCCGTACATAGCACATATTTTTTAGGTTAATTAGAGATAGATTTGTAGATAGATAGATTAATTGAATTGATAGATTTGTAGATAGATTAATAAGATAGTTAGCCATGAACGTTCAAAGTGACGAACCATACCTCACAAATAGGTTGGGCAAACAGTCGAACACCTTGTAGATGGTGACTATCGCAGGCATGCACAAGTCTCATCCCATTGGCGGCAAGAAGTGGAAATAACTTCGACGGTGGTGACATCGATGATGATTGGGTGAGGGCACATTGGGCGGTGAAGAGAACGGGAGCGGAGTGACGATGGCAAGGGTGAAGAGGACGAAGAGGTCAAAATCGATGGGGTGAGTGGTACTGGTCCGTGTGCGACCAATTAGCAGACCAAGAAAGGACAAAGGAAAGATAACATGGTCGTTCGCGTCGGTTCAAATTTTGACCGAAAAAAGGATCAAAACAAACATCAATCCATTTACATCGTTGCATTGGGTCAAGAAATTTGTTCAAACATACAAAAACAAACGCGAAAGAACGAAATGCAACGATCCGTTGAAATTGCCCAAAGATCCATGGGCGTTTGCCCTCTTTGCCTAGCCTATGAGCTGGGCATGTTTGTACAATGATTCCACGAGAGTCATCATATGTTTGGATAAGAAGGGTTGTCAGCGCCTTTATCCGATTTGTTTTATTTAGACGCTTTTCGCTTGTTCTGGTGAGCAAACATATTGCTAACAGCTTTGCCTGGTTTGAGTTCCACGTGGATCAGAAAAGTTGGTGCCTGCCACAAATTCGCGGTGGACCAACAGAAATGGAAAGCCCCCGGAGCCGATTTTCCGTGCGGATGCAAGTAAGCAATCAAGCAAAGCTCGCCGGCGATGCGATGTCACGGGGGGAAAGCAGGTCACTTGCGGCACCATCACAGAGATCACACTGGTGTCATCCTAACCACCAGTACACGTATGTTGGCTGGATTTCCATGATGAATCTACCATGCACCAACTTCTTGTGCTGTCTTGTTCTGAAGAAAAGCCTTGTTATGCTGTCTTTGTTAGCGGCACTGACAGGCAATGATTCTTTAATGAAAAATTCTTACTAATGTGGTATGGAGCAGTCCAATGCGGTGTAGGTTAGGTAACAGCAATGGTTTTTTACGGTGATGGTTGGTAGATCATGGGCCTTACAATATCTCACCCATCATTCTCCAGGGGATTCAGGTATTATGGATTTTCCCATTTCAGTGCAGGTTGGGTACAGTAGTACTCAGTAGCAACAGTGATGTTTACGGTGGCGTCAAGTAGATTTCGTGCGGTTTAATCCTCGTGATGAATCTGCAAACGTACTGCGGATACTCTATGGCATCTACATTTGAGTAGTGGATGAGGTCGAGGTCACCTTGCTTTCCCCAGATTTCTTGCCACCTCGAGAGAGAGAGAGGTCTAATAAGCTAGCCAGAAAGCTACTCCATGAGAAAGCTCACGGCTAAGCATGCACCATGATGACGGACAACTCTAGTATTGCAAGATCAGAAAGCGCGAAAAGGGGCACCGAAACGGCAGGACGGTGCAAACTCATGCCCGTCATAATTGTTGGGCAAAAGGCGAAATGCCATGAGGCGAACAGAGGCAGGAGGAATTCATTCGTCGGGCCAAAAGGTTCAGAGCCCCTGCCACAATCGCCGCCACCAGGAAGGAAACCAATTGAGAATGAGAATGAGAGACCCGCATGCTAGGTGTGCAAGCCAAGCAAGAGTTTTTCAGTGCGCTCCTCTTTGCTTTGTGCGCTAACGGACGACAGCTTGCCGGCCGGGATGGATGAGTGAGAGTGCCGACTGCCGAGCCGAGGCTTCACTCCTCAGTTCAGCTGCTGCTTGCTACTCCATCTTGGGGCAACTGATGCGTGGCTATCGATCGTCGCCGCCGTGAGGCGTAAACGGGAAATCGGAACCTGATCATTGCCGTCACTGATTACTGCAAAAATTACTCGTGTGCTGTCACTGGCACCTGGAGCTAGGAGAAGACTTGGAGGGGAGATCCAGTCATGGATCTACACATCGTTTCTAGCAGCGCAACACACATCCGCCCATCATGATGTAACATTTCCTGGCTACTCATTCAGGACAGAATGAAAGATTAGTCATTTTCCCATTTGATTAGGACATTTTCAAACAAGATCCTCGAATCGTCGTAAACATTTGAACCGTACGTCTATTATTCCATAAATCGAACATAAACAGGGAGACTTTGCAGACGGCCCACCGCTGCCATGTACGCGTTCGGTAACCCGATACCACCCAAACTTCTCTGCGTGAACAATTCTCCTTGCGAGCAAAATAGCTACCACACGATCATAGCGACTAACCTATTTCAGAGTGAATGTGATTCATCGACGTTGATGCCGGCCAAAGTGGCACGACAATCGAACCTAAAAGGGCGAGCGGGTGACGTCGCATCATTGCGTCCAATCGATACGATGATCGAAAAGCTTACTCTGGGCACATTGAAGTCGGCTACTCGCTTGTTTGCATGTCCATGGGTGTTTAAGCACCTACCTCCATCCACACCATCAAACCGCTCATTTCCTGTTCTCTACGCTCACCAACAATCTCAACGATGCCCTACTCGTGGTTCTCCGAACCGTCCGGTGGCGGTTAGGGATCTGGATTGTAGAGTAACTGCATGTGTTATACAAGACCATCATCCTTCACGGCATTCGGCTCCTCCAACAACGAGATTGTTGTCTCCTTCGATGACGAGGAGGAGGACCAAGAGCCACATCAACATGAGTAGTTGTAACAACCACCACAGACGCCCATTCTCGCGGAGGTCTCCGAGGTAGAGGAGAAGTACCTAGCGCACCTGAAGCTCCTCCTCGAGCGGTTAGACGCCACCCTTGACGACTGTCCATTGCGCGGCGTCAACGGTGCAACCTCTACAACACATAAAGATGGAGTTACCATCGCCGTCCAAATCGGACATGCATGAAGGAAGAGCCGTTCTCGCCGGTGAAGAGCATCTATGAGGCGTTCAGTCGCTGCGTCAAGTAGGGTCGTGCATTAACTCGTCTGCACACACACGCACACGTCCGCCTCCTTCACTACCTTGATCATGACGGCAACAACTCGTCATCATCGCGAAGCATCATAGTTGCGAAGAAGAGGACGCCGAGGAGGCAACGCAGAAGGAGTGGCGCAACGCAATGCTAGGCCGCGTTCGACAAGTTCGGCGAGCCACTAACTTGGGTTCTCGTGTTCCCCGACCTCATAGAGGCCTGAACACGTGGCCCATCGATAACAACGGCAGATACATCCGTGCGACGACTGCACCACCCCGACGAGGAGCACACCAACATCGGTGAGAAATGGTCCCAAAGAAACACATTATCGCTATTGATAAAACAATGGTCAGGCTCCTTCCGAAGCAAGGTCAGTGTTGGTCCTGGCGGCGACCAGGCAGGGCTATTGAAGATGCCCATAGAGCAACTCTAGCAAATCCACCCAAACTATTCAAACCTTCAAATTTGCAATATAGATATCATAAAATACATCGTATAGATCCCCTAAGATGATTGACCCATTTTTTTGCAGCTCCCCTTCCATACCCTCAAATATGCACCTTTTTGGTCGTTTTGCAAGTCCCCGTATAGTGAAACTGCAAAACCGATCAAGTCCCCGTATAGGCGGATTACCGAAGCGTCACAGGAGCAAGCGAAGGAACTCGACAGCGGTCGCCGGAGCATCGCTGAAGTAGGCGAACAACCGAAATACCGTCGGAGTATCATATGAGGAGCTTGGCAGCGACCGTCGGAGTAGATGGACTGCCGTAGGATCGCCGAAGCATCCTCAAACTTTTCTACAGTACAGTTTTCCGATATTTGTTCTGTCGGAACAAAAATCTCAATGCAAAAACATGAAAATTATTTGTGATGAGCTGCAAATTGATTTTGCAGCACGCGATTTTAGAGTTGCTCTTAGCTTTAGTTGTATGCAGTTTCTGGGAGTGAGAGAGCACGCCACAACAGATGTGCCTGGCGAGGCAGGGGGAGCCGTGTAACGCGCCTGGTCGAAGATGGGCACGCAAATGAATTCCCGGCGACATTGCAGCCCGAACAAGGGGCGGTGCCTGCCTTACGTTACTCCTCCCCTTCCTTCACCTCACTCTCCAAGTAGAAATGCAGACGTGAGTAGTAAATTAGTTTACAAATCTGGCCGCCTCCCTTCTTCTTCCTGGCGTCACCGCTATTTACTCCCGGCCTCCACTCCACCCGAGCGCCGATCCACCACGCACATAAAAGGCGCGGCACCTCCGACCCCTCACCGGTTAAACCAACTCCAAACTCCAGCCCCCACCCCACCCAGCCACAAAGGCCAGAGCTTTTTCTCCTTCCGCCGCAATGTCATCCGCTTTCTTCCCGTCTCCCCCGCCGCCGTACTCCGGCTCCGACGAGGAAACAACGGGCCTCGTCCCGTCCCTCATCATCATCTCCGGCCTCCTCTCCTTCGTCGTCGTCGCCTCCCTCTCCATCCAGGCCCTGCTCCGCTTCCTCTCCGCCCGCTCCGAGGCTCGCGACGCCGACTCTCGCCCGCCCTCGCCGCTGCCCCAGACGCACCACCCCCGCGGCGGCGACGACGACGGGGCCGCGGACGCCAAGAAGGCGCTGATCGAGTCGCTTCCGCGGTTTACGATGGCGTCGGCTCTCGCGGCGCTTCCCAGGAGCTCCCCGGACTGCGCCGTCTGCCTCTCGCCCTTCACCCCCGACGCCGAGCTGCGCCTGCTCCCGGCCTGCCGCCACGCGTTCCACGCCGAGTGCGTCGACGCCTGGCTCTGCACCACCCCGACCTGCCCGCTCTGCCGCGCCGTCGTCGCGCTCCCGCACCCCTCTATCTCCGCCCTCCTCGCCGCCCAGCAGTCGCCGCCGCCGTCGCCGGAGCCTGCGCCTTCCAGGAGCAGCGACCGCTCCACAAGGTTCCGCGTCGAGATGGGCAGCGTCAGCAGCCGCGGCTCGCCCGCCAGTTCCACCGGCAGCGACGAGAGCCGCACCTACTCGCTCGGATCCTTCGAGTACCACATCGACGAGGAGGTCGAGGCCGTGGTGTCCAGCGTGGAGAGCGCCGCGGATACGGACGACACGGTCAAGGAGGAGAAGCCTGCGGCTGAGGGGTCGCCGTTGCCTCCAGGCGAGGCGGTGGCCGAAGCGGCAGGGTCGCCGGCGCGCGGATGGCTGCGGGAGTACTTGGACCGCCTGGCCTCCTCGGCGTCATCCTTCTCCTACTCCTTCTCCGGGCGGTGGAGCTCGCGGTGGAGCCAGAGCCAGCAGGGCCACAACAGGCAGGAGGACCCGTGGCTGTGGGACGCGGAGGCTGCAACAGTGCCGCCGCCGCCGCCGCCGCCGCCGCCGCCACCGCCACCGGGGTCGGACGAGGAGATGGAGACGGCGTTCATGGTGCTGTACCGGTGGATCGCCGCAATCTGAACTGAACATAATGGCTGAAAGTGCCGAGGGCCGTGGTCAGGATCAGGTCAGGTGTATCCAATGTTTTGGAAGCTTCAGTTGACCCTGGCACAAACAAAATGTAGTAAGTGCACATAGGGATCCTATCCTCGGAGTCTGGATCTTGGAACCTGAGCAGAGAGTTGCAGTAGATTTGTTCCTTTTCTGTAGACTAGTTTTTACCAACCAGGGATGTAGCTCTGCCATGTACTCGTGTGAGTGTGTCAGGACTCAGGAGAGGGCTGTCACCATCACCATGTAGTAGTCTTTGGGTGAAGGGTCTCATGGAGAAGGGAAAATGGTGCTGAAAATTGAAATCCAATGGATTTGTTCCCTCTACCTATGAATGCAATTGTATCTAATATTGGGTTCTTGGGTTGAAAGTAAACAACATTGATATCAGTCGGGTTGGTAAGGGGCATCCATTGATTATCGGATCTATTCGATCTATTCTTCTGATGCGGTGATATCCAATTTCAAATATATTGGGTTGAGTTTAAAGAGCATCCAATAATTATTGAATTTATTCGCTAAAATTATATAATGTGGTGATATTCAATCTCGAATTCTTTGGGCTAAATGGCATATCCTTCGGGCTAGCAAAGGGCATTCCCTGATC
Organism: Bromus sterilis; assembly: GCA_950022295.1. Taxonomy (NCBI): domain Eukaryota; kingdom Viridiplantae; phylum Streptophyta; class Magnoliopsida; order Poales; family Poaceae; genus Bromus; species Bromus sterilis. The sequence goes on from OX465596.1 coordinate 11,425,873, forward strand.
CATTGCATTGAACAACTAGCAAAGTCATAGGAGAAGAAAGTTAGGATGCCTCTCCCAGGTAACAGTACCTAATCGTTTTCATTGGTTTCTCATTCACACATTCGATCTCCAATACACACAAAAGTTGTGTTTGTTATTGGTAAGTAGCCTAAAAATGAGTAGAAAGCTTTGGAAGCTCATCCTCGAAGTTTCAATCTTGAAGCCTTAGAAGATAATTGAAAGGCGAGGGTAGATTTGTAATTTATTATAGATTAGTGTCACCAGAGATGTAGGTGTGCCATATGTACTCAACTCCTGTGCACGCGTGTGTGTCGTGACTAGCAACGTGTCAGGTCAGGTACCACTATGCACTCTTTGCGTGAAGGGCCCGACGAAAACGGGGAAACGGCACCGAAAGTTGATATCCGTTGGATTTATTCGCTCAACTCTTTCAATGTGGTGACATCTAATTTTGGCTTCTTCGACATTGATATCCACCGAGCTAGAAAAAAGGCATGCACTAATTCGTGGATTTATTGGTACTACTCTTTCAATGTGGTAATTTTTTTATTTTGGACTCTATGGTTTAAAAAATGGAAATAACCAGCAAAAAATAACAATGTTGGTATTCATTGGGTTGGTAAAAACGCCTACTATTCCACTGCATTGGATAGCTAGTGAACACATGATAGTTTATTGTTGTCTAAAAGATTCCACTACTCCTCAAAGCTGCACAGGTGGAACCTAGGTTACGACCACTGGACATCCCTCTTCTTCTCTCCTCCCTTCATCGCCGCCAAGAAAATCTTGACCGGCATTAGCGACAGCTGGGTTATTTATTATTTGTGCCTTAAGTGAATCTGGAGCAGAGGCACTTGATGGATTGGTGGGGCTTCAAAACTTGAACTATGGAGGTGGAAGGACGGGAGTAGGTAATTTACTGCACTTGACCCATGTGGCTCTAGTTGAGCTAGGGGGTGGGTTGTAACCTAATATGGGGAGATTTGCTAAATAGTGGAGAGGTCTCCAAGCTTGGTTTTGGGTCTCTTTTGCTCTCTTGCCTCCATCTATGACTTATTTTTTATCTGGTTGTGTTATTCCCTAGGGCTACGTCGGCTTTTGTGAAAATTTCCCACCCATACAAAATTGAAAGAAAAATCAGCCAGAAACCCGTTAGGCCAATTCCAAACTTACATGGGCCACCATAGGGCCTCTCGGCTCAAGTAGCTAGTCGGGAAGGCCCGGCTGGGGCAAAGTGGTACGCCCCGATCTAATGATGCAGGGGTAGACACGTTGTGTAATAATACGCCCCCCCGGTTGTCTTCCTTCTTTGTATTGAGCATGCGCCCATCCACCTCCTAGTGTATCCCATGCCTAGATTGGTGAGTTGGTATAATTGGACATGTGTCATGAATTAAAGGCGCAAAAGAAATGGAAAGATAGTTTTTTGCTCGGTCGAAAGAGAAGAAGCTTTTGTCAAGGAATTTGGGCAAACTAACACTTCAAGATTCAATTACATCAGATTGATTATGATTCGTGTTAGTGGCATTCACACTCAAAAATTATGTTGTTATCATCTGCTTTCTTAAGGAAGCATGGATATGATTAAGCTTTAGGATGTTGATACGTTTCAAATGTATCTATAGTTTTTTACAGTTTCTATCAAAAATATGCCCTAAAGGCAATAATAAAGTTATTATTCTATTTTATTGTTCATAATTAAGTTTCTAATTTATGCTATAACTGCATTGGTTCTTGAATATGATATTCAGATGAAAATTCAATTTCAATATGGAAACACAAACACCAATCAGATTCCTAGCCATGCCACTAGGACTAGATAATACATTGATGATGATCTTGGTTTCCTTACCATTACCATTGTGAAAGTAACAATGATGCGAACAATATAATGAGAACACGTTATTATCAAAATGATGGTGTTGGATAGACCCAACAAATGAATTACTGCGATATCACATCATCATTACGTTCTAGAAGCTCTAGAAGCCTGGGAATGAGTTGAAAGTTCTGGAAGCTCATCCCCAGAGTTTGAATCTTGGAGCTTGAGCAAATAATTGAAAGGCAAGGATAATTTGTAATTTACTATAGACTAGCATTACCAGATATGTAGATGTGTCATATGTACTCAACTCCTGTGAACGTGTGTGTGTCATGACTAGTAATGTGTCAGGTCGGGTGCCACTATGCATTCTTTGCGTGAAGGGCCCGACGAAAATGGGGAAACGGTGCCGAAAATTGATATCCACTGGATTCATTCGCTCTAATCTTTCAATGTGGTGATATATAATTTTGGCCTCTTCAGTATTGCTATCTATCGAGATAGAAAAGGCATGCACTAATTCGTGGAATTATTGGCTCTATTCTTTCAATGTGATGATTTGTAATTTTGGATTCTATGGTTGAAAAATTAGATATACCTGGCAGAAAATAACAACATTGGTACTCGTTGGGTTGGAAAAGGGTGTCCACTATTCAACGTAAAATGATAGCTTACTGGTATCTAAAAGACCCACACGCCACTATCCTCGAAGTTGCACGGGTGGAACATAGGTCTCGTCCACAAGCCATTCCCCTCCTACTCGCCTCACTTCACCGCCGCTGAGAAAATATTGATCGTCGTTGATGATGGCTGGGTTGTTTCTCTTTTGTGCCTCAAGTGAATCCGGAGCAAATGTGGTTGATGAATTTGTGCGGCTTAAAACCAAAACATTAATTATGGAGGTGGAAGGGCAGGACTAGGTAATTTACTCCACTTGGCCCATGTGGATCTGGTTGGGCTAGGAGGTGGGTTGAAGCCCACTAAGGGGTGATTCACTAAATAATGGGGATGCCTCCTAGCTTGGTTTTGGGCCTCTATTGCTCTCTTGCCTCTATCTTTGACTTGTTATTTTATCTGGGTTTTTTCCTTTGACTTATTGACCATGAAGACCTACTTGGACTTTCGTTCAAGGTGTGGCTTGCTTGGGCCCATGGGAGCTTGCTTGGACAACTATTGACTTCCTTAATTCTATTGGTTGATCTTGACTTTTGTTGACCACCTATGTGGTGTTACATGTCGGATAGGGCATGCATGGGGATCTCAAGTAGAGTTGAAGTCATTACAAAATAGGAGTCCCCTTGAGCCAGAGTCATCAGAGTTTTCTCTGTGGCTTTTAGTAAAAACTTGGCCTTGGAACACTCTTTATTATGTCTTGGTTTTGTTAAAATTCATTAAGCCTTTGATGGATGCTTGATGAGCTTTGGTCATGCTTGTCGGTGATGGTCGTCTATTCATCGAGGAAAGAAAGGTCAGATCTTACATTTGGTGAGTCCCTTTGACCCTTGTGGTCATCATCTTGGGAAATCTATGGATGTCCTTGTGGCCCTTATGAAGTCATTTCGATTTAAAGAAATATCTAGTAAGAATTTGAGACCTTCCATGATTTTTTTGGAGATATATTTGTCCTTCAAAATATTTTCTAGCATTTGAGTCCCTTCCAAAATCTATTGTGATTGGAAAATGCCTTGCGGCAATTTTGGAACCATCATAAATTATATGGAGCTAGGAATCATTCCTAGAATACCTTGCGGGAGTTTGGGGCACAACAAAAAAATTATGGAGCCATGAATCACTCCGAAAATACCTTGCGGAAGTTTGGAACACCGTGGAAAGTTTTATGAAGACATGATCGCTCCAAGAATACCTTGAGGGAATTTGGGGTATTATCGGAAATTTATAGCTGGCTTGGATCCCAGAAATACCATGTATGAATTTGTTTCCTTCTACCATGTAAATAGTAATATAGGACTCTATAAATATCCCGAGGGAATCTGTAACTACCCTACTTTATATTATTTTTCTTTGGAGAATATGTTGTGGGAATGAAGGGGACCTCCATTTTTTTTCATGAGATATATAATGTCGGAACATTGGGTACTTCTGAAATTTCAGAACTATTATAATGAATATTTCATGAAAGTCTAATGCCTTTCAAATACCTAAAGTCATTTGGGTTAGCGGCTCAAGGGGACGATTCCGAAATGAGAAAGAATAATAGCACGACGGGGAAGGGTGCACTTCCCTAATCATCCAGTATTTTTCTTCCATTTTTTGGAAGAAACCATTTTTTTCATAGTCTTAGATGATTTCCGACAACTTTTCAGTAATTTTAGGAATTTCTAGCATATTTTAGCAATTATTTTCACCTTGAGATTATTTTCTTATGAAAATGAGGGTCTTTAATAATTTGCAACTAATCAATTTATGTTGGTTCTAGGAATTCTTTGTAATTTTGAGAACTTCTAGGGGTTTGTTGGTTAGTCTCTTCCATTTCTGGGGGTCTGTTCGTAATTTAACAAGTGCTGGAGGGGGAGATCACTAATTCAGACATGCCTACTTCGCGACACAATGAGATATTTTCATCGATGAGTATTAAGTATAATGTATATGACATTTTCTAGACCTGAAGTCCTCGCATTTTCTCAGGATGAGTACTGACTCACTTAGGATCTTTCAAACGCTACTCCGTAACTAGGTAGTTATAAAGTAGCTTTCGGTTGAGTCGTGATTGATACAACGAAATATGGTTGAGCAAGATGAGATTTCCCCCTCCAACTTGAAGAGATATTCTCTAGGGCTTCTCGAGTGATCAGATTCAGAAAGCGTGGTCATGTGCCATAGGTTAATTGTTAACTCGATTTGGGAATATGTATCATGGTTTTGAGAAGAAAGGTCTTATACGTCTTCAACGTATCAAATTTTCCAAACACTTTTTCTTTTTTGGTTTTTTAATTTTAATGATTTGAATGAAACTAACCCGGACATACATTGTTTTGAGCAAAATTGCAATAATGTTATTTTGTGCAGAAATAAAAGTTCTTAGAATTACTTGGGGATTTTTTTGAATTAATTCTGGAATGTACAAAGATTTTAGGAGCCAACAAGGACTAGAGGCGACAACCAGACTCCAAACTACCTGGTGACGCTGCCACCCCCAGGTTGCGCCACGTAGATATGGCTTCAACGTATCTATAATATTTTGTTGTTTCATGCTATTATAGTGTCACTTTCGTATATTTTTTATGGAATTTTATTGTTTTATGTTATTTTAATGGACTAACCTATTGACATGTTGCATTATGCCAGTTCTTTTTTTTGTCTGTTTTTGTATTTTTTAGAGCTCAAAACCCCTTTTTTGTGGAATTTGTTTGGAGCAAAAGAAGGCCAGGATTTATGAGAGAACTTGTATTTTGGGATTGTAAACTACTTTGTGTGAATCTTATGTTAAGTATTACTTTTTTTAGTGTATAAATGTTTTAGTATTTAAATGTAGGTTATATCTTTTCATACGTGCAATATACGTATATAGCGCGTGCCATGATTTCCAACACCAAAGATAGGCCATTGTACTGCTGGTGTGGACACCCAACCCCAACGCTTTATTTTATCACTAACGCTATATTATTGGGTGGAGTGTTCGTGCCAACAATGCCTTTTTTGGAATGCCATATATAGCCTTTTTTGTACTAGTGTTAACAACTCTAAGATTGTGTTTAGGGAAAAATAGTAGTAAAACAAATATTTGACATGGGGTAGTTAGTTATTGTCAAGTTTAGAGTTTATACCCCATTTAAAATGACTATAATATATTTCTCGCCTCACCCTCTTGGCGTGTGATCTCATGTTAATCCATATGTAAACATCATGTGTAGCTAAACAAGTGAAACCAATACTAAACATGAAGTATCATCGTGTGTGGCCGATACTTCACTTGAGTTGTTAGTAATCTATATCTCTTATAAAGAAAAATCCCACTAAGATGCATTTATGGTATCTATCTCAACATGCAAGCTATCCACATCATCCACTATTGTAGCCAATCATTTGTCTATGTCATCCACTAATAAAATCCTACTAAGATGCATCTGTGATATCTATATCAACATGCAAGCTATCCACATCACCCACTATTGTAGACAATCATTTGTTAATGTCATCCACCTTCATTTGCATGCATCTTATACCCTTTCAATTTACATTATAGAGTGCTTATAGAGATTTCCGCTGCAACGCAGCGGGTATTCTTCTAGTTGCATTAGATGGTAGTTGCGTGTCGTCTTACCGTGTCTTGCTTGTGTCTTGAACATGCTTGATCTGCTCCATACTGATAGATTATTTCAAGTTCTTTGCTTTCCAGGGTTAGTTTCTTCTGTGTTTTTCGTGGATAAACTCATATATGATCTGAGTTTGCGATGGACTACACTTCAGGAACCCGTCTTCACAATGGGAAAGTACTATAAATTGTCATAAAGCGGCTTGCATGTTAATTAGTCTATGTTGGCTTCAATTGCTTGATCCTACCATCATGTTATATGCCTCTTTTTAATCCGGTACAATCGTGTCTTCCACATCCCAGCAAACCTTGTTTTACTATCTTACTGGCTCGTCCCTTGTGTACCATGCATAGGATAATATGATGTTTCCCCTGTAACTTTGGATTGGGATATTGTACTATTATTATTGATTTGCTACGATTATTTTGATGCTGATTATATCTGATGAAGGATGGAAGGTCAGGTGAACCCTCGTCGGTGCTTTGTTCCGTTCGAGTCACCTAGGATCTGAGTCCGGTTACTGTGTCTTCTTTGTTTGATTGGCACGAGGTTGGGAAAACCTACCAATTTCGCATGCAGGACTATATGGGTAGGTATGTTGTTCGGGACGTGCCTCAAGCCCTCAACTCATGAGATATCCCTCTCTAACGTGGATGTGGTTCTAGTTCAGATAATGTCGAAGGCTCGTTGCCGAGGTTGCGATGTCCCTCCCTTCCCCCTTGCTGATGGTCGTTGTCTAGTCGACAAATCTTGCGGTTTTGGGGGTTCGTTGACCATCTATTTGTCTTTGTTGGCGGAGGTTGCATCATTGATGTCACGACATCTTCATTTCCTACCATCGCTTCTTCCCTCATCTAGGTAGGTGAAGCCTTTGACGCCATTAATTATGTCCTTTAGACCCAATCTAATATCGTGAATTTCTATCGCGCGATGTTGTCATGTCGTCTTGGATGAGTTGCGGCCTCGGGGCCATTGTGTAAGTCGGAGGGGCGGCGGCTATGGATATCTTCATCTTATGCAACGTGTTGACTCTAGTCGCTTGCGTAGGTAGGTTATTGATATGCCTAGTGTGCGGCCTCGGCCAGTGCTAATGTATCAGTTAAAGTGTGAGCTTCCGATAACACCTTCATGGGAAGGGTGTCGGATCTAGTTAATCATCGACTGACCAACTGCGCAGCCTTGGGGATGGTGTGTGCTCGTTGGTTAGGTTTGTAAGTTGGAACGGCGAGCTTGAATCAGTGCGGATGCCCGAACGATGGCTTCGGAATCCGTTTTTTCGTTTGCAGGATGTCATCTCTTACCACGTGGATGATAGTGTTGTCGGTTTGACTGGTGCGTCGTCTTAATGCTAGTGTACGCGTACATTCCTTTTTTCTTGAAACGGATAAAATTGAGGTCCAATGGGGAGGTGCCCATGGCCTAGAATTAAGATAGAAGTCAACTTTATAAGAAACCACAAATTCGTCCCCTAGATAGAGGACTCAAACCCGGGTCTACGCGTACATTCTAGATGTATAAGTTTGCAATGATTTTTTTCTTAATAACTTGTTAATTCATTTTCCTTTTCAATAAAATACAGAAGTCTTCTGGTTGGTCAAAAACTAAGTATAGTATCATTTTGTCTACGTGATGCTCAAGTCACACGGAAGGTTGTGCCCGGCTGGCAGCAACACGAGAGCGAGCGGCCGAGACCTGGAGTAGAGAGAAAGGAGTGACCGTTCTACCAGGCCACACGCCTAACTGTTTTCAGCCGTTTCTCGTGTACACACATTCGATAGCCAGCACATGAATGAAAGCGATTGACCCAGCTGCAAGGTAAACCGAACGCGCGGGAACGGGATCTGAATCTGAATCTCAAGGCATGTGGTCTGACGACTCTTCAGTCGGCGATGTCATCAGAAATTCAGCATTCAGTTCAACGGCGGCAAGCAAACGAAGCTGATGTGATTTGGTCAACCACTCTATCCATGACGAGTGACGGCAGCGGAATTCTGGTGTGCTGTTTTCCAAGGCCTGGTCTGGTCAAACCCACGACACGAGCAGAGTTGCTCTGCTTTTCTATATCTGTTGGTTTGGTGCAACGATTCCAAACAAGCTCGGTGCTCACTGTTCTGCTAGTTTCACCACTGCCACTAGCAGATTCTTTGTGAGTGGTTACCACTGTAGCCAAAGCCGCATGTAATTCGAATTCTAAATGCCTTCAAAGTCAAACTTGTTTAAATTTAATCGAATCCATTCAGAAAACTAACATCTGAAACATCAAATAACTCTCATGAGATTCTTTGTGAAATACGTATGTTTTAATATCTTGGGGTATCCTTCTCATGTGGGACATGAGGAGATGATAAACTGAAGCTTTTAGGCAGCCTAAACATGTGGCAAAGCCCCATTGTCCATTAGCGTTATGAGTTAGGGTCATTTTAGTCTTGAGCCACCAATACCATGAGTTCACAGACTTGGCCTCAACACAACTGCACACAACACACACCGCTGAACAAACAACAAGTATAGGTTGCCCGTGAATCTCACCGGTATTGCTTTAGTTTGAGCAGCAACTTTGATCCTTCCTGGATGAAGCACACATTGATCGATGCCCAACAGACAAACACTCAGCTACACTTCTTAGAGATCAATCAACTCTTATTTCAATATCAGATTTTGTATATAAAAAACAGTTTTTTTTTCAATTTTTCCATCCATGAGTTTTTTTAGAACCATTTACTATCCATAAGTGATTCCATGAAACCATGTTCCCCGGTGTTTTTTTTAAAGGCTAATGTTAGTGGCCGGCCGGCTGGCCAAGCTTCAGCCGGTCGGGCCAAGCCCATTGTGCGCATTGTTTACTGCTTTTGTTGCGTATGACACACCATAAATGTTGTAATCATATTATTAAAATGCTACTATCCATACTATTATAATGTTAAAATAATATTATGTTGATCTATGTTATTCTTTGCTAATCGTATGTATCTAGCTATATTTTAGTGTTAAGCACATCTATTTTAGAGCGTGACATAAAAATGATATTAATGATTTTTGCTATAACAAAAAAGATAATGTGTGATCGCTGATGATGGGTTTTGAATTTTGTTGCAACCGTTATTAAAAAAGTTACCACCGGTGAATTTTGTTAGAATTTTTTGCGGCAACGGTGAAAAATTTGAGAAAAAATGCCCATAATAATGTTTTGTTGCATTAGTGTATCAGAAAAACTGCAAGCGACATCTAAAAAAGCTATGATGATATGAGATATTCTATTTTTATTTTGCGAAGGGGTACACGACAATCTAGGCCGTTGAGTGGTCCAGATCGGATGGCTGTCCGGAGACTGGCCGAAACTGGCCGGTTGACCGGCGCCTAGAGCGGCCCAAGAAAAACATGTTCCACAGCACGGCCCAATATGCCTCTTCTAGGCCTGATCTACTACACTGCCACGCTGCGCAAAATTTCCAGTATTGGGCCGGACAATGCGCACTCACCATACAGTTGGGCTGGCTTATTTTCCCTTGTAGGGTAAAAAAGTTTCAGGCCGGAGGAGCCCGGTGGAGAATGTTGTATACTAGGGCGTATTATTAGAGCATATCCAAATTTCCTATTTTAATACAAGCAAATCCCTACCTTTTTATCATTTTAGGAAGTAAATTACCACAAATTTATAGCAAGAAATTAATGTTCATAAAACACTTCCATTTTAGTAGATCGGATTGCCGTGTTATCTCGATGGAAGTCTTGTTCTATATATACAATCTCGTTTGAGATCAACATCGACATCAAAAGACGACGATGGGGCCTTCACGACGAGCTCTCGCCGGTCTGGTCCTCCTCTTGATCGTCGTCGTCTCGTCCAGCAGCGCTTCCCTTGTGGAGGAGACGTGCAAGTCGGCCAAGGGCGTGGACTACAACTACTGCATCAAGTTCTTCCAGGCCGACAAGGGCAGCGCCACCGCCGCCGACAAGCGCGGGCTGGCCGTGATCGCTGCCAAGATCACCGGAGCGTTAGCCAGGAGCACGAGCAAGCGCATCGCCGCCCTCAAGGCCTCGACGAAGGACAAGAGGGTCCGGATGGCCCTGAGCGACTGCGACGACGTGTACTCGCAGGCCGTTGACGAGCTCGACCAGGCGGCGGACGGCATCAAGGCGGGCACACCGAGAGGCAAATCCGACGCGAACACGTTCCTCAGCGGCGCGGCGAACGCCCCGGAAACCTGCGAGACCAGTTTCAGCGAGCTGGGCGTCAAGTCGCCGCTCGCCGCCGAGGACTCCGAGTTCTCCAGGGAGGTCTTGCTTGCACTCGCTATAACGAACTCGTTATAAGTTGCTTTGATTTAGAAGGGAATTATTTCTCAGTTCGTCTGGTCATTTGGGTGCATACTTTTATCATGGAACTCTCGTTGTGATCTGAAATACTCTACTAGCATGGGAATAATAGTCTACCTGATAATTTATGAACTTCACATGAAGTAGATGCGCCCACTATCCAGAACATGTATTGCCTTTTCTTTATGATAATATGTGTTTCATTTACACAGTAAAGATCATAGTAAAAAAATCGTAAACACTGATATGATAAAACTGAAAAGACAACAGAACGCTACTGTTTGCACAAAGACCAACAACCAAGATCGAAGAAATCCTGTGACTTGACACCAACGCCCGTTACCTGCTTCTGGCACTGCCATGACAGCCACCAAACGAAAAAACAACGGATCACCTTCATACCAAACGGCAAACTCGATGAAGCTTCATCGCTGATATCTGATTATTTTTCTTCCCTGGATTTTTGGGTTATTTTTTCTTTTGAAAAAACGGTTGTTATCTTTTACAGAGCTAAATATTTTTAAAACCATATGAAAATTGTTCAGCGTGTGTTTCATACAAAAGAAAGTTCATCATATATTAAAGAGTGTTTACTATGTATTTAGAAAATGTTAATTGTATATTTAAAAGTTCATCAAATATAAAAACATTCAATGATTATAATAAAAATGTTCATCATATATTATTAAAAAATGTTTAATATGTATTTTAAATTGTTAACTATGTACTACAAAAATGTTCAATGTATATTACAAAAAAGTTCCTTATAGTAAAACATGCTCATCATGTATTAATTTCACCTTTTAATAACAAAAAAAACACTAAAATAAAAGATAAAAAATACAAATATCGTAGGCTGCAGGCTGGGCTTTAATACGAAAAATAAGTGAATCAACAAACATGCTACTCGCTGTAGTGAACTAGGCTGGCCCACCCATAGGCGTTGCGGGCATAGCCGTTAGAGTCTCTGTTGCAAAGCGGTGAACGATTAGACAAGATCTAACGGCTTCCACGTTTCAATCGTATGTTTCTGGAGATAAGGGAGTTTACAAAACTCCGATCGGTGGATGCGTGGCACTGACCATTGACGAATTGTGGTTTGTCGACCGAGCCCAACATATATCCATGTAGGCGAGACCAAGGCCGGACTCGCTGATGGCAAGATTTAGACATGTTCATTCGGAGCCTCTGCCAGATGGCCCAAGTTCTCAGACACGAGCTTCAAAAGCCTTCAACCTAAGACCACCAAGTTTGAAAGAAGAACAAGCTTAGCGGAGTATGACCTGAGCAATGTCATATTTCTACCAAGAACGAGCACACATGGAGTGCTACTTCCCAACTAGCAGACAACAAAACGTGTTGAGCATGCTGTTATGATGTGATGTGATTGCAACCTCATCGCCACAGAAACGTGAAAAAATATAGATAAACAGGCTTGGATGGTACAAATTTAGAAATTATTATTTTTATAATACACTTTTTTGAATAAATTATAAAAATAATACACGTTTTCTAAAATTTCCAAAAATAATATAGCATCGGCCACGGGCTGGCCGATTGGGCCCAGTCGGCCTAGCCGTGGCCGACAGGGTCCAGCGCGAGGTCATCAAATTGCGGTGCCTGTCGTCCTCGGCATGGCCGAGTGGAACCTGTCGGCCTCGGCTGGGCCGAATGCATGGCCTGGCGCCGGTCCATCCCACAAATCGGCTTCCACCAGGCCGACTGGATCCTGTCGGCAACGGCTAGGCCGACTGGGCCCAATCGGCCAGGCCGTGGCCGATGCTGTATTATTTTTGTAAATTTTTAAAAACGTGTATTATTATAGTAATTTGTTAAAAAAAGCGTATTATTTTAAAAAAATATTCACAAATTTATGGGGATCTAACTAAACCGGTGCTTCTTAAATCCATATACATAGGCTGCATTTGGCAGCTCAATTTTTGTTCCTTCAGTATTTTGGGAATATTATGGTTTTTTCAGAAATCATAGTTTTCAAAACATAGAGGTGTTTGTCTTCAGCAAATACCATAATTTAATAAAACATGGTATCTTAAATACCATTTTTTGAAGTATTTCAGGAAAAGGTCTCAACCACTTTTTTCTAGACTTCAGAAGAAAAACTATTATTTTCATAAACTGAAGTATTCATTGCCCACACAATTGAATATTGAGGTTTTAGATTACTTAGGTTTTAAGAAAACTATGTTGCCAAACTAGGCCACATTTCATTGTTTATTTGTTTAATAGGTGGGAAATCGATTGTTTACCTAAATATTACATGTTAATTTCTACTCCATCCGGTCTCTTTTATTTACTTCACATATAAGATTTGTCTGGACTCTGGAGTCAAACTTTGTGAATTTTGATCATATTTATATTAAAAAATATCAACAATACAATACTAAAGTAATACAGTATAAAAATTAAATTTATGATGCATCTAATGATTTTGATTTTCTATTGTGAATGTTTACACTTTTGACTTTAAAGTTGATCAAGCTTTACGAAGTTTGATTTTAGACAAATCATATATGCAAAGTGAGAAAGGACCGTAGAAAGTACTAGCTAAATATTTGTATGTTGCTACAGACTGTGAAGCTAATTCATTTACCACCTCATGAGAAGCATCATCATCTTTTTTTTTGCGAAAAAACTTCCGATCTATTCATCTTCAATCATGGTAGTACAACGAATACCAAAAATAATAAAAATTACATTTAGACTCGTAGACCACCTAGCGACGACTACAAGCACTGAAGCGAGCCGAAGGCGCGCCGCCGTCATCGTCCCTCCCTCGCCGGAGTTGGGCAAAACTTGTTGTAGTAGACAGTCGGGAAGTCGTCGTGCTAAGGCCCCGTAGGACCAACGCACCAGAACAGCAACCGCCGCCGTTGAAGAGTAGAGTAGATCGGAAGGATCAAACCTGAAGACACACAAACGAAGACGAACTACGACGAGCTCCGAGCATATCCACCAAAGATAAATCTGCCGAAGACACACCTCCACACGTCCACCGATGATGCTAGACACACCACCGGGATGGGGGATAGGCGGGGAGAACTTTATTTCATCTTCAGAAATCCGCCACCATCTCATCTTTCTGAGAAAGTCACAAACCCTAACAAAATTTAAAAGAAACATCTAAAAACGATGCCCTCCCACCGAAAACAACCGAGATCTACCGCGTCACCATGGCCCTAAAGCCACGAAGACGAGGCGGATCAGCAGTAGCGCCGGCGGGAGGCGGGAGGAGACAATGGCGTGCTCATAACACAAACACCTATACATCATCATCTTTGTCTTTGTTGACCTAGGCATTGATGTATAGGTGTTTGTGTTTAAGATTGATGTATAGGTGTTTGTGTTTGTTGTCGGTGGAAGGGCATCGTTTTTAGATGTTACTAGTAATACAATCAATAGAGAGATAAATCAAATATTTAGTTATTTAATAGAGATATGGAAAACAATAAATGTTGATCAATACTAGTAGTAGCCATTTACAATTGCTCTGCCCTGATCTTTCGCCATTGATTGATTGATATATAAATTCGGGTTTATTGTCCTAAGTGACAGTCTTCTATATATACCATCCACCTATGAAACACTAGTTTGATAGATCAATCTTGTTGACACCAAAAACATCTCAGAAACCCAAGAAAATCGTAGGCAGCAGCGAAGCCATGAGGCCGGCGCAAGCTCTCTCGCTTCTCCTCCTCCTCGTGCTCCTTGCCTCGTCCAGCGCTTCCGTCCTAGAGGACACGTGCAGGAGCTTCCCCATCACCGGCAGCTACGACATCTGCATGAAGTTCTTCCAGGCCGACAAGGGCAGCGCCACCACCACGGACAATCGCGTCCTCGCCGTCATCGCCACTAGGATCGCCGGAGCGACGGCCGTGAACACCCGCAAGCGCATCGCCGCCATCGAGGCCGGGGAGAAGGACCCGAAGATCCAGGGGAACCTCGCCAACTGCGACAAGCTGTACTCCGGCGCTCCAGGCCTGTTCGACGAGGCCGCCAAGAGCATCTCGTCCGGCAAGTTGGGCGACGCGGTGAAGAGGATCAGCTCCGCGCTGGACATTCCCGGAGGCTGCGAGGCCGGGTTCCGCAAGGCCGGCGTGAAGTCGCCGGTGTCCGCCGAAGACTTGGAGTTCGAGATGGAGTGCGCCATCACTCTGGGTGTGACGAGGCTGCTGATTGACAGTGTAGTTGGCTAGCCGCCGAGGATATGCATGTATCTGAGTAACGGCAGCAGGAGTCCATAGCCATTTCGATGAGCAATCTCCTCGAATTTAATAAGCCCACAATGGTTTTTTCTTTCAGGGTTGATAACACAAAATGTTATCACTGGACTATGCAAGGCGTTTCCAATACAAACTGAACGAGGTCTAAAAGCATTTCCTTTCGAATCGCTACAAACTGAACGAGGTCTAAAAGCATATCCAACGGGTTCCATTAAAAAATAGCCCGTAAAACTAGTTTTAGAAATGGCTATAAACATGACAATACTAGTAGATGATAAGATATAAATATGAGTGTATAGGGTGACATATTACAACTTATATCTCTGTCCGGTAATTTCATAAATGTACTGACGGTCCAGCTAGTGTGTCTTCAGAGTTCAGACCATGTTCACACAATTGAAAACCATTTGCCTACTTTACCCCATTTCATGAGAATACCTCCGGTAAATCCAACTCCAAAGCCCACCCCAACAAAGAGAAACAAAATTATATCAACATGAACTCCAAATGCTCTTACAGATGCCTCAATTGGATGACTTGAATCACCGCATGGTTTGGACAAGGGTGGTCCACAGAGACCTGCATTCCCTTCATATGAAGTGCTGTTAAATGTGGAAAACTGATGTGCCAGTGGTATCTTTCCGCCCAACTTATTTTCACACAAGTTCAGGGCGCCAAGAAATGTTAAATCTGTTAGCTCTGGTGGAATTTCCCCAGAAAGCTTGTTCCAGGACAGGTCTAGTGATTCCAATTGACGCATCTCACCAATTTGTGATGGAATCCTCCCAGTAAATGCATTATGTGACATATTCAATGTACGAAGCGAAATTAGCCTTCCAGTTGATTCAGGGATGTCCCCATCAAATGCATTATTTGAGAAGTCAATTACCGTTAAGGTAATCCAGACTTTTACAAATGTCTGAAGCTGCCCTTTGTATGTGATTTCAACAGTTTCATAGTATAAATCACTATACCACATCTGATGACCTACAATATTTCCTTTGTCATTGAACTTTGATGTCATTGATGTAAAGCTCTCAAACCATCGTGGATTCAAATTGCCAGAGAAGTTGTTTGAAGATATATCAATGATTTGTACCTTTGAGAAGTATTCCTCAGATTCCCTATTCCGGATGGGATAGGCCAGGGAACCGTAGAACTGATTGGATTTCAAAACTAGGACACGGAAATAGGAAAGCCTACCCAACCAAGATGGGAAATTATCCGCAATCTGATTGTTTCCAATATCAAGAACCTCCAAATCAACACAATTGGAAAGAGACCTAGGCAACTGTCCTTCAATCTTATTGCCATGTAAATTTATGGTCTGAAGATGACATTTTGCACTAACATTAGAAGGCAATGTTCCTTCAAAATGATTCTCCCTCAAATTTAATATAATCAATTGGCTATCTTCTATCAGGCAAGATGGTATTAACCCACTAAAGTTGTTATGGGAAAGGTCAAGGACTACGAGGTTTCTTGAGTCACAAATTGAAGGTGGTATATGTCCAATTATGTTATTTCTTGACAATTTGAAATGAGAAGTTATCTGAAGATAAGCAGTGAAGTTTGACATAAGAGAAGAGAACTTGTTGTTTGAGTAATCCAAGATTTGAGGGTGAGTGTTGATTGCTGTCAACGTGTTTGGCATTGGGATCTGCCCTTGAAGTCTATTGAAACTGAGATCAAATAAATCCATATAGGTGCATGGGAGAACATATGAAGTGAGTTGCGTATGTGTGAATATGTTGTTCGAAAGATTTAATCGGGTAAGGCTATCAGCCCAACTCTCCCATATCCATTGTGGTATACTCCCTTTTATGTTGTTCCTTGAAAGGTCCAGCACTTCGATGTGGTTAACATGCATCAGAAAATAAGGAATTGTTGTCAAGTTGCAAGATGCTAGTTGTAATCTCCCAAGTTTAGGAAGTAAGGGTATCATGGATTTACTGCTTTCTCCATCCAAGACATTCAACATGTTGTCCGAGAGGCACAAGAAATAAAGCTTTCTTAACTTCCACAGTGAACTCAATTGTAGTGAACCTGTTAAGTTGTTTGAGCAAAGGTCCAGACCCACCAAACTATTGAGTTGCAATAATGATGCAGGAATTTTTCCACTAATTTTATTATCTCTCAGATAAATAGTTCTCAACTGTGAATATAGTGTATCAAATTCTTGTATCGGTCCAGAAAGTTGGTTTGATGAAAGATCCAACTGTAGCATTGCTGGAGAAGTGAATAGATGTGTGGGTACCTCTCCTGCAAATAGAGTTAAAATGGTTCTATATTAACATCACAACATCACAGTAAAGACAACAAAATGCATATTTTCTATAAGCAAAGTACGAAACCCAATATATTCTTTTCATCTTTTTCTTCGAAAAAGGAGGTTGAAAATAATTGCCTCTACGTTAAAAAGATTGCAACCATCTTTATGAAATTATTCAGCAAAGGTCTAGCAAAAACATACATCAAACTAACCGAAGTCACCACGCTGGACCTACAAACTTGACAATGTGGGGAAATTATGTCATCACACAACAACGTGCCACTAGCTAGATCTGGGGCCATCATCGAGTTGTCTGTATAGCGTACCAGGAGCACAAATCCGGTCTAGCTGACCCTAAGCGTGCATCGCTTGCACGCACTCCAGAAGTCACCACCATCGTCATTGAGCCATCGACCCATCTTCAAGGGAGAAATTTGCATGATCATTGCCAAGCTAGACATCGACGCCACGAAAAACACCATCGCCCTACGCCCGTCCATCATCACGTGTCCTCCGCCATTACCCGATGCACCACGTCGATGAAACCCATCGTTGTTGACGCAATAGATGCCATGCCGCTCCACATTCACGAACACCGTCATCTTCCATTGGTCCCATAAGCTTGGTTCAACTCCCACACGTTGTCCCCAAGGGGGAAAATGACACCAGACGCGACCAATGTCCAACCCGAAATAGATCGAGGGTTTCCCTCGAAGCTATTTGGGCGGGATCACTAATTACATTATTGATGCCTTCAACAAGGTTACGATGCCCGCAAGTGTCGGCGTCGATGGCTTCGCCTGCCGCCAGAGCCTTCTGGCAGTCCCAATCGCCCACCTTGATCCGGTTTAGCTTGTCCACCTAGCAGTCCACCCTGGAACCGCTCCACCGCAAGGAAACATGCCCCATATGCCGGCAACCAGAGCAGGTGGAGATCCAAATCCATGGCGTTAAGATGCCTTGAGCTGAGCCATGAGGACATCCCAGTCTCCACCAAGCCCATCTCACTAGACATCGCATCTCTTTGCCCAGTGGCGCTCCGAAAATGGCGAGGAGATCAGAGTAGGGGGGGGGGGGGAGTGGGGCATAAAAAATCCTCGTAGTTAGGACCTTAAAGTTAGGGGCGTTTCGGCATGGGGTCGTATGCTAGCAATTTGGCCATGGATCCCAATAATAGCGAGGTGTTTCCTAGAGATTGGTTAAACATGTCAAGGTAACCTTGTCCAACTCTAGTATTAAGACCATCCAACGTTGAAAGTTGTTATCTATTTATTTATTTTTAAACGAGCAATGTTATTATCTATAAGCAATAATCAAACTTTTGAGACAAATATTCAACGCTCAAACCTTTTATGTAGTGCCGCTTGGACTCTATTGCAATAAGTGGACTGACTAATGTACATAGATGCCATATTATAAAAAATGGAAGTAAGTACTCTAACAAATCAACTTGTGAGAGTCGAAGTTGAGATCTACACTCATGCCAGCACCTAGATTCAGAGACACCAGAGTTTCCGCTGCATAAACCATACAACTTTTCTCCGCACAACAAGCTTACGAGGTCAACAAAACATCCACAAACAACCCACTCTTAAGTTGTTTACCAAGACTAGTTTTACAAGTTATCAATAAGCAATAGGCAAGGAGGTTGGGTTATGCTTTGAAACTTACCCGTAAGGTCATTTCTAGAAAGATCCAAATAAACCAGTCGAGTCAGGTTGACAATTGTACTTGGTATTCTGCCAGAAAACCTGCAGCCCTTCAATACTAATGCCTTCAAATTGTTGAGATGTCCAATATATGTTGTTATTGGACCAGAAAAGCCACTACGAACGATTTTCAGACTTCTTAGTTTCTTGAGATTTCCAATTGAAGAGGGTATTATGCCAGAGAACGCACAATCGGAGATTATCAAAGAAGTCAACTTGTAGTGGTTGCCAACTGATGGTGGTATTTGCCCAGAGAATCCACAATTAGTGATTTCCAAACTTGTTAAGCTGGTGAGGTTGCCAATCAAGGAGGTCATTATCTTAGAGGAATTAAAGTAAGAAAGTTTCAAGCTTGACAAGTTCTTAAGGCTACTAACCCATGAGGAAAATAGCTCTAACTCCCCTAAAAATAGTAGAAAAGAGAGTTGTAGGTTTTGCAAGGAGTTGAGCTTGTGGAAAGACAAATCGGTAGGATCAATAGAAATTGACCCTCCATCAAAACCTAGGTCCCTTAGAGACAGGAGGTTGCTAAAAGAGCTCAGCTTGATACCAGAGAAATTAGTACGATGTAGACTCAAAGTCTCCATAGAAGCCCCATTTCGAAATTCTGGTAAATGCCCTGAAAGATTAGTGTTGCCTGACACATCAAGCACTCTCATGTTCTCGAGTTGAAATATTCTCTGTGGAAACCAACCACTGAATCTGTTAGAGCTGAGTTGAAGAACGCTTAAATTGAGAAAGCCCGTGAAGAATTCAGGAATCACACCAGAAATTTCATTATTGTCGAGGTTGATCATGGTAAGGTATCGAAGACTTGACAGGGAGGAGTGGATTCGACCTTGGAGTACACAAGATGCCAAGCTAAGAACCCGAAGGCGGGGAACACCTTTTGCTAGATTGTTGCACCACTCTTCTCCGCTACCATATATGCGCACTCCACTAAGGTACAGTTTCCTCAGATTTGTAAGATTTGCCACTAAGTTCCCAAAGCTGGGCTCCTGTAGCAGGAGATAGTTCTTGTTGAGTTCAAAGAGAGTTGCTGTGTCATAAGATTCAATACTATAATGTTGTATAGAAAGATCCAATGATATGAGGCTCGTGAGTTTGCCGATGGCGATCGGTATCTGACCAGTGAAGCCTGAATGAGAAAGGTTGAGGTGAGTCAACTCAGATAGTCTCTCGAAGCCAATTTCCGGTATGCGAGATAAGCCGAAGTAATTCATGCTGAGGTCGAGGTAGCGCAGGGAGGTGAGGTTGAAGAGTGCAGCATGACAGCCGTAGCTGTACAGGCCACGACCACCAAGATCAAGAATAGTGACACTGCTGCCATTGTCAGAGGCATAGGAATCATCACAGCCGATGCCTTCCCAGAGGCAGCAGTCTGTACCAGGTTGCCACGACGACAGGGTGGAAGTGGAGTCGTCGAAGATGAAGGACTGCTTCAGTTCCAGAAGTGCTGCAGCCTGGTGTGGATGGCAGTGAGAAGAAGCTGTATTACCATGGCCATGGCCATGAAAAGGTGTGGCTAGAGAGTACAGTTGTATCAGTATGAATAGAGCAAGTAGGTGAGTAGCATGAGCCATCGGTTCCTTTCTGAACTACTCGCTCCGATTCATAATAAATGTCTCAGATTTTGTACTAAGCTAGTACAAACTTTGAACTAGACGAGCGACACTTATTATGAATCGAAGGGAGTACAACCAGACTCTTGAGAACGATATATAACATCACATCGTCTCTTCTTTGCGACAAATGTCATCACCTATCTCTTTCTGTAGCCAGGAACTAAATGTATTCATTTTCTTGTTCTGATACAGATGTGTTTGTTTTCTTGTTCTGAAACGTATGTGTTTGTTTTTCTTAATGAGAGAGCCAATAGACATGGTGTCATGGTGGAAGAACACTCCTGCTGTAATATTATTAATTAAGATGTTGATGACTTTGAACTCTGACAAGTCTTTGGTCTCAAGCTTCAAAGATCAAGTCAAAATTAATCTGACGGGATAATAGGGTGTACATGTCAGTAAATGCTTTTATTAGTGCTCAGTCCAATGTTGACTGACCGTAATTACAATAGGCGTATATGTAAGAATTCTAGGGGATCTCTCAACATTTAGTTATATAGAAAAGGTCAGTGCTCTGCGCCGATCGACCGGGTTTCGGTCGATCGAACCCAGGCAGCAAAACACCAGTACTGTTGTAGCAAAAAAAGAGCTAGTTGCAGCAAAATATCGTGACAATATTGTTTTATATCATATTTATCACCGACTAACGGTAGCAAATTTGGTCACCAGTGGTAGCCTTTTCGCTATCAACTGCAACAAAATTTGCACCCCGGCATCGTCAATGACACTTCATTATTTTTGGTTGTAATAAAAATCGAGGGTCAGTGGTTACTTTTTCCGTTGCCTGTTGCAACCAAAAAATATAGCATCATCGTCGCCGGCCACATTCTCTTAAATGGATGTACATAACACTAAAATACATCTAGATACATTCGTTTTGAGCGACAAATAATATGGATAAATATAGTAACGTTTTTATGTCATGCTCTCAAATTGATATACTTAGCACTAAAGTAAATCTACATACATCCGTTTAATGATAAGTCACATAGATTAACGTAGTAGCATTTTAGTATTATATCTACTATTCTTAAGAAGTTGATCCCCACTATTACCAATTCTCTCTAAATGCACACTATCCACCTCATCATGCATGCCACATCAATTCTCTCTACATGCACAATATTCACCTCATCATGCATGCCACATCATCTTTTAATTCCTCAAGCATCTAAACAAACAATACTAGCTATTATCTCTAGATGCATATTATCCACCTCACCATGCATGCCACATCAGCTTTTAATATTTTATATCTAAATAGCTAGCATCCACTAACTATTTTATAAGACATGCAACTATGCCACCTCATCACTCCATTAAGCTTTAGAAATTAATTGCATGTGTGCATGTGTCCTTCATACATAAGTTTATTATTTCAATCTTTTACGATTTTTTTATCTTCCTACCTATAATTTAGTGCATATATGATGTGATGAAACATATGCAACATACCATTAGTTACAATATTCATGTTTATATAAGCAATTTTCATCAAAACATAATGCAAACAATTCCCGCGGCAACGCGCGGGATGTCAACTGGTTAGTATAGATAGTATATCATTTTAACATCATAGTTGCAACATCTTCGATGTATCATATGTAGCAAAACGAAGAACAATGGTCGCGCGGCATGCACCCGACCGAAGCTTAGACCGGTCGGCCGGCTGTATTCATTTACCTATATAAAAATACCCATGGTATTACTCTGCTATGTTGATGACTTTGAACTGACAAGTCTTCGGTCTCAAGCTTCAAAGATCAAGTTAAATTAATGTGATGGAATAATAGGTGTACAGGTCAGTAAATCTGTTTTTATTAGCGCTCAGTCCAATGTTGACTGACGGTAATTATAATATGAGGGTGCGTAAGAATTCCAGGGGATCTCTTGGATTATCTTCTTGCCTTCTTGGCCTCAACATTTAGTTGTTGGTTTGCATGCATAAAAATACCCATGTTATCTCATTTTTCCTTGCCATCTATGATGCTTCCTCTGTTTTCTCTGCCAAGGCTCGCTAGCTTTCATACTTATGGCATTTTCAACTTGGAGCCCCTGATTTTGATATCTGAACTTGCAAGGTAAACGTGACACTGCAAATCGGAATCACCATAAATTGCATGTTCATTTCTGTTAAAAGTTACTTATTATTCAAGTCATTTTTACGAGCACACCCTGCATAACTCAAACAGAATGTTATCTTTGGAGGCAATGGGCTTGCTGAAGACACATTGTTTTGAGAGAATGGACTATCTTCAGGGTGAAAACCTAAGGTCTGTCCTTAATTGGTTGTGCCTGGCACTGACCTTTTTGAAGGTGTTTCTTTTGTAAAATTGGACATCAGGTGTTGGCTTGGTGGTGGTTGTGTTGCAGCTGCGAGGATTATAACTTTATAACGGGACTATTCTTTTTTTTTCTTTTTTTATTGGCTGAGTGCATTCGTAGACCTTTTGGACATTGTGTAGTTGCAGAGGCCGAGTGTAATTAGTATCTTTTTGATATTAATATATTCTCTTTTCCAAAATCAGCAATTCGATTAAACACTTAAGTGCAAATTACACTATATCACCTTGTTATGCTAGTTGTTATATATAGTCCAGGCATTTATTTTTTTGCGGGTTAATCCAGGCATTCTTTGGCCTGATGAACTTTCAACTGGAGAAAGAATCTCCTATACGAGGCATTCTTCTCAAACATCGACCATGCTTCTGATTTTGTAAGAGAAATCTAGCATCAGCTTTTGTGATAAATTGCTATCTGCAAGTACATTTGATTTTTAGCATTCTTGATTAGCACGATTTTAATACAGAATGAAGAAATGACAGCATTTTCTTTGATTTCAATACTGTTTAAGCCCATGGTGAATTGCATGCCAAACCGATGATGCATTACCAGCAAAACCCGTACCTTCAAGTAGTAGAAAATATGCTTTTGCTCCAATATATAGATAAAGAATTCGAACAAGATACATAGTCGAACGATATAAGATAATGAAGTAGTCTTTTTACAATGTCGATCCTAAAATAATTGGTGCACGCAGACAACTACGCGATCAACAAGGAGCATCGGAAGAACTAAACATAACCTCACGCTACATCCTAGCACACCTAAGCGGCTAAGCTCCACGACAACACCCTTAAGAGGGAAGACGACGCAGAGCATCATCGTTGTCGAGTTCAGCCGGACAAAGATTGTCGCACGGGGCTTTGACACGGAGAGAAGAACCACGATGACGTACTCAAGAAAATTGTGGCATCCGAGGGTGTCGCCGCCGGCAATGCCAAGGCACGGAGCTTTCGCTCGGCAACTCACTCGTGCCACCGATGTCGCCAGGGGCGTGAGGAGGCATAATCATCATATCTGGATCAAGACATCGCGCCTACCAGAGAGGGAATGTCCGTCGCTCCACCACCCGTTGCCCAACCCAGGGGAGACATCATCCATCCACTCCTAGCCCGGCATCAGTCCCCGTATCTGGGTTGACCCTTCACTATAGGAGGCATCGACGCCTGCATCCCCAGCCAGTCTGATCTCCATGGACTGAGGGGACACGATCATAGGACTACCGACGGCTGCCACCAAGACCTTAAGCATGTCCTAAGGAGCTTGCACCATGAAAAATCCGTGGTCGACGACATCAATCTATTGGATGAGAAGCAGTATCAGGGCCACCACCATCGCACACCGCCCCCATGATGAAACCGTCCACGGAAGCACCCCAAGCCAAGACCAAGCCCGACTTCCCAGGAAGCAAACCCGATCTACACCGGGCCCATATCCGGCTTATCCGGGCACAAACCCTAGGACCGGCCGTTGTCGCAGCCCGTAGGGCGAAAGTCCAGCCCCCCGCGACGCCGACCTAGTCCCAAAAGAAGATGAGTCGCCACACCATCGCCCCGCGCTACCAACCGAACTGCAGCATCCACGTCACCACCGCCTGTACCAGCCCGCACCACCAACAACCACCGCCGGTCCACGCCACCGCAACCCGCTTCCCCTATCGGCCAGATCTAGTCGTCGCACCGCATTCACGCCCCTTCACCACCACCACACATCGCACCATGACCCAACAGTTCTCGGCCAATCAAGTAACAAATCCGAACGGATCTAGCCGCGGCGAACAAGCACGTAACCACCAAGGGGACGCAACAGTTAACGGTCGTCGGAGCTAGCCACAGCCGTTGGCGCACCCAGCCACACTGTTGCAGCACAACGAGCCGGGTGACGCGGTAGATCTCCTCGCCGCCAGCCAAATCAAAGCGCGCACCCCTGGAGCTCACAACACACAGACCTTCGCAACGTGTCCCGCAACTCGTGGCTCCGCCGCCAACTCCTACCGACGCGTCATCGTGTCGCCACTTGATGTCGCCGGTCTGCGACGACCAACGCCAATGCCGCCACCACTGATGGTCGGGCTTTGCCCGCCAATGAGTCACGGTGGCGACGAGGCGCGGAGAAGGGACGAGTGGGCCTTAGCCGACAACACAATGGTTTCCCCCTCGGTCGCACACGGGAGCGATCGAGACATTTTTTGTTTGTTACCCGTCGATGATGCTAGCCCGTCCATTGGTATAGATCGAGGTGTGATCCTCGTCTATTCGACTTCGTTCCTCATATCCCGCCCACTATAGTGAAATTAACGAGGAGTTTCTCTCTACATGTTAGTATGGGCGTCACAACTGTTTCTCATCTTATCTTTGTTTTCTCCTCATATGAACGACTAAGCGAGCGACATTGGATTCAGTTCGGAAGAATTATTTTAAGGATGACTAGATATATTTCTAAGTGTTTTTCAGAGGAGTGGTACTTTGATACATAGTTGTGTTTCGGGAGGAAGTGTTGCCGTTAACGTCAACGATGAAATCAGACGTTTCTTCCAAACCAAAAAAGGATAAAGGCAAGGTGATCCTTTATTACCCATATTGTTTAATATTGTGGCTGATATGTTAGCGATCATGATTGAACGTGCCAAACTAGACGGTCTGCGACGACCAACGCCAATGCCGCCGCCACTGATGGTCGGGCTTTTCCCGCCAATGAGTCACGGCGGCGACGAGGCGCGGAGAAGGGACGAGTGGGCCTTAGCTGACAACACAATGGTTCCCCCCTCGGTCGCGCACGGGAGCGATCGAGACATTTTTTGTTTGTTACCCGTCGATGATGCTAGCCCGTCCATTGGTATAGATCGAGGTGTGATCCTCGTCTATTCGACTTTGTTCCTCATATCCCGCCCACTATAGTGAAATTAACGAGGAGTTTCTCTCTACATGTTAGTATGGGCGTCACAACTGTTTCTCATCTTATCTTTGTTTTCTCCTCATACGAACGACTAAGCGAGCGACATTGGATTCAGTTCGGAAGAATTATTTTAAGGATGACTAGATATATTTCTAAGTGTTTTTCAGAGGAGTGGTGTACTTTGATACATAGTTGTGTTTCGGAAGGAAGTGTTGCCGTTAACGTCAACGATGAAATCGGACGCTTCTTCCAAACCAAAAAAGGATAAAGGCAAGGTGATCCTTTATCACCCATATTGTTTAATATTGTGGCTGATATGTTAGCGATCATGATTGAACGTGCCAAGCTAGACGGCCAAATTAAAGGAGTAGTCCCACACCTTGCTGATGGGGGATTATCGATTCTTCAATATGCGGACGACACAATTTTTTTTATGGAACCTGATCTAGAAAAAGCAGTGAATCTGAAATTAATATTATCAGCATTCGAGCAGTTATCTGGATTGAAGATTAATTTCCATAAAAATGAATTGTTTTGTTTCAGCGAGGCCCAAGCAACTCAATATGCCGAGATATTTGGATGCGAGCAAGGTCAATTCTGTATTAAGTATTTGGGGATACCCATACATTATAGGAGACTGACTAATGCGGAATGGAAGCACGTCGAAGTACGGTTGCAAAAAAGGCTAACTAGTTGGAAAGGGAAGTTGTTATCCTTGGGTGAAAGATGGGTACTCATAAATTCAGTGTTAACCAACATGGTACTGTATATTATATCATTCTTTCAGTTACCTAAGGGGGTCTTACATAGATATTGGATTATTTCCGATCGAGATTCTTTTGGCAAGGGAATAACGAGAAGAAGAAGTATCGACTGACCAAGTAGAATGTCGTTTGCCGTCCAAAGGACCAAGGGGGGTTGGGTATTCATGACCTTCAGATCAAGAACTCTGCTCTCCTCGGTAAGTGGCTATATATAAGCTAGTGAGTTTGGATGGTGTCTAGCCAATGTTACTTAAGCGAAAATACATCGGCACAAAAGCGTTATCTCAGGTTGTATGGAAGCCTGGAGATTCACATTTTTGGGCTAGTCTCATGGCGACAAAGAAAGACTTTTATCGCTTTGGGGTTTTCAAAATTAAGGACGGGTCGGAGGTAAGATTTTGGGAGGATATATGGCTAGGAAATGCCACACTCCAAGATCAATATCTGACACTATATAACATTGTGCGACATAAGGAAGATACGTTGGCCACGGTCATGCAAGAGTCTGTTGGGATACGTGGCATAAAACACACATTTTTCATACATACGTTACCCGAACCCAAGATCTATGCTATGGCTATGTAAAGTAACGGAGGGAATCGAAGTTCATACCTTTGAAGTCCGAAAGAGGGAAACGTTCTTGCGAACGTGGCTGGTGTAGACTCGGAACTACGACCTCCCTGCCGTGTTAAAGACCACCGGCGATGGAGGCTCTCGGTTGACCTCCGGCGATGAAGTAGCGCCACAGGTGTAGCGCCTCGAAGAGATTATACACGTACAGTACAATCGATGTTCCCTCCGGGCCCTGAACCAGGCGAGCAGCGGAAGAAAGACGGATTCGAATCCCGACTCCGGCAGAGCGACGACCTGCTATGGTGGAGAACTCCAAACCAGGTGCAGACTCCAAACAAGGGGAGTCCACTCTCTAGGTAGGAGAAGGAGAGGAAGAGAGATTTTTGTGTGTTGGAAAAAGGGGGGTGTACCCCTCCTTATATAGGCCAAGGGGGGTGCCATCCTCCTCCCTTTCCCGAGGTGGGACTAAACTCCCAAGGGAGGGGGATGCGCCGGCCAAGGGAGGGGGATGGGCCCCACCCTTGGCGCCAAGCCCGAGGGGGGGGGGAAACCCTCCTCCCTAATGGGTCCACATGGCCCATTAAGCCTTTTTCCATTATTTTAATTATTTTAATTATATTTTAATATTTAATTCAGATAATTAAATAATAAAACATTATTAAATACAATTAAACTTTATTTTAAAGCTTTCAAAATATCTGGAACAACTTCCGTTCTCCCCCGGAACTATTCCGGTGATATCTCCTATTTCACCGATGATCCCGAATCTATCCCAATGCATCGATTGCACCTTAAGTGTAACACCCTACGGTCCGGGAAACAGCAGACATGATCGAGACATTCTCATTGACCAATGGCTAGTCAGTTGGAACTGGTTACAATCCTTGACAACCCCTGTGCTTCCATCGAATGAACTTCAATCGCTTTTAGAAACCGTTAACGATACGACATAATCCCTTTGTGCTGCGGTACTTTGTTTGTCCGAGGTTTGATCGTCGGTATCCAACATACCGGGTTCACATCTCGTTCACAACAAACAAGTTTACTCGTCCGTTCCTATTACATCTCCTGTGACTTAGTCACTTGCTTGCAAGCTATTGATGCAATATTACCGAATGGGCCCAGAGTACCTGTCCATCACTTGGACTGACAAATTCCGCTCTGATCTATTAACATACTCATCAACCATCTATTTCGGAATACCCAAAGTGACCGTTATGGCCAGCATATTTCAGTCAGGCGGTGGGATACAAATCAAAGTCTCATAGATGACAAATATGTAAGATCATCACGGTCTAAGGACTAAGCCATATGTTACAAAGTCATCGCAATGCTGAACTAGGTGGGTGTGTGTCCATCACATCATTCCCCAATGATATGACATCAATAGACTTAAGTGTCGTCATGATCAGGAAACCTTGATCAATCAATTGCTCAATGAGCTAGTATACCTGAGTTAAACTATGGACTTGTGTTTTATACCACACGTGTATTAGTGTTTCCAGGTAATACAGTTTTTAGCACGGTATAAAACGTATTATGAACAAAATGGATATGTGACAAATATCTTTATTAAATTGCCTCTAGGGCACATATCCAACAGAGTCGCCCCCTAATATTGCATTCAGGAGAGACTTAATCGATCCTAGACTAGCGTCTTGGAATGCCTTGCTACAACGGTTAGCAGTAGTGCAGCTGTCACAAGGTCACGATGAGTTTCGATGGAATCTCAATAGGAATGAAAAAAGTTATGTGAATTCTATGTATAGGGCGTTTGTCCAATCTGAAATATTAGTCGATAATAATAATAAAATTTGGCAAATGAAGATATCTCTAAATATTAAAGTCTTTGCATGGTATCTTCGAAAGGGTGTCATCCTAACGAAAGATAATCTTGTCAAGCGCAACTGGCAAGGGATTAAAAATGTGTTTCATGTGCTCATGATGAGAGAATAAAATATCTATTCTTCACCTGTAAGGTTGCACGGTCTATTTGGTCAGCTATCCAAATGACTTCAAACTTGTATCAATCCATATATGTTGCTAATATCTTTGGCAATTGGCTTAACGAGTAGATAATAAGCTTAAAACCATTCTTAGGGTAGGAGCGTCGCCAAAATATGGTCGCTCTGGCTATGTAGAAATGACAAGATCTTTTCTGATAAAAATTTCACTTGTTTGCAGGTTCTTTATTGATGCACGGGTATTCTCCGTTCGTGGTTCATCTTACAACAGGTGGAATATCGAGGCTTTTTTATGGAGGCGTATGCACGACTGAAAGCGGTGGCGAGTGATATTTTTATCCAACATGGGTGGCCGTGTGATCTACACCTTGAGCTACCTGAGTGGCGATAGTTCTTTCACTTGCAACTTGGCGTACGCTCTTTTGCTTTTCTTTTCTTTTGGTGACTTGCGGCTGTGTGCATCTTAGTTATACAGAGGCCGGATGTACTTACTTAAACCTTTTGAGTAATAAAGCTCTTTATTCAAAAATATATATATTTCTAAGTTTTCATAGCTTTTGTTTGGTAAAAAGTGGGGACAACTATCCTGCATCTGGATAGTTCCTTTATCTCCTTAATTAATACAATCCAGATATTATTGTAAAAAAAAGGTATACATTAATTTTGTTTATTAATTAGTATAAAAAATAACATTTATAACTATTCAATACTACTTATCTTGTTCAATCGGTTAGCTCGAATTGAACACCAAAGATTAATATACCACACATCAAGCATTTCTGTACTTACAATCACAGCTATATATATGCATCATGTACATGCGATTTGTTATGAAACACCATAAACTACACATCAAGGTAATGGTGGAACAAACAACCATGAGGCATTGACAAGCTATCTCCTGTCTCCTCCTCATCCTCGTTTGCTTGTCCAGCGCTTCCTCCACTCTAGACGACTCGTGCAAGTCAGCGCCACCGCGGGGCGGACAAGCGCGGCCTCGCCGTGATCGCCACCAAAATCATACGGGCAGAGGCCGTGAGCATCCGCATGTGCGTCGACTCCATCAAGTCCAAGCCAACGGACAAGAATGTGTCCGGACGCCTCTCTGACTGCCGCGAAATATACACCGTGACGCTAGACTGGCTCGATGCCGCGGCGAAGAGCATCAAGTCGGGGAATCTGTAGGACGCGGAGCATACGCTCAGAGAGATGATATTGAGCACGGACACCTGCGAGGAAGGATTCCGCTGGCTAGGCGTGCCTTCGCCGCTGGCCGCCGAGGACGCCGAGTTCACCAAGACACTACGGGACTGCACTTATACGCCGACGGCCGGCCACCGTCGGCGTATACATTCCTCGGGTTAGCCTTCGATGCCGTCGGCGCAGAAATATACACCGTCGGCGTATGTGAGGTGGGGGTCAACGCAGAGACTAACGGTCATTTTGGCCTGGCGGTCAGCTACGCCGCCGACCTGGACGTAGGCGTATCCCCGTTTGCATTTTTTTTAATAATTCAATTTTTTGAATTTTTTAAATTATTAATTATTATTTTATTGCTATGCCGACAGCCTGACCGTAGGCGTATCCCTGTATGATTTTTTAAAAAATTCAAATTTTCTTTTTGAATTTTTTAAATTATTAATTCTTATTTTATTGCTATGTCGATGGCTTGGCCGTAGGCGTATCTCCGTTTAAAAAAATGAAAAAAAATTCAAAAACAAATTCTATTTTTTTAATCTCAGATCACTATGATTAATCTCAACTCGCTATGCTTAATCATAAGTCAAATTGACCTCCGTGGTCAAACTTTTCAAAGGGTAAAAAATTCTGATTTTTTTTTTCAATTTTCTTTTTAATTTTTTCTTAATCTCAGATCACTATGATTAATCTCAAGTCGCTATACTTAATCTCAAGTCAAATTGACCTCTGTGGTCAAACTTCCGAAAGTGTCATCCATCCTCACACTACTCCAGCCCTAGCACGCTTAATTTCTCAGTTTCATTCAACTCCAATCCCATCTCGCTTAACGGGCACCTATTCATATATTTATCATATCAATCCTATTAAATCTTGTTGATGTCAATGGATGTGATGAAATTTTGAAAAAACATTTGAAACTTCCCGATCGGTTACCTATCATATTTTGAACATTTTTAAAATATATTTTTTAATTTTGAAAATCTATTTTTCATTTTTGAGTGACAAAAGTAGGGTTTAATGTGAATGATCTACCAAATATTTGATGCCAACTTGAACAACTTCATTTTTGTAAAATACTAGACCATGTTTTATTTACAATTGAGCAAATTTTCCATGTAAAATGTTTTTTATATATATCTCCTTAAAAAGACAAATTTTCGCAGATTCAGCTGGAACGGGGTCAAATTTGAACTACATGTGCTTGATAGTTTGCTCTTTATTATTTCAGAAAATCATTTCTAGATACACAAGTAGTCATTTCACCAGGGATCCACCAAGAGTTTTGCAAGATTCCACCCCTAGCTATCACCGGCCATCCCCCCGTTTTAACCACTTTTTGAAAACGACAAAAATAATTAAAAAAAAAAGTAAAACCTTCGCGTTACATCCTAATTTATGTCTTAATAACCATACAAAACAACAAACTTGGAATAAGGCAAATATATTAAAAAAAATCTTTTCAAAATGAGGTATCGAGTATGAAGATTCATGACTTCCAAGCCAAATGACCGATGTTATAGTTATTTTCAAAGAATAGTTTTCCCAAATGATCTCATATTTTGCACATGTGTGTATATTCTATTAGGCAACAAGTTTGCCAAAGGAAGTTTCTATTTTCTTTGCACGAAAAAACTATTTTTCACTTTTCGAGTAATAAAAGTTGAGTTTTTTTGTGAAGGATCTACCAGATATTTGATGTCAACTTGAACCACTTCATTTTTGTAAAATACTAGACCATATTTTATTTAAAATTGACTAAAGTTTTCATGTAATAAGTTTTTTATATACCTCTCCTGGAAAAAAAATCCGCAGATTCAGTTGGAACGGGGTCAAATTTAGACTACATATGCTTGATAATTTGCTCTTTATTTTTTCAAAAAATTATTTCTAGGTACACAAGTAGTCATTTCATCAGGGATCCACAAAAAACTTTGCAAGATTTCACCCGTAGCTATCACCGGTCAAGCCCCCGTTTTGACCACTTTTTAAAATCGATAAAAGTAATTCAAAAAAAAATCAACAAATGTAAAACATTCGCGTTGCATCCTAATTTATGTCTTAGTAACCATAGAAAACAACAAACTTGGAATAAGGCAAATATCTTAAAAAAAGTCTTTTCAAAATGAGCTATCGAGTATGAAGATTCATGATTTTCAAACCAAATGATAGTTATAGTTAGTTTCAAAGAATAGTTTTACCAAATGATTTCCTATTTTGCACATGTGTGTATATTATACTAGCCAACAAGTTTGCCAAAAAAGTTTTTATTTTATTTGAACGAAAAATCTATTTTATATTTTTCGAGTGACAAAAGTAGGGTTTTTTCGTGAAGGATCTACCAAATATATGATGACAACTTGAACCGCTTCATTTTTGTAAAATAATAGACCATATTTTATTTACAATTGACTAAAACTTCCATGTAAAATGTTTTTTATATATCTCACATGAAAAAGACAAATTTCCGCAAATTCAGCTGGAACGGGGTCAAATTTGAACTACATGTGCTTGATAGTTTGCTCTTTATTTTTTTCAAAAAATCATTTCTAGGTACACAAGTAGTCATTTCATTATGGATCCACCAAGAGTTTTGCAAGATTCCACCCTAGTATGACCGGTCATGCCCCCTGTTGTGACAATTTTATGAAATCGACAAAAATAATAAAAAATCTTTTCCAAGAGTTTTAAATCCACTAAGTGTTTTGCAAGAGTTTGATTTTTTTAGTTTTTTTGAATTTTTTTAATTATTAATTATTATTTTATTTCTACGCCGACGGCCTGGTCGTGGGCGTATCCCCGTTTATTTATTTATTTTCAATTTTTGTTAGAACTTCTTAATTGTTAATTATTTTTTATTGCTACGCCGACGGCCTGGCCGTAGGCGTATCCCCGTTTGAATATATTTTTAATTTTTTTTCAGAATTGTTTTTAGTTTTTTGAATTATTATTTTTTTATTAATTTTTTTTATTGCTATGCTGACGGTTTGGCCGTAGGCGTATCCCCGTTTGAATTTTATTAAAAAAATTCAAAATTTTTAATTTTTAGGGAAAACCGTACTCGTACCGTTAGGTTGTCTGACGCAACGACACATTCTCTTTATATGCCGAGGGCTTTCTTACGCCGACGGTGGACGTTGGCGTAGCTCCACCTATGCCGACAGTTTTTTTACGCCAACGGCCACGCAGTTGTCCTCCTCTCCTCAACATCTACACCGACGGCCCCGACATTTGGCCATCGATGTAGCGGACGGTCGTAAGCGTTTGTGGTCAGCCCCGTAGTGAGGACTGCTACCTCGCTCTCGCTATAACGAGCACGTTGTACCTAGCTAGCCGCCCATGATGTGTGACTTGTAGCTACGATTTCATGATCATAATTTGGATCGATCAATAAACTCTTCGAACCCACAATTTCAGATCGATGAACTTTGCATGTATCAATAAACCTTTTATCTATTCATTCATTCTGCAGACAGTACGAAGAATAAAAAAAATACGTCGGAATCGGTGATGGCCACTTGGATGATATTATCATCTAACACTGGCCATCAAACATATTCCTAAGAATTTTGTATGTTTTTGTAAAGTTAGATTGTTAGACCCGTGTTAAAAGATGATACGTACGTGTGTGGCTTGACCGGTGATTGGCGAGTACTTTTCAGTACTTTTGAGTACTCCTGCGAGAATTAATTTTTATCCGTTGATCAATCGCAACAAAATCAAATAAATTAATATACTATTTACGACAAGTTTTACAGTAGTTGTCATTTTTAATAGCCGTATATTCAAGTTGATCTAAGGGTTGTAAAATCACAAGTACGAGGTCATTAGTACTAGATAGTGTCGCAAGTGGATGGGGCGGGAGGGGCAAATTAGTCCAGAGAAAAGTGCACCGCTGTCCATTTGACTTAGGGCTGCACGATCAGTTAGCGATTCATATTCAATACATCGACCCCAAATCCCCATCCACATCCGCATCGCCATACCCGTCCTCCCCATCCCCAGAAGAAGAAGGCGGCGCCACATCGCCATCCCCGTCCTCACCATCGCCCAGAAGAAGAAGGTGGCGGCGAACGAGGAGGATCTTGACGTCGGCAGCACATCCAATCCCTTCTCATATTCCACCCTTAGGTATGAACCCTACCTTCTCCTCATGTCGCCTCATTTGCTTGAACTCTAGCCTCTCCTCATCGCATCTCTTGTGCCTACTAGTACGTGATGATTTCATTCTCGTGCAAGTTTTTCCAATGCACGCGCAGGATATGGTTCATTAGGAACGATCTAATCTGCGTAATATTGGAAAATGGTCCTAGGGTTTCACGAGATGTAAATAAATATTCATGCAAAATACTAAGGTCCCATTGTTAAAGATAGGGCTTGAGATCGGTTGTTAACTTGTTCCTTTTTTGATGAGATTGTATGTAATAACTCGTTATGTTGATGGTCAACTTGCCATGGTAAGATGCAGGACTGTCGTTAAGTAGGTATACTTTTGTTAACTTGTGCCTTATTTGAATGTGCTGATAGGCTGACAAGAAAAACTAGTGCTGCCTTTGGATATATGATCATGGCTATGATTTTCTTTTAGAGCACAATCAACTTCTATAATTTTCACACCAAACAAGAAAATTGAGATGATTTCTTTTCAGTGCTAAATAACAATGATGTAATACTGACCATCTTGTATATTGTCATACTGGCATTTTTTTACACTTCTGTTTCCCTTTAAGCTAATTTTTCATCTGCAAGATGATTAACACCAAACTGTAAATTGTTATGTTATAGGCTGCAAGAATTAATTACATCCATGGGAGATTACAACAGATATGTGATGATTGCTGCTGGCGACCTATGCTTATGCTAGTCATTTTTAGCTGCGGTGTCTGGCAAAACCTTGGTACGATTGTCTTTTCCAGACTGTGTTCTCAAGGTCTGTAATGTTGCTTGTTAGCTTGGAATTGAAACTTACAACTCTACTAGTTTTTATTTACAGCTGGTTCTTGGATTAATTGTGGGGTGAAGTATCCTAGTAAAATTCTTCCTATTGGTGAGCTATTTCAACAACATGACTCGGTTCAGGGCCCCGTGGTTTTTCAATTTTCCCTAACTCAACAAGTTGGACATGATACGTCTCAGATTCACAAATCCCTTATTGAACTTGTGGCTGGAATTACATCTTACATCCCTATTTTTTGTCGCCTACTTGGAGTAAAATTTTCAAGATTTTGCACTAGATAAATAGCAACAAAAGGTTTGGTCCCTATTTATGCTAGATTTGGCATTGATTGCATACACACTTGATGAATTTTTCCGCTAGATTTGGCAGTGATTGCAAACACTTGATTAATTGCAACTAAAACGTATCTATTGCTAGATTTGGCACTGCTTTCATTACTAACAGCTGGATAGCAGCCAAAAAAGGGATAGCAACAAAAACTAACTCCTGCTTGATGGATAGCAACATGAATAATAGATCCAAATACCAAATATAACACTGTCATGCCATCTATAGCATAAACAACAGCTACATAACACACAATTGTAACATAACTGCTTAAAGTAAGTGATGCATATCTAAACAATCAAAATAGTACTACTAATTTCTTCAGGCGCACACTTCTTCACATCAAAGCGCAGCCTTCTGAAGACACACTGAACGGCGCGGCTGCTTGAGACGATCTGAACTGCGCCTTTCATCCAGGCTAGCAATGCCTTGCTTCTTCTTCCTCTTCTCCACGATGGCAGTAGGCTGCAAAGACTCACTGATCTGCACGGGTGCAGCAGCGACAGCAGCACCACCCGCAAAGACAGGGTCCATCGCCACAGGCACAACGATGGCCACGTATGCAATGCGCGACGCCCTCGAGATGACACGGTTGGGATCCGACTGATCCCCATTATCGCGGCCTGAGCCATACATCCACCATCGTGCCACCTGAGCAGGATCAGGAGATGCGGCCTCGTGCATTGCCCACCGCGCAACCGCCACCAAATTGACGACGGGGAAGTCGGCGTGGAGGCGGGTTTTCTCCGCCGGTGTGAGCAAAGCAATGAGTCGTGGAAGTGATTCACAAACAACTAGTAGTTGGGGAACCTGCTGCCGATCAACCGCAACTCCGCCTTGACACGTCCAAAACGTATCTATAATTTCTGCTTGCTCCATGCATGTTTTGTGTGATATTGCTATGATCTAGATACACTTTCATACACTTTTGATCATATTTGGAGTAACCTATTAACTCAGTGCACCCCAGTGCCAGTTCCTGTTTTCTGTTGTTTTTCTATTTCAGTTTTCCCCCATATAAAAAGTGCCAGAAAAATTCCGGGAAAAATACAGGAAAAATCAGCGTACAGGAAGCTTCGAGAAGAGCCCGGGAGGGGCCAGAGGGGAGCCAGGGGGCCCAGGCGGCCACCCGGCGCGGCCCCACCCCTGGCCGCGCCAGGGGGGCGCCTGGGGCCCCTGGTCCACCTCTGGCTGCCCCCTTTGCCTATTTATTCTCCTTCACGGGAAAACTCCAGAAGAGGAACCCTATTCCGCAAACTCGCCTCTGTTCCGCCGCCGCCGCGCTTCCGAGATCGGGAGCACCAGAAGACCTCTTCCCGGCACCCTGCCGAAGGGAGGATTGACCTCCGGGAGTCTCCTCTCCACCATGGATGCTCCCCGGATGTCTCGTGAGTAGTTTTCCTTGGACCATGGGTCCGTTATCAGTAGCTATGTGATGTTCTCCTACCCTCTTTGATCTTCATTGTTTAGACCTCGTGAGCTTCCCTACATGATCGAGGCACCTTTGTAATATTTCTGATGTTGCTATGCTGAGTTTGGAGGGATCCGATGGATTATGAGATTATGTTCAGATTGTGATAGAGTAATATATTTGGTTTTTATCTCTTATATTTTTGTTCCTAAGTAATTCTTGCATGTTCTCCGTTGCTGTTTATTGCTTTGGCCAAGTAGTAGGTAGTGACTCCAAGAGGGAACGTTGTGCTAGATTGTGGGTTCATGCCCCCCGATGAAACGCTTGAGTGACAGAAACATGAGTCTAGGGGATGTGCTGTTGCCACAAGGGGGAAAACAACGGTGCTAGTAACCGCGGTTACAAGGATTGTTTACTTTACGCAAAGTTCTTTTTAATGCAGTTGTCTGTTGCTTTGGGTTTACACTTTGGGTGGGGCTCGCAACTTAATACCAGCGAGATGTTCTGGATAGATATCTCAAGGTGGATGATTAGTAGTAGATGCAGATGGATTTCGGTCTACTTATTTTGGCGTACTGCCCGTGCTTTTGAGCCTCTTCCTTTTTTTTGTAGCATAGTTAGCATTGCGGTGCGTTCATAATCCTGTCAATTGCCCTTCTGTAATTTGTTTACCTCGCATAGCAGTTTTATCGTCTTTTGGGAGAGAGACATCACTAGTGAACATCACGTATCACGGTCCATGTTCTCATTACTATTTCCAAGCTATATTTACTTTACTGCTTTTACTTGCTATCATTATCCCTTGTGTTTTATCCTTTGTGAACAACAAGACCAGAGAGATTGACAACCTCTCTGAACTTCGTTGGGAACAAAGTTATCTGTGTCTGTGTGCAGGTCCGCGTCAGTTGCGCCGCTGACACCTACTTATCATCTCTGGAGTCCTACTGGAGACAAACCTTGGTATCTTCACCGAGGAAAAACTGCTGCTGCACTACATCTCAAACCTTCCACTTGGGGTAACCAACGAAGGGCGAGAAGCCATCAAGCAAGTTTTCTGGCGCCGTTGCCGGGGACTCCGAGTGATAAGATAGGGGAGTTGCACACTACCCTTTACCTTTGTTTTTTAGTCTTGTTAGTTTATCTTTCAGTTTTTATCTTTGTGTCTTTTATCAAAATTTACAAAAAAATCTGCCACACTTGCTGCTACTATGGGTTCCACTGAAAACACCAAGTTGTGTGACTTCACTAGTCACAACAACCAAAACTTTATCTGCACTCCCATTGCCACACCTGCCACTTCAGCTACCTCTTATGAAATTAAACCTGCTTTGCTAAACCTTGTTATGAGAGAACAATTCTCTGGTGCTGGAGATGCTGCTGCTTTACACTTGAAGAATTTTGTTGAATTATGTGATATGCAAAAGTATAAAGAAGTAGAAGGTGATGTTGTTAAGCTCAAGCTCTTTCCTTTCTCTTTAAGGGGAGATGCTAAAATTTGGTTTTAATCTTTGCCTAGAAATAGCATAGATTCTTGGGATAAGTGCCAAGATGCTTTTATAGGGAAGTACTACCCTCCTGCTAAGATTATCCAATTGAGGAGTAATATTATGAATTTTAAGCAATTGGATAATGAACACGTTGCCCAAGCTTGGGAACGAATGAAATCTCTTGTTAAGAAATGCCCTACACATGGTTTGACTACCTGGATGGTTATCCAGACTTTTTATGCAGGCTTGAACTTTACCTCACAGAACCTGTTAGATTCAACCGCGGGAGGAACCTTTATGTCAACTACACTTGGTGCTGCCACGAAGCTTCTCGATGAAATGATGACCAATTATTCCCAATGGCACACCGAACGCGCTCCAACAGGTAGGAAGGTAAATTCTGTCGAGGAAATTACCTCCCTCAATGAAAAAGTTGACTTAATTATGTCTCTACTTACCAAGCAACCCTCTATTGATCCTCATAATGTTCCTTTAAATTCTTTGGTTGCCCAAGAACAAGTAGATGTGAACTTTATTGCTAGAAACAACTTCAACAACAATGCTTAGAGGGGAAATTTTGCTAGTAATCCTAGACCGTTTCCATCCAACTATGGGAACAACAATACCTACCCTAGCAACAAGAACCCCTCCTCTGAATTAGAAAGCATGCTTAGAGACTTTATCACTACCCAAAAAGCCTTCAACAAAAATGTAGAGGAGAAGTTAGCTAAAATATATAATCTCTCTTTGAAGGTATAAAGCTTAGCCCTTGATATTGAGATGCTTAAAATTAGAACTTCTCTCCTTGAGGAGAATAAGGCCACTCCTATTAATGATATCCAGTTACAAATCAATGAAAATATTAGGATGATGGCTAAAATTAAAGAAAGATGGGCTAGAGAAAAAGAGGAAGAGGATAGAATTAAGAGCCTTCCTACACACCACACAGTTGGCACTATCCAAATTGTTGAGGACACCCAAACTATTAGCACCCAATGCACTCCTAGTCCCGTTGGACCTATTAATGGTGATACTAATACCTCAACCGTAGAAAAATAAACTCCTATGAACATAGAGGGTTTCAAACAAGTGAGCCTAGATGACACTACTACCACCTTTGATAGTAGTGATATTGATTTTTATAGTTGCACCCTCTCAGAAGTTAACAGTTTGCTACACAAAATGTCTAGAGACCCCCACACTAGCACACTTAATCTTGCCTTCACGGAGCATATCACAAATGCTCTC
Source organism: Bromus sterilis (assembly GCA_950022295.1). NCBI lineage: Eukaryota > Viridiplantae > Streptophyta > Magnoliopsida > Poales > Poaceae > Bromus > Bromus sterilis. The sequence goes on from OX465596.1 coordinate 11,465,299, forward strand.
ATCAAAGCTAGGGAGGAGAAGCTTAGAGTAGAAGCCTCCATACCTAGGAAGCTAGATGATGGTTGGGACCCTATGATCAAAATTAAATAAAATAAATTCTCTTGCTATGCTTTATGTGATGTTGGAGCTAGTACCTCCGTTATGCCCAAAAGAATATTTGATATGTTTGAATTGAAGCCCTTTGAGCCTTGTTCTTTTGGTGTTCGTCTTGTTGATTCTTCCATAAAGAAACCTTTGGGGAAGATCGACGATGTTCTTATCATTGTCAATGACAACTATGTTCCCGTTGATTTTATTGTTATGGATATAGAGTGTGAACCTTTGTGTCCAATTATTTTGGGACGTCCTTTTCTTCGCACCATTGGTGCGGTTATTGACATGAAAGAGGGGAATATAAAATTCCAATTCCCATTCAAAAAGGGGATGGAACACTTCCCTAGAAAGAAAATCAAGTTACCTTTTGAGTCCGTTACACGGGCTAGTTATTCTCTTTCTCTTGATAAAACTTGATTCTTCTTTTGCATTAAGCCTAGCTAATGGCTTTAAAGAAGCGCTTTCGGGAGGCAACCCGCAACGAATTTAGGTGTTTCTTTTTTCTTTTGTTGTGTCTTGATGATTTTTACTTCTGTAGCAACATCATTGTATCTTTATTTTTCAGCTTTGTGCCAAGTTATAGCCTCTTACGGCAAGGGAAGTAAAAGTTGTGACATGCTGTCCAGAAAACAGATTCTTTCCTCGTGACCAGAAAAATTCCAGAAAAATCCCAGTTCATCTTTTTGAGCTGAAATTTTTACACATTATGCTCTACAATTACGAAACTTCCGTATGTTCTGAGTTTTTTGATTTGAGTTGCAGAAGTGCCCCTAAAAAATTCTTTACTATCTGCTGTTCTGTTTTTCACAGATTCTGCCACGTTTTGTCTCTCCTAACTTTTGCAAACCTTAAGCTTGCTTTTTCTTTGCAAAAACTTTTTTTCACTCTTGAGAAACAGTATCTCTTCAAGAATATCTTTATATCCAGTGGGAAAAAATATTTATTAAGGGTACTAACCTCTCTAATCAACTTATGATGAGTTATGTATGAAGGGAGTTTTCAAGTGTGTGATGGAAGATGATGAATGAAGATCCAGGAGTGTCAAGCGCTCAAACTTGGGGATGCCCCCATGCATCCCCAACAAATATTCAAGGAGACTCAAGCGTCTAAGCTTGGGGATGCCCCCGTGCATCCCCTTCTCCGTCAACAAATCATCAGTTCGTCCTTTGTCTCACTATATTTTTATCACTTCATGCGTTATGTGCTATGCTTGGAGCGTCTCGCTCTTAGGTTTTGCCTTTAGTTTTCTTTAGCTTTTCTTGCTGTTCATAACAAGTTAGATCCCGTCTTACTTTGTGTGGGAGAGAAACACGCTCCACTTTCAAAATTTAGAACACATCATAGGATTTTTCCTGCTTATCTTTTTGCTGTTGTGTGTTCTTTATCTTTTCGTAGCTACTGCCATGTTTAGTTTTAGTCTTAGTTTGTCTTTAGCAAGAGCCTTGGCTTTTGTTTAGTTTGTTGTTGGAACTCTTTTTAGTTTTCATGTTTATCTTGTTAAAGAGAGTTGGTTGTTGCACTGAGTTGTGTCTTGAGAGTAGGTAATTGACGTTGCTATTTAATTTTAGTAGTAACTTGCAATAGTTTTGAGGTATTGTTGTGAGTAATGTTTGAACTTTTGGTGTCAAGAGCTCTTGCCTATTAGTGATAGGTGTCGTATTTTGGACAATCCGTGTGTATTTTCAAAACCTACAAAACTAGTTGAGAACTCTAGCTACTAGATGGATCACTACTCTTCTGAGGGGTCGAATATCAGAGAACACTCACGTACCATGAGTCGAGGATGCGCAAGGATAACCAAACCCCCATACACTCCTCCTCGGGGTAGTTGTCTCTTTGTGAACCTCCTTATTAGATTGAGAGTTACCGATAATAAGTGCATGAGTTCTTCGGACTAATGTAAGTATTGAAAGTTGACACTTCCACCTTCCCATATTTTTCTAGCCTCTCCCGTGCCGTGCATTGCCTTCTTCTCACTCCGAGAGTTGGTGTCCACCTTCGCCGGTACATCCAAACCCTTGGCATGATACGCTCTGTCATCATAAGCCTCCTTATATCTTCCCTCAAAACAGCCACCATACCTACCTATCAAGGCATTTCCATAGCCTTTCCGAGTTATATTGCCATGCAACTTCCACCTCTTCATGACTTGATCTTCATGTCATACATGTTCCTGCTACACTGGCAGCGGCATACATTGCATACATCATGATAATTACATCTTCTTTATGTTTTGAGTACCTTGTAAAGTGTGAAATATCTCCTTTACCTTCTTGTAAAATAGAGTGTTGCCCTTAAGTGAGGAAAAGATCCCAAAGTGGACACATTAAAAGATCCCAAAGAGGACAAATGAGAGTTAAATAGAAAGAGCCATTGAGGCCACAAAAAAAATACAAAAAAATAGAAAAAAGAGAAAAAGAAATAAAAAGAGAGAAAGGGGCAACACTACTATCCTTTTGAGAGATCCACACTAGTACTCCCTCTATATCCTTGTACTCCATAGAGATGATCATTATGCATATAGCTATGTGGGGACCTTCCCACTATAGAAATTGGCTTGCATATTCCAAGGATGAGCTTCCTCAAACGAGCTCTAGGTCTTCATGAGGGAGCATGTTAGATGCACCCCCACTAGTTCCATTGGAGAGCTTCTTAGCTCGTATGTGCATCCGCTGCATGGAAATCCCTACTGCTCACATCATATCTATCATTTGGCATTTCTTGCCTATGATTGTCCTCATTGATGTGAGCCTTTCTCATCCCTTTTGTCTTCCTCCTCCACCATACTTCTCTCTTTGCCATCTTAAGTGTCAACTCTCGTGCTTACGCTCATCCATTGCATGAGTGCTCAAAATATCGAAAAGGAGTGGATCAAATTGACTTGTACCTGGCTAGTGGTCTGGGGACGAGTCAAGATAAGATTCCAAAGAAGACCAAATGTGAAACTTTAGTAGATTGAGTTCTCAACACAAAAATTACTTTTTTCTCGTATTCCCTATCCCCCTTCTTGCACGCAAACACCATTTGGAGACATTCGAGTCACGAACAGCGAGAGCTCTTGCACCTATTGTTCTTTTGTTACTTGTTTCAATGCTTATATAGACTCTTGCATGTTATGACTTGAATTGAATCTCTAACCTTGATTGCTTTACTTTTCAAAGTTCTTTTATGGTTGCTAGCATGTCACCACAGAAATTATGCTTCTTATCATTTACCTACTCGAAGACGAGCAGGAATTAAGCTTGGGGATGTTGATACGTCCAAAACGTATCTATAATTTCTGCTTGCTCCATGCATGTTTTGTGTGATATTGCTATGATCTAGATACACTTTCATACACTTTTGATCATATTTGGACTAACCTATTAACTCAGGGCACCCCAGTGCCAGTTCCTGTTTTCTGCTGTTTTTCTATTTCAGTTTTCTCCCATATAAAAAGTGCCAGAAAAATTCCGGGAAAAATACAGGAAAAATCAGCGTACAGGAAGCTTCGATAAGAGCCCGGGAGGGGCCAGAGGGGAGCCAGGGGGCCCAGGCGGCCACCCGGCATGGAACCACCCCTGTCCGCGCCAGGGGGGCGCCTGGGGCCCCTGGTCCACCTCTGGCTGCCCCCCTTCGCCTATTTATTCTCCGTCACGGGAAAACTCCAGAAGAGGAACCCTATTCCGCAAACTCGCCTCTGTTCCGCCGCCGCCGCGCTTCCGAGATCGGGAGCACCAGAAGACCTCTTCCCGGCACCCTGCCGGAGGGAGGATTGACCTCCGGGAGTCTCCTCTCTGATACGTCTCAAACGTATCTACTTTTCGAAACACTTTTGCTATTGTTTTGCCCTCATTCTTGCATGATTTGGACGAAACTAACCCGGACTAACGTTGTTTTCAGCAGAGCTGCCTGTATGGTTTTATTATGTGAAGGAAAATGGATTTTTAGACATCCCAGAAAATTCCCAGAAAAATACCAGAAAATCCACGCACCCGATGGAGCCAGGAGCCAGAAGTGGGACCAGAGGGGAGCCCTGGGGGCCCCAGGCGCCCCCTGGCGCGGCCAGGGGTGGGGCCGCGCCCTCTGGCCGCCTGGGCTGCTCCCCCCTCCTCTGGTGCCCTACCGAGGCTCCTATTTATCCCCGTGACGAGAAAACCCCAGAACAGAAGTCGTTTTCCCAGTTTCCGTCGCGGAGCCGCCGCCACCCTCTGTTCTTCTTCGGGAGGGCTAATCTGGAGGCTGATTTGGCCTCCGGAGAGGGGAGATCGTCGCCATCGTCATCACCATCACCACTCCATCCATCCTCCATGACTTCTCTTCACATGCGTGAGTAATTCTCTGCTGTAGGCAAAGGGGTTGGTAGGGATTGGATGAGTTTAATCATGTAATAGTTCGTCGGATTGTTGGGGGCATGTTGCCTATCATCTAGATTGGTGTTTATCTTCTTCGCTACAACTTGTTGTTCTTAATGCTTGTCACTTTGGGCCCGAGTGCCATGTTTTCAGATCTGAACCTTATATGTTTTCATGAGTATATTTGTGTTCTAGATCCTATCTATGAGTTGTATGCACCTATTATGGTCCGGAACCGGCGATCCCAAAGGTGACAGCTTGGGACACCAAGGGGGATGGTCCATGATTTGAGGATTCCGTGTATCCATTGAGTTTATTGCTTTGTTCCGATGCTCTTTGACAGGAGCGCCTTAATCTCCATAAGTTCATTTTGGCCCCGTTCGTAGCGGGATGGTAGGACAAAAGATGTTGTGCAAGTTCTTATTGCAAGCACGCACAACTACCTACGGGATACATGCCTATTGTTTGATATTTGCCTAGATGATCATTGCTTTTCTGTGTGCCTTGCCCCGTGTTAGAATCTATTATATGTTTACTCCCATCCATGCAGCGCCCGACCATCCATCTCCCTAGCCTACAGTGTTTTCAATCCTGCTGGTTATTAGTTGCTACTTTTTGCTATTTACTTTTGCTGTTGCTATCATCACTATCATATCACCGTTACCACTTATCTATTGTTGCAAGCAAGTATATTTCAGGTGCGGTTGAATTGACAACTCAACTGTCAAAGCTTATAAATACTCTTTGGCTCCTCGTGTGTCGAATCAATAAATTGGGTCAACTTACCCGCGAAGACTATCTCGATCCCTTACGCCTGTGGGGCATCAAGCAGCGTTTTCTGGCGCCGTTGCCGGGGAGCATAGCAATATTTACAAGTATACTTGAAGTATCCTGCCTGCTGCATATCATCCACTATGGGTAAGAAAGGAGACCCCAAGGTTCCGATCTTACCATCCCGTACAAGAAAAGGTAATGTTCTGAACACAAGTGCTACACTTGATTCGCCTTCTGTTATGAGTAAGTTTACTTCACCACTACTACATGATGCTTCTATTGAGTCTGTTACTATGTCCGATACTTTTGATGATGCTTCCACTACTCTTGATGATGCTACTTTTCTTGGTCACTATATTGAAACTCAGACTGCTAAGACTGCAGCAAAATCCAAGACCGAGACCCCTGCTACCTATATTCCTACCTGCAAAACCTTTGGTTACCCGAGCTTAGATGAACTCAAGGAGAGAATCCTTGATGATGATTATGTTACTCTTGATGATGATTTTTGCAGGGAACTCAGAGAGTGTGTCGACTCTGACCCTGGTGCTGTTAAGGAGTTGCTGTAACACCCTCAGATCCAGTACAGTAATCACTACAGTGATTCCACTGTTAGTGATCATTATTGTTGATGATCAAGCCATGATCACCTTTGATCATAGCTCTGTCAGTTTCTCACCCTGATAAAATTTTCAAATTATAAAATTGCTCCAAGAATTGTGGATGCCAGTCAATCAACTTGACCATGGTTAAACCAAACCATTCTTAGTCATTTGAATAATCACAAGTCAATGATGGATATGAAACAGTGAGTGTTGAGTTACTAAATTGCTCCTTGAATATTAATATTAAAGCAATGTGGGAGATTGGAGTAAACCCTAGGTGTTGCAAGCACTTCCATTATTTAATAGCAAATAATGCTGGGCCATGTTAAAAATAACAATGGATATTCTTTAAAGTGTTTTATAAATATTATGAAATAAAATTAGTAACTTTGGGAATTATTAAATTGCCATGGAATAAAATAAACAAGTGCAAAATTTAAATGTACTAAAAATTGGTGAACCAATTTTATAAAATGCCTAAATATCAGTAGGCTATGTCTAAAGTGAAATGGGATTTTATTACCATGATTAAAAATGATAAACAAATAATAACAACGGTCAAACAGTGATATTGAATGCCTTTTAAATAAAACAAAATACTAAAAGATTTTTATTAATGCCCAAACTTTTTGTGGCACTTAACTATGATGCATCAATAATTTTGGAACAAATTTTATGTTGTATAAAAATGTAAAAGACTTGAAACTAATTGCAAACAGAACAAACAGAAAACAAAAATAACAAAAGAATACAAAAGAGAAATTAAATAAAAAAAACTATTCTACGCCTATGGGCGAGGCCCACCCCGGGCCCAACCCGGCCGCCCCCTTCCTCTCTCTTTTCCCCCTCCCCTGTTCTCCCTCCCCCACGCATAGTGCCGTGGACAGGGGAGGAGCACTGTCGCCGGCAGGTCCCCTCCCACCCCACCTCACCTGCCCCCTCTGGATAAGGCCCTCCTCTGCCCCCTTCAGTCCAAGCCCCCCCACTTCGTCTCCCTCTCCTCTCCCCGTGTGCGCCCGAGCTCCGCCGTGGGTGTGCGTCGTCGCCGGCGTGGCCACTCCGCCCCTTGGACCGCTCGGAGGTGTCCGGAAGCTTCGCCAACATCTTCTCCCTCGTCCCCGACCCCGCACCCTAGCCAGAAGCCACTGCCACTGCCTCGGCCTAATCGGGCTCCTCCTCCCCGAGGACCGCCGCGGCCATTGCCGCCGATTTCCACCGCTGCGGCTACTACACCTCCACCAGACCCTCTGGCGTCCTCCAGGTGAGCAACTGCGCTAAGACCCCTCCATTTTTGAGCTCGAATTCGAGCTGTAGTTCAGGCTTCCTGTCACCGAGCTTCGGCCGCCGCCTGCACGTTTGCCGTTGTCACTGTGGTCCATCCCAGCCCGCACAAGTGGAAGAGATGGGTGCGGCGCATCGCTAGGAAGCCATAGGAACGAACATCGCTCGTTTTGGTCATTTGTGTGCAGCGCTAGGTCGCCGGCCGCCGGCTGTGGTTGGTGCCACTGGCACGTGGGCCTAGGGCCCTGCCAATCTTCTATTAGGCCTAAGTACCCCCTGGTTAATTAGCCCCTGTAAGTTAATATAATACCCCCCTGGACATATGACATGTGGGACCTGGCACTTAAGTTAATCACTGGATTAATTTAAATGATTATTAACACTAGTGTGTATGACGTGTGGACCCCATTGGTTATTTAGATTAAATAAATTGGATCTTAATATATGTGTCTATGACACATGGGACCCATTGGTTAGTTTGACCAGTCAAACTTCCCTTGTGTATGACAAGTGGGCCCCATCTGTCAGGCACTGTTTTGGATAATCTTTTGGATAATGTTGTAATAATAATAAAAAGAAATTCAGAAATTCTTTTTTTAATGATTTAAACTTTGAATTTGAATAACTTTTAAATCGTAACTCAGATTCAAAAACATTATACATGAAAATTGATCAGAAAAATATAACGAATACGAATACGCTATCCGTATGTCTACCACCCCCCTCTAACGTACCGAACATCGACATTCCCCCCTTCGGGTCGTTTGTCGATAATTCCCGGTACCGATATACGTTGCCCGGATGTAAAACTTTTGAATACGAAAGTTTCTCAGAACGGATCACCGAGTTTGGATACGATACCCATACCCCCACCACACCCCTCTAACATGCCGAACATCGAACCGTCCCCCTCCGGACCGGCGGTCCGATAAATTGTCCGGTACTGCTAAAGTGCCCGGATGAATTTATTTCGAACACGAATGTTTCTCAGAATAGATCAACTAGCACGGATACACCCCCTTATGTTTTTCCGGTACCCACGACACCTCCGGCATGATATCTTACCCCCTCCGGACACCTTGTTCGATAATCACCCGGAGCTGGCCGTTCATCCCCGGATGAATTCCCGCTCCGAGCAACGTGCATTGCACTGCGTTAGAACACCGTTAACATTTCATCTGTCATGTCATGCATCTGTTTGTATATGCTTGCTGTGTATTTACTGTTTCTTCCCCCCTTAATCTCCGGTAGACCCCGCTGCTGCCGTCGACGACACCGCTGCTGAGTACGACTACTTCGTCGACGACCCTACCCCTACCGTCGAGCTTCCAGGCAAGCAGAGCCATTCTCTTCCCCAGATATCGCCTATCTTTCCGTACATTTCTTGCACTAGGAATTGTTACTGCTGCTGCTACGTTTTTTACCTATTCAATTGCATAGCCTGTCATTGTAGCCCCTTGATGTACCTTCCTTTAATCCTATGCTGCCTATTATTACTTATGCATTATTCAGCAGTAAACCCTGCGCATTGTTAGCTAGGATTAGATAGCGGGTCGTGGCCACTCAGGGGAGTGATCGCGGTAATGATATTTTACAACTGCAACAGGTACGGATCAATGCAGACGCCCTAGGGAACCTACAACGGCGAGACTCTGACGAGTCGCTTCGAGTTTGGCTTACGAGTGGAATGGACACGTATTTCACTCTCGTCGGCTCAGTAGCGTAGCATCACTGGGATGATACGAGGTTTACCTCTTTAGTTCATTCCGCTGATGTCTCTGTCAAACCTTCTTAAGTGTGCCATCGAGGGTGATACCTCCTGGTTTCACTTAATGGTAGGAACTCGAACCAACTGGTGCCCTTAAAGGTAAGAAGTCGGGCGACCCAACGGTGCCTGCGAGAGGTATTATGACGGGACGACAGGGAGGGTACGACCAGTGTACCGGTGTGCTTGGCCCCTGATCGTTGGCCGCGAGAGTTACCAAACCACGAAAGTCGAGCTCCTCCAGGAGCACACGCGAGACAAGGTAAGGAGACGGTTCAACTTGTTGGTAACCGCAGTGACTTGGTGGGACGACGGGGCAGGCACCGATGTACTGGTGGTCCTTGCTGCTGTCGTTGTCCGCGGGTCAGGTAAGTCGAGGCAACGATAACGGTTGCCACGCAAGTTAATTAAAATGCTAAATGGTTCAGTGAATGTCTTGAGTTGGCTATATGCCATGTACGCACTACCTACCCGTGGGAATTACGAGTTATGGGCTCCTCTGCTTCGTAGTGTCGTCCGACGACTCTACAGACGCCAGCAGTACCGTGACCTGCGCCGGGAAGTGGTGTTGTCTTATTTGCTCGCGCGGTGGTGTATTATTTGGATTTGCTTTAACTTCACCGGCCAGCCTCGCACCGTGCAGGAGTACGTCGGGGTTAGGGTCCAAAGCCCCGCGTACATAGGATATAGTCCGGCGGATGACCTCTCTGTTAAGTTTGAAAGATGGGCTATGAAGTGTCGGATAGCCTCGGTGGAGCGTTCCCTAACAAGGTTCCCGCCACCCTGGAGATCCATGCGTGTAGTGTAACACAAGTGCACCCCTGCAGGGAAGATTAATCTATTCGAATAGCCGTGTCCACGGTAACAGGACGCTTTATGCTGAAGCTGGATCTTATCACTACAAACTATTATTAATAAACTGTATGGTTCCGGGTTTTTCTTCCTCGCAGGGATGTCGAGGAGGGGAACTCGAAGGCATTGTTAATTATTACAACTTATTATTATACAATGCTGCAGCAACTTCTGCTGCATTGTTACTTTATGCTTTATATAAACTGTTGGCTGATTCTTACCTCATGCTGCAAGACATCGTCGGAAGATGCTAGTCTTCGTTAGGCCTAGCTTCTTACCCTTGCTCTGGTTTTCTGTCTCTCAGTCCACTATATACATCCTCTTCTTTCCGTTGATACAATGCATAATGCTTAGTAGCGGACGTAAGACTTGCGGGTATACTAGATACTGATACGTCCCAAACGTATCTATAATTTCTGCTTGCTCCATGCATGTTTTGTGTGACTTTGCCATGTTTTGGTTGAACTTTATTACACTTTTAAACCAATTTGGACTAACCTACTAACTCAGTGCACCTAGTTGCCAGCTTCTGGTTTTCTGCTGTTTTTTGTTTTTCAGGTTTTCCGGCTGATTAAAGTGCCCAAAAAATTCCGCAAAAATTATATTAAAAATCAGCGGGCAGGAAGCTTCCGGAATAACCAAGGGAGAGAGCCGGGACCACCACCAGGGAGCCAGAAGGGTCCCTGGCGCGGCCCCAACCCTAGGGCGCGCCAGGCACCCTCCTGGCTGCCCTGGGTGGCCCCTCGATGCCCCCCTTCGCCTATATAACCCCCTCGGGGTAGAAACCCCTAAAGAAGAACTCTTTTTCGCAGAAATCTCTCTGTTCCGCCGCCGCCGCCGATTTCAGATCGGGGCTGCCTGGAGAAGCTGCCCCGGCACCCTGCCTGAAGGAGATCACCCCTCCGGGAGACCATCCATAGCCATGGACGCCTCCCGTATGTACCGTGAGTAGTCCCCCTTGGACCATGGGTCCGTGATCAGTAGCTATGTGATGTCCTCTCCCTCTTTTGTGCTTCCACTTTCGAGACCTCGTGAGCTGCCTCACATGATCGAGGCACCTATGTAATTTTCTGCTGTTGCTATGCTGAGTTTGTTGGGATCTGATGGATTATGAGACTATGTTCAGATTGTGATGAGTAATATATTTGGTTTTCCCTTTTATATTTTGTTCTTGAGTAAATTCTTGCATGTTCTCCGTTGCAGTATTTGCTTCGGCCAAGTTATTTGCTTGCAACTCCAAGAGAGAGAGTTATGCTCGATTGTGGGTTCAGCCCCCTGATGTCTAGCTTGAGTGACAGAAACATGAGACTAGGGGATGTGCTGTTGCCACCAGGGATAAAACAACGGTGATTGTGCCTATTGGTGCAAGAATTGTTTACTTTACGCAAAGTTCTTTTAATGCAGTTGTCTGTTGCTTTGAGTTTACACTTTGGGTGGGATTCGCAACTTAATACCAGCGAGATGTTCTGGATAGATATCTCAAGGTGGATGATTCGTAGTAGATGCAGATGGATTTCGGTCTACTTACCTTGGCGTACTGCCCATTGCTTTTGAGCCCTTCCTTTCTTTGCAGCATAGTTAGCATTGCGGTGCCTTCATAATCCTGTCAATTTCCCAACTGTGATTTGTTTACCTCGCTAGCATTTTTATCGTCTTTTGGGAGAGAGACATCACTAGTGAAAATCACGGGACTCCGGTCCATCTTCATACCATTGTTCACACCCACTATTTACCTTTCTGTTTTTACTTTTACTAGTACCTTTTTATCTCTTGCGTTTGATCCTTTGTAAACGACAAGGCCGGAGGAATTGACAACTCCTCTGAACTCGTTGGGAGCAAAGTTATTTGTTTTGTGCAGGTCCACGACAACTCCACGCATCAGAATAATTTCTGGCGCCGTTGCCACCTATCGTACTTATCGTTGAGTCCTACTAGAGACAAACCTTGGTATCTTTACTGAGGGAAATTACCGCTACGCTGCATCTCAACCTTCCACTTGGGGTAACCAACGAGGGGCGAGAAGCCATCAAGCTAATTTCTGGCGCCGTTGCCGAGGACTCAAAGGAAGTACAAATACGCGAGTCCTGATAACCGCCAATTTCTGGCGCCGTTGTCGGACTCCTGTATAAAAAATAGGGGAGTTACACGCTATCTTTTAACTTTGCTTTTTAGTCTTGTTAGTTTACCTTTCAGTTTTTACTTTTGTGTCCCTAATCAAAAATACCAAAAATACCTGTTACCTTGTCAGTAGCTACCACTATGGCTGGTCCTTTTACCTTTGGTAAGGCGAAAGGTACGTATCTCTTCCCTCAGAAGAACAAGGATGAGCTTATTGAAAACCCTTTTGAAATCCTTGGTGAACCTTCCGATGATTTTGGAGAACTTTGATCTTCTGCTTTAAGCCTAGCGAATGGCTCTAAAGAAGCGCTTTCGGGAGGCAGCCCGCAACGAATTTAGGTTTTTCTTTTTGCTTTTGTTCTGTTCTTAGTGGTCTTGATGATTGTTACTACTGTAGCAACATCATTGTATCTTTCTTTTTCAAGCTTTGTGCCAAGTTTAGCCTCAGAGTGCTTGAAAGTTCAAAAGTTGGAGCTTGCTGTCCAGAAACAAATTCTGTCTTCTTGACGGGAAAATTCGCGATAAATCACCAGATCATCTTTTTTATATGAAATTTTTTGACAGCATGCTCAATACAATTGGATTGCTAGCCCCTGTTCAAAGTTTTTGATTTGAGTTGCAGAAGTACCTCGAAAAAATTCCCCTTTCTCTGTTGTTCTGTTTTTCTCAGCTTCTGCCCCAGTTTTTCTTTTCGCAGTTTTGCAATCCTTAAGCTTGCTTTTTCTTTGGAAACTTTTTTGGGAAGGCAAGAGAAACAGTAGCTCTTCCTGGAAATCTTTATTTGCAGTAGAGGAAAATTATTTTATTAGGGTACTAACCTCTCTAATCAGCCTACAATGAGTTATGTATGAAGGGAGTTTTCAAGTGCGCGATGGAAGGTGATGAAAGAAGATCCAGGAGTGTCAAGCGCTCAAGCTTGGAGATGCCCAAGTGCACCCCCAATAAATATTCAAGGAGACTCAAGCGTCGAAGCTTGGGGATGCCCCCGGTGCATCCCCTTCTTCATCAACAATCATCGGTCTGTCTTTCGTTGCACTATATTTTTATCACTTCATGCGTTATGTGCTTTGCTTGGAGCGTCTCGCTCTTTACTTTTCTAGGTTTGTTTTGCTTTATTTGCTGTAGTAACAAGTTAGACCCAAACTTACTCTTTTGTGTGGGAGAGGAGCACGCTCCACTTGAACTAGAACTCCTCATAGGATTTGCATGCTTATTTCTTTTAGCTGTGAGTTGTTCTTTTTCTTTTCTTAGCTTCTGGTCTGTTTAGCTATAGTGCTTTAGTTTTTCTAGAGCTTTTCTTTTCAGGTTGAACTTTCTATAGGTTGCATGTTTTATCTTGTTAGAGAGTTTGCCTGTTGCACTGAGTTCTGTGTCTTGACTAGAAAGTAGGTAGTTAAAGTTGCTTTTATTTTTGAAGTAGTAACTTGCAATAGTTTTGAGGTATTGACTAGAGTAATGTTTGAACTTTTGGTGTCAAGAGCTCTTGCCTATTAGTGATAGATGTCGTATTTTGGGCAATCCGTGTGTTTTTCGAAAACCAAAAACCCCTGTTGAGAACTCTAGCTACTAGATGGATCACTAACCTCTGAAGGGTTCGAATATTAGAGTACACTCACGTACCATGAGTCGAGGATGCGCAAGGATAACCAAACCCCCATACACTCCTCCTCGGGGTACCTGTCTCTTTGTGAACCTCCTATTAGATTGAGAGTTACCGATAATAAGTGCATGAGTTCTTCGGACTAATGTGAGTATTCGAAAGTTGACACTTCCACCTACCCATACTTTTTCTAGCCTCTTCGGTACCGTGCATTGCCCTTTTCTCACTTCGAGAGTTGGCGCATACTTCGCCGGTGCATCCAAACCCTTGGCATGATACGCTCTATCATCATAAGCCTCATTATATCTTTCCTCAAAACAGCCACCATACCTACCTACAAGGCATTTCCATAGCCTTTCCGAGATACATTGCCATGCGACATCCACCCTCTCATGACTTGATCTTCATGTCATACATGCTACTTGCTTGATCGATGAGCCGCATGTTAGTTGGGCCTTGCCCTAATCATTGCTACATGACGCGCTAGTATCATTGCATATCCTGCTATCCTGGCAGAGGCATACATTTGCATCATGATTAGTTACATTTTCTTTTTGTGAGTACCTTTGTAAAGTGTGAAAGATCTCCTATATTCTTGTAAAATATAGAGTATTGCCCCTAAAGTGAGGAAAAGATCCCAAAGAGGACAAAATCAAAAGATCCCAAAGAGGACAAATGAGAGTTAAATAGAAAGAGCCATTGAGGCCACCAAAAAATAAAAAAATAAAAAAAGAGAAAAAGAAAAATAAAAAGAGAGAAGGGGGCATACTACTATTCCTTTTGAGAGATCCACACTAGTACTTCATCTTCTATCCCTTGTACTCCATAGAGATTATCATCATGCATATAGATATGTGGGGAACTTTTACACTATAGAACTTGGCTTGTATATTCCAATGATGAGCCTCCTCAAACGAGCTCTAGGTCTTCTTGAGCAAGCAAGTTAGATGCACCCCCACTAGTTCCATTGGAGAGCTTTTAGCTCACATGTGCATCCGTTTTATGGGAATCCCTACTCCTCACATCATATCTATCATATGGCCTTCTCTCGCCTATGATTGTCCTCATTGATGTGAGCCTTTCACACACCTTTTTGTCTTCCTCCTCCACCCTTTTTCTGTTTCGCCTTTTAGGTGTCAACTTTCTTGCTCACGCTCATCCATTGCATGAGTGCTCAAAATATCGAAAGGGAGTGGATCAGTTTGACTTGTACCTGGCTAGTGGTCTGGGGACGAGTCCAGATAAGAATCCAAAGGAGACTAAGTGTGAAACTTTAGAAGATAGTTGTTCTCAACAACCTTTTTTTCTCTTTCTTCCCAGTCCCTTGCTTGCACGCAAACACCATCTGGAGACATTCGAGTCACGGACAGCAAGAGCTCTTGCACCTTTTGTTCTTTTGTTGCTTGTGTTAATGCCAATATAGACTCTTGCCTGTTAAGACTTGAATTGAATTGCATGCTTTGATTGCTTTACTTAACAGTCCTTATTTGGTTGTGTGGCATGTCACCATAGAAATTATGCTTGTTATCATTTACCTACTCGAGGACGAGCAGGAATTAAGCTTGGGGATGTTGATACGTCCCAAACGTATCTATAATTTCTGCTTGCTCCATGCATGTTTTGTGTGACTTTGCCATGTTTTGGTTGAACTTTATTACACTTTTAAACCAATTTGAACTAACCTACTAACTCAGTGCACCCAGTTGCCAGCTTCTGGTTTTCTGCTGTTTTTGTTTTTCAGGTTTTCTGGCTGATTAAAGTGCCCAAAAAATTCCGCAAAAATTATATTAAAAATCAGCGGGCAGGAAGCTTCCAGAATAACCAAGGGAGAGAGCCGGGACAACCACCAGGGAGCCAGAAGGGTCCCTGGCGCGGCCCCAACCCTAGGGCGCGCCAGGCACCCTCCTGGCTGCCCTGGGTGGCCCCTCGACGCCCCCCTTCGCCTATATAACCCCCTCGGGGTAGAAACCCCTAAAGAAGAACTCTTTTTCGCGGAAACCTCTCTGTTGCGCCGCCGCCGCCGTTTTCAGATCGGGGTTGCCTGGAGAAGCTGCCCCGGCACCCTGCCGGAAGGAGATCACCCCTCCGGGAGACCATCCATAGCCATGGACGCCTCCCGTATGTACCGTGAGTAGTCCCCCTTGGACCATGGGTCCGTGATCAGTAGCTATGTGATGTCCTCTCCCTCTTTTGTGCTTCCACTTTCGAGACCTCGTGAGCTGCCTCACATGATCGAGGCACCTATGTAATTTTCTGCTGTTGCTATGCTGAGTTTGTTGGGATCTGATGGATTATGAGACTATGTTCAGATTGTGATGAGTAATATATTTGGTTTGCCCTTTTATATTTATTTCTTGAGTAAATTCTTGCATGTTCTCCGTTGCAGTATTTGCTTTGGCCAAGTTATTTGCTTGCAACTCCAAGAGAGAGCGTTATGCTCGATTGTGGGTTCAGCCCTCTGATGTCTAGCTTGAGTGACAGAAACATGAGACTAGGGGATGTGCTGTTGCCACCAGGGATAAAACAACGGTGATTGTGCCTATTGGTGCAAGAATTGTTTACTTTACGCAAAGTTCTTTTAATGCAGTTGTCTGTTGCTTTGAGTTTACACTTTGGGTGGGATTCGCAACTTAATACCAGCGAGATGTTCTGGATAGATATCTCAAGATGGATGATTCGTAGTAGATGCAGATGGATTTCGGTCTACTTACCTTGGCGTACTGCCCATTGCTTTTGAGCCCTTCCTTTCTTTGCAGCATAGTTAGCATTGCGGTGCCTTCATAATCCTGTCAATTTCCCAACTGTGACTTGTTTACCTCGCTAGCATTTTTATCGTCTTTTGGGAGAGAGACATCACTAGTGAAAATCACGGGACTCCGGTCCATCTTCATACCATTGTTCACACCCACTATTTACCTTTCTGTTTTTACTTTTACTAGTACCTTTTTATCTCTTGCGTTTGATCCTTTGTAAACGACAAGGCCGGAGGAATTGACAACTCCTCTGAACTCGTTGGTAGCAAAGTTATTTGTTTTGTGCAGGTCCACGACAACTCCACGCATCAGAATAATTTCTGGCGCCGTTACCACCTATCGTACTTATCGTTGAGTCCTACTGGAGACAAACCTTGGTATCTTTACTGAGGGAAATTACCGCTACGCTGCATCTCAACCTTCCACTTGGGGTAACCAACGAGGGGCGAGAAGCTATCAGATACTCACCCTGCTTTATTTTCTTTACTGTTTTTCCTGATCGGCCGCTGCAGTCGACGTTGGAGTCCAGGAGTAGGAGATCCCCGATGTCGACCACCACAACATGAAGATCCCCGATGCCTTCTACGACATCGAGTTCCCCTTTGATCAGGAGTAGTTTGGAGGTTCCCAGGCAGGAGGCCTCGCCTTTTCGATCTGTTGTTATTTGTGATAGCCTTCTTATGGCAACCTTGTATCCTTGTGTCTGTACTCAGATACTATTGCTTCCGCTGACTTGTGCTCTCGAGTTGTTGTATTCGAGCCCTCGTGGCCCCTGGCTTGTATTAAACAGCTTGTATTATTTTATTTGTAGAGTTGTGTTGTGATATCTCACCGTGAGTCCTTGATCTCGATCGTGTACCTTGCGTGTATGATTACTGTACACGGTCTGATTTTTTGGGCGTCACAGTTGCCCAAGAGGCACGCCATGAAGAACAAAGTTATTCCTGATCCTAAATTTGCCACGTCACCTATATGCATCACTGATCCCGATTATGATTTCTCTGTTGATCTTTCACTTATATCTACAGTTGAGGCTGACCCCTTTTATGGCAGAGAAAATGATGATGCTATAGCACACTTGACCAAACTCGCTGAGTTAAGCAACCTATTCACTACTGATGAGAAGATACGAAACTTCTATGTGGCCAAGCTTTTTCCTTTTTCTTTGAAGGAAGACGCTAAATCATGGTACGATGCACTACCCTATGGTTCCGTTAAATGTCCTCAGGACTTAGTCAAAAAATTTGTTGATAAGTATTTCCCAGCTCATCTGCAACATGCTGCTTTGCAAAGAATCTATAACTTTAAACAATTGCAGGATGAGAACCTCCCTAAAGCTTGGGGGAGGTTTTGTGATTTACTTAAGGTTATGCCGGGACATGGGATCCCCAAGAATGAATTGCTTGATATATTTTATGCTGGTTTAACCGATGAATCCAGAACCTATCTGGATAGTTGTGCTAGTTGTGTTTTCATGGAAAGAACGCCGCACGATGCAGAAGAATTAATGTGCAAAATCGCCAAAAACTATGAAGACTGGAACGTTCCTGAACCACTTCTACCACCGAAAAAGAGGGGCATGCTTGTTCTGAACCCCGAAGATATGCAAGAAGCAAAGAAGTCTATAAAGGAGAAAGGTATTAAAGCCGAAGACGTGAAGAATTTACCGCCTATTGAGAAGTTGTGTGAGCCTACTACTCACCCTCCCTTGGTAGAGGTACACTCTCTATTAGACTTTACTGAAAGTGACATCCCTAAAGGTAAGCCTCCCGACCAATGTTTAGATGAGCTTGATAATTTTATTGTTAAGCAAGACCATTTTAATAGGAGATTACAAAGTCAGTTGCATGATAATTCTCTTGCTATCAAAAGTTTGTGTGATGTTCTAGAAAGAACAGTTAATGATGTTAAATGTCTTGTTAAGCATTTTCATATGGTTCAAACTCTGCTTGAACAAATTTCTAATGTGCAAAAACATTTGCTTGCTAATAATGCCAAACAGGACATACAAGCTTATGGAATTAAAACTAGGGGTGGAACACACACCCAGGACCCACTCTATCCTGAGGGGCATCCAAAGAGGATCGAGCAAGATTCTCAAGTACAAGAAGAAGACGAGACTGTTAGCTCTCCGAAGAAAAAGGAGAAGAAGAAACACAAGGAGGCTGACAATCCCGGTGATCCTATTACAAGTGAAAAGCCAGCTGTTGATCCTAACAGCATATCTACCTCCGATGCCGAAACAGAAGACGGTGCCGAGTCTGAAGAAAAGGACTCAGAGAAGGATGATTCTCTCAAGGCAAGAGAAGAAGAAGCACCCGATAAACTCCAGAGGTACTCTAAAGAAGACTTCATCGCAAGAAGACATGGGAAGGAAAGAGAACCATGGATACAGAAACCCATGCCCTTTCCAGGTAAGTCCCTCAAATCCACAGAAGAAGTGCGTTATAATAAACTTTGTGAATGGATGAAGCCTCTTTTTCTTCAAATTCCTTTGACTGATGCTATTAAGTTACCTCCCTATTCGAAATATATGAAAGATATTGTTACTAATAAAAGAAAAGTTCCTAATGAGGCAATATCTACTATGCTTGCTAACTACTCTTTTAGTGGCAAGATTCCTAAGAAGCTCGGTGACCCAGGTATACCCACCATTCCTTGCTCCATAAAGAATAATTACGTCAGAACTGCTTTATGTGATCTTGGGGCAGGAGTGAGTGTTATGCCTTTCTCTCTTTACAAAAGGCTTTGTTTAGAGAAACTAACCCCTATAGATATCTCCCTTCAGATGGCTGACAAATCAACAGCTGTCCCAATAGGTATTTGTGAGGATGTACCCGTTGAAGTTGCTAACTGTTTGATCCTTACAGATTTTGTTGTGCTTGACATGCCCGAGGATGGGAGCATGTCCATTATTCTTGGTAGACCTTTTCTTAACACCGCAGGTGCCATTATTGATTGCAATAAAGGAAAGGTCACTTTCAACGTTGATGATAAAGAACACACGGTGTATTTTCCAAAGAAGATCGACATGAGGCATGGCCTTAACTCTATAGAGAATATCGAGACCGTAAATATTGGAGAATGGGACTATCCACTACATGTGCACCACAAATACAAAACCATTATGGTGGGGACAATGTCCATTAAAGTAAAGGTGCAATGATCACTTCATAAGAGGGGAGACTTCTTGTTCTATATATCGCCGGTGATAGGGCATGTTTTCCCTTGATTGGTTTTAGTGATTGATGACAATACATTTGCGGACTAACCGGGTGCAATGAGCATTTCAGATAACGACATTATTGGCACAAGACGGTTATTATCCCCTCGGTGTACAAAACGTGAAGACGGAGTTTTTCTTTCGATCTCCTTTTGTGTTAATTGAGTCGTAGGAAAACCGTACTATGAAGAGGGGGTCCGCGTTGGAAATGGTGGGTGGAATCATCACACGGTCTCACTTTGTGCACCCACTTATTTCGGTTGCGTCATGGAGGTGTGGGGACTCTTGGATGTGGCTCCCTGGTTCTGCCAGGGCGGTAGTACCGCTCTAGGAGCGGTAGTATCGCTCCACGGTAGTACGGTGGACCAGTACCGCATCCACTACCGGATTCCCACTGGACTTTGCGGTAGTGGAGGCGGCACTGGGGCTCGGTAGTACCGTGGGGCGATAGTACCGCTCCTAGAGCGGTAGTACCGTGCACCAGTACCGCATCCACTACCGGATTCCCACTGGACTTTGCGGTAGTGGAGGCGGCACTGGGGCTCGGTAGTACCGTGGAGCGGTAGTACCACCCCCGGAGCGGTAGTTTATAAACTAATGGCATGTTGTTTTATATTGTCCTATTTTTATTGTGCAAATCTTGTGTTGTCATCAATACACCAAAAAGGGGGAGATTGATAGGGCATGTTTTCCCTTGATTGGTTTAAGTGATTGATGACAATACATTTGAGGACTAACCGGGTGCAATGAGAATTTCAGATAACGACATTATTGGCACAAGACGGTTATTATCCCCTCGGTGTACAAAACGTGAAGACGGAGTTTTTCTTTCGATCTCCTTTTGTGTTAATTGTGTCATAGGAAAACCGTACTATGAAGAGGGGATCCGCGTTGGAAATGGTGGGTGGAATCATCACACGGTCTCACTTTGTGCACCCACTTATTTCGGTTGCGTCATGGAGGTGTGGGGACTCTTGGATGTGGCTCCCTGGTTCTGCCAGGGCGGTAGTACCGCTCCACGGTAGTACCGTGGACCAGTACCGCATCCACTACCGGATTCCCACTGGACTTTGCGGTAGTGGAGGCGGCACTGGGGCTCGGTAGTACCGTGCACCAGTACCGCATCCACTATCGGATTCCCACTAGACTTTGCGGTAGTGGAGGCGGCACTGGGGCTCGGTAGTACCATGGAGCGGTAGTACCACCCCCGGAGCGGTAGTACCGTGCACCAATACCGCATCCACTACCGGATTCCCACTGGACTCTGCGGTAGTGGGGGCAGCACTGGGGCTCGGTAGTACCGTGGACCGGTAGTACCGCTCTCGGCCCGGTAGTACCGCAGCACGGTAGTACCGCTTGGTGGACAGCCAACGGCTGCATTTAAGGACACCTATAAAAGGGGGTCTTCTTCCCCATTGAGACTTACCTCAATTTATTGCTCTCATCTCCATTGACGCCCAAGCTCCATTCTTTCCCGATCTCCCGCCCTAGCCATCAAAACTTGTTGATTCTCTAGGGTTTGGAAGACCCCGATCTACACTTCCACCAAAGGATATTTGATTCCCCCCACTAATCCCGTGTGGATCTTGTTACTCTTGGGTGCGTTGGTGCCCTAGACGGAAGAGGTCACCTCGAAGCCACATTCCATTGTGGTGAAGCTTCGTGGTTTCGTTGGGAGCCTCCAATTCAGTTGTGGAGTTTGCCCCAATCTTGTTTGTAAAGGTTTGGTTGCCACCTTCAAGGCCGCCTCGTAGTGGATCACGGCATCTTACATCGGTAAGAGCGTGAGGAGAAATAGGGTGGCCCTCGTTGGCTTCGTGTGAGCATTGTGCTCCTCACCCTCTCCAAACGGAGACGTACTTCTCGAAAGAGAAGGAACTTCGGAAACATATCCTTGTCTCCCGTGTTCCCCTTTACCTTTACTTTGCGCAAGTTACTTTCCTTGCTCATTTATTGCTTGCTTGTCAGTCTTTAGTTGTTGGCATATAGGTTGCTCACATAGTTGCATATCTAGACAACCTATATTCCTTGTTGAGCTTAATTTGTTAAGAAAAGATAAAAAAAGTGTTAGTCGCCTATTCACCCCCCCCTCTAGTCGACATTTCGATCCTTTCAATTGGTATCAGAGCCTCGTCTCTTATTAAGGGCTTTACCGCCTTAAGAGGATGTCGCAAGAGGATAAACCGGTAGAGGTTGAGCTTCAAGGGGATACTTCGAACCCTTCTCTTTTGGAAGGGAATCAAAGTATCGAGGGCTTCACGAATACGCTCGGGAAGGATAACTCTTCATCCATCTCTCGACATGAGTACAATGAAGGCATGTCCGCCGTTAAGGCTCACATGAACAAAGTTACCGATATGCTTAGTTGTCTCATGTCAAAGATGCCCACGGATAGCAACCCTACCATCATCGCCAACATTCCAATGTTGGGTGGAGGAGATGTCATCTCCCAATCTAATGATGATGGTAGGAATGATATCCGATCCATTCCTCGTACGGGAAATGGATCGGGTATTCATTCCGCGGTGGCTCCCCCTGTTACTTATAACTCTCTACCTCTACCCGAACCCCATTTTGCACATGTAGGCATTATTCCCATCCTTAACAAAGATGCTTATCCGGTTTGGGCTCATCGCATGAAGACACACTTGAAGGGGTCTTCCGTGGAACTGTGGCGCATCGTTGAGGAGGGATTCATTCCTCGTGACCGCCACAACTTGACCCCAAGAGAATATCGAGACAACACCATCAACACTCATGCTATGCTCGTGATAGGAAATGGGTTGAAGGAAGAGCTGTTGGGGTTCGCAGCAGAAAACACAAATTTTTCTAACTAGCATTCCCATAACCCAAGATCTAGCTAGCCGTATTACCGTAACGGAAAAGATTGCGGAAATAACATACCTCCGGGTGTAGTCCGTTGCGCAGGAAACGTTCCCGCAAACGTGGTTGATGTAGCCGATCAAGTTTCACAGCCCCCTGGCTGTGTTGAGCACCCGGATGGGTGTAGTACCACACGTGTAGCACATCATAGTACTCGCACACGTACGAAACGTTCCCGCAAACGTGGTTGATGTAGCCGATCAAGTTTCACAGCCCCCTGGCTGTGTTGAGCACCCGGATGGGTGTAATGCCAAACGTGTAGCACCTCGTAGTACTCGCACACGTACGAGACTCGATGACGACCTCCGTTCTCCGATCCAGCGGAGGTGGCGGAAGCAGACCTCCGGAACCAGAGTTTCAGCAGCACGACGGCGTGCGTATAGTGGAGACATCCCCAACCCAGTGCAGACTCCAAACAAGGGGAGTCCGCTCATAGGAGGGAGAAAATAGGGAGAGAGAGATCTACAGAATTTATCTGTATTTTTCTGGAATTTTCTGTGTTGAAAAAGGGGCACCCACCACATCTATATATAGGGGGAAAAGGGGCTACGCAGGTACGTGGACTAGCGATGTGGTACTAAAAATAGCACCATATGGGCTAGCACCATGCGCATGGCCGTGGCTTGCCTTGGCCGCAAGTGGCCGGCGGCCACACATGGCCAAGTGGCCAAGTGGCCATATGGGCCAAAGCCCATGGCGCCATGCTCCCTTTTTTTTCTTTTTCCTTTTCCTTTGTTTTTCTTTCTTCTTTCTTAAAGAAAAAACAAAAACCAAAAAGAATATTATTCCATTAATTATTTAAATTATATTTTAATATTTAATTCATTAATTAAATAATAAAATATATCTAAATAACTTTCCGAACAATTCGGAACCACGGAACTTTTCCGTCTCCTCTCCGAACCGATTTCGAAGTTCTCTCTTATTCTCCGGTAACTCCGATAGTTCCGAAAAGGTCTCCGATTTCATCGAGCCCTTAAGTGTGTTACCTACGGTCCGAGAACACTCCAGTCATGACCGAGATGAGGCTACGGTCAATGATCATCAGCGGGACCTGGATGCCCATAATGACCCCTGTGCATTCCGGATATCAACACCGATTGGACCTTACGCCGCATAGCATTCCCTTTGTCAGAGATACTGGATTGTTCCGAGATTCGATCAATGACATCCTATGTCTGGTTCAACCTCGTTCCGAACTAATCCTCATTCACTCCTTCCCGTGATATTCATCCCCGTGACCTAGTCACACGCTGCAGCTTTATGGATGGAATCTCACCGAGTGGGCCTAGAGTATCTATCCATTATATGGATTGACAAATCCCGCTCTTGTAACAATACTCCTCAACATATCTCCACGGAATACCTAAGATACAACCGTTATGACCCGCATATTTCAGTCAGGTGGTGGGATGTAAGTCAAAGCATCCGGGAAGATAGTAATTATGCATGTACTCACGGTCAAAGGAACGGTCTACCACGTTCTGTAATTACTACACTGAACCTTCATAAGATTTGATCATGCTATAATGCTTACTTTGGGTAATGTTCATCACGTCACTTGAACAATGAGGTGACCTCATAGTCAAGAGACTTAATTGTCCATGATCGCGAAACCACGACCATCATATTGACCATGAACTAGTTATCGATGTAGAGGCTAACTAGGAACTCTGGGGGTTTCTATACCACACCTGCATCATTGTTTCACTGACGCAGTTCTAGCACGGTATGAAACTGGTTATGAACTTGCTTAGATATATTGGAATAATCATATATTATTTGCCTCTAGAGCATATATCCAACAGTCTCCCACTTGCACTAGAGTGCTAATAATCTAGCCGCATTTTTTCGATCATAATCATCTTATCACATAAGTGTTCATTGATCATGCATGCATATGGAAGAGGGTTCGTCAATGAACTGCACCAATTCAGATTCGTATGTTTCCTTTGCAACTGGTATAGGCCAAAAGCTCTTTTGACATACCACTCATTATCATATAATGGTTGGATATAAGTTTCGCGGGAGAGTGAGACTATTATTTCACAGTATCCTCCAATGATCTCTTGGTTCAGTCTTTAGAAGACTCATACATAGTCATATATACTGGGAAATACACTCAACCAGAAGTCCAATACTTCTAACGCTAAACTTTTATCCATACATCTACTTTCTTAATTAGTATTATGTTTGTAGTACCGTGAATTTTGCTCACATTTCTTTCATGTCTTTGGTGATGTCTCTAATTCCATATAGACCCATAATATGGCTTGCAATTGTAATCTTGCATTACATTCAAGTCTATTATCCTTTCTATATTTTAGAGAACAGTCCTCAGTATTCCTCATATACTGAATGTATGGACTTTATTCAGATTCTGTGTTTTACTCCTAAAGCACATCGGAATCTGTTCTTCTTCCAAGAACTTTTGAGTCATTCTGTTGTTGGATTCACAATGCATGTTATATGGTAGAATCATATGTCAAGAACATATAAGATCACATGTCCAATACATGGTGCATCTCTATTCTTACATCAATACATTGCTTGTGATATTTGGATTTCATCCATTATATAATTTCTAGCCACAAGAACCTGTTTCTTGTCTAGAAGATTATTCCAACCTTCACTTCGTTTCATTATCCGTATCTTAATCTACTCATATAGATTTCAACGTGTAATGTGTTGGTATTTCACATAAAAGAAGATTCTTGCAATCTTGTATTTTATTTGCCTTATGCTCTATATATATCATAATGCACATATGTATATAAGACGATTCTCTATATACACATTCAATGCATATCCATATATATATATATACATATGAGATCATTCTTCACACATATCAATGCATATATGTTTGAGACAATGATCATGCTCCCACTCAAATATATCCATCATATACTCATATATTTGTGGTTCAGCTTTCATCAAGTCATTTTATTGTTCACTATGTCTCACATAATGAAAATGCTTCCAAAGCTCCCACTCAGAAAATGCCCTCTGCATTCCAAGTTTCCGGGAAGTCTTCAAAGCTCCCACTCAGTTTCATGAAACTGCAGGCCCACTCAATATTTTGGTCATCCCACTTGATCAAATAAAGGTTGAGGGTTCCTGCCTTGAGGTACTATAGTCCATCCTTTTAACGAAATAACCTTCGTCATGCCCATTGCAATTCTCTTTCAAATCCCAAATTTGATTGAGATGCAATTTCAGGCTATGGTCCATCGTAGTGTAAATGAAATATTTTATTGATTAAAGCATTCCTACGTTTCCGTAGTCAATCACCATTGAAATTTGGTCATAACCAAATAATGCCTTATGCCCATTACATTATTCTCAATAACTCTCCAGTTTGTCGAGAATTTGAAATAACCGATTTATTTCACGGGACGTGAGCCATCCTATATGTAACTCAATATTATTTCATTTCTCCTCGTGTTTTAGGCTACCATCATTCTTTGTGTTTCAAGCAATGTTATTCCCTATTGTTTTATTAAGAAGACTCATGATTATTGTTCTGTACAAAACGTATTCATGACAACCTTCTAAATTCAACAATGGCTTCAACTCATATACCAAGATCAATCATCTTTGGCATATCCTTCCTTATATAGCATCATTACAGCGGAACACGCTTCCGTTGCAATACTCTGATATTCTGAAGGCAAGGTCCAATACCCCGGTCAAAGTTTCCATTATCTCCCATTGGATCCGTGTCGAGAGACTTCTTATCGCATTACCAATCAAGAAACACACAATTTTGCTATTCGGAGAGAATATGTAATTTCAATTGCTTGTAGTTTTATTACAAAGAAATTCTTTCTTTTAAGAAACCTTATAACACCATCGGTTATGGAGCTATCATGTCTCGTTTAGATTCAGGATGGTTTCCTATTCATGAAGTGGGTGTTTTAACTTAATGAATTAAACAACCTTATTCGACAATAACTATAGTGCTAGGGGAAAGAACGTTTAGACCATACTATGGTTTACTATGACTATGAATGGTTTAAGTAGTCTAGCATTTTTCAACTTCCATCGTAGTTTGTGGTACAACTCCACAAGTCTCCCATTATGTCAATATCAATACTTATCACTTCGGATCGTAGCGTAGTGATATGTATCCTTGTATTCTCACTTCTCATTGTGATTCCTGAATCTCAGTTTTATGATCTCAATTGAATACACCTTTCAATTAATCATATGAAGTCTTTAATGATAACTCACGTGCCCATTTAGTACATCATTTATGTATAATGATTGGCACAAGTTCTACTTGCTAGAACCTTGTCATGGTTATATTTATTGCAGAGGTTCATAGATCATGTATCTAATCCATCTCATACAATCAAGTTATGATTTTCATTCGATAATGAACTCACAAGTTAATAGATCATACATTTAATGAATTCATCAGTTATGAAGTCAACTCATGCAATTAAATCTTTGACTTGTTATAATCAAGACAACTTTATCATTAAACATTGAATATTTCTTGACAATAATAGCAGTATTATAAATGCTTTCTATCATATCATAAATCAAGACGTAATCAAAGTATAAGCACACTTTTATTCATCAAGATGGAACAACTGACTTGTCTCATTACATGAATAACTTTGTCTCGCGAGATGCAAGACACACAACTAAGTGTCCATACTATAATGATTACATAAGATTTATCTAATACTCTAAGTATCTCCTATGATAGATGTCTCGGTGGAATCCATGCTGGCCATCAACTGACTTGATATCCATCAATCCTCGATTTCACCTCTTCCCGTTCATGCAACGGCAGGTCCTGTTTTCATAAAACAGAATAAGTATCAAATACTCATTTACTGCAAATGTTGTATAAGGGAATAAACATTTATAAAGTATATCAAGTATATACCTTCTCCATCAACAACTTCTCCTTCAATGGGTTCAACCTCCAGGTACTGAAGTCTATCCATGAAGTCAGAGAACTCGAGGCTTTCACCTCTGCCGACATAGCCATGGACATGGTCTGTATAGCTCGGTGGAAGCGAGTGTAACACCGTGTATATCGCAGACTCATGTGTGGTCTCATAGTCAAAGTCATCTACGAGGCTCAGATGTATCTCATGCATCTTGGCCAAGTGTGCCTTCAGGCAAGAGCCTTCTTCCATCTTTGTAGAGGGAAAATGGCTTTCTAACTCAAATCTGGCAACTCTAAGCCGATGCAAGTTTGATGACTTCAGCTCATCGATCATATCATATGTATCCAAATCAGCATACTCCTCACGCAAAGGTTGCGGAATGCTGGTTTTTATGATACCCTTAGCTATGGCATATGTCCTTCGACGATACTGATAATCAATCGCCGCTAGTGCATCCATGTCGTTTGCTAGAGGGTTTCCCACATGCATTTTAGTTAAGAATGAAAGGTTGATTCTCTTGAGCACGGCTCTAAGGCGTAAGTACCAACTAACGAAGTTTGAGCCATTTTCTTTAAGTCTTTCACCATGTAAGAAGGAAACCATTTCAAGGTACTGGGTGTTATCCATTTTCTACAAACATAATTGCAAGGAACACAATTAAGACTAGTTCACAACAATGAGTTCATATAATCATATTATAAATGAGCTCGCACTAAAACAATTCATCCCTAGGAAGTTTTAGTGATTACATGATCCAGATTCACTGCCCGACCTCGAATATCACACGACCGACGGGTCAGTTTCAAAGGTAGACAACAACTTGTGCGATCACATTATCTTATATGTACTGTGACTCATGCTCGATCTTTCGATCTCTAGTATTCCGAGGCCATATCTGCATATGCTAGGCTCGCCAAATTAACCTCCATGTTATATGCTGCTCAGCAAGGCCATATCTGCATATGTCAGGCTTGCCGAACCCAACCTCATGCGAACTCCATTTAATATGTAGGACAACTCCGGTATGTACGGAGCATCAAGCCATATGGGAGAACCTTCCAGGCGGTGCACACTTCGGTAGAATACTTGTGTTTGGCTTTGTTAAGGGATCATCTTATCACATGCTACCGTCGTGTATCCTATACTAGCAAGTTTTAAGATGTCTGAGCTATGGAAACACTCAGTCTACAGTGTCTCCATTTTAGTTTGTTTTATGATGACGATTACTACTTACTAGTAACACATAGCAAAGCTATCACTACATCACAAACAAAACAAACGATAACCCCCACTTAGCAATACAAGGTTTAGACGGTCTAGTTGTATATTGCAAGTTTTACGTGGCTGCTAGGGCTTTCATAGTTAAACAGGTTTTAACCTACGAGTCAACCACAACGTCAACCATACGATTGTCTCTATTACACCCCGCACGGGGCCCTCCGTTGCAAATGCCACATCCGCTAAAGTAGAGAGACAGACACCCCCCAGCCACTTTATACGGTACAAGCCGCATGTCAAGCGTGGAACCAGTCTCGCGTAAGCGTACGCGTAAGGTCGGTCGGGGGCCGCTTCATCAAACAATGCCGCAGATATGAACAAGTACACGTGGGAGGGTAACAATCATACAATCAACGCCCACATCCCCGATGTGTTCTATCCGTACAGTAATACTAAGCATAGACCTAGCTCTGATACCACTATTGGGGTTCGCAGCAGAAAACACAAATTTTTCTAACTAGCGTTCCCATAACCCAAGATCTAGCTAGCCGTATTACCGTAACGGAAAAGATTGCGGAAATAACATACCTCGGGGTGTAGTCCGTTGCGCGGGAAACGTTCCCGCAAATGTGGTTGATGTAGCCGATCAAGTTTCACAGCCCCCCGGCTGTGTTGAGCACCCGGATGGGTGTAGTGCCACACGTGTAGCACCTCGTAGTACTCGCACACGTACGAGACTCGATGACGACCTCCGTTCTCCGATCCAGCAGAGGTGGCGGAAGCAGACCTCCGGAACCAGAGTTTCAGCAGCACGACGGAGTGCGTATAGTGGAGACATCCCCAACCCAGTGCAGACTCCAAACAAGGGGAGTCCGCTCATAGGAGGGAGAAAATAGGGAGAGAGAGATCCACAAAATTTATCTGTATTTTTCTGTAATTTTCTGTGTTGAAAAAGGGGCACCCGCCACATCTATATATAGGGGAAAAAGGGGCTACGCAGGTACGTGGACTAGCGATGTGGTACTAAAAATAGCACCACATGCGCTAGCACCATGCGCATGGCTTTGGCTTGCCTTGGCCGCAAGTGGCCGGCGGCCACACATGGCCAAGTGGCCATATGGGCCAAAGCCCATGGCGCCATGCTCCCTTTTTTTTTCTTTTTCCTTTTCCTTTTTTTTTCTTTCTTCTTTCTCAAAGAAAAAACAAAAACCAAAAAGAATATTATTCCATTAATTATTTAAATTATATTTTAATATTTAATTCATTAATTAAATAAAAAAAAATCTAAATAACTTTCCGAACAATTCAGAACCACGGAACTTTTCCGTCTCCCGTCCGAACCGATTACGGAGTTCTCTCTTATTCTCCGGTAACTCCGATAGTTCCAAAAAGGTATCCGATTTCATCGAGCCCTTAAGTGTGTTACCCTACGGTCCGAGAACACTCCAGTCATGACCGAGATGAGGCTACGGTCAATGATCATCCGCGGAACCTGGATGCCCATAATGACCCCTGTGCATTCCGGATATCAACACCGATTGGACCTTACGCCGTATAGCATTCCCTTTGTCAGCGATACTGGATTGTTCCGAGATTCGATCAATGACATCCTATGTCTGGTTCAACCTCGTTCCGAACTAATCCTCATTCACTCGTTCCCGTGATATTCATCCCCTTGACCTAGTCACACGCTGCAGCTTTATGAATGGAATCTCACCGAGTGGGCCCAGAGTATCTATCCATTATATGGATTGACAAATCCCGCTCTTGTAACAATACTCCTCAACATATCTCCACGGAATACCTAAGATACAACCGTTATGACCCGCATATTTCAGTCAGGTGGTGGGATGTAAGTCAAAGCATCCGGGAAGATAGTAATTATGCACGTACTCACGGTCAAAGGAACGGTCTACCACGTTCTGTAATTACAACACTGAACCTTCATAAGATTTGATCATGCTGTAATGCTTACTTTGGGTAATGTTCATCACGTCACTTTCACAGTGAGGTGACCTCATAGTCAAGAGACTTAATTGTCCATGATCGCGAAACCACGACCATCATGTTGACCATGAACTAGTTATCGATGTAGAGGCTAACTAGGAACTCTGGGGGTTTCTATACCACACCTGCATCATTGTTTCACTGACGCAGTTCTAGCACGGTATGAAACTGGTTATGAACTTTCTTAGATATATTGGAATAATCATATATTATTTGCCTCTAGAGCATATATCCAACAAGAGCAATACAATCTTGTCCTAAAGTGTGAAACGGCCAAGGAGATGTGGGATATTCTTGAGAGGACTCTCATGGGAAGCACTAGCATACGGTGCTAAAAGTTTGACAAGATTCAAGATCAAGCCAATCACTTTGTCAGGAATGAAGGGGAGTCTTCCGAGGATGTTCATCAAAGGTTGGTGGCTCTTGCAAATTCCATGACGGACCATGGGAGAATGGACACCGACGACGGATGGATAAAGAGAAAGTTCATCACGGCTATGCTCCTTCACAAGAAGCATATCACCAAGGTCATTCGTCAAAGGCCCGACTTTCGCGAGTTGAGTTCAAACCAAGTCTTGGATGAATTTGTTGCCATGGAAATCTTGGACTCCACGGCCGAGTTAAAATTGGCTCGCCAAAGTGGCTCCAAGATGTCGTCTCTCGCCTTGAAGGCCAAGGAGGTTCAAGTTGAGGAAGATGAAGATGAAGAGGATGTGGGTCCGGAGGACACCAAGTATGCTTACAATGAGCACATGGCTCTAGCCTCAAGACAATTTTGGGGCAACAAGAAGAACTTCAAGTCCAACACAAGTAGCTTCAAGCTAAAGGGCCAACGAATAAGGACTTGCTTCAATTGTGGCAATGTGAGTCATTTTGTTGCGGATTGTCCTTATGAGAAGAGAGAAGACCACGGTGGAAAGCTCATCCGTAAGGACAAGAACAAGCCACCATTGAACAAGACCTTTGTGAAGAAGAAGCCACAACGCGTGTTGGTGGCTCAAGAAGAATACTATTCCGATGATGAGGATGATGAATAAAGTGGTGAGATTGTGGCAACCGCCACCATTGCTATCGCCATTGACTCCCCCTCATCAACGTCTCTCTTCAACTCCCCCAACGAGAATCCTCACATCATCCACAAGTGCCTTATGGCCAAGACCACCTCGGTAACTCCTCACTCTAAACCGTTTACTCCCACTAACCCTTCATTGTTGGATTGTGTGGAGGATAATGAGGAGCCCAAAGCTCAAGAAGAAAATGAATTCGAGCTGTTCTTGTCCAAGCTCAAGGGCGTTGCCAAGGGACACTTTGTGGCTCTCTTGGAACAACTTGGTGAAGCTCATGCTCACATTGAGCAACTAGATGAGACTATCACCGAGTTGCAAGGTCATAGTCGCGACTATGCGGATGAGATAGGGGAGCTATCTCATTCTCTCGAAGAAGAGCGTGAGCTTAAGTTGTCTAGAGATGAGACGTATGTTATTGATATCTCTAAGCTAAAACTTGACCTCAAACATTCTAATGCTATTGCTTGTGATCTCAAGACTAAAAATGATGAACTTGTTGAGGCTCATGAAAGACTTCTTGTGGATCATGAGAAAGTTGAAAAGGACCACAGGTCCTTAAAACATGAACTCATGACTCTCAAGAAGGCTCATGATGAAACAAGTATGCAACTCACTAAGGAAATCACTACCTTTTCTCCTATTATTGTGGTAGAGAAACCTAGTTCCTCTAACTCTTGTTGTGAGCATGCTCCTCTTGTTGAGGAAAACGCTAGGTTGAAGGCACAACTTGAGAAGGGACTTGTCTCGTGCATTCAAGGAGATAAGAACCTTAATGATCTCTTGAGTTCCCAAAAGGAGGTCATTGGCAAGGAAGGCATTGGTTTTGGTGCGAGTTCATCAAAGAAGAAGAACAAGAAGAGGAAGAACAAAAAGAGGAAAGGCAAGGCCCCTCCTCCTTCAAAGGAAGTCACTTTTGTGAAGGAAGGGGAGAAGCCTCAAGAAAAGGTGGCAAAGGCCATTGAGGATAGAGTGACCAAGAGAAGTGATGCCATTCCCAATGAATTTGCCGGACCAACTAACCCTTCTTACATTCTCTGTTGCACTAATAATGGGCATGTTTATGCCAAATTTGTTGGTTCCTTTGATGAGTATATTGCATGGTCCATTTGGGTGCCTAAGACCCTTGTTACTAACGCGAGAGGACCCATTCATGAATGGGTACCTAAATCCAAGCATTGATCTCATGTAGGTGGCGGATTCCGGTGGTGGTACATGGATACTTAATAGCGGGGCTACAAGTCATATGACCGGAAGCAAGGACATGTTGGTGGACATTGATTTCAGACCATCTTGAACCACCCGTGTCCAATTTGGAGATGCAAACGCGTCAAAGGTATTAGGTCTCGGCAAAGTAGTAATTTCTCCGGACTCGTCCATTGAGAAAGTATTGCTAGTTGAGACTTGTGCCTTTAATTTACTTTCCGTTCGTCAACTTGCCATGATGGGACTTTGTACTTTCTTTGATAAAGACATGGTCACCCTAATGTGGAGCAAAACTCTTAAAGTAGCCTTTGTTGGACACGTGGAGGACGGTATGTACGTGGTGGACTTCTCCAAAGTCCCCACTAAAATTGCCATGTGTCTAATGGCTAAAGTTGATGTGGGATGGCTTTGGCACCGCCGACTAGCCCATGTCAATATGAGGTCTTTGCAAACACTTCTCAAGGGTGAGCATGTCATTGGACTAACAAATGTTAGCTTTGCCAAAGATCGTGCTTGTAGGGCATGCATTGAAGGGAAACTTCACGAGAAGAAACACCCCGTCAAGAATATCATCTCATCCAAGAGGCCTTTGGAGCTCCTTCACATGGATCTTTTTGGGCCTCCGTCATATGATTGTCTTGGCGGGAAGAAGTATTGCTTAGTTATTGTTGATGATTATTCAAGATATACATGGGTTTACTTCTTCAAGAAGAAAAGTGAGACCCAACAAACCGTCATTGAGTTTGCCAATGAAGCTCAACGTCAACACAATTCAAAGATTTTGGAAATTAGGAGTGACAACGGCACCGAGTTCAAGAACTACACCTTGGATGAATTCCTTGGAGATGAGGGGATCAAACATCAATATTCCACTGCTTATACCCCTCAACAAAATGGTGTTGCGGAGAGGAAGAACCGCACTATGATTGATGCAGCAAGAACAATGATGGCGGAGTTCAAGAGTCCATACAACTTTTGGTCAGAGGCCATCAACACTGCTTGTCATGCAACCAACCGTCTTTATCTCCGCAAGATCTTGAACAAGACTCCGTACGAAATCATCACCGGGAAGAAGCCCAACATCAAGTATTTTCGGGTCTTTGGGTGTAAGTGTTTCATTCTTAAGAAAGGTGCTCGTTTGTCTAAGTTTGAGTCTAAGACAAATGAGGGCATATTTGTTGGTTATGCTTCAAACTCTCACGCCTATAGAGTCTACAACAAGTCTTCCGGACTTGTTGAAGAATCTAGCAACGTGGAGTTTGATGAACATAATGGCTCCCAAGTGGGGCAAGGTGATCTTAATGATGTAGGTGATGAAATTCCTCCTCAAGCCATAAGAAGAATGGGTGTGGGTCATTTCCTACCCATTGAGGAACCCCTTGTGGTGGAAGGAGAAGGACAATGCTCTACGCACGTCGAGCCATCAACTCCTCAAGATTCACAAGCAAACCAAGAACAAGACGAAGGCCCTCTCTCGCCCGAACAAGATCAAGGTCAAGATCAAATCATTGAAGATGGTGGTGCACCAAATGATGATCAAGATCTTGTTCTCTCTCAAGGGCAAGCTCAAGATGATGAGCAAGTCCTTGAGGATGCTCCTTCTTCCGAAGTTGGCCCTCTAGCTCCCTCACAAGATACCTTGGAAGAAGAGAGAGTTCGCCGATCACTCAAGATTGCATCCCGGTTAAAATCACAAGATCTTTCGGTGGATCAAGTGCTCGGAAGCATCCAAAAGGGGGTAACCACTCATAGTCAATTGAGAAACTTTTGTGCCCATAATGCATTTGTTTCTTGTGTTGAACCCCAAAAGATAGGTGAGGCGCTTGAAGATCCGGATTGTCTTGAGGCCATGCATGATGAACTCAATAACTTCAAGCGCAACAAGGTGTGGACATTAGTGGAGAGACCCAAAGGTGATCATAATGTTATTGGGACCAAGTGCATTTTCAAGAACAAGCAAGATGCACTTGGTATTGTCATTCGGAACAAGGCAAGGTTGGTGGCTCAAGGTTTTTCCCAAGTCGAAGGTATTGACTTTGGTGAAACTTTTGCCCCCGTGGCTCGTCTTGAGTCCATTCGTATTGCTCTTGCTTATGCTTCTCATCACAACTTCAAGTTATATCAAATGGATGTGAAGAGTGCTTTTCTTAATGGTCCCATTAATGAGTTGGTATATGTCAAGCAACCCCCCGGGTTCGAGGACCACAATTTCCCCAATCATGTATATAAACTCGACAAGGCGCTCTATGGCCTTAAGCAAGCACCACGCGCTTGGTATGAGCACCTTACCGAGTTCTTAGTTGATTTTGGGTTTGAAATTGGGCAAATCGATCCCACTCTTTTTACCAAGAGGGTTGGGGGGAAATTGTTCATATGCCAACTATATGTTGATGATATTATCTTTGGCTCGATTAACAAATCTTTTAATGAGGAGTTTGCTAAGCTAATGACCAACAAGTTTGAGATGTCTATGATGGGAGAGTTGGAGTTCTTCCTCGGTTTTGAAGTCAAGCA
Organism: Bromus sterilis; assembly: GCA_950022295.1. Classification (NCBI taxonomy): domain Eukaryota; kingdom Viridiplantae; phylum Streptophyta; class Magnoliopsida; order Poales; family Poaceae; genus Bromus; species Bromus sterilis. The sequence continues at coordinate 11,500,499 of OX465596.1, forward strand.
ATTGTCAAGAGGAACTTTCATTAATCAAGCCAAATATACTCAAGACATGCTCAAGAGGTTCAAGTATGATGGTCTTAAAGGAGCCAAGACCCCCATGCCACTCAAGTGTCAACTTGACCTTGACCCGAACGGTAAAGAGGTAGACCAAAGGGAGTATCGTTCTATGATTGGTTCTTTGTTGTATCTTTGTGCATCTAGGCCGAATATCATGTTGAGTGTGGTCATGTGTGCAAGATTTCAATCCACACCAAAAGAGAGTCACGTAGTGGCTGTCAAAAGAATCTTTCGATATTTGGTTCATACCCTAAACTTTGGATTGTGGTATCCTAAAGGCTCAAGCTTCAACCTCGTCGGGTATACGGATTCGTATTGGGCGGGAGACAAAGTGGAGCGGAAGTCCACTTCCGGAGGATGCCAATTCCTTGGAAGGTCTTTGGTGAGTTGGTCATCCAAGAAGCAAAATTGTGTTTCCCTCTCTACCACCGAAGCCGAGTACATTGCTGCCGCAAGTTGTTGTGCACAATTATTATGGATGAGGCAAACTTTGAAGGATTACGGTGTCACCTGTGACAAAGTGCCTCTTTTATGTGACAATGAAAGTGCTATCAAGATTGCTTACAACCCCGTTCAACATAGCAAGACGAAGCATATTGAGATTCGTCATCACTTTATTCGAGATCATGTGAAGCGGGGTGACATTGATCTTTCATATGTGGGCACCGGAGATCAACTTGCGGATATCTTCACCAAGCCTTTAGATGAAGCAAGATTTCGAGAGTTAAGGCATGAGCTAAATATCATTGATTCAATCAATGCAGTTTGAAGACTTGCCCACACTTCCCATCTCAACATGAGGTCTCGCTTGGATGTAGGCATGGACATAGGGGGAGTGTTGCTTAATTCATAGGCAACCACTCCACCTACTATGCGGAAAGGGACAAAATTCTTTCACTATGGTCTCGTTCGGCGGCCGTCATGGTCACCCAAGGTGACAACGGTGCTTCAAAGAAGAGCATTGGCAATGAACCCAAGATACATATTTGTGGTGTCATACCAAATACGCTCAAACATGGTGGCTTCGGCCACCACCCCTCTCGTTGGGAGGATTGGTTCGCTTTTGGGCTTCTCTCTTGTGTTCAGGTTGTTTTGTTGCATCTTGATCACTCCGAGTTCTATCTTGCATTTTCTCGTTGTTGTTTTGTCTCGGAGTGTTTTCCATCCAGCTGCTGTGTTTTGAGTCATCCCAAGCCCTTCCCCCTAAGACTTTCGATGCAATAGCCCCCCTCATCGTTGTCCTTGGTGGACGTTTCTTCTGCCAGCGGTACTACCGCAGCAGTCACGGTACTACCGCTCTCGCGGTACTACCGCGCCTGGTGCTGTAGTACCGCACCAGGAATCCTATAACTAAAGGGGTACGGGGAGTTCCTCCCCATTCCCCCTTCAGTTTCGTTTTTCCTCTCCTCTGCAGCAGCGGCGCCCACCCCGGCGCCCCCTCCCGGTGTGCCGCATTTGTGCCGTCCTTCCTTGTTCTTCTCCGGTGGGATCATTCCCCATCCCCCCCGGGTGCCATGGATACCGGTATTGCCCCCGTTCTCTTCTCCTTTGGTTTAGTTTTGTTGAACTTTGTTGCTAGGGCAATACTTGTAGATCCACTAGGTTTTTGGCTATGCCTAGGCATTTTGAGAACATGGATAGACTGCTAGATAGGAATGGAGTAGATGTGTTGGAGTGGTTTGAGTTTTTGGAACCCCGGTAGTACCGGATCTCGGATCCGTGCCCTCTGCTCCAGAGCGGTACTACCGCTGGTCCCGTTGCGGTACTACCGCTGGGCGGTATTACCGTGCCTCGGGCGGTACTACCGGGGTCCCTCAATCTTAAACCTCCCCAACAGACCTTCCTTGTTCACTTGTGTCCGGCTTTTTGCATCTCATGTGGTTTGCTTTTCCGTTTCTCTCTGTTGATGTTGGTCAGGTGATGGCTCTCGTCGGAATCCCAAGCGCAAGGCCCCGGGTCAACCCGGTAGCAACTTCAAGAAGGTTGCTCACAAGAAGAAGGAACCGGTCAAGCAGGTGGCAGAGCTTTCTCTCCCCGAGTACAGGGCCTACCGTTGTGTCAACCCTTACCGTGAAGAGCAAGACCCAGAGTTAGTTGGCACCCAGTTCTGGAACAAGACTCAGAGGGATGTGTTCCACAAGGTTATGATGCACAGGAAGAACAAGTTTGTTCCACACGTGAAGTCTGTCCAGCTGAGACACATGCGGGCTCACCCCAATTACTTTGGAGAGGCATATGATCTTTGCGAGCAGTTTGGGATTTTGTACATCATCTCTTTCAACAAGCGGTTCGATGCTGAGCTTCTTGCCCAGTTCTTTGCTACAGTGTACTTCACCAATAACACTGATCGGACCATCGTTTGGATGTGCAAGGACGAGCAAGTCAGGTGCACATGGGGAGAGTTCATGACAGCTTTGCACATTCCCGTCTCCACATCAGAGGCGCCCGTTGGTGTCAGCCCCTATGCTTCAGCTACTTCCAAGCCCAAGAGCATGCTAGGGCCGTATCAGAAGTCCATTCCTTATATCGATGCCAAGGGTCAGAAGAAGTACAGAGTGGTTCTTTGCCCGTTCTTGGACATCATGCATCGCATTTTCCGGACTTCTCTGTTTCCCCGTGTGGGCAATCTGGACATGGTTCACGGCCATCTGGTGGACATGCTCCTTCTCTGTGAGGAGCACAAGGGCACCACGCAGACCTTGGATGTCTGTGACATCATGTGGGAGGAGCTTCTTGCTGCTGTGATGGAACGTAAGGTTCCCATTTATGGCCCGTATCTTCAGGTCCTCTTCGAGATCACGTGGGCAGCCACCTTTGTTGTTGAGCGCCTTCCCGTTGGGCCTCTGACTGCTCACGAGGAGGTTCAGCTGCGCATCAAGGACAACTGGGCTGGCGGTCATGGTCCTGCACATGGTTCCCCTTCACCTGTCGGGTCTGATGAGGAGATTCAGGAGGAGCAGGCGGCCGGTGGAGGCAGTGTTCCCCGCACACGCTCTGGTGCGAGTTTTGGTGTTGGTGGTTCGTCTTCTGCACAGGGTCCGGAGCAGCCCGGTTGGGCGGCCAAGCTCACCAGGAAGGTGAAGTAGCTCTTCTGCCTTCAGACTGATGTTCAGCACCGCCTGTATGAGGCCCACGAGAGGGAGAAGAAGAACAGGAGACTGCAGAAGGCTTTCTACAGACAGCAGGGCATGCACGTCTCGAGTGGGTCCGAGCGGAGCATCACTCCCGAGGACAAGTGGATCTCCCAGTTCAGCGCATGGGACCTCACCGATGACATGCCTGGCCCTTCGTCCACTACTCAGCAGCCTGCTACAGATGACACAGAGGCAGCAGTGGCGTCCGAGGAGTCTGACGATGACGAGGACTACGACCAGGACGACGAGTAGTTCCTCACCTTGGGACGCTAGGTCATTCTCTGCCTTTTTGGCGTCTCGATGCCAAAGGGGGAGAGAGGTCTAGGATTCCGATTTGCATCTTCTCAGGGGTGGGCGAGTCACAAGCGTGTTTTATTTGTCTCATCTGCTCCGCTTTTGAACTCCGTTTATTTGCTTTGGTTTTTAGTCCGTCTTGTGAGACTTCCGTGATATATGATGTGAGACATATGCTATCTTATGTTCGTACTCTTATTGTCTTGTTTATGTGATGCTATGTTATGACATGTTATCCTTATCCTCACATACTTGTTTTGTCTAGCTTAGTATGGCCTAGTTTATAAAATATAGGGGGAGTGTCCTCCTTATGTGTGTGTCTTCAATTCCAGAGGCATGTCTAAAATGATGCACACATTAAGGGGGAGCCTGTCTATAGTTTATAAACTAATGGCATGTTGTTTTATATTGTCCTATTTTTATTGTGCAAATCTTGTGTTGTCATCAATACACCAAAAAGGGGGAGATTGATAGGGCATGTTTTCCCTTGATTGGTTTTAGTGATTGATGACAATACATTTGAGGACTAACCGGGTGCAATGAGAATTTCAGATAACGACATTATTGGCACAAGACGGTTATTATCCCCTCGGTGTACAAAACGTGAAGACGGAGTTTTTCTTTCGATCTCCTTTTGTGTTAATTGTGTCATAGGAAAACCGTACTATGAAGAGGGGATCCGCGTTGGAAATGGTGGGTGGAATCATCACACGGTCTCACTTTGTGCACCCACTTATTTCGGTTGCGTCATGGAGGTGTGGGGACTCTTGGATGTGGCTCCCTGGTTCTGCCAGGGCGGTAGTACCGCTCCACGGTAGTACCGTGGACCAGTACCGCATCCACTACCGGATTCCCAATGGACTTTGCGGTAGTGGAGGCGGCACTGGGGCTCGGTAGTACCGTGCACCAGTACCGCATCCACTATCGGATTCCCACTGGACTTTGCGGTAGTGGAGGCGGCACTGGGGCTCGGTAGTACCATGGAGCGGTAGTACCACCCCCGGAGCGGTAGTACCGTGCACCAATACCGCATCCACTACCGGATTCCCACTGGACTCTGCGGTAGTGGGGGCAGCACTGGGGCTCGGTAGTACCGTGGAGCGGTAGTACCGCTCTCGGCCCGGTAGTACCGCAGCACGGTAGTACCGCTTGGTGGACAGCCAACGGCTGCATTTAAGGACACCTATAAAAGGGGGTCTTCTTCCCCATTGAGACTTACCTCAATTTATTGCTCTCATCTCCATTGACGCCCAAGCTCCATTCTTTCCCGATCTCCCTCCCTAGCCATCAAAACTTGTTGATTCTCTAGGGTTTGGAAGACCCCGATCTACACTTCCACCAAAGGATATTTGATTCCCCCCACTAATCCCGTGTGGATCTTGTTACTCTTGGGTGCGTTGGTGCCCTAGACGGAAGAGGTCACCTTGAAGCCACATTCCATTGTGGTGAAGCTTCGTGGTTTCGTTGGGAGCCTCCAATTCAGTTGTGGAGTTTGCCCCAATCTTGTTTGTAAAGGTTTGGTTGCCACCTTCAAGGCCGCCTCGTAGTGGATCACGGCATCTTACATCGGTAAGAGCGTGAGGATAAATAGGGTGGCCCTCGTTGGCTTCGTGTGAGCATTGTGCTCCTCACCCTCTCCAAACGAAGACGTACTTCTCGAAAGAGAAGGAACTTCGGAAACATATCCTTGTCTCCCGTGTTCCCCTTTACCTTTACTTTGCGCAAGTTACTTTCCTTGCTCATTTATTGCTTGCTTGTCAGTCTTTAGTTGTTGCCATATAGGTTGCTCACATAGTTGCATATCTAGACAACCTATATTCCTTGTTGAGCTTAATTTGTTAAGAAAAGATAAAACAGTGTTAGTCGCCTATTCACCCCCCCCCCTCTAGTCGACATTCCGATCCTTTCAGCCGGTTTCTTGGTAAGACTTGATCAACCTTACTAGTGAAGCTTGTTTTATATAGGTAAAAAGTCAAGCTTGTTATGTTTTCATTTTCTTTAGCTTTCATTCTCTTTGATGTACCAAGTTTTTATGTTTTTAAAGCTTCACAATACTAATCACCGCTTTAAGTTTTCAGAAAGTTTTGCAACTTTTTGAACTCCGAGAAATTTTCAACAGTGAAGTTTTCAGAAAAATTCCAGAAAAATAAGAATAAAAATTTCCATGCCTGGAGTGACCCAGAGGCACCTGGGGCTGACCAGGGGGGCCACCAGTGGCCCAGGCGGCCAGCTGGCGCGGCCTGCCCCCTGGCCGTGCCCACAGGGCGCCTGGGGCCCACAGGCCCCACTTCCAGGTATGTCTTCTTCCTCCTCCTTCCTCTCTCTCCAAAAACACGAGTTCTGCACTTTGTTCTTGCGTTCTTGCTGTTCTTGGAGGCGATTTTCGATCTCTCTCTACAGCTCACCATTCGAGCTGAATTTTTGAGCACATACTCCCTGGTATGTAACTCCTTCACCCCTCCAATTAGATTTTTGATTGGTGGCTTCCTTTGTGAGTATTCAGTAGCTCTTGGTGCTGTGTAGAATTTTATTTTCCAAGTTTTGATGCAAGTTTATGCCTTAGGTAAGTGAGTTGAGTAGTTTGCCTTAACTCACTTGGTTTAAATCCTTGTTTTTATAATTTGTCAAAAATTTCAGAAATGAGTTTGCTAGGAAGAGCAAAGGGGTGGCTTGGGAAGAAGAGGCCCGATAGCCCCGACCGAGTTACAAGAGCTGCAGCTTCACCCTCGACTGCTAGGGTGAGCTACAACGAAGATCATGTGCCCTTAGAGTTGTTGGAGGACACAAATCAAGCACGTGCAATGACTTTCCCGTGCGATGAATTCCTTGAAGCTGCAGGAATTAGGGAGGAGTTCTATAATCTTTGTGCTAATGCAGGTTTGACGCGGCTCGCAACGTGCCGTGTTACTCAGTATCAAAAACTCACCTCCTGTTTTATTAACAGTTTTAGATATAACCTTGATGCTGGTTCTGTTGAGTTTAAAACTTAAAATGATCTTTTGACCATACCTTTGGAAAATTTTGTCAAATAATAGGTGTGCCGAACGTGGGACTGACGGCGAAGATGAGCTCTCAGCCCTCCGAGCTGAGGACCGTCTTCAACTCTCTCTGTAGCATGGATACAAGGGATATTCATCGGTCAAAGATCTCCAGCATCTTATTTCCACACCTCAGGTATTTTGCGTATTATATTGCTAGAGGGGTGTTAGCTCGTGACAACACGAGCAACATATCTGCGCCGGATATTGCTATCCTGGCAACCGCCCTTTCAGGGAGGTTTGATTATAATGTGGGTGCCTTGATTGCTCGACGCCTTGCTATGAACGGTAACAAGGGAGACTTATTTGGTGGCGTTTACGCCACACTTATCCTAGACTCTCTTAATGGCACCCCACACCCCGATGATAAGCCTTTTAATTATTTAAGTTTTGATCTTGCTGCCATGAAAAGGCATAAGTTTGTTACCATGGCTTCCGAGTTTGGTAACCTTGATTATATCTTGCGTTTCGGAGCTACCACGGAACGCAAGATCCGTCTACCTGCACCTCTGTTGTTTGATTTTTCTCGCAGGAACGGATGGTCCTTTAATGCTGCCCAGTTCGATGAGTTTGTGGTCCAGCGTCAGTTTCATAACCCCATGGAGGGGGTTGTTGCTTATTGGCTTCTCGCCCTTCGTTGGTTACCCCAAGTGAAGGTTTGAGATGCAGTGCAGCAGCAGTTTTCCCTCGGTGAAGATACCAAGGTTTATCTCCAGTAGGACTCCGGAGATGATAAGTAGGTGTCAACGGCGCAACTGACGCAGACCTTCACACAGACACAGATAAATTTATTCCCAACGAAGTTCAGAGAGGTTGTCAATCTCTCCGGTCTTGTTGTTCACAAATGATAAAACGCAAGGGATAAGGATAGCAACTTGAAAGTAAATGCAGAAAAGTAAATATAGCTTGGAATCAGCAATGAGGATATGGACCGGGATACATGATGTTCACTAGTGATGTCTCTCTCCCAAAAGACGATAAAACTGCTATGCGAGGTAAACAAATTACAGAAGGGCAATTGACAGGATTTTGAACGCACCGCAATGCTAACTATCCTACAAAAGAAAGGAAGAGATTCAAAAGCACAGGCAGTACGCCAAGGTAAGTAGACCGAAATCCATCTGCATCTACTACTAATCATCCACCTTGAGATATCTATCCAGAACATCTCGCTGGTATTAAGTTGCGAGCCCCACCCAAAGTGTAAACCCAAAGCAACAGAAAAATGCATTAAAAAGAACTCTGCGTAAAGTAAACAATCCTTGTAACCGCGATTACAAGCACCATTGTTTTCCCCCTTGTGGCAACAGCACATCCCCTAGACTCATGTTTCTGTCACTCAAGCGTGTCATCGGGGGGCATGAACACACAATCTAGCACAACGCTCCCTCTTGGAGTCACTACCTACTACTTGGCCAAAGCAATAAACAGCAACGGAGAACATGCAAGAATTACTTAGGAACCAAAATATAAGAGATAAAAACCAAATATATTACTCTATCACAATCTGAACATAATCTCATAATCCATCAAATCCCTCCAAACTCAACATAGCAACAGCAGAAATATTACAAAGGTGCCTCGATCATGTAGGGCAGCTCACGAGGTCTAAACAATGAAGATCAAAGAGGGGAGGAGAACATCACATAGCTACTGATCACGGACCCATGGTCCAAGGAAAACTACTCACGAGACATCCGGGGAGCATCCATGGTGGAGAGGAGACTCCGGAGGTCAATCCTCCCTCTGGCAGGGTGCCGTGAAGAGGTCTTCTGGTGCTCCCGATCTTGGAAGCGCGGCGGCGGCGGAACAGAGGCGAGTTCGCGGAATAGGGTTCTTCTACTGGTGTTTTCCCGTGACGGGGGATAAATAGGCGAAGGGGGCAGCCAGAGGTGGACCAGGGGCCCCAGGCGCCCCCTTGGCGCGGCCAGGGGTGGGGCCGCGTCGGGTGGCCGCCTGGTCCCCCCTGGCTCCCCTCTGGCCCCTCCCGGGCTCTTCTCAAAGCTTCCGTCACGCTGATTTTTTATCTGAATTTTCCCGAATTTTTCTGGAACTTTTAATATGGGGGAAAACTGAAATAGAAAAACAGCAGAAAACAGGAACTGCCACTGGGGTGCACTGAGTTAATAGGTTAGTCCAAATATGATCAAAAATGTATGAAAGTGTATCTAGATCATAGCAATATCACACAAAACATGCATGGAGCAAGCAGAAATTATAGATACGTTTTGGACGTATCAACATCCCCAAGCTTAATTCATGCTCGTCCTCGAGTAGGTAAATGATAACAAGCATAATTTCTGTGGTGACATGCTAGCAACCATATAAGAACTTTGAAAAGTAAAGCAATCAAGGTTAGAGATTCAATTCAAGTCATAACATGCAAGAGTCTATATTAGCATTGAAACAAGTAACAAAAGAACATTAGGTGCAAGAGCTCTCGCTGTCCTTGACTCGAATGTCTCCAAATGGTGTTTGCGTGCAAGAAAGGGGATAGGGAATACGAGAGAAAAAAGTATTTTTGTTGAGAACTCAATCTACTAAAGTTTCACACTTGGTCCTCTTTGGAATCTTATCTTGACTCGTGCCCAGACCACTAGCCAGGTACAAGTCAATTTGATCCACTCCTTTTCGATATTTCGAGCACTCATGCAATGGATGAGCGTAAGCACGAGAGTTGACACTTAGGATGGCAAAGAGAGAAATATGGTGGAGGAGGAAGACAAAAAGGATGAGAAAGGCTCACATCAATGAGGACAATCATAGGCAAGAGATGTCAAATGATAGATATGATGTGAGGAGTAGGAATTGCCATGCAACGGATGCACATACGAGCTAAGAAGCTCTCCAATGGAACTAGTGGGGGTGCATCTAACTTGCTCGCTCATGAAGACCAAGAGCTCGTTTGAGGAGGCTCATCCTTGGAATATGCAAGCCAAGTTCTACAGTGTGAAGGTCCCCACATATCTATATGCAAAAAGATCATCTCTATGGAGTACAAGGATATAAAGGGAGTACTAGTGTGGATCTCTCAAAAGGATAGTAGTGTTGCCCCTTTCTCTCTTTTTATTTCTTTTTCTCTTTTTCTATTTTTTATATTTTTTGTGGCCTCAATGGCTCTTTCTATTTAACTCTCATTTGTCCTCTTTGGGATCTTTTATTGTGTCCACTTTGGGATCTTTTCCTCACTTAAGGGCAACACTCTAATTTACAAGAAGGTAAAGGATATCTTTCACACTTTACAAGGTACTCAAAACATAAAGAAGATGTAACTGTCATGATGTATGCAAGGTATGTCGCTGCCAGTGTAGCAGGAACATGTATGACATGAAGATCAAGTCATGAATAGGTGGAAGTTGCATGGCAATATAACTCGGAAAGGCTATGGAAATGCCTTGATAGGTAGGTATGGTGGCTGTTTTGAGGAAAGATATAAGGAGGCTTATGATGACAGAGCGTATCATTCCAAGGGTTTGGATGTACCGGCGAAGGTGGACACCAACTCTCGGAGTGAGAAGAAGGCAATGCACGGCACGGGAAAGGCTAGCAAAATATGGGAAGGTGGAAGTGTCAACTCTCAATACTTACATTAGTCCGAAGAACTCATGCACTTATTATCGGTAACTCTCAATCTAATAAAGAGGTTCACAAAGAGACAAGTACCCCGAGGAGGAGTGTATGGGGGTTTGGTTAGCCTTGTGCATCCTCGACTCATGGTACGTGAGTGTTCTCTAATATTCGACCCCTCGGAAGAGTAATGATCTACCTAGTAGCTAGAGTTCTCACCTAGTTTTGTAGGTTTTGAAAATAAACACAAAGTAAGACAGGATCTAACTTGTTATGAACATCAAGCAAAGCTAAATAAAACTAAAAATAAAACCTAAGAGCGAGACGCTCCAAGCATAGCACATAACGCATGAAGTGATAAAAATATAGTGAGACGAAGGACGAACTGATGATTGTTGATGGAGAAGGGGATGCACGGGGGCATACCCAAGCTTAGACGCTTGAATCTCCTTGAATATTTATTGGGGATTCATGGGGGGCATCCCCAAGCTTGAGCGCTTGACACTCCAGGATCTTCTTTCATCATCTTCCATCGCACACTTGAAAACTTCCTTCATACATAACTCATCATAAGCTGATTAGACAGGTTAGTACCCTTAATAAATAATTTTTTATCCACTGGATATAAATATATTCTTGAAGAGATACTGTTTCTCAAGAGTGCCAAAAAAGTTTTTGCAAATAAAAAGCAAGCTTAAGGTTTGAAAAAGTAAGGAGAGACAAAACGTGGCAGAATCTGTGAAAAACAGAACAGAAGAGAGGAAAGAATTTTTTAGGGACACTTCTGCAACTCAAATAAAAAAACTCAGAACATACGGAAGTTTCGTAATTGTATAGAGAATACTGTGTACAAATTTCAGCTCAAAAAGATGAACTGGGATTTTTCTGGAATTTTTCTGGTCACGAGGACAGAATCTGTTTTCTGGACAGCATGTCACAACTTTTACTTCCCTTGCCGTTAGAGGCTATAACTTGGCACAAAGCTGAAAAATAAAGATACAATGATGTTGCTACAGAAGTAAAAATCATCAAGACACAACAAAAGCAAAAAGAAACACCTAAATTCGTTGCGGGCTGCCTCCCGAAAGCGCTTCTTTAAAGCCATTAGCTAGGCATAATGCAAAAGAAGAATCAAGTTTTATCAAGAGAAAGAGAATAACTAGCCCGTGTAACGGACTCAAAAGGTAAATTTATTTTCTTTCTAGGGAAGTGTTCCATACCATTTTTGAATGGGAATTGGAATTTATTATTCCCCTCTTTCATGTCAATAACCGCACCAACGGTGCGAAGAAAAGGACGTCCCAAAATAATTGGACACAAAGGTTCACACTCTATATCCATAACAATAAAATCAACGGGAACATAGTTGTCATTGACAATGATAAGAACATCGTCGATCTTCCCCAAAGATTTCTTTACGGAAGAATCAACAAGACGAACACCAAAAGAACAAGGCTCAAAAGGCTTCAATTCAAACATACCAAATATTCTTTTGGGCATAACGGAGGTACTAGCTCCAACATCACATAAAGCATAGCAAGAGAAGTTATTCAATATAATTTTCATCATAGGATCCCAACCATCATCTAGCTTCCTAGGTATGGAGGCTTCTACTCTAAGCTTCTCCTCCCTAGCTTTGATAAGAGCATTTGTGATATGCTCCGTGAAGGCAAGATTAAGTGTGCTAGTGTGGGGGATCTCTAGACATTTTGTGTAGCAAGCTAATAACTTCTGAGAGGGTACAACTATCAAAATCAATATCACTACTATCAAAGGTGGTAGTAGTGTCATCTAGGCTCACTTGTTTGAAACCCTCTATGTTCATAGGAGTTTATTTTTCTATGGTTGAGGTATTAGCATCACCATTAATAGGTCCAAAGGGACTAGGAGTGCATTGGGTGCTAATAGTTTGAGTGTCCTCAACAATTTGGATAGTGGCAACTGTGTGGTGTGTAGGAAGGCTCTTAATTCTATCTTCTTCATCTTTTTCTCTAGCCCATCTTTCTTTAAGTTTAGCCATCATCCTAATGTTTTCATTGATTTGTAACTGGATAGCATTAATAGGAGTGCACTTATTCTCCTCAAGGGGGGAGGTTCTAATTTTAAGCATCTCAATATCAAGGGCTAAGCTTTCTACCTTCAGAGAGAGATTATCTATTTTAGATAATTTCTCTTCTACATTTTTGTTGAAGGCTTTTTGGGTAGTGATAAAGTCTCTAAGCATGCTTTCTAATTCAGAGGAGGGGTTCTTGTTGCTAGGGTAGGTGTTGTTGTTCCCATAGTTGGATGGAAACGGTCTAGGATTGCTAGCAAAATTTCCCCTATAAGCATTTTTGTTGAAGTTGTTTCTAGCAATAAAGTTCACATCTACTTGTTCTTGAGCAACCAAAGAATTTAAAGGAACATCGTGAGGATCAATAGAGGGTTGCTTGGTAAGTAGAGACATAATTAAGTCAACTTTTTCATTGAGGGAGGTAATTTCCTCGACAGAGTTTACCTTCCTACCTGTTGGAGCGCGTTCGGTGTGCCATTGGGAATAATTGGTCATCATTTCGAGAAGCTTCGTGGCAGCACCAAGTGTAGTTGACATAAAGGTTCCTCCCGCGGCCGAATCTAACAGGTTCCGCGAGGTAAAGTTCAAGCCTGCATAAAAAGTCTGGATAACCATCCAGGTAGTCAAACCATGTGTAGGGCATTTCTTAACAAGAGACTTCATTCGTTCCGAAGCTTGGGCAACGTGTTCATTATCCAATTGCTTAAAATTCATAATATTACTCCTCAATTGGATAATCTTAGCAGGAGGGTAGTACTTCCCTATAAAAGCATATTTGCACTTATCCCAAGAATCTATGCTATTTCTAGGCAAAGATTGAAACCAGATTTTAGCATCTCCCCTTAAAGAGAAAGGAAAGAGCTTGAGCTTAACAACATCACCTTCTACTTCTTTATACTTTTGCATATCACATAATTCAACAAAATTATTCAAGTGTAAAGCAGCATCATCTCCAGCACCAGAGAATTGATCTCTCATAACAAGGTTTAGCAAAGCAGGTTTAATTTCATAAGAGGTAGCTGAAGTGGCAGGTGTGGCAATGGGAGTGCAGATAAAGTTCTGGTTGTTGTGACTAGTGAAGTCACACAACTTGGTGTTTTCAGTGGAACCCATAGTAGCAGCAAGTGTGGCAGATTTTTTTTGTAGTTTTTGATAAAAGACACAAAGATAAAAACTGAAAGGTAAACTAACAAGACTAAAAAACAAAGGTAAAGGGTAGTGTGCAACTCCCCTATCTTATCACTCGGAGTCCCCGGCAACGGCGCCAGAAATACTCTTGCTTATTGGCTTCTTGCCCTTCGTTGGTTACCCCAAGTGAAGGTTTGAGATGCAGTGCAGCAACAGTTTTCCCTCGGTGAAGATACCAAGGTTTGTCTCCAGTAGGACTCCGGAGATGATAAGTAGGTGTCAGCGGCGCAACTGACGCGGACCTGCACACAGACACAGATAACTTTGTTCCCAACGAAGTTCAGAGAGGTTGTCAATCTCTCCGGTCTTGTTGTTCACAAATGATAAAACGCAAGGGATAATGATAGCAACTTGAAAGTAAATGCAGAAAAGTAAATATAGCTTGGAATAAGTAATGAGGATATGGACGGGGATACGTGATGTTCACTAGTGATGTCTCTCTCCCAAAAGACGATAAAACTGCTATGCGAGGTAAACAAATTACAGAAGGGCAATTGACAGGATTATGAACGCACCACAATGCTAACTATGCTACAAAAGAAAGGAAGAGGTTCAAAAGCACAGGCAGTACGCCAAGGTAAGTAGACCGAAATCCATCTGCATCTACTACTAATCATCCACCTTGAGATATCTATCCAGAACATCTCGCTGGTATTAAGTTGCGAGCCCCACCCAAAGTGTAAACCCAAAGCAACAGACAACTGCATTAAAAAGAACTCTGCGTAAAGTAAACAATCCTTGTAACCGTGGTTACAAGCACCATTTTTTTCCCCCTTGTGGCAACAGCACATCCCCTAGACTCATGTTTCTGTCACTCAAGCGTGTCATCGGGGGGCATGAACCCACAATCTAGCACAACGCTCCCTCTTGGAGTCACTACCTACTACTTGGCCAAAGCAATAAACAACAACGGAGAACATGCAAGAATTACTTAGGAACAAAAATATAAGAGATAAAAACCAAATATATTACTCTATCACAATCTGAACATAATCTCATAATCCATCAAATCCCTCCAAACTCAACATAGCAACAGCAGAAATATTACAAAGGTGCCTCGATCATGTAGGGCAGCTCACGAGGTCTAAACAATGAAGATCAAATAGGGGAGGAGAACATCACATAGCTACTGATCACGGACCCATGGTCCAAGGAAAACTACTCACGAGACATCCGGGGAGCATCCATGGTGGAGAGGAGACTCCCGGAGGTCAATCTTCCCTCCGGCAGGGTGCCGGGAAGAGGTCTTCTGGTGCTCCCGATCTTGGAAGCGCGGCGGCGGCTGAACAGAGGCGAGTTCGCGGAATAGGGTTCTTCTTCTCGTGTTTTCCCGTGACGGGGGATAAATAGGCGAAGGGGGGCAGCCAGAGGTGGACCAGGGGCCCTAGGCGCCCCCTTGCGCGGCCAGGGGTGGGGCCGCGCCGGGTGGCCGCCTGGGCCCCCCTGGCTCCCCTCTGGCCCCTCCCGGGCTCTTCTCGAAGCTTCCGTCACGCTGATTTTTTATTTGAATTTTCCCGAATTTTTCTGGCACTTTTTATATGGGGGAAAACTGAAATAGAAAAACAGCAGAAAACAGGAACTGGCACTGGGGTGCACTGAGTTAATAGGTTAGTCCAAATATGATAAAAAAATGTATGAAAGTGTATCTAGATCATAGCAATATCACACAAAACATGCATGGAGCAAGCAGAAATTATAGATACGTTTTGGACGTATCAGTTGTGCCCGACGAGGAGGAGCATGGTGAGTTCCCACCTTTCCAGGGAGAGACCGTCACCCAGTTTGGTGAAGGGTCTTCCTCTGCTTGGAGCGCAGATCCTTCTTCGTGGGAGGATCCGAGGACTTTGGTGTACGCACCGGAAGCCTCATACGACCCTTGGACTCACCCGTACTACCCTGGAGCAGGAGGCTCCTGGGGACATTAGCTACTACCAACTTAGGTCAAAAGCCTAAGCTTGGGGGAGTACGTGCCCTTCTCACTTTTCCATTGTATTATCCATTTTATTCGCTTTGATCTTTTCAAAGTTTTTTCCCGTTCTTCTTTCTTTCTTTCTTTGCAAAAGCAACAAAAATATTTTCTCTTTTCTTTCACTTTCTTTTAACCTTAAAAAAACCCAAAAAGATTTCCTTTCTCTCTTTAGTTTGCTTTGTTTTCAGAGATCAGCCCGAGTCCGTGATGGCATTTGATTATATTTCCTACGTTCGATCGTGCAAGTGACCAGGCAGTAATGACGAAGATCGACGGAAGGGAAGCAACAAGGAAAACCGGTATGAACTCTTCTTGTTTCTACTTTTGTACATATGCATGTACTTATGATCTAGAGACCAGCTTGTAGCGACATAGTGCTATATTTACAATGCTTTCCATGTGTTCATGCTTTCCTTGTGGCTAGTCCCAAATAGCTAGAGTACATAATGTGTTGTTGAAATGATTTACATGCATTGCATTGTTCATGGTTTGGCATACTGAAGTGGTATTTCCCTTCGGAGAATTTTTGGATTGACTTGGCACATGTTTACACATGCTTATGACTAGAAAGTCTATTTTTGCCTTGATGATCTTTTTGTTTCAGAATAGTTATATCACTTTCATGCCCGATTCAATGTTGCTTTGTCGCTCTGCATGATTATGAGAGTTATTGCTGTCTAGTTGGTCGCTTCCCAGTCTTTTGCTAGCCTTCGCTCGCACTAAGAGGAATTCTGCTTGTGCTTCCAAACTCCTTTTTCAAACCCAGTTGTTCCATTTGAGTCCACCATACCTACCTATATGTGGTATTTACTGGCCACTCCTAACTTAGACTTTCTTGTGCCATCTCGAAATTTATTCAAAAGCTTCCCTTTTGTAACCGTACAAGCTCATGGTCCGGTGAGGGGAAATCAGTATCTTTCATGCCAAAAATATTTTGACGGAAGTTTTAACTAGTCAAAACAGAAAAAGAAAAAAATATATGAGAGTTACACCTCCCCCATACTTGATGATGGAGTGAAATGGACCAAACGCTGCTTATGATAGGTGGAACGATACCCTCCTTCCATCCTTGAGGCAAAATAAAAGGTTCCGTAGACCATCAAAGGATTTATGGATAAGGGAATATGTGTAAGCAAAAGGCATTATATATGGTTGGCATGGGAGATATTGAGAGACCTTTACCGTTCACCGTTGACTGGAAAGTTACTCCTCTCAAAAGAGTTTTATCTCTGTTTTCAAAACCAAGAGCTCTGGCACATGTTTAGTCTTTGCTTCCTTTCACGTGTTTTCAACCTTCCATCAAAAGCCACGGTTCGAGAGTCTCCCCTTCTTTCTTGAAAGCACCAACTATGAGAGCATAATTGTCATTCTTAGTGTAACATGCATTGTCCCAAAGTATTACATTGTCTTCTGCATGCTTGTGTTATTGCTAGTCTGAAATACTGAGTTCTAGTCACCTTTAAAACTCTGGAGGAGTTTCTGCATTTATGTTTTGCTTCACTCTTGGAGGCTAGCAAAATTCCACTCAAGTATGTTCAAGCTATGTACATTGTGAGCCTGTCTTGATTTTCAGTAGCTTATTATTTACTTTTAGTTGTTTGTGACTGATCACATGAAAGAAGAATTGCTTCGTGCATTGCCCTTATAGCATTGTTTCATTACTTGCTAAACTCTTTTCGTAGTACATGCTTATATACATCTAATGAAGCAAAAGAGTTTGTCAAAGTTTTCTTTGTCGCGTCCAGTTCGTTGAACTGAATTGCTTGAGGACAAGCAATATGCTAAGCTTGGGGGAGTTGATACGTCTCAAACGTATCTACTTTTCCAAACACTTTTGCTATTGTTTTGCCCTCATTCTTGCATGATTTGGACGAAACTCACTCACACTAACGTTGTTTTCAGCAGAGCTGCCTGTATGGTTTTATTGTGTGCAGGAAAATGGACTTTTAGACATCCCAGAAAATTCCCAGAAAAATACCAGAAAATCCACGCACCCGATGGAGCCAGGAGCCAGAAGTGGGACCAGAGGGGAGCCCTGGGGGCCCCAGGCGCCCCCCTGGCGCGGCCAGGGGTGGGGTCGCGCCCTCTGGCCGCCTGGTCTGCTCCCCCCTCCTCTGGTGCCCTACCGAGGCTCCTATTTATCCCCGTGACGAGAAAACCCCAGAACAGAAGTCGTTTTCCCAGTTTCCGTCGCGGAGCCGCCGCCACCCTCTGTTCTTCTTCGGGAGGGCTAATCTGGAGGCTGATTTGGCCTCCGGAGAGGGGAGATCGTCGCCATCGTCATCACCATCACCACTCCATCCATCCTCCATGACTTCTCTTCACATGTGTGAGTAATTCCCTGCTGTAGGCAAAGGGGATGGTAGGGATTGGATGAGTTTAATCATGTAATAGTTCGTCAGATTGTTGGGGGCATGTTGCCTATCATCTAGATTGGTGTTTATCTTCTTTGCTACAACTTGTTGTTCTTAATGCTTGTCACTTTGGGCCCGAGTGCCATGTTTTCAGATCTGAACCTTATGTGTTTTCATGAGTATATTTGTGTTCTAGATCCTATCTATGAGTTGTATGCACCTATTATGGTCCGGAACCGCCGATCCCAAAGGTGACAGCTTGGGACACCAAAGGGGATGATCCATGATTTGAGGATTCCGTGTATCCATTGAGTTTATTGCTTTGTTCCGGTGCTCTTTGACAGGAGCGCCTTAATCTCCATAAGTTCGTTTTGGCCCCGTTCGTAGCGGGATGGTAGGACAAAAGATGTTGTGCAAGTTCTTATTGCAAGCACGCACAACTACCTACGGGATACATGCATATTGTTTGATATTTGATGATCATTGCTTTTCTGTGTGCCTTGCCCCGTGTTAGAATCTATTATATGTTTACTCCCATCCATGCAGCGCCCGACCATCCATCTCCCTAGCCTACAGTGTTTTCAATCCTGCTGGTTATTAGTTGCTACTTTTTGCTATTTACTTTTGTTGTTGCTATCATCACTATCATATCACCGTTACCACTTATCTATTGTTGCAAGCAAGTATATTTCAGGTGCGGTTGAATTGACAACTCAACTGTCAAAGCTTATAAATACTCTTTGGCTCCCCGTGTGTCGAATCAATAAATTGGGTCAACTTACCCGCGAAGACTATCTCGATCCCTTACGCCTGTGGGGCATCACTCTCCACCATGGATGCTCCCCGGATGTCTCGTGAGTAGTTTTCCTTGGACCATGGGTCCGTGATCAGTAGCTATGTGATGTTCTCCTCCCCTCTTTGATCTTCATTGTTTAGACCTCGTGAGCTGCCCTACATGATCGAGGCACCTTTGTAATATTTCTGCTGTTGCTATGCTGAGTTTGGAGGGATCTGATGGATTATGAGATTATGTTCACATTGTGATAGAGTAATATATTTGGTTTTTATCTCTTATATTTTTGTTCCTAAGTAATTCTTGCATGTTCTCCGTTGCTGTTTATTTCTTTGGCCAATTAGTAGGTAGTGACTCCAAGAGGGAACGTTGTGCTAGATTGTGGGTTCATGCCCCCCGATGACATGCTTGAGTGACAGAAACATGAGTCTAGGGGATGTGTTGTTGCCACAAGGGGGAAAACAACGGTGCTTGTAACCGCGGTTACAAGGATTGTTTACTTTATGCAAAGTTCTTTTTAATGCATTTGTCTGTTGCTTTGGGTTTACACTTTGGGTGGGGCTCGCAACTTAATACCAGCGAGATGTTCTGGATAGATATCTCAAGGTGGATGATTAGTAGTAGATGCAGATGGATTTTGGTCTACTTATTTTGGCGTACTGCCCGTGCTTTTGAGCCTCTTCCTTTCTTTTGTAGCATAGTTAGCATTGCGGTGCGTTCATAATCCTGTCAATTGCCCTTCTGTAATTTGTTTACCTCGCATAGCAGTTTTATCGTCTTTTGGGAGAGAGACATCACTAGTGAACATCACGTATCCCGGTCCATGTCCTCATTACTATTTCCAAGCTATATTTACTTTACTGCTCTTACTTGCTATCATTATCCCTTGTGTTTTATCCTTTGTGAACAACAAGACCGGAGAGATTGACAACCTCTCTGAACTTCGTTGGGAACAAAGTTATCTGTGTCTGTGTGTAGGTCCGCATCAGTTGCGCCGCTGACACCTACTTATCATCTCTGGAGTCCTACTGGAGACAAACCTTGGTATCTTCACCGAGGGAAAACTGCTGCTGCACTACATCTCAAACCTTTCACTTGGGGTAACCAACGAAGGGCGAGAAGCCATCACGCCTTCACGCGGGGGTTGCCGTCGGCCACCTCCTCCATGATCCTTTGCCACGCTAGGCTGGTGTCCATCACCGCCGGTGAGTGGGTGGTTGGCTCGATAGAGTGGGAGAGGTTTTTGAAGAGAGAGGCAGAGGAAGCGGAATCGCAAGAGACAGGGAGAATGGGGAATGATGGGTGGTTGCCTCGACAGAGCGAGAAGATTTGTATTTATTTGGAGAGAAACAGAGGAAGCGGAAGGGCAACAAGGAGAATGTGTACGTACGGGACAGGTTTTCATTTGAACGTGACGGGTTGAACTCTTCATAACGGGTGGCTCCCCTGCCGCACTGCACCATGCTATTTACACACTGACTTGTAGGGACTTGATATATTTCTAAGTTTTCATAGCTTTTGTTTGGTAAAAAGTGGGGACAACTATCCTGCATCAGTTCCTTTATCTCCTTAATTAATATAATCCAGATATTATTGTAAAATGGAATACATTTATTCTGTTTATTAGTTAGTATCAGAAATAGCATTTATCTATTCAATACTTATCTTGTTCAATCGGTTTGCTCGAATTGAACACCAAAGATTAATATACCACACATCAACCATTTCTGTATTTACCATCACAACTATATATATACACCATGTACATGCGATTTGTTACCAAACACCATAAACTACACACATACTCATCAAGGTAATCGTGGAACAAACAACCATGAGGCATTCGCAAGCTTTCTCCTGTCTCGTCCTCCTCCTCCTCGTCCTCGTCTCCTCGTCCAACGCTTCCACTCTAGACGACACGTGCAAGTCTGTGGCCGCAAGCAACAACAAGGACATCGGCTATGACTACTGCATCAAGTTCTTCGAGGCCAACAATGGCAGCGCCACCGCGGTGGACAAGCGCGGCCTCTCTGTGATCGCCACCAAGATCATACGGGCAGAGGCCGTGAGCATCCGCAAGCGCGTCGACGCCATCAAGTCCAAGCCAACGGACAAGAATGTGGCAGGGCGCCTCTCCGACTGCCGCGTGATATACACCCAGACGTTGGACTGGCTCGACGCCGCGGCGAAGAGCATCAAGTCGGGTAATCTGCAGGACGCGGAGCAGACGCTTAGAGAGATGATATTGAGCACCGACACCTGCGAGGAAGGGTTCCGCTGGCTAGGCGTGCCTTCGCCGCTGGCCGCCGAGGACGCCCGCTCTCGCTATAACGAGCATGTTGTAGCTAGCTAGCCGCCCACGATGTGTGAATTTGGCTAACAGCTGTAGCTACGGTTCCATGATTATTTGGATCCACCAATAAACTCTTCGAAGCCACAATTTCAGATCAATGAACTTTGCATGTATGATTGGACAAAATTTTGATTTTTCATTATAGAATTAAATTAGTACTTTTATGAGGCTTATAGAATAAAAAAATGGTGAATGGAAATAGCAATCCGAATAAGGGAGTGGCACACAATGTGTTCAAGATCGTAGTGATTGAGCGAATGGATATCGTGCATTAATGCTCGTGCTTATTCAGATCTGATGCCATGAGATGAGATATGCACACAAGTGAATTTTTCTCGCAAACCCCCTTTTCGACCCTCGCCGTTGTTCGAGGTCCCCTTTGCGCCATTGCCTTAGTCCCACCCCTCTCTCTCACACATCCGTTGGTCTCATTGGTTGTTAGTGTAGGCGACCCCTTTTGTTTTTCGTAGTTCTATGAGATACTTTTTTTCTTAGGACATCTTCAATGCTGGTCCTTAAAAAGAACACACTATTTATCTATGGATCGTGTTCGGATGCACCCGTAAACAAGACATGAGAGTGAGTCGTCTAACCATAAACATCAAATTTGGACATTAAAGGTGAACCAAACGGACCAAGAGGACATGTCCGGGTTTTCGTAGAATAGCAAAATAGTCAGAAAAAAAGGTCTCAAGTTTTTTTAATCTATTCGTCAATTATCAAGGCAGTACGAAGAATATCAAAAATAATAAAAATTACATCAAAATCGACGACGGCCAGTTGGATGGTATTATCATCTTCTAATACTGATCATCAATATAACATTTCGAGACATGTTCTATGATTTCGTGAAGTTAAACTGTTAAACCCACATTGAAAGATGACACACGATACCTGTGTCGCTTACATCTGGGGGCTCTTCTCCCTCAAATTAAGCTTCCTCCTCCGCTGTCTAGGCCCTGTTTGGTTCGGCTGCGGAAATCCGCTGCGGGAAATCTGCTGCGGAAAATCGGAAACACCTTCCAGGGAGATTTTGATTTTTCGCAGCAGATTTTCAGAAATCGTTCGAAGGGTTGCTCTTTGGTTCGTTCGTACATGTATTTTTTTGGTTGGGCTTTGGTGGAATCCGGCGGCAAAAAACGTTTACTGTAGTGTAATCCTGTTTGATTCGGCTGTGGATTTTCGAGACAAAGCTGAAAGGCCCTAATCATTTACTGAACGACTACTCGAGCCGACGTAGCAGCCGCGCCAGCCGTCGGAGTCGCAGTCACTGAACTCCAGGATGAGGTCCACGCCCCGGGGCATCTGCAGTTAACCAGACCGAATTTCGCAGAGATCGGCACGCCACTTTCAAGTCTATAAGCCACTGTTGGGCGGGAAATACAATCCTACTTGATCACGTTTATCCAAATATTAATACCACTTCTTGATTGATATTATCATTTCGATCACTGGACACTGGCTATATATACCGCCTACCTCCACATTTTAAAGACAAAACGCATATACCACCAAAAAACCAGCACAAAGATGATGAGGCCTTCGCGTTCGCGAGCGCTCTCGCACCTGGTCATCCTCCTCATCTTCCTCCTCGGCTCGTCCATGGCTATGGCTTCCACCCTAGACGACACCTGCAAGTCCGTCAGCGCGGGCAACAAGGACGTCAGCTACGACTACTGCGTCAAGTTCTTCCAGGCCGACAAGGGCAGCGCCACCGCGGACAAGCGCGGCCTCGCGGTCATCGCCGCCAAGATCGTCCGAGCGGCGGCCGTGAGCACCGGCAAGCGCATCGCCACCCTCCAGGCCTCACGCGGGGACAAGAGGATCCAGGGCCCGCTCGCCGACTGCGACGAGCTCTACTCGAGCGCCGTGGACCAGCTCGACGCGGCGGCCAAGGGCATCGCGTCCGGCAAGCTGAATGACGCCTTGACGTACCTCAGCGCCGTCATGGACGCCCCGCAAACCTGCGAGGACGGGTTCCGCGAGCTGGGCGTGGGTTCCCCGCTGGCCGCCGACGACTTGCAGTTCTTCAGGGGGAGTTCCATCGCTCTCGCTGTAACCAACATGCTTTAGCTGTCAGATCGTACAATCATTTGGATTAAAAAAAGCATGGAACCTACAATTTCACATCATCGGATATGTTCCGCTTTATTTATTGTTTGGTATAAATTGTTTTGTGATCTGCGTGTGATGATGGATTGATGGTGAATAGAAATATAAATCATTATTAAGCAAATATCACACAAATTCGGGCCGATCAAGGGAATGCATGAACATCGTGCATCAATGTTTGTGGTTAGATCTGACGGCGTGAGATGAGATGCCCACGCGCGGCACGCTAACTAATTTTGTATGCAAGAGATGCTTTGCCAGATAATTACAAGATTATGTTATTGTTGCCATTTGTTGATTAGCAAGGCAATCAAATGCACCTACACGTACGTATTAGCTGCCACATATTACATCATCAAAATAGCCGATGCAAAGTATCCTGATGTGGTCATAGTCATATCATTTTCAAAGTGTTTTACAGCGTAACGTCACATGGTTTTGACGGTTGCGGAACAAACAGAAACCGGTAGTGCATGATGAATGCATGGGTAGCGCCAAATCGCCAATCTTACCCCTCGAAAGTAAAAATCTCTCCAACTCAATTATGATTTTTGAAAATATCACGTCCAGTCAGTGTCGTTACTTAGAAGGCCGTACCTTTTCTTACCATCGCAAGGATTTTTGCAACCACATACGTATTGTTTTCTGGAAGCGGAGAACAAAAGAATGTATTCCTTTCGGTACTTTTTACTTCGCGTATTAGATTTTCTGAAGTTAAACTTCGTAAATTTTGACCATATTTATATTAAAATGTATCAGCATACAATAAAAATTATATATATGATAAGTAAATTCATGTTGTATGTATTGATATTGATTTTTTGAAAACCAAGTATTGATATTGATTTTGTATTGTGAATGTTGATATTTTTTCTATAAGTTTAATCAAACCTTACAAAATTTATTCATAGATAAATCTTATATGAAAAGTGAAAAGAACCGGAGCATATACTTCAACATAATATGAGGTTCAGCTGTACCTCTCGCTCGCAACGAGGGAAAACGTGCACCCGCCAATGCACTACTGGACCAGCCCAGCCCAGCAATGAACGCTGGATTTTTTTATATATATTTACATATTAAAATGGGAATTTTTTGTTTATGTTTATATTTATAAAAATATTCATTAGCTTTCATAAAAACATTTATATTGTCTTTTATAAAATGATTACACAATTTTAATAAAATGTTGATTTAAAAGATTGTTTATTTCATACAGAATTGTTCACGCGCTTCAAGAAAACGTTTTTGACATTTCAAAAAATGTATATATGATGTAAAAATAAATTTACATAATTCAGACAAAATTATTTTTCGAACCATTCAAAAAATATGCATCACATTTTACATGTTCACATGTTTCGAAATAATGATAGTGACACTTTTTAAAATGGTTATACAATATTCAAAATTGTTAATCTAATATATAAATAATTGTCAACATTTCTAAAAAAATAAAAATTATAATAAATGTTTATACAAAGTAAAATAAACGTCCACATAGTTAGTATTTGTATACTATGAATAAAAAATATTTAACATGTATTTGAAAAATTATTCGAAGCATGTATTGGAAAAAAATGAACATAACATAACGTATTTGAGAAACGTTCGACGTGAAATGTATAATTTTTATTGCTTAGAGGAGCTACAGTATTGGGTCCCACCAAACCAATCGAGTCGGAGGCGAGGCCATGCTAAGCGAGATATATCAGCTATGGAAAATAAATACATTGCATGATCAATCAAAACTATATATATGTTTGATATGTATCAGCAACCTCACTAAATGCATACTCGTTTGTGATATCCATGAGCTTGCACGTGGTATTTTGGTTTCTTGCGGAAGCTTATCTTTGAGACCCTTGTGTGTAACTGTTAGACATAATGCATGGATATCTCGCTTCTTTAGATATGTTTGGTTTGAAGCCCTAAGCAACCCGACCACAAAATTGGCGCTGACTCCATTGTTGGTTTCTATTTGGGTCCCATCCAATATTTTGGCTTGCCCTAACCTCAATAGCTTTTCCTGTTCATTTTTAGCCAACTTTTTGGCGAGTGGCTAACGGCTGAATCTATAGCCAATTATTTGGCACGCTTATGTTGGTGTGGCGAGCACAGGCAAGATCCAAACAAACCATTGAAGACTTCTTTCTCACCATGGGCATTTGGGTAACCGAACTGCCTAACTAGATTGAAACAGAACGATATAACTGAATTGTTGGGTATTTCAATTTTCGGTCTTCTATTTGGATTTTCTTTCTTGTCTATTTGATCTTTGGGCCAGGGTTTGATTCTTAGTCTTCATACCATTCAAAAAAAATGTATAGCAATTTAAAAAGACGTCGATATTAAAACAATTTTTATACAAAGTAAAAAACCATTCACGTAGTTTAAATTTGTATAGTACAACTGAAAATGTTTAACATGTATTTTCAATCATATTCAAGCATGTATTTTGAATAATGTACAATATTTAATGAAAGAAAAGTAGACATGTATCAAAAATAAAATAAAATACCTAAAGAAAAATGTTGAAAAACACATAAAATCAATGAAAAAATGCAAAAACATAGAAAACCCGAAGAAAAACCGATACAATCAAGGCACCGAAACAAAAGAAAAATTGCTCAGAGGAGCTATAGTGTTGGGCCCAACCAAACCAACCGAGTCGATGCGAGGCAAATGCTAGATCTCGCAATAAGCGAGATATGTCCGTGACGGAAAACAAGAATATTGCATGGTTAATCAAAATTATAGATACGTTTAATATGTATCACCAGCCTCATCGAATGCATGCTCGTTTGAGATTGGTATTTGGCTTTTTGCGAAAGAGCTTATCATTGAGACCCCTATGGGTATCCGTCAAACATAATTCATGGATAGCTCGCTCCGTAGAGACTCCTTCCTCACCCTGGGCATTTGGGTAACCGAACCCCCTAACTAGATCCGAACCAAAAAGATATAACTGAATTCTCGAGTATTTCTATTTTTCAGTGTTTCATTCGGATTTTTTTTTGTATATTACGTGTTTGGGTTTGGGTTTGGTTCATGTTCTTCAAAACTCATACTAACTGATAAAGCCTCCCCTCATAACTCTCTCTCTCTCCTCATCCCACCACCTCTCTTTCTCTCCCACCGCCCTCACAAATTCTTGGTCGGCTTGGACGGAGCTCCTCTCTTCCCCCACACTATCACGCGCCACCCCAGTGAGACTCCTCCTCCTCCCACTAGGTAGGAAACTGACGTTGTCCCCTCCTCCCTAGAGCTCCAAACCTCCACCCCATCACACCTTGCACCTCCTACACAACTGAACCCCCCCCCCATAACTCGTGGCTTCCTCTCACCCGACGACGAGGGTGAGGGCCTCGAACCTCTACTTCAAGGACGACGACAACTAAGGGCCTCCTTCTTCCCCATACTTTGGGTTTTATGGGTACCCAAACTATCCAAACCAAACGTTTGGGTAATGACCTTCTTCCCTGTAGTTGTTTCTCTTGTTCCGACGCTGGACAAAGTCTCTCATGGATTTGCTAGACTCCTTACAAATGTGGTCGAGGTCCGAAGAGATGACAAATCTTTGGTAGGTGCCTAAGAAGCTTCTGTAGAAGACTTCTCGAGGTCTCACGTACCATAGATGTTGTCATCTGGGAGATATTTGAGTCAGGCTTTGGGTCAGCACCACGGCGAGGTAGCGGACATCATGGAGCTTACCCCCTCTAGTAGTATCGACCACAATCATGTAATCGGCTAGCAACATGGACGTCGAGAATGTTGCTTCATGTTGAAAGGATAATCGTCCTTAATGAGATATACATGGTGATGTCGTTAAAGTGAAATTTGATTCCCGATGGAGTGGAATATTAACTATTACTATCTTTTTGACTTTTCAATCATAAGTTGTTTATACGAAAGTAAGAGTTTGCACGGTAGTTTCCAACTTTATGACATGGACGGGAGATAAGATGATACTTCTTTCGTCGGAATTAGTTGACGTTGAAATAGATGTATCTAACACAAAAATAGATATAGTACACGAAGTGCATCCAGTTTTTGTCGTAACCCTCTCAACTTTTGCACACATGTTATGGTAAAATGATGATACCATGCCAAGTTTCAACCTTTTCTGAGTTCAAAAAATAGCAAATGAAGTCAGAAAGGTCTTTAGCACCGGTTTCAACCACAAACCGGTACTTCAAGCGCTTTGTTTCTTTCAGCTCACCTCGACCAAACAGGAAGAAGCACAAGGATCGCGTTTTTCTTTCAAGCTCTTTGTGAGTCGTTGGATCAGGCTTGTCATTGCCTATATATAGCCCACCTCTCGGACATGTTCGACACTCATTTCATCGGCCGAATACAAATCATTCGGATTCGCTTGGTTGCGGTCTGACGGTGATTTTGATATGCGGTCACTCACGAGAGCCACACCGTCGGGTTGTAACCAGGCGAAACCGTGTGTTTTGTTGATCTTATATATATCTAGTTAGAAATCTTTCACTTCATCGACCAAATACAAACCATTCGGATTCGCCTGCATACGTTCGACGGTGCATTTGATATGCTTGCACTCATGAGCCACCGTCGGCGAAATTGTATGTTTTATTGATCTTACATATATCTAGCTAGAAATCTTTCACTTCATATCGACCAAATACAAATCATTCGGATTCCCTGCACACGTCCGACGGTGCATTTGATATGCTTGCACTCATGAGCCACCGTCGGGCTGTATGCAGGGGATACCTTGTGTTTTATTTGATTGGAAAAAAAAGTATAGCAATTTCATTATAGGATGTTAACGGAAGATTACTCCACACCCTGTACACCATAAAGGACAATTTCGGTTAAGCCCCGATTGGTTGGCAAATTTAGCAATCTGCCCACCAGTCAAGGTTCAACCGAAATTGCCTTTACAGTATACAGCATATAGATGAATCACTCGTGGACAACCTTTATTAAACTTGCTATGCTACGATAAGTCTACACTGACCCGTGCTTATAAACCGGTCGAACTCCTCTTCGGTTAGCGAGGTGGTCCTAAACTTAGTGCACCTTTAGAACCGGTTTGTACTACCAACCGGTTCTAATGCTGCTAGGTGGCCCGCATGCCGAACGGCAACCTGCCACCACATCTTTAGAACCGGTTGATAGTACAAACCGGTTCTAAAGGGGCGCTGGCAGGGCACCGCTGGTCTGGGGGCCCACCACACGAACCGGTTCTAAAGCCCGGAGCCAGAACCGGTTCGTGTTCGAACCATGACCTTTGCTCATATCCAAAGACATGGTTTGTACTAGTGTAGCTATGCAGAGGCCGGGTGTACTTACTTAAACCTTTTGAATAATAAAGCCATTTATCCAAAAAATGTTGTCCTCTGGGAGGTACTTGAGTCAGGCTTTGGGTCAACACCAAGGGGAGGTAGTGGACGTCATGGAGGTCACCCCCTCTAGTAGAATCGACCACAATCATGTATTCGGTTAGCAACATGGACGTCGAGAATGTTGCTTCATGCAGAAAGGATAATCGGCCTTAATGAGACATACATGGCAATGTCATTAAAGTGAAATTTGATTCCCAATGGAGTGGAATATTAACTATTACTATCTTTTTAACTATTCAATCATAAGTTGTTTATACGAAAGTAAGAGTTTGCACGGTAGTTTCCAACTTTACGACATGGACGGGAGATAAGATGATACTCCCTCCATTCGAAATTAGTTGGCGTTGAAATAGATGTATCTAACACACAAATATATTTGGATACATCCGTTTCAGCGATATGTAATTCCGAACGGAGGAAGTAGCAAATAAGAGAGAGCATTTCAGCAAAAAGAGCTACTCTGTATTTTTATTCAATCACTGAATCACATACATGTATAGATTAATACGTACAAGGAATCAGTACTCTAGGAAGAAAAACCTGCAAAATAGCATTAGCAAACGCCTCCTAGTTCCTCGATCGCATCTACAGACTAGCAGGTTGGCAAAAAAGAAAAGAAAAAAGGCCATGGTGCATTTTAGTCACCTGAGGATTTCTTCCTAGCTTTCTTGTCATCGATGTAGTGTTGCATGAGATATGAAACGAAACCCCATGCGGCGATGAGCATGGCAATGATCTTGATCCCATCCATGGTGTCGTGGAAGATGAGGACGGCGAAGAGGGGGACGATGGGCAGCGTGACGGTGCTGATGACGTTGGAGAATAGGGAGGAGACCTCGAAGACGAGGCCCACGACCCCGACGGAGGTGAGCTGCCAGGAGACGGCGGTCCAGACGAGCGTCATGAAGTAGGAGAACTGGCCGGAGCGGAAGGTGTCCATCTCCTCGGTGAGCATCCTCCACTCGCCGCTGGCGAAGAGGCCAACCATGGAGGCAATGGTGGCGACGAGCGCGGTGTAGATCTGCATGTTGAGCACGGCGGCGTAGGTGTGCTTCTTGATGACGTTCTCGAAGGTGAGCTGCATGAGGGAGAGGATGAGCGAGTAGGTGCCGGAGGCGCCCAGCGTCAGCAGGACGCCCATGAGGTATTTCCCCCTGGGGATGCCGCTGGCGTCCTCCGTCTCGTCGTGGTTCACCCCGAGCAGCGCGTCCGACAGCGTGAGCAGGATCACGGCGTTGAAGATCAGGCCGGTGAGCTTCTGCGAGTTGAGCACGTAGGAGAAGACGACGTTGAAGCCCAGCTGGCTAGCGCAGACGAGCGAGTAGGTTGACACTGGGAGGTACTTGAGGCCGCTGGCGTACATCATGTCGTCGGCGGCAATGATGAGCCCTAGCACGACGTAGATCACCGCGACCTTGGCGGCGGGAGCGTCACCGCCGCCTTTGGACTTGGGGCAACAGAAGAGACCGAGGAACAACACGGGGAAGCCGGCCGTCTGCACGAACGTCGATATCCACTTGCTGCTCCCGCCCTGGTGGTAGTAGTACCTCCCCAGCAGCGTCGCAGACGTCTGGCCGGCCACGAGGAAGAAGACGTCCACCGACACCATCAACCACCATCGCCAGTTCTTGGCGCCAGAGTTCTTGGATGGCGCTCCCGAAGCCGCTGAGGCATCGGCTTTGGGTGGCCCTGTGGTTTACAGTGACAACTGTAAAATTCAGTGACGTCAATAACAGAAAAGCGTTTATAAAAATAAGTGTATATGAACGTCTGCGTTGTACTGTATTTTTAAAAAATGTTCTTGAAAAACAAAAAAGCGTTTTGTACAAAAATTTCAACATGAAAATTATTTCCTCTTCGACATCTTTATGGTTTTTCACTCTTCTTTACTCAACAGCGTACTCAGAGATCTTCAACCAATTTAACCCCACGTTCACACAATTCGACCATGGAATGGATGCATGACATTTTAAATCCAACGAACAGCTCAACGACAGGCCGGATTCGACAGAAGAAGAAGACCTCTAAAACGAATGAAATGTTGACAAGCGGGGAGTGATCGGCGGGTGCTCGTGCACTGACCTGCGGGGATGGGTATCTGGACCTCGGCGTTGCTGGTGCCGGCATTGTTGTTGTTGCCGCCGCCGGCGTCGGCCATCTCATCCGATGGAGATCCAAGACAGGAGGAGGAGGAGGAGGAGGAGAGAGGTTGCGGACGGAGAGAATGGAGAGGTTTAGCGGTGGAGAGGAACAAGAGGGCATGCGCGCGGTGGAGTGGAGATGGGTGAGTGGAAGAACAAGAGCCCGGGTCCGCCCGTTAATTTCTCTGCCGCTTTCGTCGTCTCAGTGTTGCCATGGACAGCATGCACAGATCCATCGATGCAGACGCAGAGTTTCACGGGTCAATTCATGAGCTGTCTCCCCTCCGTGCATGCACCGCGGCAATGGCGCACCAGGTAGTTTTGCTGTACTGCACATGCTCACAGTCTCACTCTCACATCACACCGTCTCACTTGCTTCCTCCGTCTGAAAATACTTGTCGATAAAATAAATAAAAATAGATGTATTTAAAATTAAGACGGTGATATTCATCGAACGTCGTCACGTGAAGGCTTGGCTGTCCGAACGCACAGGCTGTGCATGCATGCATGCATGCGTTGTATTACGTCAGCAGCATCTTTTTGCATTTTCAGTTTTTAAAAATAATTTATCTCTTAAATAAATAATCCAATTGAAGAACCGTTTTCACTATTAAATCCGTCGCGACGAGATCTTCGAAACTAGATTCCATATCGATATGTTTTGACAACTTTTTTTCGGGTTCAAAATTGACATGTCTATTGCACTTAAATTGTCATGTTGTTTGCACTAAAATTATCATCATTTCTTTCAACTACGTTTTTTTGCACTTTTTCTTCAACGTTCTATGTAAATTTCTCGTAATTCATAAAATAAAACTTTATAAACTTACCTTGGGTAACATGTTTATTTTTCCATGGCAAAAGCATATCTTAAATTGCCATGGCAAAAGATATGTTAAATTTTTCATGGACACAAAAAGAAAATAGTTTCTCATTGGTAGATAGAAAAAACTTGGGATGATGATAACTATCACATATGTGACACGAGTACATGGCAATCTCTGATATTTTTTATGGCAAGTTTAGTTATGTGAGGGTGGCACCTTCAAGTCGTGGACGCTAGTCCTGCAAATAAAAATTGACATGTCCTATGAATAATAATTGCCATGTCCTATGAATGAAATTGCCGTATATCGGAGGCACTTTCGCCAACACATTTTTTAGATGCTAATTTCAGGTGTACATAGATGGCAATTATTAGACAAAGTTTCCATGTATTTAGCAAAGTTGTCATCTTACATGTGCTAAAGTTTCCACCAAAGCGTGTGTGCTAGCCATCTTTCCGCCCACACGTGTGTCATGTTTTTATGGCAATGCTGATAACTATCACATGTGTGACACGAAACATGGCAATCGCTGATATTTTTTTTGGCAAGTTTAGTTATGTGAGGGTGGCAATTTGAAGTTGTAGACGCTAGTCTTACGAAGAAGAATTGACATGTCCTATGAATAGAAATTGACATGTCCTATGAATAGAAATTGCCATGGGCACAAAAAAATTCACCGCCAGAGCAACACCACACCATCGTCAAACTCTCCCCCCAATCCATGTCCCCTCTCCCACCATCAAGCGTTGAGTGTTGGAAATATGCCCTAGAGGCAATAATAAAATGTTATTATATATATATATTTCCACGTTCATAATTAATGTTTATATTTCTGTGCTATAATTGCAATGACCCTGACTGTGAGATTCAGAAGAAAACTCATTTGCATGTGTGGAAATGTAAACACCAAGAGTTCCTGGTTTAGCCTCTAAGACCAGCTCATGTGCTAACTGATGATTACGTTTTCTTAATCATGGACATTGTTCTTGTAACAAGGATGTCAGTAGCAATGGGAACATATTGTTAGCAGAACAATGATGTTGAACCGACCCCAGTATTGAATGATATACTTAGAGATCACATCGTAACTACGTTATAAGTCATATCATGAAATGTTTTCATATACGTAATTCCTTAGACCATGAGAGTATCGAGTTGCTTCACACAGGAAGACATGCTTTGGTTCTTAGATGAATCCTCCCGTAAATGGGAAGTAGTAAAATAAGTTCTGGGTATGTCAGATGGTGTGGCTAGTGACTGTGATAGTTCAAGAATGGGATTTGCTCCTTCACGATGAAGAAGATATTCACTTCGGGCCCACTCGGTATGACGGTATCCATTATAGTCTGGCCAGACGCATTGTGATTCAGTCACGGGGATACCGGAATACGATAACGAGAAAAGGGACAAACGAGCAAAGAGGATAACGAGTGGCTTGTGTTCAAAAGTTGTTACACATGGGTGCCAAACTTCTCTCCTCTAACTTTGTCATATATCGCGAAGCAAAGGGAATGGTACATGACTAAACATAATGGTTCACTCGAAGTTTCTTCGTGTATGTGCGGGAGTCAACATGGGTGTCCATGGCTCCGCTGTTGATTATTGGCTATTGACAAAAGGCTGTTGACCTATGTCCGGAAGATGTTCTGAGTCATGTCCGCATTATACCGAACCTATTGGGTCACACACTTAACGAGCAGTAGTCTGTTAGAATACTAGTATGGTAGAAGGTTTAGTGGAAGCAAAGCAGAATAGTTCATACGGGTACCGGAAGTAGTTCCGGAGATTTATGGAATTGTTCATAAGGGCAACAGAAGTAGTTCTGGGTATTTAAGGTTATGTCCGGATCACTCTGGAGTAGTCCCGGGTGGTTCCGGAACATATGAGAATGGTACTGGGGAAGTCCTGGATCAACCGGAATAGTTTCCGGATAATCGCTGGGCGTCCCGACAACCTTCGCGGTCATCCGGTGGCTTAAACTGTAACTCGGATGGTCTTGGAAACTATCCGGATGGCTCCGGAACGTCCAAGAACGGTCTCGGAAGGTCCTGGAAGTGCTCCAGAAGTGTCCGGAATGTCCCGAAACGGTCCCGGTATGTCCCGGAAGGTCCTGGAAGCTTCTAGAAGGTCATGGAAGGTTCCAGAAGGTTCCGGGCAGTACCACCCACTCCCCTGCGCCCCTAGCCTTGGGGGGCAAGCCACCTAGGCTGCCCTGGACGGCCAAGGGGTGGGGGCGCACCAAGGGGAAGGAATCCCCCTCCAGGTGGAAAGTCCAACTCTCCAATATGGCAGGTTTCCGGTGAGAAGGTTTGGGAGGTTTGGGAGTCCAAGTTGGACTTCCCACCCCCCTTATTGCGCCCCAAGGGCCTCTTGGCCACCTATATAATGTGGGGGAGGGGTGGGGGGCGCAAGACAACTTGTCCCCAAGGCCTATGCGCCACCCTCCCTCCTCTAAACCCCGTTGCTCCACAATTAGACCCCGGTTTAGACGCTGTTCTAGATCGGAATCCGTTAGGGTTTTCTCCCTCTAGTTTTCTCGGTGGCGTTCATCTCTGGACGGCGGAGCTCTGCTGGATTGCTGCTACGGGATGTGTGGATACTAATGGAGGGGTCGTACCTTCGACCCTTCTTCGAGGAGCTTGTTCATGGGACTTGTCCGTGGGACTAGATCGCGGGACTTGTTCGTAGGATTGATCAAGGGACTGTTCGTGGGAGAACTTGCGAGATCTAATTCCACTACGTCCACGAGCTTCACCAACTCTACTTCCGCTACATCGGTTGGTGAGCCATGACCTAAAACCTTGTATGCAATCTTCTTGGATGATCTTGGGTTCTTGATTCGTAGACCGAAAATTTTTGTTTTCTACTACGTTTCCCAACAGTGGTATCAGAGCGATCCTTGATTAGATGCATGTTTAGGTCTAGATCATATGTGTGATATGAGGCATTGATTTTCTTGTTGCTTCCCTGTCATGTGATTTTTTCTATGCTTGATGGCAAGTTGAGGTTTTGCTACAAGGATTGAGTTTTCCATTGATCCCTCTATGCTGCTTTCGGTATGCTGGTTGCCTTGATCATGGTCTACATCAAACTCCTTGGATCTCATCTTAATCTCGCAATAGAAGATTTAACATGGAGGGGCTTGTGGATTTTATGAACTCAAATCCACACGGGGGTCACGCGTTTAACGAAGTTTGGCTTGTGGCATTAGTTGCTGCACGCACCCCGTATGTTAAACTAGCAACAAAAGAAGTATCGTGTTTTGTTTTATCTAGGGTTTCTCGTTTTCCTTGTAAACCTGCTTAACAACCACGATAAAAGTTGCAACAACCCGTGTAGATGGCGATCTAACTCGTTTTTGCAGAGTATGCATGTGATGTGGTATAGCCTTCAAGATTTGCAATGTGTTTGTATGAGATGCTATATGATGTAATATTTATTCGCGACCTGCGTGTCGTGGTACGGCATGATGACTGGAGTCATATGATTGTCACTTAAGTATGGCCTGCGTGCCAGAACTGTTTATTAGCTCGAGGCAAAGCAATAGATAGATGCAAGGTGATGATCCACGATGCGGAGGTGGACCCCGACGCACATGCCGGAAGCCGTGGTGATGTTCCCGGCGCCAAGGACAAAGTTGGTGGACACGGTGACTTCAACCACGACGACGTGAAGACAATGAAGACTTCACGAAGCAAAGGGCTATACTATATCACATAATTTTATGAACTGCCTGTGATGTTTATCCCTTTGATGCACCCTTGTTTGATGCGCGGTAGTCGTGTTTTATTAGGGTGATCTCTCGCAAAACAATATCAAGTTGATAGTGTTCTCCCAACTGTAGCACCGTCTATACTATGTTTCACACCGGAGCAGGTCATGTCACATGGGTGCACACGGTGTGACGCATAAAAGACGGGTGTGTTAAAAGAACACACAGCACATTACACTTGGTTATCTTGACGGTTTGGATAAAAGTTTGCTACCGGAACACGCCCATCGAAAGATGAACAAGAATCACCTTTGGCGTGATTGGCAAGTTGGCCTACCGGTCCAGTCTAAGTCATCAGTGATGTCACATCAATGGCGGACGATTGGGTTGGATCTTGAATCACTCCAGCATCAATTACGAGAGATATTGATCTGAGTGGGAGCGCACTAAGTAATTAAATTGATTAATCACAAGTGCAACTTAATTATGAACAAAGTCTTAGTATTTGCATTATCGTTGTAGAATAATGGCTCGCGTTACCACCTTCCCAATTGATTTTGATTAACTGTTTTATCTGGTAAAAACTTTACGATTGGTACCATATTGTGAGGACTATCCTCAATAGTGTCGAGAAGGAGCTTGTCCTATCGCAAATTTTTGATGCTCTCCCGCTGATGCTATGGATGATGTGACTTATGTCCATAATCCAAAATGCTAGAATTCCACGACAGCTAAGTGCATTGTCTTCACCATCATGAAACCCGAACTTCAAAAGTTTGGGATAGTTATGTTATATTCATGGAACTGAAAAATAAGTTTTCAGTAGTAAGACAATTAATGTTGGATATAAGATATCTAGTACAATGTATGATTGTAAGCATTAGTGAAAATGTTCATTGTGCTCTAAACAAAACTGATGTGTGGGATCCAGAAGAACAATGATCATATGATGATGAGGATTAAGGGAAAGGAAGTTCCATAGGGTGTTAATAAGACTTACACGCCGGAAAGTCCATGGCCTGCGCCACCCTTGATCATGTGTGATCTTCTGTGAGTAGGAGTGACATTGGAAAATAGAACTATGATACGTATAAAGGCAAAACGAAAGAAGACTGGAATAACCAGCTCAGAAATGAAAGTCATACGGAGTTATAGATGAATTCATTGCTGGTCAAGAGATGTAATTCTTGGGAATCATGATTAAGCAGTTAATTGTGGATTCTGTATATTGTGATTAAACTGTTGATCACCGGAATATCACATCGATTGCATATTGTTGCAACTCGATGCAAGAAATACTATGGCCTTTATGACTAGCTAATGATGAGTTTTGACACGCTCGGGAACACGGTAAAAGGTTTACTATACCGTGTGTTGACTCTATGATTATCTTCATAATTCATTTTAGAGTTGAGTAAATTGTTACTACACTTTAGCCTTGTTGCAAAACATCATTTTGAATCATGTTTGTTGCAAGAGAGTTGTTCAAAGCTATGAATAACGTAAAGGCCATACTTCCATTATGAATAGGGTGTATGTTATGAATCTTGATAATAATACTAAACATTCATAACACTGACGCTAAACGTCGCAAGACTAACAGAAATACCACATAGATGTGGCACTGCCGTTTATCACAAGTGACATAACATGCATGAAGAATTTCCATAAGTGATGGACTTTCGAGTCATATGATTATGAATCACTTGACGCTTGCGATCTTTGTCTCGAATTAATGTGACTAAAACACCGTTAATAGGCCATACATGAACGGGCAACTAAACCATTGGTAATCATACATGATGATGTGTGTAGTCCAATAAGTGTAGTTGTGTGCAGTGGATTCCCTATCTTCACTCATGAGTTGAAGTAGATATGTGGATATCTGTTCAATAGAGACATACGTCTGAAATCTTTGAAATGTTCAAGGAATTTTAGAGTGAAATATAAATTCATTGTAACAAGAAAATAAAGCTTCTGCAAATTAGATTGTAGAAAGTAATATTTGAGTTACAAGTTTAGCGAACGTCTGATGAGTTGTGAAGAAGTGTCATAACTTGCGTCTCCCGGAACACCACTATGAGTAAAGTGTTCGAGAGATGTAATCAATCCATGTATGACACGGTAAGATCAAATATGACGTTTATCAATTTGCCATTATACTTATTAAAGTTATGCATTAGTGACTACAGTTTTTACACTGAAAAGAGCACCATCAAATCTGTTGAAATGACACCATATTAAATGTGGTATGGACTGTTAAAACCATGTTGTCTTTTCTTAAAATTTGGGTATATGAGGCATATGTTTGACATACTCAAAACCCCAAATCAAATAAGTGCTACTTTGTTAAGGTTATGCCAAAAGTTTTGGTATTCCTCTATCACTACACAAAAGCAAAACTGTTTGCTGTTAAGCACAATGTATTTTGAAGAAAAATAGTTTCTTACAAAAGAGTGAGTGGGAGGACAGTGCAACTTGTCAGAGATTGTTGAATCTTCAGAGAAGTGCGCAGCTGAACCACACAGGTTAGACAAAAATCGTACAAACATTCATGATATGTAAAACGAGATATTGTTGTTCGACAATGATAAACCTGTGATATACAAAGAAGCGTTGATGGGCCCTGACTCCGGGATTTGGCTAAATGCCAAATAATCCGAGATAGTATCCATGGAAGTAAGTCAAGTTTTGAACTTGGTAGACCCTCGGAAAGACTAAAAGTCTGAAGAATATATATATGGATCTATAATTGATTCGGATGAAATTGTTTTATCCATAAAGCTCAACTCGTTGGAAAATTGTTTTCTAGCAAGTTCAAAGGTTGACTACGGCGAAATAGTGTCGACCGTAGAAATGCTTTAGTCAGTTCGGGTTATATTAGCAATTACTACATATCTCATTTATAGGATATGGTAGAATGAACGTCAAAACAAAGTTCCTACACAGAAATATAACAAAGGACGTATATGTGATACGACCGGAATGTTTTGTCGATTCAAAGGCTAAAATAGATGCAAGCCTTGGATATCCAGTGATGGACTGAAGCTAGCATAATGGAGTTGGAATTTTCGTTGTGATGAAATTGCCAAAAGAGTTTGTTTTCATCAGAAATAACGAAGATGCTTGAATATTCAAGAAAGTAAGTGGGAGCTGAATAATATTTCTAAAACCTTATGTATATGACATATTGTTGATTAGAAATGATATAAATTTCTTGACACAAATAAGGACTTTATTGAAAATAGTTTTCAGCTGAAGTACTTGGGCTAATATAGCATTAGTATTGAGCGC
The DNA here is from genome assembly GCA_950022295.1 of Bromus sterilis. NCBI lineage: Eukaryota > Viridiplantae > Streptophyta > Magnoliopsida > Poales > Poaceae > Bromus > Bromus sterilis. Next base: position 11,538,760 of record OX465596.1, read on the forward strand.
AGTGATCTATGAAGATAGTAAGTGCCTGATCATGCTAAAGCCAACACTGCATATTGACATGATACTAAAGTAGTTTAGTATGAAAACGCCAGGAAGGATGTTCTTGCCGAGGTCACGGTGAAAAGTTGTTTGCGGAAATCGGTGTTCATGAACATAGATAAGCAAAACACATGAATTGAATTTCACTCACATGTGTGTTTGGATTAATCATGTACACCATAATATGTAAAACGACCAGATATGTCCAACGCTCCAAAAGGTTGTGAGCAAGATACCAAAGTGATCAATATGTTGATCATTGGACAAGCAGTGAAAAGTTAAACTTATGATAGATAAGATATGTTTCTCAGAAAATGGAGATAATGAAGAGCTCGTTGTAACAAGTTACACCAGCTGAATTTTGATGTAAACAGTTACACCAATTCAGTCTTCATACTTACTCCGATCGATTTTCGATTTTAATTGGGATTATGTGTTTCACACGTAAGGGTGGCACAGTATGGAGGAACTATGTCAAGTTCGATACTGTGGAGAATTCTATAATAGAGGCTAAGTATATTGTTGCTTAAAGAAGTAACAAGGAGGGTATTTTGAATCATAAATTCATTTATGAACATGGTATGGTTTCCTAGATGCTTGAAGCTCATGGAACATTGACGAATGATTTCATGACTTATTCTAAAGGAACCAAGGTCCTGCCAAATGATTCAAACATATACAAAGCTAAACTGATAAAATTAGTGAATTTTATGATAGCGTGAAAACGCGAAGATATGCAAGATACAAACGGGCCTGAAACGTCAGATCCGAAGATGAGGTCTATACCACAAATGAAGCATTTCTTACACCGGTATGCCATAGGTGTAAAGTGCTCAAGCACTGACAATATTATTGACTCTAGTGCAAGTGGGAGACTGTTGGAAATATGCCCTAGAGGCAATAATAAAATGTTATTATATATATATTTCCACGTTCATAATTAATGTTTATATTTCTGTGCTATAATTGCAATGACCCTGACTGTGAGATTCAGAAGAAAACTCATTTGCATGTGTGGAAATGTAAACACCAAGAGTTCCTGGTTTAGCCTCTAAGACCAGCTCATGTGCTAACTGATGATTACGTTTTCTTAATCATGGACATTGTTCTTGTAACAAGGATGTCAGTAGCAATGGGAACATATTGTTAGCAGAACAATGATGTTGAACCGACCCCAGTATTGAATGATATACTTAGAGATCACATCGTAACTACGTTATAAGTCATATCATGAAATGTTTTCATATACGTAATTCCTTAGACCATGAGAGTATCGAGTTGCTTCACACAGGAAGACATGCTTTGGTTCTTAGATGAATCCTCCCGTAAATGGGAAGTAGTAAAATAAGTTCTGGGTATGTCAGATGGTGTGGCTAGTGACTGTGATAGTTCAAGAATGGGATTTGCTCCTTCACGATGAAGAAGATATTCACTTCGGGCCCACTCGGTATGACGGTATCCATTATAGTCTGGCCAGACGCATTGTGATTCAGTCACGGGGATACCGGAATACGATAACGAGAAAAGGGACAAACGAGCAAAGAGGATAACGAGTGGCTTGTGTTCAAAAGTTGTTACACATGGGTGCCAAACTTCTCTCCTCTAACTTTGTCATATATCGCGAAGCAAAGGGAATGGTACATGACTAAACATAATGGTTCACTCGAAGTTTCTTCGTGTATGTGCGGGAGTCAACATGGGTGTCCATGGCTCCGCTGTTGATTATTGGCTATTGACAAAAGGCTGTTGACCTATGTCCGGAAGATGTTCTGAGTCATGTCCGCATTATACCGAACCTATTGGGTCACACACTTAACGAGCAGTAGTCTGTTAGAATACTAGTATGGTAGAAGGTTTAGTGGAAGCAAAGCAGAATAGTTCATACGGGTACCGGAAGTAGTTCCGGAGATTTATGGAATTGTTCATAAGGGCACCAGAAGTAGTTCTGGGTATTTAAGGTTATGTCCGGATCACTCTGGAGTAGTCCCAGGTGGTTCCGGAACATATGAGAATGGTACTGGGGAAGTCCTGGATCAACCGGAATAGTTTCCGGATAATCGCTGGGCGTCCCGACAACCTTCGCGGTCATCCGGTGGCTTAAACTGTAACTCGGATGGTCTTGGAAACTATCCGGATGGCTCCGGAACGTCCGAGAACGGTCTCGGAAGGTCCTGGAAGTGCTCCAGAAGTGTCCGGAATGTCCCGAAACGGTCCCGGTATGTCCCGGAAGGTCCTGGAAGCTTCTAGAAGGTCATGGAAGGTTCCAGAAGGTTCCGGGCAGTACCACCCACTCCCCTGCGCCCCTAGCCTTGGGGGGCAAGCCACCTAGTCTGCCCTGGACGGCCAAGGGGTGGGGGCGCACCAAGGGGAAGGAATCCCCCTCCAGGTGGAAAGTCCAACTCTCCAATATGGCAGGTTTCCGGTGAGAAGGTTTGGGAGGTTTGGGAGTCCAAGTTGGACTTCCCACCCCCCTTATTGCGCCCCAAGGGCCTCTTGGCCACCTATATAATGTGGGGGAGGGGTGGGGGGCGCAAGACAACTTGTCCCCAAGGCCTATGCGCCACCCTCCCTCCTCTAAACCCCGTTGCTCCACAATTAGACCCCGGTTTAGACGCTGTTCTAGATCGGAATCCGTTAGGGTTTTCTCCCTCTAGTTTTCTCGGTGGCGTTCATCTCTGGACGGCGGAGCTCTGCTGGATTGCTGCTACGGGATGTGTGGATACTAATGGAGGGGCCGTACCTTCGACCCTTCTTCGAGGAGCTTGTTCATGGGACTTGTCCGTGGGACTAGATCGCGGGACTTGTTCGTAGGATTGATCAAGGGACTGTTCGTGGGAGAACTTGCGAGATCTAATTCCACTACGTCCACGAGCTTCACCAACTCTACTTCCGCTACATCGGTTGGTGAGCCATGACCTAAAACCTTGTATGCAATCTTCTTGGATGATCTTGGGTTCTTGATTCGTAGACCGAAAATTTTTGTTTTCTACTACGTTTCCCAACAGTGGTATCAGAGCGATCCTTGATTAGATGCATGTTTAGGTCTAGATCATATGTGTGATATGAGGCATTGATTTTCTTGTTGCTTCCCTGTCATGTGATTTTTTCTATGCTTGATGGCAAGTTGAGGTTTTGCTACAAGGATTGAGTTTTCCATTGATCCCTCTATGCTGCTTTCGGTATGCTGGTTGCCTTGATCATGGTCTACATCAAACTCCTTGGATCTCATCTTAATCTCGCAATAGAAGATTTAACATGGAGGGGCTTGTGGATTTTATGAACTCAAATCCACACGGGGGTCACGCGTTTAACGAAGTTTGGCTTGTGGCATTAGTTGCTGCACGCACCCCGTATGTTAAACTAGCAACAAAAGAAGTATCGTGTTTTGTTTTATCTAGGGTTTCTCGTTTTCCTTGTAAACCTGCTTAACAACCACGATAAAAGTTGCAACAACCCGTGTAGATGGCGATCTAACTCGTTTTTGCAGAGTATGCATGTGATGTGGTATAGCCTTCAAGATTTGCAATGTGTTTGTATGAGATGCTATATGATGTAATATTTATTCGCGACCTGCGTGTCGTGGTACGGCATGATGACTGGAGTCATATGATTGTCACTTAAGTATGGCCTGCGTGCCAGAACTGTTTATTAGCTCGAGGCAAAGCAATAGATAGATGCAAGGTGATGATCCACGATGCGGAGGTGGACCCCGACGCACATGCCGGAAGCCGTGGTGATGTTCCCGGCGCCAAGGACAAAGTTGGTGGACACGGTGACTTCAACCACGACGACGTGAAGACAATGAAGACTTCACGAAGCAAAGGGCTATACTATATCACATAATTTTATGAACTGCCTGTGATGTTTATCCCTTTGATGCACCCTTGTTTGATGCGCGGTAGTCGTGTTTTATTAGGGTGATCTCTCGCAAAACAATATCAAGTTGATAGTGTTCTCCCAACTGTAGCACCGTCTATACTATGTTTCACACCGGAGCAGGTCATGTCACATGGGTGCACACGGTGTGACGCATAAAAGACGGGTGTGTTAAAAGAACACACAGCACATTACACTTGGTTATCTTGACGGTTTGGATAAAAGTTTGCTACCGGAACACGCCCATCGAAAGATGAACAAGAATCACCTTTGGCGTGATTGGCAAGTTGGCCTACCGGTCCAGTCTAAGTCATCAGTGATGTCACATCAATGGCGGACGATTGGGTTGGATCTTGAATCACTCCAGCATCAATTACGAGAGATATTGATCTGAGTGGGAGCGCACTAAGTAATTAAATTGATTAATCACAAGTGCAACTTAATTATGAACAAAGTCTTAGTATTTGCATTATCGTTGTAGAATAATGGCTCGCGTTACCACCTTCCCAATTGATTTTGATTAACTGTTTTATCTGGTAAAAACTTTACGATTGGTACCATATTGTGAGGACTATCCTCAATAGTGTCGAGAAGGAGCTTGTCCTATCGCAAATTTTTGATGCTCTCCCGCTGATGCTATGGATGATGTGACTTATGTCCATAATCCAAAATGCTAGAATTCCACGACAGCTAAGTGCATTGTCTTCACCATCATGAAACCCGAACTTCAAAAGTTTGGGATAGTTATGTTATATTCATGGAACTGAAAAATAAGTTTTCAGTAGTAAGACAATTAATGTTGGATATAAGATATCTAGTACAATGTATGATTGTAAGCATTAGTGAAAATGTTCATTGTGCTCTAAACAAAACTGATGTGTGGGATCCAGAAGAACAATGATCATATGATGATGAGGATTAAGGGAAAGGAAGTTCCATAGGGTGTTAATAAGACTTACACGCCGGAAAGTCCATGGCCTGCGCCACCCTTGATCATGTGTGATCTTCTGTGAGTAGGAGTGACATTGGAAAATAGAACTATGATACGTATAAAGGCAAAACGAAAGAAGACTGGAATAACCAGCTCAGAAATGAAAGTCATACGGAGTTATAGATGAATTCATTGCTGGTCAAGAGATGTAATTCTTGGGAATCATGATTAAGCAGTTAATTGTGGATTCTGTATATTGTGATTAAACTGTTGATCACCGGAATATCACATCGATTGCATATTGTTGCAACTCGATGCAAGAAATACTATGGCCTTTATGACTAGCTAATGATGAGTTTTGACACGCTCGGGAACACGGTAAAAGGTTTACTATACCGTGTGTTGACTCTATGATTATCTTCATAATTCATTTTAGAGTTGAGTAAATTGTTACTACACTTTAGCCTTGTTGCAAAACATCATTTTGAATCATGTTTGTTGCAAGAGAGTTGTTCAAAGCTATGAATAACGTAAAGGCCATACTTCCATTATGAATAGGGTGTATGTTATGAATCTTGATAATAATACTAAACATTCATAACACTGACGCTAAACGTCGCAAGACTAACAGAAATACCACATAGATGTGGCACTGCCGTTTATCACAAGTGACATAACATGCATGAAGAATTTCCATAAGTGATGGACTTTCGAGTCATATGATTATGAATCACTTGACGCTTGCGATCTTTGTCTCGAATTAATGTGACTAAAACACCGTTAATAGGCCATACATGAACGGGCAACTAAACCATTGGTAATCATACATGATGATGTGTGTAGTCCAATAAGTGTAGTTGTGTGCAGTGGATTCCCTATCTTCACTCATGAGTTGAAGTAGATATGTGGATATCTGTTCAATAGAGACATACGTCTGAAATCTTTGAAATGTTCAAGGAATTTTAGAGTGAAATATAAATTCATTGTAACAAGAAAATAAAGCTTCTGCAAATTAGATTGTAGAAAGTAATATTTGAGTTACAAGTTTAGCGAACGTCTGATGAGTTGTGAAGAAGTGTCATAACTTGCGTCTCCCGGAACACCACTATGAGTAAAGTGTTCGAGAGATGTAATCAATCCATGTATGACACGGTAAGATCAAATATGACGTTTATCAATTTGCCATTATACTTATTAAAGTTATGCATTAGTGACTACAGTTTTTACACTGAAAAGAGCACCATCAAATCTGTTGAAATGACACCATATTAAATGTGGTATGGACTGTTAAAACCATGTTGTCTTTTCTTAAAATTTGGGTATATGAGGCATATGTTTGACATACTCAAAACCCCAAATCAAATAAGTGCTACTTTGTTAAGGTTATGCCAAAAGTTTTGGTATTCCTCTATCACTACACAAAAGCAAAACTGTTTGCTGTTAAGCACAATGTATTTTGAAGAAAAATAGTTTCTTACAAAAGAGTGAGTGGGAGGACAGTGCAACTTGTCAGAGATTGTTGAATCTTCAGAGAAGTGCGCAGCTGAACCACACAGGTTAGACAAAAATCGTACAAACATTCATGATATGTAAAACGAGATATTGTTGTTCGACAATGATAAACCTGTGATATACAAAGAAGCGTTGATGGGCCCTGACTCCGGGATTTGGCTAAATGCCAAATAATCCGAGATAGTATCCATGGAAGTAAGTCAAGTTTTGAACTTGGTAGACCCTCGGAAAGACTAAAAGTCTGAAGAATATATATATGGATCTATAATTGATTCGGATGAAATTGTTTTATCCATAAAGCTCAACTCGTTGGAAAATTGTTTTCTAGCAAGTTCAAAGGTTGACTACGGCGAAATAGTGTCGACCGTAGAAATGCTTTAGTCAGTTCGGGTTATATTAGCAATTACTACATATCTCATTTATAGGATATGGTAGAATGAACGTCAAAACAAAGTTCCTACACAGAAATATAACAAAGGACGTATATGTGATACGACCGGAATGTTTTGTCGATTCAAAGGCTAAAATAGATGCAAGCCTTGGATATCCAGTGATGGACTGAAGCTAGCATAATGGAGTTGGAATTTTCGTTGTGATGAAATTGCCAAAAGAGTTTGTTTTCATCAGAAATAACGAAGATGCTTGAATATTCAAGAAAGTAAGTGGGAGCTGAATAATATTTCTAAAACCTTATGTATATGACATATTGTTGATTAGAAATGATATAAATTTCTTGACACAAATAAGGACTTTATTGAAAATAGTTTTCAGCTGAAGTACTTGGGCTAATATAGCATTAGTATTGAGCGCAGTGATCTATGAAGATAGTAAGTGCCTGATCATGCTAAAGCCAACACTGCATATTGACATGATACTAAAGTAGTTTAGTATGAAAACGCCAGGAAGGATGTTCTTGCCGAGGTCACGGTGAAAAGTTGTTTGCGGAAATCGGTGTTCATGAACATAGATAAGCAAAACACATGAATTGAATTTCACTCACATGTGTGTTTGGATTAATCATGTACACCATAATATGTAAAACGACCAGATATGTCCAACGCTCCAAAAGGTTGTGAGCAAGATACCAAAGTGATCAATATGTTGATCATTGGACAAGCAGTGAAAAGTTAAACTTATGATAGATAAGATATGTTTCTCAGAAAATGGAGATAATGAAGAGCTCGTTGTAACAAGTTACACCAGCTGAATTTTGATGTAAACAGTTACACCAATTCAGTCTTCATACTTACTCCGATCGATTTTCGATTTTAATTGGGATTATGTGTTTCACACGTAAGGGTGGCACAGTATGGAGGAACTATGTCAAGTTCGATACTGTGGAGAATTCTATAATAGAGGCTAAGTATATTGTTGCTTAAAGAAGTAACAAGGAGGGTATTTTGAATCATAAATTCATTTATGAACATGGTATGGTTTCCTAGATGCTTGAAGCTCATGGAACATTGACGAATGATTTCATGACTTATTCTAAAGGAACCAAGGTCCTGCCAAATGATTCAAACATATACAAAGCTAAACTGATAAAATTAGTGAATTTTATGATAGCGTGAAAACGCGAAGATATGCAAGATACAAACGGGCCTGAAACGTCAGATCCGAAGATGAGGTCTATACCACAAATGAAGCATTTCTTACACCGGTATGCCATAGGTGTAAAGTGCTCAAGCACTGACAATTTTATTGACTCTAGTGCAAGTGGGAGACTGTTGGAAATATGCCCTAGAGGCAATAATAAAATGTTATTATATATATATTTCCACGTTCATAATTAATGTTTATATTTCTGTGCTATAATTGCAATGACCCTGACTGTGAGATTCAGAAGAAAACTCATTTGCATGTGTGGAAATGTAAACACCAAGAGTTCCTGGTTTAGCCTCTAAGACCAGCTCATGTGCTAACTGATGATTACGTTTTCTTAATCATGGACATTGTTCTTGTAACAAGGATGTCAGTAGCAATGGGAACATATTGTTAGCAGAACAATGATGTTGAACCGACCCCAGTATTGAATGATATACTTAGAGATCACATCGTAACTACGTTATAAGTCATATCATGAAATGTTTTCATATACGTAATTCCTTAGACCATGAGAGTATCGAGTTGCTTCACACAGGAAGACATGCTTTGGTTCTTAGATGAATCCTCCCGTAAATGGGAAGTAGTAAAATAAGTTCTGGGTATGTCAGATGGTGTGGCTAGTGACTGTGATAGTTCAAGAATGGGATTTGCTCCTTCACGATGAAGAAGATATTCACTTCGGGCCCACTCGGTATGACGGTATCCATTATAGTCTGGCCAGACGCATTGTGATTCAGTCACGGGGATACCGGAATACGATAACGAGAAAAGGGACAAACGAGCAAAGAGGATAACGAGTGGCTTGTGTTCAAAAGTTGTTACACATGGGTGCCAAACTTCTCTCCTCTAACTTTGTCATATATCGCGAAGCAAAGGGAATGGTACATGACTAAACATAATGGTTCACTCGAAGTTTCTTCGTGTATGTGCGGGAGTCAACATGGGTGTCCATGGCTCCGCTGTTGATTATTGGCTATTGACAAAAGGCTGTTGACCTATGTCCGGAAGATGTTCTGAGTCATGTCCGCATTATACCGAACCTATTGGGTCACACACTTAACGAGCAGTAGTCTGTTAGAATACTAGTATGGTAGAAGGTTTAGTGGAAGCAAAGCAGAATAGTTCATACGGGTACCGGAAGTAGTTCCGGAGATTTATGGAATTGTTCATAAGGGCACCAGAAGTAGTTCTGGGTATTTAAGGTTATGTCCGGATCACTCTGGAGTAGTCCCAGGTGGTTCCGGAACATATGAGAATGGTACTGGGGAAGTCCTGGATCAACCGGAATAGTTTCCGGATAATCGCTGGGCGTCCCGACAACCTTCGCGGTCATCCGGTGGCTTAAACTGTAACTCGGATGGTCTTGGAAACTATCCGGATGGCTCCGGAACGTCCGAGAACGGTCTCGGAAGGTCCTGGAAGTGCTCCAGAAGTGTCCGGAATGTCCCGAAACGGTCCCGGTATGTCCCGGAAGGTCCTGGAAGCTTCTAGAAGGTCATGGAAGGTTCCAGAAGGTTCCGGGCAGTACCACCCACTCCCCTGCGCCCCTAGCCTTGGGGGGCAAGCCACCTAGTCTGCCCTGGACGGCCAAGGGGTGGGGGCGCACCAAGGGGAAGGAATCCCCCTCCAGGTGGAAAGTCCAACTCTCCAATATGGCAGGTTTCCGGTGAGAAGGTTTGGGAGGTTTGGGAGTCCAAGTTGGACTTCCCACCCCCCTTATTGCGCCCCAAGGGCCTCTTGGCCACCTATATAATGTGGGGGAGGGGTGGGGGGCGCAAGACAACTTGTCCCCAAGGCCTATGCGCCACCCTCCCTCCTCTAAACCCCGTTGCTCCACAATTAGACCCCGGTTTAGACGCTGTTCTAGATCGGAATCCGTTAGGGTTTTCTCCCTCTAGTTTTCTCGGTGGCGTTCATCTCTGGACGGCGGAGCGCTGCTGGATTGCTGCTACGGGATGTGTGGATACTAATGGAGGGGGCGTACCTTCGACCCTTCTTCGAGGAGCTTGTTCATGGGACTTGTCCGTGGGACTAGATCGCGGGACTTGTTTGTGGGATTGATCAAGGGACTGTTCGTGGGAGAACTTGCGAGATCTAATTCCACTACGTCCACGAGCTTCACCAACTCTACTTCCGCTACATCGGTTGGTGAGCCATGACCTAAAACCTTGTATGCAATCTTCTTGGATGATCTTGGGTTCTTGATTCGTAGACCGAAAATTTTTGTTTTCTACTACGTTTCCCAACATTGAGATGCGTCAAAGTATCTCCTCGACGCATTCGTAACCTAGGAGACCGCCGTGTCGCACACCCGTCGCCCCAACCCGCGCCAGATATCTGATCGGTGTCCATTGAGCATCACCGCAGCTCTCCCCGGTTCTCCTATGAATAAGAATTGACATGTCCTATGAATAGAAAATTGACATGTCCTATGAATAGAAATTTCCATGGACACAAAACATAGTTGCCATCAGAGCAGCACCACACCGTCGACAAACTCTCCCCCCGATCCATGTCCCCTCTCCCATCGTCATGCCTTGAGATGCGCCGGAGGATCTCCTCGATGCATTCGTAACCTAGGAGACCACCATGTCACGCACCCCCTCCCCTCGCGCCAGATATCTGCTCGGGGTCCACTAAGCATCACCGCAGCTCTCCCTGGTCCTCGACGATGAGTCAAAAGGCGTTAAAATACAATAGTGGCTTTAAATCTAGAAGAAAATAATAGATGAAAGACATCATGACAACTTTAGTGTAAACATGATGGCAATTTCAGTGTAAACAGCATGGCAACTTTTGGTTCGGAAAAAAAGTTCTCGAAACATATCAATATGGGATCTAGTTTTGAAGATCTCGTCGAGACGAATTTAATGGTGAAAACGGAATTTTAATCAAAAAAATTATTTAGGAGATAAATCTTTTTTTAATCCAAAAAACATAAAAGTTGGGTGTGGGTGGATATGTGCTTTAATATTGGTGTGCAGGGTATGTGGGCGTTTGGGCCGAGGGAGACCAACCGAACGTGTGATAGCTACCATTATCCTAAAATTATAGTACGTTTAGATACGCCCGAATATTTTCGAACAGAAGGAGTACTACTAAAATAAAAATACGCTTAAGTGCAACATTGTGTATCCGCACCAAGCGAGACTGGTGATCCCACAGTAAGGTTTGTGTAAAAAATTGTGTGTGATGCTATAATTATGACTTGTAATTGCATGGTATCAAACAACGGTATGAAGTTTATATCAAAATCTAAACATAAAAGCACGTACCAAACAACCTTAAAAGGGATCAGTAAATATGGCTATCACATGAACCAGTAAATAAGAGATGAACAAATCATTTCTTTCAGCAGACCAGGACGAAGTCATCGCTGCAACGACGACACCTTCTTCATCGACCTTCTTTTGGGCACCGCCTTCAACCACGGTGTTGGTATAGATAAAGTAGTCAAAGCGGAGGGCAGAAACAAACAATAAGCAATCGCGCCAAGATGCTCCTCAAAGACCTTAACATCGTTCTTCTTGTGCAGATCACAAAGAAAGCATAGAGGGCCATTAGCACGGTCAATTGTAGATGCTCTTAGGGAATTTTTAGTCGGTCCCCTAAAAGGCTATAGAGGAGTAAAATTTCATTTTTACTTCTCAAATCAACACCTAGCTCATCTTCTAGACCAGATAGAGGAGTAAAAAATACTCGAACTCCTAAATTTACCCATCCGCTCGGTCACAGAGTAAAAGATGTGGCATTTCCCTATGATCGCGTCATCCCCACTCCGCGACCACCACCAGCATCGGACACCCCCCCCTCCTTCAGCGACCTCATGGTGCTCACCGTCGACCTCTTCATGTCTACGGGGCAGCACTTCTCAGCCTTCAACGTCTGCGTTGCCAAGACGTGGCAATCATGCACACACGCCCTCCGCCTGGTTGGGTACCTCACCAACGACCACACTGCCCACTCCTACTTCTTCGCCAACACGCATCCCCTCATGCTGGTAGGTGCCGAGGTGTTCTACGACAAGTTCTTCTACCCCGCAATAGTGACATGCAGTGGGGAGGTGGTGGACGTGATGAGCATGGTGCAGGATGACAAGGCGTGGCTCCGACGTGGTGCAGACTGTGGCGGCATCCACTGAACTCTTGAAGTCGTTGTCGGATGCGTCGAAGTACGTTGTGAGTTTCACAACGCAGGGGAGCATCGGGTGGTTGTCGTTGAGCGTGACATGTTGCCGGGATGACCTCGTTGTGGAAACATAGTGTTGGACGAAATGCATAAGACAATTGTAATTTTATTCCACTAAATTTAAAAGTTTGGTTAGAACCGATCAAAATTTAATGAAATAAATTTACTTCACTATATCTAATTTGGTGATTTACTCCGCTATTGTTTAGAAAATTGGCTAAAATTGCCTTTAAAAGGTAGAGAGCAGACTTGGGCACTGGAAACCAGGCCCGGCCCGACCATGTCTTTGGTCTGGGCTCGGGCCTGATTTTTAGGCCCGAAGACTGCGTCGAGCGAGACTTGGGTTGCTTGAAGAAAACGTGATTTAGGAAAGACCCAAGGCTCGACGTTGTTTTGTACACTGATGGGTTGGGCTCAGGCCGGAAATATGGGTCTGACGGTTGGGCCAGGTCAGGCTCGGGCCTTGGTTTTCTATTGCAGGCTTTTTAGGCCCGACCCAGCCCGACAAATGCCCAAGTACTAGAGAGTCACCACCTTAGGGGGGACCTGGAGGAGAGAGAAGGCTGAGATAAAATATCACATGGGTTGACCCTGCGCGCGAGAGATCATGCATATGAGTAGACAGGATCGCCCAGGGGTAGAGGGAAAGATCAGCCTAGAATCTTCGTTGCTGTTACCACAGTATATATTTTAAAATCGTTTAAACTGGAGATAAGTTTGATCCACCAAACGATCAACGGCTCGAGCGCTCAACGCTGGCGCCGTTTGGATTCTTTTTCTCCACCATGGTGCCGGGAATATTGACTCATGGCAGAAGTGTTGCTCAACGGCGGGCGCCTCTGACTTAAGTCAAGCTAATAGTGACCACAAATTCAGACCCTAGCGCCATTGCTGCCGACCTTATCGACGGTGGTCTCCGGTTTCAACCCGAGGAGGACGAAGGCGACACGCATCCGTCCGTCTGCAGCAGGATCAGATTATTCCAAGGCGGCGGTTGCTATCTTGTTGCGTTGCGTATCCTTTTTCAGGGCCTCGGGGTTGCAGGATTCAGAGTAACTCTTTTGCATCTCTTTCTTGTGAGCTGCGACGTCCATCGGCATGGCCGCCGATGCCGGTGAAATCCATCTGCAGATCGCAGGTCTCTCTCGCTCGCTCCCCCATCTTCGTAATACTGCAGATTTTCTTGGTAACCGGATTGATCGGCCGGCGATGTATGCAGGTGGTGGTGCACGCGGCGGCGAAGGTGAAGCGGAGGGCGTAGCTGACAATGGCACGGCTCCGGCGACCCCGGCGCCACCCACGATGTCCGAGCGCGTACAATGGTGGGCGGTGGTGCTCGTCAACATCGTGTTCGTCCTCGCCGGGCAGAGCGTGGCGAACCTCCTGGGCAGGATCTACTACGACCAGGGCGGCGGCAGCCTGTGGATCGCCACGGTGGTTCAGTCCTGCGGCACGCCGCTCGCCATCCCGCTGCTCCTCTACTTCCGGCGCCGCCCCAAGTCGTCCTCCGCGGCCGCGGTGGCGCGGCCGCCGCTGCTCAAGATCTCGGCCATCTATGCCGGCCTCGGGATCCTCCTCGCCGGCGACAACCTGATGTACTCGTACGCGCTGCTCTACCTGCCGCTGTCGACATACTCGCTCATCTGCGCCACGCAGCTCTCCTTCAACGCCGTCTTCTCCTACTTCCTCAACGACCAAAAGTTCACGGCGCTCATCCTCAACTCCGTGGTCCTGCTCACCTTCTCCGCCGCGCTCGTCGGCGTGAGCCACGGCTCGGACGGGACCGACAGCAGTATCCCGCCGGGGAAGTTCCCGCTGGGGTTCGCGCTGACGCTGGCGGCGTCGGCGGTCTTCTCCCTCATCCTCTCCCTCATGCAGCTCACCTTCGACAAGGTGCTCAAAAGCGACACCTTCTACGACGTCATGGAGATGCAGTTCTGGAGCAACACCGCGGCGGCCGTGGTGTCGGTGGCCGGGCTGTTCATCTCCGGCGAGTGGAGCACCCTCCACGGCGAGATGGACGGGTACAAGAAAGGCAGACTGGCCTACGGGATGACGCTGGCGTGGACGGCCATCTCCTGGCAGCTCACCACCATGGGCCTCATGGGGCTCGTCGCCGCCGTCTCCTCGCTCTTCACCAACGTCATCAGCACCGTCGGGATGCCGCTCTCGCCCATCATCGCCGTCGTCTTCCTCGGCGACCGCATGGACGGGATCAAGGTGCTCGCCATGCTCATTGGGGTATGGGGATTCTTCTCCTACATCTACCAGCACTACCTTGACGACGCCAACATCAAGAAGATACTAGCGGACGAGAGGTCCTCAGCCCATGACGACGACGAACACAAGACTGTAAAACTCGCTACACAGTGAATTTGGGACTTCCCTCTGAAGATTTTACTACGGTGAATCACATTGGAATAGTGTACCTGTAAATGCCGGAAGTTACCAGTATCAATAGGAGTCTTTTTATTTTAGAAGAGAAAATTCAACAACAAGAAGAACAGGGTCAGGAATCAGGATAGGACTTCCTCCTATCGGTACCCACCCTTTCTATCTGCCCACACTATGATGAGTTTTGCAACACGTACGGTACGGGGTGATGTGGCATCTTTTGGATAGAGCGAAATACATGGAATTAGGCAAGAGTATCTTCAACTCTGAACTTCAAACCTTCCATGTTCGTTCGAACGGCTTAATTCGAACCATTTGGATAATGATGTATTTGTTCATGGGTCAATCTGCGTATCCGTGTTCTAGTGAATCTAACCTAAATTGAGGTGCCAATGAGGCTTTTTCAGAGCGGACGGGACTCGTTGGCATTGATGTCGGTCAGAGAAACATGACCGATCATTGGAACGGTGCCTCTATTCTTTGCGCCCGTTCAATGCCGGAAAGGCGCTCACTGAGCTAACTCTCATCGCACTGAAACCGCCCTCATGTATTTAAGTACGGCTTCGGCATCGTTCACACCCCTAAATTGTCCCTCTCTCTACTCATATCCTCTCATTCTCCGCTCCCGATCTCCATGAAAAAGTCATGGTTCTCTGTGCCGGTCGACGACGGTAGTGGAGAAGAATCTCCATCGGGATCCTCGTCGCCGCCGTCTCCTCGCTCTTCACCAACGTCATCAGCACCGTCGGGATGCCACTCTCGCCCATCATCGTCGTCGTCTTCCTCGGCGACCGCATGGACGGGGTCAAGGTGCTCGCCATGCTCATTGGGGTATGGGGATTCTTCTCCTACATCTACCAGCACTACCTTGACGATGCCAAGATCAAGAAGATACTGGCTGATGAGAGGTCCTCATCCCATGACGACGACGAACACAAGACTGTAAAACTCGCTCCTGCAGAGTGAATTTGGGACTTCCGTGTGAAGATTTTACCACGAGATCACATTGGAATAGTGTACCTGTAAATGTCGAAAGTTACTAGTATCAGTGAGAGTTTTTTAGAAGAGAAAAATCAAGAAGAAGAACAGTAAAGGGTCAGGATAGGACTTCATATTCGTGCCCACTCCTTTTTGACTGGTCCTATCGATGCCCACACTATGATGAGTTTTGCAACACGTACGGTACGGCGTGCATTCATGCAGGTCAGGTAGCTCCAGAACGGCCGAGATGTCGGTTAAAGAGACATAATTGATCATTGAAACAATGCTTTCGTTCTTCGCGTATGTTCAATACCAAGAAAGGCGCACAATGAGCTAACTCTCATCGCACTGAAACTGCCCTCGTGTATTTAAATACAGCTTCGGCATCGTCCACACCTCCAAATCGTCCCTCTCTCTTCTCTAATCCTCTCCTTCTCCGCTCCATCCATCACTCCTGATCTTCATGACAAAATCATGGTTCTTTGTGCCGGCCGACGACGGTAGTGGAGAAGAATCTCCATCGGGATCCTAGAGACGGCGGCGTAGATCTTTGGGGGCTTCCTCCTCCACGGTGCCTAGGTCCTTCAGCAATGATATCCTCATCTCGTCCGGCGACGAGGGGGACCAAGCGTCGCTGCATTTCCTGCCCATTAAGACGGAGCACATCGCCTCACCCCTCTCCGTCGCATCGAGCTGGAGCGTGCCTCGTCACCCCCAAACCACCACAACCGCGACATTCGATGCCGCGTGAAGCCCAAGCCGGCACCACCGATATAAGAGGCATGGGGCATGCTACGTTGATCGCCGATGATGGGACATGCCCCATGGTGATTGGCGCCATGAGGAATCAGTTTTTTTTTCTTTTTTGTACAGGGCAATAGAGGATTCGTTAATTTTGCTTTCAAATTGTACAGTGCCTTTGAAAGCAAAACCAAAATTCCACTTTCGGCCTCGTTAATTTTGAACACACAAGCTGGTCACATGTCATGCGGAATGTGCGTGTTCGTTTGTGCATGGTCAGATGCAATGCCACGGAACCTTTGGTTGTGACACTTGCTGAGCCATTCTTGAATCTTGGACGATTCTGCTATCTGTTGTTGTCACATAATCTAGTCAAGATACCTACATGAATGGTCCAAGTTAAAGTGCCCAAAAGTTTGTGCGAATCACAAAAGGAAACCCCCTAATTATATATACAGCCGGCATGATGCAACAATGGTGCGCCCCAGATAGCACTTCTGGGTTGGACTCACACTGACAGGCGGAAACTGTAGCTTGCTTTTGGATCATACTGAAATCTAAGTACTCCCTCCGATCCATAATAAGTGTCGCACATTTTGTACTAAGCTAGTACAAATTTTGTACTAGATGAGCGACATTTATTATGGATCGAAGGGAGTACTGTATAATGGACGACACTATCATGCATGCTATGAGGTGCAACATGAGAGATGTGAACTTGTCAAAGTATTTCCTTTTCATTCATGTGTTGATTGCTATTGCTAGTATAACGATTGGATGATTTTGATATGCATCATCAGATTAGTCCTCATATTTCATTATCATCATCATGCAAGTAGTGTGTGTCGATTTCAGAGATTAGAAAGGATTTTAGATCAAGATTTCAGGGGGAGGTGATTGTTACTGGTTGCTTTAATATGTATCTATCTGCACATGGTCGACGGCTAAAGTGTTAAACAACACGTATGTTCACAAATACATGACTTCTTGCAGTGTATAGTCAAACTTTGAATACTTGAACGTAAGAAAATATATAGATTGGTAAAGTGAAAATATTATCATTATCAGATTCATCATGAAACATACATTTATAATATAAATTATATTTATATGTACCAAAAAAATTCAAAGGTACATACTGGTGATCGTACGCATGTTTAAGCCCCTTTTGAGTGCTTCACCTTCTACAACTGTTGAGGATGTTAAAGGCGTCTTCACCGCTGATCCCTAAAACAAACGTCGCTTCATCCGCGAGTAGGAGGATCGGTCTGCAGACATTTGATACGAAAGTAGGCCATCCAACCTTAGTCGTAAATGTCCGCTAGAAGTTCTATCAAAATCCAACAAATTCGCATAAACTCAAATGGGATTCATTCAAATTCAAATATAATTCACGTGAAGCGGATGAATTTCATGCATACCGAACGGTTTTCATAAAAAGCAAAAAAAACATGAGTTTAACCTAGTATAAAACTACGTCGGTGACCATGAGATGTCCTAGCTTTTCGCTAGTTCCGATGCTCCCGGCGACGGAGAAGCTTTAGTGCAGCTAGCTGATAGCCAGCGAGGCAGACCAGTCTTGTGCACCAACAGTCCTCCTCCTCCAAGTCTCTTTGACCGGTGTGCCACTTTGTACGAGGCTCACCGGAGCACCGATCAATGATGCTTCAGCGGGAGGGGAAGACCACTCACCCTCCGCCTCCCCAGCCAAGCGGCTATCAACGATAAGCCCGCCAAGCTTGGCATCTATAGGGAGAACTGGTGGCCTTCATGGGATACCAGCTAGCACGCAACCTTCTGTTGAGGAGATGTGTTGCCAGTAATTGCCGCCTGGGCAACTGCTACGCCAGGCTTGTTGAGGAGACATGTTACCCGCAATCGATGCTGCTCGGTCGGCGAACCGTTCTCTATCCCACAAGAACCTAGATCTCGGCATCATGGCAGAGTTGGAGAAAGAAGAGATGGAAACGAGCGGTGTGTGGTGTGTTCCACAGTCTTCTGAGGGGTCGTTTAAATAGGGAGAATTCCTTATTTGGGCCTTGCTTAAAATTTTCATCATTTTCTGGTTTTAAAAAAATATTTTTCCCTTTTTGATATTTAAATTTTATTTTGTTCCCTATGCGACACTTTCATCAGTTTTGATAAGTAACGGTGTTAAGTTTAACATAATACCCGTTTTACCTCTAGTTTAGTACTCCTTTCGTCTTCAAAATTAGCGATATTTATTATGAATCGAAAGGAGTAGTAACTTATACTCTCACACAAAAAGAAGTACAAACCAAGACAGAATATTGAGACGACAACCTAGTCTCTCACGTGCATGCCCTAGTCAAACTGGAAGCCTGGAAAAATGCACTTGAACCTCAATCATGCCCTAGTCAAATGAAACGATGCCCTCGTGTATTTAAGTACAGCTTCGGCATCGTCCATACCTCCGAATTGCCCCTCTCTTTGCTCCTATCCTCTCCTTCTCCGCTTCATCCACCACTTTTGATCTCCATGACAAAGTCATGGTTCTCTGTGCCGGCCGGCGACGATAGTGAACGCATTTTTGCTAGCAATTTGCGTTGTATATGTCACATTGGCCCACTGCTCATATATATTTGTGAAAAAAGTTGATTTTCCTTATATGGGGCAGTTTTTCCGTTAAAAATTAAGGGTGTTTTCCGTAAAAATTACTGGCCAAATGGCATCTCTCACTGACATGTTAGAGAATACACATGAATATGCCTGTTTACGCATTTTTGATGGTATTTGCACGCTCGAGTCAAGTTAAATGACTATAATTCTATGTTTTTCAAGTTCTAGTATCAAACTGGACATTGAATGCAAGTTGTACGACTCCTAGTGAAATTACCTCAAAACAAAAATATAGTGCTATTACCATTAGTACGAGTATAATTTTACTCCGTACCTTTTTTAAACGAGGACGAGTGCACGAGGAGCCCTCTCAAGCGAGCGAAACGGGCTCGGCTCTCGCGCGCGCCGCGCACACGCAGCATTCTGTCTCTGCTACCGCTCCGCCTCCAGCAGCCTCCCTGATGGCCGCGCGCCGGCCGTCGAGGTAGTGCTGGTAGACGTAGGAGAGGAACCCCCAGACGGCCATGAGCATGGCGACGGCCTTGATCCCGGTCATCTTGTCCCCGAACAGCACGACGGCGAACACCGGCACCAGCGGCAGCGACACCGTCCCCGTGACGTTGGCGAAGAGCGACGACACCCTGGTGATCAACCGCAGGCTGGCCACCGACATGGCCTGCCACGACACCGCCGTGCCCACGAGCGTCGCCACGTACCTCGCCCTCCCGTCCCTGTACGCCGCCATCTCCGCCGGGATCGTCCTCCACTCGCCGGACGCCAGCAGCCCGCCCACCGCCACCGTCGCCGCCACCATGTTGGTGCACATCTGCACCCGCAGCACCCACCGGAACGTCCTGCCCCCGACCACCTTCTCGAAGGTCACCTCGAAGAGCGACAGGATGAGCGCGAACACGGCGGACGCCGCCAGCGTCAGGACGAAGCCCAGCGTGTACTTGCCCTTCGGCAGGTCGGCGGCGTTGGAGGTGCCGTCGGAGGAGGAGCCGACGCCGAGCAGCGCGGCGGAGAAGGTGAGCACGACGACGGAGTTGGCGATGAGCGGCGTGAAACGCTGCGCGTTGATGAGGCGGGAGGTGATGGAGTTGAAGGCCAGCTGCGTGGCCGCCACCAGCGCGAAGGTGGACACCGGCAGGTACTGCAGCGCGTACGCGTACATGAGGTTGTCGAAGCCGACGAGGGTGCCGATCCCGAGGTAGATGGGCACCATCTTGGACGCCGGCGGCTGCGGCTCGCCGACGGGGTCGGCCGGCGTGATGAGGAGGAGCACGGCGAGCAGCGGCCAGCCGCCAGACTGCGTCAGCGTGGACATCCACTTGCTGTTGCCGCCGGAGTTGTAGTAGAGGCGGCCCAGCAGGGTGGCCACGGTCTGCCCGCAGAGCACGATCAGCATGTCCACCATCACCGTCAGCCACCACCTGAGTCCTCGTTTCTCCAGCCTTCCACGGCGCTCGGCGGACTTCGGCAGAACGCCGTTCTCGCCGTGGTCGGATTCTTGCTCCGGCATGCCTGAGTGGGAAAAGGAAAGTAGGAGTAACGTGATTTTAGTACTCGTAAGTGGAACTCTTTAGTTAAATGCATCTATCACCTTTTTTTGCAGAAGAAATAGAAAGTTTGTAACGTTTGCACAGGTGCAGAGCTGCTGTCCGAGACTGCCTTTTGAAAGATCTTTTGTTCCACTCTTTTCTTGTGTTCAACTTACTCTAGTCTAGCCAGTTCATTTACGAGTTTGAAGCGATGACGAAATACAGGCAATAAATTTCAACATTTTTTCCTCACATCTAGTATTTTTTAGTTCTTAACCTTGAGATCTTTTGGCTTCAATACCATATTGAATGCATACTCCAGTCAGTTTATCAAAAGTTTAAACTGGCAAAGAAAGGCGGACAATATATTTCAACACAACTAACCCTCAAAGGAGAGTCATGCATGAGCATATATGGCTGCCAGAGTACAAAAGAATACTGATTGAAGGCAAGGGCTGCGTGTTTCTGCTTTGCTTCCATGTCAAGCTTCTAACTACTGATGTAGTGAGTGAAGTTTCTTCCTTGGCGGAAATGCTTAGGCGGCGGAAATTTCAAAGAGGATGAAGAAATTACGCTTTAATTGCTTGTCATTAGTTGGTAAGTTACTGTGATGCCGCGTTGCTGGCTACTATTGAGTGCCGCGATCATCAGCGCAAGAACAAGCCAAGCTAGCTAGAGTTTCAAACGCATAGAGATCACTGGGCACCACGACGACCCTTCTCTCCTAGTCCATTTTGTTCAGAAATCGACCGCCAATTCAAGAAGATGAGTGGTAAGAACTGAATACGTACGCGGCCCGGTGAAAACAAAATTGTTTGCACCATAGGAACCGATCTGAACCACTGGTACATAACTACACTCGAGGAACAACACAGCAAGCACAGAGGAAGATGATTACCTCTGATTTGGAGCTGAATTTCTTGAGCAAGCGACATGTTTGATGAACTGAACCCGTAAGAAGAAGACAATGAGACGATGTCTGTTTCTGCTCGCCGTTCTCCTGTTGTTCTTCACACCGGCCCCTCACTAAGTAAGTAAGCTAGTGCTACGAGCAGCATATATATTGACCAGTTCACCAGCATATATATTTCCAGCATGATTGGCTGATGTGTTTTTTTCTACGGTGGAGGACCCCACACTAACAGGATAACTTTGGTCTACATGTTTGGAAGTCATGGCCCCGCGTCTCACTCAAACCTGTCATGCACCGGCCGTCTAGATGTTGCATGATTGAGTGAGGTTCAAGTGCGCACTGGTTCCAGGCATCCAGTTTGACTAGGGCATGCACGTGAGAGACTAGGTTGCCGTCTCAATATTATGTCTTGGTTTGTACTTCTTCTTTTTGTGTGAGAGTATAAGTTACTACTCCTTTCGATTCATAATAAATATTATTTATTTATTCGATTAAAAATTAAAATAGTTTAACTTTTCTTAAAAAGAAATGGAAGTACACTTTTGTGAAGACGAAGGGAATACTGAACTAGAGGTAAAACAAAAATTTTTATGTTGAACTTAACACTGTTAATAATCAAAACTGATGAAAATGCCGCATAAAAAACAAAATAAAATTGAAGTATCAGAAAGAGAAGAACAATATTTTTTAGCCAAAAAAGGAGCTTTAGGCTCTTGTTGGATAGAGAACGGTTCATCGATCGAGCAACATTGATTGCAGGTAACAACTCTCCTCAGCAAGCTGAGCGTAGCGGCTATCCATGCGCCAATTACAAGCAGCACCACTCCTCACCGAAGGGTTGTGCTGGCTTGTATCCCATGAAGGCCATCAGTTCTCCTTTCCTGTTGATGCCAAGCTTGACGGGCTCATCATTGATCGATTAGCCGCTTGGCTGGGAAGGCGGAGGGTGGTCTCCCCCTCTCGCTGAAGCATCACTGGCCAGTGCTTTGGTGAGCCTCGTACATCATATAAGTAGGTGGAAAGAGTGGCGCACCGGCCAGAAGACTTCGAGGAGGAGGGTCGTTGGTGCACACATCCGGACTGCCTCGCCGACTATTAGTTGCACTAAAGCTTCTAGGCATTAGTTTTAGCTTGTACCGCATTAGTTTCAGCTTGACTGGGTGCATATTTGGTCATACGGTCCAAAATATGCTCTCTTGCTTCAAAACTTTTCGTTTGTTGGTTGTAGACTCTACAGATAGGATTGAACATGCTCACTTTCTTCTAGAAAATTTACAAAGACACCGTTTGTTATTCTGTAACTTAGGTACATGTCCCCTGCTTGCAGCAAGAAACAATGACGATGGCCCTATGGCGGCGATTGGCTTATCAGCACATGTCAGATCAAGGGGGGAGAAAATGTTTTCGCTTTCTCCTCCTAGCGACTCGCACGTACACCTAGGGTTTATCCGTGTTTCACCGGTGTGGCGGCGGCGATCTACCTCGTCTCTCGTCGTCTTATGGTCATGGAGGCGCGGTGGATCCCGGCCATTGCCGGTGGGAAGGCTTCTACTTTATTTGTAGGTGTTTTTTTAGTGTGTTTAAGGTTTATGCCCTACTCAGGAAGATGAGCTGAGGATGTCTTTCTTGAAGATGGAATAAGGTTTTTTTTTCCGCCTAGCCCTCGTTCCGGTGATGTGTTTAGCATCGTCGAAGAGTATGTGGAGGTGTGCCTTCGGTTTATCTTGCGGGATTCAATCAATGTTTGTCTTCGGTAGATCTGTTTGGATCAGATCTTCATTCTTTTGTGTTCGTGTGTCTACAGGTTGGGTCTTTCTGATCTATGCTTCTTTTCTCGAAGACGGTTGTTGTTCTAATGTGTTGGTCTTTCGTGGCCTTGAAAGACGACTTTTTGATAGTCTACTACAACACGATTTGTTCGGCTCCGATGATGGATGTGTGATGATGGCTCCGATGATGGATGGGTGATGATGCTGACACGCCTTTGGGTGATGATGGTGACACGTCTTGTAGTTGTCGTTAGATGGTCTACGTACATGGATATAATTTCTATTGCTTTCGTGTTCCTTATACTACCATGATATTTGATGGATATACTGAAAGTTTTCTCGCAAAAAATATAAAGAAGGAAAGAGCCTCGCTAGTGAGATCCTCAGGTAGTTGAGACAACATAGGCTAGATTAGTTGGATATTCTCTTTCGTGATATGTGGTTGTCCTCGATTGTGAAGATAAGGACTAGAGAGATGAGCAATGGTGGACCCATGAAGACACTGCGTTCCGTCGAATGATGTTGAGTATTTTCCTACGAAGAAACAAATGAAAATCTAGGCCATATATTTACATACAAAACATTTTTAAACCAACGCTTATAATATCTTCAATAATAATGCAAAATAAAGCATTCAGATAAAATATTAGGGTGGGAGAGAAAATGTTTTAGGGCATCACAAAAAAAATTGCCATAGCCGATGATGTGAAATGGATGCCCTAAAACAATCAACTTAAAACATCACCATTGCATATTTTGATATTTCAAACTACAAAATGTCCAAACTTGAACTTGTAAATCATTAGTACTGCAATAGACTTCTACGAACACACTACATACATGCTACTGATCATTACAATCGTGCTCGAGCGTGTCTGGGTCAATGTCCTCAGACTCAACATCATCGTCCAACTAAACCTTCACCCCTGAGGGGCATGCCTCGTCCTCCTTCTTGATCGCTCTCGCCTTCTTGCGCTTTGTGCTCCTCCTGATGAAGAATTCATACTTCGCCTCCACGAGGTGGGGATTGGTCTCGGCGAGCCTCGCCATACCCACCACATCACTCTCATGGTGGTGTGATGCTCCACGACCAGGCGGTCTTCCTTCTTCTCTTTTGCGGGACACAAACCGCACATCGGAAGCAAGGAACTCCGCCTCCTCGACGCCCCTAACACCGGGGAAGTTGAACTCAACTTGGGATGATGGAACCTCCAAACCATGAGGTCGTACGCGAGTGCAACGAGGTCGTTCATGTCACAGGTGTCGAGTCACCCGTTACACTGGATCTCAATGGCGCAGCAGCCGAAATGCCAGAGTCGAACGTCGTGGAAGTCTTTTTGTCGACGAGATGGTGGGCGACAACATCACTATGACATGCGATGGGCGACGATGGAGGTCAATTCGTGATGGTGTGACGAATGAATGAGGAGCTAGACGACCGGAATGGTGATCGGACGATGGGGTGGACGAAATTGAACGACGGTGATGTGGTGGCTGGTCCACTCGAACAATGGGGATGCAGCGTGAGGAGGCAGAGAAAACTGTGGGGATTCGCCAGGCTGGCGGCTGTACACGACAGCGTGGCAGTGGTTGGCCGTAATCGATAAAGAGATCGACACAACAGGGTAGGTGTTGGGGGAGAACCTTTGGTTGGCCGATGCATATGTGTGCCATGGGGGATGTTGTATGTTTGCAAGACTTGGGACCGGAATTTTTTGGTGCCTCAGTTTATTTGCTGATTAGAACTTCTATCATGGTTGTGGATTTTAGGAGCCATCAAGTAAAGTCAATCTAACGATGGAAATAAAAGTACTAGGAAGTACTGGAAATAATTATGTACCAATAAAAAAATAGCTAATAAGATGATAATTAGTTGTGCTTGATCAACGGACATAAATAATTCTAGCGGGAGTACTCAAAAGTACTAAGTACTCACCAATCACAACAGAAGAGCTATTTGTTGATACATCATCTACTAGAGCATCATTTTTCAGACCAATTGCCTATAGATGTTTAATTATTACCACCTGCCCAATTATACATCATCTGCAATATGCTCTTAAAAACATAAAAATGTAGTGTAAAAAAACATAAACCTGTAGTGAGGGAATGCCAGGGTGAACATTTTTCCAAAATGTCACTCTTACAAAACAATCCAAGCAAAAAACACAACGAGAGTCCCCCCAACAGCTCCCTCTTCTCCAATAATTTTCTTAGCTGGATGAGTTTGGCCCAAAGAAACCAGCCCCGACAGTTTTCCCTTGCCCAATAATTTTATGATGATTATCAGAAAACAGCCCAACATTAGCACCACTGTATAAAGAGAGATATATTGGTAAGCTGTTGGAGATGCTCTCGTATCAATCACCTTTTACTGAAGCTATGCTCATTTGCTTGCAATTATATCAGGAACAAGACACACAGCATGTAATAGCAAGGCAGCATACTCGCAACCACTAGGCGCAACATGGATACCAGCACCAACGAAATCCAGTTGATTACATAGATAATAATAATAGTAAGCAAAATGTGGTGCTTGGCGATAGGCGGCACGAGTAGTTCAATACTTTGTTTGACAAGATCATTGGTACACTAGTCTTCCCCTTTCCAAAGATCAGCAAACTCATCTGGCTCCAGGGTGTTCTCCATCTCGTGCATCTTCCTCCTCACCTTGGCCTTCACCTTCTTGGCATACTTACCTGCCTTTTTCCGCTTCTCCAATGCGCGGATCTGGTGGCCCAAATCGACAAAACCCTCATTAAAATATGACCCCGGATGTGGATCAGTGCATGTGAAGGCATACATGAACATGGGTATCATCAAAATCCTGGTGAGCAGTAAATATATTTTTCCCACGACCACAACAAGTTACCAGACTATGCAAGACACTAATCTATTTTAAGTTTGCAGTTCAAACATGATGAGCAAGTTAGGTCCGACAAAACGACAACAGAATGAAGCAGTAATGTAAAGGACTTTATCTGAAAGAAATATAATGGATGGCATGCATCGAATGTTCCATTATACTGGTGCAAACATGATATACATGCTATTTCATGGAAAATGTGCACCTCAGATGTACCATATTTGATATCAAATGCCATTCCAGAACATAATAAAGCTAAATGTGCACCAGCGGTACCAAGAAATAACATGGCATAACAGATCATTTAACTCGTCAGTTCTCTCAGTCAACTTTTGTTTCATTCAAAAGAAACACAATAAATACATAGCAGAAGAGGTAAACCCAGATTTTCATTACAAAGATGTTTGGAATATACTGTACTACTCTACGTCAACTGGTGAAAGCAAACAATACCTGGTTGGGAGACACGTAGAATGGGTTCTCGAACAATGTGGGGCCACCAAAGCTACCACCAAATATTTTGATTGGATTCAAACAGAACCTGGGACCAACCTGCGCACAGCAATTGTGGGGTACAGAAATATTGATTAGCAACCACAAGGCATACAAATGATCAAGATATAAGCTCACTCTACTCTTACCTCAACAAGTGTCATTTTATCTAGGCCTCCTTTATCAACTTTGTCAATCTCATTGTGGGGTACAGAAATCTGTCGTATATCATTTTGTAAAATTCAGATGGTGCTAACAACTTAACAAGTTTTAAGTATTGAAAGTTCATCGAAATCAAGATTCAAAAGACCAATACATCACCTGGTAATTTCTGAACCAAATGTGGTCATCCACAATGGAGAACACAAACACATGATCATGAAAAGGTTTCGCCTTCCGATGATCTTTTGGAGTAGCAAATATCTGCAGGTACAGCAATGCGCAATGAGTTAGCTCTTAGTTCTTTCATTAAGAGAAGAGCATGTCACCATAGAATTACTAATTTAACCCTGTCGAAATATATTATGACCTCTGCTATGCAAATAAGCACTGGTGTTAAGGAAAAATTGGTTTATTTTTCTAAGCACCTAGCACTGTACTTGGCCTTAGAATATAACTTGAATTATTAAAGGTGAATCCTTCCTTCAAAGGCTTATATTATAAACATAATAAAGACCAATAGGATGCATCCCATTCACACCCGCATGCTAGTCTATAACTGCAGGGTGTAGAAATATGATTTTATCATAAACATGCATCAAAAACCAAGTTTAACTTCTTTTGACAATAAATAAAAGCACAAGGTAAAGAAGAATACAAGAATACATTAATCTCGCAAAACAGAGTTAGAAAAATTATCCAGACTTGCGAGACTGCTGTGATGTATTTCCGTTTTATTTGAAATGGAAAGGGGCGAGGCCCGGTCCAAAAAAAAGAAGAAAAAATAGACAAGATTAATACAGGTCAATATCAGCTTTGTTCACATCATAAATGTAACAAGCCAAACCATCAACGTACTTGTGTTATCATTTCCTTCAAGAGCTTCCAGTGAGGTTGCTGATCAAAATTTGAAGAAAATGTTAGCAAAGGACGTGATCCTTTCAGATGGTTGCCGGTGAGCTTCAGTTCCTCCATAGTGTGAACTGCACGTAAGTGTTACAGGATGGTTGGGCATTAGTAGATGAATCATCACGATAAAAAAATACACACATTCTATAATCCAGTGCATGGTAAAACAACTGGATAACTAGTATTGGCCTGAGAGTATACCAGCATTGACCAGAAATTTCACTGATGGCCCTGCAGGAGACTTGACCATCCAAAGGTAAAGATCTTTCTGTTTTCTGCACTGCAATATACATGCAGAAGATGCTTCAATATACGAATTAGCAACACTAGTGCATATTGAAATTGTCTAATTTTGGAGCGATGTCATGTCGCACTGACAGGAAAATAACAATGCGGAGAACACCTTTTAAGCATTGTGAAACAGACAGTGTGGATTACAAAGCTCATTAAAGTTCACACCAGAAAAATGATACGGATCAGAGAACCTATTCCATGTTAAATGCAGTATGATTTAGCAACCTTCAGTATTCCTTAGTTATCCAATCAAAGTAGGTAACCTTGAGCTAATCGAGGGTAAGGCATTTCCATCAAGCAAGCAAGTAAGCAGTGAACGTAGTACGTGTGTAATACCTCGAAAAAGAGGCAGCTGGAGCAGCTCCTGAGCTCGACAAGCTCGTTGAGCGCGCTGCCCTTGCTCTGCTTGGACTCAACCTTGCTGTCCTTCTTGGCGTGCGGCAGCAGCGACACCACGTTCTGCATCAGATGCCGGTACCTACGCACGCACACACCAATCCAATCCGCAAAACACTTAGCAACCGCCACAAAAGCATCGGTCCGACAACCACCACCAGCACAGAGCTCGGAGCAGAGAGAGGGCAGCGCGCTCACCTGTAGATGATGCGGCGGGAGCACGTGATGAGCACCTTCTCCTTGTTCCGGAAGACCGGCCCCGCGTCCTTGGAAGCAGGCTCGGCGGCCGAGTCCTCCTTGAACCCGAAGAGCGTGCGTTCCGGCCTCTGCGGCGCGGAGTCGTCGGGCTTCTCTACGGCGGCAGGGGCGGCAGCATCGGAGCTGCGCTTCCTCTTCTTCGCCATTAGGCGTGGGCACGGAGAGCAGGAGCGAAAGCAGGGGGAGGGGACGAGCAGCCGGACGGTGTCGTCTCCGAGACGTTGTCCCCTTAGCCTCCGCGCGTCGGGCCTGTCGGCGCTTCGACTGGAGATGGGAGGATGCGCGGCGGCAGGGAAGGCTCTGTGTGCGCCGGCGGCGGCAGGGAGGTTTAAGGTGGAAACCCTATAAAGTTTTCTGGGCTTTGTATGGGAGAGAACGAAGAAACGGCGAGAGAAAAGGGAAGGATCCAGTTGGCGCCAACGGACCGGCCCAGCACGGTCCGGGCACGTTCAAACTGGCCCGGCACGGCCTGACAGGCACGTTTAATATACGTGTTGTCACAAAAAAAATCGTATTCCAAACTCCCCTGGCCACTCATCTGTTTGCTGAAAGATTTGTGCGGGAACTTGACATGATCAATCATTTGGAGAGCGTGGCAAAAGGTCATTCTGGCCAGGCACCCCGCCCGGCTACTCTCTCTGGCTCAAGATGGAAACTTTCTTCATGCTGGAAAAAACCACCAGCTGGGTATGCTATCATCAAGGTCGACAGAGGCTTTGGCTCAAATTTCTCTTCTTGTGCGGCAGCCGCGATGTGCCGCGATGATCAAGGCACCTTCCTGGGCTCTTCAGCGTTGACCTTACATGGGATTACGGATCCGGCAACGGCTGAAGCGCTGGCATGCCGTGAAGGTCTAGCCCTGGCTGCTGATCTCCTCCTTCAGAAGGTTGTCATTTCATGTGACTCAAAGAACGTGGTCTCTTCTATTGGCGACAAGTCTGGCGGCAGTTTTGAAGCAATACTTCGGGAGATCAACTCAAGAAGAAGCAATTTCCTAAACTGTGATTTTATTTTTGAAGGGCGCTCTACGAATACTCAAGCTCATGAGCTTGCGAAATTTGCTTGTAATCTGGATAGGGGTCGCCACATGTGGCTTATCAATCCTCATGACCCATCTTGTATCCCCCTTTCTACCATATTAGAGCAGTAGCGTTCTTGTAAACCCCTCAAAAAAAATCGTCGGGTTTTTCTCAAAACATATCGTCGGGTTGCTCAAAAAATAAATATCGTCGCAATGCTATGCTCAAAAAAATCGTCGGGTCGCTCAAAAATAAGTATTGTTGCAATGCTAAAAAAAATTGGTCGCATGATGAGAACAACTAGTTAAAGGGTACCCACTGCGAAGCACCAGCAAAAACAATTTTTAAGTGCGTAAAGAAGCCGACATATGTCGTGTTCTAGGCGTGCATAAACTATGGCAGTGCATTGACTGTTGATGGGTCTGTGGTTGTACGCAAACAGTGGTTGTATATAAATTATGGATGTGCTTCATGATTGTGGTTGTGGATGTGATTGTGACTGCAACATGTGACTATGGCTATAGTTGTGGTTGTGACTGTACCCGTGGTTGTGTCTCAAAAGAAAATTGTTGAAACCTATCAACGTGTCTCTTGTTTTACAGATCTTGGTGTGAAGAATACAATGACGAAAACGGTTCATGATCTAGACAAACAGTTAAAAAGATAAAATATTGTGAAAAAATGGATTTACGAAAAAAACACAAACTTTAAGAGGAAAACACTATCCGCTTGACACGTATCGAGTGCGGAGAGATTAATAAAAACCCAAAACACACTACAACGCGCGACGTACCTTCAACTAGTGATTACGCACAAGATGGATCCAAACGCCTATGCTTATAGACCTTAGAGCAACTCTAGCAAACCCCTTATCCGCCACAGACTCTTGAAAATTTCGTCGATTTATAGTTTCGCGAGGCAAAAACGGTCCAAAGAGAGTCCTTATCAAACCCCGGCCCTTAAACATTTTAGAAACAGCAAAAAAGATTAGAAAAAAGAAACCCAAAGGAAGGAAAATAAAAAGGAAACCGAAAGTCAAAAAGACCCAAATAATGCTACAATAAATAAAAAGAGAGATAAGACCGCAATAAAACGATAAAAAAATAAAACGAAAGAAAGTATAATAAAATAAAAAATGAAACAAGAAACCAAAAAGACCTAGAAAATGCCACAATAAGTAAAAGGAGAGACGAAATTTAACGCTACAGTCTTGGGTTGGCCTTATCGCACCCGGCTCTAGTCGATTTCTAGGTGCGAAATAGTTGTGGCGCTCAAAGTCATCCGCCTCCCTTAAAAAAATACATTTATAGGTCATTCGCTACATCGGTGTCCGATGGTGAAGAGTAGCCTCCCCATCCAGAGCACGAGGTGGCGCAGCCAGATCCTCAAGTCATTACACCACGTCGAGGACACGAGGTCATCGAGGCCGCTAAGTCGTGGTATAAGTATCATTGAGGACGCCGAGCTATCCAAACAATGAAAAGACGATAGTTCTACTCTTTGGGTCAACTCACACTGGTTTGCTCCTTTCCATGTCATACTACTGCCCAATTTCAGTTGTAGACAAACTGTAGAGAAGCGCCGACAACCAAGAAGGGTTACACAAAGACAAGACAAATGCAAAATGCAAAATTAAGATTGTATCTCATGTTCAATTTACCAAGTCGTATTTTGTCATTTAGATTATAATAAATTTTGTAGCCCCATATTCGGGGCAGTGGGGCTAATTGGTGGCTCTGGTACAGACGATCGTCGTGATCATGTGGATGGCGCACCGACCCAATTTGATGTCGGGTGATCACTGCTTCGGCGTCGTTCATTGTCACTTCAATGTGGTTGCCTTGATTTAGTTATAAATGGCTTGGCGGTGGTGATTCGGATCTAGTCGGCCATATGGTGATAGTTGTATGCTATACTATAACAACCTCCAACGGCTGCACGATGGTTGTGGTCATCGAAAGGTCTAAGGAAAGGTTCATCTCTCGAGATCTAATGGTTGACTTCGGTGGTGAGATGTAAACTATAAACGAAATTTTGATGCAAAGGGATGGTTGTGCAGTAGTTGTGATCACACATCACATGTAGCTGCTGAGATGGTGGAAAAATGGTGCCGAATACACATGTGTGACTTCGATGGTGATGCTACGTACATCGAGTCTCACACTATGGGGTGAAAGGCTAAGTCTGGACCAAGATGTTTATACCTGGCAAAGGTAATGTTTATTTAAGTTGTTACCTTGTGGAAGGCATTGCTCAGACATGTTCAGACTGATTATTTATTGTGAAAACCTTGATTATGGCTTTGGTGGTTGAATCCAATGACAACAGCTAAACATGTATAAAAACCTTGGAAAAAATGCTAAATATTATTATACTATTTACAAAAATGTATACAAAAAGCATGTATACGAAAAATATACTATATATACAAAATTAGACATCAAAAACCTATGTAAACTACTCCCTCCAATCCATAAAAAGTGTCGCCCACTTAGTACAAAGTTTGTACTAACTTAGTACAAAATGTGCGACACTTTTTATGGATCGGAGGGAGTAAATGTTAGTTATGTATTAAAAATAAGCACATATACAAAAAAACATGATATATATGAAAAAAATGATAACATACATATAAAAAGTAGTAACCAAAACTTGTTTAATTTATTTTCAAATTATTTAATTGCAAATATTAATTACGTATTACAAAAAAATACAATGTATAAGAAAAAAATGTAAATCATGATTAAAAAAAGTCAACATTAAATATATAAAAGATCATGTATTTAATATATTTTTAAACATGTATAAAAATGCATCTAATGTATACGGAAAATGTATATTGTGCCTGGAAAAAACCAGACACCTGTTAAAAAGTAACAAAATGCATCTAATGTATTTGGCGCTCTCAATATTTTTAAATCTTAAAAAATATGGGAAGTAAAAGATTCAAAATCCGACCCTCAAGGTTTACCTCAAACTCTAGTAACCAACTAAGACATTTTACTTGATGTGTCAACTTGCTTTCTTTTTCCTTTTTATGTGGCAAATATAACTCCGTGAACTTTTAGGATGCTTTTTTCGTGTTTTGTAATTAGATTTTTTTTCTATTTTTGTTTTTATTTGTGTATCTTTTTCTGGGTTTTTAAGAAAAATAACAATCAGACTCATGAACATTTCTCAAATTTGTCAATCTTTTTCAATTTATCATAAAAATTTGCATATTTTTTACTGAACTGTATTTTTTCAATTATTTTAACCTTTTTTTTTTTCAAAATCGATGAATTTCTTACAAATCCTAGAACTCTTGGGCTAACCCGACATGCACCCTATGGGGGGGGGGAGCGATTGCCGCCACCTAGTTGGGCCAAGGCCTAATCGTTTTATTTTTATTTTCTATTTTCTATTTCTCTTTTCTTTTCACTTTAATTTATTTTTCAACTTTTTAAACTTTATCATTATTATTTTAAACATGATTAAGTTTTTTTAACTTCTTTTAGATAAAGTGCCTTATTACTCAAAGTTTAAGTAAGTACACCCGGCCTCTGCATTACTAAGATGCACACAGCCGCAAGTCACCAACCAAAAAAGAAATAAAAGAGTATGCGACAAGTTACAAAGAAGAACTATCGCCACTCAAGGTAGCTCTATGCGCAGATCACGCGGCCACCCATGTTGGGTAAAAATATCCCTCGCCACCGCTTCCAGTCTTACACACGCCTCCATAAAAAGACCTTGATATTCTACCCGTTGTAAGATGGACCACGAACGGAGAATACCCGTGCATCGATAAAGAACCTGCAAACAAATGAAATTTTTATCAGAAAATATCTTGTCATTTCTAAAAAGCCAGAGCGACCATATTACGGCGAGCGCTCCTACCCTAATAATGGTTTCAGTCTTACTATCTATCCCATTCAACCAATTGCCAAAGATATTAGCAACGGGTGTGGGGAGTGCGAATTTCTGTAGCTCGAGCTACATGTAGCCCTTTTATTTTGAAAAATTCAAACGTATATTTGAAAGTTTCAAAAAATTCGAAATTTTTTCTGTGGTAACTTACATGAATTCCACACAAACATGTAAAATTTGGTTCAAAAATATTGTGATATGCATTCTGCACAAAAATAACAAAATTTTGGCCCAAAAAGAAGAAGAAAAAGGCCCATTTAAAATCAAATATTTGTCAAATTGTTTCCCGCGGCGCATTAAAGTATAATGGTATGAAACTTTGCACAAATGTCATATACATGTGTATGTATATCCATAAAAAAATCAGAATTTTTTGAACTGTTTAAGTATTCTTTTTATTTTTTTCAAAAAAACGAGCTACATATAGCTCGGGCTACATTAGCATTTTCCGCGGGTGTGGGTTGATATAAGTTTGAAGCCATTTGGATAGCTGACCAAATAGAATGTGCAACCTTACAGGTGAAGAATAGGTGTTTTATTGTCTCATCATGAGCACACCAAACACACTTCTTATTCCCTTGCCAGTTACGCTTGACAAGATTGTCTTTTGTTAGAATGACACATTTTCGAAGATACCATGCAAAGACTTTAATCTTTAGAGGTATCTTAATTTGCCATATTTTATTATTATTATCGACTGGTATTTCAGGTTGGACAAGCGCCCTATACATAGGATCTACAGAGAAATTTCCATTCCGATTGAGATTCCATCGAAACTCATCGTGACCTTGTGACAGTTGCACTATCGCTAACCGTTCTAGCAAGGCGTTCCAAGACGCTGGTCTTGGACCAATTAAGTCTCTCCTGAATGCGACATTAGGGGGTGACTCCTGCATGACTGTGGCCAGCGTCTCTCCCTTATGTCGCACAATGGTGTATGGGGCCGAATATTGATCTCGGAGTGTGGCATTTCCTAGCCATGTATCCTCCCAAAAATCTTATTTCCGACCCATCCTTAATATTGAAAACCCCAAAGCGATAAAAGTCTTTCTTTGTCGCCATGAGACCGGCCCAAAAATGTGAATCTCCAGGCTTCCATTCAACCTGAGATAACGCTTTTGTGCCAATATATTTTCGCTTAAGGTGCATTTGCCATACGCCATCCGAAGTCAAGAGCTTATATAGCCACTTACCGAGGAGAGCAGAGTTTTTGACCTGGAGGTCATGGATACCCAACCCCCCTTGTTCCTTCGGACGGCAAAGGACATTCCACTTGGTCAGTCGATACTTCTTCTTCTCGTTATCCCCTTGCCAAAAGAATCTCGATCGGAAATAATCCAATCTATGTAAGACCCCTTTCGGTAATGGGAAGAATGATATCATATACAGTACCATATTGGTTAAAACTGAATTTATGAGTACCTGATACGTCCCAAACGTATCTATAATTTCTGCTTGTTCCATGCATGTTTTGTGTGACTTTGCCATGTTTTGCTTGAACTTTCATACACTTTTGAGCATATTTGAACTAACATATTAACTCAGTGCACCCAGTTGCCAGTTCCTGTTTTCTGCTGTTTTTGTATTTCAGGTTTTCCGGCCATTAAAAGTGCTCCAAAAATTCCGGAAAAATTATATAAAAAATCAGCGTCCCGGAAGCTTCCGGAATCACCAAGGAAGGAGGAGAGGGCCACCACAGGGACAATAGAAGAGATGCCGGCCCCTCCAAGGTTGCCAAGAAGAAAGGAAAAACGGGCGTGCGCCGAGCCGCCCCTGCTATCAGTGGCCCTGTGCTTTCTCCCACTCCCCTGAACATTGCTCGCCCTGATTTTTCCATGACCCGATTTGCTGCTCAACTGCCCCGAGCTGCCGGATATACTTCTCTTCATATTTTTTGTTCCTCTTGATTCTACCTGTACTGCTTCTTACTTGTGCTTTTTCTTATTACACGGTTGCCCGATCTGTTAACCCTGCGGGACCTGGGGTGCTCCGATTGCTCCCTCTGCCCCCTCTGCTCCTCCTCCTCGCACGACCCTTGCTACCTCGGCTACCTCCAACGTGCCTGCGCCTGCTCGCAAGAGAGATGATGCCGATACCAACAAAGCCGTGAGGGCCAAGAAGAAAACTGCTGCTGCCGCCACACAGGTGCGGGCGATTGCTCCACTGCCGACCTCTGCTACTCCTCCGACTGCTGGCGCGCAGTCGGCCACTCCTGCCCCGACCACCATACTGCTCCGATACTGTTGTACCCTTCTGGCATCGCACATACTGACGTGTCGCTGCAAGATCGGCCTGCCGCTGATGCTCCTCAGCCTGATGCTTCTCCAGCCCAGGCCACTACCGCCGACCCAACTCCTGCCGCTGACTCGGAGAGTGCTGTTGTTGCCTCCACCGAACCAACGGCTTCTCCATCCACTGTTCCACAAGCCACTCACGTCGTCGCCGGATCCAGTGCTTCTACAGCACCATCCTCTGGCACCCTCGTGTGCCAACTGCCGTCCAGTCGCCAGCTCGTGCTGGCCGACCGGTTCCGCGAGGCGTACCTTGGAGCTTCAGATGTCTCGCCCGTCCGATCTGCTGCCGATTCGGACACTCCTCCGCCTCCTGGTTCCGAGGACCAACTTCCATCCCATCTCTTGGGCCGGTTGGGTGGTCTTTCCACTGATATCAGACGCTTCGCTGACGGAGCGCTGAACCAAATCCTTGCCTCTGAGCACTCTGCCACTGTGAGTTTTCTTTTCAGTGGGGGCGCGCCTAGCGCACCCACTGGGTGTAGTCCCCGAGATTCGGGCCGATTGCTTGCAATCCGTCCGGATCTTCATTTCTTTTTATTGCTCTTTGCTTTTTCTTAGATCTGCTCGGCCCATTTTTCAGGCCATCTGCGATAGACGTCAGTCTGTATTTGAAGAACTTCTGGCCGCTTATTCAGCGGGTCAGAGGTCTATTGCTACCTTGAAGAAAAATGCTGACACTCAAGCTGCCAAGATTCAAGAGCTAACAGGTATACTATTGCTTGTCCTTTCTTGTTTCTCCCGATTGTGATTACACTCTTACTTGACTGCCCACTTGTAGCTGCTTCTACCCGCTCCTCCGAGATAGAAACTGCTCAGAAGAGAATCGCCGAACTGAAGAACCAGCTCGGTGAGAAGAATGGCCAGCTCGGCCGAGCCGAACAATAACATCAGCGCTTCCCCGCTGTCGAGACTGAGCTGCAAGCCAAACTTCAACAAGCTGCCAAGGATCTTGCTGCCGCCAGAACTGCCCATGAACAAGAATTGCAGAGGCTTGTCGACGCTCGTCATGAGGTAGAGGGCAAGCTGCTCAAAGAGAAAGATCTTGCTGTCAAGCATGCTGAGGACATGGATGTCCAACACCAGACAGAGATCCAACGTGCGCAGGCTGGTGTTGATCTTGCGCTCTCCTGCCTCCACCGAGTGGACCTCGCCCTTGCAGGTAACTTTTGTTTTCTTGCACTCTGATCTGACTTTACTGTTTCCCGAGCTAACTTTATTCTCCGATTGCTTTTGCCAGATGCCTAGCCTAACTCCACTGCTGCCGCTGATGAGGCTGTTGTCGTAGCCCGCCGAGTGCAGGGTGTGGTGGTTGCTGCTGATGCCGGATCGGATGCCGAAGACTTCGTGGTTGCTCTAGACGCCAGGATTCCCCATGTGAAAGGTGCATTGTGCACTTACAAGACTGATATCCAGAAGCTGAACGACAAGTTGCTCAAGGGCAAACAGAAAGCCATTGCATTTGACCAGCATGAGGATGTCGCCCGGAGTCTCCGAGCTGTTACCCGCCAGATTGATAATATGCTTGATTCTGCCTTCCGGTCTGGAGTACAGGCCGCCCTCTCTATTGCCAAGAGTTGGTACCTTGGAATTGACTTGCAACTAATGACTGCTCTGCGGGAGGGCTCGGAAGAATCCATTGGCGAGCTCTGGACTCAAATCTGCCAAATCGCCCAGGATCTTGCAAATGGTATGGATCTCCTGGAGGTTACTCCTTATGTTGACTCTGTTGGCCAGCCGACTGGAGTTTCCTCCTTCAGCGACCTTCTGTACACTACAAGCGAAGACAAGGCGCCCCAGTCCCGAACTGCTCGCCAGATCGGCAACGAGAACTCTCACTCTTCAGATTATGCACACGATGATGCCGAGGAAGAGAGCGAGGGTTCCTCCGACGGGCACTCGGTGAGCGTCGCCTGATACGTCCCAAATGTATCTATAATTTCTGCTTGCTCCATGCATGTGTTTGTGTGACTTTGCCATGTTTTGCTTGAACGTTCATACACTTTTGAACCTATTTGGACTAACCTATTAACTCAGTGCACCCAGTTGCCAGTTTCTGTTTTCTGCTGTTTTTGTATTTCAGGTTTTCCGGCCATTAAAAATGCTCCAAAAATTCCGGGAAAAATATATAAAAAATAAGCGCAACAGAAGCTTCCGGAATCACCAAGAGAGGGAAGGGGGGCCACCACCAGGCAGCCAGGAGGGCAGGTGGCGCGGCCCCACCCTGGGTCGCGCCTGGGACCCTCCTGACTGCCTCGTGGGTCCCCTCGATGCCCCCTTCGCCTATATTTACCCCTCGGGGTGGAAACCCCTAACATCGATCTCTTTCTCGCGAACTCCCCTCTGTACCGCCGCCGCCGCCGTTTCAAGATCGGGGCTGCCTGGAGAAGCTGCCCCGGCACCCTGCCGGAAGGAGGAACCCCCTCCGGGAGACCATCCATAGC
Source organism: Bromus sterilis (assembly GCA_950022295.1). Lineage (NCBI taxonomy): Eukaryota > Viridiplantae > Streptophyta > Magnoliopsida > Poales > Poaceae > Bromus > Bromus sterilis. The sequence goes on from OX465596.1 coordinate 11,576,867, forward strand.
CATGGACGCCTCCCGGATGTGCCGTGAGTAGTCCCCCTTGGACCATCGGTCCGTGACCAGTGGCTATGTGATGAATCTCTCCCCCCTTTGTGCTTCCACTTTTGAGTCCTCGTGAGGTGCCTCACATGATCGAGGCATCTATGTAATTTCTGATGTTGCTATGCTGAGTTTGTTGGGATCTGATGGATTATGAGACTATGTTCAGATTGTGATGAGTAATATATTTGGTTCTTTTCTTTTATATTTTGTTCTTGAGTAAATTCTTGCATGTTCTCCGTTGCATTATTTGCTTTGGCCAAGTATTTTATTTGCAACTCCAAGAGAGAGCGTTATGCTCGATTGTGGGTTCAGCCCCTTGATGTCTAGCTTGAGTGACAGAAACATGAGACTAGGGGATGTGTTGTTGCCACCAGGGATAAAACAACGGTGCTTGTACCTGCGGGTGCAAGGATTGTTTACTTTACGCAAAGTTCTTTTAATGCTGTTGTCTGTTGCTTTGAGTTTACACTTTGGGTGGGATTTGCAACTTAATACCAGCGAGATGTTCTGGATAGATATCTCAAGGTGGATGATTCGTAGTAGATGCAGATGGATTTCGGTCTACTTACCTTGGCGTACTGTCCATTGCTTTTGAGCCCTTCCTTTCTTTGCAGCATAGTTAGCATTGCGGTGCCTTTATAATCCTGTCAATTGCCCAACTGTGATTTGTTTACCTCGCTAGCACTTTTATCGTCTTTTGGGAGAGAGATATCACTAGTGAAAATCACGGGACCCCGGTCCATCTTCACATTATTGTTCACACCCTCAATTTACTTTCAGCTTTTACTTTCCTTTGCACCTTTTATCTCTTGCGTTGATCCTTTGTAAACGACAAGGCCGGAGGAATTGACAACTCCTCTGTACTCGTTGGGAGCAAAGTTATTTGTTGCTGTGTGCAGGTCCACGACAACACCCTAGTCAGGAAGCAATTTCTGGCGACGTTCCCACCTACTTGTATCTCCTGAGTCCTACTGGTTCGATAACCTTAGTATCTTCACCGAGGGAAACTTGTTGTTGCACTGCATCTCAAACCTTCCACTTGGGGTAACCAACGCGGGGCGAGAAGCCATCAATACCAGTCTTCCACCCTAGGACAACAACTTACCTTTCCAGCTAGCTAGTCTTTTTTGCAAACGTTCTTCGACGTGTTTCCATTCCGCATTAGTCAATCTCCTATAATGTATGGGTATCCCCAAATACATAATAGGGAATTGACCTTGCTCGCATCCGAATATCTCGGCATATTGAGTTGTTGCATCATGGGCCTCGCCGAAACAAAACAATTCACTTTTATGAAAATTAATCTTCAATCCGGATAGCTGTTCGAATGCTGATAAAATCAATTTCAGATTCGCAGCTTTATCCAGATCATGATCCATGAAAATAATTGTGTCGTCCGCATATTGAAGGATAGATAGTCCCCCATCCACTAGGTGTGAGACTACTCCCTCAATCTGACCGTCTAACTTGGCTCGTTCAATCATGATCGCTAACATATCAGCCACAATATTAAACAATATGGGCGATAAAGGATCACCTTGCCTTAATCCCTTTTTGGTTTGGAAGAAGCGACCGATTTCGTCATTGACGTTCACGGCAACACTTCCTCCCGAAACACAAGTATGGATCAAGGCACACCATTCCTCTGAAAAACCTTTCATTCTCAGAGTTTGTTGGAGGAACGACCACTTCACTTTATCATAAGCCTTTTCAAAGTCAATTTTGAATATGACTCCGTTAAGCTTTTTAGTATGCATCTCATGGACGGTCTCGTGTAGAACCACGACTCCATCTAGGATATTCCTACCTTGCATAAATGTCGTTTGTGTAGGTTTAACCACATGATCTGCCACCAAATTTAATCTAATGGTAGCAGGCTTCGTGAAAATTTTGAAGCTTACGTTAAGGAGGCATATTGGTCTATATTGTTGTATCCTTTCTGCCCCCAAAACCTTAGGCAACAAAACAGTTTCCCCGAAGTTAAGACAAAATAGATCAAGTTGTCCCCCATGCCAACATTGGAACAACTCAATTAGGTCCGTCTTAATGGCATCCCAAAAGTGTTGATAAAACTCAGCCGGAAAGCCATCTGGCCCAGGGGCCTTATTATGCTCCATTTGGAAGACTGCCTTTTTTATCTCCTCTTCTGTGAAGGGTGATTTTAAAAAGGTATTCTCCTCATTGGAGACATGGGTTATGTCTTTCGTCCGAGTCTCATTCATGGATAAGATATCTTCAGGTGGAGCGCCGAACAGCCCTTTGTAGTAGCTTGTAATATAAGCCTTAAGTTGTTCCTGACCTTCAATCATCCCTTCATCCTGGTTGAGAGCATGAATACTCCTTTTCCGATGTCGGCCATTGGCCACATTCTGGAAATATTTCGTATTTGCATTTCCCTTTAGAATGAGGTTAGATTTTGATCGTTGGTACCATCTAAGCTTTTCCTCCCGCAGCCGCATTGGATTGAATTTTAAGCTCAATCTCCTGCTGGGTTAGCACTCGTGTTTCTGCTGTGCGGTCAAGCTCGTCAATGATGGTGCACATACGCTCCTTTTCTTTTTTGAGGATCCCGGTTGTGTGCCTGGCCCATCCACGAAGATATTTACGCAAATTACGTATTTTTGCGTTCCATCTTCGGATAGGACAATTACCCGGGACCGAAGCTGACCACACTATTTTAACCATATCCTCAAAACCATCACGCAGCAACCATCCCATCTCAAATTTAAAGCGGTGTCGCGCATTTTGTTTTGATATTCCGGTTGATAAGAGTAAAGGGGCATGATCTGATAGGTCCTCTATACGTTCAAGGGCGCATACTGTTACTAGTGGGTATTTGTCTTCCCACTCAGTGCTCATCAGTACGCGGTCCAATTTCTCGTATGTCGGTTCAGGTAGACTATTCACCCAAGTGAATCGTCTACCCGTCATATGTACCTCTCTCAAGTTCAAGCTGTCAATAACGGCGTTGAACAAGAAAGGCCAATGATTATCGAATCTCCCCTTACTTTTCTCATGTGGGAACCGTAGTAAATTAAAATCTCCACCTATTAGAATAGGGTGTGGATCATTATTCGCTAGGTTCACCAACTCACGCAGAAAAGCAGCCTTACGCTCCTCCTGAGCGGCACCATACACGGCGACCAAAACTCCATTTGAATCCATCGGCCTTATTACGAATGTGGAATTTTAGGTGGAATTCCCCACTCGTATAAGCTAAAACTTCCATGGAGTCGGAAAGTACGCCAAGCAGAATGCCGCCCGACCTATCGCGAGGGGGGATAGAGTGCCAAGTAAAATCCATGCCGCCAGAAAGGCGGTCTAGAACACTTACTGGAAAATCCCTCCTCCCGGTTTCCGAAATAGCCAAAAAATCCAATTTATGATCCCGAACATTTTGAGCAATATTCAAGTGTTTAGCCAAGTCACCAAGACCTCTGCTATTCATGAAGATGCCATTCATTGGGAAACAATTGGATTTTTTGGAAGTTTCGAGGGTCTTTTCATTTTTTTATTCTTTTTTCCTTTGGCGGAATTGGATTTGGATTTCCGGCCGGAAGCATGCAGATCGTAAATAGATCCTAGCTCCACCTCGTCCATACCCACCTCCGTCATCTCTCCCACAAGATGTGATAGAAGTTGTCCATCAATAGTGGCACTCGCTTCCTCATCATCAAGGGGTGAGGAGGCTGACCTACTAGATGCACCCGGGTAGACCTTTAATCGGTCATACTCCATATGCCTCAAGGCATTGGTCGAAACAGTTATCTCGTTCTCATCTCTACCTAAGTTGACTCCTATGTTGGCTAGGTTGGAAGAAAGCTTAGAGGTAGGATACGATAAAAATGAATGAGATTTTATGGACGTACGTATGGCAGAAGTTTCCATCAATTCCGCCTTGCGGCGCATTGCCTTGGCGAGTGCGTTCTCGTCCGTTGCCGAAGATCCGTCGGCCGCGACTGGATGGCGCATGCTGCGCCTAGGCATAGCCATAGGCGCACCGCACGGTCCAGCAACAGGCCTCGATGATGGTGGGGGCGAAGGTGGTGTAGAAGCCCCCTCGATTCCAGTCTGTGCCTCCTGCGACGCAACCCCATAAGTCGCCGCCGGGTTGCCGTCCTGCGTTGCTGCGGAAGGGGGCGTAGTCGTTGTAGAAGCCCCCTCGACCACAGCTTGATCAACAAGAACCTCATCCGCCCTTAAAATTGAGGGAGAATTTCACTTCCCCGACCTCTGCACCAACTAGGGATGCACACAACCTTTTAAGCATGAGTATTAGGATATTTTTAGTCTTGGTTATGCACCAAGCCTAGTCCTCAAGGATAAATGCATGAGTACCAGGAAAGCCTGTCCTCAAGAATTAAAATTGGGGGGGAGAATTTTACTTCCCCGGCCTCTGCACCAACTAGGAATGCACACAGCCTTTAGGCATGAGTACTAGGATTTTAATCTTTGTTATGCATCAAGCCTAGTCCTCAAGAATAAACACTTGAGTACCAAGAAAGCCTGGTCCTCAAGAATAAATAGGAACCTAAATTCGCCTCCGTGAGAATTTGAACCCAGGTGTTGGGCATGAGTACTAGGATTTTAATCTTGGTTTTTTTAAATGGACATATATCAACCGATTCATCAGTTTATCGCTACTGGATGACGTTACTAGTTTGAGTCGAGAGCATATAATGGTGTTGCAAATTAGAGAGGTTCACTGATATATATATATATATATATATATATATATGGCCAACACGAGAGCATGTCCTTCCTTCCTTGCTCTTTGAGGGCTTTCCCAATGCATTGTATCTTAGCACAATATCATAGAAGCAATAAAAACTTAAGATACAATCACCACAATGCATTGTTTCTTAGGGGTTGTATCTTATTTAATGATTTTGGTCTTATGCATACATGTGATTGGTTTAATAGTGATTTTTGCATATGGCCACGTGCAAGGGTTGTATCTTACAACCTCTTTCTCTTTCTTCATTAAGTGTTATGTCACATAAGCAAAATAACTATGATATCGTGCTAAGATACTAGCATTGGGAGTTCCCTAACCGTGCACCACCCACCGAGAACGAACAGCTTAAAAGCCCAAAAGGCGTCCATCTTTCCCAACCAAAGCGTGAACACCTGTCCTCCTAATCGTGCAGCTTTTGCATGATCCGGGATAAATAAACAAAGCGCGCGACGAGCCAGTCATTTTCCGTCCAGACTCTCTGAGCTCAACTGCCCACCCAGGTCAGGTGGTTGCCGTTGCCGGTGGCCGGTGGCGGTGGGTTCTAGCGAAGCAAAGCAAAAGCAAAAGCCCGTGACCATGATTGCGAGCTCGCTCCTCCTTTCCAACTCCCTCCACCACACCACACCACACACTTCTCCCCTGAGAGAGATTTCCTACCACCAATCAATGGTCGTCTTGCCCGATACCTAGATCACAGGTTGACGACTTCTGCACCGACCCTGTGGAAGGGAACACCCAAGTCAGAAGCTTTGCAGTTGGAACGTCACGCAACCAGTGCTAATTCGTACAGTACCTACTCCCAGAAGCAATCGGAAGCTTCCATAGAGACTGGTTCCGGTAGCGTGTCGCCATGATATGATCCGGAGGAGTATCTAGCCGGAAGACACAGTCCGAGTGACGAAACTGAACTACTATCTTCGACGTTTGTACAAAAAATTCGTCACAAGAACCAGACCGATTCATTCTAAGAGCATCTCGAGCCGTTCGCCCCCCAAGACGTTTTGCGGTGCTATTTTAGCGACGCTTGGGCGCTTGGGCGGCGAAAACGGCTTGGGGCGAGTTTCCTCCCAGCCGCGCCCCCAAGGCGACCCTCAAGACTGGCGGGGCCGGCTCAGATTCGGCTCAAATTCGACCCAAAAAGGCGCAAATTATTTTTTTGACACAGATTCAGCACAAACATGAAAATATAGGCGCAGTTCGGTGCAAATTCGACGCAGTTCGGCGCAAATTCGGCGTACAACATGATATTACACATAGTTCGGCACAAATACAAAAAAAAACAGATCAAACTAGACATTGCCTTTGTGCATCCATAGATGATTCACTAGATCTTCCTGCAGTTGACGATACACGTGCGGGTCTCGGATCTCCTGGCGCATGTTAAGATAGGCTGTTCAATCTGATGGTATCTGGTGATCAACAACTGCAAGAGGCCCCTGGTTGATATATGGTTCAGAGTCATACACTGGCTCCGCTTTCTCGTTCTCAATGATCATGTTGTGCAAGATGACACAACAATTCATCACCTCCCGCATTTGATCTTTCGACCAAGTCTGAGCGGGGTACCGGACAACAGCAAATCGAGACTGTAGTACACCAAATGCCCGCTCGACATCCTTCCTACAAGCCTCCTGGCATTTGGCAAAATGGGCGTGCTTCCCCCTGACACAGGGTTTGAGATAGTCTTCACAAATACCGTCCATCTTGGATAGATGCCGTCTGTCAGATAGTATCCCTTGTTGTACTGGTGCCCATTGACCTCGAAGTTCACCGGAGGAGCATGACCTTCGACAAGCCTGGCAAATATATTTGAACACTGCAGGACGTTGATGTCATTGTGTGTTCCTGGCATGCCAAAGAAAGAGTGCCAAATCCAGAGATCATGTGTAGCAACCGCCTCAAGTACCACACTTGCAGTGACCTTTTGCACCCTTGTACATCCCCTGCCAAGCAAATGGACAGTTCTTCCATTCACAATGCATGCAGTCGATGCTTCCAAGCATCCTAGGAAATCCTTTTGCTTCATTCTCCTTTCCCTTCCGGCGACCCATCTTGGAACCTCCTCGGTGCGGCTCCTTGTTGGCACCGAACAGGTCGGCCAAGGCGGCGAGCATCATGAGGTGCTCGTCGTCCTGGGCGCCGGCGTTCGCCTCTTCCTCCATCAACGCGGTGAAGAGTGCCTCGTCGTCGGAGTCCATCTCGGGGACGCAATTCGTCGAACAGGTGGGGCGCGAGGTGGGCGCGATTCTGCGTCGGCCTTCTCGGCTTGGCGTTCTGCGCCGGCAAAACGCCGACGTACTAGGGGCGGCCTTGGAAGAGGGGAGGCGTGGGAGAAGCAGCGACGTGTTTTGGGCGGTAGAAACGGATATCTAGCGGCGGCCGGCGACGGCAAGGACGGTGGGGAGAGATGGGGGAGAGAAGTCCCTTTTTGGGTCGGCTTGGCCTGCCAGTGGGCCAGGAAGAGGATTTCGTTTCGTCCGGCATCCTCAAGCGACCCCAGCGCGCTGGGTTCGGGTTGGGTTCGCCGGACTCAAAATCGGCGACTGAACGAAATACGTCCGTCCGGCGCTACTTTCGCCGTCTTGCTGAAGATACTCTAAGATTCATCCAATGGATCATCCAAACAAGATCCGTCTAAATAAACCGCTCTGCCTACTCCCCTAGTCCGTAGACCGTGGAGGGACGTTCATGGCGAACGACATCTTTATAAAAACCCAAAATGATCGTGTCTGTCAGCGCTTCCACCGAGACATTTGCCAGTTATAGATCTCACCTTCATAATGCCACCCAGCATTCAATTCCCACCCACATGACCACGCTCCTAGTAGCAGATCCATCGTGGAATCTCAAACACAAAAATAATCTGACACGCCAATAAACAAGTTGCTAGATTAGATCCCTAAAAAACCAAAGTTATACACAGACACATGAAGCTTTTTTTTTTACAGTGCAGCAACATCATGCAGACCCCCTATCGAAATTCGTTCTCCAGTTTACAAGTAAAGCTACGAAAAAGGGAGCGAAATCCCAAACAAAAATGAATTCGGGATGAATGCTCGGAACACGAAGAAGATGTGTATGGGAGGGGCTCAGTCACCGGAAGCGGCCCCCGTCGGCGAGCTTCCAGGAGCGGCAGTGGGGCAGCGACGACCCGGAGGAGGGCTGCTGGTGGAGCGGCGACGGCCGGAGGTCGCCGGACAGGGCGGGGGCGTCCGGAGGGTGGCATGCCGCGCCGCGGTGGTGCCGCCCCGGCGCCGGGCTGGGCCGGACCAGCGGGCTGATGCACACCGCGAAGCCGGACACGCCGGCCCCGGCGCCGCCGAGTCCCATGAAGCGACGGCACGGGGTCTTGCGCATCGGCGACGGCCGCCACGGCGAGTCCGCCACCGAGCTGCCCTCCTCGCTGCCCTCGTAGGAGCACCCCACCGGCGACATCCCCCGGTTGCTGATCACGCGGGAGGAGCGCCGGCGCGGTGGCCGCGGGGGCGACTCTTTGGCCGTCTCCTCCTCCTTCCGCCGGCCGCGCGCGGCGCGTGGCATGATCCCCGACAGCCAAGATCCGTGCTTCCGGTCGCCCTTCCCCTCGGATCCGCCGTACCGGTCGCGGTGGTGGCCGAAGAGCGCGGCGAGGGCGGAGAGCTTGCCGCCGCCGCCGCCGCCCCGGCGCCGCCTGATCTGGAACCCGATGTCGCCCTCCTCGAAGCCGGTGCCGGGGCCGACCTGGGGCGTGCGGAAGAAGAGCCGGCTCGACCTCGACGGATGCCGCCACGGGGCCGAGTCGGGGTCGGCGTCGGACTTGCGGGGGCAAACGTAGGGCGAGACGGAGCTCGGGAAGAGCGGGGCCGGCGGCGGCGGGAGGGGCTGGGGCTGGGGCTGGGGCAGCGAGGAGGCCTGGTTCTGCGCGGCGGCGAGCGCGAGCAGGCGGTCGCGGAGGCAGGAGGCGCACACGCCGACCCCGCGCTCGTACGGGTGGCGCCTGCACCTCATGGCTCGCTCCTCGCCGCCTTCTCCACCATTGCCGTTGGTGCTGCTACTGCTAGGGGAGACCGGGGGGTATCGGAGGAGCGGGGAGGTCTTGTAGGCTGGGCTGGCTGGCGCAGTGGAGCAGGAGGAGTTTTCAAATGGTTTTTGTTTAGGGTGGAGAGATCAGAGATGCTATGTGAGAGTAATTTATTTGGTTTGCAAATCGCTGATTAGTCCGATTGGTTAAGAGTAATGTGGACCTTGGTGTCGATCTGTAAGGGTAGTGTCTAGTGTGCATTGTACTCCACTGTCGTCGTGTACCGCTAAAGTAACGAAGCCAAGCTACTTCCACGGTCTTAACTCGTGTGCACTGTACTCTAGAGCTTTAATTTACAAGAAAAATGTTGAAGCTTTACGTGGTAGCTCTACCCGTTTTAGTTTGGGGTAGTTGTTTGTACCGTGCTCGAGTAGATTCTATGGACCCCGCTCCTCCTTGCAGCTGCATTGGAGTTGAGACGTTTCACAGCATTTCCAACAATTCTTTGTTGAAGTAAATTGCCAGCTTTTTTCATAAGTTCGGACTTTTGGTTGAGTTGGCTAATGCATGAAATTCAATATGGTATCAGCGCAGGAGGTCCTAGGATCAAATCCTGGCCAACGCAAAAATTACAAAGAAATATTGTGGCTCCAAAAAAAACGCGTCACAATAGCCCAAAGGGCAAAGACGTAGGGTGAGTGTTGAAGTAAATTGTCTAGCTCTTTTCATCAATTCGAACTCTACATCACATAGGTTAACATGACGCCACCTCGCGAAATCATTCATGATTAGCTCATGGTGCTCGCATCGACAATATGAAAAATATTGATCAGATTGTGAAGCTTCATATCTAGTCTCTGAAACTTTGTATCTGAAAGTTGAAAGTTATAGACGTTGATTTATAGCATATGCCACCGTTAATCATTCGCATGGAAGAAAAGTTTCACATTTCTTATCGCCTCCCATGTTGGTCGGTGGCAAGTTTACTTCTACTTTAACTTGTTGCTCGCAACTATAAACAGTCTCACAAGCTCCACTTTCCTTCTCGCTTTTCACTATCATATTCCAACATTTTTAAAATTATGAGACGTGGCATTAAATTTTGGAAATAACTTAAAAAATAAAAAAGGACGAGATTATTTGCTTTTAACTATACGTTGATTTAATTGGTTGAAATAGTGGCTTCAATAGAATTTGGATTTATTCAAAACCCTAAAATTTCATTTAGCGATTATTATTAAATACCAAATTAATTTCACAATATGAATTGTGCCTTCCATTCATTGTTTTGGGTCATAATATATTTACTATAAATCTCAGGTGCTAAATAAACCCCTAAAGTAAAAAAAATGCAATTCAACTAAACCATAAGGGCATTTTGGTAATAATTTATTTTCCAAATGATAAAATATTTATAATTTAAATTGGGCTAAACTATTGATATTTGTAGCCCAAATTATTCTTCAAATTATCACTAAAATGAATGAATGTATTTGTGGACATGTGCATCTGTATTGTGTTTGTACAAAAAATGCTGAAAATGCTAGTATTACAAACAAACAAAGCCCCGTGAGCCGTCGTGACACACTCGTGGTGTCGAAAAGGCACTTGCAAAGAGTCCGCAGTGTCCTGTCAACTCGGGATAACGAAGAAGTACACGTGAATGTTTTCATTTTCCTCCGGTTGCAGAGTAGAGTAGCGGCCCATTCCCACTGTCACGTTCTTCCTCTGATCCGATGCCGCCGCCAACGTTGTCGACCGACTCATCGCGACGCCGCCCATCGCCACCACCGTTACGTTGACCAGTACTACTCGTAGCAAGCATCGGCACCGCGTCTTGTTCGCTTCACGTGCTCTCCCTCCCGAAGCCGCTGCTCTGCTCCCCTGCTAGCAGCGGCGCGTGCGCCACAGACCACAGTTCCTTCCTTCCTTCCACGCAGGCCAGGCAACAGTCCAGCGCAGCAATCAACGGCCTCACGGGCACGCCACAAAACCTCCCTCTCTCTCGCACGCACGTACCCGAGGAGGAGCAAGAAAACTTGTGCCATGCCGGTGTGGGCGAGGAGCAGTACAGTACAGGACAGAACCTCCTCAGCTCCTCTGCTTCACTTCACATGTCACCATACCCCATGGAGGAGGCGTCGCATCCTCTTCATTATGGCCCATTGAAGGAGATCGCCCCGACCCCAACCACCGCTGCAAGAAAACGCGCGCATGCGACGTCGGCTTCGGTTCACGCACGGCCGCCCTCGATTCTGGTGGTTCAACCAAGCTTGAAACGGGCGCCCGGAGCCCCGTGATCTGGGAGAAGGTATACGTGCGTAGTACGTGGGCGGGGTGACGAGATGGTTTGAAAACTTGGGACGCTGCGCCGCTCGTCGTCTCCCTCCCTCGACGGCAGCGTACGCGACCTCCGACTCGGCTGTCGGCTTGAATTGCGCGCCTCGTTTTGTCGTGCTCCGCTCCGGCTGGGCTGTCTCTCTAGTAGCAACGCGGGTACGTACCATTGGACATTTTCGTCTTGCTGATGGATGTTTTGAATCGGTGAATCACGTTGAAAGGTTTGTGGTTTATATATACTCGACGACAATGAGCTACAAGAAAGGTTCTTCAAAAACAACACATCTCTATCTTTACTATCTTCCAAGTGTTTTGCCAGCAGTTACGTCAACCGGTTTATTTTCTTCCACCACGCCTCTTCATCGAGTTTTTCGTTCAACCGGTTTTCTTATCCCACCAAATCTTATTTAACCACACCTTGCCATATGCGACTTAAATCATATTAACATATTTCCATGCATAATTCAATCACGTTAATTAAATATTTTCATATATCATTCAATCACATTAATTAAACCTTTTCATATGTCGCTAAATCACATGAATATGTTGTGAGGAACACGAGGATTTATTTCCCCGTTGCAACGCACGGGCATTGTCCTAGTTTAGAAAAAATGTAAAGCGCACAACTTCATCGACGTGGGATTCAATCACTGCGGATCAAATATTAGGTCTTCATCCTCAAAGCATGTCTGAATAGACTTCAAAGCAATGCCTTCAAATAAAGTATTCCCTTCGATCCTAAATAAGTGTCTTGAAAAAACAACTAAGATAGTTATATCTTATAGTGTAACTTGCGACACTTTTTTAGGATCGGAGGGAGTAAAATTTAAGGCCTTGTTTGATTGGTACGCTAAACTTGACACACTTTGTCACACCACATGGACAAGTTTGATTCTAGTATCCCCTTGTTTGGTTTGCAACCACATTTGTGATAAAATTCATTTCATGAGAATTTGATCCCACATGTCGTTAACTCATACAAATGTTGCAAGATTGCCTTTGTGTGGCAAAGTGTGGCATCAACTTCGATCGCCTAAGCTTAGGCATGTGTGACAAAAGAGTATGGTAAAGCGTGGCGTCAAATTCGATCGCCTAAGCTTAGGCATGTGTGACAAAAGAGCACGGTAAACTGTGGCGTCATTTTCAATCGCCTAAGCTTAGGCGTATGTAATAGAAGAGTGTGCAAATATTGACAACCTAAATGTGTGAACCAAACATGACCTAAAGCATTAAGGGTCAACGTGGCCTAGGTGCCCTTATGAGGAGCCCACCTTACAGGGTGCCTATGGGGCGTCTATGACCTGTGAGACTACCCTGCGTGGCTTCGGTGCTTGATTATCTATATAAACCCTCAGGTCTTTCATCCTAATTATCACACACCACTTTGTGATTATGATGTGATCTTCATTTTCAGCCCCGGTCATGTACTTTGTTAGAAGAGAAATTCATATTCGTCATCGCTAACATTAATCTTTTCGCTCTAATCACTACTGGAATTCTCTTGTTTGCCGTCTGCCTTGGCAGACGGCAAACACACCTTTAGCTGTCGGCAAAGAGCTTTGACGTCTGCCCCCGGACGGCACAGCTCCTGTCAACAGTTTCTTCGGCAAAGAGGTGCTTTGCCGTCTGCACATAATCGACGGACGGCAAAGCCCTTTGCCGACAGCATACTGGCAAGTAGACGGCAACGACAACCTGACGGCAAAAAGGTTATAAACCCCTTCGTCAGCCGTTAACGGATGGGTGTGCCGTCTACCGACAGACGGCAAAGATCTGATTACGTCATTAAGATGTCACCTCTCATCAGATCTTTGCCGTCTGCCCGGCAGACGACATAGTAATGTTCTTTGCCGTCTGCCATACTTATGCGGACGGCATATGGACCAAATGGCACCCAGTCTGTTCCCAGATTGCACAGCTGGGTGCCACGTGTCACCTTTGCCGACCACCAGCAGACGGCAAAGCTCTTTGCCGACTGCTTGCAGACGGCAAAGAGCCTGGATAGCCACTGTTTTTTCTGTTTTCTTTTAAATCTCTGCATTTGACAAAAATATAGCAATATATAGACATATACATGTTCTCCAACAGCAGTATAAGAACCCACACATGTTGATCAACCAAAACTATGCATATATGTTCATCAATCCCATCATATATAGTCTCAAACACACAAGTGATCAAACACATGTTCTCCAAACACAATATATACATAGTACATAGTAAACCAGCAATATCAAACACACAAGTGACCAAAATAGTTTATAAAACTAAGCTACAAGTCCAAATGTAACACTCCATCATAGCATGACTACTCCCTTGAAGAAAATCTGCAAAATGAAGATAAGAAAGTTATAAGAAAAAAAAGTAGAAGAAGAAGTAAAATGAGAAGAAGAAGAAGAAGAAGAAGAAGAAAAAGGAGAAGGACAAGAAGAAAAAAAAATCCTCTCCTTCTTCTTGTGTTTTCTTCTTTTCTTTTGAGCAAACAAAGCTAACATAAGCAATGGTGATCAAATTAAGCTAGATTTAGCATATTTTGAGGAAATTGAGCTAACTTCAGCATTTTTGAGCAACTAAGCAAACTTTAACAATTGTTGAGCCAATTTAAGCTAGCTTTAGCATTTTTTGACCCAATCAAGATAACTTTGAGATTTTGTGAGCAAACTAAGTTGACTATGTTAGTTTTGGAACTAACTAGGCTAAATATGTCATTTTTTGTGTAAAATAGGCAAAGTATGGCATTTTTCGAATAAATATAGGATTTCAGAAGCTAAATATGCAATTTCAAACTAACTAAGCATTTATAAAGAAAAATATAGAACATAAATTACCGGAGTGTAGCCCTCAAGGCTGAGGTGGCTGAGAAGCATCAGTCGGGTTGCCTGAGGTTGATGGGGGAGAAGGGTCATGGATGCAGCTGTTGGGATACGGGGCAGAAAACACAAATTTTTCATACCTACGGTACCCGAACCCAAGATCTATGCTATGGCGATGTAAAGTAACGGAGGGAATCGGTGTTCATACCTTTGAAGACCGAAAGAGGGAAACGTTCTTGCGAACGTGGCTGGCGTAGACTCGGAACTACGACCTCCCTGTCGTGTAGAAGACCACCACCGGTGAGGATGACTCCCGGTAAACCTCCAACGACGAAGTAGCACCACAGGTGTAGTGCCTCGAAGAGATTATACACGTACGGTACAATCGATGTTCCTCCCGGGCCCCGAACCAGGCGAGCAGCGGAAGAAAGACGGCTCCGGATCCCGACTCCAGCAGAACAACGGCCTGCCTTATGGTGGAGAACTCCAATCCAGGTGCAGACTCCAAACAAGGGGAGTCCACTTCCGGGAAGGAGAAGGAGGAAGAAGGAGATATTGGTGTGTTGGAAAAAGGGGGGTCTACCCCTCCTTATATAGGCCAAGGGGGGGGGTGCCATCCTCCTCCCCTCCCCCATGTGGGACTAAACTCCCAAGGGGGGGGGAGTGCGCCGGCCAAGGGGGTGGTGGGCCCCACCCTTGGCGCCAAGCCCAAGGGGGGAGACCCCCTCCTCCCTTAATGGGCCCCATGGGCCCATTTAGCCTTTTCCCATTTTTTTATTTTTTTATATGTTTTAAATATTTAATTCAGATAATTAAATAATAAAACATTATTAAAACAATTAAACTTTATTTTGAACTATTCAAAATGTCCGGAAACCATTCCGTCCTCCTCCGGAACTATTCCGGTGATTCCTCCTATTTCACCGATTGATCCCGTAACTGTCCTATGCATCGATTGCCCTTAAGTGTAACACCCTAACGGTCCGGGAAACAGCAGACATGGTAGAGACTCTTCTCATTGACCAATGACTAGTCAGTTGGACCTGGTTACAATCCTTGACAGCCCCTGCGCTTCCATCGAATGAACTTCGGTCGCTTTTGGAAACCGTTACCGATACGACGTAATCCCTTTGTGCCGCGGTACTTTGTTTGTCCGAGGTTTGATCGTCGGTATCCTACATACCGTGTTCACATCTCGTTCACAACAAACAACTTCTCTCGTCCATGATCATTGCATCTCTTGTGACCTAGTCACGTCCTTGCAAGGTGTTGATGCAATATCACCGAGTGGGCCTAGAGTACCTGTCCTGTCACAAGGACTGACAAATCCCGCTCTGATCTATTAACATACTCATCAACCATCTATTTCGGAATATCCAAAGTGCACCGTTATAGCCAGCATATTTCAGCCAGGCGGTGGGATACAAATCAAAGTCTCCTCATAGATGACAATTACGTATGATCGTTACGGTCTAAGGACTAAGCCATACGTTACAAAGTCATAGCAACGCTGAACTATGTGACTCGATCACATTGCAATACTTTAGGTGGGTGTACGTCCATCACATCATTCCCCTTAACGATATGACCTCATTGTCAATGGACTTAAGTGTCGCCATGATCAGGAAAGCTTGATCAATCAATTGCCCAATGAGATAGTTTACCCGAGTTAAACTACGGACCATGTTTTATACTACACATGTATTAGTATTTCCAAGTAATACAATTATAGCACAGTATAAAACGTATTATGAACAAAACGGATATGTGACAAATATCTTTATTAATTTGTCTCTAGGGCACATATGCAACAGTCTCCCACTTGCACTAGAGTACAAATTACACTAGTTTACATCAGTTATGTATCTAATACCAATGGTCTCTCAGTGTTCTTCAAACTTGCCCTGTGGAAGAGGTTTAGTCATCGGGTTTGCTGCGTTCAGATCCGTATGTATCTTGTGAATCCTAGTGTGTCCATCCCTGACGTAGTCTCGCGTCACATGGAACTTTCGGAGGATGTGCTTGGCTGTAGAGTGAGTTCTTGGTTCCTTCGCGTTAGCAATGGCACCCGTGTTGTCGCAGAAGATTCCCACAGGGTCAGTGCAGCTGGGAAAGACGCCAAGCTCGATCACGAACTTCTTCAGCCACAGCGCCTCGTTAGACGCTTCGCAAGCGACAATATACTCCGACTCCATTGTAGATTGGGCGACGACTGACTGTTTGCCGCTCCTCCAGCTAATTGCGCCACCGTTCAACATGAAAACATATCCCGTCTGGGATTTCGAGTCATCTAGATCTGAGCCGAGGCTTGCGTCAACGTAACCCTTTACGGTAAGCTCCTCATCAACTCCTCCATAAACGAGAAAGAGATCCTTGGTTCTTCTCTAGTACTTAAGGATGTTCTTTACTGCTGTCCAGTGAGCCATTCCCGGGTTACTCTGGTAGCGATTAGTCATACTAATGGCCAGCGCTAAATCCGGTCTGGTACATAACATAGCATACATGAGAGAACCTATGGCTGAGGCATAGGGCTTTGAGGACATCTCCTCCTTCTCTTTTGCTGTGGTTGGGCATTGAGTCACGCTTAATTTGACACCTTTTATAACTGGCAAGAGGCCTCTCTTGGAGTTACCCATACTGAACCTTTTCAATATCTTGTCAATATAAGTGTTCTGACTCAAGGCCAACCGTCGATTAGGTCTATCTCTATAGATCTTAATCCCCAATATGTACGCACCTTCACCTAGGTCCTTCATGGAAAATTGCCCATTCAGATATTCCTTCACTTCCTCCAAGAATTTCTTATCGTTCCCTATTAGTAATATGTCATCTACATATAACACAAGGAATGCTACAGAGCTCCCACTCAGTTTCTTATAGACGCAAAAATCTTCGACGTTTTGGACAAATCCAAAAGCTTTAATGACCTCATCAAATCGAAGATTCCAGCTCTGAGATGCTTGCTTCAACCCATAGATGGACCGTTGAAGCTTGCATATCTTACCAGCGTTTCTTGGATCGACAAACCCCTCTGGTTGCATCATATACAACTCTTCCTCAATGTTGCCATTTAGGAATGCAGTTTTCACATCCATCTGCCATATCTCGTAATCATGATATGCAGCTATTGCTAACAGGATCCGAATAGACTTTATCATCGCTACAGGAGAGAACGTCTCCTCGTAGTCAACTCCTTGAATTTGTCGGAAACCCTTCGCGACAAGTCGAGCTTTGTAGACAGATACGTTTCCGTCTGCGTCAGTCTTTTTCTTGAAAATCCATTTATTCTCGACGGCCTTGCGGTCCTCGGGAATATCCACCAAAGTCCATACTTTGTTGGTGTACATGGAGTCTATTTCGGATTTCATGGCTTCAATCCATTTCTCGGACTCGGGTCCCTCCATTGCTTCTTTGTAACTTGTAGGTTCATCCGACTCATCAGCCGAGATTGCATTCACAAGCTGTCCGTAAAACTCCGTAGGTTGACGGACTCTTGATGACCTACGGGGCATAAAAGGTTCCTCTTCATTCTCATCATGATCATCATCAATGTCATGATCGTTATGAATGTCGTTCTGGCCATTCTCTTCAGCTCCCACTATGGAAGATGGTTCCTGAACAATTTCCGTAGCCGTTTCTTCCAATTGGAGTGATTGGTCAGTCACTTCATCGAGGTCTATTTTCCTCCCACTCAACTCTTTCGCGAGAAACTCCTTCTCAAGAAAGTGTCCCGTCTTGGCAACAAACGTTTTGCTGTCAGACTTGTTGTAGAAGGTGTATCCACAAGTTTCCTTGGGATAGCCCACAAAGATGCACTTATCCGCCTTGGATTCAAGTTTGTCAGGTTGTAGTTTCCTAACATAAGCCTCACAATCCCAAATCTTCAGGCGAGACAACTTACGTTTCGTGCCATGCCATTGTTCAAATGGTGTTGTCTTTACGGATTTGGATGGTGCCCTATTAAGAATATGAGCGGCAGTTTCTAATGCATACCCCAGAATGACACAGGCAAATCAGTATGAGACATCATCGATCGTACGCTATCCAATAGGGTTCGATTACGTCGCTCAGCCACACCGTTTCTCTGAGGTGTGCCTGCCGGCGTAAGCTGTGATACTATGCCACAAGACTTCAGATGATTTCCAAACTCGTGACTCAAATACTCGCCACCTCGATCCGATCGAAGGTGCTTGATTTTCTTTCCGAGTTGATTTTCGACCTCATTCTGAAATTCCTTGAACTTTTCAAAGGTTTCAGACTTGTGCTTCGTCAAGTAAATATACCCATATCTACTCAAGTCATCAGTAAAGGTCACGAAGTAACGAAGACCATTGCGAGTGGGGACGTTCATGGGTCCACATACATCCGTGTGTATGATCCCCAACAAGTCATCCGCACGCTCCATTATCCCATTGAATGGAGTCCTTGTCATTTTTCCCATGAGGCATGGTTCACATGTATCAAGGGATCCAAAATCCAATGACTCAAGAAGTCCATCCTTATGGAGCTTCTCCATGCGCTTTATACCAATATGACCAAGTCGGCAATGCCACATCTTCATGTGATTTTCATCATTCCTCAATCTTTTGGCCTCAATATTGTTAATGTGACACACGTCACCATCGAGATCAAGTACGAATAAACCATGCAACTCCGGTGCGTGAACATAAAATATTTCATCCTTATAAATCGAACAACCAATTGTATCAGACTTAAAAGAATAGAGGTCTCGCTTCAAGCAAGAGCCACTAACGATGTTCACACTCAACGCGGGTACATAGTAGCAATTATTCAGAACTAAAACCAATCCCGAAGGGAGACTAAGATTCTTCGTACCGACCGCCAAGACTTCAATTTGACAGCCATTCCCCACGCACATCGTCACTTCATCCTTGAGCAAGCGTCTCCTATTCCTTAGTCCCTGAATGGAATTAGAAATATGAGCGACAGATCCTGTATCAAGTATCCAGGATGTGTTCCCGGCGCTTGTCAAGAGAAGATCAACAATATGTATATCAAATATACCTCCGTCTCTCTTGGCGACCTTGCCAGCCTTCTTGTCCTTTAGGTACTTGGGGCAGTTGCGTTTCCAGTGACCTTCACCCTTGCAGTAGAAGCACTCCATTCCGGGTTTAGGCTTGGGTGCCTTGGGAGGAGCGGCAACTGACTTGCCATCCCTCTTGGGGCCACCTCTCTTGTCCTTCTCCCGCCTGCTTGACTTCTTGAAGTCAGTGGTCTTGTTGACCATGAAGACGGCGTGCTCCTTCTTGATCTCAACCTCGGCGCTCTTCAGCATGGCGAACAACTCAGAAGTGGTTTTGGTCATCCCCTGCATGTTGTAGTTCAGCACAAAGCCTTTGTAGCTAGGGGGAAGTGACTGCAACACCCTATCAACAGCAAGTTCATCTGGAATCTGGCATTCCAGAGCATTCAAGCGCTGAACGTAGCCAGACATTTTGACTACGTGCTCACTCACGTTGCCGTGCTCGTCCATCTTTGCTGAGAAGAAGGCTTCAGAAGCCTCGTACCGTTCAACCCTGGCTTGAGGTCCGAAGACCGCCTTGAGGTCGGTGATAATCTCATATGCACCCATCCTCTCAAAGCGTTTCTGCAGCTCAGCCTCCATGGAGTAGAGCATGCCACTCTGGACAAGGTTGTAATCATCAGTCCTGGAGAGATAGACATTCTTCTCGTCCTGACTGGCATCATCTGCTGGTGTGTCACCTAACGCGCCCTCTAGTACGTATGCCATCTTGAGGGGAACGAGGAGAATCCTCAGGGTGCGGAACCAGTTGGTGCAGTTTGTCCCATATTTTTTTAGTTTATCTTTCTCTAGGAATGATCCTAAGTTGAACGAGGGGCGAGGTGCTGCCATCTACAAGGTTGATTCACAAGGATACATATTCAGACTTTTGTTCATAATGTGGAGTTTCAATTTAATCTCAAAATTCTAGAAAGCTCCCACTTAGATAAACACCTCTCAATTTAACTAAGTGATTACACAATCCCAGCCCCCATACCTCCCCCCATCGTCACGGCCATCAGTATGCGAACCAGGCAGGCCCCTAAGCCAATCACATCAGGCATGTGACTCGTGCTCGACCTTTCGTTCTCCTGTGTTCCAGGCCCGCATCTACATACGTCAAGCCTGTCAATCGAACCTTTATGTTAGCTGTTCAGCAAGGCCATATCTGCATATGCCAGGCTTGCCGAACCCAACCTCATGCGAACTCCGTTGAATATGTAGGACAACTCCGGTATGTACGGAGCATCAAGCCATATGAGAGAACCTTCCAGGCGGTGCCTACCAAGGGAGAACACAATGTTGGTATTGTGAGAGATGGTCTTGTTTCTTGCTACCGTCGATATATCTAGCATACTAGCATAAAACAGGAAGTAAAACTGTAAATCATACAACCTATGACCCCCCTTCATGCAAAGCAAAGTTAAACGCCTTTCTACTTTAGCTTGTGCAAGTTTTACGTGGCTGCTAGGGGTTTTGAGAGAGAGAACCGTTTCTATCCTGCGAAAAACATGCCACAACAACGTCTCCCATCCGTCTCTATTACACCCCTGTCGGGGCCATCCGTTGCAAACATCTTCGCATCGCTAATGCAGAGAGATAGACACCCCCCAGCCACTTTATATGGTACAAGCCATATGTCAAGCGTGGAACCAGTCTCGCGTAAACGCGTAAGGTCGGTCGGGGGCCGCTTCATCAAACATTGCCGCAACGCTAAATGAGTACACGTGGGAGGGTAACGAATGAAGATTCGATGCCCACATCCTAGATGTGTTATACCCGTACAATACATTTACGCATAGCTAGCTCATGATACCACTATTGGGATACGGGGCAGAAAACACAAATTTTTCATACCTACGGTACCCGAACCCAAGATCTATGCTATGGCGATGTAAAGTAACGGAGGAAATCGGTGTTCATACCTTTGAAGACCGAAAGAGGGAAACGTTCTTGCGAACGTGGCTGGCGTAGACTCGGAACTACAACTTCCCTGTCGTGTAGAATACCACCACCGGCGAGGATGACTCCCGGTAAACCTCCAGCGACGAAGTAGCACCACAGGTGTACTGCCTCGAAGAGATTATACACGTACGGTACAATCGATGTTCCTCCCGGACCCCGAACCAGGCGAGCAGCGGAAGAAAGACGGCTACGGATCCCGACTCCAGCAGAACGACGGCCTGCCTTATGGTGGAGAACTCCAATCCAGGTGCAGACTCCAAACAAGGGGAGTTCACTTTCAGGAAGGAGAAGGAGGAAGAAGGAGATATTGGTGTGTTGGAAAAGGGGGGCTCTACCCCTCCTTATATAGGCCAAGGGGGTGCCATCCTCCTCCCCTCCCCCATGTGGGACTAAACTCCCAAGGGGGGGAGTGCGCCTGCCAAGGGGGGTGGTGGGCCCCACCCTTGGCACCAAGCCCAAGGGGGGAGACCCCCTCCTCCCTTAATGGGCCCCATGGGCCCATTTAGCCTTTTTCCCATTTTTTTAATTTTTTTAATATGTTTTAAATATTTAATTCATATAATTAAATAATAAAACACTTTTAAACAATTAAACTTTATTTTGAACTATTCAAAATGTCCGGAAACCATTCCGTCCTCCTCCGGAACTATTCCGGTGATTCCTCCTATTTCACCGATTGATCCCGTAACTGTCCTATGCATCGATTGCCCTTAAGTGTAACACCCTTACGGTCTGGGAAACAGCAGACATGGTCGAGACTCTTCTCATTGACCAATGACTAGTCAGTTGGACCTGGTTACAATCCTTGACAGCCCCTGCGCTTCCATCGAATAAACTTTGATCGCTTTTGGAAACCATTAACGATACGACGTAATCCCTTTGTGTTGCGGTACTTTGTTTGTCCGAGGTTTGATCGTCGGTATCCTACATACCGTGTTCACATCTCGTTCACAACAAACAACTTCTCTCGTCCATGATCATTGCATCTCTTGTGACCTAGTGACGTCCTTGCAAGGTGTTGATGCAATATCACCGAGTGGGCCCATAGTACCTGTCCTGTCACAAGGACTGACAAATCCCGCTCTGATCTATTAACATACTCATCAAACATCTATTTCGGAATATCCAAAGTGCACCGTTATAGCCAGCATATTTCAATCAGGCTGTGGGATACAAATCAAAGTCTCCTCATAGATGACAATTACGTATGATCGTTACGGTCTAAGGACTAAGCCATACGTTACAAAGTCATAGCAACGCTGAACTATGTGACTCGATCACATTGCAATACTTTAGGTGGGTGTACGTCCATCACATCATTCCCCTTAACGATATGACCTCATTATCAATGGACTTAAGTGTCGCCATGATCAGGAAAGCTTGATCAATCAATTGCCCAATGAGATAGTTTACCCGAGTTAAACTACGGACCATGTTTTATACTACACCTGTATTAGTATTTCCAAGTAATACAGTTATAGCACAGTATAAAACATATTATGAACAAAACGGATATGTGACAAATATCTTTATTAATTTGTCTCTAGGGCACATATCCAACAGCAGCCCGAGAGTTATGCTGCACGAAAAGATCAACAAGCAGTTAGCACGACGCCACTCAATAAGGTATTGATGATCATTGAAAGATACTCACCTTCCCCACAGGAGAAATGATCGACATCGGTGGAGCGGCCTGGCCAGTCTTCTCGCACATAGTCTACACCCGAGTATGTGTAGATTGGGTTCGTTTTCCCATGCTTTGCTCCCGACCCGACGCAGAATTTCGGTAGCACCTCCCCGCTGTTCTCCTAATAGACGTCTCGACAACAAGCCGAGAGGTTGTGTATCCGGAGAACAACAGGGAGGCGTTGATGAAATTCCACGTCGGATCAGGAACAAAACATGAAAAAACGACCCAATCTACACATACTCGGGTTGTCCATGGACAACGTTGGACAATTCGAAAGAATTACTATTATAAATATGCAAATGAATGCATATTTATACTGTAATCCTTTCGAATGGGAGACGCATACTGGTTACGCGACTGTATATTGAAACTATCTATAGCTAGCTAGTGTCATCGGCACAAAGGTCGGAACAGAGCAAATGAAGGGGGGTCAGGAGGATAGGACGTGTTTTGCTTACCCTCGAGCGCACGGGAGATCGTCGAACACAAGGGGAGGTTGTCGAACACCAGATATGCGAAGACTCAAAGTGAAGGGGGAACAACTGCACATTAAAAACCAATAAATTCTTCTGCGGTGTGCTAGAGATATTTTTTTTGTTTCAGGTTATGCTAGAGATGCTCTTCGGTCAAGATTCAAGACAGACTCTACTATGGTCTTGCTAACAGAAAAAAAGCAATTTCTCCTCTCCTTCGGCCACATCCTTCTCCACCTTCACCCCTCCCGGCCTCCTCCTCCGGCCTCCACCTTCTCCCCTCCCGGCCTCCTCCTCTGGCCTCCACCTTCTCCCCTCCCGGCCTCCTCCTCCGGCCTCCACTTTCTCTCCTCCTGGCCTCCTCTTCCGGCCTCCACCTTCTCTCCTCCCGGCCTCCTCCTCCGGCCTCCACCTTCTCTCCTCCCGGCCTCCTCCTCCGGCCTCCACCTTATCTCCTCCTCTTTCTTTTTCTTTTACAGATTATTTCTTTTTCCCTTTACCTTCTCTTCTTTCTTCTCTCTTCCTCCTCCTCCTTCTATCTCTTCTTTCTTCTTCTCTCCACCACCTTCTTCTCCTCCTTCTCCACCTTCTTCTTCTCCTTCTCCGCTCTTGTTCAGTTTTTTTTTCTTTTTTCTCTTCTTCTTTTCCTATTGTACTTTTACTCCTATTTTTTTTTCTCTGAGTCTTTTTTATTTCTTCTAACTAAACTAAATAAACTAATATCTAATTAAACCTAAACAAAACTTCAACACAACCTAAAACATAAAACTAACTAACTAATTAAAAAACTAACACATATGCAAAAACTAACTAAACTATAACTAATAAAACCTAAACTAACTACACTAATAAAAATGACCACATCTAATTAACAAAACAATAAGAAAAAACAGGGGGAGGAGGCCTTACCAGGGGTGGGGGAGGTGGTTGTGGTGGGGGAGGGGGCTGCGGTGGAGGGAGGTGGCGCCGACGAGGAGGGGCGTCGACGGCGGCGAGACCTGCAGTGGCGCCGGTCAGAGGACAGGGGAGGAGAGGGGAGGGGGGGGAGAGGAGAGGAGAGGGGGGCAGGGCCTCACCGGCTACGAAGGGCGTCGGCACGCAGGACGGCGGCGTGCGGGTCGGGGCAGGGCGGCGGCGGCGCGGGTCGGGAGAGAGAGAGGTTTGGGAGAGAGAGTGGAGAGAGAGAGAGTGGAGAGAGAGAGAGAGGGAGAGAGACCGTGCGGGGTTAACGGCCCCGTGGCTTTGCCGTCTGCAGACAGACGGCAAAGGCCGTTATGTCGTCCGTCGACAGACGGCAAAGCCGAGGGCCATTAGTCAGGCCGTGTCTCTCGCTTGAGTGGGCCCACTGGGTTGTTTGCCGTCTGCCTATGGACGACATAGGGACCTTTGCCGTCTGCATTGGCCAGTGCAGACGGTAAAATAGTTGTTTACCATATGTCCCTGGTTTGCCGTCTGTATCTAGGGAAGCAGACGGCATACCCCTAATTTGCCATCTGCCCCGACGAAAAACAGACGGCAAAGACCCTGGCACATGGCAAACTTGTGAATTCCAGTAGTGAATATGAGTTGTGGATAGTTTACTCTTGTGCTATGGGTTCATGACATCATACAATATGTAATCTCACCCCCTTGGTGTGTTTTGATGTTCAATACAAAAGCCATATGAGCTTAAATAATTATGGTTTAGGCTTGAACAAATGCGAAATAAAACTTAATGTTTAATTTGCCAAGCAAGAAACCTAAATAAGCTAGGCTCAACTATGTGCACCGACAACTTATACTAAGCAAGATCAACAACTTTGTGATAGCAAGATATATAACAAGAGCATTATGGCTATCACAAAGTAGGTGCACAAGTAAATAGGTTGACTAGATGAGCAATAAGGTGAACAACCTATGGGAGAAGCAATGCAATAATAATATGAGCAAGCACAAGATAAACAAGGTAATAAGCTTGCTCAAAGTAAAGATAGAGATAACTGCAAGTGGAGCCGATGGAGACAAGGATTTGTTACCAAAGTTCCTTCCTTCTTGCGAGAAGTACGTCTCCGTTTGGAGAGGGTGTGGAACACAATGCTCACACAAAGTCAACGAGGGCCACCCTATTTTTCCTCGCGCTCTCACCAATGCAAGATGACGTGATTCCACTATAGGACACTTGAGGGCGTCCACCGAACTCGTACAAATGCTCGAGGCTATCTCCACAACCGAATTGGAGGCTCCCGTAGCGTCCCGAAGCTTATACACCACAATGATTGAGCTCCGCAACAACAAGCCTCTATGGGCCAACGCACCCAAGAGGTACAAGCTCTAGAGTGCCAATGCACTCAAGAGTGACAACGCACTCAAAAGTAGCTATCTTCTCAACTTCACTTACTACAACGAATGCTTGGAGAGAACTCAAACCGATGCACCAAAGCAATGGCAAGAGCACATGAAGTGCTCAAGCCCCCACTCTCAAATCCCAGCAAAGCAACAAAAGCTATGGATGAATATGAAAGGAAGAACAAGTAGAACACCAAGAACTCCAAGATATAGATCCACAAGGTTCCCCTCACTTAGAGGAGAGATGGCTTGGTGGAGAATGTAGATCTAGATCTCCTCTTTCTTTCCCTAAAAAAGGAGCAAGAATCATGGGAGGGATAGAGAGAAAGGAAACTCAAAGAGGTCAACAATGGGGGAAAGAACTTGCACAAAACCGGTGAGGACAAAGGAAGAAGAAGACCCCCTTTTATAGGTCCCCACGAATCCAACCGTTGGCAGCCCACCAACCACGAAACTACCGCACTGCGAGTGGTACTACCGCACCGGGAGTAGTACTATCGAAGCCCAGTGTCGTGCCCCATTACCGTGAGTACAGAAGACTTACGGTAGTGGGTGCAGTACTAGCCCACGGTACTACCGTGGCGCGGTACTACTGCAAGCCGAGCAATACTACCGCCCTGGTAGAGCCAGGGAGCCCATGCCACAAAACAGATGAATCCAAATGAAACAGGAAAACCCTGAACTGCCACAACTTCTGCAAATGAACTCCGATTAAGGCAAACTCAAGCTTGATGGAGAGCTAACGAACAGAGCTTCCTATTTAAAAGAGGCAAGGGAGAAATGTCAAACAAATAGAGGTGTGAAACCTCTAACCGAGAAGAACCGACAAATCTCCCACATTGAAAAACATAAGAGATGATGCATATGAAATATGTTTTCGATGAACATGAGCATGTCATGAAGAAGACCACAAGCTCAAAAAACTCACAAAGATAAAAACAAACAAGAACCAATAAAGATGATGCCAAGGATGCAAAAGGTTTGATCTCTTCACGTACGACTCGGCCTAGCCTATAACCCAATCTCCTAACTACCACCAAGAGACCGGTAAACTAGAAACCTATCTATGTCAAACCTTTGTCTTGCGCATAATCCACTTGAGTTTGATGATGACGATCATGCCCGCCTCAAGTCGGAACATCTTTCTTGATTCCGGCGGCTCGATGAAGACTAGTAGATTGCTCCCCCCATACTCCATTATGGGTGGCCCTCTTCTAGGCACATCTTCACAAGACCATTATCACCAAATGGTCGGCAAGCTCTAAGCATATGATATCTTCGTGATACTCCTCTTGAACTTGCACACACCATCATGATACGTCCAAAACATATCTATAATTTCTGCTTGCTCCATGCATGTTTTGTGTGAATTGCTATGTTCTAGATACACTTTCATACACTTTTGATCATATTTGGACTAACCTATTAACTCAGTGCACCCCAGTGCCAGTTTCTGTTTTCCACTGTTTTTGTATTTCAGGTTTTCCCATTATTAAAGGTGCTCAGAAAATTCCGGGAAAATATATAAAAAATAAGCGTTCCAGAAGCTTCCTTACGCCCGAAGGGGGGACAGAGGGGCCCCACCTGGTGCCTAGGCGGCCAGTGGGCGCGACCTAGGGGGTGGCCGCGTCGGGAGGCCGCCTAGACTCCTGGTGGGCCCCCTGGATGCCCCCTTGGCCCTTATTTTTACCCGCGACGCGAAAACCCTGATTCCGGACCCCTTTTCTCCAGAAGCAATTCCGATCTCCGCCGCCATCGCCGACAAGCTTCGGGGACCACAATTCCTGTGCCGACACCCTGCCGGGACGGGGAAGGGCCCCCGGATTCATTTCCATCGACGTTGCTTCCTCCCTCCATGATGCGGGAGTAGTTCCTCCCCGGGGCTGAGGTTTCTACCAGTAGCTATGTGGTCTTCTCTCTCTCCCATGATGTGATCTTGATTGTGATCATAGGCTATGTTAATCTAGGATGATCCCATGATGTTTCCCCTTCTTCTATGTATTGGATTGATGTACTCATTTGATCTTATCTAGTATAATCCCCGAGACCATGGTGACAATGGTCTATTGGACATGGGTTAGAAGAATATTTTCATGAGTGATTTCCTCTTTTGTGTGTGGATTGAAGATTGAGAATCTCTTGGTGCTTGTCTTTGACTATCCTTTAGATATGTTGTGGTGATTGTGGTACTCTCTTTGGATGGCCGCGGTGACATTGGGAAATCCATAAATGAGAACTACGAACTCTGAGGTGTGCTTTTGTAGCCTACACAGTTCTCGTCCTCTCTTGACCAAAAAAGGAATGACCTCCGAGTACGTCTCCATTGCATGTTTTATGAGGAATATCATGTGATTAGACTATGTCAATGTTGTTGGGAGTTGCCACTAGTGAAAGTATGAAGCCTAGGCCTTGTTTCCACCATTGCAATACCGTTTGCGCTCACGTTTACTACTTGTTTGCTTGCTGCACTTTTTTATTACAGATTTATATTACCTTGCTTTGCTACACCTATCACCCATATTTTACCATCTCTTCGCCGAACTAGTGCACTGATACGTCTCAAACTTATCTACTTTTCCAAACACTTTTGCTATTGTTTTGGCTTCATTCTTGAATGATTTGAATGAATCTAACCCGGACTGACGCTGTTTTCAGCAGAGGTACCAGTGCTGTTTTATTTTGTGCAGGTTTCTGGATATTTAGGTACGCTGAAAAAATCCCAAGAAAACATATAAAAAATCAGCGTTCCGGAAGCTTCTGAGGATCCAAAGGGGGGCCACAGGGCAGCCAGGAGGGTGTCTGGCGCGGCCCAGCCCCTGGCCGCGCCACCTGCCCTCCTGGCTGGGTCCCACACCCCCTGGTGACCTACCTTGGCCCCTATTTATTCTCCCGACGCAGAAACCCCGAAACAGAAGTCGTTTTTCCAATCTACGTCACGGAGCCGTCGCAACCCTCTGTTCTTCTTCGGGAGAGCTAATCTGGAGGCTAATTTGGCCTTCGGTGAGGGAAAATCATCGCCACTCCATCACCCCTCCATGACTTCTCCATCCATGTGTGAGTAATTCTCTACTGTAGGCAAAGGGGGTGGTAGGGATTGGATGAGTTAGATCATGTAATAGTTCAATCAGATTGTTGGGGGCATGTTGCCTATCATCTACTTGGTGTTTATCATCTCTGTTACAACTTGTTGATCTTAATGCTTGCCACTTTGGGCCCGAGTGCCATGATTTCAGATCTGATCACTCTTTTGTTTCTTGTGTTTGTGGTGTTCTTGATCCTATCTATGAGTTGTATGCACCTATTATAGTCCGGAACCGGCGATCCCAATGGTGACAGCTTGGGACACCAAAGGGGATGGACTATAATTTGAGGATTCCGTGTATCCATGAAGTGTTAATGCTTTGTTCCGGTGCTCTTTGACAGGAGTACCTTAATCTCCCTAAGTTCCTTTTGGCCCCGTTTGTAGCGGGAGGGTAGGACAAAAGATGTTGTGCAAAGTTCTTATTGCAAGCACGTACAACTACCTTGGGATACATGCCTGATGTTTGATATTTGCCTAGATGATCCTTTCTTTTCTATGAGCCTTGCCCATGTTAGAATCTATTACATGTTCGTTCTCATCCAAGCAGCGCCCAACCATCCATCTCCCTAGCCTACAGTGTTTTTTTTCCTGCTGGTTACTAGTTGTTTACTTTTGCGATTTTGCTACCACTATCACCACTATTATCAGCACCACTACTACCACCATATCGCAATTGCTACTAATACCTTTGTGCAAGCAAGTGTTTATTTCAGGTGCGGTTGAATTGACAACTCAACTGTCAAAGCCTGTACGTATTCTTTGTGTCCCCAAGTGTCGAATCAATAAATTGGGTTATCTTGCCCGCGAAAACTATCTCGATCCCCTACAGTTGAGGGTTATCAAGTACTGTTTTCTGGCGCCGTTGCTGGGGACCATAGCTTTATTTACAGGTCTACTTGAAGTATCCTACCTGATGCACGCTATCCACTATGGGTAAGAAAGGAGACCCCAAGGTTCCGATCTTACCATCCCATACGAGACGAGGTACTGCTCTTAGCACTAGTGCTAAACTTGATTCACCTTCAGTTATGAGTCAGTTTGATTCACCTCGGTTACATGCTACGTCTGCTGAGTCTGGCAATATGTCAGATACTTTTGATGATGCTTCTACTATCTTTGAGACTACAGGTTCACTTGGTTCTTTTATTGAAGAACAGATTGCTGCTGCTGCCCGATTCTCGGGTGTTGAAATTCCTGTTACCCAAACACCTATTGGAAAAATTCATGATCTTGCTGGACTTAAGGAGAAACTCCTTGAGGACGATTATGTTATACTTGATGATGATTTATGCAGGGAGCTTAATGAATGTTCTGATTCCGACCCTGCTACTATAAAGAAGTTGCTAGCAAAGCATTCCCTGAAGAACAAGTTTAATCCTGATCCTACCTTTGCTACGTCTCCTATATGCATCACTGATCCTGATTATGATTTCTCTATTGACCTTTCACTTATATCCACAGTTGAAGCTGGTCCCTTTTATGGCAGAGAAAATGATGGTGCCATCGAGCACCTGACAAAACTCACTGAGTTGGGTGGCTTGTTTACTACTGATGAAAGGATTCAGAACTTTTATGTGACCAAACTTTTTCCTTTTTCCTTGAAAGGAGATGCTAGGCATGGTATGATGCACTACCATGTGGTTCCATTCAGAGTCCTCAAGATATGGCTATATCCTTCGTTGATAAGTATTTTCCTGCTCATATGCAACATGCTGCTTTGCAAAGAATTTATAACTTTAAACAGTTGCAGGATGAGCATCTCCCTAAAGCTTGGGGGAGATTTTGCAGTTTGCTGAAGGCTAGACCGGGACATGAGATTCCTAAGAATGAATTACTTGATATATTTTATGCTGGTCTAACCGATGGGTCTAAATCCTATTAGATAGTTGTGTTGGTTGTGTTTTCAGGCAAAGAACACCGGACGATGCAGAAGAATTGATGGGCAAGATTGCCAAAAACCATGAAGATTGGTCCGTGCCTGAACCACCTCCACCACCAAAGAAGAGGGGCATGCTTGTCTTAAGCCCCGAAGATATGCAAGAAGCAAAGAAGTCTATAAAAGAGAAAGGAATTAAAGCTAAAGACGTGAAGAATCTACCTCCAATTGAGAAGTAGTGTGAGCCTACTGATGTCTTCTCGCCCCTCGTTGGTTACCCCAAGTGGAAGGTTTGAGATGCAGTGCAGCAGCAAGTTTCCCTCAGTGAAGATACCAAGGTTATCGAACCAGTAAGGCTAGAAGATACAAGTAGGTGGCAACGTCGCCAGAAATCGCTTTCTGACTAGGGTGTTGTCGTGGACCTGCACACAACAACAAATAACTTTGCTCCCAACGAGTACAGAGGAGTTGTCAATTCCTCCGGCCTTGTCGTTTACAAAGGATCAACGCAAGAGATAAAAGGTGCAAAGGAAAGTAAAAGTTGAAATTAAATTGAGGGTGTGAACAATAATGTGAAGATGGACCGGGGTCCCGTGATTTTCACTAGTGATGTCTCTCTCCCAAAAGACGATAAAAGTGCTAGCGAGGTAAACAAATCACAGTTGGGCAATTGACAGGATTATGAAGGCACCGGAATGCTAACTATGCTGCAAAGAAAGGAAGGGCTCAAAAGCAATGGGCCGTACGCCAAGGTAAGTAGACCGAAATCCATCTGCATCTACTATGAATCATCCACCTTGAGATATCTATCCAGAACATCTCGCTGGTATTAAGTTGCGAATCCCACCCAAAGTGTAAACTCAAAGCAACAGACAACTGCATTAAAAGAACTTTGCATAAAGTAAACAATCCTTGCACCCGCAGGTACAAGCACCGTTGTTTTATCCCTGGTGGCAACAGCACATCCCCTAGTCTCATTTTCTCACTCAAGCTAGACATCAGGGGGCTGAACCCACAATCGAGCATAACGCTCTCTCTTGGAGTTGCAAATAAAATACTTGGCCAAAGCAAATACCGCAACGGAGAACATGCAAGAATTTACTCAAGAACAAAATATAAAAGAGAATAACCAAATATATTAGTCATCACAATCTGAACATAGTCTCATAATCCATTGATACGTCCCAAACGTATCTATAATTTCTGCTTGCTCTATGCATGTTTTGTGTGATATTGCTATGCTTTTGATACACTTTCATATCTTTTTATAACATATTTTGGACTAACCTATTAATGGTTGCAAGAGTGCACAAGTTCTTGTTTTTGTACTTTCAGTGTAGGAATTACTTGGATAAAGGAAAGATTACAAAATGAAGCCTTGTAAGAGTTGGACTCACTTTCCCGAAATCTGTCCCCACCAGACAGGTTTTAAATATCGCCTCGGAATCGCTAGAAGACGGCCTCAAACGGAAAAACTTAAAACTACAAAGTTGTAGGGAATTTTTTTCCGGTGGATGTAGACATAAAATTCGGCCCAATCAGAGTTCTGATGCTTTCAGAAACCCCGAAATACAGAAGACGTAATCTGGATGACGGGAATCCGAGAGTGAGAGGAAACCTAGGTCAAAGGGCACCACGAAATTTCCTCCCCCTTGGCAGCCGTCTTGAGGGGGAGATCAATCTCCACAGCAGCACCATCTCCAAGGAAGAAGAAGGGGCCAAGGGCTGCTGCCCCCAAGGGCCGTGGTCGTGGCCGAGGGCGGCGCCGTCGCCGTCTCCTTCATCTCCTCCGGGCTGCACCTCTCCATCAACAACTCTCCCTCTCACCATGTCCATGTGTGAGTAGTTCCTCTCGGGTGTAAGGCTTATATCTTGATCTATGTGGTTTCTCTCTCACATGATGTGATCTTTGTTGTGATCATAGGCTATGTTAATCTAGGGTGATCCCATGATATTTCCCCTTCCTCTATGTATTGGATTGATGTACTCAATTGATCTTATCTAGTATAATCTCCGAGACCAAGGTGACAACGGTCTATTGGACATGGGTTAGAAGAATATTATCATGAGTGATTTCCTCTTTTGTGTGTGGATTGAAGATTGAGAGTCTCTTGGTGCTTGTCTTTGACTATCCTTTAGATATGTTGTGGTGATTGTGTACTCTCTTTGGATGGCCGCGGTGACATTGGGAAATCCATAGATTGAGAACTACGAACTCTGAGGTGTGATTTTGTAGCCCTACACAATTCTCGTCCTCTATTGATCACAAAGGAATGACCTCCGAGTACGTCTCCATTGCATGTTTTATGGGAAATATCATGTGATTAGACTATGTTAATGTTGTTGGGAGTTGCCACTAGTGAAAGTATGAAGCCTAGGCCTTGTTTCCATCATTGTTACACAGGTTGCACTCACTATTGTTACTTGTTTCTTTGCTGCACTTTTTATTACAGATTTATATTACTTCGTTTTATCACACCTATCACTCATATTTTACCATCTCTTCGCCGAACTAGTGCACCTATACAACTCCTAGTTGTATTAGGTGTGTTGGGGACACAAGAGACTTCTTGTATCTTAATTGCAAGGTTGCTTGAGAGAGACCATCTTCAACCTCTACTTCCCTGAGTTCGATAAACCTTAGGTCACCCATTTGAGGGAAATTGCTGTTGTCCTACAAACCTCTGCGCTTGGAGGCCCAACATAGTCTACAAGAATAGAAGCGTGTGTAGACATCAAGCTATTTCTGGCGTCGTTGCCTGGGAGGTGAGTGATTGAAGGTATATCTTTAGATCTTGCAATTAAATCTTTTCGTTTCTTGTTTTTATTTTCACTAGTTAGGCCTTATGGAAAACAACAAAAATATTATGAGAGAGCTTTATGAGCTCTACCTTGAGTTGGGACATGAAGTGTTTGAAGAGAAAATCAAAAAGCCTATGGCGCTTCATTATTTGCACAACACTCATGTTAGTAGCAATGTTATTAGTATGTCTTCTTTGAATACCTTTGATCATAATGATATGCAAAGCTACAAGCTTAGGGATGCTACGTTTTATGAAGATGATATTTTTAGCCCCCCAAGTTTTGATGAGGAAATTTATTTTGATGATACTTTGTCTCCTATCTATGATGATTTTTGTGATGACACTTATGCTATAAATAATACTATTTTTCAAGTGCATCATGATAAGAATGATTCATGTGATAGCTTATGTGGGGAGTAACAAATTTTCTATGCTTGTGGATCATGATAAGAAAGTTTTATGTGATACTTATATTGTTGAGTTTATTCATGATCCCACTGAAAATTATTATGAGAGGGGAACATATGCTTACAGATATTTCAATAATATCAAGTTCCCTCTCTTTATGTTGAAGGTTTTGAAGTTGCACTTATTTTGGCTTCCTATGCTAATATCTTTATGCTCCCATGAGTTATTTCTCTACAAGATCCCTTTGCATAGGAAGCATGTTAGGCTTAAATGTTTTTGGTATTTTCTTCTTCATGCTCTCTTTTGTTCTTCAACTCTTATTCCTACGAGAGCATCATTAAAATCTTAAGCCTATCTTTATGGCTATAAAGAAAGAGCTCTAGGGAGACAACCCTTGTTATCTTTACTTTAAGTTTTTACTTTTTGTTTTTAGTGGTCTTGATGATTGTTACTACAGTAGCAACATCTGTATCTTTATTTTCAAGCTTTGTGCCAAGTTATATCCTCATATGGCAAGGGAAGTGAAAGTTGTGACATGCTGTCCAGAAAACAAATTATGTCCTCGTGACGGGAAAAATCATAGAAAAATCTCTGTTCATCTTTTTGAGCTGAATTTTCTACACAGCGTGATCTATACAATCACGGAACTTTCATATGTTCTGAGTTTTTTGATTTGAGTTGCAGAAGTGCCCCTGAAAAATTCTTTACTACCTGTTGTTCTGTTTTTCACAAATTCTGCCACGTTTTGTCTCTCCTAACTTTTGCAAACCTTAAGCTTGCTTTTTCTTTGCAAAAACTTTTTGGCAATCTTGAGAAATAGTAGCTCTTCAAGAATATCTTTATATCCATGGGTAAAAATTATTTATTAAGGGTACTAACCTCTCTAATCAGCTTATGATGAGTTGTGTATGAAGGGAGTTTTCAAGTGTGCGATGGAAGATGATGAAAGAAGATCCAGGAGTGTCAAGCGCTCAAGCTTAGGGATGCCCCCATGCATCCCCAATAAATATTCAAGGAGACTCAAACGTCTAAGGTTGGGGATGCCCCCGTGCATCCCCTTCTCCATCAACAATCATCAGTTCGTCATTCGTCTCACTATATTTTTATCACTTCATGCGTTATGTGCTATGCTTGGAGCGTCTCACTCTTAGGTTTTATTTTTAGTTTTATTTAGCTTTTCTTGATGTTCATAACAAGTTAGATCCTGTCTTACTTTGTGTGGGAGAGAAACACGCTCCACTTTCAAAATCTAGAACACATCATAGGATTCTTCATGCCTATCTTTTTGCTGTTGTGTGTTCTTTATATTTTCATAGCTACTGCCATGTTTAGTTTTAGTTTTAGTTTGTCTTTAGCAAGAGCCTTGGCTTTTGTTTAGTTTGTTGCTGGAACTCTCTTTATTTTTCATGTTTATCTTGTTAAGAGAGTTGGTTGTTGCACTGAGTTGCGTCTTGTCTTGAAAGTAGGTAATTGAGGTTGCTATTTAATTTTAGTAGTAACTTGCAATGGTTTTGAGGTATTGATATGAGTAATGTTTGAACTTTTGGTGTCAAGAGCTCTATCCTATTAGTGA
This sequence comes from Bromus sterilis, assembly GCA_950022295.1. NCBI lineage: Eukaryota > Viridiplantae > Streptophyta > Magnoliopsida > Poales > Poaceae > Bromus > Bromus sterilis. Next base: position 11,612,019 of record OX465596.1, read on the forward strand.
TAGGTGTCGTATTTTGGGCAATCCGTGTCTATTTTCAAAACCTACAAATTAGTTGAGAACTCTAGCTGCTAGATGGATCACTACTCTTCTGATGGGTCGAATATTAGAGTACACTCACGTACCATGAGTCGAGGATGCGCAAGGATAACCAAACCCCCATACAATCCTCCTCGGGGTACTTGTCTCTTTGTGAACCTCCTTATTAGATTGAGAGTTACCGATAATAAGTGCATGAGTTCTTCGGACTAATGTGAGTATTTTAAAGTTGACACTTCCACCTTCCCATTTTTTTCCAGCCTCTCCTGTGCCGTGCATTGCTTTCTTCTCACTCCGAGAGTTGGTGTCCAGCTTCGCCGGTACATCCAAACCCTTGGCATGATACGCTCTGTCATCATAAACCTCCTTATATCTTTCCTCAAAACAGCCACCATACCTACCTATCAAGGCATTTCCATAGCCTTTCCGAGATATATTGCCATGCAACATCCACCTCTTCATGACTTGATTTTCATGTCATACATGTTCCTGCTACACTGGCAGATGCATACATTGCATACATCATGATAGTTACATTTTCTTTATGATTTGAGTACTTTGTAAAGTGTGAAAGATCTTCTATACGTTTTGTAATATATAGAGTGTTGCCCTTAAAGTGAGGAAAAGATCCCAAAGAGGACAAAATCAAAAGATCCTAAAGAGGACAAATAAGAGAAATAGAAAGAGCCATTGAGGCCAACAAAAAAATACAAAAAAATAGAAAAAGGAGAAAAAGAAATAAAAAGAGAGAAAGGGGCAACACTACTATCCTTTTGAGAGATCCACACTCGTACTCCCTCTTATATCTTGTACTCCATAGAGATTATCATTCATGCATATAGCTATGTGGGGACCTTCACACTATAAAACTTGGTTTGTATATTCCAATGATGAGCCTCCTCAAATGAGCTCTAGGTATTCTTGAGCAAGCAAGTTGGATGCACCTCCACTAGTTCCATTGGAGAGATTTTCTTAGCTCTTATGTGCATCCGTTGCATGGCAATCCCTACTCCTCACATCATATCTATCACATGGCCTTCTCTCGCCTATGATTGTCCTCATTGATGTGAGCCTTTCACATTTTTTTTCTTCCTCCTCCATCATTCTTCTCTCTTTGGCATCCTAAGTGTCAACTTTCTTGCTTACGCTCATCCATTGCATGAGTTCTCATAAGGTCGAAAAGGAGTGGATCATTTTGACTTGTACCTGACTAGTGGTCTGGGGATGAGTCAAGATAAAATTCCAAACAAGACCAAGTGTGAAACTTTAGTAGATTGAGTTCTCAACAAAAAAAACGTTTTCATCTCGTATTCCCTATCCCCTTTCTTGCACGCAAACACCATTTGGAGACATTCAAGTCACGGACAGCGAGAGCTTTTGCACCCTTTGTTCTTTTGTTGCTTGTGTCAATGCTAATATAGACTCTTGCTTGTTAAGACTTGAATTGAATTGCATGCTCTGATTGCTTTAATTAAAAGTCCTTATATGTTTGTGTGACATGTCAACACAGAAATTATGCTTGTTATCGAAAGGGAGTGGATCCTAATAGACTCTCGGATTCCCGTCATCCAGATTACGTCTTCTGTATTTCGGGGTTTCTGGAAGCATCCGAACTCCGATTGGGCCGAATTTTATGTCTAAATTCACCGGAAAAAAATTCCCTACAACTTTGTAGTTTTAAGTTTTTCCGTTTGAGGCCGTCTTCTAGCGATTCGAGGCGATCTTTAAAACCTGTCTGGTGGGGACAGATTTCGGGAAAGTTAGAGTCCAACTCTTACAAGGCTTCCTTTTGTGATCTTTCCTTTATCCAAGTAATTCCTACACATAAAGTACAAAAACAAGAACTTGTGCGCTTTTCCAACCATTAATAGGTTAGTTCCAAAATATGTTATATAAAGATATGAAAGTTATCAAAAGCATAGCAATATCACACAAAACATGCATGGAGCAAGCAGAAATTATAGATACGTTTGGGACGTATCAACATCCCCAAGCTTAATTCCTGCTCGCCCTCGAGTGTAAATTTCTGTGGTGACATGCCACACAACCAAATAAGGACTTTAAAGTAAAGCAATTAAAGCAAGCAATTCAATTCAAGTCTTAACAAGCAAGAGTCTATATTAGCATTGACACAAGCAACAAAAGAACAAAGGGTGCAAGAGCTATCGTTGTCCGTGACTCGAATGTCTCCAAATGGTGTTTGCGTGCAAGCAAGGGACTGGGAAGAAAGAGAAAAAATGTTGTTGAGAACAACTATCTACTAAAGTTTCACACTTGGTCTCCTTTGGATTCTTATCTGGACTCGTCCCCAGACCACTAGCCAGGTACAAGTCAAACTGATCCACTCCCTTTCGATATTTTGAGCACTCATGCAATGGATGAGCGTGAGCAAGAAAGTTGACACCTAAAAGGCGAAACAGAAAGAAGGTGGAGGTGGAAGACAAAAAGGTGTGAAAGGCTCACATCAATGAGGACAATCATAGGCGAGAGAAGGCCATATGATAGATATGATGTGAGGAGTAGGGATTGCCATACAACGGATGCACATGTGAGCTAAAAAGCTCTCCAAGGGAACTAGTGGGGGTGCATCTAACTTGCTTGCTCAAGAAGACCTAGAGCTCGTTTGAGGAGGCACATCATTGGAATATACAAGCCAAGTTCTATAATGTGAAGGGTCCACACATAGCTATATGCATGATGATGATCTCTATGGAGTACAAGGGATAGAAGATGAAGTACTAGTGTGGATCTCTCAAAAGGAATAGTAGTATTCCCCCTTCTCTCTTTTTATCTTTTTCTTTTTCTCTTTTTTTTATTTTTTGGTGGCCTCAATGGCTATTTCTATTTAACTCTCATTTTCCCTCTTTGGGATCTTTTGATTTTGTCTTCTTTGGGATCTTTTCCTCACTTTAGGGGCAATACTCTATATTTTACAAGAATATAGGAGATCTTTCACACTTTACAAAGGAACTCACATAAAGAAAATGTAACTATCATGATGCAAATGTATGCCTCTGCCAGGGTAGCAGGGTATGCAATGATACTAGCGCGTCATTTAGCAATGATTAGGGCAAGGCCCAACTAGCATGCGGCTCATCGATCAAGAAAGTAGCATGTATGACATGAAGATCAAGTCATGAGAAGGTGGATGTTGCATGGCAATGTATCTCGGAAAGGCTATGGAAATGACTTGTAGGTAGGTATGGTGGCTGTTTTGAGGAAAGATATAAGGAGGCTTATGATGACAGAGCGTATCGTGCCAAGGGTTTGGATGCACCGGCGAAGTATGCGCCAACTCTCGAGGTGAGAAAGGGCAATGCACGGTACCGAGGAGGCTAGAAAAAGTATAGGTGGGTAGAAGAGTCAACTTTCGAATACTCACATTAGTCCGAAGAACTCATGCACTTATTATCGGTAACTCTCAATCTAATCAGGAGGTTCACAAAGAGACAGGTACCCCAAGGAGGAGTGTGTGGGGGTTTGGTTATCCTTGCGCATCCTCGACTCATGGTACGTGAGTGTACTCTAATATTCGAACCCTCCAGAGGTTTAGTGATCCACCTAGTAGCTAGAGTTCTCAACAGGGGTTTTTTGGTTTTCGAAAAACACACGGATTGCCCAAAATACGACATCTATCACTAATAGGCAAGAGCTCTTGACACCATAAGTTCAAACATTACTCTAGTCAATACCTCAAAACTATTGCAAGTTACTACTACAAAGAGAATAGCAACTTTAACTACCTACTTTCAGTCAAGACACAGAACTCAGTGCAACAGGCAAACTCTCTAACAAGATAAAACATGCAACCTATAGAAAGTTAAACCTAAGACAAAAGAAAAGCTCTAGAAAAACTAAAGCACTACAACTAAACAGAACAGCAGCTAAGAAAAGAAAAAGAACAGCTCACAGCTTAAAGAATAGGCATGCAAATCCTATGAGGAGTTCTAGTTCAGGCGGAGCGTGAATCTCTCCCACACAAAAGAGTAAGTTGGGGTCTAACTTGTTACTAGAGCAAAGAAAGCAAAACAAACCTAGAAAAGTAAAGAGCGAGACGCTCCAAGCAAAGCACATAATGCATGAAGTGATAAAAATATAGTGCAACGAGGGACAAACTGATGATTGCTGATGAAGAAGGGGATGCATCGGGGGCATCCCCAAGCTAAGACGCTTGAGTCTTCTTGAATATTTATTGGGGGTGCACATGGGAATCCCCAAGCTTGAGCGTTTGACACTCCTGAATCTTCTGTCATCACCTTCCATCGCGCACTTGAAAACTCCCTTAATACATAACTCATTGTAGGCTGATTAGAGAGGTTAGTACCCTAATAAAATAATTTTCCTCTACTGCAAATAAAGATTTCCAGGAAAAGCTACTGTTTCTCTTGCCTGCCCAAAAAAGTTTGCAAAGAAAAAGCAAGCTTAAGGATTGCAAAACTGCGAAAAGAAAAACCGGGGCAGAAGCTGAGAAAAACAGAACAGCAGAGACAGGAGAATTTTTTCGAGGTACTTCTGCAATCAAATCAAAAAACTTTGAACAGACACCTGAAAGGTAATTGTATGGAGTATTCTGTCAAAAAAATTCAGATCAAAAAGATGATTTGGTGATTTATTGAGAATTTTTCCGTCAAGCAGACATAATCTGTTTCTGGACAGCAAGTGATACGTTCCAAACGTATCTATAATTTCTGCTTGTTCCATGCATGTTTTGTGTGACTTTGCCATGTTTTGCTTGAACTTTCATACACTTTTGAACCTATTTGGACTAACTTATTAACTCAGTGCACCCAGTTGCCAGTTTCAGTTTTCTGTTGTTTTTGTATTTCAGGTTTTCCGGCCATTAAAACTGCTCCAAAAATTCCGAGAAAAATATATAAAAAATCAGCGCAACAGAAGCTTCCGGAATCAACAAGAGAGGGAAGGGAGCCACCACCAGGCAGCCAGGAGGACAGGTGGCACGGCCCCACCCTAGGCCGCGCCAGGGACCCACCTGACTGCCTCGTGGGTCCCCTCGACGCCCCCTTCGCCTATATTTACCCCTCGGGTGGAAAGCCCTAATACGGGCTCCTTTTTCACGATCTCGCCTCTGTTCCGCCGCCGCCGCCGTTTCTAAATCGGTGCTGCCTGGAGAAGCTGCTCCGGCACCCTGCCGGGAGAAGCTACCCCCTCCGGGAGACCCTCCATAGCCATGGACGCCTCCCGTATGTACCGTGAGTAGTTTCCCTTGGACCATGGGTCCGTGACCAGTAGCTATGTGATCTATCTCTCCCCCTTTTGTGCTTCCACTTTCGAGTCCTCGTGAGCTGCCTCACATGATCGAGGCATCTATGTAATTTCTGTTGTTGCTATGCTGAGTTTGTTGGGATCTGATGGATTATGAGACTATGTTCAGATTGTGATGAGTAATATATTTGGTTCTTCTCTTTTATATTTTGTTCTTGAGTAAATTCTTGCATGTTCTCCGTTGCGGTATTTGCTTTGGCCAAGTATTTTATTTGCAACTCCAAGAGAGAGCGTTATGCTCGATTGTGGGTTCAGCCCCCTGATGTCTAGCTTGAGTGAGAAAATGAGACTAGGGGATGTGTTGTTGCCACCAGGGATAAAACAACGGTGCTTGTACCTGCGGGTGCAAGGATTGTTTACTTTATGCAAAGTTCTTTTAATGCAGTTGTCTGTTGCTTTGAGTTTACACTTTGGGTGGGATTCGCAACTTAATACCAGCGAGATGTTCTGGATAGATATCTCAAGGTGGATGATTCGTAGTAGATGCAGATGGATTTTGGTCTACTTACCTTGGCGTACTGCCCATTGCTTTTGAGCCCTTCCTTTCTTTGCATCATAGTTAGCATTGCGGTGCCTTCATAATCCTGTCAATTGCCCAACTGTGATTTGTTTACCTCGCTAGCACTTTTATCGTCTTTTGGGAGAGAGACATCACTAGTGAAAATCACGGGACCCTGGTCCATCTTCACATTATTGTTCACACCCTCAATTTACTTTCAGATTTTACTTTCCTTTGCATCTTTTATCTCTTGCGTTGATCCTTTGTAAACGACAAGGCCGGAGGAATTTACAACTCCTCTGTACACGTTGGGAGCAAAGTTATTTGTTGTTGTGTGTATGTCCACGACAACACCCTAGTCAGGAAGCAATTTCTGGCGACGTTGTCACCTACTTGTATCTCCTGAGTCCTACTGGTTCGATAACCTTGGTATCTTCACCGAGGGAAACTTGCTGCTGCACTGCATCTCAAACCTTCCACTTGGGGTAACCAACGAGGGGCGAGAAGCCATCAAGAAAATTTCTGGCGCCGTTGCCGGGGACTCAAGTCTACAAGATAGGGGAGTTGCACACTATCTTTTATCTTTGCTTTTTAGTCTTGTCAGTTTACCCTTTAGTTTTTATCTTTGTGTCTTATATCAAAAATCCACAAAAAATAGTATGTCTAGTTCCTTACTTGCCAATCAATGTCTAACTTCTTTGAAACTAGATCTTATTGGCATGGAGGATTCAACGAGGATCAACAAAAGTGGTACAAGGAACACCGCTTGTCTCAAAATGGGATACACTTATGGAAACAAATACATCAGCTGTGTGAGTATGCTAGAAACTTGTGTTCAATATGTTGGATATGTGCCCTAGAGACAAATTAATAAAGATATTTGTCACATATCCGTTTTGTTCATAATACGTTTTATACTGTGCTATAACTGTATTACTTGGAAATACTAATACAAGTGTAGTATAAAACATGGTCCGTAGTTTAACTCGGGTAAACTATCTCATTGGGCAATTGATTGATCAAGCTTTCCTGATCATGGCGACACTTAAGTCCATTGAAAATGAGGTCATATCGTTAAGGGGAATGATGTGATGGACGTACACCCACCTAAAGTATTGCAATGTGATCGAGTCACATAGTTCAGCGTTGCTATGACTTTGTAACGTATGGCTTAGTCCTTAGACCGTAATGATCATACGTAATTATCATCTATGAGGAGACTTTGATTTGTATCCCACCGCCTGACTGAAATATGCTGGCTATAACGGTGCACTTTGGGTATTCCGAAATAGATGGTTGATGAGTATGTTAATAGATCAGAGCGGGATTTGTCAGTCCTTGTGACAGGACAGGTACTCTGGGCCCACTCGGTGATATTGCATCAAACACCTTGCAAGGACGTGACTAGGTCACAAGAGATGCAATGATCATGGACGAGAGAAGTTGTTTGTTGTGAACGAGATGTGAACACGGTATGTAGGATACCGACGATCAAACCTCGGACAAACAAAGTACCGCAACACAAAGGGATTACGTCGTATCGTTAACGGTTTCCAAAAGCGATCGAAGTTCATTCGATGGAAGCGCAGGGGCTGTCAAGGATTGTAACCAGGTCCAACTGACTAGTCATTGATCAATGAGAAGAGTCTCGACCATGTCTGTTGTTTCCCGGACCGTTAGGGTGTTACACTTAAGGGCAATCGATGCATAGGACAGTTACGGGATCAATCGGTGAAATAGGAGAAATCACCGGAATAGTTCTGAAGGAGGACGGAATAGTTTCCGGACATTTTGAATAGTTCAAAATAAAGTTTAATTGTTTTAATAATGTTTTATTATTTAATTATCTGAATTAAATATTTAAAACATATTAAATAAATTAAAAAAATGGGAAAAAGGCTAAATGGGCCCATGGGGCCCATTAAGGGAGGAGGGGGTCTCCCCCCTTGGGCTTGGCGCCAAGGGGGGGGGCCCATCCCCCCTATGGCCGGCGCACTCCCCCCTTGGGAGTTTAGTCCCACATGGGGGAGGGGAGGAGGATCACACCCCCTTGGCCTATATAAGGAGGGGTAGCCCCCCTTTTTCCAACACACCAATATCTCCTTCTTCCTCCTTCTCCTTCACGGAAGTGGACTCCCCTTGTTTGGAGTATGCACCTGGATTGGAGTTCTCCCCCATAAGGCAGGCCGTCGTTCTGCTGGAGTCGGGATCCGTAGCCGTCTTTCTTCCGCTGCTCGCCTGGTTCGGGGCCCGGGAGGAACATCGATTGTACCGTACGTGTATAATCTCTTCGAGGCACTACACCTGTGGTGCTACTTCGTCGCTGGAGGTTTACCGGGAGTCATCCTCGCCGATGGTGGTCTTCTACACGACAGGGAGGTCGTAGTTCTGAGTCTACGCCAACCACGTTCACAAGAACGTTTCCCTCTTTCGGTCTTCAAAGGTATGAACACCGATTCCCTCCGTTACTTTACATTGCTATAGCATAGATCTTGGGTTCGGGTACCGTAGGTATGAAAATTTTGTGTTTTCTGCCCCGTATCCCAACAGTGGTATCATGAGCTAGCTATGCGTAGATTTATTGTACGGGTAGAACACATCTAGGATGTGGGCATCGAATCTTCATTCGTTACCCTCCCACGTGTACTCATTCAGCATTGCGGCAATGTTTGATGAAGCGGCCCCCAACCGACCTTACGCGTTTACGCGAGACTGGTTCCACGCTTGACATATGGCTTGTACCATATAAAGTGGCTGGGGGTGCCTGTCTCTCTGCATTAGCGATGCGAAGATGTTTGCAACGGAGGGCCCCGACAGGGGTGTAATAGAGACAGATGGGAGACGGTGTTGTGGCATGTTTTCACAGGATAGAAACGGTTCTCTCTCTCGAAACCACTAGCAGCCACGTAAAACTTGCACAAGCTAAAGTAGAAAGGCGTTTAACTTTTGCTTTGCATGAAGGGGGATCATAGGTTGTATGATTTACATTTTACTTCCTGTTTTATGCTAGTATGCTAGATATATCGACGGTAGCACGATACAGGACCATCTCTCACAATACCAACATTGTGTTCTCCCTTGGTGGGCACCGCCTGGAAGGTTCTCCCATATGGCTTGATGCTCCGTACATACCCGAGTTGTCCTACATATTAAACGGAGTTCGCATGAGGTTGGGTTCGGCAAGCCTGGCATATGCAGATATGGCCTTGTTGAACAGCTAACATCAAGGTTCGATTGGCAGGCTTGACGTATGTAGATGCGAGCGTGGAACACAGGAGACCGAAAGGTCGAGCACGAGTTACATGCCTGATGTGATTGGCTTAGAGGCCTACCTGGTTCGCATACTGATGGCCGTGACGATCGGGGGAGGTATGGGGGCTAGGATTGTGTAATCACTTAATTAAATTGAGAGGTGTTTATCTAAGTGGGAGATTTCTAGAATTCTGGGATTAAATTGAAACTCCATATTATGAACAAAAGTCTAAATATGTATCCTTGTGAATCAACCTTGTAGATGGCAGCACCTCGCCCCTCGTTCAACTTAGGATCATTCTTAGAGAAAGATAAGCTAAAAACAGACGAGACAAACTTCACCAACTGGTTCCGCACCCTGAGGATTCTCCTCGTTCCCCTCAAGATGGCATACGTACTAGAGGACGCGTTAGGTGACGCACCAGTAGATGATGCCAGTCAGGACGAGAAGAATGTCTATCTCTCCAGGACTGATGATTACAACCTTGTCCAGAGTGGCATGCTCTACTCCATGGAGGCTGAGCTGCAGAAACGCTTTGAGAGGATGGGTGCATATGAGATTATCACCGGCCTCAAGGCGTTCTTCGCACCTCAAGCCAGGGCTGAACGGTGAGGCTTCTGAAGCCTTCTTCTCAGCAAATATGGACGAGCACGGCAGCGTGAGTGAGCACGTAGTCAAAATGTCTGGCTACGTTCAGCGCTTGAATGCTCTGGAATGCCAGATTCCAGATGAACTTGCTGTTGATAGAGTGTTGCAGTCGCTTCCCCCTTGCTACAAAGGCTTTGTGCTGAACTACAACATGCAGGGGATGAACAAAACCCCTTCTGAGTTGTTCGGCATGCTGAAAAGCGCCGAGGTTGAGATCAAGAAGGAGCACGCCGTCTTCATGGTCAACAAGACCACTGACTTCAAGAAGTCAAGCAGGCGGGAGAAGGCCAAGAGAGGTGGCCCCAAGAGGGATGGCAAGTCAGTTGCCACTCCTCCCAAGGCACCCAAGCCTAAACCCGGAGTGGAGTGCTTCTACCGCAAGGGTGAAGGTCACTGGAAACGCAACTGTCCCAAGTACCTAAAGGACAAGAAGGCTGGCAAGGTCGCCAAGAGAGACGAAGGTATATTTGATATACATATTGTTGATCTTCTCTTGACAAGCGCTGGGAACACATCCTGGATATTTGATACAGGATCTGTCGCTCATATTTCTAATTCCATTCAGGGACTAAGGAATAGGAGACGCTTGCTCAAGGATGAAGTGACGATGCGCGTGGGGAATGGCTGTCAGATTGAAGTCTTGGCGGTCGGCACGAAGCATCTTAGTCTCCCTTCGGGATTGGTTTTAGTTCTGAATAATTGCTACTATGTACCCGCGTTGAGTGTGAACATCGTTAGTTGCTCTTGCTTGAAGCGAGACCGCTATTCTTTTAAGTCTGATACAATTGGTTGTTCGATTTATAAGGATGAAATGTTTTATGTTCACGCACCGGAGTTGCATGGTTTATTCGTACTTGATCTCGATGGTGACGTGTGTCACATTAACAATATTGAGGACAAAAGATTGAAGAATGATGAAGATCACATGATGATGTGGCATTGCCGACTTGGTCATATTGGTATAAAGCGCATGGAGAAGCTCCATAAGGATGGACTTCTTGAGTCATTGGATTTTGGATCCCTTGATACATGTGAACAATGCCTCATGGGTTAAATGACAAGGACTCCATTCAATGGCGTAATGGAGCGTGCGGATGTCTTATTGGGGATCATACACTCGGATGTATGTGGACCTATAAACATCCCCACTCGCAATGGTCTTCGTTACTTCGTGACCTTTACTGATGACTTGAGTAGATATGGGTATATTTACTTGATGAAGCACAAGTCTGAAACCTTTGAAAGTTAAAGGAATTTCAGAATGAGGTCGAAAATCAACTCGGGAAGAAAATCAAGCACCTTCGATCGGATCGAGGTGGCGAGTATTTGAGTCACGAGTTTGGAAATCATCTGAAGTCTTGTGGCATAGTACCGCAGCTTACGCCGGCAGGCACACCTCAGAGAAACGGTGTGGCTGAGCGGCGTAATCGAACCCTATTGGATAGCGTACGATCGATGATGTCTCATACTGAGTTGCCTGTGTCATTCTGGGTGTATGCATTAGAAACTGCCGTTCATATTCTTAATAGGGCATCATCCAAATCCGTAAAGACAACCCCATTTGAAGAATGGTATGGCACAAAACCTAAGTTTTCTCACCTGAAGATTTGGGGTTGTGAGGCTTATGTTAGAAAACTACAGCCTGACAACTTGAATCCAAGGCGGATAAGTGCATCTTTGTGGGCTATCCCAAGGAAACTTGTGGATACACCTTCTACAACAAGTCTGACAGCAAAACGTTTGTTGCCAAGACGGGACACTTTCTTGAGAAGGAGTTTCTCGCGAAAGAGTTGAGTGGGAGGAAAATAGACCTCAATGAAGTGACTGACCAATCACTCCAATTGGAAGAAACGGCTACGGAAATTGTTCTGGAACCATCTTCCATAATAGGAGCTGAAGAGAATGGCCAGAACGACATTCATAACGATCATGATATTGATAATGATCATGATGAGAATGAAGAGGAACCTTTTATGCCCCGTAGGTCATCAAGAGTCCGTCAACCTACTGAGTTTTACGGACAGCTTGTGAATGCAATCTCGGCTGATGAGTCGGATGAACCTACAAGTTACAAAGAAGCAATGGAGGGACCCGAGTCCGAGAAATGGCTTGAATCCATGAAATCCGAAATAGACTCCATGTACACCAACAAAGTATGGACTTTGGTGGATATTCCCGAGGACCGCAAGGCCGTCGAGAATAAATGGATTTTTAAGAAAAAGACTGACGCAGATGGAAACGTATCTGTCTACAAAGCTCGACTTGTCGCGAAGGGTTTCCGACAAATTCAAGGAGTTGACTACGAGGAGACGTTCTCTCCTGTAGCGATGATAAAGTCTATTCGGATCCTACTAGCAATAGCTGCATATCATGATTACGAGATATGGCAGATGGATGTGAAGACTGCATTCCTAAATGGCAACATTGAGGAAGAGTTGTATATGATGCAACCAGAGGGGTTTGTCGATCCAAGGAATGCTGGTAAGGTGTGCAAGCTTCAACAGTCCATCTATGGGTTGAAGCAAGCATCTCGGAGCTGGAATCTTCGATTTGATGAGGTCATTAAAGCTTTTGGATTTGTCCAAAACGTCGAAGAGTTCTGCGTCTATAAGAAACTGAGTGGGAGCTCTGTAGCATTCCTTGTGTTATATGTAGATGACATATTACTAATAGGGAACGATAAGAAATTCTTAGAGGAAGTGAAGGAATATCTGAATGGACAATTTTCCATGAAGGACCTAGGTGAAGCTGCGTACATATTAGGGATTAAGATCTATAGAGATAGACCAAATCAACGGTTGGCCTTGAGTCAGAACACTTATATTGACAAGATATTGAAAAGGTTCAAAATGGATGACTCCAAGAGAGGTCTCTTGCCAGTTATAAAAGGTGTCAAATTAAGCGTGACTCAATGCCCAACCACAGCAAAAGAGAAGGAGGAGATGTCCTCAAAGCCCTATGCCTCAGCCATAGGTTCTCTCATGTATGCTATGTTATGTACTAGACCGGATTTAGCGCTGGCATTTAGTATGACTAATCGCTACCAGAGTAACCCGGTAATGGCTCACAGGACAGCAGTAAAGAACATCCTTAAGTACTTAAGAAGAACCAAGGATCTCTTTCTCGTTTATGGAGGAGTTGATGAGGAGCTCACCGTAAAAGGTTACGTTGATGCAAGCCTCGGCTCAGATCTAGATGAATCGAAATCCCAGACGGGATATGTTTTCATGTTGAACGGTGGCGCAATTAGCTGGAGGAGCGGCAAACAGTCAGTCGTCGCTCAATCTACAATGGAGTCGGAGTATATTGCCGCTTGCGAAGCGTCAAACGAGGCGTTGTGGCTGAAGAAGTTCGTGATCGAGCTTGGCGTCTTTCCCAGTTGCACTGACCCCGTGGGAATCTTCTGCGACAACACGGGTGCCATTGCTAACGCGAAGGAGCCAAGAACTCACTCTACAACCAAGCACATCCTCCGAAAGTTCCATGTGACGCGAGACTATGTCAGGGATGGACACACTAGGATTCACAAGATACATACGGATCTGAACGCAGCTGACCCGATGACTAAACCTCTTCCACAAGGCAAGTTTGAAGAACACCGAGAGACCATTGGTGTTAGATACATACCTGATGTAAACTAGTGTAATTTGTACTCTAGTGCAAGTGGGAGACTGTTGGATATGTGCCCTAGAGACAAATTAATAAAGATATTTGTCACATATCCGTTTTTTTTCATAATACGTTTTATACTATGCTATAACTGTATTACTTGGAAATACTAATACAGGTGTAGTATAAAACATGGTCCGTAGTTTAACTCGGGTAAACTATCTCATTGGGCAATTGATTGATCAAGCTTTCCTGATCATGGCGACACTTAAGTCCATTGACAATGAGGTCATATCGTTAAGGGGAATGATGTGATGGACGTACACCCACCTAAAGTAATGCAATGTGATCGAGTCACATAGTTCAGCGTTGCTATGACTTTGTAACATATGGCTTAGTCCTTAGACCGTAATGATCATACGTAATTATCATCTATGAGGAGACTTTGATTTGTATCCCACCGCCTGACTGAAATATGCTGGCTATAACGGTGCACTTTGGGTATTCCGAAATAGATGGTTGATGAGTATGTTAATAGATCAGAGCGGGATTTGTCAGTCCTTGTGACAGGACAGGTACTCTGGGCCCACTCGGTGATATTGCATCAAACACCTTGCAAGGACGTGACTAGGTCACAAGAGATGCAATGATCATGGACGAGAGAAGTTGTTTGTTGTGAACGAGATGTGAACACGGTATGTAGGATACCAACGATCAAACCTCGGACAAACAAAGTACCGCAACACAAAGGGATTACGTCGTATCATTAACGGTTTCCAAAAGCGATCGAAGTTCATTCGATGGAAGCGCACGGGCTGTCAAGGATTGTAACCAGGTCCAACTGACTAGTCATTGATCAATGAGAAGAGTCTCGACCATGTCTGCTGTTTCCCGGACCGTTAGGGTGTTACACTTAAGGGCAATCGATGCATAGGACAGTTACGGGATCAATCGGTGAAATAGGAGAAATCACCGGAATAGTTCTGAAGGAGGACGGAATAGTTTCCGGACATTTTGAATAGTTCAAAATAAAGTTTAATTGTTTTAATAATGTTTTATTATTTAATTATCTGAATTAAATATTTAAAACATATTAAATAAATTAAAAAAATGGGAAAAAGGCTAAATGGGCCCATGGGGCCCATTAAGGGAGGAGGGGGTCTCCCCCCTTGGGCTTGGCGCCAAGGGTGGGCCCCATCCCCCCTTATGGCCGGCGCACTCCCCCCCCCCTTGGGAGTTTAGTCCCACATGGGGGAGGGGAGGAGGATCGCACCCCCCTTGGCCTATATAAGGAGGGGTAGCCCCCCCTTTTTCCAACACACCAATATCTCCTTCTTCCTCCTTCTCCTTCCCGGAAGTGGACTCCCCTTGTTTGGAGTCTGCACCTGGATTGGAGTTCTCCACCATAAGGTAGGCCGTCGTTCTGCTGGAGTCGGGATCTGTAGCCGTCTTTCTTCCGCTGCTCGCCTGGTTTGGGGCCCGGGAGGAACATCTATTGTACCGTACATGTATAATCTCTTGGAGGCACTACACATGTAGTGCTACTTCGTCGCTGGAGGTTTACTGGGAGTCATCCTTGCCGGTGGTGGTCTTCTACACGACAAGGAGGTCGTAGTTCTGAGTCTACGCCAACCACGTTCGCAAGAACGTTTCCCTCTTTCGGTCTTCAAAGGTATGAACACCGATTCCCTCCGTTACTTTACATCGCCATAGCATAGATCTTGGGTTCGGGTACCGTAGGTATGAAAAAATTGTGTTTTCTGCCCCGTATCCCAACACAATATATAATATATCTTTCTGCAGGGATGAATCTTGTTGCTTTATGAGGCACAAACACCTTGCTTTCCAATGTGAGTACAATGATGATGAAACCTTAGCTTCTTATGCTAAGAGAAACTATGGTTTTTATGATGCAGAGGAAATAGAAGAATTTGTTGCTTATAAGGGTGCCTATGAAATTACTTCTCTTCTTCAAAATATTGATGATGCCCCTTACAAATCTGAGAGTCTAGCTATACTTAACTATTGTTTGGAAAATTACGATGCAAATTACTATATTACTGATCATCTTGAGAGAATCTCTCCTCTAAAGGAAGAGACTAATGTTTTGCAGGACTCTATGGAAGAAGAAATTACTGAACCTGAAAGCTCCTTGGATGAAAAAGAGGAGGAGAGTGACGAACAAGAGGAGGAAGAATGGAGTCATCCATGTCTATCTTCTAATGAGAGTAACTCTTTGACTCTTATCTTATATGAGTGTTATGATCCTATGGATTCTTTTGAAATATCCCTTTTTGATGAAGTTGATGCCTTCTATGCTTATGGCCGTGATGCCACTATGGATGATGCTTACGGAGATGAACTTGCTATAGTTCCTCATGTTAAGCATGAAATTTTTGCTATTGCACCCACACTTGATTGTCCTATTATCTTTTTGAAATCTCCAACTCGTATTCCGGAGAACTTTGCTCTTATCAAGGCTCAATGTGATGGGTTGCATTTATCTTATAATCCTAAAGACCGTGTTGAAAACTATACATGTGTGCTTGCAGTTCATGAACAACATGATTTATGTGATAGTTATATTCTTGATGTTGTTCATGATACTACTGAAAATTATTTTGAGAGAGGGAAGTTTGGTTGTAGAAACTTCCATATTACTAAAACTCCTCTCTTTATGTTGAAAGTTTTGAAGATGTTCTTGTTCCACCTTCCTATGCTTGTCTCTTTATGCTTCTTTGATTTATTTTCTTACAAGATTCCTAGGCATAGGAAGTGGGTTAGGCTTAAATGTGTTTCAAATTTGCTTCTTGATGCTCTCTTTTGCTAAAATTCCTATTCTCTTGTGAGAGCATCTTTCATAATCTTTAAGCCTAGCTAATGGCTCTAAAGAAGCACTTTCGGGAGGCAGCCCGCAACGAATTTAGGTTTTTCTTTTTGCTTTTGTTCTGTTCTTAGTGGTCTTGATGATTTTTATTACTGTAGCAACATCATTGTATCTTTACTTTTCAAGCTTTGTGCCATGTTTAGCCTCATACGGCAAGGGAAGTAAAAGTTGTGATATGCTGTCCAGAAACCAGATTCTCTCCTCGTGACTAGAAAAATCAGAGAAAAATCCCAGTTCATCTTTTTGAGCTGAATTTTTTACACAGAGTTGTCTATACAATTACGAAACTTCCGTATGTTCTGAGTTTTTTTATTTGAGTTGCATAAGTACCCCTAAAAAATTCGTTTCTATCTTCTGTTCTGTTTTTCACAGATTCTGTCATGTTTTGTCTCTCTTCACTTTTGCAAACCTTAAGCTTGCTTTTTCTTTGCAAAAACCTTTTGGCAATCTTGGGAAACAGTAGCTCTTCCTGGAAATATTTATTTGCAGTAGAGTAAAATTATTTTATTAGGGTACTAACCTCTCTAATCAGCCTACAGTGAGTTATGTATTAAGGGAGTTTTCAAGTGCGCGATGGAGGATGATGAAAGAAGATTCAGGAGGGTCAAACGCTCAAGCTTGGGGATGACCATCTGCACCCCCAATAAATATTCAAGGAGACTCAAGCGTCTAAGCTTGGGGATGTCCTCGTGCATCCCCTTCTTCATCAACAATTATCAGTTCGTCTCTCGATGCACTATATTTTTATCACTTCATGCATTATGTGTTATTCTTGGAGCGTCTCGCTCTTAGGTTTTGTTTTTAGTTTTCTTTTGCTTTGTTTGCTGTAGTAACAAGTTAGACCCCAACTTACTCTTTTGTGTGGGAGATATTCACGCTCCGCTTGAACTAGAATTCCTCATGGGATTTGCATGCTTATTCTTTTAGCTGTGAGCTGTTCTTTTTCTTTTCTTAGCTGTTGTTCTATTTAGTTGTAGTGCTTTAGTTTTTCTAGAGCTCTTCTTTTTGTCTTAGGTTGAACTTTCTATAGGTCGCATGTTTTATCTTGTTAGAGAGTTTGCCTGTTGCACTGAGTTGTGTGTCTTGACTAGAAGTAGATAGTTAAAGTTGCTATTCTCTTTGTAGTAGTAACTTGCAATAGTTTTGAGGTATTGACTAGAGTAATGTTTGAACTTATGGTATCAAGAGCTCTTGCCTATTAGTGATAGATGTCGTATTTTGGGCAATCCGTGTGTTTTTCGAAAACCAAAAAACCCATGTTGATAACTCTAGCTACTAGATGGATCACTAACCTCTGGAGGGTTCGAATATTAGAGTACACTCACGTACCATGAGTCGAGGATGCGCAAGGATAACCAAACCCCCATACACTCCTCCTCGGGGTACC
This sequence comes from Bromus sterilis, assembly GCA_950022295.1. Classification (NCBI taxonomy): domain Eukaryota; kingdom Viridiplantae; phylum Streptophyta; class Magnoliopsida; order Poales; family Poaceae; genus Bromus; species Bromus sterilis. Next base: position 11,629,621 of record OX465596.1, read on the forward strand.
TGTCTCTTTGTGAACCTTCTGATTAGATTGAGAGTTACCGATAATAAGTGCATGAGTTCTTCGGACTAATGTGAGTATTCGAAAGTTGACACTTCCACCCACCTATACTTTTTCTAGCCTCTTCGGTACCGTGCATTGCCCTTTCTCACCTCGAGAGTTGGCGCATACTTCGCCGGTGCATCCAAACCCTTGGCACGATACGCTCTGTCATCATAAGCCTCCTTATATCTTTTCCTCAAAACAGCCACCATACCTACCTACAAGGCATTTCCATAGCCTTTCCGAGATACATTTCCATGCAACATCCACCTTCTCATGACTTGATCTTCATGTCATACATGCTACTTTCTTGATCGATGAGACGCATGCTAGTTGGGCCTTGCCCTAATCATTGCTACATGACGCGCTAGTATCATTGCATATCCTGCTACCCTGGAAGAGGCATACATTTGCATCATGATAGTTACATTTTCTTTATGTGAGTACTTTTGTAAAGTGTGAAAGCTCTCCTATATTATTTTAAAATATAGAGTATTTCCCCTAATGTGAGGAAAAGATCCCAAAGAGGACAAAATCAAAAGATCCCAAAGAGGACAAATGAGAGTTAAATAGAAAGAGCCATTGAGGCCACCAAAAAATAAAAAAATAAAAAAAGAGAAAAATAATAAAACGAGAGAAGGGGGCATAATACTATTACTTTTGAGAGATCCACACTAGTACTTCATCTTCTATCCCTTGTACTCCGTAGAGATCATCATCATGCATATAGCTATGTGGGGACCTTCAAACTATAGAACTTGGCTTGTATATTCCAATGATGAGCCTCCTCAAACGAGCTCTAGGTCTTCTTGAGCAAGCAAGTTAGATGCACCCCCACTAGTTCCCTTGGAGAGCTTTTAGCTCACATGTGCATCCGTTGTATGGCAATCCCTACTCCTCACATCATATCTATCATATGGCCTTCTCTCGCCTATGATTGTCCTCATTGATGTGAGCCTTTCACACCTTTTTGTCTTCCTCCTCCACCTTCTTTCTGTTTCGCTTTTTAGGTGTCAACTTTCTTGCTCACGCTCATCCATTGCATGAGTGCTCAAAATATCGAAAGGGAGTGGATCAGTTTGACTTGTACCTGGCTAGTGGTCTAGGGACGAGTCCAGATAAGAATCCAAAGGAGACCAAGTGTGAAACTTTTGTAGATAGTTGTTCTCAACAACCTTTTTTCTCTTTCTTCCCAGTCCCTTGATTGCACGCAAACACCACTTGGAGACATTCGAGTGACGGACAGCGAGAGCTCTTGCACCCTTTGTTCTTTTGTTGCTTGTGTCAATGCTAATATAGACTCTTGCTTGTTAAGACTTGAATTGAATTGCATGTTTTGATTTCTTTACTTAAAAGTCCTTATTTGGTTGTGTGGCATGTCACCACAGAAATTATGCTTATTATCATTTACCTACTCGAGGACGAACAGGAATTAAGCTTGGGGATGTTGATACGTCCCAAACGTATCTATAATTTCTGCTTGGTCCATGCATGTTTTGTGTGACTTTGCCATGTTTTGCTTGAACTTTCATACACTTTTGAACCTATTTGGACTAACCTATTAACTCAGTGCGCCCAGTTGCCAGTTTCTGTTTTCTGCTGTTTTTGTATTTCAGGTTTTCCGGCCATTAAAAGTGCTCCAAAAATTCCGGGAAAAATATATTAAAAATCAGCACAACAGAAGCTTCTGGAATTACCAAGAGAAGGAAGGGGGGCCACCACCAGGCAGCCAGGAGGGCAGGTGGCGCGGCCCCACCCTGGGCCGCACCAGGGACCCTCCTGACTGCCTCGTGGGACCCCTCGATGCCCCCTTCGCCTATATTTACCCTTCGGGGTGGAAACCCCTAAGATCGATCTCTTTCTCGCGAACTCCCCTCTGTACCACCGCCGCCGCCGTTACAAGATCGGGGCTGCTTGGAGAAGCTACTCCGGCACCCTGCCGGGAGGAGGAACCCCCTCCGGAAGACCATCCATAGCCATGGACGCCTCCCGTATGCGCCGTGAGTAGTTCCCCTTGGACCATGGGTCCGTGACCAGTAGCTATGTGATGAATCTCTCCCCCTTTTGTGCTTCCACTTTCGAGTCCTCGTGAGCTGCCTCACATGATCGAGGCATCTATGTAATTTCTACTGTTGCTATGCTGAGTTTGTTGGGATCTGATGGATTATGAGACCATGTTCAGATTGTGATGAGTAATATATTTGGTTCTTCTCTTTTATATTTTGTTCTTGAGTAAATTCTTGCATGTTCTCCGTTGCGGTATTTGCTTTGTCCAAGTATTTTATTTGCAACTCCAAGAGAGAGCGTTATGCTCGATTGTGGGTTCAGCCCCTTGATGCCTAGCTTGAGTGACAGAAACATGAGACTAGGGGATGTGCTGTTGCCACCAGGGATAAAACAATGGTGCTTGTACCTGCGGGTGCAAGGATTGTTTACTTTACGCAAAGTTCTTTTAATGCAGTTGTCTGTTGCTTTGAGTTTACACTTTGGGTGGGATTCGCAACTTAATACCAGCGAGATGTTCTGCATAGATATCTCAAGGTGGATGATTCGTAGTAGATGCAGATGGATTTTGGTCTACTTACCTTGGCGTACTGCCCATTGCTTTTGAGCCCTTCCTTTCTTTGCATCATAGTTAGCATTGCGGTGCCTTCATAATCCTGTTAATTGCCCAACTGTGATTTTTTACCTCGCTAGCACTTTTATCGTCTTTTGGGAGAGAGACATCACTAGTGAAAATCACGGGACCCCGGTCCATCTTCACATTATTGTTCACACCCTCAATTTATTTTTAGCTTTAGGGATGTCACTTGCATTGAAATCTAAAAGAGAGTGTACCTCTACCATAGGTGGATGAGTGGTAGGTGATACGTCCCAAACGTATCTATAATTTCTGCTTGCTCCATGCATGTTTTGTGTAACTTTGCCATGTTTTGCTTGAACTTTCATACACTTTTGAACCTATTTGGACTAACCTATTAACTCAGTGCACCCAGTTGCCGGTTTCTGTTTTCTGTTGTTTTTGTATTTCAGGTTTTAAGGCCATTAAAAGTGCTCCAAAAATTCCGGGAAAAATATATAAAAAATCAGCGCAACAGAAGCTTCCGGAATCACCAAGAGAGGGAAGGGGGCCAACACCAGGCAGCCAGGAGGGCAGGTGGCGCGGCCCCACCCTGGGCTGCACCAGGGACCCTCCTGGCTGCCTCGTGGGTCCCCTCGATGCCCCCTTCGCCTATATTTACCCCTCGGGGTGGAAACCCCTAATATCGATCTCTTTCTCGCGAACTCCCCTCTGTACCGCTGTCGCCGCCGTTTCAAGATCGGGGCTGCCTGGAGAAGCTGCCCCGGCACCCTGCCGGAAGGAGGAACCCCCTCCGGGAGACCATCCATAGCCATGGACGCCTCCCGGATGTGTCGTTAGTAGTCCCCCTTGGACCATGGGTCCGTGACCAGTAGCTATGTGATGAATCTCTCCCCCCTTTGTGCTTCCACTTTCGAGTCCTCGTGAGCCGCCTCACATGATCGAGGAATCTATGTAATTTCTGCTGTTGCTATGCTGAGTTTGTTGGGATCTGATGGATTATGAGACTATGTTCAGATTGTGATGAGTAATATATTTGGTTCTTCTCTTTTATATTTTGTTCTTGAGTAAATTCTTGCATGTTCTCCGTTGCGGTATTTTCTTTGGCCAAGTATTTTATTTGCAACTCCAAGAGAGAGCGTTATGCTCGATTGTGGGTTCAGCCCCCTGATGTCTAGCTTGAGTGAGAAACATGAGACTAGGGGATGTGCTGTTGCCACCAGGGATAAAACAACGGTGCTTGTACCTGCGGGTGCAAGGATTGTTTACTTTATGCAAAGTTCTTTTAATGCAGTTGTCTGTTGCTTTGAGTTTACACTTTGGGTGGGATTCACAACTTAATATCAGTGAGATGTTCTGGATAGATATCTCAAGGTGGATGATTCGTAGTAGATGCAGATGGATTTCGGTCTACTTACCTTGGCGCACTGCCCATTGCTTTTGAGCCCTTCCTTTCTTTGAAGCATAGTTAGCATTGCGGTGCCTTCATAATCATGTCAATTGCCCAACTGTGATTTGTTCACCTCGCTAGCACTTTTATCGTCTTTTGGGAGAGAGACATCACTAGTGAAAATCACGGGACCCCGGTCCATCTTCACATTATTGTTCACACCCTCAATTTATTTTTAGCTTTTACTTTCCTTTGCACCTTTTATCTCTTGCGTTGATCCTTTGTAAACGACAAGGCCGGAGGAATTGACAACTCCTCTGTACTCGTTGGGAGCAAAGTTATTGTTGCTGTGTGCTGAACCTGAAAAAGATCCTGAAAAGAATGATCCACCCTAGGTTCGTGAAGAAGAAGCACCCGATAAGCGCAAGAAGTATACTAGAGAAGACTTTCTTGCAAGCAGACATGGGAAGGAACGAGAACCATGGGTACAGAAACCCATGCCTTTCCCAAACAAGTCCGTCAAAACCAAAGAAGAAGAGCACTATAACAATTTTTGTGAGTGGATGAAACCCCTTTTCTTCAAATCCCTTTGACTGATGCTATTAAGTTACCTCCTTATTCTAAATATACGAAATATATTGTTACTAATAAAAGAAAAATCCCTAATGAGGCAATATCTACTATGCTTGCTAACTACTCTTTCAGTGGCAAGATTCCTGAGAAGCTCGGTGATCCAGGTATACCCACCATTCCTTGCTCCATAAAAAATAATTATGTTAGAACTGATTTATGTGATCTTGGTGCAGGAGTGAGTGTTATGCCCTTTTCTCTCTACAAAAGACTTTGTTTAGAGAAACTAATTCCTACAGATATCTCTCTACAGATGGCCGACAAGTCCACGGCCGTCCCGATCGGTATTTGTGAGGATGTTCCTGTTGAAGTTAACAATTGCTTAATACTTACTGATTTTGTTGTGCTTGACATGCCCGAGGATGGGAGCATGTCCATTATCCTTGGTAGACCTTTTCTTAACACCGCAGGTGCTGTTATTGATTGCAATAAAGGGAAGGTTACCTTCAACGTGAATGACAAAGAACACACGGTGTATTTCCCGAAGAAGATCGACAAAAGGCATGGCCTTAACTCCATTGAGAATATCGAGACCGTGAAGATTGGAGAATGGGATTGTCCACTACATGTATACCACAAATACAAAACAATTATGGTGGGGACAATGTCCATTAAAGTGAGAGTGCAATGATCACTTCATAAGAGGTGAGACTTTCTGCGTTATATACCACAGGTTTGTTGGTAAGACTTGATCAACCTTGCTGGCTAGCATGTTTTATATAGGAAAAAAAGTTGAGCTTGTTATGTTTTCATTTACTTTAGCTTTTATTCTCCTTGTTGTACCCAACTTTTTGTGTTTAAAGCTTCACATGTTCTAACTTTTGTCTCAAGTTCACGAAAGTTTTTGCAGCTTTTTGAACTTTGAAAAATTCTCTACAATGAAGTTGCCCAGAAAATTCCAGAAAAATTAAAATCAAAATTTCCAGGTAAAAAGCCATCAGGAGGCACCTATGGCTGACCAGGGGGGTCCACCCCTGGCCCAGGAGGCCAGGTGGCGCGGCCCAGCTCCTGGTCGCGCCACCCACCCTCGTGGGGCCCACAGGCACCCCCTGCTGGCATCTCTTCTTCCACTCTCTCTCTCACCCCGAAAACTTGTGTTCTTGCTCTGGTTTCGTGTTCTTGATGTTCTTGAGCACGGAACTTCGGTCTCCCTCTACAACCACTCATTTGAGCTAAAATTTGGAACAAATACTCTCTGGTATGTGACTTCCTCACCCCTCCAATTAGTTTTCTAGTTGGTGGCTTCATTAGTGAGTATTTATTGGTTCTTGGTGCTGTTTAGTTGAGCTTAAATGTTTGTGTAGAAATTTATTTTTCAAGATTTGTTGCTAGTTTGAGCCTTGGTAAAGTAAGTAGAATGTTTTGCCCAAACTAGTTTTGCTTAAATCTTCGTTTTTGTGAATTGTTAAAAATTTCAGAAATGGAGAAGCTAGGAAAGTGGCTTGGGAAGAAGAAGCCTGAGCGCTCTAGCCGTGTCACGCGTTCCGCAGCTTCACCTTCAACCAATGGGTGAGCTATAATGAAGATATCGTACCCATGGAGATGTTGGACGCGTCACCTGCGAGAGCTATGACATTTCCATGCGAAGATTTCATGGAGGATGCCGGCATACGAGAAGAGTTCTATGCTCTGTGTGCCAATGCAGGTTTGACACAGCTTGTTACGAGCCGTGTACCACAGTACGAGACACTCACTGCTATTTTTGTTAACAGTTTCAGGTTTTACCCTGATAATGATATTGTGGTGTTTTGACTTTATGAAAGATTGCTGACCATGCCTATGAGTACATTTTGTGAAGCTTTAGGTTTGCCAGGCTTAGTCGAGAAGAAGAAGAGGAAAAATGTCCAAACTGTTGCACTCAACACTCTCCTCGACTCGTTCTGTAACACTGAAGTGAGGGCATCCAACCGCCAGAAGATTTCCAACATTTTTTTCCCTCACCTCAGGTATTTCGCCTATTATATTGCAAGAGGAGTGTTGGCTCGAGACAACACGAGCAGCACTTCTACGCCTGATACTGCTATCATGGCAAATGCCCTCTCAGGGAAGCACGAGTATCATGTGGGTTCGCTTATTGCGAAACGCCTTGCTACTAATAGTAACAAGGGGGACCTCTTTGGTGGCGTTTATTCCACACTTCTTTTGTAGTTTCTCCAAGGAGAACCGCGCCCAGATGATACAGTCTTTCCTTTTGTCAGCCTTGACTTGGCTGCCTTGAAGAGGTATTTCTTTGTTACTAAGGCCTCTGACCGCTATACACTTGATTATATTTTGCGGTTTAAAGACGGTGTGGAACGCACCGTCCGTCTACCTGCGCCACTTGTGTTTGATTTTTCTCGCAGGAACGTATTTCGTTTTTCAGTGGCCGAGTTTGATGAGATCACGGGGAGATACCAGTTTCACAACCCCACGGAGGGGGTCGAGCCAGACGAGGAGGAGCACGTGGTATATCCACCAGTTCAGGAGGAGACCGTCACCCCCTGGGGTGAAGGGTCTTCCTCTGGATGGGGGATGGGACCTTCCTCTTCCACGTGGGAGGATCCGAGGACTTCAGTGTACGCACCGGAGGGCTCATACAACCCTTGGGATTACCATTACCCTGGAGCAGGAGGCTCCTCAGGACCACAGTAGGAGAGCCCAACTTAGGCCAAAATCCTAAGCTTGGGGGAGTACGTGCTCTCCTCTCCTTTCCATTGTATCTATCGTTGGTTTGCTTTTATCTTTTTGCAAGTTTTTGCCTGTTCTTTTCTGTTCTTTTAGTTTGCAAAAACCCAAAAAGATTTCTCCTTTCTTTTGCTTTCGTTAAACCTTTAAAAAACCCAAAAATATGTTTCCTTTGCTCTTTAGTTTGCTTTGTTTCGGAGTTCAGCTCGAGTCCATGATGGCATTTTATTATAATTTCCTACGTTCGATCGTGCAAGTGACAAGACAGTAATGACGAAGATCGACGGAAGGGATGCAACAAGGAAAACCGGTATGAACTATTTTTGTTTATACTCTTGTACATATTCCTGTACTTATGATTAGAGACCAGCTTGTAACGACATAGTGCTATGTTTACAATGCTTTACCAGTAGTTCATGCTTTCTTTGTGGTTAGTCTCAAATAGCTAGAGTTTATAATGTGTTGCTTGAAATGATTGACATGCATTGCATTGTTCATGGTGTGGCATATTGAAGTGGTATTTCCCTCCGGGGGATTCTTGGATTGACTTGGCACATGTTCACGCATGTTAAGACTAAAAAGTCTGTTCTGCCTTGATGATCTTTTTACTTCAGGGTGAGTTATATCACTTTTATGCCCGATTCAATGTTGCTTTGTCGCTCTGCATGATTATGAATGTTATGCTCTCTAGTTGGTCGCTTCCCCGTCTTTTGCTAACCTTCCTCTAGCACCAAGCGGGATTCTGCTTGTGCTTCCACAATCACCTTTCTAAACCCAGTTGTTCCAATTGAGTCCACCATACCTACCTATATGTGGTATTTACCGGTCATTCCTAACTTAGACTTTCTTGTGCCATCTCGAAATTTATTCAAAAGCTTCCCCTTTGTAACCGTACAAGCTCATGGTGCGGTGAGGGAAAATCAGTATCTTTCATGCAAAAAATATTTTGACGGAAGTTTTAACTAGTCAATAAAAAAAATATGAGAGTTACACCTCCCCCATACTTGATGATGGAATGAAATGGACCAAATGCTGCTAAGGATAGGTGGAACAATACCCTCCTTCCATCCTTGAGGAAAAATAAAAGGTTCCATAGACCATCAAAGATTCATGGATAAGGGAATATGTGTAAGCAAAAGGAATTAATATGGTTGGCATGGGAGATATCGAGAGACCTTTACCGTTCACCGTTGACTGGAAAGTTGCACTTCTCAAAAGAGTTTTATCTCTGTTTTCAAAACCAAGAGCTCTGGCACATGCTTAGTCTTTGCTTCCTTTCATGGGTTTCCAACCTTGCCATCAAAAGCCACGGTTCGAGAGTCTCCACCTTCCTTTCTCCAAAGCACCAACTATGAGAGCATAATTGTCATTCTTAGTGTAACATGCATTGTCCCAAAGTATCACATTGTCTTCTGCATGCTTGTGATGTTTCTTACTTTGAGTTCTGAGTTCTAGTCTCCTTTAAAACTCCGGAGGAGTTTCTGCATTTATGTTTTGCTTCACTCATGGAGGCTAGCGAGATACCACTCTGATATGTTCATGCCATGTGCATTGTGATCTTGAATTGATTTTCAGCAGCATATTATTTACTTTTTGTTTGTTTGTGACTGATTACATGAAAGAAGGATTGCTTCGTGCATTGTCCTTGTAGCATGGTGTCAAAACTTGCTAAACTCTTTCGTAGTACATGCTTATTTACATCTATCGAAGAAAAAGAGTTTGTCAAAGTTTTCTTTGTCGCGTCCAGTTCGTTGAACTGAATTGCTTGAGGGCAAGCAATAGCTAAGCTTGGGGGAGTTGATACGTGTCAAACGTATCTACTTTTCCAAACACTTTTGCTATTGTTTTGGCTTCATTCTTGCACGATTTGAATGAAACTAACCCGGACCGACGCTGTTTTTAACAGAGCTACCAATGCTGTTTTCTTTTGTGCAGGTTTCTGGATATTTAGGTACGCTGAAAAAATCCCAAGAAAATATATAAAAAAATCAGCGTTCCGGAAGCTTCCGAGGATCCAAAGGGGGCCACAGGGCAGCCAAAAAGCAGCCAGGAGGGTGCCTGGCGCGGCCCAGCCCCTAGCCGCGCCACCTGCCCTCCTGGCTGGGTCCCACACCCCCTGGTGACCTACCTTGGCCCCTATTTATTCTCCAGACGCAGAAACCCCGAAACAGAAGTCGTTTTTCCAATCTACGTCGCGGAGCCGCCGCAACCCTCTGTTCTTCTCCGGGAGAGCTAATCTGGAGGCTGATTTGGCCTCCGGTGAAGGGAAATCATCGCCACTCCATCACCCCTCCATGACTTCTCCATCCATGTGTGAGTAATTCCCTGTTGTAGGCAAAGGGGATGGTAGGGATTGGATGAGTTAGATCATGTAATAGTTCAATCAGATTGTTGGGGGCATGTTGCCTATCATCTACTTGGTGTTTATCATCTCTGTTACAACTTGTTGCTCTTAATGCTTGCCACTTTGGGCCCGAGTGCCATGATTTCAGATCCGATCACCCTTTTGTTTCTTGAGTTTGTGGTGTTCTTGATCCTATCTATGAGTTGTATGCACCTATTATAGTTCGGAACCGGCGATCCCAATGGTGACAGCTTGGGACACCAAAGAGGATGGACTATAATTTGAGGATTCCGTGTATCCATGAAGTGTTAATGCTTTTTTCCGGTGCTCTTTGACAGGATTACCTTAATCTCCCTAATTTCCTTTTGGCCCCGTTTGTAGCGGGAGGGTAGGACAAAAGATGTTGTGCAAAGTTCTTATTGCAAGCACGTACAACTACCTTGGGATACATGCCTGATGTTTGATATTTGCCTAGATGATCCTTTATTTTCTGTGAGCCTTTCCCGTGTTAGAATCTATTACATGTTCGTTCTCATCCAAGCAGCGCCCAACCATCCATCTCCCTAGCCTACAGTGTTTTATTTCCTGTTGGTTACTAGTTGTTTACTTTTGCTGTTTCGCTACCACTATCACCACTATTATCAGCACCACTACTACCACCATATCACAGTTGCTACTAATACCTTTGTGCAAGCAAGTGTTTATTTCAGGTGCGGTTGAATTGACAACTCAACTGTCAAAGCCTGTACGTATTCTTTGTGTCCCCAAGTGTCGAATCAATAAATTGGGTTATCTTGCCCGCGAAGACTATCTCGATCCCCTACAGTTGAGGGTTATCATGCACCTATACAACTCCTAGTTGTATTAGGTGTGTTGGGGACACAAGAGACTTCTTGTATCTTAATTGCAGGGTTGCTTGAGAGAGACCATCTTCAACCTCTACTTCCCTGAGTTCGATAAACCTTAGGTCATCCACTTGAGGGAAATTGTTGTTGTCCTACAAACCTCTGCGCTTGGAGGCCCAACATAGTCTACAAGAATAGAAGCGTCCGTAGACATCACATCATAACCAACCTTGGATAACTCCATGAAGAACACGTAATCTTCATCTTTCAAGCGTTGCCTACGGACAAACCTTAAAGTATAACCCAAGGAAATCATTAGTCCATAAATATTGTCATCAATTACCAAAACCAAACATGAGGGTACGTGCACTTTCACCTATCTACATGCTTATTTTTAATCTGATGTGTTTATAACAGGGATGTTGATCATATGATGAATTGTTTTTTATGTTCAGATTTATGAGTGTCGTCTGGTTTGATCTTTAGATTTACGAGTGACGAATTGGGTGATGGCAAACTTCTAATGCTTTATCCACGCTTCTTGATACCCGGTATAAGAAGCAAATGTTGATAGCTTTGCTTTTCCATGCTCCATAGCATTGATCCATCTTCTTCGTGGATCCACCGAAAATGTTGATGACATAGTTGCTACTCTACATTTATTACTGAAGGAGTATGAAGTGGAAACTGAGGCATATACATCGGTTGAATAATCTATGATGTCCGCAATGAAGGTTCCTACAGTCATGGATGTTTTCCAAAACTTCATATATCAAGAGATACTTGCAACAACTAGACTCCAAGGTGAAATAGGGAAATACTTGAATAATGATTTGATGCCTTACACTGAAAACTTTAGTGTGTTGGATTGGTGGAAGGTGACTCAAACAAGGAACCCAACCTTAAAAAAAGTTGCAAGGGACATATTTGATATTTATGTTGCTTCAGAATCAACCTTTAATATAAGTAACAAGAAGTTCAATAAGACGTCTGCCATCTCATATTGTGGAGGTTATAACATGCTAAAAAGTTTCTCTTAGAAACAATTTCAAAGTTGAGCAAGTACTGCATTTTATAACATTTTCTCTTGAACTCATGTTATTGATATTTATCTATTATTGTGAATGCTCCCACATGAGAAACTACCTATAGGACTTGCCTTCAAGATATTCACGAGGGTATGCGAGTTAGTATTTCATAATTAAAAAACATATCTTGTGTATGTTAAACTCTCAAGTTCTTATGTCTTGCAATGCATATGTCCGAAACTAAGATTTGATGATTTGAGATTGTTGGGTTTATTCCCACATAGATCGTGGGAGGAGACGCAACACAACTTATAAGGCGGCGGACACCCCTCCTATCAGGCTAGTATTTTGGGAGGAGAGGGCCCAAGGTCTGACTTAAATTGGTGTTGCTCTTCAGTTGTGCGTGTCGACGCATGCGGGTAAAAAACGCTTGTGTAGCAAACCCTGGAATTGCGTAACAAGTGGTATCAGAGCCCAGGTGTCTGAAATAAATCTTGACACACTCACGGATGGTCGATCCCATGATTAATGGCCTGGAATCGTCGGTGTTGGCGTACTCATGGTGAACGATGTGTGAGTAGGAGATTGTTGGGTTTAGTCCCACATCGATCGTGGGAGAAGACGTAACACGACTTCTTGGGTCCAAGGAATTTCATAAGTCGGTGTTGCTCTTCGGTTAGGCCTATTGACACATATGTGTAAAAAATGCTTGTGTAACGGACCCCGAAATTGAGTAACAGTGATGTCAAAGATCGTGAAGTGTAAAGAATATCAAATCTGCGTGGGTTAATTTGGTATCTGGTTGAAGACACTTAATGGTGCCTTTTATGTTGTCATCATCAAAATCTTGAAGTGTTGAAGTGATGGAGCGGAGTAGCAGACATCTATAATGTATAAATAGTTCATCCCCATTAGCCTATTTATTTTAACATGCAAGCTATCCACATCATCACATAGGATCACCATGTAATTTTTTTTTCCACTAACACTTCATGCGCATGCTCCATTACATGCGCATGTGCATGCAACATATAAAAAATAAATATTAAACTCTTTTATGCACTCAACTTGACAATTAAGAAAAGATTTTTTAATTAAAAATCAAATTATATGTGAATTCTTTTTATATGTAATAGGTGGATGTCGCTAGTGTCTCTACTCAACATTTTTTCGTCTCATATCATCTCACTGGCATATCGTCAAGGTAATAAATAAACAAAACAATAATCACACTCATGTTTTATTTTTTCATCATTTGTTTAGATTTATACTCTATACGTACTTTTTTTAAATATAATCAAATTATACTATGTTTTATAAAACAATCCGTGTTTTAAAACATTAATTTGCTAATAGTTTTCGCAGCAACGTGCGAGGTATCATCTTAATTATAATATATTTTGTGTGCCTAATTTATATGCGCGCTGAAGTGATAGAGCGAAGTAGTAGACACATGTTCCTGCTCCTAATTCTATACTTAGTATCAAATAAAATTCAACTAGATTTGGGTGTTTGGGCCTTTCATAACATCATATGATTTGTTTAGCCTGCTTTATGTTGAGTTTTTGGCTTCATCACTGGTTAGATCCATATTGCATCCCGGAAAACAAAAAACACATTTTTCTGAAGAGGCACGTCCTGCGATAGCAAACCTGTGCCTCCACGTCGTGCCTCTCATAAAAATAAAAGAAAACACATTTTTCCGCGTATTTTTTTTCTATTCAAAATATAAGAAAAATCGCGTGAAAACCGGAAAGCCCCCCTCACCCCCAAAAAATAATATATAAACCTCGAAAACGCGTACACAAAAAAAAGTAATCCTGAGAAAACTCTCAACACGCGACACGCATCATGGTCTATTTGTTTTTGAACATCGCAGCGCGGTTTCAACACATCAAAAAGTAATATTTGCGAAGCTCTCCAAGGAATATTCTTCAATTTAGTTTTTTTTAGGGTAATTCTTTATTTAGTTGCTCTCATGCGGGCTAAATCACCGAAATCACTAGTTTAAGAGTACTCGTTACAACGAGCACCGCGTTTCCTCCGCGCGCGCCAAGTGGCGCGCTCTGGCGCTTTTCCATTTTTCCTGTTTTTTAGAGGCACAAGTGCCTCATCGTGCCTCTCGTAGAGCCACGATGTGCCTCTCACGGAGGCACGATAATTCCTTTTCACGTTTTTCTGTTTTTCTTGTTTTAGAGGCACGAGTGCCTCAAAAAAGGAGGCACGAGCGCCTCAGAAAAGAGGCACGAGTGCCTCAAAAAAGAGGCACGAGTGCCTTGTTTCTGTTTTTCCTGTTTTTAGAGGCACGAGTGCCTCCAAAAAAGAGGCACGAGTGCCTCGTTTTTCTGTTTTTTTTGTTTTTAGAGGCACGAGTGCCTCAAAAAAGAGGCACGAGGCACGACTCGTGCCTCCCGCGGAGGTAAGGTCGTGCCTCTTTTTTTCGAAAAAAAAAATAATTTTTTTTCGCCAAAACATATAGAAAAAACGTGCGAAAACCGGGAAAGTCGAAAAAATCACCGAAAAAACCAATTTTAAACATCAAAAACGCGTACACAAAAATAAAAAAAAACCGAAATCGCAGGTGAACGCTGTGAGCGCGACACGTGGCGCTGTTCGCTGGACCGGGCCGCGAACGAGTACTATAGAACTAGTTATTCTCAACCGAAGTTCGACGTCGACATGGAGCAGAGTCCCTTGTTGGTGGTGTTGAAGATCGTCGACTCTCTTCTTTCCCCCTTCACCTCTCCCCCGGATCGTCCAGGATCTCGGGACGAGATCCCTTGTTGGTGGTGTTGTATTGTAACAGCCCAGTTTTCACAAAAATTAAAAATTTTGTTTTCGGTGTGAATTGTTTGATTATCTGATTTGTTTGCGGTGTTTGCATCCCCGATTTATCGATCGGCGATTATTTTTCCCCCTCTTATCTCGTATCGGACGGAGACCGACCCTTGCCACCCTGACACTCGACCTTTGCGACACCGGGTTTCACCGGATCACCGTCGCGAAAATCGCACGAGACCAGTCGCAGCCAACGGAACGAAAAACCCCGTTAAATAATTAAACGGGTTATTTTTATAGCGCGCCGGAAAGCGTTCTCAGAACGGTTCCAGCGCGAGGTGAACGCCTCCGGCTCGACGCGCTGATCGCGCAGTTCAAAGTTTTACCCGAATCGGAGGTCCTGCGGACCCCCGATCGGATCCAACGGCCCAGAGGCCGCCACCATGCACACCCATCTTTCCTCTCTCTCCCGTGGATTGCGCCCGAGCGCCGCCGCCCGTGGGCAAGCTGCTAGAGCAGCCAGCCGCCGGCCCGCCGCACCACCGTGGCCCTCCTCTTCCCCGCGCCCCCTCCTCTCCTCTGTTCCCGCCTGACCTCCCTCTCCTCCTCTCTGCACCCGCAGGTCGCCGCCGGCAAGGTCCCTCGCGCCGTCGCGCCATGGGAGCGGCCCGGAGCCCCGTGGCCGGAGCCGGCCACCCGACGCTTGGATCTGAGCCCGTGGCCTCACCTCCAACCGCCCCGCGCCCGTTCCCCGCCTCCAGCGCCTCCCTCCGACCGCCTTGCCCTGCTCGCCGCCGGTGGCCGTCACGGGCGCCGCCGCCGCCTGCTCGGGAGGATCCGGCGCGGCCTCCCGCTCGCCTCCCCCTGGGGGCCGCCTCCATAGGCCGGCCGGCCAGATCCAGGCCCAAGGCGCCAGGCCCAGATCTGCGCGGCCCAGCCAGACGCCAGCGCCAGGCCGGCCTCTCCAGGCCAGTGGGCCTCGGCCCATGGGTGAGCCAGGCCGCCCCCCCTTTTTTATCTCTGCTTTTTTTTCTTTTCCAGCACGCTGTAAATTTTGCTAAGTCCCAGGAAAACTGTTGCTGATTCAATTTTGCACGGTAATTTGTGACTAATCCGTAGCTCCGATGAACATGCCCCCAAAACGAAAGTTGCTTAGTTTTGCGTGCTCTAGCATTCGTATGTAGAAAGTTTTTGCATTTGAGCTCATATTGATTGTGTAATTGTGTGCTAAACTGGGCATCAGGCCGTTAAACTGCTAATTTTTCCTGTTTAGTGCTGCTGTTATTATTTTGTTGCAACTTTGCATGATGATTGTGACTCATCCATGAGGCCTATTGCATTGATTCCTTTTCCTATGTTAAGCATCATGTGTAATTCATTTCCATGCTTTAACTTGTCATGTTTGGGTGCTCTAACTATATTAAATCTTGCTCCAAAGTGGTGATCCTGATGTTAATGTGCTGATGTTGCTGAAACTGTTATTTTGTTGCAACTTCGGTCGACGAGTGTGTCGCGACCGTTTATCGGAATTGAGTGATTCCAATTGCATATTGTTAAGCATCATGTCTACTTTCATTAAATGTATTTCATCTTCATGTTAGCATTCCTGGTCATATGGATTTTTAGCTCCAAAGTTGCTATGCTGCTGTTTTTGACAGCCACCTCAGTTTTTCACTAAGTCTGTTACTTTGCGATGCCATGTTGTTTGCTTAATATCTTTTGATCTATGATGCATTTTTGCATGATTCCTTTTGCCATGACTTCTATGTCATGTATATTTTAGTTCCTTATCATTTGTGAGCATGTTTGCATTGATTAACCTGTTTATGCATTGCTCTAAAGTGTGTTTCGTGATGTTGGCAGTTTGTGCCCGTAACTTGTTTTGCTTGTATCTTTTTAACCGTAACTCCGTTTGGGGTGTTCTTTATATGTAACTTGATTAGTTTTTCGTGTACTTTGTGTTTATGCTATTGTTTGTTGTTGTTGTTAACCAACCTAATGTATGGTTTAGGGCAGAACAGTACCAAATCCTTTAATTGTTGTGCGACACTTAGTGTTATGCCATGTTTAGGTTTTGCCTCACTTAAATTGACTAGCATAGATAGTTTCCTTTATGCTTCCCCTCTTGACAAGTTTGTGTGCTGTTTCATGCTTGCTTGAGTTGCCAAGTTAATAATCGTTGGTTGATCACCTGTAGCTAAGCAAGTTGAACCACCGTAAACGTGCGGTATCGTCGTGTGTGACCGATACCCCACTTAAACTGTTAGCAACCGTTCTCGACGATAGATCTGTATCGCGTTGCCGTGTCGTGTGATGTCTTCTTGATCTTGTGTTTCCCCGTAGTAATATAGTGCTTGCTCGTTGATTGCTTTCTAGTGTTTACCCTCTTGTGTGCTTCCGCGGGTACCTCTCGGAGACGATGCGAGCTTGCGATCAACTACACCTTCGGAACCCGACGTATCAACAGGCAAGGACTATACATTACTTATGATCCATTCTATTTCAACCAGCGGTTTGCATGCTAGACTAGGTTAGGTTCGATGTTTGATCCTACCACATGTTTACAACCTCTTTCAAACCGATACAGCCATGTCCCCTCCCAGCAAACCTTGTACTGCTATGTTACTATTGCTTGTTGCTCAGCCCCTGATTAGTATGCATGCTGTCGGGGGATTGGTACCCGGGTAGGCCAACCCAAGCGGAAGCAACCTTTCAAGACAAGGATGGACCGATTGGGCCGCAGCTGGGCCGAGCTGGGCAGATGAACGGCCGATTGCTCCAAGGCAATCAGCCGTACCAAATGCCAGCAGTCGGCCCAGGCGCAATCGGTCCACCCTTCCTTCACCAAGACGATCATCCGATTGATCTGCAGCTGGGCGAGGTAGGCACCTGGAAGGCCGATTGCCCAAAGCAGTCGACCTTGCCAGGAACCACCAGTCGGCCCAGGCGCAATCGGAACAACCTACTACCCTTGGAGAAAGTTGACCCCAACACCAGTTGGGGGTACGATTACGAGGTCATAAATGCACAATCCCGAGATATCGGGGTGGCAGGAAGGCCAAGTCACGTCGAAGATATGGTGGAGATACGGTGTCGACCTCTTCGCCGATTCCGCGGACAGGGCGACAAGACCGCACTTCCTAGCTCCACTGTTCATCCCCATGCCCTATGGGTCTACGGCATGGGCCGCCTCTCGTAGGATCCGGAACACCCGGAGAGGAGCAGTCGGTGGGCCCAAGCCGATTAGAGGATGACAGCTGGGCCCAATCGGCAGTGAAGTTACCGATGTACCCCGGGCTCATACTATAAGAGCCCGGGTACCCCTCCTGCGTGGGGGACGATCGACTCAGTAGCACCATTACTCACTCTCCCCTCAGTTCATTCACTGCTAGTAGTTATTCCTCAGGGAAGCAGGAGAGAGCCTTGCCCACGGCGGCGTTCACCTTCCCCTGAGAAGATAGAGAAGCAGTTATTGTAGCCAGATCATTGATATACAAGAGACAAGCAGGAGTAGGGGTGTTATCTCTCCGGAGAGCCCCGAACCTGGGTACATCGTGGTGTCCTCCACCGTGTTTGTGCCCAACCCGATTCCGGCACCATCGACATCCTCTTCCTCGCGTCTTCCCCTCACTTTAGCCATCCCATGGCATCTGGCGTCACATATCGACGACACATGCTTAGGATGCTACGATGTTACCCTGTTACTCCTTGGTTTTGGGATATCACCTTATTATATTGTTGTTGATGATATGATTATTATAATGTTGACTATATTCGACGAAGGATGGAAGGTCTAGGCTATCCCGCCCCGACGCTTTGTTCCATTCGAGTCACCTAGGACCCGAGTTCCGGGTATTGGTTTTAAGATTGAGCGTGCATAACCGCGTGTGGGGTTTTATGGGGTCCCCTTTTCTTACCTACCTAGCTTCAAGCATTTCTAGTGGTGGCCCAAGCTGATTTACCATTTGAAACCGTGTGTGTGCTGGTCAGCTGCCAGTAGTTTTTGAACCAACCCGGACCAGCGGAGACATGGTTTCCCTGTTGGTCCACCTTTGACCGGGCGAGGGCCCGAGGCCTCACGTGAGGCGTCTCGGTAACCCAAACCCTATTGAGACGGAAGAGTCCGATCCGAGAGCGTGGCCAGCTTTTGGATTGGGTGTCGACTCCCCGGGGGCCACCCAGATTTGTTTGTTGTTAGCTAGAGGGACCTATCGTTTCGGATCTCTTGGAACTAAATCATAAAATGGTTGCCTGTGATGGGTAGCAACTGAGAGAGATGGGTGTGCGTGCGGAGCCTTTTAATGGGAAGTTGGTACACCTCTGCAGGGTTAAATCTTTTCGAGAAGCCGTGTCCACGGTTATGGACGACTTGAGACCTACTCCTTGTTCATAGACAACAACTGAGATAATCTTAATATAACTTGATCAACGTGTGTGTGTGCCTTGACTGCTTCTTCTTCGTCGGGATGCGAAGAGGAGGATAAGGATAGGATATGTGTTATGTTTGCGTAAGTAGTTGATAGCAAGACTTCTTGGAGGCGATTCCTCATCGAATGCTTGGCTTCTTACCTTACTCTCTAGATCGTTAGTCACTTCATAAATGCTAGTGCGGCAGCAACCTCACCACTTACCCCTTCCTTACCGTAAACTACTAGTTGTCCTAGAATGACGAGTGATGAAGTCCTTGCTGGGTCAGATGACCACTACAGGTGGATGCTGAGTACCTCTGTACTCATGATACTACCCCCAAACTCTTTTTAGGGTTCTTGATCGACAACAGGTATGGTGATCGACGTTTCACGTGGAGACTCGACGACGACTAGTTAGGCGGATCTCGGTGGAGGGCCTGGACCCGTGTGGTTATGGGATCGATGTTTTTCTCTTTGCCACTAGGCATTTGATTGTAGTCTGTACTCACACATATATCTTTCGCTGTTGTATTGTATTTAAGACAGTTGTATGCCGATCGTATGAGATGTTGTATCCTTGTATCTGTAATGTTGTGATATCATGTTGGAAATCCGGGGCATATGGCTTTGTCATATGTCGCGGTGGGACCGATATGTGCTTCGTCCCCGGATCTGGGTGGAAACACGTAGATCTGGAATAGTACCGCATATCGGACCTTACAACTTGGTATCAGAGCAACTAGTTATAGAGTACTCGTTCGCGGCCCGGCCCAGCGAACAACGCCACGTGTCGCGCTCACAACGTTCCTTTGGGATTTCGTTTTTTTATTTTTGTGTACGTATTTTTGATGTTTACAATTGGTTTTTTCAGTGATTTTTTCGACTTTCCCGGTTTTCGCACGTTTTTTCTATACGTTTTGGCGAAAAAAAAATCAAATTTTTTTTTCGAAAACAAAGGAGGCACGACCTTACCTCCGCGGGAGGCACGAGTCGTGCCTCGTGCCTCCGGAAAAGGCACTCGTGTCTCTTTTTTTGAGGCACTCGTGCCTCTAAAAACAGAAAAAACAGAAAAACGAGGCACTCGTGCCTCTAAAAACAGGAAAAACAGAAAAACTCGTGCCTCCTTTTTTGAGGCACTAGTGCCTCTAAAACAAGAAAAACAGAAAAACGTGAAAAGACACTATCGTGCCTCCGTGAGAGGCACCATCATGGCTCTACGAGAGGCATTATCGTGCCTCCGCGAAAGGCACTCGTGCCTCTAAAAAACAGGAAAAATGGAAAAGCGCCAGAGCGCGCCACTTGACGCGCGCTCGAAGCGCCACTTAGCGCGTGCGAAGGAAACGCGATGCTCGTTGCAACGAGTACTCTTAAACTAGTGATTTCGCACTCCCACTCCATTAATCGATGGGCCCAAATTGCGCCGCCTCACTCTTCGGCCCGTCCCAGACCCAGCAATTGATGGGCCGAATGCGCCGCCTCATCTCCACGGAAATCGCTTCGCGCGGGAATTCCAATTTCCGTCCCTCCATCCCCGCCGAATCCCAGGTCCGCCCCCACTCCCCCTCCCCCAAATCCGATTTCCCCTCCCCATTCCGCCGCCGCCACCAGCCTCCGGCCGCCCGCCCGCACAACCCTAGCAGCCATGCCTCCGCGGAAGCGCGCGGCGGCGGCGGCCTCGTCGAAGAAGCCGCCGCCCTCGTCGAAGAAGCCGCCGCCCTCGCAGCAGCCGTCGCAGCCCGCCAAGTTCGGGATCCTCCACTTCTTCGAGCGCCACCAGTCCCAGGCCGCCGCCTCCCAGAACCCCAAGAGCCAGAAGCCCCAGTCGAGCCCCGACCCCATGCCGCCCCCGCCCCCGCCGCCCGAGGAGGAGCTCTCTGAGGTCTCGCCAGAGGTCACCAAGACCCTCGCGCCGAAGCGGGTCAAGTTCTCCCCCGGGATGGTGAGCCCTCGTCTTGCGATAAGTCCGATCTGATATGCTTTAGCTGCGTTCCGAGCCGGGCCTGGTACTCACGGGTTTCTTGTGCGGTTCAGCTGATCAAGCAGAGCCAGGACGATGGCGGCGGGGAGGCTGTGACCTGGAAGATCTCGCCGGTGAACGATCGCCTGCGCACCAGGCAGTTGCCAGGGATGGCGCTCCATCCCTGCTCAAACACCGAGGTACACCAACACTGAAGTTTCTTTCTTTGTGCTCACCTACATATGCTGTGCTGGAACGGGTGCTAGTGTCACCTCTGGGTCTATTGATGAAACCCATCGTCCCTGTGGCTTTCTAATCCGTGGTTGTGGTGTGTTAATTGCGATCGTAGAAACACTCCTCGCTCGAGGCTATGAAGAAGTGGCACTCGTCTCCATTGGGCTTGTCGAGGTGTACTGCCACATCACGCAATCCGAGTGCTTGCGGTATAGGCCCAGGTGGCTGTGATGGCATGGAGGACACCCAAAGCCCATTCCGGACACCACCATCACTGCCCTATAGCTTCACTGAGGTACACACGCTTATATCCAGAAAGATTATTGTCTGGGTGGTCAGCCAATTTTAATTGTCTGTTGTGTAATCTAATCCTGTCATGCATTAAGCAGCAGTTGAATGCTAGTATCGCTCGTAATGGAGGACCTGACCAGTTGGAAGCAGGGCAGCACAAAAAGGTGAACTAACTGTCTACACTATGTTCTTTTGATACATCAACCGTTTTATAATCTTGCTACTTGTCTGAATTAAAAAGTCATCACATAATTGAACTGTCAAATTATGTCAAAATGTTCTCTTGCTAGGCGCTACTAGATCTTCTAGATCAAGTTGAAGATGCCATCACGGAAGAAGAATTGCCAGCTGATGCTGGGAATAAAGGAGGTCAAGTCATAGGCAGGGATAGCATGGACAGAAAATGTTCACCTATTGCTAGCAGCAGTCTAAATGTTGAATCCAGCAAGCCCCTTGAAGCCCCATCTTTCGATAGTTTCCTTGTGTTAGAGGTTTGCCCTTTTTGTACTTCCACCTGTTGGTCTCTGATCAATGTCAATGAGCTGTTCCAGTGACTAGAGTTTTCTGTTTTACCTTACTTTTTTAGGTGTCAGAAAAACACAAAGGTGATAGTTCATCATGTGATCGCTATCCCGTTAAGGTGTGCCCCACTACTTGTGTGGATGATTTTTATGTGCAATTATCATTTTTTGTTAAGTAAAGTTCACTTTTTTGACAGGTTCTGCGTCTGCTGAATGAGCATTGTGGGAAAGAGTTTTCAGTGCATCTGTGCGACGAATGGTGAGTATACGTACTGTGAGAAAATGGATATCTTCAACCTAGTAGTCAGAGACTAGATTATCAGTTTGTCGCCCTACATCTTGGGGGTATCTGGTATTAAACAACCCCTGGCCTTCTTTAACAGAGGATATACGCACCTGCGGATAGGTCATCCACTTAAATTTAGTTGTTTACTACATGTACTACATACACCTAAGCAATCTTTTACGTTATCCTTTTCTTACTACTGCAGGTTCCACAGTACTGTCGTGCCAGGCGACACAGTAAGTGTCATTGGAGAATTCGGTGACCAAGGAAAATGCATTGTTGATCATGATACCAATCTTGTTATTGTCCATCCAGAATTACTCATTTCTGGAACGCGGGTGAGTACCACTTGCTATGTTCTGGTACCATTTTGTAGTTTGTAGAACAACTTACTATCACACCCTATTTGAGTTTCCCAAGATTTACTTGTAGACATGTGCTTCTTATTTCCTGCAGAATTTTGTGACACGTAGTTGATTTCAGGTTGCTTCAAGTTTCCATTGTCCAAGAAGATCTGTTCTCGATGAAAGATTAAAAAGCAACGAATATTCCACAAGCGCTTTGATGGGTACTCTGCTTCATCAAGTATTTCAGGTTTCCTGATGCAAAAATACTTGCTGACTTTGGTTACTGTCCCACAATTTCTGTTGGTCAGGTTTTATTGTAAGTTTGTAACTATTGAGATAGCCGATTTTTTTTCTCGTGATTTAGGCTGGGCTACTTGAGGATGTTCCTTCAAAGCAGTTTTTGGAACAACAGGCAAAAGAAGTTCTTTTGAACAACATCGAGAGTTTGTACGCATGTGGAGGTAATATCCAGGACAAAATTTCCTACTGTATGAGAAACCAAGCTAAACATGATATTGCTTTGGATGTTCATGTGGTTAGATTATACCATTATAATTATATCGGGTGCTGATTAGTGATGCTTCCTTATTCCTCTTTTAGTACACTGAGGCTAAATTAGCTCCTATATATATATATATATGTGACTACTGCTATTTCAATAAAATTTCATATTGTATGTGATATTGGATTTGATTACTTTTATTACTATTATTTGTTTTTTCTAGTGGATTAGAAAGCACTGAGGTAAGTCCTAAATGTCCTGCAAGCCTGTGGCACTCTTTTATCAAATACTAGCATACGTAAAATTGATATTTAGATAAGTTGTATCTGGGATGAGTCATGTTTGATTTGAATGTTGTTTTGTGGCTCCTCTGTTACTTAATTATTGTTATTTGTGGCTTTTGTGCTCTGCATCTATGCTACTAATTTTCCAAAGTCTTCTTACACAGCCAGTGAAAGGGACACACATTCAATCCTTATTGAAGCAATCCCTAAAATGTTGAATTGGTACAAATGCTTTATGAAGGTAGATAAACATGCACACTAGCTTTCAGATTATTTACTCTTGCTGTCCTTTGCGTGGCCACAAGAATTTCTGAACATCAATTCCATATCTTAAGTACTCTTATCTGAGTTTTGTTGAAATTAAACCTGCTTTCATATTCGATTTTTTCCGAAGTTTCAAACAAGGAATAGTTCCTACCTGAAGTCCTTTAATGTTGTTATGTGGGCCAATTCCATTATAATTTTCAGAGAAGAACTACAGAATTAGTAACTTTAACTATCCTGGTAGAGTATCTTATCTTAATTGTATAATTCATCATTGAGTCATCTGTACTTTCCTTTCTCTTTGGCTTGTTTCATAAATATCTGAAGAAGATTTGATCATATTCTGCTGTTTGCCAATGATATGCTGCACTTTCAGGGTTCAAAGAGCACCAATGTGAATTTTGGAAATACTGAAGGACTGAAGACTGTTGGAGTTACTGAGGTAGGCAGAATATTGAGCTTGCAACAATTTGGAATAGGATCTTGTTTTATGTAGGTATATAAATATATACTTATTTGATTTTTGAATGAAATAATAGCAAGTTCATTTCATGGTGGTGTATTCTTCTATTCTTATGGTCCCTAATCATGAGACTAAAAGTTGTATATTCTTCATGCTTCTTCTTAAAGAATTAATAGCTTTATTTAAATGAAATTCTCATGCATGTTAGGTGATGGATATTGAGGAGATGGCATGGGCACCAAGGTACGGTTTAAAAGGGATTATCGATGCTTCTGTCATATCAAGGGTAAATTCATGCGACGGTGCTTCATACGACAGAGTAGTGCCGCTAGAGTTCAAAACTGGTAAAAGCACTAGTGGGCAGGTAACCATATATTCCTGGATAGTGGATACCAAATGAAGATGCTCATTATATATTTCTTGGCATGATGTGGTGTTTTTGTCACTAGAATTATGTAAATGATCGACATGGTAAATAATTAATAAATGTTACTTCTTGCAATAAGCTATACTGGCCAGGGGTCTGGTACCCAGTGATACTAGTCTAGATTGTGAACTTTGATTTACCTAAATTAGTCTTCTGGAAAAGCAAGACTGATTTTGATTTCACATGGTTTTTATATACCATATTTCTATATCTTTACTCCTATAAAGATGTCAATATATGGCACCGGGGTATTCACCTCCCACCCTCCTGATGTGAACAGTTAGATCTGTAGCAAATTGCTGAGTTGGTGGTCATATTTGCTAATAAACTTGGGCTTAAGTTACCTGCTAGTGCCACTCATGTGTGAATGTTTATAAGATAGGCTTGGCAGTGGTGTCTTTGGGTAGTCTAATTGTTTTATTTGCAGAAACCTGTTGATATTTTAGTTTATTTATCTGTATGAACACACAGGTATTTAATTAGCATTCTTAAGAATTATGAATACTCAATGAGATTATTGTGTTCTGTATTTTTTCTAGCCTTAACAACCTGGTTGCCCGCTTGCTTGTATGGAGTAGAATACATGCTGACATGCATAGCTTCTCTGTCATCATAGTAGTACATGCCAACACGACTGTTATTTGTTAGTAATTGTTTGTGAATCTCTGTCAACTACATAGTTGTATTCAGTCTTCTGCAACAACCAATTAATCACGTAAAATGAACCAATAAATACCCCCCTTTGAGAAAAACTAACCAACCAATAATCCCAGGATTAGCCTTGCCTCTACTTTTTTAAGGTCAATACTCTTTAATTTCCACAATAACTGTATGTCAGATCTTGTTAAGTTATAATATTTTTCTGGTACTGTGTTTGAATATGATAGCTAGTCTTGGTGTTGGCTTTACCTGTATTATTCATTCCTTAAGCATAAGATTGTGTTACATATTGCTTTCCCATACATTCGACGTACCAATATCTCAGTAAACAGCAATGTAGTCGTCCTTCTTAAATAAAATAGATCCAGTATTCACTTCTTTGGAGTTTATCTATTTGCAGTCAGCTATGGAACACTCTGCGCAGGTGATATTATACACGCTGTTGATGACCGAGAGGTATAATCCATTTATCCCTGTGATCCTTGTTTGTCAGAACTTCAGCTGTCTTTCCATAACTTACCATGTCTTGCCATGCATTATTCAGATACTTGAAAAAGGATATTGACATGGGTCTTCTGTATTATCTCCACACTGACCAGACATTGGTAATCTTGTAGTTAAAAATAAAATACTCAAAATACATTTTGTACCATTCTTACCCATTCTCATTAATTTATTAAGGGTATCAAAGTTAAGAGGTCTGATTTAATTGGGCTAATAATGCGTCGGAATGAGCTTGCCTCCGAGATCCTGAAGGCATCGATTTCACAGAGTTTTCCTGCAATGTTACAGGTAGAACTAAAAATTTGCACATAGTTATTCATTAGCGAGAATTCAACCAATTTCCTGTTCTTTTTCAGAGTCCATCATCATGTACTGGATGCCGACACCTGACTTCATGCACCATATATCACAAGGTTTACCAGACAATTGTTTCCCTATGCATTTGTCTTTGTTTAGGAAAAAAATCAAACTACTTTATTATTGGGAAATGTACATGTGATGGCTAATCTTTATGGGAGCACTTCCATTTTAATGCAACAGGTGCATGGAGGAAATGCAGCAACTAGTGGGCTTGGTGATTTATTTGAGAACCTCGTGAATCACTTAACAGTTGCCCATCATAACTTTCTTAAACACTGGGATAGATTGATTGATCTTGAAGCTAGAATTTCTCAGGTATGTCTTTAGTTTCTCAAGTGTGCCCTGAAATTTATTTTTTCTCTTAACTCAGTTTATGCAAAATTCAGGTCAAGAAGAAGGAAATTTTACTTCCTCATTCAAATTCTATGAGCAAGAGTTCTGCACTATCCCTTTTCGTCCTTGATATGAAAAATGAACACACAGTAGATTCATCTGGAAAAAGCAAAAGATATATATATAATTTTGTGCGTCAGAAGATGCAGCCTGAAACAGATGGTAATTCAGAACCACAAGTCGAGAGCCTAGATTTCAACCTCAAATGTGGGGATTATGTGGTAAGCCATGTACACTTTCTGACTTTCTGTATTCAGTGATATTGGTCACTTCAAGTTTTTGACATCCACATGGTAACCTGAGTACCCCGTGGTATATATACCAATATACCATCATCTCAATAGTTTTTTGCACTGTATTGTACGTTGTCAAGAATTTATAGGTGTATGTTCTAAGAACAAGTTCAGCCAACTTAGCTGTAAGCAATAGTAAATATAACACCTGTTGGAAACTTCTGCTGCTAGAGCAACATATTAATTACGTAACTGAACAGATACGGTAAGGTACCAGATTGGTGGTGTTATTTTGCTAGGTTTAACTATGGTCTAATTCATATAGCTGAGCACAGCTATAGTGAGGTCATTTCTTGTCTGAAGTAATAAAAGGTACCAGATTGATGCATGGACATTATCGCCTTGTTGGTTGGTTTAATATGTCCATACACTAAATTCTATCTCATCTTCTGCTACTATGCATTAGGTGCTTAGCACTCAATCTGGGAGGATAGCAGTTGCAAATGGATCTATAAAAGACATTAGCCGCTCCCATATAACGGTATTACCTGACCATCACAAACCTTATCTGTCCATCTTTTTTGGTTACATCGATTATAAACTTCTATCTCAAATGAAATGTGTTGTAGGTCTCTTTGTCACGTCGTCTGAGACTTCCAGGTAGTAGCTCCTTGTTAGAGCAAGGAGACCTCCAACGCGAACTTTGGCGGATAGACAAGGATGAATTTAGTTCTTCATTTACAACCATGAGGTAGGTCTTTGCTTTTATTTGTTGTTCATGTTTATTCACTTTGGATCAGTAATTACAAAAAGTTCCCTTTTCATTTCTAACTGGAGTTGGTGTTACTATTGCCAGATTCAACCTTGTCCAACTATTTGCTCAGAAGCCGCAAAACACTAAGCTACGGAAGTTAGTAGTTGATCTTGAGGTCTGTTCGGCACTAGCACTTTTGTGTAATAGCATGTTTCCCGTACCATCTTTGTCGTCTGGAATTTCCTAACTCGGATGCTAATAGGCTCCCAGGTTTGATAGTGGAGGATTGTGTAGCCAAGACCCAGCATTATCGTACGTACAATCACTGACAAGTTTGAACAATGACCAACAGAGATCACTGCATAAAGTAAATCTTTGCTCTCTTAGCTCATGTTTTTTTGGTGTATATTCAAGGCCTCAATAGAAAACTAATGCATATTTCACTTTCAGATTCTAGCAGCAAAAGATTATGCTCTCATTCTAGGAATGCCTGGAACAGGCAAAACATATACAATGGTGCATGCTGTGAAGTCTTTATTGATGAGAGGAGAATCTATTTTGCTGACTTCATATACTAATTCCGCCATTGATAATTTGCTTATCAAGTTGAAGGCTGAGGTTTGTGTTCTGAAGCTTCATTAATGTAACACCATTCCATTTCTCTCATTTGTTCCAGTGAGCAATGTTTAATGCGCCACCTCCAGTATTTGAGTTCAATAAAGCGAAACATGTACATGCTTTATTCTGACTAATGTCTTCTTGCAGGGTGTAGATTTTATACGAATCGGGAGGCATGAGGCTGTACATCCTGATGTCAGAGCCAACTGCTTATCAAGTCAGAACCTATAATTTACCTATGCACTTGCATTTAAAAAAAATAAAGTTAGTGTGTGCTGATTTGTGTGTTGTTGGAACAGCAACAGAGGTACAGTCAGTAGATGCCATCAAAACAAGAATGGAGCAAGTGCAAGTTGTTGGAGTCACTTGTTTGGGAGTATACCATCCCTTACTAGCACATAAGAAGTTTGACACATGTATCATGGATGAAGCTGGACAAATCACACTACCGGTAGGCCCCATGTCAGGAATGCTTGGTAATTTAATCTTCAAGGAAATCACAAAAAAAAAACCACAAAAGGATGGTCATTTAATTTATAACTGTATATACTAGTCAGTCAAGCTGATACACTAGAATATTCTGTAAAATTTATCAGTAAAGAGGTTTACATCCTTCTCCATTATAATCCGTTTCACACACATCTTACTCGCTAGGTTTCACTGGGACCTCTCATGCTTGCAACAAAGTTTGTGTTAGTTGGAGACCATTATCAACTTCCTCCACTTGTTCAGGTTACTAATCCTTTAGTATTCCTTTTCCTTAATGCTTTTCTATTCCACTCTTTTCATTAACTTTAGCAAGTTTGTATATACAGAGCTTTGAAGCCCGAGAGAGTGGGATGAGCATTAGCTTATTTTGGAGGCTGTCAGAAGCACATCCTCAAGCAATTTCAGCACTCCGGTGCCAGGTTAGTTGATTTTAACTCCTGCCCTTTTCATTATTTTCTCTTACCAATGCCACATATTTTCTTTTTAGTTGAAGATCTCCTTTGTTCCAGTAAACTCATGATTGTAAACTACATTCCTGCAGTACCGAATGTCATCTGGTATTATGGAGCTCTCAAATTCCTTGATTTATGGCAATAGGCTATGCTGTGGTTCGTTAGAAATTGCAAATGCGAAACTCAAGTTTTCTGGCAAAGGACAGGTTCACTTAAAGTTCAAGGAGGTAACACTGCCTTTTTTGCTTTAAAATTTTCATTCTCAGTATAGAAACATCTTGTTATTGAAAGCTCAGATTCTTTTACCCCGATTTGTCATGCTGCCAATGTATAATCTTTCAGCAACCTCCTTTTAACTGTGTGCCCTATTCTTTTATTTGCAGATTTTGAATCCTGATAGGGCTGTCATCTTTGCGAACACAGGTTTGTTTGCTAAATTCAACTAGTTACACCCTTCTGATACTCTGCCTTCAAAGCTAACTATGTGGCAAATCACAGATCAAGTACCGGCACTTGAGGCTAAGGAACATAGAACTGTGAACAATCCTACAGAAGCATACATTGTTTCATGGGTATGCCCTCTGATCTACGGCGTTTACCATGGGCTATATTTCATGCCTTCGTATTATGTTTTAGCAAGCACTCACTGACCTCTATAGCTACCAGTTGAGAGGTTCCACATTTGCCATGTATTTTATCTTTCAGCCGAGAGTGCTTGTGCACATATGGGCACATCATGTGGTGTGTCATGTTGAATATTTAGTAGTATTAAATATCTGTCTCGCTTTATTTATTTTTGTCTTGTCTATGTGCTGCACTCTCTCAAAATGAATATGTATGCTTGTATTTGTGTAGTTAGCTACTCATACTTTAAGCTAGGAGAATGTCCAGATGCAACTGTTATAGATTTATAGTCCACAAACTTTAAACTTTATGCTTAGTCCTGCAAATGGCCCAAAGGTCAAGTTGAACCTATGAAGTACAACTACTTCATTGGGTGATATAGAGCTGTTTTCATGTAAATATTGGACATAGATACACTCTGAGCCAGTTATCTTTGCGACATATCCAGCCTGCTGATACAAAAGTCATTACTTTTATTTTTATTCTCGCAATTTAATCAAGTGAAATCTTTTATTTTCTGTAGATCACTAAACAACTGCTAAAGAGAGGTATAGCTCAAGAAGAGATTGGTATAATAACCCCATATAATGCCCAAGCGAGTCTCATTCGGCAACAGGTTGATGCTTTGGTTGAGGTTCATACAATCGACAAATACCAGGTAAATCACCGTTTTACATGAGCAAGTCATGATTCCTGTATTCATGCTATGGTGGCTATGTCCTCTATCTCTTTTTAGCTATTTTATATCTATGTCATTTTGAAGTAATTGCATGCTTACTCTTAGATTTAGTGCTCATGCTCAGTTTCTAACTGGGACAATAGAGCATGACCGCCTCGAAAGTGTAACATTCATTGTTTTATTATTATTATTATGCTCTCTACTAACATAAAACTAACGAGACTTAAGAGCAAACCATATTTTGTTCGTGCCGATTCGTTTGTTTTGTTTGTGAATTATGCTGGCAAAGCATCGGTAATGTGGTCTTTTAGTACTGAACAAATCTACTTTGTACAGGGGAGGGATAAAGATTGTATTAT
This sequence comes from Bromus sterilis, assembly GCA_950022295.1. Classification (NCBI taxonomy): domain Eukaryota; kingdom Viridiplantae; phylum Streptophyta; class Magnoliopsida; order Poales; family Poaceae; genus Bromus; species Bromus sterilis. Next base: position 11,660,030 of record OX465596.1, read on the forward strand.
CGTATCGTTTGTACGATCCAGTGGGAATTCAAGGGCTAGTGGCTCTTCTTTGCTTGGCGATTGGCACAGGATCAATGTCGTCTTGACACGTGCGAAGGTCAGTGGCAGTGAAACCATTATTCAGAATTATGTACTTTCAGAACTAATTATTTTGATTAAACATAATGATCTTGAATAGGCTTTTGTAGAAGTGACATGCTATGTAACGTAACACCCAGAAAATAGGGTAAATATGTAGACATCCTGTTTTAATGTACTACCTCCGACCCATATTAATGTACTCAACTTTATCTAGATTCGTATGTATCTAGTTAAGTATTTAGACTAGATGCATGTGTATCTAGACAAACTTAAGTACATTAATATGGATCGGAGGGAGTACTTAGATGCTTGCTACTGGCAAAAAAAGAGAATGTAACAGTCACCCTCCATGATAAACCCAGATATCATGTTTATATAATTCCATTTCCGCTTATTGTAATTTTGAACTTGTTCTGGTGACCATAATGCAGAAGAAGCTCATCATGGTTGGATCCGCTGGAACTCTTTCGACAATCCCACTGCTGAGGCTTCTAGCGGAGAAGGTAGCCGAGCGTGGTGGTCAATTAGATTTGACAAATAAGGATGTGCAGTCTATTCCAGAGCTGCGGAGTTCCCAATTAATTGTGCAAAAGAACTCCTTGCAGTAGATAAACTTTCGTAACTTTTGAGGCCAAAGCCGTATATATTCTGTATATATTTGCTTTGGCGTAGAAGCCAGACCAATGTAACTCTGGTTCCTGCGTAGGAGGTAGTAGTAGGATGCCACTCTGGTTCCAGAGCAGCTTTTTGTGCATGTAACTGATGGAATAGATTAGACTAGGATGTAATTTTTGGCACCGGCGCATGGTTGCACTTATGAGAGAAGAGCGAGGGCTTAGGATGTCCAACACTTTTCTCCTTTTTTTTGGCAAATTTGATCTTTTGCTCCACCTTACTTTCTCATTTGATAATTTGCCCTCTCCCTGAGAATGACAAGTGGGGCCCGGGTTCACCCGTCATTGTGACAACCTGTGGCAAATCATTAAAACCCCATGTAAAGTGGGGCAAATCATCAAATTGCCCTCTTTTTTTAGGGTAACTTTTCTCCTCTTGACGGTCATTTAATACTAACTAGAAGTGTTTAGCGTGCTTTGCTGCGCTGTGTAGGTCACATCGTTTCTTTTCACAAGGCTATACATATTCGATGGTATTTTTCAAGAGGTGTTTTATTTTTTTGAATATGTTAAGTCATATTTTTTTCAATGTTGCTTACCATGCATATCTCCTTTTTGTTGTTGAGACAGTAAGTGTTTAATGCTACAATTGATGAGAATGTGCAGTCAGCTAAAATAATAAGATATCATTTTGGAAAAAAAAGTAAGATATAGCTTGCGAGCAATCAGTCTGCACTGTGCTTTACTCTTATGAGTACAACAATGTTACAACTGAATTCTACAAGTATACAATGCCATGATGGAGGACAAAGCAAATATATTTTATGTTGCATTATTAAAATGAAACCTATATCTTGGTCAATTTAGATACAACATTTGGCAGTCTGAGAACAACTGAAATTTTCCTTGACAACATAACAATAGTATACCCCAAAAGTGAAGCAACATACATATATATAATTTGGTCAACTAAGATCATGTTGAACTCAAAAATAGATCATGCTCCTCGATTATAAAAGGTAAAACACCATCCTCACTTATCTATAATACTTAAATAGTTCATCCCCGCTAAGTTATTTATCTTGACATGCAAGCTATCCACATCATCAATTAGGTCCACCTCTTTTTCACTAACTCTTCATGCACATTCTTTTATTAAATCTGCATGTGCATGCAACCTATCAAAAATAAATATTTATTTTTTTATACACTGAGCCTCACAATTTAGAAGGTTTTCTTTATAAAAAGTCAAATTATGAGCTACCTCGCATTTTTATGCAATTTTTTTTATGAATGCACATATATAGTCGATATCATTGTTTTAGGGTTAGCTAAGGGTGATGTCTCCACTCTCTTCATTCAACGTTGTTTTCGTCTCTTGTCATTTCGCCGATACATCCTTAAGGTAATAAATTAATAAAACAAAAATCACACTAATAGATTTTTATCATTTTTTTAGTTTTTTACTCAAAAAAATATTTATTTCAAAAAATATTTAATAATTAAATTATGCTAAGTTTCATATTTTTTCTCATATTTTAATTATTAAATTATTTATTAATAGTTCCCGCAGCAACGCGCAGGGTATCATCTAGTTATGATAATAGTTATAGCCGCTTGGTTAATTCCTCTATGAAAATAGAAAAGAGTTACAAAAAATTAGTTCAATTATGGTTTTCCATATTTTAGGCTATAACAAATCAAAACTTTAAGTTGGCAATGATATAACAAAATTCACATGTGTACTGAATTTAGTAGTCAGAACAAAAATGAACAAATTGTTACAATAAAAGCTTATGGTTCGTCTCGCATACAGATGGGTACAAATTGACCTTTAGAGCCCCATGGGTACAATTGGCTTTTAGAGCCCCAATGCAGACATTGCTTGTTGTTGGTTCTTCATAGGTTGAGCGATGATCCTGGCCTAACGAATTAGAAACAATTGCCTTTGTTGTTACTCCATGATACTTTAAGATTTAGAAGACAAATTACAACAAATGATAGACCTGCTTTTGAAACTTAAATGTTCGCCTAGCGCTTCTAGAAACATATATAAAGAAGTGTTAAATGCTAAAGAAGTTACAACTATATTGTAGATGAAATTTACATGTATTCTGTATGCGACACATGCATGTGGAAGTAAATATATCTATCCGAAGCGTGAATGGTGAAAGAACAATAATATAAATCAATAATAGAAAAGGAAACATATTTGTCATAACATTTAGAGTACAAATTTTTCGAGACTAGCGAAGAAAATATTAAATTCACCGACCACTGTTGTATATGGAAACATTTAGCTAAAGAAATAAATGAATAAGCTCTACCAAAATAAATTAGATGTTCGTAGAACTTGATCATGGGAACATGAGAATGAAAATTTCATAAAATTCACACAAAAATCATTATTTCTAGCACATGAAACCGGAAATTAGGCACTATATTTTACGTAAATCAGGCATTACTAATAGTTGTGAAACAATATTTGAATCAAAATGTAGCAACACGTAAAACAAACATGTATGTTATTCCGTCGCTTGGTGGTGAGGGCTTGAATGCGCCGTGTATGGACTATGGAGGCCCCGGCAGTAGCAAGCGGCAACGATGCTCCGCGCTTGAGGAGAGGCTGGCAACCATAACTCAGCCCACCCTAGCCCTCTCTCCCATACAAAGCACGAACCTAACATCTAACACGTGGCCTACGAAGAAACCCGCAGCTGCCACCCCGCCCACCACATTTTTAACCAGTCGAAATGAAAACCAAACCCACAGCTGGCACGCATGGGCAACACGAGCAACCCACTTACATCATAGTACCACAATACAACATTTGTCCAGGCGACCTGGTCAAAATTGCCAACTCCAAATCGATCACCTCAATTGATTCCCAAGCGATTTACCCCTAGGGGATTTAGTATATTAGAAGATTGCCCGCAATCTGAATGACCATCAGGTCTCAGCCGTTGAGCTTGGTGAATCATATTGTTTACTTTAACATTTTAGAGTAAATTTTTGTTGTCGCTTTCGATTGTTGAGAGTTAGCTGGGTGAGTCAACCTACCTAGCAACTGTTTGTCGTGTGACCAGCAACCAACATTTTGGCCAGTTGAGGTACTAACTTTATGAAAAGGGAAAAGTATATTTTTTTCGTTCTTAAACTCTTTAGAAAGTATATAATTGGTTCCTCAATTTAAATATAGTAAGTATTAATCCCTTAACTTAAAAAAAGGTTACTTTTGGATGGTTTTTAGTCGATGTGGAGTGTTATAAATGAAAAAGTGAGGAGTGGGTGAAGGTTGCGTGCTGCCTACGATGCTTACCACGCTCCCCTCCGCCACTTACATTGTCGTCTCGTCGACGCACAAACAAAGCAACATCAATGCATGTTTGTTCGTGTTGACTATGCGATATGACTTACACACTTTGCTGATGGTAGATTGCGAGGGCTGTAGGTAGCGTACAACCTTTCCCTGGTTCTCATTTTTGTATTTATAACACTCCACGTCACCAAAAAATCATCTGAAGTGGCATGAGGGACTAATTTTTTTTTTAGAAATCTGAGGGACTAAGATTTGTTATTTTAAAATTGTGGGACGAATTCTATACTTTCGAAAGAGTTAAGGGATAAATATATACTTTTTCCTTTGGAAAATGATGGAGACAAATTGTCTGGTCGCCTTCTTGTAGTGTCCTCTTCTACTCTTCAATTTTATTGTCTTTCCCCTCCCGTGTGGGGGCATTTGCTTTGTGGAGCTTCCTGCCAAAATCTCATGGTAGGGCATGAGGTCAGGCAAGATAGTGGGCCTGGGTGGATGAATCTATGCTTGACATATTTGATGAGGATGGAGATTTTGTGAGCTGCATTTGTTGCCTTCAAGCTTGAGCCAACGATCTTGCTGCACCAAATGTTGAATGTGACCTATTAGCAACTTTTGATGTTGCATATTCTATTTTAACATGTTGTAAGTGCATAATTTTTGGTACATAAATAATGTTGTAAGTGCATAATTCTTATTTGTTGTACATTATTTCTGCAGATTGCATAGGTTGTTTTGCATTCCACAGTCCATCCTTTTCAAGATTTATTGACTATTGAGGATTTCTTGCTTGCATCCATTTTCAAATTTTCAAAATTTTAATTAAGTTTTCTACCGGATTGCTATAGAGAAACATTGCAACAATGTTGCATATGAATGATCAATGTTGTTTACGTTTTTAGGGAGGCACTGGATGCTTCAACGTCACCTTAAATCAAATTAGGTGATGCATGATGTATCCAAGGCTCGAAGGGTTGTTCGATAACATCGAGCAACAACCAAGTCTTTGTTGGAGATATGCCATAGAGGCAATCATGTGATGATGTATTTCCTCAAGTATTCATGAGTTATGTGTTGTCCTTGATTATCATGAATGATATGTATCAATAAGTACGTGACTTGTTTGTGAGATAACATATTGTATGATGGTCATTCTAATGGTCCCTAGTCAATAAGGTTATGCATACATATATCCATGACTAGTATATGATTCGATTGATGACTATGTTTCACAAGTCGTGGGCATGGAGATGCCAACTAGATAGTATTGACTCAGGTGATGGAGATCACTGAGTCGGACAAACCAACTTTGAGACACAAAGAGATATTGTCATATGTCAGTCTCGATACAATGTATATGTCTTGTCCTTAGACCCGAGGTCCTTGCATGTTCTTGGGACGAGGATTGGATCACTTAGGGTCTATCAAATGCTACTCCGTAACTGGGTAGTTATAAACGTAGCTTTCAAGTGAATCGTGATACATGCCTCGAGACACGGTTGACCAAGATGATATTTGCCCCTCCAACTTGGAGAGATATTCGCTGAGCCCTCTCGAGTGATCAGGTTCAGAAAGCAGGCCATGCAACATGGGTTAAGTGTTAACCCGGTTCAGTATTATGTATCAGGGTTTTGATAAGAGAGGGCAGGCTACGAACAAGGGTGACAAGCACTCGCCTTGAGCTCGACACCATATATCGCGAGGTAAAAGGAATGATGCATATGACACGTTGTAAAGGTTCATGTTCGTCTTATGGCTTTATGCATGCATGAGAGTCGTCACGTTCTAGTAGGAGACGCTATCGACTGGTCGATTTAGATGCGATCCTTGGTGTGTTCATGTGTATGTGAACCTATAGGGCCACAAATTTAAGGTAATGAAACCTAATTTGGATGGGATCCGAATTAGAATGAGTTTATAGCTCTAGTGGGCCTCTAGCATAGAAGCCCACTGAGAGCTCTATACATAGGAGAGTGAGGCGAACCCTTTAGGGCTAACCCTTTTCGGGATACCTCTTTTAGAGCCACCACTCCCCACACCCAAGTTGTTCGTTCGGATCTAGCAATCCGATGAGTGACACTCTCCTTGTATGTGTGGATACCTTGGAGGATCTATGGTGCTATGGACGAATCGTTTGATGGAACCACCAGGAATTGTGTGAGGGATTCATGAGGAGGAGACGCGAATGCACTTTGCCAACTCTTTTTCCGCTGCCATGACTGCGCGTCTAGTGGTAATCCCTGATCAAGTAGTCTATCCCACCAGTATGATTTTTGTTGCGCGTTAGAAATTTTGATTTAGCGTTAGCGTAGCGTATCGCGTACCCAACAATCTTTACCTATGTCCACAAACCAACATAAAAGGAATTCTAGACTTATGAGCGGTTGGCTTACGAGCAACAATTACATACCTAGACCCCCCCCCCTTCCTCCTTTGATTTTCACCATGGCCCCCCTGATTTCCACTCGTTGGGCATCCATTCAATTTGTAATTTTGATCCTTGAGAAATTTTTGTAGTTGTAGCATTGCTAGTCCCTTTCGCGTGGACTCATGCACAACACTTGGAGCCAGACCATGATATGTAAGGAACACAAAACTATTGTAAGCCACTGTTGATATTTAATAAATAGAAACAACACTTTTTTTTCTCTCATTTCACTTTATGTAGCCAAAACTAGTGATTTCCACTTAATAACCAAGTGTTTATCATCAGGCAAACCTGCCTGCCAGCCAAACCTACCAATTGTTACCTGAAGAACTTGATAGATATCATTCGATAACTCATTTAATCGTGCTATCTCATCATATATAGGAGAAGACAAGAGATCATAACCTTCTTTTTAGTTTTTTTTAGGGCGAGAGAAAAACATCACGCCCTGTAACAAATGTCATTTAACCGTGGGCCGCAGAGGATGGCCCAAACCATCGACTTCGATCGCACGCGCGGGAAACAACAAAACGCGTTGCTGCAGTTCGTTCCGTACTCGGATCCCGGATCCGAATTGGACTAGACCCGCCGGTGTCACAAATATGCGTGCCCCCCTTCTCTCCCGCCATACCAATCCCCAGTTTTCCATCCCCTAGATCGCAGCCAGCCATGTCGCCCATCTCCCTCATCGCGCCGACGCCGGCCGATCTCGAGAGCTCCATCAAGCTGGAGAACCATCTTCGCGCGGCCGGGCTGTACGAGACCCCCGACGAGCTGGCGGCGCGCGAGGACGTTCTGCGTGACCTCCGGGCCATCGTCGACAGGTGGGTGAAGCGGATCACCGCCCAGCGAGGGTTTCCCGACGCCATGGTCGAGCAGGCTACGGCCCTCGTGATCCCGTTCGGTTCCTACCGTCTCGGCGTCCACGGCCGCGGCTCCGACATCGACGCCCTCGTCGTCGGCCCCTCCTACGTCGACCGCGACCACGACTTCTTCGCCGCGCTCGGCGGCGCGCTGGCGGAGACGGAGGCCGTGACGGAGCTCCAGCCCGTGCCCCGCGCGCACGTGCCCGTCATCAAGATGTTCTTCCGCGGCGTGCAGGTGGACCTCCTCTACGCCGGCGTGTGCCTCCCGGTGGTGCCCAGGGACCTCGACCTCAGCGACCGGTCCGTTTTCCGTGGCATGGACCTGGCCGGCGCGCGCAGCCTCAACGGCGTCCGCGTCGCCGACGAGCTCCTGCGGCTCGTCCCGGACGCCGGCGCGTTCCGAGCGACGCTGCGGTGCGTCAAGCACTGGGCCAAGGCGCGCGGCGTCTACTCCAACGTCATGGGGTTCCTGGGCGGCGTGGGCTGGGCGATCCTGGTGGCGCGCGTGTGCCAGCTCTACCCCAACGCCGCGCCGAGCATGCTGGTGCCGCGCTTCTTCAAGATCTTCGCGCAGTGGAAGTGGCCCAGCCCGGTGCTGCTGCGGGACATCGAGCACGACGACGGCGAGCCCGCGCTCCGGCTGCCCGTCTGGGACCCGCGGCGGAACCCGCGCGACAGGAGCCACCTCATGCCGGTCATCACGCCGGCCTACCCCAGCATGAACTCCTGCTACAACGTCTCCCACGCCACCCTGCGGACCATCACGGAGCAGCTCCAGATCGGCCACCGCGTCTGCGAGGGGATCGTGGAAGCCGGCGGCGCCGGCGGATGGGACGCGCTGTTCCAGCCGTTCCAGTTCTTCAAGGCATACAAGAGCTACCTGCAGGTGGACGTGAAGGTCGCCGGAGGAGAGGGCGAGCTCCGGGAGTGGAAGGGGTGGGTGGAGTCGCGGCTGAGGCAGCTGGTGAGCAGGGTGGAGATGGCCACCGCCGGCATGCTGCTCTGCCACCCCAACCCGAAAGCCTACGCCGCCAAGCTCCATCCCCATGACCTCCACTGCACCTCCTCCTTCTTCGTGGGCTTGTCCAAGCCGCCGCAGCAGCAGCAGCAGCCGCCCCAGGCGCAGTTCGATCTACGTGCGACGGCGGAGGGGTTCAAGCAGGAGGTGTACACGTACGAGTTCTGGAGGCCCGGGATGGAGCTGGAGGTCTCGCACGCCCGGAGGAAGGACCTGCCGTCCTACGTGCTCGATCAGATCCTCCCGGCCGGGCATCTCAAGAGGAAGCGCGCCGCCGCCGACAACGAGTCTTCTCCTTCTTCATCTGCATCCGGCGACTCAATGGCGAGCTCGAGCAGAAGCGACGTCAAGAGGGTGGCGGCAGCAGCCGGAGCCGGATCGTCGGCGCCGGAGAGCAAGAGGCAATGCTGTCCCAGTCCCAGCAGCAAAATTATCCTTCCCAGCGCTTCAGTACAGGGCATTGTCTGACAACAGATGAATATTCAGAGTAATCACAGGAACTTACCCAAGCTCTGGCTAGCCTCACCGGCCACCGGCCACCGGCCACCTGCGAGATCAAGTCAAGGAAGGGCCGAAGTCTTGGAATGAACTCTGGTCAGGCAGAAAGAAGGGCAGCCTCTGCGCCCGACGACAGAACATTGTGTACAGATTCAGATTTGTGTTGCATAACATTGTCAAGGAACAATTGTGTATGATAACTGATGAGGAATACACATGTTTACAAGTTAAATTCTGTATCAACTAGTATCAGCTATGTACTCAAAACGGTTGGCAGCACCACCGGATGAAAACCTTGTATTGCCGATGCCTACGTGCTTGCTTAGTTCCTTCACTGCAAGTCTTCGATGTTAAGGCAGAGCTCCTGCCATGATTTGTTCGTTCGTTTCACAAGGGCATAAATATCCCTTATGTAAAGTTTATCAGAATTGTGCTATTACCAAATAATACTTCCTCCGATCCTTTCTAGTCTGCATATAAGTTTTGTTCAAAGTTAAAGTATCTATACTTTGACCAAACTTGTAAAAAAATATATCAACATTCACAATGCCAAATTAGTATGCTTAGATTCATCATAAAATGTAGTTCATAGTATATACATATATATTAAGTATTATAAATGTTGATATCTTTTAATATAGATTTGGTCAAACTTTGTAATCTTTAATTTGACACAAATATAATACAAGGAGTAAAAAGGACCGGAGGGAGTATGTAGTACTGCTATCCTACGACTGGTGGAGAGGGTGGTTTGACACCAACGAGGGATTGTGAGGGGGGAGAGGAGGGAAGATCATGTCTTCTCGGGTGTGCTTGTCTGAAATGTAACAAAGTTACAGACCTACCCATTTATACATTTGGACAGTGGACCGATATTTGCGAGTCAATGATAGAAGAAAAGTTTTGCGACTCCCACTTTTATTGACTATATAAATACACCACCTTCGGCGACGATGATGGCGATGGCGTCTTTGAGATCGTCCCCTTCTTGAAGGAGCCGCCCTGGGGAGATAGATGGCTGACTGAAACTGTTGGGTTGGCGTTGGCGGCACTCTGGATCAGGAGGTTGTGCGGTGTGATATCTACCGCATCGACTATGGTGTGTGACAGCGGCATGGCGCAACGGGTTCTCGGCGATGGATGTGTGTTAATGGACGCGCGTATGATGGTGGTGATGTTTGGTATCGTGGTGGCGTCAACAATAGTTGGGTCTAACAAAGCCAATGCGTGGATCTCCTCTGAAGTTGAGACGATGAAAGATAACGACGATGGATCTGGTGCGTGCGCATGCGGTGCGCACTGAGGGTTTATCAAACCGGTTGGTGATCTTGGCTCGCCATAGGCGGCTTGGTGAGGCCATCGGATTTGATGATGTGCGTTGGTGCGTGAGCATGGCACATCCATCATGTTGTACGTGTAGCGACATTTATCACCATGAAGATGGTTTTGGATTGATCAATGCATTTATTGTTATGAAACTGTTGAATAATTTAATAAGATGATTGTGTGCATACTTTTTTTTATACAATAATGATTGTGTGCATACCTGATGCAGAGGCGGGGTAACCGCCTTTTAAAGAAAAAGAAAGAGGAAATATAGGTACATTGATATATATCGATCACCAAAACCTCTTTCTGTAGGTACTCCATATTTGTTTTATATATAAACTTTTGTGGAATAAAAATTAACATTTCCACTTTTTTTTAAAGACAACCAAGAAAAGACAGAAACGACACCGTGCCAGATATAAACATATATAGCATATATCACTATCATATCTTTGGGAAGAATGCAGACTGCAGTGAAGCCGATCAAAGTGCAAATTCTCATTACGGCAATCATCCGTGGATGGATAAAGGAAAATCATTTGTACATCAATGTTGGCAAACACTTAGCCATGAAGTGCAGTAACTGCATTTTCGTAAATAGTCAGAAGGCATGTGTTGTCACAATGAGATAAGTTGGCAATTCAGATAATCATATTTATCCAACAAGTTAAATTAAAAGCCTACAGCCCTACAAGTAGAACATCAGGTAAACTTATAGATTCAGAACAACTCAACAAACAGGAATAGTAATAGTAATCCACATCAAGGTCTTCTTTGTTGTCCTAGAACGGAAACCAATGAGCTAAGCATAGAAGGGATAAGCTTGAGACTCATTCAGAGATAAACACACAGAACGATTGTCTTGCTTTGCTTGCCGGCCAACAGATTCTTGACGCCTGATCTATTCAGTGAAGGAAACTGGTAAGACTGCCCCTGACTCCATCCCAGATGTTGGTGCTTGGAGTAGGTGCTTTGACCTTGCCGGGCTGCCTACTTAAAGTGATGTTACCCACCTTGGGCACAAAATACCATAGGATGGCGGTGGATGATGTGACGCTCAGGAAGGTTCAGTGGTTCCCCATCATTCTACCCTCGGCGTTCTGCTCCTCGGCATTCTCCCTGAGAGCTTTCTCCTGATAATTGAGAATCAGGCTACGCACATCGCCGGAGGGACATGTGTAACCATAAACACACAAACAGTGTCCCCATGTTCTCTCATCACTGTGATCAACCCTTTCATATACAAGCCTTGGACGATATGGATCGTTCTCTGCACGAGCGTGAAAGTAGCGGGACTGGAGCCTCAGGAAAACGACCACAGGTCTTGAATCCAGACAAACACAGAGGTGCTCCCTATAAGACATTGCAGCATTACATTACAATTATTTAGTTAAAAAATTCAGAGGCGACAACCACTCTCATAAGATAGCCCTACCACAAATCCCAGCATCCAAACTATGTACACAGTACATTGAAGCACAAACTTTTTAGAGAAAAATGCAATGGTCCATCCATATTTCAAGTTTACGATCAGAGTGTTTGAGATGAAGCAGGGCTCACTCGGTAATAGGAGAGAAAACGTTTTGGAAAGCTCTGTTGGTGATGGCCAAAACGGAATCCTCCTCGGATGGGATGCAACACATTGGCGTCAAGATAGCACATGTCACATATCCTCTCCACCTTGCTATTTCCACATGTACATTTCCTTGTCAGACCAACATGTGGGACATGAAATAGACGGTAGCATGTCTTGCAAACACAGTCCGCTGAAAACACAGGCCAAGCAACAAAAAGACATGTAAGAGAGCGATCGCACAGTGCAACTTGATCTATATGTATACATGAGAGAGAGAGAGAGAGAGAGAGAGAGAGAGAGAGAGAGAAGAGAGACATACATTCACCATTACGGCGAGTACCCCACCCAAGAGGGACACCAAGGAAATTATAGGCTTCAGTAACTGGTTCATCTGAAAACTCATTAAGGAAAATACCATCAATTATCCCTGTCCTAAAACATGTGCATCGTGCCTCGAAGCAAGATATAATGCCCAATTCTATATGCAAAGAGAGAGAAAGCAATTACTACCCACAATTCATCCAGACATGAATCTAAATACACATGAGGTTAAGTATGCATAAACATGAACTGGAACATCTAAATTACTGGAAACAGTTGAAGAGGACAGTTGAATAACAAAGAATGATCATTCCCTCAGCTGCTGAACTAATGAAATAAGAAATGCAAGATAAGTATGAGATTTCAGACTAGAGAAGATAGCATTGTTATAGGAGCTGGAGTGATCAGCCATAAAGTAGGCAATTCAGACTGGAAGGACTTGGCGAGGTGGATTAGGGAACCAAATCTATAAATCCTAGGTTGGCTGGGGCATGTAATGAGAGTGGAAGGGTAGAGAATACAAAGATCATTTGAATCAAGGAAGAGAGTGATGTATAGTGCATTCATTTTCAGTGATGCTGCTTTGGAATATTCAGGTAATTAGTGCGAAGGTCTAAGAGGTAGTCTAAGCAAGATGGGCCAGAGTACATACAAAAGAAAAATGTGGAGAACAAAAAGGAGAAACATAGGAATTCTTTTTGCTATAATCGTCTTATTGCCGAAACAAGCCAGGTAAATGCACAGAATGCAATGGAAGGGGAAACACAGAAGTATCCATACAGTATGTATGGTAAAATTAGCTGCACAGACTCCCGGGTGTACTTCTCAAACCATTATGAGAGTGAATTATAAACTCCCGGGTGCCCCGGTACCCCTTATGAATAGTAAATTCGAAAAAAAAAACTGAAACTTTGGGACATCAAACATGATGAAATATTTGATGTTCTTGCAAAGTTTCAGCCAGAAAAAAACGTTCGAGGAGCACTCACCGAGAAAAACAAAACACTGCTCAAAAGTACATGCACTGTTCATGATCTTTTGAGCAGAGGTTTTGTCTTTTTTGGTGAGGACTACTCAAATGGTTTTTGTGGCTGAAACTTTGCAAGAACTTCAAATGTTTGATGTCCCGGAGTTTCAGATTTTTTTTTAATTTACTGTTCATAAGGGGTACCGGGGCACCCGGGAGCTATCACACCTTTCTCAACCATTATAGACGCACTAGCACAATGCATGTGCATTGCTACGATACGGAGCCATAAAAAAGGTGAGGAGTCAGGCCACCGACTTAGGAAATGGTCAAAAGATGTTAGTGTCTTGCACGATTCACAATTAAAAAGCAAGTAAAAATACGGTAAGAGGGATATGCGTAGGAGAATTTGAAGTGGCCGTTTATGTCCTTTGCAAGATTTAAAGTGAGACAACATTTCAAAATTTTGAAACATGTGAGAATGGGCATCACAATCTGTTCACTCTCTTATAATAAAAAAAAGGAAATATAGGAAAAGATAAAGATTGAAATGAAGTAGAACATATGTTTTTTTGGCAGAAGAATGAGCACGTATGCAATGTTTTAAAACAATTAACACAGAAAATATGGTCAAAACCAAAAAATAGCAAGTTAACAAATTTAAAACCGTAACTACACACCCTCGTAAAAGCATGGGCCATTCAATTCTTATCTCACAAATGGGTCATGAATCTCTCAAATTTACAAGGTCAAAGACAACTTAAGAAATTTCAAACAACTGATCTCCAGAGGCCTTCCTTTGTAGAGTAGTACATTGTGTCTATTAAGGTGAAATTATGGGCACTAACAGTAGATCTCTCCAGATGATGGCATGATTTTTTGATGAAAACCAAAATTTTCTTTAAAGTACATATGCGGTATGCATGCCATGGCAACAGAAAGGTAAGGGTGCATCAAGCTAGCAAGTAGATACAAACCTAAGGGAATGCATGTGAGAACTTCGTCGCCATATCCTGTATCAATGAGCTCATAAAAAAAAAGAGTTCGCGGAGCGGGCAGGAAGGAGAAGCAGCCAGAGCGCTTCCGACGAGCCACAAAGTTGCCATGAGTCCAAAAACCATAATTGTCAAGTTTGGCGCGTCTGGTGAACTTTCCAGGAGCAGGTTCATACTCATCGCCCTGATCAGCCAAACAATCATGGAAAAAGAAATTGATAAAGTTAGCAAGGTAAGACAAAACAGAGGAAAGAAGCATCAATAACTGACTTCACTCAATTACTACCGCCTCCTACACACACATTTATTGTAAGTGTCGCTGAGAGAAATCTGTTAAAAATGAAGACTAGTACAGTAGTACTTTTCATGACAAACCACTAATATAATTTCCAAGTGTCAGCTTTCTATGCATTAGTGATGTAAGTTTGTTAAGGCTTGACTGCAGCTAATCGCAAGTAAAAATCGATGGATCGAGCAAGGAAGAAGGAAGAACGTATCACCGGATGTGTCGAGTTGTACAGCTCAAGGCAATGCAGCATAATCTGGCGATTCATAGCTTTTATCTCCGAACGTGACATGCCAGGCCTAGCATACACCATATATCAAAGGGCAAATATTGAAACGGACCAATGAATCGATCGAATTGGAAGGAGGGGCCGTCGACTAATTACTTACCTGAAGTCGGGGGGAGGATGGAAAGGAGGCGGATTGATAAGCAGCCGCAGCCAGTTGCACGCGCGGCCGCTGTCAGGCGCCGCCCTCCGTGCCTTTGCTACCTCAGCAGCCGGATCAGGCAGGATGAAGTGCCCAGCCGCTGCTTCGGGTTCAAGGAGGCGAAGAAACTCCTCTTCCGACGCGGCAGCGGCGGCGCTCCGGTTGGTCTCGCTTGCCATGTCGTCGGTTTCCTCAGACCACGCGTCAGCACCTGTCCAATAGTACCCAGGAGACGCTGGTCCGACTCCGACGAGGTCTCGAGCCACCTCCATCGCTGCGGCCATGGCGGCGACGATCCGATCCGGCATCGATTAGGGCTGGGATTGGCTCCGGTTTCTTTTCCTCTTTTTTTTGAGATGTCTTTTCCTCCTTTTTTTTTAGTATAACCTAACCTTTATTAAACCGTCACCACGTTTACAGGGACGAAACCAAGTTCATCCGGGCTACCCCACCAAGTATGGCGGCCAGTACCCAGACTTAAACCATGTTTCGCAAGATTGTGTGCCTCGTAGTTCGAGCTTCTACTTTCAAAATTAGTAGAACAAGAAGTAAAACTAGCATTGTAATCTATGATTTCATGTAGAATGGCGCCGTAGGTTGGTGAAGCTTGTGTCTTGATGTCATCTACCACGACTTTGCAGTCCGAAGCTATGAAGATGTTCGAGACCTGCAAATCCTTTGCAAGAGCTTGCGCTTCACGGATCGCCAAAGCTTCAAGAGTCGGAGGGTCATGAATGTGCGGGATGAACAACACAGATGCACCAAGGAAAACACCGCTCACAGCGCCCTTCATGGTTCACCGCTGCGTCCACATTCATCTTCACTTGATTCATTGGAGGGGGGATCCACCTGTGTGACCGAGGGAGGGAGATGATCGGCCGACTTGGGGTGACAGGCCGGGAATTTTCCAAGTCTCTCAAGAACCGCAATATGAAATCGTGGGTGAAGTAGGGGCTTTGGAATACTTCCTCGTGTATTGCTTGTCGCCGCGTGTACCAGATGGCCCATAGTGTCACTGCCATCTTATGAGACTCATCTTTCTCCAGCAGGTCAAACAGGTTCTGTAGCCACGCTGCTGCGTCATTACTTCTCAGATCATGGACGGGATCAGAAATCTCCTCTGGTAGAAGGGACCAGACGCTCGCCGCCATCGGACATTCCAACAAGGCATGTCTCCAATGATCCTCCCTTCCACACAATTTGCACAGTGGCGACCCAGCCATGTTGCGATGATGGAGCATGTCCGTGGTGGGAATTGAAAGCTTCGATAACCTCCAGAGAAAATTCTTCACCTTCGATGGAGCATTCATTTTCCAGATATAATCCCAACAAGAGCCATTATTTGATGTGTGGGAAGTTTCTTCTCTCCCTTCCAGCATGCCTTCTCTTGAGCGCTTGGTATGCATGAAGAGTTTGTATGCTGAGCGCACTGTGAATTTCCCATCCCGTTCACCACTCCACGCCCAAGTATCGGTGATCTTCTTCGTACAAATCGGTATGGACAGGATAGCCTCGCAGTCCACCGGTATGAAACATTGTCGCACAAGAGTTTCATTCCACCTAGCGTTGGTGGTATCGATGAGCTCAGCTGCCCGTTGCGGGGGGGTCACCATTAAGGACGCTACTGGCCTCTTCAGATTGTCTCGTGGGAGCCAGTTATCTTCCCATATGTTAGTCGTTTCCCCATCACCGATGCGTCTGATTAGGCCCTGCCACAGCAGGTCTCTCCCATCCAAGACAGCTCGCCAAATCTGAGACGGATGGGGTCCCAGTTCTGCATTCAGAATATCGGATGTTGGGAAGTAGACAACTTTCAAAAGTCTTGCGCTTAGGGAGGACGGTTCCGTTAAAATTCTCCACGCCTGCCTGGCCAGAAGAGCGAGATTGAACATCTCCATATCTCGGAAACCAAGACCCCCCAAGACTCTTTGGCTGTGTTAGGACATCCCAAGATATCCAGGCCGGGGATCGTTTTCCGTTTTTGCAGCCCCACCAGAATTGCCTTATGATGCTTGTGATATTTTCGCAAACTCCTCTCGGCAGTCTAAAACATGACATGGAGAAAACCGGGATAGACTGAGCTACAGATTTAATAAGAACCTCTTTCCCCCCATAAGAGAGAATTTTTTCCAACCATCCTTTCACTTTCCCCCACACCCTATCTTTGAGGTATTTAAAAGTTCCGTTTTTGTTTTGACCCACATCTGATGGTAGCCCTAGATACTTCCCAGACAAAGATTCATTTTGGACTTGGAGAATTTGCTTCATCTCATCCCGAAGGTTCTGAGGACACCCTTTGCTGAAGTGTATGGATGACTTGTTTCTGTTAACCTTTTGGCCCGACGCCGCACTATAAACTTCCAACAGGTTTGACACTGCATTAGCCCCATCTGAATTCAACTTAAAAAACAGCAGGCTGTCATCCGCAAAAAGGAGGTGGTTCACAGCCGGAGCTGTTGCAGCCACCTTTACTCCAATGATTTGCGATGACCAAAAGTCGGATTTGAGGAGGCACGAGAGGCCCTTTGCTGCTAATAAGAAGAGATATGGGGATATTGGATCTCCCTGTCGAACGCCTCTGCTAGGCTTAAAAGATTCCAGTCTCTCACCATTGAACTGAACCGAGAAAGAAACTGATGTCACCATTGCCATCACAATTTGCACCCACCTTGGATTAAAGCCCAGTTTCAGCATGATTGATTCCAGATAACTCCACTCCAATCTATCATAAGCTTTCATCATATCCAATTTGAGAGCACACACCCCGTTCTGTTTGGACTTATTTCTCTTCATGAAGTGTAGGCATTCATAAGAAGAGATAATATTGTCAGTAATTAATCTCCCAGGGACAAAGGCTGATTGCTCTTCAGAGATGATGTCCGGAAGGATCACTTTCAATCTATTGGAAACCACCTTTAATGCAATTTTATATAAGACATTTCCTCCTTTTCTGTTTTGAGGTTGTTGTTTCTTTTCGGGGGTAGCGGCTACGGCCTACGGTTGCTTCTGGCCCAAAATTGCCCAGACTGCTTTGGGCCGTTAGACAGCGTAGCAGCTTATGGTGGGCTGGCTGTTCAGCGATATTTTACAGGTGGGCAAGATAGTAGTACTTCGCCACATTATTATTTCTCAGGAGGAACTGCTTTGTTCCGGGGCATCCAATTATAAATAATATTATTTCTGCTTATGAATGTCTTCATTTTATGAAAAGGAACAAGGTTAAAAAAATCTAACATTATGCTCTGAAGATAGATATGATAAAAACATATGATCGTGTTGAGTGGGCCTATGAGAGATGTAATGCTAAAACTCAGTTTCTTTTCTGGTTGGGTGGATATTGTCATGTTTATGGTTTCCTTAGACAGATTCTTAGTCTTGTTTAATGGAAAAACATTAGGAATTTACACCGCCCCGTAGTATTCAATAAGGGGACCCGATTTCGAGAAATCCAATTCTACACATGGGTGTAGATGCTCCCGTCTTTCGAAAATGATATTTTAAAAGGTTAAAAAATTTGGAACAAAAATTTGTCATGTATATCTCAACATTCTATGTGCGCACGACAAATTTCATGAAAATCCGACATGTTTTGTAACCTCTGTAAAAATACAAAAAAAATGTTTGATGGAAAGTTTTTTTAGCAACAAGTTTTTGTCTTTTTTACACATGACATAGTATAAGTCGATTTTTCGTGAAACGACTTCGTGAAGATATAAAACGTCAACATGTGTACCCAAGATTTATTATTCGATTTTTTTTACATTTTAAATGTGTTTAAAAATTCATTTTAAAAACCGGGAGCATATGCTCCTGGGTGCAGAAACACCATGTCCCCCGATTTCTCCATACTTATTCTTGTTAGCAGCAGAGGTCCTTTCGTGCCTCTTAAAATCAAGAGTTCAATCATCAAATCTTCATGGTATGCAGATGACAGTTTGTTGTTTTTCAAGGCTAACGGTGATGGAGCGACAGAGGTGCACCAAGTTTTGGATACCTATTGTCAAGCATCCGGAGAAAGTATTAACCATGACAATCTTCCATATTTTTCAGTAAAGAGTGCCCAAAGGCTACTCGTGTGGAGATTAAGGACATTCTGCATGTCCCAAATAAAATTTTGAATGGGAGATATTTAGGTATGCATTTAGATGTTGGATCATCAATGAATGGTTCTTTTCAAATACCTAAAGGATCGTCTGTGAAACAAGGAACAAGGTTGGATAGAGAAGACTATGTCAACCGCGGGAAAGGAAGTTTTGGTCAAATTAGTAATCCAAGATGTGCCAGATTACTCCATGTCATGCTTCAATTTGTCGCGTGGTTTACGTGAGAATCTGAATATGATGATCATGAAGTTTTGGTGGGGGCAAAGATGGCGCTAGAAAGCCACATTGGGTTTCATGGAAGGCAGTGACAAAACCTAAAGGTATGGGTGGACTCGGTTTTAAGGTCTTTGAGCTCTTAACCTTTCCTTGCTAGCTAGGCAAGCCTGGAGGATTCTGCAAAATTCAAATACATTAAGCGCAAGGATGTTAAGGAGCATTTATTACCGATCTTCCTCTTTTATCGATTCCAAACTAGGGAGCCACCCATCTCAGATTTGGTGAGATGTATCGAAAGGCAAAGAAATCCTCAAGAAAGGACTAATCAAGCGAATTGGTGATGGGAAAGATACAGATGTATGGTCAAGCAAGTGGCTGCCGAGACATGAGATGATGCACCCATACGGCTACATTGCCGCCAACCCTTTGAATTAGGTCTCTGGATTGACTGATCCAACCACGGCTAGATGAAGGAGGGACTTGGTAGAGCAAACTTTCCTCTCACTGGATACTACGGTAATTCTTGGCATCCCCCTCTACACATGTGATATGGACGACGTGTGGGCTTGGACTTTTGGGGAAAACTTTACTGTACGCTACGTGTACAAAATGTTGGTAGCCACTAAAGCCAGGCGGGAGGCATGGCTCGAGGGTGAGATCGGTCAAGCTGATCTACACAATGAAGAGAAGGATTGGAAGGGATTATAGAACATCCAAGTTCCCAGTAAGAAATTATGTTCCTTTGGCGATTGGCAAGGCATTCAATACCTCCAACTACATCAAAAACTGGTGACTACAGATTACCGCGATCCCTGTGGGATGGCTGACCCTTGGTGACATTCATTGCTTGAATGTTCTATGGCACGTTGTGTTTGGCCCTAGTCGACGAAGACTTGTTTGAACACTTGATGGGTACCAAGGAGCTGAGAGTGAAGAGTGCCTCCACAAGAGGCACAGTCGCACCATTCGGAAAAAAGAAAACAAAATTTTCCTTTTTCAGAGGCATGACGCATGTCTCTCGCGGAAGCAAACACATGCCTCCAAGAGAAACACGATCGTGCCTCTCGAAAAAAAATACTTTGACATGTGCCTCCACGAGAGGCACGATCGTGCCTCATGAAAAAAAAACACATTTTTTCATTTTCTAGAGGCGCGTGAGTGCCTCTAGCGGAAGCAAACATGTGCCTTCATGGAGGCATGATCGTGCCTCTCAAATAAAACACATTATTTCCTTTTTCAGAGCCACCTCTCGTAAAAATAGAAGAAATTGCATTTGTTCTCGCATATATTTTTAACCAAAATGTAAGAAAAGCCATGCAAAAATCGAAAAAAAACCATCTAAACATCAAAAAGGCGTATACAAAAATAAATAAAAAATCTGAGGAATCCCAACATGTGGAGTGCTCTTAGCCCACCTAAAGTGCCCCTTGCGGGTGTTTTCGAAAGAGTACCCCGTCATTAGTTGCTCTCAGTTTACCATGTGGGTGAAGGTGACACGGTGGACTTCATAGGAAGCATGCTCCTACTTATGGCCTTTATTGTGGCCCATACACTTCTGAAAAAGTTCGAAAATCCTTGCTTCTGCTTCGAAATCACTGATTAAAGAGCACCTTTTCTAGAGAACACTCTCCTATTCTTCGTAGTTGATAAATGATACACTGCATGCGTACCATATATCGTAATCTGGAGTTTTTTTTTCCTTTTCTTGTAGATTTGATTTTTTTATTGTTTTATCACTTAAATCATGTATTCAAATTATGAACTATTTTCACCATTGGATTACTTGTGTTGAGACCTCTTGCGGAAGTAAACATGTGTCTCCACAAGAGGTACGGTCAATCCTCTACAAAAAGTGTATTTTCCCTTATCGAGAGGCAGATCATGCCTCTCGCTTAAGTAAACCTATGCATCCACAAGTGCCTCTTGGAAAAAAATAAAAACCATTTTTACCTTTTTGAGAGGCATGGGTGTGCCTCTCATGAAAGCAAACATGTACCTCAATGAGAGGCATGATCGTGACATTCGAAAAAACACTTTTTTTAGAGGTACGAGGTGTATCTCTCGTGGAAGAAAACATGTACCTCTATGAAAGACATGATAGTGCCTCTCAAAAACAAGAAAACATTTTTTCCTTTTCGAGAGGCATGGTTCGCGAAAGTAAATCTACGCCTCCACGAAAGACACGACCGTGACTCTCATAAAAATAAAAGAAAATGTGTTCAAGTAAATTTTTCATGGAAAATGAAAGAAAACCGTGCAAAAATAGAAAAACAGAAAAATCCATCTAAACACCAAAAACATGGTTTTTAATTCCGCTTTTCCCTTCATTCTGAATATTTATTTGATTCCTTTAATAATATATTTTTGGCTTTTCCATTTTATTTTTTGTATTTGTTTTGCATATTTTTCCTTTTTGGTTTTCTATATTGTAGTCATTTTAATATAATATTATGCGAACATGTTTATATACAATGAACTTTTTTAATGTACATTGAACTTTATTTAATATATGACGAAGTTTATGTAATACAAACCGAACATTTATAAATGTAGGCTAAACTATTTTTATGTTGAGCCTTATCAATATACAGTAATCCTTTTTTAAATGTAATGTGGTGAACATTGTTTTTATACAAACTGATGTTTTTCTAATGTACGTTGAACTATTTTCAACGTGCACATACAAAAATTCTGAATGCACAAGAATTTTTTAAACGAAAATGATAAGTGCCTGACGTCAGGCATTTAGCATGTTGGCCCGAATGTTTTATCTATCGTGCAAGTGAAGGGAATCTTTTGGCTTTTTAAAAGTTTAATTTTTATTGTCTCTTAAATAAAAAATCTGTTTAAAATTCCGTACGTACCATTAAATCCGTCGTGACGAGATCTTCGAAACTAGATCTCATATTGACATGTTTTTACAAAAAAAAATTTGGTCCAAAAGTTACCATGATGTTTACATTCAAATTTCCATGGCGTTTACACTAAAATTTTCATGTTTTGTTTCATCTTATTTTTTCTTGATTTAAAGCTACAATTGTATTTAAGATACTTTTCACTCATCGACGAACACCCCGGAGAGCTGCGTCGAGTAGATATCCACCGCCCGAGAGGAGGTGAGGGTAGACCTGGGCATGGGCAGCTCGGCCCAACGACCCGGCCCGAAAAACCTGGGTCGGGCCGGGTCGGGCTTGTCATTTGGGCCGGGTTCGGGCTTCACAATCGGGCTTAATACACTGATCGGGCCGGGCTTGGGCTTATAGGAAACATAAATTAACGAAGGATCGGGCCGGGCTTGTCGGGCTTTGTCGGGCTTTGCCATGTTCAGGCCAGGCTCGGGCCCGATTTCTGCAGCCCAATGGTCGGGCCGGGCTCGGGCTTGGAGTTTTCTGCATCGGGTTTTCTCAAGCCCGGCTCGAACCCGGCCCGGCCCGAGAAATGCCCGGGTTTAGGTGAGGGGTTATAATGCACGACATGATGGATTCCCGGATACGAATGCGTGGAGAAGATTCTCTAACGCATATCGATGTGTGGCGGTGGGAGGTGGGCAAAATCTTTAGTACCATGACCACGGAAATTGTATGTCATGGTAATTTTTAGTATTTCACCATGGAAACTTTATTTTTTTCGTAGGAAATGGTGATTCTTATTCTTAGGACATGGGAATTCCTACTCGTAGAACATGACAATTATTTTTCATAGGATATGCCAATTCTTCTTCATAGGACATGTTCTTATTGGCTGGACATGACAATTCTTACATGCGGATCATGCTACTTTTTGAAACATGGCAATTTTTGTTGAATTTATTGAACATGGTTATTTTATAGTAGAACATGATAAATTTACCATGGTTATAATTGTGCAATAGATTTTTTTCTATCAGCGATGTAGTGTCGCATCGATGGCGTTTTTTCGGGTCCATAGCAAATCTAATATATAAATCACATCAAGGAAGATAACCGCAACTAGTGTGTCACGAAGCAACTCAACCTGGCGTTTTTAAGGCTAAAATTGCCATATAAAAAAACAAATCAAGAAAGAAAAAGAAAAACAATTCATCTGAAACAAACAAAGAAATCGACCTTAACTATTTTTGAGAGTAGAAATCACAAGTGAGCTCACAAGATCGGACCAGCCCAGATGCATTAACATGCCTTGTTTATAGCAGCGAGCCGACGAGAGACGGACGACAAGCCGAACCCCTCTCGCAATTCAAATAAATATATTAAAAAAATCACGTCATACATTAAAAAGTTAATTAAGTATATAGAATGTTAAATGTGTATTTGAAAATATGTTTCTCATTAATACAAAAATATATTTTAAAATAATTTGTATGGAAATTTGATCATCTATCTAATAAATGTTAATGAAACATTTGGTAAATGTAAATAAATTATTTTATAAATGTTAAATTTCTATAGAAAAATTGTTACTCATATATACCAAAAATATACAATTTGTATGATAAATATTGATCACATATTGCAAAAATGTTAAAAGTGTCTGAATAATATCGATTACGTATTTAAATTTTATTGATCATGTATACAAAATGAATACAATCTGTATCAAAAGTTGTTAAACGTGCAGGAATAAAATGTTGATCATGTGTTTAAACTATTTGATCATGTATACAAAAACTGTATATAATTTAATTAATAATAATTGATCATGTTTTTCAAAGTAAACATGGATGAAAATATTAATTATGTATTTAAAAAATACTGATCATGGGTTAAAAAATTATTGGTCGTGTGTTTCAAAAATATTAAACGTGTATACAAAAATTAGAAAAGCTAAAACCAGCAAAAAAATAAATAAATTCTGCAAAAAAATAAAACAAAGAAGAATGACAGATAAAACAAAAGTAATTTGTGCACAAAAAATCAAATGAAAATAATAAATAATAAATTGAACAATACCAATGTAAGAAACGAATTAAATAACTGAAAAACCAAAATAAATGCCCTTCAAAAAAGCCTAAACTCGTGAAGAAAAATAAAATAACATAGCATAGCTACAGTGGTGGGTCGACCCAATTATCCCACACATGACGCATGACGCGAAGGAAACTTCTTTCTGGTTTAATGCGAGGTATCAAAATCATTAATTAAAAAGTTCTCCTTGTAAGGAACACTTCTAGCTCACCTGTGATTAACTATTGGCGCACTGCATGTGCATTACTTATCACAATTTTGAGTTTTCTCTTCTTTTTAGAGTAGTTTTTTTTAATGTTTTATCTTTTATATTGTGCGTCCAAATACCAAACCGATCACACCGTTGGGTTCCTCGTTTTGAACCTTTTAAACTAGATCTCATGTTAATAGATTTTAGTAAAAAATTTATACCTTTAAAAGAAGCAAAATTGTTTGTCTCACGAAAAAATGTGTTTTTCTTTTCTTTCCAAGAGACACGATTGTATCCCTCGTGGAAATAAATATTTGCATCCACGAGAGGCACGGTCGTACTTCTCACGGAAATAAACTTATATCCCCGCGATTTCGACAAGTACGTCTGTACCTCTCGCCGAAGCAAATCTGTGTCTTTTAAAAAAATCCTTTTCCGTGAGACACGGTCGTATCCCTCATGGAAGCAAATCTATGCCTCCACGAGAAGCACGGTCGTGCCTCCCGCAAAAATAAACCTGTGCATCCATGTTTTCGGAGAGGTCCGTGCCTCTCGCGGAAGCAATTCTGTGCCTCTAAAAAAAGCATTTTCCCTTTCTGAGAGGCATGCAGAATCAAACTTGTGTCTCTACCTCGTGCCTCTATTAAAAAAGAAGCATATTTTTTCGCATAATTTTTTTAGAACGAGTTTTTTCTTCATAATCAAACAAAAATTGTGTGAAAACCGAAAAACAAAAAAAATCATCTAAACCTCGAAAACACGTACAAAATGAAAATTAGTAAAATCTCAAAAAAGTGTTCAGCATGCGATACATGGCGCGCTTTCAAACCACAAAAAATGATCCTCGCCAGAATCAGTTCCGCAAGGAGTACTTGTTAATTAATTGTTTTTAGATGGATTAATTAGTTCTTCTTGCGAGATATAGCTCGCGAGATTGGCATCTCATACAAATGTGACCAAAGTAAACTACTTGCTTTTACCAGCTATCCCCCTCCCCTCTCTCTCTAACACATCTGATATCTAAAAATATATCTGATATCTGAAAAACAATACCATACAAAAAGCCTAAACTCATGAAGAAAAATAAAATTAACATAGCATCACTACAGTGTTGGGCTTAATTCGAGATATCGAAATCTTTAATTACGGAGTACTCTTTTCAATGTACACTTCCAGCTCTCCCAAGGCTGATAAATGGTGCACCACACATACACCACTTGTCGCAATATGTAATTTCCTTTTTTTTCGTAGATTCATTTTTTAAAAACATTTAGCTCTTAGACCGTACGTACAAATCCCGAATTTTTTTTTCACTATTGGATTCTTCGTGTTAATATATTTAAAACTAGATCTCATATTAACAGATTTGACAAATGTGACTATTGCGAAAGCAAACTTATGCTTCTAGAAGAAGCAAATTTGTGCATCTCATAAAAAAAATCGTTTTTTTTCCTTTCTAAGAGGCACGGTCGTGCCTCACGTGAAAGCAAATCTTTGCCTCCACGATAGGCACAAAACACCTTCTCTCGCAACAAAAAAGAAAACTTATTTCCCCCTTCCGAGAAGCACGATCATCCTTCTCACGGAAGTAATTAAACTTGTGCCTCCATGAAAGGTACAATCGTACCTCTATAAAAATACCTTTTCCCCTTGCTGTGAGGCACGATCTTATCTCTTACAGAAGCAAACATGTGCCTCTCTCTTAGAAAAAAACTGTGTTTCTTCTCTTTATGGGAGGCACGATTGTGCTTTTCGCGAAAGCAAATTTGTTCCTCCATTAAAGGGACGACCGTGCTTCTCATCAAAAATATATTTTTTCCGTATGTGTAAAAAACCATTTTCCACCCAAAATTTAAGAAAAATCACATGAAAACTGAAAATCCAATTGTTTTTTTCTAAACCCCCAAAACGTGTAATTTTTTTTAAGAAAGCGTCCAACACGTGATACATGATACACTCTTAAACCACAAAAATAGACCTTACAAAACTTTCGCAAAGAGTAATCGTTATTTAGTTGTTTTGCGCGATATAGCTCCCACGATGGGCGTCGACTAGGTGTTCACCTCGCTATCCTGCGCTTAACGACGCGTGGAAGCCTGACTCGACTTATTGGCAAGCCACCCCCTCTCTATCTCAAGTTCTCAACCCATCTGATATCTGTACAACAATTTTCCAAAAAACAAAAAATGGCCATCCATTTATTCCCAGCAAGTACAGGTCAAGAGAAAAAGACGATGCTTACAGTCATGGACCCGACTATGCAACGGCGCCGCATTTGGCCCATTGCCGTGCGGCGGCTAACTATACTCCACGGATTAAGTACTAGTAGAGCAAAATGTGCTAGCTTTTATGTTTTTGAATTTTTGAAATGTTTTATCTCTCAAACCGTTAACCCGATTGATGATCCATTTTCACCATTAACTTTCTCGAGACGAGATCTTCGAATCTAGATCCCATGTCAATATGTTTTGAAAAATCTTTTTTTATTAGTACTTGCCACATTACTGTTCTACTTACCGGATAATTATTTATACAGTTGCCAGATTATAGTAACTTCATTGTTAATACTTTTTTCATCAGTACTTGCCACATTACTGTTTTACTTACCTGATAATTATTCATACAGTTGTCAAATTATATCAATTTGGTTGTTAAAACATTGTACACTAACATACATAAATGAAAAACTTGTTTTATGGTATTTGTATGTGTTTCTCTTTAGAATCACCTAAAAATACTCATATTTGTCATGTTATTTGTACCAAATGTCATAATGACTTGTTGTGCTTGAACGATTGATTACTGGTTACTTCTGTCCGGTTGTCGTATTCTTTAGATCTAATTGACATGCTGATTTATTGTTTCTTGCCAGTTTTATCAATTTGAATTATCATTTTATTTCATCGGGTTATATCATAAGCTTAAGTACACAAAACTATTCCTCCGATAATTATGTACAAAAATTTGTGGCAACAGTTAACGATAAAAATGGCAACTAGGATGACCTAATGTGTCAAGTGACGATGACAACATTTTTTTCATCGAAACATATCAATATGGAATCTTGTTTCGAAGATCTCGACGCGACAAATCTAATGGTGAAAACGGATCATCAATCGGGTTAACGGTTTACGAGATAAATCCTTTAGAAAAATTAATTTTGAAAAAGCTAACACGTATAATGGATGGATTAAGCAGCCGCATTGACATGTATATTGCTGCGGCGGAGCTGCATATCGTTCCCCTACAGTCATACTAGTAAAAAAACAGCATGCATTGACTGACCATGAAGGGTTGATGGAGACCCTCTCGTTTTGATGGAGTAGCAACCAAGGTATTATGTACACAACGCTAAAATAAACAAAAAAGGTGGCACGTCGGATGGCACCAACGTCGAACTCTCACAACACCCCACATGAAAACGACCAAGCATTATTATAGAATCATTGAGGAGACTAAACTTCACTTTTTCTTTGTTTTGGCGAGAAAGACTAAACTTCAGTTGGCTAGTACGTATAGAATGGAGCTCGATCGACTTGCGCCGCACGGGTCTCTAATCTTCCTCGGCCACCCACTTTGTCTTGTATACCGACCTAGCTAGTTTATTTTCTCCCATCAGATTGATTACGTGGCTGGCATTATGTCCAGCATTGCACCGAAAGCAATTATAAACATCTAATATTATGAAGTTTCTCCGATGTCTCCTCATTTGTAGTTATCGGCGTACGTCAGGTAGGTGCGTGATCGAAAGTCGAAAGTGACGAAAGCCTATAAGGTGTACTTCACCGAAAAAGCTCGCGCCCCGCTTTATACGTAAAGCAAATCATCATACATCTCGAGCATCGATACAAATTTACTTCATACACACCGAACACACACCCTAGGCAAGATACAAAGGTGCCGAATACAACAGAGCATGGACTCTAAAGCGGTGCCTCCAAGAAGGGAACGACCCCGTAGAGTCGTCACCGTCAGATTCAAAGGATCGAGTTTTCACTCGGAGTACGTGAAGACGGGAGAGCCACCGCGACGGAGCCTTCAAGAAGGTTACGGCGTTCGCGAACACCGCCACCATTGGCTGGAAGATACCGGGCAGGTTATGCACCCCGGTGCTCCGATATCTTCACCACCACGCTGTGTCGCTCACCAACAACCAAGCCACCCACGTGGCCAAGGTTGCCTGCCCGCACCCGAGGCGACTGCTCCGCCCACGATCAGCACACCTCCCGCCGTCAAGGCCGCCGCCCTGCATCCGGACCACCCGAAGACCAGCCAAAGTTGCTTACTTTGGTCCACGGGACGCCCACGACCGACGAAACTGTTGGTAATGTGCTCTAGAGGCAAATAAAATATGTTTTATCGAGCATATTCCATTAGTTCATAATACGTTTGATACTATGCTATAACTGTATTAAGCGGAAACATTAATACATGTGTGGTATACAAACAATCAGGTCCCTAGTCAACCCTAGTATACTAGTCCATTGGGCGATTGATGATCAATGTTTCCTGATCATGAGACAATGGCGTCTGTTGACAATGGAGTCGTATCATTGGATAATGATATGATGGACATACACTCACCAGAAGTGTTGCGATGTAATCAAAGTCACATAGTTCGACATTGCGATAACTATAACGTAGTGACCAGATCCTTTGACCGTAATGATCATACGTAATTGTCATCTATGAGGAGACTTTGATTTGTATCCCACCGCCTGGCTGAAATATGCTGGCTATAACGGTGCACTTTGGGTATTCCGAAATAGATGGTTGATGAGTATGCAAATAGATCAAAGCGGGATTTGTACATTCGTGTGACGGATAGGTACTCTGGGCCCACTCGGTGATATTGCATCATAAAGTTTGCAAACGTGTGACTAGGTCACGGAGTTGTAATATCACGGGAACGAGTAAACTTGTTTGTTGAGAACGAGGACGAACTGGGTATAATGGATACCGATGATCAAACCTTGGACAAGCAAAGTACCATAGGACAAAGGGAACAGGCACACGGTTAACGGATCCAACATCGATTGAAGTTCATTCGATGGAAGCACAGGGGCTATCAAGGATTGTAACCAGGTCCAATTGATTAGTCATTGATCAATGAGAATTTTCTCGATCATGTCTGCTGTTTCCCGGACCGTAGGGTGTTACACTTAAGGGTACTCGACGCAGTAAGGATTGATTCGGGATCACCGGAGAAATTGGAGAGAACACCGAAATTGTTCCGATGATGGCCGGAAGTTGTTCCGGGTATTTTGAAAGGTTCAAAATATATTTAATAATGTTTAATATATGTTTTATTATGTAATTATCTGAATTAAATATTAAAATGTATTTAAATATAATTAAAAATGGAAGAAAAGGCATATGGGCCTCATAGGGCCCATTAGGGGGAGAGGGAGTCCTCCCCCATGGGCCATGGCGCCATGAGGGGGCCCCACCCCCCTAGGGCTGCGCCAAAACCCCCCTCCCTTGGGATTAGTCCCACCCCGGAAGTGGAGGGGGGGGGGGTGGCACCCCTCCTTGGCCTATATAAGGAGGGGTAGGGTGCCCTTTTTCTTCATACAAATTGATTTGAGACAAGTTTCTCTCATCTCTCTCTCCCTCCTTTCTCCTTCCTCGAGTGGACTCCCCTTGTTTGGAGTCTACACTTGGTTGGGGATTTCTCCACTATACGCACGCCGTCGTGCTGCTGGAATCGGGATCCGAATCCATCTTCTTTTCGCTGCTCTACTGGTTCGGAGCCCGGAGGGACGGCGGGTATATTGTATGTGTATAATCCCGCGAGGCACTACACTTGTGGTGCTACTTCATCGTCGTGGTCGTATCTCGAGGTCTTCATCAGCAACATTCCGACGGGGACGTAATCCCGTCATCGGTCTATAAGGATCGGGTGGCTACAAGAGTCATCGTGGATCTGCGTGGCATCGGGGATTGCCGGTACGACTACACCAACCACGTTCATGCGGGAACGTTTCCCGCTTAACGGACTACATACTGGTATGTGATCTATTTCTGTCTGTTACTTGCATCGCCATAGCATAGGTCTTGGGTATGGGTCTCGTAGGTTATGAAAAATTTGTGTTTTTCTGCCCCGAACCCCAACAGTGGTATCATGAGCAAGGCTATGCGTAGATGTATTGTACGGATAGAACACATCTAGTATGTGGGTATCAATTCTCCAATTGCTACCCTCTCACGTGTACTCATTTAGCGTTGCGACAATGTTTGATGAAGCGGCCCCCGACCGACCTTACACGTTTACGCGAGACTGGTTCCACGCTTGACATATGACTTGTACCATATAAAGTGGCTGGGGGGGGGTGTCTGTCTCTCTGCATTGTGGATTTTTGTGTGGACACTAAACTGGAGAAGTGTAGCTGCAGAAGATGGGACCTATCAGGTATCCCATGTTCTCATGTTGTAGCTGCATTAAGGTATGATAAAATCCCCCCTGAATCAAGGGTGAATTCCTGTTATTCCATTGAGACATACTGCAAGTCATATGAGCACATTATAATGCCTTGCAAAGATGTAAGTGAGTGGGCAAAAATGAGTGGAAGGCAAATAATTCCACCCCCAATTCAGAGGAAGAAAGGAAGGAGAGCTAGAAATAGGAGGAAACAACCAGAAGAAAAACAGGGAAAGAGAGGTGTACAAATCAACAGGAAAGGAGGAGTCATTCACTGTGGGTACTGTGGTGCTCGTCACAACATAAATGGTTGTGTGGACTGGAAATTAGGATTGGTACCAAAGAAACATGCACAAAGAAATAAAGTGAGAGCAGAGCCAGAAATTTCCTCATCTGAAGATGAAGCAGAAGGTGCTCTCACTCAAGAGATAAACATGCAAACAAAGGGTATTAGTCAGCATGACCGACCAGTATATGAGCCAGAAATAATTGCCTCATTAACACAAGAAGTAAGTACTAATCATTGTGTTGATTTAATCATTGTGTTGATTTAATCATTGTGTTGTCTAAACCTGACCATGAACCTGTTTGCTATTGCAGAGAGAAGAAAAACAAAGAGAAAATGTAGTGCAAGGTCCACTACCAGAAAATGCTTTCATTCTGCAACAATCACAATCCCTTACACCTGTGCAGCTAACTACTGCAATAATCAAGGGAGATGTTCATACAAAGAGAGAGGTAATTGCACTGGCTAAATTAAGAGCTGCAGCAGAGAGAAGAGAAATAGCAGATCAAGAGAAGTATGATGCAGCATTAGCTAAAATTAAAATGGAGGAAGACAAAATTAGGTTAGCTGCTGAGAAGAGGAAATTAGAACTTGAAGCAAAGAAAGTTGCTGCTGAGGAGAAAAAGAAAGCAGCACTTGAAGCAAAGAAAGTTGCTGCTGAAAAAAGGAAAATGGCTAGTGAGGAGAAGAAGAAGAAGGCCCTAGAAGATAATCTTGCCATGGCAGACAAAAGGAGAGTTGCACTTGAAGAGAAGAGAAGGCTTGCAGAATTGGAAAAACAAGAAAAGGAGCTACAGAAACAGAGGATTGCTGAGGAAAAGAGAATGGTAGCAAATACTTCATTCCAGCAGGAGGAATCAATGTTTCTGATACATCAAGCAGATGAGCAAGAGAGACTGCAAGGTTTTCTAGAAACACATGAGCAACAAAGGCTGCAAGCTTGGGAACACAATACCCATCAAATGGAGCAAGCAAGAGCTGAGCAAAAATTACTAGAAAAGCAGAGGATTTTGGCAGAACTAGCTACTCAAGCAAGGATAGAGGAGGAAAGGTTTAAAGCAAGTCAGGGTACAACTTGTACAACTCTGAAGAGAGGTATTGGCAGCTCATCAAGTGAGGCTACAACAACTTTCAAGAAACCAAGGAAAGTGAGCATGTTTGATGAGTTCAGGGGAAAGTGAAATGGCATATGTGTGCTAAACCATATGTTTTATGTAATAGTTGACTGCTAAACCTTATGTTTTATGTAATAGTGCAGTGGATATGTAATAGTGCACTGCAAAACCTATTCTGCTGTTATGTTCTGCTGTTATTCTGCAAAACACTAAAGGACCTATTCTGCAAATCTATTCTTCTTGTGATCATGTGACTGCAGTGGATACATATCACTGAAACTGAAACTGAAATAGAACGCAACTGAAACCCACACTAGTTAAATAGAAATGCAACTGGATACATGTGATCATTGAAATGATCACTTTCCTGAAACACAACACTAACACAACCCAGTACACCGCAGACCTGAAACTAACACTGCCATAACTGAAACTAACACTAACATCTTCAGAACTAACACTAACATCTTGATCTTCAGAACCTGAAACTGACACTCACATCTTGATCTTCAGAATCTGAAACTGACACTAACATCTCCATCTTCAGTCATCATCCGATGAAATGTTGATTGGGCTGGCATCCTCCTCCGCCTCCTCCTCGTCCTCCTCCTCCTCGTCGTCGTCCTGGGCGGCCATGGCACGACGGTACTGTGCCGCGCGAGTGAACTCAGAGGATGCCGCTGCCCTGCTAGTGATGGCATCTGCTTGAGCTTTCTTCCAAGACACCGCAAACACCGCTGCATCAAGCCGCCACTGAGCAACGCGCACGCATTGCTCAGCCTCATACGTGAGGACAGAGGCAACAACGGCCGGCGCAGGCACCCCACGAACCGCACTACCTGGCGGCGCAGGCACCCCACGAACCGCACTACCTGGCGGCAGGAAAGGGTCGTCGGAGTCCTCGTCGTCGTCCGGCGGCGCCTGGTTGGGCTCATTGCTAGTGTCCTCCTCCTCGAGCTCTCGCCGATTAGCCGACAGCTCGGACGCGGTGGGGTAAATGCTCGCGTCGGAGGAGTCCGACTTGTCGGAGCCGTCGGAGTCGTCGTTGGCCGCCACGGTTGCGCTCGCCGCCGCGCCTCGGCTCACCGTGCGCCCTCCAGTCGACATCCATGAGGTGAACAGCTTGCGCACCATTGGAGCTAGCTACAAGTGAAAATGGAGAGATGAGAGAACGAGGAGGACTGGTTCAGCAAACGGCGACGGGCCAATTTATAGCCACAAGGCTGGCTTGCGCGGGAAATGGAGCGAGGCGGGAACCACCTAGCGCGGGAAAGAATCGCGCGGGAAAACTGGATAAGGATCGCGCTCTGCCATTGCTGTGAGCAGACGCAACGCCACCCAAATTGCAGCATCGCTCTGTCCATTGGGTAGAGGAGGGAGATGACTCGACTCCCCTGCTGTCGTCTACATTTGTAGACATGAGTTGGTTCACAAAACACAACACTAGCACCTATCCTAGTGGTTACAGTTAACAACACCGCAATAGCACATCCCTGGTTCGAGTCCCAGAACTCACATTTTTTATTTGTTTTTGCACAATTTTTTGATCAAGGTTACCACAAACTGAATTTAAGTGTGAAAATTACCACAATCAAATCTTTTTTATTTACATACATAGCTTCAGTTTAAGTGTCAATTTAAATGTCATAGATAACTTCATTTTAAATGTGCACAATCACTCATTCTCAATCACTACAATCACAATCATCATCTCCAGTGGTTACGTTACACCAAATTCAGGAGCTCCCAAATTCAGTACACCAAATTGCAAAGATAGCTCAAATTCAGTACACCAAATTCAGTACACCAAAACTCTGAATTCCAAAGATAGCTCAAATTCAGTACACCATATTCTAGTGGTTACAGTACACCAAATTCAGTACAACATTCATAGATAGCTAGTTCAGTACATCACCAAATTCAGCACCATATTACATGAATGTAGCCATTCAGCTCAAATTAAACATTAAACCATACATAGGTAGCCATTAGTTCAGTACATCATCATAGATAAATACATAACTAACATTGACACATGGCATGTCAAACTCCAGAACAACATGCTCCATCAACCTTGCCAAGAACAGTCTTGAATTTGTGCAGTCTAGATAGGTCTTCCCCTTCATCTGGCAGCCATTCATCAGGCAGATCTTCAGCAAGAAGTGGACCGCGGTCAATCAATTCCTTCACATGACAGATAACAGGAAAAACAAGAGTTTTTTTGCTTCTCTGATAAGAAGGTGCAAATTCTTCATGCAGATCTATTTCTCTATGCAAAGCGTACTCCTCCAGTGATTCAGGCTCCGCACAAAATGCATTCTTTGGCTCAGGTATCTCTACCATCACCATCTTTCCTACAATTGCTGGGTCACGGATCCAAGCAATTACCTCCAGTTCACGGCGATTGCTTGGCGTGATGAGTTCGATCAGGTCTCCACCAAGCCCTTTCAGTACATCCTTTACAGCCTGTGTTGTCCATGCTTGATCAGGAAGTCCTTCAAAGCTCATCTTCGTCTTGTACTTCAGATCTGCAAAGTCAGAACACACTGCCCTGGTCCAACGCTCGAACTTGATCAAACGGCGAGAGCACCTCAACTGCATCGACGAGTCCAGCACCTTTGTGCATTGCTCCTCCTTCAAGAAGCTCACCCACAGATCGTGAGGTGGAGCTGCGGCCTGTATGGCCAGCTCACAAGGCTTCAGGCCGCAATGCTTCTCGATGGCGGCGACCAGAGCCGTCGCCGTCACGTCTTGCTGGCCGTCTCCAATAGCCGTGGCCAGCAGCACAAGCCCACGGTAGCGAGCCTCGAGCGCATCCATGGCGGGGGTTCGCGAGATCAAGACATGGCTACACTGCGGTCTGAGAGCGGGCTCACCTCGACGCCAAACTTCCTGGGGGAAGCTCCTGTCCAGCAAGCTCTCGCCGGCGACGAGGCTCTCGCCGGAGGAAGTCACGCTGTCGCCGCCCATGTCGCCGCCTCCTCTGCCACGGGTCGCCGGAGTGAGTTTAGGGTTAGGGATTGTGAGAGAATGGGGAATGTTGATTTTTCATTCTGCCCCCTCCCCCTCGAATCGGTATAGCGAGGCTGACCAGTGGGCCGCCTGACGAGTGGGACCGATAGCATATTCGGTCGGAATATTCCCTTTCTGTAGAGTACTACGACGGTATGTATAGTCAATGTATTTTCAGGACTGCTACACCATGTACAAGGATCGTATCAGACCGTAGAACCATGTATGAGGATCGTATTGGAGCACTTTTCAACTACCGGGACTGAAACGGACCTAGCCCCCGACTACAGGGACTATAGATGCAATTATCTCCAGCTGGTTGGTTGGCATGAATTTCGTGTGGCTTTACACGGTACGTCTTTGTGGTGTGGGCATGAAGAGTGGTTGTTTGTGGCGTACTTAAAGTCATTTGTCTAAAATAAATTAATGACAGTATACATAACAATAGTGTGTGACCTCGACAAGATTTCCTTGCAGTAGCGGGCTAGCGGCGTCGTTAGACACTAGATAGACCAGGCCATGGCATGAGAGCATCTCCAGTTGTTCGGCCCTTCAGGGCGTGTTTCAGCGCTAAAATAGCGCCGCTTGGGGGGCCGTCGGCGCTAAAACCGCCTTGGGGCGATCGACCACCCAACCGCGGCCCCAGACACGCGCCTCAGGCGCCGAGATTCGGCGTAAATTCATTTAGGTTTGACGAAATATAGGCGAACGCCGGGTTGCCCCGCGCCACCTCCGGCATGCCCTCGCGGATGACCTTGACCTCGACGGCGAAGGCCCGACCACGCGGGGTCGGCGGCACCGGGACGCCGCCATTGGTCAGCACTCAGTTGTGTGTGTGTGGGGGGGGGGGGGGAAGGGGCGTGTCAAGCGGACATGGATAGTTCGCCTGACACAACAGCGTCGCCTCCCATTCGTGCAACGAACGGCGACCGAAGCCGTTGAGCGGCACGCCGTCGCCGAGGTAGCGCTCGCCCATGACGCCGGAGAGAAGCGCGAGAGAGCCGAGAGGAGAGGCGAGGTGAGGGAGATGCGGGCCAGGAGCGTGTGCGGCGAGCTACGTCGAGTTTCGGCTTTTATAGCGACGGGTGGGCAGGGTGTGGACGCGTGACGTGATCGGGCGGGAACACGCGGCGGCATGGCCATTAAAGCCATTAAAGCCCCTGATCGAGCTGATTGGACTGCTCGGCGGTCGGCGGTCGATTGGACTGCTCGGCATTGATTTGCCTGAGCCGCTGACAGGCGCGGGGAAGCCGAGGCGAGGGGATGAGGACGAGGCTACATAGATGTTGACACGATGGGTCCACTTGGCGGGGCGCGCGCGATTGCGCGGGGCGGTTTTTCTTTGGCGCGCTTTTCGTTGCACCGGCGCCCCAGGCGACCCTAGCGCGTTGGGTTCGGCTTGGGATCACCGGATCTAGTTTCGGCCCAATCCGACGGGATTTGGGCCGTTGGGGACACGACTGGGCGATTTTTTCCATCCAACGCAAATAACGTCGTCCTGGGGCTGTTGAGGGCGCGGCTGGAGATGCTCTGAGGCGTGGCCTCAAAGTTGTTAGTTCACTGAAGTCTCTAGCATGTAGACATTGTTTAACACTGTATGCTTGCTAATGGCCTGGGGCTTGCTGGC
The DNA here is from genome assembly GCA_950022295.1 of Bromus sterilis. Classification (NCBI taxonomy): domain Eukaryota; kingdom Viridiplantae; phylum Streptophyta; class Magnoliopsida; order Poales; family Poaceae; genus Bromus; species Bromus sterilis. The sequence goes on from OX465596.1 coordinate 11,696,666, forward strand.
AGTGATGTTATCTTGTGTGCGCATGGCCAATGGGTCGTGAAGTGTTTTTTGAAATATTCTGTTGATTAAGCCGGGCAACTCTTTTCTATTTAGTTGAAGAATTTTGTTGAAATATTTCGTTGATTAAGCTGGCCTACCTTCATCAGCTCAACCATAATATACTCCACGTTCGTTCGCTTGAGCCTCAAAAACTGAGTAAAAAAAACATGCAGAAGAGATGGAAGCGTTCGCTGTAAAAAGTATTTTTTAATTTGTGATTTCACTTTCTCTCTCTCTAATCATCTGACAACTGAACAACAATTTTCCCAAAAAAATAAAAGTTGGGCATCCATTTATTCCCAGCAAGTACAGGTCAAGAGAAAAAGACAATGCTTACCGCCATAGTAGTAAAGAAAAACCGCATGCATATACTGACCATGAGGCCTCGTTTGTTTCGCAGGGATTGAGGGGGTTTGACGAGGTTTAACCCCGCGAGGAAGCAAAACCTCACAATTCCACGTTGGCCCATTTGTTTGCCAGGGTTTGCCCAGCCTAATCCGCTCAACCCCCCTTCGATCCCTTCCTTTCCACGCGGCTAACGAGCCTCGAGGGGAGAGGCAGGGAACGAGAAACGCGCCGCCATTGAGAGGAGTCGCAGCCGCCCACCCACGCACTCCCTTCCCTGCCCATCTCCGACGACCGTGATCTTCTTCGCTCCGGTGGTCTTCGCTGCCACGGTATGCCTCCCTTCCTCCTCGCCTCCACCACTCCGAGCTCCTACCCTCCCCCCTCCCCCTCTCCTCCCCTCAAGCCTCAACCAACCGCACCGCACTTTGAACCGCCGCCGCTTTCATCTCCGGTGCGCTGGCAGCGCGCTCCAGTTTCATCGTTCCAGGCGAAATGGCGCCGGAAACGTGCGGCGGGGTCGATGCCGGAGCGCGACGCCGGAGGAGGGGCGAAGAAGACGGAGCGTGGCGAGGACCAGAAGTAGTTGCCGTAGATGCCGGGGAACTCGTCGCTCGGAAAGACGTGCAGAAGCACGCCGCCGGGGAAGCAGGCGGCGTCGGCGGCGGTGTCGTTCGCGACGTCCATCTCGCCGGGTCGCATGCAAATCAACCTGGGAAAGGGGGATGTTGCGATCGATGGGTGCCGTGAGATACGTATTTGAGAGAGATGATGATATATGAAGTCGAAGCTTGTCGCTATCTGCAATTGGAGTCCATCACCAGGAAGATTATATTGTCTCTTTCCTTTCTTGGTTGTCTCACTAACAGTAAAAAGCATCACGTACAGTAAAAATCAAGAAACTCTTAAAATATGCAAGATCAAATATTTAGTTGATATAATGTTCTTTTACTTAACAAGATTCCTTTTTTAGTTGTTTTGGACATTTTATCTCAATATGCAAACCCTGTCTACCAAACAACAATTTTGTATGAAGTGGATTATGGATGAAAGGATTTTATGGATTCAAAGGGATTTGAGAGGATTGGGTGGAAGAAGGGGATTCACCAAATCCTCCCAAATCCCCTCCCACTAAAACCTCCAAAATCCCTGTCAAGCAAACGAGGCCTGAAGGGTTGATGGAGACCCTCCCGTTTTGATGGAGTAGCAACCAAGGTACGCAAAACACAAAAAACAAAAAGGTGGCACGTCGGATGGCACCAACGTCGAACTCTCACAACGCCCCACACGAAACGACCAAAGCATTATTGTAGAATCATTGAGACTTAAACCTCACTTGCGTTGGCTAGTAGGAGTACTATAAAATGGAGCTCGATCGACTTGCGCCGCACGGATCTCTAATCTTCCTCGGCCACCCACTTTGTCCTGTATACCGACCTAGCTAGTTTATTTCCTTCCATCAGATTGATTATTACATGTCTGGCATTACATCCAGCATTGCACCGAAAGCAATTATAAACATCTAATATTATGAAGCTTCTCCGATGTTTCCTCATTTGTAGTTATCGGCGCACGTCAAGTAGGTACGTGATCAAAAGTCGAAAGTGACGAGAGCGAGCATAAAGTGTACTTGGCCGGTCACTTGGTTCAATGGCCAAGTAGCTTTGCGATAAGCAAGGGTTGGAATAATTGAGTGAGGAACTGACGTGAAAAAACACTGTAATTTGGTAACGGATTGCTTGGCACCATGGGTAGCTGGTTGGTTTGCATGAATTTCGTGTGGCTTTAGAGCAACTCTAACAGCTCCGCTAAAATTTCAGTCCACAAATTCGAGATGCGGGTCGTCGTAAAACATTTTTGCAATACGAAATGGATGTTGATACAACAAATGCGGCAAACACATACGGTCATATTACAGATTCAAATAAAAATATAGTTTAGCGGTACAAACTAGATGAAACATCGACGAAGCACACAAACACTGAAAAAAAAACACCTAATATTTGCTCACCAAAGGCCGCCGAGGTAGTATATACTCAGAGGCTCTTCACGATGGCTCCTCATTCTTCGACGTTCAAGCGATTGCAAGCCTCCCTGTACCGCTGCTTGGCGAGGTCGTACTCCCGCTGGATGACGATGTGGCGGTCCAGCGCGCGAACATCACCGTGTATCACGATGTTGCTGGCCTCGCTGAGTGCCATATCGGCGTCGCTGCAGGCAACTGTGTAGGGGAAGATATATAGTTCATGAGGCGCATGAATCGATTCAAAAGCGGGCTCCGGCATCATGGTCGAGCGCTCGGCCGAAGAGACCCACTGCCTGAGTGGAGCTAGAAGAGCGGCCATCACGGCCACCGCCGTTTGCCCCCCGACCGGAGCCTCCAATAGCATCAGGAGCCATGTAATTTCTCGTCGAAGAAATGAAGTGTACGCGACGGAAAAAATAAATTGCGGCGATGAAGGAAAGAATGGATAAGAGACGGGAACACTAAAGCGTCGGACGAGTCATAGGTATAGCGATTGAAGCGGCGGTTTGCGGGCCACACACAAAACTTTTATGAGCCGCGCCGATATGACGATTCTGTTATGAATCAAAACTTTATCCGTCCGCTAAATTTTCTTTTTGTATATATACGCACCGACTATGGAATGATGTATCTGCTAGAGTTGCTCTTACACGGTCTTTGTGGTGTGGGACTGTAGGCTTGATCGGTGTGATCGTTTGTGGCGTAGTCAAAGTCATTCGTTTAAAATAAATTAATGACGATATATAACAATAGTGTGTGACCTCGACAAGGTTTCCTTCGCAGTGATGTAGTATGTAATGTATCTTGTGTGCGCCTGGCCACAAGCTTTTTATAGTTGAAGAATTGATCTCTCTACGGCCGGGATGCCGTTCCCAAAAACTGGCATAATGCAAACTCCCCTTAATTAGGTGGCCACTATAGACTTGTCAACCTACTACTACTACCTATGATGATAGTGCTCTAATTAGTAGAGTAATTGCACAAGGCGCATGTCGTCGTCAGGGAAAGGAATGATGCAGGCAGGAGTCAGTGTCTGTCTTAACAGTACATTACGTGGATCTCGGCCACCTAATAATTAACTAGTGCATGCATACGATGGCTGGATCGATCGACCACCACACACACACGCACGCACCAAAAGGCAAGCAGGAATCGGTGCGCGCTTTCCGATGTCGGATCCATCGCGCATATGCTCAGTCGATCATGTCTGCACTAGGATTACTAGTTGTTGTCTAACGCTTGTCCTGTGAGCGAGCGCCGAGCGGGTGTGCAGCTAGAGCTAGTTCATGTGTGTTTGTTTACAACTTGTTGTTAATCTCGGCGCTTCAAACCTGTCAGTGAGCACTAGTAATTAACTTAATTTGGTACGGTAAACTGATCCAGGCAGATCATTTGAGGAATCGATCAGCAGGGGTCATGCATGGATGATCGCCACCTTCTTCCGGGCCGGCCTCCATCTCGACGCCGCCGCCGCCGATCCAGCTTGAGCCAGAGCCACCCTACCACTCGGGGATGCCCCCTTTCGGCCGTGGCTTTGGCATCTACTCCTACACCAGACATGACCATCCATCCATCCAGCACGCGGGAGGGGAGGGAATAGAAAACGATGGCGACGGTGCGAAAAAGCTTGGGCGCCGCACGCAGCTAGCTTTACCATCGATGCCTGCTTTCCTAGTGCGCCCTCGCGCATACCACATAGTATCACCTACCTACGTTTCCATCTGCTGCTTGTCTGGCACGCCCGGGACGACGGTAAAGCCCTCGCTACCTCGCTTAAAAAGTTTATAATCTGACCCCGATCACGACCAAGACCGGCCACCTCGCCATTCATCTATTCACCATGCATATGTAGTTTTGCGCACCATACCTTGATACTTTCTTTCGGGTTATGTGCCGTGCAACGGCATGTGCTTGCTTGGTTTTTATATGCACAATTTCTATCTTCTGATTAGTCAATCAATTATTTCTCAAGGAAGATAACCATTTTCTATCTCCTTCAGTCAAGCGAACAAAACTGCACTGCACTGCACTGCGCCGCACGGCACCACGTGAGGTCCTCTCCTCCTCCTCCTCCTCCCGTGAACATTATTGCAGGCATCTAAAGCAGCACTTCCGTGCTCAGATTTTCTGCCGCCGTTGCTGGTACAGTAGTAGTATATGCGATCCTGCTGCCGGATCAAAACCAGGGCGATGGGGGAATATGATGTTACCTCGCTCGCGCTCCAAAAAGGAGATTTGTTTGTTTGTCATACTAATCTAAGCAGTGGTAGCCGCAGGAGTGTCCCTGTGTTTTTGCCCTCTTGTCCCCGTGTGGTTAAAGTTTGTTCTGCACGCACCTGTTGCGATGGTAGTTCGCCGCTTAAAATGATTGATATGTGCCTTCACCACGCTCACAAGAGACCTGATAAAATGGATGACAGCTTGTGTAAAAATGAGTTCTGGAATAATCTACGATGAATTTCAAATCACCGCACCTCAAACAATACGTACTAAAGAAGTAAAATCACCATATTTAATCATGATAATTAGTGGTTGTGCTTACCAGGCAAGCACCGGTCGACGGGATACCGACATGCACAGTCAGAGATCCACCATGCACAGGAGGGTGGCCTCGCCGGGTGAGGCCTGCGCTGCACTGCACTGCACTGTAGTATTTTCTTTTCCCGGATTCTCTCTGTCACGGCGTGCTCTACATTACACGCCAAAACCGTAGCCATCAGGGCCGAGGGTCTCTCCACCTCCACCTCCGACTCCGACTCCGATATATCACCATCATCGCCACCTCTCCCTCCTTCCCTCCCACCCTTCCATCTCTCACTCGCATTGGCCTCACTGCGCCATGGACCAAGGAGGAGGGGGGAGCCTGCACCTGCACCTGCACTCGCCTCTTCTCGCCAGGCTGCAGGAGATGTTCATTGATCCCCTCCATAATTCGCCAAGTAAGTCTTTGATTGATCAACCCTCTTCTGCCCGCACGGCACCCATACGTCTGATTCCTCTCCTCCGGGCCTGCAAACGAATCGATTTTGCAAGAAATTTCGAGAGCCATGTTAGTAAGGGTTTATTTGTCTCTTTTTTCTTTTCGGAATTCCAACGTGGGGCAGAATCTGCACAGGAATGTGCATATAACAAACATGGCAGCCCGGCCACAAGGTTCAAACCTACTTCCCTGCTAAAACAGAATCTGCATAAACTTTCTAATAAGAGTTAGGCCATTCTATGACGCACAGACTGGGGGTAACAAAAGTATCCATTATCTATAGATAAACAAATTTACTTATGGATTCAAACATGCTGTTGAAGGAAATTTAGGAAACGATCAGCTTTCCAATTTCATCCTACCATATATTTTGAAAAGGGATAATATCACTCTCACTAAGAAACACTCCTTTCTAAAATAAACCAAGGATATATCTTTTCTACACCTTTTCCCCCCTTGACGGTATCATCGGTCTCTTTTAACATACTCGTAACATTTATACTGTCACTAAGGAATAAGGAATGTTCATGCCAATAAGTGGAATCATAGGAGAATGATGTTTTTAGCTTGTGGGGTTGCACTGTTGCTGCTGGAACTAGCTTGGAGAAAATAAATCAACAAATCCATTTTTCCCGAAAGTCGGCCAGTGTCTTATTCAGGGGGTTCCAGTTTTCATAAAGAGCATCATGCTATTTGTCATTTTCTTGAGCATATTGATGGCATAGCTGTAGCTACTATGCTATATTCACAATGAGAATTGGATAACTTATTCTGTTGTTGCTTCTTGACACGCAAACTTCCTATGCAACACTGCAGATTCCGTTATATCGCAATACCTGCGGAAATGGCCAGAAGTATATTCACCTTGTTTCTGGATGAGCACTTTTGCATTGATACAGCTGGTATTTATCACGAGTATCGTGGTTCAGTTTCTGTTCAAGAGAATCAGATGGTGCAGGCAAAGACTGAAGACCGCAACTCCTGAAAGCAATAAGCATTCTAATCAGGAACAAAAGAATGCAGACATAAAGCTGGGTGTCTCATATCAAGCAAGCAAAGTTTTCTGTCTGCTTATATTAGCCACCCATGTTCTGAGGATATCGTTTTTGCAGTTGCAAGGAAGAATAAGTGGTTGCAAGTACCCACCTTTTATTCTGGGTGAAGGTTTACAGGTGCTATCCTGGATAATATTGTCACTGGCAGTATTCAGTCTACAGAAGACAAAATCTGCAAAGCATCCACTCATAATTCGGGCATGGTTGATATTTAGCTTTCTGCAATCAATAATCAGTGTGATATTTGATCTCAGGTCCATTTTATCAGATCATGAATATATGGGGTTTGCGGAATTGATTGACCTGTTCACACTTGTTATCTGCACTTATCTGTTTGCAATTTCTGCCAGAGGAAAAACAGGAATCACCTTAATAAACAGCAGCATAACAGAGCCGCTATTGAGGCCATCTGCAGCACAGCAGACAGATACCAAAAGGACATGTTTGTACGGCAGAGCGAGTGTTCTGGACCTTGTCACATTCTCCTGGATGAGTCCTCTATTTGCTATTGGATATAAGAAACCTCTAGATAAGAATGATGTGCCAGATATCGATGAAAGGGACTATGCCAATTTACTCTCTGATTCATTCAAAAGCATCCTAGCAGATGTTGAACGCAGGCATGGTTTAAGTACTTTATCAATTTATAGAACAATGTTCCTCTTTATTAGAAGAAAAGCAATAATCAATGCAGTATTTGCAATCCTATGTGCATGCGCATCCTATGTTGGACCATCACTGATTAATGACCTGGTGAGATTCCTCGGGGGAGAGAGGAAGTATGGACTGAAAAAAGGTTATATTCTTGCTGCTGCATTTTTAAGTGCCAAGGTTGTGGAGACAGTAGCACAGAGGCAGTGGATTTTCGGAGCTCGACGGCTCGGGATGCGGCTACGAGCTGCTTTGATATCCCACATCTATCAAAAGGGGCTCCGGTTATCCTGCAGTGCAAGGCAGAAGCATACCAGTGGAGAGATCATAAACTACATGAGTGTAGATATACAAAGGATAACTGATGTTATATGGTACACAAACTACATCTGGATGTTACCCATACAGCTTTCCCTAGCAGTCTATGTTCTCCATCTAAACCTGGGGGATGGAGCATGGGCTGGTTTAGCAGCAACACTGGTAATAATGGCTTGCAATATTCCTCTAACCAGACTGCAGAAAAGGTTGCAATCAAAGATCATGACTGCTAAAGACGATAGAATGAAGGCAACAACGGAAGTACTTAGAAGCATGAAAATACTGAAGCTTCAAGCATGGGATACAGAGTACCTTCAAAAGCTAGAGGCTTTACGAAGGGAGGAGCACAACTGGTTGTGGAAATCTGTGAGGTTGACAGCTTTTACAACATTCATATTTTGGGGGTCCCCTGCATTCATATCCTCCATAACATTCGGTACATGTATATTGATGGGGATTCCTCTAACAGCTGGTACTGTTTTGTCTGCCCTTGCAACGTTCCGGATGCTACAAGATCCAATCTTCACGCTTCCCGATTTACTTTCAGTGTTTGCTCAGGGAAAAGTTTCAGCCGATCGAGTAGCACAATACCTCCAGGAAGAAGAACTGAAAGATGATGCAATTACAGAAGTACCAAGGAATGACACAGACTATGATGTGGAGATTGATCATGGAGCATTCAGCTGGGAACTTGAAACCACATCTCCAACTATAACGGATGTAAATTTAAAAGTAAAGAGAGGGATGAAAGTAGCAATCTGTGGAATGGTCGGCTCTGGGAAATCCAGTCTATTATCAAGCATACTTGGGGAGATGCCTAAGCTAGCTGGGGCTGTGAGGGTCAGTGGGAGCAGAGCATATGTTCCTCAGACTGCCTGGATCCTGTCTGGGAACATCAGAGACAACATTCTGTTTGGAAACCCATATGACAAGGAAAAGTACCAAAAGATAATACGAGCTTGTGCATTGACTAAAGATCTTGAGCTATTTGCAAATGGTGATTTGACAGAGATTGGAGAAAGAGGAATTAACATGAGTGGTGGACAGAAGCAGCGGATTCAGATTGCAAGGTCAGTGTACGAGGATGCAGATATATACCTCTTCGACGATCCTTTCAGTGCAGTAGATGCTCACACTGGAGGCCAACTTTTCAAGGTTTGTTTATTTAGAGTGCATAAACCCATAAAAATGTGTTTACCTATGTTTGTATGCCGTTAATTTGATAACTTATTTTCCAAATTTTAGTTGCATATGATTCAAAGAGGATAAATATCACTAGTTTTTCTTACTGTATTATTCAACGGTTTAGAGATATCAGTCTGCATAAATGCTACTAGAATGAACCACTATATTATTCTACAGGATTGCCTGATGGGGATGCTTAAAGACAAAACAATATTGTATGTGACCCATCAAGTTGAATTTCTTCCAGCCGCAGACCTTATACTAGTAAGTATATAAAAAATACGTTTTTGTTCACAAATAATACATGTATGTTAGTGTTGCTAGGAAAATGTAAAATAACCAAGAGGGGTACAAAATAATAGGTGATGCAGGATGGGAAGATTGTGCAGAAAGGAACATTTGATGATCTCCTTAAACAGAATATTGGATTTGAAGCCATAGTCGGAGCCCATAGCCAGGCAATTGAAGCTGTCATAAATGCCGAGAGTTCCAGCAGAATTTTGTCAACAGAGAGCCAAAAGTTAGCAGATAGTGATGATGAGTTTGAGAGAGAAAATGACACAGATGATCAAGTTCAGGGCATAATTAAGCAAGAGTCCGAACACGATGTGTCGCAAGGTATCAATGAAAAAGGAAGGCTAACACAAGAGGAGGAACGAGAGAAGGGAGGAATTGGCAAGACAGTCTACTGGGCATACCTGACGGCTGTTTATGGTGGCGCATTAGCACCAGTAATAGTGGCGGCACAGTCATTCTTCCAAATATTCCAGGTAGCAAGCAACTATTGGATGGCATGGGCGTGTCCTGCAACGTCTGCAACCACTCCAAGGGTTGGATTAGGCCTTCTTCTCTCTGTATACATAGTGCTATCTATAGGAAGTGCACTATGTGTTTTTGGTCGGTCTATGCTTGTGTCACTTGTTGGCCTGCTAACAGCAGAGAAGTTCTTCAAGAATATGCTCCACTGCATCCTCCGTGCTCCAATGTCCTTCTTTGATTCCACACCTACTGGCAGGATCCTAAACAGGGTTGGTTTTCAATTACTCGTCACATCAGCAATTTGTACTGCCTTGTTCCCACGCATCTTAAAATTAATAACTGTGTACTGTACATTGTAACAGGTCTCAAGTGACCAAAGTGTTTTAGATCTAGAAATAGCAAGCAAGCTTGGTTGGTGCGCGTTTTCAGTTATACAAATTCTGGGGACCATTGGTGTCATGTCCCAGGTTGCGTGGCCAGTTTTTGCCATCTTCATTCCAGTGACAGCAATCTGTTATGCGTTTCAAGTAAGAGCTCCTCACTATGATGTTTTTGCACTAGATTTAACTTGTCCTAGTACAATGTATGCACCAAGTTATTTCCGTACACGATGAGTTCCAGGAAGCCATAAGTTCAAATTTCCGATTCATTTTAACAAAGCACCGAATCCAACATTTTCCCTGTGACATGCAGCGGTACTACATACCAACAGCAAGAGAGCTGGCTCGTCTGTCACAAATTCAAAGGGCTCCAATACTCCACCATTTCGCGGAATCACTTACAGGAGCGGCAAGTATTAGGGCATATGGACAGAAAGACCGTTTCAGCAAAGCGAACATCAGTCTTGTTAACAACCACTCACGACCATGGTTCCACAACATCTCAGCTGTGGAGTGGCTTTGCTTCAGGCTAAACATGCTATCTAACTTTGTCTTTGCCTTTTCTTTGACTCTGTTGGTGAGTCTTCCTGAAGGTTTTATAAATCCAAGTAAGTTTTTTATGCACTCAAGTTATAGTTTATTCATTTTTGCAGTATATACTGTTATCACTAATTTTTGGTGGCTGGCAAACTGACCTAATTGGTATGTACAGGCATTGCTGGACTTGCAGTGACTTATGCACTGAATCTCAATGGGCAGTTGTCATCTATAACCTGGAACATTTGCAACACAGAGAATAAGATGATTTCAGTTGAAAGAATAATGCAGTACTCAAGGATTCCTAGTGAGGCTCCTCTGATAGTTGATGATCAACGCCCCCCAAACAGCTGGCCAAAGGATGGCACTATAAATATAAGAAACTTAGAGGTACGCATGATGTTACTGCAACTTATCACTTATGGCTAACCGCCCTACATAAACTAAAGTATGCATTTGAAACTTTGAACAATGTAACACAAATTATTTCACAGGGGCCTATTATTTCACAGGGGCCTGTTAGCCTAAACTTATTTAAGTTTGAATAAACCTATGCTCTGAAGCAGGTTAAATCAGTTTGCAAACATGTGTTCCAGAGAAAAACTCGTATCAGAAAAGCATATTATTCATATAGTTTATACTCCATAATATTTTGTATCAGAAAAGAGAGTACATAGATAATTAAGGAAAGGCTAGTCATGACTTCTCTGGAACAAGACTAAATTGCATGGTACATGTTGACATAAGAGATCACATATGATCCAACATGAAGAAAACATAAGAAACAAAAGTGGCAGATTTGTTTTGTAAATTAATGCATATTGAGTTACTGACATATAAGTAACCCATGTATTCTCTATAATACAAAAGGGAAGCTCTTATACTTTTAAACAATAAATATAGTCTCTTTTAATTTTGTATTTTGTCAAAAAATATGTGCATTATTGACAATGTGATATGCAGAGCCATATAATCTCTTATCATTAAAAGAGAAGCTGAAATGAAGCCATCTAATTTGACTATTTTGCTTTTACAGGTTCGATATGCAGAGCATCTCCCATCTGTTTTAAGAAATATATCATGTACAATTCCAGGACGGAAGAAGGTGGGGATTGTTGGGCGTACTGGCAGTGGAAAGTCAACATTGATTCAAGCACTTTTCCGGATTGTTGAAGCAAGAGAAGGCACAGTTGAAATTGACAATGTTGATCTCAGGAAAATTGGGTTGCATGATTTACGAGGCAGGCTTAGCATCATCCCACAAGATCCAACCATGTTCGAGGGCACAGTGAGAGGAAATCTTGATCCACTGAATGAATATTCTGATCAACATATATGGGAGGTAAATAAATCAATCATGCATGTCCTAGTGATAAGAGAGTAAATTATATAACATGTGCAGAAGATAGCCTAAAATCTCGTATTGTTTCTCATGATTGCCAATAGTCCATGTTGCAAAACAAATAGTTCTGGATAATGGCATCTTTCCCAACGTAAATATGGGTAACAGTTTATGTTGATAAAATGTGATCTCGTGATTATGCCAATCTATGAAAGGTCAAATTTTCTGACGGAGTACCCTAGGAAACATATGTGGTTGGTCTCTTTTACAGTTGCAAATAACTGACGCTGATGTAAGCAACTTGATCAAATCCATTCTTAAGACATATGTATATAATGAATAGAAAGGAAAGAAGGAGTTGGCAAAAAAATGTAATGACTAAAATAACGGAACGTTGTACTTCCTCTACTGACCAGAAGTATACATTTCATTTGGCTAGACACTGGACAAATGCCAGCTTGGTGACATAGTTCGTCAAAGCCCAAAGAAGCTGGACTCAACAGGTAATAGCATTGTTTTTGTGTACAATGGCAGACATATGTAGATTTACTAAGAGGGTGTGTATATCTCCATTGAGATGATCAAATGAGATTTGCCCTGCAGTTGTCGAAAATGGGGAAAACTGGAGTGTTGGACAGAGGCAGTTGTTTTGCCTGGGAAGGGTTCTACTGAAGCGAAGCAATGTCCTTGTCCTCGACGAGGCAACAGCTTCAGTTGACTCGTCCACCGATGCAATTATCCAGAAAACACTCCGTGAGGAGTTTGGGGACTGCACGGTGCTGACAGTAGCGCACAGAATTCACACAGTTATCGACAGTGATCTTATTCTTGTCTTCAGCGAAGGTAAGCACACCAATGACGAACCCAAAATATTTATCTGCAATTTAGGACCTAGCTGCCGCATCTCCAAAATCTGTAACCTTTTGTGCTGTGCAGGAAGAATTATAGAATACGACACGCCATCGAGGTTACTGGAGGACGAAAACTCTGAGTTCTCCAGGCTCATAAAGGAGTACTCACGGCGATCCAAGGGCTTTTAAGTTCTAACAGCACCACAAGAAACTGAACGCGGTGAAGAAGCTGACATGAAGCCAACTAGGCGCACTGCAGAACTTAGTAGAAAGACCACACACACCACCACACCAAATGGTCTTCCTCCAGATGACAAGTACCCACATAGCCCACCCATGCAGAGACTATAGAATTCACAATGGATGGGACTAGCTAGATATTCAGAAAAACTATCAAAGCCATGTAATGTAGTGATACTGTAATACAGCAGAACCATGTAAGATGATCTCTCTCCGATGTGAGAAAAATCGACTATGTAGCTATTCCATGCGCGATCGCATTTCGGTTCAAGAAGTTTCTGAACGGGGTTCGCAGCGGGGGTGTACTTACGTGCGGCGTGTGCAGTGAGGCATTCCGTCGAGCAGTTGGCGTGCCGAGGCCTGCAACAAGGAGTTGGGTATGAGCCGCGAGAGCATACGCTCATCTGGGCGCAAGCATCGCACCGAAGCCGTAGATAGGATTAGCGGCGACGAGCCGACGACTGCTGATCTACACCTCGCTGGGATTCCGAGCGGTGGCGGTGTGCCGCCGTCCGGCGTCGTCGTGGGGTCATGTGGTATTTAGCGCCACGGCTTGTTTCCTCGTTATTTTTTGATTGTTTCAGCAAAGCCGCTGGCGGCGAACTGAGCTTATTCAGATGATTTCTTTTTTTTGGTGGAGTTAGTTCACCTGATTCAAGTTTTTTTGGAATTAATTTTAAGATTTTCAACGATGTTTGTTCAGTAGAGAAAAATTATCGATTATGAAACGTCTGTCATAACGAATCTTAAAATGTTGCATAGACTTAATTTCAAAAATGCTTATAATGATATAAAAATAAGCATATATGCCTATTTATCATTTTGCTTTTGAAAGCAGATTTTTTAACTTAGATGCTCGTAATATTTCTAGTCATGCCAGCTTTCGTATTCAGGGGGCGTCATTTGTGGCTTTTAAGACCCCATGATCTCTCATATATCAGTATGAATTTAAGCTTTGAATAAAAGGGCGAGCTAGTTTCCTCAAAAAAATTCTACGATTGTACTATTGTTTTTTAAACAAATACAAACGAAAATGACAAGTGCCAGAACCATCTCCGCCCTACCTGCCGTTCATTTTTTCGCATGAATCTTTAAGCATCACGTCAGCTTTTAAAATCGTGTGGGCTGTGTGTTTTCCGCTCTGACGTTTTTTTATACCTTTTTTTGCACTGAGCGACGTTTTGCTATCCTTCATCCATATTGTTTGTGTGATGTGTAGCTATTTTACACTCACTGTTTGGGCCTTAGTTATTATAGTTTGGTCCAGTGCATGATTAGATATGATTTTTGGCGATGCTTCTAATTTCTAAACGGTAGCTCGGATTGAAACGTGTTTTACATGTAATTTACTCAGAAATTTGTCTAGTTTCATTAAATTTTCTTTATTTTATCATTTTTTTAATTTTTTAAACATGATATTTTCTTGTTAATTACAAATCATACCATTTTTTATAAATAAATTGTGTGATATCTAATTAATCGTAAATAATGGAATTTTTTTTATTTTGTGAGATATGAAAATTATCATTTGTAGTATGTAGCTTACGGTTATTGATAAATATAATTTTTAGGAGATGGAAATTATTATTTCATGGGAAATGGCAATTCTTATTTTGTGTGAGATGACAATTCTTTTTGCGTTGTCTTGGGGTACACATTTATTAAAATACGGTAATTATTATTCGTGTGATAAGTCCATTATTATTTCTTGGCAAAAAAAATTAGGACATGGAGATTATGATTTTATGAGACATGATAATTCTTATTTTGTGTGACATGAAAGTTCTTCTGTGTTGTGGGTACATATTTATTAAAACATGATATTTTTTATTTGTGTGATATGGACATTCTTATTTTGTTGTACATGGAAATTCTTTATGATACTATGTGAAACATGGTAATTATCTATTTTAGAAATGTTGGATATTGTTTTTTAGTAGAACATGACAAAATTGACATGGTTCCAATGATTGTTTTATTTCACCCAATGGCAATTTTACCTTGATTTATTTCCGTAGATTGTTTTTTGTATAGGTTGTGATGGATTTTTGTTGGAAAAATTATTTTTAAAACCATCCATGGAAAATTCCTATTTTTATTGGACATGACAATTCTTATTTGTAGGACATGGTACATTATATTCATAGGACATGACTATTCTTATTCATCAACATGACAATTCTTATTTGTAGGACATGACAATTCTTAATGGTAGTACATGCCAATTTTTGTTGGTAGGACATGACAATTTTTGTTCGTAGGACATGATAATTCTTATTCATAGGACATAACAATTCTTACTGATAGGACATGACAATTTTTATTGGCAGGATATGACAGTACTTACATGTGGATCATAATACTTTGCGAAACATGGCAATGTTTGTTAAAATTGTTGAACATGACTATTTTTTAGTAGAACATGGAAAATTTGCCATGGTTATAATAGTGTTATAGGATTTTCATCCCATGGAAATTCTGCCATATTTTAATATTTAGATTGTTTTATTTAGGTTGCCATGGATATTTTGCACATGGCAAATTCTTATTTTCGCACCTGAGAAACTTAAAGTATTTTCATTTTTTGATCATCCATAGCAAAAAAAAATTCGTGAGAGTACAATTCTTATTTCGTATATAGCTTATTGGATATGGCAAATTATTTTTTTGTGTGAGATGACAATTGTTTTTGGTCGGCTATGGCAAAATTATCGTGACATGACATTCGTTATATATGAGACATGTCAATTCTTATTTGTACGGCATGAATATTCTTATATCCGAGACATGATATTGTGTGGAACATGACATAAATTATATATGAGACATGACAAATTTCTTATTTGTACAACATGGCATTTTCTTATATGCGGGACATGATATTTAAAATTGTTGGACATGGCTATTTTGAGTAGAACATGACAAATTTGTTATGATTACAATAGTACAATAGGGTTTTCACCCCATGGTAATTTTGCCTTATTTTTATTTTTTAGATTGTTTTTATATAGGTTACGATGAATTTCTTAATATAAATTTGCCATGGTAATTTTTTATTTACACCTATGATAATTTGTAGTTTTATTTTTATTTTTATCATGGTAATTTTTACTTTAAAATTTGTTGCATTGTAGTAAAGGATTTTTATTTTTATTTTTATCACAGCATAAAAAAATCAAACTTTTTTTTTCATTATTGGGCTTGTAAGGTAGAAACAAAGGAAGGCGTTCCACCAACCGCTCGCCTGCTCCACCGCATGAAGTATCGGGGGTCCAGTACAAAACCCATGGCGTTCGCTCGCTCACGCCCGAGTCCCGCGCCCCCCAGCCGAGTGGAACCGAACCAGATCCGGATCCGGATCGTACGCGTGGCGAGAAGAAGGCCAAGGACTCGCGGTGTGAGGAAGCCGGCGACATGGCGATCGAGACCAACCACGTCGCCGACGATGCCGCCGCCGCATCCAAGGAGGAGGAATCTCGTCGCCTCCTTGAGGCCGAATTAGAGAGAAGCAGGCGTAGCGTGGTGTCTGTTATGGCCTCTGGGCAAGCGATGGCGGCGGAGGCGCGCCGCCGCGTGCTCACCTGGCTCCGGCGGCTGCTCTCCCCGCATCATCTCCATCCTCTCACCGACTTCAGGTAGAGTAATTACTAGCCGTCGGCATTTGATCCATCCTTCCGAATTCGATCGATCCATTGATCCCGTTTCATCAGTATCTGCTTCATATATGTCCTATGCCTGCAGGCTTGAATGGACACGGTGGGACGTAAGAGCCATGAATCGCGAGACTCTGCTACATTGCCGTGAGCTGTACTACGCCAAACTTTCGGTGGGTGATACGTTCCTCCTTCCTAATCAATCGCAATGGCTTTTTTTTACTTGCAACTAGATTTTTTTTGGATAAAGGGCTTTATTACTCAAAACTTGCAATTAGATGCAGTCCATCCATCAAACCCTAAGAAAGTTCGATCGATGCTTGGAAATCATATTAGCGCTTTGTCATGAAAAGTTGAAAAACTACCTACATTTTGTACAGATTTCGCTCGGCGACAGTTATAGGAGGCAGTAGCGATTAACTCAAGTCTACTTATTTGTTCTGTGGTGTTTTACTTTGTTGCTAACTCTACGTACCAATTTCCATTTCCATGATTGTTTGGTTTGTCAGGACGATGAGTACGAACCTGCTCCTGGCGAGGTGACCAGACGCCGTAAAATGGACAATTACGGGTTTTCTGCTAGCGGCAGCTTTGTGGTCCGTCGGAAGCGCTCTGGTTGCTACTCCTTCCTGCCCCCTCGGCGTACTCGCCTCTTTTTTGAGTACGTCGATACAGGTTGTGGCTATGAAGTGTTCACATGGACCCCCTTAGGTTTGTTTCTACTTGCTGCTAGCTTGATGCGCTCTTACCTCACTGTTGCCATGGCATGCATGTCCAATGCATTCTGTTTCTTCAGCAATAAGATAGTACAGATTATAGCAAAATGCATGGATTCCTCCGTTTCTCCTTTTTGTTCTCCACATTTGTCTTCTATATCTACTACTACTACCTCTGTATCATAATGTAAGACTGCCTCCTAGACCTTCGTGATAATTACCTGAATATTTCAAAGCAACAATGTTAAAAAAAAATGAACGCACTATACAGTACTCTCTTCTTTGATTCAAATTATCTCTGTATTCTCTGGCCTTCCTACTGGAAGTTTAAATCTCATTGTTTGCATCGGCCAACCTAGGATTCATGGACTTTGGTTCCCTCTTCTACCTCGCCAAATCCTTCCGGCCTGAATTGCCTACTTTATGGTTGATCACTCCAGCTTCTATAGAAATTCTATATTCTCAAGTCTGAAATCTCCTACTTATGTTGCATTGCTTATTTCATTAGTTCAGCAGCTGAGGGAATAATGAAACTTTGTTACTGTGTGTTCACGTTGCCCCTCGTCAACTGTTTCCAGTAATTTAGATGTTCTTGTTTCTGTTTATGCATCTTTGCTTAACCTAGTGTGTACTGTGTACTTAGATTCATGTGTGGATGAATTGCATGTAGCAGTGTCTTTGTCTTTCTTTGCACATAGAATTGAACACTATATATATCATGCTTAGAGGAATAATGCACATGTTTTAGGACATATATAATTAATGGTATTTTCCTTACTGGTATTTTCATATGAACCAGTTACTGAAGCCTATATTTTCCTTGGTTTACCTCTTGGGCAGGGTACTCGCCGGAATGGTGAATGTATATATGTCTCTCTTTAGATGCATATATAGATCAAGTTGCACTATTGTACAATCCATCTCTTACATTCCTTCTTTGTTGCTTGGTCAGTGTTTTCAGCGGACTGCGTTTGCAGGACATACTACCATCAATGTCATGTCCCACATGTTAGTCTGATGAGGAAATGTGCATGTGGAGATAGCAAGGTGGAGAGGACATGTAACATTTCCTATATTGACGCCAACGTGCTGCATCCCTTCCAAGGAGGATTCCCTTTCGGCCCTGACCAATCTTCAAAGTGTTTCGTCTCCTACTACCGAGGAGTGAGCCCTGCTTCATCTGAGTCACTCTGATAGAAAACAGACTTGTCGTATGATGCTTTGGTTAGAATTTGTTGGTGGAGCTATGTGGCTTGCCTTTTCGAATGAACTATGTAATTTTTTAGTGTAATAAGGCCGTCTATACCATTGTTAATAAATTTTAAATCTAGACCATTGTATTTTTCTCTAATATATGTGTGCTTCAGTGTACATCGTTTGGATGCGACGGCTGAGATTTATCAATGTTTTAAATAGCGGGCTATGCCATTTAGCGACGGCTCGATCAAAAGCTATGAGAAGCTATAGCGGAGCTAAGTCCCATTTAGCGTTTTCCTCAAATCATGATAGAGTAAAAAAAATAGACATATAATTGGATGATATTCCATATAGTTGACATATAAGCATGTTCAAACATCAAACCCGAGTGTGAATAAAGTGTTCTAATTCATTAATAAAGCTTCTAATCAATGCATCATATAACTCAGAAATAAAAACAAAGAATAAGGTAGAAGACTGTGGCTGAATTTGTGTCTGCGATGTGGCTGCGCGCTGTGCGTCCAGAATGTGCCACGTGTCAATCACGGAGGGACAAAAAAGAAACACCGAAACGCGCCGGAACGTGACACTTGGCGCACTCAGAGCGCGCGCGAGTGACCTCTGCGACGGGTACCCTCTAACTAGTTGCTCTCCAAACTAGAGATGCGAAACTCACCCAACGAGCACCGAGACACAAAGACAATTAAAAAAAATCAAATTTGTATGTATCTTTCAGCTTTTTTTTACAAAAAAACTTTTGATCTATTCATCTTCATTCATGGTGGTACAACGAACACCAGAAATAATAAAAAATAAATCTAGATCCGTAGACCACCTAGCGAGGACTATAAGCACTGAAGTAAGCCGAAAACGTGCCGCCGTCATCGCCCCTTTCTTGCCGGAGCCAGGAAAAACTTGTTGTAGTAGACAATCGGGAAGTCGCCGTGCTAAGACCCCATAGGACCAGCACACCAGAACAACAACCGCCGCCATTGAAGAGTAGGGTAGATCGAAAGAACTCAACCTGAAAACACACGAACGTAGACGAACTACGACTAGATCCAAACAAATCCACCAATAATTATAGATCCGCCGGACCTTTATTTCATTTTCAGGGAGCCGCCGCCATCCCATTTTCCCGAGTAAGACACAAACCCTAACAAATCTTAGGAAAAAAGTAAAAATGAAGTTCTCCTGCCGGCAAATGCAAGGATCCACCACACCACATGGCCATAAAGCCAACGGAGACGAGGCGGACCGATGCGGTGCAGCAGCGGCTGGGTGCACTAGGCTTGGACGAGGCGGCGGCTAAGTGCGGAGGCGGGGGCTGGCCATGCTTGTTGAGGCGGGGGCGTAAAGTTAACAAGGTATCTTTCAACTCTTGATCCTGTGGTGAACAAGTTAGATGTGACATAGTTAAAAATTGGATTTGTCTAGGCCATATGTAAATGTGTCTTAGTTATTGCACATCTAATTAGCTCAATCAAACTAAAAAGAAAAAAGATTAAAAAATATTTACACAAATCTCTATATAAAATCAATTATATAGAATTCAGATGTGCAATACTTAGAACACATTTAGATGTGACCTATCAAATCTGTTAAAAACCATCTACGTAGATGAGAACTAGATGGTACGGCGCAGTCCGCCGCGTCCAGCAAAGAAGTGTACTTCATAAATGATTTTATTAGGTGAGCAGTGTTGTTGATGGGTTGAGTTGCGTAGTATACTATGTTTCTTAAATAATATTGTATACATGTATTTTTTTTATCGTAACATGTATTTATAAGTTATTTGAAGGAAAGAATATGCATCGATCAATTTAAGGTGAAACCCCGAGGCAGACTGGGATGTTGTGGTGAGTGGTAGTGCGACCCGGGGAGCGGGGGTGTTGGAAAGACCGAGCTAGAGTTGGAGACGATGCCGCAAGCCTTTTCATGTGTGGGTGGAGGACCTTTTCATTTTCTTGAGACACCGCCGGTTTAGATGGAGCTCAAGCCAAAGACGGGGCGTTGCTCATAAGGGCATAAACGGGATGCATCCAAAGGTGGTGATCAAGGCCTCGAGGGCCACGTGGCGTCAATATGATATGATAAAAAATATAATAGTCATCTGATCTAAGGAAGAGATGATGATCTAGTATCGATTGACCACAATCATTTTTAGATAACTTGTAAAAAATTGATGTCTTTTTTTCTTCCCCTTGCTTGGCCGGTCAAGATAAAATGAACACCGATATATTGTGAACTATGGGAAATGCGTATTTTTGGCTCCCAGTTCCTTGGAACCCTATGTTTTGAAATAATCAAAAATGATATTTCAAAGTATCAAGGACAATCATGTTTTTTTAGCACTTATACATGTTTGCTACATATCTATAATTTCCACTAAAGAATATGGTGATCTGTATGCTACACTTAAAAAAGAAATTCCTAGCACGTAAAAAAACCATTTTGGTATACATAACCGTCTTTTTGTGTACACTACTGAAGATTTCTTTTCAATCAATTTTTTTGCTAACTGACCGATTACCAAAAAAAATTGTTGGACATCAAAATATTTTCATACCATCCATTTTTTATCAAATTAAAATTTAAATGTTCAGATTGTGTTTATTAGTCCTATATAGCCCTTGGCATGGGGAAAGTGCGCTTTATCTATCCCCGGGTCGTTGGGAGATCGATCAATAAAATGATGTCCAAGAATGAGACACAGGAGAAACCACATAGCTGTATATATAAATAATCTTGGGTCTTCTGGTCTCTGTTGTTATGGCTAGCTGTAAAACAAACTCAAAGCGCTGCATCAATCAAGAAAGAGGGGCCACAAGTCAGACACTGTAAAATTTCCGATGGGCTGAACGCCGGCCTAGCAAGCCACGCATAAACCAAGAAGAGATTAGCAAACCCATTGATCAATGCTTCCCAAACTACCACATCTATAATACTATAATAGATCATCCTCACTATCTTATTTATCTCAACATGCAAGCATGCCACTTCATCAAAGGCCCACCACAATATGCATGAGAACAAGTTTTACATTATTAGTTGATCTCATGCACACATCCATTTAATGACACATGCAACCTCCTTCAACATCCATGGATTTTTTCCCATTATATTACATCACTTTTAACATGCATACATATCACATCATCAAAGATTCACCACAATAGGCATGAGAACAAGTTCTTCGTTATTAGTTGATCTCATACATACATCAATATAATGACACATGCCACCCCACTCAGCATGTATGGATTTTTTTCCATTATATTACATTACTTATATTTAATAAAAAATTAACTATACAATAATAAAATACAATACGTAAAATGTATTTTTATACTTTATTTCATATATTGTACTATTAATTCAACTATTCATGTTTCATGCAATCAATCATTCAAAATATATTGCAACGGATTCCCGCAGCAACGCGCGGGGTATCATCTAGTATGATATAAAACAAATGATCAATGCTTGTATTTATGAGATCCTTTTCTATCCTCTCTTTAGCAGTAGATCGTGCGTGCATGTTAGGAGAAATTTACTAACTGGAGCCGGCCGATCGGCTGCTGTATGAGGAAGTTATTTCTTTCTTTGTATTTACCTGACGTGGCAGCGAATAAGACGCGAGAAAGCGTTTACGTGATTTCGAACTGCAAGCTGAATCCTACACGTATTTGCACCTACCTCGGCCTTATTTTAAGGAAACAAACGTTTGCCCTTGTTGGCTCCTTGCACATCAGGTCGATCTAGGTTACCCCGCGTAACTCCGCCATGGCAACCGACTCGTCGAGGCCGCCGTCCAAGAGAAACAAGCGCGCACCAGGTGCCACGGCCGCGAGCAGCCTACCGGAAGAGATCGTGGCCGAGATCCTGCTGCTGCTCCCGTCCAGGTCCATCCTCCGGTTTCGCGCCGTCTGCCGCTCATGGGCCGCCCTTCTCACCTCCTCGCCCTTCACGGACGCCTACGCCGCCAAGGCCGATGCCCGCGCCCGGCGCATGGACAAGTTCGTCGTCTTCGCGCCGTCGCCCAACGCCTCCATGTCCGCCTACTGCTGCGCCCAAGGCGCCTCCGTCGCGGACCCTCTCTTCACCGTCGATCGCATGCGCGTCGACTTCATGTGCCTGTCCAGCAAGCCGTGCCATGGCACCATGCTCTTCTCCGACACCCGCTCCGGCACCTACTGGGTGTGCAACCCCAGCACCGGTGAGCGTGTCCCCTTGCCCAAGCAGCACCGCAACCTGATGCAATCCAGTGCCGGCCTGGTCTACGATGGTCGGACCAGAGAGCGCAAGGTGGTTCACCTCTTCAAGGAGTGGAGTAGCGCGGACTTCGGGTGCGAGATCTACACGCTCTGCAACCCTACCCAACGGTACTGGAGGCCTGCCAACCAGGACGTGGAACTGATTGGGTTCAACATACTAAATTTCGTTTTGGGAACCGAGGATTCAGTGACCAAGGTACCTCCGGTGTTTGCAAATGGATGCTTGCATTGGCTGGCCTACCCGGCCAGCATGCACACCCCGGATGGCCAGGATGCCATTCTTTGCTTCTCCGTCGACACGGAAACCTTCACTCGGCTCGACGCACCTTCAAGCGTGCACGAGGCAGCAGAGTACAAAGAATTGGACGAGGACTTGCCGGCGGTCCCAATGCACCTTGCAGAGCTGGATCGCTCCTTGTGCCTGGTCCATGATCTCCGCCGTCGAGGGCAAGGTAGGAGTTGGCTGGATGTATGGATGCTTAGGGATCGTGCTACCAGTGAGTGGTCGCTCGACTATCGCATCGATGTCACACCTCTTGTGGCACAGGATCTGCATAGCCCTCGCTTCATCACTCTACTCGGCTCGTATGGCTGTGCGGGCAATGAGAAGGAGGAGAAGAAGAAGATACTGATTGCTACGTCACAACACCAGGTCCATGCTTATGATCCAGACAAGGGGGGTATCCAACCTGTCTTCTCTGCCCCTGAGACCGATGTGTGGATCGGGCAAAAGGAAGCAGGGGCGGCGCTTTGGCTTGGTCTGTACGAGGACAACTTGGTCCGGGTTGAGGGGGAAAATCGTCAGGAGAAGGCGGCATTATCGGCAGTTACCAAGATCCTAGCTCGGCTTCCGGTCAAGTCTATCGGCCGGTCCATGCTGGTATGCAGGCAGTGGTGCTCACTAGTCGAGAGTGAAAGTTTTGTTAAATCACACATGTCTCTCAAGAGGCCCAAGAGGATTTTGATGGCCAATAATGGCCGTGCTCGGCGTGCTTTCTTTGACTTTACCCCGGTGAAGAATTGGCTTCAAGCTTCAGGTTCCACTCTTGCTCTTGCTGATGATACCATTGTCAATGATAAGATCATCTGCTCCAAACCATGCCACGGCCTCAATCTGATAAGCACCCACACGGATGACTTTATATGCAACCCATGCACCGGCGCCACCAAGTGTCTGGGAAGGCATGGCAAATCACACTTTACACCGGCTGGACATCATCACCCTCACGCATTTTCGGTTGGTAGAAACATCGGCTTCGGTTTCGACCAATCGACTAGAGAGCATGTTGCCGTCGAGATTGGCTACATCGGCGGTACTTTGGCTTACATGATCAAAACGAGCAGCGAAAAGCAGTGGAGCTGCATTGGCAAGCCTCCGAGGATGGTGAGCGGCATGCCACCGGCGCATGTCGATGGGACACTCTACTGGATGAGCGAGCCCGAGCCCGGACACGAGCGCCGCGCCATTGTTGCCTTGGACATCTCTGCCCGTGCGTTTAGCATCCTTCCGTGCGAACCAAGCTTGAAGAATGATGGTGGCCACACATTTGTTGTGGAGCTAAAGGGAGCGCTCTCGCTCGTGGCTGTGAACGCCAGCAGGGTGGGGGAGATGGACATATGGATGATGATGCCCAAGAACGACGACTCATCGTCATCGTGGGTTGGTGCATACAAGATATGCCTCGACGAGCATCCCGATTATTCTCTCAAGACGGCCGGTCAGGTGGTAATGCCGGTGGAAATAGACGAGAACGATGGAAGGATCCTACTCAACACAGGACGGGCTTTAGGGTACTACGACACCAAGACAAGAGCCTTGGACAGCTTGTACTCGTTGGACCAACTGAAGCTTCCAGGGAGCCGTTTGGCCTTCCCTGTCTTGTGCCAGGAGAGCCTGGCGCGCATTCTAAACGACGAACTTCCCAGTCGTGTCGCTCCCTCGATTCGCGACGAAGGACACGGGCGCTGCGAGCACCCCGAGCACGCCGACGCAACGCCAGGGCAAGGACGACTCTTGCTTCTCAAGTGTGAGGGAGGCACATGTCTGGATATTGGAGCCGTCTACCGGAGCTGCTGCAGGAGGCTGCTTTGCGAGAGTTGCCAAAGTCGCTGCCTCGAGCACTGCCATACACATCCACTGCGGCGCCGCGATCCTGTGCTCCCAACTTACAGTCTTGATTGGAGTTGGGACATGGAAGATGTGGATACTACCTTGCCTTTTTGCCATTCGTCTGTGCCAGGTCCAGAGTACTGCTACTATTACACGGACGTGGAAGGAGATGTGGTCCGTCATGTCTTCATGTCTATCACAGACTGCTTGCAAAGGAAGCACTGGCGTCGTTTGGTTGAGTGTGGATACAGAAGAGAGGGACATGCAGTTAAGGAGACATGGGTTCGAAGGTACCTCCAGGTGTGAGAGCAATTCTTCTTTTTGGAGATTTTTTTCAAATGTTTTTAGGAGCGTTTGTTGAGCATGATTGATATGGTACTAGTAATATTTAGCTAGCCAAATGTTTGTAAGGCTAAATATTGGCAATGCTAAGATTTGCCAATTAATAGGCAATTTTGTGTGAGATGGGCAAGACAACTTGGTAACAAACCAATTAGTAGTCAATATTTGACACAATGCCAAACATTAACATACAGATTTTCTGGCACCAAACCCGTTTCTAAATAGTTACAACATACAGTACTACAAAAGTTCCAACACTGGGCACGGCCTATTTATTTCCACCAGATTCATCTGCTCAACTTAATTTTTTGTCAGTTCCATTTTATTTAAACATTGCTTCATCATCTCAATTCAAGGATGATACAATGTTAACCGATAGTCCAATAAGACCAATTCAAAATTACAATCCCACAAACAATTAATGAAGAACTGCACCGCTCCAATGGTGTACAAGGAAACACAGTGTATTTTTCGGTTGCGCTTTGATGGAATCCAGACAGCAAAATCACAACCTATTTGAAAGAGAATTAACCTTATTATGTTCTGCATGGTTTGGTTTAGCAAAAAAGGAAAAAAGAAAGTAATAGAGGCGACACTATATTTTAAACACTTGTCGCTCAAACGGATATATCTAGATATATGTTAGTCCTAAGTACACACGTAAATTCACGCGAGCCCACGCGCTTTGTATGCATGACTCTGTACATGTGCACGTGTGCTCCTACCATCTTCAAAGCAATGATATAGCCAGTCCTTTCGACGGAAAGCGGTATGGGACTAAATCCCAGAGTAGCAGTGTTGCCTTGTGTGTAGGTAAGAGCAAATATAGAAGGTAAACGCTTTGTATCTATAGGCTGAGAAACCTTCAGCGTCAGACCGATGCTTAGCCGTCGATATAAACGAAATTAGATGGTCAATTTTATGGATGCTTTGTTGATTTTTTTTGGAGAAAACGCATCAGAGCCACACCAGACGCCCCTAATTTCTCCCCAATCTTCTCCGTTGTCGCCTGTCGTCCTGTTTCTCTGCCAGAGACGAGATACGCACGCCGTCTAGCTTCCCCGCAGATTCGACCTCTCCCCTGCATCCCACGGATCCTCTTCTCCCCTCACTACTCCGCGCCGCCCGCTCGAATTCCTGTTGCACCACCCATCGTCCTCATCAACCAGCACCTCTACTTCCTATCCCATAATCTGGCCTACTCGGTACCCCTGCTGCCCATCACGTCCTCCTCGTGGAGCAACACGGATGGCCTATTGAAATCACCGCCGATGCAAAACTGGTGAGTAGTATTCGAGTTTTCAAGATCTTATTTAAATCAATAAATCATCACCCCCCTCCCCCCAAATTGATGTTGTTTTTGCTACAGATTTTGTAGTTGCTTACCATGTCTTCCGAGTCTCATCAACTGGAATTTTAAAATATAGACTATAATCGAAGCCCCAACCACTGAAATTCAATTTCGGTAATGTTATCTATGTGTTCATCGTATCTGATTCATTGTACTTTTTGATCTCTTTTTTTCAAATATGAATCCATAGGTTGGCGGCAATTTTATCGATTGTTCTTTACAAAATTTAATGCTTCCAAACAACACTAGTAGTGCACCATCAGTAATTTCCTGAGACTGCAATCTGTACTTGATTCATGTATGTGGAGCTTCCAAGAATATGCCTCCATAGGTCTGCGACAATTTTTTTGCTTTCAGTTTTTAAAATTCTTTGCTTCCATGTTACATTTCTAATGTACCAACTGCATTATTTTTGTGCTTCTTACATTGTTGCTTCTATGTTATAATCATTTTGTTTCGTTAGTACAAAAAAATGCTTCCATTGATCAATACGTATCATCGGTTCAGTTTGTATGTAGGTGACACAAAAGGTGCATCACCATGTTGGTAACTATCTGAGTAGGTTATTCATTATCAATGATATATGCATCTACCATCCTTTTATGTATCGTTGGAGTTTTAGTCTGGCAGCCTTCTTGCTAGGTGTAAATATTATTTCTGCATAGCATTAGCATTTGTACTTTCTAGGTGTCTTATGTACAGATACTTCCATGCTACAAAACTTCAGTGTCTTGCCATGTTTCCTAGATATACATATGTTATGTTCATTGCTTCGGCTTTTATGTCAAATAAAACAGTAATCATGGTTCTTGATTTAGTATATGTGTTTCCAATGTGTGTAGGTTCTTATTTAATTTTTACACCGACATGCTTAATTATATTTCTCATCACTTGTATAATTTTCTTTCTTGTATGGCCTCTTCAGGTTGTGTAGATAGCCTTTTCAATCTAGTAATAATGTATATATATTAAACTTTAGATATATTTATATTTCTTTGCTTAGATCTCCTAGGGTGATACCTCCATCGACGTTTCTAACCCTATGTTTCCATGCTTCCATCTTACTTTATTATTGTTTTGGACATATTTATGTTCTTTCACACTAGTTCACCTAACATACATGGATTATATGCTTTCATTCAAATCTGTTATTCAGTTGGAATGATGTTTTGCGTCAAGCTATTCCTTGGTGATTTTGACAGTGTTGGAAGCACCGGCCGCACTGCCGATTTATTTCTTCAAGCCGACAGAAGCAAACCGATATACAACTCCTAGTGTGTCACTGCCATCAAGATAATGCACGCCTTGAGGAGCTGCACCAAAGGCTAGGTTGAGGGATGCATTGTCACATCCCATATAGAAACAAGTAGGAAAATGAGTAGGAAAAATATTGAATTTGTGAGGAATAATTCGATGTAAATTGTTTCTCATGGAAGCATAATCTTTAGCCCATGGAAAAAAATTGAGCGAATCAATATTTCTTGGAAGCACGTCCTTGATGTGTTTGAAACAAGTGTCCTCATGATAATGATTCTTTCTATGGAGTTTAGAAGCAATTTTCTAGTTGATGGAAACACGATCTTGGTGTTTTCGAATTAAACCGATAATCACTTGAGTACAAATTTGTATGCAGTTATAGAAAGCTTAATCCATCATGGAAGCCAATTCATTGGCATATTGAAGCACGTATAATTAACCAGAAAATGATGCTTCCGTTTCTCTAGAAGAATGCTTCTGTGGTATTGAAATCATGTTGCCATCAGTATGAAAACACATCTTAAGAAATATCGTAATTAATAGCTGAAATTACTTGTGATAGAAGTAATCATGTTTCCGAAATTATATCCCAAAAATGGTACTATTTGAAGCCATTCTACGAAGTAGGTTTAGGCAACAAATCACAGATTGTGTGCACATTGATTAGGAAGCAGCAATATTCACGGTAGTACTAGTTACCAATAAAGCAATCATTTGAAAAGGTAACTAGCCCATCACGTACGGGTGGTTAAGTAATAGATCGAACGTCTGGAATGGTTTTAATCGTACGGCTACAGACCGGTCTGATAGAAGCAAATTAGGAGTAGTCTGATGCCTAGTTTTTTTAGGGGTAGTCTGATGCCTAGTGGTGTTTTTTTTAGGGGTTTTTAAAACTTTACTGCTTACCGTCCACAACCATACTGATACAGCCAATGTCATGAGGGTTTATAAGCCACACATGGCGACCCTTTGGTAACGAAAGAGAAAACTTAGCTAAATTATGCGAGTCTAAATTCGAAAAGCGATTTTCAAAGATAAAATTTCAGCTAAAAAAGTGTTTCGGCGCGCCACAACTTCCTTGATGATCGTGAAGTTTGCACCTCCCTCCGTAGCATGAATCTCATCCACCACCGTCTTGCAATTGCTCGATATAATAATGCTTCGCTTGTAAAGATCATCTGCCAGACACTGACCTTCACGGATTGCAATTGATTCAAGGATTTTCGGATCCGACGCGCCTTCCACCACCAACGACGAGGAGCCCAGGAACAGCCCCGTATGATCACGGCATACGGCTGCAACTGCACCTACTCCCTCGCCCAGCGCCGCGTCCACCTTTATCTTCACCGTCCCCTCGGACGGAAGCCTCCAGCTGTTGCGCCTTGTATGTGACGGTGCCCGAATCCCAGCAGCTCGAGGCAGGCCTAGTGGTGCCTAGAATGCAACGATAGTACCAATGAGTGGCCCGGCCTAACCGGTAGTATTACTTCTATGGCCGGCCAATGCTCTTCACCGTCGTCCGGCCTACTGTTGTAGAAAATAAGTCGCTCGTTGTAATAAATAAAAATTATGTCAGTGCACATTTTTTTAACATCGTTGCATCAAAAATCATGACATTATTGTTGTAGACCATATTTACAGTCGACTTGTGGCATCAAATTTGATTGTCGGTGATAGTTTTCTCGCTACCGGTTGCAGCAAAATTTGCAACACCTTCATCATCATTCACGCTTCATCATTTTTTGTTGTAACAAAAATCAAAACAGTTTTACATTGCCCATTCCAGTAAAAAACATAGTGTCATCATTGCCGACCACACTCTCTCAAATGGATGTATTTAACACTAAAATGCATCTAAATACATTCGTTTCAACGACAAGTGGTATGGATGGATATAGTAGCATTTTTTTATCATGCTTTCAGATAATATACTAAGCACTCAAATACATTCGGATACATCCGTTTAGCGACAAATAATATAGAGCATAGTAGCTAATAGAGATGCTCGAGCTGTAGCCCTTCATAGTTGTTCCCTTCCTCAGGGGCGCCATGTGTGGCTTCTAAATCCCCATGATCCATGTATCAGCACTGTGGTTAACGTTGAGTAATAAAGGTCTTAAATTCTCAAAAAAAAAAACTAGCTCATCACCACTTGCAGACCACACGCGCAGCCGGTGGGAAGGATTCACCAGCGCCGGAACAGTTGGAAAGGTCTAGCGCCGCTACCGGATTCTTACTTACGGTTTCCAATTTTCTCACGTGTACGTCGCCTGTGTATGCTATGGATTCCTCGATTAGCCGCGTTGATTTCCAACTCCCGCTGATAAAATGTTAAAAACGGAGCCAACTATGTGGAGTTAATCGGTCTCCTTGATGCAAAAGGAACCCTAAAGCTAGCGATAGCGTCATCGAGAAACAACATCCGTGCCATGTTGATCGAAGGTTTAAATAGTGCAGTGGTCGAGTTTATCACCTTAGGATTAGCCATTTTGGAAGTGTTATGATCAAGTGGATACCATTTCTACCATCGACGAGCGCTGAAAAAGAATAAGCGGCGACTCAGCGTGGGGCCGTGTTGAAATAGAAAACATGGATCTACGAAAGTCTTGGATCATGCTTATTTAGTTAGGAACGTGCGATACTTTTTCTTCAGTTGTAACGCATGAGCA
Organism: Bromus sterilis; assembly: GCA_950022295.1. Taxonomy (NCBI): domain Eukaryota; kingdom Viridiplantae; phylum Streptophyta; class Magnoliopsida; order Poales; family Poaceae; genus Bromus; species Bromus sterilis. Next base: position 11,726,946 of record OX465596.1, read on the forward strand.
TGTATGCTAGTGTATCGAAGGGACGTACAAAATAAAATTATATACGAAACCAGAAAGGAAACGGACAAAGAAACATTTACCGAACCATTGTTTCCCTCAAAAAAAAAAAGAACCATTGTTTCCCTTCACTTGGCGGTTGCATCCCCTGTAAATTCGCCCAACATCAGGGGACAGAAGAAACATATCGTTTTTACACATACGCAAGACTGTAGGTTGATTTTTAAAACAAAGTAAGACGGTCTTGTGCAAATTGCCAAAAAAATCACCTTTTTTTATTACTAGATAAATATTGTCACTTAACTAGTAATTCTCATCTAGGAGTAAATGTGAATTAACAAATCCCGTATCAAAATCTGAGTAGGAGTTCTACATGTACAAGATACCCTAGAGCCCACACGGGGGTTAGCCGACCGAGTTGTGTGATCCTGGAATCGGATTGGACTATAATAAGTCCATAACCAAGGGGGGAGCATATTTAGGTCACCGAGACGGAGGAACATTGACGGCAAATCAAACAATTTTATAGATCCAAAAATCAGGTACGGCGCAGGTCATCAAGATGACGTCCACGAGAAAGAAGTTGGCGCGGCTCTCTTCGACGCCCCTGCCGGACGAGATCACGGAGGAGATCCTGTTACGCCTGCCGGCCCGCTCCGTCGTCCGCTTCCGCGCCGTCTGCCGGTCATGGGCCGCGCTGCTCTCCTCCCCTGGCTTCAAGCACGACTACGCCGTCCAGGCCGACGCCCGCCAGCAGGCGACCAAGTTCGTCTTCTTCGCGCCGTCGGCGGCGTCGCCCAAAGCCGCCACGGCCGTGTACTCCGTCTGCACCGGGCTGCGCGGCGCCGAGCTGCTCTTCACCATTGACGGCCTTCGCCCCGGCTTCCTCGTGGTGTCGAGCAAGCCGTGCCACGGCCTGACGCTTCTGGCCGACACGCGGTCTCTCGCCTACTGGGTGTGCAACACCAGCACGGGGGAGTTCCGGCGCCTGCCGGGGCGGCGCTACCACGGGGCTTGCAGCGCCGGACTGGCCTACGACGGTCGCGCCAAGGTGCACAAGGTGGTCCAGATCTTTTACCACGACGACGCAGACGTCGGGAAAGTCTTGGAGGTGGGGTGCGACGTGTACACGGTCGGCATCGGCACGACCTGGAGGCCGGCCTCGGGGGGCGTACCGGCGCCGGTCTTTACGCAGGCGGTGAAGTGCGCCGCCATCTTCGAGGGCACGACCACCAAGGTCCCTCCGGTGTTCGCCAATGGGCGGTTGCACTGGCAGCTCTACCCGAACAGCTTTCTCCATCACGACCTCGCGTTTCCCGACTCGGAGCCTCACCCTGGCCACCAAGTCGCGGTGCTCTGCTTCTCTGCTGCCGACGAGAGCTTCAGCCTGGTGGCCGGACCGGCGGCCGAGGACATACTGGAGTACAGTGAGCTGGACGATCGCTCTCCAGCTGTGCCCTTACACCTGGTCGAGCTCCAGGGCTCCGTGTGCATGGTGCGAGACCTTCGCCATCACCGCCGGCACGGCGAAAGCTCGCTGGAAATATGGGCGCTTAGAGATTACAGTGCTGGCATGTGGTCGCTGGACTACCGTGTCGCCTTGACGCCGCATGTTGCACACGATATGCACACTCCCAGGTTCCTCACCGTCCTTGGCTGTCTCGGCAAGCATGGAGCGAAGAAGATTCTGATGGCTACCTCGGAACACAAGGTGCATGCTTACGACCCGGCAACAGGGGACTTTCTGACGGTGGTCACTGTTCCGGAAGACGTGGTCGGCGACAAGAGGGAGGCCATGGCCGGTATCCAGCTTGGTATCTACGAGGACAACTTCGCTCGTGTAGACGACGGGGAAAGCCATGGGCAGACGGAAGCAGCGGACTCGGCGATGACGGAGGTTCTTCTTCGTCTGCCCGTCAAAACAATTGGCGTGTGCGCACTTGTTTGCAAGCAGTGGCACACGTTGATCCAGAGCGAGAGCTTCGTCACGGCGCACATGTTGTCCAACAGCGAGCGGCGGAAGCTCACGATGGTCATCAAGGGCCATTTCCGGAAGAACTTCTTCAAATTCATGTCGTTGGATACATGGCGGCTTGGGCATCCCGTTGGTGACCCTGCAGACACGCCCGACAATGGCATCATCGTCTGCTCTAAGCCGTGCCACGGGCTCAACCTGATAAGCACCAGCGACGACGATTACCTGTGCAACCCTTCGACTGGTTCCATCCGTTGTCTCGGGATCGCGGGCAAGCCCCAAGGTCACCGGACGTCCACTGGGAGAAGGAGCGTCGGGCTGGGCTTTGATCGGCGGGCGAACGAGCACGTAGTAGTTGAGATAACCCGCTTTCAAGGTGCTCTGGTGTGCATGGTCAAGACGAGCTGCATGGAGTACTGGAGCTGCGCCGTTGCGCCGCCAAGGCCGGTGACCGACATGCCCCCGGCACATGTTGACGGGACTTTGTACTGGATGAGCGAGGCAGAAGCCGAGGACCGCCAAGTCGTGGCATTCGATATCGCCAGCCGAGCATTCTCTATCTTGCCGTGCCAGCCATGCACCGACGCCGACCCGTTTCTTGTCGAGCTCCAAGGAGTCTTGTCACTTGTTACCTCCAACGCAGAGGAAGATGAGCTCCAGATATGGATGGCGCAGGAGCATGGCACATGGTTCAACGCTTGCAAGATCTGCCTGCGCAAGCAGCCCAACTTCTCGGTTAAAACGGGCGCGGTGGTGCCGTTGGAGATCGACGACCAAAGTGGCACGATCCTGCTCAACACGGGGCGAGCTCTGGGGTACTACCACACGAGGACGGGCACGCTGGACCTTCTTTACTCACCGGACGACCAGCTTCATCTTCCCCGTCGCAACCTGCTGGCCTTTCCCATGCTGTACGTGGACAACCTGGTTCGGATCCAAGATGACGAGCTTCCCGACCATGTCACGCCGCCACTTCGCGACCAAGGCACCGGCGGGAAGCTCCTCCGGAACATCTTCCGTACGTGTCAGAGGAGCGGGTGCGAAAACCCTGGTGCCATGCACACGGGCTGCTGCTGCAGGAGAGTGCTTTGCCGGAAGTGCTCGTCCCGATGCTACGAGCACACCGACGGCTTCCATACCATTATACCCTGCATCTCACCGCGCTCGGCCAAGGAGACAGCCGAGTACTATGGACTGCCTCTTGAGCACCCGTCAATGCCAGGCAAGGAGTACTGCTACTACTACTCAACGAGGGACGAGGAAGACGAAGACGTGGGGCGGCACGTCTTCGTCTCCCTCAGAGATCTCGCGCGCGGAAGACAACCATGTCGTCTGGTTGAGTGTGGGTACAGGATGAACGGGGAGGTCGCCAGGGAGACATGGGCTCGGAGATACCGCGAGGAGGATGACGGTTATGCAAATCAGATGTGACAGGTGTACTCATCCTCATCAACGAAAGCCATCGTTTCTTTCAGGGGGTCAAGAATTTTAGTATTTCGGTCGGTCATTTTTTCATGTCTTGAGCAGATTACATGTGTTCATGTGGACTTGGACATTCTTAAAGAAGACCCTCAAAAGCTTACATAGATTCAGACATTTCCAATGAAGACCCTTAAAACTTTGGTATATGTTCGGATCACATTGTTTAGATCGTATTAGACATCCAACAAAAACTCTTAGATGCCATGGATCGAATTTTTTTGAGTAAAACAAAGGGTCACCCCTTTTCAGTTTCATATAAAGAAATCATGATCCAACTACAAGAACCGGTCTTAAATGTAAAGAACAAAAGGTGCAGAAAACTAACTAGATAGTCTAAGACCAAACCCGGGAGCCAGATCCCAGCAAACATAGTAACAAATCCCCCACATAAACCAGAAGAGATACAACTACCAACCCCTAACACATGGGTTTTCATCCTCATAGCAGTCACAAGTAAAAGAAACAAGAGTTGCCAGGTATGTTGTCCAGATGCGCCTAACTCGCAGAAACCACCCTTGCAACGTCTTGAACACTTCACTTGCCACCTTGTTTAGAGTTTTTGCCCCCATGGTCAGAGCCACTTGATTTTTTTCCTTTGTCTGCAGGAAAGCCCAATCACAAATCCAAGATCTCATCAATTTGATAACAAAAATTTGGGGAAATATGTATGTCACCATAATAAACTACTATATTCCTGATGTTCCATAAAGACCAAAGCAATGCCATCACTCCCACCAGGACCATGCCATTTTTAATTTTGATGAAAAATTCTCAGGACAAAACAATTATGCAAATCAACCGGAATAGACCTGAGCCCAAAAGCACATTGCAACAAGCTCCAGGCCACCTTAGGAGTGGAAGAAGAGATAAAACAAGTGATCAATTGTTTCCTGGTTACCACACAGGACACAACTATCAGATCCCTTCCATCCTCTCTTGATCAGATAATCTTTAGTAAGTATACATTTCTTCAACAGAAGCCAGGCAAAGAATTTAATCTTAGCAGGAGTCTTAATCTTCCAAGGAAAGAAAAAGGGAATCCATCATTGACATAACTAATTTCCTATATAAAGATTTGACAGAGAATGTTCCATCTTTAGTTAGAAGTCATCTAACTTTATCTTTGGAATTTATAAGTTCAATCTCATCACATCTGCTTTTCAAACTCTCCCATAGCTCTAAGGACTCCCCCAGAATAGTTCTCCTGAATCTAAAATTCTCCCAGCACATCCTATTAGCTTCAGCTACTGAGATATATTTTTATTAAAGTTGAGCTCAAATAATCTAGGATAAGCATTTTTTAGTGGTTTATCATCTAACCACAAATCCTCCCAGAATCTAGTATTCTACCCATTTCCAAATGGTTTCTTGCCATTATCATAAAAGAGATTCTTAACTTTTAATAAGCTGGACCAAAAATGTGAGTCTCCCACTTTGGGACTGATACGTCCCAAACATATCTATAATTTCTGCTTGTTCCATGCACTTTTATGTGACATTGCTACATCTTTTGCTACACTTTCATATCATTTTACACATATTTTAACTAACCTACTAACTCAGTGCACCCAGTGTCAGTTTCTGTCTGCTGATGTCTTTAGTTTCAGCGATTTTCCCCAATTTAAAATGCTCCAAAAATTCCAGAAAAAACAGAATAAAAATCAGCGTGTGATACAGAGTGGCAACTCTCCTCGTTGGTTACCCCAAGTGGAAGGTTGGATGTAGATAGTAGAAAATTTCCCTCGGTGAAGATACCAAGGTTTGTCTCCAGTAGGACTCGCAGAAATACAAGTAGGTGACAACGGCGCTAGAAGTTTGCTTCGGGCTAGGGAGTTGACGTGGACCTGCACACAGAAACAAGTAACTTTGCTCCCAACGAGTACAGATGAGTTGTCAATCCCTCCGGCCTTGCTGTTTACAAAGGATCAACGCAAGAGATAAAAGTGGAACTGAAAGTAAAGACTGAAAGTAAACTAAGGGTGTAAACAATAATGTGAAGATGGACCGGGGTCCCGTGATTTTCACTAGTGATGTCTCTCTCCCAAAAGACGATAAAAGTGCTAGCGAGGTAAACAAATCACAGCTGGGCAATTGACAGAATTATGAAGGCACCACAATGCTAACTATGCTGCAAACAAATGAAGGGCTCAAAAGCAACGGGAAGTACGCCAAGGTAAGTAGACCGAAATCCAACTGCATCTACTACGAATCATCCACCTTGAGATATCTATCCAGAACATCTCGCTAGTATTAAGTTGTGAATCCCACCCAAAGTGTAAACTCAAAGCAACAGACAACTGCATTAAAAGAACTTTGCGTAAAGTAAACAATCCTTGCACCCGCGGGTACAAGCACCGTTGTTTTATCCCTGGTGGCAACAACACATACCCTAGTCTCATGTTTCTGTCACTCAAGCTAGGCATCAAGGGGCTGAACCCACAATCAATCATAACGCTCCCTCTTGGAGTTGCAAGCAAACTACTTGGCCAAAGAAAAATACTGCAACGGAGAACATGCAAGAATTTACTCAAGAAAAAAATATAAAAGAGAAGAACCAACTATATTACTCATCACAATCTGAACATAGTCTCATAATCCATCAGATCCCAACAAACTCAGCATAGCAACAACAGAAATTACAAAAGTACCTCGATCATGTGAGGGAGCTCACGAGGTATCGAAAGTGTAAGCACAAAGAGGGGAGATGTACATCACATAGCTACTGGTCACGGACCCATGGTCCAAGGGGGACTACTCACGGCACATACGGGAGGCGTCCATGGCTATGGATGGTCTTCCAGAGGGGGTTCCTCCTCCCGGCAGGGTGCCGGGAAGCTTCTCCAGGCAGCCCCGATCTTGAAACGGCGGCGGCGGCGGTACAGAGGCGAGTTCGCGGAAAAGAGATCGATATTAGGGTTTCCACCCCGAGGGATAAATATAGGCGGAGGGGGGTGTCGAGGGGACCCACAGGGCAGCCAGGAGGCCCCCTGGCGCGTCCTAGGGTGGGGCCACGCCAGGGAACCTTCTGGATTCCCTGTGGTGGCCCTCCTCCGCTGCCTTGGTGATTCCGGAAGCTTTCGGGTCGCTGATTTTTTATCTGATTTTTCCGGATTTTTCGGAGCACTTTTAATGGCCGGAAAACCTGAAATACAAAAACAACAGAAAACAACAACTGGCAGCTGGGTGTACTGGGTTAATAGATTAGTCCAAATATGCTCAAAAGTGTATGAAAGTTCAAGCAAATCATGGCAAAGTCACACAAAAACATGCATGGAGCAAGCAGAAATTATAGATACGTTTGGGACGTATCAACATCCCCAAGCTTAATTCCTGCTCGTCCTCGAGTAGGTAAATAATAACAAGCATAATTTCTGCGGTGACAAGCCACACAACCATATAAGTGTTGGGGATCGGCGCAGAAAACAAAATTTTTCCTACCTACGAGTCCCGAACCCAAGATCTATGCTATGCTGATGTATGTAACGGAAGGAATTAGTGTTCATACCTTTGAAGACCGAAAGAGGGAAATGTTCCTCGAACGTGGTTGGCGTAGACTCTGATCCTACGACCTCCCTGTCGTGTTGAAGAACCTCCGACGATGATGTAGCACCACACGTGTAGTGCCTCGCGGGATTACACACGTACGGTGCAACCGACGTCCCTCTGGGCTCCGAACCAGAAGAGCAGCGGAAAGAAGACCGATCCGGATCACGATTCCGGCAGCGCGACGGCGTCCGGATGATGTTGAAACCCCCAACCAGGTGCAAACTCCAAACAAGGGGAGTCCGCTCTAGGTCAGAGAAAGAGAGAGAAATAACTCAAAGTTGTGTGTTGAGAAAAGGCACCCCACCCCTCCTTTTATCGGCCAAGGAGGGGGGGGGGAACTCTCCTCCCCTCCCCATGTGGGACTAAACCCCACAAGATGGGGTATTGCGCCGGCCATGGGGGGGGATGGGCCCCTCCCTTGGTGCCTAGCCCAAGGGGGGAGGCTCCCCCTTCCCTTCATGGGCCTTTTTCTCCTTTTTAATTAATATTTAAATCATTTTTAATATTTAATTCTGTCAATTAAATAACAAAACATATTTAAACATCAATATATATTATTTTGAACCTTTCAAAATATCCGGAACAGCTTCCGGCACCTCCTGGTACATTTCCGGTGTTTTCTGTCTTTTCACCGATGATCCCGAATCAATCCTTAATGCATCGATTGCCCTTAAGTGTGACACCCTACGGTCCGGGAAACAGTAGACATGATCGAGACACTCTCTGACCAATGACCATCATGTGGGATCTTGTTACAATCCTTGATGTGCCCCTACGCTTCCATCGAATAAACTTCATCGTTTTTGAACCTTTAACAATATGACTTGATCCCTTTGTTCTTCGGTACTATGTTTGTCCGAGGTATGATCGTCGGTATCCAATACCTAGTTCTTCCTTGTCTCCGACATAACATGTTTACTCGTCTGTGAATATTACATCTCTTGTGACCTAGTCACTTGCTTGCAAGCTATTGATGCAACACCACCGAGTGGGCCCAGAGTACCTATCCGTCACTCGGAGTGACTGATGGCTTCTTGCCCCTCGTTGGTTACCCCAAGTGGAAGGTTTGATATGCAATGCAGCAGCAAGTTTCCCTCGGTGAAGATACCAAGGTTATCGAACCAGTAGGACTCAGGAGATACAAGTAGGTGGCAACGGCGCCAGAAATTGCTTCCTGACTAGGGTGTTGTCGTGGACCTGCACACAGCAATAAATAACTTTGCTCCCAACGAGTACAGAGGAGTTGTCAATCCCTCCGGCATTGCTGTTTACAAAGGATCAACGCAAGAGATAAAAGTGAAACTGAAAGTAAAGACTGAAAGTAAACTAAGGGTGTAAACAATAATGTGAAGATGGACCGGGGTCCCGTGATTTTCACTAGGATGTCTCTCTCCAAAAAGACGATAAAAGTGCTAGCGAGGTAAATAAATCACAGCTGGGCAATTGACAGAATTATGAAGGCACCACAATGCTAACTATGCTGCAAAGAAACGAAGGGCTCAAAAGCAATGGGAAGTACGCCAAGGTAAGTAGATCGAAATCCAACTGCATCTACTACGAATCATCCACCTTGAGATATCTATCCAGAACATCTCGCTAGTATTAAGTTGAGAATCCCACCCAAAGTGTAAACTCAAAGCAACAGACAACTGCATTAAAAGAACTTTGCGTAAAGTAAACAATCCTTGCACCCGCAGGTACAAGCACCGTTGTTTTATCCCTGGTGACAACAGCACATCCCCTAGTCTGATGTTTCTGTCACTCAAGCTAGACATCAAGGGTTTGAACCCACAATCGAGCATAACGCTCTCTCTTGGAGTTGCAAATAAAATACTTGGCCAAACCAAATACCGCAACGGAGAACATGCAAGAATTTACTCAAGAACAAAATATAAAAGAGAAGAACCAAATATATTACTCATCACAATCTGAACATAGTCTCATAATCCATCAGATCCCAACAAACTCAGCATAGCAACAACAGAAATTACATAGATGCCTCGATCATGTGAAGCAGCTCACGAGGACTCGAAAGTGGAAGCACAAAGATGGGAGAGATTCATCACATAACTACTGGTCACGGACCCATGGTCCAAGGGGGACTACTCACGGTACATACGGGAGGCGTCCATGGCTATGGATGGTCTCCCGGAGGGGGTTCCTCCTTCCGGCAGGGTGCCGGGGCAGCTTCTCCAGGCAGCCCCGATATTGAAACGGCGACGGTGGCGGTACAGAGGGGATTTCGCGAAAAAGAGATCGATATTAGGGGTTTCCACCCCGAGGGGTAAATATAGGCGAAGGGGGGCGTCGAGGGGACCCACGAGGCAGTCAGGAGGGTCCCTGGCGCGGCCCAGGGTGGGGCCGCGCCACCTGCCCTCCTGGCTGCCTGGTGGTGGCCCCCTTCCCTCTCTTGGTGATTCCGGAAGCTTCTGTTGCGCTGATTTTTTTATATATTTTCCCGGAATTTTTGGAGCACTTTTAATGGCCGGAAAACCTGAAATACAAAAACAGCAGAAAACAGAAACTGGAAACTGGGTGCACTGAGTTAATAGGTTAGTCCAAATAGGTTCAAAAGTGTATGAAAGTTCAAGCAAAACATGGCAAAGTCACACAAAACATGCATGGAGCAAGCAGAAATTATAGATACGTTTGGGACGTATCAACATCCCCAAGATTAATTCCTGCTCGTCCTCGAGTAGGTAAATGATAACAAGCATAATTTCTGTGGTGACATGCCACACAACCAAATAAGGACTTTTAAGTAAAGCAATCAAAGCATGCAATTCAATTCAAGTCTTAACAAGCAAGAGTCTATATTAGCATTGACACAAGCAACAAAAGAACAAAAGTGCAAGAGCTCTCGCTGTCCGTGACTCTAATGTCTCCAAATGGTGTTTGCGTGCAAGCAAGGGACTGGGAAGAAAGAGAAAAAAGGTTGTTGAGAACAACTATCTACTAAAGTTTCACACTTGGTCTCCTTTGGATTCTTATCTGGACTCGTCCCCAGACCACTAGCCAGGTACAAGTCAAACTGATCCACTCCCTTTCGATATTTTGAGCACTCATGCAATAGATGAGCGTGAGCAAGAAAGTTGACACCTAAAAGGAGAAACAGAAAGAAGGTGGAGGAGGAAGACAAAAAGGTGTGAAAGGCTCACATCAATGGGGACAATCATAGGCGAGAGAAGGCCATATGATAGATATGATGTGAGGAGTAGGGATTGCCATACAACGGATGCACATGTGAGCTAAAAGCTCTCCAAGGGAACTTGTGAGGGTGCATCTAATTTGCTTGCTCAAGAAGACCTAGAGCTCATTTTAGGAGGCTCATCATTGGAATATACAAGCCAAGTTCTATAGTGTGAAGGGTCCCCACATAGCTATATGCATGATGATGATCTCTATGGAGTACAAGGGATAGAAGATGAAGTACTAGTGTGGATCTCTCAAAAGGAATAGTAGTATTCCCCCTTCTCTCTTTTTTTTCCTTTTTCTCTTTTTTTATTTTTTTGGTGGCCTCAATGGCTCTTTCTATTTAACTCTCATTTGTCCTCTTTGGGATCTTTTGATTTTGTCCTCTTTGGGATCTTTTCCTCACTTTAGGGGCAATACTCTATATTTTAGAAGAATATAGGAGATCTTTCACACTTTACAAAGGTACTCACATAAAGAAAATGTAACTATCATGATGCAAATGTATGCCTCTGCCAGGGTAGCAGGATATGCAATGATACTAGCGCGTCATGTAGCAATGATTAGGGCAAGGCCCAACTAGCATGCGGCTCATCGATCAAGCAAGTAGCATGTATGACATGAAGATCAAGTCATGAGAAGGTGGATGTTGCAAGGAAATGTATCTCGGAAAGGCTATGGAAATGCCTTGTAGGTAGGTATGGTGGCTGTTTTGAGGAAAGATATAAGGAGGCTTATGATGACAGAGCGTATCATGACAAGGGTTTGGATGCACCGGCGAAGTATGCGCCAACTCTCGAGGTGAGAAAGGGAAATGCACGGTACCGAAGAGGCTAGAAAAAGTATAGGTGGGTGTAAGTGTCATCTTTCGAATACTCACATTAGTCCGAAGAACTCATGCACTTATTATCGGTAACTCTCAATCTAATCAGGAGGTTCAAAAAGAGACAGGTACCCCGAGGAGGAGTGTATGGGGGTTTGGTTATCCTTGCGCATCCTCGACTCATGGTACGTGAGTGTACTCTAATATTCGAACCCTCCAGAGGTTAGTGATCGATCTAGTAGCTAGAGTTCTCAACAGGGTTTTTTTGGTTTTCGAAAAACACACGGATTGCCCAAAATACGACATCTATCACTAATAGGCAAGAGATCTTGACACCATAAGTTCAAACATTACTCTAGTCAATACCTCAAAACTATTGCAAGTTACTACTACAAAGAGAAATAGCAACTTTAACTACCTACTTTCAGTCAAGACACATAACTCAGTGCAACAGGCAAACTCTCTAACAAGATAAAACATGCAACCTATAGAAAGTTCAACCTAAGACAAAAGAAAAGCTCTAGAAAAACTAAATCACTACAACTAAACAAAACAACATCTAAGAAAGGAAAAAGAACAGCTCACAGCTAAAAGAATAGGCATGCAAATCCTATGAGGAGTTCAAGTTCAAGCGGAGCGTGAATCTCTCCCACACAAAAGAGTAAGTTGGGGTCTAACTTGTTACTACAACAAAGAAAGCAAAACAAACCTAGAAAAGTAAAGAGCGAGACGCTCCAAGCAAAGCACATAACGCATGAAGTGATAAAAATATAGTGCAACGAGGGACAAACTGATGATTGTTGATGAAGAAGGGGATGCATTGGGGGCATCCCCAAGCTTAGACGCTTGAGTCTCCTTGAATATTTATTGGGGGTGCACATGGGCATCCCCAAGCTTGAGCGTTTGACACTCCTGAATCTTCTTTCATCACCTTCCATCGCGCACTTGAAAACTCCCTTCATACATAACTCATTGTAGGATGATTAGAGAGGTTAGTACCCTAATAAAATAATTTTTCTCTACTGCAAATAAAGATTTCCAGGAAGAGCTACTGTTTCTCTTGCCTGTCCAAAAAAGTTTGCAAAGAAAAAGCAAGCTTAAAGATTGCAAAACTGCGAAAAAAAAACCCGGGGTAGAAGCTGAGAAAAACAGGACAGCAGAGAAAGGAGAATTTTTTCGAGGTACTGCTGCAACTCAAATCAAAAAACTTGAATAGATACCTGAAAGGTAATTGTATGGAGCATGTTTTAAAAAAAATCAGATCAAAAAGATGATCTGGTGATTTATTGAGAATTTTTGCGTCAAGCAGACAAAATCTGTTTCTGGACAGCAAGCACCAACTTTTAACCTTTCTTGCAATCTGAGGCTAAACTTGGCACAAAGCTTGAAAAGTAAAGATACAATGATGTTGCTACAGTAGTAACAATCATCAAGACCACTAAGAACATAACAAAAGCAAAAAAAAACCTAAATTCGATGCGGACTGCCTCCCGAAAGCGCTTCTTTAAAGCCATTAGCTAGGCTTAAAGCAGAAGATCAAGTTTTTTCAAGAGAATAACTAGCCCGTGTGACAGACTCAAAAGGTAACTTAATATTTTTCCTAGGGAAATGTTCCATCCCTTTCTTGAGAGGGAATTGGAATTTGATAGTTCCCTCTTTCATGTCAATGATAGCACCAACTATGCGAAGAGAAGGACGTCCCAAAATAATTGGACAAGAGGGCTCACACTCAATGTACATAATAGTGAAATCAACGGGGACATAATTGTCATTGACAATGATAAGAACATCGTCGATCTTCCCTAAAGGTTTATTTACGGAAGAATCAACAACACGAACACCAAAAGAACAAGGATCAAAAGGTTTCAATTCAAGCATATCATACATTCTTTTGGGCATAACAGAGGTACTTGCTCCAACATCACAATGAGCATAACAAGAGAAGTTATTCAATTTAATTTTTATCATAGGATCCCAACCCTCTTCTAGCTTCCTAGGTATGGAGGCTTCTAGTCTAAGCTTCTCCTCCCTAACTTTGATTAGAGCATTGGTGATATGCTCTGTGAAGGAAAGATTGAGTGTGCTAGTGTGGGGGTCTCTAGACATCTTGTGTAGGAAACCAATAACTTCTGGTAAAGTGCAGTTGTCAAAGTCTAAGTCACTACTATCTACCAAGGAAGTAGTGATATCATTTAAGCTCACTTGTTTGAAAGCCTCTACGTTCATAGAGGTTTCCTCTTCTAAGGTTGAGGTGGTAGCATCACCATTGATAGGTCCAGTGGGACTAGGGGTGTGATGGGTGCTAATAGTTTGGACATCCTCAACTACTTGGATAGTGGCTACTGTGTGGTAGGTAGGAAGGCTCTTAATTCTCTCTTCTTACTCCTTTTCTCTAGCCCATCTCTCTTTAAGTTTTCCCAACATCCTAATGTTTTCATTAATTTGGACTTGGATGGCATTCATAGGAGTGGTCTTCCTCTCCTCGGGGGGAGAGGTTCTAATCTTCAGCATCTCTACATCATGGGCTATGTTGTCTACCTTTGAAGAGAGGATATCTAATTTATCTAATTTATCTTCCACACTCTTGTTGAAGGCTTTCTGGGTAGTGATAAAGTCTCGGAGCAAAGTCTCTAGTTCTGAAGTGGAGTTTTTGGTGGTAGGATAAGTGTTGTTCCCATAATTGTTGGATGGGAAAGGCCTAGGTTTGTTGCTACCAAAGTTACTCCTATAAGCATTATTGTTGAAGTTGTTTCTAGAGACAAAATTGACATCTACTTGCTCCTGAGCAACCAAAGAATTTAAAGGAACATCTTGAGGATCAATAGAAGGTTGCTTGGTAAGCAGAGACATGATAAGGTCAACCTTTTCATTTAAAGAGGAGATCTCCTCGACAGACTTTACCTTCTTACCGGTTGGAGATCTCTCGGTGTTCCATCGCGAGTAATTCAGCATCATCTCATCTAGTAGCTTTGTGGCAGCACCAAGCGTGGTTGACATAAAAGTTCCTCCCGCGGCCGAATCTAACAGGTTCCGCGAGGTGAAGTTCAAGCCTGCATAAAAAGTCTGGATAACCATCCAGGTAGTCAGTCCATGTGTGGGGCAGTTCTTGACAAGCATCTTCATACGTTCCCAAGCCTGGGCAACGTGTTCATTATCCAATTCCCTGAAATTCATAATGTTACTCCGCAATTGAATAATTTTAGCAGGGGGATAGTACTTCCCTATAAAAGCATCTTTGCATTTACTCCAAGAATCGATAATGTTCTTGGGCAAAGATTGTAGCCACTCCTTGGATCTTCCTCTCAAAGAGAAAGGAAAAAGCTTCAGCTTGACGATGTCTCCATCCACTTCCTTGTACTTCTGCATGTCGCAGAGCTCGATAAAGTTGTTTAGGTGCAAGGAAGCATCTTCTCCTGCTGCTGAGAATTGATCTTTCATGACAAGGTTAAGCAGAGCAGGTTTAATCTCATAAGAAGGTGCTGAAGTGGCAGGTGGAGCAATAGCAGTGCAGATAAATTCACTGTTGGTGTGACTAGTGAAGTCACACAACTTAGTGTTTTCATTGGAACCCATAGTAGCAGCAGGTATTTTTGGTATTTTTAATTAGGGACACAAAAGTAAAAACTGAAAGGTAAACTAACAAGACTAAAAAGCAAAGGTAAAAGATAGTGTGCAACTCCCGTATCTTGTAGACTTGAGTCCCTGGCAACGGCGCCAGAAATTTGCTTGATGGCTTCTCGCCCCTCGTTGGTTACCCCAAGTGGAAGGTTTGAGATGCAGTGCAGCAGCAAGTTTCCCTCGGTGAAGATACCAAGGTTATCGAACCAGTAGGACTCAGGAGATACAAGTAGGTGGCAACGGCGCCAAAAATTGCTTCCTGACTAGGATGTTGTCGTGGACCTGCACACAGCAACAAATAAATTTTCTCCCAACGAGTACAGAGGAGTTGCCAATTCCTCCAGCCTTGTCGTTTACAAAGGATCAACGCAAGAGATAAAAGGTGCAAAGGAAATTAAAAGCTGAAAGTAAATTGAGGGTGTGAACAATAATGTGAAGATGGACCGGGGTCCCGTGATTTTCACTAGTGATGTCTCTCTCCCAAAAGACGATAAAAGTTCTAGCAAGGTAAACAAATCACAGTTGGGAAATTGACAGGATTATGAAGGCACCGCAATGCTAACTATGCTGCAAAGAAAGGCTCATGTTTCATGTTTCTGTCACTCAAGCTAGACATCAAGGGCCTGAACCCACAATCGAGCATAACGCTCTCTCTTGGAGTTGCAAATAAAATACTTGGCCAAAGCAAATACCGCAACAGAGAACATGCAAGAATTTACTCAAGAACAAAATATAAAAGAGAAGAACCAAATATATTGCTCATCACAATCTGAACATAGTCTCATAATCCATCAGATCCCAACAAACTCAGCATAGCAACAGGAGAAATTACATAGAAGGCTCGATCATGTGAATCAGCTCACGAGGACTCAAAAGTGCAAGCACAAAGAGGGGAGAGATTCATCACATAGCTACTGGTCACGGACCCATGGTCCAGGGGTACTACTCACGGTACATACGGGAGGCGTCCATGGCTATGGATGGTCTCCCGGAGGGGGTTCCTCCTTCCGGCAGGGTGCCGGGGCAGCTTCTCCAGGCAGCCTTGATCTTGAAACGGCGGCGGCGGTGGTACAGAGGGGAGTTCGCGAAAAAGAGATCGATATTAGGGGTTTCCACCCCGAGGGGTAAATATAGGCGAAGGGGGGGCGTCGAGGGGACCCACGAGGCAGTCAGGAGGGTCCCTGGCGCGGCCCAGGGTGGGGCCGCGCCACCTGCCCTCCTGGCTTCCTGGTGGTGGCCCCCCTTCCCTCTCTTGGTGATTCCGGAAGCTTCTGTTGCGCTGATTTTTTATATATTTTTCCCGGAATTTTTGGAGCACTTTTAATGGCCGGAAAACCTGAAATAAAAAATGAAGGGTTCGTTGCATAGAAAACAAAATTTTTCCTACGATTGCAACTGCCAAGATCACATCTAGGAGATAACTTGTAACGGTTTGAGAAGGACTCACCCTCGAAGACCAAAAAGCTTTAACGAGAACGATTCTCGTGGGTGATGTAGTCGATCACTTGCCGACCTCAAGGTCGTGATGAAGATGGGCGCCACAAACGGGCAGCGCCTCCGTAATCGGTCACACGTACGGATCAGCGACGACCTCCGCCCCTTGCTCCAGTTGGGCAGCGGAAGTAGTGGATCCTCGGGAACTCCAGCAGCACTACAACATAGTGGTGGTGGTGGTAGAGAAGATCTTGAGCAGGGCTTCGCCTAAGCACCGTACTCGTGAAACTGGATCAGCTAGCAAGGGGAGGAAGATGCCAACCAAAGGGCATATGAGAGATGGAGGAATTAGTGACTAGAGGGGTCTCCACCTCCTCCTTTTATAGGAGAGGGGGGCAGCACCCAAGGCGCCCCAAGAGGTGCCCCCACCTCTCCCCTCTTGATTGCTAGTGGAGTCTCCACTCACACATAATCAAGTGGCACTTTCTCCCATTTAATCTCCACTCAAAAACCAAAGGTCTTCCAATTAAAACTCCTTTTAATTCACTTGTTTAATGTCACTCAAATTAATGAACACTTCATTTAATGAGTACTTCATTGATGAACACTTCATTCAATGAACACATTAACAATTATCCCCTCGCACTATTTCGATATTCCGAAACTATTCCGGCAGTTTTATCGAAACAGTCCATGTGATGTCCAGTATATTCTCTGGCGTTCCGTATCCACTCAAACGCGTCAACGAATCCTTAAGTGTGTCACCCTACGGTTCGTGAATAAAATGGACATGACAGAGACTCTTCTCTGATCAATAATCATCAGCGGGATCTGGAGATCCATGATGACTCCCACTTACTCAACGATGAACTAGTGATCGTGTGAACCATTACTCCGTAACCAATTCCTTTTGTCTCGCGATATTTTACTTGTCCGAGATCCGATCATTTGGTATCATCCATACCTAGTTCGATCTCGTTACCGACAAGTACTCTTTACTCGTTCCGTGATATAACATCCTCGTGAGCCAGTCACGTGCTTGCAAGCGATGTCAATGTGATATCACTGAGAGGGCCCAGAGTATATCTCTCCGTCATCTGGATGGACAAATCCCACTCTTGATCCACGAGCCTCAACTAACACTTTCCAAGTACCCAACGACACCTTTATAATCACCCTGTTACGGTGTGACGTTTGATGGAATCAAAGTACTCTTCCGGTGTCAGTGATTGACGTGATCTCATGGTCTAAGGATTAGAGTTACTTCGTGAAAGTTTGATACAGCAATAGAAACTTGATGACATGATCGTATTGCTATAACTACTGTGGGTGTATGTTCATCACATCATTCTCCAATGACATGACCTTGTTATTAACAACATCCAATGTTCATGATCAGG
The DNA here is from genome assembly GCA_950022295.1 of Bromus sterilis. Classification (NCBI taxonomy): domain Eukaryota; kingdom Viridiplantae; phylum Streptophyta; class Magnoliopsida; order Poales; family Poaceae; genus Bromus; species Bromus sterilis. The sequence goes on from OX465596.1 coordinate 11,744,413, forward strand.
AAACCTTGATCATCCGTTAATCAACAAGCTAGTATAAAGAGAGGCATTACTAGGAACCCTTTCTCTGTTTATTAAACACACATGTATTAACGTTTCCGGTTAACACAATTATAGCATGAAAATAAACATTTATCATAAACATGGAATAAGATAATAACCACTTTATTATTGCCTCTCGGGCATATTCCCTTCACAAAACAGCAGAAAACAGAAACTGGCAACTGGGTGCACTGAGTTAATAGGTTAGTCCAAATAGGTTCAAAAGTGTATGAAAGTTCAAGCAAAACATGGCAAAGTCACACAAAACATGCATGGAGCAAGCAGAAATTATAGATACGTTTGGGACGTATCATTGACAAATCCCGCTCTAATCTATTTCATACTCATCAACATATGTACTTCGGAATACCCAAGATACACCTTTTCAGTTACCATGTTTCAGCGTAACGGTTAATGCACTCAAAGCATCCTAATAGATAGCAATTATGTATGATCATCACGGTCTAAGGATTCAGTCACTATGTTATTAAGTCATCGCAATGCTGAACTTATGTGACTTGATCACACTGCAATACTTAAGGTGGGTGTGTGTCCATCACATCATTCTCCTAATGATATGACCTCATTGTCAATAGACTATTATGTTCTCATGATCAGGAAACCTTGATCATCAATTGCCCAATGAGCTAGTATGCCTGAGTTTAACTATGGACAAGGTTTTTATATATCACACGTGTATTAATGTTTCCGCTTAATACAGTTCTAGCACAATATATAGCGTATTATGAACAAATAAATATGTGACAAATATCTTTATTAATTTGCCTCTAGGGAACATATCCAACAGTCTCCCACTTGCACTAGAGTAAAAATTACACTATTTTACATCAGGTATGTATCTAACACCAATAGTCTCTCGGTGTTGTTCAAACTTGGCTTGTGGAAGAGGTTTAGTCATTGGGTCTGACGGATTCAGATCCGTATGTATTTTGCAAATCCTAGTATGACCATCCTTGACGTAGTCCCGCGTCACATGGAAACACCGAAGAATATGCTTGGCTGTAGAGTGAGTCCTCGGCTCCCGCGTTAGCAATGGCACCCGTATTGTTGCAATAAATGCTAACAGGGTCAGTGCAACTAGGGAATACGCCAAGCTCGATGACGAACTTCTTCAACCAATGTGCTTCATTTGACGCTTCGCAAGCAGCAATATAATCCGAATCCATTGTAGATTGGGCGACGACTGACTGCTTGCCGCTCCTCCAGCTAATCTCACCACCATTCAACATAAACACGTATCCCGACTGGGATTTTGAGTCATCGGGATCAGTACCAAGACTGGCATCGACGTAACCTGTTACGGCGAGCTCTTCTTCGCATCCTCCATAGACAAGAACCAGATCCTTAGTTCTTCGTAAGTACTTAAGGACATTCTTCACTGCAATCCAATGATCCATTCCAGGATTACTTTGGAAACGATTAGTCAGACTAACCGCCAGGGCCACATCTGGTCGAGTACACAACATAGCATACATGATAGAACCTATGGCTGAGGCATAGGGATTTGAGGACATTTCCTCCATTTCTTTTGCTGTTGCTGGGCATTGAGTCACGCTCAATTTACTTCCTTTCATAACGGGCAAGAGGCCTCTCTTGGCGTTATCCATATTGAACCTCTTCAATATCTTCTCAAGGTAAGTTCTCTGACTCAGTGCTAATAGGCGTCTTGATCTATCTCTATAGATTTTAATGCCTAATATGTATGCAGCTTCACCTAGGTCCTTCATGGAAAATTGTCCATTCAAATATTCCTTTACCCCTCTAGAAATTTCACATCATTCCCTATCAATAATATGTCATCCACATATAGTACTAGGAATGCCACAGACCTCCCACTCGCTTTCTTATAAACACAGAATTCTTCTTCATTTTGGACAAATCCAAAAGCTTTGATCACCTCATCAAAACGAAGATTCCAGCTCCGAGATGCTTGCTTCAACCCATAAATGGACCGTTGAAGTTTGCATACCTTACCAGTGCCCTTAGGATCAATAAAACCTTCCGGTTGTACCATATACAACTCTTCCTCAATGTTGCCATTTAGGAACGCGGTTTTCACATCCATCTGCCATATTTCATAATCGTAATAGGCAGCAATTGCTAGCAATATCCAGATAGACTTTAGCATCGCTATGGGAGAGAAAGTCTCTTCGTAGTCAACTCCTTGAATTTGTCGGAAACCTTTTGCGACAAGTCGAGCTTTATAGACAGATACGTTTCCGTCTGCGTCAGTCTTTTTCTTGAATATCCCCTTATTCTCGACGGCCTTTCGGTCCTCGGGAATATCCACCAAAGTCCATACTTTGTTGGCATACATGGAGTCTATCTCGGATTTCATGGCTTCCAGCCATTTCTCGGACTCGTGTCTCTCCATTGCTTCTTTGTAGTTCGCAGGTTCGTCAGGTTCATTTAACATGACTGTATTGACAAGTTGCCCATAAAACTGAGTTTTTACTCGGGCTCTTGATGACCTGCGGGGTACAATAAGATCCTCTTCATCTTGATCATGATCATCATGTATGTCACGATCGTTATGAATATCATGATGACCGTTCTCTTCAGCTCCCACTACGGAAGATGGTTCCGGAACAACTTCCATTGCCATTTCTTCCACTTGGAGTGATTGGTCAATCATCTCGTTGAGGTCTATTTTCCTCCCACTCAATTCTTTCGAAAGAAACTCTTTCTCAAGAAAGCGTCCAGTCTAGGCGACAAACGTTTTGCCCTCAAACTGGTTGTAGAAGGTGTATCCAACGGTTTCCATTGGATATCCCACAAAGATGCACTTATCCGCTTTTGATTCGAGTTTGTCAGGCTGAAGTTTCCTAACATAAGCATCACAACCCCAAATCTTCAAGTGAGACAACTTTGGTTTCTTGCCATGCCATTCCTCAAATGGTGTTGTCTTTCCGGATTTGGAAGGTTCCCTATTAAGAATGTAAGCGGCATTTTCTAATGCATACCCCCAGAATGACACAGGTAAGTCGGTATGAGACATCATCGATCGTACGCTATCCAATAGAGTTCGATTACGTCGCTCAGAAACACCGTTACGCTGAGGTGTTCCTGCCGGCGTAAGTTGTGGTACGATGCCACAAGTCTTAAGATGATCTCCAAACTCGTGACTTAAATACTCGCCTCCTCGATCGGATCGAAGGTGCTTGATTTTCTTCCCGAGTTGATTCTCGACCTCACTCTGAAATTCCTTGAACCTTTCAAAGGTTTCAGACTTATGTTTCATTAAGTAGATATACCCATATCTTCTTAAGTCATCTGTGAAGGTCACGAAGTAACGAAGACCATTGCGTGTGGGGACGTTCATAGGTCCACATACATCTGAATGTATGATCCCTAACAAGTCTTCCGCACGCTCCATTATTCCATTGAATGGAGTCCTTGTCATCTTGCCCATAAGGCATGGTTCACATGTGTCAAGGGATCCAAAATCCAATGACTCTAGAAGTCCATCATCATGAAGCTTCTTCATGCGCTTTTGACCAATATGACCAATTCGACAATGCCACATCGTCATGTGTTCTTCGCCACTAGGTTTTAATCTTTTGGCCTCTACGTTTTCAATATGAAGTATATCACAATCGAGATTAAGAATGAATAAGCCATTTTTCTCCGGTGCGTGAACATAAAACACATCATCCTTATAAATCGCACAACCAATTCTATCTGACTTAAAAGAATAGTGGTCTCGCTTCAAGCAAGAACCACTAACGATGTTCACACTCAATGCGGGTACATAGTAGCACTTATTCAAAATCAAAACTAATCCCGAAGGGAGACTAAGATGCTTCGTGCTGACCGCCACCACTTCAATCCGGCAGCCGTTTCCCACGCGCATCGTCACTTCATCTTTCATCAAGCGTCGCCTATTCCGTAGCCCCTGAGAGGAGTTAGAAATATGAGCAACAGATCCTGTATCAAATATCCAGGATTTGTTCCCAGCGCTTGTTAAGAAAAGATCAATAATGTGTATATCAAATATACCTTTGTCTCTTCTGACAATCCTTCCAGCCTTCTTATCCTCTAGGTACTTGGGGCAGTTGCGTTTCCAGTGACCATCACCCTTGCAGTAGAAGCACTCAACGTCGGGCTTGGGTCCAGGTTTGGGTGCCTTACGAGGAGTGACAACTGGCTTGTCACCCTTCTTCGGGCTTCCCTTCTTTCCCTTCTCCTTCTTGCCAGACTTCTTGAATTCAACGGTCTTGTTGACCATGAATACAACATGCTCCTTCTTGATCTCAACCTCAGCAGTTTTCAGCATGGCGAACAACTCAGAAGGGGTCTTAGTCATCCCCTGCATGTTGTAGTTCAACACAAAGCCTTTGTAGCTAGGGGGCAACGACTGCAGTACCCTATCAACAGAAAGTTCATCTGGAATCTGACATTCCAGAGCATTCAAGCGTTGAACGTAGCCAGACATCTTGACCACGTGCTCACTAACACTGCTATGCTCATCCATCTTTGCTGAGAATAAAGCTTCAGAAGCCTCATAACGTTCAGCCCTGGCTTGGGGTGCAAAGACGGCCTTGAGTTCGGTTATTATCTCATATGCACCCATCCTCTCAAAGCGTTTCTGCAGCTCATCCTCCATGGAGTAAAGCATTCCACTCTGGACAAGGTTCTAATCATCCGTCTTGGAGAGGTAGACATTCTTCTCATCCTGACTAGCGTCTGCTGGTGGTTCGTCACCTAACGCGGCCTCTAGTACGTATGCCATCTTGAGGGGAACGAGGAGAATCCTCAGAGTGCAGAACCAGTTGGTGAAGTTTGACCCATCGGTTTTCAGTTTGTCTTTGTCTAGGAATGACCCTAAGTTGAATGAGGGGCGAGGTGCAGCCATCTACAATGGTTATTTGCAACACACATATTTAGACTTTGTTCATAATTGGAGTTCAATTTTAATTAATTCTAAAACTCCCACTTAGTTAAACATCTCTCCAAATTTACTAAGTGATTAACATAATCCTAGTTTGAATGATCGTCCTCGAATATCACACGGCCGACGACACATCTCCCTAGGTAGGCCATCATGCCAATCATATCCGTTATATGACTCATGCTTAACCTTTCGGTCATCTGTATCCCATGCTCATATCTACATATGTCAAGCTTGCCAGTCGAACCTTAGTGTATGGCTGTTCAGCAAGGCCATATCTGCATATGCCAGGCTTGCCAAACCCAACCTCATGCGATCGCTAATGTATGTATGACACCTGATCGTCACGGCCTGCCTATCATAAAGAGATCCTTCCAAGCGGTGCCCACTAAGGGAGAATACAATCAAGGTATTGAGAGAGATTATCCTATCATGCTACCGTCGCATATCTAGCATATTAGCAAGACAGGAAGTAAAACTGTAAATCATACAAGCTATGATACCCCCTTACATGCAAATTAAAGTTAAAACGCCTTCTACTTTATCTTTTGCAAGTTTTACGTGGCTGCTAAGGGGTTTCGAGAGAGAACCGTTTTCTATCCTGCGAAAACAAGCCACAACACCAATCCTGCAATCGTCTCTATTACACCCCTGTCGGGGCCCTCCGTTGCAAACGTCTTCGCGTCGCTAATGTTAGAGAGACAGACACCCCCCAGCCACTTATATGGTACAAGCCATATGTCAAGCGTGGAACCAGTCTCGCGTAAACGCGTAAGGTCGGTCGGGGCCGCTTCATCAGTACATTGCCGCAACGCTAAACGAGTACACATGGGAGGGTAACAATTGGAGAATTGATGCCCACATCCTAGATGTGTTCTACCCGTACAATACATCTACGCATAGCCTTGCTCATGATACCACTGTTGGGGATCGGCGCAGAAAACAAAAAAATTCCTACCTACGAGTCCCGAACCCAAGATCTATGCTATGCTGATGTATGTAACGGAAGGAATCGGTGTTCATACCTTTGAAGACCGAAAGAGGGAAATGTTCCTCGAACGTGGTTGGCGTAGACTCTGATCCTACGACCTCCCTGTCGTGTTGAAGAACCTCTGACGATGAAGTAGCACCACACGTGTAGTGCCTCGCGGGATTACACACGTACGGTGCAACCGACGTCCCTCCGGGCTCCGAACCAGAAGAGCAGCGGAAAGAAGACTTATCCGGATCCCGATTCCGGCAGCGCAACGGCGTCCGGATGATGGTGGAACCCCCAACCAGGTGCAAACTCCAAACAAGGGGAGTCCGCTCTAGGTCGGAGAAAGAGAGAGAAAGAACTCAAAGTTGTGTGTTGAGAAAAGGCACCCCACCCCTCCTTTTATAGGCCAAGGAGGGGGGAACTCTCCTCCCCTCCCCATGTGGGACTAAACCCCACAAGGGGGGGGGAGTGCGCCGGCCATGGGGGGGGATGGGCCCCTCCCTTGGCGCCTAGCCCAAGGGGGGAGGCTCCCCCTTCCCCTCATGGGCCTTTTTCTCCTTTTCAATTAATATTTAAATCATTTTTAATATTTAATTCTGTCAATTAAATAATAAAACATATTTAAACATCAATATATATTATTTTTAACCTTTCAAAATATCCGGAACAGCTTCCGGCACCTCCCGGTACATTTCCGGTGTTTTCTCTCTTTTCATCGATGATCCCGAATCAATCCTTAATGCATTGATTGCCCTTAAGTGTGACACCCTACGGTCCGAGAAACAGTAGACATGATCGAGACACTCTTTGACCAATGACCATCATGTGGGATCTAGTTACAATCCTTGATGTGCCCGTACGCTTCCATCGAATAAACTTCATCGCTGTTGAACCGTTGATAACCCACAAGTGTAGGGGATCACAACAGTCTTCGCGGGTAAGAGTAACCCAATTTATTGATTCAACACAAGGGGAGCCAAAGAATACTTATAAGCCTTAGCAGTTGAGTTGTCAATTCAACCACACCTGAAAAAGCACTAGACAAGATATTTAGTAGCAACGGTGTGTTGACGGGTGTAGCCTTTAAGACTTCCCCAATCACCAACACCACAAAGTAGTAACAAAGTAGTAGGAGCAGCAAAGAAAGTAAAAGTAACAATGAAGGCAATAAAGGTGAAAGATGGATCGGGGTTCAAGGTTTCACTAGTGGTACCTCTCAAGCAAAAGAACAAGGTGCTGGGTGAACAAATTACAGTTGGGCAATTGACAGAATTGCACCAACTCTAGCCAAACAAACTAGAGCATCCTAGTCTAAGAACCAAACGTAGGCATGTGTTCCGTATGTAGTTGTACGTGCTTGCAATAAGAACTTTGCACAACATCTTTTGTCCTACCATCCCGCTACGAACGGGGCCACTTAAGGAACTTATGGAGATTAAGGTCTCCTGCGGCGGAGAACCGGAACAAAGCATTAACACTCCATGAACACATGTGATCCTCAAATTATAGCCCATCCCCTTTGGTGTCCCAAGCTGTCACCATTGGGATCGCCGGTTCCGTACTACAATAGGTGCATACAATCGTAGATAAGATCTAGAACAACAATTATGATCATGCAACCATAACGTGATCAGATCTGAGATCATGCTACTCATGCACTAGTAACAAGCATTAAGAACAACAATAATTCATAAACCTCTTAGGACTGAACAAGGTAACAAGGTAACAATTCATCGGATCCCAACAAACACAACACCAATTACATCAGATGGATCTCAATCATGTAGGGAAGCTCATGAGATCATTGTATTGAGGATCTAGGGGGAGAGAATACCACATAGCTACTGCCAAGAACCCGTAGTCCAAGGAGGAACTACTCAAGAAGCATCATGGGGGGAGAAAAGTCGATGAAGATGGCCCCGGGGGCCAAGGCCCTCCCCGGCAGGGTGCCGGAGCAGGATCCTGGTGACCCCCGAAGCTAGTTTTCGATGGCGGCGGAGATCGGAATCGCTTCTGGAAAAAGTAGTCTGCTTTTAGGGGTTTCCTCTCCGAGGGGTAAATATAGGCGAAGGGGGGCGTCGAGGGGGGCCACGAGTCAGTCAGGAGGGTGCTTGGCGCGGCCTAGGGTTGGGGCCGCGCCACCAGCCCTCCTGGCTGACTGGTGGTGGCCCTCCTTCGCTCCTTTGGTCCTTCCGGAAGCTTCCTGGACGCTGATTTTTAATATAATTTTTTCGGAATTTTTGGAGCACTTTTAATGGCCGGAAAACGTGAAAAACAAAAACAGCAGAAAACAGGAACTGGCAACTGGGTGCACTGAGTTAGTAGGTTAGTCCAAATATGCTCAAAAGTGTAAGGAAGTGTATGTAAAACATGGAAAAGTCACACAAAACATGCATGGAGCAAGAAGAAATTATAGATACGTTTGGGACGTATCAACATCCCCAAGCTTAATTCCTGCTCGTCCTCGAGTAGTTAAATGATAACAAGCATAATTTCTGTGGTGACATGCCACACAAGCATATAAGGACTTTTAAGTAAAGCAATCAAAGCATGCAATTCAATTCAAGTCTTAACAAGCAAGAGTCTATATTAGCATTGACACAAGCAACAAAAGAACAAAAGGTGCAAGAGCTCTCGCTGTCCGTGACTCGAATGTCTCCGAATGGTGTTTGCGTGCAAGAAGGGGATTTGGTAAATACGAGAGAGAAAACTTTTTATTGTTGAGAACTAAATCTACTAAAGTTTGACACTTGGTATCCTTTGAAGTCTTATCTGGACTCGTCCCCAGACCACTAGCCAGGTACAAGTCAAACTGATCCACTCCCTTTCGATATTTTGAGCACTCATGCAATGGATGAGCGTGAGCAAGAAAGTTGACACCTAAACGGCGAAATAGAAAGATGGTGGAGGAAGAAGACAAAAAGGTGTGAAAGGCTCACATCAATGAGGACAATCATAGGCGAGAAAGCCATATGATAGATATGATGTGAGGAGTAGGGATTGCCATGCAACATGCGGATGCACATAGAGCTATAAGTGTATGAAAGCCCTCCAATGGAACTAGTGGGGGTGCATCCAACTTGCTTGCTCATGAAGACCTAGAGCTCTTTTGAGGAGGCTCATCCTTGGAATATGCAAGCCAAGTTCTATAGTGTAAGGATCCCCACATAGTTATGCAAGTACTACATGAAAACTCTCTACAAACTGAAGTATAGGTGCTACTTTGAAGCACAAGTGTGGAATAAAGGATAGTAGTGCTGCCCCCTCTCTCTTTTTTTTATTATTTTTTTTATTTTGGGTGGCCTCCATGGCTCTTTATTTCTCTCTCTCTTTTTTTCGTCCTCTTTGGGATCTTTTTTTTTGTATTTTGTCCACTTTGGGATCTTTTATTCCTTTCCTCACTGTAGGGGCAACACTCTAGAAGAACATCAACACACTTTTATCTACTTACAACTCTGAATCAAAAAGTAATGACTCTATATGAATGCCTCTGCCAGTGTATCAGTATGTGCAATGATCAAGCGCAACATGCAACAAAAATATGAATAGCGGGCAAAGCCCAACTACATGCAGGCTATGAGATCATACAAGGCAATATGACAATGAAGGATAAGTCATAAGAACATGAAGAACAATGGGTGTTGCATGGCAATGTATCTCGGAAAGGCTATGGAAATGCCTTGTAGGTAGGTATGGTGGCTGTTTTGAGGAAAGTATAAGGAGGCTTATGCTGACAGAGCGTATCATGCCAAGGGTTTGGATGCACCGACGAAGTATGCGCCAACTCTTGAGGTGAGAAAGGGCAATGCACGATACCGAAGAGGCTAGCAAAATATGGGTGGTGGAAGTGTCAACTTTCGAATACTCACATTAGTCCGAAGAACTCATGCACTTATTATCGGTAACTCTCAATCTAATCAGGAGGTTCACAAAGAGACAAGTACCCCGAGGAGGAGTGTATGGGGGTTTGGTTATCCTTGCGCATCCTCGACTCATGGTACGTGAGTGTACTCTAATATTCGACCCTCCAGAGATTAGTGATCCATCTAGTAGCTAGAGTTCTCAACAGGGTTTAGGTTTTCGAAAATAAACACGGATTGCCCAAAATACGACATCTATCACTAATAGGCTAAAGCTCTTGACACCATAAGTTCAAACATTACTCAAGTCAATACCTCAAAATTATTGCAAGTTACTACTACAAAGAGAATAACAACTTTAACTACCTGCTTTCTAGTCAAGACACAAGACTCAGTGCAACAGGCAAACTCTCTAAACAAGATAAGCATGCGAACTATAGAAAGTTCAACCTGAGACAAAAGCTCTAGAGAAACTCTAAAGCACTACAACTAAACAGGGCAGCAGCAAAGGAAAGATAAAGAACAACTCACAGCAAAGAATAAGCATGAAAATCCTATGAGGTGTTCTAGTTTCAGCGGAGCGTGTTTCTCTTCCAATAAAGCATGTTAGGTTCCGACATTGTAGTGACCAGCAAACAAAGCAAAAACAACCTAGGAAAAGTAAAGAGCGAGACGCTCCAAGCATAGCACATAATGCATGAAGTGATAAAAATATAGTGCAACGAGGGACGAACTGATGATTGTTGATGAAGAAGTGGATGCACGGGGGCATCCCCAAGCTTAGACGCTTGAGTCTCCTTGAATATTTCTTGGGCTTTTGACACTCCAAGATCTTCTTTCATCATCTTCCATTGCACACTTGAAAACTCCCTTCATACATAACTCATTGTAGGCTGATTAGAGAGGTTAGTACCCTAATAAAATAATTTTCCTCTACTGCAAATAAAGATTTCCAGGAAGAGCTACTGTTTCTCTTGCCTGCCCAAAAAAGTTTGCAAAGAAAAAGCAAGCTTAAGGATTGCAAAACTGCGAAAAGAAAAACTGGGGCAGAAGCTGAGAAAAACAGAACAGCAGAGAAAGGGGAATTTTTTCGAGGTACTTCTGCAACTCAAGTCAAAAAACTTTGAACAGGGGCTAGCAAGCCAATTGTATGGAGCATGCTGTCAAAACAATTCAGATCAAAAAGATGATCTGGTGATTTATCGCGAATTTTCCCGTCAAGAAGACAGAATCTGTTTCTGGACAGCAAGCTCCAACTTTTGAACTTTCAAGCACTCTGAGGCTAAACTTGGCACAAAGCTTGAAAAATAAAGATACAATGATGTTGCTACAGTAGTAACAATCATCAAGACACAACAAAAGCAAAAAGGAAAACCTAAATTTGTTGCGGGCTGCCTCCCGAAAGCGCTTCTTTAAAGCCATTAGCTAGGCATGAGTGTAACGATGCTCACAAAAGAATAAGAGTTGAAGCACAAAAGAGAGCATCAAAGGAGCAAAGACAAGCCACATTTAAGTCTAACATGCTTCCTATGCATGGGCAACTTGAAGAAAAATAAATAGATGAAGCACAAAGCAACAAGCATAGGAAGGTAAAACAAGAGCACCTTCAAGATTTTCAGCATGGAGAGGGGTGTTTTCCTAACATGAAAATTTCTATAACCATATTTCCCTCTCTCATAATAATTTTCAGTAGCATCATGAACAAACTCAACAAGATAACCATCACACAAAGCATGCTTTTCATGATCTACTAGCACACAATCATGTAGACTTTCTAAGCAAACCTCATCATCATTCAGAACATCCATAGTAGGCAAAAATAGAGGTTTATCTTAAGATTCATCAAAATAGCAAGGTTTATCATAAATAACAGTATAAAAATCATCCTTGCAAGTTTCATTCATAAGGGCATCATGGCCACAAGCATCAATTTCATCAAAAAGGGATATTTCAAAAGAATCCATAGGATCATAGCAATCAATATAGCATTCATCCTCCTTTGGTAAGCATGGAGGGCAATCATATAAAGTAAGAGTCAAAGAGTTACTCTCTTTAGTAGGTTGAGATGGGTAGCTACTCCACTCTTCCTCCTTTTGTTCGTCACTCTCCTCCTCTTTTTCATCCAAGGAGCGTTCAGTTTCAGCAATTTCTTCTTCCATAGAGTCCTGCAAAGCATTAGTCTCTTCCTCTTGTGGAGAGAACCTTTTGAGATGGTCAATAATATAATAATTGTCATTAAAATTCTCAAAGCAATAATTAAGTATATCAAGACTCTCGGATTTGTAAGGGGCATCATCAATATTTTTCAAAAAAGAAGTAATTTCATAGGCACCCTTAAAAATAACAAATTCTTCTATTTGTTCTGCATCATAAAAATCATAGTTTCCCTTAGCATAAGAAGCTAAGGTTTCATCATCATTGTACTCACATTGGAAAGCAAGGTGTTTGTGCCTCATAAAGCAACAAGATTCATCCCTGCAGAAAGATATATTATATATTGAGCACAAGTTTCTAGCATAGTCATACAACTCCTGTATTAGTCCCCATGAGTGTATCCCTTTTTGAGACAAGCGGTATTCCTTGTAATATTTTTGTTGATCCTCCGTGAATCCGCCTTGCCAATAAGATTTAGTCTAAAAGAAAGTAGCCATTAGTAGCAAATAGAGTAATAATGTCAGATCCCTCTGTTAGGTATGTGCTAGGGTTAGTTAGTTCCTTTGCATCATGTCAAGATTTTCAAAAAGAAATCTTGGAAATCAATTTCAAAATCAAAATGGGAGAAGGAACACCCCCCCAGATGAATTAATTCAAAAGGCCAGATAAAAATCTTTTTCAAAAATTCATGTTAGAGTTTTGAAAAGTCTTATAAATGAGTGTGATCACATATCAAGTGATGTGGGACCCACCCCATGCTCATAGATTTTTCAAATATTCAAACAGTACCTTGGAATAAATGAAATACCCCTATTTGATTTAAAATTCAAATCATTTGAATTTTAAAAATGTTGAAAGTTTATGAGTGGCTAGTCTACATTATTATGAGGCCACATAAAAATTTTCAGCATTTAAAAAAATGTTTAGCTATTTTTATTAGCTAAACAGAACAAATGTCAGAAAAGAAAAATAGAAAAGAAAACAGAAACACTTACCTGTCGCCTAGGCGAAGCAGGCCCACCCAGCCCAGCCGGCCCAAAGGGGCACGGGGGTCTTCTTCCCCACCCCGCGCCTCCAAGATGCTCGGTGGAATGCCACCGAGCTAGCTGGTGACGCCACGTCGTCGCCGAGGAGCTTCCAGCCCTCCCCGTGGCCCCTTCTCGCACCTGGACGCGCCCTGGAGAACGACGCATCCATTCCCCCCCTCCTCATCGTCTTCCCCCTCCTCCCTCGCCGTGTTCGTCGTCGACAGAAGAACTCGCCGGAGCACCGCAGCGCTTCCGCGTGGCCATCGACGCCGAGGAACCCAGCCGAACTGTCCAGTGCGTTCGCCATCCCCGACTCCGTCGACTAGCAGAAGCCGGAGCTCCAATTCGGACTAGGAGTGACGCCAGGTTCATCGATTCGCCGCCGGCCGCCGGAGCTCGAGCTGATCGATTCGCCGCCTCCGTGACTTCCCCGCCTCCGCCGTCTACTCGAGCGTGTTCACCAGTGTCTGGTGAGCTTTTCCCCTCAAACCACGACCCCGCTCGACTCCTCTAACTCGTTCCTCCATGGGAGCCGTGGCTCCTCGCCGCCGGTGTGCTCGCCAGCAAACGCCCGTGAAGCAATCGAGCTTGAGATCCTGTCCGTCGTCTTCGCCGGGCTCTTCTGGTTCGATCCCGACCAACCCAACGCCTTGACGAGCCCCCTAGCCCAATCCCGTTCCAAGTCGTGCCTCGGACCGCCGCCGTTCAAGTCGCCGTCGTCGCGTTAGGCCTCCCCGTGGTCGCCCGACTCGCCTAGGTGGAGCGCGAGTTCGAGGGCTACCCTCTGGTGGTCTCAGCGGACGTTCTGGTGGCCGGGAGCCCCCTCCCCGTGCAGCGCCGCCGCACTGGTGGCCACCGGCGGCTAGCCTCCGGTGAGGCCACTGTCATTAGGGGTTAACCCCCCTGCTAATTGACCCCAGGTCAATGACAGGTGGGGCCCCCAGGCACTCAACCCCCCTGGTTAAGTTTAAACCGTTTTAATTAAACCTTGTGACACTGACAAACCTGGCCCACCAGTCAGACCCCCCCCACGTCAGCATGACCACATGCTGATGCAATAAAAGGATTTAAATGAATTTCCAGAAAATAAAAATGGTTTATTTAATTCCAGAATTTCCAGAAAATACCCAAACTTTGGAAATTCATAGAAAATTCATTTTAACTCCAAATTGGACAAATAATATATGAAAAATGATCAGGAGAAAATTATCTTTCCAAATATGCAACTTTCAACTCTGTTTGAGTTGAATTTAAAATGGGACCAGTAGCATATGTCATTTGGTTTATTTGAATTTAATTCAAATTCAAATCATTTGATTTTGCTACTCAGACCATGGAATTATGATGTATTTTAACCACACATCAGAAGCACATCTTACACATTTGAAAATAATTCAAAATGATCAAACCATGTCACTTGCAACTTGACTAGGTTGAATTCAAATGTGGAGTTTGAATTTGCATTTTAAATGCAATATATTCCACTTAAATGGAATTGTCTCACACACATCAAAACTTATACTTCAAGTTTCAACATTCATTCACGTGCTTGAGCATTGCATTCATATTGATTGCTACTTCGTGCTTTGTTTGTCGAGTAGAGGTGGAACCGGAGCAAGAGGTCACCCGCTTCGCTGAAGATCCAGAACCCGAACCTCGTCAGCAAGGCAAGCAAAACCCCATTGATCATGTCGATAAAATCCCACTTCCCTCTCATGTCTCGCTTATGCATTGTATAGGATGATCACCATGTTACGATTCTACCACATAGATGAACCCATTCCTTTGCATGACCTATCTTTTGTCATAGTAGTAAGCAAACCACAATCCTAGCAAATGTAGGAGTTGGTTGATATCATGTAACCCCTGCAATGTTACTGCTTATTGCATGCTTAGTATGATACCATGTTGTTACTATGATGTGAGTCGGGATGGTAGTGATCATGTTGATGATGGTAGAAAAGTGTTGGTGAATCGACCCTAAGACAAGGTGAACGATGAGAGGCTGTGTAGGAGTACACGGTGGGTTGTCTCGTTGAACACCGCCCTAAGTCCGAGTTCTTGTGTGGTGATCCAAGATGAAGAGTACAACCACACATTGGGCTCACTGACCCCTCTCAACCTATTAACTCATCCCTTTCGATGTCCATATGTCGCAGTAGTTCGGAGTTCTGGTAGGTTTGTGGCCTGGATGCTAAGTGAGAGAACGGCTCACCCGAGACCGGCTTATGCACCACGCACACATCACTTGGGTCCACTTCGGTAAACCGGCCGGGTTCACGATTGTGGTAACCAACCCAAGTAGGCGGCTTTCTCGGACTAGATCGGCTATGAGGTAACAGTTGTGGTGAGCATCCTCGCTGGCACCCCTTGAATGGTGTCGAGATCAAAGGCGGTAAATGATGATCATGTGTGTGTAGCGGTACACCCTTGCAAGGTTAACAAAACTATTCGAATAGCCGCGTCCGCGGTTATGGACTACTTGGAAAGCTTAGCTTGATTATTAGACAACTTGAACCGGATACTTCTAAAACACACCAAGATAAGTGTGAGTGCTATGGCGTGCTTCCTCGTGGGGAAGTCGAGGAAGGCACCATAGTGGTGTATTGGTTGGAGAAAGTAGTGGACTCGTGTACGCTTCTTACCTCAAGTCTGGTACTCGTAGTTTAGGACTAGCCAAGTCAAAGCTGGCATTACTGCAAGTAAACCCCACCTCCCTTTACCTTGATACATGTGCATGAGTAGTATAGCTCCTATGTAAGTCTTGCTGAGTACGACTTTGTACTCACGTTTGCTTAATCTATGTTTTAGATGATGCCACTGACCCCGAAGGTGGCTTCTTCATCGAGCTGGACGACTGAAGTTAAACTAGTCTAGTCCCAGTCAGCAGACTGGTTCCCTCGTGGAGGGCTTTGTGTTTAAATAAGGCTTCTTAAGCCATTTGTTAAACTTGTCTGTACTCAGACATAATTTGCTTCCGCCTGTGTTGTAATGTTGGATCACATGTATGTGATCTCTGTTTGTACTCTATAAGAGTTATAAATAAAATGTACACTTTGTAGAGAATTGCAATGGTACCTACTGTTCATACAAGGCATGTGTGCTGCGTGTATGTTTATAACATGCATGTCTTTGTATGGGTTTTCGAGACCTTAGTTGTGTTCTGGCTGGCGGTCTTTCATACACCAAGTGGCCCTTAGATGTGCGCAGCTTGGGGCATCGCGATGCGATTGCTCGAGACTCCGTCTCGTGCACACTTTGTGGTATGATCGAGCCCGCCCTAGACCTCGACTAAGTGATCGGGCTGGAGTAAGTCTATGTAAGAGTTTTGAGATAGTCGGTAGTATGGTTGAGGTGACTTGTCTTTGAATATGGGAGTTCACCACCCATATCATTTGACTTGTGTGCGGACGATGAGGACCCATCTTAGTTGATCATCCGGCCTGGATGGGATGCCCCTCACGTATGATGCTTTCCCAGAATGTTCAGTGCTTGGCCTTGTCTGCTTAGACAAGTGGGTGCGGTTCTCGGCTCTCCATATGACTATGTCTTAACTGTACTTGCATACGCTAACCCCGGGTCCCGACAGACTTGGTATCAGAGCAGGACTGACTGTAGGACTAGTAGCCTTGGCCGAAGTCGAGTCTAGCATTCTATAGTTATATAGTTACTCTGGGTATATAAGGGAACAACGTAAGGCTTCTTTTTTCTCCTTACCCCCTTCGTTCTGAGTTCTGAGTCACCCTCATCTTGTTCTACGGGAAGATAGGACTAGGCTCTCCTCTGTCTGATTAGCACATCTCGTTGTTTGCTTCCTTATAGCCGTAGGAAAGTTGTGTCCAGGTTTTCCTAGCATTGTTGTAATGCTGATTTCTTACATCGTATTATGTAAGTGTTGTTTTTCTTGATTGAAAGAAATTGTCATTTCTTACAATTACAGCCGTTATGCTGTCCGAGTCATTCCAGGTTTATCTCATAATCTGATGCATTTGCAAACTCCTTTCTGTTTCAGATGGCAGATCTTCCCCCTCGGCAGATTGTTCGTTTGACCAGGTGCCTTGGTGTGCGTGGCCATCCCGCCACGTTGATCGAGATGATGTCCTATGTGGGATATCGATGGTACCCTGAGTACACCATCGAGGAGCAGTTCCACGACTTCAACCAGACGCAGTTCCACTGCATTGTCCGGATCTACCCACACCACGTTGGAGTCACCCAGCCTATCCACTTTGGACATGGCATTGGTGTTACCGAGAACATGGCTGTGCAGGATGTTGCATATTCATGTATTACACTGCTGAGAGAGGAGCACACTTTGCTGAGAGAGACTTCATTCCGCTATATCCCTGCTGCACTTCCAGGAGAAGAGGGATATTACACGGGACTCTACTCAGATCACTCTGCAGAGGATCCATCACTTCAGGTGACTGCTAGGTTTGCTAGTGACAGAGATCGTGATGCACGCGCTCTCCGTTTCGAGCTCCACGCCACTCGAGTTCGTCTGTACCGAGCATTGACGCTCTTGGCACCCTTTGTGAGCGTGGGATCAGTTGAGTATGATGCGATCTATCCAGTGAGGACTCAGATGCCTTCTCGAGTTGCTTGGCCCGAGATTGGAGGAATTTTTCCACCCCGTGGTCCTTTGCTTCCACCCTACACTGGACCTAGGCCCCATCCTTGCCCAAATGGATATCAGGGTCCACAAGCCTTCGTGTTTTCCGATGGTCACCTCCAGCTACCGGGATACGCGGGTAACTTTTATGAGGACTACTATGGAGATGGAGATGAGTGAGATCGCCTGTGGTCTTACTTAGTGAGGATGTAGTAGTATCCTAGTATATTGTAAGCAAGGTGTCTAAGTTCCAGAGGCTTAGATAAATAATGTATAGGAAGTCAGAGTGCCTCTGAAGGATGTATCATCTTCATCACGTTTGTATTAGCTTAGTGCTTGTACTTAAACGATGTATGGTTTGTATGACAGCTTGTGAATATATGGCTTGTATGCTTTTATCACCATGTTGTCAAGATGATTACTTCCTTTGCTCTGTAATCCTTCCAGTACTTCAATACCTTGATTAGACTCTTGAAATCAACTCTATTTGACTTTGGATTTTCACCTTCAGGATGTCTCAAGGAACCCGTGGCCAGATTGGTCGTAACCAAGGTCGTGGGAACGACCAGGAGGAAGGCAACCTTTCACCCCCACCCACGATGGCCCAAGTTCTGATGGAGGTCGAGAGGAACCGCCGTGACTCTCACCACCTGCTGGAAGTCATTGCACGCAACACCACTTAGCAGCGCAATGAGCTGGTGTCCCTGAACGACTTCATCCGGCTTCATCCCCCGGTATTCAGTTACTCCACCGAGCCCCTTGACGCCGATGACTGGCTTCGCAGCATCGAGAGGAAGCTACAAGCCGGCCATGTTGCAGATGGCGACAAAGTCAGCTATGCCACCTATCACCTTGAAGGTGCGGCTAGCTCTTGGTGGGAGAACTTCTTGAATATGCGCCCCGTTGGACCACCTGCATCTTGGGAGGAATTCTGCACCTCTTTCCGCGAGCACCACATTCCCAAGGGTCTCATGGACCGCAAGCGTGAGGAGTTCTGCAACCTCACTCAAGGCAGGAGGTCCGTGGACGAGTTTAGTCGTGAGTTCAACCGGCTTGCTCGTTATGCAACAGAAGAAGTCTCCACCGACTCCAAGAAACAAGAGAGGTTCCGTCGTGGCCTCAACCGTGGACTCCGTCGCGAGCTCAACCCTCATTACTTTGCCACCTTCCAGGTCCTTGTCAACAAGGCCATCAAGGCAGAGGACATGAACACCCCCAACGACTTTCGCAAACACCCTCGAGACGATAGTTCATCCAGTTCTGGTTCCCAGAAGCGCAAGATCTGGATCCCCAATAGCATGTTCCGCCAGAACAACCCACCGAGGCCATCCTATGTGGCGCCTCGTCCACCCACCCAGTTCCACCCAGCTCCACCAAACAACCCAGCTCCACGCACTGTTTTTGGAGCTTGCTACAAGTGTGGTCAGGCAGGCCACTACTCTCGCGAGTGCCCCTAGAACCAGGTCCAGAACTAGAATGCTCCACCACGTGCCGGAGGCAACAACAACAACAATGGTCGTGGCAAGCCACCCCAGAAGGTCTACACCGCCAAAACCGCTCCTCCCGCCACTCGTGGACGTGTGAACCAGATTGCCGCCGAAGAGACTGACGACACCACTGACGTCATTCTTGGTACGCTCCCAGTCAATTTTGTTCCTACTTCCGTTCTTTTCGACCCAGGAGCATCTCATTCATTCATGTCGGAAAGTTATGCACTTCGTCATGAGTTACCCTTTGTTGAATTGTCCACCCCAATGGTTATTCAAACTCCAGGGTCAAGATGGCAAACTAATAGAGTAAGCCATGGTAACCAAATTTCAATTGAGGGTTTAGTATTCCTTGCTTCGCTCATAGCCCTCAAGTCTTCAGACATTGATGTCATCCTTGGCATGGATTGGCTATCAAGACATAATGCCTACCTGGATTGCAAAGGCAAATCCGTGAAACTCACCCACCCTACAGGCAGAACAGTCAGCTATACCTCACCCAGAACAAGAACCCAAGTGCATTCCTTGAATGTACTTCCCCTTCCCGAACTTGAAGATATTCCGGTGGTTCGTGACTTCCCGGATGTCTTTCCTGAAGAGCTGCCGGGTATGCCACCCGACAGGTGTGTAGAATTTATAGTGGATCTTGTTCCAGGAACCGCACCAATTTCCAAACGCCCATATAAAATGGCCCCACATGAGTTAGCTGAGCTAAAACCCCAACTTGATGCTTCGTTGGAAAAAGGCTTCATCCGCCCTAGCTCATCGCCATGGGGTTGCCCCGTTCTGTTCGTAAAGAAGAAAGATGGAACAGAAAGGATGTGCGTAGACTATCGCCCGCTAAATTTAGCGACGATAAAGAACAAATACCCACTGCCCAGGATCAATGATCTTTATGATCAACTTGCAGGATCATCCGTCTTCTCCAAGATGGATTTGAGATTAGGTTATCATCAGATCAGAATCCGAAACGAGGACATTCCAAAAACGGCTTTTACTACTCGTTATGGTCTTTACGAGTACACCGTCATGTCCTTTGGTTTAACCAATGCCCCCGCCACCTTTTCACGCTTGATGAATTCGATCTTCATGGAGTACCTAGATAAATTTGTTGTGGTTTATCTCGATGATATTCTCATCTACTCGAAGAACGAAGGAGATCATGCCGAACACTTAAGGCTGGTATTGATGAAGCTTAGAGAGCATCGCCTGTACGCTAAATTCTCCAAGTGTGAATTCTGGCTACCAGAAGTGACCTACTTAGGCCACGTGATTTCTGCAAAAGGCATTGCTGTGAATCCCGAGAGAGTTCAGGCCGTCCTTGACTGGACTCCACCTGAATCGGTTAAGCAAGTTAGGAGTTTTCTTGGCCTAGCCAGCTATTGCCGTCGCTTCGTCGAGAACTTTTCTAAAGTTGCAAAGCCTCTAACTGAACTCCTCAAGAAAGATAAGAAATTCTTATGGACTCCCAAGTGCGATGAAAGCTTTCAAGAGCTAAAAAGAAGATTGACTTCCGCACCCGTACTTGCACCTCCAGACACCAAAAGTGATTTCGAGATCTATTGTGATGCATCACGGCAAGGGTTAGGATGCATACTTCTGCAAGATCAACATGTGGTAGCTTATGCTTCACGCCAGTTGCGGCCACATGAAGAGAACTATCCTACCCATGGCCTTGAACTCGCTGCCGTAGTTCATGCTCTAACAACTTGGCGACATTACCTCCTTGGTAATCGTTGTGAGATTTATTCCGACCACCAAAGCCTCAAATATATTTTCACCCAGCCAGATCTTAATCTCAGGCAAAGACGCTGGATTGAGTTGATAAAAGATTACGACGTAGGAATTTCTTACACCCCAGGCAAGGCCAATGTCATGGCTGATGCACTAAGTCGTAAGTCGTACTGTAATAACCTCATGTTATAACAGTATCAACCACTTCTTCATGAGGACTTTCGCAAGCTCAACCTTGAAATTGTTCCTCATGGCTACCTTTCAACCTTGGTGGCGAAACCAACTCTTGAGGATCAAATTATAGTTGCCCAAAGGCGTGCACGAGGTGTTCGCCGGATCAAGGAGAACATTGCTAGCGGAGTTGCTAAATGTTTCTCCACAGATAGCAAAGGAACGGTATTCTTTGAAAATAGTTTAGTAGTACCTAAGAATAGGGAACTAAGGCAACTCATCCTCAAAGAAGCCCATGACACACCCCTCTCGATTCATCCCGGTAGCACAAAAATGTACCGAGATCTACGCCAGAGATTTTGGTGGACTAGGATGAAGAGAGACATTGCTCAATTTGTTGCCGAATGTGATGTTTGTCGTCGCATTAAGGCAGAACATCAAAGACCTGCTGGTACACTTCAACCTTTGTCTATTCCCGAGTGGAAATGGGACAAAGTCGGTATGGACTTCATCACCGGCTTTCCAAGAACCCAGAAAGGAAACAATGCCATCTTCGTTGTCATAGATAGGCTTTCCAAAGTTGCTCACTTCCTTCCGGTTCGCGAGTCTATAACTGCTAGTCAGTTAGCGGACTTGTACATCTCCAGAATTGTATCCCTTCACGGTGTTCCGTTGGAAATCAATTCTGATCGTGGTAGCCTTTTCACCTCTAGATTTTGGGGAAGCTTCCAACGTGCTATGGGAACTCATCTCTCCTTTAGTACAGCTTTCCATCCTCAGTCTAGCGGTCAAGTCGAAAGGGTTAACCAAATTCTTGAAGACATGCTCAAAGCTTGTGTTATCTCATTCGGAAAGAATTGGGAGAATTCTCTTCCATTTGCCGAATTTGCTTATAACAATAGTTTTCAATCTAGTCTGAACATGGCTCCTTTTGAACTCCTTTATGGACGACGATGTCGAACACCTTTGAACTGGTCAGAAACCGGTGAAAGACAATTCTTTGGACCGGACATGATCAAGGAAGCAGAAGAGCAAGTTCGCATTGTTCGTGATCAATTGAAAGCAGCCCAGTCTCGTCAGAAAAGCTACTATGATCGTCATCATAGGCAAGAGAGCTACAATCTGGATGAGAAGGCTTACCTTCGGGTTACTCCTCTGAAGGGAACCCAACGTTTCGGTATCAAAGGCAAGTTGGCCCCACGTTACATCGGACCTTTCCGCATTATTGCTAAACGTGGAGAAGTTGCCTACCAACTTGAACTACCCCCGCACCTTTCCCGAGTACACGATGTATTCCATGTGTCCCAACTCAGGCGTTGCTTCAAGGACCCCATCCGCGAAGTCGACCATGAAACGCTTGATCTCCAAGATGACCTTTCTTATCGAGAATACCCCGTTCGTATTCTTGATTCCGCAGAGCGTGTCACTCGTCGTCAGAAGATTAGGTTTCTGAAAGTGCAATGGTCACACCACTCTGAAAGAGAAGCCACGTGGGAAAGAGAAGACCGTCTCAGTGCCGAGTACCCCACCTTCCTCCCGCAGACTTCTGAATCTCAGGACGAGATTCTTTTGAGTGGGGGCGAGTTGTCAGTTCCCTCTGTTAGGTATGTGCTAGGGTTAGTTAGTGCCTTTGCATCATGTCAAGATTTTCAAAAAGAAATCTTGGAAATCAATTTCAAAATCAAAATGGGAGAAGGAACACCCCCAGATGAATTAATTCAAAAGGCCAGATAAAAATCTTTTCCAAAAATTCATGTTAGAGTTTTGAAAAGTCTTATAAATGAGTGTGATCACATATCAAGTGATGTGGGACCCACCCCATGCTCATAGATTTTTCAAATATTCAAATAGTACCTTGGAATAAATGAAATACCCCTATTTGATTTAAAATTCAAATCATTTGAATTTTAAAAATGTTGAAAGTTTATGAGTGGCTAGTCTACATTATTATGAGGCCACATAAAAAATTTCAGCATTTAAAAAAAATGTTTAGCTATTTTTATTAGCTAAACAGAACAAATGTCAGAAAAGAAAAATAGAAAAGAAAACAGAAACACTTACCTGCCGCCTAGGCGAAGCAGGCCCACCCAGCCCAGCCGGCCCAAAGGGGCACGGGGGTCTTCTTCCCCACCCCGCGCCTCCAAGCTGCTCGGTGGAATGCCACCGAGCTAGCTGGTGACGCCACGTCGTCGCCGAGGAGCTTCCAGCCCTCCCCGTGGCCCCTTCTCGCACCTGGACGCGCCCTGGAGAACGACGCATCCATTCCCCCCTCCTCATCGTCTTCCCCCTCCTCCCTCGTCGTGTTCGTCGTCGACAGAAGAACTCGCCGGAGCACCGCAGCGCTTCCGCGTGGCCATCGACGCCGAGGAACCCAGCCGAACTGTCCAGTGCGTTCGCCATCCTCGACTCCGTCGACTAGCAGAAGCCGGAGCTCCAATTTGGACTAGGAGTGACGCCAGGTTCATCGATTCGCCGCCGGCCGCCGGAGCTCGAGTTGATCGATTCGCCGCCTCCGTGACTTCCCCGCCTCCGCCGTCTACTCCAGCGTGTTCACCAGTGTCTGGTGAGCTTTTCCCCTCAAACCACGACCCCGCTCGACTCCTCTAACTCGTTCCGCCATGGGAGCCGTGGCTCCTCGCCGCCGGTGTGCTCGCCAGCAAACGCCCGTGAATCAATCGAGCTTGAGATCCTGTCCGTCGTCTTCGCCGGGCTCTTCTGGTTCGATCCCGACCAACCCAACGCCTTCACGAGCCCCCTAGCCCAATCCCGTTCCAAGCCGTGCCTCGGACCGCCGCCGTTTAAGTCGTCGTCGTCGCGTTAGGCCTCCTAGTGGTCGCCCGACTCGCCTAGGTGGAGCGCGAGTTCGAGGGCTACCCTCTGGTGGTCTCAGCGGACGTTCTGGTGGCCGGGAGCCCCCTCCCCGTGCAGCGCCGCCGCACTGGTGGCCACCGGCGGCTAGCCGCCGGTGAGGCCACTGTCATTAGGGGTTAACCCCCCTGCTAATTGACCCCAGGTCAATGACAGGTGGGGCCCCCAGGCACTTAACCCCCCTGGTTAAGTTTAAACCGTTTTAATTAAACCTTGTGACACTGACAAACTTGGCCCACCAGTCAGACCCCCCCCACGTCAGCATGACCACATGCTGATGCAATAAAAGGATTTAAATGAATTTCCAGAAAAGAAAAATGGTTTATTTAATTCCAGAAATTCCAGAAAATACCCAAACTTTGGAAATTCATAGAAAATTCATTTTAACTCCAAATTGGACAAATAATATATGAAAAATGATCAGGAGAAAATTATCTTTCCAAATATGCAACTTTCAACTCTGTTTGAGTTGAATTTAAAATGGGACCAGTAGCATATGTCATTTGGTTTATTTGAATTTAATTCAAATTCAAATCATTTGATTTTGCTACTCAGACCATGGAATTATGATGTATTTTAACCACACATCAGAAGCACATCTTACACATTTGAAAATAATTCAAAATGATCAAACCATGTCACTTGCAACTTGACTAGGTTGAATTCAAATGTGGAGTTTGAATTTGCATTTTAAATGCAATATATTCCACTTAAATGGAATTGTCTCACACACATCAAAACTTATACTTCAAGTTTCAACATTCATTCACGTGCTTGAGCATTGCATTCATATTGATTGCTACTTCGTGCTTTGTTTGTCGAGTAGAGGTGGAACCGGAGCAAGAGGTCACCCCCTTCGCTGAAGATCCAGAATCCGAACCTCGTCAGCAAGGCAAGCAAAACCCCATTGATCATGTCGATAAAATCCCACTTCCCTCTCATGTCTCGCTTATGCATTGTATAGGATGATCACCATGTTACGATTCTACCGCATAGATGAACCCATTCCTTTGCATGACCTATCTTTTGTCACAGTAGTAAGCAAACCACAATCCTAGCAAATGTAGGAGTTGGTTGATATCATGTAACCCCTGCAATGTTAGTGCTTATTGCATGCTTAGTATGATACCATGTTGTTACTGTGATGTGAGTCGGGATGGTAGTGATCATGTTGATGATGGTAGAAAAGTGTTGGTGAATCGACCCTAATACAAGGTGAACGATGAGAGGCTGTGTAGGAGTACACGGTGGGTTGTCTCGTTGAACACCGCCCTAAGTCCGAGTTCTTGTGTGGTGATCCAAGATGAAGAGTACAACCACACATTGGGCTCACTGACCCCTCTCAACCTATTAACTTATCCCTTTCGATTTCCAGATGTCGCAGTAGTTCGGAGTTCTGGTAGGTTTGTGGCCTGGATGCTAAGTGAGAGAACGGCTCACCCGAGACCGGCTTATGCACCACGCACACATCACTTGGGTCCACTTCGGTAAACCGGCCGGGTTCACGATTGTGGTAACCAACCCAAGTAGGCGGCTTTTCGGACTAGATCGGCTATGAGGTAACAGTTGTGGTGAGCATCCTCGCTGGCACCCCTTGAATGGTGTCGAGATCAAAGGGGGTAAATGATGATCATGTGTGTGTAGCGGTACAACCTTGCAAGGTTAACAAAACTATTCGAATAGCCGCGTCCGCGGTTATGGACTACTTGGAAAGCTTAGCTTGATTATTAGACAACTTGAACCGGATACTTCTAAAACACACCAAGATAAGTGTGAGTGCTATGGCGTGCTTCCTCGTGGGGAAGTCGAGGAAGGCACCATAGTGGTGTATTGGTTGGAGAAAGTAGTGGACTCGTGTACGCTTCTTACCTCAAGTCTGGTACTCGTAGTTCAGGACTAGCCAAGTCAAAGCTGGCATTACTGCAAGTAAACCCCACCTCCCTTTACCTTGATACATGTGCATGAGTAGTATAGCTCCTATGTAAGTCTTGCTGAGTACGACTTTGTACTCACGTTTGCTTAATCTATGTTTTAGATGATGCCACTGACCCCGAAGGTGGCTTCTTCATCGAGCTGGACGACTGAAGTTAAACTAGTCTAGTCCCAGTCAGCAGACTGGTTCCCTCGTGGAGGGCTTTGTGTTTAAATAAGGCTTCTTAAGCCATTTGTTAAACTTGTCTGTACTCAGACATAATTTGCTTCCGCCTGTGTTGTAATGTTGGATCACATGTATGTGATCTCTGTTTGTACTCTATAAGAGTTATAAATAAAATGTACACTTTGTAGAGAATTGCAATGGTACCTACTGTTCATACAAGGCATGTGTGCTGTGTGTATGTTTATAACATGCATGTCTTTGTATGGGTTTTCGAGACCTTAGTTGTGTTCTGGCTGGCGGTCTTTCATACACCAAGTGGCCCTTAGATGTGCGCAGCTTGGGGCATCGCGATGCGATTGCTCGAGACTCCGTCTCGTGCACACTTTGTGGTATGATCGAGCCCGCCCTAGACCTCGACTAAGTGATCGGGCTGGAGTAAGTCTATGTAAGAGTTTTGAGATAGTCGGTAGTATGGTTGAGGTGACTTGTCTTTGAATATGGGAGTTCACCACCCATATCATTTGACTTGTGTGCGGACGATGAGGACCCTTCTTAGTTGATCATCCGGCCTGGATGGGATGCCCCTCACGTACGATGCTTTTCGAGAATGTTCAGTGCTTGGCCTTGTCTGCTTAGACAAGTGGGTGCGGTTCTCGGCTCTCCATATGACTATGTCTTAACTGTACTTGCATACGCTAACCCCGGGTCCCGACAGACTTGGTATCAGAGCAGGACTGACTGTAGGACTAGTAGCCTTGGCCGAAGTCGAGTCTAGCATTCTATAGTTATATAGTTACTCTGGGTATATAAGGGAACAACGTAAGGCTTCTTTTTTCTCCTTACCCCCTTCGTTCTGAGTTCTGAGTCACCCTCATCTTGTTCTACGGGAAGATAGGACTAGGCTCTCCTCTGTCTGATTAGCACATCTCGTTGTTTGCTTCCTTATAGCCGTAGGAAAGTTGTGTCCAGGTTTTCCTAGCATTGTTGTAATGCTGATTTCTTACATCGTATTATGTAAGTGTTGTTTTTCTTGATTGAAAGAAATTGTCATTTCTTACAATTACAGCCGTTATGCTGTCCGAGTCATTCCAGGTTTATCTCATAATCTGATGCATTTGCAAACTCCTTTCTGTTTCAGATGGCAGATCTTCCCCCTCGGCAGATTGTTCGTTTGACCAGGTGCCTTGGTGTGCGTGGCCATCCCGCCACGTTGATCGAGATGATGTCCTATGTGGGATATCGATGGTACCCTGATTACACCATCGAGGAGCAGTTCCACGACTTCAACCAGACGCAGTTCCATTGCATTGTCCGGATCTACCCACACCACGTTGGAGTCACCCAGCCTATCCACTTTGGACATGGCATTGGTGTTACCGAGAACATGGCTGTGCAGGATGTTGCATATTCATGTATTACACTGCTGAGAGAGGAGCACACTTTGCTGAGAGAGACTTCATTCCGCTATATCCCTGCTGCACTTCCAGGAGAAGAGGGATATTACACGGGACTCTACTCAGATCACTCTGCAGAGGATCCATCACTTCAGGTGACTGCTAGGTTTGCTAGTGACAGAGATCGTGATGCACGCGCTCTCCGTTTCGAGCTCCACGCCACTCGAGTTCGTCTGTACCGAGCATTGACGCTCTTGGCACCCTTTGTGAGCGTGGGATCAGTTGAGTATGATGCGATCTATCCAGTGAGGACTCAGATGCCTTCTCGAGTTGCTTGGCCCGAGATTGGAGGAATTTTTCCACCCCGTGGTCCTTTGCTTCCACCCTACACTGGACCTAGGCCCCATCCTTGCCCAAATGGATATCAGGGTCCACAAGCCTTCGTGTTTTCCGATGGTCACCTCCAGCTACCGGGATACGCGGGTAACTTTTATGAGGACTACTATGGAGATGGAGATGAGTGAGATCGCCTGTGGTCTTACTTAGTGAGGATGTAGTAGTATCCTAGTATATTGTAAGCAAGGTGTCTAAGTTCCAGAGGCTTAGATAAATAATGTATAGGAAGTCAGAGTGCCTCTGAAGGATGTATCATCTTCATCACGTTTGTATTAGCTTAGTGCTTGTACTTAAACGATGTATGGTTTGTATGACAGCTTGTGAATATATGGCTTGTATGCTTTTATCACCATGTTGTCAAGATGATTACTTCCTTTGCTCTGTAATCCTTCCAGTACTTCAATACCTTGATTAGACTCTTGAAATCAACTCAAAAGTGTAAGGAAGTGCAGAAAACAGGAACTGGCAACTGGGTGCACTGAGTTAGTAGGTTAGTCCAAATATGCTCAAAAGTGTAAGGAAGTGTATGTAAAACATGGCAAAGTCACACAAAACACGCATGGAGCAAGCAGAAATTATAGATACGTTTGGGACGTATCAACCGTTAACAATATGAGTTGATCCCTTTGTTCTTCGGTACTATGTTTCTCCGAGGTATGATCGTCGGTATCCAATACCTAGTTCTTCCTCGTCTCCAACATAACATGTTTACTCGTCTGTGAATATTACATCTCTTGTGACCTAGTCACTTGCTTGCAAGTTATTGATGCAACACCACCGAGTGGGCCTAGAGTACCTATCCGTTACTCGGATTGACAAATCCCACTCTGATCTATTTCATACTCCTCAACATATCTACGTCGGAATACCCAAGATACACCTTTTCAGTTACCATGTTTCAGTGTAACGGTTAATGCACTCAAAGCATCCTAATAGATAGCAATTATGTATGATTATCACGGTCTAAGGATTCAGTCACTATGTTATTAAGTCATCGCAATGCTGAACTTATGTGACTTGATCACACTGCAATGCTTAAGGTGGGTGTGTGTCCATCACATCATTCTCCTAATGATATGACCTCATTGTCAATAGACTATTATGTTCTCATGATCAGGAAACCTTGATCATCAATTGCCCAATGAGCTAGTATGCCTGAGTTTAACTAGGGACCAGGTTGTTATATATCACACGTGTATTAATGTTTCCGCTTAATACAGTTCTAGCACAATATATAACGTATTCTGAACAAACAAATATGTGACAAATATCTTTATTAATTTGCCTCTAGGGCACATATCCAATGATAAGGACTTTTAAGTAAAGCAATTAAAGCATGCAATTCAATTCAAGTCCTAACAAGCAAGAGTCTATATTAGCATTGACACAAGCAACAAAAGAACAAAAGGTGCAAGAGATCTCGCTGTCCGTGACTCGAATGTCTCCAGATGGTGTTTGCGTGCAAGTAGGGGACTGGGAAAAAGAGAGAAAAAGGTTGTTGAGAACAACTATCTACTAAAGTTTCACACTTAGTCTCCTTTGGATTCTTATCTTGACTCGTCCCCAGACCACTAGCCAGGTACAAGTCAAACTGATCCACTCCCTTTTGATATTTTGAGCACTCATGCAATGGATGAGCGTGAGCAAGAAAGTTGACACCTAAAAGGCGAAACAGAAAGAAGGTGGAGGAGGAAGACAAAAAGGTGTGAAAGGCTCACATCAATGAGGACAATCATAGGCGAGAGAAGGCCATATGATAGATATTATGTGAGGAGTAGGGATTGCCATGCAACGGATGCACATGTGAGCTAAAAGCTCTCCAAGGAAACTAGTGGGGGTGCATCTAACTTGCTTGCTCAAAAAGACCTAGAGCTCGTTTGAGGAGGCTCGTCATTGGAATATACAAGCCAGGTTTTATAGTGTGAAGGTCCCCACATAGTTATATGCATGATGATGATCTCTATGGAGTACAATGGATAGAGGATGAAGTACTAGTGTGGATCTCTCAATAGGAATAGTAGTGTGCCCCCTTCTCTCTTTTTATTTTTATTTTTCTCTTTTTTCTCTTTTTTTTTGTATTTTTTTGGTGGCCTCAATGGCTCTTTCTATTTAACTCTCATTTGTCCTCTTTGGGATCTTTTGATTTTGTCCTCTTTGGGATCTTTTCCTCACTTTAGGGGCAACACTCTATATTTTACAAGAATATAGTAGATCTTTCACACTTTACAAAGGTACTCACATAAAGAAGATATAACTATCATGATGCAAATGTATGCCTCTGCCAGGATAGCAGGATATGCAATGATACTAGCGCGTCATGTAGCAATGATTAGGGCTAGGCCCAACTAGCATCCGTCTCATCGATCAAGCAAGTAGCATGTATGACATGAGGATCAAGTCATGAGAAGGTGGATGTTGCATGACAATGTATCTCGGAAAGGCTATGGAAATGCCTTGTAGGTAGGTATGGTGGTTGTTTTGAGGAAAGATATAAGGAGGCTTATGATGACAGAGCGTATCGTGCCAAGGGTTTGGATGCACCGCGAAGTATGCACCAACTCTCAAGGTGAGAAAGGGCAATGCACGGTACCGAAGAGGCTAGAAAAAGTATAGGTGGGTGGAAGTGTCAACTTTCGAATACTCACATTAGTCCGAAGAACTCATGCACTTATTATCGGTAACTCTCAATCTAATCAGGAGGTTCACAAAGAGACAAGTACCCCGAGGAGGAGTGTATGGGGGTTTGGTTATCCTATCGCATCCTCGATTCATGGTACGTGAGTGTACTCTAATATTCGAACCCTCCAGAGGTTAGTGATCCATCTAGTATCTAGAGTTCTCAACAGGGGTTTTTGGTTTTCGAAAAACACACGGATTGCCCAAAATACGACATCTATCACTAATAGGCTCGAGCTCTTGACACCAAAAGTTCAAACATTACTCTAGTCAATACCTTAAAACTATTGCAAGTTACTACTACAAAAAGAATAGCAACTTCAACTTCCTACTTCTAGTCAAGACACAAAACTCAGTGCAACAGGCAAACTCTCTAACAAGATAAAACATGCAACCTATAGAAATTTCAACCTAAAACAAAAGAAAATCTCTAGAAAAACTAAAGCACTACAACTAAACAGAACAGCAGCTAAGAAAAGAAAAAGAACAACTCACTGCTAAAAAGAACAAGCATGCAAATCCTATGAGGAGTTCTAGTTCAAGAGGAGCGTGTATCTCTCCCACACAAAAGAGTAAGCTGGGGTCTAACTTGTTACTACAGCAAACAAAGCAAAAACAAACCTAGAAAAGTAAAGAGCGAGACGCTCCAAGCATATCACACAACGCATGAAGTGATAAAAATATAGTGCAACGAGGGACAAACTGATAATTGTTTGATGCAGAAGGGGATGCACGGGGGCATTCCCAAGCTTAGACGCTTGAGTCTCCTTGAATATTTATTGGGGGTGCACATGGGCATCCCCAAGCTTGAGCGTTTGACACTCCAAGATCTTCTTTCATCATCTTCCATCACGCACTTGAAAACTCCCTTCATACATAACTCATTGTAGACTGATTAGTGAGGTTAGTGCCCTATAAAATAATTTTTTCTCTACTGGAAATAAAGATAACCTTGAACAGATACTGTTTTTCAAGGGTGCCAAAAGGTTTTTGCAAAGAAAAATCAAGCTTAAGGTTTGCAAAACGAAGAAAAGGAAAAACAGGACAGAACCTGTGAAAAACAGACCAGCAGGTAGAAAAGAATTTTTTTAGGGATACTTCTGCAACTCAAATCAAAAAACTCAGAACATACGAAAGTTTCGTAATTGTATAGATCACGCTGTGTAAAAATTTCAGCTCAAAAAGATGAACTGGGATTTTTCTCTGATTTTTCTAGTCACGAGGACAGAATCTGTTTTCTGGACAGGATGTCACAACTTTCACTTCCCTTGTCGTATGAGGCTATACTTGGCACAAAGCTTGAAAAGTAAAGATACAATGACGTTGCTACAGTAGTAACAATCATCAAGACCACTAAAACAGAAGAAAAGCAAAAATAAAAACCTAAATTCGGTGCGGGCTGCCTCCCGAAAGCGCTTCTTTAAAGCCATTAGCTAGGCTTAATGCAAAAGATCAAGTCTTTTCAAGAGAATAACTAGCCCATGTGACGGACTAAAAATGTAACTTAATCTTTTTCCTAGGGAAATTTACCATCCCTTTCTTGAGAGGGAATTGGAATATGATATTCCCATATTTCATATCAATAACAGCACCCACGGTGCGAAGAAAAGGACGTCCCAAAATAATTGGACAAGAAGGTTCACATTCAATGTCCATAATAGTAAAATCAACGGGAACATAATTGTCATTGACAATGATAAGAACATCGTCGATCTTCCCCAAAGGCTTATTTACGGAAGAATCAACAAGACGAACACCGAAAGAACAGGGATCAAAAGGTTTCAATTCAAGCATATCATACATTCTTTTGGGCATAACAGAGGTACTAGCTCCAACATCACAAAGAGCATAAAAAGAGAAGTTATTCAATTTGATTTTTATCATAGGATCCCAACCATCTTCTAGCTTCCTAGGTATGGAGGCTTCTAGTCTAAGCTTCTCCTCCATAACTTTGATTAGAGCATTGGTGATATGCTCTGTGAAGGCAAGATTAAGTGTGCTAGTGTGGGGGTCTCTGGACATCTTGTGTAGGAAACCAATAACTTCAGGTAAAGTGCAGTTGTCAAAGTCTAGGTCACTACTATCTATCAAGGAGGTAGTGATATCATTTAGGCTCACTTGTTTCAAAGACTCTATGTTCATAGAGGTTTCTTCATCTATGGTTGAGGTGGTAGCTTCACCATTGATGGGTCCAGTGGGACTAGGGGTGTGATGGGTGCTAACAGTTTGGACTTCCTCAACTACTTGGATAGTGACTACTGTGTGGTAGGTAGGAAGGCTCTTAATTCTCTCTTCTTACTCCTTTTCTCTGGCCCATCTCTCTTTTTGTTTTCCCAACATCCTAATGTTTTCATTAATTTGGACTTGGATGGCATTCATAGGAATGGTCTTCCTCTCCTCGAGGGGAGAAGTTCTAATCTTCAACATCTCTACATCATGGGCTATGTTTTCTACCTTCGAAGAGAGGATATCTAATTTATCTATTTTCTCTTCCACACTCTTGTTGAAGGCTTTTTGGGTAGTGATAAAGTCTTTGAGCAAGGTCTCTAGTTCAAAGGTGGAGTTTTTGGTGCTAGGATAAGTGTTGTTGTTCCCATAGTTGTTGGATGGGAAAGGCCTAGGATTGTTGCTAACAAAGTTACTCCTATAAGCATTATTGTTGAAGTTGTTTCTAGAGATAAAGTTCACATCTACTTGTTCTTGAGCAACCAAAGAATTTAAAGGAAGATCCTGAGGATCAATAGGAGCTTTCTTGGTAAGTAGAGACATGATAAATTCAACCTTTTCATTTAGAGAGGAGATTTCCTCGACAGAATTTACCTTCTTACCAGTTGGAGATCTTTCAGTGTGCCACTGAGAGTAGTTCAACATAATCTCATCAAGT
The DNA here is from genome assembly GCA_950022295.1 of Bromus sterilis. Classification (NCBI taxonomy): domain Eukaryota; kingdom Viridiplantae; phylum Streptophyta; class Magnoliopsida; order Poales; family Poaceae; genus Bromus; species Bromus sterilis. The sequence continues at coordinate 11,777,705 of OX465596.1, forward strand.
AGCTTTGTGGCAGAACCAAGTGTGGTTGACATAAAAGTTCCTCCCGCGGCCGAATCTAACAGGTTCTGCGAGGTAAAGTTCAAGCCTGCATAAAAAGTCTGGATAACCATCCAGGTAGTCAGTCCATGTGTGGGGCAGTTCTTGACAAGCGTCTTCATACGTTCCCATGCCTGGGAAACGTGTTCATTATCCAATTGCCTGAAATTCACAATGTTACTCCTCAATTGAATAATTTTAGCAGGGGGATAGTACTTCCCTATAAAAGAATCTTTGCATTTACTCCAAGAATCGATATTGTTCTTGGGTAAGGATTGCAGCCAGATTTTTGCTTCATCCCTCAAGGAGAAAGGAGAAAGCTTAAGCTTAACAATATCACCATATACTTTTTTGTACTTTTGCATATCACAAAGCTCAATAAAATTATTTAAATGCAAAGCAGCATCATCTTTAGCACCAGAGAATTGATCTTTCATAACAAGATTAAGCAGAGCAGGTTTAATTTCATAAGGTGCTAAAGTGGCAGGTGGAGCAATAGGAGTGCAGATAAAGTCACTGTTGTTGTGACTAGTGAAGTCACACAACTTGGTGTTTTCATTGGAACCCATAGTAGCAGCAGGTATTTTTGGTATTTTTTTATAAGGGACACAAAAGTAAAAACTGAAAGGTAAACTAACAAGACTAAAAAGCAAAGATAACAGATAGTGTGCAACTCCCCTATCTTGTAGACTGGAGTCCACGGCTACGGCGCCAGAAACTCGCTTGATACAGAGTGGCAACTCTCCTCGTTGGTTACCCCAAGTGGAAGGTTGGATGTAGATAGTAGCAAATTTCCCTCGGTGAAGATACCAAGGTTTGTCTCCAGTAGGACTCGCAGAAATACAAGTGGGTGACAACGGCGCCAGAAGTTTGCTTCGGGCTAGGGAGTTGACGTGGACCTGCACACAGAAACAAGTAACTTTGCGCCCAACGAGTACAGAGGAGTTGTCAATCCCTCCGGCCTTGTTGTTTACAAAGGATCAACGCAAGAGATAAAAGTGGAACTGAAAGTAAAGACTGAAAGTAAACTAAGGGTGTAAACAATAATGTGAAGATGGACCGGGGTCCCGTGATTTTCACTAGTGATGTCTCTCTCCCAAAAGACGATACAAGTGCTAGCGAGGTAAACAAATCACAGCTGGGCAATTGACAGAATTATGAAGGCACCGCAATGTTAACTATGCTGCAAAGAAAGGAAGGGCTCAAAAGCAATGGGCAGTACGCCAAGGTAAGTTGACTGAAATCCAATTGCATCTACTAGGAATCATCCACCTTGAGATATCTATCCAGAACATCTCGCTGGTATTAAGTTGCGAATCCCACCCAAAGTGTAAACTCAAAACAATAGATAACTGCATTAAAAGAACTTTGCGTAAAGTAAACAATCATTGCACCCGCGGGTACAAGCACCGTTGTTTTATCCCTGGTGGCAACAGCACATCCACTAGTCTCATGTTTCTGTCACTCAAGCTAGACATCAAGGGGCTGAACCCACAATCATGGAGTTGCAAGCAAACTACTTGGCCAAAGCAAAATACTGCAACGGAGAACATGCAAGAATTTACTCAAGAACAAAATATAAAAGAGAAGAACCAAATATATTACTCATCACAATCTGAACATAGTTTCATAATCCATCAGATCCCAACAAACTCAGCATAGAAACAACAGAAATTACAAAAGTTCCTCGCTCATGTGAGGCAGCTCACGAGGTCTCGAAAGTGGAAGCACAAAGAGGGGAGAGGTACATCACATAGCTACTGGTCACAGACCCATGGTTGAAGGGAGACTACTCACGGCACATACGGGAGGCGTTCATGACTATGGATGGTCTCCTAGAGGGGGTTCCTCCTCCCGGCAGGGTGCCGGGCCAGCTTCTCCAGGCAGCCCCGATCTTGAAACGGCGGCGGCGGTACAGAGGCGAGTTCGCAGAAAAGAGATCGATATTAGGGGTTTCCACCCCGAGGGATAAATATAGGCGGAGGGGGTGTCGAGGGGACCCACAGGGCAGCCAGGAAGCCCCCTGGCGCGGCCTAGGGTGGGGCCGCGCCAAGGACCCTTCTGGAGTCCCTGTGGTGGCCCCCCTCCGCTGCCTTGGTGATTCCGGAAGCTTCCGGGTCGCTGATTTTTTATCTGATTTTTTCGGATTTTTTGGAGCACTTTTAATGGCCGGAAAACCTGAAATACAAAAACAGCAGAAAACATCAACTGGCAGCGGGGTGCACTGGGTTAATAGATTAGTCCAAATATGCTCAAAAGTGTATGAAAGTTCAAGCAAATCATGGTAAGTCACACAAAGGTACGTTTGGGACGTATTAGCGTGACGAAAGCTTTCGTAACCACCAAAGGAGAACCGGAGGGGGGGCCACCCCCTCCCAGGCGGCCAGGTGGCACGACCCACCTCCTGGCCGCGCCACCAGGGCGCCTAGGAGGTGGGGACACCCCTGGTGCCCCCCTTCTGTTTGGTCTCGCAGCAGAAAACAATATTTTTTCTAACTAGCGTCGCCCTTAACCCAAGATCTATCTAGCTGTAATGCCGTAACGAAAAGACTTGCGGAAACATACCTCGGGGTGTAGTCCGTTGCGCGGGTAACGTTTGCGCAAACGTGGTTGATGAAGCCGATCAAGGTTCACATCCCCCTGTCTGTGTTGAGCACCCGGATGGGTGTAGTGCCACACGTGTAGCACCTCGTAGTACTCGCACACGTACGGACTCGATGACGACCTCCGTTCTCCGATCCAGCGAAGGTGGCAGAAGTAGACCTCCCGGAACCAGAGTTGCAGCAGCACGACGGCGTGCGTATAGTGGAGAAGCCTCAATCCCAGCACAGGTTCCAGACAAGGGGACCCCGGCTTGAGAGAGACGAGAGAGGGAAGAAGACCGGTGAAAATCGATCTCAGTTCGGAGTAATCTTTATTTTCTCACGAATTTCTGTGTATTAAATATGTGCACCCTGCCCATCTATATATAGGCAGAGGGGAGGGAGTCAACCCCTCTCCCCTAGCAAGGTGGGACTAAAGTCCCTTGCTAGGGGGAGGTGGCCGGCCAAGGGAGGAGGGGGCGCACCCTCATGGGCCCTAGGGCCCATGGCGCCTCCCTCTCTCTCTTTTTTTCTTTTTCCTTTATTCCCCTAATGGGCTTCTTTCCCAAAGCTGGCCCATTGCACTTTTTAATTATAAATAAAATGTTATTAATTATTAATTCACTTAATTAATAAATAATACATATTATTTCATCTCCCGATGATCCGGAACTCTTTCCAGCTCACTCCGAACAACCTTCGGACCAACACGGAACTTTTGCGGTACGTCTTTCTCTCTTCTCCGGTAACTCCGATAGTTCCGAATAGGTCTCCGATATTCATCGAGCCCTTAAGTGTGTTACCCTACGGTCCGAGAACACTCCAGTCATGACCGAGACAAAGGCTATGACCAATGATCAATAGCGGGACCTGGATGCCCATAATGACCCCTGTGTATTCCGTAAGTAACCGATTGGACCGTTCACGTTGTATACCATTCCCTTTGTCATGCGATACTAGATTAGTCCAAGATTTGATCAACTACATCCAATGCATTAGTTCTATCTTGTTACCGACAAATCTTTATTCACTCGTTCCGTGATATTCATCCTTGTGACCTAGTCACACGCTGCACACCTTTATGGATGCAATCTCACCGAGTTGGCCATGAAGTATCTTTCCATTATATGGATTGACAAATCCCGCTCTTGAATCAACACTCCTCAACATATCCCATCGGATAGCCCAAGATACACCTTTATGGTGACCATGTTTCAGTGTGACGGTTAATGCACTCAAAGCATCCTCAGAACATAGCAATTATGCGTGATCTCACGGTCAAAGGAACAGGCTACTACGTTATGTAATTACAACACTGAACTTTTATGATTTGATCATTTTGCAATGCTTGCATTGGGTAATGTTCATCACGTCATTCATTAAATGAGGTGACCTTACCGTCAATTGACTTGATTGTCCATGATCGTGAAACCGCAATCATCAGTTGACGATAAACTAGTCATCATGAGAGGCTGACTAGGAACTCTGGTTGTTTCTATAGCACACATGTATCATTGTTTCACTGATACAATTCTAGCACAGTATGAAACTGGTCATGAACTTATTTAGATATATATTGGAATGATCATATATTATTTGCCTCTAGAGCATATATCCAACAGTCTCCCACTTGCACTAGATAGCAAATAATCTAGCTGAATATTTTCTCGATCATAATCATCTTATCATATAAGTGTTTATTGATCATGCTTGCTCATGGAAGAGGTTTCGTTAACAATCTGTACCCGTTCTGATTCGTATGTTTCTTTGCAACAGGTATTGGTCAACTTGCTCGATATACCCTTCATTATCTAATAATGCTTGAATTATAAGTTTGGCGGGAGAGTGAGACTTCTTATTTTATAGTATTCTCTAATGACAAAATGGTTTTTAGTCCCTAGGACTCCCATAGTCATGTATACTGAAAAATACACTCAGCCAGAAGTCTAAACTTCTTACGCTAAACTTTATTCAACCTTCTACTTTCTTAAGTGGATATTTATATTTTGTAGAGTTTTGGTTCGTGAAATTATAGCTCACATTTCCTTTCTATTCCTTTTGGTGATATCTCTAATTCATATAGACCCATAATAAGGCTTGCAATCGTAATCCAGTATTACATTCAAGTCTATTATCTTTTCTATCATTTAGAGTATTGTCCTCAGTTTCTCTTCAGATACTGAATGCTTGGACTTTGCCCAGGTTCTGTGTTTTTCCAACCAATCACGTTGGAACCTGTTCTTCTTCTAAGAACTTTTGAGTCATTCTGTTATTGGATTCACAACTTCCGTTCTATGGTAGAATCATATGTCAAGGATCATATAGGATCACATGTCTTGAGACAAAGTGCATCCCTATTCTTCCATTAAAACATTATTTTGTGATATTAAGGTTTTACATCCTTTATATAATTCCTAGCCACAAGAACCTTTTCTTGTTTAGGATATCATTCCAATCCTTTTTATGTTTATTACACGTGTCCTAATATATCCTTATAGATTTTAGTGTGTGACACATCCATATTTCGTTCATATAAGATTCTCGTAATCCTTTCATCTTATTAGCCTTAATCTCCATGTATATCAACGTATACATATGAGATTGTTTTCACATATATCATCGTATATATATGAAATTGACATTGTGCTCCCACTCAAATATATCCGACATATATCTGTAAGTAAGCTTTTATTAAGTTTCTATTCTAATTATGTCAGACATAATAATATTGCTCCCAAAGCTCCCACTCAGAAAATTCTCTCTGCATTCCAAGTTTTCAGGAAGTCTCCAAAGCTCCCACTCAGTTTCATGAAATTGCAGTCCATCTCAATATTTTGATTACTTCAAAATCACTTGATCAAATCAAGTTTTGAGAGTTTCTGCCTTGAGGTACTATGGTCCATCTTATCGAAAAATTCTTTCGTTTATGTCAATTCCTACTTCTCTTCAAATTCCTCAACTTGAATGTGATGCAATTTCAAGCTATGGTCCCTTCATAGTGTTCGTGAATGAAATACCCATATTGACTTAGCATTACTACGCTTCCGTAGTCAATCATTATTGAATTTAGCCATAACATCTTATATGTGCCAAATCATGCCTTTATGTGTTGCATCATTCTTAATAACTTCCTGGTTATTCGGAATGTGAAATAACTACTTTATTTCATAGGATGTGAGCCATCCCATATGCAACTCAATATGATTTTTCATTTCTCCTCGTTTCCTAGGTAACCATCAATCCTTCGTAATTTATGAGCAGTGTCCCTTTTGTTTCACTTAAGAAGACTCATGAGTAATGTTCTGTACAGAACGTATTCATGACAATCTTCTTATTTTTAAACTAAGGCTTTAACTAATATACTACGATCATCATCAATAGCATATTTCCTCTTCTCATGGAGTCATTTCAGCGGAACGTTTTCTGTTGCGTTACTCTGTTATCTGGAGGCAGAGTCAATCACCCTGGTCAAAGAATTCACTTTTCTCCCATTGGTTTATTCCTTGAGAACCATCTTCTCATTCACCAATTCAAGCAATACAAGTTTTGCTATTTGGGAAGGTGTGTTTTACGATTGCTCACAACTCTAATACAAAGAAAGTTATATCATATAAAACTTCTAGAAACTTTCTAACACGATCATCATATGGAGTCATCAGCTTCATTAAATTCAGAATGGTTTCCTTATTTCATGAAGTGGGTGTTTTAACTTAATAAATTATAACAACTTTGTTCATTCAATAGCATTAGCGTAAGGGGAAAGTATTTAGACCACACTACATTTTAGCATGACTACGAATGGTTTTAGGTGCTTGAGCACTTTAAACTTCCATCATAATTTGTGGCATTATTTCCACAAGTCTCCCATTTATTTCAACTATAATACTCATCACTTTGATCACATCATGGTGATTTGTATTCTTATATCCAACTTCACTGTGATTCTGTAATCTCAGACTTATGATCTTAATTGAATGCCTTGTTCAATTAATCATGCGAAGCATCTTTAATGATTATTCATGCGCTTGGTTAATACATCATTTATGTACAATGTTTGGCGCAAGTTCTACTTTGCTAGAACTCCGTCATTAGTCATCTTGGTTGATAATAAATTCATGAGTTAATAGATCGAGTATCTAATGACTTCATCATTTATGAATTCATCTCATGCATTTAGTATAGTTATGACTTTTGACCTTATTTTTATTCATAATAACTTAATCATTAAACATTGAATATCACTTGACAATTATGGTGTTTTATAAATGCTTCTATCATATTATAAACTCAATTGCAATCATAGTATAACCACACTTTATTCATCAAACTTGAACAACTAACTTGTCTCAAAACATGAATAACTTTGTCTCGCGAGATGCAAGACATATCACTAAGTGTTCATACTTAATCGATTACAAAAGATTTATCTAATACTCTAAGTATAATCCTATGATAGACGTCTTGGTGAAATCTTGGTGGCCATCAACTGTCTTGGTTGCCATCAATCCGGGATCGCACCTCTTCCCGTCCATGCAACGGCAGGCCCTGTTTTCATAAAACAGAACAAGTATCAAATACTTATTAAACTGCAAATGTTGTATAAGGGAACAAACATTTATAATGAGTATATCTAATATATACCTTCTCCATCAAAAATTTCTCCTTCAATGGGTTCAACCTCTAAATCTCGGAGGTTGACCATGAACTCAAAGAACTGAAGGCTTTCACCTCTTCCGACATAGTCATGGACAAAGTCTGTGTAACTCGGTGGAAGCGAATGTAGCACCGTGTTTATAGCATACTCCTCTGTGGTCCAATAGTTAAAGTCCTCCACGAGTTTCAGATGTATCCCATGCATCTTGGCTACGTGAGTTTTCAGACAAGTGTTCTCTTCCATCTTTGTAGTAAGAAACTCATTTTCTAACTCAAATCTGGCCACTCTGAACTCATGTATAAACAATGACTTCATCATGTCGATTGTGTCAAACGTGTCCATATCCACATATTGTTCACGTAAATCTTGCGGGAAGCTAGTTTCTATGACACTTTTAACCGTGGCGTAAGTCCTTCGACGATTGTGGTAATCAAGCATTACTTTTTCATCCATGTTGTTTACTGGAGGGTCTCCCATACGCTCTTGTATCACGAATAAGAGGTTAGCTCTCTTGAGCACAGTCCTAAGGTATAAGTACCAATCAACGAAATTTGACCCATCATCTTTAAGTCTTTCACCACGTAAGAAAGTAACCAATCCATGATACCGATTCATGTCCATTTTAATTTTCTACAAAATATTTGCAAGGAAAACAATTAAGACTAGTTCATAACAATGAGTTCATAATAATCATATTATAGATGAGCTCACACTAAAACAATCATCCCTAAGAAGTTTTAGTGATTACATGATCCAGATTCACTATCCGTCCTCGAATATCACAACGGCCGACGGATTAGTTTCAAAGGTAGACAACTAGTTTGTGCGATCACATCCTATATGTGAGTCATGCTCTATCTTTCGATCTCTAGTATTCCGAGGCCATATCTTCATATGTCAGGCTCGCCAAATTGACCTTAGTGTTATATGCTGCTTAGCAAGGCCATATAGACACATGCCAGGCTTTCCAGGCCCAACCTCATGCGAACTCTAATGTATGTATGACACCTGATCGTCACGGCCTGCCTATCATAAAGAGAACCTTCCAAGTGGTGCACACTTCGGTAGAATACTTATGTTTGGAATTTTATAAGGGATCATCTTATTTAATGCTACCGTCGTGTATCCTATACTAGCAAGTTTTAAGATGTATGATCATGGTGGCACTAAGTCTACAGTGTCTCCATTTAAGTTTTTTCATCATGATGAACGTTTACTACTTTCTAGTAACACATAGCAAAGCTATCACTACATCAAGATCAAGCAAACAACAATAGCCCCCTCTGCAATATAAAGTTAGACGCCTCTATATTTGTATATTGCATGTTTTACGTGGCTGCTAGGGCTTTTCATAGATCAACCATTTCTACGAACATTGAACCACAACGATGATTATAGATTGTCTCTATTACACCCCGTACGGGGCCCTCCGTTGCAAATGTCATATCCTCTAAAGTAAGAGAGACAAACACCCCCCAGAGCCACTTTATATGGTACAAGCCGTATGTGAAGCGTGGAACCAGTCTCACGTAAGCGTACGCGTAAGGTCGGTCGGGGGCCGATTCATCAAACAATGCCACAGATATAACAGGTACACGTGAGAGGGTAACAATCGTAGAATCAACGCCCACATCCCCGATGTGTTCTATCCGCACAGCAAAACGACGCATAGATCTAGCTCATGATATCACTGTTGGGTCTTGATACGTCCCAAACGTATCTATAATTTCTGCTTGCTCCATGCATGTTTTGTGTGACTTTGCCATGTTTTGGTTGAACTTTATTACACTTTTAAACCAATTTGGACTAAACTACTAACTCAGTGCACCCAGCTGCCAGCTTCTGGTTTTCTGCTGTTTTTGTTTTTCAGGTTTTCCGGCTGATTAAAGTGCCCAAAATATTCCGCAAAAATTATATTAAAAATCAGCGGGCAGGAAGCTTTCGGAATAACCAAGGGAGAGATCCGGGACCACCACCAGGGAGCCAGAAGGGTCCCTGGCGCGGCCCCAACCCTAGGGCGCGCCAGGCACCCTCCTGGCTGCCCTGGGTGGCCCCTCGACGCCCCCCTTCGCCTATATAACCCCCTCGGGGTAGAAACCCCTAAAGAGGAACTCTTTTTCGCGGAAACCTCTCTGTTCCGCCGCCGCCGCCGTTTTCAGATCGGGGCTGCCTGGAGAAGCTGCCCCGGCACCCTGCCGGAAGGAGATCACCCCTCCGGGAGACCATCCATAGCCATGGACGCCTCCCGTATGTACCGTGAGTAGTCCCCCTTGGACCATGAGTCCGTGATCAGTAGCTATGTGATGTCCTCTCTCTCTTTTGTGCTTCCACTTTCGAGACCTCGTGAGCTGCCACACATGATCGAGGCACCTATGTAATTTTCTACTGTTGCTATGCTGAGTTTGTTGGGATCTGATGGATTATGAGACTATGTTTAGATTGTGATGAGTAATATATTTGGTTTTCCCTTTTATATTTTGTTCTTGAGTAAATTCTTGCATGTTCTCCGTTGCAGTATTTGCTTTGGCCAAGTTATTTGCTTGCAACTCCAAGAGAGAGTGTTATGTTCGATTGTGGGTTCAGCCCCCTGATGTCTAGCTTGAGTGACAGAAACATGAGACTAGGGGATGTGCTGTTGCCACCAGGGATAAAACAACGGTGATTGTGCCTATTGGTGCAAGAATTGTTTACTTTACGCAAAGTTCTTTTAATGTAGTTGTCTGTTGCTTTGAGTTTACACTTTGGGTGGGATTCGCAACTTAATACCAGCGAGATGTTCCGGATAGATATCTCAAGGTGGATGATTCGTAGTAGATGCAGATGGATTTCGGTCTACTTACCTTGGCGTACTGCCCATTGCTTTTGAGCCCTTCCTTTCTTTGCAGCATAGTTAGCATTGCGGTGCCTTCATAATCCTGTCAATTGCCCAACTGTGATTTGTTTACCTCGCTAGCATATTTATCGTCTTTTGGGAGAGAGACATCACTAGTGAAAATCACGGGACTCCGGTCCGTCTTCATAGCATTGTTCACACCCACTATTTATCTTTCTGTTTTTACTTTTACTAGTACCTTTTTATCTCTTGCGTTTGATCCTTTGTAAACGACAAGGCCGGAGGAATTGACAACTCCTCTGAACTCGTTGGGAGCAAAGTTATTTGTTTTGTGCAGGTCCACGACAACTCCACGCATCAGAGTAATTTCTGGCGCCGTTTTCACCTATCGTACTTATCGTTGAGTCCTACTGGAGACAAACCTTGGTATCTTTACTGAGGGAAATTACCGCTACGCTGCATCTCAACCTTCCACTTGGGGTAACCAACGAGGGGCGAGAAGCCATCAGGTCTCGCAGCAGAAAACAATAGTTTTTCTAACTAGCGTCGCCCTTAACCCAAGATCTATATAGCTGTAATGTCGTAACGGAAAGACTTGCGGAAACATACCTCGGGGTGTAGTCCGTTGCGCGGGAAACGTTCCCGCAAACGTGGTTGATGAAGCCGATCAAGGTTCACAGCCCCCTGGCTGTGTTGAGCACCCGGATGGGTGTAGTGCCTCACGTGTAGCACCTCGTAGTACTCGCACACGTACGGACTCGATGACGACCTCCGTTCTCCGATCCAGCGAAGGTGGCGGAAGTAGACCTCCCTGAACCAGAGTTGCAGCAGCACAACGGCGTGCATATAGTGGAGAATCCTCAATCCCAGCACAAGTTCCAGACAAGGGGACCCCGGCTTGAGAGAGACGAGAGAGGGGAGAAGACCGGTGAAAACCGATCTCAATTCGGAGTAATCTTTATTTTCTCACGAATTTCTGTGTATTAAATATGTGCACCCTGCCCATCTATATATAGGCAGAGGGGAGGGAGTCAACCCCTCTCCCCTATCAAGGTGGGACTAAAGTCCCTTGCTAGGGGGAGGTGGCTGGCCAAGGGAGGAGGGGGGCGCACCCCTCATGAGCCCTAGGGCCCATGGCGCCTCCCTCTCTCTCTTTTATCTTTTTTCTTTATTCCCCTAATGGGCTTCTTTCCCAAAGTTGGCCCATTGCACTTTTTAATTATAAATAAAATGTTATTAATTATTAATTCACTTAATTAATAAATAATACATATTATTTCATCTCCCGATGATCCGGAACTCCTTCCAGCTCACTCTGAACAACCTTCGGACCAACACGGAACTTTTCCGGTACGTCTTTCTCTCTTCTCCGGTAACTCCGATAGTTTCGAATAGGTCTCCGATATTCATCGAGCCCTTAAGTGTGTTACCCTACGGTCCGAGAACACTCCAGACATGACCGAGAAAAAGGCTACGGCCAATGATCAATAGCGGGACCTGGATGCCCATAATGACCCCTGTGTATTCCGGAAGTAACCGATTGGACCATTCACGTTGTATACCATTCCCTTTGTCATGCGATACTAGATTAGTCCAAGATTTGATCAACTGCATCCAATGCATTAGTTCTATCTTGTTACCGACAAATCTTTATTCACTCGTTCCGTGATATTCATCCTTGTGACCTAGTCACACGCTGCGCAGCTTTATGGATGCAATCTCACCGAGTTGGCCATGAAGTATCTTTCCATTATATGGATTGACAAATCCCGCTCTTGAATCAACACTCCTCAACATATCCCATCGGATAGCCCAAGATACACCTTTATGGTGACCATGTTTCAGTGTGACGGTTAATGCACTTAAAGCATCCTCAGAAGATAGCAATTATGCGTGATCTCACGGTCAAAGGAACAGGCTACTACGTTCTGTAATTACAACACTGAACTTTTACGATTTGATCATTTTGCAATGCTTGCATTAGGTAATGTTCATCACATCATTCATTCAATGAGGTGAGCTTACCGTCAATTGACTTGACTGTCCATGATCGTGAAACCACAATCATCAGTTGACGATAAACTAGTCATCATGAGAGGCTGACTAGGAACTCTGGTTGTTTCTATACCACACCTGTATCATTGTTTCACTAATACAGTTCCAGCACAGTATGAAACTGGTCATGAAGTTATTTAGATATATATTGGAATAATCATATATTATTTGCCTCTAGAGCATATATCCAACACCTTCGGCCTATTTTTACACCTCATCCAGGAAACCCTCGAGGAGAACCCTGCATCGCAAAATACCTCTCTGTTCCCCCGCCGCCGCGCTTCCAAGAACGAGGAGCACTACTTCAGTGCCAACAGGGACAAATCCCAAAGAGACATTTATTTCCAACATACTTGTTAAGTAAAATCTCTTGCCACATTCCGTCCTCAATCTCCAATTTCTAGAACCGCTTAGCTAAAAGACCCTGATTCATAAGCTCAATATTTAGCACACCAAGCCCTCCCAGTGATTTTGGAAGACGACAATTTTTCCAATTCACCAAATGGTTTTTTTCTTCTTACCCTCATCATCTTGCCAGATAAGTCTAGATCTAAAGAAATCATTTTTCCTAATACCAACAGGTAAAGGATAAAAGTACATCATATAGAGAGGCATGTTAGAAAGACAGGATTGCACAAGAGAGGTTCCTCATGCCATATTTAGCATACTCCCTTGCCAACAACCACATCTATTCTCAATCTTACCAACCACCCCATTCCATTCTTTATTCCTAATTCTAATTTTAGAGAATGGAATCCACAAGTATTTAATGGGTAATTCTCCAACCTCACAAGCAAAAATCTTCTGATATTCTCTAATTTTATCCTTAGCAGCCCCAAAAGGATAAATTTCACTTTTATGAAAGTTGATAGTTAAACCATTATGGCAATGATTGACCAACACCCCTTTAACTAAATTTTTATTCTTAGCATTATTTAGAATGACAACCAAATTAAGCATCATCAGCCAGGTCAAAGAGCAAGGGGGATAAGGCATCTCCCTGTCTTAGCCCTTTAGCAGTTTTGAAGTAAGGCCCCCACATTGTCGTTGACCTTAATTCCCACAAGGCCACCAATCATAGTATGTATAACCCAATCACTTGATTTTATATACTAAAGGCCACTTGATTTTGTCATATGCTTCTCAAAATCAACCTTAAAGAGTAAAGCATCTTGTTTATTATGATGAATAGAGTTGAGAGCTTCATGCAGAATCACAAATCCTTCCATAATATATCTCCCCTTAATGAAATCAGTCTGATTAGGAGATATAACAGGGTGGACCACTCTACTAAGCCTATTCATCAAGACTTTAGTGATGATCTTAAATCTATCATTTAAAAGGCATATAGGCCTAAATTTCTGAATCTATTTGGCATCACTAGTCGTAGGAACCAAAGTGATAATTCCATAGTTCAATCTGGATATGTCTATCTTCCCACTATATAAATCATCAAGTAAAGCCTTGAGAGCCCACTTAATAAGATCCCCGAAATGTTGATAAAAAAACAACAAGGAGCCCATCAGGGCCAGGGCTCTTATTTTTCTTCATTTGGAACACAACCTCCTTAATTTCTTCTAAGGAGAAAGGTTCAACCAAAAGAGCAGCATTCTCCTGAGAAATCTAAGGCATATCTTGGTCTCTCAAATTAATATTAGATATCTTAGGAGCTCCAAAAAGTTTTTTTATAAAAGGCTGTAATATAGTTGATTAAGTTTTGTTCTCCCACTATCACCCCTTCCTCTTGGATCAGGGATGTGATCCGATTCTTTCTTCTTCTACCATTTACCTTGGCATGGTAATATTTTGAATTGCAATCATCATCTTTAATCTCATCATGTTTACATCTTTGCATCCATCTAATTTCTTCCTGTTTAAGCAATATCCCCAGCTGAGCTCTTAGCTCTTTCTGTTCATTAAAATCATGAGCAGAAAGACCCATGATTTCAACATTCTTATCAATAGAATCAAGTTTGGCAAAAATCTATTTTTTTAAGTTCCTACTCAAAGCATCCATGTTTTTATTCCACCCCTTCATCTTCCGCCTAAGAATTCTAATATTTTTCTGCCAAGTATCAATACTGGATCTGCATGGTCCAGTCCGATTCCAAGTTTTGGCCACAAAATCCTTAAAACCCTCCCTTAGCATCCAAGCATTCTCAAATCTAAAAATTGGAGTGGCAAAGGAGCACTCCCTAGAATTAAGATTAAGGGGGTATGATCAGACAAGTCCCTTTTAAGTGAAGTAAGGAAAGCCATGGGATAGTGATCTTCCCAATGAACAAAATAAATTCTATCAAGTTTTTCAAAATTAGGGTCATCCTGGTTATTTGCCAAGGTAAATTGTATGTTAGTCATAGGCATTTCCCTGAGGCCTTCATGTTCTATTATAGCATTAAAAACAAAGCTCTAGTGATCTCGAGTATTAGGTTTGTTCTTCTCACTGATTTTCCTAATGATATTAAAATCACCTCCTATTAAGCATGGCATAGGGATATGTTGATGCACTCTGGACAGTTCAGCCAAAAAGCTAGCCTTACCAGCTATCGGAGAATCACCATTGACGGGGATTAACCCCGGCAAATCCCATGGTCAGGGATCCTGGGTTAGTCATAGAGATGGCACAGGTCGGACGATACTCGTCGGCTAACAGGAGAAGCACTTCCTGCTCGCTATTATTGCGTGAGGGGGCGATTACAATGGAGGCCAAGGCGAGTTCTCGCAAGGCTAGGATGAGTAGATGTGTATTGTGTTGTCTGAGACGTCTCCCCTCCCAGCCTTTATATACTAGGCTAGATCTCGGGGAGTCTGTACTAGGTTACAGAGGTAGTTTCCTAGTTCTAATCTTGCCTTGCACGCCAAGTTGTTCCTTCCATACTAGTCGCGGACTCCTATGTCGGCGCCTGGTTGGGACGATCGTGGGCTTGTCGTAGCTTTCTAGCGGGCCTTCTATCTTCATACGCACCGGGTAGCCTTACATTTAGGAGTCGTGGGGTCACCCCCTCGTCAGTAGCCCCCGAGTGCCTGGGGGACTCGAATTCATCTGCGCTTTATTATCTGTATACGCGGAAGCGCCGCGGGTCGCTGGCAGTTTTGAGCCATGACAATATCTGTTTCGAGGGATTGCTAAGCTGAAAGGACCCAAGGAGTCGACTGGTCGAGCCTTGGTGAATTGTGCTAGTGACAAATACCACAGTAGCCCAATCAAGCTCATGTCCCTCGATATGAACTTGGAACACTGGTGTCAAGCAAAGTCATGCCGCTGCAGGTCTTATAGGATCAATTGGTGCCAGTCTAAGCACATAGCCTGAGCGCGTCCGCTCGGCTCTTTCTATCACGCGAGCGCATGGAAAAAGGTCGGGAGTGAAATCGCTCTGCGGCAAGTCCCGGCCAGGCCGTTCTGCGCAGCGGGGTCTTACCTACACTCTAAGCTTGCGTGGCATCTGGGTACAGTGTGTCGTAGCCCAGGCATAATTGTTTTTTTAGAGGCACGGAGCCTGATTAGTGGTGGCAAGAGAGTGTTAATACTCTTCAAGCCCTCGTTGATTACCCCAAGCGCAGGGTGAGAGATATAGTGCAGCGGCAAGTTTTCCCTTGGCAAAGATACCAAGGTTTGTCCCCCTTAGGACTCCGAAGGATACAAGAAGGTGGTAAAGTGAACAGTGGCGCCGAGGTTGCTAACTTCACCTGGACCGGTACACAGATACAGATAACTTTGCTCCCAACGAGTATAGAGGAGTTGTCAATTCCTCCGGCCTTGCTGTTTACAAAGGATCGACGCAAGAGATAATGATAGTGGCAACTGAAAGTAAATTGAGGGTGTAAACAATGATATGAAGATGGACCAAGGTCACGTGATTTTCACTAGTGATGTCTCTCTCCCAAAAGACGATAAAAGTGCTAGCGAGGTAAACAAATCACAGTTGGGCAATTGACAGGATTATGAAGGCACCGCAATGCTAACTATGCTGCAAAGAAAGGAAGGGCTCAAAAGCAATGGGCAGTACACCAAGGTAAGTAGACCGAAATCCAACTGCATCTACTACGAATCATCCACCTTGAGATATCTATCCAGAACATCTCGCTGGTATTAAGTTGCGAATCCCACCCAAAGTGTAAACTCAAAGCAACAGACAACTGCATTAAAAGAACTTTGCGTAAAGTAAACAATCCTTGCATCCGCGGATACAAGCACCGTTGTTTTATCCCTGGTGGCAACAACACATCCCCTAGTCTCATGTTTCTATCACTCAAGCTATACATCAAGGGGCTGAACCCACAATCAAGCATAACGCTCCCTCTTGGAGTTGCAACAAATCACTTGTCCAAAGTAAAATACGGCAACGTAGAACATGCAAGAATTTACTCAAGAACAAAATATAAAAGAGAAGAACCAAATATATTACTCATAACAATCTTAACATAGTCTCATAATCCATCAGATCTCGACAAACTCAGCATAGCAACAACAGAGAATTACAAAAGGTGCCTCGATCATGTGAGGCAGCTCACGAGGTCTCGAAAGTGGAAGCTCAAAGAAGGGAGAGATAGATCACATAGCTACTGCTCACGGACCCATGGTCCAAGGGAAACTACTCACGGTACATACGGGAGGCGTCCATGGCTATGGATGGTCTCCCGGAGGGGGTAGCTTCTCCCGGTAGGGTGCCGGAGCAGCTTCTCCAGGAAGCCCCGGTCTTGAAATGGAGGCGGCGGCGGTACAGAGGCGAGATCGCGAAAGAGGAGTCTGTCTTAGGGGTTTCCACCCCGAGGGGTAAATATAGGTGAAGGGGGGCACCGAGAGCGGCCACAGGGCAGTCAGGAGGGTCCCTGGCGCGGCCCAGGGTGGGGCTTCGCCACCTGCCCTCCTGGCTGCCTGGTGGTGGCCCTCCTCCGCTTCTTTGGTGATTCCGGAAGCATCCGTTGCACTGATTTTTTATCTGATTTTCCCGAATTTTTTGGAGCACTTTTAATGGCCAGAAAACCTGAAATACAAAAACAGCAGAAAACAGCAACTGGCAGTTGGGTGCACTGGGTTAATAAATTAGTCCAAATATTCTCAAAAGTGTATGAAAGTTCAAGCAAAACATGGCAAAGTCACACAAAACATGCATGAAGCAAGCAGAAATTATAAATACGTTTGGGACGTATCAATTAGCGATGCACCCACTTGGAATAAACAATCAAGTGAGTTGTTTTAGTCGTCACCCGCGGAGTTTTGTAGTGAACTCAAGCGAGGAAAATAAGATAGCACCCACTCGGAATGTCGTCGAGTGCGCGAGTAAGTCATGTTTGCTGAATTGCTAAGTCTTTTGCGAGTAATCACTCGAATTCTTTTCTTCTTTCGGGGTGAGGGAGCACCCGAACTCTGAGAGAATGTTGTTTCTGCTGGTGCGAGTGATCACTCGAGCACATCTTTGCCTTCTGGGTGAGGGAGCACCCGAGCTCGGATAAAGGTACTCCCGATGGGAGTAAGAATTTTTGAGAGTCAGAAAAATTTGACATATAGCTGGCTCTTGGAATCGTGTGGTTTTTTTTCCAACTGCTTTTACCTTGATCCGTTCCCTTTGGAATGTCGTGCTGATATGCTTTTTGATGACCTATGATGATGCTTGATTTTTTGATCCATCGCGTCTTCTGGACCGTCAATGATGATTTGGACGTTGCGCTGCTTGTTGCCTGTTGGGTTCCCGAGGCTTGTATGGGAAACAGGCGAGATTTGACGCGTCCTGTAAATAATGCTGACCGTGTGAAGGCATCTTCGTCTTGGAATTCGTAACGCCCGACCCGTTTGGTATTTGATGCAATGATGGCGCCGCCTGGGCTTCTGCGTGTTTTTCCTGGTTTTCCCTTGGATTGCGCTATAAATACTTCCTTTGGTTGCCCGACCTTGGCATCCATTCTTTGCATCTTTCCCTTCTGCTTATTATTCTTCATATGGCGCCCAAGCGTGGTAGTGGTGTAGCTGGGCGAGGTCGTGGCCGCCGTGGTCGTGGTGGCCTCACGCCTCGTTCTTCGCACGGTGGGCGTCATGGTACCGCGTTGGTGCTTTATTCTTCTTCATCCATGGAAGAAGGATTCTGGCGCCATGATTTTCTTTTGTGTGTTTTTGGCCGGAATGCTGCCCGGATTCCTCTTCCTGCCTCGTTTGCCTCCATTGCTTCTGAGCGTTGCTTAAAGGGCTTCTGGATCCGTCTTCATGGATGATCTCGTTCTTCTTCTTGGGTGGAGCTGGAATTTGATAGTTCGTCCTTGGTCTTCCTTGGGTGGAGCTGGACATTTTCTCGTCAATTGAATTTGCGCGGCGGGGACAGCCTTTGCTGTCGTTTTGACGGCGAAGATGCTGTTATTATCCGTGCGTTTTATGCTGGTGGCAACCGTCTGGATCCATACTGTGAGGAGATGAGCAGCAGCGATTCTGATGGTTCGAGTGGTGGTTCGCCTGCTTCTCCCGTGTCTTCGTCTTCGGCCGATCCCTCGGGCAATGGTGTTTTCTTTTCTAGTTCTAAGGATGAACTGGACGTCAAGCCAGTCGTCAAGCGGCAGCGGCAGTAGGCAAGGCACCTTGTATAACTGGAGGATAGCGAGCTTCTTCTTCACAGGCTGGGCTGCTACTTTGTCTGTGATGATGCCATTCGGGTTGCGGCACGAAAGTGCCAATTATCTCAACATGAGCACATATGTAGAAGTTGAATGTAGTCTAGCTTGTAGTTCCACAGGTCCTTCAGTAGCGGCAAACTGTCGTTTCGACTTCTTTGTAATGAAATGTCTTCGAATCCTTTGTAATGTGAAATGTCTTCGACTCCTTTATCATGAGAATGTCTTGGACTCCTTTGTAATGGGAAATGTCTTTGACTCCTTTGTAATGAGAATGTCCTCGACTCCTTTGTAATGGGAAATGTCTTCGACTCCTTTGTAATGAGCACGTATTCTCGGGTGCGCGCCAGCGCTCCCGGTGGGAGTAGCCCCCGAGGCTGCGTTTGATTTGCAAAATCAAACGTAGGCTTTATGAATTTTTGTCTCGCTGGTTTGTAGCTGTCTTTGAATTTTTCCAAGTTTGAATCGGGTGCGCGCCAGCGCTCCCGATGGGAGTAGCCCCCGAGTCTTTAGGCGATCGCTTGCGATCGGGTGAAGACTAAAGAATCATGCGCTTTTGATGCAACTTTATCTTTCCTGAGCTTTGTTGTTGGCGACAGTCTTGCGTTTTGGCCTCCCGATGGTTGTAGATGGTCGCGTTTTTAGCAAGGACAATTTCTCTCGGGGGAGTTTTAGGCTCGAGCCCTCGAGCGCTTGTTGGTAAAAGTCGCGTTTGCGAAGATAGCGTCTCTCGGGGGGAGTTTTAGGCTCGAGCCCCCGAGTGCTTGTAAGTAAGAGTCGCGTTTGCGAAGATAGCGTCTCTCGGGGGGAGTTTTAGGCTCGAGCCCCCGAGCGCTTGTAAGTAAAAGTCGCGTTTGCGAAGATAGTGTCTCTCGGGGGGAGTTATAGGCTCGAGCCCCCGAGTGCTTGTAAGGTGTTTTGGGCAACATTGCTTTATCCCTTCGATTTTTTACATGAATTGTCGATCGGTGCTGCTGCCGATGTCTGGATAATGTCTAGGGGACTATGGGTAGAACAGGCGTACGTTCGCTACGTTCCATGGATTTCCCACGTCCTCATTGGTCTTCGGATTCACCAATCTGTATGCTCCTCCTCCTATGAATTCCGAGATGATGAACGGCCCTTCCCATTGTGGGGCAAGTTTGTGCACTTTTTCCTGTATTAGCCGTAGCACAAGGTCTCCTTTGTTGAACGATCTGGTCCGCAGGCGACTGCTTTGATATGTGCGCAGCTTGTCCTGGTATCCTTCAGATCTTGTGATGGTTGTGTCTCGTGCTTCGTCTGCTATGTCTTTGTCGTTCTGCAGCGCTTCTTCTGCCTCTTCCTCTTCGTACCCTAAGATTCTGGGTGCTCCGAATTTTAAGTCGTGCGGCAGCACTGCTTCTGCCCCGTATACCAAGAATAAAGGTGTATACTGGGTTGAGATGTTTGGGGTGGTGCGTAGGCTCCATAGGACTGCGGGGAGCTCCTCTATCCAGCTTCCTGTGGCTTGTTCGAGTGCTGCTAGGAGTCGCTTCTTTATTCCTCCGCATACTAGGCCGTTTGCTTTTTCCACTTGGCCATTGGACTGCGACTGATGCATAGTTGATTTTGGTGCCCAGCTCTTGACGGAAGTTTTGGAATTCTGCTGTTGTGAAGTTTGTGTCGTTGTCTATGATGATGTTGTGTGGTACTCCGAATCTGAAGATGATTGATTTGATGAAGTTGACTGCCGTGAGGGCCGTTGAGCTGGTGATTCGTACTGCCTCCATCCATTTGGTGAACTTGTCGACTGCGACCAGTAGGTGTGTTCTTCCTCCTTTTGAGGATTTCTTGAGTGGGCCTACCATGTCGAGTCCCCATGTGGCGAATGGCCATGATAGCGGGATGCTTTTGAGTTCTGATGCTGGGGCGTGCGGCCTGCTAGTGAACTTTTGGCAGCAATGCAACGCCGTACGATATCCTCTGTATTTCTCATAGCGGTCGGCCAGTAGAAACCTACTCGAAAGGCTTTTGCCACGAGTGCTCGACTTCTGGCGTGATGCCCGCAGGTGCCTTCGTGAATCTCGAGTAGTAGGGCTTTGCCGTCTTCTTCGTCTATACACTTTTGGAGGACCTGAGAGATGCTGCGCTTGTAGATCTTTCTGTTGATCACTGTGAATGATTTAGATCGTTGACTGATGCGTCGGGCTTCTGCGACCTCTTGTGGGAGGGTGCCCTGTATTAGGAATCTGAGGAACGGTTCTTTCCAAGCTGGGTCTTCGAGTGCAGTTGGCGCTGCCTCCTCGATTGCGTTGTTGGTTTCTTCATTAACGATTGGGTTTGCGGCTGCCACTTGCGCTGGATCACTTGTGTTGTCATCCTTTGAGGTTGCTTCTGGCGCGAGTTCTTTGGCTGTGATGACGATCTCGTCTACGTAGACCTGGATGTTTCCGCCAATCTGGTTTCTTATGTGTGCTTGCATCATTCGCTGGTATGTTGCTCCGGCATTGTTTAAACCAAAAGGCGTTTTTAATGGCGGGATGTGCCGTAGGGGGTGATGAATGAGGTGTGCTCTTCGTCTTCTTCCTTCATCCTGATTTAATTGTGCCCTGAGTATGCGTCGAGGAAGGAGAGGAGGTCGCATCCTGCTGTGGAATCGATTATTTGATCGATTCTTGGCAGGGGGAAGTGGTCTTTTGGGCAGTGCTTGTTGATAGGACCATAGTCGACGCACATCCTCAGTACCTCGGTGTCCTTTTTAGGGACTAGGACTGAGTTTGCTATCCATGTTGCTTTCTTCGTCTCTCGAATGAACTGTGCGTCGAGTAGTCGATTGACTTCTACTCCGATTGCTCTGCATTTGGGCTCTGAGAACCGTCGCAGCGCCTGCTTTACTGGCTTCGTGTTTGGCTTGATGTGGAGCGCGTGTTCCGCGAATTCTCGTGATATCCCGGGCATGTCGGCTGGGCACCAGGCAAAAAAATTCCACTCCTCGCGAAGGAAGGTTATGAGGGCGGTTGATTGCTCTTCTGGAAGGTGGGCATATACGCGGATTGTCTTCTCTGGGTCTGTTGGGTGTACTTGGTGTGTGATCGTGTCGCTGTCGACGCTGAAGTCGCGGCCAAATTCTTTCGTCTCGCTTCTGTTTGCCATCAGAAATATGCTTTTGTCCTTCACCATGGCTATTTCTTTGAGCTGTTGTTGGGCTCCAAATGTGTCGGAGAATTTGTGGAAGTCGCGGTCGCACTGGTCCGATTTGGTGAAGCTTCCCTTGATTGTGATGATTCCTGCAGGTCCTGGCATCTTGAGCTTGAGGTATGCGTAGTGCGGGACCGCCATGAACTACGCGAACGTTGATCGCCCGAGTATGGCGTGGTACTGCGACTGTCAGTCGAGCACTTCGAACTCGAGTGCTTGCTTTGCGAAGTTGCGCTTGCTGCCAAAGATCACATCAAGTTGTATTGTTCCGATGGAGGTCGCTGCTTCGCCCGGGAGTACGCCGTATATTGTGGTGCCTGACTGCTTCCAAATTGATCGTGGGATTAACATCTTGCGTAGGGTGCTGGCGAAGATTATGTTTAGACTGCTGCCTCCGTCCATGAAGACTCTATCCATGTCGTATCCTCCGATCTTGGCTTTGAGGACCAGGGGTGCGTGCCCAGGCCTTGGGACTGCGGGCGGATGGTCTCTCTGTGATAAAGTGATGCTGGTCTCGGCGCCGCTCAGTTGGTAGGTTTCGGTTATCTTTGGGTCTTCGGCTGCTTCGACCTGCAAGGTGTAGGCATCTTGCTTCGCTTTCGAGGGTATTCCTTCTTGGATCATGCAGATTCGTTCATGGTACGTGGGGTATTTCCCTTATGCACTTGGTGCGGGTGACTGCGCGCTTCTTCGAGTGCGTTTGGTTTCACGCTGCTTCTCCTCCTTCAGGCTGTTGGAGAGTTCGGCGAACAGGCGGCAATCTCCTAGGGTGTGTCTTGCTCTGAGATGTCCTCGGCTTTCTTCAAAACAGTGGATCACGCAAGGTCCTTCCAGTTGCTCTCTGGCTGTGAGTTTGCTGGAGCCGGCGTGCCTTTTTCTCCTTGAGATTTGGAAGATCGGCGAGGGGTCTTCTGCTCGACTGTGGAATCTTGGGTCGAGTTCTATCCCATCGCTGAGTGATTGATTCCGGATGAAGTTGGTGAATTCGTCTGGCCTTCGATCCGGGTCATAGTAACCTCCGGTCTGGGTTTCAGAGTCGCTGTCTTGGCGTGTGGTGGGAGTCCGGGCGGTGGCGGGTCGTCGACTGGTGGGCGAGCCTTCGGCCACGCATCGCGACTCCTCGAGTGGGGTTCTCGAGTAGCCTCCTCGTGCTTGTCTTCTGGGTCGTCGAGTTATTTTCCATCGGTGATGGATCTGACAGTCGTCGAGGTGCTGGACTTGGTTCGGCTGCAGGCTGGGTAATCCTGATGGGGCGATGGAGATGCTTGCAGTGAACTTGAATCTCTCGAGCGGGCTAGGTCTGGCTCTAGTCCTCGAGTATTGATCTGTTGAGTTCGGGACCGTCGAGATCTTGATTCCAACCTGTGTAGTTCCCACGGACGGCGCCAATTGACGGGGATCAACCCCAGCAAATCCCATGGTCAGGGACCCTGGGTTAGTCATAGAGATGGCACAGGTCGGACGATACTCGTCGGCTAACAGGAGAAACACTTCCTGCTCGATATTATTGCGTGAGGGGGCGATTACAGTGGAGGCCGAGGCGAGTTCTCGCAAGGCTAGGATGAGTATATGCATATTGTGTTGTCTGAGACGTCTCCCCTCCCAGCCTTTATATACTAGGCTAGGTCTCGGGGAGTCCGTACTAGGTTACAGAGGTAGTTTCCTAGGTCCATACTAGTCGCGGACTCCTACGTCGGCGCCTGGTTGGGCCAATCGTGGGCTTGTCATAGCTTCCCAGCGGGCCTTCTATCTTCATACGCACCAGGTAGCCTTACATTCAGGAGTCGTGGGGTCACCCCCGCGTCAACCATACACAGTAATTAGGTTCCATCTGAACTTAGTTTTTTATCAAAAACCAATATTCTAACAAAATACTCCACTTCTCTACTTGTTCAATTTAAAAAAGATTAGCATTGATTCCCACTAAAAATACCTCCAGATCTCCCTCTAGGGGCAGACCAATTCCACTGGAAATTTCTACCTCCACAGAGGTTGTGTAATTCATTTTTAGTGAAGTCGTTTTTTATGGTCTCCATGCAAACCCAAAAAATCACCATGGATGAATTTGTATGTGTGAATTTTGATATATTAAAAATAAACTTATGGAGGCTTTACGGTAGTGCGCATGTTCAAACAAAGGCAACCAACTAAACCCCCTTCTCTCCTTTTAACAATCAAAAGCAACCATGTGGTTCCTTTTTTTCCCTCTATCCACCAAAATCAAAAGTAACTAGAATTGTATGACTCCCTCCTCTATCCTATCCACGACATTTCACAGATATTTGTGATGTCCATTTTAAGAATTTGCATTGAAGGTGTCTTTATTACTTAAGTGATTTTCGTGGAACTAAGGATATACCATTTTGTAAAGGTGTTTTGCGAACGACTTTCAACTTTAAGCCGCTACTAATACTACAACATGGTAGAAATTAGAAGGCGTTAAAAACACTCTTGATTTACAAAAAAAATCCTTCAAAAGTGTAACAAAACTTTATTACTTAATATTTTTAAGTATTACACACTGTGACACCCTGGATTTTGGAACTTTCTTTTTTCAAAAACTTTTCTGATTTATTTCTGGAGTTGCCCTTTGATTTGATTTTGAAGCACCATTTTGGACTTGAACTTGAGCATATTCTCTTTCCATGCTCAATTATCCCTTGATTCCAAGCCTTTTTCCATGTCATTTCATTGATCCACCCCATCCAAGCCACATTTTTATTCAAGCCATGTATTCCTTTTCCAATAAAAAGAATATTCCTATTATTTGAGGATTGTGAAGCAACCACTGTTTATATTGCTCCATAAATCCCCAAATAATTCACACCTGACTTTGACACCATATCTTACCAAATTCTCCAAAAACATTGCATGGACCAAGTGGATTTTTCCTCTAGAAAAATTCATTTGTCTGTGGGGGCAGAATGGAGCTTTGTGAAGGGAGTGCCATTTCTATTTATCCATTGCTGGTGAAACTTTTTTTGCAAGCTCATATTATCATTTGATTAGCCTCCACCAAATTACACCATCATTTTCCAAGCCAAACTCCCACAATAAATTCCCAAAGTCTGGATGCAGCAAGGGGGCATTGTGAAGCAAGTGCATGATAAGGGAACCCATTAGCCTTGAAACTTTTTGTGAAAGTTACCACAGCCAAATGACTCCACTAAACCAAGTTATATCAAATACAACTACCCATGTGAGTGAATCATCAAGTGTAAGATTCTGGTCAACAGGACACCTTGTGAAGCAAGTGCTAGATAGGCTTGTCCAATGGCCATGAAATTTTACACACATGAGAACAGCACCAAATAACGCCACCACACCAATTTTCAGCCAATTCCATCAATCCATTGAGATGATAGTGTCACCAACTCAATTCTGGCCTATTTGGTGCTTTGCAAAGAAAGTACTAGATTCAGTGCTCCATTTGAGGTGAAACTTGGTACATATCCTCACCCTGGTATATGATTAATCTCAGCAAAAAAACATGCTTGTACAAGCAATGTGCTAGCCACACCACAGTACAAACACCTTCAGCCTCCATGGTACATTTGCAAACCAAGTGCCATGTGCATTGATCCATTTGAGACCAAACCCCACCGGCCTCTAGTCCTTTGCACCTCTAAGCCATTTGACAACCTGGCACCACCCCAACCCCCACAATGTGAGCTCTGCTTCTGGTCCAAGTTTGTTGTATCCACCTTTGCGGTGAGGATAAGATCAACCCTTTGCTCCATTTGGCCAGCCACATGCACCACTGTGATTAGCATCCAAAGGACCACACCCCAGACAACTTTGGCCACGATGAAATCCCCCTAGATGAGCCAGCCTCGGGTGGCCACGCCTCTGGCTGCACACGGCGTGCTCTGCGCGTGCCCTGTTCGCGTCCACATCGCGCACTAGTGCACCTCGTCGTCTAGCCTTTGTCAAGCCGCGCCGCCCGGATTTTCCACCTCCCGCGTGCTCCACGCCAGCCTCCTGAACCTCCTCGACGCCTCTCGCCTTGCCAGCTCACCCCCACGCCATGGCCGCTCCGGGCGTCGTCTTCCGCCACGGGCATCGTTGCCCCGCTATTTATAGCCATGCTCCCGAGCTCCAGAGCACACCCAGCAGCCTCCCCTCCCTCCTAGCCCTCTCCTCGCCCAAAGAATCGAGCCATCGAGCTCGAATTTCTCCCCACTGCCACCATGTCCGCCGTCGGCCTTCGGCCAAATTCGAGCCACCTGAGCTCCTCCTCTTCCCCTCAGTCGCACCTGCACCTCCCCTAGCCCCCCCTGAGCCTCCAATACTCCCGCCGGAGCACCCCCCTCGCAGCCCCACCGTGTGCTCCATGGGAACCGTGGCCGAACCGCTCCATGCCGTCGTGCCTAGCCTGTGGTGTTCGTCGCCACCGGCTGACCCGCGTGGTCGAGTGGCCACCGGCGGCCGCGCCCCATCCAGCTGCTCCCGGGGGGCGCGCCAGCGAGCCTCCCCGCGCTGGCCATCGACGGCGGCGAGCACGGCCCGGCCTCCCCTGTTCCAGCCATGGGAGAGAGAGAGAATGAGATGGGAGAGAGGAGAGAGAAGGGCGGACCTAGCCTGTCAGTGACTATTGGCGCGGGCCCGCACGGTTAAGTGGACGCGCATCCCGGGTGAATACGCTTTCCCATTGAGGAAAGAGCACTTTGTTCTTCTTGGGGCGAAAGTACGTTTTCAGTCACCGAAAGCGTACTTTGGTCTTCTTCAGCCACAAATCCGCTTTCACTGCTTCGAAAGTGTATTTCCAGATATGCGTCTTCTGCCTCAGCCTCTAGGGACCCAGAAGTTGCAGATTGACCCCTGATCTCTCCCCCCTCATATCTCCGCAACCGTAACTCCGAATGAACTGATTCTTTTTGCGTTGGTTTTGTTTTCAGCTCCTCTTCATTTTGGCATAGGTTTCATGCCATGTTTCTTTGTTGATATTTGCTGGTCAAGTCAAAATGGTATTTGACCCTTTTGCCCGTTGCGTTATTTTGAAATATTTTTCAGGGCTTTTGGTGATGTCGAAGACCAGGAGTATTTAACACTCCTCTGCTGAAAGGCAAGACACAACTTCTTTGTGCACCTTTGTAAAGCTTTGACGTGCTTTAAAAATGCTTTAACCTTCGGTGATACGACATTCTTGATATGCCTTGATCATGTTGCGATTGTGCTATGTTTTAATCACAGTATTACCATGTCATCTATAATACTATAACTAGATCATTGCTGGTGTGCGTTGCTACGCCCGTCTATTTTGAATGTTTATGATAAAAAATTAATTTTTTTGTAAATACTTGGTGATAAGATAAACTATGCAAATGATAAAATAGAATGAAATAAGTTGTTTCATGAATTTTTCGTTTTTTTTCTTTTTCTTGGAAATGGATGATACTCCAGTAGCACGTATAACCAAAAAGATAATAATATTGTATTAAGCTAGATCCGAGCAATAGCTATAGCTTTCACAGGTTAACAAATTTGATAATTTGCAGGGAACTCCAAGTATGCATAGGATATAACACTGACTGGCAGCTGACATTTGTAGTTTTGAACCTATAGCCTATAGGGATAAAGAACTGATAAGAACAGGTTTGTAGAATAAAAACAGTAAGACATCCTTTACTATTGAGGTCTCTAACATGTTTTTTCTTCAAGAATAAAAAACTCAATAAACCGAGAGGGACCAAAGACTGAAGTTGATATTTTCTCTACCTTTTTCCTCCTCTAACCAAATGTAAGACAACCAATGATCACATATTTAGGCCAGAAAATAAAATCATCATGCTGCTATCACCAGTACAATCTTTAGCACAAAACTATGCAGGAAATGCTCATAATCTTGATCATCTAGCACACAATGCTGTAAAAATATATCTGCAAATACATAATGGTAAAATAAAAGCTTCATTAGAGAAGGTGTGTAAGCTTTTGTTCTTTCCTTCGCATGGCATCTCTATTAAGTATTAATACACTTGAGGACCATGGAGTATGCACGAAGATATATATCTTTTCCCCCTCTTCACAGGTGATGTAAGTATTTCAAAAATGACAGAAAATCTTCTTACACATACATGTACTAAACAAACCCGCTCACTTGCATCAAAATTTCCTCCCACTTAAATAATTTTAAATGAGTGGATGAATTAACTAAGGGTTATGGATACCAAGGTCATTAAACTAAAATCTGAAATTTACACCAATACAAAGCAAAAAATAGATATATTGCTGATCAAGATGGATTGCCAAAAGACATATTTGTTGTAATTAACTTACATGGTTTAGATAAATATAGAAAAATGTCTCATGCAACAAAAAGTGGAAGCACTAAAGGCAAAATGCAGTTTTAAGAAGTGCATTTGTGTATCTGCACATGACTAATCGATGTCTCGAAAGTCAAAAATAACCAATATATGTATGATCAAGCTCGATTGTGCTATCGTTCTACTTGACTATGAAGGTATTTAGGTATGTTATATAATTTTTTTGATCTATGTTTCCTATCGTATTATAATTTGACAGTTTAGTAATGAGATTAAAAATAGCAGGAAATGGGGCTGACCATTCAAGCAACCAATTAAATCATAGATTTCCAGAGCTCTAGCGATAGAGATAGAGAAAACATGTGCAAGTCAATAAATCACAACAACAAATAGAATCATAAGATTCAGAATAAAAAAAGAGAGCAAGATAAGAATAGTTGAGAGTAGTATAACACTAACCAGTTTAGCTGATTTTGCATCACCATATCTTCTTGGATGCTAACCTCTTCCTGAAAAATCAAGGTGTTATTAAAATCGTATGATAAAAGAAATGAAGTTTGCAACTGGGGGCAAGAGAGTGTTAATACTCTTCAAGCCCTCGTTGATTACCCCAAGTGCAGGGTGAGAGATATAGTGCAGCGACAAGTTTTCCCTTGGCAAAGATACCAAGGTTTGTCTCCCGTAGGACTCCGAAGGATACAAGAAGGTGGTAAAGTGAACAGTGGCGCCGAGGTTGCTAACTTCACCTGGACCTGCACACAGATACAGATAACTTTGCTCCCAACGAGTGCAGAGGAGTTGTCAATTCCTCCGGCCTTGTTGTTTACAAAGGATCAACGCAAGAGATAATGATAGTGACAACTGAAAGTAAATACTGAAAGTAAATTGAGTGTGTAAACAATGATATGAAGATGGACCAATGTCACGTGATTTTCACTAGTGATGTCTCTCTCCCAAAAGATGATAAAAGTTCTAGCGAGGTAAAGAAATCACAGTTGAGAAATTGACAGGATTATGAAGGCACCGCAATGCTAACTATGCTGCAAATAAAGGAAGGGCTCAAAAGCAATGGGCAGTACGCCAAGGTAAGTAGACCGAAATCCAACTGCATCTACTACGAATCATCCACCTTGAGATATCTATCCAGAACATCTCGCTGGTATTAAGTTGCGAATCCCACCCAAAGTGTAAACTCAAAGCAACAGACAACTGCATTAAAAGAACTTTGTGTAAAGTAAACAATCCTTGCATCCGCGGATACAAGCACCGTTGTTTTATCCCTGGTGGCAACAGCACATCCCCTAGTCTCATGTTTCTATCACTCAAGCTAGACATCAAGGGGCTGAACCCACAATCAAGCATAACGCTCCCTCTTGGAGTTGCAACAAATCACTTGGCTAAAGTAAAATAAGGCAACAGAGAACATGCAAGAATTTACTCAAGAACTAAATATAATGGAGAAGAACCAAATATATTACTCATAAAAATCTTAACATAGTCTCATAATCCATCAGATCCCGACAAACTCAGCATAGCAACAGCAGAGAATTACAAAAGGTGCCTCGATCATGTGAGGCAGCTCATGAGGTCTCGAAAGTGGAAGCACAAAGAAGGGAGAGATAGATCACATAGCTACTGGTCACGGACCCATGGTCCAAGGGAAACTACTCACGGTACATACGGGAGGCGTCCATGGCTATGTATGGTCTCCCGGAGGGGGTAGCTTCTCCCGGCAGGGTGTCGGAGCAGCTTCTCCAGGCAGCCCCGATCTTGAAACGGCGGCGACGGCGGTACAGAGGCGAGATCGCGAAAGAGGAGTCCGTATTAGGGGTTTCCACCCCGAGGGGTAAATATAGGCGAAGGGGGGCACCAAGAGGGGCCACAGGGCAGTCAGGAGGGTCCCTAGCGCGGCCCAGGGTGGGGCCGCGCCACCTACCCTCCTGGCTGCCTGGTGGTGGCCCTCCTCCGCTTCTTTGGTGATTCCGGAAGCTTACGTTGCGCTGATTTTTTATCTGATTTTCCCGAATTTTTTTGGAGCACTTTTAATGGACGGAAAACCTGAAATACAAAAACAGCAGAAAACAGCAACTGGCAGTTGGGTGCACTGGGTTAATAGATTAGTCCAAATATGCTCAAAAGTGTATGAAAGTTCAAGCAAAACATGGCAAAGTCACAGAAAACATGCATGGAGCAAGCAGAAATTATAGATACGTTTGGGACGTATCAGCAACCTAGGAAAGGAGATCTATGAACCAAATTGATTTTTTATAAAAACGGACCTCCAAATCGAAGGCAAGGCGTGGAGGATCACAGATGGGATATATCCAGATTTTGGCAGATGGTGAGAGGGAGTGGCACATAGGGAGCAAGTTTCTTCCGGTTTACTGTATGTGCCACGTGCGTTTTGAATGATACAAAGGAAAATAAACCTCCATGAATGGTATTCCATTCAAATTCCTTCGAAATTCTTATGTGCTGAACAGATCCAGAGTGGGTAAGAAAAACCTGTAGCACCGTGTACCTCCAGCTGTGCAGAAGATGGAGGAAGAATTGTCCACCCCCTCACTACTCCTCTCCCGGTGCGTTTTTTGTGAAGAAGAAGCCGACCGTTGCAAATCATCTTGAATTCTCGATGATGGCGCAGATCGCGAAGCATAGCTGTCACCGTCGTGGATATGTACGCGGCCTTCCTGCTCGATCTAGGTCAGGGAGAGAAGCTCGAGTGAGGGGGCATGGGGTGCCAACGGTGTGGAAGAGGGTGGAGGTCGGGACGGGGAAAAGGGAGGAGGTAGGCCGTTGTCGAGGGATTTCACCCACCCTGCCCATCGAATGGATCGAGTGATCCCCTCATCGCCTGGATAGATCCTTGCATCTTTCCTCGTGCCTCGTCGGCATCCCGGTGATGGCCGCCCGCGTCGTGTGTTCAGCGGCTGCTGTCACAACCCCAACTAGGGTAAGTGCTAGGGCTTGCTTGTCCCTTTGCATCATGCAAAAATTCAAAAGAAAATTCAAAAATGGGGAAAAGAAAGCCCTGAGAAATTAATTCAAATGGCCAGATAAAAATATTTTTCCAAAAATCATTTGAACATTTGGAAAATTCCTATAAATGATGCTGATCATTTTAAAAGTGGTTTGGGATCAATCCCATGATCATGGAATTTTCTAAATTTCAAACAATGCCTTGGAAAATTAAATAAACCCCTATTTGAATTGAAATTCAAATTGATTGAATTTCAAAACTGCCCAAAAGTCACAAGTGGCTTGCTACTGGCCACCTAGGATTTATAAAAATGTTTGGGCATTTTACTAAAATGCCTAGCTATTTAATTCTAGGCAAAATAAATAACAGAAATAAAAAGAAAAGAAGAAAAACAGAAAGAGGAAACCCCCTGGCCTTTAGGCCCAACTTACCTGTACCGGCCCAGCAGCAGCCCAGCCCAGCCGCAGGGGGCACATGCGTCTTCTCCGTTGGCCAGGTAGGCACGCAGGTCGCCGGCGGGCGACGTGCGGCCGCCAGGCAGCTGCCTACCTCCCCAGGCCACGTCTTCACGCCCTGGAGACGCCCAGATGCGTCATGGTCCCTCCCCCCCCTCCAGAGCTTCTCCCTCTTCCTCCCTCGCTCGTTTCTGCCACCGCCCGAAGGCTCGCCGGAGCACGGCCGTGCGCACACGCGGCCAACGAGCTCCATAGCCCCGACAAGCTTGTCCAGGGAGCGCCTCGACGTCGTCTTCGTCTCCAAGCTGAAGTCCATGAGCTGCTACGCCTTCTAGCCGCCGGAATCTCCACCGCGACCTCGCCGGACCCGCAACCTTTCCTCGCCAAATTCGCCGCCGTCTCTCTCCCTCAGGCCTCGTCAACCCCGCTGTTGCACTCGTGGTGAGCCCCTGATCATTTCCCCCTAAGTCCCGCTCTTTCCCTCGCCTCCTAGCCTTGGCCGCCATGAGAGCCGATGAGGTCCGCCGCCATGGCCACCGTGGAGCTCGAACCAGTGAGTTTCCGTTCTCCCCGGCTTGTCCTTGGCACTCCTGGAGCTCCCAGGAACGCAACACACGCACGCCCTCTTCATCCCGCACACGTTTTCGACGTCCCCGTCGCAACAGTGCCACGGCCGCCGCGCCATGTCGACGCCGGCGTGGGCACTGGGTGACGCGGGTGACCTTGGGCGTCCCTCTGGTGGCCTCAGCGAGCTCTCCCGTGGCCGGATTTGCCACTCCGGCGAGGCGCCGCCGCGTCCAGTGACGCCGGCGTTGAGCCGCCGGCAGCCCAGGCCATTAGGGCCCTTAATCACATTGCTAATCCCCCTAGGGTCTATGACAGTGGGCCCCCAGTCACTCTAATTAAACACAATTTAATTTAAACCACGGGATTAATCCCAGTGTCAATGACACCCTGGCCCCACATGTCAGCTCCCTGGTGACGCCAGCATTGCATCAGCATGATGCAATAAGTGGAATTAAAAGAATTAAAGAAAACAGAGAAAATCCAAAAAATCAATTAAACTTTAGAAAATCATAACTAATTCATATTAACTCCAAATTGGACATATAATATATGAAACATTATCAGAAAAATGCAAGGATTAAGAATATGCAATTTGTTTTCATGTTTGACCATTTTAAAATGGGTGGACAGTAGCAAGTTAGCATATAACTTAATTTGAATTCAAATTTGAAGTTTGAATTTGCATTTCAAATGCAATATACTTCAATTAAGATGAATATGCTACAAAACAGTACCATTCACATCATGGACAACCTTATCATGTGTATGTGCATTTTTACTTCCGAAGTTGTCCCCCCTTGTTGATGATTGCCTCCGATGACAGACGTTCCGAGACGGTGATCACCCTCGAAGAAGAAGACCACCGTTAAGACTCGTGTTTCGTCAGCAAGGCAAGCAAACCCCATTGATCATGTCTATAAAATCCTACTTCCCTCTCAGTCTCGCTTATGCATGTTTAGGAGATCACCGAGACACGTTCTTTCGCATAGTTGAACCCATTCTGATGCATGACCTATCATTTTGTCACCGTATTAAGAAAACCACAATCCTAGCAGATTTAGGAGTTGAATGATGAGCATGTGGCCCCTGCAACTGTTACTGCTTATTGCTGCTTAGTGATACAATGAGGATGTTATGTTTGTGAGTCGGGATGGAATGAACACAGTGGTGCTGATGATAACGTGTTGGTGAATCCACCCTAAACAAAGGTGAACGATGAGAGGCTGTGTAGGAGTACACAGTGGGTTGTCTCGTTGAACACTGCCCTAGGCCCCGAGTTCCTGTTTTGTGATCCAAGACAAAGAGTATGACCACATGTAGGGTTTATGGGAGCCCCGTTTGGCCTCTTTACGTACCCGATCCGGTCCAGGAGTCACACTAGATTCGGGCTTTACATTTGACCTAACTATAGATATGTGGGTGGACCTGTGAGGCAGTGAAACCATCTGTCAAAGGTGGCGTCTCGGTCCCTTGCATTATCTGAGTCCGTTTCGTGGAACCGGCCGGACTCTCGAGCGGTGAAAAACTCAGGTAGTCGACTCCTGGATTAGAGAAGGTGATGTGAGGGTAGTGCCTTGGTTTCATCCACGTCCGACACCCGCTTGAAGGGTGACAAGAACGAGGCGATAAGTGATGACACGCGTGTGAAGATGTACACCCCTGCAGGGTTAATGAACTATTCGAATAGCCGTGTCCGCGGTTATGGACTACTTGGTGTTGGGAATGTGCCCTAGAGGCAAATAAAATATGTTTTATCGAGCATATTCCATTAGTTCATAATACGTTTGATACTATGCTATAACTATATTAAGAGGAAACATTTCCATCTGTCTAGAGATCGTCATATACATCTAGAAAGCCGTATGCTTTGATCCACCGGGTGCTACATCATAAGCACACTGGGAGCGTAAATAATTGTAACCATATACATATAAAATGACAGCAATGGAATCCCAATCCCCTGCTTTTATTTGTAAAGTCTCTATTCCTCGGTGATCAAAGCCCAAAGATCTATGAACCACCTCATGTTTGACTGGTATACAAACAACCAGGTCCCTAGTTAACCCTAGTATACTAGTCCATTGGGCGATTGATGATCAAGGTTTCCTGATCATGAGACAATGGCGTCTGTTGACAATGGAGTCGTATCATTGGATAATGATATGATGGACATACACCCACCAGAAGTGTTGCGATGTGATCAAGTCACATAGTTCGACATTGCGATAACTATAACGTAGTGACCAGATCCTTAGACCGTAATGATCATACGTAATTACTGTCTATTAGGATGCTTTGATTTGTATCCCACCGCCTGACTGAAATATGCTGGATATAACGATGCACTTTGGGTATTCCGAAATAGATGGTTGTTGAGTATGCAAATAGATCAAAGCGGGATTTGTCCATCTGTGTGACGGATAGGTACTCTGGGCCCACTCGGTGATGTTACATCATAAAGTTTGCAAACGTGTGACTAGGTCACGGAGTTGTAATATCACGGGAACGAGTAAACTTGTTTGTTGAGAACGAGGACGAACTAGGTATAGTGGATACCGATGATCAAACCTCGGACAAGCAAAGTACCCCAGGACAAAGGGAACAGGCACATGGTTAACGGATCCAACAGCGATTGAAGTTCATTCGATGGAAGCGCAGGGGCTATCAAGGATTGTAACCAGGTCCAATTGATTAGTCATTGATCAATGAGAATTGTCTCGATCATGTCTGCTGTTTCTCGGACCGTAGGGTGTTACACTTAAGGGTACTCGACGCATTAAGGATTGATTTGGGATCACCGGAGAAATTGGAGAGAACACCGGAATTGTTCCGGTGATGGCCGAAATTGTTCCGATGAAGGACGGAAGTTGTTCCGGGTATTTTGAAAGGTTCAAAGTACATTTAATAATGTTTAATTAATGTTTTATTATTTAATTATCTGAATTAAATATTAAATATATTTAAATATAATTAAAAATGAATTAAAAGGCATATGGGCCTCATAGGGCCCATTAGGGGGAGAGGGAGTCCTCCCCCATGGGCCATGGCGCCATGAGGGGGCCCAGCCCCTTTTATTTGGTGCGCCACCCCCTCCCTTGGGATTAGTCCCACCCCGGAAGTGGAGGGGGGGTGGCACCCCTCCTTGGACTATATAAGGAGGGGTAGAGGTGCCCTTTTATTCATCATATTTTTGAGATAAGTTCTCATCTCTCTCCCTCCTTTCTTATTCATCATATTTTTGAGATAAGTTCTCATCTCTCTCTCCCTCCTTTCTCCTTCCTCGAGTGGACTCCCCTTGTTTGGAGTCTACACTTGGTTGGGGATTTCTCCACTATACGCACGCCGTCGTGCTGCTGGAATCGGGATCCGAATCCATCTTCTTTCCGCTACTCTATTGGTTCGGAGCCCGGATGGACGTCGGGTATACTGTATGTGTATAATCCCGCGAGGCACTACACTTGTGGTGCTACTTCATCGTCGTGGTCGTATCGCGAGGTCTTCATCAGCAACGTTCCGACGGGGACGCAATCCCGTCATCGGTCTGCAAGGATCGTGTGGCTACAGGAGTCATCATGGATCTGCGCGGCATCGGGGATTGCCGGTACGACTACACCAACCACGTTCATGCGGGAACGTTTCCCGCTTAACGGACTACATACTGGTATGTGATCTATTTTTGTCCGTTACTTGCATCAGCATAGCATAGGTCTTGGGTATGGGTCTCGTAGGTTATGAAAAATTTGTGTTTTCTGCCCCGAACCCCAACACTTGGAGACCTTTACTTGATCATAGACAACTTGAATGGATACTTATAGAACTCGCAAGATAAGCGTGAGTACTATGGCGTGCTTCCTCGTGGGGAAGTCGAGGAAGTATCCATAGTGGTGTATTGGTTGGAGACTTGGTAGTGGACTCATGTACGCTTCTTACCTCAAGTCTGGTATTCGTAGTACAGGACTAGCCAAGTCAAAGCTGGCATTTCTGCATGTTGAACCCCACCTTCCTTTACCTTGAAACTTGAGCATGAGTAGTATAGTTTTGATGTAAGTCTTGCTGAGTACGACTTTGTACTCACGTTTGCTTATTCTATGTTTTTGATGAGAATCCGGACCCCCGATGGAGTCACCTTCGTGAAGCTCGACGTTGACCTTGATAGTATAGTTCCAGACATCAGTCTGGTCCCTCGTGGAAGGGCATGTATGTTTACAAGGCTTCTCTAAGCCATTTGTTAAACTTGTCTGTACTCAGACCTAATTTGCTTCCGTTGTATGATGTAATGTTGATCACAGACATGTGATCTTTGTATGCTCTATGTGTAAGTCAATAAAGAAGTACTTTGTAGAGTTATGTGATGATACCTGTTGTTCATACTAGACATGTGTGCTGCGTGTATGATTATAACATGCATGTCTTAGTATGGGTTTTCGAGACCTTAGTTGTGATCTGGCTGGCGGTCTTTTATACACCAAATGGCCCTTAGATGTGCGCAGCTTGGGGCATCGTGATGCGATTGCTCGTGACTCTGTCACGTGCACACTTTGTGGTATGATCGAGCCCGCCCTAGACCCCGACTAAGTGATCGGGCTGGAGTAAGTCTATGTAAGAGTTAGGATTCAATCGATAACATGGTTGAGGCGACTTGTCTATGAGTATGGGATTCACCACCCATAAGCATTTAGACTTGTGAGCGGACGTTGAGGACCCATCTCAGTTGATCATCCGGCCTGGATGGGATGCCCCTCACGTTTGATGCTTTCCGAGAGTGTTATGTGCTTGGCCTTGTCTGCTTAGACAAGTGGGTACGACTCTCGGCTCTCCATGTGATTGCATCGTGACTGGAATTATATACGCTAACCCCGGGTCCCGACAGCTGCCCGCATCCCCTCTCGAGCGTACTCGGTCAAAGAACTTGGAAGGTCATTGCCACGGAGCCGAGGGCGAGGGTGGGAGGAGAGATCCTTGCGGTGCAGATTGACCCGGGTGAGGGAGCGAGGAGCCAGGAGGAAGAAGAGAAGAGAAGGATGCGTGAGGGGGGTCGCTGCCCCTTCATTGTATGGGTCGTGCTTTCCCTAATCGAGGCTGCCTTGCCCAATCAACCACAGGCTTCCAAAAAAAGTCACGGGAGTAGCTGCCCCTTCGACCCTAGGCCCAGGTTTAGGTTAAGTTTGAATGAAAATAACATTTCACATCCATCCAACGGCCAGAAAAGATCATATCAGGAAAATTGACGGCCAAAAAGATTGATGGCGTGAGAGGGCTGCGTTTCAGTCCAGTTTTACTGTTCTAAATAGATCATCCCCACTATCTTATTTATCTCAACATGCAAGCATGCCACCTCATCAAAGGCCCACCACAATATGCATGCACACATCCATTTAATGACACATGCAACCTCCCTCAACATGCATGATTTTTTTCCATTATATTACATCACTTTTAACATGCATACATGTCAGATCATCAAAGACTCACCACAATATGCATGAGAACATGTTCTTGGTTATTAGTTGATCTCATGCATACACCAATATAATTAATGACACATGCCACCTCACACTCAACATGCATGGATTTTTTTTACATTATATTACATTATTTATGTTTAATAAATATTTTTAACTACACAATAATAAAATATTTTGTACTTTAGTTTATATAATATTAATTCAACTATTAATGTTTTATGCAATCAATCATTCAAATATATTGCAACTGATTTGCGCAGCAACGCGCGGGGTGTCATCTAGTATCCATGATATGTTTGAAACCATGGTAATCATGACATGCCTCGATTATGCTATGTCCATGCTTTGATCAAGTTATCTACGCCATGCTTGTATGCATCATAATCTCCCGTCGTGCTCATGACAATGCTATATGTTAATATCATGTTGATATCAAGTTGATCATTTTAACCTGGTTAAGTTAATCATATAAACATGCTTGAAATGATCTAACTATAATTGTACCTTGGATTGTTCCACATGTATTTCTATATTATGAATGCTCATGTTGCACCTGATACTTGTTATATGTGCTGTTGGAGACATGCTTGTGCCAAGTTGATCAGGTGCCACCGAACCAAACTTATTCGGTGCAACTACACTCGCCTGTATGGGAAGGCCTTGGCTCGGTCTATCGGTGGGTTCTCTTATGCGTATCACCAAGGTGGGGAGGCTACCCGCGCGCGGCTACCCTGGTCAGGTAGGCGGCGATAGTCTTGAGAGCCGGTTATGTTATTGGGCCCGTCTCCGATTGGGACAAAGTTTATGGACCATGCGATGGTCAGTTGCCATGCGATGGTCAGTTGCCATGCGATGGCTGGTTTGTCTGGAGGACACGGGGCTACCCAAGGCATAGCTTGCGAAGTATGTCGGGTGATACGGTAAGGGAGACACGCGGTAGGACGGTCTCGTTGGAGAAGACCTAGTCCACTCCTATGTTACAAGTTCTGAGGTTCCTGTGGGACAAGTTCCAAGGTACTGGATGGAAGAAGATCTCCATAGTGTTTATAGCCAATTTTTCCGTCAAGGGGACATAATCTGTTTCTGGACAGCATGTCACAACTTTTGAACTTTCTTGCAATCAGAGGCTAAAACTTGGCACAAATCTTGAAAATAAAGATACAATGATGTTGCTACAATAGTAAAAAACATCAAGACCACTAAAAATGAAAGTAAAAACATCTTGGGTTGCCTCCCAGCAAGCGCTTTCTTTTATGCCTTTTAGCTAGGCATGATACAAGAAAATCAAGTTATATCAATATCAAAGAATAGCTTGACCGTGTAACGGACTCATAAGGTAACTTGGTCTTCTTTCGAGGGAAGTGTTCCATTCCCTTTTTGAGGGGGGACTGAAATCTAATTGTCCCCTCTTTCATGTCAATGATAGCACCAACGGTGCGAAGAAAAGGTCGCCCCAAAATAATTGGACATGAG
The DNA here is from genome assembly GCA_950022295.1 of Bromus sterilis. Classification (NCBI taxonomy): domain Eukaryota; kingdom Viridiplantae; phylum Streptophyta; class Magnoliopsida; order Poales; family Poaceae; genus Bromus; species Bromus sterilis. The sequence goes on from OX465596.1 coordinate 11,816,827, forward strand.
GGATCACACAAAATGTCCATGACAAGAAAATCAACGGGAACATAATTATCATTGACAATAATAAGCACATCGTCAATCCTTACTAAAGGTTTCTTTACGGAAGAATCAACAAGACGAACACCAAAAGAACATGTATCAAAAGGTTTCAAATTAAGCATATCATACATTCTTTTGGGGATAACGGAGGCACTAGCTCCAACATCACATAAAGCATGGCAAGAAAAGTTATTCAATTTAATTTTGACTATATGATCCCAACCATCTTCTAGCATCCTAGGGATGGAAGTCTAAAACTTGAGCTTCTCCTCCCTAGCTTTGATAAGAGCATTGGTAATATGCTCGGTGAAGGCAATGTTGAGTGTGCTAGTGTGGGGGTCTTTAGTCATTCTTTGCAAAAAGGTGATAACTTTTGAGAGACTACAATTATCAAAATCAAGATCACTACCATTAATTAAAGTGGTGGTGATGACTAAGCTCATTAGTTTGGTAGTCTCTAGATTGATAAGAGTTTCTTGTCCTAAAGTTGAGGTGTTAGCATCACCATTAATAGGTCCAATGGGACTAGGGATGTGTTGGGTGCTAAAAGTTTTGAGATCCTCAACAACTTGTATAGTGGAGACAGTAGTGTGTGTAGGAAGCAGGCTCTTAATTCTATCTTCCTCTTCCTTTTCTCTAGCCCATCTATCCTTAAGTTTGGCTAGCATTCTAATATTCTCATTAATTTGGACTTGGATAACATTAATGGGTGTAGTTTTTCTCTCCTCAAGGGAATAAGTTCTAATCTTAAGCAATTCTACCTCATGAGCTATATTGTCAACCTTCGTAGAGAGGCTATCTAGTTTTTATAATTTCTCTTCTACACTCTTATTGAAGGCTTTTTGAGAAGTGATAAAGTCCTTAAGCATGCTCTTTATTTCAGAAGTGGAGTTTTTGGTGCTAGTATAAGTGTTGTTGTTCTCATAATTATTGGATGGGAACGGTCTAGGATTGCTACCAAAATTACTCCTGTAAGCATTACTATTAAAAAAATCCTAGAGATAAAATTAACATCAACTTGCTCTTGACCAAAGAATTCAAAGGAACATCATGAGGATCAATAGGAGCTTGCTTAGTAAGTAAAGACATGATCAAGTCAACTTTTTCATTTAGGGAGGAGATTTCCTCAACAGAGTTTACCTTCCTACCCGTTGGAGCTCTTTCGGTGTGCCATTGAGAATAGTTTGCCATTATCTCATCCAATAGCTTTGTGGTAGCACCAAGTGTAGTTGACATAAAAGTTCTTCCCGTGTCCGAGTCTAACAGATTCCGCGAGGTAAAGTTCAAGCCTGCATAAAAAGTCTGAATAACCATCCAAGTAGTCAAACCATGTGTAGGGCAATTCTTAAAAAGAGATTCCATGCATTCCCTAGCTTGGGAAATGTGTTCATTATCCAATTGCTTAAAATTCATAATATTACTCCTCAATTGGATAATCTTAGCAGGTTGGTAGTACTTCCCAATAAAAGCATCATTGCACTTATCTCAAGAATCTATGCTATTTCTAGGCAAGGATTGAAACCAGATTTTAGATCCTCCTCTCAAGGAGAGAGGAAAAAGCTTAAGCTTAACAATATCACCATCTACTTCTTTATACTTTTGCATATCACAAAGCTCAACAAAACTATTCAAGTGTAAAGCATCATCATCTCCAGCACTGGAGAATTGATCTTTCATAACAAGATTAAGCAAAGCAGGTTTAATTTCATAGGAAGGTGTTGAAGTGACAGGTGAAACAATAAGTGTACAGATAAAGTCATTGTTGTTGTGACTAGTGAAGACACACAACTTAGTGTGTTTAGTGGAACCCATAGCGTTAGCAGCAAGCAAGAACAAGGTAAACAATTTTTTTGTGATTTTTGATAAAGGACACTAAGATAAAAACGATAAGGTAAACTAACAAGACTAAAAAGCAAAGATAAAAGATAGTGTGCAACTCCTCTATCTTAAAGAGTGGAGTCCCCGGCAACGGCGCCACAAATTGTCTTCATGGCTTCTCGCCACTCGTTGGTTACCCCAAGTGGAAGGTTGAGATGTAGCACATCAGTAAATTTCCCTTGGCAAAGATACCAAGGTTTGAGTCGATCCAGTAGGACTCCAAGGTCGACAAGTAGGTGGCAAGGAAACAGTGGCACCGTTTTAAAGACAAAAGTTTCTTCCTTGACCTGGACATGCACACACAACAGATAGCTTTGCTCCCAACGAGTTCAGAGAGGTTGTCAATCTCTCCGGCCTTGTTGTTTACAAAGAATAAAACGCAAGGGTAGATAGTAGTGATAATGATAGCAACTGAAAGTAAAAGCAAGAAAATAAAGTGAAGGTATAAACAGTGGTGGAAATATGGACCGAGGTCCCATGATGTTCACTAGTGATGTCTCTCTCCCAAAAGACGATAAAACAGCTAAGATGGGTGAACAAATTATAGCTGGACAATTGATATAATTATAAACACACCGCAATGCTAATTATGCTACTTGAAAATAAGAGACTCAAAAGTATGTGCAGTACGCCAAGACAAGTAGACCGAAATCCATCTGCATCTACTCACTAATCATCCACCTTGAGATATTTATCCAGAACATCTTGATGGTATTAAGTTGTGAGCCCCACCCAAAGTGTAAACTCAAAGCAACAGAAAATTGCATTAACACTCTATGCGTAAGGTAAACAATCCTTGCAACTGCGGTTACAAGCACCGTTGTTTTCTCCTGGTGGCAACAACACATCCCCTAGTCTCATGTTTCTGTCACTCAAGCTAGACATCGGGGGGGGGGGGGCATGAACCCACAATCATGCATAACGCGCCCTCTTGGAGTTACTATCTACTACTTGGCCAAAGCAATAAAAAGCAACGGATAGCTTGGTATAATTATTCAAGAACTAAATATAAAAGGTAAACCAAATATATAACTTATCACAATCTGAACATAATCTCATAATCCACCGGATCCCATCAAACACAGCATAGCAACAACAGGAAAATTACATAGGTGCCTTGATCATGTAGGGCAGCTCACAAGGACTAATTGAAGAACAAGATTGGAGAGAAGACATCACATAGCTACTGGTCATGGACCCATGGTCCAAAGGGGACTACTCACGGCACATCCGGAAAGCGTCCATGATGGTGGAGAAGCTCCCGGAGGTCAATCCTCTCTTCGGCAGGGTGCCGGGAAGAGGTCTCCTGGTGCTCCCGGTCTTGGAAGCGCGGCGACGGCGAAACAAAGAAGTATTTCGCGATGCGGGGTTCTCCTCAAGGGTTTCTGGAACGAAGAGATAATATAAGCCAAAGGGAGCAGCCAGGGGCCACCTGGGGCTCCCAGACGCCCTGGTGGCGCGACCAGGGGTGGGGCCGCTCCACCTGGCCGCATGGGCGCTAGGTGGGGACCCCTGGCTCTCCTTCGGGGTTCCGAAAGCTTCCGTCATACTGATTTTTATTCGGATTTTTCTGAAAATTTTGGAGCACTTTAAATTGGAGAAAAATCACTGCAACTAAAGACATCGGCAGACAGAAACTGACACTAGGTGCACTGAGTTAGTAGGTTAATCCAAATATGTGTAAAATGATATAAAATTGTAGCAAAACATGTAGCAATGTCACATAAAAGTTTATGAAACAAGCATAAATTATAGATACGTTTGAGATGTATTAATGATCGACACACTACAGCTTGGACATTGGAGACAAGAATCGCTTCCAGTTGGTCCTAAAAACCACCACTGGTTTTTCTTTTTCTCTCTCTACCTACTTCTTACCTTATTATTATTTCAATCCAAATAGACATTATTTCACACCATCTAATTATTTTAGAAATCAATTGCATATTGGTGTACACTTTTCTATCAGATGAAACTCTTGACAAGTCCGCCCTCGCTAATTTGAAGAAAGGAGCGTTGGGAGTTATCAAGCTTTTTCAAAGTTTTAGGTTAATCAAGATTAACCAACAAGCCAACACAATGGCTCATGAGATTATGAAATTTTGTTATGATAGTCAATCGAGTGGCTTACTAGTGAGTATGATTTTATCATGTGTGATAACAGTTGTGACAGGCAGCAGCAAAAAAAGTAGTAACAAACAATTGTAAAAAAATAGCAGTAGTAATTAAAATATTAGATACAACTCTATTTATTAAGTTGTTGATCAAGTGGTCACTTACACATTTTTTTTCTTTATAGCCTTTTTTAGGTGTTTTTCTTTATAGGTTATACCCAACTAAAGGACCATTTTTTAGCTAGAACTAAAAGGCCTTCTTTTAGGCGGAAATTACATTTAGAGGACTAGCTCCGCTGGACCCTCTTTAAAATTTGATTTTCACTTAGAGAAAAAATCAAAATATTTTGTGAAAAACAATACACATATAAAATTTTAAAACATTATATTTTCACACGTGGCATAAAAAAGACAAATGTGATTTATAAAATGGGTCGTTTTTTTATTGTTGGGCTGGATTTATTTTAAAGCCTAAAAATCAGAATATTTTTAAACAAAATTTCACACGCTAGTGCTAAACATATAGGAGTTTCCATGGATTTTTTTTAATTTTTAAAATATGTTTTTTAATAATGTTCTCCCTGGACACCGAGCTCCAAAAGTAGACCCTTCTTTCGGGGAGAACCGCCGAAGGAAGGTCGACTTGCAAGTCTTCAGTTTTGGCCTTTGGGCCAACCAAACTGGGCCTAAGTCTAAAATAAATTTCATGTTTCGTCACAACATCCCTCTCCCTCCACTCCTCTCCCCCGATCCGCAAATCGACCTTGAGTTCTTGCGTTCATGTCGTCTTCTTGACCAGTGCGCTCTTCCCCTCCCATCGCTTCTTCTCCTCGCTTCCTTCAGCGTTTCTTTGCTCTTCTGCTCTTGAAATTCCTGCCAAAGCACCTTGCCGGGCGGTGTTCGCGCAGGCGGGATGACCGACGACAACAAGAATTTCATGTCCGGCGGGACGTCTCGGTCTCAGGCGACATCTAGTGACGATAGGGGCGCAGACATCCCGAGGGACGGAGGTAGATAGACCAAAGATTGACATCCGTTCCTGCTGTTGGGTCTTGGGGTTTGCGACTCGATATTTAGAGTTCATTTCTCGGTTTCTTGCAGCCGGCAATGGTGGTGCCCAGAGCACCAAGGAGCTTGAGGCGGCGACCATGCCCACGCGGCGGTTGACCCAGGGAATCACCGACGAGGCCTTACTCGTACCTGGAGGTGCGTTCAGGTTCAGGAAGCTGTTTGATTTCGGCAGGGTTCTTGAATTCAGGCGTTAATGTTCTGGTTTCTGGTTTCTCGCAGCGGGTCAGAGCGGTGGCGACAGGAGGATGGTGGTGGCGCCTCCGGCGCAGCCGCCGCGAAGCCAGGTGCCCGTGCAGTCTCGTTCGTCTTCTCAGCAGCCGGAGGAGCATGCTGCCGTCACCTTCGTCGACAACGGAGGTAGGCACCAGAGAAAGATTCATGTCATACTTTCATTGCGAGGTTTTTGATTCTGTTCTGACGGAAAAGAATCATGTTCCGTTGCTTGCTTCAGCCAACAACAATGGCGTGGGAGACCTGAACGACGACCTCGAGTCCAAGATCACCGATTACCTGAGTTCCTCACTGAGCAATACAGGTGGGTTTAAGCCAAGAATCATAATCTGTTGATCACCGTGGCTTGTATTTTTTTTTGTCTGCAATTTTCTCTTCGCCTAAAAAAAAGCTTGCAATTTTCTCTCTTTTCCCCCTTCGTTTTTTCCGATGTCAGTTTTAGTACTCTCCCAAATCCCAAAACCCTCGCCACCGCTGCCGCTGGCCCATGCCGCGGTGGCGGCGGGGGCCGTCCGTCAAAGGGGGAGGGGATCCTCCGGCTGTTCTCGCGCGGCCGAGCTCGGTTGCCGGGGCGGCGGCCCGGGAAATGGTGGCATCTGTCGGGTGGCGCGAGGCGGCGGCAGTCGTCGCTAGTTACCGAGCCGCGAGGTGCGCTCTGGGGCGGCGCGCGGCGCTGGCGGGCTGGGGCCTCGAGCTGGACTGCTGAGGCGGGCACCCTTGGTGTCCTGGTGGCTGCGCTATCTTCGTGCGTCCGCGCGGGCGGCGCTGATGGCCGGATCTGCGCTGCGGCCCTGTCGCAGATCTGGTGCCGGCGTGTGGGCGGCTTGTGGCTGCTGGCTGTTGCGCCGGGGAGTCGTGGTGCTGCCGCACGGTGGTTGGAGAGAGGGCAGTGGCGGTTGCCGGCTTGCCGGCGTGGCTGGTGGCGGCAGTGGCGTGTAGTGTTGTAGTGTGTGTATCTGACGATGACGGTGTGGATGTGCCGGAGCCTCCGGAGACATCCAGCTCCACCTTTGTTGCCGACGGTGAAGGCGTCTTTTAGGGAAGCCATGCCCAGATTTAGTTTGACCAAGTTCTGGTGTATGTGGGCATATGTTCTTAGGTTATTACTCCATATGAATTATTCAATATGCACGCCATATGAATGATTCTTGTTTGTTCTCGCGGTGATTTACCATATGCATTGACGAAGATGAGCATGAAAGGTAGGATGGAAGTTGATTTTACTGTTAGGTCAGCAACATGTGTCCGGGTCTGACTACAACATGTTTGGTGTTAGGAATTTAGGATGGGGCTTATGCATGCACGCGCTTGTTGAAAGAGAAAATGGTATGTGTACTCAGTCGCCAGTGGAGCTTATGCATTCACGCGCTTGTCGAAAGAGAAAGTGGTCTGTGTACTCAGTCGCCAGTGGAGCTTATGTTGCACAGAGTTGTCCTGTCGACGCCCAGTTGCATGGGTTTCTATGCCATGGTGGTGCGCGGCCTGAGGGCTGGCATTGAAATTTTTATCATATGTACCCATTTAGCTAAGGTTTAATATGTTTCCGTATGTATATTTATCTGACGCTGCAATGAGATATATACATGCTCTGCTCTGCTCCATTCCAGACTAATCAATTTCTATCCTAGTTTAAAGAAATGAATGGACTTTATATGCTTTTTGTATCACTGAAACTAGATAAATGTATCTGTTTGTGTTTTTTGCAGTCCATGGTGGTGATGGCGCAACAAAGCACCGCCGAAACAAGCAGAGAATGCTCCATGGAGCTGAAGGAGATCCGTGGAAAGACAGGGACATCCAATTCCCTTCCTGGGTGGCATCAAATCAGGATATCCTGGCTGAAATATTAGCAAGGCTTCCACAAGAACAGATGCTGCAGGCAGCAACAGTCTGTAGACTCTTCAAACAGATTATCACCTCGCATGGTTTTAGGTACCTTGTTCGTACCAATCCCAATCAACACCCTGGGGGTTTGCTTGGTTTTTTTCCAAAGGGCAAAGTGATTAAAAAGGATAGCTATCCTTTCATCTATTGGTCTGGTTCATTATGCCAAATGTCAAGCTCGTTGCAATATGCCTCTTTTTCGGTATGGGGGTTCTGGAAGCCTACCAACCATTGGGGGCATTGTGAGTTGCTGGATTCAAGGGATGGGAAGCTGCTGCTGTTGGCAGGGAAATCAAGTAGAAATGTAGAGATGTTCGTCTTCTATCCCCATTCGAGGTACTACAATCAGACCCCCTCCAAGCTTTTAAATTTATCTGCCTAATTACTAGGTGGTTCATTTGATTCTAAATGTCAATTATGTAGTTTAGGTGTACAGATTTTACTACTTAAGCATTCTGTATCTCCATAGATTACGACAATACTGCATGCTAATATGTTCTTAAATAGTTCAATAATTATGCCTTGAGAACGTTTAAAAAGGTGCATTTTGTTGTATGTTGGCAGGACGAACCAGTTCAGCAAAATACCCAGACTAGCACTCTTAGATCAAGCAGACATTCGATTGGTCACTGCTGCGCTGATCCCAGATGACAAGAGCCATCATTTTAGCGTGATTGTCCTGACAAGGCGTGGAGTTGTTGATTCACAGATGAAGGCAAAAGTTCCTCTGGCTGAATCATCAGCCACATGCTTTAATTCCTTGAGTGGGCAGTGGGGAATTCCTGTAACAACACAGTTCGAAATGCCAGCAAAGAAGATGCTGCGCGTTGGATCAGTACTAGTAGGAAACACGCTGCATTTTCTCCACTCGTGCAGACAAGTCATACAAGTTAATGTGCAAACCTTAGAAATTGGTAACTGTTTTCTACACTTTCCCAATGTTAAGTTAGTTCCTCTTTTAGTTTTATAATCTGTTACTAATACATTTTGCATTTGTTTGTAGCTCAACTCAATCTACCAAGAGTCAAAAACTTGTGGTCCAGAACCACACATGTTATTGTTCGAGGCAGGCATGGTGACCAGTTGTACTTGGCTGTGATATCTGAGAGGGACATTTTCACTTACGCACACTCCAGTACAGGTTGGAATGGAGCCTTCAGGAATAATATGGCTCCCCTTGGTGCCCCGTCCATCTCACTCAGATTGGTTGGTTCTTCAGAAGCTGGAGTAGTACTTGTCAAGGTATATAATCAAGTATACACGATGGAGGTAGAGACAGGGATGGTAAAATGGATGGCTGATGGAGTGTTTGAGGAAGATGTCCTCTGCTATGAGCAGGAATTTCCTCCTGTGTCCCAGTTGTTGCGGCAGCAGCAGCAGCATGAAGTTTAGGAATACTTGCAGCAGCTTGTGGTGAAGACAGTCATATATGACTGGGATACTGATTACTTCTGTGTATGCTGTACATTGTAGCATGATGCTGGCTAAAATCATGCCATCCTAGCCAGCTTTGGCTTATAACGTTGAGTCACCTGGTGAATCATTTTGTAGTACAGTACAATTTTTCATTGTATGCCTTACAAAGAAGAATTATTCTACATTGCATAGCATCTGGTGGCAGCCTTGCCTTGTGCTGATGCGTGGCTTTTTTTATCACCTACTGGAGCTCGTTAAAATATGTATCTGAGCTCTGGGGGATTAAGTTGATCCGTTCATTCTTATATGCATAGTATTTTATTTCTTTTTTTTTTTTGAAATAACCAGTCTCCCATTTTAGATTGACTTATTATGTTCAAGGTGGGTGAAAACCTGACAGTGAAGTTCTTTTAACCACTGTAAAACTCTATTATGCACAAGACCACATCAGTTGTTAAGTGCACTTGTTAGCACTATTTGACAGCAAGATTTTTGAAAAATACCGGATATGTGTGTTGGGTACTTTACACTGATAGCCTGAAACATGGAGCATTTTGAACAAGCACCTTCCAAGATATACTTGTATTATGAATGCAAATTACGGTAGATGGCTAAGATGCAGGAGTACGTGAGGAGTAGTTATAGGATAGTTGTTTTCCGGCACAGGTGTTGGTGCGGAAAAAAATTCTATGAGACCAGGTCTCATAGGCATCGTGTGAGACCCAACAGAATGAGCAACACGTGGCCTCTATCAGTTTTCAGTCTCGTTTAGTTATTCCTAATTACAATTCCCCGCCGCTGCCTCAGCCATTGCTGCCAAGTGCCAACATGCACGCCCCCATCGGCGATACCTTGAAAACAGTTGCCCAACAGAAAAATCGCTAGCTAGCATGGACAGGAAGGTTACCAAGATATAATACAAGTATATCTTGAAAGGTGCTTGTTCAAAATGCTCCATGTTTCAAGCTAGATAAGATTCATATGAATACAGTTGTGGAATTCAGTTATTTACCATGGCATGTTCCTTAGAGCAACTCTAACAAGGCCCTTAAAAGCCCTGGACGCTTATAATAACCGCCAGTTTAAGTGTGGAAAAAAGGGTCAAAAACAGAACTTGTAAATACGTTGGACCCTTAAAAAAATTTAAAGGGCGCGGTAAATTGCTCTTCTCAACTTGTATAGATACAGTTTTTGCTCCCAATCCGAAGGCGCCCCGTATCCTGAGAATGCAGTTGGCGGGAGAGAAATTTCACACCAACTGATATCCCGTCCATCCCCGACGCCGGCCCCAGTCGCCCGCCGCCGCGCCGCCTGGCCGCCCACCGCGCCTAGCCTGATCGCGCCACCCAGCCAGTGCACCGAGCCGCGCCGCGCCGCCCCCTGCCTGGTCGTGCTGCAAGGAGGGAGATGAAGAAAAAAAAGGATAAAAAGGAAAAAAGGCATATTCTGAAATATTCCTTTTAACGGTTTACAGATAAGGGTTCCGTTCTGCCGTGGTTGATTTGGACCCTTGTATCACGCTTTTTCGACCCTTATATCAATTTTAAGGGTCCGCAGGATAAGGGTCTTGTTAGAGTTGCTCTTACTCCTGAAATCATTTTTGGCTATGGATTACTAGAGTTTGTTCAGCTCACCACCCATACCAGAGTTTGTTCATGAATCCTTAACGTTTTTTGCTCACATTATAACTAGCAGATGCCCAATAATGGTGGTGGTCCTAGGATTCCAAACCGCGCCGGGAAGAAGATCTGCCATGCTTGTCCTCTTTGATCTGGCCGGAGTGGCGGGTTCCATAAGGCTCCGCCGGTGATTTCCCTTGGGCATATGCCTGGAGATTGCTGGTTCGGGTGGGATTCAGTCGCAACGTAAAAAGTGGCGCGAAGCTCTGCTCTGTTGCCATCATGGGCAAATCCATGGTGAAGTCAGAGGTGAGAATGTCATAAAGGCTAAGATTGGAGGACTTGCAATGGTGATTGGAGTCTTTGCGTCGATGAAGAACTCGCTCGGAGTTTCAGGCATCGTGGCAGCAGTATGTTAGCGGAGGCGACAACACATGTGAAGTTCAAAGTCCTACCTTTCTGGATGAAAATCCAATGTCTGGCCTTAATTGGTTGTGCCTGACAATGGTCTTGCTGAAGACATTGTTTTGAGAACGGGGACTATCTTCAGGGTGAAAACCCGAGGTCTGGCCTTAATTGGTTGTGCATTGCACTGATTCCTTCTTGAAGGTGATGCTATTGAAGAATTATACATCATGTGTTAGCTTGGTGGTGGTTGTGCTGCTGCTGCAAAGATTGTAACTCTGTAACGACACTTTTATTTTTATTTCTTTTTTTGTTTTGATTGGCTGAGTGCATCCGTACTGCCTTTTGGACAGTGCGTAGTTGCAGTGGCCGGGTGTAATTGGTATCATTTCAATATTAATATATTCTCTTTTCTAAAAAAATTATAACTAGCAGATGTCTATTGGTAAATTCAGAATAATAATAAGTACGAGTAATAAAAAATAAATATTTTTAGGTATATAAAAATCTATCTAGGCTGAGAGATGTCACTCTATAGAAAGGACTAGGAGTATTATACAAATGTTCCAGGAGTATTTTGCAAATGTGACATCTGTCCACATCTCAGCTGGATCGTGTCCCTTCATTCGTAATCCAGTGACCCAGAAAGCAGCGACTGGTTGTGCCGTTGCATTGCATAGGATACGCTCTCGTTTCACAGGATACAGTCTCAGTACACCAGCGCCGCCGCCGCCACAACCAGCTCCCCTCGCCGCCACGCCCGGCTCCCCCCGTCCGTCGCCGGCCGGATCGAATCCGCCTCCCACAGATCCGGCGCCCCAGCCTCTCCCTCGCCGGTTGCCCATCCCATTTACGCCTTCCCCCCCCCCCCCCCCCCCCCCCATGACGCCAGCAGCATCCCGACCCCCTCTTCTCGTCGGCCGTCGCCATTGACAGCCGAGGTACCTCGCCGGATCCAGGAGCAGCATCCAGACGCTTGATCCCCTTACGCAGGTGAGCTCCTCTTGATTTCTTCCCTATGTCCTAGCCGCGTTATGTGCACTGCTAAGATTTTTTTTTTGTGCAGTGGGGAGGAGTGGAGGACAATGTCGCTCCAACCCGACGGCGCCGCCACCGCGAAGATGCCGCGGATGCCGGCACACCGGACATCCAGCCATTGCGACGTCCCGGAGGCAGAGGACCGCATCTCGGCGCTGCCGGAGGCGCTGCAGTTGCACATCCTATCCTTGCTTCCACTGCCGTCGGCAATCCGCACGGGGGCGCTCTCCCGCGCCTGGTGCAGCCTCTGGAAGCGCCGCTGGAAGGACGACGGCAATGCCGGCGCCTTCCTCCACCACCACCTCCGTCCCTGCTCCTCGCCGTCGTCCAAGAAGCTCCTCGAGTGCCTCGAGGCGCGCCAGTCCCAGGGCCGGCGCGGGCGCCTGGACCGCTACTCGCTCGTCGCCGGCAACCCCGCCATCAGCGCCCGCCAGTTCGGTCGCTACCTGGCTGCCGCCGCCGGATGCGGCGTCGAGGACCTCCGTGTCGAGCTGCCGGAGAAGCCGCCCTCCCCGACCACCCTCCGTACGGCCACCACCCTCCGCTTCCCCTTCCCGGCGGCGGTCAGCCCCGCCCTCGCGCGCCTCTCGCTCCGCGGCATTGGGGTCTCCGGCCTCCACAGCAGGGCCGCGCGGCCATGCTCTGCCCTCGAGGTCGTCCGCCTCCACTCCGTCCCCGTCGATGACAGGGATCTGGCGAGGATGCTCGCCCTCTGCCCTCGTCTCCGCGTCCTCGGACTGCACTCCTGCACGAGGCTCCGTCGAATCGCCATGACGGCGGCGATGGGGCGCAAGCTCAGTAGTGTCACCATTGCAGGTTGCAGCTGGCTCGATGAGGTGGACGTCGCCGCGGTTTCCAGCCTCCGGTCGTTTCACTACAGCGGCGATTTCCTCCCGTCGTTCTATCTCCCAGACAACGCCTCATTTGCGGACCTCTACATCTGTTTCAATGTCAAGAGAAGCTGCAATGTCCGCATCTGCCAAAAGGTCTACTGACTGCTGGAAGAATTCTTGTCCATTTTTCTTCAGAAATTACCATGCTGATTATCTTACTCATACTGTATAACTGAACTCTCTTAACCTTTGCATTTTATCAGGTGTTCAGTGACTGGTTCGAAAGCCGCGTATGCTCGCAACTCACCGCCCTCACCATCTGCAGCAATGTCCTTTTTGTATGTGCTTCTCCCCTGGACTTCGGTTTAAGTTGTGATGTCTGAACTCATTGACTGTTAAGTTAACCTTGAATGCCATCTTAGGTTGTGTCTTCGTTGCCTAATGGAATCTCACATGCCGAATCGGCCAAGATGGGCGGTGACTTCTTTGGGAGCATGACAGAACTACAACTGCTCATGTTAGATATGAAGGCCCCCGAGCTTGCCAACATCTATGTGTTCCTCAACAACAGCCATTGTTGTAATCTGGAGAGGCTTTTCGTGCAGGTCTTACACCCTTTTTACATCTTTTACAACTTAGGTTGATTTGCTTAGTAGTCATTCTGTCATTTTATTGCATTGGCATCTTCGTTATTTTTTCATTTCATTGTATCGTCTCTGAATGGCTGCCATTTGTGCTTGCAGCTCCCTAGCATTCCTGCTGAGCCCTTGGTGGATTCATTTGACCCTGTGGGGGTAGAGCCGCCCAAGGATGTTTTGGAAAACCTCAAGGTGGTAAAGATTACAAATTTTAACTGGAACCGCATTGAGCTGCAGCTAGTGTGTTTTTTGTTGAGGAAGGCTAGCTCTCTCCATAAATTGCTACTGGTTACTCCCAGTATTGTTCCATTGGATGCGATCGGTATTCAGAAGGAGGATCTCTTGTTTGTTGGAGAAGCTGTGGAAAATGGGAAAATTATTCTCAGCAAGTCAGACGATGCTGCAACCCAGCCGTTTCATTCAGATGTCTTTGCTGACTTTTAGTTGCCAGTCACAAGTCCAATTATGACCCAGTAGCTTGTAATTTTGTAGCACCAACCTGCCTTTTGACTACCCTGAGATATGACATTGATGCAGTTGGCGAAAAATGAGGCAACTCATCATGCTAATTTGTATGCAACAAGCACTAGTAATGAAGGGGATATAATGCCCTGCTAGATATATTATAATGTTATTCGTGTTTATAAAACTAACGCTTGCCCTTTGGTCAGGGTTAGTTCCCTTTATACCAAAGTTCTACAATTGCAAGTGTTGATTTTCCTTACTTAATGTCTGCATTTTTTTATGATCTCATCACAGAAAGGGTTGAGTCAGGGGGGGGGGGGGGGTCCCCTCTCCCATTCTTTTTAATATTGTATTGATGTTCTGCAGGAACTGATAGTTACAGCTAGTTTCTAATTTACTAGAAGGGAACCTTAATATGTTACAATATGCCGATGACACAATATTCTTGTTGGAAGCTAGTCTGGGTGATGCTAGGAAAAGTACGTATATTTTATGTTTATTTGGGCAACTTCCGGGTTTAAAAATAAATTTTGGTAAGAGTGAGATTTACTGTTTTGGTGGTGCGGTTGATTCAGTAGAGCAATACAGGTTCACATATCTAGCTGGGAAGTTACCTATGACTTACTTGGGTATTCATGTGCATAATGTGAAGCTTAGAAATAGTGACAGGGCTGGAGTGGAGAATAAAATGGAAAGCAAGTTGGGTACATGGCAAGGCAGGTTAGTGTCTTATGGGGCTAAACTGATTCTTTTAAAAGCTTGCCTTAGTAGCATTCCTTATTTTATGATGTCAATGTTCCCTATCCCTAAAGGTCCTTTGAGTAGAGCTGAGTTCCTTATGAAGAGATTATTTTGGCAAGATGGGGATAATTCTCACAAATATAATTTGGTCAAATGGGAAGATGTGTGCCAACCGATAGATCAGGGAGGTTTGGGAGCGGTTGATTTAAAAACCATGAACATTTGTTTATTAAGTAAGTGGCTTTGGAAAATAGATAATGAAAATGGGGTGTGGCAGACTATGATTAGAAGAAAATACCGTGCCAAAGAGATGTTAGTGAATGTAGCGAGGAAATCAGGGCAGTCTCATTTCTTCCATGGCATTTTTGACTGCAGAAAATACTTTTATAGATTTGGCAAGAAAAAAGTTGGAGATGGATTGAATACTAGATTTTGGGAGGATACCTGGATAGGGAATTCTCCTTTATGCACTAAGTTTGCTAGACTTTATAGTGTAAATGTTAGCTTTAATAGATCTGTTGGTAAGGTTCTTAATGACTTTATAGTGCCTTTTTGTATAGTAACATATGAGATTTTCAGGTTTTCAGTAACCAGGATGAACAGAGTTTGTTTTGTGCACAGACTTCTCTGGTCATTCTGATCTCATTTCCTGTGTAGGGATCGGTATGTCCAACTAACTATTCGTTTTGTTTCAGCTGAAGGGACAATGTGTAAGCCCATTAATATTTTCCAAGAATTGTATAGCTCGTCGTGTAAAATGGGAGAAAGTCAAGGTATCGTGTAAACAACTAAACAAGATTTTCACGCTTGCCAAGAAACTATCAAAAGCTTTCAGTGTCTTGTAATGTTGATTTAGATTATCCTTGATGTTTGCTATGTTGTTAACAATTTATCTGCTTTGGTTTAAGTTACGGTTCCCTTACTCAACTTTATGCGCTCTGTCTACTGCGACTTGTTTCTTAATTTCCCGACCCATTTTATGAGATAGGCTGTCCTTTTCAAATGGGAATGACTGAATAATTTTAACTTGAATATAAATAGGTAATGTATACCATTACCTGTTTCTTTGACATATTTGTGCTGCTAGTAATCATGTCATAACAAATGCACTCATGCTAGGATTGTCAATCCTTCTTTGACTTCTCAAGAGCAGCTGAATTTGTTTAAGCTATGAATCTCAGTAGAAACTAACACAACAAGGTACCTTTGCTTCAGTGTGCCTGATCAGCCAAGTCTGAATTTTATGAGATAGGGTGTCCTTTCAAATGGGAATGGCTAACTCATTTGAACTTGAAAATAAATATGTAAGCTATACCAATACCTATTTCCATGGCATACTCTGCGTTGCTAGTAATCAGATGATAGCTAATGCACTCATGCTAGGAATGTCAATCCTTCTTGTGTTTTCAAGAGAAGCACAAAATGTGTAAGCTATGAATGTTGGTAGAAACTGACACAGCAAGGAACCATATGCTTCAATGTCCCTGATCAGCGAAGTCTGGTTTTTTATTTTGATAAACTGATGGAGCCCCTTATTGGTTTCAGAAGATACATTGAAAATGAAAAGCATTTTGCATTGACTTCATAAGTGAAACAGGTTCAGAAATAAGGGAAGATGGTACACCGGTTTTACGCATACCAAGAAAACCCCACTGTTCATACTAGTGTAAACTTTGGGACACAAACCTGTTATGCGGTACTTCCAGTCCAGCTTTATTGCAGCTTGAAAAATACTGTAGTATGTTTGAAGAAAACAAATTAATAGAAACCCACCAAGACAGCGACCAGAGGAGAGTGATGACCAATTCGTATCTAAGTCTGACCCTAAACTGGAACTGATTGGAGATTGGGAGTCCTTTGCTCTCCAGTCCAGTGCATTGTTCAGTGCAGATTTGTTGTCTTTCTTAGAAGTGAACGTCACCTCTTTTAGGTTCTTCGAGTGCCCGATGCCAATAATTCTCATCGATGATCGCCAAAATATGAACAAAGCTCTTTGAGTGTATCCATGGACCCATCATCAATTTTGATCACTTGGGAGAACCACAACGAACTCTGGATTTTGAGTGCCCTCCTACTTCTACTGGGACCCTTGCTGTGTGAAAGTCAAGGAACACCCTTGCATCCTTGATTCCTGAGACTGCCAGCCAGAAGGAGGCAGCTGCTGCGCTTGGTCTCTACGAGGACAAGCTTATTGTATTGATTTTTGCCTGAAGAATCAGATGATTGATGGAAAACTAATTTTTTTTCCAGACGACAAGTGAGCAGTTAGCAATTCTGATCTGAGATTCTTGACTGAATTTTGGAACAATGGGTTACAACACAAATGAGCAGTAAATATGGATCATTGCCATGTAGTGTTTCCTTTTTAACAAAGCTTTCAGAGGAACACTGTCATCCTCAAGAGCTCAGAAAAGTACATCAATATGGTATAAATAATAAAACTCTTATTTATCACCTAACATAGTTGCATACACAAATTTAGCCTCTGATCATGATCTACGTCTGTTTTTTTCCTTTGTCGATGACAAGAAAATTCTATCAACATTGGCATAAGATCAAAGTTTTTAACATACATCCAAATACTGAGCTACAACTTCCCACAGCTCATTCAAATGTTGATCATATGGCCTCAAGGGGACTTTTTCCCCGACCATTTGACTTGACTGCCCTTCCAACATTGCCGGTGCAACACTCATTTCCTATTGACTGTGAAGTGAAAGCCCATGGGTTCTCGATATTCACCTGTCCCATGGCACCGGTGGCAGTAATCTAGGCCGCTACCTCCGCAAATTTGGCACCTGCCAAAAGAAAGTCATGTTAGAGAGTTACGTCGGTGCTCGGTACCTCAGTATGCCAGGCGTATATGAGTAGGGGTGTCTTCACCATTGTGGCCATTCTCCCTTGGGGAGCACAGCGAGATCGGCATGATTTATTCTTCCTGCACATTTTAGGGCCGGTTTTCATTAGAGAACTGATAGTACAGATCAACGTATCAGCAAGAGAAACTAGCATGGGAGTAAAATAGAGACCTCTACCGAAACAGTTGCGGCAATCTATTGTCCCGGCGCCTTTGCAGATGGTGCACGGAGGATCAGGTCGTTTTGGTCTTTCCCTCCTGACATTCGACTGCATCATGGTTACAACTAAGAAAACAGAGGACTGTACAATAAACAACTGAAAGAATGACACACAATGTCCAATTATATATACCATCTACTGTATATTTGGCCTGACATGGTGTCCTATCTGTCTATTTCTCATTTTCTCCTGCAAGGTGAAAACCCTCCTATACCCTGAACTTGGTGGAGAATCACAAGGGAAGCGATGAGGTAATACAACATTGTAGTGATACTTTGCTTAACTTATCCAGTGTAAACTCAACCATGACTATGTTCTGTCTTACAAAATTACTATTCCTTCGGGTCATTCTACCATCCACTTGGGATGTGCACTGACTGTATAAACCACCGCCCTGTATTTGCCTCTTAGGAGGTTGTAACCCAAACCTGTCTTTTCAATGCAATGAAACGCAAAGTCTTTGCGTTTTCTCGGATTTTTTTTTTACTATTCCTACGCACAAGCTGTACGAAAAACTTATGTCCTGTGAGAGAGGTAATAACCGCCTGAAGGAAAAAAGGGAAATAACCGCCACGATTTTAACTAGTGCGTAAGATTTTTGTAAAAGGGTACGAAAGAATAGCATTGCTCTTTGTCTTATGTGGTTCCTCTGTCACAAGAATCACCACAGAAACAATCGAAGGTTCACATGTAACTCTGGTTATTCTGTCTGTAAACAAAGCACTTGATGCATTACTGAAGTTGTACACCGCAATATTTGCACATGAACTGTGCCGCTAGATTGCATACCCCATCCACTCAGCCACTCGGGCAGCATGTGCAACATCCATTTGCCCATGCTTCTGAGCCTTACCATTAGCTTAACCTATCCCAGAATTACCTGGAAGCCCAAGCAGTTCTACCTCACAGTTCTAAAAGGCTCCCAGAACAAAAATACGAACTAATTTTCTGTCCTGCGCATTTCATTTCAGATTCCTGCTAATTTCACCCTATCTTCTGCCCACACTACCGTAATGAACCTGACGAAAAATCCACAGACGCCTTGCGCCCAAAGCTATTCCGCGACAAGAACGGGAGCTACTGTCACTAAGGTTTTAACTATGTCGCATCGAGCCTGTCAATTGTTCGACGAATTGCGGACACGGGAGCAGAGCAGAAGGAATGGGGACAAAGGGGAAGGTCCAGCAGCTCACCTCGGTGCGGACGACCCATGCCGGCTTCCGAATGCTCAGCCGCCTAGGGGGGCCTTCAAATCCGGGGAGCGAGCTCGTCGGAGTCGGAGCCTGCGCCGGCAACCCAGCGTAACCGGAGCCGGCCGCCGGCGTCGCAGGCATCGGTGGCTACCGCCAGCTACACGATGGAGTCTAGAAGCCTCTCAAACGTTTCCTCCAGGGCGTGCGTTATCTACTGAAAGATTGGGCCACTTCGGGCTCGGTTTTTACATTGTTCTTCAGACTTTCAAGCCCACCGTTTCGAGTTTCTCTAAGGAAATTCCGAGGATGTTTAACATTTCGTTTTTTTAATTAATTTTCTGTATTTTTATAAATAAAAAATTGTATTTGAGAATAATGCCAAAGAAAACCATTCAAAAATATTAATATTAATTTTGGCTCTAAAATTGAACTTAATAAAAACATAACTTTACTTAGTACAAATAACCGATAACTACTACGAAACATCTAGGGATTTTTTCCCCATAAAAATAAACATCCAGGTTATTTTTTCAATTTTATTCGTTGCACCTGACAATTTTCACCCAACAACTAACCATAATTGTATTTTTTGCAGGTCCACTGAGACAAGAGAAGAACAATGGCTAGCGCCCCCACCCTAAGAGGAGTTCTAAACCTGTGATTAATCACATGCAACCAGTTGCCGAAAATGTTAGCAACCAGTTGCCAAAAATGTTAGCAACGCTCCTTGGGGGATACAGGCCAGAAGCTACTTGGATGACTGACCAAATACATCGAGAAAATTTACACTGGAAGAACAAATGATTAATTGGTTCGTCATGATGACAAAAAACGCATTGTGCACTACCATGACAATTCCTCTTGATAAGATTATCTTTAGTAAGAATCACTCCCCTACGAAGATACCATGCGGATATTTTTATTTTCAGAGGCATCTTCATACGCCAGACCATCTTATTATTATCAGGTGGTATCTCAGGTTGGAGTAAGGCTCTATACATACAATCTACCGTAAATATACCATTCGGTTGTAGATTCCATCGAAATTCATCTGACCCCGTTGACAACTGAATTGCGGATAGGCATTGTACCAATGTATTTCACAATTCTAGTCTAGTGCCGAGTAGATCTCTTCTAAACGTCACATTAGGAGGGAAGGTTTCCATGACCGTGGCGATTGTCTCACCTTTGTGACGAACAATGTTGTATAAAGCGGGATATTGTTCTCGGAGAGTGGTATTGCCCAACCACTTATCCTCCCAGAATCTATTCTCTGATCCATCCTTAATAGCGAAGGATCCAAAACGGAAGAAAATTTTCTCTGTGGCCATCAATCCGGCCCAAAAGTGTGAGTCCCCAGGCTTCCACAATATTTGGGATATTGCATTGGGTCCAACATATTTCCTCCTTAGAAGGGTTTGCCATACACCTTCCTCAGTCAAAACCTTAAATAGCCATTTTCCTAAGAGAGCTGAATTTTTGACCTCAAGATCATGGATTCCTAAGCCTCCTTAATCCTTAGGTCTGCAAACCACACTCCATTTTGCCAGTCGATACTTCCTCTTCTCGTTATCTCCTTGCCAAAAGAATCTAGATCGGAGATAGCCCAATCTATGTAATACTCCTTTTGGAAGTTGGAAGAATGATATTATATATAGTACCATATTACTGAGTATTGGATTTATGAGAACCAATCTTCCACCAAGGGATAAGAGTTTTCCTTTCCAACTACTTAACCTCTTTTGTAGTCTCTCCTCGACGTGTTTCCATTCAGCGTTGGTGAGTCTCCGATAATGAATCGGTATGCCCAAATAGCTAATGGGAAACTGTCCTTGTTCACAGCCAAATAATTCGGCGTACAAGTGTGCTTCGTGTTGAGCCTCGCCAAAACAATACAATTCGCTTTTATGGAAATTTATCTTTAGACCCAAAAGTTGCTCAAAAGCTGACAATATCAGTTTCAAGTTTCTTGTTTTTTCTAAGTCATGTTCCACAAAGAGGATCGTATCGTCGGTGTATTGAAGTATTGATAGTCCCCCATCCACAAGATGGTTAACTAATCCCTCAATTTGGCCACCAACCTTTGCACAGTCAATCATGATAGCCAATATATCCGCCACTATATTAAATAGCATGGGGGATAGAGGATCACCTTGTCGCAATCCTTTTTTCGCCTAGAAGAACATGTATATTGCATGCTACTCCGTATTTTTTAAGAATTTGTAATGACTTCGTGCATAATTTTTTTAACGGTCACCGGGGGGAGAGAGTCCCCACCTGAATATATTTCCATCCAAACGGTGTTACATCAGAGTTACAGGAGAGAGTTTAGCTATGTTAACCAAGACCTGGCAGCGTCCCATTCAGTTACATTGTGAAATCAAAAGAGCCAAGGAAGAAAACTTACGCTACATTAAGAGAAAGATACACAGAGTGAGAACAATTGAGCGCCTCGAAGAAGGTACTACCTAGCTAGCAAGCCGAAAGACCAACAACATGAAAGTCGAGTGGAAGTGGTGTGACATCGAGAGATCACAATACCAACACTAAGCAACTATCCTAACGCACCACACCGGCGTGCGTACCAACCCCTAGGCACAATAGAGGAGCAACCCCAATTAACGAGTGACCCATCACGAACCTTGACTGCAAACTCCTCCACATCAAGCTGACACGATTAGCAGGGTGAGGAGGCATTGTTGCATCGTAGCTGAGCAAAGATGAACCGAGATACACGAAGAGCACGAAGCTCACCAAACCAGACGACAGGCATGCGAGAGCCTGGAGCTAGCGAGCGGAGGATGACCAACCACCAAGGGAAACGAAATATGAATGGCGGCAAGGAGCTCCCCAGTGACGCCTTCAAGAAGGTAAACGGCATCAAAGACGACGTCGTCACAGAGCTTTCGCCTGGAGCATAACCGGTTTAATTCCCAAAGAACATCAAAGCCGATCCTGTGAAGCCGGACCGAGAGAGGGGACTAGCATATGAGCCACGCCCCCAAGATGGTGAGCGCCGCCGTGGTCTGCTAACACATGTCAGCGGGGATTTCTCCCTAGCACATCCGTCCACGGTGAACCGCCATTCAAAAATTATAAGAGGAGGGTGATAGTGGGTACCGAGGCGTACGGGCTCTGGATCTGATGGAGGCAGGGGGCGTGGAGGCCGGGAGGAGACGATGCAGGACGGATCTGGCCTTGTTCGATGGAGGTGGGTCCAGGAGGCCGGAGGAGCCGGGTGATGGAGACGTCCCCGACCGGATCCATCGATGGCAAGGGAGTGGAGACCAGTGGGAGGCGAAGCATGGTTGGATTCGCCGGTGGCCGAGGCGAGGGCGTCGGGGGGACGCGTCCTCGGTCGGAGCCGCCGTTGGTGGGAGCGAGTAGAACGGGTGGGGCCGGATCCGGCGGCGGTGAGGCATGGACGGTGCCGGATCAGGCGGTAGGGAGGCGAGGAGGACGTGCGCTGGTCGTGACGAGTAGGAGCCCCGCCGGGTCCGACGAGCAGGAAAACTGGGCGGGGTGGAGCCGTGGGGAGCGAGCCGAGATGAGGAGTGGTGCAGCGTCCGTCGGTGTGGATGGAGATGACGAGGGGAGCCGAGGTGGAGATGTGGGCGCTACAAGCCGAGGAGGGGCCGGATTCGCCGTCGGCACCGCCGGATCCGTCACTGGCTCTGCCGGATTCGACTAACGGGAGACGAAAACGCGGTCGCCGACGCCAGGGGCCAGAACGCCCGCCCACCAAGCTTGCCGCCGCAGCGAGCAGTGCCCTGCCGCCGCCGTCGGCGTCCTTCGACGGCAGCGAGGGGGAGAGAGCTGGGAGAAGGTGTGGTCAGAGCGACGCGGGGGCCCACATACATATTTTATGGCAAAAAAACCGGCTTGGTGCATGAATCGTACAGTGTATAGTGTTCCGCTAATCCTATATACCTAAGAAGTTCATCTCCACTATCTTATTTATCTAAACATGCAAGCTATCCACATCATCAATTCTCCCCATGATTGCCATGTCATCAGCTCACTTCAATGCTTTTTTTGGGGAAAAAATAGTGCTCGGGCTGTGGTGATACAACCCTATCATCTCCCAATTAACACCTATTGATTTTCCATCCCATCTCTTCTTCTTCCAAACCGACGTCTCTTCTTCTCCACCAAATAAATGGAGGAGTAACAGATGGAGTTGTTAATCTGTTATCCTCCACAACAAGTAGCCTTCTGCTCGAGAGGATTAGTCACGTATTCAAGCCCCGCTTCCGATGTCCGTCCCTGTGGGTATAGGTCTTGAAGAGGAGACGGAGGCTGAAATCTTCCACAACCAGCAGGCCGTCGGTGGGAGACGCTGCCGCCGCTGCACATCCACTACCTACGACGTCTTGATAACTCTCCGTTGGCCCTCTCCTCTCTGCCGTTCTCGCGTTCCCCATCGCCCAGTACTACATCAGGGTCTTCACCACACGCCTTATCTGCATCTGCACCAAGTAGGCCACGCGGCGCTGGCACTTCGCCGGCAAGCTCGCCTCGATCGTCTACGCACTGCTTGTGGCCATCACCATCTGCGACGCCTCTGGCTGATCCGTCTCTTTTCGGTTAGTGGTAGCATATCAATAAAATTTTCCATCCACTTGCAGGTGTTAATTCCTCGGGAGAAAATCAATTACTCCTAGGTGTGGATCCATCGGGCTTCCTGGTGTATGTGTACTACATTCTGTGTATTTCTCTACGCAGATAAATCAACCTGCCTTTGCCTTTTTTTATTGCTTTTATTATCTCTCCTTAGTTTGGTTTCGAGACAGTTCTAAGTTCTAACACAAAGTGAACCATGAAAGAGCAACTTCTGCTTTATTTCCTCTACTTCACTTCTGTAACAGAGGTTTCCAAAGCCCACATGTTTGATAAGTACATCTGACAAAAAATCTAATAACAAATAAGAAGTATATGCACACACATCTTTAATTTTAATGTGCTGGTTTCTTCTTTGCAGGTGGAAATCACATGCATCATATCACTGTCGCTTCTGTTAGTCTTGCCTGATGCCTGATAAACCTGAAAATAACACAAAGTTTGTCAATCGGTGTCACTCCTTGGTGAAGTCCCTGAGCGTCTAGGTACACAAGTGAACCTGGCGGATGTCGTCCTCGCATTCGTCTAGCTTCGCTGTGGTCACCCCGGTCGGCCTGTACAGGAAAGGTTCAGGAGCTTCGTCTTTGCCAGTTTTGAATGAATTTTATGTGGATTCAAAATTTGTTTGGTAACCTTCGGCTATATTTCGGTTACTACAGTAACCAATGATCCAGTGCCCCAGGAGATTTGTTTTCATCCGGGATCCAAAATGTTGACGTGTAGTATCCGTTTTGATAAATAATGCGATAAATCTACATCGATCGATTTATTTCTTGGAAAACTTCCATAATTTTATTTAAGTCGAGATTGAAGTTTAGTAGACCCTAAATTGTAAATGTAGTTGTTCAAAATTTCAAGCCATATTTTCTTTTCATTTATCCAATATACATTTTGCATCTAATCTACTCACGAAAAGCAGAAAGTCTCGCAGCAACGCGCGGGGTGTCATTTAGTTATCTAAGTGTTTCAGTCAACGAAAAAAATAGCGCTCTATTTCACGCTAATAGCGGCGCTATAGCGTATCTGGGAGCTGAACGCTACGCTATGCATTTCAGCCACGCTATGGCGCTATACGCGTTAAAGACGCTCTATTGCATGCTATTCACGTTATTCGCTATTTCGCTATAGCACGCAATTTTTCAAAATGACTTTTTCAATAGCCCATTCTACATTTAGCCCATTTTGACCCACTCAGTGCCCTAAATCCCTAATCCCCACTCCTCTGCCATGAATTCCTCTAGTTCATGTGATTAAGTTCTTCAGATTCTGATGAAGATGTCTTTCATTTACTACTTCTACAAGTTCTGCTATGGTGTTGCCTGCTCGCTCCTTGTTGAATTGTTGTCTTGTTCATGCTACTAAACTACTTCCTAGTTCCTACTTTTTTGTGTGTTTTGAATTCTGGACTATATCTATGTCTATTTGATACTTGTTGAACTTCGACTATGTAATAATAATGGAGCTATGTACTATGTTAACTACCTCTAGTTGATGTTTGGTTGAAGAATGGTATATATAGCTACTGAAATCCTGATTTATCATATATTTTTGTCAGACGCTATTTTAAGAAATAGCGCGCTATAGCGTGTATAGCGTTTTTTTGGAGGGTCACGCTATTTAAGATAGCGCGCTATTTTTTTCATTGAATTCAGTACATGATTAGGATGCCACATATTGTTGAGCCCTGAAGATTTTATATAACGCCTCAACCACAAGTTGACTGGCAAGTGTATTGTTACAACATCGATCACAGTTTTAGGTATCTGCGAACCCATGACTCTTTGACTACTTGTCGCTCCATCCTATACCCACACTCGGTCTGATGAGAAAACCGTCTTCGTCGCACATAATCCTCGAGATAGATGAAGAAATGGCGAACCACGCCATCGTCCTTGGTCGTGTAGTGGTAGGTGTACTCGGGACCTGGCACGGATGGGTCGCGAAAGGGCAAGATATCGTTGGGGCACACCATAGTCGCGTCATAGTCCAAGGTCGGAAGGACAGGGTCGAGACGTATTACATGGTTGAGGGAATGCTCTAGGCAGCGCCGTTGGCAACTCACACACAATAATCTCCTGCAGCAGCTCCGGTAGACGACACCAATGTCGACACATGCACCACCCTCACACTTGAGCAGTATGGGCCGTCCTTGATCTGGATGGTCGTCGTAGTGCCTGGCAAGGCGAGCTGGGGGATGAGCGACTCGGTTAGGAAGCTCGTCCTCTTGAACCCGAACTAGGCTCTCCTGGCACAAGACAGGGAAGCCCAAATTGCTCCGGGGAAGATTCAGTTGGTCCATGGAGTAGAGGTTGTCCAAGGCTCTTGTCTTGGTGTCGTAGTACCCTAGAGCCCGTCCTGTGTTGAGCAGGATCCTTCCGTCGTCCATCTCCATCGGCATTACCACCTGAACCGTCTTGAGAGAGTACTCGGGATGCTCGTCGAGGCATATCTTGTATGCGTCAACCCATGAGATGGAGGAGGAGGAGGAGTCCTTGCGCATCGTCCATATGTCCATCTCTCCCACCCCGGCGTTCATGGCCACGAGCGAGAGCGTTCCATTTAGTTCTACAAGGAACGCATCATCGTTCGAGCTAATAATTGGTTCGCACGGAAGGATGCTAAACGCACGGGCAGAGATGTCCAAGGCAACAATGGCGCGGCGCTCGTGTCCGGCCTCGCTCACCCAGTAAAGTGTCCCATCGACATGCGCCGGTGGCATGTCGCTCACCATCCTCGGAGGCTTGCCAATGCAGCTCCACTGCTTCTCGCTGCTGGTTTTGATCACGCAAGCCAAAGTAGCGCCGATGTAGCCTATCTCCACCGCAACATGCTCTCCGGTTGACCGATCGAAACCGAACCCCACTCTTCTACCAAGCGAGAAGGGGTGGCCGTGATGATGCCCAGCTGGTGCCAAGTCCAGCTTGCCATGCCTTCCAAGACACTGGATGGCGCCGGTGCATGGGTTGCACAGGAAATCATCCATGCCGGTGCTTATCAGGTTGAGCCCGTGGCACGGTTTGGAGCAGATGATCTTGTCATTTACAAGAGTGTCGTCAGCAAGGGCATTAGCTTGAAGCCAATTCTTCACCGGGGCAAAGTCAAAGAAAGCACGACGAGCAAGGCCATTATTGGCCATCAAGATCCTCGTCGGCCTCTTCACCGACAAGTGCGTCCTTACAAAACTCTCACTCTCGATGAGAGAGCACCATTGCTGGCATACTAGCATAGACTGAGCGATTGACTTGACCGGAAGCCGTACTAGGATCTCGGTAACTGCCGATAACATGTCCTTCTCCTGTCGACGATCCTTCCCTTGGATCCGGACTAACTTGTCCTGGTAGAGACCAAGCCAAAGAGCCGCAGCTGCCTCCTTTCGACCGGTCCGGATACCAGTCTCAGGAGCAGAGAGAACTAGTCGTAGATCCCCTGTGGCCGGATCATAAGCATGGACCTCATGGCGCGACGTAGCAATCATTATCCTTTCCTTATCCTGCTGATCAATCCCCGTACCGAGGATAGTGATGAACCGGGGGCTATGTACGTCCCGTGCAACAAGATGTGTGACATCAATGTGATAATGCAGTGACCAGTGATCCCGGAGCATCCATACGTCCAGCCAGCCTCTATCATGTCCCCGACGACGGAGGTCATGGAGCAGGCACAACGAGCCTTCCAGCTCCGCTAGGTGCATGGGGACCGCCGGCAGGTCGTCACCCAATTCTCTGTACTCTGCCACATGAACGCTTGCAGGCGCATTGAGAAAATGGAAGGTTTCTGTGGCGACGGAGAAGCAAAGAATGGCGTCCCGACCAAGTGGCTGCTCCGGCTCCGTACTATTAGGGTATACTAGCCAATGCAGGCATCCATTTGCAAGCACCGGAGGTGTCTTGGTCACCAAGTCTTCGGTTTGGAGGGCGCTCATGAGCTTTGCCATCTTCTCTGATCCCACCGAAAGCTCCATGTCGTGGTTTACCGGCCTCCACTTCCGAGTTGGGGCACAGAGCGTGTAAATCTCACAGTGAAGATCCATGTCTTTGCAGAAGAGATGGACCACCTTGCGCTCTCCGGTCCGATCATCGTAGACCAGGCCGGCGCTGGATTGCATCAGGTCACGGTGCTGCTTGGGCAAGGGGACGCACTCCCCGGTGCTGGGGTTGCACACCCAGTAGGTGCCGGAGCGGGTGTCCGAGAAGAGCATGGTGCCATGGCACGGCTTGCTGGACAGGCACATGAAGTCGACGCGCACGCCGTCGACGGTGAAGAGAGGGACCGCGACGGAGGCGCCTTGGGCGCAGCAGTAGGCGGTCATGGAGGCGTTGGGCGACGGCGCGAAGACGACGAACTTGTCCATGCGCCGGGCGCGGGCATCGGCCCTGGCCGCGTAGGCGTTCGTGAACGCCGGGGAGGTGAGCAGGGCGGCCCATGAGCGACAGACGGCGCGAAACCGGAGGATGGACCTGGACGGGAGCAGCAGGAGGATCTCGGTCAGGATCTCTTCCGGTAGCTTGCTGGCGGCGGTGCAAGGTGTGCGCTTGCTCCTCTTGGATTCCCTCGACGACATGTCGGGTGCCATTGTTGTCGAGCTACGGTTGCTACGCTAGGGCTGACGCTGCAAACCTTTGCTTTGCTGCTTAATACGGAGTATAAGGGACGGCGATGTAGATGTTGTACTGCTACAGCCAGTCCGATTCCAACTAGATCTCCGGATTATCAGGTCAGTTTCCAATCCGTATCGGATACAACTTGCAATTTGGAAACGTCTTCTAGTATACTAAGGATGTCAGTGTTTCTTTTTACTGATTTTAGGCAAACCATCGGTGATTATTATTTTTTGCGGGAAAGCCATTGGCTAATGTAGCTCTATGAACACATATCTATGCTTATACCAACTAAACAAAAAAAAGTGAAGATTTGAGCATCGGAAATAAATAGCCGCTCTAATTTTAGACCAAAGATAATATGATTTCAAAATAGGACACCGATATTTGACTACCGTTACTAATATAGGATAGTGCGGAACGATCGCAAAAAAGTTATGAGCGGGAAAGCCATTGGCTAATGTGCAACCAACAAGCCACCTTACTCGTGGTTGGAATCGGTTTAGTTATGAGCGAGGATATTAGATGGCCGACGATGAACACGTCAGCAAAATATATTGTTCTATTTCAAAACTTTTTCTTTTGTAGTTTAAACCGTCGCTCCGATTCAAAATTCGTTTTTAGGTAAAAGATTCGTGGTGACGAGATCTTCGAAACTAGATCCTATATTAATATGTTTCGACGACTTTATTTTAATCAAAAATTACCACACCTAGACTATATACACTATCATGCCTACAGTACGTAACTTATCATTGTATTTACACTGAATTTATTGAGGTATGTTTTCAAACTATTTTTTTGCTGGGGTTAAAATTTACCATGATATTTATGAATAAATTATTACGTTTACAATACCACTGCTTTCATCGGTGTCGTGACTTGCCCACGAGGTTAGGTGAACGTGTTGACACGACATGGCTCATTTATAAACGAAAACCCAAGGGTCAAGTTGGGCCAGGCTGTTTAGAGGTGTGCTGGGCCGTGTGGTGCTCGGCCCGACCCGTTAACCAACTATGATCGGGTTTGTGCTGCATAAGATACCGTGCATTACAAAGAAGTTATAGAGGGTATATTTTTTGACTACCTAGGTATTTTCCGAATCTAAGTTACCACACTGTTTTTACGTGAGTTATTAGGTCTGGGGTTGAATATTACCATCTTATTTACATAAAAATTATCGGGATTACGTTTTTCGAGGAAAAAAAACTGTCGAAGTTATCGTGGTGATTGTACGTGAGTTATCAGTCCTGTTGTGCATATATGACCACGTGTCCATGTTATTTACATAGAAGTTACTGGAGATATATTTTTCAACAACTTTTATCCAGGATATTTTTTTTCTCAAGTCAACATTTATCTTCTTCCATGGTTATCAAAATAGTCAAGAACAATAAAGAAACAACAGAAAATAAAATAGCCGTGATTTTTTTTTGAGAAAAAAACAGCCGTCAACTCACGAAGAAACAGTTATCTCCCTCGCATATTTGCAAGTATTGTGGGCCATCCATATTGAGCAAAAGCTCGTCAGTTTGACGCCATTAGGCGTCATACAGGGAGTCTCTCAATATAACGATGATTGGACCACTTTGAGCTCTCCAATGGCAGATCTTTCGGATTTTATTTATTATTCCTTACATTAAACTTTTAAGCACATGCTTTTTGGCCTATTTATCATCTTTCAAAAAGTCAAAATTATTTAAAATTGATCAAATTTATAGCAATAAAACATCAACACTTATAAATATTAAATAAATACAATATAAAAATACATTACAAGATGAATCTAACGATATTGATTTGTTATTACTGATATAGATAAATTTCTCTACGTGTTTAATCAAAGTTAAACTAATTTGAATTTTCAAAAAATATATACCATATATTTAGGAATGGAGGGAGTATAGGTTAAAGAGAACCATTCGAAAATCCGAGTAAGTTTGGCTCTAAAAGATTATTATTTTTTGGATGAGAACTTGGCTCTAAAAGTTAACTGCCGAATAAAAGCATAGCTTCATAAGCCAATTGATATCCAATCATACAGCAGCACAAAAAAAAAAGTTTTGAAATTTCAAACATGGGCTCTTTGACAATTTCTGGGTTCGAATTTACTAGATGGACTAGAAATGTTCGGTATCCTCCTCTACGGGGTGCATCCATGACTGCGTTTTCCCTGTGTTCTTAACCACGAACTTTCTCTCAATTCATGAAAACTGATGTTCATAGTCGAACAGCTAAACGTTTATGTTACACATCGCGGTTAGCATATCACATTAACTTGCATTAGTCTGCTAATTAAGTCCAACTAGCGCTAATTAACACCCAAAACGGTGGAAAAACTACAGAACATGGCCCCGTATAAATACACATCCCGCTGCTCCTCACACGAAAGCGAGCACGAAGCCAAACCAGCGACCATGAGGGCCACGATCCTCGCCGCGCTCCTGCTGGCCGCGTGCCTCGCGCACGTCGCCGCCGCGCCCCGGCGCTCGCTCACCGTCGACGACTACGCCTCCGACGACCCCCTCTTGGACCCGGAACCGTGTCGGGAGGCGATCAGGACGCTGTGCACCTGCAAGCACGACCTGCTCCGGTCCTTCCTCACCGGGAGCGCCGTGCCGCGTCCCTGCTGCGAGGCGGTCGGCGATGTCGACGCCTTCTGCGACCTCTTCTCCGCCAAGATCATTAACGTGCTCCTCCCGCGCAGGCTGCATAAGGAGTGCGACGAGTTCAACCGGCACCCCGGCGGGAGGGCGCTGCCGCATGACCCCTTAGCTGGGGTACCTTTCCCGGAATCGATCGGGCCCGGTGATGGTGCGCGCCCGCCGCCGGCACCAGAGGAGTACACGAGCTTGCGCTTCCCTCCACCAAGGGCAACCAGAGTCTCCGG
The DNA here is from genome assembly GCA_950022295.1 of Bromus sterilis. Lineage (NCBI taxonomy): Eukaryota > Viridiplantae > Streptophyta > Magnoliopsida > Poales > Poaceae > Bromus > Bromus sterilis. The sequence continues at coordinate 11,847,575 of OX465596.1, forward strand.
TGGTGGTGCACGCGCGCCGCCGGCGCCAGACGCGTACACGAGTGTTAGCTCCTCTCCACCGCCCGCAACGAAAGGCTCCGGTGGTGGCGTACGTGCTTCGCCACTGACGCCAGAGGGTCACACGAGTGCCAGCGCCCCTCCTCCGGCAGCAACCAGAGTGTCCGGTGGTGCACACCCGCCGTCGGTGCAAGACCTGCCCCCAATCACGGGCTTTTTTCTTCCACCGCCCCGCGCACTTAGAGTTCCCGGTGGTGGTGCACGCGCGCCGCCGACGCCAGAGCGCCACACGAGTGCCAGCTCCCCTCCATCGCCCGCACCCGGAGTGTCCGGAGGTGCACACGCGCCGTCAGCGAAAGACCTTCCTCCAATCACGGGCTTTTCATTTCCAGCGCCGCCCACAGCCAGAGTTCCCGGTGGCGGTGCACGTCCACCGTCGACGCCAAAGGGCCACACGAGTGCCAGCTCCCCTCCACCGCCTGCAACCGGAGTGTCCGGTGGTGCACACGCGCCGTCGGCGGTAGACCTTCCCCCGATCACGGGCTTTTTTCTTCCACCGCCACACGCGCCCAAGGTTGCTGGTGCTGGAAATGGAAGCACGCACACGCCGGGAGCTGCTGGCACCCATGAGCCCGTGGTGCGTGGCGTCCCGGCCGTGCCCGTTCATGGCGAAGCTGGTGACTCCAGATCGCCTAAATCGAAGGGCACATCGGCGCCACCCGCGGCAGCGCGACCGGCGAGCCCGAGCTCGGATAGTTTGGGGTATGGCTCGCCGCCCTAGCCGCTCCGATGAGTTGTTCGTCATGTCCTTCAAGTGTAACTTGTAAGAGTGTAACGTACTCTACGTACTAAGCATTGTCGCAAAAAAATTACGTACAATAAGCAGTGAGAAAATGATGTGGTTCAAGGGCACCATGGCAGGTACGTCATGCTTAAGTTGGACCAGTTATGTACTCAAAGATTTTGCAGTTTTCGAGATAAATCGTTGATGTATATTAGTAGAGTTTATCCTTTAGCACAAAGGGTCAAAATGAAACAAATATAACTTGAGATAAAGTTTGAGCTTCAATTAATTTAAAACTCTAGGCACATAAAGCAAGGGGTGTGGAACTCATTTCTATTCACGGATGGCTCGACAATTGGCATAACTAGTTTGTAATTTTTCTCTCCCCTTTTTTCTCGTTTGTAATCTCTCCTCTATCCCTCTTGATGTAATATTGGTCTCGATGCCCACAGTAAGCATTTTGCTTATGGTTTTAATAAAAACGAAGGTAGGGGTTTCTGCCCTTTCCGAATTCCGTAAAGAAAAATAATTTAAAACGGAAGAAGCACTTTTAGCATAGAGAGAGAAAAACCCACCAGAAACTGGGTTATGAATCTCTTGAATATTTGTTTTTGAGCTAATTAGTACTTCCTAAGATCAAAAACTGATTTCTCAGCAAGCACTTGAAATTTAAGCCCAAATAGGAAATGTACCCGCCCCATTAATTACTAATGGCATCGGTATGCTAAGTGACATTTTGCATATTTACCATATTATCTATATTTTTTATATAATTTGCCATTTCTACAAAAAATGAGAAGGAAGATTTGCCAAGCTACCTACATTTGTTTTTGCATATTTTATCATCTCTATAAGAACGAAAAGTAGAATTTGTCATGCTATCAACAATTCTTTTACTCGTTACAAAAAAAAGGAGAAATTGATGGGTCATGCCTGAACCTGGCGCGGTGGTACGCGTGCCGGCGCGGTACGCTCCGTTAAGCTATCGTGTCACACACACACAAAAACACTCGTAATCGTAGCATGCTCGGCTTCGTCAGTTCTTCTTTGTTTTGGAGTCGAGTTGGATTATGTCTCTTCTTTTAGGGTAGTCGGATTACAAAAATGCTACATCCACGGACTGATTACTGGGTTTTACGGGATCCTTCCCCTAATAAATTATTGCCCCCTGATTTTAACGAGAAAATCGGTTATTTGCCACTTTTAATATGTGGCTTCTCAAAATTGCCACTCTCAAGATTGAATTCTTAAAAATGCCATTCAGTACATATGCACTTTATTTATCATGCCATTCTTCCTTTTTCATTGCTATTCTTTTTTCTCTTTCCAATTATAGGTACAGGAAAAGACCAAACTGCCCCTAATGCTATCTACACGTACTGGGAATCCTATCAGGAGAATCAGCAATTGAAGCGGACGAGATGTTGCCCGCGTATATTGTGCTTTCAGCATATCGCCATATCGCCGATCACCTGGACGTTCTTGCCCCCATCTCCTCCACGCCGCCTATCGCCGATCTCCATCATGCTGCCTGCCGCCGATCCCTTCCACGCGCCGCTGATCTTCTCAACCTGTAAATGCATCCATCTTGCTTCCATCACGCCACTGCTTCTCGTTGACCGTCGTGTTCAGTGCAGGGGTGAGGTGCCGTGGCTCGCGCAGGCATCCTGGAGACGAGGGCGAGCTGCTCCGGCGCGTGCGGACGTGGGCGAGCCGCCCCGGCGACGAGCTGCAGTTGCTTACGCAAGCTGCCGAGCTGCACCGCAAGCGCAGGCTATCAGCGAACGACGGCGACGAGCATTCATGGCCACTACGCTGAGCTAGCCTCGAGCAATCCCACCAAACCAGTTCCCACACACGAGTTGATAAGGGGTACTTTGGTCTTATCAAGTTAGAGATAATCTCTACTACTTATAAAAGAACGAACTAGAATTTTTCTACAACCACCCAAACAAGTGTACACAGGGTAATCAGAACCCTTTGATCTAATTTAGTTAAATCTAAGAGCCCGTAATGATCCGATGGTCTGCCAGTTAATCGAATGGTTGAGATTGAATGTTTTGCCCGCGGCAGACGATGAAAGCGCACGTCGCCTGGTCGATCTGATGTGTAACTTAGGAAACAAACTCTCCTTCATCCTTCCGTATTTAAAGGACCCAAAACAGACGCATGTGAGATAGTTCCCTTAGAAAACGAGAGAGGAGGTTAAAGCCCGTGCATGCAGGGCGAGTAATTGATGGAAACCTTCCATGTGAATCGTCCTGGTTGAATGCAAAGAGATAACTTCTTCTGCTAATCAAGCCAGTGACTCGATAGAAGAAAAGGGCACTCCCAGCGCATGGGGTGAGCGACGCTTTCCAACACCGGTAGAAAGGGAGGGGAGGTAGTCCGGCTGAATTGATCATGAAGTAGAGAACGACGTCGCTGGATACACGCGGATCACTGCACGCCGCTCCTCCGCTCCTCTGTTCTTCCAAGCCCACGCGTATCAGGCGTCTTGGCAAGGTATGGCAGCTCCCGGCGGCAGTCGCTGCACAGATGTAGCACCCTCATGTGCTGATCTTCTGTTGGGCATGCGTTGATGTGGTTCGTGTATCGTGTTGCATGTGGTGGTGGTGATCTGTGCTGGCATGTCTGCTCGCGCGTGAAGTTGCCTGATGATATATATGGAGTAGTAGATGCTGGGCTTGATCAGACCGAGGTCAGCGGCACGGTGCCTCTCGGCCAGCTGCAGGGGGCTGATGGGTTGCGCGGGCACAGGAGAGGTGGTACCGGCGGCTCGGCCCGGGCACCGAGCGGCCAGATCAGCGAACTCGATGTTACACATGCATGCCAGGGGCAAGTCTATGGCATGGTCTGGATTCTGCCATAGCTAACTCGGTCTCCGTTAAGTATCGTTCTGCACATAGATCATACCATGTTTTTTGACATCTCCTTTTAATTTAACAATTGCATCTATCTAGCATCAGTGTCGGGTGAGGTTAGTCTACAAGAAAGACTAGAGACTAAACTTGTCAGTTGTGTCTATTACTACATTCCCTTCGAATGTGAACTGACTACTATTGTAAATTAGCAAGCTACATGAATGCTTGCTTGATCACTTTTTTCATGGTGGCGTTGAGTAGCCTACATCATTACTGGTATGAGCTATTTTGTAAGTGTGGTATTGATGATATTTTTGTAAGTTTTTCATTGGTTCCATCTGGTTTTATACATGCGATTGCAAAATAATCATTTGAATATGAATTACTGCAGTTTTGTATATTTCTATTCGGTCTATGTGAGGTCTGCCACTGTGTGCATCACAACGTGAGGTGCAACAACCGTCATGGTGTCATTGTGGATGATGGCGTGGCGAGATAGTCGGTAAGGACTTCCCACCGAGTACAAGAGGTCGATGACTAGCACACCATGATTCTTCCTCTCTTCCATGTGGAGATGACCTATAGCTCCCTTTGATTGATGGCAAGGCCTTCCCACTGAGTACTTCAGTTCCCTTGAGTCTCTTTCTTATGTGAAGGTAAAGATCAGTTTGTTGGTCATCGTGTTAATTAGATGTTGTTGAAAGAATCCTTGTGGATTCTAAGCTGACATTAGCCTAGACATACATTTTTTTCATCATCTGGTGTATGTTGTTGCAGGTTCTAAACTCTAAAATGTCGTACTCACTTGGCAACCCAGATCCATGTTTTGAACTCTCGGTATTCAATCCAAACTCTAAGCCATGATTCCTTGTATATCCTACCAATGAACTAATTTACAGTACTGCTAATGATGGTATATGTGTAGTCTTATATCCTTATAATGTTTAATTTAAAATATTGCAGGACACCATTTTTGCGGGATATTGAAGTAAATGATAACGTATCGCTCCACCCCAGATGCTGCTGATTGCCCCGACAACTCATCGGCACATGATAACTGCCCTTCGGCGCAAGCGGAACATGCCTTAACACCAAGCGGCTCGATGAGGACACTGATATCCTTTCCTATGAGCAACCATCAATCTCCCATTACATGCTTATATTCCACCTTTGTGAATGATATGCTACGGTATATAAATTAATTGGTTGATATACGGCGTAGATGTGTTGTTCTGGAAAAGGTTACATTGCATCGTATTGTTAAGAATTAATAATCTCAACCGTTATAAGTTCCTTGCCAATGTTGTCCCGGAGGGCCAAACTCAGCAACCTATAGCATGTGAACAAAAGAAGAGGCTAAACTTGTAAAATCACTATCGACTTACCCATAAGAATATGCTATTACAAATGTATAACTTATGGTAAAAAATACAACCATTGATAGTCTATAACTTCTGCACATTGGCACGTGATTTGTGCTCCTACAGGGAAGGAATTACGCTTTCTATAGTCATCTGATGGGATCAGATTTCATTATTTTAATTCGTGTTAGTTGGCGCTTTGATGACGACATGTTTATTATGGTTTCTTTTCTTGCTCTTCAATGAAGTGTGCTGCTTTTTATATTTTAAAATATCTTTTGAACAATTTTAGTGCACTCAGGATGAAAAATATGTTCCACTGTATTTTGATTACGAAGATTTTTTTTTGTAGAAGTACTACATTGCTAACATCTCTATTGCATGTGCTATATTTGTACATTATTATTGAAAAGAGGAAGAATGGTTCGATGACTTTTGAATCTGATTGCCCAGATAGAGATGTGAAAGTCAAGAAAACATAATATATAAGAGGTCGTGGGCTTCATTTATGAAGTACCTGTTGATCTAATTATCGCTTGATTTTTTTTCCTTAGAGTTTAGTTATCCATTGCTTACACAATGATATTAGTACCAATTATAGGATTGCGTCTCCACGTATCCAACACAATCCAAGGTGTTTTTCGATCATAACTAGCTTTCTTTTTCTTTACAACCTATGAGAATACTTAATGGATTAAACAACATTTTATGGGTGTAGGCAACAACATGACCAGAATAATGTCTCCCTAAAAACATCTTGAGTCACATCACCACATTGTGTATCAATTTAATTTATTTTTTGAAATTTCTTATTTTATCTTTTACATATTAATGTGAATCGTATTTGTTTAACATTAGACGTGCGTTGCACGTGCAAACTTACTAGTGAGAAAGAAAAAAGAAAAGCAATGAGAAAGAAGAATGGCATGATAAATAAAGTACATAGGTACTGAATGGCATTTTTACAAATTCAATCTTGAGAGTGGCAATTTTTTCAAAGCCACATAACGAAAGTGGCAAATAGCCGATTTTTTGGGTGGGGTCCCAATCAACCCCTTAATCCAATCAGTCACCGCATATTGCATAACAGCCCGTAATATCAAGTAAAACTCCATGGATATAGCATTGAGGGGAAACAGCAGGACTCTGCTGTGTTATTTTTATTGATTTTCAAATAAATGGTACAAAGTTCAGAGAAAAGAAAACAGAGCTATACAAAGAGAAAAATAAAAACCAGCCCTATGTGGCAAGATGCCACCGAAAACAAACAAATAAACACAAATACAGAAAGCACAAGGGATCTATCTAAAAGCTTCCACCCAATCTTGCATGCCACCATAAGCTGTCCTCTTTGCCCTGTAAATCAGCCAAGACATCTCGGCTTTAAACTTGCCTCTGCATCTGAGAAGACTTGGGGTGATATTCTTGAAGATAAAGTCGTTTCTTGTATTCCAGATAGCCCAGCACACTAGGATGATCACTTCCATAGCAAATGGTACATTGAGTGATTGCTTGAGATGAGCAATTTCTTCAGTAACAGTGCTATGAGGTGAGTGCCAAGCTGGGCAAAGGTAATTCCAGCAATGTGTTGCAAAAGGACAATGAAAAAAGAGGTGATCTCTATTTTCAAGATTACTCTGATTGCACATGACACAGCTATAGTCTGGAATAAAGAAACTTTTACGCCTGAGCATTGCTCTGGTATTCAGTCTGTTGTGCAACAAGAGCCAGAAGAAGATCTTGTGTTTGAGCTGACAACAAGTTTTCCACAGCCAAGAGAAATGGATAGGTGGATCCTGAAAATCTGAGAGTAGTGAATAGATCTTTGACACTTGGAAATAATTCTTTCCCCCCGGAAGATTCCAAATATCTTGATTCTCGTTGAGCTCCATCTCAGAACAGCACACTAGCAGGTCCTGAAACTGTTCAAAAGCCTCCACAGATAAAGGGAGATGAAAATGATCAGCAAAATCATATGTGTTTAAAAACTTTAGTAAGGAGATGTTCTGCCCTTTAGAGTAAGAGAAGAGATGCGGCCATAAGTCCTGTTTAGGGTGGTAATCCCAATTGTCTTGCCAGAAATTCACAGTACTACCATTTTGCACTTGACAAGTATGAAGCTGCTTGTAAGTGGCCAACATTTTGAGGCAATCTCTCCACCAAAAAGAGCAGTTTTGGGTGGAGACCTGGGTACCACCATGTTGATAATAAAAGTCCCAGATAAAATGGACCCAAGGTATATCCACATGATTCATGAATTTGTGCAACATTTTCATCAGGAGGCTGTGGTTTTGCTTTTCCAAGTTAAGAATCCCTAAACCTCCTTTTGTCTTGGGTCGACAAACTAGATCCCATGCAGCAAGAGGTGGGTTCCTTTTTTCTAAATCTTTACCTCTCCAGAAAAAGTGTCTTCTATATTTATCAATTTGGTCAATGATGCCTTTGTATAGAAGGATGTTACTCATGGTGTAAGTGGGTAATGAAGAGAAGACTGCATTGATCATTAAGAGTCGACCATCATAGCTGAGAAACTGAGAACAAGCAGATAACCTCTTTTGAATCCTTTCAATGATATACATGAACTGCTCCATTTTGGGTTTTGAGAAGCTCAGAGGTGTGCCCAAGTAGGAGAAAGGTAAGGCACCAATGGAGCAACCCAGAATATCAGAGATCTGTACCAAAGTAACCTCATTAATGTGAATGGGATATATGTTGGATTTAGAGTAATTCACCTTGAGCCCAGAAGCAAGAGAGAATTGATTGATCAAATCTTTTAAAGTCTGCATTTGAGTAGCACAAGCAGGAGTAAGGATCAGTGTGTCATCAGCATACTGCAGAATAGGGTACCCAGGGCAGGAAGGAATATGGAGAGGTGCAGCCAACCGATTGTGGTGCATTGCATCATTCAAAATGGTTTGAAGAAAATCCGCAGCCAGCACAAACAACAAGGGAGAAAGAGGATCCCCTTGTCTGACCCCTCTGCGACATTTGAAAGTAGCTCCCGGGACACCATTCAGTAGAACTGCAGAGGTAGCAGAGGATAGGATCCCTTGCACCCAGAAACACCATTTATCACTAAAACCTTTCCTCTTGAGCATTGCCAAAATCATGCCATGCTCCATTGTATCAAAAGCTTTCTCAAAGTCCAATTTGAGAACAACAGTAGGTATTTTGCTTTTGTGACATTGATAGAGATACTCATAGGCCCATGCAATGCAATCTTGAATAGACCTTGATTTAAGCAAACCATATTGGTTGTCATGGACCAGCTCCAAGATCACAGATTGCAGTCTGTTTGCTAGCAGCTTGGTTAGCAACTTAATGGTGCAACTCAAGAGAGAGATGGGTCTATAATCATTAACCATTGAAGCTCCCTGTTTCTTAGGAACAAGAGTGATATATGAGTTGTTGATACTCTGCAAACATAAAGATCCCTCATGGAATTGAGCACAAAGATCATAAAAATCTTTCTTAATGATGGGCCAGCACCTCTTAATAAAGTCTGTATTAAAGCCATCAGGCCCAGGAGATTTATGTGAAGGGAACTCCTTGATAACAACATCAATTTCTTCATGAGTAAAAGGCATCTCCAGGAAGTCTAAATTGATGTGGGGCTCAATGAGAGATAAAAGTTCTGGAGGGATTGTGAAATTCTCAGAAATACCCAGTCTTGCTTTGAAAGCTTGATGTAAAAGTGAAGCCTTTTGGTGATGATCAACCACCTCCACACCATCCCTATCAATAAGGGAGGTAATAGTTTTATCTCTGTATTGAGTAGAAGCCAAAGCATGGAAGAACTCCGAGTTTTCACTTCCCAATGTAACCCATTTTATTTTCCCTCCCTGTCTCCAGTATTCCACTTGATGTTTAAGGAGCTTATCTAAATGAGACTTAACTGCAGATCTAAAGTCAGCCTCCCAAGCATAGAGAGGTCGAAAATTCTCCAAGCTATCCAGCATTGCAACTAGGGCATTTGCAAACTTGATATCCTCCTGTAAATGGGACAGAGTTTTAGCCCATTTCTTCAAAGCTTTCCTGAGGATTTTCATTTTAGCATTGATCCTCTTTGCTGCATCTGCATAGTGAATGCTCTGAGTCCAGATAGATTCCACTAAGGGTAAAATTTCAGGTTGCAGCAACCACCAATTTTCAAATATGAATATACTACTTTTAGGCATGGAATTCTGAATGCTGACAATGCAAGGCACATGGTCAGAGGTAGTCATATCCATTGGAAGAGCCACTGTGTTAGGATAAGATAGTGTCCAAGCCGGGGATGTGAAAACCCAATCCAATTTTTCCAGTAAAGGATTAGATTGCATATTACTCCAGGTAAATTTTCTCCCTTTCAAAGGGATCTCCACAAGTCCGAGGTTACTGATAACTGCATTAAATTGCAGCATTTCATTTATATTGCCCCCAGGTTTACTTCTATCGTCAGGTCCTCTAAGGAGATTAAAATCACCAACCAGAAGCCAGTCCGCAGAGTCAGGGATCTGAATCCCATCTAGCCATTGTAGAAATTCAAGCTTTTTTTCTTCTTGACATGGGGCATAGATGTTAGTTAGGGTCCAGCAACTGCCACATTTCAGAGCTTGTAAACCAACTGATACAGCATATGTGTTTTGGAACAGAACCACTCCCTTAAAAATAGATGAAACCCAAACCATGAGAATCCCTCCTGATCTGCCCACAGAAGGTTGGAAAGCAAAAGCGTCAAATCTAGCAGGGCAGAATTTCCTGACAAAGTTAATGTCAATGGATTCCTTTTTAGTTTCTTGAAAACATACAACTGCGCAGCCACTTTCAGAAATTTTGTTTGAGATGTGTAGCCATTTATCAGGGGAGTTGAGCCCTCGAATATTCCAGTTAAGCACTTTCCAAGACTGCTGAGACATTACAGTTCTCATGGGGGGTCACTTTGATAGTGCAAAGCTTACTGTGGCACCACAGAAAGTTGCAAGCCTTAATCATGCATACAGGATACCAGGGCCTGGAGTAGACTAAATACCAGGTGCCAATCCAATGTGCACCTGGGAGGAGCCATGCAAAGACCAAGCAGTAAAGCAAGCAGCAACATAAAAATCCATCATTACATGAAAAGCTTAATGTCTTGATAGTTTGAAACCCCTTAACGCCAACTGAGATAAAGTAGAAAACATAGGCATTCAAGGTCCAAAATGACACTGAGAGAAGCATAGTATAAAGGAAAAGCAAGAGGCGCTTCATCCAAGACCATGGGATCTCCACTCTACTTCTTCTTCTTCTTGGGGATCTTGGCAGCATCAACATTCTTATTGGGTTTTCCTTGCTTATCTTCTTTCTGCGTAGCCGACGGCCAAAACTTTTCAGACAAATTTTTAACCACATTTTTGTTCAGAGGTGGCTCCACAGCCCTACATGCCAAACAATTCTTGTCGAAGCAGGTTTTCCCCTTGTACCCATGAGCCATTTTCTGGATTCTTGCGCTTCTCCTCACCTTAGATTCAACCAGAGGAACACGTGCTCTTTTCTTTTTTGCATGGACAGCAGAGGTTGATAGGTGGGGAGCCATTGACAAAGGGGTGATCTTGGCATCTTGAGGAGTTGAGAAACCTTGGCTTATATCTTTGCTGGCCTGTGTAAGAAAACAAGTAGGAGCAGTCTGAGCAGGACAGCAATCTGGGATCACAAATTGCCACATAGAGTTGGTGTCACCATCTTCCTGCATAATGGTCCAAAGCTGAGAGAGAAGCATGGATCTAGCCCAGTCAAAATGCTCAGGTGTCAGCAGCTTCGCAGTGAAGAAATCAACCCAAGGAGCCGGCACTAGGATGAAGCTCTGCTAAGGGGAGGATGGTTTAAAGTGAGAGGACCAGGCCACCAGTCCTTCCTAGGAGACAACAGGCACCAAAATTAAGCATTGATTTATTACCACATCTCCAGCCTCAGCGGACTTCAGGGGAGGGACTCTATCATCAAGATCAGAGCAAACAGGGGACACAACAGAAATGATATTGAGAGAACTGGGATTCAGGTTTAAGTCTCCCTCAACCTGATATGGGATCCCAGAAATATCAGGCACAGTTTCCTTCAAACCACCATCCTCAATATGCAGAGAGGGAGTATAACACACAGGGACCACAGGGGGGATTACACCTTCGCGTGCATCGGCGGAGGCCGCCACATCCTGGACCTGCCGGAGGACGCGCGCCACGCCCGTTTCTTCGGCTCCTACGAAGGCCGGTGGCTGTTCCTGGCACTCCGCCGGACGGAGGGGCATGTGCTTTGGAAACCCACGCAACTCCACGCACGAAACCCACGCACGCAGCGGAGGCCAAACCTAGCGCCGCCACCGCCACGCAAAGCGCCGCCGCCGGTCGCTTCCTCACCTCCTCTCCCCTCCGCCGCCCCCCGCGCGGGCGGCCGAGGGGCCCCAACCCTAGACGCCGGTTTCTCCTCGTCCCATCTCTCCCCTCCGCCACCGCTGAAGGAAGCCGCCGGGCAAAGCTTGGGCGGCTGACGGCGGTGACGGAGGAGTCTCTCCTTCTCGCATGCAAGGTGGCGCGCGGGCACCCGAACGAGCGGAAGTGCGCCTTTGGATCCGAGCATCTGCGGCGGTGGCGGCTCTCTTCCGTCGAAGATCGGCGGCAGGTGACTAATGGTGAAGATGCTGCTCCTTGCCGCGGTGCTGCGGCACCTCGGATCGGCGGCGGCGTGGAGAGCTTTGGTGGACGGGCCGGCTGCGCACATGGTCTGTACTCCGGTCAGATCTGAAGTGGCTTGCTAGCTCTGCGGAGATAGAGATCGGTGGAGATCCGTGCGCATGATGCGAGATGGAGGTTTCGAGTAGCTCTGGGTGAAAACCTTGCCCTCGGCTAGACGCCATGGCCGGCGATGACGGCGTTCTTCTGTGTCGTTTCCTTCTTGAAGGCATAGCCGTGGAGATGCTAGACACCGATATCCGCTAACTTCGGGGGAAACCCTAGATCAGTCGATCAGATGATGGCGGATCTCTCGTGTCGTTCCCCCCTTGGGGGCATCAGCCTTGGAGGTGTGCATTGGATCGAGGGACAAGTGGACGATTTCAACGGTGGAGTGGCGTTTCATGTCACGCATCGAAGACGTTGAGTCATGGCGGCGTGGTGCAGCAGGGTCTCGGCGAAGGATGCATGATGATGGACGCGTGAAGGGAGGTGGCGTCATCTGGTGCTATGGTGGCATCGACGACAGGCCTGACGAGGTTGATGCATCAGTTCTGCTCTGAAGATGGACCGGTGGAAGATGGTGGTCACGACATCTGCAGTGTGCACATGCGGTGCTCGTTAAGGGTGTGTCGGACCGGTGTGTGTGACCCAGTCCAGGCAATGCGGCTTGGTTGGGGTATCTGGGTTTAGATGTTGGACTTTGGTGTGAGGTCTGGGTATGCGGCCCCGACAATCTACACCCCTTCATCAAGAGGATAGGGATAACAACATTTGTTGTATAGTTGGTGGCTTCAGACTTATTGTTGTATGACTTTGTAAGGTTTTGTGGAGTAAATGGCCGTATGCATCACTCTGATGCAAAGGCCGGAGGTCATCCTCCATTTCCAAAAAAAAATGTGCTGCTCAACCTCCGCACCCGCGAGCGCATCCCGCTCCCGGACGTCGAGTACGGGGAGATCTGGCTGGTTGGGCAGGGGCCGACCGCCGGCAGGACGCTGGTCCGAGGCGCTCCTCGCCCTCTCGTGATGCTCGCCGCGGCCCTCTCGTGTGCGCCGGCCGTCGACGGCAAAACCTGCGTCGCCGCCGCCATCGTCACCATGCTGCGACGGCGTGGCACTCGCAAGCGGCGCTTCGTCTGCTTCTGGCGCCTCGGCTCGCGCCTAGCGTGGGAAGATTTAGTGTTCAACAACCTTTGCGGGACGTCGCCGCAAGACATCGCCTACTTCGACGGCCGCTTCTGGGTGCTCACCAAGGGCGAGCACCTGAGTGCGTACACGGTGCTCCACGAGCCGGACCCTTACAGAGGAGGGGATCTCCGAGTCGAATGCCATCTCTACATCGCTGGCCACGACAAGAAGATACGGGACGGGGAGTTCCGCGCGGGCTATCTCGTCGAGTCGCGCGGCGAGCTGCTCATGGTGGTCAAGGAGTGGCGTCTGGACGACGGAGCCGCCTTGTGTGTCCAGCTCTTTGTGCTTACCTCGGTGCCGCATGAGAATCCGGAGTTAACTCGCGCCTGGACTAGGGTACCCCGTCTCCATGGCCGGTTCCTCGTCGTCGGCCCTGGTTGCTCCAGAGCGTACGAGTGCGTCGACTTCCCGGGATGCATGCACTAGTAGAAAACAGTGCTTTGGTTCAGGCCTCTCCAGCCGATTTGTCCCGGTTGTGCCACGAACCGGAACCCATCATACGTCCCGGTTCGTGCGCCCGGGGGCCGGTCGGGCCTCGTGGAGCATTGGTCCCGGTTCTTCCGGGGGCATATGTCCCGGTTCTAGACAAGAACCGGGACCAATGGGCCTCGCTCCTGGCCCACAACCACTAGTCCCGGTTTGTGGCTCAACCTGGGACGAAAGGCTGGCCATTAGTACTGGTTCCAGCCACAAACCGGGACTAATGATTTGGCTATATATACCCCTCGCCGGCGAGCAGAGCACTCCACTGGTGCTCTGTTTTTTCGAGGAGGGCAAGGGGAGGGCTTTGTGGTGCTCTAGCTCGCCTCTTATGCACATGAGGTGTTCGATGAAATGCCCGAGCCACACTACTTAAGCTTTCTCCTCTCCAAACTCGACTTCCAAGCTCCATTTTTCTTAAGATTTGTCCAGATTTAGCGGTCCGTCACGTCCCATCCACGTCTTCACCACCGTCGATCGCCCGCGCCGATCTCGTCGCCGGCACCATCGTGGTGAGCCTCTTGTTCTTATCTTCTTTATAAAAGAAAAAAATATTCTTACTTGTATGATTAGATAGATAATTGTCTAATTTTCTTACTTGTATTATTGCTTGTTATTATATAGTGTGATGGTTTTGGTATCCGCCCCCGTCGGCCCTCGTCCTCTCTATGATTCGGATGTGGTATATATTATCTTTTATAACTATTTGTTTCATTTAGTGTTTATGGTAATTATGCCGACACCAACTTGACATAGATGTATTTATCTAGGAGGTATGTGAACCGGATATTACATACGACCCTCTTGTCGAGAGGTTAAATTTAGTTGAAGAAGAAAACGAGTATTTAAAAGAAAAATTAAAAAGAGTTGAAGAAGAGAAGAAAAGAGTTGAGAAGAGAAGATGATATTGGAGTTGCATGTTGCGGATGTCGTAGAAGGTCACAAGATCAAGATGGATGCAATGCGCTTGAAGATTGGAAAGTTTAGAAAATATGTCATTCATAGCGAGGCTTGGTATCATTATGCCGTTGGATCAATTGTTACCTTGGTTGCGATTATGATCGCATTTGTTGTTGCATTGAAATATTTTACATAGTTTCAATGTATGGTTTAATTAGATGCTCTGGAGAGTTATATGTTGTTCAATGAGAACTATGTATGTACTTTGGTTTTAATATGATGATAAACTTCTATTAATTTGGTCACTTATATATTCATGATGTTCTGTAATAATGGTTTTTGACACACTTAATGTACGCAGATGAACCGGCAATGGATGTATGGTGACAGACACACCTCCGAGTACATTGAGGGCGTGCATGATTTTCTCGAAATGGCTGAGGCAAACAAGCATAATGGTTTTATGTGTTGTCCATGCTCTATATGTGGGAATACGAAGTCTTACTCTGACCGGAAAACCATTCACGCCCACCTTATTTATAAGGGATTCATGCCACACTATAATGTTTGGACCAAGCACGGAGAAATAGGGGTTACGATGGAAGACGACGAAGAAGAAGAGTACGATGAAAACTATGTGCCCCCTGAATATGGTGATGCTGCAACGGGGGAGCTGAAGATCAAGAGGAACCGGACGATGTGCCTGATGATGATCTCCGCCGGGCCATTGTTGATGCAAGGAGACAGTGTGAAAGTGAAAAGGAGAAGCTGAAGTTCGATCGGATGTTAGAGGATCACAAAAAAGGGTTGTACCCCAATTGTGAAGATGGCAACACAAAGTTCGATACCGTACTGGAATTGCTGCAGTGGAAGGCAAAGTATGGTATACCTGACAAGGGATTTGAGGATGTACTAAAAATATTTAAGAAGAGGCTTCCAAAGGATAACGAATTTCCCGATAGTACGTACGCAGCAAAGAAGGTCGTAATCCCTCTAGGATTGGATGTGCAGAAGATACATGCATGCCCTAATGACTGCATCCTCTACCGCGGTGCGTACGAGGATTTGAAGGTGATCAATTAGACATTGTTAAGCTATGTGCATTCCTCAATGCAATCTCTCAGAAGGTGATCGATCCAGAAATCCTACCAAGGCTAAGGAGTGATGTGGCGCAATGTCTTGTCAGTTTCGAGCTGGTGTTCCCACCATCCTTCTTCAATATCATGACGCACGTCCTAGTTCATCTAGTCGACGAGATTTTCATTCTGGGCCCCGTATTTCTACACAATATGTTCCCCTTTGAGAGGTTCATGGGAGTTCTAAAGAAATATGTCTGTAACCGCGCTAGGCCAGAAGGAAGCATCTCCATGGGCCATCAAACAGAGGATGTCATTGGGTTTTGTGTCGACTTCATTCCTGGGCTTAAGAAGATTGGTCTACCTGAATCGCGGTATGAGGGGAGACTGACTGGAAAAGGCACGATTGGAAGGGACTCAATAATATGCAGGAACGGACATTCTTGGTCTCAAGCACACTACACAGTTCTACAGAACTCTATCTTGGTGGCCCCGTATGTCGATGAACACAAGAACAGTCTGCGCTCCAAACACCCAGAGGAGTGTGATGACTGGATTACACATGAACACATCAGGACTTTTGGCGATTGGTTGGAAACACGTGTCAGAGGTGACAACACTGTTTCTGATGAGCTGTTCTCGTTGTCCAGGGGACCATTGTGACGCCCCCAAAATCAGACCGTGTATAGTAATCATACACACAGGGCACACGACTGAGATTAGGGTGCCACGGTGATAATATCACAGCACAACACTAAACACAAAAGGATAAACAAATATATTACAATAGAGGGGGGTCACGCGGACCCGAATATATAAGTCATACAAGCCATAATATCTGAGTACAGACATAGTTAGTCAAGTTTTTCCTTAAGAAGGCTAGCACAAATCACATCAGAGATAGAGAACGAAAAGGCGAGGCCTCCTGCCTGGGATCCACCGAACTACTCCTGGTCAACGGGGAACTCGACGTCGTAGTAGGCGCCTCCGGGGTACTCCTGCTCCTGAGCCCCAACGTCGGCTGCAGCGGCCGATCAGGCAAAACAGTAAAGGAAATAAAGCAGGTGAGTATCTAGTATACCCGCGAGTCTTACGTCCGCTACTAAGCATTATGCATTGTATCAACGGAAAGAAGAGGCTGTATATAGTGGACTGAAAGACAGAAATTCAGAGCAAGGGTAAGAAGCTAGGCCTATCGAAGACTAGCATCTTCCGACGATATCTTGCAGCATGAGGTAAGAATCAGCCAACAGTTTATATAACGCATAAAGTAACAATGCAGCAGAAGTTGCTGCAACATTGTATAATAATAAGTTGTAATAATTAGCAATGCCTCCAAGTTCACCTCCTCGACATCCCCGCGAGGAAGAGAACCCGGAACCATACAGTTTAATAATAGTTTCTAGTGGTAAGATCCAGCTTCAGCATAAAGCGTCCTGTTACCGTGGACACGGCTATTCGAATAGATTAATCTTCCCTGCAGGGGTGCACTTGTGTTACGCTACACGCACGGATCTCCAGGGTGGCGGGAACCTTGTTAGGGAACGCTCCACCGAGGCTATCCGACACTTCATAGCCCATCTTTCAAACTCAACAGAGAGGTCATCCGCCGGACTATATCCTATGTACGCGGGGCTTTGGACCCTAACCCCGACGTACTCCTACACGGTGCGAGGCTGGCCGGTGAAGTTAAATCAAAGCAAATACAAATCACACTGCCGCGGCAAATAAGACAACACCACTTCCCGACGCAGGCCGCGGTACTGCTGACGTCTGAAGAGTCCTCGGACGACACTACGAAGCAGAGGAGCCCATAACTCGTAATTCCCACGGGTAGGTAGTGCGTACATGGCATATAGCCAACTCAAGACATTCACTGAACCATTTAGTATTTTAATTAACCTGCGTGGCAACCGTTATCGTTGCCTCGACTTAACTGACCCGCGGACAACGACAGCAGCCAGGACCACCAGTACATCGGTGCCTGCCCTGTCGTCCCACCAAGTTACTGCGGTTACCAACAAGGTGAACCGTCTCCTTACCTTGTCTCGCGTGTGCTCCTGGAGGAGCTCGACTTTCGTAGTTTGGTAACTCTCGCGGCCAACGACCAGGGGCCAAGCACACCGGTACACTGGTCGTACCCTCCCTGTCGTCCCGTCGCAATACCTCTCGCGGGCACCGCTGGGTCGCCCGACTTCTTACCTGAAGGACAACCGTTGTTCAGGACCCTATGGCGGTAAGACAAAGTCAACCTCGAGTGGAGTACAAGGATTACTCCTTGATAGCTCACACTTGAGGTGACTAGGCATAACCCAGATAGGGGCCTTTGGCGGTGTCTGCTTGGTACCGTACCTGTGCAGTTATAATACTTGTATCCGCGTTCACTCCCCTGAGTGATCACGACCCTTTATCTAATCCTAGCTAACAATGCGCAGGGCTCACTGCTGAATAATGCATAATAATAATGGGCAGCATAGGATAAAGGAAGGCACATCAAGGGGTGACAATGACAGGTTATGCAATTGAATAGGATTGCAAACGTAGCAGCAGCAGTAACAATGCCTAGTGCAAGAAATGTACGGAAAGATAGGCGATATCTGGGGAAGAGAATGGTAGTAGTAGGGTCGTCGACGACGTAGTCGTACTCAGCAGCGGTGTAGTCGACGGCAGCGGCGGGGTCTACCGGAGATTAAGGGGGGAAGAAACAGTAAATACACAGCAAGCATATACAAACAGATGCATGATATGACAGATGAAATGTTAACGGTGTTCTAACGCAGTGCAATGCACATTGCTCGGAACGGAAATTCATCTGAGGATGAACTACCGGCTCCGGGTGTTTACCGGACAGGGTGTCCGGAGGGGAAGGATCAAGCCGGAGGTGTCGTGGTTACCGGAACAACATAAGGGGGGTGTAACCGTGCTAGTTGATCTATTCCGAGAAACATTCGTGTTCGGAATAAATTCATCCGGGCACTCTAACAGTACCGAACAATTTATCGAACAGTCGGTCCGGAGGGGGAATGTTCGAGGTTCGTCGTGTTAGAGGGGTGTGGTAGACATACGGATAGCGTATTTGTATTCGTTATATTTTTCTGATCAATTTTCATGTATAAAGTTTTTGAATCCGAGTTGCGGTTTAAAAGTTATTGAATTTCAAAGTTTAAATCAATTTAAATGATTTTCTGGATTTCTTTTATTATTTATTAAACATTATCCAAAACATTATCCACAACATTATCCACAACATTATCCAGAACAGTGCTGACATGTGGGACCCACATGTCAGCCTCTGTTATTTATAAAACATTTAATTAAATTAGAAAATGCCACTAGACCCACATGTCAATGACTGGGAGGGGTATTATCTCTCTGATTAATTTTTCCATTAAGCTAACTAAGCAATTAGCCGGGGGGGTCCACTGTCAGTGGCTGGTTAGCCCCTAATCAACTAACTAACACGGGGGCCCCACCTAGCAGCCTCACCGGAGCCCGCCGCCGGCGAGGTCGACGGGGAGCTAGCCCCAGGGCACGGGAGGGTGCGCGGCTTGATGCGTTCGAAGCAGAAGACGACGGCGAGTGCTCTGGTGGTGGTGGTTGCGCCGGAGACGCGCCGGAGCGACGTCGGCGACGACGAAGGCGGCGGCTGCGCCACGGACCTTGACGGTGTCGACGCTACAGGGGCCCTAGGTGCGCGCAAAGAGCCCCAACGGGAACCACAACGCGTGGGGATCACGACGGTGACACTTCCGGGACTAATCGGTCACCGTGGCCTCGCCGGCGACGAGTGCGCGCGGCGGCCGGAATGAGTAAAAGGGGGGCGGCGTCTACGGGCTACGCGGGCGTTCACGGGGGTTTGGGGAGGGAGCACTAGCTCACCAGGAGCTCGACGGTGCAGAGAGCAGGCTCGGGGGCGTCGTGGTGGCGCCGGATTTCCTCTGCGACGTCGCGGCGGCCGGAGTGGGGGAAGGTGACCGTGAGCTCGGGGTGGAGGCTTCCGCCTCGATTCCTTGCGCAGGGGGAAGTAGTCGACGTCGTTGAACGGCTTGGACAAGGCGACCGGGCCCGAGGAGGTCTCCGGCCACGGGAGTTCACGGAGGCGGCGACGAGGGCTACGGGTGGGAACTTTCCCCAGCGAGAGCAGCGCGAGGAGGAGGGGAGAAGGGGGCAGGTGAGATCCAGGATGTGCGGGGGGGGGGGGGTCCCTTATCGAGTCCGGCCGGCTAGGGGACGGGGGAGCAGGTGAGGAGGGCGGGGCCGGCTTGACAGCGGCGGCCACGGCGGCGGCATGGCACCAGGGGGGTGGTTGGAACAGGAGGAAGAAGGAGATGCTGGGCCAAGGTGGGCCTCGCCCTGGGCGGGTTTTAAACCTTTTTCAATTTATTTTGTTTTGTTGTTTATCCTATTTCTTTCTGTAATTGATTTATT
Organism: Bromus sterilis; assembly: GCA_950022295.1. Taxonomy (NCBI): domain Eukaryota; kingdom Viridiplantae; phylum Streptophyta; class Magnoliopsida; order Poales; family Poaceae; genus Bromus; species Bromus sterilis. Next base: position 11,867,341 of record OX465596.1, read on the forward strand.
AACCCTAGCATTTTTGTAAAAGGTTATTAGTGTTTGTAAATTAGGGTTACATATTACTAAGGTGCCACAAAAGTTTGTGCAGCAAAATAAAATCATTAGGTATTTCTTTTAATTATTAAATGCCCAAAGTAAGGGTTTTAACCTACTGTTTGAATTGTTTGGAATTTTCTGTAACATCAAAATTACCAAAGTTGGTCCAACATGATTATAATGATTTTAGGCAATTTACAAAAATAGTTTCATGATTTTTGGAACAACTTTATTTGAGCACATTTGTTTTATTTTCCATTTAAAGTAGTTTCAACTAGGGTTTGGTTTGTTAGATGAGCAAGGTGCATTTGGCTTTGGGTTCTGATCCCAAGGGCTCAAGTACATGGTGCATGGGGTGTTGATCAACCACAGCAAGGTTGATCATTAGCATCACAAAGTTTTATCAAGTACAAGGGAGATCAAACAGTGATAATCCAACAGTGATGACCAACAGTGATGATGATTACTGTTACAACAACTGTGGGTGTTACAACCATCTTCAACTGTATTGACTTACAAAGGATACGAGATAAATGGGAATACATTTTACACGATCGCCCAAGATCAAAAGAGCACCAACCAAAACAGCGGTGTCCGCTTTGATGCAGCAACCAAGAGGGGAAAGGACACATATTATGGTTACATAGTGGACATATGGGAACTTGACTACGGACATGATTTTAAGTCCCTTTGTTTAAGTGCAAATGGGTCAATCTGTCAGGAGGCGGGGTACAGGTAGACCCACAGTACGGAATGACAACAGTGGATCTAAACAATCATGGGTACACAGACGAACCATTCGTCCTAGCCAATGATGTGGCGCAGGTTTTCTATGTGAAGGACATGTGTACCAAACCGAGAAAAAGAAAAGATATGGAAGCGAATACATCATAAGATGAGACAAAGCGCCACATAGTTCTTTCAGGAAAAAGAGACATCGTGGGATTGGAGGGAAAGACGGACATGTCTGAAGATTATGAAAAGTTTCATGAAATTCCTCCCTTCAAAGTCAAGGCTGATCCAAGCACCCTGTTAAGCGATGAAGAATATCCATGGTTACGGCGCAATAAGCAAAGGACACAAGCGAAGAAAAAGTGAAGACAGATGAAGTCAGAAAGGGTTGAAAATTGATGATGTGGCTTTGAATGGTTCATTTTGAACACACAAAAAGTCTGGATTTCAAATAAGTTCAAAAAAATGAAATCCCTTTGTAGATAGATCAACAAAACACACGGTTCTCCTGCATACAGCCCGACTGTGGCTCGTGAGTGCCCGCATATCAAATGCACCGTCAAGTTGTATGCAGGGAACCCGAATGATTTGTATTTGGTCGATGAGCTGAAGGATTTCTAGATATATCAACAAAACACATGGTTTCGCCTGCATACAGCCCAGCTGTGGCTCGTGAGTGCCCGCACATCAAATGCACCGTTGGGCGTATGTAGGCCAATCCGAATGATTTGTATTTGGTCGATGAACTGAAGGATTTCTAGATATATCAACAAAACACACGGTTTCGCCTGCATACAGCCCAACTGTGGCTCGTGAGTGCCCGCACATCAAATGCAGTGTTGGGCGTATGCAGGCCAATCCGAATGATTTGTATTCGTACACACCGAGTGTCCGAGAGGTGGGATATATATAGGGGTCGTGTGCCTCTTTAGCCCCGGTTTCTAGCACAAACCGGTACTAGCGCGAGACCTTAACTGTGTACAGGCCGGTTCCCAGATCCAACGACTCACAAGCCGGATCCAACGACTCACTGAAGGGAATATGCTCGAGAGGCAATAATAAAGTGGTTATTATCTTATTCCATGTTTATGATAAATGTTTATTTTCATGCTATAATTGTGTTAACCGGAAACGTTAATACGTGTGTGTTTAATAAACAGAGAAAAGGTTCCTAGTAATGCCTCTCTTTATACTAGCTTGTTGATTAACGGATGATCAAGGTTTCCTGATCATGAACATTGGATGTTGTTAATAACAAGGTCATGTCATTGGAGAATGATGTGATGAACATACACCCATAGTAGTTATAGCAATGCGATCATGTCATCAAGTTTCTATTGTTGTATCAAACTTTCACGAAGTAACTCTAATCCTTAGACCATGAGATCACGTCAATCACTGACACCGGAAGAGTACTTTGATTCCATCAAACGTCACACCGTAACAGGGTGATTATAAAGGTGTCGTTGGGTACTTGGAAAGTGTTAGTTGAGGCTCGTGGATCAAGAGTGGGATTTGTCCATCCAGATGACGGAAAGATATACTCTGGGCCCTCTCGGTGATATCACATTGACATCGCTTGCAAGCACGTGACTGGCTCACGAGGATGTTATATCACGGAACGAGTAAAGAGTACTTGTCGGTAACGAGATCGAACTAGGTATGGATGATACCAAATGATCGGATCTCGGACAAGTAAAATATCGCGAGACAAAAGGAATTGGTTACGGAGTAATGGTTCACACGATCACTAGTTCATCGTTGAGTAAGTGGGAGTCATCATGGATCTCCAGATCCCTCTGATGATTATTGATCGGAGAAGAGTCTCAGTCATGTCCATTTTATTCACGAACCGTAGGGTGACACACTTAAGGATTCGTCGACGTGTTTTAAGTGGATACGGAACGCAGGAGAAAATACTGGACAGCATAGGACAACACAGGGACTGTTTCGATAAAACTGCCGGAATAGTTTCGGGATATCGAAATAGTGCAAGGGGATAATTGTTAATGTGTTCATTGAATGAAGTGTTCATCAATGAAGTACTCATTGAATGAAGTGTTCATTAATTTTGAGTGACATTAAACAAGATAATTAAAAGTGTTTTAATGTGATAAACTCTTGGAATTTTGAGTGGAGAATTATGGAAGTTATGGGAATAATGTGTGACCCTTTGTTTTTGTGAGTGGAGAGTCCACCCACATGATGAGGGGAGAGGTGGGGGCACCTCTTGGGGCGTGCTACCCCTTGGGGGCTGCCTCCCCCTCCTATATATAGATGGGTGGAGGTCCTCACACATCTCACTCATTCCTCCATCTCTCATATGCCCTTGGTTGGCATCTTCCTCCCCTTGCTAGCTGATCCAGTTTCACGAGTACGGTGCTTAGGCAAAGCCCTGCTCAAGATCTTCTCTACCACCACCACTATGTTGTAGTGCTGCTGGAGTTCCCGAGGATCCACTACTTCCGCTGCCCAACTGGAGCAAGGGGCGGAGGTCGTCGCTGATCCGTACGTGTGACCGATTACGGAGGCGCTACCCGTTTGTGGCGCCCATCTTCATCACGACCTTGAGGTCGGAAAGTGATCGACTACATCACCCACGAGAATCGTTCTCGTTAAAGCTTTTTGGTCTTCGAGGGTGAGTCCTTCTCAAACCGTTACAAGTCATCTCCTAGATGTGATCTTGGCAGTTGCAATCGTTGGAATTTTTTTGTTTTTCTATGCAACGAACCCTTTAGTGGTATCAGAGCCTCGTCTATGCGTAGATGCTTTGTACGGTTAGAACACATAGAGATGTGGGCGTTGATCCTCTAGTTGTTACCCTCTTTTGTGCACTTGTTCATATTGCGACAATGTTGGATTGAAGCGGCCCTAAGCGCAGATTGCGTGTCACGCTTGACATACGGCTTGTACCGTATAAAGTGGCTTTGGGGGTGTCAGTTTCTCTAATATTAGTGATATGGCATTTGCAACGGAGGGCCCTGGAAAGGGATGAAAGGAAACAACTAGCGAATCAACGTTGTGGTTCTTGTCCGTAGGTAAGATCGGTTCTTTCCTAGGAAGCCCAAAACCACGTAAAAATTTGCAAAGATAATTTAGAAGCGTCTAACTTGTTTTTGCAGGGCATGTGATGTGATATGGTCATTGTTACAAAATTGTTGTATGAAATGAGATTTATTGTAAACAACCGGCAGGAGCCATATGGTTGTGTTTTTCCTTTTTAAGGCCTGCGTGCTGTAGATATATCCATGAGATATATTGTAATGGAGAAGGACGACCATGGTGGTGGCGCCATGGACCTTGGTGCCGCGCCGGTGGCATGATGCAGATCATACCAAGACGCACAAGATGGAGATCTAATGCGAGAAGGGCCATATCATATCACATTATCCATGCATGTGATGTTTATCCTTTTATGCATCTTATTTTGCTTAGTTACGATCATGATCGCTGCGGTAGCATTATAAGATGATCCCTCTCACTTAATATCAAGGATCATTATATGTTCTTCCTTAGTATGCACCGTTAAGAAAGTTCGTCGTTTTGAGACACCACGTGATGATCGGGTGCGATAGACTCTACGTTCGCATACAACGGGTGTTTTCAAGCCTAGCATGTACAGACATGGCCTTGAAACACATGCAAATACTAAGGTTCTACTTGGCGAGCCTAGCATGTACAGACATGGCCTCGGAACATGGACCGAAAGGTTAAGCGCGAGTCATATGGATGATATGATGAACCATATTGAGATGCTCGCCATTGCAGCTACACCGCCTCACGTGATGATCGGTCGTGGTGTAGTGAATTTGGTTCGTGTAATCACCAAAGACGACTCGAGGGATGTTGTTTTTGAGTGGGAGTTAGATGAACTCATTTTATCATGAACTAAATCAAAGTGAATTTGCATAGTTCGTTGTAGTCATTGGCATTTGTTTACTACCTTGCGCTTAGCTATAATTGAGATAATAGAACTATAGAATTCTGGATATTTAACTTTACGGACTAGTACCGTATTGTTTGAGTGCCTCCCCGTGCCCGGGAGCTCGACTCCGGGAGGGCGCCGCCGCGCAAAGTGGCACCGGCGTCATGCCAACGGCCAGCCCTGGTCGTTTAGCCCCTAATCCCCCTGCTAACCCCCCCGCCCCCCGAAGCCACTGACATGTGGGCCCTAATGCCTAATTAAACCAGCCGGTTTAATTTAACAGAGGGATTAAGACCCCAGTCACTGACCAGAGGGCCCCACTGGTCAGTTGGACCAGTCAATCCCCCCTGCGTCAGCATGACGCAGGCATGACGCAATAAAGCTTAAATGATTTAATTTAAATCAGAAATTCCAGAAACTTATGTACTTTACAAATGTTGAAAAATTAAAAAAAAGATTTATGTATTCATTGTTGCAATAATGGTGTATACAAACTTGAGCAATTTGAATAACTTTAGAAGTACCGGACTCTCAAGAGCCAAAACACCATTTGTAAAGCGTCACCGAGGCCACCCAAATTTACCAAGTCGATGGTCGGAAACTAGGGTAAAGGGTCGAGGGTCACCGAGGGGTCGATGGTCGGGAACTAGGATAGAGTGTCGAGGGTCACCGAGGGGTCGATGGTCGGGAACTAGGGTAGTGCCTGGTGTGAAAGTATTGAAGAAATCCATGGCTTCATCATGCCCCCATGTTTGGCTCAGGGCGCCATCTTATATAGATTTATTGTCGTGCCAAAAACTGGTGTCAACACATGCCCCCATGTTTTTCGGCAAAACTTGTATGTTTGGCACACTAATATATCCATGCTATATATATCATGTTTGTATATTAAGTGTCATGTTGTAATTAATATTTTGCAGAAACTATGGACGGTCGTCAAAGAAACTTAGAACAAGAAGAGGTGTTGGGTGAAATCATACGCGAAGGACCGTTGTTGGTGGGCGACATCGTCCGGGTAGGAGGTGATGTCTTCCAATTTCTGAACGACACCGATGGTCTGGAAGAAAAGGGTGAAGCAGGCTCCGATGATCGGACAATGGAGGTGGAAGGACATGCTTATGATGGCTCCTGTGAGCGAACGGAGGAAGGAGTTGTTGGAAAGTCCGGCGAGGTATATATAATAATTAAGCCTGTGCTGACTAGCTAATTGATGCATTAATTGTTTTGGACTGTGTACACATATTAACTCTCTTCTTTCTTCTTTTCTAGCCCTCTGTATCCGGATCGAGCCAAACTTCGGTAACGAGACGAGGCCCAAAGAAAAAGTTGCGCCCGGATGAAAGGTTCACGATCACCGGCATCAATAGAGATGGCCAACCGATTGAACCCAGCCGGACCAAAGATGCATTTTCTGCTCAGTGCGGGGTTCTTGTTAGGGACATGATCCCGATCAGCATCCAGCAATGGAATAAGCCGAAGGCCGGAGACCCTGAAGTGTCTTTTGTCACCGATAGACAGAAAGATGATCTTTGGACCGCGCTGAAGGCAAATTTCACCCTACCGGAAGAGGAGCGTCCGGAAAAGCCAGTTACAGAGCAAAAGGTCAAGACTCATGCTCTTAAGAAGATGGAAGACCTATTCAAGAGGTGGAAGAATGAGTTAAAAACAACGTTTGTCGACAAAGAGAAGACTCCAACATTCACCGGCCGATTTGAGAAGTAAGAGAACAGTGGCCCGCATTTGTGGCCCACAAGACATCGGAGAAGAGTAAGAAGATGTCAGCGATAAACAAACTAAATGCTGCAAAGAAGAAGCATCACCATTGCACGGGGTCAGGTGGCTACCACAAAGCCCGACTGTTGTGGGAGAAGACTGAAAAGGACCTTCTTGACAAAGGGATCGTACCAAGGACATTGAACTGGCCAGAGCGTGCAAGGAATTGGTTCTTCGGGGTTGGGGGAACCTTGCACCCTGAAACAGGGAAGTGCTTTTGGACGAACGAACAACTGAGAGTACCGATCACCAAGCTTGAGGAGTTAATCGCCCAAACGGAGGCAGGGACGTTCGTTCCCGACAGAGAGAACGACGAGCTCACAATGGCCCTCGGGGATCCTGAGCACCCAGGACGAACACGAGGCACGGCAGGCTCCCTTCCGTGGAAGCATGGGTTTCCCGACGCATGCGGTTACAAAAGCAGGGAGAGGAAGAGGAAACAGGAGCAAAGCGAAATACAGAACCTGCATGCAAGAGTACAAGCGCTAGAGGAGAGGCATCGAGCTGACGAAGCTACCCTAGAAGCTACCCCGCCATCTCAGCGGAGAAGCAGTGTGGCTTCCACCGAGGTCATTGCGCAACCTGATTTGACGGCTTCCAGGTACCCCGTGGATGAAATCACGGAGTCTCAAGAATGCCACCTTAAGAAGCAATTGATGCAATTCAAACCCACGGTGGCTATCGGCCATGTTGTACCTCCTCGACCCAACGGAACTTTTCACTGTCTTCCGATTCCACAAGGCTATGCTGTTGTGATGGTCGATGAAATAATGGAGGGATATGAGGAGATCGAGCTTGACTACCCTACCGGCGAAGGGGAAAATCTCCTGCAGAATGCTCTGAGGACTTCATGTCTATGGCCGAAGGAATTCATCAAGCTTCCGAACTGGACGGCACCTACGCCTCCTTCTCCTCCTCCGGCGAGTAAGGGCCTGCCTCCTCCTCCGCCTCCTCCTCCGCCCGCGTCGGCGCGTCCGAGCAGCCCGTCTCCTCCTCCGCCTCCTCCTCCGCCTCCTTCTCCGCCTGCGTCGGCGCGTCCGAGCAGCCCGTCTCCTCCTCCGCCTCGTCAGCAAAAGCATAAGAGAGCCGCCACCGGCGCTCCGGCTGCTCCGACGCCTCTTAAGCAACAAAGGAAAATAGCAGCCGTCGCTCCGGCGTCTAGCAGTACAACCAGTGGTGGGAGGCGATTCCAATACGGTCCATCATCTCTCAAGCCTCTTGAGCCGTTACCATACGAGAGGAGCGATGAGGAAAGCGCGAAGATCTCTAAAGGCGAAGTGGATGCCTTTTTTAAAAAGAAAAATCCACCTCCGAAGGAGAAGATAGATGAGGTGAAATTGAAGCGCACTTTGGATGCCCTAAAGCGACCAGCACCGGCTCCGCTGGATGACAACCATGTCCGCGCTCTTAAAAAGAAAGTGCAAGAAACGCGCCGGTCCGGAAGCACTGCAACTGACCAAAGGAGAGAACAACAAATTGAAAGAGGGAAAAAATTCCCCAGCTCGGCGAACAGGCGAAACAATTGTGCCCCCCGCTGCAGGTGTCTAGTGATATCGTCGTCGCAAATCTGCCGGCCGGGATGGTGCCCGGTACCAATCCTGGTGATTACCTGCCAGACGATATACAATTTGATCGACTCGAGGTGGACGAACTCAAATTCCGGCACGGGTATCCTCTCGTTAGACCTGATCAACAGCTACCAACGATGATGCGAAGATTCCATGAGTGGTACATGGACACCTGCAAGAACTATGGGTTGGATAATGTGTTGCTTATGGTTAAAGACAAGCACGACCTCCTTGGAATTGACACGTTGTGTGTTCCATTTGAGGAGTTGGTTAACTTGCTACAATCGTTGCTTCAACATCAAAACAAACAAAAAATAATCTTTCCTTACAACTTCGAGTGAGTGTTATACTATGCATATTCGGTTTTCCTTTATTTACTCGAGGTTATAGTAATGTAATTGATGAGTTATGCATGCGTGCGCAGCTTCCACTTTATTCTCCTAGAGATTAAGCTTGAGGAGGGACTAGTAACCGTGTTAGACTCAAGACGAAAAGATCCCAAGACGTATGCGATCATCACTGAAATGCTTAAGAAGTAAGTGCAATCGATCATTATCGCAGCATTTCGGCAACTTTGTTCATTTCCTGATATTAGGTAATAATTATTTTCTATGTCTGGCAGGGTTTGGATAACGTTCACCACAAAATCTCCGGGACTATCGAAGGAGCTGGAATTTACACGCCCGAAAGTAAGTACTACTAGCTAGTTCCGCGCATCTCCCATTAATTTGATTCTAGCTAGTTTCATCAATACCATTTATATAATGCTTGATTATCAGTTTGATTGACCTCTATTTCTCGTAAAGTGGTTGTGGCAGCAAGAAGAGACTAATCTTTGTGGATACTACGTATGTGAGTACATCTACAACGCTACGATCTCTAAGCAGGGCGGCTACTCTAAAAAAGATTTTGATGTGCGTAAGCAATAATATTCACAATTTTATTTTATTACCATCATTTGTGTTGAGTTTCATTCATATATATGTATTGACCCCCTTCTTCGAATTAGCTTTGGGAGCTGCAAGAAGAACTCCTACCACAAGATCGCATAATAGCAATTCAAGAGGAATTGGCGGGATTCTTTCTTGAACACGTCATCAGGAAAGAGGGAGAATACCATATGGAACTTGATTTCAGATGTTAGGGTATTGTAAGAGATCTTATATTGTATATATGTAGCCAGTAGCGTCGGATAGATATACGAAAACTTGTTGTTCGAACAATCTCACTTCTCTCTGTATATGTTCATGACGATATTCTGTACTTAATGGTTTAATTCCTTCATTTGCTTACTAGCTAGCATGTCGAGTCCTCTCTATACTTATAGTACGTAGCGTCGACCAAGCACGGAGATAAGAGAGGACACCTCTCTCTATTAGCTACAATATATGAAACCCCTAAATTAACCCTACAAAACCCCCATCCCCCCCTCTTAAAAAAAACCCAGACATGGAACTGCTGACGCGTGGAGGCATTTTGGTCCCGGTTGGTGCTACCAACCGGGACGAAAGGCCCTCCTGCCCGGGCAAGCCGCAGAGGCCACGTGGAGCCCCATCTGTCCCGGTTCGTAAGCGAACCGGGACTAAAGGTTTTGGGCATTAGTAACGACCCTTTAGTCCCGGTTCCAGAACCGGAACAGAAGGCCCTCTGAAACCGGAACAAATGGGCCTTTTTCTACTAGTGATGGCTGAAGGTGTCGTCTACTTCCTCGATGACCGCACCTACTACAACACCACATACTTTGATGCATACTTCAATCTACAGACCAACTCCGACGAGTTTACCTGCACCGACAATGGCAAATGCGACATTTATATGCCGGCGTTTCCTCCGGAGCAGTGCTTCCCCCAAAAGACGGAGGAAGGCTTCACCTCAAGTTACTTGCCTCCCGTCTGGCTCCTACATTGATTTGTTAATTGTCCGTGCACTGCAACGGAAGCACCATATATATGATTAGCGTAATACTTTGTATTACTGTATTCCGTCCGATCCAAAATGGTGGCGTCAACGGCAGAATGATCTCACAATGTGAATGCGTTCATCTATCCTGAAGGTGGCACGATGGAAGATGGCGGCCGCGGATCTTGCGCATGCACATGCGATGCGCGCTGGGATTGGCGAAACACAGTGGTACTCTGAGCCCGATGTGGGGCACCTGCATGAGGCTACCGGATTAGATAGTGCACGTTCAGGCGGTTCTAGCACATTATCGAAAGTGTTGGTGTTGCGAGTTTGCTCGCTAAATAGGTGGTTTCGGATTGATCCGTGTATTTCCTTTGTTAATTTAACCTTCCCCTGAATTTAACCTGGTGGGGCCCATTCTCTTCATTAGACCAATCAAATCATTGAAAAAAATAACCAGGTCCGTAAAAGCCTGTAAATCTCCGTGAGTGTAGCAAAGCTCATTTAAACTATCAGTCTCTCAGTCCGAGACACGAGCTTGCGGCGGTGCGTCCTGCCTCCTAGCATGGCCCCTTCGAACGCCACCACCTGGCTCCCTGTGTGACTGGGTTGGCACGTTCTCTAACATGATCCAAAGTAATCAGAAGAAGGCGTGGAGGTCCATGGTTCAGTTGGTCTGGGGAAACATTTGGAACGAACGCAACGCTCGAATCTGCTATAGCAGGGACAGGGCTCGCTAGCTCGCTCCTCAACAGACCCAAGGGCCTGATTAAAAGTCTTCATACGATTCATGTGACTAGCTATGTGGTAATGTCTTGGTCACTTGTGGCCTTGCCTTGTATATTCTGTACCAAAAACCCCCTAACAATGCAAACATTGTACCGACAGCCGTTTCTTAAAAAAAACTGTCAGTCTCTGTTGAATAATAATTAAGATGGTTGTGTGCATCGATTGATGGCTATTTTGTTTAACTAATATATTTTATTTGCTATCTTACAAAAATAATATACAATTTCAATTGTTTTTAAATATATTGTATAGCCGGTGTTGAAGTTGATTCAAATTCATGTATGAAGTTAAGAGAAACTTCTGACGGAGCGGAGCAGAGGCCCGTCGCCGGTAGACCCCCCCCCCCTCCCGCGCGATACGGATCAGTGTTGGCCTAGGTGTCTCCTACCGCCTAATACCTTGTAAGCCGCCGCACGGGATAGATAATCAAGTTGTAAATTCCTCGACGTTTGTAACACCTCCACAATAAGGAATAGTTCACTGGTTGGCGCCCGTGGTTTTTCCCTTCTTCGCGAAAGGGGTTTTCACGTTAAATATGCGTGTCCCCTGTGTTGCTTTTCATTCTTCGTCGTTGCTATTTGCGTGTCAATTTCCTAACAGTCGGCTTGGGCGAAATTGACTGGGTAGTCGATCCGGCCAAAGCCGACAGAACCCAATCGGCCTAGGCGGAGCCGAATGATGGGTCGCCCACGATGCAGTCGGTCTGGTTGTGGCCAACAGCCTAGTCCGCCCAGCCGTCGCTAATAGCCCACAGGCTTGGCTATTAATTATTTTTTCACACATATATTTCAATTTATTTTTAGTTAATAAATATATTTTGACAAACACATAAACTTTATTAAAACATGATGAACAATTTTAAGATTAGGAATACATTACCTAAAAGAATTTAATAATTACATACTACACGAACATATATTAACACATGAAGATGTTCAAAAAATTATATTAATATTATTAATAAAAATACATAGGCATTTTACAAAAAATATATTTTATTACATATATATATGAACATTATTAAAAATAATAAAAATAAATTAAATTGCATAAATATTAATAGAATTGCATAATATTTATTGTAACTACAATCATATAATTCACATAATTTATTTTTTAAAGAAAAAATATAACTTCAATGCATAAATTATCACTGTCAACCACCTTTTTTAATTGAATATCACTGAATTAATAGAAAAAATAATAAAAGTGAAAAGAAAAACTAACACTGAGCCAACGAATTCAACAACCTTTCTTTATTGTCTACTTTAATGCATAAATTATCAAGCCGAAGCACACTCGCGGAGTTAAACGGGCTTATGATATCTCAAATCGTTGTAATAATTATAAGAATAAAATTTTGTATTAAATTTTCAAGTAATTAAAATAATTTATGAAGTGTTCCTTTGAAGACCTACAGTCTTGGGGGGACACTTGGCTATTAATTCTTTAGTATATGAGGATATTTGGTTATTTTTTATATAGTAATTATTTTCTATTTATTTTCATTTTTTAAATAAATAAATTATATAATTGTAATTACAATCAATATTCATGTAACTTTATTAATACTTATGCATTTATTTTAATTTACTATTTTAAAAAGTTTTCATATATGTAATAAAATAATAATTTTGTAATTGTTTTTTTTAATAATGTTAATATATATTTTTATAAATCTTCATGTGTTAATATAGGTTTGTGTAGTATGTAATTTTGAAATACTTTTAGGAAATGTATTTCTAGTCTTAAAATTGTACATCATGTTTTAATAAAGTTTATGTATTTGTCGAAATATAATTTTTGAATAAAAATAAATTGAAAAAGATGTGTGAAAAATAATTAATAACCAAGCGTGCACACAGTTTGGTTGTCGGCCACAGCCTGACCGACTGCATGCATGATGGGCGAGCCACGAGTCGGCTCTGCCTAGGCCTATTAGGCTCTGTTGGCTATGACCAAGCCGACTGGGTCAGTCCGTTTCGTCCACACCGACTATACAATATGTTTGAAAATTGTAAAGTTTATATTATTTCTATAATTTAGCATATAAAATGTATTATTTTAAAAAAATCCCATTGATGCAGAGACTGCAGATTATTCATATTTTTTAGAAAAATATCGATCAAAATTAATTTTATTTTATTTTATTAAAAATTAATATAAACATTGTACTAGATGAACCTCATAAATAAATAAAAATAGTAGATGAACCTTATTTATTACATATTGAATGGAGTAATAATGATGAAAAATGCTTATTTTTTATCGGCTGATCTACGCAACACATAAGCCGCCTCGTTCAAGTGATGTGTGTCCCGCGTGGGCCTTATCTCTTCCCCCTTCTCCTTTCGTCTTCCTTAGTTCTTGGCCGCACAATTTCTTTCATCGCTCTATCCTCTCTTTCCATCTCGCCGGCCTTGTCCTTTCTCCTTTGCCGAGACGCACCAGCTCCGATCTCCGTACACGCGTATATTGCCGGCGTTGGACCTCGCCGTGCTCCCCACCGCCCTCTACGCGTCAGCTCCAACCACCGTTGTGTTGGGTTGCAGCGCTCGCCGGTGGTTTCCCGGCGTCGACGCTGAAAGGGAGCGTCCGCTGGTGGCTTCTCGGCGTCGGCGCTGCAATGAAACGCTCGTCGTCGGCTCTGCAATGAAGCGCTCGCCGATGGATCGCCGGTGGCTTCCCGACGTCGCCGCTGCAATGTACCGCTCGCCGACGGCTTACCGGAGTGCTAGCTCGCCGGCGCTGCAAGGGAACGTTCGCCGTCGGCTTTCCGGTGTCGGCAGCTCGGCGCTCATCGGCGGCTTTTCGGAGCGCTCGCCAATGGCTTTTCGACGTCGGTGCTGCTTCACAGCTCTTCGGCAGCAACGATGGTGTCGACGTTGAAGCTTCATCGGTGCTGCAATAAAGCTTCGCCGGACATCATCGGTGTTGAGGTTGCGGACCTACGGTGGCGACGTCTAATGTGAAAAAACAACGAGTCAAGTATGCAGAGTGCTCCGGGGTGCTTTGGATGGCAGAAACAATCCAACGACGACGGATGGATGCATCGGACGGCTCGCAAGGCGGCTGATCCCGCACGGGCAATCAGCCGGATTACGCCTAGCGTTCGCCCAGTGCACTACAGCACCGTGTGTCCATTTCAGACATGCTGGTTGGCTTCTCCTGTGGCCCCTTACCATTAAACACCCTGTCGGATCCGGTCGACATCACATCAGCACCGAGCAGGGTCGAGGGCACCGACGGAGTGCGCCTCGTGGCTCAAAGGCGGCATCCAGCGGCCGTGGCGCGCCCACGCTCCCCACCTCGCGTCCATGGAAAAAATGGCCCCATCGTACGGACAGAAACCTTTTTGACCCCTCCAGACGCCCTGGCGCTGGACGGAACAAGCCACGCCACCCTAGCAAATCCCCGTCGTCTTCCCGTGATCACCATGAATGCCTGGAGCTGGACACATTCGCAGCTACTCCACCATGCAACCATAAATTCATGCAGTGAATTCGTGTAGCAGCACTCCGTACCACCGTACCCAGACTAGTCACCACGGACTCAGAGCTGCCGGCGGCACTGCCCGATGGCTCGCGTCCTGTGCACCTCCCTCGTCGCGCCCTCGCCGGCCGCCGGCGAGCGCTCGTTCCCGCTCTCCTACCTGGACGCCATGTGGATCCACGCCCCGCCCGTCGAGCGCGTCTTCTACTACCGCGACGCCACCGCCGACGTCCTCCCCAGCCTCACCGACGCCCTCTCCCGCGCGCTCGCCGCCTTCTACCCTCTCGCCGGCCGCATCCGCCTCGTTTCCGGCACGCACAACCGCTACGAGCTCCACTACCGGCCGGGCGACGGCGTCACCTTCACCGCCGCCGAGTACCACGACGTCGCCTTCGACGAGCTTGCCGCCGACGCCCCCACCGAGGTCGCCAAGATCGTGCCGCTCGTGCCGTCGCTGCCTGAAGGCGGCGCCGTGCTCGCCCTACGGGCCACCGTGCTCCGCGGCGGCTTGGCCATCGGCGTGACCCTCCATCACGCCGCCTGCGACGGGGTGTCCTCCGCGCACTTCCTCCGCGCCTGGGCCTCTGCGGCGGCGTCCTGCGCCGGCACCGGCACCGGCGCGCCCGCGCCTGCTCCGCCGTTCCTGGACCGCTCCATCATCCGCGACAAGGCCGACCTGTACGACGCCTTCACGAGACCCAGGCTGTCCAGCGACGTGGACGACGACGGCAGTCAACACCTCCAGCACCTCCTCGCCACCTTCACGCTGTCCAAGGAGCAGTTACAGAGCATCAAGGACGCGGTCGCCGGCGAGGCGGAGCGCCGGGGCGCGCCGCCGCCACGCTCCTCGTCCATCATCGCGGCGTTCGGCTTGCTCTGGCAATGCTACATCCGAGCTCAACCAGCGTCGTCTCGCGGCGACCGCGTCTACCTCCTCTTCCCCGCGGACCACCGGTCGCGGCTGGAGCCGCCCGTCCCGGAGGGGTACCTCGGCAACTGCCTCGGCCCGTGCATCCCGTCGGCGGCCAGGAAGGACGTCGCCGCCGACGGCGTGGACGGCCTGTTCACGGCGTGCGCGGCGGTGGCGGCGTCCATCGACGGGGTGGTGCGCGGGGGACCCGCCTACTGGGACGGGTGGATGGACCGCATCCGGGAGGTGTACAGCACGGGCGACCTGCCGATGACGGTGGCGGGGTCGCCGAGGTTCCGCTTGTACGACACGGACTTCGGGTTCGGCCGGCCGGCGAAGGTGGACGTGGTGTCGGTGGCGAGGACCGGTGCGATATCCGTGGCGGAGGCGCGCGGCGGCGACGGCGGGATTGAGGTGGGCATCTCCTTGCCGGCGGCCGCCATGGAGCATTTCAGCAAGTGCTTCGCCGATGCCATCGAGAGCATCTCGTCGTCGTCAGTCTGAGAACGTACGTACCGTACGTATGGTGTAGCAGCTCAAGGAATAAGATGATCGCGTTGTCTGCAATAAAGGTGTGGCTAAGGTTGAGTCGACTGATGAGAGTCAACACGACTGACGGACGTGTCATGCATTATGGTTTTTCGGCCTGTTTTCCATTTTTGGGCTTTGATAGTGGGCTGTTTTTGCCATTGTCTGGTGTTTTCTTATGTATGGTTCTGGGCTTGGCTTTCCCCATGTTTGTCTTTGTCTGATGCTTTTGAGGTGTGGTGTGAGCTCTTGATGTGGTCTTTGTCTCATATTTTCCACTTTCTTTAAGGGCGTCATATCTAATGCATCCAGGATTATTGGTGAATCCTTGCATCCGTCAACGTCTCCACCGGTCGATCGCTATTCCACGCACACGATGAAAAGCTGAAGCAATTTACAAAAGCACGCCCGCAGCAGCTCTGTCAAACCTGTTTATTTTCTAATAACCCCTCAGCGGAAATATGTCTCTTAATTCCCTGATCCGCGTTCGTCTCCCGCCTAATCCCTACTCACGCCGCCGCAACATGCATCCCGATGACAAGCACTACCAGGATGGCATGCATCCGGACGGACAATCGGCACGACGAAATCCATCTGCCCAGCCGATCGCCGCGACGACCTTGAAGGGATGCATCTCCAATCCTGAACTCTCCAGCATGATAGAAAAATCTTCTTCGCGTGATGGGATGCAACCGACCATGGCGGCTCCTGGTGCTATAGCAGTTGAATATGCATCAGTAGCTATCCAAAGTTCAAGTGCTGACCCGGAGCATGCCGCTGCATCTAGCAGCTGGGTAGTCCGTCCCACTTTCCCTACGATGCCTGTACAAAATAGTTGTACTGCAGAATCTGAATCAAACTTCAATATTGTTCACGGAGCTTCAGGTAACATGTAAATACTAACCATGTTTTGCATGACCCAGCCTATTTGTGCATGTTGTACATGCGTACCACTTGTTATCTACGGACTAACCGTGTTAATGTATGTGCAACTACAGAATTAAGCAAAAGCTTGCAAACTCAAATGAAGGAGGGGGAATTTGCTACGCCAAGAAAGAAAAAAAGCATCCCTCAATTTGTGATCTGGCGAGGAATGACTGATCTAGCAAACCTATGCTAACCTGCAGGATAGCATTCACCAAAAGAAATTAAATAGTGATGGGGGTTCAGAATTTTGACAGTGTTTTGAAAGGTTGTAGGAATAGCAGCATCTTCTTGTTTCTGAATATGTAAATGAAAAGTGGGCGTATAGATTCACAAAGAGTGGATAAGCACCAAGTTATACTATGCCCTCGTACAGCTGTGTTGCATCATCTATCACAGAATACCACAAATCAGCAGGAACTGGGCAATAAGAAATCTATTTATTTCCGAATTGTACACTCACAACAAAAGAAGAGCTACATTCACTTATCTCTGAACTCACAAACTACACTCTCTGCAATGGATAAACTCACAAGCTACAATCTCCAAGTACTAGAAACATTAAACAGGAACAATAAAATTCAGAGGTGTGGCCATTTGCTATACAACAGGTTGTGCTCACTTCCCACGTGAGTCTCTTGCAGTAGGCGGAAGTTGTTAGGTGGAGCAGCAACCGCTAGATGCCGGTGTGGTTTAGTGGATGGTGTGCAAGTTGCCGCCGGCGGCGGACTCCTCATAGGGACCGGTAAGAAGGCGGACGAGTGCGTTGGTACTGCCAAACGTGGTGGATCCCATGGCCGCTGATCAGATCACCGATGGCGTGGCGCCACTTGAGCTGAAGAGACGTCGACGTAGGCCAAGCGCAGACGCCGTGGAGGTGTTCTGAGGCGGACGGATGCGGAGACGAACTAAGGGTGCCTGCCTTGGATGGTCATGCCGCCAGGGAGGGATTAGGAGGAAGACCAACGCGGATCAGGGAATTAAGAGGCGTTTTTACGCTGAGGGGTTATTAGGAAATAATCAGGTTTGACAGAGAGCTGCTGCGGGCGTGTTTTTATAAATTGCTTCAGCTTTTCATCGCGTCCGTGGGATAGCGATCGGCCGGTGAAGGCGTTGACGGATGCAAGGATTCACCAAGCATCCTGGGTGCATTAGATACGACGCCTTCTTTAAGGATCAGATATGACACAAAAATAGAAAGGATGTGAATAATGGGCGCACCCGCAGTCAGCTGTTAAAACGGGCGGCCCTTCCTAATTAGAAAAGTGAACTATTCCTGTTATTTTTTCATTTAAAAAGAAAGAACATGTTCCTTACAGTGTAGATAATACCCGATTGAGTCGACCCTTAGTTTGCTAATCACCTCACAAGGTCCCCATCTTCCCTTTTATCCATTTCTTTCTATTCGTGCTTTTATTTTGTATTTCAAACTTTTTAAACTATAACTTTTGAATCGAGCATCGAAACGAATATCCATTTTCATCGTTGGGTTTTTCGCGACGAGTTCTTCAAAATTAGATCACATGTGAATAGGTTTCAACAAACTTATTATTTTGAGCAACTTTATGAGATATGTAGGCAAGTTTAGTGTTATAACTAAGCAACTTTTCTTGTTTATCTTAAAAGCAACAATATTACGAAATACACAATGCAAAAAAACATGTTTTAGCCGAACTAACCAACTATCATAGAAAAACAAGCACATATCCTAGCAAAATACCAACAACTATATTATTGAAAACGTAATGAAAAAATAGTGCTAGCAAACCAAGCAAATTTCCTACTCCCTCGGATCGAAAATACTTGTCTTCAAATGAATGTATTGGGTACTATTTTAGTGTTAGATGCATCCAATTTAAGACAAGTATTTCCGATCGAAGGGAGTAATAGCAACTACATTATCAAATCAAGAAACTATCCTGGAAAATCCATGCAACTACATTATCAAATCACACAATGGACAATGTCTTAGCAAACCAAACAACTACCATAAAAAATCAAGCAACTGTTATAACAAAACCAAGCAACTATCATAACAAACAAGAAATGTCTTAACAAAAAAGCAAACAACTTTCATAATAATCAATCAACTGTCCCAACAAAACCAAGCAACTCTCCTAACAAAACCAAGGAACTGTCTTAACAAAACAAAACAACTTTCATAACAAAACCAAGCAACCGTCCTAACAAAAAAGCAAACAACTTTCATAACAAAATCAAGCAACTCATAATAACAGCGAGCGACTGCATTATCATATTTTATGGGGAAAGTGTCTCTCGTGTACCAATCCTCCTTTCTCTCCAAAGAATTTGTACAAATTTAGCTTGGTTTGTGTAAAATCGAAAAAAAATCATATAATATAATGCATCTTTAGTGCTAAATACAAGCAACTTTATTGCACTATGTGTATAAATGAATGTTATTAACATTATCTCAACTTGTGTATCATGGCTTATCAATCGCCCATCGTTGACGATCAGTTGCCTATAATAATGTTTTACCAAGATCCAAAGAAACTACCCATAACAAAAAAAAATTGTCTTTCGATGATCGAAAAATCGCCCACTTTTGATGATCATGTGTCATCAAGTATCTTGCCATCATCAAAATTGTCTTCTGATGAAGTTGAGTTGCCTGTGTAAGGTGAAAATTTGTTTGCGGTGATCAAAAAAAAAGTGGACTATGACATTTTTTATAGACAAACTCATTAGTACAGGTGGTTTAAGAAAGTTGCTTCTGTTTAGCACTATAGTTGCCTCATTTAGCATGAAAGTTGCTTGTTTTTAAAAACTCATTGAAACATATTCATATGGGATCTAGTTTTAAAGATCTCGTCATGAGAAACCTAACGGTAAAAAAGTATCTTCGTTCTAATTCTCGTTTCAAAAGTTATAGCATTTTGAAGAAAAAAGGAATAAATGATGTGAGCACACGCGTAGGTATTACTTCCATCCGCATGCAGTAGGTACTCTTATCCGCGTGTAGGGACCAGTTTTTATTGTTACTTAGTGGGTGCGCTCGAACAAGTCGGAGAGCGCAGCTGCGCTTTGAAGTCATTAAGAAATAGAAAAATGTCTCTTTCTATTTTAAAAAAGAGAGAAAAGAAACCAAAAATATATGACATATGGCAAGAAAACTATTGGGCTGGACTTGCTCATGTAACTCATTTTTTTGGCATTTTTTCCATTTCTATTATTTTTTAGATAGAAAAAGGCAGAAAACTAACGTCAACCCTAAAAATTCATCTAAACTAGATCTTTGGACATAAGCCATTGTTCTACATTGCAGTCTAATGGAGTGCTCATCAAGTCATCATCTCGTTGCATGTGAACATTGGCAGACGAGAATTGGATCAACCATATTATGGTAACACGGGAACCAAATGCAAAGCAGTGGGTATTCTTGATGCTTGATTCACTGGATCACAAAGAATTAGTACAGCTTGTTATTACCCTGTGGCAATCTGGCATGCACAGGAGAAAAACCATTCACAAAGACATTTATCCACCATCATCGTCATCATTATCGTCCTTCACCTCGTCGCCCTCCTCCTCCTCCTCCGAGTCAGTCTCCAAAGGGACTCTCGGCGAGGCAAACTCGTCGGAGATGTCTACGTCGTCGTACCCTTCCGTGGGCGATGAGAGTCGGGTATTCACATCATCCTCGCTAATTGCAACATTGATATCATCGTCATCGTCTTCATCGGTATTACAGGGCACAAGTCCTCTTTCTGCATTTTTTATACTAGCGGTTTAACAAATGACAAATTAACCTTATTATCTATAATAACTAAATAGTGCATCCCCACTAACTTATCTATCTTGACATGCAAGCTATCCACATCATCAAGTAGATCATGCAAAATAATCCACTAACTATGCATGCACATTCTTCCATTAATTACATGCAAATTCAACCTAAATAAATAAATAAAAATTGTGCACTTAGCGTCACAATTTATAACAGACTTTTTTATAAAAAAATAAATTAGGATTTATCTCATATTTTATTTTTCTATGCACATCTATAATTGATATTATTGCTTTAGGCTTAGACAATAGTGGAGATGTCTCCACTATCTCTACTCAACGTTATTTTCATCTCATATTGTCTCACCATATGTTAAGATAATAAATTAACAAAACAAAAAATCTTACTCATTTTTTTGGGTTTTCATCAAATTTCTTACATTTTTGCTCTAAACAGTATTGATTTAAAAAAGAATTTATAATCAAATTATATTACACTTAATAATTTTTCTCATGTTTCAAAAAAAGAATATTATATTTTTTCTCTGAAAAATTCCCGCAGCAACGCGCGGGGTATCATCTAGTATATAAAATAGCAAAGACTAAATTGTAAAATGTCCTAAAAGAATAAGGTCAACTTTATAAAAAAGAAAAAAGAGGTTGTGTGGTGCGTCACTTGGCAAAGGAAGAAGGCCCTGCCATTGCTGCTGCAACCGTCGACGCTCGCCAAGACCCGCCGTCCATCCTCCCCTCCTTACTCTATTTATATAATCTTTCGCGTTCTCCCCCTTTGGATGCAGAAGCATGGAGCCACCATTTTTTCTTGTGGAGTTCCATCCGCCCTCATCATCGGTCGTCGCGACACCTATCCTTATCTGCGCCGCCTCCCGCCCACGTTGTCCCTACCACGCCTCCTATACTGCTCATCATGGTCTGGCGACTGACATTTCGCCCGCCAACCGCCACCAACAGACCCTTACCGTCGATCATCATCGCTCCCCGACCATCCACTGCATTGCATCCTACACCCACTAGCTATACCTTGCCGCCTCCCACCCTCCTCATTACAACCCGACAGACGCCATTACGTCGGCGATGTCGTCTACCGCCACCAACCGAGCAAAGACGCCGAGGAGAATCCGATTGTTTTTTTTCTGTTTTTGAAGGGCCTTTCTGCAAAGTAATATTGTATAATTATATAATTAACTTTTTTTTGCCAAGTTAGCATCTGAAAGTGGACCATTTCTTTCATAATCGTCATCAAATGTCCTAAGCCGTTGATCAATGTTTTTGCTAAAAGAATTAGGGTTCAGATTAGTGATTTTTGCCATAAACCTATAGAAGTGTGTATCCTTTAAACCTAGCTTTAAATGTTGTTGGTTTCTGCAATTCCCTCTAAAAGAACAAGAAAAATCTGTTTTGCAGGGAAAAAAATCTCTAATATGTTGGTGTTTAAGGAAGAAAAATGGATGCTAGAAGATAAGGATTGCTATCAGAGTGAGTGAACCGCAGAAACCATCGACATTAAAAGTTACTAGATGGGAGGGCGCGCTCAACCGCTCCTGGCTATAGCCACGTTCATACTTACGAATTTAGGTGGGCTTGGATTATACATTATTGATTATGGTGAGTTGAATTGTCTATGAGTATAGGCAAATCTTATTAGGCGACTAATGGAAAATAGTAGGCTAATGGAACATACAAAGCATCCATAAGTCTGCATGTACGATTTGGGTGATTTTTCACATTAGCCATATGTTTAGGGTTTTTTTTGGGGTTTCTATTGCAATGTTGTTGTTTTTTAATCTTTTCTTTTTTCTTTTTTCTTTTCTGAATGCATAAATATTTTTAATTTGTGGACATTTTTATGCACATAAATATTTCTAAACATATGAACCCTTTCCAAATGCACGATCATTTTTTGAACATATGAACATTCTGAAAATGGATGAACATTTTTGAGTTAAACAAACATTGTTACATTCGTGAACATTTTGTAAATACATAAATATCTTTTAAACCAACAAACAACCCCCCACCTAAATATGCGAACATGTCTCTCAAAACACATAGATTTTTTTGAAACATGCACATTTAAAAATAGGATAAAAAATCTTTCTTGTATATACTTTACATCTATAATACCTAAATAGTTCATCCGCACTAACATTTCTATCTTGACATGCAAGCTATCCACACTATCAAGTAGGTCCACCATGCAAAACAAATCCACTAACTATGCATGCACATGCGTCCATTAATTGCATGCACATGCAACCTAAATAAATAATAACTTTTTATGCACTTAGTCTCACAATTTATAAGAGATTTTTTTTATAAAAAAAATCAAATTATGAGTTATCTCATATTTTATTTTTCTATGCACATCTATAATTGATATTATCGCTTTAGCCTTAGCCAATGGTGGAGATGTCTCCACTATCTCTACTCAACATTATTTTCATCCCATATTGTCTCTCACCATATATTATCAAGCTAATAAATTAAAAAAAACAAAAATCATACTCATTTTTTTGGATTTTCATCAAATTTCTTACATTTTTTCTTTAAACAGTATTGATTTCAAAAGAGAATTTATAATCAAATTATATTACTCTTAATAGTTTTTCTCATGTTTCAAAAAACCATTTTTTATATTAAAAAAAACCATTTTTCTTATAATTTTTCTCTGAAAAATTCCCGCAGCAACGCGCGGGGTATCATCTACTCCCTCCGTTCCAAAATAACTGTCGTAGCCTTAGTACAATTTTGTACTAGAGCTAGTACAAAGCTGAGACGGTTATTTTGGAACGGAGGGAGTAGTTTTTATAATATTTAACATATTTTAACATGTACCCGCTCGACATGACGCACGCTAGAAAAAAAGAGAAAAAAAAATGAAAACATCAAATGGTGACTGTACATACTGAAAACCCATTACTTCTCAATACACTGAGAATGAGACGAACCCATATAACGTGCCTACACACTAACAAGTACTGTAACAACAATGTAGCAACATCAACAACAACAAAACTGGTACGAACAAAAATGGCACCTAAGTACAGTAACTAGCTAGTGTCATGAGCCCTTGGCAACCATGGCATCATCATCAGCAAACCATCCCAATTTCTCCCCATTCTTGATCTTCCTCATCCTGGCCATCACCTCATCAAACGCGATGTCGAACCCATCCCTCATGTCCCCCTCGAACCTCACCCTGGGGTCCTTGTACAGGAACCTCGGGATCATCTTGATCACCTCCTCCCTCATGCCCGCCACCTCCTCGTCGGTGTACCTGCCCAGCACCTCCTCGATGTCCACCTTCCCTTCGAGCACTTCGTCGGGGTCGATGAGCACCGAGTACCGGCGATCGTCGCCGTCTCCGCTGCTCTCTGGGTCTGGCTCGTGCCACTGGTACTGCTTCTTGAAGGTGGACGCCTCGTGGAAGAAGACGGGGATGCATCCGGCCATGATGGCGTCCACGGAGGAGCGGCGCATGAACGAGTCGCCGCGCGGCTGCAGGCAGAAACGGGACGCGGCGAAGACGGAGACGAGCCTCCTCGGCGACCGGCAGATGATGCTGCCCTCCAGGCCGTGGCTGCAGTCGACGAGCCCGCACCGGCTCGGCGAGGACGCGCACGACTCGATGACGCGGTCGCGGATGGCGAGCGTCCCGTTGGCGCGCCGTGCGCCGGCGAACGCGAACAGCCACGGGCGGTCTGCGGCGCGGACGCGCGCCTGCCACGCCGCCACCTCGCCGGCCGACGTGGGGTGGAAGTAGCTCGGGTACGGCACGCCGAAGTCCCGCCGCGCCCAGATGTTGGACTCGTAGGTGAGCACCGTCATGTTGCCCGACTCGGGATGCTCGAGGAAGTTGTTGCCGCACACCTTTTGGGTGCCGTTGTCGGCATCCTCGACGTGCCGGAACATCCAGGTGGTCTTGGCGGCGACCATGAAGTGGTCGCGGCCGCCGAATGCCGCCCACTCCGGCCGCGCCGACAGCCACCGCAGGAACTCGGACGACGGCCCGTTGCGCACCGTGGCGTTGTACCCGCAGAGGTGCTGCTGGACCTCCAGCGCCGGGTAGTAGGGCACGTACACAGCCGTCGCCGCCGCCGGGTCGTCGGTGAGGCACTCGTACCGGCGCATGCGGTTGTGCACCAGCACTTCCAGGGCGTACTGGTCCGTCTTATACCTGCACGTAACATTCTTAGACACGGCTAACTCATGTACAAGCACCATGAATGGCGCACGGCGGCAAAGCCCACACCGGCCTACTCCATTGATGGATGAAAAGTGCTTACCATCCGGTGTTGGGGATGACACCCGTGTCGCCGTCGCTGCCGTTGCCGGTGGGGGGAGGGAGCACGGGGCCCATGCCGTCATTGACCATGAGGGCGCATACGTGGTACTCGTCCTGAAACGCCGGCGAGCCCTCGACGCAGTCCCTGAGAACATCGAACCGCGACGGCACATCCAGCATGTAAACGTACCTCCCCTGACAAGACGACGCCGCTCCCGCTGACGAAAGCCGGCGCAGAGGGCCATCCTCGGCGGCGACGGCAGAGGGGGCTGGTTGGAGGTTGGCATCGACCGCCATGGGGACCGACAAGGGGACTACGACGACGTCGACGAGCGCCGCGGCGGAGCGCGGCCGATTGGAGAAGAGGGAGAGATCGACGAACTGGAAGTGCAGGAGACACGAGAGGAGCCATGAGCCGAGGATGAGGATGCAGTAGAGGATGTACTTGGGGTAGTGAGCTTCCATGGCTGGCTGGGCTTGCTAGCTCTAGCAAGCTTGGCAGCAGCTATATGAGGAGGCCGAGAGCATGCATCTGACCAAGTTCTATGTAGCTAGGGGTTTAGTAGGGATTGCTAAACCAAGTGGTAATTAACTAATGATGATATGTTAGCGCGAATCGTACTTACTCTTGGGTTTTCCATGGTTCATATAACTTCAGATAATTATATGTGACCTTTGACCACGGGTGTAATTTGGTGGTTAACTAGCTATTAGCTATAGATTGCTTCCATCGTGTCATATCTTGGCATAGTGGCACTAGCAGTAGTTGCCTAGTTGCAACTCCCTAATAGTTCCCACTTTCAGTGCAATTTTCTTGAAATTTCTGAAACTTATTAATTTTGATACATATTGAAATAAATGTGTTCCGATCAAAATATTTCAGCGATTTCAGTGGTACACAAAATTCAAATAGTTTCATTAATTTTTTTAAACAATTGAGTCTCGATCAAATTCAATTGAAAATCCCCCCTCCCGCGTCGTCTCCCGTAGGCGACTCGGGGGCGATTAGGTTTTCCCCCCGAGCGCCGCCTCCCACCTCGCTCCCCCCTCGCCGCCGTCGTCAGCGACCCCTCTGGCCGGCCGGCCGGCGGCGGCGGGAGCTCTCCCACCTCCTCCTACTATGTCCTTCCCCGCGCGGGCTTCCCTTCCTCCGCTCCCCTGCTTCGTACGTCTTGGTGGCGCTGGTGCATGGAGACGCGCCCGACCCCAACCAAGCGACCTCCCTAGGGGTTGGGGCCTTGCTCCTCTCGCCGTTCGGTCCTGGGTGCCGTTGCATGCCGATGCTTCCCCTCCGGTGGGCTTTCCCTTTAGTGGGTGGCCAGATCTGAGGCTTGTGCCATGGGGTTTCATGGATGAGGCCGTTCGGCGGCAGGTCTGCGGTGGCCGGGGTGGCCGGCCTCGTACATGATGCTCTTCTTCTTTGAAGTTGGGTGAGTGTGGTTCCTGGATCTGGGGCGGCAGCCCTTTCGACGAGGCCCC
This sequence comes from Bromus sterilis, assembly GCA_950022295.1. Taxonomy (NCBI): domain Eukaryota; kingdom Viridiplantae; phylum Streptophyta; class Magnoliopsida; order Poales; family Poaceae; genus Bromus; species Bromus sterilis. The sequence continues at coordinate 11,893,449 of OX465596.1, forward strand.
ATTGGCTATGCGGGGAGCGGTGGGGCGGACGTGGTTCAGGTGGTCTGGCCGTGCGGACGGCGGGCCTCCTGTGTACTGGGCCGTAGCGTGGCTTCTCGGTGGCTGGCGGCTCCAGATCTTGCGGCTGCTCATCTCCCCATGCTTGGTGTGCTCTTTCCCTTTCAGTTCTGATTTGAGTGGAGCTGGTGGTGGGGATCCATACATGGAGAAATCCCTGGCCGAGGGTGTCGTTTCTCTTCTTGGAGGCATCAGTCAAGTATGCTCCATCTCTTGCACAACCTTTGCCTCCCAGGTGAAAAGTCGAACTGCGATGGGCGGCGATGGCGCCCTCGGCGCCGTTCCCTTCTTGAAGGCGCCACCTTGGAAGCTTTGTTGTGGTGGGCACTGTTTGGTTCTTGTTTGTGACTGCAGATGGCGTGCTCTTCTTCGTCCAAGCGTGTGTTTTTCCTCTTTCATGCTTGGTCGTGGGCTATGTGGTGTCTGCTTTGCTCACGGAGTGCCAAGGCGGCGCATCGGGCGTGTGTTGATCCTCGTTGTGCGTCCCTCCGGCACTATTCGTCATATTCTGGGAAACTTTCCGATCTCCTAACGGTGCGACGCCTGCGATCCAGGCTAGGAGGTAGTATGGTTCGCTGTGTCGGGGCTCTTAGTGTTTGGTGATGGCACGCCATGGCGGTGTTTTTCTTCAGTATGCCTCCTGAGCCGACACGCTACATGTTCTTGTTGCTTCAGTCATGTTAGAGGACCTCGATGCTTTATCTCTGTGTTTCTTGGTGTATCCTTCCCGCGTGAAGCGTTTGAGGCATGTTAGATGCTTTCCAGCGCCTTTGTATCTTCTCATTTTATGTTTATTGTTGTATGTTGCAATTGTATCTTGGCCGGTTGATGGCTTTGTTAATTCAAAGTCGGGAAAGTTTCGAGTCCTCCTCGGACTCGGCTGCATCTTTTATCTAAAAAAAATCAATTGAAAATTTCAATCCTTTGACCGGAATGAAAACGGAATTATTAAATTTCACTGAAATTCAATGATTTTGGCAACCATTGAAATATTTCTGAAACTGAAATTTAAAACCATCGCATACAGAATACGTGTAATTTAGTTGGTTGGTTTGACTAATCATGCATTATATGCAGTTCTTGGAACTACGACGAACAGCTAGTCTTCCTTGAGCAGCACTTCAATTACTTGGGAAACCGTGCTAATTGTCTGCTACACAGTGCCTTGTTGGATCCAAAAACAAAATCAATCGATGGTCCAGCGATCCCCGCTGCTCTTGTTTTATATATGCTGCATCAGTGCATCTCAAGAATTCTTAGTCCGAGGCTCCCAGCTTAGCGTTCCTATGCGTTTGTTTAATCCTTCCCCTGCAAATTGACTTGAGCAGCTCATTAAGGATTTCGCTCATCGGGATTCCATGTGGACTCCCGGAGGGTCGTCCATCCGTGCAAAGATTCGAGATGTTTACATTATAGAAACCCGCGTGAATTCTCGTTTCCATGAGCGAGCGGTAGATCGAGGAGCTCTGGACGCGGGTTCCAGTACGCGGCCATCAAGAGCTCAAGGCAGAAACATAAAATATGGATCCCTCTGAGCTCTGACTAACGTACAAGAGCATCATAGATCATAGATGATGTTAGCAGTTCATCGCACCAAGTATTTATATTATATAATTACCCCTTCGTTAAGACGAATTGACAGAACAAAGTTAGTATTTGGGTGATAAGAGGCCCGGTGATGATAGATAAAGATGATTAGTGGACTTCTCCGGACAGCTGTCTCGTATGCTCTGTTTTCACTCCTTCAGTATCTGTTCGGTTGATAGAGATTTGAGAGGATTTGGCAGAAATTGAAGAGAATTAGATCCTCTGATAGACAGAATCCCTCAAAATCTTCATTAATCCTTTTAGGATGGGGTGTAATTGAACAAGGCTTTAAGTTGATGTCGTCGGTTCTCCATCATCCGGTTACTTTGGATTTGGTACTCCGCTTCTTTCTAGTTTTTTTGAGACATTTATGCTTCCCCTTTATTACTCAGAAAACATAGCAATACAGGAATCATGTGGATTGATAAGCCACAAGTGGCGCCCCGGGGGAAGCTGAAAAGCGAAAGCAGCAACTAGACTAGCATCCATAATTGAACTAGAAACAGAAGAAGAAAAACTACAGAAGTTAAAGTTGGCACATCTTGTTATAATCTCGCGGATGATTGAGCAATTCACCCCACCTTTGTTCTCCTCAATATCCTTCAGGAGTTGCTTATTCTTGCTAGCAATAACAATCTGGTTGATGCCCAGATCCTCGGCAAGACATTGTGCTTCTCGACAAGCAATAGCATCCAGGTTTTTGACATCCACAATCCCCGGCAGAATCAATGCCGAAGAACCCAGATACAGGCCTTGGGGGTCCCTGCATATAGCAGAAACAACGCCGGTTGATCCATCTTCAGAGCTCTTTCCCACGCATGTGATAATAGTCCTTTCAGGCTGCTGATTAGCCCTTCCTTCCCGTCCCATTATCGCATATGAGGCTGGGTGTGCATATGATAATGGAGCCTGGTACATCTTGCGGTTGGAAAGATTTATCTCTTCTATAAAGCTTTGGATGAATCCGTTCGTCGCCATTGGGCTCTGGAATATATCTTCGTGAATTTCTTTTCGTCTCGCGTTCCAAATAGCCCATAGCGTGATCACCAGTTTTGTGAACTTATCATGTGATAAAGTTTCCTGCATGTGAAGCAATCAAAGCTTTGGTTCAGGAATCACAAAGTCTGAAAAAGCTTCGACGATGTCATCATCCGACAGTGCCCAGACACATCTTGACATCGAGCAGTGAAGAAGCGAATGGGACTAGGAGTCCGGCATGCCGCAGAGAGAGCAACAATCGGTTGTACCCATATTACGATGATGACAGACATCTTCAGTTGGCAGCGAGACTTTTGCCAATCTCCAAAGGAAGCTCTTAATCCTGGATGGCACCTTTAATCCCCAGAGAGAGCTCCAAGCCGATTCCTCCCGTGATCTATCAGATGTGGAATCGGTTCCTTGCAGAAGGTTATTCGTCGAGTTCCTCAAGCGTAACAGCAAATCATAGAATGACTTAACTGAAAAAACACCACGGTGATCCGGCTGCCAGCCCCAAAAGTCCTCCAGTGGCATCGTGCATATGGGTATATCATAGATAAGTTTTTTGTCTTGAGGAAGAAACAGACCATCGATCACCGATGAATTCCAGCCCATCATTGAGTAGTCCATCAACTGAGAAACCAGGATGGGGGGATTATTTTCCAAACATGCCAGCGGTTTCATCGCATGGGTTCTTGGGAGCCAATTATCAGACTATATATTTGTTGTCTAGCCATTCCCAATTCGCCTAATGAGACCATTTGATAGGGCATCTCTCCCATCTGAGGTAGACCTCCAAATCTGGCTCGGATGATTGCCTAGAGTAGCCGTCATCAGATCTCCTTCTGGAAAATAAATAGCTTTCACAAAGGAAGCACAAAAAGAATCAGGTTCCGAGAGAAGCCTCCAAGCCTGTCTTGCCAAAAGAGATAGATTGAACAGTTCCATATCTTTAAAACCCAGGCCACCATTGATCTTTGGTTCTGTCATTGATTGCCATGACACCCAGTGAGGCTTCCTCTTCCCCTGTTTTCTGCCCCAAAAGAATTGCCTGATAATTTTGTTTAACTCCTCGCATAATCCTCTAGGCAACCTAAAACAAGACATAGAGTATACAGGCACAGCCTGGGCCACTGACTTGATTAGGATTTCTTCGCCAGCATAAGAGATTGTGTTATCAATCCATCCTTTTACCTTGCTCCAAACTCTGTCCTTGAGATACTTAAAAGCTCATGTTTTTGACGCCCCAATATCAGAAGGACTTACTAAATATTTCTCATTAAGTGTCTCATTTGGAACATGAAGGATTCCTTTCACCTCATCCCGCACAATCTCCGGGGTGCCTTTGCTGAAAAAGACAGAAGATTTGTCATAATTTACTCTCTGCCCCGAAGCTTGACAATAGGACCGCAACAGGTTTGACACCTCATTCGCCCCCGCACCGTTTGCCTTGAAGAACAGCAGGCTATCATCAGCAAAAATAAAATGGTTTACTGGTGGAGCCAGAGGGGCCACCAACAAGCCATGAACCTGCGATGATTGATCTCTATTTTTGAGGAGGCCGAAAAGGCCCTCTGCTGCTAACAAGAAAAGGTAGGGTGAGATAGGATCTCCCTGCCGTATTCCTCTGGATGGTGAAAATTTCTCCAATTTCTTCCCATTGAACATCACTGAAAAAGACACAGATTTCACCATACTCATGACCCTTGCTACCCAGGTATTTGAGAACCCGAGCTTTAACATTACAGCTTCAAGATAATCCCACTCAACCCGGTCATAAGCTTTCATCATATCCAGTTTAAGAGCACAATGACGGTGCTTCAAAGACTTGTTGCGCTTCATGAAATGCAGACACTCATATGCCACAAAAATATTATCAGTGATTAGTCTCCCTGGAACAAAGGCAGACTGTTCTGGCGAGATGATATCAGGCAACACAATCTTCAAACGGTTTGCAATAACTTTGGAGGCAATCTTATAAAGAACATTACATAAACTTATTGGCCTGAATTGAGTAAGGGACAAAGGGTTTTTAACTTTCGGAATCAAAACCAAGAAGGTATTATTGATACACTCCACACTTTCATTACCTTCTAGAATTTTGAGAACTGCCTCTGTTACTTCTTGCCCGCACGTGTCCCAGTGCTTCTGAAACAATTGCGCGGGGAACCCATCAGGCCCCGGTGCCTTTAACTGAGACATTTGAAACAAAGAAGTTTTGATTTCAGCTGCTTGATAAGGAGCATCCAGCGGCAAATTCATCTCCTGTTTCACCTTGGCTGGAACAGAATTCAAAACCTCAGCCATATTTGACACCCCTTCGGTTGCAAACAGGTTTGCATATAATTGGGTTGTCATCTCCTCAAGTTCACCAACATCCGTAACAACATTTCCAGTACCATTTACCAATGATTTGATCAGATTCTTCCTTCTTCTCATTGTGGCTCGAATATGAAAGTACTTTGTATTTTTATCTCCACCGGCTAGCCACTCGATTCGGAATCTTTGTTTCCAAAGGATTTCCTCACGATGATAGAGTTCCACCAGATCCTCAATAATTCTGATTTCCCTATGACTTGGTCCCACCCTTCCAAGCACTTGACAAAGGATATCAAGTTCAGCCTTTAGGTTCCTGATGAGCGACCTAACACTGCCAAAAGTGTGTTTATCCCATGCTGAAAGGTTACCAGCCAACTGTGATAACTTTTCCTTCAACTCTTCTGCTGTATGAGCACTCGGGTGCATATTCCATGAACTAGAGACACAGTTTTTGAGATCTTCATGCTCTTCCCAGGCAGCCTCATATCTAAACACATTTTCCTTGCGCGCCGTCTGTCCTTCCAAACTTAGCATGATCGGAACATGGTCCGAGCAAGCTCCCAACAAATGTTCCAGATTAGCGTCCGGAAACATGCTGCACCACGACGAGTCAGCCACCGCCCGGTCCAGTCTTACCCGCGTGAACGTTCCCCCAGCCACTTTCTTTTCAAAGGTCCAAGGAGAACCCTTAAAACCCAGGTCTGCAAGTCCACAAATATCCAAAGTGTCCCTAAATCCATCTAGTTGAGCTTGACTGTGTTGTCCAATCCCTTCATGTTCTGAACGTAGGAGAACTTCATTAAAATCTCCAATCGCCAGCCAAGGGTAGCCCGATTGGATAGCAAGGGATTTTAGAGAGTCCCGCGTTTTGTGTCTCTCATTCAACTGTGCTTCCCCATAGACACATGTTAACCTCCATGGGGCTGCTCCCAAATCATGAACAACAACGTCAATAAAATACTTGGATGAATCTTTGATTTCAAGTTTTATATCATAATTCCAAAAGATGACTAGGCCTCCACTCCTACCAGAGCTAATCACAGCAAATGCATTCTTAAAACCAAACGAAATAGATAGGATCTCGGACCGTGCTTTCTGAATTTGAGTCTCCACAAGGCACAACACGGCCGGGGCATATTTGTTCGTTAATTCACGAACCTCACGAACTGTCGGGGGCTGGGCAACCCAGACTGTCGCTGGGTTGCCCAGCCCCCGACAGTTCCAACATAAAACATTCATTGCTCCCGGCGGTCTTCCTCGAGGGAAGCCGCCGATATCTCATTATTTGGGATAAAACCCTCTTTACCCGAGAACTCTCCTTCAACCCTGGTCTTCTTCTTATTTGCCGCCTTCTGAGGGGTGTCTGAGGGATCGCCATCAGTAGGTCCGTCAAACTTATCAACCAACATTGAAACTTTGGAGTTTTTACCCGCCAAGACCAGAGCCCGGGTTTTATCCTCCTGATCCTAACCCTCTTCTTCATCAGGGTTTGATGACAACGCATTATCAGCCATTCTCTTACCAAGAAGTTGATCCTCAATTCGAACATCTTGTGGATCAATATTATCAAACTCCACACCCAGGTTCCTCTGTGGTGGTGCCTGAAAAACCGCATTAAATCTCCAACTAGCGCTTTCAGCATCTGTTAGGCGTCCTCGTCCTCTGCCAAACGTGTCATCACCTCTCCCTCTGCCAGGAACCGAAGTATCCCCCCGGCCTTTTCCTCCCATGTCAACCCCAGCGCCGGGCCGTGGATAGATACGGCGGCTATCAGCAGCCCCTCTTCCTTTGCCTCTACCACCATCAGCAAGAATAAAATTCCCCCATTCTAGCTTGCTTTCATCATGGACACCATCTCCACACTCCTGGTGCCAGTGCCCCATCAGACCACAAACTCCACAAAAATTTGGAAATCTCTCATATTTAACCAGGTACCATTCCTTCTTCCTGTCCTTTGTCAGGGAAACAAACCGTGTAATTTTCTTGTTCACCTTCATATAGACTTTCACACGCACAAACTCCCCAACAAAACCTGCTGGTAGCTTTAGTTGCACTTCAGTAACCTCACCTATGGGCCTGCATATACCCTTCACTATATTTTCATGAAGAAAGTTATGAGGTAATTTGTGAATCTGAGCCCAAATTGCAACCCTGTCAAGCACAACAGACTTTGGATTCGCAAAACCATCATACTCTTCGATGAGCAAAACCTTTTCTCTGAAGAACCATGGACCCATTGACATGGCTTTGTTCCAATCAGCTAGGCAACCGAACTGCACTGTGAATAGGTTATCATCTAGCCTTCTCCAAACCACATCCTTCGTCGGATTCCACGCCGATCTCATATCACCAAACAAAGCACTCGGGCTAAAGCTTCGATCTGTGAGAACCTTGGCTATGGCCAGCCACTTCGCCACCACAGGAGGCTCCTTGATATCCTCCTCCCACACAAAGCCTTCTTCATCATCCTCATGAAGATTCAGACGTCCCAGGAGATGCTCAACCTGATCAGGCGACGCCTTAGAGCTACTGTTCTCCATGAAAAAAAACCTAGATTGGAAGATAGAACCAGAGACTCCCGAGAGAACCTCCCCCCGACAGCGAAGGGTTGGGAACGCTTCTTTCTAGTTGGACCCCAATCGTGAGCAATTCGTCGTTGGGGGTCAGACAGGCTAAGCGAACCATTTGTTCGCTATGGTGATATGGCGAGAGCGAATCTTTGGGAACTCTGTTCAACACGACTCTAACGGTCTTATAGCTGGGCTTAAAAAAAGTCTGGTTTAATATCATTATTTAGAATTGAAATTACAAAATTGTATTTTTAATCACAAAACAGATATATTTTTCATGTAAAATTTCCACCATGACAAATAAATTACAGAGACATGCCAATAGTTGCAAAACAACTATGATCATTGCCACGAGATTATGAAAAATGTTGTTTTAAACACTGCATTGCTCTATAGCAAAAAAAATACATCACCAAATTTGCCATGACGTTTGTGTTAAAAAAATGTTATTTTTGTGAAATTTTCCATGTTTCATGTTCAAATTTTCCATGCTACAAAAAAATGTCATGGGTCAATTTTGAATTTGTCATGCTAAATTAAAATTAAAATTTACCAAGCTATAGAAACTAAATTTGCCAAGGTCTAACAATAAATTGCCATGATGTTCAGCCTATACTTAACGTGATCCGGTACTAAAATTATCATGATAAAATAGTAGATTCTTCACGGTCCAAAAAACCTAAATTTACATGGTCCAAAAAAACAAAATTGCCATGCAGCATAAACTAAAATTTCCATGTTCAAATAATAAAAATTGATGCAACGTAAAATGAAATTTTCATGTCCAAAATAGAAAATTTCTCATGTTTCAAAAACTAAAATTTTCATCCACTACAAATTAAAATTGCAATGTTTTAAAAATAATTACAATTTGACGTGCATATAAACTTTTTTATGCATTCAGCAAATAAAATATTTACTATAAAAATGCCAAGTAAATAAAAGTTTTTTTTTCTGTAAGATTTTCCTTTTGTATCTTCTCATCTCTTAAAAAAGTAGACCCAGATCTCCTTGGTGGAGAAGGGTGGCAAGTACCACTGCCTTACTCATGTGAGATCAATTGGGAAGGCGTTCACGCCCCTTTTACTTAGCGCAAATCGGAAAAAATATACTAATATGGCGCTCGCCTCGGCTCCATGATCTTCGTGAAAAATCAAATGACCCAGAACTAATTGCGCTAAGGGCGTGATTTAGACATTCACTCCCTACGAATAGGGTTCTAGTTAAGATATGAGGTTTGTCTCTGAACTTAAATTTTAAACATCTTAATAAAATATTTATTAAAAAAATAATGATTATAATATGAGATAAATATAATATGAAATTATACTATGTGATAACTCTAATAATAATGATTTGGAATTGTGAATGTTGATACTTTTTTAACAAATTGGTTAAATTTAAACGCTTTGATTTAAGATAAACTTAATGTATGGAGTCAAAAAACAGAACAATACATAGTACTAATTTATTTGAGATAAATACACCCGGAATCATAAAACTTGCATACGATGTTTACTTTGGTGCATAAAATTAAAAAATATGTATATTTGGTCAGTAAACTTGCACGAATGTGATAATACGCTCACAACTTTCTATACGCATACGTTGTCTGACTATGTGGCATCAGATAGATCCCATCGACCAGTAAACAGTACAAATAATAACAACTTTTATTTAAAATAGTGTTGGTAACAGTACATAGGAAATAACTAGCAAAAAAAATCATCAATTAGACCTTGTATAATAGTACAAGGTGCTTAGAAGAGAAACTTACAAAAATAAACCAGATTTTTGTTAAGCACTGGTGCTTAGATGTAGTGGGTAGACACTTAATCAGGCACTTTAATTATAAAAGTATGCACTAACGCTATAAAAAAATCAATTTATTTTACTAAACACCTTGCATTGTACAAAACCTTAGGGGACTTGAAATGCCATCAGGAGCGCGCCGCCCCAATGGCCAATCAACCACTTAAGTTCCATTCACAATATTTATTTTATACTTTTCGATTGCCTTGGCCCATTTCACAGAGCAAAACAGTTTGTTGTCCTCTGCGGCCCATATGACACTATAATTTTTTTCCTTTAATTCACTATTATTAGATAAAATATAACTGTGCATTATAACTAATATGAACATAAAATATTAAAGTATAATTCTAAAAGCATGATTATAATTAAATTATGAATTTAAAATTTATTTACATAAAATTTGCAAATAAATAAATATGAAATTATTTGAATACATATTTATTTATTTTGTGTATATTAAATTCATATATTTGTTTGAAAACTTACAAAAATTCATTGTATTTTTATAATACTTGTAATAATAATGACATGCTAATTTTAATTTTAGTTTATGATTATATAAATTAATTATAAAATCATGTATTACTTAAAAACATGTTTATTTATTTAATTTATTTTTTACTAATATATTTATTTTAAAATATATTCAAATGTCATGATATTTTAAAATAATATAATAGTAATCAATTAAAAGAAAAATAATTAACAGAGCACAATGGTTGTGAGTACGTACTTGAGTTTCGCTCTCTTGTAGAACAATCGGTCTCCCGTGGCCTTTGATGATTTTAATTAAGTTCTACTACACTTAGAGCATCATGGTGTTGGTCAGAGAATCCAGATGAAGTTGGACATCTTTCGGGATATGTTGGATGTGTGCGGATTGTCAGACTTTTGGTACAATGGTTACCCACGGACTTTTGAGAAGAAAGTGGTTGGGGGTTCTTATACCCGCGGACGCCTAAATAGAGGAGCTGCTGACCCAACTTGGTGTGGCCTCTTTCCTTATGCGAGAGTGGAGCACTTAACAGTGGCTTGTTCAGATCATATACCGATTCTGCTGAGAATGTCGGACGGTAAACCTGTAGGCAAAGGGCCGAAGCTTTTCAGACATGAAATCTGATGAGAGGAGCACCCAAACCTTTTGGAGTTTGTTAAAAACGGGTGGAACAGTAGCGTTGTTGATGGCTCTATTAAAAATCTGGAGCAAAAATTGAAAGACTTGTCCGACAACCTATCATCATGAGATTGCCTTACCTTTGGCATTGTGCGAGCTCAGATTAGGAGTCTCCAAAATGAACTCAAAATTTTAAGGAAATTACCTCTTCGCTTGGGCCCAAGTCACCGTGAATTAAGAATCGTCGATGAACTTGTTGAACTGTATCACCGCGAGAAAATCTAGTGGAAACAAAGGTCTAGGGTACAATGTCTCGAGGGAGGGGACAAGAATACAAAATTCGTCCACCTCCGAGCAATAATGCGGATAAGTAAAAATCTTATTCAATCCTTGCAGGATGGCACCAGGGACATCATAACTTACATTGATGAATTGGAGAGTATGAAAACTCAGTTCTATTCGAATTTTTTCACTTCGGAGGGTGTTAATAATATGCATGAGGTTCTTAATGCAGTCCCGTCAAAGGTGAAAATGAATTGAATGCTTCTTTGTTGGCAAAATATTCTAGTGAGGAGGTTAAAGTGGCGTTGTTTCAGATGGCTCCATCAAAGGCCCAGGGTCCAAACAGATTCCCAGCTCATTTCTTTCAGAGGCATTGGGATGTATGTAGTGAAGAGGTGGTAAAAACAGTCCTCTGGATTGTTGAAGGAGAGGTGAGTGCCGAAATTATAAATAACACCTTTCTTGTTTTGTTCCTAAAAGTGAAGAGCCCTTTGTCTGTCACCCAGTTTGGACGGATAAGTCTATGCAATGTACTTTACAAAATTGCTTCTAAAGTTGTTTCTAACCGCCTCAAGCTTATTCTTACAGATATTATCTCACCTGAGAAATCAACCTTTGTTCCAGGCAGGATGATCACGGATAACATCATTGTTGCTTATGAGTGCATGCACTTCATGAAGAGGAACAAAGCTTTGAAGCACACTCACTATGCATTAAAACTTGATATGATGAAGACTTATGACCGTGTAGAGTGGGATTATTTGGAAGCCATCATACTTAAATTGGGTTTCTCATTCACATAGGTGGACATAATAATGATGATGGTGAGATATGATTATTTCTCGGCATTGTTCAATGGCAAGAAACTTGATGACTTTAAACCCACTAGAGGTATAAGGTAGGGAGACCCTATTTTTCCCTTACCTTTTCTTGTTTGCAGCGGAGGGCCTATCAGGCCTCCTCAAAACCAGAGATCAGTCAACTCAAATAGGTGGGATCCTCGTGGCCTCGGCGGCACCATCTTTTATTTGCAGATGATAGCCTATTGTTCTTCAAGGCAAATGGTCAAGGGGCGCATGAGGTGTCAAACCTACTTAATTCTTACTGTCAAACGTCCGGTCAGAGAACAACACTACAAAATTGTCGGTTTCCTTCAATAAGGGATGTCCGAAAACTACTCGTCAGGAAGTAAAAAAATGTATTGAATGTCCAAAATGAAACTCCTAATGAAAGGTACTTGGGGATGCCATCGGATATGGACGCGTCCAAATCAGGCGCGTTTAAATATCTTAAGGACAGAGTCTAGGGTAAGGTGAAGGGATGGATTGACAGAACTATTTCTACTACTGGAAAGGAAGTTTTAATAAAGTCGGTAGCCCAAGTCATACATGTCTTTCCGATGTCCTGTTTTAAATTACCAAGGGGTCTATTGAGAGCACTTGGATAAGATTGTTAGGAAGTTCTTTTGGGGAAGTAAAGCAGGCAAGAGGAAACCCCATTGGGTATCATGGAAGGCCGTGACTGAGCCAAAGCTCAATGGTGGGTTAGGCTTTAGGGATACGGAGTTTTTTAATATTGCATTGCTTGCTCGTCAAGCTTGGAGATTATCTGTTCAGCCGGAATCATTGTGTGAGAAAATACTGAAGTCGGTATATCTCCCGGGTACGTCAATACTTGATGCCCATCTCAGAGCTCACCCAAGCCAATTTGTCAATCCCTCCTGGAAGGTCGAGACACATTGGCACATGGAATCTTCAGTACCATAGGGGGTGGTCGAACTACAAAAAGTTAGGACAACAATTGGTTGCAAAGATTCCTTTAGCCAAAACCAATAGCCGTACTTGCACCTGATTCCCTAGTCTGGGTGTCGGACTTGATCAATGCGACAGAAGCTCGTTGGCGAAGGGGTGAACTCCAACATTGTGCTAAGGAGTATTTCTCTACGCACAATCTAGACGGGGGATTCATGGTCATGGCAGCACGAGAATCTCTACTCCTAAAGGATGAGTTTGCGGTTGGTGATAGTAGGTCCGTACGTCGTTCGTTGAACTCTCCTTCCCATCCATCGATAGCACGGCTCGCCTTTTCGTTCGGAGTCTGTTCCTCTCGCTGCTGCAGCACACAAAAATAAACTGGCACGATGAAAGACCAGTCGCCAGGCTTCCCTAATCTCCTTCCATCCAGATCGCGACCCCATCCCAGCCCCGGCTCCCCGCCGACGAGACCTCCTGGCCGACCTCCCCCACTGCCAAAAACCAGCCTAGGGGAACGGCGAGATGCGGGCGGAGTCGCCACACAGGCCCCCCACGCCCTCTCCTCCCCCACTCCACTCCTCACGCGTAGAGCGGTGCGACTCCGCCAGTGGCGACAGCTCGGCCGCCGGCGCCCTTGGTCATCCACCCGGCGACCGGCTATGGTATGGGCTCGAGCTCCAGCGGACAGAACCAGATCGCCAGCCACGGGACAGGGCAGCCGCACGGCAACTCCGGCGGGGTAATTAGTTATGCATTTTGGTCACGATTTATTCCTTCTTTGGGCTTGTCCTGCTCGTGCCGTGATCAACTCATTGATTTCTTCTTGGGTCTTTCTTTTCAGGCTTCTTCTTCAGGGACAAGTGCTCCAGATCCGCGATGCTGCCGGGTGGTGGCCGGCAAGGACATGTTCATGTTGATGTTTGTTGGTTTGTCTCTCCCCTCTCAGCCTATCTACCTCTTTTCTTTTGTGCTACGCATGTACGTCTCTTTTGGGACAGAAGAGAAAATGAAGAGGTCGGGGGGAGGAGTTTGTTTAGTGGTTTTTCCCATCATCAACAAATCAAGTTAGTTTCTGCAATTTTATGTTATGATTTGTGGCGCAGTAAACATGGGCGTTCCATATTCAGAAAATATAAGAATATTATGAAAGTAGAAGACTTCAAGAAAATGATAATTCGTATCATCTTAATAATCTTATGATCTAGAAAAAGATCATTTTTCTACAGGTTATTTTATGAATGGTCATCATATCAAAATATTGCAGAATTTAGATCATGCCCTTTACTTTTAGATATGGTGATCCAAATGCCCCAGTCTTTGGTGAGCTTATTCCTTCTGCAGTTTTGTCACTAGAATTTTTTTGGGTTAAAATGATAATCGGTAAGGAAGTTGTAATGTTTGATTTGTACACCCAATTGTCACTAGCATACCCTCGGGATTTTATTTGGATTTGGTTCAACATCGTTCTGGTATGGAGCTAATTTGATTCCAACACCAGCAAGAGGACTCCGTGGATTGTGAATAAGAGGGCAATCCCAATTAGTCCAGAACGATGCTAATTAGCATGCAGATACGTGGAAGGTTTTGGCCCAACCGGGATTTCAGAAAAAAATGGAGATAGATATACCTCTCAGTTCTCATTAACTCTTACTTTAAAAAAAGTTAGCATTAACTCTATATGATGCAATTAAAATTTAAATGGTTATTGTTATTTCCAACTATATTTTATCGGCTGATTTGACAATATTCCAGTTACCAACTTATTTTATTTAAATGATTTGTCAATGATCGTTGACAATTTTATATCTTTTTACATTATTTTGTAACTGATATCCTTTAAATCCAGTTTGTTTTAAAGGTTCACAATGTTTTTTTACTAAATTTGTCAAGTGATTTGATATGTCTGCTGCAGTGGGCAGCTACTATAACCTTTCAAATTTGGCTCTTGCACCATTGTTATATATTTGTATGCTCTATTTTCGAGTTGAGTCGATTTGGTCTTTATGTTTGGTCTGCCTTTGTTGCGCTCAGGGATAAATTGCCTGGAAAGTGATCCTCGCCACATTTGTTTACACAAATTGTTCTTACCGCTTCAATTAACACCTATTCACCAAGCGTGGCGACCTTGATCGGCTCGATGCTGACATGTTCCACTTCCTGGTGCACCTCTTCACCGTGTTCGACAACCAGGTCAGCGCATATGTATGCTGGTATTTGTTGTTCAATAGTGACTCGGGCATAATGAACGAGAAACTGCAAACCAAGAAATTGCAAATTGGTTGTCTTTTGTTGTGGTCAGGCTTATCAGGAGTACGGAAAGTTTCTTCTCAAGCGTGTCATTGATGGTGCTTCTGCATACGGAAACATGGTCCACGTCTCCGACGAGCCCAACAACGAGAGGCCGCACTACGGAGACAACGGATCCGGGGTCTACGGCCATGATACTAGGCTCATATGGGCTTGCCGAGGAGCCGGTGGTCATTCTATCTCGCCGTGTCTTCAGGTTTTTGTCTCTCTTGTAATAGAATTTTTTGCATGTGTTGGTACAAACAAGAGAACAAAAATATTTTTGGTTACATGATATCAGTGTGTGCTATGTAAACTAAGCAACTATTATAGCATGGAGATTTGTTCCATTTGATACCAGCCTTTATGATTCTTTTATTTGGTGTGACTATACTTTCTTTGAGTTCTTCTCATTTCATATTTGTTTGCAGGATGGCCAGTGGTGTATCTTGCCCAGTACTTCCCTCATGTGACTATTCTGATCGGGAACCTTTGGTGAGTTAATCTTTAGATTTTTAAAAGTATGTATCAATGCAAATTAGGGAAATATCAGTCAATATGTAGCCTAGATTGCTAGCATGTTGTGATTTTTTAGATGCTCTGAGAAAATATGCAAGATAGCAACGAGGATTTTATACTAATAATTTGTTGGTTTTCTGGACAGAATTCCTAGCATGTCGTGTTTTTTAGATGCTCTGAAGAAATAATGCAAGATATCTTATTGTAATCAATATATTTGTATCGCTTATTGTGTCAAATGTATCTGTTGAGTGCTGGCAATGAAGTTCCTTCTTGTAAAGATAGGATGTGCTCACAATGTAGGAAATCCAAAAATATAGTTTTGTTCAATGTTTTTCAGAACCATTGGTAGAAAAATCTTACATGTTCAATTAAATGGGTTTTTGAAACAGGTTAGTAAGATTTAAAATGTGACTTCTGTTCTCAAATACGGTGCAAGAGGGAGTTTATTCTCATAGGAGGTTAGAATTTATTGGAAGGAATCGATAATTTTTTTGATAAGAGTATGATCGGAGCGGTGGCACCAAGTAGGACCCCTTGCCCGTCATGTATAACTGCTTTCAATAAAGCAGCAAGGGTTTTGCTGAGAACCCCATGGATACTCTTCATTAGGCACAAGTTTTGACTCCCTGGGAGAGGCATACAATTTCTTCGACATTCGACGATAAAACCTCTCCGAGCAACGGCTGGCAAGCATGGACGTGTTCGTGATTGTGGTGAATCCTTCTTCATCTTCGAGTATTTTTCAGTTTTCACTTTTATGGTACACCTTCCATTTTTCCTTATTTGCTGCTGAGTTTTTCTAATTAGGCCAATTATTTTTTTAATTACTTATGCCGTCGAGGCTTGCAGGTGGAAAATTTTGGGAGCACACCTGCAGATGTAACATTCCTCTTCACATGGGCTGTAAGTGCAAGCTAACATGTAGTCATTTTGGCGCAAAGATGAAAACATCTTACCAGTCAAGTCTTACTATCTATTTGTTCAACCTCTAGAATTCAGTTGCTCGGAGATCGGTTGACTGGAAACATCTTACCAGTCAAGTCTTACTACTCTATGATGATGCAATAAATGTCAAATTACTTGTCTCTTTTCTTTCATGGCATGTCTTATTTCATGTCATGTAGCAGCAATATCCCCAACAACCTTAATTGTTGGTTCATTGTTCTTACATCGGTTGTTCGCATCCCCTTCATCCCTCATAGTGTAAAAGTAATATACATGGAATCAAACGCCGCACAATCCTAACAATAATTAGCTCGATCATGTCTAAACATGGAAACAAACCCAAAGCATCATGTATTGAATAATTAGTCTTCGTCTCATCATCGTAGTGCAAAGGTAACATACTTGGAAACAAACCCAAATAATCGTAGCAACAATTATTCTGATTACATACTAAACATGAGGCATAAGATTTGGAAAAGAATCACCAATTATCATGAAGATATTTGGTTGCCCAACAATCTCTACTATTAAAGGGATATGTGGTTGTGATGTTTCGTTTGGTACGTTTGCCTCCCCTTGGCTCTAAAGAGATGTATACTATACATGGAAACAAATCGAAATAATCATAACAATAATTAGACTGATACATTAGCCTGCTAATATACAAAACATCGGGCAGAAGATACGGAAAAGAATCTCCTGTTGTCATACAGATATTTAGTTGCCAAACAACATTGATATCCCCTCAAATATCTCATTGTTATTTAAGTAGTTTCGTTACATGGTTGGTCATTACCAGACACCGTTGACTCAGCTGACCCACATGACGGACCGCGAGGAGATCACACAAGGTCGTCAACAATAATGAAGAGTTTATCATCAACTACGCACGCCGCAGTCCATAAACCAACCCTGTAGTCTTTCTTTTCCGCTCGGAGGTGAGTTTACCCATGACGCCGACTTTGTTATACATGGTCCCGTTTCTCAATGATCTTAACAGTCCTGGTAGATGCAATCTTATTCCCCATTTTTTTGGTGTCGTTCCTCTATGATCTTCGTAGTCCCGGTAGATGCAATTGAATTAAAAGTTTTTAAGATGGCACGACAACCAGATATTTATAGGTTAGATATGTTGTAATTACACAAAAGCTCTTCTTGAATAATAATATGGAGCATCTTAATTTGAATCAAATTCAATAATGAATTACAAGAGAAGACATCTTAAACTGTTATTCGCTTGGAAGACTCACCTGCTTTTAAAGATAGAAAAGAATTCGAACCAGTGAATTCATTCCAGAGAAGCATTCATGTAAGTTAGTGCTCCTCCCCAACACCGGTATCCCATCGATTGGATACCCTGAGAGTATTCTACACTGATTGAGAGTATGAGTATAGGTGTTTAGGAATTCGAGAGGAAACTGTCAAGAACTTGATAGTACCGCTTGCTAATCACAGTTCTGGATCCGGGGCAAGCATGCGATTGTCTAAAACTTAGGCATAATTGGTTGTTTTTTTAACAACCCCTGGTCTCTCTCCACAAGGAACGTTCAACCTGGGCAACAAGATCTACATCCTCACCAAGAAAACCTGGTTGGTAACTGGAGGAGATAATAATGTGTGAATGAAACACAAACTGCGGGTAGTTATTTTTCTTTGTTTATGAACCTCGGTGCTCAAGATTCAAAGGCTCTTCATAATCACCATCCCTGCACCATTTTACTGCTAAAGTTATTTGATATCATTATTGCTTGAAATGGTAGCGCTAACTATTTTTCTTTGCTTATGAACCACGATGCCGAAGGTTCTAAAGTCAATAATCATTATCCCCACGACATTTGCTTATAAGATGTCACACGATACAAAACCCATATCTGCTAAGGGGAAACGAGGTGTGTATATTCTATCAAAGTGTGTACATTAAGGTCTTAATGAAAAATTTGCAATTGAGCATGTGACAATCTAATACTTGATGTGGAACAGCTGGTATGTTCATATGTGACACATCTATCCAATTAACTGCAATGCTTCCCACGACGAGTACCCTCATAACATTGGAGCCAAGCCAACATGAGGAAACATCAATTGGTATCACCCTTTCACATGTCATTTTTTCATTTAAGTATGGTTATCTATAGGTGTGGATTTGTCTAAGTCTATTATTTCAGACTATATTTTGGGTTACTAATTTACACAATTCCCTCGCAGAAAATCCTACAACACTTCAAAGAACACCAAGTGTTGTGGAACATATTGCTTCCAATGCAAGTGTTACACAAGACAAAAAACAACAAAGGAGGGACCGCGATAAAGCACGACGAGATAGGCTAACACCTGAGCAGAGAGAGGAAATGAATGCACGTCGAAGAGTAGCTAGGCAGAATAAAACAATTGAAGAGAGGAATGCAAGCCAAAGAACATCTAGAAACAATCTGACGGATGAGGAGAGGCAAGAGATGAACGCTCGCAGAAGGGCTGCCCGTAAAAATAAGCCAGATGACAAGAGGAAAGAGGTGAATGCCCGTCGAAGAGAACGCAGACAGAGCATACCACCTGAGGAGAGGCATGCTCTTCGTGCTCAGCGCAACGCAGACCTTGCTGCTAAGCAAAAAATCCCATGCGTTGAATCCATCGCAATGCCTCGTCCAGATGCACATCTCTTTTAAATCACCATGTTATATTACTAAGGTTTTCATGTGTCCAGTTTATATTCGGTAGCATGCTTTATTTTGCTATAGGTTATTATTTTGAATCAGACAAAACTCCCATGTATACCAAGAATGCCTTAGAAATTATATCAACTTGGACATCGTAATTATAAATAATGCTTGGAGATAATAATTATAAATGGTTCGGGCATAGTAATTGTAAATGACAAGATTCTATTACACACTAATTCTTTAAAAAAATATTAACTCGTATGCCCTAACAAGTCAATTTTATAAGAATAATTATCAACGAATGATTTATAGGTGAGCCTATAGTTCATTAATGCTGGAATGATATATACTTGACTAAGCACGGTCCATGTAGCATCTAGCCAATTAACAAGATTATAGGTATATATTGTATAAGATTTTATTTAAATATATGTTCATAAGTTCATTTTTATATATCAGATATAAAAAACAACCACTTGAGATGATGCTTTGAAAATCTTAATTTACAAAATCAATGTAGTAACTATGATGAAACGGATCGAAAACTCATCGAGTGTTACACAAACAGAAAACTTATATACATCATATAAATATATTTTTTATTAAAATATGTTGCAAACGAAGTGGAATTTAATTATTTTTCAATTGCTACAAACTATTTTTTTATACATGCAAAATTTGGCATGTTTTATATTTGTATATGTAATAGAAAAAGTGCCCGTGGCAACGGACGGACATTCTACTAGTAGCAGTAACTTTTCACTAAACTCGGCGTACAAATTATTACATGATATGAAAACTTCCAGAGAAGACTTGTTCGCGGGCAGGAGTTCATCTTCAAACAGAAGGGGGGAGGAATCCGGATGGTCGTCCCTGTGGGGAATGAAGATCCCATCCAAAATCAAAAACTTCTTATAGCGGTTGGCTAAGCACTCTCTTCCTTTAAAAGACGTGCGAGCACACCAAAATATGAGCTGTTTTGACCAGTGCTTACTCTGTGGCATGCCTGATTCCTGGCGACACTCGTTAATAAAATGTTCTATGTCGGGATACGTTTGGTCACTCGTAGGGGGGGGGGGTGAAATATTGGAAGCTATCTTGAACACCAAAGAACCATCAACTAAATTGTGGCTCTTCAATCTCCAGGAAGCACCGAGGGTACCGGATTTCACACGTATGGTAGTCAGACCGAAACAAAGAACAAGACCAGTAACAAGGATAACATAGTGTTGCGATCAAGTGTTACTTCGTAGGTATAGACAATTGTCTCGCCTTGGGATTTTTTTATATATAAACAATCAAAGGGGTTGATATGTCTTAAACATACGTTCACTCGACAACTTATTCGTGTATGTGTAGGAGTCAATATGAATGTCTGGACCACACTATTGTGTGTTGACCAATAATGTTTGCATAATATTGAACCTACATGGTCATACACTTAACTGCTAGTGGTATATTAGATGACTATGAGATGAAAGAGAAATGTAAACGAGCCCCAAAAGTGTACAAATGGCTTTGTAAGTGTTCCCGAAGTGCTCGAATGGTCCTATAACATCCAAGAATGGTCCCAAAAGGTCTTGAAACATTCACGAATGGTCCCAAAAGGTCCTAGAATGGTCGATAATGGTCTCAAAGGTTCCTGGTGGGCCTATGCCCGACTAACTTGGAGGGCAAGTCGCCACCAAGGGGCCCAACTAGAACAAGGAAGGCTACTCCTATTGGGAGTAGGACTGGTGGAGGCAGTCCTCCCATTTCTCCACTTGGAGGTAGAGTTCTCTCCCCAGGTTGGCCAAACACCTTGGGTTGTCCTTCTATGTATAGGGGACAAGGGTTACGTGCACCAAGGTTGTCCGATTTCCCCAAGGTTGCTCCCTCTACTTCCATGCGCCATTTCCACTTCTCCCCGATCTAGAACATGTCTAGTTCGGGTGATGCTAGTTATTTTTTTTCTATAGTTTTCTTGATGGATTTTTGGATTTGGACGATGAAGCCCTGCTGCTCCTCTACTCTGGCATGTGTGGTGAGATCATGCATCCTCGTTCGAGGAACTAAATTATAGCAGCTAGGAGGTATAACCTAATTGTGAGGATTTTGCACCGACGTTCTTCATCGTCTCTTCTCTCTGTTGCTACTCTAGTTTGTAAGAACAGATCTAAACCTTTGTGGCATCTTCATGGTTGATCTTGGGACTTTTATTCGTAGGTCTATCTTTGTTGTCTCTACTATGTTTCCCAACAATGGCATCATGAGACATCTATGAGTAGATGCAAATTTTGATCTTGATCGTATGGTCATGTGAGGCATTGCATTTTTTTGAGATTGGTATAAGATTGGATCTTGTACTACAAAAATGATTTGCGTGCTAGTAGTAGATTGGATCTTCTACTATATGTTCTTGTTGCTTCCCTCTCATTACAATTTTTATATCTTGACGGTAGGATGGGGTTTCCTTACAAAGGTTTAGCTTTCCGCCGTTTCTCTATGCTTCTATGAGTATGATTCTTGCCATGACCAAAGATTGATTCAAATACTTTGGATATCATCTTAGTTGAGGAAGATACAATTTTGCATTATGAGGGCTTGTAGATTTGATCTATATGGGGGTCACGTGTATATGATGAAGTTTAGTATGGGGCTCGGCCTTTTTTATTAAGCCTCGTGTTCCATACATCATGTATGTTGTTCCATACATCATGTATGTTAATATAGCAACTTGAAGTATTGTGCTCTTAATTTTTCTAGGTAACATCCGATTTGCATGAAGCCCTAGCATCAATCGTTGGAAAAGGGTCTACCGATCGGAACCGCGCGACCCAGTCGATAGCTGAGGTTAATCGATTGCTAAGGGGCTAGGTTAGGCCAATTATTTGTCGCTGGCCAGGTTAGGCTATTATTATAAGGTCATTGACACTAAGCATATACACCATCTATTTTAAAATATAAAATGTTTGGTTAAAATTTGAATTATTAAAATATTTTATATTTATAAATCGAGGTAGTAAAACACAAACATGTCCCATGCAAAGCTTCACTCTATGCAATACAACAACCAAACATGTTATGAGGGTGGTGGTCGCTAGCTATGCAGTTGCACAAATGCATCATCAACTCTCTTCTCGCGTGGCTTTTCTGCTTTTACAAAAAAAAATCCCTTCAGATTCAAAAGAGTTTCTTTCTCTCTTCTTTTGCTCTTTTCTGGTTATGTACAGATTCATTATACGCCAGTTGTACACTACTTGTTTGGATCTCCGTCTCTTCTTTCGTGAGCCCCTTTCATTGCTACTTTTCTTCTGGTTAGCGACATGTTATACCAAATGCAACATGTTGCTTGTTTGAAAATTAGAGGTGGATCTGAGTTAAAAGTTTAATTATACATGGTGAAAGTACGAATTTTCCTAAACACTCCATCCATTTCCAAATTAACTGACGTTGAAATGAACGTACATAACATTAAAATACATCTAGATACATTCATTTCAATGACAGTTAATATGAAACGGAAGGAATACATCGAGTTGAGAGTCCAATTTTCATATTTATGATATAATATATCGAATTGAATGATCGAAGTTGTCAAACGGGGAACTTTTCATTTATTTTGCGTTGGAGTATTTTTGTTTACCTTTAAAATGTTTAATGTTTAACATGAAATCAAAACCAAATTTAATATAAAACTAGTAACAAATGTATATAAAATCCTAAGAGGGTATTGTCACATCGCAAAGATGAGAGCGACATTTTCCTAAAGAAGAGGAATACATTGCGTGTATGATTTAAACTCTTCACCACCAAAAGAAGTATGAGACAAGATACAAACCATCAATCAACATCTGATTCTCAAATATTCGAAGGACCGTGTACAATTTCATGTAAAACCGACAACGCATGCTAGCTGGCACCTGACTAGCTTTACTGTGCGTATCCCACTCTTCCTGTTACTTTCTTCTCGAGCGTCCATTCAGTTATTTTTTTTCTATGTAATCAATACCAAAAAATTACATGTGTAAAATGGAAAAAATAAACATATTTTACAGCTTCAACTATTTTCAAAACTAAAAAGGAATGTGCCTTACTATAATGGTGCATTTTTGTAGGTTTCATGGTACAATCTTTTACCACTCACCAATTATGAAAATCACATACTTACCCATAATTTGATTGATTTTATGCATCATAATTTTAGAAAAACCAGATGTCGCTCTTACTACTTTTATCCATTGGATGCCATGTTTTAGATTAACAAGAAAAAAACCTTTTTATAAAAAAGAAGCATAGGTTGGTTAATTTTACTGTAGCTCATCACCTCATTGGCCACATCGATCGTTAATTTCGGATGTCATTGCATTTGGATTGAACCAATAAATATCTTTCTGGCAAAAAGGACTAATAAAGATTGTCCTCTAAAAAGTATTGATAGCATGACCTGATAATTCATTTGTAAGATTATGATACTCTTTTTAGCAAAAGAATGGAAGTTATTCCCCCCCCCCCTTTCCGATTTCATATAAAAGAAATCAACCAAGTCGTTTACAAGATCTAGAGGTTCAAAACATAAACAAGATTATGACGTGATATGATTTTTCTTTCATTTTATTGTTGGCCGTGTGCATTTTGAATGTTTTCGAACATCTTGCTGATGCCGAGATAGAATGTAGGAGTAATTGCTAATATCCTTACGATATTAATATATATATATATATATATATATATATATTCAAAAACATTGGTGTGATAATGGGTGTCGACGAACTGTCCTAGGAGAGGCAGGGTGGTATGAGCTGGGTACACGTCGGAGATGAGATTCCGGGCCCCCACAACATCTGTCGCGACTCGACCACCTCCACAACGCAAAAAAAAAACAAGTACGCGCTCGGTGGGCACCGAGGATTCCAGCACCTTCCCTCGCCGACCAGTGGGCCCCGCGACCGCAACTTGACCTCGTGCTATTTGACTCCAGCTCACGTCCGACTCGGCACCGAGCCCTCCTCCGCGAACCAACGCCCGGTCCATGCACCGGAGACGATCTCCCGCCGTCCAGACAGGAATGAACGGCCGATACGGAGCCGGTCTACCAGCCCACCGGGCGGAGGAAACGCCCACGGCTATAAAGGGGAAGCGGCCGGGGCCCGGCAGCTCATCCGGTTGGTCGGTCTCCTTCCTATCGTCTGTTTCCCTCGCCGAAAAGCTCCCCTGTTCCCTCCCTGCCGCGCCCCTCGTCGCCGTCGCCGTCGTCCCCGGCTCCGGTAAGCCTCCCTGCTTCTTCCTGCGCCTGGTTCTCGTTTGGTCCCGGGCCTCGGGCGTCTCCTGCGGTTTTGTTCTGGGTTCCGTTCGTTCGTTGCTTGTTGCCGTGGATCTGCGGATCCTGGTGGAGCCTTCGGCATACGCCATGGTTGTGTGGCTCTTGGTTCTTGCCGGCCATGGGAGAAGATCTCCTGGCCCGCTGGTTTTGGCCTGAAAAGTTAGGATAAGATGTGTGGTTTTCGGTTGAATCTGTCGACACAAAAAGTGCCCTCCATTCCAAGTTGTGTATAAATTACTGCTGGTTTTCTTAGATAATTGTTGGACTTGCTGTTGGTTAGCGATTGGAGCTTGGAGATGAGTACTGAGGAAAAACAAAATATTTGTGTGGCACGCATGGTCTATCCATTTCATCCATGGAGGAGCTGTTACTGAACATGGTCTCGTACGGTACCGCTGTGATGAAATTGAAACGCTTGTTATTTGGAGTCATCTTCGGTTAGTTTTTACTGTTCAGTGAATGCTTTGAATTAACCGTTTTAGAATTCAGGATGAAATCGTTACCAACAGTACGATCACCGCGCTAAATGAATGTGAATAGCGTACCGCGTGGTGTTGAGTTGAATCACATCCACCCAATCAGAGTATTCAGTCATTGCTAAAGCACGAGATTTCCCCGTGCTCATGCAAAACTTGTGTGAGCACTTACCATATAATTATCTGCCAATCGCCTAATTTTAGGCCACTTATGGGAGCTGACCATATGATCCGGGATCAGAATTGCTTCCCCTGTCTGCTTCCATTCCAAGTCCTCCCACGGCCTCAACAACCTCTGAAATTTCACTTGTCTTTGCAGCTTTCGGTCAATTGGGTATATGGCCTCGCCTGCGACACCGACACAGTCCACCGGCGCCCGGGAGGAGGCCGCCGCCCGCCAGTCGCTCATCGGGATCTCCCAGTCCACCCCGGCGGCGGGAGAAGCGCTGAGCGTCAAGTCGCCGAACGGGCGCATGGAACACGGTCAGGACGACAGCGGGGCGGCCGACAAGTCCAGGTCCATGCTCATGTCCATCTCCAACCAGTCGCCGGAGGCGCGCCAGCCCACGCCGTGCTCCCCGCACGGCAACGCCGCTTGAGGAGAGCTTAGCCCTGTAATAGTATACTGATGATGATGATGATGATTAGCCCTGCTGCAGCTGCAAGTCTGCAACTGTCGATATGTTGCGGACCCTTGTGTGGCGCCCTTAATAATCAATCGCCATGTTCCTGGGTTTTCGGTGATGAAATGAAATGCAGAGCGGACATACTAATTACTTCTTTGTTTCAATTATTTGTGATTTAAATGGATGTATCTAAAATTAAAATAATGCTAAATATATTTATTTAAGCGACAAATAATTTGGAACGAAGGCAGTACGTGCATAGTTACATGCATGTAATGGAGGTCTGGTGTTGCTCTCCGATCTTGGTCTAAAATCTTGTCTTATGAAATTTGGTGGATATGTTGGCAGCTATTTTGGGTTGTGTGTATCCATAAAAAAATTTTAACATTGCGTTGTTGTAAATACTGAATGTAATTGGTATCTTTGTGGTATTAATATAACTTTTTTATAAAAAAATCAGCAATCATAAAAACATCTATCAGAGCAAATCCAGCAGAACTGGTTTTTATATTGGGTGACGGTCAATCACCCACATCAAATATAAATATGTGCAATCTATACATATGGATCATATAACATGAAATAATTATAATTCAACAGTTCAACAATACAATAAAGTAAAATAAATCATAATTCAACAATTTGGACATGCCAAAATGAATTTAAGTTCGAGCCAATATGAGGATCACCCGTCGGACGATACCTGTGCCGCTTGCTCTGCCGTGGCAACCGTATGTTCCGCTTCTTTCACCGCCTCGTACTCCCTACCTTCATTGATCTTTTTCTTTTTCTTTCCTCGAGTCACTTTTTCGCTTATGCATCTTCTATTCGTAAACATACTCCTAGGATCATTCGTGTCTCAAGCAAGTTACAACCCCTCCTTCTCAACCTCTATTGATCTAAAAGTCCGGACCTTCTCGATCTTCCATTTGAGATTCACTTCATTTTTCTCCAGCTCAGTGGTTGACCGAATGCATCCTCCTCGAGGTTCACAACATTGATGGTTGAAACTCCCTGCACTACCGCTTCTTCCTCGCGCTGCCTCCTTCATCGGTCCTTCCAGACAACATTCTTCGGCTTGTAGGTCGGAGCAACGAACAAGAGCTCTACGGATGGCGCCAGGCATCATCTGTGGTGGTGGTGGCTGATGAGGGTAAGTAACCGACGATGACATCGAGGTGGCGAATGTGGATCGGCGGTGAGGATGGGGGAGGATAGATGATGAAAACGGTTTGGACGCGTGAAATGGTGGATGAAGGATGATCGATTTGGTGGACTTGGTCATTTTGGTGCAATTTAAGGTGGGTCTGACCTGTCTGGTCCGATGTGGCGGAGGCGCCCGAGCCTTTCCATATCCATCCCAAATTTGGGCTGGATATCAGGGATGTCGTTCAGTCCGGACATATAGGGTGATCGGTATGATAAACCTTTTTGGGTCATGGTTTTTAAACCGATCAATGATCGGACCATCCGCTTGGGCGTGTTAAGGAGCCTGGTTGCACATGCTCTAATAAGTAATAATTGTTATAATGATGATTTTAATATAAAAAATACATTTCAATGGACTTGCCATATTATCAAGAATCATCATAATTGATGAAGATGTTATCTATATTGAGTTTATCTCTATTTAGTCATTCAGTCATCATATACAAGAGCATCTTTTGCCGACCCATCATAATTTAGCCCCTCAATCGCCCCCTATACCTCTTTATGTTTGAGTTTGATATGCTTATCTCTCCTAATTATGCTTAGCCAATAGTGTTGACTGACAATTTTTCTAATAAATAAGAGAGTTCAATCTGATTTAATTACTCCTTCAATTTAATGAAGCTCTATTTCCTCAATAAATAAATAAATTAGAAGCATGATCAACACTAAATAGTACTTCCTCCGTTCCAAAATAAGTATTGCAAATTTGTCTAGATATAAATGTATTTAGATATAAAACTAAGTCTAGATACATCCATATTTAAACAAATCTACGATGCTTAATTTAGAATGGAGGGAGTATTAACTACTGTCAGCTAACGTCAAGGCAAAGTAACACTATAGCCGGTGTAGGATGATGACTAAAATTACAATCAAGCTATGATGATTATTCAAACAGATAAACATTTAACTAACCAACAAGAAACCCATCTTTCTATTGGTTCTTCACAGGCAATGAGGTACAAACCCTAACAAATATGCATCTGCAAGCGAAGGAGCCACAAAACCCCTCAAGATGCAGGCTTTAGCTCGGGAGAGAGGGGAGTGGTGTGGGCTAGGCCTGAGGAGGAAGCTCTAACCTTTCTAGATCTTAGTTCAGCGACGACGCCATCTGTCATCTTCGTCGGCGTGGAAACTCTAGAGGCGAAGGAGGAGCGGTGGAGGAGTGGGGAAAGATGTTGATTGGAGGTGGAGGAATTTTGGCCGGAGGAGTGCAGAAGTGTGGGGGCGAGGCATGCCCACCTGTCTAAAATTTCAAAAAAAAATGAGCAACCAAATTCACACGAGGGGGAAATTCCATCAAATGGAATGTTATTTATACCTCAAATATAGAATAATTGTAGCACATGAACCGGGTGTGAGCGCAAAAGTATTCAATTAACTAAAACCCAATGACGCCATAACAAGCACTCCCAACCCTCTACCAGTCGAGCCTCATACCCAGTTTTTCTCAATTCGACAAAACCCTTGATCTGCAGCCACACCCATCTCCGCCCGTCGGCTACTTCTCCATCCCATTTTTGAGAGACGTTGTAATCGCCTTCACACGCTGGCCCACCTAAAGGTACCCTCTTCCAGCACAATCATGTCGTTGTGCGGGCTGTGATGAGGTCCAACGGTCTAGCATCGGGTATTGTATTTTTTTGCACCCATTTAATTCTTTTTTTGTGTGTGCGTGATTGTCTGGTCGATTACTATGAATTTGCTAGCTTTTATTAACACGGTATGGAATAGCTAGTTGGTGGGTCATCTACCTCATGGATCTTGATTTTGTTGGTTCAGGTTCATTACACCAATGCTTCTGCTTGATTTCTTCTTTTTGTTAATCACACACACATCATAATCTAGGTTTCATGTTTGCGATTATTATCTTGATCGGCATACAAAAGGGCATTGATTCGAGCATGGAAGCTCTCATTGATTCGCTTGAAGTATTTCCTGAGTTAGTTGATGAAGTGAGGATGCTGGTGTGAAGTCGGTGCCCTCCACCTTTCTTCCTGGTCTAGACGACGCCGATTATTGCCTTCTTCTTGGTTGATGGCTCAGGGGGGCTGGTCTTGGTCTTCTTTGACGAAGTAGCATCACTTAGATCAACGGATTTCTTGGAGGTCTCAGGCCCTAAGGGTAGCAAGCTCCCATTCGGCATGCTCGAGGTTGACGATATTTGCTTCATATGTGTTCTTTGCTGGCAACGAACGAAATTATAATCCACATATGTTCCTTTTGATCGAGTGCTACAAGCATTAAGAGTTGACTAGTTGAGATATCAACAACATCGGGCTTTCGGGCTTTACACGGATGTCACCCGTCATGAAACCCGTTGTGACAACCGTATAAATCACCCCATGTGCCAGAGTTCGGGAGGTGTTCACGACACCCGCCATGATATTTGTATCAATCGTCCCCATAAAGCAAAGTACGGGATTTAAGAGCTTACTAGACCTTGTCCGCCATTTCTATTAGCTGCAGTAAGGACGAAGGACTTAGAGGTGATCGTAGATGAAGGAGGACGACCTCGATGATGAGTCTCCCATGACCATTGTTGTCTTCTTGGCCTTCGAACGCGGGCGCTAAGAAGCCCATAGCCAAGGACATTGCGGCGGCGTCCCTAGGATGACCATCCACGCGCGATGAGCCTGAGCTTTGGATTCGCCTAATCATTTTTGCGCAAATGCAAAATTTCAGCTTTTCAAGAACAAAGTTTTTTGTTTCACAAACAAGTTAGAGTAGTTGAATGTAATTTTATTCCGTTAAAATATTTTCTTAGCTTTTAGAAAATGGATATTCTATATCCCCTTATCCAAAAAACCTTAGAGTATTTCAAATAGCTTACGTATCCATAAAATAACTATTGTTAAGAAAAAGTTAAGAAAAAAATGCTCTCAATCAATTATCGTAAATGCATGTTTTTTATAAGATTTCATAAAAAATTTAGAACTTCTCTCACGTTCACAAGAAGATGACCCTTTTTATTAAAAATATCACGTCAGTTAACCGCCACATAGATGCCGTTGGAGTCCGCCGCACCATCACTACTACACCCATCGTGTCATCGCCATCGCCGAACATCGATGACATTAAGCGTCGCCGAAGTTCGACGTTACCGTTGCGCCATAGCGAAAAACCACTTTTAGGAAAATTTTGATGAAAATTGAGAAAACATCTCATCTATCTTCTTTCCTTGAATTTTACAAACACCCTGTAAAATGATTTTACGGGGAGTTTTGTCACAGGAGCTATTGGAGATGTTCTTAGAGATTGTTTTTGAAACAAACCTTGATTACAGATGGAAAAGGACAAATTTGCCCCTGCCTGAAATCCAAAGCAACGCACGCCGCCCTGCTTCCTCCTCCTGCTCGACTGCTCGCCCACCGCCGGACCGATCTGAGGCCCGCGGCCTGCCTGCCCCGCCCGGCCGCCTGACAGCTCCGACACCGGCGGCCTGCCTTCCCCGCCCGCCGCCCGGTCGTCTGCTGTCCGCACAGGCGTGCACCACCACGCAGCGGCCCGCCCAGCCGTCTCTGCTATCTGTAGCCGCCCAGCCGGCGGCGACTCTGCTAGCCCGTCGCCTTCTTCCGGTGAGAGGTACCCAAGCCCCTTTCCCCCCCACCCCACCCCACCCCCCATGGTTGCTCTGAATCTCTGATCTAGAACTTACATCGGATTTGACCAGTGAAGTTCATATGTAGATGAACTGATGACCGCATACACATAATCTGTTTAATTGTGTCATTATGATTGATAGAAACTAACTAATTCAATATATGTAGATCAATATATCTGTAACTTCATAGAATTTCCTAATTTTGAAGCCTCCTCATTCAATTAAGATCTTCAATTTAAAATTGGATGCATGATTTTGACTATGTGTTACCCTGGGCTCTATGGTGAGATCTCTTGATAAATGGTTGGTAGTGTGAGCATTGGTTGGCAAGAAAAAAGCGTCATACGACAAGTTTACCACCATCATACACATGCGATCAACAACATAGCTACTGTATGTGTACACATTAGAAATTGTGCCCCAATCACATCATAACACATGTGATCAACAACATAGCTCATGTATGTGTACTCATTAGAAATTGTGCCCCAATCACACGGTAAAAAAATCCACCCAAACATAACATAAAAGTTAAAACTTATAAAACTATTACATAAAAATAAAAATTATACAATCCAAAAAACGTAAACTGCGCTCTTTCCTTTTAGTATGAACCAACCTGGATGTATGCCAAATTGTTGCGACAAACTAAATATCAAATGTGTTAGTACTTGTCTTCATTCCTGGTAGGATTGAGGGGGAGCACATATATGATGTGACAGATGACAATGTGAATGAATCAATTTTACATTTTCCCTGCCTCTTTAGGAAATGTGGATTCATGTCAGGTGTATGTGAGAAACAAAAGATAGGGGTATGGACTTCTTTCTAATGCTAACTGTTCTGCTAGCAGGAGGAGCAGAAGCCTCGGGGGTGATGGGGACGGCTTCGGCAGGAGCCGCTGGGGAATCGTCGGTAATGAAAACAAAGCAGCTTAAGATCGCCGTCATCCACCCTGATCTCGGAATCGGTATGGACCCCTCGCCCTCCTTTTATCATATCCGCTCTTTGTGTTGATCCCTAGATGTATTTTGTCTGAGTGCAATACGCGTAGCATCTTGTGGAGTTGGGAGGATCGAGTACATCACGTGACTTCTTTAACTCTCCCAGCTAGAAACTGAGATCCTGATCTGGTTGTGTCCGATATATTCTTGAAGGAGGACGGTATCACTTCTAGCAGATCCCCAATTCTGTACCAGATTTGAGTAGACTGGTGGTAAGAGTATGGGCAGTGATGTTCCCTTTTGACACGTAATTGGTGTTTATATTGACATCTTATAATTAGCCTATTCGAGGAGGCTAGGAGCAATTACATGGCTTCAATGTGGGATTGCACTTCAGTAATACGACACTTTCAGTTACAAAGTATGTACTGAAGCATTGCAGCAGGCGTGGTATAACATATGAGCAAAGTATAATAGCGCCTGCAATTGGATCCAAATTACAGTAATGAAGTGCAATTTTGTTGTAGGTGGTGCTGAGAGATTGATAGTTGATGCGGCATGTCAGCTTGCTGCCCATGGACATGATGTTCACGTTTTCACATCACACCATGACAGAAAACGGTGCTTTGAGGAAACAGTCTCTGGTAAATCTCTGAACTATATCTATGTTATATTTCGCTGAAAGCCTGATAGACCTATTTCTTAAATTTATCCATATCCGAGTTGCATTATATCCTTTTTTTGCATTAATTTTTTGTAAGTACTTGTGGCAGACTGGATCTGTAATAAGTGTTCTTGGTATCTGAATGCTGATCCAGTTCCTGCAAAAATGACCCACAAATATATTTTTGTAATATCTTGCATGTATATCATTGGGTAATGTTTATGCGAAACAATGCTTTATATATGTGTACCCAAGTTTTAATAGACTTCTCTGTCTATCTTCCAGGTCCATTCCCAGTTACAGTATATGGAGATTTCCTGCCTCGCCATGTGTTTTACCGCTTTCATGCTGTCTGTGCTTATCTTCGCTGCATTTTTGTTGCCCTCTGCGTGCTACTTTGGTGGCCCTCCTTTGACGTCGTATTGGTAGACCAGGTTTCTGTTGTGATTCCACTACTTAAGCTAAAAGCATCATCAAAGGTACAGATTGCTTATTGAAGTGCTCAGTGTGCTCTAATTGTAGCTATGTGCTGAGATTTTTTGTTGTTGTTGCATTTTCAGACAATTTTTTATTGTCATTTCCCTGATATGTTGCTTGCGCAACATACTACAATTCTTCGGAGGTTATATCGCAAGCCAATTGACATGATTGAGGAAGCCACGACTGGTATTGTCTTGGGCACCTATAACTATACCTATGTTTTGACTTTCCTTTAATTGTGTGTTTAGACATCTAACGGCATCCTAATTGTAGCAATTATTGTCTTCTGCATATATTAGGTATGGCAGATTTGATTCTAGTCAATAGTAAGTTTACCGCAGCAACTTTTGCGAGGACTTTCTGTGGTCTTCATGCTAGAGGAATCGAGCCTGGTGTTCTATACCCAGCGGTCTCCGTTGAGCAGTTCCATGAACCTCGTGATTATAAGTAACTTCATGCTTGTATATCTCTTTGTGACTCATTTAGGTTTCATTCGTTCAGATTTAAGTATACAATAGCTGTCTCTCCCTCATTTTTTCCTTGTTCAGGTGCTGCTAAACTGAACTATCATCTTTCTGTCAGGTTGAATTTCCTCTCAATTAACCGGTTTGAGAGAAAAAAGAATCTTGGTCTAGCGATTTCAGCGTTCGCTTTGCTTCGGTCAGTTGTTTCTAAGCAATCTGGTGATGCTCTGCAGGAAGCAAGCTTAACAGTTGCAGGTGATGTTTGTTTATTTATTATTTTCCCTCTTTATTCACTAGTGCAATTTTACTACATCTTGAGTTATTAAATTAATATAACTTATTAACCAGTTGGCGTCGTTTTCTTACATTTGTCATTCTTAAGGTGGGTATGATAAACGTCTTAAAGAAAACGTTGAATACCTCGAGGAGCTCAAAAGATTGGCAGTGACTGAAGGTGTTTCTGAACATGTTAAATTTGTGACATCTTGTTCTTCATCTGAAAGAAACGAGCTCCTCTCCAACTGCCTATGTGTGCTATACACTCCAAAGGTAAATAATAGAATTTGTGTAGGACTTTCATCGATCTAAACTGATTACTCTAATTCAGCCTACATGCCTGACACTACTACATCCAGGACGAGCATTTTGGCATTGTTCCTCTCGAAGCCATGGCAGCATACAAGCCTGTAATTGCATGCAACAGCGGCGGTCCAGTGGAAACAGTTGTAAACGAGGCGACAGGGTTTCTGTGCGAACCCTCCCCCGTCGAGTTCTCAAAAGCCATGCTCAAGTTTGTAAGTGAGCATGATCTCGCGGTCCGGATGGGCAATCAGGCACGCGACCGCGTGGTGCAGAAATTCTCGACCAAGACGTTTGGCGACCTCCTGAACAGCTATGTCCTCAATGTCCACCACCAGAGGATCGAGTGATCCGAGCTCGGTGTCGGCAGCGCCAATGGAAGAAGCCTTTTGAGTAGTAGCACATTAACATCATCCATTTTTCTTACTTATGGACCTTTCGTGACTTGTGACTTTGATGTGCACATTTGGAGGCAATTTAGCAATGGTGTTGCATGGTGATGATGGTGACTCTGCATTATTGCTTGCCCTGTGGATGAACCGAGTTGCTTGTGGATCTCTGTATTCTCTCTGGATATACATATATTCGGCCAGGCTCATATAGATAAGGATTTGACGGGTCAAATCTGGACTGTCGGGATCAGTTCGCACTTGCAAGTGGCGATGTATGAAGAACGATGTTTGAAAAGAATCTCGTTGGTCTTGTACCGGTAGCTGTGCCAATTAGTTCCTTTTGTCAATTCGGTGAACGCCGATTGTGCACCGTCCAACCACCATATTTCCCCATGTCTCTCTGCAGCCACTGTGTTTTCAAAAATGTTAGCCTGGATGCGGAAACAAGCAATGTGGATCCAATGTCAAAATTGCCATGTGCTGGACCAAACCGAAAGTTAAAACTACTCCAAACGTGCATGAACAAGCAAAGTAAACCCTCTCGTTCTGCATTGTCAAATGCTGGTTTTGTCAGCGGTAAAACGTTGCTTCCGCCCAGAGGAAACCAAATTTGTAACAAGGTCAAAAACCGTAGGTGAAAAAAAAAATCTAAAGTCCACGGCTCGAAGTACGTGCCATGTAAAAAAAGTCCTGGTACCGGCCACCTGTATCTATGCAACTCACAGGCTGACGGTATTACAGTGACGGAGGTGATGAAGACGGATTCATTCAAAAATAACAATTCATATTGGATTCGTCAACGGATTTGTAGCAGCTTCTTTGGTGATCAGGAACAGGAGCTGTACCTGTACGACGTGCTGATCGCGGCGTTTTGTCCAGAAAAATGAGAGGAATGCGGCGCGGTCAAACCCGATCGGGACGCGTTTGGTTCGTTGGACGGTACCCTCCCAACTCGAACCATGTGGGCGCGGGTTAGCATAGCGGACGCTCAAAGTCGTCGGCCAATGGCGAGAACGACGGCGGGGTTGGATATCACGGGGCGTGGCACGTCGGATTGCCAAGTGGCTGTTAACTGTAATGCCATATGTTCTAAATTTGGTTAAGCTAATTGGCAAGTGATTGTTATTCATGTGCAAGTAGGAGGAGTGCTACTTGCGGACACAGATCTGGCCGCTCGTTTTATGCCTATGAAAATATGCGGATTTCGCTGAGTGGTTGGGCGCTAAATGACTGAATCTGATGGACAGCTCTAGGCCAACAGGTTTAGACTTGCGTTTGCAACATAAACAAAGTAAGCCAAGTGACCCTTTGCACCCATGCATTCTCTAAATTTTCTAGATAAATCTCAAAGGCCATGTATGGCAAGATGTAAATGTGTAATCTTTTTTTTTTGAAACTGTCACCGGGGGGGGGGGGGGGGGGGGAGACTCCCCACCTGAATAAATTTTATTTTTGAGGTTTTACAAAAGTTCAAGAGAGGCGTGAGGAGAAGAAATCGCGCCACAGGCTGGCGTCGAATTTCTGCTCAGGCTTATGCAGCCGATGAGACCATAAGGTGAGATCAGCCAGGACGGCCCTAATTACATCATTGGGACACATAGTGATATCTCTAAATGTCTTGGCATTTCTTGCATCCCAGATTTTCCAGAGGAGAAGAAGGAGAACAAAGGGCCATACAGATGCAGGGAGACCGATCGGGCAGGGGGGGACCCATACATCTGCTAGGGGAGCGTGGCGTGGGGTGAAGCCGAGGGCATTCCATATGCCTTGTGACGCCGTGCAGTGGAAGAACAGATGCGCGCGGTTCTCAGGAGCAGCCGCGCACCTAGGGCAGGAGGGCGACGCAATTATCGTCTTGCGATGGAGATTGGATCGAGTGTTAAGTCGATCCAGGTAGAAGAGCCATCCAAATACCCAAACCCTTCTCGGGACCCGGCTGTCC
Organism: Bromus sterilis; assembly: GCA_950022295.1. Lineage (NCBI taxonomy): Eukaryota > Viridiplantae > Streptophyta > Magnoliopsida > Poales > Poaceae > Bromus > Bromus sterilis. The sequence continues at coordinate 11,929,020 of OX465596.1, forward strand.
CATATATGCGCGAGGTTAGGGTCGGTGAGCTGGGAGGCGAGAGCATCATATGCCCCCTTGGTGGTGAAGGGGGCGCCATTTAGCAGTGACCTCACATCGGGGGAGGTGGAGAGAGCAATACCCTGCAGCAACATTCTCAAAGACAACAATTCGTTGGAGGCAATTAAGGTTAGTCGGCTACGCAGGCCCAGTTCGATTCCGTCCATCATAATAGTGGCTACCCTAGCATTTGGTGTGGTATGATGCGAAAAGAGTGCAGGGAAAGCTAGAGCAAGAGGCTCCGGTAGAATCCATCTATCAAGCCAAAAGAAAGTAGCTTGACCATCACCAATGTTAACCTGTGAAATTTCTCTGAGTGAATTTAAATGCTTGAAAATGGCTTTACCAAGGAAGGATGCATTGTTCCCTAAACCTATATGGAGAGGGGAGTGATTGAGTATCCAATCCTTCCAAGGTAGCATGGGTGAATGCATGAATTTGAATGCAAATTTCAACATAAGGCAAAAAAGTTGTGCTTGAAGGTTTTTAACACCAAGACCACCAGCTTGCTTAGGCATACATACCCTATCCCATGCAACCAAGCACTTAGCCCCCGAGAAGGTGTCATCGTTTGACCAGAAAAAAATCCGTCTACGTTTGTCTATGTCCTCAAGGACCCGTTTTGGGAGGGTGAAACACAACATGAAGTACGTGGGGAGACTATCAAGAACGGCCGAGAGTAAGATTAGGCGACCTCTGTGGGAGAGGAGAAAAGCGCCCCATCCCTCAAGGTAAGAGTCACAACGGTCAATGACGGGTTGAAAAGCACTAGATGGTAGTTTATGTGGTGAAAGTGGGAGCCCAAGGTATTTCTGGGGAAATGAGGCAAGGTTAGTTCCAAGAGTTTGCGCAATTTCGTTTGCAAGTTGGTCATTGATATTTAGTGTGACAAGCGTCGTTTTCGTGAAGTTAATCGACAGACTGGTGGCAAGGGAGAAGTCATCTAAGATGCATTTAAGGTGTGCGGCAGCCACCGTGTCGGCTTTGAGGATGATAAGGGCATCGTCTGCATATCGAAGGACCGGACAGTGAAGCGCATCGATTACTGGGTGTTGAATAAGTTGTAGTTCGGTGGCCCGGTTAAGTAAGCGTTGTAGGACATCAGCGATGATTATGAACAGGAAGGGAGATAGTGGGTCGCCTTGCTTGAGCCCGCGTTTGCATTGTATCCAGGGTCCAGGGACCCCATTTAGAAGAACCGCTGTTTTCCCAGTGTGTAGTAGAGTTTGTATCCAAGCTAACAATTTTTGGGAAAAACCACGAGCTTTGAGAATAGCAAGAAGTGAGTCCCAGCAGACTGAGTCAAAGGCTTTAGCGAAGTCGAGTTTGATGATCATAGTGTTTTTTTCCTAGCACAGACATGTAGGATGTCAGTCGCGTAAAGAAAGTTCTCAGAAATTGTTCGACCAGAGAGGAAACCAGTTTGATCAGGGTGCACGAGGAGGGGGCGATATTTTTTAGGCGGTTTGTAAGGAGTTTTGCGACGGCCTTGACGGGGCAATTTTGCAGTGAAATAGGTCGGAAAGCGTTTGGTGTTGGTGTTGCGCCCCCTTTGGGCAGAAGGACAATATGTGCTCGATTAAGGCAGGATATATCTCCCAGATGAGAGAAGAACCCATGGAAGAGGTCGGTGACCATAGGCTTTAGGATTGACCAGAATTTTCTGTAGAAAGCCGGCCCAAAGCCATCGGGCCCCGGGCTGGCAATCATGTTCATATCAGCAAAGGCGTCAAAAATTTCCTGGCCAGTGAAGGGGGAGTCGAGGTGCAGTAATTGAGGGGTTTGGACCGGGTAAAGCTCAGTTAAAGAGAAGTTCCAGGTTGGAGTGAAGGAGGAGCCGAGTAAGTCCTTATAATAGTCGGTGAGAATGTTTGATTTCGAGTCGTGGGAGGTAAAATCTTGGCCATTATGGTTGATGGTGGTAATTTTGTTGTGTCGGTGTCGGTGAGAGGCAGAGGCATGGAAGTAGCCTGAGTTTTCGTCACCAACGATAGCCTTTTTAATTTTTGAGCGAAGACGCCAGTAGGTAATTTTTCCCTAATAGTCCGCTGGAGTACTGTGATCAGTACGGTTCGCAGTGATAGTTCTGGGTCGGTTAGTGACGAGGGGGTGACCCCACGACTCCTCTACGTGAGGGTACCTGGTGCGTGTCATGGCTGGCCGCCCACCAGAGGCCCACTCGTGGACACCGACATGATGGAATAAGACGTGAAGCCGAAGACTTGAGGCGCAAGACAAGGACTCATATTCGTAGTCGACTAGGACTCATGTAAACCCCTACCTGGCTATCTATATAAAGCGAGGCAGGGGCACCTCTTTAGATCATCTAAAGACACAAGCTCTCAACCCCCACGCATAGGACTAGACAGATCTCTCTCCACCAAAGCCCTCACGGCACCTCTGTACATCATCATCAATACAAGATCAGACAAGCAGCATGTAGGGTTTCCCTCCGGGGGCCTGAAGCTCGGTAAATCGTGTCCCATGTGTCGCTTGTCCGCCATCCGAGGGAAGCAATACACAATCTGTAACCCTAGCCTTGTGCGCACTAGCCTCGGCCCCCCCTGTAATCGCCATCTCCGATCAATAATATCGAGCAGGAACATATCCTCCTGTTAGCCGACGAGTTATCGTCCAACCTGTGCCTCTCATGACTAACCCAGGGTCCCTGACCATGGGATTTGCCGGGGTACATACCCGTCAATTGGCGCCGTCTGTGGGAATCGAACCCACTACCACGTGGTTAAAATAACAAAGTCTACGGAATCAAGGATGTCAATAACAAAGTCTCCTCAAGGATGTCAATGTGTAATCTTTAGTAGTACCATATTACTATTAGTGAAGATGATGTGAGACCAAAATATATAGCAAAGTCTCCTCACTCATCTTCAATAAATAATGTAAAATAGAGCAATCAGTTATGCTTTGAGCAAAATTTACATCACCTATTTTTTTTACTGTTAGGGAACGGGGCAGAAAACAATAATTTTTCCAACTAAGATTCCCAAACCTAAGATCTATGCTATGCTGATGTATGTAATGGAAGGAATCGGTGTTCATACCTTTGAAGACCGAAAGAGGGAAACGTTCCTCGAACGTGGTTGGCGCAGACTCTGATCCTACGACCTCCCTGTCGTGTTGAAGAACCTCCGGCGATGAAGTAGCACCACACGTGTAGTGCCTCACGGGATTACACACGTACGGTGCAACCGATGTCCCTCCGTGCTCCGAACCAGAAGAGCAGCGGAAAGAAGACTGATCCGGATCCCGATTTCGGCAGCGCGACGGCGTTCGGATGATGGTGAAACCCCCAACCAGGTGCAAACTTCAAACAAGGGGAGTCCGCTCTAGGTCGGAGAAAGAGAGAGAGAAAGAACTCAATGGGATGGATGAAAAAGGGCACCCTACCCCTCCTTATATAGGCCAAGGAGGGGGGGGACCTCCTCCCCTCCCCCATGTGGGACTAAACTCCCAAAGGGGGGGGGGGAGGGTGCGGCTAGGGAGGGGGCCAAGGCCCCTCCCTTGGCGCCATGGGCCAAGGGGGGGAAACCCCCTTCTCCCCTCATGGGCCTCTTTAGGCCCATATGCCTTTTCCACCTTTTTAATTAATATTTAAATTCTTTTTAATATTTAATTCTGTCAATTAAATAATAAAACATATTTAAACATCAATAAACTTTATTTTGAACCTTTCAAAATATCCGGAACAACTTTCGGCACCTCCCGAAACAATTCCGGTGTTCTCTCTTATTTCACCGATGATCCCGAATCTGTCCTTAATGCATCGATTGCCCTTAAGTGTGACACCCTACGGTTCGGGAAACAGTAGACATGATCGAGACACTCTCTGACCAATGACCATCATGTGGGATCTGGTTACAATCCTTGATGTGCCCCTGCGCTTCCATCGAATAAACTTCTTCGCTGTTGAACCGTTAACAATATGACTTGATCCTTTTGTGCTGCGGTACTATGTTTGTCCGAGGTATGATCGTCGGTATCCAATACCTAGTTCTCCCTCGTCTCTGACAAACATGTTTACTCGTCTGTGCATATTATATCTTATGTGACCTAGTCACTAGCTAGCTGTTGATGCAATATCACCGAGTGGGCCCAGAGTACCTATCCGTCACTCGGATGGACAAATCCCGTTCTGATCTATTTCATACTCCTCAACATATCTACTTCGGATTACCCAAGACACACCTTTATGGTTACCATGTTTCAGTGTAACGGTTGATGTACTCAAAGCATCCTAATAGATAGCAATTATGTATGATCATCACGGTCTAAGGATTGAGTCACTATGTTATTAAGTCATCGCAATGCTGAACTATGTGACTTGATCACACAGCAATGCTATAGGTGTGTGTGTGTCCATCACATCATTCTCCTAATGATATGACATCATTGTCAATAGACAGTTCACATCTCATGATCAGGAAACCTTGATCATCGATTGCCCAATGAGCTAGTATGCCTGAGTTAACTAGGGACCAGGTTGTTATATACCACACGTGTATTAATGTTTCCGCTTAATACAGTTCTAGCATAGTATACAACGTATTATGAACAAATAGATATGTGACAAATATCTTTATTAAAACATGGCACTAGTACTTTAATGGATGATGTGAAAATAGTTCATCCACATGAACAAAAATGCAAAGTTACTAAGTTCATTTCAAACAAAAACATATTCATACTACAAAGATTGAAATTACTACTTCATACTCATCAGACTCGGGGGTCGCTCTGGATCAAGTTATAGAGCGTGATTGTCTTGCCCTTCGATGACTTCGGCGTCAACGCGGGCGGTGGTGTAGGCCGGATCTAATCGGAGAACGACGCGATGGAGTGCAACGAGATAGTGTAGATGTGGTGTGGGGTCGAAATTGGACGGTGTGACTATGGCGGCAACACGACGGTGTTGCCCTGGATTGAGTCGATTAAGGGTCGCGCGATCCGACATCGGTGTAAACTTTGCCCTAACATCTCCCACGTTTTACGAACGAGATGAGCATCATCTCGTAAAATATTAAGGTAACAAAAACTATTGTGAAACTTTTGCCCCACCGCCCGCGCAATCACCCTGTCACCGTCGTCGCCGCACCTCCATGCCGTCGTGCCGCAACTTCCAGTTGCTATTGCCGTTGTGCCGCGCCACCATCATGAGCCGTCATCGCAGTGCCGACGTCAGGACACGCCGGGCCGCCCATCATCGTCCATTGAGCCACAAAATTGCCACATGTCACTGACCAGCAGCTCCTAGATGAAAATTAATAATTTAAGGAAAACATTATGAGATTTGATAAAAATAGCTTTTAGCAAAACTTTTCATAAAATTTATAGACATTCCGTAAAATTAGTTTTACAAGGTAGCTTTTAGAGAACCCGCTAAAAGAAAAGATGGCTTTTACAGAAACTATTGGAGATGCTCTAAGCTGATGACATGCCACTTGTTAATAAATTGCAGAAGAGACGGATCCCTTGTGATGAAATAGATCTTCATGACTGCAGCAAGAGTACAGTAAGCGCCGGTCAGGCAGTGTTTTGGTTGAGACTCTCTACTTGCTACTCGTCCTGTCCTGTTTCATTTTTTAGGGTTCGTCCTGTCCTGTTTTGGTTGCAATGGTTCCGTTTCAGGAGCGGGCAGACAGGCGGGAAAGATACCGTAAATGACATCAGACTCCTACCTAAACCGCGAAAAATGGCAAGATACTTCATGAAAATTAACCCGTAGTATCTTGGCATCTTGAAGCCTGGTCTTCATCTCACATGGGGAATTGCTTGGGTGGAATTCAGCATCAGCAAATGTGGATATACATACATACTTTCACCTCCCGTTACTGCTGAACCATTCTTTTTCTTAAGTACTAAGATATTTGAAATTTTCAACTAAAAAAAGATATCTGAAATTTTCAAGAAATGCACATTAAATTATAAATTTATAATGCGTGTACTGCTTGCCATGAGATAATTTGGTCCAAACAATCCGGCTGGAAACTTGAATAGATTATATATATGGAAGTGCAGCCCAGTCGTAGTCAAAGGAAAACGCTCAACCGCTCTCTCGACTGAACTGAACAACAAGAGCTAAACAATGAACACAACAAACACAGGAAGAAGAAAACGGAGCGGGATTAGGAGCAATTAGCACTTTAAAAATCCGCTGTCATCATCTCCCGGATCATCTTAACAACTCCAACGCTGCATTTCGACGCCTGGAAAATCCGGGCTCTTCCCCGCCATGTCATGTCATCGAACAGAAAAGGATAAGTAGCTAGGATTAGTAGCATAAGAAGAGGTAAACCGTAATAAACCTCTCTTCTTCCTCTGGTTTCTGCCAACAACTTGGTAAGCTGCATCGATCATAATTCACACCAAGTCGTGGGTAAAATTTCCAACCGACGGGTTGTTGTTGGGTTGCTTCAGTCGACGCCCATCGAATCCATGTGGCTAAAAAGTCTCGTCAGAACGCCCAAGGGTATAGCTCTAGGCGTGAGACGGAGTCTCCGGTTACAGATCACGGCGCCACCTTTTATTTTTAGTATTTTTGTATACATACATATTTGCCAACCTTGCACTCCGATATGTTTGTAAGCTTCGCCAACCATTCTGGCCCTCTGACCATTGACTCCAGAGTATTATTATACCATGTACAGATCCGTAGAAATCAGACAGATAATGTTTATCTTGTCATTCTACCCATGGAAAATCATACACGAGACTCCATTTATCCTGTTGTTTTATAGGGTTTCCCGAAGACTTTTAAGCTGTGCAAATCAAACAGTTGTGACGAACTATGCATAATTTATACGGTTTGATTGAAGAGAGTGGAGGTATATAATTCAGAACTACGTACGTACTGCACATGGATTAGTTCTATCTATCGGAATACGTACGGGTTTTGCATGACTTCAGCAATACGCACGCACAAGTTGCAGGTATAAAACCAGGGAACATCTATCCCTGTTCTGGTCCCGGACAAACTACTTGCATTTTCAGGACAGGAATTCAGGCTGATCCAAGGTCCATTCTAGGAGTGTGGGATGGCCATGGCGGAGGAGGAGTCGCCGCAGCTGTTCCTGTGCCCGATCTCCATGGAGCTGATGGAGGACCCCGTCACGGTGTCCACCGGCGTCACCTACGACCGCCGCAGCATCGAGCGGTGGTTCTTCAAGTACGGCAAGACCACCTGCCCGGCCACCATGCAGCGCGTCGCCTCCCTGGACCTCACCCCCAACCACACCCTCAAGAGCGTCATCTCCTCCTGGCAAGACCGCGCCTCCACCTCCTCCTCCTCCTCCCCCGGCCCCGCGGACCACGCCATGGCGCGGGACCGGCTGCCGTCGGTGCTCGCCGGCATTGAGGGCACGCCGTTCAAGGTGACGGCGCTCAAGAGGTTGCGGCTCTGCATGGCCGCGGACGAGGCCGCGCGGGACGACTTCGTCGCCTGCGACGGCATCCAGGTGCTCGGCCGCGTCATGGCGCAGGCGCTCGCGGAGAGCGGCGCCGGCGGGGACTTCTCGGCGTTCCGGACCTGCGAGGAGGCCGCCGCCGTCCTCGCCACGCTCCCGCTCTCCGACGAGGAGTCGGTGGACCTGCTGCTGAGGCCGGAGTGCATGCGGTCCATGGTCGCGCTGGTCCAGCGCGGGAGCGCCGACGCGAGGCTGCACGCCATGTCCATCCTCGCCAAGGTCTCCGAGGCCAGCGGCGGCCGCAACTGGACCGAGGACGTGGACGTCGACGACATGGTCAAGTCCCTCCTCGACCTCCTCTCCGACGGCGCCTCCTCGAAGCTCAGCTCGCGCGCGCTCGACGTGCTCATCGACGTCACGGCGCGGTCGCGCACGAGCTCCAGGAGCGCCCGGCGCGGCGGGAAGGCCATGGTGGAGGTCGGGGCCGTGCGCGTGCTCGTCGAGCTGCTCCCGGACGCCGACCGGCACGTCGCCGAGCGGGCGCTGCTGCTCCTGAAGCGGCTGTGCAAGTGCCCGGAGGGCCGGCTGGCGTTCGCGGAGCACGGGCTGGCCGTGGCGGCCGTGGTGCGGACGGCGCTGCGGGTGTCCGGGCTGGCCACGAGGCTGGCGGTGAACGTGCTGTGGCTGGTGACGTGCGCGGGGCGCCCCGCGGAGAGGGTGCTGGACGACATGGTGGCCAGCGGCGGCGTGGCGAAGCTGCTGGCGCTGCTGCAGGCGGAGGGCTCGCCGTCGACCAAGGAGAAGGCGGCGAGGATGCTCCGGGTGCACGGCGCGTTCTGGCGGCAGTACCCTTGCATCCCCGCCGACCTCAAGGACTACCTCAAATTTCTCGACTGATCTCCGAAGCTCGGCCGCTCGATCAGTTGGATCTGCAAGTGTACAGAGGAACGGGAGGATATTGTTTGGTAGGGAAGATTGGAATCCATGCGTTGAGCATGAGCTTGTGTGTACAGAACAGATTTAAACTTTCAAATTGATTTGATAGTGGTTTTTTGATCCGTTCCAGGATTCCATCACTCATCATTTCGAAAAAAGAAATTAAACTCGTCAATTCGAGTTTGGCAGCATATACATGATTTGTATGTAGTTGTATGTATAAAATGGTAATTCAAGTGAGTAGTGATTTAATTTTGTTTGTTTGTTAAAATGAGTAATGGCTTCGTTTGCTGATCTTTGTTAGGGTGCACCTCTGGTGCATTCTCCTCTTTTGGTAAAATCAGTGAAACTGTGCACGATGGAAGTCCAAAAATTCATACAGTACATATCTAGAGAAATTCTATAACATTTACACAAGACACATCTGCTACCTCATGAAATTTCATGTCCAGATTCAGTATACCATTGAGCAATAAAAAATATAAAAATGACAGTTTTAGGTATATATAGCAGTTAAATAACACAAACTGAATTAGCTGCTATCCACGGGAGAATTTGCCTTTTTTTTTGTTTGTAGATGTGCATGCCAAATCTGAATTCAAAACTTCATGACATTGCAGATACATGTTGTCCCCAAAATTTTCGTGAACATATGTACACGGCATGATTTCATTGATTTCACTGAAAGAAGTGAGTTCATCAACACTTTGCTGTCAAACCTATGGTTTTATGTTGTCTTTATTTGATGAAAGTCATGTAGATTTTTTCTTGTAGAGTGATAAGTCTGACTTTGTTACCCAATCAACCACAATGTTTAAATGTACGAGTGCAATGTCAGCGTCAAGAAGCAGCGAAACCCACAACATGTTATCCTATTCATACCGACAAGCATAGCCTAACTATATTTATGTACATTCATTTTAGACTTTAAAATTTCATGGCAGAAGATGTCCTCAAACTATTGGCGCCATAACAATGAGGATGGAGTTGAAGACTCCCATCCCTCATTTCTCAATATACTGAGTGATGGTGAAGCAAACACAGGGCAACACCACTTGGTGTACATATTTACAACTAGAGAAGCTTCCCACCATACCATCATCTATATAGTAACATCTCCGTTTTAACATATTTGAAATATTGGATTTGTCTTAAATTAATATTCTCTATATTGACTCATTCTTTATAATCAGATGCAAATATAATACTTTTCATATCTACAAAATAGTATGGGCCTAGTCAAGTTCCAACTTTGAACACAACATTATCAATGTTTATCTTGTCAGGGTTGGTGTTAGTGATCGAACATAACACTTCCTTCTAAATACCATCAAGGGGCGTAGAAAAATTCACGATGAATTGGCCTCCTTGTTGTACAAGCTGATCTTATCGTTATTAGCACACAAGTGAAATTTGTTAAGAGTCTCATACTTGAAAAAGTCATAAATTTTCATCCATACAATGGGAGGGGTGGGTGGGGTGGGGTGTAGGCTCCCATATCGCCAAATGCATGATTGCATGCCTTAGTAGTAGCCATTTTTGTTTCCATACTCATGCATAATGATGTACGTATTCCATTTCATGAAATCAATGACAAAACAAATAGAGGTATCACCTTGTAGTAGCGATGATTTTGTGGTTCAAAGATCTCCAATATGCATTGTTTGTCGAGCAAGTTGCCAAGTCAAAACACATTCTCTCGATGGGATATTCATTATAACTTAGTCCAATGATTACATGTTAACTTTGTAGAGCTATCATGGATTCCATGTAAGAACATTGTCTCCGTGTTTAGTATCTTTGAACACATTGCATGTTGATCGCACATCCAAGCTTTTCAAATGTTGCACTTGAATATCCTCATGTACCGCCTTACCATGTCTATTAATTTTTGACGCATTTGTAGGAATAGTCTTGAGTAGTACTCCCTTCATTTCAAAATAAGTGTCACAAATTTGTTTATGCATGGATGTATCTAGATGTAAAAATAAATATAGATACACCTATATTTAAACAAATCTATGACACTTACTTTACGATGAAGGGAGTACTAATGTTTTAGTTAGTTGTTGCTACAATCAAGTGGTCAACTAGTCAAAGAGCAACCTCCCTTAGTTTGTTTTTAGCAAATAAAATCACTTAAATTTTCCCGCATCCACCTCCTCATCTTAGGTACCCCCAACCTCACCCTATTTTCATCTCCAAATGTGAGGAGCCAAATATGTTTGCTCTGTCCAGATGTGATCCATATCCATGACTGCAACCAATGGCGAAGCCAAACATTGAACAAGGGGCCACTGCATATGTTGTAAAATCACTAGATTACAAAACAACACGCTATAGTAAAATTTATGTTGTTGCTTAAACAATATTACTAATATAATAGATAACAAAACTAGAACAAGATAAGACATCAAGGTAAATTCACAAACATACCGATAATTTGTTAAATCTTATCAATGCTTTTGGGAAAATTGGCATATGCTTACCAGCCCGATAGGCCGAAACTAGTAGGCCCATGAATATTGCCGGCGAAAGCAGAAACGAAAATCTCCCGCTCGCTTTTACTTCGCGGGCATTTTCATTTTCGCGAACCACTTTCCCGGGCACTCTCTCAACCAAATCCAAAGCAGAGCTTCTTCCTCGGCGAGCCGCGCGTCCGCAAGCCCGCAGCCGCCATGGCCGACATCCCAGACGACTCCGCCACCCAGAGCCAGGTACGCTTCGTCGCAAGGGTCTCCCCCTACCTCCGCTCCCTGCTTCTGTACCGCCGTTCCGTCGACCGCCGCCGCTTCGGCGCAATCGGTGCTTCGCCGGTCTCACCGGAGTTCGCTGTTCTTGCAGGCGCACGGAGGCAGCTCGTACCCCTTCTCGTTCCCTTCCCGTGAGTCCCCTCTACTCCGCTGATGTTTTTTTAGCCTCTGTGATGTTCCGCCGATTTTAGATCTCCGAGTCGTGCTCATGTCGTGTTCGGTGTTTTTCGTCAGAGCCGCCGGACATCAGGAACTGGTTCTCGAGTTACCAGTACGAGTCGCCGGAGGTGCCGGAGCTGGCTGTTGACCCCGGCGGCGGCAGTGGCAGCGAGACCCAAGACCCATTGGAGGTAAAGGATTGCTGATTTATATTCACTCACATCGCACTCAAATCGCTTGTACTATATTGCTACCTTGTCCTATTTTTTTATGAACGATACTACCTTCTCCTAATTGTGTTCTTACGGATTAAATTGCTGAATTGTGTTCGCTGACATTCATTTCAGAAAGATGCTCCTGGCAATGGTGATACTGCTTTAAAGAGGGACTGTTTTGGGAGCCAAGCTGAGCTTGCTGAGGTTTCTGGTACAAGAGATTTCCATCCGATTGGTACGAGCACGGTTGAACAGGGCACGAAGAGGAAGCAAAGTCTGAGGGGGCTGTTTGGGGCAGGTTTTCTGGACGACCATGAGGAAGGTACTCAAACTGAAAGTCATGCGGTGTCGGCTGTGCAGAGAAATGCGTTGGATCCTCAGTGGAACTGCAATTGGATAGGCTTACGGAGTAGAAAGCGCAGCCATGAAGGCACACTTGAACACAGCGAGCTGCCGACGGATAGTGAGGGCACTTGTATAGCTGAAACTCAAACTGAAAGACAGGTGGCGCCGGCTGCGCAGAGAAGTTCAGTGGATCCTCCCTGTCCCTGGGACTGCAACTGGATAGGCTTACGGAATAGAAAGAGCAGCATCGAAGGCGTAGTTGAACACAACGAGCTGCCGACGGATAGTGAGGGCACTTGTATAGCTGAAACTCAAACTGTAAGTCAGGTGTTGCCGGCTGCACAGAGAAGTTCAGTGGAACCTCACTGGGACTGCAACTGGATAGGCTTACGGAATAGAAAGCGCAGCGTCGAAGGCGTAGTTGAACACAGCGAGCCGCTGACGGATAGTGAGGGCACTTGCATAGCTGAAAGTCAAGAGAACTTCCCAGGAGGTCTGGAGATTGATTACAGAAAACGGCCAGTTAATTGTGGAGGTGCTAGTTTAAGTCGTATTGAAGAAAGTTTCCTAGAAGGTGACATTGAACACCGCAAACTGCCAGTTAATTCTCACGGTAAAGACCTACCAGATGCTGAGAAATCCAAGCAAAGTCTGCGAGGGTTGTTTGGATCAGGTTTTCTTGACAACAGTGACGAAGGTACTCAAAATGAAACTCAGGTGGTGTCGCCTGTGCTGAGAAGTGCAGTGGGTCCTCGTTGGAACGGCAACTGGATAGGCTTACGGAATAGAAAGTGTGGCCATGAAGGTGCAGTTGAACACAGTGAGCTGCTGACAGATAGTGAGAGCACTTGTATAGCTGAAACGCAAGTAAACCCCCCAGGCGGTCAGCAAACCAACCACAGCAAACAGTCAGTTAATTGTGAGAGTACTAGTAAAGCAGCAGAGGCTGAAGAAGGTTTCCTAGAAGATGGCATTGAACATAGCAACCTGCCAGTTAATTTGCCTATTAAAGGCCGAATGGGTAGTGAGAAGACTAGGCGAAGTCTACGAGAATTGTTTGGAGCAGGTTTTTTTGACGATAGTGATGAAGCTAATGAATCTGAAACTCAGGTGGTCTCGGCTGTACACAGAAATGCAGTGCAGCCTCTGTCAAATTGCAATGCTGCAGGCTTGCCTCACATCGAACATATCCATGAAGGTGCAGTCGGATACAGTGAGCTACCTGCAGATGATGATGTTATCAGTATAGCTGAAACTCAAGAAAATCCCACAGCAGGTCAGATGATTGAGCACAGCAGACTGCCTGTTGACTGTGGTAGTATGAGTTTAGCAGCACATACTGAAGAAGGTTTCTTAAAAGATGGCATTCAACACAGAAAACTGCCAGTCAATCCTCGCAGTAATGTCCTAGCTGATACTGATGAAACTGGCATCGAACACTGCATACTGGCAGTTAGTTCTGGTGGCATTGGTTCATCTGTCACAGCAGAAAACTTGATTAGAGTCGAAATCAATCAAAGCAAGCCTAAACTGGAGCATAATAAAACAAAAGGATCAGCTGCGGCTGATGGTTTCGTTGCCATCAGGACAAAGGTGAAGCCAGCAGAGGATTGCAGGGCAAACAAAATTCGTAAAGTCTCAACGGGAAGAGCGAACACAACATTGCAAGAGAACCGCTGCATTTTGGGGACTAATGATTTGGGCCAAGGTAGCACGAGAAGCCCCTTATCGGATAGGACCAACCTTTCAGAAGTTGCAGGAGCTCCAGCACCAGAGATCGGCAAGAAATGGAAGTGCCCTCGCAAGGGCAAGCCCTACGTTGCCCCTCCAATGAAACAGCTGCGGTTGGGAAATTGGGTGCGCCGAATGTAACAGTTCAGCATTGTTAGCTTTTATAAGGAGAGTTTGCATCAGGGCGAAGCCTGGAATTCTTCGCCTGACAAATTAGGTGTCATGTTCAACCTTGGTGTTCATGCCCAGCCTGCAGTAGAAGTGCATGTCCTGCTGCTACATTCATCTCTCTGTTATGGTGTCGTGGTATGACTGAATGTAGTAGATAAAGTGCAAAACATGTCGGGTGTTCAGTTGTCATTGAATTAATTTGTACCCTTTGAAGCGCTGTGAATTGGGATCTGTTGAACATGTACCAGTAGCTGGTATTCAGCCTTCTAAGTAGCATGTCATAACATGCTGCTCCCAGCATGATCGATTGTACCAGTGTGTTTTTATAGTGGAAAAAGAAACCATGATCTGTTTCCATTGTTGGTAAGAACTAGTGTGTTTTATTATAAAATATACAAGCAACTAGATAGGAGAGGCTCACGTTGCCGTGCCTGTACCTCTATGGATATCAATTATGAAAGGATTACATGATAATTTGATAAATATTCTAGAAAGAGTGGTATGGTAGATCAAATGACAATACTTTTTCTTGGCAAAACAAAGTGAAGTCGATATAATACAGATAACTCAGTAGAAGAACAGCCTCCAGCCTCTTGAGAAGAGTCATAGTGTTTATCATTCAGAATATCTGCATATTACATGATTAATAATAGTGCTATTAGTAAAATTCCAATATTATATAGCCATGTACCACCTCTCCCTGTGGCATTTAGAATATTTGTCAAACTTTGAGAAAATGATGAAGAATGTTGCGCACTCTTAATTTTAAACATAGTAATTAAGTGTTAATCAAGGAGATTTAATTCATCACATCTTGTTCTATTTGATAGTGCCAACATAGCTTGTATAAAGTTGAGCATAGTCAGACCCACTACACTACGGAGTCAAGAGTTATAGTGCTTGCCATCAGCAAGGACGAACCAAATGCATATTAAATATTGCTCTGTCCACTTGTATAATTGAAAATAAAGATAGTTTCACATGCCACAGCCCACAAGTACAAAATACAACCACTGAGCCTTGAAAGAGCAACCTCATATGTCCCTTGCCATACTTCTGAATGTGTGAAATGAAGAGCATCATGAAACATCAGTCAAGCATTGGTTACTAACTGAAGTTGCCTTTAGTAAATATATGCAAGTTTCATTTAACTATCAAAGGTTTTACATGGAAGACCCTAGAATCAATGGCACAAGATCTGGTCTTGTTATGAACAATAAAATCAGCTAAGAAAGTACAGGCAAAGGCAACATATATTGCTATTAGCATCTCAGTTTCAAATCCATAGGTAGCATTCAGAAAGCCTCAAGCTACAACTATGAGAGAAAAAGAGAGTATTGGTTTAGAAGATCTGTTTATGCCTTTGACCCCTGCCTTGAACTTGTTTTCCAATGAAAATCATGAATCACAACATGGCATGCAAAAAGGTAAATGCCAAACAGGCAATGCAGGATTCAAGTTATTTGTGTACAAAAATGACAGATATGTGCTACAGAGATATGTCACTGTTAATGTTAAATACGCGTGTCTTTCCAAATTTTCTAACCCCAGCCATGGATATTCAAGCTGATCTTTTTTGACTATCGGTTTGTAAGATTACCATCTCATATCCCTGTATAAGAGAAAATGATCAGAAATGAATTTTAGTGTCCATGGTTTAGGAAATAAACTATTAATAGACATGATTTAGTGTTCATGAGATGGTAATCTTACAAACCCAAGGGTTAGAAAAAAAAAGATTTAGTGTTCATGATGCATGAATCTCACTGCTCCATGGCCATGAATGTTCTAAGGGTGTCTAGAACCTGACGCTTCATATCCACCACAAACGCCCGGGCGGTCTGCCTGGTCACTGGCCAAACAGAAAAAGTCAGCCAACCGGATCTAGCAAACTCGGCCCAAACGCCTGGGCTGAACGGCACTCCCAATACCCTGCCCATATGTGAGGTGGATATGAGGACGCCCGGGTGAGTTCGCCACGTCAGATCTGACATACTGGACCAATCCCATATTCGCTCCAAATTGACTAGTCCACTTGAAAGAACCAGAAGGACCAGAGGGGGAGGGGGTGAATGGTCACTCCAAATTTTCAATGCATATAAGAAGTAAACAGACTACAACAACTGAGAAATACTAAAGTAAAATAGATTTGACAATCACGAAAGGAAACATAGCAGAGCTAGATGCATCAAAGGTAAAGTACAAAAGGCATACAATAACTAGACAGGAAGTAAATTGCCGTAAGTAGAACAAGCCTGTTGACGCAGTGATGTTTGGTAAACCAGTTCACACTCTGCAAAGTGCTACGTCTGGTTGAAGGAACTTGTGATTTAACACAAGAGAAAACCTCTCTCCGTCCTATTCTCCACTACAACAAACTCCTCGAGATTGTGTAGTTTTCACTCGGGTAGATGATTTAGGTCATCTTCGAAACCTTCACAAACTTTCTCTTCGCAGTGACAATTCTCTTCGACTGCTGAAGGAGAACTTCTAACCGTCTAGGAGGCTTGCAGACCTCCAAGATAAAAGGCTAGACAATCTTAACCTAAGTCTAATGAATTTCTCAACTCAAAGTGGACTTGGTTTTTTCCTCGAGACTTCCTTTGGATGCTCACAATACTTGTGTCTGAGAATATTCAGCGGAGTAGCCAGCCGCAAATGGCGGGCGGGTGCGGGATCTCAATGGAGAAATGACTGATGTGACCTGAGGTGAAAGCTTGACGCGTTTCCACAATGGTTGGATTTTTCATCAATGCACAACTTTAGTTGAAGAACAAGAGAGCTGACTCACTTATCGAGTTCTCTCTCGGAGACACAAAGTGCGATGACTTTGTCTTCGAGCAATAACTCAGTCTCAATGATATTTCTCCTCGTGGAAAAACTCTCTAGGTTTTGTGTTGAGTATGAGAAGATTCACTTCGACCTAGATCTCAACTAACTAACCCCTCTTGATAGTATGGTTTTTCCCACGACTGACAGAATTAAAAGATATTATGAAAAAGTTTACGTCTTGATCCAGCTTCAACTTTTTCTTCGAGAACTCCTTCCTCAAGGATATTTTTAGGGGTCATCCTCCTTGATTAATTTCGGCTCCAAGATTTCTTCACAACCTTGAGTTATCCTTCGACCATATACCTATAAATATCTGTTTATACTCACAAATAATATTAGTTCCTCTACTGTCCAACAATCTCCAAAACACAAGGGGCAAAACTTTTCTCTTACACCACCAAATCGACCGCACTCCTCCCGTGTCCGTGCTTCATTTCCCGCATTCGCAACGCCGCCCACCTTCATCATTTATCCCCATCCTCTTCCATCGTTGTAGATTTTGTTGCCGCCTACCCTGTTCGCCACCATCGGCATGGATTGTGCCTCAACGTTAGTGGTATCCATGGGGATCCCAACCGTTGTGGTCAGTTGCAAGGCGGAGAATCGCCCGAAGAGATCACCATCGGAAACAACGGATAAGCTACATGCGGAGAATTGCTGAATTGTCATTTATTTAGTATCATCGAATTGTTGAACAAATACTTAGAGGAACTCTAGTAGAGTTGCCAAAAAGGAAGCCTTCATAATCGCTATGTAGTACATTTCAAAAAATTATGGAGCCTCGGGAGGCAACATGCAAACGCAGAGTCTTCATATTTGCCGCATTCATAATCGTGTGACCTATTTATCAATGTGTCATTCTTTTCTCCTCAACCTTCATGCCATCCCGCATGAGGTGGGGGTCATAAGAAGTGTCCTTCGCGCCAAATTAAATTGTCGTATGAAGTGGGCTTCAAAAGTCAGCCTCGAATAGTCAAATATGAAGGTGGGGAAACCATATATGAAGGATGCACCATAAATTATGATGATTCCTGGAATGTGTGGATACCGCGTGAGGGGTCATACATTTCACATTTGTTCGATGGAAAATTTTCTCGTGGTTGGGAGGTTATAAATTCCTAGTTGTGGGGATCTAAACCAACGATCTTCACCAACCCTCCGCTCCGCTACTACTCCAAGGGTGTATTTGGTAGCCTGCACGACTCTGCCATGCTATTCCGTCTTGAGTCATGTTGAGTGTAGACATTCTGAGGACATATAACTATAATTATTTGGTAGCCTGCATGCGTTGAGACATGCTGAGATGAAACTTCTTTTGATAACCTGTATCTAGGAACACATGTTGTGCTGAGATTTTGTTTGGTAGCATCTTCTCGAGGTAGATTTGGTAAATTCTCATTAAGGTGGTGAGTCAAGAAGAGAACTGGTGGGTCAATACGTGAACTGATGGATCAAGCATGGTGGTTTAGACTCATGCATGTTGACCATCAAACCTCTTCCCAGAGGTTCTCCACTCAGCATAGCTATGATGCCAAATGGTTTGAGATCAGCATAGCCAAGGATGCCCCATGCAATCTACCAAACAATAAAAAGTGGGTTGAATCAGGAACACGCATGCTACTAAACACACCATAAGTTGGTGAGATTAGATCTAAACTTGTATGCAGCTTCATCGATGATCTTAGGAGTTTATGTCATTGGACAAATTTTTTTCCTTGTACGTTCCCGAACAATACATTCCTTGTTGTTGTGATAAAGCTAGGTGTGCCTTATAAACCATTCAAGTATTGTTGTGGTTGTATTTACTAGATAAACTCGCCTAGAACACACCCCCTTGGTTGAGCATTCCAGTCCACTGTTACTGCAATTCTAGAGAGGGAATCTCTCCAGGAAGAAAATGACTAGAAATCCTAGAAGTGGAGCCTCGCAACTATTATATCCCTATACCTTTATTTCTAGCACTAGATCTCCACCAGCCTGCATTCTAAAAAAATTCTGAACATTTTGTTTATATTGAACCATTCTAGAATGGGATTGAGAGCTTTGAGCTCGATTTCCTCCCAGAGTCACCTGCTCAACATTATCCTTTTTGCCTTCCAACTCTTTGTTTGTAAATTACTATTGAATTTCCCTTTAAAACTTCCACACCGCTAGGATAAGCAAAGTTATTGCCTCTACCTCCACCTTTTCTCTGGTTTTGAAAACTATGATTATCTCTATTTCTATCTTGCCATCCTCCTCTTCCTTGGATGCTAACCATGTCCACCGCCGCCACTCCAGACAAAGGAAAACCTAGCATATGAGAGGGGAGGAAGCCCTTCCCCTCCTCTTCTAAATCTAAGTATACAAATATAGAGGAGGGAATATTCTCTCTTCCCTTCTTTATCAATAGGCTTGTATGCACTTTCTATATAGCCCAAACCCTTCTCACATTCAGAAATGAGGCCCAAAGTAGATTCAAACCTACCTACTAAAAAATCTTTCCCCTTCTCAAATCTTAGCGGCAAGAATTTCCCAATCTTAGGATTTTTCAGGATGCAAATTATCATAAAATTCTATTTTGGGAATTCTAGGAAAGAAAGGGGCGGCATGGAAGTTAAGTCAATTCGCGAGCACATGTCTGCGTGCGTGCTGGAGTGACCTTATCGTCAATCTGGATTGGCAGAAATTGCGAGCCCGGCGCGCGTATCGCCATCACCACTACCACGGGCACGAAAACCTCCTTCGGGTCGTCGAGATGCTCGATCCGCAATTGGAACTCCCACCACCTACGCCATTGAGATCGAATCTCTTACGTTGACCACAGCAACACTTCTATTAGATCTAGAGGCCGACCGCCAAATAGCCTTGTACATTCCTCTCTATTCATGTGAGGCGCAACACCTCAATCACTTTCCTTGCCAAAGCCCAAGCATGGGGAACCAATCACTTATCACCCGAAGACGCGCCGACTTCACTGGGTTGTCGGCGACCAACCTTACCATCCTCTCTTCCCACTTTGTTATCCCGCTTCAAGTCGCATCGCTCGAATTTCCTCCTCGCATCACGAGCCGATGTGTAGGTGGTGAAATGGGGAAGGGTAAAGGTTAAAATAAACCCTGAGATTGTAGAGGTTGGCCGAAATGAACTCTCACCTTTAAATCCCTGAAGTTCATACCCTAACCTCTCCGATCCTGGTCTATCATAACCCTAGGTACGTTTGGCACACAGGGAATATCATAATCCTGATCAGGAACTCCCTTCCCTCACTATTGCGCAAAGAAACCTAAGGGCTAATTTGGTAGAAGGGGATTAAAACTAGGGAATTAAATCCCAGCGAAGTGATTTTTTTAGGCAGAGGAGATCCACTTCCTTCGAAGATGTGATTTCCCTATTGACTCTAAAGAAGGCAAGGCGGGGATTTTCTCTCCGATCTATCGGGACGTGGATGGATCTTCGAGGACAACACTAGGATCGGGCCAGAGAACCAGCAAGAACCCACACGCTGACCTGTTTCGTGGGCTTAAGGCCTGGATTTTTGACGGGGATCCCTCGGGGGAATGATCGAATGACGCCTAAGTTGAGGGCACTATACCTGAAGTCCACCTGCTCTGTCACGACTTTTAACCTGCTTGACACGACCGTAAAAAAAAACCTGCTCGACACGGATGCCAGCATCTCTGGCCTGAGCGGGACTCCAATCCAGGACGAGAACTCGGTCCTCATGTTGCTGCCCACTGTCGCCAGTGGATCGGGCTTACGCGGGTGCAACACACTGTTGAGGGGTTCGACAGTGCCGATGCATGTAGCCGTGCGGGCAGAACGGTTGTGGATTAAACATGTGAGGGAGAGATTTTTTTGAACCGGGTCCAAACCCCTTTCCATTACTTTAACATAACAGAAATACAGTCTTTAAAGTAGGATACATAAAAGGGAGGGAGGGCGAGTTCGGCACCGATGGGAAACCCACATCAAACTGCTCCTAATTGTGAGGGAGAGATTGAGGAAGGAGATGCATATGATAGGTGGGCCCACGTCGTAAGTGACCGTAGGAATTGATCCCGGCTGAGATGGCGTCTTTCCTATTACACCAAACATGATTTTACTCATACAGGTACAAACTTCAGAGATTTGAAGGTAAGGATTCGTTTTCGTGCCGGTGATTCAGTTGCCCCGATCACCTCCTGAGTCGTCCGTGTACGTGTCAGTCATTTTCCTCTCCGTCCCAGTATTGTGCACGTATGACTATAGATGTATGGTCTACATTACCTGCATCTAGCATGAACTTCCCTGCTCTTCACGCTAGTTGTCGTTCTCGATTAATATGAAGCAGCAGACAGGAGGGTCATCGTCACATTTATGACGATGATGGGAACGGGCACCAACATGTCTTGTCTACTCCATCTTCTCCGCCGCCTGCCATTGCCAAAACGAAGCTGCGAGTTTTGAGTTTTTTGACCCGTTCCATCCTTACATCAGCCATGACAATACATCCATTTTTGTCCAAGATGCCCGGCCGCATATATAAAGTCAGAGGCGTAACATCAATCAAGAAGCCAAGAAACGAAGCAGCTAGTAGGTGCGTGCGTACCGTGCAGTGCTCGGGCACATGTCGTCTTCTTCCTCCGTGCCAGCGGCCGCCACGGCGACGTCGAAGCGGCTCATCCTGGTGCACGGCACGGGCCACGGCGGCTGGTGCTGGTACAAGGTCGCCACGCTGCTCCGCGCCGCGGGGCACCGCGTGGACGCGCCGGACATGGCGGCCTCCGGCGCCGACGCGCGCCGGCAGCGCGACGCGCCCACCTTCGAGGACTACACGCGGCCCCTCCTCGACGCGCTCCGCGACCTCCCGGACGGCGAGAGGGCGGTGCTGGTGGGCCACAGCTTCGGCGGGATGAGCGTCGCGCTCGCGGCCGAGGAGTTCCCGGACAAGGTGGCGGCCGCCGTGTTCCTCACCGCCTTCATGCCGGACTGCGCCAACCCGCGCGCCCACGTCATCGAGAAGCTTCCCCTGGCGGACTGGATGGACACGGTGGTGGACGAGGCGCACGCCCCGCCGTCGGTGTTCCTCGGGCCGGAGTTCGTGCGGCGGAGGCTCTACCAGCTGAGCCCGGAGGAGGACTACACGCTGTGCCAGAGCCTGGCGCGCGTGAGCTCCTACTACGTGGCCGACCAGCAGCGGCGGCCGCCGTTCAGCGCCGCCCGGTACGGCGCGGTGAGCAAGGTGTACGTGGTCGCCAAGCAGGACCTGGCCATGGTGGAGGCGTACCAGAGGCAGATGATCGCCGGCATCCCCGTGGCTGAGGTTAAGGAGATGGCTGGCGCCGACCACATGGCCATGCTCTCCGCGCCGGAGGAACTGGCGAGACACCTCGCCGACGTCGCCAACACCTATTAAACGGTCTCATATGAGAACCGTGCTCGATCGGCATAGTTTGATACAAGCAAGAATACCGTACATGAGGGGTCCTTGGTTTAAATGGTTTTAAAATAAATTACTCCCTCCAATTTATAATAAGTGTTGCTCATGTAGTTGCAAAACTATATATTGACTGGATGAAGTAGTCTTTATCAAAGGAGACGCTGGATGATTGATTGGTGGTGATAAATGCAACAATGTAGTTTACTGGTAATTAATTTCTATGCATATGATAAGTAACAATATCTCAGCATAACAAGTAACTTTCGAGCACATGACAAGTAACAATATCTCATCATAACAATTGTAACTTTCGAGCACATGACAAGTAACATTATCTCACCATGACAATTGTAACTTCCGAACACATGACAAGTAACAATATCTCACCATGACAATTGTAACTTCCGAGAACATGACAAGTAACAACATCTTACCATAATCGTCATAAGTTAACCACTACTAGCTAATTGTTCACATCATAGATAAATAACTTCCGCGTTAGGTCGGCGGGGGGAGGAGGAGGAGGTGTACATGTGGTCTGCGGAGCTTCTTGCGTAGCGCCCGTTCGGTGGGAGACGTGCACGCGGTGAGAGACATGCACGTGGCCACGGGAGAGGCGATCGCAGTCGTAGCACGTTTAGGCAGCGGGAGCCCCCGAACCCCTAGAGATCCCAAAACTCAAGTTCTCGAATCCACCTCGCCGCTAGCTCCACTGATTCGAAGGTGGTCGTGGAGCTCGTGGAGCTCGTCTGCGTGCGTGGGTGTGAAACCTAGAGGTGATGGAACAAGACGCACCCAGAGTCTGAGTGGTTTTTTTAGCTTGGAAATGGCATGTCTTAGATTTATTCTTGTTTCAAATTAGTGGCATTGGACTTGTACTTCCATTCTACTTATGAATGCACACTTTATGGTTCTCTCCATACTGCTTATAATTGTCTGTACTTAAATAATTTAGTACACGCAAAAACCACAGGAAATTTTATGTCTACAGGCTCCACCACATTGTCTCACAAAACAAATGGTCTTTTTAGAAGTGTATCTGATCCTTATCATTGGAAACCAAGCTTCTGTGGATAATCAACAAGCCGAGGATGATGTTACTTTGCGACACAAGTCTATTTTCTTGCATTGCTCGCAGAGGACAACTGTTACTTATTCAATGTGAAGGGCATGAAAAGGCTTGCAGTTATCTGGAGGAATCTATGAAATCTCTTGGAGGGCCAGCCAATGAGTTTACAAACAATGAAAATCTAAATTAGAGAATCCGTGACATAGCTGAGAGTGTGGACAGAAATGAGTGAGTTTATATTATGGATAAGTTTTTCTTTCAAAAGGTTATCTTCTACAAGTCTTATTATCTTCATGGTCTTGTACTAAAACTATATTTTATTCATAAGGAATTGGTGATTGATATGAGTTATGTTATGGATTCAATGACTAATTATTTGCAGTTCTATCTCCCTAGAATCATTGGGTAAGGTCATGACCATTGTGATTGTATATGGTAGTAAACATTAACCGCAATGTTTGTTGTTCATGACTGTTTCGAAAGCATATGATTTTTACCTAAACATTATATATCGAAATAGTCACATGCATTTGAGGTCAATCATGATTATTTCTATGTGATCATGCACTTACATATTACAAACATCATGTTCGTTGTTCACCATGTAATTGGTTGATTTGACCTTTTTAGGCATGAACCCAAACAATCTTTAAATCCCAGCACATACCATGACCAGGGCCGGCCCATGTGCCAGGTAAGAAGTGCGACCAGCCCAGGGCCTCAAGAAAATAATGGCTAAAAATGGTAAATTATATACTAATCACTATGCTATTATTCATTACACAAAATAAAATATTAATACTCATTTTGTAAAATTTAATGAATGAATTTTCTGGTCAACAACACAAAATTTTGAACATTATTTTTTACTTATAATATTTCTAATTAATATCAATATATATGAGCAAAAGTATTCCACAAGACAAAATATTGCGATGCCATTTATACAGCTCAGTCCATACATTTTAAAAATATTTACTTATGTGCAATACATTTTTGCTTCATAAATTGACAAGGGACTTCTATAAACAATAATGATAACAAGCACATTTTATAAGTGCATATCAACTAATAAAATTACATATGGAAACAAATTATATTGCACACTATTTTTTATTTATTAGTGGTACTCGAAGCATTGTTATTTTCATACAAAGTACAAAGTATGCATATTTTTTATTAGATTTTGTCTCCTCTTAGACAAATTGGATCACACAAAAGGATTAAAAATAATGTCATTGGCTTAGTTTATATTCTGAAACTTTCCATACATAGGCTTACTTAATCATATACTAGAAACCACTATTGTGATATTTATTAAGTCTTACTTTCTACGGGTCCTTACCATAAGTGTTATAAATTATGTATTATAGAAAAAATAGTTTTAGTTCAAATTTTATTACAAAATATGTTTTATTATCTATTTATGATATTCTGTATAGACGAAAAACACATCAACTAATATTTATTAACATTACCATGTGGTTAAACTATGCTATCAAAATAAAATTATGTTTTAAAACTTTAACTTGCTAAAAAATTAGATCTAGATAAGTATAACAATTTAGTAAAAAAAAATATTTATTTTGTTTCATCCCGGCCCAAAATTTCATTGACCGAGCTTGACCATGACTTCATACTTTCATTACTAGAGGGTACCAACGAATGTCACACACAGGGTGGAAAAGCTTTTGTTTAGTTGAACCCTTGTCATATCAGGTAAGATAAAGAAAGCTAGCAGTGTTGGACAATCATATTCTCTTAGAGACAAAAGTGGACATCAGAACAAAGACATACGTAGACTAGTTGCTACTGTAGTTGAAGTTATGTCAGATCTTGCTTCTGAATATCACCGATTAGAGCGGAATCCTAGTCGGTTTGGAACCATAAATTTACTTGCAAGCATTAGTGTCAAGACCATATCCTCTGAGCAGTCGATCGACCAAGGAGGTCTGCACTATAATGGGGGGGGGGGCAACTGCAAAATAATCAAGGTTAATTAGTAGGTTTTGTAGTTATTTCCAACTTATTGTAGTAATCATAACTGATAAGTTTTTCTGCAGCATGCAAATCTTCTCTTCTTGGAGGTGCATGTTTCTAGCCTGGGGCACATGTCTTGCAGCAGGGAGCATCTAATTACTATGGTAACTTTGTATTGGTTGAAGTTATTGTCAAATTCTTGAACTGATAAGCTATTGTAGGTTTCCAAGGCTCTCTACCTACTGGAGCTCCAAGTCTTACTCCTAATTTGCTGCAGTAGCAAGTGCATAACTATGAAAGTGAGTTGGTATCCTTTGAATCTATTTTCAAAATGTGAATAACAACCATAAGCTATTTTAGGTGTTCGGTTTTAAGCATGTGAACTAACTGTGATTTTTTTGCAGTTGGAAAATAGCCATATGTGCTCATGCAACAACGGCAACAAAACAAGCTATTCCCGCAACAACAACAAAATCAGCAATTCCGGGGCAATCAAGGTTAGTTAGTATCCACCAAAAACAATGATGATATCTTTTATTTTCATTTTCCTTATGTCTCTAAGTTGTACCGCAATAAAAGAGAGATGTTCAAGGAAACAAAATAAGGTGACATGTCTATGTTAAATAATTAGCACATTAAATGGTCAACTGAAATAAGAGGCTAGCATGCAGGTGGCATCGCTCTATAAAGGGCCACCCCACAAAAGCCCATGATGGCACGGATGGTTGCACAAAAGCACCCCAATGTCTTCTCCCATACATGTTCCTTCCTAGATGTCCCATGCTCATTTTTTCAATTGAAAAATTGGAGTAATACCATGGTACATCTGTTATCCACGTTTTTATTTATCATTACTCTGTTTGCTTTTTGTACTTCTTAATTGATTATTTTTTAGTTCATGACACTGTATTAAATATTCGC
Source organism: Bromus sterilis (assembly GCA_950022295.1). NCBI lineage: Eukaryota > Viridiplantae > Streptophyta > Magnoliopsida > Poales > Poaceae > Bromus > Bromus sterilis. The sequence goes on from OX465596.1 coordinate 11,954,993, forward strand.
TTAACAACCAAGGTGAGTAGTATCACAAAAGAGAACATTGACAACTTTCATATTTATTTGTTTAATTATGTCATGACTTTTGAAGTTATTTTCAAATATGTGGACTAACTAGGAGCTATTTGCAGGTGCTCCTCTTAGTCCACTAGGACCCATTTCTCCAAGATTTGAGACGCAATATTTCTTGCAGCTGAATGCATATGACTACCTGAAGAAAACATATTAACATGTGATCCTACAAGAACAATTACCAGGACACTGTTCTTCAGCATCAACAATACTAGGATTCTCAGCCACTACAACCGCCCATGCTCCAGAAACTTGTTTGGCATGCTCCGCCACAGACTCCCGTGCTTCCATAGCAACAAAACCGGCTGCAGCCTCATGTGCTTCCACCGAAACAGAACCCGTCAAAACCTCCTATGATTCCACTGCAACAGAACCTGTCATAGCCTCATGTGTTTTCACAGCAATAGAACCTGTCTTGAGCGACGACCTGAAAAAAACACAGAGCTTATGTGCAACCTGGTTTTGCACTAATCGTCTTCTACAGATCTTTAGTCTCATCTCTAGACTCTAGTTGTGATATGCATACATTTCTTACCGCATTCTAAGAGGAAATATAGATTTGAAGTCAATTCTGAGTGGTTTCTTTCACGCTGATGCATGTTTCTGTTTATATCTTTCCACTAGTACTTTGTCAGTCGACTACTCAAATTACGATTTAGTTCAAGTTTGCACGGAAAGGTGGTAAAATTTATGTGGCCACTTGTATTTATTTCCAATGTGAGAAAAATAAAATTTATACCCATTCCAGGCAGGGCTTATTGTTTATTGGTCGCATGTGTTTAGTCACATTTTTCTTGGATTTTAAGAGGATTATACTCTCAAGGCGAGGCAAGCAACCTGTACATAAATCATTTTAAAATTATGTTTTTGTACTATGTTTTTCATAACTGAGTTATTGCTCATAACAACGAAATCGCCCGAACTGAAGAGGATTTAGAAACACAAACCAGCATTGCACAAACCAAACAACCAACAACCAATACATTCATTCATAACATCGCAACCACCCGAACCGAAGCGGATTTAGAAACCAAACCATCACTCGCTGCACAAACTAATCAATGTATGTATAAGTCACAGCTGTGCAAGTAAACATGTGTAACTCAGATGATGCGGCATCAATTATGACATGGCTCTGAATTGTTTCGATGTACGCCATCTATGTATTGACAGACGGGAAAACTTACTGGTGAAAACTCATATGTTTCAATTTGCTGTGAGATATAGCATAAATGAGTTTTAGATCTGATTCACAATGCATCTTACATAACATCAAGCACTCAAAAACATAGTGCAATGTCACATGAATGCTTGCATAACATCGATTACTCATAAACAGAGTGCATGCAATGTCGCATGATTGATGCTAACATAACACTACCAAGAATAGATTTATCTAGAAGACTCCAAGGTGTCAAGTTGATAAAACATAGCTTGAATGGAAACATAACCAACTAAATAGTGACCTCCCAACACCCTTGCAACTAATCGAATAGAAGGAGCACATCGAGAACGTCACACTTAATTAGGCCATCAAGTTCACGCTTCAAGATCCAAGCGTTAGTTTCAGTCGACAACTCCTACATTCCAACACGTATTCAACAAGTTAATACTCTACTTCTTAGGTAATGTATGACTAAGAAGATACAACAAGCGGTGCGTCTAAAAAACCAAGCACTTAGTAAATATTCATTGCATATTTTAAATTTTTCATCGTGTACTAACTAATTGTTTTGTTTGTATTGATTTATTCAAGCTGTACCAAATTTTTTTTGTTGTGTGTCTATAAAAAATCCATTGTGTAATAAAAATACCCAGAATGCATTAGATTTTTTTTATCGTGTATTTAAATTTCGTTTCCCATGTATTAAAAACCAGTGTTGTATTTAAAAATATGCCCAGATAATTTTTATATATACACATTTTTTCATATGGTTTTTGTTTAAACGAAGAATATTTTACAAACTTCTTGTAGGCAGTTGTGATTTATTTAGATTTAATATCTTCCTTATAAAATTTAAGTTCCTTTTTCTGATAGGATCTCATGTACAGTATATAAGATATTTAATGAATATTTATTTAAATATAAATGTATGTAAAAAACACAGTACTACCAAGCGTTAGCTACATGATTGGATATCGGACACACTTGCTTGATGTTGATGCCGTCACATGATCCGAATAAGTGATCCGCAGCACGAGCACACCGCTGTCATCCCATCGAGTGCAGGGGCACGCGGCGCCTTCTGGAAGGCCACACAACCCTACCGCGCCGGCCACCTCACGCCGCTACGTGTAACCCCCGCTTGCTCCCTCTCGAAGCACCGCATGCGCGCCACCTACCCGCCCCACGTATGGCTCCCGACACAACCCAAAACGCCAGCGCCGCCGCCATTCCAACCCAAACCCATCCTCGCCTACAAATACACGCCCTGACCACCACGACATCACATCACCATTCCATTCCACACCTCAATCAAGCAGTACGTCCACACAAGAACACACATACGCACACCAGCAGCTTCAGAAGCCTTTTCGGAAGAGCGCGCATCGAAGAAGATGCAGACGGCCAAGGTGAAGGTGAAGGACGCGGTGAGCTCGGCCAAGGAGAAGGCCAAGGAAGGCACGGCCAAGGCGCAGGGCAAGACCGGCAAGGCCACGGCGACCACGCACGGCGAGAAGGAGATGGCCAAGGAGGAGACGCGCGCCAACAAGGCCCAGGCCAAGGCCGACATGCACCAGGAGAAGGCCGACCACCGCGCCGAGGCCGCGGGGCGCCACGGCGGCACCACGCGCGTGCCTCTCACCGGGCCGCAGCACGGCCACCACCACCCCGTCGGCGCGCCCGCCGCCGACCCTGCGTACCCGGGCACCGGCGGCGCCTATCCGACCACGGATAAGTACGTCTAGATGCATGCATGGTCGGGGGATCGATCAGAGGCTAGCGCAGTGTGTTTTTTTTCGTTTGTTGCTGGTGATCCTGGCCTTCCCTCGTAGTGTTGGCGCACGCGTGTATGCTGTGTGCGCGAATAAAATGTACGGCCTTGCTAGGTCTCAGTCGAATGAGACTTCGTCAAGCCGTGAGATTATACGTTGAAATCGGTGCAAAAAAAATTGTCTTTTTTTCTCTTGCATGTTATGTAACATGATTAAGACTTATGAAGTTTAATTCGTGGTGTTGTGTGATCGGCTGCCTTCGATCGATCCTTCTGTGCGCATTTTAAGTGTCAGCATGTCAATTAAGTAAGCTAAGCCTAATACGGGTGCTATTGTGTGACGAATCGTCTCTGGTAAGTAACTTTCCAGCTAAAATTGTGAAACACAGGTGATGCAATTGAAAGATGACGTCTGAAGAGTTGGTGAAATAGCTTATAATTTTACAGCGTTGTTTTATGAAGGGAGCTACCTAAGACTAGCCATAGTGGGGAGTAACTTCGATTAGTAACATCGCGTTGTTACTAGTTTATGTTACTATGTGATATCATGCAACACTTCATTTATTATGTTGTAGACTCATATTGTATTGGTATGTGTGATGTTACTCAAAGAGCAAGTAACTACCTAAGTTACCACATCCTTCTTTTTCCTCATTAACTACTTGTCACATCATCTATTTTGCATAGATAAGTGTGATGTTACTAGTGATGTTACTCCCACTATAGATAGTCTCCTCATTAGATAGGCATAATGAAGGAAAGGAGGTGGTTACTGAGTGGGACAGAGCATTTTGGCTCTCAGGCTCCTATGAGTCCAGATATATAAGAAAATCGTTAAAAATTTAAAAAATCGAATTGTTTTTATGGTGAAAGATAGACATATTAAGAAAATTATTAAAACAGTAAAAAGATTAATAATAATTATTATTTTTATGGTGAAAGATGCTTAAATACGATATATTCATGCAAAAATTGAAGACGTTCGAACATTTAAAAAGCTTTCAGCCAAATAAATAAATTTATGGTCTTTAAAAAGTGTACTATTCATGCATTATTTGAATTATATATTTTTTCTAAGAGTTTCTGAAATTTTTGAACTTCTTTAAACTTTACACAAACATCTGTACTTGGGTATCTTTTATCATAATTTTTCTTGATTTTTTATTTTTTTATTTTAGTACTTCTATTATTCTAGTTTTAATAGGGTGTAGATGAGCTCGAGCTCGAAATTGAATATCTCGCTATAGTCCCGCTATTGCTCTACTATAGTTTCTTCTAGAACAACAAACAAGGTTGTCCATGAGATAGCTAGATTCTGCTTTAACAATAGGTCCGATGACGTTCTTATTAATAGTGTTTCGTCCTGTGTGGCTAAATTTGTAACGTATGATTGTACGAACATTGTTATTTAATTAATATATGAGAGGTATTTTTCTAAAAAAAACTTCTATAGGCTACATATGCAATTATCTTTCTAATATGTTGATATGACATTAAAGCATAGTAGTAACGGATACAATGACAACATAATGGATTCCATATGGCATGCAAAGTAGCTATGTTTCTGCACTTACTTTTATATCATTCTTGCTTACCTTGTATATAATTCTTTTTTATCCACAATGTAGTTGTTCTCTAGGTTATCTCTTACAACTACAGAAAAGAAAATAAGTGCACAATCTGAAAAATAGTGGAGTAAACCACTATTTTGTAAGAGATTAACTAGAGATGCCCTAAGTACTGTACGTACCAGCTTGGGAATGACATGTTCACATTGCATTCACTTCGTTCCAACGCTGGCCGGCTTACTTAGATTCAAAAAAGCAACGGCAGTCGTTTGTAATGCATGAATTGAGATCAACATTTCAGAGGGAAGGCCTTTATTCTTATTCATATTACTCGGATCTCAGGGTAACAAGTAACAACACGCCATGGACGAAGATACATTCTACGATAGCTCACAAGCTCAGCATACTTATTCAGTACTTATTCTGCCATGATCTCAATCTCCTTCACTAGCCTTCCTCTCGCACGGTTGCATGATCCAAGGTCGATCCTCATGCATGCGCGGATGTCGGCCCTGGCGCCACGATGGTGTAAGCTGCACAAATTTAATCACGGACGTGGATTATATGAGCTGCTAGTCGGAAAACAAGCATCAGCCACTGTATTCTGTAATTCTGTATGGATGATGGAGTGCTTACTCCCGCACTTGCTCCCGACGGTCAGCCTGACGCCTGTTAGGAATAAGCCATGCCTTCACATGTACGTGGAGTGTATGGGGCATGTACTGGGCGTGTCCAGCCGTGCTCCGTGTGCGTGCGTGCGTGTGTGTGGTCGTTAGCGGGTTAGACGGCCGTGTTGATCGCGTCAAAGCGCGACGTGCGCGGTGGCCGGGTCGTGCGGATCATGGTGAGTGGGGGCGTGATGAGCGCGGCGTCGTGCGTCACTGCGCAGGCGTATAAAACCCCGCCTCTCCTTCCTGAGTAAAAAAATAGCGTGTGTGCGCCGGAGTTTGAGCTCTGAAGGAAAATTGCAGGTGTTCGAGCGCCGCAGAAAATCACAGTGTCCACCTTCTTCTTCTTCCTTCAGCGCAGAGAGAGATAGAGGGAGCTAGGTGCAGTGAGCTGCACCAACAATTGGTATCAGAGCCACGGTTACGACAAGCTCGCTGGAGATGTCGTTGGTTCCGTATGGAGGCGGCGTTGGCGGCGGAGGGAGCTCCTTGACTCTGTCGCTCCCGGCGCTCACCAGTAAGAACTACACCGTGTGGGCTATCAAGGCGGAGGCAAACCTCGACGCGCAGGGACTCTGGGAGGTCGTCTCGCCGGTGGCCGACGCGGCGATCGACGACAAGAAGAACAAGGCGGCAAAGGCGTACTTGTTCGGGGCGCTCGGCGAGGACCTCCTGTTGCAGGTGTCCACCAAGAAGACGGCGGCGGAGGTGTGGGCAAGCCTCAAGGCGCGATTCGTTGGTGCGGATCGGGTCAGGGCGGCTCGGCTGTCCACGCTCCGCGGCGACTTCGACCGGCTGCGCATGGCGGACGGCGAGTCACTAGACGCCTACGCCGGCAGGATCGAAGGCATGGCGGCGCGCTATGCGGGGCTCGGGCCGACGCTAGACGACGCAGTGATGGTCAAGAAGTTGTTGGACACGGTGCCGGACCGCTTGTACGCTGCGGTGCCGGGCATCGAGCAGTTTTGTGATGTGGAGACCATGCCATTCGAGGAGGCGCTCGGGCGGCTGAAGGCGTTCGAGGAGCGGACGCGGCGGCGCAGCCAGGACAGCGGCGGAGGTGGTGATGGCCAGCTTCTGCTCACAGCGGCACAGTGGGAGGCGCGGCGTCGTCAGCAAGGTGACGGCGACGATGACGCTCAGAGCAGTGCGGGAGCACGAGGCAAAGGACGGCGTGGCAACTGCCACAACTGTGGCATCCGCGGCCACTTCGCGCGGGACTGCCGGAAGCCGAAGATGGCGGAGGAGGAAAAGGCACTCCTCGCCGACGTCGACGATGAGGGGCCTGCCCTGCTCTAAGTCACGGCTTAGGGGGGTGAATGTTAGGAATAAGCCATGCCTTCACATGTACATGGAGTGTATGGGGCATGTACTGGGCGTGTCCAGCCGTGCTCTGTGTGCGTGCGTGCGTGTGTGTGGTCGTTAGCGGGTTAGACGGGGAGATGAGAGAGTCCAGGGTCCAGGCACAGCCGCCCGGCCGTGTTGATCGCGTCAGAGCGCGGTGGCCGGGTCGTGCGGATCATGGTGAGTGGGGGCGTGATGAGCGCGGCGTCGTGCGTCAGTGCGCAGGCGTATAAGACCCCGCCTCTCCTTCCTGAGTAAAAAAATAGCGTGTGTGCGCCGGAGTTTGAGCTCTGAAGAAAAATTGCAGGTCTTCGAGCGCCGCAGAAAATCACAGTGTCCACCTTCTTCTTCTTCCTTCAGCCCAGAGAGAGATAGAGGGAGCTAAGTGCAGTGAGCTGCACCAACAACGCCGGAGTCGTACGCGCAGCGGACGAGCTTCACGGGGCTGACGGTGCGCTCGTCGGAGGCGGTGAGGACGCGGCAGATGCAGGGCATGTCAACCTTCCTCACCTCGGCGCGGCAAGGCGGGGACGGGGGCACGTAGAAGCCCTCCTTCTTGATGCTCTGGACGCAGATGTGCTTGATGCTGTCCCTCTCGTCGTAGCAGTCCTTCTCCGCCGCCGCCAACCCGGCGAGGATCGAGGCGATCACCAGGACACGGAGGAGGGTGCCTCCGGTGCTCGTCGCCATCTTCGTTGCTTGTGTGATGCTGTGGTGTGCTTGCGAGAGGTGTGCATGATGCTGGGGATAGTGAGCGCTCCTATAATATAGCACGCGTGAACCCTAGTGCATGCACGTACGATGTAGTTTAGAGAACGACACCTAGTTGACACCGGCGCTAGTTGCATTTAAAATCTGAGTGGCGCGCGACCAGAAAAATGAATGATCAGAGTACGTACTTCGGTTATGCCACTTCATTGAATTAGAGTCTTTGTGGTAGGTTTTACACATGAACTCATGTATCTTCAGCATGGTGACGATTTATGCAGCTGCGCCTGAAGACTCGGCTTTCAATTGTACCTTTGTGTGTTCTGCTTATTTTTACCTGCTTTTGCGGCTCTTGCGTGAGCTTTGAAACCTTCTCCCATGCGCGGGTTTGTTGTTTGTATGATGAAACTTTGTTTAAATTGCTGTCAGTGGGTTTTCGGCCAACAATGGTTGTTTAGATTGCGATCATCTACAGCGAATTTTCCACCGATGCTTTTGAGACTCTTTGCGACTAGAGGGATCAACATCCTCATCCAAGTTCTGGGAATTCCTATAAGCAAAGAGTAAACTAAGAAAATAAGGTCACACGTTAAACTAGGACATCAAGTTGTAACATTTTACAACACGATATAGTACATTTTATTGTTCTGGCGCATGCACGTGTGCACCAACTACGTACTACTACTACGACTGACAGGCAGGATATCACCAGCTACAGGCAGCTAAAAACACAACAACTAGATCCTCTGGCTCCCTGGCCATCTCTAGATGTACTTCTCTGCCGCCGGGTGTCCACCGGTGGCCGGGTACGCGGGGTCGGGCACCACGGGGGTACCAACTGGGCCGTGGTGACCACGCGTCCCGGCCGTGCCGTGGCGTCCCACGGCGGCGGCCTCGGCGCGGTGCTCGGCCTTCTCCTGGTGCTTCTGCGCGTCGGCCTGGGCCTTGTGCGCGCGCTCTTCCTCCTTGGCCATCTCCTTCTCGCCGTGCGTGCTCGCCGCGGCCTCGCCCGCCTTGCCCTGCACGCTGGCCGACCCCTCCTTCACCTTCTCCTTGGCCGAGCTCACCATGTCTTTCGCCTTCACCTTCGCCGTCTGCATCCCGCTGTCGACGATATGCGTGTGTGTTGGTGTCTACTGCTTCTTGTGTGGATACTTTGGGTGGTTGTCTTGCTGCTGTGAGAGTGTGAGTTAGCGACGGTCGTCTGGTGGATTTATAGTAGGCAGGCGATGATGGGTTTGGAGCGACGGCGGTGGAGTTTGGATTTCTGCGAGCTGCGTCCTCTCCGCGCAGCACGTCGGCGGCGGGGTGGTAGGTGGTGCGCATGCGGAGATTCCAGCGCAGAGGGAGCTACGCGTGGCGCGCCGTCGAGGTTTGGACTGTGCGGTCGCGTAGCCGGTGGCACGCTGCGATCTTCCATGTGGCGGATAATGGTGGTGTGCTTGGATTCTTGGGTGCTGGAGAATGGAGAAGATTCTTTCATGTTATGTATAGTGGTGTGTGGTTGTGATCATTTAGTAAAAGTATGTTTGACGCGTATTTTTAGATTTCTTTTATTTTGTATATAAGATTTATCTGAAACTAAATTTTATAAAAATTTGTTTAAATTTTTAGAAAAAAATATTAACATTTATAATACTACAAAAGAAATATCTATAGATGCATCATGAAATAAACTTTCATATCGTCTAACTTTAATATTGTAGATGTTAATATATTCTAAAATAAAATTAGTCAAACTTTATAAATTTTAACTTCGAACAAATATTATACGTGGAGTAAAAATAAACAGAGGGAATGCATGCTTAATTTGTTATTGAATGATATCTTGTACTCCGTATTTGTATATGCATTAGTACGTGTGTTCTTTTTTTATAAAATAGATACAAAATAGAAAGGTTTCACGAACGTTTGAATCGTCGCTAGATACACGTTCGACACCTTAGCCATTAAAAGCATCTTCAGCCGTTCGCCCCCTCAAAGTGATTTTTAACGGTAAAATAAAGTCACTTGGGGGGCTACCACTGCTATATTCGTCGTGGGGCCGATCCACTTTCCAGTCGTCTCCCTAAGTTTGCCTCCCAAACGCCAAGATTTCGACACAAACTTGGCTCAAATTCGTTCCAATTCAGCACAGATTTAGCAGAAAATGAAGTTTCGGTTTAAATTCGTCGGCATAGATAAACCCTTCGACACAAATAAATACTTCGGCACACATAACTTTTATCACATACTTTGGCGCACATAATTTTTATCACATACTTTGGCGCACATAATTTTTATCACATACTTTGGCACAAATACAGAAAATAATAAAAATTGAAACACATCGAACTAAGGGTTGCTTTTGCGCCTCCATAGATGCTCCACCAGATCGTGCTGCAGTTGTTGATGCACTTGCGGGTCTCGGATCTCCTGACGCATATTGAAGAAGGTTGTCCAAGCTGCCGGTACCTGGTGATCAACAACTGTAAGAGGACCCTGTTTGAGATATGGTTCAGTGTCAAACAAAGCCTTCTCTTTCTCGCTCTTAATGATTATGTTGTGCAAGATGACACAACAATTCATCACCTCCCACATCTGAGATTTCGACCAGGTCAGAGCGGGGTGCCTGATAGCAGCAAATCAAGATTGGATCACACCAAATACCCGCCCGACATCCTTCATGCAAGCCTCTGGCACTTGGCAAAGTAGGAGTACTTTTCTCTTGACGCAGGCTTTGAGATAGTCTTCAAAAATGTTAACCATCTTGTATAAATGCCATCTGCTAGGTAGTATCTCTTGTTGTAAGCTTAAAGCTTCCCTCTTAAGATCAACAAGGTTAGACTTGTCCAAAAATTCATTGCCAAGCAAGGATACCACAAAAAACAGTCAGTTTTCAAAGATATAGGTTTTTGAAGAGACCTATGTACAACCTAGCCATGGTTGCTCTGAACTCCCCCTCATCTACGCTATTACACGCCTCAATATAATCTCATGAAGAAATAATAACCTCTCCATTATGGTCTCTGGTTAACACACCCACACTTGCAGATTTAATAGCCTCCACAAAGCTTGCATCAACGTTTATCTTTATGAAATCCAGCGTGGGAGGTTTCCAAGTCTCCAAGAAACTTTCCCCCTCACTGAAGTAACTAAGCCCCTCCACCCTTTCTTTACCTTTATGGCTAACCTCATTTCTCCACTTGGAATGGCCAGAAGAAAAAGACGCCCAATAGTTTTGAATAAAGGTCACTGAGGAAGAGATAGATTATTTTCCTATTCCAAAAATCAAGTCATTTCTCAGATGCCAAGCCCTCCAGAATAGGAAAATAACATGTTCACACACCGGAGATTTTAACTGGTCCAATAATATAAGTAACCAATCTGGGCCAGAATAAGTGAAGTACTCTTCTTCAGGTAGAGTCCACACCTCCCTAACTGCCATACGCAGCGCCCGAGCCTTGGGGCATGGCACCAAAGCATGAAAAACACATTCCTCGCCAGCTCCACAAATAGAACACATACCAATGGACGTTTGATGGTGTTTAACTCTATTAACATGGACCGCCACATTACTCACAGCAGCACGCCAAGCATAGATTCTGATTTTTTGAGGGACCTGAGCCTTCCAAATGGTGTTCCAAATCCTCCTATCCCCCATAGCAGCATCACTTCAGCTCCCACACTCCAATTTAGCATCCTTTGGTTTCAACGCCAGTCTATACGCACTATTAACCGAGAATAAACAATTTTTCTCATAGTGCCAAGCAACAAAATCTCCCTCTCTGGTATTAAGAATACGCAGCTTAAGAATATCCCCAGCATCATGAGGATAAAACAGATGCCAAATAAGATTTTCATCCCAGCATTTTGACCCATACATGAATAACTCAGAAACACATTTTATTCTAGTTCTATTCTTCTTTGCAGATATTTGGATACCTGATTCTCTAGGAAGCCAATTATCCCTCTAGATATTTATATTTGTGCCATCCACAACTCTTCAAATGACTCCCCTTTTCAGCAACTCAAGTCCATGCATCACCCCTTGCCAAGAAGCCGACGTAACTTGAGGAAAAACGGTATCTAGCAGATGTCCGTTAGGGTAGTACTTTTCTTTCATCACCTTTGCACAAAGCGAATCAGGATAAATCACTAATCGCCATGCTTGCTTAGCCTACAGAAGTTGCACAACATCATTATGAGAATACCATAATGACAACAAGGTGAGAAACAAGGTGAGACCAGATAAATTTAGTTCGAGGAAGAACTCAGCACTAGATTCTCTTGGACCCCCTCCAAATCCAAAGTGTTGTCATTCCTGTTGGATCTTCTTTCCACAACTCATGGGGACCATGATCTTAACCAGTGATATAGTTGGTTGAATCTTGGGGGACAAAATGAATTCACAGAAAGATGCAAACTGCAGCACCTCAATTGATGAGTAAATTGAAATCCTGGATCATGAAAACACCACCTCAATTCTAAAAGAAAATCTCAACCTTTCAAACCTGGGTGCATCAAGTAATCATTGTTCCCCAGATGGATCTGGCAGCTCTGATCCTCCTGGCTTCACTGAACAAGGCAAGTTCTCTTCTAAAGTGATTAAAATTTTGAAAGAAAATCCTGATTTTTTTCCAAATGGAGGCTTGGGAAAACTTCTCCAATGATTCGGAAGGATCCACCTATGCCAAGGTACCTCTTGACTAGGCCCAATTTATTATAAGCACTCTTATGAACCCTGATAAATTTACATGGGAAAAAGGTTTCATGTCATCACAAATGTGGGCACTAATTATTGAAGAGTCCTCCGATTCTGAACTGATGGATTTTTTATCCCTACAACCTGCCCTATTTCCACTGCACCTTATTTCTCTTAGATGCATAATGGTATTTCAATTGCTTCCTCTTTTTTTACACCCTAGGGATATACCCTCTCAAAGGACAATGAGATCCAGGTGGCCTCTTTAACCTGTGCATTGCATGGCAAAGGGAAGAGAAAATCCAGGGCTCGCATTATTGAATCTGAGGTAAGGAGAAGTTCCAGATTACATCACATAGCGAGTGGTTTTGGAAAGAAAACATGTCAAGATAAAAAATGCATGTCATGTCATGTGGATCCTCCCTTCATTAAAAGCAAAGTGGTTAAAAATCTAAATGTCTCATATTGCAAGGTCAATTCCAAGGACACCACTTCAGATATTCTTCAGAAGAAGAAAATGAAGAAAGGAACCAAGGACATAAATGGAAAACCTAGCAATGCATAGCTATGGAAAGGGAAGCAGACAAGACATCCCCAAGACAAGCTTGCAGCTTTTGAAATGGCTCAACATTTTGTGTAACAGAAGGCCATGTAACAACTTATTTATGTGTTTTAGTACACTGATATGTGTGATAAATGGAAAACCATATTTGCATTTATTTCCTTGCCTTAAGGAGAGTAAAAAATTCAGTTACAAAGTTGTTAATTCCCTGACGTGACCAGATCTTGGAACATTTTAAATTGGAACATAAGAGGGATCAATCCTAGAGAAAAATGGCCAGCGGTTTCCTGTAATATAGATGAAACAAAATTTTCAATCATCTGGCCGCAAGAAACTAAGAGAGGAAATTTTGGTCCTTCCTGCTTGAAGATTTTTTTCCCTAAAAGAATAAATAAGTTTGATTTTGTACCTGCAATTGGAAATTGAGAAGGATTTCCTATGGTTGGAATGATACCACCCTATCAGGAAAGTGGCTTTTCAAAAACCAATTTTCTTTATCCGTAAGATTCACCTCAAAGCATAATGGTCACACTTGGATCCTAACCAACATTTATGGACCATGTGACCTTGATCTCAGATTTGAATTCCTAGACTGGTTTAAAAATATTCAGATGCCTTATGATACCAACTGGTAATCACTAGAGACTTCAACTTCATCAGATAGCCAAGTAACAGAAATTAAGGGGTCAAAGGATTTCAACAATATGCATGATTTATCAGATACCCAAGTGATCTTGCACTAGTTGAACTGCTACTCACACTACGCCAAAATGCCTAGTTGCCGACGGCTTTTGCCGTCGGCATAGCCCAGAAAACCCTCGGCATAGGCTATGCCGACGGTGTCCGTCGGCATACGGCCGTCAGGGTCTCTACCATCGGCAAATCTCGAAGCCCGTCGGCATAAATATTGTCGTCGGCAACGTAGCTGAGCCGACGGCTTTTTTCCGGCCGTCGGCATCTAATACTCGTCGGCAAACATAATAGATAACAGTTTCACCAACGCCGTCAATGAGATATGCCGACGGCAGTCCCGTCGGCTTAGATTGGACACGTGGCAGCGCCTGGGAGCCCCTGGCTTGGAGCTATGCCGACGGCACTCCCCTCGGCATATATTTTTAATAAAAATAAAAAAAATACGTGGCGAGAGTCGTCGCTCCGACGGGCGCTGTTTCCGATGGCGGAGGAGGTGTGCAACAGCACAGTGGGGTGCGGCAACGACGTCTCTGCCTCTGTGGCCTGGGCGAGTCCGCGGCGAGTGGGGCGCGGCCACGACGAGGAGGGCGCGTCCGCTCCCGGCTCAGCCATGGCGCCGCCACATCATGGGCACGGCGGCCGCGACCACTGCGAGGCCAGGGCACGGCCATGGCGTTTCGAGAGGCACCGTGTGCCTGCCGTGGCCGTGGCCGTGGCGGGTCTCCGGCGAGGTGGGGTTTCCGAGGAGGGGCCGCAGGGGAGGAGACGGGGTTGCCATGCGCCTGCCTTCCGTGGTCGCCGCCATGCGGCTGGTCGTACGGTCGCTGCGTGCGTGGCCATCGTGCGCTCGCGCACTCGCCGTCGAGCGCTCGGTCGTGGTGGTCGCCGTGCTGCACGCAGTGGTCACCGTCGAGCGCCGCGTCGTGGTCGGATGACGGCGGTGCGTGCTGCCGATGAGGACGGAGGCCGGCGAGGAGTCGTGGCCCTGGCGGGTGGAGAAGGCGGGCGAGCAGGCGGCGGAGGAGGCCTGCGAGGAGTCGAGTGAGGAGGCGGGCGAGGAGGCAGCGGAGGAGGCGGGTGAGAAGTACAGGGAGGAGATGGATCCATGTGCGGGAGGGTGAGGGTGGTGGGCCGGTTCAAAGCTGGCCAAACGGGCCTGATAAATGGGCTGACACGTAAGCCCGCCTGCCTGGCCCGTCACGGGCCGGCCCGGCACGCCAATAAACGGGTCGTGCCAGGCAAGTGGCCCGCAAGGCTAGGCACGCGAGCCGGGCCGGCACGGCACGTTTAACTTTTTATATATTTTCATATTTATTTATATATATATATTACAATACCTAGGGTTAATAATACCTAATAATATAATATTTATAGTATTTTTAAAGATATAAGGGCTAAACGAGCCGTCTATGAGGCACGTTTATTAAATGTGTCGTGCTTGGGTCTGAAGGTGAGGCACGCGTGCCGGCCCGGCACGACACGTTTATTAAACGTGCCTAGCGGGTCGTGCCGTGCTTGGCACGTTTAAGTTATATCGTGCCCGTGCCGGGCCGGGTCGGCCCGTTGGCCAGCTCTGGGCCGGTTACGTACACGCGTGAGCAGAGAGACATGGGACGTGGGGACGTGGGGACGTGGGCTGGCCAGTGCCACGTCATCGATCCATGTGATCTAGATCTGGCCAATCAGAGCAAGTTGATTCTTTTGTGCTTGTTTAGGCACTTTAGAAATACAGAAATAAAATGACAAAAAATAAAAAAAATCCTTGTACACAGAGGCATTATATGAGTAATACTTGTTACCAAAACTTGTAAACTTGAAATACCATAATTTTCTTAATGCGTTTGGATTTTTCAAAAAAAAATTGACACTTGGACAAAAGGAAAAAGAATTTTTTGTACATTTTGTTTGGAAATTCTATTTTGCAAAAGTGTGCATATTGTAATGGTCAACAAGTTTGCCAAAGGAAGTTTTCATTTTCGTTGCACAAAAGATCCATTTTTCATTTTTCGAGTGTCGAAAGTAGGGTCTTTTTGTGAAGGATTTACAAAATATTTGATTTAAATTTGAACCAATCCATTTTTTTAATATACTAGACCATATTTTATTAACAATTGACCAAACTTTCCATGTAAAATGTTTGTTAAACATCTCTCCTGAAAAAGACAAATTGTCGTCGATTCAGCTGGAACGGGGTGAAATTTGAACTACAAGTGCTTGATAGTTTGCTCGTTATTTTTTCCAAAAATAATTTCTAGGTGCACAAGTACTCATTTCATCAGAGATCTACCAGGATGTTTGCAAGGTATCACACCTAGCTATCACCGGCCATGCCCCCCTTCCCCGTTTTGTCCGCATTTTGAAATCGGTGCTTAAACAATTAAAAAAATCAAAAAATGTAAAACCTTCGCATTGCATCCTAATTTATGTCCTAGTAACCATACAAACCAACAAACTTGGAATAATGAAAATCTATTAAAATAGTCTTCTCAAAATGGGCTATCGAGTATGAAGGTTCATGACTTTCAAGCCAAATGACCGATGTTAGTGCTAGTTTCAAAATAATGATCTCATTTTTGCACAAGTGTGCATATTGTAATGGGCAACAAGTTTTCCAAAGGAAGTTTTCATTTTGTTTGCACGAAAAATCCATTTTTCATTTTCCGAGTGTCGAAAGTAGGGTCTTTTTTGAAGAAGCTACCAAATATTTGGTCTGAAATTGAGCCCCTCCATTTTTGTTAAATACTAGACCATATTTTATTAACAATTGATCAAAATTTCCATGCAAAATATTTCTTATACACCTCTCCTGAAAAAGACAAATTATCGCCGATTCAGTTGGAACAGGGTGAAATTTGAACTACAAGTGCTTGATAGTTTGCTCGTTATTTAAAAAAAAAAATCATTTCTAGGTGCACAAGTACTCATTTCATCATATATCTACTAAGAATTTTGCAAGATTCCACCCCTAGCTATCACCGGCCATGCCCCCCTCCCCCGTTTTGACTGCATTTTGAAATTGGTGCTTAAACAATTCAAAAAAAATATTTTTTTTTGTAAAACCTTCGCATTGCATCCTAATTTATGTCCTAGTAACCATACAAACCAACAAACTTGGAATAATGCAAATATATTAAAATAGTCTTCTCAAAATGGGCTATCGAGTATGAAGGTTCATGGCTTTCAAGCCAAATGACCGATGTTAGTGCTAGTTTCAAATGATAGTTTTACCAAATGATCTCATTTTTTGCACAAGTGTGCATATTTTAATGGGAAACAAGTTTGCCAAAGGAAGTTTTCATTTCCATTGCACGAAAAATCCATTTTTCATTTTCCGAGTGTCGAAAGTAGAGTCTTTTTGTGAAGAAGCTACCAAATATTTGGTCTGACATTGAGCCCCTCCATTTTTTAAAATACTAGACCATATTTTATTAACAATTGATCAAACCTTCCATATAAAAAATTTCTTATACACCTATCCTGAAAAAGACAAATTGCCACCGATTTAGTTGGAACGGGGTGAAATTTGAACTACAAGTGCTTGATAGTTTGCTCGTTATTTTTTCAAAAAATCATTTCTAGGTGCACAAGTACTCATTTCATCATAGATCTACTAAGATTTTTGAAAGATTCCACCCGTAGCTATCACCGGCGATGCCCCCCTCCCTCGTTTTGACCGCATTTTGAAATCGGTGCTTAAACAATTCAAAAAAAATAAAAAATAAAAAAAACCTTCGCGTTGCATCCTAATTTATGTCCTAGTAACCATAAAAAACAGCAAACTTGGAATAATGCAAATATTTTAAAAAAATCTTCTCAAAATGAGCTATCGAGCATGAAGGTTCATGGATTTTAAGCCAAATGACCGATGTTGGTGCTAGTTTGAAAGGATAGTTTTCCCAAATGATCTCATTTTTTGCAAAAGTGTGCATATTGGAATGGACAACAAGTTTGTCAAAGGAAGTTTCCATTTACGTTGCACGAAAAATCCATTTTTCATTTTCTGAGTGCCAAAAGTAGGGTTTTTTTGTGAAGAACCTATCAAATATTTGGTTTAAATTTGAACCACTCCATTTTTGTAAAATACTAGATTATATTTTATTAACAATTTACCAAAAAATTTCATGTAAAATATTTTTTAGACACCTCTCCTAAAAAAGACAATTTTTCGCGGATTCGGTTGGAAGGGGGTCAAATTTGAACCACATGTGCTTCATAGTTTGCTCTTTATTTTTTCTAAAAATCATTTCTAGGTACACAAGTACTCATTTCATCAGAGATCCACCAAGATATTTGCAAGATTCCACCCATAGCTATCACCGGTCAAGCCCCCAGTTTGACCGCTTTTTGAAATCGACAAAAACTATTCAAATTTTTTTGAAAATTTGAAGTTGAAAATATAGTATGCCAACTGAAATCTTCCAAGGTTTTGATCCAAAAACATATAAAATTGGTCAAAATTGATGTAAGTGTGAATTACCTGTTATTTTGATAAACTATAAGGACTTATTTGCAAAAGTACAAGATGTCGCATTTTTAGCATATCCAAAAAAAGAAACAAAGTGGATCTTCATAATCTATGGAAAATTCTACCCCAAATTGATATATAATGTGTATATGTTTAAATTTAGATAACACTAATTTGAAACTTACCAAAATAATAATAATAATAATAATAATAAAAGGTTGCCGACGGCCACAGTTTGTGCCGTCGGCATAGGTTTAACGGCGTCAACCGACCGGTAGCCAACGGGCCACGTGGCATCATACGCCGACGGCCAGAGCTATGCCGACGACCACCCTCGGCTTAGCTGGAGCTATGCCGACGGCCTTCCTGTGCCGACGGCTTTTATTTAACCCTCGGCAAAGAAAAGTCGTCGGCATAGCTCCAGGTATGCCGAGGGTGGCCGTCGGCAACTACGATTTTTCTGGTAGTGTCAATGGGAGAAACTTCACATGGACCAACATGCAAGAACTGCTACTTTTAGAAAAAAAAATGGATTGGTGCTTTACCTCAAAGAGTTGGACCTCAAGTTATCCCAACACTACAGTCAATGCTTTAGCCAAATCCACCTAAGATCAGTGCCCCTATGTCATTTCAATTGGAACCTACATTTCTAAGTCTAGAATTTTCAGATTTGAGAACTTTCGGTTGGAACATCAGGACTTCATAGAAGTGGTTCAAAACAATTGGCAACAACCATCGAGGAGGAAGACATGGCCAAAAGAATTGCAACAAAATTCAAGAGACTTCGAAAAGGTTTAAAAATCTGGATGAAGAATTTGTCTAACCTCCCAGCTATTATCAATGCTGCCAATGAAGTTATCCTTCTCTGGGAATCGACGGAAGAATTCAGATCTCTCTCAAATGAAGAATTTAATGGTAGAGAAATAGAATTATGACTACTACACTAAACTGCTAGCTGGGGTCCTTACCTTTCACATGCCTGGGTTATTTATGAGCACATCCAAGCCAAGATCAGAGTGCTTCTTGAGCCGAGTTCATGTCTTTTGGAGCATCCCTTTGCCTGATGACTCCGGTCGATCACACCTACAACAAAGACTCAAATTCAAGGCAATGAAGCCGCAGTACTCTGATCATTTACTTTTCTTGTCGCCATAAGGCGCAGTACTCTGATCATTCATTTTTCTTGTCGCCACTAAGATTTTCAATGCAACTAGCTAGCGCCGCCGTCAAGCAGGTAGATCGATCTCGAGCTCCATCGTACCTGCGCCAGTGGTTCGCGCGTGCTATAAATAGGAGCGCCCGCCGCCAGCATCATGGCACTACCTAAGCAACAAAGATGGCGAGGAGCACCGGAGCCACCCTGCTCCGTGTCCTGGTGCTCGCCTGGATCCTCGCCGGTTTTGCGGCGGCGGAGAAGGACTGCTACGACGAGAGGGACAGCGTGATGCGCGTGTGCAAGTGGAGCATCAAGAAGGATGGCCCCTACATGATCCCGGACATGACCTGCCGCACCGAGGTGAAGAAGGTGGACATGCCCTGCATCTGCCGCGTCCTCACCGCCGCCGACGAGCGCATCGTCAGCCCCGAGAAGCTCGTCCGCTGCGCCCGCGACTCCGGCGTCAACCTCCCCGTCGGCAGCAAATGCGGAAGTAAGCACTCATGCATACTTACAGTGGCTGATGCTCGTTTTCCGACTAGCTCGTCTAAGCTACCTAAGTACGTATTTTTTGCAGCTTACACCATCGTGGCGCCACCGCCGCATGCGTGAGGAGTTTCATTCATGGAATCGTTCGAGAGGAAGGCGAGGGAGGACAGATCAGGGGAGAATAAATGAATGAGTGCTGAGCTAATGAGCTACTATCATACTTCTAGAATGTATCTCCTGCCATTCTGCCATGGCATGTTACCGGCCCTGAGATCTGAATAATAATGAAAGCCTTCCGTCCAAAATGCTAATCTAGTACTACCTCTGTATCAAAATATAGCCTACAAAAACATCTTATATTTTCATACGGATGGAGTATCATAGAATGTACCTTCTGCTATTCTACCATGGGATGTTACCGTGATATCTGAATGACAATAATAATAACCTTCCGTCTGAAAATTTACTCTGAACAAACGTCTGCCAAAGCAGATACGATAAGCAGATTGAAAAACAAAATCACGGGTAATAGAAACCATACTGAACAACTCTGTCTCTAAGCATAAGCTACTGACTGCGAAATCAGATAAGTGATTACAAACTAAAAGCGACAATAATAACAGGGCAAGACCGCGCCCTGATGCTGCTACTTATTCTTGCTCCGGAGGCCTTCCATGGAAGGCTCTCCGACTAGCTCTAGCACACCAGATTATTGGCCGACAATGACTCGCCAGCGCCGGTTGCAGGAATTCCTCAACCCTACACTCTGCTAGGTCAAATACTAAAAATAATTCTGATGCAAATCGGGAGCCATTAGTCGGTCACCATCTTCATGTCAGGGTCGTAGCGGCCTTGGTTCCCTGTAAGTGACCAGCCCACCGGAGCATATGAAGCGTGAATCGGATGGCCTGCGTTGTTGAATGCGCTGCTACCATTGGGACCCATAGGGCTCCCAGGGTCATCAGAGTGGTCGCTTGATGTTCCATCCGATGGAGGGCTAGCAGCCGAGGCTGCACCAAAGCCGGCGGCAGTCTGTACTGGCGCAGCAGTCAGCATCGGAACGGATGTTAGCATCGGCGCAGATGTTGGCTCACGTTTCGGTTGTTCTTCCTTAGGCTTTTTACTTTCGGCAATGAAGCTGCCCACCACAACCTGAAACGCGACAATGGTAAACCTGTCAGTGAAGGCCTCTTATGATGTTATAATTGGGTGGCAGATGCCAGTTGAAAGCAAAGTGCAAACAGCGTCAGATCAATGTAAAACCTGGACGGGCGTTGCAGCCATAAGCATTCCAGCAACACAGCCTCCTACAATACGCCCATCGCTTCCGGCAAGAGCCACACTCAAACCACCTGTTCTGCTACGGGTGTCGCCATCCTCTGCGAGCAGAAATGAGCCCGACAGAGAGAGAATATCAAAGTGGCCCTGTGACACAGAACATTATAGGTAATCAATGTATTTTACATACTGATTTTTTGTATAATAAGAAACTGACATTGCATTACAAAGGTAAAAAAGAAAACACTTGTGGTGTGACTAGTCTGAAAACATGGAGTAACCAATAAACTGTCCCAAGGTCTAGAAAATTGCTTTGACATTAATAGTTAGTCATTTGCACTGGATAGGAGAGCGAGCACTGATTAAATTTTCGGGCCTGTTTTCAGGTAGCATGCCAAGCTAGGATGTACACTTCAAATTTACATATTAGACATTTCTGCTCTATCATCAGAGACTACATTCTCAAGAACAGACGAGAAGATAAACAAATTCCATACTGGGCTCACAAAAACTGTTAGCAGACAGTACTTGCAAAACAAGGAAGCAATATTAAAGAAGTAAAGGATTTAGAATGTAACAGAATATGAACATCCATTAAATTGCCGTATAGGCTTAATTTGTTACTCCTAAATAATAAGCAAACATTTAGTCAACCATAAGCCAACAGAGTGCAGGCTACAGAATTACATACTACTAGAACACAACCAAATCATAGGTCCGGCGACAGCTGTGATGCTACTATAGGTCTTCGAACCTGTGCATTACTATTTCACAAAAATAACTAGAAGCAAAATTAAAACCAAACAAAGATCTTAGCAAGTTGGGCCTTGACGTACTCCCTCCGTTTCTTTTTACTCCGCATATAAGGTTTGGTCAAAGTCAATCTTCATAAAGTTTGACTAAGTTTATATTAAAAAGTGTCGACATTTACAATATCAAAGTTATATAATATAAAAATTAATTTCATGATAAGTCTAATGATAATTGTTTCATATTGTGGATGTTGATAGATTTTTGTATATAGTTGGTCAAACTTTAAAAAGTTTGACTTTGACCAAACCTTATATGCGAAGTAAAAAGAAACGGAGGGAGTACCTCATATGTCACTATGCCACCAGAGGTTGCTGGTTGACGGAGTGTTGCTGTGCCCAGTGCACCATTGGCTGAGATTATGCATGTAGTACGTGGGCCTTGTTGTGAAAAAGACATTATTTTCGAAGCAACATCCTGCAAACAAGATGAATTGAAGCATAAATGCCCACAGTGTGGTAGATAGTCTGAACTCCAGAAACAAGCAAGGGATGGGCTCAACGAATATTTATTGAGGTTGTAGATTGGTATACTGCAGAATACTGACAAAATATACGAATAATGCCAGGAGAATGGAAGCTAACAGCCGAAGATACAATCGACAGTTACTTATTCCTCATATGAATGAACACTCTCCTAATGTCTATCCTTAAAGAATTGCGCCATGATTGTTCAGAACCAAAAGAAAAGAACGAATGGTGTCATGCATCCTGTGGATCCGCAGCAAGTTCAAGTTGGATACAGTGTAATAAATATGCAGTAATGGCATGGAATCCATGGGAAGACCCAACAGTTGTAGCAAGAAAACAAAAGTTAACAGGATAAAATATTCAAAAGATGCTCAAGGTCCACTCAGTGCTCCTTGTATGTTTTATTTCTTGCTGTTTGTACCAGGAGCCACAGAATAGTGTATACACTCTGTTCTTCGCTCTTCCACGGAGGTGATTAATTTCATCATAAGCTCCGACTGGTAGCCAATCGGGGAATCTACTCAATCCTGACCACACAACTAATGTACTAAAAAAGCAACTTGCGAACAACCAGACCACGAGAATGGACAACAGAGAAGAGGGAGCATTTTCCAAGTACCTCATTAGGCTTCACAGTTATTATGTGGGGAGTAAATGATGTCCCAGCTGAACCTACAAATTCAGCAAACAGAATATCATCGTCAGCACACAAAAAATGTTCAAAGAAGGTCATCAAATTAAAATCAAACGTGATACATTGCAATTAACATAATATGTTACGCAGAAGGAAAAAATTAATTAACTCAGCAGAACAAATAATTATCACCTTTTATGTTTCAAAATAAAAAACACAGTATTAAGACATGATAAAAAAGAATATGAGCAAAATATAACAACAACACATACAGTAGACAAATATTCTTACAACAAAAATAAAGAAACCGATAAATTGCCTAATATGCAGAAGTACTAAGCTCTTGTTTGATGGCACTTTTGTATTTATAACTAGCAACGTAAAGCAGAGATGTACTACTGGTCCTATTCAGAATGTGGAGAGATCCTATTTAAATGGTCTGGTTGTTCCAACATTATTTAAATGCCTGCACTACACATTATTTAAATGCCTACACTACTGGTCCTATTCAGAATGTGGGGAGATCCTTACAAAGTTAATGGTCTGATGCACTTTTCCTTCAACATATAAAAAGACATTCTTGTTTTTTATTCAGCAACAACAAGCTGCTGCTAAGTTCAGGTGTGAACCAACCAACGCGGATGCAGTCAAAAATTACCTAAGGCGTCGAGTTGTTTCTTTTTGCCAGATCCCGGGGGCCGTCCTCTGCGCTTCCCGTCGGGGTTCGAGTTGGAGCCGGCGCCGCCAGACTGCCCTCCGGCCTCCCCGGCGGAAGGCTTGGGCCCCGTGCCCATGGTCCCGTCCGGGCCGTACTTCCTCGGCCGGCCCCTCTTCTTCTTCACGAGCTCCCCGCCGCCGCTGACGGGCTGCTGCTGCTGCATGCCCGGCGGGGCGGCGGAATCGGGCCGGTAGATGGCGAGCGGCATGTCCGCGGGCTTCATTGCCGACGAGGCGCCGGGCGACGCCATGGGGCTGAAGGCGAGCGGCATCCCGTGCTGCATGACGTTCGCGGGTGCGGCGCCGTAGGGGTGCTGCGGCATCATTACGCCCGGTGTCACCGGCGGCGAGCTCACGCGCGTCGGCGGCGGCGGCGGCGCAAGCGGCTGCGGAGGCGGCGGCTGCTGCTGCTGATCCGGGCCGTCCATCGCGCGGCGGAAACCCTAGGGCCGCCCGGCCGGCCGAACGAATCCGACGCGGCGCGCGCGCGCGGCGGTTGGCGGCGGTTGTACGTGAACTCTGCACGCGAAAACTGGTGGAGGAAGAAATCGAATAAAATACGGAGTAAAAATGGGGAAAGCGGCGGGCGGATTTGTGCGTGGGGAGAAAAATCAAGAAATCATCAATTCGGGAGAGATGACGGTGGTGGGGAGAAAGGGGGAGTTTTACCTGGCTCGCCCTCGAGGGTCGGATCGGATCGGATCTGTTGGCCGCAGGAGAAATCGCGAAATAGCGCGTGCTCTTTCCCCGTGTGGACAGAAATAGCCCCGGTTTCCTTTTTCTTTGGAGAGATATTGCTCAACCTTACTTACATATGAATCCCTTGAAACGATATAATTTGTAACTATATGTTTTTCATGTTTGCTATATATCACGCGCCTAGAAAAGAGAAATGTGAAGCCCGAGGCCGAAAGCGAAGACAACATAAGGAGTGACGTCAATGAGCGTGTCGGACACGAAGAAGCTGGATCGTGCATGGGCAGGAGTCGGCGATAGCCAACGAAGCGAGTTCGAGAGTTTGAAATTTGACGAGTGTGGATTGGCGGTTCGAAGGTGTGGGGGGGGGGGGTATTCATCGAGAGGGCTTAGAAGGATGTGTGAAGGTGGTGGCTAGCACGACGGTGGGGGAAGGTCGAAGGGAAGGTGAGTCGGCGTGTGGCATCGCCGAAGGGGAAGGGGGACACAGGCAAGCGGTTAAAGCTGGGTAGATGGGTGGCTGCATAAGGAAGCGGAATAGAAGTTGAAGATGAACAGTACATATATGTTTTAAAACATTGGGTAAACTTTTAGCGATTTTGAATGAAAATAACTCATGAAAAACCTTTTTTATGTGACCAGCATATAGGTGCACCCATAAATTTTAATAGCCCCCGGATTGCTTTTCCCTTGCTTGTATAATTTTATTCATATTTCCGTTTTTAAAAGAATGGTTTTTTATTTGAACTCTAGTTTATCCAAGAAAAAAAAGGTTGTTTCACCACTCCTTGTATCCAAATATATAAGGTTCCCATGTATTTATAAGTCCTCAATTTCACCAACAATGGGTAATTTTGAAATTTTGTTTTTCATACATGACCACTTACGGTGATTACTTCGCATTATCGGTTCTCCTGTCGCCTATGATCACAATTTTCGCTGGTTAATCTCTAGAGAAAATGTCTTCTGTACCATTGACAAACTGGTCAATGGCTCATTTGCCACGCAACAAAGCACAAGTGCTCACGTACCAATCACAAACAAAATTTAGTGCTTATTTGCCACTACCTGTTAGTCCACCGTTGCCTCACACAATTTATCCAACAAAAGGACCACTTTGCCCTCAATGGTAAATAAGCACATTTTGCACATCACGTCTCTACAAAAAAAAATTGACAGCATATTGTCTCTATTTTTAGCATTTCAACCAAATAGCAGGGATAAAATAGAACATTTCAACAATATTTCAGCAGCAAAATAGCATTCAATAGAAAGGAACATAATCAGGTTCACATCATTTAGAAGCATAATCAGGTTCACATCATTTAGAAGCATAATCAGGTTCACATCTAGAAGCATAATCAGGTTCAATAGCATCTAGAAACCAAACAACACATGAAGAAGTGCACGGTATGTAACCAAAAGGAGCCCAGATTTCAGAGTTTCAACTTCTTTTTGCTTGGAGCTTTGGCGCAATTCTCTTGGTTGTTTGTCGCAATTCTCTTCTTCTTGCTTCGAGTGCTCATCGCAGGGCTATCAGGCGCAACAGATATGACCTTTGATCTACATAAAAATTTCAGATTACATGCTATAAGGGAACGAAACAGGTATACAACAATATAAGTAGAGCTAGCGCAGATTTTGAACCTTTTAGATTTAGAGGTAGTCTTCGACAATATAGTTGGACATGGAAGTAGAGGCAGTGCAGTTTCACTTGGACCTTGAAGAAGAGCTAGTGAAGTTCCAGTAGTTGTCTTGATGGATTTTTTCTTTCTTTTCTCCCTGCATTAGTATCACATATTAGCTACATTAAGACAATAATAAGGCAGAACAATTGAAGGACGAAGCTACCTTTTTTGCTTTGCTACTTCAGCATTGGCATCTAGTGCTTCCGGAGCAGCATCTTTGCAGCTTTGCCATCTATGTCCATAGGGCCTTGCAAATTGGACATTGGTGCTGGCCTTTATTTCCCTTGCTCTTGCTATTCTCGGCACCACTTTTATGTCTCTCTACCTTTGGCCTCCCAGGGGCCCTCCTAAGGATTGGGGGATTCAAGATGAAATCTTTCTCCACACTTGGCCATTGAGACATGTCGGTTAGGCCAGGAAGAACATAGGCATAAGCTGCATTGAACTTGGCAACACTATAATAGTCGTCAACAAAATCTTCTATGGTCACTCCCCTAATTCCAGTAATAAAACTGATTGCATGCTTGCAAGGTTTCCCGGAGACTTGAAATGCCCTACATGTACATGCCCTTTTTGATAGATCAGTGATGTGGCGCTTTCCACCTAGCGCAGCACTCTCACTCACCTCTGCAATCATGTCATCTATTCTCTCATATTCAATGTCCAGCCCCCTACTTTTGTCATTCAGCTCCTTCATGACACTTGGAAGTATACGCCGACCAACAAACTTTGTAGCCACCCTTCTCCTCTTCTCGTGCTTGACCATAATCTTTCTCCTGATCTTGTCCATGAGCTGAAACAACATTAGACCTTTGTGCTTGTGGATCCAGTTGTTGAAACACTTGGCCGAATTATTTGTGACATAATCCACTTTCGAGGAGGTAGAATATTTGCTCCTTGACCATAACCTGTTGTGGTATTTGTTCAAGTATGCTATTGCAGGAGCCTTTTTCTCCTCTATGGCTGCCATGTGATAGTCAAAAGCTCGAGGAGTCCATGAATAAGCAGCAGGCCACAAATGGTCATCAAAAACTTTACCATGAAACTTTTTTTTGAAGTTCACAACCAAGTGTCGCATGCATTCCCTATGTTCTGCATACCCGAACACTTGCTCAATTGCAGTGTCAATCCCTTTTCCTGCATCTGAACATATAGCTAGACCGGGAGGGCAGCCAATAACCTCACGAAGCTTCTCCATAAACCACACCCAACTTTCAGTAGTTTCTGCATCGATAACTCCATATACCACAGGGTACAACCAATTGTGCCCATCAATAGCACAAGCAGTAGCTAATTGGCCTCTATACTTGCCTGTCAAATGAGTGCTGTCTATCGCCAAGAACGGTCTACAGCCAGCCAAGAATCCATCACATAGAGGCTTCAACCCGACAAACATCCGTATGAAGTACTTTTTCTGATCATACTCCATGTGGTCGATAGTAACTATGCTTCCAGGAGATCTCTTCTCAACCTCAGCTTTCCAGGCATATAGCTTGTCAAATGATTCATCCCAACCACCAAACAACTTGTCCATTGCTAGCCCTTTGCCACGGAATACTTTTGTGTAATGGATCTTGATCTTGTACTTATCACGTAGCCTCCTCCTTAACTCCATCGGGCGAACACTAGGATCTTCTTTTACCCAGTCCATAACTTTGTCACATACCCACATCTTTGAAGCACTTCGCTGCTTCTTTTTCTTCTTTGTGCTAGAACAAGTGTGCTCCTCCACGTGAATTTTAACCTGCGTTAAATAAGTAATGGGTAAACAAATTAGTGTCTTGGATCCATAGTTATAACATCAACTGTAACAACAACTAAAATTCAGCAACTAATATACCTCCATAGTTTCTTGGTCATCCAACCTCCCAACATGAATTCTCCATGTGCAGTCTTTGCCCCGGCGACAATAAGCCCTGAATCGGCTAGGTTCACTTTTTTCAACCTTATATTCAAACTCTTTCTTTATGGCGTATGTAGCAATTTCCAACCTAAACTCTTGAATATTAGGGTACTTTGCGCCAACATGCATCGGTGGATTATCTTTATCATAAGCTATTTCTAGAACAACATCCGGTCTAGCATCTTCGGCGACCCACTCCTCATCATCGCTGCTATCTTGGACATGCTCATATTGTGGTATATCTTTTTCTCCAATCTCATCATCCCTATCTTTTTCTCCAGTCTCATCACCACTATCCGAACCAGCACTGCCAATTGAGTACTGGTCCTCCTCATCTACACCAACATGTTCATATTCCTCATGTGGATTAGCTAGATATGCATCTGTTGGAGCTACAATATCATGTGGATTACTTGGTTGACTAGGCAGTGCTATAGATGGTGTTGGACTCAAGTCACAATGTTTGATAATCAATTGACCACTTCTATTCTGATGAAAATACTGGTACATTTTCATGCATTCTTCATCATTTGACACAGAAATAAATTTGCCAGTAATGAAATTAAAGTACTCAAGATATATTTTGTCCTCTGACCAGAAAGGAAAAGAGAATGTTCCAACAATACAGGACAGCAAATCCTTCATGCTTGTACTAGTACCCTCAACAATCTCCCAATTAAATGTTGAATTTCCACCAGTGCCACAAACCTTTACCTCTACCTTATAAGTACATGACTGGATCATCCTGTGGGAAATGCAAAGGATGGTGTCAATCCCTTGCGCATTCTCGTATCAAAATATGCAGAAGAAAAAAAATCACCTAGCACAAATTGCAGAGAGAGATGTGGAGTCATCATTCATGCCATCCTCCTCACTAGACATGGATATATGGAGAAGAGAAGATGCAGCGACGTTGTCCACCTTGCTGGAATCCCCAACCCTAGGGTTCTGGGCGACATGCTCAGAGGGAGCGGGAGGCGCTGCTACTGTCAAGGTGAGGGGGTCCGCCATGTCCGAAAGCAACGGCAGCATCGCGGGTAGGGGAAGATTCAGCAGGGGATGCGCCGGCGGCGGTTCCGCCATTTGGCGTCGCCTGGATGGCGTCGAAGGAGTAGCGGCGGAGATTGGGGGAGGGGCGGCGGAGAACGAAGGCGCGTCGGGGAGAACCATCTGCAGCGGCGGGGGTTGGGGGAGGGGCGGCGGAGGTTGGGGGAGGGGCGGCGGGGAATCGGCGGGCGCTGGCGGCAGCTCGGCCATGCCGTCGGGTGGGTGTGTTTGGGACGCTTCGTGGGGACTGGGGATGGATGAGGGTTTTTTTTGTCCTTCTTCTGTTCCAGAAACAAGGGGTAAACCTGGAATTTTAACAAAATCTGACAGAAAAATAGAGACAACCTAACGTGAAGTTAACGGCGATGGTAAATAAGCACTAAATTCTGTTTGTGTTTGGTACAGAAGCACTACGTCTTTGTTCGATGGCAAATGAGCACTTGGCTTGTGATTCGATGGTATAGAAGCAATTTTCTCTCTATTCTTACTCTGGTGGATTGATCATGTATGTGACTACTGAGGAGAGGCATCAATGTTAATGGAAATTTTCTAAAAGAAGGGTTGTACAAGACTTATTTCAAAGGAAGAAATTGTCGTAGTGGTCAAAGAGATGTCGAGTGATCGAGCTCCTAGACCGGACGGTTTTATCAGTTTGTTTCTGATGCATTGTTGACCCGTAATTTCAAAATATGTTTACCACCTATTGGATGAGTTATTCTCAGGTAGCTTTAGCCAATAAAGCATCGATGTGTCGTTTATAACTTTGATCCCCCAAGGTTTTATAACCAGAAAAGGTAT
Source organism: Bromus sterilis (assembly GCA_950022295.1). Lineage (NCBI taxonomy): Eukaryota > Viridiplantae > Streptophyta > Magnoliopsida > Poales > Poaceae > Bromus > Bromus sterilis. Next base: position 11,984,373 of record OX465596.1, read on the forward strand.
AGTGATTTTCAACCTATATCTTTGAAAAATTAATGTCTCATGTTCTTTGACTAAAATTTTGGTTAGTTGGCTATAGAAGGTTATTTTGAAATGCTTACGCGAAAATCTGTATGGTTTTTTAGAAGCAGATCAATCCAAGATTGTCTTACCTAGAATTTAGAGTTTAAAAAATCCCATTTTCGTTAATCTGGACTTTGAAAAGGCATTTGATGTTGTTGAACATGATGCTATACTTCTCATTCTTAAGCATAAAGGTTTCCCAGAGAAATAGTTGACTTGGGTTAGGGAATTGTCATGTTTTGGATCATCTCAAGTTCTTCTTAATGGTGTCCTTGGAAACAACTCTATACTTCTTACTAAACAAAACGTCATTATAGATCATTTAAGTTGTTTATCTCAACATGCAAGTTATCCACATCATCTATTCTCTTAGCCAATCAATTATCCATGTCACCCACTTAGGTCATTTAAATTGTCTTTCTTCACATGCAAGCTATCCACATCATCCATTTCTTAGCCAATCAATTGTCCATCCCATCTCAACTAATATATTTATTAATCTTTATATGCAATCTCCATATCAAACACATTTTAATTATTTTATTGTCCACCCTAATAATTTTTAATACACACATGTTTCTGTTGCATCTTTACTTAGATAACTTTTTTTTGCGAAAAAAAGGGGAGTACTACTCCAAAGTTACAGAGTTACAGTCAGCTGACAAAAGTTCAGCAATACAAGGAGGTCCTCTATGCAGCCAACATGCAGTGCTACACTCAGTATGACCATGATTTGCCAGACGATATGCTACTCTGTTTTGAAGCGTTTGACGGAATAAACTCCATAGCCAACATGAGGTCTTGAATATCCGAGACAATCTGGGCATAAATTGAGCCAGTTAGATTTTGAGAGGTTAACTCTTGGAGGGCAGTGGTCGAGTCAGATTGAACTATCACAGGTAAACTTGCATACTCTCGAGCAAGCCTCATCCCTTCCAACAACGCTTGTAGCTCAGCCTCTAAAGCATCGTTGCAGTTGAACAGAACTTTATAAGAGGCAAAAATAATCAAGTCACTCGAGTCTTTAAGAGCATCTCCAGCCGCGCCCCCAAGCGCCCCCCGAGACCACTTTTTACGTCCAAACCGGCTAAATTTCTTCCACTCGCGCCCCCAAGAGGCCCCCAAGAGCCGAAATAGCGCTGGCGAACCCAAGAGACCCCCAGGTTTTTCCTCCAAAATAGCGCCGACACTTGTGCCCCTGGACCAAATATGCACCGGCACTTGTGCCCCTGGACCAAATATGCGCCGGTTTGGAGGTCGCGACTGGGGGCCGGCCGCCCCAAGCCGGTTTCGCCGCCCGAATGGCCCCTAAGCGGCGCTAAAATAACGCCGAAATCCGGATTGCTTGGGGGGGGGGGGCGAACGGCTGGAGATGCTCTAAGGATCATCCCCGCACCCGTCGTACCATCAACCGGGTGGAAAGAGGCATCAACCGACAAAGATCTTTACTTAGATAACTTAATGTATCATATTTTTATACTTTTTTATTTATGCATATAGTTTTCATAGCAATTCCCGCAGCAACGCACGGCACGGGATATACTTTTAGTGTATTGTAAACATGGAGTTAGACAAGGTGATCCTTTTCATGTCAGATTTACGAAGAAGATGAAGAAAACATGTGAACCAGCCTGCGTGTCGCCCAGCAGAATAAAGGAAAGCCAGGCCCCAGCCACGGGAGTAGGAGGAGGAGAGGACCGGAAGCTGACGGGGACGCGAGCAAAACACCACGGGCATGGCCCAACAGCTTGCAGGCACACGGGCGATCCGGCCAATCGGCATTTAAGCCGAACGCAGATGCAGGTGACCCAACAAGATCGGGATCGGCGGATCCGCAACGTCAGCCGGCCACGTACGGTCCGGTGACGACGCACGCAAGCGCGAGAAGCAAAAGCGACTGCGGTCCCGCCCGTGGTGGTGCGTGCGGGTCGGGCGAGGCGGGAGGGGGCCGAGCCACCGGGATCGAACTCTGCCAAAAAACTGTGGTAGATCTCTCTTTGGTGATGATGTTCACGGGCTGAGAAAAAGTGAAACACTCTGCGGGGAATAGGAGACAGGTAGATAGATCTGGGAAGGAGATGAGCTACTGCTGCTGAAACGATAGCTTCATCACTACATACAAGTCTACATTTTTTTCTTTTGAGAAACACTACAAGTCTACGTGAAGGCCTATTTAAGAAACGTGAATTCTCATTGTTTCGATGATTCTCAATGGAAGATCGTGCCGTTTTTGACCAATTCTTCTTCAAATAAAAAAAAATTCTGTTCAAGAAAGAAGAAGATCGATTTTGGGCAGTGGCGGAGGAACAAGGAAACGGCTGGGCGGGGGCCAGCCTTGAGAGAGCCCCCATGGTTTTATTGTCCTCATCCCTCCTTTTTCTTCGCTAAACTTATTGTTTTGCTGCAAAATTGAGCGGGTCATGGCACAATTTTGCTTGCATTAAGCTCCGCCGCTCATTAAGGGGATGAGACCACCGTGTGCTAATTCCTCCATAGTTCATGCCCTGACACGACATGGTGGTGCGATGGTGGCGTCCTTTTTTTCTCTTTGTGCAGTGGTGATATTGCTTTTTCGATAGGGCAATGATGTGTAGGGAGCGCGAACGCTGGGCATTACTTGTGTCTTTTTTTTGCGGGGAGCATCACTTGTGTCCTTAGCCATAATTCAAGTCTGAGCTACTCCAAAATGCGGCACTACTAAGGGTATAATGTGGGGATATTCGAATCTGAGCCCAAGCTAATATGCTCCTGCACAAGAAACTTTTGACAAGACTTATGAAAAAAACTCAAAAAGTTTCAAATTTTATTATGGTGAAAGATGCTTAGGGGCTAGATGTTCGTGTAAAATTTGAGCTTATTTGGACATCTAGGGAGCTCACGGCAAAAAAGACAAATTCAGTCCGGAATAGTGCATAAATAGTAGCGTTTAGAGAAACTGTTAAAAAAATTACTGCAAGCTCTCCAAATGTCCGAACTTCTTCAAAATTTGCACGAACATCTCATACGTAAGCATATCTTCCACTACTAAGCCCTTAGGTGTGGCGCACTTCGAAATGCGCCACTACTAAGGGGCCTTAGTAGTGACGTATTTTGGCAGAATGCCCTACACCGAAGGACTTAGTAGTGGCGCATTTTTTTTGCAGTACGCCACCCCTACTTATTAGTGGCGCATTTCAACCCAAATGCGACACTAATGCAGAGATCTCCTATAGCCTTTTTTTTAGTAGTGGAAGATGATCAATGTGTTAAATTTCAAAGTTAAATGACATTCAAGGAGCGTGACATAAAAAAACCTTTTCAACCTTCAACTAGTCATTCGGTTTAATTTACAACTCTAAACTACTAAATTGATCATATTACACCCTCATTTTGTCACAAAGTCTATAAGACAACCCTAGTCTTGATTTCGGGGTTGGTCAACTGGTTTCAACCTAATTTTGACCAAGTTAAAGTTGATTGGACATGCCACATGTGCAAAGAGATTAAAAACATTCTCTCTCTCTCTCTCTCTCTCTCATCTCTCCCCGACCCCGACATAGTCCTCTCCCATGACCAGTCGGTGATCGGCGATAACCCACACGTGACCACGTCGCGCCCGTAGAGATCCGTCAGAGCCCCAGAGCAAGAGTGACTAAAGCGGATCCAACAGTAGGGAGGCCCCACCGGGCATCAACGACACCGACGGAAAGGTCGTACGCCGCGCCATGCGCCACAAGAGCGACGATTGGACCGACGCGTTATATATAGAAGATTCAAGAAGCCTTGTCTATCAAGGCAAGGACTCCGCATATGTGGAGGACTTCCCTCTATCGATGTAGCAGACTAGGACTCTTGTAATCCTAGGTCCCAGCGCTTCATATACAATCGGAGCCAGGCTAGTCGATAGAACACATCAACTCATAGATCTAGAATCTAGATAGAGCAACAAATCTCTCAGTCATTGTATTTTGTGATACATCCCATCATAATCAAGAGCAAGCAGGAATACGATTTTATCTTTTCGAAGAGCTTGAACCAAGCCTACCCCAACTTGTTTGGGACTGACAGGCTTTGTTGTTGTTGTTGTTGTGTGTTGTTGGAGAGCTTGAACGAGGGTATATCAATGTCTCCTATTACTATCGAGTTTAAACCATCTACCTTTTGAAGCTTATCGAAGGATTTGTCCAAATTATATTCGACATACAGTGCGAATTACAAGTTTCCAAAACAAAGAAATAATTAATAAAAATGTGTTTGATGCGAAATTGGGGAGAGAAGGGGCCGAGTGAAGGAAAGCTTATACTCTGACGTTTCCTTTCGTGATAGCTATTGGCCTAGTTCATTTTATCTATTTATTTTTTTACTATTTACTATAGGGCAACAGCTTCACGGTATTTTATTTTTCAGAAATTGCTATACAGACCTGTTTAAATTCGCTTCCATTAGGAATCGAACCAAGGACCTGAGTGCTACTAAGTTTGCTGCAACCACTAGGCTATATGCCCGTTCTATGTCTATTTTATTTTACGCTTGTTGGATTTCACTGGTTTTCATTCGCTAGTTTTACCTGATTTTTTTTTTGTTTAATTTTTCTCTTGTTCAATTTTCTTCACTTTCCCATTCCCCCTTTTTCATTGATTTTATTTTTTCATTTGTTTTTTCTTTTCTTTTATTTTAGTCTCTTTCTCCATTTTTTTGTTACTTTCTATTTTTTATTTTTATTGGTTTTTTCTTCGGTTTTCATTTTGTATGTCAATTTAAATGGTTTTGTTTTTTAAGACATGTCTACTTTTCTTCATTACATAATATACATTTTTGTTGGTACATGTAAAACATTTTTTATACACGTTAAACATTTTTCAAATGCTGAATCTACATCTAAAATTGCGTTTGGCCCCCGGACTCCATGGAGATAGGAATTTCAAAAATTCTACACATACATATGATTTCTATACTATGACACTACTTGTTTGTAAAGTTTCATAATTTCCAACAAATAAAAGTTTATGATGAAATACATTGGTTTTCAAAACATATTTTATCATGAAATTTTACAAACATGTAACATCTCTAAGTATCCTGTGTATTTATTTCTGCTTTTCTAGAAAAACTTACAAAGTTATATTTTTTTATTTTTCAATTTCGAGCTCCATGGAGCCCGGGAGCCAAAAGAAATCCTCACTCATGTGTGATCGGTTATATCATGGAACTGTGTGTGGTTTGCTCTCTGCTGGTAAACACAGGACCTAGAAACGAAGCGAGGTTCTGCCATGTTTTCTTTCAAGCCGTACACTGAAGACATGATTTGCTATAATTACATACCATACATATGAGCTGAATGAAGAGTGGGATTTTTGGATCCCAAGCTCCAGTGAACCCGCTTTTTGAAAAATTCAAAAAACATATTTTTGAGATTCAAAAAATTCTGAAAAAAAAATACGCATGAACATTGAGGTGTATACCATATTTCTGAAAAGTTTCATGATAAAATACGCTTTGGTGTAAGCTACACAAAAAAGATAAATTTATATACTTTAGTAGTGAATAGTATATGTGTTAGAAATACAAGTTTTTTTACATTTTTTTGTACTCCCTCCGATCCATAATAAGTGTCGCTCATTTTCCTCCGATCCATAATAAGTGTCGCTCATCTAGTATAAAGTTTGTACTAGCTTAGTACAAAATGAGCGACACTTATTATGGATCGGAGGGAGTAGCTCGCATATAAACATATTTCACCATATAACTTTGCAAACAAGTAATATACATCCATATGTATGTGTGTGTGCGTTTTTTTATCTAAAAATTGGATTTTTGAATTTTCAAAATTAAGTTAGCCATGGTGCTCGGGATCCAAAAGCTATTTCCGCTGAAACAATGACTACCAAGCTATGAAAAATGTGTTTCGCTATATGTCATCTAATGAAGACTGGTGGCCCAATAAAACATTGTAATGCCTTGAAGTTCCAAACAGAGCAAGTGGGTCAACCAGGTTCAGACATTAAAAAGGAAATCATAGACAAGAACGCCCATGATTGGATTACAACATAAAACGCCATGCTGGCACATCCATGTAGTTGTGGGAGCTGTCGAGTTACCGGTTCTCATTTCAAACCCAGTTACTCTGTGTGACTTCAGGGATGTGAGTAGTCTTTTGGCACCAAATTTATTTGCCTTGGACAGTGGTTATTTACAGTAATCTCACTAGGTTGAACCCTTTATACATATTAGTGTTTCAAAGGAAGATCATACTTGATGAAATGTGGCCATAGTCGCCGGATAGTATTTCTCAAGCAGAGTAACATATTTTTCAAAACTTTTGTCCTTTTAGATCATGAACGGAATAGCAGTGACAAACTGAGCTTCGGACTTAACCGAATTGAACTACACATATCCTAACACTTAGACCAAAACCTTTTCAAAATCTTTTCCTTCCCTCCGAACTCTTGCTCTTTCCCTATTGGTCTTTTTCCGTCCTTCACTTGTACTGCTTAATCTTCTCCAAGCTTAATTTGGATTGTTGCCCTCGCTTGTAATATCTTACCTAGTGTTAAGAGTCCATGACAGCTTTAGGTTGGTGAAGTGAGGCAATCCACCTGATATGCCGTACATCTATAACTTTGACCCCTTTGTTGCACTGAACTTAGATATTAACATACTAGGAAAACCTCGTTCTTAATAAAACTAATGTGTTGGTACCTCAAACGAAAGTTTTTTCCTTCTTTAACCCTCGTGGACTATCTCTGTGCATAAATATCAACAAGTGCCTTTGCTGCATCTGGGGCAAAGAATTTGGCCTGCATGGAAGGAGTAAATTAAGTAACATATGACACCACGAAGATGGAAAGATTCTCTTGAGTATTCCTCAGATGGAAAGCAAGTCACTCAAGGCGGGTGTCTAATCATTTCTGGTTACTGGTATGTCTAAATAGCATATGAATTTGCAATTCATGGACGTCTTTAGACTAGAGCAGCACGGTAATAAACAAGTGTATAGACCCCTAATGCCCATAGTTATCATAAAATTTCACATTTGTCACATTTCCAGGATGCAGATTTGAAAGACTAAATAATATTATACCCTCTTTTTAACAGAACAGTGGTGAACCTCTCCACTTCAATTTTTATTGAAAAAGGGGTCATTATTATTATGGATGTCGCAGGGTTAACAAAAGTTAACCCAAAAAACTTAAAACTAGAAAATGATTATGGGATGTTGCTAAGCCATTCCTTAGCTCAACTCTATCCTTTTTAATTTTATAAGTACCATAACTGATTTGTGGTAATTAACTTGAGGACAATAGACACTGAAATTGTTGGTGTATGATATCAGTATATCACAAACAAAAACAAAACATGTTCTCAAAAAAAATATCACAAACAAAAACTGTACCTGAATAAACATTCTTTCTGCATCACCTGCCTTACCATTTTGCTTCAGTAAAGCTCCCTGTGAAAGTGGACCAAAAATATATACCCTCACTTAACAATTTCAATAAATAACTGGTTAATATCGGACTACTGGGAGTGCACAATAATTAAAAGTTGTGAATTTAAATCTAGTGGTAAAATCTAATAGCTGAATCATGGTATTTTCTAAGATATGTCCCCTTATTTATGTTGCTAATATTGTGTATAATGGATTGGTATGCCGAATCTACTGAAAAATTAAGGACATAGCTGATGCTCACTCTTTATGTTGTCTTAAGTCCTCACAAGCATCATCCGAAGTTCTAAATTTCTATCTAAAGCACAAAGTATGCAGACATGGAGTTTCCACTCCTGGGTGCACATGCACCTGGATGAACAGTAATCCGAGAATAATAGTAAAAAAATATAAAATCTTTTTTTTACAACACATGACTGAATGTTCTACTCCCGTGCAAAATTTTGTGAAGAAATAGCATTCGATGTGTTCAGTGCAAAATTTTTTACAAAATCAACACTTTGAAAAAGTTCATTTTTGAAGCATTTTAAGGTGTCTTTTTTTTACCCAAACCACCACGAATGTGATCTTTCCACCACCAAAATTTATACGTGGGGAGAACACTCAAGAATGTTTATCTACAAAAAAAAATCAGATTTCTCATACACTTTTTGGGAATTTACTATTCACCCAGCTACATTTGCACATGGGAGCAGAATGATACTTCAAAAGTATGCATGTTAACAATACCTTCGCCAAATAACCACGGAAATCTTCAGGATGTTCAGTGATTAAGTTATCATAAACAGTAACAGCATCACTGATATGGCCCCAATCAGAATAGGCCTTTCCAAGAAGCAGATCAACCTGCAGATAGCATATGAAAATAATTGAGCACTTTTGAGTTGTGTCAAACTCCCATATTAACAATCAGTAAATCAAACTACATTGTCCTAACAAACATCGATATAGTAGCCAGTGCCAGGATTTCAAGTGTGGTTATGCGGAGTTTAATTTTATTTTCCGCCAACAACAAACCAACCGATCCTCGAGAGGCGCATATGGTGACAGGCAGTGCCAGTCTACCTCCTGAGCAGTAGATGCACCTCAGGAGGCACGGGTAGCAGCAGGTCTGTGTCATGGACTTCAGTGTTGGCCATCCGGGACACTGGCTCAATGCATCACTGCGTCGGTACATTTAGTTTTGGTGTCAGGTGCAATTTTTGACACCACGCATCCATCGAGCCATCATTCAGACCAAAACCGGCAAGACTGACCGTTACCCAGGTTGGTGTAGGTAGAGTGGAACAATGCATGCTCTGGGGATGAGGTTTGAATGTGGAGCTCCTTCCGAAAACAGGCTTTCGCCCCCCCCCCCTTTATAGATAAAGGACCGGAACAGAGTACACGGCCGAACGATACAAGATGGTGAGGTAACCCTCTTACAAGCTGGTCATAAGATACACGACGTACGTAGAGACCTACGAGGCCAACGAGAAGCACCTCGAGAACTAAACACACATGCAACACCCTAGCACATCTAAGCTCCACGACAACGCCCTCAAGAGGGAAGACGACGCAGAACGTCGCCGCTGCCGAGTCCAACCGGACAAAGGTCTTCACCTGGAGCCTTGACCCGGGGAGCAGATCCACGATGACGTCTTCAGGAAGAGCGCGGCACCCGCAGGTGTCGCCGCCGTCGGCGCCAAGGCGCAAAGCTTTCGCTCGGCAGCCCACCCGTGCCACCGATGTCGCCATAGGGTCACATGGAGGCTAGCCCCGAATCCAGACCAGGACACCGCCCCCGAGGAAGCATGTCCGGGCTACCCACCGCTGTACCACCCGTTGCCCACACAAACCGGGGGAGAGCCACCATCACCACAATGGTGCCTGCCGGAAAGCAACCATATGGACCACTTTCCGGGGCCGCCACCCCGGCATCCATGCCGCCAGATAGCGTCCGCCGATCCCGTCTCAACGCCCTCGACCCCGGTGGGAAGAGCGACGACCATCCATCATCTCTCCGCCCGGCATCAGCCCTAAAGCCTGGGTGGGCGCCTCCATCGCCGGAAGCCCCACACATGCGTCCCCAGCCAATTCCGGTGAACTGGGGGGGAAGCAACTCCTGGGCTGCCGACGGCCACCGGAGAGCCAGCCCAAGCCACTCGACCGAGCAAACTCTCGCAATGCCAAGTCCGAGTCCGCAGGTGCCGCTCCGCGACCCGATGAGCAGCTACCACGGCCACCACCTGCGACCACCGTACCCGAGAGGTGAGCACGACCAACACCCGCGAGCACATCCCGGGCCATGCCCAACCGCGTCTACCCGAAGCGAACGCTTCGATCCGCCCCGGGCTCTGAACAGGCCCGCCCGAGCACGAACCCTAGATATGGCCCATCACCGAAGCGCGTGCGGCGGTGTCCGCCTAGCCCCGCGCACCGTCGGCCAGATCCAGAAGAAGACCGACTGCCGCCACCACCCTGCGCCACCTGCGCCGCCTCCAACCTGAGCCGCCGCAGCCCTTGTGGGAACCGCCTCAGCCCGCGCCGCTCCACAGGACAGACCGGCAGGGCCACCGCCGCCAGAACTGACGGCTGCGCCAAGTTCCGTCGCCGCCCCATCGAGCACGCACCGCCACCACCAGACCCACCACCACCACCACCACACTGTCGTCCCCACACCACCGCACTCATCCACGATGGGAGAGAAAGGCCATGCCTTTGCAAACCCACGACCACCATGATCGACGACGTCCACCTCGACAGCCCCACCATCAACTGGCGGAGACCGGCGAGCCCAAACCGGTCCTAGGGACCGGATCTGGCCGGGAGCGCCCTCCCCGTCCCCCTCCACCCCGCAGCACCACCCGGGTGCCCAGGCCTCAGGCACACAGGCCATCGGCGAGGGGAAGAGGATGACCACGGCCCGGTGGCCATGGTCACCGTCTCCAAGGGGGGCAGGCCCCGTACAGGGTCTGCTGGCCGTCGGATTTGTGCCGAAGTAGGAGGAGCAGCGCTGTGAGGGGAGGTCACCGGCGTCCACGTCCGTCGCCGCCGCCAGATCCGGCCCGGCCGGATCCGCCGTCCGCAGCCCGCCGCGTCGCGCCAGACGCCGGGGGGCTCCGCGCCGAGGAGCCGGCAGGAACCACGCCGAGTCGCCGCCACGCCGAGAAGCCCCGCGGGGGGCGCTCGTCCAGATGCGGCCCAGGCCGCCCGCGTCGGGAGGCCGCACGAGGAGGCAAGGGAGGCCCCGCTGCCGCCGGCACCGGCCGGGCTTCGCCCGGTCGTGCCCTGTGGCGGCGGCGAGGGAGGGGGTGGAGGAAGGGGGGACCGGCGGCGGCGGATTTGGAATCGTCTCCCGGTCGCCTCGCGGGGGCGACATGGGAGACAGGCCTGGCTCGCCAAAACTATGATGTGGAGCTCCTTCCAAGGCTTGGATATGCCTGTTTTGCTAAAAGCCATGAAAGGCGCAGAGCCATGCCCATTCTGTCAAGGTCAAGGGGAAGCAATAGCTGATGGATTGGGATGGAGGTGAGAGCGGACTGGAACTAGAGTGGCATTGCACCACACCCTCTAGCTATATTCAGCACACAAGCTATCCCATTATGAATTGAGGCGCACAACATGTATGCTGTCAAATTTTTAGAAGAAAGCTTCACTAACTCAGTAACTCTGCTAAAAACCAAGTAATTTACAAAAATATCAGTAACAGCTGATGCTGTGATGAGAGGAACAACATACTTACTTGGATAGGATCAATATCTCGAGACTTCTCAGGACCATTCTCATTTGCAGCCTCCAAATCAGGTTGCCTGGTTTGACTCTTTTCATTCAACTTACGACGGCAAGACAGAATTACTTCGACTGCCTAACAGAAATTAAGCTCAATTAATTGTGAAAATATGGCATATATTTTGATTTGTACGAACTGGGCAAAATTAGAGCCTACAATACAAAGGTATGTCTTGACCATAATTTTATTTAAAAACCTGATCTGGCTTCTTAGCAGCAACTAACGAATTTGTCAGCCCACGGAGAACTTCAAAATCAATACTGTCAGATGACTGTTTCAAAAAGTATTAGGAGTTAGAAAACCTGTATCGCAATAACTACTTTACCACAACATATATTTTGTACAAATATAAATGTGCATCAAAACTTGCTTACAGATAGAGAGTTTCTGTATGATGAAGAACTCCCTTCATAATCCTTGAGCTCAAACTTGACTTCACCTAACAAACGGTATGCTTCTGCTTTGTCGGGGATTACCTACATCAAGTTAAATGTGAATTACTGCAGATAAGTTCACAAGCTAGACAGAACCTGCAAATTTTTGTGAGGTGCCTGCAGGGGGTAGATAAGTCATTACGCTTATTATGGTCGGGCTGCAGCGGTTTTTGGTCCATTTGGCTAGGTAGAAGTGATCTTGTGTTTATCAGAAAGGACAGTGTGAACTTGTAGATATGATGTTATGTTAGACAAAAAGATGAATTCAATCTTGTATGCAAGTGCTGCTCTCGTCTACCAGTTCGCTGTGGTCCTGGATGTTGTTACAGAAAGTGCAACACAAGGAGCTGATGGAGCTTGGCGCCAAGAAGATCGAGTAGCTTACCAGGGAGTTCAAGTCCCTGTTTGAACAAAAGAGTTGAGGAACTATCTGTAATTCTATTCATGTGCAGCGGCACGGTATAAATAGAAGTACATGGTTTGGTTACAGCGGTTCGCTACACAACCGATCGAGTTTTAGACGCGAATGGGTGCACCGTGCACGATATGCACATGCTGTGGGCGGGCACGCCGGAGTGGGGATGAAGTCCATGCAAAAGACTCGGTCAGTCTTGAAAAAGTACTGCCTTCCAACATGAATGGTGCCGGTGATAGCCTTTTTAGTTTTCAGTGACGATGTATATGGCATGTCACACTTTTCTATTAGACTTGTGATGATGATCTGTGTTGTCTATGTGATTCTTTGATTAGGCTATCTTTTGGTGACTTTGTAATAATTGAGGTTGTATGATTGTATCTATGATGAAGAGGCCTGGGGTAATAAAGCTTCCATTTCCTAAAAATACAAACTCCAAATAACAAATAAAAGGTGCGCCAAATGAAGGTACCTTAACTAGCTTCTGAAGCAGATCTGAAGCCTTCTCATATTCACCTAGTTCAACCAATGATACTGCTGCACCCTGTGAGGCCACATGAAAAGTAAATAGGTATGTCATAGACAAAATTGGCAGCTTTCAAAATGAACTAAATATTTGCACAATGTTTCAAGTATTTATATGCATGTTTTATTCTGAAATTTTTATTTCTGACATATCAACCTCAACAAGATAAAGAAAAGGTACAACTACATTCCAAAAAAGGGTCATACAATTCTCACACAACTACTAGCTTGTGAGGTAGTGCTACTAGAAGACAAGTGGAGTAAATATTACAGAATCTAGCATATGGCTGGCCTATCTCCCTGTAGAATGCTAGATCTGCAAATCTGGAGCACGGATCCGCCTCCACCTCTTCATCAGACACCATGACGGCAAGAAACAGGGGAGAGAAAGCCTAGCTCGATCCAATCCAGCGAGCTACCGAGCTTATTTGAGGAGATTTCGCCAGAAGAGGAAGGGGACGAACCCTCAATGCTGCTCGCAAGCGCAAGAGCAAATCTCCATGGCATCACGGCAGACCATGGCATCGCGCCAGTCCCTATACTAAGCCTAACAACTAGCCTACTGCTACTAATTACAGGAGCGACCCACCCTCCTCTCCCATCCCCACTCCGGCTGGTGAGGCCGCCGGAGAAGGGGAGAGGAGGCAGGGAGAAACAGCCTACTACCAAATCAATTATCATTCATGGACAATTATAACAAGGAGTGCATCTGTACTGCCTTTTGGGCAGTGCGTAGTTGCAGAGGCCGGGTGTAATTGGTATCTTTTCGATATTAATATATTCTCTTTTCCAAAAAAAAATTATAACAAGGAGACTTATTATGCAAATGTGCATCAACATATAAGAAATGAAGTACCAATGTGGGGCATAAAGCACATAGTAAGAGCAGAAAGTCCTAGGACAGGATACACAACCAAAGTAAAAGAAGGAAATAACAATTCACCTCAAGAGCGGTAGGATCGTTAGGCGACTTGGTCAGTGTTTCTTCATATCCTTCAAGTGCCCTCTAATAACAGTTGACAATATTTTAATACAATAATGAAGTACCAAATTGAACTGAAAATGTTTGCTTAGAAAAAAAATTGGTCTCGCGGTTGAAACAATTCTTTGACCCTTTGTGTCGAAATGAAACATAAAGTCGAAGGTACAATACAATACAAGTATACAGGTCATAAGCAAGCACATTCAGAAACTGCGACTAAGCATGGCATTTGTTTTTGCTATGTTCTGAATACTTAGTTTATTGCCATGGCCGCTACACAATACGCCTGGTGCCTAGACTGATTGCTTATGGTTCCTTTTTATTGAGCTACATCTTGTGACAAAACAACGAGAATTATAGGGGTGATATGGACATGGTTCATATTTTCCCATACAAGCAAAGCGTTTCATACACAATTTGTGTTCAATACTACACATACACTTATCATTCGCTGTAACTCAAGTAGTTCATATATTTTTAAAAAAACTGATAATTTGGTACCTTAAAGCTTGTTTTTTCCTCTTCAGAAAGCTGTTTGTTAACCACAGTGCTTTCGTTGCTAGGGCTAACACTGTAATTAACAAGACAAGTATAGAATTAACCAATAGTTGCTTGTAGGAAAATGCTTAGTGTACATAGACATACAATAAAAAGCCAACTTTTAACTGCAAAATAGAATAATTATGTTTCTCTTATGACCTAGAGCTTTGTTCACACATAAACTACTTTACTTGCCAGCATCACATGCAAGACAAAAAATAATGTATCGTATAGTTGTATTTCCGAAACTGTCACCAGTTAATAGTACAATAGATTTGTTACTAGATATTTCAAACATAAAAACTGTAGATACAAATTAAGTACTCTCTCCGATCCATAAAAAGTGTCACTCACTTAGTACAAAGTTTGTACTTAGTACAAAATTAGCAACACTTTTTATGGACCGGGGGGAGCATTTGATATTAACATTCTAGTGCATATTAATGTAATGGCATATCAGACTCTAAAGCATCACTGCTACTTCCTAAATCAACTAATTGTCTGTAAATTACAATTTACAAAAGCTTTGAATATGCACAGTAAAAGAGGAGTAAACCATTTAGTGGCTCATTAGTGTAGTTGATGTTAAGCACCTTCCAGAAGGGAGGAAATCCCCAAGAGTGAAGACTAGTCCAAAAACCACAACAGCTATGCCAATTCCAACCTGCCAGAGAAATTCTTCTATACATGATATGGAAGCTACCAAATAGCGAAAACACATAAAAGATGTACAAATATACTGACCCTTGTACCAAAGCCAAGTGTACTCTTATCTGATTCAATTGGAGCATCATAATCAATAGCTTGGTAAGTTTTGTTCTCTACAACTTTCTTTTTATCAAGTGCAGACCTGTAAAAAAAATCACAACAAAAGCCCCGAGCTTAGAACATGAATAAAAACATTAAATTCAAAGAAGAGTGAATTGCAGGAAAATACGCCTATTTGAACTGAAACCGTGGATTGCGCAACAGACCGCGCTGACAGACGCCCCGGACCAGCTGATTTGGAAGTGGTCGGAGAGCGGCACATATTCTGCAAAATCCTGCTATGCGGCAACCTTCCATGGATCCATATCTTGCTCCTCCTGGAAATTGATCTGGAAGGGTTGGGCACCACCTCGGGTGAAGTTCTTCCACTGGCTCGCCAACCTGGACCGTTGCTGGACCGCCGATCGTCTAGCTCGCCATGGCCTTCAGCATCACCGCGCTGCCTTCTCTGCGACCAGGCCCCGGAAACGCTCTGGCATTTGATACTTGGCTGCCCTTTGGCACAGCAGGCATGGCACGAGACGTTGGCCTGGCTGCGCATCCCTGCACCGACACCCAGCCACGAACCAACCCTCTTAAACTGGTGGCTGCACGCGAAGGGAAACTCACCGCCGGCACAACACAAAGCCCTACAATCGGTCGCTCTCCTTGTGCCCTGGATGATCTGGAAGCACCGAAACCGTTGTGTCTTCGAGAACGCGAGAACCTCTGTTGGCGAGCTTGTTGATAGGATCAAGGAGGAAGCATGCTCCTGGGCAAGGGCTGGAGCAGCTGGGCTTAAGAGTAGTGTTGCCCCCGTCGTGGGATGTGCACTGATTCGTTGTAATTCGAACACCCTAGGGTGCATGTAAACCCACTCTTTCTATTCAATGAAAAGAAACGCAAAGGTCCTTTGCGTTTTCTCGAAAAAGAAATATATGCAAGAGAGTCTGTACATAGGGTGAAGCACCAGGTGGGGGGGGGGGGGGGGTATACGAGAGGGACGCCAAAGAAGGCACAAACTAAGTACTGAGAGAAACAAGAAGATCAAACCAGGATCTAAAGAGGGGAAGCAACAAGACACACCTTCGAGGGAGTGTGTAACAAAAAAACTATAACTACGAGGGATTTGAACACTTAACCTATACGGCTAAAATAACTACACTTTTTAGTCGTTTAACTGGAAATCTCATAAAATGGGTCTCCATGTCATTGTCAGAGTCCTTCTGGCCCGCCTTGAGCTTCAGACGGGTTTTTAACCAGCTCGCCCGACCCTCTTCAAATCGTCCAACACTATGCCCTCTCCCTCCCACTCTCACACTCAATCCTCTGTCTCCCCCACTCCTGTGAGCTGCCACCAGATGGCTGCGAGGGAGGCAGCAGAAACCAACAACAGTTCCCTCACCTCTCCCACAGCAGCAGCAAGGCAGTGAGCAATTTAGGGAGGTCGGGAGAGCTGCCTATAAACCTGGCTCAAGCCCAAGCCCAGACAGAAGGGCTCTAACAATGACGGTAGGTCCACCCTGCCAGATTTCCAGTTAAATAGCTAGAAGTGTAGCTACAGTTTTTTTGTTACAGAATAGCCTTGAGGTATGGGTTGAGCCCCCCCCCCCCCCCTCTTTTAAGTGTGTTCTGCTGCAGTTCACTCCTATAAGAAACTTTCCTGTGCAATTTGAGTAGCTAGGCAGTAGTTTTATCAAGAGCTGACCGTTATTATGCAAATTGTTAACTATGTAACTACTAGTGACAATTCGTCTGTATGTTTTCCTCAATGCTGCCATTTGATTTGCTTTTACATAGTTAACAGATTTTTTTTGATTAAATCACAAGGTACCAGAACTTACATACATGGGAATATCCCAAGGGCTATAAGTTGTCAAGTTTGCATTGTGCATTTGTGTGCACTGCAATGAGTAAACCTTATGTAGGCAAGTGTGGCTCTACACAATTTTCTACTGTTAACCCTTGTTGGTCTCTACGAAAGCATGCCACCATTTCTCCTCGATACAGCATGATGTGTAAGGCCACAACGGACAACGGTTTTAACCAAAATTTCCAGCAATACAAAATGATAGTGATCATTTGGGCTTGTAGGCAGAGATGGGGACGACCGTAAAAATACAGTCCACGTCCTGACAGTACAAAGGTCAGCCGTGTAAGAACACAGTGCGCCAAAAAGACACTGGCCAAATAAGGTGCGATCTGGAAAAGTGGAAAACACAGCACATACATTTTTTATATTTTTTTCATCACATTGGCCAAACAAAAGTTTCACTATGAGCCGCTTGCTTCCATACCATATTGACTCTCCGTATCTTGTATATCGAACAATTTGCTCACATGTTTTCAAGCAGTAGCAGTTGAACAGTGGATTTGCTTTTTCACTCAAAATAGCATGAGGTAACTATTAAGTACCTTCGAACAGCTTCAAGTTTTTCCAGAAATTTCTTGTCCATGACCGTTTTACCAGATTTGTTTTCTCTTCCAATTCCTAACTCTGGTGCCCCTAAGAACGTAAGCCCAAGTATTGAGACGTGTCAGTGGTGAAAGTAAAAAACAAGTGAAGTGGAAATAAAATCATATCTAACGAACATCAAAAGCTAAATGCAGAAAATTAAGTTTATTGTTGCATGTATAGAGCAAAAACAATTGCCCAAATTATATTGAATTGTTGATAGCTGGGGAGGTATAGAGATTGGTGGTTTAAAGCTAGCGATGTCATTTCACCAATATAAAGAAACAGTGGTAGACAATAAAAAAATGACAATGAACTATCATAGAACTCAACACCTCAACAAAATAGTAGATCTCAGCAAATTCCTGAAAAAACTTATGCAAATTCCAGTCAAAATCTTATTGCTGTTTCTTTGTGGCGGCTATGGAATTTGAGCCATGGGAGGAAATTTGGAGGACTTGATCTGCCTTGCTGAAATTCTTTATTTGGCTGGCCTCGCTGAATCGATGTTGAAGTGTTGACTGGCCGTTTGGTCCATCAGCACCTTGATCACCCCGAACGATGCCCACTTTGTGATAAGGATGAGGAGGATGTGCCACACTTGCTTACCACATTGTATTCTCAAGGAGTGTTTGGCTCCCTGGTGTCGTCCTTAGTTGGATTGGGGCAACAAACATGAAGGCCAGATGATGTTTCTGTTTTTACCGAGTGGTGCCGTCAAAGCTTCGCAGGCAAGTTGTCAAGCAATATGGCAAAGGTTTCAAACGCATTAATAAATTTAGTCACTTGATGGCCATGGAAGCATAGGAATGGATGTCTTGGGGGGCATTGTTTTTAAGGCGTCGCTTAGGCGACGCTTAGGCGTGAAGGCGCCCTGCAAGCTCAAGGCGTCCAACTTGCCTTAGTCACCTGCGTAAGGCGTCCGCCTTAAGCTCTAAGCCGTCTGAGGTGTCTGCTAAAGCGTCCTGGTTGGCGCTCTAGTCCATTTTGGATGCCTTAAGTTCGACAGGCAGGCAGGGGAGCAGTTTTAGGCGGGAAACAGAAGGGTTTCTGGCGCCAACAGGTAAGAGGGGACAGAAAGAGAGAGAAACAGTCCCCAATTGCAGCTCCTCCCCCTCCTCTCCAGCAGATCTGCTCCCTCCTCTGCAACTCCTCCTCTCCAGCAGCTCCCCATCCTCCTCATCTACAGCAGCTCCTCCTACTATTTCCAGTACAGCAGCAACCAGCAACAGCAAGGAGTCAACTGTCTACCAAATTCTACTCCATACTGTTGATTAGAATTCTCTAAGGCGTCAGCCTTGCCTTATGGAAGGGATGATACCAAGTTGTGGTGTATGGAAGGGACTAAAGGCCTCAATAGCATCTGGCCATAGCCTTTGTTTCTATAAGTTCGTTGGTCGTTTTTGTTTTCCTTGGTGAGGCCCATCTATTAAACCCTGCCCTAACGGGTGTGTTGTGTCTGCTTAGACTAGACTCACTTTCTTCTTCTTAAGAGCATCTCCAGCCGTTCGCCCCCCAAGCCAATTTTCGGCGCAATTTTAGCGCCGCTTGGGGGCGCTCGGGCGGCGAAAACGGCTTGGGGGGGGGGGGGGGGCGGCTACCCAGCCGCGGCCCCAAGATACCCCCCAAGTGCGGCCAAATTTCGACCAATTCTAAGTAAATTTGGGCCAAATCAAGTAAATTAGACCAACTTCGACCGATTTCATTAATATTCGGGCATATTTTACATAAACGACGAAAAAAAAGAAAAACTAGTCTACTGCTGGAAGAAGAAGGCGTAGAGATCGTCCATGGACGTCTCCTGGGCGCCTCCTCCAGCAGTGCCGCCGGCGGCGCCATCGTCGTCCTCGCCGCCATCCTTTGGCTCCGGCTTGATGCCGGCCTGCGCGCCGCAGGTCCCGCCGCCGAGCGGCCCCCTTCTCCTGCGCACCCGCAGCGGCGCCTCCTCCTCCTCCTCCTCCTCGTATGTGCCGTCCAGCACAATGAATGGCGGCGGTGGAGGCGCCCACTTGTTGCGGCTGCTACTGCCCTCGCCGCGTGCCGCCTTCTTCCTCGCCCCCTCGGCGCGCTTCTTCGCCTCGGCGAGGTCCCACGCCTCCTGCTGGAGGCGCATCTGCACGACGAGGTAATCCTTCCTCGCCCACTCCATCTGGGCGGCGAGCTCCTCGTCGTCGTCGGCGGCCGGCGGTGGAGGCGGAGGCGAGGCGACCTCCTTGTCCTTCTTCCCGAGCATGGAGCCCAGGAAGCCACGGCGCTTTGGCTGCGTCGATGGGGTGCCGATGGTGACGCCGCGGCTGAGTCGGCCAGAAGACGCCGGGGTGGGCTCCTTCTTCACCTCCAGCTTCACCGGGGTGAACTGCGGCGGAGAGAAGGCCGGCCCCGATGAATGGGAGCCGGTGCCGGTGGAGCGCGAAGGGCGACCACCGGAGGAGGAAGAGGAGCCGTCGTCGCGCGGCAGCATCGCCCATAGCGGCGTGCCGCGGCTGTAGGAGCGGCGGGCCGCCACCCCGTAGCCCATTGGAGGGTACTGGAGCCGCGGCACATTGCCGTGCTCGATGTACCGCATGACCCACTCGAGGGAGCGGCCCTGCGCGCTCCACCACCGGAGGCGGCCCTCGCGGTTGTGTCGTCCAACCACCGGCATCAAGCCGTTGGTGGAGGCGACGGCCTGGTTCCGCCGAAGCCTGAAGTATGCGTCCCACCGTCGTGTTGTTCGCCGCGTTCTCCGGGTTGGCGCGTTCTGCCGCCGTCATCTGGGCGCGAGCTGCCTTCACCTGCCGGGCGAAGGCGGCGAAGCCCACCAGAGGGACAGGAGGCACCGGCACGCCGCCGGCGGACAACACCCACCCGTGGGGCGGCCTGGTGTCCGTCGGGCAGGGGTAGTCCGCCTGCGCGAGGAGCAGCGCCTCCATCTGCGACAGGCTGCGGCTACGGAAGCCGTTCCTGGCGAGGTTGTCGTCAGCCATGTCACCGGAGAAGGCCACGAGTGCGAGAAGGGAGAAGACGAGAAGCGAGAGGCGAGAAGCGAGAAAGGAGAGGAGGAGGGCCGAGAGTGCGCGGCGAGAGTTCCCCGGCGAGCCCCTTTTTATAGCGGGGGAAACGCGAAGAGGCGGCCTCACCGGGGCGGGACACGCGGCGGCGCGGTCGACGGACCGTTGGGTTTCTCGACGCGCCGCATTGATGCTTTGCGCGGCGATTGGACTCGTCACCGGCGCCGCATTGATTCGCTGCGGCGGCGGCAGGTGCGGGGAAGCCGAGGCGAGAGGATGACGACGACGCGTGTTCACATGCCGACAGGTGGGGATGGCGCAACGCGCGCGCGAAATCGCGCGCGCTTTCCTTTCTTTCGCGCGCTTTCCTTTCATCCGGCGCCCCAAGCGACCCCTAGCGCGCCGGGTTTGGCTTGGGATCGCCGGACTCAGTTTTGGCCCAATCCGACGCTATTCGGGCCCTTGGGGGCGCGGCTGGGCGAGTTTCCTCCATCCGGCGCAAATAGCGCCGTCTTGGGGGCCTCTTGGGGGCGCGGCTAGAGATGCTCTAATATAATGAAGTGCAACTCTCCTACGCGTTTGAGAAAAAAATCCAGTACAAGAAAACATAGAAAGATACAAAATATTCCATAAGGCCAACCACAGCATTAAGACCATCCAATGCTAACTCACTTCCTTTTCTTGGCATCAATAATTTACATTGCACTGGGAGATGCTTGCTTTTTTTCCTGGAACTGTATGTTGATTCTTCAATACTAACTCCAGGAAAATAGTATGGACCCAGTGACTCAACAGTAAAAGAAACAAGGAGGGAGTGAGAGTGTGTGGTGAGAAAAAGAAACACAAATCTCAAGTTTCTACACAAGCACACTTAGCAATCTTGGTAGCATTACTTAGGCCACAAAATGATTACAAATTAAGAAAAAAATTGAAGTGAACTCACATTGTTCCTGGATCTTTGAGTCTGCAGATGCTACCATGCTGCATCAAAAGAAAGTTGTTCATGAAACAGTTCGGCAATCTTTCAATAATAATATGAATAACCAAACAAATCATAACTAAAATAAACTAACTATCACTATGAAGTACATAGAACAATATGAATAAAAACATACTGAAATATTTAGCTTGAGCTGCATATTCTGTCAACATAAAGGATAACAAGATACACCTGAAGCCAAAAAATTTTTGAGAAAGATTCCAAACTTCGGGAGTTAGCTACATGCATCACAGCTTCGTACATCATGGCCTTGAATTACCATTTACCAGGTTATTTTTATTATTCTATATTGTGTAGGTTGTTCTGGAATCTACAAATTAAATAGTATTGAGAACCAGATCTAACATGTAAGCAGAAGAAATGAGCTGTAGGCCGTAGGTGGAACAAATATTATGGTATGTGGCCGAACGGTTTCACAATTAATACTCCCTCCGTTCTGAAATAAGTGTCTCAACTCTAGTATAATGGGAGTATATATTTAACATTTTTATCTGCAGATTAGATTCTGTATAATGGGCTAATGTCTAACAAAACAGTTCCATTTCAAAGACAATCAAATAATGTTCAAATGAGGATATATTTCTAAGATTTAAATACCTACTACTTCCTCCAATTCCCTAACAGCTCCCATTATGAAAAAGGGTAAAATCAAACTTTCAAAAATTTGACTGCTAATGTCTTCAGAAATATTCGGACGGCATACTTGAAAACAATCTGCAGGCCAATAGGGTATCAACACTAACAATCAATGTGTTAAACTCAACTTCCCCTCACCCTGCAAGGGCTGACGAGCTTGTCAGCACAACGCATACGCGGGGGACAAACAGGACACCTGTAACACCCTATTAAAAGTTAAAATTCGTCTAATACCCAACCACAAGTTGGGCAGGGTTGCACGTATGGATCGCACCCCTTTACACTTCCCTCCTCAATGTGTGTACAAGATTTAACCCAAAGGTGTTATATTTGGAAGTTGGAACACAAGGTATATATGATGGACCAAAGTACTGAACCTATCTACACTCTATGCGGGACTAACCACCACAAATACACCTGAGTACAGGGGGCTCAAACACTAACAGGCAGGGGTATTGCATGTAAATTATGTTTCTCCATATCTTTCAGACTGCATGATAACTAGGTAAGTGCCCTAAATAACCTGGTGAGTTTCAGAAAACCATGCAAATGAAATCATCATAATGCGTTGCTAATTTTTTCATTGCCATGCTTCTGTAGTTCTGTTTGTTGCCTCTGCGACTACTAACAAGATTGGGTTATACAGTAGCAGCATAATAAGTATGTTTTCGGCAACTAATAGCAGTGAAAGAGACTGGAATCTCCACGCATCAAATTTTGTAAAGGGGCTTACTATATAGTACAATTGTGGTGCCGATATAACACTTATTTACAAAGCTAGGTTTGGGTAAAAATACTCCAATATCAAATGTTACATTCAATTATGCACTTCTTTCCATTCAAATTTTGAGATGTACTTTTAGATGTTGCATAATACTACAAGAGGTACACGGTATGAAAAAATGTGACAACAACCACAACCGTAAATGACAACAAGGACAGACTTAGTTTCTAATGTGACGAATGAAATCAGTCACGGAAAGTTTGAATACCTAGGATCCAATACAACATCCTTTGCCTTCTTCCTGCTTTTAATCTGATGATAATGAAAAGGCAAAGCGGATCATTAGGGAATAAAACTTCTTAACATAGCGTTGCATAAGAGGTAGGACCCTAGTAAAGAAAACTTTATACAATCAAGAGCCTCTAATATATAAGGCAAGAAAGTATCTGCAGTCCCATTTTTATAATACTTATATTAGTGAAAATTGGAATACACTGCAGCTGCACAGAAGTAGGAGAAGGAAAAATTAAGGATGGAGGGAACCTACCCTTTTCTTATTGGTAGAATCAGTCCCAAATCCACGCCCACCGGAAGCAAAGCACTGAAAATTGAATGCCTTGTGTGTTCTGTAGTTGGCAATCTTTAAACCAAATATTTCCATGTCAGTACCTTGTCCAAATTTTTGCAACCATCCCTACAGCATAGACATAGACATACCTCAAACAATAAGCTTATGTTCAGAAATAGACTAATGTGAAATTCTGCATTCGAAAGCATGACTAAATTTCATATTGTCCGTCACAAATTTTACAAAAAATATAATACAAAAAATGAAAAAGTGCCAGGTGTGAAGATTGTTTTGCTTACGGGAAACCCCTTTGTACTTTGTCCAAACTAAATTTATCTGTATAGACTCCTTTAGGGCTTCGTTGGTTCGAAGGAATATGAAAAATGCAGGAGTCGGATGTCATAATATGTCCTTCCTACATGAATTTGAACAACAGGAATAAGCATTACAAGTTGTTTAGTTTTAGCACCAGGAAACAAAGAATTTTTCAGAAGGATTATGTGTGTTTCATAGTTGTCATATAAACATAGAATGATAGAAAAAGTTCCAACAGGTTGGACTCAATGGAAATTTTCCTTTGGAATTATGTTTGAAGTGAACCATTAGTAAAATTCATAAGGACTAAACCTACAAATCAAACAATACTTGTAGCCTGTAGGAAATTTTCATAAGGATCCTAATCCTACAAAGAAGTTGAATTCCTAGCAAGGAGGCCCTCTAGGAGTTCTTATTAGTCTATGTCTATTTCCCTTGTCCCTCAAGTCTTGTGTCTATATATATATGCAATGCAATAGAGAAGTTAAATCATAGCATGGTATCATGAGCCCGGGTTTACGTGTTTTTTTTCCTGACACCGCAACTCCTCCATCCATTGACTTGACATCGATCTATTCCTTCCAGCCTCGAGTTCTCTTTTCTGCTTGAGTTCCTTGCCGAGACCATCCCCGCCGGCCAAGCTCCTACCTACCCACAGAGCAGACAAGACCGGTCACTGGAGAGACGGACGGCGCGCCAGCCGAGAGCTCCTTCGGTGTCTGAGAAACTCACTCCGGCGCCCCGCTCCCCTAGCCGACGCTCGCTATTTATACGTGCCCTCGCAGGGCATGGAACACACCACACCCTGTCTGTTCCCCTTTCTTTTTCCTCCACCTTCGCCATGACGGCAAGCTCCAGGCTCTTGTGGGATAGAGGTTGGTTCACCGACCGAGCAACAACGAGTGCGGAGGCGGCGCAGGCGATTGCGGACATTAGATCTCCTCAACAAGTCGGGCGCAGCGGCGGCACAGGCGGCCATTACGGGCAGCATCTCTCCCCGCCGAAGGGTTGTGTGTCGGCTTGTGTCCCACGAAGGCCACCACTCCTCCCCTCCCATTGATGCCAAGCTTGGTGGTCTTCCCCTCCCGTTGAAGCATCACTTCCAGTGAGCTTTCCGCCAAACATGAGGAAGACATGTTGTGGGAAACAGCCCTCACCGCGAGCAACCCCCGAAATGAGGCACCTAGGTGCAGACGACCGGTCTACCGCACCTTGTGTGCCGGCTACCCCGGAGCTGCACGGAAGCTTCTTTACCGCCGGGAACTCCAGAGCTAAAAACGGAGCACGAATGACCCACCACGGCCGCCACTGTAACTTTAGAGGTTAAACTCATGTATTTCGTCCGGTTTTTATGCAAATCAACTGGTGTGCATGAAATGTGTCTGGTTTATGTAAATTATATCCAAATTTGAATGAATTCCATCCAAGTTTATCTGACTTTGCCGAATTTTGGTTGAAATGTTGGCGGATGTTTAAGACTACGGTTGGATGGAAGGTTCCCGCATCAATGTCCGCAGACTGGTCCCCCCCCCCCACACACACACCCGGTCCGCGTATCGATGTGGTGTCTGTTTTAGGGATTGGTGTTGGAGATGCCCTTAGGGGCCTTCTTCACAGGTAGAGATGGATGGTATTGCGGATGTCTGGCCAACTAGGAGCCGACAGTCCCCCTCTCGCCCCGCCATGGTTCTGTTGCCCATCCCCATATGCGTGTCTCCGTCCCCCTCTTTAGACATTTTGCTCAAAAGGCACAACTCGAATAGCAACTTCACCAAACAACAACGCCTGCTCATAGCAGCTTCCCCACATCTCACAGCCCACAATCATCTTTTTGAAAGTCACAACCCACAATCATCTTTTTGAAAGCCACAACCCAACCAAACACGCCCTAAACCTAACCAAACACCCCCTTAGTATCTATCGTTTGCGATTTTATTAATTTAATGTTGGCGTAATGACTTCGACCAAAAAATAGATATGCCGTGGAAAAGTTAGTGCATAAGTCAAGTATTTGTCTTCGGTCATCTTGACAACTCCAATCCAACCAAACTCAACCCGCATTCCAAGAAAAAACATGAAAAACACACTAAGAGAACAGGTACAATTTTGAGGCTTTGAAAAAGAATGAGGCGGTGGGAAGAAGAAAGGCTGTAGGGGTCCGAGTACCTGCGTTGGGAGGGTTGCGATGCCCATAGCCACGCAGCTCAAGGCGACAGGTAACAATATAAGCTAGAAGTGTACTGGTCGGTTATCTTGTGGGGAGGCATAGAAGCAAATGGGTAACATAAGCGGGGGAGATCCTCCGGTGGAATGAGAGGCACAACCATCGACGGGCAGGTTCCCTTTTGGCTCTAGCGTGAAAATATCAGTTGTATGTCTAAATCTAATAGTCTTCAATCTCGCTCCTACTTTTCCATATTTCATTTTCATGTTTATTTTCCTACCTACGTGAGATGGGTATGTTCTTTTGGAAAAGTACGACAACATTTGGTTCGAGGGCAAGGCTGAGTTGGTTGAGGATATCCCCAACAATGTGGTTAGGGATGGTCTGTTTTTGTTGTTTGGTTGTTTATGGTTAGTGATGTTGCATAGCCACATTTTATTGTTTGGTTGGAAGGATGGAAAGGGGTGGCCAATTGTTGTGGTGAGATTACCCATAATGATTAACTACATGAGAATATAGCTACATAGATATGCTTGACAACATTGATTTTCAAAATCATAGCTAAATTTTAACATCATAGACCAACATGTGATGCGGGAACTCAAGACCTTATGCTCTGATACTATGTACATGTGATGCATGAAGTCAACACATGAACATGAATATTGTGAAAGTCGACCACAATTTTTAAATATATTGCGAAAGCCAAGACTTGAACTCAAGATCTTATGTTTTAATATCATGTCAAGCTCCATGCACTAGCCAACCCAAC
The DNA here is from genome assembly GCA_950022295.1 of Bromus sterilis. Lineage (NCBI taxonomy): Eukaryota > Viridiplantae > Streptophyta > Magnoliopsida > Poales > Poaceae > Bromus > Bromus sterilis. The sequence continues at coordinate 12,010,898 of OX465596.1, forward strand.
CAAAAGTCTAAACTGATGGAAAGGTCTAGTCAATCCACATATACACTCATCATTATGTGTTTTGCTTCCTACAACATACAATTCTATTTTTTTCTATTTATTATATCCCCTATTTCACCTTTCGATATTTGGGGTCAATGCTGCAGAAGGATGGTGATATTGATGAAGACGTTAGCCATCGAATCAAAGTTGGATGGCTAAAGTGGCGCCAAGCTTCTGGTGTTCTCTGTGATAAGAGATTGCCACAAAAGCTAAAAAACAAGTTCTATAGAACGGCGATTCGACCTGCGATGTTGTATGGTGCTGAATGTTGGCCAACTAAAAGGCGACATGTCCAACAACTAGGTGTGGCAGAGATGCGCATATTGAGATGGGCATGTGGCCACACAAGGAAGGATCGGATCCGGAATGATGTTATATGGGAGAGAGTTGGGGTGGCACCAATTGAAGAGAAGCTTGTCCAACATCGTCTGAGATGGTTTGGGCATATCCAGCGTAGGCCTTCTGAAGCGCCTGTGCATATCAGGCGGTTAAGGCGTGCTGATAATGTCAAGAGAGGTCGGGGGAGGCCAAACTTGACTTGGGAGGAGTCTGTGAAGAGAGACCTGAATGACTGAGCTATCAACAAAGATCTAGCTCTGGACAGGGGTGCGTGGAAGTTAGTTATCCACGTGCCAGAACCGTGATTTGGTTACGATATCTTTTGGGTTTCAGCTCTAGCCTACCCCAACTTGTTTGGGACTGACAGGCTTTGTTGTTGTTGTATTATATCCCCTATTTACAGCTTCCCGTTTACTCTGAACATTTTGCGTAGACAGGTATAAAGACACTTAAACTTACCATGGAGGCGTAAATTCAGTGTGAAATGCTAGGGCGAAAATGGGGCAGCAAAGCGCACATCCGCTTCTAGTACATATCTAAACTCTGAAGGAAGTAAACCTCAGAAAGTCATGTTGGTAGACATGAGACGTGTTTCCATTCAATTAACAACAATGGAATTGGTGAAGATCCTCATCTAACTCTAAACAATGAGGTTTCGGATGGGGAAATCACTGTAAAGAAACTTGTCCAAGAAATTGAAGCCTTGCTCACCTCCGGTGACGCCGGGCTTCTGTGGAGCGAAGGGCGAGCTGGAGCCACGGCGAATCGAGGATAGCACCGATGGCCGGCGTACAAGCCACGCGGCCTCGATCCCACTGACGCCGAGGTGCCCGAGCACCCGTAAAATTCCCTCGTTGTGACCAAAGGGAAATGTGAGAGAGACGAAGGGCGGCACCTCGACGTCGCCGCTAACGCGCCGCCGCTAGATCCAAAATCGGCCATGCCGGCGCTGCTTTTTTTTCCTCTGTCGGCCGCTCGGTGCTTCCAGGAGACTCGCTCGTGCTAACTGCAGAGAGAAATAGGGTGGTCAGAGCCCGGCACAGAAGTTCGGAGGGAGATACATTGCTCAACCGCGCCGCCGAGAGAGAGAGAGAAGGAGAGAGAGGGAAGAGGCTGCACCACGAGCGTCGGCAGCTTTGCTCAACCGCGCCCCCGCGCCGATCCAGAATCGCAGCCGCCGCCGGTGTCTTTTCCTCTTCTTTCGGTGCGAGAGGGTGAGCTATCGGCAGCCAAGCTTTGCTTCTCCCTATCCACTTGACACTGAGCCAGAGCTACCGTGCAATGTCACGACTCGACACCCATGAGAAATTGTGTTTTTTTCTATTTATTTTCAATCATGGTAGTACAACGAACATCAGAAATAATAAAAATTGCATCCAAAATCATGAATGATTCAAAGAAATAATATATTAAGTTTAAAAAAAATCACAACATCGATCCTCAAACCTTTCACAAGCATTTGGAGCGAACGGTTCGGATGTGTTTTATCATTCTATTCGGTCATATATTTGTCCGTAGACCGGTTTTTTTGTTCATTTTTTTGTAAATTAGATGTCAATTAGGGGAGAGCGGCTTTGCGGGTTTTTGAACCGCCACCACGTAAGTGTCTGATACCTCGGCCCTACCCAAAACTGTTCGAGCTAAAAACTCTTATTGCACGCGAAGGGTTGCCATGAATTTTTATGATGGTCAGCCCGCTTCAGAGCGTAATGCGTCTCGTCGGCAATGATGTCGGTCAGAGCTCCATTCTTCATCTTCTTCACTATCGAAGAGACATGACGAGGTGGCGCTGAAGCGACGACGTTGGTTCAATGACGATTAGAGCTATGTTCTATGCGTCTATTCAATGCCGAAGAGATACAACGGGATGACATTTAAGGGACAATTTCACTTCAATGCCGATGCGGTGATTGAGAAATCTAATGTTTTCCTGCCATGAAGCCGATTGCCCGCCTGTCACTCGCACATGGCTATTTAAGCTGGACGGCAAGTCTCAAACCTAGCCACTCTCATTTCCATGTGATTTAACCCATCCGCATCATCAGCCCCAAGTCGTTCTGCTCTTGCCATCCACACTTTATCTGGTAGCCATGGTTCGTGTCAGATATGATTCCAACGTATCACTCGGTAGGGTATCTCGAGCTATATGATCTAGAGTCGATGATAACAGAAGATGCAGAGTTACCCCAATTCGGAATCTCTAAAGAGATAAAGTTCTATTTCTACTTGATCTTAATGGGTGTATGGTAAAGTACAATGATCAAGAGATTATTGTTTTGTTTAAGATGAGATATCGGGAGCCTAGATTACAAGAAACCTAATCGAAGACATTGGTGGAGAGGAGTCCTCCATGGATTTGGACCCCTTAACTTCATTGACAAGGCTTCTTGAATATTCCATATAATGCATCATGGATCATTTAATGTAGCCCATGACAAAACCGACAAGGGGTCCTCGGCCCGGCCCACCAGGCAGGGAGTCAACATGGCGAGAGGCCTCTTATACAGGACACCGTTAGTAGCCCCTGAGTCGGTCTTCAGGCCAGCAACATCTCGGGGTAATCCAAGCTACTCATCGCTTTCAATCTTCGGTCTTGAAAACTAGTTCAACAAAAGCTTTCTCGAACAATGTCTTCATGCAACCATCGTCCATCGGCCGAGCTGCCACCCGAGGTGACACAACCACCACGATCTTGAAAAGGTCGAAAGAGTGTAACCGATTTGTTGGGTGAGATAAGTTCTCACGTTGTCTCTTGAAAGTCGTCTTATCCGAATTTGATGATACATACCGGTTTTGTTGATGAAGATAGTCGACCTCTGTGAAAAAAATCCTTCCCAACGAGTTATATAGTCAGTAGCCCTAAATGCGCATGGCAGACTAAAATCCAGGATGGAACTTGAGTCTTGTATAGAAAATTGCAAAGTGCAGTAGTCCCCGAGACCCGGATCGGACGCGAGTGACCGACCTGAGGATCGACATCGTTCCTAATAGGATTTTTGCATTATCAAGTAGAAAATCGTTGATCCAGTAGCCCCCGAGACTTGGATAGATTTGCAAAATCGACTTGAGTATCAAATTCACAAACTTGGGAACACATTTAGAGCAAATATGTATTGCACGTAAAAAATCATGAGAAACATCAATGAAGTAGCCCTAGAGACTCAGGTCTACTAGCATGGCTGACCTGAGGATTGAATCTTCCCAGGCACTTTCTTAAACGATGAACGACATTTGGGCGCAAAAAGCACCTAGGATCATTATGTGGGATCCATTGATTAACCTTTCATACATTAGTTTAGAATATAACTTAGCCGACCAGTGGCATGGGGGCAATAGCACTTCAAATCAACCTTGATGAAGATGAAGTCTTACCTCTTGGATCAAAATCACGTAACAGGTTAAAAGTATCACGAGTCAAGACTGGCGGCCCACTGGAAGCTTCGGCAGGCCCAAGATCAGCCCACCCAAAGCATAGACGGCTGCACCGACATGAAGTCCAAACCGAGTTGGAGTCCAAGGTGTGACCGCCAAGACTAGCTAGATTAGGCAACTCTCTATGTAAACGTAGACAGACTCCTCGAGACCTAGCCTAGTATATAAAGGCTAGGGGAGGGGGCGTCTAGGGCACTCAATATTCGCCTCATAATACTTTCGGCTAGAGAAATTTCGTCGGAACCTCCACTGTAATCGCCTCCACAATATAATACGTCAAGCCGGGAGTAGGGGTTTTACCGATCGAGGGCCCTGAACCTGGGTAAATCCATGTCTCCTGTTAGCCACGAGATCGCAACCTTGCACTCCTTCTCTTACGATCAAACCCAGGATTCCTAACCATGAGATTTGCTGAGGCTAATCCTCATCGCTTAGCTGAACTAGTGGAAACTAAGTAGCATACAAAAAAACTAGACAATTTGGATATTGACCACAACACAATCTGAAGATCAAAGCATAGACAAAAAGCAACAAACGGCAAAAGAAAAAAACACAAAAGTCATCTAGGGACACAAATTGAATAAGGGCAATAGTAGGCTCAGTTTGGTTTGGGGGAACGAAATCAAAGTTTTAGGAAGAACTAGACTGGATGAGTTATTTAGAATGACTAGAATGAATAAAGGAAAAAGAAAATCTATTCAATACATATATAATGCATGATTAGATTAAATAAAAAGTAAGAAAAAATTAAAAAAATTAAGCATAAAAACGACATGGTTGGTTTATGTTCCAAGCTTCGAGGATGCAAATTCCTTATTAGCAAGGCTTTATTACGGGTAGACATGTCCAAATACACCCTAATTCTTGGGCTTGCACACCATATTACCAACAATCATTGTAGTTTCAATGTCATCAAATCCAAACCTCCTTCATCAAGTCAATACACCACAACACCGATGTAACGGCGTGTAATATGCTGGAAGAAAGCCATTAAGAGGGCAGATAAATTGTCGGGAGAGTGTTTCTCCCGGCAGATATAATTGCTACAAGAACGAGTGTCGGGGATTAGTTCTCCCGGCAGATAAACTAGTGTCAATATTTATCCCGTTGATCCAATACCATGAGGAGAGCTTAAGGCAACTCCAATGCACGATCGCATTTGATTTGATTTTATCCATTGGGATCTGAGTGACCAAAAGATCATGGTCCAACGCACAGACACAAAGCCATATTATGTTCGTGTGGACACATTTCCAGCCTAAATTTAGGCCAGGGTTTACATCCATACAGACACCAGACAGATGCATCGTGCATCCGTTTGGTATCTGCCCCAAACAAACAAGTCGGTGACCCACCCACCATTGAAAGGTCATTTAAAATGCGCATGCGAGGGGGGGCACATCGCCCACTCATCTCCCTCCTCTACTCCAAAGTCGACAATCGCCACCCCCGTCAAACTCAAGTGAGGACCGTCGCCACTGCCAGGCCCCGCCGACGCCAATGCCATGGAAGTGGATCCTTGGGAGGGACATGAAGCATGACCATCAGGTCGACTCCTTCTCGGGGCCGCGTCGTCGTGCAGCAGGCTTCACTTTGACGCGCCCTACGACCTCGTTGTAATCAGTACAAGCCTATGTGTCAACAAGTGTGAGCGGTACTGGCAGGAGGACAACCCGTTGCAATGGCCTGATGACCACCCGCCGAACGGGTAGCACCTGAACCTAGAGAAGGTCCCGGTGTCAGTTGTTCCAGTCTTCGGACGCGCGCGAGGCCAAGATACACCATAATTGTACCCGGCTCCTCGACGACCTCTGCCACGCTCGACGTTCGTCGTCAATTTGTCGTTCCAGGACACTTGATTCCACGATGAGTACGACGCGTGACGCCGATCATACTTTATCGCTCATAGTCCCCCCCCCCCGCGTACGCGTGCTCCTAGTCCCCCATGTGCACGTGTGCGTGCTCTTTGGGTGTGTTTGGTAGCCTGCACGACCCCGTGTCATGTTATTTCGTTGAGTCATTTTTAGTGTAGACATGCTGAATATAGACAACTGTAATTGTTTGGTAGCCTACATGCGTTGAGACATGTTATGTTGAAACTTTGTTTGGTAACCTATATCTAGAAATAGATGATGTGTTGAAACTTTGTTTGGTATCCCGTGTCTGAGGTAGATTTGGTAACTCCTCCTTAAGTTGGTGGGCCGAGAAGAGAACTAGTGGGTCGAGACATGAAATGATGGGTTGGGCATGGTGGGTTCGACTCATACATGCTGACCAGCGAACCACTTCCTAGAGGTTCTCCACTCAGCATGGCTATGCGGCCAAATGGATAGAGATCAACATAGCCGAGCATACCCCATGCAGTCTACCATACAGTAAAAAGTGGGTCGAATCAGGAATACGCATGCTCTTGCATGCTACCAAACACATCCGCAAAGACTGATGAGGAGGACAGTGAGGCCTATGAGAAGGCCCTCGATGATTTCAAGCTTGACAAGCTTGTTGAATAGGAGGACCTAGCGGAGACACTAGCCTTATCGGTCGCATGCGATGTTGTCGTACCCAAGCGGGAGGAGTCGAACGACCATAATGTGTGGTCACTGTCATTGGTGGGGAAATCGTGGCCGTGAACGACCACGATGCCCTGCACGCCGGAGTGGGTGTCGACCGCTTCTGTGTGGGTCGGCGCAAACATGTGGGTACCGGAGCAGCAACAACCACAGTTGAAGAAGCCGCAACCGCAATAGACCCCATGGTCGTATCCATGGAACCCTCCTGCCTTCGCTGACCTCACCAACGAGAACGACGACCACAACTAAACCTCGTGGCCGGTCCCATGGCCAGTCCCATGGCCTATTTTATTTATATCTTCTTTAGTTTAACTAATGTAAGACAAAATTTTATTGGCAATGTTAAATGTTTTAAATTTAAAAACGTTGAAATACACCCATCCCGTTGGGCGCACCTACGGGGCAACGGAGAAGATCGAATGTTGCTCTTCCGTTTGGTTCTCTCGGTTGAAGATGAGCTTTGCTACACCTACAAACAATTACAGGATGAAGGGGTTTACAGGGTGAGGTGGTTGCTCTTGATTGGATGTTAATGGATCATGGGGCCCACCCCCTGCAATTCAGGGGGGGCATTATAATTAGGAGACTAAGAAAACTTGTAAGCTTTTGTATCAATCGTGTAAGTCTAGCATTTTTGGTTGAAGATAGTAGGTAGAGAGTAAGGAGAAGACTTATCTAATGAGTAGGACCCAACAATCCTTCCTTCAACTCTTTGCATCATATGAGAAAAAAAACTTCAGAAAAAATTGCGGAAAAAGTATCTTCAATCTTGGGTCCATTGTTGTTGAGAAAATATTGCAGTCCTCCCATATGGTTCAAACAAAGATGTTTTGTGCTTTGTATATTTTTATTCCGCTCTACTTCTCTTTTCCCCGTGGGACGCCGTCATCACCGTTCGCCGTTGAAAAACACTTTGCTGATCGCAGCGTCGACTTGGAACTTTCAACGTTTTCCCCGTAGTAATGAACATGAGCAGTGGATGGAACGTCGACGCACGCGAAGAGTACACGAATCAATTTCCTTCTCCAAAAGTTGACCCGGCACGACGACAAGCGCGCGCCAACCCAACCACTTTGGGGCAAACATTCTTGGCGAACCACGAGTTTGGATTGACAAAAACCCACGGCACGTCGTCACTCGCGTCCCCGACGAACGCATGCCTCCGCGCTCCAAGTACATGCGAAGTGGATCCATCTCAACCTTTGAACCTCGTTTTTCTCACCCATCAACGAGCGCTGTGAACCACCTCCAACAATTCTCCAACAAACCCTGCCCTGCCCGCACACATCCACCTGACGCCTGAGATGCTTAATCCTCGACATTAACACCTTCAATGCACATCGCAAGTTCGCAACACCCACTCTTATAGCACCAGCTGATAGATCAAGGAGCAAGTGTGGTAGCATAGAGGAGTCGCCATGGGGGGAGAGACCAAGGTGGTGGAGACCAAAGTAGTGGAGCTGAAGACGGCAGTGTACAAGGTGCACGTCCACTGCGGGCAATGCGCGCGCGACATCGAGACGCAGTTCACCGAGTTCCACGGTACGTGCTTTCTGACCAGTTTCTGTCTGTTCTGTATGATTGTTTCGCTGACTGACACTGGCCGGCTGCAGGGGTTCAGGAGGTGAAGCTGGACGCCGGGTCGGGGAAGGTGACGGTGAGGGGCGTCGGGTTCGACGAGGAGAAGCTCAGGGTCAAGGTGTCCCAGGGATGCAGGAAGAGGGTCGAGTACATAGCTCCCCCCAAAGACATCATCACCGAGATCAAATCCAAGAAGGAGGTAATTAGACAGTTCATCTCCCTATCTGAAAAACCATCTGTGTGCGTCGTTCATTCTGTTTCGGTTTCATAATGCAGGAGCTGAAGATCATAACTATGAAGGTTCCCCTGCACTGTCCGGATTGCGCGGTCAGGGTCAGAGAGATCCTACTTGAGCACAAGAGTAATTTCCTCCCCACTAATTCCTCTCAGCCTAAGTGTTAAAATGCTAATAATCGATCAATGTAGGTATCTACGCTGCCAAGACGGACTTCGGCAGCAACACTTGCGTCATCGAAGGCGTGATCGAGGAGAAGAAGCTGACCGAGTACATCTACCAGAGAATCCGCAAGGAGTGCGTCATCGAGAAGGTGGAGACGACGGTGCGCATCGTGGAGGAGAAGATCGAGGTCAAGAAGAAGGAGGAGAAGGTCGGAAAGGTGGTTGAGGAGGTTGTAGAGGTTGTGAAGGAGAAGGTCAAGGAGGTGGTCGCCCCCTACTTCATCCCCTGCACGCACCCGCACTTTGATGACTACTCGCACCGTTGTGGTGGCGGCGGCTTCGGCGGCGGTTGCTCACCGTACGGCGGCGGTGGTGGTGGCTACGGTTATGGCAATGGACATGGGTACGATGGTGGCTGTGGTGGTGGTTACGGCTATGGCAACGGGCATGGCTATGGTGGCGGCTGTGGGTCGTACAGTACACACTCTGAGCTCAGAGGGTACCAGGACACGTCCTTCCTGCATTGCTCTCACCCTGTTGAGTTCCTTAGTCACGACAACCCCAATGGATGCTCCGTCATGTAGAGTGTTTGTGTTTTGTAGGCAGATTTACGGCGAATGTGTTGAAAATTCTAAATAAGTACACTACTGAACTATAGTACGTACTAATTAAGCAGTGTTTAATTTCCTTCACTTTTAAGACTTTAAGAGTTTTTTTTCTTGAGAAGACTTGAAATTTTGGTGCCCACTATTTTTTTCTTTGCCTGCTATATGCCCCCCCCCCAACCAATCGGCAAACAAAATGCCAGCAGCTTGTCGTGGGCCGAAAGAGTAGATTGATTCGGTGACCATGGTTTCTTGCCACTTGGTACTATTTTCTACTCCCTCCGTAAACTAACATAAGATGTTTTAGATTACTAGAGTATTTTGGAATTTCGGTACCTTTTGGATAATCAGTCAACCATGTATGGTCTGAAATCACTAATTGAAGAGTACTCTTTTCAACGAATATTTTACATCTTTTCGTGCTTGACAAGTGGTACACTATATGCCGCCACTTGTCGTGTTTTGGTGTTCTTTTTTTTCCTTTGTTTAGAAGCACGCGGCATGCCTCTCGCGAAAGTAAATTTATGTCTCCACGGGAGGCACGGGGTCGTGCCTCTGGTTTTAGAAGCAGAGCCACACGTGGTATGTCTCTCATGGAAATAAATTCATACCAAATTGCATCACTATTTTATATAGTAATTATTTCTTATTCATTGATATATTTCATGATATGATGCTATTCTTATGCTGTTTTGCCTTATTTTACACAGTTTACAACTTTCCGGTGCCGAAGCAGCAGACGCAGGATTCAGCGGTAAAAAGTGGACGCTGAGTTGCTGAAGAAGAACACCTCCAAATTACCTGAAAATCGACGGAGGCTGTTTTCCAGAAGGATAACGAAGGCACGCAAAAGAGCAACCAGAGGGGGGGCCACAGGGTGTCCAGGCGGCCACCTGGCGCGGCCCCACCCCTGGCCGCGCCGGGAGGGCGCCTGGGCCCCCTGGAGCTCTCCCGGCTCCCCCTCTGGCCTATATACCCCTCGTCGTCCAAAAACCCTAAAAAGGGGAGAGTTTCCGGAGTTCCGCCGCCGCTCCGTGGCGGAAACCTACAGAGAAGAAAAGCCATCTCTGGCGGGCAGATTCCGCCGGGGAGATCACCTCCCGGAAGGGGAGATCGTCGCCATCGTCATCACCATCGTCACGGGCATCATCGAGATCATCATCAACATCATCCCCACCATCAGCACCATCTCCATCTTCATCCAATCTTATCTCACAATTGCAACTCGCGTTGTAATCCGTACTATCTATCCTCTCTACTCTATCGGTGTTGATTACTACTTTGTGGTGAATGCTATTGAGTTTTGTTGGAGAAATATTATTGTGTTCAGATTGTTTATCATCTATTTATCCCCACTGATCATGATCTCTTTTATGTCTTGTGAGTAGTTACTTTAGTTCTTGAGGACATGGGAGAAGTCTAGTTGTTAGTAGTCATATGATGTTGAAATAATATGTGTTGGTTGATATTTAAGTTGTGTTGTTATTTTTCTAGTGGTGTTGTGTGAGTCGAACACTCAACACTTCGCCTTATCAAGGACCTAGGGGGATACATTGTGTATAAAGAATGCTTACGGTGGGTTGCCGGAGTGACAGAAACCTAAACCCAGTTCGCACGCTTTTGCACAAGGGAACAATGAATCACCGATCGTATTGCTATGGTTAGGCTTTTTCCTTAATTACTATTTTGTAATTGCGGATGCTTGCAAGGTGTTTAATCATAAGAGTGCATTCATCTTAGTCTAGAGGGTGCACTAGCATAGATCCACCCACCAAACACTTATCAACCCAGCACATAGTACCGGTACGGAATATGGCGAAATCACATGACTACCTCTCCCGTGTGTCCTCAAGAACACTTTAGCTTTTATAAGTTCAGTTGCTAGGCCTCTCCTTTGCTCAGAAAGGATTGGGACACTCTTTATCATCCAGTACCTTTTACTCTGCCAGTCTTTACTATCCTGTTGCTTATACCAAGAAAATCCCTAAAAAGTTATCTTTCAGTGTTTGCAGTTATCTCTTTACCAAAGTCACTTGCTATTACCTTCTGCTCCTCGTTTGGTTCGACACTCTTACTTATCGAAAACGCTACAATAGATCCCTCTACGTTGAGGGTCATCAAGCTACGTTTTCTGGCGCCGTTTCCGGGGAGTGTAGCGCTATTAGTAAGTGAAGCTGGTAAGGAAGCTTTTATATTTCTGTTTTAGTTTTGTTGTTGCTGTTTTTGTCCTTATGGAGACCCCTACTATTGGATCGTTGTTCTCGGGGAGCCGCCCACCGCTAAGGTAGTCACTCCTACCCCTACTGAAATTGTGCCTTATAAGATACCATCTGGTATTATCGATTATGTCTTAACCAATCGCTATGCAGGAGACAGGCATCCAGGTGAACACTTGCTATATTTATCACAACTATGTTCATTATTCAAGCTTGCAGGTGTGTCACTGGAGTTTGTTATGAAGAAGTTATTCTCCGTATCGCTCACAGACAAAGCTTCAGATTGGTATAAGCTCCTCGATAACCCACATTCTCTTAATTGGAAAGAGCTCAAGTCTCTCTTTTATACAAAGTTTTACCCTCTTCAAGAAGTTTATCGAGACAGGAATTCCATCTATAACTTTAGGTCTCGCGAAGGAGAGAGCATCGCTCAAGCTTGGGGGAGACTTAAATCCCTAATGTTCAAATGTCCTATCCATAAGCTCCCCAAAGATATTACACTTACAAATTTTTATGCCATGCTTTCTCATCAGGATAAGGAAAGGCTGGATACCTCCTCTAGCGGGGTATTTCAGACAAAGAGCGTTGAAGAAAGATGGGATCTCATCGAAAGGATCCAGAAGAATACTGAAGACTGGGAAATTGATAAAGGTATTGAACCTGCTATAAATTATGAGCATGATTATATTGAGAGTTATGTGAAGACTGATTATTTCAATACCTTTTGCTCTAAGATTCGTCTGGATTCCCATCTAATGATTGATTTTTGTAAGAATTTTGCCTCCCATATTGATTCTTTTAAGATGAAGAAGGATCAGTACCATAAGCCTTTCAAAGAAGTACCTATTGATATTCACGTTGCTGATCCCATTTTGCCTGCAGTTATATATGAACAACCCCCTTTTCCTTCAAGAATAAGGGAGCACTCTTTTGTGACAGGCATCATAAATAAAAGTGAGAGAAGAACAGGTGAACCTGAGGACCAGATCAGAGTCGATCCTCAAGTTGCTATGGTTAAAGATTTAGTTACTAATGATGCTTCAGATTCTATTATAAATTTTTTTGCTGTTTCAACTAACATTGTCACAGCCAAGAATAAAAGCCCAATTTCAGGTACACCAGTTGTATCTGTTAAAATAGGAGATCACAATTATTACGAGCTATGCAATCTGGGATCGAGCGCTAGCGCGATTCCTTATTCGCTTTATCAAGAGATCATGACTGAGATTTCACCCTGTGAACTCGAAGAGATTGATGTTACTATTCATCTTGCAAACAAAGCTACTATCTCTCCTATTGGGATTGTGAGAGATGTTGAAGTCCTATGCGGAAAGGTAAAGTATCCTACTGACTTTCTCGTACTTGGTTCAGTACAAGATAGCTTTTGTCCTATTATTTTTGGTAGACCTTTTCTCATAACTTGTGGAGCTATTATAGATTGCAAGAAAGGTAAAGTTTCTGTTGAATTCAATGGTGAGCCATATGAATTTAACTTTTCTAAGATTTACAAGCAGCCTCGTGGTATTGAATTACCTAGTGATGATAAAATTATTGAAAGTATTGCTTCTATTGTTATTCCCCCTAATGATCCTTTGCAGCAATACATGGAGGACCACGAGAATGACACTCATATGCAGGAAAGAAATGAAATTGATGAAATCTTTTTGAGACAACCTGCTATCCTTAAGCACAACCTTTTGGTTGAACCTTTAGGAATTCTATCCAAACCAAAAGAATACCCGGTGTTTGATCTCAAACCTCTTCCCGATACACTCAAGTATGCTTATTTAGATGAAAAGAAAGTATATCCAGTTATTATCAACTCTAACCTTTCAGGATATGAAGAGGAGCGATTATTGGAAGTACTTCGTAAACACCGTGGTGCAATTGGCTATACCCTTGATGACCTTAAGGGAATTAGTCCATCTATCTGTCAACATACTATCAACCTCGAGCCCGATGCTAAACCTGTTGTTGACCATCAACGACGGTTGAACCCAAAGATGATGGATGTTGTGAGGACCGAAATCCTCAAGCTTCTAGCTGCAGGTATTATCTACCCTATAGCCGATAGTAAGTGGGTAAGTCCAGTTCATTGTGTTCCTAAGAAAGGAGGGACAACTGTAGTCCCTAATGATAAGAATGAACTAATACCTCAAAGAATTATTATTGGGTATAGAATGTGTATTGATTACAGGAAGTTGAACAAGGCAACCAGGAAGGACCACTACCCGCTGCCCTTTATTGATCAGATGCTTGAGAGGCTGTCCAAAAACACCCACTTCTGCTATCTTGACGGGTACTCTGGCTTCTCTCAAATTCATGTTAACACCGCCGATCAAGAGAAGACCACTTTCACTTGTCCTTATGGTACTTATGCTTATAGGCGTATTCCTTTTGGTTTATGCAATGCCCCTGCTACTTTTCAGAGATGTATGTCTGCAATATTTCATGGTTTCTGTGAGGAGATTGTGGAAGTCTTCATGGACGATTTCTCCGTCTATGGAACTTCCTTTGACCACTGTCTCCACAATCTTAATAAAGTTTTGCAGAGATGCGAGGATACAAACTTAGTTCTAAACTGGGAAAAGTTCCACTTCATGGTTAACGAAGGGATCGTGCTTGGCCACAAGATTTCCGAGAGGGGAATTGAAGTGGACAAGGAGAAGATTGAAGCTATCGAAAGGATGCCCTATCCAAGGGACATTAAAGGTATTCGTAGTTTTCTCGGTCATGCTGGTTTCTATAGAAGATTTATTAAAGACTTTTCTAAGACCTCGAGACCCCTAACTAATCTTCTCCAGAAGGATGTTCCTTTTGTATTTGATGAAGATTGTAAGCAGGCTTTCGACGTTCTTAAGAAAGCTTTAATATCTGCTCCTATAGTACAACCGCCTGAATGGAATTTGCCCTTTGAAATTATGTGTGATGCTAGTGATTTTGCTGTTGGAGCTGTTTTAGGACAAAGGGTTGATAAAAAGTGAATGTTATTTATTATGCTAGTAAGACCCTTGATAGTGCTCAAAAGAACTATGCTACTACTGAGAAGGAATTCTTAGCAGTAGTGTTTGCTTGTGATAAGTTTAGGCAGTATATTGTTGATTCCAAAGTTATTATTCATACTGACCATGCTGCCATTAAGTATCTTATGACGAAGAAGGATGCCAAACCAAGACTCATCAGATGGGTACTCCTTCTTCAAGAATTTGATTTGCAGATTGTTGATAGAAAAGGAGCAGGCAACTCTGTAGCGGACAATCTTTCAAGAATGGAAGATATTCCGCATGATCCCATCCTAGTCAATGACAGTTTTCCAGACGAACAACTTGTCGTTGTTAAAGTACAATCTCTTTCCGATCCTTGGTTTGCAGATTATGCTAATTTTATCGTTGCAAAGTATTTGCGTCCAGGTTTAACATTTCAGCAAAGGAAGAAGTTCTTCCATGATTTGAGGCATTACTTTTGGGATGACCCTCATCTTTTCAAAGAAGGTCCAGACGGGATCGTGAGAAGATGCATACCGGAACACGAGCAGAAGGACATTCTCAAGCAATGTCACGATAGTCCCTACGGAGGACATCACGCCGGTGAGAGGACCGCACATAAGGTTCTCCAATCAGGTTTTTATTGGCCTATTCTCTTTAAAGATGCTAGAAGTTATGTTTTAGCTTGTGATAAATGTCAGAGAGTTGGTAATATTAGTAGGAGGAATGAGATGCCTATGAATTACTCACTAGTGATTGAGCCTTTTGATTGCTGGGGTTTTGATTTTATGGGTCCTTTTCCTTCTTCACACAAGTACACTCACATATTAGTTGCTGTTCATTATGTAACCAAGTGGGTTGAAGCAATCCCCACTGAGAGTGTTGATCACAAAACATCTTTGAAAATGCTCAAAGATGTAATTTTCCCTAGGTTTGGTGTACCCAGGTATCTCATGACTGATGGAGGATCACACTTCACGCATGGAGCTTTTAGAAAAGCTCTAGCCAAGTACGATGTCAATCATAGGATTGCGTCACCGTACCATCCTCAAACTAGTGGGCAAGTTGAGCTCACCAATAGAGAGATCAAGTTGATCTTGCAGAAGACAGTTAACAGAAACAGGAAGGACTGGTCAAATAAGTTAGGAGATGCTTTGTGGGCGTATAGAACTGCTTACAAAAACCCCATGGGCATGTCTCCCTATAAAATGGTCTATGGCAAGGCTTGCCATTTGCCATTAGAGTTAGAGCACAAAGCTTTCTGGGCTGTTAGAGAGCTTAATGCTGACCCAAAGTTAGTTGGTGAAAAGCGTCTCATGAACTTGACTTCTCTAGATGAGTGGAGAAGTGAAGCTTACGAGAGCGCTAAAATGTTCAAGGAAAAGGTAAAGAAGTGGCATGATAGGAGGATTCTGAAACGTGAATTTAATGTTGGTGATAAAGTTTTATTGTTTAGATCCCGTCTCAGGTTTTCTCCAGGTAAACTACTTTCCAGGTGGGAAGGGCCATTTCATATCGAAGAAGTCTACCGGTCTGGTGCAATTAAGATTAACAATTTTGAAGGCACCAAACCTCAAGTTGTGAACGGGCAAAGACTCAAGCATTACATAGCGGGAGACCCCGTCAATGTTGATGTAAATATAATCCGCACAACAACTCATGAAGAACATGTTGAAGCTCTGTTTCAGACACTGACAGAAGCAGAATAAGAAAAGGTATGTATTACGGTAAGGAAACATCGCGAACCGCCATAAAAGTTCCATATTACGAGTTTTTGGAAAATTGGGAAAATTCGAGGCCTAAGTGGAGCCGGAGACGAGCTCCAGGGGGCCCAGGCGCCCCCCTGGCGCGCCCTACCCCCTGGCCGCGCCGGGAGGCCGCCTGGGCACCCAGGACTCCGTCTCCGACCCCACTTTGGCTCGTTACCTTCCTTTTGTTGCAGAAATTTTTTCTATATATTTGTCCGGATCGTTCCGGCAACGTATCTCGCGATTTCGTGTGTTTTCTTTTCGATCTGTTTCTGCCAGGAAATCTTTTAGCTAGACCTAGGTGCCATGGCTTCCCCAAGTTCCCCCAAGGACAAGTTCGTCATCAACGTCATCAACCCTTACCTCGCTGAGGTGAAGAAGCATCCTCAGGTCCTTCGTGTGGAGGACGGTGTTCTCCACAAGGAAGATCTGAAGGGACCAGTCATGGAGGGGAGCACCGAGGAGCGGCTGAAGGAGATGGAACATGAAGTCTTCAAATTCAAGAAGATGGTGGAGCGTGGTGTTGAAGCCAACTTCGACATCAGGAACGAGATCGAGGCTTCCCATAGGAAAGAGATGAAGGAGATGTGGTCAAGCTTGTACGCACTAGAAGAAAAAGTTTATCAGCTCCAAGCACAAATCTATGATCTGCACAACCAGAACTGTGAGTATGAACTAAAGTTTCTGCGCATGGGTTTGGGTGCTGAGTGCAGGATCCTGGAGACTGGAATGTCCTTCGAGACTGGAAAGGAGTTTCCATGGAAGCGCTTCGCCAAGGAGTACCTTATTGAGAATAACAAGAATGAGGAGTAAATCTCCTCGGGTAATGGCATCCCCTCAGCTTGTTCCAAGCTTGGGGGAGTGCCCGGTATCTTTATCTTTATCTTAGTCTTTTAGATTCAAGTAGAGTCGTATCATGTCTAGGAAGTTTATTATATGAAATAGGTGTTTGCATTGAGGTCTATCACTCCGTCTGCGGAGAGATTGTATCCGTGAGTGTGGAGTCGTCTTTAATGGAATATTAATGAGAAGTCTATTGGTTCCTTCGCTGCACTCGGTATTCTCTTCACGCAATCGGCATCATATGACGATTCTTATGGGGAGTATTGACCTTATATCAGGTATGGCTTTGAAAACTTTATTTAATTTTGGCAAACATAGCTTTGGTCTTGACAACATGCATGTTTTCTCAAGTAGCGACATAGCCAAAACCTTTATGTTATTATGCTTGAAGTGTTATGTTGACAAGGAAGACAACTTGATGTGTTATGCTTACCTTAATGTTTATGCCTTACATGTTTTGCATCTAAATTAGCATCAATTGTCTGTTCTCTCAAAGCCTTTGCTAGCCAAACTCTTTGCCAAGTAGATCTCTGCTTGTGCATCCATACCCTGAAACCATTACCTTCCATATGAGTCCACCATGCCTTCCTATTCGTGGTATTCCCCTACCACTCCTATAAGTATAGAACTTATGTGTTATCCTTAAATGTTCAAAATCTTCTCTTTTGTGCCTCTTGTTTACCTCATGAGGAAGTAGTAGGTAATTCATGATCTTCTCAAGTTGGACAAGTTATACCCCGGGATTGCATGTCTAATCTGCAAACCCATAATACGAGGAGGAACTGGCATGGGTGCGCCCAGCTCGAAAGATATTATAACAAACAAACCCTCCTTCACGCTGGTCTATGAGAAATCAGAAACTTTGGCAGTGATAAACAAAGGAGATTAAGGGGATGTGATCGTCCTCACTTGGGAGCCGTTCCTCGAAACTTGTCCACCTTGAGAAGTAATTGAGCTATCTATTAGCATTCGTTGATAAACTATGCACCACCCCAAAAATCTATTTTTATTCTGTTTGATTTAAGGATAGCACATGAGTTTTCCCTGCTTGCCTTTAAAACAAGGCTTTCTTCCACCTTTATGTTGAGTCAGTTGTCCTACTTTCTTCTTTTCCCTAAGAGAACAGACATTTGATGTTGATGAGGATTCATCCATATAGAGCTGCATTAAGTTTTGTCATGCCATATCCTTGTTGACATTATCTTTTGATAAGAAAGTTGTTTGCGGAAGCTTTTGCCTAGCGAGCATCTTCCTTTGTGTTAGCATTTGCACTTCATGACTATTAACATGTTCTTTCAAAAGCTTCAAATTGTTTTTAGTAGTCCTTTGACCAAGGTTATGTTTGCCATAATTTGATGAGTTTCCTCAGCCTTACTTTTGATTATAATTGTTATTACTTTCTCATAAGTACCTTATGAGTTGAGGTTGCTGTTGAGGATGCTTGAGTTTGATGGAGAAACCTTGATGCTTCTTGTCCGTATTTTATTTATCAACACTTCACTCTCTAAACTTGTGGACAGGTTTACCGAGCTCAGTATTCGCTTGGGGACAAGCGAGGTCTAAGCTTGGGGGAGTTGATACGTCAAAATTGCATCACTATTTTATATAGTAATTCTTTCTTATTCATTGATATATTTCATGATATGATGCTATTCTTATGTTGTTTTGGCTTATTTTACACAGTTTACAACTTTTCGGTGCCGAAGCAGCAGACGCAGGATTCAGCGGTAAAAAGTGGACGCTGAGTTGCTGAAGAATAACACCTCCAAATTACTTGAAAATCGACGGAGGCTGTTTTCCAGAAGGATAACGAAGGCATGCAAAAGAGCAACCAGAGGGGGGCCACAGGGTGTCCAGGCGGCCACCTGGCGCGGCCCCACCCCTGGCCGCGCCGGGAGGGCGCCTGGGCCCCCTGGAGCTCTCCCGGCTCCCCCCTCTGGCCTATATACCCCTCGTCGTCCAAAAACCCTAAAAAGGGGAGAGTTTCCGGAGTTCCGCCGCCGCTCCGTGGCGGAATCCTACAGAGAAGAAAAGCCATCTCTGGCGGGCAGATTCCGCCGGGGAGATCACCTCCCGGAAGGGGAGATTGTCGCCATCGTCATCACCATCGTCACGGGCATCATCGAGATCATCATCAACATCATCCCCACCATCAGCACCATCTCCATCTTCATCCAATCTTATCTCACAATTGCAACTCGCGTTGTAATCCGTACTATCTATCCTCTCTACTCTATCGGTGTTGATTACTACTTTGTGGTGAATGCTATTGAGTTTTGTTGGAGAAATATTATTGTGTTCAGATTGTTTATCATCTATTTATCCCCACTGATCATGATCTCTTTTATGTCTTGTGAGTAGTTACTTTAGTTCTTGAGGACATGGGAGAAGTCTAGTTGTTAGTAGTCATATGATGTTGAAGTAATATGTGTTGGTTGATATTTAAGTTGTGTTGTTATTTTCCTAGTGGTGTTGTGTGAGTCGAACACTCAACACTTCGCCTTATCAAGGACCTAGGGGGATACATTGTGTATAAAGAATGCTTACGGTGGGTTGCCGGAGTGACAGAAACCTAAACCCAGTTCGCACGCTTTTGCACAAGGGAACAATGGATCACCGATCGTATTGCTATGGTTAGGCTTTTGCCTTAATTACTATCTTGTATTTGCGGATGCTTGCAAGGTGTTTAATCATAAGAGTGCATTCATCTTAGTCTAGAGGGTGCACTAGCATAGATCCACCCACCAAACACTTATCAACCCAGCACATAGTACCGGTACGGAATATGGTGAAAGCACATGACTACCTCTCCCGTGTGTCCTCAAGAACACTTTAGCTTTTATAAGTTCAGTTGCTAGGCCTCTCCTTTTCTCAGAAAGGATTGGGCCACTCTTTATCATCCAGTACCTTTTACTCTGCCAGTCTTTACTATCCTGTTGCTTATACCAAGAAAATCCCTAAAAAGTTATCTTTCAGTGTTTGCAGTTATCTCCTTACCAAAGTCACTTGCTATTACCTTCTGCTCCTCGTTGGGTTCGACACTCTTACTTATCGAAAACGCTACAATAGATCCCTCTACGTTGAGGGTCATCACCTGGCCGCCCCGCGCCGTGCCCCGTCATCGGTCGTGCCCTGCGCCGGCCCCTATCATGAGCTTCCCGGCGCCGCGCCGCGCCCCACGCCCTTCTCTAGCGCCGCCCCACCCTTGTCCGACACCACCCTGCCCTGCTTCAGCTCTGGCCATGGCCGACCTCACCTCGGCGGTGGAGATCAAGCCGGACACAATACGGACCGCGTCGACAAATTCTGGTGTGTGGCGGCTTTTTCTGACGTGCACCGACGAGTTCCGGTCAAATTCCGGCCAGTTCCACGGTGGCGCGTTTGCTCTGACGAGGTTCGATCGTTTACGGGTTGAACTGTATACTGCCTTCCAAACTGTACATTTAAAGTTTAGAAGATGGATTTTCGGTGCCCCTTATAAAGTTTAAGAGTCGGACGGACTTTATGGGATATGCTCGGGACCATTTTTTCGATCGAAATTGTAAACACTTCATGTTTTACAGGTTTGACCGATTTTAAGGGGTTTGCTAGAGATTCTCTTGTAGCTTCCGTAGCTTCTAATGATTGCCTCCGAGAAATCAAATACTCTGTTCTATATTAACGATCGTTGAAACGGATGTTGATACGTCCCAAATGTATCTATAATATTTGCTTGTTCCATGCTTATCTTGGTGACTATGCTATATGTTTTGCTACACTTTCATATATTTTTCAATATATTTGGACTAACCTACTAGCTCAGTGCTCCAGTGACTTTTCTGTCTGCTACTGTCTGTGCATTGCAAGAAATACCAAATATATTAAAGTTCTCGAAGAATTCCAGAAAAACCAGATAAAAAATCAACACGACAAAAGACTCCAGAAGCCCGAAGGAGAGGCGGAGGGGGGGGCACCCCCTGGCCAGGCGGCCACACGGCGCGGCCAGGGGGGAGGCCGCGCCACCTGGCCGCCTGGTCAGGTGGGGCCTGATACGTCCCAAACGTATCTATAATTTCTGCTTGCTCCATGCATGTTTTGTGTGATATTGCTATGATCTAGATACACTTTCATACACTTTTGATCATATTTGGACTAACTTATTAACTCAATGCACCACAGTGCCAGGTCCTGTTTTCTGTTGTTTTTCTATTCCAGGTTTCCCCCATATTAAAAATGCTCCAAAAATTCGGGGAAATCGGATAAAAATCAGCGTGAAGGAACCTTCCGGAAACACATGGGTGGGCCAGAGGGCCACCACCAGGGACCCAGGCGGCCACCTGGCGCGGCCTTGGGTCTGGCCGCGCCGCGCCGGGAGGGGAGGGGGGGGGCGCCTGGACCCCTGGTGGCCCCTCTGGCCGCCCCCTTCGCCTATTTATTCCCCGCGACGCGAAACCTCCGAAGACAGAACCCTTTTTCGCGATCTCGCCTCTGTTCCGCCGCCGCCGCGCTTTCAAGATCGGGAGCGCCAACAGACTTCTTCCCGGCACCCTACCGGAGGGAGGATTGACCTTCGGGAGCTTCCCCTCGACCATGGACGCTTCCCGGATGTGCCGTGAGTAGTTTCCCTTGGACCATGGGTCCGTGATCAGTAGTTATGTGATGTTCTCCTCCCCTCTCTGTTCTTCATGGTTTAGACCTCGTGAGCTTCCCTACATGATCGAGGCACATATGTAATTTTGTGCTGTTGCTATGCTGAGTTTGCTGGGATCTGATGGATTATGAGATTATGTTCAGATTGTGATTGAGTAATATATTTGGTTCTTATCTTTTATATTTTTGTTCCTAAGTAATTCTTGCATGTTCTCCGTTGCTGTTTATTGCTTTGGCCAAGTAGTAGGTAGTGACTCCAAGAGGGAACGTTATGCTCGATTGTGGGTTCATGCCCCCCGATGACACACTTGAGTGACAGAAACATGAGTCTAGGGGATGTGTTGTTGCCACAAGGGGGAAAACAACGGTGCTTGTAACCGAGGTTGCAAGGATTGTTTACTTTACGCAAAGTGATTTTTAATGCAGTTGCCTGTTGCTTTGGGTTTACACTTTGGGTGCGGCTCGCAACTTAATACCAGCGAGATGTTCTGGATATACATCTCAAGGTGGATGATTAGTAGTAGATGCAGTTGATTTCGGTCTACTTATTTTGGTGTACCGCCCATGCTTTTGAGCCTCGTCCTTTCTTTGTATCATAGTTAGCATTGTGGTGCGTTTTTAATCCTGTCAATTGTCCAGCTGTAATTTGTTTACCTCGCATAGCAGTTTTATCGTCTTTTGGGAGAGAGACATCACTAGTGAACATCACGGGACCCCCGTCCATATTCTTATCACTGTTTACATGCTCTTTTATTTACCTGCTTTTACTTTCTAGCTGCTATCATTATCATTATCCCTTGCGTTTGATCCTTTGTAAACAACAAGGCCGGAGAGATTGACAACCTCTCTGTACTCATTGGGAGCAAAGTTATTTGTGTTGTGTGCAGGTCCACGTAAATTGCGCCGTTGACACCTACTTATCATCTCCGGAGTCCTACTGGAGACAAACCTTGGTATCTTCACTGAGGGAACTTTGCCGCTATCCTACATCTCACCTTCCACTTGGGGTAACCAACGAGGAGAGATTATCAAGCAAATTTCTGGCGTCGTTGCCGGGGACTCCGAATGCTAAGATAGGGGAGTTGCACACTATCTTTTACCTTTGCTTTTTATTCTTGTTAGTTTACCTTTCAGTTTTTATCTTTGTGTCTTATATCAAAAATTATAAAAAAATCTGCCACACTTGCTACTACTATGGGTTCCACTGAAAACACCAAGTTGTGTGACTTCACTAGTCACAACAAGAAAGACTTTATCTGCACTCCTATTGCCACACCTGCCAGTTCAGCTACCTCTTATGAAATTAAACCTGCTTTGCTAAACCTTGTTATGAGAGATCAATTCTCTGGTGCTGGAGATGATGTTGATTTACACTTAAATAATTTTGTTGAGTTATGTGATATGCAAAAGTATAAAGAAGTAGAAGGTGATGTTGTTAAGCTCAAGCTTTTTCCTTTCTCTTTAAGGGGATAAGCTAAACTCTGGTTTCAATCTTTGCCTAGGAATAGCATAGATTCTTGGGATAAGTGCAAAGATGCTTTTATTGGGAAGTACTACCCACCTGCTAAAATTATCCAATTGAGAAGTAACATTATGAATTTTAAGCAATTGGATAATAAACACGTTGTCCTGGCTTGGGAACGTATGAAATCTCTTGTTAAGAAATGCCCTACACATGGTTTGACTACCTGGATGGTTATCCAAACTTTTTATGCAGGCTTGAACTTTACCTCGCGGAACCTGTTAGATTCGGCTGCGGGAGGAACCTTTATGTCAACTACACTTGGTGCTGCCACAAAACTTCTCGATGAGATGATGACCAACTATTCCCAATGGCACACCGAACGTGCTCCAACAGGTAGGAAGGTACTTGATTATTTCTACTTACTAAGCAACCCTCTATTGATCCTCATGATGTTCCTTTAAATTCTTTGGTTGCTCAGGAACAAGTAGATGTGAGCTTTATTGCTAGAAACAACTTCAACAACAATTCTTATAGGGGCAATTTTGCTAGCAATCCTAGACCGTTTCCATCCAACTATGGGAACAACAACACCTACCCTAGCAACAAGAACCCCACTTCTGAATTAGAAAACATGCTTAGAGACTTTATCACTACCCAAAAATCCTTCAAAAAGAATGTAGAAGAGAAATTAGCTAAATTAGATAATATCTCTTTGAAGGTAGATAGCTTAGCCCTTGATGTTGAGATGCTAAAAATTAGAACCTCTCCCCTTGAGGAGAGGAAAGCCACTCCTATTAATGCTATCCAATTACAAATCAATGAAAATATTAGGATGATGGCTAAACTTAAAGAAAGATGGGCTAGAGAAAAAGAGGAAGATGATAGAATTAAGAGCCTTCCTACACACCACATAGTTGCTACTATCCAAATTGTTGAGGACACTCAAACTATTAGCACCCAACACACTACTAGTCCCATTGGACCTATTAATGGTGATGCTAATACCTCAACCGTAGAAGAAGAAACTCCTATGAACATAGGGGGTTTCAAACAAGTGAGCTTAGATGACACTACTACCACCTTTGATAGTAGTGATATTGATTTTGATAGTTGCACCCTCTAAGAAGTTATTAGCTTGCTACACAAAATGTCTAGAGACCCCCACACTAGCACACTTAATCTTGCCTTCACGGAGCATATCACTAATGCTCTCATCAAAGCTAGGGGGGAGAAGCTTAGAATAGAAGCCTTCATACCTAGGAAGCTATATGATGGTTGGGACCCTATGATAAAAATTAAATTGAATAACTTCTCTTGCTATGCTTTATGTGACGTTGGGGCTAGTACCTCCGTCATCCCCAAAAGAATGTATGACATGTTTGAATTGAAACCTTTTGATTCTTGTTCTTTTGGTGTTCATCTCGTTGATTCTTCCGTAAAGAAATCTTTGGGGAAGATCGACGATGTTCTTATCATTGTCAATGACAACTATGTTCCCGTTGATTTTATTATTATGGATATAGAGTGTGAACCTTTATGTCCAATTATTTTGGGATGTCCTTTTCTTCGCACCATTGGTGCTGTTATTGACATGAAAGAGGGGAATATAAAATTTCAATTCCCTATCAAAAAGGGGATGGAACACTTCCCAAGAAAGAAAATCAAGTTACCTTTTGAGTCTGTTACACGGGCTAGCTATTCTCTTTCTTTTGATAAAACTTGATTCTTCTTTTGCTTTATGCCTAGCTTAAAGGCGTAAAAGAAAGCGCTTGTTGGAAGGCAACCCAAGATGTTTTTACTTCTGTTCTTAGTGGTCTTGATGATTTTTACTACTGTATCAACATCATTATATCTTTATTTTCAAGCTTTGTGCCAAGTTATAACCTCTTATGATAAGGGAAGCAAAAGTTGTGACACACTGTCCAGAAAACAGATTATTTCTGCTTGACGGAAAAAATCGAAACAAATCACCAGTTCATATTTTTGAGCTGAATTTTTTACACAACATGCTCTATAAAATTTTGAAACTTTCGTATGTTCTGACTTTTTTATTTGAGTTGCAGAAGTGCCCCGAAGAAATTCTCTACTACCTGCTATTCTGTTTTTCACAGATTCTGCCACGTTTTTCCTTTCCTTACTTTTGCAAACCTTAAGCTTGCTTTTTCTTTGCAAAAACCTTTTGGAAATCTTGATAAATAGTAGATCTTAAATAATATTTCTATATCCAGTGGGGAAAAATTATGTTATTAAGGATACTAACCTCTCTAATCAGCTTATGATGAGTTGTGTATGAAGTGAGTTTTCAAGTGTGCGATGGAAGATGATGAAAAAAGATCCGAGAGTGTCAAACGCTCAAGCTAGGGGATGCCCCCATGCATCCCCAATAAATATTCAAGGAGACTTAAGAGTCTAATCTTGGGGATGCCCCCATGCATCCCCTTCTCCATCAACAATCATCAGTTCGTCCTTCGTCTCACTATATTTTATCACTTCATGCGTTATGTGCTATGCTTGGAGCGTCTCGCTCTTAGGTTTACTTTTTAGTTTTCTTTAGCTTTGTTTTCTGTCCATAACAAGTTAGACCCCAGCTTACTTTGTGTGGGAGAGAAACACGCTCCACTCCAATCTAGAACACATCATAGGATTTTCATGCCTATCTTTCTCTGTTGTGTGTTCTTTATCTTTTCGTAGCTACTGCCATGTTTAGGTTTAGTTTTAGTTTGTCTTTAGCAAGAGCCTTGGATTTTGTTTAGTTTGTTGCTGGAACTCTCTTTAGTTTTCATGTTTATCTTGTTAAAGAGAGTTGTTTGTTGCACTGAGTTGTGTCTTGCCTTGAAAGTATGTAATTGAGGTTGCTATTTAATTTTAGTAGTAACTTGCAATAGTTTTGAGGTATTGTTGTGAGTAATGTTTTAACTTTTGGTGTCAAGAGCTCTAGCCTATTAGTGATAGGTGTCGTATTTTGGGCAATCCGTGTTGATTTTCAAAAACCTACAAAACCAGTTGAGAACTCTAGCTACTAGATGAATCACTAATTTTTTGAGGGATCAGATATTAGAGTACACTCACGTACCATGAGTCGAGGATGCGCAAGGATAACCAAACCCCCGTATACTCCTCCTCGGGGTACTTGTCTCTTTGTGAACCTCCTCATTAGATTGAGAGTTACCGATAATAAGTGCATGAGTTCTTCGACTAATGTAAGTATTGAAAGTTGACACTTCCACCTCCTCATATTTGCTAGCCTCTTCCGTACCGTGCATTGCCCTCTTCTCATTCCGAGAGTTGGCGTCCACCTCGCCGGTGCATCCAAACCCTTGGCATGATATGCTCTGTCATCATAAACCTCCTTATATCTTTCCTCAAAACAACCACCATACCTACCTATCAAGGCATTTCCATAGCCTTTCCGAGATATATTGCCATGCAACATCCACCTCTTCATGACTTGATCTTTATGTCATACATGTTCCTGCTACACTGGCAGAGGCATACATTTGTATACATCATGATAGCTACATCTTCTTTATGTTTGAGTACCTTGTAAAATGTGAAGATCTTCTATACCTTCTTGTAAAATAGAGTGTTGCCCTTAAGTGAGGAAAAGATCCCAAAGTGGACAAAATAAAAGATCCCAAAGAGGACAAATGAGAGTTAAATAAAAAGAGCCATTGAGGCCACCATAAAAATACAAAAAAATAGAAAAAGAGAAAAAGAAATAAAAGAGAGAAAGGGGCAACACTACTATCCTTTTGAAAGATCCACACTAGTACTCCCTCTTATCCTTGTACTCCATAGAGATGATCATTTATGCATATAGCTATGTGGGGACCTTCACACTATAGAACTTGGCTTGCATATTCCAAGGATGAGCCTCCTCAAACGAGCTCTAGGTCTTCATGAGCGAGCAAGTTGGATGCACCCCCACTAGTTCCATTGGAGAGCTTTTCTTAGCTCATATATGCATCTGTTGCATGACAATCCCTACTCCTCACATCATATCTATCATTTGGCCCTCTCTCGCCTATGATTGTCCTCATTGATGTGAGCCTTTCTCACCTTTTTGTCTTCCTCCTCTACCATATTTCTCTCTTTGTCATCCTAAGTGTCAACTTTCATGCTTACGCTCATCCATTGCATGAGTGCTCAAAATATCGAAAAGGAGTGGATCGAATTGACTTGTACCTGACTAGTGGTCTGGGGACGAGTCAAGATAAGATTTCAAAGAAGACCAAGTGTGAAACTTTAGTAGATTGAGTTCTCAACAAAAATATTTTTCTATCGTATTCCCATATCCCCCTTTTTGCATGCAAACACCATTTGGAGACATTCGAGTCACGGACAGAGAGAGATCTTGCACCTAATGTTCTTTTGTTGCTTGTTTCAATGCTAATATAGACTCTTGCATGTTATGACTTGAATTGAATCACATACCTTGATTGCTTTACTTTTCAAAGTTCTTATATGGTTGCTAGCATGTCACCACAGAAATTATGCTTCTTATCATTTACCTACTCGAGGACGAGCAGGAATTAAGCTTGGGGATGTTCATACGTCCAAAACGTATCTATAATTTATGCTTGCTCCATGCATGTTTTGTGTGATATTGCTATGATCTAGATACATTTTTATACACTTTTGATCATATTTGGACTAACTTCTTAACTCAGTGCACCATAGTGCCCGTTCTTTTTTTTGCTATTTTTCTATCCTGGCGCGGCCTAGGGTCTGGCCGCGCCGGGGGGCGGGGGGGCTGGACCCATGGTGGCCCCCCTGGCTGACCCCCTTCGCCTATTTATTCCCCGTGACGCGAAACCTTCGAAGACAGAACCCTTTTTCACGATCTCGCCTCTGTTCCGCTGCCGTCGCGCTTCCAAGATCGGGAGCGCCAGCAGACTTCTTCCCGGCACCCTGCTGGAGGGAGGATTGACCTCCGGGTGCTTCCCCTCCACCATGGACGCTTCCCGGATGAGTCGTGAGTAGTTTCCCTTGGACCATGGGTCCGTGATCAGTAGCTATGTGATGTTCTCCTCCCCTCTTTGTTCTTCATGGTTTAGACCTCGTGAGCTGCCCTACATGATCGAGGCACATATGTAATTTTCTGCTGTTTCTATGCTGAGTTTGCTGGGATCTGATGGATTATGAGATTATGTTCAGATTGTGATTGAGTAATATATTTGGTTCTTATCTTTTATATTTTTGTTCCTAAGGAATTCTTGAATGTTCTCCGTTGCTGTTTATTGCTTTGGCCAAGTAGTAGGTAGTGGCTCCAAGAGGGAACGTTATGCTCGATTGTGGGTTCATGCCCCCCGATGACACGCTTGAGTGACAAAAATAATGAGTCTAGGGGATGTGCTGTTGCCACAAGGAGGAAAACAACGGTGCTTGTAACCGCGGTTGCAGGGATTGTTTACTTTACGCAAAGTGCTTTTTAATGCAGTTGTCTGTTGTTTTGGGTTTACACTTTGGGTGGGGCTCGCAACTTAATACCAGCGAGATGTTCTGGATATATATCTCAAGGTGGATGATTAGTAGTAGATGCAGTTGGATTTCGGTCTACTTATTTTGGCGTACCGCCCATGCTTTGAGCCTCGTCCTTTCTTTGTAGCATAGTTAGCATTGTGGTGCGTTTTTAATCCTGTCAATTGCCCAGCTGTAATTTGTTTACCTCGCATAGCAGTTTTATCGTCTTTTGGGAGAGAGACATTACTAGTGAACATCACGGGACCCCGGTCCATATTCTCATCACTGTTTACACACTCTTTTATTTTCCTGCTTTTACTTTCTAGCTGCTATCATTATCATTATCCCTTGCGTTTGATCCTTTGTAAACAACAAGGCCGGAGAGATTGACAACCTCTCTGTACTCGTTGGGAGCAAAGTTATTTGTGTTGTGTGCAGGTCCACGTCAACTGCGCCGTTGACACCTACTTATCATCTCCGGAGTCCTACTGGAGATAAACCTTGGTATCTTCACCGAGGGAAATTTGCCGCTATCCTACATCTCACCTTCCACTTGGGGTAACCAACTGATACGTCTCAAACGTATCTACTTTTCCAAACACTTTTGCTATTGTTTTGCCCTCATTCTTGCATGATTTGGATGAAACTAACCTGGACTAACGCTGCTTTCAGCAGAGCTGCCTGTATGGTTTTATTGTGCGCAGGAAAATGGATTTTTGGACGTCTCAAAAATTCCCAGAAAAATACCAGAAAATCCACGCACCCGAAAGAGCCAGAAGCCAGAAGTGGGACCAGAGGGCAGCCAAGGGGGGCCCATGCGCCCCCCTGGCGCGGCCATAGGTGGGGCCGCGCCCTCTGGCCGCCTGGGGGCCTCCCCCCTCCTCTGGTGCCCTACCGATGCTCCTATTTATTCCCGTGACGGAGAAACCCCAGAACAGAAGTCGTTTTGCCAATTCGCGTCGTGGAGTGATGTCTGCGCACGCTTCTATTCTTGTAGACTATGTTGGGCCTTCAAGCGCAGAGGTTTGTAGGACAACGGCAATTTCCCTCAAGTGGATGACCTAAGGTTTATCGAACTCAGGGAAGTAGAGGTTGAAGATGGTCTCTCTCAAGCAACCCTGCAATTAAGATACAAGAAGTCTCTTGTGTCCCCAACACACCTAATACAACTAGGAGTTTTATAGGTGCACTAGTTCGGCAAAGAGATGGTAAAATATGGGTGATAGGTGTGGCAAAACAAAGTAATATAAATCTGTAATAAAAAGTGCAGCAAGCAAACATGTAACAAAAGTGAGCACAAACGGTGTAACAATGGTGGAAACGAGGCCTAGGCTTCATCCTTTCACTAGTGGCAACTCTCAACAACATTAACATAGTCTAATCACATGATATTTCCAATAAAACATGCAATGGAGACGCACTCGAAGGTCAATCCTTTGTGGTCAAGAGAGGACGAGAATTATGTAGGGCTACAAGAGCACACCTCAGGGTTCGTAGTTCTCAATCTATGGATTTCCCAATGTCACCGCGGCCATCCAAAGAGAGTACCACATGTTGGATATATGCTCTAGAGGCAAATAATATATGATTATTCCAATATATCTAAGCAAGTTCATAACCAGTTTCATACCGTGCTAGAACTGTGTCAGTGAAACAATGATGCAGGTGTGGTAGAGAAACCCCCAGAGTTCCTAGTTAGCCTCTACATCGATAACTAGTTCATGGTCAACATGATGGTCCCACATTGCTAAGGGAGAGGGGTTGACTCCCTCCCCTCTGCCTATATATAGATGGGCAGGGTGCACATATTTAATACACGGAAATTCGTGAGAAAATAAATATTACTCCGAATTGAGATCGGTTTTCTCCGGTCTTCTCCCCTCCCTTGTCTCTTTCACGGTGGGCTCCCTAGTGTGAGCCTATAGTGGAATTGAGGCTTCTCTGCTAGAATCGGAGGCCGTCGTGCTGCCGAAGCTCCGTCCGAAGGTCTGCTTCCGCCACCTTCGCTGGATCGGAGAACGGAGGTCGTCATCGAGTCTCGTATGTGTGCGAGTACTACGAGGTGCTACACGTGTGGCACTACACCCATCCGGGTGCTCAACACAGCCAGGGGGCTGTGAAAATTGATCGGCTACATCAACCACGTTTGCGGGAACGTTTCCCGTGCAACAGACTACACCCCGAGGTATGTTATTTCCGCACTGCTTTCCGTTACGGTAATACGGCTAGCTAGATCTTTGGGTTATGGGAACGCTAGTTAGAAAAATTTGTGTTTTCTGCTGCGAACCCCAACAGTGGTATCATGAGCTAGGTCTATGCTTAGTATTACTGTACGGATAGAACACGTCGGGGATGTGGGCGTTGATTGTATGATTGTTACCCTCCCACGTGTACTTGTTCACATCTGCGGCATTGTTTGATGAAGCGGCCCCCGACCGACCTTACGCGTATGCTTACGCGAGACTGGTTCCACGCTTGACATACGGCTTGTACCGTATAAAGTGGCTGGGGGGGTGTCTATCTCTCTACTTTAGCGGATGTGGCATTTGCAACGGAGGGCCCCGTGCGGGGTGTAATAGAGACAATCGTATGGTTGACGTTGTGGTTGACTCGTAGGTTAAAACCTGTTTAACTATGAAAGCCCTAGCAGCCACGTAAAACTTGCAATATACAACTAGACCGTATAAACCTTGTATTGCTAAGTTGGGGCTATCATTCGTTTGTTTGTGATGTAGCGATAGCTTTGCTATGTGTTATTAGTAAGTAGTAATCGTCATCATAAAACAAGCTAAAATGGAGACACTGTAGACATAGTGTTTCCATAGCTCAGACATCTTAAAACTTGCTAGTATAGGATACACGACGGTAGCATGTGATAAGATGATCCCTTAACAAAGCCAAACACAAGTATTCTACCGAAGTGTGCACCGCCTGGAAGGTTCTCCCATATGGCTTGATGCTCCGTACATACCGGAGTTGTCCTACATATTAAATGGAGTTCGCATGAGGTTGGGTTCGGCAAGCCTGGCATATGCATATATGGCCTTGCTGAGCAGCATATAACATGGAGGTTAATTTGGCGAGCCTAGCATATGCAGATATGGCCTCGGAATACTAGAGATCGAAAGATCGAGCATGAGTCACAGTACATATAAGATAATGTGATCGCACAAGTTGTTGTCTACCTTTGAAACTGAACCGTCGGCCGTGTGATATTCGAGGTCGTGCAGTGAATCTGGATCATGTAATCACTAAAACTTCCTAGGGATGAATTGTTTTAGTGCGAGCTCATTTATAATATGATTATATGAACTCATTGTTGTGAACTAGTCTTAATTGTGTTCCTTGCAATTATGTTTGTACAAAATGAATGCACTAGAGCAACGTGAACTATCTTTCTTCATGGAAGGTGAAAGACTTAGAGAAAATGGGTCAAACTTTGCTGATTGGTACTCACGCCTTAGGACGCCGCTCAAGAGAGCAGACATCTTGTTTACAATAGAAGTGCATGTGGAAGAACATCCGGACGATCATGTTGGCGATCAAGGGATACTTGATCATTATGCTCGCCGACAGAAATGCTCCGTAGTCAGGAATGTCATGATCTTCAGCATGTCAGAGGTTTTGGGCATACAGTTTCAGGACACTGGCTCATATGACATGATGGACACGCTAAAGACAATGTTCGTGCGTGAGTTCAGAGTTGCCAGATTTGAGTTAGAAAGCAAGTTTCTATCTACAAAGATGGAAGAACGCACAAGCCTTGGTGATCACTTGGACAGGATGCATGAGATGTACCTGACCCTGGTGGAGGACTATGAATATTGGACAATGAACGAAAGCACCACATAAGAGTTTGCAATAAACACGTTATTGCGCTCACTCCCTCCGAGTTATAGTGATCATGTTCATAGCTATGTCGGAAGAGGAGCTAATATGAGTCTCCAGAACTTCATGACTGATCTCTTGGCCGCGGACATTGCTCCCATCGAGGATGCAGAAGTCGTGGATGGAGAAGGTATATACTTGATATACTTTATAAATGTTTATTCCCTTATACAACATTTGCAGTAAATGAGTATGTGATACTTATTCTGTTTTATGAAAACAGGACCTGCCGTTGCATGGACGGGAAGAGGTGAAATCGAGGATTGATGGATATCAAGTCAGTTGATGGCCAGCATGGATTCCGCCAAGACATCTATCATAGGAGATACTTAGAGTATTAGATAAATCTTATGTAATCATTATAGTATGAACACTTAGTTGTGTGTCTTGCATCTCGCGAGACAAAGTTATTCATGTAATGAGACAAGTCAGTTGTTCCATCTTTATGAATAAAAGTGTGCTTATACTTTGATTATGTCTTGATTTATGATACGATAGAAAGCATTTATAATACTGCTATTATTGTCAATCAATATTCAATGTTTAATGATAAAGTTGTCTTGATTATAACAAGTTAAAGATTTGATTGCATGAGGTGACTTCATAACTGATGAATTCATTAAATGTATGATCTATTAACTTGTGAGTTCATTATCGAATGAAAATCATAACTTGATTGCATGAGATGGATTAGATACACGATCTATGAACCTCTGCAATAAATATAACCATGACAAGGTTCTAGCAAGTAGAATTTGTGCTAATCATTTTACATAAATGATGTACTAAATGAGCACGTGAGTTATCATTAAAGACTTCATATGATTAATTGAAAGCTGTATTCAATTGAGATCATAAAACTGAGATTCAGGAATCACAGTGAGAAGTGAGAATACAAGGATACATATCACTACGCTACGATCCGAAGTGATAAGTATTGATATTGACATAATGGGAGACTTGTGGAAGTTGTACCACAAACTACGATGGAAGTTGAAAGTGCTAGACTACTTGAACCATTCCTAGTCATACTAAACCGTAGTATGGTCTAAACGTTCTTTTCCCTAGCACTATAGTTATTGTCGAATAAGGTTGTTTAATTCATTAAGTTAAAACACCCACTTCATGAATAGGAAACCATCCTGAATCTAACGAGACATGATAGCTCCATAACTGATGGTGTTATAAGGTTTCTTAAAAGAAAGATTTTCTTTGTAATAAAACTACAAGCAATTGAAATTACATATTCTCCCCGAATAGCAAAATGTGTGTTGCTTGATTGGTAATGCGAGAAGAAGTCTCTCGACATGGATCCAATGGGAGATAATGGAAACTTTGACCGGGGTATTGGACCTTGCCTTCAGAATATCAGAGTATTGCAACGGAAGCATGTTCCGCTGTAATGACACTGTATAAGGAAGGATATGCCATAGATGATTGATCTTGGTATATGAATTGAATCCACTGTTGAATTTAGAAGGTTGTCATGAATACGTTCTGTACAGAACAATAATCATGAGTCTTCTTAATAAAACAATAAAGAATAACATTGCTTGAGACACAAAGGAATGATGGTAGCCTAGAACACGAGGAGAAATGAAATAATATTGAGTTACATATAGGATGGCTCCCGTCCCGTGAAATAAATCGGTTATTTCATATTCTCGACAAACTGGAGAGTTATTGAGAATAATGTAATGGGCATAAGGAATTATTTGGTTATGACCAAAGTTCAATGGTGATTGACTACGGAAACGTAGGAATGCTTTAATCAATAAAATATTTCATTTACACTACGATGGACCATAGCCTGAAATTGCATCTCAGTCAAATTTGGGATTTGAAAGAGAATTGCAATGGGCATGACGAAGGTTATTTCGTTAAAAGGATGGACTATAGTACCTCAAGACAGGAACCCTCAACCTTGATTTGATCAAGTGATTTTGTGATGACCAAAATATTGAGTGGGCCTGCAGTTCCATGAAACGGAGTGGGAGCTTTGAAGACTTCCCGGAAACTTGGAATGCAAAGGGCATTTTCTGAGTGGGAGCTTTGGAAGCATTGTCATTATGTAATACATAGTGAACAATAAAATGGCTTGATGAAAGCTGAACCACAAATATATGAGTATATGATGGATATATTTGAGTGGGAGCATGATCATTGTCTCAAACATATATGCATTGATATGTGTGAAGAATGATCTCATATGTATATATATGGATATGCATTGATTGTGTATATAGAGAATCGTCTTATATACATATGTGCATTATGATATATATAGAGCATAAGGCAAGAATCTTCTTTTATGTGAAATACCAACACATTACACGTTGAAATCTATATGAGTAGATTAAGATACGGATAATGAAACGAAGTGAAGGTTGGAATAATCTTCTAAGACAAGAAACAGGTTCTTGTGGCTAGAAATTATATAATGGAAGAAATCCAAAATATCACAAGCAATGTCTTGATGGAAGAATAAAGATGCACCATGTACTGGACATGTGATCTTATATGTTCTTGACATATCATTCTACCATATAACATGCATTGTGAATCCAACAACAGAATGACTCAAAAGTTCTTGGAAGAAGAACAGATTCCGATGTGCTTTAGGAGTAAAACACAGAATCTGAATAAAGTCCATGATTTCAGTATATGAGGAATACTGAGGACTATACTCTAAAATATAGAAAGGATAATAGACTTGAATGTAATGCAAGATTGCAATTGCAAGCCATATTATGGGTCTATATGGAATTAGAGACATCACCAAAGACATGAAAGAAATATGAGCAAAATTCACGGTACTACAAACATAATACTACTTAAGAAAGTAGACGTATGGATAAAAGTTTAGCGTTAGAAGTATTGGACTTCTGGTTGAGTGTATTTCCCAGTATATATGACTAAGGATGAGTCTTCTAAAGACTGAACCAAGAGATCATTGGAGGATACTGTGAAATAATAGTCTCACTCTCCCGCAAAACTTATATCCAACCATTATATGATAATGAGTGGTATGTCAAAAGAGCTTTTGACCTGTACCAGTTGCAAAGGAAACATACGAATCTGAATTGGTGCAGTTCGTTGACGAAACCTTTTCCATGAGCATGCATGATCAATGAACACTTATGTGATAAGATGATTATGATCAGAAAAATGCGGCTAGATTATTAGCACTCTAGTGCAAGTGGGAGACTGTTGGATATATGCTCTAGAGGCAAATAATATATGATTATTCCAATATATCTAAGCAAGTTCATAACCAGTTTCATACCGTGCTAGAACTGTGTCAGTGAAACAATGATGCATGTGTGGTATAGAAACCCCCAGAGTTCCTAGTTAGCCTCTACATCGATAACTAGTTCATGGTCAACATGATGGTCGTGGTTTCGCGATCATGGACAATTAAGTCTCTTGACTATGAGGTCACCTCACTGATTAAGTGAGTGATGAACATTACCCAAAGTAAGCATTACAGCATGATCAAATCTTATGAAGGTTCAGTGTTGTAATTACAGAACGTGGTAGACCTTTCCTTTGACCGTGAGTACGTGCATAATTGCTATCTTCCCGGATGCTTTCACCTACATCCCACCACCTGACTGAAATATGCGGGTCATAACGGTTGTATCTTGGGTATTCCGTGGAGATATGTTGAGGAGTATTGTTACAAGAGCGGGATTTGTCAATCCATATAATGGATAGATACTCGGGGCCCACTCGGTGAGATTCCATCCATAAAGATGCAGCGTGTGACTAGGTCACGGGGATGAATATCACGGGAACGAGTGAATGAGGATTAGTTCAGAACGAGGTTGAACCAGACATAGGATGTCATTGATCGAATCTCGGAACAATCCAGTATCGCTGACAAAGGGAATGCTATATGGCGTAAGGTCCAATCGGTGTTTGATATCCGGAATGCACAGGGGTCATTATGGGCATCCAGGTCCCGCTGATGATCATTGACCGTAGCCTCATCTCGGTCATGACTGGAGTGTTCTCGGACCGTAGGGTAACACACTTAAGGGCTCGATGAAATCGGAGACCTTTTCGGAACCATCGGAGTAACCAGAGAATAAAGGAAACAACATCGGAGAAGTACCGTGTTGAACCAAACAAATTCGGAGTGAACCGGAAGGTGTTCCGGAGCACCGGGAGATGGAATATTATGTTTTAGTTATTAATTAATTGAATTAATAATTAAAATCATTTTATTTCTAATTAATATGTGCAATGGGCCTTAGTGGAGAAAAGGCCCATTAGGGGAAATAAAAGGGAAAAAGAAAAAAGAAAAGAGGGGGAGGCGCCATGGGCCCTAGGGCCCATGAGGGGTGCACCCCCTCCCCCCCCCCCCCTTGGCCGGCCACCTCCCCTTAACAAAGGGACTTTAGTCCCACATTGCTAAGGGAGAGGGGTTGACTCCCTCCCCTCTGCCTATATATAGATGGGCAGGGTGCACATATTTAATACACGGAAATTCGTGAGAAAATAAATATTACTCCGAATTGAGATCGGTTTTCTCTGGTCTTCTCCCCTCCCTTGTCTCTTTCACGGTGGGCTCCCTAGTGTGAGCCTATAGTGGAATTGAGGCTTCTCTGCTAGAATCGGAGGCCGTCGTGCTGCCAAAGCTCCATCTGGAGGTCTGCTTCCGCCACCTTCGCTGGATCGGAGAACAGAGGTCGTCATCGAGTCTCGTATGTGTGCGAGTACTACGAGGTGCTACACGTGTGGCAGTACACCCATCCCGGTGCTCAACACAGCCAGGGGGCTGTGAAACTTGATCGGCTACATCAACCATGTTTGCGGGAACGTTTCCCGTGCAACGGACTACACCCCGAGGTATGTTATTTCTGCACCGCTTTCCGTTACGGTAATACGGCTAGCTAGATCTTTGGGTTATGGGAACGCTAGTGAGAATTTTTTTTGTTTTCTGCTGCGAACCCCAACACCACAATCACCACAACATATATCAAGGATAGTCAAAGACAAGCACCAAGAGACTCTCAATCTTCAATCAACACACAAAATAGGAAATCACTCATGAAAATATTCTTCTAACCCATGTCCAATAGACCGCTGTCACCTTGGTCTCGGGGATTATACTAGATAAGATCAATTGAGTACATCAAACCAATACATAGAGGAAGGGGAAATATCATGGGATCACCCTAGATTAACATAGCCTATGATCACAACGAAGATCACAACATGGGAGAGAGAGAAGAACACATAGCTACTGGTAGAAACCTCAGCCCCGAGGGAGAACTACTCCCGCTTCATGGAGGGAGGAAACAACGTCGATGGATATGAATTCGGGGGCACTTCCCCGTCCCGGCAGGGTGCCGGCACAGGAATTCTGGTCCCCCGAAGCTTGTTGGCGATGGCGGCGGAGATCGGAATCGCTTCTGGAAAAGTACTTTGATATTAGGGATTTCCTCCGCGGGGGCTAAATATAGGCCAAAGGAGGGGCTAGGGGGGGCACAGGGCAGCCAGGAGGGCAGGTGGTGCGGCCTAGGGTGGACCCGCGCCGGGCACCCTCCTGGGCCTCTGGTGGTGGCCCTCCTGCCATGTCTTGGTTATTCCGGAAGCTTCCGGAGCGCTGATTTTTTATATAATTTTTCCGGGATTTATTGGGCACTTTAATTATTGGAAAAACCTGAAATACAAAAACAGCAGAAAACATGAACTGGCAACTGGGTGCACTGAGTTAATAGGTTAGTCCAAATATGATCAAAAGTGTATGAAAGTTCAAGCAAAACATGGCAAAGTCACACAAATCATGCATGGAGCAAGCAGAAATTATAGATACGTTTGGGACGTATCACGGAGCCGCCGCCACCCTCTGTTATTCTCCGGGAGGGCTAATCTGGAGGCTGTTTTGGCCTCCGGTGAGGGGAGATCATCGCCATCGTCATCCTCATCACCACTCCATCCTCCCTCCATGACTTCTCCATCCATGTGTGAGTAATTCCCTGCTGTAGGGAAAGGGGATGGTAGGGATTGGATGAGTATATCATGTAATAGTTTATCAGATTGTTGGGGGCATGTTGCCTATCATCTAGATTGTTGTTTTATCATCTTTGCTTCAACTTGTTGCTCTTAATGCTTGTCACTTTGGGCCCGAGTGCCATGATTTCAGATCTGAACCCTATGTGTTTTCATGAATATATTTGTGTTCTTGATCCTATCTAGGAGTTGTATGCACCTATTATAGTCCGGAACCGGCGATCCGAAAGGTGACAGCTTGGGACACCAAAAGGGATGGACTATAATTTGAGGATTCCGTGTATCCATTGATTGTTAATGCTTTGTTCCGGTGCTCTTTGACAGGAGCACCTTAATCTCCATAAGTTCCTTTTGGCCTCGTTTGTAGCGGGATGGTAGGACAAAAGATGTTGTGCAAGTTCTTATTGCAAGCACGTACAACTACCTATGGGGTACATGCCTGATGTTTGATTTATGCCTAGATGATCATTGCTTTTCTGTGTACCTTGCCCCAAGTTAAATACATGATGTATCTTATCCATGCAGCGCCCAACCATCCATCTCCCTAGCCTACAGTGTTTTAATTCTGCTGGTTACTAGTTGTTTACTTTCGCTGTTTTACCATTACTGTTTCACCACCACTATTACCGTTGCTATCATCACCTCCATATCGCAGTTACTACTAATATCTTGTTGCAAGCAAGTGTATCTCAGGTGCGGTGGAATTGACAACTCCACTGTCAAATCTTGTGGATATTCTTTGGCCCCCCTTGAGTCGAATCTATAAATTGGGTTATCTTACCCGCGAAGACTATCTCGATCGCCTGCAGTTGTGGGTTATCACCAACGAGGAGAGAGTATCAGGGCCTCCCCTAGAACCGCCCCTTCCGCCTATATTTAGCCCTCGATACAGAAACCCTTAAGAGGCCCTCCGTTACGCAATTTTCACCACTATTCCACCGCCGCCTGATACGTCCAAAACGTTTCTATAATTTCTTCTTGCTCCATGCCTCTTTTGTGTGATATTGCTATGATATTGATGAGCTTCCATACACTTTTGATCATATTTGGACTAACCTATTAACTCAGTGCACCCCAGTGCCAGTTCCTGTTTTCTGCTGTTTTTCTATTTCATGCCGCGACCTTAAGCTTGCTTTTTCTTTGCAAAAACTTTTTGGCAATCTTGAGAAACAGTAGCTCTTGAAGAATATATTTGTTTCTAGTAGAGAAAAAAATATTTTATTATGGGTACTAACCTCGCTAATCAGATTATGATGAGTTATGTATGAAGGGAGTTTTCAAGTGTGCGAGGGAATATGATGAAAGAAGATTAAGAAGTGTCAAGCGCTCAAGCTTGGGGATGCCCCCATGCATCCCCAAGAAATATTCAAGGAGACTCAAGTGTCTAAGCTTGGGGATGCCCCCGTGCATCCCCTTCTCCATCAACAATTATCAGTTCGTCTTTCGTCTCACTATATTTTTATCACTTCATGCGTTATGTGCTATGCTTGGAGCGTCTTGCTCTTAGGTTTTATTTTTAGTTTTCTTTAGCTTTGCTTGTTGTTCATAACAAGTTAGAACCCAACTTTCTTTGTGTGAGAGAGAAACATGCTCCACTTTCAAAATCTAGAACACAACATAGGATTTTTCATGCTTATCTTTGCTATGTGTGTTCTTTATCTTTTTTCATAGCTACTGTCATGTTTAGCTCTTAGTTTTCATGCTTATCTTTTTAAAAGAGCCTTTTGTTTAGTTTGTTGCTGGAACTCTCTTGAGTTTTCATGTTTATCTTGTTTAGAGAGTTTGCCTGTTGCACTGAGTTTTGTGTCTTGACTTGAAGTAGGTAATTGAGGTTGCTATTCTTTTATAGTAGTAACTTGAAATAGTTTTGAGGTATTGTTTTGAGTAATGTTTGGACTTTTGGTGTCAAGAGCTTCAGCCTATTATTGATAGATGTAGTATTTTGGGAAATCCGTGTTTATTTTCAAAACTTAAAAAATTAGTTGAGAACTTTAGCTACTAGATGGATCACTACTCTTCTGAGGGGTCGACTATTAGAGTACACTCACGTACCATGAGTCGAGGATGCGCAAGGATAACCAAACCCCCATACACTCCTCCTTGGGGTACTTGTCTCTTTGTGAAACCTCCTTATTAGATTGAGAGTTACCGATAATAAGTGCATGAGTTCTTCGGACTAATGTGAGTATTCGAAAGTTGACACTTCCACCTTCCCATATTTTTCTAGCCTCTCCTGTGCCGTGCATTGCTTTCTTCTCACTCCGAGAGTTGGCGTCCACCTTCTCCGGTACATCCAAACCCTTGGCATGATACGCTCTGTCATCATAAACCTCCTTATATCCTTCCTCAAAAAAGCCACCATACCTACCTATCAAGGCATTTCCATAGCCTTTCCGAGATATATTGGCATGAAACATCCATCTTCTCATGACTTGATCTTCATGTCATACATGCTAGTTGCTTGATCGATGAGCCGCATGCTAGTTGGGCCTTGCCCTAATCATTGCTACATGACGCGCTAGTATCATTGCATATCCTGCTACACTGACAGAGGCATACATTTGCATACATCATGATAGTTACATCTTCTTTATGATTTGAGTACTTTTGTAAAGTGTGAAAGATCTTCTATACTTTTTGTAATATATAGAGTGTTGCCCCTAAAGTGAGGAAAAGATCCCAAAGTGGACAAATAAAAAGATCCCAAAGTGGAAAAATTAAAAGATCCCAAAGAGGACACATGAGAGAAATAGAAAGAGCCATTGAGGCCACAAAAAAATATACAAAAAATAGAAAAAGAGAAAAAGAAATAAAAGGAGAGAAGGGGGCACACCAATATTCCTTTTGAGAGATCCACACTCGTACTCCCTCTTATATCTTGTACTCCATAGAGATTACCATTCATGCATATAACTATGTGAGGACCTTCACACTATAGAACTTGGCTTGTATATTTCAATGACGAGCCTCCTCAAATGAGCTCTAGGTCTTCTTGAGCAAGCAAGTTGGATGCACCCCCACTAGTTCCATTGGAGAGCTTACCTTAGCTCATATGTGCATCCGTTGCATGGCAATCCGTACTCCTCACATCATATCTATCATTTGCCTTTCTCTCGCCTATGATTGTCCTCATTGATGTGAGCCTTTCACACCTTTTTGTCTTCCTCCTTCACCATATTCTCTCTTTGCCATCCTAAGTGTCAACTTTCTTGCTTACGCTCATCCATTGCATGAGTGCTCAAAATGTCGAAAAGGAGTAGATCATTTTGACTTGTACCTGGCTAGTGGTCTGGGGATTAGTCAAGATAAGATTCTAAAGAAGACCAAGTGTGAAACTTTAGTAGATTGAGTTCTCAACACAAAAAAACTTTTTCTCGTATATCCCTATCCCCTTTCTTGCACGCAAACACCATTTGGAGACATTCGAGTCACGGACAGCGAGAGCTCTTGCACCTTTATGTTCTTATGTTTCTTGTTTCAATGCTAAATATAGACATTTGCCTGTTATGACTTGAATTGAATTACATGCCTTGATTGCTTTACTTAAAAGTTCTTATATGGTTGTTAGCATGTCACCACAGAAATTATGCTT
This sequence comes from Bromus sterilis, assembly GCA_950022295.1. Classification (NCBI taxonomy): domain Eukaryota; kingdom Viridiplantae; phylum Streptophyta; class Magnoliopsida; order Poales; family Poaceae; genus Bromus; species Bromus sterilis. The sequence continues at coordinate 12,052,715 of OX465596.1, forward strand.
TTATCATTTACCTACTCGAGGACGAGCAGGAATTAAGCTTGGGGATGTTGATACGTCCAAAACGTATCTATAATTTATGCTTGCTCCATGCCTCTTTTGTGTGATATTGCTATGATATTGATGAACTTCCATACACTTTTGATCATATTTGGACTAACCTATTAACTCAGTGCACCCCAGTGCCAGTTCCTTTTTTCTGCTGTTTTTCTATTTTAGGTTTCCCCCATATTAAAAGTGCTCCAAAAATTCGGGAAAAATACAATAAAAATCAGCGCAGAAGAAGCTTCGGGAATCACCGAGGGGGGGGGGGGGATAGAGGAGACCCACCAGGGCCCCAGGCGCCCTCCCGGCGCGCCCTAGGGTGGGACCGCGCCAGGGGGCCGCCTGGATCCCTGGTGCCCCCCTGGCTGCCCCCCTTCGCCTATATATCCCTCGTGACGTGAAACCCCTGTGACGGGAACCCTTTTTCGCGATCTCTCCTCTGTTTCGACGCCGCCGCGCTTCCAAGATCGGGAGCACCAGAAGACCTCTTCCCAGCACCCTGCCGGAGGGAGGAACCACTTCCGGGAGCTTCTCCACCACCATGGATGCTTCCCGGATGAACCGTGAGTAGTCCACCTTGGACCATGGGTCTATGATCAGTAGCTATGTGATGTTGTCCTCCCCTCTTTGTTCTTCATGGATTAGACCTCGTGAGATGCCCTACATGATCAAGGCACATATGTAATCTTTCTGCTGTTTCTATGCTGAGTTTGCTGGGATCCGATGGATTATGAAACTATGCTCAGATTGTGTTTGAGTAATATATTTGATTCTCCTCTTTTATATTTATGTTCTAGAGTAATTCTTGCATGTTCTCCGTTGTTGTTTATTGCTTTGGCAAAGTAGTAGGTAGTGACTCCAAGAGGGAGCGTTATGCATGATTGTGGGTTCATGCCCCCTGATGACTAGCTTGAGTGACAGAAACATGAGTCTAGGGGATGTGTTGTTGCCACAAGGGGGAAAACAACGGTGCTTGTACTTGCGGGTGCAAGGATTGTTTACTTTACGCAAAGTTCTTTAATGCAGTTGTCTGTTGCTTTGAGTTTACACTTTGGGTGGGATTCCCAACTTAATACCAGCGAGATGTTCTGGATAGATATCTCAAGGTGGATGATTAGTAGGTAGATGCAGATGGATTTCGGTCTACTTGTCTTGGCGTACCGCCCATGCTTTTGAGCCTCTTCCTTTCTTTATAGCAAGTTAGCATTGGTTTGCGCACATAATCCTGTCAATTGCCCAGCTGTAATTTGTTTACCTCGCATGGCTATTTTATCGTCTTTTGGGAGAGAGATATCACTAGTGAACATCATAGGACCCCGATCCATATTTTCAATACTATTTACACCCACTATCAATTTACTGCTTTATTTAGTTTTTCGTTGCTATCACTATCATTATTATCCCCTGCGTTTTATCCTTTGTAAACAACAAGGCCAGAGGAATTGACAACTCCTCTGTACTCGTTGGGAAGCAAAGTTATTTGCTCTGTGTGCAGGTCCAGGTGAAGTAAGCAACCCTGAGTTGTGAACGACGCCATTGTTCACTTCACCAACTTCTTGTATCTGTTGGAGTCCTACTGGTCGACCTTCAACCTTAGCATCTTCGCTAAGGGAAACTTGCTGCTGTCTACATCTCAACCTTCCACTTTTGGTAATCAACGAGGGACGAGAATTCGTACCATCACCGCCGCGATTCCGTTCTCGGGATCGCCAAACGAACCTGTGCTGGCACCCTATCGGAGGGATGATTGATCTCCGGAAGCTTCTCCACCACCATGAGCGATTTCCGGATGTGCCGTGAGTAGTCGCCCTTGGACCATGGGTCCATGATCAATACCTAGATGATGTCTTCTGTCCAATCTTGTGCCTCAATTCTTAGTCCTTGTGAGTTTCCCTACATGATCAAGGCATCTATGTATTAGTTTCTGTGTTGATATGCTGTGTTTGCTGGGATCCTACGGATTATGAGATTATGTTCAGATTGTGATGAGTAATATATTTGGTTTACCTTTTATGATTTAGTTCTTCAATATTTTTGCATGTTTTTCGTTGCTTTTTATTGCTTTGGCCAAGTAGTAGATCGTAACTCCTTGCGCAACAATCCTTACAACCGCAGTTACAAGCACCGTTGTTTTCTCCCTGGTGGCAACAACACATCCCCTAGTCTCATGTTTTTGTCACTCAAGCTAGACATCGAGGGGCATGAACCCACAATCATGCATAGCGCTCCCTCTTGGAGTTACGATCTACTACTTGGCCAAAGCAATAAAAAGCAATGAAGAACATGCAAGAATACTTAAGAACTAAAACATAAAAGGTAAACCAAATATATTACTCATCATAATCTGAACATAATCTCATAATCCATCAGATCCCAGCAAACACAACATAGCAACACATTAACTAATACAAAAGTGCCTTGATAATGTAGGGCAGCTCACAAGGTCTAAGAACTGAGGCATAAGATTGGAGATAAAACATCATCTAGGTACTAATCATGGACCGATGGTCCAAGGGGAACTACTCACAACACATCCGCGAAGCGATCGTGGCGATGCAAGAGCTTCCAGAGGAGAATCCTCCCTCCGGCAGGTGATACGTCCCAAACGTATCTATAATTTCTGCTTGCTCCATGCATGTTTTGTGTGACTTTGACATGTTTTGCTTCAACTTTCATACACTTTTTATCATATTTGGACTAACCTATTAACTCAGTGCACCCAGTTGCCAGTTCCAGTTTTTCTGCTGTTTTTGTATTTCAGGTTTTCTGGCCATTAAAAGTGCAAATAAATCCCGGAAAAATTATATAAAAAATTAGCGTCACGGAAGCTTCCAGAATAACCAAGATATGGCAGGAGAGCCACCACCGGGGGCCCAGGAGGGTCCCTGGCGCGGCCCCACCCTAGGCCGCGCCAGGAGGCCTCCTGGCTTCCTGGTGGCCCCCCTTGGTGCCCCCCTTCGCCTATATTTACCCCCCATGACGGAAACCCCTAAGATCGATCTGCTGTTCCCGTTCTCCTCTCTGTGCCGCTGATACGTCCCAAACGTATCTATAATTTCTGCTTGCTCCATGCATATTTTGTGTGACTTTGCCATGTTTTTCTTGAACTTTCATACACTTTTGAACCTATTTGGACTAACCTATTAACTCAGTGCACCCAGTTGCCAGTTTCTGTTTTCTGCTGTTTTTGTATTTCAGGTTTTCCGGCCATTAAAAGTGCTCCAAAAATTCCGGGAAAAATATATAAAAAATCAGCGCAACAGAAGCTTCCGGAATCACCAAGAGAGGGAAGGGGGGCCACCACCAGGCAGCCAGGAGGGCAGGTGGCGCGGCCCCACCCTAGGCCGCGCCAGGGACCCTCCTGACTGCCTCGTGGGTCCCCTCGATGCCCTCCTTCGCCTATATTTACCCCTCGGGGTGGAAACCCCTAATATCGACCTCTTTTCCGCGAACTCCCCTTTGTACCGCCGCCGCCGACGTTTCTAGATCGGGGCTGCCTGGAGAAGCTGCCCCGGCACCCTTCCGGGAGGAGGAACCCCCTCCGGGAGACCATCCTTAGCCATGGACGCCTCCCGGATGTACCGTGAGTAGACCCCCTTGGACCATGGGTCCGTGATCAGTATCTATGTGATCTATCTCTCCCCTTTGTGCTTCCACTTTCGAGTCCTCGTGAGCTGCCTCACATGATTGAGGCATCTATGTAATTTCTGTTGTTGCTATGCTGAGTTTGTTGGGATCTGATGGATTATGAGACTATGTTCAGATTGTGATGAGTAATATATTTGGTTCTTCTCTTTTATATTTTGTTCTTGAGTAAATTCTTGCATGTTCTCCGTTGCGGTATTTGCTTTGGCCAAGTATTTTATTTGCAACTCCAAGAGAGAGCGTTATGCTCGATTGTGGGTTCAGCCCCTTGATGTCTAGCTTGAGTGATAGAAACATGAGACTAGGGGATGTGCTGTTGCCACTAGGGATAAAACAACGGTGCTTGTACCTACGGGTGCAAGGATTGTTTACTTTACGCAAAGTTCTTTTAATGCAGTTGTCTGTTGCTTTGAGTTTACACTTTGGGTGGGATTCACAAATTAATACCAGCGAGATGTTCTGGATAGATATCTCAAGGTGGATGATTCGTAGTAGATGCAGATGGATTTCGGTCTACTTACCTTGGCGTACTGCCCATTGCTTTTGAGCCCTTCCTTTCTTTGCAGCATAGTTAGCATTGGGGTGCCTTCATAATCCTGTTAATTGCCCAACTGTAATTTGTTTACCTCGCTAGCACTTTTATCGTCTTTTGGGAGAGAGACATCACTAGTGAAAATCACGGGACCCCGGTCCATCTTCACATTATTGTTCACACCCTCAATTTACTTTCAGCTTTCCTTGCACCTTTTATCTCTTGCGTTGATCCTTTGTAAACGACAAGGCCGGAGGAATTGACAACTCCTCTGTACTCGTTGGGAGCAAAGTTATTTGTTGCTGTGTGCAGGTCCACGACAAGACCCTAGTCAGGAAGCAATTTCTGGAGGCGTTTCCACCTACTTGTATCTCCTGAGTCCTACTGGTTCGATAACCTTGGTATCTTCACCGAGGGAAACTTGCTGCTGCACTGCATCTCAAACCTTCCACTTGGGGTAACCAATGAGGGGCGAGAAGCCATCAAGCAAATTTCTGGCGCCGTTGCCGGGGACTCAAGTCTACAAGATAGGGGAGTTGCACACTATCTTTTACCTTTGCTTTTTAGTCTTGTTAGTTTACCTTTCAGTTTTTTACTTTTGTGTCCCTAATAAAAAAATACCAAAAATACCTGTTACCTTGTCAGTAGTTACCACTATGGCTGGTCCTTTTTCCTTTGGTGAGGCAGAAGTGCTTACATTTACTCAAAGAGGTGGTGAAAGTTTGAAAGATGCTTGGTATAGAATTAATGATTCTCAAAAAAGAGCCACCAAGAAGCAATCCACTACTATCCTGCTTAGAAATTTTTATGTTGGGATTACTTCTTGGAATAGGTTTCTTTTAGACACTGCTATCAATGGGAACTTCATAGAGGCCCCAGTTTGGGAAGCCCTTAATGTTATTGAAAATCTTGTTGGAAGTGTCCCCATTGTTAGTATTAAGGAGGACATTACTTTAGCTCACATTATGAAAAAACTTGAAAAAATAGAGCTAGAGATGCCAAGTATCGATAGGGTGAATGAGTTGGATCGTAAGATTCAAGGGAATTTCAATAGGCTAGATAATTCCATGCAGAAAATTTTCAAAACTTTGGAGACTATCAAATCCCTTGATGAAAAGTCTTCTAGGATAGAAAAGATTGAGGAAGTTATTGAAACTTTAGGAACTACCTTTTCCTCAATAAAAACCAAAAAGGATGAAACTCCAGCAAAGAAGGAACCTAAGTCCGTATACGTACCCAAGGTTCCCCGAGCTAAAGCTAGCACACCCAGTGCCAAGAGAGTTGAAACGATGAAAACTTTGGAGGAGACACCTATCTTTAACTTTAATGAAACTCCAATTGATTTCCCTCCTTTTGATTTTATTCCAAGAAGCATTTTCATTCATCCTTTATTTGAGAAACCCATTAAGACTAGTTGTACTATTTAAGAGCTTTTTGATGATCATGATGATGGTTCAATAGATGCAACTTGATCTTCTGCTTTAAGCCTAGCTAATGGCTCTAAAGAAGCGCTTTCGGGAGGCAGCCCACAACGAATTTAGGTTTTTCTTTTTTGCTTTTGTTCTGTTCTTAGTGGTCTTGATGATTGTTACTACTGTAGCAACATCAATGTATCATTACTTTTCAAGCTTTGTGCCAAGTTTAGCCTCATACGGCAAGGGAAGTAAAAGTTGTGACATGCTGTCGAGAAAACAGATTCTGTCCTCGTGACTAGAAAAATCAGAGAAATATCCCAGTTCATCTTTTTGATCTGAAACTTTTACACAGCGTGCTCTATACAATTACGAAACTTCCATATGTTCTGAGTTTTTTGATTTGAGTTGCAGAAGTAACCCTAAAAAATTCATTTCTATCTGCTGTTCTGTTTTTCTCAGCTTCTGCCCCGGTTTTTCTTTTCGCAGTTTGGCAATCCTTAAGCTTGCTTTTTCGTTGCAAACTTTTTTTGGGCAGGCAAGAGAAACAGTAGCTCTTCCTGGAAATCTTTATTTGCAGTAGAGGAAAATTATTTTATTAGGGTACTAACCTCTCTAATCAGCCTACAATGAGTTATGTATGAAGGGAGTTTTCAAGTGCGCGATGGAAGGTGATGAAAGAAGATTCGGGAGTATCAAGCGCTCAAGCTTGGGGATGCCCATGTGCACCCCCAATAAATGTTCAAAGAGACTCAAGCGTCTAAGTTTGGGGATGCCCCCGTGCATCCCCTTCTTCATCAACAATTATCAGTTCGTCTCTCGTTGCACTATATTTTTATCACTTCATGCGTTATGTGCTTTGCTTGGAGCGTCTCGCTCTTTACTTTTCTAGGTTTGTTTTGCTTTCTTTTCTGTAGTAACAAGTTAGACCCCAACTTACTCTTTTGTGTGGGAGAGATACACGCTCCGCTTGAACTAGAACTCCTCATAGGATTTGCATGCTTATTCTTTTAGCTGTGAGTTGTTCTTTTTCTTTTCTTAGCTGCTGTTCTGTTTAGTTGTAGTGCTTTAGTTTTTCTAGAGCTTTTATTTTGTCTTAGGTTTAAATTTCTATAGGTTGCATATTTTATCTTGTTAGAGAGTTTGCCTGTTGCACTGATTTCAGTGTCTTGACTGAAAGTAGGTAGTTAAAGTTGCTAGTCTCTTTGTAGTAGTAACTTGCAATAGTTTTGAGGTATTGACTAGAGTAATGTTTGAACTTATGGTGTCAAGAGCTCTTGCCTATTAGTGATAGATGTCGTATTTTGGGCAATCCGTGTGTTTTCGAAAACCAAAAAACCCCTGTTGAGAACTCTAGCTACTAGATGGATCACTAACCTCTGGAGGGTTCGAATATTAGAGTACACTCACGTACCATGAGTCGAGGATGCGCAAGGATAACCAAACCCCCATACACTCCTCCTCGGGGTACCTGTCTCTTTGTGAACCTCCTGATTAGATTGAGAGTTAACGATAATAAGTGCATGAGTTCTTCAGACTAATGTGAGTATTCGAAAGTTGACACTTCCACCCACCTATACTTTTTCTAGCCTCTTCGGTACCATGCATTGCCCTTTCTCACCTCGAGAGTTGGCGCATACTTCGCCGGTGCATCCAAACCCTTGGCATGATACGCTCTGTCATCATAAGCCTCCTTATATCTTTCCTCAAAACAGCCACCATACCTACCTACAAGACATTTCCATAGCCTTTCCGAGATACATTGCCATGCAACATCCACCTTCTCATGACTTGATCTTCATGTCATACATGCTACTTGCTTGATCGATGAGCCGCATGCTAGTTGGGCCTTGCCCTAATCATTGCTACATGACGCGCTAGTATCATTGCATTTCCTGCTACCATGGCAGAAGCATACATTTGCATCATGATAGTTACATTTTCTTTATGTGAGTACCTTTGTAAAGTGTGAAAGATCTCCTATATTCTTGTAAAATATAGAGTATTGCCCCTAAAGTGAGGAAAAGATCCCAAAGAGGACAAAATCAAAAGATCCCAAAGAGGACAAATGAGAGTTAAATAGAAAGAGCCATTGAGGCCACCAGAAAAAAAGAGAAAAAGAGAAAGAAAAATAAAAAGAGAGAAGGGGGGCATACTACTATTCCTTTTGAGAGATCCACACTAGTACTTCATCTTCTATCCCTTGTACTCCATAGAGATCATCATCATGCATATAGCTATGTGGGGACCCTTCACATTATAGAATTTGGCTTGTATATTCCAATGATGAGCCTCCTCAAATGAACTCTAGGTCTTCTTGAGCAAGCAAGTTAGATGCACCCCCACTAGTTCCCTTTGAGAGCTTTTAGCTCACATGTGCATCCGTTATATGGCAATCCCTACTCCTCACATCATATCTATCATATGGCCTTCTCTCGCCTATGATTGTCCTCATTGATGTGAGCCTTTCACACCTTTTTGTCTTCCTCCTCCACCTTCTTTCTATTTCGCCTTTTAGGTGTCAACTTTCCTGCTCACGCTCATCCATTTCATGAGTGCTCAAAATATCGAAAGGGAGTGGATCAGTTTGACTTGTACCTGGCTAGTGGTCTGGGGACGAGTCCAGATAAGAATCCAAAGGATACCAAGTGTGAAACTTTAGTAGATAGTTGTTCTCAAGAACCTTTTTATCTTTCTTCCCAGTCCCTTGCTTGCACGCAAACACCATTTGGAGACATTCGAGTCACGGACAGCGAGAGATCTTGCACCTTTTGTTCTTTTGTTGCTTGTGTCAATGCTAATATAGACTCTTGCTTGTTAAGACTTGAATTGAATTGCATGCTTTGATTGCTTTACTTAAAAGTCCTTTTATGGTTATGTGGCATGTCACCACAGAAATTATGCTTGTTATCATTTACCTACTCGAGGACGAGCAGGAATTAGGCTTGGGGACGTTGATACGTCCCAAACGTATCAATAATTTCTGCTTGCTCCATGCATATTTTGTGTGACTTTGCCATGTTTTGCTTGAACTTTCATACACTTTTGAACCTATTTGGACTAACCTATTAACTCAGTGCACCCAGTTGCCAGTTTCTGTTTTCTGCTGTTTTTGTATTTCATGTTTTCCGGCCATTAAAAGTGCTCCAAAAATTCCAGGAAAAATATAAAAAAAATCAGCGCAACAGAAGCTTCCGGAATCACCTAGAGAGGGAAGGGGGGCCACCACCAGGCAGCCAGGAGGGCAGGTGGAGCGGCCCCACCCTAGGCCGCGCCAGGGACCCTCCTGACTGCCTCGTGGGTCCCCTCGATGCCCTCCTTCTCCTATATTTACCCCTCGGGGTGGAAACCCCTAACATCGATCTCTTTTCCGCGAACTCCCCTCTGTACCGTCGCCGCCGCCGTTTCTAGATCGGGGTTACCTGGAGAAGCTGCCCCGGCACCCTGCCGGGAGGAGGAACCCCCTCCGGGAGACCATCCATAGCCATGGACGCCTCCCGGATGTACCGTGAGTAGTCCCCCTTGGACCATGGGTCCGTGATCAGTAGCTATGTGATCTATCTCTCCCCTTTGTGCTTCCACTTTCGAGTCCTCGTGAGCTGCCTCACATGATCGAGGCATCTATGTAATTTCTGTTGTTGCTATGCTGAGTTTGTTGGGATCTAATGGATTATGAGACTATGTTCAGATTGTGATGAGTAATATATTTGGTTCTTCTCTTTTATATTTTGTTCTTGAGTAAATTCTTGCATGTTCTCCGTTGCGGTATTTGCTTTGGCCAAGTATTTTTTTTGCAACTCCAAGAGAGAGCGTTATGCTCGATTGTGGGTTCAGCCCCTTGATGTCTAGCTTGAGTGACAGAAACATGAGACTAGGGAATGTGATGTTTCCACCAGGGATAAAACAACGGTGCTTGTACCTGCGGGTGCAAGGATTGTTTACTTTACGCAAAGTTCTTTTAATGCAGTTGTCTGTTGCTTTGAGTTTACACTTTGGGTGGGATTCACAACTTAATACCAGCGAGATGTTCTGGATAGATATCTCAAGGTGGATGATTCGTAGTAGATGCAGATGGATTTCGGTCTACTTACCTTGGCGTACTGCCCATTGCTTTTGAGCCCTTCCTTTCTTTGCAGCATAGTTAGCATTGGGGTGCCTTCATAATCCTGTTAATTGCCCAACTGTAATTTGTTTACCTCGCTAGCACTTTTATCGTCTTTTGGGAGAGAGACATCACTAGTGAAAATCACGGGACCCCGGTCCATCTTCACATTATTGTTCACACCCTCAATTTACTTTCAGCTTTCCTTTGCACCTTTTATCTCTTGCGTTGATCCTTTGTAAACGACAAGGCCGGAGGAATTGACAACTCCTCTGTACTCGTTGGGAGCAAAGTTATTTGTTGCTGTGTGCAGGTCCACGACAAGACCCTAGTCAGGAAGCAATTTCTGGCGGCGTTGCCACCGACTTGTATCTCCTGAGTCCTACTGGTTCGATAACCTTGGTATCTTCACCAAGGGAAACTTGCTGCTGCACTGCATCTCAAACCTTCCACTTGGGGTAACCAACGAGGGGCGAGAAGCCATCAGCCGCCGCCATCGCCGTTTCAAGATCGGGGCTGCCAGGAGAAGCTGCCCCGGCACCCTGCCGGAAGGAGGAATCCCCTCCGGGAGACCATCCATCGCCATGGACGCCTCTTGGATGTGCCGTGAGTAGTCCCCCTTGGACCATGGGTTCGTGACCAGTAGCTATGTGATGTACTCCTCCCCTCTTTGTGCTTCCACTTTCGAGACCTCGTGAGCTGCCTCACATGATCGAGGCACTTTTGTAGTTTTCTATGTTGCTATGCTGAGTTTGCTGGGATCTGATGGATTATGAGATTATGTTCAGATTGTGATGAGTAATATATTTGGTTCTCTTTTATATTTGTGTTCTTTAGTAAATTCTTGCATGTTCTCCGTTGCCGTATTTTACTTTGGCCAAGTGATTTGGTGCAACTCCAAGAGGGAGCGTTATGCTTGATTGTGGGTTCAGCCCCTTGATGTCTAGCTTGAGTGACAGAAACATGAGACTAGGGGATGTGTTGTTGCCACCAGGGACAAAACAACGGTGCTTGTACTTGCGGGTGCAACGATTGTTTACTTGACGCATGGTTCTTTTAATGCAGTTGTCTGTTGCTTTGAGTTTACACTTTGGGTGGGATTCGCAACTTAATACCAGCGAGATGTTCTGGATAGATATCTCAAGGTGGATGATTCGTAGTAGATGCAGATGGATTTCGGTCTACTTACCTTGGCGTACTGCCCATTGCTTTTGAGCCTCTTCCTTTCTTTTGTAGCATGGTTAGCATTGCGGTGCGTTTATAATCCTATCAATTGCCCAGCTGTGATTTGTTTACCTCGCTAGCACTTTATCGTCTTTTGGGAGAGAGAAATCACTAGTGAACATCACGGGACCCCGGTCACATCATTGTTTACACTTTCAATTTACTTCCAGTTCTTACTTTCAGTTGCCACTATTATTATCTCTTGCGTTGATCCTTTGTAAACAGCAAGGCCGGAATAATTGACAACTCCTCTGTACTCGTTGGGAGCAAAGTTATTTGCTGCATGTGCAGGTCCAGGCGAAGTTAGCAACCTCGACGCCACTGTTCACTTTACGACCTTCTTGTATCTCTGCGATTCCTACGGGAGACAAATCCTATCCTCTGCATAGGGAAAATTCTGCTTCTCGCTACATCTCACCTTCCACTAGGGTAACCAACGAGGAGCGAGAGAAGTATCTTCCTTGCTAGCATCAAGCAATTTTTGGCGCCGTTTCCGGGGACTCCAGCCTACAAGACAGGGGAGTTGCACACTATCTTTTATCTTTGCTTTTCAGTCTTGCTAGTTTACCTTTCAGTTTTTGCCTTTGTGTCCCTCATCAAAAATACCTGTTACCTTGTTAGTAGTTACCACTATGGCTGGTCCTTTTGCCTTTGTTGAGGCAGAAGTACTTACCTTTACTCAGAGAGGTGGTGAAAGTCTGAAAGATGCTTGGTATAGAATTAATGATTCTCAAAAGAGAGCCACCAAGAAGCAATCCACTACTATCCTGCTTAGAATTTTTTATGTTGGAATCACTTCTTGGAACAAGTTTATCTTAGACACTGCTATCAATGGGAACTTTATAGAGGCTCCAGTTTGGGAATCCCTTAATATTATTGAAAATCTTGTTGGAAGTCTCCGCATTGCCAGTATTAAGGAGGACATTACTCTAGCTCACATTATGAGAAAACTTAAAAAAATAGAGTTAGAGATGCCAAGTATCGATAAAGTAAATGAGTTGGATCGTAAGATTCAAGGGAATTTGAATAGGCTAGATAACTCCATGAAAAAAATTGTCAAAACTTTGGAGAATATCAAATCCCTTGATGAGAAGTCTTCTAGGATAGAAAAGATTGAGGAAGTAATTGAAACTCTAGGAACTACCTTTTCCTCAATCAAAACTAAAAAGGATGAAACTCCGGCAAGAAAGGAACCCAAGTTCGCCCCTAAGGTTCCTCGAGCTAAAGCTAACACACCTATTGCCAAAAGAGTTGAAACAGTGAAGACTTTGGAGGAGATACCTATCTTTAATTTTGAAACTCCAATTGATTTTCCTCCTTTTGATTTTATCCCTAGAAACATTTTTATTCGACATTTATTTGAGAAACCTCTTAAGACTGGTTGTACTATTGAAGATATTTTTGATGATCTTGATGATGGATCAATTGATACAACTTGATCTTTTGCTTTAAGCCTAGCTAATGGCTTTAAAGAAGCGCTTTCGGGAGGCAGCCCGCAACGAATTTAGGTTTTCCTTTTTGTTTTTCTTCTATTTTTAGTGGTCTTGATGATTTTTACTAGTGTAGAAACATCATTGTATCTGTAATTTTCAAGCTTTGTGCCATTTATAGCCTCATATGACAAGGGAAGTGAAAGTTGTGACATGCTTTCCAGAAAACAGATTCTCTCCTCGTGACGGAAAAAATCGTAGAAAAAATCCGAGTTCATCTTTTTGAGCTGAATTTTTTACACAACGTGATCTATAAATCATGGAACTTTCGTATGTTCTGAGTTTTTTTATTTGAGTAACAGAAGTATTCCTAAAAAATTCTTTACTACCCGCTGTTCTGTTTTTCACAGATTCTGCCACGTTTTGTCTCTCTTTACTTTTGCAAACCTTAAGCTTGCTTTTTCTTTGCAAACACTTTTTGGCAATCTTGAGAAACAGTAGCTCTTCAAGAATATCTTTATTTCCAGTAAGGGAAAATTATTTTAATAGGGTACTAACCTCTCTAATCAGTTTACAATGAGTTAAGTATGAAGGGAGTTTTCAAGTGTGAGATGGAAGGTGATGAAAGAAGATCCTGGAGTGTCAAACGCTCAAGCTTAGGGATGCCCATGTGCACCCCCAATAAATATTCAAGGAGACTCAAGCGTCTAAGCTTGGGGATGCCCCCGTACATCCCCTTCTTCATCAACAATTATCAGTTCGTCCCTTGTTGCACTATATTTTTATCACTTCATGTGTTATGTGCTATGTTTGGAGCGTCTCGCTCTTTACTTTTTTATAGGTTTGTTTTTGCTTTGTTTGCTGTTCATAACAAGTTAGACCCAGATTTCTTTTGTGTGGGAGAGAAACACGCTCCGCTTGAACTAGAACTCCTCATAGGATTTGCAGCTTATTTTCTTAGCTGCGAGTTGTTTTTTTTCTTTTCTTAGCTGCTGGCCTGTTTAGTTATAGTGCATTAGTTTTCTTCTAGAGATTTTTTCTTGTCTTAGATTAAACTTTCTATAGGTTGCATGTTTTATCTTGTTAGACAGTTTGCCTGTTGCACTGAGTTTTGTGTCTTGACTAGAAAGTAGGTAGTTGAAGTTGCTATTCTCTTTGTAGTAGTAACTTGCAATAGTTTTGAGGTATTGACTGGAGTAATGTTTGAACTTTTGGTGTCAAGAGCTCGAGCCTATTAGTGATAGATGTCGTATTTTTGGAAATCCATGTTTATTTTCGAAAACCAAAACCCCTGTTGAGAACTCTAGCTACTAGATGGATCACTAACCTGTGGAGGGTTCGAATATTAGAGTACACTCACGTACCATGAGTCGAGGATGTGCAAGGATAACCAAACCCCCATACACTCCTCCTCGGGGTACTTGTCTCTTTGAGAACCTCCTGATTAGATTGAGAGTTACCGATAATAAGTGCATGAGTTCTTCGGACTAATGTGAGTATTCGAAAGTTGACACTTCCACCTTCCCATATTTTGCTAGCCTCTTCTGTGCCGTGCATTGCCTCCTTCTCACTCCGAGAGTTGGCGTCCATCTTCGCCGGTACATCCAAACCCTCGGCATGATACGCTCTGTCATCATAAACCTCCTTATATCCTTCCTCAAAACAGCCACCATACCTACCTATCAAGGCATTTCCATAGCCTTTCCGAGATACATTGCCATGAAACATCCATCTTCTCATGACTTGATCTTCATGCCATACATGCCACTTGCTTGATCGATGAGCCGCATGCTAGTTGGGCCTTGCCCTAATCATTGCTACATGACACGCTAGTATCATTGCATATCCTGCTACCCTGGCAGAGGCATACATTTGCATCATGATAGTTACATTTTCTTTATGTGAGTACCTTTGTAAAGTGTGAAAGATCTTCTATATTCTTGTAAAATATAGAGTGTTGCCCCTAAAGTGAGGAAAAGATCCCAAAGAGGACAAAATCAAAAGATCCCAAAGAGGACAAATGAGAGGAATAGAAAGAGCCATTGAGGCCACCAAAAAAATACAAAAAATAGAAAAAAAAGAGAAAAATAAAAATAAAAAGAGAGAAGGGGGCACACTACTATTCCATTTGAGAGATCCACACTAGTACTTCATCCTTTATCCCTTGTACTCTATAGAGATTATCATACATGCATATAGCTATGTGGGGACCCTTCACACTATAAAACTTGGCTTGTATATTCCAATGATGAGCCTCCTCAAACGAGCTCTAGGTCTTCTTGAGCAAGCAAGTTGGATGCACCCCCACTAGTTCCCTTGGAGAGATTTTAGCTCACATGTGCATCCGCTGCATGGCAATCCCTACTCCTCACATCATATCTATCATATGGCCTTCTCTCGCCTATGACTGTCCTCATTGATGTGAGCCTTTCACACCTTTTTGTCTTCCTCCTCCACCTTCTTTATGTTTCGCCTTTTAGGTGTCAACTTTCTTGCTCACGCTCATCCATTGCATGAGTGCTCAAAATATTGAAAGGGAGTGGATCAAATTGACTTGTACCTGACTAGTGGTCTGGGGACGAGTCAAGATAAGAATTCAGAGGAGACTAAGTGTGAAACTTTAGTAGATAGTAGTTCTCAACAATTATTTTTTATCTTGTATTCCCTTTCCCCTTTCTTGCACGCAAACACCATCTAGAGACATTCGAGTCATGGACAGCGAGAGCTCTTGCACCTTTTGTTCTTGTGTTACTTGTGTCAACGCTAATATAGACTCTTGCTTGTTAAGACTTGAATTGAATTGCATGCTTTGATTGCTTTACTTAAAAGTCCTTATATGGTTGTGTGGCATGTCACCACAGTAATTATGCTTGTTATCATTTACCTACTCGAGGACGAGCATGAATTAAGCTTGGGGGTGTTGATACGTCCCAAACGTATTTATAATTTCTGCTTGCTCCATGCATGTTTTGTGTGGCTTTGCCATGTTTTGCTTGAACTTTCATACACTTTTTTTTATCATATTTGTACTAACCTCTTAACTCAGTGCACCCAGTTGCCAGTTCCTGATTTTCAGCTGTTTTTATATTTCAGGTTTTCCGGCCATTAAAAGTGCCCAATAAATCCCGGAAAAATTATATAAAAAATCAGTGTCACGGAAAATTCCGGAATAACCAAGATATGGCAGGAGAGCCACCACTGGGGGCCCAGGAGGGTCCCTGGCGCGGCCCCACCCTAGGCCGCGCCAGGAGGCCTCCTGGCTTCCTGGTGCCCCCCCCTCGGTGCCCCCCTTCGCCTATATTTACCCCCCGTGACGGAAACCCCTAAGATCGATCTGCTATTTCCGTTCTCCTCTCTGTTCCGCCGCCACCGCCGTTTCAAGATCGGGGCTGCCAGGAGAAGCTGCCCCAGCACCCTGCCGGAAGGAGGAATCCCCTCCGGGAGACCATCCATCGCCATGGACGCCTCTCGGATGTGCCGTGAGTAGTCCCCCTTGGACCATGGGTCCGTGACCAGTAGCTATGTGATGTACTCCTCCCCTCTTTGTGCTTCCACTTTCGAGACCTCGTGAGCTGCCTCACATGATCGAGGCACTTTTGTAGTTTTCTATGTTGCTATGCCGAGTTTGCTGGGATCTGATGGATTATGAGATTATGTTCAGATTGTAATGAGTAATATATTTGGTTCTCTTTTATATTTGTGTTCTTTAGTAAATTCTTGCATGTTCTCCATTGCCGTATTTTACTTTCGCCAAGTGATTTGTTGCAACTCCAAGAGGGAGCGTTATGCTTGATTGTGGGTTCAGCCCCTTGATGTCTAGCTTGAGTGACATAAACATGCGACTAGGGGATGTGTTGTTGTCACCAGGGACAAAACAACGGTGCTTGTACTTGCGGGTGCAAGGATTGTTTACTTTACGCATGGTTCTTTTAATGCAGTTGTCTGTTGCTTTGAGTTTACACTTTGGGTGGGATTCGCAACTTAATACCAGCGAGATGTTCTGGATAGATATCTCAAGGTGGATGATTCGTAGTAGATGCAGATGGATTTCGGTCTACTTACCTTGGCGTACTGCCCATTGCTTTTGAGCCTCTTCCTTTCTTTTGTAGCATAGTTAGCATTGCGGTGCGTTTATAATCCTTTCAATTGACAAGTTGTGATTTGTTTACCTCGCTAGCACTTTTATCATTTTTTTGGAGAGAGACATCACTAGTGAACATCACGGGACCCCGGTCCATATTCACATCATTGTTTACACTTTCAATTTACTTTCAGTTCTTACTTTCAATTGCCACTATATTATTATCTCTTGCGTTGATCCTTTGTAAACAACAAGGCAGGAGGAATTGACTACTCCTCTGTACTCGTTGGGAGCAAAGTTATTTGTTGTGTGTGCAGGTCCAGGCGAAGTTAGCAACCTCGGCGCCACTTTTCACTTTACCACCTTCTTGTATCTCTGCGAGTCCTACGGGAGACAAACCCTATCCTCTGCATAGGGGAAATTCTGCTGCTACGCTACATCTCACCTTCCACTTGAGGTAACCAACAAGGAGCGAGAGAAGTATCTTTCTTGCTAGCATCAGCAGGGTGCCGGGACATGCTCCTGATCTCGGGATCACGGCGGAGGCGGCGGAACAGTGGCGAAAATCGTGTAACGGAGGTCCTCCTGAAGGTTTATAGAATAGGAGGGATAAATAGGCCAAGGAGGGCACTAGGGGGCCCCACCTGACCAGGCGGCTAGGTGGCACGGCCCCACCCCTGGCCGTGCCAGGGACCCGCCTGGTCAGGGGGTGGGCCCCTCTGGCTCCCCTCCGGCCTTCTGGAGTCTTCTGTCACGCTGATTTTTTATATGATTTTTCTGGATTTTTTCGAGCACTTTAATATTTGACATTTTCCTGGAATGCACAGACAACAGCAGACAAAAACTGGCACCCGAGCACTGAGTTAGTAGGTTAGTCCAAATATGTTGTAAAAGGTATGAAAATGTAGCAAAACATATAGCAATATCACCAATATAAGTATGGAACAAACAGAAATTATAGATACGTTTGAGACATATCAGCATGGAACAAGAAAATATATTGATACGTTTGAGACGTATCATCATGATGCTTGTTTCAGTTCCTTGATGTTTGCCTTTCCTGCTATAGGTTTTGTTTACTTGTTGCATCATTAAACCTGGTAGTATTTCCTTAGTTTGTCTGTGTGCACTTCTATGGTCCTTCGTGGTCGTTGCCCTGAACAGGGTTTCAGCCTACGTGTTGCGGGTTTGTGTACTTAGTGTCTTCTCATCCGATCAGGTGGGGAGAGGTTACAATTGTCGTTAATTATGGTTTGGTACCTTTGCTTTGGTGTTTGTAGTACCTGAACTGGTTGATTTTGGTAATGAAACCGGAGGGGGGAAACCCCTTCTTTTTCTCAAAAACAATCGGAAGTCAATATTGTATATGAACGTAACTAATGTTTACTTTTAGCACCCCTTTCTAGTCGCTTTGGTGACCCACGAGGTAACCTGTTGGCGCCACCATAGAACTCCCATGAGGATGTTGGCGATAATAGTATCCAGGACATCTTCCCCTTCTTCCACCCCCTTCATCTTTCATGTCCAATTGTCCTAGAGCTAAATAGTGGATCATCGTAGAACACTCACCCTAGCCTAGGACTCTCGTCAAAAGGATTGAAAGCTATGCTCCCTCCCATTCCCTTCCCTCGCACGATGTTGGAGCGCGTGTTCAAAGGTTGATGAGAAATCATCCATGCATGGATTCCTCTTCGTGTTTGGGGTGGCCCGAGCGTTGGCGCAACTCACATGTCGTCGTAAGGACTTGTCGTGCCCGTGGTAATTGCCCCTTTTGATTTCTACTGCTATGATTATCCACTACTTTATCATTTTCTTAGATGTCCAATCGTAAACGTTTACGTTCGTGAAGGATCCCTTACAACCGTCAAGATGTGCAGTGTCGTGTGAGCTGTGCTGGCTTGTTTGACGACCATCATTTGCTATGATGTTCAAACATTGACGTCCATGTTCATGAAGGCTCCGTTACAATTGTCAAGGCAGGTAGTTGCAATTTTATCAGACTGCCCTATATGATATTACTTATGCATGTAGGATATTTGCGTGGGTCCATAATATCATCCTCAATCACTGGACCATCACGTGAGAGCCAATCTCTTAGTAATGACGGACTCCTTTATTGGGTATGAATCACTAGGTTGGGCATTCATGAAGGCCCCCGATCAATAAGGTGCTAATCTAGTTGAACATACGTGCCAAAATCAATTGTAATAACACATTGAGTGGATCCATCATGCCAGCCTCAGTCAATGAGGGCCGATGTAGCACTAACCGTGGACTCTTGTATTGCGCCTAACTCACTGCGCTATCGTGTTTGTAATAATGAAGATGCACTAGTAGAAAATGGGGCAACCGTCTAAGCCTTTAGTACCGGTTTCATTACGAACCGGTACTAAAGGGGGCTTTCGTACCGGTTTGGGCGTCCAGGTGGGCGAGGAGCTGTCGTACCGGTTCGCGCGGAGCTTTAGTACCGGTTCTAGTTAGGAACCGGTACTAAAGGTTTTCCAGACGGCAGGGCTGGTCCTTTGGTACCGGTTCAAGTGTAGAACCAGTACTAATTAAGCATACTCATACCCTGTTCCATGCACCCACCCGATTCATCCTTCATTTCTACCTCTCTCTCACACATTTGTAAACATTTTGCACCTCTCACACTCAACAAATCTTCATTTTTTGTCCACCATTTTAACAAGATTGACGACATCTATCTATCCAAGGTTAGCAATATCATCCTTTCTTCCGGCGTTCCTAATTTAGCTCATCTCTTTGCTAGTTAACTCGTATTATTTTTCTAGTGCTAGCAAGGTGTTCGATGAAATGCCTAGCTAAGGTTGGGATTTTATTTTATTTATATGAAATTTGAGCTGAAACTATATTATGTTTTGTAGGTTTTGGTATCATCCCCGTCCTCACCGTTGTCGATCGCCAGCGTCGTCCCCTAGCCGACACCGTACCACCTCGGTGAGCCCCTTCTTTTTTATAAAAAAAACTTAGTTTCCGCACATATGAAGTCAGAAAGGGTTGAAAATTGATGGTTACGGCGCAATAAGCAAAGGACACAAGCGAATAAAAAATGAAGACAGATGAAGTCAGACAGGGTTGAAAATTGATGATGTGGCTTTGAATGGTTCATTTTGAAGACACAAAAAGTCTCGATGAACTGAAGGATTTCTAGATATATCAACAAAACACACGGTTTCGCCTGCATACAGCCCAACTGTAGCTCGTGAGTGCCCGCACATCAAATGCACCGTTGGGCTGTGGTACCGGTTCATGTGGAGAACCGGTACTAATTTAACTCATGCCCACCTGATTCATCCCTGTCCCATGCCTACCCGATTCTTCCTGATTGGTGGGATTCAGACCCGGGTGGGGCCAGGGCTGTGGTACCGGTTCATGTGGAGAACCGGTACTAATTTAGCTCATGCCCACCCGATTCATCCCTGTCCCATGCCCACCCGATTCATCCTTCATTGATGATTTTTGATATACATATGTACATATATAATGATTTTGATATATCTATGATGTTGTCTAATTAATGATTTTTGATATACATATATAATGCAGATGAGTCAGCAATGGATGTACGGTGACCGGTGCCATCCCGACTTCATTAAAGGCATGCATTATTTTCTCAGCGTGGCTGAGGCAAACAAACGGACGAATGGTTTCATCTATTGTCCATGTAGTTCCTGTAAGAATATGAAGGATTACTCTACCTCAAAGACCATTCACGTCCACCTGCTGGAGAACGGTTTCATGCCCAGCTATAATTGTTGGACCAAGCACGGAGAAAGGGGGGTTATATTGGAAGACAACGAAGAAGAAGAGGATAGTGACAACTATCCTATTTTCACTGAAGACGGTGATAGTAGAATGGGGGAAGACGAAGCTCAAGAAGAGCCCATTTTTGATGACCCGATTTTTGATGACCCCGATGACGATTTGGGTCGGGCCATTCTTGATGCGAAGATAAACTGCGAAAGTGAAAAGGAGAGGTTGAAGTTGGAGAAAATGTTAGAGGATCACAACAAACTGTTGTACCCAAATTGCGAAGATGGCCAGAAAAAGCTGGGTACCACGCTGGAATTGCTGCAATGGAAGGCAGAGAATGGTACTACTGACAAGGGATTTGAAAAGTTGCTGAAAATAATAAAGAAGACGCTTCCAGGGGAGAACGTATTGCCCTCTAGTACGTACGAAGCAAAGAAGGTTGTCTGCCCTCTAGGATTAGAGGTGCAGAAGATACATGCATGCATCAATGACTGCATCCTCTACCGCAAGGAGTACGAGAATTTGAATGCATGCCCGGTATGTGGTGCACTGAGGTATAAGATCAGGCGAGATGACCCTGGCGATGTTGAGGGCGAGTCCACCCCCAGGAAGAGGGTTCCTGCGAAGGTGATGTGGTATGCTCCTATAATACCACGGTTCAAACGTTTGTTCCAAAACAAAGAGCATGCCGAGTTGTTGCGATGGCACAAAGAGGACCGTAAGAATGATGTGATGCTAAGACACCCTGCTGACGGGTCGTAGTGGAGAAAAATCGACAGAAAGTTCAAGTCATTTTCAGATGACGCAAGGAACTTAAAACTTGGTCTAAGTACAGATGGCTTTAATCCTTTCGGGGAGCAGAGCTCCAGTCATAGCACCTGGCCAGTGACTCTATGTATCTATAACCTTCCTCCTTGGGTGTGCATGAAGCGGAAGTTCATTATGATGCCAGTGCTCATCCAAGGCCCGAGGCAACCAGGCAACGACATTGATGTGTACCTGAGGCCATTGGTTGAAGAACTTTTACAGTTGTGGCGTGAAGAAGGTGTACGTGTGTGGGATGAGCACAAAAAGGAGGAATTTGACCTGCATGCCTTGCTTTTTGTAACCATCAATGATTGGCCTGCTCTTAGTAACATTTCAGGGCAGTCAAACAAGGGATACAATGCATGCACACACTGTTTAGGTGAGACTGACAGTATATATTTGGGAAACAAGAATGTGTACCTGGGGCATCGTCGATTTCTTCCAAAACAACATCACGTAAGAAAGAGAGAAAAGCATTTCAGAGGTGAGGCAGATAACCGAACGAAGCCTACCCGCCCTACTGGGGATGTTATATATGATATGGTCAAGGATTTAAAAGTGATCTTTGGAAAGGGTCCTGGCGGACAATCTGTTCCGCATGATGTTGACGGACATGTACCCATGTGGAAGAAAAAGTCTATATTCTGGGAGCTACCCTACTGGAAATTCCTAGAGGTTCACTCGGCAATCGACGTGATGCACGTGACGAAAAATCTTTGCGTGAACCTGCTAAACTTCTTGGGCGTGTATGGGAAGACAAAAGATACACCGGATGCACGGCAAGACCAGCAAAGTATCCACGAAGGAAACAACCTGAATCCAGAGAAGTATCAAGGTCCTGCCAGCTACGCTCTTACCAAAGAAGAGAAGGAGATCTTTTTTGAAGTATTGAGTAGCATCAAGGTCCCGTCTGGCTTCTCGTCGAATATAAAGGGGATAATAAACATGTCAGAGAAAAAGTTTCAAAACCTAAAGTCTCATGACTGCCACGTGATTATGACACAATTACTTCCGGTTGCATTGAGGGGGCTTCTGCCGGAAAATGTTCGAGTACCCATTGTCAAGCTATGTGCGTTCCTCAATGCAATTTCTCAGAAGGTGATCAATCCACTAACTCTACAAAATTTACAGAAGGATGTGGTGCAATGTCTAGTCAGCTTCGAGTTGGTGTTCCCACCATCCTTCTTCAATATTATGACACATCTCCTAGTTCACCTGGTCGAAGAGATTAGCATTCTCGGTCCTGTATTTCTACACAACATGTTTCCCTTTGAGAGATTCATGGGAGTCTTAAAGAAGTACGTTCATAACCGTGCTAGGCCAGAAGGAAGCATCTCCAAGGGATATGGAACAGAGGAGGTCATTGAGTTTTGTGTTGACTTTATTCCTGACCTTAAGCCGATCGGTGTTTCTGAATCGCGCTATGAGGGGAGACTGGGTGGAAAAGGCACGCTAGGGAAGAAAGCAACAATGTGTATGGACGGACATTCTTTCACTCAAGCACACTACACAGTTCTACATAATTCTATCTTGGTGGCTCCGTACATAGTGGAACACAAGGATATCTTACGCTCCGAATACCCGGAGCAACGTGAAGATTGGATTGATGGAGAACACATGAAGACTTTCGGCGGTTGGTTGCAAAATCGTCTAATGAATGTCACTGATGAAGAACAATTATACTTGTTGGCCAAGCAACCATC
The DNA here is from genome assembly GCA_950022295.1 of Bromus sterilis. NCBI lineage: Eukaryota > Viridiplantae > Streptophyta > Magnoliopsida > Poales > Poaceae > Bromus > Bromus sterilis. The sequence goes on from OX465596.1 coordinate 12,075,467, forward strand.
TTCGACTATATCGACTTTTCAAGGGTACGAGATTAATGGGAATACATTTTACACGTTCGCCCAAGATAAAAAGAGCACCAACCAAAACAGTGGTGTCCGCTTTGATGCAGCAGAGGGCAACGGGAAGAAGGTCACATATTATGGGTACATAGAGGAGATATGGGAACTTGACTATGGACCTAATTTCAAGGTCCCTTTGTTCCGGTGCAAATGGTTCAACCTGAAAGACGGGGTACAAGTAGACCCGCAGTACGGAATGACTACAGTGGATCTCAAGAATCTAGGGTACGACACCGAACCATTCGTCCTAGCCAGTGAAGTGGCTCAGGTTTTTTATGTGAAGGACATGTCTACCAAACCGAAAAAAAGAAAAGAAAGGCAAGAGTACACATTATACGATGAGCCAAAGCGCCACATAGTTCTTTCAGGAAAAAGAAACATCGTGGGAGTAGAGGACAAGACAGACATGTCAGAAGATTATAATAAGTTTGATGATATTCCACCCTTCAAGGTAAAAACTGACCCAAGCATCATCTTAAATAATGCAGATTGTCCATGGTTGCGTCGCAATCCGAAGAAAGGGAAACACACGAAGAAAACTAGCTAGATAGGGATCATAACTTTGGAATCACTTTTGTGTAATGATGCTACTGTATGTAAGATATGGAAATCACCGCGACATCGGCGACTCCAACATTCGAATCTAGCCATGTGTATCTTAATTTTCAGTTGAGCTATGTACTTTAATTCGATTTCAATCGTAATAAAATTTTATTCCGTGTGCTTCTTCCTGATTGGTCGGCACTAGTTCTTTCCCCTTCCGCGCCACCGCCACCATAGCGCTGGATAACGCTGGAGGATGACATCAGCTCCAACAGAAAGGAAATAGAAAACAAAAAGGAAATAGTAAAAGAAACAGAAAAGAAAAAGAGAAAGAAACATAAAAGAAAAGAAAAAGAAATAGAAAAGAGAAATAAATAGAAAAAGAAACAGAAAAGAAAAGAAAAAGAAAAAGAGAAAGAAACAGAAAAAAAAAAATAGAAATAGAAAAATAAAGAAATAGAAAACAAAAATAAATAGAAATAGAAAAATAAAGAAATAGAAAACAGAAAGAAATAGAAAAAGAAACATAAAAGAAAATAAAAGAAAAAGAGAAAGAAACAGAAAAGAAAAGAAAAAGAAATAGAAAAGAGAAATAAATAGAAAAAGAAACAGAAAAGAAAAGAAAAAGAAAAGGAGAAAGAAACAGAAAAAAAGAAATAGAAATAGAAAACAAAAAGAAATAGAAATAGAAAACAGAAAGAAATAGAAAAAGAAACAGAAAAGAAAAAGAGAAAGAAACAGAAAAGGAATGAAAAAGAAAAAGAAACGGGCCTTTCGTACCGGTTCGTATTAAGAACCGGTACGAAAGATTTTCGGGAGGTGGAGTGGCGCCAGGGGCTGGACCTTTGGTACCGGTTCGTGTTAGGAACCGGTACGAAAGGTTTTCGGCCAGGTGGGGTGGCGCCAGGGCTGACCTTTGGTACCGGTTCGCCGCAACAACCGGTACCAAAGACCTTTGGTACCGGTTTTACGTTGGAACCGGTACCAAATGTCCTTTCCCTCCCCAAATAACCCCGCGCGAACACTATCTTCTCACATTCTTCCCCAATTCTGCGCGGGCTGCCCCCCACCCCCGAGGAGAAGCTCGCCGCCGCCGCCTCCCGTGGACGCCCGTCGCCGTGCAAGCTCACCGCCGCCGCCCTCCCTGCCGTGGACGCCCGTCGCGCGCCGTGCTGGTGAGCATCCCGGCCCGCCTCCCTCGCCCCTGTACTTCCCTCCGGCTCCTGCTGCTGCTGTGGGCTCCTCCGGCTCCTGCTCCGGTTGCTGCTGCTGCTGCGGCCATGGGGCTGCTGCTGCTAGGGCTCCTGCTCCGGCTGCTGCTAGGGCTGCTGCTAGGGCTCCTGCTGGAATATCTGCTGGCTGCTGCTGTTTTCAGATTTATGCTGCTAGCTGCTGCTGTTTTCAGATTTTGAACAATGTTTATTCACTTGATGTATGCTGTATGCTGCTGCTGTTTTCAGATTTTGAACAATGTGTCTTATTTACTGATGTATGCTGCTGAAAATATGTTCTTTTACTGCTATAAATTCATAATTCAATAAGTATTACATTTCATAAGTCAAAATAATAATATTCATCTCTGAATTTATTCCAAGGATTAAACAGATTAAAAAAATGGTATAAATCAATTTAATCCCTTAGAAATTGGCAAATAAAGAATAATTTAGAGCATGTTTGTTTTGTAAAAAAAATGAAAATTAAAAATATTAAAATAAAATTCATAGGAAAAAAGGAACAAGTGTTACATAAATTATATATTCTTTATTTATTATTTATCAATAAGTATTACATTTCATAAGTCAAAATAATAATATTCATCTCTGAATTTATTCCAAGGATTAAACAGATTAAAAAATGGTATAAATCAATTTAATCCCTTAGAAATTGGCAAATAAAGAATAATTTAGAGCATGTTTGTTTTGTAAAAAAAATGAAAATTAAAAATATTAAAATAAAATTCATAGGAAAAAAGGAACAAGTGTTACATAAATTATATATTCTTTATTTATTATTTATCAATAAGTATTACATTTCATAAGTCAAAATAATAATATTCATCTCTGAATTTATTCCAAGGATTAAACAGATTAAAAAAATGGTATAAATCAATTTAATCCCTTAGAAATTGGCAAATAAAGAATAATTTAGAGCATGTTTGTTTTGTAAAAAAAATGAAAATTAAAAATGTTAAAATAAAATTCATAGGAAAAAAGGAACAAGTGTTACATAAATTATATATTCTTTATTTATTATTTATCAATAAGTATTACATTTCATAAGTCAAAATAATAATATTCATCTCTGAATTTATTCCAAGGATTAAACAGATTTGGGAAAATAATTTTAATCCCTTATTTTAAATATAAGATCAATAAAAATATGAGAAGCCTTTTAATAATAAAGCCTTTTAGATTTTAAGATTTTAGATTTGGGAAAATAATTTTAATCCCTTATTTTAAATTTGGTACCGGTTGGTGTTCGTCGGCTAGCGCGGCGCCGACGTGAGGAGTGCCGAGTGGCAGGAAGTGATAGGAAGAGGGAGGCTAGGGCAAGCAGCGGCTCGAGGGCATGTCCGTGAGGAGTGCCGAGTGGTGCATGTATCTCTTGCGACATAGAGAGAAGAGCGAGAGGAGCGCCGAGTGTTAGGGTTAGGGTTATTGCTTTCTTCATTTCAATTGTTATCCATCTGGCAATCTGTTATGATCATGAAATGATGAATGAATTAATTGTTTTCTTAATTTTGTAGTGACATTGAGCTATGGAGGACAACACCTTCGTCCGAAATGAGGATCAAGAAGAAGCCGTGCAGAGAATGATATTTGAGAGTGCCCGTGGGCCGGAACCCGCTGGAGATGACTTTGAGCTCACACAATTTCTGAACGATGTCGGTGAGGGATTTGAGTCTGAAGAGATTAGAAGAGAGAATGAAGTGTCCATAACAAACTCTGGCGAGGTGTATATTTATGTATCAAGTCTATGTTCATCAGTAGATGCATTCATTTATATGTGTTGCACTTATTAACGAATCATTTTTCTTTTAGCCTTCTGGATCAATATCGAGAAAGTCTGTTAAAACAAAACGAGGCCCGACGCAATTGCTAAAGGGCGAGGGTAGGTTAGCCCTCATCGCATTTAATGATAACGGTGAACCGGTGCATCCGACAGAGCACTGCCGCAAATTTATAAATCAAGCTGGAGTTCTTGTTAGGGACCATGTACCGATCAGCATTCAAGAGTGGCATAAGCCGAAGAACGCGGGGACTGAAGCTAGTTATGTCAACGACGCGTTGAATTTTTTTCTTTTCGACAATCTACTGACACGCTTCAGCCTACCGGAAGACATGACGGAAGGCCAGAAGAAGAAACTGAAGGAATGGACTCTCAAGAAGATGGCCATGCTATTCCAGACATGGAAGAAAAAATTATGGGAGAAATATAAGGATGAAGATCCAGTATTCAATGATAATCTAGTGAAGATAAAAGATCACTGGCCCGCATTTAAGAGGTATAAGCAATCGTCTACTCATGTGTCCCGATCGGTCACAAATAAGAAAAATGCTTCAAAGAAGGAATTTTTCCATCATTTGGGGTCAGGTGGCTACAAGACTGCCATTCCGAAGTGGAGAGCGTTTGAAGATAAACTGGTGGATGCAGGAATCACTCCACAGACATGGGACTGGCCCGACCGGTCCAGGCTCTGGTTGTTCGCGCATGGGGCAGGGTTGGACCCAATGACAGGGAAGATCGTTGCGCGGGGGAAATGGAAGAGCAAAATTGAAGCAGTCACGGAGAAGCTTATAGATGCAATTGAAAAGGTCAGAAAGGGAGAGTACATTCCCGATAGAGAGAATGACGAGCTGACACTCGCTTTGGGCAATCCTGAACACGTTGGACGGGTTCGAGCTTGCCCAGGTCTCAACAAGAAGGAAGTGTGGCCGGAGTGCGCTGACACTTATAGAAGCCATTCGCGAAAGAAGAAGAAGGAGTCAGACAGGTTAACGGAATTGATAAATAGGGTGGAGGCACTTGAGAAAAATCAGAGGGAGCCTCATGATGATCCTCATGTCGATGCCGCCCCATCTCAGCGAAGAAGCAGTGTGGGTTCCTCGCATCTTGACAGATGTGGAGGAAGCTACCCCGTGGATTATGTCACGGAGAAGACAGATTGCGAGCTACATATGTTATTCAGGAACGTGTCCATTAAGGTGGCGTTCGGCTATGTTTACCCTAATGAAGATGGAGCAACGCACCATCATATGCCCATTCCACCTGGCTGTGTTCGTGTCAGGGTGGATGAAGTTGTTTCGGGTTATGAAACATTGGAGCTTGATTTTCCTAGAGGTGACGATGAGAAGACAATGGCCGATGTCAAGCACGGTTTCACCCTATGGCCCAAGAAACACATCGTCCTTTTGCAAAGGCCACAGAATCCTCGTAGTCCACCTGAGCAGGAAAGGCCACCGACTCCTCTTCGTAGCGGTCCACATGAGCAGCAAAGGCCATCGACTCCTCCTGGTAGCAGTCCACATGAGCAGGAAAGTCCACATCTACCTGAGAGGGACCCCAACGTGAGTTCTCCATCTCGAGATCCTCCGCGTAAGACAACGTCCTTTAAGCGGAACGGTACACTGCCTAGGAAGAGACCTAGAAAGGAGAAACCACTGCTTCCTATTGAGAAGTTACCTTGGGAAAAAACTATCGAGGAAAACACGGAAACCTCTAATTCCGAGCTGAAAGCCTTTTTTGCTAAGAAAGTGCCAGAGATCCCTTTTAAGAAGACTCTAGATCCGGTGAAAGTTGTGCGTACCGTTGAGAATCTATATGACCCTGTACCATCGCCGCCATCTGACTATAGGCGTTCTATACAAAAGTCGTATGACGAGATGATGAGGGCTAAAAAACCCACTCAATCGGGTGTCACAGCGAAAAAAGGGAAACAACAAGTGCACCAGCTCGGACAACAACCCATCCAATCGGTCCCCCCTCTCATGGTGTTTGACGAGAAGGCCGTTGAAAGTTCTCGACAATCCATCGAATACCCCTTACATGAAGGAGCATATCAATATGTTGAAGGGAAAGATTTGGTCGAGAATCTCAGGAAGCTACCAACAAGTATGCGTAATTTGCATACGTGGTACAGTAATTCCATAAAGAAAGGGATCCAGTGTATCATGGTTGGAGTTAAGGAAGAGCACTACTTCCAAGAATACACTGTGAGCGTTGACTTCAGCGATCTTTTTCAGTTATACAATCTCCGGGCCCTCGACAAATCTATCATCAGTTGCTATTGTCTGTAAGTGATTTATTTATGTAATTTGAGAAGTCTTTAGCTCAGCTCGTTCTTTGTCTGCAAATTATAATCTTTTGTGCGCTATATTATGCAGATCGAAGATGCTCGAATGCAAAAGGGATGAAATCAAGCACATTGGGTTCATTGACCCGAATACAATGCATGAAGTAACCATAGAGGATCCCATCTTTAACAGGGATACACCGGAGACTTTGCTAAGGTTTTTGAAGCGACAACGTGACAAAAAGATAATACTTTGGCCTTACAACTTCAAGTGAGTGTTACTGTCTTATAAGACATTTCTCTTTTTCTCACGAGATGTTCAAATTTTAACTGATGACTTATATATATGGCACTGCATATTTAAACGTGCGCAGGTTCCACTTTATTCTTATCGTTATCGATATGTACGAAGGAAAAGTTGAAGTCTTTGACTCGCTTAACAAAGAGGCTATACAATACAAGACGACTTACTTTATGCTCAAAAAGTAATTTTAATTCATATCGGGTTTTTTTGTTAATTTCCTAATATCAACTAATTGATAACTTTTTTATGCATTTTCTTTTGTCGGGCAGCGTATGGGAAACGTTCATCAAGGAAGATAAGTCCCATGAATGGAAACCGAAGCTGACATGGCGTTTGAACAAAGTAAGTAGTACTACCTAGGTCCACACACCTTTATCATACTTGATTATTGTTTAATTGAATTATATTCTTGTACAGAAATCCCCGCAACAACCACAGGGGACTGATCTATGTGGATACTACGTTTGCGAGAACATCCATAAAATTGTCAGCGAGAGAACAAATAATGAAATGAATAAAGAGGTACGAAAACAATATTCACAAATTTATTTTGTTATCATATATAAGTTGTGCTTAGTTTCAGTAATAATTGTTTGATTGTGATTTGATATATATATACACACACATAGCCCATGTATTCATTTGTATCTCATTCTTTTACAGTTGGCAAGAAAGCGGGACAAGATCTCAATCGAGGAACGGTTCAAAGCAATTGGCGATGAATTGGCGGGATTTTTCCTTCGTGACGTCATACCGCCATTCGGAGAGTTCCACTATGAATGATGTACATGTAACATATAGTTTGACTCGGAGATCGAGTACCACTATTCTACATGTAATAGATAGTATGCCTCGGAGAGTACCACTACTATATATGCATGAAGATCGATCTTCATGCATACGTATACTACTTAATTTGCGATCGCAATTACATGTGTTATATATTATATGCACCAAGTTGCTATGCATCACCTTTTATCTTCATGTACTACCTAAACCCAAACGCGTAGCAGGCTCATCGACGCGATATGAAACGGTCTGATACCCCTAAACCCCTCCCTAAGCATCGACGCGATATCCGATACCCCTAAACCCCTAAAAACCCTAAACCCTGAATTAATCTTTGGTACCGGTTCGTATTGCAAACCGGTACCAAAGCTCCTTTGGCCTGCGCACTCCCGGAGGCCCACGTGGAGGCCCCTTTAATACCGGTTCGCAAGGAACCGGTACCAAAGGGGGGGGGTTTAGTACCGGGCCTTTAGTACCGGTTAGGAAACCGGTACAAAAGGCCCTCCCGAACCGGTACTGATGAGCGATTTTCTACTAGTGATGTTCTACCACTTCTCAACTACTCATTGATCATCGAAAACGGTTCCTTTGACTCACTACCCTTCTACTTTATTTCCTCGACATGTGGGCAAGCTAGCTTCCCAGACCTCATGTAATCCACCGAACTGAGGGAAGTACTGCATGGGAGACGCTTTCCGGTCGTAGCACAAGTCATATCTCAAAATCCTAGGTTTCCAGTAGTAAGTGGCCTAATAAGTTGGATTGATGAAACAACCATCTTTTCCCTCATAGAATCCACACCATCTCCCTTGTCTTCAAGAAAATCACCTTTGTGTTCATTGGATTTCACATCTCTCCATTTGAGAAAATTGGGCTGGAAAATGAGTGAGACCTAGCTATAGTACTACGTGCTACATACAGGGTGATTAACATCGGGGTGCAGTGAATGTTGACCCGACTGTGCATTGACTTCTCAAATCTACTGATACGTCTCCAATGCATCTATATTTTGTTGTTGTTTCATACTATTATAGAATAACTTCCATATACTTTAATAGCATTACATATCATTTTTATACAATTTTATTGGACTAACCTAGTAATCCAGTGACCAAGTCAATTATAGTTTTCTGCTTGTTTTTGCATTTTACAGGAACGATCTTGGAGTGTAGTGGTAGCTATAGATCCAGTTGGATAAAGGTCTATAGATATAAGGACGTAATACATGTATGCAAATGCAATTTAATCGATACACAATTGTAATTTTCCAAGCACATACAATCTATTTTGGAAAGGTGTCACTAGTAAAATTATGGATACCAACCCCTTCTTCCTCATAAATATAACCTCGTATTCTTGTTTTTGTTCTTTACATTTTGAAATTTATTTACGTTGCATTTATAACTCAATTCCAAATATTTGATGTGTTCATCCTTTTAACAAGTAAAGCTAGTGAGATTGACAACAAAATAGAAGTGTTGTGTAGCAAGTAAGAGTTTCTTAGTTGAGTGCATGGAGGATCATTCACCCATCGAAGAAGTCCGTGGATTGATAACATTGGCCCTCACTGAGAGAAATTTCCTTCTTGCTACAAACCCTTATTCTTGGAGGTCAGCATGGTTTCTGTTGGAACTTAAGTATAAGGAACATCCGAACAATCTTCATCTTCTAGCAAACCAGGACATTAGAGAAGGATATGATACAACCGAACCAATACATGTGATCTAGACAATGAAGGCAAAATGAAGGAATTTTTTTATCCTCGAGATACAATGGAAAAATCAACCACATATTTGAATGCACCCATTTTGACTAGATGTAAGAACTCATTTTCATACTCACCCATGCCACAGAAACGAGGTAGTGACACCGCACACAATGGGATCGCTTGAAGAAGGAGGCCAAGGTGCACTTGCATGCATGCGCTAACCCGGGTGCACAAATCGTTGTTTTCGGATTCAACGAATAACTCCTAGAACCCTAGGACCAGAAACTACACCCTCAACAATGAGACACCACATGAACCTCGCCGTTGATGGATTTGACCAATGAAAGGAGGATCACATGTTTTCTCCTTAAAAATTATGGCTCGATGAGCACGACAACCTTGGAGTTAGACCCAATCAATTATGATAAGATCATGCTCTTGATCTGTGACACACATGCCTCTTCACACCATGAAATTCTTTTGGTGGATCATCCCATGGTCCAAGAACATCTTGGTGGATTGTACCTTGCACTCTTCTTCCTGATGATCGATATCTCAGAATATACACCTTCCTTCATGGAGACGAGAGGAAGATACTTGGCGCCCCCACCAAGGCAAGAGAGGAGAAGCATCATCATAGTACAAAAAGAGAACTAGAGGCGATGCCAACTCACCAATCAGAGAGGTGAGAAGAAGATACATCGGTGGCTCCTACAGAGGAGAAATGTTGGTTGCCTCCCTTTGGTGGCGCCCAAGATAGCGATACTGGGACTTGTCGCTAAATGACACATTTGTTTCAATGTGAAAGATATTTGCCAATATTTCACACAACTCTATCTGGATTTTTGCATGCATACATACCAAGCTGGGGAACATATATCTATGAACCATCATTTCAACTTGTAGTTTTTTTGAATCTAACACGTATTAACCATTTTATAATATGTCAAATTAATTGTTCCATCACAATATGTAATTTCTAATTTGAAGCACATATTTCATTTGTTGCAATGTAAGAAATTTAGGATATAACCATTTTTATTTAGGGAAATCATAGGGAGCGAACGTTCGCTCCAAGACATGGCAAGAGCGAACGATTTATATGGCAACTGCAGTACAAACACATGGCAATTCAGAGAACACGATTGCCATAAAAACTAAAAAATGCAGCGAGTTGCCATGCGTTTGTACTGCAGTTGCCATGCATTTGTACTGCGAGTTGTCATAAAAACGTTCGCGCTTGCCATGTCCTGGAGCGAACGTTAGCTCTAAATTGCCATCCTTTTATTTATCATTATTCCAATTTGGAGGAGGCCGGTATTTTGAAGTTGTTTAAACTGAAGGCCAGTATTTGAGGAGACCGGTGTTTTGAAGCTGTTTAAATTGAAGAGAGGTTGAAGTGCAAAATTAAGTAAGATAGTTGTAAATAAAGTTATATTATTCACGGCCTGTAAATAAATATACTATGCATCATAGGCGAAATGTATACACGTCAACAAATGGATGATAGATCACGCCTACTGAACAAACAATAAGTAGGACATGTCAGCCTCGGATCTACCATTAAATCTGGTTCAAGCTGAAATATTGGTGCTTAGATCGTGCTCAACGTGTAAAAGGAGAATCAAATGTGCTTATAAATTGTCACGGTGCGACAATTATATGCAATTCAGGTTGGAATTTACTCATCCAAGTATGTATGTGGTAGACTACATGAAGTTATGAACTGACTCTGCCTTAGTTTTACATGAACAATACAAGTTCAAAACTGTAATTACCAGTGAATCATATTGACGTATATATACCAACATGTGGGTTGCAAATGCGATGGCTTCTCAATCAAACAACCAAATAAAGACAAAATATATTGAAGTTTTCAAAATAAATTAACTGAAATTTGTCTAAAAGTTTGATGGTTAGCATTTTATGTCTCCCCACCTTGCTTTAAAGTACACATGGACATGACTGCAGGTGTAATACAGGCAATACAGTAAGACTGAATTGGACAACGTACGTAGGCAACCGATTATATATGGAATGAGCTGACTGGCAACTATTCAGTGAAGTTATTTAACTGATTATATTTTAACTTTAAGTTGGGATCCACGTACGGCAACAAAATAAGATTTGGATCCCAAGTGTATATTCAACACAAATGAAACATATACAGATGCATTTTGAAGGACTCTAGAATGATACATGGAACTAATATATCTCAACAGATCTGTTCCTTCATTTGTTATACTCAGATTGGCACCTTGAAATGCATGCATGCATGTTCTTCAAGAAAGGAGTATACCATCTACCCAACTCTCTATATGAAATTTGAAGCAACTTGTCCAAGGGAGAGTTAAGAACACAACCGCTAAGATATGAACAGTGATGGAACATGGAATACAGAGAGGCAATAACGAACATAACACATGTCAGCACTGGAAACCTTAGGTCTCTGAATGCGCAAGTTCCAATAGCTTGTGAAAACTATGGTCCTGTTCTTTACATTACTCAGTAGGACAAGGAAGAACATTGGGGGAAACGTTAAGTGGTAAGAAACATAGACAGACACCTGAGAGTTCCCCATGAGTTATAGCTAGCTTGTTTCTGTGAGGATGCAGTCAAGTAGTAGTAGTACCTTTGTGATCTTTAAACAATGTCAAACATGCACACGTGTGAGCAAAGAACTGTAACAAGTGAATTGTGATGCAATTCCCAATTCAGCAACTCCAACATAAACTTAGAGCCAGAAAGAACTAACTGGCGATATGATTATGTTAGCTCAAAGCTGAACTGTCGTGAAGACTAGTATAATATACACACATCACTTAGTTAGAGTGCACATAGGGCATCTAACACCTTTGTATGACACAAAAACAATTTCCCAAAAGCATGCGCGCAACACATCGATCTATCTAATAAAGTAGGATTTGACAGCTTAATTAAGCCCACACGAACACTACGGCACTAAGTTTTCTTCCTTATCGGCTGGAATCGAATCTGTCGTCCACATAAAGAACATACCAGCAAGAGACCAAGATGACTACTAGATCCATATCCATGCATATGCCCGGACAAATTGAGGCATACTTATTTAAAACCATATTGAAAATCAAGATCGAGAAGGTTACACAGGCCACGGATTAAGGTTCAGGAGTGACAAGAAAAGAAAATAAAAAGAAGAAGAAGAAGAAGAAGTAGAAGAAGAAAAGAACAAGGAGGATAACATGATCAAAGATCGACAAAACACTACGAAATTGTACAGAGATGATATAGAAATAGTGCAGTAGACGATAGATCGTTTCCTTGAATTGTTCATTCGTTCGTGCGCTAACCTTTTTGCAAACTTCCATGAACCCTTGTGGTTGCTCATCGTGATCTCGCCTTCTCTCCTCCAACAGCAATTACATCAATCTCCCAAGCACCTGTCAGAATTCAGAACTGCGGCCGTCCGCCGGCCCAGCCGTGGCCGTCGGCGCCGGGAGGGAGCTGCGATCCCGGACCACCGGCCATGTTGTTGAGAGGCAGCTGGTTGAAGAAGGGCAGGCCGGCGGCCGACGGGTCGGAAGGGAACGGGACGCCGCCCATGGCAGCCGCGGCCTCGGCTTCGCCTGGCTGCTGCATCTGCATGCCGGCCGCTGCAGGCGGTGCCTCCTCGTCTTCCAGCGGGAGGCGCTCGTAGGCGACGTTGGCGAAAGACGCGGCGATGACGATGACGGGGCCCGCGGCGTAGAGCGCGCCCACGACGTTGCCGCCGACAACCTGCCCCTGCCCCCCGGCGAGGAATATGGTGAGGCTGGTGGCGCCAGGGGGAGCCGGCGGCGGCAGGAAGGAGCCCGAGAGCGACAGGATCTCGAACCTGCCGTGCAGGGTCACGACGGCGCCCGCGGGAGCCGACGGCTGCCGCAGCGTCACGTTGGTGACGACGCCGCTGCCGCTCAGCACGCACACGCCGCGCTGCCGCCGGCAGGCGTACGTGGAGACGCACTCGAACACGTCGCAGCCGCTGCCGACCTCCAGGATGTGGGCGCGCAGCGTGTTGGCGCTCTCCCGCGTGATGATCACCGGCGGCTTCGGCTTGTTCTTGGAGCCGGGCGGGCGGCCCCGTGGCCGGCGGGCCACCATGTCCCCAGGCCCGCCCCCTCCGCCACCACCGCCCGCGCCATCACCGGCGGGGCCGGAGGAGGAGGAGCCGCCGTCGTTGTTCTCGCCGTACTGGCCGCCGTAGTTGCCGTTGGCGTTGCCGTTCTGGTCGTCGTCGGCGGGCTCGTGCTGCTGCTTGGCGTAGCTGTTCTGCTGCAGCTGGAGGTCGGGGTGGAGGTGGTGGAACTGGTGGACGTAGCGCGTCGCGGCGGTGCCAAGGTCGAGGCCTGCCATGCTTCTCCTCTAGCTCATGTACTGATGTACTAAGCTAGGAAGCGAGCAGAAAATTCACAACTCCAAAAAAGCAGGGAGAAAAATACAGGCAAAAAAACCCGGATTGAAACAGAGTGGTGTCTTGTTTTTAGGTTTAAAAGGAAGCCTTGGAAAAGGAAGCAATGATTTTTAAAGCGATGCAGTTGTTTATGCTCCTCCTGCAGCTTGTTTTATAAAAATCCTGGATCCACAAAGAAGCAAACAGGAGATCGATGGAAGAAACTAAACAAAGGCGCAAGAAGAAGATAGTGCTCCCATGGAGAGGAGAGAGCACCAACGACGGAGAGCACGCACTGTTTGATAAGGAGGATGGATGGATGGCCTGGAGAACAGCTGCGAGCTATGAAGAAGAAGAGGAGGAGGAGGTGAGAAAGGGAGGGGGAGGAGGCCGCCGGGGTTTGAGAGCTTCTTCCAACCAGTAGGAGGAGGAGGCGCAACATGTACATAAAATAATGGGAGGAGAGAGAGAGAGGGGAAGGGATGGATGGGAGAACAAATTCTTGTGCATCCTCCTCCCAGCTGTGTGTGGTGGACAAGGAGAAATGGCGCGGCGACGCTGACATGTGGGGTCCGGCGTGTACGTGAGGCCCATGCGGCAGTTTCATGGGTGTGGCGTGCGCTGGGTGACAGAGAGGAGACTTTCGGCGAAGGGGGTGAACTATGACGCACAAATGTGATGCATCGCGACAGTGATGGCTTAGCGTGCCCATTGGAAGCTTTATGCCGCTTAACCAGGGTTAGGTGCTTAAACCTCAGGTTAACGACCCACTAATCCAAGATTGATACGACTTAGGGTAGAGGTTGTTCATAACGCGGGTCCCGCCTCCAGCTCATGCTGCCCTAGGATCCTTTGCTCCGCCGATAGATCTGGCCATTGTCGAGTGTCGTCGGATGCACGAGCTTATACCCTGCGCTACACGTTTGGTTGTTCAAATCGATCTCGTAGTCTTTGTATATGCTATAATTTTTGAATTTGATTGGAACATTAAGATGACAAGAGTTTTTTCATTTTAGCCACCCAATGATGAGCATAAGGTAATGCAATTAATCTTCATTTTTGTTCTTCTTCTAAAACTTATCGAAGCCTTTAAGATAATGTGACTAATCTTCCTGTTTTTCATTCTTCTAAAACTTACGAAAGCCTTTACGGTAATTTAATTAACCTTCCTTGTTTTTCATTCTTATAAAACTTACCAAGCCCTTCACTTTTAGTGTTGTATATTTACAATCTCCTACTCTGATTCTTTCATCCATTTTTTGTGGATGGATAGCTCATTGCAGTTGTTTCATGAAAAGAAAAGAGGAAACACCGATCTCCCGTCAATTCTAATCAGGTGGGCAATTGATAAATAGCATAATATCTATGCAAGGTATACCCTTTCTTTTTGCGGAGTACGGCAAGTCGCGTTGTGATGCAAAACAACGTTGATGTGCCACTTTCGTTGGCACACACTTTTTACCTAGTTTCGTAATATTAATTTGGCGATGATTACGACTGCGACATATATAGCCTAGCTAGATTAGCCTTAGCTTCAGAACTAGCTAGTTTTAAATGGAATTAACATAATGATCAAGCTGATCAACACTTACTTTCTTTAGCTAGCACTGTGCCCTTATATATGCTCCATGAGAGATTCAAGACACGCGATTAACTAATATGCATGCGTTCGATCAGTATATATGAGATGCAGTTCTCTCCAACATTAAATTTAAGCTTCAACAATTGATTGATGCATTTTTAATTGCTCGCTGTCCTTTCGAGTTATACTTTAGACAAGGCTATTTATAAGTTGGTTGTATGTAGTTTACTCATAATATTGTATGTCAAGTCAAATGGATGACCCGCATCATTCTAACTCCAACTTACTTTTATATGCTCTACTATCTTATCAATTCGTATACCGGTAACCTGCAGGCCGTACTTTCACTACTGTTCCGTGTGATGACCTAAACTTTGGACACTAGGCTTACTTTTTACCATCTTTTCATGAGACCAATTAACATGAGTAAACTCACACCGGTTTTCCCAAAGTTGTACCTTTTTTAATGGTTCTCCTTGATCTTTCGGAGGTAAATCTATTCAACCACACGCGTGGTAATTTTCAACTGCCAAGACATGGAATATGTAACTTTACAGGAACCAAAACATAGGCCACCTATAGGAAAAGAACAATAGTTTATTTAATCTATCGAGTTGTATTAGTTTCATTGTTTATGTAACTATAGTATAATCAGCTACCAATCATGTAACTTTAGGAGAATAAGGACAGATCGTGCAGCCATGCCTGGTGCTTAATTATACTAATGCACTACAACAATCAACGAGCAAATGCAATCTGTTCTTTTCAGCTTATTGATGGGGTATATACTAATGAGATTATTAATTAACTTTCTTCTATATGTTCAAGTCACAAATGTACCAATAATAGCATCTCAATATTATATGCACGCCAGAACAGGATTATAATTCCGGAGCGAATCCATTGTCTTTTAATAGTTTGTTTTAACAGTTCTATTAGTTAATCGTTACGAGTAACCATGAAAAGTGACACCAACAACTAAGCAAGGGGAACATACTTTGAGGATGGTCTTAATTTAATCTGCACAAAAAATATTTTGCCTGGTTCGGAAATCTCAGTTCAACTCAAAAAAATTGATCATCATTATGTATACACTACACATAAACAAAGTGACAACTCTTATAGCATAAGGCGGTGTAAGTGAATTTGTATAACTTTGTTCTTACATCTTTTTATTCCAATGAAAGTTTCCTCCAAAACTTCCATTCTTACTGTTTCCATGTAGTATGCATGACTAGTTAGTGGCTTTAGTTTGTTCTGTTCTTCCGTTGATCTTTTCAAGAGACTGAGTTTGGGGGCCTCAATTTGTTTTTCAGCTTTGACGCAACGCTTTGCATACGGATTGCTATGATACTAATTAATTTCATCCATTCACTGAAAGACATGGAGAGAAATTAAGAACTTCGTATACTTCCCTAAAAAAGGTATGATAGTTCATTAATTTTCCTTTTCACATTTATGCCACCACATAACTAACAACCACATTTCAATCACAAATCAACATTTATTTGCATGCATCTATGCACTACAATATTTGAATAGAAAATAAAAAATTCAAATACTTCACTGATTTTCCTTTTCAAAGTACCATGAGATAGATCTCGTTCCGCTTTATAAATAAATCATGAACTAAAGTACACGGTCGAACGATACAAGGTAGTGATGAAACCCTCATACAAAGGAGATCATGATATAACCGAACAACATAAATCACAAAACAATGTTGCTGAGAACGAGTACAGGAAGCCATGAATAACACGCCACGCCATACCCTAGGATACCTAAGCTCCACGACAACGCCTCATGAGGGGAACTAATGTTAAGCGTCGCCGTTGTCGAGTCTGTAATAAACAAGGGTATTCACCGATACCTAGGCACGAGGAGGAGAACCAACAGATTTCTCAAGAGGAGAGTGACACCTGCGGGTGATGCCATCATCGGTGCAAAGTATAAACCTTTCACTTGATAGCTCATTCGTGCCACCACAATGCACCTAGGAAAACTGCGATAAGCACAGAACTCCAGCCTCGGATCTGGGCGTCACCACTCCCATCAACAGTGATCAAGGTCGAGCCACCCACTGCTAGACCCCTCGCCACCCACACACTGAATATACGTAGCCACCATCGCATCCATGATGCCCGCCAGAGAGCCAACCATGTCGACCGCCACTCGGGGCCACCGCCCCCACATCCATGTCCCGAGACTCCATCACACGCCCTCCTCACAACGCACCGACCACGGTAGGAAGATAAGAAGGAATCTCCTTCCACTATTAGCTAAGCACCAACCGGTACCACCTAGTATGTGTCCGCATATTCATGGTAGGATACGCCCATGCTTGTGTCCCAATGGATCGAGGGTGGGGAAGGGGGGGGGGGTACATGACCCAGTGACTGTCGACTACCACCGCCAAACAAGTCATCGACATAGCCCAATGACCTTGGCTCAAGCAAGCTCATGCGAAGCCACACCCGTGGTGTACGACGCTGACCTGATCAATGGTGCATCGATCGACGCCATGACCAGCATCACCAGCCTTCATGCTCGCGAGAGGAGAGGCAACTCACCGCACATGAGCACCAACCGGAACGAGCCCAACCTCACCTACCCGAAGCGACACCCCAACCCCCACGTTGGGCCTGGATTAGGCCCGCCCCGAGCGTGATCCCTAGGTCAATACCCCCCTACGGTGCATGCAACAGGCAACCCGGTCGGCATCTGCACATTCCCGCATGATGAGGTCAACCCGGTCAGCAACAGGCAACCCAATGATGAGCATAAGGTAATGCAATTAATCTTTATTTTTGTTCATTCTTCTAAAACTTATCGAAGCCTTTAAGATAATGTGACTAATCTTCCTGTTTTTCATTCTTCTAAAACTTACGAAAGCCTTTACGGTAATTTAATTAACCTTCCTTGTTTTTCATTCTTATAAACTTACCAAGCCCTTCACTTCCAGTGTTTTATATTTACAATCTCCTACTTGGATTCTTTCATCCATTTTTTGAGGATGGATAACTCATTGCAGTTGTTTCATGAAAAGAAAAGAGGAAACACCAATCTCCCGTGAATTCTAATCAGGTGGGCAATTGATAAATAGCATAATATCTATGCAAGGTATACCCTTTCTTTTTGCGGAGTACGGCAAGTCGTGTTGTGGTGCAAAACAACGTTGATGTGCCACTTTCGTTGGCACACACTTTTTACCTAGTTTCGTAATATTAATTTGGCGGTGATTACGACTGCGACATATATAGCCTAGCTAGATTAGCCTTAGCTTCAGAACTAGCTAGTTTTAAATGGAATTAACATAATGATCAAGCTGATCATTATGTTAATTTAATCAACTAATAGTGCACAAAAAAATATTCTGCCTGGTTCGGAAATCTTAGTTCAACTCAAAAAAATTGATCATCATTATGTATACACTACACATAAACAAAGTGACAACTCTTATAGCATAAGGCGGTGTAAGTGAATTTGTATACATTTTTCTTACATCTTTTTATTCCAATGAAAGTTTCTTCCAAAACTTCAATTCTTGCTGCATATTTCTTTTTCCATGTAGTATGCATAACTAGTTAGTGGCTTTAGTTTGTTCTGTTCTTCCGTTGATCTTTTCAAGAGACTGAGTTTGGGGGCCTTAATTTGATTTTCAACTTTGGCGCGACGCTTTGCATAAGGATTGATATGATACTAACTAATTTCATCCATGCACTGAAAGACATGGAGAGAAATTAAGAACTTCTTATACTTCCCTAAAAAAGTTAAGATAGTTCATTAATTTTCCTTTTCACATTTATGCCACCACATAACTAATACCCACATTTCAATCACATATCAACATTTATTTGTATGCGCATCTATGCACTAAAAGATTTGAACAGAAAAGAAAAATTCAAATACTTCACTGATTTTCCTTTTCAAAGTACCATGTGATAGAATCTCGCTCCGCTTTATAGATAAATTACGAACTAAAGTACACGGTCGAACGATCCAAGATAATGATGAAACCCTCATACAAAGCAGATCATGAGATAACCGAACAACATAAATCACAAAACAATGTTGACGAGAACGAGTACAAGAAGCCATGAATAAAACGCCATGCCAAGCCCTAGGATACCTAAGCTCCACGACAACGCCTCGCGAGGGAAACTAATGTTAAGCGTCGCCGTTGTCGAGTCTATAACAAACAAGGGTATTCACTCGATACCCAGGCACGAAGAGGAGAACCACAACGGATTCCTCAAGAGGAGAGTGACACCTGCGGGTGATGCCATCATCGGTGCAAAGTATAAACCTTTCAGTTGATAGCTCATTCGTGACACCACAATGCACCTAGGATAACTGCGATAAGCACAGACCTCCAGCCTCGGATCTGGGCGTCACCACTCCCATCGACCGTGATCAAGCTCGAGCCACCCACTGCTACACCCCTCGCCTCCCACACACTGAATAGACATAGCCACCATCACCTCCATGATGCCTGCCAGAGAGCCAACCATGCCGACCGCCACTCGGGGCCACCGCCCCCGCGTCCATGTCCCGAGACTCCATCACACGCCCGCCCCCTCACAACACACCGACCCCGGTAGGAATATAAGAAGGCATCTTCTTCCACTATTAACTAAGCACCAACCACCTAGTATGTGTCCGCATATTCATGGTAGGATACGTCCATGCTTGTGCCCCTAAACAGTCCGAATGGACCGAGGGATGAGGGTGGGGAAGGGGGGGGGGGGGTACATGACCTAGTGACGGTCGACTGCCACCGCCAAACAAGTCACCGACATAGCCCAATGACCTTGGCCCAAGCAAGCTCATGCGACGCCACACCCGTGGTGTACGACGCCGACCTGATCGATGGTGCATCGACGCCATGACCACCATCACCAGCCTTCATGCTCGCGAGAGGAGAGACAGCTCGCCGCACATGAGCACTAACCGGACCGAGCCCAACCTCACCTACCCGAAGCGACACCCCAGCCCACGTTGGGCCTGGATTAGGCCCGCCCCGAGCGTGATCCCTAGGTCAATACCCCCCTACGGTGCATGCAACAGGCAACGCGGCCGACATCTGCCCATTCCCGCACATTTGCCGGCTTGTACCCAAGAGAAGGAAGATCCATGCGCCGTCATCTACCATCGACATCGCCGATGCCCATATCGTCGTTGCACCCTGCACAACACCGCATGTCTGCTCGAAGCGGCCGCCCTACACCATCGATCCTCGCGAGAAGGGAGATGTGGCCCCACAGTCGTTGCTCGGCAACACGTTTTCGCCTGCGATACGTTTTCTGAAGCCTCCGGCCGAAATATTCACATTTATGCCACCTCATCAATTATTTTCCACAATTCAGGCAGGAATCAACATTCATTTGCAAGTTCATCAAGCTCACACGCATGCATGCAATGCACTCTATCCATCTGACAAGGAAAAGCTCCAGCAGGCATTTCAGGCTGCAGTACCCTACCGGCACTTCAGGTTCTCACTCTCACATAACAACAGCTCAGGGCAGAGGACGTACAGTGACCTTTACTCCATTACTGCAGCTCTTAACAGTTTCACCTCTCCAACAATCAACACTGGGCACCGTATCCGGCCAATCCGGCGTCGACAAGTACCCACCCTGGAGCCGGGCGAAGGGGGCGCGGAGTACCAAGATCGAGCCGACCCAAGCCTCCGGCTCGCCCCCACGTGCCGGTCACGTGCGCCCCGGTGGACTGCCCTAGGCGCGAACCCGGCGTGGCTGTCGGCCATGGACGGGCACGGCAGGAGCTCGCTTTCCTGGGGAACGGGTCAGTCCATGCGTGCCCACTGCCCCGCGCTCGCCCCCCACTGCGCGTGGGCCCCCTCCACGCAGCCCCACGCCGCTCCCCCTCATGCACCGGAAACCCTAACCCTAGCTGTAAGGACCGATGCTTCAAAAGTTAGGGAAATGGCGACATGCACAGGGAGGAGTATGTCTTTGGTGTATGCATCCAGATCGACATGGATGCCCCTCTCCTCGACTCCTTCCGTATGACCATATAGTTCATGGCGATGGTGCTAGCAGCCTAGTAGATTAATTAGCATCCAATGTTTGACTGAATGAAACCCTGCGTGGAGCATTGACCGTGTTAGATTAAGTGAGTAGTAGGTTAACTTATGCCGGAGTATCATGCTAGTAATTAATCCTACCATGGTTTATATATTCAAACTCTTATTATCAGGCACACAATTGTTTATTGCATCTACGTATATGTCGTTTATGCAAAGAACATAGGCGTGACCGATGGATGGATTAGTCCTAGTTGGCATGCGGCAGGAAAGATCATTTTGTTTGTCCGGGTAGCAGCAGCAGATAAGATGGGGAAAACATGAATATATATTCGAGGGAGGAGATCATAACAGTGCCTCGTACCTCTGCTAAGTCCGCGGATAAAAATATGGTGATTTGGTGCCTTGATTAAATAACATGCAAGGCGTGTTCGAGGTTGGAAAGATGTGTGTGGTTTGGATAAGTTTTTGTAACTGCATTTCACGGAGTTCGCTGCTCCGATCCCCTCTTGATTACTTTCGGGTATCTTTAGGTCGTAACCACCACATTTCTTTTTCTAAGCCTGCAATAGAATAATAGAGAATGTTAATTAATAGCAGATTCAGTATATGATTAGAAACATTTGGGTTTCATGCTGTCCAGACCTTCCTGAAGTTGTGTGCACGCTTAGATAAATTATTCGTGTGATTGATTATTAACCATCTTCACACCTTCTGTCGATATATATAATACGAGCTTAATACATTGGATACCTTACTAGCAAGTAGTTACAAGGTGGTTAGCAACAACGATGCGCCAAAACGCCAGTCTAGTTGTTCTCCACGCATGCTAATTATAGATGTTTTTAGCAACAGCTAGCATAAGGTAGCAACAGACATACTTGCATTATATATATCAAAACAGTCGGTTAGTAGTAGTACTAGTCGTATGGCACCCAATTTTCCGCCCAAATTTGTATGTTGAGTTCATACTCATTTTTTCAGAGCCGCTGACCTCCTTCATCTATCTGCACATTTCTTAAATTTGTAGCTGATTGACATGCTCGGATATGGAGATAATTAAATTTCCCATCTTCATCTATCTGTATGGGTGCAACAATCAACGGACGGCCGGCCGATCGGTTGCTCAAGGCATCAACCCGTGGACAGATCGTCGTGCAGCACTAGCTAGCAAGCTAGCTAGCTCGAGATCTCCGGCCAGCCGGCCGCTAGCCAAGTCCCCTTCTCTTTTAGATCGCCATCTTTTGACCGGTGCGTTAATTGGAGCGCGCCGTGGCCGGGCCGATCGAGATGCCCAAGCTAGCTAGATCTTGGGCGAGACCAGTGGTGGTTCCAAGGAGAGGGTGACTCGTACCAGTCGCCGTATACATTATTCTAACCAATCCGGCCCTGGTGGCGAAGCTTTAGCTTTAAGAAAGCTCGGCTGAATTAGTTTACTGCTAATTGGGTACCATTATTGTGCGCGTCATGGTCCCTAATCCCGACAAGCACGTCGCCCTTGCGCGCGCCAATGGTGGATAAGCTCGATCGCCTGCCGCTAATGGGGGTCATTAGGCCCTGGAGCCGAAAGAGACCAGGGCAAGTTGCAAGCCCAATTTGGTGATTGCGAGTTCCATTCCATGTACGTATGAGCTAAGTAAGTTGCTTAGCCTTGGCTCCTTGAATTGATGCGCGCTAACAGGCGGCCGGTCGCATTATTGAGCGAGCTTGGCACAAGACATTGTTGTAAAACAAAACGCGGGTCGCATGCATTATTCGATCGGTTTCGTCCGGGTTTGTGTGTGTTCGTCGACTCCCTGCTGCGTTCGCCATTGGTTGGTAGGTTGGTGTTGGGTGGGAGGTCGCTGTTGCCAGCCACATCAGGCCGGGGTTGAGAGCAACAGGGGGGAAAGTCCAACCTCCGGGGTGGCATGTAGCTAACCCATCATCGGCGTTCGTGATTTCGGGTATGTCATCGAGAAATGCTGTCGGCTAGCTAGGAGAAGGTTTCCGGCCTTGGCTAACCGGCCTCCCTTTGGTTTGCAGCAATTAGCCTCTCTGCTGCCTCTTTGCTCCATCTAGAGGTCGCTTGTGTGTGTGTGTTAATCGGAAAGTTACATGTGCTCATACCATGCTTTACCGCAACTAAGTGTGCGTGCATGTGCTAACCATGATGGACTTATTAAGAATATGCGCTGCAGTTTTAAATGTTTATTTATGATGCACCAACAATTCTGATGCGTGTTTGTGGTGTGTTGTAATTAACCTGCGAAATTCCATGTTTATGTACTGTGTGCTGTTTGGGAGAAACAAAAACGTAGAAATTTCTATGCATGCAGGCGAAGATAGTGAGTGAGCATGGATCTTGATGCACGATTGGAAGGATAGATAAATCATGATCAATACATGGGAGCTCAGTCACAACGTTTCTCTAAGAGCAACTCTAGCAGTCCTCCCGCAAGGGAAAAAAAACTCTAGTAGTCACCAAAAAAAAAACAGCCTTCATAATCATTATGGAGATCATTTGAAAAATTATAGAGGCTTGAGAGGCAACACACAAACTCAGAGTCTTCATATTTGATGCCTCCATAATCATGAGACTCACTCATCAATGGGGCATTCTGTTTTATACAACCTTCCTGCCATCCTATGTGAGGTGGGTGTCACATGAAGTTTTCTTCGCGCCACATACATTTACAGGTAACTGCCATATGGATGCACTCCAAAAAGCAGCGCCCTGAGAATATATGGCGACTGGATGCTGTAAATTATGACAATCTCTAACCAAATGGTGACTTTGTAGTGTCTTTTTACCCAAAATCACCATAATAGTTGTTATTATCATAATCAGTCTGCTAGAGCTGCTCTAAGCTCTACAAAGTAAGCATGAATGCATATGTGGCAAGAAATACATCTAGAAGAAGTAAGCTATCGCCGGTGCTGCACCTATATAAGCAGCACTAAGCTATGGGTGAGATAAATAAAAGAGGGAGGTACAACACACGTGCCTTTGATAAATCTTTTTGTGTGTGCGTGTTCATCATTTTGATATGATCGACCCCAAGGGTTAAATTCCAACATATGGCGACTCTTTTTCTCCACCGGCCCATCCACATTTATACGGTCCTTTTGGCGGACGGGCACATTAATTTTTCGGCCAGAACAAATGTGCCATATCCCACCCGGCCCATTAAATATTTGCGGGCCGCCCGTAAAATCTTCCCCCCTACCCCCGCCGCCGCTATATTTACAGTCTGTGTGTGTGGGGGGGGGGAGGATTTTGGGTTGTCGTCTCGCATTCTATTCCCCCACCGTTATCGCATCCTCTTCTTTCTCCTGCAACAATCCAGATGGCTCGGGGAGGATCTAGCAGCCGCGGAGGCCGGAGCGGATCTCCGCCTGTGACGCTTGCCCACCACGACGACGAGGCGGGCGGCTCCCATGCGTCCTCCGATCGATCCGGCAAGGTCGGCTAAAGCATGCACCCGCGGTGCTCTGTCCCGTGGCCAGAACATCCGCCTAGGCACGATTCTACGAGCGCAACGAGCTCCTTTGGCCGTCGACGGAGCGGTTCTGCGCCGCGGAGCGAGAGCTTATCGTGGCCAAGGGGGCCATGGCGGCGGCCGAAGAAGGTGTCGGCGCGCGTGTGGACGCCTCGTGGGAGAACTACAACTACTCCTACACGGTGATCAACTCGGCGTCCGAGTTCCACCTCAACGTCCACAAGTAGGTGGCGTGCTTCGACGACCTCCCCCGACGAATTTTTTGTTTTGTTTTTTATCGTTCTAAAGTCCGGCTTAGTTCCGGCGATCTATGTACCCGCAAACTATTAAGTTTAATATATTTGAAATATGACGTTTCAGATGATGCATATGTTTTACCGCGTTCATTTTTATACCGCATTTCGTTTTTCGGACAAACTGCATTCCGTTTATGCAGTACGAGATTTCGTAGTATCTGCTAGGAATTGCTCTAAGCTCTACAAAGTAAGCATGAGTGCATTTGTGGCAACAAAAATACCATGACCCACTTTTGCCTAACCATTTCGGCAAGGTTACAAAAACCTCATCTACCCTTGGTCCAGGGGCGGACCGGACTTTTCTGGGTGGAGGAAAATTATTTGAGTAGAAACACTTTTAAAATTTGTTCTATTTTTTGTATTTCTTTGGAAAATTACAAAATGTTTATATTGAAATTATAGAATATGAGCCTCCACTCAACTTGGGTCAGCCCTTGTCTCATCTCTACTTCATCGACAGAGGCTCCACGTTGTGCCCTAGCTTCAAAGAGGTCATTTGCTGCCAGAGCCGATTGAGAGAGAGAGAGAGAGAGAGAGAGAGAGAGTAAATAAGAGATATCTTGAGTACATGGACTGAAATTCAAGTGATAGTGCTTTAGCAAATCCATTCTTAAAAACACACATCATGTTTTACCTTATGAAATTTAATTGTTTTTAAATAAAACTCAACTTTTAGTTAAAGTTATCTAAAAATATATTTTATGTGGAATTCTGTGAGTCAACCTAGTCTAATATTGATAAGGCAAGCATCAGGAGACATACAGGCACATTCACTGATTTATATATAGAGATTTGGTTGAAAAATATGTGTCGTCTTGGACTTCTTAATTTTATGATGTACGTACGATCTTTGCTTGATAAATTACTATATACTGCTCAATGAGTGAGTACATATATGTAAATCCCCGATGGCTTCGAAGATTCTGTTGTTCAATCACCCAATGATGAGACTATTACTTAATGTAGTGTCGCCAAGAAAGTGGTAACTTAATTAACACAATAGATAATCGTACACTAACTCGCATGTTGGTACTTAAAGTAACTTCTAATTCTAGTTTATTTTCCTGCCGGTTCTTTCTATACTTGCTTTAGATGCTTTTACAAGTAGTCATCAAACAATTAGACCATACATAACCTCCTATATTTTATGAACATGCATTCCTCGAATTAGCAGCTAGCACCATCTGTTACAATTTATAAACCCGACATACTATAGCTCAAAATCAAGTCAAATATTAGATTAGTACTCTGCAAAGTCTATAAAGAGATAACGTTAATTAAGATAGAAGAAGGTTACCTCAGAAGCAAATTAACTACGTGTAGTTACAGCCTTATGTTGTGCTTTCAGGTCGGGACTCAATATTATAAGTCATGGTGATACTATATGATCAGTACACGAGTACATAGCTTGTTTTCTTTGCACTATGCGAGCATCAAATATATAAACAAATCAACTATTATCCGACTACGAAGCAAGCATGGAAAGTTCGTTATTATTAAACGCTATGTACTGTTCAGTAGATAATTAAATGAAGAACACAAAAAGTTCATTTTGTAGGTTACAACGTACGAGTAATATAAAAACTTTGTAAGTACATGTGCCCCGGCAGACATCAACATCATTTGTTATTTTGTTGCGCATCTAATTAATATTTATGGCTAATGTACTGTCCGCTTCAGTAGTACTAATACTCCACAGTGAATGTGCTGTGGGTGTCAGTGCAATAACTTGCTCTGTGGAGAGTGAACAACGTGTGGGTGTTTTTTTCTTAGTGGGGGTAAAGGTAGAATGATTAGTTAGCTGAAAGCTACTTCATGATCTCCTTTTGACACTAACCAAAATGTTGGCCAAACCTTAGATAGTACTCCCTTCGTCCCGTAATATAAGATCATTTTACAAACTATATTAGCTTGCAAAATGATCTTATATTACGGGATAGAAGGAGTATATATTTATGCTTGGGTTTCATTTGTGCTAAGTTCTATGAAAAATTATATTTTTTCCATAAAGAGTTGTAAACCAAAATAATTGGTGCACTATATCTGTATGTACTTTTGATCAATGACTACCATATTCCAATAATCGAGGTAGATTGTTTCGCAATTATCTGTGTGGCACAACATTTTTTGACACCTAAATTCCCTCTTTATTCATTGATCACCAAGGCTACATCATTAATAAGTAGAGGGATTAAATCCTCTGGAGCATCAATATCTAACCAAGTCCTACCGGGTGGGGGTGGGGGTGGGGGGCGATCTTGCTCTTCTAGCTAAATCATATGCTACAACATTTGCTTCTCTAGGGCAGTGTTCAGAAATTACATGGTGCAACTTGAGTAACCCTTCATCTCTCATCTCGGGTCAAACATGCTTCTTATATATTTATTTTACTATCATAAAACATGTGTGTTACTACAAAATTAATTGCAATTGTATAGGATTGATAGTATGAAACAGCCAGCTCACTTGCAACACTGCAAAGAGAAACTCAAGCCACCAACAATGATACTTGACTAAATGCAACGGTGAGGAAAGCATCGAGTGCAATATTTCAAGCGCGACCAGATTTTGAAATTTTAAGGCTAGGACGATGGATATTGGGAGAGGCAGATGGAGGAAGGAGCCACAATAGGCAAGAAACAACCCGGTGAATCTACTAGTTGATTTTTCTCGTAGAAAATTAGCTAGGTACTACCATGTTCTTACATGATAACTTTTCATCAATCTGGTAGTAATCATATAAAACTGGCGTACTAATTTTTTTAATTACTTATGCTCAAACCCTTCGGTCTCCACAGCAGCCCTCGGGTTCGCCGAACACTCGAGAAAATGGCATCACGCCTTCTTCAGCCTGCCGCAAACGTGTTGGTCCACGAGCACCATCATACTCGCTGCCGAGCCAACTCCGATGTGCTTGTATAGCTTCTCCTTGCACATTGCCCTCACTCGCCGGAGGTCATACCGATCCGCCACAACGATCAGGTCTTGCAGAGAAACAACATCGTTCTCATGTGCCGCCAGCACTGACAGGGAGTCGGCATAGATGAACCAGAGCATCGACTTGAACACCGCCGCGTCCATGTCATATATTTGCACAATGCTTGTCGTCCATGACATGTCTTCTTTCATGAGCCCAGAAAACCGGGTTTCACACATAGGGGCGGCATTGAATAATAAATCCATGCAGCAGTAATCGTATAAAACTGGCATACCAAAAAAAAATTCAGCGCCACCACTATTTGAAAAAATTATGGCGTTGCTGGAATTTGGCATGCCACAAATTGAAGTTGGGGATAAGTATGTGTATCTACTAGTCACAGTCTGGGTGAGATGGTGGTATGTGGCGATCATCTTTTATAGCCCGCCACTGATACTATGTCATGAATGGCGGGCACGACTTGGCATTCGCCACCGGTATCTAGGAAAACTAGTAGTGGCGGGTGCCACACTATATATGCACCCGGCCCCACTGATCAAGTTAAGACCCACCTATAAGAAGTTTATCAGTAGTGGATAGTTTACCAAAACAAAGGATGTAGATGGGTTTCACCTCAAATCATGATTTTTTGGCGGCGGGAAATTATGATATAATTTTGGTCCTGCTTTTGGGTATATATAAGCCAATGGACAAAACCATCCAGGAGGGGACACATGTGGAACCCACACGTCCGTCACAGGTGCCATCCCGTGACGTAAAATGTTGTCTGTTTTTTTGTGGTTTACTAATTTATAGGAAATACCTATTTTCCACTAATAGTACAAACAAATAGACAATATTGAACTTCTCATATTTTGTTAATATTCTAGTCTAAATAAGTGATAGAACATTTTTTATTTAATAAGGGTACGAAATGAAAGCATGCGTTCAGAACGTATCATGAAAAAATGTACCCAAAGACTCCACGCGGGCCACCTGGAGGACACTGTGTTGACTAGGTCAGATTTGAAGGTTATTTTCTTTTAATGAAAGTTCAATCGTCTCATATAGAGATGAGAGGCGATGAATAATTGTACAACACACTGTTGAACAAATAATTATACTACTTTTTCATCATCATTCTTTGCTTCCATAGTTTTTGCTCCTTCTTAACCTTGAGGTGTCGACCTAGGGTATCCCATAGCTATGGCACTCCCTGACAGGGTCACTCCCAAGGCATGTGGGGTTTCAAATTTTCAAGAGACATCATTCTCATGTCTTGCATATCTCGCTCCAGTGAGGCCCCTTCGGGGATGCGTCTTGCGCATCGCGCTTGACACTCGGGGCACACGCCGACCTATTATATGCGAACATGAACTCATCTATCACCTCGTGATCTTGTGAGGAACTTCTTTGAGATGCAGCAACCACGGATCGAGGACACCTCCCTTCCCCCTCAAACGAGGCTCAACACGATGTGGAGGTTCGTGATCACCCAATATAGTTGTCGGAGTGCATCAGGGATGTTTTCATTGAGCGCATCAGGGGCACCATCACGCCTAGAAGTTGGTGTGTAGAACCAGGCATACCAACCAAATGACCACCATGTTCACCATCTCGCTAACGACTGTCGAAGACCAAGGCATCGACATGTAAAGGCTTAAGTAGATTTGGTGAGGGGTACGTCAACATCCCCAATATTATCTAGTATTCACTAGGGGTTCTAAAAGACTTAAAATGCAATGATGTCGGTAAATATTCTAGAAAGCCCAATGATTTCAAAATTAAGAAGTACCATTTTCTAAAAAATACTTTTAATCTGGCGATAATTTAAGTAACCTTTTGGAAGAAAAAATTCCCCTACATTTCTTGTAAAAAAATCCTGATATTTTTTGTACATTTTCCAGATTTGTTAATGTTTGCCTTAACCATTTTTATGTTTAGTCTAGCTCTCAAAATAACTTTTTTTATTTAACCTTTTTTGTACATTTTCCAGATTTGTTAATGTTTGTCTTAACCATTTTTATGTTTAGTCTAGCTCTCAAAATAACTTTTTTTATTTAACCCGTACCAGTTCTAAAAATGCTAATAAGTCATCTTTTTTATGAACTCCTTTTTGTTTTTCATTTTTATGTGGATTTGTTTTTCAGTTTTGTGTGTGCTGAAATTTGTTGTCATGTCCGTGAAATTGCCAAGACTTCATCGTCAAAATAACTTCCTCTTGAGAAAGTGACAAATCCTACATAGTTTTGACGTTTTGAGAGAAATATTTGATATAGAGTAAATTTCGAACTTAGACCTTCCACAATGAGAGTATCAGGCTGCCTGTAATGGTGGTATCATAGGTAGTACCATGCATGCCAAGTAAGCAAATTTGATGAGGTGGCATACAATTTAATGAATAAAGAGAGGATGTGGTATCATATTAGGGCTCTCCCAATGCATTGTTTCTTAGCACAATATCATAAGAGCAATTAAAACTTAAGATACAACCCCTACAATGCATTGTTTCTTAGAGCAAGTACAATAGAGCTGACTGGGCGGGCTATAAGGAATAAAATAGTATATTGTTGCTTAGTTGGAAGAGAGAGAAGAGGAGAGAAAAGAGAAGCGGACTACTAATTAGAGCACGTACAATAAGGTACAGTCAGCAGGCTGTAAGCATTAAAATACTATATTTGTGGCGAGGTGGAGGAGAGAGAAGAGGAGAGAGAAGAGAAGCGGGCTGCAGATTAGTAGCCAGCTGCAACACGTGCTCCTAGGCACTTTGTGAGATAGACATGTGGGCCATGTATCAATAGAATAGTACATATTTATACCTAACCATTGTACTAGTTGACTATAAGGTTGGCTATAGATGACATGTCATCTCCTTATAGCCAACAGCCGACTATACTATTAACCATGCTCTTAGTAGCCAGCTGCAACACGTGCTCCTAGGCACTTTGTGAGATAGACATGTGGGTCATATATTGCTAAAGTAGTATTTCTTATAGCCTTCTATTATACTTGTTGACTATAAGGTTAGCTATAGATGACATGGCATCTCCTTATAGCCGGCAGCTGGCTATACTATTAACCATGCTCTTAGAGGTTGTATCTTATTTAATGATTTTAGCTCCATGCATAAATGCGATTGGTCTAACCATGCTTTTTACATATGGCCACGTGCAAGGGTTGTATCTTAGCTAAGATACAACCTCCCTCTCTTTCTTCATTAAATAGTATGCCACATAAGTAAAATGTCTATAATTACGTGCTAAGATGCAAGCATTGGGAGTGCCCTTAGGGCATCTCCAATGGTTATAAGATAAGTGTTGGTTAATTTTCCACCTAGGATAAAATGATGATGTGTCATGTAATAAATGAGGTAAGAGAGCAAAGTTGTATGTAGACTAACCAACACCTCTTGCACAAGCTCCAAGGTACAATAGAGAGCAATCACATTTACTTTCTCACTTTTTATTGGATGTCTTACATACAACCCATTGGAGTACTTGTATGATAGCTTGTTGGTTGATGACATGAACACTTTACCAACACCATCTACATACAAACTATTGAAGATGCTCTTATGATACCGTATCATATTAAATGTAGTACTAATATGTGTCTTGCATGTCAATAAATAATACTACTTATGATACTACTATATGATACTATGCATTACGGAGGTAGTATCATACACTAGTATCATATATATGATACTAACTTATGATACTACCCAT
The DNA here is from genome assembly GCA_950022295.1 of Bromus sterilis. Classification (NCBI taxonomy): domain Eukaryota; kingdom Viridiplantae; phylum Streptophyta; class Magnoliopsida; order Poales; family Poaceae; genus Bromus; species Bromus sterilis. The sequence goes on from OX465596.1 coordinate 12,106,623, forward strand.
TACGACCAGCCTCATAGTTAGTATCATGCATGTCAACTAAGCAAATTTGTGATGTGGGAAGGAATTAAATAAGGAAAGAGAGTGTTGAGTATCATATTATTATGATACCGTATCATAATAAATGCTAAACTAATATGTGTCTTGCATGACAATAAATACTACTACTTATGATAGTAAGCTATGATACTATGCACTGTAAAGATAATATCATACACTAGTATCATGTGCATGATACTAACCTTATGATACTACCATTGCGGGAGGTCTTAGACTTTTGCAGCACTTGAGAGAAAATAATTGGTGGTTTGCCTTTGCAGGAGAGGCGCCCACATGCATTAATGCTTTATCACGGTGTACGTAGTTATCACATACAGTATACTATATGCCACTACTTGTACGCAATACGCAATGCTTTTTATTGAAAGGAGGAACCACTTATACACGATGCATGATATATTACAGATGCATGAAGTAATTGGAGAGAGAGAGAGAGAGAGAGAGGGGGGGGGGGGGGGGGGGGAAGGGATAGGGAGAAAGAGAGAGAGGCATCTCCACAGCATCTATGGTTTATCTGGACAACCAAAAAAAGGAAAATAAAGATTCCGCATAGACTTTGTTTGCTGGGAGGCGCCTCACCTAATCATGTCGCCACTTGAAGGTAGCCACTATTAACACGAGCCAATGAGCGATGATCTCACGATAATATTTTAGGGCTCAACGGCATCTTCGCCAGGGTGGAAACCTTTAACAAAATGGTCATTAAAGATAAGCACTACACCTATTAGGGCCAATATTGTATGTATTAGCAGCTATCGCATATGGACCCCGAATATGTAAAGTGAAGACATTGGACGGCAAATGGGGTGCAAATGGGAGGATGGTAGAAGCTCTTATTGCCGCAAAGGGTGTTGACCTAACTAAAGGAGTATGTATAGGAGTATTTTTAAGCGTGAGAAAAATATTAACCGACCAAGAGTTGCTTGTGCAGTACATATATGATACACGCCCGGCCCTTTGTGATTGATAATGATTGATTGGTCTCCCTTTTCAACTCCATAATCCAGGGGCCAAATCAAGTGGTTATTTTGTCATGTCAAATCTATCTCTCCGATCGATCACTCGTCATATCCAGGTAGATTTCCTTAATCTAGTTTTATACATATGGCCCCCAGATGTGGCGTTTGATGATTTCATTTTCCAGTAAAAAGTAGTGGTTTGGTACATGGACGGCGATGGATCCACGCTTGATACTCTGCTAGCAGAATCTATGGTCAATAATTAATCAATACTCCTGTGCTATGATCTCTCTGAAAATTGTAGCGCTGCCCAGGACACAATTGATCAGCAAAATTAGCCCTAGTATTTTTTTTGGCGGGAATATTAGATCTTTTCGAAATTTCGATCACCATGGATCGTCTGAGATCGATCTCAGGTCCGCATATAAATTAATACAGGGCTAGCTTACTCGATCATGCATCCACGGGCACGCAATTACTACCGATTTGACTCTTGGCAGGCAGCTCGATCGATCGATCGAGCAGCAGCCCGCCCTGTGGATCCGACGCTCATCACATGCCTGGACTCGCGGAGGATGGATGCTCGATCATATGCTAGCTAGCTCCGGCGAGCCAATCACCGCACGCCCCCGTGCCCGTCCGTCGGCGTACACGACGGACGGTGGTGGCCGCGGCACGAAGTGGGGCGGGGCGCACGTGACGTACGGCGTGGCCGGCCGGCGACCGGAGGGCCACATATGCGTTCACGTGCGCGCGCGTCCCATCGATCGATCCTGGCCGTGGTCCATGGCTGCCGGCCGGCCGGCCCTCGAGATATTCGATCGATCGGGAGCTAGCAGCTAGCACTACATGCGTGCGTGCGAGCGTGCGTGCAGCATCATGGAGAGGATGGAAGGAGGGAGCTAGCTGGACAGTGAGGCCAGTCACTCACACTGTCGCACGTGCGGCAGGCAGCCGGCGCGCCCGCCAAGGCGGCCGCATGTGCTTCCACTATCCTCGCATCGCCCGGCCATGTTGGTTTGCTGAACGTGCGGCGCAGGAACCGGCCGGGCGACTGAGAGGAGAGGACCGCCGGAGGTACGTCAAGTGGCGGACAAGGCATGGTATGGTACATACGGTGAACGTGAACCATTGATGGATCGGTTGTTGCGCTTGCGCCTGCTCGCCGCCGACAGGCGGCAGCTTCACTGAGGACGTGATTCTCCTCAATGCAAGACTTTTTTTAGGGCCTCCTCCCTCACAATGGAAGACGTATGTTTTTTTCTTTGAGAATAATGGAAGACGACGTATGGGGGGTGTGTGAAGCTGCGACATAGCCCGGAGAGGCTGCTCGGCCCATTAAGTTTTGATTTTATTATATAGAGCCGATTATGGAAGAGCAACTAATTGAAATTACTACCCCTAAAAAAAACTAATTGAAATTACTAATCTCTTTTCAACAAACCTGCCAATCCCTCCGTGCTTGACAAGTGACTGTTCTGTACACGAGCCACTTGTCGCAATGTGTATGTTCTTTTTTTTTCCTTTTTAAAAGCATATGGTGTGCCTTTCGTGGAAGCATATTCGTGTCTCCACGCATGTGCCTTATTTCTTAGACTACCCATAAGTCTAGCCATAGTGGGAAGTAACTTCAACTAGTAACATCGCGTTGTTACTAGTCTATGTTACTACCTCTATAGTGGGGAGTAACTTAGATGTGGTGTCATGCACCACTTTATTTATTATATTGTAGACTCATATTGTATTGGTATATGTGATGTTACTCAAAGAGCAAGTAACTACCTAAGTTACCACATCCCTCTTTTTTCTCATTAACTACTTGGCACATCACCTATTTTGCATAGATAAGTGTGATGTTACTACTGATGTTACTCCCACTATGGGTAGTCTAATGGGAGTAACATCAGTGGTAACATCATACATATCTATGCAAAATAGATGATGTGGCAGGTAATTAATGAGGAAAGAGAGTCATATGGTAAGTTAGACTATCCGTAGTGGGAGTAACATCAGTGGTAACCTCACACGTATCTATGCAAAATATGTGATATGACAAATAATTAATGAGGAAAGAGAGGGATGTATTAACTTAGGTAGTTACTTGCTCTCTGAGTAACATCACACATACCAATACAATATGATTCTACAACATAATAAATAAAGTGTTGCATGACACTACATACATGTTACTCTCCACTATAGAGTTAGTAACATAGATTAGTAAGAACGCGATGTTACTAGTCGAAGTTACTCCCCACTATGACTAGTCTTAGGTAGTTACTTACTCTTGGAGTAACATCACATATACCAACACAATATGAATCTATAATATAATAAATGAAGTCACTAGTTGATGTTACTCCCCACTATAAAGGTAGTAACATAGACTAATAACATATGGATGTTACTAGTTGATGTTACTCCCCACTATGGATAGTATTAGAGGAGGCACATGCATGCCTCTTTTTTAGAGGCACGAGGCGTGCCTTTCGCAGAAATATATTTGTGCCTCCACGTGTAGCATGATCGTGTCTTTTTGGAGGAGGAGGGGGGGGGGGGGTAGAGGAACACAACGTGCATCTTTTTTAGAGGCACATGGTGTATCTCTCGTGGAAGTAGATTCATGCCTCCATGAGATGTACGACCGTGCCTCTTTTTAAAAAAAATAAAATTGTCATTTTATATTTTTTTCACAAAAGTGAAAGAAAAAACCATGTGAAACCCGCAAAAGGCCAAAACCCCCCAATTTCATCACAAAGATTCGAATTTTTCAGCCATAGTTTAGTATTGTTTTCAGCCATAGATCTCTTCCCAAAAAAAGATCGTCGAAACCTATCAATATGGAATCTACTTTATCTCGATGCAAGAAATACAACAGTGAAAATAGTTCATGATTTGGACCAACAGTTCAATAAATGAATTATTTTGAAAAACATAGATCTATGAAAAAATAACACGCATCCAACCACCCATCTGACGAGCGAGATGGAAAAATAGCTCAAAAATCATTGGTTGTGATAAATCTTTCATTAAGGAGGTTCTAAAACGTTACACCACTTGTCAACAGTAAAATGTAAAATTTATAAGGGATGCCCTCTAACTAGTGATTACACCATTACATAATAGAAACTACTTAAAGGTACCTCTTCACGGGCTTTTATGAAGTTTATTTTTGGGGGAAGTTCGCTGGCACATGTCGCATGGAGATTCTGTTTTTTCATCATTTCTTTTCATATTTCCTTATTTGTTTCTGTTTTTTACTTGACTTTTGGTGGGGAAAAGTGTGCTTATAAGAAGTAAATTTGTGACTTAATAAAAAGTAAATCCATATTAAAAAAAGGAAAAACACCCTTTATCAAAAAACAATATAATTATACAAGAAGCAAATATGTGCTTCAGCGACAAAGAGAAAAGCAATGTTCGTTGAAAATCAATGATTACACGAGAAGAACATTATGATTGAACGAATAAAGAAAAAAATTCATGAAAAGAATCCATGACTCCATGAGACAATTGGTAATTTCACAAGAAGAAGAATTTGTGACTCTGCGAGAAGCAAATATGTTTCTCAACGACAAATTAAAGCATTGTTCATATAAAGAAATTGTGACTGCCTCCACGAAAAATAATGTCCTTTCACAGTTTTCATGTTTTTGGTTCTTAGTTTTCTGAATTATTATTTTTATTTTTTTACAAAAAATATGAAATTGAAATCTAGCTTGAAAGATTTCGACACGATAAATTCAACGATGAAAACGATTAATAATTTAATAAAAGGTTGAGAAGATAAATGTTTTAAAAATCTACGACAAAAGGCATAACTTTTAAGTTGCGATAAGATGCACACAGTGCACTATTTGTTGTCATAAAAACGATAAAAGGTCCTCCTTAAGGGATTTATCTTTATTAGTGATCTCATGCTTTGTAACTTTTCATAGAGAGATGGGAGCACCCTCGTCAATATAGATCGGCCCAAAGCATAAGAGCATTTATTTTAACTAATATTTGAAATGGACAATTATTATAGTAAACTAAAAACCATTTATTCAGCATTCATATAATTTTCACGTTGTGTTAAATAAATGTTCACAATTTTTCAAAAAAGTGTTGATAGCATTCCAAAAATGTGACACATAAAATATTCACGTATTCAGAAAAATATTTGTTTCTTCTTAAATAAAAATATAAAATGTAAAACATTTGTTAGGATAGTTTAGAAAAAAATTCTATCATTCAATGAAATAAATAAATAGTATTAACAATGTAAACTAAAACATATAATCTTTTAACTTTAGAAGGTTAAACATATATAAAATTATATTTGAGATGTATAGAAAAATTGTAGAATGTGTATGAAAGAAAAAATAAAGATCAAAACAAATATTTATAATACTATTATTTAAATATTTGAAAAATGTAAACATGTATAAATAATTCTTCGTGATGTATATGGAAAATTTACAATGATATATGAAAATGTAGATATACGTAAAAATTGAAAATATTAAGAAAAAACCATAAAAAGGAAAAGGAGAAAAGGAAAATAAAAACAATGCCAACAGTAAAAGTAAAGTCTATTTTAAACTTTCAATTCATGCGGCTCGGCGGATTTGAACCCTAACCTTATAATCCTTGATATTGATACCCCATACTCACAGATCCCGATCAATGTCGACCCTGAGCTTGTTTGGCACACTAGGGAAAGATCAATCCCGGCCGAGATTGCAGTCTACAGTTACTGACTACCCTGGTCCACATGTCATATTTATCTTCAAACTCTCTCAATCCCCTTCTTGCTCTCTGACTCTCTTCTGATTTTTGCACCGCTCAAGCACATCACGTCGATGGGAGCCCCCAACGAGCGTGGCACGACTCGTTCAGGGCGCTGCTTCAGTGCTTCTGTCGCACCCAGCACCCATGCCGGCGAAGGTCGCTGTCAGATGCGTGATTGTAATGTGTCGGGCCAGCCCTCCCGCCTATAGAGGCGAGACAAAGCTGTGAACAGCTTTTTTAAAGGAGAACATAATTTTCTATGAAACTGTGAGCAATCTTAGAAAATCCTAAATATTTTTGTGAAATGATTTTTTTAATAAATTCTATGGTATTTAATTTTATTTTACATATTTCCCAAACTAGGTTTTAGAAAATATTGAATTTTTTTATTGCCCTTAATTTATGAAAGCACAGAAAAGTAAAAGTTCAAACTTTTTAATACTTTATTTTTTAAAATTCCAAAAATTACGAAACTATATTTGCATCAATATTATTAGAAAAAATGTGATTATTATTGAAATTGTGAACAATTCTTAATACACATGTTTTTTTTACAAATTTATGATCAGTTTTTCAAGTTACATATTTTAAAGGCACAAATGTTTTAAAAAAAATCAAAAACTTTGTACAAAATAGAGAAAGGAAATAATAAAGTTAACCAAATCAACCAAGTACATTAACAGAGAAATAAACAGTAAGAAACAACAGGAAAAATAAAAGCGGAAGAGGAGGATTGAACTAATTTGTCCTGGTTAGAGCCCGAATTCCCGAGAGCAACTAATTAGGGAGTACTCGTTCGCAGCCCGCTCCAGCGAACAGCGCCACGTGTCGCGCTCACAGCGATCCCTCAGGATTTCATTTTTTTTTATTTTTGTGTACGCGTTTTTGATGTTTAAATATGGTTTTTTCGACTTTTCCGGTTTTCACACGTTTTTTCTATACGTTTTGGTGAAAAAAAAATCAAAATTTTTTTTTGAAAAAAAAGAGGCACGACCTTACCTCCGCGGGAGGCACGAGTCATGCCTCGTGCCTCCGAAAAAGGCACTCGTGCCTCCTTTTTTGAGGCACTCGTGCCTCAAAAAACAGGAAAAACAAAAAAAACGTGAAAAGGCACTTGTGCCTCTTTTTTTATGCACTCGTGCCTCTAAAAACAGGAAAAACAGAAAAACGTGAAAAGGCACTCGTGCCTCTTTTTTGAGGCGCTCGTGCCCCCTTTATTTAGGCGCTCGTGACTCTTTTTTGAGGCACTCGTGCCTCCTTTTTTGAGGCACTCGTGCCTCTAAAAAACAGAAAAAACGGAAAAGCATCAGAGCGCGCCACTTGGCGCGCGCGCGAAGCGCCAAGTGTCGCGCCCGGAGGAAACGCCGTAACGAGTTCGGAATTTCCCCCTCCAAGACTATAATACACCTGATTGGGCTAACCCATTGACCCTCATTGATGGTTTCTTTGCTAGTGTGTTTCAGTGATAGTTTGAAGCGTCAAATAGAATTCCAAGAGGAAAGGTGTACCTCTTCGGTGATGCATGGTCGGTGTAGTGGTTGTTGGGTTTTGTTCACTCTGTCCGATTTGCATTTTTTTTCTAAATCTGACCCATTCAAACTCGATTCATCGGTCGACTATTTTTGATGTAGTAACAATTGGGCATGAAAAATTGAAACCGCTCGATAATGTGTTAGCGGTTAGAGGGCATGGTCTTCTGTATTGGGCGTGTTTTGTGTCAAATTCTGAATACGTTGCACAAACAAGCCGTTCAGTGAACTTGAGATGGACAACCGACTAGCTAGTAGATGTGCTACAGAGATCTCGGTTTGGCGAACCTTCTGGAAGATTCATCCTAAATTTTATCAAACTTTTGGAAGATTCCATTTTTATAATTTTCCTTTTTCTTTTTTTTTTCTCTTTTAAATTATTTTACATTTAGTTTTTCTGTAAAATGTTAAGATTTTGAAAGGAATTTCGAAAAAAAACTCAAATTTTCAATTTTCAAATTATAATGAATATTTGGGCATATTTTTTTATGAAATTGATAATAATTATAAAATCCTTTGACTTTCATAATATGTCCATATTTTCAGTAAATGTTCATGTTTTTTTAATATTTGAAATTTTCAGAAAATGTTTATTTTAAAACATTATATTTTTAAGTGTTTGAATTTTGTATAAAATTGAAATTTACGAAAAAAGTTCATTTTTTATTTTAAAGAAAGTTATAGAAAATAATGGGGTTTTTTGAACATGTTTGCCTTTTTCAAAAGTTCTATCTCTTTGTTTTAGAAAATTCATAAAAAATAAAAAAAATGATAAAAAAGAATTCAAAAATTGTCAAAGTTTCTACAAATTTCGAAAAACTAATTACTACACTAACCACGCCTTCTAGCTCATTACAGTAGCACCCTTGTTTGCTGCAGTCATGCAATGGGACTGGCTACAAGACACCTCCCTGTACTACAGACCGCCTATTTGAATCAAAGAGCGTCAAATAAATCGTATGGGAATGCATACCCCTTCCCACGTTTCATTTTCGTGGTATGGCGGGGTTTTCCTTTTCTTTTTTCTGTGTTTATACTCAATTTTTGCTTGGACATTTTTATTATTTTAATAAAACCCTTAGTTGGATTTAATTATTTTCAAACTGTTCGTTATTTCAAGATTTTTTTAAATTTAATTCATTCTTCGAACTTATGAAACTTTTTTTCAATATTTATTGATTCGTGTATAATTTTAGTAAATTTGAAAAAAAACTTCTTCGAATTTACATATAGCTGGCTAGGTCAACGCTGAAGCCAGTAGGAACTTCACGGTAGCTGGTTTATGGGACTGCATGCTTTTTTGATTATTAGCCATTACTTGCTTGTGTATTGCCGGTGCATGATGCATAGGCTAAGAAGAGAGAGCAATTAATTCGCGAGTACTCTTTGAGAGCTCAATTAAAGATCATCCTAAAAGTGCGCTACATGTTGCATCTTGGTGCTTTCCTTCGATTTTTTATTTTTTTATTTTTGTGTACACATTTTTTTGTTTAAAATTATTTTTTTGGATTTTTTGGTTTTCGCACAGTTTTTCCTTACATTTGATGAAAAAATCGAAAATTTATTTTTCAAATAATAAAAAGGGTCATGATCGTGCATCTCGCAGATGCACGAATCTGCTTCTGCAAAAGGCACATCGCGTGCATCTAAAAAGAGGCTCGACTCGACTCCATGCCTCTAAAAAATAGGCACGACTCGTTCCTCATGCCTTCACGGGAGGCATGAATCTGCTTCCATGAGAGATACACCGCGTGTCTTTAAAAAACAGGCACGACCAATGCCTCTAAAAAAGGCATGACCATGCATTTATGGGAGGCACATCGCGTGCCTTAAAAAAAGCACACCATGGCTTCACGGGGGACACAAATCTCCTTCGCGAGAGACACATCGCGTGCCTCTAAACAAAGGAAAAAAAGGAAATATCAGAGCGTGATAATGGCGCGTATACAGTACGCCACTTGTCAAGCGTGAAACGGTGAGGAGTGTTCATTAAAACGTGAACTCCTCAATTAGTGATTTCTTCATGAAGGAGTTCGCTCTACTGGGCCAACACATAAATCCCAGTAGGTGAGCTCCCACTAAAGAAAAATACCATGTTCACTCCGAAGAAGACATGTTAAAAAGTCGACGACTCCTTGCTCCCGAAAAAAACTGCCATTTTTTGGGTTTAAACAATATATTATTGTAAAACTAATTCGTAAAGATTTGAAATATGTTCATCAATTGTAAAAATATTTATTGTTTTAGCACAAAAACAAAAAGAAACAGTAAAAGACAACTGCAAAAATAAGAGCGGAAGAAGACCGAAGTAATTTGTCCCGGTTACAGTGCCCTCATTTCCTCCTCCATAGACTACAATACGCCTGATTAACCATGCACATAAAGTGTTTGAACATGTGATTAGTCTAAAAGGGTATGTGCAAATATGAATGGTGGCCTTAATTATAAAATAGAAAAAGGATACTGTCACAACATATGCTTAGTCATATTTAAATTATGCATATTTTACCTTTGACTTTATTCGTAGAATAATCACCATAATAGTCTTTGTATTGTTAGATTTACTTGTAGTTGTAAATATATTTAGAGTGAGAATTATTTGTAGTTGTAAATGCATTTAGACTTAGAGTTATTTGTAATTGTAGATGGATTTAAATTTAAAGTTATTAGTAATTGTAGATGAATTTAGACTTAGATTTACTTGTACTTGTAGATGAATTTAGACCTTAGGTTATTTCTAGTTGTAGCTAAATTTAAAATTAATTTGTAGTGTTTATGCATTGCTAAATTTATTTATAGTTGTAGATGAATTTAGACTTAGAGTTTTTTATAATTGTAGAGAAATTTAGACTTAAAGTTACTTTTATATGTAGATGGATTTAGACATAGAGTTATTTATAGTTATAGATGAACTTAAACTTAATTTGTAGTCTTTGTGTATTGCTAAATTTACTTGTAATTGTAGATGGATTTAGACTTAAAGTTATTCGTAGTTGTAGATGAATTTTGACTTAGAGTTACTTGCACTTGTAGATAAATTTAGACTTAAAGTTATTCGTAGTTGTAGATGAATTTAAACTTAGAGTTACTTGTACTTGTAGATGTATTTAGACTTAGAGTTATTTTTAGTTGTAGCTGAATTTAAACTTAATTTGTATTGTTTGTGTATTGCTAGGTTTACTTGTACTTGTAGATGGATTTAGACTTATTCTATATTACTAACTTGTACATTTTATATTTGCATCGTCAGAGGTACAATGTAAATTTCGTCAATTTTTTGATAATTAATTCCCGATGTCATTAATTTGGACTTCCCTCGAGAAAGGGGTGGACGATATTGCGAAGTGTAATGTCGAGATCATCAAGTCTATAAAGAAAAAAGTTAAAAAGTTAAAGTAGGAGACAAACCAACTTAAGCAAGAGTGCTTAAAAAGGTAAAGGAGAGTAGAGATAAATTGATTGGTTTGTTTAAAAATGGATTCGATCCGAACAAGGAAAAAAGGTAGTTAGCAACATCAAGTCAATTCTTTCTAGCTCGTTTGTTAAACTTGTACGAACAAGTACGCGTTAATTAAATAATAGTGTGCTGTGATTTATGTTGAATTGTATGTTCTCTCTATTTCGTACTTTGATTTATGTTGTTGAACTGAATCGAATTATGTATGTTGTGATTTAGCAGGGAAACCAATATTTTATGAATTATTTTTAATGCAGAAAAAATAAAAATACTGGTGTGACACTATTTTGCATGCCATTAGTATCTTCTATAAGTTTAAGCGTGGGTGGATAGGAGATCGCTCAGGCCACCAGAAGTTTACAGTGGCTGGAGTGTGGGCCTCTCATGGGATGTAGCGTTGCATGTTTTTTTTGAGCTGCTTGCTTGCTTTTTTTAAAGGAAATCGCTTGTGTTTGCTTATGTGGACGGGAGCTCTCTACCTCACCAGGAAAAAAAACTAACGTTTTTTCTTTCATTTGTTTGTGAGAGTGGGAAATAGTAATGTCCAATTCGAAGAAAATTAAGAAAAATCAGCAGCTCCTCACTAGATAATGGACAGCTGGATTTGGACTTCCAAAATAATACTCCCTCCATTCCTTGATGTAAGGTGTATAGTTTTTTTAAATAACTTTCATAATATAGGGTGTGAGGGAGTTTGTTTTCAATAGTACCCTTCACCATATGTTTTTTTCTTTTAATTAGTTGCCAAACGTGAGCTGAAGAAAAATAAAGAAATGATCATGCGCTAACAGCTTTAATCACGCAGATTTATTGCCTTGTATTCACATTACTTGGAGCGTTGCATGCCTGGCTATGGATGGAAAACGTGAGAAATTGGCAAGTTTTAGTTTTTTGAATGAGATTAATTAGGCTTAATAACTGATCTGGCAAGAGGGATTTTCTCACCTTCCTTTTTTCCTCTCTACTCACACGAATCCTCCTAGGGGCTTTTTAGTCCAACCAGAGCCAAATATGCTCTTCAAACCCCTGCGTTAATATTCGTGCGAGAAAACTATACACCTTACTTCAAGGAACGGAGGGAGTATATCATTGTAAGAAAAATTCATATAACCTCAATAATGTTCACGGTTTAATAATAAAATGTTTATGATTTTTAAGAAGTGTTCACAAAATTTTAAAATATATAGGAGTTTTAAAATATATTCATGAATTTATAAAATATTCATGGATTTCTAAAACGTATGAATCTAAAGAATGTTCACGAACTTATAATATGCTCATGAATTTTAGTAATATTCATGAATTTCAAATCTATTCGTCAATTTCAAAATATTTGTGAATAAAAAAATTATTCATACAATTTTGAATGAAAAGAACAAAGAAAAATGATACAAAAAAACTCGAAAAAACTGTGGATAGGATCCCCTCTACCCAGGAAAACTGTTCGACGACGTCTATACGAAAAAAGGCAGAAGAATAGAAAATTACGTGTGGGGCTACTAGATTGACTATTTTTCGGTAAAGGGGCGATTTTATTAACTGAAAATGAAGCATCAAGAGAATGAAAACACAATGACGACACACCCAGTCTCTGCATAGTTAGGATGCATGCAGTCAACACCAAGGCACACACACAAAAACTCGCCGAAGAATAGCAAAGTCATGTAAGATCAAAACTATGCATGGACAACGGAAAAAGGAAAAAGAACTCGGAACCGATCGAATTCATGATCGGCGCACCACAACAATAACCTAGATCTACACAGGTCATATCATGACATAACACGGACGATGAGGTTTTTCAACAATAATGCCTTCAGGAAGATAGAGACGCTCGATCGCCACCATCATCGGATCCAACCACCGAAGGTTGGAATCGAGGCTTTGACCTTGAAGAATCAATCCAAACGTATCCGAGCAATCCCTTCAACAAGGTAACAACGTAAAAACCTCATCATTGATAGGTTCAACGAACACAAGACATACCTAAGCGTTCACCCCGGAGCTCGAGATCGGGCGCTTAAATAGCACTGCCATCAACGCTATTTGATCAGACGTATTCATAGCAGACTGATGCCCACATCTAACCTCAAAACAATATAATGATCATGTTGACCATCTCTAGAAAAAAACAAAGTAATAAAAAGTAAGACATGAAAATCACTTATGGACTACACACTTATAGCCGGGCGCAACGAAGTGCGCCATCCCCTCTAGTTAATATTAGTGCTGAAATAAGCAGTTGACGTCAGCAGTTTTCCTTATCATGTTATAGAAGAGATTTTCTCTACTAGTGAGGAGCTTAGCTCCAGAATTACCTGTCTCGTAAAAGATTCTCCAATGAATAGATTTTGAAGTGGTCTTATATAAATCTCACTCCTTTCCCAAAGATTATCCTCTTCCCCATTTTAGCTGAGTGGGTTTCTCTCACCTAGCTACTCATCCACATCCTCGCTCAAATCACTCCAATCCTTCGAAGGTAAAGATAGCCCATGATCTAAGTTTCAGTTGGGCTCGCTTTGAGTTCATCATTAATTTGATACTTTTGAAGGTTGGAGACATCTATGCAGTAGGATTCATCAGAGAGGAATCTTTTATCCCGCCTTTTTCAAATGTTTGGAGACCGTTTTGTGGTTGAGTTGATTAGGTGGATAGTTGTATTCCCAGTCTATCAGAGTTTAAAATTCAGATTTAACATTGGTGCTCGCATTTTTCTGAATATATTTTAGGTTTTTCGGTGATGTGCTTTCAGTGAAAGAAGACGTTCCCGTCGAAGACATAATGACTTGATTAATATTAAGCTGATGTACCGGCTCAGTATTGCGAAAATGCTTATAAAGATAGGGTGTGTATGTGTGCGTTCATAGGGTTCATAGGGAGTGAATGTATATTTGTGTAGGTAAATATCTGCGTAGTACCGTGTTTCTGAAAAAATACTCACAAACATGGCAATCAGTGCATGAGATACATCGATCATGTCTGTACACGAAAAAGCGCCCCTCAGCCCATTGTACCCATCTCTTCCTCCGATAGGACGGCACGACGTACACGAGAGCAATGAAAAATATCCCCCCTTGCTGCCTGCTCACTCGACAACATAACGGCCCAGTTTCTCAGCATATGGCAGTAAAAAAATAGTTACAGCCACAAGGACGACAAAGAAACGCACCAAGTTTTGGACCTCGCGGCCACGATCGAGCGACAGAGATGTTTTTGACCACGACAACCTTTGTTACAAGTAACTACAAGTACATCCAGTACTTAGTAGGAGCATATATATCTGTGTAAATTGTGTTCTAGAAACTGGGAGCTAAACCTAATTAACCAGACATGTAGATTCTAGAAGCGAAGGGAGGAGTTCCTTGCAAGGACATGTACTTGGGCGAAGGAACCGAGGGTTAAGCTTTGATATAGACAAGAGATATACATAACCTTAACAGCTGGAGTGGCTATAGATAATATAACATGGGAGCTATGCACCACCCTTTGGCCTGTAAGTTTAGATTTATGTGGAAGAATATTCACTCAGTCTGCCTTAGCTTTGAAGCTAATATGTGGCAGCTATCAAAACGTTCTAGTTTAAGACCTGGATCCTAGTTCTATCAGACTGTATCTGTATGTACCCTTAATTAGTCGTTCGGTTTGGATTTATTTGTTCATCTTTGTAGGGCCTCACTGGCCTTGTCACCACAGTATTGAACTGAAGCAATAATGCAGCTGTTCGAATAGCTGGAATATGAGCTGCTAGTTTTGTTCCGAATGTTGCCGGCAGCATTGCCATTTTCCGAAATCTTTTATTTCGGCTGTTGTCCCTCTGCCTTCTTACGTTCCCAAGGCAACTAGCTAGCTAGGGAGATACAGGTTCATGAGGAAATTTAGTTGGATGATGATAAGATCGATCACACTGAAAAGTATCATATACTAATATCATACGTATAATATTAACGTATGGTATTATTTTTATAATGCATAGTATTGTAAATTAGTATCATGGTGATTTTATTTATTTATATCCATGATACAATACTAAAATATTATTTGTTGTGATTGTGATACATATCATATGGATTCAAATCCTCTGCGGTAATGGTACTGCAGTGACGGTCACTACAGTGTGGCTCTGATCCCCTCCTATCATTGACGGTACTGTAGGTACGGTAACTGTGGAGGATCTCAAACCCATGACATCCAATCTTTTTTTCTCTCATTTAATTGTGTACCACCTTTGTAAAAATGCTTAGTTGATATATACTCGCACATGATAGTACTTATGATACTTCTATTGTAATCAGCCTATGCGCCTACCACATGATATCTAGAAGGTATTTAGACAGATTTAACTCTACAACGTGTGAATACAGGAGCCGTACGTAGACGACACAACTGCGGCTTGAGCTTCCCTTGGATAGCTATCCAATCAGCTGCGCCCCCAGCATGCATGCACAGCCAGGTGATACTACCCATGCCAGTTTGCGCTTTCTTCTCGGCGTCGCAACCATGGAGACATGGACAAAAGCTCAAGGCGCGGCACTACCGAGGTGATCCCAACCCCCACTATTTCACTGGCACCTGTATAAATGTCCGGAGACGAAGCAGACACACGGTCCACACCGGATCTATGGCGCCTGCGAGGAGCACCGAGCCGATGAAGCACATTACCATGCACAACTTCCTCAAGCAGCAGCACCTGCTGCGGCAGCGGCTCAAGCCCGCCACCGTGCTCTGGGGCTGGCAGGCGGTTAATCACACGTCGGCGGCGGCGGAAGACGCCGATGGCATGGGTGGCGAAGCGTGGCCGCCGCGCTCGTACACGTGTGCGTTCTGCCGCCGCGAGTTCCGGTCGGCGCAAGCGTTGGGTGGGCACATGAACGTGCACCGCCGCGACCGCGCCAAGCTGCGCGGCCAGTTCGGCGCGGCGGCCGCGCAGCTGGTTGCGGCGACGGCTGCCGAGGCTCCCGCCACGGTCGCGGCGGCGACGGAGTACGCGCTTCTGTACCCCGTGCTGAACTCCAACGCCCCCGGCGCGCAGGCGGTGTTTATTCCAAGCGGCGATGTGCTGCTCTCCACGCCCATGGCAATGGCGGCCGCCGCCCACGGCCAACGATGCCAGCAAAGTGACGACGAGAACGACACAGACATTGATCTCGAGCTGCGCCTCGGGTGGCCATGAACGGAGAACGACACAGCCCGCCTTTTGCTATTTGCTTCGTGACGTGGGATTCTTTATTCGTCTTCCAATTCGAGTTCAAACCTCCAAAGGGGAGAAGATGCCAAATATCCTTCAAAGCGCACCATCAAGGTTCAAAGCGCACCCCCACTCGAGCCATATTTTGTGCCCGTTGGAGATGATGGGCAAAGTGGTAGTGGTCAATGCCACAATGTGATTGAGGAGGATCTTATGGAGCAAGATGAGTTTTTTTTTCCAGAAAGGAAGATAATCCCGACCTCTGCATTAAACCACGCACACTGCTATTTGTTAAAATTAAGAATCAAAGTGCATATAAAAGTCAAGCATTAAAATAAAGAGTACAACTAAATCAAATCATTACAACCGCGTGGAAACAAGACATCGTGCCTAGACACCTATCTTATTATTGGATCACCATCCAAATCGATTGTATGTAGCCAGTGCTACCATATCACATCGATTGCACCCAAAAGTCATAATCTCATGTACTTTCGCATTGTGAAGTAAGGGACATGTACGAATCCATTCAGACGTTCGGTTGATAACCTGCAAAAAGTTTTTGATATTTTGTTCTGATCGTTCCGACTGTTCCAGATAGCCAAGGTAATGCACAAACTGCCACACGAATTAGTGTCGCAGTATTAGAATCTATCCCACATAACCAGTTATAAAGAAAATGCAATGCAGAAATATTCAATGAAGTAATATTGAAGGACACATGAATGGTTTGCCAAAGTAACTTGGCAAGTGGCCGGGCAATCAATAAATAAATATTTGATTGTCTTCTCATGAGCAGTAAAAATATTTAATGTCCCCCCACCTGCGCTTTACCAAATTAGCTGTAGTAAAAATCACTCCTGTATGCAGAAACCACACGAACATCTAAATCTTTGATTGCACTTTAGTTTTCCAAATATGAATAAACTTGGGAAGGGATTCATCATTAATTGAGTCCACATGCATAAATTTAATGGAAAACACCCCTGACACAGAAACAGACCTATGGAATGTATCTGACTTGTTTGTTAAGTTGACCTCCATCAACTGTTGCACTAGATGTAGCCAGTGATCCCATCTGTCTCCAACGAAAGTTGTTTTGAACTGTATATTTAGGGGAACTTCACCAAATATTGTATTCACATATGTTTCTTTACATTATACAATATTGTATAGAGTTGGGTATTGAAGTGCCATCGATTCTAGCAGGAGGATAATATTTGCCAATGAATGCATCTTTATATTAGGCCAAGAATCGATGCTATTGGCAGAGATAATAACCATTCTTTAGCTCTAGAACTTAATTAATAAAAATTAAGAAGGTTTCTACTTGAATACATTAACTTTTACTTCTTTCAATTTTTGCATATCACATAGTTGAACAAAATTATTTAACTATTTAAGTGAAAATCGATGCCTTTCCTATAAGAATCAGATAACTATTCTTTCATTATCAAATTCAATAAAGAAGATTTGATTTCATAAATTCAGTTCTAGATTTTGAATTCAGATCTAGTGGCTTGTGGTGCAATAGGTGTGTTAGTGAATTCATCTTTATTTGTACCTGAATAAATATAGTTTGGTATTTTGAGCAGAAGTAGATATATTTTCAAGCCTACAACAAAAGTAAGTGCTTGTTGTAAAAAAATTGAGTTTTTGAAAAAAAAACAAGTAATCAAAAGTAACTAAGCAAGATAGATAACACAAAAGTAAAGTAAAGTAAGGAAGTGTAGTACATATGGCGGTAATTAAAGACTCTTCAATATTGGCACCAGAAAAATGTTTGTTTCCTATAAACTATGGAGGAGTCTCTAAGTGCAAAGATTTCTAGCAAGTAGCATTTTTTCCTCAAATTAGATGACCTTAAGGTTTATTGAACCAGTAGGAGTTTTGAATTGCAACCAATGATAAGTAAATGCATACGTAAATAAAAAAATTCCTTGGCCCCAACGAAACCGGCCAGTAAGATCGAACTGCAAAGTAGACATCACGCTCAGACATTCATAGCCAAAAGCCGCAAAAGTCATAATTTCATCGATAATCTAACTACATCTATATATATTTAATAACCCCAGCTAATTTAAAACTATTGTATTGACTCTCTTGTTTAAAACGTAAGAGAGAAAACTATGTTGGTTAATCAACAAAGGTCTCTCGTTCAGCGGGCGGAGTTTTTCTTCTTAAAAAATGCCCTTTCCTCTTAGTGGTGTGAACACAGTTGCACACATCTCATTCACACCCACGCACTTCATACATCATGCGCTGCGTCAAATGAAATTTACACGACATGGCTCACAAATGTTGCACTCGGTACATTATATACATCGTTCATGTATGTACACGAAAAAGCGCCCATCAAGCCCATCAAGTACGGATCCTCCTCCATTCCGATAGGACTCCACGGCGTGCACGAGAGAGCAAGGGAAAAAGATCCAACCTTGGTGTGTGCTCACTCGACAACGGAGCGGCACGGGTTTCTGCATATGTCGCGGTACAAAAATATATAGTTACGGCCGAGGACGACAGTGAAACGCATGCAGCGACGTTGTTAATTTGGACCTCGCGACAGAGATGGTTTTGACCACGACAACCTTACTTACCAGTAACTACAAGTACGACAAGTACTTAGTGTGTCTAAGTGTGCTCTACAAACTGGGAACTTGACTGCAACATGCGAGTAATTCCTTGAGAAGGAGCCAAATTAACCGGGCCTAGATTCTAGAAGCTCATAGAGGAACTCCTTGCAAGGACATGTACGTAGGCGAAGGAACCGAGGGCTAAGCTTTGATATGGACAAGAGATGTATACAACCTTAAGAGCTGGAGTAGCTAGATAATATAACATGGGATATAGACAAGAGATATACTACCTTTTGGCCTGTAATTTTAGTTTTATGTGGAATGAAGAATATTCACTAAGTCTGCCTTAGCTCTGAAGCCAATATTTGGCAGCTATCAAAACGTTCTAGTTTAATTAAGACCTGGATCCTAGTATTGTCAGAGACTGTATACTTACAATGCGCAATATCATTGGGGCCAAGGATTTTTTTTTACGTATGCATTTACTTATCATTGGGGCCAAGAGTTTCCATTCATTTTTCTATTATGTTACAATGCGCAATATGCAAAAAAACATAAAAGTAAAATTTTGAATTTTGAATTTCTTTTTCAAAGCTCAGCCTTCATGGAGCTCGATATCCATTTGGTATTTTTGATTCATATTAGTTATATATTTATCTTGGCATGTAAACATGCCACCTTAGCATGCAACCATGCAATGTAAATGATCAACCATAACATGTGACTATGCATGAGAAAATGCCCACCTCAACACAAACATGCATTGGAAACAACAAAAATGTTTTCCTTCAATTACGCTACTCATATTCAATAAAATATATTCAACTATACAATAGTCAAATATAATAGTAAATCATATATGTTTCCAGTCTCGGTTCTCGTATTATTAATTTAAATATTCATGTTTTGTACAACCAAATCTTACTATATTATAGTGCAATAAATTCATGCAGTAACACATGAAGTATCATCAAGACAGAAATAGTACTCGTATTAAATCCAAATTGCTAAAAGAGATTATTAGATATTCGACAGGAAAATAACAACGAAAAGAACGAAATCAATCACAAATATACGAGGATTTAACGTGAAAACCCCTGTAAGAAGAAGGGTAAAAACTACGAGCGCCATCCATCCAACTTTCACTATATTATGGAGTGGTTACAAACGCCGACGGACTTACAACTGATCGATTTATCCCCTGAAGCGTCTCACAATGAGTATATACAACAGGCGTGACCTAGGTTGATAACGATCCTCCTGGCGACGGATCTCCGTTCCTTTTCATCAGAAATTGATCTTTATCTTCGTATATCAATTTGCATCACAAAACAATGTCTAGGTAATAGCAGCAGTAATTGTTCAACTTCACTCAGATTAATTCCAATTCAGTGGGGGATGGTCATGGCAGTTCGGCGGTGTGGGCGAAGGGAGAGACATGAAGCCAGGCGAAAGTTTTGTCACCGTCTATGGTCGGTGCCGGCAATGGTAACGCTTGAGGGCGTCGCTAAATTCTTGAAGGCGTTGCCGTGGTAATGCGCTCTCCCCTTCTTCGCTCCTTGCTCCGAGGGAAACCTCAGATCTGTGCTCTCTGTGGACATCTTGCGTCGTAGCCCTCTTGTGGGCATCATCTTGGAGTAGGAATCTGCAGAAGAGACCAGTGTAGGTTGGATGGTAGTGGTGGTGGTGCGACTGTCTTGGGGTCGGCGGTGGTTGTGCGGCGGAGTTCCTTGGGGATTGGCAGCGGTGCTTGTGGCATCGCAGGGCGGCCATCTGTTTCCCTTGTGTGGTTGGCGTTCCTTCGTTCTGCTTGCTCAAGGCCCTCTCATGGCTGTCGTGTGTGGTGGAGAGCTTCACACTTTTCGTGTTGTCTTGATACATCTTTGCTCAACATCGACGCAATGATGCCTCCTCACCTTGCTAATCATGTCGATTCCTGTGGCGGAGTCTGTTGTCAAGGTTCGTCAAGGGCCACTCGTTGAAGCTGATCGTCGCACCAAGGTCGGTACGCACGCCGGTGTGGTGCGTTAGGATAGTTGTTTAGTGTTGGTATTGTGTTCCCTCGACGACACACCACGGATACTCGTGTCTCTCATTGTGTTGGTCTCTTGGTTTGCTAGCTAGGTTGTGCCTCCTTTCGGGTGTTCATAATTTCTCATCCTATATTTCTTGCTCTTGTACGGTTTTCGGCCTGGTTTTTCTCATAAACGAGGTCAATTTATTAAGGTTTTCAATCCGTTTTTTCTTATAAACTGAATAAAAAAAATCTTGAAATAAAGATCATATTCACGTGGAGGCTCCTCCTCCGCCGGTGATATGTTCAAAAAAACATTAGCCCCAACCCAGACTTAACAGTACAACGCTGGATTGGAGCAAGGAGCCGTGGACGGCACAACTGTGATACTGCCTCAAAGCTTTCCTCGGCTAGCTATCTATCCTGTGAGCTGAGCCCCCAGCATGCATGCACCCAGGGTGATACTACCCATGCCACTTTGTGCTTTCTTCTGGATGTCGCAACCATGGAGACATGGACAAAATGCTCACAGCGCGCGACACAACCGATGTGATCCCTCCCTTGTGTCCCTTCCCAGACCCCAACCCCCACTGGACACTCGCTCAGTGGCACCTGTATAAATCCCCGGCGACGAGGCTGCACGAATGTCCCGTCAGTCCACGGGAGCAAGCATCTGAAGCTGAGCAGACGACCGGGATACATACATGGCGCCGGCGAGCAGCACCGAGTCGATGAAGCACATCACCCTGCACAACTTCCTCAAGCAGCAGCACCTGCTGCAGCACCGCCTCAAGCCCGCCGCCGTGCTCTGGGGCTGGCCGCGCCCGGCGCCCGACGACGCGGGAGCCGCTGCCGACGACGCCGACAGCATGGGCGGCGCGTCCTGGCCGCCGCGCTCGTACACGTGCGCGTTCTGCCGCCGCGAGTTCCGGTCCGCGCAGGCGCTGGGCGGGCACATGAACGTGCACCGCCGCGACCGCGCCAAGCTGCGCGGCCAGTTCGGCGCGGCGGCAGCGCAGCTGGGCGCGGCGTCGGCGGCCGAGGCGCCTGCCGCCGCCGCCGCAGCCGTGGCGACCGAGTACGCGCTGCTGTACCCCGTGCTCAACTCCAACGCCGCCGGCGCGCGCGCGGTGTTCATCCCCGGCGGCGACCTGCTGCTCTCGACGCCCGTGGCAATGGCGCACGGACACCGGTGCCAGCAGAGCGACGACGAGAACGACGCGGACATCGACCTGGAGCTGCGCCTCGGGTGGCCGTGAACGACGGGGCGACGCGCCCGCCTTTTGCCATTTTGCTTCGTGTGATTCTTTATTCGTCTTCCAGTTCGAGCCATTTTTGCATCGAATGAATAATGGCATAAGATTAACCGACAAAACCGCCATTAATTAGACAAAGCCTCGACGAGAGGGGAAGAAAAAGGGTGCAAAGTACAAAATATCAGTCGTAAAATATATCTGGGCCTGGGCGCCTCGATTGATCGCAGATTTGATTTCCATCATCATGTCATTTTCACCAGCAGGATTTAGCATTTTAGGGTAGTATATATTCTTCCGACAGCTATGATGCGACACTGAGGAGTCCGGTCTCAGGATGCCCATCTAGAAGCGAACATACTCCTTAGATTTTTCAATTTGTTTTGGTTCCATCAATCTATGATGACGTGTCATTAAATTAAACAACAAATTTGCAGAAATTTATCTTAGTTTTTATTAATACAACATGTATGATGCAGACACTGGCTACAACTGCAAGGATGCAAAATAGAATCAAACCCATGCAAGATATATCTAGATGTTACACAACATTTCACCAGAGTTTCATCAAACCTAACTAATGCACACCCAAACCGGAACCCACCAAAACCGAACTCTAGATGTTGAATTTTTAACATTCGGTTTAGAGCAACTCTGCCCAGGTTACTGGTACTAGTACACAGTAGATTCAGATAATCATACTCCACACAGAGATTCAAGTCGATTCTAAATATTACAATTTCGATGAAGGAGATCGTTCAACAACAGCCCAACACGGCTTGAAAACAGGAAAAGATGCCCAATAGATATCATTCTGAGGCCATCACTTGATTTCTTCTCAGACAATTTTAACCACACACCATTCTCTGTTAGCAGAACTAGTACACAATAGATTCAGAGAATTCTATGCTCGGTTATCTAGATCACCAGTTCTAAATTACACAATTTCCATGGAAGTTCTGGACTGTTACGATGACAGAGTAGACAGAAATACAGCAATACAACTTGAACACAGAAAAGATGTCCAACGACTAGTGCGATGTTGCAATCATTTTGGTGCTGCCGGTTACTTGAATAGGCTCCCACCAGTTTGCCCGCTAGAATATTTCCTGTAGTTTTAATTCCATAAGGTATATCGTTGACTACACTTCTCGATTCACATGTATGCACTATATGAATGTCAGGGTTGTGACTCACCTGTCAAAGATGCTACTCGCATAATTTGGTCATTAGGTTGCACCTTCTCCTTGCACAAAACCATGCTCATTAAAGTTTTCCTCCAAAACTCCGTCATCATTCAGAGTTGATATTTCAATCTGTAAAGTTAAGTGAAAACGCTATTAGTTTCCATATATCAACTTAATGGAAATAATAGTCATAAGTAATAACATTGAAGAAAATTATAATTGACTTTCACCGTTTCGTACTTCCAGCACTAGAATAGACTATGTAAAAGAATAATTCCACTAGCATTCATCTGAAGAGCCCTTACATTAACTTGTACATTTGAGAGTATAAAAGTGTAAGCTAAAGCTCTTTGTTTGCAAGGAAATATTACTTTACATAGATATATTCATTATACAGAAAACATAATAACACTGTAAAGGTTCTATGATGGTTCTACTTCGGTCTCATCTTTAACAGTCTCTTTTTCCACACTGCTGGTGACACGCTTCAATCGGGAGGCAGCTTTGTCAATCGCAAGGTTCAGTTGGCTTATCTTGTCACCCAGTGTCTGACGAGTTTTCTGGAACAAATCCATACAAGTTTGGTTGTAAAAAAAAATACCTTTTAATCTTTCACATATAGAAGTTGGAAATTAGCTACTGCATTGAGCTCCTTACCTCTAAACCTTCATCATAGTATTGACCATTACGTGTCCTTGGTACACTTTGGAGGCCTTGGTCGTCAGGCTTACTATCTTGCTCATCATCATTCAGCAATGTGTCTAAAGTTTTGCTGATCTGCTCAAGGAGGTTAAATTGTTAATAAACAGTCCTCCGATATGGAAAATTGCCAATAGAACGAGCAAAGTGGATAACAGACTGTAGCATGGGGCAAGAGCCAGTCATACAACTGTCTGCCAAGCGTTAGCCTGGCATCAGAGATAGAAGCAGTGACTGATGCCGATTTACTAGATGACTAGGACTCATTTCCCTTGCCCGCAAAGCTAGGAGTTGGGTGTCAGATTTGATACGGACAAGTTATATTAAATTAGTTTGGATTCTAGATTTTGTTCATTACTTGCAACCTTGTATGTGAGGGGATTGAATAATCAAATAGGGGAAGAAAGATCTGAAAGGATCACCCATGTTCCTTCCGTCTCTCTCTTGACATGGCAGGGAGGCACCTGGCCTCTGCAGTTTGCCACAACAGTGCACAAGTGCTGACCTGGTCCTTTCCATTCCTATTTCTCTGTACTCCACTCAAGACAATAACAACAATCTAGACTTATTAATCTGTACTACCTATACATAATAACTTGCGTCATGCTTGGTTAAGAGGTCAGTATTACATGTGGACTTTGAGCTTGTTGAGATCCGTATTTGTTCTTCAGCAGGACACTAGATGTCATGAGTTTTATTTGCTAGGCAGAGCATATTGTTATGCATGATGGTCCTACCTGAGGGGCAAAGACATAACCCAGTGTTCCAAAAACAGCTCCCCCTATAAGAAATCCAGTCAAGAATCCTCCCCCGCCTTTAGAATCTTCACTGCATAATCAAATGACAGAACAAAATCTGAGAAAAACATATAACATGCGAAAGAAAACATATCACGGTACTCTAATATTACAAGATATCAAAACATAGCAAAGCTCTGTCCAAAACCAAAGTACCAGAAGATGTCATCGGGAAGATGACAGTCCAAACCCAAGGTGCAGGACGAAGATGCCATTGGGGAATATGACCTCCACCACTTGTGTTAAAATGTAACTGATACACCTACTTAAAAAAATCTGAACAAACACTTTCAAGAAAACACGTTTCTATACCGAAATGTAGGCACTAGGCATGCTATCTACAGCACAAACCATTTTCAGCCTGATATAGTGATATGAACTGTACATTCAAAATACTATAGCTCCATTTCAGCGTGCCGGTGCTCAATTCATATGCAACTAGAGCCGAACATCTAAACTACAAGCTCTCCCCTGATGATAAAACTGTAATGATAAAACTGCCGCTACGATCTCTCCCTCTGTCTATTTCGGTTCAAAAATTGTAATGATAAAATTGCCGCTAGGGCGTGGTACTTGTTCTTTACAGCTAAACTACAAGCTCTCCCCTGATTTAATGAGGCCTTGTCCTCAGATGATCGTGGTGCAATATATTCAGGTGGGGAATCTCTCCCCCCGGTGACCGTTCAAAAAAGAAACTAGAGCCGAACATGAACAAAGGATTATGATTGACAATCATCTCAGATGTAACTTGAGCTATAGAACACCAAATGAACCAGGCTACTCATTCTCTACCAGGAGAAGATTAATCGAGATGAAAACCAGGAAAAGCTGCCTAAGGTCAACTACTTCAAAACTTTTGGTGCTCCAGACGTGATTATTCAACTGTAAGATCATAAATAATCAAGTAACACACTGAATCAAGACCTTTCTGCTCTGCAGATGGTTAACTTTCCACAAAGATTTCCATTTTTGGATCTTGATGGAACTGCTAGCTGCAAGTAATTTCTATCCGAGATCAGCTTCTTCGGCTTGTAGCAAAATCCATTGGTATACGACGCACCTGTGACAGAACAGAAGGAAATAAAACTTTCAGAAAATAATTCCACAGAATGCATAAAAGTACTAAAATGCCAAGTTCCACTTATACATCAGGCAAGGAAAAGAGCTCCATAAGTTCATAAAAAAGAGCAATTGGATCGCCATATATTATTTAGAATAAAGCCATAAAGGGGAGCCTTCTGGAAAGTCCACACCAAGTAGATACTTAAGTGTCACTCTGTTGCTCTGACCATACCATAAGTTGCAATGCAAGTAGCAGAAGCAGCTGTTTGTTTGTGCAACCACGTCGCATAAAAGAGTAAAACTGATAAATCTACACCTAGGTAAAACTGATAACGAAATGTAGGCACTACCGCACTAGGCATTTCTTCAAAGTGTAGACAGCAAAAGAACCTCTCAGCTTTACATAGCACAACAATAGCAATATAAATCCAAAACCGATAAATCTACACCTAGGTCGTTAGCACAGAACAAGGTACAAATCTACACCTATTTGGTCTACTAATTCTAGCGAGAGTTACGGTGGCCAAATTAACTAGTCAGCAATGGAGAGGAGAGACTTGCGGGGCGAGAGCAGCGACTCACCGGAGATGGAGAGGGCGGCGGAGGGAACAGCCATCGCCGCCGAGCAGGTGCGGAGGAAATGAAAGGGGAACGGCCCTCTGCAGAGGAGGCGATGAACTCGGCGGCTTCTCCTGCTTTCCGCCGGATTCTTCTAGAGGAGAGCACTGGACACGTGGCAGGATCGGAGCGGGGATCTATCACTGCACTACTTTTTTTAGACAATCTATCACGGCACTACTTGGCGAATGGTGTGTCGTGTGGGCTCTAAGTTTTTTCCTACTGACAATTGGGCTTGAATAGGCATTGGAAAAGGGACGCGGAGCAAATGATCCTGAGCTCATATGAGCTCGGGTGAACAGTAAAATTGAAAAAAATAATAAAAAAATCTAATTTTTTTTGTGGCGAACATTTGACAAATTTTTGACATGCTTGCAAAATTTCATCACAAAATAACATCTGTGAGATACACAGGCATTTTGGAGCATCGATTTTGTTTTTTGCTGTGTATTTCACATATGTTATTTTGTGATGAAATTTTGCAAGCATGTCAAAAATTTATCAAATGTTCGTCACAAAAAAATTTAGATTTGCTCTGAGTTTATTGTGCTACTTGAATTTAAAACCTTCATTAAGAGTTCCTAATTTTTGATTTGCTGCAATTTACAAGCATGTAAAAATAGGCATCAAAGATCACTAAAGTACATGCCCTGTGTTACAAGAGTTGTCGGTTTCAACTCCATGACTTATTGTTACATGTACGAGTAGTATCTTAAGAGTTGTATGCGACCTTCTCTTTCGGTGGCTCAAAGGCATCGATCTTTCGTATGTATGGTCTCATTTCTCAAAAGAATCATTTGGTAACCCGAGTATGCGTGAAGATGACATCTCCATCCTAAAATATTGTGCTAATTGCTCTACAACTCTATTTATAGCCACTAATTATAAGTCCTTTGATCTCATATGCTTAGTGTAAATGTGAAATTTGAACAAATGCAAAATTATCTTTTTCTTACATGTGGGGTACAATGGATTATTTGTTTTAGCTTCTATAATAGTGTTTGTAAGTCGAAGAACAAACCTTAGAAATTAGTATAGAGGGAGAGGGAAGGAGATGGAGGGAGAGAGAGTATGTGTGTAAGATCCCAGATAGTATCTTAATTAAAAAATTGTTATTTTTATTATGCTAAAAATAACAATTTTTTAATTAGCTCACAATTCAATATTCACAAACACATGACAAAAATATCAAACCCTCGAAAATAAATTGTTTTGTCATTTATTATTATTATTAGGGTTTTACCGCCATCATTTTCTTCTTTTGGCCTTTTCTACAAAGTGGAACCTTCTAATTTTGCACACGTCCAGTATATCACATATAGATAGTACCATAATTTCCCCAAGATTACAGGATACAAAATTCAACTACGTGTAGTTCAAACCAAATGTATGTCATGCATTCATTTAATATAAATATTAAACCTTATTCAAATGTAGATTATTTTTGTGTGGCCTCGTTGTAGTCTATAAAGGATATGTTCAAAATCTCATCTAATTCAAAGCTCTTTTGATGCCACAAAAGACTTATACAACAATAATTGTTATTTTTATTAATAAAAAATGCACAGTTCACTGCCTATTGAGGCAACCCACTCAAATATGCCCAACTAAAGCTGAAAAATTCGTATCTAAGCCCAGTCTCAGATGCACATGTTATCCAACCGCTAAATTGCTTCGTGATTTGAACCTTGGCAGGTGTTTCAGCGGTGTATTCATCTGGTATGTGGGGTCAAGATGGGCTAGGATGCGCTGGTTCAACGTGGCGACCATGTCAACATAAGCCAATCCGGCGTGACGATTGCATCCTGGTATGTCCAAACTTTCTCATACCCAACCGACAAATATGGAGAGAAATTCACTCGCGGTCACTGAAGTTGAGATCGAAATTTATTTTGGTCCACATACTTAAAAGTAGCCGAAATACGGTCACTAAAGTTGTATCAGTGAACATCGACGATCACCGCCATACGCTTTAACTACGTATTTTGCCTACATGGCATATTGTTTGAACAATTGACCGTCCATGTCTGTGCTAGCATGACTAAGTTTCATCATCAATCACTAGACTTGTCTTGAAAAATTATTTTGGTCACTAGAATACACAACACAACGTTTTATTCAGTGGTTATTATTTTATTATTTTATATATTTAAAATATATGTATTTCAAAAATAATTTATTTAAAATTTTAATATTTTTTGTAACACATAAAAAAGTTCATGCAGATTAAAAAAACGTATAAGCTATTTTCAAAAAAATTCTAGCTTTCACAAAGATATTATTGATATGAGAAAAAGTTCAAGTTTTAAAAAATCAGAGAATGTAGTTTATGGTACTAATTTAATACATTTTATTTTTCATCCTCTCTAAAGGTTCTATGTGCATAAACAATAGTATTGTGATACTTTAGGGAATGGGCTTACTGCGTCTGAAGACTGTTTCATACTAGGTGCATTCCCACTTAGGGGGGCGGCCCACTAAAGGTTTGTAAGGTATACCGGTTGTTGGACATATATACCGGTTCAAATACATGTCTAATTTTTTAATATATATTATTTTTATTCATGTTGATCATTTTCAAATATAAGATGCTCATTTTGTAAACATTGTGTTTGAACATTTTTAGAATAAATGTTATATATTTTAAAATATAAGAATGACATTTTTTTGTATGGTAATAAATATATTTTTATATTATGTGAACATTTAAAAACCTTATATTAATATATTTAAATATATCATGAACATATTTTAAAAACATGTGACCATTTTCAAATGTCATGTTTTTTTTATGGCACAAAATATTTTCATAAGTTTATGTGAATATTTTTGAATTCTAATTTTTTTTGAAAAATTCAGACACACATCTATAATACTATAATAGTTCATCCTCACTATTTTATTTATCTCAACATGCAAGCATGCCGCATCACCACACAATTATGAGTGGGATAAGGCCCACCTCAACATGCAACCATGCTTGGAAAAATATTTTTCATTCTCTTACTATACTTATATTCTAAAAATATAAATAAACACAATGAAATATAATAATTAATATGCTATTAATTTTTGGTTCATTTGTTATCAATCTAAATATTTCAAATTAACAAAATTAATTTTCATTGAAATATAAGGCGACCAATTCCCGCAGCTAGACGCGGGGTATCATCTAGTTTTCTCAAACACATGAACATTTTTAAAATTTCATGATTTGTTTTTGAATGTATGAAACTTTTTTTAAATTGCACAAATTTGTATATTGTATTAAACGAATTAATTTTCATGTAACTATTTTTGAAAACCTGAGTATTTTTATAATGTCACAAATATTTTTGTAAGGCTAGCATTTTTTTTAAATAACTTGAACGTTATTTAGACAACATGAACATTTTTTGTGTGTGTGAAAAATATTATTACAATTTTAAGTAAATTATTTTTCAATAAATATATTTTAATAAATAAACAAAACTATGATAAAAAAGACTAACCAATAAATATAGTGATGTGTATTGAATTTTAAACTAGTGACCAAAATAAATTTATGACTGCCATTGAATTTACCAGTGCTAACACTTATGTGGACGGTCAATTAGTCAAGCACTATGCCACATACACAAAATACGTAGTCAAACCGTATGACAATGACAATTGGTGTCTTTAATGATCGTATTTCTGGTATTTGTAAGTATGTGGATTAAAGTGAATGTTAGTTTCAACTTCAGGGATCGCGGGTGATCTTCTCTCCACAAATATGCAAGCTTTGAGAGATGTCGGCCATTTAGGCAGCTTGGAGTGATCCGGTTGGATGCGGTTTTGGTTTGGGCAGCGTCCAGGTCTGCCCGCACAAATGGTTGCAGATGCTCTTACTGCCCATTTGGGAATCAAGGGATAGTTAGGACAACTGGCCCGTCAATCCGTCATGGAAGGGATCCCATATACTCTCTCCGTTCGGAATTACTCCCTCCGTACCTAAATATATGTCGCTGGAGGAAACATTCCGACCAGGTGATTATGAAGGAAATATCGTTGCTACCCCTGTCACTAAGTGCCTGCCGCCCCCATCTCCCCCGACCCCTGTCACTAAGCGTCTGCCGCCCCCATCTTGACGAACGCCGACGCCGCGGCCATGTCCTTGTCCTGCGGCTCCAGGTCCTCCCCTCCCTCTGCTCCTTTCCCTTTTCCTCGTCGCTGCTGCCGCCACGTCCGCGTGTTGCCCCCACCACCGCCCGTCTTCACCTTGAGTGATGGAACGGGGCTGTCGGTCGATGCCTTCAACCGAGGAAGGATGGAGCGAGGCTGCCGGCGTATGTATGTTCTTGGTGAGGTGCCGCCGGTACCGCCGGCTCCATGGAAGCACGCGTGCATCTCGCCTGTCCAGGCCGTCCACCGCCTCTGCCTTCACCTACCCGCTCTACTTTGCTGCTGCTCCCTAAGGTCGGCGACGATGGGGAGGAGAGGAGAGGCCGGCGCCGACGGGGAGGAGAGGAGAGGCCGGCGATGACGGGGAGGAGAGGAGAGGCTGGCGCCGACGGGGAGGAACTTCCTGCGACGAGGGAGGGGATCTGGAGGGAGGGGACGAGTGGATGAGGATGGGGCCAGAGTGAAAGGGTATTTTAGGAAATTTCAAAAATTGCATAGCGTGACGAGATTTGTACACAAAACGCTTAAACGACATATATATTGGTACAAAGGGAGTACATAACATGACTTTAGTTTAAATTTGGTTTAAACTTGAACTAAAATCATGTCAAGAAATTTGTAACGAAGGGAGTACTCAGGTAAAAAAGTCCACGCTGGGGGATTGATGCCTAGGCTTCTATTTGCATGGCAAGCAAGCAAAGGCAGATTTGGCTGGTTTCCCTCCGTTTGATAATGGACGCCAGTCCCGGACATGGCCAATGACATAGCATAAATCTGATTAAGTTCAATTTTCACGATCAACTTACAACGTAACACACAACTAACACTTTGAAACACAGTTGCAATGTCGCATGGTGATAAAGGTAGTTCTAGCTAGGAGACTTGCAAGTCTTAAGTTGATAACATAACAGAGCTCGATGCTCCACCACAAGTAATGCCTGCTCAGTTAGCCATCAAGTTGGAGCTGCAAGATCCAGCTTCCACTTCAGCCACCAACTCCTGCACTCCGACAAAGTGCTGCATCAAGTTAATAGTGTCCAAATAGCTAGCTGTATTCATTGTTCAGTAAAATGAAAGTGAACGGGATACTATGTCAGGAAACTATGTAAAGTGAAAAGAGGTACTCCTCAACTTTCAGTAAAATAAAAGTTCAGTCCGTTGCTTCTTTTTATCGGGAAGATCTTCCTCAACAGTCATAAAATCTTCTCCTCGATTCCTTTTTCTTCCAAGGGAACACTTGATTGGGCCTGCCCAAACATCAACCCATTTAGAATCACCAAATTGTATCGACACTGTTGATTCAATCATTACACATTATATTATCTTCAACAGTCAACATTCCAAACAGTGTCAGACGGGCTAAACTCAACTTACTTCCATCTTTTATGAGATGGTGAAACATTAGCTTAGCATGTGCATAAAAATGAGCATGTGTTTGTGGTATATATGCTTAGCAGCCCCCAGATGCAAGTGCACTCTTGCAACTATTATGGGTACACACAGATAGAAGAAAGAAAGCAGCTGACAAATGCGAGAGTCAAAAAACCTCCACAGTTTTCAGAGAATAGTTTGCAATAGGACCAAGAGATACGAGGACAGCAGAATATCAACATGGTGGTTGCAGAACACGAAAGGTAGAATATTATTGTTGGTGATGGAGTTTCTCTGAAAAGTAAAAAAGTGACAACAATTCTAGGGTTGAAGGATTTTAATTTTTAAAACACTTCACCTGAATTTGCAGCTGATGAGCACCGAGTACAATTAGGCCGACCTGTGCAGGTTGGAGCATCTGAAACGAATTTCGCAGTTAGAAACAACGACATCTAGCCAAGAACTATGTTCCAGATTGCAACTAATTTACCGGCAAATGTCACTGATGAGGTCCCAGTGTTTTTAGCAGGATTTGTCATGGTACCAAACATTGTCTGCAAAAGTGGAGTACCAGAAGCACCTGCAAACAGTTCGTTAGAAGTGGCATCAGGTGGGCACTTAGAAATGCAACAAACGACATGAAGCCCAGTAAGTAGTGCATCTATATATGAGAATTATTACGTAACATACAACAGGGGACTTAAGAGGGGAGATGTTTCTAGCCTAGATCTAGTAAGGCCTATAGGTCATTCATCACATTATAAATAGCGTAAATAGCTAGCACATTTGGACTTTTCTAAAGAAGTGTGATTTCATATATTTAAGTTATTAACTCAGTTGAGCATTAGAACTGACAGCAGGTTCCCGGCATTGATAACGTTCAAAGAACACCGTCCAGAGCTTGCATGGGAATGCTTAACATGCCCATGTGCATATATAACGTGTGAGCAACCAACAGGAGAATAACGGAATACGAAACTTAGGAGCTGTTTGGCAAACAAAGAGTTTGGGATCAAAAAATCGAGGAATGAACTGAACAAAACATAGCGTGGAACTACATGGTGTATGACAGTATGAGCCACTTGAATGAAATGCTCCAAATATAAACCTAGCCTAGCAATACAAAAGCAGAGAAGTAGTTTGTAACAAAGATGAATGAGAAAATTAACAAGCAAGATACAGAGTGTTAAAGTAATATGAGTTAGCTCAGTATTGCACAGTGTGATCTAAAGGAAAGTCAATTAAATTACCTTCATTTGCATTCGATTGGAGAAGCTGCTCTTGATGGAGCTCCAGAACTTTACCAGCTTTTAAACACCCATCTAAATGTTATCAAGTGAGTTTATCAGCACAGGGGAACTCACATAGTGAAAGATATTTCCACAAACAAAGCAACAGCGGGAAATGCATATTACTCCGTCCGTTCCATCAAAACTGTCGCAAAAATGGATGTATCTAACACTAAAACCAGAAATACATCTAGATGCATCTATTTTAGCGACAGTTATTATGGAACGGAGGGTGGGAGTATCACATATTTTCTTTACAAACTGGAATTAGATGGTCAGAGACTAGTTTTACCAATAAGATCCGTCACCCAGTTGAGTGTATCATTGGGCGATGCTGCCATTCAAAATATAGCAAAAATTAACTGGCGTACATAAGCAGAGGTTAGGATATGGATGTTGCTTTCATGCGAAGATTTCATACCAGGAGGTTGGCTTGAAGAGTGCAGGCTGCAAGAAGCAAGGAATATGTGTGAATGCCAAATGAAAACTCAGAGAAGGCGCTGCAGAATTGGGGACAGCTTCATATCATGACAATTAATCAATTTGTGGATACCTTACCTCCTCTTGGTGTTGAGAAAGCACTTGGCAATAGCATCAGCATCTGGTTTTGGTCGCCGGGATTGTTCCTTCCGGTGGCGTCTTGGAAGACAGGGACTAGCAAATTAAACAAGATGATGGGTGGGATGATCAGATTGACAGACAGATTACATGTTAGTTTGTAGTTGTACTAGAACGTGGAGCAATTAATTAAGCAGTAAAAGATTGAATGAAGGAATGCAGGAAGCCACCTAATGGGAAGCACATCCCGCGGGAGACATGGGCCGCCAGGCAATTGTAACTTGCGCCTCAATTCCGGAGTGTCAAGAACCAATTCATCCAAGATCAAGGATGCCTTCTCCCTCACCAGTATCCAGTCCAGAGACTCCCTAGAAGACATGATTCGTTTCATCTGAGGCTAAGCAATTACATTCAACAACAACGGAAGCCAAGGGTTTCGAATTACTTACTGGAGTACTCCCTCAGTAACAAAATATAAGATGTTTTTACAGGTCAATTGAGCTGCAAAAACGTCTTGCTACGGAGGAAGAACTGTATTTTATTACGCACGTACCTGAAGTGCGGCGGGTGGAGTGTGTATCGGAGGATGGAGGAGAGCTTGGCGTTGCGACTGGCAAGGGTCATGAGGTAGCGGAGGTCGGCGTGCAGAGAGTCGTTCACGAGGCCGACCCTTGAGCACGCGGCGACGTTTTCCAGGGCGCAGAGCGCGTGAAGCAAGACGACGAGGGAACGGGCCCGGCGGCCCCGTTCTTTGGCCGGCGGCGGCAGGAAGCTCCATATGTAATAGGCGGCGTCGCTCCACCGGCCCCGGATCACCAGCTGCCGCAGATGCAGCCTGCTCATCTGCGCACCCGACTCACGCACAACGCTGCATTGAGCACACGGAAGGGAAACGCACGCATTAGCGGCGCGCGGCGGCAAGGAGATGAGGAGGCGGATGGAACGAAGGGCGTACCTGTCGTAGGCGGTGTGGAAGCCCTGGAGTCGGAGGTAGATGAGGAGCCGGCGGTTGCGGAGCCGCCTCACCATGGGGTGGTCCTGGAGCTTGCCGCTTCCGAGGACGATGGTCTCCATCGGCTTGCCGCTGACGAGGTCCATAATCTCATTAGGCTCACCGCTGGCGATCTCCTTCCGTCGTCCCATTGCACACAGATTCGCTAGAGATGATTTTGGGGAAGGAACGCGAGGATTCGATCGATTTGGGGCACCGAGCCACGCCTGGTTAAGTATCATGGGACGGTATGCGCGATCCATAACCGAGTGCCCTCTCCAGTGCCCTCTCTCCCTCTCCGAGTGCCCTCTTCCCTGTACCGGGAATGCTTTTCTTATTGGCCGAGGCCGGATTACATATCTACCCCTCCGACAGAATTGGTAGAAATAGCGGTTATTCAAAGATGAGCCCACACTCATTTAATTCTGGGAAAAAGATTCTTCAAAAGACATTTGAAAAAAGTTTAAAATTTCTCAATTTTTTACGGTGAAAGCTGCTTATGTACGACATGGTTCTACAAATTTTGAAGAAGATCGGACTTCTGGAGTGCGCACGGCAAAAAAGACAAAATCAACCCGAAATAAGGTATAAACAGTGTCTTTTCAAAAAGCTGTAAATTTGTCTATTTTGCCGCGCGCTTTTCAGAAGTCTGAACTTCTCCAAAATTTGCAGAAACATCTCAATACATAAGCATCTTTCACCATAATTTTTTTTTGGAATTTTCTCAAATTTTTTCATATTTTTTTGTCTTATGCACCCGGACACCGAATCGCTACTTTCAATAGCCGCTATTTAAGGCAACTTCAACTGAGCGACCCATATATTCGTATTAGATTCATTTGCATCGGTTTGGATCCGGTTTAAAATTGAGATCCAACGACAATGACGTGAATGGACCACGGTTCGTTTTGGTTCGCTCCAACCAATTTACAAATCAAATTTGAATCACAAATGGGTATTTGTGGTTATAAGGAGCGCGTTCGCGTGCTTTTGTCCTGGACCCGCATATCAGCCACACTTTGACGGTTGACCTCCCGCGCGTCGTTGACCAGTCCTATTTAATAGGACGATCGCCCCCACCTGTCCCTATCCCTGCTCCCACCAGTCCTCACCGTGCTCCCCCGCACACCGGCAGCACCACCGCCATGTCCAACAATGGTGAAGTCGGGTCTTCCTCGGGCCATCGCGCCCGCCTCCGCATGTCGATTAGCTCGGCGGACGCGATCTGATACTGATAGAATAGGGTGTCGGCGCCACACAATGACGTCAAGCTTCCCCATGGGTGACACCTCAGTCCAGTGAGGGTGCCAATGTCACCGCCTGTCGTAACGACCACCCACACTACGCCCGTCATCGCGGGAGGATGGTGAGGACTGCACTGGATCCTCCCCCGCACACAACGCGCCATGGCATCCAGTTCCGTGGATCTCCGCCGCCTATGAAGGTCGAGGAGCGCGTCCCTTCTCCATCGCCGTCCTACGTGCCGCCGGACTACTATGAGGAGGCCGCCTTGAAGAAGGCCCTCGAGGAATCTGAGCGTGATGAGCGTAAGAACTGGCAAGGGCTCACGGACATGCTCGATGTGACGACCCCAGAGACCCCCCTGCCGTCTATGTGCCCCCGCCTCCACCTACTCCATCGCGGCCACCATCACCACCACGACAGTCGTGGTACGAGGATTTTTCGTCGCCCCATCGACGACCATGAGCGCCAGATCCGCGAGGTCATCTGCGACCTCGTGGGGACGCGCTAGACGATCAACAATGTGTCGTTTTTCGCAATATGGCCTTCGAAGACGCCACCTCTATCACTGCAACAGGGCTGCTGGCCGCATGACATGTCGTGGTCCCGCCCCCATTCATAGACCTCTCCGACAATGACAACGACGATGTTGACGACGAGTAGAGGTTGTGAAGAGGACCTGCGAGAATCAGTAGTATCTAGGGATTTTATTTTTTAAATGTATAATTAAGTTTTTAGGGACCTATTGAATTATTATAATCTTATCTATTTGTGCATCGTTTCGGTACCGTTGGGCGTCCCAAAACCCAAACGAACATGGCGCGAACATTGGGGTCCGCCGGGGTTACCCTTGGAGTTAAACCAAACAGGAAAAAAGGACCAAATTTGGGTCTGATAGGATCGACCCCTTGGTCGCCCTAATCATCCAGTTGCATGATTTAGTTGAACCAAGAGCACCCGCTACACGATAAAGTCACTAGAAACAAACTGCTTCATCATTTTTGTCGTTGTGGGTGGGCCGCACATGTGACTGTTAACACAGCAGATAACAACAGTCGCCTCCGTGCAAGTGGATGAAAAGAATTTACGAGCATGCATGTGCTGACCATATCTACTTATTCTATTTCGTTAAAGAAAGATGTAACTTTTGATTTGAGCATGGAAACGAAGATTCGTTTTCACTGTTAGGGTTTCTCACAACAAGATCTTCAAAACTAGATCCAATATGATCTTTTAAAACAAGCAACTTTGATGCTAAACGAGACAACTTAAGTGTTAAACATAAGCACCAATCATACATTATATGTACTAGTAAATTTTATCAAGCAAGTATATCATAGATCACTTAAAAATCATGGAACAATTTTTACCGTATATAGGAAACTAAGCATCATCGGTAGGCATCTTTGGTGATCATAATATATTTCATGGCTCCCATTTTTCATTGTTTTTCGGTAATGTAAGTGATTGGATTTTGCTATGACAGTTTCTTGGATTTGTTAAGGCAGTTGCTTGATTTTTGCTAGGATAATTGCTTGGTTTTGTTACCATAGTTGCTTGTTTTTCTATAAAAATTGCTTATTTTATTAAGATATATGCTTGGTTTGCTAGGAATATTTTTCATTGCGTTGGTTCATAATGTATTTGCTTGAATTTACTAATACAATTGCTTGATTTTTCTAGGACAATTGCTTGGTTTTTTATAGAACATTTTTGCATTATTATTTTGGTTATACAGTTGCTTGAATCATCCAATCTATCTATATCTCTTATAAGACAAAACCCCACTAAGATATATTTATGATGTCTATCTCAACATGCAAGCTATCCACATCACCCCCTATTTGTAGCCAATAATTTATCCATGTCATCCACTATTAAAACCTCACTAAGATGCATTTATGGTATCTATCTCAACATGCAAGCTATCCACATCACCCACTATTGTACCCAACATTTATCCATGTAATTCACTTTTATTTACATACAATATATACTCTTTCAATTTACATTGTAGAGTTCTTATGAAAATTTCCGCTACAACGCGCGGGTATTCTTCTAGTAGAAATTCAACGCGAATGGATGACCTCCTAGCCTATTGATACGTCCCAAACGTATCTATAATTTCTGCTTGCTCCATGCATGTTTTGTGTGACTTTGCCATGTTTTGCTTGAACTTTCATACACTTTTGAGCATATTTGGACTAATCTATTAACCCAGTGCACCCAGCTGTCAGTTGCTGTTTTCTGCTGTTTTTGTATTTCAGGTTTTCCGGCCATTAAAAGTGCTCCAAAAAATCCAGAAAAATCAGATAAATAATCATCGACCCGGAAGCTTCCGGAATCACCAAGGCAGGGACTCCAGAAGGGTCCCTGGCGCGGCCCCACCCTAGGTCGCGCTAGGGGGCCTCCTGGCTGCCCTGTGGGTCCCCTCGATGCCCCCTCCGCCTATATTTAGCCCTCTGGGTGGAAACCCCTAATATCGATCTCTTTTCCGTGAACTCGCCTCTGTACCGCCGCCGCCGCCGTTTCAAGATCGGGGCTGCCTGGAGAAGCTGCCCCGGCACCCTGCCGGGAGGAGGAACCCCCTCCGGGAGACCATCCATAGCCATGGACGCCTCCCGGATGTGCCGTGAGTAGTCCCCCTTGGACCATGGGTCCGTGACCAGTAGCTATATGATGTACCTCTCCTCTCTTTGTGCTTCCACTTTCGAGACCTCGTGAGTTGCCTCACATGATCGAGGCACTTTTGTAATTTCTGCTGTTGCTATGCTGAGTTTGCTGGGATCTGATGGATTATGAGACTATGTTCAGATTGTGATGAGTAATATATTTGGTTCTTCTTTTCTATATTTTGTTCTTGAGTAAATTCTTGCATGTTCTCCGTTGCAGTGTTTTGCTTTGGCCAAGTAGTTTGCTTGCAACTCCAAGAGGGAGCGTTATGCTTGATTGTGGGTTCAGCCCCCTGATGTCTAGCTTGAGTGACAGAAACATAAGACTAGGGGATGTGTTGTTGCCACCAGGGATAAAACAACGGTGCTTGTACCCGCGGGTGCAAGGATTGTTTACTTTACACAAAGTTCTTTTAATGCAGTTGTCTGTTGCTTTGAGTTTACACTTTGGGTGGGATTCACAACTTAATACCAGCGAGATGTTCTGGATAGATATCTCAAGGTGGATGATTCGTAGTAGATGCAGTTGGATTTCGGTCTACTTACCTTGGCGTACTGCCCATTGCTTTTGAGCCCTTTCTTTCTTTGCAGCATAGTTAGCATTGTGGTGCCTTCATAATTCTGTCAATTGCCCAGCTGTGATTTGTTTACCTCGCTAGCACTTTTATCGTCTTTTGGGAGAGAGACATCACTAGTGAAATCACGGGACCCCGGTCCATTTTCACATCATTGTTTACACCCTTAGTTTACTTTCAGTCTTTACTTTCAGTTCCACTTTTATCTCTTGCGTTGATCCTTTGTAAACGGCAAGGCCGGAGGAATTGACAACTCCTCTATACTCGTTGGTAGCAAAGTTATTTGTATTTGTGTGCAGGTCCAGGTGAAGCTAGCAACCTCGGCGCCATTGTTCACTTTACCACCTTCTTGTATCCTTCGGAGTCCTATTGGTATCTTTGCCAAGGAAAAACTTGCCGCTGCATTATATCTCACCCTGCACTTGGGGTAACCAACGAGGCTTGAAGAGTATTAACACTCTCTTGCCATCAACAAGTTTTCTGGCGCCGTTGCCGGGGACTCCAGTCTACAAGATAGGGGAGTTGCACACTATCTTTTATCTTTGATTTTTAGTCTTGTTAGTTTACCTTTCAGTTTTTACTTTTGTGTCCCTTATCAAAAATACCAAAAATACCTGCTACTACTATGGGTTCCAATGAAAACACCAAGTTGTGTGACTTCACTAGTCACAACAACAGTGACTTTATCTGCACTCCTATTGCTCCACCTGCCACTTCAGCACCTTCTTATGAAATTAAACATGCTCTGCTTAATCTTGTTATGAA
The DNA here is from genome assembly GCA_950022295.1 of Bromus sterilis. Taxonomy (NCBI): domain Eukaryota; kingdom Viridiplantae; phylum Streptophyta; class Magnoliopsida; order Poales; family Poaceae; genus Bromus; species Bromus sterilis. Next base: position 12,146,398 of record OX465596.1, read on the forward strand.
AGATCAATTCTCAGGTGCTGGAGAGGACGCTGCCTTGCACTTAAACAATTTTATCGAGCTCTGTGATATGCAAAAGTACAAGGAAGTGGATGGAGATATCGTCAAGCTGAAGCTTTTTTCTTTCTCTTTGAGAGGAAGAGCCAAGGAGTGGCTGCAATCCTTACCCAAGAACAGTATCGATTCTTGGAGTAAATGCAAAGATGCTTTTATAGGGAAGTACTATCCCCCTGCTAAAATTATTCAATTAAGGAGTAACATTATGAGTTTCAGGAAATTGGATAATGAACACGCACGTTGCCCAGGCATGGGAACGTATGAAGATGCTTGTCAAGAACTGTCCCACACATGGACTGACTACCTGGATGGTTATCCAGACTTTTTATGCAGGCTTGAACTTTACCTCGCGGAACCTGTTAGATTCGGCCGCGGGAGGCACTTTTATGTCAACCACACTTGGTGTTGCCACAAAGCTACTTGATGAGATGATGCTGAACTACTCTCAGTGGCACACCGAAAGATCTCCAACTGGTAAGAAGGTAAATTCTGTCGAGGAGATCTCCTCTCTAAATGAAAAGGTTGACCTTATCATGTCTCTACTTACCAAGCAAGCTCCTATTGATCCTCATGATGTTCCTTTAAATTCTTTGGTTGCTCAAGAGCAAGTAGATGTGAACTTTGTCTCTAGAAACAACTTCAATAATAATGCTTATAGGAGTAATTTTGGTAGCAACAATCCTAGGCCTTTCCCATCCAACAACTATGGGAACGGTAATAGCAACTCCTACAGCCAGAATTATAGGGAAAGAGACCTACCCAGCTATGAGAAACTTAAAGAAATAGAAAAAGCCACCAAAAGCTATATGCACACACAGTTTGAACAAAACAAGGCCTTTTCCAGACAGTTAGATGAGCACTCCTCTATCCTGCAAAACATTAGCAAACAACTTAAGAGCCTAAATAGTGACATTTCCAGCCTCCAAACTAGACTCACTGCCATTGAGACCTATGTTTCAAACATGTCTCACACCCAATCTACCTTGATAAACCAGATGGCAGCCAAACCAGAAGTCATTCCCAAGGAAGAAGAAAGAATTAAGAGCCTTCCTACCTACAACACAGTAGCCACTATCCAAGTAGCTGAGGATGTCCAAACTGTTAGCACCCATCACACCCCTAGTCCCACTGGACCTACCAATGGTGATGCTACCACCTCAACCATAGATGAAGAAACCTCTATGAACATAGAGGCTTTCAAACAAGTGATCCTAAATAATATCACTACCTCCTTGATAGATAGTAGTGACCTAGACTTTGACAACTGCACTTTACCTGAAGTTATTGGTTTCCTACACAAGATGTCTAGAGACCCCCACACTAGCACACTTAATCTTGCCTTCACAGAGCATATCACCAATGCTCTAATCAAACTTAGGGAGGAGAAGCTTAGACTAGAAGCCTCCATACCTAGGAAGATAGAAGATGGTTGGGATCCTATGATAAAAATCAAATTGAATAACTTCTCTTGTTATGCTCTTTGTGATGTTGGAGCAAGTACCTCTGTTATGCCCAAAAGAATGTATGATATGCTTGAATTAAAACCTTTTGATCCCTGTTCTTTTGGTGTTCGTCTTGTTGATTCTTCCGTAAAGAAGCCTTTGGGGAAGATCGACGATGTTCTTATCATTGTCAATGACAATTATGTTCCCGTTGATTTCACTATTATGGACATTGAGTGTGAACCCTCTTGTCCAATTATTTTGGGACGTCCTTTTCTTCGCACAGTTGGTGCTGTTATTGACATGAAAGAGGGGAATATCAAATTCCAATTATCTCTCAAGAAAGGGATGGAACATTTCCCTAGGAAAAATATTAAGTTACCTTTTGAGTCCGTCACATGGGCTAGTTATTCTCTTGAAAAGACTTGATCTTCTGCTTTAAGCCTAGCTAATGGCTCTAAAGAAGCGCTTTCGGGAGGCAGCCCGCAACGAATTTAGGTTTTTATTTTTGCTTTTCTTCTGTTCTTATTGGTCTTGATGATTGTTACTACTGTAGCAAAATCATTGTATCTTTATTTTTCAAGCTTTGTGCCTTTTATAGCCTCATATGACAAGGGAAGTGAAAGTTGTGACATGCTGTCCAGAAAACAGATTCTGTCGTCGTGACTAGAAAAATCAGAGAAAAATCCCAGTTCATCTTTTTAGCTGAATTTTTTACACAGCATGCTCTATGCAATTACGGAACTTTCGTATGTTCTGAGTTTTTTTATTTGAGTTGCAGAAGTACCCCTAAAAAATTCGTTTTTATCTGCTGGTCTGTTTTTCACAGATTCTGTCCTGTTTTGCCTTTTCTTCGTTTTGAAAATCTTAAGCTTGCTTTTTCTTTGAAAAAACTTGTTGGAAATCTTAAGAAACAGTAGCTCTTTAAGGTTATATTTATTTCCAGTAGAGGAAAAATTATTTTAGTAGGGCACTAACCTCTCTAATCAGTCTACAATGAGTTATGTATGAAGGGAGTTTTCAAGTGCGCGATGGAAGATGATGAAAGAAGATCTTGGAGTGTCAAACGCTCAAGCTTGGGGATGCCCATGTGCACCCCAAATAAATATTCAAGGAGACTCAAGCGTCTAAGCTTGGGGATGCCCCCGTGCATCCCCTTCTTCATCAACAATTATTAGTTTGTCTCTCGTTGCACTATATTTTTATCACTTCATGCGTTGTGTGCTATGCTTGGAGCGTCTCGCTCTTTACTTTTCTAGGTTTGTTTTTGCTTTGTTCGCTGTAGTAACAAGTTAGACCCCAGCTTACTCTTTTGTGTGGGAGAGATACACGCTCCTCTTGAACTAGAACTCCTCATAGGATTTGCATGCTTATTCTAATAGCTGTGAGTTGTTCTTTTTCTTTTCTTAGCTGCTGCTCTGTTTAGTTGTAGTGATTTAGTCTTTCTAGAGCTTTTCTTTTGTTTTAGGTTGAACTTTCTATAGGTTGCATGTTTTATCTTGTTAGAGAGTTTGCCTGTTGCACCGAGTTTTGTGTCTTGACTAGAACTAGGTAGTTGAAGTTGCTATTCTCTTTGTAGTAGTAACTTGCAATAGTTTTGAGGTATTGACTAGAGTAATGTTTGAACTTTTGGTGTCAAGAGCTTGAGCCTATTAGTGATAGATGTCGTATTTTGGGAAATCCGTGTGTTTTTCGAAAACCAAAAACCCCTGTTGAGAACTCTAGCTACTAGATGGATCACTAACCTCTGAAGGGTTTGAATATTAGAGTACACTCACATACCATGAGTCGAGGATGCGCAAGGATAACCAAACCCCCATACACTCCTCCTCAGGGTACTTGTATCTTTGTGAAACTCCTGATTAGATTGAGAGTTACCGGTAATAAGTGCATGAGTTCTTCGGACTAATGTGAGTATTCGAAAGTTGACACTTCCACCCACCTATACTTTTTCTAGCCTCTTCGGTACCGTGCATTGCCCTTTCTCACCTTGAGAGTTGGAGCATACTTCGCCGGTGCATCCAAACCCTTGGCACGATACGCTCTGTCATCATAAGCCTCCTTATATCTTTCCTCAAAACATCCACCATACCTACCTACAAGGCATTTCCATAGCCTTTCCGAGATACATTGCCATGCAACATCCACCTTCTCATGACTTGATCCTCATGTCATACATGCTACTTGCTTGATCGATGAGTGACGAGGGGGTGACCCCACGACTCCTAAAGATGAGCCTACCTAGTGTCCATGAAGGCAGAAGGCCCATGAAGATACGGCCTCGGCCCACTAGATGGCACCGACGTAGAAGTCCTCGACTCACAAGGAAGGTGCGAAGACTTGCCGTACGGAGCAAGCTAGGGTTAGGAAAGTTTACCTGTACACGTAGATGAACTCCCCGAGACCTAGCCCGGTATATAAGGGCTAGGAGGGGCAACACCAAGGGCATCGAATCTCACCTGTAACCCTAGCCTTGAGCGCTCCAGCCTTGGCCTCCACTGTAATCGTATCTCCCCAATCAATAATATCGAGCAGGAGCGAGCCTCCCTGTTTGCCGACGAGCTATCGTCCAACCTGCGCCTCTCATGACTAACCCAGGGTCCCTGACCATGGGATTTGCCAGGGTTGATCCCGTCAATGAGCCGCATGCTAGTTAGGCCTTGCCCTAATCATTGCTACATGACGCGCTAGTATCATTGCATATCCTGCTATCCTGACAGAGGCATATATTTGCATCATGATAGTTATATCTTCTTTATGTGACTACCTTTGTAAAGTGTCAAAGATCTCCTATATTTTTGTAAAATATAGAGTGTTGCCCCTAAAGTGAGGAAAAGATCCCAAAGAGGACAAATGAGAGTTTAATAGAAAGAGCCATTGAGGCCACCAAAAAAATACAAAAAAATAGAAAAAAAGAGAAAAAGAAAAAGAAAAAGAGAGAAGGGGGCACACTACTATTCCTTTTGAGAGATCCACACTAGTACTTCATCCTCTATCCCTTGTACTCCATAGAGATCATCATCATGTATATAGCTATGTGGGGACCTTCACACTATAGAACTTGGCTTGTATATTCCAATGATGAGCCTCCTCAAACGAGCTCTAGGTCTTCTTGAGCAAGCAAGTTAGATGCACCCCCACTAGTTCCCTGATGGCTTCTCGCCCTTCGTTGGTTACCCCAAGTGGAAGGTTTGAGATATAGTGCAACAGCAGTTTTCCCTCGGTGAAGATACCAAGGTTTGTCTCCAGTAGGACGCCAAAGATAATAAGTAGGTGTCAGCGGCGCAACTGACGCGGACCTGCACACAGACACAGATAACTTTGTTCCCAACGAAGTTCAGAGAGGTTGTCAATCTCTCCGGTCTTGTTGTTCACAAAGGATAAAACGCAAGGGATATGTTTGATAATTATTTGTACAAATACTTTCATACGGAGCAAGCAGTGTCCATGGATGTCTCATGTGTGTTATGCATATACATACATTGAAAATCCCGAGACAAGAAATATAGTGATGAGCTAACGACGGATTAATCATTCAATTAACTGTGTATATTGGCTAGCTAGACATGTTTTCTATGTACGTGGAGGGGTGCAAGTGCACTGCATGGCCATGCACGTACGAAGGTACTACATGAGCCAAGCATGCCTAGCTTAGCAGCGGGCCGGCCATGAAATGGTGTAGCTAGCCTGACATGCGTGTACATGTCGTGGCCGGGTCGTACTCCGCAGTTGCATGGTACTATGTACGTATTGATATACTTGCGCATCGGCCGGCCAGAAATTATACATACTCGATCGATACATAATGGCCGGTACGTATAAATACGTACCCCACACGTAGCCGGCAAGCACGATTCTAGAAGACGCATAGGAGATAAGGTCAAGAACTTAAACGGTTCCCGGACGTATCGGACCTGGACGCTGCATGGCTTGTGCGCGTCAAGGATCAATTCGGTTACGATACACAATCCCACCCGGCTACGGAGAAAGTCACGGCGCCAACCGCCTCAAGGCTCTCCCCGGCTGCCTATATAAAGCCAGCCAAAGGCCACACGAAAAAGGGCCACAACCCGATAGAGAGATCCACCCATCTATCCAGACTCACGCAGGCACCCGGCAGGAGATTGAGGAGCACGACGCACACAGCCGTACGGGGAACTCGTGCAGACGGCCGAGGCTCCCGTACTAGTCGGACAAGGCGCTCGCATAGCAAGCTGGTGGTGGAGGAAATCGACGTCATGCCGATCATCTTTTCACATGGTAAGTATCGAAGCTAATCTTTTCTCCTTCCTTCATCTCTCTCCATATCCAGATGGTGGCGGCTGGGGCTGCGGCTACATGTCCAGCGGCGGAGCTAGATGCCGTCGCCGGTGCATAATGCTCAAGAAGACGGTGCGTGGGGGTTATTGTTCGTATACGACCCCTGCGATTCCCATGCTGCTGAAGATGAAGGCGCCGGGGGCTGCCGATCTACCGTTCTTGGACGGCCTCGACGCACTTTTCCATTGACGGCGCGCTCTCCATCTGGCTACCACGACGCCTCTTCCTCGGCGATGCGACGGGTCCCACCTAAGTGCGGCGGTCGATGTCCCTTCATCGGCGATGCGACGAGGTCGCACTTTATGTGCGTCGCTCGACGCACTTCTCCACAGCGACGCACCGTCACCGACGCTTACGTGTGGTGCCCGGCGCACTCTTCTCCAGTGCCCACGACGGCGCCAGGGCCACCGTATGCATGCAACCCATCGACGGTTCTCTTCGTAACACCTTGGGGGTGGAGTCTAGGCGAGACTCTACCACCTCCTAAAGGTGTAGGCACATGGAGGCGCCATGGGTTGGCGAGACGCGGCTTTTCTTCTCCACGGCGCGGGCCTACACTGTTGGGAAACGTAGTAGAAAACAAAAAAATTCGGCCTACGAATCAAGAACCCAAGATCATCCAAGAAGATTGCATACAAGGTTTTAGGTCATGGCTCACCAACCGATGTAGCGGAAGTAGAGTTGGTGAAGCTCGTGGACGTAGTGGAAGTAGATCTCGCAAGTTCTCCCACGAACAGTCCCTTGATCAATCCCACGAACAAGTCCCGCGATCTAGTCCCACGGACAAGTCCCATGAACAAGCTCCTCGAAGAAGGGTCGAAGGTACGACCCCTCCATTAGTATCCACACATCCCGTAGCAGCAATCCAGAAGCGCTCCGCCGTCCAGAGATGAACGCCACCGAGAAAACTAGAGGGAGAAAACCCTAACGGATTCCGATCTAGAACAGCGTCTAAACCGGGGTCTAAAAGTGGAGCAACGGGGTTTAGAGGAGGGAGGGTGGCGCATAGGCCTTGGGGACAAGTTGTCTTGCTCTCCCTCTCCCCCTGGCTCACCTTATATAGGTGGCCAAGAGGCCTAGGGCGCAGCTCAAGGAGGATTGGGAGTCCAACTTGGACTCCCAAGCCTTCCAAACCTTCCCACACCTTCCCACCGGAAACCTGCCATAATGTGATTTGGTAATTCCACCTGGAGGAGGATTCCTTCCCCTTGGTGCGCCCCCCACCCCTTGGCCGGCCAGGGCAGCCTAGGTGGCTTGCCCCCCAAGGCTAGGGGCGCAGGGGAGTGGGTGGTACTACCCGGAACCTTCCGGAACCTTCCATGACCTTCTAGAAGCTTCCAGGACCTTCCGGGACATACCGGGACCGTTTCGGGACATTTCGGACACTTCTGGAGCACTTCCAGGACCTTCCAAGAACGTTCTCGGACGTTCCGGAGCCATCCGGATAGTTGCCAAGACCATCCGAGTTACAGTTTAAGCCACCCGATGACCGCGAAGGTTGTCGGGACGCCCAGCGATTATCCGGAAACTATTCCGGTTGATCCAGGACTTCCCCAGTACCATTCTCATATGTTCCGGAACCACCTGGGACTACTCCAGAGTGATCCGTACATAACCTTAAATACCCAGAACTACTTCTGGTGCCCTTATGAACAATTCCATAAATCTCCGGAACTACTTCCGGTACCCGTATGAACTATTCTGCTTTGCTTCCACTAAACCTTCTACCATACTAGTATTCTAACAGACTACTGCTCGTTAAGTGTGTGACCCAATAGGTTCGGTATAATGCGGACATGACTCAGAACATCTTCCGGACATAGGTCAACAGCCTTTTGTCAATAGCCAATAATCAACAGCGGAGCCATGGACACCCATGTTGACTCCCGCACATACACGAAGAAACTTCGAGTGAACCATTATGTTTAGTAATGTACCATTCCCTTTGCTTCGCGATATATGACAAAGTTAGAGGAGAGAAGTTTGGCACCCATGTGTAACAACTTTTGAACACAAGCCACTCGTTATCCTCTTTGCTCGTTTGTCCCTTTTCTCGTTATCGTATTCCGGTATCCCCGTGACTGAATCACAATGCGTCTGGCCAGACTATAATGGATACCGTCATACCGAGTGGGCCCGAAGTGAATATCTTCTTCATCGTGAAGGAGCAAATCCCATTCTTGAACTATCACAGTCACTAGCCACACCATCTGACATACCCAGAACTTATTTTACTACTTCCCATTTACGGGAGGATTCATCTAAGAACCAAAGCATGTCTTCCTGTGTGAAGCAACTCGATGCTCTCATGGTCTAAGGAATTACGTATATGATAACATTTCATGATATGACTTATAACGTAGTTACGATGTGATCTCTAAGTATATCATTCAATACTGGGGTCGGTTCAACATCATTGTTCTGCTAACAATATGTTCCCATTGCTACTGACATCCTTGTTACAAGAACAATGTCCATGATTAAGAAAACGTAATCATCAGTTAGCACATGAGCTGGTCTTAGAGGCTAAACCAGAAACTCTTGGTGTTTACATTTCCACACATGCAAATGAGTTTTCTTCTGAATCTCACAGTCAGGGTCATTGCAATTATAGCACAGAAATATAAACATTAATTACGAACGTGGAAATATATATAATAACATTTTATTATTGCCTCTAGGGCATATTTCCAACAGTCTCCCACTTGCACTAGAGTCAATAATATTGTCAGTGCTTGAGCACTTTACACCTATGGCATACCGGTGTAATAAATGCCTCATTTGTGGTATAGACCTCATCTTCGGATCTGACGTTTCAGGCCCATTTGTATCTTGCATATCTTCGCGTTTTCACGCTATCATAAAATTCACTAATTTTATCAGTTTAGCTTTGTATATGTTTGAATCATTTGGTAGGACCTTGGTTCCTTAGAATAAGTCATGAAATCATTCATCAATGTTCCATGAGCTTCAAGCATCTAGGAAACCATACCATGTTCATAAATGAACTGATGATTCAAAATACCCTCCCTTGTTACTTCTTTAAGCAACAATATACTTAGACTCTGTTATAGAATTCGCCACAGTATCTAACTTTAACACAGTTCCTTCATACTGTGCCACCCTTATGTGTGAAACACATAATCCCAATTAAAATCGAAAATCGATCGGAGTAAGTATGAAGACTGAATTGGTGTAACTGTTTACATCAAAATTCAGCTGGTGTAACTTATTACAACGAGCTCTTCATTATCTCCATTTTCCGAGAAACATATTTTATCTATCATAAGTTTAACTTTTCACTGTTTGTCCAATGATCAACATATTGATCACTTTGGTATCTTGCTCATAACCTTTTGAAGCACTGGACATATCTGGTCGTTTTACATATTATGGTGTACATGATTAATCCAAACACACGGGTGAGTGGAATTCAATTCACGTGTTTTTGCTTATCTGTGTTCATCAACACCGATTTCTGCAAACAACTTTTCACCACGACTTCGGCAAGAACATGTTTCTTGGCATTTCATACTAAACTACTTTAGTATCATGTCAATATGTAGTGTTGGCTTTAGCATGATCAGGCACTTACTATCTTCATAGATCACTATGCTCAATACTAATGCTATATCAGCCCAAGTTCTTCAACTGAAAACTATTTCCAATGAAGTCCTTATTTGTGTCAAGAAATTTATATCATTTCTAATCAACAATATGTCATCTACATAAGGTTTTAGAAATATTATTCAGCTCCCACTTACTTTCTTGAATATTCAAGCATCTTCGTTATTCCTGATGAAAACAAACTCTTTTGGCAATTTCATCACAACGAAAATTCCAACTCCATTATGCTAGCTCCAGTCCATCACTGGATATCCAAGGCTTGCATCTATTTTAGCATCCTTTGAATCGACAAAACATTCCGGTCGTATCACGTATACGTCCTTTGTTATATTTCCATGTAGGAACTTTGTTTTGACGTTCATTCTACCATATCATATAAATGAGATATGTAGTAATTGCTAGTATAACCCGAACTGACTAAAGCATTTCTACGGTCGACACTATTTCGCCGTAGTCAACCTTTGAACTTGCTAGAAAACAATTTTCCAACGAGTTGAGCTTTATGGATAAAAAAAATTCATCCGAATCAATTATAGATCCATATATATATTCTTCATACTTTTAGTCTTTCCGAGGGTCTACCAAGTTCAAAACTTGACTTACTTCCATGGATACTATCTCGGATTATTTGGCATTTAGCCAAATCCCGGAGTCAGGGCCCATCAACGCTTCTTTGTATATCACAGGTTTATCATTGTCGAACAACAATATCTCGTTTTACATATCATGAATGTTTGTACGAGTTTTGTCTAACCTGTGTGGTTCAGCTGCGCACTTCTCTGAAGATTCAACAATCTTTGATAAGTTGCACTGTCCTCCCACTCACTCTGTTGTAAGAAACTATTTTTCTTCAAAACACATTGTTCTTAACAACAAACAGTTTTGCTTTTGTGTAGTGATAGAGGAATACCAAAACTTTTGGCATAACCTTAACAAAGTAGCACTTATCTGATTTGGGGTTTTGAGTATGTCAAACATATGCCTCATATACCCAAATTTTAAGAAAAGACAACATGGTTTTAACAGTCCATACCACATCTAATATGGTGTCATTTCAACAGATTTGATGGTGCTCTTTTCAGTGTAAAAGCTGTAGTCACTAACGCATAACTTTAATAAGTATAATGGAAAATTGATAAACGTCATATTTGATCTTACCGTGTCATACATGGCTTGATTACATCTCTCGAACACTTTACTCATAGTGGTGTTCCGGGAGACGCAAGTTATGACACTTCTTCACAACTCATCAGACGTTCGCTAAACTTGTAACTCAAATATTACTTTCTACAATCTAATTTGCAGAAGCTTTATTTTCTTGTTACAATGAATTTCTATTTCACTCTAAAATTCCTTGAACATTTCAAAGATTTCAGACGTATGTCTCTATTGAACAGATATCCACATATCTACTTCAACTCATGAGTGAAGATAGGGAATCCACTGCACACAACTGCACTTATTGGACTACACACATCATCATGTATGATTACCAATGGTTTAGTTGCCCGTTCATGTATGGCCTATTAACGGTGTTTTAGTCACATTACTTCGAGACAAAGATCGCAAGCGTCAAGTGATTCATAATCATATGACTCGAAAGTCCATCACTTATGGAAATTCTTCATGCATGTTATGTCACTTGTGATAAACGGCAGTGCCACATCTATGTGGTATTTCTGTTAGTCTTGCGACGTTTAGCGTCAGTGTTATGAATGTTTAGTATTATTATCAAGATTCATAACATACACCCTATTCATAATGGAAGTATGGCCTTTACGTTATTCATAGCTTTGAACAACTCTCTTGCAACAAACATGATTCAAAATGATGTTTTGCAACAAGGCTAAAGTGTAGTAACAATTTACTCAACTCTAAAATGAATTATGAAGATAATCATAGAGTCAACACACGGTATAGTAAACCTTTTACCGTGTTCCCGAGCGTGTCAAAACTCATCATTAGCTAGTCATAAAGGCCATAGTAGTTCTTGCATCGAGTTGCAACAATATGCAATCGATGTGATATTCCGGTGATCAACAGTTTAATCACAATATACAGAATCCACAATTAACTGCTTAATCATGATTCCCAAGAATTACATCTCTTGACCAGCAATGAATTCATCTATAACTCCGTATGACTTTCATTTCTGAGCTGGTTATTCCAGTCTTCTTTCGTTTTGCCTTTATACGTATCATAGTTCTATTTCCAATGTCACTCCTACTCACAGAAGATCACACATGATCAAGGGTGGCGCAGGCCATGGACTTTCCGGCGTGTAAGTCTTACTAACACCCTATGGAACTTCCTTTCCCTTAATCCTCATCATCATATGATCATTGTTCTTCTGGATCCCACACTTATCAGTTTTGTTTAGAGCACAATGAACATTTTCACTAATGCTTACAATCATACATTGTACTAGATATCTTATATCCAACATTAATTGTCTTACTACTGAAAACTTATTTTTCAGTTCCATGAATATAACATAACTATCACAAACTTTTCAAAGTTCGGGTTTCATGGTGATTACGACAATACACTTAGCTGTGGTGGAATTCTAGCCTTTTGGATTATGTACATAAGTCACATCATCCATTGCATTAGCGGGAGAGCATCGAAAATTAGCGATAGGACATGGTCCTTCTCGGCACTATTGAGGATAGTCCTCACAATACGGTACCAATCGTAAAGTTTTTACCAGATAATACAGTTAATCAAAATCAATTGGGAAGGTGGTAACGCGAGCCATTATTCTACAACGATAATGGAAATACTAAGACTTTGTTCATAATTAAGTTGCACTTGTGATTAATCAATTTAATTACTTAGTGTGCTCCCACTCAGATCAATATCTCTCGTAATTGATGCTGGAGTGATTCAAGATCCAACCCAATCGTCCGCCATTGATGTGACATCACTGATGACTTAGACTGGACCGGTAGGCCAACTTGCCAATCACATCAAAGGTGATTCTTGTTCATCTTTCGATGGGCGTGTTCCGGTAGCAAACTTTTATCCAAACCGTCAAGACAACCAAGTGTAATTGCTGTGTGTTCTTTTAACACACCCGTCTTTTATGCGTCACACCGTGTGCACCCATGTGACATGACCTGCTCCGGTGTGAAACATAGTATAGACGGTGCTACAGTTGGAAGAACACTATCAACTTGATATTGTTTTGCGAGAGATCACCCTAATAGAATACGACTACCGCGCATCAAACAAGGGTGCAACAAAGGGATAAACATCACAGGCAGTTCATAAAATTATGTGATATAGTATAGCCCTTTGCTTCGTGAAGTCTTCATTGTCTTCACGTCGTCGTGGTTGAAGTCACCGTGTCCACCAACTTTGTCCTTGGCGCCGGGAACATCACCATGGCTTCCGGCATGTGCGTCGGGGTCCACCTCCGCATCGTAGATCATCACCTTGCATCTATCTATTGCTTTGCCTCGAGCTAATAAACAGTTCTGGCACGCAGGCCATAATTAAGTGACAATCATATGACTCCAGTCATCATGCCGTACCACGACACGCAGGTCGCGAATAAATATTACATAACATATAGCATCTCATACAAACACATTGCAAATCTTGAAGGCTATACCACATCACATGCATACTCTGCAAAAACAAGTTAGATCGCCATCTACACGGGTTGTTGCAACTTTTATCGTGGTTGTTAAGAAGGTTTACAAGGCAAACGAGAAACCCTAGATAAAACAAAACACGATACTTCTTTTGTTGCTAGCTTAACATACGGGGTGCGTGCAACAACTAATGCCACAAGCCAAACTTCGTTAAACGCGTGACCCCCGTGTGGATTTGAGTTCATAAAATCCACAAGCCCCTCCATGTTAAATCTTCTATTGCGAGATTAAGATGAGATCCAAGGAGTTTGATGTAGACCATGATCAAGGCAACCAACATACTGAAAGCAGCATAGAGGGATCGATGGAAAACTCAATCCTTGTAGCAAAACCTCAACTTGCCATCAAGCATAGAAAAAATCACATGACAGGGAAGCAACAAGAAAATCAATGCCTCATATCACACATATGATCTAGACCTAAACATGCATCTAATCAAGGATCGCTCTGATACCACTGTTGGGAAACATAGTAGAAAACAAAAATTTTCGGCCTACGAATCAAGAACCCAAGATCATCCAAGAAGATTGCATACAAGGTTTTAGGTCATGGCTCACCAACCGATGTAGCGGAAGTAGAGTTGGTGAAGCTCGTGGACGTAGTGGAAGTAGATCTCGCAAGTTCTCCCACGAACAGTCCCTTGATCAATCCCACGAACAAGTCCCGCGATCTAGTCCCACGGACAAGTCCCATGAACAAGCTCCTCGAAGAAGGGTCGAAGGTACGACCCCTCCATTAGTATCCACACATCCCGTAGCAGCAATCCAGAAGCGCTCCGCCGTCCAGAGATGAACGCCACCGAGAAAACTAGAGGGAGAAAACCCTAACGGATTCCGATCTAGAACAGCGTCTAAACCGGGGTCTAAAAGTGGAGCAACGGGGTTTAGAGGAGGGAGGGTGGCGCATAGGCCTTGGGGACAAGTTGTCTTGCTCTCCCTCTCCCCCTGGCTCACCTTATATAGGTGGCCAAGAGGCCTAGGGCGCAGCTCAAGGAGGATTGGGAGTCCAACTTGGACTCCCAAGCCTTCCAAACCTTCCCACACCTTCCCACCGGAAACCTGCCATAATGTGATTTGGTAATTCCACCTGGAGGAGGATTCCTTCCCCTTGGTGCGCCCCCCACCCCTTGGCCGGCCAGGGCAGCCTAGGTGGCTTGCCCCCCAAGGCTAGGGGCGCAGGGGAGTGGGTGGTACTACCCGGAACCTTCCGGAACCTTCCATGACCTTCTAGAAGCTTCCAGGACCTTCCGGGACATACCGGGACCGTTTCGGGACATTCCGGACACTTCTGGAGCACTTCCAGGACCTTCCGAGAACGTTCTCGGACGTTCCGGAGCCATCCGGATAGTTGCCAAGACCATCCGAGTTACAGTTTAAGCCACCCGATGACCGCGAAGGTTGTCGGGACGCCCAGCGATTATCCGGAAACTATTCCGGTTGATCCAGGACTTCCCCAGTACCATTCTCATATGTTTCGGAACCACCTGGGACTACTCCAGAGTGATCCGGACATAACCTTAAATACCCAGAACTACTTCTGGTGCCCTTATGAACAATTCCATAAATCTCCGGAACTACTTCCGGTACCCGTATGAACTATTCTTCTTTGCTTCCACTAAACCTTCTACCATACTAGTATTCTAACAGACTACTGCTCGTTAAGTGTGTGACCCAATAGGTTCGGTATAATGCGGACATGACTCAGAACATCTTCCGGACATAGGTCAACAGCCTTTTGTCAATAGCCAATAATCAACAGCGGAGCCATGGACACCCATGTTGACTCCCGCACATACACGAAGAAACTTCGAGTGAACCATTATGTTTAGTAATGTACCATTCCCTTTGCTTCGCGATATATGACAAAGTTAGAGGAGAGAAGTTTGGCACCCATGTGTAACAACTTTTGAACACAAGCCACTCGTTATCCTCTTTGCTCGTTTGTCCCTTTTCTCGTTATCGTATTCCGGTATCCCCGTGACTGAATCACAATGCGTCTGGCCAGACTATAATGGATACCGTCATACCGAGTGGGCCCGAAGTGAATATCTTCTTCATCGTGAAGGAGCAAATCCCATTCTTGAACTATCACAGTCACTAGCCACACCATCTGACATACCCAGAACTTATTTTACTACTTCCCATTTACGGGAGGATTCATCTAAGAACCAAAGCATGTCTTCCTGTGTGAAGCAACTCGATACTCTCATGGTCTAAGGAATTACGTATATGATAACATTTCATGATATGACTTATAACGTAGTTACGATGTGATCTCTAAGTATATCATTCAATACTGGGGTCGGTTCAACATCATTGTTCTGCTAACAATATGTTCCCATTGCTACTGACATCCTTGTTACAAGAACAATGTCCATGATTAAGAAAACGTAATCATCAGTTAGCACATGAGCTGGTCTTAGAGGCTAAACCAGGAACTCTTGGTGTTTACATTTCCACACATGCAAATGAGTTTTCTTCTGAATCTCACAGTCAGGGTCATTGCAATTATAGCACAGAAATATAAACATTAATTACGAACGTGGAAATATATATAATAACATTTTATTATTGCCTCTAGGGCATATTTCCAACATACACTACACTCGCCGGGTCCGCTTCGGCGAAGCGGCTCCCGGCCTAGTTCAGACGCATCCCCTTGGAGGCGGCACTCTAAACCGCTTCGGCACACGAGGTGGCGAGTTCAGCGGTATTGGCGGCGGTGTACGCGGCTATGTCCTGACGTGCACACTCAATGTGTTGCACGTCCGCTCGTTCTTCTCCCAATCTTCTTTTTCCGCGGGGCATACCCCCTCACACTTTCGGCGAAGCTAGAAAGTCATCGGCGACGTCCAAGCCAAGCTCAACCATGCATGCTACCACGACTTCAACAACATCAACGCCGCTCGACACCGACGAGGCAAGACGGCGTAGGCGGGTGTGGCCAGAGCAAAGGCCACACTTTCGACGGCGCGTGTACCACCTAGTACACGGACTCTGCCGCCGCCACACACATCACCACCACCATGAATGGAGAACGCGAAGCGAAGACCGAAGACGACGACTGCACAGCTTAATCGGAGGTGTCTCGCGGTACAATCCGCGGGAGTAATTAATCGGGTGCTTTACGAGGCACCCGGGAACCAGGAGACCATGATCGCTTGATCACTTAGCCGCGCTAGCAGGCTCCACCTTTTCCTTTTTCTTTTCCCCTTGTATTTGTGTACCTTGTACACTGGCACGCTCGCAATATTTATTTCCCCTGGGACGTAGAAAGATAATAACATAATAACGCATTTCGTTATTTTTATTATTTTCGTGTCAAACAAAATGGCACGCCCGGTGGGACATGGTTCTCCTCCCATCTCTGCTGTGCAGTTGTTGCGGTCTTCGTCTTCGCTTGTTCCTCCAACCGCACAACATGCTGCATGAAGATCATCGGCGTTGAACTACGCTGATCAAGAATCACCTTCCTGCAGGTGGTTTTTCTGGCGCCAATGACGACTCGGTTCCGGATGTGATCCAATTCGGGTCACTCCCACCGATGGTCGTTTTCAAGCACGGCGCTAAGGTCTACTTCCACGAGGCGCAGGACCCGTCTCAATTCCAAGTCGTGCAGTCTAATAAGGCGCAGAAGAGGGCGGTCGCCAAGGCCAAGAAGGAGCCCCGCGAACTTATGCTCGAGGCACGCACTCTTTTGAAGGACTCCGTGATGGCGGAGATGAAGGGCAACATGGAGGCTGCCCAAAAGCTGCGTATCCAGGCTGCCAAAAGGCGGACTGACGCTGCTTTCGTTCACGCTCCAGCTCCGGGCCCTGAACCGTAGCTACTTTCAGCAACGACTCGACGTATGGAGGTCGAGATACTTGAGGCTCTTGAGGCCGTCTCCGTCGACCTTCGGAGGCTTATGACAAACACTCGTTTGTCACATAGCCCCCATTGACTTCGCAACCACAGGAGAAAGTACCAGAAGGTTTAACGGCTTCATCGACAAATCAGCTCCCGCATTGCTCAGAACTCGGTCCCCGAAGAGGACTGGTCTATGGGTGCCATGGAGCTTGCGCACAAGGTGTTCGCCTACCGAAGCACTTTGACCCCACCATATGACTTGTTCCCCGATCAATGGGCGAATGAGGCATCAAAGGTCAAGGAGCTGGTAAGGCGAGCGATCATGAGGGAGTTTTGGAAGCGGCGATCTCGCAAGCAGCCTGTTTTACCAGGTCGTACCACCTCCTACGACGTCCCTCTCTGCTAGCCGAACATGGTGGCCTCATGCCTTCACATGTCGGCAGGCGACGGGAAATCCTTCTCCAACAACAGGTTTTCCCTTCTTCGAAACGAGGCCCCTGCGCGTCGTGAGGAGTATTTGCGGCAATAGCTCCGTCAACTCCAAGACCAGATGGGCCACCTTCAAAGGCGGCTCGATGGTCATGAAGATCATGCCGAGTCCTCGGCGCAGGGGGCAAGTAGGATGAGGTGACTTTCCCAAGGATATCGACCCCAACATGAGCGCCAAACTCTGGCGCCCAGACGACAGACTTCCCCGACACATGTTGTCTTGCGGGGGGCTAATGCCTTGCCTCTGCGAGGCAATAGGTGGCCTCGACGTCAAGACGACTCGTCAAACCGCCACCCTAGACGGGAATGGCGAGCACGGAGCCCTCCACGGGCGTCGGCTACTACCCGGGTCCCCTCATCTCCTAAGCGGGAGACCCAAGTGCAGGAACAACCCAGAAGAAACCCCGTGGCTCCGCTGGTCATGGGGTCGAATATGGCGCCGCTGACTCGGCGAAACGTGCCACCACTACTACGTACACCGCCAATTCTGCTGAGGGCACACGGTGCTCTCACGGAGAACCAGCGCAAGCGCGAGAGACGTCGGAGGAACCGACATGTGTTGTACCGCGAGCTCGAGGAGCTGGTACTCCGACACACTCAAGTCCGTGTTCGGGCTAATGGTGAGCTCGTTCAGGAGAACGATAGAATCTCGTTCCGCATCTCCCCCGACTTGGAGCGGCACGAAAGGTACAACTACCTTCTCGGCCGCTTAACCCCGAAGCCAAAGAAGGTGAATCTGACACCATGGAGCAAGGAGGCGGGGCGGTTGCACCATCGCACCCCCTAACCATTCTCAAGCGGGAGAATGGAGCCAACGCTTCTCCAACTCCTACACCTCAAGAAGGGGAGGCGGTCGAATCCGCATCTCCCATGGAGGGTATCGAGCAAGTCCCTGGGGTGCAGTCGTGTGCTGCACTTGAGGAAAACCTGACTCTCCAAGTGATCCAAGGAGGGGCTCTCGAGGAGCACCCTAATACTCCTATCAAGACCGGCGCAACAACCATGAAGGATTCTACCCTTGTTTCACCCGCAAGGGAAGAACATGAAGGTAGACCGACATCTCCGCAGGAGGCGGGAACCAAGAAAGAAGATGGAAATAATATGGCCTCATGCGGCACTCTAGTAGTGCACTCTAGGTTTGAAGAAGATGATGCGTGGAAGCCTCCATGCGTCACCCATGAATTCTCATACCCATCTGACGAGGAAATTTTGCCTGATCCTAAGGCCAATTTCCGCACGACACTTCTACCCCGCCTAAACCATGTCCGACCATGGTTCAAGGGCACCGAGACGAAGCCTAAGTCAGGTACGTCTACATTGCAGGAAGGAGGAACCTCAACCGCCCCATGTCTTCCCATTACGACGGGGGGAGGTTCATTGTCGGAGGGTGATGCAACGCATCATCCGGGCATATCTCCGCGCCGCTACACCGATGTCACGGCAAGACTCCCAGAAGACCCCGATGAACTACAAAAAGTCGCAAGTCGGCCCGGGGCCAACACGCGTCTAAAGTCCCTAGCACACCAAAGTGTGGCAAGGGGACAAGTTGGCAATGGTGAGCCATCAGAAGACGGCGATGACGAGGGAAGCTCTTCCGGCTCGTCTTCATTGGAGGAGCTCCCGATCTCCCCTCTTTACCACGAGCTCGCTCCGTCTGTGCTATCAGACTATGAAGATGGTTGTGAAGACCTCCACACAGCTCCAACGCATGTAGCCACGGACGCTGCCGCTAAAGAAGAAGCCAGAAAAGCGAAGGAGATGGAGGTGCTCAAGGCCTCTGCCGCTAACTCGTCTGGTCTTGCAGGTGGAGGAGCACCACATGAAGCAAGTCTGGTGTATCAAGTGCATGAGCAAGGCCGCACTATCGATCAACTAACGGCGAAAGTTGATCAATTTATCGAGATCATGATGAGCAGTCACCCCATGGCGCCAGGGGCACCAGGGCGGGTGTTTGACCCGCAAGAGGAAGAGTTGCGCGTGATGCATGTAAAATGCATACATGAACTTTGCATGTTATTACTTGTTTTTCCTACATATTAGCAACTTATATTCATGTTTTATAATGATTTGGGGGATTTTCTAAACAATCCCCCTTCTTTTGGTTCTAACCCTGTTTTTCCAGAAAACGTACTTTTTAGTGTTTCAGACTTTCCGGGAGCTTCGGGACTCCAAAAAGGGCAAGGCCAAAGAACACGGTTCACAATTTTCGAGACGAAGACCATGGGCCAAAGTAGAGGGCCAAAAGGCCAACCAGGTGGCAAAGAGGACCCTCCACGCGGCCAGATTCCTTGGCCGCGTGAGAGGCCCCCTTTTTGCCCCCGTGGCTCCGATGCCGTCGATCTTTCTTCTCCCGAGTGTCTCGTGACCTAAAAACGACTATATAAAGGGTCCCCTGGCCTTTTCGAGGAGGGGGCGGCGCCGAGAGACGAAACCACAAAACAGAGAGACAGAAGGCTGCCGCCGGAGAAGATTGGAGGGGGGAAACGCCGCCGGGATCACCCCCGGAGGGCTCCACCCCCCTCCGGCGTGTTCATCATCAACATCTACAGCAAGATCAGCTCCATCTCTCCACTGTAATCTCTTGGAAAACACGATGTATGATGCAATACTATATTCCCTTGATGTATTGTGTCTCCCCGTCTATGTTTGAGTAGTGAATTGTTCTTGGCAATGGTGAAATAGTTCGTTGATTGGTTGCATACAAGTTTGTTATCTTCTATGATTGTCTTTATGTACAATATACGAGTGCACGCATATGTTGGGGAATGCATGTAAGGTGATCACCGGTAGCATAATGGAGTGGTGGTGACTTGGGAGTGACAGTAACCTGAGACCGAGCCACAAAGTTAAGTTATTGGGGGATATATATAGGGGACCTTAGAACGTAAGGCTATGGTGGGACTTTATGTCTTAATCAATCTTGTGCAGTCATTTACTTGGCCACATGATCCATCATAAGGGGTTGTAGATCATTTACTTGACTATACCTATTCATGGCTCCTTCCTAGAAGAAACAACTAAGACTAAAACATGTGCTTCACTAATTGTGACAACGACACGAACGAAACACCTATTGCTAGAACACTTGCTCCCTTGAGATACTTGAGATATTTGCTGCTTGCTACTTGTGAAACTTGCTTAGAAACTTGCTTTAGAAACTTGCTCTAGGATTACTTGCATTTTAAACTTGCTTCATTAGTTACTAGACAAACCACACTCCACGTCACTTGCTTTTAATTAGTTAGTTCCTTTTAGTCAAACTTATTTCTTTTCATAAACAGCCATATAAGAGGGTTATAGGGCTTTAGAGAATAGATAGCTTACCTTCAGCTCCTCGTGGGTTCGACACTCAAATACTTATCGAAAGGTACTACAACTGATCTCCTGCACTTGGGAGTCATCAAGCACTTTTCTGGCGCCGTTGCCGGGGAGCGTTGTGCTAAGCTTTTATTCTTGTTTGCATTGCATACTAACATATAAACCTAAAACAAAATATTAGAACTGTATAATATCTACCTTGAATTAGGACATGAAGTGTTTGAGGAGAAATTGAAAAATTATTTGCACAACAATCATATTTGTGGTAGTACTAATTCTTTGAACACCTTTATTGCTAAGGAAAACCTTGAGCTTGGGGAAGTTTGTCTTGATGAGTATGATATTTTTAGTCCCCCTACTATTGAGGATAAAAATGATATACTTGCTGATTCTATGGAAAGTTTTAAGCTTGGGGAAGTTGGTTTTGATGAGCATGATATTTCTAGTTCCCCAAGCTTGGAGGAGAAAATTCACTTTGATGATACTATGCTTCCTATATATGATTATTGCAATGAAAATTATGAATGTTTAACTCCCACTATCACTAATGAGGATTTTACTTATGTGGAGAGTAGTGATTCTTTTATGCATGTGGCTCATGATAAGAATGTTTTATGTGATATTCATATTGTTGAATCTATTCATGATGCTACTGAAAATTATTATGAGAGAGGGAAACATGGTTACACATATTTCAACAATATTAAGTTTCCCCTCTTTATGCTGAAAGTATTGAAGTTGCACTTGATCTACCTTTCTATGCTTGCTATTATGTGCTTTTTTTATTTGTTTCATTACAAAATGCCAATGCATAGGAAATGGGTTAGACTTAAAAATAAATTGTTTAATTTTTTTTTGGTGTGTTCCTTATGCTTTAATTTCCTACTCGGTTTGAGCACACATTTATGTATTTACAATATGTAAAATACCTTTACCTACTGTTATGTATCATTTAGTTTAAGATTTTCATTTTATAGAAAATTGGGAAAGTAAATGAGAAGGATGAGTAATGGAGAAGTTGGGGTCGACCTTGAACATGTGTTGTTCATGCCAATGAAACCATTGCAAAGTCTCTATCATTAAAACTTTTTCCAAAGCTAAAAACAATAAAAATATTAGTTCACTACTGTAACATCACATTTCTGTCTTATTTCTCATCTTAAATGGCAAGAATAATCTTATATGAGAGATAGGATTAAACAATAATAATTAGCTGTCCAGAAAACAGATTCCTGAACTTCACTGCGAAAAATGTTTAAAATCACAGAAGTGGAATTTTGACCTGGTAATTTACGACAGCAATATTTAGTTATCACTAGATATTTCATTAGTTTTAAGTTTTCTGATTTGAGCAACTTAAGTGCCTCTAAAAATTCACTCTTTACGGGCTGTTCAGTTTTTGGCAGATTATGTCTTTATTTTGCATTGCTCTCATTACTTGTGTTTTGTGTGGTTCTTTTGATCAAGGAGCAATGCACAACTGTAGTAACAGTAGTTAATATTTAGACTCAACTCATGATGTGTCTTTGCTGTACCTATGTGGATTTTATTTATGGAGGCACTAACCCCTCTAATCAAGTTTTATGTTGAGATTTGTGTAAGAAGAATTTTTCACGAGGAAGAGTTGAGTGAGATGAACAAAGATCAAGAGGGACAACCAATCAAGCTTGGGGATGTACCCCTGGGCTCACCCTACATGTATCAAATAAGTACAAGAATCCAAGCTTGGGGATCCCGAGCCACCTCACTCCAACCATCATGATGTTAAGTAAGAAAAGCCTAGCTATACGGCTATCAATAAAGCGCTTTACGGGAGGCAACCCGGTTGTTCTTAGTTGGTTTTTCCTAGTGTCCTCTTGCTGCCTCAAGATATTAGGTTTTTTGTTTTAATTCTGGAGTTTTCAATAAAGAGTCAAGTCAAACCCATTTGGACTTATAAGTTGCTATCCTAGTGCATGAAATTTCTGTTTCAGCACGAGTCTGCTCACCGTATGATTTTACGTTTTTTATTGGTATATCGGATTGAGCTAATTTTTTAGTATGTTCTGCAACTTTTCGTCCTCTGTAAGCACAAAAATTGGCTTAATTTTTTTGATGAGTCTAGCTTAGGGAAAAACGTTCGTTTTGCTGCTGTTTCTTTTCTGGACAGATTCTGCCTTCTTTTGTTTTATGCACTCTTTGGGCTTGGGAATCGAATTTCCATGATTCTTTCAAGCAAGAGAGTGAACATACAACATAATGAACCTTATTTTCTATCTACTGGAGAATTTGATTTGGAATTTTGCACAACAAGCATGTGATTTGTTTGTCCTTGCTAATCTCACCCCACAGAAAAAGAATGGGAGAAACATGTTTTGTGAAGTTTTTTCACAGGGAATAGAGGAGCTGCGCCTCAAGACATCCAAGAATGGTGAAAGCCATAAGCTTGGGGATGTGATGAACACCCCACTGGAGATACACTCTTTTGGTTAGCACACGTCTACTTTCTGTTTTTCTAAGCAAAGCATTTATCGTAGAGACTTGAAGCGTCTAGTTTTTGTTTTTATTTTTGTTTTGATAAGACCACCACCATCATTTTATATGAGATTGAGCTACTGGAGTTTGGGGTTGGAATGTATTGGATGCTAGTATTATGATTTGGAATAGGGATGCCATGGTTGATTCGAAGAGCTACATATCTTTGCATGATTTATAGACTTTTTATGTGTAGAAATTTGCAATAATGTTGTCTTGAGCTATCTCTTATTCATGTCCTTGATGTTAATTGATGGTTTATTTAGTTTGTCATGAAATGAGTAGTTCTATGGACATATGCATGCATAGTAGCTGGTCAACTATCTCCCTCTTGCTAGCTAAAAATTTAAAAGTTCCAACAAGTAAAAACTTGTTTCCAACACTCCTTAGCCAAGTATTTCCAGTGAGTCCACCATATCTTCCCATTAGCTTCATTGCTATTCCGAGTATGTTCACCATGTTATTGTGTTATTTATGTTCTAAATTAAGATATTCACTTTATTAATTGTCATGGGTTGAACTTGGGATAGGACTCTCACGAACTTTTGAAGACACACTTTACTTTTTATGCATCTAATAAACATGACCCAATAATGGGAGCCACAAGTTTTGCGTTTGACAAGTGTGTGGTTGGGGGCTAGCTATAAACGTGTATCACCGGAAAGCTTTCAACATTGCACAAATTATTTTTACATTTGGTTGATATCATGTACTTTTGTTTTTCGACTCCTGCCATGCCGAAATGAAATAGAGGAATAGTAAGTTTTGATGAGTAAGTATCTATATGACTAGAGAAACGCATTGGGCCGCTAACCCAAGCCATGCTTTATCATGGTGGAAATTTACTTACAGCTTGAGTGACTCTACAACACATCCTACAATAAAATAAGAAGCTATGCATAATAGTGAATGAAAATAAAAAGGATGATGAGTCTACTCCGTTTGTTCATCTTGTCATTGTAACATGGGCTTGTTTCCATGTCATGGGGCAAGAGGTACCTCTTTGCGGTTCTCTATGATGTCATTAATACTTATTATGATTGTACAAAGCTTATTAGGAATCTTAAGTTGAGTAATCATGGAGTAGATTTTCACACTCACGGGGCATGAGGCTTTCAACCACCTTGTCATTCTCATTACTTCAATACTCACAATTTTAAGATGCTAGTGATAAAGGGGCAATGAGAGTCCTAGATCAATGGATACCACATTTCAATTAGTAATTTTAGTTGAATAATTTAGAGGCTAAATAAGACTTGATCATGTTTTACCTCTACTCAATTTTCTCCAAAGTGTCCACCATATTTTATATTCTCCATTATGCTATTCTTTGACCAATATAGGATTTTATTTTTCATTTTGTGTATGCATACATGAACTTTGCATGTTATTACTTGTTTTTCCTACATATTAGCAACTTATATTCATGTTTTACAATGATTTGGGGGATTTTCTAAACAATCCCCCTTCTTTTGGTTCTAACCCTGTTTTTCCAGAAAACGTACTTTTTAGTGTTTCAGACTTTCCGGGAGCTTCGGGACTCCAAAAAGGGCAAGGCCAAAGAACACGGTTCAGAATTTTCGAGACGAAGACCATGGGCCAAAGTAGAGGGCCAAAAGGCCAACCAGGTGGCAAAGAGGACCCTCCACGCGGCCAGATTCCTTGGCCGCGTGAGAGGCCCCCTTTTTGCCCCCGTGGCTCCGATGTCGTCGATCTTTCTTCTCCTGAGTGTCTCGTGACCTAAAAACGACTATATAAAGGGTCCCCTGGCCTTTTCGAGGAGGGGGCGGCGCTGAGAGACGAAACCACGAAACAGAGAGACAGAAGGCTGCCGCCGGAGAAGATCGGAGGGGGGAAACGCCGCCGGGATCACCCCCGGAGGGCTCCACCCCCCTCCGGCGTGTTCATCATCAACATCTACAGCAAGATCAGCTCCATCTCTCCACTGTAATCTCTTGGAAAACACGATGTATGATGCAATACTATATTCCCTTGATGTATTGTGTCTCCCCGTCTATGTTTGAGTAGTGAATTGTTCTTGGCAATGGTGAAATAGTTCGTTGATTGGTTGCATACAAGTTTGTTATCTTCTATGATTGTCTTTATGTACAATATACGAGTGCACGCATATGTTGGGGAATGCATGTAAGGTGATCACCGGTAGCATAATGGAGTGGTGGTGACTTGGGAGTGACAGTAACCTGAGACCGAGCCACAAAGTTAAGTTATTGGAGGATATATATAGGGGACCTTAGAACGTAAGGCTATGGTGGGACTTTATGTCTTAATCAATCTTGTGCAGTCATTTACTTGGCCACATGATCCATCATAAGGGGTTGTAGATCATTTACTTGACTATACCTATTCATGGCTCCTTCCTAGAAGAAACAACTAAGACTAAAACATGTGCTTCACTAATTGTGACAACGACACGAACGAAACACCTATTGCTAGAACACTTGCTCCCTTGAGATACTTGAGATATTTGCTGCTTGCTACTTGTGAAACTTGCTTAGAAACTTGCTCTAGGATTACTTGCATTTTAAACTTGCTTCATTAGTTACTAGACAAACCACACTCCACGTCACTTGCTTTTAATTAGTTAGTTCCTTTTAGTCAAACTTATTGCTTTGCATAAACAGCCATATAAGAGGGTTATAGGGCTTTAGAGAATAGATAGCTTACCTTCAGCTCCTCGTGGGTTCGACACTCAAATACTTATCGAAAGGTACTACAATTGATCTCCTGCACTTGGGAGTCATCAACGTGCCCTTACAATGGCGAAAGCACCTGTGAACGACGGTCATCAACATCAAGAACCGGGTGTGCAGGTCCGGCCCCTGGTTGTGTCCGTCGGCGCGACCAATGTGGCTCGATACCCAAGAACGCTTAGGGACTACCACAACATCGTGGAAGACATGGTGGCCAAGAAGCTCAAGCAAATCTCCATGGAGCAAGCACCTCGCACTTTAGCAAGCGAGCTAGAGAAGCCCTACGAGGCGTGGCACGACCTTGTGTCATTTCCCGCTGGTTGGCATCCACCAAAGTTTCGTCAGTTCGACGGAACAGGTGATGCTAGGGAGCATCTGGCGTATTTTGAGGCGGCTTGCGGTGACACTGCCAATAGCTCGTCTCTTCTGCTTCGACAATTCTCGGGGTCATTAACTGGCCCCGCATTCCACTGGTATAGTCGCTTACCAGTGGGATCCATCAGCAGATGGGCGGGAATGAAAGAAGTCTTCAAAAGGCACTTTGTTGCCATGAAGAAAGACTTCTCTGTCGTTGAACTCGCACAAGTTCGACAACGGAGGGAGGAGTCGATCGATGAGTACATCATCCGGTTCAGAAATAGCTTTGTGCGTCTCGCTAGAGAGATGCATCTTGAGGACGCCATTGAGATGTGTGTCCATGGCATGCAGCAGCACTGGTCGCTGGAAGTATCTCGGCGTGAGCCTAGAGATTTCAGCGCCCTAAGCTCAGCTGTAGCGGCCACCAAGATGGAGTTTGAGAAGTCACCACAGATTATGGAGCTTTACAGGAACGCTAGCGCCTATGACCCTGCTAGGCGTTTCGCCTCAACGTCTAAGTTACCTAACAATGGTGGCAAGACGAAGGCATTGGCGGAATCAAACACCACAAGGATGTTTAACACTGAACCCCGAAGTATCGTGCCCATCTTGGGGGCACGGAGCGACCAAGCCGGGGGAAGGCAACGCACGTCCATACAAGAGCTCCTCCAGAAGCAATACATGTTTCGCCGAGAGTTGGTGAAGGGCATGTTCGACCAATTAATGGAGCATCGTGCTCTAAACCTACCCGAGCCACGACGACCTGATCAGGTAAGTATGAAATACAATTCTTTGTATTGCCCTTATCACAGGTATGTAGGCCACGCAATAGAGGATTGCATCGCCTTCAAGGAATGGCTCCAACGGGCCATAAATGAGAAGAGGATCAATTTGGAGCCCGAAGCCATTAATCCGGACTACCACGCGGTGAACATGGTGAGCGTGGAAACGACGACCTCATCTGAACAAGGGCAAGCAGGTGGTTCATCATGGGTGCCACTCGCAGAAGTGGAGCACCGCCTATCCAACTTCGTCCTCTCCACCACGCCAACACCTCTCGCCCCGCGAGAGGTCATCCTCGCCGCATGCAAGGAGCGGCCTTAGAACACGGTCCAACGTCGGCCGAACACGAGGGGTTTGCCCCCGCGACCCCCTCGTCGTGTGCCCTTGATGGGTGTATCTTCACCAACTAGACGATGGGTCGATCCAAGCCAACGTCGTCCTCCTCCAAGGTTCGTCCCCTTGTCTGAGGGGGATGAGTCATTCCCTCGAAGGGGGAGGATACTTCCCACCTTGGCGCAATTCCTTCCCCACCAGTGGGGGCAGGAGTCGACAAAGAAGACTGGAGAAATACAAGAACCTAGCACCTCTCAATCGTCAAACATTGAGAGTTGCAATGTGATTGTTGACTACAGCGACACTCCAAGCACAGACTCAGAAGACGTGCTAACTTCTGAGGAGCAAGAGGTCTTCCACGCAGAGGGCGTGGTGAAGGACCCAGAAGTAAAGGAGGTGCACATGAACCTCCGCGGAGGTAAGGTTCTACCTGAACCTCCGAAGGCCAAGCCAACGAGGACAATCAAATTGTCTGCCTCGAAAGAGGCGCCTTCGCAAAAAGAAGCGCAAGAAACTCAAGGCCAAGAGAAGGATAAGTCACACAAGGTCGACTACAACATCATCGCCCACCTCAAACGTATTTCCGCGCTTTTGAGTGTGCATGACGCACTCATGCTGGTGCCGGACCTTAGCGAAGCTCTCATCAAGGCGCTTCAAATTCCAGAACTCTATGAGGTGTCCATGGCGAAACATCGCCTCTTCTCAAACCCCTTGTTCGTGAACGAGATTACGTTCGACGAAGAAGACAAGCTCGTGGAAGAGGTTGACCACAACCGTCCACTCTATGTGGAAGGTAACATCGGCGCCGCACATCTCCGTCGTATCCTTGTTGACCCGGGGTCCGCCGTAAATATCCTGTCCCTTTGGAGCCTTACTCGGGCAGGTTTCACGGTGGATGACCTCGAGTCATCCGACGTGATGATATGTGGTTTCGATAACCAAGGCAAGCCCACATTGGGCGCCATCACGGTGAAGATCCAGATGTCCACCTTCAGCTTCAAGGTGCGGTTCTTCGTCATCGAAGCAAATGTAGGGGAACGCAACAGAAAACAAAAATTTCCGCACTACGAACACGCCCAGGACCACTATGGAGACTGCATACAAGGTTTTGATCTGATCGTTACCGACTCGTAGCGCAGCGGAAGTAGAGTCGATGTAGATCGTCGGTGCAGATCCCCGCAGCTAGGATTTACAACCTCCCAACCGCGAGGATGTTCTCCCTCGTCTGCTCCTCGAACAGCGCTCCAGGAGGCGGTCGGACAGTCCCTCGGACGGTGTCACGGACAGCCCTTCGGGAGGCCCCTCGAAACTCGATCGGTAACTCGGACAGCCCTTCGGGAGGACCCTTGAAACTCGAACGATAATTTGGACAGCCCTTCGGGCAAAAGATCGAAACTACGACCTCTCTACGGGGTTGCACACATACGGTGTCAGCTATCCGACAGGGCTTCGCCGTCCAGAACTAGTTCCTGCCGGAACCTAGACAGCCTTTTGGCTCTACGAAACTATTTCGCTGGGAGGGAGAGAGAAAGCCAGATCATGCATGGCATTTGTATAGAACTCAAGGGAGAGCTTGGATCAAGGATATGGGGCTGCCCTCACACCTCTATTTATAGGAAACCCAAGGGGGCTTTCTTGGCTCCCAAGTCCTTCTAGAAGGCTTTCCAAAAATATCCCAAGTAGTACTTTTTACTATTCATAACACCACTTTTTCGCGTCCGAAAAATCCGAAAATATTTCTGTGGGTCTTAGAATAATTCCAATACCCACTAAAATGATTTTGGGCGCGTTCCGAAACAATTTCGGATTAGTGATTTTCATCTGCGAAAAGCAACCTAAGCATTTTCGGCAGCTCCGGAACATTTCCGGCAGCTCCGAAATATTTCCGAAAAAAATATTTTATTCTTTTCTTCAGAAAAATTCCAGAAGTTACCAGAACAATTCTGGCACCCTCCAAAAGTACCAGGTGCTTACCGAAACCTTTTCGGCTTAGTGGTTCACTCCGAAACAACTTTTCGGTTTTACCGAAACTATTCCGGTGTTCTCTCTCTGGAACTTTTCCGTTTTCTCCGAAACCTTTTCGGTGACTTTCTCTCAGACTCCCTGTCTAGTATTCAGCAGATAGATGACCCTTAAGCGTGTGACCCTATAGGTTCGGTGAAGTATAGACATGACCCAGAACGCTTTCCGATCAATGGTCAACATCGGAGCCGTGGACACCCATATTGACCCCTATACCCACACGAATAAATATTCGAGTGAACCTCCAGTTGACGTGTGCTATTCCTGTTGCTTCGCGATATGTTACAAACACCCGAGGTGAGACTTATCGGCATCCCCGTGAATCAACAACTTGTCCACTATGCCAGTTACCTCGTTTTCGGTATTGTTCTCTTTTCTCGTTCCCGTGTTCCGGCATCCCTGTGATCAAATCACACTGTGTCTGGCCAGACGATGGTGGATACTGTAACACCGAGAGGGCCCGAAGAATATCTCTCCATCGACGGAGGAGCAAATCCCAATCTTAAGCTACCTAGTTCCTGGTCATACTTTTCCGTGAACCCGTAAGCCGCCGTAATAGCCACCCTTTTACAGATGACGTTTAACAAACCCCAAAGTTCACGAAGCAAGTACGAAGAAACTCGATACTCTCATGGTCTAAGGAATTATGCAAACGCTCAACTTTCTCTGTGTTATAATCCATTAACTGGTGACGAATGTATCTCATAGCATAACATCAATCTGGGTCGATTCAACACAAATGTTCTTCTAACATTGTGCCCTCAAAGTTGCCGGCATAGTAATGCCCATGATCAGGAAAACAGAACCATCATGCAACACTTGAGCTAGTCTTAGAGGCGAGACTAGGAATATATATTTTATCCGTTTATTATTCCACACGTGCATATGAGTCTTCCTCCGAGCCTCGTGGTTATTGCAGACTCGAGAACCATTGCAGTTATAGCATGGAATATAAACATAATTACAAACATGGAGATAAATAATAACATTTATTATTGCCTCTAGGGCATATCTCCTACAGACTCCCACTTGCACTAGAGTCAATAATCTAGTCAATGCTAATGCACTTTACACCTATGGCATACTGGTGTAAAATATGCTCCGCTTGTGGTATAGCCTGATGTCCAACGGATCTGACAACTTCAGCTCCGTGTGTATCTTTGCATATCCTCGCGTTTTCACGCTTTCACAAAAATCATATTTTGTGTGGACTAGGCTTTGTATATATGTGAATCACTGGTCGAACCTTGATTCCTCAGACTGAGCTATGGAGCAACTATCTTCAATAGTGTTCCATTGACCAAAGCCATTTTGGAACCATACTAAGTTCATGAATGAACTATATGATTCAACATCTTCTTTGTCGCTTCTAAAGCGTCATCATACTCAGCCTTTGTTATAGAATTTGCCACAGTAACCTGTTTGGAACAATTCCAACTTACTGTGCCACCATATCGTGTATCACACAAAAACCCTTAACTTAGATCGAAAATCGCATGGAGCATTGATGAAGACTATATTGATGTAATTACTTACAACAAGCACTTCATAATCTCTTCTTGCGAGAAAACATGTCATCAGTGCTACTTTAGTACTCAATGACATTTTTCACTTTTGTCCCATGATCAGTACTTTGATCACTTTGGTATCTATACTCGCAACAACTTGGGAGTACTGGACATATCTGGTTGTTTTATATACCATGGAATACATGATTAATCCAAACACAAAGGTGTATGGAATATCCATCATGTATTTTTCTCATCAGTGTTTTAGGACACCGAGTCTTGCAAAAACTCTTTCCATGTGACTTCGGCAAGAATCACTCCTTGGCGTTTTTAACGCTAAACTGTTTTAGCATCTTGTCAATATGTATTTTGGCTTAGCCCTATTAGGCAATTATATCTCGTAGATAATTATGCCTAATATCAAGACTACTTAGCCCAAGCACTTCGTCGAAAAACTATTTTCAATTAAGTCTTAATTTGTGTCAAGAAATTTATATTATTTCCAATTAACAATGTGTTAGGCACACAAGGTTTTTAGAAATATTATTATGCTCCCACTTACTTGCTTGTAGCCACAAGCATCTTCGTTATCCATCGATGAAATCAAACTCTTTTGATTATTTCATCAAAAACGAAGATTCCAACTCCATTATGCTCTCTTTTGTCCATCGCAGGAACTCTGAAGTTTGCATACTTACTAGCATCCTCTGGACTAACAAAATACCTTGGACTGTATCTCCAAGGCAGTATTTCCATCTCATGGAAATCCTTTTGGCATCCATGTTTCATATCTCATGAATGAAATACGTATTAATTGCTAGTTTAACCCGAACCGACTTTAAGCATCGCTACGGAGAGACAATCTCGCCGTAGTTAATTCCTTGAAATTGTTATAAGCAACAAGTCGAGCTTTATGGATAAAACATCTTTATCCGTATCAGTTTATAGTTCCATTAATATTCGTTAGACTCTAAGTCTTCCGAATGGTCTATCAAGATACAATCTTGAATTACGTATATGGAAACTATCTCGGATTTGTATTGGCATTTAGCCAATTCCGGAGTCAGGGCCCATCATCGCTTCCTTGATTATCGTAGGTATGCTGTTGTCTAACAACAATATCTCGTTTGCGCACCTGAGAGGTTTGCACGAGTTTTGCCTACGTGGCTCAGTTGCAAGTTTGACCGAAGTCCATACATCTCATGTAGAGGCTTCCGTATCAGTTGCAGTAGGAAACTCTGGAATCACTTCCAAGGTTCCTTTCCTTTGATCTGATGACGAAGATACTGTTATCTCGTCGAGTTGCACTGTCCTCCCACTCACCTTTTTTCAAGAACCATTCTCTTTAAAAGCATACCGTTCTTTGTGGCAAAACCTTTTGCCTCGGTATAGTGGTGGAGGAATTCCCAATAATTTGGGATAACCTACAAAGTAGCACTTGTCTGATTTGGAATAGGTTTGTAAACAGTTTACACAATCCCCATATTCCAAATGTTAAGAAAAGATAAAACATGGTTGGGCGTACCATACCATGGCGTCATTTCAACAGACCTGATGGCTCTCCTTTCAGTGTAAAAGCCGTAGTCTCTAAAGCATTACATTAAAAGGGATAATGGCAAATTGATTTATGTCATCTTTGATCTTACCATGTCATAAATGGTTTGATTACATCTTCAAGGACATTCCACTTGCAGTGGTGTTCCGGGAGGTGCAAGTTATGAAAACTCTTTTCACAACTCATCAGACATTGGCTAAACTTGTAACTCAAAAATTCCTTTCTGCAATCGAATTGTAGAAACATAATTTTCTTGTCACAATAACTTTCACTTCATTTTTGAAAACCTTTCGAATGATTTCAAAAGATCCAGACTTACGTCTCATCAAGTAAATATCCATATATCTACTTGAGTCTTTTCTGAAGATAGATAAATCCACTACTAACAACATTTATCGGACTACACACATCAAATGTATGATCACCAATAAGTTTGTTGTTCGTTCCTCATGGCCTGTGAACGGTATTTCAGTCACTTAACTTTTCGGACGAAAGTTGCAAGTGTGAGATGATTCATAATCAAATGACTTCAAAATCCATCATTATGGAATTTCTCCATGCGGGTTTCTCCAATGTGACCAAATGCAGTGCCACACATATGTGGTATTCTTTTAGTCTTTCGACATTTAGCGTCATTGTTATGGATGTATCATATTACCATCAATATTCGTAACATACATCCCATCCCCGATGGAAGCATGGCCCTTTATGTTATTCATAATACTGAACAACAATTGTTCTTTTATGAACAACCTTCTTGCAACATACTTTATGCAATGGGCTAGAGTGTATAAAACTCTAAAACGAATTATGAAAATAAATACAGATGGTGATACACCGATGGAAGGTATAGTAACTTTTACTATGTTCCCAGCGCGTATCTAAACCTCATTACTGGCAAGTCTTTTAGGCCGTAGTGGTTCTTGCATCGAGTTGCAACAGAATGCAATCGAGCGGGTATTCCTGTGATCAACTTTTAATCATAATACCCAAGAATTATGGACTAACTGTTTAATCACAATTCCCAAGAACTATTTATTTTTGACCAGCCTTCCATACATCAATAACTTTCATGACTTTTATACATGAGCTGGACATTCCAGTCTTCTTTCTTTTTGCCCTTATACTTTTAACAGTTTAACTTTCAATATATTTCTCCTACTCTCAGAAGAAGCACCCAACTTTAAGAGTGGCGTTAGCCCCGGACTTCCTAGGCGTGTGAGTCATACTAACACCCTTTGGACATTTCCTTTCTCTTTAAGTTGTTTGTTTTATTCACCTTCATCATATGACAGGCGTTCTTCTGGATCCCTCTCTTATCAGTCAAATGCCCAGTAAACACTTTACTAATACTTTGCAAACAAATATTGCTTTGGATATCTCATATCTTTTAGCCTTTGTCTGTATCTGAAAACAATTTTCAGTTCCATGAATATTACATAACTATCCCAAACTTGTGAAGTTCGGGTCTTATGGAAGCAAACGTATTGCACTTGACCACAATGGAATTCTAGCTTTTGGATCGAAGGACGAGAGTCACATCATCCATAGCATTAGCGGGAGGACACCGAAAGCATGCGATAGGACAAAATCCTTCTCGGCACTCTTGAGGACAATCCTCGCATTACGTTACCAACCGTAAAGTTTTAACCAGATATTTAACAGCTTATTCAATTTTAATAGGGAAGGTGGAAACGCGAGCCATTATTCTACAACTATTAGCAAATTATACTTAGACAGTGTTCATAATTAATTGCACTCAGAATTAAACAAGTTAATTCTAAAATGCGCTCCCACTCAAATCAATATCTCTCAAAATTGATTATGAGTGATTCAAGATCCAAATATCAATACAACGCCATAGAATCATCATCTCATGACGAGGATTTTGATTTGGTAGGCCAACTTGCCGATCACATCTCTATGTGACTCTTGTTCATCTTTCGATGCATGTGTTCCGAGCTCAGGACGATCCTGCCATGAACGTCAAGACAACCAAGTGATCTTGCTGCGAGGTCTGACCTCACCCGCCTTACATTTCTCCAATCGTTCGTACCCATGCATCCATGGCGCACCCCGAAAGGATAGATGCTGTGACGGTGCTACATTTGGGAGAACACTAACTACTTGATATTTTAAGTGAGAGATCACCCTAATAAAAAGCGACTACCGCGCAATCAAGAAGGGTGCAACTTAAGGGATAAACATCTCAGGTAATTCATAATTGCATGATATGGTATAGCCCCTTCTGACGGAGAAGTCAAGTATTTCTTCGTCTTTGGCATTTGCGTCGGAGTTCACCTTCGCGAAGTTTGCCACCACCTTGTCGATGCACCAAATAATATTGCTATCTTTATAGCTAATAAAATAAGTGCATTACATAAGGTTGACTCGCAGGTCATTAAAGTGACAATCATATGGCTCCAGCCATCATGCCGAATCATGACACGCAGGTCATGTTAATAAATTTACATTATATAGTCATCTCATACATAATCAAATTAATATGAGCTTTGCTATACCACATCACATGCACATCCTGCAAAACCAAGTTAGACGCCTCTAATCGGTTTATGCAAAATTTTATTTTACGTGGCTTCTAAGGTTTTGACTTAAACCGCAGCTACCAACGTTTATCATCAAGCATGATTATTCAAGTCGCTAGATTAACTTTGCGGGGTGTATGAAACACGAGATAATAAAATCTCGAGCCCCATACTGAACTTCGTCATACGCGTGATCCCCGTGCAGATCATATCTGCATTGCCCTTTAGTCTGCAGAATTTCTTCTTTCTCTAACTATGGTGGAATTCAACGAACTGTTAGCACTTCTTTGATCAATCAGGATCGCAGATTGCCAGAACTTTGAAACTCCACCATACTGTTATTGAGATCAGTAATACACAAATTCCAGGGAAGCAACAAGAACATCGGGTAACAGATTTCATCTGCCACCCGCATAAATAATTTTCAGCAATAGATCTGATCTACTCCAAAATTATATTATGCAATACCCATACATCTCTATGTATTCTAGATCGCAACATGCATCTACGCATAGCACGGCTCTGATACCACTGTAGGGGAACGCAACAGAAAACAAAAATTTCCGCACTACGAACACGCCCAGGACCACTATGGAGACTGCATACAAGGTTTTGATCTGATCGTTACCGACTCGTAGCGCAGCGGAAGTAGAGTCGATGTAGATCGTCGGTGCAGATCCCCGCAGCTAGGATTTACAACCTCCCAACCGCGAGGATGTTCTCCCTCGTCTGCTCCTCGAACAGCGCTCCAGGAGGCGGTCGGACAGTCCCTCGGACGGTGTCACGGACAGCCCTTCGGGAGGCCCCTCGAAACTCGATCGGTAACTCGGACAGCCCTTCGGGAGGACCCTTGAAACTCGAACGATAATTTGGACAGCCCTTCGGGCAAAAGATCGAAACTACGACCTCTCTACGGGGTTGCACACATACGGTGTCAGCTATCCGACAGGGCTTCGCCGTCCAGAACTAGTTCCTGCCGGAACCTAGACAGCCTTTCGGCTCTACGAAACTATTTCGCTGGGAGGGAGAGAGAAAGCCAGATCATGCATGGCATTTGTATAGAACTCAAGGGAGAGCTTGGATCAAGGATATGGGGCTGCCCTCACACCTCTATTTATAGGAAACCCAAGGGGGCTTTCTTGGCTCCCAAGTCCTTCTAGAAGGCTTTCCAAAAATATCCCAAGTAGTACTTTTTACTATTCATAACACCACTTTTTCGCGTCCGAAAAATCCGAAAATATTTCTGTGGGTCTTAGAATAATTCCAATACCCACTAAAATGATTTTGGGCGCGTTCCGAAACAATTTCGGATTAGTGATTTTCATCTGCGAAAAGCAACCTAAGCATTTTCGGCAGCTCCGGAACATTTCCGGCAGCTCCGAAATATTTCCGAAAAAAATATTTTATTCTTTTCTTCAGAAAAATTCCAGAAGTTACCAGAACAATTCTGGCACCCTCCAAAAGTACCAGGTGCTTACCGAAACCTTTTCGGCTTAGTGGTTCACTCCGAAACAACTTTTCGGTTTTACCGAAACTATTCCGGTGTTCTCTCTCTGGAACTTTTCCGTTTTCTCCGAAACCTTTTCGGTGACTTTCTCTCAGACTCCCTGTCTAGTATTCAGCAGATAGATGACCCTTAAGCGTGTGACCCTATAGGTTCGGTGAAGTATAGACATGACCCAGAACGCTTTCCGATCAATGGTCAACATCGGAGCCGTGGACACCCATATTGACCCCTATACCCACACGAATAAATATTCGAGTGAACCTCCAGTTGACGTGTGCTATTCCTGTTGCTTCGCGATATGTTACAAACACCCGAGGTGAGACTTATCGGCATCCCCGTGAATCAACAACTTGTCCACTATGCCAGTTACCTCGTTTTCGGTATTGTTCTCTTTTCTCGTTCCCGTGTTCCGGCATCCCTGTGATCAAATCACACTGTGTCTGGCCAGACGATGGTGGATACTGTAACACCGAGAGGGCCCGAAGAATATCTCTCCATCGACGGAGGAGCAAATCCCAATCTTAAGCTACCTAGTTCCTGGTCATACTTTTCCGTGAACCCGTAAGCCGCCGTAATAGCCACCCTTTTACAGATGACGTTTAACAAACCCCAAAGTTCACGAAGCAAGTACGAAGAAACTCGATACTCTCATGGTCTAAGGAATTATGCAAACGCTCAACTTTCTCTGTGTTATAATCCATTAACTGGTGACGAATGTATCTCATAGCATAACATCAATCTGGGTCGATTCAACACAAATGTTCTTCTAACATTGTGCCCTCAAAGTTGCCGGCATAGTAATGCCCATGATCAGGAAAACAGAACCATCATGCAACACTTGAGCTAGTCTTAGAGGCGAGACTAGGAATATATATTTTATCCGTTTATTATTCCACACGTGCATATGAGTCTTCCTCCGAGCCTCGTGGTTATTGCAGACTCGAGAACCATTGCAGTTATAGCATGGAATATAAACATAATTACAAACATGGAGATAAATAATAACATTTATTATTGCCTCTAGGGCATATCTCCTACAGCAAACACCTCCTACTCGGCCCTCTTAGGGAGGCCATAGATCCACAAGTACCGGGTGGTTCCTTCGACGCTACATCAGTGCTTAAAGTTCCTCGACACCCACGGCACACAACAACGCATCATCGGCAATGTCTCCCCTTACACCGTCCAGGAGTCCCACCATGCAGATGCGAAGTATTACTTCCCTTTTCAAGACGGTGATCGGAAACCGGGGCGTACAGCACCACCGGTTGACGTCTTGGTCAAACCGGGTGTCGCCCCGGTAGCTGATATGAAGCGCCTCATGATAACACGCTCTCATTATGACTCAGAGAGATCGTCCTCTCAGAGTCGAAGGAATCATGGACATAGGCGGCCATCCATGGCCGCCCAACACAACTACAAGAGCTCCTCCCTCGAAGGGGAGGGGAGTTCTACCTCGAGTTCGCTGAAAGGAGGACCTTCGACATTTCCCTCGGCAACACCCTTGCTTTTAAAGGCAAGTTTCTCGTCATCAACTCCACTCACGTTGAGGTGCTCCCGAAGAGCCCATGAGGCCCCCAGGCAGCAATGATGCCCCCAGGCAGCAATGATGCTCCGCTGGTTGATCCGCAAGGAGCCCGGCCGATGCCGCCGATCAATGGAAGGTTCTTAAAAAAGTACTTCGCGTAAGTGTCGTCTTGGGTCTTTGCCTTCTCATTTCGCCCTTTTACCTGCCTCGTGCTTTCTTCCGCCTTTTTCTTTGCTTGTCGTGAAGGGGACTTTTCTGTGGCTGATATAGGTCCGCATTGCACTCACAATTGCAAACGCGGACTTATCCGTGTTTCTTTCGTCTTCCCCTTCTTTTGGATTGAAAAATCCTACAAAAAATGGCTTTTCCCGAACCACACTCAGTTGGTGACGGACGATTTGGCTTCCTTATGACTTGTCTAGTGGAAGCATAATGCATTGTGTCACAAGTGGAGCGGCTCTTATACCCATGATACACGACACACATATGTATGCTCCCGGAGGCAGCGAAGAAGAATACTTGGGTTGCTTCTCAGTAAGGAAGCCCCACATCCCCATGCTCCTGGATGTGTCTCAAGTTCTCAGAG
The DNA here is from genome assembly GCA_950022295.1 of Bromus sterilis. NCBI lineage: Eukaryota > Viridiplantae > Streptophyta > Magnoliopsida > Poales > Poaceae > Bromus > Bromus sterilis. The sequence continues at coordinate 12,185,105 of OX465596.1, forward strand.
ACTCCACGCCCCGGGGAAGACGGTAGGGAAAAGATCAAGAAAGGGCTGCCCAGCCCAACGAAAGTTGGGTTTGGTGCGTAGCCTCTTGACAACCCTGGGGCATGCCAACAAGCTCCAGATAAAATGCCTGAGGGTTCGTAGTCCACATAGGTGGATGACTGCCTTCCAAGTTCTCAAGGTGGTTCCCTTGTCAAGTAAGAAGCAAATCCCCAAGAAGTTTTAAGAAATCCTCCCAAGAGGAAGCAACTCCATGAAGTTCGCGACCATCAAATTCGTCCAAAAAAAAAAGAGAGAGAGAGAAAAAAAGATTCTATAAGCAAGTCACGAAGTCCAAGCAGTAAGGGAACCACTGGAAAGAAGGCGGGAGGTAGTCATCCACCACCCCTCACCAAAGGCATGAAGATTTTTTTCCAGCCGTTATCCCAAAACCACCTACCCTGAACACACCTCACCCAAGCCTCTGGGTTCTTGAGGCATTGAAGGGAGAATGGTGGAGCCGTGGGGTTTACTCCTTGCCGTGATGGGCTAGGGTACGAACACAAAAGGAAATAAATTATTGAGATTGCAATCGTCATGGTTTGCGACGATTCCCGATGACTAAGTCCTTCGGCAGCCTTTTCCGATGTCACACTCATAGCTAGTGTTCAACGGAAAAGCCAACATTTTCAAAAAAAAATTTGGGTTTTTTTGTCTTTTCGAACTAGCTTGTATTTTTGGGTATTTTCCATTTGGCTTGTTTCCCTAACCATATGCAGGGGCGAATAAGTTAGGCGCAAGCGGGAAGCCACTCGCACGCGTGTGTACTGCCGATAATCATGTCGGCACCCAGGGCACTACATCACCATGAGGCCTAGAAGACGAGGTCACCCTTTGTGGCTCTGCAAGGGGCGAATCTCCCGCGGCGTTCCCTACATGAAGCCAAACTTCATCGCCAACCGGTTGGCGGCCCTTCTACTTCGACATATGTTGCCAACGCTGAGGGCGTTGTTGCCCCTCAGTGTTGGTGTTTCGTCACCATCACAACAACACCGGGGGCAGCGCTAATCCCTCGAGCGTTCGCGACGGCGGCGATTCCGACGCTTGACGTCATCTTCAACACCACATGTCATGGGCACCATCAACCACGACAACTCAAGTGGTGTTGCTGAAACTGAAGGCGGCGTTTCCCCTCAGTAGTCGGTACCACGACAACTCTTCAGCAACATCACCGGGGGCAATGCCATGCCTTCAAATACTACGGAGGTAACAACGAGCTTGCACAACGTTGTCACCGCCAGGCCAAGTTGGCCTCGGCCACCGGCCTATCACGCTCGGCAAAAGGGCGGGACATCGACGGCGTTTCGAGGTCCCGTCTACATGGTTACGCCAAGCCTAGCAATGGGAGCAGTGTAGCGCGCCAGTGCGGCCAGCGTGAAGCTGTGAAACCCTTCAGTCTCGTTGGCTGGCACCGTGCAGCTAAACGGTCCCGACTTGTCTGATAAAACCTTCGGCGCGTGGCATGGAGTTTCGCTGCAAACCGAGGAAGACTCGAGCCTGCCTTGTTGCCAGGCGCCACTGCAGCAATGTGGCCCAACAAGGTACCTCATCATTTTTTTTCTCCCTTCAGTCTTGTCGGCTGGCACCGTGCAGCTAAACGGTCCCGACTTGTCTGATGGAATCCTCGGCGCGTGGCATGGAGTTTCGCTGCAAACCGAAGAAGACTCGAGCCCACCCTTGTTGTCAGGCGCCGCTACAGTAATGTGGCCCAACAAGGTGCCTCGTGGTTGTTTTACGTTCCACTTCTCTCTTTTCAGCATTGGTGGAAAAACCTACCAATAGCCGGAAGATTTCTCTACGTCGCCTGCTGACAGCGGCGGCACCGTGGTGTCAGCCGGCGCTTCGCCGACGGGTGGTTGGCCGCGTCTCCGCATGGCGCGCTATCAAGTGGGTATGCATACATGTACTTCCATGATTTCAACCTATACCGTTAATGAGATTTTTCCCTCCGTGGTGAGCTCGTTTGTACACCACTTGAAGGAAAGAAAGTAAGAACCCCTTGCTAAGCCTAAGCTGAGGTGAACCAGTGCCGATCAGGCTGCTGTACGCCTCGCTGATTGCTGCATGTGGTTTACTGATCGTAAGGATGTTCAAGATCCCAGGAAATTAACGGCGAAGAGCAGCCGCGGTGTCCTGATGCAATACGATTTTGGCTAGCTTTCGTATGCGAAGCGGCAACAAAGACAGCAGCTACCCCGCTGCGTCCAGTTTATCACAAATAAAAATATGTTCGTCGAGTTAAGTTCGATTAGCTCCGCACTCAAACTTGACTCGACGAGGGGGCATTTGTTTGATAATTATTTGTACAAATACTTTCATACGGAGCAAGCAGTGTCCATGGATGGCTCATGTGTGTTATGCATATACATACATTGAAAATCTCGAGACAAGAAATATAGTGATGAGCTAACGACGGATTAATCATTCAATTAACTGTGTACATTGGCTAGCTAGCCATGTTTTCTATGTACGTGGAGGGGGTGCAAGTGCACTGCATGGCCATGCACGTACGAAGGTACTACATGAGCCAAGCATGCCTAGCTTAGCAGCGGGCCGGCCATGAAATGGTGTAGCTAGCCAGACATGCGTGTACATGTCGTGGCCGGGTCGTACTCCGCAGTTGCATGATACTATGTACGTATTGATATACTTGCGCATCGGCCGGCCAGAAATTATACATACTCGATCGATACATAATGGCCGGTACGTATAAATACGTACCCCACACGTAGCCTGCAAGCACGATTCTAGAAGGCGCATAGGAGATAAGCTCAAGAACTTAAACGGTTCCCGGACGTATCGGACCTGGACGCTGCATGGCTTGTGCGCGTCAAGGATCAATTCGGTTATGATACACAATCCCACCCGGCTACGGAGTAAATCACGGCGCCAACCGCCTCAAGGCTCTCCCCGGCTGCCTATATAAAGCCAGCCAAAGGCCACGCGAAAAAGGGCCACAACCCGATAGAGAGATCCACCCATCCATCCAGATTCACGCAGGCACCCGGCAGGAGATTGAGGAGCACGGCACACACAGCCGTACGGGGAACTCGTGCAGACAGCCGAGGCTCCCGTACTAGTCGGACAAGGCGCTCGCATAGCAAGCTGGTGGTGGAGGAGATCGACGCCATGCCGATCATCTTTTCACATGGTAAGGATCGAAGCTAATATTTTCTCCTTCCTTCATCTCTCTCCACATCCAGATGGTGGCGGCCGGGGCTGCGGCTACATGTCCAGCGGTGGAGCTGGCTGCCGTCGCCGGTGCATAATGCTCAAGAAGACGGTGCGTGGGGGTTATTGTTCGTATACGACCCCTGCGATTCCCATGCTGCTGAAGATGAAGGCGCCGGGGCTGCCGATCTACCGTTCGTGGACGGCCTCGATGCACTTTTCCATTGACGGCGCGCTCTCCATCTGGCTACCACGACGCCTCTTCCTCGGCGATGCGACGGGTCGCACCTAAGTGCGGCGGTCGATGTCCCTTCATCGGCGATGCGACGAGGTCGCACTTTATGTGCGTCGCTCGACGCACTTCTCCACAGCGACGCACCGTCACCGACGCTTACGTGTGGTGCCCGGCGCACTCTTCTCCAGTGCCCACGACGGCGCCAGGGCCACCGTATGCATGCAACCCATCGACGGTTCTCTTCGGAACATCTTGGGGGTGGAGTCTAGGCGAGAATCTACCACCTCCTAAAGGTGTCGGCACATGGAGGCGCCATGGGTTGGCGAGACACGGCTTTTCTTCTCCACGGCGCGGGCCTACACTACACTCGCCGGGTCCGCTTCGGCGAAGCGGCTCCCGGCCTAGTTCAGACGCATCCCCTTGGAGGCGGCACTCTAAACCACTTCAGCACACGAGGTGGCGAGTTCAGCGGTATTGGCGGCGGTGTACGCGGCTATGTCCTGACGTGCACACTCAATGTGTTGCACGTCCGCTCATTCTTCTCCCAATCTTCTATTCCCGCGGGGCATACCCCTCACACTTTCAGCGAAGCTACAAAGTCATCGGCGACGTCCAAGCCAAGCTCAACCATGCATGCTACCACGACTTCAACAACATCAACGCCGCTCGACACCGACGAGACAAGACGGCGTAGGCGGGTGTGGCCAGAGCAAAGGCCACACTTTCGACGGCGCGTGTAACACCTAGTACACGGACTCTGCCGCCGCCACACACATCACCACCACCACCACGCGAAGCAAAGACCGAAGACGACGACTGCACAGCTTAATCGGAGGTGTCTCGCGGTACAATCAGCGGGAGTAATTAATCGGGTGCTTTACGAGGCACCCGGGAACCAGGAGACCATGATCGCTTGATCACTTAGCCGCGCTAGCAGGCTCCACCTTTTCCTTTTTCTTTTCCCCTTGTATTTGTGTACCTTGTACACTGTCACGCCCGCAATATTTATTTCCCCTGGGGCGTAGAAAGATAATAACATAATAACGCATTTCGTTATTTTTATTATTTTTCGTGTCAAACAGGATAATGATAGCAACTAAAAGCAGTAAAATAAATATAGCGTGGAAACAGTAACGAGGATATGGACCGGGATACGTGATGTTCACTAGTGATGTCTCTCTCCCAAAAGACGATAAAACTGCTAGGCGAGGTAAACAAATTACAGAAGGACAATTGACATGATTATGAACGCACCGCAATGCTAACTATGCTACAAAAGAAAGGAAGAGGCTCAAAAGCACGGGAAGTACGCCAAAATAAGTAGACCGAAATCCATCTGCATCTACTACTAATCATCCACCTTGAGATATCTATCCAGAACATCTCGCTAGTATTAAGTTGCGAGCCCCACCCAAAGTGTAAACCCAAAGCAACAGACAACTGCATTAAAAAGAACTTTGCGTAAAGTAAACAATCCTTGTAACCGCGGTTAAAAGCACCGTTCTTTTCCCCCTTGTGGCAACAACACATCCCCTAGACTCATGTTTCTGTCACTCAAGCGTGTCATCGGGGGGCATGAACCCACAATCGAGCACAACGTTCCCTCTTGGAGTCACTACCTACTACTTGGCCAAAGCAATAAACAACAACAGAGAACATGCAAGAATTACTTAGGAACAAAAATATAAGAGATAAAAACCAAATATATATTGCTCTATCACAATCTGAACATAATCTCATAATCCATCAGATCCCATCAAACTCAGCATAGCAACAACAGAAATATTACAAAGGTGCCTCGATTATGTAGGGAAGCTCACGAGGTCTAAACAATGAAGATCAAATAGGGGAGGAGAACATCACATAGCTACTGATCACGGACCCATGCTCCAAGAAAAACTACTCACGAGACATCTGGGGAGCATCCATGGTGGAGAGGAGACTCCCGGAGGTCAATCCTCCCCCCGGCAGGGTGCCGGGAAGAGGTATCCTGGTGCTCCCGATCTCGGAAGCGCGGCGGCGGCAGAACAGAGGCGAGTTTGCGGAATAGGGTTCTTCTTCTGGAGTTTTCCCGTGACGGAGAATAAATAGGCGAAGGGGGGCAGCCAGAGGTGGACCAGGGGCCCCAGGCGCCCCCCTGGCGCGGCCAGGGGTGGGGCCGCGCCGGGTGGCCGCCTGGGCCCCCCTGGCTCCCCTCTGGCCCCTCCCGGACTCTTCTCGAAGCTTCCTGTACGCTGATTTTTCCTGTATTTTTCCCGGAATTTTTCTGGCACTTTTTATATGGGGGAAAACTGAAATAGAAAAACAGCAGAAAACAGGAACTGGCACTGGGGTGCACTGAGTTAATAGGTTAGTCCAAATATGATCAAAAGTGTATGAAAGTGTATCTAGATCATAGCAATATCACAAAAAACATGCATGGAGCAAGCAGAAATTATAGATACGTTTTGGACGTATCAACATCCCCAAGCTTAATTCCTGCTCGTCCTCGAGTAGGTAAATGATAACAAGCAAAATTTTTGTGGTGACATGCTAGCAACCATAAAAGAACTTTGAAAAGTAAAGCAATCAAGGTTATAGATTCAATTCAAGTCATAACATGCAAGAGTCTATATTAGCATTGAAACAAGTAACAAAAGAACAATAGGTGCAAGAGCTCTCGCTGTCCGTGACTCGAATGTCTCCAAATGGTGTTTGCGTGCAAGAAGGGGGATAGGGAATACGAGAAAAAGTATTTTTGTGTTGAGAACTCACTACTAAAGTTACTGAAAGGGCATGCGCCCTTATTTTTGGTTTTGGTAATTGATGACAATCTTTATGGACTAATGGTTTCCTTGAGTTATACTTTAAGCTTTGTCCATAGGCAACGCTTGAAGATCATATGGTTGCTTCAAGGTTGTAAGATGAAGATTACGTGTTGACCGAGCTGTTCTTCAGGGAGCTATCCAAAGATTGGTCAAGTAGATGTGTGCAAGGTCAAGAGGAGCATCACGAAGATATCGTATGCTTGGAGCTTTCCGACCATTTGGTGATAATGGTCGTGTGAAGATGTGCCTAAAAGAGGCTCACCCATAATGGAGTATGGGGGAGCTATCTATAAGTCTTCATCGAGCCGGAGGAATCAAGGAAGTTGTTCCAACTTGAGGCGGGCATGATCGTCATCATCAAGCTCAAGTGGATTATGTGCAAGACAAAGGTTTGACTAGATAGGTGTCTAGTTTACCGGTCTCTTGGTAGTAGTTAGGAGACCGTGTTATAGGCTAGGCTGAGTCGTTCGTGGAGAGCTCAAACCTTTTGCATCCTTGGCATCATCTTTATTGGTTCTTGTTTGGCTTTTCTCTTTGTGGGTTTTGGAGCTTGTGGTCTTCTTCATGACAAGCTCTTGTTCATCGAAAACGGATTTCATATGCGTCTTCTCGTATGTTTTTCGATGTGGGAGATTTGTCGGGTCGTCTTGGTGAGAGGTTTCACACCTCTATATGTTTGACATTTCTCCCCTGCCACTTCTAAATATCGGTGAGAGGCCTGGGCTCCCTGGTTTTGCCAGGGCGGTAGTACCGCTCTTGGAGCAGTAGTACCGCGCCACGGTAGTACCGTGGGCGAGTACCGCACTCACTACCGTAAGTCCACTGGACTTTGCAGTAGTGGGCACGGTACTGGCCCCGGTAGTACCGCTCCCAGTGCGGTAGTACCGCGGGCAAGTACCGCACTCACTACCGTATGTCCACTGGACTTTGCGGTAGTGGGCACGGCACTGGGCTTCGGTAGTACCGCTCTCGGTGCGGTAGTACCGCACCACGGTAGTACCGCTCTCCGAGCGGTAGTACCGTGGTTGGTGGACTGCCAATGGGTTCCAACGGCTAGATTCATGGGAGACTATAAAAGGGGGTCTTCTTCCTCCTTTGTCTCCACCGGTTTTGTGCAAGTTCTTCCCCCCATTGTTGACCTCTTTGAGCTTGCTTACTCTCTTCCCCTCCTATGATTCTTGCTCCTTTTTTAGGGAAAAGAGAGAGGAGGTCTAGATCCACATTCTCCACCAAGCCATCTCTCCTCTAAGTTAGGGGAACCTTGTGGATCTAGATCTTGGAGTTCTTGGTGTTCTCCTTGTTCTTCCTCTCATATTCCTCCATAGCTTTTGTTGCTTTGGTGGGATTTGAGAGTTGGGGACTTGAGCACTTCGTGTGCTCTTGCCATTGCATTTGGTGCATCGGTTTTGAGTTCTCTCCGAGGATTCGTTGTAGTAAGTGAAGTTGAGAAGATAGTTACTCGTGAGTGCATTGGCACTCTAGAGCTTGTTCTCTTGAGTGCATTGGCACTCTAGAGCTTGTTCCTCTTGGGTGCATTGGCCCCTAGAGTCTTGTTGTTGCGGAGCTCAATCATTGTGGTGGAAAGCTTCGGGACGCTACGGGAGCCTCCAATTCGGTTGTGGAGATTGCCCCGAGCATTTGTACGGGTTCGGTGACCGCCCCCAAGGGTTGCCATTTGTACGGGTTCGGTGACCGCCCTCAAGTGTCCTAATAGTGGAATCACGGCATCTTGCATTGGTAAGAGCGTGAGGAGAAATAGGATGGCCCTCGTTGGCTTCGTGTGAGCATTGTGCTCCTCACCCTCTCCAAACGGAGACGTACTTCTCGCAAGAGAAGGAACTTCGGTAACAAATCCTTGTCTCCATCGGCTCCACTTGCGGTTATCTCTACCCTTACTTTGAGCAAGCTTATTACATTGTTTATCTTGTGCTTGCTCATATTATTGTGCATTGCTTGTCCCATAGCTTGTTCATCTAGTCAACCTATTTACTTGTGCACCTACTTTGTGATAGCCTTAGTGCTCTTGTTATATATCTTTCTATCACATAGTTGTTTATCTTTCTTAGTATAAGTTGTTGGTGCACATAGTTGAGCCTAGCTCATTTAGGTTTCTTGCTTGGCAAATTAAACGTTAAGTTTTATTCCGCATTTGTTCAAGCCGAAACCGTAATTTTTTAAACGCCTATTCACCCCCCCTCTAGGCGACATCCTCGTCCTTTCAATTGGTATCAGAGCCTCGTATCTCTTTATAGGGCTTCACCGCCTTGAGAGTAAAGATGTCGACTTGGGGATTAGGATTCATTGACACTCTTAGTTTCGATGGCACAAATTATGATGCTTGGAAAATTCGCATGCTTAAATATTTTCGGGGCATTGACCCGTGTATGGAGCGAATTGTAGATATGGGTTTTTCTCCTCCAAAGGATACTCAAAACCTATCCTTGGTGGATGAGAAAAACTCTTATCTCAATGCTCAAGCTTCTAATGTGCTTGTTGATGCTTTGATTAATGTAGACATATTTCAACTCATGCCGTTTCGGGATGCTCATGAGTTGTGGACAAAGCTTCAAGATAAATATGGTGCGTCCAAGATTCGTGGGGATGATTGTTCTCCCTCCACCTCCGGTCGCGATGCCTTCTCAAATTCTTGTACTTCACCAACATGTGATTTTCCACAAGGTAATGAAATGGTGAGTAGTGTGAGTCATTGCAATGATGATAGTGAACTTATTGTCGATAACCCTTTATCACTATCTTATCGCAATGCCTCCTTGTTGGACCTCAACACTTCGAGCACCATAAATATTTTACATGCTTGTGTTGATAGTCCATGCATATCATGTAGAAATCATTTGAATATATCTCATGATGATATGCTTGCTATATCTTGTTGCCATGATAACCATGCCTCTATTTCCTCTAGTTATTGTGCTAACAATGTAGTGGAAAACCAACAATCCATGGAACAAGATGTGGTCTTGAATGGTGCCTCAAGAGATCCTACATCATCATCTTGTGTGATTCATTTTTGCCTTATGGCGAAGGAGTTAAAGGTATCTCCTACTTTGACCCCCATATCTAGTGATGGTGATGATGTAGATAATGTTGAAGGGGATGATAATATTGCTCTCTTAAAAATTAAGGGAGAAATGATTTTTAAAGCTCTTCATAAGAATAAAATTGCTTGCTCCAACTTCATGGAAATCATGTCTATTTCCATTGATGGCAAGAAATACATTGAGGAGTTGGAAGCTCATATTGAGGAGAATGAGGCCACCATTGAGAAAATGGAAAGCCATGAGCGTGATTACGCTAATGAAATTGCGGATCTATCTCGAGCTCTTGAGTGTGAAGAAACCACCAAGGAATCTCTTGAGGAGACTTTTGCTTTAGAGTTATCTAAAGTAAAGGAAACTCTTGATAGAACCATTGATGTGGCTAATTCTATCAAAACTAAACATGATAAGCTTGAAGTTGCGCATGCTAAACTCCTTGAGGATTTTGAGCACCTCGGAAATCGCTCACGGGTCATTAAGGGTGAGCTCATCAAACTCACCGAGTCGCATGCTCAACTAAAAGCTTCATATTTGAAAGAGCTTGCTATTTGTCTTCTCCTTCTGTTATTCTTGATGATGCTTGTGCTACTAACTCTATTTCTTGTGAAGCATCCATCCTAAAGGAGAATGTTGAGCTAAAGGCTCAACTTGAGTTGCTAACTAGCAAGTATGGGAAATTGGAAGAAAGTCATGAAAAGCTCTCAAGCTCTCATGAGGATCTTCTAGTCTCCCATAATGTGCTAAAATTAGATCATGAGGCTAATGTATCTAAATTAGTTCCTCATGTGGACATTAGCACTACTTCTACACAATATGCTATATTGCCTTGTGCTAGTCCGTGTAATTCATCCACTCATAATGTTGCTACATCATGTGATGAATTACTTTCCTTGCCTTGTTGCTCTAACAATGCTTCTACCTCCTCTAGTACTTGTATTGTTACTAACCATGTAGAGGAAATCAAAGAGCTCAAGGCCCAAGTCACTTGTTTGAAGAAAGACTTGGGAAAGGGTCATGAAGGGAAGTCTACACTTGACAAGGTTTTGTGTGGACAAAAATCCCCCAATGACAAGGGTGGACTTGGATTCAACTCCAACAATAAGAAGTCCATGTTGATCAAGAAGAAGGGCCAATCACAAGTCAAGAATTCGGCCAAGATTATTTGCTTCAAGTGCAAGGTTGAAGGGCACCATTTAAGATCTTGCCCTTTGAATAAGAAGCCCATGAGTGACAAGCAACTAGGGAAGAGGCCTCAAGTTCAACCGCAAGGTGAAGTGAAGCCACTTCCCAAGAAGACTCAAGTAAATGATCTTCATGTTGAGAAATCAACCATGAAGAAAGGAAAGAGTAGATGTTGCTACTTATGTCGTGAGAAGGGTCATCTTGCTTCTTCATGCACGAACGGTACCTTATCCAACCCTATTATAGTTGATGGTGTTTATTCTCTTCGGAAGGATAAGGTTGGCAATGTGGTTGCCGAATTTGTTGGCACTCAAAGTGGTGACAAGAAAAGAACCATTTGGGTTGCCAAGCCTATTGTGACTAACCTCTTAGGACCCAACTTGGTTGGGGACCAACAAGCTCCAATTTGATCAATAGGTGTTGTTGGAGGGCATTGGAGACTTGGCTACATTATGAAGAATTAAGGGACCTTCATTAATCACATTATCTCAAGCCAAGTCATTTGGATTATCTTGTGTCTATCTTATCCAATGTTCCTCCTTACGGTAACTTGTGCTTAAATTGTTTACATTAAAATTTACTTGCCCCTTTGCATGTCTTGGTTTTGTACCTTGCATGTGTGTTTGTATATGTTGTGCTTCCAATTATGTATATGTTGGTTTGCACATCATGTATGTTTGAGTGTTGTGTTGAGCCTATTTTTCATATTGGTTTTATCTTAGTTGGCTCTTGTGAGAAATTAATGGTTCATCCCATTTTGGGGGAGTGATGTGCCTTGTGCACTTCACGATCCTAAAAATGTGTATACATGAGGAATACCACCTAGTATTGATAGTATAATATTATCTAGTCACTATGTGGTATGTCGTACTCATGAGAAATTCCAATTCTAAAGTATCCATTAATTATCTCTTGTTGGTATTTGGTTGCCCCTAGTTGTAAATTTTGGGATATCACATTATGGGGGAGTAATATGCTTTGTGCATATTGCACACCTATAAAATGTGTACATTTAGGGTTTGTGCCACTTAGAGTTGATATTGTAAATTATCTAGTTCCTAGGTGGCATGGTTGCTCCTCAAGTTCCAACTTGCTTATATTGAATTTATTTCTCATCTTATGGATCTTGAGTTTGTGAGATTTTCTTGATACGGTTTCCCTCCAATATGTACGTGTATTTTCTATGAGGGAACCATTTGCTCCAAGTTATTCCAATCATTGCTTGCATGATTGGATGCATATTTTGAAGCCATCAAGAATCTCTTTTTAAGCATTGTGATCAATTCTTATCTTTTGCTACATGCTTATGGTTGTTGTTGTAAAGATGATAATTTATATTAATGCTATCTACCACCCGGAAGTAATTCCATATACCTCTTGTTCTTAATCGGAGTTCATTTGTAGAAGTTGTGGCAGTTCAGGGTTTGCCTATTTTATTTGGAGTTCATCTGTTGTGTGGCCTGGGCTCCCTGGTTTTGCCAGGGCGGTAGTACCGCTCTTGGAGCGGTAGTACCGCGCCACGGTAGTACCGTGGACGAGTACCGCACTCACTATCCTAAGTCCACTGGACTTTGCGGTAGTGGGCACGGTACTGGCCCCGGTAGTACCGCTCCCAGTGCGGTAGTACCGTGCCACGGTAGTACCGCGGGAAAGTACCGCACTCACTACCGTATGTCCACTGGACTTTGCGGTAGTGGGCACGACACTGGGCTTCGGTAGTACCGTGGGGCGGTAGTACCGCTCTCGGTGCGGTAGTACCGCACCACGGTAGTACCGCTATCCGAGCGGTAGTACCGTGGTTGGTGGACTACCAACGGGTTCCAACGGCTGGATTCGTGGGAGACTATAAAAGGGGGTCTTCTTCCTCCTTTGTCTCCACCGGTTTTGTGCAAGTTATTCCCCCATTGTTGACCTCTTTGAGCTTGCTTACTCTCTTCCCCTCCTATGATTCTTGCTCCTTTTTGAGGGAAAAGAGAGAGGAGGTCTAGATCCACATTCTCCACCAAGCCATCTCTCCTCTTAGTGAGGGGAACCTTGTGGATCTAGATCTTGGAGTTCTTGGTGTTCTCCTTGTTCTTCCTCTCATATTCCTCCATAGCTTTTGTTGCTTTGGTGGGATTTGAGAGTTGGGGACTTGAGCACTTCGTGTACTCTTGCCATTGCATTTGGTGCATCGGTTTTGAGTTCTCTCCGAGGATTCGTTGTAGTAAGTGAAGTTGAGAAGATAGTTACTCGTGAGTGCATTGGCACTCTAGAGCTTGTTCTCTTGAGTGCATTGGCACTCTAGAGCTCTTGGGTGCATTGGACCCTAGAGGCTTGTTGTTGCGAAGCTCAATCATTGTGGTGGAAAGCTTCGGGACGCTACGGGAGCCTCCAATTCGGTTGTGGAGATTGCCCCGAGCATTTGTACGGGTTCGGTGACCGCCCCCAAGGGTTGCCATTTGTACGGGTTCGATGACCGCCCTCAAGTGTCCTAATAGTGTAATCACGTCATCTTGCATTGGTAAGAGCGTGAGGAGAAATAGGGTGGCCCTCGTTGGCTTCGTGTGAGCATTGTGCTCCTCACCCTCTCCAAATGGAGACGTACTTCTCGCAAGAGAAGGAACTTCGGTAACAAATCCTTGTCTCCATCGGCTCCACTTGCGGTTATCTCTACCCTTACTTTGAGCAAGCTTATTACATTTTTTATCTTGTGCTTGCTCATATTATTGTGCATTGCTTGTCCCATAGGTTGTTCATCTAGTCAACCTATTTACTTGTGCACCTACTTTGTGATAGCCTTAGTGCTCTTGTTATATATCTTGCTATCACATAGTTGTTTATCTTGCTTAGTATAAGTTGTTGGTGCACATAGTTGAGCCTAGCTTATTTAGGTTTCTTGCTTGGCAAATTAAACGTTAAGTTTTATTCCGCATTTGTTCAAGCCGAAACCGTAATTATTTAAACGCCTATTCACCCCCCCCTCTAGGTGACATCCTCGTCCTTTCAGTTTCACACTTGGTCTTCTTTGTAATCTTATCTTGACTCGTCCCCAGACCACTAGCCAGGTACAAGTCAATTTGATCCACTCCTTTTCGATATTTTGAGCACTCATGCAATTGATGAGCGTAAGCACGAGAGTTGACACTTAGGATGGCAAAGAGAGAAGTACGGAGGAGGAAGACAAAAAGGATGAGAAAGGCTCACATCAATGAGGACAATCATAGGCAAGAGATGCCAAATGATATATATGATGTGAGGAGTAGGGATTGCCATTCAACGGATGCACATACGAGCTAAGAAGCTCTCCAAAGGAACTAGTGGGGGTGCATCTAACTTGCTCGCTCATGAAGACCTAGAGCTCGTTTGAGGAGGCTCATCCTTGGAATATGCAAGCCAAGTTCTATAGTGTGAAGGTCCCCACATAGCTATATGCATAATGATCATATCTATGGAGTACAAGGATATAAAGGGAGTACTAGTGTGGATCTCTCAAAAGGATAGTAGTGTTTCCCCTTTCTCTCTTTTTATTTCTTTTTCTCTTTTTTCTATTTTTTTTGTATTTTTTGTGGCCTCAATGGCTCTTTCTATTTAACTCTCATTTGTCCTCTTTGGGATCTTTTAATGTGTCCACTTTGGGATCTTTTCCTCACTTAAGGGCAACACTCTATTTTACAAGAAGGTAAAGGAGATCTTTCACACTTTACAAGGTACTCAAAATCATAAAGAAGATGTAACTATCATGATGTATGCAATGTATGTCGCTGCCAATGTAGCAAGAACATGTATGACATGAAGATCAAGTCATGAAGAGGTGGAAATTGCATGGCAATATAACTCGGAAAGGCTATGGAAATGCCTTGATAGGTAGGTATGGTGGCTGTTTTGAGGAAAGATATAAGGAGGTTTATGATGACAGAGCGTATCATGCCAAGGGTTTGGATGTACCGGCGAAGGTGGACACCAACTCTCGGAGTGAGAAGAAGGCAATGCACGGCACGGGAAAGGCTAGCAAAATATGGGAAGGTGGAAGTGTCAACTTTCAATACTTACATTAGTCCGAAGAACTCATGAACTTATTATCGATAACTCTCAATCTAATAAGGAGGTTCACAAAGAGACAAGTACCCCGAGGAGGAGTGTATGGGGGTTTGGTTATCCTTCCGCATCCTCGACTCATGGTACGTGAGTGTTCTCTGATATTCGACTCCTTAGAAGAGTAGTGATCCATCTAGTAGTAGAGTTCTCAACTAGTTTTGTAGGTTTTGAAAATACACACGGATTGCCCAAAATACGACACCTATCACTAATAGGCTAGAGCTCTTGACACCAAAAGTTCAAACATTACTCACACCAATACCTCAAAACCATTGCAAGTTACTACTAAAATTAAATAGCAACCTCAATTACCTACTTTCAAGACAAGACACAACTCAGTGTAACAACCAACTCTCTTTAACAAGATAAACATGAAAACTAAAAAGAGTTCCGGCAAAAAACTAAACAAAATCCAAGGCTCTTGCTAAAGACAAACTAAGACTAAGACTAAACATGGCAGTAGCTATGAAAAGATAAAGAACACACAACAACAAAAGATAAGCAGGAAAAATCCTATGATGTGTTCTAAATTTTGAAAGTGGAGCGTGTTTCTCTCCCACACAAAGTAAGAAGGGATCTAACTTGTTATGAACAGCAAGCAAAGCTAAAGAAAACTAAAAACAAAACCTAAGAGCGAGACGCTCCAAGCATAGCACATAACGCATGAAGTGATAAAAATATAGTGAGACGAAGAATGAACTGATGATTGTTGATGGAGAAGGGGATGCACGGGGGCATCCCCAAGCTTAGACGCTTGAGTCTCCTTGAATATTTATTGGGGATGCATGGGGGCATCCCCAAGCTTGAGCGCTTGACACTCCTGGATCTTCTTTCATCATCTTCTATCGCACACTTGAAAACTCCCTTCATACATAACTCACAATAAGCTGATTAGAGAGGTTAGTACCCTTAATAAATAATTTCTCCCCACTGGATATAAAGATATTCTTGAAGAGCTACTGTTTCTCAAGAGTGCCAAAAAGTTTTTGCAAAGAAAAAGCAAGCTTAAGGTTTGCAAAAGTTAGGAGAGACAAAACATGGCAGAATCTGTGGAAAAACAGAACAGCAGATAGTAAAGAATTTTTTAGGGGCACTTCTGCAACTCAAATAAAAAAACTCAGAACATACAGAAGTTTCATAATTGTATAGAGCATACGGTGTAAAAAATTCAGCTCAAAAAGATGAACTGGGATTTTTCTGGAATTTTCTGGTCACGAGGACAGAATCTGTTTTCTGGACAGCATGTCACAACTTTTACTTCCCTTGCCGTAAGAGGCTATAACTTGGCACAAAGCTGAAAAATAAAGATACAATGATGTTGCTACAGTAGTAACAATCATCAAGACACAAAAAAAGCAAAAAATAAAAACCTAAATTCGTTGTGGGCTGCCTCCCGAAAGCGCTTCTTTAAAGCCATTAGCTAGGCTTAAAGATTATAGAAGATGCTCTCACAAAAGAATAAGAATTGAAGCAAAAGAGAGCATCAAGAAGCAAATGTTAAACACATTTAAGCCTAACCCACTTCCTATGCATAGGCATCTTGTAAGAAAATAAATCAAAGAAGCACAAAGAAACCAACATAGGAGGGTTGAACAAGAACATCTTCAAAACTTTCAACATAAAGAGAGGAGTTTTAGTAATATAGAAGTTTCTACAACCAAACTTCCCTCTCTCAAAATAATTTTCAGTAGCATCATGAACAACATCAAGAATATAAATTTCACATAAATCATATTGTTCATGACCTACAAGCACACGTGTATTGTTTTCAACATGGTTTTTAGGATCATAAGATAAATGCAACCCATCACATTGAGCTTTGATAAGAGGAAAATTCTCCGGAGTTGGAGATTTTAAAAGGATAATAGGACACTCAAGTGTGGGTGCGATAGCAAAAATTTCATGCTTAACATGAGGAACTATAGCAAGTTCATCTCCGTAAGCATCATCCATAGTGGCATCACGGCCATAAGCATAGAAGGCATCAACTTCATCAAAAAGGGACATTTCAAAAGAATCCATAGGATCGTAATACTCATATAAGGTAAGAGTCAAAGAGTTACTCTCATTAGAAGGTAGATATGGATGGCTCCATTCTTCCTCCTTTTGTTCGTCACTCTCCTCCTCTTCTTCATCCAAAGAGCTTTCAGGTTCAGTAATTTCTTCTTCTATAGAGTCCTGCAAAACATTAGTCTCTTCCTTTGGGGGAGAGATTCTCTCAAGATGATCAGTAATATAATAATTTGCATCATAATTTTCCAAACAATAGTTAAGTATAGCAAGACTCTCAGACTTGTAAGGGGCGTCATCAATATTTTCAAGAAAAGAAGTAATTTCATAGGCACCCTTAAAAGCAACAAATTCTTCTATTTGTTCTGCATCATAAAAATCATAATTTCCCTTAGCATAAGAAGCTAAGGTTTCATCCTCATTGTACTCACATTGGAAAGCAAGGTGTTTGTGCCTCATAAAGCAACAAGATTCATCCGTGCAGAAAGATATATTATATATTGAGCACAAGTTTTTAGCATACTCATACGATTGATGTATGAGTCTCCATAAGTGTATCCCTTTTTGAGACAAGCGGTATTCCTTGTAATATTCTTGTTGATCCTCGGTGAATCCTCCATGCCAATAAGATCTAGTTTCAAAGAAGTTAGACATTGATTGGCAAGTAAGGAACTAGACATACTATATATATTTTTTTTGATTTTTGATAAAGGACACAAAGATAAAAACTGAAAGGTAAACTAACAAGACTAAAAAACAAAGGTAAAAGGTAGTGTGCAACTCCCCTATCTTAGCACTCGGAGTCCCCGGCAACGGCGCCAGAAAACTTGCTTGATGGCTTCTCGCCCTTCGTTGGTTACCCCAAGTGGAAGGTTTGAGATGTAGTGCAGCAGCAGTTTTCCCTCGGTGAAGATACCAAGGTTTGTCTCCAGTAGGACTCCAGAGATGATAAGTAGGTGTCAGGGGCGCAACTGACACGGACCTGCACACATACACAGATAACTTTGTTCCCAACGAAGTTCAGAGAGGTTGTCAATCTCTCCGGTCTTGTTGTTCACAAAGGATAAAACGCAAGGGATAATGATAGCAAGTAAAAGCAGTAAAATAAATATAGCGTGGAAACAGTAACGAGGATATGGACCGGGATACGTGATGTTCACTAGTGATGACTCTCTCCCAAAAGCCGATAAAACTGCTATGCGAGGTAAACAAATTACAGAAGGGAAATTGAAAGGATTATGAACGCACTGCAATGCTAACTATGCTACAAAAGAAAGGAAGAGGCTCAAAAGCACGGGCAGTACGCCAAAATAAGTAGACTGAAATCCATCTGCATCTACTACTAATCATCCACCTTGAGATATCTATCCAGAACATCTCGCTGGTATTAAGTTGCGAGCCCCACCCAAAGTGTAAACCCACAGCAACAGACAACTGCATTAAAAAGAACTTTGCGTAAAGTAAACAATCCTTGTAACCGCGGTTACAAGCACCATTGTTTTCCCCCTTGTGGCAACATCACATCCCCTAGAGTCATGTTTCTGTCACTCAAGCGTGTCATCGGGGGGCATGAACCCACAATCGAGCACAACGTTCCCTCTTGGAGTCACTACCTACTACTTGGCCAAAGCAATAAACAACAATGGAGAACATGCAAGAATTACTTAGGAACAAAAATATAAGAGATAAAAACCAAATATATTACTCTATCACAATCTGAACATAATCTCATAATCCATCATATCCCATCAAACTCAGCATAGCAATAGCAGAAATATTACAAAGGTGCCTCGATCATGTAGGGCAGCTCACGAGGTCTAAACAATGAATATCAAAGAGGGGAGGAGAACATCACATAGCTACTGATCACGGACCCATGGTCCAAGGAAAACTACTCACGAGACATCCGGGGATCATCCATGGTGGAGAGGAGACTCCCGAAGGTCAATCCTCCCCCCGGCAGGGTGCCGGTAAGAGGTCTCCTGGTGCTCCCGATCTCGGAAGCGTGGCGGCGGCGGAACAGAGGCGAGTTTGCGGAATAGGGTTCTTCTTCTGGAGTTTTCCCGTGACGGAGAATAAATAGGCGAAGGGGGCAGCCAGAGGTGGACCAGGGGCCCCAGGAGCCCCCTGGCGCGGCCAGGGGTGGGGCCGCGCCGGGTGGCCGCCTGGGCCCACCTGGCTCCCCTCTGGCCCCTCCTGGGCTCTTCTCGAAGCTTCATGTACGCTGATTTTTCCTGTATTTTTCCCGGAATTTTTCTGGCACTTTTTATATGGGGGAAAACTGAAATAGAAAAACAACAGAAAACAGGAACTGGCACTGGGGTGCACTAAGTTAATAGGTTAGTCCAAATATGATCAAAAGTGTATGAAAGTGTATCTAGATCATAGCAATATCACACAAAACATGCATGGAGCAAGCAGAAATTATAGATACGTTTTGGACGTATCATTCCCTTGGAGAGATTTTAGCTCACATGTGCATCCGTTGCATGGCAATCCCTACTCCTCACATCATATCTATCATATGGCCTTCTCTCGCCTATGATTGTCCTCATTGATGTGAGCCTTTCACACCTTTTTGTCTTCCTCCTCCACCTTCTTTCTGTTTTGTCTTTTAGGTGTCAACTTTCTTGCTCACGATCATCCATTGCATTAGTGCTCAAAATATCGAAAGGGAGGGGATCAATTTGACTTGTACCTGGCTAGTGGTCTGGGGACGAGTCAAGATAAGAATCCAAAGGAGACTAAGTGTGAAACTTTAGTAGATAGTTGTTCTCAACAACCTTTTGCTCTGTTTTTGCCAGTCCCCTGCTTGCACGCAAACACCATCTGGAGACATTCGAGTCACGGACAGAGAGAGCTCTTGCATCTTTTGTTCTTTTGTTACTTGTGTCAATGCTAATATAGACTCTTGCTTGTTAAGACTTGAATTGAATTGCATGATTTAATTGCTTTACTTAAAAGTCCTTATATGGTTGTGTGCATGTCACCACAGAAATTATGCTTGTTATCATTTACCTACTCGAGGACGAGCAGGAATTAAGCTTGGGGATGTTGATACGTCCCAAACGTATCTATAATTTCTGCTTGCTCCATGCATGTTTTGTGTGACTTTGCCATATTTTGCTTGAACTTTCATACACTTTTGAGCATATTTGGACTAATCTATTAACCCAGTGCACCCACCTGCCAGTTGTTGTTTTCTGCTGTTTTTGTATTTCAGGTTTTCCGGCCATTAAAAGTGCTCCAAAAAATCCGGCAAAATCAGATAAAAAATCAGCGACCCGGAAGCTTCCGGAATCACCAAGGCAGCGGAGGGGGGCCACCACAGGCACTCCAGAAGGGTCCCTGGCGCGGCCCCACCCTAGGCCGCGCCAGGGGGCCTCATGGCTGCCCTGTGGGTCCCCTCGATGCCCCCCTCCGCCTATATTTAGCCCTTGGGGTGGAAACCCCTAATATCGATATATTTTCTGCGAACTCGCCTCTGTACCGCCGCCGTTTCAAGATCGGGGCTGCCTAGAGAAACTGCCTCGGTACCCAGCCGGGAGGAGGAACCCCCTCCGGGAGACCATCCATAGCCATGGACGCCTCCCGGATGTGCCGTGAGTAGTCCCCCTTGGACCATGGGTCCGTGACCAGTAGCTATATGATGTACCTCTCCTCTCTTTGTGCTTCCAATTTCGAGACCTCGTGAGCTGCCTCACATGATCGAGGCACTTTTGTAATTTCTGTTGTTGCTATGCTGAGTTTGCTGGGATCTGATGGATTATGAGACTATGTTCAGATTGTGATGAGTAATATATTTGGTTCTTCTCTTTTATATTTTGTTCTTGAGTAAATTCTTGCATGTTATCCGTTGCAGTATTTTGCTTTGGCCAAGTAGTTTGCTTGCAACTCCAAGAGGAAGCGTTATGCTTGATTGTGGGTTCAGCCCCCTGATGTCTAGCTTGAGTGACAGAAACATGAGACTAGGGGATGTTCTGTTTCCACCAGGGATAAAACAACAGTGCTTGTACCCGCGGGTGCAATGATTGTTTACTTTACGCAAAGTTCTTTTAATGCAGTTGTCTGTTGCTTTGATTTTTACACTTTGGATGGGATTCGCAACTTAATACCAGCGAGATGTTCTGGATAGATATCTCAAGGTGGATGATTCGTAGTAGATGCAGTTGGATTTCGGTCTACTTACCTTGGCGTACTGCCCATTGCTTTTGAGCCCTTCTTTCTTTGCAGCATAGTTAGCATTGCGGTGCCTTCATAATTCTGTCAATTGCCCAGCTGTGATTTGTTTACCTCGCTAGCACTTTTATCGTCTTTTGGGAGAGAGAAATCACTAGTGAAAATCATGGGACCCCGGTCCATCTTCACATCACTGTTTACACCCTTAGTTTACTTTCAGTCTTTACTTTTAGTTCCACTTTTATCTCTTGCGTTGATCCTTTGTAAACAGCAAGGCCGGAGGAATTGACAACTCCTCTGTACTCGTTGGGAGCAAAGTTATTTGTATCTGTGTGCAGGTCCAGGTGAAGATAGCAACCTCGGCGCCATTGTTCACTTTACCATCTTCTTGTATCGTCCTTCGGAGTCCTACGAGAGACAAACCTTGGTATCTTTGCCAAGGGAAAACTTGCCGCTGCACTATATCTCACCCTGCACTTGGGGTAACCAACGAGGCTTGAAGATTATTAACACTCTCTTGCCATCACCTATTCACGTTGCCCTCATTCCTTTAGCCATCAGTTCTTCATCTCATTCTTTTAGACCGTTATATCTCGTAGGTAAACCAGACTGATGAATCATGGTTGATCGCTCAAACAGATGTGACGAGGGGGTGACCCCACGACTCCTACTAATGGGCCTACCCGGTGTCATTGAAGGCCCACGGAGCTACCGCCGGACTCGCCTTGGCCCTTTAGATGGCACCGACATTGAGAGTCCTCGACTGACAAGGAAGGTGTAGGGACTTGC
This sequence comes from Bromus sterilis, assembly GCA_950022295.1. Taxonomy (NCBI): domain Eukaryota; kingdom Viridiplantae; phylum Streptophyta; class Magnoliopsida; order Poales; family Poaceae; genus Bromus; species Bromus sterilis. Next base: position 12,206,647 of record OX465596.1, read on the forward strand.
CGTACAAGCTAGGGTTAGATTACCTGTAATTGGAGATTGATTCCCCGAGACCTGGTCTACTATATAAAGGCCAGGAGGGGCAACGCATAGAGGATCGAATAATACATCGCCTGTAACCCTAGCCTAGAGCGCATCTGCCTTGGCATCCCCTGTAACCTCTCCACAATCAATATATCGAGCAGGAAGTGTGTCCTCCTGTTTGCCAACGAGCTTATCGTCCAACCTGTGTCTTCTCCAACTAACCCAGGGTTCCTGACCATGGGATTTTCCGGGGCCGATCCTCGACAATTGGCGCCGTCTGTGGGAACCACACAGGTTGGAATTACGATCTCGGCGGTCCCATCTTCAGCAAATCGCAACTCAAGGGCAAGAGTCGGACCCAACCCACTCGAAGGATTCAATATCACGGCAAACATCTTTGCTGTCCCAGCAGTCTCGATCGAGTCGCAACCGTATCAGACCCGGTACAGTGGAGGCAACCAAACACGGCGTCAGCAACGAAGGAACCGACGATCCAGAAGAGCCGCAAGGAACCCCTACGCAGGAGTCCCACTCGAGGAGGCGTGACGCGCAGCAGGAGACCCGCAGGTCTTTCGACGGCCCACCACCACCCGGGCACCCGCCGAGCATCACGATGATGGCTACGAGTCTAACACCAGCAACCAGGAATACCGCCGCCAAAGGAGGAATCGACGACCCAGGAGGCGTACCAGGGAGATCTGCAGCGAGGACAAACCCTGCAAGACGCACGACGCGGTCGAGGAGCCAAGGGCCGTCCGGCGCACCGCCACGCGGGCACTCAACGACAGCCAAGACAGCGACTCAGAGACACCGGTCGGCGAATACTACGACCCGGAGCGAAGGCCGGACGAATTCGCCAACCTCATCAAGAATCAGGACACAATTCGAGGAATCGAAACAGACCCCCGATTCTATGAACACCCGGAGGACCACGATCATGTCTTCACAATCTCAAGGAGGAAGAGACACAGCGGGTCAAGCAAACTTACGGTCAGAGAACAGCTTGCAGGACCCTGCACAATTCACAACTTTGAAGATGAATGGGGGCGCATCAGATCCAACCACACCCTGGGAGAATGTCGCCTGTTCAACGAGCTGGTCGACGACCTCAGGAACGAAAAACGCAAAGGAGTCAAGCGGGCTCAAGAGCTCGAGCAATCGCCACCACCAAGCCCCGAGGGACGTCGCAGCCCGCCGCATGGGCAGGTGCTCATGATACAGGAAAGCAAGGTGCCACAAGCGCGGCGTGACGCCTACACCCTGCAGGCTATAGCAACCGAGAACATGAAACCAGTGGAAACCTACCAACTGCACGACGCGGAGACCATCATCACGTTCTCGCAGGATGACCACCCGCCAGCCATACCAAGACCAGGACACGCGCCCCTCGTGCTCGACGCACAAATCGAAGGATATAACATGGATAGGGTTTTCATGGATGGAGGCAGCAGCATGAACATCATCTTCGCAAGCACCCTACATAAAATGCTGACCCCTCGGTCGGTATGGAAGAAGTCAAGCACCGTACTAAATGGCGTAGTACCTGGAGAAGCAGCAACATCACTCGGATCAATCGAGCTTGAGGTCGTCTTTGGCAACCGACGCAATTTCTCCAAGCACGTCCTCGAGTTCGAGGTGCTCGACTGGCCATCTCAATACCACGCAATATTGGGACGACCAGCGTTTGCGCAGTTCATGGCAGTCCCACACTACGCCTATCTCAAGCTCAAGATGTCAGGCTCAACAGGAGTCCTCACAGTCAACGGAAGCTTCGTCAAGTCAGACCAATACGACCGCGATTTCCACAAAATCTCTGACACACTCGGAGCGGACCAAGAACTGAGAGAAATATTCATGGTCGTCGACAAGAAAATCTTCCCATTGGCAGGCCGCAGCGAGTCAAAAGAGTATGGTCCTATCTTCAGCATCGACAGCGACACGGTCACGCACCAAGTACACCCGACGGACCCAGACAAAACAGTCTGCGTGTACGCCCACCTGCCAGAAGAACAAGCGACTGCTCTAGTGGCTCTCCTTCGAGACGAGTGGAAGATATTCGCCTGGTGCCCAGCTGACATGCCTGGCATACCACGCTGATACGTGTATTTTATATCATCATTTATACCCTCCATATAGGCATTATTGGGATGTTTTATCAATGTTATGTCATTGTTTTGCATGTTTTAGGTGATTTTATGGGACTTTCCTACAAAGTCCCTATTTTTGGTATTTAATTTCTGGGTGTCAGAAAACACTTGTTTTCATGTTTTTGATGTTTCAGGAGCTACAGGTATCCAAATTGCGAAAGGAAAGAAACCCCGTCAGTTTTTCTTCGGGAGAAAGGCCGTGGGCACAAGACACAAAGGAGGAGGGCCTGGAGGCCCAAAAGGGGGTAGCCCACGCGGCCAGATGATTTGGCCGCGTGTGGGGCCCCCAAATGGGCCCACAGCACCTCCTCCCCGAGGTCTTCTTACTGACGACTCCGTCTTCCCCGAAAAGGGACGCCCTAATTTTCCCGAGACGAGACGGAGCCGCCAGGGCGGCGAAACTCTCGAAACTCTCCGCGGGGGAGACAGATCCTGCTGCTCCGGAGCTCCGGAGGAGGGGGAAATCATCCCCATCTTCATCCCCATCTCCTCCTTGGCGTGGGAGGAGGCATCTCCATCACCATCCTCACCAGCACCTGCATCTCCTGTTGGATATGTGCCCTAGAGACAAATTAATAAAGATATTTGTCACATATCCGTTTTGTTCATAATACGTTTTATACTGTGCTATAACTGTATTACTTGGAAATACTAATACAGGTGTAGTATAAAACATGGTCCGTAGTTTAACTCGGGTAAACTATCTCATTGGGCAATTGATTGATCAAGCTTTCCTGATCATGGCGACACTTAAGTCCATTGACAATGAGGTCATATCATTAAGGGGAATGATGTGATGGACAGACACCCACCTAAAGTATTGCAATGTGATCGAGTCACATAGTTCAGCGTTGCTATGACTTTGTAACGTATGGCTTAGTCCTTAGACCGTAATGATCATACGTAATCACGATCTATGAGGAGACTTTGATTTGTATCCCACCGCCTGACTGAAATATGCTGGCTATAACGGAGCACTTTGGGTATTCCGAAATAGATGGTTGATGAGTATGTTAATAGATCAAAGCGGGATTTGTCAGTCCTTGTGACAGGACAGGTACTCTGGGCCCACTCGGTGATATTGCATCAACACCTTGCAAGGACGTGACTAGGTCACAAGAGATGCAATGATCATGGACGATAGAACTTGTTTGTTGTGAACGAGATGTGAACACGGTATGTGGGATACCGACGATCAAACCTCGGACAAACAAAGTACCGCAGCACAAAGGGATTACGTCGTATCGTTAACGGTTTCCAAAAGCGATCGAAGTTCATTCGATGGAAGCGCAAGGGTTGTCAAGGATTGTAAACAGGTCCAACTGACTAGTCATTGGTCAATGAGAAGAGTCTTGACCATGTCTGCTGTTTCCCGGACCGTTAGGGTGTTACACTTAAGGTCAATCGATGCATAGGACAGTTACGGGATCAATCGGTGAAATAGGAGAAATCACCGGAATAGTTCCGGGGGAGAACATAATAGTTTCCGGACATTTTGAATAGTTCAAAATAAAGTTTAATTGTTTTAATAATGTTTTTATTATTTAATTATCTGAATTAAATATTTAAAACTTATTAAATAATTAAAAAAATGGAAAAAGGCTATATGGGCCCTTGGGGCCCATTAGGGGAGGAGGGGGTTCCCCCCCTTGGGCTTGGTGCCAAGGGTGGGGCCCATCCCCCCCCTTGGCCGGCGCCCTCCCCCCCCCCCTTGGGGTTTTAGTCCCACATGGGGGAGGGAAGGAGGATCACACCCCCCCCTTGCCCTTTATAAGGAGGGGTAGACCCCCCTTTTTCCATACAAGATTAATCTCCTTCTTCTTCCTTCTCCATTTCCGGAAGTGGACTCCCCTTGTTAGGAGTCTGCACCAGGATTGGAGTTCTCCACCATAAGGCAGGCCGTCGCTCTGCCGGAGTCGGGATCCGTAGCCGTCTTTCTTCCGCTGTTCGTCTGGTTCGGAGCCCGGGAGGAACATCGATTGTATCGTACGTGTATAATCTCTTCGAGGCACTACACCTGTGGTGCTGCTTCGTCGCTGGAGGTTTACCGGGAGTCATCCTCGCCGGTGGTGGTCTTCTACACGACAGGGAGGTCGTAGTTCTGAGTCTACGCCAACCACGTTCGCAAGAACGTTTCCCTCTTTCGGTCTTCAAAGGTATGAACACCGATTCCCTCCGTTACTTTACATCACCATAGCATAGATCTTGGGTTCGAGTACCGTAGGTGTGAAAATTTTGTGTTTTCTGCCCCGTATCCCAACAGTGGTATCATGAGCTAGCTATGCGTAGATGTATTCTACGGATAGAACACATCTAGGATGTGGGCATCGAATCTTCATTCGTTACCCTCCCACGTGTACTCATTCAGCATTGCGGCAATGTTTGATGAAGCGGCCCCCGACCGACCTTACGCGTTTACGCGAGACAGGTTCCACGCTTGACATATGGCTTGTACCATATAAAGTGGCTGGGGGGGGGTGTCTGTCTCTCTGCATTAGCGATGCGAAGATGTTTGCAACGGAGGGCCCCGACAGGGGTGTAATAGAGACGGATGAGAGACGGTGTTGTGGCATGTTTTTCGCAGGATAGAAATCGGTTCTCTCTCTCGAAACCCCTAGCAGCCACGTAAAACTTGCACAAGCTAAAGTAGAAAGGCGTTTTAACTTTGCTTTGCATGAAGGGGGATCATAGGTTGTATGATTTAAAGTTTTACTTCCTGTTTTATGCTAGTATACTAGATATATCGACGGTAGCACGAAACAGGACCATCTCTCACAATACCAACATTGTGTTCTCCCTTTTGATGGGCACCACCTGGAAGGTTCTCCCATATGGGTTGATGCTCCGTACATACCGGAGTTGTCCTACATATTAAACGGAGCTCGCATGAGGTTGGGTTCGGCGAGCCTGGCATATGCAGATATGGCCTTGCTGAACAGCTAACATAAGGGTTCGATTGGCAGGCTTGACGTATGTAGATGCGGGCCTGGAACACAGAAGACCGAAAGGTCGAGCACGAGTCACATGCCTGATGTGATTGGCTTAGAGGCCTACCTGGTTCGCATACTGGGCCGTACATATCGGGGGAGGTATGGGGGCTGGGATTGTGTGATCGCTTAGTTAAATTGAGAGGTGTTTATCTAAGTGGGAGCTTTCTAGAATTTTGAGATTAAATTGAAACTCCACATTATGAACAAAAGTCTAAATATGTATCATTGTGAATCCAACCTTATAGATGGCAGCACCACGCCCCTCGTTCAACTTAGGATCATTCCTAGAGAAAGATAAGCTAAAAACAGATGGGACAAACTTCACCAACTGGTTCCGCACCCTGAGGATTCTCCTCGTTCCCCTCAAAATGGCATACGTACTAGAGGACGCGTTAGGTGACGCACCAGCAGATGATGCCAGTCAGGACGAGAAGAATGTCTATCTCTCAAGGACTGATGATTACAACCTTGTCCAGAGTGGCATGCTCTACTCCATGGAGGCTGAGCTGCAGAAACGCTTTGAGAGGATGGGTGCATATGAGATTATCACCGACCTCAAGACGGTCTTCGCACCTCAAGCCAGGGCTGAACGGTACGAGGCTTCTGAAGCCTTCTTCTCAGCAAAGATGGACGAGCACGGCAGCGTGAGTGAGCACGTGGTCAAAATGTCTGGCTACGTTCAGCGCTTGAATGCTCTGGAATGCCAGATTCCAGATGAACTTGCTGTTGATAGGGTGTTGCAGTCGCTTCCCCTAGCTACAAAGGCTTTGTGCTGAACTACAACATGCAGGGGATGACCAAAACCCCTTCTGAGTTGTTCGCCATGCTAAAGAGCGCTGAGGTTGAGATCAAGAAGGAGCACGCCGTCTTCATGGTCAACAAGACCGTTGACTTCAAGAAGTCAAGCAGGCGGGAGAAGGCCAAGAGAGGTGGCCCTAGGAGGGATGGCAAGTCTGTTGCCGCTCCTCCCAAGGCACCCAAGCCTAAGCTCGGAGTGGAGTGCTTCTACTGCAAGGGTGAAGGTCACTGGAAACGCAACTGTCCCAAGTACCTAAAGGACAAGAAGGCTGGCAAGGTCGCCAAGAGAGACGAAGGTATATTTGATATACATATTGTTGATCTTCTCTTGACAAGCGCCGGGAACACATCCTGGATATTTGATACAGGATCTGTCGCTCATATTTCTAATTCCATTCAGGGACTAAGGAATAGGAGACGCTTGGTCAAAGATGAAGTGACGATGCGCGTGGGGAATGGCTGCCAGATTGAAGTCTTGGCGGTCGGCACGATGCATCTTAGTCTCCCTTCGGGATTGATTTTAGTTCTGAATAAATGCTACTATGTACCCGCGTTGAGTGTGAACATCGTGAGTGGCTCTTGCTTAAAGCGAGACCACTATTTTTTTAAGTCTGATACAATTGGTTGTTCGATTTATAAGGATGAAATGTTTTATGTTCACGCACCGGAGTTGCATGGTTTATTCGTACTTAATCTCGATGGTGACGTGTGTCACATTAACAATATTGAGGCCAAAAGATTGAAGAATGATGAAGATCACATGATGATGTGGCATTGCCGACTTGGTCATATTGGTATAAAACGCATGGAGAAGCTCCATAAGGATGGACTTCTTGAGTCATTGGATTTTGGATCCCTTGATACATGTGAACAATGCCTCATGGGAAAAATGACAAGGACTCCATTCAATGGTGTAATGGAGCGTGCGGATGTCTTATTGGGGGTCATACACACGGATGTATGTGGACCCATGAACGTCCCCACTCGCAACGGTCTTCGTTACTTCGTGACCTTTACTGATGACTTGAGTAGATATGGATATATTTACTTGATGAAGCACAAGTCTGAGACCTTTGAAAACTTCAAGGAATTTCAGAATGAGGTCGAAAATCAACTCGGAAGAAAAATGAAGCACCTTCGATCGGATCGAGGTGGTGAGTATTTGAGTCACGAGTTTGGCAATCATCTGAAGTCTTGTGGCATAGTACCACAGCTTACGCCGGCAGGCACACCTCAGAGAAACGGTGTGGCTGAGCGACGTAATCGAACCCTATTGGATAGCGTACGATCGATGATGTCCCATACTGATTTGCCTGTGTCATTCTGGGGGTATGCATTAGAAACTGTCGTTCATATTCTTAATAGGGCACCATCCAAATCCGTAAAGACAACACCATTTGAAGAATGGCATGGCACAAAACCTGAGTTGTCTCACCTGAAGATTTGGGGTTGTGAGGCTTATGTTAGGAAACTACAGCCTGACAAACTTGAATCCAAGGCGGATAAGTGCATCTTTGTGGGCTATCCCAAGGAAACTTGTGGATACACCTTCTACAACAAGTCTGACAGCAAAACGTTTGTTGCCAAGACGGGACACTTTCTTGAGAAGGAGTTTCTCGCGAAAGAGTTGAGTGGGAGGAAAATAGACCTCGATGAAGTGACTGACCAATCACTCCAATTGGAAGAAATGGCTACGGAATTTGTTCTGGAACCATCTTCCACAGTGGGAGTTGAAGAGAATGGCCAGAACGACATTCATAACAATCATGACATTAATGATGATCATGGTGAGAATGAAGAGGAACCTTTTATGCCCCGTAGGTCATCAAGAGTCCGTCAACCTACTGAGTTTTACGAACAGCTTGTGAATGCAATCTCGGCTGATGAGTCGGATGAACCTACAAGTTACAAAGAAGCAATGGAGGGACCCGAGTCCGAGAAATGGCTTGAAGCCATGAAATCCGAAATAGACTCCATGTACACCAACAAAGTATGGACTTTGGTGGATATTCCGGACCGCAAGGCTGTCGAGAATAAATGGATTTTCAAGAAAAAGACTGACACAGACGGAAACGTATCTGTCTACAAAGCTCGACTTGTCGCGAAGGGTTTCCGACAAATTCAAGGAGTTGACTACGAGGAGACGTTCTCTCCTGTAGCGATGATAAAGTCTATTCGGATCCTACTAGCAATAGCTGCATATCATGATTACGAGATATGGCAGATGGATGTGAAAACTGCATTCCTAAATGGCAACATTGAGGAAGAGTTGTATATGATGCAACCAGAGGGGTTTGTCGATCCAAGGAATGCTGGTAAGGTTTGCAAGCTTCAACGGTCCATCTATGGGTTGAAGCAAGCATCTCGGAGCTGGAATCTTCGATTTGATGAGGTCATTAAAGCTTTTGGATTTGTCCAAAACGTCGAAGAGTTCTGCGTCTATAAGAAACTGAGTGGGAGCTCTGTAGCATTCCTTGTGTTATATGTAGATGACATATTACTAATAGGGAACGATAAGAAATTCTTAGAGGAAGTGAAGGAATATCTGAATGGACAATTTTCCATGAAGGACCTAGGTGAAGCTGCGTACATACTGGGGATTAAGATCTATAGAGATAGACCTAATCGACGGTTGGCCTTGAGTCAGAACACTTCTATTGACAAGATTTTGAAAAGGTTCAAAAGGGATGACTCCAAGAGAGGTCTCTTGCCAGTTATAAAAGTAGTCAAATTAAGCAGGACTCAATGCCCGACCACAGCTAAAGAGAAAGAGGAGATGTCCTCAAAGCCCTATGCCTCAGCCATAGGTTCTCTCATATATGCTATGTTATGTACCAGACCGGATTTAGCGTTGGCCATTAGTATGACTAATCGCTACCAGAGTAATCCGGGAATGGCTCACTGGACAGCAGTAAAGAACATCCTCAAGTACTTGAGAAGAACGAAGGATCTCTTTCTCGTTTATGGAGGAGTTGATGAGGAGCTCACCGTAAAGGGTTACGTTGACGCAAGCCTCGGCTCAGATCTAGATGACTCGAAATCCCAGACGGGATATGTTTTCGTGTTGAACGGTGGCGCGATTAGCTGGAGGAGCGGCAAACAGTCAGTCGTCGCTCAATCTTCAATGGAGCCGGAGTATATTGCCGCTTGCGAAGCGTCAAACGAGGCGCTGTGGCTGAAGAAGTTCGTGATCGAGCTTGGCGTCTTTCCCAGTTGCACTGACCCCGTGGGAATCTTCTGCGACAACACGGGTGCCATTGCTAACGCGAAGGAGCCAAGAACTCACTCTACAGCCAAGCACATCCTCCGAAAGTTCCATGTGACGCGAGACTACGTCAGGGATGGACACACTAGGATTCACAAGATACATACGGATCTGAACGCAGCAGACCCGATGACTAAACCTCTTCCACAGGGCAAGTTTGAAGAACACCGAGAGACCATTGGTGTTAGATACATACCTGATGTATACTAGTGTAATTTGTACTCTAGTGCAAGTGGGAGACTGTTGGATATGTGCCCTAGAGACAAATTAATAAAGATATTTGTCACATATCTGTTTTGTTCATAATACGTTTTATACTGTGCTATAACTGTATTACTTGGAAATACTAATACAGGTGTAGTATAAAACATGGTCCGTAGTTTAACTCGGGTAAACTATCTCATTGGGCAATTGATTGATCAAGCTTTCCTGATCATGGCGACACTTAAGTCCATTGACAATGAGGTCATATCATTAAGGGGAATGATGTGATGGACAGACACCCACCTAAAGTATTGCAATGTGATCGAGTCACATAGTTCAACGTTGCTATGACTTTGTAACGTATGGCTTAGTCCTTAGACCGTAATGATCATACGTAATCACGATCTATGAGGAGACTTTGATTTGTATCCCACCGCCTGACTGAAATATGATGGCTATAACGGAGCACTTTGGGTATTCCGAAATAGATGGTTGATGAGTATGTTAATAGATCAAAGCGGGATTTGTCAGTCCTTGTGACAGGACAGGTACTCTGGGCCCACTCGGTGATATTGCATCAACACCTTGCAAGGACGTGACTAGGTCACAAGAGATGCAATGATCATGGACGATAGAACTTGTTTGTTGTGAACGAGATGTGAACACGGTATGTGGGATACCGACGATCAAACCTCGGACAAACAAAGTACCGCAGCACAAAGGGATTACGTCGTATCGTTAACGGTTTCCAAAAGCGATCGAAGTTCATTCGATGGAAGCGCAGGGGTTGTCAAGGATTGTAAACAGGTCCAACTGACTAGTCATTGGTCAATGAGAAGAGTCTCGACCATGTCTGCTGTTTCCCGGACCGTTAGGGTGTTACACTTAAGGTCAATCGATGCATAGGACAGTTACGGGATCAATCGGTGAAATAGGAGAAATCACCGGAATAGTTCCGGGGGAGAACAGAATAGTTTCCGGACATTTTGAATAGTTCAAAATAAAGTTTAATTGTTTTAATAATGTTTTTATTATTTAATTATCTGAATTAAATATTTAAAACTTATTAAATAATTAAAAAAATGGAAAAAAGGCTATATGGGCCCTTGGGGCCCATTAGGGGAGGAGGGGGTTCCCCCCCTTGGGCTTGGCGCCAAGGGTGGGGCCCATCCCCCCCCCCCTTGGCCGGCGCCCTCCCCCCCTTGGGGGTTTAGTCCCACATGGGGGAGGGAAGGAGGATCACACCCCCCCTTGGCCTTTATAAGGAGGGGTAGACCCCCCCCTTTTTCCATACAAGATTAATCTCCTTCTTCTTCCTTCTCCATTTCCGGAAGTGGACTCCCCTTGTTAGGAGTCTGCACCAGGATTGGAGTTCTCCACCATAAGGCAGGCCGTCGCTCTGCCGGAGTCGGGATCCGTAGCCGTCTTTTTTCCGCTGCTCGTCTGGTTCGGAGCCCGGGAGGAACATCGATTGTACCGTACGTGTATAATCTCTTCGAGGCACTACACCTGTGGTGCTGCTTCGTCGCTGGAGGTTTACCGGGAGTCATCCTCGCCGGTGGTGGTCTTCTACACGACAGGGAGGTCGTAGTTCCGATTCTACGCCAACCACGTTCGCAAGAACGTTTCCCTCTTTCGGTCTTCAAAGGTATGAACACCGATTCCCTCCGTTACTTTACATCACCATAGCATAGATCTTGGGTTCGGGTACCGTAGGTGTGAAAATTTTGTGTTTTATGCCCCGTATCCCAACATCTCCACCATCACCATCACCGTGATCCACTCCGTTCCCCTCATAGTTTGATCATTGCTACACCCTAGATACGTGTTATTGTACTCCGTTGCATGTTTGAGATTGAGTACTTGTCATTATTTGGTGGTGGATCCATTGTTTCAGATTGTGTTGTACCACATATGTCACCATACATGATCATGTTTGCACGTTGTGAGTAGTTCCCGCATGTTCCTGAGGGCATAGGATGAATTGGCAATGATTTGTTACATGAGATGAGTTGTTATTTGGTCTAGTATTTATCTTTTATGTGATTCTATGATGGTGTTGTACGAACGTCGACTGTACAACACTTCACCTATATGGGCTCATAGGAGAACACCGTAGTGTAGTGACGTGATGATGTCTTTAGGTGACAGGAACTTGAGACAGAGTCGTTTAATTGCATTATGAGGGTACTTGTATCGGGGACCTTAGAGCATAAGGCTATGGTGGGACATCATGTCTTAATAATTCTCGTGCTGTCATTTAATTGGCCACGTGATCCATCATAAGGGGTGATAGTTTATTTATTTAGCTATTCCTATTTGTGGCTCTGTCCGAAGAAGATTAAAACTAGACAAGATATACAAACATTTTATGCAATGAATGACTACGCCAGCTAAATCCGTGCAGCCCTCGGGAACGTTTTCCACATATAAGATACAAACACACACTTGAGCTTGTCCTCTTGCACATTAGAGGATTGGGCTTTGTCTCTCATTGAGACCTACTACTTGCTGCAATTTACTTTCCGCATTTTACTTTACTTGCACTACACGATTAAAACACAAAAACACATGTTGCTTTTATTATTCCTTTGCTATTCTACTTACCAGTTCCTTCTGCTCCTCGTGGGTTCGACAACCTTTATAATTCGAAAGGTACTACAATTGATCTCCTGCACTTGGGAGCCATCAAGACACTTTTCTGGCGCCGTTGCCGGGGAGCGTAGCGCTATTGGTAAGAAGTTTGGTAAGGAAACTTGAAAGCTGAATTTTACTTGCTGTTGCATCTTGTTATTATTATGGCTTTTATGAGAGATGCTTCGCTGAAACTTGCTTTATATGAGAGTGCTTATGCTATTAAACCTAAAGTTGTTGAAAAGGCACCTCATGATGATGGTTATATTATTCCCCTTGAATTTGTTAAAGCTGTCAGGAATGAGTATTTTGCAAGGGATGGAACAAAGGCTGCAAGTGATCACATACGGGCTATTGAGGATATATGTGGGCTAATTAGGCTCAAGGCTATTTTTGAGGAGGAGGTAAAATGCAAGTTATTGTACCAGTCCTTAACTGGTGATGCTCGAAAATGGTATATGTCCCTGGATGAAGAAATTACACATAATTGGGATACTTTTATGAAGGTTTTCTTTCTTAAATATTTTACTCCTAAAGAGGCATATGAGAACCGTTGCTATATATTCAATTTCTGGCCACATCTGGGAGAGAGTATTTCTCAAGCTTGGGGGAGGCTTAAGGACCTCCTTCGTAAGAATCCTTGTCATGATCTCACAAATAAACTTATATTGATAAACTTTTATGTGAGACTACCTGATAGGCTAAAGGCATATTTGGATGGTTCATCTGGTGGAAGCTTTACAAATAATACTGCAGAAGAAGCTTGGAATTTATTGGAAATTATTTCGAAGAACTCTGAATATTGGGACCTAGACAAAGGTAATGAAGCTTATTTTTATTATGGATATTCATGTGTAGAGAGTTTCTCTAGTTCTATTTTGTTCAAGAATGTTATTAAAGATTTTGGTCTTGATCCATATGTTGCAATTGAAATAGCTAAGAAATTTGCTGAGCACATTCGAGTTCCTGAAAGTGGCTTTGATTATTATGTTGAACCTGTTAAATCTTCTATTGTTGTCCCTAAGCTTATTAAAGAAACACCAGTGTCATCTGTAGTAATAGAAGAATACATTGAACCACCTCCCTATCCTGGAAAAGTTAAAGAGAATTTGCTTATTGCTGTTACTGACAAAAGTAGAAAGAGATGTTCTCAACCTAAAGAACAGGTGGAAGTCAAGAACCAAGTCTCTATTATTAAGCAATTAAATGAAGAAGATCCTGTTGATGTTTATTTATGTGAAGATGCTACCAAAGTTATTAAAGGGAATTCATCCAAAGTTGGTAAGCCAATTATATCATGCTCTATTGGGACTTCTTGTTATCATGGTTTATGTGATATTGGAGCAAGCATTAGTGTCATTCCATATTCTCTCTATCAAGAAATTAAGCCTGATATTGATCCTATCACTATGGAAGAAACAGGTATGACCATTCAGCTTGCTAATAAAGATTATATTAGTCCCTTTGGAATTGTTAGAGATGTTGAAGTACTGGTAGGTAAAATAAAATATCCTACTGATTTTATTGTGCTTGGTTGTCCACAAGATTCTTTCTGTCCTATTATATTTGGTAGACCTTTCTTACATACTGTTGGTGCTGAAATTGATTTGCCTAGAGAAAGGGTGTTTATTGAATGTGCTGGAGAGAAACTTGAATTTAATTTTTCTAAATTTGCTGATAAACCTGCTAAGAAAGAACCAAAATCTAAAGATATAATTGAAACTCTTGCTCATATAGCTGTAGCTTCATCAGACGTGGTGGAATGTTATATGCTTAATCAGGAAGAGCCATTTAATGATGCAGAAAAAGAAGCTTTAGAACAAATATTATGGAAGAAACCTCCACAATTACAATTGCATATCCCACCTGATAATCTAGGAGTACTTCCACCACCTAAAGGAGATCCTAGTTTTGAATTAAAGCCTTTGCCTGAAAATCTGAAATATGCATACTTGGATGGTAAAAATATATATCCTGTTATTATTAGTGCTAACCTTTCAGCTGAGGAAGAAGAGAAATTACTTGATGTGCTTAAAGCTCACCGTAAGGCTATTGGTTATTCTCTTGATGATCTTAAGGGCATAAATCCAGCTCTATGTATGCATAAAATTAATTTGGAAGAAGATGCTAAACCTGTTGTTGATTTCCAACGCCGTCTACATCCAAAAATGAAGGAAGTGGTAAGAAAGGAGGTAATTCGACTCATAGAGGCTGGTATTATTTATCCTATAGCTGATAGTAAATGGGTTAGTCCTGTTCATTGTGTTCCTAAGAAAGGTGGAATTACTGTGGTTCCTAATAAAGATGATGAACTTGTTGCTCAACGTACTGTTGTTGGTTATAGAATGTGCATTGATTATAGAAAATTAAATAAAGAAACTCGTAAGGACCATTATCCATTGCCCTTTATTGATCAAATGCTAGAAAGATTGTCCAAACATTCTCACTTTTGTTATTTAGATGGGTATTCAGGCTTCTCGCAAATTCCAGTTCATAGTGATGATCAGGAAAAGACCACTTTTACTTGCCCATATGGTACTTTTGCTTATAGGAGAATGCCTTTTGGTTTATGTAATGCGCCTGCTACTTTTCAGAGATGCATGAATGCTATATTTGTTGATTATATTGAAAAGATAGTGGAAGTTTTTATGGATGATTTTTCGGTGTATGGTACTTCTTTCGATAATTGCTTGTTCAACCTTAACAAAGTTTTGCAGCGTTGTGAAGACCAACACCTTGTTCTTAATTGGGAGAAGTGTCACTTTATGGTAACAGAGGGAATTGTTCTTGGGCATCGTATTTCTGGAAGAGGAATAGAAGTTGACCTAGCAAAAATTGAAGCTATTGAGAAATTACCATATCCAACAGACATCAAAGGTATAAGAAGTTTTCTCGGTCATGCAGGTTTTTATCGTAGGTTCATTAAAGATTTCTCTAAAATATCAAAGCCTCTAACCAATCTTTTGCAAAAGGATGTTCCATTTTCTTTTAATGATGATTGCATAGAATCCTTTAATGTTTTAAAGAAAGCCTTAATAACTGCACCTATTATTCAACCTCCTGATTGGAATTTGCCCTTTGAAATTATGTGTGATGCTAGTGATTATGCAGTTGGAGCTGTTTTAGGCCAAAGGGTTGATAAGAAATTGAATGTTATTTACTATGCTAGTAAAACACTAGATGGTGCTCAAAGAAATTATGCTACAACTGAAAAAGAATTTTTAGCGGTGATATTTGCATGTGATAAATTTAGATCTTACATAATTGATTCAAAAGTCACTGTGCACTCTGATCATTCTGCTATTAAATATTTAATGAATAAGAAAGATGCTAAGCCTAGGCTAATAAGATGGGTACTTTTGTTGCAAGAATTTGATTTACACATAGTAGATAGGAAAGGAGAAGATAATCCCGTAGCTGGTCATCTTTCTAGAATGGAAAATATACCTGATGATCCTATTCCTATTAATGATAGTTTTGCTAATGAACAACTTGCCCTTGTTAGTGCTTCTAGTGCTAAAGTTGCATCTCCTTGGTTTGCTAATTATGCAAATTTTATTGTTGGGAAAGTTATACCACCACAATTCACTTACCAGCAAAGAAAGAAATTGTAAGAGCAAGTTTTTCCCCCGAAGGTTTTGGACATTGTTGGACAAAGCAGAAGTGGAACTAATATTGTTTTCGAGTATAAACAGATACTTAGGTTCCGAAAGAATGGAGTTTGCAAGTAGAAAGTCGAAGGACAACTCACTGCAGAGAAGCTGCAGTCATCTACCGAAACCTTTGAAGGAAGACGACCCCTAAAAATGTCATCGAAGGAGATGTATCTCTCGAGTAAAAGCGCAACGAGGAGAAAGCTGAAGCTGGTCGAAGACTTAGTCTTTTTTCTAGTTTCTCTTTATTTTCTTGAGTCGTAGGAAAAACCGTACTATCAAGAGGGGTTTGCTAGTTGAGATCTTTGTCGAAGTGAATTTTCTCTGCTCAACCAAAACCCACAAAAGCCTACCGAGAGAAATCTTATCGAATCGAGTAAATAGCTCGAGGGCAAAGTCATCGCACTTCGTGCCTTCGAGAGAGAACTCGTTCGGTGAGTCAGCTTACTTGTTCCTCAAGTAAAGTTGCGCAGTGATTGGATTTCGACCGTTGTGGACACGCGTCAAGCGGTCGCATCGGGTCACTTCATTCATTTTACCCATCGGGATCGCCAACTATAAATACCCCGCACCTACCCGCCATTTCGGGTTGGCTGCTCCACTGAAGATTCTAAGACAGAAGTCTGAGAGCATCCCAAAGAGATCCATCGAGAGAAAACCTACACCCAAGTCTGAGCTGAGTTGAGCAATTCATGGAGACTTAGGTCGAGATTAGCCGATCTTTTTATCTTGGAGATTTGCAAGTCTCCTAGATGGTTAGGCGTCGCCTGTCAAGCAGTCGAAGAGTAATTGTCACTGTTGAAGGAAGTTTGTAAAGGTCTCGGAGATGTCCTGAATCATCTACCATGAGTGAAAACTGTACAAGCTCGAGGAGTTTGTTGCAGTGGAGAATAGGACGGAGAGAGTTTTGCTCCAGGTGTTCAATCACCAGTCCCTTCAACCAGACGTAGCACTTTGCAGAGTGTGAACTGGTTTACCAAACATCGCTGTGTCAGGCTCGTTTTCCTTCTAGCATTTACTTCAAGAATTTACTCGTAGCCTGCTTGCCTTCGATGTTTTCCTTCGCTCTCAATCCTTTCGAGCCTTGTATTACTTTCGATACCGTATTACCTTCGAGATGCCTTTAGTTCTTCGTTGTTTGCATGATTTCCTTCTAAGTTCCTTAGAATTTTTAGAAGTGATCATTCACCCCCTCCCCCTCTGATCATTCTTGAGCTTTCAATTGGTATCAGAGCTAGGCACTCCCTACGCTCTGCGTATTTTGGTCTAACCACCTGGAGTGTTGTCAAGAATGTCGTTTGCAGCTGTTCGCTCGGGGGAACCGATTCCCATCTTCAATGGGAAGGACTATCCTTATTGGAAGGACAAAATGAAGAGGAACATCATGGCCATCAACTCTGCCGCTTGGGAAGTTGTCAAGAATGGTGTAAATGTCGCAGACAAAAGTGCCATCACTTCTGAAGAGGCTAAGAAGATGTCCCTTGATGCTGAAGTCTGGGTTTTCATCACAAATCATCTGATTCCCGAAAAATATCATTAAGTCAAGAATATTCCTTCGGCCAAAGGTGTTTGGGATTATCTCGAGAAGATTAGTGAAGGTGTCTCTACTCAGAACGATGCTCATATTGACACCCTTCGAAGCAAGTTCTATCGTTTTAAGAGGCACGAGGGAGAAAAAGTTTGTTCCATATACAGCAGACTCACTGCGCTGTCAAATGAACTGATTTCCCTCGGTGCAGATGACATTACCAATCGGATTATTGTCAGAACTTTGCTCCGTTCTCTTGATGATTCTTTCGACCACATTGTGCTGATGATTAAGGAAAGAACTGATTTCAAGGATATGGTTGCCGCTGATATTCTTGAAAGGCTTAATACTTTCGAGATGGAAGAAGATGAAAAGTGTGATGTCAATGGGAGTCGAAAGAAATCTCATGCACTCAAGGCCAGAGCTTCACATCACTCCTCTCCTGAAGCCAGTTGTGAATCTGATGGTGCCTCTGATGACCCCGAGAACATTGGGAAAGATCTTGCACTGATAATGAGAAGATTCAACCGCTTTCAGAGAAGGACCTCCTCTTCACCGAAGAAAAACTATTCTTCAAGACATTCTAGCAATTCATCACAGCATCGGTCATCATCCAAAAACTCATCTGCGAAAGATAACTGTTGTTACAAGTGCAAGAAGCCAGGTCACTTCATTGCTGATTGTCCCCTCTGGGAAATTGAACATAAATCAAAGCACTCTCACAGCAGCTCTTCGAGCAAGTCTTACAGATCGAGCAAAAATCACGATTCGAAGAGATATGATTCAAGGTCCAGAAAAGACAAGAAAGATGGTTCTGATGATGACAAGAAGAAGAAGTATCACAAGCATCGAGAGGGTTCTTCATCAAAATCTCATTCCTCTCGTCGAAAGAATTCGCACCGAGCCAAAGCCTATCTGGGTAAAGAGATGAACTCTGAAGATGAAGCATCCGGTTCTGAAGCAGGATCAAAGTCAAGATCAGGTTCTGGTTCTGGTTCTGAATCTGATGGTGTTGCTGGGATACCATTCGCCTCAAACAAGAATTCAAGTTCATTCTTCTCCAACCAGAGCAGTGAAGATGAATCTCCAGCTTACTGCTTCATGGCCAAGGCTAAGGTATCCTCATCTAAGAAATCCTACGATACTTCTGATGGATCTACTTATGAAAGTGACTCTAGGATAAGCTATGCTAAACTTGCTAAAATTGCTTCTATTCAACAAGATGAACTAGATTCTCTAAGTGAAACTATTCAAAAATCTGAGACTCTGTTGATCGATGAGATTAAGAAGGGTCAAACTTTGACTAACGAGCATGCAGCTCTGAAGGAAAAGTATGATGAAATTTCCTCTCGTCATGAACTTCTCTCAGTGGACTACGAGAAGCTAACCTACGAATTCCTTCAAAGGAAAATGGCTCTCGAGAAACTGAGAGAGGCTAATGAAGAGTTGGAAAGTGTAAATCTCACTCTCATGGCTCAACAGGGCTCAGAAGATAAAAATGAATCTGTTTCACCTTGCTTGACTTGTTTGGAACGAAGTAAAATTGATTCTATTTCTGAGAGATCGAAAGGAAAGCAACCTATTGTTATTGATGATGCTAACCCCTCGGACGAGGAAACCATTACCGAGGAACTCCTCAGGTTGAGAAATTTGTTTGAAACAGGCATGTTCAAAAGTGTGCAGGGACACCATTATCTGTGTGATATCCTTCGAAAAGCTCTTCTTCACAGGAATCCTCGGAACGAAGGAGTTGGCTTCGAAAGGAAAATCAATCCTGATGGAACCTACTGGAAACCCGAACAGTATCCTAAAACTGTCTGGGTTCTTGTGAAAGAAAAGCCCATTGATATTGCTAATCTTTCAGGTTTCAGTTGCAAAATGGATAAGGCTATTGTCGATGAATCACTTGATTCTGACTATAAGCTTATCAAAGATCAGGAAGGAAAGGTGTCGGCTGAGTTCGTTGGTACTCCTCCAAAGAATGGCTTTTATAAGCGACAGATTTGGGTTCGCAAATCTCTCATAGAAAAACTGCCCCCTAACCATTCTATGCAGGGAAAATCCTCAGTGCCACCGAATCATTACTATTCTCTCGAGGATAGAAATGAACCTTTGGTGTCTGCTTCAAATGTTCCCCAGAAGGATTACTATCGTATCGATAGAAATGTTTATCGTCATCGTG
Organism: Bromus sterilis; assembly: GCA_950022295.1. NCBI lineage: Eukaryota > Viridiplantae > Streptophyta > Magnoliopsida > Poales > Poaceae > Bromus > Bromus sterilis. The sequence continues at coordinate 12,226,069 of OX465596.1, forward strand.
ACAATCGTACCAAAGTTGCTATTACCCATCGTTACTCTAACCCCTCACCGAGGAATTATATTTATGGTGTGCTTGATGGTCCTGATCGACAATGCAATCCTGTTCGATATAATATTGCTGCCCCATCTAGCTCTACCATGCCTTCTAAGTCACCTGCTCGTTTGTGGGTGGTTAAGAAGAACTAATTCTTCTGCAGGGCTATGTGTCCGGTGGATCCGAATGGGTCATGGATAGTGGATGTACAAATCATATGACCGGAGACAAAGAGTTGTTCGCCGAAGAGAAACTATCTGAATCTTCACAGAAATATATTACCTTCGGTGACAACAACAAAGGAAAAGTACTTGGTTTGGGTAAGGTTGCTATATCGAAAGACAAGCATATTGATAAGGTTTTGCTTGTACAATCTCTAGGATATAATCTTATGTCTATATCGAAACTTTGTGATATGGGTATGCTTGTACTGTTTTCTGCGTCTCGTTGTGTTGTCTTTTCACAGGATGACTATTCCTTCGTGTTCGAAGGATATCGCAAGGGTGATCTTTACCTCGTTGATTTTTCTTCGGGACCTGCAGTGTCCACATGTTTAATGGCCAAAGCCACTTCTGGTTGGTTATGGCACCGAAGACTTGGTCATGCAGGGATGAAAAATCTTCAAACTCTTATCTCGAAGAAGAACATCGTTGGAATTGATAATGTGAAATTTGATAAAGATCGTCTATGCAGTGCCTGTGAAGCTGGAAAGATTGCCAAGAAACATCACTCAGCAAAAACTGTCATGACTACTACTTGTCCTCTTGAATTACTTCATATGGATTTATTCGGTCCTCAAAACTATGCTAGTCTTGGAGGTAACAAGTATGGTCTGGTTATTGTTGATGATTTCACTCGATATACTTGGGTATTCTTTCTAGATGACAAGAGCAAGGTTGTTGATATTTTCAAAACTTTCGCAAAGAGAGCTCAAACTGAATATGAATTATCTCTCAAGCATATCAGAAGTGATAATGGTACTGAATTCAAAAATACTCATATCGAAGATTTTCTTGATGAATATGGCTTTACTCATGAATTCTCGGCTGCTTATACACCGCAACAAAATGGTGTGGTCGAGAGAAAGAATCGAACACTTATTGAAATGGCCAGAACAATGCTTGTTGAATACAAGACCCCTATCAGGTTCTGGGCCGAAGCTATCAATACTGCATGTCATATCATCAACAAGGTTTATCTGCACAAGTTTCTGAAGAAAACTTCACATGAACTCATCACTGGTAAAAAGCCAAATGTGTCATATCTCAGGGTTTTTGGAGCTCCATGTTATATCAGAGATATGAATCACAGCTCCAAGTTTGCCCCAAAGGCACACGAAGGTTTTCTCCTAGGTTATGGTTCAAATTCTCACACTTACAGAGTTTACAACTCACATCTTGGCAAAGTTGTAGAATCTGTAAATGTTCGTTTTGATGAAACTAACGGCTCTCAAAAGGAGCAATTACCTCTTAACCTGGATGAACCACCTTTGGATGAAGTTATCAGGTACATGGCTATTGGAGATATTCGGCCTGTCGAAGGAAATGCACCAACAAGCAAACAGGGATGATGATGGTCCAATGTTCCCACACATAGCCCGGGGCGCTGGAGATCAACATCCTGAAGCAAATGATGCACAGGTCGAAGAAGATCGCATAAACGAAGAAAATGCTCATCCCGAAGGACAAGCTGAACCCGAAGGAAATGATCCTGAAGGACAAGCTCATCCTGAAGATCCACAAGATGAAGAAATTTTTCCTCGTGTTCGAAGAAGAGTGGATGTCGACTCAATTCTCGAAGAGATTCGATTACCAGGTCGTCCCACCACTCGTTCTCGTACTCAATTAGCTAACTTCTGTGGAAATTTTTCGTTTGTATCCATGCTAGAACCATCAAAATTCGATGAAGCCATGAAGGACTCAGACTGGATGACTGCTATGCTCGAAGAACTTAACCAGTTCGAGAGAAATAAAGTCTGGTCCCTTGTCGATAGACCTGATCCTACGAAGCATAATATCATTGGTACGAAGTGGATATTTCGCAACAAGCAAGATGAAGATGGCATAGTGGTAAGGAATAAAGCTCGACTGGTTGCACAAGGATACACCCAAATCGAAGGTATTGATTTTGGTGAGACTTATGCCCCAGTTGCTCGACTTGAATCCATTCGTGTCATGCTTGCTTTTGCCAATTACAATGGTATATTGCTATATCAAATGGATGTCAAAAGTGCATTTCTTAACGGTGAAATCGAAGAAGAAGTGTATGTTATGCAGCCACCAGGTTTTGAAGACCCGAAGAATCCTGATAAGGTGTACAGATTGCACAAGGCCCTATATGGGTTAAAGCAAGCACCTCGTGCTTGGTATGAAACACTGAAGGATTTTCTTCTAAAGAAGGGCTTCAAACCAGGAACAACTGATCCGACTCTTTTCACTCGTGCATGCAAAAATGATCTTTTTGTGTGTCAAATTTATGTCGATGATATTATTTTTGGATGTACTAACCCTGATATTAGCGAAGATTTGCTCGTATGATGTCGAAGAAATATGAAATGTCAATGATGGGTGAATTGAAGTTCTTTCTCGGGCTTCAAATCCGTCAACAGAAGGATGGTACTTTCATTTCACAAGAGAAGTATCTCAGAGATTGCCTGAAGAAGTTTGATCTTGTCGGTTGCAAAACTATCAAGACTCAAATGCCTACGAATGTTCATCTAGATGCAGATGAGAAGGGCAAATCTTTCTATCATAAGAAATATCGCTCGATGATTGGTTCGCTTCTTTACCTTTGTGCATCTAGACCTGACATTATGCTATCAGTTTGTATGCGTGCTCGTTTTCAGGCAAATCCGAAGGAATCTCATCATATTGCTGTCAAGCGAATCCTTCGATATCTGGCTCACACACCAACCATGGGTCTTTGGTATCCCAAGGGTGCCCAGTTTGATCTCGTTGGATATTCCGATTCCGACTGGGCTGGTGATCGAGTCGACAGGAAATCTACCTCAGGCACATGTCATTTTCTCGGTAGATCTCTTGTCTGTTGGGCTTCGAAGAAACAGAATTGCGTATCAATTTCTACGGCTGAAGCCGAGTATATTGCTGCAGGTTCATGCTGTACTCAGATTCTGTGGCTAAAGCAAACGCTGAAAGATTATGGTATTCTTGTGAAGAAAATTCCATTGCTGTGTGATAACGAGAGTGCAATCAAAATTGCTCATAATCCAGTACAACACTCTCGTACGAAGCATATTGATATTCGTCATTATTTTCTTCGAGATCACGTTCAGCGAGAAGATATTGTTATCAGTCATGTTCGCACCGAAGATCAATTGGTTGATATTTTCACAAAGCCCTTGGATGAAAAGAGGTTCTGTACACTGAGGTGTGAGTTGAACATTTTGGACTCACGCAATGTACTGTAAGATCATAACTATCGGTACTATGTATAATACGTTATTATTGTAGTTTACTTTCGTTACTTTTCTGTCGTATTTCTTTTTCGTTTATTTGTTCGTTTGGTGTTGTCCTATACACTTATCACTCCGAGTTTTTATCACTGTTTTTATCTCGGATTGACTAAGTATCGGACCCTGTTTTCCCTCTATTCTATCCCTACCTATTCTGTGCTTTTCTCTCGTGAACAAGTATATATTGTACTCGATCAAGATTCCCTTCGAATGTCATTGATTCCGAAGGAAAATCTATCGAAGTTTTATCTACTTTTATACTCGATGTTCGATGAGTTTGGTCTCGGACGTGGAGCAACTATCTTTTCGTTGGGATTTCCCGCGATTACCGCCATAAAATCCGTCCGTTGAATGCGGAGAGACGCGAAATCTGCGCCGTTGGATAATATCTGACAGCTCTGTCAGACCCCCCCCCCTTATAAATACTGATCCACCCCACCGGCCTGGACATCGCTATTCCTTCGACTTCGTCTCTTCGCCTCCAGAAGCTCTCGCGCGCCGCCGTGCTGCCTCGTCGCCGTCGTCTCCCTCGCCGCTTAGCTGCCGGAAGGAAGCCACCGGAGACGTTCCCGTCGACTAAGATCTTCATCCGCGTCGCCGTAGTCGCCTCACATCACCAAGTTAGGGTATGTGTGGCTCTGGATTCGATTCAATCTCGTTCTGTTCATCGTTTCCAGTTTCTGTGTTGATTTTTTTCTGTGATTTCTTTTAGGTCTGTTTGATCCGTTTGGATCTTTGAAACTTGGGAAATCTGTTTCTAGCCTTTTCTGTCGATTCCCCATCTGTCCTTGGTAAGAAATCCCTCGGATTCTCTCACTTAGGCAAATCCTACAGTATCGTTTCGATAGATTTAATCTTGTGCGATTTATTCATACAAGTTCTTCGTTAGATTTCCACCCGATGAAAATCTAGCCTAGCACTTTCATGAAAACTTGCGATAAGACAAATCTCTCGAAAAGATTGCTGCATTCAAAATGTTTTTTTCCTCGAAATTGCTGGTACTTGTTCACAAGTTTCCTATATTCCCTCGTACCCTTCTTTTTCGCAGGAAAATGTCTGGCAACGAAGGAAATATTAGAGCACCCAAGCGTGTGGGAGGCCGAACAAGAATCACCAATAACTCTGAAGGTTTATCTGAGGAAGTAATCATTGAAAAGAATTTGAGAACACCATCAGGTTCTGAGGATGATCGTACGAGAGAAAATCGTCTGCAAGAGATTCGAAGACTTCAAGCTCTTCGTTGGTATGAGTAAAAGTCTCTTATTCCTCGTTGGGAGAGGCTGTTTGCTATGAAGAATCCTTGGCTTGATGTCAAAGCTCTAAGGCCAAAGTGGACGAAAGCTAATCGACCACCTCCTACTGCTAATGCTCACCCTTCAGCTCTCAAAACTCCTGCTGAATTCTCTTCGCTGATGGATCCAGAAGTCGTAGGAGATCATTACCCCACTGAGCCGAAACCAAGACACTTAGTTTTTGAAGCAAAGGCATGGTTCTATATTCTATCGAAGACTTTGATGCCAATGCTCGATGTGCACGATGACTTTCCTATTCCAAATGACGTGCAACTTGCTCTGTTGAAGTTAGTCCATGGTCATCCCTTCGATTTTGAAGACTACTTCCTCAGAACTCTGGTGTCTTGTGCTGATGACCACAATTCCTACAAGCCATATGCACCTTGGCTGATGGCAATCTGCAATTACTCTCGGGACGTGCCATTCCCCGTGTCTATTTACCCCAAGATTTTCACTCCACCTGTTCGTGAGGTATTGCAGGTTGTTGCTCGACCCAATGATCCTTTTGCTGAGCACACTGGCATCCGCGCCCACTTAACTGAGCGCAATATTCGCTCGAAGTTTATCAAGCCAGTGCATCATATGGAAGTTTCACTTCGGTCCCAGCAAATGCTTCAACATCACATCGATCAAGATTTTATTCAGAAGCAAGCTATGATGGACGAGATCAATCATTTGCGAAACATTGCAATGAACAATAATCAAATGCTGCGTGAATGTCTTCGCCGTGATTGGAAAGGTCTTCGGAAGTTCAATTCCCTCGGTCAACTTCAACGTTGCGGGTTCGAAGAATATCCTCCCCATCTGAACAGGAATTGGACCAATGATGATCGAGTAGATCGACCGGATCCCAATATCCCTCGTCTGCCGAAGAACAGAGATGTGCTCAGTGTCGATGATTGTTATCATATCACTATGGACACCTTCTCCTCCGACTCCGAGCAAGAAGAAGCCCCGCCTCAGCGTCAACCGAGAGTTTACACGCCACACCCTCGAAGCCCCAGGACCCCGCCAGAATCGCAGCTGGAATCTTCCGGAGATCAACACTCATTCCGCACGAAGATTACTCCTCCAGGCGCTCGACCAATTCGTCGTCCTCCAACGCTCGCCGAATCTTCTCGTCGCCGCCGGAGCCAGCCGAACGAGTAGGATTTCTATCGACCCTATTCTCTCGACTTTTTGTACGTTGTGACAAAAAGGGGGAGATGTAGAGGCATCGAAGAAATTAGTTGGCCTACGGGGTTAAGGGTTTTGTTTTTCATTCGATAAACTCTTGATTTTGAGGTTTCTGAGTAGTTTCAACAAACTTTCGATTCACATTCGATCTGGTTGTAACTAACTCTAAGTAGGACTGTGAACTGCTTCTCTTTTCGTAAGATATCTATCTGCTGCTTGCAATACTTAACCTTTTTGCAGGAAGTTATCTTTCATATAAGTTCACAGGTCATTCGAGGAGATTGCATATTTCTCATTGGATACTATCTGGAATGCAATTTTACTCGCTAAGATTTTTGATGTCTTTCCCTCGACACTACTTGTCAAATATGCACTTCACAGGAAATCTTTATCTTCCGTGCATACATCAAGGGGGAGTACTTCATCGATCTTAGCACTGGTTTATCATCGAAAACTCAAACTTTTTCAAATTATTTATCGATGCCTGTTTTTTCAACAATCGTCCAAAAGGGGGGAGATTGTAAGAGCAAGTTTTGCCCCCAAAGGTTTTGGACATTGTTGGACAAAGCAGAAGTGGAACTAATATTGTTTTCGAGTATAAACAGATACTTAGGTTCCGAAAGAATGGAGTTTGCAAGTAGAAAGTCGAAGGACAACTCACTGCAGAGAAGCTGCAGTCATCTACCGAAACCTTTGAAGGAAGACGACCCCTAAAAATGTCATCGAAGGAGATGTATCTCTCGAGTAAAAGCGCAACGAGGAGAAAGCTGAAGCTGGTCGAAGACTTAGTCTTTTTGCTAGTTTCTCTTTATTTTCTTGAGTCGTAGGAAAAACCGTACTATCAAGAGGGGTTTGCTAGTTGAGATCTTTGTCGAAGTGAATTTGCTCTGCTCAACTAAAACCCACAAAAGCCTACCGAGAGAAATCTTATCGAATCGAGTAAATAGCTCGAGGGCAAAGTCATCGCACTTCGTGCCTTCGAGAGAGAACTCGTTCGGTGAGTCAGCTTACTTGTTCCTCAAGTAAAGTTGCGCAGTGATTGGATTCCGACCGTTGTGGACACGCGTCAAGCGGTCGCATCGGGTCACTTCAGTCATTTTACCCATCGGGATCGCCAACTATAAATACCCCGCACCTACCCGCCATTTCGGGGTGGCTGCTCCACTGAAGATTCTAAGACAGAAGTCTGAGAGCATCCCAAAGAGTTCCATCGAGAGAAAACCTACACCCAAGTCTGAGCTGAGTTGAGAAATTCATGGAGACTTAGGTCGAGATTAGCCGATCTTTTTATCTTGGAGATCTGCAAGTCTCCTAGACGGTTAGGCGTCGCCTGTCAAGCAGTCGAAGAGTAATTGTCACTGTTGAAGGAAGTTTGCAAAGGTCTCGGAGATGTCCTGAATCATCTACCACGAGTGAAAACTGGACAAGCTCGAGGAGTTTGTTGCAGTGGAGAATAGGACGGAGAGAGTTTTGCTCCAGGTGTTCAATCACCAGTCCCTCCAACCAGACGTAGCACTTTGCAGAGTGTGAACTGGTTTACCAAACATCGCTGTGTCAGGCTCGTTTTCCTTCTAGCATTTACTTCAAGAATTTACTCGTAGCCTGCTTGCCTTCGATGTTTTCCTTCGCTCTCAATCCTTTCGAGCCTTGTTACTTTCGATACCGTATTACCTTCGAGATGCCTTTAGTCCTTCGTTGTTTGCATGATTTCCTTCTAAGTTCCTTAGAATTTTTAGAAGTGATCATTCACCCCCTCCCCCTCTGATCATTCTTGAGCTTTCAGAAATTCTTTTATGATCTTAGACATTATTTTTGGGATGATCCATTCTTGTATAAGAAAAGTGTTGATGGCATTATTAGACGTTGTGTACCTGAGCATGAACAGCAGGCTATTATAAGAGATTGTCATGACAGTCCCTATGGAGGACATCATGCAGGAGATCGTACTGCAGCAAAGGTATTACAATCTGGTTTTTATTGGCCTACTCTATTTAAGGATTGTGCTGAATATGTTAAAACTTGTGATAAATGTCAAAGAGTAGGAAACATTGGTAGAAGGAATGAAATGCCTATGACCTATACATTACCACTTGAACCATTTGATGTGTGGGGTTTTGACTTTATGGGACCATTTCCTGCATCTAGTACAAAACATACTCACATTTTGGTTGCTGTTGATTATGTTACAAAATGGGTAGAAGCAATTCCTACTAAGAGTGCAGACCATGCCACAGCCATGCAAATTCTTAAAGAAATTATCTTCCCTAGATTTGGTGTTCCTAGATTTTTAATTACTGATGGTGGGTCTCATTTTATGCATGGTGTTCTTAGAAAAACATTGGCAAAATATAATGTTAATCATAGAATTGCATCACCCTATCATCCTCAAACTAGTGGACAAGTTGAATTAAGCAATAGGGAAATTAAACTTATTTTAGAGAAAACTGTAAACAGAGCTAGATCTGATTGGCCACTTAAAATTAATGATGCATTGTGGGCTTATAGAACTGCTTATAAAAATCCTATGGGTATGTCTCCTTATAAAATGGTTTATGGAAAAGCATGTCATTTACCCGTTGAATTAGAACATAAAGCTAGATGGGCTATTAAGAAATTAAATTTTGATTTAAAAACAGCGGGGGAGAAGAGATTGCTTGACCTAAACCTATTAGATGAATGGAGGAATGAAGCATATGAAAGTGCAAAATTGTTTAAGGAGAAAGTTAAAATTTGGCATGACAAGAAAATTAAAAGAAAGGAATTTAAAGTAGGTGATCAAGTCCTATTATACAACTCTCGTTTTAAGTTTTCTGCAGGGAAATTAGCTTCAAAATGGCAGGGTCCATTAGTTGTACAGGAGGTATACCGTTCAGGAGCCATCCGTCTTCACGGTGATATGAAAGGTAAACCTCATGTGGTCAATGGACAACGTCTAAAACATTATATTGCAGGAAAGAGCTTCATAGGAACCATCGAGGAGATAAAGTTGACGACACCGGAGGAGGTAATTGTAAGGGATCCTGCAGTTTCAGAAACCCAAAACCAATAGTTAACAACTATTGTGTTTGGAAGTTTCTCGGAATTGCGTGAAAACTTACGGAACTCATTTTTTATGGAAATTAACGTGTGGGACAAGAAAATTGGAAGGAATTGGGCCTCGAGGGGGAAATGAGGACCCCACACGCGGCCAGATTCCTTGGCCGCGTGGAGGTACCCCTTTTCCACCTCGGAGTCCCGTTCCGTCTCGTTTTCGATTCCGACACTCCGTCTTACCCTAAAACCCGTCAATATATACCCCCTTTTGTCGATCTAATCCCGCACCGAGAGTTCTCGCGCGATCTTTGTTTCTGTTGTTTCTGTCTGCCAGCGTTTAGCCATGTCAAGCTCCGGATCCAACCCAGGGGGAGAAGATCCACCCAAGGGAGGCATTGTGAACCATTACCTCAACTTCGTGATGACCCCCATGAAAACCCTGACCTTGAAGGATGGTGTGCTGCTCATGGAGGAGGTGAAGGCTCCCAAGACCAAAGGCACGCTGGAGGAGAGGCTGGAGGCTCTGGAACAAACAGCTTTCAGGTATAACTCTATTGTTGAACGCAGCCTTGATGCCCACCACTCCATGAATCTGGAGCTGGAGAAGAAGATAGAGGAGTACGAGGAGAGGATCAAGGACCTGGGGACTAGGTATCTGCGTGTCATATCAGAGATGGATAGGTACCAGGCTCTGATGTGGGACGTGGAGAACCAGAACTGCGAGTATGAAGAACGTTTCAAGAAGATTGCAGAAGCTGCCACCCTCAGGTACAATGATCCACCCATGTCCTTCCATACTGGAAGGCCTTTTCCATGGAAGCAGGAAGAGTGGAAGGAAGACTACGAAAAGAGGAAGGAAGAATGGGAGGCTGAATATGAAAAGGAGATAGCCGCGGAGGATGCAAACTTCTAAGCTTGGGGGAGTTTCACCTATCCCCCGTCTTTTATCAGCTTTATCATGTCTATCTAGTTTTGGTGTGTCTTGCTTTTATTATCTAGTTATCGGTTTCGTTTAGGCTTGAGTGAGCTCATTGAGCATTATCATGTATCCCCGTCTTATGGTTTATCAATGAATAATAAAGTATGGTGTCATCCATGATTCTCTTGTTTTGGGGATTTATGGGTAACACTCATGCAAATGAGTATGGCATATTTAGAGGTTTCAATCACATCTTGCCTTGAAATTAATTAACTTGAGTGTGTTGGACAATTGTAGAATTATCTCAATATGACATAAATCCACTATCTATCTATTAGCTTAATGGATATTCCGAGCATGTTCACCATGTTATAGTTTCATTTATGCTCTAAATTAAGATGCTTATGTTATTGATTGGCATGGGCTGAATTTGGGATAAGACTCTCACGAACTTTTGAATGCACACATTTATTTCTATTGTACTTAACAAACATGACCCATTAATGGGAGCTAAAAGTTTTGTGCTTGACAAGGGATTTGGTTGGAAGTTAGCTAACACGTGCATCACGTGAAAAGCTTTCAACATTGCACAAGGAAATTTTATATTTGGTTGATGTCATGTGCTTTTGTTTTTGGACTCCTGCCATGCCGAAATGAAATAGAGGAATATTAAGTTTTGATGAGTAAGTATATATGACTAGAGAAATTGCATTGGGCCGCTAACCCAAGCCATGCTTGATCATGGTAGAAATTTACTTACAGCTAGAGTGGACTCTACAAACACATCCTATAATAAAATAAGAAGCTATGCATATAGTGAATGAAATAAAAAAGGATGATGAGTCTACTCCGTTTGTTCATCTTGTTATTGTGACATGGGCTGGTTTCTATGTCATGGGGCAAGAGGTACCTCTTTGCAATTCTCTATGATGTCATTAATACTTATTATGATTGTACAAAGCTTATTAGGAATCTTAAGTTGAGTAATCATGGAGTAGGTTTTCACACTCACGGGGCATGAGACATTCAACCAACACCTTGTCAATCACATTACTTCAACATTCACGAATTAAGATGCTAATGATAAAGGGGCAATGAGAGTCTTAGCCCAATGGATGCCACATTACAATTAGTAATTTAAGCTGAATAGTTTGGAAACTAAATGATACTTGATCATGATTCACCTCTACTCATTTATATTTCTCCAAATAAAAGAGTATGATTCGATTGTCCAACATACAATGGTTATTTGCTTTCAAAAGTATGGGGTGTTTGCTAGAGCTTCGAATATGTTGTCCTTATGTGTATGAGTTCTATTCATTCATCTTGCATTATAACTGAACATGATGATGATACAATGCCCGTATTTATTTATCAACCATAAGTCCATTGATGCATGTAATGATCTATGTCCTTATTTACTCGAGGACGAGCAAAGGTTTAAGCTTGGGGGAGTTGATACGTGCATTTTATATCATCATTTATACCCTCCATATAGGCATTATTGGGATGTTTTATCAATGTTATGTCATTGTTTTGCATGTTTTAGGTGATTTTATGAGACTTTCCTACAAAGTCCCTATTTTTGGTATTTAATTTCTGGGTGTCAGAAAACACCTGTTTTCATGTTTTTTGATGTTTCAGGAGCTACAGGTATCCAAATTGCGAAAGGAAAGAAACCCCATCAGTTTTTCTTCGGGAGAAAGGCCGTGGGCACAAGACACAAAGGAGGAGGGCCTGGAGGCCCAAAAGGGGGTAGCCCACACGGCCAGATGCTTTGGCCGCGTGTGGGGCCCCCAAATGGGCCCACAGCACCTCCTCCCTGAGGTCTTTTTACTGACGACTCCGTCTTCACCGAAAAGGGACGCCCTAATTTTCCCGAGACGAGACGGAGCCGCCAGGGCGGCGAAACTCTCGAAACTCTCCGCGGGGAGACAGATCCTGCTGCTCCGGAGCTCCGGAGCTCCGGAGGAGGGGGAAATCATCCCCATCTTCATCCCCATCTCCTCCTTGGCGTGGGAGGAGGCATCTCCATCACCATCCTCACCAGCACCTGCATCTCCACCATCACCATCACCATGATCCACTCCGTTCCCCTCATAGTTTGATCATTGCTACACCCTAGATACGTGTTATTGTACTCCGTTGCATGTTTGAGATTGAGCACTTGTCATTATTTGGTGGTGGATCCATTGTTTCAGATTGTATTGTACCACATATGTCACCATACATGATCATGTTTGCACGTTGTGAGTAGTTCCCGCATGTTCCTGAGGGCATAGGATGAATTGGCAATGATTTGTTACATGAGATGAGTTGTTATTTGGTCTAGTATTTATCTTTTATGTGATTCTATGATGGTGTTGTACGAACGTCGACTGTACAACACTTCACCTATATGGGCTCATAGGAGAACACCGTAGTGTAGTGACGTGATGATGTCTTTAGGTGACAGGAACTTGAGACAGAGTCGTTTAATTGCATTATGAGGGTACTTGTATCGGGGAGCTTAGAGCATAAGGCTATGGTGGGACATCATGTCTTAATAATTCTCGTGCTGTCATTTAATTGGCCACGTGATCCATCATAAGGGGTGATAGTTTATTTATTTAGCTATTCCTATTTGTGGCTCCGTCCGAAGAAGATTAAAACTAGACAAGATATACAAACATGTTATGCAATGAATCACTACGCCAGCTAAATCCGTGCAGCCCTCGGGAACGTTTTCCACATATAAGATACAAACACACACTTGAGCTTGTCCTCTTGCACATTAGAGGATTGGGCTTTGTCTCTCATTGCGACCTACTACTTGCTGCAATTTACTTTCCGCATTTTACTTTACTTGCACTACACGATTAAAACACAAAAACACCTGTTGATTTTATTATTCCTTTGCTATTCTACTTACCAGTTCCTTCTGCTCCTCGTGGGTTCGACAACCTTTCTAATTCGAAAAGTACTACAATTGATCTCCTGCACTTGGGAGCCATCACACGCGAATTCGCAGAACACGCTCTAAACCTCAAACCAAACGCGAAACCAGTGAAGCAAGATCTGAGACGATTCTCGGAGCCCAAGCGTAGGGCAATCGGAGAAGAAGTCAACCGATTGCTCGACGCCCAGTTCATCCGAGAAACCAAGAAGGCCACTTGGATAGCAAACCCAGTGCTCGTGCCCAAGAAAGACACAGACGTACAGCGCATGTGCGTCGACTACGGGCCAGTGAACAAGCACTGCCCGAAAGACCACTTTCCCCTGCCAAGGATCGACCAAATAATCGATTCGACTGCGGGATGCGGTCTGCTTTCCTTTCTGGACGCATATTCAGGATACAACCAGATCAGGATGAAAGAAGAAGACGAAGAGCACACCTCATTCATCACACCCTACGGTGTATTCTGTTACAAGACCATGCCCTTCGGGCTGAAGAACGCAGGTGCCACTTACCAGCGGATGATGCAAGCCTGCCTAAAGGAGCAAATCGGGAGGAACGTACAGGTGTACGTAGATGATATCGTCATCAAGACCTACAAAGCAGACACGCTACTCGACGACCTGCGCGAAACCTTCGCAGCACTCAACAAATATAGGATCAAGCTGAATCCAAAGAAGTGCGCTTTCGGCGTACCAGCCGGGAAACTGCTCGGTTACATGGTCTCCGCCCGAGGAATCGAAGCAAACCCCGAGAAGGTCCAAGCCATTGCCAAGATGCAAGAGCCGACTGACATAAGAGGAGTACAACAGCTAACTGGAAGACTCGCAGCACTAAGCCGTTTCATCAGCCGGCTAGGGGAACGCACGCTGCCCTTCTACCAACTGCTAAGGAAAGGAGAAAAATTTGAGTGGACAGAGGAAGCCCGCCAAGCATTCACGGACCTCAAAAAGACGCTCTCAACCCCACCAGTTCTGGCGGTACCCAGGGACAAAGAGAAACTCTACCTCTACATAGCAGCGCGCAGCAGCGTAGTAAGCACGGCACTCATCGTCGAACGCATGGAAGAAGGCAAGGCCCAAAGCATACAGAGGCCAATCTATTACCTCAGCATGCTACTGAAAAAGTCCCAGCAGCGATATCCACACTACCAGAAGCTACTGCTGGCCGTCATCATGACTTCACGGAAGGTATCACACTACTTCGACGAGCACCCGATCACCATAGTGAGCAGCGCCCCACTCGCGGACATCCTCAACAACCCAGGAGCGACTGGACGAGTCGCCGAGTGGAACATAGAGCTCAGCCCGCGAGATCTACAGTTCAAGCACCCAACAGCAATCAAAGCCCAAGTACTCCCAGACTTTCTGGTCGAGTGGGCAGAGGTCCAAACACCAGGACCCCCGGATCTGTCGAACTCATGGTCAATGTTCTTCGACGGATCGAAAAGACAACAAGGAGCAGGAGCAGGAGTCGTCCTAATCTCCCCCAAAGGAACGAAGCTGAAGTACATCCTCCAGATAAACTTCAGCCACGCATCCAACAACGAAGCAGAGTACGAGGCACTCCTCCACGGCATGCGCATGGCCAAAACATGCGGAGCCACCCGCCTCATCATCTACGGGGACTCCAATCTCGTCGTCCAGCAGGCGATGAGAAATTGCAACGCCCTAGCCGGCAACATGGCAGCTTATCAGAAACTCTACAATGAACTCGAAGGGAGTTTCGACGGCTGCGAGCTCAACTACATCACCAGGGCCAACAACACGGAGGCAGATGAGCTAGCAAACATCGGATCAACCCGAGGACCAATACCACCCGGAGTCTTCCTGGAAAGCATCAGCCAAAGGTCCATCAAAACACCGGCGGTGGCACTCAAGGCAGCCGAGGACGAAGAGGACGCAACAGACCCAGCGCAGGTCGCATCAGCAAGCTCGTCAGAAGGCACCGGCACCAGCACACCCGACGGCACAGCAGCAGACAAGCTCGACGGACCAGCCTGGGCAAAACCATTCCTTCGGTTCATAATCGAGGGAACGCTACCGCAAGACGTGGCCGAAGCACGGCGCATCAGCAGACGCTCCAAAGCGTTCACGGTGATCAACAGACAGTTGTACAAACGCAGCATTGCGCAAATACTTCAAAAGTGCATTGACGAGGAAGACGGCAAAGCCCTACTCCTCGAAATCCACGAGGGCACATGCGGGCACCACGCAAGCAGTCGAGTACTCGTGTCCAAGGCATTCCGAGCGGGATTCTACTGGCCAACAACTATGAAAAACGCAGAGGACATAGTGCGGCGCTGCGTCGCCTGCCAGAAATTCGCTAACAGACCGCACACCCCGGCCTCAGAGCTCAAGACCATACCATTATCCTGGCCATTCGCCACCTGGGGACTCGACATGGTCGGCCCACTCAAGAAATCATCAAAAGGAAGGACACATCTACTGGTCGCAGTCGACAAGTTCACCAAGTGGATTGAAGCAGTGCCAATCACTAGTTCCACCGCCCTCACGGCCGTGAACTTCATCAAGTCAATAATCTTCAGATTCGGAGTGCCAAACAACATCGTCACAGACAATGGCACAAATTTCACAGCTGCCGAATTCCAGAACTTCTGTGAAGAACTAGGCATTAAAATAAACTACGCGTCAGTCGCGCACCCGCAATCTAACGGCCAGGTGGAGAAAGCAAACGGACTCGTATGGGGAGGACTCAAGAAGAGGCTCCTCGCACCACTCGAGCAGGCCGCCGGAAACTAGGTAGAAGAGCTCCCCGCAGTACTTTGGAGCCTAAGGACCACGCCAAATACTGCGACCCAATTTACACCGTTCTTTATGGTTTACGGGACCGAAGCAGTACTACCACATGACCTCAAGTTCGGAGCCCCTCGGGTCACGGGGTACGAAGAAGAGGAAGCAGAAGAAGCACTCCAAAACGACAAAGACACAGTCGACGAGGGAAGAGACGTGGCCCTGCCAAAGTCAGAAGGATACCAGGACAAGCTGCGCACTTACCAAAGCAGCCGCCTTCGAACGAGAACCTTCAACAAAGGGGACTTAGTACTACGACTGATACAAGAGAAGGTCCACAAATTAGCCCCCCAATGGGAAGGCCCATTCATAGTATCAGAAGTCATCGGAGGCGACGCCTACAGGCTAAAAAACCCAAAGACGGACGAAGATGTGGGCAATCCATGGAATGTCGCAAACCTGCGACTGTTCTACCCTTAGCATCAATCGGTTGGACATGACAGGCAACTCATGTAATCACTCGACCGCAATAAAGCATATGTTGCCCAAACATCACAAGCTTCCAAAAGCACTCGGGGGCTTAAGAAAAATCCCCCCGAGCCCTGCTATCGCCTACGCGATCTTACATCAAAAAGCACTCGGGGGCTTAAGAAAAATCCCCCCGAGCCCTGCTATCGCCTACGCGATCTTACATCAAAAAGCACTCGGGGGCTTAAGAAAAATCCCCCCGAGCCCTGCTATCGCCTACGCGATCTTACATCAAAAAGCACTCGGGGGCTTAAGAAAAATCCCCCCGAGCCCTGCTATCGCCTACGCGATCTTACATCAAAAAGCACTCGGGGGTTTAAGAAAAATCCCCCCGAGCCCTGCTATCGCCTACGCGATCTTACATCAAAAAGCACTCGGGGGCTTAAGAAAAATCCCCCCGAGCCCTGCTATCGCCTACGTGATCTTACATCAAAAAGCACTCGGGGGCTTAAGAAAAATCCCCCCGAGCCCTGCTATCGCCTACGCGATCTTACATCAAAAAGCACTCGGGGGCTTAAGAAAAATCCCCCCGAGCCCTGCTATCGCCTACGCGATCTTACATCAAAAAGCACTCGTGGGCTTAAGAAAAATCCGCCCGAGCCCTGCTATCGCCTACGTGATCTCACGTTAAAAAGAACTCGGGGGCTTAAGAAAAATCCCCCCGAGCACGCCATCGCCCACGCGATCCAACACTTGAACATCGGAATCACCATAGCAACAAAAAGAAGTACCCAAAGCTTTCACAAATGGCAAACGTCTGCATCTTCGCCACAGCAAAATAAGAGGATTACTGCAGAAGATCATCACGCAAAGTTCATATCAGCCTACGTCCGACTCCCCGACTCGAACGTAGCCTTGGGGGCTACTCCCATCGGGAGCGCTGACGCGAACCTAATAGAGTTTGAACAAGAAGTCCACAGCCAGCTGCACCTGCGAAAGGACAACGAGACTCGCAAAGGGTGCAGTCAGCATTATCTCCAACTTCACCCCGGCGAAGATCAACCGCAGCTGCTCCAAGGATGACGCCAAAGGAAATCGGCCAAGTTTCTCTCAGCCTACGTTCGATCCTACAACTCGAACGAAGCCTCAGGGGCTACTCCCATCGGGAGCGCTGACGCGCACCCGATAGAATCTACGTCCAAAAACAGTACACCAGGAGGAGCCGAACACATTTCAAGCAGTTAAAGACACAGCAGAAGGAGTCGACGACCTGGCACAGTCGAGTGCATAATAATGGAAAGACTGGAGGCAAAACACTTTACTCAAACAGCCTGAAACACAACTTGGACACAAAGACTCAGTTACATTTGGATAGAAGGCAGCTCCTACTACAAGAGGGAATTAGCCAAGGAATTATGACTTCTACATGTGTGCCCATGAAGCACATGACTACTTTACAAGGACATCAACACAGACAACGGGAGGAAAAGGGACTCGTGGAGGATGTCAATGACATCACAAAAGGTGAAGCTCGACTTATTTCTCGATGCTCCACCAGCTTCTTCTCCAGCTCCACGAGTTTCTCCTTCAACCCCTCTGCAGCAGCAACACCACCAGCTTCTTCTCCAGCTGCAGCCACACAGCCGTCGAAGAAAAGCCGTCGTCAGCCCTACGAAGCCTCTTGGCGCACTCGCTTGATCGAAGGCTTGACGTCGACGTCCTCGCCAGAGCTGTCCACCAAGTCATCACCACCAGAGGAGCTCCTGGAAGACGGAGTCGAAGAAGAAGAAGGCGTAGCACCCCCCGACCTTGTGGAAGCATCACTGCTTGACTCCTGAGCTTGCGGGTCCATGTTGTTGTCGCTCGGATCAAAAGCACGGACGGCAACAGTGCTCTCACCATCAAATCGACAGCAAAGAACATCGCCATCGCGCAGACCCAAACGGCGAGAAAACGAACTCCAACCAGAGCCAAGAAAGACCAAGCGGGACCGGTCAAACTCCAAATCAACATAGGAGGGAGCTCGATCGCTCCCCTGAAGATGCAGAAGCAAGCCATCCAAACCAAGATCGGCCACAATGGAAGAAAAAGAAGGAGGAAGAAGAACGCGAGTGGCATTAAGGCCACGAACGCGCAATAAGAAGTCATGCCGCCAAAAGCCCTCCGCAGAAGACGAAGAAGGTGGTAGCGGATTGCCATGTCGACCACCGCGTCCAGAACGAGGAGTACGTCCACCTCTACTACGACGGACGCGACCACGGCCGGAGCCTCGCTTTGGAGCCATGAAAAGCTAGTAAAAGGGAAGTAGAAGAGGAGACAGATGGAGGAAAGCAAACCAGGGCGAAGCCAATTTATAGGGCGAGGAATCCCCGACGCGGCAAGGCCAAGCGGTGCCCGCACTTAATCCAAAAATCAAAAACCACGCCGACGCTTCAAAATCCGAGGCCAAAAGATGCTCGCCCATGGGGAGCGCTGTTCATACTACCATCAAATCACGCGCGTTGGAAACGCGCGCCTCGGGAACTTAACCGGCGCTGCTCGAACGCCACTGAGCTCATCATTATGACCGGTCAAAATGAAAAGACGGTTCACTACCAAGCATCTATGACAATAACCACACAGTGACGTGGTCATCCTGACAGAAGAAAAAAAGCAGAACACCAACCAATGTCTTGTCACAGGCAAATCGTATCAGGTACGCTACCAACGCCTAGAGATTTTATCAGATCTTTTTCCAACAAAGAAAAAACATCTCACTCCCATCGGGAGGAGCCCATCTCGAGAGTCCCCAGGTTCCCACTCATCTGAAGATCAACAAGGTGCTCGAGTGATCACTCGCACGCACTAGAGTTACAGGTGCTCCCTCACCTATGAACCCACAAGGTGCTCGAGTGACCACTCGCACCCTTAAGAGTCTCGGGTGCTCCCTCACCTCTGAAAGAAACTCAAAACAGCTTTCGAGTAATTACTCGCAGAAGGATTCCTCGCCTGAGCACTCGAAACAAGCTCCGCGAGTGAGATGAGTGAACAGCTCGCTTGATGATTTGTTCCAAGTGGGTGAAATGCTATAAGGCTCCGCGCCTCAAAAACACACCTATTCCTGGAACCACGACACACTGTGCCCAGATGCCACGCAAGACTAGCGTGTAGGTAAGACCCCGCTGCAAAGTTCGGCCGGGCTGGGACTTGCCGAAGATCGATTTCACTCCCAACCTTTCCATGCGCTGCGCATGAAGTATAAATCCGGGCGGACGCGCCTTAGGCTACGCAACCAACTGGCGGCAAATGAACACCGTAAGACCTGAAGCGGCCGAACTTTTGCTATGCTCCAGTATTCCAAGCTCATGTCGAGGGACATGGGTTTGATTGGGCGATCGCAGTATTTGCCACTAGCGCAATTCACTAAGGCTCGATCCGTCGACTCCTTGGGCCCTTTCTGCTTAGCATCCCTCGAAACAGGTTTTGTCATGGCCACCATGCTGCCAGCGACCGCGGATGCACCGCGCATACAAGCCACGGAAGTATGAAGATGAACTCGAGTCCCTGCGCGACTCTTCGAGTCCCCCAGGCACTCGGGGGCTACTGACGAGGGGGTGACCCCACGACTCCTACTAATGAGCCTACCCGGTGTCATTGAAGGCCCACGGAGCTACCGCCGGACTCGCCTTGGCCCGTTAGATGGCACCGACATTGAGAGTCCTCGACTGACAAGGAAGGTGCAGGGACTTGCCGTACAAGCTAGGGTTAGATTACCTGTAATTGGAGATTGATTCCCCGAGACCTGGTCTACTATATAAAGGCCAGGAGGGGCAACGCATAGAGGATCGAATAATACATCGCCTGTAACCCTAGCCTAGAGCGCATCTGCCTTGGCATCCCCTGTAACCTCTCCACAATCAATATATCGAGCAGGAAGTGTGTCCTCCTGTTTGCCGACGAGCTTATCGTCCAACCTGTGTCTTCTCCAACTAACCCAGGGTCCCTGACCATGGGATTTGCCGGGGCCGATCCTCGACAAGATGTATGTAGATGTACTTCAATGTTAAATACATTTATTTGAGAGAGGATTGGCGATGACGGTGCTACTTTTTTGCGGCAACGGGAAAAGATACCGTCGAGAATAATTAGCCATCATATCATCCAATAATTTTGTGGCAATGCCAAGAGTGAAGCCATAAATGTTCCTCCCACGGCTGAATCTAACAAGTTTCACGAAGAAAAGTTTAATCCTTCATATAAAGTTTGGATGATCATCCAAGTAGTTAGTCCACAAAAATCGGACGTTTATTCCCATTGACAAAAGAAACTACATTCTTCAAATATGTATGCACATTAATCTTCACTTTGATCCTAGAAAAATTGCCTTCAAAGTCTTGGGACTTTGGATCAACATAGACCTACTTGCCCATCTTTCTTGCTAGATATTTAATTAAGGGCACAAAACCATCTAAAAACTCATGAATATAGATCCACAACTCATGTCGAGTTTGACTGTATATAGTTTAGTGAAACCATCATAAGGCGCTAATATAATGTCATCGCCATGATACGTCCAAAGTCCCTCCTCCATCACGTGTTCCCAACCCCCCCAAGCATGAGAAATGTAGTGTGCATAAATTGTGCTCAAGCGGATGAATTTACACCTTCTGAGCAAGATCCCACGCAGCACGTGTGATTTTATAGAACTAAAACTGGCTATAAGGTTTGTCGGCTATAGCCATGCATCAAGTCCTCTCTTTCGTGATCAAATCCCCCTCCTCCGCCACGACATCATCGAGGACATTCTCTTTCAAACTATCTCTTCCATCATGGATTTAAACTCCATTGTGCCGTCAGAACCAGATGCATCATACTGCATTGGTTAACCCTAGCACGAAGGGAGAAATTGTCAGGTTGTGGGGAACCCTACCGCCATTTGCCGGCAGATGCAGCTGCACTCGGACCCGATACGAAAAGGTCAACAAGAGGGGAGAGAGTCCTTACAGCGGGGGCTAGTCGCCGTCGAGAGGAAGGCTAACCCTAATGAGAGGGGAATTGGCTACCCGTTCCATGGAATAGATCCAAGCATGTATTACTAGCTATAACATTCTGCGGGAAAAGGCCCCGTTTGGATTGTCATTTTGAAGCCCAAACCCATTATAATTGTTTCTTTTTGCTCTGGACCGCAAACTACACTTGCATGGTTGTTTTGGACTCGAAAAAATGATCTGCATTGTTGTTTAACACCCGGGAAAACACACACTGGTCAGGGGCTCGGCAAAATTTATCCAAGACGTCGGGCTCATAATCACGGTAAGGTTCGAGGACGACACCAGGGTCTCACACAAGGAATCAAAGCCGTGGCGGTGTCACCGACCTTGACATGCCGCGAATACGAATGTAAGTGACCAACCGTTGGTTTCATTTTCTCCAAATCCAGTGCCGATCGAGGTCAACAAACTATCCGGAGTGCGCGCAAAGCTCCCGATGACGATAAAAATACAACAACACATCACCACCTTTCTCAATTCAGTACAATCAAGCTGCCCTTGTGAAATACAGTTGTAAAAACAATTCACCCTAATTTTGAAGGTTTCTTTTAAGAAAACAATACAAAGGAAGACACTCACATATATGTACGTACACTCATCCCTATAAGCACACACATGCAGACCCTACTCCTATACTCTGTCGTTCGCTGGATCAAAACCTAACCCTGCCATTCGCTGGTCCATTATACTCCATTTGTTCAGAATTAGTTGAACATGGTATTGGTTCAAACTTAGTTTAAACTTGAACTAAATTCATGTCAAATTATTCCGAACGGAGAGAGTAAATCTGAAAATCCTACCACGGAAAAAACAGCTCATCCGGCAAAAATCTACTTCCCTTCGCCCGTCCCCTGATTCGGTCATCGGGCATCAAGCAAGCAAGGAAAGATTTCTAAACGTCGGCTTATTTTCTCCAAGAGAAGAATAACCCTAGCTACAGGGGCATTGAGCCTAATTATCTTTTATTTTTTTGAAGGAAATGAGCTTGAGCCTAATTATCCTTTGTAGGGGTAAACACGCTCCGTTCTATTACTCGAATGAAAACCAGAGCCTAATTATCAGGGGGTCAACTATTTAACATAGGTCCCTCTCCTTTGGGAGCTTTCATAGAGGTCCCTCTTTAGGCATTAGGAGCATGCCAAGTGATTCACTAAATGTGTTGTGTGCTTGGCGCCCACAGGATTTCAAGAAACAAATCACATGTTTTCGTTTATTTTCTATGTTCTTAAGGTTTTTCTTGATTTTCTTTAGTTTTTGACAAAACAAATGTGCTCCCATGGAGCAAATTTATGCCTACACCAGAAACAAATATGTACTTATTAAAAAAAAAAACAGTCTGTAAAAAATATGTGTATCCACAAAAAGGAAATTTGTGCTTCCCAAATAGGAATATATATATATTGTTGAAAATGTATCTTTAACCAAAATAAAAATATGTGCTACATGAGAAGCAAATATGTGCCTTCACAAGAAGCAAATATGTGTTTTTTTAAAGATAAAAACACAGTGTGCCGAAAATATGTGCTTCCACGAGAAGTAATACGCGCCTCGAGAAGCAAATTTATTTTTACAAAAAGAAGAAAATCATAGTTCCTCGAAAATTTATGTCTCCACGATAACCAAATATGTGCTTCTCGAAAAAGGAAAATACATAGTTCATTGAAAATCTATGCCTCCACGAAAAGAACATGTGCTTCCGCTATTTTTATTTTATTTCTTGTTTCTCCATTTTTTCGGTTTCATTTTTATTTCTGATTTCTTGGTAAAAAAATCAAAACCTATTAACATGACATCTAGTTTCAGTGATCCTGACGCGAGAAATTTACATTAAAAGCGGTTAATGATTTGGATGCATGGTTCAAATGCTGTTGTTTTTTTTTTTTTTGAAAAACGATAATACGAAAAAGGCAAATTTTCAAATCATGATGAGTGAGATAGGCAATGCGCAACTTATCACCACCAAAAAAAAAGAGTGGCCGTCACAAAAGGTATCATTTAACTTGTAGATCATGTCTTTTCTTCCTAGGCCGCTCGTGCGTGCACATTGTTCTGTAGGACAAAGAAGTGCAATTTCTTTTCTCTTTGGTTGAAGTTGAATGTGCACCCCCAAGTGGCTCAATGTCATTGCCAATTTCGTAAAGACCGTCGCCATGCCCACTGGTGAAAATGGTGATCTAACAAAAGCATCCCTTGCGTCAGCCAAAAGGATGGTTAGGAACCCAGGGAGGAGGTGGAAGGAAGAGAAGTGAGAAGCAAGAAGGGGCATGAGCCAAGATGAAGAAGAGGTTCGAGGATATCATGACGAAGGAGGATGCATGTGTTAGGAGCAATGACGTGAAGAAGGAGAAGAAGGCGGAGAAGTTTGAGAAGTTCATGGTGGTGCAGGAGAAGACGATCAAGCTCCAAGAGAAGATTGTTGAGTTCGATAATCACCATCATTGAAACAACATTTCTTCGATCATCAAAAACAACATCTTTGGCACTTGTAATTCACATCACTACGACACAACGCTAAAGATTATTGCTAGCAATAGGTCACACTCTTTGAATGTTATGAGCACCAAGATGTTTTCTTAAAAAATGAAGCTTGAAGAAAATCACTGAGATGTTCCTTCTTGAAAACCATTATAGCATCCAAGCCAATATAGTAGAAATCATGAATGATCACACCTTCATCTACTACATAATATTATAAATTATCTTATAGGGTTACATTTCCATGAGAGGAAACAACCAGAAAAATCTTCAGACATGATACCACAAGGCTTGAAATTATTTGAAGAAAATAAATTTTACAAAGGAAAAAATCAACACTAAAGACATAACTAAAAATAGAATTTAAAAACAACACTAAAGGAAAAAATCAAACTGACCATGACATGATGGTTAACATTAACATCACTCATCATTTGGACAAAAGGACGCCACGATATGCAGTTGTCGTCGAAGAGATCATGTATCATGAAACATAACTCACAATATATTTAAGATTGACACCGTGAGTATAAAAGCAGTTGTCAACAAGCTCCCTTTCAGAATCATTAAGATCCTCAAGAGCTACAAACAGAAAATGTCTTATGAAACATAATGAATCATAAGGAATAATAGTTTCCCATAATAAATATCAACACCAAGTAACATGCCATATTGATCAGGACTAACAATAATTGTATAACGACAATGAAGTCCATAATCAAAGACTAGTTCCATCCAACCAGGACCATGGAATTTACTGTTGATCTGACCATGCTTAAACAAAAATCCATATGGTACACCCTCATTAGTGTGAAAGGCAGGTTCAGTATAATTGAGCCCCCTCTACATGGCTAAATCCTTCCAATGCTCAATATACTAAGTAAGATGAGCTTTGGCATTGCGATGAATATACTACAAAGAAACGAAACATAAAGTTTAAACTCATTGCAAAAACAATGGACAATAAAAAACTAGAACTAGGTATGCATCACAATAACTTTTGCCAACAAAAGGAATCTCAAAAAATAAATTGTTGAGGTCGCCACATGTCTAGAATCGCCCATCCAACACCATAATGAACTTATCTAAAGAATCGTCGCTGGCGCGCGCGGGATGGGGGGGAGGGTCTAAGGCCACTTTACCTACCGCAGAAAGGGTAATGCATAGCTGCAAAATAAAAATTTAAAAGATAGATCATTAAGAACTAATTCAAAGTCACATGCTCTATGATGGGTTGATAACTATCATTTGGTACAAATCACGGTGAGGAGTAGGAATTCATTGGGGAAGATTGTCGCAGTAGAGAAAGGAGATAAAGTGTTGATCGCCGGAGGAGCGAGGGTAGAGGCGGCCGCAACGCGCGAGGGGGGCGGGGGATAGGGTAGAGGAAACAAGCCAAGGAGTGGCGGCGACCCGAGGAAGGAAGAAGGATGGAGGAACATACGAGATAGATTACAAAGTTTGAGGTTTAAAGTGAAAAAGGGAAATGCAAAAATAGGAAAAGCGAAAACCGAAAAAGACTGTTGATAGCATGTCCTTACAACATCCATCAAACACGTAGCACGACAAAAAACTACCTCGATTCGCCATAACGCGACATTTGTCGCACTAGGAAGTTGTCATGAGTGACCTTCGTGGAGGGTATCCCTTAACTAGTGATACCAGGATTCCCTTAACCGATGATTTTGCTGATCCTAATCCTGTACTTCGGACCCATGAGCAAACTCACAAAATGGGCCTTAATGAAGTGAAAAATACTAGCTTATATACATGTATACCACCAAAATTATTTGATTAACCATGTGATGGAGCATGGATAGCAAAATTTTGAGGCCACAAATTTTCTTTTCTGTTTAAGGCTTCTTTGATTAGCACATCCAAGAAAACGTACTACATGAAATAGAATAATTATAGGATTGTAATGCCATGCCTATTTAAATTTTTAGGATTTTTGTTTGTTTGATTGCATAAAAATGGAATGCATGCTAAAATTCTTATGAAATGTAGTAACAGAAGAAACCCTTAGAAATAAAATCTATAAGACTCAAACTTATGAATCAAGCGATCAACATAGAGAAATTTCTAAGGAAAAACCATTAGAATTCCTATAAAATCATTTGATCATAGAAGCCCTAGTATCTTGCATTGCACGGAAAATTAGAAAAGGTATTTTCAGAGCCCCTCCAAAAAAGTAAGACAGGGATAACTGCATTTTACTTGTGATCTCATCATCCACACCCACATTAAACCAGATTGTACCTCATAAACGGAAAATTAGAAAAGGTATTTCAGAGCCCCTCCAAAAAAGTAAGACAGGGATAACTGCATTTTACTTGTCATCTCATCATCCACACCCACATTAAATCAGATTGTACGGAGTATTAAAACAGAATGAGTACATGATCCATCAAAAGAAAAAGGAATCTAGCAGATCTTACAATTAACCACGAAAGAACTGACATGATCGATGATAAATACTACTAGCATAAACTTGATTTAGGTCTGACTGTAACCCATGACAGCGAGCACTTGAAAACACAGTTGCAATGTCGCACGGTGATAACATAACACTACTAAAAGTAATTCTAGCTAGAAGACTTGCATGTCGATAACATAACATAGCTCAATTCTCCACCACAATCAGGCAGCAAATCGACTTGAAGGAGTGCCCGCTCACATCAAGTTCGTGCTGCAAGATCCAACTTCCACTTCAGTCACCAACGCCTGCACTCCAGCTTCCATTTCACTCACCAACTCCTGCACTCCAACATGAGCTCCAGCAAGTTAATAGTGTCCAAATAGCTAGCTGCATTTTTGCCAGAAAAAGGTACAGCGCCAAGCTCGAAAGTTTTTGATATTATTCATGAATGAAAAGGTAAAACCTACTGGTGGGTGCTGAAGTACTTGGCAAGAAAAACATCAGGGACCAGTACATTGCAAGAGATAGCAGAATATCAACATGGTGGTTATAACACACTGCAGGTAGAATATTATTTATCGGTGATGGACTTTCTCTAACATGTTAAAACTAAGAGTTTCTCAGGTATCAATAGTACAGATCGATGGAAAGTTTCTACATGGTATGAAACGGTTGAGGGTATTCAGTTAATTTACCTGCATTTGTGGCAGATGTGATCCAAGGGCTTTTAATAGGCTGTGAGAGTGCAGAACCTGTGAAAAGTGACAAATGATGCTCATAGGGGCCCTTGATTGGTTAATTTGGTGTTTACTCAACCATTCTAGGGTTCAAAGAATTTAAATACTTCACCTGAATTTTCAACTGATGAGCACCAAGGACAATTAGGCTGACCTATGGAAGTTGGAGCACCTGATTCGAATTTTGCCGTTATAAACAACAACATGCAGCCAAGCACTGTGTTCCAACTTCCAAGTGCCAACTAATTACCTGTATTTGTCACTGAAGAGGAGCCGGTGGTTTTAGCAGGACTTGTCTCCGTACGAAACTTGGTCTGCAGAAGTGGAGTACCAGAAGCACCTACAACAAATTCGTTACAAGTGGCATCACGTGGACACTTAAAAATGCAACAAACAACTTGAAGCCCAATAAGTAGTGCATCTATGAGAATTATTATGCAACATAACAGTTAGGGAGGGATGCTTCTAGCCTAAATCTTGTAAAGCGTATCATGTCATTAGCACATCTGAACATTTCTATAGAAGTATGGTTTCATAGATTAACTCAGCTGAGCAGTCAGAAATGACATCAGGTTGCCAGGCATTGAGAACAGAGACAGTGCTATGCAACAAAGTTGAATTAGAAAATTAAAAAGCAAGATACAAGGCATCAAAGTTTATAGTTCACACATTGTAATCTAAGGGCAAGACAACTGTGAATTAATTAAATTACCTTCCTTTGCATTTGATTGAAGAGGGTTGCCCTGATGGAACTCCGGAAGTTTACCGGCTTTTAGACACCCCTCTGAATTTTATCAAGTGAATTTATGAGCACACACACAAACCCAGATAATCAAAAAGGTATCCGCAAACAAAGCAAAATCAGAAACAAATAATCAGACATGTTCTTTACAAACTGGTATTAGATGGTCAGAGACTAATTTTACCAATAAGATCCCCCACCCGGCGGAGTGCATTCTCGGGCAACGCTGCGATTCAAAACATAGCAAACATTAACTGTGGCACATATGAGGAGGTTAGCAAAGGGATGTTGCTTTTATGCCAAGATGTTCATACCATAAAGTGGGGTTGAAGAGTGCAGGCTGCAAGAAGCAAGGAAAATGTGTGAATTCCAAGTGAAAACTCAGAGACAGCATCTGATGGTAATTAATCAAGTTGTACATACCTCCTCTTCCTTTTGAGATAGCACTTGGCAATAGCCACGGACTTTGGCCGCCGGAATTGTTGCCTCCGGTGATGCCTTGGACCAAGGGGACTAAAAAAATTAAACATGATCATGTGGTTGGTGATTTCAGATTGACATGTAGGAGTAGTTGATAATCGGACAGTAAGTAAAAGATAGATGGGATAAATGGCCCACCCCATGGGAAACAAGTCCTGCGGGAGACCTGGGCCGCCGGGCAATTGCAGCTTGCGTCTCAACTCTGGACATTCAAGCGCCAAGCCGTCGGCAATCAACGATGCCTTCTCCCTCACCAGTATCCAGTCCAGGGACGCCCTAACAGAGACAGTTTTCATCTGAGGCCGGCTCGCTCAACAATGGCAAGTCGAGCAGTGAGTGCCTCGAAACATTGCAGTACGTACGTACGTACCTGAACTGCGGCGAGTGGAGCGTGTGTTGGAGGATGGAAGAGAACTTGGCGATGCGTCTGCAAAGGATGGTCAGCAAGTGGAGATCGAGGTGCACGGAGCCGTTGACGAAGCCGCCCGCTGAGCACGCGGCGACGTTGGACAGGGAGCAGAGCGCGTGGAGGAAGATGAGGACGGAATGGGCCTCGACGCCCCGGTCCCTGGCCGGCGGCAGGTAGCCCGTTAGGTACTCGGCGGCTTCGCCCCACCGACCCCAGATCAGCAGCTGCCGCAGATGCAGCCTGCTCATCTGCACATCCGACTCATGCACGACGCTGCATTGCATACATACACGGCAGGGGTTGCATTAGCGGCGGCCGGCGGCGGCAAGGAGACGAGCAGGTGAAACGGTTTGGCGGCGTACCTGTCGTAGGCGGTGTCGAAGCCCTGGAGCCAGAGGTAGGCGAGGAGGCGCCGGTTACGGAGCCGCCTCACCAAGGGATAGTCATGGAGCTTGCCGCTGCCGAGGCCTATGGTCTCCATCGGCTTGCCGCTGACGAGGTCCAGGATCTCCTTCCGTTCCATTGCAGAGGTTCGCTAGGGATTTGCGGGAACAAACGCGAGGATTCGATTTGCGCAATCGGCTAGGGATTTGGGGCGGTGGTGTCCGGGACCTTCGTTCCTCAACCGGGGGTCCGGGGCGGCGGGGAACTCAGTCCCCGGTCGTCCCCGCTCCCCTCTCCCCGCTCCTCGCTCCTCGTCTCATTGAGGACTTTGAATTAAAATATTTTTTACTGAATTGGTCCCACATTTCCTTGTGTGTGATCTCCTACGTTAGATCCTCAAAAATGGACACTGTATATCCGTGGATTTATTCGAACCAATCCGCGAACATGGTTACGGGAATTTCCAATCGAATTTTGTAAACGTTTGTTCAGCTTCAATTTCAATTAAAAAGAGCTCAATTAAAAATGGATAGTAATGAATAAATTAGCGCTAGATCACAATAAAAAAGAATAGGATTTCTCGTTGATTTTATTGCTCTAGATGCATACCTCTTTCTTCTTGTTCAGTACTAGAAAAGAATTCACTCCAGATCACTAAACTTGAGTTGGTGCTCACTTTGATACCCCTATTTTGAAATACCCTAACGCTCTGTTTGAATGTCTGTATTGAAGACCTTCGTATTGTATTGGTTTTAATTTCAATTCAACTAGAAAACTGTAATGAACATGAATACAAATTCGGTTGTTTGGATGTTAATTGAATTGGATGGATGAAATCCTACTAGTTTCAATACAAAATCATGTTTGAATGTCAAACTTTGGAATTGTATATTTACATGCTTTGTTTTATATGTGTCAAATGAAATATGCACAACAATTGGATTAAAAGTTAACATGTAGTTTTGGATCTATACTTTAGTGCAAAAACTGCTCCTTGTGCTAAAACGCAGATAATCTACCGCCAGCCACCACCAACCGGCGAGCCGCGCCGCCGCACTCCGGCGAGACAACCTGCACCGCGCCAGCCACCACCGCCGCATGTCTGCTCCTCCCCGTGCGCTCCCTCTCCTCTCCTCCTCTTTCTCTCTCTTTTCTCTCTGCATGCCGAGCCATGCCGCCATGGCCATGGCCGCCGCCTAGAGACCTCGTCGCATCGCCCGTTTTCCCGCCGTCCGCCCAGATCCGGCCAGGTCCGCCCTGTCCCCGGCCTCCCCAACGCCCAGGCCTCCTCCCGTGCTCCTCCGGTGAGGTGGCCGGCGTCGCCAGCCGCCGCTCGCTCGATCCAGACGGGAGAACGGACGCCACCCGCTCAGTTCGGCCAGCTGGGTCGGCGCGCCTCCAGCGGCCCAGCCGAGCGCGGAGTACAGTGCTCGCCGCGTCGAGCTCCGGTGCCCACCATGTAGGCGGATGGGGGAGGGATACCAACCTCGCCGGAGGAGGTGAGGATGGGAGGAGGAGGTGCGGAGCACGGCGGTGATACGTCTCAAACGTATCTATAATTTCTTCTTGCTCCATGCATGTTTTGTGTGACTTTGTCATGTTTTGCTTGAACTTTCATACACTTTTGAGCATATTTGGACTAATCTATTAACCCAGTGCACCCAGCTGCCAGTTTTTGTTTTCTGCTGTTTTTGTATTTCAGGTTTTCCGACCATTAAAAGTGCTCCAAAAAATCCGAGAAAATCAGATAAAAAATCAGCGCAACGGAAGCTTCCGGAATCACCAAAGGAGGGAAGGAGGTCCACCACCAGGCAGCCAGGAGGGCAGGTGGCGCGGCCCCACCCTAGGCCGCGTCAGGGACCCTCCTGACTGCCTCGTGGCCCCTCTCGGTGCCCCCCTTCGCCTATATTTACCCCCCGTGACGAAAACCCCTAATATCGATCCCTCTTTCGCGATCTTGCCTCTGTACCGCCGCCGCCGCCGTTTCAAGATCGGGGTTGCCTGGAGAAGCTGCTCCGGCACCCTGCCGGGAGAAGCTACCCCCTCCGGGAGACCATCCGTAGCCATGGATGCCTCCCGTATGTACCATGAGTAGTTTCCCTTGGACCATGGGTCCGTGACCAGTAGCTATGTGATCTATCTCTTCCTTCTTTGTGCTTCCACTTTCGAGACCTCGTGAGCTGCCTCACATGATCGAGACACCTTTGTAATTTTCTGCTATTGCTATGCTGAGTTTGTTGGGATCTGATGGATTATGAGACTATGTTCAGATTGTGATGAGTAATATATTTGGTTCTTCTATTTTATATTTTGTTCTTGAGTAAATTCTTGCATGTTCTCCGTTGCCGTATTTTACTTTGGCCAAGTGATTTATTGGAACTCCAAGAGGGAGTGTTATGCTTGATTGTGGGTTCAGCCCCTTGATGTCTAGCTTGAGTGACAAAAACATGACACTAGGGGATGTGTTGTTGCCACTAGGGATAAAACAACGGTGCTTGTATCCGCGGGTGCAAGGATTGTTTACTTTACGCAAAGTTCTTTTAATGCAGTTGTCTGTTGCTTTGAGTTTACGCTTTGGTGAGATTCGCAACTTAATATCAGGGAGATGTTCTGGATAGATATCTCAAGGTGGATGATTCGTAGTTGATGCAGATGGATTTCGGTCTACTTACCTTGACGTACTGCCAATTGCTTTTGAGCCCTTCCTTTCTTTGCAGCATAGTTATCATTGCGGTGCCTTCATAATCCTGTCAATTGCCCAACTGTGATTTGTTTACCTCGCTAGCACTTTTATCGTCTTTTGGGAGAGAGACATTACTAGTGAAAATCACGTGACTTTGGTCCATCTTCATATCATTGTTTACACCATCAATTTACTTTCAGTATTTACTTCAAAGGAAAAAAAAGCATGGGATATGTCGTCTTCAAACTATTCCACATAGAGAGACACCGACCGGTCTTGTGCCATAGGAATAAACCTATGTAGCTAGGGCACACAATTAGACCGCACCTATGTATTGACATCAGCACCAAAATTTTAAAGAAGGAATTGTCCTTTCACGGGCGCACATGGCTCCTTAAGACCAGTGTGCCGCAAAGTTCTGGGCTAAGACGGGACCGTCGACGAAGGATGACCACGACATGGCATAGATGGTGGTGACGCCCTCTAAGGCAGGCGATGCCATACTTCTTGACGAAGAAGATGAAGACGTGGTGGACGAAAAGAAGATGGCTACCCCCCTCCCCTCCCGGCTGCTCGATGCGACGGAAAGGTCGTTGTGGGTAGGATTAGGTGCTTGTGATCCCCATCCCCGATGTAATAATAAAGCACCGTAAGAATCCTAGAATCCATCGGTGTAGAACAAATGGATTCGAGGGTTCGTCGGCCGTGTTTCCCCTAAATTATTCCTCCATCCCCGATCTGTTCAATCTACTTTTAACACGCTCCAATCTAGGCCACAAATCTAATATACCGCGACTCAAAAGCAGTAAATCGATAGACATTGTAAAGGCTTACCACCATGGTCGATGCAGTCGTCAATCCGATGCTTCCGCCGCTAGTGTGAACGGGAAAGAGAGGATATGGAGCGGTGAAGAGAAGTTATGGCAAGGCTTCGGGAAACAATGCCGCTTCTCGAGCCTGGCTCCTCGCGTGCAAGGGACCCACCACTTGCGCTCGACTTAGTCTGTCTCACTAGAACCGTTGATTAGATCGTTTTCAACGGGCGTGGATGAGAGATGATTTAAGTTACGTGCAGTGCGGACCAAACAGTGTTCGCGGGCAACCAAACACATTTAAAATTACTTGAAAGCCTCGTCATTTATAGATTTAAAATACATAGAAAAATAAAAGTTTAAAAAATATCCCCTCTTTTTCAGCATAAAAATCGCGAAAGTTTAGGAGCGGGCACCGGGCACCGGGGAGGAGGAAGGGAGAGAGTCCCCGGTTGGGGAAACGACGACGGGCGGGTCCCCATGCCGTCTCGTCATATGCTGCTAGACTTGGCTCCCCCAAAAAAATCAAATCCTCGCGTTTGTTCCCCAAAATCCCTAGCGAGTTCCTCGGCTGCATCCAGCGCAATGGGACGGAAGGAGATCCTTGACCTCGGCAGCGGCGGGACGGAGGAGATCCTGGACCTCGTCAACGGCAAGCCGATGGAGACCATCGTCCTCGGCAGCGGCAAGCTCCAGGACCACCCTATGGTGAGGCGCCTCCGTAACCGGCGCCTCCTCACCTACCTCTGGCTCCAGGGCTTCGACACCGCCTACGACAGGTACGCCCGCCCGCCCGCCCGCCGTTCCACCTGCTCGTTCGTCTCCTTGCCGCCGGCCTCCGCTAATGCAACCCCTGCCGTGTATGCAATGCTTGCAGGGTCGTGCACGAGTCGGGTGTGCATATGAGCAGGCTGCATCTGCGACAGCTGCTCACCTGGGGTCGGTGCAGGGAAGCCATCGACTACATAACGCGCTTCCTGCCGCCGGCGAAGCACCGGGGCGTCCAGACCCGTTCCCTCTTCATCTTCCTCCACACGCTCTGTTCCCTGTCCAACGTCGCCGCCGCGTGTTCACCCGGCTGCTTCGTCGACTCCGTGCACCGCGACCTTAACTTCCTCAGGCCCCTCTGCAGTCGCAGCGCCAAGCTCACTTCCATCCTCCAACACACAATCCGCTCCCCGCAATTCAGGTACCTACTTCCTAATACGCACTGTTCGACTTGTCATTGTTGAGCCTCCGATGAATCCTGTCTCTGTAGGGCGTCCCTGAACTGGATACTGGTGAGGGAGAAGGCATCATTGATCGCCGATGACTTGGTTCTTGAGACTCCTGAGCTGAGACGCAAGTTGCAATTGCCCGGCGGCCCAGCTCTCCCGCAGTACTTGCTTCCCATCCGGTGGGTTACTGTACCTGTACTCATTCATCCAATCTCGATCTTACTGTCCGAGTATCAACTCTATATGTCAATCTGATCAACCCCCCACATGATCATGTTTAATTTGCTAGTCCCCTTAGTCGAAGGCGTCCAAGGCGCCACTGGATGCAACAATTTCGGCGGCCAATGCCGGAGGCTATTGCCAAGTGCTATCTCAAGAGGAAGAGGAGGTATTTACAACTTGATTTATTGTCCTCAGATGCTGCCTCTGAGTTTTCACTTGGAACTCACACGTTTTCCTTGTTTGTTGCAGCCTGCCGTCTTCATGCCTACCTCCTGGTATGAACTTCTTGGCATAAAAGCAACATGCCTCTGCTAACCTCCTCATATGTGTGACAGTTAATGTTTGCTATGTTTCGAATCGCAGGATTGCCCGACGATGCAGTCAGCCGGGTGATGGATCTTATTGGTAAAACTAGTCTCTGACCATCTAATACCAGTTTGTAAAGAACAAATCTGGTTTTTTTTTTCTGATGTTGCTTTGTTTGCGGATATCTCTTTGATTATGTTAGTTTGTGTGTACTGATAAATTCACTTGATAACATCCAGAGGGGTGTTTACAAGCCGGTAAACTTCCGGAGCTCCATCAAGGGTACCCAGTTCAATCTAACGCAAAAGACGGTAATTTAATTAATGCACAGTTGTCTTACCCTTAGATTACAATGTACAAAGTTAGGTCGAGGCATTCTCTAATTTTATCTTATTTGATGCCTTGTATCTTGCTTCTCAGTTTTCTAATTTATCTTTGTTACAAACCACTCTCTCTGCTTTTACTGTACATATTTTATCGTTGCTGTTTTTTTAATTGCTAGGCTAGGTTTATGCTTGGGATATTTCATTGAAGTGGCCCATACACCCTTTAGTCTCACACTACATTCTAGCTTTTAGATTCCTAAACTTATTGTTTGCCAAACACCTCCTAAGTTCCATATTCTAATTTTCCTTTTGTTCGTTGCTTACATGTTATATATATTATATGATCATATCACTTGGGCATTGTATGCACATGGGCATATTAATTCATAATAGAACATAAATGCAGCAGCCTCCTCAAAGCTGGATGTCGTTGTATGTTATCACTTATCAATGTGTGTTGTGGCCTTGTGGGGCAACCTGCTGCCATGTCTAACTTCTCAACTGAGTTAATATATGAAATCGTACTTCTTTAGAACTGTTGAAATGTGCTAGTGAGGGTCTATTTATACCATTGATAATGTGATAGATGACATGATATGCATTAGAAGATTTAGGCTAGATTCATCCCCCCTGAGTCTTCTGTTATGTTGCATATATTTCTCCTACATGCACTACTTACTGGGCTTCATGTAGCATTTTTAAGTGTCCACCTCATGCCACTTCTAACGAACTTGTTGCAGGTGCCTCTGGTACTCCACTAATGCAGACCATGTTTGGTACTGTGACAAGTCCTGCTGAAAACACTGGGACCTCATCAGCGACAAATGCAGGTAATTAGTTGGAACCTGGAACACACTGCTTTGTGGCTGTTGTCGTTTCTTACTGCAAAATTTGTTTCAGGTGCTCCAATTTCCATAGGTCAGCC
The DNA here is from genome assembly GCA_950022295.1 of Bromus sterilis. Lineage (NCBI taxonomy): Eukaryota > Viridiplantae > Streptophyta > Magnoliopsida > Poales > Poaceae > Bromus > Bromus sterilis. Next base: position 12,261,317 of record OX465596.1, read on the forward strand.
TAATTGTCCTTGGTGCTCATCAGTTGCAAATTCAGGTGAAGTATTTTAAATTCTATGAACGCTAGAATGATTCAGTGAATACCAAAATAACCAATCAATGGGCTCTGAGCGTAATTTATAACTCTTCACAGGTGCTACAGTCTCACAGCCTATTAAAATCCCTTGGATCACATCTGCCACAAATGCAGGTAAATTAATTAAATACTCTCAGCCATTTCATACCACGTAGAAACTCTCCATCTGTACTATTGATACCTGAGAAACTCCATCACCTGAATAGAAACTCTCCATCTGTACTATTGATACCTGAGAAACTCCATCACTATTGCAACAAGTTCCCAAGTGTCAACTAATTACCTGCATTTGTCACTGATGAGGAGCCGGTGTTTTTAGCAGGAATTGTCTCCGTACCAAACATGGTCTGCAGAAGTGGAGTACCCGAAGCGCCTGCAACAAATTCGTTAAAAGTGGCATCAGGTGGGCACTTACAAATGCAACAAACAACATGAAGGCCAATAAGTGGTGCATCTATGACAATTATTATGCAACATAACAGTTAGGGGGATGTTTCTAGCCTAAATCTTGTAAAGCATATCATGTCATTAGCACATTTGAATATTTCTAAAGAAGTATGGCTTCATAGATTAACTCAGCTAAGCAGTCAGAAATGACAGCAGGTAGCCAGGCATTGATAGCAGAGACAGTGGTATGCAACAAAGTTGAATCTAGAAAATTAACAAGCAAGATACAAGGCATCAAAGTTTATAGTTCACATATTGTAATCTAATGGTAAGACAATTGTGCATTAATTAAATTACCTTCCTTTGCATTAGATTGAACTGGGTACCCTTGATGGAGCTCCAGAAGTTTACTGGCTTTTAAACACCCCTCTGGATGTTATTAAGTGAACGGGTTTGTTTAGGGCACATTTAGATGTGCTCTAAGTAGAGCACATCTAAGTCCTACACCATTGATTTTACATAGAGATTCGTGTAAAGATTTTTTTTCTTCTTTTTCTTTTTCTTTCTAGTTAGATTGAACCACTTAGATGTGCACTACTTAGAGGTTAGAGCACATCTAGATGTGCCCTAGCAAATCTGTAAGTGAATTTATCAGCACACACAAACTAAGATAATCAAAGAGATATCCGCAAACAAAGCAACATCAGAAGAAAAAAAAACAGATTTGTTCTTTACAAACTGGTATTAGATGGTCAGAGACTAGTTTTACCAATAAGGTCCATCACCCGGTTGACTGCGTTGTCGGGCAATCCTGCGATTCAAAACATAGCAAACATTAACTGTCACACATATGAGGAGGTTAGCAGAGTCATGTTGCTCTTATGCCAAGAAGTTCATACCAGGAGGTAGGCATGAAGATGGCGGTGTCGAAGCTCTGAAGTCATAGGTAGGTGAGGAGGCGCCGGTTACGGAGCCGCCTCACCATGGGGTGCTCATGGAGCTTGCCGCTGCCTAGGTATATGACCTCCATCGGCTTGCCGCGGACGAATTCCAGGATCTCCTTCCGTTCCATTGCAGAGTCGCTAGGGAATTAGGGGAACACATGTGAGGATTCAATTTGGGCAACAGACTGGCTAGGGATTTGAAGTATATGAGGGTGCAATGTCCGGGATCCAGGACCTTCGTTCTGCCAACCGGGGTGGCGGGGCCTCTCGTCCACGGTCGTCCCCGCTCCCAGTCCCATTGCCGGATGACTTCCCGCTCCCTCTACCGGGACAACTCCCCGCTCCCAGTCTCACACAAGGACTTTGAATTTCCAAAACAAATCACTCGGACTGGTCCGCCTTTTCTTCTTGGCCGACGCTCCGCTACTGGACTTCTTGTGTCTGCCATAATATTTTGCAACTCAATATACCCTATTTTTGTGCCGTTGTGGTTTTTAAATGCACCGTTAATTGAGCAGTCAAATTTGTTGGAGGTTCAGTACAATGCAGTGAATAACTGCTATGTTATTTCGCTCTGAATATTATGTTATGTAGTGATTGATATGTATTAAAAAATTATATGCGAGAGGTGTGTCAATGTGCATGATTTTTCTTAGGTTCATCATTGCTCATGAGTATTGGAGATATAGAATGTTGGAGATGAAGCTAATTTGAGAAAATATGGGCATCTTTAGGCCCAAATTTAGCATTTTGATGTAAAAAAAGGGTAAATACGAACAAAAACTATAGAAAAAGAAAGTTATGAAAAAATAGGATTAAATTTTTCTCTCTAATGGAGACCGTGCAGTGCACGCCCCGCGAAATTTAGGCCTTAATGGTTTACAGTAATTTATAGAAATTCTAAAGAAGGAATTATGTAGAAATAAATAATTTGAATCCTATTGTGTTATATGAATGAATTCTTATTTTTATGTGTGATAAGAACCAAGCACATTTTAAAGGAAAAAATATTAGCCTAAAACAAATGAAAAACAATCATCCTACGAATTTTGTAGAGCAAAAGGGAGATGAGCTCCCCTTGAAACAAAATTTAGTGCCTGCAAAAGAAAACTAGTTAGATTTTACAGCCAGCATATAGGCTATATCATCTTACAAACTACAAGCAGCAACCAAAAGATAAAAGCAATGAACATCACATGCAGGCGCAAAAATAAGAAAATTACACCGCGGCAGAAACTTTACCCATGCCTCCTTAGGCCATTTGCACCGACCGAGGAATTGAGATATATGCCATTTCATTTTTATGATTTTCATATATCCATAATATTTCTATCTTATAGATTAAAGGAGAACCTATTTTTTTAGAAAAGTTCTAAGGAATGTTTTCATTCGCTTCAAACAACACTTCCAACCAAATAGTCACCATGCAAAAATGAATAAATTTTCCATCTAACCATTATACTTCGAGAGCATCTCGACATCCTTCATACGCCAGATTAGACAACAGCGCACATGGTGTTGCGCAATGGAATGGCACATTAACCACTCAATCGGTGGGCAGTGGCTCAGCATTATTTTTAGATTTATAAAACAAATCCACGTTATTGTATATTTGTTTATTGTCTTAGAAAGAATTTATTCGGTTTTCTATTAATTTTTCAATACTTGGTGAAATCAAAAAATGATCACGAATTTTCAAAAGTGTTCACAAATTTGAGAAAATGTTCATGGACTTAATAATCATGATCTAACAAAGTTCATGATTTCGAGAAATGTTCATGGATATTTTAAAATAATAAAATAATAATTCGATTTTTTCATGAATTCAAAAACATTTTATGAATTTGAAAAAACCACAATTTACTAAAATTTGACTGATTTAAAATAATATTCATAAATATTAAAAAGGAAAATAAATGACAAAATAAAAAATGAAACACAATGAAAAACAAACAAGGACAATAAGAATAAACCAGACAAAACCGGCAGAAAAACTAGAGGAAACTTCTAGAATCTTTTGGGCCGGTGTAACAGCCCATATTTCACAAAAATTAAAAATTTTGTTTTCTGCATGAATTGTTTGATTGCCTGATTTGTTTGCGGTGTTTGCATCCCCGATTTATCGATCGGCGATTATTTTCCCCCCTCTTATCTCGTATCGGACGGAGACCGACCCTTGCCACCCTGACACTCGACCTTGCGACACCGGGTTTCGCCCGATCACCGTTGCGAAAACCGCACGAGACCAGCCGCAGCCAACGGAACGGAAAACCCCGTTTAATAATTAAACGGGATATTTTATAGCGCGCCGGAAAATGTTGTCGAAACGTCACCGCAGTGAGGTACGATCGAAGAGCTCGACGCGCTGAGCGCGTGGTTCGAGATTTCGTCGGAATCGGAGTCCGTATGCACCTTCGGCGGTCACGAACGTATTCACCGGACACGCGAGAGGGGTACCGAGGGCGTTTGCGTCAACTAGCCAGCTAACATGCCTATATAAAGACCACCAGCCTCCCACACCCAATTAGGGTTTCCCTAAGCCATTTTTGCAGCCACCCCCCTCCACTTTGCCCCAAATTTGCCTCCAAATCCCCAGATCTCGAAACCCTAGCCCTCCGGAGCCGTCAGATCTGAGATCCGACGCTCCGGGTGCAGCCACGTAGCCCCAACCGCAGCTCCAGACGAACCGGGCCCCGCAGGGCCCTCCTCTGCCGCCGCGGCCCGCCCGAGCCCATCTGGCGCCCGAGCCGCCCGCGTCTCCGTCTCCCGGCCGGCGAGCCGCCCGACGCCGGCGAGCACAGCGCCGCTGCGCCTCTCCTCCTCCCTCTGTCGCGCTCTCCTCTCTCCCTCCTCTCCTCCCGCTCCTCACCCTCGCCATCCCCTTGCTGCAGGCCGCCGCCATGGACGCCAGACGCCCGCGCCCGCCGCCGCACGCCATGGACGGGGTCCGAGCTCCGCCGCCCGCGGGACCGCACCGCATCGCCGCCTGGGTCCTCGCCACCACCTGGATCCGCGCCGCCCTGCCTTGGCCTGCGCCGCCGCGCGTCTCTTCGCCGGAGCCAGGCCGGCTGGAGCCGCCGCCTGCCGGCGGGAAGCAGCCGCCGCCGCTGCTCGGTGCCCGCTCGGGAGGAGCCAGCCGGCTGCCTCCCCACCAACCGCCGCGTGGGCCACGACCTGGGCCGGCCCAGATCGGCCAGGCCAGGCCTTCAGCCCAGCAAGCCCCAGCCCAGCGCGCCCCTCTACCTCATGGGACAGCCCATGGGTGAGGCCATTTCTTTTATTTTATTTTATTTTTTTTCTCTCTGTTATTTTTTTTTTCTGTTGCAAAAACTGCTAAGTCCTGAGATTTATTGTGCTGATTCAATTCCGCGATGCGATTTCCCGTTAAACGGTAGCTCCGATGACGTTGCCCCCAAAACGAAAACTGCTTAGAATTGTGTGTACTTTAATCCGTATTTTGTGAGTTAATTGTTTTGAGGTTGTTTAGATATAGTTTTTGCTGTTCAAACAGGGCATCAGGCCGTTAAACTGCTACTTTTCCTGTTTAGATGCTGCTGTTATTATTTTGTTGCAACTTTGCATGATGATTGTAACCAATCCATGAGGCCTATTGCATTGATTCCTTTTGCGTTGCGTTAAGTAATGTTTCTAATTCAGTTTGATGCTTTCACATGCCATATTTTCCTGCTGCATCATGTTTATATCTTGCTCCAAAGTAGGTATCATGATGTTATTGTGTTGCTATTGCTGAAACTGTTATTTTGTTGCAACTTCGGATGACGATTGCTTCGCAACCGTTCATCGGAATTGAGTGATTCCAATTGCATATTGTTAAGAATCATGTCTACTTTCATCCCATGTATTGCTATGTCATGTTGCTGCACTTTTGCATATAGATTTACCCCTGTTTATACAGCTTGTGTGCATAAATTGTTTTGCTTGTATCTTTTTAACCGTAACTCCGTTTGGGGTGTTCTTTATATGTAACTTGATTAGTTTTTCGTGTTCTTTGTGTTTATGCTATTGTTTGCTGTTGTTAACCAACCTAAAATATGGTTTAGGGCAGAACAATACCAAATCCTTTAATCGCCGTGCGACACTTAGTGTTATGCCATGTTTAGGTTGTGCCTCACTTAAATTGTCTAGCATAGATAATTTACTTTGTGCTTCACCTCTTGCCATGTTTGTGTGCTATGCCATGCTTGCTTGAGTTGCCATGTTAATAACCGTTGTCTGGTCACCTGTAGCTAATCAACTTGAACCACCGTAAATGTGCGGTATCGTCGTGTGTGACGAGTACTCCACTTAAATCGTTAGTAACCGCTCTCGACGGTAGGTGCGATGTCTCGTGTTACTTCTTGTTGATGCTTGCTCGTGTTTTCTCCATAGTAATAGTGGTGCACCGTTGATTGCTTTCCAGTGTTTACTTCTTGTGTGCTCCCGCGGATACCTCTCGGAGACGATGCGAGCGTGCGTTCGACTACACCTTCGGAACCCGACTTATCAACAGGCAAGGACTTGCATTACTTATGATCCATTCTATTTCAACCAGCGGTTTGCATGCTAGAATAGGTTAGGCGATGTTTGATCCTACCACATGTTTACAGCCTCTTTCAAACCGATACAGCCATGTCCCCTCCCAGCAAACCTTGTACTGCTATGTTACTATTGCTCTTTGCTCAGCCCCTGCTTAGTATGCATGTTTAGGATGCTACGATGTTACCCTGTTACTCTTCGGGTTGGGATATCACCTGATTATTATATTATTGTTGATGATATGATTATTATTATAATGTTGACTATATTCGACGAAGGATGGAAGGTCTAGGCTATCCCGCCCCGACGCTTTGTTCCATTCGAGTCACCTAGGCCCCGAGTTCCGGGTATTGGTTTTAAGACTGAGCGTGCCTAACCGCGTGTGGGATTTTATGGGGTCCCCTTCTCTTACCTACCTAGCTTCAAACATTTCTAGTGGTGGCCCAAGCTGATTTACCATTTGAAAACGTGTGTGTGTCTGTTGGGTCGCTCCTGGCAGATATTATTCAAAACAACCAGGGCCAGGAGGACATAGTTTCTTGGCTGGCCCACCTTGTCCGGCTGAGGACCCGGTTATCCCAATGTGTGATGAACCGGGTATCCAAACCTGCGACAGACGGTAGAGACCAGATCGAGAGAGCGGGCGGCTCCTGAGATGGATGTTGACTCACCGGGGGCCACCCGGATTTGTTCGTTGTTAGTTAGAGGGACCTGTCGTTTCGGATCTCTTGGAACTAAATCATAAAATGGTTGCCTATGATGGGTAGCAACTGAGAGTGATGGACGTGTGTGCGGAGCCTCGTAATGGGCAGTTGGTACACCCCTGCAGGGTTAAATCTTTTCGAGAAGCCGTGTCCACGGTTATGGACGACTTGAGACCTACTCCTTGTTCATAGACAACAAAAACTGAGATAATCTTATTATAACTTGATCAACGTGTGCGTGTGCCTTGACTGCTTCTTCTTCGTCGGGATGCGAAGAGGAGGACAAGGATAGGATAGGTGTTATGTTTGCGTAGTAGTTGATAGCAAGACTTGTTGGAGGCGATTCCTCATCGAATGCTTGGCTTCTTATCTTACTCTCTAGATCGTTAGCCACTTCATAAATGCTAGTGCGGCAGCAACCTCACCACTTACCCCTTCCTTACCGTAAACTACTAGTTGTCCTAGAATGACGAGTGATGAAGTCCTTGCTGGGTCAGATGACCACTACAGTTGGATGCTGAGTACCTCTGTACTCATGATACTACCCCCAACTCTTTTTCAGGGTTCTTGATCGACAACAGGTATCGTGATCGACGTTTCACGTGGGGACTCGACGGCGACTAGTTAGGCGGATCCCGGCGGACGGCCTGGACCCGTGTGGTTATGGGATCGATGCTTTTCTCTTTGCCAGTAGGAATTTGATTGTAGTTTGTACTCAGACATGTATCTTCCGCTGTTGTATTATATTTGAGGCAGTTGTATGCCGATTGTATGAGATGTTGTATCCTTGTATCTGTAATGTTGTGATATCATGTTGGAAATCCGGGGCATATGGCTTTGTCATATGTCGCGGTGGGTCCGATATGTGCTTCGTCCTCGGGTTCGGGCGGAAACGCCCGAATCTGAAACAGTACCGCATATCGGGCCTTACAGCCGGTACCTTTACACTAAGTGCCAAATATCAAGTTGCGCCTAAGTTTCGAAGAAGGCTCCTGTTTGATCGCAGAGAGCTAAAAAAATCGCGAGGAAAAGCTAAAGTCACTATTTCTACAAAAAAACATGATATTCTAAAAGTAAGTGCTAAAAATAAAACTTTTTGAAGAGTTGTTTTTTAAAGGAGGTTGAAACCCCCGACCTCTGTCTCAGTAGATGTATACAGTCGTCTTATTAATTATTTAACAAAGATATGATAGAAACATACATCAAATAATTCGAAACCACCACTCACACTAACAAACCTAATAATGTGGAATGCACACATTCTAGAAGCCGTCACCACCTTCGAAATGCTTACGAATAAGCAAGAAAGAGATCCGCATTATCCTTGTCGGGTCGGCCATCCGTCGGCCCTACCACGACGTCAGACAACTCCACCGCTTTGCGCTCGTCTATCCAATCACATCTATCATCGAGACTCGGTTGCACCATGCCGCCAAGCTCCACTCTCATCGACACGACAGATGCAATGTTGCTCCACCTCTTTCCCCTTCAGCCAACACCTGCTCCAAGACGATGCTTCCAAGAGAAAGAACACGTCGTAGGCGTCACCATCATCCAATCAGAAAGACCCAAATCTAGGGTTTCCCTGGGAGCAACCCAACCGAGGTCGCATCACACACCCACCATACGAGTGACCAGGACGATACCTCCAAAGAGGTAACGACATCGTAGAGTCGTTGCCGCCCATTCATCGGAAACTAGGGTTTTCAACCGGGCATAGAGGACATGGGGGAGCAGTGGGAGTTGTCCTCAACGTCGTCACCAAGGAGGATTTGGTTCCCGGAGCACCATCGACGTCGTGGCCGCCACCGCTGGCCAGGGATTTCCCCGGGCTAAGTTCCAACCCAACATCCTCCTAGCCCTCCACCACAAATCCGAGCATCGCCGCCCAAGCCGATTAGGAAAGATGGGGCCGCCACCGCCGCCCAAGCCGATCGGGCTATGCCCGTCAGCACACACCGACGGTGGCGAAGAAGGGTAGAGGAGGAGGGGGCTCTGGAGGTGGTGGGCTGGGACTCCCCCCGACCGCCCGCGGGGGCAATGCGAGGAGGGGCGGAGGAGGAGGAGGAGGAGGGGAACAGACGAGCCGTGTTGCTCTTGAGGGAGGCCTAGAGCCTGATATCACTATGGAACCTATCGTGCCGGTCTAGAGACCAGAACGACGTGAGTACGTGTTGGCCAATCGATTGATCGAGCAGACCACTTTGCAGTTGCATGCATGCTTAGACAGTTGTATTTTACCTCCAATACACCCATCCATCCATCAGATATCTCGTCGGGCTGCGTGATGAAGGGAAAGGACGAGCCTCATCTTGATCCGTTTCCTCTTCCTCGCCGAACGCAGAGGCAGAGCAGAGGAGCACATGTGCATGTAGCAGCACACGGAGTGGAATCGATCAACCAAGGAGGAGTTGATTGAACACTGATAGCTACGTACAGCCCACAGTGCGGTCGAGGCGCTGTTCCTAGCATCAAAACCGCGGAACAGTAGCAGTAGCAGATAATCCTCCGAATCGATCAGGAGGAATTGATCCTCCGATGGAGACCGGCCTGGCGCACAGACCACGGCGCGGGGCTGTCGCGTGGCACCAAAACGCGCATTCACTCCGCTTTGGCACGCACCGGACGCGGCCTCTGCTCCCGTTGCTGAATTGGACGGCACAATCCTGCGTGCATGGGTCGCTCCCGCGTACGTATGCGTGCCGTTGCCCTGCGCAGAATCCCTCCAAACTAACCTGCAGCCGGGTCGGTCACACAGGCACAGGCAGGACACATGCGGTCATGCCTGCTCAGCTGCTCGTGTTGTGGCTTGGGCCTTGGTGTCCTGCTCCGGGCAGGTCGGCCGGCCCTCATGCTTGGCGCCGCGCGTGGTTGAGACTTGAGAGTCGGCAGAATCACAGCTCCTCCAGCTGTTTGAGGACTTGTTGGATCTATGGGAGGACGGGGCTGCACCCGATTTTTTATGCAAACGGTCATGAGCAAATTCGATCTTAAGGCATCTTCAATGTGGGTTCTCACATTTATTTGAATTGAGCTGTTCGGATTCTTAAACTTTGTCATCCAACGCGGTTCTATAACTGGCTGCAGGTTGGTCCGACTATTATAGAGGTTGTTGGCATTGGATGTCGGTCGAGCGCATGTGCGACCGGCAACAACAGTCGGTATTGATGCTCAGCCAGCGCCGACGTGAAAGTTCACTGGAGGAACGATTGAGAATCCGGTCTTCGCGTCTGTTCAATATCGAAGAGACACGACGGGACGGCTATCCGTTTATCACCTTGCCGGCATTAAACCAGCACGACAGTTGAAAAACCCACTCCGACCCCGCATTCAAATTGGTTCCTTCGATCCTCTAGCCGGCGTCGGCTGTTTCTTCGAGCAATGTTTATTGGCTTAGAAGACGGAGCCACGATAAGGAGCTCGTCGGACGATGCCGAGGGAACATTCCTGGCGACGATGCGCGATGGGGTACTTGGCGACGACATCTAAGGTGGCGGAAGGATGACGACAGAGACGGCTTTGATACGGGAAATGATGGATGGGGGGGGGGGGGGGGGCGATCAATTCAGTGAACTTGATCATTTTGATGCAAATTAAAATAGATCTGATCGGTCGTAAAAAAATGAGTAATACGCAAGCTGCCGGAACAGTACACTGATCCGCTTGCTTAAATCTAGTGATGATTTTAGAAATGCTGCTCTCAGATGGTGCACCATGTTCTGCTTGCAAATTGTGTTTGCCCCCATCCATCTATGGTTGCATGCATGCTAGCGCCACCAAGCCCGGCGATGAAAATTCAGTCGAAGCGCTATTTAAATGGGTCGATCTTTCTCTCGTCTAGCTGTGTGGGAGTAAAAGAACCCAGACTTGGCTTGTGCACACGGTCCATAGCCGCTTGAAGCCGATGCCAACAGACAAGCTAGCACGCCGGGCGATCGATCGATCCTACTCATCTGATAGCGAGTGGGCGAGCCGGGAGCGTACACACCAATTATACCCATTGCACGTACACGACAACAGCCGGAAACATGGCCGGTTTTGGACGCGCAGCATACGGCGCAGGGGACACACTGTTCTTCCGCCGTACCCGTCCGGTCCCATGCCGAAGGATATACATACATACTCCACATGCTACGAAATACAGTACACCTGTAGACGACGAACAGGACGATGTCCAGCGCGTGTGATCCTCCATGCTGCAGCCACGTAGCCGCATCGCGCCCGTATACCGCCACCATAGTGTCTCAGCTTCACAGCTTGGACCATGGATGATGGATGGTCCAACGCGCGCGTCAGGGAATCCATGTGATGATCAGCAGCAGCAGCAGCCCCTACACTCCTCGAGAACCACGTCGCCAACAGTCATAGCTGGAAATCTGGATCTAAAGTGTGCCATGCAGATGCAGATGCAGGCGTCACTTTTGGAACGCCTACAAACTTTCTAGGATGGCCTTCTTCTTCCCAAGCTCGGTCTACACGCGCCGGTTTCAACTTTCAACTTTGAACGCCGCCTAGCTAGAGTGAACCCCGTGCATCCATCCATGTTCCATGCTGCCGCGTGCTCATCAGCTCATGCATGCTCTCCATGACTCCATGTACTGTCAAACACGTACTCCACCATGCAGTGAAAGATATATAGTCTGGTTTAAGGGCTTTCCAATGCATTGTTTCTTAGCACAATATCATAGTAGCAATAAAAACTTAAGATACAATCCCCATAATGCATTGTTTTTTAGAGATTGTATCTTATTTTAATAATTTTAGCATCATGCATAAATGTGATTGGTCCAATTATGCTTTTTGCATATGGTCACACGCAAGGGTTGTATCTTAGCTAAGATACTTCCTCCGGTCCTTTTTACTCCGCGTATTAGATTTGTGTCAAGTCAAACTTTATAAAGTTTGACCAAATTTATACTAAAAAATATCAAGATCTATAATACCAAAATTATATACTATGAAACTACATTTTATAATGAATCTAACCATATTGATTTGGGATTGTGAATGATGATATTTTTTTTCTACAAGTTTGGTCAAAGTAAACATACCTTGACTTCGGACAAAACTTAAATACTATACCACATAAGCAAAATGTCTATAATTAGATACAAGCATTGGGAGTGCCGTAAGTTCGTGGTTTGAGTGGTACGTAATGATTAGGATATAAAATGCCCTAAAAGCTGGCCAGATTTTCTTGAACGTATACACTAATCTGGTCCAATCTCTCCTAGTGCTTTGAGCTGCTTCCGTACGTGTCATAGAGCCGCCGCATGCATGGATCTCTTTGCTACACGTACGGTTGCATCCAAAAAAGACATTCCTATCTCTCGGTACTAGCTGCTAAGTTGGTATTAGCCACACGAAATCAATTAACATATAAAGCTCCTGTCAAGAAAGTGATGAGCACAAGTGGAGAGAAAGTGGCCACCAACTTCGTTCTGAAGTATTGTAATGTGATGCACAAGTGGAGAGAAAGTGGCCACCGGGCACATCAAGTAGTAAGTTTTTTCTTGCTTTATATGTTGATCAATTCATTGATTTACTCAATGTTATAATTTGATAATCATCACGTTTTACAGTCTGAACATGTTGTCGTGTTGTACCATAGAGTTGAAGGAAGACCATTCACATTCATACATTCATAGTGTGGGACGACATGTGCGTATTCCAGGTCGAGTATCGTTAATACTGAAATCGATGAATTAAAAAAAACTTGTTAAAATCTCGAATGTAATATTTGAACCATTGTTGTACTATGGATATTTGATTGTTGTTTATAGAAGAAATGTGGTATTTTCTGTAATTATTTGAGTGTTGTAGAATAAAAAAAAACAAAGATCAACTTCTAGAGATATGATTAAATGACCGGCTCCCATATTCATGTTTGCGGATCGGTTTGGATCATTTTGATGAAGATGCAACAAGCCAGAAAACAACCCAAGAAATAAGAACACCACAAATTTCAATAAAAGAATATGAACGGTCAGAAGATTAACATGCCCAACTTTGAAAACTAGTCAGTTTACATACAAATAGCCAAAGCGAGATATTTTCAGTGCACACGTATAGGCGGTCACATTTCTCGTGTGCGTTTTACCGGTGGACATATGGCTAGCCAAGTCAAGAGTGACTGGGTGAATATGGCGACGGACCGGCGTACCAAAAGTTGTAGCCTGCTGGATATGGGTGGCTTGGATCCATGCATTGCCCTGGAAGCTTATTCAGACGAAGTGAGCATCTCAAAGCCACGCTCGCTCCAAAGTGCGGCGGTACACATTGACATGGATGGATCGATCAATCGATGTCCTTCGGCCTTCCATTGTCACGCCGTCCCGGCCACTGTTAGTCCATGTGATGTGCCTACCAGCCTACCACCCTCCAAAGCCATTCCATCTCATGCACTCATGCACGCATGCATGCCATGGACGCATGCATCATGCATGTGACAGCACCATCACTTTCACTGTTCACTTCATCCATATATAAAACTGAAAATAAAAACTGGTCACAACACAAGGTTAGCTCCTTTAATTTCCTTTTCGGTCAAGAGTAGACCAGTTCGATCCTTCATCAAGCAGATAGTGGGATGAACTGTGAAATGTTAGGAGACTGAAGAAGATAGGCATCGGGACATCGTCGGGTCACTGGCCACATGCATATGCATGCATGCATGGCCGTGAAACCCACCCAGTGCACGCACGTACCGCCACCACGCCGATTCCCAACAATTATCGCAGAAGATGCCGCCGTACTCGGGACCCTCATGCCACAGCCAGGCCAGCATCCGTAGGGTGTCATTTGGCATACCGAGAAGGGACACCACCCCACACACACTCCCACATTTCGAGCGAGGCAGCCAAAGATAAATCACAGACACAGAGCGCGACCACACACACCTCCCTCCCACACTCACTTTTTCTAGCTAGGGTTCGGCAGCAGGGGCAGGGCCCCGGGAGAAAGCTAAGCTCAGCTAGCTCGCTAGCCAGTCAAGTAGAGTAGCCAGCCCGTCGATCTCTCCCGTCCATCACGTGTCGCCGATCAGCTCCAGAGATCGATCGATCTCACCCATCCAGAGAAAGCGGGCTTTTGGTGCCGATCCCTTGGAGCATTGCGTGCGTGGTCACCACGGACATCCATCTAAATCTAATCCATCTTTCTTACCTACACCTCTGTGCTCTGCGGTCACTGCGGCGCTTCGAGCCCATCGCCCCGGCAGTCCGGCACGCACACACAAAGCAAAGCTGGCCCCTGCCGCGCCCCACTCCGCCACAGCTATTTTACACCGTCTCGTGCATGTCCTAGCTCCCCCCATGTCCCGCTAGAAACGCACACGCGTAGCACCAACGGGCAGGGCACTAGCTAGTTCGTTCCAGCGATCGGCATGACGCTGGACGCTCTGTGCGCGGCCAGCGACGTCCTCGTCTACAACACCTTCGACGCGTCCGCCGCCGCGCCGGGTGAGAGTAGTTTTCTGTTCGGCGAGGATGGCGGCGCGGACTGGATGATGGTGGCGGGGTCTGCTGCTGTTGCCGCGGCGTCGTCTGTGCCGGTGGAGGAAGGGGAGAAGGCGCAGGGGAGGAGGAAGCGGCGGCGGCGGGCGAGGAGCTGCAAGAGCCGCGAGGACGCCGAGAGCCAGCGGGTGACCCACATTGCCGTCGAGCGCAACCGCCGCCGCCAGATGAACGAGTACCTCGCCGTGCTCCGCTCCCTCATGCCCGAGTCCTACGCCCACCGGGTAAGCACCCATCGTTCCTGAATTCCTGAGTCCCGATGGCAATGGTGGAAGGAAGGAAGTGGCTTCGGGAGTTCTTGTCTCTTCCATTCCGGTCCCGGTCCTTAACCACCAGTAGAAGCAATGCTCACCAATAATGGAATGGAATGCATCACTCCTCCGCGAGACATATATTCCTCGGCCACATTTCGCCATTAATGCACCTATCATCACTTCACTTCACTTCACTCGTAGTTGCAGTAAATGTTCTTCTACTCCTGTTTTTTCATCTTATCAAACAGAGTGTTGCTACTCTACCTAACTTGTTCTTCCAACCGGTAGTACTTCTTCGATCACGTGCAAAAAAAATTTGTATAGATGATTGTACTACCACTTACATGTACTTGACTGTCGCTGGCTTTCAATTCGATGGATGTGCAGGGCGACCAGGCATCAATTGTCGGCGGCGCCATTGATTTCGTCAAGGAGCTGGAGCAGCTGCTGCAGTCCCTGGAGGCGCAGAAGCGCACGCTCCTGGCGCAGGAGCACACGCCGCCGCCCGTCCCTGACGCGATGCCATTGCCGAGCGCCACCGCCACGGCCGCGGAGACGACGAGCGGCAATGGCGAGGGCGAGCAGGCGGCAATGGCGACCACGGCACACGACGCGACGACCCCGTTCGCGGCCTTCTTCACGTACCCGCAGTACGTGTGGCGCCTCCCGCCGCGCGACGGCGCCGACGACCGTCCCGGGGCAGCGGACATCGAGGTGACCCTGGTGGAGACGCACGCCAGCGTCCGGGTGATGGCGCCGCGGCGGCCCGGGCAGCTGGTCAGGATGGTCGCCGGGATGGAGGCGCTCATGCTCACCGTCCTGCACCTCCACGTCACCTCGCTCCACGCGCTCGCGCTCTACTCCCTCAGCGTCAAGGTACATTTCCGTTCCGCTGTTACCTTCTTTTCTCTGATGATGAAAACTTAAGCCGTTGCCGGGGTTTACGTTTACATTACATTTTTCTCCTACTAGTATATCTTGGTGCATGTGGCGTTCCAGAACTGACCAAAAATATGTTGGTTCTAGCACGACATGCAGAATAGTCGAGCACTGTAGAAAATTCCGTACAAATTGTTTGTTCCGGTAAAAGCATAATTGCTCGAGCTTTTGTGCTTGTGCCGGCTGAGATAACATCCCAATTAGATTCTATCACGTAACTCCGTAACAAAACCGAGCTAGTACAGTAGCCACTGCATCGCATCAGCTCGGCTGCAACTGCAGAGTGCAGAGGTTGGGCGTGCATTGCTTGTGCTAGCTAGAACTACTCCTCATAGCCAGTGCTGCCTCATGGAATCATGGTACATACATCTGCCGCTGGCAACGGCTCAAGCAAAGCCACTGGTCATTTGCCTCTTGACCGGAGAGATTCCGGGATCGATCCAGAGGCTTTTGCTCCCCAACTCACTGGTGCATGCACCCTGCTCTCCCAAGCTGCAGCGTCTCTGCCCTCGACCTGCTTGGCCTGCCTGCTGCGCCATATCAAGCCATGACACCTCAAGCTCAAAAGCAGAAGCAAAAGCAAGCTCGAGATGCTGCCATGGTGGAATCTTTCTGAGTTGGGAGATGGACATGGCGAGATGATGAGCAGAGAAAAGAAAAAAGGCTGGCACAGAGTTTGTGTGCGGTGCCTTTCCTTCGAGCTGTTCATCGCAGCAGCATCGGCGATCGATCCATCGTCCAGGCCCCCATGGAAAAAGCTCTTGTAAAGATGGAGATTCTCCGTGTAGCTGAGCTGCAGTGGTCGATGTAGGAGTACAGTACTACTACTACGTTGCTATTGGTCGCCTGTTCACCGGGCCCCTCTGCATTATGGAACCTCCGTTTTGCCTCTCATGCATTGGCCTGACGTTATTAGCTGTGTGCAGTGGAACTTACAAAGCTCTGGATTATTCATGCTTTGCTCCTGTGTTGTGTTGTGTGCCTTGCAGGTGGAGGAAGGGTGCGGGCTCACGACGGCGGACGACATCGCGGCGGCGGTGCACCACGTGCTCTGCTTCATCGACGGCGAGGCGACGTCGCTCCGGCTGCTCGCCGGTGGCCAGCAGAAGCTTCTGAGTTAGCTAGGTGCTCCGAGGCATGCCGGGTAGCTTGCCGCCTCTGTGAAGTATAATGTGTAAAGTGTAGAGGATCTCTCTCAGGCTGCTGTAGCGGAGCCGGTGGTTTGTGATCGACGGTGCAGAGCAAAAGGCCGTGGCAGTACAATACAATAACGTGCGCTAGGTAGCGTTATCGATCCTTCTTGTAGGGTTGTGTAATTCTTAGTTTCTTTGTTTAGGGGTATAGGGAAGTATGGTAGTGTGGTTATCTTTTAATCTTTAACGGCCGAAAAAACATCCTGCCGGCGGCTGCTGGACGAAACCCTAGCGCCGGTCGCCCCACCCTATCCCTTCCCTTCTCTCCCTTTGCCATTGGGCGAAGCATGGTTGATGTGGGGTCCGCATTGGTGGGGCCCCTTCTCCTCGCATGGTGGTGATAACATGAGATGCGGTGGCTTTTTGGGTGTGCGACGGCGATGAGGCACACAACGGGGCCAATGGCATAGACGGGCAACGGAACCACGATGTTGTGTCATGGCTTCTGGGCGTGAGACGATGACGAGGTCGCACGAATCTAGCGTGGCGGCGCAAATACCCCTTGAGCTTGTATGTAAAATATTATTACTTTCTTTCTCTTTTCGTATTAAAATTCTCCCATATTTAAAAAAAATAGTACGGGAACATCATTAACATTTATATTTTCTAGAAAAAAAATGAATGTCAAGTTTTGTATGCTTCATATATACATTGATGCTATAGTGAATTTGTCGTGGGCTTACAATCGATATGTTATATTGAATAATTATCAATTTCACGACCGAACCATTCAGCTCATGCAGTAGATATCGTTCTAAAAATATCAATCACGATATGCACAACAACTCAATACTCTATTTTTTTGAACGGTCACCGGGGGGAAGAGAGTCCCCACCTGAACATATTGCTCAAGGTGATTCAGTTTATAAGGAAAACCGAATCAAAAACCTTAACAGGTTGACCCCGTTTATAAGGGAAATCGGGTCGAAAAACCGCACAAGAGGGAGGATTACATAGGGTGAGAACATATGAACGCCTTGAAAAAGGCACTACCTAGCTAGCAAACCGCAAGACCAACATGAAAGTCAAGTGGAAGTGGTGTGTCGTCGAAGGATCACAATACCAAAACTAAACAACTATCCTAGCGCACCACACCGGCGTGCGTACCAACTGCTTGGCACAACAGAGGATCAACACCAATCAACGAGTGAACCATCATGAACCTTGATTGGAAACTTCGCCACGACAAGTCGACACGATTAGCAAGGTGGGGAGGCATCATTGTGTCGTCATTGAGCAAAAATGAACCGAGACAACACCGAAAGCACGAAGCTTGCCACAGCAACCGACAACCATGAGAGGTCATTGAGCAAGCACAGAGAGGATGACCAATCACACAAGGGTAAAAGTGGATGAATGGAGGGCGGATGGATGGCGAGTGACCCGAAGCATGAACACTTGCAACGCCTTCAGGAAGGTTCAATGACGCCCGCGGGCGACATCGTAGCAGGGCTTTCGCCCGAACCCGCAGTACCGCTGAATCTTCACAGCAGAGCCTTTAAGAAGGGGAGTGGCGCCGGGAGGGCGTCACCATTGCTGCTGATGGACAAGAGCCAGCAGGGGATTTCTCCCGAGGACAGAGCAGACGAGGGTCTTCATGCATCGGGTCGTCGGTGTCGGAGGAGGGTGAAGAGGTGGAGCCAAGGCAAGGCATGGGGCATCGCAAGCCGAGGAAAGTTCGTATCCATCGGCAGCCCCGCCGAATCTGACGCGAAGGAGGACAGGGTCGAGGTGGAGCCGTGTGGAGGATGAGTCGAGGTGGAGCCGTGTGGAGCAGTGGGTCGCCGGGTTGGAGGGGGAGACGAGGAGGAGATGGGGACGCCGACACCGCCGGAACCGAGCCGCTGGTCACAACCAAGCACCCAGCTGCCGGCCCGCAGCTCGCGCTGCACCGGGTACGACCGCCCCAGATCCAAACCCAAGACCCCGCCAGTGACGCGCCGGAGACACATGGATGGGAAGCCGCCGCCGGATCCGGTCCCCTGCGCCACGGATCTGGCCGACGCCCTGAGCAGCCACCACTACACGGTCGGGGAAGCCGTAACAGCCCGCCCCCGAGGATGAACGCCCCTCCTTGCCGCACGCCCGCAAGAAGCAGCAAACGTGCCCAGCCGCCACCTTCCCCGGAGCGCGCGGTGTTCGCCGGCGGCCTCCTCTGGTGGCGGCGAGACTGGGAGGGAGGGAGGGGGTGGACGCGGCGGCGGAGGAGGGTGGTTCCCCCGTGTCGCCAGAGGAGGGGCGATGCGGGGGGGGGGAGGTGATTCTCAATACTCTATTTTAATGCTAGAACCGTACACAGTTAGTTGATGTGAGAACCGATATATTTTCAACTTTACTAAACGTTTTAATTTTGAAGCCTCCTCGCTCAATGAAGATCTTTAATTTAAAATTGGATACAAGATTTTGATTATGTCGTTGCCTTGGGCTTTATGATAAAATCTTTCGACGAATGCATCCCTTTAATAAAGGATTGGATGGTATGAACCTTGATTGGTAAGAATAAAGCGGCACCAATGACATGTTTAATACCATCATAACACACGCAACAACATACTAAACTTCGTCATGTAGGCGTATTCATTAGAAATTATCTTTTAGTCACACGATAAGAAGGATCCACCCAAACACTACAGAAAATAAATACTTAAAAAACTAACACATATTTTTTTATACAATTCAAAAAAATAAACGGCGTGGCAAAACGCACATTGCACATTTAGTTACGGAAGAACTCCCAAAGTAGCCCAGGGGCACAACAGAGCACGTCATCGCACTAACTCCTCTCTGTTTATCACTGAGCGAGATGAGTTGATTTGGTATAAGCACTAGTTGAGACTCAGTTTACTAATAACCAATTAACCGTGCCAACAGAATGCATCCAAAATTGCTGGCCACCTTACATACACAAAATCAAATGATAAATAATTTAAAACTCCTTTCCAACGTTGTTTCCAAGGAGAGATAGGCACTGTATGGCACTAACTGCTAAATGTCTATGTGCAAGCTGGGTTTCACTAATCTACAAAGAGAGTTGGCCGGTTTCTTTGTCATTCTGAGATTTAGAATCATGGTTAATTCGAAAGAACGAGCTCAACTGAAACAATGAATATTCCATAATTTCATTGGTACTCACGCCACATTACATTTTCATCTTATATATATAAGTACCATGAAGTGCGACATGTGCTCTCCTGACTTCAAAGCCCAAACGATTAATTCCAAAGATCGACACAAACAATTTACACCATGATCCGCCATTCCATCGTTGTAGCGTCCCCTGTAACGGTGCACCCATTGGATGATAAATACCTCCTGGGGGAGATCCTCCTCCGCCTACCTCCCAAGCCATCCTCCCTTCTGCGCGCCTCCCTTGTTTGCACAAGCTGGCGCACCATCATCTTAGATCCCAACTTTCTTCGATGCTTCCGTAGACACCATAAAAAACCTCCTCTACTTGGCTTCTTTGTTGGATATGTCGGTGGCTCAAATGCGGTCTTCATCCCAACTCTAGAAGCACCTGACCGCATCCCTTTCACGCGCTTTCCATTGCAACAAAATCGAAGATATGATCAGCTCAACGTCCATGGGTGCCACCATGGCCTTGTCATCCTCCTCAACCTGTATGATCGAGAGGCCATGGTATGGGATCCTCTCACTGGCCATGACCATCATGTGCCTTTTCCACCAGGTTTTCGTAGTCACACTGATGGTTTTGTCAAGAATGCAGTTGTGTTGTGTGCTGCCACCGAAGATGGACATGTGCACGGTGATTGCAGTCTAAGCCCATTTAAGGTGGCTTTTGTGAGCAATGATTTTGATAGAAAGCATGCAATGTGTAGTATGTATGAGTCAAGTTCTGGTGTATGTGGAGATATTTTTTCGATGGAAGATACGGGTGAGATCTATGATGCGCCTGGCATTATAGATGGGAATTCAGTTTATTGGCTGCTTGGTGAGGGTAACATCCTTGAGCTGGACTTGGAAAGGCAAAGCCTTGCTGTGATTGAGAAGCCAAGTAATGTTCATTTTACAGGCTATTATTTTTTCCAGATTATATGGACAGAGGATAGTGGCCTCGGTCTTGCGATTTTGTCGAAGTCCAATATGCGCATGCAATTATGGGCAAGAAAATCAAAGAATGGTGGTGTAATTGGATGGGTACTGCAAAAGACTATTCAACTAGACCTGCTCCTTCCATTGGTATCACTGAAGGATAGAAAAAATATGTATGTACTTGGATACGACAGTAGCAGTAACACGATCGTTTTATCCACATCTTTGGGTGCCACAATGGTACAACTTGACACATTGGAGTTCAGAAATATTCCTAAAAGAGAGAGTGGAACATATTTTCCCTACACAAACTTCTATACCACAGGTAATACGATGTCTAGACATCGCATCAATAATACTTTTATTACTGTCTACTTGTTTTTCAGAAGTTGTCTGTTGGAATATTGTCTCTAGACTCTAGAGTAAACGTATGGTGCTTTCTTCAGGGCTGCAGGAGGCTTCACGCTGCCAGAAGGGAGAGCTTTGCTTGCGGAAAGGGTGCGGGCTCCATGATCCGGAGCTCTATTTTTGTGAATAACAAGAGTTCTATTTGCACACACAATTCAAATGTTGAATAGAACAGTTCATTGAATTAAAACATACCATATAGACGAATGAAGTCAGTATGCAGAGATGCCTGGAAAGATGAACTGTCAATGGTGTTGGGGTCGACGACACTCAACAGGATCACATGCTGCTGCTCCCGGTCAAGGCACAAAGAGCTTAGCGTTTCCAGCGTGTAGGTGATGTTCTAACGAGAAGATCAATTGTGTTCATTTCTCCTTTTAATATCCGGTAATTGTTGTTTCAGTAAAAACAGAAGGATACAGTATGTAATTCTTTCGTACAAGGAGTACGTAGGATTAGGATTTTGTGCTTGTGCCGGCTGAGATAACTCCCCAATCAGATTCTACCACGCCACTTCGTAAGTTTTAATCCGTAGTTTTCATCCGTAAGTATAGTCTGAAACTCCGGTGGTGCTAGGGAGCTACTGCGTTTGCATGATCAGCTCTGCTGCAGAGGTTGGCTTGCATTGCTTGTGCTGCTTCATGGTACTTACCGCGGGAAACGGCTAGGAAGAACTAAAAGCCACTGGCCATTTGCTTTTTTGACCGGAGAGAATCCAGAATCGATCCAGAGGCTTCTGCTCCCCAACTGGTGCATGCGCTCTGCTCTCCTATGCTGTAGCGTCTCTGCCCTCGACCTGCTTGGCCTGCCTGCCTGCTGCACTATATCAAGCCATGGGGAATCTTTCCGGCGCGAGCTGGGCCGTGGATGGATTGACATGGCGAGATGAGCAGAGAAAAGAAAAAGGCTAGCACACTGCTGCCTTTACCTTGAGCTGTTCATCGCAGCAGCGTCGTCGATCGTCCAGGCCCCATTGAAAAGCTCTTGTAAAGATGGAGAGTCTCGGTGGAGCTGCACTGGTCGATGTGGTACGTTGCTGTCAGTCTCGCCTGTTCACCGGGCCTCTCTGCGTTGTGGAACCTCCGCTTTGCCTCGCGTGCATTGTCCTGACGTTATTTATGTGCAGTGCAATGAGCTTCGTTCCTGATGAGTGCGATGCAAACAAAGCTCAGGGTTCATGCCTAGCGTGTGCCCTTGCATTGCAGCCGGAGGAAGAAGCGAACTCAAGTTGGAATAATTTCTGCTTGTATACTCCAAATGTTTAGGCTAGGACATTGGTAAATTTCAGAGCTGGACACCCATTCAAAGAGAGCAACTAATTGAAGGATGCCCTTTCACCGGGGTCACTTTTTCCAGCGCGCCACGTAGTGCATCCCAATATCGCTATGTATGGCGGCTGGTTGATTTCTTCTTCGAGTTCATTACATGTTCAGTACACGAACTTGAATCATGCGGTACAGTTTCATACAAAAACTTGTAAAGTGACTTAAAACAATCTTTAAACTTAATTTGCATGAACATTTTCATACAAACTAGCCCAAAACGCATACGTGTCATGCCACGGCGGACGGCATGGCATGAGCTCATCATTTTGTTAATTTGCATAAAACCCCATCGCCTATTGAAAGAACTGAACCACGGTCCTGAAACTATTGGGCAGCTCTAAAAGTACCAAAAATAACCCATAGTTATGCATAATAACATATTGCTGTTGCTAAACCATTCACAAACCCTATCTCTTGATCGTCGCATGTTCTTCTTCTCGTTATCGACGCAAGAGGGAGCGACGCCGAGGCGATCTACGCTGGATGGAGCCACGTCCTCGAGGCATCGACGAATTTCCTCCAGACTATGGTATGAAGATGAGTTTTGCTGCCGCCCCTATGTGATGATTTGCTCCCTGTCTCCCCTGTCTCCGCCTAGGGTTTTGATTGTGGATGATCGAGTTTGAAATCGAGATGAAACCTGTGATTTTTGGGGGCTTATGGTTCAAATTTTGGTATGATCTTTGGCTGTGTTGATATGTACAATGACGTTTAGTTTTGTTGTGCCTGCTCGTGATGGCAAATAAATTCAGAAAACGTGTTTTCTGTTGGCAGCAGTAGGGACGGTTTTCTGTTGGCACAGGCCTAACCTTGACGACGCAAACGGCAGATCTCGAATCCTTTCCGACAATGCATGCGTACAAGCTAGCGGCGGCCGATTCCTTTCCGACCGGTCGAGCGTATACGGTGAGAGACAAACGTATACAAGTAGCACCTTAGTTGATTCTTTGCGTGAGCTCACGTAGGTTGCAAGAGAAGCAGAAGGAGCTCACCATAGTTGATTCTTTATTGCAACAGTTTCAGACTTTTATGTTTGGAACAGTTGTAGACTTAGTCGAACATTTTTTAAACCAACTAATCTGCTATGTAGAGAGTATGTTACATATTGTAAGCTGGTGTAACTTTCATTTCTGTCACTGCAGTTTTATAAAATTATATAGAACTTGTTTGCATGTTCAGTAACAATACAATACTTGTGTTCTTGTAGGAGAAAATTCAGATTTATTCACTTGTGTTTTTGAACATAATGGCATATTCTGCGGACTGGACGAGAGAAGGACATTGTGCGGAAGCAGTCTAGAGGAGTATGATTATTGTGATGGCAACACATGGTCAAGGGATATGATTAACTATGTATTGCAACATTTGGGTTATGACATTGCTAGTCCGGAGATGCATGCCTACTTACGTATTCTCTAAACCCTTTCGACCAAGTTTTCCATTAGGCGATTGGGTTTTATGCAAATTAACAAAACAATGGGCGTGTGACGTGGTGTCTGACGTGGCATGACACGTAGGTGTTCTGGGCTAGTTTGTATGAAAATGTTTCCGCAAAGCAAGTTTAGAGACTTTTTGAGTCATTTTACAAGTTTTTGTATAAAATTGTACGCACGACGCAAGTTCGTGTACCGAACATGTAATTAACTCTTCTTCTTCGGAGTTCCTCGTTAAGGTTATTTATTTATTTATCAATTTTCATTTTTTAGTTTTTTGTTGATAAAAGCATGACACACAATTTCGCTTTCACGCGAAAGCATAATTATTTTTCTTCATGAAGCATAATTGTACTTTCTTGAAAGTGAAGCACACTCGTGCTTCTATGTTTTCTCAAAAGTAAAACACACGCGAAAACACAACGGGCCTTTTCCAAAATTGAAGCACATGTGTGCTTTCATGTGAGAAGCACAACTATTTTTCGTAAAAATGAAACAAGTTGATTCAATTTCGAAGATAGGGTTAATACAATTTTGAATCACACATGTTGCCTGAAAAAAGCTCGTCGAAATCTACCAATATGGGATGTAATTTTGGAGACCTTGACGCGAGTAACACAATGATGAAAATAGTTTATGATTTGAACACATAATTCAAAAGAAATTTTGTTTAAAAAATAAATGTATGAAAAACAGAAATAACCTTATACGTCTTATGTTGCACATTCTATTTTTTCATCAAAACTCTCTAATTTGAACAATTGATGCACAGTCAATGCGCCATTTATCGCCATCAACAAGATGAAATTGACCTTTGTAAAGAATACTCCTTAACTAATTATTTCATGATTTTTGATCGGACTCAAGTGCATGAGCCAAGCAACGAGAGCCATCGACCAAGCGTGGTCTATCCAAAAACCTACAAAAATTATTCATCTTGTTCTTAGTTTGCTTCTAGTAGTAGTTTGTATGTGTAGCTCCTTTGCCTTTGGTGCTGCACCCGAGGTCAAATTCCTCACCATTAAACAAAGAGGTGGGAGTGTTTGAAAGATGCTTGGTATAGAATTAGTGATTCTCAAAGTAGAGTCACCAAGAAGCTATTTTTTTTATGTTCGGATTACTTCTAGGAATAGATTCATATTAGATACGACAATATCTGTCAACTTCTTGGAAGCTCCCATGTGGGAAGCTCTTAATGTTGGCACAACATTATTTACATCCTCACTTCCTTCGACGTTTCCGTAGGCACCACCAGAAACATCATCTTCTTGTCTTCTTTGCAGGGAATACTAACTCAAGTGCGGTATTCATCCCTACCCTGGATGCTCCCGATAACATTCCTTTCACTCGCTTCCCATTGCTGCGGAACCGGCGATATGAAGCGCTCAACGTTCATGGCTGCCACCATGGCCTTGCCATCCTCCTCAACTGAGTGAACAAGAGGCCATCGTATGGGATCCTCCCACTGACCATGACCATCATGTGCCTTTTCCACAAAGGTTCCATAAGTTTCCATCATGTGCCTTTTATAATGGGATAATTATTCTCCAATGCATCAACTTATCATTCATTGCATTGATCCACAAGAAGGATTCACGTATTGTTGTTGTTGATTTCAGGCCCATATCACTTCTTAATTGCTCCATAAAGATCATCACTAAACTACTGGCTAACAGGCTGCAAAAGGTGATCTTGAAACTTCTTCATCAAAATCAATATGGGCCCCTCCACAATAGATCCATTCAAGATTGAATTGCATGGGCATATGAATTCATTCAGCAATGTCATATGACTAGACAAGAACAAATTATTATCAAAATTGAGTTTGAAAAGACATTTGACATTATTGAACATTAGGCCATTAAAGACATTCTTTCTGCCAAAGGATTTGGAGATAGATGGATGATGTGGATTGAAATGATACTTAGCACTCGATCAATCATCATATGTGCTTCTGAATGGAATTCCTGATGAACAATTTCAATGTGTAAGAGGTGACAGACAAGGGTACCCCCTCCCATTCTTTTTGTTTTTACTGATGATCTCCTTCAATCCATCCTCAATAAAACCATGCACCACCATCTTATCAAGCACCCTATTCAGAACCACCGCTGCCAAAATTTCCCTATGATTTAATTAGCTAATGATATTTTCCTCATCTTGGCTGCATCTAAT
Source organism: Bromus sterilis (assembly GCA_950022295.1). Taxonomy (NCBI): domain Eukaryota; kingdom Viridiplantae; phylum Streptophyta; class Magnoliopsida; order Poales; family Poaceae; genus Bromus; species Bromus sterilis. The sequence goes on from OX465596.1 coordinate 12,287,256, forward strand.
ATCTAAATCTTGCAACTCAAGAACTTGCTACAACATTTCAATTTATTCACAGGGGTGAGGATTAATTTCAGCAAATCTGTTATGGTTCTCATTAATGCGAACCATACCAAAGATGAATCAGCTGGCCTCTATCCTTGGAGGTTCCATTGGGAGTTCCCCATTTACTTATCGTGATTTACCACTCAGTTTGATTAAACCCAAAATGGATGATTTCATGCCTATCATCAAAAGAATAGATATAAGTCTGACTGGTTGCTCTATTTTCTTTCATATGGTGATAAACTAACTCTCATCAAGCCAGTCATTACTAGCATGCCTACATTCTTCATGAGCCCCCTTACTCTTCCTGTTGGAATCATGGATCTGATCAATAAATATATTAGACACTGCTTCTGGAGAAAATATGGGATGGAAGATAAAGACACTGCTTTAATTCCATCGAACGAGGTCTGTTAGGCCAAGGAACAAGGAGATCTAGGGGTATCAATTCTTTCCACTCATAATAGTTTCTTACTTATGAAGCGTGCCCACAAGCACATATATCTAATCGACCTGTTCCTTGTGGTGAAAAAATATTCCGAAACTTCTTCATCAATACAATAACATATCATTTTGCACTATCGGTAAAGAAAACACAACTCATATGTGGCAAGATGATTGGGTATATGAGTGGAGAAAAGCATATATCCTCAATTATATTCCTTCGCAAGCAATGACTATATATCATTGCAGCGATGTAAGCATATTGATGAGGTAATTGATTTGTTTCATACTCCTTTATCCAATGAAGCATATAACATAGCTTCAACAACTGCTGGGAGAACTTTCCAACATACAAATCACTGACAATCCATACTAATGGAGCATACAAAAAGTGTCCAACTCCTTCTTTGCCAACAAAATTTAGAGAAAAATGTTTGCACCTGGATACATTCATACCATATTTAGAATACTATGGAAAAGTACCTGATTGCTGAGATACAAGATATTCTTCTGGATTCTCATTCATGATACAAAGAAATGACTATTATGGGTTGTTGGCATATTTGGATGGAGCGAAACAATAAGATTTTCAATAATAGGATACGCTTTTTCAGATCATGGAGATTACAACTCAGAAATGACTTGATTCTGCTTAATCATAGAATTAAAACGAAATACAGAGCACAACTTTCAAGTTGGATTGAAGAAAATCTCAGTTAGTTACTATGATTTTCCAAGAACATGAATTGGATGAAATTTTAATAACACTTTGAACTTTGTACATATTAATGTTGGACTTCACTCCATAGCGGCGGCGCATGCATGTCTTGGCTTGCGGCGCGGCTCGGAATCCCTCTCACATGCTTGCATGCGTATGACGTCAACAAAAGATTCCTCTAGATTTTATTTTATTTTAAGTGTTATCTTCTAAATCGTTAATTCAATTGATGATCTTCTTTCATCATTAGCTTTCTCGCGACGAGATCTTCAAAACTAGATCCCATATCGACATATGTTAACAAACAAAAAATCATTAGTACTTTCCACATTTGTATTACTTACTTACCAGGTTATTATCAATTTACATGTCAAATTATGACAACTCGATGTCAAGTCACCAGACATTAGTATGCATCAATGAAAAACTTCTATGTGTTTCTTTTATAATCACCTAAATAGCACTCATACTTGTCATATTATTTATACTAAATTGTTGTGGTTGAACGATTGGTTAGCAGTTTAACCATGTTCAGTTGCTGTGTTGTTTACACATAATTAACATGATGGTTTGTTACCCTTATCAGTTTAACCATGTTGAGTTGCCATGTTATTTTATCGGCTCGTATCGTAAGCTTATGTGTACGAAACTATTCCTCTGATAACGGTATACAATCATTGCGGCAACAATTTAACGGTAAAAATGGCAACTACGATGACCTAATCTGATAATTGATGGTGACAAAAAATTACCCGAAACATATTAATATTTGATCTTGTTTCGAAGCCCTCGTAAAGATAAACGGTAAAAACAGAACGTATATTGGATTTATGGTTTGTAAGAAAATTACTTTAAAAATTCAAAAATTAACGGTGAAAACGAAACGCAAAAAAATGAAATGGACAGTACAACTGTCATTATTTTTCCTTCGCAAGTTTTGGGCACTAGCACCAAATCTGGCGATGTCTAACTCTATATGCGGGCAACGCGAATCGCAGCCGCTGCTATTCCGTGAGGATACGAGCGCATGCAAGGTCTGGTCCCCCGCTGCATGTGATGAGACATGTGAACGCATGCATGGTCCCCTGGTTTCACTGTTGCTGCTGCATGTTTACCGTAGCAATGAGCATGCCACTATTTAAGTACTACACTACTACTATAATTACCTGTTATGAATGAATTAATAAGCATAAATATTATTTACTATTTTAACACTATACATTGGTAAATAAGGACTTTAAGCATTGGCAATGAAAAAAAATCATATATACTAAAGTTCCTCATTATCAAATATTAAAGTACCTCACGTGTTGAATGAAAGTTCTATGATGTTTTGAGAAAAATAAAAATAAGAACTTTGCATTATGCCGTAGGGAACTTTCAATATTGAATAAAAAGTACTTTACAGAGTTTGATAGAAAATTTGCTAAAACCGACCGTTGCAGAAAATCTAACATGCTAATTATCTATAGATATCATGTAATTATAGACTATTTACTAAGCGTAAGAAACTGCTTTTATTAAAAAAATACTAGTAGAGAGGCATAACAACATGCATGCATGCAGTAAAAAAGAGGCATAGACAAAGGATACACGGCATGGTTCAGTGGGCCTCTTCGATGTGAAAACGAGGATGATGAGCGGTAAGGATATGCTTTAGGCGCACAATGAGTTAGGAAAAATCCGCTCCCCACTAGCACCAGAACGAAAGCTGATTAAATAATCTTTTTATGCCGAAGAAGGAAACGGTGATCGACAATTTGAGTCAGTTTTTCTTTTGACGGAATACCTAAGGGCACGATATCATAGGTATTTTACTTATGTGGCATAGTATTTAATGAAGAAAGAGAGTGAAGTTGTATCCTTTGACGGTTGGCTCCGCTCAGATCGAGTCCGCGCGGCTCGCGCCAATCGGCCGCGTCACGCCGCCCGCCTCTTCCGTGTAAATTAGCGCTAATTGGTTCCGCTCGATTCGCTTCAGCATTAAACCAAACACGCGTTTCCTCGTTCGGTCGGCTGGACACGGCCCAACACCTCCAACCAAAAGCGCCGGTCGCCTACTGTGAAAACCACCAACCACGTACGTGCGCATCCAGGTCTCCAGCCCTCCCGTATGGATCAGAGGGCGGCGCTCCCGATCGTCGAAATCCTCGTCGGCCTCCTGGGCCAGAAGCCTGCCGCCGCCCGCCCCCATGGCCGCAGGCCTGCCTTCGTCCGGCTCCCTCGAGGCTTGTCGGACTTAGGGGAGAAAATACAAGTGTTTTTCTTCCCCAGTATTACGCATGCCGTCCGTCGACCGCCTTCTCTAGCGATAACAGCGCCGCCGCCGCCGCTGCCGCTGCCGGTGCGGCCCCCGCTCCCCTCCCGGAATCAAGCGGAGGTTCTCGGGTCGGTCCAAGGACTCTACATCCCTGGCGTTTGGCGACAGGGCCAGTCTCCTCAACCGCAGCCGATTCAAGAAGATCAAGCTCAGCCCACCCAGAAGGAGATATCGGACTCCATCCAAAAACTCCTCCCCCGCGCCAAGCCTGCCGTCTGCCGGCCGCTCGCGCTGCCGCTGGCGGCCCACGTAGCCGGAAACCCCGCTGCGGCGGCGGCTCTCGTCGTCGGCAGCGCAGCAATCGCCGCCTGCCAGAGATACCTCGAGATCGTGCCTTACAGTAACCGGGTGCACGTAGTGCTCTACTCCCCGGACGACGAGCGCGAGCAGGAGGACTTCGAGTTTGCCTATTTCAAGAAGACGAACGCCCGCAAGATCCTCGGTCCGCGCCACTACCAGAGCGCCCGTGTCCGGCGCCTCACCTCGGAGATCGTCGGCGCCATCGACCGCGGCCTCGCCATCAAGAGCAAGAAGGGGATAGCACGCATAGTTCGGCCACACACGAGGCACCTCGACAAGCTCAACTGGGAGGTCGTCGTCACCAAGAACAAGGAGTGCAATGCGTACGTCCATCCCGGTGGTGGGAAGATCGTGGTTTACCACGGAATGCTTGACCGCTTCGAGACCGATGCTGAGATTGCCTATGTTCTTGCGCACGAGGTTAGTTAGTTTATCTGATCATTGATGTGCAAATGCATTTGAGTTATTTTGTGCTGCTTCCCAGCAGCAGATTAATTTGACCTGATGTTAACTGGTTCTCTTTTTATAGGTTGGGCATGTTGTTCAGAGATACTCGTCATAGTATTTCATCTGGGATGCTCTTTTTGATAATGATTATGTTGCGTATGTAGGCTAGAGAGTGAGGCAGATTACATTGGAATGATGTTGCTTGCTGCGGCTGGGTTTGATCCGCAAGTTGCCCCTAAGTTCTTTGAGAAGATTGCAGACATCGAAGGAAATGCAGGATGGCGAGACTCTGAATATTGTACACATCCACCAAGTAGGAAAAGGTCGCAGCTTTTATCGCAACCTGAAGTTATGGGAGAGGCCTTGCAGTTGTATAGAGAAGTTACGGCCAACCAAGGACAGGTAGTGTAAGGCTCCGCTTGGCATCGGTGTAAGGTTTTACACCTGGATTTGTTTTATAAGTATAATGTATCGAGTCGAACTGCATGTAGTACCTCGCATATATAGAGGTGGAATTGTCTCTCGCATAGAGGCGATGATGTACGTTGTACATGTGACAGTTAAGGATAGCTTATCCGCAAAAAATGCAGAGCAAATGTTAGTAAATATCTCTCCTCGCGCGACCTCTCGCGGACCGTAGGATGTTTTCGTAGAATCACCACGCATTAGCCCTGCCATGTCATTCTTTTTTTTGCTTCGTTTGCTCGGTGGACTCCAATCGTGACCTCTTCTTTTCGCCTTATCCATTGATCCACGTCCTGACAGAGACAGAGAGTGAGTGAGAGGTCGCAACCTCACCATACCCGCCACCGACCCTCCCCCGCCATCGACCTCATCTCTCAGCACCTTCCTCGTCGACGCCCCTTCCCCACCATCTCCCCCTCTGCCACGATGACGTGGAGGAGCTATCGCGACTCCTATAGCGTACGCTACGAGGAGGGCCGTGAGGATCACGATGGCCCACGTGGAGGAGAGTTGGTGCGTCCACTTCGTCGTTGCGGCTTCCCACTCCGTCTCCACGCGTGGAGGAGCTCCACCGGGCCATGCCCTTGCCAACCATCTCCCCAACTCTTCTCCACCCAAGACATAACGCAATGATCTCCAGTCCTCACCCCCCAATGGCTCCATTGGCACCATGGTCGATCGCTCCTTCTCTTGTTACACAGGAGCCCACTAGGTGCACCTCCGTTGTTGCAGAAATGACCTTGGCGAGTGTTTCGGGGCCCGATCTCCCCGGTATACGGTTGGGGGCTTACCGTGGCCGTGAAATCATGTTCAAGCTCCACCGCCACCGCTCCACGCGACCGGAGCATCGGCGAGCGCTTCGAATTCAGAATCTACAGCTTTCGAGCAATCATGGTAACCCACCTTCCCAGATTCCTCCTCCCCTCTATCGGTACTGCCTTAGAGTAGATTACTATGACTAATACATGCACCCCATTGCTATTGCTTTGTGTGCTAGGGGTGACAACATTGGGAAAATTTAGCATGCATTCCATAACTTCAGGCTTCTTTTGTTGCTTCATTTGATCTTCTTAGTAGAGCAACGATACTATATTGTATCCACATAACCCGATCATTTGTACATTTTGACCCAAGATAACCTAACATAACCTAGTAGAAACCTATGTTCTTTGACTGGTGCATGATCTCAGCGAAATGATGATTCCCCAATCTGAAGCTATATTTTTGGACTGGACAACCTAAGTCATTTTGACCCAAGATAACCTAACATAACCTAGTAGTAACCTATGTTCTTTGACTGGTGCATGATCTCAGCGAAATGATGAGGGCTTCTGCTGGTGTGAGTTATTCTTCTTCTTCGACATCTTCTTCGAGCCTGAAGTCGTCATCCAGTTTGCGGGTGACTTTCTTTTTGTCTGTACGTCTTAAGTTATCGAATCTGGACTTGCCTCGAGAGGGAGAGCCGTGGTCAGAGGAGTCACTCGGTTGTTCGGGCAGTGCTTTGCGGTTGGTTCTCGAGTCGGTAATGGTTTTTCCTTGCTTCTCCAATTCGAGTCGCAGTCGTCTTGTTTTCTTGGTGATGTCACTCGCCAGCTTGTTGTATGCTCTGAGCTCATCGCGAGTTGCATCTTCTGGGAGTAATTTTTCGCGCTTTACTACGTCTTTTACTCTGGCGATTGCTTCTTTAGATAGGTAGATTTTCTCGGTGGGTTGAGCCTCTCTTGCCGTTTCCGAGATCTGTCGGCTGCTGCTTTCCGGTTCGTCGTTCTTGTGGTTGATTTGCTCTTGTCTTCTAAATTCCTTCCTTGGTATGGTTCCTGGTTCGCCAAGGGTGACAGTAAGCTGTCCAGTGTTGTCAGGATCGCTGCTTCTGCTGTTTGAGCGTGCGCCTCTGTGACTGCTCGGGTCATCATATCTGCCTCTGTCGTCTGAAGTTGGCTCGCGGGTGTCTGCCATGAACACTTGGAACAGTGCCTCAGTAGATAGCTCTATCACACCCGTGTTGCGTCTCTTCCACGCTAGTGCCCCGCTCGTGCAGTCGCGAGAGGTGCGATGTCTTGTATTGATGTGGGAGTTGCCGCATGGGCGGGTGCTTCGTCTTCGGCCGCTGCTGCCGTAGTAGCTGTTGCTGTGGGTGCTTTGTCCTCGGCCGCTGCTGCTGTAACAATTGTTGCTGCGGGTGCTCGAGCGCGATCTGTGAGGCGGAGAGTGCCCAACCGGTTGACGTAGATCTGGTACCCACCGAAGGTCAGGTCAAAGCCAGTGCGCAGGTCCGCGAAAACTGATCGCATGATCAGGAGGTGCGCGATGAAGCCGAGGGACCCGAACAGATCGGACTCTGCTCGAGCCATGGAGACGTCGAGTGCTGATGGAGTCATCGACTTGTTGATTGCTGATGAAGGGGCCGCCGAGATCGCTGATCCAACCTGCGTAGTCCCCTTGGTCGACGCCAATTGACGAGGATAGACCTCAGCAAATCCCATGGTCAGGGACCCTGGGTTAGATCGTAGAGAGGATGAGCAGGTTGGCAATACTCGTCGGTTAACAGGAGACAGTACTTCCTGCTCGATTTTGTTATGCGGGAGGTGATTACAGTGGCGGTCGAGGCGAGTTCGCTCAAGACCGAAGGTGTTGATTGAAGATTGGATGCCCTGAGTCGTCACCCCTCCCAGCCTTTATATACTAGGTTGGGTCCCGGGGAGTCCGACTCAGGTTACAAGGACGATTGCCTAATCTAGCTTTTCCTTGGACGCCGAGTCTTGACTTCCATGTTGGTCGCGGACTCCTACGTCGGTGCCTTGAGTGGGCCAGTTGTGGGCCTGTCGAGGCTTCCAGCGGGCCTTCTGTCTTCATATGCACCAGGTATCCTCACACGCAGGAGTCGTGGGGCCACCCCCTCGTCACAGATCAAAGCTACTTTTTCTGAGTAATCACGGGGGAGAGTTCCCCACCTCAATATATTGCTCAAGCAGCGACCAGCCGTAGCTGGAAGCGGAGTGTGAATTACATAGGGACGACGAAGCATAGGAGAAGGTAGGAACGCCACAGGAGAGCGTCCGCCTTATCAGTAGCATTACATAGTCTGAAAGACCAGAGATCTAAGTCATCTACCATCAGCCCTAGCGAGGTGGAGGGGTGAGTGTCAACAAGCCTGAAATCCATTGCGTTCCTAGCATCCCATATCTTCCACAAGATCAGCAGTAGAGCAAAAGGCCATAGCTTCCTCCGAATTGGGAGCGATGGGTTCCATAGGTCCCAAAACCCCTCCAAATGTTGTGGTGGTATGATGCCGAGCCGCTGCCAAATCTGGTTTGCATGGGGACAACGGATGAAGATATGCAACGTGTCGTCATTGTCCACCCCGCGTCGTGGACAGGAGGAGTTATCCGTGATGTGCTTCCTAAAGAGGTTGTTCTGCTCGTTGTCACCTCCCAGGACTGTCTCCTCTAGTAGGTCGGGGGATACGGTAAATCTTAGTCCTTGATAAATGGTAAACATATGACATTTACTTTAGTTGGTTCCTGGAAGCTATTATAGATGTCGTGTGGAAAATTTGTTAGTCAAAAGCACGAGTGTTGAGTTTTGCACACTATCCTTTGCCATTATCTACATGTCAATTTTTCTATTTTTCCGTGTGCACATCTCACTTTTTTCCTATTTTGCCATGATGAAGGGATACAAAGATAATCTTAAATTGCCATGAGAAACATGAAAAATAAATTTATACGACACCATAAAAGCAATTTGCCATAGCTATTTGTTCCATGTCAAATTTAGTTTATGGATGATGGCAAATCTTAGGTTGAGGGATCATTGCAAATTTAGCCTTAGGGATCATGACAAATCTTAGTTTAGGGACGATGTAAATTTAATTTATGGATCATGGAAAATTTTGCGAGCATGTCAAATTTATTCTTAGCATGGCCAAAAAAATTTGCACATTTTTTCCAACTTAGTTTATGCTTTCTTTCTATATCATGGAATTAATTTTTCCATGGCTATTTGTTTCATGATATATTTAGTTTATGGATGATGGTAAATCTTAGTTTTAGGGATCACTACAAATTTAGTTTTATGGATCATGCCAAATCTTAGTTCAAGGACCATGGAAAATTTAATTTATGGGTCATTTAGTTTCGTGACCAATACAAATTTAGATTTTGGATCATCACGAATCTTTGTGAGCATGTAAAATTTATTCTTACCATGGCAGTTTTTATTCTTTTTGCACATTTTATGCAATTTAGTTTATGCTTTATGTTCTATATCATGGAATTAGTTTTCTTTTGTATCACAATGAGTTTACATTAAATTTTTCCATCATCTTCAAAATTGCACTAAATTTGCGATCATAAAAACTTACGTGTATTCTTCTTTGCATTAATCCTATTTTTCTAACAATCATGGCAATCGTCTTCTTTGCATTATGAAAAACATACACTAGTTCGGCTATCATGGCAAACTTACACATAATTTATATAATTGTTTGGATCGCATGAATTTTATTATATTTCACCATGGCAAAAAAAATTCAAACATGACAATTTTTACTCTCTACACAAATTTTCCATGATTTGTTTTTACCTTTCATTTGTTTGTTGTTTGTATGCCACTATAGCTTTGTTTATACCGTGGCAATTTTTGTTGTTCCTTTTCCTTAGCTACAAATTATTCATGTCAATTTACTTTATGTTCTTACCATGTTCACTTTTTAACTTTCTTATACTACATTTCAACAGAATATTCTCATGGAAAATTTATTGTATTGACTATGCAAATTTTATTGTATTTACCATGGCAAATTCACAAATGGTCACATTCATGTCAATTTCCCTTATGTTTTTGCCATGTCTACCTTTTAAGCTTTTTATGCTACATTACAACAAAATATTCACATGTCAATTTTATTGTATTGACCATGGAAAATTTATTGTGTTTGACCATGATAAATTCATAAATGTTCACACGGTAAATTCATAAATATTGCAGATGATGACGATGTTCAAAAGGATTAGTAGCGGAGGAGCGCTATGGTAGTGTGAGGGAGTAGTGGCATTCTTAGTCATCAATGACCTCATCTTATATACAAGCCGCAAATACTTTTCATGAGGTCCTATGGTTGTATGATACTTTTTCTTTCATTGCAATGAGATGTTTACTCATAAATTTTAGAGTAGTCATAAGGCAATTATGCTTCTTTTTGTGTTGCAAATCTTAGGTGGCAATTGTTGTACTTTATCGCTGGCAAACTTTCCCCATGTATCATGGCAGAATTATTGTACTTTTACCATGGCGAACCTCTTATTTATTTTAATATGAACATGGAAAATTTATGTTGCACATAGGAGAATTTGTTTCTTGCTATCATGAAAATTTTACATTGCATATATCAAGGCAAGTTAGCTCATATGTTGAATGTGTGTCATGTGTGTACTCATAATTCCTATCTTGCTTTATGTAGCGCGTTGCCACCACTCCTCGTGCCGCTCAGGCTCCTCCGTCGTGTCATGGTTGTCAACCGCCCCGTCCTGCTCCTTTGCAAGTTGCGCCTCGGTTCTGCCCTCTTCGACTTCTATGATATCATGGATGGCAAGGAGGAGGAGCCCTATATTGATCACATGTGGTTGCACCTCCAGCTTCTACAAGCTCCTACTCCGTTATGTTGATGTAGGTAATAACTATTCTTCTTCGTATTTCCAATTCATTTTATGCCGATTTTTATCAGGGATCATTAGCGGGGTGTCACGTAGTGTGGATTCTGTCCGTGTGAGTGAATCTGTGGAAGATTAATGCCCCTAGTATTTTTCCGTAATGCTAACTGCAGCAGAGTGCAACTTTAAGTTTTTTTTCTTGCATTCATCATGGCATTAGTTTTGTATCTCATGGTGCCATTTTCCCTTCCTGATACATGTATTGCCATAGCGGATTTATGTGCATTTTTGGGGTTGGCTTGTGATTTGTATTTGACACATTGAAAGTTGTAAGTGGAATCTGATCCTATGTTTGTTGGCAAATTTGTTTGCTACATCATGAGAAAAATATAAAATTCATAATAATGGAAATGCTAAATTTAAGATAAAATATTCGCTACAACATATGGTACTTTGTACAAAACAATATTTGGATCGTTCACATGGCAATATACATCATGGAAAAATTTAGGATAATTATAATAGTCACTAGACATTTTTTGGAAAAAATATTTTATAGAACATGGTAGTTTATGCACATTGTTTTGGACTCATCATATCACTTCTGGGCAGCCGATAAACTTGTCAAGAAGCGTGAACGTATGGATGCATTGATCATCACACCCTTCTTTCAGCCCACCTTCGCATATGCCTGAAACTCACATGTCCTGTAATTTCCAAACAAAAGAAGTAAGCAAACTAGCAACAATCCAAAATCATTTGTGCAATGGTTCAACTACGGCAGAGCCAGACCGAAGAGAACATGGTAAAATAGAAGGGAGTATGTTACGACTGACCAACAAGTGTTGTAGAACTATAATTTTGTATCACTCACCTAGAGGAGTAGTCATTAGGTGTTTGTACTGGCAGATTGGCGGATTTGTAACATTCCCCTTGATGTATATAGGGTGTTTCACCCTCCCTCCTCTTAATGGAAATGACTGGCACCTTTGTGTTGCTGGTTCTTGAAAAACAAATCACTCACCAAGAATGGTTTCATATTGGAGTTGGTCTTCCCGTCTTCCTCTTGCTCAGTGACCTTGAGTTGACTGTGTTGTTCGCTTGTGTGTGATCAACCTAGCAACTTCTCAGGAACGGGGGAAACATGGGGTGTGTGACCTCAGCAGAGCTGATGCTTGTGGTCGATCCAGGAGGAGCCTATCGACATGGAATAGCATAGGTAGGCTGATATTTCAATTGACGTTGGCTTCCTCCCCCAACCACACTCCCCTTTAGAGCTCCTCTGTGCATCACCCTAGCTTCGTCATCCTCCATTGATCCGTGCCTTCTTGTATGCCTCTTCCACACCACCTGATCTCCCCATCTTGACCCAGCCGCCATGACACCCTGACAGACTCGAACCAGCCACTGCCTCTACCATGAACAAAAAAGGGTGGGAAGATGAAGGTGACAGGGTGGAGGAGGGAGAATAGAGAAAAAGGGAAGGTCAACGGAGGCACCTGAAATAGCTTGGTGGTGGTGGTGCGGGAGGGGGAAGACATGCCAATGATATCTCTACGGTATTTTCTTTCCTTGTTCGACGTCTCGCTTGAATATAGAGTATAGAGAAGGGGAAATACATGCTAGCCAAAATCGCAAAAACCAACGTGACTTAGTCAAAATCACTGATCAAAATCAAAACCGGGCTTCAAAATTAAGGAAAGTACCAAAATCAAAATCGTCAATCTCAATTGAATGTGAAAGCTTCAAAATCAGGGGAACATAGTGATATACAAAATCAAAATTGGAAATCTCAATTATTGTTGAAGCTTCAAATCAGAGAGCATAGTGATATAACAGATTTCTATAGAGATGAACGGTTCTAGATCACTAATGAGACATGTGGATTACACACTTGATAGCTGTCAAGCTAAAAACGGTAAGAAAATGAAAAAAATAGTTACAAGTTAAACAGTAAATGATAAAATGTTTCAGACTGGCGAGCCTCACGAGATGTCGTGTCAAGCCTTCGTCAATCATCTTGTCGTTCATTAACTGAATCCAATGCAGCAAGACGCTAGCATTGACACGAATCAAAGAAGGAATCGACGCGAGTGCTCTCCTAAATCCTTCGGCCGGAGAATGGACCACGCGCCAGGGAATTATGCGCCCGCCCAGAGCTCTGCGCGGGGTGCCCTTATTTATTGCTAAATTTTTACACTTCTTCAGTACACCCCCCCCCCCCCTTTAAATAAATGAAGAGTTGAGATTAACCGATACCCTTTCATACAAAAGGGCATGATGTCCTTATTTAATTTTAAGCTCATTGCATTAAAGAAAAAAACATGCGCCCAACGGAATTTGAACAAGTACAGCCTCAACCGCTCAGACATGTAGTGTTTGTTGTAAATATAGTGTAATAACTCTATATATTGCTTTCCACTTAAACGGGCTGCAGGCCGGACAACAGTTTTTTATTCAACTCGTAAAATATACAAATTATAATTTTACAAATAATATATGTGTAAATATAGAATTGTTGATTTTTAATTCATCTAATTAAATTATTAAATGCAAAAAACTCATATAATAAACATATATGATTAAAATGTTCGTATAAATAGTTTTTCCTTTTATTATTATTTCGTTCAATCAGACATGCTAACATGCGGCACAAGTCATCAATATTACATACACACTTAAAATAATTTATATTCTTGGATATTACAAAAAAAATCACCACATTTCATAATAAAAATAATATTTATTGAAAATTTGTAAAATGGTGGCATTATTTAAGAAAATCAATTGATATTCGTAAAAATAATTACATAAAAGTAAAATACTTTTAAGTTAAATATTTACATAAAATTAAAATATTTATAAGTTATGAATCTGAATAAAATCTTTGAGACTGGACATTGCGACCTACCCGAACCACTACCTTTAATGGATATGAATTTGGAAATTTGGATTTGAAAAAGAGTTCATCAATTTTGAAAAAAAGTTCATGGATTTGACAAAATTTCACGGGTTTTGGAAAAATAAATTAAAAAAAATGAAACCACTTCATGTATTGGAAAAAATTCATACATTTCAAAAAGGTTCACTGAGTCGGAAAAATTATGAATTTGAATAATAATTCATGAATTTAAAAAATTGTAAACAAATTTGAGAAGTTCACGCATTTATGGAAAATTTTGCTAATTTAAAAGTAAGAAAAAAATGCAGTAGAATAATTGGCCAAACAAAACAGAAAAAATATAAGGCTTTACTTTGTTTTAGCGTGACGTCTTAAAAAATAAGTAGGTTTCAATCCTGTTTGGACAAAAATTTCAAAGATGTCCATGGTGGTATGTCTGGCGTATCTATACCAAGAAGTAGCGAGATCGAATCTTACTACCAGCATTTATTTTTAAATTGGCTGTTCACCATATATACGAATATGAAAGGACGGTACTACCCTTTAGACATTTACTAAAGGGGTATACCGAAGAACGGCTCAAATTTTTAATACATTTTTAACTAAATTTGTATACTTATTTAGATCTTATTTTAGCCCGTCATATTTTTACAAGTATTATTTCTTGGGTTGGCATAGTTTAACCATAAAGTAATGATAATAAATATTTTTTCGTGTGTTTTATTTTTGTATTTAATATCATAGAAATATAGTAAATGTATTTTATAACAAATTTTGAGCTAGAACTATTTTTTTCTATAGTACATAACTTATAGTTGCTCCGTTTCTAGATATTAGACGTATTTGTTTTTGAATAAAAGTTTAAAATATGGGGTGTATTGTATTGCAACACTCGTTTAGACAATTTTCTAGAGATTTGTTCATGTTTTCTTATCTTTTGCAAACGTCTCTATTTTCTCACATTAATTAGCTAGGTGTAATCCCATCCAAACCTAATGTAATTTTTCTTTCATGTGTGTTTTATGTTCATGCCAAATAGTCGCTAGGTGTAATCCCATCCAAACCTATACGTCTTATCTCTAGGGGCGAAGAAAGTACCATTTTATAGTAAAGATCTGCAAAGAATATGATTCAACAAATATCACAATAGTCGTTTCTAGTGTGAATTAAAGGTGAGAGTGTGGTCCGTGCAACATGTCAAATAGTTGATAGTGTTTTGTGTCTCATACATCATGGCAAAACTTAGAAAGCTTGTAATAATCGATTTGCTAAATTGTGTATAGCATGGTAAATTTACAATAAACAATTTTACTTTCTTTTCCTGTATACCACGAAAATTTGTAAGTGCGTTATCTTTAGATTAAATGTACATTTAGTTTTTCTTAATACTAATGGTTATTTGCTATGTAATTCTCACAACATTTTTCCTTCCTAATTTTTGCAATTTGAAACCCGTCCTCTCGTGCGATCCTTAGCTCAATAAAGTATAAACTACAATCTCTCTGAACTCAGCTATACATATTACATAATACTTCCTCTGCACAAAAATATAAAAGTGTTTAGATCAATACTTTAGTAATGTAAACGCTTTATATTTATTTATGGAGGGATTACTATGTATGGCAAGTTGGAAAGGAAATATTTTGACAGACTTCCATACATTATTGTTTTTGCAGATTGTTTTTACAGACTTCCATACATTATATTCGCATGCAGTTGTTGCTCCTCGTCCAAAAGGCTCGCACCCGTGGCAGGCTCCATCCAGGGCAACCCAATCGGTAATCGGTGAATCCAACCCTGAAGCATGCCTGTGCCATGGCTGCTACTCCTAGGATCCCTCTTTGGTGTTGATGCATCAGATTATGAAGAGGTCGCCAAGCGATGTTGTGGTTGAGCGGCCGTCGCCCGCATCGACCCATATGATATGCGTCCATGAGCGGGAATGACGAAGCGAGTGGTAGCAATTAAGGGTGGGCACGATCGGTTTAGCACGGTCTGGTCCCTGACCGAGCCGTCCTTTGGATCATCCACCGGCAGACATGATCGATCAGCACGGGGGTCATCATTTCAGTCACCAGATAGAAGGTGGAAAAGCTATGTCCAGACTGAAGGACCAGTCATGGCGTCAACGGCGAGGTGGTGACCATACCAATGATGATACCCCACTACGTGCACTAATAGGAGGGGCAGTGAAGAAAGGGAGGATGACTCAAGGTGAACTTGAGTCGAGGAGGTTGCAGAAACGTCGACGGTGGATGGTGTTGGTGAAGGAGGACGTTGCGGACGACTTTGAGGCGGATCCGACCGATTCCTTGTACATGGAAGGACATATCATGGTGGAGCTACTGGGCATGTGGGTTCGTTGCGGGGATGTCAGTGGTCGCGTTGGCGTTGAGCGGCAACGGTGAGAAGTGACACAGAGTGGGGAGAGGCAGTGGATCGAGCCTCAAAAGTGGCAGTGGATCGCATCGCGACATTAGCTAGTGGGATGGGAGGGTGGAGGAGAATGGCGATGACGGCGCAAAGGAAGAACAATTGTGATAACCCTTGTTGCCTTGAAAAGTTGTTTGGGGAAAATAGCGAGTCTACATTTGATCATAGTGATTATAATATTATTAATATGGGCTACGGGAGGTCGTGACTTTAGATAGTAGTGATCTTACTATTTTGGAGAGTGTTCAATATGATTGCAATATTGATAAAGTGAGTTTGGACAGGTCGTGACTTTAGTTAGTGTTAATATTAATATTTTGAAGAATGATAAAATATATGTATATATGGATAATGAGGACAATGTCCCGGGTGATAGCTCGGTTAGATTTTGCAATGGTGGTATTTTCATCATTCCCTTGTTGATGGAATTGTTTCAGGATTGCTTAGATTTTCTATTTGTAACGGAAAGACATGATCAATACTTTGGTGGTCGGGGTGACGATGGCGCTCATGCACCCTTCCCATCTTGGAGTTTCTAGGTGTTTCCAAAGAAGGTGGTCGATATTGAGGCATTTCTTAGACAAGCAATTAATTACTTTGGTAGGGTCATGATATATTTCTTTCTTCATCTTCTCTCTTTTGTTCTAATTCGATTATGTGTATCATAGATGTCTTGACTAGCTTTTGAAATCATGTCGCTGTAGAGATTAGGTATATGTGGTATCAACTTTATGTAATATGCTACAATTTATTAGTAAGTCAAATTGAATAGCATTGGACGCGACAAAGTACTTCATCTGACAAGTTATTTTCTATTTATTACTATCTCCTATTCGGTTTAAAAAGCCCAAGTGTATTCCTAAATCGATAATTTGATCAATGTAACACGAATTATATATCATAAAAGATATATCATGTGAAACTTCAAATGTTATATTTTCTGGTGGTATAACTTTTATGACATACAATTTATATTACATTGGTCAACTTGTCATTCTAGATATACGTGTGGTACTTTTAAACCAAAATGGAGGGAGTTTGGGTAAGCATCAGTTGATGTTGAGATCAATTATTGGGTTTCTATTAACAAATTAAATGGGCCAACAGAGTTCTTCCAAAAAAATTGGCCACCTTGCAGGGAAATCAGAAGGAAAATAATTAAAAGTGTAATGGTACCTTTCCAACGTTGTGTCCAAGGAGAGGAAAACACTAGTATATACTCCCTATGTGCAATCATGATGCCACCAATGTTCAATGAGAGTTGGCATGTTCCATTGTCTTTCTAAGATTAGAATCATGCTTGTCCAAATAATAATGGGAATAGAAACAATGAATATTCCAAAGTTTCATTAGTAATCACGTCCCTTTATATCATATAAGTACCAACCCCCGCTGACTGTGCTCTCACGGCTCCCCCAAGTCAAACAATTAGTTCCACTCCCATCTTTACACTACAAACCGAGCCCTACTCAATATTTTCCTCATGATCCGGCGTCCCACCACTGTACCATTAGTGGCGTGGGTGAACCCACTCGATGATAAATACCTTCTGGAGGAGATTCTCATACGTCTATCTCTGCAGCCCTCCTCCCTTCCACGTGCCTCCCTAGTTTGCACACACTGGTACAACATTCTCTTAGACCCCGATTTTCTTCAACGATTCCGTAAATATCACCAAAATCCTCCTTTACTTGGCTTCTTTGCAGGGTATGTTGGCTCAAGTGCAGTATTCATCCCTACTCTGGGCGCACCTGACCGCATCCCTGTCACGCGCTTCCCATTGCAGCAAAACCGCCAATATGATCAGCTCAATGTTCATGGTTTTCACCTTGGCCTTGCCATTCTCCTCAACCTGGTTAGGCGAGAGGCCATGATATGGGATCCTCTCACTGGACATGACCATCCAGTGCCTTTTCCACAATGGCTCTCCAGTTATAAAAATGGTTTTCTCAATAATGCATTTGTCCTATGTGATGACACTGAAGATGGACATGTACACGGTGATTGCATTCTGGGCCCATTTAAGGTTGTTTTTGCGAGCAATGATTTTGCTGAAAAACATGCAATGTGTTGCTTGTATGAGTCAAAGTCTAGTGTATGGGGAGATATTATCTCGGTGGCAACTAGGAGTCCGATTTGTACTGCAAGGCCAGGCATTATAGTTGGAAATTAAATTTATTGGCTGCTTGAGGATGGCAGCATCCTTGACTTGGATTTAGAAAGGCAAAGCCTTAGTGTAATAGAGAAGCCAACTAATGCCCATTTTACAGGCTACTGGTATTTTCAGATTTTGTGTACAAAAGATATTGTTGAAGTCCAATCGGCGCATCCAATTATGGGGAAGGAAATGGAAGAATGTTGGTGCCACTGGATATGGGTTTTGCAGAAAATTGTTCAACTAGACCAGCTCCTTCCCGTTGGTATCAGCGAAGGATGGAAAAAAGACATCTATACTTGGGTATGATAACAGCAGTAACATGACCGTTCTATCCACGGCGATCAGTGCCTCAACTGTACAACTTGAAACAATGGAGGTCGGAAATATTCCTAAAAGAAGCCATGCAACATATTATCCCTATAGAAACTTTTATACCGCAGGTAATACTTTCTCTATACATGGCATCAATAATGATTCAGGCTTACTTGTTTTTAAAATCAATATGTAGCAATGTTGTTCATGTCAAGGTTGGTTGGATATATAGACCGTGTAGTTTTTTTAACAGGATAGACGGTGCAGTTTGTTCCTCTGCAGGGTAGTGCTTACTGCATTGCTTTGGTATATTACTGATCAATTCATGAAAAGGTATGTTGCCATTCACTAGTTAATGCATAAAAGTTTCTCTAGTATTTTGCTTCATCCAAAAGTTCAACATCATATGTATTTGAAGGGAATCTAGTAAGTTTTGGAGATTCTCAACTCTATTGAAACACCAAGAGAGAAGATTCTGAAAGATGAGATTCATTGAATTCAGTAGCTAGACACTAGAGAGTAACATATGATATTCTGCATGATTAGGGCTGCAGGAGGCGTCGCGCATCCAGAAGGGAGAAATTTGCTTGGTGAAAGGGTGTCTGCTCCACGATCCTTTAGCTGGTGAGGAACCGAAATGATCAGGAGACTCAATAACATGGACATGTGGTACTTCCAGAAGCAGGACAAACAGAAGGAACCCAAGTGTTGCGCTATTTGATTTCTGTTCTTCCTTGTATGTCAAATTTGGTCGGTGGGGAGTTTAAAAGGCAAAAGGATTGTTCTGTGGTGTAAAATTTATTAAGTTGTGTTTTTTAGAGAGAGAGAGAGAGAGAGAGAGACAGCCATGGTTGTGTAAATATTGAACTCTCTTTCTGTACACGGTTCAAATTTCTAAGATAACAGATGACCTTTACCCAGGCTAGAAATGGCACTGGAATTAAAACACACCAACAAGATGAATAAAGTCAGTATGCAGAGACTACGAAGAAGTCCATGGTGTTGGCTGCAACACACCTTCCACGGACGACAGTCGATGACTTGACAGCATCCCTTGTTTCTTCTTGCAGTCACGGGTTGACGATGGTGTTCTAAATAGAAGATCAACTTGTGGCAACCTTAATGGCTAGGCGTTTTAATGAAAGGGTATTGAGTAATCTTTACCATCGATGTGTTTGAGGAAGGTGTATAAGTGATTGTAAAAAGCGGCGAGCGTCCCATTTTAATCGAACAATTCTCATGGTGATATGGAAAGGAAAACAATCATCTCACACGAGAACCCTGAACACAAAACATCCTCTCTCGCCTAAGGATCATGCCACACTATGAAGAGCCCTGCCCTTTAGTCCAATCCACACCACACATGCCAAAAGCAAAAGACAGAGAAAAGAAGGCGAGAGATGCCCTTCTGGAGTCATCGTGGAGCTGCGCGGCATCGGGGATTGCCGGTACGACTACACCAACCACGTTCACGCGAGAACGTTTCCCGCTTAACGGACTACATACTAGTATGTGACCTATTCCATCCGTTACTTGCATCGTCATAGCATAGGTCTTGGGATTGGGTATCGTAGGTTATGAAAAAATTGTGTTTTCTGCCCCGAACCCCAACAAAATTGGGTTTGCAAACTTGTCTATGACCTAACTTTCAGACGTCCAACGTGTATCGAACGTCCGACATGTCACAGATTCGTACATCCGTCGTATATCGTACATCCGACATCCCGTTCGCAGAGATTGTTTGGCAAGGTCAGTAGACCTGCAAATAATATCAGACTTCCGACGTGTTTCGGACGTCTGAAACCTGTTGGACGTACGACTTTGCGCCACACTCATTGCCTCACAAGGTCAGTAGGTCTCTTAAATTGGACGGGCTTCCGACGGCCTTCGGACGTCTGAACCCCGCCGGACGTCCGGTACCTCCTCCACAAAGAACATTTCGGACGCCCGACATTTATACAGCACAGATGATCCAGCGGCCACTTCGGCCCTTGGACTATAAATACCCCCTCACCCACTCATGTGAGGATTGACCACTTCACTCCAATCACTCATAAGAACACAAGTGCTCCCTCTCACTCTCTCTTACACCAAATTTCAGATCCCAGAGAGATTCTTGAGAGTTATTTTCGGATCTTTCACCCCATGATAGATCCGGATCATCCCCACCTTTCAACCAAAGCGAATCGCGTATTGAGCAAGTCTTGAGCTTTCCCCATTGATCTTATTACTCTTGGAGGTTGGAGACTCCTAGGTGGGTAGGAGTTCTTCGAAGAGGAATCAACCATTGTGATTACCCCCGTTGAGTTTGTGAGGGTTTGGTGACGACCTTTAAGGTCAAAAGGTAGTGGTTGGGAATTGACTTGCTACCTTTATATTGTGCTTGTTGTCTTGTTTATCCTAGCTAGTTCATCCTTGCAATTGTTAGGCTCATCTTTATCTTCCGCATTATTGCCTAAAATTACTAAGTAGTGATAAAATTTATAATTGAATCTATTCAACCCCCCTCCCCCTCCCCCTCTAGGTCTATCTCGATCCTTTCAATATTTTCTCTGTACATGGCATCAATAATGATTCAGACTTACTTGTCTTTAAAATCAATATGTAGCAATGTTGTTCATGTCAAGGTTGGTTGGATATCAAAGGATAGATGGTGTAGTTTTTTTAACAGGATAGATGGTGCAGTTTGTTCCTCTGCAGGGTAGTGCGTAGTGCAATGCTTTGGTATATTACTGATCAATTCATGAAAAAAGTGTGCTTCCATTCACTGGTTAATGCGTAAAAGTTTCTCTAGTACTTTGCTTCATCCAAAAGTTCAACATCATATGTATTTGAAGGGAATCTAGTAAGTTTTGGAGATTTTCAACTCTATTGAAAATTTGAAACATCAATAGAGAAGGTTCTGAAATATCAGGTTCACTGAATTCAGTAGCTAGCCACTAGAGAGTAACATATGATGTTCTGGATGTTTAGGGCTGAAGGAGGCGTCACGCATCCAGAAGGGGGAACTTTGCTTGGTGAAAGGGTGACTGCTCCACGATCCTTTAGCAGGTGAGGATCCGAAATGATCAGGAGATACAATAACATGGCATGCGGTACTTCCACAAGCAGGACAAACAGAAGGCACCCAAATGTTGACCTATTTGTTTTCTGTTTTTTCCTGTATGTCAAATTTGGTCGGTGAGAAGTTTAGAAGGCAAAAGGATCGTCAGAGAGAGAGAGAGTCATGGCTGTGTAAATACTGAACTCTATTTTTGTCCACAGTTCAAATTTCTAAGGTAACAAATGACCTTTACCCAGGATAAAAATGGCACTGGAATTAAAACACACCGGCAAGATGAATAAAGTCAGTATGCAGAGACTACCAAGAAGTCCATGGTGTTGGCTGCTGCAACATACCTTCCGGCGACGACAGTCGATGACTTGACAGCATCCCTTGCTACTGCTTGCAGTCACGGGTTGATGACGATGGTGTTCTAAATAGAAGATCGACTTGTGGCAATCTTTCAACCTTAGCCACCGCCGCCCACGTCACTCCAGGATGGCTAGGCATTTTAATGAAAGGGTATCGAGTAATCTTTACCGTCGATGTGTTTGAGGAAGGTGTATAAGCGTGTGTTTGGTTGAACGTTCGACCTGCATCGCTTCGAGAGAGCGAGCGAGGCGGGTTGTTTGGTTTGGTGGACCGAGCGAGCGGAGCGAAACGGGGCAACGCGGGCCAAGGCAAATACGCAAGTGGGGCGATGCGCCCGATTCCGCCGAACCACGCGGCCGCGAGCGAAGCGGAGCGACCCAGGCTGACTCAGCGATTCAAACACACCCTAAGTGATTGTAAAAAGCGGTGAGCGTCCCATTTTAATCGAACAATTCTCATGGTGATATGAAAAGGAAAAAAATCATCTCACATGAGAACCCTTAACATAAAACATTCTCTCTCGCCTAAGAATCATGTCACACTATGAAGAGAAGAGTCCCGCCCTTTAGTCCAATCCACACCACACATGGCAAAAGCAAAAGACATAGAAAAGAAGGCGAGATACCGAACTCGGTGTATCCTTCCGCCGAATGCCGTTGCGAGTTCGAAACAAAGGCGAACAGAAAGCGCAAGTACCAATGGTCGCCCGCCGCTCCAGCCGCAGCTTCACATCCACTCCAGTACTTTAGCAGTTAACACATGGAACAATTCCCTCACCGACGACCACTATTTCATCACTACACGAAGCAAATCCCGGCGCCGACAAAACGCAGCTTTCATCATCATCATCATCATCATCAGAGGAACAATCAAAGAATATAATTTTCCTCTGACACATCACCTAAACCATAGCCACAGATCTGTAAAACATCAGAAACACATGCCTAAACCACGAGATGCCCGCACCATTGGTGTTGCAGAAACTTCCACGGCACTATTGTCCGTGACCAGCATTCAAGCCAGGAACAAAAGGAGGAGACACCACTAGTCGAATAAAAATAGCATTGCTTTTGCTGCAAAGTGGATGCCGGGAGGAATCGGGTTCCGGCTGATCTGAAACTGAGATCGATCTGACTAAGAAGCGTGCAGCGATCCATCCAGCCTCCAATAGAAAACGTGCGCTGTCCTGTCGGTTTACAACTTTTGTTATACGACTAGACTAACAATTCATCGAGGACCACAGCATTCTGTTTACAAAACATATTGGAACAGATTGGAGCTGATTTCAGTAGTACTGAAAATGTGGATAGTGTCCCTGAATTTGAGCTCAGAACGATTCTGGTGCTATCCTTCAGAGCAAACTCCTACTGCTACTAATAACATTTCAACCAACATCCCGATGCTTGTGATTTCACAGTCGGCGTTACAACAGTTGCAAGGCATAACAAACACACGTCAAGAAAGAATTGCAGGGAAAAACATTCGAGGTGGAGAAAACTTTAGCCTGTTACTGAACTGCACTCACAGCAAAACATGTCCACTGAAACAATGGAATGCGCGGTGGAGGAGACGAACCTATGTCATGAGGTGAAACAGCAAAACAAAAACAAAAACATCACATCGCATGCTGCAACCCAGGGAAATCGACATTATCATCTCCAAATTATGGTCCTCATTCGCATCCCATCCTGCAAACAGACGGGACGGAAGCTTGTCCAGGATCATCCTCCCTAGCTAAGGCCATCACGACTGACCACCACCTCGCACCGGATGATCCGAGTCGATTCCTCCCCTGCCACTCTTGCTGCTGAAGCACGACTTGCCACTGGGCGGCAGCCTCTTCATCGGCACGGAGTCCACGCCACCATCCTGCATTGCGCGCCGGTTGCGGCCCCGTCCGTTGCTGTTCTCGCCGCGGCACCGCCTCGACGACGTGCCGGCGCCACCTGCGAGGAGCCCGCTCTCCCTGGCTGCGATCAGCTCGTCTTCCATGGTGGACTGCAGCACGTCAGCAATGGACATGCGGCTGTCACGCTGCAGGTGCAGGTTGGACCCCGCCGTCTTCGGTGCAACGCCTTCTTCTCTGATCTCGGCTGTGCCATTTGCCTCCTCCATTGCCTCTCCGTTGTCCTCTGTCTCGTGATCACCACGGTCAGTGTCACCGACCCCGCTGCTCACCGCATCCTGCCGCTCTTCACACATGTTCTCCAAGTCATCGATCACCACAACCACCTCATGGGTGGTGTTATGGTCGTCCTCGCCTTGAGCACGGCCCTGCGGCTCCGGCGGCACCGCGTCGGCGGCGGCGAAGGTGATGTTGGAGCGGCAGAGGGGGCAATTGGAGTGCGACTTGAGCCAGGTGTCGATGCATTGCTGGTGGAACGCGTGGTTGCATTTCGGGAGCAGCCGGAGGGTCTCCCCGTCGTGGAACTCGCCTAGGCAGACGGAGCAGTCGGTGGTGTGGTGGAGGGACCCGTCGCCGCGCCTGTACTTGCACACCGTGATCTTGTTGATCAGGGTCTGGTCCAGGCCGCTGGACGGCGACACGTTCCACGATTCCTGGCTCCTGGACTGCCCATGGCCGGTCCCACCAGCGCTCCCGCCGCCGCCGCCGCGGGAACCGGCGCCGGAGCTGGAGCCAAAGAGTCTGGCCCGGAGGGAGGTGAAGGTGCCGCAGTACTTGGAGATGAAGGTGTAGTAGCTGACGAGGAGGAAGGCGGTGGCGAGCACGCCGATGATGGCAATGACGAGCGGGGAGAAGACGTGGCCGGAGGAGTCGTCGTCGGGGCCGGGGCCGGCGGGGTCGTAGGGCGGCGGCGGAGGGAAGATGAAGTAGCACCACTGGGGGCAGTAGAGGCTGCACAGCCCCTGGGAGCAGTCCCTGGTCGGCTCGTAGGGCACCCAGGTGGGCTCCGCCCCGATAATCGCAGGCGGCGCCGACGCCGACGCCATTGCCTCCCCCTCCTCCTCCTCCTCCTAGCACCAAATCTTGGCAGCAGCAGCAGCAGAGGAAGAAAAGGTGAACCACTCCTACCTCACTCACTCACTCAGTCAGGTGCTAGCAGAGGATCTCGGTGGGTTTCTGGGCCAAATCATTGCGATGAGGTGGGAGAAGAAGGGGGGCGAGCGCTGGATCCATGGCTACTTTCTCGAGGTTGGGGGAACGGGAGGTGTGACAGAGATCAGATGATGCCACTGGCCGGATGGGAGAGATTTGTCCGGAAAGCAAAGTGAGAGAGAGAGAGAGAGAGAGAGAGGTGTGGTGGACTGGACTGGTGGTTGTTGGGGTCTTCTCATCAGCTTTTGTTTTTGGTGCCTCCCCTCTCTCTTCTTCTTTCCTTTTCTTTTCATTTGGCCCGGCCCCTGCTGCTGCTGTCTCTTTCCCGTTTTCCTTGGCCACACACGTCACAGGAACAAGAGAATATGTCCACTGCATATATGACGATTGTATGTATAATAACACATGAACATATAATGATAATAATTGGAGAGGGGTGGAGGAGCATTGTGGCATCAGTGCAGTGCGAGCCTACCAACACAATCTCATCTTCAACTGCTAGTTCCCAAAAAGAATGGGCATCAAATCTCTTGAATTCTGCTAGCATGACAACCCACAGGACCTTGTGTATCCTATCTACTTCACCAGGGCCTAGAATGCCAAGGTGGTGCGATTTTCAAATGTGTTTGCATTGTTTTGGTTTCTGAAAGCTAAAGCCTGTTGTAATTCCAAAGTAATCTCACCAAAGAGATTGATTTAAGGGAACATTTAAAGCTCTGCTAACTGTCCAAGAAGTGGCTTTCATCAAAGCGAAACTGCTAAGCCTTCACTGTCCCTGGAAGTCTCTCTCTCCCTAAACAATCCAAGCTCCTCTCTTTAAGCAATGCAAGACAATGATGATTACCAGCACCGCTCTATTTGACAGCTTTCTTCACGCTTACTGCTCCCTTACGGACACCATTGTTGTGGTTGTGTCAACTTAAGCCTTTAATGGCTTTGCATTGGTACGAAAGAAAATGCACTCTTCGAGTGAAAGGACAGCGTCAGCTAAGTCCAGATGGAAATTGAGACCGACCATCGAAACTCTCAGCTTCAAGCATACAACAGCTCAAGCGTGATTGCACGCATGGATCAGAGGACTGTAATTGTGTTTTAGACAAGGAAACACAAATGCAGACAAGTTTTTTTCAGATGCAAATTGGTCAACTTGGTTTAGAATTAAATGGACATTTTCTTAAACCAAGTTGTGAAGGACAAGCAGCTTAATAGTTTTCTTCCTTTCCTTTGACGGATCAACACATTATCATTGCCACGCAACAGGAACTGTGAGGAGTTCATGACAGAAACGGGAAATGATGTGAAAATGTTAGAACACATGCAGACGAAGCTGTGCAATTTAGTTCGGTTAAACACGAAACAGCGCCAAAATAAGGTTAAAGGTCCTGCCTAACAGCATTGCATTACGAAATTGAGTACACTCGCCTGACCCACCCCATCGCGGTAACCTTAATGTGATTAGTTGTTCAAAGAATGGGAGAAGTAAAGATAGCTCAATGGGTTTTCTTGTTCACATTTGAAAGGCGCAAAATGGATTGTGCGTCTAGGAAAAGTTTACCGCAATATATGATCGGTCTAAGCAGATTGCCACCATCATCACAAACAAATGGACACAAAGGGAGACTAGCAAGTACTCCCTCCGTACCGAAATATAGGTAGTTGGGCTTTCTTCGTCCAAGGAAGCCCAACTACCTGTATATTGGTACGAAGGGAGTATAACTCGAGCAAATAAATTGGATCATTAAACTTATAGAGCAAATGCGACAAATAGAAGCAAATATGAGTTTATATACCATGTTACAACAAACAAAGGAAATGTAAAAGCAGCGGAATCTATGGAAACTTTTACTACAAGGGAATATAAACTTAAAATTTGAAGGTGCCAATACTCAACAACCTAATGGGACTATCGGGGCTTTTTAGAACACGATGGGGTTATTCATGTTACATGAAACTTCAAGTGCTCTTTGGGCAATATAAATCAAAATATTACCTACCTACTCTTCTTTATAATTATTTCTAAAATTAATACCAACAACAGTCAAACGATCCTAATAGTTTGAAATAATAGTCAAACGACCAAGTTAAGCTTCAATGCCAAGTTACCAACAAAGTTTACTGGATATTTACTACTAGACTCAGGCCAAGGCTCCAACGAGTTAAATCAGGAGAATGAATTCATTGGATTTTGTTCCACCATGCTAGTATCCTTATACCCTCCCATGGAGAAAATTTACTGCACAGTAAAGAAGCTATTATTGGAATTCTTTCATTCTCCTGGCCCTGGACATGATGGAAGGTTTGTTGCATAAGTAATTGCAAGCACAAGAGCGATGCGATCATCCTTCTCTTTCCCTATAGCAAGGTCATACTGATAAGGATGAGCCTCACAACTATGACCGACGAGCGTTCAATGAGTCACATGACCTCTACTAGTGATTATACAATTACCATGAACATAAATCAACATAGATGCATGTAATCAATGTTTGGGTGCTTTATTAGTATACTACAGTTGTTGAAGTGGCCCAGTGGTCTATTCAATAGTTGTAACTACAAATGATGAGTTCCTCCTTTGGAGAACATTACACGACTGAAACACTATCACCTGAGAGAAAAGGTATACTGCAACTTGAGATATAATTGTCATAGTAAGTTGCAAGCACCTGAGTGTCTGAAAACAATCCATAGGGAGCTCAGGGTCTAGAGTAAAGATTAAAAACATATGGAGTAAGATTTTTCTTAGTCTAGACAGCTTCAGTTTGCTACCTTTATTGGGCTCACAATGAAGCAGACAGTAGCATCATTAGCAAGCAAAGGGACTGAAATCTTCAGTTCTTGACTATTTGGTGTCCTAATTCACACTAATGACTATAATTGAGTTATTACTGATTATTGCAAGTGTATATTAGGAAAACTAAATAATTGTTCAGCTACACTGTACTGCACAAACGGAAGAAAAAACAGTGAAGTTTAAGGTATTCTCTTTTGACTTTCGAGTGGTTTCAGTTTATTATTAAAGGTTACATATTTAATTTTATTTCAAATCATTAATTACTATTATGATTGTCACAACTGATAGGGAAACCTACGACTGAAATTACATCAAAAGGATAGAGCACCTAAAGTAGTAGGTGTGTAATAAAGTAGCAGATAAACTTGTTAAGGAAGACTCGAGTTTCAGGACGAAGAAATATGGCATCTGTGCTTTCCATTCCTCAAATGAAGTACCTTTAGGAGACGGAAAGTAAAATCTTAGCTATGGATTTTGTAAAGGGCGAACCCGGTTTGACTAATATGCATTCCCATGTTGTGCGTTATGTCTTTGGTCTCCTGCGTTTTGTTTAGACAGTGGAAGAATGATATTGCTCCCGGCCTCTGCATCACAGGTGCACACAGCCCAGGTTGCCTGTGTATTTTTTCAAGACCTGGGGAACTTCTTCTCAGTTTTTAAGAAAAGAAATCAGGGAGATTTTCACTTCTAGATAGAAAAAAGGAGAAACTAACAGAAAAATATTAGGTTTCATTTTAAGAATACCTTATTGCCTAAAGCTGATCAGCAAGCTAAGAAATATTACAGTAAACTGAATCCAAAATTAGGAAAGTAGTAATATCTCAGAAGGAGACAGTTCATGCCTTCATGGTCACAATGGAGTACAAATAAGTGCAGATCTACAATAGACAAATTACTCATTTTAAATATTGAAGCCAGGTACTCAGGGATGATATTTCACCTTGATCAGCTAATTCCTTTTGTTCCCATTTTTCTTAGCAGCATCAAGGCAGAAATCGATGCTGCACTCTTCGATTACAATTATCGCCTCTATTCTGTATCTACAAGAAAAATACACCATTTCTGAATTTTTGCCAAATACTATGACAAGTGAAATGATAAATATATTACTCATGCAGCAAGTAGCATACAAAAGCTTGTACCTGTACAATGAGTTTCTGCATCTGCACTTTTATCAATAATGCTACTGCAATTTTATCGCAGCACAGAACTATTAGACTATCCCTCTTTGTCTTCACCTTCACCTTCATCCTCACCGCTGTTATCAGCCACACCTTCGGCCTGCTCATTAACCTTGGCGTCTTCAACTTCATCAGCCTTTACTGCTTCTTTATCCTCCCGCCATCTCAGGAGAACAGGCCTTCCCATAAGTTCCTGAAAAAAACAAAGAAATGGAATCTTAAACACCATGGTGATTAATGTGCTTGTAGTCTAACATCCCTTCCACTTAATTTTAGAAGAATTGTGAAAGGAAATAGACCGGAAGAGTCGTCGTATCATCTAACTGTGTGGTATTATTTTGGTTGCTCAAGCAAGAGACCTTGTAATGCTTTTTGGAAATAGATATCTGGCAAAGCATTTCACTGCTGCTCCAGAGCAATTTTATCCTCCAGTATACGACTTCAAAAGATTCATCGCAATATATAAAGAACAATACACTCAAGTAAGCCAAAGGAGGCATGCTAATTCCTCATCAAAAATAAATGAAGACACAGCCAGAAAGATATCTGAACTACAGATAACGAGAAATCTTTGCATCAAGCATGACATGTTAAACATCACTGCAGCGCTAATTTATGAATGATCCATCTCCGTCCCTGGTGTAAATTGTAAAACTGATAGGTAAGTGTTACTCAATTGTCACCTTTCCATTGAGTTCGGTGAGAGCAGCCTCTGCTTCCTCTTTTGTTCCAAAAGAAACAAAACCATACCCAGCTGATTTTCTATCATCGAAGACTATATTAGCCGAGACTGGGTTATACTGTGAGAAGAACCCCTTCAAATCGGCAGACCTTGCTTTCCATGCAAGGTTGGACACATAAAGCTTGTACTTTGTGACGATGGTGTCCGGAGATGGCGGTGGAGCAGGTTTTCTGAAGCTCTTGGAAAATTCCACCTTGATTGCCCTTCCCATGACATCCTGCAAAGGATTGGTGATGCAGAAACTAGCATAAGAGATTTGTGGACGAACTTCCAAAGGTCAGATATGGTTAGTTTTGCCAGGAATGCCAGTATCTTATTTTTGGGGAGACCTCAAGACATCAATATTTAAATGATAAATTCAGTTGACCTCAATTACACAGCAGACTGAAAGTGTGCCCAAAATCTAAACACGAAGTTAGATTGTATGAAATCTGTAAAACAAGATTGTAATATTTACAAAGCAGATGGAATCATTTAATACAACCATATCTCATAAGAATACAGAAGCAAATGTGTACACTATATAATTATCAAACTTGAATGTGCCAATGTATATATATATATTCCTCAGATTGTAAGTTCTAGTAGCCCTAATACTGTTGACAAATTTACAGTTATTTTCCCAATCAAAGGCATGTTAGAGCAATGCACGCGTAAAAAACAAAGGTTGCAGTTGCAGACATCTTCAATTGGCATGTCAAAATAAGAATTTAGCCGCACTTTTTGTAAGGTACAGTAGCATTCAACCGCATTTCGTACTGATATGCAGGTGTCTAGAGTCGAGAAACGCAATGTGGAATGGAGTTTAAGGAAGCGTAGTAAGCAGACTCACGTGGGTGTCGAACTTCTCGAGGGCGGCGGCGGCCTCTTCGGCCGTCCCCATGGTGACGAACGCGAACCCCCTCTTCCTCCCATCCTTCATCTTGATAACCTTCGCCAAACAAACAGAAGAAAAAACTCGCGTCAGGAACGCGGAATTCAAAAACCGATGCAATTTTAGGGGTTTGGAAGAGATGGGGGCGTGGCAAGGTGTCTGACCTCGACGTCCTTGACGACGCCGCACTCGGAGAAGAGCTTCTCGATGTCGGCCGCGGGGAAGGACCACGGGAGGTTGGCCACGAAGAGCTTCCGCCGCAACTCCCCCTCCCCCTCCGCCGCGGGCTCGGCGGCCTGTGTCTCGGCGGCGACGGCCGCGGCCGGGGGGCGGAGGCGGAGGCGGAGGCCGGGGTAGGGGCGGCGAGGGGGGTGGAGGAGCGGCGCATACTGGGAAATGCGGGGGTGCGGGAGCGGCGCGGCGGCGGCGGCGGCGGGGTGGGGGCTGCGCGCGAGGGAGAGCGCCATTGGTTCGCCCACCGGAGGAGCTGCGACGCCGGCGGTTTGTGTCCCGGGGTTTGGGTAGGATTGGAGGGGACGGAGGTGGACTGCTGAGTGAAAAAATTCCGGCTGGTTTTGTGTTCGGATAAGCCAGCGTGGGTGGCGGGATAAGGGCAGGACGGCGATGGTTTTGTTTGTGCTTGGGAGAGAGTCCGGCCCATTATGATAAAAAAAAATTGTTTTACTTCCCTGGTTTTGAAGCCCAAGAGAATTTTTAGCCCAATGAAGATGAGAAAGCTTAAACCCCCGAAATAACTAGCTAAAGAATGTTTCTTGCCCAAGTTATTTTCACTTTCTCAAGTCAATCACTGAAGGGATAGGCGAAGATCACTCGTGCATGCCTTGAACGAACTAAGTGTCGCGTTCTGGTGCATTTCGGGGTTTTTTTTTTAACCCTTCCGCGTTTGATACGTGACGCCTTCCAGACGCACAGCCACAGCCACACACGATGCCACAGTCCGAACCATAGCCACAGTTTTTAGCCACAACCACAATTTTCAGTCACAATCCATGTCACAACCACAGTCCGAGCCACAGTCCAAGTCACAGCCACAACCACTGGCACATCCATAGGTTCGTGCGCAGCCACATGAGCAGCCACAGGTACAACCACAATCACGTGCCCAGCCATAGTTTTTTCTTCACGTGGAACGCAGTCAAAGCACGACATGTGAAGGCTCCGAAGCGCACCAAAAGTGACCTCTGCGGGGCCGTGCGGGAGGATGCCCGCTAACTACTTGCTCTTTCTCAATAATTGATAAGAGCAACCTAGCAGATACGCCATTTTCCCAAACCTCGTAAACAAGATGTGGGTCGTCGCAAAAACAAAAAGTGGCAGGGCAGAACAAAAGTGACATTTCAAACGGTATAAGATACATATTAGAATAATTCAAGTTCACACTACAAATTTTATGCCGAAACATCGTCTGACCTAGAAATACGGAAAATAAAAACATAGTAGGGATCATCGTAGTTCGCCTCACTTCTTCTTGGGGCGATAGAAGTAGAAGTCAAACGTGGAGGTCATCAAGACCTCTGCAAGCTTGATGTCGTCCGTCCTCACCTCGACGCGCCCGGCTGCAACTTCCTAGCCAGCGGCGACCGCGTCTATGGCGGAAAGTAGCTTCCGTTGTGCCATGCGGTGGCGAAGAGTGAAGGGACAGAGGAGGTCACCCATCTCGTGGAAGCGTGCCCATGTGCTTTTCCTACCGCTGCAGGAGAGGGCGCCGCGGGCGTGAGCTTACGCCGACCGCGTTGGCTCGACCGGTAGACGCAATGGTCCACGAGAGTTGCCTGCCTCGTGGTCATTGCGGGTGCGCTTGGCCGGCGCCACCCGCACAGGCCACCACGCCTGATGGAGCCACCCGGCGCCATCTCGATTGCTCGCCGGAGGAAGGATCGAAATCGACGGAGGGGGTAGGATGTGGCGACGGGGAGGGGAACAAATGCGAGATGGTACCGTAAATCGCATCGGAGATGTAGCGGCAAAGGAGGACTTTTGCGGAATGTCCGCTCTAACTGGACAACACCCACTTTCCTTCAGGGGCTTTCGTTCGTCGGATCAAATCTAATTGAACAGACGACGTGCATTTTACTTTTGCAACACAATCTTTATTGCGATTTTTAGTGCAACTTTAGCTTTATTGCAAAGCGACCACGGCGTCATACTATCGTGCATGATATGTGCTTTTGTTGGACCTGTGCATCTCTATTTTGGTGTGGACGTTGGTCTATGAGATCGTGAACATTGCAACATTTTGATCGCTAAGTGCAACATTGACTTTATTGCAAACCGTTGTGCGTTTGTTTAAGAACGAATAAAGAAAAATGCTTTGATTTTCGTAACAGTAAATAAATGATTTGATAGTTACGCAACATGGTCTTGTTGCAAAGAGTTAAACGCAACACTCAGCGTGTTGCAATTTGCTGGGCTCGCCTAAGCCACATCTGACTCAATCCTACGGTTCATGAGGCGGTCGTTCTTTTCGGATCTTCAACCAGTGAATGTGTAACAACACACTTTATCTCTTAAACTGTGTGTTCAAATCCAAAGTGGTTTAAACCCAACACAAATTATGTATCTCATCTATGAAAAAATCTATTTTCCACTCTGTGCGGCGATAAACCGTCGTTCTATCAAACAAAGCTGACTTAGGAGCAACTTAATTAGGTCGGCTCATTTATCGTTCTACAAAACCATGGTTTTGGAAAGTATGTAGAGGTTGTTTTAGGATTAGGTTTGGTTATTAATTTTTATTTTATTTCTTCTTTTTTTATTGGTTTATTTAGGTCATTTTTATTTCTAAAGGCTCCCTCTCAAATAATGTTACGCAATTTCAAATTTGGTTTTAAAATTTAAATTTTCTCATGTTTCCAAATTTTGTTTGGGATTTTGATTTTTTTTCGTGTTTCAAATATTGTTTGGAATTTCGTTAAATGATCTACTTTAAAGAATTCACTCATAAATTCAAAAAAATACATTTTAGAAGGTATTTGAAAACGAAATTTAGAAAATGTATTTGTTTTCCAAAAATTACAAATTAGAAACAACCTTTCCATTTTCCAATATATTTGGGTATTTAAAGAAAATATTAATTAGTAAAAAATTCCTAATTTGAAGATTGTATTTCATAAAATTTTGTATTTTTCCTAAAATGTTCATATATTACGAAAAATGTGTGAGTTTGCAATCAATATTACCATTTCATGATAGAAATATTTACTTTGTCAAAAAGGTTCCAATTTAAAAATGATTAAAACCTGGGTCCTATAGTGATAGGTTCGCTACTGTGGCTTGAGCTATTTTAGCGAAATCACTAGTTAAAAAGTACTCCTTTCAGCGAACACTCTCAGTTTCCATGGTAGATAAGTGGCACACTACATGTGTGTTTCTTGTCGTAATCCGATGTTTTCCGTTTTTACCATAGATGCAATTTTTAAATGATATATCTCTTAAACCGTGTGTCCAAATCACGATCTACTTCACCATTGAATTACTCGTGTCGAGATCTTTGAATTAAATCCCACAAAAAGAAATCACGAGGAGACACTCTCTCGTGGAAACAAACATGCGCCTCCCAGGAGAGGCACGATTACGTATCTCCAAAAAAATTAAACACATTTTTTCATTTTTAAAAGGCACGGGCGTGCCTATTGCGGAAACAAATATGTTCCTTAATGAGAGGCACAATCGTGTCTCTTATAAAAAACCGTTTTTATCTTTTTTTAAAGTACGGTGCGTGCCTCTTATGGAATCAAATATGTGCCTCCTCGTGCCTCTCGGAGCATAACGTGTTTTTTTTCATTTTTGTTAGAAGCACGGGCATACCTCTTGCGGAAGCAAATCCGTGCCTCTACGAGAGGTACTGTTGTGTGTCTAGTTATTTTTTTAAACAATCCCTGTAGAATTAATTTTTACACTCCAGAATCTAAGAAAAGCCCTGTGATAATCAAAAAACAAAAATAAAATATCTTAAGCCTACAACGCGTACAGAAAAATTAAAAAACGAAATCCCAAGGAAGCACTCAGCACGCGACCCATGACGCGATCTCAGCACATCAAAAGTTATCTTTTTCGGGGGCTTTCAAAGGAGTACTTCTCAAATAGTTGCTCTCCTATTTTAGAATCTTCTATGCTACAATTCAAATAGTTTTGGGAAGGTTCAACCGTTTTTTTTCTTCTATCGTTTAGTTTAGGTTTTATTTTTTTCCTTTTTGTTTTGCAAATGGGTGTTGAATTGCTTTTAATATACGGTGAATATTTATTTAAGAATGAACATTTTTCATAAATGTCATGATTTTTTCAAATATACAAATGATTGTTTTAATTGTTAGAACAAAAATCTGATTATCATAATCATTTTTAACTTATACGATATATTTTTTAAATTATTTCAAAAAATAAGTAAATATCACAAACCTTTGTTTGAATTTTCACAACGATAACTTAATGGTAAGAAATACTAGTTTTCTATATTTTTACATCATATAATATGATTTGAAAAAAATCATAATCATAATTATGAAAGGCTTGGACATTTTTTATTTGACCGAATGTTAGTCCTATCGATACTTTGGTGCATTATCGGAATAAAAATATAAGTTTTGTTTTCTGAGAAAAGAATATAAATATAAGTGGGAAATGAAAAAAACGGAAGTGTAGAGTGAAAAAAACTAAGAAATTATACTGGACCGGCCAACTACAGGCAGCTGTGTGAGAGACAACAAGCGGGATGTACCTACCCTGCGCTGAGCGCGAGAAGTAGTACGCCGCGCCCTAAACCCACTCCATGCTAGCTAGAGAGAGATAGGCATTGGAAGAAGAAACACCCAGGTCAATGTCCATGTGCTCGATGACACTCACTTCTGTTCATAATTATGTAAAAAATTGACATGACGATCACTTGAGTTGACCATTTCCACCCTCAACTCAAAACAATGGCTGGACTATTCAAACGAGATGGTTCTTTCTTCACTAGAATAATGGCGAAAGAGGCTGGGCAGCATTGGCGGATTTCACAAGGCAAAGAATGGGCAGAACTAGCGACATGAACGCGGCCGTGCGTGTCACCATCGATTCGAAGTCTAATAAATTTCGGGCATGCTGCTTGCTAGCATCCAAAAGTACGAAATCCTCCGGATCCAGTGCACCTTTCTAGCATATGATATCATAAGCAAAATCAAACAGTTCTTCGGAGTTCCATTGGCGTTAGTCAGGAGACTGCACTATTTTACCCTGACCGACAACAGATAACCATCTTTGCGGGTGAGCCAGAAATGAGCTGATTCGAACTAGTCATCATTTTGCAATGCCTCTCAAGAGCTTAACACGGTATGGAGAAAAAATGGTCGCTGGAAGAACTACGCATTTCTTCTTTTTTTTTTTCCTGTCAACGTCTCATTCTCTGCCATCACAGCAAAATCATACGAGTTTTACCAACTTCATACTGCACCCTCGTCCTAGTGGCGATGCTTGGCGCCTACTTTCCTAGTACAGTGATTTGAATGGTGTGAAAAAACGGACTAGTCCTGGGCAGATCGGCAATCAGGTCAACAAGATGCAATGCTGGAGGAATATATTCAGAGACCTCAAGCAAGCCCACATGACACAGTGCCTTGCCAAAGCAAAAGCAGTGCTGAAGATATGCCGATGGTAGTGCAGAAGAACTGCAACTATACAGTGCGTTCTAGCCTGATAAAACATGATAAGGATGCAGCTCACGATGGCTTCTCGTTTGATTCAGGCCTCTAATTACGTAGGGACCGGACATTATTTCCACCTTTGCTGAATTCCTCCTAAGCATTAAGCAAGCAAGGAAGAAGGAACTGGCTCACAAGCCCCTGATTCGTAATTTATGAAACTAGGGATCTCATCCGAGATTACCTCTAAAAATAAAGTATGGAGGAACAGAAAGCCAAGTCTTACAAATTTCATCAGCCATCCCTACTTTCGCTAATTGATCCTGATGGGTCGCCCTAAGAACACATGTGGATTGAGTGTTTTTAGAACCTTCTATGCTAAAATGGGGATTGATTTTAGGAAGCTTCCACCTTATTTGGTTTTTTTGTATTCTTTTCCTTTTTCGCAAATGCAAATTGAAAAAACTCGAATACATGGTGAACATTTTTTTAAAGACATTGAACACTTTCCATGAACGCCAGCAATGTTTTTTCTAGACTATACAAATCATTTTTGTAAACTTTAGAACATATTGAATGCTACAAACATTTTTTTGACTTGTACTACTAAATATTTTGAGAACTATGCGAGCATTTTTCTACATTGATTAGTTTTTTTAAAATGGCATGAACATATTTTTGAAACACATGATTTTTTTAAGTTCACAGATATATTTTTTATTTATAAATGTTTTTCTAAAATATAACATAAAGTATTTTTACAATATATAATTTTTATTGTGAATGTCATCAAGATATTTAAAAACACATGAATATTTTGTATACAAAATATCTTTAACATCGCACGGAACATTTTACAAAGTGTGTTAACATTTTTTCAAATTTCATGATTTTTTCTAAAATACTCTCTGATCATTTTTAAAAACCAAACAAATTAAAACATTCATATAATATAAAGTTAGTCCTATCTATATTTGGTGCATTTTTAGAATATAAATATAAGTATTTTTAGGGTAGAATATAGATATAATGTTTTTTAAGAACTGAATATTATAAATATAAGTGCAAAATGAAGAAAACGCAAGCCTCAATAAGAAAGGCTAAATGATCCTACTGGGCAGGCCCACTACAGTCGGTTTGTGTTGTTGTAGAGCAGACAGACAGACGTAGCCGCCCAAGGAAATACACCAAGTCCATGTCCACATGCTTGATGACGCTCACTTCTATTTTATTTATGAAAAAATTGACAAGACGACACTTTATTTGACTATTTCCCCCTCAAAACAATGGGTGGACTATTCGAGCGAGATGGTTCAATAGGTTGGGCAGCAATGGCGGATATCGCAAGGCACAAATGGGTAGAACTATAGGCATGAATGCACTTGTACATGTCACCGTCGAAACCCTAATAAATTTCGGTCATGCTACTTGCTAGCATCCAAAAGGACGAAATCAACCGGATTCAGTGCGCCTTCTAGTATGATATCATAAGAAAAATCAAATACTTCCTTCGTTCTAAAATAATAATCTTAACTTTGTCCTAGTTTTAGTACAAAATCATACTAAGGTTAAGACAGTTATTTTGAAATTGAAGGTAGTACTACTTATTAGAGTTCCATTGGCGGTAGTCAATTTTGGCCGCTGTATCTGTATGGATGATCAATTTCTTTCATTTTTTTCTTATGAAAATCACATTATGTATCATCATCATAGCGAAACTACTCGAATTTTACCGACTCACACAAGTTCCACTGGCACCCTCGTCCCCCCGGCGAAGCTTTCGGTCTACTTCTTTCCACAGTGATGTAAATGGTGTGAGCGTGTGAGTGAGCAGACTCGTCCTGGGCAGACCGGCAAAGAGGTCAACAAGATGCAATGCCGGACGAATATCTTGAGACTCTCAAGTTGAGAGACCTGAAGCAAGCCCACATGAGAGACACAGTGCCTTGCCAAAGCAAAAAAGCAGTGCCGCTCCGCTCCACGCGCAAGCCAAGACGGGACTTGGCTTGTTGCCGTCGTTAGCAGAGCAACTGCACATCCACAGTCTGTTTCTGCACTGCACTGATAAATAAAACAAAACACGATAAGGATCATGCAGCTGACGGTGGTGGTTTCTCGCTTGATTCAGGCCTAATCACGTAGGACCCAGACACTATTATTTCCATCTTTGCTGAATTCCTAAGCAAAGCAAGGAAGGAAGGAGCTCGGTGACAGACGACAAGCCCTGATTCCTGGGACCTGGAAGGAACCTTTCAACGTCTCCTTTTTGAACCAAGCACCACCCGCTCGGATTCGCCTCGACAAAGTCATTACTTTCAGCAAATCTCTCCTCCTCTTCGTTCGTTCGTTGGACTTCTTCAGAGGGGAGGAAAACGGAGTACTGTCTAGCTAGTGGGTGCCCTGTGCTTGTGAGGAAAGAGACCTGATGGGTCACTAACGGAAGCAAAAGCCATTGCCCCAAATAAAAGGTTTTCTTTTCTTTCTTTCAGTTTCAGATATATAGGAGTTTAGCTGTCTGTCTAGGGTTCCATGCTAAAAACAGTTGATTGATTTTGTATGCACATGGCCCTTTTGTATCATAGCTAACACTCCCTCTCCGTCACCAAGATTGGGCCAGGATCCATTGCCTTTATAATCGTGTAAATGAATCATTTCCCTTGTTGTAAGGGTCGTCTTCATCTGAACTTATCTGATGAAAAGAGGAGGCGTGCCCACCAAGGCCAAGGAGTGGGACAGAACTGACTGTCACCACGCCACCACTACTAGACAGACAGACTCCTGGATGGATCTGATTTGATTCCAATTCAAATGGAGATATTACATGACCATGCGATGGCAATGCAATGCGATGGTGACCGTGATCCCCAGCAGCATTCCACCCACCCACTCGCCGATCCGTCGTCAGAAAGCGGTAATAAAGCATAGATGCAATACTACCCTCATTCGAAAGCTGGTTGAAAACCACGCACAACAGTCGAACACATGAACGCCGGCAGTGCTATGCCAAGTTGCCGATGAATGCTTTGGAACAGTAGTATATATTACGAGTAGGAGTATATCTTAACCTCATTTTCACCGGGTGTAAGCGTCACGGGGCCCGTGTGTCAGCCACTGGTTGTGTGTGGAAGGGCGCGCGTACCCGGAGCAGTTTGGTAAACAAAAGGAGGAGCAAGTAGTACGGCGGCCACGTTGCTTTCGCCGTGGAAAAAGCCTATAGGAAACTGGAGAGATAGATAGATATCCGGGGCTCGCTCGCCAGCAGTCCGTCCGTCCAACCCAATCCACGTCCGTAGTGGACCACGCGTGCAACCCTAAGCTTAACCTAACCCCGTGGTGACCGCGCCCCGCCCCTGCCGCCGCCGCCGCAGCTGCCTAGATTTGCTGCTCAGATTTGCCGTCCGATGAAGCCACCCGGCCGATGCACACGCGCCACACACGGCGCACGCGGACCGGCGGCGAGACGACGGCCAGGGCAGGTGTGAATGGCACGCGGGGCGTCGAGTGGAGTGTGGGTGGTGGGCTGGACGCGTGGGGCGGCTCGCCAGTGCGCGGCGGGTGCGCGCGCCAGGGCGCAGCACGGCTAGGGTCTTCCGGCGATGATTTACAAACTACTAGCACTTCCACTCCGTGCAGTACATCAGTTGTACCCCTAAGCTAGCATTGGATCATTGGATGGATCTAGGTTTTGTGAACAAGATGATGGCCTACACGTACGGGAGCGAGCCGAGATCCAGAGCGCCGTCGTGTGGTGGTGCGTGCGGCGTGCCGCACACATGCCAAGACGAAAACGGACGGCCCGCGTGCAGCGCATCTGCCCCTGCCGGCGTCCTCCCAGTCGGGCGACATTTCCCTAGATGCATGGGACATGAGACGAGATGAGATATCTTTCTTGGAGCTCCACGCACGTGGCCCTGCCACTAC
Organism: Bromus sterilis; assembly: GCA_950022295.1. Lineage (NCBI taxonomy): Eukaryota > Viridiplantae > Streptophyta > Magnoliopsida > Poales > Poaceae > Bromus > Bromus sterilis. The sequence continues at coordinate 12,327,066 of OX465596.1, forward strand.
ACGTATCATTGGTGACTGTTGGTACGTATAATCGTACGACCGATCTAGCCGGCCTCTAGATCCGATTTATTGCCACCACAGAGAGGCACGCAGCAGTCGCAGAGAGACGGGCCTGCATGCCGCCCGCCCGTGTTGAATGAATGGCGTACTAGGGTTGGCCAGACGATTCCGTATGGGCGGGAGCAACGAACCTCAACGTCGGCATCGCCCGGCCGCTTTCATGGTGAATGGCGGGTCAAGCACGCTAGGCGGCTTGGTTCAGCTGACCGTGCCACAGTGCTCCCACTGCTAGCTAGATTTTCTAACAGCGCCAACACATCGTCTTCATCCTCTAGGGCCTCCCAGGTCTCCCCTGCATTGCACACTCCAGACTAGCCATTGATATGAGGAAGAAGGAAGACGAAGAAGAAGACCAAAAATTCAAGCAAAGCAACAAGCATTATGACATCAAAGGTCAGGAGCAGCAAGCATTCGGAAGGTTATTACAGAACAACAAGTATCAACACCGACCACCATGTTCCCCATCTGTGATAGTATACATTACATATATGTACATCTAACCATATCAAACACAGCTAAAGAAGTTGCAAAACTCAGTACTACTAGCTAGCTATCACAGAGTAAAAACTACGTACTTGCTTCTTCTACCTCCCGCCGGCCCTTCTTCCGGGGAGGGAGACGAGCAAACCCAAACCCTTCCTTCCTGTTACCAGCACAGTAACTGTTTCCTGTAGTAACTATCAAGTAGTAGTAGTAGTAGTGACTAGCATCCCGGCATTGCGTCGCGCCGCCGGCCTCCTCCTCCAGAAGCGCGGCGGTGCATCCGGCAATGGGGGGCTCGTTATTTTTTTTGCTTAGCTCCTTTCGGTCTCCTTGTTCTATGTGAAGCAGAACAGAACAGAACAACAACTCTAGAGGTAGATATGGGTGGATGTGTATGCTACAGTGGTACCGGCGAGAGGGGCGGCGACGTCTGCTCTGCTCTAGAAGTCGACGATGAGGCTGCCGAAGGGCGACCGGTGCGGGATGCCCTTGCGCCGCTTGGCGGAGCGGTAGCTGTTGGCGGTGGCCGCCGGCGGGGTGCACGGGGTGAAGCTCTGCACCACGCTGCTCTTGTCGCTCCCGCCGCTGGTGATGGTGGACGAGTCGTCCGAGTCCGACGCCGCCCCCTTCTTCAGCTTCAGCTTCATCTTCTTGCCGCCCGCGTGCCTCTTCCTCCCGCGGTACTCGCCGGAGGTGCCCACGATCTGCGCGCGTCCACCACACCAACAGAGCAATTAAATCACAGCACAGCAATGCCGCAGCCCAGTGCAGGCGAGCTGAGCTGAACAGAAGAAGAATCTAATGGAGGCGTTGACCGAGGCGGCGGTGCGCCATTGGTGGTGTAGCAGGTACGAACCTTGCATCCGAGGGAGCAGAAGCGGAAGGTGTCGAGGAGGCTGCGGTGGCAGACGTCGCAGGTGTTGGTGACGCCCTTGCCGGGCCTGGGCTGGGGTCGCTCGTTGAGGAAGACGACGCGGGCGCTGTTGATGATGTAGGTCTGCACGCCGGCGATGTCCAGCACCTTCTGGATCTCCGACACGCGGATCACGTCGTGGTACGAGGACCGCCGTATCTGCAACCACGTCACTCGTCAGAGAGAAGCTAGCTGGGAGGAATGTGATGGAACAACAACAACAGGGGGGGGCGGTTGGTTATGCGGATTCTTGGATGCGTGTGGGGGAAGAGAGGCCGTTGGGAGCTGGGGGAGGATGCAACTGCATCTAACTAGCTTTGAGAGGGACTTTGAACGGAAAGGGGGCAGAGGGCATCTTCTTCTTTTTCTCCGGCGCCGGCGAACGAACGAGTGAGTGAATCCAATCCAATGCGAGGAAGGAAGAAAGAAATGGTGTGGGGTACCTGGATGGCGTGGTGGCCGTGGTGGTAGGAGAGGCACTGGGAGCAGAGGGCGCCGTTGACGCAGTCGAGGCAGTACATGTTGCACTCGCACTTGTGGGCGTCGGCGTGCATCTTGCATTGCCCGAAGAAGCTGGTGGAGAGCAGCGGCTTGAGCCACGGCGGCCAGCGCTGGTTCTCGGCCTCCTCGTCGCACTCCTGCCGCGCGCATTCCATCCCCATTACGTACTAGTTAGAACTTTGAACCAGCAAAAGAAGAGCAGAAGCAGTATGTATGGTAGACATTGTTACCATGTGGCCGGGTCTGGTGTTGATCCTGAGCAGCAGCTGCGCGTCGTCGTGGAATGCCGCCATTTCGACGCCGAGCCGAACACGGCGAGCTGCGGGCTTGCTGAGAGCTAGGAGGAGGAGGAGGAGAGGATTTGCTGGGAAGGAAGGAGGAGAGGGAAGGGGGCTTTGGGCTTGGGAGGAAAGTAGAAGTGGGGGTGGAGGAAAGGCGAGGAGGGCTTTGTAGACCGGGAGGGAGGGGAGACGAGACGAGACGAGAAAGGTCGCAAGTGTCACAGCACTTGGTAGAGACGATGGTGGTGGTAAACCAAACAAGCAAGGGAGGATGCTTTCAGGGGCGCGTTTGTTTTGTTTCATAGCGGCGGCCCCGCCCGTTCTTATCTGCTCCCTCCCTCCTCCCACCGGGTCCGGGTCCGGGTCCAGGTCCAGGCCGTGCCACCCTCCTCCGCCGCTTCGTGCCGTGGCGACACGTCCGGCGGCCGTGGTGTCCCGTCCAGAGGGATTCCCACATCGGTCGGTGCAACTGTTGCCGCAGCGCTGGCCATCATCGGTGGCGGTGCAAAACGGCGGGGGGCGGCCATCACCGCTGACGCCGTCTGAGTGCGGGTCGGGTTGTGTTAGCATCCGCATTCCAAACTCCATTCGGCCGACGACGTGTCCATGGTGTTGTTTGTTTATGCGTGGTGCTCCGTGCGGCTTCTTTCTTTCCTCGTCCGTTCCTTCGTCACTGGGCGTCGCTCCACCAATGCCGCTCTAGATAGGGGAGTGCTGAGTGCTTCTTCTCTAGGATTTTTTGGCTGCTACTGCTAGGGCAGCACCGAGACAGACACGTTTTCTCCGCGGAAAAAGTTACCACCACCACTAACCCCACGCCATTAGCGATGACACTATCAGAGCAGAGGAAAATATCACCATGCCGTCCACTCCGGTGCGTTGAACCCAGTGGACGGGAGAGAGAGAGAGAGGAGAGGATCGGATGCTCATGCTCCCCCTTTCGCATTCTGAAGACGAAGTGGACGTTGTCATCACGGGCGTGGATCACTGTTATTGCGAATATAAATTAGATGCTTTAGGTTTAGGTCATGATGGACGTGGGTGCACTCGCTGCATCTATTCATTCATTCCTGCCTGAGTTCTTTTCTCTTTATGAGAAAAGGCAAAGAAAATTGAGGGGGAAAACACTTTCTTATTAGATTTAAAAAAATTTAAAAATAATGAGTGAATGCAACATGTCAAATAAATGTATGTACCTTCGATAATCCGAAAACCCATCCTTCACCGCGAGTATCTTGGTAGACGTGTCATCCCCCCGCAAACAAAAATTTGTTGGTCGTCATTCTAACCTTTTTTTTTTGAAAGAAAAGGGTCTCTCTTCGGTTTCACCATTTTTAGTGATGAAACCAACCATCAGTACGGTTCATGAGGCAAAGGAAAGTGGCATCAAATAAAACAATACTAACTAAAGGTAATTACTCCATTAGGAACTGGCGCATGTCTGATAATGTCGCATTCCAAGGAAGCATCATTGCCAGACAATTCTCAGAAGCTTTTCACGGTGTCGATCGAGAAGGAGTAGACATCTCAATAGCAATCTTGATTGTTGAGGATCGCATAGCACCTTCCATCTGTGTAGATAATTCACCAACTTGTCCAACACGGACCCTGCATATTTCTAAAAGCTTCCCTGGAAGTAGAACTCACTGCGTAAGGTCCAAATGCTCCAAAGGAGGCAAAACACACCGTTTCATAAACTGCAGCACATTTGCTACCCCAACGCGCGCCTAGTAGCTCAAACGATAGCACGAGAGGCAAGCCAAAGCAATCAGAAATACAAGGCCGAATAATTTGTGCAACCACGCAATCAAAAAATAGGTGAGGTACAGACTCCAACTCAGGGCAAAATAAACAAGTGGGATCAGTAACTGGCCTCTTCTTAGCCAAGTTATCTCTGAGATCGACGCTAGGGGAAACCGACGTCCCATTCCTCACCCCGCATCCTATGCGCGGCCCTTTTCCGCCTATTTCTTAGATTCAGCTTGCAAAGAACGACGACCACCACCACAGATCAAGCTTCTCCTCGTGAGCCGCCGCTCCCCTCGTGCTCCTCCTCCACCTTGTCCTTCTCATGTTGTTGCTCCCCTTTGTGCTTCTCTCGTGTGTCGGCACATACCGGATGGTGGTCCTGGAAGCAATGTTGGCTGTGTGTGGGGGGAAATCAAATTTATCACCTCATTTCTATCAATTCAATTGCATGTTTTTCCTTCTTCGGTGCATTGTGTTTGATACAAGACGGCTTCGACGACGACCGTTACGGCATCAGCTAGCAATGTCATACTCGTATTTCTTGTCATTTTTTGTGAATAATACGATTGCATGAGATCCATTTTATCCCTGTGAAAAATCTAGCCTTTGATCATGTATTTTGTTTCAAATGCATTAACTATCATTTGTGTCGTGTGTTTCCTAACGCGTCACTATGGGGCGCGCCAAGGCGCACCTCATCCACTAGTTATATCTACGTGTGAAGGTACACATGACTGTTTTCTTCAACTCAGTCTCTTGGTTGTTCGATAAACCCTACATACACATACTTTAAGAAAAAAATGTTGATATCATGTTGGTTCGAAAAACTTTACAGACACTGCTTAAAAAAATGTTCATATGAGAGATATCAAATGTATATCCTCAAATTTGTACTACGGTTTGCATTTGCAAGGTGTTCGGTCGTATAGAAGTTTATGCCTCAAGTTTTGGGTGTAAACAGATATTGATCAGGGGTCCCTATCGGGGTTTATATATGTGTCCGAGTCTAAGGTTAAAATGACCCGTGTCGATTAAGAGGTGTCCTAATATATGTATGGAAGAGATATCATGTAGGTTGATACATGCCTAATAGAGAAGACCTAGCAAGATATGGAACCCAGTTCTTGTCTTGTACTTCCAGGTAACTATGTCCTCTGATTATCGAAAGGCTCTTAATTAGGAGGAGGTTCATGCTAGTATGTGATTGTTGGGCCTCTTCTACCCTCTCGAGGGCATCAATACTGCCGCTCATCACAATCGTATTCTAAGTTTGAGGTAGAGGCAGCGATGTTGAAGAATTTTGACGTAACTTTGGTTTACAATAAAATGTACCTTTTCCTCAAATAAAGATAGATTTTGGTTAAAAAAAGATTCACTATTTGAAAAGAACTCTAGACGTAGTTAGACAACGATGAGGAATTGGACAAGGTGCACAAAATCCGCTCTACTATAGGATGTTCCCATCTTGTTTCTTGTTGACGATTAGGACTTGTCGATGCCTTTCAATGGAGTTGTTTTTGTAGATGTTTTGATTGGTCCATTTCGAACAAACCGAATGGTTTTCTCTGGCTCGTGATTGGGTGGGTAACGTAGTAGGTTGAGGAGCAGAAAAGGGGGGCATATTCTATATCAAAATCTTCATAGCCAACGTACGTCGTTCGGTAGTTTGGTCAACCACTCTAACGCCTTTGGACAATTTGTGTACTCACGGATGCTTTTTCAGAGCCCCTAATCTTGATTAGCTGCGACATGAAATGACATTGTGGGACACACACACATTACCAAGGCAGTTTCTTCTCAGTTTTCCTGGATGACCAACCCTGCATGACTTCCATTCCATGGGATCGGTACTGAACATACACACATTTGGGAGGATTTGGTGTACAGTTATGCATGTAAACTACCTGATCAGGGGCCGGTTAGAACAAGGCCGGTGTGTGTGGCATAAAGTAATGGTGTTGCGGTTAAACATCACATCGCCTCTCCCGGAACTCGGTCCTAATCCACAAGTTGACGACGATGCGCCACCCGATTAATTAACAACTCGATCATATCGCCAGCATGATGAAATGAAACGAGTGATCGAGCAGATGGAGGAAAAGATTTATGCTGATGAATTACGGCGAAGAAAACAAAGGAGTAGGACACGAAGCTAGCTTTTCCTCCTACTAAATCATTTTCCCGGGCCTTGAGCATGCAATTCAAAGTCCATGATGGATGGGGTGCTGCTGCATTATGCAGGAATTATTGGTGGCGTGATGTAATGGCATGTAACGGTGACGCTCTAGCTAGAGCCTTGATGAGTCGTCCGTGCGAGCCCCCTGATTCACGGCCGGCCCCCAAGTCCGAGCTCGGAAGTTATTGTGCCAAGGAATTCCGCCGTATTCCCGGAGACCAAACCAAACTGCCTACGTACGCGTCAGTCAATCATTCAGGTTTTGACATGCACACCTGCTTGGGTTCAGGTTCACAAACCAAACCAGGCGAATGGATGTATGAATGGAGCTTTTTTTGGTTATTTCGTCGCTTTCCATCTCATGCAGAGGTGTCCATACAATGATACAAGAGGTTGCTAGGGTTGCATGATGGATCGATGCTTGCACACACGTAGAAGTACCATCTCTGGGCCATCTGTCTGCGCTGCTTATCTGATGTGGTGAGACAGCATCTGGTTTCATGGGAAAGACACCTCGAAAGAAAGCCTACTCGCACGGCCGCTGGCTGCTGCTACAAGGCTTCTTCTTAATAAAGAAGTTTCCTTGAGTGAAGACACCGCCGCGTCAAGCAAGCTAGCTAGCTCAGCCCTCATCATGCACGCAGCTGCATTGCTTGCATTATTCAGCTTTCTTTTGAGCTTCTTTTGAAGCAAGCTCCAGCTCCATGCTCCATAATAGGGCGTCTAGAAAGATAGTACGAACGAACGCGTTCCTCTTGTGTGTTTCCGTCTCCCTCTGGGCCCTGGAACCGATCGATGGATGCTTCCAGGAAGAAAGAGGAGCCCTCGATGATGATTAAAGGCAGCGAGGATATATGTGAAGTGAACGAGAGAGACATGCATGCATGGGTGACTCGGATCGTGCTATCATTGCACCCGGTTCCAGAGCTTCGATCTGTGATCATAACTATACGTACGATCCGGCCGTTCGATCGATTTGGAACCCGATCGGGCTGGCAAACTTCAATCTGTTTGCTAGTAGAAATTGTTTGATCTTTATAGTAGTAAAAGGGAGGGCAAAGTGCCAAAGTGAAAACTCCACTTGCAATTCACTTTACTTTGCTTGCTTGGGTAGGTAGATAGATAGGAGTAGAACAAGAGATGAGAGGTCGGCCACGGCAACGCATGGAGACAAAGGACATGTTGCGCAGCTGCTGATTTCATGGCGGCTGCCGGATAATGCTAGCTGCACCCTCTCTCTCCGGATACAGACAAGCGTGCGTGCATAAATGGCGATATATATTTAACCGGCTGGCAGTACGGTTTTTGTTGGAGATCGCCGTCAGAACATAAGCAACCGGCCGAAGGAACCGGTGAGATCACTCACCTTCCCCGGCGGGGCAGGGGGTGGCTGAGCTTGAGCTGAAGTCGACCGGCCGGGGCAAAATCATCAATAATCAAACTGCACAGCACAGCACAGCTTGCCGTGTCGACCGATGGGGAGGCGGCCGTCGACGCCATGACGATGATGGCTCCGGCGAAATGGCTATTCTATCGGCCGTCGCTGCCGGTGACGTGCCTGACTGAATAGTTAAATCGGCGGCGTGCGTGGCCTGAATGAAGGAAGAACGTCCTCGGCTGTGGCTGTGGTTGTGGCTTTCAGGGAGGGCTTTTCCTCGTGATTTCCTCTCTTGGGTACTACTTTCCTTCCAAGCGAGGGCTTGACAAATCTGCTCCTTTTGTTTTTTGATAAGAGATAAAAAGTTGCTGACATGTGCTCACGCACGCTTCGATCTGGATGGACACCGAGGGCCGAGTGTTTTGTGTGGAATTGCGGCTGCTCTAGTGTACGTACAGTACGTACTACTATGAAACGATGAAATGCATGTGCTGATCCGGTTCAGGCTGCTGACCTCGATCTGCTTGATGAACACACAAGGAGGGCTTACTAGGTCTTTGGTCAAATCCCGTGCGAGTGTGCGACGCACAGAGTCCAAACGTGGAGCACTTCCTCCGCATCGAGCGAGCTCAGTAGCACCGAGGACCGTTCGACACCGAGACAAGAGAAATGGCTGCCGTCGAGTGAGTCAACCTTCAACCTAATCCAGCTTCGGACAGCAACACCTCACCTCCCTCGAGCGATCGGCGTTACGGCGTACGTACTGTACCGTACTGGCTACTCCGGCAATGGTGTTTGTTTGACCGGCGCCGGGCAAGACGAGTTAAAAAACAAGGGCAAACACAAGATGAGCTCGTGAATCACGGCGAGGTGAGGTGACGGCCGGGGAGCCGGCAGCGAGAAGCCAGGGGGAGTCGCCGGGGTGCCGCACGTGTCGGAGGCGCACATGGACACGGGATCCAATCGTGGGTTTCAGGCTCCCACCAACCGGTGCCGATGCCTGCCCTACGTTTGTGCCACGTTTTATTGGGTGGCTGAACCTTCTGGCGCGCTTGCCGTGGACGGGAGCCGCGAATATATATCTACTACCTCCGGTTCTATCTATCTATCTATCTATCGCCTCGGGACGCCCGCCGCCCCCGTGCCACTGCCACCTTGTACAGCGACCCTCGCTAGCTTGTCCAAACTTTGAATCAAAGTTCCCTCCACGTTTTTAGAGGAGGTCTAGAGGTCTATGGGGCAGGCCGCTTCTATCTAACTGAAGCCGCAGGTAGTTATCCATCGGAGCCCAGGTTTGATTTGAAAGCACATGTTTACAGTTAACGGCAATGCCTAGTTAGTTACTGGGTGCATGTCACCAAATGAATTTGTCGTCGTGCTCTATGCCGCCGGCCGTAGCGGTCCAGTGCGAGGCATGGTTCTAGGCGAACGGACGCCGGCAGTCGCTGTGGCCTGTGAGCATAGTGCAGTGTGCACTGCGACTGACTGCGAAGGCATGTGATGAGCACTCGAAGAACGGTGTCCTGCCGGCTGCCTGAACCCACGCTTTTTGCAGCGATGATGGGTGGTGACCGATGTGATGCGTGGGTCGGCGCGCCCGCTCCGAGGGAATTGCAGTTTCCACTTCCCATTCATTGCACAAACCACCAGGTTTTCTTATGTTACTACTCATTATAAATAGACCATTATCAATTTTAAGAACTAAACTAACAACCAGATCTCACATGATAAGCTAGACGTGGTGCAGCCTTATAGTGATAATTGAGCAGATAATAGACATTAAAATTTAATTAATAAATAATATCACAGTACATGAGAGCCTCCCGTACATCTTATATAAAAGATAAAACAAAAACAATGATCAAAATATGTTAAATTGTAGCTATCCGTTATATTTTCCATCCAATGTTATGCCATAAGAGCATCTCCAGCCGCGCCCCCAAGAGGCCCCCAAAACGGCGAAACTAGCGCCGTGGGGTGAAAATTCCCCCAGCCGCGCCCCCAAGGGCCCAAATAGCGCCGGATTGGGCCAAAACTGAGTCCGGCGATCCCAACCCAAACCCAGCGCGTTGGGGGTCGCTTGGGGTCGCCGGATGAAAGGAAAGCGCGCGATCACGGGCGCCTTTCGCGCGCTTCCTCCCAACGGCCCCACTTGTCGGCCTCTTTCCGACGCGGCGTGCTCATCCATTCACCTCGTCTTCCTCGCTCTGACGGCCGCAGGGGGAATCAATGCTCGTCGGAGTCCAGTCCAATCGCCGCGGAGTAGTCCAATCGCCGCCGCTCGTCCGCCGCGTGTCCAGCCGCATGCACCCCCTCCGCCGCTACCGCTATATAAAGCGGGTGGGCTCGCCGTCGAGAGACACACCGTGCACCTCTTCTTCCTCCCCTGCTCGCCGCACTCTTCCTCTTTCCTCCCCTCTCGCTGCTCCGCCATGAATCCCTACCGCGGCCAGAACGGCATCCGCCGCGCCCTCACCCTCGCCGAGGCCATCCTTTTGGCCGAGGGAAACTACCCTTGTCCGGTAGGCTTGCGTCTGCCGCGCGGGTGGGTGCTCAGCGCCGCCGGCGTGCCGGTGCCGCCTCTGCCTCCTCAGGGACAGGAGTTCGAGCGGGAGGTTCTCGCCGTCCGCGCCACCATGACCGCCAAAAAATTATTGCATATTATGTAAAATCCCCCAAATATTAATGAATTTTCGCCGAATTTGCTCTATGTTCATGAGTTCCGCCGAACTTGGACGAAATTGGGTCGAACTTGGGGGGCGTTTTGGGGCGGCGACTGGGTAGCGCCCCCCCCCCCCCCCAGGACCTATCGTCGCGTCGGTCGCCCCCAAGCGGCGCTAAAAATAGCGCCGCAAAACGTCCTGGGGGGGGCGAACGGCTGGAGATGCTCTAATATAGTCATTACAGAAAAGGGACCGATTCAGGAAGGAAAAGTTAAATCAGTCACCTAATTCATTATCCATGTGAGACCAGTCCATTAGTTTACCAATCAACATTGATTAGTGGGGGTTGCAACGAATTAGACGTAAATCTGATGAAGAGTGCAAAAAATACATAGGTCTGGTGGTTTGCGCAACGAATGAAGGAGAGCCTGGTGAAAACTGCAATTTCCTCTGCCCACTCCTGCTCTGCTGGGTTCCACCATTGTGCAGCGCCTCCTCTGTCAGCACACTAGGGATAGGCCGGCTAGTCGCCGTCGAGGCAACAGCGGCGGCGGGTCGAGAGGAGGAGTGCGGAGGAAGCAAATTCGGTCCTCGTCGTCGTCGTCGCTTTGTCTCAGTTTTGCAGTTAATAAAATCGGCTGTTCTTGAGTTCGGTTGGAGAGGCGTCGTTGTGACCTATGGCTTTTTGATGTGTGTGAGCTGAAATCAGTGGAATGCTCGTCTCTGGGTCTGACGGTGCATTGGATTGAACCGGAGCAGTGTTGACATCCTTGTCCCGGACTGGGGATAAGGTCTGTGACTGGGGAAGGTGGGGAGGAAAGGTGAATTACGTCAAAGGTCATGTCAACAACTCGCTACAGAGAAAAAGAGGATCGTGTCAAGAAAAAGAAGAACTCTGTGCGCTTGAAATCAATCCATGAGGAAAAGGAAAAGGAAAAGGAACAACATTGTCAAATGCACATTCAACATTTTTCAAACACAAGGTCATTTTCTTCATAACATCCATGAATGCCATTTGCTGCCTTGCATATTTGAGATTTGACCCTCGCGTCGCTCCCCAGGGCGGCGCCAGGGGAGAAACCCTAGCCGCGCCTAGGCACGAAGACGGCGGCTCCTTCCGCCGTTGCCGCCGGCGTTGGCCGCGGTGGCGGCGGGCCCGGTGCCAAGCGCGCTGGGCGGGCGGTTCGTGGTGGCGGATCCCGGGGGCACTGGGGCGGTGCCCGTGGAGACGCACGCGTGCGTGGGTCGGGGCGGCGTCCCTTGGCCTGCGGCGGCGACCTCTTCTCCATGGTTGGCGGCATGAGCGGGGGGGTGCGGCCTTCCGGTGGTTGCTCTACCATGGCGGGGATGGTGTGCTGTGGATCTGGTCCCCATCCAGATCGGTCGCCGGTGTGGCTTTTGGCCGGCCGGTGAGGGGCTGCTGGAGGGCCTCTGCCGGTGTGTGCGGGTGCTGCTGGCCTTGATCCGGTCCGATCTGGACCCGTAGAGGCTCGGCAGCGACGGTCCTAGGGTTTCAAATCGCGCCAGGAAGCCGATCTGCGGACGTAGATCCTCTTTGATCTGGTTGAAGTGACGGGTTCCGGAAGGCTCCGCCGGTGATTTTCCTTCGGCATATGCCTGAAGATTGCTGGATCGGATGGGATTCGGTCGCAACGCAAAAAGTGGCTTGAAGCTCTGCTCTGTTGCCACCATGGGAAAATCCATGGTGAAGTCAGAGGTGAGAATGTCATGAAGACCGAGATTGCAGGACTTGCAATGGTGATTGGAGTCTTTGCGTCGATGAGGAACTGGCTCGGAGTTTCAGGAATCGTGGCAGCAGTATGGTAGCGGGGGCGACAGGACAGGTGAAGTTCAAAGTCCCATCTTTCTGGATGAAAATCAAAGGTCTGGCCTTAATTGGTTGTGCCTGGCAATGGTCTTGCTGAAGACATTGTGTTGAGAGCGGGGACTATCTTCAGGGTGAAAACCCAAGGTCTGGCCTTAATTGGTTGTGCCTGGCACTGATTCCTTCTTGAAGGCGGTGCTTTTGAAGAATTGGACATCCGATGTTGGCTTGGTGGTGGTTGTGCTGCTGCTGCAAGGATTGTAACTCTGTAGCGGGACTTTTCTTTTTTATTTCTTCTCTTTTTGTTTTGGTTGGCTGAGTGCATCCGTACTGACTCTTGGGCAGTGCGTAGTTGCAGAGGCCGGGTGTAATTGATATCCTTTCGATATTAATATATTCTCCTTTTCCAAAAAAATAAACATGTGAACGTTTCCTAAAATATCAAAAAAATTGTGAATATAAAAAATATATCAAATCATGCGATTTTTTTTTGATCTTGCACGAATATCTTAAAAATTGTAACGGAATTATTTTTAAAGCTAGACATTTCAAAAATGTGATAAACAAAAATTTTAGAAACTGCAGTCATTTACGTGAGAATGTAAACTTGTCTCGCTTGCATCTTCAATATTCACACTCCTAGGCACAGTTGTATAACCATGACATCTAGTTTTCATCAGGAGAAGGCATTTGCATGCATGACAATCCATCAAAGCACAAATCCATGCATGCATATATAATTATATACTGCTATATGGAAAACATTTACTTTGAGTCATATATTGATGACATTTTTAAAATTCGCTTCAACTTAGGTTATTATGATATATCAATATAATTTTAAATACATCAAAATCGGTTGCTAATATAATTTATATCGTATTTACCAAAATTTCAATAATTATAAGAATTTTTTTGAAGGGGTACAAAAAACATTATAAACCAACCCGAATAAAGGAATGCATAGAGTGAGTCGGACCGGCCCACTACATTTCTTGAGCCGAGGTCAGCAAACGTCTCACTTGAATCCGCCGAGGGAGCGAGAGGGTTGGCTACTACTGCACATTTTTATTTTTTACCTTTATTCGCACCTATCAAATGGAAACATGTTTGATTTTAATCTAAAAAATGTTAATATCTTCAAAAAAGTATTCATGTATTATTTTAAAAAATCACTAAACTTCAAAATTTATTGATATAATTGAAAAATATGTGCAACACATTTTATTGAATTGAAAATCACACACTTCAAAAAACAATGATAAAAAAATATATTAGTATAGTAAAAAAAGGTTTTGTACCATAAAAAATAAAATAGGGACATTTTAAAAATTGTTCAAAAATATGTGTTTCACATTTAAAATTAAATATATGATGTAAAAAAATGTTTGTGCAGTACCAATGTTTTTTAAGTACCATTTAAAAAGTGTACATTACATTTTTTGAAATATTAATGTGTTCTAAAACTATCTTTAACATTTAGAAAAATTATACTATGGGAAATAAAGGTTATATAATTTCAAAAAGTAAATTTATACCACTAGAAACAATACAACTTCTATTTGAAAAATATCTAAAATGTATTCATAAAAATGTTCAAAATGGAAAAAATGTACATCTTCTTTTTGGAATGTTCAGTGTGTATAAAAAATGATCTACATGAATACTAAACGTGTACAATGTGTATTAAGAAATATAGATATGTGCTAAAAAATAAAATACAAAAGGAGAAAAATGGTGAGGAAATAAAAAAATAAAATACAAAAAAGCATAGAAAAAAAATCAAACCACATAAGCTATAGTACCAAGAAGGTGCACTCCCTTGTCCCCTTGATATGTGTGCCTTGGCGGCGGATAACCGAGACAGAACTGCATCATACAAATTTGGATCGTGCTAAGTGTTAGCCGGCTGATTTCTAAAAGATCGACTTCGTCGCTAGTTTTCGGATCTAGCACCATCGAATGGTTTAGCAACACAATGTTGTTGCAAAGCGGTTGCGTCAGCATGTTCTAGCGGATCTGAATCCCCTTTGCAACAAAGCGGTTGTTGAATACAATGAAATAGGGATGTCATCTTACACCATCGCACGTCGTCCCTCGTTGTCTAGCTCCCATTTTACAGCGATCGAGACAAATATCTATGTCATCTATAGCAGTGTGAAGCGCCGATTTGTTGCAACATTCATGAGAGTCGATGGGTGATTGGTGGTTGATGAAAGCTAGCTGCAAACAATAAAGAGAGAGACAGTCGATGGGTGATTGGTGGTTGATGAAAGCTAGTTGCAAACAATAAAGAGAGAGACGGAAAGGAGCAGCCATGGCGAGTACATCTGAGAGAAAACGATGGTGAGGGTTAGTAAAGAGGATAAGGATAACAACGAGGGATATTTTAGAGAGGTTTTTTTGAGTAAAAAAAAGGGAGTTGCCCCCTTCCCGATTTCATTTAAAGAAATCAACATAGGAGTCAGGATTACAGACCGAATTCAGTTCAAATTTAAGATTTTAGAGAGGTACCGTGTCTTTGATGAATTTAGCGCATATGCAGAGGGTCATGTGTGGGCACGGATTACAATGCCATCAAACGGCCACGCACCCGACCGACGAAACGTAAGAATCAGCTGATTGATTTGGATCATTTCCCTAAAAAATCGCATATTCGTTTGGCCCGTACGGAAGGGCGCGACTATACTAGTTTAATGCGGTTGCAATGGAAGTCCGCCGTGCTTGAATAGATGTAGCAAGTGTGTTGCTCCAGCAAAATCATGAGACTTTTTTCTCTTTTACTTGATTAACAGTTTATTCTTACCTTTTTCAAAACTGTTACTAAAACATTTCAAAAATAATAATTATCTATCTTCGAATGACAAGTATCTATAAATAATATTTCTAATTCACAATGAAAAATTAAAATGAGTAAACAAAAATTATTCATCAAAACATGTATGTCAAAAAATCATGAGTTCATAAATTGTAGAACTTGTATAAAATATTATTTTAATTGTATAAAAAAATGTACTCCCTCCGATCCAAATTAATTGACATACACTTAGTACAACTTTGTACTAGAGTTATACTAAGTGTGCGTCAATTAATATGGATCGGAGGGAGTACAATGTTTATGAAAAAATAGACATCAAAATATATGTTTCAATAAATACTAGTAAAAATTAAAAAATGATAAACCTATATTAAAAAGATTTCATATGTATGTAAAAAATATACGATATGTATGAGAAAAAGTATTCGTGAAGAACTATATTTGAAAACTGCTAATCATGTATTTAGAAATATTCAATATGTGTAAAATATTTCTAAGACATGAAAACATATGTTTCAATAAAATGTTTACAAAGTTAGACATCTGTTTGAAAAATAGAAATCAAAATAAATATTTGTTGAAAATATAAATCATACTTAAAAATGATTCTGGAATATAAGAAAATGCAAAATATATACGAAAAGTATATACATTTGTTGAAGGGAAAATTAAAAAGAAAAAATGTCAAAGAAAATTTGTATAAAACGAAGAAAGAAAGAATACACAACCAAAGACAAAAAAAGGGAAGGATAAAATCCAAAGAAAAATAAAAAAAATGAAGAAAAAGGGACGAAATATTATGCAAACTACTACCTCCTTTTCGATTTATAAGGCTTGCGCGTATATCTAGATTAACAAATAGACCAACATAATACAAATTATATATCACAAACAATATATCATTACAAACTTCAAACCGTATACTTTTCGATGGTATAATTTTTAGACTATACAACTCATCTTATGTTGGTCAAATTATGAATCTAGGGATACGCGCAAGCCTTATAAACCGGAAATGATTAAGTAGTAGATACCCTGCGCGTTGCTGCGGGAATTGTTAAGAAATAATTTGATGTTCTAAAACATGTGAATATTTATGAAACATGGTATAATTTCATTATAAATTATTTATTGAAAGAAATGTTATTTAAAGTAAAAATCTAGGAAAATTTGATGAAAAATCCAACAAGAAGTTTGATTTTTGTTTTATTAATTTAGTTACTTGACAATATAACGGTGAGATGATATGTGAAAAAAAAAGTTGAGTAAAGATAGTGAAGACGTGTCCACCCTTGGTTGAACCTAAAACAATGATAGCAATTACGTATGTGTATTTATAAAAAAGTCATATGAAAACATAAAATGCGATGTAACTCATAATTTGTTTTTCTATAAAAAAAGCTGGTTATATATAAATTATGAAGTTGAATGCATAAAAAAATATTATTTATTTATGATAGATTGCATGCACATGCAAAATTAATAGGAACATGTGCATGAAGAGTTAGTGAAATGTTTTTTACATGGTGGACCTACTTGATGATGTGGATAGCTTGCATGTCAAGATAAATAGGTTAGTGGGAATGAACTATTTAGGTATTATAGATAATAAAAACCAGATAAGAGAAAACCACAAATAAGAAAATCCAAAGAAAAACTCAGTGTGAGCATCATCGTGCCTCTCGGAGAAAAAAGAAAATACATTTTCTCTTTTTTTGAGGCATGGGGCATGCTTCTCTCGGAAGCAAAGATGTACTTCGTGCCTCTTCGAAAAAAGTAAAACACGTTTTGCCTTTTGTAGAGGCACAAGACGTGAAAGCAAACATGTATCACCACAAGAGGCCTCTCGAAAGAAAAGGAAACTCATTTTTTTCCTTTTTGAAGGCACATGATGTGCCTCTCGCGAAAGCAATTCTGTGCCTCCACGAAAGGCACAGCTGTGCTTATAAAAAAACACACTTTTTGCGTTCTCTATAGTTATCCCACCAAAATTTAAGAAGACCTTGTGCAAACAAAAATACTGAAAAAAACATTTTAACATCAATAACGTATTCATAGAAAAGTGAAATACCAAGGGAAACACTCAACACGCGACACGTGATACGCTCATAGCACCCTAGAAATGATCATTGCCGAGGTTTCCGAAGGAGTACACGTTTTTTTAATTACCCTATCAGGCAAAGAAGGTTTTATGGTGGGCTGCTCTTTATTCTCTCGAGCAGGGTGGGACTAATGGACCCTACCAGAAACAATCTTTTTCAATGGCTAGCCCAGTATATTTCACTAGATTAGGTGCTTGCTGTTTTATTTTAGAGGTTAAAAAATATTTGAAATCATTGAACAATAATTTCTACACGTATTGAATTTCTTGTAAAAGTCGGTATACTTTGGATAATTTGTAACGAAAATAATAATAAGTTCTTTTACATTATTCACAAAACAAAATAAAAAATGATTCTTCTTAAATGTTCATTGATCCAAAATATACTAGTGAACTTCTAGAAATTCATGAGTTAGAAAAATATTCGCTTAGTTAGATTTTTTTCACGTTTAAACAAGAGGAAACAAGAAGAGGAGAATAAAGAGCGAATAGATAACTGGATAAAAACAAATAAAAGAAGAAACCACTACATGGACCGTCCCATGTAGTACTTCTCCATTGCTGTCTGGGTCCTACTATACCCTTAAGGCGTGGAATAGGATTTGCTGCATAATCCTATGATTACCTGACATTTCTCTTGCATAGGATTATCCACTCTTTTCAACCTAGTATCCAACCAGGGGACCCCACCACATGTGTCTTGAAGACAACCAAAAGTGAACAATTGATCTTTGTTTTAAAAACATGCAATTACTAATTCAACAATGTATGGACATGGGATATACTATTCCTTTATTTAGCAATGAACGTCGGATATAGCTAGGCCTTAGAAAGCAGTGGTGTGTGTTCATATAAATTGTTTTCACTTTTGGTGATATGTCAATAAAATTCACGGATTCAAATTTCAGTAGATACTAAAGGTTCTCTAAATATTTTATTGAATTTCAAGTAAGTTTTTTGGTCTTTAATAGTAGAATTGAAATGATTGAGTTTCAGGCATTTAAATACTTGGTGCGTTTTTTAAACAGAAATTGTTATTAAAATAAATAAATAAAAACACTAATTTCAGTGAACTTTAATTTATTCTTCTTAAAACATTTAATTAGGTTGTAAATGGCTAGACCAAATAAGTATTATTCAGAAAAGGGAAAAACTAGACACGTAGGTATTATGCTACCAGTTTTTTTGGCGGCTTAAAAAATAAGCCATCTTTTCCTCAGCTCTTCTCGTAAGTCATCTTTCTCATTTATCGAGCTTGTAAATCGATTATAAAATAATTAACAGTTTTGCTAAAGCACAGCTAGATATGCTCTAAATATTGCATGTACTATATCAATAATTTTATGCGGAGATTTGTGATGTTATTTTCTTTTTTTATCTATTTTAATTTTGATTGAGTCACTTAGATGTGCAATAACCAAGGCACATCTAGATAGACCAAATAATTAATTGTAAAGCCTCAATAAATTTGAAAAATGGTTTATGTTTTAAGCTGAGCAGTTTATTTAAGTCGCTCAGAGGAACTAGCCTGAGTTATCATTATTATAAAAATTAAATAATCCTAAAACACTTAGGGCTCCCCCAATGCATTGTTTCTTAGCACAATATCGTAGAAGCAATGAAAACTTAAGATACAACCCCTACAATGCATTGTTTCTTAGAGGTTGTATCTTATTTAATAATTTTAGATTCATGCATAAATATGATTGGTCTAACCATACTTTTTGCATATGGCCATGTGCAAGAGTTATATCTTAGCTAAGATACAACCTCCCTCTTTTTTTTATCTTAGCTAAGATACAATCTCCCTTTTTTTTCATTAAATAGTATGCCACATAAGCAAAATGCCTATGATTTCGTGCTAAGATACAACCATTGGGAGTGCCCTTAGAGCATCTCCAACAGTTTGTATGTAAGGGTTGTTGGTACATTGTCCATGTCATCAACCAACAAGCTATCATACAAGTACTCCAATGGGTTGTATGTAAGACATTCAATAAAAAATGAGAGAGTAAATGTGGTTGCTCTCTATTCTACCTTGGAGCTTGTGCAAGAGGTGTTGGCTAATCTACATACAACTTTGCTCTCTCACCTCATTTATTACATGACACAGCATCACTTTATCCTAGGTGGCAAAAACTTACCAACACCTATCTTACAACCATTGAAGATAGCCTTAGAGCAAGTACAATAGTGCCTAGTCAGTTGGCTATAAGGAATTAAATAGTATATTTGTGCTTAGTTGGAAGAGAGACAAGAGGAGAGAGAAGATAAGCGGGCTACTAATTAGTAGCCAGCTGCAACACGTGCTCCTAGACACTTTATGAGATAGACATGTGAGCCATATATTGCTAAAATTGTACTCCTTAGGGCATCTTCAATGGTTGTAAGATAGGTGTTGGTTAGTTTGCCACCTAGGATCTAAAGATGACGTGGCATGTAATAAATGAGGTGAAAGAGCAAAGTAGTATGTAGATTAACCAACACCTCTTGCACAAGCTCCAAGGTAGACTAGAGAGCAACTATATTATTATTTTACTTTTTATTGGATGTCTTACATACAACCCATTGAAGTGCTTGTATGATAGCTTGTTGGTTGATGACATGGACAATTTACCAACAACACCTACATACAAACTATTGAAGATGCTCTTATAGCCTTCCTATTGTATTTGTTGACTATAAGGTTAGCTCTAGATGACATGACATCTCCTTATAGCCAGCAGCTGGTTATAATATTAACCATGCTCTTAGGTGCAGTGCATTAATTTTCACCCCAGTCCTTGTTTTTTGACTTAAATAAAGTAATGAACCAATAAAAAACGCGAGGCGTATATGTATTCAATGACTTGAGACTACCTAGGGTAACATGCAGTGATCAATTTATTGCATGCAATGGTGGTATTAATTAGCAAATAAAGATAAAAAAAATCTATTTTCCCCTCCATTTTAGTCGCCGTGCACAATCTAAGATTTAGTACTAGTAGTAGTAGTATTTGCTTATAAACAAGTGGAAGAGAGAGCAAACCCTCAAAAACAAAAGTGGAAGAGAGAGCAACAGGTCATGTTCATTTCCCCGGTTTAGTTTAATCAGACAAGTGGCCAACAACTTCATCACATGCATGCACCGAAATCTCCGTAGGATTGCGATATATGCGACGGCCTGTATCCAATGCAAGAACCACACACAACAACGTGACCATCGGATCGCGATCTTTAAAACTGCCACTAGCACGCCCATCCAGCACGGGGTATTCCCGCATTAGACTAGTGTCGGATCCTCGCTGCCGCCGGTTGGGTGGCCGACGGCGACGGCGCCGGCTTGGACGTTTGCTTCGCTATCGCTAGAATATGGCGCCGTCGCCATGTGCCGGCACCCACCGGTGCGAGGGGCCGTGGTTGGTTGCTCCGCCGTCTCCACCAACTGAATTGATATGTGTGCGCGCTCTGAGCATGGCGCAGCGATGGATTTCATCGATCTTCCGGTCTTTCTGGATATCGCTTGCACACGTCGTGCTGGCCCAATCAATCGTCCAAGGTTTAGACGTGCAGGGCAATGATTAGAATCTACGTACGCACGTAGGAAATAGTAACTTTTAAGATACACATGTGAAGTTTCTGATTTTTGTGATGTGGGAATTGAGTTTCTTTCATTCGAAAAAGAAAAAAAAATGGGTTTATTCTGTACTTTTTTCTGCTGAGTTTGTAAGCTGGATTCTTGGTCTTAAATTTGGAACTCGTCACTCAAGGATGAAAGCCAAAAGCAAGAAAAATATAGGAAAAATAATGGTGGAGTCGATGGCGCTGCCGGCTCGGCCTTGACGCAACGGTTCAATCTAGACCTCGCGGTTTCGGTGGATCGAGGGCCGTGGGGCCCATGTTGGCTTGGGCTTGACGCTACTTCCGATCTCTACGCAACGGTTGTACGTGGTGGATCGAGGGCGGAGAGGCGTGCTTCATCTTCACCCGACGGAGAGGCGGGAGGTGACGCCTCTCCATCTTGATGAGCATGCATGAGAGGCAGCGGCGAGGGGCTCTCCTCCTTGATGGTGGCACCGAGCTGTTGTTATAGAACTGCGAGCCCTAGATCATGTACTCATTCATTTCGGTGGCCTCGGCGAGCAGAATAGGTTGTGGCGGCTGTTGCGGCGCCTGGTCCTCCTCGTCATCGAACGAGGTGAGGATCTCGTTGCTGGAGGATCCGAGTGCCGTGAAGGAGGAAGATCCAGAAGATCGATGGCGCCGCCTCCACGATCCAGATGGAGATCGACCTCCACTACCGCCGGCGACCAGCACGAAGAATTAGAACTTTGTCATGAAGATCGAGGGTGGTGGATAGAGCAAAGAAGGACATGATATGAGCCGAGAGAGGTGTGGTTTCAAGGTGGTGATGATACCAAAATCATACTTAAAATACACGCGATCGACTTCAACGCGGACGGACTTGGCTTATCGGGCACCTCTCTGGCACTGAGCGAGCGTGAAGAACGGAAGCACCGTTTCACTGACCATGACATCGCTCTGACCGACATCACAGATCGATGTTGACTAGTTGCGTCTTCTCTTGAGAGGTTTCGCCGACATGAATGCCCGCCAAACGCTTCGCGCGTGGACTAGGTTGTTGGCGCGGAGGGTTTTGGGGTGACCGGGGGTGTCGAACGAGCACGTGATGATGGTCCAGACTCCCGCAAAGCCCACCCCCTCCCCCGGTTTGAATCATATTTACGAACATACGGATCGATCCATAAACAGATACATCATTGGTATGAATGACATCGAATAATACAATCCAATCCTCCTCCCCCCACTCTCAAAAATTAAATAAACAATACAATCCAAGCGAATGCGAAAGGTTGAAAGATTGCGTTGGAGTTTGCTCTTATCTCACTCTTTCACATAGGAATCTACTTTAGGCAACAAGCTCGTGCATTTCCCTCTCGAGTGAGCATCATACGACTGATGTCAAGTCTTAAACAGATCTGCATTTGTCCCACGTTGCCAAAACTAGGCTCGCTTCTAATCGTGCCATCATGCATGTTTGACGCAGGTGTGAAACCATGCATCTGATCGCCATTGCACGCACGTACCATGACCATCTGCCCTCAACATCACCGACCTCACTCTGTTTTTGCCACATGCATCGTCGTCAAGATGGAAAAATACCGTACACGAGTTGAAAGAAAAAACATGGCCAAAACCGGTGGGCGGCCGTTCACTGCAAGTCTTCGGGCCTGGCTTATAAGAGGCGCGGACCCTCCGCTTCCCCGCGTCTCTCTCTTCTTCCTCTCTCTCTCGCCAACCAACCAACCAACCAAAGCCGCGCGACGCCCTCGCTCCCTCCAAAACTGCAACCGAACGGACGGACGGCCGGCGACGGCGCGGGCAGATCGGTCGACGCGACACATGGCCGGCGACGACTGGCGCTGCCGGCAGCACCCGCCGCTGCCATGCGGCGGCGTGTGCCCATACTGCCTCCGCGACCGCCTCATGCGCCTCTGCCCGGACTGCGCGCGCACCCGGCCCTGCCCCTGCGCCTCCTCCTCCTCCCCCTCCTCCTCGGCGTCCTCCGCCTCCGGCGGCGCCGCCGTCGGCCGCGTATTCAGCCTCATCGAGCAGGACCGCCGGGTCGGGCGCTCGCGGTCCGTGGCGGCCGGCGAGGACCGGCGCCGGTCCAGGGTCTGGGGATGGGCGTCGTTCCGCAAGCCGGCCGCCGGCAGGGGCCCCGAGCTGGAGGAGGAGGAGGAGAAGCGCGCCGACGACGCGGCCGCATTGGCGCGGTCGAGCTCCGTGTCCGCCAACAAGGTGCCGCCCAAGGCCGGCGGGTGGGGCCGGTTCCTCCCCGGCCCGATCAAGGCGCTGCGGCACCGCAAGTCGCGCGCTGCTGGCGCCGGCGCCGATCGCCGGGAGGGCGTGCGGTGACCGGTGAGACCGCCGGCGCGCGATTAGGTCATTTTCTCTTGCATGCCGATGATGTTGATCAATGGATGGATGGTGATCGTGTAACTCTGAGTCGTCGTTTTGGATCTCGCCTCGCCGAGTAATCATACATAAATAAAACTGTGAATAGATTGTGCTAGCCATTCCCGATCTTGTCGATGGAGATGGAGGTGGGATGTTTCATTCTCTTGTACATTGATGTATTAGATTAACACAAGTGTGCGCATGCCATTCGTGCACCGGCTTTTTCTCTCGTGCCATGGCATGTGCGTGCGGTGACTGCGGTCACCGCGCGCCACGGCGAAGAGATTTGCGCGGGCGCGGCGCCAGCGTCCTTTGGGAACAGTTTTGGCGCTTTCCGTGAATTCCCGCTTCCGTTGCGTCGTTTTCCGCTTGGGATGGGACGATGGCGCCGTGACGGCAAGCACAAAAGGCATGCGCGTGCGTCCGTGCGTATAGATGGATACGTCTCGCAAAGGTCTCTCGTCTTGTGCACGTCCGCCGCGCGAAGATGGTGTCATGTGCGATGCCGACATGCGCGCCATGCCTTGGCGTGTCGCGCCCCGGCTGCGCCGTCGTGGGCAGGTGGGCATGGGTGGGTGGCCGGTGGCCGGCGGTGGCGTCGATGCATTCGATGAGACGTGAGCGCCGCGCGGCTGCGTTTTTTCATCCGTCGTGGGTACGTTTCCCTGTGTGCGCGCGCGCACGGACCGCACGCGCTGACATGCGGCCGTGGTACTACCCCGTGGTGACGTCCGGTCTGCAGGGATTCGTGGCGACCCACTCGTGCGCAGCGCAAGCACGCAGCACGCAGCATGCAGATGATGATTCGTCGTACGCGCACCCCACACTTCAAGGACATGTTTGCTTAGGGCATCTTTAGCGCAATTTCAACGGAAGGATCCAAACGGACCCGTATTTGGTTCGATTTATGTTCGTTTGGGTTATTTAGACGGGTCAATGCCTGGTTCATACCTGGAATTTTCAGATCGCTCAACCCAATGCTGGAGTGCGTTGCATTTCGACCGCTGCATAGACGATGTCATTATGAAGTCGTGGCATGGCCGTAAACGGCACAGTTCATTCCAACAGAGGTCGAAAGACGCCACACGCCGTACCGTTTACGCCAAAAGAGGTCGGGAATCATCTAGTCCACACAATCGTGCAAACATGATGTCAGCAAACGCCCTAGGCCGCGCAAAGCACACCCAAAAGAGGTAGCGACTCGCCCAGATCGCATAGTTCATGCCAAAAAGGCCGAGATACATCCAGACCGCATAGTTTGTGCCAAAAAAAAAGGCCCCCGATCATGTAGAATATCACTCGTCGAACAACTCTTTTTGTTGCCTTTCATACCACTTTGTTCTCTTTGGGGTTAAGGAGCTCATGTCGATCGAGATCTCCATCTTTTTTCTCTCGTTTAGGACCTCGGTTTTCTTCGCAGCCGCCTTCGTGGCTCGAGCTTGAGCATTAAGCTCATTGATCTTTAGATTCTTCCTTGCCAACTCAAAGAAATATTTATTGACCTCTTCTTTCTCTTGCCTATTCTTTTCTTCTCTCTCTTTCCTTTTGATTGAGATGACCTTCTTTTGGGTAATCAAACTATTCAAAGTTTTTTGTATGCCAAGTAAATTCACATCAATCTTTGCTTCTTTCTTGGAGTTTTTGTTCTCCCTTGGCCTCTCACTTGTGTTCACTTCCTCCTTGGCCCCTCTTTCTTTTGTGAACTGATAAAGTCCTTCAACTTTTTTGATCTTTAAGAGCCAACCAACAATGAGACAAGGTGAAAGACTTTTCATCATTTTGCGCTTTGAAAGTTTGTAGAGCTTGCATTACCTACATGAGAGCCATCAACATTAACACAAGCATGAATATAATCATAAACATAAAACCATAAACATGAACACAAGCATAAGCACAAAGCATGAACATGAGCAAAAGATGAGAAAGAAATATGCAATATCTTCCATGGAAGATCCATTCGGAGGACGTTGGCTAACTTGTGTATATGAACCACAAAATTTGTTGCTTTCCGCTTAAATTGTCCACCACCTCGTCTCTATGGATGTGACGCTTCCATCACTCAATTTTTTCGGTCCCAAACTTACGATGATCCTGAAACCAAGAGTGCACTTGGCCGCATTGCTCACCCCGATTTGGCCTTCCGTGAACTCGTGGGCCCTTCAGCTTATTCATTACTTTTGCTTAAGCACTTGTTGAATGAGCACATCCTCAAACAATAGATCTCCTTAAATATCGAAGGGGGGTTGCACTTGCGACCCTTTTGTTTCTCGCTAATCTTCTTCACCACGAGGGACTTCATGATCGTCATAGTCCTCTCCTTTGTCACCATCTTGGGGGCTTTAAGGTAGGTGTACCCAATATTGATCATGGTCGCCAGGATGTTCGGGGGATAGTTGCAGCAGCTTGCATCTTTGGTCGTTGGCGTCGGGGAGGACAAATGACCAAAAAGTTGGCGGTCCTCCGGTAGCGCGGCCATGAACGACGGCTGCTCGACCATTCGCTGCATGTCGGACGAGAAGCCAGCCATCAGGGCGGTGTTGAGGCTGATGGACCGATCCACGACCATGGCTAACATCGAGGTGGCGCCCTTCGGTGAGCCCTCGTGAGGACAGATGGGGAAGCGGGGCGTCGCTGCGTCGCTACCCGGCGATCCAAAAATCACTGGTCGAGCATGCGAGGACATCGAGCTGATGGCATCCGTCGCGGAGGTCGCGGCCATAATAACGGTCAACCCGGGCGTTAAGGACATCCAACATGGATTTCTGTATTTATTTGATGTTTTCGATTTTTGTATTTCTTTAACGATATCTTTGTTTTTTTTGGGGGGGGGGGTCAATTTCAACTATTTGTTGTGTCGGTTTTCAATGATATTCTTTTGGGTTTTAATTTCCTATGTTTCTTTACCAATTTATTTAATTATGTTCCATTTAATTTTTTATTTTTGTCATACACGTTGTAAAAAAATTGTATACATCGGGAATGTTTTGTACACATTTAAAAAATTATACATGAAAAATACTTTCCAAAATATAATATGTTTTGATGTCTACTTTTTTCTCATTTCATTGTACATTTCTTGTATACATATAAAACAAAATTTAATCCATAATATTTTTAAAATGCGCAATTCTTTTTCCAAATATATGTTTCGGTGTTTAAGTTTTTCATATAATTATACTTTTCTCGAATACATGTACGGAAATTATACACATTAAAAGTTTTTAAATACACGCTTAACATTTGTTTCAAATAAACCTTTTGATTTTTGTTAATATGTATTAATTGTTTCTAAATAAATGTTAATCTTTTTATAATCATATGAAACATTTTTTTAGAAACTCCATTAATATTTTTTACAATGTACAATTTTTCTAAATGTCATCGAAATATTTTTGCAAATGCGGGAACATGTTTTAAAATATAATGTACATTTTAATGAGTTGTATAAAATATTGAATTAAAATAAAAGTTCATTTACATTTTAGTTTTTGTATAACAATGTCACATACAATTGTTTTGAAACGCGTGAGCATTTCATAAATACCACAAAAACAATTCGATTGTAATAAACATTTGTTTTTAATATGCTAAGTTTTTATACCTTGTTAAAAAATTTGAAATTCATATTTTTTTTACTTCTACAAGAAATTATATATATATATATTTAAAATATTTTCAAAAAGAAAATACAAAAAATGAGAATTAACGAAAAAATAGAGATGAAAATAAAAGGAGTGTACAAGCCTACTTGGGTCTGCCGATCAAAACACGCTCTTGAGGCTACAACATTGACTTTCATCTCATGTTAAGCGAGATATAGACTCTCGTTTGGGAAGGTAAATCATCCGCGGAGCATCGATTCGGTGCGCGGGTGCATCTGCACCCGCGGATATAAGAAATTAAAAAATTAAAATGAAAAAAGTTCAAAAAGTTCTAATTTTTTTGTGGTGGAAGATGCTTACGGCCCGAGATGTTTGTGCAAATTTTGAAAAAGTTTTTTACTTTTGGAGAGCTCACGGCAAAAAAGACAAATTTGTAATTTCTTTAAATGGTACTATTGATGTACTTTTCCGGACTGAATTTATTCTTTTTTTCGTGAGCTCCTTAGATATTCAAAAAGCTCAAATTTTACACAAACATCAAGCTCTTATGCATATTTCACCATAATAAAATTTGGATTTTTTTGAACTTTTTATATACATTTTTTCAAAAGTTTTTTGTGCAGGAGCATATGAGCCCGGGCTGAGATTTGAATATCTCAATCAGTCGACCGTATTGTTTGGTGTAAACCTGGGCATGAACAACCCAACCCGATCAGCCATTTCGAAGCACGACATCTGGCAAGGTTCATGCTCAAATTTTTAACTTGAAGCAAGGCCCGAATGCCTGAACAAAGCGTGAATTATATTTTATTATAAACATTGGTTTAATATAGTATTTAAATACTCAATTTTTTATTTTAATATAAAAAAATGCATTGTTCAAGTGATTCGGCCCGGGCTAGGCCGAGCTCGGACTTGGAGTTTTAAGGTCGGGCTTTGCAGTGTTCGGCCCGGTCATAGCCCGGCCTGGAGGATGCCTAGGTCTAGCTCGGTGCAAGCGATATATGTTTCAACAGGCAATGCAGGCCATGCAAGAAAATCATCCCGATTGCATGGCCTGTTGAAACATTTCACTACAATAAATTATTGATTATGAAGGGCATTCTCGAGTATGTCGAAGCCTACTCCTCAGATTCGTCGACGACTTGATGTAACTAAGCCTCTCTGTTTCTCATATATATGGTAGTCAACTTTTACATTGTCTAAGTGGAAATGATATTATTGTTCTAATAATATTTCACTTTTTTTGTGTTGCAGGAGGTTCTAAATTGTAGGTCATAGCAAATGAATTGTTTCACTTCTCTCTGCTTCTTGTTTCACACGATCGGTTTTGCGAAGCAAATTTTTTATCAGATGGAATCAAGGAAATTTATTTTCGTTGCACCAATTTGTTTCCAAGGCACACAACTAAGCGTGGCAATGGTTGGGTACCTGAACTGTAGCCGAACTGAAACCACGCGCTGAATTCATACAAACCAAACCAAACTACTTCACGGAAACGTGCAATGGAACCAAACCCAAACTGAACCATATAATTTCCCCACCAAACTAAACTGAACTGATACGAGGAACCGTGGTTTTAGCTTATGGGTGTAGAGCAGTTATCTGATAGCTGAACGAGGCCCTCGAGATGTGCTCGTAGCGCCGGGAGCTGGCTCGCCAAAGAACGCGCGGTGGGGATGAGAGATGGACCGCGCCTATCCCACACCAACGGGAGCGAACCCTGAGCCCAGCGCGGGGAATACTAAGAGGATGATGGGCTGGATGGCAACATCCTGAACAGAGCTTAGAGGCGACGACCTGGTTCATCCATGAGGAGCTCTGCCCTTGGTGGGAGGTGGATCCGCCAGATCTTCTTGGACGTCCTCGACGAGAGATGGCCAAGCCTCGCGCCCATCTCGCCCGAGGAGCCGTTCGACCGCCTGGCTGTATGCATAGCGAGGGGAGAGGTGCGTTTGCACCCTGTGCATCCTCTTACCCTGCAGGTTGGGCTTTCTCCGGCGACGGCGGGAGGTGGTGAGATGAGTTGGACGCGAGGAGACGAGGCGACCGGCAGGCGGCGGGCGGTGGTGAGACTAGGCGGTCGGCGGGGATGGTGAGACGAGGCGGGCCGCGGGGAGGGTATCGTGGTGCGGCAACCGCAGGTGGGGCTTCCTTGCCTTGGTGTTCGCTGGGTGAGGAACCGGTTTGAAAACCCGTAGTTACAGATCTTAATAACTAAACTGTTTAGACCCATAACCAAATTGTTTTATCTACAAACCCAAACCAAATCAAACTAAAAAAGAACTCAACCCATTAAAACTTGAACCAATCAAACCCTTGATAAAAACTGAACCATTTTACCCAGTTTTTAAAACAGTACATCAAATCGTTTTAAACCGTTCATTTTTATGATCCAATGGCCCAAATTACGCAATAGTACATCACAAATCTTTTAGTATATTCACACTTTAAGGGCAATTTGGGTAGTTTACACGTTGGTAGGAGATCAATTAGGCCACCATTTGGTTGATTTCCTTCCATAATTGTGTGATCTTCTTGACATAAGTATGTTTATCTATCTATAATGCTAATTTATCACCCGTTTTGTTTTACTTGGCACTGGTTCGGTGCAGTTTTTTATTCGTCGAGCTTTTGTTTGTCCGTGAGGAAGCGAGGGAAAATCGTGAATGTGTTAGGCCAAGCGGAGAGGGCCTGGAGGAGGGACACGTCCCGGAAGAAGCTGCAACCAAATTGTATTTTTTCAGGCTTGACCTGCCTGCTTTCTGGCGAGAGCAACTTTCATATGCGAAGCTAGGTTGCTATCCATGAATCCATCAAGAGCTCTTTTCTAAATGTCCGTAGGTGAAGCTGGTCGATCCTGCAAATTGATCCAACTGTTTGGAAGCTGACTGATTTTAGGTACAACCTGCAATAAGTACCTAGACAGAGGCTGATAACCGTGTCAATTGCTCTACTGGTTGCTATGATCATGAATCAACCGGCCACACCTTGTTTAGTTTGCTTTGCACACCCGGTGGATTGCTAGTTTTGGTTGAGGATACGCTATATTGCATGGGCGCCATAGGCGGCGGAGGATCTAGGCCGGCCACTGGCAGCATGTGGCGATGGATGATACATACATATATAACATGTTCGATTGTAATTATTTGAACGGTGACGTATTTATAGGGATTAATTAATTGTATAACAAATCTGCACATATCAGTCTCATAGAAAATTACCAAATTTTCCTCCGATCAAATTCTAAGTGGAACCATATTAACCATTAGATCAACTTAATACTACCTCTTAAATTGGGTAGTACGATGTACCGTAAAAAGTCCACTAAAAACTTGAACCAATCAAGCCCTTGATAAAAACTGAACCATTTTACCCATTAAAACTTGAACCAATCAAACCCTTGATTAAAACTGAACCATTTTACCCAGTTTTTTTAAAAAAATCATTCTCAGGTTTACACACAACTATATATTTTACCGGCCTTAACATATATTTCCGTCACAATCTCTACTCCTCATGCATCCAAGAATTGACACTAACACGGGCAGTGAAATTTGAACTGAACAGCAGGAGTTCTGCCTTTCCATTATTTTTGTGGAAAAGGAAACGTACCCCCGACCTCTGCATCAATCGATGCACACAGCCATAAAACAAGGTATACAATCACGGCCAAAGCTGGCCGCACTCTAAACTCACGGGCAGTGAAATCAGTACACAAAGCACTGATAGCATCATCCAGATAATCACAAACAATTCACCTGACAGCATGCGCCATTACGAACATTGCGGACTGCTACACGTTTCCATCATTTCCATGCATGGAGCCATCGAAGAACATCAATAATCATCAGGTGCAAATAGACAGACATGGCGCAGCTATTTCAGCACGGCGAAACCTCCGAGCGCGGTGACGAGCACCAGCGGCACGACGGACGCCCAGATCACGACCTTCCCTTTTCCATGCCGGCGGCACGGGTCGCCGGCGACCCAGAAGCCCGTCGGCAAGAAAAGTACTAGCTTTAGAGGGAGGCAACACTGTCATGTTGCTGTCCTGTCAGCAACAAGGAAAATTGTAATGCCGAGTCGGCAATGGTGCCGATGCGGAACTGGGGCATGAGCAGCAACACACGACACTTGAAAGTGACCCGCTAGCCTGGAAAAGCCCGAGCCCGGGCCCGAGTGCGGCGGTCTTCCATCTGGATGTGGTCATCTCGACTTGTGTTTCCATCTGAATGTCTATGTGGGAAGGCTGGATGTTCCGAGTCGCCGTGATGAATCCATGGTGCCGCTGCGCAAGCAAGTGCGGAGCTGCACAATTCTCCGGCGGGGCCCAATTTGATACTCCCTCCGATCCGAAAAGAGTGTCGCAGCCCATAGTACAAGTAGTCTTTACAATTTAGCCCTTCTAAATTCAAAAAACGCTAAGGCGCTCCTCTGGCACTCTGTCAAAAAAAAACTGCTAAGAAAGAAAGGACTAGCCGAACAGCACATTTCGGTCACCAGCCAGCTCGCCAGATCGATGGATTCAAAAAAATAGCACGGCCATCCAGATCCAGATCGCCGGCGGGATTCAAAAATTCGCCAGATCCAGGTGCTCCTCCGGCCAGCGCCTGGTCCAGCTCCGCCTCCTGCTAGCACCGGATCCGGGTCCAGCTACTCCTCCGTCGTGAAAGTCCAGCTACTCCTGCCAGCACCAGGTCCGCTCCTCCAGCCAACGCCAGGTCCAGCTCCTCCGCGCCTCCGGCAAGTTCCTCCGCGCCTCCGACAAGCCCCTCCGCGCCTCCGGCAAGCCCCTCTGCGCCTCCGGCAAGCTCCTCCGTGACTCCGGCAAGCCCCTCCGCGCCTCCGACAAGCCCCTCCACGCCTCCGGCAAGATCCTCCGCGCCTCCGGCAAGCCCCTCCGTGACTCCGGCAAGCCCCTCCGCGCCTCCGGCAAGCTCCTCCTCCGGCCGACGCTAGGTCCAGAATCTAGATCATCCTCTGCATTTGCGTCGTTGATGGATGCATCTTCTTCCTCCGCCTCTGGATCTTCAAGTGCGGAACCATCTTCCTCCTCAGCATCTGGATCTTCAAGTGCTACGACATCTTCTTCCTCCTCAGCCTCCGGATCAGCATCAGGTACTCCTGCACAAGAAATCAAACATTCAAACATGAGTTAATTACTCCTGCACAAGAAATCAAACATTCAAACATGAGTTAATTACTCCTACACAACAAAATCCATCTATGTCACCACTGATGTATCTTACACATGAGTTTCAATATTTTGCAGTAGATCGGGTGCCAAGAAAAAAAAATCTACCAGATGATCATAGGTTTGGAGCTTATATTGCACTAAAAGCACTCAGTAAAGACAGAGAAGTACTCCCGGCTGACAAAATTCTTGTAGCTGATCTACTAAAAACAAGTGTAAGAAGTGTCGAGAGAATATGGAAAGATGCAAACGAGCAGATTGCAAGAGGGGAAGAAGTTGATGTGTCAAATAAAAAGAAAGGCAGATCTGGTCGCAAGAGGATAGACCTTGGTCTCTCGAGGATACCTACAATTCCTCTCAACAAACGGTCTACCATGAGGGCTCTAGCTCTATCTTTGAATGTTGCCTATACAACATTGCAAAGAAGGTTCAAATGGGGCAACATTAGGCGACACACAAGCAGTTTAAAGCCCCATTTGAAACCAGCCAACAAAATAGCCAGACTCAAGTTCTGCGTCGAAATGATGGATCAAGGAACACTATCAAATGCTATGCCTAGCTTCACTGAAATGCAAAACATTATCCATATTGATGAAAAGTGGTTCGATATGACAAAGAGAAAGAGAACCTACTACCTTCTGCCTGAAGAAACTGATCCTCATCGCACTGTCCAAAACAAAAACAGCATAGGCAAAGTAATGTTTCTTTGTGCGGTTTCCAGGCCAAGGTTTGATGCTGATGGTGTCCAGACTTTTGACGGAAAGATAGGAGTATGGACATTTGTCAAGGAAATTGCAGCGGCGAGAAATTCCAAAAACAGGGACAAAGGGACAATGGAATTAAAGTCAATTATAGTTACTCGTGACGTGATGAGGGAATATATTTGTGAGAAGGTAATTCCGGCTATTGAAGCCCTATGGCCCGAAGATGATGACAGAACCATCTACATCCAGCAAGACAACGCCAGAACCCATATTCTACCTAATGATTCGGTCTTTATCGCAGCTGTAGCAGATACAGGACTAAAGATTAGGTTGATACAACAACCTGCCAACTCACCAGATATGAATGTGTTGGACCTTTCCATCTTCAATTCTATTCAGTCCTTGACACTTGAAAGTGCACCAAACAATATACAAGAACTGATAGAATCTGTTGAAGAGGCATATGAAAACTATGATGTTCATAAGCTAGACAAAGTGTTTGACTGCAGATTCTCCAAGATTGACTGCAGAGTTACAAACACTTTGTCTAGCTTATGAACATCATAGTTTTCATATGCCTCTTCAACAGATTCTATCAGTTCCTGTATATTGTTTGGTGCACTTTCAAGTGTCAAGGACTGAATAGAATTGAAGATGGAAAGGTCCAACACATTCATATCTGGTGAGTTGGCAGGTTGTTGTATCAACCTAATCTTTAGTCCTGTATCTGCTACAGCTGCGATAAAGGCCGGATCATTAGGTAGAATATGGGTTCTGGCGTTGTCTTGCTGGATGTAGATGGTTCTGTCATCATCTTCGGGCCATAGGGCTTCAATAGCCGGAATTACCTTCTCACAAATATATTCCCTCATCACGTCACGAGTAACTATAATTGACTTTAATTCCATTGTCCCTTTGTCCCTGTTTTTGGAATTTCTCGCCGCTGCAATTTCCTTGACAAATGTCCATACTCCTATCTTTCCGTCAAAAGTCTGGACACCATCAGCATCAAACCTTGGCCTGGAAACCGCACAAAGAAACATTACTTTGCCTATGCTGTTTTTGTTTTGGACAGTGCGATGAGGATCAGTTTCTTCAGGCAGAAGGTAGTAGGTTCTCTTTCTCTTTGTCATATCGAACCACTTTTCATCAATATGGATAATGTTTTGCATTTCAGTGAAGCTAGGCATAGCATTTGATAGTGTTCCTTGATCCAGCATTTCGACGCAGAACTTGAGTCTGGCTATTTTGTTGGCTGGTTTCAAATGGGGCTTTAAACTGCTTGTGTGTCGCCTAATGTTGCCCCATTTGAACCTTCTTTGCAATGTTGTATAGGCAACATTCAAAGATAGAGCTAGAGCCCTCATGGTAGACCGTTTGTTGAGAGGAATTGTAGGTATCCTCGAGAGACCAAGGTCTATCCTCTTGCGACCAGATCTGCCTTTCTTTTTATTTGACACATCAACTTCTTCCCCTCTTGCAATCTGCTCGTTTGCATCTTTCCATATTCTCTCGACACTTCTTACACTTGTTTTTAGTAGATCAGCTACAAGAATTTTGTCAGCCGGGAGTACTTCTCTGTCTTTACTGAGTGCTTTTAGTGCAATATAAGCTCCAAACCTATGATCATCTGGTAGATTTTTTTTTCTTGGCACCCGATCTACTGCAAAATATTGAAACTCATGTGTAAGATACATCAGTGGTGACATAGATGGATTTTGTTGTGTAGGAGTAATTAACTCATGTTTGAATGTTTGATTTCTTGTGCAGGAGTAATTAACTCATGTTTGAATGTTTGATTTCTTGTGCAGGAGTACCTGATGCTGATCCGGAGGCTGAGGAGGAAGAAGATGTCGTAGCACTTGAAGATCCAGATGCTGAGGAGGAAGATGGTTCCGCACTTGAAGATCCAGAGGCGGAGGAAGAAGATGCATCCATCAACGACGCAAATGCAGAGGATGATCTAGATTCTGGACCTAGCGTCGGCCGGAGGAGGAGCTTGCCGGAGGCGCGGAGGGGCTTGCCGGAGTCACGGAGGGGCTTGCCGGAGGCGCGGAGGATCTTGCCGGAGGCGTGGAGGGGCTTGTCGGAGGCGCGGAGGGGCTTGCCGGAGTCACGGAGGAGCTTGCCGGAGGCGCGGAGGGGCTTGCCGGAGGCGCGGAGGGGCTTGTCGGAGGCGCGGAGGAGCTGGACCTGGCGTTGGCTGGAGGAGCGGACCTGGTGCTGGCAGGAGTAGCTGGACTTTCACGACGGAGGAGTAGCTGGACCCGGATCCGGTGCTAGCAGGAGGCGGAGCTGGACCAGGCGCTGGCCGGAGGAGCACCTGGATCTGGCGAATTTTTGAATCCCGCCGGCGATCTGGATCTGGATGGCCGTGCTATTTTTTTGAATCCATCGATCTGGCGAGCTGGCTGGTGACCGAAATGTGCTGTTCGGCTAGTCCTTTCTTTCTTAGCAGTTTTTTTTGACAGAGTGCCAGAGGAGCGCCTTAGCGTTTTTTGAATTTAGAAGGGCTAAATTGTAAAGACTACTTGTACTATGGGCTGCGACACTCTTTTCGGATCGGAGGGAGTATTTGATAGATGCATTTACCATAAACTCCAATCATACAAAAGTACTTGCAAGAACATAATTACAATAAATAAATATGTCTATTCGCCATTGTTCATGGTTGGATCCTGTTATACCTTCTTAGGGCATCTTCAACACGAATCCTCAAAGCTCTCGTAAAGGTTCGGATTGAACTGTTCCAATCAGTTTTGCTATCAAACGTGATCTTGTATTCGTCTGCGGACTGGTTCGTGTGTCCTTTTTTGTTCCAAAACAAGGAAAGTTTTGCGGGAGTTCGGACCATGAAAACGTCATGTCTTAACACCTTGACCCCACCCAAATGTCCTTCACGTTCTTGCGCGTAAAGCGGTCGATACACATTTATGGAGATCGCTGGCATTGGATGCTTCCTAGACGCATGAGCGATCGAGCACTACGACTAGCATAGATTACCAGCCAGTGCCGGCGCGATCGCTCACCGAAGAGACGTACGGCTCGCCGCTCGAGAGCCCCAGTCTTCACGCCCGTTCAATGCCCAAAAGATGAGACGGGACAACAACCCGCCCATCATCATGTCGTCATTAACCAGCGTGACCCATTCAAATCGGCTCCTCCGCTACTCTACCCAGCGCGGACTATTTAAATAGGCCCTCGCAGGACCGTCGAGCACACCACACAAACTCGTTCCCCTTTTTTCTTCCGCCTCCTTCATTGCTCCTCCGCTCCCACAGCCATGACTCCGAGCTTTAGACTCTTGTGAGATAGAAGCATGTTCGTCGACCGATCAACATCGATTGCGAACAACAACTCTCCTTTAGAAATCGATTGTAGCATCTCAAGTCCCAAGATGGCCACCAGTTCTCCCCTCCCGTGGATGCCAAGCTTAGCGTACTGATCATCGACCGTGGCTTGGATGCTGAGGCGAACGGTGATCCTTCCCTCCAACTGAAGCATCACTTACCAGCGCAATGGTTAGCCTCCTTCATCGTATAAGTAGGAGGACCGAGTGACACGCCGGTCCGAAGGATGAGGGTTGTTGGTGCAGGCAACTTTGCCTGATGT
Source organism: Bromus sterilis (assembly GCA_950022295.1). NCBI lineage: Eukaryota > Viridiplantae > Streptophyta > Magnoliopsida > Poales > Poaceae > Bromus > Bromus sterilis. Next base: position 12,363,090 of record OX465596.1, read on the forward strand.
GCCTCGCCTGTAATCAAGTATACTGACGCTACTTCGACGTCGGAAGCACCGGAGTCAGCGAAAAGAAAGGAAGACACTCCCGCCGACCGAAATAGTTTTAGACTAGATTAGATTCATGTATTTCGTTCGATTTTAATAAAAATCTCTCGTTTTACATGAAATGCTGCCAATTTATGTAACGGAACTGCTAAAACACATGTACATGAGATTTAAGGATGTCACATGTAAGTGCTAAAACCGTTGGGTACATTGTTTCTTTTTCGTAAAGACCCAAGCGAACAGTTTTTCTCGCCGGTGCGACAACAGAACTGATTTTTATGTTCCTTCGTGGACTTGTTTGGGCCGCGTCTGTTGTTTTTTCTTCTGTTGATGATGGATGATATGTAGTGATTGCGCACGCTAGCTTGGGAATTTCCGCGGGACAAAAACGTGATTGAAAGGTCTCTTTGATGTGCTTGCTTACCTTGGCAACACGGGTACGGCTAATGTTTTTTTCTTCGTTTTCATTTAGTTTCTTTTTTTATTATAGTTTTGTCTTTTATTTTCCCATTTATTTTATCCAAAATGATGAATATGGTTTTTTTAAGTTATAAATTTGAATTTTTTTTTGTCAACACATGGCGTCGATGCATATTTCGAGTTGTGTTATTTCCCTTTTTTCCTTCTCACTTTTTATAATTTAATTTCATTGTTTCCCATTTATAAAAAATTTAAAAATTATATTATATTTTTTCCTTTTTCAATTTTCTTTATTGAGTTTTATTTTTTATTTAGTAAAATTCAGTTGCAAATCGTACATCGACTTGTAAACCCATTTTTGCGTGTGAATCCAATTGCAAGTATTTTCTTCGTCAACTCAATTGTAAGTCGCTCATCAACTCGCAACTAAATTTTATTTCGTAAAACCCAGTTGCAAGTCGGTTGACGACTTGGAACTAGACTTCTTTTTTGTCAACCAAGTTGCAACTCGCACATCGACTTGCAACTGGTTTATTTTTTGAAAAAATCAAATGCAAGTCGCCTATCGACTTGTAAATCGATATTTTTCGCCAACCTAGTCGCATGTCGCACACCTCAGTTGCAAGTCGACCATCGAGTCACAACTGGGCTTGACTTATTGTTTTTTTCCAATACCCAGTTGCGAGTCCAACACTAACTCGCAACTGGGGGATGACTTGCTTGTATTTTTTCGATACCCAGTTGCAAGTCGACCACTGACTAGCATCTGAGTTTGATTTGATGTTTTTTCCATCACCCACGCAACTGGATCTGACTTGTTTCAATTTTTTCAACATCTCAGTTGTGAGTCGACCACCGACTCTCAACTGTGGATGACTTGTTGCCTTTTTCTCCCTAAACCCCAGTTGCGAGTCCATCATCGACTCGCAACAGGGAGATGACTTGCTTATATTTTTTTAACACCTAGTTGCAAGTTGACCATCGACTCGCAACCGGGTTTGACTTGATGTTTTTTTTCATCATCCAGTTGTGAGTCGACCACCGACTCGCAACTAGGTCTGACTGTCGTGGTCATACCTAAGGTATACCCGTAAGTATCACATATCATGGGGTACCCTTAGCGAGATAATAAGAGAAAGATAACATGGCATATAACCGAGTCAGGTGTTACTCGGATGTTCCAACTCGGATGCTCCAACTCGGATGTTCCAACTCGGATGGTCAACTCGGATGTTCCAACTCTGCGTTAAAAGGGGAGTTACTCCAGACATCCCACTACTCCAAGCATTATTTCATGTAATAAGTAGAATTAGAAACAACCACATTTATTAGGCACTATTTTCTCATTAATTCTCCACTATGTAACCGAAGGGGTGGGGATGGCGAACTCTATATAAGCCATCTCCCCTCCACGATACAGGGGGCTAGAGCCTCTTCTTCTTTCTCACTTCTTCTTCCTCTCCCATGGAAATGATCACATGTACATCTTGTTCTTACAAAGATAAGGAAACCCTCCGGGGAACGAGACGTAGGGATTTTATCTCCTCCGCGAGAGTCCCGAACTCGATAAAATCGCTTGCGTCACCCGTTTGCATCTCGATAGATCATGCTCCGGTCTAACCCCTATTCTTATTGTCAGGATCATATCCACGACACTGACTTGTTTTATTATTTCAACACCTCAGTTGCGATTCGACCACCGACTCTGAACTGGGGATGACTTGTTGCCTTTTTCTCTTCAAACCCCAATTGCGAGTCGATCAATGACTCGCAACTGGGGGATGACTTGTCGCTATTTTCACCACACACCTCAATTGCGAGTCCACCACCGACTCGCAAATGGGGGATGACTTGCTTGTATTTTTTCAACACCCAGTTGCAAGTCGACCACCGACTCGCAACCGGGTTTGACTTGATGTTTTTTTCATCACCCAGTTGCGAGTCGACCATCGACTCGCAATTGGGTCTGACTTCTTTTATTTTTTCAACACCTCAGTTGTGAGTCGACCACCGACTCGCAACCGGGTTTGACTTGATGTTTTTTTTCATCACCCAGTTGCGAGTCGATGGTCGACTCGCAACTGGGGGATGACTTATCGCTATTTTCTCCCCATGCCTCAGTTGCGAGTAGACCATCGACTTGCAACTGGGAGGATGAATTGTCGTTATTTTCTCCACACACCTCAGTTGCGGGTCGACCACCGACTCGCAACTGGGCTTGACTTGTTTTTTTCCAACACCTAGTTGTGAGTCCACCACCGACTCACAATTGGGGATGGCTTGTTTTTTTTTCCAACACCCAGTTGCGAGTCCACGACCGACTCGCAACTGGGGATGACTTATTTTTTTCATACACTCATTTGCGATTCCACCATCGACTCGTAACCAGGGATGACTTGTTGCTCTCCCCACACCCTAGTTGCGAGTCCACCACCGACTCGTAACCGAGGATGACATGTGTTGGGCGAGACAGGGACGTGCAACTTAAGACATTAAGTGCACTCACTATTTAAAATTTTCTAAATAAATCATCAAGGTTTTTCATACTTGTTTATTATTTTTAAATAACTGTTTAACATTTTTAAATACTTGATCAACATTTTTTCATACTGATTGTATATTTTTTCTATACAATTTTTCAATACAAGGTCAATTTTTTCTTCATATGTGTTTCACAATTTTTAATAGATGATTAGCAATTTTAAATACATCATGAAAAATTCCATGTACAATTAACATTTTTTAAACATGATTAACGTTTGCTCATAAATATTTTAATATATTTTGACATTTTTTGTATATATGACAAAATAATTCCGTACACATTTAAATTTCTTTTATTTCTTTATTAACATTTCCTTAAATAGTATAATGAATTGTTTCATACATAATTTATTTTCTGTATACATGAGAAACCTTTTTCTATGTACATTTAATATTCTTATCATGAGCAATTTATATTTTTATATATTATGTAAATTACTTTTAATGTACATTTTTAATTTTTTAAATAAAGATAAAATAAAATAGAAAAGAAAAGAAAAAACGTTTTTTTAGAAAATAAAACAAAAGAACGTGAAGTAAACAGAAAATGAGGCTGCAACCTACCACGTACTTGGGCCGGCCCATCTTATAACGCGCCTAATAAACGGGACGAGCGGTAGCATCTTGGATTTTTATTTCTGTGTGCCAAAAAAAAGGACAAACAAGTAGTTAAGATTTTTTTTGATTAATTTATGATAAGGACATATGTCACATGTACATGTGTCTTAGACGGACCCTTTATGTAAATTATATATGAATGAAATTCATTCAAATTTGTGCGAATTTAGCGTATTTTGATTGAACTACTGGCGGACATATACGGCTAAAGTTGGATAGCCGGCTCCTGCGTCAGTATCCGTGGAACGGTAGTTCATCTTGTTGCACATTTTCACATCCAAAGATAGAGAGCCGTGAATCAAACACCATCGATGCAAACAGACCATCTTAACGAATCGAACTACAAATGTTTACGCCATACACATGCGTGATGCATCCAACTATCAAGTATTGACACTATCAGGATCAGTGAATCAGCAGCGGTCTCGGTGCAGAAATCACGGATAGACTCACTACGTGCAGGCGGAAATGTGCAAGTCGTGCGCTTCAGGTGCAACTTGACAGCCCCAGCTATTTCAGCACGGCGAAGCCTCCGAGCGCGGTGACGAGCACCAGCGGGACTACGGAGGCCCAGATCACCACCTTCCCTTTTTCATGCCGGCGGCACGGGTCGCCGGCGACCCAAAAGCCGGCGGCCGCCTCCATCGCGCCAAAGACGGCGACGGCGGCGAGGATCACGTAGTACACGACGACGAGCAGCTCATCGCGGAGGAACACGCCGCCGGGGGGCTTGAAGAAGGCGAGGAACAGAGCGGCCGAGGACATGGTGACGCCGCCGCCGACTAGGGCGCGCTGCATCTTGGTCTCGTCGTGCGCGGCGTCGGCCATGTCCCCGGCGGGCGTGTGTGGGTGTGGGTTTGGCATCTGGATGCTGAGAGAGTCCATTGATATGTGTACGTATGGATTTGTGTTGTCGGCTCACTCTGAGATGTGGAAGCTGGCGAGAGAGCACGTGAACGCTGCTTATATAGGCAAGGCCGGTCCGGAGAGCTGTTCAATCCGTTGCCCGGAAATGTGCAAGCCCGAGCCCGACGGCGACGTACGGGGCCCGAAGGCGAGGCGGGCGGGTCCGGTGCCCGACGTTGACGTCGCTGCAATCTCTCTGTTTGATAAGAGAAAGCAGAGCGGCCGAGCCCGAGCTTAGGCAGCAAAAGAATGAGAAAACGAGTCCCGGTGATTGATTAATGGAGCCAACGGTGTCATGTTGTTGTGAGCAGGAAGGATAAGCTTTGTGGGCACTGTCATGTGAACGCTGGCTGGAACTGGGAATGCCTCCGAGTCGGGGATAGTGGCGATGCCCGCGATGCGGAACCCGAATCGGCAGACCTCCGAGGACCAAAGGCGGCATTTGACAGGGACTCTCACCCTTGGACCTCTAGGATCCACTCCTCCGTCCAATGGCCGGCCTCATCGGATAGCTGCTGGGGTCGGGTCTGTGTCCGAGCCCGAATGATAGTGTACCACTCAAAGGAAAAAGGGAACCTAGCCCAGATCGGAAGAGCGTCTCCAGCGGGTAAAAGGAACTTTTTCTTCTACATAAATGTGGTTATTTTATAGGGATTTCACCAATAATTTTTTATTGTATTGGCATATGTGATATTGTTATACTGTAGAGATATCTTCGACATGTGGGGCCGATATGTCGGTGAGCCAATCTTTCTTCTTCTTCTTCTTCTTCTTCTTCTTCTTCTTCTTCTTCTTTGTCTTCGTCCCCATCTCTCTCATGACGTGAGGTGGGGAGACACACGTCGGCGGCCACTGAAGCGGTGATAGCGTGCCAACAGGGAAGGTGGTCAAAACGACAGGGGGGAAGCACACTAGCAACCCCGACGATGATATTCTGAGATTTAATGGTGTTTCACTAACGTGGTTGATATGGAGTGGGTTGGAGCCCTACCTGTATAAGGTGAATTGCGATTTAATTTGTGATCAGAAAAAAATTGTTGGGACAAAGAGATCCACTAAAGCATGTCTTATAGTTCAATTCATCCTATATGAGGGTCAAGATTGTGGTTTTATCATGCACCCCCACACAGCCGCCACCGTGCCAAGGCTACGTTTTCGCTGCCTCCTATCGGCGTCACCGTCGATCCGCCTTGTCTTCGGTGGCCTTAGGGCCATGGAGACGCGGTGGATCACGGTCCTTGCCGGCGGGAAGGTTCCATTTTTAGATGATTTTCCAAGTAATGTTAGGGTTTGTGTCTTGCTTAGGAAAACGAGATGATGGCGGCTCCTTGGAGATGGAATAACGTTTTCCCCATCTAGCCAATATCTGGGTGATGCGTCTAACATCGGTCGTGGGCGTGTGGAAGTGTGTCTCCGGCGGATCTGTTTTCGATGGATTTGGTCGGTTCTGGTCCTAGTTCATTTACGTTTGTGTGTCTTTAAATTGGATCCTTTCGATCTACTCTACTCTTCAACGACGATGGTTGCTGATTTAGTGCGCAGGTTCTGTGGGGCTTTAGCACGATGTATGAGGATTTTCTAGGTGAAACTGATCCGATGAAGATGCTCTATGGTCATAACTAGTAGGTGCGACGTGCGGAGAGAAAATCAAACAGTGATCTTGTTTCGAAACATACATACATACATACATTTACATCTATGAATACACTCACACATACACCTTACTTCTATCAGCACATTCAACAAATTGAGCCAGAGTTTTTAGAAATTGATAAAGTCACCACAAATGTCTCCCTATCGAAGAGAGCATCGTCCCTCACTTAAAGAGTATTTCGTTTCTACGAGACACACATCTGTCAAAGCTGAGATTTGATCTCTGATGAGCTAGAGATACAATCATCCTCCTAACCATTCAATGACATATTGTTTCTCAATAGGACAATAGGTCCACATGTGGAATCACCGGTCCAATCAGTGGTTGCATGATAAAAGAGTGACAATCTACTCGTTATCCGTTGAGGTAGTTGTGGTTCCGTGATTATATCCACACGAACTTCAATGGTTTTTTACATTCATAATTATGGATGAAAACAAAACATTGGAGAATCATATATCAGTGATAATTCATTATCAAGTTTCTCAAAGACACAGAGGAAAAGCACGGAATGTTGAGAGGGATCGTATAACCCATACCCATGTTTTTTTTTAACCGGGCACATGCCCCTTTTCATTATTAACATAAAGGAAATAACAAAGTTCCAGATTTAAAGGGGGAGGGAAAGGGGGGATGTAATCGACGCCACTGGGAAACCCACTGCCTAAAGACTCGCATCGAGTCTTAGCTATGGGGCGAAAACCCAACGACGCTGCCCAGAGCAACTATCCTAACCAAAATACCGCATACAGTTCCATACATCAAAGTTTATCACACACAAACTGACATAGACACAAAACATCAAAGCTTATCCCATGTATTCATGTATTAAATATTGGGGGGAGAATTTCACTTCCCCGGCCTCTGCACCAACTAGGGATGCACACAGCCTTTTAGGCATGAGTACTGGGATTTTTTTAATCTTGGTTATGCACCAAGCCTAGTCCTCAAGAATAAATGCATGAGTACCAGGAAAGCCTGGTCCTCAAGAATAAATAGGAACCTAAATTCGCTTCCGTGAGGATTTGAACCTAGGTGTTGGGTTTGTACATCCACTCCCCCAACCAGTTGAGCTAGGCTCTACTCACACGTCATCCAGTGGCGGCTGATGGATCCTCGGGGACAGACGAGCACGCACTATCCAAGGCAATGAGGCGCAAGGCAGCGATGATGGAGCCTACTAATGCGGGTACGTCCAAAAAAAATGATTCATTTCTATCTTTTTCTTCTTCTAAGGTTTCTTCCAACCTAGCTAAAGTAGGAGTCAACTTAGGTAGAAATGAAAATGAGATTATTGTCTCGACCAATGCTTTGAAGCATATGGAATATGACCGTTTAAAGGTTTATCCCGGTGCATCTAGTAGGTCGGTCACCACACCCTTAGATGATGAGGAGGCGAATGCCACTATTGATGGACAACTTTTATCACATCTTGTGGGTGAGATGACGGAGGTGGACATGGGCGAGGCCGAGCTAGGATCTATATATGATTTGCATGCTTCCGGCCGGAAATCCAAATCCGCCAAAGACAAAAAGAAACAAAAAAAAAGAATAGTTTCGTGAAGCAACCACGAAATCCAATTGTTTCCCGATGAACGACATCTTCATGAATAGCAGAGGTCTTGGTGACTTGGCTAAACATTTGAATATCGCTCAGTATGTTCGGGATCATAAATTAGATTTTCTGGCTGTTTCCGAAACCGGGAGGAGGTATTTTCGAGTGAGTGTCCTAGATCGCCTTTCGGGTGGCATGGAATTTACTTAGCACTCTATCCCCCCTCGTGGTAGATCTGGCGGCATTTTTCTCGGCGTACTTTCAGATTCCATGGAAGTCCTAGCTTATACGAGCGGGGAATTTCATATAAAATTCCACATTCGTAACAAAGTCGATGGATTCATATGGAGTTTGGTGGCCGTGTATGGTGCCGCTCAGGAGGAACGTAAGGCTGCTTTTCTCCGTGAATTGGTGAACCTAGCGAATAATGATCCCCATCCTATACTAATAGGTGGAGACTTTAATTTACTACGGTTTCCACATGAGAAAAACAAGGGGAGATTCGACAATCATTGGCCTTTCTTGTTCAATGCTGTCATTGATAGTTTGGACTTGAGAGAGCTTCATATGACAGGTAGACGATTCACTTGGGAGAATAGTCTACCTGATCCTACATACGAGAAATTGGATCGTGTACTGATAAGTACTGATTGGGAAGACAAATACCCATTAGTAACAGTACGCGCCCTTGAACGTATTGAGGATCTATCGGATCATGCCCCTCTACTCTTGCCAACCGGAACATTGAAACCAAACGTGCGACACCACTTTAAATTTGAGTTGGGTTGGTTGCTGCGTGATGGGTTCGATGATATGGTTAAAAGGGTGTGGTCAGCTCCGGTCCCGGGTAATAGCCCTGTCCGAAGATGGAACGCAAAAATCCGTAACTTGCGTAAATATCTTCGTGGATGGGCTAAGCACACAACCGGGATTCTAAAAAAAGAGAAGGAGCGGTTGTGTACTATCATTGACGAGCTTGATCGAGCGGCAGAAATACGAGTGCTAACCCAGCAGGAGATTGAGCTTAAAAGCCAATCCAATGCTGAGGTGGCACGAATGCTGCGGGAGGAAGAGCTCAGATTGTACCAAAGATCAAAATCTAACTTCATTCTGAAGGGAGATGCAAATACGAAATATTTTCAGAATGTTGCCAATGGCAGACATAGAAAAAAAAGTATTCATGCTCTAAATCAGGAAGAAGGTATGATTGAAGGTGAGGAACAACTTAAGGCCTATATTACAAGCTATTATAAAGGGTTGTTCGGCGCTCCAGCTGAAGATATCTTGTCCATGGATGAGACTCGGACGGAAGACATACCCCAGGTCTCTAATGAGGAGAATACCTTTTTAAATTCCCCCTTCACTGAAGAGGAGATTAAAAAGGCGGTTTTCCAAATGGAGCATAATAAAGCTCCTGGGCCAGATGGGTTTCCTGCTGAGTTTTATCAACACTTTTGGGATGCCATTAAGATGGACCTTATGGAGTTGTTCCAATGTTGGCATGTTGGACAACTTGAATTGTTTCGTCTTAACTTTGGAGAAATTGTTTTGCTACCTAAGGTTTTGGAGGCAGAAAGGATTCAACAATATAGACCAATATGCCTCCTTAACGTTAGCTTCAAAATTTTCACCAAGGTCGCAACCATTAGATTAAATTCGGTGGCTGATCATGTGGTTAAACCTACACAAACGGCTTTTATGCAAGGTAGGAATATCCTCGACGGAGTCGTGGTTTTACACGAGATCATCCATGAGTTGCACACTAAGAAGCTTAACGGGGTCATTTTAAAAATTGACTTTGAAAAGGCTTATGATAAAGTGAAGTGGTCGTTCCTCCAACAAACCCTGAGAATGAAAGGTTTTTCAGAGGAGTGGTGTGCTTTGATCCATAGTTGTGTTTCGGGAGGAAGCGTGGCCGTTAACGTCAATGATGAAATCGGACGCTTCTTCCAAACCAAAAAGGGATTAAGGCAAGGTGATCCTTTATCGCCCATATTGTTCAATATTGTGGCTGATATGTTAGCGATCATGATTGAACGTGCCAAGCTAGACGGCCAAATTAAGGGAGTAGTCCCACACCTAGTGGATGGGGGATTATCAACCCTTCAATATGCGGATGACACAATTCTTTTTATGGAACACGATCTAGATAAAGCTGTGAATCTGAAATTAATATTATCAGCATTCGAGCAATTATCCGGATTGAAGATTAATTTCCACAAAAGTGAATTGTTTTGCTTCGGTGAGGCCCAGGATGCATCAGCTCAATATGCCGAGATATTCGGATGCGAGCAAGGTCAATTTCCTATTAAGTATTTGGGAATACCAATACATTATTGGAGACTGACTAATGCGGAATGAAAGCACGTCGAAGAACGCTTAGAAAAAAGGCTAGCTAGCTGGAAAGGGAAATTGTTGTCCCTGGGTGGAAGATTGGTACTCATAAATTCAGTCTTAACCAATATGGTACTGTATATGATATCGTTCTTTCATCTACCTAAAGGGGTCTTACATAGATTGGATTATTTCCGATCGAGATTCTTTTGGCAAGGGGATAACGTAAAGAAGAAATATCGACTGACCAGGTGGAATGTCGTTTGCCGTCCGAAGGACCAAGGGGGATTGGGCATTCATGACCTTCAGGTCAAGAATTCTGCGCTCCTAGGTAAGTGGCTATATAAGCTACTGACTTCGTATGGTGTCTGGCAAACACTCCTTAAGCGAAAATATATCGGCACAAAAGCGTTATCTCAGGTTGTATGGAAGCCTGGAGATTCACATTTTTGGGCTGGTCTCATGGCGACAAAGAAATATTTTTATCGCTTTGGGGTTTTCAACATTAAGGACGGGTCGGAGATAAGATTTTGGGAGGATAGATGGCTAGGTAATGCCACACTCCGAGATCAATATCCGGCGCTATATAACATTGTGCGACATAAGGGAGATACGCTGGCCACGGTCATGCAAGAGTCACCCCCTAATGTTGCATTCAGGAGAGACTTAATCGGTCCTAGACTAGCGTCTTGGAATGCCTTGTTAGATCGGTTAGCGTTAGTGCAACTGTCACAAGGCCATGATGAGTTTCGATGGAATCTCAATAGGAATGGAAAATTTTCTGTGGATTCTATGTATAGGGCGCTTGTCCAACCTGAAATATCAGTCGATAATAATTAAAAAACATGGCAAATGAAGATACCTCTAAAGATTAAGGTCTTTGCATGGTATCTTCGAAAAGATGTCATTCTAACGAAAGACAATCTTGTCAGGCGCAACTGGCAAGGGAGTAAGAAATGTGTTTCATGTGCTCATGATGAGACAATAAAACACATTTTCTTCACTTGTAAGATTGCACGTTCTATTTGGTCAGCTATCCAAATGGCTTCAAATTTATATCAACCCACATCCGTTGCTAATATCTTTGGCAATTGGCTTAATGGGATAGATAATAAACTTAAAACCATTCTGAGGATAGGAGCGCTCGCCGTAATATGGTCGCTCTGGCTTTGTAGAAATGACAAGATCTTTTCTGATAAAAATTTCACTTGGTTGCAGGTTCTTTATCGATGCACGGGTATTCTCCGTTCATGGTCCATCTTACAACGGGTGGAATATCGAGGCCTTTTTATGGAGGCGTGTGCACGACTGGAATCGGTGGCGAGGGATATTTTTATCCTACATGGGTGGTCGCGTGATCTACGCATAGAGCTGCCTTGAGTGACGATAGTTCTTTTCACTTGTAACTTGGCGTACGCTCGTTTGCTTTTTCCTTTCGGTGACTTTACGGCTGTGTGCATCTCAGCTATGCAATGGCCGGGTGTACTTGCTTAAACCTTTTGAGTAATAAAACCCTTTATCCAAAAAAAAAAGCATGTATTAGAATAAAATCAAACATGTGAGGCTCCCGTATTTTGTTTGAACTTGCTTATTTCTGTGGTCTTAAGCAGACCAAAATTGCCTCTACACTTTGTTGTTGAATAGAGAGCATACTAAAACTGAAATGAAAATATATACAATACGCAGAGTAGATTGGAAGTCTAGCATGTACCAAGCTGGCTAGCAAAACGAACGCAGCGATTGACACAGTGCACACCACTACACGTACATTCGCACTATCGTCACCTCATGAGGATCGCATGGCCTCCGACACCGGCCAAGCAGAGCAGAGGAAGCACCGACGCCCACAGCACCGTCATCCCGACGGCTCGCCGGCGGAGCGGGTCGTGCGAGACCCAGAGCCCCGTCCACGCCTCGGCCACCCCGAACAGGACGATGGCAACGAGTACGGCGTAGTAGGAGTAGAACGTGGTCTTGGTCAGCAGGAACACGCCCGCCGGCGTCCTGAACAGCGCCAGATACAGCGCCGCCGCGGCCTCTCCGACGCCTCCGGTGACCAGGGCGCGCGGCAGCTTCGTCGTGTCGCGGGTCGCGTCCACCATGTCGGCAGCGGAGGCAGCTGTGCTGCCGCCGCCATTGCCGAGCTCGGTGTCGACGGCAATAGTGGAATCCATTGGACGGTTGTAGCTTCAGAAATGGTTCTTGTTGTGTTGAACAGCTCGAGGGTTGAGCTGATCGGCTGAGGGGACTCCCCAAGTGTTGGCTGCAGTGCGCTGGTTGGTGGTTGAGAGGTGTATATGTAGGGGGTTTGGATGAGCGAAGCATGGCCCGAATGCCCGAGCCCGAGGTGTGCTGCCCGATCAAGAATCAGAACAGAGCACGTTTGTCCAACAGAGAAGAAGAAGAATGAAAAAGCAGAACTGCCTCGCTGGAATGCTACCTTTGAAGAAGTACTAGCATGAAATTGAGGAGGCGAGCCCGAACTGAAGCCCGCTAGGTAAAGCCGTAAGTAAAGGAGTAGGGAAATAGTTTCTGATGATTGTGGCTGAGGCAACACTGGGATGCTGTCAGCAGGAAGGAAAACTGTGGCTGGTCAATCGTAATCGTAAAGCTGGAGTGCCGAGTCGGGCATGGTTGCCTTGCCGATGCGGAACCCGGAGGGAGAGGCCACCCGCGGACTTCCTGATGAGGTCCCTGTCCGAGCCCGAGTGGCGATTTCCTGGATTTATTTTCATATTGGAGTACTTTCTTGAAGAATCTGTGTATGAACTTATCACAAGTTTAGATGGTAATAGATGTATCCCTGATTACTAAATATGTTAATAAAAATATAATTATCTATTATAATATTATCACTAAAAAATTGCACGATTCTTAAAGCTACTTAAAAAAGGCTATACCCATATTAGTTTGCAGATCAAATATATTGAATAGATTGATTTGGATATAGAAAACTATGTTGCCCCTTTTGATTGAAGGATTGACTTTTAACCTTCATCTTTAATCTGCATTGAAATCTGTAAACCTTTTTAGGGGGATGTACCGAAACAAAGTTCTTGAGGATATTGATTTTGATTGACTTTTTAATTTTGACTTTGTCAATAATTTTTCAAAAAACTCTCTCATTGAGTGAGGTGTTCAAATTGTAAATTAGCTTCATGATTTTGACTCACCAATGATTTCTCAAATTAGTTAAAAAACAACTTATAAAAACCAATGAAAAAGTTAGCGTGCTATAGCAAAATAGCATCAACCTCAAAATACACTATTAGCGTGCTATACCGCGCTACAACGTGCTATTAGTAAAACATTATACATTGACTGATTTATCGAACCATTTCTCAAAACGCTATAACGTGTTATTATCGATGCTATAGTACACTATTTTTCAGTGATAAAATACATCAGTATCGCACACTCTTTCATTATCTGCCAAAAATAAATGCCAACATGCAACACTACATCATCAATATAATACATGGAATCACCAGTGCAAGAAACTTCCTCCATATGTGTGGGATAATTTACGGATAACACATAATTATACCTCCACAAATAGCCCATAAAATACCCCATTATAAAAAAAACTTCATCATCTTTCCCACATGTCAAGCCAATTTTATTTTACGTAATCCAAATAACATCATCGCTCTGCACGACAGATCCTTCTAGTATATTTCATGGAGAAGTTCATGATACTTTTCTCTATAAACTTGGTCAATGTTTGTGAAGTCTAACTTTCGATGGTGAAGCTCGTCTTGCTTAGACCTTCATCACCCTTGCAACTCTGCCTACTCGGTGGCATGCATCGTTCATGATGAACGACGTAATGCCACCCCCAGCAGGAGTGGTGGAGTTCCTGCAACAACGTGGAATACAGGTTCGCTTTGTACAATCTTGGTTCTCTAGGTCGGTCCATTTGAGGTTCGAGATGCGGTACTCAGGTACACCCGCACTCAACAGATCTCTCGGGGATGATCGATTCATGTGGTTTTACAATCATGGTGAGTGTGAGGGGTTCCATGGTGCCTAAAGCTCTAAACTCCAAGGCTAAGCCCTGTCACAAAAAATATTGTGCCTGACGCGACTTGCCCTAGATGTAATGATACTTATGAGTACATTGAACGCCTATTCATTCAGTGCCCTCATGCGCTCGTGGTATGAAGACGGTTATGGATCCCCACACCAACGTATATCAATAAGATTTGGGACAAACCCACACCGCAGGCCTCAACAAGAACTTTTGGCCCTCTGTTACCCTCTACATTCTTTGGAAGATTTGGAACTTGCGCAACGCCAAGGTTTTTCGTGATGAGACACACATCACTGATGTAACGATTAGGAACATTGTTAGTCATCTTACACTTTGGGTACATCGTTGTAAAGCTCTCCCTATAAAGGTGGCGGCCATGTCATGGCACCAATGTCTCTCCTTGCGTACTAGCTCAACTTTGTAACTTTGTCCTTGGGCACCTTGGGTAATGATTCAGGTGGGTATCACCCCCCCCCCCTCCCGCCCTCGGTGATTGTTCAAAAAAATCACATGAAAGGTTATAGTAATCATAAAAAATAGTTGCTATAGTGCCTACCCATTGAGGGGGGTGCTCTTATTCTCGCGTTACGGATTGAAAACCGAGCTAACATGCATGAGTCCTTGCTATGTTGGTCGACCCACGGGCTAGGTCGGTAAAGTTTTCCCTTGTCGTCGATTTGAACCGATCGATCACGGTAGCGAAGAACCACCGTGACTCGCTTGGGCATAGCCTTGCTCGATTTCGAGCCGGTTTAAAAAAAATAGAAATGTCAAAAGATTTTCAACAGAAAATTAAATAAGCTTGAAAATATACATGAGTTTGAAATTTTTCCTAAATTTACAAAAATGTGAACTTTATAAATAATTCCGGAATTAAAAAAAGGGATAAGTATATTATTAGTCCCTAAACTCTTTCGAAAGTATAAAATTGGTCCCTTAACTTTAAAAAGTATAGAATTGGTCCCTCAACTTTGAAAATCGGTTACTTTTAGTCCCTCGTACCGCTTCGACTGATTTTCCAGAGACGTGGAATGCTATAAATGAAAAAAGATAAGAGGGGGAAGGTTGCGCGCTGTCTATGAGACTATGACCCTCAGCACATGCCCCTTCGCCACTTATGACGTTGCCTCATTGATGAACAAGCAAAGCAGCAATACTGCATGTTTGTTCGCGCTGGTTGCGTCATATGCATGTCGTACTTTGTCAATGGTAGGCGGCGAGTGTCGTAGGTAGCGCACAACCTTCCCTCGCTTCTCGTTTTTTATTTTTAACAATCCGCGCCAGTAGAAAATTATCTGAAGCGATACGAGGGACAAAAAATAACCGATTTTAAAAGTTAAGGGATCAATTCTATACTTTTCAAAGTTGAGGGACCAATTCTATACTTTCAAAAAAGTTTAAGGACCAAAAATATACTTATCCCTTAAAAAAATAACCATGAAATTGAAAAAGTTTGTGATTTATTTCATGGATTTGAAATTATTATTAAATTAAAAATTGTGTTCTTGGATTAAAAAGGAGAATTTAAAAATATGTGTGAATTTACAAGAAACCACGAATTTCAATTTTTTCTTAATTTAAAAAATATAATTTTGAAAAATTATCCTGAATTTTATTCTATTTTAAACACGAATTAAAGAAAATGTTCACAATTTAAAAAAACATGGATTTTATAATTGTTCCTATTTTTAATTAGATATTAACTGTAAAAATTTAGAATTAAAATATTTATTGGAGTATTAAATTTTATGTAAACTTGGGCATGAATTTCACTGGCCAGCAATGGATTCGAAAACTAACCGCTTAAAATCTTGCACTTGCACAGAATGATTTCAACTTCGCACTGACACACACGCACGCGGGCAAATACAATTCCGAAATGAAAATTTACCGTAGACAAACTGGATACGACAACAAGCATCACCAAGTTGGTTAGCAAGACGCACGGAGAGATTAATACGGTACAATGTAGTACTACACTGTCACTTGAGGATCGCGTGGCCTCCAACGCCGGCCAACCAGAGCAGCGGCAGAACCGACGCCCACAGCACCGTCATCCCGACGGCGCGCCGGCGAAGCGGGTCGTGCGAGAGCCAGAGCCCCGCCCACGCCTCCGCCACCCCGAAGAGGACGATGGCAGCGAGAGCCCCGTAGTAGGAGCAGAACAGGGGCTTGGTCCGGAGGAACAGCCCCGCCGGAGTCCCGAACAGCGCCAGGTACAGCGCCGCCGCAGCTTCGGCCACCCCGCCGGCGACCAGGGCGCGGGACAGCTTGGTCGCGTCGTTGCTCGCGCCCGCCATGTCGGCGACCGTGTTGCCGAGCTCGGTGTCGGGGGCAATGGCCGCGGCGTCCATTGGGCGAGCCAGGATGAAGCAGGTGAGTGAGACTGTGAGAGTGACCCGTTGCACTGGCCCGTCGGCAACAAAAGAGCGCTACGCCATGAGAGGGAGCGCGAGCAAGAAAGTCGCAGCTCCGGTGGCCGGGGTCGCACGAGCCCGACGAGCAAGAAAGGAAGACGGAACATCGGCCGGGCTCAGCCAGAGCCCGAGCCCGATGATGAGGACCCGCTCCAGTTCCATGAGTTTACTCTCAGGCCGTCCCTCTCAGAGAACCGTCCGTCTTGAAAGTGTGTTACGCAGCCAACATACAAAACTTTCCTGCGTAAATTTTAAAATAAATCATAAAGATTCTACGCTAAAAATGCAAAAATCAGAAAGTCAGACGCTGGCCGGGCTCGGTGTCAGCCCGAGCAGCAAAGCCAGAAGTCGTTGTTGGCCGGGCTCAGGAAAAGGCAGAGCCCGAGCCCTAAGCCCGACGATGGCCTCTTCTTGAACGAGCGACGCAATCGCTTTTCAGAATGCTGCTTACCGGGAGTTTCAGCGGCATTTTTTTTAAACAGATTTTAACAGCCTTGCACACAAGGAGTCGGGCTTGGTCAGACTTCCTCCAAGCTGAATTAGGAAATCACCCGTCTCAAAATTGGCGAGCTATTATGGAAGGAAAGGAGGCTCTCCAGCTCGGACTTATCCGCCGTATTGGTGATGGCGCAACTACCCGAATATGGGACGATAACTAGATACCGAGGGACTCTGGCTTACGCCCCATGGCTTGCCTGGCTGCAAATAAACCGCTGTTGGTATCGGAATTTATTGATAACCTTAGAAGCAAGATGGAACGAGGGAAAGATTCGCCAAGCGTTCTTGCCAAATGAAGTGAATTTAATCCTAAACATCCCAGTCTGCACTCAAAACCTGGGTGACCAGTGGGCATGGCGCTATGATAGGAAGGGCGAGTTTTCGGTTAGATCAATGTACAAACTCCTGATCAATACCAGAAACATTGCCGAGGACCGGCTTGAGTCCAGGGGAGCTGCTTCAGATCCGGTTAAAGAGCAGAAAGCATGGAAGTCAATGTGGAATACAAAAGTTCCGACGAAAATCTGAAACTTTCTATGGAGGTTAGCGAAACATTTTTTGGCGACTGAAGATGTGAGGATGCACCGTCATATGAGTTCAGAGGATAAGTGTCAGTTCTGTGGTGAGCAAGATTCTTGGAATCATTCACTCGTGGACCGCACCATGGCGAGTTGTGTGTGGGCTCTCGCAGAAGAGAGAATTGTGGAGGAGATGGTGGAGAAGCGGACTAACAATGCTAAGACTTGGATTTTTAACCTCAGAGACTCGTTATCGCATGAAGACTTTGTAAAGTTCTCGATGATGCTTTGGGCAATCTGGACTGCCAGGCGCAAGGCTATCCACGAGAACGATTTCCAGAGTCCACTGGAAACGAAATTGTTTGTCGATCGCTTTGTTAAGGAGCTTTATATGGTGGACCAGTTGAAAATGAGGAAGGTGCAGCAGCACTAGTAAAATACAAGGCTTTTGTTCACTTCAGATAAGAGCAATTGTTCCGGTCGTGTTACGAACCGCGACAAATGGGTGCATCAGTCCCGGTTTGAGAGGCTAGGACGTCGGTCGGGCCTCCGCAGGCATCAGTCCCGGTTCCAGTCACGAACCAGTACTAATGGGTGTCGCAACCTTTAGTCCCGCTTGGTGGCTTGAACCGGTACTAAAGGTACGACCTTTAGTCCCGTTTGGAGACACCAACCGGGACAAAAACGAATTGATTTTTTTTTCAGCTTTTGACCGTCCCCCCCACCCTTTAGTCCCGGTTGTTGTCTCCAACCGGGACTAAAGGTCTATTTTTTCTTTTTTTCTTTTTTAAAAAGAAGAGTTTCTGTTTTTTAGATTTTGAATAACTGTTAGAATATTTAGAGTTTTTAAATGAATCTTTTTTCTTTAGATCAAAAAATATAAACTTTCTGTTAGTGCCAGTAGTTTTCAAATTTAAATAGTTTAAACTTGAATTCTTTTAAAATTTGTGTGAATCACTATTTTGTGAATAACTTTAGTTTAAAAATAGATTTTTTAGTGATTATTTTTACTGTTGTTTAATATTAGTATGTTTTATCAGTATGTTAAATATAGGAATTTTGAGGATATTTTAAATAGGTGTTTTAATCAAAACCAGATTCTATTTAACTCTTTATGAGAGTTTCAAACGAAAACTCATCAGTTACAAGGCATTTCTTTTTTCTAACTTATTTCAAATCGAGACTTTTTGTGCAATAACTATGCGCCATTCAAAGCCACATCCTCAAGTTTCAAACCTTTCTAACTTCATTTGCTATTTTTCATGCATTTAATGATTATTTTTGCGCTAAATGACCCTGAAATTGAAAAAATAGTACAAACGAACTTTAAAAAGGTTGAAACTTCGCATGATATCATCATTTCACCCACATAGCGTGTGCTAAAAAGTTGAGAGGTTTACGACAAAAACTGGATGCACTTCGTGTATAAATTGGACCATTTCCTTCGAAGTATGAGTGTTTCAAACGAAAACTTATCTGTTACAAAGGCATTTAAAAAAAACTTATTCAACTATAGACTTTTTGTGCGTTCAATATGCATCATTCAAAACCACATCCTCAAATTGAATCATTTCTAACTTCATTTTCTATTTTTCATGCATTTAATGATTTTTTTTTTCCTAAATGAACATGAAATTAAAAAACAGTACAAATAAACTATGAAAAGGTTGAAACTTGGCATTGTCTCATCATTTCACCCACATAGCATGTGCTAAAAATTTGAGAGGATTACGGCAAAAACTGGATGTACTTCGTGTACAAACTAAACCATCTCCTTTGAAGTATGAGCGTTTTGGAAGAAAACTCATCTATTACAAAGAAAACTCATCTGGTACAAAGAAACTTAAAAGGGCACTCATTCACTTACGCCTTCATCCTTATCCTCAATAAAATAATTCAAAAAAAGTTGGTATAGAAATTTAAAGTTGGAAAATATAAAATAAGGGTTTTTCGACTATACTATTGAGGGAAATATAAATTTTTTCAGATTTTAGGTTTTGAAAAAAAAAACAATTATTGTTATATTTTATTCAAGATTATTATTATTTCATTACTTTTGTTTATTAAAATAGTTATTTTGAATTAAACAATATAGAAGTGTGGCATTGTGACCAAGAGGTTAATAGGATTAATATGATAGTAATATCAACAACGTGTGCGCGATGTAGTTGGAAGTGGGGACGGAAGAAACTCGGAAATTAAGCGTGCTATTGCGTGAGTAGTCTAAGGATGAGTGATCGGTCGGGAAGTTTGACTTCTACTAAGTAATTTGACTAGACATTAAGGGTAATTAGAGACTAAGCTGGCCAAATAACTCAGATAATAAAAAATGTGAAAATAAATAAATAAAGGGAGTGAAAAAAACTAAGCAAATAATGGAATTAATACAATTTCTGAAAAAATAGAAAAAGGGAAAAGAAAAAAAATTGAATGATTTCTTTTCACTGGAGGCCTTTAGTACCAGTTCGTGTTACCAACCGGGACTAAAGGTCCTCCGCCCCAGCGCACCACAACAGCCCACGTGGAGGACCTTTAGTCCCGGTTCGTAACCCAACTGGGACTAAAGGTATTGGGCTTTAGTACCGACCCTTTAGTGTCGGTTCCGGAACCGGGACAAATGGGCATATAAAACCGGGACAAATGAGCCTTTTTTTACTAGTGCAGCCTAAACCTATGATGTCATCGCATGTGGCCAAGGGGAAGAAAGCAGCGTTGTCTGGATGGAAGAGGCCTCCGGTGGGATATGCCAAGATTTCGGTTGAGGCGAGTTTTGATCTTCACAATAATTCATGTGTTGCTTCTGTTGTTTGCCGCAATGAGCTGGGAGTTTTCTTGGGCTCCTCTGCTTTGGTGTCCACATGTCTAAAGGATATGGAAACAACCGTAGCTGTTGCTTGCCGGGAAGCTTTGTCTCTGGTAGAAGACCTATCTCTCCAGAGGTTTATCATTTCATGTGGATAAAAATCGGTGGTGGAGGCCATCCATCATCAAAAGGGAGGGAAGTTTGAGATGATAAAGATGGAGGTGAACAATAGAAGATCGTCTTTTCTTAGTAGTGAAGTTCTCTCTGAAAGTCGTAGTTTAAATTTTGATGCTCGAAACCTTTCTGTTTTTGCTTGCAATCTTCAACCGGGTCGCCACCTGTGGCTTATTTCTCCTCATGACCCAGTTTGTATCTTACCTGTTATAGACTTTGAGCAATAAAGTAGTATAAACGCCCTAAAAAAAGCAGCATTTTTTTTGTTTGAGCGGATGAGAGTTTCAGAAGTTCAGGCCAGTGAGTGTTCCGACGGCCCAACACTCGTTTTAGCAAGTTAATAGTAGCGGGCCACTGGGCCGTAAATAAAGAAGCTGAGCTGGTTCGGGCGGGCCTTGCATATTCAGGTGAAATGAACATTGAGCCCGTGCATGATAAAACCGTCCATTATTCGATCCAATGCTCGCTTACAAAAAAAAAACATGAGGTAGAGAGAATAAAGGTCGACATCGTCGCTTTGTGTAGCTACCCTTTCGATCTCCCTCCCATTCGTTCCTGCGATTGTTGTCGAATTTGTCTACCCCTTTTGTGGTTCCGTTCGCTCGCTCACCGGTGGTTCTATCTAGGACAAAGCAGGTTCTTTCTTTGCCAAAAGTAGATTCCTACACACCAAGCAAGGTTCCATTTTAATTTTTTCCAGCAAAAGACGCAGGACCAGGTCAGGTATTTGTCACGGCATCGCGGGAGAAAATCAAACCAACGGCTCTCAGTCTCAGTACAGAAGGGAAAAACTGATAAATAGAGTTAGTTTTCGTGAGTGATCACAACGGGGTGGTGGCGCAGTTGGCTAGCGCGTAGGTCTCATAGCTGTAGCGAGTGATCCTGAGGTCGAGAGTTCGAGCCTCTCTCACCCCAAATACTTTTTTATTTTGCGTTTTTCCTGATATTTTTCATCCAATGGGGGGTTAAGGTTAATCTACAGCCCAGTTGCAGAGAGAGAGAGAGATCCGAAACACACCACATGGCCCCGGACGTTTTGCACATGCTGCTGCTGATCAGATTCAGAGACCATGAATTTTCTTCAGCTCAACCTCCAAAACATTCCCTATAGACAGACATACGAGCAGACACCGGAGTTTTTATAAGCGGTCGTGCACCGCGGGCGCGGCAACCGGCAGCAAACACGGCGCATCCACCGGCGGAGGGAGTCAATCCACGGCTCGCTGACTCACCCCAGCCTCATCAAATTAAACCCTCGTGGGTCACCATGGCGTTGCCGACGGCGACCACCCAACCGCCGCCCACGCCATCGCCATGGGCGCTGCTCCCCGCCTCCGCCTCCGCCTTTCGGTGCGTACATCACATTACATTATGTATGTACGTACGCGGCGCTCAATCATCTGCCACTCGCAACGTATCTCGATTGATTATTCTGCCTAGCTAGCTCCCTCCCAGTTCGTCGGTAGAGGATCTGCTTGTGAGTTCTGGAAATAATATAATCGGCGGGACATGATTGTGATTAAGCCCGGGGGAGGGGAAATGATTCGCCTCCCTGCTGTCCATATCCTCCGGGTGTCGTGAGCTGGATGGAGGTGACGATCGGGCCGGGTGGATGCGGACGGGGACGACGATCTATCGCTCAACCTGGCACTGCTCCCCGATCTGATGCCAACGAAGCTGCTGCAGTGGAGCGATGTGTGGCCGGGCGTCCTCGCTTTTCCGGCGGGGGGATCGGTGGCCTGATTGCTCCTCTGCTTGCTGCGATTCCGATAGATGATGGGAGGATGATTTTTTTTTTGAGAGAATACAGTACAACGCAGACACTCATATACACGAGTATACACTCACCCCTATAAACGCACACACTCACGCAATACTGAGTCCGGCACGTCATCTTGAAATTAACGAAGTCACCACCTCGTCTTCGACGGAAACGTCTCCTTCCACTGAAAGCATATCGCCGAAAGTCTGGAATAAATCCAGGAAATTGCGAGCACCAATGTCAAATCTGGGATTTAAACTCTGTTGGGTTGAGGACCACAGGCTGATTCGCTGATGGGACAGGAGATGTACCTGCAATGGCAATGATTCCGTAGTTGTGTGGTTCATATACGTAGTATTCTGGTGCTAAACATGGCAATGGGAAAAAGGGCCATTCTCGTAGGGGTGGTACAGGGTACGTACTAGCTAGTTATTGGCTCGGGAATGGCAGGTGCGCCGTGCATGCATGGAGGCCGACCGTAGTAGGTTGCGTGGTGGGGCATGTGAGTTCGGGAATGTTTTTCCCATCCTATGCTTTCCCTCCTTTCACGTATGTTGTATTTTCGGTTCCTACGCAAGGAGTCCTTTTGTCCAAAAATATACTACAATGACAGATCACCTCTAGTTTCAAAGAATATACGTAATTTCTTCAGAAAATACAAATGAGTTGGAATGTAAATTTTATGAGCGATTTTACGGTGCATCATGATACAAGAGAAACGGTGTATCATTCGTATGATCCGACGGTTTAAATTACACGAAGAAAGGGCACTTCGTTTCACCGCAGTGCCAAAAAAAATCATATGATACCTAAACCTTGCTTCTTTTTGTGAAATAAAATTCAAATATGTTCAAACTAATTATTTTACAGAAAATATCCCTCTCCCCTCCCCATGATACATGTGACATCAGTGTATCATATTATGATCTAGACTGTCTAATTTGATCCAACAAACGATACATTTCACTTGATGCACCATAAAGAGACTTAAATTTCATATCCTTAAGAGAGTGATATAACTATTTCCAGTTATCTTGGCATGCATGTTTTTATATTAATAGAGTTGTTAGATCTTATAGTTAGACGTACGATTTAAAAGAGGGCGTTGGATATCCCTAACCATCTAAACAATGATTGGGTATTCATGTTCAAAAGATAAGTCGAGTATATTATTCATACTTTCACTTCTCATTCTTTCATGTAAAAAAAATTACAGTAAACGTGTAGCGGTGTTGAGGCCGACAGGTGCGCTCGCATCGGCGGCAAGGCCGACGGGTGCACGCGCTGCGGCGCTTTGGCCACGTCCAGCGTCCCTAGCGGCGCTCTGGACGCGTTCGACGCCGCCCAGGCCACGTCTAGTGGCGTCCAGCGGCAGCCCGACGGTGACGGGCATGAAGACGGCTCCGGCGGCCGTCCTCGCGAACGAGGCGAAAGAAGAAGGAGACGAGGGGAGTCATCTCACCGGCGACGAATTTGCTTCTCCCTTCTCCTTCTAGCGCTCTTCGGTAGAATCTATTTGCTGATAACATGTTGAGAGAAAAATGTATCTCTTGCATTGATCTCGGAAGAAAGAGTACAATGTATACAGTAGAACCGACGGAATTGATGTCGATTTGGATAGCGAAACAGTGGCGCGTCCTCTGGAAGAGATGGCGCGTCCATTTGCTTGGCATGCAACCGCTATGCGGTTAACGATGTGGAGATTTCCCTAAATTATGTAATTAATATTAATCACAACACACATGATTAAAGAGCCTCTCCAATAAATCAGCTTGTTCATTTCTTACTACTATTGTTTTTTTTCACATGAATTGGATTTTTGGGTGTATGCACATGACGGGGGTAATGATCGTGTACGGCCTAGGCCACTGTTTGACCACTTTAACTACGAGTTCACCACGGCGGCGGCATCTTCCTTCCTTCCTTCCCGCCCCACGGTCCCTGTCGTCGCAGGAGAGAGTCCTCTCCTCTCATCGCGTGCTTAATAAACTACTTCAGTAAACTGAACTTAAAAAATAACCACGCACGCATACGGACGGTGTCGGTTCCTCCTCCCTCCTTGGTGCACCGCTGCGCTCCACCAGTTTCCCGGAAACCCACCCGCACTCCGCACAAGATTTGGCTGCCTGCCGATCGCCTCGCCACCATCTACTAGATTCCGGCGCACTTCCGTCGGTCATCCGTTTCCCCTTTTTCTTGCATTGGGGAGGGGACGGCCGGAGAGGACGAGTCGCCTCCGCCCGCCGGTGAGGTTCAACTGTCACGTCTTCGCCAGCAACACACCATACTAGTGGCGTAGACACCAAATGATTGATATCCAAGAGAAAGTTGAAAATTAGAATAAGCTCATCATCAAGCCCCAGTTCCTATCATGCATTTTTTTTTCTTCTGTCGTGTGTGTATGGCAATACAAATTCCTCCTCCGTGCAACAGTGACCATACCAAGCCACACTTTACACTATCTATATATCTATCTAGTCTACCACAATGGCAAAAAAATCCATACTAGTAGAGAGCAGGAGCAACGCTTTCTGGGTTCCATGATAATACAAGAGAATAAAATAAACCGGTGAGGTGGGTTAGCGAAAGTGATGCCGCAGCCGCAACCTCTCCTCCTCCTCCTCCTCCTCGGGTAAATAAAGCAAAGCAAAGCTGGCTGATCATGACGTGACGGGAATGACACTAATTAATTAATTAATCACACACACTTTATTAACCCCTCGGACAGATTAACCCATCTCACTCACACCCTCCTGCGTGCTGCTGTGCTGCCTTGTCCTTCACTTCACCTTCTCCACTGCCCTCAGATAAAAACACCAAGCTGGAAAAGTTTAATGGTGGCAAGAAAGAAACTGCCCCACAAGAGACACTGATCAAAACCAAACCTCTCCCCGCTTTTTTCTTCTTTCACTCTCCATGCTTTTTTTTCCTTGTCCGCATCAAGTGAAATTCCACAGCCCCACCCTCCTCCATCTTCTTCTTCTTCTACTAGCCATTCCAGACAGAGTAACACAGCTGCTCCGCCTGCCATAACCGCCCCCTCACCCACCATCCCCTTCCCCGACTTCGCCTTCACAGAGTGGCCGCCGTGGTTGGACACAGGCCCGGAGTCGCTGGTTAGCAGCGGAGGGAGTCCACAATGCTGGGCGCCAGGAGCAAGTGAGTGTCTTCCTCCTCCTGTGTCTGCATTCTGCTACGATTCTTGATAAATTTAAGTTTTCATTTTTCTTTTGAGTGCTGGGTGGGCATGGCCATGCCCATGCTTTGCTCGGTTTCTTGGAGCCTAGATCTGGTTCGGATCTTGGTGGTTGGGGCTGCAGATGGCATGTTCTTCCTGATCTGACGCTGTTCTTTCTTTGCTTTCTTTCCCGACCAGATCTGGTCTGGCCGACGCCAAGGGCGACGGCAAGCCGGAGGGGAAGCTCGGCAGCAAGCCGAGCGCCAAGCCGGACACCAAGAGCAACGGCAAGGCCACGCCACCGACACCCAAAGGCGAGACGCCGCCGACGCCCAAGGGCGACAGGCCACGGAAGCCGGCGGTCCCCAAGGCGAATGCCGCCCACAACACGCCGCCCAGCGCCCCGCGCACCGCCGACAAGTCTCCCCGCTCGGCCGACCGCAAGTCGCCCAAGGGCGCCGCCACACGGATCGCCACCACCACCACCCCTCCTCCTCCAGAGGTACGCACGACCACGATTCCTCCCGCCCCTTGTGATGCAGAAAGCTTCGTGCTTGTAGTGGAATCTTAGTGCTCTTGTTGGCTTGCAGAAGCAAGCGAAGGCCGTGAAGGCGTCTCCGGAGCCGCCGCAGGCCGCGAAGCCGTCTCAGGAGCTGCAGTCGCAGCTCGATGCCGTCCAGGAGGCGCTCAAGAAGGCCATGGGTCAGCTGGTGGAGAAGGAGGAAGAGAAGGGCAAGGTTCTCGAGGAACTTGAGTCCGCCAAGAAGGTGGCCGATGAGGCCAATGCGAAGCTCAAGGAGGCGCTCGACGTGAAGAGCAGGACCGTGGAGGTCGAGAAGGTCCATTCCATGGAACCGGAGCAGGTGAGCACTGATTCTGCGCACGGCGGCAAGGAAGACGAGCTGCGGAGGCAGCTCAAGAGCATGCAGAGCCAGCAGGAGGCCGATGCTGCTGCGCTGCACTCAACGGTGGAGCAGCTTGAGAAAGCAAGGTATGAGCTGGCAGATGCTATCGATGCCAAGAACTGGGCGCTTAGCCAGGCCGACGATGCCATGAGAGCTTCCGAGGTGAACACTCGGAAGATCGAGCTGCTCAACGCGGAGGTGGAGCGCCTGAAAGGGCTGCTTGATTCCGAGGTGGAGAGCAAGTCGAGGGAAGCCGCTGACCAAATTGGGAAGCTCGAGGCAGAGAATTCTGTGTTGAAGCTTGAATTGGAGAAAGCAAAGCTAGCTGAGAAGAAGGTGATTGAATTGGAGGGTGTGGTTGAACAGCTTAGAGTTGATGTTGCTAATGCCAAGAAGGAATGCTCAAAATCAGACGAGCTAGCTGATGAACTGAAGAAGAAGGTGCAGCTGTTGGAGTTCCAGTTGGAGGAAGCAGATCAGTCTCTCATTTTGAAAGGCAAGTCTTTGGATTCAGTGATGGAGGAATTAGATGAAACAAGCACTTTGCTTAAAGATAAAGAATCTGAAGCTGCTCTACTTCATGACAACGTTAGATCCTTGGAGGATGAGGTGACTAGGCTCAAGGAAAATATTGACGTGACAAGTGAACGTCTTGACGCTGCAGAGAAAGAAGCCGATGACTTATGTGCGGAGGTCGAAGGGCTAAGGTTGAAGCTTCAGGCAGTAGAAGAGGAGAAAACAGTGGCATTGCACAGTGACAAGCTTGCAAGTTCAGAAATCATGGCCCTCACTGAACAAAAGAACGAGCTAGCCAAGGAGCTAGAAGCTAGCAAAGATGAGGTTGAGAAGGTTAAGAAGGCAATGGAGGGTCTGGCCTCTGCCCTGCATGAGATGTCATCTGAATCCAGAGAGGCGCAGGAGAAATACCTCATCAAACAGGAAGAGATTGAGCGTGCCCGGGCACAAGTGGAGGAACTCAACTTGAGCCTGCAGAATGCCAAGGAGAGCTATGAGGTGATGCTTGATGAAGTAAACTACGAGAAAGTTTGCCTCAAGAAGTCCGTCGAAAGAATGGAGGCAGAAGCTAAGAACGTGTCGGAGGAATGGCAGTCCAAAGAGCTAAGTTTTGTCAACTCCATAAGGAAGTCGGAAGAAGAGATCGTCGCTATCAAGGCTCAAATGGACAAGTACCTGTCCGTGGTGAATGAAAAAGAAACTGAAAATGCTGAGCTGCTGGAGAAGATGAATCACCTCGAGGCTCAGCTCCTAGAAGCCAACAAAACTAGCGAGGAAGCCAAGGCCGAGAGCCGTCAATTGAAGGACAAACTATTAGACAAAGAGAATGAATTACAGAACATACAAGAGGAGAACGAGGACTTGCAGGCAAAGGAATCAGCGGCTTCTGAGAAGATAAAAGAGCTCTCCTCTCTAGTGCCGAATGGAACAGCAAATGGTAGCAACAAAGAGGAAGATAACGGGAATGGAGGCGGCGTGGATGACGAACCGGTCGTGGTGGTTGCCAAGATGTGGGAGAACAGCAAGGTCACCGACTACGACTCATCCAAGGAGAAGGAGAATGACGGTGAGTCGGAAGTCGATTTGGAGTCCAACAAGGGCGACTCTGCCGGTGATACCAATGGGTTGCAGTCTGCAAAGACGAACAATGGCATCACATCATCTCCAAACAAACAACAGCAGCAAAAGAAGAAGAAATTTAAATTTAGCGGTTTACTGAAGAAAAAGAGCTCAAATTAGCAGAAGATCCACCTTCTTATGTTGTTTCTTTGTTGGTTGTATGCTATGTGACATCTCCTTTCTTTGACTAGCCACCCAACCCATCCCTCTAGTTTCTGAGTCCTGCCTGCTCATCATGGTAAAGCAGCAAGTGTTGGATTGTTTCAGAGAATACAAAAAAGGTGGCCGATTGTATTTACAGCCATTGCGTTTGTTGTTTCTTGCATTTGTGTAAGCTCAATGATGATTCATATTGTAGTCATAGTGCTATTGTATTTATTCATACATACATGCCCTGGTAATGTTGTTGTATATGGAACAGAGGTTGTCAAATCAATGCAGTTTTCTGTTGAATTGAATTGAATTTCTTTGAGCAGAGATGACCTTATGGTGCTCTGCTCCCTCCATGCTCTTGTTGACCTGGTGTTGCAGAATGATTGATGGCAAAAGCTGGTGTACCATCTGATGGAGGAGGACCAAAACATGTGAGCCAGCCAGGAGTAGCAGGGTTCCCTGGTGAGGCTGTAGCTCATCATCAATCAAATAATGGGGGTTTGCTCCTCCAGCTAATCTTCTCTGTTCCACATAGTATTTCTCCCAACCACCACCTGAGCTAAAATGGCCAGCAAGCACAAGAGGCTGGTGCACCATGCATGCATTTTGTATCATTCATGTGACTCACAACTCACAAAGTTGTGGTACATGTTGGGAGTCCTACTGGAGGTCCTATGGTGGTGGAGTGATGAACTTTCCATGACAAATTGCACTCACAAAATTATTGGTGGTGGTACCTTGGGGCTAGCTAGTCTATGAAGTTTCCATGATAAATTGCACTCACAAATTATTGGCTCAGCACGGTGGTACCTTGGGCTAGTCTGTCTCTGAAGGATGACCACCCAGTACCCAGTACTCGGTACCTACTGTTCCAGGTCAACACAGGCCAACAACCAAATTAATACAGTAACAGGCACTGTGTTTCTGGTTCAGTTATAATCTGTGGCGGCGACAGAGTGTAGTTGGAGTATCTGCAGCACAAAAACACGAGGCCTACTGCAAATTCAGTTCGGATTTTCACCCAGCATATGCCAAAATACAAGCACACAAATACGTACGTCCAGTGATGATGATGATATGCGTGGTGCACGTCTGAACTTGGAGCGGCGTCTTGTGGGTGAACGATAAGATAAAGAGAGGAACGGAAATGGACCACATCACAGCATCAGTCCTCACTGAAACCATGTGGAGCTCTGACATCTCTGCAATCTATACAAGATCAACACAGGAGCAGAGCACAATATTCCTGCCATGGCACATGTCCTCTCAGACGCCCCACAGCATCTTGCATTACATCTTTTTTTTAACCATTACTCGCATAACGGAAATGCAGCATAACAGTTCAGAAAGGGGAGAGCGAGTTCGAGCATCGCCGGGAAACCCTCTGCGGATGTTCGCAAGCAATCGAAACATCCGCGGAGGGGCGAAAACCCGACGACACAGATTAAAAACTATCCTAACATACATGACTCTCTTGCATTACCTTCTTAATCAACAGGAGCTCAGCAGCATTGGGTTATATTACATCTCTCTCAGAATGAGAACTCCTCGGGTAAATACTTGCCAAACTTGCCGGACAGAAAGCTTCTGTACTTCCCCTTGAGTTCAGCCACTGCAATCAAACGGCATGTGTACTTCAACGCGAGAAAACGAGTACACGCAACATGGTTGGTGCCATAACTACCATTTACCTCTCGTGTCTTCAGGCTTGCCGCTGTCTGGCATGTCATTAGATCGCGCCAGCTCGATTACTTTCATCAAGTCCTTGCCTGTGATTAATAATGTATCAAGCCAGTGTCCTCCATTCCAGAAAATCAAACTGAATAATGGGAGAGGGGACGCTCAACGTAAATTGTACCGTCAATTTGCTTTCCGGAGCTCTTGGCATTGATCAGATAAGTTGGTGTGTTGTCTCGTTTCAACTGCATGGGCAAAGCCTCAACTTTCTCAGTTCTGATGTTCATACCAAACCAACAACAATTGTTGTTGTGTAAAGGCTAGCTAAAACACTAGAGAGGAAAAGCAAGGGAATTATGCAACATACATGCAAAAATAAGGAATTTGCAAGGGCAAGCGGGTCAAAGGGAGATGGGCCCCTGCTGTAAGCTGGGACAAATTTACCATCCTCGTATCCTGCTAGGAAATGGTAAGCTGCCTGACCTGGAGAGAGCTTTGATACTGACGGTAGGGCATCAGTGCTGAAAGTACAGAAGACAGTTACAATGAGAGTAAGTGTGAAGAAAGCAAATTTTCACACTGTAGATATAATGTCTCATTCCTTCCCATTTTTAACCATCAATAAATGATGTTAGCTTGCTACTTGTACCCC
The DNA here is from genome assembly GCA_950022295.1 of Bromus sterilis. NCBI lineage: Eukaryota > Viridiplantae > Streptophyta > Magnoliopsida > Poales > Poaceae > Bromus > Bromus sterilis. Next base: position 12,393,565 of record OX465596.1, read on the forward strand.
TGAAGCACATGCTCTTCATTACCTATCAGATGATACAACAACCACTGCAGCTGGTTTGGTAAACACATGTGGTGCTCTTGACTTTGTTCGGAAAAGCACAGTAGATTGTTTAGAAGAGATAACTACACCACTATCAGTGGACACGAGAGCATCCTGAATTTCCGAGCAGGACTTGATGACCTCCACTGGAGCAAACAGTAGCATGATAGAATCGCCAGAAGACATAAGCCTGGTACACGCGGTATGGAAGATAAATAACATAAACGGTGAAAGAGTAAAAGGAAATATCAAGTAGATTCTACCAGCCAGGGACGGGGAGGCCTCCTCGTGCAGACAATATAGGGGCAGCCAAAGCCGCAAGAGCATCTTTTAGCATGGCGGAATCAGCAAATGCTTTGCCACATAGGATAAGCGATGATCGTTCTATGTCTGCCACTGCAATTCCATTAGCATATTGTGTCCCTGAACCCAGATCATTCCTGACGTTGGTGCTGTAAGCAATGCTCAACAAGAAATATCACATTTTAGATCAATCTTATGTTATGGCCAACTAAAGTTAATACTCAATGCTCAACAAGAAATATCACATTTTAGATCAGTCTTATGTTATGGCCAACTAAAGTTAATACTCTGAGTTCTTTGCTCGCAACTTGAATGCATGCACAAGTTAAATCATGTGTAGAAGAACTAGAAAGATAAATTACCTGATGGAACTGGCAACATATATGGTCAAAGGGCATGTGTCGTGCGAAATCGCACGATCTGGTATTTTCTGAAGGATATTGGACAGTGACATGATGGCAGAGGGGTTATCGCTAATAACCCGGACCTTTGCATCACACTCTGCAGACGAACCAATGGCACCATCTTGGACATAAAGACTTGATATGGATGAAAGGTGAAAGGTCACCTAAATGCAAGCATACGACATTGGAGATCAACTGGAAAACGGTAGGTTAAAATTCTATCCGCTGACAAAATGAGGCTAACAGCAGTTCTGAATTTCTGATCAGTTCATGAGAATCATTGTGTGATACCATGCCATGGAGAGTAACAAATAAATAAACGACCTACCTGTTTCAGAAGCTTTGCAAATTGAGCTCCTGAAATGTCAGGGGACCCACCGATGACATTTCCTTTAACATGAAGTGGAGTGCCAGACAAACGTTCTACATGATCCAGAGAACATGCACCAAGTTATACATCTGTGCAGCATCAACTGTATATACACACAGCATAACTAACCAACATGAATTTGCATATACCTGCGTAAGTAGTACCGCTTTTCTGAAGCTCCGACGGCTCCGAGTTATAGAAGACCTTATCTTTTACGACAACACCTCTCGCAGCAATAGCCCAATTGAGACCATATGAGACTTCCTGGTCTTCTCTGCGCAATACAGAGTAGATGAAAGATATGCAAACGGTTGTGATTGACTGAACCAATGGGAATGAATACAACAACCGAACTAGGAAGCTGTCGAGTCACGGTGTGAACTTGCACAGCATAATTTTGTGTTATCGGTCACCGGTGATTAGAAATTATTAGGACTCCACAATGGCACAATCATAGCCAGGAACTAGGCCGAGAGGAGTACTCCCTCCGTTCTGAAATAAGTGTTTTAACTCTAGTACAACTTATTTCAGAACGGAGGGAGTATGATTTATTTATTTATCGCTAAAGAGAGTTTGCTCTCCAATTTCATGTATATAAATCACAATGTATTTTTGAGGAGTATGAAATGGCCAGAGCCAACCTTACCTCGGCAAGGCAATGGTCTCTCACAGCTTCGATGGTAACAGCGCTGGAACTGCACATTTCAGGATCACCAAAATTACATAATAATCGAGAGTATTAACACCTAATCGATAGCAAAAACAGCTACTCTACTGAATCATATATCCACTATTATCCATCGATTTTTTTTCGCGGCCAGCTACTTCCCCAATCCAGCAAAGCAATGCACGAGGCGGAGCAAATAGAGGGATTCGTAGGCACCGGAACACAAGAAGAAGAACGGAAGCTGGACTCACTTGTTGGAGGCTCGCCGCCGGCGAGGATGCGGCGCGGCGGCGGAGAAGGCCCAGCATGTGCGGCTTGGCGGCTCGCGGCGCGTCCGGGCGTGCTCCTCCTCGTCTGACCGGTGGGGACGCCGAGAACCGCGGGATGGTGGCCACAAGATGGGCCAACAAGGCCAGTTAAGGCCCGTACGTGAAATATTATTATCTGGGCTTTACTACCCCAATTTGGCCCGTCCAAACATTTGACATAAGCTGCCCTAAAAAAACAAAAGGTTGCCCTAAAAATTCACCTGAAAAACACCTCTCTAAGGAACAGCTGGTCCAATTTTTATTTTTATTTAGTTGGGCTGGTCCAAAAATTGACACTATCCATCAAGATGTTTATCTCAATGGAAAAACAATGAAATCGAAAGTTCATCATGGTGACTATAAAAAAAAAGGTTCATCATTGTGTTTCCCTGAAAAAGAATTTCATAGGGCTTGTTTGATTCATAGGGTAGGAAAATCATAGGAACAGAAAAAACATAGGATTGCAATGACATGTCCACTCAAATCCTATAGGATTTTGCGTGCACCAAAGTTTGTTTGATTCCATCAAAGGAATTGTAGAAAGAAGTTGGAGTGAATGTTAGGATTCCTATAGGAAGTACTCCCTCCGTACCGGTTTATTGGGCCTAGAGACCATTTTTCTTATACCAAGGCACATAGTAATTTGCTCACATTAATCACTTTATGTCATTTCCAATGCACTTTCTCATATGCTAGTTTCACATGCAGCCAATGAAAAAGCTTGCATGCAGTGTATTTATTTTCTAGCAATGGGACTAACAACAATAACTCCTCATGCAACCAATGAAAAGAATACATGCACACAATTTTCCAAGATGAGGCCTTATAAAAGGGACATGCTTATTCTGCTTAGGGGCCTAATAAACCGGGACGGAGGGAGTAGTAAAAAAATTCCTATGGAAATAATTCCTATAGAAACAATTCCTATGAATCAAATGAGTAACGTAGGATAAAATCCTATGGGATAAAATCCTACAAGAATCCTATGGAATTCCTATGAATTAAACGAGCCCATAGGATTGGAGTGGCATGTCTATTGGAATCCTATGGGAAGTGAGGGCTTGTTTGATTCATAGGGTAGGAAAATCATAGGAACAGGAAAAGCATATGATTGCAATGGCATGCTCATTCCAATTCTATAGGATTTTGCTTGCACCAAAGTTTGTTTGATTTCATCAAAGAAATTGTAGAAAGAGGTTGGAGTGAATGTTAGGATTCCTATAAGAAGTAGTACAAAAATTCCTATGGAAATTTTTTTTATAGAAACAATTCCTACAAGAATTCTATGAAATTCCTATGAATCAAACGAGCCCTGAAAGTTCTTTTGATTGAGTGAAGGAAATTTTCCATGAGGGTAGACCTCATGTTATTTTCCTATGAAGTTTGCCCTACAAGATTCCTACGGAAATTTTTCCTATAGGATATGATCCCTATGAATCAAACGGCTGCTGAAGGAAAAAATCCTATAGGATTTCTATCCTACCTTGGACCTCCTTTGGTTCATAGGATAGGATTATCATAGGAATAGGAAATTTGTAGGATTGAGATGACATGTATCTCCAATCCTATGAGTAGGGATAGGAAAAGAGATGTCATTTGGTTCACACCAAAGGAAATTTTCCATTGAGTCTAGGCTCATTTTTATTTTCCTTTGAAATGTGAAGGATAGGAACCAATCCTATGTAGGAATAGGAATCTATTCCTATAAACCAAAGAGCTCTAAAGGAAAAATTCCCATAAGAATCTTATCCTACAAAATTCCTATGATATTCCTCCAAACCAAAGGAAGCCCAAATCCTTTGAAAATCCTATGAACCAAAGGAGCCCTAAAGTAAAAGTAAACAGAACATCATTGCCACATGCGTGAGAACCTAGCAAGCAGATTGCACAAGGGAAGATAGAACAATGCATCTACAAAAAAGAGGGGAACGGCACAGCAAAGACAAATTGTCATTGAACCACCGAATATGGATTTGAATGAATCTGGTCAATATATATACAAGGATTGGACTAGCTGCCTGTTCCATCTAAACAGCATAACAGGCTTACGGCACACACGCACGCTACTTGTCTACACATCCGAAGCAGCTTTGCCTGGTAGATTGGCATTGTGCTTCCCAGATTCATTCATAACAAACAATGTGGGGGAGTGACCATGAATGAAACAATGTTCTCATGGCGACGCAGATAGACCTCCGGTGGGCGGGTCATGGACTAACTTGGGGGTCCAAAGGTCCCGCCATGTTGCTGCGTAGTCATGTGTAACTCGCAAACCATGTGTCATCCCACCTCACAAGGCCTGTAGGCCCAAATCCAATGAAGCTGCCGCATGTTGTGCCTTGGTTATGTACAGGTGGCTAGGTGGCTCCTCTTTGGTGTTCATGAGGCGCCTGCTGCGATTTCTGGTGTCTTTTCTTGCGCCTCGTCCTTGCTCAACAATGCTGGTGTAACCGAGACAACACCGATCAAGAACAGCAGAGCTACTGACTGCGTGTCGTACAGGTCACTCAGCGATGTTAATTCTCCTAGAGCAATCCCAGCCTAGATACAAGAAATGAGCAGGCAGTGGGATTGAAGTTAGCACAAACTCAAGGGCAGTATATTAACATGCATCATTTCTGAAGCAAGAAACTTACCCTTACGGTCACGTAGGCTGCTGGAATGAGACCGATAAGAGTTGCCAATAAGAAGGTATGGAAGGGCACATCAACAATGGGCGATGCTAAGTTGATGAAGGTATTTGGCAATGTTGGAGTGACCCTCAGGAAAAGCATGTAATTCAACAGCTTTTCTCTTCTTTTGGCAACCTGGAAATGAAGACAAATGACCCCTTTTCAGTTATGAACTACACAATCCTAATTCCTAAAGGATCTTAAATCGAAGAGTGGAGCAATTCAAAATAATTTTAAGCATTCCACAGACACTTAAGATATTATGATGGTACAAATTGTTAAAACAAAACCACATTGACTAATATTGGTGCTGAACCCACCTGCTTCTGGAAAAATGTGAGCTTGTCTGGCCACAGCACGAACACCAGCGGCTTTCCAATCATCTTCGACAGGAAATAGCATGAAGAAGCGCCGGCAGAGGCAGCAAAGACAACCAGAGCCACACCCCGGAGTTGCCCGAACAGAGCACCGGCAAGCAGTGACATGAATATTGTCCCTGGGATCATGAAGGTCTGCATGAAAATGTACACAGCACAGTAACCTACCAACACCTGTACGGTGTAGTCACTGGTATAGTTCTCAAGATGGCCACTGCAAGGAAACCATTCGATGGTTAGAAACTGAACGAAAGAAATTCCATCGTTTTGCACACAGCACAAGCAATTGGACACTCCCAGTGCACACAACTGACAAGAGCATGCTTAAATAAGAAATAATCAATAATAGCACTGGAATTATTCATAATGCGACGTGCATTGCATAACTGTAGCGTGCAGATAGCTCACATGTCGACAGCAGATACATGTTACGTGTGTGTTTATCAATACTAAACAGAAGGCACATGAAACATGCCTGGACCAGGTCCAATGCATATCTCGGCATTAGCTGGCAAAGTGGCAAGAAAGTGACATTGTGATTTGAGAAAAACAACAAAATAAAAGATCCGCTTACTTCATCAAGAAAACAAATGTCTTTGTTTCCTCTTATTAAGTTAGCCCAGGGAACTATGCTAAACTTGGTATTGGAAACACAGGCTCTAATGCCAGCTCTATCATGTTAGGCTAAGAAAGATATAAAGCATTAATCGGAGCTGTTGATGTGTGATACGCATTAGTGTTCCAAGGTCCTATGTTCAAAAATTTGACTGACAGTCTGAAATGAATCGGCAGTTTATAGCTGCTTCTAACATGTACACATCATCTGAATGATTTTTTAACCAGATCCATGCCGTCCGTGTGCCATAGGCACATATAACTCTACCAAACAGGCTGAGATTGTTACCGAATCAAGAGACAACAACCACACATTCCCCATAATCTACCATCAATCAACTGTTCCATTCAAAAGGCTTGGATCCATGACTGCCAGGCGACTTTAGCATTGAAAACCTAACCACCACCACCCCTCCCCAAAAATAAAAATCAAATCTTGCACATATAACGCAATGGCACGGGAAATCTGAGAAACTACTCATGGGCAGATCCACTTAAACCGATGCGCGATTAGCGCAAATCTAATCGCCCTCTCGAAATTAAGGAAGACGGGACAGTAATGAGTTTGTGGGCTCCCAGGAAAACAACGCGGATGAGGAAACTTCGGGGCATGCGATTGCCGAAAAGAGACGGGAGCCCCCTGGCGGACGCAACCGACGGCGCACCAACCGAAACCAGAAACGAAGAAGAGGATGGATGGTTTGTTTATTTACGTGAGGATTTGGAGCTCCTGGAGGTTGCGCGGCAACTTGAGGAAGCTGTAGTCGGAGTCCGGCATGGAGAGGTAGACCCCGGCGAGCCCTGCGGCGAAGACGGCGGCGACCGCGGCGCCGAGCGCGGCCTCCCAGACCGGGAACCTGTCCTCCCTCCCCATCCCCTCCTCCTCCTCCTTCCTGCGGGAATCCGGGGTCCGGAGCGAGGAAGAAAGGAGAAAGATGAAATTTTGGGAGGGGGGGGAGAAGCTTTCTTTGGCTGGCTCCCTCTCTTTCTTCCTCTCCGGTTGCCTTTCTTGGAGAAGTTTATATGGCGGAGGAGGGAAGGGGAGGGGTGACCGGGAGAGAGAGGAAAAGGATTGGAATATTCTCCTCTCTTTCTGATTATTATTTCTGTAGAGTAAATAGTAAACTTGAACGATTTCTTTTGGTTTCTTGTGCGTTGGCGTGAGGATAAATAAACGTGTTTGTTTTGTTTGCGCTGGCTGAACGGGATGCTTTTTGGCCAGGTTCCCTTTGGTCTCTGGCGTTTTGGGAAAAGAAAGGATTAATTACCCTTGATTTTTGCATCAAACGATGCACATAACTATTTTATTACGGAGTATTTTTTTAACTAAGTTTAATAAATTAAATACATAGATTAATTTAAAATCATTTTCTTGGTAACCATTATCGCTTTATCTACAAGGATATAACCTGACCACACATTAATACACACCATCTAGTTTGATGGTCTCATCAAGCCGTTCCGCGGTAAGCCGAGAGCACCAATCTATCTAGTAAATCCTTTGTGCGTACCGTATGCACACGCTTTAAAATCAGTCATCCACATCTTATGTCATTCCACCTTCAAGAGCTATCAACGCATTCATCTTACCACACCATTCTATCATCGACGCCAGATTGCACCACCACCCTACGCTCGTCTATCAACACGCACCCATTGTCGAGACCCCGCTGCGCCATCCTATTGATCCCCACCATTGTCGACGAGGAAGATGCAACGCCGCTCCACCTTTTTGAACACCACCATTCTTCATTGGTCCCATAAGCTAGGTTCAACTCCCACGCATTGTCCTTAAGGGGAAGAACGACGCTAGGCACCATCAACATCCGACCCAAAACAGATATGTGCCCCCCCTCCCCAATGATTTGGGCAGGGATCGCAACTATGATGTTAACGCCTTCAACAAGGTTATGACGCCTGCGAGGCGTCACTATCGTTGGCTCCGACCACAAAACCTTTCGATAGTTCCACACGCCCTCCCTGGTCTAGACCGGCTTGTCCACCTGGCGCTCCATCGCGAATTGATTCGACGCACAGAGCTATCCAACTAGGTGTTTGAAACCAAAGGATCTGAAAATCCAGACCCGTGAGGCAAGATGCCTAGATTTGAGCCACGCGGACCCCCAGCCGCCGCTGGGCATGCCATGATGAACGTCGCGTCGCACTGCCCCAAGGATGGTTCCTCGTGTCGTTGTACCGCAGAACACCGGGGAGAAAATGTCAATGGGAGGACATCGCTCTTGCCGAAAGAGCTGGGCACTGGCTGCGTGTAACACCCTCAGTTTTCTGTAACAGTAATCATCATCACTGTTGACCATCACTGTTTGTTAATTACTGTTATCCCCTGTCCTTAATCAAACTTGGCTTCTGCTCTTTTCAAACCATGTTGGTTGGTAATCAAAACCCAAAGCACAATGCATCTTGCTCATCAAGAAACCAAACCCTAGTTGAAACTACTCTAAATGGAAAATAAAACAAAAGTGCTCAAATAAAGTTGTTCCAAAAATCATGGAACTATTTTTGTAAATTGCCTAAAAACATTATAATCATGTTGGACCAACTTTGGTAATTTTTGGAGTTGCAGAAAATTCCAAACAATTCAAACAGTAGGTTAAAACCCCTACTTTGGGCATTTAATATTTAAAAGGAATATCTAATGATTTTATTCTACTGCAAAAACTTTTGTGGCACCTTAGTAATATGTAACCCTAATTTACAAACACTAATAACCTTTTACAAAATGTTAGGGTTAATAAATTAATTACAGAAAAGAATTAGAGCAAACAGAAAACAAAACAAAATAAGAAGGGGCTTAAGCTCGCCTGGGGCGAGGCCCACCTCAGCCAGCCCACCCTGGCCCGTCTTCCACCTCCCACCTGCCCCCATCACGTCGGCCACCTGCTCGACGCCGTGGCGCAGCCGTGGCCGTGGCGCCGCTGGAGCCCCCTCCCTCACCTGCTCCCCCTGTAGCTCCAGTCAACGTTAAGGCCCCCCCTGCGCCCCCTGGACACCGCCTCACCATTTCTCCCTTCCTCCCCTTCTCGCCGTCGACTTCCACCTCCCGCCCGACGCAGCCATGGCCACGGGCTCGTGAACACCCGTGGCCACACTGCCCCCCAGCCCCAACCAGCCTGTCCCCGAGCCCCGCCGTCGACGTCCACGCCACCTCACCAAAGGAATCGATCCCGGAGCCTCCACCTCGCGCGCATCGGGTCGTCTTCAACCTCGAGCCGCCGGAGATCGCAGAGGAATTGCCACCGCCTTCCGCCACCATCGAGCTCACTGCCATCCCCGACCCGACCGCGGTGAGCACCGAAACCATCCCCAAGTGCTCCCAGCCGCCCGATAACCTCCAGTTGCGTTCCCCTCTTCGTCTTGCACTGACCGCCGCCGTAGAGGTCCTAGCCGCGCCCACCGTGGGTTCCAGCGCGTGCTTTTGGCACCCTCGCGCGTCTGAGGAGCCCTAGCTTCGCGCTAACTAGCTCGCGTCCCCTGTATGGTGCCGTAGCAGCGATTTCGTGCACCTCCAGAGACCGCCGCCGCCATTGCCGACGTAGAGCTCACCTCCGGCCATCTCGTCTCGAGCTACTTGCTGGAATGGACGCGGCTCGTACCCAGGGACACACAGAGACAAACCCCGTCGCGAATGGCCACCGGAATCCAGCGTAGGCTCATCGGCCGTGGCTGCCCTCGCCGCCGGCGAGCTGCCCGTGCCACTGACATGAGGGCCCCCTTCGTCAGAAAAACGATTAGGGGTTAATTAACCCCTATGGGTCACTGACATGTGGGTCCGCCTGATAATCAAAACGGTTGTTTAAATTAAATCCATTTGGATTAGCTACTGTCTATGACAGGTGGGCCCAGAGGCATTTTCTAATTTAATTAGATGTTTTATAAATAACAGAGGCTGACATGTGGGTCCCACATGTCAGCACTGTTCTGGATAATGTTGTGGATAATGTTTAAATAAATAATATAAGAAATCCAGAAAAACATTTAAATTGATTTAAACTTTGAAATTTAATAACTTTTAAACCGTAACTCGGATTCAAAAACTTTATACATGAAAATTGATCAGAAAAATATAACGAATACGATTACGCTATCCGTATGTCTATCACAGCCCTCTAACACAACGAACATCGAACATTCCCCCTCCGGACCGAGTGTCCGATAAATTGTCCGGTACTGTTAGAGTGCCCGGATGAATTTATTCCGAACACGAATGTTTCTCGGAATAGATCAACTAGCACGGATACACCCCCCTTATGTTGTTCCGGTAACCACGACACCTCCGGCTTGATCCTTCCCCCTCCGAACACCCTGTTCGGTAATCATCCGGAGCCGGTAGTTCATCCTCAGATGAATTCCCGCTCCGAGCATATTGCATGGCACTGCGTTAGAACCCCGTTTACATTTCATCTGTTATGTCTTGCATTTGTATTGCTATTATTGTTGTGTATTTATTGTTTCTTCCCCCCTTTAATCTCCGGTAGACCCCGCTGCCGCCGTCGACTACACCGCTGCTGAGTACGACTACGTCGTCGACGACCCTACTACTACCGTCGAGTTTGCAGGCAAGCAGAGCCATTCTCTTCCCCAGATATCGCCTATCTTTCCGTATATTTCTTGCACTAGGCATTTTTACTGCTGCTGCTACGATTACAATCCTATTCAATTGCATAGCCTGATTTTGTCGCCCCTTGATGTGCCTTCCTTTATCCTATGCTGCCTATTATTATTACTATGCATTATTCAGCAGTGAGCCCTGCGCATTGTTAGCTAGTATTAGATAGAGGGTCGTGATCACTCAGGGGAGTGAACGCGGATACAAATATTATAACTGCACAGGTACGGTACAATGCAGACACCGTCTAAGGCCCCTATCTGGGTTATGCCTAGTCACCTCAAGTGTGAGCTATCAAGGAGTAATCCTTGTACTCCACTCGAGGGTGACTTTGTCTTGCCGCCATAGGGTCCTGTAAGCGTTTGTCCTTCAGGTAAGAAGTCGGGCGACCCAACGGTGCCCGCGAGAGGTATTGCGATAGGACGACAGGGAGGGTACGACCAGTGTACTGGTGTGCTTGGCCCCTGATCGTTGGCCGCGAGAGTTACCGAACCACGAAAGTCGAGCTCCTCCACGAGCACACGCGAGACAAGGTAAGGAGACGGTTCACCTTGTTGGTAACCGCAGTGACTTGCTGGGACGACGGGGCAGGCACCGATGTACTGGTGGTCCTGGCTGCTGTCGTTTTCCGCGGGTCAGTTAAGTCGAGGCAACGATAACGGTTGTCACGCAGGTTAATTAAAATGCTAAATGGTTCAGTGAATGTCTTGAGTTGGCTATATGCCATGTACGCACTACCTACCCGTGGGAACTACGAGTTATGGGCTCCTCCACTTCTTAGTGTCGTCCGAGGACTCTTCAGACGTCAGCAGTACTGCGGGCTGATTGCCGGAAAGTGGTGTTGTCTTATTTGCTCGCGCGGTGATGTCTTATTTGGTTTTGCTTCAACTTCACCGGCCAGCCACGCACCGTGCAGGAGTACGTTCGGGTTGGGGTCCAAGGCCCGGCGTACTTAGGATTTAGACCGGCGGATGGCCTCTCTGTTGAGTTTGAAAGATGGGCTATGAAGTGTCGGATAGCCTCGGTGGAGCGTTCCCTAACAAGGTTCCCGCCACCCTGGAGATTCGTGCGTGTAGCGTAACACAAGTGCACCCCTGCAGGGAAGATTAATCTATTCGAATAGCCGTGTCCACGGTAACAGGACGCTTTATGCTGAAGCTGGATCTTACCACTAGAAACTATTATTATTAAACTGTATGGTTCCGGGTTTTCTTCCTTGCGGGGATGTCGAGGAGGTGAACTCGGAGGCATTGTTGATTATTACAACTTATTATTATACAATGCTGCAGCAACTTCTGCTGCATTGTTACTTTATGCTTTATATAAACTGTTGGCTGATTCTTACCTCATGCTGCAAGACATCGTCGGAAGATGCTAGTCTTCGATAGGCCTAGCTTCTTACCCTTGCTCTGGATTTCTGTCTTTCAGTCCACTATTTACAGCCTCTTCATTCCGTTGATGCAATGCATAATGCTTAGTAGCGGACGTAAGACTCGCGGGTATACTAGATACTCACCTGCTTTATTTCCTTTACTGTTTTTCCTGATCGGCCGCTGCAGCCGACGTTGGAGCCCAGGAGCAGGAGTACCCCGGAGGCGCCTACTACGACGTCGAGTTCCCCGTTGACCAGGAGTAGTTCGGTGGATCCCAGGCAGGAGGCCTCGCCTTTTCGATCTGTATCTCTGATGTGATTTGTGCTAGCCTTCTTAAGGCAAAACTTGACTAACTATGTATGTACTCAGATATTATGGCTTGTATGACTTATGTAATCGGGTCCGCGTGACCCCCCTCTATTGTAACATATTTGTTTATCCTTTTGTGTTTAGTGTTGTGCTGTGATATTATCACCGTGGCACCCTAATCTCAGTCGTGTACCCTGTGTGTATGATTACTGTACACGGTCTGATTTTTTGGGGCGTCACACTGCGAGACTCCGTTGTTGTCTCACCAAAGAGATGTGAGGAGGAAGGCCTCACCGCCGCCATCATCCTCCGTCGGGCTTTGCCAAGCGACACTCTAACGGTGGTGAGGAGAAAAGAGGTGGCGGTGGCTAGGGTTACGAGCAGATCACGTGGCAATGTCTCGGGAGGGTTTCGATCCATCATATGCCCCCACATATACGCATGCCGTGAATTGTTTCATGTGCTTGACTCATTTGTTGTTTATGAGTTAGGAAACATATACTTGGGACTCCAAAAATAGCAAAGTGATGAAAGTCGTTATTCAATGTTCAGATGCGTCAGGCGTAAATATTAAATTCAATTTAGATATTAAAAATTTGAAAATTGTAGGCCTAATATGCTCAAATTCACAAGGTGCTTATACAATCTCTCGTACTAAAATAATGATTTATATGTCTGATTTTTTTTTCAAAAAAACTATTCAGAATTTTTTCCCATAAACTTTTTAGATATTCAAACATAACAAATATTACCATCCACCTTGCACACATAAGTATCTTAGGTACCCAAAATAACCAAAAAGTTTTAATTTTTAATTTTTAAATTTTTACTACTCGTCATAAGCATAAAAACTAAGGTTCGTCTTCGAATTATCGCAAAGTGACATGTTTTCTCTCAAGATTTTGATTTTTTTTGGCAAGCCCGCTTAGCTTGGTTCGTGCTACGTGTCACCATGCTTATAACGTGGCCATAATATATCTCGATCTTCGAATTTTCACAACCATTTGTATTGGATTTTTCGGATCAGTTTTGTCATCCAACATGGATCTGTATTCATTCGTGGGACGGTTTGAATATCTGTTTTCTCGCAAATCTGACACAAACTGGGGGGGGGGGCCTTGCGGGAGTCTGGATCGTGACACGTCCTCATCTGACGCTCATGCCTCACCAAAAAATTCCCCGCACCGAAAATCCCTCCATGCACATTCATAAAGGTCGTTGGCATTGGATGTGCACAACTGACCGATACGGTCGTCATTAATGCCCAGCCAGAGCGAACACGATCAGTTATTGGAGAGATGGATAACACCGATCCAGAGCCCCGGTCCCTGTGTTTGTTCAATGCTGGAAAAACACGACGGGACAGATACCTATCCATCCGCGTGCTGACATTAAACATGTGCGGCGGTCGAGAAACTCACTTTAGAGCCCTACATTTAGACCGTCGCTTCACTCCCATAACCGACACCCACTATGTATTTGGTGTCCTCGCATGACATGAAACACGTCGCATCCTTCTTGCTCCCTTTTCTTATTCTTCCACCCCGTCATGACGGCGAGATGTGGGATAGAGTCTAGTTCGCCGCTCAAGCAACTGTTGAAGTGTATATATGAATTTCCTATTCCTTTTTCTTAGTTTGAACTTTTGGTTGCATTGAGTAGTGCATGAAGGTTAACATGGCATCACGTATGGCCTAAGATCTTGAGTTTAAGTCTTGGTTTTCGTAATTTATCTAAAGATTGTTGTAGCGCCTATTTATCCATGTATGAGCCTACTTTAGACAATAACTCTCCTCAACAAGCGAGACGCAACGGCAACACATGTGGTTGTTATGGGCAGCAACCCTCCTCACTTGAGGGTTGCGCGCCGGCTGGTATCCCATGAAGGCCACAACTCGTCCCCTTGCGTTGATGTTAACCTTGACGGGCTCATCGTCGGTCGATTAGCCGCTTAGTCGAGGAGGTGAATGGTGGTTTTCCCCTCCTGATGAAGCATCACTTCCCTACTAGACACGGGGAAGACATGACAGAGGGTAGCCCTCGAGACGAGGAACCTTGGTGCAGCTGACCGGTATGCTGCACCTTCCGTGTAGGCTACTTTAGAGCTGCATGGAAGTGTTTTTTTTGTCACTGGAAGCTCCGGAGCTACCGAAAAGCACGGATGACCCTTATCTACGTAGTTTTAGACTAAGTTAAACTCATGAATTTCGTCTAATTTCTATGAAAATCGCTTGGTATGCATAAAATCCGTTTTTTTGTAAAAAAACTTGAATTTGAATCAATTCTGTCTAAGTTTATTTGTTTTTTTCTAAAGTTTGTTAAGACTGTTGCTGAACTTTTACGGTTACAATTGGATGACCGGCTTTTACATTAACGTTTGTAGATGGATACGGTGTTGGTTTTAGGGATCAGTATTATTAAAGATAACTTTATGAGCTAGGTGAGTTGTAACTGGGATCCGACCAAATGGAGATGATGTGACGGTTAGTCTAGAAAATTTCGAAACGGCAAACACGTTGGTTCTCTTTCAATTTTCATAAGGGTAGTAAGTAGTAGGTGAGGCACGTTACGTTAGTGTGGAAGCGAGGGTGCGCGTGTTGGGTGGGTGGTTCGTGCCACGACGCAAACTTGTTTGTAGAACGCCGCACTGTAACTGTAGGGTCTTTTTTTGCCGGTGGTGGTGCGTCTGAATCTGCTGATGTGAGGCGATCGCAGCGACGGAGTTGGATACGTGCATGCATCATTGATCCACACACACGCGTGTGTGTGTGTGTGTGTGTTTGTGCCGTGCCCTCTCACGCTCATTGCATGACTTTGCCATGACGCTAACTAATCGCGGAGTTAGTTAGTTAGCAAGTGCTGTGCTCCGCCATGAATCTCCTAGGACGTACTCCAACAGCAACAGAAAAGACTTGCTCGTACATGCAGTACAGCACAAATCCGCGGTCGGTCGTGCTGCGTAAACGTCACTGACTCTGAGGCCGGCCGGTGGAAAATGGAATCCACGCTACCGTCGTGTTCGTGTGTGTACCTCTGACATTTTCTGCTGTGCGTGAGAGCAACTCTAGCACTCCCTCCCATCCATATTAACGGGCACACACTTAGTACAATTTCAATATAGAATTATACTAATTGCGTGTCCATTAATATGGATCGGAGGTACTAAATACGTTCAACGTCGATACGTTATATTTGGTTTGCGGGTCGCTGCAAATCGTATATGCGATACAAAATTTGTTTTGGTAGATCAGATAACTCGTTCTTAAACGGCATATTACAAATATGAATAAATATATTTTGCGGTACATAGAGTTCATCCGAAGTATCTATCGTCAGAGCACGCAAACACAAGAAGAACAACCTACTATTTAATCACCGGAGGTCGCCGGGTAGTAGAATAGGCACGAGGCTCACTCGTTGGGGACAAAAGCGGCGCACGCCGCAAGTTATTCCTCGTACACGGCGTCGTAATGAGCCCTGACGCAAATGCGGCGATCCAATGCGACCTTTTCGTCGATAACTATCATGAAGTTTGCGGCGCGGAGAGCTTCCTCGACGGTGCACAACTTCGTGGTTAACGACGCAATCTTCTCGCCGAGCTCGGCGGCGCGGATCCAAATTTTCCTGAGCTCTTCGACGGATCCGCGGACTTGGTACCAGCTTTGCTCCCTTGAGCCGTCGGCCTAGCCGTCCACACTTCCTCCGGTGGACCCTTTATTTGCGCCACGGCTAGGCCTGATCCCTAACCGGTCACCATGAAATTTCTCGTCGGAGTTGAATACTATACGCGGCGGAGATAAGAATTTGCGACGGCGGGAGGGAAATGGATGAGAGATGAAAACCCTAAAGCGCGGACCGACCGATAGATATAGCGTCTGAAGAGTTGTTTTGTGGGTCGCTCGCAAATTATCTACGGGCCGGAGGAATTATGGCGGTTATGTTATGCCCTGAAATTCGTCTGTTCACCAAAAAAACCTTATATATACGGGCCAACGACGAAATGACGCATTTGCTAGAGTTGCTCTCACTATGTGGTTGAACCTTTTTTTGGTCTTCTCCCTCTGTCCTGACAGTTATTGGTCTGAAGTTAGCATCCGCGGGATCACGGCACATGCATGGAGATGATATATAGATTCAGAGGCTTTTCGCTCCTCTCTCCAATCTCAAATGGGGTTGTGTTGATTTTTCTGCTACTGTTTATAGTATTTCGTTTGGCCCGGTGCACCGGCCACCCCATGTGTGTGTGTGATCGAGATCGATGGATGTGGTGGTTGTTTGCACTTGGCAGTTGCTGTTGCAGGTACCCACCAGCACCACCTCGCATGCATGCACTGCTGCTGCTACTCACTCATCACGCACCTCCGCTAACTGCTAACCGCCACTGACATTTTCAGCTTTGTTTATTTACTCTGAAACCAACAGATGGACAGAATTATTTCCTAGTAGTAGATCCTGATTCCTGGAGATCGATTCCAAAGTCTGAAGCACCTGCAGCCCAACCGTAACATAACCAACCGACTGTTTTATTTTTTGTTTTTGTGAAGAAAAAAATCGATCTATTCATCTTCAAAGTCGCCAACCGACTGTTTTATTTTTTGTTTTTGTGAAGAAAAAAATCGATCTATTCATCTTCAAAGTCGCCAACCGACTGTTTTATTTTTTGTTTTTGTGAAGAAAAAAATCGATCTATTCATCTTCAAAGTCGTGGATTTGTTTGTATGATCCTTGTGATACGGAGCTAGGAATTCAATTGAAGATGCAACACACACCTATTGATCATCTACACCTAATCGGCCGGTAAAAAGAAGCAACATGTTTTTTTTTACGTTAGCAACATGCATGTTAAACTAGTGATGACCCCAACTACACTACACATGATTCCGCCCGGTCAAACTCACCATGGAATAAACCCACGCGCTTCTTTTTACAGATCGAGATGGAGATGCTTGTTTGTTTGTTTGTTTGTTTGTTTACCTCTTCCGATGAGATGAGATTAGAGAGACGGCCAAGCAAAGCAAAATGATGATGATGCAGAGGATGACCGGTCGTGTTTATAACGCGTCGTTAACCGTCCTCCGAGGTGAAACCGTCGCCTTAAACCAGAGGAATTTACAGTTTATTACCAGGAGGGCAGGAGTGCACGAAATCTCTGCGTTTACGAGCACCAACTGTTGTAGTATGATTAGCATGTCGGCATCAGGATGGATGGGAATGACGGTGGAGGACTAGGAGTAGAATACTAGTGCACAGGGCTCACAAAGCCTTTTATTTTGAAAATTTACAAATCACGACCATCACATGGGCTAGTGGTGCTGGTGGTAGGAGGCCACCAGGGGCCAAGACTATCCAGATACATTGTACACAGACGCTTTGCATTGCACACAGCTTCATCATTTTGTAGTGGTAGAACGTGTCAGCGTCCACTCCTCCTCCTCCGTCTTTGCGTGACCGGTCAATGGATCTCACTCAACGGTGGTGATTACGGAATTTCCTTTTTTAACTTACCCTCCTTCTTCATGTGGCTCTCACGTGAATGTGTTATTATGGACCACCACCTCTTGGACTCTGCAGCTGTGATGAAAAAAAAACCTCCAAGTTTGAGATTTGCACTATGCCAGCCAAGGAACATGGTGGTGTTGCTTTCCCAGTTCAGATTTTTACTCATTTTCTTGGAAACAAGTTTGGATTTGAGACCCCCGTCATCTCGGGCCGGGCTCAGGCCGGGCCTGACATAGCCCGATGCAGGAAAAGCTAGGCCCGAGCCCGGCCCGGCCCGACCAACAATCTGCAAAATCGGGCCTGAGCCCGACAAAGCCTGACTCGGCCTGACCCGATCCTTTGTTATTTTGCGTTTTTTGCAGGCCCGAGCCCGTCCCGACAAGTGTGTTTGGCCCAAAAATCAGGCTCGAGCCCGACCCGAGATTTTCGGGCCGGGCTGCATCGGGTCGTCCGGGCCGGGCTGCCCATGGCCAGGCGAGGCTGTGATATGGCATGTGTGTGGTCGTTCTTGCTTCGTTTAGCAGGGATTCGTTTTATCCATACTGTAACCTTTTTTTGTAATAAGCAGAGGATTCTTGTATGCTTTGCGAACTGCATTTTTTATTTTATTTTACTTTTAAACTAGGGCAAAAGCTTTGCCATTGAGAGCACCTTTTTTTTACCATTTTTATCAATTAAGAGCAAGTGAGCAAGTACATATGATTACTCTCCTGAAATTATCATCCCAAGATGTTGGAGAAGATAATAGTAGGAGGTATGGTAGACATATTTTCAACGACCCTCGCATTTCACTCGTTATAAATGCTTAACCAACATGATAATGGTGGTCATGGCCTTATTCGTGATGCCGGCGTGATGGGTAATCTCTTGCAACCACTTCTTAATCGATGAATAATGTTGCCAAATTGTGATGTTCAATTCGTTATGCCGAGTTATTTTTTTAGTAATGTTTAAAAATCCTTGTAGAAAATCGGTATTGGAATAGAACATGGACCCCCATTTAAGGTGTGCCTCAAAGATGAAGGGGGCAATGTCTCCGGGATTTTGGCTAGAGACCCATGGCGCATCCCAAAAAGGTGTGTTGGCACCAAGAAGAAGTCGCGGTCATGCTCGTCACTAGGGTTACCCATGCTGACCCAAAGCCTGGAAGGATCCTTTCACTTGTACAAAAGCCATCTCAATTGGGGTGCCCTAGCAAAACAAATTGGTTTTGAGAACTCCTAGCCCACCTCGCTCGAAAGGTCGACACACCAAATCCCGTTTGACCTTTCACTTGGCCTCGGTAGTCTTGTCTGATCCGAACCCGAGAAAAGCATGTTTCACCTTGTTGATGGAATGGAAGGTGGGCGATGTAACTACGAGAGGGGTGATGTAGTAGACCGCTTGAGTGGAAAGAACCGACTTGACCAAAGTCACATGTCCAATATAGTAATGTTATTTCCCTCCTAAGGTGGAAGATTTGCGGTCACCTAATTGTCCTCCAGGAACTGAAATCGCCCCTCTTGAGTTGCTACACCGAAAGTGACAAGCCCAAATATCTCAATGGGAACGTTCTGGTGTCGATAGACTAAGCATTATGGGACCGAGATTGGTGCCACCACATCGAATGGGGACCACTGAGCTCATGTGAAAATTAGTGACAAGTCTTGTAACTTTGCCAAAGCTTATGACAAGGATGGAGAGGTTTTCGATGTCCCTCCTAACTGGTTTTATGAACACATCCACATCATCGGTGTAAAGGGAGGTTCACACAACAAGCCTTCGACCCCTTATCTTGTGTAGGAGGCCATTCGCAGTGGCCTTCTCGAGAAGTTGTTGGAGTGGGTCTATGACAAGGACAGAGGGAAGAGGCGAGAGGGGGTCGCCTTGCCGCAACTCGCACCCATGCTTGATAGGTTGCCCGGGCACCCAGTTGAGGAGGATCCGAGAAGATGAGGTTGAAAGCAAAATGGTGATCCAATCGCAAAACTTGCTAGGGAAACCAAAACCCTAAAACCTAAAGGGAAAGAGTGGCATCGATAGGTGAGGAGGTCCTGTCATCAAAACCCCATCATCTCTCGTGTAGGCCAATGTCGTGTGGACATGGGGGACATGTGGTGTTTCTTTCTTGTGGTTAGTTGAGCAGGGGATTCTTGTAAGCCATACAAAAATGCATTTCTTTTGTTGCGACCTATGCCCATTCTACGTGGGGGAAGGAACATGAACAAACTACGCAAAATAGTTGCACATCTTTGTAAGCTACGTCGTGTGCGCGAGATAACGTCCAAGCATCCCGAATGGGATGATGTGCTCTCAGCTCTCTCTTTTCTGTGAAAGGCCCTGGATATGGCATATGCTGAATTGCCGGTGGAAGAAACTATCTTTGGGTTTAAGTTGGCGACGTTGAGTGCTTACAAAGCATATCCAAACGTCACATCCCTGTATCCCACCGGACGTTGATAGGTTTACAAGCAGCTTTTCTCCAAGTCCTGTAGAATTCACACAAGAAGTACGTATATATTTCCGGACTGAAAGCAACATAATTTCTAGTTTCTACTGGCGATTAAACTCGTGGCAATGGCAATAGATGCACTCATGGCTGGGGACAACCAAAAGGTGATGACAACTAGACAAACATAAGTAAGTACAAGTGAAATAAATATTATAAATCAGAACTTACAAAACGAGGGACACAATTGGTCCACCTCACTCCCCACTCGGCCACAAAAAGAACTGATAATGACTAGGACCAGGGAAATTAAAATTATGCAGCATATATGGCGGCGTCCAGATCGCAGATCCAACAATAACAAGTGGAGCAAAGCAAAACTTTATGGCCGGGGCACGTACTGCTTCTGTGGAGAACAATCAAGGCAAACCAACCCGGCGGATAAGATGACCGCCACAAATTTCTCAAACTATAAGCTTTTTTTTCGCGAAAACGCAAAAGTCTTGTGTTTCGATGCATTGATAGAAAAAGAAGAGTCATGTACAGGAATATACAAATGTGTCAACCATCCACCCTTACAACTCAACGCACTGGCCTACGGGGGTTCCGAAGGGAGCAGGATCCCTAGGCCGGCACGGGTTCCGGAGAGAGCAAGATCCCTAGGCCGGCGGCCCCGGCGGCAGCCCAGGATCGAGCCTCGGAACAGATGGTGGCAAGAGACCCCAAGTTGGGTGTCGCGCTGTCAAAGACCACGCCGTTGCGCTGTTTTTAGATCCACCATGCGGTGAGCATGATTAGTGAGGAAGTCCCCTTGCGCTCAAACTATACGCTTAGACGTGAACTCCATCAGAAAATTTTGACAGATTTTACTCGTACACGCCTGAAGCAAATAGGCCTTTCTCGACTCGGCAAATAATACATTCTGTACAATGTTTGTCAAGTAGAAAAATAAACATATGATTCATGTGTTGCATAATGGCAGGTACAACATCAGCTACAAAATTGGTGGTGCCAAGAGAGAAGTGGTCATCAGTGTTAACTGTTTACGCCTCGACAGAAACAGCGTTGGAAGAAGCCTTCACCTTCTTACTGCTCTTCTTGCTTGATTGGCTTGATTTTCTTTTCTTGACTGGCTTTTCCGGGGTCTCTTGTGCAGGCTCTGCTGGCGCAATCTCAACATTGTCGACTGATGAGTCGTCCGTAGCATCTTTGGTTGTGCCCGCGCCTACGTCTGGATCTACGACAGCCATCCGGGTCAAGGTGTAGTCCAACAAAAACGTGCTGCGTACAAGTCTGTCGACTCTGCTGAAGTGCCTTTGTGAATACGGAATGAGGCCCTCGAGGAGCTCACTGATGCCTTTTATCTGCAAAAACAATCGAAATATATCAGGAAAAGAGTAACATAACATTTTTTGTCACAGATTATCGTGCTGCTCCTCAATACAACTCTTCAAAAGGTGAAAAGTAAATACCTCCAGGATATCAGTGGGAGGCAAGCTCCTCAACACCCGGAAAAGCACAAACTGTGCAACATGACAAAACTTGGGCTTTGTATTCCATTCACGTATATACTCAAGAAGCACGCGAAGCCCTTCCTTTGGGAGACCAAGAAGGGCTTTTTCTATAGGGTCCTCTGGATCAGCTTTCCTGCACAGCCAATAATATATCAATCAAATTTATAAAGAAAGCAAAGTGAACTCCTTTCAAGACAAGTACCTGCAAAGCTGTGAGAATAACTCAAGAAGCCTGCGTGGTCTTCTAAGCTCAAATGCAAGTTGTATTGCTCTTGTATAGTCAGAATCTGACACTGCATTTTCCAATTCCTGGCCTTTTAAAACTTCCTCCTCCTGCAACAATAGTGAATGCAGATAAGTATTGTACATAGATCCAAGGAGCCATAGGCACTCACAGTAGTAAACATGTACAGAAAATACCATCCATCAAGAATCAAGAACTGGGAAAATATGATTAATACATAAGACAAATGATAGAAGCCAAGATACCAATTACCAAACCATTGACTGCAAGGTTACATCCATTTACAAGAACTTAAGATCATGTTTGCAGTGTTGCTATATTCTTGGAAAAAAGATGCATTCGTTGTTTGCCCAAGAAATTACAAAAAAAAACAAGATCTTGCATGCAAAACTTTATCATGAAAAAATAGTACTCCCTCCGTTCCTTGATATAAGGTGCCTAAGCTTTTTGCACGAATATTAACGCGTACATATAATGCTACAATTGGACTGACCTTTCCCTAGAAAAAATCGAAAGAAAACAGTTCGAATCAGCCAATAAAAGGAAAGAGACCCTCCGTTCTATCTCTTTTCGTAGGTATATTTGTCCAGACGGGTGGTACAATAACAATATGCCACGTGTTTTGGAATTTTTTTTCAAAACCTTAGGCACCTTATATCAAGGAACGGAGGGAGTACTATAGAATATTGCACTTGCCTTCTTAAGGAAATCTTCCTCCTTATCTTCCAACGTGCAATCGTGCCAAAGGTTAAGATCAGAATCAGTTCCACCAGTAGCAAGCATTTCAGTTTTCTTGCCAACAGCCAATGCCCAAACCTGTTGAATAACTGACAGTCAGTTGGGTAACTCTTACTAAGCATTTAGCAAGAAAGAAAACAGTTGCCTACGAATGGTATTCGGAATGAACTAATGAACTAACCTTCCAAAGTTTATGTTAGATAATAAGGTGGCAATTAGAAAGTTTTCATAAATTTTGACCAGAGATTAACTGGTTAATAAAGCTAAGCAAGTAGCAAATAAACAAAAAATGATGGCAACTGACAGGCTAATGAATCACAAAAAGAAAACTGCACATTATCACACTGCTCTAGAATGACACAGAACACTGGCAGTTTCTGTTTGACTAAACACAAGTCAGGTTCATCACTAAATTCTCTTAAACACAGGTAACAGCAGTTCAATGCATATTGTTTTAGCTGCCAATGCCACATAAAGACTATACTTGAACATACAGAAAACTATGTTACTACAAATCATAAAATATGGATGATCTACTGAGCTCAGACTACAGATGATAAATAGAGCAGAGCAAGATAGCATACCTTCCCATCGTGCTTGTCATACGTAGCAATGCACTCGTTTGTTTTTATCGTCCATAGCTTCACTAGACCATCACTTCCTACAGTAGGGACATCCACAACAAGATAGTCAACAGAGCCCCACCACCCAACACCAAAAAAGATATAATAAAATGTGCTTATTTCTTATTACCACAAGAAACAAACTGAGTTCCACGTGAAAGGAATGAAGCTCTTAAAACACTTGATGTATGACCCTCAAATGTCTTCAGGCATGAGCCATCAGCAACATGCCATATTTTGACAGTTCTGTCGCCAGATGATGTTATGACACATTGTTCAACAGGAGAAAACTCAACTGACCAAATGCCCCTTTTATGCCCTTTAAGGACAACAGAGGACACTAGGTTAGGGAGTTTCCATATGCATGCAGTTCGGTCCTACAGAATCATGGTAATGAGATCTGTCAGTTCAATGAGGCAAGTCAAAAGAGCCTTCAAGATAAGTTAGCATACTCAATCTCACCTCAGAACCACTGCAAACAAGACCGTCATTAGGTGAGACAGACAGAGAATTAATATCTTTATCATGTGCAGCTACACCAGCCTTTGCTTTCAGAGGAACTTCGCCACCAGCATCAATGAGTGTATCATCCCAGGTCCAAACCTTGATAGTTCGATCGCTAATGACAAGGAAGACTTATTTTAGAAGAATACTAGAAAAGTAGCAATAACTGATAGGGTAAATGGACAAGGAAACTATCATTCTGGTAAGAAATTGTGATGGAAGACTGAAAGTGTTGAATAGTTCCGCTCATTCCAGAATATGGACTTGAGATTTGGTTCGCTTCGACATGTTTGCATCCACAAGTAAAACCGGTGAGGTTGTCTAGTACCGATGATCTAATCAGCAAGACAATCTCAAGTTACCTACATGCATTCCCATGACTAGTTGACTACTTGAGCAGTTAAATGCCTACACTGCTACATACAGTAACTCGATATCAAAAGGCAAAGCAAATTTCCTCAGAACATCCATGTGCCCAGGGACATGCAAAACCAAACCAAAATGTGGTATCTCAACAGTTCTCAAGACTGACAGATAACTATGTTCTAGTTATATGTCTAGAAGAGTCGTGATTGAGCACTGAGGAATTGAATACCACTATAGCTGAAATGGAACAGTTATGATTTTCAAACTGACCTGCTGCCACTAACAAAAAAGTTCTTTGATTTCTTTGAGAAAGCAACACAACCAATAGCTCCTAGATGGCCTTTACCAGTACCAATACAGCTTCTCTTTTCCATGTCCCACAATTTTACCTGTGAGGTACCAAATGTTATATCCAAAATGGGGAAATAACAAAGGAGTAATAACAGTTAAACCCAGAAAAATGTACTGTATGTTAATTCGGCAACATCTTTAGGCAGGAAATCACACTTACAGTATTATCTTTGCTCCCAGTTACAACAAGTGTTTTCCCAGAAGAAGAGACGCAAGTATCAAGGCAAACAACAATTTCAGTGTGGCCAGCCAGCACATAAGAACATGACATTGATGCAACGTCATAAACACGGACCTGCAAATGGAGGAAATGGTGTGAGAAATTAGAAAAACATAAAGTCCTCAAGAACTGTAATATAATTATTCACACACCTGCTCCAAGTTAGTGGCAACAGCAAGATATTGTTCCTCTTCCCCAACAAACTTCAAATCAAGAATCTCATCATTATAACCTATTAAACGTTTATATAGGTTCAACTGGAAAGTCCCTTCATCAGTTCTCGTACAGCAGTAGAACAAAAATTGTTGATCAGCAGTGACACATAGAATTCCTTTATCATCCGGCAACATAACAGTAGCTGTAAATCCTCTTCTAGATTCCTCATTTTCTGAGTTGATGGTTACATCAGATGACTGCTGCTCAAATACGCAGAGAGCGCTGTGGAATGACCAGAAAAGCAATTGAGAAATGTATTCTAGATGGCCACGAATGAAGTATTTAAAATTTGTATATGCAAGATCAATGTACCTTTCCAAGCACCATATGCGTACGATTCCACGTTCACCAACAGTAATAAAATAACCGTCTGTTTTTTCCTTCAAATTTGCCGCTTCGACACCCAAACAAGTCAAGAAGCCACTCCCTGTTCCAATGAAGGAAACACCTTCTATCATTTCATATGCTGGTATTGTCTTCTTTGAGGTGTACTTCCGAAGATCCCACACATTCACAACCTACAGATGTTTCATCCACTCAAACTGTTGGTAGCTCAGGACAGATATATGCATTACAAATTAACAATTTATATACTGATGAATATCGAAATGCTAACCATGGAAAAATATCTAGTTTAGACAAATGAAAAAGCATGATTTAACTAGCCACATCACCCAGGAAGATGATCTATTTCATGACTGTTGCAATCAATCTCAAACCCCAGCTTTTCCAGTGTCTAGCAATGACAAACCAATGGAACTCATGCATCATGAAAGTATGCTAGCACACATAGATATATGAAAAATCAACCTATAAACATAGAAGGAATTTATGCCAGATTTCTATACTTCAGCTATACCTTATCCCTTCCTGCACTGAGCAATGTTTGCCCATCTTCTGATAATGCCAATGAAGTCACTGTTGAAAAATGTGCGTTAAGCACAGCAATGCACTTTTTGCTTTCAAGGTTCCAAACACGCACTGTGCCATCATCACTTCCTGAAAATAACTGGACATCGAGAAAATAATGAAGATGTAAATACAAAAACAACCAACAGCTCAGTGGGGCCAATACAGAGTTACTTGTACCAACAAGAAAAAATGTTTGATTTCAATTGATGCTGTTCGCATGTAAGTAATCTATCTCCAAAATCATACTCACCAGAAGACGCTTTGGATCTTTGTGGAACATTATGGTCGTAACAACACCTGTATGACCTCTAAAGAAATGTGTGCAAAATCCACCATCGACATCCCACACGCACACCTTCTTGTCTGCTCCAGCAGTTGCAAGCAACCCACCAGAAGCATGGCATGACATGGCCATAACAGGACCATCATGTCCCTGTACGACGTAACATAAAACAAATGAGCATACCTCAGATGTCAATATTGAAAACAAAAAGAAGGCATTAAATACACTCAAATGAACATTTTATAGCTGCCAAAGAAGTTAACATTTAATCTTTATTATCTAAATCCTCCATTCTATCACTGCTTTCGCCACTAAAACAGGAATTGATTCCTTAATGAAAGATGTAGCAAAAGCTATATTTATAAATATGCATGCCCTATAACACAGCGATGCAAAACATCAATTAATAGAATGTCAGGTATCAGTATCAGGATATGAAGCTCCCTGAGAGTCTAGCACACACCTATGCTTGGAACAGTTTTTGTAATACTTTCAAGATCCTAACCTAGGTAAATTTTCTAGAATGAACTATGATGCATTTCCAAAAGAAAGTGCAGCTTTTATCAGTTCCTGTTCCTGGAGCAAGGTGAACAGCATAGGTTGGACCAGTGCTGTTTCCCAATTTTCATGACATGTTAGTACCTCTTGATTCCTAAGATGTCCGTTAGTATCGACTACCTAGAAGGTGATGCGGCATTTATTCATTCACCCTATTTATATTCATATGCTGAATTCCACATGCACAAAAAATTGCTAGCCTATGCTCCAGTTCGATTCCTGGACAATGGAATTGTGTAGGGACCCTGGGCACCCTGCGTTATCAGTTTCATAGATAGTTTCCGTTAAACTATGATCGCCTTCACTCTTAAAAAATAACTCCAGTTCAACTGACCCTCTGCGATTAAAGCATCAGGATGCAACATTTCATACAGGAGGCAGCACACGTAAGCTCCAAGTGAAGGTTAGAAAAGCACCTTCCAGCTGCGGATGCAAGTGCGGGACGCGAGGTCCCAGACCCTGATGAGCTTGCTGTGGCCGGCGGCGAAGAGGAGGCGGGAGTCGGGGGACAGCGCGATCCCCGTGACGGCCTCGGAGTCGCCGTCGATGGGGTCCCCGATGGCGGAGGCGTCTGCGGAGGACACCACGCGCAGCTCGCCGCCGCAGGCGCACGCGAGGAACGCCTCGGCGTCGGGGGCGCTCCCGCTCCCGACGGCGAACGGCCCGCCCGTGTAGAACTGCTGCAGCGAGCGGTCGCAGCGGTAGTTCTTCTTGGCCCCCTGCGACAGAGCCATGGCGACTGTGTCGGCGGCGGCGGCGGCGGGGTCGTCGGAGCCTAGGGTTTTGCGGTGGCGGCGGCGCGAGAAGGGGGAGAAGGGTTTAAGAGCCCAGGTGACGGTAATGCGTTTGGTTGGGGGGGAAGAGAGAAGCCTTGGCAGTGGGCCTGATGATACAAACTATAAGGACCAGTACTGAAGGCCCAACACGCATCCAACAAGACTTAATCGTACGCGATGATGATTGCACAGAAATGAGGGTTGTCGCATTCGCACCTACCAGCTCTCCAGCCCTGAAGTTTAAAAATGGCGATCTAGGGTTTTTCGCAATGCCCATGATCTATCTCGGGCTAGGGTTTCGCAATTGAAGAAAAGAATCAGGCTCCGATGTTATCTTGAGCGGTTCATAGGAACAACCAAGAAAAATGATAAGTGTCGAACGTCAGGGCGAAAGCCCTCCCCCTCCCCCGGCCTCCCCCCGTCCTGACATTTTTTAGACTAAAATTGTCACCTAAAAAAGAAAAAAGAAAAAAAAAATTGCCCTTTTTGTAGAAAATTTTCATGTGCTTACAACTAAAGTTGTCAACCATGCTTAACTAAAGTTGCCAACCAAAACGTTTGGAATTGCTATCCCTTCCGCCTTGATGTTTGGCACTTATCAAGGTTCGTAACCAATAACTTAGGTTAGGTGGGCTACAACAAGGAGCACCACTGAGGGCAACTCTAACGCGCCGACGCAAAACGCATTTTTCTGTCCGTTTTGGTCCGGATGCGTCGGCGCGGACAGAAAACGCGGCCCAATGCGCCGGCGCAAATGGA
Source organism: Bromus sterilis (assembly GCA_950022295.1). Classification (NCBI taxonomy): domain Eukaryota; kingdom Viridiplantae; phylum Streptophyta; class Magnoliopsida; order Poales; family Poaceae; genus Bromus; species Bromus sterilis. Next base: position 12,421,620 of record OX465596.1, read on the forward strand.
CGCCCGTCCGTTTTCTTGTCTGTCCAAACCCATTTCGGGCCCAAATTTGGGCATGGTTTGCGTAGGCGCGGACACGCTGCGGACGTCCGCGCCGCGTCCACTCCTTCTCCCCTGGCACGCTCGTCATTGGGGAAAACATTCTGTCTCCACACAGGTCGCGCCGCCAGCTCCATCCGCTTGTTGTCGCCGCCGGCATCTCCTCCTTCAGCTACTTCCATCCGCTTGTAGCAGTCGCCGCCGCGACAACCGGACAGTTCGTGCGCTTGTTCTCCCTTGTCGGGCAGTCGTCGGACTTGCACGGCTGCTGCGCCCCTTCCCCCGTGTTGCGCCCTTACCCGCCCCCGGCGCCGCAGTCCCTCGTCGGCAACGACTGCCTCTGCGTCGTGCGGTGTTGTGGAAGGCGCGCAATCGCTGCTGCCTCCTCGGCCACCGCTTCACCGCGCCTGCAAGGTGTTCGACGCTTTGCCCACAAGGTACAATGGACAGTGGTGATGAGTTTTTCTTCGAGCATTTCTTTTGTTCGTCGGATGAGTCTAGTGATGATGAAGAATGGGTGATGGCGACTTTGATCGTAAACAATCACATTGAAAATCAGCGGCCATTGTTTAGAGGCTCGATTGTAGGACATGAACCTGCTTTGAATCGCAACCGAGTGACTGGGCATATGCTGCTGTGGGATGATTATTTGAAGGTGCCAAAACCATTGTTTGGTCCTAAACATTTTCGGCGTCGGTTTAGAATGGCTAAGCATGTGTTCAATCGCATTAGGGAAGGAGTGGTAGAATATGATGACTACTTCGGATGCAAAAAAGATGCCCTAGGCAATGTTGGGTTTTCTTCTTATCAGAAGTGTACTGCTGCCATCCGAATGCTTGCATATGGAGTTCCTGGTGATCTCATAGATGAGTATGTTCGGATGAGTGAATCCACGTGCCTGGTGACACAAGTTGGCAACCAGTAGCTGTATCAACTTTTATTAATTTCGATTTGGTTGTAATAAAGTATTTGAGACTATGTTTATTTGGGCTTGTAAAACTATTTATTTGATGTGTTTGATGAAATTTGAGACTATGTTTAATGAAATTTTATCAAAAAGTATGTATATTTAGGTGCCAACGCGCAGACAGCGCCCAAATGCGTTCGCGCGTTGGCCAAAATGACCAGAAAAGCGCGGACGCGCGCGGACACCGTCGCTCCAGCCGACGCAAACTGACTAATTCCGGACAAATCGCGCGTTCGTTTGCGTCGGCGCGTTGGGGTTGCCCTTAGGGCAATGAGTATCTTCAGTTATAATTATCACGGAGTGGGCAACGTCGTGACTATTCAAGGGCTTCGAGAATTCACCACAAAGATTAACTTGTTAGTGGACGCGGCTATTCTGATCACAGGACTAGCCGGTCCTGATATCTTGCATGTTAATTGATGTATCGGGATCAGAAAAAAAAGGAAAGGCCTCAGACCAGTTCAACGCTTAAAAAACAGATACGAACACCCAATACTCAATGAACAGTGTATACAAACGCCTCCGTTGAGGTTCAACGGACGTTACGAAGATAAAGCCGGACCGTGACTCGTAATATCAATTGCGTCTGTGAACAGGAACAAGATTTCAGATACATCTATGCCTCATAATATCGACACCCCGCAGCCTGCCCTCATTGACGTTGTTGTAGCACACCGCCGTCATCATGGCCATCACCACAACTCGTCGTGTCGTCGCCGATGTTGTCACAGCTCGCGACGGTCATCACCTTCGTTGCTGCAGCTCGCCGACATTGTCATCGTCGCAACTCACGAACATCGACTTCACTGCATCTCGCCTCCGTCATCATCATCATCGGCGCAACTCCTCATCGTCGTCTTTGTCGCAGCTCGCCGTCACCGCAGTTCATCGTCGTCGTTGTTGTCGTCGTTGCAGTAGCAAATCACCGCCGTCATTGCCGTTGCCGTAACTCGCCGTCATCGACATCGCCGCAACTCATCGATGTCGTCATTGTCGTTGTTGCAGCTCACCGACGTTGTTATCGCCACACCTCGACGTCATCGACGTCGTCGCAGCTCGCAACTCGCAACTCGTCAACGTCATCACCGACGTTGTTATCGCCACACCTCACCGTCGTCGACGTCGCCGCAACTCACCGCCATCATCATTGTCGCCGCCGTCGTCATCGCCGTAGTTCGCCGTCGTCAACGTCGTCATAGACTACCGCCGTCACCGTAGCTCGCCGCCACCATCATTCTTATCGCCCCAACTCGCTGTCGTCGTCATCGCCGTTGTTTGCCATCATCGACGTCGTCACATCCTGCTGACGTCACCATCTACCCCTCACCAACGTTACCATTGTCGCGGCTCGCCAACATCAACGTTGTAGCTCGCGGCCGTTGCTATATCTCGCGGACATCATCGGCGTTGTTGCTGCAGCTCGTCGACGCAGTTATCGCCGCATCTCAACAAGCGCACGATGATCAGGATTCAGCGTGCACGAACAGGGCAGAACAAAATAGTGTTGAACCGTGTTGCTAAACTCAGTACCCTAACGTCCGTCAACGAGGAGCCTTTACCAGTGCAGCAAATGCATTGATCGATATACGCGCCTAGAATACGAGTGCAGCTGTGCTCGGGATCAGCTTCGAATTTTTGCTTGTTAGTCCTTTATATTATGGAAATATAAATTAGCAAACGCCAAGTCGAACAATTGTCGAATTTTCTGGGTTATGATAATGTGTTTGTTTTTTACAACGTTGGTATAAGTGGTGGTCTGGGCATGTTCTGAAAAGATGATGCTAAAGTTAAAATTCTGAATATTGCATTATTGCCAAAGTTTTTGTTTTGAATGAGGCGCCATGGCGATTAACTCTGGTCAATGGGAAAGCGTAAACTCATCTACGATACAGAACTTGGGGCACTTTCAAGGGTTTAGACCCTTTATCCACACTGTCTTGATGTTGCATGGGGGACTTCAACAAGGTGCTTTTGGGGATGTTCGGAAAAAGATAAGAAAACATAAAGTTGATCTTGACAATTATCATGCCAACCCAAACAAGTCGGGGGCCTCTTTTGGGGAACTAAAAATAAAAGAGATGCTAGTGGAGTCATACCACCGAGAGGACAGAGGAGCTTCTTTGGCAGAAGAGGAGCAAAATTGAATGGCTATCATCGGGTGACTAAAAATACTAGACATTTCCATATGAGTGCGTCTATGCGTAGGAGGCGGTGCACTCTAGCCCTGCTGAAGTCGTAGCCTCCAACCTGTAAGAGCAAGTACAATAGAGCTACTGGGCGGGCTATAAGGAATAAAATAGTATATTGTTGCTTAGTTGGAAGAGAGAGAAGAAGAGAAAGAAGAGAAGCGGACTACTAATTAGTAGTCAGCTGCAACACGTGTTCCTAGGCACTTTATGAGATAGACATGTGGGCCATATATTGCTAAAGTAGTATTTCTTATAGTCTTCCTATTATACTTGTTGACTATAAGATTAGCTATATATGACATGACATCTCCTTATAGCCGGCAGCTGGCTATACTATTAACCATGCTCTAACAAGGTTGATTCCCCCACTCTCTCCCTCTCTCATGAACATCTCGACCCCATTCCGCCTTCTATAGCCAAGTTTCATTTGTTAATCCTTCAGCATGTGTCCTCACCTTCATGAATTTCAAGAAGATCATGCCACCCTCTCCATCCTTATCTGGAGGCCATACCAACCAATGTCCAATTCGTAAAGAATGCTCTAGCTGCGAGCATCAAGAAGTCTCTATCTGCCGGTTCCATCTTTTGGCAATCTGCAACATTAAAGGCACTCAAAAAGAAACATATTGTATGAAAGATATTAAATTAATTATGTAGAATAATTAAAAATATCATACCAGTTGCTGAAAGCCAAATCTCGAGGCACATCAACTTCTCAACAATACTCGGGGCAAGCTACTTCTATGGTGAATGATGACCCTTTGAGCATTGCTGAATACAACCTCTGCGGGCATCGTGGACGCAAACATTTCCAATATGTCCCGCGCTATAGACGCAAGTATTAGATACTTCGGGGAGTGAATTTCCCACTACTTCGAGATATCCAACTTCTATCAACGAGGAGACAAGTTTTTTTCAAGATATCGTTATAGGTCATTCGAGTTGTGGGATCTTTTCAATATCAAATGATTATCCCAATCACCAAGAGTGTTCTCCCCGTCCTCATCTGTAAGCTCATCACCTTCATTAGAAATGTTTTCGAATTGAGATGCATATTCAACAAATAGGATCTTCATAGCATTATTCACCTTGCTAAGATATATCTCGGCGCCACCACCAAACGCTGCAGTCAATTCGACTCAACATACGCATATTTATAACTTGGACCAAATATCACGGCACATAGTACGTTAAGAATGACTCCTCAAAATATTAAATCTACCTTTTATCCATCTCTTTCACCATGGCAGCAATGTAGCATTTTACTTAAGAGTACTTTATCCATACCTGCTTCACATTCCAGACCTCATAGGAGTAAAGGTGGGAAGTGAAATATGTTGTATTGAGTTTTACTTTGTGGTTGTGGAAAAAGCGCCCAGAAGATGACAAATAGCTTTGGTCATCTCCAATTTGTTTTATTTCTCTATCCAGTGGGATCCAACTAAACAATATAAGTGGGATAAATTACCAAATCCCATTTAATCTCATTTCCACCTGCAACCTAATATTGTAGTGATTTGTCAAAAATTTCTCTGTTTTAAAGATTTTCTCTAATACACTACTAGATGTGGCGTATTATCGTCACAAAAAAGAGAAAATATAATTCTATCTTGTTTATAGTAAACATATTTATTTTATTACGACTCGTTTTGGGAACTTATGGATTTCAACCTTTTTTAAGTATAATTAAACTAATGAAGACATATTAAAAAATTACTAAATATTGTACTCCCTCCGATCCATAATAAGTGTCGTAAGTTTTGTACTAAGCTAGTACAAAGTTTGTACTAGATGAACAACACTTATTATGGATCGGAGGAAGTATATTGTTTTTGGACTAATGTGGACCATTGTAAATACAATCGTGATAAGATTTGTTACTCATTTTTCACAAGATATTATTATTTTCACTTGAATTTAGTTTGATGTATTTTTCCCCCTGTTCTAATTTTTTAGATTAGTTCTTTTGGTTGACTCGTATTAATATTTATTGATGAGATGCATAGTAATTTATTTATATTTGTGTGTGTGTCCACAACTTGTTTATGTACGATATATGCACTAGAGCAACACATATTCAGACATCTCGTAGATATTTCTAGACTTATAATTGTCTATCTTCAATGCAGAAAAAATACAAAAAGTGTTTACATGTGGATTTTTCATCTGCAGACGTATGTAGTCCCGTTAGTGGTTTAATTTATTTTAATGATAAATTTGACAAATATCCTCCCCATACACACACTTTTAAATGTCTTCGCTAAAATGACAAAACTTTAAGCACAACATAGATAAAGGACAAATTTTCCACTCTAGAAGCCACATGTGACAATTTTTGAGAAAAATGTTAATCGAAAGGGACGACTAGACGGGAAGAGGCGGAGAATCAATCATTTTTATGCTTTTTTGTGGGTGATTTTTATGGATTTAATCGGATCTAAACACAGTTTGAAATTCGATCAGAGAATCTCATGGAGTTAGGGCATCTCCACATGAAACCTCAAACATTTCGTAATTATACGGATCAGACGTGTTTTGCCATACAACGCGAATTAATATTTATCCGCAGTTTGGTTCGTGTGTTCATGTTCCGCAAAAAATCGTTCAACCTGCTTCAAAGCGGATGCGACTATTCAACATTATGTCGATTAGAGCGACATAACCGATCACTGGAGCGGCGTCTCCATTCGCCTATTCAATACCAGTGAGGCGTGCGTCGATCGATAAGCCTAACACGTGCAACCTCGACTACTTCACTACCCTACTATTTACAATTATGGAGTTTCGTTTGTTTATCCAATGCAACTTGGTATGGTTATGCTAGCAAAGAGCATGAACTAAAGCTGATTATTTACTTAGAAGGGGAAACGACTAGTCAACAAAGCAGTGCAGCAGAGTCACCCCAATCACATTGAAGTCCGTTTGTCGCTCGATCATCGTCCATGGGTATTTAACCACAGCTTCGATGTCGCCCACACCGTAAACTACTGCTCCTACATGCTCTCTATCTCTTCACTCCTCTCCAAGCATACAAGGTGGCTCGCCAGTCTGCTCCTCTAGAGCCCCTCTCTTATCCTTGTTTTCTCCATTCTTCCTGATGAGAGACCACCGGTTAGAGCCGTGTTGATCCCGAGCTTATCACAGCGGCGCTGCCATCCGACGAAGGCGAATGAGAGACTCCAACGTCTCTGTGTAGTAGTAGATCGTCTGGCTTTATGTCGTGTGGGAAGATGCGCCCGGATCTGGCGAGCACCTCCGCTACCTTCAATTGCTCCTCCGTGGTGGAGAAAGGTTGAGGAGGATAGATCTGCCATTCCCCTCCTTAATAAGCTCGTATGTTGGAACTGCTTTGTAGCGATTCTGGATTTCCTCCTCACTGACTATGGTGGCGTGGGGGAGAAAGACGGTGTTGCTGCGGCCGCGTCCGTCTCCGTCTTGAGAGCCTGGGAGACTCTAGATTATGCGTTGTTTTCAACGACCCTCAAGCGGCGGCGACGTTGGGACGCGGCTATCTACGACCAAAGGGTTGGCCTCGTTGCGCTCGGGTCTTTGATCCTGGGCTTATTCGTCCTCATTCAATGGAGGATCTTCTTCGATCATCTTCATCGTGGCGGTCACCGTCGGTGCTCCCTCAAGTGGTCTCGTCCCCGGTGGAGTTGTTGGTGCCTGCGTTTGGAGATATTTGCTCGTCGGGGACGCTGGATCCAATCGCTTTTTGGCGATCTTCTATAGGGTGCTCTTTGCAAAAACTAGAGACTATATTGTAATTTTCTTTTCTTCCGGAGTCCCCTTTGTACTTGCTCACCCACCGACGAATTAATACAATTCCACGGCCTTCGAGGCCTCTCTTTGTTCGAAAAAATCATACAAGCTAACGAAACAAGTGTGTAATCAATCACTTGCATAGTAGTTTTCTTAAGGCAAGAACCATGGCATATTGGCTCATGTTTTTTTTTTGCAGAGAAAACATGATGGGCTCAGAAATAGAGGGATGGATCAAAAGTACGACATCAACTAATTAACGAAACTCTTTTGGAGCACCCCACAAGGATCAGTTTGTGTGCGTTGAGAGCGTGCCACGTGTTGTGTGCTGAGCGTTTCCTTCATGATTTCATATTTTTTTTAATTTTTGTGTACACGTTTTTAGTGTTTAGATGATTATTTTCAGTTTGTTTTAGCTTTTTGCACTTTTTTTGCATTTTGGTGAAACAAAAAATTTCAAAAAGAAATCAAAGAGGCACGATCATGTGCGTCTCTTGAAGGCATAAGTTTGCTTCTGCGAGAGGCACACTCCATGCCTTTTAAAAGGAAAAAAATAGAAGCATAATCATGCCTTTCATGGAGGCACATATTTGTTTTCGCGAAAGACATGCTCCGTACCCTTTAAAAAGAGGCACATCCCGCGCCTAAAAAAACACGTCTCGTACCTCTAAAAAAGGCACAAATATGCTTCTGTGAGAGGCACATCTAGTAACTCTAGTAAAGGAAAAAGGAACCTCTAGAATGCAACAAGTGGAGCGCGTGTAATATGCAACTTATCAACAAGTGGGGATGTTAGTTGCAACGAGTACTCCTTAATTACTAACTTCGGGGAAATTCACTTCGTTTTTCTTTGAGGGGTGGGAAATTCACTTCCTAGAAAGGACTGAAAGATGATAGTTGGACTATGACGATCTTTGAGGGCGCTAATATGTTTCGCTTCACGTGAGAAGAGAGGTACTCTCGTTATACTGGGCCGGCCCATCACACTGGAGACCATAGGTTACATGCCAGATTATCAGTTTTATTTTTTAAACTTTTTTGTTCTCTACTTCTCTTTTGTTTATACTTATAGATATTCTAAATGTATATTTTTATAAATATTAACGAAGCATTTTAAATATGCTAAATGTATATAAAAATATTTATCAGATATGCGGAAAATGTATACAAAAATATATAACATGTATAAAAATATTGATTATGTATTAAAAAAAGTATTAAATTTGTATGAAGAAAAAATTGTTTATGTATTCAAAAGACGCTAAGCAAGTACTATAAAAATATAATAAGTAGACACAAAATATAATGTGTATAAAAATATTGATCATGTTCCAAAAAAATGTTACACGTGTATAAAGAAAATGTTGATTATGTATTTAAAATTTTCTTGATTTTTTTATTAAAAAATGTAAATCATAGATTTATAAAATGGAAAACATGTTAGAAAAAGTGTTGATGATATGTTTGAAAAAGTGTTGATGATATGTTTTAAAAATGTTGATTATGTATTTAGAAGAGGTTAAGTGAGTGTGAAAAAATGTTAAATGTGTATACTAGAAATGTTCAAAAAAATACATGCAAAAAGAATCAAAAAGTCAAAACTGAGGAAAAACACAAAAAGATAAAGAAAACCAATGAAAAATGAAAATGAAACAAGAAACAAAAAGAAAAAAAGAAAAAATAATGAAAAACAGAGAAAATGAAAAGAAAAAGCAAAGGAATTTTTTTTTTTTGAAAAAACTGAACAAGAACCAACGTATCCTACGATTGAAACAGTTATCGAAAGAAAACACTGAGTTAGGCTGGCCCAGTAGCTTCATGCTTCATTTGGATGCTAGGGGAGATATCTCGAGAGAATTGATGTCTCGGTTGATGACTTGATGTTTACCTGGCCAACTAGAACCCTGTGGAAAGTTGCCACCGTCATTTGGCTCAAATGGCATTTCCTCTTGCTTCAGGGAAAATAACCTAGAACTGAAGTAGAATAATAACATGATGAACCGGATCATACTGCATGCCACATGTTTCCTCATCTTCACGACCGCCCCTACAGTATTCATCGGTGTCGACAACCTCCCATATGGCGCGACCTAGTGGGAAGGCAGGAGAACTGTTGCTGTGCGCCTACAGTTGTGACCGCCGTCAGCGAGCACAACAGAGGAGTATAAGATGCGGGTAGGGATCGAGGAGGAGAGAAGAGGCATCACAGACTTGGAACAACACGGGGTTGCATGAGAGGGAGGCGGCGAATGCGTAGGAGGAGTGTCAGAGGCAGCGTCGCGAGCGAGTGAGGCAGGGAATTCTCCAAAAATGTCGTCAGGCGTGGATCTTATCCCGGAGAGACCACGGGAATCGAGCCCAGGAAACCTCTCGCCTTTGAGTGTCCAAATGGCTAAACATCAAGCTTGGGCCAGATTTTCCACAGGGGCTTTCCGCCTATGGAATTTGTCGGGATCCTCGAAAGATCGCTGGCCACCAAACAAGCCCTCACGGATCTTTGAAGCCCAAACGAGTGAAATTTTTTGGGCACTCATAAGAATTTTTGAGCTGCACCCTTGCAATGAAACCAATCATGATCTTTTAATGTGCAGTGCTTCATCGCCACGGCTATATCTCGCGAAATTGATAATTAAAGAATATTATTTGCAAAGGTTATTTTTTAATGTGACAAGTGATACATTGTATGTGTGACACTTATCGCAAGTTGAGAGTTTTATTTTTATTATAATTATTTTTAAATTGTTTCATCTTATAAACGGTGTGTCCAAACCACGAATAGATTTCATCATTGCATTCCTCGCATTAAGATCCATGAAACTGGAACCAATGTTAATAAATTTAAACATTATGTAAAAGACCCTAAAAACAACAGAAAATAAAAAATAAAAAAGGGACTAGAATACAAAAGACCCCAAATAATGAAAAATAAAATAAACCGAAAGGATATCAAGCTTTCAAGCGCACCTTTTTTTTCACTTCTTAGAAAGTATATATGTATGTCACCGCGAAGGACATTTATACTTCACTACGAAGCACAAATGCTCTTTTTCGTGAAGCAAAAAAAGTACGGTTATGCTTAACCTGAAGCACAGATGTGCTATTGCACACGATTGCATCACATAGTAAAAAAAAGATAAAACAAGAACTTTGAAAACGTTAATTTTTATAAAAATCCAAAATCCTCAAAAACCTAAATCTCATGCAAAAGGATGATGATCCTACGGCTGTGCCCAACACACAACACATAACACACATCCACGTACCCTGTAAAACAAACAACCAGGGGTTAACTGATGACTAGTTTCTCCCTATCTCTTACCTATTGTGAGATATTTAGTTGGTCTCGCCTTTGGCGCTTTATTAAACAGACTGGCTGAGCATCTTGAAAAGTGCAGCAATTTCACAAAGATTTTACGGATTGGTTTGGACAAGTTCTAAAATCTTTTGTGTGTGGTTTCCTTTTTTCGTTACTATGTGATCTTTTATCGATTTTCACCTTTCTTTGGGTTTTTTCAATACTTGTCTAATCTTATCAACACATATTGTACATTTTCACATACATTTAAACATTGTTCTATAAACATTGAACATTTATCAAATACACTATTAACATTTTGTAAACACATGTTTTAAATATATTTTTGAATATGTCTTAAGAATATTTCAAATGCACGTGGAAACATTTTTGTGAATGTTATGAAATAATTTCTTACTACGCGAACATTTTCTTACATTCTATATTTTTTTATAAATATCACGAGCGTATTTTTGAAATATGTATATATTAGTTTAATTGTAACACATTTTTTGTAATGGTACGGAACCTTTTTTGAATAAGGAAAACTTTTATTTATATTGTGATAATATTTAAAAAAACATGTAAATTTTGTAATAAGCCTGAATTCCTAAATGTCACCATTTTTAATGTTGTCGACATTTTTTAAAACTTTACTAGTAACAATTTTTACACATTGCACTAACATTTTTATAATTTGCGGTCTTTTACTATTTTAATAATTTAAAGTTTTGGAATATATGTACTACTTCTTTTGAAAGTATGAACAAAAGTGGAAAATTGTATGAATGAAAAATGAGAGAAAAAACAAACTAAGCTGTAGAAACTATTTTGGTTGGTTCAAGAGTAGCGATGGGAGGGCGCCCTTGAAGCGGGACCTCCTTTGATCTTGCTAGAAGGGAGACATTATATGCTCCCCCGTGTTTTGTCTTGAGACAGAATAAGCTATCACCGCCTCAGGGAGCGTCTCCCGTGGTTGATATTGTGCCGGCCCAGTGAAAAAAGTAGGCATTTTATTTTATTTTCTATTTTTGTACATATCATTGAAATATTCTAAACACCTATATTTCAAAAATTAATTTACTTAAAATGTTAAAAAACCGTTCACGGTGAATTTGAAAAATGCTAACACGAAGTAAAAAATTTGGATGTTGATGTCATTAAAAAAACTGATTATACAATGTAAAAAAGTTTCGCGAAATTGTGATACAAATTTGCTACTATCAGCTACCCAAAGTCTAGCTACTGAAACGATTTCAACTCCAACATGAATTCAAAAAAGCTCTCCTGCCGGGCGTTCCTTGCCACCATGCAGTCAATCAGAAGGTGATGGATAGATTCAAATTCAACTTCAAGTTCATTGCATTGACTGGCTCTTCTCTTTCCCTCACATGAAAAAAATGGCTTCCCCTTGTGACCGCGAAAGAGTCCAGGGCTGATCATACGCCATGTAGTTTTGTTTTCTCTGGGTGGACTGGAGCTTCGTGTCCCGTCCCGGACGACGACGACGACGGAGGCTCTCCGACCAACTTTACGCGGTAGATTTGCTGGAAAGCTAAACGGCCCGGATAAAGGCAGCAGCCTGCAGGTCCCTCGTTCCGGCTCCAATTCCTGGCCATGACGCTCGACGATTGACCGGATCGGATCGGATGGAGGATATGCCGTCCCTGTCCCGTACTTGACCACGCAAAAGATCGATGGTGTATATCAACTGTTGGAGGAAAAACTCGTTCGTCTCCCACTGTCAGCATCATCGCTTGTCTTGTCCTGAGACCTGAGATGCTCCCGGCGTTTCTCTCCGGCAGGTAGCTTTGCCCCGAGGACTTGGCCTCCATCCACATGGAAAATGCATTCATCTTCCAAGACATTCCCTGCTGCTGCATGGTGGTATGGTTGGCACGTCGGCGTCGTCGCTTCGGTAAACGCGGCGTGCATGCGTACGTACGTGAGACGATATCTCTCGACTCTCGCCGGCGGCGAGACATCCGTCGCGTCACGTACGACGACCTGCGTTTCCTTTGGACAAACGGCGGTCAAGTACGTTTCCCTTTGTGCACCAACTCATCCGTCAGCTAGCTACTGTTGTTTTGCCCGGCCGGCCTGATGATTGGTTGAGCCTTGAGAGAGACATGGCCGGGGTAGCTTGGCGTAGAATCTTCCTCGGTTGCCCGCGTTCACAAGCATTTAACACTTCCAAGCTTTTCGTGCATGGGCAAGTAGAAGAACATCAGCAACGACATTTCGCCATCGTTGCTGTCTCCTAATCGCCGTCATCGTCATGCCATTGATCGTTTTTCACCGATACCATGTCCGTTGTTGGAGTTAACGCCATTAATCGATCATTTTCACAAACACCATGTATGCAACACCTGTTGGTTGATCTCCAGCTGATAACTAGGAGGGGATAAAGGGATAAACGTCATCCAAGGGTAACGTTAAAGAAGAGGCCCACCACATTGTATGTGAGCCACCAAAAGCGCCCTGATCCGGGGCATCTTAAGGGATCTTTGTGTGATCATAAAGCAATAAGTCTAACAACACCATCTTCAGTTGTTGCTCGTGGACACTATACGTCAGGCTTTGTTTTCCAAGGTGTTAGCTTAAATATATACTGACCTAGCTATGTGTGTTTTATGTGAAGGATAACCTATGTGTGTGTATTGTCTTCCAAACAAAGCATGTAGATAGATAAGGCCAGTCCAAATACTACTAACCTGGATTTGGTCTAGATTCATTCACCTTTAGAATTACTTTATCTGCATACAGGATCTGTTCAGATGCGTGTCAACTCGATCATTCATACTACGAGTATAAAACAAGTCCAATAGTTTAACTCAATTTTCTACTCAGGACAAATAAACCGAACATATAGGATGCTTCAACTTGCATCAGGCAACAAAAGTCAACAGAGTTCGTTTAACTTTCTGCTTACAAAAATGCTACCAGTCATTATCCATTAAAAAGACACACTGGACTCAAGAGGTCTATGCTCAGAATGACCCAATGATCATTGATCAATCACATCGACCATCATGTTTTCCTTCCCTTGTTGGGACAAGTCGATGCCTTCAAACCTCGGGCAAACATTTCACCCGCCTAACTCTAACCATATGCGACCCTTTGTTGTCGATTCAGTCATCCCTTGTGTAGACTCAGCACATATAGCCTATCATCAGATTAGATATAATCGATGCCGCTACATATTCCGATCCCGTAAACTGTTCGTGCAGACTTTGGCCTCCGCTCTAGAAGGCCGTACATCAGTATCAATGCCTTTAATTTGATGAGCTCCATCAACTTCAAACCCTTCAAAAGTAAAATTCCTACCCCAACTAATAAGGCATCAAAGAGAAACATGATAATCTCTTGGATGTTACGTCCATAATAATGTGGAGTCTGAGAAAGCACCTTGCCACCCATAATTTTTGGGATAATACCCTACCACCCTTAGTTAATAACTCAAGCTTTGCTATTACATAGATTTGGGTTGTAACATGTTTGCTTACTTTGTAGTATACTTTTAATTAATGAATGATTCCTCAAAAAAAATCATTAATTATTTTTGAAGATCAATTCTTTATGCGAGGGTGTAAAGAAAATGACAGGTTGAACTACCTTTCAGTATATTTTCTGCGACATTTTGAATCTGATTTAAGACAACTAATTATATTTTCAACAATCGGTGGTTAGCCAAGACCTGACATCATGGGCCCACATACCATTCCAATTTGGCAAGGACACATGGGCCGACCACTCTCCACGTCAGATTGTTCTCTATTCTTAGGGCTAGCGGAGTCGAGCACATCCGTTGAGGGTTAAAATGTCGCTCTTGGTTTCTCTCATGTGCACATAATTAAGAGATGAAATAGCATGCTCAAGTGATTTTATATACGCCTAGAACCAACTAGAATCGGTAAGGGTTAAGGCTTTACCCGCTCTAAATCGAACACGTTCTACCATCCGTGTGCTTATATTTTGGTCTGCCTGTGTCCAGCCGTATGTGGCATGTAACTCATTGAGTGGCCATCATCTAGGAATCGCTTCAACCATTAAGTGTGGTTAAAAATGTCGTTTTTTACTCCATCATCTAGGAAGCACTTCAACCATTGAAATAGCGTGCTCAAGTGATTCTAGATACGCCTAGAACCAACTAAAATCGGTGAGGGTTAAGGCTTTACCCGCTCTAAATTGAACACACGTTCCGCCATCGGTGCTTCTATTTTGGTCTGCCTGTGTCTAATCGTATGTGACATGTAATTCATTGAGTGACCATCCTCTAAGAATCACTTCAACCGTTAACTTTGGTTCAAAATGTCATTTTTGTCTTAATCTGGCTCAAAGTGTGTCACTTTGATACAACTGCCTGGTTCAAGGTGAAATTTACTCAACTTTTCATGGAAATTTGCTAGTGGATTAGCAACAGCAACGAGGTATGAGTAAACTAGTACTTCGTTTCTTTTTATAAGGCGCCTTTTAAAATAAATTCTTTTATTTTGACATATTTGCCAAAAAATATATTGTCGCCTAAAATCTAATAAATAATATAGTAAATTTATTTCATGATGGATTAATGATATCGAATGGACATTTTAAATATTGATTACTCAATGAAAGCGGTGTTTATCCCTCCATACGGTCCTACAAAATAAGCTAGCCTCGAATGTTCTATACATATGTGCTTGAGTTGTCTGCCATCTGACTTTAGTTTAGTCATAGGGTCCTGCATGCCGAGAGTGACAGTTAACATGAAAGTGCCATCAAACAAACAGGCAACTGATCAACCTTCAACTTAATCAACAAAAACTGAATCTATTGCAAGAATCACAATGAAATGAAGACACACACATAAGATCTATGCATGTCGTGCCATCTCATCTCCATCTCACAAAGTAATGAACACACAAAAGAAATTCTAAAATACTGTACAGCGCAAGATCGAAGTTTAGACGTGCATAGAACTATAGATTCTGTACAAAACTGTCACACACAACACATCTGTTTCAGCGGAAGGAGGAACCTATAAACAGTAGCTGTAGTAGTTATCCTCGAGTATGTCTTTCAAGAATAAATCACTCTCCGTCTCCAGCGAGCACAGACCGGGCAGCTCCATCGTGGGCTCCAGCAAGCCGGCGAACTCGTGCACCGGTGGCCGGGCAACCGCCGGTGCAACGTCATGCGATGCGAAGGAAGCGGCAGTGTTGCAGAGCCGATCAGCCGGTTCAGCCGCTGCAAATAAGGAGCTCGTCCCTGGAGACGTATCACCGATCATCTGCTGCTGCTGCAGCACGCCTTGCTCTGCAAAACTCGAGATGTTGCACAGGTGACGTGGTTGCATGTAGTTGGCAGCAGATAACATGTTCGACTGGTTTTGGTGGAGAAGGAGGTTTGGAACGATGCTGCTGCTTGAGTTCAGCACCGCGTTTGCTGCAGCCAGGTTGGGCCATGGACTGTTGGACCCGATGGAGTGGAGAAGCTGCTGCAGTAGCTGCGCCTGCCTGAGGGCGCCGGTGTCCATGCCGCCGAGGCTCGCCGCGGCCGCCGCCCAAAGAAGCGCCTCGGGGAGGAGAGCGGCGGAGGCGCCGTCGAGGTGGTGGTCGGGTGGCAGCTGCTGGTGGGTGACGGGGTCGACGCCCATGCGCAGGAGCTTCTTGCGGATGTGGGTGTTCCAGTAGTTCTTGATCTCGTTGTCCGTCCGGCCATCCAGGTGCGTCGCGATCGTCGCCCACCTAAATTCCAACAGAAAATTATGTCAGTGTCACTTCAAGACTTAACAACTATTGCAAAAGCCAACGGTGAAGAAATTGACAGTGCATGCATGGCGGCTAAGAGAGCTATGCTATGCTGTGAATGGATGGTATGTGTGTGGAGTGGTTGGACTCTGGACGTGGACTAGGTACGTACTTGTTGCCGAGGCCGGCGTGGAGGGAGATGATGAGGCGCTCCTCGTCGTCGGAGAAGTTGCCGCGCTTGATGTCGGGGCGGAGGTAGTTGGTCCATCGGAGGCGGCAGCTCTTGCCGCAGCGGTTGAGGCCGGCGGCCTTGGGCAGGCCGCGCCAGCTGCCGACGTGCCCGCCGCGCTTCTGTATGTGCTCCACCAGCGTCTTGTCCTCCTCCTCCGTCCACGGCCCCTTCTTCACGCCGGCGTCGTGGCAGCAGCACGGCGATCTCCCCATCGCAAGAGAATGTTTTTTTGAGCGATACAGCGGTCAGAAGCTAAGCTTAGGTATACGACTATATGCTTCCTGTCTTCCTCGGGCTGGTATATATAGAGCCATAGAGGTCGCGGGGCAGACTGGGGGCACGCGCGAGAGGTGCAGGGGAAGCTACTAATTTTCCATTCTTCTGTCGTTGCCATTATCGAACAGTTTGTATACGCCAGATCCTCTAAACAAAGGGCGTGTGTACGATGTAAGTCAAAGATGGCAGTTGCTCCTGAGATGTGGCCACGTAAGATCAGATATGCCTGCATGCTGCAGTTCATTCACACACGGTTCATTTGTGTGTATACTAGACATGTCGCAGGGCAGGTAACAGGGAGAAATGAGAGTGGTTTTCAACAGGTGGTTGGCTGCCTTGTACAAAATGCATCATATATATAATATATGGACTCTCTATGCAGTGTAGGCAGCTGCAATTCAGTATCTAGTTACTACATCTGTCCTAGTTCATTAGCTTTCCTCATATTCAGAATCATATTTTGATCATGATTTTAATTAACAAAATATAAGTAAGATGTAGCAGAATATTATCATTAATTAACAAAAAGTTAGATGTAGCAAAATATAAGTCTGACATTTCCTCTTCTTGCCACTTGAGGTATCACCACCATCACGGATAATAATAGTAATAATGATAATAATAATCCTAGCGGCTTGAGGTTTGTGTAAATGATTGGTTTGTCATTTGGTGAAGTATCCACTTAAAATATCCATAAAAAAATGTACCATTTTGTTTCTTGCATTGGTGAAAAATGGCACATCTTTAGATTGACAGATTATTTTCAAGTAAACCTTGCCAATATCATAAGCGCAGTAGGTCTTCCAGATCATATGCTCTAAAACTGGGAGCTGGTCATGAGGGACGGCCCTGTCATGTCAGGGCCCCTTGTGCAAGACTACACAAAGGGGCCCTTAAACATATATCAATTATCTAGGCAAAATCATTGTAAGCAACCAAAAAAATGTAGACCCTACTTGTTGATACGTCCTAAACGTATCTATAATTTCTGCTTGCTTCATGCATGTTTTGTGTGCTATTGTTATGCTTTTGCTACACTTTCATACACTTTTGATCATATTTGAACTAACCTATTAACTCAGTGCACCCCAGTGCCAGTTCCTGTTTTCTGCTGTGTCTTTTTATTTCAGGTTTCCCCTATTAAAAATGATCCAAAAATTCCAGAAAAATATAATAAAAAATCAGCATACGGGAACCTTCCAGAGTCCCGAAGGGCCCGGAGGGGACCCACCAGGGCCCCAGGTGCCCTCCCGACGCGCCCTAGGGTGGGGCTGTGCTAGGGGGGGCGCCTGGACCCCTGGTGGCCCCCCTGGCTGCCCCCTTCGCCTATATTTACTTCTTGTCCCGAAACCCTTGAGGACAGAACCCTTTTTCGCGATCTCGCCTCTGTTCCGCCGCCGCCGCGCTTCCAAGATCGGGAGGGCCAGAAGACCTCTTTCCGGCACCCTTCCGGAGGGAGGATAGACCTCTGGGAGCTTCTCCACCACCATGGACGCTTCCCGGATGATCCGTGAGTAGTCCACCTCGGACCATGGGTCCATGATCAGTATCTATGTGATGTTCTCCTCTCCTCTTTGTTCTTCATGGATTAGACCTTGTGAGCTGCCCTACATGATCAAGGCACATATGTAATTTTTTCTGCTGTTCCTATGCTGAGTTTGCTGGGATCTGTGGATTATGAGACTATGTTTAGATTGTGATTCAGTAATATATTTGGTTCTTATCTTTTATATTTTTGTTCTTGAGTAATTCTTGCATGTTCTCAGTTGCTGTTTATTGCTTTGGCCAAGTAGTAGGTAGTGAATCCAAGAGGGAGCGTTATGCTTGATTGTGGGTTCATGCCCCCTGATGACTAGCTTGAGTGACAGAAACATGAGTCTAGGGGATGTGTTGTTGCCACAAGGGGGAAAACAACGGTGCTTGTAACCGCGGTTGCAAGGATTGTTTACTTTACGCAAAGTTCTTTTAATGCAGTTGTCTGTTGCTTTGGGTTTACACTTTGGGTGGGGCTCGCAACTTAATACCAGCGAGATGTTTTGGATATATATCTCAAGGTGGATGATTAGTAGTAGATGCAGATGGATTTTGGTCTACTTATTTTGGCGTACTGCCCATGCTTTTGAGCCTCTTGCTTTCTTCGTATCATAGTTAGCATTGCGGTGCGTTTTTTATCCTGTCAATTGCCCAGCTTTGATTTGTTTACCTCGCATAGCAGTTTTATCGTCTTTTGGGAGAGATACATCACTAGTGAACATCATGAGACACCGGTCCATATTTCCACCACTTTTTACATGCTCAATTTACTTCCCGTTTTACTTTCTAGTTGCAATTATCATTATCTACTATCTGTTTCGTTTGATCCTTTGTAAACGGCAAGGCCGGAGAGATTGACAATCTCTCTGTACTCGTTGGGAGCAAAGTTATTTATATTTGTGTGTAGGTCCTGGTAAAGTAAACAACCTTAAGTTGTGAACGGCGCCATTGTTCACTTTACCACCTATTTGTCAACCTTGGAGTCATACTGGTCGATCTTAACCTTGGTATCTTTGCCAAGGGAAATCTTGCTGCTACACTACATCTCAACCTTCCACTTGGGGTAAACAACGAGGGGCGAGAAGTATTTCCTCGCTAGCATCACTTGTTACGGACTAACTACTTCAATCTTCCGAAAGTGTTGGGTGACGAACGAAATCCCCATCACGTCTTCAAAAATTATGTTCAGGGTTTGGGCGCTCTACCATCTCATTATTAGATTTTCTTCCATTCTGGGCGATGTGGGTGGATCATATGGGATTACATAGAGGGAGATGAACGAATTTGTGAGCGAATCAAAAGGAAATAGTATGAGTATTACAAGAATTATATTTTTAATGACCTATGTATAACAAATTAAATAAGAGGAGATTCTTTGGGAATCTACTGTACTAGATGCCATCTTTATTACACCTATTAGTTGGAAATCACAATTATACAAAAACAATAACACTTAAATGAAAACACACATATGAAAACACAAACACTTATACATTGGCAACACTTGTAGTATAACAAGACATAATATTAGAAAAATAAGTTTGATGAAATGAAGCACAAAATACATTTGTTTTCCATCCTTACAATAGTATACTAGTAATTAGTACATCAAGTTCATAACTATTACATGTAACTAAGAAACCACATAATCGCCAAAATGCTAATGAGCAACTCCATATGGGCTTGGAACCAATCAAACACATTCTTCTCATTCAACATCAACAACCATTAATTCCTTCCTAGTGTCAATGGGCAACTCCATAAGCGATTGGAAAAAGCGTCCACTAAGGATGAGTTTACCATATGCCCGCAACATGTCTGGATGAGCCAAGTCCGGGATCTTCTCAAGTGTGACAAGGATTTCATGTGGAGGAGTTACCTTGTGCAATTCTAGTGGCTCAAGCGACTTCATAACATCTTGGAAAGAACCCTTCATGTGTGCAATCATGGAAAAGATAGCATCATCTGTCTGCTGCCTTTGGGTGGGGTGGGGGGATTCTAGAGAGGCTTCACTAGCAACCTCATCTCGTTCAATTGGTTGCACTTCACTTTCAGCACCTGATGTTGCACCTTCACCGGTTGCATGCTATTTTGAGTATGTTGTGCAAATTTAGATTGGATATAAGGGATTTCGATCAGCCCAGACATAGTAGGTCGGTACGAAAAATCCATTTCAGTCATATTTATTGACCGGTCAGTAACCTGGTCGTCTCCTCGGTTGTATAGGGATGGTATGATGAGCTTGGTTGTAGATGCTCTTATTTTTAAAAGTGTCGAATGGTTGAGCGATAAAGAGGCAAGGGCCAACAGGGATTCCCGACAGCTTCCAAAGGATTTTCCACACCGTACTAGCACGTGAAGTTTCTGTAGGATTTGTTCTCCTTAGTTTTCATCCATGTTCATGATCCCATTCGGCATGATATGATAATCTAAGCGAGAACCACTCCTCTCCGTATGCCATGAGATAAAGTCCCCCATTATGCTCATAGTCAAAAGAAAATTAAGGTTCCATCAGACATCAACTGGCCAAAATAGGTCCTGATCATCTCCTCATCCCATGATCTCTGTATTAATCAACACGGCCACCTTTGTCACCACAATATTCCCCCATAATGTCATGATCCCTGGTGCGGCTGATAGGAATCTAGGGTTTTTCCCATATATCAATGTTTGTCCCGTCCCTCACTCGCCAACAGTAGCCTCTTTTGATAGTTTGAATTCCTTCCCACGGACTTTCCATGTGTATGAGCTTCCTTTCTTCAGTGTACTGTTTACTAAATCCCCCTCATGAAAATAATTGGCCATCATTTACTTGAGCACATAAAGAACTTGACTCGGCCAACAATCTCCAACACTGCTTTTCCTGGAGGGCAAGATTAAAACAGTTGAGGTCTCTGAACCCATGCCTCCTTTACCTTTAGGGATGCTCATCTTTCATCATGCAAGTAAGTGCATAAACTTCTTCTCCTCAATGTCATTCCATCAATATTGAGAGAAAGCAGCTGTGACAACATTACAAATAAGCTTTGGCAACACAAAAAACTTACATGACATAGGTGGGGTTGGCCTGCAGAATATTTTTAATCAAGACTTCCTTATCCCTGAGATAGTAGATTTTCCTTCCATCCTTTGATCCGGCTAACCATACTAGGAACAATCGGACTTGCTAAAACTCACTCGGCTAAGATTTAATCAAGTCTCAGTCGACTTTGCAACATTTTGTCCCATCGTTTGTAACATTTTTTTTATCGATTGCGACATTCATTTTTTTGGTTGTAACATGTCATTTTTGATCGGTTGTAGCACGTCATCACACGATTGCAATATCAATCATTCACGGTTGTAGCATTTTAGTCACACCGGTTGCAGCATTAGTTGTTGTTACTGGTAAAACCATCGTAATATTTTTTATCGCCGGTTGTAGCATCTAGTCGTACCGCTTACAACAAGAAAAAACTATGCCGACGT
Source organism: Bromus sterilis (assembly GCA_950022295.1). Taxonomy (NCBI): domain Eukaryota; kingdom Viridiplantae; phylum Streptophyta; class Magnoliopsida; order Poales; family Poaceae; genus Bromus; species Bromus sterilis. The sequence goes on from OX465596.1 coordinate 12,443,107, forward strand.
CACTTAATTGAGCTCAAATATTTATCTGTGATGGACTCTGCTAGCTAGTAGAGTATATTATTTAGTCTGGTGCAAACGTCCAGCGGTCCAATTTAACGTGCCGTAGATGCGCTAGAAAGCTACACGAGCAGATCCATAAAGGATAGCAGCCGTGACGAGCGACGGATGGAGGAGGGGCCGGTATGTGGATACGCCGTCCTTGTCCCATACAACGTCTCCGGCCGTCAGCGTCGCCTGTCTTATCCCCAAGACCCTCCCGGCGGGCGTTTCTCTCCGGCAGGTAGCGGCCACGGCCAGATCCTCCGTGTTCAGAATCAAAAGGCGCATCTTCCCCGATTCACGTGGAAAATGCACTGCACTGCCTAAACATTTCCCGTAGGAAGGGCTACGTATGCAGGCCGGTACATACATGCATGTGTGACCTGGTTCGATAGTGCTTTGGTTGGCACTTCTGCGTCGCCGCTTCGATAAACGCGGCGTGCTTACGTAGGTAAGGTATCTCTCGCCGGCGACCGGCCAGCTGCGTTTTTTCAAGGCGCATGCGTTTGGGACCGGACAATCGGTCGACCGTCAAACACGTTTCCCTTTACCCGCGAACTGATCGATCGCCATCAGCTGGTATGCTAGTAGTATAGTTCTTGCCCGGAAATGATCGACCACTGATGTTGGTTTAGCCCGGCAGGCGAGATGTTTGGTTCAAGGGTAGCTTCTCCCAGAATCTTCCTCGATTGTCCACGTTCACAAGCCTTTAATAGTTCCCAGGGTTTAACATCAGCAACGACATTTCTGTCCATGGCTGATGGCTCCTGTCGTCAAGCCTTTAAAAGTTTCCTCCTTCCGATTTCAATTCAAGAAATCACATCAGTTTGTAGCTACAAAAACAGTAAAAAAAAACTAAGAACATAACATAACCAGGTTCAACTATATCAGCACAACTACTAACCAGGCCACTGAGGCCAGGAACTTGGTTACACAAGATCTAACTGTTTTAGGTAATTAAACCAAAGTAGGAGTAGATTCTAAAGACCAGTTCTAAGACACCAGACCAACTCGAAGCCAGACCCTAACACTGAACTATGAAGCAAAGAGGAGGATGTAGTGCATATTTCAACTCTGTTTCCTATTGAGCACAAAGAAACAACGGATGAGAATGTTTTAGAACAGGAAGCGAAAGTCAACAGAGTTCGTTTTAGCTTATGCTTAAAGAATTCCACCAGTCATTATCCATTGATGAAACGGCACAAGGGACCTACTTGAAGGTCAAAATGACCGAATGATCATTGATCACTCACATCAATCCTTCTCGTTTTCCTTCTTTTGTTGAGACAAGTCGATGGCTTCAAACATCGGGCAAGCCTTTTACCCACCTAATTGCTAACTATAAACAGACCGCTTTTGCTGCTCTTGTAGGGATCGACGAAGTCATCACTTGTGTAGACTGAGCACAGATAATCTATCATTAGATATAGTCGATGCCGTTACATATTCGAATGCTATCTATAAACTGTCCGTTTAGACTTCGGCCTGAGATCTAGAAGGCCACGCGCCAGCCTCATTTCTGAAGGCGCTTGATGAGCTCCATCAGCTTTAACACACTCCAAAAGCAAAATTCCTACCCCAACCAATAAGGTATCAAAGAGAAACAAGAGAAACAAGACATTGTGTTGGATGTTACGTCCATAATAATATGAAGTCAAAAAGTCTATGATGAATAAATTTTATCCGCTCATGTTTATAAGGAGTATTATTATTTTTTAAATCAAACCTTCTATCTTTTGGCCAAGTTTATGAGAAAACTATCGATATCTACAACCTGATAAATAAAATAAGCACAACTACATATTTCATGATGAATATAGTGGTACTGATTGGGTATTGTATATGCTGATTATTATGATGAAAGCGTTTATCTTGTCCAAAATATCCTGCAAAATAAGCTTCATCTCCTCCACGCTATCCTACAAAAGTGCTAACTTCGAATTTCCCATACATTTGCGTGTGACACGAAAATAAAATATCAACCGCGGGCATGCAAGTGTACAAGTACACAAAAATAGGGAAATATGAATTTTATTAATCTCATACTGAGAAAGAAAATTACAAAATCCCTAATAAGGATGCGCTCCATGACCTACCAGCGTGGTCAATATGACTTTGGCGATACGGCGTTATGGTTCGCGGGGGTTCAAAAAGCTCACGATTAATTATGTATGTCGATCAAGCCCACACAATCACCTTCGATTGAGCGGATGCAATCAGGGGCGGACCTAGACCAAAATCTACCCGATCGATGTCGCACTATGAAACCTCATATATTTTTCACTAAAGTGAGGGTGTCACACACATTATATTTCCATAGAATATACAATAAAACTACTTTTCACCCGGTATCCTATGCACCCCCCTTGCATAATGTAGGTCCGTCCCTGGATGCAATGGCCGTCGCCTTCAGGTCTTGTCTTCTCCATGATCTTGGTGTAGACAGTGGTGTATCGATATTTTATTTGTGGCTATATATATGTATCTTGGTTGAGTGGGGTAGAGTCCATATTTGTGGCTATATACTATGTAATAGCGTAAAATAAACAGTAATCCTAAACCCAAAAGAAAAGAATTAATAAATCCTAAACCCTAAACTATTAAAACCAAAAATAAAATAATTAAAAAAACTAAAACCTCTAAACCTTTAGAATCGGTTTGTGTTACAAACCGGTGCTAAAGGTTCCCGAGCCCTCGCGCCCGACCGGTTCTAAAGGGGTTCACCCTCTAGCACCGAACCTTTAGCACCGGTTGCCAAAACTGGTTCTAATGGCCTCCCAGAACCGGTTCTAATGACCTGTTTTGCACTAGTGCCAATATAGCGACACATATTCGAGTTGAAGTGTGTGCATTAATTTGGGCTCTATGGTTATGTCGTAATGATGTTATATTTAACAGGTTGAATATTAAAAATTTCTTGCAGGTTATCTTCAGGGCATCGGGGTTGATCCGTATGTGGTCATTACTCAGCACTGCGGGAGTCAAGGAGCTTTTGGATATTGGGTGCAGCCGCTGGAAGACGGTAGCACGGGCTATTTACAACCGGTTTGGATGGCGGTCCAATAATAGGATAGGAGCATAGGGTTCTAGTCCTATTTTTGCCGGTTGTGGCCATGTTTTTCTTGTGACTTAAGTTGTATCGAACATATTTACTTGTTTTAATAAGATGGCTGCATGCATCATTTTGATGCAGAGGCCGGGGGTAAAACCTCTTTTTCCAAAAAAAAATGTATCTTAATTATGCAGAAGTCGAATATGGCTCATATAACTTGTATCGGCTTGATGTTACATTTTAAGTTGATTAAAGTGCTTTTTGTCGAAAATATGTGTTTGTCATCTCACTTTAGTTTAGTATAATTATAGCATATTGCCAGAGAGTGGTAACATGAAAGTGTAGCATGGGTACGTGGCATTTCAAACCTTCAACTTAACTAATGATAAAAACCAAATCTATTGCAAGAATCACAGTGAACACACACAAAAACCAATGCATTTTATATCGACTAATCTCTATCTGTACAAAACTTTCATCGAAATACTTCTGTTTCAGCCAGATGGTGGAATCTATAAAAGGTAGCTGTCCTCCAGTAAGTCCTTCCAAAAATCACTCTCCGGCGAGCAAAGACCGGGCAGCTCCGTCATGGGCTCAAGCAAGCTGGTGAACTCCTTCGGCGGACGGTCAATCACCCCTGCATCATCATGCGACGTGAATGCAAGAATGGTGTTGCCGAGTTGACCAGCTGGCTCACCTCCTGTAAATGAGCTGATTCCCGGAGACGTATCATAGGCCAGCTGCTGCTGCACCACGTCCTGCTCTGCAAAACTCGAGGAGTTGGACAGATAGCCAGGTTGCAGGTAGTTCGCGACAGACAACACGTTCAATTGGTCCTGGTGGAGCAGGAAGTTTTGAGCGATGCTGCTGCTTGAGTTCAGCACTGCGTTTGCCGCAGCCAGGTTGGCGATGAGGTTAGTCGCGCCGCTGTTGGAGCCCATAGACTGGAGGGGGTGCTGGAGCAGCTGTGCCTGCCTGACGGCGCCGGTGTCCAGGCCGCCGAGGCTTGCCGCCGCGGCAGCCCAGAGGAGGCCGCCGCCGAGGTGGCTCTGGTCGGGTGGTAGCTGGTGGTGGGTGACGGGGTCGACGCCCATGCGCAGAAGCTTCTTGCGGATGTGGGTGTTCCAGTAGTTCTTGATCTCGTTGTCCGTCCGGCCCTCCAGGTGCGTCGCGATCGTCGCCCACCTAATCCAACAAGAATCATCCATGCATGTCAGTGTCATTTCAGGACTAATTAAGCTCTGTGTTATGAAAAAAAGCAACCATCACAAAAAGCAACGAGTAGAGGGAATTGACAGTGCATGCATGGCGGCTAATTAAGCTCTGTGTTATGAGTGTGTGGAGTTGGTAAGGTTGGACGTACGTGGACGTACTTGTTGCCGAGGCCGGCGTGAAGGGTGATGATGAGGCGCTCCTCGTCGTCGGAGAAGTTGCCGCGCTTGATGTCAGGGCGGAGGTAGTTTGTCCACCGGAGCCGGCAGCTCTTGCCACAGCGGTTGAGCCCGGCGGCCTTGGGCAGGCCGCGCCAGCTGCCGACGTGCCCGCCGCGCTTCTGGATGTGCTCCACCAGCGTCTTGTCCTCCTCCTCAGTCCACGGCCCTTTCTTCACGCCGGCGTCGTGGCAGCAGCACGGCGACCTCCACAGCACGAGTTAGCTCGCTAGCTAGAATAAATCCTTGGCTCTTGGCTGTGATTCGATGTTCAGTGATGAGAATGAGACTGTTCTCATCTTCCTATGGGCTGGTATATATAGAGGTTCCGATATGCAAGGCAGCCATTCGGTGGACGTAGTCGATGACAGATTGCCAAGGCATGCACGCGCGAGAAGTGCAGCTAGCGGAAGCTGCGAATTTTCCTTCCATTATGTTGCTGCGGCCATTAGTACTGAACTGTTTATGTGTGTCGGATAGTAGGAAAGGCGTGCGTACGGTGTAACTCTAAGAGGGTGGTTGCTCCGGAGATGTGGCCACGTAAGATCAGATGGTCCTGCATACTGCACTTCATTCACATACCCCAGCCCAGCTATAAACCTCACAAGCCTGTGATTTCGTCAATTTTTCCTTTCTCTGTATATGCTTGCTGCCTGACGAATGCCACCGTAGCACCACTGCCGCATTGCAAAAAGACCATGTCGGAGATAACACGTGATTGACCTCAACTTGACGGTGCTTCTTGAGTACCCAATCTCAAGCTCCTGGGTGAACGTAGGTTCGACCTGCGTTGGTGATACGTGGCGATGTCTATATTTTTTATGTCATCATTTTTTGAAGGCATTACTCGAATATGCTAGGATTTCTTCTACAAGGTGAAAACATGTAAGAGCATGGTTAATAGTAGAGCCAATTGCTGGCTATAAGCCATTTTATAGCCTATCTTATAGCCGGCTTGGACAATAGTTAGTGACAAAAGTGTACTACTTTTATTACATATGGCCCACATTTCACTCTTACAAACTGCCTAGGAGCACGTGCTAAAGCTGGCTATTAGCTAAGAGCCCGCTTACCTTCTCTCTCCTCTTCTCTCTCATCCACCTAAGCAAAAATATATTATTTTATCTCTTATAGCCTGCTGACTCATCCTTATTGTACTTGCTCTAAACTGACCTATGGTGGTTGGATCCTGTGTTGATGGCGCTTTAGCGTCTTTCCCTTATTGAAGGCATTTATGTGGAAAAACTTTATGATCTTTATGGTGTTATGAGATGCTTGGTGACGATATAGTTATCACTGTAGTTTGGTCGATCGTTGTGTTGACCTCCTTGTTTTTTTAGCTTTTTCCGTACTTAATTTTTTTTTGGTCTTCTATGATTTTGCTATTTGCCGGTGTTTTTTCTTCTTCTTCTGTGTATGTAGGGTTGGATGCATCCTAATAACTATATAGAAGCTTAATGTGTGCTCATCTTATTTATATCCTCTTGATACTTCATTTTAAGTTAATAAAATTCATCATTTATAAAAAATAAAACTTGAGAATAGAAGGCATACATCGGTAGATTTGCTTGAAAGCTCAACTATCAGATAAACAAAGTCGACTAGTTGATGGTGCCTCACCCGGTTATATAGTTCCGAGATGTGACGGGTGGTGGATGGAGGGAATTTTGACGTAGAAGACCACTGATGCGAGTGAATTGATAAAAATGATTGCATTTAAACATAAATTATTAAATTATCATGGCAGCAAGTCTAGCATGTGACACATGTTATATATTGCCACCGGTTGTGGCGACAAGTGACATGTGTTACTTATTTGGCTTGCTGCTTTGATATTTTTATTATTTACATGTAAATGTGATCTTTTTTATCATTTTACTCACGCAAGGGGTTCTTTACATAAAAAAAATTCAGCGAGTAAAGTCTGTTGCAAACTTTGAATTTGTATGCCTCGTCGGAATCAAACCTCAGCCTCCTAATCCCTGAAATCGGTACCTTATACTTGTCAATCCCAGTCATTCTCAACTTCATATATATGAGTAAAATCTTGTCTGATGTACTGGGATGAGAACAATTCCAACCGGGATCGATGAATACCCTCACTGACAATGGGGCTACGTGGCCTATTCAATCTCAAATTATCTCTTCATCAGATAGGCACCGTCCTTGTCCCGTACAACGTCTCCTACTGTCAGCGTCCCTTGTCCTCCGGGTTCTCTCCGGCAGGTAGCGGCTGCTAGATCCTCCAGGATAAGAATCAAAAGCACATCGTCACCGTCTCACGGGGACAGAGTCTTCGCCGACGACCTTCTTCACATGGAAAACGCAGCGCATTTACTAATTTCTTAGAACATTCCCTGTGCAGTGCAACCAAGCCACCGAGGGTAACCACCATTCACAGCATCAATGGTGGTTTGGTTGGCACGTCGTGGTCGCCGCCGCTTCGGTAAACACGGCCGGCGTGCGTGCGTACGTGAAATCTCGCCGGCGAGACGTGCGTTTTCTCAACTGCATACGTTTGCGACCGGACGAACGGCAGTCAAATACGTTTCCCTTTATGCTTGAAAACTACCGTTGTTTTTGCCCGGCGAGCTGATTGGTTCAGCGAGGCCAGGGTAGCCTGCTTCTCGTAGAATCTTCCTCGGTTGCCCGCGTTCACAAGCATTTTAGCAATTCTCATGTAGGGTAAGTGAAACATTAGCAACGACATCTCACGATCGGTCTTGCTCTCACCTCAAGTGTCACCGTCATCAATAATTTTCCTGAACACCATTATTACCGGCTGTAAACGAGTACATGTACGGGAAAGATGTTGTACCGCCATTCCACATCCCACCTGGCCGGATTTGGTTCGGACTCAACTTTCTCTCATTGATCAGAAAACACATATTTTGGCCTCATACGTGTCAGTTGGATCATTCACACTCAAAAAGCATGTACCCAGTTCAATTGTTGTTCTACTCCGTTTTCTGCTCAACACCAAGAGGATAGGGCAAGGCGCAAGCAGCAAAAGTCAACAGAGTTCGTTTTACCTTTCTGCTTAAAGAATTCCAGCCGTCATTATCCATTGAAACAACACAATGGACTTCCCTTAAAGGCCGATCGAAGATTAGAGTAGCCCGGTGATGATCATTGATCACTCACATCGATCCATCCTGTTTTCTTTCTTTTGTTGGGACAAGTCGATGGCTTCAAACATCGGGCAAGCCTTTACCCTACCTAACTGCTAACTATAAACAGAGCTTTTGCTGCAACTGTATGCATCAGCTAGAGCGCCAAGTCATCGATGAAGACTTAGCACAGCTATTCATTAGATATAATCGGAGAGAGCATAAACTTCTTGTGTAGACTTTCATCTCGGCTCTAGAAGACCACATGCACGTCGATCTCAAGGTGCTTGAGCTAGCTACATCAGCTTGAACCCATAAAAAATAACTTCCTACCCCCAACTAATAAGGTACCAGAGAGAGAAAATAGGACAATGCATCTATATTGGATGGTGTTACGTCCATAAAATGATAAGTTTGATAAGTATATAGTACATCAGTTGAGATTGCGACATTTGCTTATTTTGTAGCTTATTAAATAACGTAGTGAATAAAAATAGCTTCGCTTAGGCCGGGTGCCGTATGGCTGTACCGGTGTACACTCCAGCAGCCCCGGCGCCGTTGACGGCCTTCCGGACTTCCGCTTCGCCACCATCCCTGATGGCATGCCGCCGTCCGACCCCAACGCCACGCAGGACCAGGCGTCCATCTGCTACTCCAACACGTCCACCTGCCTCCTAAAGAACCTACTTGGCGAGCTCAACAACGGCAGCACGGCTCGTACGCCGCCGGTGACCTGCGTCGTCGCGGACAACATAAAAAGCTTCATAGTGAATGCCGCGGCCGAGCTAGATGTGTCGTGCGTGCTGTTCTGGACTACCATTGTCTGCAGTTACATGGACTATTACAACTTCTGATGCATCAATACGTAGCTTGAGCAGCCGGCGGTCCACGCCATGCACGCCATCCATCATCGTTGATCCAACCGGCTTGATCATACGTAATGTTTATTCACCGAATCATATGTATGGGGATGCATCAATCACTAGTTGGATGATCTTATGTACGCGGACGGATCGCTATACGGGGCGGCGGGCAGCGTATGCGGACGGATCGCTGTATCGGGGGGCGGGCGACGGGGACGGGCGGCGTATGCGGACGGATCGCTGTACGGGATGGTGGGCGGTGCATGGTTTGAGAAAGACTAAAATACCCTTTATATGTTTTAGGAGGGGGGGCGTACGGAAGAACGACTCATAATAAATAGCTGCTGGTTTTAGTATTTCTATGGTGACTGGGGAATAACTATTTATTTCCAAGTCACTACTTAAAGCCTTTCCTTACAAACATATTTACTACACCCCTCTGAAAAGTTTGCATAGATCTTAAAGCTACGTAAAAAGGTTATTCTCGTACATTTACAGTGAACATTTTCTTTGAGGGGCCAACAAATTTTAAGATTTACTTTTCTAATCCATCAAACAAGATATTAGAACAATCTAAACTTTTTTTATTGAAGGGATAACTTCTAATCTACGCGTTTACCAAAGCAAAACTCAATAACTATATTGAGTTTTTGCATCGAAATATGTAAACTTTTCTAAGTAGAGTGTACCAAAGCAAAACTCAATAACTATATTGCAATTCCACTGTTGAAAAATGGGAACCTGTAAGACAGCATGGGCTATGTAAACTAGTACATAACATTCCATCGCAATATCTGACAAGGCTAATTAACCTAATAAGCACATGTTATTCTGACAAAACCAGTATTTCTGTTGTTTGGGTCTCACTTTACTTAGATGGTCTCCTAACCGTACGAGTGATAACTGACAAGGCTTTGACTCATAATGGAAAGTGTAGAATGGGTCACATCAAATGAGCAATTGACAACCTTCAAGTTCACTGGCAAATAAAGAACGTATTACAAGAGCCATAATGAACACACAAACAAATAAATTCATGTTGTATCATCTCATGCATATCCATGCCTCATGTGGTACAACTTTCCGATGGAAGCTGACACTACGTTCTACCCGGGATGAAGTTCACATGTTACACTTCTGTACAAAACTGTCGGGCAAAATACATCTCTGCCATAAGAAGGAACCTACAAACGGTAGTTGTCCTCCAATATGTCCTTCCAGAAAGAATCACCTTCCAGAGAACACAGACCGGGCAGCTCCATCATTGGTTCCAGCAATCCGTCCAACTCCGGCGACCAGTAACCCGCCGGTGCAACGTCATGCGATGTGAATGAAGTGGCATCGTTGCAGAGCTGATCAACCGGTCCAGCTGTTGCAACGGAGCTCGTTTCCGGGGACGTGTCATTGATCAGCTGCTGCTCCTGCTGCAGCACGGCGTGCTGCCCTGCAAAATTGGAGGTGTTGCAGAGGTAACCCGGCTGCAGGTAGTTTGTGCAAAACAACATGTTCATCTGGTTCTGTTGTAGCAGCATGTTTGGAACGATGCTGTTGGTTGGGTTCAGCACTGCGTTTGCTGCGGCTAGGTTGGCGATGAGGTTAGTTGCGTCGTTGTTGGAGCCGATGGCATGGAGGAGCTGCTGTAGCAGCTGCGCCTGCCTGAGGGTGCCGGTGTCTAGTCCTCCGAGACTCGCGGCCGCCGCAGCCCAGAGGAGGGCTCCGTCGAGGTTGTGATGGCTCTGGTCGGGTGGCAGCTGCTGGTGGGTAACAGGGTCGACGCCCATGCGCAGGAGCTTCTTCCGGATGTGGGTGTTCCAGTAGTTCTTGATCTCGTTGTCCGTCCGGCCATCCAGGTGCGTCGCGATCGTCGACCACCTAAATCCCAACAAAAAATTATGTCAGTGTCACTTCCAGAGTAACAACTACCCCAAAAGCCAACGGTGAAGAAATTGACAGTGCATGGCGGCTAAGCCGTGTGTGGACTGTGGAGTAGTTGGAACTTGGACGTCTTGGACGTGGACTAGGTACGTACTTGTTGCCGAGGCCGGCGTGGAGGGTGATGATGAGGCGCTCCTCGTCGTCGGAGAAGTTGCCGCGCTTGATGTCGGGGCGGAGGTAGTTGGTCCACCGGAGGCGGCAGCTCTTGCCGCAGCGGTTGAGCCCGGCGGCCTTGGGCAGGCCGCGCCAGCTGCCGACTTTCCCCCCGCGCTTCTGGATGTGCTCCACCAGCGTCTTGTCCTCCTCCTCAGTCCACGGCCCTTTCTTCACGCCGGCGTCGTGGCAGCAGCACGGCGACCTCCCCATCACAGATCTTACACTCTTTACTAGCTAGAAAAAGGTCCTTGGTGCGGTGGTTATTAGAACACAGAAGCTAGGTAGGAGTGAGACTGTTCTTGTCTTCCTACGGGCTGGTATATATAGAGGTTGGGATGGAACGCCGCCTGCCATTCGGTGGTCGTAGTCCATGACAGATTGACAGGCACGCGCGAGAGGTGCTGTGCGGAAGCTGCGAGTTTTCCTTCCATTCTTCTGTCGTGGGCTCGTGGCCATTAGTATTGAACGCCAGATACTCTGAACAAAAGGCGTGTGTACGATGTAAGTCAAAGAGGGTAGTTGCCTCGGAGATTTGGCTCACGTAAGACCAGATATATCCTGCATGCTGCGGTTCACACATGCATGCATGGATGCAACAAGTAGGAAAAAAATGATCACTGTGAACAAGTGGCAGGCTGCCGTATAGAAAATTCAGGATCTGGTTAAGTACGTACGCTAGCTAGCTCCTTAATTTTCGGGCACTTACGTTACGTAGCTAGCTAGCATGTGTCACGGACGAATGAGGTAACCGGCCCGGGGCTATCCTCTCCAAGGAGAGGAATGGAACCTTCCCCAGTTCCTTCGACTGCTGATCGAGACAGTGATCTCACTGCTGAGTAATGCATGGCTGCAATAGTATGTTCCAAATTAATTTACGTCCATGTTTTGGTCTCTCGTTGCGAGAACCTATAGTACTACTGGCGGCTTGACTGATCGAGGTTCACCAAATGATTTGGGTGATGAATTCCGAGAAGAAACCCATTAAAATACTCTTGAGAACCTGCTACCAAAAATTAGGCATGCGTCTGATGAAGAATGACGGTACTGTCTGCGATGAGCGTTCTCTTGTCGCCAAATTTTTCACGGGCCATGGCTCTCGGTGCTAGGTCTCACTCTCACGACGGTTGCTCACCAGCCAATTGATCCAGACCGTCATCACCTGGTAAGCTAGAATAGTCCGTGTGCGTGTACCTGGATGTGGTGGCGTCTAAGTTATCAGACATGGTTGTGTTTGTTCATGGCACGTTCAATCTAAACCCACCCTCTCTAAGAGCAACTCTAGCAGATCTGTTAAAATGCTCCGACCCATAAAATAACCGTCAATATGACATACGGGTGTGTTAAAAGTGGTAGAACAAATGTGCTACTCCCTCCGATCCATTTTAATTGACGCACACTTAGTATTACTCCCTCCGATCCATATTAATGGGCACAAGCTTAGTACAATTTTGTACGGAATTGTACTAAGCTTGTGCCCATTAATATGGGTCGAAGATAGTACTTTAATACAAAGTTGTACATGCGTCAACTAATTTGGATTGGAGAGAGTACTATATTTTTTCGACCTGTAAGTTTTTTTGTAGGGAGCGTCAAAATCAACTCCGCAGCCCATGAGAAGGCCTATGTCCTCATTGCAAGTGCATGCATGAAAGTGTGACGCATCTCTTCGTCTCCTGCCGCTTCACCATCCGCCTTTGGAGTAGTACAAATGTTCGGCATTGATGGTCTCGACACTCAACACTGATACATGAAGGGCTCTGTCAATAGTTGGTGGTTTAGGATCACCCGACCTGACAAAACACATAGAAGGGCCATCGCCTCCCTCGCAAATCGCAATGCTTATTTCTTGGATCGTTGAACGAAAGAAATACGAGAATCTTTAGACTCAAGTCCACTCTATCAGAGCATGGTTAATAGTATAGCCGGCCGTTGGCTATAAGGAGATGTCATGTCATCTATAGCCAGCCTTATAGCCAACTAGTACAATGGTTAGGGATAAATATGTACTACTTTATTGATACACAGTCCACATTTCTATCTCACAAAGTGCTTAGGAGCACGTGCTGCAGCTGGCTACTAATCTGAAGCCCGCTTCTCTTCTCTCTCCTTTCCTCTCTCCTCCACCTCACCTCAAATATAATATTTTAATGCTTATAGCCTACTGACTGTACCTTATTGTACTTGCTCTCACCGATCCTACTCAGCCTCATTATTGAAGAGGCAAAGCTTTGGGTTGCGGTCGGCGTAAATAATATAGGGTACCTTATGCTAAGAGAATAATCACTCATGCATGTGCAAAAGGAGTTTTGTAACACCTAATCTCTATGTTCTTCTTAAGGTAAATCTTTTGCCTTCATTTCAGATTTTTTTTGCGCTGCTAGGTAAAGGAAAGCAGCTGGTTCCTTGCAGGGATCCGATTCCAGGCCGTGACGAGCGACGGACGAAGGAGGGGCCGGTCCGGCACCTGCTGCTGCGGCCCTGCTGCTGCGGCTCCGACCTCGGCGCCCGGCGCTCTGGCCTCGGCCGCCCCGGATGTGGCTGTTCCGGCCTGGGTGGAGGTTGGACGGCGCCGCCCGAGGCTGGAGAAGGCGGCTGCTCCCCCTTCCAAAAAGGATGCTGGACTGCCTCGCACTTTCAAACAGAGGACCTTCGGCCTCTGCTTTCGGTGCTTGGCGTCGGACCACTTCGTCGCAGGCTGCCGCGGCCCTGCCCGGTGCTTGGGTTGTGGCCACCCCGGTCATCGGGAGCGGGAGTGCTTGGCACGGCATCCTTCCGGTTCAGAACATCGCCGTCCCCCCTCGCGCCTACCGGGCCTCGTCAGCAGCCTTCCCCTGCAGCGGATCGCCTCCAGCCCCACTTCATCGACCTGGTCGCACTTGGGCTTCGGTGGTTGCGCATCTCGACAGCCCTGCGACGGATGATGTTGTGTCGGCGGCTGACCCCGGCGTGCCTCCTGCTGTTTGGGAGCCCTTGCGGCCTCTCCTTGCAGCCCAGGCGGAGGCGCTCGGCGCTGAGCTGCAGGCCTTGTTCGCTGCTCGTCTTGAGGTGTTGTTCAAGCCTCTTCAAGACTTGGTTGCTGTTGTGAAGAGTTGGACTGCTCAAGTCTTAAGCCTATGGGAACCTATGAAAGCTATCGGGGGCAGCCAAGACCTTGCCAATGTTGAATCTGCTCCTCCTGATGTGGCCGATGGTGAGGATTGCAGTGCGCTCGTTGTGGCTGGCTGCTCAGCTGAGTTGAGTGAGAGGGCTCAGTCCGTCGATGATGCGCCTGCCTTGGAAAAGGTCATGCTCGAGGTGGTGCTCCCAGGCGTGCAGGACCAGGAAATGGCTCTACCTGGCAATGGCATGGTGCAGACGGAGGTGATCTTACCCTCTTCATCTGCGAAGCTGGATGAGTTCTGGAGCAGCTTCAAGTCCACTGCGCCGCACTCGTTGCTTGATGCACCGATCCAAGTGCAGCTCAAAGGGGACCTAAGTTGTGCTCAGAGGCGGAGCGGACGCCTGGATAAGAAGAACAAAGAGTGCAATATCCCGGTTGCCAAGCGTGCTGAACACAAGTTGGCGGAGTCCTTTGGAGATCTTCCAAAGGGATCAACCCCAAAGAAAGGCTCCGAGGAAGATGTGGAAGAAAAGATGCAGCCTCTTTTGGGGTTGTGCAAAAATCCTGCCTCGCCTTCGGCGACCCAGGCAATTCGTGAGTTGGTCTTGGCTAATGTTTAGTCGTTGTTTCTCTTTGGTTAGGCGCAGGTGCTCCTCTTGTTGTAGTGAGGACGGTCTTGGTTGGGTATGAAGTGTTTCCGACGGCCTTGGGCCTTGGGACACTTCTATCTGGATCAGACGATGTCCCCTAAATTCTAGTCGGATGTGTGTGGTTTTTGCTGGTTTTCCTTAATTAACCTTGTTAGGAATAGTTTATGCCCAAAGCATCCTTCCGTAGATTAATGTCTTTTATGTATAGACACCTCTTCAATTTTTCTCTCCCAACAGTTGTGTCTCTTGTAACAATCACGTCCCTTGTACCAGGTGCCATTGGCACCCCAAATCCTTGTATAAATAACACTTTGCTCTCCGAAGAGCGGGAAGGCCAAGCATCTCGCTGCTCCGCGCGCCGGCCGTGGCCGCGCCCGGCGCTCCGCCCGCTGCCGCACCACGGCCACCGCGCCGCCGGCCGCACCACTCGTCGCCCCGGTGGCTTCGCGCCTCCGCCCTCGTGGCCGCGCGTCATCCCATGGCTACGGTTCGCCCAGCGCCCGTGGCTGCGCCGGCCTTGCCCGCCCCGCGCCTTGCGCCCGTGGCCACCCGGCCATCGTCAGCCCCGCGCCCAGCCGTCCCTGCTCCGCCTCGTCCTGCCGCCGGGCCTCCGCGCCCGAGCCCAGCCGTGCGCCGCGCCTCTCGCCCGGCTGCCCGGCCTCCGTGCACCGCGCCCAGCCCATGGCGCCTGCCCCGCGCACTCCACCAGCACGCCCATCCCGGCGTCGCTGGAGCAGCCAAGCCGGTGCACTACGGCGCTCTTTACGGGAGATATCCCAATCACGGGAACTACTCATGTGAAAGAGATAGAATCTTATCTCTTCGCAAGTTTTGCACTCTAGTCCTTGCGGCTTTACCTATTTCTAAATAGGTCAAAACTTGTATTAATTGTGATTTTGCGGTCAATTTTAACAGTGATTTTATTCACGTTTTAGACCGTTAAATCTGGTACATATATTTCAATACCGTTTTCTGTTGAATACCAACGTACTTTTTTTTCAGGGAAAATACCAATGTATTCCAGATACTAAATTGATGTATATATTTTCATGTTAAACACATGTCAAAAATAATATGTCTATTTGCAATTGAGATTTTCAATTTATTGCAAATACATATGCAAAATTTAAGGCGATTTCTTCAAATTGATGCTTGGGATCACAAGGTAGTCATATGGATCTACTACCTACGCAGATTAACGTTGACTACTGATAAAGCCTACAATTTGTCGCCTCGACATTATGATTGCTTTACTGAGTGCTCTCCCACACATTTTACTAAGTCATGAGATAAGGCATTAGGAGCGAGTATCTACAGATTTCATCAGATTATACTTCCTAGTGCTGCGATATCTACTCCATTTCGGAGACTATCTTCAAAGTATCATACTTAGCAGTTTGAGATACACACTAATAATTTCAAGTCACCTTCTTGAAATCTATTAATTTTGCAAAATTATGATGTATTTATATTACGCAATATGTAATATAAATAAACTACCGGTATTTCACCGAAGATAATATGTTCAATGTGTTTGCATTTTGCAATCCCTACAACATATACACATGGTACAATAATATTATTTTGCAATTGAGGTTCATTTTCTTGCAAAATAAATATCAATTCACCATCAATTAAGTCCAAAAATGCTTGCAAAGCACAAAATTAACTTAATTTGAATTGAGTTGATATGCAAAAAATTATTATCTCAAATTTATATATGGGATCACAAGATAATGTGGCATCTACTGCGCAATATGCAGATTATCCACAATTAATATAAGGTCTACATTTTGTCAAAATTGACATTCTGACTACCTTCATTGTGCTCTTCCATATATCTTAATCATACAAAAACATAAGGTACTAAGACCCAGACATCTACTGACTATAGTCAGATTATGTTTCTTAGTACTGTGAGATATACCTCATAATATATGCAATTATCTCCAAAGTGTTATCATAGATGATTTGAGATCTACATTCAAGTCTTCACTTGAACTCACAACCTTGCAAAATTTTATTACAACATTTCCATGATGACTTCTAAATTACTAACAAGTGAGTAAAAAAAGTCTATGGTTTGAAACCCATGTAAGCCAAGATGACCATAATTCGATGAGCAAACTCTCGAAGGTCACAACTAAATCTACATGTCATATGGATGTTGAGGTCAACAATGTGTCTCATGGAATTATAGCGGCACGTCACACACCCCATGGTGCATGCCCCGCTAGCAAATCAAAATTACGAGTGAACATGTGGCAAGTTATCAATAAGGTATGAACATCATGAGGACATCATCTTGCCTAAAGCAAATCATGATTGAACACATCTCCGACTCCAAGGTTTATATCCGTGGGAGAATACCATCATGAGGTTCATAAAATTTGCTTCAGCTTGCAATTTGCAGAAACAACCCACATTATGGTGAAAATAGAAGACATTGTCTACTATTTTTATCGTCGATAGGATCTTAATTATAGCAACAATATCGTGCAAAAGGTACCTAGTTTTTTTCCTCGATCTTCTACATTTACTACTCTAGGAGGAGAAACTTGATGAAAACTTTAAAAACCATCCTTACAACCATGTCGGTTTTTCTCCTCTACATGTTGTATATGCACATTTTCGGGATATCAAGTTTGATGGCTCTCCTAAAAGTCAATCAACAAACTGCAAAGGGAAATGCAAAAGTAATGAGAAGCACAAGCCACATGCATCAGACCGTGGGAAAGGCACTATAAAGATGAAGTTTCATACAAAGTAATCTTTATCAAAAGGGTGTATGCTACAAGCATCAGCCGAAATTGTCATACCCTACGACATATGGATCAATTTTGTTGAAAACAATCCATGACACAAACAACCGATCCGCTGAAGGGTAAAGATATGAAGCACACTTCAATCTTCAATCTGACAGTATCCAGGAAGCTATTGTTCACATCATGTGACAACAAAGCACTCCAACTGTCACAAAATCCCATCAACAAGGAGAACATGGTCATCAAATATTTTTGCATGACATGTTTTTGAGATTTCACTAGTCTATCAACTCCTTATCGACATTCATTTATTGTTGTAATAAATACATTGTTGTCGTTGTCATCATATATTGTTCATCACAATATAGTGTATCAGCACTTTGATACAATTACATTTGTATGTGTTCTATATATCTAATAAAGGTTTCTCATATTGAGAATCTTCAAAACTATATATAGATTTCTACGGGGGTCAATCTGATGAAAGAGTATAAGTGCCTTGTGGACATACGCACCACGAACTCTATACCTAGGGCAGTAAAAAAATTACACTCTTACTAAGAGAAAAAGAGACATTTTAACAATCGCTAAATGTGATGATGTAATTATTGGTTCAACTTGAATCATATTACTGTCCCTATGGATACTCAAGAACAATCAAGGATTTATTTATTGAGTCCAGGTTTAACTCGTATCCCACTAAACTATAGAGATATTTGTCAAAACGGTTTCTATATAGAAACTCATGATAACAACAAAGAGAAATATATTCTCTTTACCATATGCAACAGATATAAAAGCACATTCTCTGTGTATCATCAGAATTGCACTACACATACTTCAAACCCCGTAGCACATGTTGCATACAAGATAGTTTTTCAGTATGTTATTTACATGACAAACTTGGCACACTCGCCTTGGTCATTCTGACAATGACTTGAAATGAAAACTATCAACAATTCCATTAATCATGCCTAAAATGATGCTAAGTTCTAACAATATTTGGATTTTATGTGCACTACATGTGACAAGGAAAGCTAATTTTAAGGTCCAGGCACCTTAAAGTGTTTAACCACTCAGATTCCTTGAACGCATCAAGCTGAGAAAAGTGGTACTTCTCAACCATTGATTGGACTATTCAGTTTGTTCTATGGTTCTAAAAGGTACATCTACACGATTGTCTTCTGTGTGCATCTACCCACATGAACCATTGACTCATTATCATGAAAATCAATTTCAATGAAATTCGAATGGACAATGTTGCAAATATCTGTGTGTGCCATGAACATGGCCCTATGATGTAAATTAAGCACTTTGTCCCATATGTCCAGTTTCAAAGTGGTTTGATGGCATCATGTATCCAAATAATTAAGCTCATTGCATGATCTTTACTTCGGAATTGTAGCTTACCAACTTGACGTTGGAGCCATGCAGTTTTACACTCTGCTGACTTAATTCAACTGTAACATACTACATATCGTAGTACGCCCCTCTAAAATCAGTACGTGGAAATGAAAAGTATTTCCCATCTGCGATAATTCGGTTCCATACCGATATCACCACCATAGCATACATCAATAGCCCTTCACATAAAATTTGGATCTATGTGAGGAATAATTGTATTTCCGTCATCTATAAATACCTTAAGCCCCTGTCAGGGGGAGTTATTCATGGCTCGTATGCTCAATGAGGAACATTTCCAGGCATTAGGGGGAGATATTGAGTACCAAAAAGAATGCCAGGAAATCACTTGGAATGTTCAGCACATTTCCACCTCAAATCCACGTACTCGAAGATCTAAACCCACTGTTTAGAAGATTTGCAACACATTGCAAATAACCTACCAATCTCATTTACCGACTATATCGGTGTCACTAAATCCTATAATCCTACAAAAATGCGCCCAAAAGAGTGGAGGTACCAACAAAAACCACTCAACTCCCCATTCAAAACAAGAGGGGGAGAAGTACGACCACAATACATCAGGATTCAGCTTTCCGCAAGAAACAAAGGATATTGAGGCCTCTGACTCGGTAAATGCAAGTCAACTTCACGTTGATAGACGCCTAATGGGTAGTATACACCCAATGAGAGGAAAACCTCCATAACCCAGCTCAATAGTGCACACAATGACTGGGACATCAAAAACCTAGACTCAACCATATTGGGAAACACGAAGAGTCATCAAGGGTAACAAGATTTCACAAAAAAATTATACATTATGGAGAATCATATAAATGAAAGCCTACAATTGTCGACATAAATTTCTCATGATTGCAAACAACCTTTACAATGATCCGGATCCAAAGACCATGGCCATGGCAGAGTTTAGATAATACTCGCTCGGACTGGACTCAAACAAAGGATGCAATCCAAGAAGAAATAGCCTTGCTCAACAAAAGGAAGGTATCCACAAAAAGTAATATCTACACTAGATTTCCTCCAAAAGTGGAATGAAAACATACTGGTGGTGAATAACAAGGCTTGTAGCATAATGGTTCACGCAGATACCCAAATCGATTCTCCATACACAAGTGAAATCAATTTCCGATAATTATCTCAATGGCAGTACAAATCATCTATTTATGCAGTTGATAGATGTAGTGACCACATATATTAATGTGTCACTTGATTCAGACATATAAGTTCCTCATGGGAATTCCAATTCTGAATCCAAAATGAAAATGCAACATGTTTTGTGTAAACTCAATAAGTCACTACATGACTTACAATAGTCGATAAATTTGGTACAATCGACTTACTGAGTTCCTTATGCAAAAGGATACTCCAACAATAATGATGATTTCCCATGCGTGTTCATCAACAAATCCTCATTAGGATTCCACTATCAGTGCATGGTAATGATTATAACATCATTGACAACACACACGATATTGATGAAGAACGTAATCATCCATAGACGGAATTTGAGATGAAGGATGTAAGTAAAAGCAAACTTTGCTTTAGCTACAATTCGAGCCCCTTCACTCATATATTATGATACACCATGTTGTCTATATCCAAAATATATTGGACATGAACAAGTCTTATCCATCTATAACTTACATGATTGTTCAATCTCTAGACGTAGAGAAAGATCCATTTTAAACCATGAGAAGATGGAAATAAGATATTGGAACCCAAGGTTCCATACTCTAGTGCCACTAGATCCACCAAACACAATTGGTTTGGACTCGTGAATATCTTTGATATCTCCAAGGCACAAAACACATTGTCCTAGTTTTTCAATTAAATATGGACACCAATATCATCGGATACACCGATCAGATCCCCACTATGTCAGACCGTAGACACACGTCGTGTACTCACTTGATGTGATAGCCATCCTATGAAAGTCTTTAAAATAGACCTTAGTGGCTAGAGTGCGAATTTTTGGAGGCCGAGCTACACGTAGCCCTTTATTTTGAAAAAATCGTAAAAATATTTTAAAAAATTAAAAAAATTATATGCAAACTTATATGTATTCTGCACGAACATGTCAAATTTTGTTCGAAAATATTGTAATATGCAATCTGCACAAAAAAAACAAAATTTCAGCCCAAAACCAACAACAAAAAGGCCCATTTAAAATCAAACATTTGTCTTTTTTTCATACGCCACATGTGAAAGTATAATGGTATGAAAATTTGCACATATGTCATATACATGTGTATGTATACTCATAAAAAAATTCAATGCTTTTTGAATAATGTAAAATATATTTTATGACTTGTTCAAAATAAAGGGCTACGTGTAGTTCGGTCTACGTTAGCATTATCCGTTAGTGGCTACATCTACCAATCATTTTGAAATACATGACCTCATATTAATATATGTTGCTTTACAAAATGATAAACCACATACAACATTCATGTGGAATTGGTTCTATTGAATCACTAACTACTTGTGTTGCTTAGATGCAAAGGGTTATATAAGAAGCAATATCACTAAGCATATTTCCTCAAATTACAAGGATCAGGGGGAGTCTCTTCCTGAAATATAACCTATCCAAACATTATATTATACTCTTTTTCCCTTTATGAGTTTACTCTCAAGGTTCTCATCAAGGTTTTTAATGAGGTAATATCAACACAAGAATATATGTCATACCTCCTATTTTTCCCCACCGGGGTTTTTAACGGATGTATACAAGGCATATTAATTGTCCTCTAAACTTACTAATTAAGTTTTGTCCTTTCAAGGTTTTCTCATATAAGTTATCAAAGAGACAATTACCATCAAATGTCATATCATTTTCTCCTTATATTTTCCCACTGGGTTTTAAAGGAGTTTTCAATGACATATCAGATCACACTCTTTTTCCTTATGAGCTTTCTCTCAAAGTCTCTCATAAAAGGTTTTAATGAGGTGATATATGCAATACTTTCAACATTCCCCAAAAGGGATTTTAAATGAAAGTATACCAAGCATATATATTGTTCTCCAAATCATCAAAGAGTTTTTCTCCTTCTTCAAAGGTTTTTATCATATGAGTTATCAAGGAGACAATAATCATTATATGTTGCATCATTTTCTCCTTATTTTTTCCCCACTGGGTTTAAAGGAGTTCTAGCAACATATTTAGAGGAGTTTTACAAGATCATATATGCTTGTGATCAAGACCAATATTTTCAAGATTATACAAGGAATACAAGATATACAAGACGAAGCTTTGTGCAAGGGGGAGTGTTAGGAATAGTTTATGCCCAAAGCATCCTTCCATAGAGTCATGTCTTTTATGTATAGGCACCTCTTCAATCTCTCTCTCCCAACAGTTGTGTCTCTTGTAACAATCACGTCCCTTGTAACAGGTGCCATTGGCACCCCAAATCCTTGTATAAATAGGGCTTTGCCCAAAAGCAATAAACACAAGTTTAGATCAATCATTTCTATTCTTTACAAACATGATCCTTTTTGGTTTTCAGGTCCGGTTTCCCTTATTAACTGGACCACTTTTCCTCTTCCTGTAATGTGTTGCCGGAGCTCCCGGCTCTCTTGACGAGGTTCCGTCAAAAATATAAATATCCAAGCACAAGCCGGGCGCGGAAGAAGAACGTCTCCGACTGTCAGCTTCGCTTGTCTTATCCCCAAGACCCTCCCGGCGTTTCTCTCCGGCAGGTACCGGCTGCCACACCCTCCGGCAGGTTTAAAATCTAAAAGGCATGGCATCAGAGTCTCACAGGGACAAGTGCTTCTTGGCCGATGACCTTTTTCACATGGAAAACGCACCCCACGCATCAATTTTTCTTAAACATTCGCTGTTCAAAGCGAGACACCCAGGACTACGTCCGGCAGCCGGTACATGTGTAGCCTCCAATCCTCCATAGTGGTTTGGTTCGCACGTCGGCATCGCTTCGGTAAACGCGGCGTGCGTACGTGAGATATCTCTCTCGCCGGCGAGACGTTAAGCACGACGACCTGCATTTTCCCAGCTGCATGCGTCGGCGACTGGACGAACACGGCAGTCAAATACGTTAAAGAACCGATCGAGCGGTTACAGTTTTCTAAGGAAGAGAGAAAAACTACTAGTAGTACTGTTGTTTTGTCCCGGCGAGATGATTGGGTTCAGCAGCGGAGCAGGGGTAGCTAAGCTTCGCCTAGAATCTTCCCTGGTTGCCCGCGTTCACAAGCATTTAGCAGTTCCTATGTGGTTTCGTGCATGGGTAAGTACAACATCAGCAACGATATTTCACCATCGCCTATAGAGTTAATTACAGAAAACCACGATAATTCGAAATAGGGTTACAGAAAACACATTTTTTTAAATCATTAATTTAAGACTAATCTTTTTATAAAAACCACAGATCGCATGTTTAACCTGTTTTGACCACGTTTTTTTTATAGATTGGACCTATCTGTAAGGACGTTGTTTTTTGGAAACATCGTTAAAAATATTATAAAAAAGCATCAATCAGGTCCTCCGGAGCCCCAGTCGCACCACAAATGGACAACCCCTGTTGCTGCTTCCGTCGTCGCTGGGAAGGCCGCCGGGAAGAAAGACCTGCCTCCGGCTCTGGCAAGCCAAGCCCACGGCAGGTCGCCACCTCGCTGCATCTGCCTTCCTCCTCTTCCTCTTCCCCTTCCTCTTTCCTCTCCTTGTTGGCCAACATATAGCCGTAGCAGCAGCCGGGCAGCGGCGCGCACCAGCGCGACGTGGGGAGGCTTACGAGCTAAGCGTGGGTGAGGCGCGGCGGCACCAGCGTGGTGCACGGGCGAGGCGCGTGGCCCACACACGGGCGAGGTGCAGCCAATGACGCACTGGCAAGGCGCGCCCAGAGCACGGGCGTGGTGCGGGCACGGTGGGTGAGCGGCAGCGCATTGGCAAGGCGCGGCCAGCCCAGGAGGCGTACGGGTAGCAGCTGGGGACTCGATTGCTTTTATTTTTTATTTTTTGATGGATTATTCTGTAAAATTAATTTGCCATTGGTTTCACGACATCCTTACAGATAGGCTTCATATGTCATAATCATACTTAAATAAAGTAAATCGAGCGATGTATGGTATTTGCAAAAGGTTAATCCTAAACTTAGTGATTTTCGTAAGAAATAATATATATGTCTTCTGTAATTTTATCTTAAATTATCGTGGTTTCGTGCGATTAACTTTCGTTCATGTCTCCCGTCGTCAAGCGTCGCAACTAACTATCGTGGTTTTGTCTGAGACCATGTAGTAGTGCCAACATCATTACTGCATGTACGTACTCGTTGCTAAGTACGCGTACCTCGTACACGTCAGGTTTTCTAGCTAGCGACCTGAACCATGTGTCTGCATGAATAGAAACGTGCCTATATAGCTACGTTACGTACGTGTTCGAGAAAGACTTTGCCATCACGCCATTCCACATGCTCGAATGGATTTGCTTTTGACTGACCTCTGCATCTCATTTGATCAGAAAACAAATGCTCCGTCCTCAACTTCAGATAACGCTGTACCGACTTCAACAATTCCATCCCATTTCCTATTCAACACCAAGTCAAAACCCAAAAGATCAAGAGGATGGTCTCTCAACTTAACTGGCACGAGCTGCGAAAGTCAGCAGAGTTCGTTTTACCTTTTGCTTAAAAATATGCTACTGTACTTTACAAGTCATTATCCATTGATTGAAACGACACAAAGGACTTCCTTAAAGGTGTGATGATCATTGATCACTCACATCGATCCCTATTTTGTTTCCTTAGCAAAGTCAATGGCTTGGAACATCGGGCAAGCCTTTAGCCTACCTAACTGCTAACTATAAACGAGCCTTTTGGCTGCAATTGTATGGATCAGCTTGAGTACCAAGGAATGGCGGATCTATAGGCTCCTTTCCGTCGTTCAGAAGCTGCAGTGTTTGACTCTTTCTTTTAGAATGGCTAAGGGCAATTTCAACCAGTTGATCTAGATGTACATGTATACACAGATTATATATTTGTCTGTCTGAATGACCATGCAGACATCAAATGTCTGCTCGTATTGGTCGTCCGGTCAATGCGTTTGACATGCACAGCACATTTCAGATCTTTGACTCAAATTATAAATATATATATAAATATAAACATGCCCCCTTCGTTTTAAATTAGATGACTTTCATTTGTATACATGTCTAAATACACATGTGTATAAATGGAAGCCATCTAATTTGAAACAGAGGGAGTTGTCATGCCATCAAAAATTCACCATTACATTAATTAAACTTACAAATATAACTATTAAAAAGTAAATTCTAATGCTCATTGTCATCATCGCTGATGACATCGATGAAGGTAGGATGCATCTATGGCCACTCTGGAACCGGTGTTTGCAGTGACCTGACCGTCTATGCGCAACGTAGCGTGCCTCCTCTTGCTCGAGCGACATCGGGAACAAGGACGTCCATCGCTGCCTCGGTGACAATGTGGGGACGAGGACGAGTGCAGCCACAATCTAACGCGCAGAGAATCTCGGATAAGCCTGACCAGAGCGTGGGTTAGTCTAGCTCGAATGCCTCGACGTCCTACTTGGGCATCGTCGTCCTCGGCGACCTCCTACTCGAATGCACGCGTTCAGCGTTTGAGACGAGCAAAGTAGCGGCTAGAGGGGAGGTGAGGACGCCGTGTGAAGCCAAATATGTCCACATGGCTGCAGATGAGATCGGGGTTGCATAGGCAGATGTTTGAAACCGGGATGCCAAAATTTACATGTACAACACAATTTCAATACACGTGTTCCAATTTTTTTGAATTGCACTACATATTACTCTCAAAAATGCTACACACACGGATGATTACGGGCCTTTAGAGGGTTACCTTCCAATTATCATTAATCCCCCCTCCCTGAATTTAACCCGGGTGGGCCCCGCTGAACTCCATTAGTCCAATCACATCGTTGTAAATAATGACCAGTCTGTATTGCCCTGTAACCAGCCCGTGTGTCTAGCAAAGCTCTATTATTCTCGCTCTAGGTATCATTACAAATCCAACAAATAGACCCAATATAAGCTTTATGTCGAAGCTATCTTTGTTTAGATGGAGTATAAAGATATGGTATATATACATTGTTTTGCATTTTTAGAGGGGATGCTAACTCACATCGGCGAAGTCATCACTCAGGTAGACTCACCACAGAAGTTGTCGCCGGAGTTACATATTCAGATGCCATATAAACTGTTCGTGTAGACTTCCAACATGAATCTAGAATAATTAAGGCCGGCCATCAGTCTCAAGGGCCTTCATGAGCTCCATCAGCTTCAACCCTGCAAAAGCAAAATTCCTACCCCAACTAATAAGGTATCCGAGAGGAACATGACAATGCACCTATTGGATGGTGTTACGTCCATAAAATGCAAGTCTGGTAGATCATCCTTAATTAATAATTTTCCCTTTGGCATTACATTGATGGAGTAGTACACATGGTGATGTTCATTAATTATTTCTGTAAATCAGTAGTTTTTTAGAGGGTGGAAACTAGTGTAACAAAATCAATCTGATATTTCTGACAAAATGACATGTTTAATGGGCCCACATACCAGTCTAATGTGGCGACGATATGTTGTGGACCGGACGGTTTTCAGTCAGATTGTTGACTTCTCTCTTAGAGCCAGGTTGGGACTTGGGATCAGCATCGTGCACAAGTGACATCAAAACATCAAATTATCAAAACATCAAACTTCACAGACAAAAAAATGACTCTATTGCAAGAACCACAATGAACAGTGAACACACAAACAAATCAATGAGTTTTGAATCAACTGATCTCCATGTCTCTTCTAGGCATGACGTTCAGACGTTACAGATTCTGTACAAAACTGTTGTAAACAACACATCTCAGCCGGATGGAGCAATCTATAAACGGTAGCTTTCCTCCAATATGTCCTGCCAGAAAGAATCACTGTCCAGAGAGCACAGACTGGGTAGCTCCATCATGGGCTCGAGCAAGCCGTCGAACTCCTGCACCGGCGATCGGTCAGTGGCACAGTGCTGATCAGCTGCCTCAGCCGCTGTGTAGGAGCTCGTTCCCGGAACCTGAACGTTGATCAACTGCTTTTGCACCACGTCTTGCTCTGCATAGCTCGAAGTGTTGCAGAGATACGCCGGCTGTAGATAGTTCGCGGCAGGCAACATGTTCATCTGATCCTGGAGCAGGAGGCTTGGAACGACGCTTCTGCTTGAGTTCAGCATTGTGCTTGCTGCGGCCAGGTTGCCGATGAGATTAGTGGCATCGTTGATGGCGCCGATGGCCTGGAGCAGCTGCTGCAACTGTTGTGCCTTCCTGAGAGCGCCGGTGTCCAGGCCGCCGAGGCTCGTGGCTGCGGCAGCCCAGAGGAGCGACTCGGGGAGGAGGGCGGCGGCGACGCCGTTGAGGTGGCGGTTGGCCTGGTCGGATGGCAACTGCTGGTGCGTGACGGGGTCGACGCCCATGCGTATGAGCTTCTTCCGGATATGCGTGTTCCAGTAGTTCTTGATCTCGTTGTCCGTCCGGCCATCCAGGTGCGTCGCGATCGTCGACCACCTAAATCCCAACAAAAATTAATCCATGTCAGTGTCACTTCAAGACTAGTAACAACTATCACAAAACCAACTCCACAGCTCCACAGGAGGAAATTGACAGTGCATGCATGGCGGCTAAGCTGTAAGCTGTGAATGGTGGAGTGGTTGGACTTTGGACTTGGACGTACTTGTTGCCGAGGCCGGCGTGGAGGGAGATGATGAGGCGCTCCTCGTCGTCGGAGAAGTTGCCGCGCTTGATGTCGGGCCGGAGATAGTTGGTCCACCGGAGGCGGCAGCTCTTGCCGCAGCGGTTGAGCCCGGCGGCCTTGGGCAGGCCGCGCCAGCTGCCGACGTTCCCGCCGCGCTTCTGGATGTGCTCCACCAGCGCCCTGTCCTCCTCCTCCGTCCACGGCCCTTTCTTCACGCCGGCGTCCTGGCAGCACGGCGACCTCCCCATCTCAAATCTTCCACGAGCGCACGGTAGCAGTACGTACGTGCACGCTCTGCTAGTTAGCTAGATGTGGTTCGATCGATATGCAGTGGCATGAGACTGTTTGGGCTCGGTATATATAGAGGTTGGGAACTTGGGATGCATTGCAAGTCAGCCATTCGGTGGTCGTAGTCCATGGCAGATTGACGGGCACGCGCGAGATGTGCAGCGGAAGCTGCGAATTTTCCTTCCATGGACATTAGTATTGAGCAGCTTGTGTGTGTCGGATACTCGTGCAGAAAAGTTGTGTGTACGATGTAAGTCAAAGAGGGCAGTTGCCCCGGAGATTTAGCTCACGTATGACCAGATATATCCTGGATGCTGCATGTCGCAAGGCAGGCAACAAAGGAAGGATTAAAGTAGCTGCCACCAAGTGGCAGGCTGCCGTATAGAAAAGGAGTTCTGAGGTTGCTCTGTGTAGCGTAGCACCTGTAATCCAGGATCCAGTTAGTTAAGACTTTCTCCAAATGCATTGATGCTTAGATAAGGGCTCTCGCAATGCATTGTTTCTTAGCACAATATCATAGGAGCAATAAAAACTTAAGATACAACCCCCACAATGCATTGTTTCTTGGAGATTGTATCTTATTTAATGATTTTAGCTACATACATAATTATGATTGGTCTAATCATGCTTTTTGCATATGGCCACGTGCAAATGTTGTATCTTAGCTAAGATACAACTTCCCTCTCTTTCTTCATTAAATAGTATGCCACATAAGCAAAATGCCTATGATTACGCGCTAAGATACAAGCATTAGGAGTGCCCTAAGGGCTCTCCCAATGCATCGTTTCTTAGCACAATATCATAGGAGCAATAAAAACTTAAGATACAACTACCATAATGCATTGTTTTTTAGAGGTTGTATCTTATTTAATGATTTTGGCTACATGCATACACGTGATTGGTTTAGCCATACCTTTTGCATATGGCCACGTGCAAGGGTTGTATCTTAGCTAAGATACAACCTCACTCTCTTTCTTCATTAAATACTATGCCACATAAGCAAAATGCCTATGATATCGTGCTAAGATACTAGCATTGGGAGTGCCCTAAGGTGCTAAGGGTATTAAAAAACTTAGCAATCAATATTTCCAATGCATAGGTGCTTAACTATTAGGGCTCTCCCAATGCATCGTTTCTTAGCACAATATCATAGGAGCAATAAAAACTTAAGATACAACTACCACAATGCATTGTTTCTTAGAGGTTGTATCTTATTTAATGATTTTGGCTACATGCATACATGTGATTGGTCTAGCCATACCTTTTGCATATGGCCACGTGCAAGGGTTGTATCTTAGCTAAGATACAACCTCACTCTCTTTCTTCATTAAATAGTATGCCACATAAGCAAAATGCTTGTATCTTAGCACGTAATCATAGGCATTTTGCTTATGTGGCATACTATTTAATGAAGAAAGAGACATTGCACGTGGTCATATGCAAAAAGCATAATTAGACCAATCACATGTGTGCATGAAGCTAAAATCATTAATTAAGATACAACATCTAAGAAACTATGCATTGTGGTAGTTGTATCTTAAGTTTTTATTGTTCCTATGATATTGTGCTAAGAAACAATGCATTGGGAGAGCCCTTATAGCTAACCTTGTTTTATTTAATTGTTTAGTCACTAGCTAAACTCATGCATGCATTGGTTGTTAGACATTTTGCATAGATCCACGCACTTAACATCATTTTCTCATGGGACACCAAAGTGCTCTCTGTCATCTTTAATTATCTTGTCATATCAGTTTTTTTATCTATATAGCATCCTTAGCACCGGTACACCTTGAAGCATTGGAAGCAGTCTAAGTACGCTAGCTAGCTCCCTAATTTTGGGGTGCGTAGCTAGCTGCCGGGCTTTATCCTCCAAGGACGCAAGGAAGAACCTTCCTCCGGGTGCTGATGGACGCAGTGATCTCACCGCTGAACAGTACGTGCATCATGCATGGGTGCAACAGTTGATGATGATATATGTTACGTTCATGTTTGGGTCTCTCGAGCCCAGAGACTATATACTATAGTATCTCTTCTAAGTTCTAACTAATCCTACCGGCGGCTCGATTGAGGTTTCACCAAATGATTTGGGTCGTGAATTTGGTGAAGAATCCAGCTAAAATACTCGTGGAAAACCGGTTTCAAAAGTTAGGCCTGCGTTTGATATATGATGAAGAATGACCCGGTGATATTCGAGTAAACGCACGGCACCGTGGCTCCTGTGTAGCTCCGGTGCTGCTTCTGAATCTGAATGCTCATGACCATATATATAATATATTGCCACACACGGCTCCCTCGTCAGGACTCAGGACCCTGTGGCTCACCATCCATTTCTTCCCGTGGAAATCCGTGTTGCAATCCCGTTCAGACCGCCACCTGATCCACTAGCAGAGCCCGTGTAGCCGTCTACTTTCTACCATGGTCGTCTCTGAATCACTCGACTGAAAATCCGTATACCATATGACTGTTCAACCCAAAGTCACACTCTGTCTTTTTGGACCAACTCCACGTAGCAGTATATCAACACTGGATGCGATCGATAGGTCCCGTGCAATGGTAGCCAACATGCTGGATGGTCTCATGTCTAGTTAAATGCCACTCCTGAGATTATATGTATTCCTCTGGATATTTTGATTGGACAAAGTGCTTTAACCCCTTCAAAATCCTCTCCTTCCCTCGCTGTCGCCGGATGGTGTCGTAGGCAAAGCCCAAGCGACGTTTGCGGTGGTGGGCCTATTTCACCAGTCTTTGGCCTAGGATCGGCAGCGCGGGATGTCCTTCTCAACGAGAGGGGAGGGATCGGGCGACGCCGTGGGTCGATGGCGGTGGGCGAAAAAGGGTCGTGGGGCAACCGTCAGTTGGGGTTAGTGCTGATGCACATCCGCACTTTGTTCGAGATGGTTTAGTCTGTGTGTGTGGGGTGGATTCTTTAGTTTCCTGAGATGTCTCTGCAATATTCGTCGTTTAGGTGCCTTTATTATTAGTCATGAGTCTATTTTTACGAGTTTGAAACTTTAAAGTTTATAATATTTGTGCAATGTGTTGGATGTCAGAGTTTCTTGATGTAGATGGTAGTATCGAAAAGACACTAACCTACGGCCGTCCGCTACGCCGACGGCCAAATGTTGGGGTCGTCAGCGTAGATCTTGAGGAGGGGAGGGCAGTTGCGTGGCCTCGGAGCTACGCCGACGACCACCGTCGGCGTAAGAAAGCCGTCGGCACAAAAACCGAACGTGCGACGGCGTCAGATGACCTAACGACACAAAACCTACACCGACGGCAATGCCGTCGGCATACGTTTTTTCCTATAAAATAAAAATAATAATTAAAAAATTCAAAAAAAAATTCAAAAAATTTCAAACGGGGATACGCCTACGGCCAGGCCGTAGACGTAGCAATGAAAAAATTAACTAAATAATAATTAATAATTAAAAAAAATCATAAAATGCAAAAATAAAATAAAATATTCAAACGGGGATACGCCTACGGCCAGGCCGTTGGCGTAGCAAGAACAAAAATATTCAAAAATTCAAAACAAAATTTTAAAAATTCAAACGAGGATACGCCTACGGCCAGCCCGTCGGCGTAGCAATAAAAAATAATTAATAAAAAAATTCAAACTCTTTCAAAACTCTTGGTGGATTTCAAACTCTTCCAAAAAAAATCAAACTCTTGCTAAAGTTTTTTCTTGAATTATTTTTGTCAATTTCAAAAAGTGGTCAAAATGGGGGGCATGACCGGTGATAGCTAGGGGTGGAATATTGCAAAACACTTGGTGGATCTCTGATGAAATGAATATTTGGGTATCTAGAAATATTTTTTTTGAAAAAATAAAGAGCAAACTATCCAGCACATGTAGTTCAAATTTGACCCTGTTCCAACTGAATCTGCGGAAATTTGTCTTTTTCAGGAGAGGTATATAAAAAACATATTACATGGAAACGTTGGTCAATTTAAGTAAAATATGGTCTAGTATTTTACAAAAATAAAGTGGTTCAAGTTGACATCAATTATTTGGTAGATTCTTCACAAAAATCCCTAATTTTGTCACTTGAAAAATGAAAAATAGATTTTTCGTGCAAAGAAAATAAAAACATTCTTTGGCAAACTTGTTGGCTAGTATAATATACACACATGTACAAAATATGAGATCATTTGGGAAAACTATCATTTGAAACTAACTATAACATTGGTCATTTGGCTTGAAAGTCATGGATCTTCATACTCGATAGCTCATTTTGAAAAGACTTTTTTTAAAATATTTGCCTTATTACAAGTTTGTTGTTTTATATGGTTACTAAGACATAAATTACGATCCAACGCGAAGGTTTTATATATTTTTGATTTTTTTCAAATATTTTTGTCGATTTCAAAAAATGGTCAAAATGGGGGGCATGACCGGTGATAGCCAGGGGTGAAATCTTGCAAAACTCTTGGTGGATTCCTGATGAAATAACTATTTTTGTACCTAGAAATGATTTTTTTAAATAAAGGGCAAACTATCAAGCACATGTAGTTCAAATTTGACAAGGTTCCAACTAAATCTGCGGAAATTTATCTTTTTCAGGAGAGGTATAAAAAAACATATTACGTGGAAACTTTGGTCAATTTTAAATAAAATATGGTCTTTCAAGTTGACATCAAATATTTGTTGATCCTTCACAAAAACCCCTTACTTTTGTCACTCGAATAGATTTTTTTCGTGTAATGAAAATAAAAACTTCCTTTGGCAAACTTGTTGGCTAGTATAATATACACATATGTGCAAAATATGAGATCATTTGGGAAAACTATCATTTGAAACTAACTATAACATTGGTCATTTGGCTTGAAAGTCATGGATCTTCATACTCGATAGCTCATTTTGAAAAGACTTTTTTTAAAATATTTGCCTTATTACAAGTTTGTTGTTTTATATGGTTACTAAGACATAAATTACGATCCAACGCGAAGGTTTTATATATTTTTGATTTTTTTCAAATATTTTTGTCGATTTCAAAAAATGGTCAAAATGGGGGGCATGACCGGTGATAGCCAGGGGTGAAATCTTGCAAAACTCTTGGTGGATTCCTGATGAAATAACTATTTTTGTACCTAGAAATGATTTTTTTTAAATAAAGGGCAAACTATCAAGCACATGTAGTTCAAATTTGACAAGGTTCCAACTAAATCTGCGGAAATTTATCTTTTTCAGGAGAGGTATAAAAAAACATATTACGTGGAAACTTTGGTCAATTTTAAATAAAATATGGTCTTTCAAGTTGACATCAAATATTTGTTGATCCTTCACAAAAACCCCTTACTTTTGTCACTCGAATAGATTTTTTTCGTGTAATGAAAATAAAAACTTCCTTTGGCAAACTTGTTGGATAGTATAATATACACACATGTGCAAAATATGAGATCATTTGGGAAAACTATCATTTGAAACTAACTATAACATTGGTCATTTGGCTTGAAAGTCATGGATCTTCATACTCGATAGCTCATTTTGAAAGACTTTTTTTTAAATATTTGCCTTATTACAAGTTTGTTGTTTTATATGGTTACTAAGACATAAATTACGATCCAACGCGAAGGTTTTATATATTTTTGATTTTTTTGAAATATTTTTGTCGATTTCAAAAAATGGTCAAAATGGGGGGCATGACCGGTGATAGCCAGGGGTGAAATCTTGCAAAACTCTTGGTGGATTCCTGATGAAATAACTATTTTTGTACCTAGAAATGATTTTTTTTAAATAAAGGGCAAACTATCAAGCACATGTAGTTCAAATTTGACAAGGTTCCAACTAAATCTGCGGAAATTTATCTTTTTCAGGAGAGGTATAAAAAAACATATTACGTGGAAACTTTGGTCAATTTTAAATAAAATATGGTCTTTCAAGTTGACATCAAATATTTGTTGATCCTTCACAAAAACCCCTTACTTTTGTCACTCGAATAGATTTTTTTCGTGTAATGAAAATAAAAACTTCCTTTGGCAAACTTGTTGGATAGTATAATATACACACATGTGCAAAATATGAGATCATTTGGGAAAACTATCATTTGAAACTAACTATAACATTGGTCATTTGGCTTGAAAGTCATGGATCTTCATACTCGATAGCTCATTTTGAAAGACTTTTTTTTAAATATTTGCCTTATTACAAGTTTGTTGTTTTATATGGTTACTAAGACATAAATTACGATCCAACGCGAAGGTTTTATATATTTTTGATTTTTTTGAAATATTTTTGTCGATTTCAAAAAATGGTCAAAATGGGGGGCATGACCGGTGATAGCCAGGGGTGAAATCTTGCAAAACTCTTGGTGGATTCCTGATGAAATAACTATTTTTGTACCTAGAAATGATTTTTTTTAAATAAAGGGAAAACTATCAAGCACATGTAGTTCAAATTTGACAAGGTTCCAACTAAATCTGCGGAAATTTATCTTTTTCAGGAGAGGCATAAAAAAACATATTACGTGGAAACTTTGGTCAATTTTAAATAAAATATGGTCTTTCAAGTTGAAATCAAATATTTGGTAGATCCTTCACAAAAACTCTTTACTTTTGTCACTCGAATAGATTTTTTTCGTGTAATGAAAATTAAAACTTTCTTTGGCAAACTTATTGGATAGTATAATATACACACATGTGCAAAATATGAGATCATTTGGGAAAACTATCCTTTAAAACTATCTATAAATCGGTCATTTGGCTTGATAGTCATGAATCTTCATATTCGATAGGTCATTTTTAAAAGACTTTTTAAAGATATTTTTCTTATTCCAAGTTTGTTTTTTGTATGGTTACTAACATAAATTAGGATGCAACGCAAAGTTTTTAATTTTTTTTTTATTTTTTTGAATTATTTTTGTTACTTTCAATAATTGGTCAAAACGGGGGGCATGACCGGTGATAGCTAGGGGTGGAATTTTGCAAAACTCTTGGTGGATCTCTGATAAAATGACTATTTGTGTACCTAGAAATGATTTTTTGAAAAAAATAAAGAGCAAACTATCAAGCACATGTAGTTCAAATTTGACCCTGTTCCAAATGAATCTGCAAAATTTTGTCTTTTTAGGAGAGGTATATAACAAACATATTACGTGGAAACTTTGGTCATTTGTACATAAAATATGGTCTAGTATTTAAAAAAATGAAGTGGTTCAAGTTGACATCAAATATTTGGTAGATCTTTCACCAAAAACCCTACTTTTGTCCCTCGAAAAATGAAAAATAGGTTTTTCGTGCAAAGAAAATAAAAACTTCATTTGGCAAACATGTTGGCTAGTATAATATACACACATGTGCAAAATATGAAATCATTTGGGAAAACTTTCCTTTGAAACTAACTATAATATCGGTCATTTCGCTTGAAAGTCATGAATCTTCATACTCGATAGCTCATTTTGAAAAAACTTTTTTAAGATATTTGTCTTATTCCAAGTTTGTTGTTTTGTATGGTTACTAAGACATAAATTAGGATGCAACGCGAAGGTTTACATTTTTTGTTTTGAATTATTTTTGTCGATTTCAAAAAGTGGTCAAAACGGGGGGCATGACCGGTGATAGCTTGGGGTGGAATCCTGCAAAAATTTTGGTGGATCCCTGATGAAATGACTACTTGTGTACCTAGAAATGATTTTTCGAAAAAATAAAGAGAAAACTATCAAGCACATGTTGTTCAAATTTGACCCTGTTCCAGCTGAATCTGCAAAAATTTGTCTTTTTCAGGAGAGGTGTATAAAAAACATTTTACATGAAAACTTTGGTCAATTGTAAATAAAATATGATCTAGTTTTTTGTAAAAATTAAGTGGTTCAAGTTGATATCTAATATTTTGTAGATCATTCACAAAAAAACCATATTTTTGTCACTTGAAAAATGAAAAATAGATTTTCAATATATATATATTTTTTAATAAAATATTTTATAAATGTTCAAAATATGATATGCAACCAATCGGGAAGTTAAAAAAAATTCAAAATTTTATCACACCCATGGACATCAACAATGTCTTAGACATCAACAAAGTTTAATAGGATTAATATGATACATAAATCAACAAGTGTCTGTTAGGCGAGCTGGGATTGGAGTTGAATGGAACTGAGAAGTTAAGCGTGCTGGGGTTGGAGTAGTGTGAGGATGGAGTGACCTTTTAGAAAGTTTGACCACAGAGGTCAATTTGACCTGAGATTAAGCATAACGACTTGAGATTAATCATAGTGATCTGACATTAAGAAAAAAAATGAAAAATAAATAAAAAGAAAATTGAAAAAATCAGATTTTTTAAAAGTCATTTTTTTTAAATGGTGATACGCCTACTGTGGCACCCCGGCTCAGAGGACCGGAACGCCCCGTGCACCAGCCCAGAGATCAAGTCTTCTGGAGCACGACACTGATTGATATAGAACTGAACAACTTTCTATTACTGAGGATAGGGGTACACGAGGTCTATTACAACGCTAGCGGAGACACAACTTGCTCCTCAGGCTAGCCTCAGCTCTACAGCAAGCAGCAGCATAACTCTAGCAGCGGAATATCGACGACAGCGGAACAATAACGACGATGATGAACTTCAATCCACAGGGACACTGGCTGGGACACCTCCTAGCTCGTAAACACCGGGAACGTCGTCCTACGCATCCAAAGCACGGCCTGCAAATCTGGCATAACACGCCAGGTCAGTACATTGAATGTATTTGCAAGCTCACAACAACCGTGCAACAAGGCAAAACAATAACATGGCAACCGGTTAAAGTATATTAGTGAATTAAACAGGTGAGCAGCAATATCATGCAAGCAGGTAATCATCAAGCGTATTAACATCATTAAGACTAATGCACACACAATGGACCCCACATGATCGTCGCATGATCACGTGTCTTACCTCGGAGTCCTTACAGACTCAAGCATCGGGTCACTTCGTGACCAATCACTTCCACGGGTCGTCGCATGACCAAACGTGTCATCGCACGACCATTCAACGGGTTAGGTGTCCTTTGTTACCACCCAACCAATCCTCTCATCGCATGACCATCCACTTACCACAAAATTGCCACCGTACTCAAGTTGATCTTATGGTGTGACCTAGTACGAACTGTCTCCCATGACCGAGGACGCGGCTATTCGAATAGATTTTGACTCTGCAGAGTTTGTGCACGTTACCCACATTATGGAGTTCTTCCTCCATCCAGCACCCCGGTACTTGTCCCACAGGATCCTTGGAACTCGCACCGCAGGAGTGGACTAGGACTTCTCCAACGAGACCGATACTACCATGTGACGCTCTTACCGTATCACCGACATCCCGTCTTGGGTAGCCCCCATGGTTAGGTGTCCTTCGTTACCACCAGAACCACCTGTGGTTAGGTGTCCACGTTACCACCAGAACCACTCTTAAACTTTGTCCCCCGTCGGGGACCGCGCGCAAAACATACTTGGGCTGTCAATACTATCGCCGTTTACCCGTCCAAAGGCAACTGCCGCGCATAGCCTCCCCTCTTGGGCGATACAAATAAGAGACCCACCGGCAGACCGAATCAAGGCCCTCCCATACAAGCAAATGTGGCTGCACGGATAAGTCCGGTTCGGTGGCACCTAATCAACTTGTCACAAAGCATATCTCCAACAGCGAACACAAGCGTCAGGTGCAACATGAGTATCAGATCATACAATGCATAGCATATTAACATGACAGTTTCAGATATGATCAAACACATTTTCAGTTGGTGAACTTATCCGTGTTAAAAAGATTCAGTTATTAGCATGGCAACATTATGAATACAGCTAAGCATAACTTAGGCATAGCATGAACTAGCATAGAGATAACATGATCAACTTAGCATGGTGTTGGTATGTGGTGGTTACGATGATTCAAGATATAACATGGCAATGATATGATCAAAGCATAGCATGAATGCAACATGGCAACACATAGCATAGCAATAGCATATTCAATGATAGCATGGAAACGATATCATCAAGCATAGAATGGCAACATGATCACGATCACAGATATAAGCATATCATTGTAAAGCAGTTTTAGAAGCACGTCAAGGCTTTGCAAAGGTGCAAAGGGTATTGTGGCTTGGCTTTCACCAGAGGAGTGTGGAACACTCCCGGTCTCGGATACCGACAACGCCCTGCAAAAATATTTCAAATAGAGCAGCGGGCAAAAAGGTCAAACACCATCTTTTTCTTGACCAGAAAATAACAACATAAAAACATGGCATGAAACCTATGCCAAACTTAAGAGGAGCTCGATACGAGAACAACGCAAAAAGAATCACCTCGATCGGAGTTACGGGTGCGAAGATATCAACGAAACGGTGCCGGAGGTGGTTGGTTTTGGTGGAATACGCCTTCTGACAGAGAAAGCGTATTTTTGGGCTGCGAAGAGGGAAGTACGCTTTCGTTAAACGAAAACGTATTTTCGGCCGAGGGGAACGAAACTGCGCTTTCCAGAAGGGAAAGCGTATTCCCGTGAATGCGCCTCCACTTCACGAAAACGGCCCGTGGCCTGAGTCACTTCGAGGCGGGGCCCGCACGTCAGGGTCGTCTCCTCTCCTCTGCTTCTTCCTCCGTCGAACAGAGCAGCGGGCCGACGAGACCGGTGCCCGTCGCCGGCGGCGGGAGGCGCGGGAGAGCTCTCCGGCGGCAGTGGGGGCAGGCGGGGCGACTGCGGCGCCTCCACCGGTAGCTGCAGGCCAGCAGCGCAGCGGGCCCTGGCGAGGCGAGGCGGCTGCGGCGGCAGCGCGGTTCGGGCCGGCGAGGCCGCGGGGAGAGGGTCCCGGTGAGGGGAGGCTAGGAGGAGGGGGTCTCGGGGGTCCAGTGGAGGGGGAGGCTAGGAGGAGAGGGAGACTCCGGCTGCTCGAATTGAAGACGAGGCCGGCGGCGGCCACGGCGGGCAATGCGGGCTCCGGAGACTAAATTGAGGAGGGGGAGCAGGGCTAGGAGGAAGCCAGGAGGGAGGGGAGGTGCTGGGGTGCTGCTGGAGCTCGGGGGCGCCTCCTTATATAGGGGGGGAGGCAGATGCGGGCTCAGACCGCGACAATGGCGTGCGCCCACGGCGTGCGGGCGCGCTGGCGACCACGATGGCGACGGGACGGCGGTGGAGCTGGGCATGCGCACTGATAAAAGCCGTGCGGCGCGGGAGGACAAGCTGCAAGGCGACGAGGAGCACTGCAGCTCGATGGAGACTCGTCAAGCATGCTCGTGGCGTGTCCAGAGCACGCCAGAGGCTGCCAAGGGCATGGCCACAAAATGCACTGGTGCCCACAATGGGTTTCTTCGTGGCCAAGGATGTCCATTAGCTAGTCCTCGAGTGATGATCACATGGGTGCAGGTGGATGGCCAAATGGGCTACTGTGGTGAGCTCTACCTCATCCTGAAGTTGGATGCAACAAACTTTGAGCAGAAGCAAAACTCACATGGGGTCGATTTGGGTAGGACCAAGATATATTCTGGGCTAGGGGTACAAAGGACTAGAGATCTGGAAAGTTTGGGCTCAAATGGATCAATTTACATGGCACATCCTTTGCAATTGTAGCAATGCTGCAGAAGGTGTTTGTAATGTGTCATGGCTTGTACATAGTTCCCCTAAGCATGATATTTTGCAGAGCTTCATCATACATTAGGGTGAGTATGTATGCTAAGTTTCACATCTTTTGGAGCAGTATTTTTGGTACTTCCTTTGTAAAGCACCAAATAGTTCAGAATGGTGTTGGTGAGGCTAGCATCACATAGGATTATTGGAATTGGCTGGAAATTGGTGTAGCTTAGTTATCTGGCATGGTGCACATGTGTATAAAATTTCATAGTCATTGGACACACATAGATAGCACTTTCTTCACAATGTGGCCCACTGACCAGAAACTTAAACATGACAATGCACTCACATGGGTAATGGGATTTGGCTCAAATTTGGTTTGGTGGAGTTATTTGGTGGTAGGATCATGCTCAAAACGTTTCAAGGAAAATGGGATCCCCTATCATGCACTTTCTTCACAATGCCCCCTTGCTGCACCCAAACTTTGGGAATTTATTGTGGGAGTTTGGCTAAACAAATGGTGGTGGAATTTGGTGGAGATCAATCATATGTTCATATGAAATTGCACAAAATTTTTCCCCAGCAATGGATCAAGATAAATGGCACTCCCTTCACAAAGCTCCAATCTGCCCCCAC
Source organism: Bromus sterilis (assembly GCA_950022295.1). Taxonomy (NCBI): domain Eukaryota; kingdom Viridiplantae; phylum Streptophyta; class Magnoliopsida; order Poales; family Poaceae; genus Bromus; species Bromus sterilis. The sequence continues at coordinate 12,482,823 of OX465596.1, forward strand.
AGACAAATGAATTTTTCTAGAGGAAAATTCCACTTGGGCTATGAAATGTTTTTGGAGAATTTGGCAAGAAATGATGTCCATGACATGTGGGAATTATTTGGGGATTTATGGAGCAATATAAATAGGGGTTGCTTCACAAACCTCAAATAATAGGAATATCCCTTTTATTGGAAAAGGAATACTTGGCTTGAATAAAATGGTGGCTTGGATGAGGTGGATCAATGGAATGGCATTGGAAAGGCTTGAAGTCAAGGGTCACTTGAGCATGGAAAGAAAATATGCTCAAGTTTCAAGTCCAACGAGGTGATCAAAATCAAATCCAATCGCAAATCCAGAAATAAATCCGAAAAGTCTTTGGAAAAAGAAAGTTCCAAAATCCAGGGTGTCACACCTACGGCCAGGCCGTCGGCGTAGCAATAAAAATAATAATTAATAATTTAAAATATTCAAAAAAAATAAAACAATTCAAATGGGGATACGCCTACAGCCACGCCGTCGGCGTAGCAATAAAATAATAATTAATAATTTAAAAAATAAAAAGAATGAATTTAAAAAAAATGCAAACGGGGATACGCCTACAGCTAAGCCTTGGCTAAGCTGACCGCCAAGCCAAACGGCCGTTAGTCTCTGTGTGGACCCCACCTCGCGTACGCCTACGGCCTGGCTGTCGGCGTATATTCCTACGACGCTGATAACGGGTACGCCGATGGCATTGGAGGCTAACCCGAGGAAGGTATACGCCGACGACGGCCCTCAGCGCATGCCTACGCCGATGGCATTTGGCTTTACGCCGACGGTGGCCGGCCGTCGGCATATAAGTGTAGACCCGTAGTAAGAAGATCTGATGGTTTCTTTAATAAAAATTGGAGAGGAGGCCTCCCTTTTACTAAAAAACCGAAAAATAAATTTTTTATCCCTTAACTCTTTCGAAAGTATAGAATTACTTTCTAAACTTTTAAACCGACAAATCTAAGTTTCTCAACTTTTAAAACCGAATAAGTTTAGTCTTTGGTGCTGCTTTGGATGGATTTTTGCTGACGTTGGAATGGTATATATGAAAAAATGGTTACGGGCCTCACTATGCTTCCCTTCGCCACTTACGTCGTCGTCTCGCCAACGCACAAACAGAGCTGCAACATTGCACATTTGTCTGTGCTTGTTGTGCCATATGCATGACGTAAGTGGCGAAGGCGAGCGCAGCAAAGGCCGTCGGCAGAGCACAACCTTCCCACGCTCCGTATTTTTGTGTGTATACCACTCCATATCGGTGAAAAACCATCCGAAATGACACGAGGGACTAAAATTATTCGCTTCTAAAAGTTGGTGAACTAGATTTATTGGTTTTAAAGTTTAGGGATCAATCCTATACTTTCGTTAGAGTTATGGGACGAAAAATATATTTTCCCCTTAAAAAATATCACAAGGTGGAAGCACATTATTTGTGAAGGAAAAGCGAAGATGTGAACAAGCACCCTCACTCTTTTTTATGCTTTCATTAGTGATTCATTATGTATGTCCGATGCTATATACGTAACATATTTGGGAATACTAGTCCTCGCACAATTGATGCTATCTAAGCTTCCATGCTTTTGCTCTCTTAAAATTGAATGCCTTAAGCCTCCCGAAAACCATGACAATGATCAGAATTATTTTCCCCTTGTCACTCCATTTCCCGACGAACCCATATGAAGCATCCTTGCATTGTAGGTCTTGTTTCAGTAACCTCTTGCAACTGTAACCCATTGAGAAGCCCACATTTCCATATGCACTGCAACAATCAGTCATCAGAGTCAGAGGTTCAGTATTGATACTTTATGGCAGAATGAACCAAGAGTCTTAAGAATGTAGTTAATTTCAGTGACTTGCCTGATAACCTCGAACAGTATGCTGAAAACATTGAAATTAAGTGGATCTGTGGTCAGTGCTTCTCGCTCAGTGATGCAAATTAGCATGACAAAGATAGCCAAATAAGACAGATGGGAGAAGATCCAGTCGTCCAATAGCCTTTCTCTGTTGTATCTCTTCTCAGCCTTAGAATATCGATCGTCATAATTGGGCAAAAATAAAGTGTAACCAGGGAGGTACCTAATACAAGTTTGTGCAAATATGCGTTAAGAAGTCTTAACTTAAGAATAATTCATATTATGATAGCATACGTAAAAAATACGTTAGACAATCCGATGTCTCTTACCCTATTATAGGAGATGTAGCTATTGATATATTTTACCCGCAAAAAAAAAGCTATTGATATATTTGCATATTATTGAACCTAGTAAATAGAACCACTATTTGAATAATGTAAGTGATGCAGTAAATCCAGGAAATTTTCTTCGTAACAAACATTTTTTTTTTGGGAGAAGGTTAGAGAAGTAACTTACATCATGACGGTGTATAGGACCATGATTGCTGAAGAGATGCTTGACAGATCCACAATAGATTCACCAGCATGCCTCGCATTGGTTGATTGAAAAAGAGCACCTGCTATCTTTTGATAGGTGTTCATTTCCTGCAAAGCCCCCGAGCTCCATTCTAACGAGCAAAACAGTATGGTTTGCAGAAGGATGAAGCTCACAACAGTTAAAATTAAATAAGCACACTTTCTTGTACTCATAAGATGCCTGTATCCAATGGCCTTTGGATGTTCAAGAATGAAATTCCATTCTTCTTTCCCAGTAATCTTCTGGAGTGACCACACCACGAATCTCAAGCATGGTGCAAATAATGTATTTCCTACTAGTATCTGAGGAATCATTAGCAATAGCAGTCCGGAGTTCTTCTGGAAGATAATCATATTCTCATTTACTGGAGTGAAGCCACAGTTTGCAACTGAGGATATAGCCGTAAATACAGAAAATAAAAAGAGCCCAATCCCTTTTCTCCTCAGAACTTCTTGTGCATCTGGTACTAGCTTAAGGTAGAGGTAAATAAGTAAGGTGCTCCCTAAGTTTGTTATTAGAAGATAGGCCGTCACTGCAGTACCTAAAAGTTCAGCCGTCTTGGGACCAACATGTTCTTTGTTTGGCAGGCAGAGTTCGGAAAATGACACTGCATCTTTTGTGCCATGAACAGTTTTGGGATCAAAGTATATAACATTAATAGATTCAATATCAAGATGAGATGTGTGGTCCCTTCTGTTGGGTGTATTCTCTGCAATGAATTTAGCCCTGGTGAAGTGAATACCAAGTATTGAAGTGAATACCTCACTACCAATCAGCATTAAAATTGTCAAAATCCAGAGTTGTTTGCTTGAGAATTCCTCCATTTCAACAGTAGCCATGCTTGAAACAGTAGATGCAGAGATAGAAGTAAACAACACGTCTAAGTCTCGAGTATTTGACTTATCTTGAGACTTAAGGACCTTCAAAGCTTCATATCCAGCAAATGAGATCAAGGCGAAATACATGATCTGGATAAAGAGTGGGCTAGCTTGACAGATGAACTGGCAGGAGTTTTTCATAGACTGCCGTGAAGATTTGGCAAAAGAGGACAGTTTGGTGGATGCAAATCTACAGAAAGTTTGTAGACTTTTTAGGTGTTCTACAAGAGAATTATTCATTCTTTTTCTAGTACTTTTGTCGCACTAAAAAGAATGTTTTCTCCTTTTGGAGGGGCTAGGCGGGGGAAGGGGGGAGGGGTGCTGGTTCCTTACTTGCATAGTTATATTGGTTAGTGTCTATTTATAGCGGAAAAAAATATTCTCCCTTCATCGGTGTACCTATGATGTTCCATAAATATAATATGTGCTGTACAGAAGAATTAACAAATAGTACTGAATTTATGTGGACAAGGATTACCAAGAGAATCAAAGCTGCTTCATGGATTCAATCATTCCAGATAGCTTTGATCGATACAGTAGTGCTAAAGAATATATTCTGTACTGAAATGGTGCCAACAAATAGTCTACAGGCTAGTGAAAGTGAAAAATTAAGAATGAGCACTCACAAATATTTAATTTTGTGCGTTGCATTATGCTGTCTTCAAGCGATATCTGCTTTGTTTGTTCTTTTGAGTCTTCACTCGAAATGACTTTTAAGGTTTCAGAACTAGCTAGTTGGAACTCACTAACCTATTTATCTTAACATGCAAGTTATCCACATTATCAAGTAGATTCACCATGTAGAAACTCTTTCCATTAATTCTTCAGCACATGCTACCATTAATTTCGCATGTGCAAGCAACCTATACAAAATAAACAAATAAAAACTTATGCGCTCAACCTTATGATTTATAAGCGACCTTTTTAATAAAAAAATCAAATTCTGAGTTACCTCATATTTTATTTCTCTATGCGACAATTTTTTATGAATGCACATATTTAGTTGCTATCATTGTTTTAGGTTAATCAAGGGTGACATTTTCGTTGTCTCTACTCAATGTTGTTTTCATCTTATATTACCTTGCTGATGTATTTTCAAGGTAATAAATTAATAAATAAAAATTCACGCTAATTTTTGGATTTTCATTATTTTTTGATTTTACTCTAAAAAATATTTTATAATCACATTATAGTATGTTTCGTAACAAAATTCATATTTTAAGACATTAATTAATTTGTTAACAGTTCCCGCAGCAACGTGCAGGGTTACAATCTAGTTTTGGAGTTATTTTAAGACATTAACTAAACTCTCTACTCTGAGTGAGTTTTTTTTTGCAAGTACTCTACTCTGACGGAGTTGCCTCTGTACCAGAACTAAATCCTTAATATGTATGTAGAGGTCATTTGGAAAAATATTGACTCAGTTCTATTTTGGATTTCAAGTTTTGTAATATTCAGTTAATGGGAGATTGTAGTAAAAAACCCATAACATACTTGCATGTCTATTTTCGGAATAACATAATGATTGTGCAGAGTGTGCACTTACCAAATGTATTTTTTCAGCCGGACATCACTATGCTCTCCTCTAACCATACTTTGTGTTCTTATTTTTCCTTCGAGAAACTTCCGATCTATTCACCTTTAATCATGATAATACAACGAATATCAAGAATAATAAAAAATATATTCAGATTCGTAGGCCCTCTAGCCACGACTACAAGCACTGAAGCGAGCCTAAGGCGAGCCGCTAACATCGCCCCTCGCCGAAGTCAAACAAAACTTGTTGTAGTAAATAGTCGGAAAGTGGTTGTGCTATGGCCCCATAGGACCAGCGCACCAAAACAGCAAGCGCCGCCGTTGAGTAGCGTAGATCGAAAGGATCAAACCTGAAGACACACAAACATAGACGAACTACGACCAACTTCGAGAAAATGCTAAGGATATATCTTGTGAAGACACACCTCCACACACCCACCGACGATGCTAGACATACCATCGAGATGAAGGCTAGACGAGAAGAACCTTATTTCATTTTCAGAAAGCTACCACCATCTCATCTTTCTGAACAAGACACAAAACCTAACAAGATTAAAAAAACATCTAAAAATGATGCCCTCCCGCAGACAAAGATTGAGATACACCGTGTCACCGCCATGGAGATGAACGGATCAGCGGCAGTGTCGGCAGGAGACGGGAGGAGGCATGCGGAGGGATCTGGTGATGTTCTTGAATTACGAAAGAAATTAGGGATACCTGTGAGGATTTAGATATCCATTTATTGAATAAGGATAGACATCCAAATCTTAGTCGAAGAGGACTCAATCCTAATTAAGGGTGTACAGTCATACCTCCAAAAATCGTTCAATTCCCTATTCAATATTATACTTATGTTCTTCTGGGTATGCACCCTTCTTCAGGCAGTATGTTAATATGTACTCTAGATCAGTATATATACTACTGTTGTTGTGGCATCAACAACATTGTTTACTCATATCTTTTTTTTCTGGAAAAAGTAACATTACATGTAATACACTTTTGGCGAATTAGACTTTATTCTTCTCAGCAAGGACAAAGCACTTGGTACAATGAAACCAGCTCTTAATTGTTCATATGGAGAAGATCGATGAAGAGATTTTATTCTTGAAGCTTTATCATCTGAGTGGGTGTTGAACAAATTCTCTGGATGGTGGATGCTACACAGATGCTCTACGTTGGCATAGATTATGAGGACTAGGTTAATTATGCTACTACTTAAACTGATTGAGTGGATTTTGATATCACTTCGTGTTTTATTCAGTAATGAGTGCGGTTTACTGGTTCCATGCGGCAGCAGAACACGTTTCAGTATTTATATGGTCGTGTTTAGCTCACTAGTGCAAGATGGTGATATTAAGCCTCATCTATTTCATGTCTTAGGATAGAACGATGTGTGATGCAAGTATCACATATCTTACAAAGATAAAATCGTGGGCTTGAAAATTGTTTAGGTTAAGACAGATATTAATATGTACGAGGTAGGTCATCGTTGAACTCTGAGTCCAACGGTCTTTACACAGTGTATGAAGTTATATCCTCATAATGTACTCTATTCTAAATCTTCTATATAATGTGAAAGTAGACACATGGTAAAGAAAACGCGACTTGGTCCGCTCTCGCCCCCCCCCCCCTCCCGCGGGAGGCGGCAGACCTTCTCCTCTCCGCCGCCTCCAACCCCCCTCCTCTCTCCGTTCGCCGCCACCGGTGTCGGTCGCCGGGCCTCGCCCGCAGCCCGCGCAGTGCTGGCGGCGGTCGCCCTTCTCTTCCCGCGCACGGTGGGGGCTACGGGGGTCTCCCTGACGGAGGCGGTCTGCTTCGGCTGGTCCCGGGCTGGCCTGGCGGCGCGAGGCCGCGGGCAGGGCGACCTTCAGCGTGACGGCACGGTCGTTGACCGCGGGGCGGATCGGCGGTGCAGGCGGCGGCGGCGCCCGCCTCGCCAGATCTGGGCCCTTCGGGCCCCATCTGTGTTTGGTTGGTCCGGTTAGGGTGCATGGCTGCAGCGTTCCTGGTGGCTGATGACGGGGTGGCGCGACCTTGGGGGATGCCAACGACGGCAGCTAGCGCACTGCAGCGTGGCAATGGAACTTTACGACCCTGGTTGGGCCCAACCGGGCCAGGGGTGGCCCGGTGTGTTTCGGCTGCCGCGTTCGACCGGCGACCGCGTCAAGGGCGGTGCAGGTCGGTTCCTTCCGCGTGGCTCTGACGTTGCTTCTCCCGAGTTCGTTGATATCCCGTCCTCTCCCCGGCCTCGTGTTGCTGTTCGCAGTGCGGCGGTGGGGATGGCATCAAGACTGTGGTGTCGCATGTTGGTGGGCAATGAGTTGGGCGGAGCGCTTTCGAGCATCCGAAGTGGTGGAGGTGGGGGTCGGGAGAAATCCCTGTCGGCTTGTCCGACCCAGAAGTGGCGATGTTTGAGGGCGCCGCTGCACCTTCCTGGTGGGCTTCGGTGATCCACTTCCCTACTGCCCTCCGCGTACCGGGGGAAACCCAAAGATTTGTCCGGGCAGCAGCGATGGCGTCGCCGTCCTGCTTCTTCAAGGTGTTGCTTGGTATATTGTGCGTCGAAGTGCTTGGAGCGCAGTGGAACTACTTCGGTGGGCGCAGCGGTGGCGGGCCATCTCCATTTCGTTAATCTGCCGGTGTCGGCATTGTTTTATCTTTTATTCTTCTTTCTTTTCTTTGGCTTGGATTCCATCCGACCAGAGTGTGTGGGGTTTCGTGTTGGCGTGCGTTTGCATCGGGTTTGGACATGGCTTTATCTATAAAGCAAGACGAAAACCTTTTTCGGTTAAAGTATACACATGATGTAATTTATGTCAACATAATAGCATAAACATGCAAAGAGCTGACGACATGTGCCAGTGATAGCTGATGTGCGGTATTGTAAACAGTATAATTAACCATGCCTCAAGAATTAGCCGATGTTTGATACGTCATTAACAAATTTCGACATTGTGTTTTATGTGACGGTTTTCGATAGATCGATTGCGTACTTTGGATTATTCTAAGTTCTAACAGCCATGACGCAGTCATAGACACAACCACAACCACAGGATGCAGCCACAGCCAGAGACACAACCACGGGATGCATCCACAGGTGCAACCACAACCACGAGTGCAATCATAGGCTCAGCCACATGCGAAACCATATTTTTTTGCTTCCTACGAGTGCACCTAAAATTCAATACGGTGTGGTTTCTAAACGCATTAAACTTAACCTTTGCGGGTACCCTCAAAGGGTACCGACGTCAATTAGTCGCTCTCGGGTTCCTTAGAGCGTAAGGACAAGGCCCATGTAACCATGTGGTCTCATCATGATGACATACATTGACACTGCATGTCTTTTTTTATTTAAAAAAATACATAATACATATATTATGAAAAAAAATAGTTAGTTTTCTAAAATTGTTTGCACATTTAAAAAATATAAATCTAGTGCAAAGTTATGTTCACTCAACTTTTGAAAATGTTTCTACCATTCAAACAAATGTTAGTGCATTTCAAAACAAATCTACAAAAATGTTATACCATATATGAAATGTTCGTGCAATTCTAAAACAAATGTTTCATAAGATTCAAAAAATAGTTCACGCCCTTCAAAAAAAATGTTTGTGACAATTTTAAGAAATGGGTTTTGTAATGTAAAAAAGAAGCTTAGATCAAGACAATATTTTGTATAATATACAAATATATTTCAACTTGTACTTCAAAAATCTTCAACACATATTCAGAAAAAATAGTTACATAAATTAATAAATCTTTTTAAAATACAGTATTAAATTTATATGGAATATATTTTAGATCGATACAAATAATATACAATCTGTATGAAAAAATAGACATCAAACAAATATTTATATAAAAATGTTAATAGTGCATTTAAAGAATATTAAATATGTACCAATAATTTTCCTGATGTACATGAAAATAAATAATCGATTTTTTTCTTAATATACAATGTGAAAAAACTGTTAATATGTATTTATAAAAAGAAAAAAACTAAGAACTGGTTACTGGTCCGGCCAACAGCAATGACCGGGGCTGGCGCCAGAGGCGAGACACGTTAGAAGTCCTACAAGCGACATATAAGCTGTACAGAAACGAAATCACTAGTTAAGGGGATATTTAAATTTGAGCCCAAACTCATATATTTCTGCACAAGAAACTTTTGAAAAGTCATGGATACTCTTCTTAAACGTTACTTTTTATTTTGGTGTCAACAAATGACGTAACGTACACGTGTCACTTGTCGTAACCAAAGAGTTGTGACATGTTTCTTCACCCCACGCGTGAGGTTGATAGGTTAGATGTGTTTTTTTCATAGATCCATTTTTTCAAAATATTTTATCTCTTGAATTATTCGTTTAAATTATAAACCGTTTTCACCTTTTTATTTCTTACGTCGATATTTTAATACTAGATCCCATGTTGTTAGGTTCTGATGAACACAATTTTGCCTTTTAGATTCAAATTTTGCTTCTCGCGCGGCATATATTTAGTTCACACAACCATAGTTTTAGTGCATGCGATACCATAAATTTAGTACATGCACATCCACGAACGCATCACAACCACGTGCACAACCACAACCACAACCACATGTGCAGTCATAGACAAAGTCACAGCTACAGTCACATCCAAAGACCCACAGTTCACGCTTAGACACACTTTTTACTTTCTACGGATACGGACAAAATGCGATACATGGCGACTTCTATACGCACCAAATGTAATCTTTACGGATATCCTCAAGGAGTACCCATCAATTATTATTATTATTTATTAGGGGTATTCGTCAATTAATTGTTCTCAAGGATACGCATGAGTCTACAGGAAGCAACGAAGGAAGGTCAAGTCTAAGTGGCACACACACCAGGGCGCAGTCCCATTGATGGGTGAGAGCCCAAGAGATGTATGTATCTCTCATTATTGGGAGGCGCAGTTTCGTCTGGCGCTAGCTACTACTATTACTTTTTTTGAGCAACTTCGATCCCTCTTTATTCAGCTAAACCAAAGTTTGGAACGATATAGGGAGGATCATGTGGTTTTATAAGCCAGAATTTGTGACCCCTAGATAGACTTGCAGAAAATTTCGCTAATTTTTGGGCATCCACATTTGTTACTCTACTTAGAATCTCTTAAAATAATTTCCTTAATGATGATGCCATGATGTCCTTCCTTTCCTTCATCGATATCATTAATCGAGATCATGATGTGTTGCAAACCTAAGTCCTCGAGAGAGACGCACATAACCCGACTAAACATGCAATGTCGTGGCAGAATCAGCATGAGGGCCTTGTCTCCTGCATGCCGTCCCGCTGCTCCTAACAGGTTTTCCTGGACTTATTTTTCGTGTCGAGGATCTGCCCCTCAAAGACATAGTTGTTGATGAATGAGTTGGTGGTAAAAGGAGTTTGGTAATCTATTCATGTATAGACTTTTGACGAGCAATCCAAATCTCCCATAGGGTGACAACACACCTTATAAACTGAGGTTGAGTTAAGTCCTCTCTCACATGAAATAAGCACAGTTTTGGGCCTGGTTCTTGGACTTGCGCAATGACATCGACCATCTCCTCCTCGGCTAGCGGCCAGACACACCAGGCTTGACACGCAAGTAGTTCCAAACTAAACAGCTCAAAATCCCGGAAACCAAGGGCCTCATTGATTTTTGGTTCTGTCATTGCTTGCCAAGAAACCTAGTGTGGTTTTCGGCGGTCTGCTCTGCTGCCCCAAAAAACCGTCGAATGATACTGTTTAAAGGTTCACACAAGCCTCTTTGCAGTTTGAAACAAGACATGGAGTAGACCAGCATTGCACAATCCACCGCTTTGATAAGAACTTATTTCCGTATCGTGGAAATAGTTTTCTCAATGTACCCCTTTACCTTCCCCACACCCAGGCTTTGAGGTATTTAAATTCTCCTGCTTTTGATGAGCCAATGTCAAACATCATCCCCAGATACTTTTCATTAAGGTTCTCATTCTGAACAAGCAAAATATATTTAACTTCCTGCTTGGTGCTCTTCGGACAACCCTTACTAAAGAATATTGAGGACTTTGAATTATTTATTCTTTGCCTCGAATCTTCACTATAATATTGTAGTAGGTTGGACACCTCTATTGCCCCATCACTATTTACCTTGAAAAACAACAAGCTATCATCAGCAAATAAAACATGGTTAACTGGTGGTGTCGAGGGTGCCATAATAATACCCCTAAGCTGCGATGATTGATCTCTGGATTTGAGGAGACCTGAAAGGCCCTCTGCTGCTGACAAGAATAGGTAGTGTGATATAGGGTTTCCCTTCCTTTTACCACATGCAAGCTTAAATTCAAATCATCAATCTTCTAGGCCCTGCAAGCTTCTTCCCATTGAACTGAACCCAGAAGGAAACTGACTTCACTAGTGACATAACTCTTGAGGCCCACACCTCGGAGAATCCCAATTTCAACATTACTGCTTCCAAATAGTCCCATTCAACTCTGTCATAGGCTTTCATCATGTCCAGCTTCAGTGCACAATGTCGATGCTTGACAACTTTGTTTCTCTTCATAAAGTGCAAGCACTCATAGGCCATAATAGTATTATCTGTGATAAGGTGCTCCCGAACAAAGGTAGATTGCTACGGAGAGATAATATCTCGAAGCACTAGTTTCAAACGGTTAGCAACAACTTTTGAAGAAATTTTATATAAGACATTGCATATACTGATAGCGTGGGGAACTGTGTTAAGGATGTAGGACTTTTAACCTTTGGGATCAACACAAGAAAAGTGGTATTTATACTCTTAGTACTTTCAGTGCCCTCCAAAATTTTCAGGACCGTTTGGTGACCTCGTCACCACGAACATCCCAATGCTTCTGAAAATGTGGTGATGAAAAACCGTCTGAGCCAGGGGCCTTCGAAGGGACCATCTGAAATAAGGCATTTTTAAATTCCTCCTTGGAGTATTGCCCATTTAGCATGATATTCATCCCATTTGTAACTTTTACCGGAATAGCATCAAGAACCACTTGCATGTTAGGTTGGAATAGAAATCCGTGGTCATTGTTCGAGTTCATATATGTTGGTGATCACAACACAATTACTTTATTGAAGTGATCGAATCAAGTTCTTTCTTTTTCTGATTGTCGCACGGAGATGGAATTATTTTGTCTTTTTATCAACCCCGACTAACCATTCCACTCGAGGTATTTGTTTTCATAGGACTTCTTCTGTATGATAAAGTTCCACCAAATAATTATGAGGTCACGATGTTGATCATGGCACACCGCAATATCTACTGGTATTACTAACTAGCTTAAGGCAAGATAGAAGGGAGACTCGCGTGAAGCTAAGGTGATCTGGCTGGACGAGGCGCACAAGAAGCCACAACCTCCTTTTTCATTCTCATTTTACATTTTTTTTACTTTCGTCTATATTTGAAAATAATCTAGGTAAATATACTAATAATATTTTGCGCACAAATATTTGAAAAAAATGGTTAACCAAGCATTTAAAAATGCTAATGTGGAATAGAGAAAATATTTCTCATGTATATAAAAAGTATTCAATGTGAGTGAAAAATTTTAATCATTTATTAAAAATGTTAATCTAAATATTTTAAAGAAATTAAGTTTGTATTGAAAAGGATGTTCACCATGTATCAAGCTTTTAAATAGCGGATATCAGCCTCATTGCAAAGTGGGGTCTACGTAGCGTAATGTGGATTGCAAGTGATACTGCGGGCGCTATATACGCATAACGGATAGAAAAACACCCATAAATTTGAGCTTCTTGTGTATATTTTACACCATTGATACAAAATATGATATTTAATTTCAGCAATCATCATTTATATATGAATATAATCTCTAATAATAAATATTTGATCCTGCCACCATGCAAACAAGACACATTTTTACAAATAAATTACACAACAAAATAAACCACTTATATAGAGGATGATATTTTGAATAGTAGCCGCAGGGTGACGATACTATTAAAAATCTTGCCATAGCAGAGGTAGCGGATGCTATAAATTTTACAATGTATTTAAAAAAAAATATTTTAAAATTATTAATCAAGTATAAAAATATTATTCACGTGTAAAAATAGAATATGTAAAAAATATATAAACAGTATTACATGGGCTTACAAATTTTTGACCATATATTAATTAAATTATTAGGACATTTGAATATTTAAATCAATTATTTGAAAAAGGTAAACGTGAATAGAAAAAATATTTAAAATGTATACAATTTTTTAATTATTATTTTATATAAACTAAAATTGTATTAAAAATGTAATAGATGTATACCAAAAGTATGCATAGAAGATAGTGAAATCCAAAAAACAGAAAAGAACCCTGATAAAAATAAAAAAGGATCTGAAAAATCAAAGAAACCGAGGAAAATATAGAATAAAAGTCAATGAAAACCAATAAAGAAAAAAGAAATTGAATAAAAGGGCAAAGAGAACAACCAGTTAAAAGAGATGAACATTAAAGAAAACCCGGAGAAAACAAAAAAAATCCTTAGAAAACTGGATTTTAAAACGAAAAATAAGAAAAAGTATAAAACCTCGGTATCTGAACGGTGAAAATAATATTTATACCAGCTCAAAAAAGGTATATTTCAGCGCATTAAGCGAGCTCGAATAGCAGCAAGCCGGGGTCGTAGCAGTACTTTATAGCGCCAAAAAATATTTAGCAAGGCTTTCTTTCAACTCGCCCCCTTAAAGTGACTTATAATAGGTTTATCAGTATTTGGACCCAAACTCATATATTCCCTGATGAAAACTAAAAACTGAAAAACGACTAAAAATATTCAAGTAAATATGCATTTTATAAACACTGGTGAAAGTTTTGACATCCGCAAATTTTTGTGATGAAGCGATATTACTGTTGGTCTAGGCAAAAAAAAAAATCAATGCTTCGAAAGACTAACGTTGAAAGCATTGATTTTTCTAACCACACCTCCACGAAAATTTGCAGTAAGTTAAAACTTTGCTAAATGTTTACCACAAAAAACATTTATTTATTCTGTTTTTTATCTGTTCTTTCTGGATTTACTGTTCACGAGGGAGCATATGAGCTTAGGATCGAAAGAGCATTTTCGCATATAACCGGCCTTTTACTATAAGACGGTATTTTCTCTTTCCCTATTTTGCAAAGTTTTCTTTGGATTTTACTTTTCCTTTTTCTAAGGTTACTTTCAGTTTTGTCATATACAATTTTCCTTTTTTTTTCTTCAACGTGTTGTTTATTTATCTATTTGTTTTTTCGGCTTTCTTTATTTCTTTCTTGGATTATATTTTTAGTTTAATAATTTTTCTTAGTTTTTAATATTTTTTATTTCGTGGTTTTTATTTTATATTTTATTGCATCTCCTTTTTCATATATATTGTACATTTTCTAATACAATAGGAGAATATTTATAAACATTTTGCATTTTAAAATAAATGAATATATTTTTTAATATATGTATCAATTTATTGATTTTTCATACATGTTGTATATTCTGCATACACATAAAGAATATATATTTTTACTTGCTTAATAATGTTCGAGTAGATTATTTAAATTATCTTCAAATATTTGTTTTGAGGTATACATGTTTTATAAATTTATATATTATTTTTATACATAAGAAACAGTTTATATACATTTTAAAAATAGTACCTGAGTAACATTTTTTGAAATATATATTATGAATTCTGTTTTCAAACACATGTACATTTTTTATATCTTATTGGAATACAAATTATATATGTTTTAAATTTGTAAATACACATGAATATTTTTTCTAAACACCTATTTTTTTATTATGCATGCATATTGTATTTTTTTGTATACGTTAGGAAAAACATAGCATACATTAGGAACATTCTTGTATACACATTTGATATTTTCTAAATATATGATTAATATTTTCAAAATATATATTTTATATTTATTCACTTGTTATAGATTTTTTGTATACACGAGAAAAAAAATATGCAAACATTATTTTAACACCGCTAGAATAATTTAAATACGTAACGAGAGTTTAAGAAAAAAATATTAAAAAGGAAATGCCAAAAATTACGAAGGAAATAATAGAATCAAGAAGGTGAGAAACGACAAGAAAAGACGATATAAACAAATAAAACTATGTGTGTTTGTGTGTTAGATGTAATGGGCACATGTAGTCGTGTGATGGGCCTGCCCCATTTAACAGCGAGCTCCAGGTGAGGTGTTATACGAAATGTTTAAGTAGTGTTCGTAGATTTTTTTGGATCTTCGAGCATAGAATTTTGTACAAGAACGATAAAAATTCTTTGAAGTGAACGACATAAGAGTTCTCTATCGCGGGACAACATCAACACACCATTGCACGTCCACCCCGGTCCCAACATCTCGTGCTGTCGGTCATGTCGTCTCATGGTCATAGAGTCCTAGAAGTACGGTTTGACCATATCTACGACTTTTGGTCGCAACAATGGTCGTGGTAGTATCACGGTATCAACATCCCTAACTACTAATTATTGTGCCATGGATCGTCCCAACATCAATCGTTGTTGATCGCAACATCTAGGCGCATCTTTCGCAGCTCCGATCAAGACAATTGATGGTTCCAGCATCACGTTGCACTTGTTGCAATGTCCGCGCCTTGCCCATCGCAGTTCAAACCGCAGTCGAAGCTTCCCACATAATTGGTTCTAGCATTGCCCTGCGTTGGTTGCAACATCTACGTAGACCAGTCGCAGCTCCATCTTGCGGCTCGCAACATTTCATGACACGTTCACAGCTCCCCGTGCTTGTGCTCACAGCCTCGATGGTGACGTGGCACAGTTCGTATCCTTGCAACCCCCAATCGTGCATCACTGTTGTTGCATGCACCCCCCCCCAATCGTTCATCATCTCCGGACAACCATGGCACGCAGAGGAAGACAAGAGTGAGTGCCTGAATGGTGTGCGTCCATGCGTCTAGCACGACGAGGTGCATGCCTCGACATGGACTTGTACCAGCGCTATGGCTGTGGTCTTTGCAGCGCGCAAGGATTGTGTGGGAGGTGGCCTATCTCATTGATCGAACAACCCTCGTGCGACCGATGCAATTTCTACTTGGTCGGCCTGCCTGAATCGAATCATTTTCATAAGAAACCCTATACAGTTGAAAGGACTAAAAACACTATGGTTTTGTCAATTCCCTTCCTTCAAAAAAGAAAGTAATATTGTAGTTGCTGCGATCCATATTACTTAACGTTAAATGGATGTATTTATCATTAAAATAAAGTTAAAAATATATTTGATTTAAAAATAAATAATATGAATCAAAGAAAGTAAGAACCATATCATGCAGCAACGGTTTTCGGTGCCAGTAATCGCCAACCGCAAGCAGGCTTCACCGCCGCTCACCACATTCACCGTCGCCGCCGTCGAGGGCATGCCACTCTGGGAGATGCCCAAATTACGAGACCAGAGGGACCTTGCTACTGTGTACTATGTGTGTTGTCCAGAACAAAACAGAGCAGGCAAAGGAATTTGCTTTCGGCGCCGGGCATTCGTGATGGACCAATCAAGGGCAGGCCCCCAAACATTCCATGCCTTGCCCTCAGTTCAAATCTCTCAAGAATCAATGAAAGAATACCCCAGATCGCCGCGACGAATCAACCAAATATTTTTCTCATCGTCGTACAACACGTCCGGCCTGTGCAGCATATTATATATGGTACCGTGGTACAAGTCACAGGCTTACAAAGACTAATTAAGCCATTTAAACGGCAGCCGACGCAAATGATGACCACATCATACGCATCATACGTACAAATGATTGCATGACAATGATGGAGACAGGCGCAAGATCAACCAAAATCAGGCATTTCAGCAAGAACCATAGGGGAATCCATTCCATTCCCCCAAACTAATAAGAAAATCAAAAGGCTTACGCGGGAATCGCTTTGTGTACTTGCCCAGGCAGGCCAAAATGTAATATATTGCAAATCAGGCCTGCAAACCACCCAAATACTTTATTTGCTTCCAAGGAAAACCACCCAATACTTTACTCCAGCCAAAACAATGTCAGGATAACTCCAGCCAAAAGTGCGTCCCTCGTCGTCGCCGGAGCATCTCAGCCTCTGAGATTCCGAGCGGCGAAGACTTTATGCCGTGTTGAGCTATCACACCTGGCCTGCCTATATATGCAGTTATAATCAGTTGTACAGACACACACTCACACACTGAACTGCTTCAGCTTCATCTTGTTCTTGTTGGTTGTTTGTCCCTTCCCTTGTCACACTCCACAAAGTCCATGGCGATCAGGAGAGGCAGCAAGGCTCACGAGTTCCAGGCCGACGTGTCCGCCGCCGAGCTATGGGGAGTCTACGGCACGCTCCGTGCGGCGGAGCTGCTGCCTGAACTTCTCCCCCAGGTGATCGCCAAGATAGAGCTCCTGAGCGGAACCGGCGATGTCGGCACCACCCTGCAGCTCACATTTACACCAGGTGAGATATCCCGGAGCCACATTTTGCTTGCTTCAATGTTGGGCGTATTGTGCTGTTACCGCAGCTGGATTTGACCTGTGATGTAACCTGAATTCGCGGTTGGACTTGTGGTTGTTCCTTTATTATAAAGCGGGGCGAAAACCTATTTTCTGACATATTGCTTCAATCAGATTGTTGCTACTTTGTCGTTTTGAATTTGGATTGAACTGGGTCTGTAAAACTGACTACTATGTTGATCTCTTTAAATGAAATCGGAAAGGAGGGCAACTCCCTTTCTTTTACTCAAAAAATATATAATCTTGCTTCAATCCTGCCTGTACACTCACTGATAGAGTAACTGCTTTACTGTTTCTGCTAGGGATCCCTGGCCTGGTGACATACCAGGAGAAGTTCATCAAGGTTGACAATGAGAACTACATCAAGGAAGCGCAGACGGTCGACGGGGACATTCTGAAGCTCGGGTTCCTCTACTACATGGTCAGGTTCGAGATCATCGCCAAAGGACCCAGTTCTTCAGTGATAAGATCCACTATTGAGTACGAGATAGATGAGGCCACGCACCCCCATCTTGAAGCTATGGTCAGCACCGGACCTCTGGCCGCAACTGCTGAGAAATTCGCAGGGTACATCAAGGAGCAGAAGACCGCTCAGAGCAATTGAGTCTTGCAATCGCTCACAGCAGAAGTGTGCCACTACTTCAGCAGAAATAAATGTGTGATTCCGTGTTGTGTGTTTCCATTGAACAAATAAATGACTGATGATCAAACATATTAGGATATTATATGTTTGATCATATGAATATCACATAGCTGATATAGAGGTTTTTCCTGGTCCATGTACCTTAACTTTCTTTCGTTAATGAGGTTTGGTTGAGAAAATACCTTGAATTTCATGATGTGTCATCACATACTTTGAACTTTGGAAAAAGATTCTCATAGATATGCATTTTGTGGTTATGGACAGTTAAGCCAAATGAATTCAAGATTGATGGCAACATGGCACCTTCTGGTTGACTATATTGTCATATACACACCGAATTTCTTTTAATATAAATGGTCTATTCACACTTGTATTGTTCTGAGAGAGCCATCTCACCATGTCAGCCACAAATTCTAACAACTGCGACCACTTATAGTATTGTACCGAGAAGCTAGAACTCAATGCGCAATCTGTGGCAAGCCACAAAGAACTCCCAGAAGCAATGAAAGGGAGCCTCTGCCATGAGTTCGAGACAGGCCTCCCCGCGGCCGAGGTATGGGAGATCTATGGAGGCCTCCGTATTGGGCAGTTAATCCCTCAATTGCTTCCCGATATGCTCACAGAGGTCGAGCTAATTGATGGAGATGGCGGCGTCGGGACAGTTTTACACCTCACCTTTTCTCCTGGTTAGAACCTGAACACATAGACTTCAGTTATGTTTTTTTTTTGGCCTTCATAATATATGTATCAGCTTCAGGTAATTTTATTTTGGTGATTGATGTTGCTAGGAATTCCTGGGTTACGATATCAGAAAGAAAAGTTCATCAAGATTGACAATGAAAACTATGTCAAAGAGGCACTGGTGGTAGAAGGAGGTGTTCTAGATCATGGATTTCAGAAATGTTTGGTGCGATTTGAGATAATAGGGAAAACAAGTGAGACATCTACGATAAGATCAACCGTCGAATATGAACTTGATGATGACAAGGCAGACAACGCATCCTTTGTCAGTACCAGTGGTGTAGCCAGTATTGCTGAGGCCATCACAAAGTATATCAAGGCGCAGAGAGGTGCTGATCAAGCTTGTGAAGAAACGTCCTAAGAACAAAGCAGAGCATCCCCCAAGTGTAAAATAAGATTTTTATTCGCTGTGTTGCTGTTTATATTCCTTGGACTTGTTATTCGGTATATATTTCTTGGATAGTTATATATGATCTTGTTGCAATTTACAGTCCTGCATAGTCAAGTAGTGTATGTGATTCTGATGGTTCTCAAAAAGATGCAGTTTCGGAGACAAAATAATAATCTACAAATGAGTAGGATGAAAAGGGATTGATTTCATGTTTTCCTGAAAATGGGTAGCTTATAAAACAAGAACCCAGGCTGTACATTTTGGCCAAAAGCCAAGATTACCAAAGTTGCCATTCTAATGGAATTTCCAATCATTGAAACTGATTTTCGCCCCGCTTTATATATAAAGCAACACACCAAAGTTTACAGCCAAACGATACATCTGATGAGGAGACCCTCATACAAAGCAAATCAAAAGATAAAACATGAGCCTAGAACAAGCTTAATTAGCACCTCGCCTAGGTCCGACCAACGACATATAAGCTCCACGACAGCGCCCCTACAAGAGTGACGACACGTTGCTGCCAAATCTGAGCCAAAGACATAAGCTTTCACCTGGTACAAGAATAAGACCTAGGTGACGTCTTCAGGAAGCATGTGGCAGCCAGAGCGCGAAGCTTTCACTCGGAAGTTAGCATACACCACCAGGAGGAGTCCCGGTCACCACCGAAATGAGGGTCATCCCATCCATACTAAATCTGGGAAGTGCCAAAGCAGACCAAACCTCTTGTCGCCCACACGACCAAGAGGTGGAGCCACCACCACCACCATGGAGCCTGCTGGAAAGCCAACTGTACAGTCCACCATTCAGGACAGTCGTCCTCTAGCATCCCTAGACACCGCCCATTATCCACATCACGGCCACCCAAAAACGATAGGAGAGATGAAAGGCGCCTCCTTCCACTCCTAGCCCGGCATCAACAACTGGGTTTGGGTCGATGCCTCCATGGTAGGAAGAGACCACACCTGCGTCCCTAGCCGATCCTAGTTGAACCCCGGGATACAACCCAGTGACTACGAACGACCATCGTCGAGCAAGCTCGAGCGCCGCCATGTCTGTGGTCATCGGCGTCGATTAGTCCGACGACACACAACGCCTGAAGAACCCAACTCGAATGAACATCACGAACAGGCAGTAAACAAGAACGACAAAACACAAAGTCAACCAACGCGAAACAAGTAAGACCATCGTATTTGCGCTCCATCGGACATCGTCCACCACCATGAACCAAATCCGTGCCAACGACCTAGATCTCACCACCATCGAAACACAATTGTCGTACCGCCTAAAGGACCCTAGGAAACATCTCCATCGACCATCATGCCCATAGGGAGAGACACCTCACCGCTTGCGAGCACCTCCCCGACCGAGCCCAACCGCACCTACCTGGAGCAACAACCCCGACCTACCTTTGGACCAGATCTGGTCCGCCTAAGCACAACCCCCAGTTTAAACTAAGGAAAGGAAAGATCGCCACCACCACCCAAAGCTGCATGCTGGAGCAAAACAACATCATCGCCATCTCACACACATGCCCGCACCACCAGCCGCCATGGGATTCCATCCAGTTGAAAGGATCGAGATGGACGTAGATGGGGTGAATAGGTATAATTATAAATTTTAATGTTCACTTAGAAAATTTAGGCAATAATGCGGGATATAAAGGCGAGCCTAACAATTGCGAAGATGGTGCTCGCAAGCACTAATGTGAGAAACAAGAATATATGAGGGCAATGAACAATTAAAAAACAAGGTAAATGCTAGTAAGAAAAAAAGATAAGGGATAATGAGTGATGCAAAGACAACGATTTATCATGATGTTCATTTCCTTGGAGGAAAGCTACTCACCGTTGGAGAGGTGGATGTTAGCACGAAGGCTTACCCTATTCTCCCCTTGAGATATCACCACAAAGACGATTTCCAACCACTAGCAATAGACCTTTAGGTGGCCTCCAAACTCTCACCAACACAACGGGGATAATCACAAAAGCTTGATTCCTCTTCGAAGAACTCCACTAGTCTCCAAACTCTAAGAGTAACAAGATCAATGAGGAATGCTCAAGACTTTCTTAAAACGCGATTTCCTTTGATAGAAGATGGGGAAGGAGGAGATATATCACTGATGCGAAAATCAGCCAAGAACTCTCAAGAATCTCTCTAGGATCTAAGATTTTTGTGCAAGAGAGAGTGAGAGGGAGAACTTTGTGTTCTTGGGTGTATTTTAATAAAGTGGTCAACTCTAACCCTAAATGGATGAGGGGTATTTATAGCCAAGAGACATTTATAGTCACTGGTGCACTTAAGTTCCTGGGTAGCCGGTCATCTAGTGCCCTGGAACAAGCACTAGCTAGTGTAATATGCAATGTGATGTGTATAACAGACAGGGCTCGGACATCTGGGGAGAGCCCGAATATCTGGCGACTCATGAGTGTTCGGACATCCAGCGATGGTTTGGATTTCCGGGGAAATGATTCTACTAGGTCAGCTACTTGTTTGGGCAGCTTAGATGTCCGCACAAAGCCCAAAATTTCAGCAAAAAAAGAAAGCTTGCACCCCTTATGGAATAGGGGTCCAAGATGTCCGACATTCGTATATGGTGGGAAACCTTACTAGATAGAGGGGCTCAGACATCCGGCAGAAGGTTGCATATCCGACACATCATGAAGGCCCAGGCATTCGGCGTTAGCTTAGATGTCCGTCTAGGCGACTAGTGTTGTCAATTCTTGTTTCTTGTTCCTTTTTATTTTTGGTCTTGAGTAAGACTATTACTTAAACCCCATTAATAGTGTGAGATCTCTATACTCAAGAAAATCAAAATGATATACTGTTTGCCTCATCTTTCTTTAGCAATATGCATCGAATATGTCCTTGATCCACACACATCGCTTCTGACAGAGACTAAATCCCGAGATACACTTGACAAAGATGTTTAGTCTCCTATATATATATTATCATCAACAATAAAATATACTTAAGGGCGTGATTGAACTTTCATCAGCCGCTGACTGAAACCAGTTCTGTGCCAAAACCAAACCGGTTGCCACCTCTCTGATCGATGTATGCCCCGGGCCAACCATCGCAGGTCACCCTACCACGTCGAAGGCCCGCCCGCCATAGCGGAGACCGCCCCTGGTCCGCGCCGCCACAGCCTGCGTCGCCCGATGAGAAGATTTGGCTAAGACCTTTGTTGCAACATGTTGTACCCTTGTCACCCACGCAGAGGGAGGGAAGAGGATGCCATCGCTGTGGATGCCACCTAGGCTTCGTTCGGGGGGTGGCTAGGGTTTCGCTCTATCGCTCGCGGGAGTGGAACGGGTGAGAGGCTCTTCAACTAGCACGCTACCTCGAGGCACACATAATTTTCTTTTCAATGGAGTTTCCAATCAACTTTCAACAGGAAATCTCAACATAATCTAATTTTGTACATCACGTATTCACATCGAAAATAATATCTCACATACTTGTTTGCCTTAAGTATTGAATTTCTTTCATTCTAAATTGACTTAACTACATGTTCATAGTGGTATTTCATTATAAAACTCTTACAAAAGTTTATTTTTTCAAAACAAGGTACATCTCTCTACCTTTTGTTCGAAAAGGCCGAGAAGAGCATAGAGGGGCCTAGACCGAGGGTCTGGGAACAACTAAGAGATAGAATGAAGAGCCGAAAGAAGCAAGAACAGAATCAAAACCATGAAATAACTGACCAAAGGCTGGACTGAAAACCGGAAGCAACTAAGGAGTATCTTTTGTGGAAGCCTTACAAAGGTTATTTTTGGTGGGCTGAACATGCGTCATTTGGTGCGCTCTCAGCCATTGTCACTTTTCGTGTTTACAATCGTCGTAGCGTATAGTGTGTTGGGTGTTTTTGTTTAATTTCATTTTTCATTTCTTTGTACGTGTTTTTAGGGTTTAGATGATTTTTTATATTTTTGATTTTCCCTAAGTTTTGAAGAAAACAAAATCAAAAAATAAACTACGCAAAAAAGTTTTTTTTGTTTTCGTCAAAGGCACATATTTGATTCTTGTGGAGGCATAGATTTGCTTTGTTTGTGCCACTCGAAAAAAGAGTCATAGATTTGCTTTCACGAGGAGTATAACTGTGCCTTTCTGGAAAAAATATTAAAAAGTGTTTGCAGCTATGTTTTTTCTTTTCTTCGGAACCTATTAACATGAGATCTAGTTTTGAAAATCTAGACGCGAGAAATCCAATCGAAATTTGGACGCAGGGTTCAAAAAATAAATATTATAAATAATAAATCAAAAAAGAAAAAATTAAAGGTTACGACAAATGACGTGCATGCAAGGGATCACTTTACAAAAAATACTCCTCAACTAATGATTTATCTAAAAACCGAAAAAGAAGCCCAAACTTGTTGACCCAGTCGAGAAGCAATACCATTTCTGAACCCTCCTTCCTTGAACGGCAGGTCCATCGTCCATAGCCTACGGTTGTCGCAGATCCTGGTTTTGATCAGTATGTATTCTGGCGAAAAATCGTCATTTCAACTCCGCTGAAGTTCAACACCACAAGCTGCAAACATGCCTGGCCAAGTAACTGTTTGCCGCTTGCAGGGGGGTTCCTGGCCTGGAGAAGAGATTCATCAAGGTTGACTGAAAAGTACTACATCAACGAAGCAAAAAACGATGGACCCAGGCAATCTGAAGCTTGGGTTCCTCTGTTACATGATCAAGTTCGAGATCATTGTGAGATAGATGACGCCACTCACCCGGAGCTTCAAGCTATGGTCAGCACCGGACCTCTGGCTGCAACTGCTGAGAAATTTGCAGGATACGTCAGGAGCAGAAGATTGCTCATAGCAACTAATTCTTGCAGTAGCTCAGCGCAAAGTGTATCAATACATCGAGAGAAATAAATGCCTGACTCCACATTGTGTGTTTTCCTTGCGCATAGACTGTGTGCAGCAGATTTGAGAGCCAGATCAGACTAATGAAGAAACATATTAGGATAGTGGTATGTTATTTTTTTGCGGGGAAGGATAGTAGTATTTTTTTTTTAGATAAAAGGCTAGGGCCGACTTTATAAATAAAGTCAAAAGGCAACATACCGTACAGGTACAGGAGTACGAAAGTCATATTACAAGAATCCGGCCCGCAGGCCACCACCAACGAGCCACAATAGAGTACAAGATCAGGCGTACCAACTAGAACTAGGCATAAAGCAGGCGCAACAGGCGCGGCAGCGCAAACTAATTAAGAGGCAGCCACAGGAGACGATGATCTTCGAGGCAGGAGAGGCTTGGCCAAGTCTGTGAGTTTAAGCAGCGGGGTCTAACTCTGGGGAAACGCAACCGTTTTGAATAAACAGTCAGCGGGGCATTTAGGAAATGCCTTTTCGATAGTAAACTTGTTGTGAACTGTCCAAAGAATCCAACAAAAGGCCAGAAAAACAGTCCAAAAAATTCTACGAGAAGACACAAGCAAGGACTTAGCCAGGGCGCGCACATCCTCAAACGAGGACGGGTGCCAGGAGGTACCAAGCCAAGTACACACACAACTCCAAAGGAAAACAACCAAATGGCACCGGAAGAAAATATGCCCTGTATCTTTACCCTACAGTGATAAATCAATATTTTGTAGTTCGTGTACCTTAACTTTATTTTCTTAATGTAGCTGGGGTGACCGTTTTGATAATTAAATTCCATGATGCATCATCACATACTTGGAAAGAATCCCATGGCCTTTGTGGATATGGCCAGTTAAGCCAAATAAAGATAAGAGATAACTCAGATTGAGGGCCACATGGCACCTTATGGTTGATTACATCATACTACAAACAATGAAATCGGTGCCTTGGCCTTTGTCGTTATGACCAGTTTTAGCCAAATAAAAGTAAGATATAACTCTGATTGATGGCAACATGACACCTTATATCGAAAAAGATTCACGTTCTAGGCGAGTACTTTTTAGTACTTTCGAGTACTTCCACTAAAATTATTTCTATCCATTGATCAAGCACAACTAAATTAAATAAATTAATACTCCCTCCGTCCCATAATATAGTAACGTTTTTGGAGCTAGTCTAGCTCCAAAAACGTTACTATATTATGGGACGGAGGGAGTACATTTTACTGATAAATCATTATTTTCAGTACTTTTCAATATTTTCTTTAGTAATCCCAAAACATATCTGGCTCAGGAAGAGGGGGCAGCGGCAAGGCCATGCTATGGGCAGTGCAGCGGCGACCAGCGAAAAGCTTGTCGATGTCCTCGAGATGCTGCCGCCTGCTAAGTCGGTTCCAGAGCGGTAAAAAACCACACATTTTGATTATTACATCAATCGTACGGAAGGTGGTGATATGCTCAATAACAAGTTTATTGCGTACAGTCCAAAGGGCCAGACGAGAACCCCAACGCCCACCCAGAGAAGATTGCAGCTTCTTATGGATAAGTATAGCATATAAACAACAGTTTCCTCTAAAAGTAAGTGATATATTAAAAGATATCATGTTCCGGAGAGAATGCAATGACCTATAAAGCTATGTACCGAGAACCTATAACTCACCGTGCAATCTTTGGCAAGCCACACAGAGCTCACAGAAGCAATGAAAGGGAGCCTTTGCCATGAGTTCGAGACAGGCCTACCCGCGTCCAAGGTATGGGAGATCTACGGAGGTCTCCGTGTTGGCCAGATAATCTCTCAATTGCTTCCCGATGTGTTCAAAAGTGTCGAGCTTGTTGTTGGAGATGGCGGCGTCGGGACAGTTTTGCATCTCACCTTTTCTCATGGTTAGAACCTTGAACACATACACTTCAGCTATGCCTTTCTTTGCCTTCATAACATATGCATCAGCTTCAGTAATTTCTTTCAACTTTGGTGGTTCAGGAGTTCCTCAACTGGAATATCAGAAGGAGAAGTTCATCAAGGTTGACAATGAAAACTATGTCAAGGAGGTAATAGTAGTAGAAGGAGGCCTTCTAGATCATGGATTTCAGAGATATTTAATAAGAATTGAGATTATAGAGCAAACCGATGAGGCGTCTACAATAAGGTCAACCATCGAATATGAAGTTGATGACGTGAAGACACACAACACATCCTGTGTCACTACCAGTGAGCTAGCTTACATGGCTGAGGCCATCACAGAGTATATCAAGGCACAGAAAAGCGCCGAGCATGCTCATGAAGAAGCGTCGTAAGAACAAAACAATCCCCCACACCAACACCTCCCCGGCCGCGAGGGAAAATAATTTGAGAGCAACTTTCTTTATATCTTGTTATTCACTGTACTACGGTATACATTTCTTGGATGATTATATGATGTCGTTGCAATTTTCCGGCATGCGCAGCAAAGTATTGCCTGTGATTTTCCTCAAAAGGATGCAGTTTTAGGGAGTCAAACACCCTTTTGGTTACATAATTTTTTGGGGGCTTTGTTGCTCCATATCTTTGTTTGACTCATTCACGAAGGCCCAGACATATGCAACAAATGAAGTTGCAATCTCCCTGCACAGAATACTATTTTCTGATTAAGACATCATATGGTACTAGTAAAATGCATCCCTGGAACCTAGAGAAATATGCCCTGTTTGACGACAATGTGCGTGGCAGACTAAGTCAAACTTGTTTAGAAAAATATACATCTAGAGACAATAGTAGTACTTCAGCTACTGGTGGGTACAACATGCGAAGCTCAGGTCTCAAGCTCCACTAGAGACAACAGCATGTACAATTTTCTCCAACTTTCAGTGTGTCAGGCCCAGCATCCATCCACCATGTTGCTTTCAAATTCCGTCGAAACCATCATACGCAACTGCAAGAGCCACAACAACTGTAAGGCATCAGTTCAGAAAAGTAATATGTCCCCTAAATAGAGATGGAAGCATAGCCTGAAGTCAGAGATCGAAGACATCAGTTCAACATGACATTATTTTTCGTTCAAATATGCGGCTGGTCGAACACGCGGTTGGGAACAATTAAATCATCAATATACATCACTAATCCGCCGAGCAAATAATACCATCGCCATGAACGGCGTCGGACGTGCAAAGAGGTGCATGGTAAAAATATATGATGGACCTTGGTTTTATACAATACAATTAAAAAAATGTTTTAAAAGCCATGTGGGTAAACATGATAGGGTGGTGAGAAGTTTAACATAACCCCGAAAGTGAAGAAAGAGTTGAACTTTTTTGTAAGGGATTCTCTTTCTTATGCTATAGGAGCAAGAGAAGAAAGGGAGCTCCCGCACACACCTCCTCCTCCTCCTCCTCGTAGTGCGTTGTGAATGAGACGAGTCGAGTTCATACCTATAACATGTATGCGCGGCATTATCTGAGACGTCAATCGTGGGTGGGAGAGCAGGCCTCCTGTCCTTTGCGATCCTACACCGGAAGAAGGACGATTAGGTTTTTGGCAGCGTCTCTGGAGCGACCGATTGCTTCTGTTCGTCTTCCTCGACGTCAACATGTTCACCGAAAGCAGCCTGCCGCCAAGGCAACCGAGAGTGGGGCTTCTTTTTACTTCCTCGGCACTTGATGCATCATGATCATCACCATGAACTATTGTTGCATCTTCAACCGAGCACTTTGAGTTCTTCTTAGAATTTCATATGTTCCCACTTATTTCACTTCTCGTGTTCAAGATCCGTCCCATAATGATACAAAGTTAATGCTTTGCCTTTCTTTGATGACCTTTTTTTCATTTCCCTTGAATAAATCTTGAGCAATGTTAGCCTGCATACCACGGTTGAAAAACAAGTTTGCCACCTATATATAAGACATGAAGAAAACAATTGATCAATTTGAGAAAACAATTACCTTATCTTGGTCATTCATACCAGATGGGTTCATGCATTTGACATGTATAAAGCACGTAGATCACTTTTGACAATCCATGGATATTGTGAACCATCGGTGGCGGAGAGAAGCGCATGTTTCAATGATTTAGCCACTAGTATTTCCTACATCAAAGAACTCTTTGATCTGCATCCAATAAATTCTCATTGGTTACTCGCTACCAGTGGCCGCACCAAGACCAATTTTATTCCAAGCCAAAATAGCAACTTGTATTCATCGTCTTGGAAGTTCGTCGTTCTCCCCTTCAGAATTGCATAAAAAACACTTATCCATGTCTAGATTAGACATATCATATTTTGTGGCATATTCTTGAGATGGGGAATCTTGAGGGAGAAACTATTAATTTTCAACATCTGTATATATCAAAAAAGTCTCATCACCGACATGACGTGCATCAAAATTGAATCTATAATACCTAAATAGTTCATCCCCACTAACCTATTTATCTTGACATGCAAGCTATCTACATCATCAAGTAGGTCCACCATG
Source organism: Bromus sterilis (assembly GCA_950022295.1). Taxonomy (NCBI): domain Eukaryota; kingdom Viridiplantae; phylum Streptophyta; class Magnoliopsida; order Poales; family Poaceae; genus Bromus; species Bromus sterilis. Next base: position 12,511,285 of record OX465596.1, read on the forward strand.
TAAAAAATATTTTCCACCAACTCTTCATGCACATGCTCTCATTAATTTTGCATACAGATGCAACCTATCACAAATAAATATTAAACAAATCATGAACTCAACCTCACAATTAATAAACAGTTTTTTATAGAAAATAAAATTTTAATTTACCTCATATTTTATTTTTACTATGTACGTGACAATCTGTTTTATGAATGAACATTCGTAGTTGTTATCATTGTTTTAGGTTTAGTTAAGGTGGGGATGTCTCCACAGTCTTTACTCAACGTTATTTTCGTCTCATATCATCACACCTAATATATTTTTGGATTTTCATCAGTTTTTCTTTGATTTTTATTCTAAACAATATTTTCTTTCAAAGAAGAATTTATAATCAAATTATACTATGTTTCACAAATTTTCTCATGTTTTAAAACATCAAAGTATTTGTTAACAGTTATCGCAGCAATGCGCGGGGTATCATCTAGTTACATAGATACACAACACCTCATAATCACATTGAACAAGAGGAATTTGTGATGAAGTTAGAAAAAAAATGAAGAAAAGAACCTTTTATTACTTTGCTACATTTTTCCAGACATGTTGTGAACAACGATGATCGTTGGGATAGGTTACAGCGGCTCCTCCTCCATGGACGACGATAAACAAAAGGGGGAGGGGGAGGGCCACCACCACACAACCCCGCCACAACCTTCATCTTCTTCGATCGCGTGAGGAAACCAATGTTGGATCCCATCGCTTCATATCGGTGCCGCCTCACGGCTTCAGCGGAGGCTCGTTCTTCAAGGCGATGACATGGTCTAACGCATCCCCTTCAACTGCGATCGTGGCACGTGGGGCTGCAAAAATTGTGCAGCGGCTAGGTACAACCTTCAGCTTTGAGATGGTAACGAAGGGAACGATCGAAGGAAGGGTTTGCTGGAGCAGCGACGAGGCTAACTGGGTCAACAATCGCGTCGAATGGGGTTGCTGGAGCGGTGACGAGGATGATGAGGTCAACGATCGCGTTGAAGGTGTTGTCCATGGCGGTTCTGTGGCAAGCGACGATCGCATGCGGAAGTAAGGTGGGACCACTGTTCTGCGAGAAAGTTCAGTGTGGTGGTTAGGGATGCACGCCCCTGTGATTTTTGTTTTGCGACAACCGCGTGTGTAATGTATATTTGAAGAACTTGAAGGTAAAATCTAGGCTGGCCAAAAAAATTGCAGCACACTATGAAGATATTGCTTTTGGCGAGGTGTTGTTTTTTCCATTTAAAACAGTTTTTAGACAGCTATCCCATTCCATCATCTGTTGAAGATGCTCTAATTTTACCTGCAAAAAAGGAAAAATAAGATGCTATGATTTAGTAAGGGATCAAATTCAAATTTGACATCTAGTATTATATCTCCTGAAGGCTACTTTGGACATCGGTAGTCCATACACAAATACATGTACGTGTGATGGTGAAGTGGGTACGCGTGTACCGCCGTGTGTTAAGAACAAATTAGAAAAGGAAACAATATAATATTGTTTACTTTTTTGTTTTGTTGGTACTTATTCTTCTGTGAGAGAATGCAGATTATTCTGCAAAGAGAGATTGCAGATCACTCTTTAGGCATTTTTTGCATAACTTTGTTTATCCATGGTTGTGCTACAAGAGCTAGCTATATAACTTGTGCAATAGGTGCTAATTTGTTCTTGAGGTTTTTCTCTCGTGTCATGGCACACGATTAATTTTCAAAGTAGATTGTTGATTAATAAAAATATGGTACTAATTAAGTCACTCTCTGCTTTCTCTTTTGCTGATGTCATATATAATTGCTAGCGGGTGTGCAGTTTCTTGATTTTTGAAAGTTGATGATGCTCTGTAATGATCCTATATTTCCATATGATCTGAAACATGGAAGAGGAAGAAGGGAACCATGAGGCATATCAAAGTGGTGCTTCATTGTTGATATTTGATGCGACAATGACAAGGCCTCTGCCACCACCAGGGGTGTCTCCTTCTTCGATAAACATTTGCAGAGCTTACCATGGTGAGCCTTTTTTTTGTTAGTTGATCTCCGGCTAGAAGCCAGGAGGGGATAAAGGGATGAACGTTATCCAGAGATAACGATAAAGAGGAGGCCCACCACAACTTACGTGAGCCAACTAAAGCGCCCTGATAGGGGAGCAGACGACACCTACGTTAGTATATACGTCTCTCGTACGGTTCCCTCTCTGCTCCCACATCCCAAAACCCAAACCGATCTGGGGGAGCGCTGCTGTGACGGGAAGGCCTTCTCCTTCCTCTGCTCCGGTGCCAGGGCAGTGTCGCAGGCGCCCGGAGGGACGACGCTACCCGCTGTGTCCATCTGCACCTTCACCAACTCTCCATCACGCCTGCATCACGCAGGCACGGGACCTCGCTTCGTCTTCACCAATGGCCTCTCCCATTGACGGTAATGATCTAATTCCCATCATTGTTTTCGAGTTGATTAGGTGATCTAATGCTAGGTTTAAGGTTTCGCGTGATCCTAAAATATTAACCCTAACAATGGTATCTTGAGCCAATTAAACCTAGATTGGATCCCTAATGTTTCTCTGTTCATGTCTAATGTGCCCAATTTTGGCTAATGATTCATGCCTAGTGTCCATGACCCACAATTGCGTATGATTAGGGGGTAATTCAATCTGTCAAATTTTGATTTTTTATGGGCTAGTTCTAATTTTCTACTGATGATGCCTAATCTTTCGGTTAGATTGATCAAGTCTACCTTCCGCTGCATGGTAATGCTAATTAGAAATCACTAGCACTGTTTAGATAAAATCCCTAATGTTTTGCTCCACAAATTCGGCCAAATCCGAATTCTGGAAGTTTTAATTCCTCAATCAAAGGAAAAATGCTGAAATTAAAGGAACGAGGGACTCAGGATTTACCTAATGTGCCGCGCCATGATTCCCCATGGGGATCTCGCCGGCGGTGACGCCGCCGTCCCCTGGACGATGAGCAGGAAGAAGCTAAGCGCCGCCAAGCTCCGTATGGACGCGCGTCACCTTGAGCGTCGCCGTCGCAGGTAGTGGCCGCGGATGGAGCGCCTCACCCGCGCCGCCGTGCGGGCCGGACGCAGAGCTCGAATAAGAGGGCGACACGGCTGCTGCCGTTCGGCGGAGGAGTGCGCAGCCTTGCGGCCAGGCACGCTGCTCCGTCGAAGGGGCCCGCCACATCTCCATGGTTGGCTGGCGTCGCCGTCTCCGTTGGCCAACAAAATTGGGCTAGGGTTGACCCCCCCCCACCGCTTTGGTCGGCCAGGGAGTGGGTCGGCGGGCGCAAATGGGCCATTCTCTGGCCGGGCTCTGGCTCAGATAAGAAAAAAGGCAGCCGTGGGTTTTTGGGATAAAGGAAAAATTGTGCATTTTTTTCTGTTTATTCAGTGCATTTTATAAAATTATGATCATTCCTAAATGTTTTTTGCACTGCAATAAATTAAAAAATGGCCAGAAAATTATGCTTTAGTTTTCTAGATAGAATGGAACCAACGAGAAATTTTATTTAGAAAACTCTTGTGAAATTAATTTTTATGTCATTTTATGGCATTTTTTAACAAAGGAAGGGTCTCGAGGACCCCCGAAACTGCATTAAATCCAGTTAGTGGTACATCTTACAAGAAAGCCCCTCAACAACAAAGTAATAAAACATAGGGGCTTGGATATTACACAGAGGACCCTGCTTAGAAAACTAAAAAAGCAATCGAGTCCTTGTCCACCAACAACGCGTCGAAGTTGCTGGTCACGGCCAGCACGCTCCTCACCGGGGACAAAGCCACTTGGGAAGAACACGCCGAAGAACGTCGAGCTACAACAATTATCTGGCCTCCATCTTGGCACCTTGGCCCGGAGGTTGAACTGGAAGAGAGGCCGGCGACTTGCCTGCTGCGAACGCTCCAGGATATGCTGGCCTTTAGTAAGAAGATTCGGTGACAGGTCGGCCTCTGCCGAGCTGGTTGCCGCCGAGATTGAGCTCGCAAGAGAGGAAATAGCAACAATGGGAGATCGAGAAGATCCTGACTTGCCTTGACTCCAGTCTCTAATAGCAGCACCTTGCAGCCAGAAGAGAAAAGGAGCAAAGAAAGGCCAAAGATCCACCCCGCCAGATAAGGATAAGGCAAGATTATTTGGGGAGCTCCAAAGCCAGTCCATCTTCCTTGCCGACCACCACGGCCGCCGGAGGAGAGGGATCCAACTCCAGATCCCATTGGCCCTTGCAAGCCACGGGAGGACACTCCTGAAGAAGGGAAAAACTAGAGAAAAACCTAACTACTGGCGAGCACCGCCCCCGTCCTACTCCACTCCGACCGGCGGCGCCGGCGGAGGGAGCAGGAGGGAGAGGGCCGCAGACTTCGTCGGCCGCTGGAGCAGTCAAAGAGGATAGGAGGAGGAGAGGTGGGTGGAGAGGAGAGGGTGGGTTTATGGCATATTTATGATGTTCTCTTTATAATATCAATGAATGTTGTATTAATTATGTTGAAAATTGATATTATACTTGAGACAAAATTGTTCATCATTGTAATTCTGACCAACGTTGATTTGCAATTTTGAATAATCCCTTTTTTATTCCTTATTATTTTCCGCCCTACGGTGATATAATTTGGAGTTCAAAACTTTTATTTGCATGTGAATTAATCAAACCAACGTAGGGTTAATTCTCATGCAATTGTATTAAATTATGTTCTTTTCTTTTACTTATGTATATTTTGAAATCATGACAGCTTCCGGTAACATCGAACCACTTACGGGAAACAACTTTTAGTCATCAAAAGACTCGTTGCTTTTGCACTTAGGCTGGCATGAGGTTGACCTCGCCTTGAGGGAAACGAAACCAGTGGAACCTAAAGTGGGTGCCACTGGGTATGATGAGCTGAAAAAGGCTTATGATGTGAATGTTGAGAAATGGGAGAGGTCCAACAGACTGACACTTCTCATTATGAACTTCTCAATCTCATCAGAAATAAAAGGGGCTATCCCCGTTAAAGATAATGCTCTTGATTATTTGAAATCAGTGGAAGAGCAATTTAAGGGCTCAGAAAAGGTTTATGTTGATGAGCTTTTACAGAAGCTGCTTACCAAGCATGATGGGCACGGAAACGTGAGAGAGCACATCTTAAGTATGAGCAATGCTGCGGCAAAGCTCAAAACCCTTCAGTGTGACCTTAACGAAGAGCTTCTTGTGCTCTTAGTTTTCAGGTCACTGCCCTCACAATTCTCACCATTTAAGATAAATTATAATTCTCTTCAGACTAAATGGAAACTTCCTGAACTCATTGCACATTGTGTTCAGGAAGAAGAGAGACTGAAAAGTGAGCAGAAAGATGAAGTTTTTCATGTCAACTCTGGAAAGAGAAAGCATGAAAACAATGGCAATGTGCCCAACAAAAAGCAAAATTTCAAAAAGTATGCTCCAAAGCCTAAAGAAAGCAATGAGGCAGGTTGTTCACGTAATGTTCCTCCAGCTCCTGTTAACCTTACAAACGCTGCTGGAGAGCGACTCTGTAACTTTTGCAAAAAGCCGAATCATATCAAGGCCGATTTTCCAGGTTTTCTAAAGTGGCTGAACAAAAATGGTAAGGATGAGATTACTCTAGTAGATGAATCTCTTTATGTTGATTTTTCTAAATCTACATGGTGGATTGACTCAGGAGCAACTGTTCATGTTGCTAATTCCTTGCAGGGATTCCGTATAAACTATACATTAAGAAGGGGAACAAGAACACTTAAAGTGGCGAATGGAAAGGATGCTGAAGTTGAAGCCGTGGGCTCCCTCACTTTGAAGTTGCATATTGGCTTCCTCCTTCAGCTCCAAGATGTTCTTCTAGTTCCTACCTTAAGTAGGAACTTAATTTCAGTATCATGTTTAGATGATTATGATTTTGATTGCACTTTCGGAAAGAAACAATGTGTTATTAGGCATTGTAATAATGATGTTGGCCTCGCTGTCAGACGAGGTAAACTTTATATGTTATATCTTTCAGATTATCCTATGTGTGTGAATCTTTGTGAAATGAATGTGAATGAATGCAATAATACAAGGAATAGTAGAAGTATCAATCCTTCTTCGAAACTATGGCATCGTCGCTTGGGCCATATTTCGAAGGGGAGAATGGAACGGTTGATCAAAGTAGAAATACTTCCTCCGCTAGATTTCTCTGATGTGGGAAATTGTATTGATTGTATCAAGGGAAAAATTGTGAAGACCATTAAGAAAGGAGCAGTAAGATCCATAAAGGTCTTTGAACTCATTCATACTGATATATGTGGACCTTTTAACGTAAAGTCTATGGATGGTTTTGATTCTTTCATAACATTCACAGATGATTTCTCTCGCTATGGCTACTTTATCCTATACGCAATCGGCCTGAAGCTTTAGATAAATTTAAGATTTATAAAGCCGAGTTTGAAAATCAACTCAACCTAAAGATCAAAGTAGTACGATCGATCTGATCGTGGGGGAGAATATTATGGTAGGCATGCTCCTTATGGGCAAATTCCAGGACCGTTCGCCAAATTCCTTGCTGAAAATGGAATTTTTGCCCAATATTCAATGTCTGGTGAACCTCAGCAAAATGGTGTAGCTAAGGGTCGCAACCGCACACTTATGGATATGGTGCGAAGCATGCTTAGCCATGCAAGTTTACCAGTAGGTCTATGGATGGAGGCAATGAAAACAGCTGCACACATCTTGAATCTTGCTCCAAATAAGTTAGCACCAAGCACACCTTATGAATGTGGACGGGAAAGAAACCGAGCTTGAACTAGTTGCGTGTGTGGGGTTGTCCCGCTGAAGCTAAATTATTCAATCCACATATCAAGAAGTTGGACCCAAAGACGATCAGTTGTTTTTTCGTTGGGTACCCTCATAGAGGGAAAGGATATCGCTTTTATTGTCCAGGAAATACCATAAAGTTTGTGGAGACCAGGCAAGCGGTGTTTTTTGAGGATAATGAAGTCACCGAGGTTAGGACAATTGATCTCGAGGAGAAGCGGGTGTACGTTCCACGCCCGATTATCCAAGAGAACGTTTTCCCTATGCATAATATGCACTAGACATCATCAGATGACCCCGCACCTAACGTAGATCCTCAGTCCAACGAGGAGCCTCAAGATAATGAAGATCCTCAACATCAGAAGGATACTCAAACTAATGATGATCCTCAACCCGATGATAATCCTCGCCCTTCCCGTGCAAGAAGAAATGTACAAAATTAATGAGCCTGTGAGAAGATCACAACGGGAAAGGAAAGGAACCATCCCAAGCGATTTTGTCACTTACATGTGTGAGGATGTAAATGACATAGGGAAGGTAGAAGATCCAAACTCATACAAGGAAGCCACAAAAGGTGAAAACTCATCTAAATGGTTGATCGCCATGGAAGAAGAACTAAAGTCTATGAGCTCAAATGATGTTTGGGACTTAGTAGAAGTTCCCGATGGAGCTAAAAGGGTAGGTTGTAAGTGGGTCTACAAAAAAATATGATTCCAAAGGGAACGTCGAAAGGTTCAAAGCTAGACTTGTTGCAAAAGGTTTCACGCAAAGAGAAGGGATCGATTATCATGAGACCTTCTCTCCCGTGTCATCAAAGGATTCTTTCAAAATCGTTCTTGTAGCCCATTATGATTTAGAGCTACACCAAATGTATGTCAAGACAACATTCCTGAATGGTGACTTAAACGAAGATGTCTTCATGAATCAACCGGAAGGTTTTGTCGTGGAAGGAAAAGAACATATGGCATGTAGATTAAAGAAATCCATCTATGTCCATAAGCAAGCTTCAAGGCAATGGTACCTCAAGTTCGACAAGGTTATTAGAACTTTTGGTTTTAAGGAAAATGAGATGGACAACTGCATATACGTTAAATTTAAAGGCAGTAGGTTCACTATACTGGTCCTATATGTGGATGACATTTGTTTGGCTTGCAGCAATAAGGATATGTTGCATGAGACCAAGAGGTTTTTGTCTTCCAATTTTGACATGAAGGATCTCGGTGAAGCCTCGTATGTCCTTGGCATTGAGATTCATCGCGAGATAGGTCCATTGGAACGTTCGGACTATCACAAAAGGCATACCTTGAGAGAGTGTTAAAGAAATTCAACATGCATAAGTGCTATCCCTCGCTTGCCCCCATAGTCAAGGGTGATAAGTTTGGGACATTCCAATGTCTGAGGAACCAGAATGAAACTGATCAGATGAAGTCGGTTACTTATCCTTCAGCTGTCGGAAGCATCATGTATGCTCAAGTTTGCACATGCCCTGACTTAGCATTTGCAACCGGGATGCTTGGTAGATTCCAATCTAATCCAGGACCGGACCACTGGAAGGCCGCAAAGAAAATCTTGCGTTATATACAAGGTACTAAAGATTTCATGCTTACATATAGAAAGTCTGATAACCTAGAAGTTGTTGGTTATTCAGACTCTGATTTTGTTGGGTGTGTGGATAGTAAGAAATCCACGTCAGGTTATATATTCACACTCGCAGGAGGAGCCATATCGTGGGAAAGCTCCAAGCAAACTATTACTGCTTCATCTACGATGGTCGCAGAGTTTATAGCATGTTATGAGGCCACTGGGAAGGCTGTATGGCTAAAGAATTTTATTCCCGGACTTGTAGTGGTACACAACATTTCTAAACCACTCACATTGTACTGCGATAATGAACCCGCACTTTTCTATACGACTAACAACAAGTCAAGTGCAGCTGCCAAGCACATTGACATAAAGTATCGTGTTGTGAAAGATAGAATACATAATCAAACTATTAATGTTAAGCATATCAGTACGACAAATATGCTTGCGGATCCGCTTACTAAAGGATTACCACCCAATATTTTTCGTGATCATGTTGCCGGCATGGGATTATTGGAAGCCTCTTGATCCTGAAATGATAGGACCATCATATGAACCACTCCTCGTAAAGTAATATGTTTTCATTCCGAAATAGGATGTGTGTTACAAGTATTGAGGTTCTGCGGCATTTTACTAGCTGTAGTGACACCTTACTTTGTAATTTTCATTCCTACAAAGAATGAGCGAAAGTTTTAAGCCTAACGATCAAGGGGGAGAATGTTGGTTCATCCCCGGCTAGAAGCCAGGAGGGGATAAAGGGATGAACGTTATCCAGAGATAACGATAAAGAGGAGGCCCACCACAACTTACGTGAGCCAACTAAAGTGCCCTGATCGAGGACATCTTAACCAACATGGTTTTGGTCCCCTGTCACCAGCGCTACATTAAAAAGGGAGCAGCCGGCACCTACGCTAGTATATCCATCTCTCGTACGGTTCCCTCTCTGCTCCCACATCCCAAAACCCAAACCGGTCTGGGGGAGCGCTGCTGTGACGGGAAGGCCTTCTCCTTCCTCTGCTCCGGTGCCAGGGCAGTGCCGCTGGCGCCCGGAGGGACGACGCTACCCACTGCGTCCATCAGCACCTTCACCAACTCTCCATCACGCCTGCATCACGCAGGCACGGGACCTCGCTTTGTCTTCACCAATGGCCTCTCCCATTGGCGGTAATGATCTAGTTCCCATCACTATTTTTGAGTTGATTAGGTGATCTAATGCTAGATTTAAGGTTTCCTCACGTGATCCTAAAGTAATAACCCTAACATTTTTATCTTTGTTTTTTTAGGGATGCAAATTAAGAGTTGATAGGTTATTATCTAATTGCAATGTTAACACTTGTGTCTTTTACTCATTAGCAAGACGTTCACATGATAGTCATATGGTTGATTTTGAAGAAGATGAGGCCGATGAAGAGGAAGAGGAAGATATATATGAATAGAGAACAAGATATATATGAACCAGCAGCAAATTCAGTTATCAAACAAAGAGGTTTATTCAGTTTCAACACCAACAATAAGCCAATGCCATTCAAAGCAAGCCTACCTTATTTCAGTCTATTACATTTGCTGATCACAAAGAAAACTTTATGGTCGATCTGTCTCGCCCCAGCACAACACACATATACCACTACAATATGACCATAGCCTGCAAGTACCATCATTAATCAATAGATATGCACAGTGCCAGTGATGATGAATCATGCGCTGTCACTGGGTTAGATGGAGTTGCAAAGTCATTCAGGGCCAACGAGGAGACCTTTTGCTCTGGCCACTAGGTCATGCAGAGGTAAGCCGCTCTCTGCAACCACTCCTAGATCACCGAAGAAGACCCTATACTTCTCCAGTCTTGTTGGGGTCCTCTCAACCTTTGACAATGCTTCCATCATCCCTTGTTTTCTGAAGAAGGTTGCGTAGCGAGGACAGGATTCCACAGTGAATATTACCATCTCAAGAATAACCCTTCTCATCCTTGGGTATTCGGAACTCAGTTTCTTATTGGAGTTGAGTGCCCCCACCAGCTTTTGAACAAGTCCTGTAACGTTGCTATGCGAATCTAGCACGTGGCTACAGCTTTCAGGGATGACATTATAGATCTGTGAAGCGAGGCCAATTAGGGCCTCCAGTTTCTTGCCCTCGGCATCCGTAATTTTCTCCAACACCTGCAGCATTAATAATGTCAGGTAACCTATAGTTGCTTCCTGATTAGTTCTTTTAAATCAAGAAAACATAACATATATGCATGGCCAGCAGTCGTTTATACTACTTTGGTAAGCCACGCACTGACACAAGTCTATATTATTTTTCCTTCAAATTAAGGTAAGATACACATAAGTTGTAACCTAAAAGGAAATAAATGGAATTATGCATGTAAAAGAAAGACTATATCATCTAACAAAAAATTCAAGTTGTGTTCATAACTGCAAGAATAGCCAAAACAAACGATGAAAGAATGCTAACAACAGTTTCCTTATGCAGGTAATTTAGCAGACTCACCATTTGCAAGGCAAATGATAGGTGCTCGATTGATCCTTGATGGCGCATCTTGTCTCTGGAGTGGGCACAGAGATTCTGCAGCAGACTTGCTGCGATATATGTGGATTCATCATTCAGAAGCATGCTCTTGAGACGCCCAATAAGCGCATACCCTGTTTCCTCCAAGATAGCCAAGCAGTTGCTAGTATTCTCCATTGACAGATTTGACAGTGCTTCCGCTGCCACCAACTGCAGAGAGTACTGTCCATCTGGATAAAGAATTTCATGCACCAACTTAGAGATAATCACTTGGAAGCTCCCAATCTCCTGACTTATTTCCTTATCAACAGCAAGCTTGGAAAGAATAACCATTGTCGGCTTCCATTGTTCTGAGCGGCTGCTGCTGTCCTCCAAGATCTGTGCGAGATTACTCAGTAGGAGGGGTTGCCCTGAGATATTTTGCCGGAGTACCCTACCAGTTTTCCCTTCGGTGCTTGCAAGCTTTGCAACCAAATTCAATGATGACGTCATAATCAGTTTCTGTTGTGCCTTGCTGGTAGTTGTTGTGTCTGTGGCATAGCTCATGAATCCTATGACCTTCGGGATGAGACCTGCTGCTGTGCTGATTTCAGCACAGTTATCAAGATTGCAAGCAAGACTTTCAAGGATTTGCATCCCCAGCACAGGGAACAAATCCTCATCCTTATTGGGCTCCTTTTCTTCTTGTTGATCAGGCAATATTCTATTGTTCATCTCTTCATTGATATCCTCTGTCTGGTCTGTACTGTCTTCTTTCACGAATTGATTTTTAGCATCAAGAAGAGAGGATACCATCTGCATTGTGCCAGGGATCCCAACAACCCGGAGATCTCCAGCTATCACAGCAACGACCTTCGCAGCGAATAGCCTAATACTGATACCTGTTGTCCAATTACGGGATTTTTCTTTTAATATGAACTAGAAATATACCCCGCGCGTTGCTGCGGAAATTGCTATGAAAACTATATGCATAAATAAAAAGTTTAAAAATATGAACATTAAGTTGTCTAAGTGAAGATGCAACAGAAACGTGTGTGTATTAAAAATTATTAGGATGAACAATAAAATAATTAAAATATGCTTGATATGGAGATTGCATATAGAAATTAATAAATATCTTATTTGAGATGAGACTATGAGATGGACAATTGATTAGCTAAGAAATGAATGATGTGTGGATAGCTTGCATGTGAAGAGAGACAATTTAGATGACCTAAGTAGGTAACATGGATTATTGATTGACCAAGAGAATAGATGATGTAAATAGCTTGCATGTTAAGATAAAAAATTTAAATGATATATAGTGGGATTTTGTTTTATAAGAAGTATAGATCTGGTTTGAGGAAAATTTGAATAGAAGAAAAATTGCAAAAGCAAAAAGGGGTAGTGGCCCAACTCTTCAAAGCCTCGCGAGCAGAGCGGGTCTAGAGTTTAGACCTCGCACCACAATCCGATCCGAGAGCAATTACTCGTTTATGGACCGGTCCAGCAAACAGTGTCATGTGTCGCGTTCACAGCGTTTTCTCGGGATTTTTTTTAATTTTTGTGTACATATTTTTGGTGTTTAAAATTGGTTTTTTGTGTTTTTTTTACTTTTCTGGTTTTCGCACGTTTTTTCTATACGTTTTGGTGAAAAATAACAAATCAATTTTTTTTTCAAAAAAAAAGAGACACGACCTTGTGTCCGCGGGAAGCACGAGTCGTGCCTCGTGCCTCCGCGAAAGGCATTCGTGCCTTCGCGAAAGGCACTCGTGCCTTCGTATAAAGGCACTATCGTGCGTCCGTGAAAAGCACTCGTGCCTCTAAAATCAGGAAAAATGGAAAAGCTTCAGAGCGGGTTACTTGACGCGCGCGAAGGAAGCACGTTGTTCGTTGTTACGAGTACTCTAAAACTAGTGATTTCGCTCCGATCCGGCCACCTTAACACACACCCATTGGCCTAGGCTAGCGCACAATCGAGTCCGCACGGCCCATGGGTCAAATGTATACGTTCTTTTTCTTTTTCTATTCTTTTGTGCCACTTATATTTTTGATTTTGTATTATTATATGTATTCAACATTTTGAAAGATTTAATTCAATAATTTGAAGACCTAGTTCAACATTTTATAAAAAAAACTAATTCAACATTTTGTGTAAAAATTCAAATAGTATATTCAAAATGTTGAATGATTACATTCAAAATTAATGTTGATTCTTTGAAAATGTTTAAATAAAATATATTCATATTGGACCTTATTTTTTGCATTAGTTCTAAGCAACACTATAATTAAAACTGTTTTATAAATGGATGCACAATTCCAAAGAAAAACTTTTAAAGTTAATGTATATTCTGGTAGGTATGTATGTATGTATGTATGTATGTATGTATGTATGTATGTATGTACATATGCCTATATACATATATACATATATATACATATCTATAATATTTATGCACGCACACACACATATCTATCTATAACTCTTATAAAGCAAAACCCACTATAGAATCATTTAAGTTGTCTATCTCAACATGCAAGCTATCCACATCATCCACTATTGTAGTCAATCGATTGCCCATGTCATTCAACATGCAAGTTATCCACATCATCCACTATTATAGCCAATCAATTATCCATGTCATCCACTAACATTTATCAATAATAGCATATTTTTACATGCAACTTATCCATGTCATAAATTTTCCATCCATGCTTAAAAATACAAAACAATTTTACATCAATTAAATTAAATTTTGATACTATTATGGTCGGTCAAATCTTGCATATTCTATACAAAAATTGTATTTTATATCGGATAATGATAACGTAGGCCGAGCTACACGTAGCCCTTTAGTTTGAACAAGTCATAAAATATATTTTATATTATTTAAAAAGCATTTAATTTTTTTATGAATATATATACACATGTATATGATATATGTGCAAATTTTTATATCATTATACTTTCATATGTGGCGTATGAAAAAAAGACAAATATTTGATTTTAAATGGGCCTTTTTGTTGTTGGTTTTGAGGTGAAATTTTGTTTTCTTTGTGCAGACTTCATATTACAATATTTTCAAGCCAAATTTGACATGTTCATACGGAATACATATAAGCTTCCATAGATATATTTTTTGGAATTTTTTAGAACTTTTAAATATGTTTTACGATTTTTTAAAAATAAAGGGCTACGTGTAGCTCGGTCTCCAGAAATTCGCACTCTGATGTCTTATATTCTTTTTCTTAACAACAAATTTAAAAAAGATATTTCTTCCGCGCTATGTACAAAAAATACACTTTGTATGTAGATAATTTCCAATTTCATGCATCTTATACCCTTTCATTTATATAGTAGAGTTCTTATAGATATTTCCGCTGCAACGCGCGGAGTATTCTTCCTATATATATATATATATATATATATATATATATAGTTGATGCATGTCGCCTTTATGACCAAAATCCAACATAGACGCCTACTTATTAGTAATCGATTTTTATCTCTCCACATATCCTCTCTCCTCCACTTTGAAAAATATCTGGTGTGGACAAATTTATCGCTAATAATTGAGGTGTATTAATTGTTGGAGGTGCCCTTAGAAAACATTTTGGTGTTGAAAGGCCTTTAATTAGGTAACTGGCTCTGAGAGCACTTTAAACTGCATTTTTACCATCTTGAGCTACGTTACTGGTATTATTCCATCTTGTGATGTTAATTGCCATGTTAAATTGTATTCGGATATTGGTAGCTTTATTTTATTTTGTTAATAAATGCTCTAGAGATGTTCATATCGGTTTACATGCTTTATGTTGCAGAATTAAATTACATGTCAGTCTGGTAAATTAAATCTAATAGGGCACAAAATGAATTAGAAAACTGCTTAAAGCCAATTTATTCCAACAATACCTTGGTCTTCTGGAGCCGTCCAGCCCAGCATGCCGATCAAAGAGGCTACCACCTTGGGGGAAGAGGTGATCTTTGAGACGAGTCTTGTGTTAATACTCGCCTGGCTCCTGTGCAGCTGGGTGATGTGTGTGCCCCGATTATAAAGAAAATTCGGGTGGGAGGCACCCAGCAGATGTAGTAGGAGGGAGTGCAGAATCCGGACCGAGGCGAGCTTCTTGTCGCTTGAGTTGGAGTCGAGGGAGTTGAAGGAGAAGCTAACAAGGTTCAGGTCCTCTTGGGAAAGCACGCCCTCTTCCATGCGCTTGTTGTAGGCATGCTCGTAGTATAGATTGATGGACTCATATTCTTCCTTGGTATTTGCGAGGCCACAGCTTTGTGCCAGTGACGTCCGAACACGGTTGTGGAACAGTGTCTCAAGTATGCATGCCGCTAAATACAGTGCCCCTTGGCCAAGCACCATGGAATAGAAGATGGTCAGTGCTGGCCCAAGGTGTTCGTTGCTGCTGGTGTCGTGGTGGCTATGGTTGCTAGCAGTAGACAGGCGCATCGACGAGAGCACGATGCGTGCCAGGGCCACTGGAATCTGGATGTTGCCTAGAAGCAGCGTGCCTAACAGTATGAGGATGCCCATGGTACCAAACTCTACCACCACGGAAATTACTATCCAGGTAGGGAGTATCAGAGCACCCAGTGTGCGGAGCCAAGCGGGAGGAGAAGAAACAAGGGCCCTTATTGCATGTTGCTCTTTTGAAGCAAGGGCCCTTATTGCCTCTTCTTTAGGAACAAGGGCCCTTATTGCCTTTACCGCGCTGTACTGTAAGCATCCAACAAACAGCGGTGGGATAACCAGCACTACGTGTCGCTTAGGAGTATGGGTCCATAACATTGTAGCACCCAGTGCTAGGACTGCAACTAAGGCACCAAACTGCACAAGCACGTGATCTTGCACGTATTCCACAATTATGGGAACGTGTGCCATGCCAGCCAATGCTAGCAACGCGGCCAACAAAAGGCAGTGATATTGCAGTTGTAGGGGTGGACGTTGAAGGTAGCCATAGTGACGGAGGGTAAATTCCAGGGTACCATACACGCATACCATCACAATCCCTACAGTCAAATAATATGGTATGCGGCGTGTAAGATTCAACTGTTTCAATCTAATGCTCCCTGTGGTTTTGAATAGCAATGCATCATCAGATCTGCTCTCACGGCTGAACACCCTGCTTATGCATACAACATAACAAGAGAAATGCAGCTAGGTTAAAAGGATGAATATGGGAGAGCCAAGCATAAGCCTATAAATTACTGTGGAAAGCTACTTAATCAATCTTTAAAATTCCTAACGGTAGTTTTTATCATGCATATCTTATATTAACACAAGACAATATATAGGTACTTATAGAATCAGGTACAGAGTTTTGGAGAAGGAAGCGAAAGAAGTACCTCAAAGCCTCCAGGAAGACGATCGCAGTTGCATACCAGAAATCCTGGCCTAGGTTAGTGGAGAACCCGCCGAGCACGACGACGGTCGCCCATGTGAAGACCAGCGTGCCGAGGCCGTTGCCCAGCCTCTCCATGAGAGCAACGGCACCTACCAAGTAACTCAACTGCTTCTCATAAACCTCCCATGGAAAGACCGGCTTCTTCTCTCTCGCAGCTCCGGGCTGATCCAGTGCCATGGTAATGCTATGGTGACTTGGTTCGGACACGGCTGCTGGCATCCTTCTAGTGAGTTTCAGGCTTTCAGCTGACTATACTGTGCGTCTGCATGCAAGCAGCCACTCAACCACATTACAAGATTATATAAAGACCAAAGAGAAGCGTGATATAAAACAAGGCCGCATGCTCGTATCTGATTTAGCGTACAACTTCATTTAAGAATATGTGCTTTTACTTTTCTCTTCAGGCATCAGGTAGCTTCCATCATCTATATATTGACGTTGCAGATGTCGCAATGCTTGGCTCTTCCACCAAAGTAAAACTAAAAGCACTTTATGTGGACTTACCCCCTACTCTCTCCGAATACGTGTAGGGGGCTTGGGGCTGCATTCCGATGTCAGAAAGAACGATGACATCCCTTGAGTGTCCTTTCAGTGATTCGCTTTTAAAGTGTTATTCCGGTTCCTGCTCCACTGGCGGAAGCCGGGACTTCGAGCCATGTATTTATTCGTTTCTTTGGAATCCTATCTTCCTGTAGTATGTCTACTACTTGGCTCCAAGGGCGCCAAGGCATAAATTTGACGTTGTATTTCGTTGGGTTTCCTATACGGAGACTCGTTATTTGCTGAAATCGTCTTATGTTTGATTTCCTGCAAATATTGATAAAAATTCAGATAACTTTGTGGGTGACCGAAATCTATATATTCACTACTATAGAAGGTGTGATCAGTGCCGGCTCAAAAACGCTATCAATAGTGTTTTTTGAACCAGCACTGATCACTCGGCACTGATGGTCCATGATTTTCAGTGTGCTTTGGTCCTTACCATCCCACCACAGATGTGCTTGTGATAACAATAGCATATATTTTCCTTTTGATCCTTGTTTCCTAAAAATTGTTATGATTATTTGGGCATCTAAATGATCTCAAATAAAAAAGTTTTCAACAACAAAACTGTAGATCTAGTCGCAATCTACGATTTTCATATAAATTTTGTCTTCATCCGACTCCGTATGAAAAGTCTGTGTCCAATTTGTACAGTGTTTAGTAAAACAATTATAAATTTTGCATACGGAGTCTGATTTCGACGTTTGACCTCTACTTTTGAAGCTAACGAGGAGGCGCATCCGAAAAATTACAGGCGTTTACACTTGTACCTTTCTTGACCCCTAAAAAAAGGCTCGGAAGGCCCTGGACAGGACTTCTGAAGTTTTTGGTCGAAAATTGACCTTCTTCAATTTGCCTGATTTTTTTTGGAGATATAGTGCTACAACTGAAAGTTGGTGCTGCCCAAACGTTTCATCAAATTAAATTAACAACCTCGCTATAAAAATATTTGAATTTGCAGTTTTCAACTTTATGGCCCTTTGTGTGACTTTTTCAATTGTTTCAACTAGTTGTACACTAGTTCCAGTGATTTAATTTGTTCTCAAGTGTGTGGTTTCTTTCGATAGTCTTTAGATTTTATTTGTGCATCTATATGGTTTTAAATAAAAAATTGATCAACTACAAAGTTATAGATCACGTCAAGAGCTATAATTTTCATATAAAGTTTGTTGCCATCGAACTTCGTATGAAAAAAGTTATAAAAAAGTAAATCTAAGTAAAAATAAAATGTAGATCATCCTACTAACCATGGAGCACCTTGGGAAATAGATGTCTTCAAATTTTGTAGTCTCCAAGTGCAAGGTTGGGAACAAACGGCGGGACCGAGTATGATCAATGACTGAGCTTGGGGAAGATGAAGGGCGCCCCTCTTATATACTGTAAATTTATTAGTGACCAGCCATAATGCGAACCAGCACTAATATTTATGGGCCGGCACAGATAAAGTATCAGTGTCGGCTCATGGTTACCAGCCGGCACTGAAGTATTAGTGTCGGTTTGTGCCAAGACCCAGCACTGATACTCACTCAATCGTTGATCGCTGACGGGGTTCCCGCAATGGGTAGTATTATAAGATAGTATTATGCATATGATACTAATGTATGATATTATCTCCATAATGCATCGTACTACCTCCATCACGGTTTATAAGGCCTACGCGTACCCCTAGGTTATCAATTTAACCAACATAACATAAGATAAATATTATAAAAATCATATCAGTAGAAACTTCAAATGTTGTGTTTTCATATGATCTAATTTTTACGGTATATATCTTATATTATGTTGGTTAAATTGATGACCTAGTGATACATGCAAGCCTTATAAACAGTGACGAAGGTAGTATCATATCCTAGTATCATAAGTAGTACAATATTTATTGTCATGCAAGACACATACTAACTTAGAATTTATTTTGAGGGCTAAGATACAACTTCCCTCTCTTTCTTCATTAAATACTATGCCACATAAGCAAAATGCCTAT
This sequence comes from Bromus sterilis, assembly GCA_950022295.1. NCBI lineage: Eukaryota > Viridiplantae > Streptophyta > Magnoliopsida > Poales > Poaceae > Bromus > Bromus sterilis. The sequence continues at coordinate 12,530,074 of OX465596.1, forward strand.
GATTACGTGCTAAGATCCTAGCATTGGGAGTGCCCTAAGGGCTCTCCCAATGCATTGTATCTTAGCACAGTATCATAGGAGCAATAAAAACTTAAGATACAACCACCACAATGCATTGTTTCTTAAGGGTTGTATCTTATTTAATGATTTTGGTCTCATGCATACATGTGATTGGTTTAACAATGCTTTTTGCATATGGCCACGTGCAAGGGTTGTATCTTAGCTAAGATACAACCTCCCTCTCTTTCTTCATTAAGTGTTATGCCACATAAGCAAAATGCCTATGATATCGTGCTAAGATACTATCATTAGGAGTGCCCTAAGGGCTCTCCCAATGCATTGTTTTTTAACACAATATCATAGGAGCAATTAAAACTTAGGATACAACTACCACAATGCATTATATCTTAGAGGTTGTATCTTATTTAATGATTTTGCCTTCATGCATACATGTAATTGGTTTAGTCATGTTTTCTTACATATGGCCACGTGTAAGGGTTGTATCTTAGCTAAGATACAACATCACTCTCTTTCTTCATTAAGTACCATGCCACATAAGCAAAATGCCTATGATTACATGCTAAGATACTAGCATTGGGAGTGTCCTAATATGATACTCAAGCCTCTTTTTCTTCATTTAATTTTATGCCACATCATTAAATTTTCTTAGTTGGCATGCATGATACTAACTATGATACTCTCATTGCGGAAGGTTTGAGTGTAGGTTCTGGCCTAGCTGATACTGATGAGCCGGCGAGGTTGACCAGTTCTGTTGTAGTGATTACCAAATATATATTCTGCGGCCTAAGACTTACACAGTAAGCTAAGATATATATGCTAAAATTTTACCAACTTATATGTGATGTTACTACTGATGGTACCTTCGTACTAAGCGCATCTCCAGCCGCGTCCCAAGAGGCCCCCAAGCCGGCGCTATTTGTGCCGGACGGACGAACTCCGCCCAGTCGCGCCCCAAGGACCCAAATAGCGGCGGATTGGGCCCAGTTTGAGTCCGGCGATCCCAAGCCGACCCGACGCGTTTGGGGGGGGTCGTTTGGGGGCGCCGGCCGAAACAAAATGCGCGCACCGCGTCGTCGGCCCCACTTGTCAACGTCTTTCCCACGCGACATCCTCATCCTCTCGCCTCGGCTTCCCCGCGCCTGGCGCCGCCGCAGCCGCCGCCGCAGGGAATCAGTGCGGCGCCGGAGTCCAGTCCAATCGCCGCAGGCGAATCAATGCAACCGCGGTGAGTAGTCCAACCGGCCGCCCACAGCGTCGCCGCGTGTCCCGTGCGGTGACGCCCCGCATCCACACCCTCCCGCTATAAAAGTCGCCTCTTCTCCTCGCCGCGCTCCGCCCCTCGTAGGACCCGGCGCCGCTGCGGGTGAGGAGGAGGAGAGGGTCGTCCACCGGCGGCACATGCAGTGCCCAAGCCGGTGTGAAGCCCGAGCCCAAGGACGACGACGGCGCCGCTGGCGGGGCCATAGGACGAGGCGTCGGAGGAGCCGCCGAAGAGCTCAACTACGAAGAGCTCTATAGTTTCTTTAGTTTTCAGTAGTTTTATTATTTTTATTTACTATTTATGTAAATTAGATTAAATATTATAAATTCAGCTAAAGTTCATCCAAATTTGTCTCGTTTTTAACCAAAATTGGCCGAACATAAGGGGCTGCTATGGGGCCACGGCTGGATGGTCGGTCGACCCCAGACCGATTTCGTCGTCGAAACGTCCTTAAAAGGCGCTAAAATAGCGTCGAAAAATGACTTAAGGGACCGAAACGACCAAAGATGCTCTAAGGTGCTACCATTAAGTTGATTTCAGGTTCTTCGCAGGTTGACGAGGAAGAGGCGGTGTTCGGCTACTTTGTGCCTACCGATCAGGATGGCGGGCAGGAGTAGCTAGCACACTCTGCTCCGAAGTCTGAGCTTTTGAGGTGAAGCACATGGGCATGCGGGTTCTCTCTTCTTTTGTTGAAGTTAATCTTCCACTGCGTAGTTTTTTTTTGGACTTGCTATTGAGATTTAATTAAGTCTTAGTCGACTTTGCAACATTTTGTTCTATTATTTATAATATTTTTTATATTGGTTGCAACATCTATTTTTGTGGTTGTACCATGTCATTTTTTATCGGTTGTAGCACGTCGTCACATCGGTTGCAACATTTTCCATTCACAGTTGTAGCATTTTCGTCACATCGGTCGCAACATTAGTTGTCGTTGTGGCAAAATCATCACAACATTTTTATCACCGGTTGTAGCATCTAGCCGTACCGCTTGCAACAAAAAATCTGTGTTGACGTCATTCGACTGAGACTTCGTTATATCTTCGTCGACTGAGTTCTAGATAAACCCTTTCTTTTTTTATGTAAACTATGAAAACAACCACATGTTTAATGAACTTGTAATATAACTGTTTAATTATCGCTCTTTATTAAACTGCGTTGTGATGTGTATGTTGGAAGGCATGTGTTCCGATCCTTGGGCATAAAACACGTGCCGGGACTGCCGGGATCGTATTCTGCTTAATCACCGATGTCTTGATTATGCAAATAATCGGATTAGTGATTAATTATGAGATGTTTTGTGGTACCCCCAAATGAATAAAAGCCCTTCATTTTCGTCCATCCAAAGGCCCAAAAGTTTTCATACTAGTGGCAAAAGTAGGAGTAGTTCAATTCATACTAGTGCCCAGAAGTTTTCATACAAATGTTGCCTGATATTTCTGGAAAAACTATTACCAAATCATGTCTTTTCAAAGCATGTGGTTGACAATCTGTATCATTTTCATTTAGATATCTAATAGGTTTTCCTGTAATTCCTCTCTAGTTGGATCGTTATACTAAGGATACCAATCAAATGCGTTTTCTAACGCTCACAATGAGTAGTACTGGCACAAAAAGCACGGTTCCAAGTTCCACCTTTCAACGGGGATGCATCAATTAGAAAACACACACGCACACAAATATGTACCAACCGGTGCTTTGCAGCACAAAGGAGTTTCCTGGACGATCAAGGAGAAGAGTTGAAGAGGAGGACAGACGTGGTAGACTAGGTCATCTGGAGGCGGAGTTAGATGCAGGGGAGGACGAACGGCACAGCGTAGAAGTGGCGGCCCAGTCGGCCAGCGTCAAGATCGAGAGTGAGGTCGGCGGCGGCGGGATCGAGCGTTACAGCATCTAACTTCCTTGCTAGTTTTTCTCCGAAAGACGTACTATACCAGCTCACTGGGCCGACTGGGCCTAATCTATGTCTCTTTATCTCAGCCGTTGATGTCAATTCATACTAGTCATGGTAGGGCACTAGTGAAAGGTACCGTAAAACAAACCTTAATTAGAATACTATCTGGCGGGGTCCTCCACATGGAAGGTTGCCATAGTGACGGAGGGTAAATTCCAGGGTACCATACAGGCATATACCATCACAACCCTTACAGTCAAATACTCCCTTTCATCCATAACAAGTGTCGCTCATTTAGTACAAAATTTATAAATGAGCGATATTTATAATGAATCGGAAGGAATAGTTTTTTAGATGATGGAATAGAATATCCCAGCCTTAAGCTCAAGAACTTCCGGCCACTGTTTTATTACAAAGCGACAGCTGAGGCTGCTATACCACGCATCGTGATGGTGAAATAACCTAAACGAATAAAAGCTAACATAGTTTGGATGTCGAGAACTTATTAATGGGTCAGTTTTTTTGGCGGCTTATCCCAGAAGTTGCCTTACCCAACTTCTTTGAGAAGCCGTCCTAAAATGTTAGGGTGGTTTTCAGAATGGCATAACACAGGATATTTCGAAAGTCTTTCTAACTTTTTGGGCGGCTTCTCAAAAAAGCTAGAGGAAAAACAACTTCTGAAAAAAGCCGTCAAAAAAACTGATCCTAAGTAGTAAATATATTAGTACTAAATCTCCATTCCCATGATCAGCGAAGATATGCATCACCGTAGTCTCTAAAGCGCGGCATGCATTTCGAATATTCTCCTTGTCTTCTTCGCACTTTTGCAGTTGTGCCTAGAAGCGGAGCCAGTATGTCCCTCTGAATAGTACCTACAAATAATTTTTGAAAGGTGATTTGTCAAATACCACATCATTCCTACTGAGCCATAAAGCCCAACATAATGCAGATGCCCCAGTTAATAATTGCCTTTTGTACTTAGTTCCCCAGCCATGAAGCTAGTCATCAAATAAATCATCCATGCTAAGCGGTGTAGAAATATTAAAGGCAATATGAAGTGCACGCCATAGAAACTTCGCAAAATGACAGTCAAAAAACAAGTGTTGAACCGTTTCACTGTTACTACAAAAGCAATATTTTTTACTCCCATTCCAATTCCGCTTTGCTAAGCTATCTTTGGTTAGAATAACACCTTTCTTTAGGTACCACAAAATGTTTATTTTTTATTTTTAAAGGGACATTTAAATTCCAAACTACCCTGTTCGCATTTACATTGCCATTGTTTATAAGAGCCCTATACATCGACAGAACTGAGAAGAATCCATTCGCATGTGGGTTCCACTTAAACATATCATTTTGATCATTCAGTTGAACATGCACAATGTGAGCAACCAGATGATGCCATTGCATTAAGTTACTACCAACTAAAGATCTTCGGAATGAAATATTTAGTGTAACATTGCTAAACACGGTAGCAACCGATGTATTGTTTCCACGAGCAATGTTATATAGCGATGGGTATTGCTCTCTAAGAGTGAAGTTTCTAGCCACTTGTCTTCCAAGAACCGGATCTGTGTTCCATCATTAAGATGAAACTTACCCAAGTTTAGGAATTTGTCTTTGACATTCATTAGTCCTGACCAAAATCCGGGTTCAGGTCTGTTTTTTCACCCGCAGCCGCAGGTGTCACCTGAAACTTTGGAAAATACAGGCAGGATCTGAAATCCCCGTTCTTTATCCTCTTCCGTCCGTCCACAATCCTCATCAAAGCCGGCCACATGGGCCGGCCAAAAGGGCCAGCACGGTAGCCCGGTTTGTTTGGCCCGGCCCATCTTTGGTCTGGCACGGTACGGGCCGTGCCGTGCCGGCACGTTACTGTTGAAGGGTCGTGCCTGGGCCTGAAGGCTGGGCACGCGGGCCGACACGGCACGACCCATTTAGGTTTTTTTATTTTTTTATATAACACACTAGGTGTAATATAGCTATAATGTGTTTAAATAGCAAAAAATAGACGGGCTACCGTGCCAGACGGGCCAAACGTGTCGGCCCAAGTAGAAAGGGGTCATGTCTGGGCCAGAATACGCGGCCCGCGTGCCGGCACGGCACGACCCGTGAAGGTAACGTGCCATAGTGGGCCGTGTCGTGCCTGGCCCGTGTCGGTTCAGCCGTGTCGTGCCGGGCGGGGCCGGCCCGGCCCATGTGGCCACCTTTGATCCTCATCCACTCGTTTCCTTCTCCGTACTCACTCCTCGTCCACTCGTTCTCTCCTCTCTCTCTCTCTCTCTCTCTCTCTCTCTCTCTCTAGCTCGCTCAGCACACGGCACACGAGCCCGTGCCCGAGCTCGTTGGCCGAGGAGGTCTCCGCCCAAGCCCGCGCCCGAGCTCGCCGGCCGAGGAGGCCGGCGCCCAAGCCCGCGCTCCGTCCTTGACGCCGAGCATGCCACCGCTGTCGTCGAGGCCGAGGCCTTCGCCACCACGTTCAAGTCCACCGCCGGTGCGTCCCTGTCTTCCGTCGAAGAGGGTATCGAGCTCCTCCACCTCCTCGAGCTCGCGAAGTCTCAGGCCACCGCTGCTGCAGCGCTCTGGAACCGGAGGAGTCGTCGGTGTTGGCCCTGTGCTTAGATCCATGTAGCATTGTTGTTAGTTTTGCATTTCATTGGAATATTGTTCATCTGCTAATGGGTAGTAGTATCTATGTCTACTTGAGATGAGGAACTGATGTTTGTTTCGTGACCCTGTCCTTGATTTGGTGCCAGGAGAGAAGAATGGTACACTCACGGACGTTTTACGGGGTTTTACAGGGTGCTCATTGATACGTCCTAAACGTATCTACTTTTCCAAACACTTTTGCTATTGTTTTGCCTTCATTCTTGCATGATTTGAATGAAACTAACCCGGATTGACGCTGTTTTCAGCAGAGCTACCAGTGTTGTTTTCTTTTGTGCAGGTTTCTGGATATTTAGGTACGCTGGAAAAATCCCAAAAAAATATATAAAAAATCAGCATTCCGGAAGCTTCCACCAGGCCAAAGGGGGGCCAGAGGGCAGCCAGGGGGCAGCCAGGAGCGTGCCTGTCGCGGCCCAGCCCCTGGCCGCGCCACCTGCCCTCCTGGCTGGGTCCCACACCCCCTGGTGACCTACCTTGGCCCCTATTTATTCTCCCGACGCAGAAACCCCGAAACAGAAGTCGCTTTTCCGATCTACGTCGCGGAGCCGCCGCAACCCTCTGTTCTTCCTCGGAGAGCTAATCTGGAGGCTGAATTGGCCTCCGATGAGGGGGAAATCATTGCCATCGTCATCATCATCGCCTCTCCATCACCCCTCCATGACTTCTCCTCTCATGTGTGAGTAATTCCCTGTTGTAGGCAAAGGGGATGGTAGGGATTGGATGAGTTAGATCATGTAATAGTTCAATCATATTGTTGGGGGCATGTTGCTTATCATCTACTTGGTGTTTATCATCTCTGTTACAACTTGTTGCTCTTAATGCTTGCCACTTTGGGCCTGAGTGCCATGATTTCAGATCTGATCACCCTTTTGTTTCTTGAATTTGTGGTGTTCTTGATCCTATCTATGAGTTGTATGCACCTATTATAGTCCGGAACCGGCGATCCCAATGGTGACAGCTTGGGGCACCAACGGGGATGGACTATAATTTGAGGATTCCGTGTATCCATGAAGTGTTAATGCTTTGTTCCGGTGCTCTTTGACAGGAGTACCTTAATCTCCCTAAGTTCCTTTGCACAACAAAAGATGTTGTGCAAAGTTCTTATTGCAAGCACGTACAACTACCCTGGGATACATGCCTGATGTTTGATATTTGCCTAGATGATTCTTTGTTTTCTGTGAGCCTTGCCCAAGTTAGAATTTGTTACATGTTCGTTCTCATCCAAGCAGGGCCCAACCATCCATCTCCCTATCCTACAGTGTTTTCCTTCTGCTGGTTACTAGTTGTTTACCGTTGCTGTTCCACTATCGTTATCACCACTATTATCATTACCATCACTACCATATCACAGTTGCTACTAATACCTTTGTGCAAGCAATTGTTTATTTCAGGTGCGGTTGAATTGACAACTCAATTGTCAAAGCCTGTACGTATTCTTTGTGTCCCCAAGTGTCGAATCAATAAATTGGGTTATCTTGCCCGCGAAGACTATCTCGATCCCCTACAGTTGAGGGTTATCACTCATTAGTTGGCATGATTTAATTGGACTAATGAAGGGGGATTGACCACACTTGGGTTAAATTCAGGGGGGGCTTAATAGAGAATTAGGAGCAGGTTCGTAAAGTTTCCGTGGATGGCCCGTGAATGTAGCATTTTTTTATCCATTTCGGGGCCGGGTCGGGTTTGTGGAGTCGAGTTTCGGATCCGGTGCTGGCGAATAAAACCCGACCGGGGCAAACCCGTTGCCACCCCTTAATCCAGACTTCTGTGTTTTTCCTGTTTATAGGTCCCATTGACATGGACCCGGCCTCGTCCAGTGCTTCAGAGGCTTTGACTCCCCTCCCATAGAGGACCCAACGACTTCTCCAGAGGTGCCTGAAGCAACCACTTCAAAAGGCTATGGCTTCGCCGCCTCAAGGCGTCTCTCTATACCATGACATAGCCCTCGTATCCAAGGCTAGGAGTGTCAGACCCTCCGCGATGGCCGCCTCTGCACTCTTTGAGCGGGGCTTGAGCTTTGAGGCCCTGGCCCCATAAGACTTCGCACTCCGTCCGGAGGCACTAAGCATCTTTGCCTCCATCTCTTCTCTTCTCGAGAGTGGAGAGATCGAGCTATCTTTGTCTCGGAAGCCTCGCCTCCGGAGGAGGTAGCGGCGCGTCTAGAGGCGACGGCCTGGCAGATATGTTTGTTATAAGAAGCTTTCATGATTACAACTTTTTGGCTGCCAACATTATTACTGACGGTTCTATATATAAAAACATTTGTAGTAGTCTATCATTACCATTGATAATTTCATCTATGATAATGACACATTAAATCTGGATGTTTAAATTAAAAACCATCAACGATAGTCCACTGAGTATCCAAATAAGAATCTTTATTGATTTTATTTTTTTGATACAAGAGAGCACCATCTTGGATTTCATTTATAGAAATCATAATTTCTGTTACAGACTCGGTTCCTACAATACTACATTACCATCTTCCTCAGCAAGATACTACAGAAGGAAGAAATACAGAGCCACTTGCCTGATGCTCACACCATCAAGGCTTACAGCTTTGCAAACCAGAGAAATCATACTAGAGCATCTACAGCTCCTAGCCTTGTCCAGATCTAGGAAATAAGTAGCATACAATCATAATCAGGAAACTTAAGTCTAAGGGAGGAACAACAAGACTCATGTAATCTATAGCAACTACTAGTAGTTCTTCATCAGCTACCATCTTCAATCCTTGGGATGTTGAATCTCCAGCAAGCAGCCCTTCTGAAGATCTCCATAGCCACAAGATCATACATGGCCACCCCCTTCTTTAGCATTTCTTGCTTTTCTTGGCTTTTCTATAAAATTGCCCAGTCAGATAACCAATTAGTCAACATATTAACAGGCACACTGGGATCAGTGACTCATATTATCAAACACCGGTCTATTTCTAATTCTCCAAAAGGTCCAGAGTAAAGCACATATCCCCACCATCATGATTTTACTTGTTTTCTTATTAAATTGCAATATCCATACATGTAACAAATAATGTATATCTTCAGGATTCTTATCCAGATTAAAAGCACATCTTAGAATATTCCACAAGACTTTGGCCATAGAACATCTAAAGAACAGGTGAGTAATTGACTCAGTCTGCCCACAAAAAAGGCATCCAGTGTCTCCCAGCCATCCTCTTTTGGAGAGATTATCTGTAGTTAATATAGAATTCTTATCTAAAGCCACATAATTTTTTTGATTCTAGCAGGGATCTTAATTTTCCACAAAAAAATGTGTGTTACATTAATCTTCCCTCCCACCAAATGTTTATACATGGATTTCACAGTAAATTGTTTGTTCTTGTTCAAGTTCCACATAATCATATCCTTCTCCTTGTTCAGTATCACATCTGCACAAGCATCTTTACTATGTGTCCAGAATTCTAGCATCTCCCCCGTAGAGTCCTTCTAAATTTCATATTATTCAATCCTTTATCAAACACCTATTTGACAGGCATATTTATATCAAAACACACATTGTATAACCTAGGATATAGGTTTTTCAGAGGTTTGTCAGCTACCCAACTATCCTCCAAGAATCTAACATTTTTTCCTTCTCTTATTTGAAATTTACAACAAGCAACGAAAGCATCTTTAACTTTCAACAACACTTGCCAAAAGTGTGAATCTCCTTGTCTAGCTTTAGCAGCAGATAGTCCTGCTGTTTTAATATATTTATTAGAGAGCAAGTTTTGCCACACCCCCTTTGTATTATATATTTTCCACCACCATTTTCTCAAGAGAGCAATGTTCATATATTCTAAAAAAATTATCCCCAATCCCCCCATTTCTTTTGGTCTGCATATTTCATTCCAGTTAACTAGATGATACTTTTTTGTATTATCATCCTCCTGCCATAAGAATGTGGCTCTATAAAAATCAATTCTCTTTCTCACACCACAAGATAGTGTGTAGAAAGACATCATGTAATAAGGCACTCCAGTAAGAGCAGCCTGTATAAGTTTTATTCTATTCCCACTGTCGAGTAATTTCCCCTGCCAAGTTTGGCATTTTCCTCCTATTTTTTCTTCAGTTTTTAACCACCCTTTGTTTAGAACCGTTAGTGATAATATTTGCACTAAAAAGTTTTAATGAATCGATAATAATGAGCATTTTAATGAATCGATAATAACAAGCCCTCAACGATATGGGTGTCTCTATGCTAAATTTTTCTAAATAATACACTTTTTTTGAAAATTGCAGAAATAATACACGTTTTTGGAAAATTATAAAAATAATACATCGTTGGGCTTTGGCGTGGCCGACAGGCCCCTATCGGGCTGGCCCAGGCCGACAGGAGGCTGGACTCAGCCAACCGCCCAGGCCGACCGGGCTATTTTTTTTTTCATTTTCTTTATATTACTTTTCTATATATCTTTGAAGTTCAGTTATTTTATGTGTATTTTTTTCATACATATAATATATTTTAATTTCATTTATTATAATGGTTAACATTTTTACGTGTTTTAAATATAATTATTAACATTTGTATACATCTTTAACATTATTTTAAGGTCAGTTATTATAATTTGATAAATTCAATATATATGTTTGTAATGGTAAGGGAATTTTATTTTGAAATACTCCCTCCGATCCATAATAAGTGTCGTTCATCTAGTACAAAGTTTGTACTAGCTTAGTATGAAATGAGCGACACTTATTGTGGATCGGAGGGAGTAGACAACAATTTTTCTACATTTTATAACATTTTAAAAAAAGTCTGAACTTTATATACCTTTAAAAAAATGTCTTATACATTTTTGGAACTTTATATATACCTTTATAAAATATTATTTATAACATTTTATAACATGTTATACACATGGCTATATATACCTTTATAAAATGTTATAATATTTTATAACATTATATACAAATTATAACATTTTGTAAAGGTAAGCGAAATTTTATACATCTTTAAAAAATGTTATAAAATGTATATAAAGTTAAAAAATGTATGTTATAAAAGCAGACTAACATTTTATAAAGGAGAAAAAAAATCCTAACAATGGCAAATGTACCATGTTATTATAAATATCGATGTGACGAAAAAATATATAATTGCAAATTTACCATGTCATTTTGTGTTGAAAACATTTTTGTAAAAATTCTCACCATAATAAAATTAAATTAGCCATGTTTCAAAAACAAAAAATGCCATGGTTCAAAAACTATGCCATTGTTCAGAAAAATTGCCATGGTCCAAAAACTAAAATTATCATGTCTAAATTTTTTCCTTCTTAAACTTTAAAAAGTGGACTAACATTTTATATACCTCTATGAAATGTTATAACATTTTCTAACATTACATACATTTTATAATATATTTTTAAAGGTGTATAAAATGTCTCTTACCTTTACAAAATATTATAAATTGTATATAATGTTATAAATTGTTATATTATTTTATAAAGGTATATAAACTCATGTGTATAAGACATTTTATAAAGGTATATAAAGTCATGTGTATAACATGTTATAAAATGTTATAAAAAATGTATAAATAACATTTTATAAAGCTATATAAAGTTCAAAAAATGTATAAGACATTTTTTAAGGTATATAAAGTTCAGACTTAAAAAAAATGTTATAAAATGTACAAAATTTATTGTGCATTTCGAAATAAAATTCCCTTACATTACAAACATATATATTGAATTTATCAAATTATAATAATTGTCTCTAAAATAATGTTAAAGGTGTATACAAATATTAATAATTAAATTTAAAAACACGTACAAATGTTAACCATTATAATAAATAAACTTAAAATATATTTTATATATATAAAACGTACACATAAAATAACTGAACTACAAAGGTAGGCCCGGGCCAGGCCGACAGACACCTATCGGCCTGGGCGTGGCCGACTGCATGGTGCCAGTGGCTGGTTGGCTGAGTCCAGCCTCCTGTCGGCCTGGGCCAGCCCGATAGGGTCCTGTCGGCCTGGGCCAGCCTGATAATGGCCTGTGGGCCATGTCAAAGCCCAAAGATGTATTAATTTTGCAATTTTTCAGAAACATGTAATATTTCTGTAATTTTCAAAAAAATGTATTATTTAAAAAAAATAGCTGTCTCTATAGCATTGTTCAAAAAATAATTGATCGGTATCTGTTCGGTTGGCCATGGAGTAGGGATTAATCGGTTAATCGAGGATTAACTGAATTAATCGGTCGACCATTAATTGGTTGATAGGAAGTATTTATGTAAACATGTATAAGATAAAATATGGTGTGCAACTGATTTTGCATTGTAACTACTATTTTTTCACATTTATGACTGGTCAACGTAAATCTAAAAGAAAATGCATCACTTATTTAATAAGAAAAAAATAAAAAAAATAAAGGATTAGATGTATTAGGCTGACATTCAACCCATCCAACTCATCTAACTATTGCCCTACCTAACCCTAACTAGCTAACACCCCGCCCCTTCCCCCGCGAGTCCTCGTCGATCCCTAGCAGTCGCGATCCTGGTTTTGATCAGTATGTATTCTGGCGAAAAATCGTCATTTCAACTCCGCTGAAGTTCAACACCACAAGCTGCAAACATGGCTGGCCAAGTAACTGTTTGCCGCTTGCAGGGATTCCTGGCTGGAGAAATACAGGGAGAGATTCATCAAGGTCGATCGAAAACTACATCAAGTAAGCAAAAACGATCGACGCAGGCAATCTGAAGCTTGGGTTCCTCCGTTACATGGTCAGGTTCGAGATCATTGTGAGATACATGACGCCACGCACCCGGAGCTTGAAGCTATGGTCAGCGCCGGACCTCTGGCTGCAACTGCTGAGAAATTTGCAGGATAGTGAGGAGCAGAAGATTGCTCTAATTCTTGCAATAGCTCAGTGTGTTCTCCCATATACTGTATGCAGCAGATTTGAGAGCCAGATCAGACTAATGAAGAAACATATTAGGATAGTAGTATGTTTGATCGCACGAATATCATCCTACAGTGATACATCAATAATTTGTGGTTTGTGTACCTTAACTTTCTTTTGTTATTAATGTAGCTGGGGATTCTCTTGATAACTAAATTTCATGATGCATCGTTACATACTTGGAAAAGAATCCCATGCATAGGCATTTTGTGGATGTGGCCAGTTAAGCCAAATAAAGATAGGAGATACTAACTCAGATTGATGGTGACATGGCACCTTATGGTTGATTACATCATACTAAACAATGAAAGCGGTGCTGCGGCCTTTGTCGTTATAACCAGTTTTAGCCAAATAAAAGTAAGATATAACTCTGATTGATGGCAACATGGCACCTTATGTCGAAAAAGGTTCACGTTCTAGGCGAGTACTTTCGAGTACTTTCAAGTACTTTCACTACAATCATTTATATCCATTGATCAAGCACAATTAAATTAAATAAGTTAATACATTTTACTGGTAAATCATTATTTCTAGTACTTTTCAGCATTTTCTTTAGTAATCCCAAAACATATCCATCTCAGGAAGAGGGGGGAGCGGCAGGGCCATGCGATGGGCAGTGCAGTGGAGACCGACAAAAAGCTTGTCGATGTCCTAGAGATGCTGCTGCCTGCTAAGTCGCTTCCAGAGAGGAAGAAAACCACACATTTTGATTATTACATCAATCGGACGGAAGGGGATAATACGCTGAATAACTAGTTTACTGCGTACAGTCCAAAGGGATCAGACGAGAACCCCAATGCCCACTCAGAGAAGTTTGCAGCTTCTTATGGATAAGTATAGCATATAAACAACGGTTTCCTCTAAAAGTAAGTGATATATTAAAAAATGTCATGTTCCGGAGAGAATGCAATGACCTATAAAGATATGTACCGAGAAGCTAGAACTCACCGTGCAATCTTTGGCAAGCCACACAGAGCTCACAGAAGCAATGAAAGGGAGCCTTTGCCATGAGTTCGAGACAGGCCTTCCCGCGTCTAAGGTATGGGAGATCTATGGAGGCCTCCGTGTCGGCCAGATAATCTCTCAATTGCTTCCCGATGTGTTCAAAAGTGTCGAGCTTGTTGTTGGAGATGGCGGCGTCGGGACGGTTTTGCATCTCACCTTTTCTCACGGTTAGAACCTGAACACATACACTGCAGTTATGTCTTTTTTTTACTTCATAATATATGCATCAGATTTAGTAATTTCTTCCAACTTTGGTGGTTCAGGAGTTCCTCAATTGGAGTATCAGAAGGAGAAGTTCATCAAGGTTGACAATGAAAACTATGTCAAGGAGGTAATAGTAGTAGAAGGGGGCCTCCTAGATCATGGATTTCATAGATATTTAATAAGAATTGAGATTATAGAGCAAACCGATGACGCATCTACAATAAGGTCAACCATCGAATATGAAGTGGATGACGAGAAAACAGGCAACACATCATGCGTCAGTACCAGTGAGCTAGCTTACATGGCTGAGGCGATTACAGAGTATATCAAGGCACAGAAAAGCGCCGAGCATGCTCATGAAGAAGCGCCATAAGAACAAAACCAATCCCCCCTCCCCCCGGCTGCCAATGGAAAATAATTGGAGAGCAACTTTCTTTATATCTTGTTATTCACTGTACTGCAGTTTACATTTCTTTGATGATTATATGTTGTCGTTGAAATTTTTCGGCATGCGCAGCCAAGTATTGCCTGTGATTTCGATGATCCTCAAAAGGATGCAGTTCTAGGGAGTCAAACACCCTTTTCGCTACTGAAAATTTTGAGGACTTTGTTGCTCCATAGCTTTTTTTACTCATTCACGAAGGCCCTGACGGCCAGACATATGCAACAAATGAAGCTGCAATCTCCCTGCACAGATACTATTTTATGATTAAGACATCATATGGTACTAGTAAAATGCATCCCTGTAACCCAAAAATATGCTCTGTTTGACGACAATGTATGGCGGAAGACTAAGTCAAACTTGTTTTGGTTGAGCATTAATATAGCAAAATATACCTCTAGAGACAACAATAGCACTTCAGCCACCTACTGGTGGATACAGCATGCGAAGCTCAGGTCTCACTCCACTAGAGACAACATCATGCAGTACAATTTTCTCCAACTTTCAGTGCGTCAGGCCCAACATCCATCCACCATGTTGCTTTCAAATTCCATCCAAACCATCACACGCAACTGCAAGAGCCACAACAACTGTAAGGCAGTAGTTCAGAAGAGTATTATGTCCCCTAAATAGAAATGGATGCATAGCCTAAAGTCAGAAATCAAAGACAGCAGTCCAACATGACATCATTTTTCCTGCGAATATGCGGCTGGTCCAACAGGCGGTTGGGAACAGTTAAGTCATCACTAATCCGCCGAGCAAATAACACCGTCGCCATGAACGGCATCGAACGTGCAGAGAGGTGCATGATAAAATATATGATGGACCTTGGTTTAATTATACAGTACAATTAAAAAAACTTTAAGAAGCCATGTCGGTAAACATGACAGGATGGTGAGAAGTTGGTATCATCCCGAAAGTGAAAAAAGAGTTGAACCTTTTCGTAAGGAATTCTCTTTCTTATGCTATTGGAGCAAGAGAAGAGAGGGAGCTCCCGCACACTCCTCCTCGTCGTCGTCGTGGTGCGTTGTGAATGAGCCGAACCGAGATCATGCCTATATATCATGTGTGTGTGTGGCATGATCTGAGACGACAATCGTGTGCGGGAGAGAAAGCCTCTGAAACCTTGAACTTTGCGATCCTACACCTGGAGAAGGACGAATAGGTTTTTTGGGAGCGTCTCCGACATGATTGCTTGCTTCTTCCCGTCTTCCTCAACATCAACATGTTCACCGAAGCATGCTGCCGCCAAGGCAACCGAGAATGGGGCTTCTTTTTACTTCATCGACACTTGATGCATCATGATCATCACCCTCAACTATTGTTGCATCTTCAACCGAGCACTTTGATTTCATTTTTCGTGTTCAAGCTCCGCCCAACAATGATACAAAGTGAATGCTTTGCCTTTCTTTTATGATATTTTTTCATTTCCCTTCAACAAAGCTTGAGCAGTGTTGGCCTGCATACCACAGTTCAAAAACAAGTTTGCCACCTTTACATACAAGACATGAAGAAAACAATTGATCAATTTGAGAAAACAATCACCTTATCTTGGGCATTCTTACCAGTTGTGTTTCATGTGTTTGACATGTATAAAGCACGTAGATCACTTTTGACAATCCATGGACATTGTGAACCATCGGTGGCGGAGAGAAGCGTTTGGTTGATTTTTAGCCACTAGTATTGTGTGCATAAAAGAACTCTTTGATCCGCATCCAATAAGTTCTCATTGGTTGCTCGCTACCGATTGCCGCATCAAGACCAATTTTATTCCAAGTCAAAATAGCAACTTATATTCGTCGGCTTGGAAGTTCGTCGTTCTCCCCTTCAGAGTTGCATAAAAAAACACTCATCCATGTCTAGATTGGACATATCATATTTTGTGTCATATTCTTGAGATGTGGAATCTTGAGACAGAAAATATTATTTTTCAACATTTGTGTATATCAAAAAAAAGTTTCATCACTGACATGACGTGCAACAAAATTGAATAATATAGATACACATCACCTCATAATCGCATTGAACAAGAGGAATTTGTGGCAAAGGTAGAAAAACCGAAGAAAAAAAACTTTTATACCTTTGCAACATTTTGCCAAAACATGTTGTGAACAACGATGATAGTTGGGATAGGTGACAACGGCTCCTCCTCCATGGACGGCGATAAACAAAAGGGGGAGGGAGAGGGGCACCACCACTCAATAACCACCATCGCGACCTTCGTCTTCTTTAAACACGCGAGAACAACCAATGTTGGATCCCATCGCTTCACGTCGGTGTCGCCTCACGGCTTCTATGGGGGCTCTCTCTTCAAGGCGACGACATGGTCCGATGCATCCCCTTCAATCACGATCGTGGCACGTGGGACCGCAAAAATAGGGGGCGGCTAGGTGCAGCCTTCGGCTTCGAGATGGCAACGGCAGGAACGATCGAAGGAGGGGTTGTTGGAGCAGTGACGAGGATAAAGGGGTCAACGATCGCGTCAGAGGGGGTTTGCTGGAGCAGTGACGAGGATGATGAGGTCAAAGGTTGCGTTGAAGGTGTCGTCCATGGCGGTTCTGTGACTGGCACCAATCGCATGTGAAAGTAAAACAAAACAATTGTCACACAAGAAGGTTCACTATGGCGGTTAGGTTTGCACGCCCTCGTGATTTTTGTTTCGTGACAGCTGCACGCGTAATGCATATGTGAAGAACTTGAAGCTAAAATCTAGTCAGCCTAAACAAATTGCAGCACACGATAAATATATCGCATTTGGTGAGGCGTTGTTTCTTTCATTTAAAACTGTTTTCTTAGACAGCTATCCTATTTCATCATCCGTTGAAGATGCTCTGATTTAGTAAAGGATCAAATTCAAATTTAACATGGTACATCTTGTGAATGCTACTTTAGACATCGGTAGCCGATGCATAAGTACATGTACACAGGGACAAATCTACTAGGGAGGCTTAAACATGCTTGAGCCCCCTCCAATGCTGCAAAAGGAATTTTTACAATTAATTTAAAGCCTTAAGGTCTAGTCCAATCAATGTTTTTTTCAATCCAACGACCTGCCCAATACATTGAGCCCTTCATTCATTTTTTTTCTAAACTAGAACATGCCGGCGCGCGTTGTTGCACCCATAGATTTGTTGCGATTTAATGGTAGGCATTAATATGAATATATGTAAACATGTTGTTAATTAATTTTGTATTGTAATTTATTTATTTAATTAATTTTACTTTTTATGCTTTATTTTTCATGGCTATATGATAGAGTCGGCATTATATACCATAATTTACCACCGTATTAAATAAGCATATCAAATCCTTTTTAGCGGTTGAACTCATTTTCGTTCTCTCTATATTCTGTTACTGACAACATTAAATATTCATCTTGGACCTCGTCTTAATGTGAGACAGAGAACAAACATTATTGCTGCATGACAAGATGTAAGGTTGGCTCTCGGCATGGCAGAATCGGTGTCCCAGCCCAGGCAAAAGTGCAGAACTCGCAGCATTACACAGCGTTTCTTTAGCCGGCGAATATTTAGTGTGCCATTCAAATGTATTATCATATCTTTTTGCGCATAGATGATATACTCTCTCTGAAGTTTTGAAAGGATTTTTTTTCACAGGAAAAGATGTCGTCTTTGCAGCATCAACAGCTTTAATGTTTTTTTTAGCACTGAAGCTTTCATTTCATCCGTACAAAAGTACGTGTTTTGTGTGCAGACTATATGCTATGCTAGCAGACGAAAATATAACTAAAACATGGATGCTCTTTATTTCATATCAAACTAACACTTGCAGCAGAGTGCTTACATGGAGTCGACAACTAAGTTAAATATTGAAAGATCCTCTCACTAAAGAAAATCATATCCAATTGGCATCTAATACTTATTCTGGAAGTCTTGTACAACCAAAGTGGTGACTCACATGATTTGAACAAACACATCCGGATACAGGGGCATCGTCTAGAACTCATGGAAATTGACACCAACAAAAGACAAATTAACACCTTCAGACATCCACCCATGGCCATGCAGCGAGTCAGCATCTTCAGTGAAGGAAAATACACGAACAAAGATCCATCAGTACAAACAAGAAAACGGAAATTCCTGTGATCAAAACAAAAAAACAAGAAGCGGTACAGTAGATCCGCCCTATTTAACCGTCTTGTTTCTAGAAACACTCGAACCAACTTCAGTTGCTGCACGACACGAATGAACCTACGACCAGGAACACACACGAGCTGGTATCTACACTTCATTTCAGCAACCAAAAGCAACAGTGTACACACACACATCTACTTTCCTGGATATGCATACATAATGTTTGGTAGAGTTTATATAGAGGTATGGAAATGACTTTTTAAAGACCCACTAAGGCATGAAAACACAGTAAATAATGCATTCATTCTCCAATAATAATGATTGTAGTAGTGGCCGTTTACAATGTTGTGAAACAAATGGTAAATAATGCATTCATTCTCCAATAATAATGATTGTGTAATAGTGGCCGTTTACAGTGTTGTGAAACAAACGGTTCATAGTTGGACAAGCAAAATGTCAGTGTTAATACCTGATTTGATTGCTAGAAATTATTACTTTAAATTGCAGATTTATGTATGCCATTATTGGTGAACGTAAGAATGCAGTTTTATTGTTGAGATGTGTATATAAGCTTGTCTCTGACTTAATTTCCTGAATTAGCTCATCTTGTTTTAGTTTGTACACTCTTTTAACAATGTCAGGTATGTCGGATGGGACCTGTCCTGGTTCGTACCGCAACGCTTCTCTTATTTCAATCCACTAGTAAGCTTACACGTGCAACACACGTCTCGCTTGCCATCAATTAATTATGAAAATAGTCGTGCAATATTTACCAATAGTAATGTTTTTCATGTGAAGGCAAAACTAAATGACATGGACACATGAAGGACATGCAAGAAAAATGAAAGGCCAACCCATTTGTATATATGGTGTTACTACCTAGTGATCACTCATTACTCTTTTTGTAGCAATGTTATAAGTTCCCATAATTTTTCACCTAGCTCGATGAATGTATTCATAAAAATTTATATTATGAGTCTCAAGGAAGAAACGAATATCCAAATCAAAACTTCACAAAGTCAAATTAGAGTGGACAGACATCCAAGTATCCATTTTGCACGTCCACATTAAGTCCAAATCAAAATAATATTGTTAAGAAACATGACACATGTCTACCCAAAAAGGAAATGACTAAATATAATAAGAATAT
This sequence comes from Bromus sterilis, assembly GCA_950022295.1. Lineage (NCBI taxonomy): Eukaryota > Viridiplantae > Streptophyta > Magnoliopsida > Poales > Poaceae > Bromus > Bromus sterilis. Next base: position 12,549,728 of record OX465596.1, read on the forward strand.
CTAGTAGTATGGTAATATTTGATACACCACAATGCTTATTTATTTCTCAATTATTATCATATAGAAAATCCAATAAAAATACATCAAACTAAAATGCTATTCATAATAGACTCAAACAATAATAGCTATCTTTTAGAAGTTCATGCTCCTGATATCCCTCTCCTCCCCCCCTCCTCCCCCCCCCCCCCCCCCCCCGCGCCTTCTTTGCTTCACATGCCTTCATCTCCTCTTTCTTCAAACGCTCCTATTCAGTTTCTTGAAAATTAAGAAACTGGAACTCCTATTTCTACGCACTTCAGAAAATGGGAAAGCTCAACGTACCTATTGCCCAATATCAAAGTCAAACTTTTATAGATATAAAGGCCGTAGAGATTTTGCTCCATACGAAGTAAGGAATTCGTATGGAAAATCAATATGCAGTACAATTACCATTGCAGAACTTGAGGTGAGAAACCATCGAAGAACCACAAAAGATATATGGATTTATCATTTCAAATTGTCCTTTTCCTAACTATTTATCTTTATCCTAGATTCACAATTGAAATGTAATAATGTAATCATGTGTCCTGACAGAATTGCTTCAAAATCAGAAATAGCTAGCACGAATCTGTAATCACCATAATAGGAACATATGAGTGTGGTTTCAGTTCCCACTAAATTAACCAACTATTGGCTAGGAAATCTAGAAATAAAGTTCTTCTTCTGAGGTTTTTCTTATCCCAGGTAGTTCACATGAATAACTATACAACTGCTTTGAACGGTGAACTTCCAATCTCTTGACAATGAAATCTGTAAAATATTATTTTATACATCAAGAGTTGCCACGAATAAATATGAAGAAATTCATTTGCATCACGTTAGAATAATAAGTGCATATTTATACTTTGATCACATTTTCCCAGTGAAACTTAATACATATAATCCACTAAAAAATCCTTGTTTCAAGCTATGTATAAGCACTAATACAGAGTTTGCTCAACTTGGGAAGGTAATATGTTGGGCGGGGTGTGTTGTGTAACATTAAAAAAAATTCTTCTCAACCTTACCTAGGAAGTTTTCATCCAAGTAGTGCACAATGGTGAAGCTATACAACAACCTTGTAATGGATATCGTCGATGCATATGCTTACTTGAGACCATTTTTAGCAATCAAAACCATTCTGTCAAAATATGTCAACTGTATTAACAACATAAGCTCTGCAAATGTGACTAAATCAGTATATTAATATTTTCTATGGTCCACAACAAATGAAGTTGTTCAAGATTTCAAATAGCTCTTGCATTCATTTCTTGAAGAGCAGGATGATTCCGCAAAAGGTGGATCTTGCTCATGTTTGTCAATGGATGAAGAATGTTGCTATATTTTCTTCGGAATATTGCTGCCAACCTGCCATCAGGATGATGGTGTAGCATCATTTGATGACATTTCTCGTATCGACGTCATTACTTCAATGGTATCTCAAGCAATCCAACGAGAGGGTTATCAAATTGATGAGTTTTCTTTAGAAATTTCACTACCTGCAGTTGTAGCAGTGAATGAACGTGCCATAAGGTAACCATCTATACTTGAGAATCTCTGCTTCATTTTTATCTGTAGCACCTTTTATTCAGATTGGTAGTGGTTATTCAAGGAAGTGTCATTATGTAGTCTTTGTTAGCTATATCAATAAGGTTCTCATTCTTATCAATACACTTTAATGTGGTTCTGTAAACTTACTTTCCAACCTCATTAAAGTGGATTGATAAGATTGAACTCTTAGGCCTTAGCTGTTATGAATATTACACAATATCGTGTCAAAATCGAATAGTTTGCTTATAAAGAGGCTATACTGTACTTTGTGCCATAATATCAGTTGTATGTGACTTGGTATTTGTTTCCCTGTGCTTAACATACACAGCCGGGCGGTGTGGTTGGCAGCCGACGATGGAAGAAATCGGCCGACAGTGCGGTCAGCAGCCGGGAGCAGTCAGACGGCGACGAAGCGGAGCGGAGCAGGCAGACGGCGGAGAGAAGCGGTCAGCAGGCCGGTGGTGACCACTGCACAGAGGAGGGGAAGCCGTCGGGTGGCGGGAGCGGCGGCACCTACGCTGTTGGGCGGCGACGACTTCACGGCCACCGCGGAAGGCTACCCCATCGCCTCGGCCATCCGCAGCCACTGAAGAAGCTCCGGCCGCCATGAATTTGGCCGGCGGACGAGACCAAATCGGGCAGCTCGCGGCGGCGCACCGACGAGAAACTCGGTCAAAAACGGGTCGGCCAAGTAGCGGCGGGCTCGGCGGTGGCCAGGGCCGGCCCATAGGGCGGGCAAAAGGGGCGCCCGCCCTGGGCCCCCGAACGCCAGGGCCCCGGCCCAGGTACTAGTTTTGTAATATTATTAGTATAAGATCATTCATGCCTTAACACTAGTATGTAGTATTAGAAAATAGAGGCCTAATCAAATTGTCAAAGGCCAGTTGTACGCTCGATCCCGTCTCTTAAAATTCAAAAATAAATTTGCCTTTTTTACTTAGCTCGAAAGACTTGAAATTATATTCTGAAATTAAACTGCGCAAAAGTTGTGTTAAGTTTATAGTTTTTTTTTTCAAAATGGTTTACTTGATGTTCAACTAGATGATCTATTTTCTGAATTAAGGATGCTACAAAAGACTTTGCCCCATGCGGATGTGCTAATGCGTGCAATTGAGATATTTGAGTTTGATATAGACATAGACTATTTTTCAAATATTTTAACTGACTATCGATTTTTTACTATACTAGTGATAGTTAGCATCCACCGAACATAGCTTTTCAAAATTTAAATTGTTAAGAAACTATCAAAGATCATCAATGTCACAAGAAAGATCTTGGTACTTTATGTATTGAGAAAGATAAGTTGGATGAAATAAATGTTGATGCGATTATCGATGACTTTTCTTTCTAGAGTGTTAGATGTTTTTTTAAGATCTGATCCTTATTGTTAGGGTGAAGAGAATTGAGTGATTATAGTTGAAAAACATGGAGTGTATCAATCATTCATTGGACAAATCTGGACGATCCAAAAACATATGTAAATCTTATTGTTCACTTTATATCTCATGGCAAATCAAAAAATTGAAGCAACAACTATTTGAAAAACTTATTAGTTTTTGCACACAAAAAATGGTCTCCGCTCTCTTAAGGTGTGACGCATAGGAAAATCTTCCTAAAACAACAATATTGTTTCCTTGATATCATGTTGTCTTCATCTATGGATTAATAAAAATATATTTTGTGTCGTCTTAGAGTCCAAAAATAATCTATCTATAACATGTGATGGTTTTCTATTTTGCTTATGAAATGCAACATACTTTTGAGTATATATTGTGTCTAAGGGCCCCTCATTATTATCTTGCCCCTGGGCCCCGTAAATGTATGGACCGGCCCTGGCGGTGGCCGGGAGGTGGCGGATCTGACCGGCGGCGAGTTCGGGCAGCGGCTGGCGGGTGGGCGGAAGGAGAGGGAAGAGCGATTGGGAGCCAAAGTGTTGTATATTTGCAACACCAAAGACAAAAATATACTTATACAATAGTTGGAGCTGGTGTTGTATTTTTTTTTACATATACAACACCTGTTGGAGCACTATTTTTAGCCTTAAATATTGTATAATATACAAATACAACATGTATTGGAGATGCTGTAAGCATGACTCATGGAAGGGATGAACCGGATCAGTTGAACTGGACAAAGGATCTGTATGGTGTTTCGTGCTTCCAGTGGGCGGGGATGACCTGGTCGGCGACGAGCGTCTTGCCGGACTCGTTGGTGATGCGCAGCGAGAAGGGCCCCTGGAAGGGCGGGTACCTGTCCACCCGCCAGATGGAGCCCCACGACTCCTTCATGTGCATCCACACCCCCGTCGGCCGGCCGTCCCCGCGCCGGGACTCCATGATGTCCACCTGCACCACGTCGCCGTCGCCGTCCTCGTACTCCACCAGGATGGCCAGGTAGTTTGCGTTCGAATCGTGGTGCACCTTGAACGTCACGGTCAGCCCCGGGTACAGGCACGGCACCCTGCACCAAAATCAACTCTGAGTTTCTTGGTTTCGATCTCCATATATATATATATATATTCTCTAGCTAGTGTATATAATCTGTGCCGAGAGTCGGCCATGCCAGTATGCATACGTAGAAATGTTTATAAGGTGAAAGTACAAGTGCTTGGATATATATTTTCGTGTCCTTGTCAATATCATTTTCAGTGCCCGTGTCAAAATGTCATGCACACGAAATCTGCTGTAATTTTTGAGGCACACGATCTAAGGCAATATCCAATATGCGTGATGTACGTACTAGCTCTGTGCCTTTGGAATTCAATCTTGATTGATTGTGTGGTCTCATATGTCAAAAGCTAACTGAAGTACTACGTACTAGCTATAGCTAGCCACCAACAACTAACTAAAGCAGGTCTTGTATTGTGGTAGTACCTGGCTATAGTGTTTTCTGCTTGATGAAAAAGAGAAGAATATCTGGCTGGCTATGTAATCTTTACGGTTGAACTGTCTGCCATCGTCAACCGTTTGTTGCGCAAAAGTACAAAGCCGTACTCACGACGCACATGGCTTGTGCCCGCCCGCTAGCTGGAAATTAGTAGGAGTAGTTTGGCTTTTAAGGCTTTGTGCTAGCTAGCTAGCTGGAAATTAAGGCTTGAACCAACTTTGCGGTGGAGGTGCAACGATGGTCGGTGTAGGTTAGTTACAGTAGAGTGGAAAGCAAAGAAAGATACTAAGCTGAAAATTAATGAGTTGAGGGTGATGGACGGACCTCTTGAACTGCATGTCGATGATGCCGGCGTGGCGGAGGTGGTCGTTGTGGCCGGGCTTGGCCATGGCGCCGAAGGCGGTGCCGCTGAGGTCGAAGTGGTAGCGGGAGACCGGGTAGTAGTTCATGTCGGTGATGATCACCGTCTCCGGGACGCCGGAGCACGCCGGGTGGGCCTGGGCCACGCACCGTATCTGGTAGCAGGAGCCGCACCCCTTGCCGTCCTTGAAGATGGGCTCGTTCCCGCACGAGGTCATGGAGCTGAACGGGGCCTGGTTCACGTTCTTGAACCCGCACGCGCCGCCGTTGTCCATGGGGCCGGCGCCGGTGGGGGCGCCGTACCAGGTCGCCCGGGCTGGCAGCCACCCCGTGCCGGCCAAGACATCACTCACGTTGGAGCCGACAGAGCTGCTGCTGCTTGGGACATTGGTGGCGCAGCAGCCGTGCGCGGTGAGGAGGCAAAACAAGGCAGCGGTAATGACAAGGGTGGAGGCTGCCCCTGCCATGGCTAGCTGCAGGCTCGGCAAGTGTGTGCTAGCTTCTGAATGTCTGAATGATATGATGGTATCTGGCCTGGCGTTCGAATATATAGGCGAGCGCGCGCTCGAGGGAAAGAGACTTGCCATGTGACATGCTGCTGAATGATAGATAGGTGGCTCACATGCATGTGGTTGGAGGGACTCATCCATCTAAGTATGTCTTGATCAAAAATAAATCTAGGTATACGAGACTTGCCATGCATATTTATTTGCCACTGAAATTCAACTTTAGCCACATGTATACACATGTCTATCTATCTATATTTCTTATAAAGCAAAATCCTACTAACATGTAGTATTTATGATTTTTCTATCTCAACATACAAGCTATCCACATCATCGATTCACATGTGAAACACACGGGTCTTCAACCATAAGTTTTCTCCTCTGATGATCAACTTTTCTCACATAAATGAGGAGGCGTCTATGTGGGCGATCGCCGGCGCAAAAGATTTGGAAAATGTCCTGCCGGGAGATTAGTCCATTTGTGTAATATTTCGGGCCTCGGCCGTGTTTTGTACCTCACTCTTCTTCTCTATTAATGAAAAGGAAAATCTTTTGCCCGTTTTAAAAATAAAACATTGTACATCGCTCCATCGATATATAGACGAACCCTTTCTCAATTCTCATTCGGGCATTGTTTCTGGCCTTCTCAACTCTAATGGATCCAGGAATCTGGACACACTTCGGAGGCATTTTCTCCCTTGTGATGTACATGAAATCTTAAAAATTAGAGTGTGTCCGAGAGGAGGTGACGATACACTTGCTTGGGGTCCCGGACTGCATGGCAAGTTCACGGTCAAGAGTGCATATGATTTCGCCTTAGATCTTGCTCGAACGGAAGCTTCTTCTTCAAGCACCAACAGAGATGGCACCCGGCCTATATGGAAGTTACTATGGTCCACCAATGCCCCACCCTCGGTTCTCCATTTCGCCTGGAGAGTTGCTACGGACAGCTTGCCCACATGGGTTAACAAACACCGCCGCAGCCTAGAAACTAGCAGCATTTGCCCTATTTGCGCCAAGGGTATTGAAGACAACTTCCATCCCTTCATCATCTGCCCCAAGTCCGTTGAATTGTGGCGCGCTATGGAAGCCACGTGGAACCTTCCGAAGATAGAAACGATCCAGCACACCGATGAAGAATGGTTGTTGAACCTGTTGGGCTCGGTGGAGACTACGCAGCGAGCACCTATCCTTATGGTGCTTTGGCGCTCTTGGTATATCCGTAACGAAGTTGTCCATGACAAAGACCCTCCACCCACTGAGGTTTCATGCCGGTTTCTGACTAGCTACCTCAATTGCCTTGGAGCTCGTCAGTCGTCCTGCACCTTTGATGTTAAAGGGAAAACACCTATCACTGTACCGAGTTCACATAAAATCACGGCCCCTAAACCCTGCTGGACTCGACCACCGAGTGGATGGGTGAAGGTGAACTGCGATGGATCTTTCGACCAGGAAGGAAGAGCGGGCTCTGGCATGATCCTAAGAGATGGATGGGACAAATTTTGTTTTCAACCTGCCGAACACTGTTTAATTGCATAGATATTTTGGAAGCGGAAGTTGGTGCTATCATGGAGGGGTTCTATCTAGCTATACAGAGATCCGAAGCCCCGGTGATCATCGAGATGGATTCACTAATAGCTATCAAGATCATCAACTCTGAAGAGGTAGATCGGTCTATCTACGCTTCGTTGGTTAGGGAGGTCAAACATTTGATGACGCTCCGCAACTTCTTTATTACTCATGTAAACCGTGATCAAAATAGGGCTAGCAATTATTTAGCAAATTTAGCTCGTACTGAGGGCCTTACTAAGATCTGGCTGGGGTCTGGTCCGCAGGTAGTCATTGAGTTAAATAGCCTTGATTGTAACCCTGTCGTGTTGGAGTAATAAAGTTTCTATTCTCGCAAAAAAAAATTAGGGTTTACGTAATTCAAAACCCTAATTCATTGTGTCTGCGAAGAACATATATATGAGCAACTTTATGCATGCCGCTGCGCGATTGCCAAGTCGAAAATATAGTCGGATGATAGAATTGGTTGGTTCCTTGGAAATTTTCACTTTGGATGGGAGTGGACGCACGCTCGTGGACTGATGGGGATGTTACGACGACCATGCGCGCATCAACTTTATCTTCATGTCAAGTAGGAACCGACCCGGCAGTTGCCCTGTCCATGCCCGCTATTTATGCGTGCATGGTGGTGCCGGGACAGCACTACGTGCGTGGTCAACCACCGTTGCCACCCAACGCCGTCCTTCCAAGTTCCAACCGCCAGTTGGTTGCATACTTGCATTTGCATGCTAGCTAGCACCTTCTTCCACTCCTACTTTACTCATCAGTCATCAGTACTCTGTTTGACTCTAAGGGAGGGAGGCCACTAATGATATGGTACTTTGTGTTGAGTAGCAAGGACCACACACCACAGGAAAGTTCAAATAGAGCCCAAGCTCCATGTATCTCGGGTTTTTTTAATTAATAAAAATACGTATTTTTCCGTTTCAAAGAATTTGTAACCAAAATCCCGCATGTAGATCTACTGGTGTGCAAATTTTTAATCCAAAATTCATATTATTCTAGGCTACAAAAAATACAAATCTGGCAAAGTTTTAAGTCTTTTAAACTGTATATACTGTTCACCACCCAGATCAACCCATTTATCATTTATTTTTTCACAACCTAAAATATGACGATTTTAAAATTGAAATTCTGCACACTTGTAAATGGTATCACTATCTACATCTTTGACTTTTACCAATTTTTTTGAAACTTAAAATTATAAATTGTAGATAAAAAAACAGAGCTACATGGAGCTTAGGGCTCCAAAACGCCTCACTCAGACAACCACCCATTTATCACATTCCTCCTAGCAGGCTGCGCTGGGCTCAAACATGTGTTTTGTGTGATGCCTTTTTAGAGCCCGGTCCGGCCCACGGTATAGTGAGTATACTCTTTTTCTTCCTGAGGGAGGTATGGCGAGTATTAGAGTATACTACTCTTTCTCAAGGAGGCCACTAGGCATCAGACTACAAACATATTGCGTCTATAAGACTAATCATGCACTCTAGGATTAGATTAATTAGGACCGTGAGATCTGCTTCCTAGGACCCGCGCGGGAGGATGTTTAGGAGCCAGAATTAAGTGCTTCCTCGTTGTTAAATGCTCCCGCAAAAAACTCTTACCTCTTCCTGGCTTTCTTCCTCTCCTATCTTCGTGCGCAGCTTCTTCCTACTTAGGTTCGTGTAGTCTATTAGATGCATGAATGGCGCACATGAGACAAGAGATTGAGTTTCATGGAATCTATGGTGTAGATCGGCACTGAGCAGACACTGGTCCTAATTCTTCCTTGCCTGGCATGAGTTCTGGTGCTGGAGGTGATGACGCGGATGATTTTCCTCGACAATTTCAAAATCCCCCTGTTGTCAACAATGGAGATGAACAGGTAAATTGAAGATTGAACCTGCTTGGTATTAGCACAAATAAACTGGGTGTATGTATGAAGCAGAAAAACTGGGTATGAGGCGAGCCTTTCTGTAATGTAATCAGAGAAGCATTTTTTATGTAGATGAAAACATGGTGAGCAAAATGTCGAAGCATGTGAACTGGAAGATCAAGGCAAACTACCCATGATGCACTGCAACTGTTTTTTGGAAGCATTAAAATTTGAAAAAAACTAGTGACAGAAGTACCGCCAACTAAGGATGCAAAGGTTGAATAATAGTAAGCTATGAAAAATAAACTTGTGAACAATTATGAACATCATTCGAAGCCGGAATTATATGAAGGTGCAGATAAAATCGTACACGTAAATAATACTTGCTAAAATGAACTAAAAATATACTATATCCGGTGAACAGCGAGCATTACCTCTATATTCAGAGGAAGGGACTTTTAGCCCGGGTGAGTGATTTGAATTTCCAATCGCGTCACATAAATCCGTATCAAAAAACACATAAAAATGGGGTCCCGTTTCACATAAATTTGTAGCAAAATGTGCTAATGTATCTTCAGATGAAGCAAAATAGACACTCACCCATTTCATGTCGTTTCTGATTTCATGGTCACCGAAGGTAAAACTCGCCTGGTACGACGGATGTGGCAGCACGCAGATGGGGAGATGTCGGAGTCGCGCTGGTCGACGAGGACGACGGGTGGCGCAGAGGGCAACCGAGCAGACGTCGTGGAGTGGAGGGAGAGAATGAGATCCGTGAGAAGCAAAGGTAGGAGTGAAAATGGAGGTGCTCTGTATGGATGGGGATAATGGGGATATGGCCTGGGCGTCGTCTCCGGCGTCGATGGGGTCAATACAGAATGGGGAGTTGCAGCAGGACGAGGGGAATCGCGAGAGATCAGGGGCGTCAGGTGCGGTTGGGCCGATTTCTTTCCATTTTTTTCAACAAAGCGCCAAGTGAATTGACGGTCTGATTTCATCCCTATCGACGGCTCCGCATCGGTCTGCGCTTCAGGGTTCTCAGACTATAGAACCAGAGAGTTTACCTAGTACTTTTCAGTACTTTCAAGTACTCCCACTAGAATTATTTCTATCCATTGATCCAGCACAATTAAATTAAATAAATAAATATACATTTTACTGATAAATCATTATTTCCAGTACTTTTAAGTATTTTCTTTAGTAATCCCAAAACATATTCGATTGAGGAAGAGGGGGAGCGACAGGGCCATGCGATGGGCAATGCAGCGGAGACCGGCGAAAAGCTTGTCGATGTCCTGGAGATCCATGTTGTGTGTTTCTGTTGAACAAATAAATGATTGATGATCAAACATATTAGGATATTATATGTTTGATCATATGAATATCACATAGCTGATATATAGGTATTTCCTGGTCCATGTACCTTAACTTTCTTTTGTTAATGACGTTTGGTTGAAAAAATACCTTGAATTTCATTATGTGTCATCACATACTTTGAACTTTGGAAAAGGATTCTCATACATATGCATTTTGGAAAAGTCGCTTCCAGACTGGAAGAAAACCACACATTTTGATTATTACATCAATCGCACGGAAGGGGATATATAATACGCTGAATAACTAGTTTACTGCGTACAGTCCAAAGGGACCAGACCAGAACCCCAACGCCCACCCAGAGAAGATTGCAGCTTCTTATGGATAAGTATATCATATAAACAATGGTTTCCTCTAAAAGTAAGTGATATATTAAAAATTCATCATGTTCCCGAGAGAATGCAATGACCTATAAAGCTATGTACCGAGAACCTAGAACTCACCGTGCAATGTTTGGCAAGCCACACAGAGCTCACAGAAGCAATGAAAGGGAGCCTATGCCATGAGTTTGAGACAGTCCCCCCCCCCCGCATCCAAGGTATGGGAGATCTATGGAGGCCTCAGTGTTGGCTAGATAGTCCCTCAATTGCTTCCCGATGTGTTCAAAAATGTTGAGCTTGTTGTTGGAGATGGCTGGGTCGGGACAATTTTGCATCTCACCTTTTCTCATCGTTAGAACCTGACCACATACACTTCAGCTATGCCTTTCTTTGGCTTCATAACATATGCATCATCTTCAGTAATTTCTTTCATTTTGGTGGTTCAGGTGGTGGTTCAGGAGTTCCTCAATTGGAATATCAGAAGGAGAAATTCATCAAGGTTGACAATGAAAACTATGTCAAGGAGGTAATAGTAGTAGAAGGGGACCTCCTAGATCATGGATTTCAGAGATATTTAATAAGAATTGAGATTATAGAGCAAACCGATGAGGCATCTACAATAAGGTCAACCATCGAAAATGATTTGAGAGAAACTTTCTTTATATCTTTTTATTCATTATTCACTGTATACGGTTTACATTTCTTGGATGATTATATGATGTTGTTGCAATTTTCCGGCATGCGCAACAAAGTATTGCCTGTGATTTTCCTCAAAAGGATGCAGTTTTAGTGAGTCACTAACCCTTTTGGTTACAGAATTTTTTGGGGGCTTTGTTGCTCCATATCTTTGTTTGACTCATTCACGAAGGCCCAGACATATGTAACAAATGAGGCTGCAATCTCCCTGCGCAGAATACTATTTTCTGATTAAGACATCATATGGTACTAGTAAAATGCATCCCTAGAACACAGAGAAATATGCCCTGTTTGACGACAATGTGGGCGGCAGGCTAAGTCAAACTTGTTTTGGTTGAGCATTTATATAGCAAAATATTCATCTAGAGACAACAGTAGCACTTCAGCTATTGGTGGGTACTGCATTTGTTTGTAATTTTCCAATAATTCTAGATACATGTTTGAAATGCGAAGCTCGGGTCTCGATCTCCGCTAGAGACAACATCATGTACTACAATTTTCTCCAACTTTCAGTGCGTCAGGCCCAGCATCCATCCACCATGTTGCTTTCAAATTCCATCAAAACCAGCATACGCAACTGCAAGAGCCACAACTGTAAGGCAACAGTTTAGAAGAGTAATATGTCCTCTAAATAGAGATGGAAGCATAGCCTGAAGTCAGAGATCGACGACAGCAGTCCAACATGACATTATTTTTCGTTCAAATATGCAGCTGGTCGTGTTGAAGTTGATCCAAATTCATGTATGAAGTTAAGAGCAAACTTTTGACGGAGCGGAGCGGAGACCCGTCGCCGGTAGGATTGGGTAGATCAGTGTTGGCTTAGGTCTCTCCTATCGCCTATTAATATACCTTGTAAGCCGCCGCACGGGATAGATCATTAAGTTGTAAATCCCTCGGCGTTTGTAACACCTCCATAATAAGGAATAGCTCGTAGGTTGACGCTCGTGGTTTTTCCATTCTTCGCGAAAGGGTTTTCCACGTTAAATTTGTGTGTCCTCTGTGTTGCTTTTCGTTATTGTTCGTTTCTATTTGCGTGTCGATTTCCTAACAGGTCGAACATGCGGTTGGGAACAGTTAAATCATCAGTATACATCACTAATCCGCCGAGCAAATAACACAGCCGCCATGAACATCATCGGACGTGCAGAGAGGTGCATGGTAAAATTTATGATGGACCTTGGTTTTATTATACAGTACATCTTTTAAAAAAACTTTACAAAGCCATGTGGGTAAACATGACACGGTGGTGAGAAGTTTAATACCACCCCGAAAGTGAAGAAAGAGTTGAACCTTTTTGTAAGGGATTCTCTCCCTTATGCTATTGGATCAAGAGAAGAGAGGAAGCTTTCGCACGCTCCTCCTCCTCCTCCTCCTCGCAGTGGCACGTCGTGGATAGGCCGAACCGAGCTTATACCTATATGCCTATATCATGTGTGTGTGGCACGATCTGAGATGTCAATCGTGGGAGGGAGAGCAGACCTCCGAAACCCTGTCCTTTGCGATCCTACAACGGGAGAAGGGCGATTAGGTTTTTGGGGAGCGTCTCCGGTGTGACGGCTTGCTTCCGTTCGTCTTCCTCGACATCAACATGTCCACCAAGATAGGCTGCCACCAAGGCAACCGAGAGTGGGGCTTCTTTTTAACTTCTTCGACACTTGATGCATCATGATCATCACCATCAACTATTGTTGCATCTTCAACCTAGCACTTTGAGTTCTTCTTAGAACTTCATATGTATCCCACTTATTTCACTTCTCGTGTTCAAGCTCCATCCAACAATGATACAAGTGAATGCTTTGCGTTTCTTTGATGACATTTTTTTCATTTCTCTTGAACAAAGCTTGAGCAATGTTGGCTTGCATACCACAGTTGAAAAACAAGTTTGCCACCTATACATATAAGACATGAAGAAAACAATTGATCAATTTGAGAGAACAATCACCTTATCTTTGGTCATTCATGCCAGTTGGGTTCATGTGTTTGACATGTATAAAGCACGTAGATCACTTTTGACAATCCATGGATATTGTGAACCATCGGTGTCGGAGAGAAGCGTTTGATATATTTAGCCACTAGTATTGTGTGTGAAGAACTCTTTGATCCACATCCAACAAGTTCTCATTGCTTGCTCGCTACCAATGGCCGCATCACTGACCAATTTTATTCCAAGCCAAAATAGCAAATTGTATTCATCGGCTTGGTAATTCGTTGTTCTCCCCGTCGCAGTTGCATAAAAAAATCACTCATCCATGTCTAGATTGGACATATCATATTTTGTGCCATATTCTTGAGATGGGGAATCTTGAGAGAGAAAATATTAATTTTCAACATCTGTATATATCAAAAAAAAGTTTCATCACCGACATGACGTGCTTCAAAATTGAATAACATAGATACACATCACCTCATAATCGCATTGACCAAGAGGAATTTGTGACAAAGGTAGAAAAAACGAAGAAAAGAAACATCTATATATTTGCAACATTTCGCTAAACATGTTGTGAACAACGATGATGGTTGGGATAGGTGACAGCGGCTCCTCCTCCGTGGATGATGATGAACTAAAGGGGGAGGGGGAGGGGCACCACCACACAACAACCATCGTCGTGGCCTAGCTTCATCTTCTTCAACCCCGCGAGGCAACCAATGTTGGATATCGTCGCTTCACGTTGGTGTCGCCTCACGGTTTCGGCAGGGCCTCACTCTTCAAGGCGACGACATGGTTCGACCCATCCCCTTAGATCGCGATCGTGCCACGTGGGGATGCAAAAATGGTGCGGCGGCTAGGAGCAACCTTCAGCTTCGATATGACAACGATGGGAATGGTCGAAGGAGGGGTTGCGGGAATAATAGCGATGAGGACAACGGGGTCAACGATCGTCTCGGAGGAGGTTGCTGGAGTGGTGATGAGGACGATGAGGTCAACAGTCGCGTTGAAGGTGATGTCTATGGCGGTTCTGTGGTCGGTAGCGATCGCATGCGTAAGTAAGGCGGAGCAGCTGTCGCGCGAGAAGGTTCAGTGTGGCGGTTAGGGTTGCACGCCCCTGTGTTTTTTGTTTTGCGACGGCGACACGTGTAATGTATATTTGAAGAACTTGAAGGTAAAATCTAGGTTGCCTAAATTTTTTTGCAGGACACGATGAAGGTATTGCATTTGGCGAGGTGTTGTTTCTTCCATTAAAAACCGTTTTCTTAAATAACTACCCCATTTCATCACTTGTTGAAGATGCTCTGATTTAGTAGGGATCAAATTCAAATTTTACATGGAGTATATCTTGTGAAGGCTACTTTGAACATCGGTAGCCGATGCACAAGTAGATCTAGTCATAAAAAACCCAGCCCGACAAGTTCGACCCGAAAATCTTGAGCTTGGGCCTAGAAAACAGGTCCGATAGCCAGGCCAAGTTGGGCACGGGCTTCTCATTTAGGTTATTTTAGGGAGACATGGCTCGAAGGCCCGATGAGCTTTGTGAGCTTTTTGTCGGGACAGACCAAGCTTGAGTGTAGATTTCATGCGTCAAACTTTATTCGAACTGGTACAAAGCCCGGCCCGGCCCGACCATGCCCACGTCTCAAAGTACATGTACGTGTGATGGTGAAGTGATTGTGAGGACGTGCTAAGAACAAATCAGAAAATGAAATAATATTGTAATTCCATGAAGAAAATACATTAAAAAAATATGAGTTGCACATATATCAAAATTGAATAAGGAGGTAAAAACTAGGAAACATTTTGTGGGAGCGTTTTTTCAGCGAACGTTTGAATTCCCGTGCGATTTTAAATAAAGTTGCCATCATAAACTTTACAAAACTTGCCATAATTAAAAAAAACTGTCTAGAAAACATACCCAAATAATTGTAAAAGATATATTCGTTCAGTCTTGACCAGACGACTATAAGAGCATCTCCAGCTTCGCCACCAAGAGGCCCCCAAGACGGCGCTATTTGCGCCGGATGGAGAAAAATCGCCCAGCCGCGCCCCCAAGAGCCCAAATAGCGTCGGATTGGGCCGAAATTGAGTCCGGCGATCCCAAGCCAAACCCGTCGCGCTGGGGGTCGCTTGGGGTCGCCGGATGAAAGGAAAGCGCGCGAACGGAAGGAAAGCGCGCGCGCGCCTCGCGCCGCGACCCACCTGTCGGCGTGTGAACACGCGTCGTCGTCATCCTCTTGCCTCGGCTTCCCCGCACCTACCGCCGCTGCAGCGAATCAATGCGGCGCCGGTGACGAGTTCAATCGGTGCAGAGAGCATCAATGCGGCGCATTGAGATACCCAGCGGTCCGTCGACCGCGCCACTGATACGTCCAAAACGTATCTATAATTTCTGCTTGCTCCATGCATGTTTTGTGTGATATTGCTATGATCTAGATACACTTTCATACACTTTTGATCATATTTGGACTAATCTATTAACTCAGTGCACCCCAGTGTCAGTTCCTGTTTTCTGCTGTTTTTTTATTTAAGTTTTCCCCCATATAAAAAGTGCCAAAAAAATTCGGGAAAATTCAGATAAAAAATCAGCGTGACGGAAGCTTCGAGAAGAGCCCGGGAGGGGCCAGAGGGGAGCCAGGGGGGCCCAGGCGGCCACCCGGCACGGCCCCACCCCTGGCCACGCCAGGGGGCGCCTGGGGCCCCTGGTCCACCTCTGGCTGCCCCCCTTCGCCTATTTATCCCCCGTCACGGGAAAACTCCAGAAGAAGAACCCTATTCCGCAAACTCGCCTCTGTTCCGCCGCCGCCGCGCTTCCAAGATCGGGAGCACCAGAAGACCTCTTCCCGGCACCCCTGCCGGAGGGAGGATTGACCTCCGGGAGTCTCCTCTCCACCATGGATGCTCCCCGGATGTCTCGTGAGTAGTTTTCCTTGGACCATGGGTCCGTGATCAGTAGCTATGTGATGTTCTCCTCCCCTCTTTGATCTTCATTGTTTAGACCTCGTGAGTTGCCCTACATGATCGAGGCACCTTTGTAATATTTCTGCTGTTGCTATGTTGAGTTTGGAGGGATCTGATGGATTATGAGATTATGTTCAGATTGTGATAGAGTAATATATTTGGTTTTTATCTCTTATATTTTTGTTCCTAAGTAATTCTTGCATGTTCTCCGTTGTTGTTTATTGCTTTGGCCAAGTAGTAGGTAGTGACTCCAAAAGGGAGCGTTGTGCTAGATTGTGGGTTCATGCCCCCCGATGACACACTTGAGTGACAGAAACATGAGTCTAGGGGATGTGCTGTTGCCACAAGGGGGAAAACAACGATGCTTGTAACCGCGGTTACAAGGATTGTTTACTTTACGCAGAGTTCTTTTTAATGCAGTTGTCTGTTGCTTTGGGTTTACACTTTGGGTGGGGCTCGCAACTTAATACCAGCGAGATGTTCTGGATAGATATCTCAAGGTGGATGATTAGTAGTAGTAGACCGAAATCCATCTGCATCTATCCAGAACATCTCGCTGGTATTAAGTTGCGAGCCCCACCCAAAGTGTAAACCCAAAGCAATAGACAACTGCATTAAAAAGAACTCTGCGTAAAGTAAACAATCCTTGTAACCGCGGTTACAAGCACCGTTGTTTTCCCCCTTGTGGCAACAGCACATCCCCTAGACTCATGTTTCTGTCACTCAAGCGTGTCATCGGGGGGCATGAACCCACAATCTAGCACAACGTTCCCTCTTGGAGTCACTACCTACTACTTGGCCAAAGCAATAAACAACAACGGAGAACATGCAAGAATTACTTAGGAACAAAAATATAAGAGATAAAAACCAAATATATTACTCTATCACAATCTGAACATAATCTCATAATCCATCAGATCCCTCCAAACTCAACATAGCAACAGCAGAAATATTACAAAGGTGCCTCGATCATGTAGGGAAACTCACGAGGTCTAAACAATGAAGATCAAAGAGGGGAGGAGAACATCACATAACTACTGATCACGGACCCATGGTCCAAGGAAAACTACTCACGAGACATCCGGGGAGCATCCATGGTGGAGAGGAGACTCCCGGAGGTCAATCCTCCCTCCGGCAGGGTGCCGGGAAGAGGTCTTCTGGTGCTCCCGATCTTGGAAGCGCGGCGGCGGCGGAACAGAGGCGAGTTCGCGGAATAGGGTTCTGCTTCTGGAGTTTTCCCGTGACGGGGGATAAATAGGCGAAGGGGGCAGCCAGAGGTGGACCAGGGGCCCCAAGCGCCCCCCTGGCGTGGCCAGGGGTGGGGCCGCGCCGGGTGGCCGCCTGGGCCCCCCTGGCTCCCCTCTGGCCCCTCCCGGGCTCTTCTCGAAGCTTCCGTCACGCTGATTTTTTATCTGAATTTTCCCGAATTTTTCTGGCACTTTTTATATGGGGGAAAACTGAAATAGAAAAACAGCAGAAAACAGGAACTGGCACTGGAGTGCACTGAGTTAATAGGTTAGTCCAAATATGATCAAAAGTGTATGAAAGTGTATCTAGATCATAGCAATATCACACAAAAGATGCATGGAGCAAGCAGAAATTATAGATACGTTTTGGACGTATCAACATCCCCAAGATTAATTCTTGCTCGTCCTCGAGTAGGTAAATGATAACAACATAATTTCTGTGGTGACATGCTAGCAACCATATAAGAACTTTGTAAAGTAAAGCAATCAAGGTTAGAGATTCAATTCAAGTCATAACAGGCAAGAGTCTATATTAGCATTGAAATAAGTAACAAAAGAACATTAGGTGCAAGAGCTCTCGCTGTCCGTGACTCGAATGTCTCCAAATGGTGTTTGCGTGCAAGAAGGGGGATAGGGAATACGAGAAAAAAGTATTTTTGTGTTGAGAACTCAATCTACTAAAGTTTCACACTTGGTCTTCTTTGGAATCTTATCTTGACTCGTCCCCAGACCACTAGCCAGGTACAAGTCAATTTGATCCACTCCTTTTCGATATTTCGAGCACTCACGCAATGGATGAGAGTAAGAACGAGAGTTGACACTTAGAATGGCAAAGAGAGAAATATGGTGGAGGAGGAAGACAAAAAGGATGAGAAAGGCTCACATCAATAAGGACAATCATAGGCAAGAGATGCCAAATGATAGATATGATGTGAGGAGTAGGGATTGCCATGCAACGGATACACATACGAGCTAAGAAGCTCTCCAATGGAACTAGTGGGGTGCATTTAACTTGCTCGCTCATGAAGACCTAGAGCTCTTTTGAGGAGGCTCATCCTTGGAATATGCAAGCCAAGTTCTATAGTGTGAAGGTCCCCACATGGCTATATGCATAAAGATCATCTCTATGGAGTACAAGGATATAAATGGAGTACTAGTGTGGATCTCTCAAAAGGATAGTAGTGTTGCCCCTTTCTCTCCTTTTCTATTTTTTTGTATTTTTTTGTGGCCTCAATGGCTCTTTCTATTTAACTCTCATTTGTCCTCTTTGGGATCTTTTAATGTGTCCACTTTGGGATCTTTTCCTCACTTAAGGGCAACACTCTATTTTACAAGAAGGTAAAGGAGATCTTTCACACTTTACAAGGTACTCAAAATCATAAAGAAGATGTAACTATCATGATGTATGCAATGTATGCCGCTGCCAGTGTAGCAGGAACATGTATGACATGAAGATCAAGTCATGAAGAGGTGGAAGTTGCATGGCAATGTAACTTGGAAAGGCTATGGAAATGCCTTGATAGGTAGGTATGGTGGATGTTTTGAGGAAAGATATAAGGAGGCTTATGATGACAGAGCGTATCATGCCAAGGGTTTGGATGTACCGGCGAAGGTGGACACCAACTCTTGGAGTGAGAAGAAGGCAATGCACGGCACGGGAAAGGCTAGCAAAATATGGGAAGGTGGAAGTGTCAACTTTCAATACTTACATTAGTCCGAAGAACTCATGCACTTATTATCGGTAACTCTGAATCTAATAAGGAGGTTCACAAAGAGACAAGTACCCCGAGGAGGAGTGTATGGGGGTTTGGTTATCCTTGCGCATCCTCGACTCATGGTACGTGAGTGTACTCTAATATTCGATCCCTCCAAAGATTAGTGATCTACCTAGTAGCTAGAGTTCTCAACTAGTTTTGTAGGTTTTGAAAATAAACACGGATTGCCCAAAATACGACACCTATCACTAATAAGCTAGAGCTCTTGACACCAAAAGTTCAAACATTACTCACATCAATACTTCAAAACTATTGCAAGCTACTACTAAAATTAAATAGCAACCTCAATTACCTACTCTCAAGATAAGACACAACTCAGTGCAACAACCAACTCTCTTTAACAAGATAAACATGAAAACTAAAAAGAGTTCCAGCAACAAACTAAATAAAAGCCAAGGCTCTTGCTAAAGACAAACTAAGACTAAAACTAAACAAGGCAGTAGCTATGAAAATATAAAGAACACACAACAGCAAAAAGATAGGCATGAAGAATCCTATGATGTGTTCTAGATTTTGAAAGTGGAGCGTGTTTCTCTCCCACACAAAGTAAGAAAGGATCTAACTTGTTATGAAAAGCAAGCAAAGCTAAAGAAGCTAAAAACAAAACCTAAGAGCGAGACGCTCCAAGCATAGCACATAACGCATGAAGTGATAAAAATATAGTGAGACGAAGGACGAACTGATGATTGTTGATGGAGAAGGGGATGCACGGGGGCATCCCCAAGCTTAGACACTTGAGTCTCCTTGAATATTTATTGGGGATGCATGGGGGCATCCCCAAGCTTGAGCGCTTGACACTCCTGGATCTTCTTTCATCATATTCCATCGCACACTTGAAAACTCCCTTCATACATAACTCATCATAAGCTGATTAGAGAGGTTAGTACCCTTAATAAATAATTTTCTCCACTGGATATAAAGATAATCTTGAAGAGCTACTGTTTCTCAAGAGTGCCAAAAAGTTTTTGCAAAGAAAAAGCAAGCTTCAGGTTTGCAAAAGTAAGAAGAGACAAAACGTGGCAGAACCTGTGAAAAACAGAACAGCAGATAGTAAAGAATTTTTTAGGGGCACTTCTGCAACTCAAATCAAAAAACTCAGAACATACGGAAGTTTCGTAATTGTATAGAGCATACTGTGTAAAAATTTCAGCTCAAAAAGATGAACTGGGATCTTTCTGGAATTTTTCTGGTCACGAGGACAGAATCTGTTTTCTGGACAGCATGCCACAACTTTTACTTCCCTTGCCGTAAGAGGCTATAACTTGGCACAAAGCTGAAAAATAAAGATACAATGATGTTTCTACAGTAGTAACAACCATCAAGACACAACAAAAGCAAAAATAAACACCTAAATTCGTTGCGGGCTGCCTCCCGAAAGCGCTTCTTTAAAGCCATTAGCTAGGCATAATGCAAAAAGAAGAATCAAGGGTATCCAAGATCAGAATCATAAAAACCCTCAAATTGATTTTCAATAAGCTCCTTCTTCTTCTTACTAGGAAAGATATACTTACATTTCGCCATACCGCGTAAGCGTATGTGCCTATTACCAATATCAATGAAGCCTTTCATAGCACGGAGGAAGTCTCTTCCGAGCACAATGTTACTTTGGTTTGGCTCCATGACGAAGAAATCCATTGGTGCAGTCCTATGAAGGAATGCAACTTGGACTTCTTTTACCTTTCCTTTAATCTCTGAAATATCTCCATTAGAATGTTCATGATAAGATGATAATATATCCATATCCAGTTTCAAAGAATCATAAACTATTTTTGGCATAGTAGAAACTGTGGATCCAATATCACAAAGAGCAAGGAAGCTTTGGTTAGAGATGCTAATCCTAACAAAGGGCTCCCAATCATCATTTATCCCCAACATTTCTTTCTTGTTGGACTTAAGTTCTTCTACTTTCCTCAAATCTAGAGCATCTAGTCTTTTTTCAATAGTGGCAAGTCTATCTATGACAGTATCAATACTACGATCATAAACAAAATAACTAGATAGACTATGCAAAATCTCAAGAGCCCTATCCTCATCACACTCTAGAAAATCTCCTTCAGCTATAATGTCAAGAGAGTGTTTACACCACTTAAAAGACCATGGTAAAAATTTCTAAGCACAATCTTTATAGATATCCAAGGCATGATTCTTTTATGTGCTTCAGAAATTCTGTCCCATGCCTTCTTCATATTTTCTCCATCCCTTTGACGGAAATCGAGAACTTCCGATTCCCGCAAAGAACCTAGCCCTAACATGTTCATCTAAACAAGGAGGACTACTAACAGCAAGATAAATAATTTTTTTGTAAATTTTGATAAAAGACACAAAGATAAAAACTGAAAGATAAACTAACAAGACTAAAAAACAAAGGTAAAGGGTAGTGTGCAACTCCCCTATCTTAGCACTTGGAGTCCCCGGCAACGGCGCCAGAAATACTCTTGCTTATTGGCTTCTCGCCCTTTGTTGGTTACCCCAAGTGAAGGTTTGAGATGCAGTGCAGCAACAGTTTTCCCTCGGTGAAGATACCAAGGTTTGTCTCTAGTAGGACTCCGGAGATGATAAGTAGGTGTCAGCGGCGCAACTGACGCGGACCTGCACACAGACACAGATAACTTTGTTCCCAACGAAGTTCAGAGAGGTTGTCAATCTCTCCGGTCTTGTTGTTCACAGATGATAAAACGCACGGGATAATGATAGCAACTTGAAAGTAAATGCAGAAAAGTAAACATAGCTTGGAATCAGTAATGAGGATATGGACCGGGATACGTGATGTTCACTAGTGATGTATCTCTCCCAAAAGACGATAAAACTGCTATGCGAGGTAAATAAATTACAGAAGGGCAATTGGCAGGATTATGAACGCACCGCAATGCTAACTATGCTACAAAAGAAAGGAAGAGGTTCAAAAGCACAGGCAGTACGCCAAGGTAAGTAGACCGAAATCCATCTGCATCTACTACTAATCATCCACCTTGACATATCTATCCAGAACATCTCGCTGGTATTAAGTTGCGAGCCTCACCCAAAGTGTAAACCCAAAGCAACAGACAACTGCATTAAAAAGAACTCTGCGTAAAGTAAACAATCCTTGTAACCGCGGTTACAAGCACCATTGTTTTCCCCCTTGTGGCAACAACACATCCCCTAGACTCATGTTTCTGTCACTCAAGCGTGTCATCGGGGGGCATGAACCCACAATCTAGCACAACGTTCCCTCTTGGAGTCACTACCTACTACTTGGCCAAAGCAATAAACAGCAACGGAGAACATGCAAGAATTACTTAGGAACAAAAATATAAGAGAGAAAAACTAAATATATTACTCTATCACAATCTGAACATAATCTCATAATCCATCAGATCCCTCCAAACTCAACATAGCAACAGCAGAAATATTACAAAGGTGCCTCGATCATGTAGGGAAGCTCACGAGGTCTAAACAATGAAGATCAAAGAGGGGAGGAGAACATCATATAGCTACTGATCACGGACCCATGGTTACTCTACCACTAATTTTAAAAGCCCTTTATCGGATTTGAACCGATGACTTATGCCTTACCATGGCATTACTCTACCACTGAGTTAAAAGGGCTTTTTAACTTAATTAAAAAATGAGCCACTTTGATTTCCCATTATCGGTCTACTGCATAATGTACATATTATATATAATATATAGAGATATAGAGAGAGACATTTATGTAGAGATTGTATATGTATATATCGATATCTTGAGAGCTCAAAATAAAATTAATAAAAAAAAAGAAAATAGTGCATATTTTCTCTTATAACTTGCACAAAACTAAAGTAGAGGTTTTTTTATATAAAAAAATACGTGAAGATAGAGTTGACACAATAAAAAAAAATACCCTACATACCCAACTCTTCTTGGTTCAGGGTTTTCCGTTTCCGAAGACTAGTAAAATAGGTGAATTCTGGAACCCCAAGGATTCAAATATGGATATGGAAAATATAAGATTTCCGATCCTAGCGGGAAAAGGCAGGGAACAGATACCCCGTCAATTCCCCGGCTGCGCCGCCGCAGAGCGCCCCAAGACCCTACGCCCTACCCGGACCCTACGACGTAACCTAGCCCGACGCCGGCACCCACCGCCGCCAGCGATGCCCCCTCGGAAGTCCTGGAAGCCCAAGGGCAGCGGCCGCGGCCCGGCGCAGAGACCCCACGGGAAGTCCGCCGCCGCACCCAGCCCCGCCCGCGACTACCCTTACGACGCCGAGGAGGCCGCTGCGGCCCTCGAGCGCCTCGACGTCTCCGCGGCCCCCGAGAAGGACCCTCCGGCGGAGTCGACGACGCCGCCGCCGCCTCCTCCCGAGCCCGAGGCCCCCGCGCCGGCGCCGCCGTCTCAGCCGCCAGCGGAGGCCTCGTCGTCGTCTGGGTCTGGGTCCTCGGCCGGTGGGGGCCGGGAGGGACAGGGCTTGAGGAGGCTGCGGGAGCTGGTGGGGATCGGCCTGGGGGATGCGGGGTTGACTGAGGAGGAGGTCCGCGCCAACGATCAGCGGCAGGAGGACGAGGTTGTGGCTCCTTAATCTCTCCCTCTCGTTGAATG
Organism: Bromus sterilis; assembly: GCA_950022295.1. Taxonomy (NCBI): domain Eukaryota; kingdom Viridiplantae; phylum Streptophyta; class Magnoliopsida; order Poales; family Poaceae; genus Bromus; species Bromus sterilis. Next base: position 12,573,340 of record OX465596.1, read on the forward strand.
GTCTTAGCTCCTCATTGCCAGGAAGCATAATTGAGTAGCTTCATTGCCTTAGAAATTACTATAAACAATTACTAGCTTCTAGTACTACCATAGATATGATATGACACCTAGTTAAGTTTTATGATTTACTTTCCTCGCACTTTACTTGCTGATCCTTCAAGTTCAATAGAGGACCTGAATTCTTTGCCATCTCCATGTTTGTGGAGTGGCTGCCGAAGCATCATGTGGTGCACACCCTCTAGATCTATAGTTTAACTGTCATGCCTGCATTTGTGATAAATCTCGTTGTTAAATTTCTCCGATAGGGTGAGTATCATGGGTTCGTGGTTCGTGCCATTCATAGGAAATGAACTTGAGAGAGTAAAATTGTGTGGTGCACATCCAATTGCTTAGGTGTACAAAGTGTCCGGTAGTACCATTGAGAGAATCTTCGGATGTCATTAACTCTTGTTTTACTGTTATTTATTTTCTAATTGGGTGTGTGGCTATCGCTTCTTTAAGTCTGACGAATCTAAATCCAATGCTCAGATATGTGCCCTGGAAGCAATTTTTGGCGACACAGTAGTCATGTTGAATAGAAATGAAGGCCAGCGGTCTTTCCAGGTATACCCTTCACCATCAATATCCCGATCATATTCTTGCCTGTAAGGTGAAGTGTTTCATCTGTTATTGTTAATTACAGGTTCACGTGCATATTGAGATCCCAGATGGCACAGATGTATCAGCAAGGCTCAGTTATGGTGCTGGAACACTAAATTATAAGGGAGCGCATGATGAAGATGCCTCTGATGATCTTGTTTACAAGTTTAGGGTTGAGCATTTACCTCCAATCCTGCTGACATGTCTCCTGCCTTCGTCATACCCGAGCCATCAGCCTCCCTTTTTCACTCTGTCCACCGAATGGCTGGATAAAGTGATGATTTCGTCATTATGTCACATGCTGGATATGATTTGGGAAGAGCAACAAGGCATGGAAGTACTATATCAGTGGGTGCAATGGCTCCAAAGCTCTTCCCTTTCCTACTTAGGGTTTAGTAATGAGATAGTTTTAAGCAAGGGTGATCTAAGCTGTGTTGAAGATGGTGGGGATAAGCGGGCTTGTCCAGACGATGCTCCACCTGATTTGACAATTCCAATGATTATTAGATACAACGATGATAAGCGTCATGAAGCTTTTTTGCATGGTATCCATGACTGCATGATTTGTTTCAGCGAGCTTCCTGGTAACTCTCTCTCTTCCATTTTCTCCTAACTGTTTGCACTAGTTCTGTAGTAGAAGTATTGTGATGTGTTATACTTGTACTGCAGTTGATGTATATATTGCCGTCTTGGAACTTTTTGGTTAGCTATTACTCACTCCGTAAAGTAATATAAGAGTGTTTAGATCACTACTTTACTTATCTAAATGCTCTTATATTTCTTTACGGAGGGAGTACTATGCAGTACAGTTTGGTTCCCAAAATAATCCTTTTCTTCTGACCAAAGAAAATACTAGATATAATAACCGTAGCATAGTTATATACGATGTTATGCTGGAGGTCCTCATTGCAGATACTCCCTCCGTCCCATAATGTAGTATCGTTTTGAAAACTATGCTAGCTTTCAAAATGATACTACATTATGGGACGGAGGGAGTAGCAATTTGTCCTTTTTCTGAGTGAAATTGTCTTGTTTGTAAAATTGTTAACTTTGGAATCAAGTGATATTGAGGTCTTTGTGATGCAGGTCATGGTTGGATGTTTTCCATTTACATTTTTGTTAATCTTTGTTATTTAAGGACGCCCATATTTCTGAGTCTATTTTTTTACCTCATCAGGTGTCGATTTCATCAAACTTCCATGCCATCATTTCTTTTGCCAGAAATGCATGCAAACATATTGCAAAATGCATGTCAAGGAAGGAACTGTAGTGAAGTTGCTGTGTCCTGATACAAAATGTGAAGGTGTTTTTCCTCCCAATATATTGAAAAGGCTGCTGGGGGAGGACGAGTTTGAACGTTGGGAAGGATTGCTTCTTCAGAGAACTCTTGACGCCATGTCTGATGTAGTTTATTGTCCGAGATGCCAAACTGCTTGCTTGGAAGACGCAGGGGATGAAGCTGTGTGTTCGAGTTGCTTATTCAGCTTCTGCACACTTTGTCGAGAGCGACGTCATGTTGGTGAAGAATGCTTATCTCCAGAAGAAAAACTTATTATTTTGGAGGTAGGTGGACTGTATCTCACATACGTATATTTTTTAAATAGTACAGTGGCAGACCCCCCACCCCCCCACCCCCACCTACCCACATACATTTCTAGTTGTTTTGCAATGTGTTTAATTATATCCAAACATGACTAGATAATCTTATGGGAAATTGCTATTAGGTTACTTGCCTCGTGGTCTCGGAGTACGCCAAGGTTGGCAAATCATGTTCCGTGGTCCTTGAGTTTGAACTAATAGAGAATGTTTACTAACACTAGCAGCAAGGTTCTCAATGGATACTGGCATACTATAATTTACTAGACTAGAAGCTTGTAGAATCAGTACCTTTTGATTCTTGAATCCTAGCATACAACGTGGTGTTGATTCGAGCAATACATGATGAAGTCGAGGCTTTACCCTAAGCTGAAGCTGTAATCCTGTCTCTTCTGTATGATTTCCATTCTAGGATAGTAGATTAGTATAACCATTCGAACAAATAACGGTATAAGTTCATGCAAAGAAATTAATGATTTAGTACATCCTGGCCAGTGGTGAGACCATGGATTTTAAGGCGTCAGAGCCCCCCCCCCCCCCTCCCCACCGCTTTAGGATTGCCTTAACGCCTTAAAAACCATGGGTGAGACCTGGTAGGATGGAGATTGGCGACTGTGATAAGGTATGTATGTTGGCTATAGGAAGCAGATAGGCCTCGGATGCAGTTAAGAGAATCTGAGGATGTCGTATCCACTAGTGGTTCGCATGGAAAGTTTCTAAAGTGACTGCTTTCCAATATGGATCTAAATACCAGTCCTGAATGTAAGAGGTTACCTGATGTTCTACTTGTAGGCTTTTAACTAGATAGATAAGTATGATTCTCTGAGTTGCTAACATATCTTACTAGATAACAGTGATTGCCTTTTAACCGTTTTTTAAAACAGCTACTGCACTTCATGGCTAGGTGTTTTTCTTTTATCCATCCACTGTATGATTGCGTTGAAGAGAATTTACATCTTGACCAACTTCAGTAACAATGATGTCGGACTTTATATCTGGGGCCATTTTGTCGGGAATGCTAACTTTTATTTCACACAGAGACGTCAAAAGTCTGGGCAAGTGAAGGGAGATATCCAGAAGGTTATGGATGAAGTACGCAGCATCAAGGAAATTTTGAAGGATGCAAAACAGTGTCCACGATGCAAGATGGCTATATCTAAGACAGAAGGATGCAATAAGATGACCTGTTGGAATTGTGGGCGTTTCTTCTGCTACCAGTGTAATGCTGCAATTAGTGGATACGATCATTTCAAGTAAGTTCTCTTTCAGTAATATGTACTTTTGTTCATTGGCATAGCAGTGACTTGACAAATAATCATGTTGTTGCCTCCAGGGGTGATTGTGTGGTATTTGATCAGGAGGAAATCGATAGATGGGAAATGCAAATGAATCAAAGGCAACAACGCCAAGTAGTTGCGCAAGCGAATGCTGAAATTTTCGAAGGAGAATATGGTTACCCGTGTCCCACTTGCCGCAACCCAACTCCAAAGGTACTGTCAAAATACTTCACTTGTAAAGGTATCTGAGGACCAGCATCTCTAGTAATAACTAGAACGTTGCAATTGCGTATCTTTTGCGTCTAAGAACCAAAATGTGCTACTTCATGTACAACTACTTGTGGTTACTTTGTTTCTTCAGAAAAAATGTTTCCATTCAGGATTGTTACTCCTGTAGTGCTTTCACCTCTAGTCATGACTACTTAGTTTAACTGTTTTATTCTAAGTCAGTTTCTATTAGCTGTGACTAGTTGTTAAATCAGCGAAGGTTGTTTAGTTCAGTATACCTTATTTTGCTTCAGCCAACAGATGTCAGGCTATAACCACTCCCCACAGACTCCTAGTGAATCCATGGATATTTTTTGTGGGTGTAAATTCATATTACATCTTATCCACTTCAGATCGTAGGACAGTATCATTTTTCTTTACATTGCATGAATATTTTGTCCCCTTCCTCATGATTCTGTGTTTGCTTTGGTAACTTGGTGCAGATTGGGAACAACAACCATCTCTTCTGCTGGGCATGCCAACGGCACTTCTGCGCATTGTGCCGGAAGGTTGTCCTCAAGACATCACAGCATTTTGGTCCCAGGGGATGCAAGCAACATACCGCAGATGACTGACGTGCAGCCTCGGTGCAAGTTCAATTTCCAAAGGTTCTATCTATGTGCATATATGCTCGTCCCAAGGTGCATTTGCCTGGGAGGTACCAACATTTGGCGGCGAACTTGGTCTCAACTCTCATACATCCTTGTGCTCGTAATAGCAGCTCAGTTATTTATAGTATCTATGAACATAAATCTGCGTCATTAGTCCATTCATTTCCGTGTCTGTTGTTGAGAAGAATATGCATATTCAGGATGCCAGTTGCCCCCTTGTATCATGAATGGAATCGTTGCACTAAAACCTTGCAAAAATCTTCGATATTAACTATTGGTTGTTTTGTCGTGATTAGTTCCATGTGTATGGAAATAAATTTACAGCGCGTTTATGGCAAGTTTCTTTGTATTTGGGCAGTTTGACGCGCGATGCCCTTTTTAAACCCGTGACGAGTGTTTGGTGAATCAAGTTGAATGTGCTGTGCTTGGAAACATGTGTCCAGTCTCAAAAAAGAAAAGAAAAAGTGTCCCATCTGGAGATTGATTTACATGTACCATCCAGTTCACCGGAAAGATTTGCATCTGCTTTAGTTCATATAAAAACATTTTTAATCAAAAGTGGTTTCCCCTTCTTTTTCATTGACAAAACCAATAAATTTGGATTACAAGCAACCAAGAAGAAAATAAACTAAAGAACTAACAACAACCTGCTAGAAAAGAGAAACACTACTTCATATAACTTTTTCACTTCTGCAACACAAGACATTTCTCTCATATCTATCAATTAAATGATAAGACATTTCTCTCCTATCTATCAATGAAATGGTATGCAAGATTTGCGTATTCGTGAAAGAAGAAGACTCCCAATGTTATAATATTTTGGGGTGGACTTCCAAAGGAGCAACAAAATAGGATAAGAGAAATAAAATACAAGATCAGAACGAAAAGGAAAGACCACCACATAAGCTGGCTTAGGATAAAATCTTTAGAGATCAGCAACATGGATGAACTCCATTTTTATTAGCCACATATTTGATGAGTTCTTGGATACCACCCCTTCGTTGCATCGATTATTTCATATGGTATATGTTCTACTCCCTCTGTTCTGTAATAAAGGTCGTTTTAGCAAGCTAATATAGGTAAAATGACCTATATTAGGGAACGAAGGGAGTAGTAGTCTTGCTTCCCAGATCATTTTTCGTTCAAAGCAGATAAGTAGGCAAAATGCCAACGGACAACAATATCTTCTTAGGCTTTGCAAAACTGGCCAACCAAGAAGTACATAAGGGCTTCTGCAACACCAACCCCTTAAACAGACGCAACATTGTTTGTGGAGTATTGGTTTGAACCAGTCCGCGGATAATGATGCATCAGCTGTCCATCCAAACTTGTTCCCTAAAAGTTTGCTTATGTTTTTTTAAGTCACAACACTTAAAATAACTATAGAAAATCGCACAATTCATCCATACATTAATTCATAGATAGCACGGTAGTTTCAATAGAGAGATTAGATTTCAACCAGTGTTTTGAATTCATCGATTTCAATGTCAATGACGCCCGACTCAGAATACACACATGTTGTTCAACGCACGGTGCTCCTTAAGCTTCATCCAACAATGCATTAGTGTAAATGATATGCTTTCGGTTCTCTGATACAACACGACATCGCATTTGGGCTATACAGTGTGATGGTTATCAACTCTTTGAGTGAATCAAGGAATTGAACAACATATAAAGCAAGAATGAATAAAACTTACGATCTTCATAGATGACATGCCTAGTTGCAAAAAAAATTCTCCACTTGTGCAATCACACGGTCACGTCACCAACTTGATGAACACCACAGCGTAACCCATGGAGGTATCTGAATTTCTAAGGAATTTATGCAAATGTCATATTTATATATATAGTATCCCTCAAGATGTGGGTGAGGTACCGACATGCACTGAAGGCTTTTGTAGTTGAATGCAATTTATCCCACTAGCCATTTAGCCATAATATGATGAAATGATAGTCGGACTGTGGATCATCATAGGACTTAGTAGATAAATCTGACGATATGCAGTAGCCTCCAAGACTCACGGCGATCTCAAAAGAGTCAACCTAGGGATTGAATCTCCTCAGGATGACTCAGGTTGACTATAAAGCCGATCTAAAGATAATAAATCTCCTTGGGTTCATCCTAACTTAGTGGAATTATAGATAGAACGTCGGTGCAGTAGCCACCGAGACCGAATCCGGGTTGAATAAGCCGGACCGGGGATCAAATCTTTATGCTCTAGAACTCCGGAATTTGTATATATTTGAAGAATCGATGCAATAGCCCCCAAGAATCTAGTCGTGTTAATAGAAACCAACAGGAGGATTAACATCTCTTAGGAACTCCATCATTGTATTATAATTTTCATGGGTACAGTATCCCTCGATACTCGAGCTAATTGAACCAAATCGGCTTAAGGATCAACTATAATATATATCTTGTCATTTGTAGACAACCGCCCCCAAGAAGAAGAATATGTCGGATGAGATCCAACGCCTAAAGTTGTTTCTCGACAAGGCCGAGGAGAATAACTAATTGCTCACTTCCAAGACCGGGCAATGCCCTTGGTAAGTAATGCCCTTGGTAAGTAGCTGCTCTCACCTATGTTATGTTTTGTAAAAAAAATTGGACTTGACCTTTATATGAAATTTTCCATTTTATACTTCTTTAGCATCTAAGACCATCTCCAATCTTGAGCTCAAGGTCGGAATGGTTGAGAACCATCTTCAAAAAGCTCAGGCAGCATCTCAAAAATCGGATGAGTTACATCAGCAAGAATACGATATCTACAAGGCCAATGTTGAAGCTGTTGAGATAATGAAGGTTGAGGTCAAGGGATCACATGTGAAAATTAATGATCTCACAACTGCCAAAGCCGAGCTCGAAAAGCAAATGTCTGAGATGTGTCGAACAATAGAGCAAGAGGTTAGGCAGGCCTTGGATATCATGGCCGGTAAGCCCTATACCCTCCGAGATCTACTAGGTGACGACTCCTCTAGAATACTAACATATAGCTCGAACCTTGCAGTTATGATGCACAACCTTAAGGAATGCATTGCCAATTCCCAAAGTCACTATGCGAACAACACGGGTCCATAAAAGGCTCCCTTAGCCGCCTTTTGGCAATAATTCTCATATGAAGTAGTGCCTCTTAAGTCGGATGAACTCAAGAAATACGATCACTTGATGAACCTGATGCCTCCTGCATTGGAGGTCATTTGTAAGGAGCTTTGGCATTGTGAACCAGCTCTAGGCATTCTATTTGACTTGGCTATGTGTACCAAGAAGGCATGGGGAAGAATCACGGAATGGAGGGCCTCGGCTTTATTGAGGGAGCTTGGCAGGGGCTCCCCATGGTGACATGATCCATTTTACTAGGGTTTAGGGGGCATGACGGATGGATTCGAACCCCTTATAATTCTCGAAAAGGAAGGGGCAAAATATCAAATGAAAAAAAAATAGTGGGGGCAAATTATCAAATTTCTCACACCCAAGCAGCTAGAGTTGAGTCACCCAGATTCCCCAAAGGCAGAAACCTCGAGGTCACTTGGCCATGTCGTCCGCACCACCGCCACCAACCCTCCGCCTGAATCCGCCATCTTCCATATCCTCCTTCTCGACCCCGCGTCGGCCGCACACTTCCCCACGGGCCCGCCCGCGGAGGCCCTCCGCGGCGCGCGAGATGCCGTGGCCGCACGTGCTCACGGTGGCGGGCTCCGACTCCGGCGCCGGCGCCGGCATCCAGGCCGACGTCAAGGCCTGCGCCGCCCTGGGGGCGTACTGCTCCTCCGTCATCACCGCCGTCACCGCCCAGAACACCGCCGGCGTCCAGGTGCGTAGCGTGCCCGATTTCCTCACTCCTAGGTTTCCCTTTTCACTCGCCGTTTCCTAGATGTGACCAGGAGAAGCAAGTGATTCCGGTGGTGTTGGTTGATGCAGGGGGTCCATCTCGTGCCGGAGGAATTTATCCGGGAGCAGCTCCATTCTGTTCTTTCCGACATGTCGGTCGACGTGGTGAGTCGTATCTATTTCTCTTCCGGTTGTCATGCCATCAAATAATTCAGTTTAGTTGTCTTGGTTAGTGCTGGTTATTGGAAGATCTTGTTAGTGCCCTGTTTAAGCGCTGCTCAGATTTGATGCTGTCACCCACTACTGCTGTTGCTGTGAATCACTAAGCCGGGCACGTGTGTGTTTGCAATTGCTAAACTTTTACTTGGCCAGAAACTGGAACATTGAACTGCGTAAATCAACTCTTATTTGGCACTGATTAGTGTATCACTGACAGTTCATTGACTGGTTTTTTATCGTGTAGCCTCAGAAGGCAGGTTGGAATTTGTGTTGTTGCATTCCTGCAAGTTATGTTGTTTACCTGACTTTCTGCTGACACCGTGTTTATGTTAATCTTGCTGACTGCGTATTAAGTAATGTTACACTATTATTAGAAGCTGTCATATGACTCTCTGGTTCTGGCACTTGAGGTGATGCACAACTTAGCGACTTAGTGTGCATTGATTTCATTGTAGCTTATCTATAGTAATAGTATGCTATTGTGTTCATTACCTTTTCTTGATTTGATCAGGTGAAAACAGGAATGCTCCCTTCGGCTGGACTAATTCGAATTCTGTGTGAGAGTCTCAGGAAGTTTCCAGTCAAAGGTATGGGGATCCATTGCAAGAGTTCGATGAAAACATATCTATGGCAGCCCATTTACTTACTTATTGTGACTTCCGTATCTGAAGGCAGCTTTAGTGGTGGATCCAGTTATGGTGTCCACAAGTGGAGATAGTCTTTCGGATCCATCTACTCTCATTAACTATAGGTAGTTGACTAATACTTGTTTTGTTTTATGTTATGTGCATTCGTAAGTTCTGGTTGCATTGTTGTTGGCATAACATTCTCAGTCTCATATAACTTACTAAGGTACTGCTACAATTGCTTTGAGCAGGGATGAACTATTTGCCATGGCTGACATAGTCACCCCAAACATGAAAGAAGCGTCAAAATTACTTGGGGGTGTACCATTGCACACAATCTCCGACATGCGTGATGCAGCAGAATCCATCTACAACTTTGGTCCAAGGTTTGTATTTAGTATTATAGTGACCTTATTTCCTTGTTCTAAAGCCCATCCTACCTTATCTATTGTCTTAGCTTACATGTGCACGCACTATCATGTGCTTGTACTTCTGTTCATCCAGTTGTTAACTTATATGGGTAAAAGTCGTATAGTGTTTTATTCCTGGGTATGATCTTCTAAGTATATGTAAGTATATCTGTTGAAGCAAACTGGTTAATATGGTTTTGAACCCATGTTTTTTCTTGTAATTTACTCTTGCTACTTTTTCACTCCTGCTTGTACATTATATCTGTCAGTTCCAGCATGTGGTGACCTCTGTTCCTACCCTTTGCACCCTGGTAGATTGTGTGTTGTATTATGTATTCTTAAGCACATTTTGGATGAATGTGAATCCTTTTGTGATCTTGCCATGTGTTGTACTAGTTGAAAGCTATATATTCCTGACAATGCTTATTTCATCTTTCAGTGTCTGTTTAAGAAATGTAAGTACACACTAATGAGATTCATGAAAGTTAAAAACAAAACAGTCACCAAAGTAAATGATGTGTAATTTGCAGATATGTACTTGTGAAAGGCGGGGACATGCCAGATTCTTCAGAAGCCATTGATGTATTTTATGATGGTATTCTCTATAATTATCTTTTCATACTGCATTATCGCGTCTTACTCCTGCTCTTTTAGCAGCCTGATATAACTTTGGCCTACATCATTAGGTAAGGAGTTCGTCGAGCTTCGTGGGCATCGTATAAAGACCCGCAACACACACGGAACGGGTTGCACATTAGCTTCATCTATAGCAGCCGAGTTAGCAAAAGGTTCAAGTATGCTGAATGCTGTTCAGGTTAGTGTTTTATAGTACTTTTTACCCACATATACCTTCACACATTCAAGTTGCTTCCAAAAGTTCTCCCATATAGTGGGTTTGGAAATAGTACATCACTAGACATAACTAACCTTGTATTAGATGATATATTGTAGAACACTTTTATTGCTGCCAGCATCTTGATCATTAACTAGGCATATCATCTGTAGACTGTTGAGTGTTGCCATTGGCATGCCTTTTTTGGCCTATTTTCATAATTTGCTACATGCATTATGCAAATATTATCATAATTGTCAGAAAAATGATTCCTAATTTGCTCTTAGAGCATCTTCAACAGATGCTGTAAATTAGCGCTAAAAACCATCATTTTTGTGCGCGGAGAGAGATAAACGTTGCTCCAGCAGTCGCTGTAAAATAACGCGCGCACAAAAAAGGATCCCGCGCGTGCTGCAAAGCGGGAGCGTATGCTGGATATTTAGCGCGTTTGCTACCGCGCTCTGGGAAAAAATGAGAAGACACACGCCCTCCTCTGCAGCCTCTGGCTGGGGCCGGCGGCGGGTGGCGCCACGGGACAGGCCATGGGCTGGGCGGGGCGACGGGCGGCGCCACCGGCGAGGCCACGGGCTGGGCGGGCGACGCCACAGGCTGAGCGGGCGGGACGGCCAGGGGCGAGCGCGGCGCCGGGCACGACCTGGTGCGGGCGAGCGCGGCCGGTCCACGGGGACGTCTGTGCACGGGCATGGCCAGGAGCGGCCGAGCGTTTGCAGCTGGGCGCGGGCGGCCACGGCCTGGAGGCGGCTGGGCACGGGCGGTCGACAGTCGGGCGCGAGCTGGGCGAGCGTTAAAACACTATTTTGACACTGTAAAAAAATTTAGCGTGCCGCGCGGCAGCGCGTCTGTTGGAGATGCTCTTAAACTTAATCTTTGCCCTCTTTATCACATCATGTATTTAAATGAACTCTAGTGGTTTCTCTTTTGAGGTGGGCTGTTAAAAACAGTATAATCTAATGTTTGTTTATTTCGTTGTATATGTGAACTCTGCAGGTGGCGAAGAACTTTGTGGAATCTGCTCTTCGTCATAGTAAAGACCTTATCATTGGAAATGGACCTCAAGGCCCTTTTGACCACCTTTTCAGGCTCAAGTGTCCCCCATACAATATTGGATCACAACAAAGGTTCAATCCAGATAGCCTCTTCCTGTATGCAGTGACAGATTCTAGGATGAACAAAAAGTGGGGTCATTCAATAAAAGATGCCGTGAAAGCTGCCATTGAAGGAGGCGCTACTATTGTCCAACTGAGGTTTGTTTCTTGAAAAATACATGTAAATATCTACTGCTGTACTGTATATCACTGATGCACTTTGTGTTGGTAATGTTCAGAGAAAAAGACGCTGAATCACGAGAGTTCTTGGAGGCTGCCAAGGCTTGCATGGAGATTTGTAAGTCGAGTGGAGTGCCACTGCTGATCAACGACCGTGTTGACATCGCCCTGGCATGCAATGCTGATGGCGTCCATGTTGGCCAATCGGACATTTCAGCACGAGAGGTCCGAGAGCTCCTAGGACCGGGTAAAATCATCGGTGTCTCGTGCAAGACTCCTGCTCAAGCCGAGCAGGCTTGGAGAGACGGGGCGGACTACATAGGCTGCGGCGGTGTCTTTCCTACCACGACAAAGGCGAACAATCCCACCCTGGGATTTGAAGGGTTGAAGGTTGTCTGTTTGGCTTCGAAGTTGCCTGTGGTTGCCATTGGTGGCATCAACACAACAAATGCAGGCTCAGTGATGGAACTTGGCCTCCCCAATCTGAAAGGCGTTGCTGTGGTCTCTGCTTTGTTCGATCGTGAATGTGTCATGACTGAGACGAGAAACCTCAGATCCATCTTGACAAGCGCACTTTGCGTGCTTTAGATTCCTTCATGTTTTGTTCAGGGAGAAATGAGGTTTTACCTTGGTCCAGCGTTCCTCATTCTCTTTGGCAACGAGAAACGCAATAAAAGGTGTAATAATCCATCTGGAGTGTTAAAAAACATGATTAAAGGTGTAATTTGCTGTCCCCTGTTAGAAGTACATTCCCCATGACTGACCCTTTGTGTAGCTGGACAGGAATTAAGACTTGCCCAGTACTCGACCTGCTTGTCTCAAAATTACGCACAGTACTATTAAAAGTGGTAAGATCTCGTGACATCTTCCATTTTGCCAATGGTGCAGACGTGCTGCAGTGGTATTTGATCACAGCAGTTGTTTCTCGACATGGCTGAGCCGGTGGAGTCTCATTTCCTGCAATTTTCTTATTCCACAATCTAAATGCACATTGTGTGAATAACATAATTTCAATATATATGTTAAAAAATTATGAAAGTTTGGTTTAAATATCACTGCAATCTCAACAAATATAACAAAAATAGGATTTGTGTTGTAGACATCTAGTGTTAAATATATATGACATATTCTTTTGGATAGGGGGCGCCATGGCTCACATGAAACCCCAGTGGATTCTCCCCACTTGTACTTTTTAAGTATACTTTGTACAAGAAAAACGAGAGTAGATTTTTTGAAACTTCCAAATATTATTTTTTTAATACATTTTAAAAATAAGCTCCATGAAGCTCGAGCTTTATTAGTGATCCCCGAAGAAAAACAACCAGAGGATCAGGGCAGGCCAAATTGTTTTCCTTTGGTTTCAAAGCATGTAGGTTCAGGCCTCGCTCGGAACCCCCAGACCCCAGTTCTAAAGATCCTAAATCCGCCACTGAAAATCCACCACTGAAATGGTGTGGCGACAGATTTAGGATCCTATTTTTTAACACACTTTTCTTTTCATATCAATGCAAGCTCTAATTTTTTTATAAAATTACCTTTCAATGTGTAAGTGATTATATACTTGAAAAAACATTCTTTCTGCACATACAATTAGTCAAAAAGAGTCAACTTATCTGGGTTTTTATTTTGGTCATATACCATGGTAAATGAGCTTTTAGCTGGCAGTATGGTGTCTAATGGTATTTTTGAGCAAGCATCTCGCAGGACGATGACATTTTTGAGCAGTTGTAATTTTTAGTGGCAAAACTGAGTAATAAGATACAACTAGTGGCATACATGATAAAAAACCTTATTTTTCATCACAATAAGTTGTTTTTCAAAAATATTCCTTGGAACAAGGCCATGTGAGATATAGTTTGAAGATCTGTGACAAAACATACCCCCTCCGGTCAGAAATACTTGTCACTTAGATGAATGTATCTAGTACGTAGTACTTTTTTTTCCGTTAGATACATCCATTTAAGTGACACGTAATTCTGATTGGAGGAAGTATTATAATTTAAATTCCTCTAACAATAGAGGCAACCTGGTTTTACATCAAGTTGAATAAATAGTATCAGGGTACTGCTTTACACAGAATCGAAGATCATGATGAAAGCGCGCACACACAACATATGAAAACACTGTACAGGCTGATGAACATATTGTCTTTTCAGTTCGTGTATGTGGGACAAAGCTGCATCTCATGCCTTGTCGATGCGTATCGTATCTTCCCCACACTCACACGCTCCATCCTTCCAGGACGTGAAGAATTAAGAGTGATATTCCACTTCACCGTTCTCAATCACCCTTCCCAATATCCAATCCAATCAACGAAGCAAACATATAGAGTACTGGTCATGAGAGGTACACCTTGCGATCGGCTCATCAGGAATGGATACTTTGCATTGTCTCGGGGACCTTTCTCGCAGTAGTGATGGAGTGAATGCAGTGCTTGCGAACTCTGCAGGATGGAAACTGTGACATAAGAACGAATATTGCTACTTTTGGGATCATACCCTGTAATTTATCGTTGATGCTATCTACCATCCAAATCTGCAACAATTTGAAAGCATAAAGAAAAGCTGCTTCGTAGATAGATTGGGAGTAGAAGAAGTATCTACTGACACATTATACCGGTAATTCACATTCTGTACTACTAGTTTCCACCATGGTTCAAGTACGGATATACATACTGATTCCACTATAAAGCTCATTTAGATGATTTTCTGACTTGAGCCATCTAAATGAACATTTTACGCTCTCGCCATTGTGTTCCTAGGGAAACTAGTACTACAGAATGTGTGATCATGTTTTAACCGTGACCATACTCTTCCTTCTCAAAGACGCATAGGAATTTACTGAGACGTATTCTGTTCATATGTATGTGATATAGTATATTAGGAATTCATTTATCAACATAACTTTGACTTTAGTAGTTATGCCCTTTCTGGAGCATTTTAAATGGGTTCCTCTGTTCTCTACTTCTCTGGACTCTGTTCTTTGTTCCCATTCATGGTCACCTACTACAAATTTATTTCATTAGGCAAAAAATGTGTAGAGCTATGCCAAAAAAGTAGAGCTATAATTTGTGGGAAGATATATATACACCTGCACACCGTCCCACATAATGTCAGAGGAAAACTCGCCTTGCATCTAAAGGGCTGCTTTTACAACCACTACACTCGCTAAGCTACTTCCAAAAACCTGCACACCGTCCCATCCCACGTAATGTCAGAGGAAGGGTATGGTTTATCATAGAAGTGCATGTACAGAGGAAAACTCGCCTTGCATCTAAAGGGTTGCTTTTTACAACCACTACACTCGCTAAGCTACTTCCACTACGAACTCCTAACTTTGGATACGTTTTTCAAAACAGCTAGCCTTTCCGTTGAGCTATTTTGCATGAAGCTAGAGAATTGGATTAATTCATGCTATTCAACTGAGCACTGCACAAAATACTAATCCCGCTTTTAAAATGAAATGAAGAGAAACTGTGAAAGAGCTGGCAGCACATACACACCACTGTGCATTTCTTTGTACTATTTAGTTATTTTATGTTCTCTTATGATATGTTCCCTCTTCACCATGCTGACGTATCAGCATTTTTGCAATATATAAATTCTAGATATAAGAATACCTGATTAGTCCTAGAATGAGCACCTTTAACCCTCTTATCTCAGGATCCAACATAATCATTTCAAGTAAGACGGCCATCGATTCTATTTCTCATTCCCTGCTGACCCAGAAAAGAATAGGTTACGAGCCATTAGATAAATGCATATATTGCAAGCTATGAGATACTGACACATCTGAAGGGAAACCAAAAAAAAAAAAAGCACCACATTCACAGCCAAACACACGTCATGCCGCAACCGTCCACTTCACAAGCTAGGTCCGAAACATTAGATTTCGGAATCATGGACACACACAGTGGCAACCTTTAATAGGTTGCACTACATGAAACTTGAAATTTGTATAATTTCGTAGTTGCATTCGACATGGTACAAAACTCAAATGATGAAGGAACCTAACCAATCAAAAAATTGCCCACAAGTACTGCAGATGCTAACAAATCTACAAAAATCATAATCTCTTTACGTATTCTGACAACTATATATTAATGGCACCCATTACACAAAAATTGATTTAAGCTGTAAAAGTTAAACTATATGGTAGTAACACAGGAGACGGTTACTAAAGTAGTTAACCTAGCGAGCCCGAAGCCATGAAAAAAAAATTCACAAATAGAGGTGGCAGATCCTGCAGATTCTATATATTTCTAAAGATATAACTTGAGATTTTTGTGCTCTAGTATGTACTTCCTCTGTAAACTAATATAAGATGTTTTAGATCAAAAAATTTAGTGATCTAAAACACCTTATATTTATGAACGGAGGGAGTACAATGTAAGACTAGAATAAAATTGGGTGAGACAAGTACAATGGGAATTTACCAGTGTGCTGAACAGCAACATCCAAAGCTTGAAAACCGCATCATGGCATACAATCTAGGTCACTTCAATCCTCAATATCTATCACTGTCATTTCCTTCCTCAGCCTCTCAATCATCTCGTAGTCCTCAGCCTTCTCATAAGCGCGGATAAAAGCATGGTAAACCTCACCACCAGCCTTGAATCCCTTCCCAGCCATCTCTGCCTGGAGTCTCATTGCCACCTCCACTTCCCCTTGCTCACAAAACCCCCTTATCAGTGCCTCATAGCTTCCCCGACTCGGCATGAACTCTTCCCTCTTCATCTCTGCCCTCAAAACACGTAACGCCTCCTCAACTCTGCTCTTCTGACACAATATATAAACCACCTCCTCAACAACCTCTGACGCCATGCCAAACCCCCTCCTTCTGAGGTCTGTGCGGACAAGCATCGCAGCATCAACATCCCCTGTCCTACAATGCCCTCTAACCAACCACTCGAATGTTGTAACACTTGGCTCAATCCCACAAATTCCCATGTCCTTGAACATCTCCTCTGCCATCCCCACCTCCCCAGCAGCACAATAGCCACCAATCATCGTGTTGTATGCGGTGACATCTGGTTGGATCCCTCCCTGAACCATCTCATCCCACAATGCTCGTGCCTTCTCCATCTCCCTGTCATCACAGTAGGCGGCCATCCGAATGTTGTAAGTGCCCACAGTGTGCTTGCAAGAATACCTGTCCATTTCGCCGAGCACAATGTCGAAATCTTCGCACTTGCCATGGCGGTAGAAAGCGAGGAGGAGGGAGTTGAAGGTCTGAGCGGTCGGCTGGAGCACGCGGTTGGTTCTTGGACCCGGACGCGAGTAGATTTGGCGGTACATCTCGAGGGCGGAATCGGCGGAGGGAAGGGAGCGGAAGAGCAACGCGGCGGTGGAGGGGAGGGGGCAGGCGCCGGCTGCGAGGTAGCGGCGGGCGATGGAGGCCGCGGCGAGGGGTTCGCGGCGGGAGCGGAGGTAAGCGAGGAGGAGGAGGTCGAAGACGAAGGGGGCGGACGCGAAGCGGCGGTAGGTGGCGGCGAGGGCGTTGAAGATCTGGGAGGGGGAGTAGTGGCAGGTGGCGGAGGAGAGGACGGATATGGCCGCGCGGCGGAGGCGGGAGGCGGCCGCGACGTGCGCGGCGGAGGCGGAGAGGATGAGCGGGGGAGGGGAGCGGGCGGGGAGGAGGCGGCGGAGCGCGAACTGGTGGAAGCTGAGGGCGACGTGGGGCCGGCTGCGGAGGAGGAGGAGGACGCCGGAGACGGCGGATGCGGGGAGCGGGTCGGGGAGCGGGAGGGAGGAGAGTTGGGACCACTTGGACTTGGAGCGATGAGAGGTGAGCGCGGAAGCGGCGGCCGCCGCGTATGGGTGCGCGGTGTCGATGAAGTACGGGGAGGAAGGCTCGGTGGTGGAATCTCCGCCGGGCACGGTGGCCCGGCCGTCGGCGCGCATGGAGAAGGAAGTTTTTTTTTCCTTCGAACTGAGGAAGTTTTTCCTTTCTTTTAGCCAAACTCACTAGGCTTTATTCACACGTCACCAAATTTACAGGCACGAATAATAAATGGCGCTAGGCTTTTTATTTATTTTTTGAACGAGATAAAAGATTTATAGATTACCATAAGATAGTACAGATTACAAGTAGGACCCTGGCAAGATAAAAAACTACTGATACAGCCCCACAACTTACATAAAGGACCCCAAGAGGAGAAATAGAAAAGCAATCGGATCCAACTTCTTCCCAATGAACAGTATCGTCGCCGGAGCCGGGGACGAACCACTTGGTCCGGCAAAATCCATTGAGGAGAAGAACTGCCTCACAAAGGAGGAATAACAGGCTGCCCTTCAGCCAGAAGACATCGAAACCGAGTTGAGGAAGCCTGCCATGGACCACCGCAATGGGCTGCAACACTCTCATAGGAGCCCGCCCTGCTAGCATCGGTGGGATGGCACCACGCCTGAATCTCAGAAACGGCGAGTACGCACCAGATCCGGCCACCTCCTGCATCTCCAACGACCTCCCACATCTCATCTCCATCTCCAAGATGGCATCCGAGAAGAGGGGAAGTCGCAAGATCCAGCAGAAGAAGTGGAGCGTCGAGCTTATTGAAGAGGGGGTCGAGGAAGATCTTCACATAAGGCAACACCTCGCCACCATAGTGAGGAAACTCACCACGAACAGTTGCAAGCCATGGCTCGAAGACGGCAACAACTCACACCCACGACACCTAAAACTCGGCATAAAGCCAGACCTAACTACAGGAGCACACCAGGTACCTGCCCCATCGCTTCCCCGACCGGCTGCGCTGGCGGCGAAGGCCCGGGGGAGGGTCGGGCGGCCAGATCTAAGAACCTCTCGCAGAGAAGGAGGAAGGGAGGAGAGAGACGTGGGGGAGAGAGAGACATGGGGGAGAGAGAGACGTGGGGGAGAGAGAGACATGGGGGAGAGAGAGCGTCCGATAGGTTTCAACCGGTTGATTCCTGCTAAAGTTTAAGTCGCCTTGTGTACCGTCTGATTGCAAAACTTTGTGTCCTCTGATCTATTATATTCAATAGCTTATCTCTTTCTATATTGCTTTATAAAAACCTACAGTGTTGGTTTGTCATTAGCTTTACGTATGCAGCAAACCTACATGTTTGAACGTAGCATCACCCACATCGGCCTTTAGTGGTGCCGCAGCCGCGGTCCTTGCATTTGCAGCAGGACGAATGTTGCAAAGGAACTGTCATGGCGAAGGTGGCCTTGCAACACAGCGACACAACAAGGGTTGCTGCAGACAATGGTTGAATCATCGATGGTCATGACCATGCAACGCGATGGTGGCAACGCAACATTCAGCGGCGTCGACAATGACGACCTTCAAGCACGACGTATGTTGCAAAGCATTTGTCGTGGTGAAGCTGGCCTTGCAACACAACGATGAGACGAGGGTTGTTGCACACAAGGTTGCAGCATCAAATACAGAGGCGACGACATTGCAGCATGATAGTGACAACACCACAACGGCCTTGCAGTACAACGGCTTTGGTGACCATCATCTTAGCACCACCTCATGGCCGAATCCACGACAACAATGGGTGTGTGGCCATCATGTAGCATCCGCTCTTCAAATGTTGTTGGGAAGGCTCGTCGGAGCAGCGCCTGCTGCTGCATTGGGCGGCATGGCCTCATGGGGTCACGGCCATGAATGACTACGTGGAAGTGGTCTGTATGAGGAAAAAGGAGGGAGACAACGAGTGGATGGGAGCGAGGGGTGCCGCGAGGGCTATGGTGGAGAGAGATCTGTCTAGTTCTATGCGTGGAGATTGAGTTGTCTAGAGAGGTGCCCCTGCCTCGCTTTATATAGATAGCCAGGCAAGGGTTTACATGAGTCCTAGTTGACTACAAGTAGGGGTCCTTGTTTTGCGTCTCAAGTCTTGGGCTTCATGTCGGTTCGTGAGCCTTTTAGTGGGCCGCCAGTCTTGACACGCACCAGGTACCCTCACGGCGAGGAGTCGTGGGGGTACCCCCTCGTCACCAGGCATGCAGTTGAATTCAGGGGGCACAATATTTGGGATGAAGGTCCTGGGAGAGCTGGCACCGAGCGAAAGTTGAGGAGGGATTAAGAAGGGGGCCTGCAGTTAAGTCAAGGTAGGGGGATTAATTACCGACATGCACTTGGATTTAGGGGGCACAATAATTGAACGAGGGGGGCCAAGAACGCTGACACCGAGCGTTGCTACGCTCGATCGCGAAGGAGTCCTTTCGATAAGATGGATACATCACTTTTTTTCGAGAGTACGCAAAAATGTGTACCATAGCTTTATAGAAGGAGAGAAATGAGATGCCAGTACATCCATCACTCGCTGTGAACAACGAGCGTAGCACAACTCCATACAATGACCAACACACACAACAACACACTACAAGGCAAACAAGCCTACCCAAAACTGAGGACCTCGCCGCGTCTCGACCGAGACCGATCAACTCCGACGAACAACAACTCCAGCTTCCTAGGGTAACCAACGACGATCGTACATAGCACCGAAGAAGAACAGTTCAGGCAGCAGCGGGCACTGGAAGAGCGCAACAAAGGGACTCTAGTCTCCCGCATGAAGCTCTCAACAGAGAAACGCGTCAAAATAACGCCGCCAACATGCCGATCCCGCGGATCGAGACTTTTGCCCGAAGACAGCTACCAACACCAAGCAGCGAGAAGGAAGGCGACACACTCGACGACGCTTCCAAGAAGGGAAATGACACCCACTGGTGCCATCGACGCCGGCCCAACCAAAGCCGAACATGATTTTCATCCGTAATGCAACACATCTTCACGTTTCAAGGTCCAGGAAGCCCCAATCAAGATGCCTCACACCGCCGCTGCCGCAACCATTTCCCTTCGAAGCCACGGGCCACCACCACCCTCACTGCCGAGAGAGCGCGTCTCAAGTAACCACCTTCAGCACGACGAGGAAACGCAGCTAACCACCAAGCGGCCCCAAGGCCAGATCCACCACATCGGCCTTCACCCACACCAGGGGACTGCTACTAGAGCGGCCCGGACTTGCGCCTCCAACCACACTCCGGCGCCAACCTCAATGAGGCAATCACCGCCCGCCTCACATGGAGGCAAACCAGACGCCCGCTGCCCGCCAGGACCCTTCCTAGCAAGGCCTCGCAGCGCCGCCGCCTCCATGGCTGCACCGCGCCGCCGCCATCGTCAATGTCGGCGCACCGCCTGCGACCACCAACATGTTGCGCCCACACGTGCATCTAGAGAATCACCGCCATCGCGCTTCCTGCCATGAGCACCACCCACGAGGTTGCCAGCGAGCGCCCACCGAGCCAGATCAAAAATCCCGAGAGACCGAACCCGCGCCCCGGGTGCTGCTAGATGACCACCCGGCGCTAGATCTGCCAGCCTCCACCCGTCGAGCACGAACGTCGTCATGCCACCCGCCAGATCTGAGCGCCGACATGCGCTGCCCGCTGTGCTGCGCCTGATCCGAGCGCCACCGGCCGGGAAGTGCCAGAGCCGAGCGCCACCCGCCCGCCCACTCCAAGCCGCACCTCCCCCGTGTCGCGTCGCGCGCCGAGCAGCACCCTCGAGCCCGCGCGCAGCCACGCCGGCCACCGCCCCACCTCCGTGCGAAAGGGGGCGTCAGGGAGAGGCTCCACCCTCACCCGCCGCCTTCGGCGGCCAGGTGTGGCCGCCACCGCCGGCTCTGGCGGCGGCAGCGGCCGGGGAGCCATGGTTCTGGAGCTCGACAGCCGATGGGTGGGGGCCCTCCGGAGCTGCACGCGCGTGCAACCCGGGAGGCGGAGCGGGGGGGTAGGGGGAGGGGGGAGGAGGCGGTCAGTAGGAGAAGGTAGACGGCAGCGGCGCGACGGCCGGGGAGAAACCCTAGGCGCGAGATCTCCCGATACATCACTGAAGTGTGAGACGTTGGATATAGGTAGTTGAATGATTGATATCATCTGGATTCATCCAACTCGTATTTTTAAATGAACTCGTGTTCCTATACGAGTATATTTGAATCCGTCTGACTATAGACATGGTTTTGAGAAGCACTATTGTGTACGTCGCAATTTGTATTCAAATCGTGTAAAATACACGCACCAAATCCCTCCGAACGCGGCCCTGAACGCGCACAATAGCAACTACCAAGTCCGCTCCGCCGCCACCCGCAGCAAGTCCGCTTATGGAGAGCCCTCACGGCGGCTCCTACGGAGAGGGCGGCGCCCTCTCGCCGTCGCCGGAGACGGTGAGGATGCTGCACGAGATGGCCCTCCGGGATCTCCAGGAGGGGGAGGGCCCCGATCTGACCGACGAGCAGCTGCGCTCCAACGACCAGCTCCAGCAAGACGAGGTACTACACTGTTACCTCGCTACGGATTAACATCGGGCCCAATTTTGTTCTGTGAGACTTCAACTGAAGAAAATTTTAAGAAGCATATGAGTAGTATTAGTTTTCTCAAATTTGGGTGAATGGACACTACAGTAATTTTAAAGCTCTGCCGATGTAACTTTTCGCTGATATATGATTGCATAGATGCTGGCACTGGAGGCAATTTATGGAGACAATCTGAACATTCTTGGTGAAAATTCTGTACCACGGTATTTCCAGGTATATCTGCTTTATATATTTATTTCTCAAGGAAATTACTGCTCTTTTAATTGGCTCGACTCCCAGGACTCAGCAATTAGCAAAAAAATCAACAAAAATGTGTTATTCTTTACTTTTCGTTTTCAATTCTTTGCAGATCTATGTGTATTGCGAAATTCCAGATGGTATCAGCGTGTCCGTCGAATTTCCCCAGGATGTTGATGATTGCCCAAACAAACGGTCCTTTGACAAATTCAGGGTCGAGCACTTGGCTCCAATATCACTGACATGTGTTATGCCTCCATCGTACCCGAGTCATCACCCTCCGTACTTTACACTCGGTGTACAATGGTTGGACAGTGTGAAGATTTCCTCGCTTTGTCGCATGCTCGACTCCATCTGGGCGCAGCAACCTGGACAGGAAGTTGTTTTTGAGTGGGTGCAATGGCTGCAGAGCTCCATGCTCTCTCATCTTGGTTTTGATGCCGAAATACTCATAGGACAGTCTGGTGGCACGATGGATGCTGTGGATGTTCGCGTTGTTGGAGAGGTTCTGTCTGTAGAGGATGTCGTTCAACAGTTGATCGGCTACAATGAAGACCAATGCCAAGAGTCGTTTCTTCATGGCCTTCATGTCTGCATGATTTGTTTCAGTGAGTACACAGGTAATTCGGATGCTCTATTGATGCTCATGTTGTTGTAGTACCTTTTCATGTACTCCCTCCGTTCCATATGGACCATATTAACTATCGCTGAAAAATAATCATTAGAAAAACTAAATACTAGTTCAAACTTGTTTCAATTAGTAAGTATAAAAGTTAAACCTGCAAAGGATATACCAAATTCTTTTGTGCCCCATACCTAGACGAAACTAATAAATTTGGGTATATGGTGCCCCTGCTAGCAGTATAAAAAGTAATTTAGAAGATTCTGTTGTAACCAAGGTACAACTCAAAACACCTAAAGATAACTTATTCACTGAGAAGCTTATCTTCCCTGCAAAAATTAAATATTAAGCTTCTTTACAAAACTCTGTAATTGCCAAAATGAGCATGAACAATCCAATTTCCATCATGTCCTGAGTCTGGCATGTCTAAGAGTTAAATCTGTATCTTTTGATTTCTACCAGGCGCGGACTTCATAAGACTTCCATGCCGTCATTACTTTTGCCAGAATTGCATGGAGACATACTCAAGGATGCATGTGAAGGAAGGATCAGTCATGAAATTGGTGTGCCCTGATGACAAATGTGGAGGTTTTGTTCCTCCTAATCTACTCAAGAAGTTGCTAGGAGAGGCAGATTTTGAACGGTGGGAAAGATTGCTACTTCAAAGGACTCTAGACGCAATGGCTGATGTAGTCTACTGTCCAAGATGTCAAACAGCTTGCCTGTATGATGAGGACAACGCCCAGTGCCCCAAGTGTCTCTTCAATTTCTGCACCCGCTGCAAAGATCGCCGTCACATAGGGGAGAGATGCCTTACTCCAGAAGAAAAACTTCTCTCCTTGCAGGTTCAGAATCCCTCTAAATACCACATATTCTCTTTTTTTTACTAAGTACTAGTACTATATACTTTTATTATCTAGAATGCGATGTTATTTCCAGCAGGACAGACATTCCAAGTTTCATTCAACGAGAAAAATATTGAGAACACTGTGATCAATGTGCTATTTTTTTTCTTCTTGTACAGATAAGCAAAGGCGATACTGGACCTAGTAAATTGGAGAATGAAATATCTAGTATCAAGGAAATAGTTCGTTCTTGTGTCCCATGTCCGCATTGTGGTGCCGGCATCTCCCGTGTGTCGGGCTGCAACCACATGCTTTGTAGTAACTGTGGTAGGTTTTTCTGCTATGGCTGTGGCAAGCCCCTAACTCCTGGTCATACAAGGTGCATTTCTTTCGATCTATCAAATATCCTGTCCCGTAGCTATTCTCTGGATATCAAATCTCAAACATTTGCTCCACCTTGAAAGTGAACAATGCAGAATCGATTATGAGAAGATGACAGAGAAGGTGGATTCGGGGACTGCTATGAAAGAGCTTCAGAAAAAATGGGAAGTGGGAGGATATAAAGCGCATCCATGCCCGAATTGCCACCAGATAACTTACAAGGTGAAGTTTCTGTGGCTTTTGAATGTCATATAGATCGGTGATCCTTTTTACTGTGATGTGAAGATAGCTGTACTTTATTTTTCACTTGATTCTGGTAAATGAAGGCTCTTGTCTCTGATGTGAGCAGATAGGAAACAACAACCATGTCTTCTGCGAGGGATGCCAGGTTCATCACTGTGCTCTGTGCCGGAAGGTGGTGCGGAAGAGCTCGGAGCACTATGGCCCGAGAGGGTGCAAGCAGCACACCGTCGAACCTGAGATCACTCGGTTTAGACCAAAGAAGAACGACTACTCTCAATCATAATCATCTTGAAATTATCTAAGGGCAAGCATTCGTTTTCATCTACAGTGAAGCTATTCCTCCTTCAGAACAATAGATTTGTTTTTCCTGTGACGTTACAGGTGTATGTACAGTGTCAAATAGCAATAGTTATACCTAAAATTTCCTTTTTACCTAGCATGTTATCGACGAATAGTGGATATAAGAACCCTGAAAATCAATTTGTTTCTATGCTGAGGAACATCAATTATGTAGAAGACCTTTATAGCTGCAAAGTTTGCTGGATTCAGTATAACATCACGTTTCAGGCAATATGCGTGTACACTTCTTTTTGGTTTGGAAAAAAAGAAGTATGCGACTTTTGTTGGGACGAGGCTATTTGGTTCTGGGGTGCACGCCCTCTCTAATGAATAGTAAAATCAAAACAAATGATAAAAAAATTCAAAATATTTTGAATTTTTGTGTGGATATTCATATTAGTGTGGCATGTGTGCTTACCAATTTTGATATCATATAGTGCAGTGGTTCTTCCTCGGTGAAAAAAAAATACGTATGACGTTTTGCTACATTTGAAGGCATCATTTGACGTTCGATTTGTCTTTTTTTCACAGGCCAAAGTACTATTGATTTTCACCTGAAATTTTGCATGTGCCATTTGGGTATGACAATGAATACATACAATTTTTTTCAAAATTTTTGGTATTGGCAAAATGTACATTTGACACGCAGGTGCACGTGCACCCCGAGCCAAATGAAATATCCCCTTTTGTTGCTCTTATATATATCTTTCAAGTACCCCAGTTGCTCTACAACAACTCCGGTTCGAGTGAACGCCCTCGTTCCCCTCGCGAGCGACCGAGGGCCCAAACCCTAGCCACCGGACTTAACCCTCCTCCTCCATCGTCCTTCCCTCGCTGCCGGGCAAAGCCTGGTCGATCCAGGCAGTGGCAGGGCTCTCTCTCCTCCATGCTCTGTAACAGGTGAGGGCAAACAGATCTAAGCGAGGACGCCGCGCTGGCCTAGGGCATGACGATGCTTGACCGGGCTGTTGCAGTGGCGCCGCGGGACCTCGCCCATGGCATGGAGGGCTGGAAATGATGGGTGTTCAGGCGTGTGGCATCGATGAGCTTTCATACACTCTTAGCTCTATGTGCATCCGTTGCATGTCAATCTCTACTCCTCACGTCATATCTATCATAAGGCTTCCTTTCGCCTAATGGTTGTCCTCATTGGTGCGAGACTTTCTCGCCTTTTGACTTCCAGCCTCATAATTATTCTCTTCGCAATCATAAGTGTCATTTATCTTGCTTGCACTCATTCATTGCATGAGTTGCTCAAAGTCAAAAAGGAGATAATCCGATAGTCTTGTACTTAACTGACAGTCTAGGGATGAGTGATAATAAGATCTCAAAGAGACCATGTGTGAAAGTTAGTAGACAGAGTTCTCAACAACTATTCAGTACTTTTAAACTCTTAGTCTTCCTCACTATGCACGGGATCACCGATTGGAGACATTCAATTTATGGACAGCAAGAACTCTTTTGCCATTATGTTCTTACTTTACTTATTTCAATACTAGATATAAACTTTTGCTTTATATTAATTTTTCTCCATTTATACATCTTGATTTCTTTATTTGATGTTTTTACTTATGTTGGCAGCATGTCACCACAAAAATTATCTTTGTTATCATTTACCTACTTAAGGACGAGTAAGAATTAAGCTTGGGGATGCTGATACGTCCCAAACATATTTATATTTTTTTTTCTTGTTCCATACTTATTTGTGTGACTTTGTTATATGTTTTGATGCACTTTTGTATCATTTTACAACATATTTGAGACTAAATTATTAACCTAATGCCCAGTGTCAATTATTGTCTATGCATCGTAGAAAAAGGTGAAAATCAATATTGCCAGAAAATCATATTTGGGGTTAGCTGGGTTTTGATCAACATTCAAATTTAGTACCAATTTATAAAAATCATAAACTTCACCCATGCTTCGTTCTATAGTTACTGAAAAGGTTCTGTACTAATGTTTTCATTTTCATATTGTAAAGGTATTTTTTCATAATTTTTTATTAAAGCATGTTTAAAAACACAATTACGGAAAATACTTCAATAAATAGTGAGACTTCTAATTTACACTATATAGTTCGAATATATGGTAAGTGAAAGGACCGGAATGTCGACTAGAGGGGGGGTGAATAGGTGACTCACGATTTTTTAACCTTTCTTAACAAATTAAGGCTTAACAAATAAAGTAGGTTGTCTAGATGTGCAATTATGTGAGCAACCTATATGACAATGAATGCAACACTATATGAGTAAGCACAAGATAAACAAGCAAATAAGCTTGAACAAAGTAAGGTAAATAACCGGTAAAGGAAACACGAGAGACAAGGATATGTTGCCGAAGTTCCTTCTCTTGTGAGAAGTACGTATCCGTTTGGAGAGGGTGTGGAATACAATGCTCACACGAAGCCAACGAGGACCACCCTATTCTCCTCACGCTCTCACCAATGCAAGATGTCGTGATCCACAATGCGGTGCCCTTGAAGGCGGCGATGGAACATTTACAAACAAGGTTGGGGCAATCTCCACAACTTAATTAGAGACTCCCAACTCAACCACGAAGCTTCACCATAATGGAGTATGGATTCAATGCGACCTCTTCCGTCTAGGGCACCAAAGCACCCAAGAGTAAGCAATCCAAGAGTATGTATTAGTGGGGGAACCAAATATCCTTTGGTGGAAGTGTAGATCGGGGCCTACTCTTACAAACCCTAGAGAATCAACAAGTTATGATGGCTAGGGAGAGAGATCGGGGAAGAATGGAGCTTGGGCGTCAATGGAGGAGTGAGCAAGGCAAGAGGTGAGTCAACTTGGGGAAGAAGACCACCTTTTATAGGTGGGCTCAAAACCAGCCGTTAGGGCATCTCCAGCCGCGCCCCCAAGAGGCCCCCCCAGGGCAGCGGTATTTGCATCGGAAGAAAGAATTCTGCCCAGTCGCGCCCCCAAGAACCCAAATAGCGCCGGATTGGTCCAAAAGTGGATCCGGCGATCCCAAGCCGAACCCAGAGCGCTGAAGGGCTCCTAGGGGCGCCGGATGAAGCGAAACATAGAGTGGGGCCACGGTGTCGGTGAGTGAGGCCATATCTCCCGCCGTTTTCTCCCTTTCCCTCTGTTCCCCGCTGTAGCTTGATAACCCTCAACTGTAGGGGATCGAGATAGTCTTCGCGGGCAAGATAACCCAATTTATTGATTCGACACTTGGGGACACAAAGAATACGTACATGCTTTAACAATTGAGTTGTCAATTCAACCGCACCTGAAGTAAATACTTGCTTGCACAAATGTATTAGTAGCAACTGTGATATGGTAGTGGTGGTAATGATAATGAAACAGCAAAGGTAAACAACTAGTAACCAGCAGGAAAGAAAACACTGTAGGCTAGGGAGATGGATGGTTGGGCGCTGCTTGGATGAGAACGAACATGTAATGGATTCTAACACGGGCAAGGCTCACAGAAAAGAAAGGATCGTCTAGGCAAATATCAAACATCAGGAATGTATCCCAAGGTAGTTGTACGTGCTTGCAATAAGAACTTTGCACAACATCTTTTGTCCTACCCTCCTGCTACAAACGGGGCAAAAGGAACTTAGGGAGATTAAGGTACTCCTGTCAAAGAGCACCGGAACAAAGCATTAACACTTCATGGATACACGAAATCCTCAAATCATAGTCCATCCCCTTTGGTGTCCCAAGCTGTCACCATTGGGATCGCCGGTTCCGGACTATAATAGGTGCATACAACTCATAGATAGGATTAAGAACACCACAAACTCAAGAAACAAAAGGGTGATCAGATCTGAAATCATGGCACTCGGGCCCAAAGTGGCAAGCATTAAGAGCAACAAGTTGTAACAGAGATGATAAACACCAAGTAGATGATAGGCAACATGCCCCCAACAATCTGATTGAACTATTACATGATCTAACTCATCCAATCCCTACCATCCCCTTTGCCTACAACAGGGAATTACTCACACATGAGAGGAGAAGTCATGGAGGGGTGATGGAGAGGCGATGGTGATGACGATAGCGATGATTTCCCCCTCACCGGAGGCCAATTCAGCCTCCAGATTAGCTCTCCGAGGAAGAACAGAGGGTTGCGGCGACTCCGCGACGTAGATTGGAAAAGCGACTTCTGTTTCGGGGTTTCTGCGTCGGGAGAATAAATAGGGGCCAAGGTAGGTCACCAGGGGGTGTGGGACCTAGCCAGGAGGGCAGGTGGCGTGGCCAGGGGCTGGGCCGCGCCAGGCACCCTCCTGGCTGCCCTGTGGCCCCTCTTTGGCCTGGTGGAAGCTTCCGGAATGCTGATTATATATATATATATTTTGGGATTTTTCCAGCGTACCTAAATATCCAGAAACCTGCACAAAAGAAAACATCACTGGTAGCTCTGCTGAAAACAGCGTTAGTCCGGGTTAGTTTTGTTCAAATCATGCAAGAATGAAGGAAAAACAATAGCAAAAGTGTTTGGAAAATTAGATACGTTTAGGACGTATCAACTCCCCCAAGCTTAGCTATTGCTTGTCCTCAAGCAATTCAGTTCATTGAACTGGACGCGACAAAGAAAACTTTGACAAACTCTTTTGCTTCATTAGATGTATATAAGCATGTACTACGAAAGAGTTTAGCAAGTTTTGACACCATGCTACAAGGACAATGCACAAAGCAATCCTTCTTTCATGTAATCAGTCACAAACAAACAAAAAGTAAACAATATGCTGCTGAAAATCAATCTAAGATCACAATGCACATAGCATGAACATATCAGAGTGGTATCTCGCTAGCCTCCATGAGTGAAGCAAAACATAAATGCAGAAACTCCTCCGGAGTTTTAAAGGAGACTAGAACTTAGAACTCAAAGTAAGAAACATCACATTCATGCAGAAGACAATGTGGTACTTTGGGACAATGCATGTTACACTAAGAATGACAATTATGCTCTCATAGTTGGTGCTTTGGAGAAAGGAAGGTGGAGACTCTCGAACCGTGGCTTTTGATGGCAAGGTTGAAAACCCGTGAAAGGAAGCAAAGACTAAACATGTGCCAGAGCTCTTGGTTTTGAAAACAAAGATAAAACTCTTTTGAGAGGTGCAACTTTCCAGTCAACGGTGAACGGTAAAGGTCTCTCAATATCCCCCATGCCAACTATATTAATGCCTTTTGCTTACACATATTCCCTTATCCATAAATCCTTTGATGGTCTACAAAACCTTTTATTTTGCCTCAAGGATGGAAGGAGGGTATCATTCCATCTATCATAAGCAGCATTTGGTCCATTTCACTCCATCATCAAGTATGGGGGAGGTGTAACTCGCATATATTTTTTATTGACTAGTTAAAACTTCCGTCAAAATATTTTTGCCATGAAAGATACTGATTTTCCCTCACCGCACCATGAGCTTGTACGGTTACAAAGAGGAAGCTTTTGAATAAATTTCGAGATGGCACAAGAAAGTCTAAGTTAGGAGTGGCCGGTAAATACCACATATAGGTAGGTATGGTGGACTCAAATGGAACAACTGGGTTTAGAAAGGTGATTGTGGAAGCACAAGAAGAATTCCGCTTGGTGCTGAAGGAAGGCTAGCAAAAGATGGGGAAGCGACCAACTAGAGAGCATAACAGTCATAATCATGTAGAGCGACAAAGCAACATTGAGTCGGGCATGAAAGTGATATAACTCACCCTAAAGTAAAAAGATCATCAAGGCAGAACAGACTTTTTAGTCTTAACATGCGTGAACATGTGCCAAGTCAATCCAATAATCCCCTGGAGGGAAATACCACTTCAATATGCCACACCATGAACAATGCAATGCATGTCAATCATCTCAAGCAACACATTATAAACTCTAGCTATTTGAGACTAATCACAAAGAAAGCATGAACCACTGGAAAAGCATTGTAAACATAGCACTATGTCGCTACAAGCTGGTCTCTAATCATAAGTACAGGCATATGTACAAAAGTAGAAACAAAAAGAGTTCATACCGGCTTTCCTTGTTGTATCCCTTCCGTCGATCTTCGTCATTACTGCCTTGTCACTTGCATAATCGAACGTAGGAAATTATAATAATCACGGACTCAAGCTGAACTCTGAAAACAAAGCAAACTAAAGAGCAAAGGAAACATATTTTTGGGTTTTTTGCAAACTAGAAGAACAAAGAAGAACAAGCAAAAACTTGCAAAAAGATAAAAGCGGACCAACGGTAGATACAAAGGAAAGGGGAGGAGAGCATGTACTCCCCCAAGCTTAGGCTTTTGGCCTAAGTTGGGCTCTTCTACTGCGGTCCCGCGGAGCTTCCTGCTCCGGGGTAATGGCAATCCCACGGGTTGTATGAGCCCTCCGGTGCGTACACTGAAGTCCTCGGATCCTCCCACGTGGAAGAGGAAGGTCCCGCCCCCATCCAGAGGAAGACCCTTCACCCCAGGGGGTGACGGTCTCCTCCTGAACTGGTGGATATACCACGTGCTCCTCCTCGTCTGGCTCGACCCCCTCCGTGGGGTCGTGAAACTGGTATCTCCCCGTGATCTCATCAAACTCGGCCACTGAAAAACGAAATCCGTTCCTGCGAGAAAAATCAAACACAAGTGGTGCAGGTAGACGGACAGCGCGTTCCACACCGTCTTTAAACCGCAAAACATAATCAAGTGCATAGCGGTCAGAGGCCTTAGTAACAAAGAAATGCCTCTTCATGGCAGCCAAGTCAAGGCTAACGAAAGGAAAGACTGTATCATCTGGGCGCGGTTCTCCTTGGAGAAACTGCAAAAGAAGTGTGGTATAGACGCCACCAAAGAGGTCCCCCTTGTTACTATTAGTAGCAAGGCGTTTTGCAATAAGAGAACCCACATGATACTCGTGCTTCCCTGAGAGGGCATTTGCCATGATAGCAGTATCAGGCGTAGAAGTGTTGCTCGTGTTGTCTCGAGCCAACACTCCTCTAGAAATATAATAGGCGAAATACCTGAGGTGAGGGAACATAATGTTGGAAATCTTCTGACGGTTAGATGCCCTCACTTCAGTGTTACAGAACGAGTCGAGGAGAGTGTTGAGTGCAACAGTTTGGACATTTTTCCTCTTCTTCTTCTCGACCAAGCCTGGCAAACCTAAAGCTTCACAAAATGTACTCATAGGCATGGTCAACAACCTTTCATAAAGTCGAAACACCACAGTATCATTGTCAGAATAAAACCTGAAACTGTTAACAAAAATAGCGGTGAGTGTCTCGTACTGTGGTACACGACTCGTAATGAGCCGTGTCAAACCTGCATGGGCACACAGAGCATAGAACTCTTCTCGTATGCCGGCATCCTCCATGAAGTCTTCGCATGGAAATGCCATAGCTCTTGCGGGTGACGCGTCCAACATCTCCATGGGTACGATATCTTCATTATAGCTCACCCTCGTGGCCGAAGGTGAAGATGCGCAACGCGTACCACGGCTAGAGCGCTCGGGCTTCTTCTTCCCAAGCCACTTTCCTAGCCTCTCCATTTCTGAAATTTTTAACAATTCACAAAAACGAAGATTTAAGCAAAACTAGTTTGGGAAAAACATTCTACTTACTTTACCAGGGCTCAATCTAGCAACAAAACTTGAAAAATAAATTTCTACACAAACATTTAAGCTCAACTAAACAACACCAAGAACCACTAAATACTCACTAATGAAGCCACCAACTAGAAAACTAATTGGAGGGGTGAGGGAGTCACATACCAGAGAATATTTGTCCCAAATTTCAGCTCAAATGAGTGGTTGTAGAGGGAGATCGAAGTTCCGTGCTCAAGAACAGCAAGAACACAAAACCAGAGCAAGAACACGAGTTTCCGGGGTGAAAGAGAGAGAGAGTGGAAGAAGATGTGCCAGCAGGGGCTGCCTGTGGGCCCCAGGAGGGTGGGTGGCGCGGCCAGGAGCTGGGCCGCGCCACCTGGCCTCCTGGGCCAGGGGTGGACCCCCCTGGTCAGCCACAGGTACTCCCCGATGGATTTTTACCTGGAAATTTTTATTTTGACTTTTCTGGAATTTTCTGGGCAACTTCACTGTAGAGATTTTTTCAAAGTTCAAAAAGCTGCAAAAACTTTCGTGAACTTGAGACAAAAGTTAGAACAAGTGAAGTTTTAAACAAAAACTTGGGTAGAGCCAGGAGAATAAAAGCTAAAGGAAATGAAAACATAACAAGCTCAACTTTTTACTTATATAAAACTTGCTAGTTAGAAAGGTTGATCAAGTCTTACCAACACACCGGTGATATATAGCGCAGAAAGTCTCGCCTCTTATGAAGTGATCATTGCACTCTCACTTTAATGGACATGGTCCCCACCATAATTGTTTTGTATTTGTGGTATACATGTAGTGGACAATCCCATTCTCCAATCTTCACGGTCTCGATATTCTCAATGGAGTTAAGGCCATGCCTTTTGTCGATTTTCTTCGGAAAATACACCGTGTATTCTTTGTCATTTACGTTGAAGGTAACCTTCCCTTTATTGCAATCAATAACAGCACCTGCGGTGTTAAGAAAAGGTCTACCAAGGATAATGGACATGCTCCCATCCTCTGGCATGTCAAGTACAACAAAATCAGTAAGTATTAAGCAATTTGCAATTTCAACTGGAACATCCTCACAAATACCGATCGGGACGGCCGTGGACTTGTCGGCCATCTGAAGAGAGATATCTGTAGGAATTAGTTTCTCTAAACAAAGCCTTTTGTAGAGAGAAAAGGGCATAACACTCACTCCTGCACAAAGATCACATAATGCAGTTCTAACATAATTATTCTTTATGGAGCAAGGAATGGTGGGTATACCTGGATCACCGAGATTCTTAGGAATCTTGCCACTGAAAGAGTAGTTAGCAAGCATAGTAGATATTGCCTCATTAGGGACTTTTCTTTTATTAGTAACAATATCTTTCATATATTTTGAGTAAGGAGGTAATTTAATAGCATTAGTCAAAGGAATTTGAATAAAAGAGGTTTCATCCACTCACAAAACTTGTTGTAGTGCTCTTCTTCTTTGGATTTGACGGACTTGCTTGGGAAAGGCATGGGTTTCTGTACCCATGGTTCTCGTTCCTTCCCGTGTCTCCTTGCAAGGAAGTCTTCTCTAGTATACTTCTTGCGCTTATCGGGTGCTTCTTCTTCACGAACCTCAGGTGGATCATTCTTTTCAGTATCTTTTTCAGGTTCAGCACCGTCTTCAGTCTCAGCATCGTATGTAGATATGATGTTTGGATCCACAACTTGTTCTTCTTCTTCTATAGGATCATTGGAATTGTCATCTTCCTTGTGTTTCTTTTTCTTCTTCTTCTTCTTTGGGGAGCTAACAATTTCTTCTTCCTGCACTTGATAATCTTGCTCGATCCTCTTTGGATGCCCCTCTGGATAGAGAGGGTCCTGGGTGTGTGTGTGCCTGCCCGGGTATTTATACCGTAAGCTTGTAAATTGTCCTGTTTGGCATTATTAGCAAGCAAATCTTTTTGCACATTAGAAATTTGTTCAAGCTGAGTTTGAACCATATGAAAATGCTTCACAAGACATTTAACATCATTAACTGTTCTACCTAGAACATCAAGCAAACTTTTGATAGCAAGAGTATTATCATGCAACTGACCTTGTATCTTCTTATTGAAGTGATTCTGCTTCATAATAAAATTATCAAGCTCATCTAAACATTGGTCAGGAGGTTTACCTTTAGGGATGTCACTTGCATTGAAATATAAAAGAGAGTGTACTTCTACCATAGGTGGGCGAGTGGTAAGCTCACACAGCTTCTCTATTGGAGGTAGATTCTTCACGTCGTTAGCTTTAATACCTTTCTCTCTTATGGAATTCTTTGCTTCTTGCATATCTTCCGCACTTAGGACTAGCATGCCCCTCTTCTTTGGTAGTGGAGGTGGTTCAGGCACGGACCAATCTTCATGGTTTTTGGAAATTTTGCCCATCAATTCTTCCGCATCGTCCGGTGTTCTTTTCCTGAAAACACAACCAGCACAACTATCTAGGTAGGATTTAGACCCATCGGTTAGACCAGCATAAAATGTATCAAGTAATTCATTTTTAGGGATTTCATGTCCCGGTCTAGCCTTTAGCAAACTGCAAAATCTCCCCCAAGCTTTAGGGAGATGCTCATCCTGTAACTGTTTAAAGTTATAAATTCTTTGTAAAGCAGCATGTTGCATATGAGCAGGAAAATACTTATCAATGAAAGATATAGCCATATCTTGAGGACTCTGAATGGAACCACATTGTAGTGCATCGTACCATGCTCTAGCATCTCCTTTCAAGGAAAAAGGAAGAATCTTGGTCACATAAAAGTTCCGGATCCTTTCATCTGTGGTAAACAAGCCGCCTAACTCAGTGAGTTTGGTCAGGTGCCCGATAGCATCATCATTTTCTCTGCCATAAAAGGGATCAGCTTCAACTGTGGATATAAGTGAAAGGTCAACAGAGAAATCATAATCAGGATCAGTGATGCATATAGGAGACGTAGCAAAAGTAGGATCAGGAGTAAACTAGTTCTTCAGGGAGTGCTTTGCTAGCAACTTCTTTATAGTAGCAGGGTCGGAACCAGCACATTCATTAAGCTCGCTGCATAAATCATCATCAAGTATAACATAATCGTCCTCAAGGAGTTTCTACTTAAGGCCAGCAAGGTCATGAATTTTTTCAATAGGTGTTTGGGTAGCAGGAATTTCAACACCCGAGAATCGGGCAGCAGCAGTAATCTGTTCTTCTATGAAAGAACCAAGTGAACCTATAGTCTCAAAAGTAGTAGAAGCATCATCAAAAGTATCTGAAATATTGCCAGACTCAACAGAAGTAGCATGTAATTGAGGTGAATCAAACTGACTCATAACTGAAGGTGAATCAAGTTTAGCACTAGTGCTAAGAGCAGTACCTCGTCTCGTACGGGATGGTAAGATCGGAACCTTGGGGTCTCCTTTCTTACCCATAGTGGATAACGTGCAGCAGGTAGGATACTTCGAATAGACCTGTAAATAAAGCTATGGTCCCCGGCAACGGCGCCAGAAAACAGTACTTGATAACCCTCAACTGTAGGGGATCGAGATAGTCTTCGCGGGCAAGATAACCCAATTTATTGATTTGACACTTGGGGACACAAAGAATATGTAAAGGCTTTAACAATTGAGTTGTCAATTCAACCGCACCTGAAATAAACACTTGCTTGCACAAAGGTATTAGTAGCAATTGTGATATGGTAGTGGTGGTAATGATAATGAAACAACAAAGGTAAACAACTAGTAACCAGCAGGAAAGAAAACACTGTAGGCTAGGGAGATGGATGGTTGGGCGCTGCTTGGATGAGAACGAACATGTAATAGATTCTAACACGGGCAAGGCTCACCGAAAAGAAAGGATCATCTAGGCAAATATCAAACATCAGGCATGTGTCCCAAGGTAGTTGTACGTGCTTGCAATAAGAACTTTGCACAACATATTTTGTCCTACCCTCCCGCTACAAACGGGGCCAAAAGGAACTTAGGGAGATTAAGGTACTCCTGTCAAAGAGCACCGGAACAAAGCATTAACACTTCATGAATACACGGAATCCTCAAATCATAGTCCATCCCCTTTGGTGTCCCAAGCTGTCACCATTGGGATCGCCGGTTCCGGACTATAATAGGTGCATACAACTCATAGATAGGATCAAGAACACCACAAACTCAAGAAACAAAAGGGTGATCAGATCTGAAATCATGGCACTCGGGCCCAAAGTGGCAAGCATTAAGAGCAACAAGTTGTAACAGAGATGATAAACACCAAGTAGATGATAGGCAACATGCCCCCAACAATCTGATTGAACTATTACATGATCTAACTCATCCAATCCCTACCATACCCTTTGCCTATAGCAGGGAATTACTCACACATGAGAGGAGAAGTCATGGAGGGGTGATGGAGAGGCGATGATGATGACGATGACGATGATTTCCCCCTCACCGGAGGCCAATTCAGCCTCCAGATTAGCTCTCCGAGGAAGAACAGAGGGTTGCGGCGGCTCCGCGACGTAGATTAGAAAAGCGATATCTGTTTCGGGGTTTCTGCGTCGGCAGAATAAATAGGGGCCAAGGTAGGTCACCAGGGGGTGTGGGACCCAGCCAGGAGGGCAGGTGGCGCGGCCAGGGGCTGGGCCGCGCCAGGCACCCTCCTGGCTGCCCCCTGGCTGCCCTGTGGCCCCCCTTTGGCCTGGTGGAAGCTTTCGGAACGCTGATTTTTTATATATTTTTTTGGGATTTTTCCAGCGTACCTAAATATCCAGAAACCTGCACAAAAGAAAACAGTACTGGTAGCTCTGCTGAAAACAGCGTCAGTCCGGGTTAGTTTCGTTGAAATCATGCAAGAATGAAGGCAAAACAATAGCACAAGTGTTTGGAAAAGTAGATACGTTTAGGACGTATTATAACTCCCGCCATTTTCCTCTAGATCCGCCCGCCATGCCGCCGAAGAAGACGAAATATGTGCCCCCCCGGCGACCACAATTCCCCAAGCCCAGGAAGCAGAGAGCGCCACTAGCCAGGTCGACGGGCTTGACGGACGGCGAGTAGAAGGCCGACTGCGAGCGTCGCGCCATTTCAACAACCGATCGACGGAGAAGGCTCGCCTGCCAGAAAGCTCGAGAGGCAGTGGATACGGCGAAGGAGGAGCTTGTGGCCATCCGCGAGGAGGCGGCAATGGCGAAGCAGGAGTTGCAGGACGCGTGAGTTGCAGCGGCGCTTACCATGTCTCGCTCGGCAGGGACGCCGCAGTTCCGCCCGCCCAGCCAGCAGAGCATTCTCTCGCCGGCCGACAACTTCTCTCCTTCGACGCTAACGGCGTGGGGGTACACACAGTCGCCAGACTACGGCGATATCTCGGCGAGTGGATTTGACCCCAACCTCGCCTTCCCACATGTTGCTCCTCCCCCGCGCGCCGTCCCAAGCTCGGCCGACTACTCTTCGGCCTACGCCTCTGCCTCCTCTTCTTCCCTACGCCGTGGAGCCATACCTTTCGCCGCGAAGATGGAGGACATCATCACCACCGGCTCCGCCGCCTACGCCGAGACGCACTCCATAGTGGAGGCGGATGACACGCAAGAGGGGAATTTCGACGAACAAGAGGAGGACGAGGAGGACGCCGAGGAGGAGACGCAAGAAGCGTCGGAGAAGCAGGCGACCAAAGGAAAGAAGAAGAGGAAAATCGGCGAGGGGAGCGGGCTCAATTGCGTCAAGTGGTCGGCAAAGGAAGACGAATGCCTCGCCGAAGCGTGGAAGATGGTGAGCTTGGACCCAATCACCGGCGCGAACCAGAGTGGCAACACTTACTGGACGAGGGTCAAGGAGGCGTTCGATGAGCGCAAGCTCGTCGACCCTGATTTCACTGGCACCTACATGAAGCGCGGCGCGAAATCCATGGCAACGCATTGGGCGTCCGTCCAGGAGGCGTGCTACAAGTGGCACAACATTCAAGAGGAGGTGCTAGCTCGACCTAAGAGCGGCACGAACAACGACCAAAAGGTATACCCCCTCCTCGACCTTTTCCTCGTCACGATTTCGCCGTAACCTCGACGTGAACTCGCCGTGTGCAGCTTATGCGCATGCTCGGCATGTTTCGGCAGGACAACAACGCCGAGTTCAAGTTTTTTCATGTCTTCACCCGCCTCGAGTCGTGCGCGAAATGGAAAGAGTGTCGCCTCCAGCTCGCCAGGACCAAGAACGACTTCTACGACCCAGACACGCCGTGACGGGGATCCACCCCGACAAATCCCATGGTCAGGGACCCTGGGTTAGTCATGAGAGACACAGGTTGGACGATAGCTCGTCGGCAAACAGGAAGGCTCGCTGATGACCCTCAACGTAGAGGGATCTATTGCAGTGTTTTCGATAAGTAAGAGTGTCAAACCCAACGAGGAGCAGAAGGTAGTAGCAAGTGACTTTGGTAAGGAGATAACTGCAAGCACTAAAAGATAACTTTTTAGGGGTTTTCTTGGTATAAGCAACAGGATAGTAAAAACGAGCAAAGTAAAAGATACTGGATAGTAAAGAGTGGCCCAATCCTTTCTTAGCAAAGGAGAGGCTTAGCAACTGAACTTATAAAAGCTAAAGTGTTCTTGAGGACACACGGGAGAGGTAGTCATGTGCTTTCGCAATATTCCGTATCGGTACTATGTGCTGTGTTGATAAGTGTTGAGTGGGTGGATCTATGCTAGTACACCCTCTAGACTAAGATAAGTGTACTCTTATGATTAAACACCTTGCAAGCATCCGCAAATACAAGATAGTATTGAAGGCAAAAGCCTAACCATAGCAATACGATCGGTGATCCATTGTTCCCTTGTGCAAAAGTGTGCGAACTGGGGTTTAGGTTTCTGTCACTCCGGCAACCCACCGTAAGCATTCTTTATACACAATGCATTCCCCTAGGTCCTTGATAAGGCGAAGTGTTGAGTGTTCGACTCACACAACACCACTAGGAAAATAACAACACAACTTAAATATCAACCAACACATATTACTTCAACATCATATGACTACTAACAACTAGACTTCTCCCATGTCCTCAAGAACTAAAGTAACTACTCACAAGACATAAAAGAGATCATGATCAGTGGGGATAAATAGATGATAAACAATCTG
Organism: Bromus sterilis; assembly: GCA_950022295.1. Classification (NCBI taxonomy): domain Eukaryota; kingdom Viridiplantae; phylum Streptophyta; class Magnoliopsida; order Poales; family Poaceae; genus Bromus; species Bromus sterilis. The sequence goes on from OX465596.1 coordinate 12,612,568, forward strand.
AACACAATAATATTTCTCCAACAAAACTCAATAGCATTCACCACAAAGTAGTAATCAACATCGATAGAGTAGAGAGGATAGATAGTACGGATTACAACACAAGTTGCAATTGTGAGACAAGATTGGATGGAGGTGGAGATGGTGCTGATGATGGGGATGATGTTGATGATGATCTCGATGATGCCCGTGACGTTGGTGATGACGATGGCGATGATCTCCCCTTCCGGGAGGTGATCTCCCCGACAGAATCTGCCCGCCAGAGATGGCTTTTCTTCTCTGTAGGTTTCCGCCACGGAGCGGCGGCGGAACTCCGGAAACTCTCCCTCTTTTAGGGTTTTTGGATGAGGAGGAGTATATAGGCCAGAGGGGGGAGCCGGGAGTGGCCCCAGGGGTCCAGGCGCCCTCTCGGCCCGGCCAGGGGTGGGGCCGCGCCAGGTGGCCGCCTGGGCACCCTGTGGCCCCCCTCTGGTCGCTCTTTTCCGTGTCTTTGTGATCCTGCTGGAAAACAGCCTCCGTCGATTTTCAGGTAATTTTGAGGTGTTCTTCTTCAGCAACTCAGTGTCCACTTTTTACCGTTGAATCCTGCGTCTGCTGCTTCGGCACCGGAAAGTTGCAAACTGTGTAAAATAAGCCAAAACAAATAAGAATAGCATCATATCGTGAAATATATCAATGAATAAGAAAGAATTACTATATAAAATAGTGATGCATTTTGGACGTATCAACTCCCCCAAGCTTAGACCTCGCTTGTCCCCAAGCGATTACTGAGCTCGGTAAACCTGTCCACAAGTTTAGAGAGTGAAGTGTCGATAAATAGAATACGGACAAGAAGCATCAAGGTTCCTTCATCAAACCCAAGCATCCTAAACAGCTACCTCAACTCATAAGGCCCTTATGAGAAAGTAATAACAATTATAATCAAAAGTAGGGCTGAGGAAACTCATCAAATTATGGCAAACATATCCTTGGTCAAAGGACAACTAATAACTTTTACTCTTTCTCTTCCTCTTTAATGAAACAATTTGAAGCTTTTGAAAGAACATGTTAATAGTCATGAAGTGCAAATGCCAACACAAAGGAAGATGCTCGCCAGGAAAAAGCTTTCGCAAACAACTTACTTATCAAAAGATAATGTCAACAAGGATTTGGCATGGCAAAACTTAATGCAACTCTATATGGATGAATCCTCATCAACATCAAATGTCTGTTCTCTTAGGGAAAAGAAGGAAGTGGGAAAACTAACTCAACATGAAAGTGGAAGAAAGGCCTTGTTAAGGGCAAGCAGGGAAAACTCATGTGCTATCCCTAAATCAAACAGAATAAAAATAGATTTTGGGGCGGTGCATAGTTTGTCAACGAATGCTAATAGATAGCTCAATTAATTCTCAAGATGGACAAGTTTCGAGGAACGGCTCCCAAGTGAGGACGATCACATCCCCTTAATCTCCTTTGTTTATCACTGCCAAAGTTTCTGATTTCTCATAGACCAAGCGTGAAGGAGGGTTTGTTTGTTATATTATCTTTCGAGCTAGGCGCACCCATGCCAGTTCCTCCTCGTATTATGGGTTTGCAGATTAGACATGCAATCCCGGGATAAAACTTGTCCAACTTAAGAAGATCATGAATTACCTACTACTTCCTCATGAGCTAAACAGGAGGCACAAAACAGAAGCTTTTGAACATTTAAGGATAACACATAAATTCTATACTTATAGGAGTGGTAGGGGAATACCACGAATAGGAAGGTATGGTGGACTCACATGGAAGGTAATGGTTTCAGGGTATGGATGCACAAGCAGAAATCTACTTGGCAAAGAGTTTGGCTAGCAAAGGCTTTGTGAGAACAGACAATTGATGCTAATTTAGATGCAAAACATATAAGGCATAAACATTAAGGTAAGCATAACACATCAAGTTGTCTTCCTTGTCAACATAACACTTCAAGCATAATAACATAAAGGTTTTGGCTATGTCGCTACTTGAGAAAACATGTATGTTGTCAAGACCAAAGCTATGTTTGCCAAAATTAAATAAAGTTTTCAAAGCCATACCTGATATAAGGTCAATACTCCCCATAAGAATCGTCATATGATGCCGATTGCGTGAAGAGAATACCGAGTGCAGCGAAGGAACCAATAGACTTCTCATTAATATTCCAATATAGACGACTCCACAATCACGGATACAATCTCTCCACAGACGGAGTGATAGACCTCAATGCAAACACCTATTTCATATAATAAACTCCCTAGACATGATACGACTCTACTTGACTCTAAAAGACTAAGATAAAGATAAAGATACCGGGCACTCCCCCAAGCTTGGAACAAGCTGAGGGGATGCCATTACCCGAGGAGATTTACTCCTCATTCTTGTTGTTGTTGATTCTTCAAATATTTGATGACACGACGAAGGGTTTGGTTTTCCTTCTCCAAAATCTCCACTTGCACCTTTAGTACACGGAAATGTTCACACAATTGATTGGTGATGCGGTAAGCTTCGGAGATGGTAGAAATCGTACGTTGATCTTCAAGTGTAGGGGCCATTCCTGAAAGGTTAGGAGAAAGATCATAATAAGGTTGGACACTCCCCACCATGATGGGGTTGCTTGATCTTCCTCCTTGTGTTGATGGACCCCCTGGTTGCTGGGCGGTGATAATCTTGAATTCTTTTCTCACGGAACGCTCCATCTCCGCTCGCCTTGCAGCGATTTCTTCTTCTGTGGCCCAATCTATGTATTTCCCTTGGTTGAGATCTTTCTAAACTTCACGTAGACGCCGTCCCATGAAGTCCTCTCCACTTGAGACACAAGAAGACATCTCTAACAATAGCTTTTTACCCTGGCAGAAACAGATTGAAGAGAAAACACACGAAATCGCGAGATACGTTGCCGGAACGATCCGGGTGAATATATAGCAAAAATTTCTGCAACAAAAGGAAGGTGACGAGCCAAAGTGGGGTCGGAGACGGAATCCTGGGTGCCCAGGCGGCCTCCCGGCGCAGCCAGGGGGTAGGGCGCGCCAGGGGGGCGCCTGGGCCCCCTGGAGCTCCTCTCCGGCTCCGCTTAGGCCTCGATTTTTCCTAATTTTGCAAAAACTCATAATATGGAAATTTTATGGCGGTTCGCGATGTTTCCTTACCGTAATACATACCTTTTCTTATTCCGCTTCTGTCGGTGTCTGAAACAGGGCTGCAACATGTTCTTCATGAGTTGTTGTGCGTATTATATTTACATAAACATTGACAGGATCTCCCGCCATGTAATGCTTGAGTCTTTGCCCATTCACAACTTGAGGTTTGGTGCCTTCAAAATTGTTAATCTTAATTGCACCAGACCGGTAGACTTCTTCGATATGAAATGGTCCTTCCCACCTGGAAAGTAGTTTACCTGGAGAAAACCTGAAACAGGATCTAAACAATAAAACTTTATCACCAACATTAAATTCACGTTTCAGAATCCTCCTGTCATGCCACTTCTTTACCTTTTCGTTGAACATTTTAGCGCTCTCGTAAGCTTCACTTCTCCACTCATCTAGAGAAGTCAAGTTCATGAGATGCTTTTCACCAGCTAACTTTGGGTCAGCATTAAGCTCTCTAACAGCCCAGAAAGCTTTGTGTTCTAACTCTAATGGCAAATGGCAAGCCTTGCCATAGACCATTTTATAGGGAGACATGCCCATGGGGTTTTTGTAAGCAGTTCTATACGCCCACAAAGCATCTCCTAACTTACTTGACCAGTCCTTCCTATTTCTGTTAACTGTCTTTTACAAGATCAACTTGATCTCTCTATTGGTGAGCTCAACTTGCCCACTAGTTTGAGGATGGTACGGTGACGCAATTATATGATTGACATCGTACTTGGCTAAAGCTTTTCTAAAAGCTCCATGCGTGAAGTGTGATCCTCCATCAGTCATGAGATACCTAGGTACACCAAACCTAGGGACAATTACATCTTTGAGCATTTTCAAAGATGTTTTATGATCAGCACTTTCAGTGGGGATTGCTTCAACCCACTTGGTTACATAATCAACAGCAACTAATATGTGAGTGTACTTGTGCGAAGAAGGAAAAGGACCCATAAAATCAAAACCCCAGCAATCAAAAGGCTCAATCAGTAGTGAGAAATTCATAGGCATCTCATTCCTCCTACTAATGATACCAACTCTCTAACATTTATCACAGGCTAGAACATAATTTCTAGCATCTTTAAAGAGAGTAGGCCAATAAAAACCTGATTGGAGAACCTTATGTGCGGTCCTCTCACCGGCGTGATGTCCTCCGTAGTGACTATCGTGACATTGCTTGAGAATGTCCTTCTGCTCGTGCTCCGGTATGAATCTTCTCACGATCCCGTCCGGACCTTCTTTGAAAAGATGTGGGTCATCCCAAAAGTAATGCCTCAAATCATGGAAGAACTTCTTCCTTTGCTGAAATGTTAAACCTGGAGGCAAATACTTTGCAACGATAAAATTAGCATAATCTGCAAACCAAGGATCGGAAAGAGATTGTACTTTAACAACGGCAAGTTGTTCGTCTGGAAAACTGTCGTTGACTGGGATGGGGTCATGCGGTATATCTTCCATCCTTGAAAGATTGTCCGCTACAGGGTTGTCTGCTCCTTTTCTATCAACAATCTGCAAATCAAATTCTTGAAGAAGGAGTACCCATCTGATGAGCCTTGGTTTGGCATCCTTCTTCGTCATAAGATACTTAATGGCAGCATGGTCAGTATGAATAATAACTTTAGAATCAACAATATACTGCCTAAACTTATCACAAGCAAACACTACTGCTAAGAATTCCTTCTCAGTAGTAGCATAATTATTTTGAGCACTATCAAGGGTCTTACTAGCATAATAAATAATATTCAACTTTTTATCAACCCTTTGTCCTAAAACAGCTCCAACAACAAAATCACTAGCACCACACATAATTTCGAAGGGCAAACTCCAGTCAGGCGGTTGTACTATAGGAGCGGTTATTAAAGCTTTCTTAAGAACTTCGAAAGCCTCCTTACAATCTTCATCAAATACAAAAGGAACATCCTTCTGGAGAAGATTAGTGAGGGGTCTCGAGGTCTTAGAAAAGTCTTTAATAAATCTTCTATAGAAACCAGCATGACCGAGAAAACTACGAATACCTTTAATGTCCCTTGGATAGGGCATCCTTTCGATAGCTTCAATCTTCGCCTTGTCCACTTCAATTCCCCTCTTGGAAATCTTGTGGCCAAGCATGATCCCTTCGTTAACCATGAAGTGGCACTTTTCCCAATTTAGAACTAAGTTTGTATCCTCGCATCTCTGCAAAACTTTATTAAGATTGTGGAGACAGTGGTCAAAGGAAGTTCCATAGACAGAGAAATCGTCCATGAAGACTTCCACAATCTCCTCACAGAAACCATGAAATATTGCAGACATACATCTCTGAAAAGTAGCAGGGGCATTGCATAAACCAAAAGGCATTAGCCTATAAGCATAAGTACCATAAGGACAAGTGAAAGTGGTCTTCTCTTGATCGGCAGTGTTAACATGAATTTGAGAGAAGCCAGAGTACCCGTCAAGATAGCAAAACTGGGTGTTTTTTGACAACCTCTCAAGCATCTGATCAATAAAGGGTAGCGGGTAGTGGTCCTTCCTGGTTGACTTGTTCAACTTCTTGTAATCAATACACATTCTATATCCAATAATAATTTTCTGAGGTATTAGTTCATTCTTATCATTAGGGACCACAGTTGTCCCTCCTTTCTTAGGAACACAATGAACTGGACTTACCCACTTACTATCAGCTATAGGGTAGATAATACCTGCGGCTAGAAGCTTGAGGATTTCGGTCCTCACAACATCCATCATCTTTGGGTTCAACCGTCGTTGATGGCCAACAACAGGTTTAGCATCGGGCTCGAGGTTGATAGTATGTTGACAGATAGATGGACTAATTCCCTTAAGGTCATCAAGGGTATAGCCAATTGCACCACGGTGTTTACGGAGTACTTCCAATAATCGCTCTTCTTCATATCCTGAAAGGTTAGAGTTGATAATAACATGATATACTTTCTTTTCATCTAAATAAGCATACTTGAGCGTATCGGGAAGAGGTTTGAGATCAAACACCGGGTCTTCTTTTGGTTTGAATAGAATTCCCAAAGGTTCAACCGGAAGGTTGTGCTTCAGGATAGAAGGTTGTCTCAAGAAGATTTCATCAATTTCATTTCTTTCCTGCATATGAGTATCATTCTCGTGGTCCTCCATGTATTGCTGCAAAGGATCATTAGGGGGAATAGCAATAGAAGCAATACTTTCAATAATTTTATCATCACTAGGTAATTCAGTACCACGAGGCTGCTTGGAAATCTTAGAAAAGTTAAATTCATATGGCTCACCATTGAATTCAACAGAAACTTTACCTTTCTTGCAATCTATAATAGCTCCACAGGTTCTAAGAAAAGGTCTACCAAAAATAATAGGACAAAAACTATCTTGTACTGAACCAAGTACAAGAAAGTCGGTAGGATACTTTACCTTTCCACATAGGACTTCAACATCTCTCACAATCCCAATAGGAGAGATAGTAGCTTTGTTTGCAAGATGAATAGTAACATCAATCTCTTCAAGTTCACAGGGTGAAATCTCACTCATGATCTCTTGATAAAGAGAATAAGGAAAACCGCTAGCACTTGATCCCAGATTGCATAGCTCGTAATAATTGTGATCTCCTATTTTAACAGATACAACTGGTGTACCTGAAATTGGGCTTTTATTCTTGGCTGTGACAATGTTAGTTGAAACAGCACAAAAATTTATAATAGAATCTGAAACATTATTAGTAACTAAATCTTTAACCATAGCAACTTGAGGATCGACTCTGATCTGGTCCTCAGGTTCGCCTGTTCTTCTCTCTCTTTTATTTATGATGCCTGTCACAAAAGAGTGCTCCCTTATTCTCGAAGGAAAAGGGGGCTGTTCATATATAACTGCAAACAAAACAGGATCAGCAACGTGAATATCAATAGGTACTTCTTTGAAAGGCTTATGGTACTGATCCTTCTTCATCTTAGAAGAATCAATATGAGAGGCAAAGTTCTTACAAAAATCAATCATTAGATGGGAATCCAGACCAATCTTAGAGCAAAAGGTATTAAAATAACCAGTTTTCACATAGCTCTCAATATAATCATGGTCATAATTTATAGCAGGTTCAATACCTTTATCGATTTCCCAATCTTCAGTATTCTTCTGGATCCTTTCGATGAGATCCCATCTTTCTTCAATGCTCTTTGTCTGAAATACCCCGCTAGAGGAGGTATCCAGCCTTTCCTTATCCTGACGAGAAAGCATGGCATAAAAATTTGTAAGTATAATATATTTGGGGAGCTTATGGATAGGACATTTGAACATTAGGGATTTAAGCCTCCCCCAAGCTTGAGCGATGCTCTCTCCGTTGCGAGACCTAAAGTTATAAATGTAATTCCTGTCTCGATAAACTTCATGAAGAGGGTAAAACTTTCTATAAAAGAGAGACATAAGCTCTTCCCAATTAAGAGAATGTGAGTTATCGAGGAGCTTATACCAATCTGAAGCTTTGTCTGTAAGCGATACGGAGAATAATTTCTTCATAACGAACTCCAGTGACACACCTGCAAGCTTGAATAATGAACATAGTTGTGATAAATATAGCAAGTGTTCACCTGGATGTCTGTCTCCTGCATAACGATTAGCTAGGACATAATCGATAATACCAGATGGTATCTTATAAGGCACAATTTCAGCAGGGTCAGGAGTAAGTACCTTAGTTGTGGGGCGGCTCCCCAAGAACAACGATCCAATAGTAGGGGTGTCCATAAGGACAAAAGCAGCAACAACAAAACTAAAACAAAAATATAAAAACTTCCTTACCGGCTTCACTTACTAATAGCGCTACACTCCCCGGCAACGGCGCCAGAAAACGTAGCTTGATGACCCTCAACGTAGAGGGACCTATTGCAGTGTTTTTGATAAGTAAGAGTGTCGAACCCAACGAGGAGCAGAAGGTAGTAGCAAGTGACTTTGGTAAGGAGATAACTGTAAGCACTGAAAGATAAATTTTTAGGGTTTTTCTTGGTATAAGCGACAGGATAGTAAAAACGAGCAAAGTAAAAGATACTGGATAGTAAAGAGTGGCCCAATCCTTTCTTAGCAAAGGAGAGGCTTAGCAACTGAACTTATAAAAGCTAAAGTGTTCTTGAGGACACACGGGAGAGGTAGTCATGTGCTTTCGCCATATTCCGTATCGGTACTATGTGCTGTGTTGATAAGTGTTGAGTGGGTGGATCTATGCTAGTACACCCTCTAGACTAAGATAAGTGTACTCTTATGATTAAACACCTTGCAAGCATCCGCAAATACAAGATAGTATTTAAGGAAAAAGCCTAACCATAGCAATACGATCGGTGATCCATTGTTCCCTTGTGCAAAAGTGTGCGAACTGGGGTTTAGGTTTCTGTCACTCCGGCAACCCACCGTAAGCATTCTTTATACACAATGCATTCCCCTAGGTCCTTGATAAGGCGAAGTGTTGAGTGTTCGACTCACACAACACCACTAGGAAAATAACAACACAACTTAAATATCAACCAACACAGATTACTTCAACATCATATGACTACTAACAACTAGACTTCTCCCATGTCCTCAAGAACTAAAGTAACTACTCACAAGACATAAAAGAGATCATGATCAGTGGGGATAAATAGATGATAAACAATCTGAACACAATAATATTTCTCCAACAAAACTCAATAGCATTCACCACAAAGTAGTAATCAACACCGATAGAGTAGAGAGGATAGATAGTACGGATTACAACACAAGTTGCAATTGTGAGACAAGATTGGATGGAGGTGGAGATGGTGCTGATGATGGGGATGATGTTGATGATGATCTTGATGATGCCCGTGACGATGGTGATGACGATGGCGATGATCTCCCCTTCCGGGAGGTGATCTCCCCGGCGGAATCTTCCCGCCAGAGATGGATTTTCTTCTCTGTAGGTTTCCGCCACGGAGCGGCGGCGGAACTCCGGAAACTCTCCCTCTTTTATGGTTTTTGGACGAGGAGGAGTATATAGGCCAGAGGGGGGAGCCGGGAGTGGCCCCGGGGGTCCAGGCGCCCTCCCGGCGCGGCCAGGGGTGGGGCCGCGCCAGGTGTCCGCCTGGGCACCCTGTGGCCCCCCTCTGGTCGCTCTTTTGCGTGTCTTCGTGATCCTGCTGGAAAACAGCCTCCGTCGATTTTCAGGTAATTTGGAGGTGTTATTCTTCAGCAACTCAGCGTCCACTTTTTACCGCTGAATCCTGCGTCTGCTGCTTCGGCACCGGAAAGTTGCAAGCTGTGTAAAATAAGCCAAAACAACATAAGAATAGCATCATATCGTGAAATATATCAATGAATAAGAAAGAATTACTATATAAAATAGTGATGCATTTTGGACGTATCACTCGCTCCTGCTCGATATTATTGAAGTGGGAGATGCAATTACAGGGGAGGCCAAGGCTGGAGCGCTCAAGGCTAGGGTTACAGGTGAGATTCGATGTCTTTGGCGTCACCCCTCCTAGCCCTTATATACCGGGCTAGGCCTCGGGGAGTTCATCTACGTGTACAGGTAAACTTTCCTAACCCTAGCTTGCTCCGTACGGCAGGTCTTCACACCTTCCTTGTGAGTCGAGGACTCCTACGTCGGTGCCAACTAGTGGGCCGAGGCCGTATCTTCATGGGCCTTCTGCCTTCATGGACACTAGGTAGGCTCATCCGTAGGAGTCCTGGGGTCACCCCCTCGTCAGTAGCCCCCGAGTGCCTGGGGGACTCGAGTACATTCATTCGTCGTTGTTTGGTATGCACGGTTTATCCGCGGGGTCGCTGGCAGTCTGGTGGCCATGACAAAACCTGTTTCGAGGGATGCTAAGCTGAAAGGGCCCAAGGAGTCGACGGGTCGAGCCTTGGTGAATTGCACTAGGGCAAATACCACAGTAGCCCAATCAAACCCACGTCCCTCGACGTGAGCTTGGAACACTGGTGTCGAGCAAAAGTCCGGCCGCTTCAGGTCTTACGGTGTTCATTTGCCGCCAGTAATGCGTGTAGCCTAAGGCGCGTCCGCCCATGTAAGTGCATCTAGTGCCCCCTTTGAGGTTTTGGAGTATTTGATAACAAAACGATAGAGGGACTGATGTGTTTGTGAGTATACACAGGAAACCAGTCCCTGAGGATGAGGTTAACCACCGTTGTTGACCCCCCAAAATGTTGAGGAACATTGGAGAAATCGGTGTTTTTCCTGAAGAATAAAGTTGCGCGAAATCCTGAGGAATAAGGATCCTGAAGTGTTCGGTTGAAGCTGAAGCTGAGGATGATCCTGAGGACGTTCGCGCTGAAGACGAAGTTGAAGCGTAGTCTTCGCTAAGACTTTTATACCTCTTGAGTCGTAGGAAAACACCGCACTGTTGGAGGGGTTGAGGAAAATGAGTTCTGTATTTCTGAGGAAGTGCTCAATTAGAAAACCTGAAGAAAAACCCTGAGGAAATCTCCTGCAGTAGAAGTTCAGTCCTCGGGTGTCTGAGACGTTGTTCTTCAGGACACTGAGGTAACTAACTTCGGTTGAGGAGTCGGAAGATCGCCAGTGCGATTCTTCTGAAGAATGTGAAGAGAGAGAATAGTTTGACCGTGCCACGTGTTGCGTGGTGAGAGGCTAGAACATGTCTAGCAACGGTCATATCCGAGGGCACGAGAGTAATTGCGTGTATGGGCATTTATGTCCATTCACCTCGGGTTGCTCCGCGGCTATAAATAGCCACCCCCAGCCCCATTTGTGGGGGGGGGCTGCTCCGAGAGAAAAACTGACACTTGTCATTTGAGAGCAACCCACCTCTGAGGAAATTCAAGAACCTAAGTGAGGAAAACCACCAGCCTGAGTAGTTGAGAATTTCTGAGGAAGTCGGTTCGAGTGATCCGAAGCTTTTTACTCTCGAAGACTGTGATCTTCCAGCCGGTGTAGAAGTCTTCAGTCTGAGGAAGTCAAGATGCAATTGTGACTTCCCGGAGTGACTGAGTCTGTGAAGGTTTCGGGAGTCTACCTTGAAGACTCACCTGAGTTATTGGACGGAGTCTGAGGACTCTAGTTCAAGGAGAATAAGGTGAAGACTATGTCTTCTGAGTTCAATCTCAGCCTCTCCAACCAGACGTAGAGTTGTCACAGCAACTTGAACTGGTTCATCAAGTCTTCGTCTTCAGTGTCCCGGTGCTATTTCTTCAACCTTAGTTATTCTGTTTATGCACTGATGACTTATCCTGATGCTTTACTTTCTGAGTTCACTCTGCACTGTTTCCTCAGTTTGTGCCTCAATCTTACCTTAGCTGTGCAATAGGTTGTTTTTACATTCACGTCATTGCTATTGTACTCCGTGTGTTCTTCCTCAGGTTTCAACTTCCTCAATTTCGCATTGCCTCAGTCCTGAGGAACTAGAAATTCCTCGTGATTTAAAAAAATCTCCCATTCACCCCCCTCTGGTCGACATATTGCACTTTCAGCTCGGCTTTTCTATCATGCTCTGCGCATGGGAAAGGTTGGGAGTGAAATCGCTCTTCGGCAAGTCCCATCCCGGCCGTACTTCGCAGCGGGGTCTTACCTACACGCTAATCTTGCGTGGCATCTGGGCACAGTGTATCGTGTTCCAGGAAGGTGTGTTTTTGAGGCGCGGAGCCTTATAGCATTGCACCCGCTTGGAACAAAACATCAAGCGAGCTGTTCACTCATTCACCCGAGGAGCTTTGTTTCGAGTGCTCAGTCGGGGGGGTTATTCGCGAGTAATCACTCGAATGCCATTTCGGCTCTTCAGGTGAGGGAGCACCCGAGAATCTTCGCACCGTATGGTCTTGGTGAATGCTTGTTTGTCTTACGTCGGATTGAGGGAGCACCCGAGACTCTCATAAGTGCGAGTGGTCACTCGAGCACGTGGCCAACCTTTAGGTGAGGGAGCACCCAGGACTCTTATGATGTACGCTCCCGATGGGAATAAGATGTTTTTCTTCCTTGGGGAAAAGATCTGAAAAATGAAATCTTGAGGTCTTGATGTCTTTTTTTTACTGCTTGTCAGGGATGGTGATGCCTCTGTTTGATGGCTGTCAGGGATGCGCTTCCAGTGAACCGTCACTTCTTTAGGACCGGTCATAATAATGGCCGCTGTGGCGTGCGGCGAGCGCCGGTTGAGTTTCCCAGACGCGCGTTGGAAACGCGCGTGAATTGACGCGTCGTGTGTACAGTGCGTCCCGTGGGAAAGCATCTTCGTTTTGGAGTCCGAGACGGCTGGGATGATTGGTCTTTGAATTAATTACTGCCGTCGTCTTGGCTTCCTTGTGCTGTGAGGATGGTTGCTCCATAAATAGGCCTTTCTCTTCCGGACCTCTATCCAACTTGCTGCTTCACCTCTTCCTTCATCTCTTCTTCCGCTGATGGGTCCCAGGCGAGGTGTTGGCCGTGGCCGTGTTCGTCGTGGCCGTGATGGCCGTACACCACGCTCATGTCGTGGTGGTCGTCATGGTGCGGCGCCAGTGCCTTCCTCCTCTCCCTTGGAGGAGGGATTCTGGCGCTATGATTTTATTTTGCGTGTTCGTGGCCAAAGTGCTAATCGCATCCTTCTTCCCTCTGCTTTTTCTGCCATTGTCTCTGAGCGTGGCTTGGATGGCTTGCTTCTACGTTTTCAAGGGAGCTGTCGATCTCCTTCTTACGTTGACTTGGAGGTTGATAGCTCTCACTTGATTTTTCTTAGCTCTGGTTGGAGTTTGTTTGCTCGGCGGTTGAATTTGCGAGATGGCGACATGCTCATCTGTCATTTTGACGGAGAAAGCACTGTCACTGTCCGCGCATTCGATCCGAGTGGCAATAGCATGGATCCGTCTGGGCAGGAGTCGAGCAGCGACGACTCCACAGAGTCGAGGAATCCATTGCCGGCGTCTTCGACTGCTTCTTCCTCCAGGGACTCTTCTGGTGGTGGTGGTGAGCCGTCTTCAACTGCTTCCTCCTCTGCTTCTGAAGAAGACCTCGATGTCAAGCCACCGGTTAAACGAGCGCGGGAGGCGACCTTGTAGAACTGGAGGCAGCAGTGTCATCTTCGCTGGCAACTTGGGCGGAGCTGGAGAAGAATCTAGAGGAGCAGGAGAAGAAGCTGGTGGAGCATCGTCTCCAATGGCTCCGAAAATAAGTCGAGCTTCACCTTTTGTTATGTCATTGACATCATGAGCCTGCTGCTTCGACTCCTACTTTGTCTGTGATGATGCTCTTGTAGTAGAGTCGGCTACCACTCATGGGCACACATGTAGAAGTCATAATTCCTTGGGTGATTCCCACTTGTAACAAGAGCTGCCTTCTATCCAAATGTAGTTGAATCCTTTTTGTCCTGAGGGTGTAAAATGTGCTTTTATCTTTTGTAATGGAATTTATATTTGTGCCTTTACGCGACAAAAACTGTTGCTCGAGTCCTGGACGATCAGGAGTTGTCTTTGATTTCTTTGTGTTCAAATCCTTTGCGGCCGAGGGCTGTCTTCGAGTCCGTCCAATACTTTGCACTTGCGGGTTCTATCGGGTGCACGACAGTGCTCCCGATGGGAGTAGCCCCCGAGGCTACGCTTGAGTCGAAGGATCAGGCGTAGGCTAAAGTTTGTTTCCTTTGTCGTTGTTTATTGGGTGCGCGACAGCGCTCCCGATGGGGGTAGCCCCCCGAGTCTTTAGGTGATCGTTGGCGATCGGGTGAAGACTAAATGAGCTTCTGCTTCCTCTAAAGTTTTTTCAAGAGTGCTTAGATCTTCATCTGGTTGTGGCCCTGTCAAGACCCCGAGTGCTCATGAAGAAGATCGCGTAGGCGATAGCGTTGCTTGGGGGAAGTTTGCTCTTAAGCCCCCGAGTGCTTTACTTGAGATCGCGTAGGCGATAGAGTTGCTCGAGGGGATTTTATCTTTGAGCTCCTGAGTGCTTTACTTGAGATCGCGTAGGCGATAGAGTTGCTCGGGGGGATTTTATCTTTAAGCCCCCGAGTGTTTTACTTGAGATCGCGTAGGCGATAGAGTTGCTCGGGGGGATTTTATCTTTAAGCCCCCGAGTGTTTTACTTGAGATCGCGTAGGCGATGGAGTTGCTCGAGGGGATTTTATCCTTAAACCCCCGAGTGCTTTACTTGAGATCGCGTAGGCGATAGAGTTGCTCGGGGGGATTTTATTCTTAATCCCTCGAGTGCTTTACTTGAGATCGCGTAGGCGATGGAGTTGCTCGAGGGGATTTTATCCTTAAACCCCCGAGTGCTTTACTTGAGATCGCGTAGGCGATAGAGTTGCTCGGGGGGTTTTTATTCTTAAGCCCCCGAGTGCTTTACTTGAGATCGCGTAGGCGATAGAGTTGCTCGGGGGGATTTTTCTCTTAAGCCCCCGAGTCCTTTAAGATGGCAGTATTTGGGCAACATTTATTTTATTGCGGTCAAGCTATTTACATGAGTTGCCAGTCACGTCCGACCGATAGGGGCTATGGATAGAACAGTCGCAAGTTTGCTACGTTCCATGGGTTGCCCACATCCTCGTCTGTCTTCGGGTTCTTCAGCCTATAGGCACCGCCTCTGATGACTTCTGAGACTATGAATGGTCCTTCCCATTGGGGGGAAAGTTTATGGACATTCTCTTGTATTAGTCGTAGGACTAGATCACCTTTGTTGAAGGTTCTGGTGCGCAATCGACTGCTTTGGTAGATACATAGTTTGTCTTGGTATCCCTCTGATTTTGTCAGGCTGTGTCTCTTGCTTCGTCAGCCGTATCCTTGTCATCTTGTAGTGCTTCTTCTGCTTCCTCTTCTTCGTATCCAGTGACCCGGGGTGCTCCAAACTGGAGGTCGTGTGGTAGGACTGCCTCTGCCCCGTACACCATGAAGAAGGGTGTGTATTGGGTCGCGGTGTTTGGTGTAGTTCGTAGACTCCACAGGACCACGTGGAGCTCTTCTACCCAGTTGCCGGCGGCTTTCTCGAGTGGTGCGAGGAGTCGTTTCTTGATTCCCCCGCAGACAAGGCCGTTTACTTTTTCCACTTGGCCGTTGGACTGCGGGTGCGCGACTGATGCATAATTGATTTTGATTCCCAGTTCTTCGCAGAAGTTCTGAAATTCTGTGGCTGTGAAGTTCGTTACATTGTCCGTGATGATGTTGTGTGGTACTCCGAATCTGAATATGATCGACTTGATGAAGTTGATGGCCGTGAGGGCTGTGGAGCTGGTGATTGGCACTGCTTCAATCCACTTAGTGAACTTGTCGACTGCGACGAGCAGGTGTGTCCTTCCGCCCTTTGATGATTTCTTGAGTGGGCCTACCATGTCGAGTCCCCAGGTGGCGAACGGCCAGGATAGTGGTATGGTTTTGAGCTCTGATGCGGGAGCGTGTGGCCTGTTGGCGAATTTCTGGCAAGCGACGCAACGTCGTACTATTTCCTCTGCGTTTTTCATGGCTGTGGGACAGTAGAACCCAGCTCGGAATGCTTTGGACACGAGCACTCGACTGCTCGCGTGGTGCCCGCAGGTGCCTTCGTGGATTTCGAGCAGTAGGGCTTTGCCGTCTTCTTCGTCGATACACCTTTGGAGTATTTGAGTGATGCTGCGCTTGTATAGTTGTCTGTTGATCACCGTGAACGCCTTGGATCGTCGGCTGATGCGTCGTGCTTCGGCCACGTCTTGTGGTAGCGTGCCTTCGATTAGGAATCGGAGAAAAGGTTTTGTCCAGACTGGTCCTTCGAGCTCTGTCGGAGTTGTGCTGTCGGATGTGCTGGTGCTTGCGCCTTCTGATGGCGTTGCTGCTGCCACCTGCGCCATTTCTGTTGCGTCTTCGCCGTCCTCGAATGCTTCAGGTGTTGCTGCCTGGACCTTGATGGATCTCCGGCTGATGCTTTCGAGAAAATCGCCGGGTGGTACGGGTCCCCGGGTCGAACCGATGTTCGCGAGCTCGTCGGCTTCTGTGTTGTTGTCCCTGGTGATGTAGTTGAGCTCGCAACCATCGAAACTTCCTTCGAGTTCGTTGTAGAGCTTTTGGTATGCCACCATGTTGTCGGCTATTGCGTTGCAATTTCTCATCGTCTGCTGGACGACGAGATTGGAGTCCCCGTAGATTATGAGGCGGGTGGCTCCGCATGTTTTGGCCATGCGCATGCCATGGAGGAGTGCCTCGTATTCTGCCTCGTTGTTGGAGGCGTTACTGAAATTGATCTGGAGGACGTATTTCAGCTTCGTTCCTTTAGGGGAGGTGAGCACGACTCCTGCCCCAACTCCTTGTTGTCTTTTGGACCCATCAAAGAACATTGACCATGAGTTTGATAGGTCAGGAGGGCCTGGTGTCTGAACCTCCGTCCACTTGACCAGAAAGTCTGGGAGTACTTGGGCTTTGATGGTTGTTGGGTGCTTGAACTGCAGGTCCCGTGGGATGAGCTCGATGTTCCACTCGGCGACTCGCCTGGTTGCTCCAGGGTTGTTGAGGATGTCAGCGAGTGGTGCGCTGCTCACGATTGTGATAGGGTGCTCGTCGAAGTAGTGGGATACCTTCCTTGAGGTCATGACTAT
This sequence comes from Bromus sterilis, assembly GCA_950022295.1. NCBI lineage: Eukaryota > Viridiplantae > Streptophyta > Magnoliopsida > Poales > Poaceae > Bromus > Bromus sterilis. Next base: position 12,629,162 of record OX465596.1, read on the forward strand.
GGCCAGTAGTAGCTTCTGATAGTGCGGGTACCGCTGCTAGGATTTGGTCAGGATCATGCTGAGATAGTAGATTGGTCTCTGGATGCTCTGGACCTTCTCTTCTTCTGCGCGCTCGACAACAAGCGTTGTGCTTACTACACTGCTACATGCTGCCACGTAGAGGTATAGCTTCTCTCGTTCCTTGGGTACCGCCAGTATTGGTTTAGTCGAGAGTGTCTTTTTCAGGTCCGCGAATGCTTGACGGGCTTCTTCCGTCCACTCGAATTTCTCTCCTTTTCTGAGCAGCTGATAGAAAGGCAGCGTGCGTTCTCCCAGCCTGCTAATGAAGCGGCTTAGGGCTGCAAGTTTTCAAGTCATATGTTGTACTCCTTTGACGTCGGTTGGTTCTTGCATGCGGGTGATGGCTTGGACTTTCTCAGGATTTGCCTCGATTCCTCGGGCAGAGACCATGTAGCCAAGCAGCTTTCCCGCCGGTATGCCGAATGCGCACTTCTTTGGGTTGAGTTTGATTCTGTATTTGTTGAGCGTCGCGAAGGTTTCGCGCAGGTCGTCGAGTAGTGTGACTGCTTTGTAGGTCTTGATGACGATGTCATCTACGTAGACTTGCACGTTTCTTCCGATTTGCTCTTTCAGGCAGGCCTGCATCATTCGTTGGTAAGTGGCGCCTGCGTTTTTGAGCCCGAAGGGCATGGTACTATAGAAGAATACGCCATATGGGGTGATGAACGATGTGTGCTCTTCGTCTTCTTCCTTCATCCTGATTTGGTTGTACCCTGAGTAAGTGTCGAGGAAGGAAAGTAGATCGCACCCTGCTGTTGAATCGATTATCTGATCGATCCTGGGAAGGGGGAAGTGATCCTTCGGGCAATGCTTGCTGACTGGCCCGTAGTCGACACACATGCGCAACACGGTCGTTTCTTTCTTGGGCACCGGCACTGGGTTGGCTATCCAAGTGGCTTTCTTCGTTTCTCGGATGAACTGAGCGTCGAGTAACCGGTTGACTTCCTCTCCGATTGCTCTGTGCTTGGGCTCCGAGAATCGTCTCAGTGCTTGCTTCACCGGCTTCGTGTTTGGCTTGATGCGTAGGGCGTGTTCCGCGAATTCGGGTGGTATCCCAGGCATGTCGGCTGGGCACCAGGCGAATATTTCCCACTCGTCTAGAAGTAAAGCGACGAGAGCCGTCGCCTGTTCCCCTGGTAGGTGGGCGTACACGCGGACTGTTTTGTCCGGGTCCGTCGGGTGCACTTGGTGAGTGACTGTGTCGCTGTCGATGCTGAAGTCGCGTCCGTACTCCCTGGATTCGCTTCGGCTTACCAGCGGGAAGGTACTCTTGTCCGTCACCATGGCTATTTCTCTGAGTTCTTGTTCGGCTCCGAATGTGTCGGAGATTCTGTGGAAGTCGCGATCACATTGATCGGATTTGATGAAGCTTCCGTTTATCGTGAGGACTCCTCTTGATCTTGGCATCTTGAGCTTGAGATAGGCGTAGTGTGGGACCGCCATGAACTGCGCGAATGTTGGCCGTCCCAATATGGCGTGATACTGTGATTGCCAGTCGAGTACCCTCGAACTCGAGGACGTGCTTTGCGAAGTTGCGTCGGTTGCCGAAGACAACCTCGAGTTCGATGACTCCGAGGGATGTGGCTTCTTCTCCCGGGACTACCCCGTGTAACTCGGTGCTTGATTTTCTCCATACTGATCGTGGGATCAGCATCTTTTGCAAGCTGCTGGCGAAGATGATGTTCATGCTGCTACCCCCATCCATGAAGACCCGATCCATGTCGTATCCCCCGATTTGTGCATCGAGTACTAAGGGCGCGTGCCCCGGTCTGGGTACTGTGGGTGGATGGTCGTCCTGTGAGAACGTGATGCTGGTCTCCGCGTCATGTAGTTGGTAGACTTCGACTATGTTTATGCTCTCAGCTGCTCTGGCCTGCAGGGTTTGGTCGTCGCGTTGCGCTTGCGGTATCCTTCCTTCTTGGATCATGAGCACCTGTGCTTGCAGCGGGCTGTGACGTCCTTCCGGGCTTGAGGTCGGCGATTGCTCGGGTCGCTGGTTACGTCTTTCTTCCTTCTGCTACTCCTTCTTGAGGTCCTCGGCTAACTCGTTGAACAGGCGGTAGTCTCTCAAAGTGTGACCTGACCTGACGCGTCCCCAGTCGTCCTCGAAGCTGTGGATCGTGCAGGGTCCTGCTAGCTGCTCTCTAGCCGTGAGTTTTCTAGATCCGGCGTGCCTCTTCCTTCTTGAGATTTTGAAGATCTGCTCTTGATCCTCCGGGTGCTCGTGGAAGCGAGGGTCGGTTTCGACTCCTCGACTCGTGTCTTGGTGCTTGATGAGGTTGGCGAATTCATCCGGTCTTCGATCTGGGTCGTAGTACTCGCCTACAGGTGTCTCGGAGTCGCTGTCTTGGTTGGCGGCAGATGCTCGCGCGACTGCGTGTCGTCGAGTGGTCGTCGGTTGTGCGGTTGCGTGATGTGGCTCGTTCGTTGGGGCCTCGCCGTAGATCTCCCGCGAGTGCCTTTTGGGTCGTCGATTCCTTCTTACTTGGCGGTGGTTCTGCTGATCGCTGGATTCAATCTCGCAGTCTTCGTCTTGATGTGCGGCGGGTGCCCGGGCGGTGGTGGGTTGTCGAAAGATTTGAGTCCTCGGCTGCGCATCGTAGTTCGTCGAGTGGGATTCCTTCGTAGAGGCCCCTCGCCGTTCTTCTGGGTCGTCGACTCTTCTGGCGCCGGCGCTGTATCTGGCCGTTACCGTAGTATCGGTCTTGGCACGACTGCGGCTTGAGTGGTCTTGATGGGGCGTCGGAGATGTTCGCCGTGATCTTGAATCCTTCGAGTGGGCTAGATCTGGGTCTTGCCCTTGAGTCGTAGCTTGCTGTGGACGGGACCGCCGAGATCGTGATCCCAACCTATGTGGTTCCCACAGACGGCGCCAATTGACGGGGATCCACCCCGGCAAATCCCATGGTCAGGGACCCTGGGTTAGTCATGAGAGACACAGGTTGGACGATAGCTCGTCGGCAAACAGGAAGGCTCGCTCCTGCTCGATATTATTGATGGGGGAGATGCAATTACAGGGGAGGCCAAGGATGGAGCGCTCAAGGCTAGGGTTACAGGTGAGATTCGATGTCTTTGGCGTCACCCCTCCTAGCCCTTATATACCGGGCTAGGTCTCAGGGAGTTCATATACGTGTACATGTAAACTTTCCTAACCCTAGCTTGCTCCGTACGGCAGGTCTTCGCACCTTCCTTGTGAGTCGAGGACTCCTACGTCGGTGCCAACTAGTGGGCCGAGGCCGTATCTTCATGGGCCTTCTGCCTTCATGGACACCAGGTAGGCTCATCCGTAGGAGTCGTGGGGTCACCCCCTCGTCACGCCGCCTCCAGCGGCGTCCGAGGAGCACCTGACTGAGGGCAACAAGAAGGCCAAAGCAGGAAAGGGCGTGGCGCCCGTCGTCGAACGTCTGCAGTCGACGACCGAGAAGTGCATCACTGACGCTGCAAACAACACCGCCATCAGGGAGGAGAAGACCCAGGCGAGGTGGTCGGATCTGTTGACGAAGCAGGACGCCAAGATCGACCTTCTGAGGACGAACGCCGCCGCGAAGAAGAGGAACACCGATTTGGCCTTCCTGACCCAAATGGCGACGATGGACATGGCGGCGATGGACGCGCCGGTCAGCGCATGGTTCGCGTCCGAGCACGGCAAGATCTTGACTCAAATGGCACCGCCCGAGACCACGGCGAGAGCTCCCTCGTCGACCGTCGCACGGATACGTCTCAAACGTATCTACTTTTCCAAATACCTTTGCTATTGTTTTGCCCTCATTCTTGCATGATTTGAACGAAACTAACCCGGACTAACGATGTTTTCAGCAGAGCTGCCTGTATGGTTTTATATTGCGCAGGAAAATGGATTTTTGAACGTCTCAGAAAATTCCCAGAAAAAACACAAAAAATCCACGCACCCGAGGGGCCATTGTGCCAGAAGTGGGACCAGAGGGGTGGGGTCGCGCCCTCTGGCCGCCTGGGGCCCTCCCCCCTCCTCTGGTGCCCTACCGAGGCTCCTATTTATTCATGACGGAGAAACCCTGAAACAGAAGTCGTTTTCCCAATTCACGTCGCGGATCCGCCGCCACCCTCTGTTCTTCTCCGAGAGGGCTAACCTGGAGGCTGTTTTGGCCTCCGGTGAGGGGAGATCATCACCATCGTCATCATCATCACCACTCCATCCTCCCTCCATGACTTCTCCATTCATGTGTGAGTAATTCCCTGCTGTAGGCAAAAGGGACGGTAGGGATTGGATGAGTTAGATCATGTAATAATTTATCAGATTGTTGGGGGCATGTTGCCTATCATCTAGATTGTCGTTTATCATCTTTGCTTCAACTTGTTGCTCTTAATGCTTGTCACTTTGGGCCCGAGTGCCATGATTTCAGATCTGAACCTTATGTGTTTGCATGAATATATTTGTGTTCTTGATCCTATCTATGAGTTGTATGCACCTGTTATAGTCCGGAACCGGCGATCCCAAATGTGACAGCTTGGGACACCAAAGGGGATGGACTATAATTTGGGGATTCCATGTATCCATTGATTGTTAATGCTTTGTTCCGGTGCTCTTTGACAGGAGCACCTTAATCTCCATAAGTTTCTTTTGGCCCCGTTCGTAGCGGGTTGGTAGGACAAAAGATGTTGTGCAAATTCTTATTGCAAGCACGTACAACTACCTATGGGGTGCATGCCTGATGTTTGATTTATTCCTAGATGATCATTGCTTTTCTGTGTGCCTTGCCTCAAGTTAAATACATGACGTGTCTTATCCATGCTGCGCCCAACCATCCATCTCCCTAGCCTACAGTGTTTTAATTCTGCAGGTTACTAGTTGTTTACTTTGGCTGTTTTACCACCACTATTTCCGTTGCCACCATCACTTCTATATCGCAGTTACTATTAATATCTTGTTGCAAATAAGTGTATCTCAGGTGCTGTGGAATTGACAACTCCACTGTTAAAGCTTGTGGATATTCTTTGGCTCCCCTTGAGTCGAATCTATAAATTGAGTTATTCTTACCCGCGAAGACTATCTCGATCCCCTGCAATTGTGGGTTATCACGCACCAACCGCCACGCCAACTGCCTTGCCCCGGAGCACGTCGTCCACTCCGTCCACACCGACCGCCGAGCTCACCGATCCCATGGCGATTGTCGTCGACCTCAACGGCCCCATTTGAGAACATGCCCCGACCGGCCTATCGCCCTACTTTTGTTCCCCCGCGTAGATCACGCCGCCTGTGGCATGCGAACGCCGATTCCTGGCATGTTGATCGCCGTACCTTGCAATTTTTTGAAAGCGGGAAGACATATTTGGAATTTTATGCGGTTTCGCCGTTTCGTGGGGGGCGACCCTGGGTGCGCGGCTAGGAAGAAAATCGGCCCAAGCCGTAATTTGTGCCGGTGGACCCAAAGTGGCGCTAAAATAGCGTCGAAAAACGGCTTGGGGGCGAACGGCTGGAGATGCTCTAGAGAGCATCTCCAGCCGCGCACCCAAGAGGCCCCCAAGGTGGCGCTATTTGCGTCGGACGAATGAATTCTGCCCTACCGCGCCCCCCAAGAGCCCAATTAGCGCCGAATTGGGCCGAAATTGAGTCCGGCGAACCCAAGCCGACCTGGCGCGCTAGGGGGCGCCGGATGAAACAAATTGGTGCGAAACGGCGCGAGACGGGAGGAAAAACCGTGGTTTCGTGCGCCACTCGCAGAGCGGGGGGCCATCTGTCGGTGTCTACACCCTTGGCGTCCTGATCCTCTCGCCTTGGCTTCCCCGCGCCTGGCGCCGTCGCAAGCGAATCAATGCGCTACCGGCGTCCAGTCCAATCGGTGCAGGCGAATCAATCTGGTGAGGAGTCCAATCGACCCCCCGTCGCCGCGTGTTCTCGTCCGGTGACGTCGCGCGTCCACACCCCTCTCGCCCACTAGCCGCTATAAAAGCCGGGGCTCGCCGTAGAATGCCGCGCACCAGCTCTTGCTCTCATCTCCCCCTCACGCTCGCCTCGCCGCTCTCTCTTCTCTCCTCGCCGCCGACACCTCTGCACCATGGGCGAGTGTTTCCCCAGCGGCCGCCGCGCGCTCAGGATGTGGGAGGCGCTGCTTCTCGCTCTGGCGGGCTACCCATGCCCGCCTGACACGCGCCCCCACGCCTGGGTGCTGAGCAACGGCGGCGTGCCGGTGCCGCCGATACCTAGGGATGGCGCCGAGTTCGCCACGGAGGTCCACGCCGTCCGCCAGGGCATGACGGAGGAAGAGTGCAACAATCCGGCGAACTCACCGGACAACTTGGCCAGCTGGACGGCCTACTTCGAGAACTGCCATGCCCAGGCCATCGCGTCGACGAATGGCCTGCAGCCGATGGCGGGCAGGCAGAATGCCGGCGGCCGAAGGCAGTGGTGGAGCGCGGAGGGTCGCAACCTCGCCTTCGTGCTCGACCACATCGAGGCTGGCAACTAGCCGCGCCTCCAGTACCCGGCGCTTTTTTAGTTTCCAGTACTTTTTTTATTTTAAGTTTAATGTTTATGTAAATTAGACCTACTATGTGAATTCGCCTAAAATTTGCCATAAATTTGGATGAATTTCGCCGAACTTGGATGCTTGTTTGGGGCCGCGGCTGGGTGAACGGTCGGGCCCAATGCGTTTTCGCCGCAAAGAGGACCCCAAGCGGCGCTAAAATAGCGCCGAAATAGGCCCTTGGGGGCCGAACGACTGAAGATGCTCTTACACCTACTCCTTTCCCCGCTCGTCCGCTCTAGTGGTGAACGGAGTGAAAGACGAACATTACCTTGCAGCTCTTGCTTGTCGAGAGGCGCAGGCGTTGGCTTTTGACTTGACGTTGCAACACATCGTTATTGCATGCGATGACAGGAGCCTGATTAAGGACATCAGGAATGGAACAGAGGGTCTACACTCGGTGATTATCAAGGAGATCAAGCGCAATTCTGCTTTATTTCAATATTGTAGCTTTATTTTTCGGAAAAAACTTCTAGTAGTGGTTTTTGAACTAGTTAAGTTTATTTTTTTTAGATGTTGACAAGCATGTGTGGCTCCTCAACCCGCATAATCTTATTTATATCCGGTTGGTTGTGAATTCAGTTGAATAAAGGGTTTTCTTACACTCAAGAAAAAACCTAGGCCTCATTTGGCTCATAGGATAAGAAAATCGTAGGAATAGGAAAGCCATGGGAAATGGAATGACATGTATCTCAAATCCTATGCATAGGAATAGAAAAGGAGATGTTCTTTGGTTCACATCATAGAATTTTTTTCATTGAGTGTAGGCTAATGTTTATTTTCCTATGAAATATGGAGGATAGGAACAATTCCTCCACAGAAATAGAATTCTATTCCTACAAACCAAAGGGCTCTAAAGGATTTTTTTTCCTACAAGATTCCTATCCTATGAAATTCCTACATAATAATTCCTTCGAACTGGACGAGGAGCAATTGATCCCGAGCTCATATGAGCTCGGGTGAACAGTAAAATCGTAAAAAATCAAAAAATATTCAAAAAATTCTGAATTTTTTTGTGACGAACCTTTGACAAATTTTTGATATGCTTGCAAAATTTCATCACAAAATAACATCCGTGGAATACACAGCAAAAAAACAAAATTGATGCTCCAAAATGTTATTTTTTTGTAGCATTTTGGAGCATCGATTTTGTTTTTTTTGCTGTGTATTTCACGGATGTTATTTTGTAATGAAATTTTATAAGCATATCAAAAATTTGTCAAATTTTACTGTGTATTTAATTTATTTTTGATTTTACTGTTCATCTCGAACTCATATGAGCTCGGTTTCACTTGGTACTTTCCCTTCAAACCAAAGGAAGCCCTCTTCCTCCTTCCCCCTCCAGATCTGGCGAATTAGGATAGCCCGAGTATTATTTTTGTGGCGGCGGCGGCCATGGACGATGAGGCGGCGGCGGCTGCTTCCGCATCCAGGAAGAGGAGGCGAGAAGAGCCAGCACCGCAAAAGACCCCGGCGAGCGTAGAGGCTGGCGGCGATGTCGCGAATCTCGACCTCATTAGCCTCCTCCCAGACGACATCCTCGGCACCATCATTTCTTTGCTGCCCAGCACCAAAGGGGCCGCCCGGACGGCAATCCTCTCCTCCGCCCCTCTCAACCTCGAAGTCCGCTTCGAGCCCTCCGTGCAAGAAGAGCGCGACCAAATCGCCAACATCTCCAAGATCCTCGCCGCGCACCCTGGTCCCGCCCGCCGCCTCGCCTTTCGCGGGTCCGGCAGCATCCGCCTCCGCCCTTGCCTCTACGACACGTTCGATGGCTGGTTCAGGTCCTCCGCCCTCGATGGCCTCGAGGAGATCGACTTGCACGGGGACGGCGACTCTCCGCTGCCACCGTCCGTGCTCCGCTTCGCTTCGCGCCCACGCTGCGCGTCGCCGACATCTTGTGCTGCGGCTTCCCGGAGATTGATGCTGCTGGTCCCGCGCTTAGCTTCCCTCGGCTGAAGCAGCTCATGCTCCGCGGTGTCTCCATGTCGGAGGCGACCCTCCACCACCTGCTCGCCGGCTGCACCGTCCTCGAGGGACTCCAGATGGACCACCTTTGCGGGATCAGCACCATCCGGATCGTCTCGCCGACTCTACGAGTCTTTGGTGTCTCTGGTTCCTACATCCCTATCTTCAATAAAGAGGCGGTTAAGTTCAGCGAGCTTGTCATCGAGGATGCACCTTGCCTTGAGAGATTGATACCAGGCGAATATAGTCCGAGGACAATCAGGGTCATCTCGGCGCCGAAATTGACGGTGTTGGGCTGCCTGTCTAGACAAAACTCAACCTTGTGTTTGGAACCACTATTGTTAAGGTAGAACAGGTTTCTTCTTTTACCTTGTTGAAACTTCTTATTTCTTGACTGATGTGTGTGTGTGTGTGTGTGTGTTCCCTCCAGGACATGATCCCCATCAGCTCCACAGCATCCATGCGCACAGTGAAGGTCTTAGCTCTAGAATCTATCGGCCCCAATCTGGATGCAATTGTTGGATTCCTTCGATGTTTTCCATGCGTGGAGAAGCTATACGTCCAGGTGAATGTTAAATGTTAACTGCTCCAGAAAGTAGATTACATGGAATTAAGCCCATTCAAAGCTGCTCTAACCTTCTTCAGTCATTCATCTCTGGCTCGATGCCTAGTTTGGACATATGAATAACACTCTTTCGGTGAATTTGATTTCCATAATAAAGTTTTATTTTTAGTAATTTTGGACATATGGACATTGTTCAATAATTCTCAATACACGTGTCATGCAGCTAATCCATATGTGAGTAGATGCCAGCTATAAAGAAATTACTCTTTTCATTGTGACCTGTGTGGTGGCCGCTAATACATAATTTGTTCTTTTCAGTCATTGTATAGGAAGAATATGAAAAATGAGCTACTCCTACAACATGGGGCACTCGATCCTATCGAATGCCTTGATCTTCATCTCAGAGAAATATTACTGATGGGCTATCAAGGCAACACAGCAGATATTAAATTTGCTAAATTCTTTGTTCTGAATGCAAGGGTGGTCAAGGTAATTAAATTGGGTGTCTATGATAGTAGTTGCTACAGTCCAAAAGAGATATCTGATTCCTCAAAATGGAAATGGATGGCTGATCAGCGCAGGCAGCTACAACTGGATAAGAGAGCTTCTAGAGACGCACGGGTTGATTTCATAGACTATTGTAATAGTCAATGTTTTATCAACGACAAGCACATACATGATATGTGGATGTCTGACCCCTTTGATAGGTCATTATGTAAATGCTGTTCTAACATGGCACCTTATGGGCTGGCGAGGAAATGGGGTCAGCGGCGACCGGCTTGATATGCCTTTTGAAGAGATACTCTGTTTTATGTTGGTGTGTCTTCATTCCAAACATTCTAGGGTCTAAGCTACCTTTGGTCTTTTTCAGACTGTTATGCTGAACCTGGGAATATTGGCTTATCCCCGATGTTTTAGTTTGCCAAGTTGTTTGTTGTGCAAAATCTGGTAGCCGAGATATTGAATTAGTGCTTGGTCATTCCATAACATATCCATTTAGCATTCTCTTGCAAAAACAACACTGAAGTTTCTTCTAATGCAATCAAAGCCTGGAATGTGTCGTGTGTGATGCAAGGTATGGTGCCATTGTTGCAATGCGAACCGAATAAACACAAACACTGACTGGCTGAAACAAGAAAAGAAGAAATTATGTTTCGCAGGTAGACCGAAAAAGGAGCCTGCAGTTTCATATGTATGTACCCCATCAACCCGAGAGAATCCTGGATTACTTGGATGGCGCATTGTTACTTGCGAATTGTTCTGTTGCTACTTCTTGCCTACTTGCTGCAGATGGCTTCTTGTTCACAATTGCAAAGTCGGTTTCAGTTAGCGATGTGTAGCTCTAATGTACTGCCTCCGTCCCATAATATAGTAACATTTTTTGAGTTAGACTAGCTCAAAAAACGTTAGTACATTATGGGACAGAGGGAGTAACAGTCAGCGAGAGCGTCTCCGGCACCCGGCGCAGGACGACCTTCACCGCTCCCGCTTCGACTCGCTGGTGTCCGCGTCCAGGGCCTCCTCGGCCGCGTCCCGCAGGAGCGCGGTGGTGGACGAAGATGAGCGGCGCCGACAGTGGTGGCCGGCGGCTGGCCCTTCTTGCTGGGAACGCAACCGCCGCCCTTGCCCTTCTCCGGTGCCGAGTTTAGCATCAGTCAAATCAAGCACTGGATGCCGAGTTTAGCACCGAGGGAGAAGAAGACTACGACTAGTATGCAAATGCCAATTCTGATTACGTACAAAACATTCAATTTGTTGTTACCACGGGTCATGGAGCAGAAAGAATGTGGATGCCCGGCCTACAATCCACGAACTAGAGAAGCAGGCCGAAACCAACACGACGTGCAAAATTCATCAAAGCCAACAATGGGGACACTACAAGCGAGCAAGATAGGGTCTTCATAAAGAAGAACGTTGTTGTGGCGACATCGCCATCCGATCTGATGGGCTAGATCTAAGGTTTTCCTTGTGCTCGAATAGGGAAGTAGATAAAATCCATGACAACGCCTCCAAGAAGAAAAACGACAACTGCGATTGTTGCCGCAGTCAACAATGACAAGCCGAGAAATTTCACCCTGGCATGAGTCTGAGCAATCCCATAGTCGTCGAGTCCGAAATCGAAGATGGGGCAGTCAGGTTGTCGGTCGGAACCGCCGCCTTAGGAGGGAGGGTTTGCACCTGCCGTTGTAGGGTGGGACTGGGCGCCGCTGTGCACGATCTTTGGATCTTGCGCGATGCGAGTCATGAAGGTGGGAAGGATCGAGGGGGCAGCGAGTTAGGGAGTCAACTGATGCGGAGAGATGATAATGGCTTCTCGCCCTTCGTTGGTTACCCCAAGTGGAAGGTGAGATGTATGACAGCAGCAAATTTCTCTCAGTGAAGATACCGAGGTTTATGTCTCCAGCAGGACTCCGAATGCTACTAGTAGGTGTCAACAACGCAATTAACGTGGACCTGCACACAAATACAAATAGTTTTGCTCCTAACGAAGTTCAGAAAGGTTGTCAATCTCTCCGGCCTTGTTGTTTACAAAGGATCAACACAACATATAATAGTGGTGATAATTGCAAATAAAAGAAAAGAAAGAAATAAATTGAGCATGTAAACAGTGATGAAAATATGGACCAGGGTACCATGATGTTCACTAGTGATGTCTCTCTCCCAAAAGACGATAAAATATTTTAGAATGTACTCCCTCCGTCCGGGTTTATTAGGCCCCAGGACCATTTTTATTATACCAAGGCATATAGTAATTTGCTCATATTAACCACTTCATCCCATTTCCAATTCATTATCTCATATGCTAGTTTTCACATGCAACCAATGATTTTTTTTGCATGCAGTGTATTTATTTCATAGCAATGGGACTAACAACAATAACTTTTTCATGCAACCAACGAAAAAGATGCATGCACACAACTTCCCAAGACGAGACATTATAAAAAGGGACATGCTTATGCTGTTTACGGGCTTAATAAAACGAAACGAAGGGAGCAACTTGCATCAGTCAATTTTTCTTGTTAGCTATGAGGCCGAAGATGATGGTGTCGGCGTGATCGTAGCAAGGCTGGAGGACGCCGGCGAGGCTCCAAACAAGAATGGGTTCGGGACGATGCGACTCGCCATGAACACTTAGGATGCGTTTGGTTGAAGGGCTATCCTCTCAGGGACAGGGATAGCCCTCTTTTATACTGGTTGCCATCTGTTTGGATCTGAAGCAAAGAGGGATAGGGTCAACCAGATGCTGGGAATATTCTTAAAAAAAGGGATAGCACCAGCCGCTGAAAACGGCCGGGTCGTGGCATCCCTCCTGCGATGGCCACCGCAGAGCGAGCCTCGGAGCCCGTTCCTCCGCCGCCGCTCGAGCGCCGCTCCTCCGCCGCCGCCCAAGCGCCGCTCCTCAAGGGAGGGGTCGGATGAGGAGGAGGGAGGAGGAGGAGGGCGGAGGAGGAGGGAGGAGGAGGAGGGAGGAGGAGGAGGAGGAGGGACCAGAGGAGGAGGGAGGGGTCGGATGAGGAGGAGGAAGGAGGAGGAGGGCGGGGCCGGCCGCTGGGGAGGCCGGGCCGGAGGAGAACGGCGGGCGGGCCTCGCGACTGCTGGGGAGGCGGGCGCGGGTGAGGCTGGACGGAGGAGGAGAGAGGGGCCAGATGAGGAGGAGGGAGGAGGAGGGCAGGGCCGACCGTTGGGGAGGCCGGGACGGAGGAGAACGACGAGGGCGGGGCTCACGGCCGCTGGGGAGGCGGGTCGGAGGAAAACGACGGGCGCGGGTGAGGCTGGACGGAGGAGGAGGAGGCGGCGCGGGGGAGGAGAACGGCGGGCGTGGCTCGCGACCGCTAGGGAGGCTGGCCGGAGGAGTAGGGCGGGCGCGGGGGGAGGCTGGACGGAGGAGGAGGAGAAGGAGTTGGGCGGCGCGGGGGAGTTTGGTCGAAGGAACAGGAAGGCTGGGCATATCCCTTCTAACCAAACAAAACAGGGGATGATCCAATCCTTCCAACCAAACAAAAAAAGGGCTAACCCTAACCAGCTGGTTAGGGATACCCACAACCACCCTAGGCCATCCCTCAAACCAAACACATTCTTAGGTGAAGGCGAGTTGGAGGTTGACGGATCGTGTGCGCGATGAAGGGGTTGCGGTCTCACTGAGAAAATCTACTGGTCGGGAGACTTAGAGGAATAGCTAGGGATGGTTGAAATGTGGCTCAAACCGTGGTTGTTAGTAGCACGAGAAATGAAAATTGTGCAAATTGTGATTGTTGGATGATGATCTGACGGTCCAAAAAATCCACCGATGATAAATTTAACCATTGCTTAATAAATAAATATCCGTTCTGTTTCATATTAATTACAACTAAAATAGATGTATCTATGGAAAAATTCCTTCGTTTCATAATAAATATCGTTCATTAATAGTATAAAATGGATCCAAAGAAGTATTTCACTCCATCCAATGATTGCAAACGAACTTATGCACGAGTGTGAATCAACCTGTGGTTGAGTTGGTTATGTGGATGATTGTATCCCCAGTCCACCAGAGTTCGAATATTAGATTTGACAATGGTGTTCGCATTTTCTTGGATTTATTTCAGGGCTTCCGGTGATGCGCTTTCAGTGGGAGGAGACGTTCCCGTCGAAGACGAGGTGATGACTTCGTTAATTTTAAGATGATGTACCGGCTCAGTATTACGAAGATGCTCATAGGGGTAGGATGTGCATGTGTGCGTCATAGGGGTAATTGTATACTCGTATACGTGAGCGTCTGAGTTGTAATGTGTTCCTAAAAAATTTTATGCACGAGTATATTTAATATTGACCCCTTAAAAAAATTAATATTGGATCCGTGGACAGATGGTTCTAGAAGCACCGGAACACACCATTCCTCGCAAATTCGTACTCATCCGGCGCGAACACACAACCCGAGGCCGCCTCGGCCGCAGCCAAACTGAAAAAAAAAAAAACAGACCACCCCGGCCACCGGCCGCCGCCCGCAGGTCCGCCGATGGAGAGCCCTCACGACGGCCCCCTCGGAGAGGCCGACCTCGCTCCGTCGACGGAGGAGGAGGAGAGGATGCTGCACGAGATGCTGCTCCGGGACCGCCAGCAAGGGGAGGGGGTCGATCTGCCGGAGGAGCTGCTGCGCTCCAACGACCAGCTGCAGCAAGACGAGGTACGGCCCTCCACCTGCTCGAATCGATTGCTTGCTTCGTCGCCCTGCGCCTCTTCGCGGATGAGCCCCTCGTGGACTGCGGTAGTTCTCGTGCCCATCGATCGCAACCTCCGATTGCGACATAGTTGTGCCGGCAGACTTGGTAGGGTGTAGAAGAGGCGCTAGCGAGACGGAGTGGATGAAAAATCATCTTTTTTCCTTCAATCTAGGGATCAACTGTTCGGTCTCTACCAGTCATGGACCCTACTCCCTATTCTTGGGTGGTAACCGGCGCCCAGATGGAGCATTGACCATGCTAATGTTGACCAATCGTGCACGCCAGTTTTGTAGCAGTCTAGAAAAGCATGCATAGCGCACACAGCTCTATATCGATGGTCTACAGAAGATGGTTGCGAAATTAGAGTGACACTTGTAGGTTCCATTAAGAATGCAAAACATTGGAATTGGTGCAAAATCAAATTAGTTCTCTGTCTCAGATCAGATGAATAGACAACCGAGTAAATATATAAGCTATCTTCTGATATAATTTTTCTCTGATATATGATTGCGCAGATGCTGGTACTTGAGGCAATTTATGGAGACAATTTAGATGTTTTTGGTGAAAATTCTGTACCACGCTCTTTCCAGGTACATCTGTTTTCCTATATTCATTTTCTGGAGGAATTCATTGTTGTTTTAATAGATCCCGGAATTCCAGTTCCAGGACTCATCAGTTACCAAAATATCAACAAAAGTTGTGGCACCCTTTTCTTATTCGTTTCAATTCTTTGCAGATCCAAGTGCACTGTGAAATTCCAGATGGTATCAATGTGTCCACAGAACTCCAGTGTGTTGATGATTACTCAACCGACCAGTTCACATTCAGAGTCAAGCACCTGGCTCCAATATCACTGACATGCCTTATGCCTCCATCATACCCGAGCCATCATCCTCCACACTTCTCCCTTGGTGTACAGTGGTTGGATAGAGTGAAGGTCTCCACTCTTTGTCACATGCTTGACTTGATTTGGGCACAGCAACCTGGACACGAAGTGGTTTTTGAGTGGGTGCAGTGGCTCCAGAGCTCTGCGCTCTCTCATCTTGGTTTTGATGGTGGAATAGTCATACAAAAGTCTGACAGCATGATGACTCATGTTGATCGTCGGGTTGTTGGAGAGATTCTGTCTGTACAAGATGTTGTTCAACGGTTGATCAGTTACGATGAAGAGCAATGCCTTGAAACATTTCTTCAGGGCCTCCATGTCTGCACAATTTGTTTCAGTGAGCACCCAGGTAAAATAAGATGCTCCATTTGATGCTCAGATATTCTCCCTGGTGCTCATTTTTGCAACGTGTTGCATTATATTATCTTTACTTTTTTTGCCAGGACTTACCATACGTTATTTCAAAACTCCATATCCATCATAACTTGATTTGTTGTTTTCAAACAGTAATGGGGAACACTACTAATACAGTATTTATTGGACACTGATTTATGCTGAGGTGTAATACCTGATTATTAGATTAAAATACTTAATACTCTATAGTCTGGGATATTGCTGGGTATATCTGCAGTCAAGCAATCATTAGAAAAAGTAAACTACAATTTGGCTTGGTTCAAACCTGTTTCAACTAGTTAGTAAACAGGTTAAACCTGACAAGCAATGTAAATTATTTTGCATTCCATACCTAGGCGAAACTAACAATTTGGAGTATGGCCCCGTTAGCTGCATATATTGTGTGTAAATACAAGTTAAACGTTACACAGGAACCCAGGTACAGCCCAACTTCCTAAAGAAGCTAAGCCCTTATTCAGTGATAAGCTTACTTTGCCTGTAAAAATAAAAAAAGTATGGACATGGTGTTTCTGCACCCAGGAGCATATGCTCCTGATTTTTAAAATGTATTTTTAAACACATTTAAAATGTCAAAAAAATTGAATAAAAAATCTTGGGTATACATCTTAACGTTTTTTATCTTCACGAAGTCGTTTCACGGAAAATCGACTTATATTGTGTCGTGTGTAAAAAAGACAAAAACTTGTTGCTAAAAAGGCTTTCCATTAGACACATTTTTTGTCTTTTTTACAGAGGTTATGAAACATGTCGGATTGTCATGAAATTTGTCGTGCGCACATAGAATGTTGAGATATACATGACAAATTTTTGTTCCAAATTTTTTAACCTTTTGAAATATCGTTTTCAAAAGACGAGAGCATCTACACCCATGTGTAGAATTGGATTAAGCTTATTTATATAGTTTCTATAATTGCAGCATTATAATTAATCGCTTCCATGTGTCATGCTGCTGAGGTATAGCCTCATGAACAATACAAGTTCCATCATGTCTAGAGTTTGGAATGTTTAAAAGTTTAATCTGTCTTTATTCTTTTGATTCCCCTCAGGCGTCGACTTTGTAAAACTTCCATGCCGTCATTACTTTTGCTGGAGGTGCATGGAGACATACTCAAAGATGCATGTGAAGGAAGGATCAGTCCTGAAATTGGTGTGCCCTGATAGCAAATGTGGATGTTTTGTTCCTCCTAATCTGCTGAAGAGGTTGCTTGGAGATGCAGATTTTGAACGGTGGGAAAGATTGATATTTCAGAAGACTCTAGACTCAATGACTGATGTGGCTTACTGTCCAAGATGTGAAACAGCTTGCCTGGCAGACGAGGACAGCGCCCAGTGCTCCAATTGCCTCTTCACCTTCTGCATCCGCTGCAGACATCGTCGCCACATAGGGGAGAGATGCATGACTCCAGAAGAAAAACTGATTTCCGTACAGGTTCAAGATCTATATAAACACTACATATTCTTCTATTAGCTACCTGTCCATGTTCTGATCAGAATCCATCTAAATGGTACATATTCTGTTGTACTGTTATGTTCAGTATGAGAGCTAACTTTGTGCTTCCAACATATAAGAACATGAGCATTAGGAATGTCCAAATTATTATTAGATATTTCATGTAATAGATAGCTTTTTTTTTTCAGAATAGTAAACGTAGTTTTGTTAAACTCTTCATTGTTGAATGGTGAATCATGGAATCTAGTGAAGTTCTAGACATGGAATGTTTGTGCAGTGTTTAGTCGTATTATGTGCGTTTTAACATGTTTCCCTGCTGAATTATTGTTAGAGAACTTAAAATTGCACTTTGGATGCCACGCGTTGCCTGATCCAATGCCACTGTGGAATCTGGTCCAAAGTGCAAGATAAGTGCGGCTCCACTGATCTTATATATAACATCTGAACATACCTCGTCCAGAATGTAAATAGCAACATAATACCTCATCTAAATGGAAATTACTCAAGGAAAATCCATTGCAAGATAATCTACCTGGTACGCATCATGGCGTTCTTCTTGATACAAAGGCGGACATACCATTTGTGTATTGTAGAAAAAACCATAGCTCTACTTGCATATAATATATCTGTATTCTAGACACAGTAACTATTCTCAAGTAATTCTGTTTCATAAGAAAGCATTCTTTTAGTTGGTTATTGCAAAACATGGTGCCATTTCCAGCAAGATGGGGATTCCAAGTTCCATAATGTGTTTAATTTCTATTCATCATTTGTCTTTCTCTTTCAATGCAACGAGAACAGTATTGAGATCGCATTTGTTTATTGTGCCATTTGTTTTTATTCAGGAGCGTGAAAAGGTACGCGACTTGAGCAAGCGCAATGCTGGAAGTAGGACCTCGGCGAGTGATATATTTAGCATCAAGGAAATACTTCGCTCTTGTGTCACGTGTCCGCATTGTGGCTTTGCCATCTCACGTGTGTCGGGCTGCGACCAGATGCTTTGCAGAAACTGTGAGAAGTCGTTCTGCTATGCATGTGGCAAGGCATCAAGTCAAGGTCATACAAGGTATATATTCTTGTGACGTCCCCTGGTCAAGTGTGATCTGTTAAGCATCCTGTAGCATAGTTATCCTCTTGATACCAATTCTGAACCAATGCTCTCTTTTGACAGTGAACAGTGCAAGATCGATAGGGAGAAGCTGAGAAAGAAGGTGGAGGTGAATGATCTCGTCAGGAACATGCAGAAAGAGATGAAATTGGCACTGTCCAGAGCGCATCCCTGCCCGGGCTGCCGCCAGCCAAATTTCAAGGTAAAGCTTTGGTGGCTTCCATATGTCATGATATATGTATTTGCGATATTTTTCATCGTGCCCTGAAGATAGTTCTAGGTTTGTTTGTTTTCATTTGATGATTCTGGTAGATGAATACAGTCTCTGATTTGAGCAGGTGGGGAACAACAACCACATCTTCTGCGAGACATGCCGGGTTCACTACTGCGCTCTGTGCCACACGGTGGTGCGCAAGAGCACGGAGCACTACGGCCCCCGGGGGTGCAAGCAGCACACCGTCGACCCTGACTTTGCTTAGAGACACTTGAGCGACCAAAGAAGAGCGAAGATCATGAATTGTTTTTTATTTTATTTTTGGATGACGATGATCCAAGGGCTGGCGCTGGTTTTGGCTACGTCGAATAGGTTTAGTCCTCTGCCGTCAAATGGCCCTGGTAGTCACACTTACAACCATCTTTTTTTTGACCGAACATGCCAGTAACAAGATAGTTGGTTAACCTCTGAACCGTGGATCATCGCATGTCGAGGAGCATCAGTTAACTTATGCGCGAGAGCTTTATAACGGCAGAGCTTTGCTGGATTTCCAGTTTTCAGTATAAGATAATGTTTACAAAAGCATCAAGGCCCGGAAACTTCTTTTATTGTAAATGAAGGAGAAAAACAAAACTATATGTGCCGTTGCTTCGTTTGGTGCTGCCAAAGTAGTATCTGTTCCTCTTGGCGTTGCTGTTGGTCTCACTGTCCCTCCGTGGGCACAGGATCGTCCCTCTGACGAACTGTCAGCACCCCCGGGACTTCTGCTCAACCAAAACATATATATTAGCCGATCTATGTGAGAATGGCGTGTGGGCCCGGTTGCGAGCCGCGACACGACGCCGGGCGGCGTCACATCACCTTTGCAGAAAGCGGCATGGGAGTGGCAGGAAGTTGGGAAGATCACTCACTTGTTAGCCTACGGGCCTGGTTGTTGGTGAGGTAGGCGCTGAACGTCCCAGGCTCGGTCTCAAACGTGACGCTCCGTGCAGCGTCGACGCTTCAGGTTTCCAGAGACAGAAGCGTCAGAAAATTGGAGTAGAAATGATCGATCGAGAGGTAGAAGAAGGAAGCAGGTGAGGGCCAACCTGCCGAGCAAGGCGGCGAGCAAGCGGAGGTTGTAGTCGTCGTCGTCGGCGCCCTCCACCAGTCGGACCGTCACCTCGAACAGGTGGGTCTCCTGCCCCCTCCGTTTCGCCGGCGCGTCGGCGTCGGGGACGAGGGTGGCCGCGGCTGCGAGCGTCAGGACGGCGAGCGCCATCACCACCAACTGGCTCCTGGGCTTCGCCATGGGTGTACGGTGCCGGGTGCGTTGTGGCAGCTGAGAAGATCGGTCTGGGTGTGTAATCTTGGGGGGAAATGAAGTGAACTGGGAGGGTTTTATGGGCGCTCTCGTCCGGGGTTTTTGAGGCTGTTACGTGGGTCTCATTTAAGAATCTCAGTGTGACTTGCGTTTTCAGTGCGTGTTAATGCTATTGTTAGATTTATTTAAGACAAGCACAACTTCATGAGCGTTTGCAGTACTAATTACAGCTTACAACAGCAGACAGTTATGTAGAGCTGGTAGTTTCACTGCGAGGGAATATAAATTATTCGTGCTTCTGAATGAACAGGAAACACTGCATTCTACTACCTCTGTTCATTAATGTAAGACATTTTGATAATTCAAATGCAACACATCTTATATTAATGAACAGAAAGAGTACTTAACAGACGACTAGGAAGTTCGTGTCAGGAGTGCTGGCGTCCCCATCTGCTAAATCATGATAGCATGCATAACAAACATGTCAAATTTCAGTGTCATCTATGAATTGATTGATATAAAAAAAAGAGGAAGACATGAACTTGATACTGAATTCATCCATGTTTACATAACATTACGCGCAGCCACAAAATAAGAACCATCCATCCATCACACCTATTTACTGGGCTGCAGCCGTTCGATCAGGGCAACGTACAAACATCGTTATCGGCAAAGCTATTATAACCTAATCTGCAAAAACAGCAACAACAGGCGCATGGAATTTCATGCTAGAACTTTATCCCCACGCATTCCGGCGACCCCCAATGCTCGCCCTGTATCCCGGTAAACTCGACCCGCTTTCTGCACATCGTGCACATCGTGCAATAGCTGGCTTGGCACGCCCAGCAGAAAATGTACTTCTGGTTATCCTGGACGCGTGTGGATGTTAGTTAGTGTACATACAATACAAGCAGAGGCAAAACCAGTACTTCTCTTAACACGGATCATCAAAATGCCACTTCATTCATGCCGTGTTGCATGCATGCAGACTGAAAAACATTGGTTTCATTACCTTGTAAATCTTTAGACGGCACTTCGGACATTTCACGGTGCTGCCCACCGGTTGACTCTGAGCTCGCCTGCGGTTTCCAGCTTCTAGCTGTTCAAGGCGCTTCCGCCAGTCCGTCGTGTCCTTTTCTTTCTCCGCATAGAGGTCACAGTCCCTACTGCAGTTTGTCAAATCATACATGCATAGAGATAAGTTAAGTAGGCCTGAGACTGTTGTGTTTTTTACATTCAAAAGACCATGGATATCTCAGACTCGCCTACCTGAAATGGGCATAGCCAGCGATGATAGCTTTGCCGCAGAGGAAGCAGAATGCCTGGCCACAGCTGATGCACACCACCTTGTTGCACCCTTCCGTTTTGCTGATGGTCATTCTGCATTTTGGACACGACCTAGCATCGCTGTAAAGCGTCTTAATGTTCATCATTTCTTCCACCATTTCTTTCGCGGTCATCTTGCCTGCCGCCTGCAGACATAAAAATGGAGGACAACAGATGGGAGGTATTCAGTAACTTGAAATTATTATCCAAAGGTCAATACGACCGGTAGTGGTGCAACAAGGAGGTGCCAAAAGCTTATGAAACTCTACAAAGATCAATCATAGGTTGCAAATCAAATGTATATTGTATATTTGAAGGATTAAGTATTTTTTCAAACTACGAAAGTTATTCCACAACCCATTATCTACCTTGGTCGAAGAGATTTTCAAATTGAGCCCTATAAACCGGAAAGGGGGGAGTATATATAGCAATGCAAATTTCAAACACAATAATCTACTCTCAGTCTTTGTCCAATCCTACAATATAATGTAGGCCCTCCTAGTCCTTCCCCAAAAATAAGTTATGCATAATTATGCGTGCAGTAATTTATTGATTTTTGACGAAAAGGCCGGCTAACCAGCTTTTCATTGATCATTGGGGGTTTTTACAGACTTAGGGCCCGTTCTGATGTCCTACAGCTTCTCAAAAACTTCTCATATTCAGCTTCTTGCTCGGCTTCTCGCTTCACCTGGCGCTGGGAAATCGTTCGGCAGCACTGCAACTTCTCCTAGCGCTACAGTACGTTGGCAGTCCGGCTGGTGGGGGACTGCAGGCATGTTCGTTCCCAGATTGGGCCGGTTGGAAGCAGCCCATTGCGGGAGATGGGGCCGGTCGTCGGGATGCTGCTCCTGGCTCGGGAGGAGTTCTTGGGCATCAATGGCGTCCGAGTGAGCTCCTCGGCTCCTCGCAGACGATGGGACTAGCAGCGCTGAGGACGGGATCCAGCGGGAAAAGGGCTGGGCTGGCCGGATTTGTAGCCGTCGGGGGGGATCAAGCCGACGACGGGGGAGCGACCCTGGCGACGCGACTGGTGGCGACAGGAGGGTTCGAGAGAGAGAACGAGGAAGAGACGAGAGGGTTTGTGCACCTGGACGTGGAGGTCAAAACGTTTTTTACTAGGCGGTGGCATATTGATCGTAAATAGGTGGAACTTCAGATTCTTCTAAACGTGGAGCTCGGCTTTCCTTGCTTCGCCAAATTGCACTACAGCTCAGGTGAGCTTCGAGAATTTTAGCTTCTTGAAGCTATTGCGTTCGGCTCAGCTTCATGCGTGAAGTTGACGAAGCTGAGAGCTGGAGCGTTGCCGAACACGCCCTTAGGATATACAAGGAGAGCCAAAGTATGGCGACACCACACACCCTTACTACAAAGAGCTCGCCCTACACACCCTTATAATTATGCGTGCAGTCAATATTGCAAAAATGGCCGATGGAGGGTAGATGCATTGGTTAGTTTTGCATCTTTTCAGTTATGCTTTTGGGTTTCAATGAGTTCCAACAAAAAACTCATTACCTCTATACATAAACCCTTCTTCCGTCTAAATGAAAAGGCAGTGCTTCTGCCGGTTCCTCGAAGAAGAAGAAATATATATTTCAAAACTTTGACCACTAACGTGCTCAATGTTAAGAGATTGGGCAAGCAAAGGTAATTTTATTCTGTATTGCAAAATACTTATATATCATTTATTAAAATTTTAGCCATATTCAAAATGAAAGTCATGATCAAAGTTGGGCAGTAGAGACTGCAGAAGGTAAAAAAGAGTTGTATTTCGGGAAAGAGGGAGTAAGAGATTTTAGATACATTTCTACCTGTCGCTGATGGAGCTTTTCTTCTAGGGTTAGACACTGCATCCCTTGATGGCGTGCGCTCTTGCACAACAAACAGAAGACAAAGGAACATTTTGGGCATTGCGCATTGTTATCCTCATCTGCCAAGCAAACGGTTGTACATCTTGGACAGTGAACCACGTCTGACATCGAGGCCAATGCTTTCTCAAGAGTAAGCCTATCCCACCGTTCGAATTCTTCCTCTCCGAGAAGCCTCTTTAACAAATACGGTGGAATAGAAGCACTGCACTTGGTATCAGGGCATACCAACTGAAACAAAGTACCTTCCTTGACATGCATACTGCATAAGGTCTCCATGCACAAAACAAGTGCTCGCACGGAAGCTTGATGAAGTTTGAACCTAATTGTTTCAAATTAGAGGCCAATCAAATTGTTTGTAAGCATAACTGGAAGCCCAGCCGGTACTTGCAAAGTTGCAATATCTACTATGAGCTATGAAAAATTCAGCCACAGATTTCTACCACCGTGGCACAGTTTAATAAGAGTAGAGTGTGGAATGGCTGCCACAGAATCAGTGGTATTCATCCAAGGAAGATCCAAGACAAGTAAATAACAACAGGGCACAATATTTTTGTATGATTTTGAATTTTTAATAGGACTGCAATACAGAAAAAGAAGTAAGAATAATAATAAGAAGGTTTCCTTTAGTCTGGTTCAGGCAAATCATGCACATATGGAGATCCTCAAGGAAAATCTGACGGCGCTTCTCGCTACTGTAACTGAACATGACAGGGATCACACACTCCAATGAGAGACTTCTCGAGATCGCGCGGTCTTCTCCTTCGTCCATGAGAATATCTGGACCTAGTGTTATCTTGCTATCGAACCCGAGGTGTGGCAAAGAGGAACCGCGTATCCACTCAACCCACTGGTACACCACTTCCTGCCCCGGAAGCTCTGCCCAGATGGTGTCAAGCATCTCGCACAGTCGAGAAACATTAGGCCCATCCATCCATTTAGCGGTGACTACGAAATTTGGGGGATCTTTGCTGGGATATGACTGTGGAAAAACACATGTCAATATCAAAGGAGGCAGGTGCTCAAAGTTGCACGTGTAAGAGAATTCATTTGGTCCATCGTCGTCATGTTCTTCTGTACAATCATCAGGACATCCTCTATCTATTTCATCTCCATCATCCCAAGAAAACTTGGCGCATACTTCAGCGCCATCATGAAAATCATAACGTATGTAAACCTGTAATTCAAAAAAACAAAATCGTAGAAACTGTTAGACCCAAATCACCAGCAACCAAGAAGAGATGAAGTGGCACTGAAGGCCAACGCAGCAGACCTGGAAATAGCGGAGCCCTCCTCTGCTCTCAAATTCAACAAGGTCATCACCATATATCGCTTCCAGTGCCATCAGCTGCTGTGAATGAAGATACAATTTGAGATAACGAACGCATGTAATAGTATTATTACTCATAGAAACTGCCTAAAACTTAAAGAGAAAAATCCCCTCTGAACCACTTAATATGATCCCAGTTTCGTACAGGCGACTGATGAATTGAATAGCAACATATTTCCAGGCATGGATGCAGAACATAGTACTCTTTCCAAATCGAGCCATTGCCGGCACACAGTTGTGGAGGCAATCGATACGATAATCTGAAGTAGGAGTACTACTCACGCGACGGGTGACGAGACCATTGCCATCCCGAGACGGCAGGGGAGCATGCTCCCGCTCCTTCAGACTTCAGAGTCCAACTTCGGCGCGGTGGTGGTCCTCCTCTGGAACCGAGTTGGCTGCACAGCTGCAGTGCGTTGAGGAGGCGTCAGGCGGGAGGATGAATCGGGCGGCGGCGGCGGCCGCCTCCGGCGACCCCATGCCCTGACCTTTTTTTTTGTAGTGGAGAGTGGGGTGTCCGAACAGAGTGGGCAAAAAGGGTTTCGGGCTGGGTGGGCTCGTGGGCTCATGGTAATCTTTTTTAACACACGGGCGGGCTCGTGGGCTTTGCTTATTTGAGGAGAGGGGTAATTTCAGAATTTTGAAAAGATTCAAGCTGCTCTAATAAAAAGAGATAGCGAGATTCAAGTCACATGTATGTCAATCTTGTTTGCAATTGTGAGGAGACAGATACACACATGTAAATAAGGTGCAGATCAGAGATAAATTGATGAATTTTGTTAAATTCCTACTAAATCGTACTATGTGTGTGTAAATATGAAGAATAGAATTCAAACATCACACAAACAATCATTTTTCCCATTTTATAATACCAATATAAATATTACTACAAGCTAAAACAGGATGTTTTTATAATGACCATCTCAACTCAAGTAATCTAGCCAATATCCACTGGTCGCTGACAATAGTTGTAGACCCTTCAAATCAATCTATATGTAGACTTAGTTGTATTTATTTCGGCATAATAACTCTCAAATTTTTTGTATACATGAGAATAGTCGTTTTTTCTTACAAAATATGTTTTTTTCATGATATGCAGTTAATAAATTTTCTCAAATTACCAGTTAAATATATGAATGTTTTGTAAATAAAAAGAGTAATAATCCGACTAGAAAATGAAGTAGATTTCCCAAATGAGCTACTCCCCCCCCCCAGAGGAGAAAGAGCTACACTCCAAAACATTTGTCTAATACTCCCTCCATTCCTTGATGTAAGGTGTATAGTTTTCTTTAAAAAGTCAAACTTTTATAACTTTGATCAAATTTATAGTTAAAAATATCAACATCTATGATATTTAAGAAATATAATATAAAAACACATTTCAAGATGAGTTTGATGATACCCTTTTTGTATAATTTATATAAATATATTTATCTACAAATTTGGTCAAAGTTGAATAAGTTTGACTTTTTAAAATAAACTATATACCTTATAATTAGGAATGGAGGGAGTATACATACAATGGGTCCTTCTAGATCTTTTATCTTCTTTTGGGTCTTGTAGCTGAACTCTGTGATTTTTTAATGATATCGGAAAGGGAGCCCTTTCTTTTGTTCAAAAAAAATTATACAAACAATGATCAATTTTGGCCATGAGAAAGAAAATAGTACGGTGCAACTTAGTCGCAATCCAAATATACCTAGGACTAATTTGGTCACTTTGGTAGTTTTTACAAAAAAATTATAAAGTGGTCACTTTGATAAAGTTGACTTATGAAAATGGGCCGCCAGATATAATTGAAAAGTCTATCGTTTTTCTTTAAGTTAAATTGCACCTAAACAAGCTACCTCCCCTTTGAAAATGTCACTTAGCATGCAGAAAATAAAAGTCACAACTTTTTACCACCTTTGTTTCGGATTATAAGATGTTTTGCGTAATTTAACATAATCCACATAAAAACTGAAAAGAGTGAATAAATAGTTAAAACATGTTTATATAATTATTTAAAATAACATCTTATAATTCAAAACAGAAAAAGTAGAAGTAGTAATTTTCAGCCTCTGCTTTCCCCTCCCTGCCCACCCCCAAAAAGAGCTCATCCTCTTGGCATACCCTACGACTAAAGAACAGAGAGACTCTGCATTGCGAGTACCAATCAATCACAGCAATTCCCAGTTTGGTCAGTGGATCAGTGCACTAACTAACTGACCTCATCCTCTTGTCGCTGCAGGTTGTCTCGTATCTCATCTTCATCCGCCTCAGAATCAGCGGACAGGCCAACTCCGGCGGCCTCCTCCAACCTCGATTCTGCCTCGGCCACCGCCGCCCACGGGGAGTCCAGGTCGAGCACGTCCCCATCGCGCAACCCCGGCGTCGCCTCTGCGGCGTTCGACGACGAGGAAGACGCCTCGGGAGAGAATCCCTGGGACGTTGCCATGGGCGGCGGGAGCACACGAGAACTCGCCGGGAGTACGCAGGCGCAAATATCTCGTGTACCAAACGATCACGGTGTGGCCGTTATATATACGGACAGGGCTTGCCTACTCTGTACTCTGATATGGACTCTGGCATAAGACACGCACGCCACACAGATTCTTTCCGGATGGTACTTGACTCACTTGTTCCCTCCCATTCAAATCAATTGGAGTTTTAGGAAAGTTCCAACGTGTCTACGGAGAAATTACCTAAGATATACCCCCCCCCTTTTTGAATTCATCTATTGCGGAACGGAGGGAGTACTACAATAATCAATGAATCTAACGAAGAATTTTGGGGTTATAGACCTGGTCAAATTTCATAAAGTTTAACTTAAGATAATAGAAGAACTTCAATTAATTTGAAGTGGAAAGAGTACGGCTGCGTTTGGCGGCTAAGTTTTTATGAAATATACTTGGAGAATACCATGTTTTTTTAGAAACCATAGTTTTGAAACTTTGGGGTGTTTGGCTTTAATAAATACTAGTACAATTTTATAAACCATAGTATTCTTAATACCAGGATTTTTATGAAGTACTAGATGATGCCTCGCACGTTGCTACGGAGAAATTTTGCAATATAATTCAATGAAATATTTGGTTAAATGCAATTCAATGAAATATTTGGTTAAATGAAACATGAATATTTGAAACAATAAATTTTGAACCTATATATGAATTTAATATATATATATATATCATAATAGAATAAAAAAATCCATGCATGCATGTTGCATGTGGGTGGGTTTTTATTGTGCATAGTGGCAT
The DNA here is from genome assembly GCA_950022295.1 of Bromus sterilis. Lineage (NCBI taxonomy): Eukaryota > Viridiplantae > Streptophyta > Magnoliopsida > Poales > Poaceae > Bromus > Bromus sterilis. The sequence continues at coordinate 12,656,594 of OX465596.1, forward strand.
ATTGAGGTGGGGTTTTTCTCTAGAATGATGAGGTGGCATGCTTGGAAGTTGAAAGAAATTTGCTAGTGGAGGCTAGCTATTTACATATAGAAGATTTAAGAAGGTCTTGACCACTTTTTGTAAACTAGAAGAAAATTCGTAGTTTCTAGAAACTGAAGTATTCATTGCCCAGGAAATTGAATACTAAGGTTTTGAAAATGCTAACTTGACAAACTAGGCCTACATGTTTTGAAAGAGAAACGCTAGTATTCTTCAGACTAATTTTTCTTTCGCTCGTCAATCGCCTCTAGCGTGTGACACGTGCCTCATGGGTGTGGCGCCCCGCTCTATCCCTTGTTCTCCTCTCTTCGACAGACACACGTTCATGCTGAAAGAGTGACCCATCCCCGTCCATATATTCTCCCTCTTCAACTTTTACCCCATCCACCACATGTTCTCGCTCACGAGGCGCATCTACTTCTCCCTCCTTCATCGCAACATGTTTCCATGGGCACACCTCTCCACAAGCACTAATATCATCAGTGGGGTGTGACGGTGTACTCTGCAAACATTTGAGGTATCACAATGCATGGTGCTCTGGAGCGTCACAATGCGGGGGAGCATGGAAACATGCCTCTACAAATGGCGACATACCGTCGCGATTGGAGGAGAGTGGCATGCTCGGGAGCATCACAAAATTGGAGGTGTTGCAATGCATGCTTCTCGAAAAGCATCACATCGTGAAGGGTATTGCAATACGTGCTGCTCGGAAGGACGAAGCAATAATCATTCGAGTTATCAGACTGATACCACGTAGCAGACGCCATTTTCAATACTATTTCAAGCGGCTAAGGGCATGGTATATGATATTTGCTTATTACACTAGCATACCCACCTGCAGTGATGACTACAAATGTATGACTTACATATGGTCATCATTTGTATGAAATTTATAGCGAACAAACCCCCAACACTTGAAGCAACATCTTGGTCGAGACGCAAGCAATGTGGGAAACGTTTGTGTTTGGCATTGGGATGAACTATGATAGCCTCAAGTTACAAAGCATAAAATCACCATAATTGCAGCATCAATAGTAAATTATCCTCAATTTATATTTAATTGAAAAATTACACCAAACACAATGATAAACATTAAAAAACTAAAAGTCACTTGACCACGTATTTTGACATGGAAAAGGGATGATGATGCATGCTAGATTGCTTTTCTTATTTTTTCTCGAGGGTTGTTCGTAAATTTTGGTACCTCCTCCTTCTACATCCGGCCACGCCACCGCACCATTGTTGTCGCCTTCGTTGACGTGCGAGTGGGCGGAGGAGGAACATGATGGCAGCCTAATGGACCTACAGGGAGAGTGCCTCCTACCTAGCTCACCTTCTTTCTTAGTTGGGATGGGCAGCCAAAAAATCCCTTGATCTGCATGTCACAACATCTCCTGGCGGCCCAAGAATGTCGAACGGGCTGAGCACCACAACCAGCACGCAAGCTGAAGGGGATGCCTTATGTTGACTTCCGAGTGAACATCCTTGTTTCGGGGGAGAAGGAGGCAAGCCACCAGCAGTCAGATCTCTCGGATCTAAGGCATGCGACGACGAGGAAAGAGGATTTGGTGTCGCCTCTCTAGGGGAGGGGGGCAAGGGAGGATAGTGCATGGTGCCACAATTTACGGAAGCAGGAGGTTAATAGGGCACCGTCGAGTGGGGTTGTGATGGTGCAGGGAGGGTGACTGACGGGTCGACGCATGATGGAAGGCGAAGGCTCAGCTATTGCCGATGGTGTCACAGGTTTCTGGCCACATATCCGAATCCACGTCGGTTGTCACGCACAACAAAGAAGGATGGAGCGGCACATCAGGAGGAGAGGGATCTAGGGGATATTGACAAGTTTTTTTATTGATCCAAGGACGAGATTGTTTTCTATTTATCTTGAGGGGTTTCTTCTAAATACCATGACATTAGATTTTACGACAACAGTCTTTTACCACGTCAAATACGAGGTCAAGCTATGTTTTGTGTGTTTTGTCAAAAATTAATTTTGTTTTCGATGGTTTTGCCAGTTAAATGTATTGTGTTGACTTTTAGAAATGACATCACAAATGATGTGGCTTTATAGTTTTTTAGCAATCGGCGGGAACTCTGCATTTTTATTAAAAAGATTATAATTGGCTAGTTTATAAGGGAAACTACCCGAAAATCGAAACAAAAGGGTAATGGTAAGGGACATAACCAAAAACCCACTCGGTTAGTTTATAAGGGAAACTAGCAAACCCGAAACAAGTCATCACAACACACCCGGCCCGACCGTGCACCACACGAGCCGACGACACTACTGCCCAAGCAAGAAAATGCACACTCAAAACACTAGAGTTTAAGAGCTACCACTCTGATGTTCACACCGGTCCCGAGAGCGCGCACACGCCTAGCCGGCGATGCAGCTTCCAAGCAGAGCAAGCCAACATTGCCTGGTGGAGTACCAGACCTCCAAGGCAATATGCCCATGGGGGAGACGATGATGGTGTCGTTGATGCCCGCTCCTCCAAAATCTGGAGCTTAGATTTTCATCCGGAGAGTTTGAAACTCGAAACGACGAGGGAGGTGAAGGAGCTCCTCAATGATGCATCCAACGAGTGGAGCAACGTCTGAGGACGCCGACATCAACGACATCGATCGAGGTCGATGTAGTGCTTTCGCGCAGAGTTCGCCATACCCGAAGTCGCTGAATCCTATCCACCAAGGTGAAGAAGCCAAGATCGCCTTGCAGCTCGTTGTCGCCGCCTCCCTCAAGAAGCCCACCATGGCACCACATGCCACGGTACTCCTCGGCACGGCCTCCATCCCGGGGCCGCTGCCACGACGTCCACTCTACAAACCATATTTGTCATCACCAACCACCACCAACCACCACCTAGCCACCAGAACGTGAGGTGGAGAACCCGTGAATCCTAATCTAGAAGTGCCACACCACTAGGAGGTAAACAAGAATGAAGACCACAACTCTACCCAGCCCCATGCTAGCAAGAGTACCACCCCACATACTAGGGAGGGGAGAGAGGGCAGCCCCACCACCACCAACTTAAAATCTGGCCATCGTGTCGCTCCACACAGCCACGTCGGTCGCCCACCACTCCACAGAACGTTGTTGCGCTCAGTTGCCACCGCCCCCAACACCACCAGGCCCCAAACTCCCCACCACAAAGAGACGACGGCCGCAGGTGTCTTGGGGCCAGATCCATGCCGAATCATGGCCCAGCCACGGGGAGGCAGGTCGAAGCCGACCGGTGACTTTGCCTCGGGGCCACCGCCCCGGCACACCTTGATGCAAAACCGCCTCCGACTGTAGGCCGACCCGACGACCACCACGTCGTGCATTCATGCCTCCATTGCGAGCTCCCCCTCAAAAAACCTTTACCGGCAAGGGCGCACGCCTCGTCGACGGCCTGAGGCAGCGGAGGCGAATCAGGGCTCGGGCTGGGGACCCTCTGCGGCTGTCGGGGGATTGGTACCCGGGTAGGCTCACCCAAGCGAAAGCAACCTTTCAAGACAAGGATGGACCGATTGACCTGCAGCTGGGCCGAGCTGGGCAGGCGTACAACCGATTGCTCCAAGGCAATCAGCCGTACCGAATGCCAGCAGTCGGCCCAGGCGCAACCGGTCCACCCTTTTCATCACCAAGACGATCAACCGATTGGCCTGCAGCTGGGCCGAGATGGGCCTCGACGCGGCCGATTTCCTAGAGCAATCGACCCTGCCGAGGGCCACCAGTCGGCCCAGGCGCAATTGGTACAACTTATCACCCCTGGAGAAGTTGACCCCGAGACCAGTCGAGGGTCCAAGTACGAGGTCATAAATGCGCAATCCCGAGAGATCGGGGTGGCAGAGAAGCCAAGTCACATCGAAGATCTGACAGAGATGCGTTGTCGACCTTTCCGCCGATTCCGCGGACAGGACGACAGGACCGCACCTGCTAGCTCCACTATTCATCATCATGCCCTACGAGTCTACAGCATGGGCCGCCGCTCGTCGGGTCCGGATCACCTGGAGAGGTGCAGTCGGTGGGCCCCAGCCGATTAGAGGATGACAGCTGGGCCCAATCGGCAGTGAAGTTACCGATTTACCCCGGGCTTACACTATAAGAGCCCAGGGTACCCCTCCTGCGTGAGGGACGATCCACAACATTCGCACCATTACTCATATCTCGCTCAGTTCATTTACTGCTTGTAGTTCCTCCTTAGGGAAGCGGGAGAGAGACTTGCCCATGGCGGCTCTCACCTTCCCCTGAGTAGATAGAGAAGCAGTTATTGTAGTTCAGTTCTATTGATATAGAAGAGACAAGTAGGAGTAGGGGTGTTATCTCTCCGGAGAGCCCCAAACCTGGGTACATCGTGGTGTCCGTCACCGTGTTTGTGCCCCACCCGACTCCGGCACCATCGACATCTTCTTCCTCGCGTCTTCCCCTCACTTTAGCCATCCCCATGGCATCTGCCGTCACATATCGACGACAGTTGGCGCCCACCGTGGGGCTGACCGAGGCGTCGACTGGAGTAAAGATTCGGACGGGATTTTCCTCTGCATCGGGAGGAAGCCACGCCTCTGGCTTGATTCTTAGGCGTGGGTCAATCGACTACGTGGTGGACTACTCGGTGCGGTACGGGGTCAGCGCACCCCTGCCGCCCGGTGTGTCGCTGCAAGTTGGCAGCCATCACCTCTTCATCGGCAGCTTCCCCGAGGCATACCCCAGGGAGATACGCGTCTTTTCGTGCATCACGGATCCGCTCTCGACCAGGGTTGCACTGCAGCACCCGGCGGAGAGGATGGCCGTGTGCACGCAACCGTCATGATAGCGGGGGCATCTTCATCAAGCAACCGCGGCGCAGCAAGTGCGGCTAGGAGGGCCAAGGAGGCGGCAGACGCCGCAGAAAGAGTCGGCACCAGTGCGTTGCGGGATGTGTTGTACACACCCGTGAACAGGAATGGTGATCCTGATCAAGTGCACACTGAGCTGGAGACAGCACGACTCGCCCTCTCTCGTAGGGCTGAGCAAGTGCTGGCAGAAGAGCGTAGGCTGGGAGCTATCACAAGGGAGTACAACGCGGCGCATGCCAGACCACGTCGGCCAATTGAGCCCGCAGTCTTAGAAGATTTGAGAAGCCGGGGTCGGGCATTCAATCAGCAGCTGTCGGGAGCCGAGCAACCGGCGAGGCCGGCGCAGCAGGCGCAGCCGGCGCAGTCGGCATTCATCCAGAGGCTGACGTACAGCACGCCTGACAAGAACCTGAGAGCCGCCGAGCAGATAGCAATCGAGTTAGAAGAGCTAGAAGGAGATGAACGACGTGAGCAAACGCGCCGAATGCGTGAGTTGCTAGCAGCCGCAAAGGAGCAGCAGCTGACGGCAATGGAGAATCCGAATGCAGAACCTGGGGCATCAAGAGGAACTGTAAGGCCGACCCCGGAAGCTAGCCAGCGACCGAATGCATCGCGCCAGAACAGGCACCAACCGGACCCATCTCGGCATGAGAGTACGGTCAGGAGCAATCGGCCACCCCCAGTGGCAAGCAGAAGAATAGAAGAACCAGCTGTTAACAGCAGGCGCAATGACATGCCTCAGCAGTCGGCAGCAAGACCAGCAATCAGCGCCCGACTTGGTCCTCGCCAAATCGGTTAGAATGACGCCAGGCATCGCATCGAGCTCCTGGAGAAGGAAGCTCAAGAAGATGAAGAAGGAGAAGCTGGCCCGTCGTGTTTTGGTCATCGCATTCGGACCGAGAAGTTTCCAAAAGGCTTCACGCTGCCAAGAGACACACCCAAGTACAATGGCTCTGTGAAGCCAGAAGATTGGTTGTCCGATTACTTGACCGCAGTTCGCATTGCAGGGGGCAATCGGCGCGTGGCAGTCCGCTATGCACCTTTGATGCTGCAGGGCTCAGCTCGGACGTGGTTGAACAGTCTGCCCAAGGACAGTGTAAATTGTTGGAAAGATTTCACAAGTGCATTCATTCACAACTTCACGAGCACATATGAGCGGCCTAACCTCCCGCGGCAGTTGGCTCTGTGTGTGCAAGGCAAGGATGAACCCCTCCGAGATTACCTATCTCGGTGGATCAAGCTGAAGAATTCATGCGAAGGAGTCCATGAGATCCAGGCCATTCAGTACTTCACGGATGGATGCCTGGCCGATTCAATGTTGAAGCACAAGTTGCTCCGCAAGGATTTCACATCACTCGCCGAGCTCATGAAGGTGGCCAACTCGTTCGCTGTGTCCGATTCTGCGATGCGCCCTATCCAGCTCGGAGTTGGAGGTGTCATCCAGTCACCAGGGGCTCCGTAGTTGGACGTAGGGAACCAAGGCCTCAGTCGGAAAGAAAGAAGAGAGAACAACCGCAACAACAGCAACAATCAGCAGAACAATGGCAAGCGCAAGGATGAGCAGCCAGATACTCAGTATGGCAGTCGGCAGGTCGCCGCTGTCCAGAATGAAGAAGATCCAGGGGCTGCAGGAGGCAGTCGGAAGATGAGACCTAATGTGAGGCCACAGGGACAGATGAAGCCCAAGTACACTTTTGATGATATGGTGGATGCACCGTGCAAGTTGCACAGCACTCCCGGCAGGCCGTCTGCGCACACCACTCGGCAGTGTGATTTTGTGAGAAGGATTGCAAAGGGAGAAGCTTTACCACCTCCACCCCCACCACCACCCCAGAACAGAGGACCACCTCAGCAGCAGAACCAGTTCCCGCGACAAGACGCCGCTTACATGATTTTCACCAGTGAGTCCACCGACAAGGGCAGTCGGAGAGCCCGAGCTCAAGAAGTCAATGCCACCATGCCACTGATTCCTCAGTACATGCATTGGTCCGAGTGTGCCATATCCTGGGACAGAGCAGATCACCCGACCATCTTTCCGAATCCAGGCAACTATCCGCTTGTGGTTGATGCTCTGTTCGCAGGACCAAGATTTTCATGCAAGTTCTCCCGAGTGCTCGTTGATGGAGGAAGTACAATCAACATTCTGTACAGAGACACCTTGATCAAGCTGGGGCTTACCGAGAAGGATCTGGAGCGCAGCCGGACGACATTCCATGGGATTGTCCCTGGGTTGTCTTGCACCCCCATGGGTCGCATTCGGCTGGATGTCATATTCGGCACAGAGGAGAATTTCAGGAGGGAGCCAATCTGGTTCGAGGTCGCCGACCTCAGCAGTCCTTATCATGCTCTGTTGGGACTGCCCGCATTCGCCAAGTTCATGTTCAACGCACAGCAGACTTACCTCAAGATGAAGATCCCAGGGCCAAACGGCGTCATCACCGTCACCGAGGACTTCAGGAAGTCCCTCGAGTGCACGTCGGCTGGCGGCAGTTTGGCTGACTCCCAAGTGGTTGAAACAGAGAAGCGTCAACTCGGCAGAGTGATAGCAATGGCGCAAGCGCAGAACAAGGCTCCACTCCCAGTCGGCCCAGCCTAGAGAGCAGATGAGGAATCGGCTTTTCAGTCGGCCAAGGACAACAAGAAGGTCGCTCTAGATCCCTCCGACTCAACCAAGTTCGTTGTAGTCGGAGCTGAACTTAGCGACAAATAGGAAAGCGAGCTCGTCGAGTTTCTCCGTGAGAATCGGGACATCTTCGCATGGTCTCCACAAGACATGCCTGGTGTGCCGAGAGAACTCGCCGAGCACAAGCTGCACATTCGGCCAGGCTCGAAGCCGGTCAAGCAACCCCTGAGACGTTTTTCTGAAGATAAGAGAAGGGGAATCGGCGAAGAGATTGCGAAGCTGCAAGCTGCAGGTTTCATCATGGAAGTGTTTTACCCCGAGTGGCTGGCGAATCCAGTCCTCGTGATGAAGAAGAACAAGACCTGGCGCATGTGTTTTGATTACACTTGCCTGAACAAGGCATGCCCGAAAGATCCGTTTGCTCTGCCCCGTATCGATCAAGTGATTGATTCTACGGCCGGCTGCGAGCTTTTGTCTTTTCTGGATGCCACAGCTGGCTATCACCAGATTAAACTTGCTGTGGAAGATCAAATAAAAACTGCATTGATAACCCCTTTCGGGGCTTATTGTTATATCACCATGCCCTTTGGTTTAAAGAACGGAGGTGCCACTTATCAGCGCACAATTCAGAGATGTACACACTCCCAACTCGGCAGAAATCTCCACGTCTATGTGGATGATCTGGTAGTGAAGTCGGCCAAGGGAGTCACACTCCTAGATGACCTTCGAGAGACATTTGCAAATTTGAGAACTTACCAGATCAAGCTCAATCCTGAGAAATGTGTTTTTGGGGTCCAAGCCGGCAAGCTCTTGGGATTTCTCGTTTCCGAGAGAGGAATCGAATGCAATCCCGAGAAGATAGACGCAATCGAGCGAATGGAGCAACCCAAGAACCTGAAGCAAGTACAAAAATTCACCGGTTGCCTCTCCTCACTCAGCCGATTTCTCAGTCGGCTGGGTGAAAAAGCAATCCCGTTATATCAGCTGACGAAGAAGACGGAGAAATTCACCTGGACACCTCAGGCAAGCGAAGCATTCCGAGAGCTCAAGCGCATGCTCTCCACTGTGCCGATTCTGGCTGCCCCGATTGAGAAGGAGCCAATGATGTTATACATCGCGGCAACGAATCGGGTGATCAGTGCAGTCATGTTGGTGGACCGGCCCGAGAAGGACAAGGCACAGCAGATTCAGCGACCTGTGTATTATATCAGTGAAGTGCTCTCGGCGTCCAAGCAGAACTACCCTCACTACCAGAAGATGTGCTATGGAGTGTATATGGCGGCCAAGAGATTGAAGCCATATTTTCAAGCCCATCTGATCACGGTCGTCATCTCGGCTCCACTGGCCGACATCATAGGAAGCAGAGACGCAACCGGAAGAGTGGCGAAGTGGGAAATCGAGATCGCCAACCATGGCATACAGTATGAGCCAAGAACAGCAATCAAATATCAAGCATTGGCCGATTTCCTGGTGGACTGGGCTGAAACTCAATATATGCCACCCGTCCCAGGATCGGACTTCTGGCGAATGCATTTTGATGGATCCAAGATGAAGAGTGGCCTAGGGGCTGGCGTAGTGCTCACTTCACCAAGAGGAGATCAACTACATTATGTACTCCAGATTCACTTTGCAGCATCAAACAACGTTGCCGAGTACGAAGCCCTTGTGCACGGTATCAAGCTGGCCAAGGAAATCGGCATTCGGAATATTGAGTGCTTTGGTGACTCCGATTTGGTGGTGCAGTAGTGCACGGGCACCTGGGATGCAAAGGATGCAAATATGGCAAGCTACCGGTTCCTAGTGCAGCAGATCAGTGGGTACTTTGAAGGATGTGAGTTCCACCATGTGCCGAGAGCAAGCAACGAAGTAGAAGATGCATTGTCCAAACTCGGCTCAACAAGGCAAGCCATTCCGCCAGGCGTATCACTTGAGCACATCAGGAAGCCATCCATCATGCCATCTCCAGAATCCGAGTCCATCTTCATCTCGGAAACTGACCTTGAAATGTTGAAGAAGGCGAAAGAAGTTCAGCCCGCAAAAGTCCCAACTCTGAAGAAGCAATCAAGCGCCCAAGGTGCTCCAGCCTCAGCAGAGCCGACAGCACCAGGGGCTGCCGATTGCAGACCAGGGGCTGCCGAATGCAGCAAAAAGACCAAGGCTAAAGGGAAGCAAGCAGAGGCAGCACCAGAAGACACAGCCTTAGAAGAGCCAATGACATCAGGCACTGCCGATTGCATTGAAGAAGTTCCAGCTCCAGACGAGCAGTCGTCACCAGGGGCTGCCAAATGCGTGCCAGGCGCCGCAATCAGCAGTTCAGAGAAAGCAGTCGAGATGGCCGAGATCCAAGAGGCCAATGGCCAAGAAGCCGAGATCCAAGAAGAAGTTGCACCCCAGCAAGCATCAGTGATGGTAGTCGTCAGTGTGCCATCATGGGCACAACCGATTAGAGATTTCCTAGTGGACGGAGTTCTTCCAGAAGACGAAGCCGAGTCAAGACAAGTCAGTCGCCGGTCTTGGGCATACACAATAATCAACAACGAGCTAGTGCGCAAGAGTGCAACTGGTGTCTTTCAGAGATGTGTAGAAGAAGACAGAGGCTTGGAGTTGCTCAGAGACATCCACCAAGGTGAATGCGGTCATCACGCGTCAGCAAGAGCCTTGCCAACAAAGCTTTCCGACATGGTTTCTATTGGCCGACTGAGCATGCAGCGGCTGAGAACTTGGTGAAATATTGCAAGGGCTGCAGCGGTTCAAGGCAAAAAGTCATCAACCAGCATCAACATTGAAGACAATCCCAATAGTATGGCCATTTGCGGTGTGGGGTTTGGACATGGTTGGTACATTCAAGAGAGCCCGAAGTGGCATGACACATCTCCTGGTCGCAGTGGACAAGTTTACCAAGTGGATTGAGGCCCGCCCGATCAAGAAGCTGGATGGTCCGACTGCGGTTCGTTTTGTGGCCGACATCGTGTGCAGTATGGTGTGCCCAATAGCATCATCACCGACAACGGCACCAATTTTGCAAAGGGCGCACTAGCTCGATATGCATCTAAACAGGGTATTCGGCTCGATCTTGCATCTGTTGCACATCCTCAGTCGAATGGTCAACTAGAAAGAGGAAACGGCCTCATCCTGTCGGGTATCAGACCCCGATTGGTGGAGCCACTTGAGAGGGCACCCGGAGCTTGGATTGAAGAACTCCCAGCAGTATTGTTCAGCTTAAGGACCACGCCAAACAGGTCGACTGGATTCACTCCTTTCTTCCTGGTATATGGATCAGAGGCAATCATCCCGTCCGACATTGAGTTCGATTCACCTCGGCATGCCTTGTACACTGAGGAAGAAGCCAAGTTAGCACGAGAAGACGGCGTCGATCTCAAGGAATAAGCCTACCTGCTGGCCTTATCCAGATCGGCAATCTACCAGCAGAAGTTGCGGCACTACCACAGCAAGAAGATTCGTCCTCTCGGAAAGGGACATGGTGCTACGCCGAATTCAGAAGTCAGATGGGCAGCACAAGCTGGCCTCACCCTGGGAGGGACCTTTCGTCATCAGCCGCGCACTCAAGAACAACTCATATTATTTGATCGACTGCACCAAGGGCACTCGGCATAAGGACACGTCAGGAGTAGAAACGGAGCGGCCGTGGAACGCAAAGCTCTTATGCCCGTTCTATAGTTGAACGGCAGAAATGTATGTATGCTATTCAGCAAATGATCAGTAAAGCTATCATGCCTCTGAAGAAGAGCATCCGATTACCTTTGCATGATTTCATTCGAAAAGCTCGCCCAAGTCGGCAACGCTTAGTCATACCCGAGACGTGAATAACGCACTCGGGGACTGACCGACCATGAGGTCAGAAAAATGAGCCAACGAGGCACGGGGGATGCGGGCTGGCACTCAGTTTAGCACCTGACTCAAGCACAAGTCACGAGAGTGGTTGTGGCATTGAGAAGGGTAGCGGTTGGGGCAGTCGGCAGTACGAATTCCCGAGAAACAGATCGAAACGCTCTAAAAAGGGCATAGCCGACTAAGTCAGCTACCGATTGTGCCGTAGACCGGTGCAGCGAGCAACCGGCAGCGAGCAATCGGCTCCTAAAATTGCAGAATCCTTTGCGCTAAGTCTTGTCGTGTAAACTCAAAAACTTATCGAACCTTGGCCGGAAATCAACCTTCGATCCGACTGCAGACCGCATGTCGGTTGCAGAATAGACAAGGCATGACGACCCCAAGTGCAGACCGATAAAGGAAACCGACAAAAGCGCAAAGTAGATCGCACAAATAAAATTTGCAACGAGAAATCGGATTGCACAAGGGTAGCAGGCCCAAGGCCAAATAAGTTCATTACAACGAACCACACCTAGTGGGTGTCGGCGAAATTAAAATCATGTTCCACAAGCAACTGTTACAAAAATAAAAATAAGACAAGGCCGATCAGGTGTCGGCGGCAGAAGTAGATGACGTCATCGGCGGCACGGCTCAAGCAGTCGAGGAAGCTGGTGGCGCAGAGCTCGCAGTCGGAGCAGTCGGATCGGCTGGCGCAGTAGCGCCATCCGGCTCTGTCTGCGCGTCAGTCGATGTGGCCCCAGCTTGTTTGGACCTTGGAGAGGTATGGGACGAGTCGTTGTCAGAAAGCTCATCGGCCAAGCCAGAGATGGAAGTTTCTGCCAGTAGATTCCCTCCCTCGTCGAGATACGGAGTGTAATCATAGGGAGAGAACCAGTTCACCATGGTGCTGGCTAGCAGATTCAACTCAGCATAAGTCTTCTCAAGCAAGTCGGCTGCGTTCTCCCGGATGCTGTAGAGCTGGGGAAGCTTCACTTGTGGGTACCAGCTCAGCACAGTTTGGAGGGCAGTCTCCACACCGGTCCGACCGGCATAATTAAGCAAGACATCAATCCGACGTGGGATGGCCTTCAGAAGAATCCGAGTCTGCTCGGTGGTAGCATTCGGAGCCTCTCCATTGTCGGAATCTTCTTCGACCAAAGTCTCAGGCTCGCGGGTCTCGGCAGAGGAGCCGACAGCGTGCTTCATCTTCTGGAGCCCAACCTTGAGCTCAGTCGGCGGCCATAGCAATTCGGAAATCTTCAGAATGCCAAGCTTGAAGGACAGTGCAATCCCCTTGATGACAGGAATGCGAGCCTCCGTACCAATCAGATATTCATGCCGAGTCCAGACATTAGCCTCAAATTGGACGGTCCCTCCGGCCGCGATGGTCTCCTCTCGGGATTTGGCCACCGCTGCATAAGCGGCTGCCTCAGATTCAAGCCAAGCCTCTGCATCACGAAGGAAAGTGTGAGTAATAACATAAAAGAAGGAAGCAGTCGGAAAATGCACTCGGATGCAAGAAACACTCACCGCTAAGAAGGACGTCCATCTCAGTCATTGTATCGCAGAAACCCTTGGCCCGACGGCGCAGTCGGGTTGTTTCTTCATAGTTGCGCTTCTCCAAGTCTTCATACTTGGCAATGTGCTTGTCACGGTCTTCCCGGATGGAGTCTCGGGCAGCAACGGCGTCATCCCTCTCGGCCTGCATCGCTTCTCGGGCGGCTACAACTGCATCTCGTTCAGCACGAAGTCCATCGCCAGCAGCAGTCACGGCAGCCAGGTCGTCCGAATGCTTCTTCTTCAGAGCATGCAACTCGGAGCGGAGGGTTTGGATGGTCCGAGACAAATCGGTTTCCACCCCCTGCAGTCGGGTCGTCTCTTGCTTAGCTGCGGTGAGTGCGGGCCCTTGCAGGCCGAGTTCAGTGGTCAATTTGGAAATGCGGCCCTGAAGTTCATTTACCATGGGAATAGAGACTAGAGGAAGATATAAAGATATTAATACAAGAGAAATTATCAGTCGGAGGGAAGATAGAAGTAGTGGAGAGGTTACCTTTCAGCCTGTTGATCTCGGCCGACTGATTGTTGACCTCGAGCTGGGCCTGAGCGAGGGTTCGGAGGCTGGCGGCGTAGGCTTCGAGGAGCTTCTCGAAGACATTGCGTCGTTCTTCAATAACGACCTGAGAAGAAGAACAAGATGAACTTTAGAGACATAGCAGCCAAAATAAGATCCGAATCGATTGCAAACAATCGGCCCGAATCTCGGGGACTACACCCAGTGGGTGCGCTTGCGCGCACCGACAGGAAGCAAAGTCTCCCGATAGGAGGAAGGCAGGAGAGATGAGCAAAGGATATCTAAGACATAAAGATCTGAACCAATTGCAAACAATCGACCCGAATGTCGGGGAATACACCCAGTGGGTGCGCTTGCGCGCACCCACCGGAAGAAAAATCTCCCGATCGGAAGAAAGGCAAAAAAAAAGAAGCATAAAGCATAAAAGATCCGAACCGATTGCTAACAATCGGCCCGAATCTCGGGGACTACACCCAGTGGGTGCGCCTGCGCGCTTCCACCGGAAGAAAAGTCTCCCGATTTGAGGAAGCCATAAAGGAAGGTTGAAGAGCTTACCGCGTGATGGCGGTCGAGAAGTTGGAGGTCTTGAGCCATGGCGGTGGCGAAGTCGTTCACCCGGTTGTAGGCCACCGTCAGGGGACCCTGAGAGGAAACCGGGGAGCGGTGTGAAGCATCGGGCTCGGCGCCGACATGTCTGGTGCGAGAGTACTCGGCCCGGAACTGGTCTACTGAGCGCATCAAAATTATTGACGCGGAAGAGGTCGGCTGTGGCGGTGGAACTTGGGTCGCAGCGGCAGAGGAAGCAATGGTCGAGTCCGACGGCGCCAACGTCGCCGGAAGGCCGGAGGCATCCGGCTGTGGCTGCGGCGAAATCGGACGAGAAGAGGTCAAGGGACCGGTTGCCATAATCGGCGAGGTGGTGATGGCTTCTCGCCCTTCGTTGGTTACCCCAAGTGGAAGGTTTGAGATGTAGTGCAGCAACAGTTTTCCCTCGGTGAAGATACCAAGGTTTGTCTCCAGTAGGACTCCAGAGATGATAAGTAGGTGTCAGCGGCGCAACTGACGCGGACCTGCACACAGACACAGATAACTTTGTTCCCAACGAAGTTCAGAGAGGTTGTCAATCTCTCCGGTCTTGTTTTTCACGAAGGATAAAACACAAGGGATAATGATAGAAAATAAAAGCAGTAAAGTAAATATAGCTTGGAAACAGTAATGAGGATATGGACCGGGATACGTGATGTTCACTAGTGATGTCTCTCTCCCAAAAGAGGATAAAACTGCTATGCGAGGTAAACAAATTACAGAAGGACAATTGACAGGATTATGAACGCACCGCAATGCTAACTATGCTACAAAAGAAAGGAAGAGGCTCAAAAGCACGGGCAGTACGCCAAAATAAGTAGACCGAAATCCATCTGCATCTACTACTAATCATCCACCTTGAGATATCTATCCAGAACATCTCGCTGGTATTAAGTTGCGAGCCCCACCCAAAGTGTAAATCCAAAGCAACAAAAAACTGCATTAAAAAGAACTTTGCGTAAAGTAAACAATCCTTGTAACCACGGTTACAAGCACCGTTGTTTCCCCCCTTGTGGCAACATCACATCCCCTAGACTCATGTTTCTGTCACTCAAGCGTGTCATCGGGGGGCATGAACCCACAATCTAGCAAAACGTTCCCTCTTGGAGTCACTACCTACTACTTGGCCAAAGCAATAAACAGCGGAGAACATGTAAGAATTACTTAGGAACAAAAATATAAGAGATAAAAACCAAATATATTACTCTATCACAATCTGAACATAATCTCATAATCCATCAGATCCCTCCAAACTCAGCATAGCAACAGCATAAATATTACAAAGGTGCCTCGATCATGTAGGGCAGTTCACGAGGTCTAAACAATGAAGATCAAAGAGGAGAGGAGAACATCACATAGCTACTGATCACGGACCCATGGTCCAAGGAAAACTACTCACGAGACATCCGGGGAGCATCCATGGTGGAGAGGAGACTCCCGGAGGTCAATCCTCCCCCCGGCAGGGTGCCGGGAAGAGGTCTTCTGGTGCTCCCGATCTCGGAAGCGCGGCGGCGGCGGAACAGAGGCGAGTTTGCGGAATAGGGTTTTTCTTCTGGAGTTTTCCCGTGACGGAGAATAAATAGGCGAAGGGGGGCAACCAGAGGTGGACCAGGGGCCCCAAGCGCCCCCCTGGCGCGGCCAGGGGTGGGGCCGCGCCGCGTGGCCGCCTTGGCCCCCTGGTTCCCCTCTGGCCCCTCCCGGGCTCTTCGCGAAGCTTCCGTCACGCTGATTTTTTATCTGAATTTCCCTGAATTTTTCTGGCACTTTTTATATGGGGGAAAACTGAAATAGAAAAACAGCAGAAAACAGGAACTGGCACTGGGGTGCACTGAGTTAATAGGTTAGTCCAAATATGATAAAAATGTATGTAAGTGTATCTAGATCATAGCAATATCACACAAAACATGCATGGATCAAGCAGAAATTATAGATACGTTTTGGACATATCAACATCCCCAAGCTTAATTCCTGCTCGTCCTCGAGTAGGTAAATGATAACAAGCATAATTTCTGTGGTGACATGCTAGCAACCATAAAAGAACTTAGAAAAGTAAAGCGATCAAGGTTAGAGATTCAATTCAAGTCATAACATGCAAGAGTCTATATTAGCATTCAAAACAAGTAACAAAAGAACAAAAGGTGCAAGAGCTCTCGCTGTCCGTGACTCGAATGTCTCCAAATGGTGTTTGCGTGCAAGAAGGGGGATAGGGAATACGAGAAAAAAGTATTTTTGTTGAGAACTCAATCTACTAAAGTTTCACACTTGGTATTCTTTGGAATCTTATCTTGACTCGTCCCCAGACCACTAGCCAGGTACAAGTCAATTTGATCCACTCCTTTTCGATATTTTGAGCACTCATGCAATGGTTGAGCGTAAGCACGAGAGTTGACACTTTGGATGGCAAAGAGAGAAGTACGGAGGAGGAAGACAAAAAGGATGAGAAAGGCTCACATCAATGAGGACAATCATAGGCAAGAAATTCCAAATGATAGATATGATGTGAGGAGTAGGGATTGCCATGCAACGGATGCACATACGAGCTAAGAAGCTCTCCAAAGGAACTAGTGGGGGTGCATCTAACTTGCTCACTCATGAAGACCTAGAGCTCGTTTGAGGAGGCTCATCCTTGGAATATGCAAGCCAAGTTCTATAGTGTGAAGGTCCCCACATAGCTATATGCATGAAGATCATCTCTATGGAGTACAAGGAATAGAGGATGAAGTACTAGTGTGGATCTCTCAAAAGTATAGTAGTGTTGACCCTTTCTCTGTTTTTATTTATTTTTCTCTTTTTTCTATTTTTTTGTATTTTTTTGTGGCCTCAATGGCTCTTTCTATTTAACTCTCATTTTTCCTCTTTGGGATCTTTTAATGTGTCCACTTTGGGATCTTTTCCTCACTTAAGGGCAACACTCTATTTTACAAGAAGGTAAAGGAGATCTTTCACACTTTACAAGGTACTCAAAACATAAAGAAGATGTAACTAACATGATGTATGCAATGTATGTCGCTGCCAGTGTAGCAAGAACATGTATGACATGAAGATCAAGTCATGAAGAGGTGGATGTTGCATGGAAATATAACTCGGAAAGGCTATGGAAATGCCTTGATAGGTAGGTATGGTGGCTGTTTTGAGGAAAGATATAGGGAGGCTTATGATGACAGAGCGTATCATGCCAAGGGTTTGGATGTACCGGCGAAGGTGGACACCAACTCTCGGAGTGAGAAGAAGGCAATGCATGGCACAGGAGAGGCTAGCAAAATATGGGAAGGTGGAAGTGTCAACTTTCAATACTTACATTAGTCCGTAGAACTCATGCACTTATTATCGATAACTCTCAATCTAATAAGGAGGTTCACAAAGAGACAAGTACCCCGAGGAGGAGTGTACTGGGGTTTGGTTATCCTTGCGCATCCTCGACTCAAGGTACGTGAGTGTTCTCTGATATTCGACCCCTCAGAAGAGTAGTGATCCATCTAGTAGCTAGAGTTCTCAACTAGTTTTGTAGGTTTTGAAAATAAGTACGGATTTCCCAAAATACGACACCTATCACTAATAGGCAAGAGCTCTTGACACAAAAAGTTCAAACATTACTCACAACAAAACCTCAAAACTATTGCAAGTTACTACTAAAATTAAATAGCAACCTCAATTACCTACTTTCAAGACAAGACACAACTCAGTGCAACAACCAACTCTCTTTAACAAGATAAACATGAAAACTAAAAAGAGTTCCAGCAACAAACTAAACAAAAGCCAAGGCTTTTGCTAAAGACAAACTAAGACTAAAACTAAACATGGCAGTAGCTATGAAAAGATAAAGAACACACAACAGCAAAAAGATAGGCATGAAGAATCCTATGATGTGTTCTAAATTTTGAAAGTGGAACGTGTTTATCTCCAATTGTCGGGACCCGGGGTTTGCATATGTAATTCCAGTCACAATTCAATCATATGGAGAGCCGAGAGCCATACCCACTTGTCTAAGCAGACAAGGCCAAGTACAAGACACTCTCGGAAAGCTCGAACATGAGGGGCATCCCATCCAGGCCCGGATGATCAACTGAGATGGGTCCTCATCGTCCGCTCACAAGTCTAAATGATTATGGGTGGTGAAATCCCATACTCATAGACAAGTCGCCTCAACCATATTATCGATTGAATGATAACACTTACATAAACAGACTCCAGCCCGATTTCTTAGTCGGGGTCTCGGGCGGGCTCAATCATACAACAAAGTGTGCCACGTGACAGAGTCACGAGCAATCGCATCGCGATGCCCCAAGCTGCGCACATCTAAGGGCCACTTGGTGTATAAAAGACCGCCGGCGAGAGCACAACTAAGGTATCGAACCCCACACATGACATGCACGATATAAACATACACGCAACATGCATGCCAAGTGTATAACAGCAGGTAACACAACATGAACTCTACAAACTCATAGCTTTATTGCATCTGCTAAACAAAGCAGATATAGTAGTGTTACAAGCAGAGATCACATCACTGTGATCCAACATTACATCATACAACAACGGAAGCAAATTATGTCTTAGTAAAGACAAGGTTAACAAATGGCTTAAGAAGCCTTTAAGAAAACACAACGACCCTCCAGAGGGACCAGGCTGCTGTCTGGGACTACAATACTTCGTCGACGTCGAGCTTGAGGGGGAGGCCACCTTCAGGGTCAGTGGTCTCATCTCTAAAACATAGAATAAGCAAACGTGAGTACAAAGTCGTACTCAGCAAGACTTACGTCAGAACTATACTACTTATGCTCAGGTACCAAGGTAAAGGCAAGCGGGGTTGTAATGCAGAAAGCTTTGACTTGGCTATCCTGTACTACGACTACATAGAGTTGAGATGAGAGGCGCACACGAGTCCATCTAATCTTGATCACCACATCAATACACAACCATGGATCCTTCCTCGACTTCCCCACGAGGAAGAAACCCAAAGCACTCACACTTATCTTGCGATTTTTAGAGTATCCATTTGAGTTGTCTAATAATCAAGTAAAGATCTCCAAGTAGTCCATAACCGCGGACACGGCTATTCGAATAGTTCATTAACCCTGCAGGGGTGTACTTCTTCACATACGTAGCTACCACTTATCGCCTAGAACTCGTCACCTTCAAGCGGTGGCGGCGAGGATAGTACCACGACACTTACCTCACGGCTCCAACTCTAGTCCAGGGGATCGCCTATCTGAGTTGTACCCCAATCGGGAATCCGGCCGGGGTTTCCGTTCAGGACCCAGACGATGTATGGACGGTCCGACAAGCCCACCTCGACGGATGGTGCTGCGCTTGCCTAAAACCGTGCTACGTTATGAAAGCAAATAGAATAAAGTTAACCCATGTGAATCCTGGACCCTAGTCGGGGTGAGTTAATAGGTCGAGAGGGGTCAATGAGCCCAACATGTGGTAGTAATCTGTGTCTTGGATCACAACACAAGAACTCGGGGCCTAGGGCAGTGTAAATGAGACAACCCACTGTGTACTCCTACACAGCCTCTCATTGTTCACTTATATTAGGGTGACTTCATCAACACGTTACCACCTTGTTGCATGTGTTCACTACCATCCCGATACATCACCCAGATGGATCAACTTCATTGCAAACAACTCTAGCATGGCATAGCATAACATGGATGAAGGGCCACATGATGAGCACAACAATCTTGTATTTGCTAGGTTGAGGTTTGCTTAATACTGTGGTAGCAATGATAGGTCATGCAAAGTATGGGTTCAACTAGCGGAAGAACGGTAACATGTGAAACACCTAATCATGCATAAGAGAACAAGAGGGAAACTGGGTTTTTATAGATATGATCAAAGGGGGTTTGCTTGACTTATTGTCGAGACTCGGGGGGTGCCACTCTTCGAAGAAACAGGAACTACGTCCGGCGATGGATCTATCGAGAAGAAGCAAACACCGAGACAACAAAGTATAAACATCACATTGCAATGAACATTCAAGAATGAAACATGGCATGGTACTGATGTGATCTATGTTCAATTTGCAACAAGTTTAATTGAAGTTGATTTGAATAAGAAATTCAAATTCAAACTCCAAATGTGGTTTAATTTAGCCAAAGTTGCATTTGCTAATGTTTGGATATGGTAAACCATGTTCTCATGTGTATGATATGCCTCTGATGTTCATGTGATAAGGTTGGCATTGCAAAGATTTAATTTGAAATGATTTAAACATTTATTTTGAATTATTCCAAATAAGCCATATAGCTAAATGCTACTGGTTCCCCATCATAGATGTGTTTTTCATCTATGAAAGTATGATATTTGGAATCCTTGCATTTTTCTGATGATTTTTCATATATTACACTTTTGATTTGGAGTTATGGTTTAAAAGTTATTGAATTTCAAAGATTTAATCATTTTCTGGAAATTCTGTTAAATAAGAAAAAGGATTTATTGCGCAAGGATGACATCAGCATGACATCATGGGGCGCTGACCAGTCAACCCGACATGCGGGGCCCATCTGTCATCCCCTCTGGGTTAAAATCCTTTTAGCTTAAGTTTAACAGGGGATTAAGGGCGCTGGGTCCCACCAGACAGTGAGAGAGAGAGGGATTAGGAGGGGAATTAGCAGGCCGGCCGGCGTTTAGCCGCCGGTGGCCAAACCGTGCGGCGGTGCCCGCTCCGGACGACGGCTCCGGCCACGAAACTCGGCGCCGCGAACACCAGGAGAAGCCCCACGGACTCGCGCGTCACCTAGACAACCTCGACGAGCACGGGGAGGCCAAGGTCGACGGCGGCGACCTCACACGCGACGGCCGGAGCTTGGTCTACGGCGGGGAGGAGATGGGGCACACGGGGAGGGGCACAGAGAGACAGGGAAGAAGGGGGAGCTCATCCCGAAGCCAATGGAGAGGACGGAGAGGTACGGGAAGGCCGGGCGGCGGCGCAATCCTCGTCGGTTTTCACGGTGGCCGGCGACGAGTCGAGGAAGGGGATTTCATGCTCCGGGGTCCTGTGCTCGATTCCTCGCTGTTGGTGACGAAGACGAAGGTGGTGGTCGCAGGGGACACCTCGGCTTGTCTCCTCGTCGGCGTTGGCCACGCCAGGGTGCGACGATGATCTGCGGCGACGCACGGGTCCTCGAGAGAACGCACGGGAGAGAGAGAGGAGGGGGTCCAGAGGAAGGGGGAAAAGAAGGGGATGAGCACGGGGCCTTCCACGGCGAAGAGATGAGGACGGGGAGCCCCTCGAGCGAGCAGGACGTGGCAGCCGCGACGGGCATGCGCTCCACGCCTCTGCCAGAAGGCAGAGGTGGAAGACGCCCCTGCCCCTGGCAGGCTGGGCCGCCTTCTGCTGCGCTTGGGCCAGCATGGGCCGGAGATAAGAGAAGTGGGTGGCTTCGGCCTTTTTATTCTTTTTCCCTTTTGTTTTGTTTTCTGTATTATTTGTTTTGAATTGAATTAAATATCAATTCATTTTATAAAATCCTCAAATATTTATCTTGGACATATGTGACATAGTACTAGTCACTCCCAAGTTTTGAAGATTTTTGGAATTCAAATTATTTGAATCCAATTCATATAGCATTTAAATTTAATTTCCAAGCCTCTGTTTGAAAATTTGAAAAATCCATGAGCATGGGTTTGACTCCAAATCATTTTTAAAATGATCATACTCATTTATAGGACTTTTCAAAATTGTTTGGAGGAATTTTGGAAAAACTTTTTATCTGGCCTTTTATTTAAATTCTTTTTGAGGCTTTTCCAAATCCCCAATTCTTAAACCATAGAATTTAAACATGATGCAAATATTTCTAGCAATAAAAGCACATACCAAAACTAGGGTTGTGACAACTCGCTCCCACTCAAAAGAATCTCGTCCCGAGATTCAGAAGTAGTCGGGAAGAGGGTGGGGTACTCGACTCGGAGACAGTCTTCTCGTTCCCAGGTGGCTTCTTTCTCAGAATGATTTGAGATACGTGGAAGACATCGTGAACCTGAGAAAGATGCGGCGGTAGTTCAAGTTGGTAGGCAACTTCTCCACGTTTAGCTAGAATGCGAAAGGGGCCTATGTAACGTGGGGCCAATTTGCCTTTGATACCGAAGCGATGGGTTCCTTTCAGAGGAGTAACCCGGAGGTAAGCCTTCTCGTCCAGTTCGTAGCTCTCTGGCCTATGATGACGATCATAATAGCTTTTCTGACGAGACTGGGCTGTTTTCAATTTCTCACGAACAATGCGAACCTTCTCTTCTGCTTCCTGGATCATATCCGGTCCAAAGAATTGTCTTTCACCGGTTTCTGACCAGTTCAATGGTGTTCGACATTTTCGTCCATAGAGAAATTCAAAGGGTGCCATGCGCAAGCTAGATTGGAAGCTGTTGTTATAAGCAAACTCGGCGAATGGAAGAGATTTCTCCCAACTCTTTCTGAATGAGATAACACAGGCTCTGAGCATGTCTTCGAGAATTTGATTGACTCTTTCTACTTGACCACTTGACTGGGGATGAAAGGCGGTGCTAAAGGAGAGATGGGTTCCCATAGCATTTTGAAAGCTTTCCCAAAATCGAGAGGTGAAAAGACTTCCACGGTCTGAATTGATTTCCAAAGGAACACCATGGAGAGAAACGATCCGGGAGACATATAAATCCGCCAACTGGCTAGCAGTTATACTCTCGCGAACAGGAAGGAAATGAGCAACTTTGGAAAGACGGTCAATGACCACGAAGATGGCATTGTTTCCTTTCTGAGACTTTGGAAAGCCAGTGATGAAATCCATACTGACTTTATCCCATTTCCACTCAGGAATGGCTAAAGGTTGAAGAGTACTAGCAAGTCTTTGATGCTCTGCTTTCACACGACGACAAACATCGCACTCAGCAACAAATTGAGCGATTTATCGCTTCATCCTAGTCCACCAAAATCTCTGGCGTAGATCTTGATACATCTTAGTACTACCAGGATGAATCGAGAGAGGGGTGTCATGGGCTTCCTTAAGGATCTGCTGCCTTAGATTCCTATTCTTCGGAACTACCATCCTATTCTCGAAGTACACAGTACCTTCATTGTCTAGGGTAAAACATCTTGCCTTACCGCTAGCAATGTTCTGTTTGATATGTCGGATACCTCGAGCACGTTGTTGAACAGCTTTCATTTGATCCTCAAGGGTTGGTTTTGTCGGGACCCGGGGTTAGCGTATGCAAGTCCAGTTAAGACATAGTCATATGGAGAGCCGAGAACCGCACCCACTTGTCAAAGCAGACAAGGCCAAGCACTGAACATTCTCGGAAAGCATCGTACGTGAGGGGCATCCCATCCAGGCCGGATGATCAACTAAGATGGGTCCTCATCGTCCGCACACAAGTCTAAAGATATGGGTGGTGAACTCCCATATTCAAGACAAGTCGCCTCAACCATATTATCGACTATCTCGAAACTCTTACATAAACTTACTCCAGCCCGATCACTTAGTCGGGGTCTAGGGCGGGCTCGATCATACCACAAAGTGTGCACGAGACGGAGTCTCGAGCAATCGCATCGCGATGCCCCAAGCTGCGCACATCTAAGGGCCACTTGGTGTATGAAAGACCGCCAGCCAGAACACAACTAAGGTCTCGAAAACCCATACAAAGACATGCATGTTATAAACATACACGCAGCACACATGCCTTGTATGAACAGCAGGTACCATTGCAATTCTCTACAAAGTGTACATTTTATTTATATCTCTTATAGAGTACACATAGAGATCACATACATGTGATCCAACATTACAACACATAACGGAAGCAAATTATGTCTGAGTACAGACAAGTTTAACAAGTGGCTTAAGAAGCCTTATTTAAACACAAAGCCCTCCACGAGGGAACCAGTCTGCTGACTGGGACTAGACTAGTTGGTCTTCAGTCGTCCAGCTCGATGAAGAAGCCACCTTCGGGGTCAGTGGCATCATCTAAAACATATATTAAGCAAACGTGAGTACAAATTCGTACTCAGCAAGACTTACATAGGAGCTATACTACTCATGCACATGTATCAAGGTAAAGGGAGGTGGGGTTCACTTGCAGAAATGCCAGCTTTGACTTGGCTAATCCTGAACTACGAGTACCAGACTTTGAGATAAGAAGCGTACACGAGTCCACTACTTTCTCCAACCAATACACCACTATGGTGCCTTCCTAGACTTCCCCACGAGGAAGCACGCCATAGCACTCACACTTATCTTGGTGTGTTTTAGAAGTATCCGGTTCAAGTTATCTAATAATCAAGCTAAGCTTTCCAAGTAGTCCATAACCGCGGACGCGGCTATTCGAATAGTTTTGTTAACCTTGCAAGGGTGTACCGCTACACACACATGACCATCATTTACCGCCTTTGATCTCGACACCATTCAAGGGGTGCCAGCGAGGATGCTCACCACAACTGTTACCTCATAGCCTATCTAGTCCAAGAAAGCCGCCTACTTGGGTTGGCTACCACTATCGTGAACCCGGCCGGTTTACCGAAGTGGACCCAAGCGATGTGTGCGTGGTGCGTAAGCCGGTCTCGGGTGAGCCGTTCTCTCACTTCGCATCCAGGCCACAAGCCTACCAGAACTCCGAACTACTGCGACATCTGGACATCGAAAGGGATGAGTTAATAAGTTGAGAGGGGTCAGTGAGCCCAATGTGTGGTTGTACTCTTCATCTTGGATCACCACACAAGAACTCGGACTTAGGGCGGTGTTCAACGAGACAACCCACCGTGTACTCCTACACAGCCTCTCATCGTTCACCTTGTATTAGGGCCGATTCACCAACACTTTTCTACCATCATCAACATGATCACTACCATCCCGACTCACATCACAGTAACAACATGGTATCATACTAAGCATGCAATAAGCAGTAACATTGCAGGGGTTACATGATATCATTCAACTCCTACATTTGCTAGGATTGTGGTTTGCTTACTACTGTGACAAAAGATAGGTCATGCAAAGGAATGGGTTCATCTATACGGTAGAATCGTAACATGGTGATCATCCTATACAATGCATAAGCGAGACATGAGAGGGAAGTGGGATTTTATCGACATGATCAATGGGGTTTTGCTTGCCTTGCTGACGAGGTTCGGTTTCTGGATCTTCAGCGAAGGGGGTAGCCTCCTGCTCCGGTTCCACCTCTACTCGACAAACAAAGCACGAAGTAGCAATCAATATGAATGCAATGCTCAAGCACATGAATGAATGTTGAAACTTGAAGTATAAGTTTTGATGTGTGTGAGACAATTCCATTTAAGTGGAATATATTGCATTTAAAATGCAAATTCAAATTCCACATTTGAATTCAAATTAACCAAGTTGTATGTGACATAGTTTGATCATTTTGAATCAACTTCAAATGTGTATGATATACCTCTGAAGTGTGGTTGAATTACATCATAATTCCATGGTCCAAGTTGCAAGATCATTTGATTTGAATTTGAATTAAATTCAAATAAACCAAATGACATATGCTACTGGTCCCATTTTAAATTCAACTCAAACAGAGTTGAAAGTTGCATATTTGGAAAGATAATTTTCTCCTGATCATTTTTCATATATTATTTGTCCAATTTGGAGTTAATATGAATTTTCTATGAATTTCCAAAGTTTGGGGTATTTTCTGGAATTTCTAGAATTTTCTCTGTTTTATTAAATTCCTTTAAACTCTGGAAAATGGTTTACTGCGTCATGCTGATGCAAGCATGACCTCAGCAGGGGCCTGACTGGTGGGCCAGCCATGTCAGTGGCAGAGGGATTTAATCCTCTCTGTTTAATTAACAGAGAGGGGTTAGGGTGCTGGGGCCCAGTAGTCAGTGGGTTAGGGGGGGGGGATTAGCTTAGTGGCCTCGGGCCCACGAGTCAGAGAGAGAGGGGAGGGTTAATGGCGACGGCGGCCCTGGACTCACCGGAGTCTTACCGGAGTCGAGGGTTTGGGCACGGAGAGGGGTCTGGAGGGCACGAAACTGCTCCTCGTGGGATTCCGCATCGAGTGGCTTCGAAGGGGGCCAAAGACGAGCTCCAGGGCGACGGCTAGCTCAACCGCGACGGCGGTCCGAGCTCGGGCTTCGCCGGAACCAAGCGGGAGGGCACGGGAAGAGGCGCGGCTAGGGGCAAAACGGAGCTCTGCTCACCGTGATGCTAATGGAGTGGACGGAGGGTCGCAGGGAGCTCGGTGGTGGCGCGATTTTGAGGTCTTCTCCTCGGCGGCCGGCGGTGGAACCTCGACGCGGGCGTCGTCCTTGGTGCATCTCGGCTCGATTGCTTGCTCGTGAAGAAGTAGTCGACGCCGGAGAGTCTCCTGGACAAGGTGCGGCGGCGTGAGGAGCACGGTGGCCGCGTGCGGGCACGACGGCGGCGAGGTCGAGCTCTCGAGCTTGCGCGGGATCCGCGAGGAAGAGGAACATGGGCGACCCGTGGATGGGGAGGACGAACTCGAGGGGCTTCTGGCGTTTCGTGGCGGAAGGAGGGAGCCAGGGGAGGTCTAGGTGGCTCGGCGGCCGTGGGCATGCTCGCCACGACGCGAGCTGCCTGCTCTGGCGTCGGCGAGGAAGACGACAGACGGGTGGCTGGTGGGCTGGGCCGGCTGGGGAGTGGGCCTTCGCCCCTGGCGACTAGTAGGTCTCTGCTTTCTCTTTTTCTTTTATTATTTCTGTAATTTTGTTTTGCCTCAGTATTAAATACCTAGGCATTTTATAAAATACCCAAAACTTTTATGTGGTCTTAGAAAATAAATAGCTAGCCACTCATAACTTTTGGGCATTTTTTAAATTCAAATAATTTGAATTTCAAATCAAATAGGGTTTTATTTAATTTCCAAAGCCACTGTTTGAATATTAGAAAATTCCATGGGCATGGGAAAATACCCAAACCACTTTTAAAATGATTAGCACCATTTATAGGAATTTTCCAAAAACTCAAATGAATTTTGGAAAAAGATTTTTATCTGGCCTTTGGAATTAATTCATTTGGGGGGTGTTCCTTCTCCCATTTTGATTTTGAATTTGATTTCCAAGATTTCTTGTTGAAAATTTGACATGATGCAAAGTTACTTGAGCCTAGCACATTACCTAACAGAGGGTTCTGACAGGTTTCACTACCAAGGTGGAAAGGAATCCATGAGGAACAATCTCGAGATTCATCTTTCGAAATTCCTCATAGATAAGTGGTTGATACTGTTGTAACATGAGGTTGTTACAATACGACTTACGACTTAGTGCATCAGCCATGACATTGGCTTTGCCTGGGGTGTAAGAGATACTCAAGTCGTAATCTTTTATCAACTCTATCTAGCGTCTTTGCCTGAGGTTAAGATCTGGCTGGGTGAATATGTATTTGAGGCTTTGGTGATCGGTATAGATTTCACAACAATTACCAAGGAGGTAATGTCGCCAAGTCTTCAGGGCATGAACTACGGCAGCGAGTTCAAGATCATGGGTAGGATAGTTTTCTTCATGTGGACGCAACTAGCGTGAAGCATAAGCTACCACATGTCGATCTTGCATAAGTATGCATCCTAACCCTTGCCGTGAAGCATCACAATAGATTTCGAAATCCCTTTTGGTGTCTGGAGGTGCAAGTACGGGTGCAGAAGTCAATGTTCTTTTTAGCTCTTGAAAGCTTTCCTCGCACTTGGGAGTCCATTGGAATTTCTTATCTTTCTTGAGGAGTTCAGTTAGAGTCTTTGCAACTTTAGAAAAGTTCTCGACGAAGCTGCGACAATAGCTTGCTAGGCCAAGAAAACTTCTAACTTGCTTAACCGATTCAAGTGGAGTCCAGTCAAGGACGGCCTGAACTCTCTCGGGATTGACTGCAACACCTTTCGCAGAAATCACGTGGCCTAAGTAGGTCACTTCTGGTAGCCAAAATTCACACTTGGAGAACTTGGCATAAAGGCGATGCTCTCTAAGTTTCATCAATACCAGCCTAAGGTGTTCTGCGTGCTCTTCTTCGTCTTCGAGTAGATGAGGATGTCATCAAGATAAACCACAACAAATTTTTCTAAGTACTCCATGAAGATCGAATTCATCAAGCGCGAAAAAGTGGCTGGGGCATTGGTTAAACCGAAGGACATGACGGTGTACTCATAAAGACCATAACGAGTAGTGAAAGCCGTCTTGGGAATGTCCTCGTTTCTGATTTTGATTTGATGATAACCTAATCTCAAATCCATCTTGGAGAGGACAGAGGATCCAGCAAGTTGATCATAAAGATCATTGATCCTGGGAAGTGGGTACTTGTTCTTTATCGTCGCTAGATTTAGCGGGCGATAGTCTACGCACATTCTTTCTGTTCCATCTTTCTTCGTTACGAACAGAATGGGGCAACCCCATGGCGATGAGCTAGGGCGGATGAAGCCTTTTGCCAACGAAGCATCAAGTTGGGTTTTTAGCTCAGCTAACTCATGTGGGGCCATTCTATATGGGCGTCGGGAAATTGGGGCTGTGCCTGGTATAAGATCCACTATGAATTCCACAGACCTAACGGGTGGCATTCCCGGAAGCTCTTCTGGAAAGACATCCAGAAAATCACAAACTATCGGAATATCTTCAAGGTTAGGAAGGGGATGTTCATTCAACGAATACAGCTGGGTTTCGGAACCTTGAGATGTGAAATGGACTATCTTGCCGGAAGGATGAGTGAGTTGGACTGATTTAGTGGCACAATCAATCTTGGCACGGTGTTTGGACAACCAATCCATACCTAAGATGATATCGATATCTGAAGATTTGAGGGCTATGAGAGAAGCAAGGAATACAACATCCTCAACAACAATTTCATTGTCATGACTTACCCTACTGGTACGCCATGTGGATCCTGGAGTTTTAATCATGAAAGGGGTAGGCAACTCCTCGAATGAAATGTCATGCAGGAGTGCGAACTTTTCAGACAAAAAGGAATGAGAAGCTCCAGAATCAAATAGAACAGAAGCAGGTTTGGAGTTGACAGGAAGTGTACCAAGTACAACCTTAGTATCCTCTTGGGCTTCTTTGATGGTGGCATGGTTCACACGTCCGTATTCAACAATAGCGGACTTGGCTTTGGAAGGCTTTGGTGCCTTAGCTTTGGTTTAGGTTTTGGACGAGGAGGAACATTCTCTTGCAATGAACACTGTCATGCAATGTGGCCAGGATTACCACACTTGTAGCACAAACGGGTGTTAGGTTGTGGAGTTTGTATGGCAAGCTCTCTACTACCTTTCTGGGTTTTCTTGCTTTGTGGAGATGGTCTTGGAATCAAGTGCGAAGGAATGGCACTAGTTGGGATCCAAAATCGACGTTTCTGAGAACCCAAACTAGAAGAGGAAGCAAGATCACGATCACGCTTGCGAGACTCTTCAAAGACCTCATTTCCATGCTCAGCTCTGAATGATCTATTGACAAAATCCTCGAAGTTGACAAATTCAAGGAGATTGAGATCATGACGAAGGACAGGGCTAAGTCCCTTGCGGAACCTTGCTTGCTTCTTGGCATCGGTTGATATCTTCTCAGGGGCATAACGAGAAAGTCGGTTGAACTCAGTCGTGTACTGATGAACAGTCATCTTTCCCTGAGATAGGTTGCAGAACTCTTCCCTCTTTCTTTCCATCAGCTCATCCAGAATGTGGTACCCTTGGAAGGCATCACGGAACTCCTGCCAAGTCACTACGTGACCATCAGGCTGCATTGCAACAAAACTTTCCCACCATTCACCAGCAGCACCTTCCAGAAAGTATGCCACAAACATCACACGATCATCTGGAGAAACATGCGTCGTCTCAAGCTTACGCTCGATGGAACGGAGCCAATCATCGGCATCAAGGGGCTCAGATGAACATCGGAAAACTGGCGGGTTCAAAAGGATAAAATCCTGGATGGATATTACCGCATCTCGCTGGAGAGAAGTATTCTTCGCAATGAGTTCCAAAAGGCGTGTTTGATCACGTCGATTTCGCTCAGCCTCCATCATGATTTCCGCTGCAGAAGGCGGTGAAGGAGGACCATCATCACCACTTTGATTACCGTGACCAGATTCAACACATCTAGTTCCACCTGACATTCTGTGTGATAAAAATCAACAATCAGAGTAGGATTTATGATGGAATCAAAGCAAAGATGATACAATTTAAGAGCGGACAAGATTGTAATGCAAAAGCATTGGAATCACTGGAAACACGGGACAAATCGGACAGCATAAGGGCTATACCGGGGTGGAAAAATGAATCAATCTGCAAGAATGATCAAAACCTTCTCAAAAGGCTTGATGGAATGGTGACTCTAGACAACCAAAACATTCCTACAGCTATGGAGAGTCAAACAACGAGATGTTCTAGTATAGACATAGAAGAGCCTAGTCCTATCTTCCTGTAGAACAAGATGAGGGTGACTCAGAACTCAGATCGATGAGGGTAAGGAGAAAAATGAAGCCTTACGTTGTTCCCTTATACCCAAAGTAACTATATAACTATAGAATGCTAGACTCGACTTCGGCCAAGGTTTAGTAATCCTACAGGCAGTCCTGCTCTGATACCAAGTCTGTCGGGACCTGGGGTTTGCATATGTAATTCCAGTCACAATTCAATCATATGGAGAGCCGAGAGCCATACCCACTTGTCTAAGCAGACAAGGCCAAGTACAAGACACTCTCGGAAAGCTCGAACCTGAGGGGCATCCCATCCAGGCCCGGATGATCAACTGAGATGGGTCCTCATCGTCCGCTCACAAGTCTAAATGATTATGGGTGGTGAAATCCCATACTCATAGACAAGTCGCCTCAACCATATTATCAATTGAATCATAACACTTACATAAACAGACTCCAGCCCGATCTCTTAGTCGGGGTCTCGGGCGGGCTCAATCATACAACAAAGTGTGCCACGTGACAGAGTCACGAGCAATCGCATCGCGATGCCCCAAGCTGCGCACATCTAAGGGCCACTTGGTGTATAAAAGACCGCCGGCGAGAGCACAACTAAGGTATCGAACCCCACACATGACATGCACGATATAAACATACACGCAGCATGCATGCCAAGTGTATAACAGCAGGTAACACAACATGAACTCTACAAACTCATAGCTTTATTGCATCTGCTAAACAGAGCAGATATAGTAGTGTTACAAGCAGAGATCACATCACTGTGATCCAACATTACATCATACAACAACGGAAGCAAATTATGTCTTAGTAAAGACAAGGTTAACAAATGGCTTAAGAAGCCTTTAAGAAAACACAACGACCCTCCAGAGGGACCAGGCTGCTGTCTGGGACTACAATACTTCGTCGACGTCGAGCTTGAGGGGGAGGCCACCTTCAGGGTCAGTGGTCTCGGCTCTAAAACATAGAATAAGCAAACGTGAGTACAAAGCCGTACTCAGCAAGACTTACGTCAGAACTATACTACTTATGCTCAGGTACCAAGGTAAAGGCAAGTGGGGTTGTAATGCAGAAAGCTTTGACTTGGCTATCCTGTACTACGACTACATAGAGTTGAGATGAGAGGCGCACACGAGTCCATCTAATCTTGATCACCACATCAATACACAACCATGGATCCTTCCTCGACTTCCCCACGAGGAAGAAACCCAAAGCACTCACACTTATCTTGCGATTTTTAGAGTATCCATTTGAGTTGTCTAATAATCAAGTAAAGATCTCCAAGTAGTCCATAACCGCGGACACGGCTATTCGAATAGTTCATTAACCCTGCAGGGGTGTACTTCTTCACATACGTAGCTACCACTTATCGCCTAGAACTCGTCACCTTCAAGCGGTGTCGGCGAGGATAGTACCACGACAATTACCTCACGGCTCCAACTCTAGTCCAGGGGATCGCCTATCTGAGTTGTACCCCAATCGGGAATCCGGCCGGGGTTTCCGTTCAGGACCCAGACGATGTATGGACGGTCCGACAAGCCCACCTCGACGGATGGTGCTGCGCTTGCCTAAAACCGTGCTAGGTTATGAAAGCAAATAGAATAAAGTTAACCCATGCGAATCCTGGACCCTAGTCGGGGTGAGTTAATAGGTCGAGAGGGGTCAATGAGCCCAACATGTGGTAGTAATCTGTGTCTTGGATCACAACACAAGAACTCGGGGCCTAGGGCAGTGTAAATGAGACAACCCAATGTGTACTCCTACACAGCCTCTCATTGTTCACTTATATTAGGGTGACTTCATCAACACGTTACCACCTTGTTGCATGTGTTCACTACCATCCCGATACATCACCCAGATGGATCAACTTCATTGCAAACAACTCTAGCATGGCATAGCATAACATGGATGAAGGGCCACATGATGAGCACAACAATCTTGTATTTGCTAGGTTGAGGTTTGCTTAATACTGTGGTAGCAATGATAGGTCATGCAAAGGATGGGTTCAACTAGCGGAAGAACGGTAACATGTGAAACACCTAATCATGCATAAGAGAACAAGAGGGAAACTGGGTTTTTATAGATATGATCAAAGGGGGTTTGCTTGCCTTATTGTCGAGACTCGGGGGGTGCCACTCTTCGAAGAAACAGGAACTACGTCCGGCGATGGATCTATCGAGAAGAAGCAAACACCGAGACAACAAAGTATAAACATCACATTGCAATGCACATTCAAGAATGAAACATGGCATGGTACTGATGTGATCTATGTTCAATTTGCAACAAGTTTAATTGAAGTTGATTTGAATAAGAAATTCAAATTCAAACTCCAAATGTGGTTTAATTTAGCCAAAGTTGCATTTGCTAATGTTTGGATATGGTAAACCATGTTGTCATGTGTATGATATGCCTCTAATGTTCATGTGATAAGGTTGGCATTGCAAAGATTTAATTTGAAATGATTTAAACATTATTTTGAATTATTCCAAATAAGTCATATAGCTAAATGCTACTGGTTCCCCATCATAGATGTGTTTTTCATCTATGAAAGTATGATATTTGGAATCCTTGCATTTTTCTGATGATTTTTCATATATTACACTTTTGATTTGGAGTTATGGTTTAAAAGTTATTGAATTTCAAAGATTTAATCATTTTCTGGAAATTCTGTTAAATAAGAAAAATGATTTATTGTGCAAGCATGACATCAGCATGACGTCATGGGGCGCTGACCAGTCAACCCGACATGCGGGGCCCATCTGTCATCCCCGCTGGGTTAAAACCCTTTTAGCTTAAGTTTAACAGGGGATTAAGGGCGCTGGGTCCTACCAGACAGTGAGAGAGAGAGAGGGATTAGGAGGGGCATTAGCAGGCCGGCCGGCGTTTAGCCGCCGGTGGCCAAACCGCGTGGTGGTGCCCGCTCGGGACGACGACTCCGGCCACAAAACTCGGCGCCGCGAACACCAGGAGAAGCCCCACGGACTCGTGCGTCACCTAGACAACCTGGACGAGCACGGGGAGGCCAAGGTCGACGGCAGCGACCTCACACGCGACGGCCGGAGCTTGGTCTACGGCGGGGAGGAGATGGGGCACACGGGGAGGGGCACAGAGAGACGGGGAAGAAGAGGGAGCTCACCCCGAAGCCAATGGAGAGGACGAAGAGGTACGGGAAGGCCGGGCGGCGGCGCAATCCTCGTCGGTTTTCACGATGGCCGGCGGCGAGTCGAGGAAGGGGCTTTCATGCTCCGGGCTCCTGTGCTCGATTCCTCGCTGTTGGTGACGAAGACGAAGGCGGTGGTCGCAGGGGACACCTCGGCTTGTCTCCTCGTCGGCGTTGGCCACGCCGGGGTGCGACGGTGATCTGCGGCGACGCACGGGTCCTCGAGGGAACGCACGGGAGAGAGAGAGGAGGGGGTCCAGAGGAAGGGGGAAAAGAAGGGGATGAGCACGGGGCCTTCCACGGCGAAGAGATGAGGACGGGGAGCCCCTCGAGCGAGCAGGACGTGGCAGCTGCGACGGGCATGCGCTCCACGCCTCTGCCAGAAGGCAGAGGTGGAAGACGCCCCTGCCCCTGGCAGGCTGGGCCGCCTTCTGCTGCGCTTGGGCCAGCATGGGCCGGAGATAAGAGAAGTGGGTCGCTTCGGCCTTTTTATTGTTTTTCTCTTTTGTTTTGTTTTCTGTATTATTTGTTTTGAATTGAATTAAATATCAATTCATTTTATAAAATCCTCAAATATTTATCTTGGACATATGTGACATAGTACTAGTCACTCCCAAGTTTTGAAGATTTTTGGAATTCAAATTATTTGAATCCAATTCAAATAGCATTTAAATTTAATTTCCAAGCCTCTGTCTGAAAATTTGAAAAATCCATGAGCATGGGTTTGACTCCAAATCATTTTTAAAATGATCATACTCATTTATAGGACTTTTCAAAATTGTTTGGAGGAATTTTGGAAAAACTTTTTATCTGGCCTTTTATTTAAATTCTTTTTGAGGCTTTTCCAAATCCCCAATTCTTAAACCATAGAATTTAAACATGATGCAATTATTTATAGCAATAAAAGCACATACCAAAACTAGGGTTGTGACACCCACACAAATTAAGAAGGGATCTAACTTGTTATGAACAGCAAGCAAAGCTAAAGAAAAATAAAATCAAAACCTAAGAGCGAGACGCTCCAAGCATAGCACATAACGCATGAAGTGATAAAAATATAGTGAGACGAAGGACGAACTGATGATTGTTGATGGAGAAGGGGATGCACGGGGGCATCCCCAAGCTTAGACGCTTGAGTCTCCTTGAATATTTATTGGGGATGCATGGGGGCATCCCCAAGCTTGAGCGCTTGACACTCCTGAATCTTCTTTCATCATCTTCCATCGCACACTTGAAAACTCCCTTCATACACAACTCATCATAAGCTGATTAGAGAGGTTGGTACCCTTAATAAATAAAAAATTTCCCACTGGATATAAAGATATTCTTGAAGAGCTACTGTTTCTCAAGAGTGCCAAAAAGTTTTTGCAAAGAAAAAGCAAGCTTAAGGTTTGCAAAAGTTAGGAGAGACAAAACGTGGTAGAATCTGTGAAAATAAGAACAGCAGATAGTAAAGAATTTTTTAGGGGCACTTATGCAACTGAAACAAAAAAAAATCAGAACATACGGAAGTTTCGTAATTGTATAGAGCATACTGTGTAAAAATTTCAGCTCAAAAAGATGAACTGGGATTTTTCTGGAATTTTTCTGGTCACGAGGACAGAATCTGTTTTCTGGACAGCATGTCACAACTTTTACTTCCCTTGCCGTAAGAGGCTATAACTTGGCACAAAGTTGAGAAATAAAGATACAATGATGTTGCTACAGTAGTAACAATCATCAAGACACAACAAAAGCAAAAAGAAAAACCTAAATTCGTTGCGGGCTGCCTCCCGAAAGCGCTTCTTTAAAGCCATTAGCTAGGCATGATGCAAAAATAAGAATCTAGTTTTATCAAGAGAAAGAGAATAACTAGCCCGTGTAACGGACTCAAAAGGTAACTTGATTTTCTTTCTAGGGAAGTGTTCCATCCCGTTTTTGAATGGGAATTGGAATTTTATATTCCCCTCTTTCATGTCAATAACCGCACCAACGGTGCGAAGAAAAGGACGTCCCAAAATAATTGGACACAAAGGTTCACACTCTATATCCATAACAATAAAATAAACGGGAACATAGTTGTCATTGACAATGATAAGAACATCGTCGATCTTCCCCAAAGGTTTCTTTATGGAAGAATCAACAAGACGAACACCAAAAGAACAAGGCTCAAAAGTCTTCAATTCAAACATATCAAATATTCTTTTGGGCATAACGGAGGTACTAGCTCCAACGTCACATAAAGCATAGCAAGAGAAGTTATTTAATTTAATTTTGATCATAGGGTCCCAACCATCATCTAGCTTCCTAGGTATGGAGGCTTCTACTCTAAGCTTCTCCTCCCTAGCTTTGATGAGAGCATTTGTGATATGCTCCGTGAAGGCAAGATTAAGTGTGCTAGTGTGGGGGTCTCTAGACATTTTGTGTAGCAAGCTAATAACTTCTGAGAGGGTACAACTATCAAAATCAATATCACTACTATCAAAGGTGGTAGTAGAGTCATCTAGGCTCACTTGTTTGAAACCCTCTATGTTCATAGGAGTTTCTTCATCTACGGTTGAGGTATTAGCATCACCATTAATAGGTCCAACGGGACTAGGAGTGCATTGGGTGCTAATAGTTTGGGTGTCCTCAACAATTTGGATAGTGGCGACTGTGTGGTGTGTAGGAAGGCTCTTAATTCTATCCTCTTCCTCTTTTTCTCGAGCCCATCTTTCTTTAAGTTTATCCATCATCCTAATATTTTCATTGATTTGTAACTGGATAGCATTAATAGGAGTGGCCTTATTCTCCTCAAGGGGAGAGGTTCTAATTTTGAGCATCTCAATATCAAGGGCTAAGCTTTCTACCTTCAAAGAGAGATTATCTATTTTAGCTAATTTCTCTTCTACACTTTTGTTGAAGGCTTTTTGGGTAGTGATAAAGTCTCTAAGCATGCTTTCTAATTCAGAAGAGGGGTTCTTGTTGCTAGGGTAAGTGTTGTTGTTCCCATAGTTGGATGGAAACGGTCTAGGATTGCTAGCAAAATTTCCCCTATAAGCATTGTTGTTGAAGTTGTTTCTAGCAATAAAGTTCACATCTACTTGTTCTTGGGCAACCAAAGAATTTAAAGGAACATCATGAGGATCAATAGAGGGTTGCTTGGTAAGTAGAGACATAATTAAGTCAACTTTTTCATTGAGGGAGGTAATTTCCTCGACAGAATTTACCTTCCTACCTGTTGGAGCGCGTTCGGTGTGCCATTGGGAATAATTGGTCATCATTTCATCGAGAAGCTTCGTGGCAGCACCAAGCGTAGTTGACATAAAGGTTCCTCCCGCGGCCGAATCTAACAAGTTCCGCGAGGTAAAGTTCAAGCCTGCATAAAAAGTCTGGATAACCATCCAGGTAGTCAAACCATGTGTAGGACATTTCTTAACAAGAGATTTCATTCGTTCCCAAGCTTGGGCAATGTGTTCATTATCCAATTGCTTAAAATTCATAATATTACTCCTCAATTGGATAATCTTAGCAGGACGGTAGTACTTCCCTATATAAGCATCTTTGCACTTATCCCAAGAATCTATGCTATTTCTAGGCAAAGATTGAAACCAGATTTTAGCATCTCCCCTTAAAGAGAAAGGAAAGAGCTTGAGCTTAACAACATCACCTTCTACTTCTTTATACCTTTGCATATCACATAATTCAACAAAATTATTCAAGTGTAAAGCAGCATCATCTCCAGCACCAGAGAATTGATCTCTCATAACAAGGTTTAGCAAAGAAGGTTTAATTTCATAAGAGGTAGCTGAAGTGGCAGGTGTGGCAATGGGAGTGCAGATAAAGTCTTGGTTGTTGTGACTAGTGAAGTCACACAACTTGGTGTTTTCAGTGGAACCCATAGTAGCAGCAAGTGTGGCAGATTTTTTTTGTAGTTTTTGATAAAAGACACAAAGATAAAAACTGAAAGATAAACTAACAAGACTAAAAAAACAAAGGTAAAGGATAGTGTGCAACTCCCCTATCTTAGCACTTGGAGTCCCCGGCAACGGCGCCAGAAAACTTCTTGCTAGGACGGCTTCTCGCCCCCTTCATTGGTTACCCCGAGTGGAGGGTTGAGATGTAGTGCAGCAACAGTTTTCCCTCGGTGAAGATACCAAGGTTTGTCTCCAGCAGGACTCCAGAGATGATAAGTAGGTGTCAGCGGCGCAACTGACGCGGACCTGCACACAGACACAGATAACTTTGTTCCCAACGAAGTTCATAGAGGTTGTCAATCTCTCCGGTCTTGTTGTACACGAAGGATAAAACGCAAGGGATAATGATAGCAAATAAAAGAAGTAAAGTAAATATAGCTTGGAAACAGTAATGAGGATATGGACCAGGATACGTGATGTTCATTAGTGATGTCTCTCTCCCAAAAGACGATAAAACTGCTATGCGAGGTAAACAAATTAAAAAAGGACAATTGACAGGATTATGAACGCACCGCAATGCTAACTATGCTACAAAAGAAAGGAAGAGGCTCAAAAGCACGGGCAGTACGCCAAAATAAGTAGACCGAAATCCATCTGCATCTACTACTAATTATCCACCTTGAGATATCTATCCAGAACATCTCGCTGGTATTAAGTTGCGAGCCCCACCCAAAGTGTAAACCCAAAGCAACAGACAACTGCATTAAAAAGAACTTTGCGTAAAGTAAACAATCCTTGTAACCGCGGTTACAAGCACCGTTGTTTTCCCCCTTGTGGAAACAACACATCCCCTAGACTAATGTTTCTGTCACTCAAGCGTGTAATTGGGGGGCATGAACCCACAATCTAGCACAACGTTCCCTCTTGGAGTCACTACCTACTACTTGGCAAAAGCAATAAATAGCAACGGAGAACATGCAATAATTACTTAGGAACAAAAATATAAGAGATAAAAACCAAATATATTACTCTATCACAATCTGAACATAATCTCATAATCCATCAGATCCCTCCAAACTCAGCATAGCAACAGCAGAAATATTACAAAGGTGCCTCGATCATGTAGGGAAGCTCACGAGGTCTAAACAATGAAGATCAAAGAGGGGAGGAGAACATCACATAGCTACTGTCGGGGGATTGGTACCCGGGTAGGCTAACCCAAGCGGAAGCAACCTTTCAAGACAAGGATGGACCGATTGGGCCGCAGCTGGGCCGAGCTGGGCAGATGTACGGCCGATTGCTCCAAGGCAATCAGCCGTACCGAATGCCAGCAGTCGGCCCAGGCGCAATCGGTCCACCCTTCCTTCACCAAGATGATCGTCCGGTTGGTCCGCAGCTGGGCCGAGATAGGCACTTGGAAGGCCGATTGCCCAGAGCACTCGACCTTACCAGGAACTAACAGTCGGCCCAGGCGCAATCGGAACAACTTATTACCCTTGGAGGGAGTCGACCCCGACACCAGTCGGGGGTATGATTACGAGGTCATAAATACCATATCCCGAGATATCTGGGTGGCAGGAAGGCCAAGTCATGTCGAAGATCTGGTGGAGATACGGTGTCGACCTCTCCGCCGATTCCGCGGACAGGCGACAAGACCGCACCTCCTAGCTCCACTGTTCATCCCTAGGCCTTACGGGTCTACATCATGGGCCGCCGCTCGTAGGCTCCGGATCACCCGGAGAGGAGCATTCGGTGGGCCTAGGCCGATTAGAGGATGACAGCTGGGCCCATTCAGCAGTGAAATTACCGAAGTACCCTGGACTCACACTATAAGAGCCAGGGTACCCCTCCTGCGTGGGGGACGATCCACTCTAGATCACCATTACTCACATTCCCCTCAGTGCATTCACTGCTAGTAGTTGCTCCTCAGGGAGGCAGGAGAGAGCCTTGCCCACGGCGGCGGCGCTCACCTTCCTCTGAGAAGATAGAGAAGCAGTTCTTGTAGCTAGAGTATTGATATATAAGAGACAAGCAGGAGTAGGGGTGTTATCTCTCCGGAGAGCCTCGAACCTGGGTACATCGTGGTGTCCTCCACCGTATTTGTGCCCAACCCGATTCCGGCACCATCGACATTCTCTCCCTCGCGTCTTCCCCTCACTTTAGCCATCCCATGGCATCTGACGTCACATATCGATGACAGTTGGCGCCCACCGTGGGGCAGACCGAGGCGTCGACTGGAGTAAAGATCCGGACGGGATTTTCCTCTGCATCGGGCAGAAGCCATGCCTCTGGCCTGATTCTAAGGCATGGGGCAATCGATTATGTGGTGGACTACTCGGCGTGGTACAGGGCTGGAGCACCCCTGCCGCCCGGTGTGTCACTGCAGGTCGGCAGTCATCGCCTCTTCATCGGCAGCTACCCCGAGGCATATCCTAGAGAGATTCACGTCTTCTCGTGCACAACGGACCCGCTCTCGACCAGGGGCGGCAGTGCAGCACCCGGCAGAGAGGAGGGACGAGTGCACGCCGCCGTCATGATGGCGGGAGCAACCTCATCCACCAACCGCGACCCTGCAAGTGCAGCAAGAAAGGCAAAGGAGGCAGCTGATGCTGCAGAGCGAATCGGCACCGGTGTGTTGCGGGATGTGTTATACACACCCGTGAACAGGAATGGTGATCCGGAGCAAGTGCACACGGAGCTGGAAACGGCACGGCTCGCTCTGGCCCGCAGAGCAGAGCAAGTGCTGGCAGAAGAGCGCAGGCTGGGAGCCATCACAAAGGAATACAATGCAGCGCATGCAGGACCGCGCCGGCCGATTGAGCCCGCAGTCCTGGAAGATCTGAGAAGCCGGGGCAGGGCAGTCAACCAGCAGCTGTCGGGAGCCAAGCAACCGGAGCGTCCGAGGAGGCCGGTGCAACCGGAGCAACCGGTGCAATTAGCATTCGTCCAGAGACCGACGTACAGCACGCCGGACAAGAACCTGAGAGCAGCCGAGCAGATAGCACTCGAGCTAGAAGACCTGAAGGGAGATGAGCGGCGCGAGCAGTCGCGCCTAATGCGTGAGCTGATAGCAGCTGCAAAGGAGCAGAGGCTCGTTGCAATGGATCATCATAATGCAGAACCTGGGCTGTCGAGAGGGACTGTGAGGCCGAATGCGGGAGCTAGCCAGCGACCGAATGCATCGCGCCAGAACAGACATCAACCCGCCCCATCTCGGCACGAGAGCAAGGTCAGAAGCAATCGGCCACCCTCAGCAGCAAGCAGAAGAATGGAAGAGCCAACCGTCAACAGCAGGCGCAATGACATGCCGCAGCAATCGGCGCCAAGGCCAGCAATTAGCGCTCGACTTGGCCCTCGACAAATCGGCCAGAATGATGCAAGGCATCGCATTGAGCTCCTGGAGAAGGAGGCTCAGGAAGATGAAGAAGGAGAAGCTGGCCCATCGTGTTTTGGTCATCGTATCCGGACTGAAAAGTTTCCCAAAGGCTTCATGCTGCCAAGAGACACTCCCAAGTACAATGGGTCGATGAAGCCTGAAGACTGGTTGTCCGATTACCTGACGGCAGTCCGCATTGCAGGAGGCAATCGGCGTGTAGCAGTCCGCTATGCACCTTTGATGCTGCAGGGTTCAGCTCGGACGTGGTTGAATAGTTTTCCCAAGGACAGTGTGAACTGCTGGGAAGATTTCACGAGTGCATTTATCCACAACTTCACAAGCACGTATGAGAGGCCCAACCTCCCGCGGCAGCTAGCTCTGTGTGTGCAGGGCAAGGATGAGCCCCTCCGAGATTACTTATCTCGGTGGATCAAGCTGAAGAATTCATGCGAAGGAGTCCATGAGATCCAGGCCATTCAGTACTTCACAGATGGATGCCTGGCCGATTCAATGTTGAAGCACAAGCTGCTGCGCAAAGACTTCACGTCGCTCGCCGAGCTCATGAAGGTGGAAAATGCGTTCGCTATGTCCGATTCTGCGATGCGCCCTATCCAGCTTGGAGTTGGAGGTGTAATCCAGTCACCAAGGGCTCCGCAATCGGACACAGGGAACCAAGGCCTCAGTCGGAAGGAAAGGAGAGAGAACAACCGCAACAACAACAACAACCACAACCAGTAGAACAATGGCAAGCGCAAGGACGAACAGCCCGATACCCAGTATGGCAGTCGGCAGGTGGCCGCTGTCCAGAATGAAGAAGATGCAGCGGTTGCAGGAGGCAGTCGGAAGATGAGACCAAATGTGAGACCCCCGGGGCAGATGAAGCCCAAGTACACGTTCGAGGATATGCTGGACGCACCGTGCAAGTTGTATAGCACGCCGGGCAGGCCGTCTGCGCACACCACTCGGCAGTGCGATTTTGTAAGAAGGATTGCGAAGGGAGAAGCTTTACCACCTCCACCCCCACCACCACCCCAGAACAGAGTACCGCCTCAGCAGCAGAACCAGTTCCTACAGCAAGATGCCGCCTACATGATTTTCACCAGAGAGTCCACAGACAAGGGAAGTCGGAGAGCTCGAGCTCAGGAGGTTAATGCCACTATGCCACCGGTTCCCCAGTTTATGCATTGGTCCGAGTGTCCTATATCCTGGGACAGAGCAGATCATCCCACCATTTTTCCGAATCCGGGTAATTATCCGCTGGTGGTGGACGCTCTGTTCGCAGGGCCAAGGTTTTCATGCAAGTTCTCTAGAGTGCTCGTTGATGGAGGAAGCACAATCAATATTCTGTATAGAGATACAATGGTCAAGTTAGGGCTCACAGAGAGGGACCTGGAGCGCAGTCGGACAACTTTCCATGGGATTGTCCCTGCATTGTCTTGCACCCCCATGGGTCGCATTCGGCTGGATGTTATATTTGGCACAGAAGAAAATTTCAGGAGGGAGCCGATTTGGTTTGAGGTCGCCGACCTCAGTAGTCCTTACCATGCTCTGTTGGGATTGCCGGCGTTTGCCAAGTTCATGATCAACGCACAGCAGACGTACCTCAAGATGAAGATCCCAGGGCCAAACAGCGTCATCACTGTCACCGGGGACTTCAGGAAGTCCCTCGAGTGCACATCCGCTGGCAGCAGTTTGGTTGATTCCCAAGTGGTCGAGACGGAGAAGCATCAGCTCAGCAAGGTGATTGCAATGGCGCAAGCGCAGAGCAAGAATCCACTGCCAGTCGGCCCAGCAAAGAGAGTAGATGAGGAATCGGATTTTCAGTCGGCCAAGGACAGCAAGAAGATCGCTCTAGATCCCTCCGACTCAACCAAGTTTGTTGTAGTTGGAGCTGGACTTAGCGATAAATAGGAAAGCGAGCTCGTCGGGTTCCTCCGTGAGAATCGAGACATCTTTGCATGGTCTCCACAAGACATGCCTGGTGTTCCGAGAGAACTCGCCGAGCACAAGCTACACATTCGGCCAGGCTCGAAGCCAGTCAAGCAACCCCTGAGACGTTTTTCTGAAGATAAGAGAAGGGCAATCGGCGAAGAGATTGCGAAGCTGCAAGTAGCAGGTTTCATCATGGAGGTGTTTTACCCCGACTGGCTGGAAAATCCAGTCCTCGTCATGAAGAAGAACAAGACCTGGCGTATGTGTATAGATTACACTTGCCTGAACAAGGCGTGCCCGAAAGATCCGTTTGCTCTGCCCCGTATTGATCAAGTGATTGATTCTACGGCCGGCTGTGAGCTGTTGTCCTTCCTGGATGCCACTGCTGGCTACCACCAGATCAAACTTGCTGTGGAAGATCAGATAAAAACTGCATTCAT
This sequence comes from Bromus sterilis, assembly GCA_950022295.1. Classification (NCBI taxonomy): domain Eukaryota; kingdom Viridiplantae; phylum Streptophyta; class Magnoliopsida; order Poales; family Poaceae; genus Bromus; species Bromus sterilis. The sequence continues at coordinate 12,699,705 of OX465596.1, forward strand.
CACTCCTTTCGGGGCTTATTGCTATATCACTATGCCATTTGGTTTGAAGAATGGAGGCGCCACTTATCAACGCACGATTCAGAGATGCACACACTCTCAGCTCGGCAGAAATCTCCACGTTTACGTGGACGACTTAGTGGTGAAATCGGCAAAAGGAGTCACGCTGTTGGATGACCTCAGGGAAACATTTGCAAACTTGAGAACTTATCAGATCAAGCTCAACCCAGAGAAGTGCGTGTTTGGAGTCCAAGCTGGCAAGCTCTTGGGATTTCTCGTTTCCGAGAGAGGAATCGAATGCAATCCCGAGAAGATAGCAGCAATAGAGCGCATGGAACAACCCAAGACCCTGAAACAAGTACAGAAGTTCACCGGTTGCCTCGCATCATTCAGACGATTCCTCAGTAGGCTGGGTGAAAAAGCAATCCCGTTGTACCAATTGATGAAGAAGGTACAGAGAAGTTCACCTGGACCCCCCAAGCAAATGAAGCATTCTGAGAGCTCAAGCGCATGCTCTCCACAGCACCGATTCTGGCTGCCCCGATTGAGAAGGAGCCAATGATGTTATACATTGCGGCAACCAATCGGGTGATCAGTGCAGTTATGGTGGTGGAGCGGCCTGAGAAGGACAAGGCACAGCAAATTCAGCGTCCAGTGTATTACATCAGCGAAGTGCTCTCGGCATCCAAACAGAATTACCCTCACTATCAGAAGATGTGCTATGGAGTGTACATGGCAGCCAAGAGATTGAAGCCATACTTTCAAGCTCACTTGATCACAGTCGTCAGCTCGGCTCTGCTGGCCGACATCATGGGAAGCAGAGATGCAACCGGAAGAGTGGCAAAATGGGCAATCGAAGTCGCTAGACATGGCATCCAGTATGAGCCAAGAACGGCAATCAAGTCACAAGCATTAGCCGATTTCCTAGTGGACTGGGCTGAAACTCAGTACATGCCGCAGCTACCAGTGTCGGATTTTTGGCGAATGCACTTTGACGGCTCCAAGATGAAGAGTGGCCTAGGGGCTGGTGTGGTACTAACTTCACCAAGAGGAGATCAACTGCAATATGTGCTCCAGATTCACTTTGCAGCATCAAACAATGTCGCCGAGTACGAAGCCCTTGTGCATGGTATCAAGCTTGCCAAGGAAACCGGTATTCGGAATATTGAGTGCTTTGGTGACTCCGACCTGGTTATACAGCAATGCTCAGGCACCTGGGATGCAAAGGACGCAAACATGGCAAGCTATCGCTTCTTGGTACAGCAAATCAGCGGGTACTTTGAAGGTTGCGAGTTCCATCATGTGCCAAGAGCATACAACGAGGCAGCAGATGCGTTGTCCAAGCTCGAATCAACAAGGCAAGCTATCCCACCAGGTGTGTCTTTGGAGCATATCAAGAAGCCATCCATCATACCATCCCCAGAGTCTGAGTCCATTTTTATCTCGGAGACCGACCTTGAAGCACTAAAGAAGGCAAAAGAATCTCAACCGGCAAAACTTGCAACCGTGAAGAAGCAGTCCAGCGCCCAAGGTATCTCGGCAGCGGCACCAGGGGCTGCCGAGTGCGAGCCAGGGGCTGCCAAAGGATGTGAGAAGAGCAAAGCTTTAGGGAAGCAAGCAGAGGCCGCGCCAGAAGGCACAACCTCCGAAGAACCAATGATATCAGAAGTTGCCGATTGCAATGATGAAGCTCCAGCTCTGAATGAGAAGTCGACACCAGGGGCTGCCGAATGCGTGATAGGCGTCGCAATCAGCAGTTCAGGGACAGAAGCAGAAATGATAGAAGTCCAAGAGGCCGAGATCCAGGAGGCCAATGGCCAAGGAACTGTGATCCAAGAAGAAGTCCCACCCCAGCATGCAGCGGTAATGGAAGTCGTCAGCGCGCCATCATGGGCACAGCCGATCAGAGATTTCCTAGAAGATGGAGTCCTCCCAGAGGATGAAGCAGAGTCACGGCAAATCAGCCGACGATCTTGGGCGTACACAATAATCAACAATGAGGTAGTGCGCAAGAGTGCAACTGGTATCCTTCAGAGATGTGTAGAAGAGGACAGAGGCTTGGAGCTGCTCAGAGACATTCATCAAGGTGAATGCGGTCATCATGCATCAGCAAAGGCAATCGCCAGCAAAGCTTTCCGGCATGGTTTCTACTGGCCGACTGCGCTTGCAGCGGCTGAGAATTTAGTGAAGTACTGCGAGGGCTGTCAGCGGTTCAAGGCAAAAAGTCATCAGCCAGCATCGGCACTGAAGACAATCCCAATAGCATGGCCGTTTGCAGTATGGGGTCTGGACATGGTTGGACCATTCAAGAGAGCTCGCAGTGGCATGACACACCTTCTAGTCGCAGTGGACAAGTTTACCAAGTGGATTGAAGCCAGACCGATCAAGAAGTTGGATGGGCCGACTGCGGTTCGATTTGTGGCCGACATTGTGTGCAGATATGGTGTGCCTAACAGCATCATCACCGACAACGGCACAAATTTTGCGAAGGGTGCACTGGCTCGATATGCATCTCAGCAGGGCATTCGGCTTGATCTGGCGTCTGTGGCGCACCCGCAATCAAATGGTCAAGTCGAAAGAGCAAATGGACTAATCCTATCGGGTATTAGGCCCAGATTGGTAGAACCACTTGAGAGAGCACCCGGAGCATGGATTGAGGAGCTCCCCGCAGTACTGTTCAGTCTGAGGACCACACCAAACAGGTCGACTGGATTCACTCCCTTCTTCATGGTGTATGGTTCAGAAGCAGTCATCCCATCCGACATCGAGTTTGATTCACCTCGGCATGCCCTATACACCGAAGAAGAGGCCAGATTGGCACGAGAAGACGGCATCGACCTCAAAGAAGAAGCTTGTCTATTGGCCTTGTCCAGGTCGGCAGTCTACCAGCAGAAGTTGCGGCACTACCACAGCAAGAAGATTCGCCCTCTCGCCTTCCGAGAGGAAGACATGGTGCTACGCCGAATTCAGAAGTCAGACGGACAACACAAGCTATCCTCACCTTGGGAAGGGCCATTCGTCATTAGCCGAGCGCTCAAGAACAACTCCTATTATCTGATCGACTGCACCAAGGGCACTCAGCACAAGGACACATCAGGAGCAGAGACGGAGCGGCCGTGGAACGCCTAGTTGTTATGTCCGTTCTATAGCTGAGCGGCAGAAACTTATGTAAGCCATTCGGCAAACAATCAGTAAAAGTTATCATGCCTCTGAAAATGAGCATTCGATTACCTTGGCATAATTTCATTCAAAGAGCTAGCCAAAATCGGCAACGCTCAGTCATACCCGAGGCGTGTATAGCACACCCGGGGACTGACCGACCATGAGGTCAAGCGAATAGGCCATCGAGGCACGGGGACTGTGGGCTGGCACTCAACTCGGCACTCAGCTCAAGCGCAAACCACTAAATGGTTTGTGGCATTGAGAAGGGTCGTATTTGAGGCAGCCGGCAGTACGAATTCCAGGGAAACAATTCGAAACGCGCCACTAAGGGCATATTCGATAAAACAAAGTCGCCGATTGCGCTGCGACCCAAGGCGTCGAGCCCGATAGCGAGCAATCGGCGCCCACTGTCGCAGAATCCTTTGCGTTAAATCTTGTCGTGTAAGAAATGAAAAACTTATCGAACCTTGGCTGGTAAGCTACTGTTGATCCGATTGCGGACCGCATGACGGCAGCAAGGTTGACACGGTAGACATCCCCAAGTGCAGCCGATAAAGGAAACCGACAAACACGCAAAGTTGATCGCACAAGTAAAAGCAAGGATCAAGCAATCGGATTGCATCAAAAGTAGCAGGCCCAAGGCCGAATATGTTCATTACATCGAGGTCACACCCAGTGGGTTTCGACTGAATTAAAATTATGTCTTACAAGCAGATAGTCGGAAGACAAAATAAGATAAAACCGATCCAGTATCGGCAAGCTACAACAAGTAACATAGTTGGCGGCAGGGCTCAGGAAGTCGGAGGCACGGAGCTAGAAGATGGAGCAGTCGGATCCGATTGTGCTTCAGAAAATGTGGCACCAGTCTGCTTGGATCTCGGAGATGTTTGAGATGAGCCGCTATCAGAAAGCTCCTCGGCCAGGCCAGAGATTGAAGGTGCAGCGAGCGGATTCCCTCCCTCGTCAAGATACGGAGTGTACTCGTAGGGAGAGAACCAGTTCACCATAGAGCTGGCTAGCCGATTTACTTCGGTATAGGTCTTCTCAAGCAGATCAGAGGCATTTTCTCGGAGGTTGTAGAGTTGTGAGAGCTTCACCTGAGGGTACCAACTCAGCACAGTTTGGAGGGAGGTTTCCGCGCCAGTCCGACCGGCAGAGTTCAACAAGACGTCGATCCGACGAGGGATGGCCTTCAGGAGAATCCGAGTCTGTTCGGTGGTAGCATTCGGAGCTTCCCCTTTGTCAGAATCTTCTTCATCTTGTGCTTCAGCCTTGTCGATCCCGGCGGAGGAACCAGCAGCATGTTTCATTTTTTGAAGGCCAACCTTAAGCTCAGTCGGTGACCACAGTGATTCAGCAATTTTCAGGATGCCGAGCTTGAATGACAAGGCAACTCCCTTGATAACAGGAATGCGGGCTTCGGTGCCGATTAGATACTCATGCCGAGTCCAGACGTTATCTTCAAGTTGGCAGGTCCCTCCGGCGGCAACAGTTTCTTCTCGGGATTTGGCAACGGCCGCATAGGCAGCTGCTTCAGACTCGGGCCAAGCTTCTGTGTCACGAAAGAAAGTATGAGCAACAGGATAAAGGAGGAAAGCAATCGGAAAATGCACTAGGATGCAGGAAACACTCACCGCTAAGGAGGACGTCCATCTCGGTCATTGTGTCACAGAAGCCTTTGGCTCGGCGGCGCAATCGGGTGGTCTCTTCGTAGTTGCGTTTCTCAAGTTCTTCAAATTTGGCGGCGTGTTCATCATGATCTCGCCGAATGGAATCGCGTGTAGCCACCGCTTCATCCCTCTCAGCTTGCAAGACTTCTTGGGCGGCGACGGCGGCATCTCGCTCGGCAAGGAGACCATCGCCAGTAGCCGTCACGGCAGCTATGTCGGCCAGATGTTTTCTTTCGAGGGCAGCCATCTCAGAGCGAAGGCTTTGGATAGTCCGATTTAGATCAGTTTCTACCCCCAGCAGACGGATCGCTTCTTCTTTGGCTTTGGCGAGTGCTGGGCCATGTTGGTTGAGTTCTGCAGTCAATTCAGCAATTCGGCCCTGAAGGTCATCTACCATGGGAGTAGAAGCTAGAGGAGAGCATAAAGGATATGAGCGCAAGAGTAATTGTTAATCGGAGAGGAGACAGAAATGGTATGGAGGTTACCTCTCAGTTTAGTGATCTCGGCCGATTGATTGTTGACCTGCAGCTGGGCCTGGGCGAGAGTTCGGAGGCTGGCAGTGTAAGCATCAAGAAACTTTTCGAAGACCCCGCGCCTTTCTTCCATAACAGCCTGCGAGGAATAGCAAGAGGGAGTTTAGAGATACGACAGTCAAGAGAAGATCCAAACCGATTGCATGCAACCGGCCCGAATCTCGGGGACTACACCCAATGGGTGCGCTTGCGCGCACCCACCGGAGGAAAAGTCTCCCGATTGGAGGAAGGCAAAAGACAAAGCAAAAAGTATGAAAGATCCGAACCGATTGCAACCAATCGGCCCAAATCTCGGGGACTACACCCAGTGGGTGCGCTTGCGCGCACCCACCAGAAGAAAAGTCTCCCGAACAAAGGAAAGGCATAAAAGAAAAGTCAAGAATCTACCATGTGATGAGAGGTGAGTTGTTGGAGGTCCCGAGCAAGGGAATCGGCAAATTCATTCACCCGACTCAGAGTAGTCGTCACAGGGTCTTGAGGACGATGCGAGGCGTCAGGCTCGGTGCCGACATGACGGGCGCGAGAATACTCGGCCCGGAACTGGTCCACCGAGCGCATAAGAATCTCCGATGCAGAGGAGGTCGGCGTCGGCACTAAAGCTTGAGCGGCGGTGGAAGTAGCAGCGGGGATAACTAGTGGCATCGGCGTCACCTGAGGGTCAGAAATACTCGGTTGTGGTGGCGGCGCAGTCGGATGAGCTGAAGCGGAGGTGATCATTGCAACTGGCGGCAAGGTCGTCGTCGTTGGTGGCACGGGCAGAACAACCGGTGGCACAGTTGTGGCAGTCGGTGGCGCCGACACCACGATTGGCGGCGGGCTTGTCACCATCGGTGGCTCGAGTGTGGCAGTCGGAGCAGGTGTAGTCGCGACAGTGGAGACCGGGTCGGAGCGGCGTGGTGGAGATGGGGCAATCGTTTCAACCGATTGCGTTCCTCTGCCGCCAGGAGCTCCCCGATCAGCTGCGCTCTTGGAAGTCTTGGAGGCAACAGAAGAGGAAGAAGTCTTCTTAGCCGTCTCCAGGCGGGCCTTTTTGGCAGCGCGCTCGGCATCCTTGGAGGAGCGATGAGAAGCAGGCGGCCGTTTGTGAGTGGCAGCGGCGGATGCGGCAGGAGAGATGACGACGCTGGTATGGACAAGAACGCCAGCATCGACGTCGTCAAGCCCAATCGGTTCCTTGAAAGAAGGAGGAAGTGAATCAGTATAAAGAGGAACAGTAAAGTGCAAGGCGTGAGGACAAAAGCATACCCGACTGTTCTTGGTGCTCCAGAGGGCATCCGGCATCTTAGCGTGGCGACATCCAGTGGCGCCTGGGAGGTCGGCCTCCGGGTGGTCGTCACCTGGGGGTGTTTGCCTTTGCTGACATTCGGCGTGACTTTAGCAACCTTGCTGGGAGCAGTACCAGTGGAGGAGCTGGTGGTCGAGGTGCGCTTAGCCGGCACCTTCAGAGGTTTGGCGCGAGGAGCTGCATCAGAACCATCAGCCTTTGAGACACTATCATCATCACTCCATTCGGCCAAAAATTGCTCAAGGGAAGGGTCAGGCGTACCCCCTTGAGCTGGCGGTTGGATGTCGGTCCTCGGAGGGTCGGCGGCTCCGGCATCAGCGAAGTCGGCATCCATGTAGTCGGAGGATTCTCCGGAAGACTCGTCGTCATCTTCATCATCACCGGGCTCGGCGGAAGGAACCTTGCCGTTATACTCAAAGTCGGCGGGGTCATCCTCCGCGCGGTCAGGGGCATACACGCCAGCTTCCTGGCCGTCTTCCATCAGGTCGGACTGGATAAAATGCTGGAAAGAAGATAAAAATAATCAGAGAAGCTGAGAGAAAAAGCAATCGGAAGAAGAGGGCAATCGGAGCATACCACAGGCGGTTTCTGCTGGCGAGTGAGGCAGTCAAGCCCGAAGCGGAAAGGGTCGGGCAAAGGGCTAGATGTAATAGCCCTCACTCTGGCGCAGAGGTCTTCCTTCTTCACCCGCCACGTGCAGAGCCGAGTGGGATCTCGAGGACCCGACATATCGCACAGGCGGTGCACTCGGCGCTGCAGGGGGAGAATCCGAGCTTGAAGCCAAGCGGCCACCAGGTCGGTCGGGAGAAGTCCTTCTTTCTCTAGCTGGGCGACCCTAGCGACCTAGGCATCGACATCGCAATCTCCGACGCCATACTTCAGCGACCACTGGTGCTTGTCAGTCGGCCGGGCGAGGGAGAACTCGGGCAGATTCAGGAGATCGGGCCCTTGGTCAGGTTACTTGACGTAGAAGAATGAGGTCTGCCAATTTTTGCATGATTGGACGATCTCGGGACTCTTGTACTTCGGCTTGCCGGCTGCGACAAGGCAACTGCCGCAGTCGGTCATGTCAGTCGGGTACGTCGGGTCGCCGCCTTCGATGGTGGAGGGCACCACAGCTCCCGTCCGAGCATTATGGGCTCGGAGATTGAAGAATCGGTTCCAGAGAGCAATGCTTGGACGGCAGCCGAGATACCCTTCGCAGAGTGTCACGAAACCGGACAGAATCATGATGAAGTTGGTTGCGAGGTGGTGAGGCTGCAATCGGTGGAAGTCCAGGAACCCGCGGAAGAAGGCGCTGGCGGGAAGGCCGAATCCACGCTCGAAGTGAGCGAGGAATACAACCCTCTCGCCAGCACGCGTCCTGGGAACGACCTCGGCGCCGGGAATGCGCCATTCGATCTCCGCGGGCATCTTCCAGGCGCGAATCAGGGACTGAACGGCGCCGGCGGTGGCCTGAGAGCCTTTCCAGCACCCGCCGCTTGCCTGTGAGACATCTCGCCGAGGCGCCATGGCGTTCGCGGGCGGAGAGGAGAAGAGGTATGAGGAGCGCGAGAGCAGCGGTGAGGAGTTACCGCGGAGGCGGCGGAGAGCACAGGTCCGTGGCCGGAGTAGATCCAAGACGCAGAGGTTTGCGGTCGTAGGAGCGGCAGAGAGCTTCGCGCGGAGCGGCAATGGCACAGAGGAGTGAGAGCTGGAGGTTGAAGATGGCGTTTGGGAGAAGGAAGAGGCGAAGGCCCTCCCCTGTGGCTTATATGGGCGGCGGGGGAGGGGAGTGGGATGCATCTGCGGCTGTGTGGCTTGGTGTGGCCTAGGGCACAGGAAGGGCAACCGGCAAACCAGCGCAAAGAATCCTGGCGCAAAAGGCGAGGCGTGCGACGTGGGGGTCAAGACCTGCAGTTATGTCAAGTCGCGCGTGGGTCGTGGGTCCCGGCTCATTGATCACATCCCGGAAGAATCAGAGGTAACCGTTGGAAGGAAATCGGCAAAAGATGTCTTTCTCGAAAAAGGGAAGACACGAATTGGGAGCGAACCAAATCCAATCGGACGAAAATTTGGCCAGCCGAGTGTGATCTCCGAGTCGGTTGACGAACTCGGAACGATGCTCTCGATGAGGCCATAGCAGTCGGCGGATATCAAGAGAGAGATGAAAAACTGCAAAGGCCCCGTGGTCAAATGACCGTGGGACCTTTACAGCTTTAGGGGCTACTGTCGGGGGATTGGTACCCGGGTAGGCTAACCCAAGCGGAAGCAACCTTTCAAGACAAGGATGGACCGATTGGGCCGCAGCTGGGCCGAGCTGGGCAGATGTACGGCCGATTGCTCCAAGGCAATCAGCCGTACCGAATGCCAGCAGTCGGCCCAGGCGCAATCGGTCCACCCTTCCTTCACCAAGATGATCGTCCGGTTGGTCTGCAGCTGGGCCGAGATAGGCACTTGGAAGGCCGATTGCCCAGAGCACTCGACCTTACCAAGAACTAACAGTCGGCCCAGGCGCAATCGGAACAACTTATTACCCTTGGAGGGAGTCGACCCCGACACCAGTCGGGGGTATGATTACGAGGTCATAAATACCATATCCCGAGATATCTGGGTGGCAGGAAGGCCAAGTCATGTCGAAGATCTGGTGGAGATACGGTGTCGACCTCTCCGCCGATTCCGCGGACAGGGCGACAAGACCGCACCTCCTAGCTCCACTGTTCATCCCTAGGCCTTACGGGTCTACAGCATGGGCCGCCGCTCGTAGGCTCCGGATCACCCGGAGAGGAGCAGTCGGTGGGCCCAGGCCGATTAGAGGATGGCAGCTGGGCCCATTCGGCAGTGAAGTTACCGAAGTACCCTGGACTCACACTATAAGAGCCAGGGTACCCCTCCTGCGTGGGGGACGATCCACTCTAGATCACCATTACTCACATTCCCCTCAGTGCATTAACTGCTAGTAGTTGCTCCTCAGGGAGGCAGGAGAGAGCCTTGCCCATGGCGGTGGCGCTCACCTTCCCCTGAGAAGATAGAGAAGCAGTTCTTGTAGCCAGAGTATTGATATATAAGAGACAAGCAGGAGTAGGGGTGTTATCTCTCCGGAGAGCCCCGAACCTGGGTACATCGTGGTGTCCTCCACCGTGTTTGTGCCCAACCCGATTCCGGCACCATCGACATTCTCTCCCTCGTGTCTTCCCCTCACTTTAGCCATCCCATGGCATCTGACATCACATATCGACGACAGCTACTGATCACGGACCCATGGTCCAAGGAAAACTACTCACGAGACATCCGGGGAGCATCCATGGTGGAGAGGAGACTCCCGGAGGTTAATCCTCCCCCCGGCAGGGTGCCGGGAAGAGGTCTTCTGGTGCTCCCGATCTCGGAAGCGCGGCGGCGGCGGAACAGAGGCGAGTTTGCGGAATAGGGTTCTTCTTCTGGAGTTTTCCCGTGACGGAGAATAAATAGGCGAAGGGGGGCAGCCAGAGGTGGACCAGGGGCCCCAGGCGCCCCCTGGCGCGGCCAGGGGTGGGGCCGCGCCGGGTGGCCCCCTGGGCCCCCTGGATCCCCTCTGGCCCCTCCCGGGCTCTTCACGAAGCTTCCGTCACGCTGATTTTTTATCTGAATTTCCCGAATTTTTCTGGCACTTTTTATATCTGGGAAAACTGAAATAGAAAAATAGCAGAAAACAGGAACTGGCACTGGGGTGCACTGAGTTAATAGGTTAGTCCAAATATGATAAAAAATGTATGAAAGTGTATCTAGATCATAGCAATATCACACAAAACATGCATGGAGCAAGCAGAAATTATAGATACGTTTTGGATGCATCAGGTGGTCGTCATAATCGGCGACGTGGTCATCTTGATCGGCGAAGTGGTCGTCAGGATGGGCGAGGAGGTAGTCGTAACGGGGGCGGAGACTGGGTCGGAGCGTCGCTGCGGAGATGGGGAAATCGGATCGACCGGTTGCGTTCCTTCGCCACCAGTAACTCCCTGGTCGGCCGTGCTCTTAGAGGTCTTGGAGGCAGTGGTGGAAGCAGTAGTTTTCGTGGCAGTCTCGAGGCGGGCTTTCTTGGCGGCGCGCTCAGCATCCTTGGAGGTACGATGTGGAGCCGGTTGCCGTTTGCGGACCGCGGCAGCAGACACGGCGGGGGCAATGACTGCGCCGACATGGGCAGGAATGTCGGCGTCAACGTCATCAAGACCAATCGGCTCCCTGAAAGAAGAAAGAAGAGGTGAATCAGTATAAGAGAATACAGTGAGGTTCAAAGCATGAAGATAAAGGCATACCCGATTGTTCTCGGCGCGCCCGTGGGCATCCGTCATCTCAGCGGGGCGACATTCAGAGGGGCATCTCTCAGGACAGGTCCGCCCCTGGACCTGCCGAGAGGAGCTTGACTAGTCGGCACTCGAGTGGCTGCGACCTGAGGCTGTTTGCCTTTGTGAGCAGTCGGCGCCGTCTTCGCAACCTTGCCGGGAGCGGCACCAGAGGAGGAGCCGGTCGCCGAGGCACGCCTAGTCGGCACCTTCGGAGGCTTGGCGGGAGGAGCTGCATCAGAATCACCAACCTTTGAGACATTGTCGTCATCGCTCCATTCGGCCAGAAATTGCTCAAGGGAAGGGTCAGGCGTACCCCCTTGAGCTGCAGTTCGGATGTCGGTGTTCCTGGTGTCGGCGGCGTCAGCGTCGTCAGCGGGATCTTCGGATTCGGAGGACTCCCCAGAGGATTCATCGTCATCGGTGGATCCGGATGGGGGAACCTCACCGTTGTACTCGAAGTCCGCGGGATCATCTTCCTCGCGGTCGGGGGCGTACGTGCCAGCCACCTGGCCGTCTTCCATCAAGTCGGATCGAATGAAGTGCTGAGCAAGAAGAAGAAGGTTATCAGAGAAGTTAAGTATGAGGAAAAAGCAATCGGAGAAAGGGAACAGTCGGAACATACCACATGTGGTTTCTGCCGGCGGTTGAGGTACTCAAGGCCGAAGCGGAAAGGGTCGGGCGAAGGACTGGATGTGATAGTTTTCAGCCTGGTGCAGAGGTCTTCGAGTTTCACTCGCCATGTGCAGAGCCGAGTGGGATCTCGGGGGCCCGACATATCACAGATGTGGTGCACTTGGCGCTGTAGAGGAAGCACCCGGGCTTGAAGCCAAGCAGCAGCAAGGTCAGTCGGCAGGAGCGCCTCCTACTCCAGCTGAGCAATCCTGGCGACTTGAGCATCAACATCGCAGTCACCAACACCGTACTTCAGCGACCACTGGTATTTCTCAGTCCGCCGTGCGAGGGAGAACTCGGGCAGGTTCAGGAGATCAGGGCCTTGGTCGGGCGACTTGACATAGAAGAATGTGGTTTGCCAATTTTTGCACGATTGGACGATCTCGGGACCTTTGTACTTGTGCTTGCCGGCTGCGACGAGGCAACTTCCGCAGTCGGTCATGTCAGTCACAAATGTCGGATCGCCACCTTCCGTTGCAGAAGGCACCACAGCTCCCGTCCGAGCATTGTGAGCTCGGAGGTTGAAGAACCGCTTCCAGAGAGCGATGCTTGGGCAGCAGCCGAGATACCCCTCACACAGCGTGACGAAGCCGAAAAGGATCATGATGAAGTTCGCCGCGAGGTGATGCGGTTGCAAGTGGTGGAAATTGAGGAAGTCCCGAAAGAAAGTGCTGGCGGGGAGTCCGAGTCCACGCTCGAAGTGAGAGAGGAAGACGACTCTCTCGCCAGCACGCGCATCGGGCACGAGCTCGGCGCCGGGAGCACGCCATTGGACCTCGGTCGGCATCTTGCGGGCGCGAACCAAGGCCTGGATGGCACCGGCGGTGATGGTGGAGCCCTTCCAACACCCACGGCTGGCCTGAGAGGTGTCTCGCCGGGGCGCCATGGAGCTTGCGGGCGGGGAGAGAATGAAGACGAGGAACGCAAGAACACCGCGCAAGGTGGCGGTGAGAGGTTACCGCGGTGGCGGAGGAGCACGCGAGTGCGCGGCCGGAGCGGGTCCCGTGCGCGGAGGCGGAGTCGCGAGCACGCTGAAGAGCTTGGGGCGGAGCAGCAATGGCGTGCGCAAGAGCGAGAAGCGGAGGAGGAAGAAGGAGTACGAGAGAAGGAGGAGCCCGAGGCCCTCCCCTGTGGCTTATATGGGCGGCGGGGGAGGGGAGTGGGATCTGGCTGCGGCCGTGTGGCCCGGTGTGGCCTAGCCCACAGGAAGTCCAACCGACAAACCGGCGCAAGAGATCCCAGCGTGGGAAGCGAGGCGTGCGACGTGGGGGCCGAGGCCTGCAGTTACGTCAAATCGTGCGTGGGTCGTGGGCCCCGGCCCATTGACTGCTCCTCGGAAGAATCGGAGGTAACCGTTGGAAGGCAATCGGTTTGTATCAGATCCGAATCGGCGAGAGACAGGATTCTCAAAAAGTGAAGAAAGAAATCGGAGGCAACGCAAGTCAAATCGGACGAAATCTTGGCCAGCCGAGTGTGATCTCCGAGTCGGTCGACGAACTCGGAACGACGCACTTGATGAGGCCAAAGCATTCGGAAGATGTTGGAGAAAGATGGAAAACTGCAAAGGCCCCGCGGTCAAGTGATCGTGGGACCTCTACAGCTTTAGGGGCTACTGTCGGGGGATTGGTACCCGGGTAGGCTCACCCAAGCGAAAGCAACCTTTCAAGACAAGGATGGACCGATTGGCCTGCAGCTGGGCCGAGCTGGGCAGGCGTACGGTCGATTGCTCCAAGGCAATCAGCCGTACCGAATGCCAGCAGTCGGCCCAGGCGCAACCAGTCCACCCTTTTCATCACCAAGACGATCAACCGATTGGCCTGCAGCTGGGCCGAGATGGGCCTCGACGCGGCCGATTGCCTAGAGCAATCGACCCTGCCGAGGCCACCAGTCGGCCCAGGCGCAATCGGTACAACTTATCACCCCTGGAGAAGTTGACCCCGAGACCAGTCGAGGGTCCAAGTATGAGGTCATAAATGCGCAATCCCGAGAGATCGGGGTGGCAGAGAAGCCAAGTCACATCGAAGATCTCGCAAAGATGCGTTGTCGACCTCTCCGCCGATTCCGCGGACAGGACGACAGGACCACACCTCCTAGCTCCACTGTTCATCATCATGCCCTACGAGTCTACAGCATGGGCTGCCGCTCGTCGGGTCCGGATCACCCGGAGAGGTGCAGTCGGTGGGCCCCAGCCGATTAGAGGATGACAGCTGGGCCCAATCGGCAGTGAAGTTACCGATTTACCCCGGGCTTACACTATAAGAGCCCGGGGTACCCCTCCTGCATGAGGGACGATCCACAACATTCGCACCATTACTCATATCTCGCTCAGTTCATTTACTGCTTGTAGTTCCTCCTCAGGGAAGCGGGAGAGAGCCTCGCCCATGGCGGCTCTCACCTTCCCCTGAGTAGATAGAGAAGCAGTTATTGTAGTTCAGTTCTATTGATATAGAAGAGACAAGCAGGAGTAGGGGTGTTATCTCTCCGGAGAGCCCCGAACCTGGGTACATCGTGGTGTCCGTCACCGTGTTTGTGCCCCACCCCACTCCGGCACCATCGACATCTTCTTCCTCGCGTCTTCCCCTCACTTTAGCCATCCCCGTGGCATCTGCCGTCACATATCGACGACAGCGGCGATGGCTAGGTTTCCCCCGAGTCACCCGGACGGAGCGACGTGGGGTGGGTAGTCTTTGTGTGTGTCGTCTTTCTTTCACTCCAGTACAGTGGTGCATTTATGGTTCAGAAGGATAGAGAAGGGTTTGGTGGAGTCGATGTTTATTGCTTGAGCCTTGGAGGCATATATATAGGAGTGCAATTGATCTACTTGGAGTATAAGTCAAGGTAGAATATAATCCTACTCTATCTCATATTTCCTAATATTACAATTATGCTCAACATCCCCCCGCAGTCACAACGTAGCGATACAGACGGTGAGACTGGAGAAGAATCCGAAGGCGGAGACGACGAACATCCCCACCACAGTCGTAACGGTCGACGCATTGCGGATTTTGTGGATGGAGTGGAAGCCAACGAGGTTCCCAAGCAGGCGGTAGCCCTTTGTGTCGACGTTGAGGTAGACGAGAGCGTAGGGTGGTGTAGCCGTGGTCGAGGTAACCGTGCGATGGACGTCGTGGTCGATGTCGAGTCGGGATGGCCGGTGTCGAGGTAGTCGCCGTGGACCGGGAATAAGAGCGGCGGCGGCGGCCTGAGGAGGAGGCGGCGGCGGCTAGGTCAGAAGCGCGGCGACGATGCTCGAAGTAGGCGAGGAAGAACCCGATAGCGTGACGAAGACCGACGCGGACTGTGGCGTTCCCGCGCTTAGAGAGACGGCGCGGCGCATACCACATAGAAGTCGACGCGCGGGGACGACGAAGTGGCCCGTGCGCCGCGACGCTACGACCCGAAGGGGCGACGCAGCGGCAACGCGCGGGTCGCGGCGACGGCGTTGAAGACCTCGGGGTGGTTGCAGGTACCGCACGCCACGCTCGCTACGACCCGAAAGGGTGACGCAACGGCAGCGCGAGGGTCGGTGCAGCCTCGGGGACGGCCTGAAGCGGATGGCCTCGGGGCGGCGGTTGACCGCGGGCCGCGGCACTACGGCCCGAAGGGGCGACGCAGCGGCAGCACGCTGGTTGGTGCAGCCACGGGGAGAACCATAGGGCAGCAGCGCTGCGGCCCGATGGGGCGACGCATCGGCAGCCCGTTGCTCGATCGGTGGAGTGGCACGCTGAACTCGGGGACATGGCGGTGACGCCTAGTGTCGGAGTAGAGGCGTGTGTCGACGACGACGGTGGTCGACGCAAACCCATCTTAGATCGGAAAACCAAAAAAGACCTCGATCAAGACAACCGGCGGAGAGAAAAAACCCCTATCAAGGGATCGGGAGAAAAGACTCTAGGGCAGCCGATCCACGGGATCGGCGGACGAACCCTAGTTACGGGCGGCGTGGCCCCCAGCGCCGGCGATCAGGGATCGGCGCCGGGGGCGGCGCGGGCGGAAGCGACGGCGGCGGCTAGGGTTGAGGACCGGTTAGGCTGATACCATGTAGAAGGATAGAGAAGGGTTTGGTGGAGTCGATGTTTATTGCTTGAGCCTTGGAGGCATATATATAGGAGTACAATTGATCTACTTGGAGTATAAGTCAAGGTAGAATATAATCCTACTCTATCTCATATTTCCTAATATTGCTTGAGTTGGTCACGATTTAATTGTTTGGCTAGTTAAACCAAGTTTCATATTTTCCTTATTACCCTTTCACAATGAATTATAAAGTTCAACATAGCATGGGTTCATCAATCACAAACTCAATGAGAGTACAAATGTAAATGCTAGAATTTATCAAGCCCCATACACTCCATCGACCCCCAGTGCTCGCTCTTCATCTTCTTACCATCCATCACCCGTTTGCATAGTAGACAATAGGTGGCTCGACACGCCCAACAAGATAGATATTTCTCGTTGTCCTGGATGCATAAATATATAAATGAAAACCAATTAGTTGGTTAGGTGTATGGAGATAAAAATTGGATTGATCACACAAGGCGGTCTCGGTGAAAGGGGCAAAATTCTGCTCCATTCAAGCGTTGAAGCATCTAGATTCAAATGATAGGTTTACCTTGAAATTCCTTTCATGGCATTTCGGGCATCTTAAGAGGCCACCTAATGGTTTCTGCTGAGATCGCATCTGGTTTCCTATCTGAAGTTGGTCCATTTGCCTCTCCCAATCCATCATATCTCTAGCTTCAAAGAGTTTACAGTCCCTGCAATGGATACATGCACAAAAGGTAAGTAACACGATATCCATGAGGCCTCCTTCTAGGAGGGAGAGAGAGATGAGGGATGTCGTAGAATGGCATACTTGAAATGATCATAGCCAGTGACTGGCTTTCCACAACGGAAGCAAAAGTACTTTCCACAGCTAACGCATGTCATTTTGTTGCACCCTGCAGTTTTGCTGATGGCCATCCGGCAATGGGGACATAACCGAACATCTTTGTATAGTTCTTTGATGTTCAACAGTTCCTGCGCCATCTCTCTCTCACTCATCTTTCCCGATGCCTATGATCATAAAAAAATGCAGAAGAAAATGGCAGATACTCATTAAAATCAAAGACCAGTTTATCATAAAAAGTAACAAGAAATGAACTCACTGCATCATGATCTTTACGTCGCAATAATGCACAAAAATGAAGTTTCTTACAAACCGTCCAGAAATGTGTAGTGCATGCTCAGTTGGTATCCTCCAATGCGAAAACATAAGAGATGTTAGTTGCGCGGTTTACCTTGCGGTGCTGGATCTTTTGTTCTGGAGTTAGGCACTCCTTCCCCGGATGCCAGAGCTCCTTACAGAATGAGCAGAAAATGAAGGAACATTTTGGACATTGTGCAGTGTTATCCTCGTCTTCCATGCAACCAATCACACATTTTGGGCAGAAAACCACGTCCGCCATCGAGTCCAACGCTTTCTCGAGAGCGAGCCTGTCCCAGCGTTCAAACTCTTCTTCGCTGAGTATCCGTTTTAAGACATGTTGTGGAATGGAAGCATTGCACTTGGTGTCAGGGCATACCAACTGGAACACACTGCCTTCCTTCACATGCATTCTACACAATGTCTCCATGCACTTGACACAAAACAAGTGCTGACATGGAAGCTTGATGAAGTTTGAACCTAATTAATACAAATTGAAAGTTAGTTTACAAGCGAGCAAACTTTGATTAATTAAGTATCCTAAAAAACATGATTGGAAAGGAATGACGTGGTTTTTGTTCATGAATTGTACCAAAAGAGCCACGGATTCACTAATCTTTCCTTGTGGGGAAAACATAGTACTCCCTCCGTTTCTTTTTTACTTCGCATATAAGATTTGGTCAAAGTCAAATTTAATAAATTTTGATTCTCTACTATCTAAAAAAAGGCTAACGGTTCCTCACGGTCCCTTTCAAGTGTTTTGCCAGCAGTTTCGTCAACCGGTTTATTTTTTCCACTACGCCTCTCCATCGAGTTTTTCGTCTAACCGGTTTTTCTATCCCACCAAATCTTATTTAACCACACCTTACCATATACGACTTAAATCACATTAATATCTTTCCATGCATAATTCAATCACGTTAATTAAATATTTCTATATGTCGTTCAATCACATTAATTAAACCTTTTCATGTCACTAAATCACATGAATATATTGTGAGGGACACAAGGATTTATTTAATAAATTTTGATCAAATTTATATTAAAAAGTATCAGCACCTACAACATCAAACTTATACCATATGAAAAGTAATATCATGATGCTTCTAATGATATTGGTTTCATATTATGGATGTTGATAATTTTTTCTATAAAAATGGTCAAACTTTATCAAGCTTGACTTTGACCAAATCTTATATGCGAAGTAAAAAGAAACGGAGGAAATATGAAGCTTATATTTAAATAACATGTTCACATCTTTACCATGAAGCGCCAAAATTTCATAGGTATTAGTTACCACATATCAATGAGCCTACAATGCGAATTTATCGCATGATAGAACCGATAGCATTCTTCCTAGAAATGAACTAGAGACTGAACATGAAACTTCACAGATTGATCTCTTGCTATGTATCTCTGATCAATAAAGAAGAAATCACAAAGGAAACATATTTACCTTTGCTCTGGTTGAGGCATATCATGCACATATGGAGATCCTCAAGAAAGGCTTAGTAATGCTTCTTACTACAGTAACTGAGTATAGAAGGGATAGTAGACTCCAACGAGACACTTCTTGAGATTGCACGCATATCTTCTTTGTGTGTCGGAATGTCTTGGCCCAACATAACTTTGCCATCAAACCAGAGATGCGACAATGAATAATTGCGTATCCAGTCAACCCATTGATAAACCACTTCCTGCCCCGGCAGCTCTGCCCAGATGGAATCAAGCATCTCACACAGCTGAGAAACATTACGCTCATCCATCCATTTAGCGGAGATTGTAAAATACGGTGGGTCTTTGCTAGGATAGGATTTTGGAAGTAAGCATGTCAACACCAAAGGGGGCAAGTACTCGAAGTTGCTGGT
Organism: Bromus sterilis; assembly: GCA_950022295.1. Lineage (NCBI taxonomy): Eukaryota > Viridiplantae > Streptophyta > Magnoliopsida > Poales > Poaceae > Bromus > Bromus sterilis. The sequence continues at coordinate 12,718,378 of OX465596.1, forward strand.
GTAAGAAAATTCGTCTGGTCTGTTTTCATGTTCTTGGCAGCCATCATCAGGACATCCTCCATGCTTTGGGTTTTCATTGGCTGAAGAAAGCTTGGCGCACACTTCAACACCATTGTGCAAATCGTAACGTATGTAAATCTGCACTTACAAAAAATGCAAAGCATTAAGCCCAAATTTCAACCATCCAGGAAGGCATGAGATAGATAGTGGTCAGCATAAGAAACCTGGAAATAGCGGAGCCCTCCTCTGCTTTCAAATTCAACAAGGCCATCTCCATATATCGCTTCCAGTGCCATCAGCTGCGCAGTCACCAAATAAATGATCAGAGGTGAAATGCAAGCATCAAACAATTGTATTAAGAAGATTAAGCATCAAAGCGTGAAATAAGCAGCACGAGTCGTAAATTGAAAATAAACAGAGTCCCCCCAAACCATTTGTTTCATTCTCGGTCAGATTAAGATCTAACTGAACAGCCTGTAACTGTAAGTCTGAACACTCTGAACTTGGCATCAGGGTCCTGCAAATAGAAAAGCCTCCAGTGCAACAATTTTTCTGTAACAGTTACCCCATTGCAATGGTGAACCGTAGCTGTGAGTTTTATGCATCAGGTAAATTAGTAGCTAGTGCGGTAAATTTCCGACGAGACTACAACTGATCAAATCTACTACTACTAGTTATTAGTGTGTTCAAGCTGGAGAAAATTCATCGCAAGGCTTCCCGGTTACCATAAGAACAATCGAGGTACAGATCATGAGATCAATATATATATAGATACAGATTCTCCAATTTGATCTCAAAAGTATGACCACTAGCACTATACCTCATCATCCTGTCGCTGCAGGTTGTCACGCATCTCATCGGCCTCTGCCTCGTCGTCGGCGCGAAGGCGGAGTCCGGCCGCAGCCGAGGCCATCGCGGCCTCCTCCAGCCTCGACTCCGCCTCGGCCGCCGCGGCCCACGGGGAGTCCAGGTCGAGCATGGCCTCCTGATCGGCGCCGCCATCGCACGACGACGCCGGCCTCGCCTCCGTGGCGCGCGAGGAAGAACCCTCCGATGAGAATCCCGGAGAGAGATCGCGGTGTGGCTGCGGCAATCGCGATGGCGTGGCGCCGACGGAAGCTGCTGCCATGGATGCCGCGGGAGCTCGGCGGAGTGAGTCTTTTGCGTCGGGATCGTAGTCGTAGTCGTTGCTCGCTTTTGTCGCCCCCCGCTAGTTTTTTGTTTCTTTTACTCCGGTCCCTCGGCCCGTTGGGTTTGTGTGGCTTTTGGTAAGGTGGTTTTTAAGGTTTCCTTTTCTGATCGGAGCCCTGTACAAAAGTGGGCCTAACTAAGCTCTAAGGCGTCAAGCCCATCTAACGCACACACACACATCCCCTAAAAAACAAAAATCTAACGATCGCACACCCGGCCAATGAGCATGAATATTTTCTTTGTGGTGCTTTGAAAGCATTTTTACTGATATGCAAGAAACTAATATTCACGAAACAGAAAGGATGACATAAAAATTAGATTGATGATAAAGTAAATTTTTAATATTTTATTATTATTTTGTCATAGATTTTTTTCGATAACCTAGTATATTTCCTAAAAACCATACGAAAGCAATTTAATACATTTAGAAAAAAACATATTTATAGCTTAAACTTGATTTTGTATAATACATTTAGAAAAAAATTGCCCTCAACAATTGTAAAAGATTACGTTTTAATGGACCATCTTAACAAGATGCATTCGGTAAAAATTTATATGAGACTGTAGCTCAAACAACTCTTAACGTATGGGGTTGTTTAAAAAAATCATTTTTATACTATAAATTTTCTTTTCTTGTATCAAAGTTGTTTTAAAAAAAACATTGAAGAAATATATCGACATGAGATCTAATTTTAAAGATGAGGCTACGCCGGGTTGGATGGCCATATCCGCCACTTTTCTGCGGACAAGCGGAGCCGAAATTTTGAGGAATATTCCACGAATCCGACTTTCCATATCCTTGCTGGTCAACAAATCAATCACATGGCATCCACTCTAAAACTGGCTATTCCTATCCTCTGCTGGGCTATCATCCCGTGAACCAAACGCATCCTATGATGATGCATGCGCAGGATGGGATGGATTTTAGCCAAGCTGTCAAACACATGGGGTAATAATAGGTCAGATTCCTTTTTGGGAACAAGTGCTTCAAAACTTTCCGTTTATAAATTGTGTGCCGTGAACGAAGAGGGTGCATGAGCGCCATGCAGCAACGTCCATATTTTTATGATAATACTTGTTGTTGTGGGAATGGCAATATTTTTTAGTAACTACGGCAAATCCTGGCATAAAACTGAATATGTCGGATTTCCCATAAAAACATTCGTGTTTGCCATGCTTGAGAAGCTGGCTTTCGCTGAAAATTGCGGTCCATAAAGAATGAGTCAAAAAACTGACTATGGTGTTTGCCATGCTTGAGAAGCCTCATTTCCTGCAAAAAAAAATACTAATAAAATAGCCTCATATCAAACTAAAAATGACAATGCTCAAGTCAAATTAAGTGTGCATGCATCCTTCACTCCTTCAGAAACCGTGTATCTTCCTTTGTGGAGTGAATTGCAAAAAACCACCACATTGAAGCGACCTTTTGCAGAAAACACTCTTCTACGTTTTTTTTTACAGAAACCACTAATTTTTTGCCTAATTTTTTGCAAAAAAACACTAGTTGTCCGGTTCGAGCGATTTAAACGCGTTTATGACAAGTGGGTCCTGCTTTTGCCGACGTGGCGTAACGTCCAACACGTGCTGCCGTTAGACGGCGGGACGGAGCGGGACGGAGCTACAGTGCGCCCGTCGACGCCGCTTGGTCAAAAGGCCACGCCGCCGTCCCCCAATCTCCTCTCACTCACATTTTCTCTCTCTCACTCTCACTCTGTTCTTCTTCCCGCCGCTCCACCGACCGCCGTTGCGCCGCCGCGCCATGGTTTCTTGGGATGACGGAGAGAACGACAGTGATGATTCACTGGTGTTTTATACCTCCTCTGAGGGCGGCAATGAGAAGGTAAATCAAATCTGAAACTAGGGTTTCTGATTTGGGATTTGGGGTTTGAGCTTGATCTGAAGCTAGGGCGCGTTTCTTTCCTCCCGCAGCTGCCTGCTACCATCCATGACTCAGATTTCTGCGGCATTGACCAAGATGTTGCTATGTTGTGCGACAACGGCAAGACAGCAGAGCGCTATGTTACATTTGAAGGGATGAAGACTAGGAGAAAGTTTCTAGGCTGCGCTGAGAAGGTAATCTGCAGCTGTTGATGCTCATACTGTTAATCTGTAGTGTAAATCTGCAGCTGTTGATGCTCATGTTTGGTCAGGGGTGGATGCATTGCAAGTTGTTTAAAATACTGTGTGTGTGCCCAGTTTATTTTTTTTATCCTGTCCTTGATGATTTGTTTAGCTTGGTTCAGGTGTTTCATTAGTGCTTTACTGTTAGTGGTTTAGTGATTGTTTACTGAACTCAAGGTTGTTTGGTTAGTGTTTTACTGTCAGTGATCATTGCTTTCTCAATGTAGATTAATTAAATAGATTCTAATTGCCAGTGGTCATTGTTTAATCAGGTTTGCTACCCGTTGATTGTTTACTGAACTCAAGGTTGTTTGGTTTAGTGTTTTACTTTACTGTCAGTGATCATTGCTTGCTCAATGTAGATTAATTAAATAGATTATAATTGTTTATTTGGTAGTGTTTAATTTTATTTGATTATGCTTTACAGTAGCAGTGGATTGTTTATTTTTATTGGCTTATGCTTTACAGTACCAGTGGATTGTTTAGTTGCTAGTGTTCAATGGATTATTTACAGTACCAGTTTATTTGGTTATGCTTTACAGTAGAAGTGGATTGTTTATTTGCTTATTTCCTAGTATATATTGTTTACAGTCAGATTTGTTTATTATGTGCTTTATAAAAAAAAAGAGAACCTTTTCACCTAAGTGAAAAGTGGCAGGAGCTCTGCCTATTCTTATAGAGAGAAGAAACCCACCCTGGTAAGGCACCAAAAATTCGTTCCCGACGTGACTCGAACTCTGGTCGCAAGGATGCACCACTGTGACCCTTGCCACTAGGCTACAGCCTAGTCCTCTATTATGTGCTTTATAGGAAGGCACAAACTGTGGAGTTGTTCAGTGGATTGATGGTGAATGGCCAGCCTCAATGGAGAAGGCACTGTACAAGTTGTGGGATATGTATGATGATATCAGGGCATCTAGGACCAATGACAATCTTGAGAGTTCATTCACCATTCACAACCTGACAGAACAACAGAAGAAACTGCAGGGTGAATATGACAAGTTAGTTAATGATGTCTATGAACTCTTGGATGCACAAGAGAATAGGGTTGTTCTGGACTTCACCAATCATCAAAGGCACAAGGAGGTTGGGACTGAGCTAGATGTGATGAAGGCTGAGAATCAGAAACTTGTGGAAAAGTATGAAACTCTGAAGAATCTCACAATTGCTCAAGCCAATGTGATTAGGACTCTGAAGTTCAATCATCTGAAGGAGAAGGAACACCTGTCACATGAGAGGCAAAACCTAAAGTTTCACATTTCTGAGTTGCAGAAGTCTGAGAAAGAGTTGAAGCTGAAGCTTGATGGTTTCAAGGAAAGTATTAAGGCAATGTTGGAGTAGGCTGCTTCTACTATGCACTATGTGTAGGATCCAGCAGTGTTGTAATGTAGATGATAAACATCTATGCATTGTGGTAGTTTAAATTTGTGAACCAAGTACTTTTAAGTATGTAATTTTTGCACTATGGTGTTGGATCCAGTTGTGAGCTTTAGGTGATGAATTTGTGAACCTAAGTAGTTGAAGTATCTATTTAAGTAATTTGTGAACCTAAGTACTTGAAGCTGTTGGATCCAGTTGTGAGACTATCTTTAGGTGATTCTTCGATGACTCGACAAAATGGCATGGGTAGGCTAGATTCTTCGATGACTCGACAAAATGGCTAGGCTAGGCTAGATTCTTCGGTGACTTGACAAAATGGCATGGGTAGGCTAGATTCTTCGATGACTCGACAAAATGGCTAGGCTAGGCTAGATTCTTCGATGACTTGACAAAATGGCATGGCTAGGCTAGATTCTTCGATGACTCGACAAAATGGCATGGCTACGCTAGATTCTTTGATGACTCGACAAAATGGCATGGCTAGTCTAGATTCTTCGATGACTCGACAAAATGGCATGGCTAGTCTAGATTCTTCGATGACTCGACAAAATGTCATGGCTAGTCTAGATTCTTCGATGACTTGACAAAATGGCATGGCTAGTCTAGATTCTTCGATGAATCAACAAAATGGCATGGCTAGGCTAGATTCTTCGATGACTTGACAAAATGGCATGGCTAGTCTAGATTCTTCGATGAATCGACAAAATGGCATGGCTAGGCTAGATTCTTCCATGAACATTACCAAAACAGGTTCCAAGGCCACAAGTTTCTTAGCACTATAGTAACATGAACATTAACAGTACCATTACAGGTTCCAAGGCCACAAGTTTCTTAGCACTACAGGTTCCAAGTAATTAAAGATAGTTGAGCAACATCAGTTCCCTGAAGCATAGAAATAATCCTTCATCCTGGTTGGTTTCTTTCTCTCTCTGGGTGGCAAGAAGGGTGTTGCAGCAGCTGTTGAAGCCCTAGTTTCCCTTGGTGTTGCAACAGATTGGTGGTGCAGCAGCTGCAGAAGCAGCTCCCCTTGGTGGTGCAGCAGCAGAAGCAGCTCCCCTTGGTGGTGCAGCAGCAGAACCAACACCTGCTCTTGTTGGTACAGCAGTAGAACCAGCACCTGTTGTTGGTGGTGCAGCAACAGAAGCAGCAGAAGCAGATCCTGCAGTAGATGTGCCACCCTCCTCATTGCTTGACTGCATGTAAGAAGATTTATTTCAAATATGATGCTAGCAAGAAAACAAAAATTGATGCCAATATATATTTGAAAGCAAGTACAAACCTGATGCTTGTTCTTTCTAATTGCTAGCCCTGGCTTCAGTGCCTGTTTGCATGATGTGTACCTGTGACCTACTAGCTTGCAATTGCTGCAAGTAATTGAGGCCATCCTAGAACTATCTTTAGGTGCTGGTGGCTCAAACTGGCTTCTTCTCCTCTTTGTCTGTTTTTTTCCTGGTTTATCCTTGAAAACTGGAGGTTCAATGTCTCTAGTTTTGCTGTTGGGCCAGAGATCAGGTCCAGGTACAGGAAATATGATGGGATGGTATGCTGCCAGGTACATAGGTTTTTTGAAGAAATCATGCACAAAGTCTTCAGGCCTTTCTTTGGCTTTTGTAATAGCTGATACTGCATGATTGCATGGCACTCCAGTCATATCCCATTTTCTGCAACCACATGTCCTCTGCTGCAAGTTAACAGAATATGTTTTCTCATTGCTTCTGACTTGGTAAATATGTGGGACAGCCATCAATGCTTGACAATGCCTAGAATATTTCTTTGCTTCTTCAAGCAACTCAGCATATGTTGGGCATATATCCCACTTGGCCTTCTCTGTCTTAGTCATATTTCCATTGAACCTAACCATAAACTTGGTCCTGATTCCATCAATCATGGTTTTTATAGGTTTTCCCCTCACATCCAATATCATCTTGTTAAAAACCTGACTAATATTGTTCACAACTAGGTCAGTTTTTCAATTCAGGTCCATGGCAAACCTAGACCAAGCATTTCTAGGGATTCTGTTTAGCCAACCCCAAGCAGGCTTACACTCTTGTTTAAGATCATCCATTGCAGCAAAGTGGCCATGTTCAGTATATGAGTAGCTTGCATTATCCATGTACTTTTTTTTAATTCTGACCCCCTAAAACCAGCAGTCTGGAAGTTCTGGTATATGAGTCTCAAGCAGAATCTTTGGGGGCAATTGGGGAATACTTGGTTAATGGCTTTTAGAAGGCCCTATTTTATGCATTCAATTAGTATACAAGTACTATTATTGTGTAAGCAATGAATATGAGAGATGATGGTGTAAGCAATGTATATGTACCTTCTGCCTATCAGAGATGATGGTGTAATAACCAAATTTCCCAGATTCTCCACCAATTGCCATCTTTAACTCTGATAGAAACCAAGTCCAACTGTTTGTGTCTTCTTTGTCCACAACCCCAAAAGCAATGGTATATATGTTATTATTTCCATCTCTTCCAGTTGTTGCAAGTATTTGTTGCCCAGTAGACAGCTTGATGAAGCATCCATCCACACCTGCAATACCACACAAACCATGTTACACAAAATTCAGCTATTAGTAGTAGTGTAGATAAATAGTTCAGTAATCACCTATGAATGGTCTACATCCATTCAGGAAACCTTCCTTGCAAGCATTCAAGCAGATGAACAAACCATGGAACCTATGATTCTTGCTTGGGAACTCTTTTAGGAACTTAGTAGTGACAATGCACCTACTGCCTGGTTTTGTGTCTAACACAGCCTGCAAGTATTCTCTGATCCTGGTGTATTGAGCCCTCTGATCTCCTTGCACCATCTTAATTGCTTGGTTCTTAGCCCTGTAGGCCATATGAGTGGATATCTCAACTCCATACTTGCTCTTCAGATTTTGAATTATTGTACCTAGTGATGTGTTCAAATCTGTCCTTATTGCTTCCAAAACCTGATGTGTAGCCCACTTTGTAGTTACCTTGGTGGTCTCTGCAACAGCTGGACATGTATGCACCAACTGTGTTTTCCTAATGCAGAAAGTCCTTTCATTTTCCACCACAGAAGCTGCAATGAAGAAAGGACAATCTTCATGTGTGCACACTGCAATAATTCTATTAGTACAGTTCCTATGGAACATAAAGTTTCTGTTTTGTGCTATGTGAAATGTTAGTAGTGCTCTTCTAAACTGGTACACATCCTGAAAACACAGTTTCTTAACAAATTGTAGCTCTGCACTCCCTCTATTCTCATCATACCATGTCCTGGGTTTGTGTCTTCTTTCCCTACTCTTACTGTCAAGCACTAATTTTAGGGCTACTACCCCATCATCATCATCCTCATTCGAATCACCAGGATTTTGATCCTCATTAGATGATGGCACCCACACATCCTCAAACTGCTGCTCCAGACTAGCATGTGATCTTGTGGTTTGTCCTTTCCTCTTCTTAGGATGCCCCTGTGATACCACCTCCTCTTCCACCTCATGCTCCTCTTCCACCTCATCTTCCACCTCATGCTCCTCTTGGACTTCCTCTTCTTCTATCTCATACATTTCTTCAACATAAGTGTCACCTTCAAAGTGCATAAGTGGGTCCTCTCTCTGCATCCTGATCTCAGCCATCCTAGCTACAAAATCCTCATCTTCCTCCAAGTCAGAGTCATCTTCAGTTAGGATGACTGGAAGTTTTCTTGTCAGTGACTGCACCCTCTGAACACTCATCTGCTGCTTCTTTAACCTTTTAATTTTAGCCCTCCTCTTAAGCTCCATACTTCTTTCCAAATCATCTTGCTCCAAATCAACATCTCCTGCATTGCCTTCATCCATATGGACATCTCTTGCATTGCTTTGTTGTGTGGACAAAAACTGAATAGGTTGTGCATCTCTGCCTCCTGATCTCTTTGATTTTTTGGATGGTGACCTGTGTAGCACACCATGATTACTGACCTCATAGACAGTCCTCTCTCCAACATTGCATATAGGAATCTGATCTTCATAGACATTACCAGTGTTTAAGTCTACAGGTCTGGGCTCAGTACGCCTAACTACAGTCAGGTTTACTATGTTCCCATCTTTGTTGGCAATTTGTTCTAACATCTCCTCTACCTTCTCATCATCACATATCTCTTCTAGCCCTTCTACTCCCAAAGCCAGGATTCCTCACAAAATACATGTAGTCCTCACATGAATATCCTGCTTGCTCTAAGAGTGCTACAAGATTTGCAAATGTAATCTCTGAATGAATGATTTTCCTTTCCAAATTATCCATGTCATGAAAGTGGAATCTGACTTCCCAAACATCATCATCCAAACTACAAAAATAAAACAGTAAACATTAATTTAAAATAACAGTGAAATTTATAAAACAGTGAGCAAATTATTTTAATTGTTCTGAAACAAAGTGTAATTAAAAAACTGTAAGCAAATTCTTTTAATTGTTCTAATTAAATAGGAATCAAGAAATTACTTTTTTAATTGTTCTTAATAGATCAAGAACTCGAGTACTCTAAAACAGTGAGCTTGTACTAAGAAAATAACACTAAATTCTAGCACATTATACTAAAGAACATTCAATCATAATCTAGCACTCTAAATTCTAGCACATTCTACTAAAGAACAATTCGGAATTTGCTGTACAAATCATAACCCCTAGAATGAATAGCAAAGAGTGAGAGGAGTAGAGAAAACACTAACCACACGCCGCCGTAGGCAGAGGCATACCGCTCGCTACACGCCGGATTCGCATACACACCACGGGCGAAGGTGACGGCGGAGCGATACTCCAGAGGATGCATTCGAATCACCGGGCTCTGGCTAGGGTTAGAGCTCCCGCACACCTCCTCCACAATCTTCGGATCTCCGCCGCCAGTCCCGCCGCCAGGCAAACCCTCGCCAGGATCTACGCCATCGCCATCCAACACGCCGCCGTCGTCGGGGGTCGCCGCCGGAGCCATGGGATGGGAGAACAGAGTGAGAGTGAGAGAGAGAATGAGAGTGAGAGGAGACTGGGGGACGGCGGCGTGGCCTTTCGACCTAGCGGCGTCGACGGGCGCACTGTAGCTCCGTCCCGCGCCGTCTAACGGCAACACGTGCTGGACGTTACGCCACGTCGGCAAAAGCGGGACCCACTTGTCATAAACGCTTTAAATCGCTCGAACCGGACGACTAGTGTTTTTTACAAAAAATTGGGCACAAAATTAATGGTTTCTGTAAAAAAACGTAGAAGAGTGTTTTCTGCAAAAGGTCGCTTCAATGTGGTGGTTTCTTGCAATTCACTCTCCTTTGTGACATATGTTGATTGTTCATCGCGTTATAAACTCAGTCTCCGCAAGAAACTATACTCTTGTGCATAGTATTTTTTGCAACAAAATTTAAAGTAGGTTCAATAGTGCAGTTCAGTAACCCTCCGGGGAGTAGCATTCTGCAGACCCCCAGTGCCCGCTCTTCATCCTCCAATCCGTGACCAGCCGTTTGCACAGCGTGCAGGAGCTTGCTGCGCACACCATACAGAAGATATATTTCTCGTCGTCCTGGATGCATACATTCATATGGCCATCAGTAAACCCAGTTATAGATAATGCGTAGAGAGGAAAATTAAACCAGTGCTAACATACACCTTAAAAGTTTCAAAAGTTTGCTATGAACGATTTACCTTGAAAGTCATTTCACGACAGAATGGGCATCTCACCATAGCGCCAATCGGTTTCAACTGATTCCGCATCTGGTTTCCGAATTGCAGTTCGTCGATTTGCCTCTCCAAGTCTGTTATGTCATGAGGCTCAAAGAGGCGACAGTTCCTACAGTTTACGGAGCCAAATCATACAGTGCACCCGGGTAAGTAAGTAAGTAGAAATCCACGCCTCCCCTTATTATTTCATGAAACAAAGATGAAAGTGTGAAGGGCCTACTCAAAATGACCGTAGCCACGGATCGCCTTGCCGCATCGGAAGCAAAAGAACTGCCCACAGTTTCCACACACCATTTTGTTGCAGCCATCACTTTTGGCGATGGCGATTCGGCATTTCGGACATACCCGAACATCCTTGTATAATTCTCTGATGTTCGCTAGTTCCTGCGCCACCTCCCTCTCAGTCATCCTGCCTGACCCCTGCAACCGTAGAAGAAGAATTCAGTGAGCATCATATATATGCTCATCAGTAAAATTATTGCATTCACAGTCTCCCTCCAATGCTAACACGGGCTCACACACACACAAACAAACGAGAGATTTTAGTTGCATCCTTACCCTCCGGCGCTGGATCTTTTGCTCTGGAGTTAGACATTGCTTTCCTGGATGCCATAATTCTTTGCAAAAACCGCAGAAGGTAAACGAACATTTCGGACATTCCGCGTTGTTATCCTCGTCTTCCACGCAACCGACCACACACTTTGGGCAGTAAACCACGTCCTCCATCGAGTCCAGCGCCTTCTCGAGAGCAAGCCTATCCCAGCGTTCAAACTCTTCTTCGCTAAGGATCTTCTTTAACAGATAGTGTGGAATGGAAGCATTGCACTTGGTGTCAGGGCATACTAACTGAAACAAAGTGCCTTCCTTCGCATGCATCCTGCATAACGTCTCCATGCACTTCACACAAAACAAGTGCTGGCATGGAAGCTTGATGAAGTTTGAACCTAAACGATTCAGAACTAAAGTTAGTTTACAGTGGAAAACACTTTGACCCGTACAATTCAATTCAGTATCCAAAGAAGCTTGATTGAAAAGAAAAATGCCACATAAATTGCTTAACAAACATACAACAGATTGGTTCCCTGCTATCAGTGCTGAAAATATAAGAAGTGGGCAAAAGGGAAACGGTTTTACCTTTCCATTGGTTAAGGCATACCGTGCACATATGGAGATCATCAAGAAAAGCTTCGTGACGTTTTTTACTACTGTAGCTGAGCATGGAAGGAATCATAGACTCCAATGAGAGACTTCTTGAGATTGCACGTTGATCTCCATTGTGTTTCTGAATGTCTTGACCTAACAATATTTTGCCATCAAACCAGAGATTTGATAAGGAAGAATTGCGTATCCACTCGACCCATTGATAAACCACTTCCTGACCCGGCAGCTCTGCCCAAATGTTATCAAGCATATCACAGATTTGAGAAACATCGGGCCCATCCATCCATTTAGCGGTGACCGTAAAATATGGGGGCTCTTTGCTAGGATATGATTTTGGAAGTAGGCATGTCAATATCAAAGGAGGCAGGTACTCAAAGTTGCAGGTGTAAGAGAATTCTTCAGGTACTCCAGCATCATGTTCTTGTGTATCATCATCAGGACATCCTCCACAGTTTGTTTTTTCATTAGCAGAAGAAAGTTTAGCGCACACTTCAGCGCCATCATGAAGATCGTAACGGATACTGATCTGTAAATAATTTGGTAAATTATTTAGGATTTATTAATTAAACCTAGGTTAGTTTACACCACCCAAGAAGAGATGGAATAACACCGATGGGCAGCAGAGGAAACCTGGAAAAACCGGAGCCCTCCTTTGCTTTCAAATTCAACCAGGTCTTCACCATATATTGCTTCCAATGCCATCAGCTGCAGAAAAGATCAAACGAGAGCAAACAAATGAGCCAACTCAAAATTGGCAGTCTCACAAATCCATTTATTTCCCCGAACAAAAAGTCTGGAAATTCTCTACTTATGGTTTCTCATAAATTTTAAATTCTCTACGATCCTTCCAAGTTTATTAAGAATTTGAGATCCAAAGAAGCACATCACTACTAGTGCGTTAACGTTGGTGAGAATAATATAATGGCGATGCTTTCTTTCCAGTTCTCTAATGGTGGTGCTTCTTTGCACTTCTCGGCAGAACCTTTGCACAAAACCCTAACAAACATGCATTGCAAGTTTGCAACTATGCTCACAGCTCAGATTTCGTGAACTAAACAGAATAAGTTAGTGGGAAATTTTCGAATTTGATCTCAGACTCAAGACACTTTTTTGACGAAACCGCAGGAGAGCTGCGTTTGCCTTTATAGAAAAAGATGGCACGAGGGCCCGAACTGCTCGGTTTATTAGAGGAAAACCGGGCGAAAACCCGAACAACGGCAAGCCACACCTAGCAACCTAGGTGGATCGCACCACAATACATACAAAACGCCAGAAGGACAGTCTAGGTGCCAAGCTAGGCAGCCACACGCATATCCGCCAACCTCGAAGAACTGAGAGGAACGATAAGTCCGAAGGGAAGCGAGCTTATGCCGCTCTGCTCACGAGATTGATAGACATAGCATGCCTGACGCTCCTTGCATGTAGAGGGTGCATCAGCTGCCCGCCGCTGATGGGAAACGTGAGCCGTCGTCGATCAAACCCACAAACCACGGGTCCCTCTGACCAGAGCCATCTCCAAAAACGATGCCCTCAAGAGCGGATTCGACACCAAGCATAGCTAGGAACGCCGCCATCGTTCGATCCGGTAAACCAGATCAAGGGTTACCCCTGGAGCATATTGGAGCGGGAGACAAGAGTTGCTACATCGACGCCTTCAACAAGGAAAACAACGGCGCATCCGTCGCCGTCGATGACTCCGGTGAACACCGGAATACAACTTTCGTCGGCAGGCTCTCCTCCCAACCCCAAGATCCGGTCAGCCACCTGCATCCTCAACCGCGACGTGCGCCCACGGATGCACCAGCAGCGCCTCCTGGATCTGAACAGAGAAGTCCAGATCCGCCCACGACGGGCCACCCGCGCGACCAGCAGGGAGAAGCCGCGCCACGCCTGGCCTTCACTGCGGGCCCCTCCAAACTGTCGCCGCTGCGCGCCGGCTCTTCTGGCAGCGCCCATGCGCCGCTCCTGGTCGCGCCCGCACACGCCCGAGCCGGGGACGCCTCCGCGCAACGCACGCCGCGCGCGCGAGTCACCATCGCCAGGCCGCGTCCACCCGCTGCCCGACGGCCACCGAGCAAGCGAGCGGGCTGCAGGGGCACTGACCGCATGGATCTGACGGCCCCTGCACGCCACGCCTCGATGCCGCCGCGCGAACCACCCTGCACGCCTCCGAGGACGCGGAGGACCGCCGCCTGGCCGCGGCCACCCACCGCCTGACGGCCACCGGCAGGCGACAGGGGCGCGCACCGCGCGGATCTGGCGGCCCCTGCTCACCACGCATGGATCTGGCGGCCGCCGCGCGAACCAGGCGGAAGGAGCCCCGCCGCCACCTTCCTTGGGGCCGGGCCGACCTTTGCCAGCGGCCCCTCCGGCAGCGGCGAGACTGGGAAGGGGGGAGAGGAGGAGCTCCGGCGGCTAGGGTTTGCTCCCCCGAGCCGCCAGGGAGGCGACGCGGGGGTCGGGGGGGGGGAAATAGTGGGAGTCAGTCAGACTCAAGACACTCAATAGAACAATAATAATAATAATAAAGGGAGGTGACTTTCTTAGTCCGTCATGACGTTTTTCAAAAAATCCCATCCATTTTTGCTTAATAAACCCGCAGTCCAGTATATATAGAAAAAAAAACAATTCACTGCTCTATTGGGCCTTTGTCGTCGCTCTGCCTAGCCCATCCTCCTTTCCACTACCTCTCGCTCCTGTCCTGACTGACCCATTTAATGTTTCAGCCGGCCCAGCTGTATACATGAGGTAAAAATAATTTATGTACAGTAAATAATCCACGATCAACTCAACTAAGACCGTGTTGTGTTATGTGCGAGCAAGAAAAAACAAGTTTTAATTTTTTTTTTGTATTTTGAAGATATTTTTTAAATTTTTAAAAAATCATTAATTATTTTTAGATATTTGTATAGTTTTAAGAAAAATGTTCACTAGCTTCGATGTGCAAGCAAGAAAAAGTATGTTTTAGTTTAGTTGTGCCATTAGAAATATATTTTAATTATAAAAAATCCTTCATGCTCTTTAAATATTTGTGTAGTTGTAAGAAAAATGTTCACATATTTAAATAATGTTCATACAATTTTAAAAATAATCACCCTTTCTCAAAAAATATTATGTCATTCAAAACAGTATTCACATGCTTAAATATATATTAATATTTCAAAAACAATATTCTCTTTAAAATAGTCCATGTGATTTGAAAAATGAATATGCATTTTAAAAATAATTTTGATGAATTTAAAATAAATAAATATACAATTTGAAAATAAGTGAGTGTATGATGATGAAAAAATAAGTTTTAGTTTTTTGTGCATTTTGAAAGATGTTTAATAGTTTGTAAAAATCATTCATTCTATTTAAATGTTTGTATAATTTTAACAAAAGTGTTCATTATCTTCGATGTGCGAGCAAAAAAATAGGTTTTAATTTTTTGTGCCATTTGAAAGATGTTCTCTAATTTTAAAAAATCCTTCATGCTCCATAAATGTTTGCTTAGTTTAAGAAAAATGTTCACACAGTTAAATAATGTTCATATAATTTAAAAACTATTTACCCTTTATCGAAACAAATTTATGTGATTCAAAACAATATTCTCATGCTTAAATATATATTCATATTAAAAAAACATCATTCTCTTTTAAAAAGTCCATGTGATTTAAAAATGTTTATGTCTTTTAATAATAATGTTGATGTATTTAAAATAAATAAATATACAATTTCAAAATAAGTGGGTGTATGATGGATGATATACGCCGTAGCTCGGGAAGCACGGACATTACGTCCAATTGAACGAGATTAACTTTCAAACTACTAGACATTCACTTGCAACGACGTGGTTCAATGACAGGTGTATGTAGAGTGGTCGAGATTATCACATTAATATTCATCGCGTCGAACGTATTACTATTAGGTGTGCACCGTGACCATGACCATTCAAGACAAGAAGGATAAACACCAACACAATTCAGGTGCTATGTTAAAATATATATTGTAGACATGTGGAGTGGTTTTGAGTCAAATTTATTATCATGAAAACATTAGATTTTTTTCTTCCGTTGCAACGGCCGGACATGTTTGCTAGTAGAACAATAATGTACTAAACCTCGTCGTCCTGTCGCTGCTGGTTGTCACGTATCTCATCCGGCTCTGCCTCGTTCTCGGTGCAAAGGCGGAGTCTCGCCGCAGCCGCAGCCATGGCGGCCTCCTCGAGCCTCGCCTCCGCCTCTGCCGCCGCCACCCACGGGGAGTCCAGGTGGAGCACGTCCTCGGCGCTGCCATCACACGACACCGGCTGCGACCCCGCGGCGCGCGAGGAGGACGAGGAGGAGGACGACGCCTCGTGTGAGGATTCAGGTGAGGTGTCGCGGTGGAGTTCTGGCGGTGGCGGTGCTGTGGTGCTGTGGTGCCGACGGAATCTGCAGCCATGGCGGGATCTTGGAGCTTGGAGCTTGGAACCTTGGAGTTGTACTTAGTCCGGACCGTACGTACGTGTTCTTTGTGTACTACGGCCTACGGGTGTCCCGAAGGGAGGGGGTTCTGTAATTTAAGCTTTTGTTTCGGGGAAACGCTGCCTTTCCGCCGGCTGATAACGTGCATGGATCAGCCGCCTCCACCATCAGCCACGTGTCCAGGTGGAGGGTCTTCCGTACGTACGAGCTTGCCGTGAACACAATTGGATCGTGCCCTTCGTGTCATGCACCTTAACGCTGCATTCGATAGCTCATTTTTTATTCCACAGGGGCTCTTTCGTGACTTACTGCCAAGTATAAATGTTTAATTATGGCCATGTACAGATTTACTACTTTCTCCGTGCCAAAATATAAGTAGTTGGACTTCCTTTCTGGTTACATGTGTGTATTCGGTAAATTATGTTAGATCAGTCTAAGATACACAATGATGTGCTGCCGATGGGCTGAGTTGCACGTTTCTTTCTTTCAACCAAAAAGTTGTACATGTGATGAATTTTCTTCCAACAAATATTTTTAAGTTGGCTGAAAAATAAATCCACGTCGGTGGATTTTGTGAAAAGTCTCAAGGCAGAGATGGAGCGCCGCATCAAGCGGGAACAACACACGAGGACGGCGGTGAAACCAAGCTGGGAGTGAGCTAGAGTCGGAGACATGTCGTAGTTTGCGCCATCGCAGGCGAAGGCGGGCCCAAGGGTTTACAGGTGCGGGTGAGGGGCCTTTTAATTTTTGACTCAAGGCCGTATTAGACGGTGCACGAGCCGAAGTCATGGATGTTGCAGAGTGTCGGTGGTGTGGGCTTCGATAGGATGCCATCGAAGCCATCTATCAAAGGAAAGTGTTGCGAAGGGGTATCAATCTAATATAAGCAAGAATATGCTATTGTAAGTGTTTTCTTTCAATCCAACAATTCTTCTGAAACCGATCGATGCTAATTATTTCTTCAACTAACTTGTAATTACATGCAAGGAGATGCCATTTCCTCCCTCCTTGCATGGATAATCAAGATTAGACGAACCCCGGTGCAGGGCAAATATGGGGAAATCGGTTTATTGGGTCATGGGCTAATAAAACAAAATTGACATTTTAAAGTTTTAAAGAACAACCGCGCATTGTTTTTCAAAATACAAGCAAAACATTCTTCCATGATCATACTAAATTTTCGCTAAATAATACGGTGATTTGTAAAAATTCCGAACAAATGGACATTTTTTTGTGATATATGTATTTTTTTATGTATGCAACGTATAAAAAATATTGATATGAAATATCAAATGTACCTACTATATATGTATTTATATATGTATAATTTTTTCCCATTTTTAGCTATGTAAAGCTACACCGGTCTACTGATAATTAAATGCCATCACTACTGATTAAAAGCAAATTACCAGCAGCCAACATACAGGGTCGTTAAAACATTGCATGCATGCAAGGCAGCATTCAATCGGCCACCAACTGCATGGGGTTTATGTGTCAGACTCACGTACTCGTCAGATGATCTGAGCGCTCTGAATTTTACCCAAGCATAAACTAAGAAGAGACTAGTAGTACTAGCCCTGTAGTTAATAAGACATTATACATTTTTTTTAATTCACACGAAAAAAAACTTATGTTATGTTACAAACCCCATCATGTTGCAAGGTGGTCGAACACAACTCTATATAGTTGTGTATCGACCAAGTTAAGGAACGGTTAGAAAGTACTGTAACAACACGAGGACAGCACAGATCATGTTGTAAAACCTGGGGCGCAACATGAATCATTGCAAACGATGGGTTGCGGACGGGTCGTGTCGCAAACCCTTGATCGCAACATGGATCATGTTCAAATGTCGAGTTAAGACACATTGCAAAGCTAGCGCAACATAGATCATGTTGCAAATGTTGAGTTCAGGTACGTTGCAAATCTAGCGAAACTGATGCGTACCACACTCGGTGGACCACGCCACGCACGTCGACCGTGTCCACGACCCTGGATCGAATTTTTATTGAACGGCTCTGAGCAACATCTACCCATAGTTCAGGAACAAAGACCTCGTTTCAAAGGAAAATTATGTCTGCAACAGAGGACTTGTTTAAAAAAAATCACAGCACATGTATTTTTTGAAAGGGCAAAAAACTTTTTTACAATTAAGAGTTTCAAAGATAAAAAATCACTAGAGAGTTTGTTTTCAAAAAAAAAGATTGCAACAGAGCCCTTATTCAAAGGAAAAATATATTTACAACAGAGGACTTGCTTAAAATTTTTGTTCCCAACAAATTTTTTTTTGGAAAGGGAACAAAACTATTTTACAATTGACAGTTTCAAAAAAAAGTTCAAAATAGAGGGTTTGTTTAAAAAGAAAAGAATGATCATAAAAAAGTTTTGTTACAAAATAATTGTTCACCGAGATTGCAACGGAGCTTGTGTTGCAAGTCCTTAATTGCAACATGAGTTATGTTGCAACGATTATGTGCACAATGTTCACTTTTTTCTACCGTACGATAATACTTTGATGCTTCTTAATTTCCAGCTTTGCTTTTACGAGTTGTATGCACGTTTAATATAGTACAACTAATAGATCAAACGGTTTAAGCAGCAAAGCACGCTGGCGCATCTAACGGCTGTCTACCCGGCGGATCCGCATGCGGAATCAGCCGGATGACGCCCAAGGAAAGAAAATAGCTTGTCCGAGGCAAAGAAAGCTTACACTTTTGCTAGATAGATACCAAGTTTTAAGGTTCGATATGCGATACTGTTTCAGATTTAAATGTTTTCATCCAAATTCGGGGACGAAACACATATCGATCCCATCGCGACATATGACGAAGCCATATGTCTCAGATTTGAACATGATATCACAACATTACAGCCATAAGGATACAACATCTCATACAATCGGCATACAACGACCTTAATACAATACATCAGCGAAAGATATGTCTAAGTACAGACTACAATCAAATGCCTAGTGGTAAAGAGAAAATCATCGATCCTTATAACCACACGGGTCACGTCCCTTTGTTTTAGACGCCAGTATGTAGCCACCAGAGAGACGTGGTTTTGGCGAACTAATGGTTTGCCCAGGCTGAACGAACAAAGGACTAATCGTGGTTTTACGGAACTAATGTTCATTTTTCTGCAAATCTGATTCATGTCAAGATGGATTTTACAAGAGTTAAGATCGTCGTCATGTCCTCGTTCAACACTCAGGTTCCACCGAAAATCCCTCCATGCTAAAAAAACTTTTCACGCGTGAAACGGTTACCATGTTTTTCAATACCAAAGAGATGCTAGTGAAGGACGTCGATTAGAACTTGATGTTGAACGTGATGTTTTTCTGTTGATGATTGGATTGGAATGCGAGAGAGTACTTGCATTCAGAGTTTTTTTTTACTAAGACAATCATTGAGATATTCGGCGAAGAATATCTGCGAGCTCCAAATGAAGAGGACACTACAAGGCTACTTGAGACGGTGCATCCAAATGCTTTTTATGGATATGCTTGGAAACGTTGATTACATGTACTAGAAGTGGAAGCTTTACCCTACAACATTGCATGGATAATTAAAGGCAAAAGGTAATGCGATTGCAATTTTACAAGCTGTGACATCAAATGAATTTGGATTTTCCATTCATATTTTTGATTACCAGGATCTAACAATGATATGAATTTTTTGCAAGGATCTCATTCGTTTACAAGGTTTTCTGTTGGCGAGGCACCTACGAGGAATTTTGAAATCAATGAGTGTCAGTATGACATGGACTATTATCTTGTTGATGATATATATCCTATATGATCAACCTTTATGAAGACAATATACAATCCAAAAGGTAACAAAAATATACACTTTTGTAGGAAACAAGAAGCATGTAGGAAGAATATCGAGCGGACATTTGGTATTTTCCAAGATCATTTTGCCATTGTTCATGGTCTTGCTCGATTTTGGCATAAAAAGGACTCATGGCGGATCATGATGACATGTCTCATACTTCATAACATGATTATAGAGGATGAGAGGGAACAACCACCTGATTATAGGTGTGGGAATGAGGGGTACAAAGTTTACATAGCATTAGTAGTGCCACGAAAGGATGAACGGTGTTTGTAGAAATTTCGTGAAATGCATTGACGGATAGAAGACCGCAACGGCCATGAGCAACTCCATGATGATCTAGTCGAGCATTTGTGGTCGCTTCATGCCCAATAAATTTCATATTATGTTCTATTTGAAATGTTTGGGACCATCATTCATGTTTGAATTTTAATTCAAATTTTGAACTAAGTTTCATATTTTATGGTTTGAAAATATTATGAACTATGTGAGTTGGAACTGACATTGTTTGAATGGTGATGATGATATTATATATATGCATGTATCATTTGTATTTTAGTTAAATGACAAATAGAAATATTTCTATTTTTTTGTCTCTCAAAAAAAATAGAAATATTAATTTTTATGGGATGAAGTTTACGGGTCTGAAAAAAATTGCTTTGTAACAATTAATCGTAAATTTTAAGATCATCCTGTAAACCTTCTTTTATGGAAGCTGTTGGAGATATGCTTTTTTTTGCGAAAAGAGATATGCTCTTGTGTGTGAGCATTGACGTACTGTACATCAGTAGAACTTCAAGCGTACGTACAATAAGAAAAAAAAACGCATGCCTTATGCATGGCCAATAGAAAATTATGAAAATACAAATTTATGCGATCGAACAGAGATGTACAGACTACAAAGTCAAAATATGGGGTGGCCAGTGCACATGGATATTACATTTGGGCCGGGGTCCATAAACTAAGATTGTGCGATGCATGATGTGATTTGATAAAATATAAGGAAACTACACAGCTGTGGCATGAATACAAAATCATCAACAAATTCAACAAAATCATTAGATCGATTCTTAGATGATACTACTGCACTGCACTAGTCGGATCGCCAACCTGCACAACAATGAATAAATGACAGAGGCATGACTGCGATGTGAGCATTAATTAATGAAAGTGAGAGTTTCAAGGGTATCAAGAGGACGACTTACTTAGGCTGCTCATGGTAGGGAATAATTTAGACTAATAACATGCATATATTACTAGTTCATGTTACTACATTCATAATGGGTAGTGTCATAGATGTAGTAACATAGATACCTCATATATTATCTTTATAGAGTCATTTAGCATTAAAAAATGCTATATGATGGTAACATATTATGTTAGACTTTCCGCAATGGGAGTATCATAGCGAGTATCATGCATGTCAACTAGGCAAATTTGATGATGTGGCATATAATTAAATGAAGAAAAAGAGGGTTGAGGATCATACTCCCTTCGTTCCTGTGTATAGGGCTCCTCTCTAAAATCTAGTTGTTCCATTTTATCCTTCAACTAAGGCCTGTAAGCATTAAATGGATTTTAATTAGCACACAACATGCATGACTTTCCTTCTTCTCTCTCCTTTCTCCACATTATTTTCACACACGCATGCAGTATGAAATGGGTTAGCTTTTGATATGCAACTAGTACTAATTAATATGGATGAAAGCTGATTGGAGGAAAGAAACAAATTATGCAGCCAATAGGTATTCACCTTGGTCCTGATGCAATACATAAGAGGCTTAACACACCAGAATGGAGGGAGTATTATGATATCGTATCATAATAAATGCTAAGCTAGTATGTGTCTTGCATGACAATAAATAATACTACTTATGATACTAAACTATGATACTATGCATTATGGATGTAGTATCATACACTAGTATCATGTGCATGATACTAACCTTATGATAGTACCATTGCGTGAGATCTTACTCTATTTGCTTCTCTCTTCATTAACTACTTGCCACATCATCATTTTTACTTATGTGGCACCTATGTTGCTACCTATGTTACTCCCACTATGAGTAGTCTTAGGCTGGTCATAGTGGGGGTATCATAGCTAGTAACATATTCTTGGGACTAGCAAAATGCTTATGTGGCAAATAATTAAAGAAGAAAGAGAGTGTTGGAGTAACATAGGTAGATACCGTATTATGTTAAATGATATGATACTATGTGTCATGCATGTCAATAAATGAGATCACCTATGATACTAGTTTATGATGCTATCCACTATGAAGGGGACGCGGAGCAATTGATCTCGAGCTCGGATGAACAGCAAATTCAAAAAAATTCAAAAAAAAATAAAAAAATCTGAAATTTTGTGTGGCGAACATTTGACAATTTTTTAATGTGCTTGCAAAATTTCATCACAAAATAACATCCGTGGAATACACAGAAAAAAAATCGATGCTCCAAAAATGTTATTTTTTACAGCATTTTGGAGTTCTGATTTTGTTTTTTTTGCTGCGTATTACACGAATGTCATTTCGTGATGAAATTTTACAAGCATATCAAACATTTGTCAAATGTTTGCCACAAAAAATTCATATTTTTTTGATTTTTTTTTCAATTTTTTTCGAATTTACTGTTCATCCCACTCGGGATCACTTGAGCACTTTCCCTATAAAGGTAGTATCATACAATAGTATCATATGCATGATACTACTATATGATACTCCCCACTATGAGTAGCCTTAGGGCTCTCCCAATGCATTGTTTCTTAACACAATATCACAGGAGCAATAAAAACTGAAGATAAAACCCTCACAATGCATTATTTCTTAGAGGTTATATTTTATTTAATGATTTTAACTTCATTCATAAATGTGATTGGTTTAACCATGCTTTTTGCATATGCCCACGTGCAAGAGTTGTATCTTAGCTAAGATACAACTTCCTTCTCTTTCTTCATTAAATATTATGCCACATAAGCAAAATGTCTATGATTACGTGCTAAGATACTCCCTCCGTCACGGTTTAGAAGGCACAGTTAAACTTGTGTGTGTTTCCATAACAGACATGGTTTAAGGCGCGAAGGCGATTACTTCTATTTATTAGTACTACTACTTCATTCATGTATGCATGCATCCTCTCAATTTTTTGCTGCTCTAGCCGGGTGAAGTTGATGCATGTATGGTGTGAACGTAATTAATACTACTATTTCCCTCATTTATTGATGCTACTTTTGCTACATCTCACAACCAATCGGTGACCACCTTGATTCCAGAGATTTTTCAAGCGTGCCTTCTAAACCGTGACGGAGGGAGTACTAGCATTGGAAGAGCCTTGAATGTTTATCTTGAGTAAATTAATTACTAGCATATGGCCCAGTTCTAAAAAAACCTTTTTAGCACATTTTAATTACGAGGAAATTAATCTAAAGCGATAAAATGGGCTTATTACAAACTGAAATGAGCTCAAGGTTTGGACGATGCAACTTGAATGTTTATTTTGTACGTGGAACTCGTGATTGTTGTGCATATATAAACGAAGAGGATGCTCCATCCATAAACCATAGTTCAACATCAGAAAAGGACAGGATGCTCCTGCTCCTGCTCTTGCTCCTGCTTCCTCCCATAGTGTACATTTCCTACCGAATCGTGCCAACTCTGGCCAAGAAGAAGCCGACCAGCCATGGCCTCAGGAGCCATCCGCTGATCGGCCACTTCCCGGCGTTCCTCAAGAACCGCCACCGCTTCCTGGACTGGTCGACCGAACTCATCGCCGGCAGCCCGGAGCGGAGAATGGGCTTCTGGATTCCCGGGATGATCAGCTGCTTCATCACCGGCAACCCAGCCAACGTCGAGCACGTCCTGCGCACCAACTTCGCCAACTACCCCAAAGGCGAGCGCACCATGTCCATGCTGGCGGACTTCCTCGGCCACGGCATCTTCAACTCCAACGGGGAGCAGTGGCTTTGGCAGCGCAAGAGCGCCAGCCTCGAGTTCTCCGCACGCTCGCTCCACGGCTTCGTCGTCGATTCCGTGCAGGCCGAGGTCAGCAACAGGCTGCTCCCGCTGCTGCGACGCGCGGGGGCCACCGGCGGCGGCGGCGTTCTCGACATCCAGGACGTGCTCGAGCGGTTCGCCTTCGATACCATCTGCATCATCTCCTTCGGGCACGACCCGTGCTGCCTCGCCGACGGCGGGGTTTTGACGGAGGGCAAGTCAGACTTCATGCGCGCGTTCGGCGAGGCGCAGAACCTCAGCTCTAACCGCTGCCTGGAGCCTCTCGCGGCCGCCTGGAAGATCAAGAAGTGGCTCGACGTCGGCAAAGAGCGCCGCCTGAGGAAGGCCATCGCCGACGTCCATGGGTTCGCCATGGACATCATCCGCGCCCGCCGTCAAAGCAGCTCGTCCGGGGGAAACAGACACGATGTTCTGTCAAGGTTGGTGGCGAGCGGCGAGCACGGCGACGAGGCGCTCCGGGACATGGTCCTCAGTTTCCTGATCGCCGGCCGCGAGACGTCGTCCTCGGCGCTGACGTGGTTCTTCTGGCTCGTGTCGTCCCGGCCGGACGTTGTGGCGCGCATCGCCGATGAGGTCCGCTCGGTTCGGTCCACCACAGGCACCCACCCTGGCGATCCGTTCACGTTCGAGGCGCTCCGTGGCATGCGGTACCTGCACGCCGCGCTCACCGAATCGATGCGGCTCTACCCGCCGGTGCCGATCGACTCCGAGACGTGCGCGGCGGCGGACGACACACTCCCCGACGGCACGCAAGTCCGCGCCGGCTGGGCCATCATGTACAGCGCGTACGCAATGGGGCGGCTCACGGCGATATGGGGCGAGGACTGCGCGGAGTTCAAGCCGGAGCGGTGGCTCGGCGAGGATGGGGCGTTCCAGCCGGCGAGCCCGTTCCGGTACACGGTGTTCCACGCCGGGCCGAGGACGTGCCTGGGAAAGGAGATGGCGTACGTGCAGATGAAGTCCATTGTGGCCGGCGTGCTTGAAGAATTCGTGGTCGACGTCATCGGCGATAACGCCGGTGGTGGCGTGCCGGAGCACGTCCTCTCGGTGACGCTGAGGATGAAGGGTGGCTTGCCTGTGCGAATAAGGAGGAGGTTGGAAGCGTAGGACGACCACGATGCGGATGGACATTGAGTTTCACCATATATGTATTTGGCACCGGAGATGATTTTTTTTCCTTTTTGAAGTTTTCACAAAGTTAACAAATGACTCTTTGCAACTTTCACATAATTTGCTGCGAATGCCGTTATCGCCATACTGGTATGAAGTGAGGTTTGAACTGATTCAGCATGAACTAATGTCGGCGTTCCCGCCACATTTATTATAGGCTAACGATCAGAGCCGGTCGACCGGTCCAGTTTGAGCCGGTCAAATCCGAACCGTTTGATCTCGCATGATTTAACGGACCAAATTGGCGCGTACCTCTTCGGATAATACGACTGCAACATTTGTGGTACCTTTTTAACATTTATGGTATATTTGCAACTTTTTAGATATAAAGATGCAACATTTTCTTTTGTGCTTTTTGCAAAAAAAATGGTGTACTAAATTTTAATCGCTGGTGGTAGCATTTTTTACTACCATGAAGCAAACGCAGTACGGTTGTAACAAAACAAATACCGGTTGCAACAAAACAATATTTTTTTGTATTTGTGTGTAATTTTCTTATTTTTTAGCATCATTGCAACAAAAATTTATGGTAGCTTTGTTGCATACAATATTTATCATCAATTAGTGGTAGCAAAATTAATCGCCGATGGTAGCATTTTTTAATATCGGTTGTAACAAAAAATCATAACCCGTCGTTGTCAATCACTTTATCATTTTTGGTTGTAGCAAAAACTCTCAACAGTAGTAGCAAAAAAAAACAACGGTGAAAGAAAAGAGTTAAATCGTTGCAACATTGTGCGTAACAAAAAAAATCCTTAGATGTTCCCTTGCAGCAAAACCGCCCCACTGGTTGAAGCTTTTTTTACTTTGGTTGCAAAAAAAAATTACACTGGTTGTAGTTTTTTTATGTGGTGATGGTCGATCCAGCATATATAGTTGTTGGTTGAAGCTTTTTTAATAGTCGGTTGTAGCTTTTTTTGGCATCGGTTGCAACATTTGTGTTAACAGTAGCAACTTGTGGTTGTTGGAAAAGTTGTGCGTCATGCTCTCCGGAGTGGTGGAGGCGGCGATGGCCATGGTGACTCTCCGTCGAGGAGGAAGGGGGAAGAGGGAAGGAGGAGGAGGTGCCACGGTGGCTCGCCATCCGTTGGTCGGAGCCGCGGGGGCAGACCGGCGGCACAAGAATGAAAGCATGCGGCGGAGGCTATGGCGACGACGGAGACGGCTGGGTCGCCGTGAGGGGACCAGCGGAGGGGATCGACGACAGGGTGTGGAGGCCAGCGGTGGGGATCGGCGGCATGGCACAGGGGGCTGCAGAACGAAGCGAAGAACGGTGGACGGCGGTGGTCCTTTTTGGATCTACTGTGCGAGTGATCTGCGAGCGACTGGCCAAAGCGTTGGGCCGGTCGGCCGTTCCTAAACATTACCCTTTATCATATGGTCAGCGCAACAAAACTCTTTCAAGACGGAATTGCTATGATCATATGTCGCGTTCACAGCGTTTTCTCGGAATTTTGTTTTTTAAATTCTTGTGTACGTATTTTTTATGTTTAAAATTGGTTTTTTCGGTGGTTCTTTTTACTTCTCCGGTTTTCGCACGATTTTTCTATACGTTTTGGTGGGAAAAAATCAAAAAAAAATTCAAAAAAAGAGGCATGTGTCGTGCCTCGTGCCTTCGCGAGGGACACTATCGTGCCTCCGGAAAAGGCATTGTCGTGCCACCGCGAAAGACACTCGTGCCTTCATGAAAAGCACTGTCGTGCCTCCGTGAGAGATCCCCATGGACACGCCACTTGACACGCGCGGAAGGAAGCGCGCTGTTCGTTGCTACAAATACTCTAAAACTAGTGATTTCGCATTGATACAACCTGAATCGTTTTCTGATCGGGCCTGTTTTTTCTTTGGTTGCTTTTTCGTTGTCGTTCTAGCAGCCCGTAGGCAACACGACAAGTTGAAGCCAACAGGACAACAAAACTATAGAAGCGAGCAGAAAGTACCCACCAGAAAACCAATCATGCATACCGCCGAGCTGCCTCTCCGACATCCATATCGCGAGACACCGAAAATTATCCACTTAACACAGCGTACCCAACCACGGCAGGAACTCCAATTATTTCTAGCTCGGAATTAGTCATCAAATCTGGGTCAGCGCGCCTCCATCATATGAGGTGCCTGTCGGCCCATGGGTACCCAGGGCCCATCTGCATGCGCGATCGGCCAAACGTACTAAGGGACGGGCCCATGGTGTGGAGGTCGATCTGTGGTACCCACCCCCTTTCCCCCGTGAGGCTCCATCCTCGGGAGGGGTTCTCCTCTTCAGAACCATGAGCCGAGACCCCATGTAAAGTCCAAGATCTCTCTAGGGCCTCGTCTCCCGAAGCAGCCAGTACAAGGCTCTCCGACATCTGGGACGCTTCCTGAGCCCCGCTCAAAGGAGTTAAGCGTCGGAAGACTCCCGACCAAGGAAAATTCACGAGGACTATCTTCGCGTCGAAGCTACGCCAAGCTGTGTGGACCACTCTGGTGCAAGACCTGTAAGCTGTACCCCGGTCAAGACTGATCCCTGCCAAAACCGTTTAGCTTTAGCAAGAGGTAGGTAGCTTTAGTCAGCATAAGAGCAAGGCCTGTCCCCTCCATAATTGTCTCCATGTGGCAACCCATCCCGCCGAGTGTTTTCGGAGATGAGGACCAGAGCGACTATATAAGGGACAAATAGGGCACCATAGAAGGGGATTGTCCATTCCAAATCTCACAACTTGTAACTCACGATTGTCATCTCCACCAGAGGAATCCCAGACATCCAGGAGTAGGATTTTACACCTGCACGGTGGCCTAAATCAGAGTAACTCTTTGTGTCCTCGTTGTTTTGCGCTTGTTTTGTGCCTACATATATCGTTGTCCTCACCATCGTCTCCGGTGTTCGCGAAACAACCCCCCCTGTGTTCGAACTAGGGTTTTGGAAGATTTACCTTGGAAAAATCACTACGAAATTTGGCGTGCCAGGTTGGGGACTTCATCTTCGCATCTTCGACATCGACATGGCGAGGATCTAGGACATCTGCGTCGAGCACCACGTCGTCAAGGCCCACGCAGAGGCCACCTTCGTCGGAAATCGCAGGCGCTCGGACTCTGTCGGCTCTAGGCTCACCGCAGAGGAGCCGCAAGCCTCTTGCGCTCGGCAAATCGTGGGGCCGCCACATCCTGTTCGCATCGCGTCAGCTTCCCCACTGAGTTCCACCAACTCCAGCACCAGCCAAAGGCCCCCACCCCGAGTACGCATCTTCGGGCTCTATGACGGTCGCCATACTCGCGTGGGGCTTCCGCAGGTCTCGCGTGTGATGCGCGAGGTGATGATAGTGATTTCTCGCCCTTCGTTGGTAAACCCCAAGTGGAAGGTGTGATGTAGCATAGCAGCAAATTTCCCTCAGTAAAGATACCAAGGTTTGTCTCCAGTAGGACTCCGGAGATGATAAGTAGGTGTCAGCAGCGCAACTGACGCGGACCTGCACACAGACACAAATAACTTTGTTCCCAACGAAGTTCAGAGAGGTTGTCAATCTCTCCGGTCTTGTTGTTCACAAAGGATCAAACACAAGGGATAATAATAGCAACTGAAAGTAAAAGCAGAAAAGTAAATGAGCGTGGAAACAGTGATGAAGATATGGACCGGGATACGTGATGTTCACTAGTGATGTCTCTCTCCCAAAAGACGATAAAACTGCTATGCGAGGTGAACAAATTACAGAAGGGAAATTGACAGGATTATGAATGCACCGCAATGCTAACTATGCTACAAAAGAAAGGAAGAGGCTCAAAAGCATGGGCAGAACGCCAAAATAAGTAGACCGAAATCCAAATGCATCTACTACTAATCATCCACCTTGAGATATCTATCCAGAACATCTCGCTGGTATTAAGTTGCGAGCCCCACCCAAAGTGTAAACCCAAAGCAACAGACAACTGCATTAAAAAGAACTTTGCGTAAAGTAAACAATCCTTGTAACCGCGGTTACAAGCACCGTTGTTTTCCCCCTTGTGGCAACAGCACATCCCCTAGACTCATGTTTCTGTCACTCAAGCGTGTCATCAGGGGGCATGAACCCACAATCGAGCATAACGTTCCCTCTTGGGGTTACTACCTACTACTTGGCCAAAGCAATAAACAGCAACGGAGAACATGCAAGAATTACTTAAGAACAAAAATATAAGAGATAAGAACCAAATATATTACTCAATCACAATCTGAACATAATCTCATAATCCATCAGATCCTATCAAACTCAGCATAGCAACAGCAGAAAGATTACAAAAGTGCATCGATCATGTAGGGCAGCTCACGAGGTCTAAACCATGAAGAACAAAGAGGGGAGGAGAACATCACATAGCTACTGATCACGGACCCATGGTCCAAAGGAAACTACTCACGATACATCCGAGAAGCATCCATGGTGGAGAGGAGACTCCCGGAGGTCGGCCCTCCCTCCGGCAGGGTGCCGGGAAGAGGTCTGTTGGTGCTCCCGATCTCGGAAGCGCGGCGGCGGCGGAACAGAGGCGAGATCGCGAAAAAGGGTTCTCTCCTTGAGGGTTTCTCGTCACGGAGAATATATAGGCGAAGGGGGGCAGCCAGGGGGGCCACTAGGGGTCCAGGCGCCCCCCCCTGGCGCGGCCAGCCCCTGGGGCGCGCCACCAGGGCGCCTGGGCTCCTGGTGGTGGCCCTCTGGCCCTACTCAGGTCCTTCCGGAAGGTTCTTCTGCGCTGATTTTTTATCTGATTTTTCCCGAATTTTTGGACCACTTTTTATATGGGGGAAAACTGAAATAGAAAAACAGCAGAAAACAGGAACTGGCACTGTGGTGCACTGAGTTAATTGGTTAGTCCAAATATGATCAAAGTGTATGAAAGTGTATCTAGATCATAGCAATATCACACAAAACATGCATGGAGCAAGCAGAAATTATAGATACGTTTTGGACGTATCAACATCCCCAAGCTTAATTCCTGCTCGTCCTCGAGTAGGTAAATGATAACAGCATAATTTCTGTGGTGACATGCTAGCAACCATATAAGAACTTTGAAAAAATTCAAGTCATAACATGCAAGAGTCTATATTAGCATTGAAACAAGTAACAAAAGAACATTAAGTGCAAGAGCTCTCGCTGTCCGTGACTCGAATGTCTCCAAATGGTGCTTGCGTGCAAGAAGGGGGATAGGGAATACGAGAAAAATATTTATTTGTTGAGAACTCAATCTACTAAAGTTTCACCCTTGGTCTTTTTCTGGAATCTTATCTTGACTCGTCCCCAGACCACTAGCCAGGTACAAGTCAATTTGATCCACTCCTTTTTCAATATTTTGAGCACTCATGCAATGGATGAGCGTAAGCACGAGAGTTGACACTTAGGATGGCAAAGAGAGAAGTACGGAGGAGGAGGAGGAAGACAAAAAAGAATGAGAAAGGCTCACATCAATTTGCACAATCATAGGCAAGAGATGCCAAATGATAGATATGATGTGAGGAGTAGGGATTGCCATGCAACGGATGCACATACGAGCTAAGAAGCTCTCCAATGGAACTAGTGGGGGTGCATCTAACTTGCTCGCTCATGAAGACCTAGAGCTCGTTTGAGGAGGCTCATCCTTGGAATATGCAAGCCAAGTTCTATAGTGTGAAGGTCCCCACATAGCTATATGCATAATGATCATCTCTATGGAGTACAAGGATATAAAGGGAGTACTAGTGTGGATCTCTTAAAAGGATAGTAGTGTTGCCCCTTTCTCTCTTTTTATTTCTTTTTCTCTTTTTTCTATTTTTTGTATATTTTTATGGCCTCAATGGCTCTTTCTATTTAACTCTCATTTGTCCTCTTTGGGATCTTTTATTGTGTCCACTTTGGGATCTTTTCCTCACTTAAGGGCAACACTCTATTTTACAAGAAGGTAAAGGAGATCTTTCACACTTTACAAGGTACTCGAAATCATAAAGAAGATGTAGCTATCATGATGTATGCAATGTATGTCGTTGCCAGTGTAGCAGGAACATGTATGACATGAAGATCAAGTCATGAAGAGGTGGATGTTGCATGGCAATATATCTCGGAAAGGCTATGGAAATGCCTTGATAGGTAGGTATGGTGGTTGTTTTGAGGAAAGATATAAGGAGGCTTATGATGACAGAGCATATCATGCCAAGGGTTTGGATGTACCGGCGAAGGTGGACACCAACTCTCGGAGTGAGAAGAAGGCAATGCACGGCATGGGAGAGGCTAGCAAAATATGGGAAGGTGGAAGGGTCAACTTTCAATACTTACATTAGTCTGAAGAACTCATACACTTATTATCGGTAACTCTCAATCTAATAAGGAGGTTCACAAAGAGACAAGTACCCCGAGGAGGAGTGTATGGGGGTTTGGTTATCCTTGCGCATCCTCGACTCATGGTACGTGAGTGTACTCTAATATTCGATCCCTCCAAATATTAGTGATCCATCTAGTAGATAGAGTTCTCAACTAGTTTTTTGTAGGTTTTGAAAATACATACGGATTGCCCAAAATACGACACCTATCACTAATAGGCTAAAGCTCTTGACACCAAAAGTTCAGACATTACTCAAATCAATACCTCAAAACTATTGCAAGTTACTACTAGAATTAAATAGCAACCTCAATTACCTACTTTCAAGACAAGACACAACTCAGTGCAACAACCAACTCTCTTAACAAGATAAACATGAAAACTAAATAGAGTTCCAGCAACAAACTAAACAAAATCCAAGGATCTTGCTAAAGACAAACTAAGACTAAAACTAAACATGGCAGTAGCTACGAAAAGATAAAGAACACACAACAGCAAAAAGATAAGCAGGAAAAATCCTATGATGTGTTCTAGATTGGAGTGGATCGTGTTTCTCTCCCACACAAAGTAAGATGGGGTCTAACTTGTTATGACCAGCAAGCAAAACTAAAGAAAACTAAAAATAAAACCTAAGAGCGAGACGCTCCAAGCATAGCACATAACGCATGAAGTGATAAAAATATAGTGAGACGAAGGACGAACTGATGATTGTTGATGGAGAAGGGGATGCACGGGGGCATCCCCAAGCTTAGACGCTTGAGTCTCCTTAAATATTTATTGGGGATGCATGGGGGCATCCCCAATCTTGAGCGCTTGACACTCCTGGATCTTCTTTCATCATCTTCCATCGCACACTTGAAAACTCCCTTCATACATAACTCATCATAAGCTGATTAGAGAGGTTAGTACCCTTAATAAAATATTTTTCCTCACTGGATATAAAGATATTCTTGAAGAGCTACTGTTTCTCAAGAGTGCCAAAAAGTTTTTGCAAAGAAAAAGCAAGCTTAAGGTTTGCAAAAGTGAAGAAAGGCAAAACGTGGCAGAATCTGTGAAAAACAGAACAGAAGGTAGTAAAGAATTTTTTCGGCGCACTTCTGCAACTAAAATAAAAAAAACTCAGAACATACGAAAGTTTCACAATTGCATAGATCATGCTTTCAAAAAAATTCAGATCAAAAAGATGATCTGGTGATTTTATTCGAATTTTTCTGTCGAGGGACAAAATCTGTTTTTTGGACAGCATGTCACAACTTTTGCTTCCCTTATCATAAGAGGCTATAACTTGGCACAAAGCTGAAAAATAAAGATACAATGATGTTTCTACAGTAGTAACAAACATCAAGACACAACAAAAGCAAAAAGAAACCTAATTCGTTGTGGGCTGCCTCCCCAAAGCGCTTTCTTTTATGCCTTTAAGCTAGGCATGATGCAAAAGAAGAATCAAGTTTTATCAAGAGAAAGAGAATAACTAGCCCGAGTAACGGACTCAAAAGGTAACTTGATTTTCTTTCTAGGGAATTTTTCCATCCCTTTATTGAGAGGGAATTGGAATTTCATATTCCCCTCTTTCATGTCAATAACCGCACCAACGGTGCGAAGAAAAGGACGTCCCAAAATAATTGAACACAAAGGTTCACACTCTATATCCATAACAATAAAATCAACGGGAACATAGTTGTCATTGACAATGATAAGGGCATCGTCGATCTTCCCCAAAGGTTTCTTTATGGAAGAATCAACAAGACGAACACCAAAAGAACAAGGCTCAAAGGGCTTCAATTAAAACATATCATATATTCTTTTGGGCATAACGGAGGTACTAGCTCCAACATCACATAAAACATATCAAGAGAAGTTTTTTAATTTAATTTTGATCATAGGGTCCCAACCATCATCTAGCTTCCTAGGTATGGAGACTTCTACTCTAAGCTTCTCCTCCCTAGTTTTGATGAGAGCATTTGTGATATGCTCCGTGAAGGCAAGATTAAGTGTGCTAGTGTGGGGGTCTCTAGACATTTTGTGTAGCAAGCTAATAACTTCTGAGAGGGTGCAACTATCAAAATCAATATCACTACTATCAAAGGTGGTAGTAGTGTCGTCTAGGTTCACTTGTTTGAAACCCTCTATGTTCATAGGAGTTTCTTCGTCTTCGGTTGAGGTATTAGCATCACCATTAATAGGTCCAACGGGACTAGGAGTGCATTGGGTGCTAATAGTTTGGGTGTCCTCAACAATTTGGATAGTGGCAACTGTGTGGTGTGTAGGAAGGCTCTTAATTCTATCCTCTTCCTATTTTTCTCTAGCCCACCTTTCTTTAAGTTTAGCCATCATCCTAATATTTTCATTAATTTTCAATTGGATAGCATTAATAGGAGTGGCCTTATTCTCCTCAAGGGGAGAGGTTCTAATTTTAAGCATCTCAATATCAAGGGCTAAGCTTTCTACCTTCAAAGAGAGATTATCTAATTTAGCTAATTTCTCCTCTACATTTTTATTGAAGGCTTTTTGGGTGGTGATAAAGTCTCTAAGCATGCTTTCTAATTCAGAAGAGGGGTTCTTGTTGCTAGGGTAGGTGTTGTTGTTCCCATAGTTGGATGGAAACGGTCTAGGATTGCTAGCAAAATTACCCCTATAAGCATTGTTGTTGAAGTTGTTTCTAGCAATAAAGTTCACATCTACTTGTTCTTGGGCAACCAAAAAATTTAAAGGGACATCACGAGGATCAATAGAGGGTTTCTTCGTAAGTAGAGACATAATTAAGTCAACTTTTTCATTGAGGGAGGTAATTTCCTCGACAGAGTTTACCTTCCTACCTGTTGGAGCGCGTTCGGTGTGCCATTGGGAATAATTGGTCATCATCTCATCGAGAAGCTTCGTGGCAGCACCAAGTGTAGTTGACATAAAGGCTCCTCCCGCGGCCGAATCTAACAGGTTCCGCGAGGTAAAGTTCAAGCCTGCATAAAAAGTCTGGATAACCATCCAGGTAGTCAAACCATGTGTAGGGCATTTCTTAACAAGAGATTTCATTCGTTCCCAAGCTTGGGCAACGTGTTCATTATCCAATTGCTTAAAATTCATAATGTTACTCCTTAATTGGATAATTTTAGCAGGTGGGTAGTACTTCCCTATAAAAGCATCTTTGCACTTATCCCAAGAATCTATGCTATTCCTAGGAAAAGATTGAAACTAGATTTTAGCTTCTCCCCTTAAAGAGAAAGGAAAGAGCTTGAGCTTAACAATATCACCTTCTACTTATTTATACTTTTGCATATCACATAATTCAACAAAATTGTTCAAGTGTAAAGCAACATCATCTCCAGCACCAGAGAATTGATCTCTCATAACAAGGTTTAGCAAGGCAGGTTTAATTTCATAAGAGGTAGCTGAAGTGGCAGGTGTGGCAATGGGGGTGCAGATAAAGTCTTGGTTGTTGTGACTAGTGAAGTCACACAACTTGGTGTTTTCAGTGGAACCCATAGCAGCAGCAAGTGTGGCAGATTTTTTTTTGATTTTTGATAAAGGACACAAAGATAAAAACTGAAAGGTAAACTAACAAGACTAAAAAAGCAAAGGTAAAGGGTAGTGTGCAACTCCCCTATCTTAGCACTCGGAGT
Organism: Bromus sterilis; assembly: GCA_950022295.1. Classification (NCBI taxonomy): domain Eukaryota; kingdom Viridiplantae; phylum Streptophyta; class Magnoliopsida; order Poales; family Poaceae; genus Bromus; species Bromus sterilis. The sequence goes on from OX465596.1 coordinate 12,753,284, forward strand.
CCCCGGCAACGGCGCCAGAAATCTTGCTTGATGCGCGAGGTGACGATAGTGATTTCTCGCCCTTCGTTGGTAAACCCCAAGTGGAAGGTGTGATGTAGCACAACAGCAAATTTCCCTCAGTAAAGATACCAAGGTTTGTCTCCAGTAGGACTCCGGAGATGATAAGTAGGTGTCAGCGGCGCAACTGACGCGGACCTGCACACAGACACAAATAACTTTGTTCCCAACGAATTTCAGAGAGGTTGTCAATCTCTCAGGTCTTGTTGTTCACAAAGGATCAAACACAAGGGATAATAATAGCAACTGAAAGTAAAAGCAGAAAAGTAAATGAGCATGGAAACAGTGATGAAGATATGGACCGGGATACGTGATGTTCACTAGTGATGTCTCTCTCCCAAAAGACGATAAAACTGCTATGCGAGGTGAACAAATTACAGAAGGGCAATTGACAGGATTATGAACGCACCGCAATGCCAACTATGGTATAAAATAAAGGAAGAGGCTCAAAAGCATGGGCAGAACGCCAAAATAAGTAGACCGAAATCCAACTGCATCTACTACTAATCATCCACCTTGAGATATCTATCCAGAACATCTCGCTGGTATTAAGTTGCGAGCCCCACCCAAAGTGTAAATCCAAAGCAACAGACAACTGCATTAAAAAGCACTTTGCGTCAAGTAAACAATCCTTGTAACCGCGGTTACAAGCACCGTTGTTTTCCCCCTTGTGGCAACAGCACATCCCCTAGACTCATGTTTCTGTCACTCAAGCGTGTCATCAGGGGGCATGAACCCACAATCGAGCATAATGTTCCCTCTTGGGGTTACTACCTACTACTTGGCCAAAGCAATAAACAGCAACGGAGAACATGCAAGAATTACTTAAGAACAAAAATATAAGAGATAAGAACCAAATATATTACTCAGTCACAATCTGAACATAATCTCATAATCCATCAGATCCCTTCAAACTCAGCATAGCAACAGCAGAAAGATTACAAAAGTGCCTCGATCATGTAGGGCAGCTCATGAGGTCTAAACCATGAAGAACAAATAGGGGAGGAGAACATCACATAGCTACTGATCACGGACCCATGGTCCAAAGGAGACTACTCACGATACATCCGGGAAGCATCCATGGTGGAGAGGAGACTCCCGGAGGTCGGCCCTCCCTCCGGCAGGGTGGCGGGAAGAGGTCTGCTGGTGCTCCCGATCCTGGAAGCGCGGCGGCGGCAGAACAGAGGCAAGATCGCGAACAAGGGTTCTCTCCTCGAGGGTTTCTCGTCACGAAGAATATATAGGCGAAGGGGGGCAGCCAGGGGGGCCACCAGGGGTCCAGGCGCCCCCCTGGCGCGGCCAACCCCTGGGGCGCGGCACCAGGGCGCCTGGGCCCCTGGTGGTGGCCCTCTGGCCCCACTCAGGTCCTTCCGGAAGGTTCTTCTGCGCTGATTTTTTATCTGATTTTCCTGAATTTTTGGAGCACTTTTTATATGGGGGAAAACTGAAATAGAAAAACAGCAGAAAACAGGAACTGGCACTGTGGTGCACTGAGTTAATAGGTTAGTCCAAATATGATCAAAAGTGTATGAAAGTGTATCTAGATCATAGCAATATCACACAAAACATGCATGGATCAAGCAGAAATTATAGATACGTTTTGGACGTATCAGCGGGCTGTCTTGCATCCTTGGTGGGTATTAGGCCCCCAGATCGTCCTGCTACCTCAAGCAGCTGTCCCGTGAACCCTACTCTACTCTTCCGAGAGCGGGGGACATGAAGCGCCTCTCGGCTGGACTCAGCACCCGATCTCCTTTGACTTCAACAACCACCCAGAGTCCACGAGGGGCGTGGGTGCCCTTCCTCTGGTGTGCACCCCCATCATCGACGGCATCATCATCTCCAAGACGCTCATCGACGGTGGCGCCAGGCTCAACGTGCTCTCGTTGGAGGCATTCGCGAAGATCCCGCTGCCTCACGAGCGCCTCCTACCAATACGACCATTCTAGGGCGTGGCCAGCGGGACCACCTTGCCCCTTGGGCAGGTGCTCCTTCCCGTCACATTAGGGACCCATGAGAACTTCCGCACCGAGCATCTCGTCTAAAACATCGCGCCCATCAACCTGTCTTACAACGCCATCATGGGTTTCCCCACACTTGCTAAATGCATGGTCGTCGTCCATCATGCCTACAACGTCGTTAAGCTCCTCGGCAACACCGCATCATCACCATACGCTCCGTCGAAAATGACGCCATGAACTCCCTCACGCGCGTGCGTAAGGCCGCCGCCTTTGGTCAGCATGCTCTCGAGGGCACCATCGAGCTTGCCGGGTTGTTTCCACTGAGGAAGAAGCTGATGTTCTCCTATACGCGCACGGAGACCAAGAAGGTGCCACTATACGAGAGCAGTACTAACCTCACCATCACCATCGGCGTGGGTTTATCTCCTCAGATGGAGAGTGCGCTCATTTCTTTCCTCTGAACAAACCACGACGTCTCACCTGGTCGATGGTGGACATGACTGGGGTGCCTAGGGAGGTGATTGAGCATCACTTGGCGTTGTGCCCCAACGTGAGGCCCGTGAAGCAAAAAGCGCGGTGCCAAGAACCTGAGAACATGGGTTTATAGTGCAGGAAGTCAATCAGATGGAGAAGGCTAGGATCGTTCGCGAGGTGATCCACCCCGAGTGGGTCGCCGACCCCGTCGTGGTCCCCAAGCACAACGGCGATCAACGATTGTGCGTCGACTACCCCGACCTCAATAAGGCCTGCCCCAAGGACCATTTCTCGCTTTCGCAGATCAACCAGATCATGGATTCTACCGCCGGCTGTGAGTTGTTATGTTTTATAGATGCCTTTTCAGGGTACCATCAGATTAAGATGGCTAAAGAGGATGAAGGGAAGACAACGTTCCTCACACCGTGTGGAGTGTAGTGCTATGTGTGCATGCCCTTCGACCCGGAGAGTGTCGGCGCTTCCTTCCAGAGGTTGATGCAAATTTCCCTAGGGCTGCAGATGGGCGTGAACGCGGAAGCCTACATCGATGATATCGTGGTCAAGACCTGAGAACAAGCTCCCTCCTGGGAGACCTCGAGGAAACGTTCGCCAACCTGCGTAAGGCCTCTGACTCGTTGGGAACAAAGTTAATTGTGTCTTGTGTGCAGCTTCAGACCAAGAAAGTAACGTCGATAAACTTACCGTTGCTCGCTAACCACCTACTTGCAGTCTCTGTAATCCTCCTGGATTCGATAACCTTACGCTCTCAGGTGAGGGAAAAGTTGCCGCTATCTACATCACCATCACCTTGCACTTGAAGTAACCAACGAGGGGTGTATTTACACCAGAAAGCAGCAACCAGTGCACCAAGTTATACCTGTTTTTCATCTATTTGATTACCTGAAGGAGTACCACAAGTTTATTAGACATACAATCATAGAGCTAATGACATGATACTAATCAACAAGGCAAAGCAGTAGAGTAACGTGATACAGTCATCAGACCATCTCAAACAACAGTAGAGTAACGTGACGAAGCCAAGTCAGGACCCTGCAACCCCTCAAGCGCGTCTCGGGTGAATGAATCCTGACAACATCAAACCAAAACAAAGAGCCAAGCTCTGGATCAGCATAAGCCGAACAAAAACACAGATACTTTGTAAACTAGAGGATACCCCGCGCGTTGCCGCGGGAATCGATTGAAATATATTTTGGATGATTTAATTGTATGAAACATGAATAATTAAATCAATATTATATAAAGTAAAAGTAAAAAATACATGTTATACTACGTGTGTTTTATTTTATTATTGTGAAGTTGGAAATATTTATTTAATACAATGGAAAAAAATCATGCATGTTGAGTGAGGTGACATGTGTCATGAAATGAATGTGTGCATGAAAGAACTAATAATAAATAGTTTGTTCTCATGCATATTTTGGTGAGCCATTTAATATAATGGAAAAAAATTCATGCATGTTGAGTGAGGTGACATGTGTCATGAAATGGATGTGTGCATGAGAAAAAAATTAATAATAAATGGCTTGTTCTCATGCATATTATGGTGGGCCTTTGATGAGGTGTCATGTGTGCATGTTAAGAGAATAGAGGTAGTGGGGAGCAACTTATTAAGAATAGTAGATTACTACTATGCTCGTCATATGCAGATAAGGCAACTCATAGCAAATAAAAGGACATACTGGATTACTCATGTGGCATTACTCTCTTCTAAATTAATCATGATGCATTACTACTCTCTTCTGAATTAATCGTGATGTATTACTACTCTCTTCTAAATTACTCGTGTTCAAATTATCTTCTTTCCTACATATCTTCATCAAACAACTGAAAGTGACCTGGGCATCTGACTCCACAACTAGCTTAGTGTGTCTTGTTAAACAATCAGGTATGCATGGGCTTAGTGTTCTATTAAACAGACTTCCCAATAAATTACACACAATGTAAAACAAAATCCAAAGTGTTAAATTAACCAAGCCGCACGTGAGAGCAAATATTGGTATAGGTAAATAAGTGAGCGAATTGCAGAAAACCACCACATTAAAGCGAAGGTTTGCAAGAAACACTCTTCTACGTATTTTTTTGCCACAAAACACTGAATTTGGGCTTAACCTTTTGCAAAAAAACACCTAACCAGTATGTTGAGCATTTTAATGACGTTTATGAAAACTAGGGCCCGGTTTTGTCGATGTGGTGGGTAAAAAGATTATCGTGTAAAAACGGGTTTTTTCGTTTCAATTTTTTTGTCGGATAACAATTTTTTCCCATGAAAAAATGACTTTTAAGTTCAAAAGTACTTTTGGGTAATGTTTTCATTTTTTCGGAAATTAATTTTGTAGGCAAAATGATATTTTTGAGTTAATTTTTAGGAAAAAAACAGTGGAAAAATCATAACAAAATATTTTCCCTAGATAAAAAATCTTATTCCTTGAGTTTAAAGTTTCTTTTCGGCAAAAAAAAGTTTTTTAGGGGAATTAAAGTTTTACCAGTAAAATATTTTCTAGGTAAAAATAAATTTTTCGGGTTAAAAATATTTTTTCCTTTAGTCGGATCGGGTCATAAAGAAATTTTGCGGGAAAAAGTTTTTTCAGGAAAAATAAATATTAAAATCAATTTTTTGCCAGTCATAAATATTGTTTTCGGTTTTAGAAGTTTATTTTTGGAAAAAGAAATTGTGTAAAATGATTTTTTCAAGTTAAAGATATATATTTATATTTCAAAAAACATTGTTTTTTTCAATTAATTTTTACGGGTTAAAAATATTTCCTGGTAAAAATTTTTTGGTAATTTTATCCCAGTTGAAAATGATATGTGGGCCGTATCCAGTCATAACGATCAAAGATGTTAGCCGTTATGCCAGGTCAATAAAACCGGGGGCCACCTGTTGCTTTTCTCGCACAAAAAATAGAAGAGTGTTTTCCGCAAACATTCGCTTCAATGTAGTGGTTTTTTGCAATTCACTCTAAAATACGTAATTGCATTAAATAGAAACAAATGTGAATGATCGTTGGCCTTTCTTGTGGAACTATGGCTCAAGGCACCATTTTCGAGAAAAGGAACACCAGCTTAAGCTTTGAAGAAACAGTAGATCCAACACGACAAGTTATTAATATTTACCATCAATGACATGACTGAATTTGATGCGGGGATTCTGCAACTTGTAGAATGCATTATCTGCTTTCTCCTTAACAACCCGATATTGAATTGTACATATCAGCTCAAGAAATACATTATCCCACAAGGGAGGTGATCATCGATTGTCTAAACACCTTAGAAATAAGCAAAGCCGTCGATGTAAGGACAATGGCCCTTTAGTGACACACATTTCCATTTTTCTCAAATAGTACATCTTTTTTTAGGCAAATTTAACTAGTACATCTGATCCATCACATGGTAAGAAACTCGAATTGTGTGAACAATTGGGCTTTAATGACCAAGTTTCCAAGCATCTCCCATCAGAAGAAAATTTAGATAAAAAGGAAGGTTTGCTCTAGTTAAAACCTAGATAATGAATAAGAACTGCATTTAATCTTAGATGAAAAGACATGCTAAGTTGCTAACCAAATAAGACTAAATAGAAAGATTGGGTAGAATCAGATCAAGTTAGTCAACCTATCGAATAACTACTTCTGTCTAATGAATTTGGAATAGATACTGATATACGCCCGGTTTCGAGAAAATAGAGTGTATTTATAAGTATACAAGATATAACCAATAGATCAATTGACATAATCATATGATATCAATTTATCAAACAAGATTTATTCATAGATTTGCATGAACCTGCATGCCAAATACAATATGAAGTACAGTTGAATTTAATGACATAATAATATCTAACAATCAGGAACCGTGAGATGATGATTGAATCACTAATCGTTCCCTAGCAAAGTCAAGGGACCGATCAATATTCAATACACGACCGATCGATCTCTACACAGAAAAAGTACACCCACATTATCACTAATCGTTCCATCGCAAAGAGAATGAGACCAAACAAACAGTTCAATACAGTATTTGAATCACTAATCGTTCCCTCGTTGAATTTTGGTCGAATTTATCTGACTCTAGTGAAATTTCGATGAACTGTTGGCGGACTTTTGCGGCTACGGTTGGATGACCAGCTTTCACGTCAGTGTGTATAGACTGACCCGCCCAAATCTCATTTGTGGGATCAGCGTTCGAGATGCCTTAAGACAACAAGGCCCATGACAAAGAGAAAAGCCCACAATTTCCACGGATCATCATCCAAGGTGGGGAAAGGTTAGTCTACCAAAGCTACCAAGTTTTTTAGATAAATTCACTAGGCTTTATTCATGTATAAGAACTCTTACAGGGATAACATTATGGTCATGGGGGATGGCCAAATCACACATGTCTCCTCTGACCCAATTTAATCGCATGTGTAGCTAAGTTGTGAGCATCTATATTAGTTTTTCTAGACTCAAAATTAAAAGTACATGAAATAAACGACCTTCTCCAGGTAATAATGTATTTGATGACTCCTCCGTGCATGCCCCTTGTCCTTTTTGAATGCTTTTAATGATGTCTTGGCAGTCAAAATCTATAAAAAATTATTTTGGAGATTTAAATCTTCTGCTAGGGAAAGCCTATAATACTATACCACCTTTACTTTTATTTCTCCCTAAATGCTATGTTGTGTTTATTCTAGATTATTGGAACAGACCACCAGACCATTATTTTTCCATCTCAACGAAGGTATTGGTGATCATTTCTAGAAGATTAAAAATTTCATAGAAACGATCCATAATATTGGTGTACTAAGAAATTGATTTGAGGCAATAGACTTCAATAAGATGAAGTATTTCACATTCAACGAGAATCTATTAGTTTTTCTACACACGTTGGTAGTCGCAAAAGATATTGTGTGGGTGACCCCTTTATTATTTAGGATAAGTTTTTTTAGAGTATTATTTAGGATAAGTTACTGCTACTTAAGCTTGCTTTGTGCCTTGATCTACATGGCTAATTGGCTATCTATAGAAAGTGCTCTTATTCAAGGTGAGACTTAAAAGCTACTTCAAGTGGTCGACTTAGATGATCAAGGCTAAATAAACCAGGGAAAGTTTGTCTTGTGTCGATGAACTCATCGAAACGCCTTATCGGGTGCCTTAAGTATACTCTAGGTCACACTGTAACACCCCGAGTGTCACACTACAGTAATCACTTTTACTGTTGCCAAGTCACTGTGGTTAAGCATGGATGATCACCCTTGATCATAGTGATCCAGATTCAACCCAAATAAAAATTTCAAATCTAAGTGGAAATAAAACATTGCCCAAAAATTATGAAAACAATTTTGTTAAATGCACAAAAATCAGTAGACCAAGATACCATGGCGATGGATATTTATAGTGGCATATAAATATCTTAGAAATTCAAACAGTGACCAAAATAGCCCCTTTTAATCATTGCATATTCAAATGAAATCTTAAATGAATTTATTTTGTGCCCAAACTTTTTGTGGCACTGTTATAATGTCCAACACAAATTATGGAACAAGATTTGTATTTTAAAAAAAATCAATTGTTAGAAAAATAATATAAGACCTAAATGGAAAGGTTAACAGAAAAGAGAAAGAAAATGGAGAGCTATCTGGTGCCCAGTGCGAAGCCCAACCGGGCCCAGCCCAGTTCCACACCTTCCTCTTCCTACTGCTCATGGGAGGCCGTGGCGTACATCCACACCGGCCAGGCCTCACCGTGCCGCCGTGGCGCTCATCGGGCGGTCGCCGGCGACTATATCGGTGTCCCCGAGCCCCCTGAAAACCCTAGTCGCGCGCCTCCCACCCCTTTTCCCTCGCTCCACCCGCTCTGGATCGAGCTCGTGCCCGACGGAGCCGCCGCCGTCGTCGGGCACCGGCGCGGCCACGGGCCACCCCAAGTTCCGCCGTGGTGTCCAGGGGCGCCGCCGAGCTCCTCCAGGTCAACTCCGCCCTCAAGCTCGAGCCGGGAGCCACGGTGCGCTCGCCATCTTCGCCATTTCTTCATCACGGCCGTCGACGTCCGGCGTCGATTCCGGCCGCCCTCTGCGCTCCTAAGCCTCTCGCCGGCCTCCTTGTGCCGCATGGTGAGCCCCCATGCCGATATCTCCTCTTCCCCATCACATTTTGTCGCCGTCAAAACGTCTGTACGCGCCACAGCCGCCATGAACGAAGCTCAGCTCCTCCTACCCTGCGCGCGTGCTGCTGCTCGCTTGTTGGCCGAGGCCGCCTTCGCCCCGCTCCCCTAGTGGCCGAGGCCGCCTTCGCCCTGTTCCTCTGCTGCCCGGCCCGCAGGCGTGCCCGTCGTTGGCCAATGACCATTGCCATTGCCATGGCCATGACTGTGTGTGCTTGTGCGTGCTGAGTGTGCGTGGTGTGTATGTACAACGTGTGTGTGGGTGTGCACGCCGGCTGACTCTGGCCGCCGCGCCCGCGTATTGTTAGCTGGCGTTGCTGCTGCTGAATTCGGCTGCAGCTGCGCTGCTAGCTGACGCTGTTGCTGCTGATTGCTGCTACTGAACCTTGCTACTGCCGCTGCAATGTGTGCCATCGTACTGAATATTGCTACGGTTGTTGCCTGCTACTTCTGAAAAACGAAGACGCTGGATTTGCATAGCGTTCGGTTGGTGAATTTTGTCACTTTGGACAGAAGAAAATACCTAGGGGATGAACTCAAACTCTTATAAAAATTATATGGATGGAAAGTAGACACAACCAGCTTTGATTTGTTCCATTGTACCGACTCCAGAAAATGTACCGTTTAATTCGTAGAAAAATGGCAAAGGAGCAAAAATCTGTGATGAGCTAGTACAGTTAAGCCTGATGCTTGCAAATAAAAGTTCGCAGATAACTTCCTAAGTTTCTGGAATTTGCAAATAGGTCTTCTACCATTAATTAGAGTTTAGATTAAATACATCTGCTAAATAAATAGTCTATGACATATGGGACCCATCCTCTAATAATCCCTATTTTAGTTGAATTAAAATAAACTCTCCATGACATGTGGGCCCCCTTGTCAGATTACTATTCTGGATAATCTTGTGGATAAAGTTGCTTTTAATAATAAAAATAATTTCAGAAATGTTTAAAATGATTTTAAACTTTGAAAATCAATATCTTTTAAACCGCAACTCAGATGGAAAAACTTTATACATGAAAATTGATCAGAAAAATATAACGAATACGAATACGCTATCCATAGGTCCACCACGCCCCTCTAACTTACTGAACATCGACATTCCCCCCTTCGGGCCGTTTGTCGATAATTCCCGGTACCGGTAAAAGTTGTCCGGATGAAAAACTTTCGTATACGTAAGTTGCTCAGAACGGATCAACGATTACGGATACGCTGCCCATACCCCCCACCACACCCCTCTAATATACCGAACATCGAACCATCCCCCTCCGGACCGTCTGTCTGATGATTTGTCCGGTACTGTTAAAGTATCCGGATGAATTTATTCTGAACATGAAAGTTGTTTAGAATAGTTCAACTAACTCGGATACCCCACCCATACGTTTGTCGGATGTCCACGACACCTCCGGCATGATCCCTCCCCCCCTTCGGACACCCTGTCCGGTGATCACCCGGAACTGACAGTTCATCCACGGATGAATTCCTGCTCCGTGCAACGTGTATCGTACAACGTTAGAGCACCGTTAACATTGCGTTTGCCATGTCTTGTATTTGTATTGCTATTATTGTTGTGTATTTATTGTTTCTCCCCCCTTTATTCTCCGATAGACCCCGTTGCTGCCGTCGATGACACCACCGAGTACGACTACTTTGTCGACGATCGTACCGCTACTACCGAGCTTTCAGGCAAGCAGAGCCATTCTCTTCCCCAGATATCGCCTACCTTTTCCGTATTTTCTTGCACTAGGCATGGTTACTGCTGCTGCTACGATTACAATCCTATTCAATTGCATAGCCTGATTTTGTCGCCCCTTGATGTACCTTTCTTATCCTATGCTGCCCGTTATAATTATGTATACATTCAGCAGTGAACCCTGCGCATTGTTAGCTAGGACTAGATAGCGGGCCGTGATCACTCGGGGGGTGAACACGGATACAATATATACAACTGCACAGGTAAGGTACAATGCAAACACCACCAAAGGTCCCTATCTGGGTTATGCCTAGTCACCTCAAGTGTGAGCTATCAAGGAGTAATCCTTGTACTCCACTCGAGGCTGACTTTGTCTTGCCGCCATAGGGTCCTGAACAACGGTTGTCCTAAAGGTAAGAAATCGGGCGACCCAACGGTGCCCGCGAGAGGTATATCGTCGGGAACGACAGGGAGGGTACGACCGACGTTAGTGGCGTGCTTGGCCCCTGCTCGTATCCCGCGAGAGTTACCAAACCACGAAAGTCGAGCTCTACCAAGAGCACACGCGAGACAAGGTAAGGAGACGGTTCACCTTGTTGGTAACCGCAGTGACTTCGTGGGACGACAGGGCAGGCACCGATGTACTGGTGGTCCTGACTGCTGTCGTTGACCGCGGGTCGGTTAAGTCGAGGCAACGATAACAGTTGTCACGCAGGTTAATTAAAATGCTAAATGGTTCGGCGGATGACTTGAGAGACCCGTTGGTCTGTACGCACTACCTACACGTGGGATTACGGTGTGGGCCCTCCGCGTCGTAGTTTGTCCGAAAGCTCTTCAGACGTCAGCAGTACCACGGGCTGATAGCCGGGAAGCGGTCTTGTCTTATTTGCTGCAGCAGGTGTGTTTGGATTTGCTTTTGCTTCACCGGCCAGTCTCGTACCGTGCAGGAGCGTGCAAGGGTGAGGGACCTAGACCCCTTGGCGCATAGGATATAGTCCGGCGGATGGCCTCTCTGCTGAGCCTAGGATGGGCTGCGTCGTGTCGGATAGCCTCGGTGGGGCGTTCCCTAACAAGGTTCACGCCACCCTGGAGATCCGAGCGTGCAGACTGAACAGTAGTGCACCCCTGCAGGGAGTTTAATCTATTCGAATAGCCGTGTCCACGGTAACAGGACGCTTTATGTTGAAGCTGGATCTTACCACTAGAAACTATTATTATTAAACTGTATGGTTCCGGGTTTTCTTCCTCGCGGGGATGTCGAGGAGGTGAACTCGGAGGCATTATTATGGTTAATCATTACAACTTATATTATACAATGTTGCAGCAACTTCTGCTTCGTTGTTACTTTATTGCTTTATATAAACTGTTGGCTGATTCTTACCTCATGCTGCAAGACATCGTCGGAAGATGCTAGTCTTCGATAGGCCTAGCTTCTTACCCTTATTCTGATTTCTATCTTGCAGTCCACTATATATACAGCCTTCCCTTTCCGTTGATACAATGCATAATGCTTAGTAGCGGACGTAAGACTCGCGGGTATACTAGATACTCACCTGCTTTATTTCCTTTACTGTTTTGCCTGATCGGCCGCTGCAGTCGACGTTGGAGCCCATGAGCAGGAGTACCCCGGAGGCGGATACTACTACGTCGAGACCCCCGCTGACCAGGACCAGGAGTAGTTTCGGAGGCTCCCAGGCAGGAGGCCTTGCCTTTTCAATCTGTATCTCTGATGTTATTTGTGCTAGCCTTCTTAAGGAAAAACTTGACTAACTATGTCTGTACTCAGATATTATGGCTTGTATAACTTATGTATTCGGGTCCGCGTGACCCCCTTTATTGTAACATATTGGTTTATCCTTTTGTGTTTAGTGTTGTGCTGTGATATTCTCACCGTGGCACCCTAATCTCAGCCGTGTACCCTGCGTGTATGATTACTGTACATGGATTGATTTTGGGGGCGTCACACACACCCCTCTGACGGAATTCCACCTTGTCCAGTTGAGACTCGTGGTGGAATCCAAATAAATTTTTTATTGTTATCCGATATTTGCTCCCGTCATTCCGATTAGTGACAACTGACAAATACCTACCCAAGTCTTTATGTTATTTTTTCACTATGACTCCCTGATTTTATTGTTTCCACGTTTGTGGGATGTTTATTTATTGTGTTCATATTGTACCTTGTGGGATGATGTGATACTTGTATGAAGGTTTAGAAAAGTTTTTTCGAGTCTTTGCCAGTATTAATTTGTTGTTGTCGTAATGCTTAGTGTAAATTAAAACAGGTAGTAGCGTAGTTCAGCTCAGCTGCTCGGGGCGATGAAAACAAAATATTTAACGAACCGTTCATCCGCGTCACTTTGTTTTGACGTCGCTTGAACAAAATTTAAAAGACTTCGTTTAACATACCACTTGTGACGTCAGCGGTAGCCTCGTAGTTTTTCCTTCTCTATTTAATATAGCAACATTTCCACTAAAAGAACAGTTTTTTTTTAGATGAAAACTAAAAGAACAGTTTGATCCATACTCCATCAACAACCAAGCTGTTCATATATGCTTTTATCAGAGACCAATTTCTTCCATGCGTACCTCAAGTCCAAGAGTCACCTTTTTCCGATCCTCCATAACCGTACACACCCAATACGACCCGGCCGTAAACCTCTCTGGCGTTGTGTTACTGTGTTAGGTTAGGTAACCTACCTCCATGTCATGATCCGCGATGACGCCCTACCCGCAGTGAATCCAATCATCCAATTCGCTCACTCAAAGGACACGACAGCAAATCTAAACTACATCCAAAGTGGTTCCAGGAAGTAGAAAACCTGAGCAGCGAATGAGAAAGCAGAATGAGACATGCCAAAGATACATCAATCAAATCAAATTGTCAAAAGCACAAAGGTGTTTGCGGCATGTTGCATCACATAGTCCAAATTCCAAAAGCAAAGGATCCAGCCGATTGGCCTAGCCAAAATGGTGGTAAGTAGGAAATTTTGTGACAAATCTCTTGCGTCACGCTGACGTCATGCCGTCGACCCACTCCCGTACAAATCGGCAGTTGAAAGTTAAGTTACATCCCGGGGTTAACTTAACTAAGCACCGGAAATCTTGACTCCTTTAATGGCCAACGTTCTTACTTAGTGTGTACACGCTCATCAAAAGTTATATTTTGAGCATCTCTTCCAAGTTGCTATGTGCATGAGTGCATCCTAGCCTAACTATCTCCTTTTTTTTTGTCTGTATAATAGTCTTCGTATGCTGGATTTTTTTTTAGTACGTAACACTTGTACAATTTGTACGTGTATATTGTACGTACTGGGATCAGTCGTGGCCGTCCGATCGTTTCTATACTAAGGATCGGACGGGCGATAGATACTCGGTTATCTCATAGATCCATCGGGATGTCCGTGAGAACCGCAGGGGTTTCGTGTCCCAGGACGGCCGACGTGGCGCCAGCTTGGAAGTAGCACGACACGGGGTCGTCCACGCTGGCGGAGACCGGGTCCACGCGATCCCCCTGTGGGCCCGGTTGGTGGAACTGGTAGTCCTCGATGGGCCCCCACAGGCCCAGCTCTTTTTCCAAATCTTCCAACCACCACTCCTTGCCGTCGTCGTCGGCGGCGCTCGCCTCTGTTCCGCACGCCGCCGCCGCATTGCTCCACGGCGCCTGACCTGCTTCCCCTGCGCCGGCGCCGGATTCGTCGTCCATGATGCTCCATAGCTCCGGCACGATGTCGATCTCCGGGAGGTCGAGCAGCACGCCGTCGTGCTCGTCCAGCACGCACGGCGGGGACGCGGACGAGCAGGGCGACGAGACGGCGGCGGCCGGGCACGGGCAGGGCGTGTCGGTGACGGCGTCCAGAAGCATGTCCAGGTCGAAGCCGAGGCTGTCCAGCATGGGGATCTCGATCTTGTCCAGCTCCTCCGATTCCAGTTCCTTGCTGTTGTTGCTCTGCTCGCCGCCGGACTCGCCGGTCGAGCAGTTGGTCGTCGTCGTGGTCGTCGTTGTCGTGGTGGAAGAAGACGGCGACGGAGACGGAGATGGCGCCGGCGCGTCGACGCAGGTGGTCTTCTTCTTGGTTTTCTTCTTTTGCTCGGCGGCGGCCGGCGCCACCCGCTTCTTGAGGTGCGTGTTCCAGACGTTCTTGATCTCGTTGTCGGTCCTCCCCGGCAGGCACGCCGCGATCTTGGACCACCTGCACAAAATTCCATTATCAGTCCACCGCAAATCGACGACGGAGTGGAGATTTCTTGCAGGTGGCAGGAGTAATCAATGAAAGAACCAACGTACTTGTTGCCGAGCATGTTGTGCAGCTTGATGAGGGTCTCCTCCTCGTCGGCGGTGAAGTTGCCGCGCTTGAGGTCGGGGCGGAGGTAGTTGATCCACCGGAGCCGGCAGCTCTTCCCGCACCGGAGCAAACCTGTCCAACCAAACCAAAGCAAATCAGTCGAGTTCTCTCTGAAACCGCAAGAAATCGGCATGGTTTGATGGATCGCCGGGGGGCGGGGCATTATTGTTACCTGCTTGCTTGGGCAGGGCGCGCCAGTTAGCGTGGCCGTACTTTTGAATGTACGCCATGAGGCGCATGTCCTCCTCCGGCGTCCACGAGCCCCTGTTGAGCCCCACCTTGGCGCAGCACGGTGCCCGGCCCTTCCCCATGGATCCCAGCTCCAGCCGCTTCGAACAGCTAGTAGCTAGATGGAGTCGCGCCGCCGGTGGCCTGTCTCTGTTGGTGTTCGGAGAGTGCCCTGTCTCGCGCTCTCTCTTTCTCTTGTGCCGGACGTGTGCAAGCTGCTGCAACCAGGACACTGCCAGGACCGCCGGTAGGGTGTATATATATACCCGGCCGGGGTGGCGACGCTGACCCGCGCGATCCACACGACAGGTGACGCCCACACCCAGCCAAGCCCAAACGTCCTTGTGTTTATGTGTCTCGCCATGCCCCCCGTCCGTCCCCACCGCGCTCACCAAACCTTGTCAGCACTGCGGTCACCACCAGAGTCCCGACGAGACACAATCTTGCGTGTGCCTGCCGTGTAAATTCAGCTTGCCGACGACGTTGCGCCGGCGGTGGGCCTCCTCCGTTCCGTTCCGTTTCGTGCCCAGCTGGAGTACGATGTCCGGCGTCGCCCCCACGACCGGACGCGTGTCCGGCGATCCGCCTCACGGCGACACGGCGGCACCACGGAACATGATCTGGCAATGCCGGAGATCGCACACAAGATAAAAGTAGGTTGAACGGGACAGGGACCGGAAATCTCTTTTCTTTTCCATGATTCGTCCAAATCGATTTTAATTGGTGGGGAACAGTGAGCAAAAATAAAGCGCCTATTGCTTCGAACCGAATTCATTCATTCTTGGTAAGATCGATCGGGGGGAACAGCGCGCGCGCACTGTTTTGGTAAGATCGATCGGAGGGTCTGACGGCTGAATCAACAGAGCTGGATTAAGTAGACTTGCTGTCCAGTTCACCCTGTTTTCTTCAGTTTCATATAACCACGGGGGGAACAGGACGGGACTGGAATGGATTGCAACCCCGCAACGAACAGTGAATAAGCGAGCGAGCGATGATCGCCCGCCATTGGAGCGCATGTTCTTGTTGCTGGATTAAATCGTTAGAAAATCCGTCCCCGGTTATGTACGGATTTTGGTAATGATTCTTAATTAGCCTCAGCGCTGAAGTTTTCAATATCCACGGCTCCCGATTCGATCAAAGGAGTACAAAAATATTTATGCAAAAAGAATCTCAACTCACTGCTTATATATATGATGTTCGCTAAACTGTCCATCCTACAAAATGCATCCGCTCGTCGTCGCTTATTAATAGATGGGAGAATATGTGGTAACTAGCCGTTGAAATGTTCCGTCAGTAAACTAACTCCTACTACTCCTTTTATGTGTTCTCAAAGCATGCACATTATAGAATTATAACATTTCCCAATTACAAATCTGCTGCAATTTGGCGAGTACTAATGTACTGCCAGCGTTTATTAATAAGCAACTGATTTTTTTTTTGATAAAGTACCAAGCAACTGATATTTAACTCAACTGCTTGAGTTGATCCATTCAAGCGCTAAATTGCTTAAACTCTCTAACAGACCCACAATTGGTAAGACCATAGGCCTTGTGTTTCTTGCCCGGATGATGATTACTGGAGCTGGAGGCTGGACTGCATTTTCAACTTCACTTCATTATCCATCTAACCAAATTTGACTCGAGACGTAGGCATGCGTCCAGCGAATAATGCTTCTTGTTGCATTGCATCCAAGAGGAGATTTGTCGCCTCAAAGCTCCGAGCTGTTACCTCAAATTTTCGTGATGGACTAATTAATTGACGCGCCCAAATTAGCAAGAGGATGCTTTGACCATCCAACTGCCTCCCATGCACATAGACCGGAGCGGGCACGCATCGCCGCCGGTGCCATGTCGTCAATCTCATTTGGTTCAATGGGAAATCAAAGACACAAAGAACAATATCTCTCACTCATCATTTGGATCGCTGGCTGGAATATATATACTAGTATGATAATAACCGGCAGACCTCGCATTATTCACAATTGGCTGGAAAGGATCTAGGTACATGCTTCCTTGGATTAATACAAAAATAAATAAAATTGTGCACACTGCCCACGCTTCTCTCTAATTTTCCACTAAAATATTGTTTGCAAGAACACAAGATGAATCAAGTGTCGGTTGAAAGTTTAAAGCATGATGCCCGCAGCAAGTCCGACAGTGGGGGGCATTAGACAATACGAGAGCAAATGATCTCCATTTTTGTAAGACTGGCATGCATGCATGCATATATTAGTTCAGCAGGATCTCCAACCAATTAAAATGATCTTATAGCAGTTGAGAGCTGCGACGTCATACACAAATTGATAATTCTTTCCTGCTATACCTGCAAGTTGCACTCTACTACTAACCCATTATACTATACTCCGTATTTCTAGTCTACCACTAGCTAAGCTAGCCAGTATTTCATTATTCCTGCTCTCATATCCCATGCATGTACCAGCTAGCTAGCCGCCAGTATGATGACGACGATGATGATTGCAGAATGCATAGCATATAAAATTAGACAAGCCGTTCTTCAGTTCTTGGTGAAGACTAAACTGGTGCTCCATGGCCTTGAACAACCGGTCACTTTCAATCCGGAGACTGCAGCAGATTCTTTTGGTGTGAGCCCCAGCTAGCCCAACAGCAGCAAGCTCTCTCAAGTCTTCGAGTTAGGGTAAGCAACATACATGCGTCGCCGTTTTACCTTCCCCGGCACCTAACCCTTGACAACGTGATGCGTTCTCTCGCCGATCCGTGGAAAAAACCCCATTGTGGACTCGTCTTGTGTCGCCGCGTGAGGCTAGTTCTGCCCTGGAGAAAGAAGGAAGCATTAAAAAGATTGGACTCGGATTGGCTCTGTCTTTTTGCTAAAGCTTTTTCTTGACCTGCCCTGCCCGGCCCTGCGTGATCCTCTACCTAGATCTGAATGACACTTTAGCTAACCTCATCGGTGACATGTTGCACGGACACGATGGATAGGCCAATCGCATGAGCAAGAAGAGGACGGAGATATCACCTCCGACTCCAACCATGAGTGGTGTGTGGGCAAGGCTATAGGCTCCCTGTCATGGGGTTGCTACTTTTTTTTTCTTGCCTTTAGAGCATGATTAATTGTATAACCAACAATCGGCTATATGAATTTTTCATATCACTTATAGCCCACCTAATAGCTCATTCGTATACAATAGTTAGTCATGCTAGTATTGATATATTATTAATATAGGGTTTCACTTTTTTAACAATGTTGAGGATATCGTTTACCGGAAACTTATCGGCCGACCCAAGATAAGGGATAAAACGGATGATTTATCGGCATATCGGATCATTTATCGGTATATCAGACGATTTATCAACATATTGGATGATTTATCGGACGATTTATCTTATCGGCCAGACACCGAGAAGGGATAAATCGGATGATTTATCAGAATATCAGAAGATATTTTAAACGGTGTTTTTTTTCTCTCACAAAGAATTTAGGAGCTCGTCCTACAGCTGACTGCAAGTTTGTAGCCACTTCTTTTTTCTCTTCACTCATTTCTCCTTCGACTAGGCATAAATTTGATCTGGCGTCTTTTATGGTCCGCGTACATCATTCTATTATACTTGCTCTTAAAGATCTTCAATTTCTCAGTTAACAAAATAAAACTATATGTTTAGCAAAATATATATCTAAAACCTCTGTGTATACTGATTGTGTTTTTTGTCCCTAAACATGAAAATCAGGCAAAATTTATTTTCCGTTTTCCAAGGAACTCACTACAAACGTAGACGCTCACAATCACACATATACACCCAACACCATGAATGCATGCACACATGCCATACCATTGTGAGTTATCGATGATAACACCACCTGCTTCAAATACAAAAGTACCGCCTTTACAACACACCAAAGCGTTAAATCTGATGTTTCATCCTGGTGAACAAGGGATATCATTGTCCTTAGGAGACACCAAAGTGTGAGCTAAGGATATCACTGCTCTTCGAAATATTCAATCATGGGTTGATTCTTAGGCAAACTTGACTTTCATTTAGTCCCTTAACTCAATAAAATTAGATTGACCAATGGCATGTCAACGATTTTACAAATCAGGAAAACCAATAAATTAATATAACTCAAAATCATATTAAACAAAATGAAGAACATGTAGATTTATAAAAAAAATACTAGTATTAGTTAATGAGTGAACTAAAAATATATTTGAAACTCAACTTTTGTTAAAAAAATGAAATATAATGAAAAAATACATAAAACCAGAAAATCGAGAAACTAAAAATATATCGCATACATGTTTACAAATAGTGAAATATTGTAGATGGAAAATATGCTGATTCTTATAGAACATATGGGATAAGGTATTTTGAAAAATATTGTAGATGGAAAATATGCGAATTCTTATAGAACATATGGGATAAGGTATTTTGAAAAAAAACACAAAAATAGAGAAATCTCACAAATCATTTACATATATTCATGGAAGGTCATTGTCTACCCCTGTTGCATGAGTGTACTGAACTTTTTTAGTTACCCTATTTTTTCCATTACCAAATTCAGTGATTTTTCTTGTCAAATTTTGATTTATTACAAAAAAATAATCTCAAAGATATTTCCCCTTCTCCCGTGAATGCTCGTATTTTTCCTGTTCTTTTTTGCATTCATTTTGCATCGATTTGGCTACGACGTCATTTGTCGAACGTCAACGCGATTCAGGTGAGGAACCAAATGGGTCATGCTTGCCTTGCTTTGGATTTTAGGAACCAAGACAACTATTTATTTGGCATGAACAGTGTCACAACGTGGTAAGCAATCCAAACGATTTGGACAAAAACACTATTTTTTTTCATCATGAACAGTGGTTTTGGTTGTGCACGTACGCCCGGAGAAAGACTTGAAAATGATAATGAAAAAAGGACTTGGCACACCCTTACCACACACAAACGCGCTTTGCTTTGCTTTTGGAAATACGCACATTCCCTTTTCCAAAGCAAAAAGAGCAACGATTTTCATGTAATAGTGGGGTGTACTTGATGAACAGTTTGATTTGCTGTAGACCGGAGAAGGACAAATAAGGACTAAATTAGCACGTTTTGGTTTACTGTTTCCTTAACAAATGACCCGCCGGGCAGGCGAGTACCAAACTCAAACCGTGAATCGAATGGGGCCGTACAACAGGACGCTGCTCCGTGCGCCTTTCAGTTTCAAATGGGAAAAAAAAATCGGAACCGGGACGAAAAGGAGAATCTGCAGGGATCGATCAGCCAGCGGCTCTGAGTGCAGGTAGGTGGCGACTGCTCCGGGCGGGCGTGTGATCACACTGTTAAAAGTACTTGCGGGACAAGTTGCATGCATGATCACAAAACGAACCCAAACATCGATGACCGACAAACGGATAAACAAAGCCGTGCTACGGCGTTGGTCGGATGAAATTTCTAAAGATCAATTGTTCGGGCTTATCCTTGGATGGAGCCGTGGACATCCGAGTATGATCCCTTTATGTGAGCCGAGCTTTGCAATAAGTATTCATGTATCGTTTTCAACAATTTTTCTCTCTTTCGTCCGTCGTCTTGATCGATGTGTTTTTTGATTTTTCGATCTAAGATCCGTTTGTGTCACCTATCGTCGTCGTCGTTCTCACGCGCCTCTACTCCGACACCGACACGACTGTCGGCATCTTACCAGACATGGCGGCTTCGCGCGCCGACTCGACGACTTCGCACAACGTCGCCCCTTCGAACCATAGCGGCGCGGCCCTGCGGTCCACGTCGCCGCGCGCCGCCGCTATGTCAGCCCTTCAGGTCGTAGCGCCGCGACACACGGTCCACTCCGCCGTCCCCGCGCGTTCACGTTCCCGTGTTACGCGTCGTGCTGCCTATCTTGACGCGGGAACACCATCGTCCGCGCATGGTATTCGTTACGCTGTTGCGTTTTTCTTCGCCTACTTTGAGGAGCGCTGTCACCGCGCCACCCGTGTGCCGCTCACCCGAGCTGCGCCGACACCTTGTTTGCCGTTGACGCTCACCCAAGCCACGCCACCTCTGCCGACGACCGACGTGGCCCCCCATGGGCTGCCTCTGGTTCCGCCGACTACATCATCGTCCACCACTTCATCTTCGTCCAGCACAATCCCATCTTTCGTGTCGTCGTCATCTTCCCCGACCACTTCATCTACTCCAACGATCACGTGCGACATCGACACTACGTCGATTGGCGACGCAACAGCCGTTGAGTCCTTCTCTGCTAGCCCCATCCACATGGCGTACAACTCGTACTGGTCCCCGTCTACGCATACCCGGTGCTGGCAACGACAATGTGTGGCTTCATCTAAGACATGTTCCGCGGCCTAGCAAGCCTGGTGCGGCGCTGTCAACATCGTCTTCGTCTGTCTACGTATGTCCGGTGCTGGCAACACCGACGCATGTCTTCGTCCATGATGTATCCCAGGCTTGGCAAACCTGGCGCGACACTTCGTCAACACCATCTTCTTCTAGACGTCATCACGATCTTCTTCCCGACGCCTCGCGCTACAATTGACGATCGTCTGCCAGTGCCTCTCTTTTCGAACCGCGCTACACCCTTGACTACCCGACACTCCTTGCACCTGCGGCTCCTCGACGACCTCCTCAACACCGGCTACCCCGACCGACATCGACCACGACATTTCTCGCACGGCTACCTTGACTACGGCTTCAAGACCAACATCAACACAAAGGGTTATTGCCTTCTTGGGAACCTCGTCGGCTTCCACTCTAGCCACAACTCCGCGATGCGTCGGTCATTACGACTGTGGTGGGTATGTCCATCGGCTCCGTCTTCAGATTCTTCTCCAGTATTACAGTCTGTGTCGCTACGTTGTGACCGCGGGGGATGTTGAGTATCATGTTTGTACTAGGAAAGTTTGGATAGCGTAGAATTTATTCTTACCTTGACTTCACTCCAAGTTGATTATGTGCTCCAATATACATGCCCATAAGGTTTAAGCAATACAACAATTATTTCACCAAACCCTTTCTATCCTTCTACATTTGCAACACGAGGTTTATTGCAGTTTTGTACAGATTTTGTTTTCTTTTCCGTGATAGATTTGCTCGTTGAACTTTTGCAACAAGGTTTGTGTTGCGTTCACACTTTACAACATGAATCTTGTTGTAGTTCCTTGTATAGGTTTATGTTTTCTATATTCAATCTACTCGCTGAGCTTTGCAAACAATCCCGTGTTGTATTCTATGATTTACAACTTGAACCTTGTTATAAATTTTGCATCCCTCAGTTGAGTTTATGTGGGGCTTTCAAGGTTAGCAAACAACGTGTGCGGGAGGACATCGATGACATCTGCTCCCGCCTTCGCTCCCTCCCGACGCGTCTTGCTCCGCCGCTTGCCCCATCGCCTCCTGAACCCGATTGGGACTATCTGCTTTATTTTAGGTCAGTCTTCTCTTGTGGCCCCATCATCGTAGTTTGATTTGACTTTTTTGCTACTTTAAGAAGATCTTGTATGACTTGTATTCGATGGTTGCTTTAATTATAAAACGGGATGTAAATCTTATTTGGTAAAAATAATTTTTCAAGCATTATTCTGTAACTGTTTAATTTACCCGCTAAACCTTTATTGCGCTCAATGTTGTGTAACACAAGCTTTATTGCAACCTTTAACACTTTTAATTTCCTTCATTTTTATACATGATCCGTAACACACTTTGTACTTGTGCCTGTTTTGCAACAAAGACTATGGTGCAAACAACTCAATCAAAACGCGTGGCGCATAGACACGGCGAAACCTTACATGTCCGATCAACCAAAAGCGTTTCGGATAAAAACAAATGACGTGCGGCGGGGCTCTAGCGTCCGTCAGTCCGAGCCGTGCAGTGCATGCACCACGGCGACATTTTAAACTCGTCTGCATGAATGAGCCAAAAGAGGCTTCAACGGCGCCCGGCTCTTTCTTCCCCAGCCCTTTCGCACGGCGACGAAATGATAGCAGAGCACCCGGTTTTTCAACGTGCGAGGACTTGGATGGATGATGCAGTGGGCGATGATCGCCCACGGATCGAGCCTTTTCTCCGATCTGATTCATCATCATTCGTTTCGTTTGTCCGGCGGCGAGAAGGAGAATGTACGCACGTCGGAGCTAGCCGATCAGGTGAAGCCGCCCGCGCGCCGCCCCCCGGACACGCGTGCCGGCAACGCGCTGACGGCCGAGACCTCTAGTTTGGAGGTGCGCCGGCCGTGGGAGTTTTAGTTGTGATTGGATGGGGGCCGAATCCATAGGAAGGAAGACGATGGAATGGATGCTTCCGATTCCGGCAAGGCCTCGCAGGCGGCGGCACCGGCGCCCGTTGGATGCCGGGAGTGGATTCGTCGCGTCATGTTTACGTGTCTCTGTCGCATGCAGCTTAGATACATTCATCGCCGGAAAGGCTCCCCCGGGGTAGGGTACATGTGATGG
Organism: Bromus sterilis; assembly: GCA_950022295.1. Lineage (NCBI taxonomy): Eukaryota > Viridiplantae > Streptophyta > Magnoliopsida > Poales > Poaceae > Bromus > Bromus sterilis. The sequence goes on from OX465596.1 coordinate 12,776,629, forward strand.
TCTATGATCGGCGTTGCACCATGCACGGTATACATCATCGTTGATGTGTCGATCGGGATGCCAATGTTGACGCACGCACGGCCGGACACTAGCGTGTGTCACCGTCGTCGATCGGCGTCGCACGTTCACTCCGGCATGCCACCGCCCCCACAAAAATAAGAGTAGCATGCTAGCAGCAATGTCTTGAATTTTATTTGCGTCTTTACTTAACAAAGCCGAAACGCGTAAAGGGAAATCAAAGGAAATGGACGGTCTATTTCTTTTCTTTTGCATTTCTTCTTTTGGCGTATGGTCCGTCTTATTGGACTGGTTTTTGGACCCCCTACGATTTGATTTGTTGCGGAAAGGCTTTTTTTTAACTTGTTGCGGAAAGGCTTTGGTAGGAGTGTTCGTTCTCGTGCTGAGTGAGGTGTACAGATCGTCGGCGTCAACGTACGTGCCGATCTCAGGGCACGAGGTTGATATATGCCTTTCTTCTCTTTATAAAAAGTGTTGTTGTATGTCAGTCATAGAGTAATATAGTACGTACGCCCGTTGCTTTGTTGATATGGCCCGGACAATTGATCCATGCAAATCGAGCAGCCATTAAACTAGACTACTTGATCGAGTTAAAAAGACCTAAGATTAGGTGCGGTCAAGAGAAAAGGAAAAAACTAACCTAAGATTAGGGATCCGCATCCTGATTATTGACCTCAAAGCATCTGCAGTCGATCCCATGAAACGGGCTAAGACGCCTACGTAATTGATGCGCAAAAGTCATTAGCGTCTAAAATGATTTTAGGGTGAAGTAAGAAACCAGCCCCTCCAGATGATTGGCGTGGGGCCTCGACGAAGGAAAATGGTGGAACAATATTGTGTGGTCCAAATTCTTTTTATGGTGGGCCCACCTAGAGGACACGCGATCCACTGAAGAGCTAATGGATGGTCACCGCTCACAAAGCTTACTCTCAGGGGATGGAATGATCGCATGTGGACGTCGTGGAAGAAGCACCTCAAACCAAACCCGACGATAGAAGGAACGACCAAGGAGGAGATGATCCGCAATCTCATCCTCCTGCACTTGCCGGATGTTTGATAAGAAGGCACGAATGTCACGAGTTGTTCTCACGATGATTGAGTCTGAGTGGACTCTATGGGGCTTGGCTCATCAGGCCACGGTTGATGATGATATGGGCTAGATTCAAACTTTGTGCTAGGAGGTGGTATGAGGTGTTCCTCGTATGTATAGTGTGCTACTCAAGTATGTGTAATTGTTGTATACCCCCCACCCCTTTCTTAATATGTAAGACACGCATTCCGTGTGATCTTTCAAAAACAATTGTGTGGTGACAAATTATTGTGCGTAACTTGGGGGCATGGATCAGATGGCATAATATTTAGTGTTTATGTTTTTCTAGGAGAGAATTAACTTTTGGACATAGGTATACATACCCTAGATTTTAGAAAACGAATTGGATATACCTCAAGGGAAGCGACAATTTTCTCACAAAAAGAAGAAGTCACAATTGCACCTAGAATCAAATCTTAGGCGTCACATCGGAAAATAAAGAAGGTATATAGAAAGTATCCTGATGTGCAATGCATTTTTGCCCTTAATGACAAGCATGGTACTCTAACTAACAAAAAATGCATTGGAAAGTGCAATTAAGAGCATTTCAACGGTATTACCGTTATGTGAATAATTAGTCCTACTAGTATCACATCTACTTCTAAATGGTGTGTACGTGATAAACAGTGAAAGAAAAGTCAAAGAGAAGAGGTGGTTAAAAACGATCAATATGGAAGCCCAAGTGATAGACACCTAGGATATGTGGGCTACTCCTCCATGGACTATGTGTTGGGAAACGTAGTATAAAACAAAAAAATTCGACTACGAATCAAGAACCCAAGATCATCCAAGAAGATTGCATACAAGGTTTTAGGTCATGGCTCACCAACCGATGTAGCGGAAGTAGAGTTGCTGAAGACCGTTGGTGCAGATCCCCGTAGCTAGGAATTTCAATGACCTCCCAACCGCGAGGATATCGATCCCGCGTACCGTTCCACGATCCGTTGCGCGATCTATCCCGTGAACCGTCCCACGATCCGTCCCGATCAAGTCCCACGAACAAGTCCCTCGACATGATCTCCGAGGAAGAAGAAGGACCTCGAAGAAGGATCAAAGGTATGATCCCTCTACCGGTATCCACACATCCCGATGTAGCAATCCAGCAACGCTCCGCCGTCCAGAGAAGAACGCCACCGAGAGAAACTAGAGGGAGAAGAGCCTAGCGGCGTCTGGACTAGAACGATCTAGCCTGAAGAGAATTAGAGGCAGGTGGGATTTAGCTGGGGCAGCCTTAGGGCTTTTCTGGTGTCTCTTTGGGGCTACCCCTACCCCCGAATATATAGGTGGAAGCCTGGGGTCACAACTTGGGCGAGGGTTCTCCCCAAAGTCGGTTTTGGCCACCAGGAGGAGTCCAACACCGATTCCCCGCCGAAACGCCGCGGACCCCGGCGTCCTGGTCCAAAACGCCATGGACCCTGGCGTCTGGGCCTTGGACTCAAGGAAAGTCCTTTTCCTTCCGAGTTACGACCTTGTGGACCTTCCTACTTGGTCTAACGTCGGTTTCCGCGGTTTGGAGAGTTCCTTAACCCTCCGGATACTTCCATAAGCTCCCAGGAACCTTCCGAAACCTCCCGGAACATTTCCGGAAGTTCCGGAACAATTTTCCCGATGTTCCGTAACCTTTCCACAACTATTGCCGAATGTTGCAAAACCTTCCGAGACTATCACGGATGTCTTGTTACCACTTCAAGACTCTTCTTGAATGTTCCGGAATCATTCGAGACCGTTCTCGAATATTCTAAAACCATTCGGCACCACCTAGAACACTTCTAGTGCTGCCCGGAAACACTTCCGGTTCCACCCGAAACAATTCCGGTACCCTTTCTCTTTTCATCTCCTAGTTCTCTAACAGATTACTACTCGTTAAGTGTGTGACCCAATAGGTTCGGTATAATGCGGACATGACTCAGAACATCTTCCGGACATAGGTCAACAGCCTTTTGTCAATAGCCAATAATCAACAGCGGAGCCATGGACACCCATGTTGACTCCCGCACATACACGAATAAACTTCGAGTGAACCTTTATGTTTAGTCATGTACCATTCCCTTTGCTTCGTGATATATGACAAAGTTAGAGGAGAGATGTTTGGCACCCATGTGTAACAACTTCTTGAACACAAGCCACTCGTTATCCTCTTTGCTCGTTTGTCTCTATTTCTCGTTATTGTATTCCGGTATCCCCGTGATTAAATCACAATGCGTCTGGCCAGACTAGAATGGATACCGTCATACCGAGTGGGCCCAAAGTCAATATCTCTTCATCGTGAAGGAGCAAATCCCATTCTTGAACTATCACAGTCACTAGCCACACCATCTGACATACCCAGAATTTATTTTACTACTTCCCATTTACGGGAGGATTCATCTAAGAACCAAAGCATGTCTTCCTGTGTGAAGCAACTCGATACTCTCATGGTCTAAGGAATTACGTATATGATAACATTTCATGATATGACTTATAACGTAGTTACAATGTGATCTCTAAGTATATCATTCAATACTGGGGTCGGTTCAACATCATTGTTCTGCTAACAATATGTTCCCATTGCTACTGACATCCTTGTTACAAGAACAATGTCCATGATTAAGAAAATGTAATCATCAGTTAGCACATGAGCTGGTCTTAGAGGCTAAACCAGGAACTCTTGGTGTTTACATTTCCACACATGCAAGTGAGTTTTCTTCTGAATCTCATAGTCAGGGTCATTGCAATTATAGCACAGAAATATAAACATTAATTACGAACGTGGAAATATATATAATAACATTTTATTATTGCAACTAGGGCATATTTCCAACAGTCTCCCACTTGCACTAGAGTCAATAATATTATCAGTGCTTGAGCACTTTACACCTATGGCATACTGGTGTAATACATGTTTCATTTGTGGTATAGACTTCATCATCGGATCTGACGTTTCAGACCCGTTTGTATCTTGCATATCTTCGCGTTTTCACGCTATCATAAAATTCACTAATTTTATCAGTTTAGCTTTGTATATGTTTGAATCATTTAGCAGGACCTTGGTTCCTTTAGAATAAGTCATGAAATCATTCATCAATGTTCCATGAGCTTCAAGCATCTTGGAAACCATACCATGTTCATAAATGAACTGATGATTCAAAATACCCTCCCTTGTTACTTCTTTAAGCAACAATATACTTAGCCTCTGTTATAGAATTCGCCACAGTATCTAACTTAACACAGTTCCTCCATACTGTGCCACCCTTATGTGTGAAACACATAATCCCAATTAAAATCAAAAATCGGTCGGAGTAAGTATGAAGACTGAATTGGTGTAACTGTTTACATCAAAAATTCAGCTGGTGTAACTCATTACAACGAGCTCTTCATTCTCTCCATTTTTCCGAGAAACATATCTTATCTTTCATAAGTTTAACTTTTCACTGTTTGTCCAATGATCAACATTTTGATCACTTTGGTATCTTGCTTAAAACCTTTTGGAGCACTGGACATATCTGGTTGTTTTACATATTATGGTGTACATGATTAATCCAAACACACAGGTGAGTGGAATTCAATTCACGTGTTTTTGCTTATCTGTGTTCATGAACACCGTTTTCCGCAAACAACTTTTCACCGTGACCTCGGCAAGAACATCCTTCTTGGCGTATTCATACTAAACTATTTTAGTATCATGTCAACATGTAATGTTGGCTTTAGCATGATCAGGCACCTACTATCTACATAGATCACTGTGCTCAATACTAATGCTATATTAGCCCAAGTTCTTCAACTGAAAACTATTTCCAATGAAGTCCTTATTCGTGTCAAGAAATTTATATCATTTCCAATCAACAATATGTCATCTACATAGGGTTTTAGAAATATCATTCAGCTCCCACTTACTTTCTTGAACATTCAAGCATCTTCGTCATTCCTGATGAAAACAAACTCTTTTGGCAATTTCATCAAAACGAAAATTCCAACTCCATTATGCCAGATTCAGTCCACCACTGGACATCCAAGGCTTGCATCTATTTTAGCATCCTTTGAATCGACAAAACATTCCGGTCGTATCACGTATACGTCCTTTGTTATATTTCCGGGTAGGAACTTTGTTTTGACGTTCATTCTACCATATCCTATAAATGAGACATGTAGTAATTGCTAATATAACCCGAATTGACTAAAGCATTTCTACGGTCGACACTATTTCGCCGTAGTCAACGTTTGAACTAGCTAGAAAACAATTTTCCAACGAGTTGAGCTTTATGGATAAAAACAATTTCATCGAATCAATTATAGATCCATATATTTATTCTTCAGACTTTTAGTCTTTCAGAGGGTCTACCAAGTTCAAAACTTGACTTACTTCCATGGATACTATCTCGGATTATTTGGCATTTATCCAAATCCCGGAGTCAGGGCCCATCAACGCTTCTTTGTATATCACAGGTTTATCATTGTCGAACAATAATATCTCGTCTTACATATCATGAATGTTTGTACGAGTTTTGTCTAACCTGTGTGGTTCAGCTGCGCACTTATTTGAAGATTCAACAATCTTTAACAAGTTGCACCGTCCTCCCACTCACTCTTTTGCAAGAAACTATTTTCTTCAAAACACACCGTTCTAAACAACAAACATTTTTGCTTTGGTGTAGTGATAGAGAAATACCAAACCTTTTGGAATAACCTTAACAAAGTAGCACTTATCTGATTTGGTGTTTTGAGCATGTCAAACATATGCCTCATATACCCAAATTTTAAGAAAAGACAACATGGTTTTAACAGTTCATACCACATCTAATATGGTGTCATTTCAACAGATTTGATGGTGCTCTTTTCAGTGTAAAAACCGTAGTCACTAACGCATAACTTTAATCTTACCGTGTCATACATGGCTTGATTACATCTCTCGAATACTTTACTCATAGTGGTGTTCCGGGAGACGCAAGTTATGACACTTCTTCACAACTCATCATACGTTCGCTAAACTTGTAACTCAAATATTGCTTTCTACAATCTAATTTGCAGAAGCTTTATTTTCTCGTTACAATGAATTTCTATTTCACTCTAAAATTCCTTGAACATTTCAAAGATTTCAGACGTATGTCTCTATTGAACAGATATCCTCATATCTACTTCAACTCATGAGTGAAGATAGGGAATCCACTGCACACAACTACACTTATTGGACTACACACATCATCATGTATGATTACCAATGGTTTAGTTGCCCGTTCATGTATGGCCTATCAACGGTGTTTTAGTCACATTACTTCGAGACAAAGATCGCAAGCGTCAAGTGATTCATAATCATATGACTCGAAAGTCCATCACTTATGGAAATTCTTCATGCATGTTATGTCACTTGTGATAAACGGCAGTGCCACATCTATGTGGTATTTCTGTCAGTCTTGCGACGTTTAGCGTCAGTGTTATGGATGTTTAATATTATATCAAGATTCATAACATACAACCTATTCATAATGGAAGTATGGCCTTTACGTTATTCATAGCTTTGAACAACTCTCTTGCAACAAACATGATTCAAAATGATGTTTTGCAACAAGGCTAAAGTGTAGTAACAATTTACTCAACTCTAAAATGAATTATGAAGATAATCATAGAGTCAACACACGGTATAGTAAACCTTTTACCGTGTTCCCGAGCGTGTCAAAACTCATCATTAGCTAGTCATAAAAGCCATAGTATTTCTTGCATCAACTTGCAACGATATGCAATTGAAGTGATATTCCGATGATCAACAGTTTAATCACTATATACAAAATCCACAATTAACTGCTTAATCATGATTCCCAAGAATTACATCTCTTGACCAGCAATGAATTCATCTATAACTCCGTATGACTTTCATTTCTGAGCTGGATATTCCAGTCTTCTTTCGTTTTGCCTTTATACGTATCATAGTTCTATTTCCAATGTCACTCCTACTCACAGAAAATCACACATGATCAAGGGTGGCGCAGGCCATGGACTTTCCGGCGTATGAGTCTTACTAACATCCTTTGGACTTCCTTTCCCTTAATTCTCATCATCATATGATCGGTGTTCTTCTGGATCCCACACTTATCAGTTTTGTTTAGAGCACAGTGAACATTTTCACTAATGCTTACAATCATACATTGTACTAGATATCTTATATCCAACATTAATTGTCTTACTACTGAAAACAATTTTTTAGTTCCATGAATATAACATAACTATCCCAAACGTTTCAAAGTTCGGGTTTCATGGTGGTGAAGACAATGCACTTAGCTGTGGTGGAATTCTAGCATTTTGGATTATGGACGTGTGTCACATCATCCATAGCATCAGCGGGAGAGCATCAAAAATTTGCGATAGGACATGGTCCTTCTCGGCACTATTGAGGATAGTCCTCACAATACGGTACCAAACGTAAAGTTTTTACCAGATAATACAGTTAATCAAAAACAATTGGGAAGGTGGTAACGCGAGCCATTATTCTACAACGATAATGCAAATACTAAGACTTTGTTCATAATTAAGTTGCACTTGTGATTAATCAATTTAATTACTAAGTGCGCTCCCACTCAGATCAATATCTCTCGTAATTGATGCTGGAGTGATTCAAGATCCAAACCAATCGTCCGCCATTGATGTGACATCACTAATGACTTAGACTGGACCGGTAGGCCAACTTGCCAATCACGCAAAAGGTGATTCTTGTTCATCTTTCGATGGGCGTGTTCCGGTAGCAAACTTTTATCCAAACCGTCAAGATAACCAAGTGTAATGTGTTGTGTGTTCTTTTAACACACCCGTCTTTTATGCGTGACACCATGTGCACCCATGTGACATGACCTGCTCCGGTGTGAAACATAGTATAGACGGTGCTACAGTTGGGAGAACACTATCAACTTGATATTGTTTTGCGAGAGATCACCCTAATAAAATACGACTACCGCGCATCAAACAAGGGTGCATCAAAGGGATAAACATCACAGACAGTTCATAAAATTATGTGATATAGTATAGCCCTTTGCTTCGTGAAGTCTTCATTGTCTTCACGTCGTCGTGGTTGAAGTCACCGTGTCCACCAACTTTGTCCTTGGTGCCGGGACCAACACCACGGCTTCCGGCATGTGCGTCGGGGTCCACCTCCGCATCGTAGATCATCACCTTGCATCTATCTATTGCTTTTCCTCGAGCTAATAAACAGTTTTGGCACGCAGGACATAATTAAGTGACAATCATATGACTCCAATCATCATGCCGGACCACGACACGCAGGTCGCGAATAAATATTACATAACATATAGCATCTCATACAAACACATTGCAAATCTTGAAGGCTATACCACATCACATGCATACTCTGCAAAAACAAGTTAGATCGCTATCTACACGGGTTTTTGCAAATTTTATCGTGGTTGATTAGCAGGTTACATGCAAACATTGTTCCCTAAACAAACCAAACACGATACTTCAATGTTGCTAGTTTAACGTTCGGGGTGCGTGTAGCAACTAATGCCACAAGCCAAACTTCGTTCAACGCGTGACCCCCGTGTGGATTTGAGTTCATAAAATCCACAAGCCCCTCCATGTTAAATCTTCTATTGCGAGATTAAGATGAGATCCAAGGAGTTTGATGTAGACCATGATCAAGGCAACCAGCATACTGAAAGCAGCATAGAGGGATCGATGGAAAACTCAATCCTTGTAGCAAAACCTCAACTTGCCATCAAGCATAGAAAAAATCACATGACAGGGAAGCAACAAGAAAATCAATGCCTCATATCACACATATGATCTAGACCTAAACATGCATCTAATCAAGGATCGCTCTGATACCACTGTTGGAAAACGTAGTAGAAAACAAAAAAATTCGGCCTACGAATCAAGAACCCAAGATCATCCAAGAAGATTGCATACAAGGTTTTAGGTCATGGCTCACCAACCGATGTAGCGGAAGTAGAGTTGGTGAAGACCGTTGGTGCAGATCCCCGTAGCTAGGAACTTCAATGACCTCCCAACCGCGAGGATATCGATCCCGCGTACCGTTCCACGATCCGTTGCGCGATCTATCCCGTGAACCGTCCCACGATCCGTCCCGATCAAGTCCCACGAACAAGTCCCTCGAACATGATCTCCGAGGAAGAAGAAGGACCTCGAAGAAGGATCAAAGGTATGATCCCTCTACCGGTATCCACACATCCCGATGTAGCAATCCAGCAGCGCTCCGCCGTCCAGAGAAGAACGCCACCGAGAGAAACTAGAGGGATAAGAGCCTAGCGGCGTCCGGACTAGAACGATCTAGCCTGAAGAGAATTAGAGGCACGTGGGATTTAGCTGGGGCAGCCTTGGGGCTTTTCTGGTGTCTCTTTGGGGCTACCCCTGCCCCCGAATATATAGGTGGAAGCCTGGGGTCGCAACTTGGGCGAGGGTTCTCCCCAAAGTCGGTTTTGGCCACCAGGAGGAGTCCAACACGGATTCCCCGCCGAAACGCCGCGGACCCCGGCGTCCTGGTCCAAAACGCCAGGGACCCTGGCGTCTGGGCCTTGGACTCAAGGAAAGTCCTTTTCCTTCCGAGTTACGACCTTGTGGACCTTCCTACTTGGTCTAACGTCGGTTTCCGCGGTTTGGAGAGTTCCTTAACCCTCCGAATACTTCCATAAGCTCCCGGGAACCTTCCAAAACCTCCCGGAACATTTCCGGAAGTTCCGGAACAATTTTCCCGATGTTCCGTAACCTTTCCACAACTATTACCGAATGTTCCAAAACCTTCCGAGACTATCACGGATGTCTTGTTACCACTTCAAGACTCTTCTTGAATGTTCCAGAATCATTCGAGACCGTTCTCGAATATTCTAAAACCATTCGGCACCACCTAGAACACTTCTAGTGCTACCCGGAAACACTTCCGGTTCCACCCGAAACAATTCCGGTACCCTTTCTCTTTTCATCTCCTAGTTCTCTAACAGATTACTACTCGTTAAGTGTGTGACCCAATAGGTTCGGTATAATGCGGACAAGACTCAGAACATCTTCCGGACATAGGTCAACAGCCTTTTTTCAATAGCCAATAATCAACAGTGGAGCCATGGACACCCATGTTGACTCCCGCACATACACGAATAAACTTCGAGTGAACCTTTATGTTTAGTCATGTACCATTCCCTTTGCTTCGTGATATATGACAAAGTTAGAGGAGAGATGTTTGGCACCCATGTGTAACAACTTCTTGAACACAAGCCACTCGTTATCCTCTTTGCTCGTTTGTCTCTATTTCTCGTTATTGTATTCCGGTATCCCCGTGATTAAATCACAATGCGTCTGGCCAGACTAGAATGGATACCGTCATACTGAGTGGGCCCAAAGTCAATATCTCTTCATCGTGAAGGAGCAAATCTCATTCTTGAACTATCACAGTCACTAGCCACACCATCTGACATACCCATAATTTATTTTACTACTTCCCATTTACGGGAGGATTCATCTAAGAACCAAAGCATGTCTTCCTGTGTGAAGCAACTCGATACTCTCATGGTCTAAGGAATTACGTATATGATAACATTTAATGATATGACTTATAACGTAGTTACGATGTGATCTCTAAGTATATCATTCAATACTGGGGTCGGTTCAACATCATTGTTCTGCTAACAATATGTCCATGATTAAGAAAACGTAATCATCAGTTAGCACATGAGCTGGTCTTAGAGGCTAAACCAGGAACTCTTGGTGTTTACATTTCCACACATGCAAGTGAGTTTTCTTCTGAATCTCATAGTCAGGGTCATTGCAATTATAGCACAGAAATATAAATATTAATTACGAACGTGGAAATATATATAATAACATTTTATTATTGCCTCTAGGGCATATTTCCAACACTATGCACCACTCCAATCATTCTAAGGACTGGTGGGACACTCGGGCTTACGAAGGGGTAGAATGGTGGCATCACACTGCCTGGGTCGATTTGTGTGTAGATTCTTTTGGAACTCATCACATACTGGTTCTTTTGGAATATACATGCAACATGAGATCTAAAAGGGGATGTGAAAATCAACACCCTCCTTGATAATCTTTTGTCATGAAGTTTAATTACTTGGCTAGGCAACTGGAGGATCGTGACTTCGGGCAATCGATGGACGTATCGGGGGCATGCAGTGATGCATGCTTAATACGATGGGTTCTAGTTGGGAGGAGATATGATCAAGAGAGGAAAAGAGAGTGTGGGAGAGCTCTAGCTAGCTAGATCTAGTGTGACAATGGAGGAGGATCTAGCTAGCTAGCTACACATATGTGGGAGTGAGAAAGAAAATAAAAGGAGAGAGGGGGGAGCCATTAATGGAGATGGTGGAGGGGGAAAAAGAGTGAGGAGGAAGGGGAGAAAGAAGAGATGGGTGGGAGAGGGGGATGTGAAAAGGTGGTAGCTACAACGCACATGAGAAGTGTGGGGTCCAAGACCGCGCTGTTGCTAAGGTAATCACCTACAACGCGGGGTGCAGGCCCAGCACTGCTGATAAGTGGGACCTTCGAACAGGACCGAGGCTAGCCACATTAGCAGCGCACACCAACAATCCCGCGATGCTGCTAACTGAATAGTTGCAGCGCGGGGTAAATGGTATGGGCTTTCACTAGGGCCAGCCACGACGGGGACCGCACTTTAGCAGCGTGGGCGTCCTTATACCATGCTGCTACTAATGTATCGCCTGCTCCGCACCTGACTACCCCGCGTTGCTACTAATTTCCAGTAGCGAGGTCTTTCTACCCCGTGCTACTACTAGTCATCGTTCTATGGCCATTATCCTAGTGGTGATCCTTTGTCGGGGAAGAAACACCTCTAGACCTCCTACCGGCAAGGAGAATAAATTACTGGCGGCATCAACGACGGTCACATTATAAATATTGTGAAGAAATATTTTAACTTTCATGACAGTATATACTACCTTTAATGTTGGTATCACTAATTTAGCCAAATAGAGTATCTAGTGCTACCACTCGTCTAAGTGCTTTTTGTGCTAGCACACTTGTATAACAATTTTTTTTTACGAAATAGTCTAATTATTCTATTCAATATGCGGTTCAAAATATGAAAGAGGCAAGTCCTACTATGAATACTTTTTTATTATATTACTATTTTAATTGCTAGTATCCATAAATAATTTATATATATATATATATTTGTTTCTTGGTGTGTAGATTCTGTTTAAATTCAAATATACAATTTTGTGAGATACATAATAGATATTAAATGATGTCGATGTTGACAAATTACAAGAGCATATGAGTAGATTAAAATTTCGGTTATGTGTGTAGATGGATATGGTGCTGATGTCAATTATTTTTTACATATTCTATAGTGACTTTGTGGTACTTCATTCTGGCGTTAGTTATGGAAAAGACAGGTGCACCAAGAAATTTGCCCTGTCTACGAAGGAGAGAGATAAGTGGACAATAGTCTAGGAATAGGAATGACAGGTGGGCTCACTGATATGACCAGTCATGGAAAATGACTGCATGTATCTGCAACACAAAGCTATCTACTAGGACCTATGTTTGAATCATTGAGCACGTCAAGAGTTCAAACTTGTTTGACGTTATGGAGGTCAAATGTTCACCACAAGTCCGCAAATTTCATGACAGTAACAGCCAAGTGAAATTCTTGAATTTTTGGAGCGACTGTTTCCATGGGAACGCAAGCGTTCGAATGTCTTGCGGACGGAAGCAAACGTCAAGGTCATAGCTAGCTCACTCGGCATGGGTTTGCTATCCATTTTCTCGCCAACTTGAGCCTCATTTTTCTAATCATCCTCAACTAGTTGGAGCAGGAAGCAATGACATATAGCAGCAAGTCGCACCTCAGTTATACTTTCCTCATCTACCTAGCTAGCTAGTCTCTGGCCAAGTCCGCAAAATTCATGTGACAGGCAAGTCTGTACTTTGAAATTCATAAGATTTGGGGGCGACCGTTTCCATGTGAACGAGACGTTTGAATGTCTGCTTACGAAAGCTCGTGGAGTCATGGGTCACTCACACAAGGAAGCATAGCTAGCGTTGCTACGTCAATTCTCTGCACAACTGGCTTGGCAATTTTCTTCAGTTTTTCTAATCATGTGCTGTGTAGGCCGGCATCTTCAACGAGTTGGAGTTTGAACCAACGAGAGAAGTAGTTGCACCTCAAGTTTACTTTCCGAAATTTAGTATTCTATGCTAGTCAAAATGGTGCTCATACGTAGCGGACTTTTCGGTATTGTACAAAAATCAAGAACTACATATTTCTGGAATATTCAATAAGTACGTACAGACATAAACATTGTCGGTGTTACTAGAGAAGATGGGGAGAGGACGATGTAGAGCGACTAAAGAAAAAGGACGATATTTCTTCAAAAACCAATTTTCATCCACGTACCAGTAACCTTATAAAATGGTATGCTGATTTAAATCACTAAAACTGTACAAATACAAGCTGTCCTAAACGGACTATTAAACCAATCGGCAAGTCACCCAGTGACTATTGTAATCTGTAATCCACGGTCCAACGCCACGTCGGGCACACAGACGAAGTGGTTAACTTACTTATCTACTGGTAGTGATATTTCCCCACAAGAACCATCTGAAAAAAACATGGACATTTCTCCACGAGCATTTCCAATGATGCATCCATTAATTCACGAGTCCCTTGCGACCCATTCGCGGCAAAGGTTGCAACTGATGCATCAAGGCAGCAGGATTCAAGGACAAGGGCAATATGATCATTAATCGAGTCGAAGCAAGCGACCGATGGTTGGGATTCATTAGGGATTAGTGTGAAAGACCGGCGAGGGCTTGCCGGCGGGTGTCGGAAAGATTCCCGGTGGCCATCTCCATCGGTGAGCGTACGTTGACGCGCGCCGCGGCGTGTCCATGTCGCCCCTCCGTTCCTGTCGTCACGCCGATCCGCCACTTTGCGACTTCGCAGCGGCTCTCCCGAATTCTCCTCGTGTAGAATCATAGACCCTAGACGTACTGTATTTCTTTTTCTCGAGGTTGTTGCGCCTTGTCTGCACCGGTCACCGTCGTCCTCCTCGTCGTCTTCTACCTCGGGCGGCGACGTCAGTCCCGCGTGAGCAGTTTCGTCCATGCATGCCAATGGCATGGGCAGCAGGAGAGTAGACGCCGGAGAGACAGCATTCCGGCGCAAGATTCACTCGCCGTCGCCGACTACCTACGACCGGTGAAGTTTGATCGGTGATGGTCTGGTTGTACTGGTAAATCTCCCTAGTACAGTAGTAAGTAGTAATCAGATGTTGAGATCACTCAGTCAAATGACCGGTGCAGTGCAGTAAGATGCCGTCCAAGTGACAGGTGAAAGAAAACACACCCCTCGTCAGTTCACATTTCTTTCAGATCAGATCAGACGATAAAAAAAGGCAGTGATATCTTCGAGTTCGACATGTAATGTAACCCGAGCACGCAACGCCTATCTGTCTATCTATCTAGCTAGCTAGTACCAGCCGGTTCTTGCCGACGCCCCGACCGACAGTACCAGGGAGGCAAGAAGGATCATATCATCCAGTAGAAAGTTTCAGACCACCACTCACAATCACGACAGCTAAGTGGTGATTCAAAAGGCGTTTCCAGTCACTAACAAACTGCAGGCAAAATCGAGGCAACACGGTAAAACCGCAGTGCCAAATAGGCGCGGCAAACCTAGGACATATGATATGGTTAGGTAAGTGACAGACAGGGTCCTGAGATTTTCAACCTCGGCAGCGCTCAGCAAATGATGATTGTTGAGTAGATAGGCTACTAGTGGTAGTAGTAGTGTTTACCAGTGCCACACAGTGATTTCAGTTGGGATTAGGTACTTGGGTAGGGGGGAGCCGTGGACTCGCCGGGTTCACTGGATTAAACTAGACCAAAGGTGCCTTTCGGATGTGAGTGAATTTGGTGGGATTTTCCGCCGTCCTTGATCGATGGATCGATTGACGACGGGTCGAGTTTGTTGGGGGTGGGGTTGCGTGAAATGAAATGACATACTGCTGTTGTAAGCCCCGCGTAATAACTTGGTGTGTCACGGTTTCAGGATTCAGACAGACAGGACAGGGTGCCCATCACCATGGCCACTGGGCACTGACAGCCACCTTTAATTATATGCTTCTTTCGATGACATTATTTGCAAAGCTTAATTATGTTTGGAAGACTCTGGAGGGCCGATCCTTCGGTTTTTTTAGGGGAAAACCTGAACTTTATTACTCAATGTTTACAAACTCATCAGAGATAATACTAAGAATTATGTCGCCGGGGGGCTCTGCCTCCATACGTCACTTCTTTCATTTCCTGAAGCAAGCGTGAGCAGTTTTGAACTTGTTCAGCAATGCATTTTAGGGAGCAACTAATCAGAGGATGCCCTTTTGGGGTTTTTCGTAGAGGTTAGCTTTAAATTCTGAAAGCCTGCCAAGTGGTACTCCCAGCATCGTCGGGTTTTTCGATTTTGTTTGTTTTCATTTGGGTTTTGGTGGAAAAAGCACAGTTTGCCAAAAATCTATGCTTCCATGAAAAATAAATCTAGAATTTTCAAAACAAGGAAAATCACAATCCATCGAAAAATGATGATTTCACTGAAAATATGTGCTTCAACAAAAAAATCTATACTTCCTTAGTTTTTTTTAAATCCTTGTATCTTTCCTTTCATTTTTTCAAAAAATATATTTAAAAAAATTCATCAAAATCTATAACAAGAAATTTAGTTTTAAAGATCTCAATGCGGGGAATTTAACAATGAAAATGATTTATGATATAAACGTATGATTCAAGAAACAAAACCTAAAAAATAAACATACAAAAGAAGAAAACTTCCTATGATAAATGGCACATATACAATGTGCAGCCTGTTGTCACAAAAAAGGCATTTTCAAGTGATACCTCTAACTAGTGATCTCGTACGTTTTAGTATCATGGACCATAATTCGGCATGTCAAGATGGGCTCCTCGTAAGACCATGTCCAAATGTATGGCTTTGATTGATCGGTACATGCAATATCCATAACATCTTTTTAAGAAGTACAATACCCATAACAAAAAGACAATTTAGATTGGGAAAATGTTTGTTGCTTCCACACCTTAAATATCCCTATTTAAAAGAATGTAAATGCTCCTATATAACGAACTTAAATAATAAAAATGAAAACAGTTGTGAATGTTCACAAGGTATGTTTATAATATCTAAAAGCAATGTTGAGGATATCGCTTATCGTTATCGTTTCGGCCGACTGGGGATTAGAGTTTAATCGGAAATCGTCCGACTAATCATTTTTATCGATCGAGTACTAATCGACCATTTTTTTACAAATCCCATGTTCCAAACACTAAATATGCTATATTCAAGACAAAAACAATATTGGACGAAAGTGTTACCTTCATTACTTGCCTTTGAATACTTTTACAATGAGAAAGAAAAGAGGAAAACAATACATATTACATAACAAGGTTCAAAAGACACAAATAAACATAGGCCCGATTTATCGTTTGATTCCCAATAAATCGCTTCTCAAAGTGATAAATCGACTCAACCGATAAACGGAAATGATATGGCATAATCTTATCGGTCACACCTCTAGTAGGGATAATTCGGATGACAAATCGTTGAATCGGATGAATTCTAACAGTGTTTGAAAGTTACAAATTTGAATTCAAAACACACATAGAAAACAATATGAAATTCAAGACCTTTGACAGAATGCCCATCATCAGGCACATTCGATGACATAATCTAGAAAAGTTTGTTATGCGTGCTAGGAAAACTCTAAAAAAGAAATTAAGAGCTAATCGCTACAGAGTAGCGCATGAAGACCTAAAATAAATTCTGAAAAATGCAACCACTTATATAAAGTTTAGGACTTAAACTTGAATGGACATCCACTACAATGCGCCCAGATATATGAGCTATGCTCTAGTTGGGTGCTTTTTGTT
The DNA here is from genome assembly GCA_950022295.1 of Bromus sterilis. Classification (NCBI taxonomy): domain Eukaryota; kingdom Viridiplantae; phylum Streptophyta; class Magnoliopsida; order Poales; family Poaceae; genus Bromus; species Bromus sterilis. The sequence continues at coordinate 12,793,652 of OX465596.1, forward strand.
GCTGTTGATGGAAATGGATGGGTGGAAATGGAAGCCTGAGCTGTTTCTTTCTGAGTTGAAGCAAAGGAAACCTTTGTTGCTGTTGAGGAAATAGGTGAGTGCTTTTTGTTGCTACTGCTGTAAGCCCCATAGATTAGTGTTTCGTGTTTTTGTTGCTGCTGGTGAGGGAAACAGATTTGTTGGAGAAGATCACACCACATCGATGAGTACTTTTTGTTCCTGTCGTGGGAGATGGATGGGTCGAAATGGAAGCCTGAACTGTTTTCTTCTTTTTTGAGCCAATGAAGGTTGTTCTTGTGAAGAAGTATGTTTTGGTTTCGTGGGCCACGGTGTGGGCTTGTTTACTCATGGATTGTACACACACTATGGTCCAACAATGCCCACAACAATTTTGCTTTGGCATTCCACAGTATGGGTACAATGCCCATGAGTAAAACCAAGATCAAAATTCCATTTTAAAGAAGCTGAATAGGTGGAGCATAAGAGACAAGTCAACGGGAAGTTAGGACATTTTCAACACTGATTTTTAAAATTGATATTATATCTATCATCCATGAAATTGATACGGAATGCGGTGATCCGACATTTGTCGTTTACGTCCGCACGTAGTTTAATAAAAAATTGAAAAATTCAAGATTTTTTTAATACTTCATACGGAATTCATTCAACTAATAAAAGTAATATAACTAAAAATAATTGTCGACGGTGACCTCGTACACCTGGTTGGGCTGTCCGCGACACCTCCATCGTCGTTCGTGATGTCGTCCTTGTAGTCCTTCCAACGATGGAAGTGCGCCTAGTCGCGTCAACCCTGCCTTGACCAAAGCTGGCCACATGGGCCGCGCCGGCACGGCACGGCCCGATAGTCACAAAACGGGCCAGGCACGACACGGCCCACGTCGGCCGAGTTGCTTCACGGGCCGTGCCGTGCCGGCAGGCGTGCCGCTACGCTAGGCCCAGGCATGGCCCAAGCTTATACGGACCGTCCCGTTGACCCGTTTAGCACGCCTGTTTGACTATTTTTTCTATTTATGCGTCTTATAACTATATTACGCTTAGGATGTTATATGAAAAAATAAAAAAAAATATAAACGGGTCGTGCCGTGTCGGCCCGCGTGCCCAGCCTCTAGGCCCAGGCACGACCCCTCAACAGTAATGTGCCGGCACGACATGACCCGTACCGTGCCGGGCCAAAGATGGATCGGGCCAAACAAACCGGGCTACCGTGCTGACCCTTTTGGCCGGCCCATGTGGCCAGCTTTGGCCTTGACTAAGCGGAGAGGCGAGGGCGAGGGGCGCTCTTCCTTGAATCGGCGGAAAAGCAACAACGACGCGCTCTCCTATTTGATGGTGCAACGAAGAGGTGACGGTGACCCCGGACCGCTATCGTAGCAGATCAAGCGCTCGATCACATTCTACATCTGGGGCCGTAAACTCCGGGCGAACGGAGATCCGCCTCCACCGCCACCGGCCAACGCAAAGAACCAAGACTTTGGCACTGTGAAGATTGGAAATTGGATATGAGAGGAGTGGAGGGGTAGAGGAGCCGAGAGGTTTGGGAGTCTAGAGGGTGCCAGAGCGTTGCTTCAATACCCGCGAGGCAGGAGAACGGGTGATCAAGAGGCTTCGATGTGGCCAGAGTAGGCTTATTGATCTTCACACACCTCTCACGCATTGAACAGGCGTGGAGAAAGGAGTAATCACTTCAATGATATCGAGCGCCTCGCTTCGACCGACATCAATGCCGACGATTCGTGTTTGCTTTAGAGCGGGCTAACCCACATGAATATGTGTCAACTGTTTCGCGAGTACAGAGGATTTTTTGTGCGAAGAATTTTGGGGTGAAACCTGAATGTCGGGTGTGGACGTGGTGGTGGTTCGGATCGGTCCACCAACAAATACAGAACCGTGTACACCGATGCGGGGATGCAGCACCGCACGGGATTCAGATTCAAAGCAGCACGTGATGAAATAAAATCCTCAACAGCGAAAGGCACGCGATCCCACCCAACCTTAGGCGCCTTTAATGAACTCGCGACTTGTGAACCCGACGCGACGACAAACTGACCAGCAAGCAGGATGCCAGGATCACAGACCATCCAGATCCAGGGTCACTCGCACACACGACGACACTGCTACTGCGAGCTAGGATTCCTTTCACCATCGTCGTGTTCCTGCAGATTCAAGCAGGTCACTGTTTCTGTTTGCCTGCCCCGTCTCAGGTTCAGGTTCAGGTTCAGGTTCCCCACTGCTTGGACGTCGCTGTGATCGGCGGACACTGCTTTGCACTGTACTTGCTGTTGCTGCAGCGAACATGTGTTGTGTTCTGAACAAGTTGCCTGGAGGAGCCCCTTTGCTTCACAAGACGAAAAAGGGCTCCTCTCAAATCTCACCTCACCTCTCATATGGGAATCCCCTCGCCTACTCAAAGCGCCAAACTGTTGTTATCGCCAAGCAACAACTGCACGTGAGCCAATGCGTGACATTCAGAAAACGCAAATGAAAAATGCAAGTGGCACTAGTACCAGTGCCAGTGCTACAAGATGACCATAAGAACCAGTAGAGAAAGTCACCAAGTATCGACGTACGCACGCACACGCACTCGTACATCATACACATTTCATTCCGTGTTCTGCTACACAAGAAGAGAATGCAGAGGCCGGTGAGCACCCCGACGCTGCCCGTTTTCGCGGAGGATGAGGAGGTGGAGGACCTGGAGGCCAAGCCGGAGAAGGCGCCGGTCGTCCGGCCGTCGGCGGCGGCCGAGCGGTCCGTTCACCTCGTGCCGCTGCTCGTCCTGCTCTGCTTCCTCGTCCTCTTCATCTGCTCCCACGCCCCCTCTCATTCTGGTACTCATGCGTGTGTATACATACTGTAACCGTTCTGATGACAGCCGTGCTGCTGATTCTGAGCTCTGCGTTTTGCTGCGTTTTTTGGCCTGCAGATATGGCGAGATTCGGTGGGAAGGCCGGGGGCCGGAAGCCCAAGCTGCTCTGACGCGCGCAACAAGGAGACGATGATCGTGACAAGAGCCCCGAGGAGTAGTGATATGCCAGAAAGATTGTGAACGTTTCCTGTTTTCTTTCTTGATTGATCTCAGTTGTGAAGCATAGGCAGACAGTAGTTGCACTGTAGTGTACTGATCTCGCTGCAGCCATAAAGCGCATACAGAATGCACTAGTGATAAAACCATTTGTATACCTTCTTGGATAGGTGCCATTTTGGGCCCTCCATAAAACCACTCAGCATTTCTTCTTCAAAGAAGGCATACAAATCGTTTGAATAATTACGGCCCTTGCCAAATGTCAGTGTCTGATGTTGTCATGTCGTCACGCTTCCATTAGGCTTAAGGCACTGTCCTGATCCACACTTTCTCAATTCTACACACCACAAACCGTATCCGAATCCTATCTTACATGCACAGCAGAATAATTTTAACCCAAAAGATAACAAAGGCAAAAATAGGAAAAAGAATGAGGGTTTGTGAAAACGAAGTACTTCTCGTATTACCCATTTTTCCCCGGATACTTTCTGCAGCATAGAACCTCTTTTTTTTTTTAGAGAACACAGTACAACGCAGACACTCACATACACGAGTATACACTCATCCCTATGAACGCACACACACACACCCTACCCCTATGAGCATCTTCGCAATACCGAGCCGGCACATCATCTTGAGATTAACGAAGTCTTCACCTCGTCTTCGACGGGAACGTCTCCTCCCACTGAAAGCGCATCGCCGAAAAGCCTGAAATATATTCAGGAAAATGCGAATCCGTCTCGGATTAGACTCCGTGCTGGTTTTCTACAACCCTCCACCACACGTAAATAAATACGTACTCCCACCGATCTGTAATAAATATCATTTATTTTATACTAAGTTAATACAAATTTTATACTAAATGAACGATATTTATTATGGACCGGAACCCCCTCTGCAACCATTTATAGAAATTATTGCCATCCCTCTGCTACTCCCTCCGATTCATAATAAGTGTCGCTCATTTTATACAAAGTTAATACAAACTTTGTACTAAATGAGCGACACTTATTATGGATCGGAGGGAGTACAATTTATTGGTATCTAGTACTATGACATTGCAAATCAAATTTGTTTTCAGTTTAGTTCTAGTTACTTTAAGCGTTCACTTCTATGGCCCATTGGATGTATTTATCAATCATAATACCTTTCTACTTTCAAGAAGTGAGCTTTGTGCTCTGAATGGAATGTGCTCATATTATTTGATATCTTCCCTGGAGCGTTCTACCTTTCATTTCGATACTCATGTTCTGAAATCCATGTAGATGCACCTGAATACCAACTGTGCGCTTGGCATTGTAAACATGCGCTGCTCATTCTCTAAAGTCCAGATTCAAGCAGTTTGGCTTAATCTGCATGGATATCATTCAGATTCAAGCAAGAAGGGGCCCTTTAAGTATGCTAGTTGTTGATGTCAGTATGATGCTCTTCCCAGAAAAATGTTGAATGTACTGTAATGTGGGAGGTTTTGGCTTGTGGTATCCCCTGTCTTTTTCGACTTGTGTGGTTTCCTGCCCTTTGTAATACAGTTTTTTTAGTTATGTAGTCCCTAAAACAATGGCTATGATCAGAATTCTAGCTTGGCACAACCTGCATTTAACTTAACTTTTTTTTAGCAAAAGAAAGGGGTCCCTCCCTTTCCGGTTTTATTTAAAGAAATCAAATAGGTTCAGCTACAAGATCCAACAACCTAAAACCAGATTCAGCAAAACCATTTAACTTAACTTAACTTACCCGGAAAGAAAAAAACTTGTTTATGTATTGGGTTTAAACTCACGGTTATGTATTGAGTTTAAATCGGTTATGTATTGGGTTTAAATCGGTTTGAGTGGAAAACATAATGGGTTCGGTTTTGTTGGGCTGAAAATGATACTCCCTCCGATCCAAATTAATTGACGTAGCCTTTATACAACCTTTATACAATGTTGTATAAAGGTTGCGTCAATTAATTCGAATCGGAGGGAGTACTAAATGGTCATGGTTTAGTTTTGAAATGTAATGTTCTGAATGTCCTAGTTTATTTTGCACCGGAATAGAAATATCACATGTTTGAGGGTTAATGTATCAAAGTATCAAAGACATTTGAATGTGGACCGGAATAGAAATATCACATGTTTTTAGCAAAAGAATGGTGCCAGGCAAACAAAGGCAAAAAAAAGGAGTGTCTAAGAATGAATGTCAATAATATTCACTCGACTGTAAAATAGCAAAACTGAAGAAATATGTTGTATTTGGGTTTTAGGAAATCAACGAAAGAAGGAACATTTGCACGCCCACACTTGCGGCTTGAAAACAAATTACCAGCACAATTTGACCAGGCCATGGCAAAAGATGGCATAGCTTGTGACACAAATTTACATATTCACTGATCAAAATAGCAGCCATATATTCTCAGCAGAAATAAGTAAAAGGAAAAAAACATACCATAAACACACACTAATTGGCACTAGAAATTGCATGATAATAGTGTTTGGTTAATTAAAATAGCTGCTACAAATCGCAAACTTTTTCGGTCCCGATAAATTTCAACCTTCAAACAGGTGAATTAGAATATAGTAACCACAACACTACAACCCAAATTCAACAACCCATCTCATGTCTATTTACATTCATTATATCAGCCAGATCATAGTATCAATCCCTGCGCAGGCTCGGGCTTCTTAGGAGCAGCAGCAGCAGGTGGTGGTGGACTCGTGTTGCTGTAGTCCTCTACTGTAATGGGGAAAGTTGCGGCGGTAGATATGGGAATATCTTCAGGGTTTGCAGGGACATGTATCTTTGTGATTTCATCATCTGAATCCTTGGGCTTTTCAGTGTTCTCTGACATGTTAGCTTGTGCGTACCCGGCCGCTACAGTCCTGTTCTCCTGCTCAGCGTCTATTTTCTCCTTTGCCTTTGCCCCGACATCGTTCGCAGTATTTGCAACCTTACTGAAGGCACCAGCTACCCATGCTGCTCCAGTAAGGACATACCTGTTCTTCATGATGGCAGATCCAGCAGTAGACACACCCTGCTCAGCAGCTGCAAGTGCTGACCTTGTCTTCTCAGATACGAGATATTTCTGATCCATTTCCTTCACTTTATCATTTACAACTGAAGTACCAACACTGATCTTCTCACTCAAACCGATTCTCTTGTCAAAGGAAGATACCCGAGCAGTTGCAGTTGTTGTGAGCTGATGCTTCTCATCCAAAGCTTTTGCTTTGTCGAGTGCATCCCTACCAAGAATGAACCCCTTGGCCAGCATGGTCCCAACAATGTCCTCTGCCTTCTCAAGAGCAGAAGACTTTGCATCCTTGGGCTGTGGATACAAGACAATGTAACAAATTCCATTATCACTAGACGAAGGCCATACTACATACATGGATATCACACATTTCTAACCATACCTCTAGAGCAGCTAAAACATAAGCTGGTAGCTCATATTCAGTGGCTGGTGTTACGATGACAGCCATATCGACTATTGTGGCACCCTGCGCCAGCAATCAAACCGTGTGTATCAGATATTCATCATAGGAGCAATGGCAACAGCAAGTTTAAAGCAATTAAGCAGCAGAAAAGGACACAATTCAGTGACAAACTATGTATGTGCAAACACAAATTCTTTTCTATGCAAATATATTGAGCTACTGTTGAAAACTCAGTTGGCCAATGATTACGCAAACTTAAACATTCAAATAAGCAAGCATGTAGACATTATTTTGCTTGAAACAGTCAAAGGAACCTAGGAAGATCTTTTAAAATCATTTATGGTTTAAACTGAGATCAAGGCAAGAATTTACATAACATGGTGTCATATCAATGATATCCAGGTTTGGTAGCAAATACACAATCCGTTCGGAAATATAGGTAAGTGACAAAACAGCAACCTCTCTACAATACTATATCCAACACATGCGTGCAGGGAATAAAATATAAAGTTGGACATTCATTAGGGATATAGAAGAAACAATACACTTATGTTGCACAGGAATATGAAATATGCCTTATATAATCAAACGGATAAAGCATATTGGTACATGCCACCAATGATGCACAATTGCATCACCATTGCATGACTGCACATTTCACAAGCTCAAGCAACCATATATCATTGGGGGTAAAAAAGGTACCGTAAGAAGCATGGCCATCTCAGCTCCTTGCTTATCTTTAAAAGTAATGTAGGCAACTTGAGATAGCTCGTCACCACTGTAGAACATTTAAAAAGGTTAATCCAATTAATAGTACAAAGTGGACCAGAAGCATAATGAAGATCATATTACTAACCTTTGCATTTCAACATGCACGATGTCACCAGAAAAGGAAAAGAACTCCTTTACATCTCTTAGTGCTGCTTTCAGTGACAAATTGCTCACCATTACTGTGCTAAGTGTGCTTGTCTTGAAACAAACAAGTAAAAGGAACAATTAATACATCACCTCATAGATGGTATGTAGTTCTAGCCTTCTAGGCTATATGAGAAGAAGCTATACAACACACACTTGTAAAGTACTAAAGTACCAAGAAAAAACTAACAAGTACTGCAGACTTCTATGTACTACCATATGAACAACATCGATGGCCTAAACTTATAGTTGGTGCATTATAATATTTCCAGTAATGTGTTGCAAAATATCCAATGGGTAAAATTCCAGCATGGAATTTCCAGGTCAAGATTTTGAAACCCCAGTTCTTTTAAAGGACCTTACTGCCTCCACAGATCTAACCCACTATAGGAACTGATAAATTTGTTCCCAACCTCTTAGGACTATTCTAAACAAGGTACCCCCAACAATTCCTCTTGGACAACATTAACCACTAACTGTCCATATAGAAGCTTAATATCTTACATCTGATGTTCATAAAGTCAGTATGCGTGAAAATCATCTCCTTAGAAGGTTTGCATGTTTAAGCTGTGCTATCATTTAGATATATACATACATAAATTTTTTTAATTTATATGCAGAATCAGTATGTGCTTTTCATAATAAACATGCATTAAGTATTCACTGCCGAAACCTTCTTGTCGTGCCGTGCATTACATGTACCAACTATATTTTAATAATCAATGCAGCTAGCATATCAAACCAAATAAAATAGCTAAATTGCAAACTGACGTAATTAATTGACGCTCTATTGTATTGCTGATACCACCGTAACCATTTTTATGAAATATAGTGGAGAAAGATGGCTCACTATTCACCAGATCCAGATTGTTACATAACACTCTTGGTGTTCATAATGCAAGGAAGAAAAACAATAAAATCCTTTTGTACCTAATACTTCAGCACAAGCAAGCAGGCATAAGCAGATAACAGGGACAAGACATTAACCAAGTAAACAGGATGGTTAAACCAGTCACTGCACACATTAATATCAACAAAAGTTTGCCTGTTCATGGCTCCAAATACCTAGCTACAGAGCCTACAGTACCAATAACTAGATGAATCGATTGAAATACCACATCTTCATTTCAGAACATACTTAACGAATCAACAGGAAGGTAGAGTCTTTCAGTGATTTTAGCACCCTGACAGCATTCTACATGACTGGGATGGGAAGCAGATTCAGCTCCCCCGGCGAATCCACATTCAGTTTCACTAGATAAAATGGTATAAATGTCTGCCCGACTCCCTCAGATACACTAGCATCTCACATCACATTCCAACCGGACATCAATTTACGGAGCCAAAAATCTCTACTTTTCCCAATCTTGGGCAGCACAAATTGACCAAGGAAAAAAAGCTATCAGGAAGCGTGTGACCAAATCTAGAACCCCCCAAACCAAAACCCCTATTTCTAAAGCCCAGCACGCGGACCAGATCAGCGGAGCCAAGAAACACTCGGGCCGTAAATGGCGCAGCCGACGGCCGACGGAGAGGGAGGGAGGGGGGAAACGAGAGCTCACCGCCATGGCCGCGATGCGAAGCCGAGATCTCCGAAGCCCTAACCGCTGACTTGAATCGGGAAACGGGAAGAAAAATAAGCGAGAAATGGACCCGGCGGCGTGTCCAGCGGGCAGGATTTATAGGACGGGGAGACGGCGGAGTGTGGAGTGGAACACGCGACGGTTCCTGCCGTCCGAAGTCTCCAACAGTAAACGCGGAGGAGGTGGTGACATGGCGTCGTGTGGGCCCGCCGGGTGGTGGGACCCCACCACTTTCGGCCTTTTTTGCTTTGGGCCCTGCCTGCCTGCTGGGGGTCCAGTCCACCAGAGGCTCCGATCTAGCCTCAGCCGCTTGCCAGCGAGAAAGCACAGAGTTTCAAGAAGAAGAAAAATCAAAATCATTAGTTAAAAAATCTTTTGCAAACATTATGCTGACAATTAATGTATTGTATGTATGATATTTATAGCATTTTTAAGAGTTCAATGTTTTTTTAGATTCATTTTAAAAACATTTTATCACTTGAGTCATGGGTCTATAAAATAAGCCGTGGGTCTATATCACGTATTATTTTCACTGTTGCACTTCGCTCAAGGTATTCAAATTAAATCTCATTTCAATAAATTTGAACAGACTTATTTTATAATAAATACAAAATTAAAAAAAATAACAAATGTATTTTTACATTTTATACGCACAATTATGCTCTAACTTTTCACCAAGCGCAGTTGTGATTCGCTGTGAAGTAAAACAAAGTTTTCTCATTTTGTAGAAATCACAATTATATTTCACGCAGAACCACATATATTTATTTTTTGGAAAGCTCAATTGTGCTTTATGTGTAAGCACAATTGTATTGACTACAACTTATGTGGTGATGCAAATGTTCGTATGAAAATTACTGATAATCGCGGTATACTTTTAAATTATGACATATGGATTTTTCTTTTGAGAAAATTAAATAAAGGGTGTGTACATCATACAACCGAAAGGATTTAACAATCTATACAATATTAGTAAGAATGTTTTAAAGAATAGTCCATAGTTGAAGCAAATATCACGGAGCTGGAGCAAAAAATTTGATGAAATTATAAAAGTTATTAATTCATCAATAATCTTATAAGATATGGAATTAAATGGAAGCACGATTCTAGTAATATATGTGAATAACATATAGTGATTAAGACTAAATATTTTAACAAAATGAAGCACTAAAGGCAGTGGATGACTTAAAAATGCAACAAGCACCAAAGTAATATAAATACTTCTCCGTTCAAAAATAACTGTCTTAGCCTTAGTACAACCTTTTACTAGAGCTGGTACAAAGCTGAGACCGTTATTTTGGAACGGAGGGAGTAGTAGATTAATTATCTTGAAGTACCTCACGGGAAGAAGGGTTCTTAGAGGAAGACTAAAGAGTTCATTGCAAATAAATGAAAGAAAAAATCATAATGATTTGTAGTATTTTTAGTTGGTCTATAGTTAATTAGCAAAATAGGATGTGCCTATTGACGAAGGGATACATTAAGATACGCAGGATTGAGACGAGCCTAAAAGCGTTAAACTCATTGACGAAGTCTATACCACAAGCAAGCATGATGACCATAGTGTCATCGGTATTCACAAACCATGCAACTAGATTATTGGCTCTAGTGCAAGTAGGAGACAGTTGGAATTATTCCTTAGAGGCAATAATAAAATGTATTATTATAATTTTGGGTTCATTATTAATGTTTATATTTCTGTGCTATAACAACAATGGCATTATGAAGAGGTTTGCAAAATGTGTGTTAATTGCCTTTGGAGGAAAACTCATATGCAAGTGTGGAGGTATAAACACAAAATGGTCTTAGTCTTGCCTCTAGGACTAATCTGTGTGTTTCAGATGTCATGTTTTCCTAACCATGGGCATTCAATATGCCGGTAACACATAGAAGCACATTGTTATCATAACAAGGCTGCTGAACCGACCCAATTATATGATTTACTTTGAGATTTCATCATCAATGTTATGAGTTAAATCATCAGATAAGTTGGCATTTTCATGAATCCTCATAGACTATGACAATGTTGAGTACCTACATATAGGAAGGTGTACTTTGACTTTGTTCGAACACCATTTGTAACAGGCTTGGCAATAACGTCATTGCTCATGTACACTCAAGAGTATGTCTAGGGACTTGATGATTCAAGTTGGGTTTTGCTCCTCCTATTTAGGAGAGATATTACTTTGGGCCCTCTCGGTATCACGTATCCACCAAGCATCCGATCAGACACTTTTGAATAGATCACAGGGATATAAAATATGTGAACAACAAAAGAAGAAAACTGGTATGAGGATATTTGGTATAATGATTAAGAGTTGATCACGAATATGCATATATAATCTCACCTTAGGATTGGCATGTCGACTAACGGTTCACTCGGATTTCTATTCGTGTTGGTACGGAAACCATTATGGGTGTCCATGACTCCACTATTGGTTATATTGATTCGAGAAAAGTCAGTTTTTGGTTCATGTCTGTATACTATCGAACCTATGGGGTCACACACTTAAGGGTGATAGATTTTTCTAGTACTAGAGTGATAGGAGCACAAGTGTAATACACCGCAAAAGTTTTGGAATGATCGAGATTTAATCGAAGCAAAAACAAGAATCGTTTTGAAACCCCGCTAAAGTAGCACGAAGAGTTTTGGAAAGAACGGAGGGACTAAAGAGATCCGGAATGGTATAAATATGTTTAATATTTATCTCTTGTGAATTCTCAAATTATTTGGAATTAATAAAAGATTATAAATATCAATGCCCCCTCTCACTTGGAAGGCTCAAGTGGGGGAGGGAGCCACTTGGACCAAAAGGGCCCATGTATTTTGGATCTCCAATACCATGTTCTCTCTTTTTTCTATGAGGGTAGGGATCCATCTGATGTAATTCTGGATATGTTTACACAGACATGGTGAATTATGAGTTTATGTATCAGATTGTTCATCTTATCTTAATGGAAATATTGTCATTTCTATATGTGTAATTTCATAGCTGTGTATGCTTTCCAATCTCTTGTGTCCATTGGCCATGTGTGTGGGATTGATCTTTGGAGGAAGTGGTGCATAGTACTAGGTTCAATCTTTATGATGTATATCATAGTGACCTTATTTGGGACAAGACAAATATATGTATTGCTTCCACTAAGGGTAAAACAACGGGGATTTGATGTATTGTACACTTTTCTTTGTTTACATTAACTCAAATTGTTTTATGCGTCACTTCGTTTCTTGTAAACTTAATACTTCGATATGCATGCTTGATATCAGTCTTTGGAGTGGAGTAATGCTAGTAGGAGTACCTGGAGTAACAACACTTACTTATCACGGGCGTAATGCTTATATATAATTATTCCATGAATGATCATATCTGTAAACTATTGCAATCTATCAATTTTCCAATTGTAATTTATTTACCATATCATGCTTTATGAGACGGGTGTCACTAGTGAATGCTATGGCCATCGGGATCTATTCTCATTGTTATATTTGTGTTCTTATACTTGCTTTACAGTTGCTTCATTATTATAAAATCACCTTTCACTATTTTTAATCTCGTGACTAGCAAAAAAAAGGGGTTGACAACCCCTCTACCAATTTTTTGGGAGCAAGACAAGTTTGTTCTTTTTTTGTAGGCACTACTTGAGTTGCCGAGTTTGGGAGCTCCTAATGTTTCGATAACCTCAGCCACTTAATCGAGGATAAACCTTGTTGCTTGCTACTACTTCACCTTGCAAATTGGGGGCCTAATGGAATAATCAAAAGTAGTTTGTGGTGTCTTTGCTGGAGAAATCTGAAGAAGGCTACTTCTGTCGAGCCACTTTCAGACAATAACATCAAATTATGAGTTCACATGAAGAAATGTCACCCGTTGCATTAGAAAGTTTCTGTAGGCCAATATGGCGTATGGTACAATCAGGCAAGTCGTACTGCACCCTGAAAACGCCCGAAAGTTTCCATTCTGGACCGGGGTGTTCACCGATTTCATCACCGATTAGAAAGGTCAATAAGTAAGAGTTTTGGATGGATATTTGGCTCATATTTGATGATTCCATCTAAGGAAGAGGCCTATGGAGAGGCCTCTATATAAACTCCATCAACCCTAGTCATCATTATCCTCCATCAATTGCCATCTCCAACATCCACCTACATCCATCACCACCATTGTTTCCGCATTAGCACCGAGAAGAGGTCCAAGACAATAAGAAGAGAAGGCTCTGCCACCAGGAGCACCGGCCTTCGGGTTGATGCCTTCTCCACCATGCCACTGCCATCAACGTCATCACCACCACCATCACCATCGGGGTGCGTCCATTAACACCATCATGCCTCCATATTCTCCCACCTCGTGTAGGTTTATAACATCCTTCTTATCCATGTTATCCATCTATATGTTTGAGTAGTTATATTAGTTTTTGAGGATTTGGATGAACCTTCCGATGCTAAATACTTTGATGATTATTGGCGATTCAATCATCTACTTTATATGTGTTGTGTTCCTTTCCTTATAATGTTGTGAAGCCCCCCCCCCCACTCAACATCATTCTCTTTAAGGACTTGGAAAAATTACTATTGGTGTGAAGAAGGGGTGCGAGACATGTTCTAACAAGATGTATCACCCATCCTCTCCTGACCATTGCAATAGGGAGTAACGGAGAATCTAGAACTTTATGACGTCTATGTCACTACCGTAGAAATCAAAGTGGGGAAGCAACATTGTTGTTACATGTGACACGAATCTACCACATGTTCGCACGTATCTTTATTTGGTTTCTCCCATACATGGTCATATTCAAGTAGATTAAGATGAACCACAGAGCCATGCTTTTGCACAATGTTGTCAGCATCATACTTTAGTCCTCAAGAACGCTTACTACTCAATATCCACCACGACTTAGTTAAGTATTATTTTTCTTTTGCTTTCAATTTGTAGTTTAGTTCACACCTTTTTTTATTTAGAATTTCCTAGCAACCAATAGAAGTAAGTTATTTTTCAACTACGATTAGGGTGTGTACGAAACTGTGTAAGTGACGACACTATTGTGGATTACTAGTTTCTTCCTTGCTGGTCCCCATGAATCTCTACAATTATTTATCATGAGAGTGCTACAATATCATCTGCACTTGCAGGACATCAAAGGCAAACTACGACCCCGTCATGGCGAAGGTGAAGCAGGAGGACTAGGCGCTGCTGATCTTCGTCTTTCAGATGCCACAAGACGAGTAATGTTATAACATGCAGATCCTCGACCACCACCAGTTAACAGAGTGCTAGATTATCGGCAAACATGTATTTGAACATGCAATCGCGGCGATGCCCGTGGCGTATCCGTGCTTGGCTGATGAGCAGTGGGCGGTGCTCGATTCCATGTGCTATGCCTGCACCATCTGCCGCGAGCTGTGGCGACTTCGTGTCATGAAGGGGCGCAATCGTCTCATTGATGACATCACAACAGAGGCGGCGCATACGATGGCAGATGATACCATTGCCAATATCGATAGCTTCGGATCGTTCACACAACGACAACGATGTTGATCCGTTCGGCTTAATCATCAACCTTATTTTCATCAATGGCATTTCTTTAAGATTAGGCAAACTCCAAGAAAAAACAAGTCACGGGAGATATGCCCGCATCCAACAAAGAATAGGCTTGGATCAAATCTTACTGCTACATAAATAAAATAAAATATTTATGTTTAATTTTTTATTTGATGCATCAGATTGGACGACTGATTTCCTACCCCTGTCCAGGGAAATTTAGTGTATGCAATTTTGATGCAAGATTTACAGTGCAATTGACTTTTTCTACGCCATTTTCACGCCGAATATTTCGAATTGGACCAATGGGAGTGGCTTCCTAGCGGCTCCCCTCCGTCACCGCTGAGGCGCTGACGTCACCTTCCGAGATAACGATCATTCAATTTTTGAAATTTGTGACCGTTAACCCCCTTTAATCTCCTATAAAACGAGACGGATCAGATCGCCGACCAATCCATCCCCATCTCCGCACGCATCGCCGTCCCTCTCCTCCTCAATCGATCCCCATGGCGACCGTGGCGGCAGGGGGCAAGAGGAGCGGCCGGAGCCGCAAGGCCCTCGCGCCGGTGCTCGACAACGACGCCAACATCTCCGCCGGGAAGGCCGCCCTCGCCGCCGCCCTCCCCCCGCAGCCGCACAAGGCCAAGAGGACGTCCTCCAAATTGCGGAAGGCGGAGGCAGCGCCCCCGGTAGCCGACGAGCCGGCGGCAGCGCCTCCCGAGCAGGTCGACGCCACCGACGTCGTGAAGGCAGACGTCGCCACGGCACCCGCCTCGGCGCAGAAGCCGAAGAGGGCGTCGTCCAAGGGCGGCAAGGGCAAGGCTACGGCGCCGTCGATGGCCGACGAGCTGACGGAGCTGCAGGGGATGCTGGAGAGGCTGCGTCTGGAGAAGGAGAAGGCGGAGGAGATGGTGCGGGAGCGTGACGAGGTCATCCGGAAGAAGGAGGAGGAGATCGAAACCAAGGGCAAGCAGCTGGCCGAACTCAAGAAGATGCAGCGCGTCAAGGTGTTCAATCCCACCATGGTATGGATTTACTTCACTTTTACCTAGTAGATTGCGTTCTCTGAAAAGAATTTGGACTTAATTTGTCTGATCTGGATTGAATTGCAGAACTTCAATATGGTCCAATCTCTTCTCGACAAGGACCAGGAGGAAGATGACAAGGGCAAGAAGAAGAAAACGAAGAAGGGGAAAGGCAAGGCCGGAAATGAGAGGAAGAAGCCGGCGCCGGCGTACGTTCTGTGGTGCAAAGACCAGTGGGCCGAGGTGCGAACCTTGAAACCAACCATCAAATGCTCTCTCTCTCTCTCTCTGTTTCCTTGCATGTCAGGTGTTTGATGAAATGCCTATGCTCTTTCCAGATCAAGAAGAGCCCCGATGCAGACTTCGGGGAGGTGGCGAACGCTCTCGGTGCCAAATGGAAGACCCTCAGTGACGAGGAGAAGCAGCCCTACGAGGAGAGGTACCGGCAGGAGAAGGAGGCGTACCTGCAGGTGGTCGGCCAGGAGAAGCGCGAGGCGGAGGCGATGAAGCTGCTCGACGAAGAGCAGATGCGCTGGACGGCGAGGCATCTGCTTGAGCAGTACCTCAAGTTCCGGCAGGAGGCTGAGGACGGCAGCAGCAAGAAGGCAAAGAACAAGAGGAAGAAGGACAAGGATCCCTCCAAGCCGAAGCAGCCCATGTCGGCTTTCTTCCTCTACTCGCAGGAGAGGCGTGCCGCGCTGGTCGCCGACAAGAAGAGCGTGCCTGAAGTAATGGACTGGCTCTTCAGCTGTCTCTCTCTGGAGTCAGTTAATTTGTCCGTTGATCTGATACAAGAATTTTTCGTGTTCTTGCAGATTGGTAAGATCACAGGGGAAGAGTGGAAGGGCATGGCGGAGGCTCAGAAGGCTCCCTACGAGGAGGTTGCGAGGAAGCAGAAGGAGGAATACCAGAAGCAGATGGAGGTGTACAAGCAGAAGAAGCTTGAGGTGTGTGGAAATTGATTTGTTGCACATTATTACATAGGCTTATCAGATTCGCGTGCTCTGAAAAATGGAAAAGAAGGTGCCTAATGTTGAGCTTGTGTTCAGGAAAATGCGAGCTTAGAAAAGGAAGAAGAGGAGCACAAGAAGATCCTCAAGCAGGAGGCTCTGCAGCTTCTCAAGAAGAAGGAGAAGGCAGACAACATCATCAAGGTATCCATTCCCTAGTTCCAGACGAAATCCATCTGCGTAATAAAATCCGTTATCCAAAAAAAGACGAAATCCATCTGCGTGTCATGGAATCAACCAACTTTGCTTCATGTGTTGATTTTCCTTTTAATCAGAAAGCCAAAGAGAAGCGTCAGAAGAAGAAGGAGCAGCAGAACGCCGATCCCAACAGGCCCAAGAAGCCGGCCTCTTCCTTCCTGCTCTTCAGGTTTGGAACCTTGTTCTTGTTCCTGTCAACATAAACTCGTACGCAATTCAATTCAACATTGTGCCCATGGCTAAACAAACCGTTGCATTTTCTTAAAATTTGCAGCAAGGAGGTGAGGAAGCAGCTGGTGGAGGAGCGTCCCGGAGTGAACAACTCGACGCTCCGCGCGCTCATCTCGGTGAAGTGGAAGGACCTGACCGGCGCGGAGAAGAAGGTGTGGAGCGAGAAAGCAGCCCAGGGGATGGCGGCGTACAAGATGGAGATGGACGAGTACACCAAAGCTCACACCTCATCTTCCTCGCCTACTGATTAGGGGTTGTTTCGTCGCAGTGCCCCTAAGGTTCAACTGTTCCTTTGGGTTGAACTATGAAACCCAAGGATTCTCGTCTCTGAATCCTGACTGGGGGAAGTAGTAGGATTCTCGTCTCTGAATCCCTTGTGTCAGTGAGTTGTGTCCTGCATGGTTGTTTCAGTAAACAGCATAATTCAAAACGGTTGAGAACTCTTAGCAAATGTGGGTTAAATCGTCCAAATTTACATCTCTTATACAAGAACAAGAACAAAAAACTTGATGAATAAAACAACGTTGCAGGTCGCCTAAAGATAACTGCAACGTAGTTTACTAAATGAACGATATTAAGAGGGTGTTTGGTTGGCTATAAGTAATGGAAAATTAGTTGTGGATTGTGAGCAGTGTTACCGCTTGGTAAATTGACTATCTCACCTATGACTTTCGAGTGAAATGTCTGGAACAATGGGTAAGCAAAAGAGCAAAGATTTCTTGTACTCCCTCCGATCCATATTAATGTACTCAACTTTGTCTAGATTAACTAGATACATACGAATCTAGATAAAGTTAAGTACATTAATATGGATCGGAGGTAGTACATCCATTTTCATTCACATATTTTCTGTACATCCACATTGATTAACTAGGATTTATCTGTACATTTACATTTCATCAGTTACATCAAAACAACATTGCTTTCTCCGCATAGCAAAATAGCAGCTTTGAAGGACATGTGAGTGGAGAATGGTAGGGAAGCCGACTATTTAACGCAATGCACCAAATAAAAAGCAAACAATGACTTCATCAACATTTTACTTTTCTCTTTACATCGAAAGGATCCAACCTAGTCTACTTTTCATCGAACGTGGGCACATCTTCCACGTCCTACTCTTCATAGGATTGGATGTCTACGAATGAGGTGAGATCAATAATCTAGTCACGGCTCGACCTTGTTGTCTTTGCAGCTCAACACGAACAACGTGGAGTTACACATGTTTGCATGGCCACGTTTGTGATCGCCTTCGCCTCCACCCCAATCTCGTCGAAGAGGCAGTTGTGCTTTTGCCTTCATGATATGATGCTGACATAGCTCACAACGGATAATGCGGACCTTGCGCACGAAATCGAGCATCATCCGCTGCTCATCCGTAATGCTCGACTCGATCCGTCCTCCTCCAGCCGGTAGTCCAACAGAGTTGTCGTTTGTATTGTTGCTCCTCCTACAACATCCGAAACGCAAACATCGAAGGTGTCTGCTCCATCTTTAACATGCCACAATTATAGTGTGACTCATCCTGTTGCAGGGTGAAGCCTGATCATCGGCGTAGGCGCCTGCTCCTCCCCCGTCCTCCTTTCGCTCCTCCATCGACGCATCTTCCTCATGTGGTCTCTTTGGAGAATTTTGAGGATGTCCCGCCAAAATACGGATAGTGGGTCGGGCATCCCACTTGTGCACCTTGCTCGTAGAGACATGCTCTTTCACCACCTACTTCGCAGCCTGGCCTTGCGTAGTGGCCCGATGGAGGAGCAGACGAAGCGACAACTTGACTGCATGTTCCCGAAGTTGGCTTCTTGTTCACCGCACTGATATGAATTTCAGGTAGACGGAAAGATAGTTAGCTGACTTGAATGCGTTAGGAAGCCGCCCCATCGTCCCATTCCATCAACTCAACTCTGAACTTGCATTAAAACGATGCAGAGTGATCGGACGGGGACACGAGCAACGACTATAATAGGTTTCTCGACCGACGTGACGGTGTGAATGTCTCCTTAGGCCGACATGCATAAGTGGTCGATTATGTTCGCTCTGTACATACATGAATGTGATGCCAAGAATAGAGTGGCATTTGGAGTGTAATGTGCGTTGAGGGGTTTTGTGTGGGCCGGGGTGTCAGACGCCTACATGACACATGCACGGACGCCCGCAATGGTAGGGAACGTAGAAAAAACTTAAAAAATTGTCCTACCAATAAAACTATCAAGATAATCCATGAATGTGCATGCAAGGTTTAGATATGTCTTTACCGACTAGAGTTCAGCGGAGAGAAGAGTTGATGAAAACCGTTGATGAAGAACCCCGCAACTAAAAATGTACAACCTCACAACCGCATAGATATCATCCATCGTATTAGGATCAAACATATGATCCCTACACTGGTATTCACATGTGCCGGAGTAGAAATTCAGTAGAGCTTCGATGTTTAGAGAGGAACTAGGGTAATAAAAGGCTAGTGGCGCCCGATCTAGAACGATCTAGATTGGGGAGAACTAGAGGGACACGGGGCAGCCTTGGGGTTATTTGGTGTAGCTTTGGGGTTTCCGTTGCCCATTGATACATAGGTGGAAGCCTAGGGCCTTAATTTGGACGAGGGGACTTCCCACACTCGAGAAGGAAGGAGGACTCCTCCTCCCTAGCTCGGCCTTTCTTTCTCTATTTTTTTCGACGGCGTTTCTTTCTGAATGGTAAATTGTTGAAGTTAATTTTGTCGTTTTGACCGAAAAGTTCTGGGCGGACAGCGCGGTGAAGCGCCGGTGCCCACCTCCACTACTCACTCGCTACCGGCCGGGGCGGGGCGGTGGTGGAGACCGGAGCGTAAAACAGTTTGGCTATCGACCTATCGTCCATGCCCGGTCGACTAGCTAGCTAGCTATCTATGTTTGCCTTGCTCTGCTGAGTAAAAGAAACTATTTTATCGTGGCAAGGCAAGCATGACTCGACCTCGCACATCACTGGATGTCTGACTATAGATGTACTACCACGATTAGGGCTTAGCCACGAGCCCACGATCGAGCATATCCCATCTCCGGTAAGTTTTATAGGTAGCCG
Organism: Bromus sterilis; assembly: GCA_950022295.1. NCBI lineage: Eukaryota > Viridiplantae > Streptophyta > Magnoliopsida > Poales > Poaceae > Bromus > Bromus sterilis. The sequence continues at coordinate 12,813,658 of OX465596.1, forward strand.
GGGGCAAGCAGAAAGTGGCCCTATCCTGCTCCAGCTCCAGCCTGAACCACGCATTGCCACTTCCGAGTCCTGAGATAAGGTGGTGAGATCAGACATCACACCGAGCGAGCACTACTGGTCACTGGTGCACACACTACCTTCCACTCGGACTCGGGTTACCGCAAGCGCGCGTGGGAAATCAGAAACGCATGCCCCCCCTACTATCTACTACTGCCACGATCGACGACCTAGTTAGCTAATGCACAGGCCGTCACACCCCACCATCGATCTCCATCTCGATCTCGATCTTTCAGTTGGCACCGCATCCATCGAGCGAGCAGGAGCATGAGCAGGAGCAGTGGTACTCTACTGGCCTATAAATATGATGCAATTGCAAGGGCACAAGGAACTCACAGCACAGCTCTCAACTGACAGAATCAGCGGGCGGTAGATAACAACAGCCAAGATACGGTCATGTGGTTCCCTCTCATCTGCTTCGTCTTCGTTGCTCTTCTGGTCGCCCCAGGTGGATGCCGGGGTGGCGAGGGCGGGAGCGAGGTTTATGTGGTGTACATGGGCGCCGTGCCGCCACGGACCTCGCCTGACTTGCTCCGGCAGAGCCACCTCCGCCTCGTCGGCACCATTCTCAAGAGGTGCGCATCTCCGCCTCCACTGATTCCGGGAGTGCTCTGTTTTTGTATGTGTCTTCTTCACAGTTTCTTCAGATACCATACGATCGTGGACTATCTACGGTTCACTGGGTTTTAGTCTAGCACCGATCAGTGTTTTCAAACCATACAAAACAACGACACAATTGTACTTTCAAGTTTGTTTTGCGGTTTAATTTTTGTACTTTCAAGTTTGATGCCAACCAAATTCCGCACCATAAAAAAAACGGAGTATAACAATATTAGGTTGTCTGATTTCTAGTTCAGTATCAATCGATTTTTTTTTTGCACCATACAAACAGCAGCGCATGGCACTGTCGAATGTGAACCCATTTTACATGATTTCAAATTCTTAATTACAACATTGATTACTATGATTTTCATGTTTCCAAGCTTGCAAAGCCAAATTTAATTGAAGGTTACTTAGCCCAGATAAAAAATTTGCACTAAAAACACAACAAAATATAGTCTACTTTTTTTTACATTAAAACTAGTGTCTATTTGATTATCACCTTTCACTAGTAGTCAGAGAACAACCGAGTTTTAATTTGTCATATTATTAAAACTTACTCTTTTTGAATACTAAAATTACATATATTGTAACCACACTACAAGAAAAATAGCTAGAGACGTCATATTCCATAGCTAGAGACGTGATATTTAATCTCTAGGCAACCATAAAGTCTCACTAGAAAGTATATTTGCAAAAATACAAAACTCAATAAATTTTAAAACAAACAAGCATAGAAAGAGAAGAATCAAAGGGTAAAAAAAATTGATTGGATCCTACAATAGAATCGTTTGACAAAAAATAGTAATTGTTTGAGTTATGAACTTGTATCTTTTGAATGTGACATTGTGAGTCGATAAAATCCCTCCTTAGCCAGGAAAATAGCAACCCAATGTAATTGGGCAAATTCCGATTTCATTCAGATCAAATTCAAAATCGCAAAGAATTAAAAAGACAAAAAAAATCCTCAAAGAACTAGAGCATTTTCAGCATGGTCCCTTTTACTTCCTTTTTTCACAAGAAAAATAAAAATCAGATTTGCTAGGGCACATCTAGATGTGTCCTAACATAAAGCACATCTAAATCATAAACTATTGATTTTACATAAAGATTCATTTAGACATATATTTTTATATTTTTTCTTTTTCTTCCTAGCTTGATTGAACACTTAGATGTGCTCTAACTAGAGGATATCTAGATGTGCCCTAGACAAACCCAAATAAAATTATACTCCGTATAATGTATATATAAGCCGTTAATTTTATTAAGTAGTGAATCTGAGTAACTTTTCACACAAAAAATATATTATATACTCTTATCTTTCGTGTGAAAAAAGAAAGATAAAAAGACCATGTTAAGATTGCTCGAGAAATTAACCCGTCCATGCACATGTATCCCACCCATACAGGGGGACACTGGCTCAGAGCGTGGTGGTGCAGCAGTACAAGCATGGCTTCTCAGGGTTCGCGGCGCGGCTGTCCAAGGACGAGGCGGCGGCGCTCAGGAAGAAGCCCGGCGTGGTCTCCGTGTTCGCCGACCCGGTGTACCAGCTCCACACCACGAGGTCCTGGGAGTTCCTGCAGCAGACGGAGGTGAAGATCGACTCGGCCCGGCACCGGCAGCAGTCTCCCAAACCCACGGCGGCCTCGCCGTCGGCGCCGACCACGGACACCATCATCGGCCTCCTCGACTCCGGCATCTGGCCCGAGTCCCCCAGCTTCAACGACGCCGGCTTCGGGCCCGTCCCGAGCCGGTGGAAGGGCGTCTGCATGGCCGGCGACGACTTCAACACCTCCAACTGCAACAAGTGCGTTCTAAGATCAAGAAACCATCCGATCGATTATATGTCATTGTCGTCACATTTGATCAATTTTTGCGGCGCAGGAAGCTGATCGGAGCGAGGTACTACGATCTCGGCGAGGTGGACGGCGGCCGGACCCGGAGCAGCGGCGGCTCGCCGCGGGACGCGGCGGGCCACGGGACGCACACGTCGTCGACGGCGGCCGGGAACGCGGTCACCGGCGCCTCGTACTACGGCCTGGCACAGGGGACCGCCAAGGGGGGATCCGCGGCGTCGAGGGTGGCCATGTACCGCGTTTGCTCGGAGGAAGGCTGCGCTGGGTCGGCCATCCTCGCCGGCTTCGACGACGCCATCGCCGACGGCGTCGACGTCGTCTCGGTCTCGCTCGGCGCGTCGCCGTACTTCTCCCCTGATTTCTCCGAGGACCCGATCGCCATCGGCTCGTTCCATGCCGTGGCCAAGGGGGTCATGGTGGTGTGTTCTGCCGGGAACGCCGGGCCGGACGCGTCCACTGTGGTGAACGCCGCGCCGTGGATCATGACGGTCGCGGCGACCACCATCGACCGCGACTTCGAGTCGGACGTCGTCTTGGGTGGAAATACCACCGCTGTCAAGGTACCATATGCGTTGATTTGCTGCAACCTGACACTTACGAATTTCATACTTTGTCTTTGCAGTATAGCATTTCTTGGTTCATCAAAAATAATTTTAACTCTGTTTTATTGGTGATGTAAATGCAGGGCGGAGCTATAAACTTCTCCAACCTGGACAAATCCCCGAAATACCCGTTGATCGCAGGCGCATCAGCAAAGTCTAGCACAGTTTCTGGTTCTGACTCAGAAGCAAGGTACTCCAATTTATCACCGGTGATGTAACGTTCTGAACTTTGCCTGTAATGTTTCTCACTCGTGCTCCAATGTTGTGGTGTGGCAGTCACTGTGAGCCCGGCACACTGGACGCGAGCAAGATCAAGGGCAAGATCGTGCTGTGCAACCACACGGAGAGCGACACGTCCAAGACGGTGAAGGTGGACGAGCTCAAGAGCGCCGGGGCCGTGGGATCCATCCTGGTGAACGACTTCGGGAGGGCGGTCACCACCGCCTACCTCGACTTCCCCGTCACCGAGGTCACCTCCGCGGCCGCCGCCGACCTTCACAAGTACATCGCCTCCACAAGGTACGATGCAACAACCATTTACCAGTTATGCTCACTCTCAATGCACGTCGAGCTCACACTCTGAATGCATGAACTCAGCGAACCCGTCGCCACGATCACGCCGGCGATCACCGTCACGGAGTACAAGCCGGCGCCCGTCGTCGCCTACTTCTCTTCTCGGGGGCCGTCGTCGCAAACCGGCAACATCCTCAAGGTTGAGTTAAGCCGGCCCTTAGCCAGGTGATCTACATTTTGATTGTGGTCTGTGTGTGCAAACTAACGCGTCCGTGTATACAGCCGGACGTGGCTGCACCGGGAGTGAACATTCTTGCGTCGTGGATTCCGACGTCGTCGCTCCCCACTGGCCAGAAGCAGCCGTCGCAGTTCAACCTCGTCTCCGGGACATCCATGGCCTGCCCCCACGTCGCCGGCGCTGCGGCCACCGTCAAGGCCTGGAAGCCGACGTGGAGCCCCGCCGCCATCCGGTCAGCCCTCATGACAACAGGTAAGCAATGAAACAATCTGACAGATTCATCGTGTCCAGGCCATGCCACTGATACCAGGGTCTCGAACTCCGAACTTCGATCGTCACTGATAATTCTGCCGTGTTGCACCATGCAGCAACTCAGCTGAACAACGACAAGGCGCCGATGACGACGGACTCGGGGGCGGCGGCGACGCCGTTCGACTACGGCGCGGGGCAGGTGAACCCGACCGGCGCGCTGGACCCCGGGCTGGTGTACGACCTCGCGGCGGAAGACTACCTGCAGTTCCTCTGCAACTACGGCTACGGCGCGTCCCAGATAAAGCTCATCACCTCCCCTCCGGCCGCCTTCAGCTGCGCCGCCAACGCGAGCAAGGACCTCATCTCCGACCTCAACTACCCGTCGATCGCCGTCACGGGGCTCGGCGCGGGCGCCAGCAGGACAGTGACCCGTGAAGTCACCAACGTCGGAGCGCAGGAAGACGCGACCTATACCGTCGCCATCAGCGCTCCCGCCGGTCTTGATGTGAAGGTCGTGCCCAGCAAGCTCCAGTTCTCTAGCAGCGTGAAGAAGCTGGCATTCCAGGTCACTTTCTCCGGCAAGAACGCAGCGGCCAAGGCCGCCCTGACAGGCTCCATAACATGGTCAGATGGAAAACATACGGTTCATAGCCCATTCGCAGTCAGCAGCTGAAGTCTAAGATGAGAATTGTATGATATAATCCTCTAGCATGAAAACCATGTACAATGTAGTAGCACCAAGTTGCTGGCATTTTGGTCACGAAGTTTCATGATCAAATTATAATGGATAAAGCTCACTCAAAGTCAGAACAACTAGCTTGAGCCGCGAATAAGCAAAGCTTGCGTATCATTCATTGATAAAAAAAAAGTTAAAAATGAATATAGATAGGGGTACAACACATAACACAAAATAAGGAGGCGTGAATATGGCATCCGGAGCAGGTAGACAGGGGATGCTTGGTCCGAACTACACAGCTAAACCCACTAAGCCCCGAATAAGAGAGGCCAAATTATGTTTTCAATCAGATTTATGAAAAATAATTATGAAACAAAATAAAAGTAAAAAAGGTGTACATGCATGATAACTACACAAACCAAGGTTTTAAATACCACATTTCATTACCATGCTATACTCTCAAACTATTATCACATCCACAACGAAGAGATTGGACCTAAGTGTAAAAGTGACCGCTTTCGTCACTACTAAGGCCGAAAACACTGTTCATGTCAGATTGAAGGGGGATTAGGGCGTACAACACGTGTTTCGGCCCTAGTATAGCCGAAACAGTGCTTTTGACCCTAGTAAGGCGGATTCTTATGCTTTCGGCCTTAGTAATTACGATAGCGTCCTAATTTTGAAAAAAAATCAAACCGTGTGCTATTAAGGGAATTGTTCTTAATAATAATATTATTTTTAAAAAAATCTCATAGTCCCAAAAAAATACATTGGTTTAACGAATGAAATTACTATTATCTAAAAAATAAAATTGACATGCTGCCTACCTACAATAAGATTATCATGGTTTAAATAATACAAATTTCCTTGTTGAAATACAAAAGTTGTCACGGTCTAGATGATAAAATTTTCATACTACATACTCCTTCGTTCTTTGATATAAGGTGTAAAGTTTTTGGCACGGAGATTAAAGAACAAATATGAAGGAAAACTTACAACAGGTTCGGACGGGATTACCCTAGCTAATTGACATGAAAAGATAGAAGGGTTTGCAAGAGATAAGTAAACATGATCAAATCTTTTTTTAAATGTCCACTCGAGTGCTACAATGCAATACACCCTAGATTTTTATTTTTTTTAAATAACTAATACACCTTATATCAAGGAACGAAAGGAGTACAACATAATTACCATAGTTTAATTAATAAAAATGTCATGGTCTAGATGATAAAATTATATTGCTACCTACAATAAAACTACCATGATCTAATTACTAAAAGGCCATGTAACCAACAATAAAACTACCATGGTTTAGTAGATAAAAATGCCATGGCCTAAACGATAAAATTACCACACGCCAAATAAAATAAAACTATTATTGTCTAATTAATAGAATTGTCATAGTCTAAATAATAAAAATGCTTGCCACCTATAATGAAATGCACATGGGAAATTTAGGAAGTTTGTTCTCTAACAAACATGGCAAAGTTTGAAATTTTCATCTTTCCAATGATGGAAAATTTGGGGATTTTGTTCTTTGAAAAGATTTTAAATTTATGGATTTTGTTATTTGAAACTATGGAAAATTTAGGAACTTAGCCACGGGTACATGAAAAAAATGAAGAATTTTGTTCTCTAAATGACATGGCAACCTTTTGAAAAAATGCACAATTTGGCGTGCTACCAAATAAAAATTGTCATGTAATCTTAAATAAGCTATTCATGGTGTATATAAGATATTTGTCATAGTCATCTCGGCCATGAGCCTGAGCGCGCGGCGCATCCAGGAGGACCAAGGAGTCATATGGATGCCGGTGTCGCCGCCGTCTGGGCTTGACGAAGGTGTCATCGACGTCCACCATAGCTTTGAACTGGCTGACCACCGCGTTCAAGAGCAGCACGTACGAATCCGGCGCTGCCATGAACGATGGCTCGTCCTCCGGTCCTACCTAAAAATAATGCGCATACAACTTTGATCCGTACGTGGGGTTACTCGCGTTGTGCACGAAAACAAGAATATATTAAAAGCATATATATGGTTGCTCTTTGCATAGAAAGATGAGTAGATTCAAAAATAGCAAAACGAAAAGAAGAAGAAAATCTTCTACACTGACCCGTGTGAAGTAGTAGCAAGAAATAGATCACCGAGGCTGGCACTCGTCACTGGAGAACACATGGAAGGCAAGAAATACAGCACCGAAGCAGCGGCACCTTGGTCACCGGGCCGGTGCGCCGCAACACATATCCTGGGACACGCGGAAACGGGAGAGGAGGGACGTCTCGGTAGACCGGCAGCGCAAGCCCCTTCTCCAAGCGATCTAGCTGCCGATTATACCGCCGTGCCAAGGCAACCACACTTCCATTAACCAGCTTGCTAGGGCACTCGATCGAGAGCCAATACATGGCGCAGCCGTGCGTATAGCCACCCGCCGCCGACCGTCTGGCGGCGACGCGGGATGCCGTCGCCCACGCCCCGTCGAGGGTCCTATTGGCCCAGTACTCGTCGGTCCATGGAGCAAGATACCTGGCTTGGGTTCTGGGGTGGTCTGGATCGGAACTCCGCGCAGTTGCCGCCGCCGGCTGATAGCAGAGGAGGATCAGGAGGGTGGCGAGGGCTAGCAGAAAAACGGAGATGGAAGGGTTGGCCATATTGATTTTAGGGTTATGTTTCTGGTTTTTCGATGCTCCTCTATATCACGATCACCATGTATCGACAGGTTCGAGTCTAGGGTTCTACCAGTACCCTCAAAAAAAAGAAAACGGGTTCTACCAGAACGTTGGGAAACGCAAAATCTCCTTCAACGCACAGGGCTCAAACTTATCCGGACATTTCTGTTTGTAGTATGGTATGCATTAGATTCTTTTTTTGATGTGTATGCATCACTAGTCATCAAATTTGCTTGTGAGGTTCAGTTTGTGTTAAAAAGTTATAAAATACGTTATTATCTTGCATGGCAATACGTGTCTTATTCATATAATAAAATCGAATTATAAATCCACGTATACATCAGTATGATAAAGGAAAACGCAGCTCATCTATAGCTTTTGCACAAATGATCATCAACCAAAAAAAATACAATCAATGCTGAAGAAATCTCTAAGCTTTACACCAACGTTCATCACCTGTCTTCGACACCACCACAACAACCATCAAAGGAAAAAAAGTAACGGATTACCTTCTCAACCGAACACAACGCGGTTCCATCGCAGATATATAGCTTTGCGAAGCTCCAATGTTGCTCACCAAAAGTGCAGTCATTATCGTTGAACGAATCAGACTGGGGCAACACCCAGACACGCTATCGAACTACAGATCTGGCATCTCCACACGATAAAGCGTTGGAGTAGTAATACATACCTGCCAACCATCAACTGTGATGCTAGCACTCCAAAGTCTAAAAAGGAACTCCGCATCGCGATTTTCACCTCTGTTCCGCCACCGCGGCGATCCCGAGATCGGAACAGCCAAAAGACCTCGTCCCGATACCCTATCGAAGGGAGGATTGATCTCCGGAAGCACTCTTAGGGTCGTAAGACACAACTATAAGGTAGGTTGGCAACAAGCATTAATGTATTCGTGCTAGCTAAATGTAGCAAATATGCTATTCGATTCTAGAGAGCATTCTTAAAATAACACACATTTATGAGCCTTGATTATTAAAAGATGCATTCTACGAAACTTCAATGTTCTCTAGTAAGCCCGCGAAAAGATCTGAGAGTATGGCGCTGATGCTCCACCTGCGGGGTAGGATACTGGCAGCCAGATACTGGTTAATGGTTATGACGCTAAGTGAAACCTGTTCACACAAACTTATAATTCAAGGCATATTCTATTATCAATTTGTGAATCGAAACAACTTAAAGGTTTAGAAAGAAGTTTAACTTAACACTTAAAAATAACTTATACAGTTGCACTCAATTTTTTTAAAATATTATAAAATGTTCGCTCATCTTGAATTATTTTCTTTTATTTTTATAATTTATTCGCTTTTGCATTATATTTTAAAAAGTTTGCACTCAAAAAAATTCAAAATTAAAAAATGTTTGCGTATTTTAATAATTGCTAACACTTAAAAATACATTAATACATATTTAAAAATGTTCACACTTAAAATTGCGTTAAAGTGTAAAGGATGTTAGCATGATTACTCGCATAATCATCCTGCTCTGGTTTTTAAAAACTGTTTGCACTTAATAATAACTAAGAAAATAGAAAACTTCACACTACAAATAATTTTAATTTGCGAACAATTTAATACAGTTAAGTGTACGAACATTTAAAACGTTTTAAAAATGTGAAATATTTTATAAATACGTTAATGGATTTTAATACTTTTAAAAGTATGATCATTTTTTTATTTTTAAGTGCAAACCTTTTTAAAGGAAATTTAAAAAATTGAATGTGAATATTTTTATAATCTAAATAGTTTATCTCCACTAGCTTATTTCTCTTGACATACAGTTTATCCACATCATCAAGTAGGTCCACTTCTTTTCCACTTAGTCTTTATGCATATGCTTCCATTAAAATCGCATGCGCATACAACCTATCACAAATAAATATTAATTTTTTATGCACTAAACCTCACAATTTAGTAGTTATTTTTTTTATAGAAGATCAAATTATGAGCTACCTCGCATTTTCTTATGCAATAATTTTTTTATGAATGCAATATGTAGTTTATATGATTGTTTTAGGTTTCGAAAAGGGTAATGTCTCCACTCTATCGACCGATATATCGTCTCGCCGGTATATTTTCAAGGTAATAAATTTATTTTAAAAAACACACTAATTTTTAGATTTTTCATCAAATTTTGTTAATTTTTTACTCTAAACAATATTTATTTGAAAAATATTTAATAATTAAATTTGACTAAATTTCATAATATTTCTCATATTTTAAAACATTAAATTATTTGTTAACGGTTCCCATAGCAACGCACGGGGTATTATCTAGTAATTTTCAAAGTTTATGCTAGTATAATAAAAGAAAATAAATGGGTTTTAAATAGAGCGAGCGTGAGTGACTGCCCTAATGGCCCGGTCCAATTTGTTTTTATGTTCAGTAAGCGATCCCGACCGGGATACTCCAATTCTCGGTCCACCAAACAGGTACAAGGTTTAATTTAGACCGGGATTCAATAGTTTAGGGTGCTGATTTCCGGGATTCAAAGTTCGGGATTTGATTTAGCTTTTGTGTACAAGTTTAGGTTTCATTTCAAACTTTTTCCTTAGGATAAATGGGTTTGACCCATGAACATTCTGCAAAATTCCTATTGTAAATCTGAAAGACCAATGTATAAAAGGCAAATGAAGGTGGAATCTTTAGTCCCATCTCGGAAGTGAAGGAGGTGTGAGTCCAATTTAAATAGCGGAGTCTCCTTACTTCACTAAGTGATGGATATGAGAAGGTAAATACAACACCACGTGCACTTTGCCTGGTAGGACCCACTTAACAAAACGGGTCTATAGGGCGCTAGGGAAGGGGTATAAAATGGTACTTGAATCTACATATCCACATAGAATCCCCCAACCACTGGAATCCATCATTTTCTATCTCAATTCATCATTTGAACTCATACTAACCACAAAGGGAAAAGAAAAGAAGGATTCTAGTTCTAGTTTGCCACTACTTGGACTCAATTTGGATTGCCGGAGGAGAAAACCATTTCAGTTAGTATATGACTTAGTCATAAAGAAGAGATCATCATTCTACTAACAAGGATCTAGTTTAGGCTTTCTCGAATTAGGTTTCATAAGATGCTAAAATAGTGGAAGTACCATCACGTCTACCTAAAGCAAATGGTTTTTGTAGATTGAGAAATGGTTTATATAGAATGAGATATAATTCGTATGTTACTTTAATACTTCATGCACATTCTTATCTTAGATATTTTGCCAATGCTTGGGCTCTGAGCGGAGCGTGAGTGTGCGACATGCAACATGCGACATGTGCGTGAATGATCCACCAAAATCCAATCTATGGCCTTGTAGCGATGAGGTTTCGTTTTGTCATTCTATTTTTTGGGCTCTTATATAAATACTCACGGCCAATGACTAACTGAAAATGAGTTTGGGTTTTACCTCCCCTCGCTACTTGCACCGTCACCAACGAGCAGCAGAGCAGGTCTCGGAAACATCTCGCTCTTGGGATCCTGCATCAAGAGAGGGCAAATTAGGATTTTGGAAAACGCTTCGTACGACTGGTCCAGTTCATCACGACAAACCGTCTTCCATCCAAGTTGGATGTCGTCATGTACCGCCGTCTGCTGCAACCCATCTTCGCCAATATCGTCCTCAACAACATTGCTCCTGCATCAGCCACGGCTACTTCATCTACATGCACTTAGCATCGGGTTTTTTTCTACGGTCACCAATTACTCTTCCCCTATCATCTATAAATAACTTGCCACATCAGATTATATGCCTCTTTGACAATCTTAGTACTTGTACATGGTGAAGCATTGTAAAGGCCTCATTAGAGGCGTGTTTTTCAACAGAGATCACGGTCTGGTTCGAATATTGTGGCATCTAAGCCTCAGGAGTGTGTTTTAATTTCCTTGTTATCCGTGACAATTCTTTTTACTGTGTTTGTGTTCATTTAGCGTTGGTGTATGTGTAGGCCGATGGGCCAAAAGTCGGAAATGTTTGTGATTATATCATCCACTTGCTATAAAAACTTTCATTTTTTGAAGAAATTTGGTGACACCAAGTAGTATAAATTATCCAAGTTGGGCATACAAGTACGATTAAGCACACAATTTTCAAATTCCAAGTCCAAAAAGGGGAATCTGAAAATATATATTTATTCCTAATATAGGACGGAGCTGAGGTGATTCAGCTTCCTCTTGTTCTTCGGAGGCAGAAGCACCGAGCTGAGAGCATTGGGAGTGGCCAAGGCGGCTTTCAGTAGCTCCGTGAGCTACAATAGAAAATAAATATCATCAACAGTTTGCAAATCAAAGGATATCATGGAAGAACAATTTTTGATAAAAGGTACTCCCTCCGTTTCGAAATAACTGTCTTAGCCTTAGTACAACTTTGTACTAGAGCTAGTACAAAATTGAGACAGTTATTTTGGAACGGAGGGAATACTAACCTGAGATTTTGAGAGGGTAAATTCTTTCTCCACAAGATCATTTGACTGAATCTTGGCCTCACTAACTACTTGTATAGTGTTCTCCAAGGATAAAGGAAGAATATGCAGATTATCAGTCACCATGAAGTTCTGAGGGCCATGCTTGACATATGCTTCACCCTTGCCACTTTCTCCAGTTGGGGATTTCGGATTACACTCACAGAGGTTTGTGGTCTTTACAGTGTCACGGCAATTGACATAGTTGCCATTTCGATCTTTGACGTGACAATTGACATGCTTGGGAAAACCTAACATCTTGATGCATTTGAAACATGCCTTGATTTGTTGCTTCCTTGGAGCTAATTCTTCAGCTTGCACTATCTCAGTAGCTCCAGAAGTAAAGAAAGGCCCCAGTTTTGGTGATTGTAGCAAGCTCTGGGCAATGTTCTCTAATGCATCCTTTAGCACTTCCATCTATACTAGTGTACAGATTACTGATGCATCCAATTGATGGCCACGAACCATACGTCTTAATGATGCATCCTAATGGCAGGGTCAGCAAGCCAAATAGGAGATCAACGAAATCGTCATTAACTTCACCATACAACAGCGACGAGCCGTTCGTCTGAAGAACTCTTATCTTCACATTCTGTACCTCATGCTCAGCATCATTTTCCTGCTTAGGATGTAAACTCTCCGGGAGCATCTCTAGGACTGAATAATCATTTGCTATAGCAACATCAAAATAGTGACCAGTTAAAGGCTGTTTCGACGTCAATGATCTCTTGAGCAAGCTAGTCATCTGTAAAAATAAAAACTGATTACAAGAAAAATCCACGGAATATTACCGAATTTAATAAAATAAAAATCGAATAGTCAGCAAAATAAAACTATTTTTGAATGACAAACCTCGACTGAACTGAGCTGGATCGTCTTCTGCTCAAGACTGGAGGGATCCTGCACTCCGAACTTGTTAAAAAGTGACAGCATGAGAGAAGTTGAGGCTGGTGCTACTTGGAGATCATCAGTGACGATAAACTTCAAGCAACCTTTGACAAAAACTCCATCTGCGGAACCAGTAGCAAAAGTGCTAGTATCAACATTCTCCGGCCACTCTCCAGGGATCTGCCCCATGACTTTGCCGCATTTGCAGAGAGCGCCGGGAACGGAGCTAAACGAGCCGTCGGCCTTCGCGCAACCGCAAACATAGACCTCCCTGTGCTTGGTGTCGTCGACTCTGACCTTGAGGTCACAGCATGTCCTCGTCGCAGCGCTGATGGGCCTAAGCAGCATCGCCTTGCAGGCTTCGGTTCTGAAGAAGTCGGTGGGGAGCTCCTCCACGCTCTTGTAGATCTCGTCGAGGCATCCGACCTGGGACTGCTTGCCGAGGAGGCGAACGACGGTGCCCAGAGGCAGCGTGAGGAAGCCGAAGAGCACGTCGACGAACTCCTTGTCGGACTCAGGGAAGAGGACCCTGTTCTTCTCCTTGTCCACGAAAACCTTCGCGTCGACCGTCGGTTCTTCTTTCGTCGCCATGGTGGAGACTGGAGAAGTAACAGAAGTTGATCGGTGGCGGATGCGTGCTCTGGCATGTAGGGTGTCGCCTTGGGGCTGAAATATGGTATGGATCCGGGAAGTTCACGAGACGTTTGAAGCTGAAACGGCGGATGGATTGCACGGCCTTTGGGTGAAGAGTGGGTTTAGCATTTGGGTCTGTCTAAAACACATGTACATGTGACATCACATGTACGTTGACGTCAGCCTATTTTTTCTAGTGCTGTTCTTCCTCGCTCGTTCATTTACCCCCTGTTCGCTTTGTATTTTTTTGTTTGTTTGTTTTGCGAAAAAAAGGTCCATCAACTTCTGTGAAAATGAAACTATCATTCGCCCAATTATCTAGGTGCATAAAAGGCCGGCCCAAGTGTGCGGGAGGCCACAGCCTCGTTTTTTGTTTATTTCACATTAATTTTTCTTTTGTTCGTATTTTAAAATAATATCAATAATTACATTTAAAATGTTTTTACTGTAGACACAAATTACGTTATAAATGAAAAAACATCATTATGTTATTTAATCAATATTAATCAAGCATTTTGAAAATATATTAAACATGTATGTAATTTGTTTATCATATATAAGGAAAATGTATAAACCATATTTCAATTATTTATGAAACAATGTTGATCATCTTTTAAAATTTAATAATTGTATGTGGAATTGTTTTTTAAAATATATTAAAATTTCTAATCATGTATTAAAAATTGTTAAACCATATATGAAAAAAATATTGACCACGTATTTATAAAGTATATACCAAAATTATACAATTTGTATTAAAAATGTAGATCATCTATTTTTTGTAAATGATCAAAAAAATATTGATATTGTATTTTAAAATTTTAAACATGAATGAAAAATATTAAATATCTATACGAAAATATACAGATAAAAATATAAAAAAATTGAAAAATATTCGGACCTAGTTGTGACTCATTGCTGGACTTGCAACTGAAGAAAAATAGTCAAACCCAGTTGCGACTCGTCGCTGGACATGCAACTGAAAAAAAGTCGAACCCAGTTGCGGCTCATTGATGGACATTCAACCAAGGAAAAAAGTCAGACCTAGTTGCGACTGATTGGTGAACTTGCAACTAAGAAAAAAAAGTTGGACCCAGTTGCGACTCGTCGGTGGACATGCAACTGAAAGAAACGGACCCAGTAGCGACTCGTTGGTGGACTTGCAACTGAGAAAAAAAATAGTCGAACCCAGTTGCGACTCGTTGGTGGATATGCAACTGAAAAAAAAAGTCAAACACAGTTGCGGCTCGTTGATGGACTTGCAACTGAAAAAAAAATCAAACCTAGTTGCAACTCATTGATGAACATGCAATTGAGAAAAAAAAGTTGGACCCAGTTGCGACTCGTTGGTGGACATGCAACTGAAAAAAAGTCAGACCCAGTTGCGACACGTTGATGGACTTGCAACTGAAAAAAAAATAGTTGAGCCCAGTTGCGACTCGTTGGTGGACATGCACCTAAAAATAAAATCGAACCCAGTTGCGACTCGTTGATGGACTTGCAACTGAGAGAAAAATAGTTGAACCCAGTTGCGACTCGTTGGTGAACATGCAACTAGAAATAAAATCGAACCCAGTTGCGACTCGTTGATGGACTTGCAACTGAGAGAAAAATAGTTGAACACAGTTGCGACTCGTTGGTGGGCATGCAACTAGAAATAAAATTGAACCCAGTTGCGACTCGTTGATGGACTTGCAAATGAGAAAAAAAATAGTTGAACTCAGTTGCGACTCGTTGGTGGACATGCTACTAGAAATAAAATCGAACCCAGTTGCGACTCATTGGTGAACTTGCAACTGAGAAAAAAAATTGGACCCAGTTACGACTTGTTAGTGGGCATGCAATTGAAAAAAAAGACGGATCTAGTTACGGCTCGTTGGTGGACATGCAACTAGGAATAAAAAGTCGGACCCAGTTGCGACTTTTTGGTGGCATGCAACCGAGAAAAAAAGTTATACCCAGTTGTGACTAGTAGGTGGACTTGTAACTGAGAAAAACAAGTTGGATCCTGTTACGACTCATTGATGGACTTGCAACTAAGAAGAAAAAAAGTCAGTGAATTGCAGCTGGGACATGTCGATGAAGAATTATGATATAATACTAAAAAATATTTGGTGTGTATTAAAAAATAAGTATCGTATGATATAAAAATATATTAATTTTTATATTAAATATGTTCATTTTATATAACACAAACATAAATATGTATTTAAAACTTTATCATGTTAACAAAATAGTAAGTATTTAAAAATGTTCACAATATGTCATGAAAAGTTATAGAAAATTTTTAAAAAATAAAAATAATAAAAATTCGGAACTGAAATAGAAACAAAAGGAAAATAATAAAACAACCAGAAAATCGAAACATAAACGAAAACAGGACAGAAAAAACATAAGAAAAGTATATATGGCCAGGCCCACAACGCTTCAGAGGATGAATGAAATCGCAAAAGAAAAACTCCAGCCAGCTCAACAGACGAAAAAAGCTCATAACGCTTCGCCCCCACCTGAAACACTACCGATCGCCCAGCGCGCAAAATAGAGAGATATGGATCGAACTGGGTACATGTGACCTGGTTAAAACGCATGTACATGCGTTTTAGCAGATCCGTTAGCATTTATGTTTAGCTGTTCGATTTCCACGTGAAAGCTTCGATATGAAGCTGGAAAACGCTTGGCGTTTGGCCATACAATAAGGATGAGTCAGCAGGCTATAAGAGATAAAATAATATACTTTTGCTTAGGTGGATGAAAGAAAAAATGAGAGAGAAGGTAAGCGGGCTCTTAGCTAATAGTCAACTCTAACACGTGCTCCTAGGCAGTTTGTAAGAGTGAAATGTGGGTCATATGTAATAAAAGTTGTACGTTTTTGTCACTAACTATTGTACAAACCGGCTATAAGATAGGCTATAAGATGACTTAGCTCTACTATTAACCATGCTCTAACACATTCTCCATATTTAAGCCCTAAGACGGTGTACATTCTGCAACATACACACGCACTTGACCGTATCACCTTCACCCCCACCAGACACCATGGCGGCCACCAGAGTAGATCCGCCGATCGAGTTCAAGGTTTTCGTGGACAAGGAGAGGAGCAGGGTGATCTTCGCGGAGTCCGGCATGGATTTCGTCAGCATGCTCGTCGCCTTCTTCGCGCTGCCCCTCGGCACCGTCGTTCACCTTCTCGACAAGCAGTCCCAGACCGGATGCCTGGACGAGCTCTACAAGAGCGTGGAGGAGCTCCCCACGCGCTTCTTCAGAACTGAAGCCTGCAAGGCGATGCTGCTGAATCCCCCCAAGGAATATGGGGAGAGGCTTGAGAGCTCTGCTGCTGCCGGTGGTTCTGACGCCGGAGTTTTTGTTGAAGGAGACGCGACGTTCGTAGTCACCGATGATTTCCATGTTGCACCGGCGTCGACGTCTCTCATGTTGTCCCTTCTGGACAGGTTTGATGTGCAGGATCCCTCCTGTCTTGAGCAGAGGACTCTCCAACTTACTTCTGACGTGGTTTGCATATCTGAACTATGTTTTTATTTATTCAGAAGCTTGTAATATAACAGAACTGGTACGTGACTTTTTCTGTGAACCATCTGTTACAGATTATTAGCCTGCTTAAGAGATCATTAACGTCCAAGAACGCTTTCACTGGTCACTGCTTCGACACTGCGATTGCGTCTGACGATTCTGCCATCCATATTCTCACTGACAAATTCTATCCGGAACAAGGAAATGATGCCCATCACACGCTGAACAATGTCAAGATAAAGGTTCTCCAGGCGAAGAACAACTCATCGGTGCTGTATGCTGAAGTTGGTGCCAACTTTGTGGACCTTCTCTTTGGCCTACTCTGCATACCACTAGGATCCATCATGGAGACATATGGCAACCGCGCATCCAAAGTATGTCTTGATAATCTATACGGCAGCTTAAATGGTGATGCTCGGGAATGCGTAAGATCAGGGTGCCAGGTCCAGTTGGCACCCTTCTTTGGTTATGCCACTAGTAATCTACTTCAAGTTAAAGAACAAGATACAGGTAAGCAAGCGAATATTGATAATTATTGTCTCCTGGAGTTTCTGCATCCTTATCGGTCTCATTAACATATCCCAGGAAATTTAAGAACCAGAGGCCATCTTGGACGCGATTCAAAGTCACCAAATGGAGGATGTGACAATGGGGAAACATATGTGAAGCAGGAGCCTCGGAAATTTATGGTGACAGATAATCTGCATATTCTTCCTCTGTCTTTGGCAAACACTCTGCAAGTTGTCAGTGGAGCCAAGACTCAGAGAAAGGACCTTGAGGTGAAAGAAATCGCTCCGACAAAATCCCAGGTTGTGATTCTCTGTCAGTATAATCATTAAACTCACCCGACTCTGGTTCGCTAACTCTAGGTATTACTAAACTTTCAGGTTCTGGAGCTGCTGAAAGCTGCCTTGGTAACTCGCAAAGCTCTCACCTCTGTGTTTCTGCCTCGAGAATAAGGCGCTGCGTCACCACTGCTACGATGTCTACTATTGCAGTTGCAGAAGAATAAGAAATCTTTTTCCTACCCTTGGCAAGCTGAAGTGATTTTAAACCATACTACGTGTTATCTTAATTCCCCTTGTCGAACGTGGACCATGAATGCTCTTTTCATTTCATTATATAAGGCTGGCTTATCCCAATGCATACTCTATATATTTGTTGAAAGTGGGCCATGAATGAATGGGGCGTTTTGATGACCAAGCTTCATGGAATCCTTTATTTGCAATTTTTAAAATTCATATTTTTATGTTCCAAAAAAATGCAAATAAATACACATATACATTTTCAGGACATAATACGTTGAAATGAGGGTTGTCTAAATAAAAGGCATAATGTCCATATGTGTAAATTTTCAGGACAAAATACGTTGAAATGAGGGTTGTGCAAAAACAAAAACATAAATCTAAGGCTTTTCAACACATGATACTATTCATCCATGAATTTGTTTTTTTTCAGAGGTGGCATTCTAGCTATTTCATCATAAATTTTTACACATATACATTTCATCCTTCTATACCGGCATATTTTTGTTTAAGTTTTTTTTAATGGAAAGATTGAATTTTGTTTTTTTTAGAAATGAAAGACTCCATCGAGCTTGGTTACCAAAAGAAATTGTATACCATGAATGCTCTTTTTATTATAACTACTCCCTCCAGCTAAGTGCATAAGGCACATTACGAAAATCAGATTTTCTTAAAACGTCTAGGCGCCTTTCATTTAATCTTCTCCTCGTTTCTTTCTCAACCTCGTTTGTTTCTCATTAATTACTCCTCTGCCTTATTAACAACCTATGCATGCAGCGCAACTAAATGTTAATTGGGCAAGGAATTGAATACGGCTGCATGCCAGCACGTATGAAGGCCTGCATGTAGTAATTAAGGATTCAATGCTCATTTTTTCTCTCCTTTAAACTGCTTTGTGATTGGAGGAATACCCGGTGACAATAAGGATTCAAAACGTTTCTACCAATATATAACATAGGGAAACGTCTACCGCCGACCGACCGCGTCAACCTGTGCGTGTTAATCCCTTTGCTATAACGATCACGATTGGAGCTGCGACCTTAATTTAAAAAGGAAAATAATTGTGGCCGGCCGTAGAATAAAATGCTACTATCTGTACTACTATTACACTAAAATACTACTCCCTTCGATCCAAATTAATTGACATACTTAGTATCAGCTTGTACTAAAGTTGTACTAAGTGTGCGTCAATTAATATGGACCGGAGTGAGTACTATATTGATCTATGTTACTTTTTACTAAACGGATGTATAAAAATGCTACTAATAATTTTTAGTGCTAAGCGCATTCATTTGGTAGCATGATATAAAAATGCTACTAATAATTTTTGCTACAACAAAAAAGATGAAGTGTGATCGGTGATGATGGATCCCAAGTTGCAACCGTTATAAATTTTTGTTGCATCCATGTACAAAAATGTTGCAACCATACCGCAAATTTTGTTGCAACCGTTATAAAAAAAGCTACGAACGATGATCAAATTTGCTGTCATCGAGGAAGCAAGGGCGTGGAGTTTGGTCGGTCTGCTCAAAGGTAATTTTGATAGGTTTTTGTAAGAGCAAAGTGTTGCCTCATGAGTTTTGGATATTGTTGGACAAAAAAGTAGAGGAACTATCAAGTTTTCTAGTGCAAAACAGATGGTTAGGTTCCTGAAGTTATAGGTTGGTGCTAAAGCTTCAATGAAGATTTACACATTCTCTGAAGCATATGCTCTGGAGCGAAGCTCATCACGGATGTCGACCCCCAAAAAGATAAGGAATCCTGAAGCACGTCTCATCGAAGGAGATGATCAAGATGACGCAAGACTTGGTAGTTTTTGTGTAGTTCTTTTTTACTTCTTTGAGTCGTAGGAAAAACCGTACTATCAAGAGGGGTTTAGTAAATGTACTCCGAAGGTTTTGGTGAAAAGACTCAGATCGAATCCAAACCAGTGAGAAGCCAGAGATGAGAAATCTCATGTGCACTAGGTAATGCTTCACCAGCGAAGACTATGTTCTTTCTGCTCCTGAAGCTTAACCAAGTCCGTGAGTCAGCTTTACTTGTTACGCAAGTAAAGTTGCGCAATGAATAGAAATCCGACCGTTGCGGACAGGTGTCAAGCTGTCGCATCGGGTCACTTCAGTCATTTCACACCTTGGGATCGCCACCTATAAATAGGCCACCCCCGCCCTAATTGGCGGGCGGCTGCTCCAAGATTATTCTCTGACAGTTAAGAGAGAGAGCAATCCCACCGAAGCAAAACAAAAACCCATCCACCGAAGCACAAGTCCTACTGATCTGAGTTGATTCACTATGACTTAGGAAGAAGTTTGCTAGCCTTGTTATCTTGGAGAACTACAATTCTCCTAGAAGTTTAGAGAGTTTTTCTTCAGAGAGCGAAAAGTAATTGTCACCCCGAAGTCCAGTTTGTCAAAGGTTTCGGTGATTTCCTCAATAATCAACCACGAGTGAAGAACTGGCCAAGCTCAAGGAGATTGGTGCAGTGGAGAAACGGACGGAGTGAGGTTAGCTCCTGTGTTCAATCACAAGTCCCTCCAACCAGACGTAGCACTTTGCAGAGTGTGAACTGTTCGACCAAACATCGCCGAGTCAAGAGTTCGTTTTACATTCCGCACTTACATTCAGTATTGCAATTGCTTCTGTGATTTGATTCAATGCAACTGATTTGATGCTTTTGATTCGCTATGTTGTTCTTCACTCTAGTTCTGCTTCGTTGTTTACCTTTCTGTTGAATTACTTTTGCTGCTAAGTTATGCTTCACTTCAGAGTTTCATGCGAAAATTTGAAGTGATCATTCACCCCATCCCCCTCTGATCACATACTTGGTCTTTCAGTTTTTCCTGGCAATGTCGATGTGGGTTAGCCGTGAGTAGTTCCCCTAGGTTTAGCCTGCCAATCGATTTGGTCTTGTTTCCCTTGTAAGCAAACAAGTGTAGAGAGGCTCTTTACCCCTTTCCAATCTTTAATATATGATACTCATCACTATGCGTATTCAAGAGAAAAAAAATACTCGGTGCAAGGACATGCACAATGCTTACAACTAGGGATGAAGAAAATGGAGTGGAAACTTTCCGCTTTTCCGCGGCGGGGGGGGGGGGGGAGGAGGAGGAGAGGAAATATGTAAAGGGAAATGGAAATTTGCAAAACGAAAATGAAAGTGTTTTTTATGTGAAAACGGGGGAAAACAGAACAAGGTTTTTCGGTGGAATAGACATGGAATGGAACTTTTCATTTCCGTGAATATGGAACTTCGGGTCTTACTATGAGTCTATGTTCGCTTTGCTTCGCATGTAGCAAACAACACACAATGATAGAATGTAAGAATGACCAATGTGAGGCACAATTGCTATGATCACACTGATACGTCCAAAATGTATCTATAATTTTTGCTTGCTCCATGCCTCTTTTGTGTGATATTGCTATGATATTGATGAACTTCCATACACTTTTGATCATATTTGGACTAACTTATTAACTCAGTGCACCCCAGTGTCAGTTCCTGTTTTCTGCCGTTTTTCTATTTCAGGTTTCCCCCATATTAAAAGTGCTCCAAAAATTATGGAAAATCCAATAAAAAATCAGCGATCAGGAAGCTTCCGAAATCACCGAGGGGGCCAGAGGGGACCCACCAGGGCCCCAGGCGCCCTCCCGGCGCGCCCCAGGGTGGGGCCATGCCAGGGGGCCGCCTGGACCCCTGGTGGCCCCCCTGGCTGCCCCTTCGCCTATTTATTCCCCGTGACGCAAAAACCCCGAGAGGGAACCCTTTTTCGCGATCTCTCCTCTGTTCCGTCGCCGCCGCGCTTCCAAGATCGGGAGCACCAGAAGACCTCTTCCCGGCACCCTGCCAGAGGGAGGAACCACCTCCAGGAGCTTCTCCACCACCATGGACGCTTCCCGAATGAACCGTGAGTATTCCACCTTGGACCATGGGTCTATGATCAGTAGCTATGTGATGTTCTCCTCCCCTCTTTGTTCTTCATGGATTAGACCTCGTGAGCTTCCCTGCATGATCGAGGCACATATGTAATATTTCTGTTGTTGCTATGTTGAGTTTGCTGGGATCCGATGGATTATGAGATTATGTTCAGATTGTGTTTGAGTAATATATTTGATTCTCCTCTTTTATATTTATGTTCTTGAGTAATTCTTGCATGTTCTCCGTTGATGTTTATTGCTTTGGCCAAGTAGTAGGTAGTGACTCCAAGAGGGAGCGTTATGCATGATTGTGGGTTCATGCCCCCCGATGACTAGCTTGAGTGACAGAAACATGAGTCTAAGGAATGTGCTGTTGCCACAAGGGGAAAACAACGGTGCTTGTACTTGCGGGTGCAAGAATTGTTTACTTTACGCAAAGTTCTTTAATGCAGTTGTCTGTTGCTTTGAGTTTACACTTTGGATGGGATTCGCAACTTAATACCAGCGAGATGTTCTGGATAGATATCTCAAGGTGGATGATTAGTAGGTAGATGTATATGGATTTCAATCTACTTGTCTTGGCGTACCGCCCATGTTTTTGAGCCTCTTCCTTTCTTTATAGCATAATTAGCATTGGTTTGCGCACATAATCCTGTCAATTGCCCATATGTAATTTGTTTATCTCGCATGGCTATTTTATCGTCTTTTGGGAGAGAGACGTCACCAGTGAACATCATAGGACCCCGGTCCATATTTCCAATATTGTTTACATCTTCAATTTACTTTTAGCATTTACTTTTCCGTTGCTATCACTATCATTATTATCCCGTGCGTTTTATCCTTTGTAAACAACAAGGCCGAAGGGATTGACAACCCCTTTGTACTCGTTGGGAGCAAAGTTATCTGTTGTGTGTGCAGGTCCACGACAACCGCTAATCTCTGGCGACGTTGTCACCTTCCTGTCGTTGCCGGAGTCCTACTGCAGACAAACCTCGGTATCTTCACTGAGGGAAATTTGTTGTTGTCTACATCTCAACCTTCCACTTTGGGTAACCAACGAGGGGCGAGAAGTAAACTCTCGTGACATCACACACACATAGTACCCACATGGAATTTCCTAGTACTACTACAATATTGCGCTAAGTCACTAACATATTCATATAATCTTAGCCATGCCAACGAATGTTTAATTTTTTGGTTTATCTATTGTTCAAGGGTTAAGTTCCGGTAACACCAACTTTTGATTTCATGTCCGCTTGTATTCGCACCATGTTTGTTTCCGATAATATTTGTTTTCATATTCATTTTCAGAATTTTTGTATTTGTTTCCGCTTCTACAAAATAGTATAAAAACAAATATGGTAGCATCCAGTTCATCCGTTTCAGCTTCGATTTCACCCTACTTACAACTTCAAAAAAAATTGACGGGTAAAACACTTTATTCCTCACATAATAGATATATCGTTTACAAGGTATTGAGAAATAAAGTCAGGGATATCAGACTCCCTGAAGCAAGATGATCTATTTGAGAAGTTATTCTTTGCTAGACTGTCGGCAACTTGATTAGCTTCACGACAGCAGTGTTGAAACTTTATCTTTTGGAAATCCATAGTGAGCATTCTACATTCCAAAATGGTGGCAGCATTTGGTCCGAGGGCATCATCAGGATTTTGCATAGCCTCCACGGCTGTCAGACAATCTGATTCAATTTCCACTTGTTTGCATCCAATTTTTGCGGCCAAGTAAATGCCATTCCTGATTACAAGAAATTCTGCATCTTCCGTTGTCAAGACATGGGGTATAAACCAGTTAGTTGCAGCAATAAAATCTCCTTTTCTATCCCTCGCAACCGCCCCAGCCGAGCCAGACCTTGTATCTTCATGGAAAGCAACATCCACGTTGATTTTGATAAGATCATGTCCCGGCTTCATCCACAAGTGATCACGAGGCCTGGGCAAGATCTTATGACTATAAGCTCGAAAGTAGTTTGTGGTTAGGGCCTTGATAGACATTGTAGTCTTTGTTGCGTTTGCCACCTCAATCCCTCCCACCATTTGTCTCCTTTGCCACCATATATACCAGATTGCCACCACTATCAGTTCAGCTTTTGGTAATTCATGGATAGCTCCCGAGAGACTTGACTAGATCTCTATAGTTGTTGATCCTGATCGGTCCTCCTGCACCGCTCGCCTTACATCCTCAAGAAGTCCAAGCGCTTCCCATACTGTTTTAGCTCTTTTGCACGTGAACAAACAATGTTGGACATCTTCTGCACCTTTTTTACAAATGGGGCATTGTGCCGACACAGGCACATGTCTCGTGGCTAGAACATACAAAGAGGGAAGGACCCCATGCAGCGATTTCCAGAGACAGTGCTTTATTTTCCCAGGAATTCGAAGGCTCCAAATATTCTTTCAGATTTTGTTTACAGTTCTTCGTGTTCCACCCGAACTGGTGCTCAAATTCTCGATGGTAAGCTGATCTGACCGAGAAGGCTCCAGATTTCGTGTAGTTCCATGCCACAAAACCGTCAATGATATGAGGGCTTAGTGGTATAACAAGGATCATCTGAACATCAACTTCAACTTGATACATCGTAGCCTACCATTCCGATTGAATTTATTAATGATGATATTACATCGCACCCCATCATACAAGCATTTTTTTTACAATTTATCCCTTTTTAATCCAAAAACAACGCTAAGATGGCAGTCAGTAAAAAAAACAAGACAGAAAAGAACGTCCAGCCTTCCAGTCAGCGGAATAAAAAAAAAATCCAGCCGTCTAGGTCGCCAGCACTAGATCGAGTGCTCCTCCGGAGGAGCGCCGACCACCACCAGGGCCAGCGCCAGCTCCTCCTCCGGACAGCACCAGGTTCTCCTTCAGCTGCTCCTCCGGCCAGCGCCGTGTCCAGGTGCTCCTCCGCGGCTCCGCGCCAAGACTGCCTCCGCTTCCTCCTCTACCGCCACCTCCGTCCGCGCCATTGATGGATGCGTCTTCTTCCTCCTCCGCCTCCGGATCTGCAAGTGCGGCGCCATGTTCTTCCTCCTCAGCCTCAGGGTCTTCAAGTTCAGTGACATCATCTTCCTCCTCAGCCTCCGGATCAGCATCAGGTCAGTAAACTGGAGTAAATTTAGGAGTACACCAGCAAATTCTTGCACAGGATGTAAAATCAAAATGATGATGCACACATGAGTAAATTTAGGATTACTCTAGCCAATTTCCTGCACAAAATGTAAATTCAAAATGATGATGTGCACAGGAGTAAATTTAGGAGTAAAATGATGCGGTTGTTGTTAAGAATGATAATTTACCTTCCTGTTTGGTTATGTAGCGGACGTGGTTTCTGTTGCGGAGTATCTAGATTATGTAGCTAACGCGGTTTCTATTTATGTAAATCATGGGGCAACCACTTTCTAAAAAACGTTCATCCTAAATGCTGATACAAGCTCAGACAGCAAACTTGGAAGGAAAGCAGCAAGAAACAGAACATGGCATAAGACATTGCGTAGCTACCTAAAGAGGAAAGAGTAAGAACCCTCGGCCCTGAACTTGCGGTTCCCAGACACCTCAAAGACCCTCCTCTTGTCTTTGACAGAATTCCTCAAAATGCAAACAAGCAACTCGATCCCTCGGGGTAGAGAGGGTAGGAGTCGTCCCGGTTGCTTCCACCTGAGGAAACAGCAGCAGTATGAGCTCTGTTTCCACTCTGCGAAAGATGATGTGGATATCAGTTCCAGTCAATTTGGAGTACTAAACTGAATATGCACTAAACTGAAATTTATTGAATTTGCACTAAACTGAGTTTTATTGAATATGCACTAAACTGAATTTTATTGAAGTTGCACTGAACTGAATGTTATGGATGCATCTAACTCAGCTTCATCATTTTTGCAGTTGATCAGCTGCCACGAAATAAATACCTTCCAGATGATCACAGATTTGGAGCTTATATCGCATTAAGAGCGCTCAGTAAAGATAGAGAAGTAGAGAAGAAAGACAAAGAACTTGTAGCTGATCTATTGAAAACAAGCGTAAGAACTGTCGAGAGAATATGGAAAGTTGCAAATGAGCAGGTTGCTAGAGGGGAAGAAGTTGATTTGTCCAACAAAAAGAAAGGCAGATCTGGTCGCCAGAACCCATGTTCTGCCTAATGATCCGGCCTTTATAGCAGCTGTAGCAGACACAGGCTAGATATCAGGTTGATACAACAACCTGCCAACTCACCGGATATGAATGCGCTGGACCTGTGCTTCCTCAGTTCTATCCAGCCCTTGATACTTGAAAGTGTACCAAACACTATCAAGGAACTGATAGAATCTGTTGAAGAGGCATACGACATTATGATGTTCATAAGCTAGACAAAGTGCCTGTAACTCTGCAGTCAACTATGTTGTAATCCTTGTTTAGAAAGAGTAGTTTGTTAAAAAAAAGCACTGTATATACTCCTTTGATTCTGTTCCTAAACCAATTTAAACAGTTACTCATAGTGTTTAAATTCATCACAGTAACAAGGAGCAACTGTTTAAATTGATTTCTTACTCCTAGTAAACCAACAGTGTGCATCCATGAAAAAAGAGCTGAAATACTCCAGCAAGAACATGACAGAACTACTCCTATCAAGAAATTACTACTCCAGCAACTTTTAGCTGATCCAACAAAACTACTCCAACAAAATTACTCCAGCAAGATGACCACATGTAACCAGGCTACTTTAACAAAACTACTCCAACAAAATTACTCCTAGCACTACCAATACTACTACTCCTAGAACCAGGCTAATTTAGATTCAGATACGGAATCAGATTCCACAATCCAGTTCTGTGTATCAAGGTATCAAACACCATGGATGAGAGAAGACATACACTGCAAGCAGCGAAGCAGGGCCTTCCAAGACAGCCGTGATTCCCTCACGGTGACAGTGGCGGTGTCCCTGGCGACTGTGCTGCCTCAAAACTCGACCTTAACTGATTGTACATTGACAAGGCAGTGCAGTGAGTAGGTGACTCTGAACCCTGAATTCTGACCTTGCCGTCGTCAGGCGTACTTACCCACACAAAGGTGTTAATGTCGATGGTCTTGTGGCGGCCGGTGAGGCGGCGCTTGTAATTTACATCTCGGGAACAAATGGCTGGCTAGCAGTCCAGTGCAACGGCAGATCAAGTTGAAACATTTGGTACAAAAAGATGAAATGCTCACTGAATTTTATTAAATAAGTTCAAAACCAACAAAAGTTAAGATCAATCGCTTTCATGCCCGATCCACAGAAGACGTAAGTTGGGGGTAAAAGTTGCAGAGCTAAACCTCCAAGAAAGAAGATAAGAAAACATCAAACATGAAGATAAACTCACCAAAATATCTCCTTCAAATGAGCCCCATTGACATTTCTGGATAGATGATCAATCTGTAGAACAACCGACTGAGGAGCAGGAGATCTCATTTCCTGAAGCAAATAGCACCTATTTGGTAAGAATATTACGTGCACAACAAGAGAGCACAATGCATGCTCAGCATATCTAAGTCCCAGCAAGGGAAACAACAAGGGCAGTACATGACGAACGGCGGCTTACTTAAATCGAAATATATCTGCTCAGCTAAAATCGAAAAGCATCCCAAATGCCACTGGTAAAAAATCGTGAGAATGACACTACACCAGGCTAACATGAAGGAACTGGAAAAGCTCAAAAGACAGATGGATAGGTACAAATTCGAGATCATGACCAAAATCGTATAGTGAAGTACAATTGTACAAACATGGCATAGATGGATAGGTGCACACAGGAATAAATGACAAGCAATACCTAAAACATTTTAACACATCAGGCCAGTTTAAAATAAGATAGTCAGTCAAGTTGTACAGAAAGTGATCAGCAGAACAAGCTCCAAGTGACCTACCGCCGTCTGGGAGGACAAGGTGAGCACCTAGGGGAGTTTCTGCGCGATGATTGACTGCCACGACCCCTCCTAGGTGATGGTCATGAGACCAGCCATTCCTCAGTATTACATTACCCTAGATATAAGAATGACATTTAGAAAACTCGTCGCATTGGTGACCTATGCCTTCTGGGTTGTGAAGAAGACATCTTCTAATTGGAGATCCTGGTCTTCTGTCACCACGCTGAACAGGGGATGGATCTGGTCGACGAGAAATAGGAGAATCAGCACGACACCTTGGAGATGGACGCCTGTGTGACTCAACCATTCGATTAGGAGGAGACCACTTTTGCAGAGGTGAAGGTGGCTTTCTTCATGGAGATGCTGCTGGCAGAAATGTAATAGGATTTTATCATCACAAGGCTATAATATGCACCTACAGATTTTAATCTTAAATGGGAGCAAAAGCTAC
Source organism: Bromus sterilis (assembly GCA_950022295.1). NCBI lineage: Eukaryota > Viridiplantae > Streptophyta > Magnoliopsida > Poales > Poaceae > Bromus > Bromus sterilis. Next base: position 12,841,923 of record OX465596.1, read on the forward strand.
ACAGAGAAATGCCTATTAAAGAATCAGAGTACCGTGCGGGGCAGTGCACCTGATAACTTAGAGGCCATAAAGCTTCAGAAGCATACTTTCCCTAGGCCTCAATAGGCATGACAATGTGTCCGGTTTATCTTCGAGGATCCTTCACAGCCACTGCACTTTTCATTACCAGTAATCCGCACAAGAACATGAGCCATCTCTGAAGTGGTGGAAGCGAATCACGTCTCTCAAGATTATTTCTCTGTTTTCACTCTTCGATATCAGTTTCATAGTTAAATGGCAATCACGGCAGACTCTCAAGTTCTTCATTACTCGTATAGGTGCTGACTGCGGTAAATGAATCATTCCTAATGCCACAGCTAGTTTCTCACTGTGCCAATTCATCCAACTTTGCTCGTTTCTAGTGGTGTCATCTGACTTTGTGCGCCAAGTATCGGTGGCAGCCAACTTATCAATCTTGGAAAGCATCTCAGCCAGTTTCGTGTATATTGCGTTGCTCTCTTGATGGGACTTGTCACCGGCGACAAAAGAGTGAACCCCAGACCTTAGTTCAATCCAACTCAGACCAGGTTCTTTCTTCACGCCTCGCTCTTTCATCACATCTCTAATTTTTGAAGCTAAGGAGAGCTCCCCGGCATCCAGGTAAATGTTGTAGAGATTTACATAGGATGCTGAGGAACTGGGTTGTAGTTCCATTATCCTATCCGCAATAAGTTGACCTCTCTCCATGTCTCGATGGATACGACATGAAGCTAACAAAGAACGCCAGATGACAGGTTCATCATGGAAGATTGAATCCCTTATAAAAGACTCAGCATCATCTAGTCTCCCAGCTCGACCAAGGAGATCAACAACACATGTGCAATGCTTTATGGTTGGACTCAATGCATAGTCCTTTTTCATGATCTCATAATACCTGCATGAGACCATGAAAGATGTAGACCAATGAGGAACAAGTATAACTCTAGTATAAGACAGTAAGACACACTCCAGCAAAACAAAAACCTCAAAGTTCCGGCCATATACAGTTTTTTCTTTCAGATAAAGATTTTGGTATGAAAAATTGAAAATTAATGATCTGACAAGGAAACAACGGAGACATACCTGAGACCCTCATCAACCAATCCTCCATGGCTACACGCAGTAAGGACACCGAGAAAAGTAATCCCATTTGGAACCACCTTTGCATCTACCATTTCACTGAAAAAACGCAAGGCCTCCCTTGCACAGCCATGCTGTGCATGACTTGATATTACAGCAGACCAAGAGACAACATCGTGTGATTCCATTTCCTGAAACCTCCGGACTGCAGCATCAACATCCCCTGACCTAGCATACATATGTATGCAGGAGTTCCCCATGGCAGTGAACCGATCAAAACCAGATTTTGTGGCAAAGCACTGAATCTGCTCACCAGTCCTTGCAACAGCCAAACTGGCGCAAGCATTCATCACGCATGATATAGTGAAAACGTCAGCTTTCAGTCCAGCACCTAATAATTCATGGAACAAGGTCAGTGCCCTCTCGAAAAGCTCATTTTGAACACATCCTGAAATCATCGCTGTCCATGTGACAATATCTTGCTTTGGAACAGATCTGAAACACCTGAACCCATCTTCCATGCAGCCAGAGTTTAAGTATAAGTCAATGAGTGCGCTCCCAATGAAGTCATCTTCCTCGAAACGGTGCTTGAGCACTTGCCCGTGTATCTGTTTTCCGAATTCGATATCACCTGCCAAGTTACACGCTCGTATGATGCTGGAGAACGTGAACTCAGTAGGCTCCATTCCTCGACTCTGCACCTCTGAATACAGACTTAATGCTTCTTTCAGGACATCCTTACCGACAGCAGCCTCATCACGACACAGCCCCGCAATCATGGCATTGAACACAACCACATTGGGATCAAGCACCGACTTGAAGAGCACAAAAGCTTCGCTCAATGCACCTTTCTTGGCATACATGTCAACCATCGCGCTCGCAAGAAACACGTCGGAGTCCAAACCGGCCTTTATCACGCATCCATGAACTGCCGAGGCAATATCCCTCACAGAGTCATCGCTGCCAGCGCAACACTTGACGACACTTCCAAGAGCGAAAGAATTCAAGCCCTTACCGCAGCGGCGCATCAGAGCAAACACCCTCAGCATCTCCTCAAGCGCGCCAGCACGCACGTAACCAGAGACCAGCGCGTTCCACGAGACGTCATCCCGCTCCTCGGCCGCATCAAACACCCGCCTCGCCTCGCCCATGTCGCCGCACTTGGCGTACATGCTGACGAGCGAATTGGAGAGGAACACGCCCCCGGTGAGCCCCTCGAGGACGGCCAGCGCGTGCACGGCCTTGCCCTCCCGCAGGCGCCCAGCCCGCGAGCAGGCGGCGAGCGCGGCCGCGTACGTGAACCGGTCGGCCCTGACGCCGGGAGCGCGGCGCGCGCGCTCAAAGGTGTCCAGAGAGGCGTCTGACTGGCTGGCGCGGGAGTAGGCGTCGATGAGGAGGTTGAAGGAGACAGCGTTGGCGCGGGGCATTTCTTCGAACAGGCGGCGCGCGGGGCCGCCGAGGCGGCAGTAGGCGGCGAGCAGCGTGTTGCGGAGGAAGAGTGAGGGGGAGGGATGCCCGCGGGAAATGTGGCAGTGGACGGCGGCCGCGTGGCGCAGCGTCGAGCAGGAGCGCAGGAGGTGGAGGTAGTACGCGTCCAGGGACGGGAACGCCGGCGGCGGCGGCGGCATCGTGCTCCCGTCCCGTGCCAATGGTCCAACTCTCGTCCACACCTTTTCATTTTTGTAGAGCCCTTATTATTAGTATTACCTCCGATCCATATTAATGTACTCAACTACTAGATACATACGAATCTAGACAAAGTTGAGTACATTAATATGAATCGAAAGGAGTATTATTTTTTGAGTGGATATATAGTCCTTATTTAAGGATGCTTTGTTTTGAAAAGAAATATCATTATTAAAAAAGTTTCAAAAATAGGCTTTCACCCCCATTTTATAGATAAATAAACGATCACAACATCATCCACAAGTATCACATCAAGATAAAATTCAGCTGGGGCAACCACACATAAAACCAAAAAAAAAACACGGACGCTACTAGGGGCCATCGTCCAAAAAAAACTTAAATCGCCAAAGAAGATGAAGCCATGCGTCGTCCCTCAAAAGTCAGGGCTTCGGTCATGTGAAAGAAAAGTCGTATGGTTAAAAAAAGCTACATAAATAGATGTTTTTGGTCAACCAAGGTGAACTTCTTTACAATACAATCCTTAATTCATACTCCCTCCGTATACTTTAGTTATCTAAAAGATCTTATATTAGTTTACGGAGGAAGTATTAGATAAAATGAAAGATTTTTCCGGTTCCCATTTCATTGAAAAGAAGTTAAACTCATGTTTCATAATATATTCTCAATACACATGATGTAAAATAAAAAATAAATTTAAACATCACAAAGCACCTGAGACAGAAGAAGATGTACGTCCGCGCATTATGATGTCAGTGAGAGGCTTGGCGATGGATGTTGGGACGATATGGTGTTACCGTGTTAGTGAGCACCTAAATTTATTTAAAAAATGATTTCTTAGCAATAATTCATTTATTATAAACTTAGAAATATTTGATTATTAGAAATAAAACTAAGTTACAACTTAGAAATCTTTGATTATTGCCGTGATCTGAACTTCGCCTTTACGGTTCTTAGCTATATAAGTGTGTGCTCTCCGGGTAAAAATAAGGAGGAACTGAGAGCTAGTTCAGTGGCTAGAGGCTGCGAGTGCGCGCCAAGCCGCCACGGATTCAAATGGTTGCGGTCGCTCGAATAAATCGGGGTCTCATATACCTAACAACGTATAATCAAGGGAGGGATCATTCCTCCGTTGGCAATCTTTAAAAAAACGAGGAACAAATTTCAAGCAACTGAAAGGGGCAAGATTAAACGGGATCCTGCGTAAACTGCAGGTAATAAGTGGCTCAAAACATTCAGTTCTGAAACATGATACTACTAATAGGGCACATCAGATAGGAAACCATTGCAACACGCATGGTCATGGACAGAGCAACATGAGAAATCTTGTAATAAGATGAGTATCTTCTTCAAATCCTCTAGCTCCAGAATCCAGATCAGGCTACTCCATAAATCCTGCTGCGATACTAGTGACGCTGCTACTTAGGACTTAGGCAAGAGCACGCTGCTGAGTGCGCCACGAGTCAGCATTGCAGCTTTCAGTAGCTTCAGAACCTGTTAACCAGCAAACCCACATATCAGTGAGCAACAAAGAATTGTCTAGTTTTGATTCACGGTTGTGGGGATTTAATTTACCTGGTTTTTGTCCAGATTGAGCTCTTTCTCCACAAGCTTCTCCTTTGGAATCTTGGCTGCACGTATGGCTTGGAGACTATTGGCCAAGGAGAAATGGAAGATACGCAGATCATCAGTCACCATGAAGTTTGTGGACCCTTCCTTGATATAAGCTCTGCAAGTTCCTCCTCTAACTGGTTCTTTTGGATTCACCTCGTGATTATAGCCTGAGACTCTTCTAGGTGGCACTTCTTCCACTTGGAGTACATTGCTGCTGCACCCAAAGAAAGGGGGCAACTTTGGTGATAGAAGCAAGCTTCGGCGTTCTTGTTTAACACATCCTTCCTCATTCACACTGTTGTAAAGGTTACTAATGCATCCATTTGGTGACCATTCCCCATAAGCTTTGATTATGGATCCAAGTGGAATGCAAAGGAGGCCGAAGAAAACATCAACGAAGTCATGGCCAACTTCAGCATACAGCACCGACGTATCATCTTTTGTCTGAATAAGCCTCATCTTTATTGCGTTGAACATGGGCTCAGCCTCATCTGCTTGTTCTACCAACAAATTCTGCGGTATCTGAATAAAATTGCTGGCGGCATCGGGCGTGATAGCAACATCGAAATAGAGACCAGTTAATGGTTCCTTTGACAGCAGTGCTCTGGCAAGCAAGCTGATCATCTGGAGGAAATATAATGAAAATTATTTAAAAAAGAAAATCTGATTTGCACTGATAAATTCTAAAATTAGAGACACATACCTTGGTGGAGTTGAGCTGTAGCACCACTTCCTCGATGTTTGCCTGTTCCTGAAGCCCAAGCTTGTCCATCAGCGAAAACATGAGAGCTGTGGAGGAAATATCAACTTGGAGATCATCCGAGATGATGAACTTGGTGAGACTCTTGGCAAAAATCTCATCCAGACTGTCTTTCTCTGGATATTCCCCAATTATTTTATTCATGGGACCGCAAAACGGGCAACAGGTGTCAGGGACAGAGCTGAAGTACCCCATATGACGGCTGCAGGCCTGAAATTCTATTTGACCTTTGTCGTCCAGTTCAACTTCAAGCCGATTTACTTGAACTGCTGCAGCATTCTGGGGATTAAGAAGCATGTTCTTGCACGGCTTGGTTTGGAAGTGATCTTCCCCAAGATCCTCCACACTCTTGTAAAGCTCGTCCAGGCACCCTACCTGAGACTGCTTACCGAGGCGGCGAACGATGGTGCCGAGGGGCAGAGTGAGGAAGCTGAAGAGGACGTCGACGAAGTCCTGGTCAGATTCTGCGAACAGCACCTTCTTTTTCTCCTTGTCGATGAACAGCTTGACAGCAACGGTTGATTCGCCGTCGCTCGACATGGTGGCTGAAGTAGTATGATGAGTTGGACTGGTGGTGAGAAGGATGACTTGAGGTGTTGCAGATGCGATCCTCTGAATATATACCTATGTCCTTCGAGTTCGTGAAGAAGAATCGTTGCGTGAATGGCATTGGTAACAGAAGAATTAAATGGTTGGGTGGAATCTGAAGGGTGTGAAAGGCTTCATGCGAAGGGTCTCCCATTAAAAGCTGATTTTTGCATTTCCCAACTGGAAAACGTTGAGTCTCATTGAATTATTTCTCGCTGCTAAGAGCAAGTATAATAGTGCCTAGTCAGCTGGCTATAAGGATTTAAATAGTATATTTATGCTTAGTTGGAGGAGAGAAAGGAGGAGAGAGAAGAGAAGCGGGTTACTAATTAGAGCACTCCCAATGCTAGTATCTTAGCGCGATATCATATGCATTTTGCTTATGTGGCATAGCACTTAATGAAAAAGAGAGGGATGTTGTATCTTAGCTAAGATACAACCCTTGCACGTGGCCATATGCAAAAAGCATTGTTAAACCAATCACATGTATACATGAGACCAAAATCATTAAGTAAGATACAACACCTAAGAAACAATGCATTAGGGCACTCACAATGCTTGTATCTTAGCACGTAATCATAGGCATTTTGCTTATGTGGCATACTATTTAATGAAGAAAGAGAGGGAGGCACGTGGCCATATGCAAAAAGCATGATTAGTCCAATCACATTTATGCATGGAGCTAAGATCATTAAATAAGATACAACCTCTAAGAAACAATGCATTGTGGAGATTGTATCTTAAGTTTTTATTGCTCCTATGATATTGTGCTAAGAAACAATGCATTGGGAGAACCCTTATGGTGGTTGTATCTTAAGTTTTTATTGCTCATATGATACTGTGCTAAGATACAATGCATTGGGAGAGCCCTTATTAGTAGCCAGCTGCAACACGTGCTCCTAGACACTTTATGAGATAAACATGTGGGTCATATATTGCTAAAGTATTACTCCTTATAGCCTTACTATTATACTTGTTGACTATAAGGTTAGCTATATATGACATGGCATCTCCTTATAGCCAGCAGCTGGCTATACTATTAAGAGCATGGTTAATAGTATAGCCAGCTGCTAACTATAAGGAGATGACATGTCATCTATAGCTAACCTTATAGTCAATAAGTACAATAAGAAGACTATAAGGGATACTACTTTAGCAATATATGGCCCACATGTCTATCTCACAAAGTGCCTAGGAGCACGTGTTGCAGCTGTCTACTAATTAGTAGCCCGCTTCTTTTCTCTCTCTTCTTCTCTCTCTTCCAACTAGGCAACAATATACTATTTTATTCCTTATAGCCCGCCCAGTCAGCTCTATTGTACTTGCTCTAACCATGCTCTAACCACACTGGAAGGCGTGTGGCCAAACTACATGTCTTTCACAATACCCTAAAAGTGAGAGGACAATTATTTTTTTGAAATCCGAGGAAAGAATTTGAAATGCATGCTTTCTGCACTTGAGGTACGACTATCGATTTTTTTCACGGTGCACCCGACTCCCTGGGCCTGGGCCGGCAAAGACGGGTGCCAAATTTGTCGTTTCAAAAAATTGGTTTCTTGACTTTCTATGTTTTTATTTATATCTTTTACAATCACAAATTAGGGGACCACTCACACAGGTTACCCCTGTGTTGCCACCCCTAGCAGACATGTCGAGCATGGTGGGATTTTCTCTACCCGGGAAATCGGGGATGCGAGAGGCTTTCTAATTATTTTCTTCTTGGATTCATATTTCAAATGATTTATCTTTTGATCTTAACATTCAAATTATGAAATGTTTCCATGTATACCTTTATTGCCGCAATATACTTGTAATTTTCATATTAATGCATGTGTGCTCATAATTCTGTTTATATATCTATTTAGGTGTTTGTGTGTGTGCTTTCTAAAATAGTGTGTGTATTTTTTTTCTGTATGTAATTCCCATGGTAGTATAGTGATACTATATGTATTAGTGTGTGCCTATTATATCAGGATGTATCTTTTTGGTGTTTATGTGCATGCACTTCCGGTGTTTGTGTCTACACTCCCAATCTTTGTGTGTTTGTTTTTCTCAAAAATAGTTGTGTACATCGTGAGGTTTCTGTGTGTACTATCATATCTATAATACTATAATAGATCATCCCCACTATCTTATCTATCTCAACATGCAAGCATGCCACCTCATCAAAGGTCCATCACAATATGCATGAGAATAAGTTATTTATTATAAGTTGATCTCATGCACACATCCATTTAATGACACATGCAACCTCTCTCAACATGCATGGATTTTTTCCCTATTATATTACATCATTTTTAACATGCATACATGTCACATCATCAAAGACTCACCACAATATGCATGAGAACAAGTTCTTCGTCATTAGTTGATCTCATGCATGCATCAATATAATGACAAATGCCAACTGACACAATATGCATGGATTTTTTATTATATTACATTACTTATATTTAATAAATATTTTTAACTATACAATAATAAAATACAATACATAAAATGTATTTTTATACTTTAGTTTATATACTATTAATTTAACTCACGCAATTAATAATTCAAAATATATTGCAACTGATTCCCGCAGCAACGCGCGAGGTATCATCTAGTACACTAATGTATACTGCCCATATAATATATGTGGTGCGAGTTATGTAATCGTGGGAGTTGTGAGGAATCATTAGATGTTTAGCTTGGTTCGCAAAACCAAGGAATTATCCGAAATGAGTTTGTGATTAAGAAATATTTTACAGGGTAATGATTTGAGTGCGAAATGGATTGCCCCCATGACAACTACTCTTATTATTCGTTCTTGCTTTTGTGGAATGGTAAATCTCGAGTGACTTACCTACAGAAGACATGACATTGTTTAGTTAAACCCTATAATGGCTCAATGTTTGATCGTTGTAAAAGACAATCGTTGCCAGGTTATACAGTGAGATTGAACCCATACCATTTATGCAGGGACCCGAAGAAGTATTATCAAACAAACATGAGAGCATCGATAGTTGTATATAATTGATGTCAGACTTACCAACCGTGAAGATTCATTGTTCCACGGACTGCTCATTTGGCGAAGTATTATAGATTTCAAAGGAGTGGGGTGTATAGACGAAGAATATCATTGTGATGGATGATGTGTGAAATCAATTTGGAAGATGATATCATGATTATTGAATTTAAAAGACTGTTGGTATCAACTATGGTTGCACACCGATTGTGGTTGTGCCTATGGATGCACCTGTGACTAAGCGGAAACTATGGTTGCACCTGCACCTGTGGCTGCGCGGAAAGCTGTGGCCATGGTTGCACCTGTGACTTCGTTCGTGGATGTGGTTGTACCTGTGGCTGCACGCTGTGGCTGTGCGTCTACAAGTTGTCATGTACCGATCGCGGGGGACTAAAGAAAAACACCAAAATGCATCAGAACGCGGCACTTGCCACGTTCGAAGCAGGCGCGGATGGCCTCCGCAAGGGATGCCCCTTAACTAGTGATTGGGGTCAGACACAACTTGTTTAGAAGCACAAGCATTGACCCTTGATCTAATGTTTACAAGCATTGTCATTTCATGTGATGATGCTAAAAATGTGGTGCAGGATATTCAGGAGGAAGCCGGAGGAAAACACAGCTCGATTGTGTTCGAGATAGTGAAGAACGGAAATCTTTTTGCTTTGTGTGATTTTGTTTTTTAAAGAAGATCTTATAACTCCGATGCACATTATTTAGTTAAGTTTGCTTGTAGTTTAGCTCAAGGTAGACACATGTGTGGCTATTGGATCCCCACGATCCAGCCTGTATTCTGCGTACTCGTTCTACAGTTGAATAAAAGAGTTCTTATATACCCCTAGAAAAAAGGTAATTTTCTCATCCCACCGGTGGAATTTTGCTCAAAATGGCTCTACACGCGCACGGGCCAGGGCGGTTGGGGTTGCCGTGAGATCTGATCTCTGGAGCTGCAAATGACAACATCCTGCGTTTCTCCTAGAGTAGACGAACTCCCTGCTGATGTTTTGTTCCCCACGGCTGGACACGGTGGAGGTAAAGCAGTGTGTGTTTTCCACTGTGCTTGCTAGTCCGTCCTGCCTTACCTCCGTAGTCCGTAGATAGCTTAGCATTTTGGGTGCACTAAGGGATAGTACATTAAACTTAATTAATTTACAAGCCTGCGATGACCATAAACACCTGGTTTAGCCAACACTAGTCTCAATCTACAACCTTAAACGCAGGCAGGCCCTACTGCTTGGCTTGGCTTGGCTTGGCTGCGCAACATCCACGCTGATCGGCACCGCCTTCTTCTCTTCACTTCACTTCACCTATCTGCAACTGAATCACCGTCCGATTTTGGGGGAGCCCAGGACTAAGCTCATCTGCTAGGCTGAACCAGATTGTTGCCGTCACCTGTCATCGAAACATGACAACAAATGTGGAAAGAGGATGAGTGTTTATCAAAGTTGGTCACACAAACTGGTTGCATATCTGTTTTTTGTTCTTTTTGCTTTTTGTAGGGTTGTTGCAAATGTTGAGCAAAAAATTGGGAGGGAGAGCACCAATCCCTACCCGGACGCCGTCTCAGGACAAAAAAGCACACTGCGATCACGGCGTAGCAAAGGAGGAGAAGCAGTCCCTTCAGATAGTGCGATGATCCGTCCTGCAGAGCACGCAAGCGATTCTTTCACTGCATTAGCTGCTGCTACCATGTGTGATGCTAACAACAATACCAGAAACACGGACTGAACTTAGGTTGGCGCTCGACAACTAGGGTGGGGATGCGAAACAGAGCATAAATGTACCTGGAGGGTGAAGCTTGTCACTAATATTGCCAGGAACAAGGAACCAGTCTCTAGCAGGTTGAAATCAAGATCCATTGGGACCCCCATGATCCAAGCCACAAGGACACTCAGAGGCACCTAGGAGTGGACGGTTCAGTTCCATCAGGAAAGAGAACAAGGCAAAGGCGGTATGAAGTTAACAATGTCTAGAGGTTAGCTAATACAGTACACACCACAAACATGGAGATCTGCGTAGCTGACCCCAAAGATACTCCAAGGGTGATGTCCTGTCACAAACAACATGTAAATAGATTTGGTGTTAGTGATCGCTCCGTCAACATTTCAGTGAGTATAAATGTGTTCTGATGCTACTTACCAGCTTGTTCTTGAAAGCAAATATGATCGCCCCAGCATGCTCTGCTGCATTCCCAACAATCGGAATCAAGATGATGCTAATGAAGCTCACTGAAAGTTCCCAGGATTCTGAGGCCGCCTACAATTTGTTTTTCCGATAAAACATTGTTAGCTACTGCGTTGTAGATTATCTTGAATGAAATTACAGATTCTTTTTTCATCAGAACGATTATCTAAACTAGCCAACATGAACCTAATGCATACCTCGATTGTGCTCACGACATACTCCGACAGTAAGGCGGTTATCACAGTCATGACTGCTAGCCAAATCATCGCGCTTGTAAATCCCAGTACCGCCTCATCTTCAGAGACCAAATCATCGCTGTCATCTTCAACCTAATCATTTTGCAGTGAACCAACCAGTTATATGCATGCACAGTAGCTCATTCTGGTTTCTGATCAGCATTCTACAAACAGTACACACCTCCTGGGGCTCAAAGAGCTGGCGATGCGTCTTGAGCTGGAAGTAAAGGTAAGCTGCATAGGCCACGATCATGACAACACTGCACGCCCGGGATAGCAACAATCCGGCATCCTCAGAGTTCACTGCATGCTCACCGGCTGTTACTGCATACCTCAGCATCAGTGGCATCGATTGGCACAGCACACCAAGAATCAGAAGCCCTGTGCTGACATCTGCTTGCTTCTGCACAAATCAAAACATTATGGGGATCCACGCGTCATGATAAATTCGTGCACTCGTAAACAGCATAACAGTAATAAGATAGCCAAGCTGGTTACTCTGTCGTATGGCTGCTCGACGCCGAGGTTGGCAATGCCTCCAAAGAAGAGGGAGGTGCCGAGGACAAGCAGCAAGTTGGACAGGATGGAGCCGAGCAGGGAGCATTTCACCACCGTTATCTTGCCTTCCCTCAGGGCGAACAGCGCGATGATAACCTCGGTCACGTTGCCGAACGTCGCATTCAGCAGTCCACCCACTGCAATTCAAACATGATATATAAGTTCCAGGGCGGGTAGATTGACCTGACGTTTTGAGATTAACAACTCTTACCAGTAGGACCGGTGTAGAAAGCGATCTGTCTGCAACCAGAATAAATCAACACGAAGAACAGAGTGCAAGCTTCATTATCAGCAGCATAAAGAAAGTAAGCGGAACACGCTACGACGATGAAACACGATAAGAAACTTACTCCGTCAGGAAACTGAGCCGCTCGGCAAGAGGAATGAGTCCAATTAAGCTAAGCACAAAGAGCCACACCTGCATGATCTCGGTGTTAGAAAAAAAGAAGATAACTTGTGTTTGAAAAGATGGAGAAACGTTGAAGAATACTCCCTCCGTTCATAAATATAAGACGTTTTAGATCACTATTCACGAAAATAGTGATCTAAAACATCTTATGTTAATTTACAGAGGAAGTACTCGGGATCTATCAACCACAGTACTAGATCATGAGCAAGTACTCTTCCTGTTCTATCAGTTTCAGCCACGAAAATGTAAACTAGATCATAGATTTTTGTATATGCGTCACGTGTGTTCTGTAGCACCGACAGGACAGTGAGAAGACGTAGGAGTCACATGCCGAAGTGCAGGGAGGTACACCTACGCGCCGAACAGGAGAAGACAGGTGCAAACAAGGGCATCTCTCTCTCTCTCTGCTTTGGGCAGAGGAATCCCACAGTGAAAACGGCCCGTGTTCGTGCCCAGTTCAGAGCTCCTCGAGGATCATCAGAGAAGGACTGTCGGAAGGCGCAGCAAGTGCAGTGGAGCCTATGCTGGATTCACCTGGTGACCACGCTGTTAACCTGGTACTGATGGATGATGATCTTATCACCTGTGCTTCATGTGTGGTGAGGATACATGCTAAGTCTTGGCAGTTACGAGGAGGAGGAGGTGATGGAGGAGACATGGATGGATGGACCGACATGGGCGACATGGGTGGTGGTGGAGGGGGAAGAAGGCGCATGTGATTAGGGGGCATATTAGCTGCTGTTTATTCCATTCCACGATTCCATCTGCAACTGCAACGCGTCAATTTTAATTAATCGGGTTTTGATGTCTAGCTTAATAAGTCTACTAGTACCCCACATGCTGGTATGGGGTCACATGGTGGTAAGAGCTCGATGCAGCAAATCAAATCACCAACGCTCCATTCTCTCATCCCCCATAATAAACCTTGAGTATTAATTGGTGTGAATAGTTATCTTGGTGGCTTCTTTAGTGGAAATTGACCTAGACACACTGTTTCAAAATGGAAATTTGATATACTACTAGTATGAATAAATACATTAGCCCCAGGTTTCTAGTGTACATCTCTGCACCTGGAGTAGTAATTGCTATGAATAGTTGTTTTGGCGGTTTTATTTAGTGGTGGAAGGCCCACTGTTTCAAAATAAATCAATGAAGGTTTGGGTATGAATGCACTAGCCCTGGAGAAATTGATCTCTCTATCTCTCTCTGACCTCTCCGCACGTTTCCTTTTGACCGCGCGAATGGTTAGTTTGTGCAACCGCTCTGCTGCAATGGCATTAATTTAATCTAAGCACTAATTAGGAAATAACAAATGCAGGAGGAGTTATCTAGCTGTGGCCTGACATGAGCAGAGCAGAATGAGGGCTCAGACATATTTTCAGTCGAAATATACAGACGTAATCTTCATAGATAGGGCGATGAGAATGTGATGATGTTTGTTGCATGTTGGGGACAAGGCTAGGCACGCACATGTAAGTTGTACATACACAGAGCAAAATCGATCGTGCCTATATGATGCTACATGTGACATATGATCCAAGAATCCAATCCAATCGCGATCGATTGAGACGGAGGAAGCAATCGGGATCGGAGATGCTTCGATCGAGCAAGCAGAGAGGGAACAGCTAGGTAACCTTCAACAACACCAAGAGAGGTCGATAGGCGAAGTTGGGTTGGATTGGATTGGAGGGAAAGCAGGAGGAGAGATGAGATGAGTTAGGGAGGTACCTGTCCGAAGCGCATGTAGCTGGCGAGGACGGCGAGGGCGACGGCGGGGAAGAGGACGAAGAGCTTGGTGCCGAAGAGCACCTCCTGGACGCTGGAGAGGAAGGCGCGGAGGGCGGCGCAGGGCACCTTGCGCACCAGCGAGGTGTCCGACTTCTTGCGCAGCGAGGAGGAGGACATGTTGTGCGCGGTCCGGCCCCCCAGGTGCCGCATCTCCTTCCCGTTGCCTCCCGCCTCCAGCAGCAGCGGCGCCGTCGCCGGCGAGGAGTCCATCTTCCTTCCTTCCTTCCTTCCTGCGTGTAGGGAGGCAGGGTGGCTCTCGGGGTGCGCTCTGCTTCGTCGGGCTCAACTGGCCATGGGGAGGAAGGGAGGGCACATGATGTATCGTGTAGTGCGGGGGCGGGGGTTAGAAAAGGGGCAGGCAACGTGGCGTGCGGCGCCGCTGGTCTGTTAGGACTCCCCCTCTCGACCCGCTTGCCGCTTGGGTTGGGATAGGCCGGCCGAGGGCGGCTGAGCCGCTCTCCGTTTTCTCAAGGGTAACGGCCGCTCCGATCCGCCGTTGGCCCTTGCCCCCGAGATTTGTTTGTTGCCACCCCGCGCCCACCCACCGCCAAGTAGTAGTACAGCGAGGCAAAGCGGTGGCTGTTACGTACCTACGTACCGTATACCGGGGGTCGATGGGGACTGACGAGGATTTAGCGGCTATGTATGTATGTATGTATGTACCTACCTTGTTAACAAAAAAATCTGAAAGCTGAAATCTTGGAAGATATAGTAACAAAAAACGTTGGATGGTGAGGGTGCTCGGAACCTTCCTTCTCTCGTCCTTCCCAGCGAGCGTTGGTGTTGGTGCGTGCGTGTTCGTCTTTGTTTTTGCTCGTTTTGGCGTCAGCACGATGCTTGCGTTCCTGCGCCTCCCTGGTTCCACACTCGGTTATCGGTCGATCCTGCGCGTGTGCCGCCGTTTGTGGCAATTCGTCCTCATCGAGCTTAACTCTCTTTTCAGAACAACCCTTCTAGGCTTTTGTTAATCACAAGAAACAATCTCTATATTATACAGTACTCCTAAATTAATATAAAATGTTTTACATCATTATTTTAGTTATCAAAAACATCGTATTAATTTACGGAGTACTACTTAGCACAAAATAACAAGGTTTCCTCTCCCTGTTGGTCGAGCGTTTGGTTCCTTAATTTGTCGAACCACACCGCCATTCAGCTTTAGTCATTCATTCTTGCTGGTGAAACACAAGTTTTATTCCAAAGTGACATGTTTAAAATCTGCTACAGTCTATGATAGAATAAAAGGTGGGGGTTGGTGCTTCGAGCGGTACGAGCATAAGTAGCTAGACTATGTGAATCCTTGTTCTACGAACTATTAACCTTAAGAGGTTTAAACTCATTTAGTAAAGCTAGATGCTTGATCTATGAGACAAGGTGTTTGGATGTTGATCTGTTGAACTTGGAGCCCGTTAATGTGGAAAAGAGTTTCCAAATAATCACACTGTAGAATGGTCGGTAAAGAGGATCACTCAATGGCCGGTGACATACCAATCTTCATTGCATGGATTTCCGCCTCAAGTGCATTGTTGCAGTAGAAGAGAACATAACAAGCGGAGAAAGTGAGTTGTTGAGATGATCACGCAAGATGATGCCCGCTCCGGCGGATCCTTTTGATGCAACAAAAGAGCCGTCCACCGATAACGCTAGCCAATCTTCATACGGTGCTTGCCATTGCATCTCTACTTGTCAAGGAGTAGAGCATCGATGTGTTGGCACCTCAATGGTAGGGGGTCTTATCCTTGATTATCTCCTTCGAAGTATACTTCTTCGCGTTTCGGATGTAGCTTAAATAACTTTGCAAGAAAAAAATTTAAGCTTACACCAGAGGGATGTCCTTGCCATGCGCATTTTCATTTCAGAGGTGCCAGATACCCCACAACAACATAGTGATCATTGCACACATGTCCTTGTCATGTGAAGCAAGTAAGCTAAGAAGTCATTCATCCCTATCGAATAATACACACTCCTTACTAGGAATGTTCCATACCTACGCCATCGTGTCCTAGAGTATTGTTGTGTTCGAATGGGTAACCAAGGCATGAAAAGATGTCCTCGTCAGCTTGGCCACGGATAATGCAAGTCGCACTATTACCCAGGTGACGCCTAGCTCTGTTGGCGGCAGTCGGGAGGTCGCCCGAAATCGCTTTGTAGATTACATAGTGCATCATGTGCGGAGTGCGAATTTTTTGAGGCCGAACTACACGTAGCCCTTTATTTTGAAAAAATCGCAAAACATATTTAAAAGTTCTGAAAAAGTTCGAAAAAAATCTATGAAAACTTATATGTATTTCGTATGAACATGTCAAATTTGGCTTGAAAATATTGTAATATGAAGTCTGCACAAAAAAAAATTCAGCCCAAAACCAACAACAAAAAGGCTCATTTAAAATCAAATATTTATCTTTTTTTCATACGCCACATTTGAAAGTATAATGGTATGAAAATTTGCACATATGTCATATACATGTATATATATATTTATAAAAACAATTCAAAGCTTTTTGAATAATATAAAATACATTTTATGACTTGTTCAAACTAAAGGGCTACGTGCAGCTCGGTCTACGTTAGCATTATCCGATCATGTGCGGGCCTTTAGACTATCACAGGCGGTTCCACATGTTTCTATATCCCTCTGGTTCTATACTTGATGATGTTGGAGAAAATTTCTGCATGCGCGACTACATCACAAAGTTATACGCCTATTTGACCGAGAACCTGCCTCTCGAGTCCAGAAAACAGGCCATGAAATCCTCCTCGTTCCTCGACGAGGTACGAATCTGCCGGATGGCATGTACATTGATCGAGAAGAAATGACTCCGTAGCAAATCGAATCTCCACGCACCATAACCATTCAAAAAATCAGATACTTTGTTTAGAGATAGTTTCGCTTTGGAGTAATTGGGTTGAACGGATACCCGCAAGGAATCCACGGGTCTCTCCAATTGTGGATTGAAGAGCCATTGCCCACACATCATATTAATCATATTTTAAGTAGCTCCAATCCATATTCAATCCCCTTTCAAACTACCGATGAATTCCTTAGAAATATTGTATCCATAAACTCACCATTCGGATAATTCTTTGCCTTTAACAGTGGAGCGCATAGACTGTCAGCCTTGTCAATAAGCATCCACACCTGCTTTGCAAGCAGGGCCTAGTTAAAGGCTCTCGTGTCTCAAAATCCTAGTCCTCCCTTATTATTAGGTAGGTCTAGCATGTCCCATGACACCCAAGCCATTTTCTCCTTCCCTTCTCCACTCTCCACCAGTAATGTCTCATCAATCTAATGAGTTCATCACATATCGCAAAGAGGGAGTTTAAAGACACTTATAACATATGTAGGGATCGCCTGAGGCGCGGATTTTAAAAGTATCTCCTTGTTAGACGAAACCATGTACTTTTCACTCCAACCCCCTAGCCTTTTACTCGGTTTAGCCTGGACGGTATGAAAGCGTTCCTTATGCATCCTCCCATTCGTCACGATAGTCCAAGATACTTGGGATCAAAAACTTGCTGAGTAATCAACACAATATTCTTCACCTCCATATAATTCTCCATTGAGCAATTATCAGAAAAGGATAGAACACTTCTACGGGTTAACCAATTGTCTTGTAGCTGTCACGAACGTGTTCAAATCATCCTTGACAATTATAGCTTGATCAGCAGAAGCCCGAAAGAATAAGAGGGAGTCATCCACAAATCTATACCTACTAATAAAGTAGGAACAATATCTCTAGATTTTTCGTCTGTCATGGCAGTTTTATAGAAAAGCCCTTGACGTTTATACGAATCAACCCGCATTACACTTTTAAGTCACAGAAAAAACTGTTCGTGTAGTTTTGCACAAAAGCCTCTCAATTTTCTTAGATTCAACCCGCAGTACATTTTCATTGTTAAAAAAAAACCACAGTACATTTTCAAGTGATATAAAAAACGTTTCAAACGCTGGTTGGGCTTAGGCCTGCCTGGGCTGGCTTGGCCCATCTCTATTATCGCTCCCTTTCTTTGAGCTTCATGGTGCAATATGGGCCTCCGGCCGAGTTTCAAAAAATCTAAAAAAACAAAAGGATGTAATGTATGTGAGTATAATTTTTATGATAAAAAAACATGAACTGCGTGCTGCACAAAAAAACCATGAGTTTTTAGAAATGAACAATATATATATGTTGAAAAGTCACCAATTTTCTTTTTTTGTGCTACTCTCTTTTTAATATTAATTTTTAGTTTGTTGGGAATTTTCGAAACCTAGCGTCCATGAAGCTTGAGCTCCATTAGCCTTTTCGGAGTTCATCCCAAATGATATTGCAAAACATTATCATAAATCTAATTAGTTTGATGCACTAAAATACCTCAAGGGCTTTAAGTGCCGACTATCTTAGGAGTTTCTATGTTGCTATTATTTTTAAACAACTTCCCTTGCAATAAATTATTGTGGAAAAATCTCAGGTAATATGTGATACAGACCTTTTAAATTTTGTGTCTATTATTTTTTACAACATCTCCATAGATTGCATTGAAATAGTAACACGCCAAGCCTCAATCACTTGTTATTTAACTAAAATTAAATATAAATTGTGAATCCATTTTGTATAAAGAATTCTAATTAATTTGAATGCGCATATATTTTTTAAAACACAAGGATGTAATGTATGTGTGTATAATTTCTATGATAAAAAAACATGAACTGTGTGCTGCACAAAAAAGTAAAAACATGGATTTTTAGAAATGAACAATATATATATATATGTTGAAAAGTCACAAATTTTCTTTTTTGTGCTCCTCTATTTTTAATACAAAAAAAACAATTTATTGGGAATTTTAGAAACCTAGCATCTATGAAGTTTGAGCTTCATTAGCCTTTTCGGAGTTCATCCCAAATGACATTGCAAAACGTTATAATAAATACAATTTGTTTGATGCACTGAAACACCTCAAGGGCTTTAAGTGCCAACTATTTTAGGAGTTTGTATGCTGCTATTTTTTTGAACAACTTCCCTTGCAATCATTTATTGTGGAAAAATCTCACATATGTAATATGTGATACAGACCTTTTAAATTTTGTGTCTATTCTTTTTAGCGACATCTTTCTAGATTGCATTGAAATAGTAACACATCAAGCCTTAATCGCTTAATAGGTTTGCTATTTAACTAAAATTAAATATAAATTGTGAATTTATTTGGTATAAAGAATTATAATTAA
Organism: Bromus sterilis; assembly: GCA_950022295.1. Lineage (NCBI taxonomy): Eukaryota > Viridiplantae > Streptophyta > Magnoliopsida > Poales > Poaceae > Bromus > Bromus sterilis. The sequence goes on from OX465596.1 coordinate 12,861,009, forward strand.
TTTGAATGTGTATCAAAAAAAATCCTGTTGCAATGCACGGGCCAATGTCCTAGTAGAATATAATCACCGTCCAGCTTTGTGGCTTTGTTTCCCTTCCTTTTTCTCCCTTAGGGTATCTCTAATCAATCCCCTCAAAGATAGTGGATTAAACGACCTAGTTATCTATAATGGAGTATATTTATTTCATTAAATTTTAGTTGGACATAGCCGATCCCCTAAATGTAGTGGAGTAAATTTCTATTTTTGGTAAAATATTGAATTTCATTTCATTTTCGGCCGCCGGAATACACTTCATGATTTTTTTTATTTCATTCAACGATATCTTGATACATCATAGTACATAATTCACAAACTCTTTGCTAAAATCGCAAGACCAAAAAAACAAGAACCACAAGTAACATTTTAATATAGATTCAACTTCCATAATTTCTTCTGAAAGTAGTATTAGTATTATTTATTCTATGTTTTCATTTGAACATTGTTCATTTTCTCAATTGGCTTATCAATTTTGCACACTTCTTTCTTTTTTGGTTCCACACAATTTGATATTGCATCGGTTTTATCTCATTTATTTGAGCAACGGGTGCACGAACATGTAGGAAATTTCTTGCTATCAATGGATCGATGTATTCTTCTTCCCAATACCCAAACTTACATCCATCCTACACACATTTTTGAGAAAATAGTAAGCTACAATTTGTCATGAATCCCAAGAACAACCGAACAAACGGACACTTGATGTCTACTACGCGTTTGTATTCTTCTAAACTTTGTTGGGCCTCCAAGCGCAGAGTTTTTTAGATAAGCAGCAAATATCTAATGTCACCTCAAGACTCCATATTGTACTAGACATCAGCCACTTGAGCAACATCATGACCAACACATCAAGGAAATAGAGGGGAAACATCATAGGATTCAACTATATTAACATAGCTCATGATCACAATCAAGATCACGACATGGGAGAGAGAGATAACAATAGAATTACTAGAACAAGCCTCAGCCTCGAGGAGGAACTACTGTTGCATCATCATAGCAGGCAGCAACGTCGATGACGATGGCTCTGGAGGTGAATTCCCCTCAAATAGGGTGTCGGAGCAAGGCTCCAGAAGCCCTAGATTCGATTTTCAAGACGATGTCGGCTCTGTATTGTTTCTGGAAAAATCTTCCGAGGGTTCTTAGTTTTAGGGCAGTGGCAATGTATAGGCAACAAGAGGGTACCCCGAGGGGATGCCCCAGGCGAGGAGGCGGGTGGAGGGCACGACCACAGGACCACACGCGCCCTTTGGTCGCCTGGGATCTTGGGGGCTCCCCTCCGGCTCTCCTTGGGACTCCTTCAACTCGGGTAAAATTTTGTTCTCGTAAAAAATTTTAGGTTTTTGTGAATATTTCATGTATAAATTTTCTAAAAAAAACAGTAAAAAAACAGAAACTGACACTGGACATCTTGTCAATAGGTTAGTTCAAAAAATTCCCTAAAATGATATAAACTATAGTAAAAACTAGCCACAGGGTTTTACAGGCTTCCTTTGTTAACTTAACCTCTCCCTCCCCCCTGAATTTAACCTGGTAGGGCCCATCTTCCTTCATTAGACCAATCAAATCATTGGAAAAAATAACCAAGCCTGTAAATCCCCGTGACTGTAGCAAAGCTCATCAACACTCACCTCATGTTTTTCACACTGGAGGCTATCGGACGAACATAAAATCGCAGAATTTCGTTACTGTGCAAAACGGAAAATGGAGCTGGTTCGTTAGAGAATCTCAGATTCTAGTCAATGGATCTTAACAACCCGCCAGTATTTATAGCCGACGCCGCATTCTTGAATCGTTCAAACTCCGATCTGCCTCGCGAGCCGCAATGGAGATCGAACATGCCGGCGGCGAGGCCGAGGTCGACGACGCGTCCCCGGTGGAGCAGGTCCGGCTGACGGTGCCGGTGACCGACGACCCGTCGCTGCCGGTATGGACGTTCCGGATGTGGACGATGGGCTTCGTCTCCTGCGCGCTCCTCTCCTTCCTCAACCAGTTCTTCGCCTACCGCACCGAGCCCATCGTCATAGGCCAGATCACCATCCAGGTCAGTCACTACTCCACTCCACTCCCTAGACTCGACGGCATGGCCAAACCTATTAACCATGTATTAACCACGGGGAATTCAGGTGGCGGCGCTGCCGATCGGGCTCTTCATGGCGCGGGTGCTGCCGGAGAAGAAGTTCAGGGTCTTCGGACGGGAGTGCTCGCTGAACCCCGGGCCGTTCAACGTGAAGGAGCACGTGCTGATCTCCATTTTCGCCAACGCCGGCGCCGCCTTCGGCGGCGGCAACGCCTACGCCATCGGCATCATCACCATCATCAAGGCTTTCTACAAGCGCAACATCTCCTTCCTCACCGGCATGCTCCTCGTCATGACCACCCAGGTAATCGACTTGTCATCAGATCCATTTTGTACTACATTTGTTGTTTCTCCCTCCATTCGATCTATCGATCAACTGATCGGCGTTCCATTTCCATGCATGCATCCAACGCACGTACGTAGGTGTTGGGGTACGGCTGGGCAGGGCTGATGAGGAAGTTCGTGGTGGAGCCGGCGCACATGTGGTGGCCGGCGAGTCTAGTGCAGGTTTCCCTCATGAGGTACGTACCTAGTTCTCGATTGCTCAAGTGACAATGAGATTACATTGCATGGCCATGATCTGATGATGATGATGATGGCAAGTGAAATGAATCTGTGTACAGGGCGATGCACGAGAAGGAGAACCGGAGGATGACGCGGGGAAAGTTCTTCCTGATCGCGCTCATCTGCAGCTTCACGTGGTACACGGTGCCGGGGTACCTGTTCCCGACGCTGACGGCCATCTCGTGGGTGTGCTGGGTGTTCCCAAAGTCGATCACGATGCAGCAGGTCGGGTCCGGCATGAACGGCCTCGGCATCGGCGCCTTCACCCTGGACTGGTCGGCGGTGGTGGGGTTCCTGGGGAGCCCGCTGGTGACGCCCTTCTTCGCCATCGCCAACGTGCTCGTCGGCTACGTCCTGCTCGTCTACATCATGCTGCCCGTGGCCTACTGGGTGTTCAACCTCTACAACGCCGGCACCTACCCGCTCTTCTCCACCGACCTCTTCGACGGCGCCGGCCAGCTCTACAACATCCACGCCATCGTCAACGACAGGTTCGAGATCGACCCGGCCGCCTACGCGCAGCAGGGCAAGATCCACCTCAGCCTCTTCTTCGCCATCAGCTACGGCCTCGGCTTCGCCACCATCGCCGCCACCTTCACCCACGTCCTCGTCTTCTACGGGAAGTATGTATGTTTGTGACGTTTCCTCGTACGCCGCCGCAGTCGATCGCCATTGCTCGATAACTGATTGGTTTCTGCGTGAAGGGAGATGTACCAGAGGTTCCGGGAATCGCACAAGGGCAAGCTGGACGTGCACGCGAGGCTGATGAGGAGGTACGAGGACATACCGAACTGGTGGTTCTACATCCTGCTCGTGGTGTCCATGGCGGTGTCCTTGGTCCTCTGCACCGTGTACAAGGAGGAGGTGCAGCTACCGTGGTGGGGGCTCCTCATGGCCTGCGCCATGGCCTTCATCTTCACTCTCCCCATTAGTGTCATCACCGCGACCACCAACACGGTACATATCTTGTTGCTCATACCTCCTACTAGGCTCGTACAGTAAATCATGGATAGATCGGCATGCACGAACGTATCGTTAATCAACTGCAATGTGGTGTGGTGTTGGATTAACTGCGCGCAGTCGCCGGGGCTTAACATCATCACGGAGTACTGCTGGGGTCTGATCATGCCGGGGAAGCCCATCGCCAACGTGTGCTTCAAGGTGTACGGCTACATGAGCATGAACCAGGCCGTCTCCTTCCTCACCGACTTCAAGCTCGGCCACTACATGAAGATCCCCCCAAGATCCATGTTCCTCGTGCAGGTACGTACGTAAACTCACACCCATGGTCTAGATAAAATTAAAGGTACATCTGCATGGCCTAGCTACATGTATACTCACAATATATTCTTGTGCAGTTCGTGGGGACGATGGTGGCGTCGACGGTGAACACGGTGGTGGCGTGGTGGCTGCTGACGACGGTGCCGCACATCTGCGAGAAGGACCAGCTACCGGAGGGGAGCCCATGGACGTGCCCGGGCGACCACGTCTTCTTCGACGCGTCGGTGATCTGGGGCCTGGTCGGCCCGCGCCGCATCTTCGGGCCGCTCGGCTACTACTCGGCGCTCAACTGGTTCTTCCTCATCGGGGTCAGCGGGCCGGTGCTGGTGTGGCTGCTCGCCAGGGCGCTGCCGCGGCACGCCGGCTGGATCCGCCTCATCAACCTGCCCGTCATCCTGGGGGCCACGGCCATGATGCCGCCGGCGTCGGCGCTCAACTACACGTCCTGGGGCTTCGCCGGCATCGTCTTCAACTTCTTCGTGTTCCGGCACCGCAAGGGCTGGTGGAAGCGCTACAACTACGTGCTGTCGGCGGCCATGGACGGCGGCGTGGCCATCATGGGGGTGCTCATCTACTTCTCGCTCACAAGCTGGGGCAGCCAGCTCGACTGGTGGGGTTCCAGGGGCGAGTACTGCGACCTCGCCATCTGCCCCACCGCCAAGGGCGTCATCGTCGACGGATGCCCCGTCCTCTGAGAATCCTCAACTCTGATCAAGCATGAATCTCCAAGCTTAGCTAGCTAGCATAATGTGTAGATTTATAGATTGTGTGCTGCTCTATCTTTGTCAACTTGAGGGTTGAGATTATATTTCAGATCATGCAGACTGTTCGGTTCATAGGTGGTAGAGCTGCGGTTGTTTGCTGGGAGCATGCTCGTCTGGTTTTACATTGTGTAAAGATTTCGAATATTTAGCCTTGTTTCTTGAAGAAGAAAATCATTTTGTATCTTAAGCCATTTCCCAACACAGCATGTTTTGTAACTTGATCTGTGATCAATTTTTTCCAGGTCTTTTAGAGGGGGGGGGGGGGGTACCAAAGAAGAATGAATTTTCCAATGAATTGACTGAGAGAAAGGAACGAAATGGGAAGCAAGACGGCAAAAGGACTGTGAAACATAAAAGCGTAGCAAAACATGTCAAGATTTAAATGATTTCGTAAGTTCAGCATGATTTGAACGAACTGCGAAAAATCATTACTCTATGTTTCTATTTCCTAACACAAAGCCTGGCTTTCTTTTTGGAAATTCACAATTTGTGATCTGAACATGTCCAGTTTACTTTCTGTCTCACAAAATTTAAATGTAGCAGAATATCCTGTATCACTACAGCTCCCTAGGGCTAAAAGACATGAGAATCAATTGAGGCTAATCAATTTGATTTTGGTCATACCCTTGGGCTAGGGGTAAAAGCCATGTTGAGACTATCCAATTTTGTTTTGGTCATACCCTTTGGCTATCTATGTAAACTATTATTATTTATTTATGTCTTCCATCTCTTATCTATAATACCTAAATAGCTCATCCCCACTAACTTATTTATCTTAACATGCAAGCTATCCACATCATCAAGTAGGTCCACCATGTAAAAACTATTTTCCACTAACTTTGCATGCACGTGTTTTCATTAACTTCGCATGTGCATGCAACCTATCACAAATAAAAATATACAAAATTATGCACTCAACCTCACAATTTATAAGCGGTATTTTTTTATAGAAAATGAAATTATGAGTTACCTCACATTTAATTTTCTATGTGACTTTTTTGTATAAATACAAATCCGTAGTTGTTATCATTGTTTTAGGTTTAGCGAAGGTTGGATATGTCTCCATTATCTCTACTCCATATTGTTTTCGTCTCATATCGTTTCGTTGATATATTGTTAGGGAAATTATTGCTCTTTTTTGGATTTTTCATCAACATTTTCTTAGAGTTTTACTCTAAACGATATTTCTTTCAAAAAATAATTTATAATCAAATTATACTATGTTTCTCTCATGTTTTAAAACATCAAAAAAATCTTAATAGTTCCTGCAGCAACGCGCGGGTATTATCTAGTTTATTTAGGTTGTAATGCGCACCGCACGAATACCATCAATATGTATATTTTTTTAAAGAAAAAAATGAATGTCAATTTTAATATGCTTCGTACATCCAAGATATAATAAAACCTATGCAACCCATAAAAGGTAAAACGGTGCGGCAAAGCGTGTACGGCCCTTCTAGTTGGGTTGTAAGCCTCCTAGTATTTGTTGTTCTAGTAGAGACCGCTAATCATCGCCCAAAGGAGGCTGAAGCCAATGTCTCGGGGACTCATTCTGACTTAAAAAAGGGATGGCTCTTACCAACTTTCAAAACAAATCTCCGCATGCTTACTCTTGAATCAAGATTTCTCCTCGCTTTATATATAAATCAAAGAAAAAAATCATAGATGAACATACAAGATGGTGAGGAAGCCTAGGAAACCGGATCGGCAAAATCAAACACAAAAATGGAAACGAAAACGATGTCGGGTGAGAGCACACGATGGCTTGAATCCACCACCAAGATCCAAGCATCGGCTCCTAAGCTCCATGACAACGCCCCCGGGAGGGTCAGAACAAAACATAGCCGTTGTTGGGTTCGCAGATCAGGGGTTTCGCCCCCGAGCCCTCGCCTAGGGGAGAGATCAACGATGATGTCCTCATGAAAAAAGTGACCCCTGCAGGAAGCGTGATGCTTTCACTTGGATCCTCCACCTGCACTACCCTAAAGCTCCTAGGCCAGAACTATGACGAGGGTCAAACCACCCGATCCAAATATGGGCACAGACACATCCACAAAAGAGCACGAGCCAGGGTCAGCCATCACTACACCCCTTATCACCTACACGATCAAGAAGTACAACCACCATCCTCACTATGGAGACTATCAGAGTGCCACTTGGCAACCCAACATCTAGGGCCGCTACCTCAACATCCTGTGTCGAGCCTCACACTGATGTCAAAACGCGCATACACCACCCATGAGCATGGGAAGCAAGCACTTCCCGCCCGACCCAAAATATCCCATCACTACGAAAGAATGGAAAGAGGCCAAATTCGACACACCAGCCGCTTGACAACCGGTGCTCTAAGCCAACCACGGAATGATCCAATCTCAACCGCGGGGAGGGGACGCCTCGCCAGAGCACCACCTGTAGGCGATGGCAAACTAGGGTTCCTCCCTATCACCATGCAAGGAGATGTAGGAGGTTTTTTTCTTTGCAAAGGCCTAAGGATATAGATTGACATGATTTCAACAATAAAATTTAATTTAAATTGATAGGGGCCGCGCGAACGCGTACCCCCCTCAGCCACAAATTATGACGTCCACTCTCCTCCACAAGGAGATGGTAAGCCAATGCTCCTCCAAAGTGCAATGGAAGGCGCTAGCTTAGGCCATAGGTCTTCCTGATCACCTATAGACCCCGTCCAGGTAAGTGGGATTTAAGGTGCTACTACGTTCCAATTTATATCCTCAGGCTTCCTTCCCTCACTCTCTCGACAGGCGATGTGGTACTATCAATCGCCAAATACTAATCAGGGTTGCGCGTGGTTGTACTACTACTCTCCCTAGGCTCGCTCGCCGCTGGGCCTGCCAATTCTGGCCCACTCAAGCACGCCACAAAAGGCACAGGTTCATAATAAGCCAACGACAGCAGAAAATATTATATAACTTTATTCACCAGCAGAAAAAAAAACAGAAAATATTATAATTCTCTAAAAAAAGATATTATAAGCAAAAAATGTTTGTTAACCGTTTTCCCAAAAGATTATGTGTATATTTGTATCATAGGAAGAAACTCTTTGCAAAAAAAAGAAGTATCATAAGAAGAAACATTTCTCCGTTCCTCTGCCAAATTACAGTCTGATCAGTGAGGGGCATGGAGCATCAGCCATGGACACCGATGGATTTGTTCATACCCCATGGCTGCTGCTGATAGAGAGCAAAAAAGGAGCAAGAGCATCGGCTATACTGAAAAAAAGGGATACCAGAGTGGACTGGATCATACCCTATCAAATGCACAGTGAACCATTTCTAAATCGGCAAAATGCGCAATCAACTGTTAACAAAATGGTATTTGGATTCTACATGGCTCTCAGCCTCCCACAAAAAGGCTCCGAAACCGGCCGCCTCCAGCACAAGATGCGTGAGCTCTGTAAACGTAAGCGTTACCGTTTTCCCATCTTTAGCATTGACGGAGCCATCATCCAGCACTTTAATATCCGGCCTCCCAAACAGAGCCTGCGTTTGCTTCTCGATCAGTGAGACTGATTCCTTGGACCTTATAGTGGCGTATCGTTGCAAGGTATCGGCATCCAGGCGCGAAACATATGACCTCAGCTTGTTTGGGTTTGTCTCCTCATCTTCTTCCAAATCGACCACCTCTCCATCAGGTGTCATCTGTACCAAGGATTCCATGTCCATGAATGGATTAGGCTTAATGTTTCTTTCCGTAAACAGTTGTTCATTGAGGCTTGGTGGGAGGGTATTCATGGTTTTCTCAAGCTGGAATCGCTCGTCCACCCTCTTGAGGAAGTACCCATACATGATGGATGCTGCGTAGAGCTTCCCAAGATTTAAGTTGCTGATCTCAACAACGGTGTCCAGTGGCGCTGCTGCCTGTTCCCCCATGATAAGATTGAGATGGTTCTGTATCATCTCAAGAGCATCTTGAGAGTGTATGCTTTGCAGCTTATATTCCTGATTAGGCAACGAGGAGATGTCGCGTACAGGGCCACCTGACGGTGATAATGCAGGTGTCATTGCTATATCATTTTCCATGAACTTGAACAAAATCCAGCAGTAGATGATTTCTTCCAGGGTATTCTGCCTTTCCTTCTCTTTGACTTCTGCAATTCTCCTGTAGTTCAATTAGCATAACTCATCAACCGATAGATGATTAATTGATATGCATCAACAGAACATCTAATGTCCTATCCTTTCTACAACATCTACATAGCAGCATATTTTATAGTAGCAGATATGACAGCATGACTATTTGTTGCTGACATGGGGAAAACAAGTCCTAGAATTATTGGTACTTACTTGTAAAGGAGGTCCTGGGGAGATTTTTCGGCTTTTTCCTTTTGGGCAACTTTCTCCGTGGTAAGGTTTTCAAGTTGCTGATCAACTGTTACAGGGACTAGATGAGGCTGTGATTGCAGTATCTGGGCCAGAAGTTGACCACTTGTGGTTTCGAATTTAAGTGGAGCAAGTTGTGTCTCGCCATCACCAGATTCCATTTTTGCTTTGACCTTTAAGCTCCTTGCTTGGTAATTATTAATTTGGAATCCAGGTTTAGGACGACTTGTACAAGGAAAGCCCTGCCGAACAAAGAAACAGCATCCATTTGACCCAAGAAACAATTGAAACTTTGAACGGGAGATATGTAACTTATTTATAATATCAAGGTGAAGTAAAGAATTTCTTATAATATAATCATTGCAATGCAAATGCAGCACGGGTAAAATAAAGATATTAACTAATGAATACACAAGTTTGAGCAGAATAGTATATGAGAGCGAGAGAGAAAAGGAAAGATTCAACGATCATCGGTCACCACCGAATGGGAACAAATATCTTCACATGACTTAAAAACTGATCAAGACATCAAGTGTTGGGCAAAATTAAGCCTCAGGAAACGCATCAGAAGTGAGCAATTGGGCATAAAAAGGGGCGCCGGAATAATTCTCGAAACATGGTGCATACGGAATACGGGCAATGAGACATCTGGTAGAAATTCTTGCAAGTGTAAATAAATAAATCAAAACAGTTAATATTGCGCCTATAAGCATCATGAACAATCAAGAAAATACAACATTCGGTTTTCGGCCAGTTTTTCCTTATAAAGTGGCCAATTCTCTTCTTCTTAATGAAAAGGCAGAGTTCCTGCCGGTTGCTCAAAAAATAAGTACTCCTACAACAGAGCATATCGGAAGATATGGCACTATAGACGGCTGTTTGTGTGACAATTCTGTGTGTGTTTTCACTTTTCAATCAAGAAGAAAAAAGGAACTTCAGGCATGCTTTTGTTCAGATTTCACCTCGTATAGTATAGGTACTACCAACCATATCCGTTGGATTGAGTCTGAATTCTAGATGAGAATTGACTGAACTAACACGCACGCATGAATGATGCGTCCTGCCCTGGGAACCAGACCCAAACATGGCGACAACTAAACGCCAGTACGCCACCACAGCTATTGCGCATGACAGCATGAGCAAGCGCGTAAGCCAAGTCGTTAAGCCATCACAGCAACTGACAGACAGCAGAAAAACCTGGGCGCGGCACAAGACCAGATCGGCGGTTACAGTTGACAGAAGCAAAGCAAACACACGCAGAGCTACAGGAGAAGCAAGCAATCGGGCGGCAGATCCCCGCTTCGTGCTATCTGCAATGAAATGGGCAAAACGAGAGGGACCGTCAGGAAGCGAGCGCGGGGCCGTACCTTGCAGAGGCGCCCGGGGCGCGGCCTGGCGAGGGGCGAGCAGGAGGAGGCCGGGGACGGGGACGGGGACGGGGAGGCGAGGAGCAGCGCGGCGTCGGCCCACGCCGACGACATCGTGGCGCGCGCGGGGGAGAGAGGGTGGAGGAGGACGAGGAGAGGGAGGGGGCGCTACTGACTGGGATTCCGTCGGGTGTTTGGGGTCCGGAGGATTTTGTTTGGCGAACGTGGAGTGGACGGGTTTGCTTTGCTGCGGTGCGAAGTGAGACCGAGAGAGGCGCCGATCTTTTTCTATCTGGACTGGACTGGACTGGACTGGAGCAGAGGAGAGGAGAGGAGAGCGTGCGCTTGGCTTCCATTCCGTTTCCTCCAAGCGAAAGCGAAAGCGAAGCTCCGTCCCTGCTGCGCTGCCCCTGACCTGCACTGGCTGGCGTGAGCGTGCGGGACTGTTTCTACCTTTCTTCTTTGTGCGCCACACAACAAGTCACGTTTGTTTGTTAGGCATGGGCCGCCCACTGCCATATCTATGTGCGTTCGTTCGTTCCTTCCTTCCCTTCCTGCGTGCGTGGGGCTCAGGATTGGGCCGAGTCAGTACTCTCTGTTCTTAGCTTGTGTGTGATTTTTTTCAAGCGGTTTTGCCACATAATCGGTGATGACCTGACTGATGAGGTGCTCCAGGCAGTGAGAAACAAAAAGATTCCCGATGGATGGAATGCAACCAACGTTGTTCTCATCCCCAAAGTTCAGAGTCCGGAGTCGATAATGCAGTTTAGGCCTATAAGTTTATGTAACGTGGTTTACAAGATCAACTCCAAAATGCTTGCAAATAGGCTGAAAAGGATCATTCCGGAGATCATTTCTCCAACACAAAGCGCCTTCGTCCCGGTCAGGTTTATCACTGTCAATGTCCTGGTTGCATATGAGTGTTTCCATGCTTTAAAGAAGAAGACAAAGGGGGCGACAGGATATTGTGCGGTAAAACTTGATATGAATAAAGCATACGATCGTGTTGAATGGTCTTTCTTGGAGAAGGTAATGTTGAGAATGGGTTTTAGTGCTCAATGGACTGCTTTCATTATGAATTGCATCTCTTCCGTTTCATATAGGGTGAGATTTAATAACACTAAGACGGATGAGATAACACCAACTAGGGGACTGCGGCAAGGGGACCCTCTGTCCCCATACCTCTTCCTAATATGCTCAGAGGGTTTCTCGAGTCTATTGGCAAGGCAGGAGAATATAGGAGGTCTGGATGGTGTAAAAGTATGTAGAGAAGCCCCTCCTATTACACATCTTTTATTTGCTGATGATTCTCTGATTCTAATGAAAACTGGCGTGAAAAATGTTGAAAATCTGAAAAAGGTGCTGGAGATGTATTGTTCAAGCTCAGGGCAGGTGATAAGCAATGCCAAGTCGAGCATCTTCTTTAGCCCTAACACGCGTGTTAATGAGAGAGAACAAATCTATTCGGAATTGGATATTCTTACAGAGGCACTTTCAGATACATATTTGGGTCTCCCATCAATGGTGGGTGTGGACATATCTGACTGCTTCCAACATCTCGTTGATAGAGTTTGCCAGCGGCTAAAAGGGTGGAAGGAAAAAAGTTATCCATGCAAGGTAAAGAAACGTTAATAAAGGCGGTCGCACAAGCCATCCCGGCTTATGCGATGTTTGTTTTTAAACTTCCCAAGAGTATATGCAAAACAATCACAGATGAGATTGTTGGCTTCTGGTGGGGAGACTCTGAAGAGAGGAAAAAGATGCACTGGTTTTTTGGTGGAAGTTGTGTGTACCGAAGAAGAAAGGTGGATTGGGGTTTAGAGACCTGCATAGTTTTAACCTTGCAATGTTAGCAAAACAATGTTGGCGTCTACTCCAAAACCCAGACTCTCTTTGTGCACAAGTACTACCAGCCAAGTATTATCCCAATGGTGATTTACTCAACGCTGGGCCGGAGAATGGATCCTCCTGTACATGGCAGAGCATTGTGGCGGGAATCCAAACATTCAAAAGAGGCTGCATATGGCGAGTGGGGAATGGGTCTCAAATCAATATCTGGACGGATCCTTGGATCCCCACTAGTGCAAACAGGAAAGTGATTACACCAAGGGGTGATGCGATCATAAGTAAAGTAGAAGACCTCATTGACCCCTATACGGGTCTGTGGGATGAAGTTCTTATCCAGGATCTCTTCTCCCCTGTGGATGCACGAAGGATTTTGCTAATCCCCCGCTCACATCTCGCTGATGATACGGTGGCATGGAACTATACAAAATCTGGAAGTTTCTTGGTACGCTCGGCCTACCACATAGAGTTTGAACATCAGTATGGAAGGAGAAACATATCAACACTTGAAGGAAGCCGTGAGGTGAGTCGTGCCTGGCAAAAAGTTTGGTCCTTAAACATTCTAGGGAAAGTAAAACACTTTGCCTGGAAAGTGCTTCATGGAGTCCTTCCTAGCTTTGGGGTTCTTGCCACAAGACACATTCATGTTCTTCCGCAATGTCCTATTTGCCTTCAGGGATATGAAGATGTCCAACATTGTCTTTTCACCTGCCAGAGAGCTCGACAAATATGGAGAGCTCTTGGTCTTCGAGATGATGTTGAAAGAGCAGTGACACATGATCGCTCGGGTTCGGTTACTCTTGAAATCCTACTGTCTGCTAAAGGTTCAGCTCTGGAATTGCCAAAGGCTGAATTGATGGTCATTGCATCATGGTATATTTGGTGGCAGAGACGCCAACATGTTCGAGGTGTTGAGCTAGCCCCTGTGGAAAGGACGATCATGTCGATACAAGCTATATCCATGAACTTTACAAGAGCATGCGATAATAAGTTGAAGCCTGCTCCACGAGTGGACCCATGGAAGAAACCTAGACATGGGTGAATTAAAATTAATATTGATGCATCTTTCCATGGTGAATCTTTGAATGGATCCACGGGCGCCATTGCTCGAGATGATAAAGGACAGTTTGTTGCTGCAGCTTCATGGTACTTGGAACATGTTGGATCCTCGGAGTCTGCGGAAACTATTGCAATCCGTAATGGCCTCTACCTTGCATCCAATATTGGATGCAGTAGGATTGAGATCGAATCTGACAGCTCCAATGCAATTGATCATGTTAATATGGGAGATGATTACGTGGGGCTGGACATTCGAGTTACCAGGGAATGTTCTGTGCTTGCTTCTGAGTTCATGGAGTTTAGCTTTGCCCATTGCCAAGGGATTCAAACAAGGTAGCACATATGATAACGCAACAGTGCTTCTCTTCTAAAACCTCCATGATGTGGGATAACTCTGTCCCTGACTTTATTTCTCACCTGATTGTAACTGATATGGCTATTTTGTGAGGAATAAAGTGCTTTACCCATTCAAAAAAAAAAGCTTGTGTATGATTTTTCGTTCATGATTTTAGCAACTCGAATTTTAAGGCTCGTAATTTTGCCAAATACGCTTTTAAGATGTTTGGTTGTAAACATTGTGACGACTTAATAAAAGCTTCATGAGATTGTCCAAGAAGGATACCAACAGCTGTAGTACAATTTTTTTGATACTGACAACAGAGATCCTCCTCTGTAATAACACATGATATATGAAATTCATGACCCAAGTTAAAAGTAAACAGACATACTAACTTTCAAATATGGCATGGATCACAACATTATATCCCTCGATGTACAATCACAATGCACCCAATCTCTCCAGGAAAATAAATAAACAGCACTCAAGAACCTACAGACTACCAGTGCTACGATACACGGGCTGAAGCGGCAGCAATGCACATGCTCACAGAGAGGCGCTGGGCCTCAAAATCCATGCGCACGCTCCTGAGCCACCCTAAAGAATTCTTCTAAAATATCAAGTAATAATATGCTGAATATATCAAGACACACTGGTTCCCACTTCTGTTCAGGTCTCAACCGAGCATCCGTGACAAGCACTCCAGTTCCAGTTGTGTTCAGGTCTCAACCGAGCGTCGGTGACAAGCACTCCTCCACTATGTCCAGCAGGTTTGAATTCTCCAGCGCGGCCGCAACACGTTCCTTGTCGTTCAGTTGCTTGTTCACTGCAAAAGAAGGGGGGCAAAAACATACTGAGATCATTCTGGGCAACATAGTTTGGTAAAATCTGTACATTATAGAATACATACCGGCAGCTTCAGTTGCATGTGATCCAGGAGCCACCCTTATGTCCACCTGAATGAATCAGAAATCAGTACACTGTCTCAGTGGCGAAGGCAGAAATAAATTTCAGGTGTGGCGGAGTTTATGAAGGAGAAAATCATTTATATTACAACGATGTAAGAGCTCACTAGAATATTATGTATGTACATTACTTTATATTCAGCAAATACAACAAAAATTCAAAAGTAAGCTGCTTGCACTAAGTACCTAGAAAAAGTACAAGAGCAGTCTGTTATAATCTCAAGGTCTAGCCTTATCGCTAATTTTAGCACCGTGGTGGACTCGTGAGAGAATAATATATGCGCGTTAGTAATTAGGCCCATTAGCAAACAGACAACAAGTCCCAGTAGGAGCTACGAGTCAGCTTGACTTAAATATCTTATTGGAATGGATTTGGCTACTACAATACGACGTACTCCGTATATCTGTAGCTGGCAATAGTTTCTAGGTATGACGGGCGCCAGGACTCGCCAGATAGCTGGCTTCGCCACTGCACTGTCTGATTGTTTTGAAGAAACTATGAGCGGCAAGCAGCAGAAAGGTAATAAATTATCGTTGACGAAAAAATCCACCCTACGTAACTATATTGAATATTTAGCATATATGCCTCAAAAAAAAGAATACTTAGCATATATGTTCTGAGTTACCATTATTTCTAACCATTAATGATGGTTCATTTACACCACACATAACTGAAATTAGAAACTGCACTTATTATGCCTCCAAAGTGTGCTTGCGGTATCTGAAATTTGAAGTAAAAACTTGTTCTATGATGGCAGCAGCAAATTAAGTAGTCGACTCAAATTGCTCATCTAGCTCGGTTTTCTAAGACTCTACATTGTAATACACTAACATGTTAATTAAATATCATCGCTTCAACGACATAGTAAGGCAGATTGTAATTTTCCTCTCTTCTTTTTTCTTTTAGGCAGTTCAAGATTACTCGTGGAACTACAATAGCATAACTTTCTTTGTAGTGCACACATACAGCATACCTTGTAACGAGGAGGAAGACTCCGCATGAGCTTCACACGCAGGCAAAGACCAATGATAGTGGCCATACTGCAATGCTCCACTGTTGGGGTGAAAGTAACCCTGAAACCAAAGTGGTCAGAAATCCTCATGGTTAAGTTTCATCAAGATTCCTGAAGTGTAGCAGCCAGTTTTCCAGTAGATGTTAAGTTACCTGACATGACTAAGTTCGTCACTGATATCAACCGAGTCTTCAGTTACCACATTAAGATCTTCCAATGAGTATGGATGTTCTGGGTCCTTTATGTCTCTAATATGATGTAAGAATGTTAAGGAGTACAAAATGATTATGCTAGCAGCACCTCGGATACATAAAGTATAGCAGGAAAGCAAGTTGCACTACATCCATAGAGGAAAAAACAATAAAAGGATATCGAATATTTCAAGCTGGTCTATGACCTCCGCTGCATTTTCATCTATGTTTGCTGGTGCCTCACGGACGCGCCTCTCTTTTTTCTCATGAATCACGGGGTTAGCATTTATCAACTCCATTACCATTTTCCCTCTATGATGCTCTGATTGGATCAGTCAGACGGATTCCTGCAAGTCAAAAGCATGAAAATTGTGTCAAGGGCAGTGTTATTACTTCAATCACGCAAAATTCTATTCGGTTATGATGCTAAAATTTGAACATATACTCTGCTCCAATCTAGAACTTCTACTCGTCCAAATTACAAGAGAGAGAAAATACATGCAAGCATTTCCACAAACACCTAGCAAGCACATATGGTCACGGAAGAGGGAGGAAGGATGGGTTAGATAGAAGAGGAGAGGTAGCTCTCCTCTGGTCAGCAGCGCAGGAGAGAGGACCGAAGCTAGGGGGAAGGGATGGGCTGAGGGCGCCGCTCCGGAGGAGGACCTGCCGGAGGGGCGGCGGCGGCAGTAACCCTAGGTCTGTGCGGAGACGGGGGCGTTGGCTGGAGTGCCCGGCGGCAGCAGGAACCTGGCAGCACGGCGGACGGGGAGGAATGGAGGGAGGGCGGCGGACCACGGGAGAAGCGATCAGGGCAAGGAGGCGGCGCGAGCGTGCGAGAAGGTCTCCAGCGCGCCGGCCGATTCGCCGGCAAAACTGAACTAAAAACAGCCACGTTCGTATCCACCATCCACACAACAAACTCTTCAAGAAGCAGCGAGATTCAACGAACAGCACAGCACATCTCAAAATTACCGGCGCTCTAAACATAGCCAGAGGGAGAGAAAGAGGAAAGGAACTCACCGGCGAACGACGGCGGCAAGCGGCGTTTTGCGCTCGTCTCGATTGCTCGCGCCGTGGGGGAGAGCGGCCAGTTTTGCTTTGTTTGCTCGTGTGTTCAATTCCAACTTCTCTTTTGGGTCCCTGTGGGATCGGACTGCGCGAGCCGAGCCGGGATTTTCTTTTCTTAAAAAGAAGTATTACCCTCAATTTTTATATCAAGCGATGACACAACCATTTTATCAAGTCCAATATCAAAATGGTAATAATTTCTTACAAAAATCACAAACAATTTATCTCGCATAGGTAAAAAGAAAGCATTATCTGATTAAACATCTACCTTATTAATAAATCATCATTTAAACCAGTTGTAGATATCATGTGTTACCGTATCTGAGCAGTTTCACAAAATATTTAAATGCTCCTTGCTCTCACACAACCGAATAACGATCAGGTACGGGTCCAACTTATTTGGCGCGCTCAAAGCAGAAAAATTCGTTCTTATGAATGTTAATCTTCAAACCAGACAATTGTTAAAAAAAATACATAATATTAATATCGTATTTTTCACTTTTTCCATATTATGTCCATGAAAATGGTGGTATCATCGGGTGTATTGTAGTATGAAACTCTCACCGTCCATCAGATGAGGAATAAGTCCACCTATCAGAATTAATTTAACATCTGCGCATTGACATATGATAATAAAAATATGTGCATCGACAAATACTTGAAGGGTCATTTTATCTATAAACAATTTTGATTATTCTTTTGATTAGGGTTTATCTTACTGGACATATGATCTCGAAGCTTGGTGAGAGTTTCTAGGAAAATGAATGGGAAGGACGGTGCTGAGAGGTGAAGGATGCAATAACATGCTTCATAATTTATGATCAGGTCGCGCAGAGAGGGGGGGGGGGGGGTGGGGTTCAAGTTTCATTGTGTCGGCATGGAAAGGCAAGTGAGGTGAATATTGCGGTGACACTGAAGCACATGAATTTACAGGAGGATCTAGACGAAGTGATATCTATCTATCTATCTTTTATAAAGCAAAATCCCACTAAGATGCATTTAAGATGTCTATCTCAACATGCAAGTTATCCACATCACCCATTATTGTATAAATCATTTGTCCATGTCATCCACTAACAAAACTCAACTAACATGCATTTGTGATATCTATCTCAACATGCAAGCTATCCACATCATTCATTATTATAGTCAATAATTTGTCCATATCATCCATTTTTATTTGCATTCATTTTATACCCTTTCAATTTACATCGTAGAGTTTTTATAGAAATTTCCGCCGCAACGCGCGGGGTACTCTTGTAGTTAGAAAAAATGAAAGGCTTTGAGAAGGAGATGAGATGGTTCACGGTCGTCCGCCTCAGCACAAAACTGTCTTTCAGTCATGCCAACATGTTTGAAACTTTGAAGTATGCATGAAATTTAGCGAAAACTCCTCAATATCATGAGTCTGGGGAAATTTTATTTGTATTCCAGATGTTCTATCTTGAAAGTTGAAAGAAAATGGTGCATGGGAGATCTTAAATTTTTTTCATGGTTTATAGACTGATTATGGAGGACTATGATGCTTAAAATAATTTGGGAGATTTTGCTACATCCCAATCCTTAACCCCCAATATATTTCTTTGGAGGAGGATATTTTTATTCCTTAATTAATTGTTGTGTCACCCCTCACGGTGCTTTGTTGGTGACATCTCCATGTCGTATTTCGATGAGCCTGATTATCCTTCTTCCCGTTTCCCCACCTTTTCTATAAACTAAAATTGTCATGTTATATAAACTAAAATTGTCATGTCTAAAAAAATATTTACCATGTTGCAGAAGCCACATTTGCCATGGTCCAGAAACTAAAATTGCCATGTCTTAAATATACATTTTCCATGCTACATGAACAAAATCTGCCATAATATAATCTATATAAACTTAATTTGCCATGTTCAAAGATGATTTTTTTCTTGTTTCATGAACATAATTTCTTGTGGTTTGAGAACACACGAAAGAAAAAAAAACATCTATCTAGTACTATTTCTGCATGGTAAACTATGAAAGAAAAATGCAATGAACAAGTTTGAAAAAACAAAGCTTAAAAAATGAAATTACATTTTCCATCTACCTAGAACTATTTCTACATGTTTTTATACCACCTAAATAGAAAAAAATCAGAAAAAGGAAGAGCCAATATTTGAATTTGGATCTCCCAAGTGAAAGGTACAACCTCTAATCAATGCACTAGTCATATGCTTCTCGTTCACAAAGTTGGTTGCACTGATTTTATTTCGGAGCGAATGAACTGTTTTACCTATTTATGTGCTTGTATGATGAGATTGAGTAACGCTAAAAAATAATCCATTCGTTTCAAATTAGATAATTTTTATTTATGTGCATGTCTAGATATACATGTAGAACATCAAAATCATTTAATTTAGAAAGGAGAAAGTACGAATTAAACGTTCACTCTCTATACTTTGTGTAGATTAATGCTACCTTCCAATATCAGGACTTTATCCTCAAATGAAATATTCAGGAATCTATCCTCAAGAAGAAGAGGAAATATCCAGGATTTTTTAGGAATCAAGCTCTGGGACTGGGAGTAGGTCAGAGTCGCTATTAGTTTGGAGCGTCTCGAAGAACTGCGAGTCCGACCGCACCGCGACCGAAACAGATCCAAGCCGCTGCTCCTCCTCCTCCATCGTCTCGTCTTCTTGGCCGGGAAGAAAGAAGGAAGGGAAAGGAAGCGGCGGAGACCAGGCGATGGCGGCGGCGCTGGAGTTCCTGGAGGCGCAGGGCTCGACCCGGCCGGAGCTGGCGGAGTGGTACGCCGCCCTCGCCGACCTCTACCAGCGGAAGCTCTGGCACCAGCTCACCCTCAAGCTCGACCAATTCCTCGCCCTCGCCGTCGTCCAGGTCCGGTTGACCCGATCCATCCCTCCCTCCCTATCTCCCCCTCCCAGTGGTTAGTACTACCATGTAGCGCGGTTTGATCTGCCTTTCTAGGGTTGAAGGAGACGCCCTTTTTGGCTGCCTGTCAGGCGAGGTGCCCTTGATCTCCCTGTAAAATATTGCCGCCTTGATTCGGAGTACCTAGTTATTGATAGTTGATACACTCATCGACACCAAGATGCTAACACTGTCCCTTTAGAGAGTGTCCTGCAAAAATCTGGTTGGCTTGATTCAGAGCGTCGTAATTCACTGTGTTGGTTTGTTAGTTATATATGTCACGACCTGCAATTCGTTATGTGATGTGACCTGTGATTTATGGATCGGCTGATGAAGATATTTAGCATATTTCTCATGTATTTACGGTAAGCTAGAAGAGTGTCGAGTCATTTACTGTAGAGATATCCAAGTACCTGCATGTATTTTTTTTGTTCATTTTATTAGCTATACACACAAATCTGAAGAAGTATAATCATAATATGTTTACCATCAGGAATCATAATATGTTGGTTTGTTAGTAATATGTCACAGTGTACATTTACCATATTTTCTGTTGTGAAAACCCGAAGTTACTCTTCACGCATTGGTTCATCCTGATTCCTGAGATACTTGCATTATTTATCAGCTGTTTGGTTGATTTTTCGAGATAATACTGTTTTCCATGTCACGGTGCTTATCACCACTATGTGATCTTATCTTATTGTACAGGCGGGTGATGCTGTGATTCAGCTGTACAATCATTTCATCTCTGACTTTGAGAGCAAGATTAATCTTCTTAAATTTGCTCACTTCGCGGTAGTAGTTTCTCGCCAGTATTCGGATAAAGATGCTGGTATAAACTATCTCGAAGGTGTAATTTCAAAGCTGCGTGATACCAAGGAATCACGGGTTGAAGAGCCCATTCTGTATGTGAAGATGCAGATTGCAAATTTTCATCTTGAGAAAGGGAATCAAAAGGAGTGTAAGAAATTGCTAGATGAGGGGAAAGCCACTTTGGATAGCATGGACGATGTTGATCCTTCAGTGCATTCGACCTATTATTGGATATGTTCCCAGTACCATAAAGTCTGTCAAGACTATTCTGAATTTTACAAAAATGCTCTTCTCTATCTTGCATACACAACAGTGGAGTCACTTTCAGAACCATTCAAACAGGTATTGTTGCTTACCTGCTCTTTTGGCATGGAAAATTGGATTCAGGGTTGCTGTTTCTGATTTCCAATAACTACCTGCAGAACCTGGCGTTTGACCTCTCACTTGCTGCTTTATTGGGTGACAACATATACAACTTCGGGGAGTTGCTTGCCCATCCAATTGTATGTCCTTGCTTTATATGTGCCTTTAATCTTTGTTTTGTACTTACATATTTACTTCTTACTAGTGATACCATGACTACCCTTTTAAAGAGCTAACTGTAGGTGTAGTGATGTTTGAATTGTCGAGTGAATGAGTGACACACTCGTGTATGAACATTATTGATCGCCCATTCCTGCTTGCAAGATGTGGTACAATTACGACTTGAGTTAAAGCCAAACATTAATTCATATTTAAACAAAAGGAGGGTGAACCGTTAATTTAGCTCCCAGTCAGACTAGTAGATCATAAACAAGTATGTATGTTTAGTTTCTTCTTTCTTGCAATGGAACCATGTGTATTTTGCCTTTTTTGTTATCTCAAGGGAGTTCTGGTTCCGTATTTCTATCCATGTTTCTGTCTCGTGTCATTGTGTGAGCTTACATTCAACTGATCGTGTCATTGATAAGTACTTGTTTCCTTATCTTTGCCATTGATGAAGAACAATTTTTGCCATTAGAATACAACTATCGATTTTAAAAGCTTGGAATTAAGAGGCATTCTGTTGAAATTTCTAGAGTTCAGTGTTCAAACAAAGTAGTGATTAGATTATATTACTTTGTGTGGTTCAGTTTCTTCATTAAAAAATGGAAGCTGATGGTGACAATACAAGTGGTAGTGTTAGCTGTGAAATATCTGGCTGAATTTTTCACATTTAGTGTATTTTTTCTGTTTTTGGATCACTAAAATCTGTATGATTTTGCGGTATCAGTATGTACATCTAATTCCTCTTGCGGATACCATATAGATCCATAGCCTTGTGGGGACATCGGTGGAGTGGATTTATCATATTTTGCAAGCGTTCAACTCTGGCAATCTAGCGTCCTATCAGGAACTCTGCAAAGTTCACGCCACCGCTTTGGGTGCACAGCCTGCTTTGGTACAGAAGGAGAGGGAACTTCTGGAAAAAATCAACATCCTTTGCTTGATGGAAATCATTTTCAGGTAATTCATGTGCGGTACAATTCAAGCTGACATGCTGATTGATGTTACCTTTCTGCTACTATTCATGGCGAAGCTTTGTTACCTAACTGTTTTTATCCATCACAGTCGAGCATCGCAAGACCGTACAATCCCACTGAGCACTATAGCTGAACAGACCAGGCTATCAGTCGAAGATGTCGAGTATCTACTGATGAAGAGCCTCTCTGTAAGTCCCACATTCCCTTCTCGTGGCTGTATAATAGTTCCACCCCTAGTTCTGATGGCACTTACTTGCTTAGAAGTGATTTTTTTTCTTTGAAATTTGCTTCGAAGTGAATTGATGACACTGTTTCCTTTAAAATCGCAGGCTCATCTTATTGAAGGCATAATCGATGGGGTTGACGGCACTGTCCATGTTTCATGGGCGCAACCAAGGGTTCTTGGCATTGACCAAGTGAAATCCCTGCGTGACCGGCTGGACGCCTGGGTCGGGAAGGTGCACACGACTTTGCTATCTGTTGAAGCCGAGACACCCGACCTGGTAGCTTCGTGATGTTCTTTTGTCCCCTGTTTTACGATGGCTGCGATCTTACACAAAGCGAACGAGGGATTTGAAATTTGATTTGATTCTTAGGCTGCTACCTTGCAAAACCTAGAAAGATTTGTAAACATGATGATCAGTCTTTTTTGATTGGACGTGGAACTCACTGTATGTGCAATATGGCTCTTTCCTGACGCTGCTAATTTGCTTTTAATCACCAAAAATGGGCTGAAACAGTGTCTATTACGAAGATATCTGGTACTAGTTGTTTGCGTACAAAGCCTCCTGTCAGTACTACGGAGTAACAAATAAATCACCGGGGCTGCAGCACTGGTTGGACACGACGAGGTTGTGGCGAGTGCATATCCGGTGACACGGGAGCTCCTTAGCCGTTAGATTGTGGATCAAACGGCTACAGAAGAGCTTGTGCAACTTGATGAAAAACACCTTGAAGAGTCCCTTAATTACCTACAGCTTTGCGTCTTTGAAGATCACCGTTGCATCCATGATCTGACGTCTCGGAGGGTCCTGGAGCATGGAAGCATAAAGATTCCAGGCCATGGCACCGCCTCGATGCGACACAATGGACTACACTTCTTCCATTGACACAGGAGACCTGATGGAGAGGTGCAGCATGGCACAGCCGTACTTGTAGCCACCCGCCATTATTTTGAAGATAAAACACGACCATTCATTTATTATAACCAGAGATAATACATCTTACAAACAAGACCCTAGAAAAGATAAACAATACAGGTAAAGCTCCACTTTTTGCAACAAGGACCCTAAACAGGGATGAAGAAACACAATTGGATCCTTCTTCGCGGTGGACAGTATCGTCGCCGGCGCCGGGGACAAACCACTTGGTCCGACGAAATCCACTGAGGAGAAGTTCTGCCTCACGCTGGAGGGATAGGAGGCTGCCTTTCAGCCATAAGAAACCACGATAACCTTGACGATGCCGACAACTAACCATCGCAGTGGGCTGCATAACTCCCTTATGAGACTGCCCTGCAAGCATCGATGGAGTGCCCAAACATCTCAAGCGCAGACACGGAGGATATGCACCAGATCCGGACGCTATCTGCATCACCAGCAACTTCCCGTACCACCTCACCACCACCAAGATGGCATCGGGAGAGAAGGGGAGCTGCGAGATCCAGGAGCAGAGGAGGAGCAAAGAGCTTATTGGAGGGGGGGGCGCCGATGAAGGACTCTGGCAGCACCTTGCCGCCGCGATGAAGGAACCACCATCGAGCAGGCATCGGCCGTGGCTCAAACACGCCGGAATCACACGCCTCAAACACCTAAGACACGGCAAGCCAGACCTAGCTACTAGCGCGAACCAGGCACCTGTCCCATCGCTTCCCCTACCGGCAGCGCCGGCGGAGAAGACCCGGGAAAGGGCCGGCCGGCTGGATCTGAGATGAGGAGCGTGCAAGGCGAGGGGAGAGGGAGGAGAGGAGAGACGTGCGGGCTCCTGTAGCCACCCGCCATCACCGCCACCTTCGCCCCATTGACAGTCACGTTGGCTTCAACCTAAAGACAAGTCACTGGTCGTGTCATGTTGGCACCCCTGCCTCACCGTGACACCATGGACCACACTTTTTATGTTGACACCCTCGGAGAGGTGCAACATTGCACAACCGTATGTGTAGCGACCTGACGAGGGGGTGACCCCACGACTCCTACGGATGAGCCTACCTGGTGTCCATGAAGGCAGAAGGCCCATGAAGATACGGCCTCGGCCCGCTAGTTGGCACCGACGTAGGAGTCCTCGACTCACAAGGAAGGTGCGAAGATCTGCCGTACGGAGCAAGCTAGGGTTAGGAAAGTTTACCTGTACACGTAGACGAACTCCCTGAGACCTAGCCCAGTATATAAGGGCTAGGAGGGGCGACGCCAAAGACATCCAATCTCACCTGTAACCCTAGCCTTGAGCGCTCCAGCCTCGGCCTCCATTGTAATCGCATCTCCCCAGTCAATAATATCGAGCAGGAGCGAGCCTTCCTGTTTGCCGACGAGCTATCTTCCAACCTGTGCCTCTCATGACTAACCCAGGGTCCCTGACCATGGGATTTTCCGGGGTTGATCCCCGTCAATTGGCGCCGTCTGTGGGAACTACGCAGGTTGGGATCCCGATCTCGGCGGTCCCATCTTCAGCAAGCTACA
This sequence comes from Bromus sterilis, assembly GCA_950022295.1. Classification (NCBI taxonomy): domain Eukaryota; kingdom Viridiplantae; phylum Streptophyta; class Magnoliopsida; order Poales; family Poaceae; genus Bromus; species Bromus sterilis. The sequence goes on from OX465596.1 coordinate 12,885,807, forward strand.
ACTCAAGGGCAAGACCCAGACTTAGCCCACTCGAAGGATTCAAGATCACGGCGGACATCTCCGCCGCCCCATCAAGACCACTCGAGCTACAGTCATGCCAGGACCGATACTACGGTGACATCCAAGCACAGTGCCAGCGCCGTAGGAGTCGACGACCCAGAAGAACGGCGAGGGGCCTCTACTAAGGGATCCCACTCGACGAACTGCGACGCGCAGCGGAGGACTCGCAAATCTTCCGACTACCCACCACCGCCCGGGCACCCGCCGCACATCAAGACAATGACTACGAGATCGAATCCAGCGATCAGCAGAATCACCGTCAAGGCAGAAGGAATCGATGACCCAAAAGGCGCGCATGGGATAACTACGGTAGGGCCCCAATGAACGAGCCACATCACGCAGTCGCGCAACTGACGACCACTCGACTACATACCGCCGCACGAGCATCTGCCGTCAACCAAGACAGCTACTCCGAGACACCTGTTGGCGAGTACTACGACCCAGATCGAAGGCCGGATGAATTCGCCAACCTCATCAGGAACCAAGACATGAGTCGAGGAATCGAAATCGATCCTCGCTTCCACGTGCACCCGGAGGATCACGAGCAGATCTTCAGAATCTCAAGAAGGAAGAGGCATGCCGGATCCAGCAAAATCACGGCCAGAGAGCAGCTAGCAGGACCCTGCACGATCCACAGCTTCGAGGATGACTGGGGACGCGTCAGGTCAGGGCACACTTTGAGAGACTGCCGCCTGTTCAACGAGCTAGCCGACGACCTCAAGAAGGAGAAGCAGAAAGACGACAGACGCAACCAACGACCCGAGCAATCGCCGACCTCAAACCCGAAAGGACGTCACAGCCCGTCGCAAGCATAGGTGCTCATGATCCAAGAAGGAAGAGTACCGCAAGCACAACGCGACGCCCAAACCCTGCAGGCCAGAGCAGCCGAGAGCATAAACATAGTCGAAGTCTACCAATTGCATGACACGGAGACCAGCATCACGTTCTCACAGGACGACCATCCACTCGCAGTCCCAAGACCGGGGCATGCACCCCTAGTGCTCGATGCACAAATCGGAGGATACGACATGGATCGGGTCTTCATGGACGGAGGCAGCAGCATGAACATCATCTTCGCCAGCACCCTGCAAAAGATGCTGATCCCACGATCAGTGTGGAGAAAATCAAGCACCGAGTTGCACGGGGTAGTCCCAGGAGAAGCAGCCACATCCCTCGGAGTCGTCGAACTCGAAGTCGTCTTTGGCAACCGGCGTAACTTCGCAAAGCACGTCCTCGAGTTCGAGGTACTCGACTGGCAATCGCAGTATCACGCCATATTGGGATGACCAGCATTCGCGCAATTCATGGCGGTCCCACACTACGACTACCTCAAGCTCAAGATGCCAGGATCATCAGGAGTCCTCACAATCAACGGAAGCTTCGTCAAATCAGATCAATGTGATCGTGACTTCCACAGAATCTCCGACACATTCGGAACCAAACAAGAACTCAAAGAAATAGCCATGGTGACGGACAAGAGTACCTTCCCATTGGTGAGCCGAAGCGAATCCAGGGAGTACGGACGCGACTTCAGCATCGATAGCGACACAGTCACTCATCAAGTGCACCCGACGGACCCGGACAAAACAGTCCGTGTGTACGCCCACCTACCAGAGGAGCAGGCTGCGGCTCTCGTCGCTTTCCTTATAGACGAATGGGAAATATTCGCCTGGTGCCCAGCCGACATGCCTGGGATACCACGCGAATTCGCGGAACACGCCCTTCGTATCAAGCCAAACACGAGGCCAGTGAAGCAAGCGATGAGACGATTCTCGGAGCCCAAGCACAGAGCAATTGGAGAGGAAGTCAACCGGTTACTCGACGCTCAGTTCATCCGAGAAACGAAGAAAGCCACCTGGATAGCCAACCCAGTGCTGGTGCCCAAGAAAGACACGATCGTACTGCGCATGTGTGTCGACTACGGACCAGTCAACAAACATTGCCCGAAGGACCACTTCCCTCTGCCTAGAATCGATCAGATAATCGACTCAACAGCAGGGTGCGATCTACTCTCCTTTCTTGACGCTTACTCGGGATACAACCAGATCATAATGAGGGAAGAAGACGAAGAACACACATCGTTCATCACCCCCTACGGAGTATTCTGCTACAAGACCATGCCCTTCGGGCTCAAAAACGCAGGCGCCACTTACCAACGAATGATGCAAGCCTGCCTGAAGGAGAAAATCGGAAGAAACGTGCAAGTCTACGTAGACGACATCGTCATCAAGACCTATAAAGCAGCCACACTACTCGACGACCTGCGCGAAACCTTCGCGGCACTCAACAAATACAGAATCAAACTCAACCCAAAGAAGTGCGCATTCGGCGTACCGGCAGGAAAGTTGCTCGGCTATATGGTCTCTGCCCGCGGGATCGAAGCAAACCCCGAGAAAGTCCAAGCCAGCACCCGCATGCAAGAACCAACCGACGTCAAAGGAGTACAACAGCTCACTGGAAAACTCACAGCCCTAAGCCGCTTCATCAGCAGGCTGGGAGAACGCACGCTACCTTTCTACCAACTGCTCAGGAAAGGTGAGAAATTCGAGTGGACGGAGGAAGCCCGCCAAGCATTCGTGGACCTAAAAAAGACACTCTCGACCCCACCAATCCTGGCGGTACCCAAGGAGCGAGAGAAGCTATACCTCTACGTGGCAGCACGCAGCAGTGTAGTAAGCACAGCGCTCGTCGTCGAACGCGCAGAAGAAGGAAAGGTCCAGAGCATCCAGGGACCAATCTACTACCTCAGCATGCTCCTGACCAAATCCCAGCAGCGGTACCCGCACTATCAGAAGCTACTACTGGCCATCATCATGACCTCAAGAAAGGTGTCCCAATACTTCGACGAGCACCCTATCACAATCATGAGCAGCGCACCACTCGCCGACATACTCAATAACCCTGGAGCAACCGGGCGAGTCGCCGAGTGGAACATCGAGCTCAGCCCACAGGACCTGCAGTTCAAGCACCCAACATCCATCAAAACCCAAGTACTCCCAGATTTCCTGCTCGAGTGGACGGAGGTTCAAACACCAGGCCCCCCAGACCTATCAAGCTCATGGTCAATGTTCTTCGATGGGTCCAAGAGACAACAAGGAGCCGAGGCAGGAGTTGTACTCATCTCCCCCAAAGGAACAAAGCTGAAATACGTCCTCCATATCAACTTCAGTCACGCCTCCAACAACGAAGCAGAATACGAGGCACTCCTCCATGGCATGCGCATGGCCAAAACATGCGGAGCTATTCGCCTCATAATTTACGGGGACTCCAACCTCGTCGTCCATCAGACGATGAGAAACTGCAACGCAATAGCCGACAACATGGCGGCATACCAAAAGCTCTACAACGAACTAGAAGGAAATTTCGACGGTTGCGAGCTCAACTACATCACCAGGGACAACAACACAGAAGCCGACGAGCTCGCGAACATCGGTTAGACCAGGGCGCCCGTACCAACCGGCGTTTTTCTCGAAAGCATCAACCGGAGGTCCATCAAGGTGCAGGCAGCAACATCTGAAGCAGTCGTGAACGGCGAAGACGCAACAGAAATAGCGCAGGTGGCAGCAGTAACCCTATCAGAAGGCATAGGCACCAGCACATCCGACAGCACAGCCCCGACAGAGTTCAAAGGACCCGTTTGGACAAAACCATTCCTCCGATTCCTAATAGAAGGCACGCTACCACAAGACGTGGCCGAAGCACGACGCATCAGCCGACGATCCAAGGCATTCACGGTGATAAACATACAACTATATAAGCGCAGCATCACCCAGATACTCCAAAGGTGCATTGACGAAGAGGACGGCAAAGCCCTCTTGCTTGAAATCCACGAAGGCACCTGAGGACACCACGCGAGCAGTCGAGTGCTCGTGTCCAAAGCATTCCGAGCTGGGTTCTACTGGCCCACGGCCATGAAAAACGCAGAGGAAATCGTGCGACGTTGCGTCGCTTGTCAAAAATTCGCCAACAGGCCACATGCTCCCGCATCAGAGCTCAAGACCATACCACTATCCTGGGCGTTCGCCACCTGGGGACTCGACATGGTGGGCCCACTAAAGAAATCATCAAAGGGCGGAAGGACACACTTACTCGTCGCAGTCGACAAGTTCACAGAGTGGATCGAAGCAGTGCCCATCACCAGCTCTACAGCTCTCACGGCTGTCAACTTCATCAAGTCGATCATCTTCAGATTCGGAGTGCCACATAACATCATTACAGACAATGGCACGAACTTCACGACCGCAGAATTTCAGAACTTCTGCGAAGAACTGGGCATCAAAATAAATTACGCATCAGTCGTGCACCCACAGTCCAACGGCCAGGTGGAAAAAGCAAACGGCCTTGTCTGTGGGGGAATCAAGAAACGACTCCTCGCACCACTCGAGCAAGCCGCCGTCAACTGGGTAGAAGAGCTCCCCGCGGTCCTATGAGCCTACGAACCACACCAAACACTGTGACCCAATACACACCTTTCTTCATGGTGTACGGGGCAGAGGCAGTCTTACCACATGACCTCAAGTTCGGAGCACCCCGGGTCACCGGATACGAAGAAGAAGAAGCAGCAGAAGCACTGCAAGTCGACAAAGATATGGCTGACGAAGCAAGAGACGCAGCCTTGACAAAATCAGAAGGGTACCAAGAAAAACTACGTACCTACCAAAGCATTCGACTGCGCACTAGAACATTCAACAAAGGTGACCTAGTCCTACGACTAATACAAGAGAAGGTCCACAAACTTGCCCCCCAATGGGAAGGACCATTCATCATCTCAGAAGTCATCGTAGGGGGCGCTTACAGGCTGAAGAACCCAAAGACAGACGAGGACGTGGGCAACCCATGGAACGCAGCAAACTTGCGACTGTTCTATCCATAGACCCTATCGGTCGGACATGATTGGCAATTCATGTAAATCACTTGAACGCAATAAAATAAAGTGTTGCCCAAATACTGCCATCTCAAAACACTCGGGGGCTAATGCCCCACAGGCGTAAGGGACCGAGATAGTCTTCGCGGGTAAGTTAACCCAATTTATTGATTCGACACACGGGGAGCCAAAGAGTATTTATAAGCTTTGACAGTTGAGTTGTCAATTCAACCGCACCTGAAATATACTTGCTTGCAACGATAGATAAGTGGTAACGATAATATGATAGTGATGATAGCAACAGCAAAAGTAAATAGCAAAAAGTAACCACTAATAACCAGCAGGATCAAAAACACTATAGGCTAGGGAGATGGATGGTCGGGCGCTGCATGGATGAGAGTAAACATATAATAGATTCTAACACGGGGCAAGGCACACAGAAAAGCAATGATCATCTAGGCAAATATCAAACATTAGGCATGTATCCCGTAGGTAGTTGTGCGTGCTTGCAATAAGAACTTGCACAACATCTTTTGTCCTACCATCCCGCTACAAACGGGGCCAAAAGGAACTTATGGAGATTAAGGTACTCCCGTCAAAGAGCACCGGAACAAAGCAATAAACTCAATGGATACAAGGAATCCTCAAATCATGGACCATCCCCTTTGGTGTCCCAAGCTGTCACCTTTGGGATCGCCAGTTCCGGACCATAATGGGTGCATACAACTCATAGATAGGATCTAGAACACAAATATATTCATGAAAACACATAAGGTTCAGATCTGAAAACATGGCACTCGGGCCCAAAGTGATAAGCATTAAGAACAACAAGTTGTAGCAAAGAAGATAAACACCAATCTAGATGATAGGCAACATGCCCCCAACAATCTGACGAACTATTACATGATTAAACTCATCCAATCCCTACCATCCCCTTTGCCTACAGCAGGGAATTACTCACACATGTGAAGATAAGTCATGGAGTATGGATGGATTGGTGATGGTGATGACGATGGCGACGATCTCCCCTCTCCGGAGGCCAAATCAGCCTCCAGATTAGCCCTCCCGAAGAAGAACAGAGGGTGGCGGCGGCTCCGCGACGGAAACTGGGAAAACAACTTCTGTTCTGGGGTTTCCTCGTCACGGGGATAAATAGGAGCTTCGGTAGGGCACCAGAGGAGGGGGGAGCAACCCAGGCGGCCTGAGGGTGCGGCCCCACCCCTGGCCGCGCCAGGGGGGCGCCTGGGGCCCCCAGGGCTCCCCTCTGGTCCCACTTCTGGCTCCTGGCTCCATCGGGTGCGTGGATTTTCTGGTATTTTTCTGGGAATTTTCCAGGATGTCTAAAAATCCATTTTCCTGCACACAATAAAACCATACAGGCAGCTCTGCTGAAAACAGCGTTAGTCCGGGTTAGTTTCGTCCCAATCATGCAAGAATGAGGGCAAAACAATAGCAAAAGTGTTTGGAAAAGTAGATACGTTTGAGACGTATCAGGGGCCAAAGAGGAACCCCCCCGAGCAACTCTATCGCCTACGCGATCCCAACCGAAGCACTCGGGGGTTGAAGAGGAACCCCCCCAAGCAACTCTATCGCCCACGCGATCCCAACCGAATCACTCGGAGGCTGAAGAGGAAACTCCCCCCGAGCAACTCTATTGCCCACGCGATCTCAACCGAAGCACTCGGGGGCTTAAGAGCAAAACTCCCCCCGAGCAACTCTATCGCCCACGCGATCCCAACCGAAGCACTCGGGGGCTGAAGAGGAAACTCCCCCCGAGCAACTGCTATCGCATGCGCGATCTTAATCGAAGCACTCGGGATGCTGAAGAGGAAACTCCCCCCCAGCAACTCCATCGCCTAGGTGATCTCAACCGAAGCACTCGGGGGATTAAGAGCAAAACTCCCCCCGAGCAACTCTATCGCCTACGCGATCTTAATCGAAGCACTCGGGGGCTTGAGAAGTAAACCCCCTCCCCCCCCCCAAGCAACTCTACCGCCTACGCGATCTTCTTCATACTCGGGGTCTCGAGCACAATCCCCACCCGAGAGACGACCATCAACACTCCCATGGCATCCAAGAACTTTTGAAGAAACTTTGGAGGAAGCACAAGCTCATCTAGTCTTCACCTGATCGCCAACGATCACCTAAAGACTCGGGGGCTACTCCCATCGGGAGCGCTGCCGCGCACCCGATAAATCTAACGAACTATTACATGATTAAACTCATCCAATCCCTACCATCCCCTTTGCCTACAGCAGGGAATTACTCACACATGTGAAGAGAAGTCATGGAGTATGGATGGATTGGTGATGGTGATGACGATGGCGACGATCTCCCCTCTCCGGAGGCCAAATCAGCCTTCAGATTAGCCCTCCCGAAGAAGAACAGAGGGTGGCGGCGGCTCCGCGACAGAAACTGGGAAAACGACTTCTGTTCTGGGGTTTCCTCGTCACGGGGATAAATAGGAGCTTCGGTAGGGCACCATAGGAGGGGGGAGCAGCCCAGGCGGCCTGAGGGCGCGGCCCCACCCCTGGCCGCGCCAGGGGGGCGCCTGGGGCCCCCAGGGCTCCCCTCTGGTCCCACTTCTGGCTCCTGGCTCCATCGGGTGCGTGGATTTTCTGGTATTTTTCTGGGAATTTTCCAGGATGTCTAAAAATCCATTTTCCTGCACACAATAAAACCATACATGTAGCTCTGCGGAAAACAACGTTAGTCCAGGTTAGTTTCGTCCAAATCATGCAAGAATGAGGGACAAACAATAGCAAAAGTGTTTGGAAAAGTAGATACGTTTGAGACGTATCAACTCCCCCAAGCTTAGCATATTGCTTGTCCTCAAGCAATTCAGTTCAACGAACTGGACGCGACAAAGAAAACTTTGACAAACTCTTTTGCTTCAATAGATGTATATAAGCATGTACTACGAAAAGAGTTTAGCAAGTAATGAAACAATGCTATAAGGACAATGCACGAAGCAATTCTTCTTTCATGTGATCAGTCACAAACAACTAAAAGTAAATAATAAGCTATTGAAAATCAATACAGGATCACAATGCACATAGCTTGAACATACTTTAGTGGCATTTCGCTAGCCTCCATGAGTGAAGCAAAACATAAATGCAGAAACTCCTCCGGAGTTTTAAAGGTGACTAAAACTCAGTATTTCAGACTAGCAATAACACAAGCATGCAGAAGACAATGTAATACTTTGGGACAATGCATGTTACACTAAGAATGACAATTATGCTCTCATAGTTGGTGCTTTGGAGAAAGAAGGGGAGACTCTCGAATTGTGGCTTTTGATGGCAAGGTTGAAAACCAGTGAAAGGAAGCAAAGACTAAGCATGTGCCAGAGCTCTTGGTTTTGAAAACAGAGATAAAACATTTTTTTGAGAAGTGCAACTTTCCAGTCAACGGTGAACGGTAAAGGTCTCTCAATATCTCCCATGCCAACCATATATAATGCTTTTTGCTTACACATATTCCCTTATCCATAAATCCTTTGATGGTCTACGGAACCTTTTATTTTGCCTCAGGGATGGAAGGAGGGTATCGTTCCACCTATTATAAGCAGCATTTGGTCCATTTCACTCCATCATCAAGTATGGGGGAGGTGTAACTCTCATATTTTTGTTCCTTTTTTTGTTTTGACTAGTTAAAACTTCCGTCAAAATATTTTTGGCATGAAAGATACCGATTTCCCTCACCGCACCATGAGCTTGTACGGTTACAAAAAGGGAAACTTTTGAATAAATTTCGAGATGGCACAAGAAAGTCTAAGTTAGGAGTGGCCGGTAAATACCACATATAGGTAGGTATGGTGGACTCAAATGGAACAACTGGGTTTGAAAAAGGAGTTTGGAAGCACAAGCGGAAATCCGCTTGGTGCGAGCGAAGGCTAGCAAAAGACTGGGAAGCGACCAACTAGAGAGCAATAACTTTCATAATCATGCAGAGCGACAAAGCAACATTGAATCGGGCATGAAAGTGATATAACTATTCTGAAACAAAAAGATCATCAAGGCAAAAGTAGACTTTTAGTCATAAGCATGTGTGAACATGTGCCAAGTCAATCCAAAAATTCTTCGAAGGGAAATACCACTTCAGTATGCCAGACCATGAACAATGCAATGCATGTAAATCATTTCAACAACACATTATGTACTCTAGCTGTTTGAGACTAGCCACAAGGAAAGCATGAACACTGGGAAAGCATTGTAAACACAGCACTATGTCGCTACAAGCTGGTCTCTAGATCATAAGTACAGGCATATGTACAGAAGTAGAAACAGGAAGAGTTCATACCGGTTTTCCTTGTTGCTTCCCTTCCGTCGATCTTCGTCATTACTGCCTGGTCACTTGCACGATCGAACGTAGGAAATATAATCAAATGCCATCACGGACTCGAGCTGATCTCTGAAAACAAAGCAAACTAAAGAGAGAAAGGAAATCTTTTTGGGTTTTTTCAAAGGCTAAAAGAAAGCAAAAGAAAATAGGAAAGGGCAAAAGCTTCGAAAAGGATCAAAGCGAATAAAATGGATAATACAATGGAAAAGTGAGAAGGGCACGTACTCCCCCAAGCTTAGGATTTTAGCCTAAGTTGGTAGTAGCTAATGTCCCCAGGAGCCTCCTACTCCAGGGTAGTACAGGTGAGTCCAAGGGTCATATGAGGCTTCCGGTGCGTACACCGAAGTCCTCGGCTCCTCCCACGAAGAAGGATCCGCGCTCCAAGCAGAGGAAGACCCTTCACCAAACTGGGTGACGGTCTCTCCCTGGAAAGGTGGGAAATCACCATGCTCCTCCTCGTCGGGCATAACCCCCTCCATGGGGTTATGAAACTGATGCTGGACCACGAACTCATCGAACTGGATAACATCAAAGGACCATCCTGTCGGGACCCGGGGTTAGCGTATGCAAGTCCAGCTAAGACATAGTCATATGGAGAGCCGAGAACCGTACCCACTTGTCTAAGCAGACAAAGCCAAGCACAGAACGTTCTCGGAAAGCATCGTACGTGAGGGGTATCCCATCCAGGCCGGATGATCAACTGAGATGGGTCCTCATCGTCCGCACACAAGTCTAATGATATGGGTGATGAGCTCCCATATTCAAAGACAAGTCGCCTCAACCATACTATCGACTATCTCATAGATCTTACATAAACTTACTCCAGCCCGATCACTTAGTCGGGGTCTAGGGCGGGCTCGATCATACCACAAAGTGTGCACGAGACGGAGTCTCGAACAATCGCATCGCGATGCCCCAAGCTGCGCACATCTAAGGGTCACTTGGTGTATGAAAGACCGCCAGCCAGATCACAACTAAGGTCTCGAAAACCCATACAAAGACATGCATGTTATAAACATACACGCAGCGCACATGCCTTGTATGAACAGTAGGTATCATTGCAATTCTCTACAAAGTACACAATTTTATTGATAACACTTATAGAGTGCACACAGAGATCACAAACATGTGATCCAACATTACAACACAAGCGGAAGAAAATTATGTCTGAGTACAGACAAGTTTAACAAATGGCTTAAGAAGCCTTATTTAAACACAAGCCCTCCACGAGGGAACCAGTCGTCTGACTGGGACTAGACTAGCTTGATCTTCAGTCGTCCAGCTCTATGAAGAAGCCACCTTCGGGGTCAGTGGGTTCATCTAAAACATAGATTAAGAAAACATGAGTACAAAGTCGTACTCAACAAGACTTACATAGGAGCTATACTACTCATGCACATGTATCAAGGTAAAGGGAAGTGGGGTTCACTTGCAGAAGTGCCATCTTTGACTTGGCTAGTCCTGAACTACGAGTACCAGACTTGAGGTAAGAAGCGTACACGAGTCCACTACTTTCTCCAACCAATTACACCACTATGGTGCCTTTCTCGACTTCCCCATGAGAAAGCACGCCACAACACTCACACTTATCTTGGTGTGTTTTAGAAGTATCCAGTTCAAGTTATCTAATAATCAAGCTAAGCTTTCCAAGCAGTCCATAACCGCGGACGCGGCTATTCGAATAGTTTTGTTAACCCTGCAGGGGTGTACCGCTACACACACATGATCATCCTTTACCGCCTTTGTACTCGACACCGTTCAAGAAGTGTCGGCGAGGATGCTCACCACAACTGTTACCTCATAGCCGATCTAGTACGAGAAAGCCGCCTACTTGGGTTGGTTACCACTATCGTGAACCCGGCCGGTTTACCGAAGTGGACCCAAGTGATGTGTGCGTGGTGCATAAGCCGGTCTCGGATGATCCGTTCTCTCACTTAGCATCCAGGCCACAAGCCTACCAGAACTCCGAACTATTGCGACATCTGGACATCGAAAGGGATGAGTTAGTAAGTTGAGAGGGGTCAGTGAGCCCAATGTGTGGTTGTACTCTTCATCTTGGATCACCACACAAGAACTCGGACTTAGGGCGGTGTTCAACGAGACAACCCACCGTGTACTCCTACACAGCCTCTCATCGTTCACCTTGTATTAGGGTAGATTCACCAACACTTTTCTACCATCATCATCATGATCACTACCATCCCGACTCACATAACAGTATCATCATGGTATCACTCTAAGCATGCAATAAGCAGTAACATTTGCAGGGGGCACATGATATCAATCAACTCCTACATTTGCTAGGATTGTGGTTTTGCCTCTACTGTGACAAATGATAGGTCATGCAAAGGAATGGGTTCATCTATGCGGTAGAAACGTAGCATGGTAATCATCCTAAAGAATGCATAAGCGAGACATGAGAGGGAAGTGGGATTTTATCGACATGATCAATGGGGGTTTGCTTGCCTTGCTGACGAGGTTCGGGTTCGGGGTCTTCAACGAAGGGGGCAGCCTCCTGCTCCGGTTCCACCTCTACTCGACAAACAACAAGCAAAGTAGCAAAGTAAATACAATGCACAATCACATGATGGAAGGTTGGAACTTGATGTAAATGCTTTGATGTGTGAAGAAATTCCATTTAAATGGAGTATATTGCAAACTGAATTGCAAATTCAAACTCCAATTTGAATTCAAACTTAGTCAAGTTATATGTGACATTGTTTGATCAATTTGAATCATCTTCAAATGTGTATGATATGCCTCTGATGTGTGGTTGAAATATAGCATATTTCCATGGTCCAAGGTGCAAAAGCATTTGAATTGAATTTGAATAAATTCCAAATAAATCAAATGACATATGGTACTGGTCCCATTTTAAAATCAACTCAAACATAGTTGAACGTTGGATTTTTGGATAGCTTATTTTCTCCTGATCATTTTTCATATATTATTTGTCCAATTTGGAGTTAATATGAATTTTCTATGAATTTCCAAAGTTTGAGCTATTTTCTGGAATTTATTTAATTCAATTTAATTTCTGGAAATTCATTATTGCGTCACTGTTGCGTCAGGCTGACGTGGGGGGGGGCTGACATGTGGGCCAGGGTTGTCAGCCTCTGGGTTAATTAACTCGGCTGGGTTAACTTAACCAGTGGCTTAATTAAGCCACTGGGCCCACTTGTCATCGGCTCTGGGGGGTCATTAGGGGGTGGATTAGCGAGGGGGGGGGGGTGGTTAGGCTAACCCACCGGTGGCTAAACGCCGGCGTCCTGGCCACGGCGGCGCTGCACGGAAGGACGAATCCGACGTCCATTTGAAGCGCTGCGACCTCCAACTTGAAGCCCTTGCCGTTGCGCGTCGAAAGAGACCAACTCCAAGTGCTGGGGTGCCCTGTACGTTCGCCGGCGTCGAGTTTTGCGGCGACGGAGCTACGACTGCGAGCTGGAATTCGCTACAAGGCGCGAATGGAAGCGGGGCTAGGCTGGTTTGAAGCAGTGGAGCACGGGCAACGCGATGGACAACAAGGCGAGCTCGATTGCGTAACAGGTGGTCGTCGCCATGGATCCCGGCGGCGAGGAGTTTCGGCTCTCATGGAGGCCATGGCTAGAGGAAGGAATCGAGGGGGATAAGATAGGGGTTTTGATCCCGCGCTCACCAGGAACTCAGCAGAGCAGGCGGTGAGGTAAACGGCGGCGTGATGATGACGAATTCGACGATGAGTTCTTGCGGGTCCGGCGGCGGCTCGAGCTCTATTCCGGTGACTAGGAGGGCTTCGGGCTCGCCTTCTTCTGCAGATCGATGAAGAGCTTGAAGGGGAACACGTGGGACAGCTCAGTGAAGGTCCTCGTCGTCGTTGGCTGCGTGTGCTCGGCGTCGCGCTCCGGCGATCCTCTCGGTCTTCTCCAAATCCGGCGAAAACGGAGGGGGCAAGTGCACTGGAGGGAGGGGAATGGAGCTGGGCGTCTCCAGGACGTCTCCATATGGGATAACGACGCCCGGGGGGCCTCCAGGCAGGCAGGTGGCGTGGCGGCCGCGGCATGCCGGCCACCGAGCTGCTTGCCGCCGCGCTGGAAGAAGACAAGGGTCCAGGTGGGCTTGGGCTGTTGGAACGGTAAGTTGGGCCGAGGTGGCCCAGGTAAGTGGGCTACTTTCTGTTTTCTATTTTCCTCTCTGTTTTGCTTTCTGCTATTTGTTTAGGCTAGCTAAAAAAATAGCAAGCCATTTTATTAAATGCTCAGAAATTTATATGACCTCATAATAAAATAGACTAGCCACTTATAAACTTTGAACATTTTTAAAGTTCAAATGATTTGAACTTTAAATCAAATAGGGGTTTTTGATTAATTCCTTGGAACTGTTTGAATATTTGAAAAATCCATGAGCATGGGGTGGGTCCCACATCACTTGATATGTGATCACACTCATTTATAAGACTTTTCAAAAATCTAACATGAATTTTTGGAGAAATTTTTTATCTGGCCTTTTGAATTAATTCAACTGGGGGGGGGGGTTCCTTCTCCCATTTTGCTTTTGATTTTGATTTCAAAGATTTCTTTTGAAAATTTAACATGATGCAAGAGTACTAACTAACCCTAGCACATTACCTAACAGAGGGTTCTGACAACTCGCCCCCACTCAACAGAATCTCGTCCCGAGATTCAGAAGTTTGCGGGAGGAAGGAGGGATACTCGGCACTGAGACGGTCTTCTCTTTCCCACATAGCTTCTTTCTCAGAGTGGTGTGACCATTGCACTTTCAGAAACCTAATCTTCTGACGACGAGTGACACGCTCTGCAGAATCAAGAATACGAACGGGGTATTCTCGATAAGAAAGGTCATCTTGGAGATCAAGCGTTTCATGGTCGACTTCGCGGATGGGGTCCTTGAAGCAACGCCTGAGTTGGGACACATGGAATACATCATGTACTCGGGAAAGGTGCGGGGGTAGTTCAAGTTGGTAGGCAACTTCTCGACGTTTAGCAATAATGCGGAAAGGTCCGATGTAACGTGGGGCCAACTTGCCTTTGATACCGAAACGTTGGGTTCCCTTCAGAGGAGTAACCCGAAGGTAAGCCTTCTCATCCAGATTGTAGCTCTCTTGCCTATGATGACGATCATAGTAGCTTTTCTGACGAGACTGGGCTGCTTTCAATTGATCACGAACAATGCGAACTTGCTCTTCTGCTTCCTTGATCATGTCCGGTCCAAAGAATTGTCTTTCACCGGTTTCTGACCAGTTTAAAGGTGTTCGCCATCGTCGTCTATAAAGGAGTTCAAAAGGAGCCATGTTCAGACTAGACTGAAAACTATTGTTATAGGCAAATTCGGCGAATGGCAGAGATTTCTCCCAATTCTTTCCGAATGAGATAACACAAGCTCTGAGCATGTCTTCAAGAATCTGGTTAACCCTTTCGACTTGACCGCTAGACTGAGGGTGGAAAGCTGTACTAAAGGAGAGATGAGTTCCCATAGCATTCTGGAAGCTTCCCCAAAATCTAGAGGTGAAAAGGCTACCGCGATCAGAATTGATTTCCAAAGTAACACCGTGAAGGGATACAATTCTAGAGACGTACAAGTCCGCTAACTGGCTAGCAGTTATAGACTCGCGAACCGGAAGGAAGTGAGCAACTTTGGAAAGCCTATCTATGACAACGAAGATGGCATTGTTTCCTTTCTGGGTTTTTGGAAAGCCGGTGATGAAGTCCATACCGACTTTGTCCCATTTCCACTCGGGAATAGACAAAGGTTGAAGTGTACCAGCAGGTCTTTGATGTTCTGCCTTAATGCGACGACAAACATCACATTCGGCAACAAATTGAGCAATGTCTCTCTTCATCCTAGTCTACCAAAATCTCTGGCGTAGATCTCGGTACATTTTTGTGCTACCGGGATGAATTGAGAGGGGTGTGTCATGGGCTTCTTTGAGGATGAGTTGCCTTAGTTCCCTATTCTTAGGTACTACCAAACGATTTCCAAAGAATACCGTTCCCTTGCTATCTGTGGAGAAACATCTAGCAACTCCGCTAGCAATGTTCTCCTTGATCCGGCGAACACCTCGTGCACGCCTTTGGGCAACTATGATCTGATCCTCAAGAGTTGGTTTCGCCACCAAGGTAGAAAGATAGCCATGAGGAACAATCTCAAGATTGAGCTTGCGAAAGTCCTCATGAAGAAGTGGTTGATACTGTTGTAACATGAGGTTGTTACAATATGACTTACGACTTAGGGCATCAGCCATGACATTGGCTTTGCCTGGGGTGTAAGAAATTACTACGTCGTAATCTTTTATTAACTCAATCCAGAGTCTTTTCCTGAGATTAAGATCTGGCTGGGTGAAAATGTATTTGAGGCTTTGGTGGTCGGAATAGATCTCGCAACGGTTACCAAGGAGGTAATGTCGCCAAGTTGTTAGGGCATGAACTACGGCAGCGAGTTCAAGGTCATGGGTAGGATAGTTTTCTTCATGTGGCCGCAACTGGCATGAAGCATAAGCTACCACATGTCGATCTTGCAGAAGTATGCATCCTAACCCTTGCCGTGATGCGTCACAATAGATTTCGAAATCCTTTTTGGTGTCTGGAGGTGCAAGTACGGGTGCAGAAGTCAATCTTATTTTTAGCTCTTGAAAGCTTTCCTCGCACTTGGGAGTCCATAAGAATTTCTTATCTTTCTTGAGGAGTTCAGTTAGAGGCTTTGCAACTTTAGAAAAGTTCTCGACGAAGCGACGACAATAGCTGGCTAGGCCAAGAAAACTCCTAACTTGCTTAACCGATTCAGGTGGAGTCCAGTCAAGGACGGCCTGAACTCTCTCGGGATTCACGGCAATGCCTTTTGCAGAAATCACGTGGCCTAAGTAGGTCACTTCTGGTAGCCAGAATTCACACTTGGAGAATTTAGCATACAGGCGATGCTCTCTAAGTTTCATCAATACCAGCCTTAGGTGTTCGGCATGTTCTTCTTCGTTCTTCGAGTAGATGAGAATGTCATCGAGATAAACCACAACAAATTTATCTAAGTACTCCATGAAGATCGAATTCATCATGCGTGAGAAAGTGGCGGGGGCATTGGTTAAACCAAAGGACATGACGGTGTACTCGTAAAGACCATAACGAGTAGTAAAAGCCGTTTTGGGAATGTCCTCGTTTCGGATCTTGATTTGATGATAACCTAATCTCAAATCCATCTTGGAGAAGACAGAGGATCCTGCAAGTTGATCATAAAGATCATTGATCCTGGGCAATGGGTACTTGTTCTTTATCGTCGCTAAATTTAGCGGGCGATAGTCTACGCACATCCTTTCTGTTCCATCTTTCTTCGTTACGAACAGAACGGGGCAACCCCATGGCGATGAGCTAGGGCGGATGAAGCCTTTCTCCAACAAAGCTTCCAGTTGGGTTTTAAGCTCACTAACTCACGTGGGGCCATTTTGTATGGGCGTCTAGAAATTGGTGCGGTTCCTGGCACAAGATCCACTATAAAATCTACACATCTTTCGGGTGGCATGCCCGGAAGCTCTTCAGGAAAGACATCCGGGAAGTCACGAACCACCGGAATATCTTCAAGTTCGGGAAGGGGAAATACATTCAAAGAATGCACTTGGGTTCTTGTTCTGGGTGAGGTATAGTTGACGGTCTTGCCTGAAGGGTGGGTGAGTTTCACGGATTTGCCTTTGCAATCCAGGTAGGCATTCTGTCTTGATAGCCAATCCATGCCAAGGATGACATCAATATATGAAGACTTGAGGGCTATGAGTGAAGCAAGGAATACTAAGCCCTCAATTGCAATCTGATTACCATGGCTTACTCTATTAGTTTGCCATCTTGACCCTGGAGTTTGAATAATCATTGGGGTGGACAATTCAACAAAAGATAACTCATGACGAAGTGCATCACTTTCCGACATGAATGAATGAGATGCTCCTGGGTCGAAAAGAACAGAAGTAGGAACATAATTGACTGGGAGCGTACCAAGAATGACGTCAGTGGTGTCGTCAGTCTCTTCGGCGGCGATCTGGTTCACACGTCCACGAGTGGCGGGAGGAGCGGGTTTGGCGGTGTAGACCTTCTGGGGGGGTTGCCACGACCATTGTTGTTGCCTCCGGCACGGGGTGGAGCATTCTGATTCTGGATCTGGTTCTGGGGACACTCACGAGAATAGTGGCCTGCCTGACCGCACTTGTAACAGGCTCCAAAGACAGTGCGTGGAGCTGGGTTGTTTGGTGGAGCTGGGTGGAACTGAGTTGGTGGACGAGGCGCCACATAGGATGGCCTCGGTGGGTTGTTCTGGCGGAACATACTGTTTGGGATCCAGATCTTGCGCTTCTGAGAGCCGGAACTGGATGAACTATCGTCTCTAGGGTGTTTGCGGAAATCGTTGGGGGTGTTCATGTCCTCTGCCTTGATGGCCTTGTTGACAAGGACCTGGAAGGTGGCAAATTCATGTAGGTTGAGCTCACGACGGAGTCCGGAATTGAGTCCGCGACGGAACCTTTCTTGCTTCTTGGAGTCGGTGGAGACTTCTTCAGTAGCATAACGAGCCAGTCGGTTGAACTCACGACTAAACTCGTCAACGGTCCTTCTGCCTTGGGTGAGGTTGCAGAACTCCTCACGCTTGCGGTCCATAAGACCCTTGGGGATGTGGTGCTCGCGGAAGGAAGTGCAGAATTCATCCCAAGATGCGGGAGGTCCAACGGGACGCATATTCAGGAAGTTCTCCCACCAAGAGCTAGCTGCACCTTCGAGGTGATAGGTGTCATAGCTGACCTTGTCGCCATCTGCAACATGGCCTGCTTGGAGCTTCCTCTCGATGCTGCGAAGCCAGTCATCGGCGTCAAGGGGCTCGGTGGAGTAACTGAAAACCGGGGGATGAAGTCGGATGAAGTCGTTCAGGGACACCAACTCATTGCGCTGCTGAGTGGTGTTGCGAGCAATGACTTCCAGCATGTGGTGAGAGTCTCGGTGGTTCCTCTCAACCTCCATCAGAACCTGAGCCATCGTGGGTGGGGGTGGAAGGTTGCCTTCCTCCTGGTCATTCACACGACCCTGGTTACGACCAATCTGGCCACGGGTTCCTTGAGACATCCTGAAGGTGAAAAAATCAAAGTCAAACAGAGTTGAGTTGAAGAGTCTAATCAAGGTATTGAAGTACTGGAAGGATTACAGAGTAAAGAAAGTAATCATCTTTGACAACATGGTGATAAAAGCATACAAGCCATATATTCACAAGCTGTCATACAAACCATACATCGTTTTAGTACAAGCACCAAGCTAATACAAACGTGATGAAGATGATACATACTTCAGAGGCACTCTGACTTCCTATACATTATTTATCTAAGCCTCTGGAACTTAGACCCTTGCGTACAATACACTAAGATACTACTACATCATCACTAAGTAAGACCACAGGCGGTCTCACTCATCTCCATCTCCATAGTAGTCCTCATAAAAGTTACCCGCGTATCCCGGTAGCTGAAGGTGACCATCGGAAAACACGGAGGCCTGTGGACCCTGATATCCATTTGGGCAAGGATGGGGCCTAGGTCCAGCGTAGGGTGGAAGCAAAGGACCACGGGGTGGAAAAATGCCTCCAATCTCGGGCCAAGCAACTCGAGAAGGCATCTGAGTCCTCACTGGGTAGATAGCGTCATGCTCAACTGATCCAACGCTCACAAAGGGTGCCAAAAGTGTCAGTGCTCGATACAGACGAACACGGGTGGCGTGGAGCTCGAAACGGAGAGCGCGTGCATCACGATCTCGATCACTAGCAAACCTAGCAGTCACCTGAAGTGCTGGATCCTCTGCAGAGTGATCTGAGTAGAGTCCGGTGTAATATCCCTCTTATCTTGGAAGTGCAGCAGGGATATAGCGGAATGAGGTCTCTCTCAGCATAGTGTGCTCCTCTCTCAGCAGGGTAATACATGAATATGCAGCATCCTGCACAGCCATGTTCTCTGTCATGCCAATTCCATGTCCAAAGTGGATAGGCTGAGTGACTCCAACGTGGTGCGGGTAGATCCTGACAATGCAGTGGAACTGGGTCTGGTTGAAGTCGAGGAACTGCTCCTCAACGGTGTACTCAGGATACCATCGATATCCCACATAGGACATCATCTCGATCAACGTGGCGGGATGGCCACGCACATCGAGGCACCTGGTCAAACGAACATTCTGCCGAGGGGGAAGATCTGCCATCTGAAACAGAAAGAAGGAGTTTGCAAATGCATCAGATTATGAGATAAACCTGGAATGACTCGGACAGCATAACGGCTGTAATTGCAAGAAAAAGACAATTTCTTACTGTTGGGAAACGTAGTAGAAAACAAAATTTTCGGCCTACGAATCAAGAACCCAAGATCATCCAAGAAGATTGCATACAAGGTTTTAGGTCATGTCTCACCAACCGATGTAGCGGAAGTAGAGTTGGTGAAGCTCGTGGACGTAGTGGAAGTAGATCTCGCAAGTTCTCCCACGAACAGTCCCTCGATCAATCCCACGAACAAGTCCCGCGATCTAGTCCCACGGACAAGTCCCATGAACAAGCTCCTCGAAGAAGGGTCGAAGGTACGACCCCTCCATTAGTATCCACACATCCCGTAGCAGAAATCCAGCAGGGCTCCGCCGTCCAGAGATGAACGCCACCGAGAAAACTAGAGGGAGAAAACCCTAACGGATTCCGATCTAGAACAGCGTCTAAACCGGGGTCTAAAAGTGGAGCAACGGGGTTTAGAGGAGGGAGGGTGGCGCATAGGCCTTGGGGACAAGTTGTCTTGCTCTCCCCCTCCCCTTGGCTCACCTTATATAGGTGGCCAGGAGGCCTAGGGCGCAGCTCAAGGAGGATTGGGAGTCCAACTTGGACTCCCAAGCCTTCCAAACCTTCCCACACCTTCCCACCGGAAACCTGCCATACTGGGTTTTGGTATTTCCACCTGGAGGGGAATTCCTTCCCCTTGGTGCGCCCCCACCCCCTTGGCCGGCCAGGGCAGCCTAGGTGGCTTGCCCCCCAAGGCCAGGGGCGCAGGGGAGTGGGTGGTACTGCCCGGAACCTTCCGGAACATTCCATGACCTTCTAGAAGCTTCCAGGACCTTCCGGGACATATCGGGACCGTTTCGGGACATTCCGGACACTTCTGGAGCACTTCCAGGACCTTTCGGGACCGTTCTCGGACGTTCCGGAGCCATCCGGATAGTTTCCAAGACCATCCAAGTTACAGTTTAAGCCACCCGATGACCGCGAAAGTTGTCGGGACGCCTAGCGATTATCCGGAAACTATTCCGGTTGATCCAGGACTTCCCCAGTACCATTCTCATATGTTCCGGAACCACCTGGGACTACTCCAGAGTGATCCGGACATAACCTTAAATACCCAGAACTACTTCTGGTGCCCTTATGAACAATTCCATAAATCTCCGGAACTACTTCCGGTACCCGTATGAACTATTCTGCTTTGCTTGCACTAAACTTTCTACCATACTAGTATTCTAACAGACTACTGCTCGTTAAGTGTGTGACCCAATAGGTTCGGTATAATGCGGACATGACTCAGAACATCTTCCGGACATAGGTCAACAGCCTTTCGTCAATAGCCAATAATCAACAGCGGAGCCATGGACACCCATGTTGACTCCCGCACATACACGAAGAAACTTCGAGTGAACCATTATGTTTAGTCATGTACCATTCCCTTTGCTTCGCGATATATGACAAAGTTAGAGGAGAGAAGTTTGGCACCCATGTGTAACAACTTTTGAACACAAGCCACTCGTTATCCTCTTTGCTCGTTTGTCCCTTTTCTCGTTATCGTATTCCGGTATCCCCGTGACTGAATCACAATGCGTCTGGCCAGACTATAATGGATACCGTCATACCGAGTGGGCCCGAAGTGAATATCTTCTTCATCGTGAAGGAGAAAATCCCATTCTTGAACTATCACAGTCACTAGCCACACCATCTGACATACCCAGAACTTATTTTACTACTTCCCATTTACGGGAGGATTCATCTAAGAACCAAAGCATGTCTTCCTGTGTGAAGCAACTCGATACTCTCATGGTCTAAGGAATTACGTATATGATAACATTTCATGATATGACTTATAACGTAGTTACGATGTGATCTCTAAGTATATCATTCAATACTGGGGTCGGTTCAACATCATTGTTCTGCTAACAATATGTTCCCATTGCTACTGACATCCTTGTTACAAGAACAATGTCCATGATTAATAAAACGTAATCATCAGTTAGCACATGAGCTGGTCTTAGAGGCTAAACCAGGAACTCTTGGTGTTTACATTTCCACACATGCAAATGAGTTTTCTTCTGAATCTCACAGTCAGGGTCATTGCAATTATAGCACAGAAATATAAAAATTAATTATGAACGTGGAAATATATATATAATAACATTTTATTATTGCCTCTAGGGCATATTTCCAACAGTCTCCCACTTGCACTAGAGTCAATAATATTGTCAGTGCTTGAGCACTTTACACCTATGGCATACCGGTGTAATAAATGCCTCATTTGTGGTATAGACCTCATCTTCGGATCTGACGTTTCAGGCCCGTTTGTATCTTGCATATCTTCGCGTTTTCACGCTATCATAAAATTCACTAATTTTATCAGTTTAGCTTTGTATATGTTTGAATCATTTGGTAGGACCTTGGTTCCTTAGAATAAGTCATGAAATCATCCATGAGCTTCAAGCATCTAGGAAACCATACCATGTTCAAAAATGAACTGATGATTCAAAATACCCTCCCTTGTTACTTCTTTAAGCAACAATATACTTAGCCTCTGTTATAGAATTCGCCACAGTATCTAACTTTAACACAGTTCCTTCATACTGTGTCACCCTTATGTGTGAAACACATAATCCCAATTAAAATCGAAAATCGATCGGAGTAAGTATGAAGACTGAATTGGTGTAACTGTTTACATCAAAATTCAGCTGGTGTAACTTGTTACAACGAGCTCTTCATTATCTCCATTTTCCGAGAAACATATCTTATCTATCATAAGTTTAACTTTTCACTGTTTGTCCAATGATCAACATATTGATCACTTTGGTATCTTGCTCATAACCTTTTGAAGCACTGGACATATCTGGTCGTTTTACATATTATGGTGTACATGATTAATCCAAACAAACGGGTGAGTGGAATTCAATTCACGTGTTTTTGCTTATCTGTGTTCATCAACACCGATTTCTGCAAACAACTTTTCACCACGATTTCGGCAAGAACATGTTTCTTGGCATTTCATACTAAACTACTTTAGTATCATGTCAATATGTAGTGTTGGCTTTAGCATGATCAGGCACTTACTATCTTCATAGATCACTATGCTCAATACTAATGCTATATCAGCCCAATTTCTTCAACCGAAAACTATTTCCAATGAAGTCCTTATTCGTGTCAAGAAATTTATATCATTTCTAATCAACAATATGTCATCTACATAAGGTTTTAGAAATATTATTCAGCTCCCACTTACTTTCTTGAATATTCAAGCATCTTCGTTATTCCTGATGAAAACAAACTCTTTTGGCAATTTCATCACAACGAAAATTCCAACTCCATTATGCTAGCTCCAGTCCATCACTGGATATCCAAGGCTTGCATCTATTTTAGCATCCTTTGAATCGACAAAACATTCCGGTCGTATCACATATACGTCCTTTGTTATATTTCCGTGTAGGAACTTTGTTTTGACGTTCATTCTACCATATCCTATAAATGAGATATGTAGTAATTGCTAATATAACCCGAACTGACTAAAGCATCTCTACGGTCGAAACTACTTCGCCGTAGTCAACCTTTGAACTTGCTAGAAAAAAAATTTCCAACGAGTTGAGCTTTATGGATAAAACAATTTCATCCGAATCAATTATAGATCCACATATATATATATTCTTCAGACTTTTAGTCTTTCGGAGGGTCTACCAAGTTCAAAACTTGACTTACTTCCATGGATACTATCTCGGATTATTTGGCATTTAGCCAAATCCCGGAGTCAGGGCCCATCAATGCTTCTTTGTATATCACAGGTTTATCATTGTCGAACAACAATATCTCGTTTTACATATCATGAATGTTTGTACGAGTTTTGTCTAACCTGTGTGGTTCAGCTGCGCACTTCTCTGAAGATTCAACAATCTTTGACAAGTTGCACTGTCCTCCCACTCACTCTTTTGTAAGAAACTATTTTTCTTCAAAACACATTGTTCTTAACAGCAAACAGTTTTTCTTTTGTGTAGTGATAGAGGAATACCAAAACTTTTGGCATAACCTTAACAAAGTAGCACTTATCTGATTTGGGGTTTTGAGTATGTCAAACATATGCCTCATATACCCAAATTTTAAGAAAAGACAACATGGTTTTAACAGTCCATACCACATCTAATATGGTGTCATTTCAACAGATTTGATGATGCTCTTTTCAGTGTAAAAGCCGTAGTCACTAACGCATAACTTTAATAAGTTTAATGGCAAATTGATAAACGTCATATTTGATCTTTACCGTGTCATACATGGCTTGATTACATCTCTCGAACACTTTACTCATAGTGATGTTCCGGGAGACGCAAGTTATGACAGTTCTTCACAACTCATCAGACGTTCACTAAACTTGTAACTAAAATATTACTTTCTACAATCTAATTTGCAGAAGCTTTATTTTCTTGTTACAATGAATTTCTATTTCACTCTAAAATTCCTTGAACATTTCAAAGATTTCAGAGGTATGTCTCTATTGAACAGATATCCACATATCTACTTCAACTCATGAGTGAAGATAGGGAATCCACTGCACACAACTACGCTTATTGGACTACACACATTATCATGTATGATTACCAATGGTTTAGTTGCCCGTTCATGTATGGCCTATTAACGGTGTTTTAGTCACATTACTTCGAGACAAAGACCGCAAGCGTCAAGTGATTCATAATCATATGACTCGAAAGTCCATCACTTATGGAAATTCTTCATGCATGTTATGTCACTTGTGATAAACGGCAGTGCCACATCTATGTGGTATTTCTGTCAGTCTTGCGACGTTTAGCGTCAGTGTTATGGATGTTTAGTATTATTATCAAGATTCATAACATACACCCTATTCATAATGGAAGTATGGCCTTTACGTTATTCATAGCTTTGAACAACTCTCTTGCAACAAACATGATTCAAAATGATGTTTTGCAACAAGGCTAAAGTGTAGTAACAATTTACTCAACTCTAAAATGAATTATGAAGATAATCATAGAGTCAACACACGGTATAGTAAACCTTTTACCGTGTTCCCGAGCGTGTCAAAACTCATCATTAGCTAGTCATAAAGGCCATAGTATTTCTTGCATCGAGTTGCAACAATATGCAATCGATGTGATATTCCGATGATCAACAGTTTAATCATAATATACAGAATCCACAATTAACTGCTTAATCATGATTCCCAAGAATTACATCTCTTGACCAGCAATGAATTCATCTATAACTCCATATGACTTTCATTTCTGAGCTGGATATTCCAGTCTTCTTTCGTTTTGCCTTTATACGTATCATAGTTCTATTTCCAATGTCACTCCTACTCACAGAAGATCACACATGATCAAGGGTGGCGCAGGCCATGGACTTTCCGGCGTGTAAGTCTTACTAACACCCTATGGAACTTCCTTTCCCTTAATCCTCATCATCATATGATCGGTGTTCTTCTGGATCCCACACTTATCAGTTTTGTTAGAGCATAATGAACATTTTCACTAATGCTTACAATCATACATTGTACTAGATATCCAACATTAATTGTCTTACTACTGAAAACTTATTTTTCAGTTCCATGAATATAACATAACTATCCCAAACTTTTCGAAGTTCGGGTTTTATGGTGGTGAAGACAATGTACTTTGCTGTGGTGGAATTTTAGCATTTTGGATTATGGACGCAAGTCACATCATCCATAGCATCAACGGGAGAGCATCAAAAATTTGCGATAGGACATGATCCTTCTCGGCACTATTGAGGATAGTCCTCACAATACGGTACCAATCGTAAAGTTTTTACCAGATAATACAGTTAATCAAAATCAATTGGGAAGGTGATGACGCGAGCCATTATTCTACAACGATAATGCAAATACTAAGACTTTGTTCATAATTAAGTTGCACTTGTGATTAAATAATTTAATTACTTAGTGCGCTCCCACTCAGATCAATATCTCTCGTAATTGATGCTGGAGTGATTCAAGATCCAACCCAATCGTCCGCCATTGATGTGACATCACTGATGACTTAGACTGGACCGGTAGGCCAACTTGCCAATCACGCCAAAGGTGATTCTTGTTCATCTTTCGATGGGCGTGTTCCGGTAGCAAACTTTTATCCAAACCGTCAAGATAACCAAGTGTAATGTGTTGTGTGTTCTTTTAACACACCCGTCTTTTATGCGTCACACCGTGTGCACCCATGTGACATGACCTGCTCCGATGTGAAACATAGTATAGACGGTGCTACAGTTGGAAGAACACTATCAACTTGATATTGTTTTGCGAGAGATCACCCTAATAAAATACGACTATCGCGCAACAAACAAGGGTGCATCAAAGGGATAAACATCACAGGCAGTTCATAAAATTTTGTGATATAGTATAGCCCTTTGCTTCGTGAAGTCTTCATTGTCTTCACGTCGTCGTGGTTGAAGTCACCGTGTCCACCAACTTTGTCCTTGGCGCCGGGAACATCACCACGGCTTCCGGCATGTGCGTCGGGGTCCACCTCCGCATCGTAGATCATCACCTTTGCATCTATCTATTGCTTTGCCTCGAGCTAATAAACAGTTCTGGTACGCAGGCCATAATTAAGTGACAATCATATGACTCCAGTCATCATGCCGTACCATGACACGCAGGTCGCGAATAAATATTACATAACATATAGCATCTCATACAAACACATTGCAAATCTTGAAGGCTATACCACATCACATGCATACTCTGCAAAAACGAGTTAGATCGCCATCTACACGGGTTGTTGCAACTTTTATCGTGGTTGTTAAGCAGGTTTACAAGGCAAACGAGAAACCCTAGATAAAACAAAACACGATACTTCTTTTGTTGCTAGTTTAACATACGGGGTGCGTGCAACAACTAATGCCACAAGCCAAACTTCGTTCAACGTGTGACCCCCGTGTGGATTTGAGTTCATAAAATCCACAAGCCCCTCCATGTTAAATCTTCTATTGCGAGATTAAGATGAGATCCAAGGAGTTTGATGTAGACCATGATCAAGGCAACCAGCATACTGAAAGCAGCATAGAGGGATCGATGGAAAACTCAATCCTTGTAGCAAAACCTCAACTTGCCATCAAGCATAGAAAAATCACATGACAGGGAAGCAACAAGAAAATCAATGCCTCATATCACACATATGATCTAGACCTAAACATGCATCTAATCAAGGATCGCTCATGATACCACTGTTGGGAAACGTAGTAGAAAACAAAATTTTCAGCCTACGAATCAAGAACCCAAGATCATCCAAGAAGATTGCATACAAGGTTTTAGGTCATGTCTCACCAACCGATGTAGCGGAAGTAGAGTTGGTGAAGCTCGTGGACGTAGTGGAAGTAGATCTCGCAAGTTCTCCCACGAACAGTCCCTCGATCAATCCCACGAACAAGTCCCGCGATCTAGTCCCACGGACAAGTCCCATGAACAAGCTCCTCGAAGAAGGGTCGAAGGTACGACCCCTCCATTAGTATCCACACATCCTGTAGCAGAAATCCAGCAGGGCTCCGCCGTCCAGAGATGAACGCCACCGAGAAAACTAGAGGGAGAAAACCCTAACGGATTCCGATCTAGAACAGCGTCTAAACCGGGGTCTAAAAGTGGAGCAACGGGGTTTAGAGGAGGGAGGGTGGCGCATAGGCCTTGGGGACAAGTTGTCTTGCTCTCCCCCTCCCCTTGGCTCACCTTATATAGGTGGCCAGGAGGCCTAGGGCGCAGCTCAAGGAGTATTGGGAGTCCAACTTGGACTCCCAAGCCTTCCAAACCTTCCCACACCTTCCCACCGGAAACCTGCCATACTGGGTTTTGGTATTTCCACCTGGAGGGGAATTCCTTCCCCTTGGTGCGCCCCCACCCCCTTGGCCGGCCAGGGCAGCCTAGGTGGCTTGCCCCCCAAGGCCAGGGGCGCAGGGGAGTGGGTGGTACTGCCCGGAACCTTCCGGAACCTTCCATGACCTTCTAGAAGCTTCCAGGACCTTCCGGGACATATCGGGACCGTTTCGGGACATTTCGGACACTTCTGGAGCACTTCCAGGACCTTCCGGGACCGTTCTCGGACGTTCCGGAGCCATCCGGATAGTTTCCAAGACCATCCGAGTTACAGTTTAAGCCACTCGATGACCGCGAAAGTTGTCGGGACGCCCAACGATTATCCGGAAACTATTCCGGTTGATCCAGGACTTCCCAAGTACCATTCTCATATGTTCCGGAACCACCTGGGACTACTCCAGAGTGATCCGGACATAACCTTAAATACCCAGAACTACTTCTGGTGCCCTTATGAACAATTCCATAAATCTCCGGAACTACTTCCGGTACCCGTATGAACTATTCTGCTTTGCTTGCACTAAACCTTCTACCATACTAGTATTCTAACAGACTACTGCTCGTTAAGTGTGTGACCCAATAGGTTCGGTATAATGCGGACATGACTCAGAACATCTTCCGGACATAGGTCAACAGCCTTTCGTCAATAGCCAATAATCAACAGCGGAGCCATGGACACCCATGTTGACTCCCGCACATACACGAAGAAACTTCGAGTGAACCATTATGTTTAGTCATGTACCATTCCCTTTGCTTCGCGATATATGACAAAGTTAGAGGAGAGAAGTTTGGCACCCATGTGTAACAACTTTTGAACACAAGCCACTCGTTATCCTCTTTGCTCGTTTGTCCCTTTTCTCGTTATCGTATTCCGGTATCCCCGTGACTGAATCACAATGCGTCTGGCCAGACTATAATGGATACCGTCATACCGAGTGGGCCCGAAGTGAATATCTTCTTCATCGTGAAGGAGCAAATCCCATTCTTGAACTATCACAGTCACTAGCCACACCATCTGACATACCCAGAACTTATTTTACTACTTCCCATTTACGGGAGGATTCATCTAAGAACCAAAGCATGTCTTCCTGTGTGAAGCAACTCGATACTCTCATGGTCTAAGGAATTACGTATATGATAACATTTCATGATATGACTTATAACGTAGTTACGATGTGATCTCTAAGTATATCATTCAATACTGGGGTCGGTTCAACATCATTGTTCTGCTAACAATATGTTCCCATTGCTACTGACATCCTTGTTACAAGAACAATGTCCATGATTAAG
The DNA here is from genome assembly GCA_950022295.1 of Bromus sterilis. Lineage (NCBI taxonomy): Eukaryota > Viridiplantae > Streptophyta > Magnoliopsida > Poales > Poaceae > Bromus > Bromus sterilis. The sequence goes on from OX465596.1 coordinate 12,914,474, forward strand.
AAAACGTAATCATCAGTTAGCACATGAGCTGGTCTTAGAGGCTAAACCAGGAACTCTTGGTGTTTACATTTCCACACATGCAAATGAGTTTTCTTCTGAATCTCACAGTCAGGGTCATTGCAATTATAGCACAGAAATATAAACATTAATTACGAACGTGGAAATATATATATAATAACATTTTATTATTGCCTCTAGGGCATATTTCCAACACTTACAACATGGAAACAACACTTACATACGATGTAATAAATCAGGAAGCATAACCACTCTATCAAACCGGTCACAACTTTCCTACGGCTACAAGGAAGCAAACAACGAGATGTTCTAATCAGACAGAGGAGAGCCTAGTCCTATCTTCCCGTAGAATAAGATGAGGGTGACTCAGAACTCAGAACGAAGGGGGTAAGGAGAAAAAAGAAGCTTTACGTTGTTCCCTTATATACCCAGAGTAACTATATAACTATAGCAAGCTAGACTCGACTTCGGCCAAGGCTACTAGTCCTACAGTCAGTCCTGCTCTGATACCAAGTCTGTCGGGACCCGGGGTTAGCGTATGCAAGTCCAGCTAAGACATAGTCATATGGAGAGCCGAGAACCGTACCCACTTGTCTAAGCAGACAAGGCCAAGCACAGAATGTTCTCGGAAAGCATCGTACGTGAGGGGTATCCCATCCAGGCCGGATGATCAACTGAGATGGGTCCTCATCGTCCGCACACAAGTCTAATGATATGGGTGATGAGCTCCCATATTCAAAGACAAGTCACCTCAACCATACTATCGACTATCTCATAGCTCTTACATAAACTTACTCCAGCCCGATCACTTAGTCGGGGTCTAGGGCGGGCTCGATCATACCACAAAGTGTGCACGAGACGGAGTCTCGAACAATCGCATCGCGATGCCCCAAGCTGCGCACATCTAAGGGCCACTTGGTGTATGAAAGACCGCCAGCCAGATCACAACTAAGGTCTCGAAAACCCATACAAAGACATGCATGTTATAAACATACACGCAGCACACATGCCTTGTATGAACAGTAGGTATCATTGCAATTCTCTACAAAGTATGCAATTTTATTGATAACTCTTATAGAGTGCACACAGAGATCACAAACATGTGATCCAACATTACAACACAAGCGGAAGTAAATTATGTCTGAGTACAGACAAGTTTAACAAATGGCTTAAGAAGCCTTATTTAAACACAAGCCCTCCACGAGGGAACCAGTCGTCTGACTGGGACTAGACTAGCTTGATCTTCAGTCGTCCAGCTCTATGAAGAAGCCACCTTCGGGGTCAGTGGGTTCATCTAAAACATAGATTAAGCAAACGTGAGTACAGAGTCGTACTCAGCAAGACTTACATAGGAGCTACACTACTCATGCACATGTATCAAGGTAAAGGGAAGTGGGGTTCACTTGCAGAAGTGCCATCTTTGACTTGCCTAGTCCTGAACTACGAGTACCAGACTTGAGGTAAGAAGCGTACACGAGTCCTCTACTTTCTCCAACCAATTACACCACTATGGTGCCTTTCTCGACTTCCCCACGAGAAAGCACGCCACAACACTCACACTTATCTTGGTGTGTTTTAGAAGTATCCAGTTCAAGTTATCTAATAATCAAGCTAAGCTTTCCAAGCAGTCCATAACCGCGGGCGCGGCTATTCGAATAGTTTTGTTAACCCTGCAGGGGTGTACCGCTACACACACATGATCATCATTTACCGCCTTTGTACTCGACACCGTTCAAGAAGTGTCGGCGAGGATGCTCACCACAACTGTTACCTCATAGCCGATCTAGTCCGAGAAAGCCGCCTACTTGGGTTGGTTACCACTATCGTGAACCCGGCCGGTTTATCGAAGTGGACCCAAGTGATGTGTGCGTGGTGCATAAGCCGGTCTCGGATGATCCGTTCTCTCACTTAGCATCCAGGCCACAAGCCTACCAGAACTCCGAACTATTGCGACATCTGGACATCGAAAGGGATGAGTTAGTAAGTTGAGAGGGGTCAGTGAGCCCAATGTGTGGTTGTACTCTTCATCTTGGATCACCACACAAGAACTCGGACTTAGGGCGGTGTTCAACGAGACAACCCACCGTGTACTCCTACACAGCCTCTCATCGTTCACCTTGTATTAGGGTAGATTCACCAACACTTTTCTACCATCATCATCATGATCACTACCATCCCGACTCACATAACAGTATCATCATGGTATCACTCTAAGCATGCAATAAGCAGTAACATTTGCAGGGGGCACATGATATCAATCAACTCCTACATTTGCTAGGATTGTGGTTTTGCCTCTACTGTGACAAATGATAGGTCATGCAAAGGAATGGGTTCATCTATGCGGTAGAAACGTAGCATGGTAATCATCCTAAAGAATGCATAAGCGAGACATGAGAGGGAAGTGGGATTTTATCGACATGATCAATGGGGGTTTGCTTGCCTTGCTGACGAGGTTCGGGTTCGGGGTCTTCAACGAAGGGGGCAGCCTCCTGCTCCGGTTCCACCTCTACTCGACAAACAACAAGCAAAGTAGCAAAGTAAATACAATGCACAATCACATGATGGAAGGTTGGAACTTGATGTAAATGCTTTGATGTGTGAAGCAATTCCATTTAAATGGAGTATATTGCAAACTGAATTGCAAATTCAAACTCCAATTTGAATTCAAACTTAGTCAAGTTATATGTGACATTGTTTGATCAATTTGAATCATCTTCAAATGTGTATGATATGCCTCTGATGTGTGGTTGAAATATAGCATATTTCCATGGTCCAAGGTGCAAAAGCATTTGAATTGAATTTGAATAAATTCCAAATAAATCAAATGACATATGGTACTGGTCCCATTTTAAAATCAACTCAAACATAGTTGAACGTTGGATTTTTGGATAGCTTATTTTCTCCTGATCATTTTTCATATATTATTTGTCCAATTTGGAGTTAATATGAATTTTCTATGAATTTCCAAAGTTTGAGCTATTTTCTGGAATTTCTAGAATTTCTTTAATTCAATTTAATTTCTGGAAATTCATTATTGCGTCACTGTTGCGTCAGGCTGACGTGGGGGGTGACATGTGGGCCAGGGTTGTCAGCCTCTGGGTTAATTAACCCGGCTGGGTTAACTTAACCAGTGGCTTAATTAAGCCACTGGGCCCACTTGTCATCGGCTCTGGGGGGTCATTAGGGGGTGGATTAGCGAGGGGGGGGGGTTAGGCTAACCCATCGGCGGCTAAACGCGGGCGTCCTGGACATGGCGGCGCTGCACGGAAGGATGAATCCGACGTCCATTTGAAGCGCTGCGACCTCTAACTTGAAGCCCTTGCCGTTGCGCGTCGAAAGAGACCAACTCCAAGTGCTGGGGTGCCCTGTACGTTCGCCGGCGTCGAGTTTTGCGGCGACGGAGCTACGACTGCGAGCTGGAATTCGCTACAAGGCGCGAATGGAAGCGGGGCTAGGCTGGTTTGAAGCAGTGGAGCACGGGCAACGCGATGGACAACAAGGCGAGCTCGATTGCGTAACAGGTGGTCGTCGCCATGGATCCCGGCGGCGAGGAGTTTCGGCTCTCATGGCGGCCATGGCTAGAGGAAGGAATCGAGGGGGATAAGATAGGGGTTTTGATCCCGCGCTCACCAGGAACTCAGCAGAGCAGGCGGTGAGGTAAACGGCGGCGTGATGATGACGAATTCGACGATGAGTTCTTGCGGGTCCGGCGGCGGCTCGAGCTCGATTCCGGTGACTAGGAGGGCTTCGGGCTCGCCTTCTTCTGCAGATCGATGAAGAGCTTGAAGGGGAACACGGGGGACAGCTCGGTGAAGGTCCTCGTCGTCGTTGGCTGCGTGTGCTCGGCGTCGCGCTCCGGCGATCCTCTCGGTCTTCTCCAAATCCGGCGAAAACGGAGGGGGCAAGTGCACTGGAGGGAGGGGAATGGAGCTGGGCGTCTCCAGGACGTCTCCAGACGGGATAACGACGCCTGGGGAGCCTCCAGGCAGGCAGGTGGCGTGGCGGCCGCGACATGCCGGCCACCGAGCTGCTTTCCGCCGCGCTGGAAGAAGACAAGGGTCCAGGTGGGCTTGGGCTGTTGGAACGGTAAGTTGGGCCGAGGTGGCCCAGGTAAGTGGGCTACTTTCTGTTTTCTATTTTCCTCTTTGTTTTGCTTTCTGCTATTTGTTTAGGCTAGCTAAAAAAATAGCAAGCCATTTTATTAAATGCTCAAATTTTTTATATGGCCTCATAATAAAATAGACTAGCCACTTATAAACTTTGAACATTTTTAAAATTCAAATGATTTGAACTTTAAATCAAATAGGGGTTTTTGATTAATTCCAAGGCACTGTTTGAATATTTGAAAAATCCATGAGCATGGGGTGGGTCCCACATTACTTGATATGTGATCACACTCATTTATAAGACTTTTCAAAAATCTAACATGAATTTTTGGAGAAGATTTTTATCTGGCCTTTTGAATTAATTCAACTGGGGGGGGGTTCCTTCTCCCATTTTGCTTTTGATTTTGATTTCAAAGATTTCTTTTGAAAATTTAACATGATGCAAGAGTACTAACTAACCCTAGCACATTACCTAACAGAGGGTTCTGACACATCCGTTCCTGCGAGAAAAATCAAACAAAAGAGGTGCAGGTAGACGGATATTGCGTTCCGTGGTAGCTCCGAAACGCAAGGTATAATCAAGGTTACCAAACTCGAAAGTCATGGTAACAAACTTATGCCTTTTCATAGCAGCAAGATCAAAACTTAAATAAGTAAAAGGCTTATCATCGGGGTGTGGGGTGCCATTAAGAGACTCTAGGATAAGTGTGGCGTAAACGCCACCAAATAAGTCTCCCTTGTTACCGTTCATAGCAAGGCGTCGAGCAATTAAGGAACCCACATTATAATCAAACCTCCCTGAAAGGGCGGTTGCCAGGATAGCAATATCCGGCGCAGATATGTTGCTCGTGTTGTCACGAGCTAACACCCCTCTAGCAATAAAATACGCAAAATACCTGAGGTGTGGGAATAAGATGCTGGAGATCTTTGACCGATGAATATCCCTTGCATCGATGCTACAGAGCGAGTTGAAGACGGTTCTCAGCTCGGAGGGCTGAGAGCTCATCTTCGTCGTCTGTCCCATGTTCGGCACACCTATTATTTCACAAAACCTTTCCAAAGGCATGGTCAAAAGATCACTGTAAATTTTAAACTCAACAGAACCAGCATCAAGGTTATATCTAAAACTGTTAATAAAACAGGAGGTGAGTTTTTGATACTGAGTAACATGGCACGTTGCGAGCCGCGTCAAACCTGCATTAGCACAAAGATTATAGAACTCCTCCCTAATTCCTGCAGCTTCAATGAATACATCGCACGGGAAAGTCATTGCACGTGCTTGATTTGTGTTCTCCAACAACTCCAAGGGCACATGATATTCGTTGTAGCTCACCCTAGCAGTCGAGGGTGAAGCTGCAGCTCTTGTAACTCGATCGGAGTGCTCGAGCCTTTTCTTCCCAAGCCACCCCTTTGCTCTTCCTAGCAAACCATTTCTGAATTTTTTTAAAAAATTACAAAAACAAGGATTTAAACCAAGTGAGTTAAGGCAAACTACTCAACTCACTTACCTAAGGCATAAACTTGCATCAAAACTTGGAAAATAAAATTCTACACATGCATGCAAGCTCATATAAACAGCACCAAGAGCTACTAAATACTCACAAATGAAGCCATCAATCAAAAATCTAATTGGAGGGGTGAAGGAGTTACATACCAGGGAGTATTTGCGCAAAATTTCAGCTCAAATGATGGGTCGTAGAGAGAGATCGAAATTATGGACGGAGAGCAGCAAGAACACAAGAACAAAGTGCAGAACTCGTGTTTTTGGAGAGAGAGGAAGGAGGAGGAAGAAGACACACCTGGAAGTGGGGCCTGTGGGCCCCAGGCTCTCTGTGGGCGCGGCCAGGGGGCAGGCCGCGCCAGCTGGTGGCCCCCCCTGGTCAGCCCCAGGTGCCTCTGGGTCACTCTCGACATGGAAATTTTTATTTTTATTTTTCTAGAATTTTTCTGAAAACTTCACTGTTGAAAATTTCTCGGAGTTCAAAAAGCTGCAAAACTTTCTGAAAACTTAAAGCGGTGATTAGTATTGTGAAGCTTTAAAAACCTATAAACTTGGTACAGCAAAGAAAATGAAAGCTAAAGCAAATGAAAACATAACAAGTTTTAACTTTTTACCTATATAAAACAAGCTCACTAGCAAGGTTGATCAAGTCTTACCAACAAACCGGCGATATATAGAACAAAAATTCTCCCCTCTTATGAAGTGATCATTGCACCTTTACTTTAATGGACATTGTCCCCACCATAATGGTTTTGTATTTGTGGTGCACATGTAGTGGACAGTCCCATTCTCCAATCTTCACGGTCTCGATATTCTCTATAGAGTTAAGGCCATGCCTCTTGTCAATCTTCTTTGGAAAATACACCGTGTGTTCTTTGTCATCAACGTTGAAGGTGGCCTTTCCTTTATTGCAATCAATAATAGCACCTGCGGTGTTAAGAAAAGGTCTACCAAGAATAATGGACATGCTCCCATCCTCGGGCATGTCAAGCACAACAAAATCTGTAAGGATCAAACAATTAGCAACTTCAACGGGTACATCCTCACAAATACCTATTGGGACAACTGTTGATTTGTCAGCCATCTGAAGGGAGATATCTGTAGGGATTAGTTTCTCTAAACAAAGCCTTTTGTAAAGAGAGAAAGGCATAACACTCACTCCTGCACCAAGATCACATAAAGCAGTTCTGACGTAATTATTCTTTATGGAGCAAGGAATGGTGGGTACACATGGGTCACCGAGCTTCTTAGGAATCTTGCCACTGAAAGAGTAGTTAGCAAGCATAGTAGATATTGCCTCATTAGGAACTTTTCTTTTATTAGTGACAATATCTTTCATATATTTCGAATAAGAAGGTAACTTAATAGCATCAGTCAAAGGAATTTGAAGAAAAAAAGGCTTCATCCATTCACAAAATTTATTATAGTGCTCTTCTTCTTTAGATTTGAGGGACTTACCTGGAAAGGGGATGGGTTTCTGTATAGAGTACCTCTTGCGTTTATCGGGTGATTCTTCTTCTCTTACCTTGGGTGGATCATCCTCCTCGGCGTATTTTTCTTCAGGCTCGGCACCGTCTTCTGTTTCAGCATCAGAGGTAGATATGCTGTTAGGATCAACAGCTGGATTTTCACTTGTAATAGGATCATCGGGATTGTCAGCCTCCTTGTGTTTCTTCTTTTTCTTTTTCTTCTTTGGAGAGCTAACAGCCTCGTCCTCTTCTTGCACTTGAGAATCTTGCTCGATCCTCTTTGGGTGCCCCTCGGGATAGAGTGGGTCCTGGGTGTGTGTTCCACCTCTAGTTTTAATTCCATAAGCTTGTATGTCCTGTTTGGCATTATTAGCAAGCAAATCTTTTTGCACATTAGAAATTTGTTCAAGCTGAGTTTGAACCATATGAAAATGCTTAACAAGACATTTAACATCATTAACTGTTCTCTCTAGAACATCACATAAACTTTTGATAGCAAGAGAATTATCATGCAACTGAACTTGTAACTTCCTATTAAAATGGTCTTTCTTAACAATAAAATTATTAAGCTCATCTAAGCATTGGTCGGGAGGCTTACCTTTAGGGATGTCACTTTCAGTAAAGTCTAATAGAGAGTGTACCTCTACCAAGGGAGGGTGAGTAGTAGGCTCACACAACTTCTCAATAGGTGGTAAATTCTTCACGTCTTCGGCTTTAATACCTTTCTCCTTTATAGACTTATTTGCTTCTTGCATATCTTTGGGGTTCAAAACAAGCATGCCCCTCTTTTTCGGTGGTAGAAGTGGCTCAGGAATGGACCAGTCTTCATAGTTCTTGGCAATTTTTCACATTAATTCTTCTGCATCGTCCGGTGTTCTTTCCCTGAAAACACAACTAGCACAACTATCCAGATAGGTTCTGGATTCATCGGTTAAACCAGCGTAAAATATATCAAGCAGTTCATTCTTGGGGATCCCATGTCCCTGCATAACCTTAAGTAAATCACAAAACCTCCCCCAAGCTTTAGGGAGGTGCTCATCCTGCAATTGTTTAAAGTTATAGATTCTTTGCAAAGCAGCATGTTGCAGATGAGCTGGGAAATATTTATCAACAAAGAATTTGACTAAGTCCTGAGGACTTTTAATGGAACCATAGGGTAGTGCATCGTACCATGATTTAGCGTCCTCCTTCAAAGAAAAAGGGAAAATCTTGGCCACATAGAAGTTTCGTATCTTCTCATCAGTAGTGAATAGATTGCTTAACTCAGCGAGTTTGGTCAAGTGTGCTATAGCATCATCATTTTCTCTGCCATAAAAGGGGTCATCCTCGACTGTAGATATAAGTGAAAGATCAACAGAGAAATCATAATCAGGATCAGTGATGCATATAGGAGATGTGGCAAATTGAGGATCAGGAATAACTTTGTTCTTCATGGCGTGCCTTTTGAGCAACTCTTTAACAGCACCAAGGTCAGAGTCGACACACTCTCTGAGTTCCCTGCAAAAATCATCATCAAGAGTAACATAATCATCATCAAGGATTCTCTCCCTGAGTTCATCTAAGCTCGGGTAACCAAAGGTTTTGCAGGTAGGAATATAGGTAATAGGAGTCTCAGTCTTGGATTTTGCTGCACCTTAGCAGTCTGAGTTTCAATATGGAGACCAAGAAAAGTAGCATCATCAAAAGTATCGTACATAGTAACAGACTCAATAGAAGCATCATGTAGTGGTGGTGAAGTAAACTTACTCATAACAGAAGGTGAATCAAGTGTAGCACTAGTGTTCAGAACGGTACCTTTTCTTGTACGGGATGGTAAGATCGAAACCTTGGGGTCTCCTTTCTTACCCATAGCGGATGATATGCAGCAGGCATGATACTTCAAGTAGACTTGTAAATATTTCTATGCTCCCCGGCAACGGCGCCAGAAAACGCTGCTTGATGCCCCACAGGCGTAAGGGATCGAGATAGTCTTCGCGGGTAAGTTAACCCAATTTATTGATTCGACACACGGGGAGCCAAAGAGTATTTATAAGCTTTGATAGTTGAGTTTTCAATTCAACCGCACCTGAAATATACTTGCTTGCAATGATAGATAAGTGGTAACGATAATATGATAGTGATGATAGCAACAACAAAAGTAAATAGCAAAAAGTAACAACTAATAACCAGCAGGATCGAAAACACTGTAGGCTAGGGAGATGGATGGTCGGGCGCTGCATGGATGAGAGTAAACATATAATAGATTCTAACACGGGGCAAGGCACACAGAAAAGCAATGATCCTCTAGGCAAATATCAAACATTAGGCATGTATCCCGTAGGTAGTTGTGCGTGCTTGCAATAAGAACTTGCACAACATCTTTTGTCCTACCATCCCGCTACAAACGGGGCCAAAAGGAACTTATGGAGATTAAGGTACTCCTGTCAAAGAGCACCGGAACAAAGCAATAAACTCAATGGATACAAGGAATCCTCAAATCATGGACCATCCCCTTTGGTGTCCCAAGCTGTCACCTTTGGGATCGCCGGTTCCGGACCATAATAGGTGCATACAACTCATAGATAGGATCTAGAACACAAATATATTCATGAAAACACATAGGGTTCAGATCTGAAAACATGGCACTCGGGCCCAAAGTGACAAGCATTAAGAACAACAAGTTGTAGCAAAGAAGATAAACACCAATCTAGATGATAGGCAACATGGCCCCAACAATCTGACGAACTATTACATGATTAAACTCATCCAATCCCTACCATCCCATTTGCCTACAGCAGGGAATTACTCACACATGTGAAGAGAAGTCATGGATTATGGATGGACTGGTGATGGTGATGACGATGGCGATGATCTCCCCTCTCCGGAGGCCAAATCAGCCTCCAGATTAGCCCTCCCGAAGAAGAACAGAGGGTGGCGGCGGCTCCGTGACGGAAACTGGGAAAACAACTTCTGTTCTGGGGTTTCCTCATCACGGGGATAAATAGGAGCTTCGGTAGGGCACCAGAGGAGGGGGGAGCAGCCCAGGCGGCCTGAGGGCGCGGCCCCACCCCTGGCCGCGCCAGGGGGGCGCCTGGGGCCCCCAGGGATCCCCTCTGGTCCCACTTCTGGCTCCTGGCTCCATCGGGTGCGTGGATTTTCTGGTATTTTTCTGGGAATTTTCCGGGATGTCTAAAAATCCATTTTCCTGCACACAATAAAACCATACAGGCAGCTCTGCTGAAAACAGCGTTAGTCCGGGTTAGTTTCGTCCAAATCATGCAAGAATGAGGGCAAAACAATAGCAAAAGTGTTTGGAAAAGTAGATACGTTTGAGACGTATCAGGGGCCGAAGAGGAAACCCCCCCGAGCAACTCTATCGCCTACCCGATCCCAACCGAAGCACTCGGGGGCTTAAGAGGAAACCCCCCCCAGCAACTCTATCGCCCACGCGATCCCAACCGAAGCACTCGGGGGCTGAAGAGGAAACTCCCCCCCGAGCAACTCTATCTCCCACGCGATCTCAACCGAAGCACTCGAGGGCTTAAGAGCAAAACTCCCCCCCCCCGAGCAACTCTATCGCCCACGCGATCCCAACCGAAGCACTCGGGGGCTGAAGAGGAAACTCCCCCCGAGCAACTGCTATCGCATGCGCGATCTTAATCGAAGCACTCGGGGGCTGAAGAGGAAACTCCCCCCCCCCCCGAGCAACTCCATCGCCTACGCGATCTCAACCGAAGCACTCGGGGGCTTAAGAGCAAAACTCCTCCCCCGAGCAATTCTATCGCCTACGCGATCTTAATCGAAGCACTCGGGGGCTTGAGAAGCAACCCCCCCTCCCGCCCGAGCAACTCTACCGCCTACGCGATCTTCTTCATACTCGGGGTCTCGAGCACAAACCCCACCCGAGATACGACCATCAACACTCCCATGGCATCCAAGCACTTTTGAAGAAACTTTGGAGGAAGCACAAGCTCATCTAGTCTTCACCTGATCGCCACCGATCACCTAAAGACTCGGGGGCTACTCCCATCGGGAGCGCTGCCGCGCACCCGATAAAAAGACAACAAAGGAAACAAATTTTAGCCTACGCCTGACCCTTCGAGTCAAGCGTAGCCTCGGGGGCTACTCCCATCGGGAGCGCTGCCGCGCACCCGATAGAACCAACAGTACCAAGTATAGGATGGATCCGAAGACAGTCCCCAGCAGTAAAAGACTCTCAGTTACAAAAGGATTCGAAGACAGCTCCTGATGGTCAAGACACAGTTTTCGGTGGCATAAAAGGCTCAAATATAAATTCCACTACAAAGGATAAAACAAAGTTTACATCATAGATATCTTCTTCAGTACAAAAGGACTCAACTACATTTGGATAAAAGGCAGCTCCTGTTACAAGAGAAAATCACCCAAGGAACTATGACTTCTACATGTGTGCCCATGAGGGGTAATCTACTCTAGTACAAGAGCATCATCACAGAGAAAGTAGGAGTTGAAGCAGCAGGCTCATGATGTCAATGACATAACAAAAGGTGAAGCTCGACTTATTTGCAGAACCATTGGAGACACTGCTCCACCAGCTTCTTATCCAGCTCCACCCAAGCTGCCGGCGAAGATGACGCTACTGCTTCCAGTTCTACAAGGTCTCCTGCCACACTCATTTAACCGGTGGCTTGACATCGAGGTCTTCTTCAGAGGAAGAGGAGGAAGAAGTTGAAGACGGCTCACCACCACCACCAGAAGAGTCCCTGGAGGAAGAAGCAGTCGAAGACGTCGGTGATGGACTTCTCGACTTTGTGGAGCTGTCGCTGCTCGACTCCTGCCCATGAGGATCCATGTTGTTGCCACTCGGATTGAAAGCGCGGACAGTGACAGTGCTTTCACCATCAAAACGACAGCTGAGCATATCACCATCCCGCAAATTCAACCGCCGAGCAAATAAACTCCAACCAGAGCCAAGAAAAATCAAGCGAGAGCTATCAACCTCCAAGTCAACATAAGAAGGAGATCGACAGCTCCCTTGAAGGTGCAAAAGCAAGCCATCCAAGCCACGTTCAGAGACAATGGAAGAAAAAGCAGAGGGAAGAAGGATGCGATTGGCACTTTGGCCACGAACACGCAAAATAAAATCGTAGCGCCAGAATCCCTCCTCCAAGGGAGAGGAGGAAGGCACTGGCACCGCACCATGGCGACCACCACAGCATGAGCGTGGTGTGCGGCCACCACGGCTACGACGACCACGGCCACGGCCAACACCTCGCCTAGGAACCATGAGCGGAAGAAAAGATGAAGAAAGAGGTGAAGCAGCGAGTTGGATAGAAGCGTAGAAGAGAAAGGCCTATTTATAGAATAACTATCACCAAGGCACAGATAAGCCAAAACGACAGCAGCAATTAATTCAAAATACCAATCATCCCAGCCGTCTCGGACTCCAAGACGAAGATGCTTTCTCACGGGACGCACTGTACGCAAGACGCGTCAATTCGCGCGCGTTTCCAACGCGCGTATGGGAAACCCAACCGGCGCCTGCCGCACGCCACAGCAGGCCATCATTATGACCGGTCCAGAAGATGTGACGGTTCAATGGCAGAGCATCACTGCCATCCATCAAACAGAGGCATCACTGCCCCTCACAAACAGCAAAGAACAAACCAAAGAGACACCAAGGCTTTGATATTCCATCTTTCAGATCTTTTTCCCCAAGGAAGAAAAACATCTTACTCCCATCGGGAGCATACATCATAAGAGTCCCGGGTGCTCCCTCACCTAAAAGTTAGCCACGTGCTCGAGTGAACACTCGCACTTATGAGAGTCTCGGGTGCTCCCTCAACCCGAGGTAAGACAAACAAACATTCGCCAAGACCATACGACGCTAAGAGTCTTGGGTGCTCCCTCACCCGAAAAGACGAAAACGGCATTCGAGTGATTACTCGCGAAAAGCCCCCCGACTTAGCACTCGAAAACAAAGCTCCTCGGGTGAATAAATGAACAGCTCGCTTGATGTTTTTTTCCAAGCGGGTGCAATGCTATAAGGCTCCGCGCCTCAAAAACACACGTTCCTGGAACACGATACACTGTGCCCAGATGCCACGCAAGATTAGCGTGTAGGTAAGATCCCGCTGCGAAGTACGGCCGGGCTGGGACTTGCCGAAGAGCGATTTCACTCCCAACCTTTCCCATGCGCAGAGCATGATAGAAAAGCCGGGCGGACGCGCCTTAGGCTACACACATTACTGGCGGCAAATGAACACCATAAGACCTGAAGCGGCCGGAATTTTGCTCGACACCAGTGTTCCAAGCTCACGTCGAGGGACGTGGGTTTGATTGGGCTACTGTGGTATTTGCCCTAGTGCAATTCACCAAGGCTCGATCCGTCGACTCCTTGGGCCCTTTCAGCTTAGCATCCCTCGAAACAGATTTTGTCATGGCCACCAGACTGCCAGCGACCCACGGATGAACCGTGCATATCAATGAACGACAAATGAATGTACTCGAGTCCCTGCGCGACTCTTCGAGTCCCCCAGGCACTCGGGGGCTACTGACGAGGGGGTGACCCCACGACTCCTATGGATGATCCTACCTGGTGTCCATGAAGGCAGAAGGCCCATGAAGATACGGTCTCGGCCCGCTAGTTGGCACCAACGTAGGAGTCCTCGACTCACAAGGAAGGTGCGAAGATCTGCTGTACGGAGCAAGCTAGGGTTAGGAAAGTTTACCTGTACACGTAGACGAACTCACTGAGACCTAGCCCAGTATATAAGGGCTAGGAGGGGCGACGCCAAAGACATCCAATCTCACCTGTAACCCTAGCCTTGAGCGCTCCAGCCTTGGCCTCCATTGTAATCGCATCTCCCCAGTCAATAATATCGAGCAGGAGCGAGCCTTCCTATTTGCCGACGAGCTATCGTCCAACCTGTGCCTCTCATGAGTAACCCAGGGTCCCTGACCATGGGATTTGCCGGGGTTGATCCCCGTCACGACCCATCATCACCACCACTTCCGTTCCATCGACAATCACGTTGTCCACGATCCAAAACACGTCGAAGCTCGAGTAGATGATGGCTCCTGGTCTATGAGAGGTACTTTCTGGAGGTGATAGCGTCGTGCATGTTGGCCCAAGCCCAAAAACGCGTTAGGACATAGATCAATGATGGCTCTTGTGGATGCACCATCGCCGACGGGGAGCATATGAAGATGAGGAGGGTGAGCAGCCAAATAGAGATGGCCATAATAGTTTTAGGATGTGTTTTTGGGTGACATTGCCGGTTGGCCAGGTGATAATCGGACCAGATCGTCCGCATTGGCAACCGTTGGATGGTGCGCGAGACATCCGCCCTCCACGTGAGGAGCTCAGGTGCACCCTAGCCATTTTGAAACATGGATCATGTCACACACTTTTTTGTGGTTTCATATAATTATTTTCTTCCATTGCAACAAACGTTATGTTGTGATCACCACATATGGTGTTGCGAAAATGACCGCCTGTCTGCAATAGTGGTGATGTTGCAGTGCCCATCCTACAACATTGATAGTGTTGCAAATGGTTGCCCTCTATCCACAACAAAGGTGTTATTGTTTCTGGAAAATCTTTGGCTGCTTGGGATTTGGTTTGCAAACCAAAGAAGAAGGGAGGCATGGGTATCTTAAATCTCAGCCTTCAGAATGAAGCTCTTCTGATAAAGCATCTGCACAAGTTATATAAAAGACATGAAATCCGTTGGGTGCAACTGATCTGGAATACATACTATTATCAAAGGGCTCCTCATGCTACTGTTCTATGTGGTTCCTTCTGGTGGAAGGATGTGTACAAACTTATGGACAAATTCCTAGCTGTGTCCAGATGTAACTTTGGGGATGTTGCCACTGCTCTATTCTAGACAGATAACTGGATTGATGGCTCAAATGACCTTTTGGCTCACAAATTTGCTAGGTTGTTATCTTTTGCCATTGACAAACAAATATCTGCTCAGGAGGCTGTTAATCACCAACTTTGCTCCTCTCTTTGATCTTCCTCTTTCCACAATGGCCTTTGATGAAATGCAGGTGGTACATAACTTGCTTTTGCAATACCAGGGGAGGGCGGGAGATTTGGATGAATGGTTTTGGAAGTTTGGAAAGAAATTCATATACTCTACCAAGAGATTTTACACCCAGGTTCATGAGCCTATTGTGATAAACCCCCTACTGTCATGGATTTGGAAATCATGTTGCACTTTAAAGATCATGGTTTTGTGCATGGCTCGTCATAATGGACAAGATTAATACAAAGGAAATGTTGCAGAGAAGACACTGGCACATTGAGGATGGCCCATAATGTGCTCTTTGTCCCACTCCCAGTCTAGAGACAAGGGATCACTTGTTATTTGTCGGGACCCGGGGTTAGCGTATGCAAGTACAGTTAAGACATAGTCATATGGAGAGCCGAGAACTGCACCCACTTGTCTAAGCAGACAAGGCCAAGCACTGAACATTCTCGGAAAGCATCGTACGTGAGGGGCCTCCCATCCAGGCCGGATGATCAACTGAGATGGGTCCTCATCGTCCGCACACAAGTCAAATGATATGGGTGGTGAACTCCCATATTCAAAGACAAGTCGCCTCAACCATACTACCGACTATCTCAAAACTCTTACATAGACTTACTCCAGCCCGATCACTTAGTCGGGGTCTAGGGCGGGCTCGATCATACCACAAAGTGTGCATGAGACGGAGTCTCGAGCAATCGCATCGCGATGCCCCAAGCTGCGCACATCTAAGGGCCACTTGGTGTATGAAAGACCGCCAGCCAGAACACAACTAAGGTCTCGAAAACCCATACAAAGACATGCATGTTATAAACATACACGCAGCACACATGCCTTGTATGAACAGCAGGTACCATTGCAATTCTCTACAAAGTGTACAATTTTATTGATAACTCTTATAGAGTGCACACAGAGATCACATACATGTGATCCAACATTACATTACAAGCGGAAGCAAATTATGTCTGAGTACAGACAAGTTTAACAAATGGCTTAAGAAGCCTTATTTAAACACAAAGCCCTCCACGAGGGAATCAGTCGTCTGACTGGGACTAGAATAGTTGGTCTTCAGTCGTCCAGCTCGATGAATAAGCCACCTTCGGGGTCAGTGGCATCATCTAAAACATAGATTAAGCAAACGTGAGTACAAAGTCGTACTCAGCAAGACTTACATAGGAGCTATACTACTCATGCACATGTATCAAGGTAAAGGGAAGTGGGGTTCACTTGCAGAAGTGCCATCTTTGACTTGGCTAGTCCTGAACTACGAGTACCAGACTTGAGGTAAGAAGCGTACACGAGTCCACTACTTTCTCCAACCAATTACACCACTATGGTGCCTTTCTCGACTTCCCCATGAGAAAGCACGCCACAACACTCACACTTATCTTGGTGTGTTTTAGAAGTATCCAGTTCAAGTTATCTAATAATCAAGCTAAGCTTTCCAAGCAGTCCATAACCGCGGACGCGGCTATTCGAATAGTTTTGTTAACCCTGCAGGGGTGTACCGCTACACACACATGATCATCCTTTACCGCCTTTGTACTCGACACCGTTCAAGGGGTGCCAGCGAGGATGATCACCACAACTGTTACCTCATAGCCGATCTAGTCCAAGAAAGCCGCCTACTTGGGTTGGTTACCACAATCGTGAACCCGGCCGGTTTACCGAAGTGGACCCAAGTGATGTGTGCGTGGTGCATAAGCCGGTCTCGGATGAGCCGTTCTCTCACTTAGCATCCAGGCCACAGACCTACCAGAACTCCGAACTATTGCGACATCTGGACATCGAAAGGGATGAGTTAGTAAGTTGAGAGGGGTCAGTGAGCCCAATGTGTGGTTGTACTCTTCATCTTGGATCACCACACAAGAACTCGTACTAGGGCGGTGTTCAACGAGACAACCCACCGTGTACTCCTACACAGCCTCTCATCGTTCACCTTGTATTAGGGTCGATTCACCAACACTTTTCTACTATCATCAACATGATCATTCCCATCCCGACTCTCATCACAGTAACAACATGGTATCATACTAAGCATGCAATAAGTAGTAACATTGCAGGGGCCACATGATATCAAACAACTCCTACATTTGCTAGGATTGTGGTTTGCTTACTACTGTGACAAAATGATAGGTCATGCAAAGGAATGGGTTCATCTATGCGGTAGAATCGTAACATGGTGATCATCCTAAACAATGCATAAGCGAGACATGAGAGGGAAGTGGGATTTTATCGACATGATCAATGGGGGTTTGCTTGCCTTGCTGACGAGGTTCGGGTTCGGGGTCTTCAACGTAGGGGGTGACCTCGGGTTCCGGCTCCACGTCTATCAGCAACATGACAATCATAGGATCAACATAATGTACAATGCACAATCACATGAATAATATTGAAAGGGTGATGTTCATGGTACTGATGTGTTGACCATTCCATTTAAATGGAGTATATTGCAAATTGAATTGCAAATTCAAACTCCACATTTGAATTCAGCATTTACCAAGTTACATGTGACATGGTTTGATCATTTTGAATTATCTTCAAATTTATAATATATGCATTTGATGTGTGATTGAAATGTAGCATGTTGCCATGGTTCAAGTTGCAAAAATATTTGATTTGAATTTGATTTAGTTCCATTTAAATCAAATAGCAAATGCTACTGATCACATTTTAAATTCAACTCAAACAGAGTTGAAAGTTGCATATTTGGAAAGATAATTTTCTCCTGATCCTTTTTCATATATTATTTGTCCAATTTGGAGTTAATATGAATTTTCTATGAATTTCCAAAGTTTGGGGTATTTTCTGGATTTTCTGGAATTCTTTTAATTCATTTTGATTTTCTAGAAATTCATAAAATGATTTATTGCGTCAGCTGACATGTGGGTCCAGGGTCTCAGTGACTGGGTTAATTAACCCGTGGGTTAAATTAATCCAGTGGCTTAATTAAGCCACTAGGCCCACTGGTCAGTGACCCAGGGGTCACTAAATGGGTGATTAACAAGGGGGCTTTGGGCTGACAAGCCGGCGGCTAAACGCCGGCGACTGGACCGCGGCGGCGCTGCACGGGGATCACGATTCCGGCCACGGGAGGGGAAACGGAGGGCACCGGCTTGCTCCTGGAGGTCTTCCGCGTCGTCTGGAAGTAACAGGGGGTCACGGGGAGGTCGGGAGCGACGACGGCGACGACTCCGGCGGAAACAGAGAACCGGCGAGGTCGTAGTCGAGGCTAGGGGGCACGGATTGGGCTGAGCTCGTGTGCGTTCGAAATCTAGAGTCACTGGGAGTCAAACGCGCGCGCTGGACGCGATGATGGGGCACAGGGGCGACCTCATCGTCGTCCATGGCGGCGACGTGCGTCGGCATCCATGGCGAAAACGGATAGAGAGGTCGCGGGGTGCTGGAAGCTTAGGGGAAACACTCAGTAGCTCACCGCGGTTCGAACGGAAGCAACGTCAAGCTTGGGGAGGCTTCAACGGCGGCGAATCGACGGCGACGAGCTCGCGGGTCCGGCGAGAGGTTGAAGACGATGGCGTCGGCTCGGGGAGGAATTAGGGCTCCAAATTCTGCTTGAAGACGAAGTCGAGGACGAGGAGCACGGTGGACTTGCTGGCTTGTGCTCTAGGGCACGGTGGCCACGCGGGGGCTCGACGGCGCTCCGGTGAGGCTTCGGGCGGCGACGGATTCGAGCACGGGAGGAGGAGGAGGAAGCTCTGGAGGGGGGGGGAATGGACTGCGGAGGCTGCGGGGAGTCTCCAGGTGCGAGAAGAAGCCACGGGGAGGCCTGGAAGCTCCTCGACGACGACGTGTCGTCCCCAGCTAGCTCGGTGGCATTCCACCGAGCAGCTTGGAGGCGAGGGACGGGGAAGAAGACGCCCCTGCCCCTGTGGGCCGGCTGGGCTGGGGTGGGTCGGCTTCGCCTGGGCGCCAGGTAAGGTTTTCTGATTTCTTTTCTATTTTTCTTTTCTGACATTTGTTCTGTTTAGCTAAAATAAATAGCTAAACATTTTATTAAATGCTGAAAACTTTTATGTGGCCTCATAATAATATAGACTAGCCACTCATAAACTTTCAACATTTTTAAAATTCAAAAGATTTGAATTTTAAATCAAATAGGGGTATTTCAATAATTCCAAGGCACTGTTTGATTATTTGAAAAATCTATGAGCATGGGATGGGTCCCACATCACTTGATATGTGATCACACTCATTTATAAGACTTTTCAAAAATCTAACATGAATTTTTGGAAAAGATTTTTATCTGGCCTTTTTAATTAATTCATCTGGGGGGTTTCCTTCTCCCATTTTGATTTTGATTTTTGATTTCCTTTGAAAAAAAATTGACATGATGCAAGGTGACTTGATCCTAGCACATTACCTAACAGAGGGTTCTGACATTATTCCAGTGTAACTTCAATGCTAGAATCCGGAACTACTTGCAGATTGACTGGACTAATGGAACTACCATGGTTGAGGTTACTCATGTTGCAAGAAAAGATTTTAGCAAGCCTTTCTTCTCAAAAGTAGTTTTCACGGCGTGGTGGAACATATGGGTTACCAGGAATGCTAAGGTGTTCAATCATGAGATGCCAACTTTTGCGAGATGGCGCATGGGTTTCATACATGACCTGACACTTTTAGGATATAGAATCAAGCATAAATTCAAGGATGGCATGCTCAGATGGATAGATTTCCAGCCTCCTTGATGTACCATATTGTACTATATTGCACTTAATTTCTGTACATTTGTAAATTTGTAAATATCTTTAAATTCAATAAAGTGACGTGGGGTGCTTTACCCTACAATTTTACATTAAAAAAACAAAGGTGTTGTTCACTTTGCAATACCTGGGGTGTTGCGAACTAGCGTGGGTGACCATTGAAGAAGCACACCACCATTGTTGGTTTGTCGCGCCATTGCAACACGACAATCGTTGTAAATGAGCGTTCAAGGGTTGCCACCACTGCCCTTCCCTTGACTTGCCGCATCGACCACTTGTCATGGGGGCAACTTCTTCCTTGATAACGGGATCAACCCCGGGGGAGAGGCATTGGGCGGCCAAGGTAGAGATGACATCAACACTTCGAGATTGGGTGATGACGTCGAAAGGAAGAGGAAGAGGGACAATGTGTTCCATGAGGAAGAGTCAAGAGGGGATATAAAGAGGAAGAATGCGTTCACCACGAAGGGGAGAAGGTTGGAGATGCGAAGGGGATCACGTTGAAAGAAAAAGGACAGGAAAGACGATTATGTAACATGTAGATAAGAAATACAGAGAAGGATATACTTCCTTCGTATCGAAATATAGGTAGTTATAGTATACTCCAACTACTTACATTTTGATACGGAAGGAGTACAATGCATGGGCTTTGTGAGCGACACATGACACACAAATGAGGCATTCGATGAGGACTACAACAAGCACCATGTTGGAAAACTCATGTTTACAACAACAAGGTGTATATTGAAAATTGAATGCTCAGTTCACATTAGCGTTGGGCTGCATACAATGTGATCAAAATTGGATGGACGGTCACACAGTCGATGAGCACCAAGTGATGGGTTGAAGGGAGAGATTTTTCCTATGTTTCTTTTAGAAAGTTGTATGAGTTTTTTTCTTTTTTATTAAGAATTTCCATGGAAATTGGAAAGTTGTAAGAGTCCTTGAAGAGAAGGTCGACGCAGGTTGCTGTCCATCTAGTGTAGCCACGTCAGTTCGTATTGTTTCCAACGTTCGATCTCGGCTAGGACTGCAGCGACTCAATGAACGGTGGATACGCAGCACCGAGTCCTTCCTCCTCCGACCCTCGCTCGCGTCGCTGCCAATCCGTCCACCGAGTAAATTGCATAGAAGTACCATATTTGGGGCAGCAAGTGCGGATTAGTACCACTATTCAAAAAAATTGCAAGTCAGTACCAATATACATGCAGCGTGTAACAAAAAACACTAAACCTGTATTTCTACGTATTAACAGTGTATCTGACATTTCGGGCCCGCAGGTCAGGTGACAGCGTGGCGTGACCGGCTCGCTGTAGCTAGGTCGAACCCGACCGAGTCGGTCGAGCCACTACTCACTCATCTCCTCTCTCGCTCGTGCTCTGCTCTGCTTCTCCCCGCAAGGCGATGGCGGCGGCGACTCCGGGAGACGGTGGTGCTAGCGGCCGCGACGGCGGCGGAGGAGGAGGAGGAGGAGAAGCCGTGGGTAGTAGCGTCGGGGCGAGGAGAATGGAGACCCTGACGGCTATGCGAGCTCGGCTGGAGGCGGCTCAGCTGCTAGCACCGACGACGATTTCTACGAGCCAGCTTTGTCAATGGAGCAGCGGCGGAGGGTGGCGAAGATTTGGGTCGCCAATCCAACATCAAGCCATCGGTGGACGCTCGGAATCGCCGGCGTCGAGTAAGTTTCAATGGCTTGTATTTGGGGATTTGTGGATTAGGGTTAGTGTCACTGGATAGTTAGGAGTAGGTGTATGTATCAATGGCATATTTTGCAGTGGTGGCTAAGTGTTAGTGGTAATTTGCAGTGGTAATTGTGTGTGCTGGATAGTTAGTATATATTTAGTATATGTAGAACTGATATATTTAGAACATATAGTTAAATGGTTAGATATCATTGCCTGGTTTAATATATATGTAGAACTTATATATTTAATTTTTTAATTGTGTGTGCTGGATAGTTAGTGGTAACACAGTGGTAGTTAGTGGATAGTTAGGAGTAGGAGTATGAGTAATTGTTAGTGGTAATTTTCTTATTGTAGAACACATATTTAAGTGTACAGTAGATAATTATATTTAATTATATGTAGTACTGATATATTTAATTACAGTGGATAATTATATGTAATACTGATATATTTAATTTGTTAATTGTGTGTGCTGGATATTGATAATGGTTAGGTATTATTGACAGGTATAATTTTTTATTTATTTTCAGTTTATATCCAGAAATTTGGGATGTTAGGATCCATTTTCAAGATAGGGACAACTTAGAGAGGAAACTTTGCAGTGATGATGTTACCTTTTATAATGTGCTTGCAATGATTGAGACACAAGGCTACCAATGTACTGATTTAGTGTATTATGATAAAGGCATAGGCTTGGATGGGCTAGCTTTCATAGATTGCAATGCTACATTAAAAAAATTAAGAGGCAGCTGAAGGATACCAGGGTCCTGAATTTTTCAGTTTTTAAGGGGAGTACACCTGTAAGTGACGAGAAGAAAAAATTGCTTCCATTTGAAGAACCTTTTGTGTATGACCTCTTTGAGTCTCCTGTTTTTGCTGTTGATGAGCAAGGAGTCGTTTTTCGAAGCCAATTGTCAGAACCCCAACTAGGGTAAGTGCTAGGTTTGTTGTGCCCTTTGCATCATGCAAAAATTCAAAAAGAAAATAAAAAATGGGGAGCAGAAAAGCCCTGAGAAATTTAAATCAAATGGCCAGATAAAAATATTTTTTCAAAAATCATTTGAATGATTGGAAAATTTCTAGAAATGCTGCTGATCATTTTAAAAGTGGTTTGGGATCAATCCCATGCACATGAAATTTTCTAATATTCAAACAGTGGCTTTGGAAATTAAATAAACCCCTATTTGAATTAAAATTCAAATGTTTTGAATTTTAATAATGTCCAAATTTTATGAGTGGCTAGCTATTTGTATCCTAAGCCCACATAAAAGATTTGGGTATTTTATAAAATGCTCTGCTATTTTTATTTGGGGCAAAACAAACAACAGAAAAGAAAAACAGAAAGAATTAGAAAAGAGGAAACCCCCTGGCCATTCGGCCCAACTTACCTTTTCAGCCCAGCCCACCAGCGCCCCGGTGTCGTCTTCCTCCCCGGCGCCCGAAGCAGCTCGGTGGCGAACCGAGCGCCGTGGACGCCACCGAGGCTCGCCTAGGCCAGCCCGAGGCGTCTCCTTGCGCCACGCGGAGCCAGAGACCCCCCCCCTCCCGAGCCTATCCCTCTCCTCTAGATCACCCTCCTCCCCTCCTCCGCTCGTTTCCGTCGACGGCAGGGAGCTCGTCGGAGCACAGCAGCGTGCGCAGACGTGGCCACCGAGGCCCTCTCGCCAAGGCGCCGTGTCCAGAAGACTCGCAGACGTCGGCTTCTTCCTCCAGCGCACGGAATCAAGCCCGCCTGCCCCGTGGACGACGTATTCGTCACCGCCATCCCTCGGCCACCGTGGAATCCCGGCGATTGATTCGCCGTCTCCGTCGCTTCCTCGAGCTCGGCTACCTCTCTAGTGCACTCCGGTGAGCCTTGCGACCTTTTTCCCTAACCCAGCGCTCCTTCTAGTCGCCCCGGTCGTCGTCTCCTTCGAGCAGCAGCTCCGGCCGCCGCGCAAGTCGTCGCCGGCGTGGCCCGGGGCCTCCTCAAGGTCCCCCGCGTGCTCTACGCGACGCGCACGAGAGAGGGGAACCCTCCAGTTCTTCCCCCGTGCCCAGCCGTGCCCGGGAACGCCGTCCCGAGTGGGCGCCGCCGTGACCCGTGGTCACCGGCGGTTAGCCGCCGGTCATTAGTGCTAATGACCCTGTTAATCCCATGCCTAACCCCTTCCAGTGTCACTGACTGGTGGGCCAGCCCCCCCCCCTTAACCCCTCGGTTAAACTAACTAAACCGGGTTTAACCCCCTCTGTCACTGACCAGCCGACCCCACCTGTCAGGCCCCCTGGTGACATCAGCTTTGCGACATGCTGACGCAATAAAGAAATTCCAGAGAATTAATTTAATCCAGAAAATTCCAGAACAACATTTAAACTTTGGAAATTCATAGAAAATTCATACTAACTCCACATATAACAAATAATATGTCTAAAAATATCAGAAAAATCCAAGGATTATGAATATGGGCTCTGTTTTCATGTTTGACCATTTTAAAATGGGTGAACAGTGCAAAACATCCATATGGCTTTATTTCAAATTCAAATTTGAAGCACATTTGCAAATGACTTTGCATTTGACTTCTTTTAAATGGAATTGTACCCACATTGTGTTCAAGAACATCACCATTTCAATATTGATCATGTGTTTGAGCATTGCAAATAAATTTATACCTTGTTTGATTGTTTGCTCAATAGACGTGCAACCGGAACCGGAGGCCACCCCCTTCGTTGAAGACCCCGATATCGAACCTCGTCAGCAAGGCAAGCAAACCCCATTGATCATGTCTATAAAATCCCAATTCCCTCTCATTCTCGCTTATGCATGTTTAGGAGATCACTTTGTATCGATTCTACCGCATAGTTGAACCCATATCCTATGCATGACCTATCATCTTGTCACAGTAGTAAGCAAACCACAATCCTAGCTGACATAGGAGTTGATTGATATCATGAAGCCCCTGCAACTGTTATAGCTTATTGCATGCTTAGTGTTACATGAGGTTGCTTTTGATGTGAGTCGGGATGATGGTGAACATGGTGTTGATGAAAGTGAAACTGTGTCGGTGAATCCACCCTAATACAAGGTGAACGATGAGAGGCTATGTAGGAGTACACAGTGGGTTGTCTCGTTGACACCGCCTTAAGCATTGAGTTCTTGTATGGTAATCCAAGACAAAGAGTACAACCACACATTGGGCTCACTGACCCCTCTCGGCCTAGTACCTTGATCCGTGTCGACGTCCAGGAGTCACATTAGTTCGGGCTTTCCATTTGCATGTGCATAGAAAAAGAACGAAGGAACTGGTTGCATCATATAGATATGTGGGTGCACCTGTGAGGCAGGAAAACCATCTGCCAGAGGTGGCGTATCGGTCACCTACATTGTTTGAGTCCGTTTCGTTGATCCGGCCGGGCTCTCGAGCGGAGGCAAACTCAGATAGTCGACTCCTGGAATAGACCAGTTGTAAGCGAAGTGTCGTGGTGAACATCCTCGCTGTCACCTCTTGAACGATGGCGAGACCTGGCGGTAACCGATGGTCATGTGTGTGTAGTTTACACCCTTGCAAGGTTAACAAAACTATTCGAATAGCCGCGTCCGCGGTTAAGGACTACTTGGAACCTGTACCTGATTATTAGACAACTTGAACTGGATACTTCTAAAATACACCAAGATAAGTGTGAGTGCTATGGCGTGCTTTCTCGTGGGGAAGTCGAGGAAGGCACCATAGTGGTGTATTTGGTTGGAGATGTAGTGGACTCGTGTACGCTTCTTACCTCAAGTCTGGTATTCGTAGTTCAGGATTAGCCAAGTCAAAGCTGGCACTTCTGCATGATGAAACCCCACCTCCCTTTACCTTGATACTTGAGCATGAGTAGTATAGATCTGATGTAAGTCTTGCTGAGTACGACTTTGTACTCACGTTTGCTTATTCTATGTTTTAGATAAGAACCGGAACCCCGATGGAGTCACCTTCGTGAAGCTCGACGTTGACTAAGTTAGCATAGCCCCAGACAGCAGTCTGGTCCCTCGTGGAAGGGCATGTTTGTTTACAAGGCTTCTCTAAGCCATTTGTTAAACTTGTCTGTACTCAGACCTAATTTGCTTCCGTTGTATGATGTAATGTGATCACAGACATGTGATCTTTGTATGCTCTATGTGTATATCAATAAAGAGTACTTTGTAGAGTTATGTGATGATACCTGCTGTTCATACTAGACATGTGTGCTGCGTGTATGTTTATAACATGCATGTCTTAGTATGGGTTTTCGAGACCTTAGTTGTGATCTGGCTGGCGGTCCTTTATACACCAAGTGGCCCTTAGATGTGCGCAGCTTGGGGCATCGCGATGCGATTGTTCGTGACTCTGTCACGTGCACACTTCGTTGCATGATCGAGCCCGCCCTAGACCCCCACTAAGTGATCGAGCTGGAGTAAGTTTATGTAAGAGTTAGGATCCAATCGATAACATGGTTGAGGCGACTTGTCTATGAGTATGGGATTCACCACCCATAAGCATTTAGACTTGTGAGCGGACGTTGAGGACCCATTTCAGTTGATCATCCGGCCTGACTGGGATGCCCCTCACGTTCGATGCTTACCGAGAACGTTTTGTGCTTGGCCTTGTCTGCTTAGACAAGTGGGTACGGTTCTCGGCTCTCCATGTGATTGTATCGTGACTGGAATTACATACGCTAACCCTGGGTCCCGACACCAATGCAGCAGCAGGAATGTACTTTGCACACAAGAGAGTAGGAATGTGCATTGCACACAGGAGAGCAGGAATGTGGACAAGGACAAGCTCAAAAATGTCGTGGAAGATCAAGCAATGTCTGGCAGTACAAATGCATCTTCATTTGATTCTGAGGGTCCATTTGATCTTGAAAATGATCCTTATTTTATGGGGGAGTATAGGCAGAAAGAAAATGAGGGATTGGCACTTAAATTATCATAATTAGAAGCTGAAGAGGAAGAATCAGAGGATTTAGAAACAGATGATGATTATGATGTACCTCCAGAAGTGATACGTTATGAGGGTGACACAGATGTGGAGGATTTGTTTGAGGAGGAGGATCATGTTGAAGAAGAACAAGTGATGACTCAACCAGCAACCAAGAGACAGAAGCTGCAAGTGAGGAAAGGACCCACAACTAGGTCACATTCTAGTGTGCTAGAAGAAGTGGAGCCAAATTTTGCACCCTCATCAGATGAAGAAGAGAACATTATGCAAATGGACAGTGATGATGATGATGGGTTTGAGCCAGCTGCATTTGTACTTCCTAAGGGCAGGAAGAGCAGGGCAAAGAAAAGGCCACCTAGGATTTGGTATGATGAAAATAGGCCAGACCCACATGACCAATTATGTCTGAAAATGTGTTTAAGAGATCAGAAACAATTCAAAGAGGCTTTGTTGAGTTTGCACATCAGCCAGAGTAGAGACTTTAAGTATCACAGAAATTCAGATAAAAGAATTATTGTGCAATGTAGAAAAAAGAAGGAGTGCAGGTTCTTTATGGTGGCAGCAGTTATAAAAGGAGAAAAAACATTTGCAATTAAGAAAATGAGGTTGTAGCACACTTGTCCTACTAGTACAGATACAAGTAGGGTGAGTGCAAAGTGGCTTGCAAAGACATATGATTCATTGTTCAGATCAGATTTGACCACTAGCATTAATACAATGATTGACAACTGCCAGCAAACATATGGTGTGTATGTGCCAAAGGTGATGGCTTATAGGGCAAAAAACATGGTTGTTGAGAATATTTTGGGAGATCACAAGAAACAATATCCCAGGTTAAGAGACTATGCCCAGACTGTCATGGAAACAAACCCTGGGAGTAGGGTCAGAGTTACAACAGTGACCCCAACTGCAACTGAGAAAATACCACATCCAGGGCCAAGGTTTCATGCAATGTTCTTCTGCCTCAATGGAGCTAGGGAGGGGTTTCTCAATGGATGCATACCATTCATTGGTTAGTAAATGATTGTTTACTCTCCCCTCTTTAGAAAGCCATGTTACATATATAGGCCATGTTACAATAACTTAGTCAGATGGTGGTGGTGTCGAAGATCATCGATGACCTTAGACAACCTCATCTATCAACATGGTGGTGGTGTCGAAGATCATCGATGACCTTCGACAACCTCATCTATCACCATGGTGGTGGTGTCGAAGGTCATCGGTGACCTTCGACAACCTCATCTATCAACATGGTGGTGGTGTCGAATATCATCGATGACATGTTTACTACTTACATGGTTGTGACTATATCTTGTATAATTATTGTGTGCTCTCCCTTGTTTACTACTTACTGTTGTATATGAATTTTTAGGTGTTGATGGTTGTTTTGTGACACTATGCACTGGTGATCATCTCCTTGCTGCCACTGGTAGAGATGGCAATAACAACATATTTCCCCTGGCATTTGGTATTGTTGGACAAGAGGATACACAAAGCTGGTGTTGGTTTATGCACCAATTAAAGATTTGTCTTGGAGGAGAAACAGGAAAGTTTGGTGTATACACTATCATGTCTGATAGACAGAAGGTACACATTACTTATTTTGTACATTCTGTTATTTATTGTATAGTGTCAGCACTAAAACATAGTATTTATTAGTAATTTATATTGTACACCAGGGGCTACTCAATGCAGTCAACCAAGTGTTTCCTAACTGCCACCAAAGATTCTGCCTTAGACACTTATACACTAACTTCTAGACTGCTGGGTTTATTAGGGAAGATCTTAAGAAGTGCATGGATGATGCTAGCTATGCTTATAATCAACACAAATTTGATATGGCAATGGATGACATGAAAAAGTGTGCGAGCCAGCTTGGAAGTGGCTTAGTGAAATACCTAAGAAAACCTGGGCTAGGCATGCATTTGACACAAACTGCAAGACAGACTTGGTAGTTAAGAATCTGTCTGAGGTCTTTAACAAGTACATCTTGGATGTGAGGAAAAAATCTATAAGAACAATGTGTGATGGTATTAAAGATAAGATGATGGCTAGGTGGCACAGGAATAGAGAGAGTGGAAAGGCAACTAGATGGGAGATAACTCCTCATTACAGTGAGAAGTTGGAGCAAGAAAAAGAAAGAGAAAAATTTTGCAGACCTATTCAAGTTGGTGTGAATTTATGGCAAGTGACTAGTGGTCACCAAACTCATGCTGTAAATTTAGAACTGCAAACTTGTGGCTGTAGAAAGTGGGACCTTACTGGGATACCATGCAACCATGCAATCTCATCAATTAACAAGGAAAAAAGGTTTCCAGAGGACTATGTGTGCAAATTCTTTAGAAAGGCTTTTTACTTGTCAGCTTATGAACCAATGATATACCCTGTTCCTGGTGAACATGACTGGAAAAAGACAAGTGGTCCAGACATAGACCCCCCTGCATTTAAAGTGAAGAAGGGCAGAAAGAAAGAGAAGAGGGCAAAAGGAAAATTTGAAGTTCCAAAGCCTAAGGACACCTCAAGAATGGCTACAATAACATGTGGCAATTGTGGACTCCAAGTACATAGATATACTAGCTGCTCCAAACAGTTGAAGCCAAAACTAGCTTTGAGGAAAAACAAACATGTGGTAAGGGGAGCTCTTTAGTTCATTTTGAATTTCCCCTGTTTATATGTTCTTTAGTTCATTTTGAATCTCCCTTGTTTATATGTTCTTTGCTTCATATATTGCAAGGCTACTGCAAGGAGAGCTCCTCCTCCTACAGCAACAACAGGTGCTCCTCCTCCTCCAGCAGCAAGAGGTGCTCCTCCTCCTCCTCCTCCAGCAACTCCTCCAGCAGCAAGAGGTGCTCCTCCTCCTATAGCAGCAACAAGGGGAGCTCCTCTGTAAGGCCCGATATGCGGTACTGTTTCAGATCCGGATGTTTCCGTCCGAACCCGAGGACGAAGCACATATCGGTCCCACCGCGACATATGACGAAGTCATATATCCCGGATTTCAACATGATATCACAGCATTACAGATACAGGTACAACATCTCATACAATCGGCATACAACTGCCTTAAATATAATACGACAACGGAAGATACATGTCTGAGTACAGACTACAAGTGAATTCCTAGTGGCAAAGAGAAAAACAACGATCCCATAACCACACGGGTCCAGGCCCTCCGCCGGGATCCGCCTAACTAGTCGTCGTCGAGTCTCCACATGAAACGTCGATCACCGTACCTGTTTTCGATCAAGAACCCTGAAAAGAGTTTGGGGGTAGTATCATGAGTACAGAGGTACTCAGCATCCAACTGTAGTGGTCATCTGACCCAGCAAGGACTTCATCACTCATCATTCTAGGACAACTAGTAGTTTACGGTAAGGATGGGTAAGTGGTGAGGTTGCTGCCGCACTAGCATTTATGAAGTGGCTAACGATCTAGAGAGTAAGATAAGAAGCCAAGCATTCGATGAGGAATCGCCTCCAACAAGTCTTGCTATCAGCTACTTACGCAAACATAACACCTATCCTATCCTTGTCCTCCTCTTCGCATCCCGACGAAGAAGAAGCAGTCAAGGCACACACACACACGTTGATCAAGTTATATTAAGATTGTCTCAGTTGTTGTTGTCTATGAACAAGGAGTAGGTCTCAAGTCGTCCATAACCGTGGACACGGCTTCTCGAAAAGATTTAACCCTGCAGGGGTGTACCAACTGCCCATTACGAGGCTCCGCACGCACGTCCATCCCTCTCAGTTGCTACCCATCACAGGCAACCATTTTATGATTTAGTTCCAAGAGATCTGAAACGACAGGTCCCTCTAACTAACAACGCACAAATCCGGATGGCCCCCGGTGAGTCGACATCCAACTCAAAAGCCGGCCGCGCTCTCGAATCGGCCTCTACCGTCTGGACGAGGTCGGATAGGTTGCCCAAACAGATGTGGACAACCCCCTAGCTCCCTGGGGTGGACCAACACGAGAAACCATGTCTCCGCTGGCCCAAGTTGTTTAAAAGAATATCTGCCAAGAGCGACCCAACAGACACACACACGGTTTTCAAATGGTAAATCAGCTTGGGCCACCACTAGAAATGTTTGAAGCTAGATAGGTAAGAAGAGGGGACCCCATAAAATCCCACACGCGGTTAGGCACGCTCAGTCTTAAAACCAATACCCGGAACTCGGATCCTAGGTGACTCGAATGGAACAAAGCGTCGAGGCGGGATAGCCTAGACCTTCCATCCTTCGTCGAATATAGTAACATTATAATAATCATATCATCAACAATAATAATAATAATAATGTGATATCCCAAACCCAGGAGTAACAGGGTAACAACGTAGCATCCTAAGCATGCATACTAAGCAGGGGCTGAGCAACGAGCAATAGTAACATAGCAGTACAAGGTTTGCTGGGAGGGGACATGGCTGTATCGGTTTGAAAGAGGCTGTAAACATGTGGTAGGATCAAACATCGAACCTAACCTAGACTAGCATGCAAACCGCTGGTTGAAATAGAATGGATCATAAGTAATGTATAGTCCTTGCCTGTTGATAAGTCGGGTTCCGAAGGTGTAGTTGATCGCATGCTCGCATCGCCTCCGAGAGGTACCAGCGGAAGCACACAAGACGATAAACACTGGAAAGCAATCAACGAGCAAGAATATATTACTACGAAGCAACAAAAGATCAAAAGGGCAACGCATAGCATGACAACGCGATACGGGTCTATCGTCGATAACGGTTACTAACAGTTTAAGTGGGGTATCGGTCACACACGACGAATACCGCACGTTTACGGTGGTTCAAGTTGCTTAGCTACAGGTGATCAACAAAGGTTGTTAACATGGCAACTCAAGCAAGCATGGCATAGCACACAAACATGGCAAGAGGTGAAGCACAAAGTAAACTACCTAGGCTAGTCAATTTAAGTGAGGCACAACCTAAACATGGCATGCCACTAAGTGCCGCACGACAGTTAAAGGATTTGGTACTGTTCTGCCCTAAACCATATTTTAGGTTGGTTGACAACAGCAAACAATAGCATAAACAGAAAGTACACGAAAAACTAATCAACTTACATATAAAGAACACTCCAAACGGAGTTACGGTTAAAAAGATACAAGCAAAACAAGTTACGGGCACAAACTGCCAACATCATGAAGCACACTTTAGAGCAATGCATAAACAGGATAAACTATGCAAACATGCTCACAAATGACTTGCAATTAAAGTAGATATGACATGGAAGGCATGGAAAAAAGAATCATGCAAAAAGGCATCATAGATCAAAAGATATTAAGCAAACAACATGGCATCGCAAAGTAACAGACTTAGAGAAAAACAGAGGTGGCTGTCATAAACAACAGCATAGCAACTTTAGAGCAGAATATCTATATGACCAGCAAGCATATCATGGCAATGCAATACATGTAATGAAAGTAGACATGATGCTTAACAATATGCAATTGGAATCAATCAATTCCGATAAACGGTCGCGACACACTCGTCGACCGAAGTTGCAACAAAATAACAGTTTCAGCAACAGCAGCACATTAACATCAGGATCACCACTTTGGAGCAAGATTTAATATAGCTAGAGCACCCAAACATGGCAAGTTAAAGCATGGAAATGAAGTACACATGATGCTTAACACATAGGAGAAAGAATCAATGCAATAGGCCTCATGGATTTGTTACAATCATCATGCAAAGTTGCAACAAAACGATAACAACAGCACATAATAGCAATTTGTAGCAGTTTAACGGCCTGATGCCCACTTCAGCACACAATTACACAATCAAGATGAGCTCAAATGCAAATGCTCACAAAAGATGAATTAAAGTACACGCAATTCTGAGCAACTTTCGTTTTGGGCGCATCGCGATCCGAGCTACGGTTTGCTTGCTATCGTCAACGCGGAATCGATCAGCAGCACAAATAATAGGACTTCGTGAAAAATTCGGAGTGCAGAGAAAAAAAAACAGGGCACGGGCTGGCTCACCCCGTGGGCCTCGGGGCCCATCTGGCCTGGTTGGAGGGGGCCTGGCGGCTGGCTGCTGCTGGGCCTGGAGGATGTGGCCGGCCCATGTGGGGGCAGCGAGCGAGCGGGAGGCTCTGCCTCCTCCCGATTCCAGCACGGGCCACGGCGGCGGCGGCTGCATGGCTCGCCGGCCAGCTGCAGGGGCGGCGCGCAGCAGGGGTGAGGAGGCGGCGGATCCGCAGCCGGGGTCGCCGGATCCGGCCGGCGGCGTCCTCGGGCGGCGCGGGGAGAACCTCCAGGGGCGGCGCGAGCTTGGCCTTGGAGCCATGGCGCCGCGGCGGTTGCTGCGTCCTGCGAGGCGGCGAGAGGAGGCGAGGTCAGGAGGGAGAGAGAGGGAAGGGAGAGGAGAGGGAGAGGGGGAGGAGAGGCGCCGGCGGGGGCGCGCGGTGGCCGGAGTCCTCGCGGGCGGCGGCTGCGGCTCCACGGCATGGAGAGGCGGCTTGGACAGAGAGAGAGAGAGAGAGAGGAGAGCTGACGTTGCACAACCGGGCGCGTCCGATCGCGCGATCCAACGGCCCGAAAATTCTGGGATCTGGGAGGCAAACTGGGCAAAGTGGAGGGGGGTGGCTGCAAATTTGTGGCTAGGGAAACCCTAGAAATGGGGTGGGAGTGTGGTGGTCTTTATATAGCCCCGGTGGCTGGCAGTTTGCAAAAACATCCCCGGTTTTTCTCTCTCGCGCGCGGTGCTCACGTTTCTGACCGCCGGGGGTCCGTAGTACCTCCGATTCGGGTAAAACTTCGAACTGCGCGATCAGCGCGTCGAGCCGGAGGCGTTCACCTCGTGTTGGAACCGTTCCGAAAACACTTTTCGGCGCGCTATAAAAATAACCCGTTTCATTATTAAACGGGGTTTTTCGTTCCGTTGACTGCGGTTGGTCTCGTGTGATTTTTGCGATGGTGATCGGGTGAAACCTGGCGTCGCAAGGTCGAGTGTCAGGGTGGCAAGGGGTCGGTCTCCGTCCGATATGAGAATAGGGGGAGAAATAATCGTCGATCAATAAATCGGGGATGCAATCACCGCAAACAAATCAGACAATCAAACAATTCACACTGAAAACAAAATTTTTAATTTTTGCAAAAACTGGTTTGTTACAATACAACACCATCAACAAGGGATCTCGTCCCAAGATCCAGGATGATCCGGGGGAGAGGGGGGAAGAGAAAAGAGGGTCGACGATCTTCAACACCACCAACAAAGGACTCTGCTCCATGTCGACGTCGAACTTCTGTCGAGATAATTTTCCGCAGAGAGACGACATCGTCGGAATAACGAAAACGTCAGCGACAAGAGGAAGAACGATCGCTAAAACCAGATCAAGTGATAGTGATTTTTCGACGCAAGTCGTAAAACACCGGGCAAAAGGAGGGAGGACAAAGGACGACCCAGATGTACACCAGAGTTGGAAGTCTAAAGGCACTACAGGATTTCCCAACCTGAGATCGGAATCGAGACAATACGCTGCAAGCAAGGCATTGTAACGGTTCCGAACTCCACACACTCGAGATCCTAGAGTTTTAAGGGGAGGTAAGTCGAGAGTAAAAACACTTACGACACTTGTCCTAACCAGAGCAAGGGTAAGGAGTAAAAAGATTCCTACTCTCCGATAACTAACTTAATAACTACAAAATAGTTTTTGTCTAGACTCGACTTCGGCCAGAGAGGGGATCCTACGGTCGGTAAGGTTCTGGTACCAAGTTGTAAGGCCCGATATGCGGTACTGTTTCAGATCCGGACGTTTCCGTCCGAACCCGAGGACGAAGCACATATCGGTCCCACCGCGACATATGACGAAGTCATATATCCCGGATTTCAACATGATATCACAGCATTACAGATACAGGCACAACATCTCATACAATCGGCATACAACTGCCTTAAATATAATACGACAACGGAAGATACATGTCTGAGTACAAACTACAAGTGAATGCCTAGTGGCAAAGAGAAAAACAACGATCCCATAACCACACGGGTCCAGGCCCTCCGCCGGGATCTGCCTAACTAGTCGTCGTCGAGTCTCCACGTGAAACGTCGATCACCGTACCTGTTGTCGATCAAGAACCCTGAAAAGAGTTTGGGGGTAGTATCATGAGTACAGAGGTACTCAGCATCCAACTGTAGTGGTCATCTGACCCAGCAAGGACTTCATCACTCGTCATTCTAGGACAACTAGTAGTTTACGGTAAGGATGGGTAAGTGGTGAGGTTGCTGCCGCACTAGCATTTATGAAGTGGCTAACGATCTAGAGAGTAAGATAAGAAGCCAAGCATTCGATGAGGAATCGCCTCCAACAAGTCTTGCTATCAGCTACTTACGCAAACATAACACCTATCCTGTCCTTGTCCTCCTCTTCGCATCCCGACGAAGAAGAAGCAGTCAAGGCACACACACACATTGATCAAGTTATATTAAGATTGTCTCAGTTGTTGTTGTCTATGAACAAGGAGTAGGTCTCAAGTCGTCCATAACCATGGACACGGCTTCTCGAAAAGATTTAACCCTGCAGGTGAAGGAGATTGCGCGATAGAAAACAAAAAATTTCTCTCACATGCGGAAGCAACATCCAAGATCCAATCTAGAAGATGCTAGTAACGGGGAGAGTAGGTCATCATACCCTCGAAGAACACGCGCGTTGAACGTTTATTTCAACGCAGCTTGGTGAAGTTGTTGGTGAAGTTCGATCCGATCAGCACTGCAAACGAGCAGTACCTCCGGAGGCTTGCACACGTACAGCTCGATGACGTCTCCTTCTTCTTGATCCAGCAAGAAAGAAGGAGAAATAGATGGGATCGATTCCAGCAGCACAACGGCGTGGTGGTGGATATGGTGAAGAGTTTCCCGCGGGCAGGGCTTCGCCAAGCGATGCACGTGAGGGAGGAGGAGGTGTGGAAGGACTTGGGTATTCTTGGTGAGCCTATCCCCTCTCTTATATAGGCAAGGAGGTTGTAGCCACTTCAATTCCCAAGTGAAACCCCCTCTCTCATTAAAAAGATGGTAACACATTTCTTTTAAGAGTGGTAACCCTCCCATTGAAGGGCTTTCCATTTATTGGCATAATAAACCAAGGAGGGCTGGTCACATGGACTATTGGACCACCCTTGGTCGTCCAAAACAGGTGGGGCCCATAGTGGGACCCTCCGGAACCTTCTAGAACATTTCGACACTGCCGAAAAAATCCCGAACTTTTCCGGAACCCTGAAATCAACTTGCCTTATATAAATCTTTACCTCCGGAGTCTTCCGAAGCTCCTCGTGATGTCTAGGATCTCATCCGAGACTCCGAACAATATTCGAACACCATTAATAAAATTATCCCAGAGCTATTCTAGCGTTACCGAGCGTTAAGTGTGTGACCCTACGGGTTCGAGAACGTGCAGGCATGATCGAGACATCTCTCTGATCAATAACCATTAGAGGGACCAGGATATCCGTAATGACTCCCACACATTCAACGAAGATTTTTATCGATTGAACCACTATGTCGTGGACTACTATAATCCGTACACAATTTCCTTTGTCACACGATATTTTACTTACCCGTGATTCGATCGTCGGTATCGCTATACCTAGTTCAATCTTGTTACCGGTAAGTACTCTTTACTCGTTCTGTAATACAACATTCTCTGTGACTAACTCATTAGTCACGTGCTTGCAAGCGTTACTGAATGTGCATTACCGAGTGGGCCCAGAGTATATCTCACCGTCACACGGAGGGACAAATCCCAGTCTTGATTCATGTAATTCAACAAGTACTTTCGGAGATACCCGTAAGACATTTTTATGATCACCCTGTCACGATGTGATGGTTGATGTCCCCAAAGTATTCTTCCGGTACCCGGGAATAACATAATCTCATGGTCTAAGAAACATGATACTTGACAATAAAAGGCATGACAATATAAACTTAATGAAACGATCAATATTGTTATGCTTAGTTGGGTCTGTCCATCACGTCATTCTTCTAATGACATGATCCCATTAATTAATAAACAACTCAGTTTCATGGTTAGGAAACCATAACCATCATTAATTAACGAGGTAGTATAGTAGAGGCTTACTAGGGACGCGGTGTTGTTTATGCAACCACACATGCATTATGTTTCCGGTTAATACAATTACATCATGGAAAATAAACATATAGCATGAACACGGAAATATGATAATAACAATTTTATTATTGCCTCTAGGGCATATTTCCAACAGTCTCCCACTTGCACTAGAGTCAATAATCTAGTTTACATTGGCAGAAATCTAACACCCATGGCATTCTGGTGTTGATCATGTTTTGTTTGTGGAAGAACTTTAGTCAATGGATCCGCGATATTCTGATCCGTATGTACTTTGCTAATGGTAATATCTCCTTCAATGACATGCTCACGAATTTGATGAAACCGGCGTTTGATATGCTTGGAGCTCTTGTGACATCTTGGTTCCTTGGCTAGAGCAATGGCACCAGTGTTGTCACAAAAGATCTCCATGGGATCGAGTGCACTCGGAACAACGCCGAGTTCAGTGACAAATTCCTTCAGCCATATCCCTTCTGTCGCTGCTTCAGAAGCGGCCATATACTCCGCCTCTAATGTAGATCTTGCAATGACGCTCTGCTTGCAACTCCTCCAGCTAACTGCAGCTCCGTTCAAAATAAAGACATACCCTGTTTGAGATTTTGAGTCATCTGGATCAGTATTGAAGCTAGATCAACGTAACCTTTTACGAAGAGCTCTTCATCACCACCATAGACAAGAAACATGTCCTTAGTCCTCTTTAGGTACTTAAGGATATTTTTAACTGTTGTCTAGTGAGCCTCTCCAGGATCACTCTGGTACCTGCTCGTCAAACTAAGAGCATGGGACACATCTGGTCTAGTACACAACATGGCATACATAACAGAACCTATGGCCGAGGCATAGGGGATTTTATTCATCCTTTCCCTTTCTGTTGCCGTAGTTGGACACTGAGTCTTACTCAATGGCTTACCTTGTAACATGGGCAAAGAACCTTTCTTTGCATCCTGCATATTGAATTTCTTCACTATCTTCTCAAGGTATGTACTTTGACTAAGTGCTATTAAGCGTCTCGATCTATCTCTATAGATCTTAATGCCTAATATATATGCAGCTTCACCAATATCTTTCATTGAAAAACTATTATTCAAATAATCTTTCACACTGTTAAGCAGCTCCACGTCATTCCCAATTAGTAAGATGTCATCTACATATAAAATCAGAAATGCAACTGAGCTCCCACTCACTTTCTTGTAAACACAAGCTTCTTTATAATTTTGGACAAATCCAAAACCTTTGATAACCTCATCAAATCGAAGATTCCAACTCCGGGATGCTTGCTTTAGTCCATAGATGGAACGCTGAAGCTTGCACACTTTACGAGCATCCTTAGGATTGACAAAACCTTGGGGTTGTACCATGTACAACTCTTCTTCAATGTTTCCATTGAGGAATGCAGTTTTGACATCCATCTGCCAAATTTCATAATCGAAATAAGCAGCAATTGCTAGCAGAACCCTAACAGACTTAAGCATCGCTACGGGTGAGAAGGTCTCATCGTAGTCAACTCCTTGAATTTGTCGAAAACCTTTTGCGACAAGTCGAGCTTTATGTACAGTAACATTACCGTCAGCGTCTGTTTTCTTCTTGAAAATCCATTTACATTCAACAGCCTTGCGGCTATCAGGAAGGTCAACCAAAGTCCACACTTGGTTTTCTTTCATGGATTCCATTTCAGAGTTCATGGCGTCTTGCCATTTTCCAGAGTCTGGGCTCATCATCGCTTCCTCATAGTTCGTAGGTTCATCATTGTCTAACAATAAAACATTCATGACAGGATTACCGTACCACTCAGGAGTAGTACGTAACCTAGTCGACCTACGAACAAGAACTTCGACCGAAGCTTCATGATCATTATCATCAGCTTCTTCCTCTCTAGCTGGTGAAGGCGACACCAAAAGATCCAAATCTTCTTGCGCTACGCTACTCTCCAATTCGGGAGAAGGTTCAATAACCTCGTCTAGTTCTCTTTTCCTCCCACTCACTCGTTTCGAAAGAAACTCCTTCTCAAGAAAGGATCTGTTCTTAGCAACAAAGACTTTACCTTCGGATCTGTGATAGAAGGTATACCCTATAGTTTCCTTAGGGTATCCTATGAAGACGCATTTTTCCGCTTTGGGTTCGAGCTTATCAGGTTGTAACCGTTTGACATAAGCCTCACACCCCCAAATTTTAAGAAACGATAATTTAGGCTTCTTGCCAAACCACAACTCATATGGTGTCGTCTCAACGGATTTAGATGGTGCCCTATTTAAAGTGAATGCAGCTGTCTCTAATGCATAGCCCCAAAATGACATTGGTAGATCGGATAGAGACATCATAGAGCGCACCATATCTAATAAAGTACGATTACAACGCTCAGACACACCATTACGTTGTGGTGTTCCAGGTGGCGTGAGTTGGGAAACAATTCCACAGTTTTTCAAGTGAATGCCAAACTCGTAACTCAGATATTCCTCCCCGCGATCAGATCGTAGAAATTTGATCTTCTTGTTATGATGATTTTCTACTTCACTCTGAAATTCTTTGAACTTTTCAAATGTTTCAGACTTGTGTTTCATTAAGTAAATATACCCATATCTACTTAAATCATCAGTGAAAGTTAGGAAGTAACGATATCCACCACGTGTCGAAATGCTCATTGGTCCACACACATCAGTATGTATGATTTCCAACAAGTCACTCGCCCGTTCCATCGTACCAGAAAACGGGGTCTTAGTCATCTTACCCATGAGGCATGGTTCACATGTTTCAAATGATTCAAAGTCAAGTGACTGGAAAAGTCCATCAGAATGGAGTTTCTTCATGCGTTTTACACCAATATGACCTAAACGGCAGTGCCACAAGTATGTGGAATTATCATTATTCATTTTGCATCTTTTAGCATCAATGTTATGGATGTGTGAAGTACTACTATCGAGATCCAACAAGAATAAACTATTTACGTCGGGTGCATGACCATAAAAGATATTACTCATAAAAATAGAACAACCTTTATTCTGTGATTTAAACGAGTAACCGTCTCGCAATAAACAAGATCCAGATATAATGTTCATGCTTAACGCAGGCACCAAATAACAATTATTAAGGTTTAAAACTAATCCCGAAGGTAGATGAAGAGGTAACATCCCGACGGCGATGACATCGACCTTCGATCCATTCCCGACGCGCATCGTCACCTCATCCCTCGCCAGTCTCAGTTTATTCTGAAGCTCCTGTTTCGAATTGAAAATATGAGCAACCGAACCAGTATCAAATACCCAGGCACTACTACGAGAACTAGTACGGTACACATCAATAACATGTATATCAAATATACCTTTGACATTGCCAGCCTTCTTATCCGCCAAGTACTTGGGGCAGTTGTGCTTCCAATGACCTTCTCCCTTGCAGTAGAAACACACAGTGTCCGGCTTAGGACCAGCCTTGGGCTTCACAGGAGCGAAAACAGGCTTGCCGCCCCGAGCGGCAGCTGACTTGCCACTCTTCTTGAAGTGTCCCTTTTTGGCTTTAGCCTTCTTGAAACTTGTGGTCTTATTGACCATCAACACTTGATGTTCTTTCTTGATGTCCACTTCCGCAGATTTCAGCATCGTGAAAAGCTCATTGAGAGTCTTATTCATGCCTTGCATGTTATAGTTCAGCACAAAGCCTTTGTAGCTCGGAGGGAGCGACTGCAGCACCGTGTCAGTGATTAACTCATCTGGGATCACACATCCCAGCTGAATTAGGCGCTGTATATAGCCTCCCATTGTTACAACATGTTCACTGACAGAGTTGTGCTCCTCCATCTTACATTTATAGAACTTATCAGAGATCTCATATCTCTCAGCGCGGGCCTGAGTCTGAAACATGGTTTTCAGCTCTTCAACCATCTCATAGGCGCCGTGATGTTCAAAACGTTTCTGGAGATCAGTATCCAAAGATGTAAGGATGGCACAAGAAACTATAATGTGGTCATCTTTGCGTGTCTCAAAGACGTTATGTTCTGCTTCTGGAGCATCGTCTGCGGGTGGGTCACCAAGCGCAGCATCGAGCACATATTGCTTCTTACACCCAGTGAGGATAATCCTCAGGTTGCGGTGCCAGTCAGTGAAGTTTGAACCAGATGATTTTAGTTTTTCTTTCTCAAGGAATGCGCTGAAGTTGAACTGAGCTATGCGGGCCATGATCTACAACATTTAGCAAAATAAAATTTTAGACTATGTTCATGATAATGAGTTCAGTTTAATCAAATTACTAACGAACTCCCACTTAAATCAACATCCCTCATAGTTGTCTAGTGGTACACGATCCAAATCCACTACACCAAGTCCGATCTTCACGAGAGAAGATGTAGTTTCAATGGTGAACATCAAAATGTTGATCATATCATTCATATGACTCGTGTTTAACCTTTCGGTTCGTTGCGTTCCAAGGCCATGTCTGTACATGCTAGGCTCGTCAAGTTAACCAAAGTATTTTTGCATGTGTAAAACTGGCTTACACCCGTCGTATGTGAACGTAGAGTTTACCACATCCGATCATCACGAGATGCTTCAAAACGACGAACTTTTGCGACGGTGCATACTTAGGGAGAACACGTTTATCTTGATATTTAGTGTGAGGGATCATCTTATAATGCTACCGTTGTGCACACGCAAAATAAGATGCATAAAAGGATAAACATCACATGCATAAAATATGTTGACATGGTATAACCCTTTTATTGCGCCTTGATCTCCATCTTGAACGCACCGACAAGATCTCCATTATGGCACCATCTTGGTCTCCACCTTATGGCATCTTAGTTGTCTACACCACGTTGCATCTACAACTATTGCTAACTCATAGCGATAAAGTAATACAATTACATGGCGTTTGAAGTTGACATGCATGCCATACAATAAATAATTAAGACAACCATATGGCTCTTGCCAGTTGCCGTACTCATCGACATGCAAGTCGTGAAACATTACAAAACATGATCATCTCATACATTACAAATATATCATATGAACAGTTTGGGCTATACCACATCACAAGCACCCCTGCAAAAACAAGTTAGACGCCTCTCCCTTATTATTTTTCAATTTTACGTGGCTTCTAGGGTTTTGCATTAGAACCGTTCTTACCCACAAAAAAAACCACAATGTTGATATAACAAATTGCTTCTTAATCTCATAAGAGCTCTCCTTTGTAAATGTGGTTAATACTATGGTAAGAGCGACTGACACCCGCAGGCCGCATGTGCAATACAAGTTGCACGTCAAGTGCGGAACCGGTCTCAATCCGAAGATTGTAAAGTTGGTCCGGGCCGCTGCATCAAACCATACCGCAAAACCAAAATACACATGGAAGGGTAGCAACAAGAAGATCAACGCCCACAACTCATTGTGTTCTAACCGTACAAAGCATCTACGCATAGAACTAGCTCTGATACCACTGAAGGAGATTGCGTGATAGAAAACAAAAATTTTCTCTCACATGCGGAAGCAACATCCAAGATCCAATCTAGAAGATGCTAGTAACGGGGAGAGTAGGTTATCATACCCTCGAAGAACACGCGCGTTGAACGTTTATTTCAACGCAGCTTGGTGAAGTTTTTGGTGAAGTTCGATCCGATCAGCACTGCAAACGAGCAGTACCTCCGGAGGCTTGCACACGTACAGCTCGATGACGTCTCCTTCTTCTTGATCCAGCAAGCAAGAAGGAGAAATAGATGGGATCGATTCCAGCAGCACAACGGCGTGGTGGTGGATATGGTGAAGAGTTTCCCGCGGGCAGGGCTTCGCCAAGTGATGCACGTGAGGGAGGAGGAGGTGTGGAAGGACTTGGGTATTCTTGGTGAGCCTCTCCCCTCTCTTATATAGGCAAGGAGGTTGTAGCCACTTCAATTCCCAAGTGAAACCCCCTCTCTCATTAAAAAGATGGTAACACCTTTCTTTTAAGAGTGGTAACCCTCCCATTGAAGGGCTTCCCATTTATTGGCATAATAAACCAAGGAGGGCTGGTCACATGGACTATTGGACCACCCTTGGTCGTCCAAAACAGGTGGGGCCCATAGTGGGACCCTCCAGAACCTTCTAGAACATTCCGACACTGCCGAAAAAATCCAGAACTTTTCCGGAACCCTGAAATCAACTTGCCTTATATAAATCTTTACCTCCGGACTCTTCCGGAGCTCCTCGTGATGTCTAGGATCTCATCCGAGACTCCGAACAATATTCGAACACCATTAATAAAATTATCCCAGAGCTATTCTAGCGTTACCGAGCGTTAAGTGTGTGACCCTACGGGTTCGAGAACGTGCAGACATGATCGAGACATATCTCTGATCAATAACCATTAGAGGGACCAGGATATCCGTAATGACTCCCACACATTCAACGAAGATCTTTATCGATTGAACCACTATGTCGTGGACTACTATAATCCGTACACAATTTCCTTTGTCACACGATATTTTACTTACCCGTGATTAGATCGTCGGTATCGCTATACCTAGTTCAATCTCGTTACCGGTAAGTACTCTTTACTCGTTCTGTAATACAACATTCTCTGTGACTAACTCATTAGTCACGTGCTTGCAAGCGTTACCGAATGTGCATTACCGAGTGGGCCCAGAGTATATCTCACCGTCACACGGAGGGACAAATCCCAGTCTTGATTCATGTAATTCAACAAGTACTTTCGGAGATACCCGTAAGACGTTTTTATGATCACCCTGTCACGATGTGATGGTTGATGTCCCCAAAGTATTCTTCCGGTACCCGGGAATAACATAATCTCATGGTCTAAGAAACATGATACTTGACAACAAAAGGCATGACAATATAAACTTAATGAAACGATCAATATTGTTATGCTTAGTTGGGTCTGTTCATCACGTCATTCTTCTAATGACATGATCCCATTAATTAATAAACAACTCAGTTTCATGGTTAGGAAACCATAACCATCATTAATTAACGAGATAGTATAGTAGAGGCTTACTAGGGACGCGGTGTTGTTTATGCAACCACACATGCATTATGTTTCCGGTTAATACAATTATAGCATGGAAAATAAACATATATCATGAACACGGAAATATGATAATAACA
Organism: Bromus sterilis; assembly: GCA_950022295.1. Taxonomy (NCBI): domain Eukaryota; kingdom Viridiplantae; phylum Streptophyta; class Magnoliopsida; order Poales; family Poaceae; genus Bromus; species Bromus sterilis. The sequence continues at coordinate 12,958,099 of OX465596.1, forward strand.
ATTTTATTATTGCCTCTAGGGCATATTTCCAACAGCAGGGGTGTACCAACTGCCCATTACGAGGCTCCGCACGCACGTCCATCACTCTCAGTTGCTACCCATCACAGGCAACCATTTTATGATTTAGTTCCAAGAGATCCGAAACGACAGGTCCCTCTAACTAACAACGCACAAATCCGGGTGGCCCCCGGTGAGTCGACATCCAACTCAAAAGCCGGTCGCGCTCTCGAATCGGCCTCTACCGTCTGGACGAGGTCGGATAGGTTGCCCAAACAGATGTGGACAACCCCCTAGCTCCCTGGGGTGGACCAACAAGAGAAACCATGTCTCCGCTGGCCCAAGTTGTTTAAAAGAATATCTGCCAGGAGCGACCCAACAGACACACACACGGTTTTCAAATGGTAAATCAGCTTGGGCCACCACTAGAAATGTTTGAAGCTAGATAGGTAAGAAGAGGGGACCCCATAAAATCCCGCACGCGGTTAGGCACGCTCAGTCTTAAAACCAATAACCGGAACACGGATCCTAGGTGACTCGAATGGAACAAAGCGTCGAGGCGGGATAGCCTAGACCTTCCATCCTTCGTCGAATATAGTCAACATTATAATAATCATATCATCAACAACAATAATAATAATAATAATGTGATATCCCAAACCCAGGAGTAACAGGGTAACAACGTAGCATCCTAAGCATGCATACTAAGCAGGGGCTGAGCAACGAGCAATAGTAACATAGCAGTACAAGGTTTGCTGGGAGGGGACATGGCTGTATCGGTTTGAAAGAGGTTGTAAACATGTGGTAGGATCAAACATCGAACCTAACCTAGACTAGCATGCAAACCGCTGGTTGAAATAGAATGGATCATAAGTAATGTATAGTCCTTGCCTGTTGATAAGTCGGGTTCCGAAGGTGTAGTTGATCGCATGCTCGCATCGCCTCCGAGAGGTACCAGCGGAAGCACACAAGACGATAAACACTGGAAAGCAATCAACGAGCAAGAATCTATTACTACGAAGCAACACACGATCAAAAGGGCAACGCATAGCACGACAACGCGATACGGGTCTATCGTCGAGAACGGTTACTAACAGTTTAAGTGGGGTATCGGTCACACACGACGAATACCGCACGTTTACGGTGGTTCAAGTTGCTTAGCTACAGGTGATCAACAAAGGTTGTTAACATGGCAACTCAAGCAAGCATGGCATAGCACACAAACATGGCAAGAGGTGAAGCACAAAGTAAACTACCTAGGCTAGTCAATTTAAGTGAGGCACAACCTAAACATGGCATGCCACTAAGTGCCGCACGACAGTTAAAGGATTTGGTACTGTTCTGCCCTAAACCATATTTTAGGTTGGTTGACAACAGCAAACAATAGCATAAACAGAAAGTACACGAAAAACTAATCAAGTTACATATAAAGAACACTCCAAACGGAGTTACGGTTAAAAAGATACAAGCAAAACAAGTTACGGGCACAAACTGCCAACATCATGAAGCACACTTTAGAGCAATGCATAAACAGGATAAACTATGCAAACATGCTCACAAATGACTTGCAATTAAAGTAGATATGACATGGAAGGCATGGCAAAAAGAATCATGCAAAAAGGCATCATAGATCAAAAGATATTAAGCAAACAACATGGCATCGCAAAGTAACAGACTTAGAGAAAAACAGAGGTGGCTGTCATAAACAACAGCATAGCAACTTTAGAGCAGAATATCTATATGACCAGCAAGCATATCATGGCAATGCAATACATGTAATGAAAGTAGACATGATGCTTAACAATATGCAATTGGAATCAATCAATTCCGATAAACGGTCGCGACACACTCGTCGACCGAAGTTGCAACAAAATAACAGTTTCAGCAACAGCAGCACATTAACATCAGGATCACCACTTTGGAGCAAGATTTAATATAGCTAGAGCACCCAAACATGGCAAGTTAAAGCATGGAAATGAAGTACACATGATGCTTAACACATAGGAGAAAGAATCAATGCAATAGGCCTCATGGATTTGTTACAATCATCATGCAAAGTTGCAACAAAACGATAACAACAGCACATAATAGCAATTTGTAGCAGTTTAACGGCCTGATGCCCACTTCAGCACACAATTACACAATCAAGATGAGCTCAAATGCAAATGCTCACAAAAGATGAATTAAAGTACACGCAATTCTGAGCAACTTTCGTTTTGGGCACATCGCGATCCGAGCTACGGTTTGCTTGCTATCGTCAACGCGGAATCGATCAGCAGCACAAATAATAGGACTTCGTGAAAAATTCGGAGTGCAGAGAAAAAAAAACAGGGCACGGGCTGGCTCACCCCGTGGGCCTCGGGGCCCATCTGGCCTGGTTGGAGGGGGCCTGGCGGCTGGCTGCTGCTGGGCCTGGAGGATGTGGTCGGCCCATGTGGGGGCAGCGAGCGAGCGGGAGGCTCTGCCTCCTCCCGATTCCATCACGGGCCACGGCGGCGGCGGCTGCATGGCTGCCGGCCAGCTGCAGGGGCGGCGCGCAGCAGGGGCGAGGAGGCGGCGGATCCGCAGCCGGGGTCGCCGGATCCGGCCGGCGGCGTCCTCGGGCGGCGCGGGGAGAACCTCCAGGGGCGGCGCGAGCTTGGCCTTGGAGCCATGGCGCCGCGGCGGTTGCTGCGTCCTGCGAGGCGGCGAGAGGAGGCGAGGTCAGGAGGGAGAGAGAGGGAAGGGAGAGGAGAGGGAGAGGGGGAAGAGAGGCGCCGGCGGGGGCGCGCGGTGGCCGGAGTCCTCGTGGGCGGCGGCGGCGGCTCCACGACATGGAGAGGCGGCTTGGACAGAGAGAGAGAGGAGAGCTGACGTGGCACAACCGGGCGCGTCCGATCGCGCGATCCAACGGCCCGAAAATTCTGGGATCTGGGAGGCAAACTTTGCAAAGTGGAGGGGGTAGCTGCAAATTTGTGGCTAGGGAAACCCTAGAAATGGGGTGGGAGTGTGGTGGTCTTTATATAGCCCCGGTGGCTGGCAGTTTGCAAAAACATCCCCGGTTTTTCTCTCGCGCGCGCGGTGCTCACGTTTCTGACCGCCGGGGGTCCGCAGTACCTCCGATTCGGGTAAAACTTCGAACTGCGCGATCAGCGCGTCGAGCCGGCGGCGTTCACCTCGCGTTGGAACCGTTCCGAAAACACTTTCCGGCGCGCTATAAAAATAACCCGTTTAATTATTAAACGGGGTTTTTCGTTCCGTTGACTGCGGCTGGTCTCGTGCGATTTTTGCGATGGTGATCGGGTGAAACCTGGCGTCGCAAGGTCGAGTGTCAGGGTGGCAAGGGGTCGGTCTCCGTCCGATACGAGAATAGGGGGGAGAAATAATCGCCGATCAATAAATCGGGGATGCAAACACCGCAAACAAATCAGACAATCAAACAATTCACACCGAAAACAAATTTTTTAATTTTTGCAAAAACTGGGCTGTTACATCCTCCTCCTCCAGAAGCAACAAGGGGAGCTCCTCCTCCTACAGCATCAAGAGGTGCTCCTCCTCCTCCAGCAGCAACATGGCGAGCTCCTCCTCCTACATCAGCAAGAGGTGCTCCTCCTCCTCCAGCAACAAGGGGAGCTCCTCCTCCTCTAGCTAAAAGAGGTGCTCCTCCTCCTGCAGCTACTGTATTGCAAGGCTACTGTTTATTTTGTTCTTTACTTCATCTTGAGCAACTACTGCAGCTAGAAATGGTCTTCCTCCTCCAGCAAGTAGTGATCCTCCTCCTCCAGCAAGAACAACACCTGCAGCAAGAGGAACAACAAGAGGAAGAGGAAGAGGTTTCTCTGCCCCAAGAGCAGCTGCTGTTGGTACTTCTAGAACTGGTGCTTCTACTTCTAGAACTGGTGGAAGATGGGCCTCTTATTTCACTGCTAGTGGTAACATATGAATGGACAGTGGTTGATGTAAGGGTTTGGCATTAGGTACAATGTATTTTGGGTTGATGTAAGGGTTTGGAATCAGTTACAATGTCTTTTGGGGCTGATGTTGATGTGTCAAAATCTCTGGTGATGCAAGTGATGCCACCATGTATGGAGTTGCCATTATGATTCTCAATGTTGTAAAAATCTATGGTTATGAAAGTGATGCCACTCTATGGTTATGATGCTCAATGTAGTTCCATGCCACCATTTAGATGCTATATGAATTCATCTATCACCATGGTGGTGGTGTCGAAGATCACCGATGAACTTCGACAACCTCATCTACCAACATGGTGGTGGTGTCGAAGGTCATCGATGCCACCATTTAGATGCTATATGAATTCATCTATCAACATGGTGGTGGTGTCGAAGGTCATCGATGACCTTCGACAACCTCATCTATGAACATGGTGGTGGTGTTGAAGGTCATCGATGACCTTCGACAACCTCATCTATCACCATGGTGGTGGTGTCGAAGATCATCGATGACCTTCGACAACCTCATCTACCAACATGGTGGTGGTGTCGAAGGTCATCGATGACCTTCGATGATCTCATCTATCAACATGTTTTGACCAATACTTGGGTTACAATAACTTAATAATCGGAAAGGAAAAGATAGATTCAACTACTAAAACAGTTCTTCACTGCATGCATTACTTGGACAATAACTTAAGATTCAATCCAGGTCTTGACCAAATATATAGGCCAGATTACAATAACTTAAACAGCTCATAATTAACCTAGTAGTTCTACCAGCCACCTTCCACCACTACAGGTCATGTTACATATATAGGCCATGTTACAATAACTTAGTCAGTTTCATATAGGACTGCACAAAAGAGTAGAACTACCCTTATACTGAGCATACAAGTTGCAATTTTCAAGCTTCAAGTATAGCCTTGATTTGCTCTAGCTTGTCCTTGCTGCCATGTCCAGCGGTAAGAAGCTCAGCAACAACTTTCTCCAACTCTTTCTTCTCTTCTGCAAGAAGATCCTTTTCATTTGTGATCTCCTTCATGGCTTTCCTAGTGTTCTGAATAATGTCTGCCTGGGCCCTAAGGATGCAAATCTTCTCCTTTTCAAGCTTCAGTTTCTCCATCTGCATCTGCATCTGTAGATCTTCCTGCTCCTTCTGTAAGTTCTCAGCATTGTTGGATCCCTTCTACTCTTCATTGTAGTTCACACCCTTATCCTTAACACCATCCTGCCAGTCAAACATATTACTCACCTCATCCACCATCTCTTGATACTGAGTGGCCACATGGTCCTTCTCCTTCATCAGCTGGGAATCATCTTGTCATATGCTGCCTTCTCTGCTGACCAGTCTTGGTTGCTCTCATAGAACATGTCACATAGCCTCAAGAGGCAGTTCTGAAGAATCTCAGGCCAGGGGGCATCAACCCACTGAACTACACCACAACTGACACCTCCCTGTTCAAATGCACAGATTGTTCACTATTAAACAAATTAACTAAAGTAGTAAATGCAACAAATAACTAAAGCACATATTCTAAACTATTTGAAATGCACATATGCAACACACAACACCTCCCTGTAGAACTATTTCAAATGCAATAAATTAATTAAAGAAATGCACAGATTGTAAACTATTAAACAAATTAACCATTTAATTATATGTTCTAAATATAATCATAGTGGTTACTCAAGTTATTGTGTTACATGGATCCATATCATATCATAATCTTTATATTACCCATAGTTACTCATGGATCCATATCATATTAAACTCTAATTTAAGCACATCACAATTTCACAATTTATATGCAGCACATACAAATTACACACCTTCAAATGCAACACATTTTCTTGTAATCATCCTGTGCAGCATACACTTGGGCACATCATCATCCATCACAGATCCACAAAACAATGGCTCAGGAATTGTGTCTGGTGTCTCCTGCAAAAATACAAAACAATGCCTCAACAACCCATCACTAAATCGGAAGAATACCAAGAATAGAAAGAAGAACAAGGAAACCCTAAATCCTAAATTGACTGAAACCTAAACCTAACTACCAAATCAGAATGAGGAATGCCGTGGTGTTACCCTAAATCATGCTGGTACTACTCAAGTTACTAGCCAATCCGAATCCATGGAGGAGAAGAAAGAAACCCTACTCAAACCCTAAATAACAAATCAGTGGGAGAGAGATTGAATGGAAATGGAACTTACAAAATACTCCATCTCCATTAGGCTACCGCCCATGCTGTCGTCGCTCTCCTCCCCATCATTCCACGAGGGCATCGTCGCCGGCGACGAGCTTCTGCTCCGACTGGTCTTGGGTGGCGGCAAGCAGAGAGAAAGAGAGCGAGAGAGAGAAAGAGAGCGAGAGAGTGAGGAGAGAGTGAGGAGGCGGGCGACGTCTCGGTCGGGTTCGATCTAGATTATAGCGAGCCGGTCAGCGCCACGCTGTCACCTGACCTGCGGGTCCGAAATGTCAGATACACTGTTAATACATAGAAATACAGGTTTAGCGTTTTTTGTTACACGCTGCCTGTATATTGGTACTGACTTGCAATTTTTTCGAATAGTGGTACTAATTCACACTTGCTGTCCCAAATGTGATACTTTTATGCAATTTACTCCCGTCCACCTCACCTCTGCACGCGCGAGGCGCCGCCGCCTCCAGTCCGCCGTCGCCGGCCCCTCCCCGCCTCTCCCTCGCGCGAGACGCCGCCGACACCAGTCCTCGCGCGAGGCGCCGCCGCCTCCAGTCAGTAGCCGCCACCGGTCCCTCTCACTCGCGCGAGATTCCGTCGCCTCCAGTCCGTCGCCGCCTACCCCTCTCCGCCTCCTAGCGCGAGGTGCAGCCGCCGCGAGTGCTCGCGCCAGACGCCGCCGCGTCCAGTCCGCCGCCGCCGGCCCCTCGTATCTCACAATTGGAGACGGAGTCGGGGGGTTTTCCGTTCGGAAACGGGTTGCAGTCGTGTCTGTTACTAATCCGATAGTCGACCTGGTAGGTTGCCAAGTTTCTTTACCCCTCGCCGCTCTCCCCCCGCTTCAGTACTCACGCCGCGGCCGCGCCTCCTCCTCCTCGACTCCTTCCCCGAGAATCCAGAGGCGACGGGAGAGGGAGACGAGCGAGAGAGAGAGAGGGCATCCGTCGCCGGAGCTTCCAAGCCGAACCCCGAGCACACCCAGCTCGCATCTAGGTAAAACCATCCGTTCCCCATTGCCCCCCGCTCCTTCTCCCCGTATCCCCAGCGCATTTTATTAGGGTTACTCGGCCGACCGCGTGATTCCGCCCGTCCCCTCGCTCGCTCGCCGCCGTCTGGGTTCCCGCCGGGTTTCTCCCCGCTGCGGGGTTTGAGACGCTCGCATGTAGTTTGCGGTTCTTCTGCTACTGAGTAGTAGTAGTACCGAACAGTGCTGATTTGTGCCAGATTGGACTTAGGGTTCGGGAGCTGAATGTGCCATGTCTGGGGTTCGGGGTTGCTTGACTGCCTGCTGCGTGTGCTGACAAAGGGACTGTCTTTTGTGCTTGCCAGGAGCAGGACAATGCCTCGCAAGGTTGTCTCCGGGCCCGACTACGATGATGACTACGACGATTACGAGGATTATGAGGATGAATACGATGATTATGAGGAGACTGAGCACGACGATGTTAAGCCACCTGTGAAGGAGAAAGGTATGTGTCCGTGTGTGCAAGCTACTAGACCGTTTGTGTACCGGTTTGATTATGTCGGCTCTAAGTAGGAAGTAATTGTAGTTGCTTTGTGTACCGGTTTCACTGTATCAGTAGGAAATAATTTAACAGTTACTTTGTAGATTCGTAGTTGGCGTATTGTATCTGATCAACTCGGCAATTCAAGCATTTTAAGTTGTTTGGCGGCTACTGTTGTACATTTGTAATGTTCATGTTACACGTCGGTTTCACTTATGCTGCCTACCACATTTATAGTCTCAGTATGACTAACGGAATTCCAGATACTCTACCCAACACCATTGTTGAACAAATCGGGATGACGACAAAGCTTATCATTAATGATTCCCTGCTCTTCCATTGATTTCTAATGCCCATTTAGCCCATCTTTTTTGCTAATAATTTCAACTAGCTGAATGTTAAATGCATGTACACATGTCCGTCTGCATCGTGGATGCGTATGCGAAATAATGTCTTATAACGTTTGAACTGTCCATCTTCTTCTGGATGCTGTGCATTTTTTAAGGCATTGTTGTCTATATCCTTTTTAACTGAAAGTCGAATAGCTCCAGCCTAGCAGTCAAAACTTACTCACAAAGTACCACGGAATTTAAATGGTGAAACTGCAGCGATTGGAATTAGACATTTTTTTGCTGGTTACTTGTTAAATGTTGGCGCTTATCCATCATACAGTTTTAATTATTCTAAGCTCCTAAAATAATTCTTTTGGCCACACACCTTCAGATGCTTTTGCACCTTAGTTGGAATATGTAGTTTTTTAAAATATATGCATCACTCTGTTAGTTTTTTGATTAGTTTAAGTGCCTGTAGTTTGTCTCCTTGGTCTCATATTATGTTGCCACTCTCTTGTATAGAATCATTGAACAAGTCCTCAAATACGGTGCCTGTGCTTTGGAAGTGCTCCATGTGCACATTTGATAATCATGAAACTCTGGTATACTGTGAGATGTGTGGGGTTTTCCGGGAATCTTTTGTCAAATCTGGCAAGGATGGTTCAATAAAAGGTATTTGAGTTTCACACATGTCTGAACAATTCTGATTATTGGCTTATACGCAAGGATTGTAATGTAATTTAATTTGCTCTTGCTGCAACTAGTAGATTTTTTCAATGGAGTATCAAACAATTCTGGGACATCTGCACTGTCAAACTCTGATTCTACCAAGATGCCAGTGAAGACCTCTTCTACAAACTTTGATGGTGATTCTGAGAGAAAGTATGCCATCACATCTCATGATAAAGGTATTAGTGGTGAATATTGAAATTGGCTTTGTGAATTAATGTTTAATTTTAACTTAGATCTCTGCTCTTTTGTGCCTTCAAGCTTATCCTTCATTATGTCCATTAAATATGAAAAGAGGAAAGAAGGGGAAAATGCTAATTCGACATCCTACAGTATAACCAATCTGCTTATGTTATGTGTTGAAAACATATGTTTGATCTTTTATTCTCTATGCACCAATATTTTCATATTCTGGTTGGCTTGACTCTGTAATTTCTTTGCAGTTCAGTATAAGCAGTCCATTCCAATAAGTTGTTTTTGGTAATATCTTTAGCAGCATTGGACCATCTATAAGTACTCGGTCGTATAGATGTGAAGTACTGTCACAACATACATATTAAAATGGTTCAATGCTTGGATACTTTGTTGTTGGAGCTCAATAACTTGTTGACACCCCTTCTGAATCAAGATAGTTTTATTGTTTTTTTGAGGGGATAGATAGTTTTATTGTTAAAGGTGAATTGGTGAGCTAAGGTTGCAGTGCTGTGCATACTATTGCCTATCGTGAACTCTGTCCTTCCTTTGCTGTTAGCTTTGTTTTTTTGCATTCCCTAATTATTAATTATTTGTGTGTCTCAACAGTCAATTCCACACAGTTGGCTTCTGTCGGTAGCTCTGGAAAAAAGAAGCAACCCGTTATACTCTCTGACAAAGGTGTGTCTGTCGAGAGGACACCTCAATTGGTTGCTGATCATTTTCAGCTAAAGGAGGACCAGAAGCAACCCGTTATACTCTCTGACAAAGATGTGCCTGTCGAGAGGACACCTCAATTGATTGCTGATCATTTTCAGCTAAAGGAGGACCAGGGTAGTAGGGCTAGCAGTTCTGCTCAGAATAAGGGTTCCATGGAGACACTTTCTTCTGACATAAGCCAGCTAAGTATCGAAAGGAATAGTGTAAATGTAGCACAACCTTGCTTACCTGATGAGTATAAGCCCGAGGAGTGGATGCTAGCTGATCAGGACTCCGGGGTGCTGAGTCAACTAAACCTTGCAATAGTATGTTACAACTCATCTTTTGCTGTGACTTGTAAATATGTAATCTACTCTTTTCACATTTTCTCTTCTAAAACTGATTTTGCTTTTCCTAATGATGTACTTGTCTCTAAACAATTTGGTTAGGTGGGTCATGTTGATTCTGGCAAGTCAACACTCTCTGGGAGATTGCTACACCTATTAGGGAAGATATCGAAAAGAGATATGCACAAAAATGAGAAAGAGGCTAAGGAAAAAGTAAGTTGCTCCTGCCTTTGTCAGCCTTCCACTTCATTTTGGCGTACAAATCTGACTGCTTGTGTGCTGCCATATGTTTATCCAGGGAAAGGGGTCATTTGCTTATGCATGGGCCATGGATGAGAGTACTGAAGAAAGAGAAAGAGGTGTCACAATGACAGTGGCTGTCGCTTATTTGGAGACCAAGAAATACCGTGTAGTGTTGCTTGACTCTCCTGGCCACAAAGATTTCGTGCCAAATATGATATCTGGTGCAACACAGGCTGATGCAGCTATTCTTGTGGTTGATGCATCAACTGGTTCTTTTGAATCTGGTATGAATGGGGAAGGAGGGAAAAGTGTTGGGCAGACAAAGGAGCATGCCCAGCTTATTAGAAGCTTTGGTGTTGAGCAACTTATTGTTGCTGTCAACAAGATGGATGCTATTGGATACTCCAAAGATAGATTGGAATTCATCAAGTCACAACTTGGTAGTTTTCTGCGGTCATGCAACTTCCGAGATTCAGCTGTTACCTGGATTCCTCTTAGTGCTGTAGAGAACCAGAATTTGCTTGAATCTCCTTCAGATGCTCGTTTTACCTCCTGGTAAGCTCTATTTCCAGTGGACTTTGTTTCTTTCTGAATACTCCGTACTCCCTCCGATCCATAATAAGTGTCGCTCATTTTGTACTAAGCTAGTACAAACTTTGTACTAGATGAGCGACACTTTTTATGGATCGGTGGGAGTACCATTTTAGGGTGAGTTTCTCCAGTGCAGCGGGTGTCGTGGCCCCTCTCTAGTTAAAATCTTCGGTTTTACGTGCCAACTTTGAGAATGTTGATCTGTGGGCATATGTAATCTTTAGCAAAATTTCTCTTTTTATCTCACAATTTGAAACTTGAATGGATATATCCTTTCAGGTATCAGGGGTTGTGTCTCTTGGATGCAATAGATTCGCTGCAGCTTCCTTCTCGCGATGTTTCAAAGCCTCTCATTCTTCCTATATGTGATGTTATAAAATCTCAGTCGACAGGACAGCTGGCTGCTTTTGGAAAATTAGAAACTGGAGCTATTCGAAATGGTTCAAAGGTAGATTCTTCACAAACTTTTGACTTCAGAAGCTACCATTATCCCTGCATTGCATTGAGACTGGTTGCAGCAATGAGGGTAGATTAATTCAATTTTCTATTTAGAGCATGATTTTGCTAGTGACATACCAATCTTTCAGCAATAGCATGATATGGGAACTTGGCATCGCAAATTTACGTTCCACTCTATTTTCCTTGATAACTTAGTTGAATGATTTTGTGCTACAATGATCTTGACAATATTTGTGGAGACATGCACCCACAATTATATTTTCCCTGACTGCTTGGATCTTTTCATTGTACAGGTCTTGGTTTTACCTTGTGAGCAAGTGGCGACAGTGAAAACCATTGAACGAGACTCTAGTTCATGCAGCATAGCAAGAGCTGGTGATAATGTAGCGGTTTGCTTACAGGGTATTGATGGTAATCGGATACTACCTGGCGGGATTCTTTGTCACCCTGGTTTCCCGGTGCCTGTAGCCAACCACTTGGAGCTTAAGATTCGAGTATTGGACATCACCATTCCGATTCTTGTTGGTTATCAGGTAAAGATATGTCATATAACCAAAACCATATCTGATTAGCTTCTTTTCTAGTGTAATCATACCAATGTTATTGACTCAGGTGGAGTTTCACATACATCATGTGAAGGAAGCTGCAAGAATAACGAAAATCGTGGCATTGCTTGACAAGACAGGCAAGCCAAGTAAAACAGCACCGCGGTTTCTTAAATCAAAGCAGAATGCTATTGTTCAGGTAATCAACGAGCACTGATCCTTGTGAACAGCCAGCTTTTGTGAAGTTACATACATTGAGAATTGTGTCGGAAACTGTACGATGGAGTGTATCAATTGCATTCTTATACAAATGTTCTTGCTTTTTGTCAGGTTACGCTAGATGCAGCGGTCTGTGTCGAGGAATTCTCGAAATGCCGAGCTCTTGGAAGGGCATTCTTAAGGTCGTCTGGAAGCACGATCGCTGTCGGCATAGTGAATAAGATAATGAGGCAGGATCAGCACTAGAAGACCTCTTTCCTCCGAAACTGTAGTGCCAATTGTTACTGTGTAATACCGGCGGATCAAAAAGCCTGGCGCTGGCAAGTTTTGTCTTCTGTTTGCTTGTCGCCATTGCTGTTGTGCATTAGTTGCTGAGTTATGACTTGTACAAATGTCAGGGCTGTGAGTGACTTGTACCTTGAATGCTGAGTTCGTTTTACTTAAGCTGGTGAATGCAGAATTCCTTTTTTTTATTGACAGAAAGCAGTCTGTTGCATATGTGAATAACGTGACACTTTCTTTGGCTGAATAAATAACGTGACACCTAACCTCTGCAGTTAATTGATGGAACCTTGGCATTTCAGCTGTAGTCAGCTCCACGGTGATTAAAATTGGAAGCATTGCCAAATTCTGGAAGAAATATGAACAAGAGTGTGCACAGGGGAACACGAAGCCAGGAAACATTGCGGTTCACACATGTAGCTAAATCTTGAAAAACCTCTATACCCTCGTTCACCTCTAGCTATATATCTTGACAGCTAAAGTCAAACTTTTATCTGTAGGACCGGTCTAACGATAAATGATTCCGCAATACCATTCTAGGTATGTACTAATCTGCATCCATCAGCCCAGCTGAGCACCGTAGGATCAGTGAAAGTACGGACGTTCGATTTGCCTCCCAGGACGCCGCACAAGAGACGAGAGGATTTAATGAGTGCTAATTCTGTGCTTCCATGTACGTAACTGATCCCTCAATCCACGCCTTGAACCCACACGCCTTCCTCTATCGAGATTTTTTTCTCCAGGCATCTCTTCCTTGTCTACCCTTAGGCTGCTTCCTCGCTTGAATGCTTCTGCCCGGATCACATAAATGGCAGATTGAGTATCATGGGATCCCCAGTACAGATTGGTGCAGTAGTTCTTTTGTTTCCCAGTTCAAATAATATGGTTTTGTTGGAAGCATGATTTTATTTGATTGAAGCATAATCGTTTTTCTGGATGCATAATTTCAGATGAATGAAGCATACATTTTAGCATCGGGAAACACCGGCACTTTGTGGAAGAAGCACGGCCGTTGCAGAGTAGAAACTGCAACGGATGTAAAGAAGCGTTTAGAAGCATCATATTTTGGATGGCCATTACTCATGTCAAAGTTATTACTTCGATGAATAGCATGGTCATGCATTGTACGTAATTGACAATAAGACGCCATAAGTTAACCACATAGTATGGTCTGCAAATGTATAGGTTTTACTTTAACTTGAAATGGTGACGGTCAAGGACAAACATGACATCACAAAAGGGAACACAAAAATAATAAGTGGATACAACCAAGGCCGGAGGACATAGTTGGGAGCCTAGTTCTTCGATTTATTCTATGGTATGCTACTAGGGCAGACTTCTCATTTCTTCTTCAACACCTAGGTAGGATCTTGTTTGTTGAGTTGTGAAGCAAGGATCATTTTCGTGAGTACCACGCTATGGTTGTATGTCTCCTGCAGCAGACAATGCTAATTGGTAAGAGTAACGAAGCAACAATTCAAGGTGATTGATGCACAAGAAGGATGCATGTGAAGCGTGATAGTTAGCATAGCTAGATTTTTGGGGGTCAGTTAATGGAAGCACCCATAGGCTAGTAGTTAGTATCATATGAAAGTGTAAGAATCAGTACATAAAAGCAAGGAAAACTAATGTAAATGCATGGTAATGACCCGTATATATGAATGTTGAGTGAGATATAGTATGAATAGAAATTCCGTCATTTTCTTCCCATCCCAGTGCTTGATGAATAGCATTGAGAATATTCCATAGTCGAAGCTGGAAAAACAGTGGAAGCAAGATATTACCAATGAAAAGGCCTTTTTGTTGACTGATGAAATCAATAATGTAGGAAGCAAGAGTTGTATTGCCGTTGTACCTAATAAACCTAGTAAAAAACATTATGATATGAAGGCATGGAAGCATATTTCTCTACCTTTGTTGCAAAATGAATAGAATGTCGAAGGACAATCTGTCTATTTAGTTATGAAGCAAGGAAATATTGCATAGGGTGCATTATTAGACTTAGGTAGAACCGTAGAAGCGTGGAATTTTAAAACATAAAACAAACAAAGATTTGACTGGAATTCTGCATAAACATATTTTAGGAATATTTCATTATGAAATGAAGGCGCCGAAGCATATTTCTAGACCACTGTAGCAACATGAGTATAATGTAGAAGCACAATGTATGGAGGTAATAAGTACTCAGAAGGGTGGATTGCTAGTCGTTGGTGGAAGCTATAAATTTTGAACAATATACAAAACAATATTTGCCACCAACAGAGGATAATTATTTTCTGAAATAGACCATTATGAGATGAAGTCATGGAAGCATATTTCAAGCAGATCGTAAGCAAAATGAGTACAATGTACAATGTGAATCTAGGAAATAATGCACCTGCATGGTGCATTGTTTGTGGCAGGTGGAAGCATCAAAATTTGAAACATAAAACAAACAAAAATTGCCGGTAAGTGAGGACACATATATTTGGAATCTCTATATCCAGGAAGCAATGAAAATAAATTTTCTCAACATTGTCATATTCATTGAAAGCACTGGATATTGGAACTACGGAAATAGCTAGGCACAATTGGTGTGCATTAGTAACAAAACAATCGGATGAATTGGCTGTTGGATGAATTAGTACAAAATTGAATTGCAAGTATACCAAATAATCAAATCAAGGGCGATTGCAGGCCCTGCAATACCGTCGACTTCAAGATGTGCGCTTCAAATTTGGGTGGGGTTGGGGGGCTGCAATCCACTTCCGACATACCGGCCGACCGATGCTGCTCGACTGGTAACCTGCTGATCCATGAATCACAGTTGAGATGGGGGGATGGACTACCTAATTCCATGTTGGCCCACCATCGATCTCGCCTGGGGAACACATCGATCTATGGAGTAGAAGAAAGGTTTGCCGGGATGCTCGACGACGAGGAGAGATGCAGGATCCGAGGGGCGCAGTTAGCCTCTGAGCTCTCTCAGCTGTTGTACGAAGATGAGAGAAGGATTAGCAGGGGCGGCGCCGGTGAGAAAAGGGATCTGGGGAGGCGAGAGAGCTGTGCTGCGTTCCGGCTGGAAGAAGAGCTCTAAACGGTGCATCCAAAATTCCAAATTGGAAACTAAGAATTATGGGAGAAGATCTTGCGCTGACATTGCGGGGTGATTTTTATTATTTCCGTAACTACAGCTGCAGGACTATTCTCCAGCGTTAGATTTGGGTTGTATCGACGACGTTTGAGTGGTCTGAAGCTTGAGTCTTGCCAGACTATAGATACAAAGTGTTTTCCTGTACATAAGGTACATAATGCTTCACAGAAATGCCCAAAGATCCATTCTGATGAATTTTATCATGTGCCCAGGATGATTTCATCTCAATTTAATGAGTCGAGCAACCAGCTTTGCAAAAACATGGTTTCACATAGATTTGACCATCTTGTTGATGCATCAATTAAGACCATGAAATAACTAAATGGTCAAGATATTGGTTGCATTGGACCACAAATGTCTGTTTGAATGCGTTCAAGGAAATCAAGTGGTTCATCCTTTAATTTCACATAAGATGGCTTTGTGATCAATTTCCAAGTTGCACATGTTATCCATACAAAATTCAATGATTTTGGGAATTTTCTATCCGTTACATTGTGTCCAATAAAACCATTAGTATTTTTTCTCATCATTCCAATGCCAAATGATCTAGGTGATCATGCTAAATCTTGAACTTATCATGATTCTACAAAACTATCTTATACACAATATGCGTATTTGGTTTAATATATGTATAATACTACCTAGAAGGAAGTCATTGCGAATCAACCTGTGGTTGAGTTTGTTAGGTGGATGGTTGTATCCCCAGCCCACCAGAGTTTAAATCCCAGATTTGACAATGGTGCTCGTATTTTCCTAGATTTATTCCAGGGCTTTCTGTGATGCGCTTTCAGCGGGAGGAGACGTTCCCGTCGAAGACGAGGTGGTGACTTCGTTAATCTCAAGTTGATGTACTGGCTCAGTATTGTGAAGATGCTCATAGGGGTAAGGTGTGCGTGTATGCGTCATAGGATGATTGTATACTCGTGTATGTGAGCGTCAGAGTTGTACTGTGTTACTAAAAATAAAAGACAGGGAAGTCATTTTTCAAGGTTTTTTT
Source organism: Bromus sterilis (assembly GCA_950022295.1). NCBI lineage: Eukaryota > Viridiplantae > Streptophyta > Magnoliopsida > Poales > Poaceae > Bromus > Bromus sterilis. The sequence continues at coordinate 12,974,509 of OX465596.1, forward strand.
TCCTTTGAGATATTTTTCAGCCCCACTCTTTTCATTAGTTTCCACATGGAAATCATTTTTTCGAATATCCTCAAAACTTAACAATGTACGAGTAGAATCTAGATACTGTGAAACATCCTGGATTACTAATGTAGTACCCATAGGAAACGTAGGTGTGGCTTGATCAGAATCAACAATTATCATGTTACGACCAATAATGATTATGACACTTCCATTACTCTTCTTGAGTGTTTGGAAATACTTAATTTCCTTAATTACAATGTTAGTAGATCCACTATTCGCTAAACACATTTCACCTTCATTGTATTATTTTTTGTAAATCCTTTTGATTTTTTTCCGATGAGTTCCGTGGTCTAGCTCTATCGATGGAGAGATGTGCGTGATAACGTGTTATAAGACAAAGTTAAAAATGATTCCAAATACTATCCATTCCATTGATGATCAAAATATTTATACATGAAGAACACGTGCAAGTAAAAGGCGCGTTCGTTCGAGAGGGAGGGAGCGGATACGACGGTTGCCTGAAGCGGCATCTGCACATACTTACAAGAGAAGATTATCCTTAATTACGTACTTCTTCCATATCAAAATATTGATAGTTAAAGTGTATTAACTGTAGTACACTTCAACTATCTATATGTCGATACGGAGGAAGTATCAATTAAACCCTAACAATGTCTACACAAACCCATTTTTCATTGAGAGGCGCCGAAAAGTACTTCTTCTATATATGTTGTTGTATGATCACAAAATAATTAATGTTGTCGGAACAAATAGACAAGAAAACTTCAATTACAAAAAGTAAAAAAGAAAAAAGAATATGAAGAGCTTGTCATGAACACATAAGACTGAAGACTTCTCAGGACCCGATCTTATCGAGGCTGTCGGCGACGGTCTTCATCTTGGGCCGGAGCTCCGGGTCGGCCTCGGTGCACGCCAGCGCGACGTGGAACGCGGCGACCAGCTCCTTCTTGGGCAGCGTCGGCGCCGCCCGCAGCAGCGCCGGGTCGACCATCTCCGCCACCGGCCGCGCGTCCTCGAACCCGCGCCGCACCCACCGCACCACCTCCGGCACGGCCTCGTGCTCCGCGCTCCCGGACCGGTCCGTCGTCGTCGTGGACGGCCCGGAGAACGACGCCGACGTCGACGGCGACGCGTGGTCCGCCGGCCCGCGCCCGGTCAGCAGCTCCAGCAGGATCACGCCGAAGGAGAACACGTCCCACCTCTGCGCCGGCCGCGCACCCGGCGCGCGCGCCTCGGGCGCCCGGTAGCCGCTGGCCTGCGCCGGCGCCGGCTTCGTGTAGGGGATGGCGCCGCCGAGGAGGCTTCCGGCGGAGGACGGCGGGCGGGCGCCGTCGGGGGCGCAGCCGGCGATGGCGAGGAGGCGGACGAGGCCGAAGTCGGCGACGCGCGGGGTGAAGTCGGCGTCCAGGAGGATGTTGGACGGCTTGACCTCGCCGTGGACGAACCGCCGGGGGCTGCACTCGTGGAGGTGCGCCAGGCCGCGCGCCGCGCCCTTGGCGATCTTCAGCCGCGCCGACCACGACAGCGCCGGCTCGCCGCTGCGACCTGCAACGTCACCGCCGGGAAAAGCTAATCAGCGATTGTCACATGGATTCACGTGCGAGTTGGGTGCATCGCGAACCAGAATTGATTGATGTGCATTGATTCTGAAAATCCAAAAAGATGAAATGCTCCAGACAGAATTAATGGCGGTTTAATTAGTAGAGTCATGTGTCCACAGCAACAGATCAAGTATGCCTGGAGTGTTCCCAGTTTCACCGGGCACGTGATGCAGTGGCCATTTGCCAATCCAATGGTGCTTCCCACAGATACAAGCAGCCATGCTACTGTTCATGGACACTGCATACGACCATTAATTGTCCATGGCGTGCCTGATTTGTCATTCACTTCACAATGGTACTAGCTTATAATTATTTGAAAACTATACTAGCTTATAAAATAATACTACTACATTATGGGACGGAGGGAGTACGTTTCAATTGACTTTTTTTGGTGTGTAGGTCAATTTTTTTCCATCATAGGATTATTTGTTACATCCAATGATTATCAAGTCGTTTTCTATCCCCCGCAACGATTTATTCCACGATATGTTGCAACTGCCCTGGTCCGTCCGCATGCCACCGCTTACCTTCGCCACCCGTGGGCGACGGTGCTCCCGCGACCACCTCATCGCCCCCACCCTCCCCTTGACCACACCCACCGCCGGTCTTGGTGCCGCCGCCGAGCATTGCTCTTCAACCGGGTGAACAATCCCGAATTCTTCGACGAACCTACACCCTTCACGCACCCTAAGATAGACCAGGATGCTATTGCTTGGATGAACTGCACCCCCGCTCCTCTAAGATAGATAATGAGATTGCTCCTCCCCGACGAATCTCCTATAAATCGATGACCTCCACTCACCTTCGCCGCTTCTTCCTTGATTTAAAAATATATTGACTCAAAAAAATGGAATTAAGGCGACTAACATATAGTTATTGTGGTAATTGTTGGTGCATGCACATGGCTTCTCAGCACACAAACCAAACCATTGCTGCCTCCACCACACATTGCTCATGGCGTCCTCACAAAGTTGTCAACCTTTGTCCTATCAACAAAGCCCAAAAGCCAGAGAGAAAGGCATCAACAGCAACCTCATCAGGCCGTCAGCACCACAATCATCATTGATCACCCAAGTAATCAAAAGCGTTGCTCATGCTCATGCTCAGCTCATGCATGCGCGTCGCCGAGGCGTGCCTTCCACAGTCTCTCCCAATAATCACCTCTCTCCGCCTCTGCTTTTGGCTCGCGCGTGGAAGACTTTTAATTAAGATCATTCTGTTAGGCCGCGACAAGGACAAAAGCTTCCAGGCCTAAAAAGGTCTCCTTTTTGCCCTTCCAGGGTCTGCACGCAGGAATCTGGATGGTGTAAAGCCCACTCCTTTCTTCTAATTCCCCTTTCTGGCTCGTCACCATTGTGTGCTAAGTGTGGGGGGATACCTTAAAAATGCTTGGTTTGATGTCGCATTGGACTATAAAGCGTGCATGTACAGCAGAAACAATAGAAAAATTAAGCTTATTATAGCGTGACCGACTCTTAACTCTTAAGTTACAACTACCTAACAGCTCCCTCAAATTTCCAGCAAAAATGAGAGAAGGAAAGGATGTGAAGCAGATTGATCCATGGATTGGATGTGAAGTGAGGGGAGGTCGAGAAGCATCCCATCCGACGGCAACTGGAAAAATTATGGGCAAGAGAATAGATGCCCGACATGAATGGTCCAGACAGGTCCGGTGCGGTCTTTGGAAGCTTTCGCTCTCCATTACATGTTTTTTTGTCTCGGAGATTGGATCTAATCCTTACACCTGACCAGTCCGTTAGGAAACCCTACATTTGTTACCCTCCGTCGCACGGCGGGTCGTTGCCGACCAAGGGCTCCTACGCCGGGGTTTTTCTACCGACCATACACTCGTTTTTTTTAGGCATTTCATCTAATAAATCCAACGGGGGTATAGTTTAGATGTGTCTATTGGAGTTGGAGGGGCCTAGCAGTGAGACGAGACAGTGGAAATTTCACTGTAGTAACGACTAACGACCACGTGCTGCGGAAAAGAATTGGAAAACACATGTGAATCATGTAGTATGGCATATTAAGGACTTGATTGTTTTTTATTTAAAAAAATGGTGGTTGGAATCCTTGGTTATCTTATTTCTATCGATTTGTCTGATTCGTATATTGAATCACTACATTCTATAGAATATTTGGCATCCCTGAAACCTCTTGAATACAGTCCTTTACATTTCCTAGGGTGTGCCATTTCGTATTTCCATATCTGTATTTTTTTCCCTATCACATTCTTTTTTGAAAATAAGGATAAATCTCTATCACTTGCATGGGTCAAAATCCCCGGAGAACACTTGGTCACGATGCAAGATCTATCCGTATCCTATTCATTTTGGGAGGCAGAAATATTTGCTGAGATTCCCGGCGTTTTGGAGGTGCGTACACGCGATACAACTAGTTGTTTTTCATTCATATATTGAATCACTACATTTTACAGAAAATTTGGTATGTAGAGGCTCGATCACGGGTTTTCACCCCCGTAGGTATGTATGTTACCGTCCACACTCTACAATCCACAATCCAGCTCGCGCAATCGGTTTAAAGAAGGACCTCATGGTCTCGCTTCCAATCACTAGCGCACCCCGTCTCTTAGATGGTTGTTGAGTGTGATGGCCTCGCCTAACAGCCACCACCCCAAGATGCACCACCTAGATGCCATTTTCGCTTTGATCCTCTGATCGAGCCTAAGTCGACCGCGATGGCGTTCGGTTGAATCGATGAGGGGAAACCCACAATGAAGGGGGAGTTGGGTTGTCCTAGGTTGCCGAACGACGATGTCAACTAAAGGTGAGAATGGAAGGTAGAATAAGATGTGTGACGAGGGATTGGGGAGCAGAGTAGGGTTGTCCTAGGTCGCCTATGTTAGGTGACATGGAAATCATCCAAAAAACCATACCATATTGCCGCCTTGCCAGTGAAATGCGCAATCACTCTTGTATTTCTTACCTCCTTCACATGATGAATTAAAATGAGTGGAAAGCACACTCTAATAGTATGTTAGTATGTGTGTCTAGCTTCCATCTAGATGAGAATTGACTATGTTACATCTAATTTCTACACAATTTATTTTACACAAGATTTCTACAACTTTTTATTTAATTATTTGAAATGATATAGGGATTAGATGTGACTTTGCTAACTTTTGTGTAGGTAAAACTTAGCAAAACTGTAATTTGCTCCACAGCAACTAGAACCCTGTTTGTACTCTAAATTTTTGCCACATGTTAGCATTGGTTACATTTCATCACATTTCAATATTATTACGTGCGCATTTAGTACCCAATCAAGCATCATAATAAATTAAGACACTCTATTATAAAAAAAAGTAAATTATTATGAAGAAAAAATATGCTACTTCCTTCATCTCAAATTATTTGACTCAAAGTTATTTAAATATGAATGTAATCTAGATACATTCATATTTAGACACGCGTCAAGTTATTTAAATATTATGATTTACTCATTCATATCTAGATTACATCTCAAATTAATAGTCTATCTAAGTGAGTTTGGTTTTAAGTGTTATATTACGAGGAACAGTAATTGTTGTGTTGAAAGCGAAAGAGCATTTGTTGTGCTTACCACGCAGCGCGGTGGCGAGGTTGCCGTTGCCGACGAAGTCGGTGACGACGAGCTTCTCGTCGGGTGAGTAGTAGTAAGCGCGCAGCCGCACCACGTTGGGGTGCCGCACCCGCCCCATCGCCCGCGCCTCCGCCCTGAACTCCTTGCGCCTCTCAGCCCCGCCGCCGCCGCCGCCCAGCCGCCGAACGGCCACCGGCGTCGACCCGTTGCCCACCACCACCTTGTACACGATCCCCTTGCCTCCCTTCCCCAGCACGTAAGCGGACGACCGGAGCAGCTCGTCCAGCTCCATCCGGAATCCCTGGTCGATCGCTACAAGCTCCCCGTCGGCGCCGCTGTGCTTGACGTCTCCTCCTTCCTCGTCGTCCGACGAGCCATCCGAGCTGTCCACCCAGCCCTTGCCGCGGCGGCCCCAAATGCAGCGGCAGAGCCCCTTGCTTCGATCGTCGTCGTTGTCGTCGTCTTGTGAGATTGCACGGCCACGGCCGCGGCGGCCTTCCCTCCGGTCCTTGACTTTCCAGTATATGTACACAAGGATGATGCCGATGAGGGCGACGCCGGCGGCGTCCGCGACGGAGATAAGCGCTATCAGGCTTGTTTTAATTGGCTGGTGCTGGCTGTCCGTAGAGGCGGCGGCTGTTGTTGAACTGGTGTTCTGTGGCGGCGGAGATTGCGTCGGCGGTGGGACGGCTCGGCAGGCGACTTGGAGCGGGAAGCCGCAGAGAGCCGGGTTGTTGAGGAACGCGGTGGGGCCCTGGCTGGCGAGGGAACCCGTCTGCGGGATGGCGCCGGAGAGGTTGTTGAAGCGGAGGTCGAGAGTGACGGTGGCCGGGAGGCGGCCGAGCTCCGGCGGCACGATGCCGGAGAACTGGTTGTGCGAGAGGTTGAGCGTGCCGGACAGCTTGGGGAGCTGGCCGAGGTCCGGCGGGATGGAGCCGTTGAAGGAATTGGAGGAGAGGTCGAGCTGCTGCAGGCTGGACAGCTCCGGCCAGACACCGGCGGGCACCTCACCAGAGAAGGTGTTCCTGGAGACGATAAGGCGCTGCAAGCTCCGGCAGTTCCGGAGGTCGAGCGGCAGGTCGCCGGAGAGCAAGTTGCGGGAGACGTCGAGGTTCTGCAGGCGCGGGAGGTCGCAGAGCGCCATGGGGAGCCTGCCGGTGAGCGCGTTGTTGTAGAGGAAGATGGAGTGGAGCGAGGAGGCGTTGGAGAGCGCGGCGGGGATGGCGCCGGTGAGGCGGTTGTCGTGGAGGTTGAGGCGGCGGAGGAAGAGCAGGGAGCCGAGCTCGGAGGGGATGTAGCCGGCCACGTTCTTGCCGGCGACGGCCAGGCCGACGACGCGCGGCTGCGTCTGCGAGGAGATGTTGGCGCAGGTGACGCCGGGCCAGCGGCACGGGTCGGCGTCCGACTCGGTCCACCTGGAGAGGACGGACGCCGGGTCGTCGGTCACGGCCGCCTTGAACGCCAGCAGCGCGAGCCCGTCGGCGGTGAGCGCCAGGGCCGCCGGCGGTGGCAGCGCGAGGAGCAGCAGCAGGAGGAGAATCGTGGTGGCTGGGATTGTCTTCATGACCAAAAAAAAAACAGTCTTCTTCTACCAAGCTGCTGCTACTATTGTTTGTGTCAGTGTGACTGTGAGCTCGTGTGATAGCCAGATTCTAACACTAACTGTCAGTGGCAGAGGTTATAGATGGTTAGATGGCGACAGATGTGCCGCTGGAGTTGGAATTGAGTGGACACCTTGGATTTTTGATGAAAGTGTGGTGTGGTGAGCATGCTAGTGAGGCATAGTGATGGAATATTTGCATTTGGGATGTTAGTGAGGAGGTGGTTATGTGTGGAAAGGTGGTTAATGGTGGCTGTCTTCTTTAGAGTCTAGGTAGGGTCATGGGCCTCATGGTACGTACGTAGTTGGGAGTGGAGAGAGACGTGTGGTGTGGTGTGGAGGAGGGGAGTAGAAGGGAAGCAAAGTTCGTGGATGGATGGAGGGAGGGGAATGTATGTACGTATGTCATGTTTGCACTGTGGAAGATGGAAGAGCGTGGGAGTGAAATGATGATGGACGTTGCGGTGAGCCAAAGACTGGAGGACGGCCGTGTAATCATTCCTGTGGTTGGCCTGGTTGGTGAGCGAGCGAGCGAGCGAGTGCACTGCGGTTTGCCATATGCGTCTCACAATTAAGCCAATCATATTTGCTTATGGTATGGGTTGGGTTGGATACATGGCTTTGATCTTCTTCTTTTTCTATCCATGCATCATCAACATTTCCATTTATGGTTCCTTCGTGAATTTTGTACTCGCTCCGTAATATAATGTGTCCACGCTTTTCGAGGTTTAACTTTGACCATAAATTTCATCAATGAGACCGACTGTGACGGGAGTAAAAATCATATAATTAAAAACTTCTTTCGAATACGAATTCACTAATACTATAGTTTTTGTTCCCGCCGCAATCAGTCTCGTTGGTTAAATTTATGGTCAACGTTGAAGCATAGAAACCGAGGACACACTATATTTTGAAACGGAGAGAGTACTTTCTTTCTTTGCACTTCAATATAAGGACAATCCGTTTAAATATTTTTCATGCGTTGCGCGGGGGCGGCCAGTGCTAGCTACAATGGCGCATGGGTGGCCGATGGATCTCGGATCAATGTGTGTGTGCGCGCACGCGTGTGTGGTATCCATGCGTTGTCCCCGATCAGATCTGCATTGACCCGGGCGGAGGCGGAGACCGGGGCAACGACACCGGCCGACAAATCTCGTGGTGGCCTGCTCGGCGACGCGATAATAGGTTGAGCGCGATTGACCATGGAGCGACGCATGAGGGGTTCGGGACCTAGCTAGTGCTCGGATCTGACGGCCACGAGGACGATTGACGTTGTATGGGCGGTGATAGCGGCTGGCTCGACGGTGGGTGCTTTCTGTAGGCCTCGAAATCGGGGTGATGACCCCTCTTCTTCGATAGCGACATACTTCCAGGTCGTATGGGTGACTCAGAGTCTGGATCTCAAGGCGGCGACAAACTTTCTAAGGCTGCTGGCGGTATGGAACATCCCTACATTAACAGATCAACTTCAATGCAGCTCGGTAGGTGACACATGCATCTCCATCGTAGTCGTCAGACAGTGCTTGTCGCCGATAGGGGAAGCCTCTGGCGGATGTGCCACCAGCGGATGCTACGCACGATGTCTCATGCGGGTGCGTCAAGTCATGCTTGCTACAGACACGTGTTGCACGGTGACTCTAGCGGAGGTCTCATGTCTTGCCTATTGCTGATGGACCGAAGGTGGGGCAACAATGCTGGGAGGCATGCGGTATAGAACGTTTGTCTGATGTCTTCTCCAATATTGTCCGGTTATCGAGACACTGATAGTCAGATAAGGGATGATGGTACATACGTCTTCAACGATGGCTTTATGCACTCCGGTGGAAACACTAGATCTCTGATCAGGCTATGACGATGCGCGACTGCGTCGTATCCTTGTGAAGGTGGTGGATTGAGGCTTGGATTCGGGGATGAGAATCTAGAGTTCCAACTTGTGTTGGACTCGCAATCATCTGCGCACGTGTTGTGATTCTTTCTTGAAGGCATAGCCTAGGAGTTGTGTATGTTTCGTTTTGATGTCATCTTGTAAACATAGGGTTAGTGGCTATCTGGTGAAGTTACAGTCATGAGGCATACAACCTCCAGTTTTATTTTTTCTTTATTTTCAGGTCGATGTTGTTCGCCTGCTGGATTTTACATCCTTAATAATATATGGCTGCATGCATTGTCCTGATGCAAAGGCCGAGGGTTATCCTATTTTTGTAAAAACATCAATTTTATTAATCTTTTCCACTAGGGATGTTAAGTTATGAGACTTTTTTAAGGCGATCCCAAATGATCTCGGATTGTTTGAGAAAAATAAGAGTTGTTTGGTTAATTAACAGAAAACTAATAAGATTGTCAGACTTACTAGCCCTATCCTTACTGTTTACAATGATTAATGCAAATTGTACTTAATAGTAGTAGTTGCAAATAAATTATAGAATGATTCAGATTCTAAATAAAGTAAAGTGAGGGGATTGATGTTGTATGTAATGGGAAAAGGTGGACCGAGGTCAACGAGTTCACTAGTGGCTTCTCTCCAACAAACGATTTTCGAAAAAGGGAGTATATTAATATCATGAAGATACCAATTACACCTAGCCTTTGTGTTGGGTACTATGCCGCAGTACTACCGTGGCGCGGTACTACCGCAACTGGAGCGGTACTACCGCCCCACGGTAGTACTGCGGCATAGTACCGTGCCCACTACCGCCCTATCCAGTAGGTATACGGTAGTGAGTGCGGTACTAGCCACGGTACTACCATAACCCAAGCGGTACTACCGCCCTGGCAGAACCAGGAAGCCCATGCCATAACAGATGAACTCCAAAAGAAACAGGCAAACCCTGAACTACCAAAACTTCTGCAAATGAACTCTGATTAAGGCAAACTCAAGCTTTATGGAAAGCTAACGAATAGAGCTGCCTAATCACGACTGGAAATATTTCAAAGTGGCAAGGGAGAAATGCCAAACAAATAGAGGTGTGAAACCTCTAACCAAGGATAACCGGAAAACCTCCCGCATCGAAAATCATAAGAGAAGATGCATATGAAATCCGTTTTCGATGATCACGATCTTGTCAGGAAGAAGACCACAATCTCCAAAACTCACAAAGAGAGAAGACAATCAAGAACCAATAAAGATGATGCCAAGGATGCAAAAGGTTTGAGATCTCCACAAACGACTCGGCCTAGCCTATAACACGGTCTCCTAACTACCACCAAGAGACCGGTAAACTAGACACCTAACTAGTCAAACATTTGTCTTGCGCATAATCCACTTGATCTTGATGATGACGATCATGCCCGCCTCAAGTTGGAACATCTTTCTTGATTCCGCCGGCTGGATGAAGACTAGTAGATGGCTCCCCCATACTCCATTACGGGTGAGCCTCTTTTAGGCACATATTCACAAGACCATTATCACCAAATGGTCGGCAAGCACCCAGAATCTGTGAAAAACAGACCAGCAGGTACTAAAGAATTTTTTAAGGATACTTCTGCAACTCAAATAAAAAAATACTCAGAACATAAGAAAGTTCCGTGATTGTATAGATCACGCTGTGTAAAAAATTCAGATCAAAAAGATGAACTGGAATTTTTCTATGATTTTTCCCGTCACGAGGACAGAATCTGTTTTCTGGACAGCATGTCACAACTTTCAGTTCCCTTGTCATATGAGGCTATAAATGGCACAAAGCTTGAAAAGTAAAGATACAATGATGTTTCCACAGTAGTAACAATCATCAAGACCACTAAAAACAGAAAGTAAAAACTCAAAGTATTGATAACAAGGGTTGTCTCCCTAGAGCTCTTTCTTTATAGCCATAAAGATAGGCTTAAGATTTTAGTGATGCTCTCATAGGAATAAGAGTTGAAGCACAAAAGATAGCATAAAGAAGAAAATACCAAACACATTTAAGTCTAACATGCTTCCTATGAAAAGGTATCTTGTAGAGAAATAACTCATTGAAGCATAAAGATATTAGCATAGGAAGGCAAAAAATGTGCAACTTCAAAACCTTCAACATAAAGAGAGGGAACTTGATATTGTTGAAATATCTATAAGCATATGTTCCCTTCTCATAATAATTTTCAGTGGGATCATGAATAAACTCAACAATATAAGTATCACATGAAAAATTCTTATCATGATCCACAAGCATAGAAAATTTATTACTCCCCACATAAGCAAAATCCTTCTCATTATTAATAGTGGGAGGAAACTCAAGAAAATAGCTATCACATGCATCATTATTATCATGATACACTTGCAAACATTTATTCTTTATAGCATAAGTGTCATTACAATAATCATCATAGATAGGAGGCAAAGTATCATCAAAATAAATTTCCTCAACAAAACTTGGGGGGCTAAAAATATCATCTTCATAAAACGTAGCATCCCCAAGCTTATAACTTTGTATATCATTAGCATCAAAAGGATTCAAAGAAGACATGCTAATAACATTACTACTATCATGAGTGTTATTTAAATAATAAAGCTCCATAGGATTTTTGATCTCCTCCTCAAACACTTCATGTCCTAACGCAAGATAGAGCTCATAAAGCTCTCTCATAATTTTTTTCTTGTTTTCCATAAAGACTAACTAGTGAAAATAAAAACAAGAAACAAAAAGAATTAATTGCAAGATCTTCAAGCACTCACCTCCCCGGCAATGGCGCCAGAAATAGATTGATGTCTACACACGCTTATATTCTTGTAGGCTATGTTGGGCCTCCAAGCGCAGAGGTTTTTAGGACAGCAGCAATTTCCCTCAAGTGGATGACCTAAGGTTTATCGAACTCAGGGAAGTAGAGGTTGAAGTTGGTCCCTCTCAAGCAACCCTGCAATTAAGATACAAGAAGTCTCTTGTGTCCCCAACACACCTAATACAACTAGGAGTTTGTATAGGTGCACTTGTTCGACGAAGAGATGGTAAAATATGGGTGATAGGTGTGGCAAAGCAAAGTAATATAAATCTGTAATAAAAAGTGCAGCAAGCAAACACGTGACAAAAGTGAGCACAAACGGTGTAACAATGGTGGAAACAAGGCCTAGGCTTGATACTTTCACTAGTGGCAACTCCCAACAACATTAACATAGTCTAATCACATGATATTCCTCATAAAACATGCAATGGAGACGTACTCGGAGGTCATTCCTTTGTGGTCAAGAGAGGACGAGAATTGTGTAGGGCTACAAAAGCACACCTCAGAGTTTGTAGTTCTCATCTATGGATTTCCCAATGTCACCGCGGCCATCCAAAGAGAGTACCACAATCACCACAACATATCTAAAGGATAGTCAAAGACAAGCACCAAGAGACTCTCAATCTTCAATCCACACACAAAAGAGGAAATCACTCATGAAAATATTCTTCTAACCCATGTCCAATAGATCGCTGTCACCATGGTCTCGGGGGTTATACTAGATAAGATCAAGTGAGTACATCAATCCAATACATAGAAGAGGGGGAAACATCATGGGATCATCCTAGATTAACATAGCCTATGATCACAATCAAGATCACATTCATGCGAGAGAGAGAAGACCACATAGCTACTGGTATAAACCTCAGCCCCGGGGAGGAACTACTCCCGCATCATGGAGGGAGGAAGCAACGTCGATGGAGATGAATCCGGGGGCACTTCCCCGTCCCGGCAGGGTGCCTTCACAGGAATTCTGGTCCCCCGAAGCATGTTGGCGATGGCGGCGGAGATCGGAATTGCTTCTGGAGAAAAGGGGTTCGGAATCAGGGTTTTCGCGTCGCGAGTAAAAATAAGCGCCAAAGGGGGGCACCGAGGGGTCCACCAGTTGCCCACGTGTCCTCCCGGCGCGGCCAAGCCCTAGGCCACGCGGGGTGGCCGCATAGGCACCAGGTGGGGCCCCTCTGGCCCTTCTTCGGTGAATCCGGAAGCTTTCGGAACGCTGCTTTTTTATCTGATTTTCCCGAATTTTTGGAGCACTTTTAATATGGGGGAAACCTGAAATAGAAAAATAGCAGAAAACAGGAACTGGCACTGGGGTGCGCTGAGTTAATAAGTTAGTCCAAATATGATCAAAAGTGTATGAAGGTGTATCAATATCATAGCAATATCACACAAAACATGCATGGAGCGCAGAAATTATAGATACGTTTTGGACGTATCAGTCCCTCGTCTCACTATATTTTTATCACTTCATGCGTTATGTGCTATGCTTGGAGCGTCTCGCTCTTTAGTTTATTTTTAGTTTTCTTTAGCTTTGCTTGTTGTTCATAACAAGTTAGAACCCAACTTTCTTTGTGTGGGAGAGAAACACGCTCCACTTCAAACTAGAACACATCATAGGATTTTCATGCTTATCTTTCTTTTGTTGTGTGTTCTTTATCTTTTCGTAGCTGCTGTCATGTTTAGCTCTTAGCTTTCATTTTTATCTTTTTCAAGAGCTTTAGTTTAGTTTGTTGCTAGAACTCTCTTTAGTTTTCATGTTTATCTTGTTAAGAGAGTTGGTTGTTGCACTGAGTTGTGTCTTGACTTTAAGTAGGTAATTGAGGTTGCTATTCAATTGTAGTAGTAACTTGCAATAGTTTTGAGGTATTGTTGTGAGTAATGTTTGAACTTTTGGTGTCAAGATCTCTAGACTATTAGTGATAGGTGTCGTATTTTGGGATTTTATTTTCAAAAACTACAAAAACTAGTTGAGAACTCTAGCTACTAGATGGATCGCTAATATTTGGAGGGATCGGATATTAGATTACACTCACGTACCATGAGTCAAGGATTCGCAAGGATAACCAAACCCCATACACTCCTCCTCGGGGTACTTGTCTCTTTGTGAACCTCCTGATTAGATTGAGAGTTACCAATAATAAGTGCATGAGTTCTTCGGACTAATGTAAGTATTGAAAGTTGACACTTCCACCTCCTCATATTTGCTAGCCTCTTCGGTACCGTGCATTGCCCTCTTCTCACTCTGAGAGTTGGCGTCCACCTCGCCGGTGCATCCAAACCCTTGGCATGACACGCTCTGTCACCATAAACCTCCTTATATCTTTCATCAAAACAGCCACCATACCTACCTATCAAGGCATTTCCATAGCCTTTCCGAGATATATTGACGTGCAACATCCACCTTCTCATGACTTGATTTCATGTCATACATGTTCCTGCTTCACTGGAAGAGGCATACATTTGCATACATCATGATAGCTACATCTTATTTATGTTGAGTACCTTGTAAAGTGTGAAGATCTTCTATACTTCTTGTAAAATAGAGTGTTGCCCTTAAGTGAGGAAAAGATCCCAAAGAGGACAAATTTAAAAGATCCCAAAGAGGACAAATGAGAGTTAGATAGAAAGAGACATTGAGGCCACAAAAAAATAAAAAATAAATAGAAAAAAAGAAATAAAAAGAGAGAAGGGGGGCAACACTACTATTCCTTTTGAAAGATCCACACTCGTACTCCCTCTATATCTTGTACTCCATAGAGATGATCATATATGCATATAGCTATGTGGGGACCTTCATACTATAGAACTTGGCTTCTATATTCCAATGATGAGCCTCCTCAAACGAGCTCTTGGTCTTCTTGAGCGAGCAAGTTTGCACCCCCACTAGTTCCATTGGAGAGCTTACCTTAGCTCATATGTGCATCCGTTGCATGGAAATCCCTACTCCTCACATCATATCTATCCTTTGGCCTTCTCTCGCCTATGATTTTCCTCATTGATGTGAGCCTTTCACACCTTTTTTTGTCTTCCTCCTCCACCATATTTTTCGCTTTGCCTTCCTAAGTTTCAAATCTCGTGCTTACGCTCATCCATTGCATGAGTGCTCAAAATATCGAAAGGGAGTGGATCAAATTGACTTGTACCTGGCTAGTGGTCTGGGGACGAGTCAAGATAAGATTCCAAAGAAGACTAAGGGTGAAACTTTAGTAGATTGAGTTCTCAACAAATAAATATTTTTTTCTCTCTCGTATTCCCATCTCCCACTTCTTGCACGCAAACACCACCTGGAGACATTCGAGTCATGGACAACGAGAGCTCTTGCACCTTAATGTTCTTATATTGCTTGTTTCAATGCTAATATAGACTCTTGCTTGTTATGGCTTGAATTGAATTACATAGCTTGATTGCTTTATTTTAAAAGTTCTTATATGGTTGTTAGCATGTCACCACAAAAATTATGCTTGTTATCATTTACCTACTCGAGGACGAGCATGAATTAAACTTGGGGGTGTTGATACGTCCCAAACGTATCTATAATTTCTGCTTGTTCCATGCATGCTTTGTGTGATATTGCTATGATTTAGATACACTTTCATACACTTTTTATCATATTTGTACTAACCTATTAACTTAGTGCACCCCAGTGCCAGTTCCTATTTTCTGTTGTTTTTCTATTTCAGGTTTCCCCCGTATTAAAAATGCTCCAAAAATTCTGGGAAAATCCAATAAAAAATCAGCGCTTCGGAATCTTAAAGAGTCACGAAGGGGGGCAGGAGGGGACCCACCAGGGCCCCAGGCGCCCTCCCGGCGCGGCCAGGAGTGGGGCCGCGCCAGGGGCCCGCCTAGACCCCTGGTGCCCCCTTCGCCTATTTATTCTCCGTCCTCCGAAACGCTCGAAGACAGAACCCCTTTTCGCGATCTCGGCTCTATTCCGCCACCGCCGCGCTTGATACGTCCCAAACGTATCGATAATTTCTGCTTGCTCCATGCATGTTTTGTGTGATATTGCTATGATCTAGATACACTTTCATACACTTTTGATCATATTTGGACTAACCTATTAACTCAGTGCACCCCAGTGCCAGTTTCTGTTTTCTGCTGCTTTTCTATTTCAGTTTTTCCCAATATAAAAAGTGCTCCAAAAATTCGGGAAAATCAGATAAAAAATCAGTGTACCGGAAGGTTCCAGAGCCCCGAAGGAGGGCCGGGGGGCCACCACCAGGTGCCCAGGCGGCCACCTGGCGCGGCCAGGGGCTTGGCAATATAAGAAGGTGGCAAGAAAACAATGGCGCCGTTTACAACCTAGAGGTTGCTTACTTGACCTGGACCTGCACACGACACAAAATAACTTTGCTCCCAACGAGTCAGAGAGGTTGTCAATCTCTCCGGTCTTGTTGTTTACAAAGGATCAAAACACAAGTGGAAACAGTAGTGGTGATTGCAACGTAAATGAAATAAAAGCAGTAAAGGGTTGAGGTGTAATCAATGGTGGAAATATGGACCGGGGTCCCATGATGTCTCTCTCCCAAACGACGATAAAACAACTATGATGTGTGAAAAAATTACAGCTAGGCAATTGATAGAATTATAAACGCACCACAATGCTAATTATGCTACAAGAAAGACGCTCAATCGTATGGGTAGTACGCCAAGACAAGTAGACCATTTATTCATCAACATCTACTCACTAATCATCCACCTTGAGATATCTATCCAGAACATCTTGCTGGTATTAATTTGCGAGCCCCACCCAAAGTGTAAACTCAAAGCAACAGACAACTGCGTTAACCAACTATGAGTAAGGTAAACAATCCTTGTAACCGCAGTTACAAGCACCGGTTTTTTCTCCCTGGTGGCAGACATCGGGGGCATGAACCCACAATCATGCATAACGCTCCCTCTTAGAGTTCCAATCTACTTCTTGGCCAAAGCAATAAAAAGCAATGGAGAACATGTAAGAATTACTCAAGACCCAAATATATAACTCATCACAATCTGAACATAATCTCATAATCCATCGGATCTCAGCAAACACAACATAGAAACACATAAACTATTACATAGATGCCTTGATCATGTAGGGCAGCTCACAAGGGATAAGAATAGAAGCACAAGATTGGAGAGAAGACATCACATAGCTACTGGTCATGGACCCATGGTCCAAGGGGGATTACTCACGACACATCCGGGAAGCTCTCATGGTGGTGGAGAAGCTCCTGGAGATCGATATTCCCTCCAACTGGGTGCCAGGACAAGGTCTTCTGGCGATCTCGATATCGGGATCGCGGTGGCGGCGGAACAGTGGTGAAATTCGCGATATGGAGTGCCTCCCAAGGGTTTACGGAACGAGGGCTAAATATAGGCCAAAGGAGGCCTCGAGGGGAGGTCCCACCCCTCAGGGCAGCCTCCTGGCGCGGCCTAGGGTGGGGCCGCACCACCTGGCCGCCCCGGAGGGGGTGGCCCGCTTCCGGCTCTCCTTCAGGCATCCAGAGTCTTCTAGGACGCTGCTTTTTATGGAATTTTCCGAGCACTGTAAATATGGGTATAAACCTGCAATGCACAAACATCAGCAGACATAAACTGGCACTGGGTGCACTGAGTTAATAGGTAAGTCCAAATATGTTGAAAAAGGTATGAAAGTGTATCAAAACACATAGCAATATCACCAATATAAGCATGGAACAAGCAGAAATTATAGATATGTTTAGGACGTATCAACACTCATTGTACCTCGTGCAGCTTCACATCAATGGTGGAGGTGACAGAGTCCGGTCGAGGTATGTGTTGTTCGACTCCGAGATCTACCTATCGTGGACGTAGTGTGTCCCTTGCAAGGACTGCACCCGGAGCTATTACCTGCCCCACAACGCAATCAAGTCCATCACGTATCGGTACCTTCCTTGTGAAGATCCGTTGTGAAAGCAAAGAAGTGGCACGGAGTGCTGCATGAACTTCATGACTCCGGGCTTGAACGACGACTTGTGCATGTTCTAGAGGAGTTACGACGACGTCAACAAAGTCTCAAGGCCGGTCTACTATAATTTTGGGCCCGGGGCTAACTAATATAAATATTTTTTGTACTAAAGTTTTATACTTATCTAGATCATATTTTTAACACGTTATAGTCTTACAAGAAAAATTATCTTTTGTTGGCATAGTTTAACCACATGGTAGTGTACTAGAGTTAATAAATATTAGTTGGTTTGTTTTATGTTTGTATTGGATATCATATAAAAATAGTCAAATGTATTTTGTAATTTATTTTAGCTAGAACTATATTTTTATATATTACATAATTTATATTCCCCTTTTTTCAGGATATAGGGTGTACAAGTTCTATCACAAAGTCATTTTTTCTGTAACTTTGAATACATTTATAACAAAAAAGTTAACATCTATGAGATCTAATAAATTCAATATAAAAATATGTTTCAACATTAATGTGATGAAACCAATTTGGTATAATTTATATCGATATTCTTATCTATAAATCTGATCAAAGTTAAATAAATTTAACCTTTTAAACGAAATAATACACCTTATATTCAGGAATGAAGAGAGAGAGAGAGAGAGAGTACAATCTATGGTAAAGATCTTCAAAAACTATGATCCAATAAATATCATAATAGTGGTTTCTAGTATATGTTTAAGTAAGCATATCTATATAAAGTTTTATAATGTAAACTCAGAGAATGGGAAAAGGTGGACTGAGGTCGACGAGTTCACTAGTGGCTTCTTTCCAACAAAAGATTTTCAAAAAAAGGAGTATATTAATATCGTGAAGATACCAATTACACCTAGCCTTTGTACCTACAAGATGTTGCAAAGACATCCAGGATGCACCCAACCAAAAGAGAAAACGAAAAAAAGGTTGGCCACAAGATCAACTCCTGTCAGCAGCAGCTAGCAGCACACAAACCACCACCAAATACAACATCCAGAAAACATAGAAGGTCTTCAAAAGCAACATCTCCAAGAAGGAAACATTGCACAAGAACCACTGTTGCCCGATCTAAGATCTTACGTTTTCACCCTAAAAGTCACGACTCGACACCCAAGGAGCACCACAAAAAACGAAATCCTTTACCGCTACCACCCCCACTTATCACTACTCCTCCTAAGAGTTAACAAACACCTTACCGAATCAATTTCCTCGAAGGCCCCGTTCATCTAACCGATCTTTCGATCTCAACCACCAGGACCTTCTCCAACACACTACACCATGTAAATTTAGAAGTTGACATGTCCCATGGTGTTAACAAACACCAGAGCTTCACGCCACACCCTCATGAAATCTCGTAGGCTGATATCGATGTGCACGACCGAATTCTATCCGATCTAGATATCCTAGGCAAGATCTCTAGCAGTTATCTCGAAACACGTCGATGACTAATTCGAGGAGGAACGATCATACAAGACGTTGCCCTGATGCGAGAATAGCATGAGGACCGCTACCTTTATCATCAGATAGTAGCCCCCACTCCATCTCTATCCAGCCCACCGCCACTTGGCCGTCTATCGTCACCACCACGTGCCAAGCAACGTAGCGGTTAGGCATGCACGCCGTCTCCTGCAATGAACCTGGGCTTGGCATCTCGCGATCCGCTACCCCCAGGCACCTGGTACGTCCAAATTGCATCACTATTTTATATAGTAATTCTTTCTTATTCATTGATATATTTCATGATATGATGATATTCTTATGTTGTTTTGGCTTATTTTACATAGTTTGCAACTTTCCGGTGCCGAAGCAGCAGACGCAGGATTCAGCGGTAAAAAAGTGAACGTTGAGTTGCTCAAGAAGAATACCTCCGAATTACCTGAAAATCGACGAAGGATTTTTCCAGAAGGATCACGAAGACACGCAAAAGAGCGACCAGAGGGGGGCCACAGGGTGCCCAGGCGGCCACCTGGCGCGCCCCCCACCCTGGCCGCGCCGGGAGGGCGCCTGGACCCCCGGGGCCACTCCCGGCTCCACCCTTTGGACTATATATCGCTCATATATCAGAAACCCTAAAACATGGAGAGTTTACGGAGTTCCGCCGCCGCTCCGTGGCGGAAACCTACAGAGAAGAAAAGCCATCTCTGGCGGGCAGATGTCAGAACCCCAACTAGGGTAAGTGCTAGGGTTGTTGTGCCTTTGCATCATGTCAAAAATTCAAAAAGAAAATCAAAAATGGGGAAGCAGAAAGCCCTGAGAAATTTTTGAAATGGCCAGATAAAAATATTTTTTCCAAAAATCATTTGAATGATTGGAAAATTCCTAGAAATGTTGCTGATCATTTTAAAAGTGGTTTGGGATCAATCCCATGCACATGGAATTTTCTAATATTCAAACAGTCGCTTTGGAAATTAAATAAACCCCTATTTGAATTAAAATTCAAATGTTTTGAATTTTAATAATATCCAAATTTTATGAGTGGCTAGCTATTTGTATCCTAAGCCCACATAAAAGATTTGGGTATTTTATAAAATGCTCTGCTATTTTTATTTGGGGCAAAACAAACAACAGAAAAGGAAAAACAGAAAGAATTAGAAAAGAGGAAACCCCCTGGCCTTTCGGCCCAACTTACCTTTTCAGCCCAGCCCACTAGTGCCCCCGGTGTCGTCTTCCTCCCAGGCGCCCGAAGCAGCTCGGTGGCGAGCCGAGCGCCGTGGACGCCACCGAGGCCCTCTGGAGCCTCCTCTTCTCCCCCAGGACGCCACGCAGTCGCCTAGAAGCCGCCCGCACCCTTCCCCCCCCTCCGCTGCTTCCTCCCCTTCGTCACCGGCGAGATCCCCTCCGCACCCGAACAACCGAGCTCGCCGCCGTCCTTCGTTCGCGTGGCCACTCGTCGAACTGGAGAGCTCCACCGTGTCCAACATCATCCCCGGCGACGACTACGCCAGCCGACGCACCAATTTGAGGCGAGATCGAGCGAGAGTGACGCGGGCTTCAAGTTTTTCGCCGCCGGCTGCCATGGATTCCGGCGTGCAATTCGCCATCACCAAGCCCTCTCCGGCCCCGCCGAGCTGCTCATACCGCTCCTGGTGAGCTTCCCTTCCACCCCGGCCTATCTGTGCTTCTTCTCGTGCGTTGCTTCGTCGTCGTCGTTAGAGGCAGTGGCCGGCCGCCGCAAAACTTCGACGCCGCCGTGGCCACAACCCTCCCCAAGTCCTCCAACCTGCACCTCTCGTTGCGGACGATCACGGGCGATGTTTTGGTGCAAGAACCGTGCCCTGCCGTGGCCTCTAGCTCACTCCGGCAGCACTCCGGCGACCCCGCCATTAGCCTAACCTAATGACCCTGCTAATCCACCCCCTCTGCCACAGACAGGTGGGTCCCCCTGGCCCTAACCCTTTGTTTAGTTTAAACAGAGAGGGGTTAACTCCCACTGTGGCTGACAAGCCGACCCCACCCGTCAGCCCCCCTATGACGTCACAGTGAACTCAGCACGACGCAATAAAAAGAAAAGGAAATAGAAATGAATTAATTTATTCCAGAAAATTTCAGAAAATTGTTTAAACTTTGGAAATTCATAAGTAATTCATTTTAACTCCAAATATAACAAATAATATGTCTAAAATTATCAGAAAAATCCAAGGATTATGAATATGGGCTATGTTTTCATGTTTGACCAATTAAAATTGGGTGAACAGTGCAAAACATCCATATGGCTTTATTTCAAATTCAAAATTGAAGCACATTTGCAAATGACTTTGCATTTGACTTCTTTTAAATGGAATTGTACCCACATTGTGACCAAGAACATCGCCATTTCAATATTGATCATGTGTTTGATGCATTGCAAATAAATTTATACCTTGTTTGATTGTTTGCTCGATAGACGTGCAACTGGAAACCGGAGGCCACCCCCTTCGTTGAAGACACCGATACCGAACCTCGTCAGCAAGGCAAGCAAACCCCATTGATCATGTCTATAAAATCCTATTTCCCTCTCAGTCTCGCTTATGCATGTTTAGGAGATCACCGAGACACGTTCTTTCGCAATAGTTGAACCCATTCCGATGCATGACCTATCATTCTGTCACCGTATTAAGAAAACCACAATCCTACCAGATTTAGGAGTTGAATGATGAGCATGTGGCCCCTGCAACTATTACTGCTTTTGCTGCTTAGTGATACAATGAGGATGTTTTGATTGTGAGTCGGGATGGAATGAACATAGTAGTGTTGATGAAAGTGAAACGTGTTGGTGAATCCACCCTAAGCAAAGGTGAACGATGAGAGGCTGTGTAGGAGTACACAGTGGGTTGTCTCGTTGAACACTGCCATAGACCCCGAGTTCCTGTTTTGTGATCCAAGACAAAGAGTATGACCACATGTAGGGTTTTATGGGAACCCCGTTTGGCCTCTTTACGTACCCGATCCAGTCCAGGAGTCACAATAGATTCGGGCTTTCCATTTGGCATGTGCATAGAAAAAGTATGAAGAAAAGGTTGCATCATATAGATATGTGGGTGGACTTGTGAGGCAGTGAAACCATCTGGCAGAGGTGGCGTCTCGGTCCCTTACATTATCTGAGTCCGTTTCGTGGAACCGGCCGGACTCTCGAACGGTGCCAAACTCAGGTAGTCGACTCCTGGATTAGAGAAGGTGATGTGAGGTTAGTGCCTTGGTTTCATCCACGTCCGACATCCGCTTGAAGGATGCCAAGAACGAGGCGATAAGTGATGACACGCGTGTGAAGATGTACACCCCTGCAGGGTTAATGAACTATTCGAATAGCCGTGTCCGCGGTTATGGACTACTTGGAAACCTCTACTTGATCATAGACAACTTGAATGGTTACTTATTAAACTCGCAAGATAAGCGTGAGTGCTATGGTGTGCTTCTTCGTGGGGAAGTCGAGGAAGTAACCATAGTGGTGTATTGGTTGGAGATGTAGTGGACTCGTGTACGCTTCTTACCTCAAGTCTGGTATTCGTAGTTCAGGACTAGCCAAGTCAAAGCTGGCACTTCTGCAAGTGAAACCCCACCTCCCTTTACCTTGATACATATGCATGAGTAGTATAGCTCCTATGTAAGTCTTGCTGAGTACGACTTTGTACTCACGTTTGCTTATTCTATGTTTTAGATGAGAACCCGGACCCCGATGGAGTCACCTTCATGAAGCTCGACGTTGACTAAGTTAGCATAGTCCTAGACAGCAGTCTGGTCCCTCGTGGAAGGGCATATTTGTTTACAAGGCTTCTCTAAGCCATTTGTTAAACTTGTCTGTACTCAGACCTAATTTACTTCCGTTGTATGATGTAATGTTGATCACAGACATGTGATCTTTGTATGATCTATGTGTATATCAATAAAGAATACTTTGTAGAGTTATGTGATGATACCTGCTGTTCATACTAGGCATGTGTGTTGCGTGTATGTTTATAACATGCATGTCTTAGTATGGGTTTTCGAGACCTTAGTTATGATCTGGCTGGCGGTCTTTTATACACCAAGTGGCCCTTAGATGTGCGCAGCTTGGGGCATCGCGATGCGATTGCTCGTGACTCTGTCACGTGCACACTTTGTTGTATGATCGAGCCCGCCCTAGACTTCGACTAATTGATCGGGCTGGAGTAAGTTTATGTAAGAGTTAGGATCCAATCGATAACATGGTTGAGGCGACTTGTCTATGAGTATGGGATTCACCACCCATAAGCATTTAGACTTGTGGGCGGACGATGAGGACCCATCTCAGATGATCATCCGGCCTGAATGGGATGCCCCTCACGTTCGATGCTTACCGAGAACGTTCTGTGCTTGGCCTTGTCTGCTTAGACAAGTGGGTACGGTTCTCGGCTCTCCATGTGATTGTATCATGACTGGAATTACATATGCTAACCCCGGGTCCCGACAGACTTGGTATCAGAGCAGGACTGTCTGTAGGCTTATCAAACCTTGGTCGAAGTCGAGTCTAGTATTCTATAGTTATATAATTACTTGGGTATAAAGGGAACAACGTAAGGCTTCTTTTTCTCCTTACCCTCATCGATCTAAGTTCTGGGTCACCCTTATCTTTTCTACGGGATGATAGGACTAGGCTCATCTATGTCTGACTAGAACATCTCGCTGAGTGCTTCCTTGTAGCCGTAGGACAGTCGTGGTCGTCCAGAGTCTTCATGTTTTGAGTTCCTTGAGGAAGTTTTGTCCAATCTCCTCGAGGTTGTCTTGTTTTCCATCCCGGTGTAGCCGTTATGCTGCCGCATTTATTCCGTGTTTCTATGAATCTTTGCCTTCGCATTATAATCCTTTCCGCCTTCATCATGTCTTGTTATCCTTGAATCCATCATTCAACCTGTTCTGATTGTTGATTTTTATCACACAGGATGTCAGGTGGAACTCGTAGTGCTGTTCGTCGGAATCGAGACCGTGTTCGGAATCGAAATGATGATGAACCTCTACCACCGCCTTGTGCGGCGGAAATCATGATGGAAGCTGAGAAGAATCAACGTGACCAAACACGCCTTCTGGAGCTCATCGAGAAGAATACCTCACGTCATCGCAATGTGGTTGTGAGCATTCAGGACTTCATCCTCCTCAAGCCACCGGTATTCCGATGTTCTTTTGAGCCCCTTGAAGCTGATGATTGGCTCCGTTCCATCGAGCGTAAGCTTGACACTGCACATGTTGCTCCCGATGACCGAGTTGTTTTTGCGGTATACTTCTTGGAAGGTGCTGCTCTTCAATGGTGGGACAACTATGTTGCTATGCAGCCAGATAGTCACGTAGTGACTTGGCAGGAGTTCTGTGTTGCCTTTCGAGGGTACCACATTATGGATGAGTTGATGGAGCGCAAGAAGGAAGAGTTCTGCAGTTTGACTCAAGGAAAGATGTCCATCCATGAGTATGTGAGAGAGTTTAACCGTCTTGCCCGGTATGCCCAAGATGAGATCACCACCGATGCCAGAAAGCAGGCAAGGTTCCGTCAGGGACTTAGCCCCATCCTTCGTCATGATCTCAACCTCATCGAATTTGCCACCTTTGAGGATTTAGTCAACAGATCCTTCAGAGCTGAGCATGGCAATGAAATTTTCAAAGAGTCTCGCAAGCATGCTCTTGAGCTTGCTCCTTCTTCAAGTTCAGCCCCTCAGAAACGCCGAATTTGGATTCCAACCAGAGCCATACCTCAAAACCTTCTTCGGAGACCACCACCGAATATATGCCATCCACCCAACCCCTGGTTCCTCCCAGGAATGATGGTGTGCAATCAAGTAATCCTGCTCCCAGCAATTCAGACAGGGTTTGTTTCACGTGTGGTCTGGCAGGCCATTACTTCCGACAGTTCCCTACAGTGTTGGTGGCACCATGTCGACCTAGTCACAAGCCTCCAAAGAAATCAACCACCAAAGCCATCCCAGCAAAGCTTTCAATCACAAGTAGTGGTTGTGTGAACCAAATCTCAGTTGAGAAAACCACTGCTGCTTCTGACGTCATTCTTGGCACACTCCCAGTCAATCATGTTCCCGCCTCCGTTCTTTTCGATCCAGGAGCTTCTCATTCATTCATGTCGGAGAGTTATGCACTTCGTCATGAGTTCCCCTTTGAAGAAATGTTTTCTCCAATGATCATTCAAACTCCTGGTTCAAAGTGGCAAACTAATAGAGTAAGCCATGGCAATTAAATTGCAATTGAGGGTTTAGTATTCCTTGCTTCACTTATATCCCTCAAGTCTTCGGACATTGATGTCATCCTAGGAATGGATTGGTTATCAAGGCAGAATGCTTTCCTTGATTGTAAGGCCAAATCAGTTAAACTCACCCATCCTTCAGGCCAGATCATTGACTACACATCACCCAGCTCTAAAATCCAGATGCATACTTTGAATGTGCTTCCACTTCCAGACCTTGAAGATGTTCCGGTGGTTCGTGACTTCCCGGATGTCTTTCCTGAAGAGCTGTCGGGAATGCCACCCGACAGATGTGTAGAATTCATAGTGGATCTTATACCAGGCACAGCCCCAATTTCCAGACGCCCATATAGAATGGCCCCACATGAGTTAGCTGAGCTAAAAACCCAACTTGATTCTTCGTTGGCAAAAGGATTCATCCGCCCTAGCTCATCGCCATGGGGTTGCCCCGTTCTGTTCATAACGAAGAAAGATGGAACAGAAAGGATGTGCGTAGACTATCGCCCGCTAAATCTAGCGACGATAAAGAACAAATACCCACTGCCCAGGATCAATGATCTTTATGATCAACTTGCAGGATCCTCTGTCTTCTCCAAGATGGATTTGAGATTAGGTTATCATCAAATCAAAATCCGAAATGAGGACATTCCCAAGACGGCTTTCACTACTCGTTATGGTCTTTACGAGTATACCGTCATGTCCTTCGGTTTGACCAATGCCCCCGCCACATTCTCGCGCTTGATGAATTCGATCTTCATGGAGTACTTAGATAAATTTGTTGTGGTTTATCTTGATGATATTCTCATCTACTCGAAGAACGAAGAAGAGCACGCAGAACATCTTAGGTTGGTATTGATGAAACTTAGAGAGCATCGCCTTTATGCCAAGTTCTCCAAGTGTGAATTTTGGCTACCAGAAGTGACCTACTTAGGCCACGTGATTTCTGCGAAATGTGTTGCAGTCAATCCCGAGAGAGTTCAGGCCGTCCTTGACTGGAGTCCACCTGAATCGGTTAAGCAAGTTAGGAGTTTTCTTGGCTTAGCAAGCTATTGCCGCTGCTTCGTTGAGAACTTTTCTAAAGTTGCAAAGCCTCTTACTGAACTCCTCAAGAAAGATAAGAAATTCCAATGGACTCCCATGTGCGAGGAAAGCTTTCAAGAGCTGAAAAGAAGATTGACTTCTGCACCCGTACTTGCACCTCCAGACACCAAAAGGGATTTCGAGATCTATTGTGATGCTTCACGGCAAGGGTTAGGATGCATACTTATGCAAGATCGTCATGTGGTAGCTTATGCTTCACGCCAGTTGCGGCCACATGAAGAGAACTGTCCTACCCATGATCTTGAACTCGCTGTCGTAGTTCATGCCCTGAAGACTTGGCGACATTACCTCCTTGGTAATCGTTGTGAGATCTATTCCGACCACCAAAGTCTCAAATATATTTTCACCCATCCGGATCTTAATCTCAGGCAAAGACGCTGGATAGAGTTGATAAAAGATTATGACTTAGGAATTTCTTACACCCCAGGCAAAGCCAATGTCATGGCTGATGCACTAAGTCGTAAGTCGTACTGTAACAACCTCATGTTACAGCAGTATCAACCACTTCTTCATGAGGAATTTTGAAAGCTCAATCTCGAGATAGTTCCTCGTGGATCTCTTTTCAACTTGGTGGCGAAACCAACCCTTGAGGATCAAATCATAGCCGCCCAGAAACAAGATAGTAGTATTCAAGAGATCAAGCAGAACATTGTTAGCGGAGTTGCTAAATGTTTTTCTGCAAATGATCAAGGAACGATATTCTTTGAAAATCGTTTAGTAGTTCCTAAAAACGAAGACCTAAAGCAACTGATCCTTAAGGAAGCTCATGACACTCCCCTCTCCATTCATCCCGGTAGCACAAAAATGTACCGAGATCTACGCCAGAGATTTTGGTGGACCCGGATGAAGAGAGACATTGCACAATTTGTTGCCGAATGTGATGTTTGTCGTCTCATTAAGGCAGAACACCAAAGACCTGCTGGTACTCTTCAACCATTTTCTATTCCCGAGTGGAAATGGGACAAGGTCGGTATGGACTTCATCACCGGCTTTCCAAGAACCCAGAAAGGAAACAATGCCATCTTCGTTGTCATAGATAGGCTTTCCAAAGTTGCTCACTTCCTTCCAGTTCGCGAGTCTATAACTACTAGTCAGTTGGCGGACTTGTATGTCTCTAGAGTCGTGTCTCTTCACGGTGTTCCTTTGGTGATCAATTCTGATCGTGGTAGCCTTTTCACCTCTAGATTTTGGGAAAGTTTTCAAAATGCTATGGGAACTCATCTATCCTTTAGTACAGCTTTCCACCCTCAATCTAGCGGTCAAGTTGAAAGGGTTAATCAAATCTTGGAAGACATGCTCAGAGCTTGTGTTATCTCATTCGGAAAGAATTGGGAGAAATCTCTTCCATTTGCCGAATTTGCTTATAACAATAGCTATCAATCTAGTCTGGACATGGCTCCCTTTGAATTCCTCTACGGACGACGATGTAGAACACCCCTTAACTGGTCAGAAACCGGTGAAAGACAACTCTTTGGACCGGATATGATCAAGGAAGCAGAAGAGCAAGTTCGCATTGTTCGTGATCGTTTGAAAGCCGCTCAGTCTCGTCAAAAGAGCTACTATGATCGTCATCATAGAGAGGAGAGCTACAATATTGATGAGAAGGCTTACCTCCGGGTTACTCCTCTGAAAGGAACCCAAAGATTCGGTATCAAAGGCAAGTTGGCCCCACGTTACATCGGACCTTTCCGCATTCTAGCTAAACGTGGAGAAGTTGCCTACCAACTTGAACTACCTCCGCACCTTTCCCGAGTACATGATGTATTCCATGTGTCACAACTCAGGCGTTGCTTCAAGGACCCCATCCGCGAAGTCGACCATAAAGCGCTTGATCTCCAAGATGACCTTTCTTATCGAGAGTACCCTGTTCGTATTCTTGATTCCGCAGAGCGTGTCACACGTCGTCAAAAGATCAAGTTCCTCAAAGTGCAATGGTCACATCACTCCGAGAAAGAAGCAACATGGGAAAGAGAAGACCGTCTCCGTGCCGAGTACCCCACCTTCCTCCCGACGACTTCTGAATCTCGGGACGAGATTCTTTTGAGTGGGGGCGAGTTGTCAGAACCCCAACTAGGGTAAGTGCTAGGGTTGTTGTGCCTTTGCATCATGTCAAAAATTCAAAAAGAAAATCAAAAATGGGGAAGCAGAAAGCCCTGAGAAATTTTTGAAATGGCCAGATAAAAATATTTTTTCCAAAAATCATTTGAATGATTGGAAAATTCCTAGAAATGTTGCTGATCATTTTAAAAGTGGTTTGGGATCAATCCCATGCACATGGAATTTTCTAATATTCAAACAGTGGCTTTGGAAATTAAATAAACCCCTATTTGAATTAAAATTCAAATGTTTTGAATTTTAATAATATCCAAATTTTATGAGTGGCTAGCTATTTGTATCCTAAGCCCACATAAAAGATTTGGGTATTTTATAAAATGCTCTGCTATTTTTATTTGGGGCAAAACAAACAACAGAAAAGGAAAAACAGAAAGAATTAGAAAAGAGGAAACCCCCTGGCCTTTCGGCCCAACTTACCTTTTCAGCCCAGCCCACCAGTGCCCCCGGTGTCGTCTTCCTCCCCGGCGCCCGAAGCAGCTCGGTGGCGAGCCGAGCGCCGTGGACGCCACCGAGGCCCTCTGGAGCCTCCTCTTCTCCCCCAGGACGCCACGCAGTCGCCTAGAAGCCGCCCGCACCCTCCCCCCCCTCCGCTGCTTCCTCCCCTTCGTCACCGGCGAGATCCCCTCCGCACCCGAACAACCGAGCTCGCCGCCGTCCTTCGTTCGCGTGGCCACTCGTCGAACTGGAGAGCGCCACCGTGTCCAACATCATCCCCGGCGACGACTACGCCAAGCCGACGCACCAATTTGAGGCGAGATCGAGCGAGAGTGACGCGGGCTTCAAGTTTTTCGCCGCCGGCCGCCATGGATTCCGGCGTGCAATTCGCCATCACCAAGCCCTC
This sequence comes from Bromus sterilis, assembly GCA_950022295.1. Taxonomy (NCBI): domain Eukaryota; kingdom Viridiplantae; phylum Streptophyta; class Magnoliopsida; order Poales; family Poaceae; genus Bromus; species Bromus sterilis. The sequence continues at coordinate 13,003,693 of OX465596.1, forward strand.
TTCGGCCCCGCCGAGCTGCTCATACCGCTCCTAGTGAGCTTCCCTTCCACCCCGGCCTATCCGTGCTTCTTCTCGTGCGCTGCTTCGTCGTCGTCGTTAGAGGCAGTGGCCGGCCGCCGCAAAACTTCGACGCCGCCGTGGCCACAACCCTCCCCAAGTCCCCCAACCCGCACCTCTCGTTGCGGACGATCACGGGCGATGTTTTGGTGCAAGAACCGTGCCCTCCCGTGGCCTCTTGCTCATTCCGGCGAAACTCCGGCGACACTTCGGCGACCCCGCCATTAGCCTAACCTAATGACCCTGCTAATCCACCCCCTCTGCCACAGACAGGTGGGTCCCCCTGGCCCTAACCCCTCTGTTTAGTTTAAACAGAGAGGGGTTAACTCCCACTGTGGCTGACAAGCCGACCCCACCCGTCAGCCCCCCTGTGACGTCACAGTGAGCTCAGCACGACGCAATAAAAAGAAAAGGAAATAGAAATGAATTAATTTATTCCAGAAAATTTCAGAAAATTGTTTAAACTTTGGAAATTCATAAGTAATTCATTTTAACTCCAAATATAACAAATAATATGTCTAAAATTATCAGAAAAATCCAAGGATTATGAATATGGGCTCTGTTTTCATGTTTGACCAATTAAAATTGGGTGAACAGTGCAAAACATCCATATGGCTTTATTTAAAATTCAAAATTGAAGCACATTTGCAAATGACTTTGCATTTGACTTCTTTTAAATGGAATTGTACCCACATTGTGACCAAGAACATCACCATTTCAATATTGATCATGTGTTTGATGCATTGCAAATAAATTTATACCTTGTTTGATTGTTTGCTCGATAGACGTGCAACTGGAAACCGGAGGCCACCCCCTTCGTTGAAGACACCGATATCGAACCTCGTCAGCAAGGCAAGCAAAACCCATTGATCATGTCTATAAAATCCTATTTCCCTCTCAGTCTCGCTTATGCATGTTTAGGAGATCACCGAGACACGTTCTTTCGCAATAGTTGAACCCATTCCGATGCATGACCTATCATTCTGTCACCGTATTAAGCAAACCACAATCCTAGCAGATTTAGGAGTTGAATGATGAGCATGTGGCCCCTGCAACTGTTACTGCTTTTGCTACTTAGTGATACAATGAGGATGTTTTGATTGTGAGTCGGGATGGAATGAACATAGTAGTGTTGATGAAAGTGAAACGTGTTGGTGAATCCACCCTAAGCAAAGGTGAACGATGAGAGGCTGTGTAGGAGTACACAGTGGGTTGTCTCGTTGAACACTGCCATAGACCCCGAGTTCCTGTTTTGTGATCCAAGACAAAGAGTATGACCACATGTAGGGTTTTATGGGAACCCCGTTTGGCCTCTTTACATACCCGATCCGGTCCAGGAGTCACAATAGATTCGGGCTTTCCATTTGGCATGTGCATAGAAAAAGTATGAAGAAAAGGTTGCATCATATAGATATGTGGGTGGACTTGTGAGGCAGTGAAACCATCTGGCAGAGGTGGCGTCTCGGTCCCTTACATTATCTGAGTCCGTTTCGTGGAACCGGACGGACTCTCGAACGGTGCCAAACTCAGGTAGTCGACTCCTGGATTAGAGAAGGTGATGTGAGGTTAGTGCCTTGGTTTCATCCACGTCCGACATCCGCTTGAAGGATGCCAAGAACGAGGCGATAAGTGATGACACGCGTGTGAAGATGTACACCCCTGCAGGGTTAATGAACTATTCGAATAGCCGTGTCCGCGGTTATGGACTACTTGGAAACCTCTACTTGATCATAGACAACTTGAATGGTTACTTATAAAACTCGCAAGATAAGCGTGAGTGCTATGGTGTGCTTCTTCGTGGGGAAGTCGAGGAAGTAACCATAGTGGTGTATTGGTTGGAGATGTAGTGGACTCGTGTACGCTTCTTACCTCAAGTCTGGTATTCGTAGTTCAGGACTAGCCAAGTCAAAGCTGGCACTTCTGCAAGTGAAACCCCACCTCCCTTTACCTTGATACATATGCATGAGTAGTATAGCTCCTATGTAAGTCTTGCTGAGTACGACTTTGTACTCACGTTTGCTTATTCTATGTTTTAGATGAGAACCCGGACCCCGATGGAGTCACCTTCATGAAGCTCGACGTTGACTAAGTTAGCATAGTCCTAGACAGCAGTCTGGTCCCTCGTGGAAGGGCATATTTGTTTACAAGGCTTCTCTAAGCCATTTGTTAAACTTGTCTGTACTCAGACCTAATTTGCTTCCGTTGTATGATGTAATGTTGATCACAGACATGTGATCTTTGTATGCTCTATGTGTATATCAATAAAGAATACTTTGTAGAGTTATGTGATGATACCTGCTGTTCATACTAGGCATGTGTGCTGCGTGTATGTTTATAACATGCATGTCTTAGTATGGGTTTTCGAGACCTTAGTTGTTATCTGGCTGGCGGTCTTTTATACACCAAGTGGCCCTTAGATGTGCGCAGCTTGGGGCATCGCGATGCGATTGCTCGTGACTCTGTCACGTGCACACTTTGTTGTATGATCGAGCTCGCCCTAGACCCCGACTAAGTGATCGGGCTGGAGTAAGTTTATGTAAGAGTTAGGATCCAATCGATAACATGGTTGAGGCGACTTGTCTATGAGTATGGGATTCACCACCCATAAGCATTTAGACTTGTGAGCGGACGATGAGGACCCATCTCAGATGATCATCCGGCCTGAATGGGATGCCCCTCATGTTCGATGCTTACCGAGAACGTTCTGTGCTTGGCCTTGTCTGCTTAGACAAGTGGGTACGGTTCTCGGCTCTCCATTTGATTGTATCATGACTGGAATTACATATGCTAACCCCGGGTCCCGACAGCAGATTCCGCCGGGGAGATTACCTCCCGGAAGGGTAGATCGTCACCATCGTCATCACCATCGTCACAGGCATCATCGAGATCATCATCAACATCATCCCCATCATCAACACCATCTCCACCCCCATCCAATCTCGTCACACAATTGCAACTCGTGTTGTAATCCGTACTATCTATCCTCTCTACTCTATCGGTGTTGATTACTACTTTGTGGTGAATGCTATTGAGTTTTGTTGGAGAAATATTATTGTGTCCAGATTGTTTATCATCTATTTATCCCCACTGATCATGATCTCTTTTATGTCTTGTGAGTAGTTACTTTAGTTCTTGAGGACATGGGAGAAGTCTAGTTGTTAGTAGTCATATGATGTTGAAGTAATATGTGTTGGTTGATATTTAAGTTGTGTTGCTATTTTCCTAGTGGTGTTGTGTGAGTCGAACACTCAACATTTCGCCTTATCAAGGACCTAGGGGAATACATTGTGTACAAATAATGCTTACGGTGGGTTGCCGGAGTGACAGAAACCTAAACCCCAGTTTGCACGCTTTTGCACAAGGGAACAATGGATCACCGACCGTATTGCTATGGTTAGGCTTTTGCCTTAATTACTATCTTGTATTTGCGGATGCTTGCAAGGTGTTTAATCATAAGAGTTCACTCATCTTAGTCTAGAGGGTGTACTAGCATAGATCCACCCACTCAACACTTATCAACACAACACATAGTACCGATACGGAATATGGCGAAAGCACATGACTACCTTTCCCGTGTGTCCTCAAGAACACTTTAGCCTTTATAAGTTCAGTTGCTAGGCCTCTCCTTTGCTCAGAAAGGATTGGGCCACTCGTTACTCTCCAGTGTCTTTTACTTTACTCGTTTTTTACTTTCCTATTTCTTATACCAAGAAAACCCCTAAAAAGTTATCTTTCAGTGCTTGCAGTTATCTCCTTGCCAAAGTCACTTGCTATTACCTTCTGCTCCTCGTTGGGTTCGACACTCTTACTTATCGAAAACGCTGCAATAGATCCCTTACGGTTGTGGGTCATCAAGTACCGTTTTCTGGCGCCGTTGCCGGGGAGCGTAGCACTATTAGTAAGTGAAGCTGGTAAGGAAGTTTTTATATTTCTGTTTTTAGTTTTGCTGTTGTTGTTTTTGTCCTTATGGACACCCCTACTCTTGGATCATTGTTCTTGGGGAGCCGCACCACAACTAAGGTAGTCACTCCTGACCCTGCTGAAATTGTGCCTTATAAGATACCATCTGGTATTATCGATTATGTCTTAGCTAATCGCTATGTAGGGGACAGACATCCAGGTGAACACTTGCTATATTTATCACGATTATGTTCATTATTCAAGCTTGCAGGTGTTTCACTGGAGTTCGTTATGAAGAAATTATTCTCCATATCGCTTACGGACAAAGCTTCAGATTGGTATAAGCTCCTCGATAACTCACATTCTCTTAATTGGGAAGAGCTTATGTCTCTCTTTTATACAAAGTTTTACCCTCTTCATGAAGTTCATCGAGACAAGAATTACATCTATAACTTTAGGTCTCGCGACGGAGAGAGCATCGCTCAAGCTTGGGGGAGGCTTAAATCCCTAATGTTCAAATGTCCTATCCATAAGCTCCCCGAAGATATTATACTTACAAATTTTTATGCCAGGCTTTCTCGTCACAATAAGGAAATGTTGGATGCCTCCTCTAGCGGGGTATTTCAGACAAAGAGCGTTGAAGAAAGATGGGATCTCATCGAAAGGATCCAGAAGAATACTGAAGACTGGGAAATCGATAAAGGTATTGAACCTGCTATAAATTATGAGCATGATTATATTGAGAGCTATGTGAAAACTGATTATTTTAATACCTTTTTCTCTAAGATTGGTCTGGATTCCCATCTAATGATTGATTTTTGTAAGAACTTTGCCTCTCATGTTGATTCTTCTAAGATGAAGAAGGATCAGTACCATAAGCCTTTCAAAGAAGTGCCTATTGATATTCACGTTGCTGATCCTATTTTGCCTGCAGTTATATATGAACAACCACCTTTTCCTTCAATGATAAGGGAGCACTCTTTTGTGACAGGCATAATAAATAAAAGTGAGAGGAGAACAGGCGAACCTGAGGACCAGATCAAAGTCGATCCTCAAGTTGCTTTGGTTAAAGATTTAGTTACTAATGATGTTTCAGATTCTATTATAAATTTTTGTGCTGTTTCAACTAACATTGTCACAGCCAAGAATAAAAGCCCAATTTCAGGTACACCAGTTATATCTGTTAAAATAGGAGATCACAATTATTACGGGCTATGCGATCTGGGATCAAGTGCTAGCGCGATTCCTTATTTGCTTTATCAAGAGACCATGGGTGAGATTTCACCCTGTGAACTCGAAGAGATTGATGTTACTATTCATCTTGCAAACAAAGCTACTATCTCTCCTATTGGGATTGTGAGAGATGTTGAAGTCCTATGCGGAAAGGTAAAGTATCCTACCGACTTTCTCGTACTTGGTTCAGTACAGGATAGTTTTTGTCCTATTATTTTTGGTAGACCTTTTCTCAGAACTTGTGCAGCTATTATAGATTGCAAGAAAGGTAAAGTTTCTGTTGAATTCAATGGTGAGCCATATGAATTTAACTTTTCTAAGATCTCTAAGCAGCCTCGTGGTACTCAATTACCTAATGATGATAAAATTATTGAAAGTATTGCTTCTATTGCTATTCCCCCTAATGATCCTTTGCAGCAATACATGGAGGACCACGAGAATGATACTCATATGCAGGAAAGAAATGAAATTGATGAAATCTTCTTGAGACAACCTGCTATCCTGAAGCACAACCTTCCGGTTGAACCTTTAGGAATTCTATCCAAACCAAAAGAAGACCCGGTGTTTGATCTCAAACCTCTTCCCGATACGCTCAAATATGCTTATTTAGATGAAAATAAAGTATATCCTGTTATTATCAACTCTAACCTTTCAGGATATGAAGAAGAGCGATTATTGGAGATACTTTGTAAACACCGTGGTGCAATTGGCTATACCCTTGATGAACTTAAGGGAATTAGTCCATCTATCTATCAACATACTATCAACCTCGAGCCCGATGCTAAACCTGTTGTTGACCATCAACGACGGTTGAACCCAAAGATGATGGATGTTGTGAGGACCAAAATCCTCAAGCTTCTAGCCGCAGGTATTATCTACCCTATAGCTGATAGGAAGTGGGTAAGTCCAGTTCATTGTGTTCCTAAGAAAGGAGGGACAACTGTAGTCCCTAATGATAAGAATGAACTAATACCTCAGAGAATTATTATTGGATATAGAATGTGTATTGATTACAGGAAGGTGAACAAGGCAACTAGGAAGGACCACTACCCGCTGCCCTTTATCGATCAAATGCTTGAGAGGCTGTCCAAAAACACCCACTTTTGCTATCTTGACGGGTATTCAGGCTTCTCTCAAATTCATGTTAACACTGCCGATCAAGAGAAGATCACTTTCACTTGTCCTTATGGTACTTATGCTTATAGGCGTATGCCTTTTTGTTTATGCAATGCCCCTGCTACTTTTCAGAGATGTATGTCTGCAATATTTCATGGTTTTTGTGAGGAGATTGTGGAAGTCTTCATGGACGATTTCTCCATCTATGGAACTTCCTTTGACCACTGTCTCCACAATCTTAATAAAGTTTTGCAGAGATGCGAGGATACAAATTTAGTTCCAAACTGGGAGAAGTGCCACTTCATGGTTAACGAAGGGATCGTGCTTGGCCACAAGATTTCCGAGAGGGGAATTGAAGTGGACAAGGCGAAGATTGAAGCTATCGAAAGGATGCCCTATCCAAGGGACATTAAAGGTATTCGTAGTTTTCTCGGTCATGCTGGTTTATATAGAAGATTTATTAAAGACTTTCTAAGACCTCGAGACCCCTCACTAATCTTCTCCAGAAGGATGTTCCTTTTGTATTTGATGAAGATTGTAAGGAGGCTTTCAAAGTTCTTAAGAAAGCTTTAATAACCGCTCCTATAGTACAACCGCCTGACTGGAGTTTGCCCTTTGAAATTATGTGTGATGCTAGTGATTTTGCTGTTGGAGCTGTTTTAGGACAAAGGGTTGATAAAAAATTGAATGTTATATATTATGCTAGTAAAACCCTTGATAGTGCTCAAAAGAACTATGCTACTACTGAGAAGGAATTCTTAGCAGCAGTGTTTGCTTGTGATAAGTTTAGGCAGTATATTGTTGATTCTAAAGTTATTATTCATACTGACCATGCTGCCATTAAGTATCTTATGACGAAGAAGGATGCCAAGCCAAGACTCATCAGATGGGTACTCCTCCTTCAAGAATTTGATTTACAGATTGTTGATAGGAAAGGAGCAGACAACCCTGTAGCGGACAATCTTTCAAGAATGGAAGATATACCACATGATCCCATCCCAGTCAACGACAGTTTTCCAGACGAACAACTTGCCGTTGTTAAAGTACAATCTCTTTCCGATCCTTGGTTTGCAGGTTATGCTAATTTTATCGTTGCAAAGTATTTTCCTCCAGGTTTAACATTTCAACAAAGGAATAAGTTCTTCCATGATTTGAGGCATTACTTTTGGGATGACCCACATCTTTTCAAAGAAGGTCCAGACGGGACCGTGAGAAGATGCATACCGGAACACGAGCGGAAGGACATTCTCAAGCAATGTCACGATAGTCCCTATGGAGGACATCATGCCGATGGGAGAACCGCACATAAAGTTCTCCAATCAGGTTTTTATTGGCCTACTCTCTTTAAAGATGCTAGAAATTATGTTTTAGCCTGTGATAAATGTCAGAGAGTTGGTAATATTAGTAGAAGGAATGAGATGCCTATGAATTACTCACTAGTGATTGAGCCTTTTGATTGCTGGGGTTTTGATTTTATGGGTCCTTTTCCTTCTTCGCACAAGTACACTCACATATTAGTTGATGTTGATTATGTAACCAAGTGGGTTGAAGCAATCCCCACTGAAAGTGCTGATCACAAAACATCCTTGAAAATGCTCAAAGATGTAATTTTCCCTAGGTTTGGTGTTCCTAGGTATCTCATGACTGATGGAGGATCACACTTCATGCATGGATCTTTTAGAAAAGCTTTAGCCAAGTACGATGTCAATCATAGAATTGCTTCACCGTACCATCCTCAAACTAGTGGGCAAGTCGAGCTCACGAATAGAGAGATCAAGTTGATCTTGCAAAAGACAGTTAACAGAAATAGGAAGGACTGGTCAAATAAGTTAGGAGATGCTTTGTGGGCGTATAGAACTGCTTACAAAAACCCCATGGGCATGTCTCCCTATAAAATGGTCTATGGCAAGGCTTGCCATTTGCCATTAGAGTTAGAACACAAAGCTTTCTGGGCTGTTAGAGAGCTTAATGCTGACCCAAAGTTAGCTGGTGAAAAGCGTCTCATGAACTTGACTTCTCTAGATGAGTGGAGAAGTGAAGCTTACGAGAGCGCTAAAATGTTCAAGGATAAGGTAAAGAAGTGGCATGACAGGAGGATTCTGAAACGTGAATTTAATGTTGGTGATAAAGTTTTATTGTTTAGATTACGTTTCAGGTTTTCTCCAGGTAAACTACTTTGCAGGTGGGAAGGGCCATTTCATATCGAAGAAGTCTACCGGTCTGGTGCAATCAAGATTAACAATTTTGAAGGCACCAAGCCTCAAGTTGTGAATGGGAAAAGACTCAAGCATTACATGGCGGGAGATCCCGTCAACGTTGATGTAAATATAATACACACAACAACTCATGAAGAACATGTTGCAGCCCTGTTTCAGACACCGACAGAAACATAATAAGAAAAGGTATGTATTACGGTAAGGAAACATCGCGAACCGCCATAAAGTTCCATATTATGAGTTTTTGCAAAATTAGGAAAATTCGAGGCCTAAGTGGAGCCGGAGAGGAGCTCCAGGGGGCCCAGGCGCCCCCCCTGGCGCGGCCTACCTCCTGGCCGCGCCGGGAGGCCGCCTGGGCACCCAGGAGTCCGTCTCCGACCCCACTTTGGCTCGTTACCTTCCTTTTGTTGCAGAAATTTTTGCTATATATTTGCCCGGATCGTTCCGGCAACGTATCTCGCAATTTCGTGTGTTTTTTATTCAATCTGTTTCTACCAGGAAATCTTTCAGCTAGACCTAGGTGCCATGGCTTCCCCAAGTTCCCCCAAGGACAAGTTCATCGTCAACGTCATCAACCCTTACCTCGCTGAGGTGAACAAGCACCCCAGGTCCTTCGTGTGGAGGATGGTGTTCTCCACAAGGAAGATCTGAAGGGACCAGTCATGGAGGGGAGCACCGAGGAGCGGCTGAAGGAGATGAAACATGAGGTCTTCAAGTGCAGGAAGATGGTGGAGCGTGGTGTTGAAGCCAACTTCGACATCAGGAACGAGATCGAGGCTTCCCATAAGAAAGAGATGAAGGAGATGTGGTCAAGTTTGTCCGCACTAGAAGAAAAAGTTTACGGGCTCCAAGCACAAATATATGATCTGCACAACCAGAACTGTGAGTATGAACTAAAGTTTCTGCGCATGGGTTTAGGTGCTGAGTGCAGGATCCTGGAGACGGGAATGTCCTTCGAGACTGGAGAGGAGCTACCATGGAAGCGCTTCGCCAAGGAGTACCTGACTGAGAAGAACAAGAATGAGTAGTAAATCTCCTCGGGTAATGGCATCCCCTCAGCTTGTTCCAAGCTTGGGGGAGTGCCGCGTATCTTTATCTTTATCTTTGTCTTTAGGAGTCAAGTAGAGTCGTATCATGTCTAGGGAGGTTATTATATGAAATAGGTGTTTGCATCGAGGGCTATCACTCCTTCTGTGGAGAGATTGTATCCATGAGTGTGGAGTCGTCTATAATGGAATATTAATGAGAAGTCTATTAGTTCCTTCGCTGCACTCGGTATTCTCTTCGCGCAATCGGCCTCATATGACGATTCTTATGGGGAGTATTGACCTTATATCAGGTATGGCTTGGAAAACTTTATTTAATTTTGGCAAACATAGCTTTGGTCATGACAACATGCATGTTTTCTCAAGTAGCGACATAGCCAAAACTTTTATGTTATTATGCTTGAAGTGTTATGTTGACAAGGAAGACAACTTGATGTGTTATGCTTACCTTAATGTTTATGCCTTATATGTTTTGCATCTAAATTCGCATCAATTGTCTATTCTCTCAAAGCCTCTGCTAGCCAAACTCTTTGCCAAGTAGATTTCTGCTTGTGCATCCATACCCTGAACCAATACCTTCCATATGAATCCACCATACCTTCCTATTCGTGGTATTCCCCTACCACTCCTATAAGTATAGAATTTATGTGTTATCCTTAAATGTTCAAAATCTTATGTTTTGTGCCTCTTGTTTAGCTCATGAGGAAGTAGTAGGTAATTCATGATCTTCTTAAGTTGGACAAGTTTTACCCCGGGATTGCATGTCTAATCTGCAAACCCATAATAAGAGGAGGAACTGGCATGGGTGCGCCCAGCTCGAAAGATAATCTAACAAACAAACCCTCCTTCACGCTTGGTCTATGAGAAATCACAAACTTTGGCAGTGATAAACAAAGGAGATTAAGGGGATGTGATCGTCCCCACTTGGGAGCCGTTCCTCGAAACTTGTCCATCTTGAGAAGTAATTGAGCTATCTATTAGCATTCGTTGACAAACTATGCACCGCCCCAAAATCTATTTTTTTTATTCTGTTTGATTTAAGGATAGCACATGAGTTTTCCCTGCTTGCCCTTAACAAGGCCGTTCATCCACCTTCTTGTTGAGTCAGTTGTCCCACTTCCTTCTTTTCCCTAAGAGAACAGACATTTGATATTTATGAGGATTCATCCATATAAAGCTGCATTAAGTTTTGCCATGCCATATCCTTGTTGACATTATCTTTTGATAAGTAAGTTGTTTGCGAAAGCTTTTGCCAAGCAAGCATCTTCCTTTGTGTTAGCATTAACACTTCATGACTAATAACATGTTCTTTCAAAAGCTTCAAATTGTTTCATTAAAAAGAAAGAGCAAGAGTAAAAGTTATTAGTTATCCTTTGACCAAGGATATGTTTGCCATAATTTGATAAGTTTCCTCAGCCCTACTTTTGATTATAATTGTTATTACTTTCTCATAAGGGCCTTATGAGTTGAGGTTGCTGTTGAGGAGGCTTGAGTTTGATGAAGGAACCTTGATGCTTCTTGTCCGTATTCTATTTATCGACACTTCACTCTCTAAACTTGTGGACAGGTTTACCGAGCTCAGTAATCGCTTGGGGACAAGCGAGGTCTAAGCTTGGGGGAGTTGATACGTCCAAATTGCATCACTATTTTATATAGTAATTCTTTCTTATTCATTGATATATTTCATGATATGATGCTATTCTTATGTTGTTTTGGCTTATTTTACATAGTTTGCAACTTTCCGGTGCCGAAGCAGCAGACGCAGGATTCAGCGGTAAAAAAGTGGACGCTGAGTTGCTGAACAAGAATACCTCCAAATTACCTGAAAATCGACGGAGGCTGTTTTCCAGAAGGATCACGAAGACACGCAAAAGAGCGACCAGAGGGGGGCCACAGGGTGCCCAGGCGGCCACCTGGCACGACCCCCACCCTGGCCGCGCCGGGAGGGCGCCTGGACCCCCGGGGCCACTCCCGGCTCCCCCCTTTGGCCTATATATCGCTCATATATCAGAAACCCTAAAACAGGGAGAGTTTACGGAGTTCCGATGCCGCTCCGTGGCGGAAACCTACAGAGAAGAAAAGCCATCTTTGGCGGGCAGATTCCGCCGGGGAGATCACCTCCCGGAAGGGGAGATCGTCACCATCGTCATCACCATCGTCACGGGAATCATCGAGATCATCATCAACATCATCCCCATCATCAGCACCATCTCCACCCCCATCCAATCTCGTCTCACAATTGCAACTCGTGTTGTAATCCATACTATCTATCCTCTCTACTCTATCGGTGTTGATTACTACTTTGTGGTGAATGCTATTGATTTTTGTTGGAGAAATATTATTGTGTCCAGATTGTTTATCATCTATTTATCCCCACTGATCATGATCTCTTTTATGTCTTGTGAGTAGTTACTTTAGTTCTTGAGGACATGGGAGAAGTCTAGTTGTTAGTAGTCATATGATGTTGAAGTAATATGTGTTGGTTGATATTTAAGTTGTGTTGCTATTTTCCTAGTGGTGTTGTGTGAGTCGAACACTCAACACTTCGCCTTATCAAGGACCTAGGGGAATACATTGTGTACAAAGAATTCTTACGGTGGGTTGCCGGAGTGACAGAAACCTAAACCCCACTTTGCACGCTTTTGCACAAGGGAACAATGGATCACCGATCGTATTGCTATGGTTAGGCTTTTGCCTTAATTACTATCTTGTATTTGCGGATGCTTGCAAGGTGTTTAATCATAAGAGTGCACTCATCTTAGTCTAGAGGGTGTACTAGCATAGATCCACCCACTCAACACTTATCAACACAACACATAGTACCGATACGGAATATGGCGAAAGCACATGACTACCTCTCCCGTGTGTCCTCAAGAACACTTTAGCCTTTATAAGTTCAGTTGCTAGGCCTCTCCTTTGCTCAGAAAGTATTGGGCCACTCGTTACTATCCAGTGTCTTTTACTTTACTCGTTTTTACTTTCCTATTGCTTATACCAAGAAAACCCCTAAAAAGTTATCTTTTAGTGCTTGCAGTTATCTCCTTGCCAAAGTCACTTGCTATTACCTTCTGCTCCTCGTTGGGTTCGACACTCTTACTTATCGAAAACGATGCAATAGATCCCTTACGGTTGTGGGTCATCAGCACCGCTTGGAACATACACCCGACAACCAGGCATGTACACCGAGCAACTGGACTAGAATGACGATGAGAGGGACAACTAGACTTCCGATGCAAAGAAGAGGGGGAGATGATAAATATTTTACACACATAAAGATGAACTCTTGAGTGATGCATGGATGAACACTAGTGGTAATTCGTTCAATAGTACATAGCGAACGAGCACACCATTTTGGTCCAAAATTCATATTTGGTTCCATGAGCACAAGAGTTTTGAGACATATTCCAATGCACTCATCCTAGACCGTGGTCCAAATTCACTCAACTATAGATGATATCATTCAAGAGTTTGTGAGCAAGTTTTGCGGCTAGGTCATACAAATCTTGAATGAATGGAAAAGTGGAGCACTAATAACCGAGCAAGTAAGTAATTTCACATTATTTTGTTCAATTGATCGGATATGCATTTTTTTGTTCGGATGCTCTTTATGTTGTTTAATTGGTCGAATATGTAAATTGTTGATTAGATGCTCTTTATATTTTTTAATTGACTAGATATGCTAATTATTGGCTAGCTGCTCTTTGTGTTGGTCACTTGGCCAGACACGATTGCTCAAAAAATGATTTTTTTACCGTTCCATGCTTGCACTTTGTATTTGAAGATCGATAAGAAAAGCTTCGTCCTCATGCGTTGCTGGTTGAAGCGAAAAGACCAACCAAAATAGCTCAAAGCTAAATGAAACCATCAAAAGAACTACCCAAAAAGGTTAGAAGGGGTTCCATGGCAAGAAATGGAAGAAAGAGAATCTGGAATGGGCGTCTGCCAACATGATAGAGATCATAATTGGCCTTCTTCTATTACAATATTTTTAGACATCTTGGCAAAGGAGGAGGCATGCATCAAGTGCAATGACATCAAGGAAGAGAAGAATGCCGAAAGGTGTGGCATCCTCATGGCGGAGACCGGAAAGAAGATCATCATCAAAGAGCTAAAGATGGATACCAAATATCTCACACTAAAAAAAGGCTTGAGTTGGATCCGGATGCGACGTTCATCATGCAAGCCTCCTGTGTGTTGATGCTGAAGCGCATGCCGACTGTTCTCAAAAAAGAAGAGGCGAAGAAGGCCAGACATTGAGTGGTGGCACGTGTGAACGACTAAACTCAAAGGGGTCGTGAACGTCCGATTGAAGAGGGTAACTTTATTGTCCGCAATGGCCGGGCTGACATTTTAGTGATTACTTTTATGATCGGGCATGTAAAAACAATGAACGTCCGCCTCATTTTAGTTATGATCAGGCGCTAATTTGATCATTACTATCCATTTCAAATTGGGTTTTTGTTGGAATAGAAGCTGGGAGAACGTTTAGAAGATGTGATTGGATTGACTCTCATATCAATGTTCGCGAATTAATCTGGACCTGTTTACCGATTGATAAATTATATGTTTTAAAGATTGATGTTGGAGATGCTTTGAGGCCCCTTCCAATAGAATTTTCTTCTTTCTTGCAAGTCTAATTAGCTAATGAATTCCCCGACTAGATAGAAACATCCATATAAAATGATGATTAATCCATGCTGAAAGACACATAGGCGGCTGAAAACACTGGCAAAAAACATAGTGCATTCCATGCTGAAAGACACGTATACACGTGCGTTATTAGCACGGTAGTCTTAGCCTCTTAGGTTGATACTGAAAGAGGTAACATTGTGTGTAATTTAGAGGATGACATTGGCGGGTAATTATTGAGCTCTAAATCGGATCTAACATCAATAATTGTTTTGTAGAAAATTAAATGTCACATATTTCTAATTATTGTGGATTTTCTAACTTACTTTTCCTGTTAGCTTGTAAAGTACTTTTAATGTATAATAGATAAAATTCATAGAAATCAAACTAATAATATTGCAATCATGGTTACTATTTAAAAGAACGCACATATATATCACTTTCTTAAATAAATTTTAAATGTATCTAGACCATTTTTTAGATTTATTGTTGGGGACCAATCTAGTATTTTGTTTATGTATGCTTGTACCTATTCGAATATGCCCTAGAGGCAGTAATAAATGTAGTATTATATTTTTGGGTTCATTATTAATGTTTATTTTTCTGAGCTATAACTTCTATGTCTTCCTGGATTTGCATATAAGCGACTACCGAAGGAAAACCCATATGCACGTGTGGAGATATAAACACAAAGTTGTTCCCACTTTGCCTCTAAGACTAACCCATATGTTACAGATGGTTTTGTTTTCGTGATCATGGGTATTCAATATCCGCTAACATATAGGAACGCATTGTTATCAGAATAAGGATGATTAACCGAACCAATTTTATGATTTGAATTGAGATTAAGTAGTCACTATGTTATGAGTAATATCATTAGAGAAGTTAACACATACATGTATCCCTAGACCATGGAAATGTTGACTACCTTCATGTTGAAAGGTGGACTTTGAAGGTGTCTTATGTTATCTGTAGATTGTGGCAATAATGGCAGTTCTCCGGTGTACTCGGAAAGTATGTTGAAGGACTTCATAGTTTAAGATGGGAATTTGCTCCTCCGACGATGGAGATATATTGTTTGTGCCCTCTCGGTATTATGCTATCCATCATCATCTGGCTAGACACCTTGTGATTTGGTCACGGGGATACCGAAATACAGAAACGAGAAAAAAAAACCCGGTAACATGATAATCTGGTATAGTGACTCAAAGGTTGATCACATGAATACTAATATAATATCACCTCAGGTTTTGTAAAGTATCGTGAAGCAAACGGATTGTCATGTTGACTAAAGGTTCATTCGAATCTTTATTCGTGTAGCTACAAGAACCATTATGGGAGTCCAGGCTCCGCTATTGGTTATTATTTCGAGAAAATACCGTTTCGGGTTCATGTCTGCATTCTACCGAACCTATGGGGTCAGACACTTAAGGATAGTTTGTTTTTTGAGTACTATAATGATAGGAGCTATTGTAAGTTGTTCTGGAAAAGTTCCAAATAGATTGTAATAGAATCGTGGAGAACACCGGAAGTGTTTCGGAGAAAACCAGAAGAGTTCCATAAATGTTTTAAGAAAACCGGGAACCGAAAGACCGGAAAAGTTTTCAGAGTGATCCAAATTTATTGTAAACTAGGACATATGCCCGGGCGTTGCAACGGGAAAAGATATCGTATCGATCGAAACATTTATTATTATAGTAGGACAACATTCGAAACCACACAAAAGTGCACGATAAGATCAAAAATTTATATGTGCAAACATTATAAATTAGTGTGCTTACCTTTTCTTTTTAAAATCAGCTTATAAATTGATTGGTGATGCACTTAATTTTTAAAAGAAAAATATATATTTATAAATTGCTCAGTTGCGCTTGTAGCTAGAAAATACTTTAGTATTTTATAAAAGAAGCATTAGATATAAAAAAAGCGATCCAAGATATTAATATATTGCATGCATCTATTCCCTTATATTTCCACAACTAATCACGCCATGAAATATTTTTCGATGATAACCATTTGCCTCCGCTCGTAATCCAAGATTTTATTTGCAACCAACTCCCGGCCGAGCAAGGTTCACTTTTATATTTAATCCGAGATTTTCTTGTGAATCAGTCCATCGAATGTTTCAAAAAAAAATCAAATATACATATTTCGAAATTATCTTACGTAATTTTTTTTTAAATGTTCATTGTAAAATTAATAAGCATTCAATCATACTCGAAAAAAAAATCTATCAATATAAAACTAATGTTCACGGACCATTCAAAAAATATTCCTAGCAAATCAAAAAAATGTTCATGACTTTTAAAATTTAAATGTGTTTCAAAATAATTTCATTATTTTCTTATTAAAAATATGTAATGCAAGAAAATTTCTGTGTAGTTAAAAATATGTTTGTGACATTTTAACAAGAATGTTCACAAATTTAAAATAAAAAGTTCATGACATTTTCAGAAAATATGTAATATAAAAACCTTCAAATTGATTTAAATATTTTATTGTATTCAAATAAATTGAACATGCATTTGAATTTTTCTAATATTTATTCCAAAATATGTTCAACCTATTTTGAAAAAAGAAATTATACAATAAAAAAATGTTCACGAAAATTAGAATAATGTTTCCTATCATTGGAAAAAAATGCTCCATGTGTTTTTCTTACATGTATCCAGAATAATATTCAAAACGTATATTTGAAAAATGATCACCATGTATTTTAAAAACTATAAACTTGTATAGAATATATTCTTATCATTCAACGTGTATTGGAAAAATATGGTCATTTTGCCCTTAGGCTCCCTTTTCTATGATATTTAATGGATGTGTCATCATTTGTCTGTTGATGCTTCGCTTGTTGATTATCAGAATTCACATGGTATATAAATAGATGTAATTTTGGTTACTGATTTTTTTAAATGTTCATTGCAAAATTAATAAACATTCAATAATACTCAAAAAAAATCTATTAGTATAAAAATAATGTTCACGGACCATTCAAAAAATATTTCTAGAAAATCAAAACAATGTTCATGACATTTAAAAGAATGAGTGTGTTTCAAAATATTCTAATTATTTTTTTATTAAAAATATGTAATGTAAGAAAATTTCTGTCGACCCGGAATATTTTATTTTTCTTTTTATTCGAAAGCCCATATCTCACGGCCCATTGGACACACAAGTCGTTCGGTCTGCCAAGCTGAACCTTTTTTTTCTTAATTTGTGAAGTGTTGGTTGATTATGCAGTAAGGGCGAGGGTTTCGCAATAAAGACAAAATCGAAAGAAGAAACCCGCCTTCCTTTATTATTAGGAAAAGATATGTTTATAATTAATTTTGAGAGTTTTTTGGAATAAATTAAAGGGCTAAGATCATTGGGATGCTCCTTAAGTAGATGTCAGATGTGGGGAACACTGATGACCCATAAGTGTAGGGGATCGCAACAGTCTTTGCGGGTAAGAATAACCCAATTTATAGATTCGACACAAGGGAGCCAAAAATATTTATAAGCCTTGACAGTTGAGTTGTCAATTCAACCGCACTTGAAAGATACTGGCTTGGTAACAATTTATTAGTAGCAACGGTGTTATGGAAGTGTCGGTGACAATGGAAATAGTGACGACAAAACAACAAAAGTAAAGACAACAAAATAAAGCAACTAGTAACAAGCAATATTAAAACTCTGTAGGCACATGAATGGATGATTGGGCGTGACATGGATGAGAAATAACATGTAATTAACATGGGGCAAGACACACAGAAAAGTAATGATCATCTAGGCATATATCAAACATTGAGCATGTATCCCGAGGGTAGTTATGCGTGCTTGCAATAAGAACTTGCAGAATATATTTTGTCCTACCATCCTGCTACCAACGAGGCCAAAAGGAACTTATGGATATTAAGGTGCACATATCAAAGAGCATCGGAACAAAGCATTAACAATCAATGGATACATGGAATTATCAAATTATAGTCCATCCCTTTGGTGTCCCAAGTTGGCACCATTGAGATCGCCGGTTTCGGACTATAATAGGTGCATACAACTTGTAGATAGGATCAAGAACAAAAATATACTCATGAAAACTTAGATGATTCAGATCTAAAATCATGATACTCGGGCCCAAAGTGTCAAGCTTGAAGAGCAACAAGATGTAGCAAAGATGATAAACACCATAGTAGATGATAAGCAACATGGCCCAAACAATCAGACGAACTATTACATGATCTAACTCATCCAATCCTTACCATCCCATTTGCCTACAACAAGGAATTACTCACACATGGATGGGGGAAACATGGAAGGGTGATGGAGTGGCGATGGTGGTGATGGTGGCGACGATCACCCCTCATCGGAGGCAAAAAACAACCTCCAGATTAGCTCTCCCGAGGAAGAACAGAGATGGCGTCGGCTACGCGATGGAAACTGGGATATCGACTTCTGTTTCAGGGTTTCCTCCTTGCATGTAAAAATAAGAGCCAAAGGGGGGCCTCGGAGTTGGGCCCACTGGTCCAGACGCCCTGGTGGCGCGGCCAGGGGGGTGGTCGTGCCACCTGGCCGCCTGGGCCAGAGGTGGCCCCGCTCTGGTCCATCTTATGGCCTCCGGAATCTTCTGGTGCGTGGATTTTCTTGAATTTTTTGGGATTTTTCTGAGATGCTTAAATTTCTCTTTTCTTGCACAAAAAAAACATACATGCAGCTCCGCTGAAAATAGCGTCAGTCTAGGTTAGTTTCATTCAAATCATGCAAGAATGAGGCCAAAACAATAACAAAAGTGTTTGGAAAAGTCGATACGTTTGAGACATA
Source organism: Bromus sterilis (assembly GCA_950022295.1). Classification (NCBI taxonomy): domain Eukaryota; kingdom Viridiplantae; phylum Streptophyta; class Magnoliopsida; order Poales; family Poaceae; genus Bromus; species Bromus sterilis. The sequence continues at coordinate 13,022,693 of OX465596.1, forward strand.
TTAGATATCCACTTGGGCCAAGAGCCCATACATGCAGGCGCCTCCACCAGGAGGGTCAAGACCCTTTAGGGTAGTGCACCTATTTGGAGGGGAAACCCTAGGGCGCCTCCACCAGGGAGGGAAACCCTAGGATGACTCCCTTGGGGATGGCCCCTTCCCTAAGAGAGGCCTACCCTCTCCCCTCTATAAATATAGGAGAGGGGCAACCCCCTCAAACAAATCTTCTTGTGCCAAAGGGATACCCTTCTCTCTTCCCATCTTAATTAGATATGCAACTGCTCCCCCTGAAGGGCTCCTCCTTCCTCCTCTTGTTCTCAGGTAGATCTAAGCTATGGATGGTGAAGCTTTGTAGGATCGACTACACCATACGCGTGGACTAGCTGTGGAGAGATCATTCTTTTAATCTTTGTTCGAGGGACTCCACCTGGATCGTTGTCTTACCATGGTTTGGTGTGTTCTTTTCATTTTCTTTTGAGTATCTAGATCTTTCCGTGTTGCCTTCCTATCACATGGTATTGTATGGAAGTTTTTAATTGTTGCTTTAGAGCATATTTTCACATTAGAGTGGATCAGGTTGAAATGCATGACAAGTTTGGTTTCTTGTTTAGACTGAATTGGTGTTAGGTGTTTCCTCTGTCGTGAACCACACCAGTTCTTGCTCTTGCGGTGATTATTCGCTCGTGTGTAGCCTTTGGTTGTGTGCGTGAATTGATAGTCCATAACGATGTTTTTGCAATGCAATAGATAAAAATCCTTGTTTCTTATTTTCTGATTTTAGGTTGTTTTGTTGATGTATAGTAATGGTCCACTATAGTTTCTTGATTCTAATATGTTAGAGTATTATTGTCAAATGTTACAATCACAATTACGATAGGAACTACCACATTATTTTTATATGTGGTGGACATTCATACGATGAATGTTAAGGCAACTCCAACGCCCCGATTCAGTTGGTTCGTGTTTGTTCGTTTGTGTCGGTGTGGCGGCCCAAAAATGCGGCTAACACACGAACACAAACACACTTATACGTGTTTGCGCGTCCGTCAACGTCCACCTATGCCCGCTTGCATCAGTGCTTGGCCCACCTTGCAGCCTCCCAACAACGTATTTTTACAAGACGGCCGCACGAGCCCGTACCTATCCACTCCACTACCGTCCCACTCCCTCCTCCGCCGGAACGAGAGCCCTAGATGACCAGAGTGCATCCACCACTATGAAGAAGTGGTTCGTCACGGGGCGGAATGAGAACGAGGCATCAGGCTCGGGCTCCGGCCACCGCCGCTGCGCTCCTACCCCGCCATCGCCACCGTTGCCACCACCGCTACCGAATTGCATCCGCATTTATGTGTTGACGCACCAATGCAGGTACTACTGGTGGTATGTATGTCTGCTATCGTGCCCAGACTTGAGACTTCCACCTTCCCAATGGGTGGCGACTGAGTCGCGACCATGTGCTCGTGCCTCCCAACCTAGCATGGGAGATGCGTCAGCGCCGGGTGCAGCAGGCTGTCCCGCTGAACTCCCTCCTGTCGTGATCACGCCGGAAGACGTCGCGAAGGAGGTGGAGTTTCAACGGGAAAATTCTAAGGAGGAGGCCATCGTCAAGCGCGTCATGGAGCTCTTGGCCCAGGAGGACCGCTTGTGGTGGCCTAGGCTAGAGGTCACCATAGCCGATAGTGTGGCACAACCGTGACCAACACCACGGTGGGAGGTGAGAGGCGCTTGTGGTGGCTTGGACTGTTCGCCGCGACATCAGTTGCCATCGCCAGACTCCATCATCGACTACTAGTGAGAGTTTGTATCCACTGTACCGGTGAAGGTGGAGATGCGCCGATTGCCGTGGTAGGTGGTACCTCACGTAGCAGGAGGAGGCACGTCTCCGCACAGAAGCCTAGAAGCGCCATCTGACGGCCAAACGCGAGGCCGCCGACTACCAAATGAACGCGGAGTACGAGGGTGGGAGGAGGCGCAAACCATCGTGGTGGACGCGTCGTCCCTAGATCAGCTGGCTGCAACGGCAGCCGCAATGGCGCGCTGCCAAGCGGCCTTCCCCTGGGTGTGGCCGTCGCCTTTCGTCAACCTCACGAGCAACGAGGACGAGGGCGACGGCGACGACACCACGTAAATGGTGACACGTCTTTTTATTATTATTTTAGTTTATTTAACTTTCATTTTAATTATTGCAATGTGGACTTCGAGGCATGTTGGTCGTGTTTTATTTAGTATATTATGCATTGTTCATTTTTTATGTCCAATTTTCCGAATTTCCTCGGTCGTATTGGGCGACCACAGAGAAAAAAGTGGAAGCGGCCTTCCACACGTTCGGTTGAAACGAAAAAAAAGGGTAAAACTGGTGTCTGCTTGCATCTGCGCGTTGAAGTTGCCTTTGGTATGGTGAGTGTAATAGGTTGTCCTGATGTAAATGCATACGAATACCAATCCATTGATGTAGGCGGCTTAGCAATGCTCACGAAATGCTTCTTGTTTTTTCCATTTAAATAACATTCTAAAGCTTTCGTAATTATAAATAATATAGTACATTATGGTTTTAATATCTTACCTTTGAATGCTAAGTTCCTTTCAATTATGAATGTAAGAAGTATTTTTTGGATAAAGGGCTTTATTACTCAAAATATTTAAGCAAGTACACCCGGCCTCTGCATAGCTAAGATGCACACAGCCGCAAGTTAAAAAAAAAAGAGCGCACGACAAGTTACAAATGAAGAACTATCGCCACTCAAGGTAGCTCTAAGCGTAGATCACGCGGCCACCCATATTGAATAAAAATATCCCTCGCCACCGCTTCCAGTCGTGCACACGCCTCTAGGAAAAGGCCTCGATATTCCACCCGTTGTAAGATGGACCACGAACGGAGAATACCCGTGCATCGATAAAGAACCTGCAAACAAGTGAAATCTTTACCCGAAAAGATCTTGTCATTTCTACATAGCCAGAGCGACCATATTACGGCGAGCGCTCCTACCCTAAGAATGGTTTTAAGCTTATTATCTATCCCGTTAAGCCAATTGCAAAAGATATTAGCAACGGATGTGGGTTGATATAAGTTTGAAGCCATTTGGATAGCTAACCAAATAGAACGTGCAACCTTACAAGTGAAGAAAATATGTTTTATTGTCTCATCATAAGCACATGAAACACATTTCTTACTCCCTTACCAGTTGCGCTTGACAAGATTATCTTTCGTTAGAATGACACCTTTTCGAAGATACCATGCAAAGACTTTAATCTTTAGAGGTATCTTCATTTGCCATATTTTATAATTATTATCGACTGGTATTTCAGGTTGGACAAGCGCCCTATACATAGAATCCACAGAGAATTTTCCATTCCTATTGAGATTCCATCGAAACTCATCGTGGCCTTGTGATAGTTGCACTCCCGCTAAATGTTCTAGCAAGGCATTCCAAGACGCTAGTCTAGGACCGATTAAGTCTCTCCTGAATGCAACATTAGGGGGTGACTCTTGCATGACCGTGGCCAGCGTATCTCCCTTGTGTCGCACAATGTTATATAGGGCCGGATATTGTTCTCGGAGTGTGGCATTTCCTAGCCATATATCCTCCCAAAATCTTATCTCCAACCCATCCTTAATCTTGAAAACCCCAAAGCGATAAAAGTATTTCTTTGTCGCCATGAGACCAGCCCAAAAATGTGAATCTCCAGGCTTCCATACAACCTGAGATAACACTTTTGTGCCGATGTATTTTCGCTTAAGGAGCGTTTGCCAGACACCATCCGAAGTCAATAGCTTATAGCCACTTACCGAGAAGTGCAGAGTTCTTGACCTGAAGGTCATGAATACCCAACCCCCCTTGGTCCTTCGGAAGGCAAACGACATTCCACCTGGTCAGTCGATACTTCTTCTTCTCGTTATCCCCTTGCCAAAATAATCTCGATCGGAAATAATCCAATATATGTAAGACCCCTTTAGGTAACTGAAAGAATGATATCATATACAGTACCATATTGGTTAAAACTGAATTTATGAGTACCAATCTTCCACCCAGAGACAACAACTTCCCTTTCCAGCTAGCTAGCCTTTTTTGTAAACGTTCTTCGACGTGCTTCCATTCCGCATTAGTCAGTCTCCTATAGTGTATGGGTATCCCCAAATACTTAATAGGGAATTGACCTTGCTCGCATCCGAATATCTCGGCATATTGAGCTGTTTCACCCTGGGCCTCGCCGAAACAAAACAATTCACTTTTATGGAAATTAATCTTCAATCTAGATAACTGCTCGAATGCTGATAATATTAATTTCAGATTCACTGCTTTATCTAGATCATGTTCCATAAAAAGAATTGTTTCATCCGCATATTGAAGAATAGATAATCCCCCATCCACTAGGTGTGGGACTACTCCCTCAATTTGGCCGTCTAGCTTGGCTCGTTCAATCATGATCGCTAACATATCAGCCACAATATTAAACAATATGGGTGATAAAGGATCACTTTGCCTTAATCCCTTTTTGGTTTGGAAGAAGTGTCCGATATCATCATTGACGTTAACGGCAACACTTCCTCCCGAAACACAACTATGGATCAAAGCACACCACTCCTCTGAAAAACCTTTCATTCTCAGAGTTTGTTGGAGGAACGACCACTTCACTTTATCATAAGCTTTTTCAAAGTCAATTTTGAAAATGACTCCGTTAAGCTTTTTAGTGTGCATCTCATGAACGGTCTCGTGTAAAACCACTACTCCGTCGAGGATATTCCTACCTTGCATAAAAGCCGTTTGTGTAGGTTTAACCACATGATCAGCCACCGAATTTAATCTAATGGTTGCGACCTTCGTGAAAATTTTGAAGCTAACGTTAAGGAGGCATATTGGTCGATACTGTTGTATCATTTCTGCCTCCAAAACCTTAGGTAGCAACACAATTTCCCCAAAGTTAAGACGGAACAATTCAAGTTGTCCAATATGCCAACATTGGAACAACTCAATAAGGTCTGTCTTAATGGCATCCCAAAAGTGTTGATAAAACTCAGCAGGAAAGCCATCTGGCCCAGGAGCTTTATTATGCTCCATTTGGAAAACCGCCTTTTTAATCTCCTCTTCAGTGAAGTGGGAATTTAAAAAGGTATTCTCCTCCTTAGAGACCTGGGGTATGTCTTCTGTCCGAGTCTCATCCATGGACAAGATATCTTCAGCTGGAGCGCCGAACAATCCTTTATAGTAGCTTGTAATATAAGCCTTAAGTTGTTCCTGACCTTCAATCATACCTTCATCCTGGTTTAGAGCATGAATACTTTTTTTCCTATGTCTGCCATTGGCAACATTCTGGAAATATTTCGTATTAGCATCTCCCTTCAGAATGAAGTTAGATTTTGATCTTTGGTACCATCTAAGCTCTTCCTCCCGCAGCATTCGTGCCACCTCCGCATTGGATTGGCTTTTAAGCTCAATATCCTGCTGGGTTAGCACTCGTATTTCTGCCGCACGGTCAAGCTCGTCAATGATGGTGCACAAACGCTCCTTCTCTTTTTTTAGAATCCCGGTTGTGTGCCTAGCCCATCCACGAAGATATTTACGCAAGTTACGGATTTTTGCGTTCCATCTTTGAACAGGACTATTACCCAGGACCGGAGTTGACCACACCCTTTTAACCATATCATCGAAACCATCCCGCAGCAACCATCCTAGCTCAAATTTAAAGCGGTGTCGCGTGTTTGGTTTCAATGTTCCGGTTAATAAGAGTAGGGGGGCGTGATCTGATAAATCCTCAATACGTTCAAGGGCGCGTACTGTTACTAATGGGTATTTGTCTTCCCAATCAGTGCTCATCAGTACACGGTCCAATTTCTCGTATGTCGGTTCAGGTAGACTATTCGCCCAGGTGAATCGTCTACCTGTCATATGTACCTCTCTCAAGTCCAAACTATCAATGACAACATTGAACAAGAAAGGCCAATGATTATCGAATCTTCCCTTGATTTTCTCATGTGGGAACCGTAGTAAATTAAAATCTCCACCTATTAGGATAGGATGGGGATCATTATTCGCTAGGTTCATCAGTTCACGCAGAAAAGCAGCCTTACGCTCGTCCTGAGCGTCACCATACACGGCAACCAGACTCCATATGAATCCATAAGCTTTGTTACGAATGTGGAATTTTATATGAAATTCCCCACTCGTATAAGCTAAAACTTCCATGGAGTCTGAAAGTACACCAAGCAGAATGCCGCCAGATCTACCACGAGGAGGGATAGAGTGCCAAGTAAAATCCATGCCGCCTGAAAGGCGATCTAGAACACTTACTGGAAAATCCCTCCTCCCGGTTTCCGAAATAGCCAAAAAATCTAATTTATGATCCCGAACATATTGAGCAATATTCAAATGCTTAGCCAAGTCACCAAGACCTCTGCTATTCATGAAGATGCCGTTCATTGGGAAACAATTGGATTTTTTGACTGTTTCAAGGATCTTTTAATTTTTTGGTTCTTTTTGTCTTTGGCGGATTTGGATTTCTTGCCGGAAGCATGCAGATCATAAATAGATCCTAGCTCCACCTCATCTATACCCACCTTCGTCATCTCACCCACAAGATGTGATAGAAGTTGTCCATCAATAGTGGCATTCGCCTCCTCATCATCTAAGGGTGTGGTGACCGACCTACTAGATGCACCTGGGTAAACCTTTAATCGGTCAAATCATACTCCATATGCTTCAAAGCGTTGGTCGAGACAACAATATCATCTTCATTTCTATCTAAGTTGATTCCTACTTTGGCTAGGTTGGAAATCATTTTGTTGCATTTGTCAATAGTGTGACACTTATTGTAGCTGGATAATGTGACACTTAATCTGGGCACATAAGACCCAAGAAAATCTAGAATCAAACCAATCGGCCGCACATGTTAACTCGGCCTCAGCACACTGTCAGTAAAATCGGCAGTAGTCGGCTCCACCGTGGTTAAAATCGAAAGCATCGCCAGATGCCAAAAGAAATATTACCAAGAAGAATCTGCACAACCGAAAAATGGGCCAACGGTGATGAATTTGGAAAAATGATGGGATTCATGAGCAAACTGCCTCGCGAGTAGTTTGGAAACACAAGTTAACACTGATCACACTTCACACACAGACGGTTGAAGGAAGAAGCAGATATTGCATTCTCAACTTCATCACTTTCATATGATATACTGTATCATATACATGCCACTGTCCTTAACCTCTAGCTAAAATCTCCAGGAGCCTCTAGCTGCAATCAAATCTTCACAAAATGCCCTATCGTTCCCTCCACCTTATCCTCCTGGTTAGCATCATCGCCGCCCTCCTCTCCGTCTCCGGCAATGTTGCCGCCATCCGTGAGCGTGAGCCCGTGGGTGGTGCTGCTCCTCCTTTCGGGGAAGGGGAGGCTGGATTCTCTCTCCCCGTCATTCACTGGAGGACCATGGCAGAGGTCGTCGAGGAGGAGATCCATTTGACTGCCACTGCCACCGCCATGGAGGAGAAATTTGTAGTACCATTCGGCCGTCGCCGCAGCTACTCATTGTACCTCGTGCAGCTTCGCATCGGTGGTGGAGATGCCGACAGAGTCCCATCGAGGTACGTTGCCTTCGATACCGGCAGCGACTTGTCGTGGAGGCAGTGTGTCCCTTGCCGGCGCTGCAACCGGAGCTATTTCCTGCGGGTCAATAGCTCCTGTGGGACACATTTGATGGGAATTGGATGCAGTGCGACGTCGTTGTTGAAAATTGCTCCCGTGCGATGTTTCACTGGCCCAAATAGCCGAGGCCCACTCGGGCGATTAAAATGGTCGTCAACGGGAGTGAAGTTATGTTTAAGACATGTGGGTCCTACTTGGCAGTGCATCTAGTTACGACCCCACTTGACAGTGCATCTAGTTACGAGCCCCACTTGGCAGTGCATCGGTTGAGACGTGTCCCCGTGCCTGGCCTGTCTGTCTGAACCTGTGTTGCTCCCTCCTCTCCGTTCCCGGCGGTGAGCCGGAGACGGTGGCGGCGATTTTGTTGCAGCGGCGGAGCTTTCCCGTTCTCGGCGACGACGGTGGCTGTGGTGAGTGAATCCGGAACCCTTGTCCTGCCCGTTCCCTCTGTGTCGAGTTAGATCTCGCTGCTGCCTGTTTCCCTCCTCTGTTTTTGGTCGATTTGATCCAGATTTGGGTGGGGCGGAGGGGGGCTAAAGGCAATGGAGCCACCAAAGACAACAACGTTGACTAGGTAATCCGTGCATCCTTTCCAACCAATGCAATTTGTGCCTCGTCTGCTTCCGCTAGCTCACAGTGCGCGCCATTGAAAAACAGGGGCGATGATGCTCGGACATTTGAATTCATTATCGAATTCTTTCCTTCTAAGCCGAAGCTAGGTGATGGTAGCGTGCGGGACATAGAGAGAGATACAATTGTGAAATGGGAGTTTGAATTAGCAGAGATTGATCCACAAGAACTACAGAGCATGGAAGAGAAGGCCGTGAGGAATGTGGTGGAAAAAATTGGGGAGACCATTTTTTGGGGTCCAGAGCAAGAGGTAGCATTGTTATGGTTTGATAATTGGAAAGGAGAGTATGTGAGAATTGAGGATGGCGAAGAGATGGTTGATGAAATCGATCGACAAGATGGCTGGACAACCAAACAGACTACGTTTCATGCAGAGCTCGTTGATCTGAAATCAGATTCTAAGGTTGGATATGTTGCCTCAAAATTGGCTGCACAAATGGTAGATGATGATTGGGCTTCAGAGAGGCAGATAATGCCCATGTGTACGGGTGAGGTGACAGTATTACATGAGGGGATGATGCAGATGCACAAGAGGTCTCTGATGGTGTTGCAAGGGTTCTTTCTGTTGATTGGAATTCAGTTGAATTAAATGAGCCAACTGATTTAGTCATTGAACCAATGGATGACACTGAGATGGCCAAATTTTTTGGCATTCCAGTAGCTGATGAAGATAAGGAAGAGAATGATGAAACTAGTATGCCTACTGATGCTAACAGAGATATATGTGAAGATGTGGATGGACAGCTGATGGAAGATGCTGCAGATGATGTTGATGATGCACATGATGATGAGTTGGTAAATGTCTATGACAAGGAAAACCCTGTTACTGCAGTAGGGAAGTTGTTCCCAAACATGGATGAGTTTAGAATGTGTTTCAAGACTTATGCAGTCAAACATGAGTTTGATGCCAAGACAAAGTGGACTGACAGAAAAAAGTTTTATGAAAGATGCAGAGGTTTTGATGGAAGTGTCAAGCCTTGCAAGTGGTACATATCAGCTAGACGCCAACCTGATGGAAGTACCATTAGGGTCAATCAAATCCCACACCAACATACTTGTATTACAAGTTCACAAAGAGTATCAACCATGACATCACAGCTTTGGATTGCAGAAAAGATCACTCCTATTTTAGCCAAGAAACCAAATACTACTGCAAAGAAACTTAAAGTAGACTTGGAAAAGCAGTACCTAATTAAGGTGAAGTATAACACAGTGTGGAAGGCAAAAATAGGGCAATGAAAGAATTATATGGTGACTGGGAAAATACATTTAGGATGCTTTATAATTTCAAAGCAGAGGTGGAGAAGAGGTCACCTGGCAGTGTTGTGGAGATTGATACTGAGGTAACAGAGGAAGGAAGAGTCCTTTTCTCAAAGTTTTTTATGGCTTTAAAGCCTTGCATTGATGGCTTCAAGGCAGGTTGTCGTCCATATTTGAGCATAGACTCATCGTTTTTGACCGGCAAGTGGAATGGTCAATTGGAAGCTTGCAATGCTTTAGATGGACACAATTGGATGTTCCCTATTGCTATTGGCTTGTTTCAGTCAGAAACAGAGGTCTCATGGACATGGTTCATGATGCAGTTGAAGAGATGCATAGGTCCAGTGTCACCTTTGGCAGTTCACACAGATGCATGCAAAGGGCTAGAAAATGCAGTCAAGAATGTGTTCCCCCATTGTGAGCAGAGAGAGTGCTTCGGCCATATGTGGATGAATTTGATCAAAAAGTTCAGAGGGGAAGAATTTGGTCGCATGTGGCCAGCAGCAAGATCTTACACTAAACAGACATATTCATATCATCTTGGTAAGATAATGGCAGCATGCCCTGAATTTGGTCCATGGGTGAACACCTACCATTCTCTATTATGGTATAGGTCAGGATTTAACACTGCCATCAAGTGTGCTCATATCAACAACAACTTGGCAGAAAGTTTTAACAACAAGGTGAAGCAGTTGAAAAACCTGCCTGTGCATGACATGGTTGACCAAATCAGGATCATGATCATGCGCTTGTGGGAATTGAGAAGAAGGATTGGTGATTGTCTGCAAGGGGACAAACTTCCTGCAGTGGTACAACAGGAGCAGAAATCTTACACATTTATCTGTTGAAAAATCTTCTGTGTGGGGTGCTGAATTTAGAGATACCAAAACTGGTAGAAGGCATGTTGTTAACACTGAAATGCATGATTGCACTTGTTTGGAGTGGCAACACACTAGGAAACCATGTGATCATGCCATACTTTTCTTGGCCTCCCGACCAAAGGTAAACATGCACCCTTATTTGCACGAATATTACTCAGTAGCAAAATTGAAGGCTGCATATGCAACTCCAATTCCAGCACTTACAGATTAGTCTCAGTGGCCTGAAGTGGACATAGAATTTTCCATCTGTCCTCCCCTAATAAAAAAAAGGATGGAAGGCCTAAAGAGAGCAGATTCAAGGCATGGTTTGAGAGAGGTGGGAGTAGTAAAAAAGGGAAGGGAAAGAAGGATGGAAAACCAAAAAGGTCCCAAAAAGGTAACAAAAATAGATGCAAGTTATGCCAGGAACTTAGGCACCGAGCTGGATCTTCCAAGTGTTGTTACACTCCTGAAAGGCCAAAGTATGTGTGCTAATTTTTTTATGTTTACTATTTGGCTTCATTTTTCAATTACAAACCAATTGACATGCTTAAATTTTTTAGGAGGAAGCGTGCAGCTGAGCCCCTTGTTGTTGAAGATTGCTGGCCAAAGAATAAGGCAAGAGGCAATGGCTGTAGAAAAAAGAGAAGTTTTGGTGAAACAATGCAAACTGAGCAAAATGGGCAAGACTTGGATGTGCTGCAAAATGAGCAAGACTTGGATGTGTTCCAAAATGAAGATGTGGTCCAAAATGAAGATGTGGTACAAAATGAGCAAGATTTGGATGTGCTGCAAAATCAAGATGTGGTGCAAAATGAGCAAGATATGGATCTGGTGCCAAATGAAGATCTTCCTGCTGATGTTGTGCAAGCTGAGCCTATATTAGAAGTTGTGTTGCCTACCCCTGTTTTTCCAGCAGATGTGGTGCCAACTGAGCCTATATTGGAAGTTGTGTTGCCAACTGAGCTTGATGATATTCCAGCTGATGCAGTGATGAAAACCAAGAGCTTGAGTGAACTGGGTGTAGTGGTAAAAAGAAGCACTGATAAAAAGAAGAAGAAGAAATCGAGTGGTAAGACGAAGCTGAAGTGAACTAGGTGTACTATGCTATAGAATAAAACTTTGCGTGAAATTGTATTTGTGTAATAATATTCAAGTTTGAGACAAAATTCAAATTTGAGCCAAAATTCAAATTTGAAGTTATTTGGTACGTGGTAAGGTGTTACAATGATTTATGTACTATTACACATGTTAGGTGATTAAACGGAGAACTTTTATTATGTGAAACTTTGGACATGAAAAATGTGCTCCAAATGAGCTCCAAAACCCCCTCCAAGCCCCCCTCCAAAGCCCCATTTGTAAGCAAGTTTTTTTTTGACCTTCTCCAAATGAGCCAAAAATGAAACTTGACATCTTAGTCATATAGAAAGATGATTGTCACAAGTTTTATATTTTTTTGAATTATTTTGAATTAGTTATAGTCAACCCTAACTTTTGAAAACCGTACAACCTCGTACGTGATAGCCACTTTTGTGAAGGGTTTTTCATAAAAAAACTTCATAGTCCAAGTTTAATATTTTTCCTAGCAACCTAGTCACATATAATGATGATTGGCACAAGTTTTATATTTTTTTGATTTTTTTTGAATTAGTTATGCTCTACCCTAACCCTTGAAAACCCCTCAAAACCCCTCAAAACCCCATCAAAACCCCTCAAAACCCCGTCCAAACCTCACAAAACCCAACACCCCATCGGACCATTGGATCACCTTGAATGGACGGTCTGGATCACTCATTAGGGCTACGTCAGCAGCGATCCGTGGCCTTCACTCTGATTGGCTGGCCTTTGTAGCCCTTTTTTTAATTGCTGGACGAGCAGAGACGCGTGCATGCGTTGTTGGGCTTCTTAATTAAAAGCGGCCCACCCTTATATCCGGGTGACCTCACAGCGTGCCTCGCATGCATGCGCGTAGCTCCGCCTCCCTCGCTCGCCCGTAGCCCTGCCTCCCTCGCTCCCCTCGCTCGCGCGCGCTGCCGACGCTGCATGCATGCACCCCGCATCGATAGAGATGAGCACGCCCAGCCGACCGACGCAGCAGGACGCAGCCATGCAGAAGCCGACCGACGCGGCAGTCTTTCAGCGCGTTTAATTGCTCATGTGCGACAAACCCACCCCGATTTAATTGATCTTGTGCGACGCGTAAACGGTTTGAATTGACCCTGTGCTACATGTGGGGTGTGTACACGCAGTGCCCCCTCGATGCAACCGGTGCCCCCTCAATGCAACGGGCGGAGAGGAAACGGTGGATGGAGAGGGACGCAACGTTTCACACTCATGCCCGCCATTACTATACCGGGTGGATGGAGAGGAAACGGTTATCCACGCGGAGGCTAGCTATTTAAGCACCCCCAACATCATCTCCCTCACCCCGCACTCTTCTCTACCACCCCCTATCTTCTCATCTTCTCCCGGCCTTCCTTCTTCATCTGCTAGTCCATCTTCTCCACCTCTCACGCCACGCCAAGATGCAGTACACCGGGGCTACCTATCGTGTGCCGCCCACCGTCCCGGAGAGGCTCTACCCTGCCCAAGTCCGCGTGGAGAACACCCTACGGGTGTGGGCGATCTCGAGGTGGAGGGGTGCAAGGGAGCTCACCGAGTTCTTCCTCTCCGCCGGCTACAACCACCTCCCCAGGGGTTCTCCGGTGATGTTCCGCGTGGAGGAGCTCACCAACAATGGGTCTCCTATCGGCCTCATTGTGAGGTTCACCAACCACTTCGATGCCTACCACCTCCTCGGGCGTGTTTTTTGGTGTGGATGCGAGTTTATCGCGTTCACAACATACAACATCTTCACCGACGTGGACAGCATCTTCCCCAGGGGCAGCATGCACACTCTCCCCTACGGCGACGACGAGTGAAGGCCTAGTGGAGGAGGAGCTTGGAGTACCCCGGTGGTGGTGCAAGTCTAGGGTCTAGTTGTGTTAGCTTATCGATCTAGGGTCCTATCTTTTATTTATGTAGTGTTGGGTTCTATCTATGTAATGGTACTATCTTAGGTAATAATATCGGTTTATGTAATGGTACTATTTTAGTATGCAATGCTATCGGTTTATGTTATATATTGATCTATGTAATGGTACTAGTTTATGTAATGATACTATTTATCTTATATATATTGATCTATGTGTCACTGATAGAAAGAAGATGTGTTCATGGCACGTTAGAATGCATGCATGTTAATTCATGTAAGCATACCCCAACAAATATATAAAGAAAAATAAATCAAAAAACATAATGTGTTCATGAAGCCGTGCATGAATGGATCTATCTATCCTCCAAGAAAACGGTTCAAATAATTTAATGTTTCACATAATGTTTTATCGGTTTACATATGTGTCTCAAAAAATGATCCATCACAAAATGGGCACGACTATTTTTTATCGAAGCAACATGCTTGTACCAAGCGGGTAGGCATGTTTTCTGTTTGGGCCTGCTTTTTCTTCTTATTACTCTACTTTTCGGGCGCCACATGTGGCTTGTTTCACCCCATGATGAATCATGTATTCCTGTAAACATTGTTGTTGAGTAACAAAGCTTGGTTAATCTAAAAAAAATGAACTCTGCACCTCCACTCTGTTAACTGAAGAATTGCTGCACATTATGAACACACATGATCCAAAGTACATGGCTAAAACCAGCAACATACATCACAGTTCATGATCCAAAGTACCAGGCTAGAGCCCATTATTACAAACCAGAATTATGAAGAACTACTTGTTCTATTGCAAGCTAAAGAGAAAGAACACATATGCAGAGCAGGCAGCTATGTGAGTCATCAACACAGCCAGGTCCTTGTTCATGTCATCAACACATATTGTTGCATCTTTTTCATCAATTGCTGCATTTTATGCTTAAAATAATCCCTTACAAACACACCCTTACAAACACAGGCAGGTTTTGCTTCACATAAATTCAAATTCAGCTAGACCCCTGAAACTACTAGCCAGACACAATAACTGAAACTTGGACCCTTGAAACTGGCTGAAACTACCCATTGACACACTAACTGAAACTCTAACAATTTCTAGCGATTGATGAACATCAAGTAAAAGAAACCCATAGCAATGACACAACAATAAAATGCTCCAGCCATCATATTTTCTTGCTGCTTCAAATCGATCACTTGCTTTAGTTGCTTGTCTATTTTCTTCAATTCACACCCCAGTTCAGCTTTCCCATTACATTGACCTGATCTGTCCGCCAAATGGGGGGCGTGTTCCACAGCAAGCGGTGCCCCAAAATTGAGGGGCCATTGGGTTGATCCCTCCAATTTCAACCTCTCAACGTAGTCATCGAGCCACTCAAAATACCCGCATTGCTTTAGAACCTGAAAAACATGGGTTGGCAACTCATGAACTAGCCTAGATCCACCACCCAAATTTGACGAAAAAAGAAAGAAATCGAGAGAAATAGACCATACGATTGGTCGATTGGTGAAGTAGACGGATCTAACCTGCCCCGGCTGTGGCCTGCTCAAGCATTTCACAAAGTCGCGCCCACGGTTGCCATTTTTCTTCTTCACACAAGTCAGACGCTTCAGAGGCTCCATGCGTGGGCAATCGGGGCATCTTGTTAGCGGCACTGGACCGTACTTCCTCCATTGGCGGGAGTCCGCGCTCGAGCTAGACATCACTCGCCGGCGGCGCGCTTCCTCGCCGGAGAAGAGGAAGAAGAAGGTGGGGGAAAGGAGGAAGGGCAAGCAATGGGGGCAGGATGGGCTGGCTCGGGCTCGTGGCTGGTTCGGGTCCGGGCACGCTGATGAGTACGGCCATGCTTATGTGGATAAGTTGTGGGTCCCGCACACATGCGAGACAGGTGGGTCCCGCGTGTCATAACTTAACCCCTTGAGTTTTGCATTTCGTGGTTAAACAGAGCCATGTCGCATCGCAGCTATTGTTTGCTTCAAAGATGTCGCACGAGAGCAATTTTGATCAACAACGTCGCACTGCTTCCATTCCACGTCAAATGTGTCGCACAGGAGCTGTTGACCCATTTCCTGCCACTCAAGGCCAACACATCCAAAACCTTCCGGCGCCTCCCATGCCAAGATCCGTTGTGCGAGGACGGAGCCCGCACGCAGTGCTCCATTAACTATGTCTCTCCAGGCGCCGGCGATGAGGGGTGCTTGTTCTGGAGGAGGTATGGCGACGGCAGCAAAGTGTCAGGCTTTCTAGGGTCTGACATCTTTCGCTTCGGCAGTAGCATCGTCTCCGGCGACGATGGAGTCTCCGGCGACGATGGCTACAACTTCGAGGGAGATGTGGTCTTCGGCTGTGCGACGAATGAAAGCACCAGCGCCGTAAGAGATTACAGCACTGGCATTCTCGGTTTAGGCATAGGTCCGTTCTCATTCGTCGCCCAGGCACGCGTGAACAAATTCTCCTACTGCGCTCTATCACCTGAGCGAAATGATCTCATTGATGAGTGGAGGAAGACCAAGAGTTATCTTCGGTTCGGCGATCATGCTGTCACATCCGGCATGAGGATTCCGTTCAAGCAAGACGGCACGAGCTACGCCGTCAAGCTCAAGAGCGTGATGTACCGGCGAGGAAGTCTCGTTGATCAACAGCAGCCCGTGGCTGTTGGAAATAACCACGATGAGGTTACCGTGTCCGGCTAGTACACGAGGCAGTCACCGGGTAGAAATAGGATTGGTTCAGGCTTTGGTCGGTTTGTTCCAACTATAAGTACCCATGTAATATCCCCAGTATTATTCAACGCAGATCAATACAAAATACAAAGGCTCAACAAGAGCCTGTTGCTATAACTCGGCGTCTCGCTTGTGTGTTCCGGCGTGAGGAATCAATCCAGTCGCTGCTTGGTGCTACGTATTATTCATTGTTCTTGCACAGATCAATTAAGCTGCTAGTACGTGCATCCCTCGTCCGCTTATACACTCGATCGGCCGGAAGTAATCGGTCGCGGTTAGCTTGTACGAGTGCATCGTCGGAAAGTACTCGACGGCTGCATCGTCAAGGTCGAGGTCTGGGCTAACAATTGGTATTTAGAGCTAAGTTTGATCTTCTAGTAACGGAAGGTCATGACGGGTGACGACAAGGACAGGCAGGTGGCAGTGTACATCGGTGCGGCTAAAGTAATTGTTGCTCCGGTGAGATCAGGGTATCCGCAATTCGACCGTGGAAACTTCGGAATGCGCCCTTCTCGCCAACGAGCTGTGGGATGTGGTCGATCCAGGTGGCGATGAGTTCAAGAAGGAGGGAGCCGAGCACCGCAAAGACAGGCAGGCGGCGTCGGCAATTTATTCGGTGATGCCGATAGATGTCCTTCAACACCTGATCGCCAAAGCAACGGCAAAGGAGGCGTGGGATACGCTGAAGGTTCTGTTTGAGGGACACACCCGCGTGAAGCAAGCCAATCTCCAGACTCTCCTAAGGAACTAGGAGACTTTGGTCATGGGCGGCGATGAGTCCGTGGACACGTTCGCTTCACGGGTGGTAACTCTCGTCAATGGAATACGCGCGCTTGGAGAAAATCTTACGGAGGCCTCGGTTATCCGTCGGTTCTTGCGCGCGGCCCCTCCGCGGTATCTGCAAATTCTCACGGCGATCGAGCAGTGCGTTGATCTCGCGACTCTCGCCGTGGATGATCTCGTTGGACGGTACAAGGCTCATGATGAGCGTATCCGTCACAGTCTCGGGGACGGGAGGAACGATGAGCACCTCATGCTTACAAAGGCGCAATGGATGGCCTTGTCGGAAGAAAAGCAAGCCGGATCCACGAGCAGCAACAAGAAGAAGGGGAAGCAGCGCTCGGTGAGAAAGAACTTCACCGACTCGGACGACGAGGATGCGCCTGCACCACCGAGGAGGAAGTTTGACATCAGAAAAGTGAGGTGTCATAAATGTGGCCTCCTTGGACACTTCAAGGCTGACTGTGAGGAAGCATCGAAGCAGAGGGCGCTCATGGCGGAGGAAGGTGATGATGGAGACATGATGCTGATGTGCGAGCTAGTGGACACGGAGGATCCAGACTTTCAAGCGTTGCCTAAAGTAATTGTTACGCTTGGGGAGGAAAAAGTTTGCCATCATAATCAAGCTCCAGAAAATTGTGTCGATGCTACTGACACAGAAGTCACCACCGTAGGCAAAGATGTGGTGCCAGAAGACCACGACCCAAGGCACCCCAACGAGGTCGTGCCAGAAGACCATGATGCAAAGCGCGACTGTGTGGTCGTGCTAGGAGCAGGCGAAGACGTGGCGCCAGAAGTCCACGCCACAGGGCATCCCGGTGGTGTCCCGCCAGAAACAGGAACTTTGGCAAGTTCAGAAGCAAGTGAATCATCTTCAATAGCACACAAACGACGCGAGTTAGACATCTCTTCAGAGGAAGCGCTTCAAATAAAATCGGTGAAGATGAAGAAAGGGCAACGGTGTTTGCATATCGAGGAACTTGAAAAGTTTGAAGACGCAATTATGAAGGAGTGTTGGTGTCGTGCTATGGATGAAGAGTTGGGATCAATCCAAGATAACGAGACATGGGAGCTTGTGAATCTTCCCAACGGACATAAACCGATAGGGCTCAAGTGGGTGTACAAAGTCAAGAAAGATGTCGAAGGGAATTTTGTGAAGCACAAGGCAATGCTTGTAGCTAAAGGATGCGTGCAAGACCAAGGTGTGGACTTCGAAGAAGTGTTCGCTCCAGTTAGAATGATGGAATCGGTGAGGTTACTTATTGCTCTCGCGGCTCAAGAATCTTGGAGGATACATCACATGGATGTGAAATCCGCGTTTTTGACTGGGGAGATAGAAGAAGAAATATATGTGAAGCAACCACCGGGGTACGTCCAAGAAAGAGAAGAGCACAAGGTACTGAAGCTACACAAGGCATTGTACGGGCTACGACAAACCCCTCGGGCATTGAACATCAAGCTTGACAGTACATTAGTTTCTCTCGGGTTTGAAAAAAGTCCACTGGAGCATACGATGTATAAGCGAGGACAAGGAAAGGATCGTCTACTAGTTGGCATCTACGTCGACGACCTGTTGATTACTGGAGCAAATGAAGATGTGATTGCAAAGTTCAAGCTGCAAATGAAAGAACTTTTCAAGATGGATGATCTAGGGCTCTTGAGTTACTACCTTGGGATCGAGGTATAGCAAAAGCCGAAAGGGATCACGCTATGCCAGGAGGCGTATGCAAAGAAGATACTTGAAAGTTGTGGCATGGATGATTGCAGATCGACACATGTTCCAATGGATCCTCGTCTTATACTTAGCAAGAAGAGCCAAGCACCCGCGGTTGATGCAACGGAGTATAGAAAAGTGGTCGGAACTTTAAGGTATCTTGTGAATACACGACCGGACTTGGCCTATTCCGTTAGCGTAGTGAGTCGCTTCATGGAAGCACCCACGACGGAGCATTGGACAGCCGTGGAGAATATACTCATGTACATCAAAGGGACAATAAACTTCGGTTTGGTCTATTTGAGAGAGAAGGAGAAGGAGATGGTGGAGCTACTAGGCTACAGCGATAGCGACTTTGCAGGAGATATGGATGACCGTAAAAGTACCTCGGGCGTGGCATATTTCTTGGGAGGAAACATAGTGAGTTGGCTATCACAAAAGCAGAAGGTGATCGCATTATCATCCCGGGAAGCTGAGTATATTGTGGCTACAACCGCGGCGTGTCAATGTGTGTGGCTAGGAAGGCTACTCGGTGACCTCACAAGTGAAGAACCGAAAGGAGTGGTGCTCAACGTTGACGACAAGTCTACAATCTCTTTGTGGAAGAATCTAGTGTATCGTAATAGATACAAATACAACGATACGAGGTATCACTATCTATGAGAGTGTGTGGAAGAAAACAAGATTGAAGTCAACTATATTTGCACCGATGATCAGCTTGCAGATATCCTAATCAGATCTTTAGGACGACAGAAGTTTGTGAAGATGCGACAAAGGATCGGTGTCCAAGCTTTGAAGTGAGGACATCGTGTTTAGGGAGGTGATTGTTGGAAATAACCACGATGAGGTTACCATATCCGGCTAGTACACGAGGCAGTCACCGGGTAGAAATAGGATTGGTTCAGGCTTTGGTCGGTTTGTTCCAACTATAAGTACCCATGTAATATCCCCTGTATTATTCAACGCAGATCAATACAAAATACAAAGGCTCGACAAGAGCCTGTTGCTATTCTCGCTTGTATGTTCCGGCGTGAGGAATCAATCCAGTCGCTGCTTGGTGCTAGCGTACTATTCATTGTTCTTGCACAGATCAATTAAGCTGCTAGTACGTGCATCCCTCGTCCGCTTATACACTCGATCGGCCGGAAGTAATCGGTTGCGGTTAGCTTGTACGAGTGCATCGTCGGAAAGTACTCGACGGCTGCATCGTCAAGGTCGAGGTCTGGGCTAACAGTGGCTATATTCCTCCGTGAAGAGGAGGCGGAGCAGCTGCCCATGCTGGTCGACTCAGGGTCACCTCTGATCTGGCTTCCCAGTGACATCTTCGACCCTCTGGTGCATAGGATCGACGACGATATATCTTTGGTCAGGGTGTCCGATCCCACTTCTAACCCGGACATCTACTGCTACGATGGAGACATGGCCGATGTCGAAGCGGCGACGGTGACTCTCGGCTTCAATGGAGGGGCAGAGCTAGAGCTATTTGGAGACACATTGTTCTTTGAAGGCATAGGTGGTAAGTATGTTTGTTTGGGGGTTGCCGTTGATAGGAGGGCGGTACTAGGGATGATTGCTCAGCGTAATACCAACGTTGGGTATGATCTATCCAGCAGAGAGATCACCTTTGATCGTCATGTATGTGCCTGAATGTGGTTGTATCTGCTAGCGAGTGGTTGTAGCTTTGTCTGGAGTCTGTCTGGACATAGCTGTAGTCTATCGTCGGACATGAATAAATGTCCATTATCTGCTCTATGAGCAAATATTAGTTGAGAGTTGCAATGATTTTAGTGAAATTCTACCTGCTCTTCCTCTATGGATGCTTTGATTGATTTACAGTTACACACACATGATTGTGGTGATTTAGCAAATGCTGAGGGGAACACTAACAACACATGAATCTTGTGGATGCCCACGAAAGGACACTCACACACAAGGTAGAAGCAGAGAGACACACAATTTGGCACCCCACACAAGTTGTGCCTTTTCTTCCTCGATTTTTTGGCAGCGCATACAACGTGTGCCTCTTCTCCCCCGAAAAAGTTTTTGTGGGGCTTCTAAAGGGAAACTTGCAACACAGGCATATGCACGTCCACACCACACACGCCTGACTTTTGCGTTGCCCACTTACAAAACAAATATTAGTTGCGGTCAAGATATAAATCACACAGTTGCAGTCGAATGTGTAGATACGCAATTGCAGTCGAGGACAGCATTTGCAGTTACAAACTTAATGTTGAACATGCAATTGCCTTTTTTCCAATAAAAAAATAAAATCAATTATAATTGAAAATGATAGTTATAGTTATAATCAAAAGAAACATTTACAAACCCAAAAAACAAAACAAAAAAATTCAAAAAGAAAAAACAGAATCTACAAATAAAGAAATGCAAGATAAACAAAAAAATACTCGTCAACTGAGACTTCGCGAAGTCCCCATCGACTGAGATTTAGCCAAACTGTTATAATAAAATAGCTATGAAAGTGTTCTACATCATTTAAAGCATAACAAAACTCCAACATTTGCCTTAAATGTATATTTGGTGCTTTTGTTTCAGGGTGGTTTAAAAAATCAGCCTCAAGTGATGTAAATTTATATAATGCAACCAAGTTCCCAAACGCAACATACATCACTCCACGCATGTCAATTAACAATTATTGTTGAAATTTTCGCGTGTGTCCGCCTCGCATCTGCCTTTGAGTGTCGGTGAACAATTTTTAGCCGCCCTCTCTTTCATCCACCCGGACCCGGCCCCGCTGCGACTTCAATTGCCAACCCCGCCGCTCAGGACGACCGCGGGCACCCCCACCGTCGCGCCGATTTGGGTTTCGCCGCCGATGATTTGAGCGTGATTCCGATCAATCACTACCCTCTCTCGACTAGTAAATGAGACTCGCCTCCCGCAACAGGTCTCTAGTGTTGATTGGAAGTTGCCCAAAAATCTCGTGCTAGCCTTGCAACTTCTACGATCGAGCCTCGTCGCCCGTGCGACTTGTTCTCAGCGTTTTGTTGGACACCTTCTTCATGTGTCGACTACTACGAGGCCTTTCCTTCATATCTACGTAGTCAATTATTTTCGGCATGGTGATCACCGTCTTCGACATGCAGCCGGGCTATTTCCTCGTCCTCGCACTTTAAGTATCTTAGGGTAGTTGTTGGAGAAGTTTGTGCAGTTTTGGTGCCCTATTTTAGGGTTGTTGTTGAAGAAAAAAGTGCAGATGATGTGAACTTCATTTTTTGTGTTCAATTACACCTTCTTTGTGTCGCGTCACCTCTGGTCTCACGATCGCCCTATATAGTCATCGTTGACCCATCACCGAATCGTCTACCATCATTTGTCGCCACTTTGAGATCTTCGACCTGCAAGTTTTCATCACCGGCTGGTAGGTAAGCGACGCCTCTTATACGATCGATGGCAGACAATGATGGCAGACTGCAACCTCCTCTTGCCCGACCTGTTCCACGCCTCGAAGCGGCTTCATCCATGGTTGTAAGTTATTCTCCTTCTCCGAGCTCATCATAGTTGAGCATATGCTAGGATTAGATCTAAGAGCATGTGCTAGGCTAGATCCGAGAGCATGTGATGATGTGGTAGCATTGTAGGCTCTGATCTATTATTATGTGTTGATGTGATATCTATTTGTGGTGACTAATTGATAGTTAGTGTTTATCCATGTAGGCTTTGATGATGTCCATGCTTATTTCCATCTTGACAAGCATTGTAGACTCTAATCTGGGAGCGTGTGGTGATGTGCTAGATGTTGCAGATTTTTTATGTTCTTGGAGATGGGTGATAGTATGATAGTAATAGTATTATAGATAGTACGTGTTGAACTGCATGATTGATCTCTAGTATGCTTGCTGTCAACGCTTGTAGGACATGAGCACTCAATATTTTAGCCAAGTCATTGTGGTGTCCGAGAACCAAATCGCACTATTGTATGTTGAGGATCTGCAGCCTCTCAGCAAGGATCATACGCCTCTGGATTCAAATGTCTTTGAGGAGCCTATTGTGCCTCCATCTTATGTAATGGTTGTGTGTAATGTTGTTGTTGTTGTTGACACACACTGGTTGTTGATGCACTTAAGCAGCCAATCATCAAGGTTGTAAAGCAAAAGGATCCTCCGAAGGGGAACTCCATGAAACGATAGTCGTTTATGTTCACCTTCATGCTTAACAAGATGTGTGACATTATATCAAGTGGGTGAGGAGTAAAAAGGCTTCAAGTATGTGCACTTGAACTTTGTTTCCAAGCAGGTGTTTTGAGTTCTATGGCCAAGAGGTCACTGCAATCCAGGTCTAGAACCACCTCAAGAAATGAAGAGCGAGATGGATCCAAGTGTCCATGTTGAGACACCTTAGCAACGCTCAATTGGATGATCTTCACGATTATCTTGCAAGAAGATCGATACCAAGGACACCTTACGGTTAGGACGACTACTAAATATCATTGTCTTGATTTAGCCTTTGTAATATGCCAATAACCACTAATTGGACTCTGTTTCTATGTTAGGATCACCCCAAGGATGCCATGTTCCTCAACACTCCTATCCAAAACTATTCCTAGATGCCGCATATCTTATCCTAAGCGTTGGATACCAGCAAGCATGCCATGGGTTCAAATGAGCCGCTCGATTCGCTCATGCATGAGTATCCAGACACCTAGGAGTTAAGAGACCATCGTTCTTGATGGTACTGGCAAGAGTAGCAACCACACTGATGTGCTTCACAGGAAGAGGAAGAGGCGGGCTTGATGGAGGAGGATCTTAGTGTCTTCAACAGCACGACTAACAATGGACCTTTAACGACAATTTTGATATAATTCGAATGGCATTTTGAAATAATCATTGAAATCAATCTTTTGAAATAACTAAAATTCATTGTTTCAAAATTTTGAAATTCCTTTCAAAATAATATATTTTTTGCGAGTATTCGAAATGATATTTGAAATCATTTTTTATAAATTTTAAAGCAAATAATTGAACTAAATAATAATATATTTTTCAACAATAGAATTCAGTTTTTGAAATTATTACTATATTTTTAATATTTTACATTTTTATTGATCAAATAACTTTATTTTGAAATTAGACTAAAATAATTGATGTAATACTGAGTATAGCTATTAGTTTAGTTCATAACAGGAAACGATGCATGCACCTCTTCGGGGTCAAAGCATCGTGGGGCTATGGTAGGGCCCTTTTCTAAAAATTTATTGGTGTAATGAAATAAAATAGACTTTTGAATTTCGGACTCTTTGAATTTCTTACTTTCTTTCTAAGGATTTGAAAAGCAATTTGTTATTCATTCCGTAACCCCCTCACCATCTTCTTTTAATCTTTCACGTCTTCTAAAAAAACTAAAGCAACGAGTGTTAGCAGCAAATGTTTCGGGCCAACCAAGCAGCAGCAGCTCGTTAATTGCATCACATCAGCTAGCACAGAGAAGCCAAGACTGGCACACCAATGAGTTTGCTACGACTGGGCAATTCAAGCGAAAGGATGCTTGGAACTTGGAAGAACTGCCTAGTTGCTCATCTTCGTTTAATAATAATACTTACTACTGTAATGTTCAAATCGCAACAAAACTACCAGATAAACACACGACACGAAGCACAGCATATAAAGAATCTCAACGCCCATCTTAGAACATCCTATAGTAGCAGCGCTACCTTCCATACTCCATTCAGGCCCAGCAACATTCTTCGAGAACCCTTCGCAGAACAAAACATGGACTCAAGGTGTACTGACACATATGGACAGAATGACTGCTGCTTGTAGACTTCCGAAAAATTTCCATCATGACTAGCTTCACTTATGCCCTCGAAAGTACATGTAGACTTTCTGTGACCACCAAACAACAAAGAAAAGAAAATTTGGTATTAGTACTGAATTCTAGAATAATGCATCAGAACAAGTATCATGATAACAGACCAAACACAAATAATGGGGGTGCATTTAGCATCACTTATGGACCTATGTATGGATCAAGACATCGGTGCATCATTTATTCGCACGCCCATCCAGAATGATGACCAAACAAAGAAAAGGTACTAATACAGGAAATGTTAGGAGCTCAAAGGAGCCCTGACGTCTTTACCGGACGTCAACCTAGGGATCTGTGTGCCCAGATGCATTCTAGTACATTCCCATGCTATAACAAATGCTTAGAAACTTTGTTAGTTCTACTGTTCTACAACATCTTTACCGGACACCCCCCCTAGGGAACTAACATACCCGTGCCAAATGTTTTGACGACTATTTGTCAACTACACAGAGGCACAGCTATAAGCATACTGTGTCTTTGCGAAGCTTACTGGATTTAAAACAAAATGTGGTAAATGGTTACACAACACATTAAAGAAAACATTGCATTCAGTCGATGTGAACTAAGTACATATAATAATCCATAAGTGAAATATATGGAACGCCTACTAGTCCCAGTATTTCATGCCCTAAATATGACCAGTATGTGAGCATACCAAGAAAATATATAAGAACAGGAAAAATAGCAAACCAACAGAAGGCCAGAGGATGCTAACTGAGAAATTATCTCTGACCTGAAGAACCCCGATGCTCAGCAGTGTCTCCAAGCAAAATAGTGCAAACCCCACAAAGTAAAAGATCTGCACGAGAAAATAATTGGTACTTAATGCTCTAGAAGTTGATACTTGAGAGATAAATTTACTTCAAAGTGTTTGACATATTCAAGAGATCGCAGGCAAAATATGTCCAGCTCTCAATGAAAGGAGGCGTGAAGGGAACAAGGTAACAGGGAACAATGCTCTCACCCCAATTACCACATGCTCAGAGAAAGTGTCGATCGCAGCCAATATGCCCCTGGAGAGAAAAGGAGGAAGTTTAGCTTTATAATATAATTAAAAAGAAAGTTATGTACTTCCAATATTGGGTGCCTATGAAGAGATGAAAGCATGGGTCTTAAGCTAAAAATATATAACATGCATCCATTCAATAGTCAATCAATTTCAGTCGGCTACATACATACTGGTTGAATAAACTGTAGGATGGTAATAGACTTCATCAGATACTTGAGATATTGAACTGTCAGTCACCCAGTACAGAACACTGGCAACTAGATCATGCTAGAAGAGAAGAAGCAAACAATTTATTACAGAGCTTGTAGGAACATAGTGAAGCAAGCAATTCAAAATTTCAGCTGTGTTAACACTATGGAAGTCAAAAAATAGTGAAACCACATATACTACTCCCTCCGACTCATATTCGCTCAAATGGATGTATCTAGCATTGCAATACATCTAGATACATCCGTTTGAGCAACAAGTAATATGGCTCGGAGGGAGTACTAATCTATACAAGTTTAACTTCTATTAATTGTTAATGTCCTGATAGTTTCAATAAAACTGCCCTCGTAGTGTTAGTGGTGACCAGTTGTTATGAACAGTAACATTGGTGCAAGGGCTACAATGTTCACTGAGTAAATGCAACTTACGTTAATGATTTCCCTTGGAATACAATTGGCGGAGCAATGGCAGCAATTATGCAAAAACCAATGTGGATCTGCACAAAACAGCAAGGCACAAAAATGTGGCCCATGCGATAAGTAATAACTATTGCAGCAGTTGAAATGTCGAGAATAAGCATTGCAGGCACATCTTACCAGGTAACATAGGAAAAACCATCCAAAACTGAATGCACTGTTAGTCCTGTTTCACAAAGTTAATGAAGACATGTCAGAGGCTTCCACGCATCAGAATGAACAGTTCAGTTTCACTCAAATTGTTAAACAACTGGACAGAAATTGTTGTCACTTCTAAATTCTATCTTACTACAATATTAGGATGAATATAACCATCCATTGGTCACTGATACATGAGATGGAAACAATGAGTAGTAACTAGTACTGGTCCACCAGAATATGTTGTAACCACCGTAGCTAGATCGTGTCGTATGCATCATGGATTGCGTAGATAAGAAGTTTTTCACGCAAGTAATGCAAAAGTTCTAACTATTCTCTGATAATTTCGGTACATGAAAACAATTAGTAACTAACTATTGCAGTTCAGCATAAACTTTTAGGCAAAAAGATACACTCTGTAAAATGAGTAGGTGGAATGCACTAAAACAAATAGTAAATTCATTGTTTTTAAGGCGTTAAGGCGTTTTGAAGCGGAGGGGGGGGCGCTCTGACGCCTAGGCGGGCGCTTTGGACGCCTAAAGCGCCCATTTTTTTGAAGCGGGAGGGAGGGCGCTCGGACGCCTAGGCGTCGCCTAGGCGACGCCTTGAAAACCATGAGTAAATTCACTCGCTGTGTTTGTTTTTACCATTGATAGGAAGAAGTGGTAAATGGTACCTCATTGCACGATAGAGGGGTCTATACCACATCAAGTAAGAAAGGGGTATTCCAAGCAAAGCATAGATTGTAGCAAGGAAGAACAGCTTTGAATCTGCAAGCATAAACAATCCAACCATTCAGCATCAGGCAATGTACAAAAATACCCATGCATTCATAGGTAGTCATGAAAACCCACCTCCCTCCTTGATCCAGCAGACTATGACAGCAATAAAGTTCCAGGAGAGGCAGAGCACAATTCCTGCAAATTAAGATAATACAAAATGGAAACTATCATGACTAACCACCTTTGAAATGAACCGTACTTACAACCTACAATGCCACGATTGCATAATTCTGATACAACAAACACACTACAAGCAGCCAACAAGTACGTACCAAGCCAGCTTGCGAAAGCCAGATACTGTAACTTCTGCACGTTGGCGGGTATCTCATTGGCGATGTCATGGTGGATAATCGGGAAAAATGGCGGCCAATTCTTGTCCTCCATGGGCACTCCAGCTGCATCAAAGAATTGAGGGGAAAACAGAAATAAGCACACTACTACTGTGAGTGTTGACACAGCTCATAATTCGAACATCATTGACACTAGCAAGGGGAGAGTGGCTCACCATTCCTGAGTGATTCCTCCCTCCTTTTGATATCCTGGAGCCACAGAACAAACGTGGTGAGACACAACACAGCCTAATCAACTAAAGCTTAAGGGCAAAGGTGAGAGTAAAAAGTTGTAAAACCCACCGCCTCACGGCGCTTCAGATCTGATTCCCACGAGGAGAGCTCCCTGGCCTTGCCATTCGAGTCCTGCGCGGCGCACCAAAACCATCAGATTCGTACAACCGAACGAACAAAAACAAAAAAAAAAGGATTACTAGCCCACGAAGCGTCTTACCCCCATGTTGCCGAGGGGCACGTCGACGGTGGCGTCGCCCCTGCCGCCGCCGCCGCCGCTGAAGCCGATGGGCTCGGTCCGGAACGCGTGCTGCTGCTTCCCGCCTCGGCCCCCTCCATTCTGCAGCGCGAGAGAAGAAAGCACGCGGAAGTTCAGATCTGCCGAACCACTAGGCGGCAAGGGTTTTTCCGCAAAACAAAACGGATAGATGAATGGATAGGGGGGATAGGGGATGGTGGCTCACCGAGAAGGGGTTCTCGTCGGCGCTGCCCTCGTCGAAGGGGTTGGGGTCGTGATGCATGCCGGGCTCGCCGCTGGGTGGCTCGGCCTCGCCGCGCGGTGGGGAAGAGGGGGCGGGGAAAGCGGCGGTGCTGGACGCGGGTCGCCTCCAGTCCAAGCAGTTCCGTTCCTTCTTGGTGACGCTTTTCACGTGACTGCCGCTGGTGGTGGTGTGGGGTGGAAGGCGACGCGACTGGAGGAGTTAATTGCAAATTGGTACCACAATTCAGACCGTATTTACAGGATGGTACCACTTTTCAAATTTTTTGCAAATACGTACCAAGATACAGGCAGCTCGTTGCAAAATACTGTATTTCTACATATCTGACAGATCGGGCCCATTGTCAGGCTTCAAATGGTATCTTTTCGGCATATTTTGTTTTGCAGAAAACCCCTCTACTTTTTATTTAATCACAAATAAATCTTCTGGCACAGTGTAAAAAATCGTTCACGCTAGGATTGTAAATCGGGCGTCACCTGACCAGTGGGCTACAACACGGCTAACGTAGCATTTAGATCTGTATCATACATCTGTTAAGCGGGCTGTAAATCTTTAACGCAAAAAAAAGCGGGCTGTAAAGCATTTATACTGCTGGTTTTCTTTTGTGTATGATTCTACTACTGGTTATTTTTTAAATAAAGTGTAAATCGTATATAAACTCTAATCTCGTATTGGAAATTATGTACATAATAAATTATAAACTCTTAAAATTTATTAAATCATATATTAATATAATAATTCATATAATTAAATTGCTACCTTCTTGTTACGCGTAATGACGATAAAGCTAAATGTAAATATACTAATTATAATTCATTATTAAATGTAAAAATATATTCTAATTTAAATACATAAAAAATGCAGACCTAGGATGTAAAAATATGCGCGATTTAAAACACGAACATACTTAATTATATTTAATTTGTAATTCTATGAATATTTATAAAACATAAATTATTACACAGCGGGGGCATTATTTATTTATATTAGACATATTTAATAATTAAAACACGTTTCAAAACACTAACATATGTAATTTTGCATAAGCGTAAATATTTTAAATTATATTTAGCTTTTAACTACATGAACATTTTAATAATAATTATTTATAAACATAATTTAGAACATCGTGGGAGCTTTATTTAGTTATATAAGACATATTTAATAATCAAAATATGAACATACGTAATTTATAAGACATAATTTTGCATAAGCAAAATATTTATAAAACACGAATATAGAATAGTTAATAATACCGCTAGATATAAAAAATAATTAATAATATTTAATAATACCAGCAGCTATAAAAAGTATTTATTAATAATTAATAATACCAGCAGATATAATAAAAACACGAACGAATATAATTTATATACGTTTGACGCTTTATATAAAAAATAACAAGCAGCACAGGCCCATTGTCAGGCTCCAGGTGGGCTTTGCAGCATCTTAGTCACTATATGAACATGTTTTGTGCTAATCTTGCAAATCTTTGAACGTAGTCCATTGGTCGCGGGACGCTAGCTCTATCAAGAGGTCGCGGGTTCGATTCCCAGCCAGAACATATTTTTAGACTTTGCCAGAGGATTTATTCGTGATTAAATAAAAAGTAGAGGGGCTTTCTGCAAAAAAAAGATGTCGAAAAGATACCATTTAGAGCCTGACAATGGGCCCGATCTGTCAGATACGTATAAATACAGTATTTTGCAACGAGCTGCCTGTAACTTGGTACGTATTTGCAAATTTTTTGAAAAGTGGTACCATGCTGAGAATACGGTCTGAATTGTGGTACCAATTTGCAATTAACTCCGACTGGAGTGGGTGCTGAGAATACGGTCTGAATTGTGGTACCAATTTGCAATTAACTCCGACTGGAGTGGGTTCGGTCCGCTTCAACACGCGTCGTCGTCTCGCGCCCACGCGGCAAGACGAGAGTCAGTCTCGGCGGGAACCCGAGGCCTCTGTCCGGCCCGAGTGGGCGCGGCCCCCTCCGAGGGACCGCGTGCCGCTCCGGGATCGGATCATCGACAACCGCCGAGACCACGATGCCTGCGACCATATCAACCGGCGACGCCTCAAGACCGAAGGAGCATCCAGAGGCTTCCACGGGCATCGAGGTGGGCACTACGACAGCGACGAAGATCGAAGCCCATCCCCCGAGCCTCCGGGTCTGAGGGTCTTCAGCCGGGAGATCCGTCGCGCCAAGTTCCCGGATCGATTCCGTCAACCCACCAGCGTCAAGCCGTACCCAGGAGAAACAAACCCCGAGGTATGGCTTTCCGATTACCGCCTTGCGTGTCAGCTGGGCGGCGCACGGGCCAACACTTTAATTATCCGCAACCTTCCACTGTTCATGTCGGATACCTCGAGGGCCTGGCTGGAGAACCTCCCCCCGAATCAGATCCGAGACTGGGGCGACCTGGTCGGGATCTTCGTGGGGAACTTTCAGGCACCTATGCACGGCCAGGAAACTCGTGGGATCTATGGAACTGTAGGCAGAAGGCGGACGAGTCCCTCCGGGACTTCATCCAACGCTTCTCCAGGCTCTGCACCGAGCTGCCCAACATTACCGACTCCGACGTCATCAGGGCGTTCCTTGCGGGCACAACCTGCAGGGATTTGGTTCACGAGCTGGGGCGGCAAACCCCAACCAAGGCCAGCGAGCTCCTTGACATCGCCACCAAGTTCGCCACAGGTGAAGAGGCGGTGGGTGCGATGTTCAAGGGGACCAATGGCATGGGGAAGCAAAAGGAAGAAGTACCGGGAGGATCCGGCTCGGTTCTGGCCGGGCCACGAAAAAGGAAGAACAAGAAGAAGAACAATCAGGGTCGACAGGAGGTCCACGAGACCGGTCTGGTCGCGGCCCTTGATCGCAAGAAGCCACGGGGCCCTCAGGGAGACCCCGGGGTGTTGGACGACATGCTCAAGAAGCCGTGCACTTTCCACAACGGCCCGACAAATCACAACCTTGAAGATTGCAGGCTCCTGCGGCGCTACTTCAACCAGCTCGGTCTTCCGACCGAGGCAGCAAAGAAGGAGGCGACAAAGGATCAGAAGAAGAAGAAGGACGACGACGACGCCTTCCCCCAAGTCGGGGACGTCTTCATGATCTACGGAGGGCCGACGACCCGCTGCACCGCTCGACAGCGCAAGAGGGAACGCTGGGAGGTCTTCTCAGTCGAGGTAGCCACACCATCCTACCTCAAATGGTCGGAAACAACCATCACCTTCGACCGAGACGACCACTCGGACCGGGTTCCGAACCCGGGGCAGTACCCGCTTGTTGTCAACCCCATCGTCGGCAACACCAGGCTCACCAAGGTCCTGATGGACGGAGGGAGCAGCCTCAACGTCGTCTACGCCGGAACCCTCGACCTCATGGGGATCGAGAGGTCCCAAATCCGGCCGGGCGCGGCGCCGTTCCACGGTGTCATCCCGGGGAAGCGCGTCACCCCCCTCAGGCGCATCGATCTGCCCGTCTGCTTCGGCATGCCCTCCAACTACCGCAAGGAGACCCTCACGTTCGAGGTTGTGCCATTCCAGGGCACATACCATGCGATCTTGGGCCGGCCCTGCTACGCCAAGTTCATGGCCGTCCCGAACTACACCTACCTGAAGCTCAAGATGCCGGGACCCAACGGGATCATCACCGTCGGATCCTCGCTCGAGCACGCATACCATTGCGACGTGGAATGCGTCGAGCTCACAGAGTCCATCGTCGAGTCCGAGGCCCTCGCGGCTGACCTCAACGATCTGGCCAACGAGGTCCCCGACCCCAAGCGGCACGCCAACACCTTCGAGCCTCCAGAGGACACCAAGACGGTTCCACTCGACCCCACCAGCTCGGACGGAAAGACATTGAAGGTTAGCACCTCGCTCGACCCCAAATAGGAAACAGTGCTCGTCGACTTTCTCCGCGCGAATGCCGGCATATTCGCGTGGAGTCCCTCGGACATGCCTGTCATACCGAGGGATGTCGCCGAGCACTCCCTTGATATCCGAGCCTCCTCCAAGCCGGTGAAACAACGTCTTCGTCGG
The DNA here is from genome assembly GCA_950022295.1 of Bromus sterilis. Lineage (NCBI taxonomy): Eukaryota > Viridiplantae > Streptophyta > Magnoliopsida > Poales > Poaceae > Bromus > Bromus sterilis. The sequence continues at coordinate 13,054,823 of OX465596.1, forward strand.
TTCGACGAAGAGAAGCGCAGAGTCATCGGCGAAGAGGTCCACAAGCTTTTAAAGGCCGGATTCATCAAGGAGGTGTTCCATCCTGAGTGGTTAGCTAACCCAGTTCTAGTAAAAAGAAGAATGGGAGCTGGAGGATGTGTATAGACTACACTGGTCTAAATAAAGCATGCCCTAAAGTTCCCTTCCCTTTACCTAGAATTGATCAGATGGTTGACTCTTTCATCCTGATTTGGTGGTAGCCGGAATAAGCAGTCAAGGAAAATTGGTCCATAGGTCTGACCATGTCCCCCAGTGATTCACAAACATACATCGTTCGATTCTAGCGCCATTCGAGGGGAACTGGGTCCTGAAGAAAAATGATATAAAGAAACTACGTTTCAATCATCTGTTTTCCTGAAAAATTTGACACCATTTCTTGAATGGGGCCGTGTTCGCCCAAGACCCCGCCGTGTGACACCATGTGATGATTTTCCCGAACCCTAGCACATCATAGAATGTTGCCATGGCCGGATTGGGAGCAGCGCGTTGGTGCATTACCTCATTACCTGGGATCCGATGTCATTTCAGCAAGTACGAAAGTCAAAATACTTGTTTATAGCTCACTAGAAACGGGACCGCGGGTCGATAAAAAACTGGTCCATAGGTCCGACAATGTCCCCCAGTGATTCACAAACATACATCGTCCGATTCTAGCGCCATTCGAGGGGAAATGGGTCCTGAAGAAAAATGATATAAAGAAACTACGTTTCAATCATCCGTTTTCCTGAAAATTTTGACACCATTTCTAGAATGGTGTCGTGTTCGCCCAAGATCCCGCCGTGTGACACCGTGTGATGATTTTCCCGAACCCTAGCACATCATAGAATGTTGCCATGGCCGGACTGGGAGCAGCGCGTTGGTGCATTACCTCATTACCTGGGATCCGATATCATTTCAGCAAGTACGAAAGCCAAAATACTTGGCTATAGCTCACTAGAAACGGGACCGCGGGTAGGTCCGACCATGTACCCCAGTGATTCACAAACATACATCGTCCGATTCTAGCGCCATTCGAGGGGAAACGGGTCCTGAAGAAAATTGATATAAAGAAACTACCTTTCAATCATCCGTTTTCCTGAAAATTTTGACACCATTTCTTGAATGGTGCCGTGTTCACCCAAGACCCTACCGTGTGACGCCGTGTGATGATATTCCCGAACCTTAGCACATCATAGAATGTTGCCATGGCCATATTGGGAGCAGCGGGTCGGTGCATTACCTCATTACTTGGCATCCGATGTCATTTCAGCAAGTACGAAAGCCAAAATGGTCCATAGGTCCGACCATGTCCCCCTATGATTGACAAACATACCCCATCCGATTCTAGCACCATTCGAGGTGAAATGGGTCCTCAAGAAAAATTATACAATGAAACTACCTTTCAATCATCCGTTTTCCTGAAAATTTTGACACCATTTCTTGAATGATGCCGTGTTCTCCCAAGACCCCACCGTGTGACGCCGTGTGATGATTTTCCCGAACCCTAGCACATCATAGAATGTTGCCATGGCCATATTGGGAGCAGCGCGTCGGTGCAATACCTCATTAACTGGGTTCCGATGTCATTTCAGCAAGTACGAAAGCCAAAATACTTGGCTATAGCTCACTAGAAAGGGGACCGCGGGTCGAGGAAAATTGGTCCATAGGTCCGACAATGTCCCCCAGTGATTCACAAACATACATCGTCCGATTCTAGCGCCATTCGAGGGGAAATGGGTCCTGAAGAAAAATGATATAAAGAAACTACGTTTCAATCATCCGTTTTCCTGAAAATTTTGACACCGTTTCTTGAATGGTGCCATGTTCGCCCAAGACCCCGCCGTGTGACGCCGTGTGATGATTTTCCCGAACCCTAGCACATCATAGAATGTTGCCATGGACGGATTGGGAGCAGCGGGTTGGTGCGTTACTTCATTACCTGGGATCCGATGTCATTTCAGCAAGTACGAAAGCAAAAATAGTGGGTCATAGCTCACTAGAAACGCGACCGCGGGTCGAAAAAAATTGGTCCATAGGTCCGACCATGTCCCCCTGTGATCGACAAACATACCCCATCCGATTCTCGCACCATTTAAGGGGAAACAGGTCCTCAATAAAAATGATATAAAGAAACTACCTTTCAATCCTCCGTTTTCCTGAAAATTTTGACACCATTTATTGAATGGTGCCGTGTTCGCCCAAGACCCCGCCGTGTGATGCCGTGTGATGATTTTCCCGAACCCTAGAACATCATAGAATATTTCCATCGCCAGATTGGGAGCAGCGCGTTGGTGCAATACCTCATTACCTGGGATCCGATGTCATTTCAGCAAGTACGTAAGCCAAAATACTTGGCTATAGCTCACTAGAAAGGGGACCGCGGGTCGATAAAAAATGGTCCATAGGTCCGACCATGTCCCCCTATGATTGACAAACATACCCCATCCAATTCTAACACCATTTAAGGGGAAACGGGTCCTCAAGAAAAAATGATACAAAGAAACTACCTTTCAATCATCCGTTTTCCTGAAAATTTTGACACCATTTCTTGAATGATGTCGTGTTCTCCCAAGACCCCGCCGTGTGACGCCGGGTGATGATTTTCCCGAACCCTATCACATCATAGAATGTTGCCATGGCCATATTGGGAGCAGCGCGTCGGTGCAATACCTCATTACCTGGGATCCGATGTCATTTCAGCAAGTACGAAAGCCAAAATACTTGGCTATAGCTCACTAGAAAGGGGACCGCGGGTCGAGGAAAATTGGTCCATAGGTCCGACCATGTCCCCCAGTGATTCACAAACATACATCGTCCGATTCTAGCGCCATTTGAGGGGAAATGGGTCCTGAAGAAAAATGATATAAAGAAACTACGTTTCAATCATCCGTTTTCCTGAAAATTTTGACACCATTTCTTGAATGGTGCCGTGTTCGCCCAAGACCCCGCCGTGTGACGCCGTGTGATGATTTTCCCAAACCCTAGCACATCATAGAATGTTGCCATGGCCGGATTGGGAGCCGCTGGTCGGTGCATTACCTCATTACCTGGGATCCGATGTCATTTCAGCAAGTGATACGTCTCAAACGTATCTACTTTTCCAAACACTTTTGCTATTGTTTTGACCTCATTCTTGCATGATTTGAACGAAACTAACCCGGACTAACGTTGTTTTCAGCAGAGTTGCCTGTATGGTTTATTTGTGCGCAGGAAAATGGATTCTTAAACGTCCCAGAAAATTCCTAGAATAATACCAGAAAATCCACGCACCCGAAGGAGCCAGGAGCTAGAAGTGGGACCAGAGGGGAGCCCTGGGGGCCCCAGGCGCCCCCCTGGCGCGGCCAGGGGTGGGGCCGCGCTCTCAGGCCGCCTGGGCTGCTGTCGTGGTAATACTAAAGGTATACCCCTAGGCAAGGGAAACCCAGGGGTATCCCTAAGCCTTGGGTTTCCCCCAGAAAACACACATCAAGCAAAATAAGATCAACCAAAAAACACTAAGCATTGGCGGCTTCCGAGTAACATATTACTCGGAAACCAGGAGCCGTTTCCGAGTAAACAACTACTGGGAAGCTCAGCAAGATCCGAGTAGAGCGATACTCGGAAGGGACCGGCGAGCCCCCAATACTCGGAAGATGGAAAACGCAACGGACAGAAGGCATTTAATGCTGCAGGCGTTCTCCCCCCTTTATTAGTAGTAACAGGCTGACCGTTTTGTAATTAAGTATGTATTTAATCTTGCAATTAAGACCCATTTATGCCAGGGAATTAAGGTGGCAGGGGCGCACTCTATATAAGCCACCCTCTCCCTTCTGGCATGGGCACGCGCACACTTTTTCCCTTCTCAGTATTCTGAAGAAAGAACACCCCAGTAAGTCTGGGACAGGACTAAGGTTTTTATCTCCACGGAGAGGCCTAACCTGTATAATCCTCTTGCGTCAACCCACTCTACGTACAGATTCATTTAGCTCCTTTCATACCCCTATACTCATTGTCAGATTTACATCCACGACAGTTGGCGCCCACCGTGGGGCTGAGTTGATCAGCAATCGTAGAGATGGCATTTTCCTCATCCTTTTCGTCGACTCGCGGCTCTGAGCTCATCGTCGGAGAGGTTTTCTGTTTTGGATCGTTGGCTTTCATAGCTGACGATTCGGCTTGGCTAGCAGATTCCCCGCTCCAGCACAATTGTTGCCCTCAAGGGGCAGCGTCCACTTCCGAGCTGACGAATCGGGGGCCCTGCGCCTCCAGCTGTCGGCTCATCGTCAAGCGCCCGCGCTGCTATCTGTCCGCCACAAGAAGAGGCGCTCGGGCCGTCCGCGTGCTCACCATCGTGGAAATTCGGTCAAGGTCCAGCAGGTGGCGGTCATCGACTCGGTGGAGTCAGCCCACAAGGCCTTGGACGAACTGATCGCAAGAGAAGGCTCCATGAATTCTCTCTTGCCTCTGTTCGACCTGGTTGAAGAAGAAGGCACGGTAGTGTCTGACCCCGAGTCAGGCGCCGAACAAGAAGGCAGCAGCGGCACCCCTGCCGTGGTTGCGGAAGTATGTATGGCCGAGACTCCACCCTCTCAGCCATCGCCAGCTCGGGACACTAGCGCCCGAGATGAAACGAACAGCCCATCCAAAGCTGGCACTCGGGAGCCGACCCGACGTGTTTCAGCCTTCCGAAGGTTGGAGCTCGGAGATTCAAGTCGGCAACCTCGTCCACCAACCCGGGAGGAGCGGGAAGAGGCAGAAGCGGCCGAGCGACTGCTTAATACCCCAATTGACAAAAGCACTCCAGAAGGGTGAGGCCTGGAGGCAGCCAGATTAACCAATTTGGCTGAGCGGGGGCGTCTGGCCGAGTTGGAAAACACTCTCGAGCGTCAAGCCCGGGAGGTAGCTCGGCTCAGACAAAGCAGAACCAGTCGTCAACTGCAGGGCCCAGGTCGAGAACCTTTCCGAGCTATGGGCACCCCAGTTGAAAATATCATAGCAGCAACTCGGATCGCAAACTCTCTGCAGCCCAGTGGATCGGCGGCGGAAGAAATTCAGCACCTGGCGTTCCTCTTGCAAGTTGCGGTCGATCAAAACGCTGCTGTCAGTCAATCACAGCAGCGGATCCATTCCCAAGTTCCCCCTGCGAGGACGTCATTGTCAGTACACACGCCCTATGGGGAAGCACGGAGGAACAGAAACAGTTCGCCTCGGCGCAGAGATGAACCTCGAGGAGATCATCGCCAAGAGCAATATCGGCATGAAGACCTCAGAAGAACAGAAGCCCGTGGGATGGGTCGGCCCGCACCTCGGAGGGAGGAATTCCCGCGGCACCGAGACGACCGTTATTTTGACATTGAAGACGACGCCCGAAGCCATCTTGTTCAGACCCGAGTCGACCGCGCCAGAACTCATCGTCAGGATCAGGATCGGCCCTCAATGGCCACAGGACCGGTCTGCTTCAGCGAAAGGATTCGGTCTACCCCCATTCCGCCACACTTCAGGATAGCCCAGGGGGTGGACAAATACCGAGGTGATGCTAAAACCCAAACATGGCTGGATGATTACATAATAGTCGTGCAGATCGGAGGGGGCGGTGACGAGATAGCCATGATGCACCTGCCGTTGATGTTAGAAGGCTCGGCTCGGGCGTGGCTGAATCAGCTCCCCCCAAATAGCATCTGGGTTTGGGAAGACCTCGAAAGAGTATTCATCAAGAATTTTGAGGGGACCTAAAAGAGGCCCAGAGGCCTGACCGAGCTGCAATTGTGCGTCCTGGGCAACACCGAGACAACTCGGGACTACATCCAGAGGTGGATCACACTCCACAACTCGGTCGAAGGGGTCTCCGAGTTCCAGGCCATTCACGCTTTCAAGAAGGGGGTCAAGTACAAGGAATTAAGCCTCAAGCTGGCAAGGTCACCACACATCACCTCACTCAGGAAGTTGATGGAGATAGCAAATAAGTATGCCAATGGCGAGGAAGAAATCCGGCAGAAGAATCAGCAGCATAGAGGCGGTGGCAGCTCGGCACCGAACCCGAAGCAGAAGACCGCAAACAACAAGAGAAATGCGGAGGACGCCCCAACAGACGCAGAGCTGGTAGCGGCAGCAAATGCTTCGGGCCTTCATGGCAAGGGTCAAGCGTGAAAGGAGTGGCAACCGCGGCAGAAAAAGCCGTCCAACGACGATGAAGTTCTGGATCATCCCTGTCCTCTCCACACCACCTGCGATGCCGAGGGAAAGGTGGTTATCCCAAAACATACAGCTCGGCAGTGCCGTCTGATCAAGAGAGCAGCCCAGAATGCAAGAACAGGCCCCCAGCAAGACAAGGAGACCGGGAAAAAGAAAGCACCCAGCCCGGAACTGGACAACGAAGGTTTCCCACGGGAGGACGGAGTGTTGGTCATATTCGCAGGACGAGAATCGAAGAGGGTGGAAAAAATAAGGTCCAGAGAAGTCAACTCGGCGGCTCCGGCAGTTCCGAGTTACATGAAGTGGGCCGACGTCCCCATCACTTTTGATCAGTCGGACCACCCTCCTCACATTCGTCACCCGGGAAGACACGCCCTGATTGTGGACCCTTTGCTAGAAACGGAAAATGGTAACTTCAGGATCAGGAATGTCTTGATGGACGGTGGCAGCAGAATTAACATCATGTATGCAAGCACTCTGAAGAGCATGAACATCCCGATGTCCAAACTCCGCAAAAGCTACCTAGAATTTCATGGGATAATACCGGGGAAAAAAGCGTACTCACTCGGAATGATCTCCCTCAATGTGGTCTTCGGTACTCCGAGTAACTTCCGAAAAGAGAGGATCACATTTGAAGTAGTGGACTTCCCGAGTGCGTATCATGCTTTACTCGGAAGGCCGGACTACGCAAAATTTATGGCCATCCCTTGTTACGTCTACCTGAAGCTCAAGATGCCCGGCCCTCACGGCGTGATCATGTCTCAGGAGACTACAAGCAAGCTGAAGACCTGCTACAGAAAGGCTCACTGATAGCTGATCAGCAGATGGCCGAGGTCGAATTGGCCGAATACAAGAAGGTCGTCGACTCGTCCGAGTTGCTGCAGCCAAAGAAGACATCGTCATTCGAGTCGGCCGGAGAAACCAAGAGGGTGCAGATACACCCAACAGATGAAGGCAAGTACACCAACATCGCTACTGATCTGGATCCCCAATAGGAACTCGAGCTCGTCAACTTCCTCCGTGAGAATTGGGACATTTTCGCGTGGAAGCCCTCCGACATGCCTGGAGTCCCAAGGGAGTTGGCCGAGCACAAGTTGCATGTAGATCCGAAGGCAAGACAGGTAAAAGAGTCCCTCCGACGGTTTTCCTCTGAGAAAAAGAAGGCCATCGGGCAGGAAATAGCTAGACTATTAGCAGCCGGATTCATTAGGGAAATCTTCCACTCCGAGTGGTTAGCAAATCCTGTAATGGTTCCGAAGAAGGATAAATCTTGGAGAACTTGTGTTGATTTTCGCCATATCAATAAAGTTTGTCCCAAAGACCATTTCCCTCTTCCTCGTATTGACCAGATTGTGGACTCCACATCAGGTTGCGAGAGATTATGTTTCCTCGATGCATACTCGGGTTACCACCAAATCCGACTATATGAACGAGACGAATTCAAAACGGCGTTTATAACCCCATTCGGATGTTTTTGTTACATCACGATGCCATTCGGACTAAGGAACGCAGGCGCCACATACCAGCGCATGATGCAGAATTGTCTGATCTGGCAGATCGGCAGGAACGTGGAAGTCTACATGGACGACATCATAATCAAATCGGCTAAAGGGAGTAGTTTGCTAGCAGACCTAGCAGAAACCTTCCAGAGTCTCCGAGCCTATAGCATCAGGCTTAATCCTGAAAAGTGCGTTCTCGGCGTGCCAGCAGGGAAGCTACTCGGATTCATGGTCTCCGAGCGAGGGATAGAAGCCAACCCGGAAAAAATCGCGGCAATTTTGAACATGAAACCTCCCAAGCGACTCCGAGACGTCCAAAAGTTAACAGGCTGCCTCGCAGCACTCGGTCGGTTTATTTCCAGATTGGGAGAGAAAGCCCTACCTCTCTACCAACTGATGAAAAAATCGCCGAATTTCGTCTGGACGGAAGAGGCTCAAATGGCTTTCGAAGAACTCAAGAAGCAATTGTCAACTCGGCCAGTCCTGGCAGCACCCCAAGAAAAAGAGCCGCTCTTGCTGTATATCGCTGCCACAAGCCGAGTTGTCAGCATAGCCATAGTGGTGGAGAGAGAAGAAGAAGGAAAAGCACAGAAGGTGCAAAGACCGGTGTACTACATCTCCGAAGTCCTCACACCATCCAAGCAGAGATACCCTCACTACCAGAAGATAGCAATGGGGATTTACCTGGCGTCTCAGAAGCTCGCACATTACTTCCAGGATCATTCCATCACAGTGGTCTCTGAAGCCCCCCTGGCAGAAATTATGAACAACAGATATTCAACAGGCAGAATAGCAAAATGGAGTTTGAACCTACTCCCCTTTGACCTCAATTACCAAGCTAAGAAAGCAATCAAGTCACAAGCACTGGTGGACTTCCTAGTCGAGTGGATTGAAGTCCAACACCCCCCACAGCCAACACCAGAACATTGGACAATGTTCTTTGATGGCTCCAAGATGCTACATGGCGCAGGGGCAGGGGTGGTACTAGTCTCACCCAGAAAGGATGAGATGCGATACGTCCTCCAAATCCATTTCCCAGCAACAAACAATGAGGCAGAATATGAAGCTCTTCTGTATGGCATGTGAATGGCTATCTCACTTGGAGTTAGGAGACTTATGGTATTCGGAGATTCAGACTTGGTAATCAACCAAGTAATGAAAGAGTGGGACATCCGAAGCCCAGCAATGACAACCTACTGTGTAGCAGTGAGAAAATTGGAGAAAAAATTTGATGGGCTGGAGCTCCATCACATCCCAAGGGTTAAGAATCAGGCAACAGACGACCTTGCCAAATTGGGTTCCACCCGCGGACAGATCCCACCAGGGATCTATCTGGAACACCTACATTCCCCTATAGTCAAGGAAGATCCCTTCCTGGAGGCAGATCCAAACATGCTTCCTGACAAGAAGATCCCCAGCAAAGAAGACATACCCGCAGTAGTTGACATGGTGTTTGATGTGGAGGTCATTCCCCCCGAGTGGACACGCCCAATCCTTGACTATCTGCAAAAACAAGAGTTGCCCGACGACGAGGTAGAAGCCAAACAGATAGTCCGCAAGTCCAAGTCCTACTCGGAGATCAACGGAGAGCTGTACAGGAACAACATCACTCATGTCCCCCAGCGATGCATCTCCGAGGAAGAAGGCCGCTGCATACTGCAAGAAATCCACTCGGGAGATTGTGGCCATCATGCTTCAAGTCGGAAGTTAGTGGAAAAAGCTTTCCGAGCTGGTTTCTTCTGGCCCGACGCCCTCAGCGATGCCCGGTACATCGTGGACCATTGCGAGGGCTGCCAGTTTTACGCCAACCAGCCTCGAAAACCAGCTTCCGAGCTGAAGACCATCCCCCTAGCCTGGCCATTTGCAGTATGGGGATTGGATATGATTGGACCACTCCGAACGGGAAAGCATGGCTTCACCCACATTCTGGTCGCCGTAGACAAGTTTACAAAATGGATAGAAGCAAAGCCTATCAAGAACCAAGACTCCGCTACAGCAGTCAGCTTCATGCAGGGCATCATCCATCGGTTCGGCGTCCCGCATGACATCATTACTGATAATGGATCGAACTTCAACTCAGCCGAATTCAAGAAATTCTGTTGGTCCAATGGCATCCAGGTCAACTTCGCCTCAGTCGCACACCCACAGTCCAATGGCCAAGTCGAACGAGCCAACGGACTAATACTCAAAGGAATCAAGCCTCGGCTCCTCCGGGAACTAAAGCAAGCAGCGGGCGCCTGGGTTGATGAACTCCCTTCAGTCTTGTGGGGATTGCGCACAACTCCCAATCTCTCAACTCGGTCAACCCCCGTCTTCCTCGTCTACGGCTCAGAAGCAGTCCTTCCGAGTGACCTCAAGCACAATGCACCCCGTATAAGCCAGTACACAGAAGCTGAAGCCGAAGAAGCACGGCAAGACGACCTTGACCTCCTGGAAGAGGAACGAAATTTAGCTCTCACCCGCTCGACGTTTTATCAGCAAGACCTTCGCCGATATCACGACCGACACGTCCGAGCTCGCTCCTTCCAAGAAGGTGACATGGTACTTCGCATCAAGCAAACTTCGGATCACAAATTAGCTCCCCCATGGGAAGGCCCGTTTATCATCTCCAGAGTACTGCACAATGGGGCCTATCACCTGTATGATGTAACCAATAAGATAGAAGAGCCTCATGCCTGGAACGCCCAGTTACTGCGCCGATTCTATGCATGAGCAAGCTTGTAAGATATGAATAAAAATTACTTGTACGCCTAGTGCGCCTTATTCCATTCGTTTTCATTACATAAAACAGGTTTTCTTCCGAGCTGCGCACAGCTCGGACGAAAACTGTCAATCAGGTTTTCCATCCGAGCTGTGCGCAGCTCGGACGAGAACTTAGAAAACCAATGTTAAGTGCTCACCAACGCCCCAAAGGCTTGAGGAAGCACAACATCATCTGCATTTAGGACCTTGTATACAAGATCTTTAATAGAAAAAATTTCTAAGCACTCTCAAGCCTCAAGGGGCTTGGGGGCTGCTTAAAGCCATAAAAACAGGTTTTCAGCTCGGACGAACACTATTAATCAGGTTCCATCCGAGCTGCGCCCAGCTCGGACGAGAACTTAGAAAACTAATGTTAAGTGCTCACCAACGCCCCAAAGGCTTGAGGAAGCACAACATAATCTGCATTGAGGACCTTGTATACAAGATCTTTAATAGAAAAAATTTCTAAGTACTCTCAAGCCTCAAGAGGCTTGGGGGCTGCTTAAAGCCATAAAAACAGGTTTTCTTCCGAGCTGCGCGCAGCTCGGACGAACACTATCAATCAGGTTCCATCCGAGCTGTGCGCAGCTCGGACGAGAACTTAGAAAACTAATGTTAAGTGCTCACCAACGCCCCAAAGGCTTGAGGAAGCACAACATCATCTGCATTGAGGACCTTGTATACAAGATCTTCAATAGAAAAAAATTCTAAGTACTCTCAAGCCTCAAGAGGCTTGGGGGCTGCTTAAAGCCATAAAAACATGTTTTCTTCCGAGCTGCGCGCAGCTCGGACGAACACTATTAATCAGGTTCCATCCGAGCTGCGCGTAGCTCGGACGAGAACTTAGAAAACTAATGTTAAGTGCTCACCAACGCCCCAAAGGCTTGAGGAAGCACAACATCATCTGCATTTAGGACCTTGTATACAAGATCTTCAATAGAAAAAATTTCTAAGTACTCTCAAGCCTCAAGAGGCTTGGGGGCTGCTTAAAGCCATAAAAACAGGTTTTCTTCCGAGCTGCGCGCAGCTCGGACGAACACTATTAATCAGGTTCCATCCGAGCTGCGCGTAGCTCGGACGAGAACTTAGAAAACTAATGTTAAGTGCTCACCAACGCCCCAAAGGCTTGAGGAAGCACAACATCATCTGCATTGAGGACCTTGTATACAAGATCTTCAATAGAAAAAAATTCTAAGTACTCTCAAGCCTCAAGAGGCTTGGGGGCTGCTTAAATCCATAAAAACAGGTTTTCTTCCGAGCTCCGCACAGCTCGGACGAACACTATCAATCAGGTTCCATCCGAGCTGCGCGCAGCTCGGACGAGAACTTAGAAAACTAATGTTAAGTGCTCACCAACGCCCCAAAGACTTGAGGAAGCACAGCATCATCTGCATTGAGGACCTTGTATACAAGATCTTCAATAGAAAAAATTTCTAAGTACTCTCAAGCCTCAAGAGGCTTGGGGGCTGCTTAAAGCCATAAAAACAGGTTTTCTTCCGAGCTGCGCATAGCTCGGACGAACACTATCAATCAGGTTCCATCCGAGCTGTGCGCAGCTCGGACGAGAACTTAGAAAACTAATGTTAAGTGCTCACCAACGCCCCAAAGGCTTGAGGAAGCACAACATCATCTGCATTGAGGACCTTGTATACAAGATCTTCAATAGAAAAAAATTCTAAGTACTCTCAAGCCTCAAGAGGCTTGGGGGCTGCTTAAAGCCATAAAAACGGGTTTTCTTCCGAGCTGCGCGCAGCTCGGACGAACACTATTAATCAGGTTCCATCCGAGCTGTGCGCAGCTCGGACAAGAACTTAGAAAACCAATTTTAAGTGCTCACCAACGCCCCAAAGGCTTGAGGAAGCACAACATCATCTGCATTGAGGACCTTGTATACAAGATCTTCAATAGAAAAAATTTCTAAGTACTCTCAAGCCTAAAGAGGCTTGGGGGCTGCTTAAAGCTATAAAAACAGGTTATTCTTCCGAGCTGCGCGCATCACAAACTTCGAACCTTCACCAAGGCAAGTCAGAAGAAAAATTCATTCCAAGCAAAGAAACAGAGCACGAGTTCATCACCCAAACGACGGAGTGTCACGACACAACCACAAAGTGCAACTTATTACAAACCCACTTGGCATACCGAGGCAAATATCAAGCAACTATTTTTCAAGACAATCCATTCATTCCTCGCCCGCCTCGTCCGGCTCACTGGTCACACCAGTTGACTCAACGAAGAAATCGAGATCGGGCATCAGTGCGATTCGGCTAGCAGTCTCAGCATAGCGCGGCAAGAAGGAGGTGCAGCTTTGACCTTCTTTCGGATCTCCACCACCAACTCGCTCAAGATTATGGACCCACTCCGGAAAATGCGCCTTGGTCAAAGCCAGTGCGTAATTCGCACCACTCCGCACCGCTGAGCGTTTCCAGCGGGCCACCTGATGTGGAGCCTCCTGCAGAACGGGTACAACAGTATCCAGCTTCACTCTGCTCTCGTCTTCAGGCGACAGCTTGCTCTTCAAATCCAGAGTAGCACCCATAACCTCCTCAGCAAATTTCTTCGCTTTGGCGCACCTCATGGTCAGCAATCCCCGAGCCAAAGCAAATTCTGTGGTAACTGGAGTATAGTTATCTCTCTTCATGATTTCAGCAAAGTCAGCCATGCGCGCCCGCTCAGCATCTGGATCTGTACCATACGCTACACCAATAGAGCAGACGGGTAAAATACTCCTTACCACAGCTCGGACAGTAAAATACTCACTAGACAAGGTCTCACTGAAAAAGGCGAACCGCCCAGCGCAATACTCTTCAGCTACCTTCACTGCTTTCCGAGTGGTTTCCAACTCGGCTTCATGTTTCTTCGCATCCTCGGCACGCAGCTCGGAAAGCTTTTCCAAGTCAGACTCCAGCCTAGAGATGCAAGCCTCATTCTCCTTCACCACCTGCTTATAGTAATGGAGACTGGTCTCCAAAGCTTTGTGAGCCTTGGCTCTCTTCTCAACCTGGTCTATTTCCTTCTTCATCTTGGCCACAAAATCATCGTTCTCCTTTACTTTTGCATCAAAGGCCTTCTTCGCCGCCTCTGCAAGCAAAACGTCAGACGCAAGAACAAGAGGAAGAACGATGGCAGTTTGGAAACTCAAGAACTCTTACCATTATCCTCAGCATGTTGTTTCTTCAGTTTGTTATGCTCTTCAAGAAGCGCTTCGTATGCACTCTTGGTGGCAACACTTTCCTCCTGCAACTTCACGAAGGCCGACCCAAGCTTGCATGCCTCCTACGAAGACAAGAGGAATACCATAATCAAAATAAAAACCTCCTATCAAAAGACTCCGAATAACTTCACAAAGTTACTCGGAGCCTTGGGGGCTACACCCAGTGGGTGCACTAAGAAGTGCTCCCACTGGAAGTTCACGAAAATACAAACCTCGTATCAAAAGACTCTGAATAACTTCACAAAGTTACTCGGAGCCTTGGGGGCTACACCCAGTGGGTGCACTAAGAAGTGCTCCCACTAGAAGTTCATCAAAATAAAAAACTCCTATCAAAAGACTCTGAATAACTTCACAAAGTTACTCGGAGCCTTGGGGGCTACACCCAGTGGGTAGGAAAACTTACGTAAGTACTTACGTGCATGTTAGACTTCACCAACTCAGCCTCAGATGCCATCTCCCGCAGCCGCGGCTCAAATTGGGTCGCCTTGACCAAAGACTCCTTCAATCCGCCAATGATAGCACTCTCCATTGGGGCCCCGACGGGGATGGCCCCCGAACTAGCAGGCTCACTCCCCCGAACAGCCGCCGAGGCGACAGGGGTCCCCTTGACAGCCTCCCCAGCTGGAGCATCGGGTGCGGCAGCTCGGGAACCAGACCCAGAGGCTACCGTTCCCTCAGGAACAGTCACCTCAGGAGGATCAACAGCAGGGTCAACATCCATGTCTGCAGAAGAAACAACAAACAATTAAAAGCGAAAGACGACAGCAACAAACGCCTCAACAAAGAAAACAACGAAGAACTCTCACTAACAGTCGCAGTATCTTCTGGAATAGCGCCCATCCCAGGAAAATCAGTCACCTCACAAGTGCTAGCGTCCTCCATAGCTTCAGCCTCGGGATCCTCCTCGATCCCGGGTAACGTCTCAGAACCACTCGGACGAACACTGCAAAAAGAACAGCTAAGGATGAGTCTGAGAAACTAACAGATCCTTAAAAGCACGCGTTAAGCAACAACATTACGGGTGAACGGTCTTCAAGCTACGCCTTGGAGGAGCAACCCTGGCCGAACTAGATCCAACCCCCTTGGCCCTTTCAGCAGCAGCACCTCCTGCGGGATTAGCCTCTCGGCCCCCAAGAGTGACAAGTTTCTTCTTCTTCATGGGCGCTACCTTCCCAGAGTTGAGGCCCAAGGGAGGAAGCTTCCCGCCGTCTTCCTCACCACTCGGAGTGTGAGCACTTTTTCGGGTCCGAGTAAGCCCCTCCCGCGTCGACTCGCGATCTTGGTTGTTCTTCGAGCGTTGCTCGGACGCTGCTTGAACCCGAGCCACCTCGGACTCCAGCTCCTCCCCCACCTCAACTCCGACCCCCGCGCCAACAACACTATCTTCGTCTTCCTCGGCGGGATGCTGCGGAGCCAGAGGAATAGGGTAGCGGAACTGGGTAAAATCCTAAGAAATAAACAAAGAGGTCCGAGTTAAAGCCAACAAATGAAAAACATTCAAGAAACATACAACTCGGCATACCAAGGTGGGAGGATTTTCGACGCCGAGGGGTCTCACTCGGCCAATTGCCTGAAGCCCCTGAGTCACGCTTGTTATTATCTTCATCTGAAGTTCAAACTCATCCAAGGGCATCTCAGTGTTACTGTAACGGGTGTCGTCCTGCAACCCGGAGTACGTCCACATCCCCCGAGCTCGGTCCTGGAGCGGCTGGATCTTCCGAATCACGAAAGCAGCTATCAGATCTATGGCGTCCAAACCATTCTTCTTCAACCTGATGACTTCACGCATCAGGGGGAGCACTTGCTCCTTATCAGCATTGGTGAGCCGGGGGTTCCAGCCCTGAGAGTTAGTCAGCCTAACGTCCGAGTAAGGAGGCAAGGTACGCACCCCCGGTTCCTCGGCCACTTTGCAGTAAAACCAGCTATTCTGCCAGTTCTTGACAGAATCAGGAACACAAGAAGCAAAATACTGCACTCCTTTCTTTTTGGCCAAAAACAGACCGCCACAAAGATGATTAAACTCCACGCCGTCGCCCTCCCCAGACTTTTTCGCCTTCTGAGGCTTGATGGCGTATATACTACGGAAGAGATTCCAGTGGGGTTCTATGCCTAAAAAGCCCTCGCAAAGGGTGAAAAAGCTGGAGAGAAGGGTAACCGCGTTGGGAACGACGTGGTGAAGCTGAGCGCCCGTAAAAGCCAAGAAATCCAAGAAGAAGGGATGTGGGGGAATATAAAAGCCGCGATCCACATGCGAAAGTAAAATTACCCTCTCACCATCCCGCGGTGCAGGCTCGTCTTCCCCCGCCGCGGGAAGACGGCAACCCTCCCGAGGAACCAGGCCGGCGTCCTGGTACCCCAGCAGCATGTCTTCCGTCACAATCGAGGGCAGCCACTCCCCCGCAGACATGGTCACGGCGGCGGAAGAGGGGCAGTACGAGTGACGACCTCCCAGGATGGACCTCGAGCGGCCGGCGGAGATGTCTCGACGGCGAGATGCAACAGGCAGAGGAAGAGTTGGAGCAGGAGAGAGAAGCGGGAACGGCTGCGCGGGGGAAAATGAGTGGAGACGTTCCAAACCGCAAGGCAAGGGGCCCCTTTTTATAGCTCCGGATGGCAACCGCCTCGCGTCAGATCCGCACCCCACTAATGGGTTTGCCGGTTGCGCTTCCCCATAAAAACCGCCCACTTCCCCATAATCCCTCCCACTTCCCCCACGGGCAGTTAATTATTATTATCCTATGAAACCGCCGCGGGAATCGAGGAGACAAACCCAAACAGTGCGCCCACTCACCTGGGCAAGAAGATTCTCTGACAAGATAAGATACTTTGGGGAAAAACCAAATATGTTTCCAACCCAATGTTTGGAATCGCCCTGACCACTCGGAAGAGGCGGGGCATAGCAACAACCAAACTCTCCGAGTATGCCATCACTCGGAAGAAAACGCAAGGCTCCTACAGCATCTGAGTAAGTTGTCACTCGGAAGCGCCGCGAAAGGAACCATTCAAAGATTCCTCGCAAGACGAAGAATCCCGCACCCGGTTACTCGGGCGAAAATCCGAATAACAAACTCGCTGGCGGCCCATCTCTGACGTAGAATGCCAGGCCGCCGGTAAGACCCGGCGCAGGGGGTAAAGAATCAATGTCCCACGTGGCATGGCCTAGGACTCGGCACGATGTCCTAGGACATTGAGCTTTACAAATTTGGTTCATATGGAGTTTAAGGCCTTTTACTCCGAGACACGCCTTCCGAGGCCTCAGTCCACCTCTTCCGAGAGACGTTTTGAGTGTCACCAAATTTTTCTGTTAACCTGCCCAACTCCCACTCGAGGGAAAAGTTCGAACATCAATAAAGCCCTTCCGGGCCTCTTACCGAGTTCAATCTTCACATACCTCAGAAAGACTAGATGTCAGTCAACCCACTTACGAGCACCCGAAAGCGCTTGGGGGCTACTGTCGTGGTAATACTAAAGGTATACCCCTAGGCAAGGGAAACCCAGGGGTATCCCTAAGCCTTGGGTTTCCACCATAAAACACACATCAAGCAAAATAAGATCAACCAAAAAACACGAAGCATTGGCGGCTTCCGAGTAACACATTACTCGGAAACCAGGAGCCGTTTCCGAGTAAACAACTACTCGGAAGCTCAGCAAGATCCGAGTAGAGTGATACTCGGAAGGGACCGGCGAGCCTCCAATACTCGGAAGATGGAAAACGCAACAAACAGAAGGCATTTAATGTTGCAGGCGTTCTCCCCCCTTTATTAGTAGTAACGGGCTGACCGTTTTGTAATTAAGTATGTATTTAATCTTGCAATTAAGACCCATTTATGCCAGGGAATTAAGGAGGCAGGGGCGCACTCTATATAAGACACCCCCTCCCCTCTGGCATGGGCACGCACACACTTTTTCCCTTCTCAGTATTCTGAAGAAAGAACACCCCAGTAAGTCTGGGACAAGACTAAGATTTTTATCTCCACGGAGAGGCCTAACCAGTATAATCCTCTTGCGTCAACCCACTCTACGTACAGATTCATTTAGCTCCTTTCATACCCCTATACTCATTGTCAGATTTACATCCACGACAGCTGCTCCCCCCTCCTCTGGTGCCCTACCGAATCTCCTATTTATCCCCGTGACGAGAAAACCCCAGAACAGAAGTCGTTTTCCCAGTTTCCGTCGCGGAGCCGCCGCCACCCTCTGTTCTTCTTCGGGGGGGCTAATCTGGAGGCTGATTTTTGGCCTCCGGAGAGGGGAGATCGTCGCCATCGTCATCGCCATCACCACTCCATCCATCCTCCATGACCTCTCTTCACATGTGTGAGTAATTCCCTGTTGTAGGCAAAGGGGATGGTAGGGATTGGATGAGTTTAATCATGTAATAGTTCGTCGGATTGTTGGGGGCATGTTGCCTATCATCTATATTGGTGTTTATCTTCTTTGCTACAACTTGTTGTTCTTAATGCTTGTCACTTTGGGCCCGAGTGCCATGTTTTCAGATCTGAATCCTATGTATTTTTATGAATATATTTGTGTTCTAGATCCTATCTATGAGTTGTATGCACCTATTATGGTCCGGAACCGGCGATCCCAAAGGTGACAGCTTGGGACACCAAAGGGGATGGTCCATGATTTGAGGATTCCATGTATCCATTGAGTTTATTGCTTTCTTCCGGTGCTCTTCGACAGGAGTACCTTAATCTCCATAAGTTCCTTTTGGCCCCGTTCGTAGCGGGATGGTAGGACAAAAGATGTTGTGCAAGTTCTTATTGCAAGCACGCACAACTACCTACGGGATACATGCCTGATGTTTGATATTTGCCTAGATGATCATTGCTTTTCTGTGTGCCTTGCCCCGTGTTAGAATCTATTATATGTTTACTCTCATCCATGCAGCGCCCAACCATCCATCTCCCTAGCCTGCAGTGTTTTCAATCCTGCTGGTTATTAGTTGTTACTTTTTGCTATTTACTTTTGTTGTTGCTATCATCACTATCATATCACCGTTACCACTTATCTATTGTTGCAAGCAAGTATATTTCAGGTGCGGTTGAATTGACAACTCAACTGTCAAAGCTTATAAATACTCTTTGGCTCCCCGTGTGTCGAATCAATAAATTGGGTTAGCTTACCCGCGAATACTATCTCGATCCCTTACGCCTGTGGGGCATCAAGCAGCGTTTTCTGGCGCCGTTGCCGGGGAGCATAGCAATATTTACAAGTCTACTTGAAGTATCCTGCCTGCTGCATATCATCCGCTATGGGTAAGAAAGGAGACCCCAAGGTTCCGATCTTACCATTCCGTACAAGAAAATGTATTGTTCTGAACACTAGTGCTACACTTGATTCACCTTCTGTTATGAGTAAGTTTACTTCACCACCACTACATGATGCTTCTATTGAGTCTGTTACTATGTCCGATACTTTTGATGATGCTTCCACTACTCTTGATGATGCTACTTTTCTACGCCATATTGAAACTCAGACTGCTAAGGCTGCAGCAAAATCTAAGACCGAGACCCCTACTACCTATATTCCTACCTGCAAAACCTTTGGTTACCCGAGCTTAGATGAACTCAGGGAGAGAATCCTTGATGATGATTATGTTACTCTTGATGATGATTTTTGCAGGGAACTCAGAGAGTGTGTCGACTCTAACCCTGGTGCTGTTAAGGAGTTGCTCAAGAGACACGCCATGAAGAACAAAGTTATTCCTGATCATAAATTTTCCACGTCACCTATATGCATCACTGATCCCGATTATGATTTCTCTGTTGATCTTTCACTTATATCTATAGTCGAGGCTGACCCCTTTTATGGAAGAGAAAATGATGATGCTATAGCACACTTGACCAAACTCGCTGAGTTAAGCAACCTATTCACTACTGATGAGAAGATACGAAACTTCTATGTGGCCAAGCTTTTTCCTTTTTCTTTGAAGGAGGACGCAAAATCATGGTACGATGCACTACCTTATGGTTCCATTAAAAGTCCTCAGGACTTAGTCAAATTTTTTGTTGATAAATATTTTCCGGCTCATCTGCAACATGCTGCTTTGCAAAGAATCTATAACTTTAAACAATTGCAGGATGAGCACCTCCCTAAAGCTTGGGGAGATTTTGTGATTTACTTAAGGTTATGCCGGGACATGGGATCCCCAAGAATGAACTGCTTGATATATTTTACGCTGGTTTAACCGATGAATCCAGAACCTATCTGGATAGTTGTGCTAGTTGTGTTTTCAGGGAAAGAACACCGGACGATGCAGAAGAGCTAATGTGCAAAATCGCCAAAAAACTATGAAGACTGGTCCGTTCCTGAGCCACTTCTACCACCGAAAAAGAGGGGAATGCTTGTCCTGAACCCCGAAGATATGCAAGAAGCAATGAAGTCTATAAAGGAGAAAGGTATTAAAGCCGAAGACGTGAAGAATTTACCACCTATTGAGAAGTTGTGTGAGCCTACTACTCACCCTCCCTTGGTAAAGGTACACTCTCTATTAGACTTTACTGAAAGTGACATCCCTAAAGGTAAGCCTCCCGACCAATATTTAGATGAGCTTGATAATTTTATTGTAAAGCAAGACCATTTTAATAGGAGATTACAAAGTCAGTTGCATGATAATTCTCTTGCTATCAAAAGTTTATGTGATGTTCTAGAGAGAACAGTTAATGATGTTAAATGTCTTGTTAAGCATTTTCATATGGTTCAAACTCAGCTTGAACAAATTTCTAATGTGCAAAATGATTTGCTTGCTAATAATGCCAAACAGGACATACAAGCTTATGGAATTAAAACGAGGGGTGGAACACACACCCAGGACTCACTCTATCCTGAGCGGCATCCAAGGAGGATCGAGCAAGATTCTCAAGTACAAGAAGAAGACGAGGCTGTTAGCTCTCCAAAGAAGAAAAAGAAGAAGAAGAAACATAAGGAGGCTGACAATCCCGATGATCCTATTACAAGTGAAAAGCCAGCTGTTGATCCTAACAACATATCTACCTCTGATGCTGAAACAGAAGACGATGCCGAGCCTGAAGAAAAAGACGCCGAGAAGGATGATCCACCCAAGGTAAGAGAAGAAGAAGCACCCGATAAATGTAAGAGGTACTCTAAAGAAGACTTCATCGCAAGAAGACATGGGAAGGAAAGAGAACCATGGATACAGAAACCCATGCCCTTTCCAGGTAAGTCCCTCAAATCCAATGAAGAAGAACATTACAATAAATTTTGTGAATGGATGAAGCCTCTTTTTCTTCAAATTCCTTTGACTGATGCTATTAAGTTACCTCCTTATTCGAAATATATGGAAGATATTGTCACTAATAAAAGAAAATTTCCTAATGAGGCTATATCTACTATGCTTGCTAACTACTCTTTCAGTGGCAAGATTCCTAAGAAGCTCGGTGACCCAGGTATACCCACCATTCCTTGCTCCATAAAGAATAATTACGTCACAACTGCTTTATGTGATCTTGGCGCAGGAGTGAGTGTTATGCCTTTCTCTCTTTACAAGAGGCTTTGTTTAGAGAAACTAATACCTACAGATATCTCTCTTCAGATGGCTGACAAGTCAACAGCTGTCCCGATAGGTATTTGTGAGGATGTACCCGTTGAAGTTGCTAACTGTTTGATCCTTACGGATTTTGTTGTGCTTGACATGCCCGAGGATGGGAGCATGTCCATTATTCTTGGTAGGCCTTTTCTTAACACCGCATGTGCTATTAGATCACCTTCAACGTTGATGACAAAGAACACACGGTGTATTTTCCAAAGAAGATCGACAAAAGGCATGTCCTTAACTCTATAGAGAATATCGAGACCGTGAAGATTGGAGAATGGGACTGTCCACTAAATGTGCACCACAAATACAAAACCATTATGGTGGGGACAATGTCCATTAAAGTAAAGGTGCAACGATCACTTCATAAGAGGGGAGACTTCTTGTTCTATATATCGCCGGTTTGTTGGTAAGACTTGATCAACCTTACTAGTGAGCTTGTTTTATATAGGTAAAAAGTTAAGCTTGTTATGTTTTCATTTGCTTTAGCTTTCATTCTTTTTGCTGTACCAAGTTTTTGTGTTTTTGAAGCTTCACAATACTAATCACCGCTTTAAGTTTTCAGAAAGTTTTGCAGCTTTTTGAACTCCGAGAAATTTTCAACAGTGAAGTTTTCAGAAAAATTCCAGAAAAATAAAAATAAAATTTTCCATGCCGGGAGTGACACAGAGGCACCTGGGGCTGACCAGGGGGGGCCACCAGTGGCCCAGGCGGCCCCCTGGCCGCGCCCACAGGGCGCCTGGGGCCCACACTTCCAGGTATGTCTTCTTCCTCCTCCTTCCTCTCTCTCCAAAAACACGAGTTCTGCATTTGGTTCTTGCGTTCTTGCTGTTCTTGGAGGCGATTTTCGATCTCTCTCTACAGTCCACCATTCTAGCTGAAATTTTGAGCAAATACTCCCTGGTATGTAACTCCTTCACCCCTCCAATTAGATTTTTGATTGGTGGCCTCATTTGTGAGTATTTAGTAGATCTTGGTGTTGTTTTCATGAGCTTGCATGCATGTGTAGAATTTTATTTTCCAAGTTTTGATGCAAGTTTATGCCTTAGGTAAGTGAGTTGAGTAGTTTGCCTTAACTCACTTTGTTTAAATCCTTGTGTTTGTAATTTGTCAAAAATTTCAGAAATAAGTTTGCTAGGAAGAGCAAAGGGGTGGCTTGGGAAGAAGAGGCCCGAGCGCTCCGATTGAGTTACAAGAGCTACAGCTTCACCCTCGACTGCTAGGGTGAGCTACAACGAAGATCATGTGCCCTTGGAGTTGTTGGAGAACACAAATCAAGCACGTGCAATGACTTTCCCGTGCGATGTATTCCTTGAAGCTGCAGGAATTAGGGAGGAGTTCTATAATCTTTGTGCTAATGCAGGTTTGACGCGGCTCGCAACGTGCCGTGTTACTCAGTATCAAAAACTCACCTCCTGTTTCATTAACAGTTTTAGATATAACCTTGATGCTGGTTCTGCTGAGTTTAAAATTTACAATGATCTTTTGACCATGCCTTTGGAAAGGTTTTGTGAAATAATAGGTGTGCCAAACGTGGGACAGATGGCGAAGATGAGCTCTCAGCCCTCCGAGCTGAGAACCGTCTTCAACTCGCTCTGTAGCATGGATACGAGGGATATTCATCGGTCAAAGATCTCCAGCATCTTATTCCCACACCTCAGGTATTTTGCGTATTTTATTGCTAGAGGGGTGTTAGCTCGTGACAACACGAGCAACATATCTGCGCCGGATATTGCTATCCTGGCAACCGCCCTCTCAGGGAGGTTTGATTATAATGTGGGTGCCTTAATTGCTCGACGCCTTGCTATGAACGGTAACAAGGGAGACTTATTTGGTGGCGTTTACGCCACACTTATCCTTGAGTCTCTTAATGGCACCCCATACCCCGATGATAAGCCTTTTACTTATTTAAGTTTTGATCTTGCTGCTATGAAAAGGCATAAGTTTGTTACCATGACTTCCAAGTTTGGTAACCTTGATTATATCTTGCGTTTCGGAGCCACCACGGAATGCAAGACCCGTCTACCTGCACCTCTTTTGTTTGATTTTTCTCACAGGAACGGATGGTCCTTTGATGTTATCCAGTTCGATGAGTTCGTGGTCCAGCATCAGTTTCATAACCCCATGGAGGGGGTTGTGCCCGACGAGGAGGAACATGGTGAGTTCCCACCTTTATAGGGAGAGACCGTCACCCAGTTTGGTGAAGGGTCTTCCTCTGCTTGGAGCGCGGATCCTTCTTCGTGGGAGGATCCGAGGACTTTGGTGTACGCATCGGAAGCCTCATACGATCCTTGGACTCACCCGTACTACCCTGGAGCAGGAGGCTCCTGGGGACATTAGCTTCTACCAACTTAGGCCAAAAGCCTAAGCTTGGGGGAGTACGCGCCCTTCTCACTTTTCCATTGTATTATCCATTTTATTCGCTTTGATCTTTTCGAAGTTTTTGCCCGTTTTTCTTTCTTTCTTTGCAAAAACAACAAAAAGATTTTCTCTTTTCTTTTGCTCTCTTTTAACCTTTAAGAAAACCCAAAAAGATTTCCTTTCTCTCTTTAGTTTGCTTTGTTTTCAGAGATCAGCTCGAGTCCGTGATGGCATTTGATTATATTTCCTACGTTCGATCGTGCAAGTGACCAGGCAGTAATGACGAAGATCGACGGAAGGGAAGCAACAAGGAAAACCGGTATGAACTCTTCTTGTTTCTAATTCTGTACATATGCCTGTACTTATGATCTAGAGACCAGCTTGTAGCGACATAGTGCTATGTTTACAATGTTTTCCCAGTGTTCATGCTTTCCTTGTGGCTAGTCTCAAATAGCTAGAGTACATAATGTGTTGTTGTAATGATTTACATGCATTGCATTGTTCATGGTTTGGCATACTGAAGTGGTATTTCCCTTCGGAGAATTTTTGGATTGACTTGGCACATGTTCACACATGCTTATGACTAAAAATTCTATTTTTTCCTTGATGATCTTTTTGTTTCAGAATAGTTATATCACTTTCATGCCCGATTCAATGTTGCTTTGTCGCTCTGCATGATTATGACAGTTATTGCTCCCTAGTTGGTCGCTTCCCAGTCTTTTGCTAGCCTTCGCTCGCACTAAGAGGAATTCTGCGTGTGCTTCCAAACTCCTTTTCAAACCCAGTTGTTCCATTTGAGTCCACCATACCTACATATATGTGGTATTTACCGGCAACTCCTAACTTAGACTTTCTTGTGCCATCTCGAAATTTATTCAAAAGTTTCCCTTTTGTAACCGTCCAAGCTCATGGTGCGGCGAGGGGAAATCAGTGTCTTTCATGCCAAAAATATTTTAACGGAAGTTTTAACTAGTCAAAACAGAAAAAAAATTATGAGAGTTACACCTCCCCCATACTTGATGATGGTGTGAAATGGACCAAATGCTGCTTATGATAGGTGGAACGATACCCTCCTTCCATCCTTGAGGCAAAATAAAGGTTCCATAGACCATCGAAGATTTATGGATAAGGGAATATGTGTAAGCAAAAGGCATTATATATGGTTGGCATGGGAGACATTGAGAGACCTTTACCGTTCACCATTGACTGGAAAGTTACACCTCTCAAAAGAGTTTTATCTCTGTTTTCAAAACCAAGAGCTCTGGCACATGCTTAGTCTTTGCTTCCTTTCACGGGTTTTCAAGCTTGCCATCAAAAGCCACGGTTCGAGAGTCTCCCCTTCTTTCTTCAAAGCACCAACTATGAGAGCATAATTGTCATTCTTAGTGTAACATGCATTGTCCCAAAGTATTACATTGTCTTCTGCATGCTTGTGTTATTGCTAGTCTGAAATACTGAGTTCTAGTCACCTTTAAAACTCCGGAGGAGCTTCTGCATTTATGTTTTGCTTCACTCATGGAGGCTAGCGAAATGCCACTCAAGTATGTTCAAGTTATGTGCATTGTGATCCTGTCTTGATTTTCAGTAGCTTATTATTTACTTTTAGATGTTTGTGACTGATCACATGAAAGAAGAATTGCTTCGTGCATTGTCCTTATAGCATTGTTTCAATACTTGCTAAACTCTTTTCGTAGTACATGCTTATATACATCTTATGAAGCAAAAGAGTTTGTCAAAGTTTTCTTTGTCGCGTCCAGTTCGTTGAACTGAATTG
The DNA here is from genome assembly GCA_950022295.1 of Bromus sterilis. NCBI lineage: Eukaryota > Viridiplantae > Streptophyta > Magnoliopsida > Poales > Poaceae > Bromus > Bromus sterilis. The sequence goes on from OX465596.1 coordinate 13,080,157, forward strand.
CTTGAGGACAAGCAATATGCTAAGCTTGGGGGAGTTGATACGTCTCAAACGTATCTACTTTTCCAAACACTTTTGCTATTGTTTTGACCTCATTCTTGCATGATTTGAACGAAACTAACCCGGACTAACGCTGTTTTCAGCAAAGCTGCCTGTATGGTTTATTTGTGCACAGGAAAATGGATTTTTAGACGTCCCAGAAAATTCCCATAAAAATACCAGAAAATCCACGCACCCGAAGGAACCAGGAGCCAGAAGTAGGACCAGAGGGGAGCCCTGGGGGCCCCAGGCGCCCCCCTGGCGCGGCCAGGGGTGGGGCCGCGCCCTCAGGCCTCCTGGGCTGCTCCCCCCTCCTCTGGTGCCCTACCGAAGCTCCTATTTATCCCCGTGACGAGAAAACCCCAGAACAGAAGTTGTTTTCCTAGTTTCCGTCGCGGAGCCGCCGCCACCCTCTGTTCTTCTTCGGGAGGGCTAATCTGGAGGCTAATTTGGCCTCCGGAGAGGGGAGATCGTCGCCATCGTCATCGCCATCACCACTCCATCCATCCTCCATGACTTCTCTTCACATGTGTGAGAAATTCCCTGCTGTAGGCAAAGGGGATGGTAGGGATTGGATGAGTTTAATCATGTAATAGTTCGTCAGATTGTTGGGGGCATGTTGCCTATCATCTAGATTGGTGTTTATCTTCTTTGCTACAACTTGTTGTTCTTAATGCTTTTCACTTTGGGCCTGAGTGCCATGTTTTCAGATCTGAATCCTATGTGTTTTTATGAATATATTTGTGTTCTAGATCCTATCTATGAGTTGTATGCACCTATTATGGTCCGGAACCGGCGATCCCAAAGGTGACAGCTTGGGACACCAAAGGGGATGGTCCATGATTTGAGGATTCCATGTATCCATTGAGTTTATTGCTTTGTTTCGGTGCTCTTTGACAGGAGTACCTTAATCTCCATAAGTTCCTTTTGGCCCCGTTCGTAGCGGGATGGTAGGACAAAAGATGTTGTGCAAGTTCTTATTGCAAGCACGCACAACTACCTACGGGATACATGCCTGATGTTTGATATTTTCCTAGATGATCATTGCTTTTCTGTGTGCCTTGCCCCGTGTTAGAATCTATTATATGTTTACTCTCATCCATGCAGCGCCCGACCATCCATCTCCCTAGCCTACAGTGTTTTCAATCCTGCTGGTTATTAGTTGTTACTTTTTTCTATTTACTTTTGCTGTTGCTATCATCACTATCATATCACCGTTACCACTTATCTATTGTTGCAAGCAAGTATATTTCAGGTGCGGTTGAATTGACAACTCAACTGTCAAAGATTATAAATACTCTTTGGCTCCCCGTGTGTCGAATCAATAAATTGGGTTAGCTTACCCGCGAAGACTATCTCGATCCCTTACGCCTGTGGGGCATCAAGCGACCGATCAGGCAAAATATAAAGGGAGAAATAAAGCAAGTGTGAGTATCTAGCATACTCAGCGAGACTTAAACCCAGGCTACTAAGCAGTTATGCACTTGTATCAAAGTGGAGTGGAAAAGCTGTATAGTCGACTGTAGTAAACAGTACAAGGGTAAGAGGGAAGAGCTAGGCCTATCGAAGACTAGCATCTTCAAGCGTGTCTTGCAGCATTGGGGGAGAATAGACACAATTTATTATCTTGTGATAACAGTGATATGTATATATAGTAATAATAATTGAAAGTGCAATATATCGACCAGAGGGGGGGTGAATGGGAGATTTTCGATTTTGCTACCAGATTTTGATATTCTTCAGGACTGAAGCAATCATGAAGCTGAAGAAGTAATCAAAATCATGAAGAAACAAAACTTCACAGAATGTAATCATTAGGGAAGCTCATCATAATGCAACAGAAATAAGTCAATTCAGATAAGCAGAGGTGCTTCAGATGCATAGTATGAAGACTAATAGCAGAGGGAGAGCTGAAGCACAAGAAGTCAACATAGATACCGAAGACATAATACTGAAGCTTAAGAGACTGAAGAGATATCACCAGAGATTGAAGACATGGTTTGGTAGACCAGTTCAAGTTGCTGTGACAACTCTACGTCTGGTTGGAGAGGCTGAGATTCAACTCAGAAGACATAGTCTTCACCTTGTTCTCCTTGAACTAAAGTCCTCAGACTCCGTCCAATAACTCAGGTGAGTCTTCAAGGTAGACACCCGAAACCTTCACAAACTCAGTCACTCCGGGAAGTCACAATTGCATCTTGACTTCCTCATACTGATGACTTCTACACCGGCTGGAAGATCACAGTCTTCAAGAGTAAAAAGCTTCGGATCACTTGAACCGACTTCCTCAGAAATGCTCAACTACTCAGGCTGGTGGTTTTCCTCACATAGGTTCTTCAGTTTCCTCAGAGGTGGGTTGCTCTCAAATGACAAGTGTCAGTTTTTCTCTCGGAGCAGCCAACCCACAAATGGAGCTGGGGGTGGCTATTTATAGCCGCGGAGCAACCCGAGGTGAAAGGACATAAATGCCCATGCATGCAATTACTCTCATGCCCTCGGAAATGACCGTTGCTAGACCAGTTCTAGCCTCTCACCACGTAACACGTGGCACGGTCAAAGTATTCTCTCTCCAGACTCCTCAACCGAAGTTAGTTACCTCAGTGTCCTGAAGAACAACGTCTCAGACACATGAGGACTGAACTTCTACTGCAGGAGATAACTCTCTCTACAGAAGAACTGCACTCGCAGTCTCCAGACTCCTCAACCTAAGACAGATTCCTCAGTGTCCTGAAGAACAACGTCTCAGACACCCGAGGAACTGAACTTCTACTGCAGGAGATTTCTCTCAGGGTTTTTCTTCAGGATTCGTAACTGAGCACTTCCTCAGACCTTCAGAACTCGTTTTCTTCAACCCCTCCAACAGTGCGGTGTTATCCTATAACTCAAGAAATATAAAAAGTCTTAGCGAAGACTACGCTTCAACTTCGTCTTCAGCGCGAACTTCCTCAGGATCGTCTTCAGCTTCAGCTTCAACCGAACGCTTCAGGATCCTACTTCCTCGGGATTTCGCGCAACTTCATTACTCAAGAAGTATAAAAAGTCTTAGCGAAGACTACGCTTCAACTTCGTCTTCAGCACGAACTTCCTCAGGATCGTCTTCAGCTTCAGCTTCAACCGAACGCTTCAGGATCCTACTTCCTTAGGATTTCGCGCTACTTCATTCTTCAGGAAACACACCGATTTCTCCAATGTTCCTCAACATTTTGGGGGGTCAACATTGGTGGTTAAACACTTCATCAGGGACTGTTCTCCTGTGTATACTCACAAACACATCAGTCCCTTAACCGTTTTGTCATCAAACTCCAAAACCTCAAGGGGATGGCACTTGATGCACTTACAATCTCCCCCTTTTTGGTGATTTGATGACAATCAGGTTAAGCTTCAACGGGGATAAAATTATGAGTTTGAAGAATAAAAACTTTGAAGAACATTTTTATCATTTTAAGCTGGATATAATGAAGCTCCCCCTGAGGATATGCATATAAGTTGAAGAATGTTTAATATCTAAAGCATTTTGAGGTGTATGAGGAGCTCCCCCTATATCCAGGAATTTTTGTAGCAGTGCATGTTATGAAGTGTTTGAGGAATTAAACAACGCACTGATAGAGGTGTTTGCGGAGATGATCACATGCATATATGATAAACGTGAGGAAATAGCATGAGGTAACTGAGGAATAGTATCAGGCAAACACCAAAATTACAGTTTACAACTCGTTACAAAAAAATCTGAAGAACGAGAGTTGTAACTGAAGAACCCCATAACTAAAACCCGCTTGAAGACTAACATATTTCTCCCCCTTTATCATAAAATGATCAAAAAGGGAAAAACTGAAGCTAACGCCCCTTTGAAGTTGCTTCAAGGCTGAGGTGAGTCACGCCTGAGGCAATCCGTTGCAGTGTGAGGACAGCCAGCAGTGTCTTCAGCTTCTTCAGCAGTCATCTCCTGGTTTGAAGAATAAGAATCCATTGCCGAAGGAGGAGTTGTGCAGCGTCTGAATTGCCTTGGGGGTCTGATTGCAGGAATCGGAGGCTGTTGAAGCTCCAACTTGGCAAGGTCTTCAGGGGTGATTACTTCTCTCATCAGGGCATCAAGATGTTGATATGTATGATGAGCATACTGATGCACTTTCTTCACAGAAGAATGCGTGTGAGCCATGTAGCTGAGGATTTCAGTAAACTGACGCTTCACCCAATCATGATTACGATCAACTTTCTGATGAAGACTAATCAGAAGCTCTCGGTCAGTCATCACTCGAGCCTGAGTTGTATCCTCAGTTGAGGCATGAGTTCTGGTTTCATCAGTTTTGCGAGACTAAGGATGGCGAATGTTTCCACCGAGGGAATTGGTTGGGAGAACTTCTTCATAGAAGATGCCTTTGCCTTTGTCATTTGAAGCAATCGTATGCTGAAGCACTTCGACAGGCGGCAGATAGGTCCTGTGATTCGGGTGATCAGGTTGGAAGTCAATTCCAGTCACGGCTCGGATGAGCTTCATGATCCAAGGCGCATATGGCTTCAGGATATGAGGATTCTGTGCAACATCAACCATAGTTCTGAAGAAGAAGTCAGGGACGTTGATTGGCCCATACATGCAAAGGTTGTGGAGTATGTTCTTCATGATGCCAATGACTTCTTCAGCAGTGGATTCATAGCCTTTAATGGGGCAGAAGGTCTTCGCCAGAATCCGATACAACGTACTTGGCAGATACAGAAGCTCAGAGACAGGAAACTTTGTGCGAGCTGGGGCTTCAGGGGCCTGAGGTTTCATTAGCATGTTCATCAGGTCATCTCGAAGAATTTGAGCCCCATAGGAGCAAGCAGCAGGGGAAGTGCACTGAGGCAACTCAAGAATATCAATTGCTTCAGGAACAGTGATGGTGTAGTGATGATGCTCAGTCATCCACTCGAGAACCCAGGTGTTGATATCCAGAGGATTTCCTGAAACATACAACGTGGCATAAAACTGAAGCACAAGCTCTTCATTCCAGTGTATGCATTCAGAGCAGAACTGAAGCAGATTGGCATGATGCAGATCCTGAAGCACATTATTGAAGCAGGGAAGTGCTTCCATATCCAGCAGAGGAATGTGCTTGTGAGGAAACAATTTGTTTTGCTTGTAGAGCACTGAAGCATAATAGTTCTTCTGAGTGGCAGTCCAGAACCTCAGCAGCTTTCGAGGCGGAGCAGAGTGATATGGATTTTGAATCCCCTCTTGAAAGAAACTCTTGGCGTTGAAGAAATCAGTAGCATCAAAGCTTGGAGTATCATCAGCTTCAAGGTCACGGAAGAATGGTCGCTTCTGCTTCGGACACAAGGACCGAGTTTGAACTGGGCCTTGAGGTGGGGAAGGCGCTTGAGGCACTTCAATCTGAAGAGTGGCTTGAGGCTGAGGCGGAGTCGCTGCAGATGCGTCAGGCACAGATGTGGTGATGTCCTTTGGAAGACGAGGTGATGTGGCATGTTTGTCTTCAGACCCATCCTTTGAGGCTTCAGCATTTGTACTGGTTTCTGCTTCAGGAGGGGCAGTTGTGCTTTGTTCGGCTTCAGCTTCAGTTTCAGCAGCAGGTGGGTCTGGCTGAGGATCAGCAGTCGTAGTGTCAGCTGCATCAGTATCAGTGGTAGTGTTTGCTGCAGCATTAGTATTAGCAGCAAAATTTGTTGGAGCACTAGAGGCTTCGGGGTCATCAGCATCAGACGCTGAGGATGATGCACCAACAGAGGCTTCAGACTGCAGAGAAGTGTCAGGAAGCACCTCGGTCACGGTGTTGGAGTGAGGTTCAGGTGAGAAGACAGTATGAGTGGGTGAGTTTGTCAGCCCATAGTCCTCATCATGAATGCGAGGAGTTCCATCATCCATAATATCGACGTCCATGTCTTCAACCTCGGTGATAACTGGTGGCGGTGGGGACGGTGGAGTTGGAACAATAGGTGTTGCAGCAGGGGGTGGAGTGAAGACGATTAAGCTGCGCTGAGGATTTTGAGGTGGAGTTGAGGCAGCAGTGATATGAACGGTGGTATCAGCGGGCTGTGTTGTAGGAGGAGCTGAGGAAAGGGGTGTAGCATCAATGGGGTCCTCAACAGCAGGCTTCTTTGCAGCAGGTGGAGTTGAGGGTTGTGCTTCAGGCGTGCGCTTGAGGCTTTTGGCAGAGGCATCAGTGGGTACTGAGGAAGCAGGCTGTCGAAGCTTCATCAACTTGGTCATCTGTTGTGAGATCCGTTCCTTGGATTTACCAATATAGGCACGATTGGCAGCGAACTCAATGTTGAGACGTTGAACTTCGCATTGATGCTCAGTAAACTCCTGAGGAGTAACTTCAGTGATAGGTTTCTTCTTGAAGTCACTGTGGACTTTCTTCAGTTTGGCCTTCAACTGTTTCTGAAGATCACGTTGATGAATCTCATTTATGAGGAACTGTTGAACATAGAACTTGATGTCTTTAGGGATGTCCAAATCATCAAGCGGAGTGTCAAGCTTGACAGACCAAATTTCAATATACTCCAAGATCTTCTTGGGATCAAGGAGAAGCGGGATTTCTGAACCCGTTGCTTCAGCTTTGCGTCTGTCCGCAGTACGCACATATTCAATCTTGTCAGCTTCAGTGGCGAAGAAGCCGGCCAAATCCTCAAATTCATCTTCATCATCAGAGGATTGAGGGGTATGATGAATGGCGCCACGCATAGCAGTTTTCTTTGGTGAGGGGCGAGGGCCGCGTTGAAGAACAGTTTTGGTCTTCAGCTGAGGCTGAGGCATTGTGGTTGAGGCCTCAGGAGCACCTGATTCATCAGTGCGTATCCTTGAGGAGGGGGCAACACCATCTGTGCGTTGACATGAGGAGCCAACAACTTGAGGCTTAGCTGAGGTCTTCTGGGAAAGTTTCATGCCAGGAGCCTTTTTGCGGTGCTGAGGCGGTTGTCTGGGTTGAGACTGATCTTGAGGCGGAATCTGAATTGATACAGTCATGTCACGAACCAGATCCCTGACACGGCTCCGACTGCGCTTGAGATATTGAGCATATGCATCAGGAAAGTCTTCAGGAGTGTGTATTGTTGTGGGATCAGGAATGACGCCTGGTGCAGGTGGAGGTCGAGCCTTGATACCCAATGTCTTCAGTGGCGGATTAACGACAAACATTTCCTCATGTTGAGGATTAAGCCATTGATAGGCCACCCAACGCTTGGCCCATTCTCTTGTGATCTTCTGGACCCTTTTCTTACGATCATCAGCAGTTTCACGTTCTGGAGTCTTCAGTTTCTCATAGAGCTCAGGAGGTAAGTCTTTAGCAATATCAGTGTGCTTGCGCCGAGGAGGCATTTTCTTCAGCTGAGGAGACTGAGGAATTGTACGTTCGAGCTGAGCTGCAAATGAAGTGAGACTATGAGAACCATACGATTCCTCAGCAGACATGTACCTGTGACAGAATTAAGTTGCGAGGGAAGTGGGGTACGGTTATATGCGGTCATGAGGAATAGGCTGAGGAAAACAAAGGAATGAGGCATAGGTATAGGTTTCAGAAAGCTAGCAGTACAGTGGAGGATTAACTGGGTTGAGGACACAACAGTACTGAGGAATAAGATGATGAGGAATAAACCACTAAGGAATAAGCATACCAGACTTGAGGCGAATGCTGAGGAACAATGAGTCTTCGTCCCCGGCGACGGCGAACTCCGGCGACGTTAGCGCTCGAGCTTGAGGAGCTCAAGGGCGGCGGCGCGAGAGTGAGGGAGGCGTTGGGGGGTAAATGACCGAAGGAGGGGGTAGAGGGCTATTTATAGAGGGGTAAAAGCTGAGGGGTTGCGAAATTTGTGGACCAGATTGCCCCTGATTGTTGGGATCCTCAGTGGATATCTTGATGGTGGATAATCAAGACGTGCGGTAAAATCGCCACAAATTGAAGACAGTTGTAACAGTAAATCCGTGATTTGAGGAACTTGAGGACAAAGGCTGAGGATGAAGACAACTGGTCTCAGGCTGATGATGATGACTAATGGTCTCAGCCTGAGGAATACAAGATTTCCGGATGAACGCATATGAGATAGACAGATTAGATAAGTGAGCACAGAGGGACGGGTCCGATCACGTTCACCTAGATGAAGAAGCAAAAACTGAAGATTAATAACTATAGGTGAACGCTGTTGCGGACAAAACTCGGTAATTATCAGAAATGAAAACTTCGAATCTTGAGGAAGCTGAATCAAATCCTGAGGAAGTTGAGGAACACCAAATCCTGAGGTGTTTGGGCGGTGGCGCTACCCACCTTATAGGGAATGAGACACTTGATACCATACAATTGTCGTATGGATCTTGAGTCAATTCCACGTTAATTTCTTCACACTTAGCAAGGTAGTTCCTCATGATTTGAGGAGTACGACGCATCGTGTGTTGTGCATCAGGATTCTTCAATATTGTTTAAGCGTTAGGATGTGTGTCCATTCACTGGACGTTTGAGGAATCTAAGATATTTAGCTCACACCTCAGAGTGCTAAATCGCTTCTCATCCAAAGGCTTAGTGAATATATCAGCAAGTTGGTCTTCAGTCTTCACATGGCTGATGACGATATCTTCCTTCAATACATGATCCCGAAGAAAGTGATACCGAATCTCAATATGCTTCGTCCTCGAGTGCTGTACCGGATTCTTAGAGATCTTGATGGCGCTCTCATTGTCACATAGTAGAGGTACTTTCTTCAGGTTGATGCCGTAGTCCTTCAGGGTTTGCTTCATCCAAAGAAGTTGTGAGCAGCTTGCACCAGCAGCAATGTATTCAGCTTCAGCAGTGGAGAGGGAGACGCAGTTCTGCTTCTTCGATGACCAGCACACTAGAGAACGTCCGAGGAAATGACATGTTCCTAAGGTAGACTTCCGATCCACACGATCTCCAGCATAATCTGAGTCTGAGTATCCGACGAGATCCAGCTGTGTGCCTTTTGGATACCATAAGCCTAGCGACGGGGTGTGAGCCAAATATCGAAGAATTCGTTTCACCGCTTGGTGATGCGATTCCTTTGGTGCCGCTTGGAATCGGGCACACATGCAAACGCTCAACATTATATCAGGCCTAGATGCACATAGATATAGCAGAGAACCTATCATGGAGCGGTATACCTTCTGATCGTAGTCCTTGCCATTTTCATCAGGGCCAAGTTGGCCATTTGTGGGCATCGGTGTCTTGATGCCCTTGCAGTCTTGCATCCCGAATTTCCTCAGACACTCCTTGAGGTACTTCTCCTGATAGATGAAGATGTCGTTGCGTTGTTGACGAATTTGGAGCCCTAAGAAGAACTTCAGTTCGCCCATCATCGACATCTGATACTGTTCACTCATCAAGAATGCAAATTCTTCACTGTATTTCTTGTTAGTGCATCCAAATATTATGTCATCAACATAAATTTGACATATGAATAATGCATCATCATATCGTTTTGTGAAAAGAGTTGGATCGAGGGAACCAGATTTGAAGCCCTTGCTGATGAGGAAATCCCTTAGTGTGTCATACCAAGCCCGAGGGGCTTGCTTCAGTCCATAGAGGGCTTTCTTCAATCTGTATACCATATCAGGTTTATTTGCGTCTTCGAAGCCTGGAGGTTGAGCAACATATACTTCTTCCTCGATATTACCATTGAGGAAGGCACTTTTCACATCCATTTGATATAACTTGATGTTATGATGGTTAGCGAATGCAAGCATAATACGAATGGACTCAAGTCTAGACACAGGAGCGAAGGTTTCACCGAAGTCGATCCCCTCGACTTGAGTATATCCTTGAGCTACGAGACGAGCTTTGTTTCTGACGACTTGTCCATCTTCATCGAGTTTGTTGTGATAGATCCATTTCGTGCCGATGACATTGTGAACTCGAGGATTAGGACGTTTGACAAGTTCCCAAACATCATTCAGTTTAAACTGAAGAAGTTCGTCTTGCATGGCCTGAATCCATTCCGCTTCTTGGAATGCCTCGGTGACTTTGGTGGGTTCTGAAATTGATACAAACGAGAAATGCCCGCAAAAGTTAGCTATACGATTAGCTCTTGCACGAGTAAGAGGACCTGGTAGGTTGACATCAGCGAGGATTTTGTCCACTTGAACTTCATTTGCCACACGAGGAAGTCGAGGAGGATGATCTTGAGGCGCATCTTCGTCACTGCTGTCAGATTCGTTTGCATCAGCTTCAGGTGCTTCTGGCGTATCAGGTGCCTCAGGATCAGGATCGTCATCAGGATTATTTGCTTCAGGATTTGGGTGTTCTTCAGGAGCAGGAGGTATGTGGATTTCTTCAGGATGATCCATAGGAATGATGTCACCAGCACCCATCTTCTTGATCTGTTCTTCAGGTGGTGCTTCACCTAAATCATGTGGCAGGTGCTCTCTTTGGGAGCCATCAGACTCATCAAAACGCACGTCTACAGATTCAACAATTTTATAGTGACTAATGTTGAAGACCCTGTAGGTGTGCGAGTTGATACCATAACCAAGCATGAAGCCCTCACATGCTTTGGGTGCAAATTTGGACTCGTGATGAGGATCACGTATCCAGCAAGGTGCACCGAATACTTTGAAATAACTTACATTGGGTTTCTTACCGACCATTAACTCGTATGATGTTTTATTGAAGAACTTGTGAAGATACACACGATTGACGATGTGGCATGCAGTGTTGATTGCTTCAGCCCACCACTTGAGTGGAGTATTGTACTCAGCCAGCATCGTGCGAGCCATCTCAATGAGGGTTCGGTTCTTCCTCTCAACAACGCCATTTTGCTGAGGAGTGTATGGCGCAGAGAATTCATGTGTAATTCCCAAGCCATCGAGGAATTCTTCCACACCGAAGTTTTTGAACTCAGTGCCATTGTCACTTCGAATGTGCTTGATCTTTAGGTTGTAGTTGTTCATGACACGCAGGGCGAAGCGCTTGAGGATTGCTGGAGTTTCTGACTTATAAAGAAGAAAATGCACCCAAGTGTATCGTGAGAAGTCATCAACAATAACAAGACCATACATATTACCTCCAAATCTTGAATACTTTGGAGGACCGAATAGATCCATGTGAAGCAATTCCAGTGGTCTCGTAGTAGTCATGATGGTCTTCGCTGGGTGGTTGGCCTTGGTCATCTTTCCAGCTTCGCAGGCACCACAGAGCCGGTCCTTTGAGAATCTGATTTCCTCAATCCCGAGGACATGTTTCTTCAGTACCAGCTTCTGAAGATTTCTCATTACAGCGTGGCCGAGTCTTCGATGCCATAGCCAGCACTCTGAGGCTCGAGCCAAGAGGCATGTAGCAACCTGAGGACCTTCAGAGAAATCTACAATATACAGGTCACCTTTCCTAACCCCACTGAAGACAACGGATTTATCGCTAATCATGAAGACAACACAACCATGTTTTCCGAAGAGAACAGCGAGATCAAGATCACACAACATAGATACAGACATCAAGTTGTATCCAAGGGATTCAACAAGCATGACTTTATCAATGTGTTGGTCTCGTGAAATAGCCACTCTGCCGAGACCCAATACCTTACTTTTACCTTTATCAGCGAAGGTGATGGTTTTCTTTGAAGAAGGACTTAGTGATGATTCCATAAGAAGACTTCTGTCACCAGTCATGTGATTTGTGCATCCACTATCCATCACCCATTCAGTCTTTCCCTGCAAATGAATTAGTATCTCATACAGCAAGTTATGAGCCAGTCTCAGTTTGAGGAGTTTAAGGTTCCTCAGAATTAATTCCTCAGGATGTTCCTCAGGATTGATTCTATGAAACCAAACAATATAATTATCCTTCAACTGACTCATTTGTTGATGTCCTGGGCATATGATCTGCAGAAATTGTAATTGCCCCAGGACATGTCCCTGCAAGGATGATTAGTTATTAACAACCCACATCTTTATGGGTGGTCTTGAGGCACATGAGGATTGATGAGGATGATGAGACCTAATGGGGTGTGTGATGGCAGCATCAGGATAAACAAATGAATAAGCATTCTTATGAGGAGCTTCCCTGTGAACAAAATGGTTAGCCGATACATGATTATAATCATTTCCTTTTGAGGTATCGTCCTCAGATGATATCCTCAGCTCATTTGCATCTGCATTCACAGGAAGGTTAGAGATGAGGTCCTTTGGAACCCAGATCTGCTTGACTGGAGGACCGTTCCTGCAGTTAGTTCCGATGTATCTGGCAAATACCTCACCATTACCATTCTTAAACAGTTTATAGTTTGAGTCAAATGACTCAATCATCACATCCGAAGAAACATCATCATAACCAGATAAGGTATAGGGATCAGGAGGAGGCATCATTGCCCGAACCCAAATGGTCTCAGGATATTGTTCAGGTTTCTAGTAAGACCCATCAGAGTTGAGTTTCCGAGTGAATGCGATGCCTTCTTTCCTCGGGTTTCTGTTGAGGATCTGTTTCTTGAGAATGTCACAAAGAGTCTGATGTCCTTTCAGACTCTTGAACATGTCTGTTTCCAGTAGACTCTTCAACCTAGCATTTTCTTCAGCAATGTCTATGGTATCCTCAGACGAGGGGTTAGATACCACAAAAGTAATAGAAATAACAGAGTCAAAAGACATTGAGGAACTAGACACAGAGATGATTTGATCATGTTCAATGCATTTTAAACAGGGAGGATTGAATCCTTCTTGTGGCATGATGATCTGTTGGGAGAGGAGTGAATCATTTTCTTTCCTCAGATCATCATGAGATATCCTTACACGTTCAAGTTCTTGTTTCCTCATGAGGAACTCATGAGATAGCTTTTCATGATCGGTAAGAAGTGCCTCATGACGATTGAACAAGTCATCAAACTTTGACTGAAGAATTTTTGATTCATCAGTCAACTTTTGAGTCTTCGTCATTTCCTCAACCAACATATCATCACTTTTGTTTAGTGAGATCTGAGTCTTTTCAAGTGCACGTTGTTGCTTAGATGCAAGTTTAGCAAGTTTAGCATAGTTTTCATCAGGTTCTTCATCAGAGGGTTCATCTGATGATGAGTAAGAAGATACCTTGGAGGACTTGGCCATGAAGCAGAAGGAAGGAGTTGTGTCTTCAGCTTCATCATCATCATGTGATAGACCAGATTCCTCAGTGCTGAAGATTGACTTTGAGACAAGTGTCGTGGCAAGAGCCAAACCAGCCACACCCTCAGATTCTTCGGATTCTTCCTCCTCAGCATCAGGGTTGGAACCAGATTCTTCCGAGTCCAATTCTTTCCCGAGATAAGCGCGAGCCTTACGGGAACTGCTATTCCTGTATACAGCAGACTTTGAGGATCTTGAGGAATTCTTCTTTGTCTTTTCATCAGAACTGTCATCTTTCCCTTTCTTCTTCTTCTTCTTCAGTTTAACTTCCTTTTCCCATAAAGGACACTCAGCGATGTAATGCCCAGGTTTCTTGCACTTGTGGCAAACTCTCTTTCTAGCTTCGACAGAATCATCATCTTTGCTTTTTCTTGAGGAAGATCTTGAGGAATTTCCGAAGCGATTCTTCTTCGTGAACCGTTGAAACTTTCTGGTAAGGAGAGCAAGTTCCCGGCTGAGAGTCTCAGGATTATCAGTATCAGCCTCAGACTCTTCATCAGAGGACACTCTTCGTGCTCTAGCTTTTAGCGCGCGGACCTTAGGCGTGGGGTTGTATAAGTCTCGTTTTTCAGAGAGCTTCAGTTCATGAGCATTGAGGCGCTCAAGAATGTCCGCTGGATCCAGAGTCTTGAAGTCAGGCCTTTCTTGAATCATCAGTGATAGGAACTCAAATGAGTCATCCAGAGACCTCAGCAGTTTCTTCACAACTTCATGATCTGTGATATCAGCAGCACCAAGTGCTTGAAGTTCATTGGATATGTCAGTGAGTCTGTCAAAGGTTTGTTGCACGTGCTCATTGTCCAGCCCATTGAATCGATTGAAGAGACTGCGGAGTGTATCGACTCGTGAGTCTCGTTGAGCTGAGACTCCTTCATTGACTTTAGACAATCTCGTCCATATCTTCTGTGCAGTATCTAGACCACTGATACGGTTGAACTGAGCCTAATTGAGATGACCACCAATGATTCTTCGAGCCTTTGCATCAAGCTGCCAGTTCTTCTTGACAACTTCGGGAGCAGTCATCAGATTTGCTTCAGGAATGCCTTGATCAACAATGTCCCATAGATCCTTGTCAATGGCTTCAAGATGCATCCTCATCTTGTTCTTCCAGTATGGATAGTCTGTTCCGTCGAAGATGGGGCAGTTTGAGGCAACGCTCATTGTACCTGAGGTCGACATAACTAAAACTCCAGGTGGTTAAACCGAATCACACAGAACAAGGGAGTACCTTGCTCTGATACCAATTGAAAGTGCAATATATCGACCAGAGGGGGGTGAATGGGAGATTTTCAATTTTGCTACCAGATTTTGATATTCTTCAGGACTGAAGCAATCATGAAGCTGAAGAAGTAATCAAAATCATGAAGAAACAAAACTTCACAGAATGTAATCATTAGGGTAGCTCAGCATAATGCAACAAAAATAAGTCAATTCAGATAAGCAGAGGTGCTTCAGATGCATAGTATGAAGACTAATAGCAGAGGGAGAGCTGAAGCACAAGAAGTCAACATAGATACCGAAGACATAATACTGAAGCTTAAGAGACTGAAGAGATATCACCAGAGATTGAAGACATGGTTTGGTAGACCAGTTCAAGTTGCTGTGACAACTCTACGTCTGGTTGGAGAGGCTGAGATTCAACTCAGAAGACATAGTCTTCACCTTGTTCTCCTTGAACTAAAGTCCTCAGACTCCGTCCAATAACTCAGGTGAGTCTTCAAGGTATACTCCCGAAACCTTCACAAACTCAGTCACTCCGGGAAGTCACAATTGCATCTTGACTTCCTCAGACTGATGACTTCTACACCGGCTGGAAGATCACAGTCTTCAAGAGTAAAAAGCTTCGGATCACTCGAACCGACTTCCTCAGAAATGCTCAACTACTCAGGCTGGTGGTTTTCCTCACATAGGTTCTTCAGTTTCCTCAGAGGTGGGTTGCTCTCAAATGACAAGTGTCAGTTTTTCTCTCGGAGCAGCCAACCCACAAATGGGGCTGGGGGTGGCTATTTATAGCCGCGGAGCAACCCGAGGTGAAAGGACATAAATGCCCATGCATGCAATTACTCTCATGCCCTCGGAAATGACCGTTGCTAGACCAGTTCTAGCCTCTCACCACGTAACACGTGGCACGGTCAAAGTATTCTCTCTCCAGACTCCTCAACCGAAGTTAGTTACCTCAGTGTCCTGAAGAACAACGTCTCAGACACATGAGGACTGAACTTCTACTGCAGGAGATAACTCTCTCTACAGAAGAACTGCACTCGCAGTCTCCAGACTCCTCAACCGAAGACAGATTCCTCAGTGTCCTGAAGAACAACGTCTCAGACACCCGAGGAACTGAACTTCTACTGCAGGAGATTTCTCTCAGGGTTTTTCTTCAGGATTCCTAACTGAGCACTTCCTCAGACCTTCGGAACTCGTTTTCTTCAACCCCTCCAACAGTGCGGTGTTATCCTATAACTCAAGAAGTATAAAAAGTCTTAGCGAAGACTACGCTTCAACTTCGTCTTCAGCGCGAACTTCCTCATGATCGTCTTCAGCTTTAGCCTCAACCGAACGCTTCAGGATCCTACTTCCTCAGGATTTCGCGCTACTTCATTACTCAAGAAGTATAAAAAGTCTTAGTGAAGACTACGCTTCAACTTCGTCTTCAGCGCGAACTTCCTCAGGATCGTCTTCAGCTTCAGCTTCAACCGAACGCTTCAGGATCCTACTTCCTCAGGATTTCGCGCTACTTCATTCTTCAGGAAACGCACCGATTTCTCCAATGTTCCTCAACATTTTGGGGGGGTCAACATTGGTGGTTAAACACTTCATCAGGGACTGTTCTCCTGTGTATACTCACAAACACATCAGTCCCTTAACCATTTTGTCATCAAACTCCAAAACCTCAAGGGGAGGGCACTTGATGCACTTACAATAATAATGACACGTCCCGGGAGCCCCTCTCGACTACCCGCAAGAAGGCAGTCCCGAGATCACAATCCAACAGTTTATATCAATAAGTTCAATTTGTCGTCACGGATCATCACCGAGCGTCCTGTTACCGTGGACACGGCCATTCGAATGGATTTCACCCTGCAGGGGTTGCACTATGGTTAACCTTACGCTCCAACCCCCAGATCTCGTACGCCTTATTCAGGCATGTCCGACCAAGGAAAGTCGACACACTGTAGCCCATCCTTCGAACTCAACAGAGAGGCCATCCGCCGGTCTACATCCTAAGCTCAGAGGGGTCTTTGGGCCCTTGCCCCCTAGTGCTCCTGCGTGGTGCGTACCTGGCTAGTGTCACAGACTCGCCTCCCACTACCGGAGTAGGCGGCCCTACCATCCCGGCGATCAGCCCGCGGTACTGCGGGTGTCTGAAGAGTTCTCGAATGAAGACTACAATGCAGGGGAGCCCATAACTCGTAATCCCACGTGTAGGTAGCGCGTATAAGCATAAAGCCACTCAGATCACTGACACCGATTCATTAGTCGTATTATATCTCGCGGGGCAACCGTTGTCGCCGCCCCGACTGGGTAACACAACGGACAACGAACAGCTACAGGGTCCACCTCCCACTACCGGAGTACGGTGGCAGCCTGCCCTGTCGTCCCGTCAAAGCTCGCGGGTACCCTTAGAGCTAACCCGTCTACTTACCTTAACTCGCGAGCAACCTGGGAGTCACTCGACTTGCGCGGTGAAGGTGGTAGCTCTCGCGGAATACGAGCAGGGGCCAAGCACACCAGTGAGACGGCCGTACCCTCCCTGTCGTTCCCGAAGCGCTACCTATCGCGGGCACCGTTGGGTCGCCCGACTACTTACCTTGCTGACAACCGGGCTCAGGCCACTTAACGGTTCGACAGAGCTCGCAACGAAAGTGGAGTACGAGGCGGCCGCCAAGTAACTCACACTTGGTGCGGCTCAGTAGAGTCTAGCCGTGCTAAGGTCCTGCAGCGGTGTCGATTCGTGTTGCCATGGTAGTTGCAATTATAAAAGGTTTCCCGCGTCACTCCCCAGAGTGAGCACGGCCCGCTATCTAAACAATGCGCAGGGCCAACTGCTGAATACTGCATAAGTAAAACAGGTTGCATAGGATAAAGGCAGGTATATCAAAGGGCGACAATAACAAGCTATGCAGTTGAATAGGAAGTAACGTAGCAGCAGCAAATTCCTAGTGCAACAGATAATGTATAGATAGATAGGCGGTATCTGGGAGAGGGGATGGGGCACTGCTTGCCTGGAAGCTCGGTAGTAGGGGTACGGTCGTCGACGAAGTAGACGATCAAGGGGAAGCATCGGCGGTGGTCGTCGGGACTACCGGACAATAAGAGAGGGGGAAGAAACAATAAATACAAAGCACATAAAGCAAACATAGGCATGGCACGACAGATGCATTGTTAACGGGGTTTTATCGCGGCACAAAGTGTTAGGCTCGGAGCGGGGATTCATCCGGGGATGAACTGCCAGCTCCGGGTAATTACCGGCGGTGCAACCGGAGGGGGACGGATCCATGTTTGCAGTGTCATGGACATCTGACAAACATATGGATAGTGTATCCGTGCTAGATGATTCATTCTGAGCAACTTTCATGTTCAGAATAAATTCATCCGACAAAGTTTTACCGGTACCGGGAATCATCGGTCAGGGCAACCGAAGGGGGAAGGGTCGATGTTCGGCATGTTAGAGGGGTGTGGTGGGGGCATGGGTAGCGTATCCGTATTCGTTGTATTTTTCTAAACAATTTTCATGTATATTGTTTTTTAATCTGAGCTACGGTTTAAAAGATATTAATTTCTGAAGTTTAAAACATTTTTAAAAGATTTTCTGAATTTCTTTTATTAACAAAATACAACATTATCCACAGAGGGGTTTGACCAGTCAAAGATGACATGTGGGTCCCACATGTCAGCCACTGATTATTATAAATCTTTTAATTAAATCGAAATTCCCACTGGGCCCACATGTCAGTGACTAAACAAATTAATTCTATTTATTTCAAAAAAATCTGACAGGGTGGGACCCATGTGTCATAGACTGCTAGATTAAATAAGCAGTTATTTTAATTCCAGAGATATTTAAACAGGGCTGGCCCACCTGTCATACTAACACTTATTACTAACAGGTATTTAACTAACCTAACAGGGGGTTAAGTGGCTGGGGGCCCACCTGTCATATATCCCAGGGGGTATTTTATTAACTTCACCTAACAGTTAACAGGGGGGGTTAGTTTGACAGTGGGTTAGGGCTAAACACCTGGCGGCTAGGCCCCACCTGACAGGGACACACTCCACGGCTTAACACGCCATTGACGTCTGCGACATCTACAGTGATCCCGGCGAGGTCGTAGCGCTCGGTACAGTTGACCAAAACGAGCTCCGTCAGTTCCTACAGCTTCCTAGCGAGGCGACGAATCCATTTCATCTATCAGCGCGGCCTGGGAAGAACTATAGCGACACCGGCGAGCTCCGCGGCGGCGGAAAACGCGATGCAGAGCTCGAATTCGAGCTCGAAATGGAGGGGGTCCGGTGCGGTTCCTCACCAGAAGGACGCAAGAAGGTCCGGTGAGTGCGTAGGAGCCGTAGGGGAAGCAGTCCGATGGCGGCGGCGTCGCAGACCCGCGGGGAGGATGCGGTCGATTCGGGCGAACGGGGGCTCTCCGGCTCGGGCGCGGGGTCGGGGAAGAAGCAGACGACGGCGGCGGTGCTTCCTGTACTGGTGGCGAGTCGAGGCGGCGTCAGCAGCTACGCGGGCGAGCTCGCAGCCGAGACGGTCATGGCGGTCGGCCTCACGGGGAAGAAGCAGTGGGGGAGGAGGGGGAAATGGAGGAGCGGGGGCAGCGTGATCCACAATCTACGGGGCAGGGGAGATATTTGTCTCCAGCTGCGATGCACTGTCGCGACCGTGGCCATCGGGTCGAGCCGCAGCAGGGGTTCGTCCATGGCGTCAGGGCGAGCCAGGGAACAGGACGAGGCAGGTGGAGGGGAAAGAGGAAAGGGGCCCGGGTGGGCCGAGAGGGGTGGCCTGTGCCCGAACGACAAATAGCAGTGTTGACCTATTTGCTCATTTTCTTTTTTCTGTTCTTTTTAGTTTCTGTTGATTTTTATGTCCTAGCCATTTTTATAAAATGTAACACATGTACCATAATTAGTAATGCACAACCCTAGGGTGCTACAAAAAGTTTAGGGTTTTAATAAACTCTTTTCATATTTTATTTTATTATAAAATGAGTAATTGGGCTGGAATTGCTAACGTTATTAATTGTTTACATTTTTCAGTGGCATAATAAAATACCACAATCACATGGGCATGGTCCAAGGAATATTTAGGATTTTATAAAAGTGGTTGCATGATTTTAGGGCAAAGTTTAATTGCATCGTTATTTTGGGAATTTTTTTATCTGGGCTGAATTTGAATAGGCCATGGTCAAGGTGATCATCTCATGCCCAATCATGATGACTAGGCATCTTTAACATGGTGATTACTGTGGCTGTTACCTGGGGGTGTTACAGAGGAGAAGTCCCAATAGCAAGACCGGCAACACCTTCATCCTCATCACTTGAGCTGGAAGATTCAACACTTGAGGACTCCAAGAATTTTTCTCACAACATCCGCTTGGCCAACTTGAGAGAGACCAAGGCCATTCACTTCCTCTACAAGAACATTCAAGCGTGAGTAAATTTCATTTGCACTTTCATGAGAAAGCATTTCAAAAGAGTGAAGCTTATTAATAGCAATATTATAGCGTTCCTCACGCTCACTCTTGGTTCCCTCATGGAGCGCACAAATGTCCGACCATAGTGCATGGGCGTCCTTGTGGTTCCTCACACGATTGAACACATCCTTGCAAAGGCCTCTAAAGAGGGTGTTGCGAGCCTTTGCATTCCATTTAATGTGATCAAGCTCTAAGGGGGTGAGATTAGCATTGTCCTTAGGTTTATGGAAGCCTTGTGTGGCGGCTTGAAACACTCCCACGTCGATGGCCTCAAGGTAAGCCTCCATACGAATTTTCCAATAAGGAAAATCATCGCCATGGAACACCGGAGGAGCGCCATCCCCATGATGAGACATCTTGCTCTAGGCGGTGAAGCCTGATCCAATGAGCAACTCGGCTCTGATACCAATTGAAAGGATCAAGATGCCCAAGAGGGGGGGGGGTGAATTGGGCTAATCTAAAATTTCTTTGCTTAATTAAACCTACTAGCCCATTTCACCCAAGTGCAAAGACCTAAAGAGTGGGTAAAGACTATCCTATAGTTTTGCACCCTAGGTTCCAATCCTACTCTAGCATGGAAATTCTATAAATGTAAAGACAAGAATTGAAATGCTCAAAGTAAATGCGGAATGTAAAGAGAGGAGAGGAACACGGCGATTTTTTCCCGAGGTATCGAGGAGTCGACACTCCCCCCTAGTCCTCGCTGGAGCACTCTCGCAAGAGTCTAGCTCCCCCTTGATCCACGCATGGACCAAGTGCTCACTTTGAGCTGATCCTTTGCCACTCCGGCGCGGTGGATCGCTCACAACCGCTCACAACATGAGTTGGGCCACCCACAAGCTCCTTCGGGTGATCACCAAGCTCCCAATCGCCACCAAACCGTCTAGGTGATGTCGATCACCAAGAGTAACAAGCACAAACTCTCACTTGACTTCACAAAGCCTAATGAGAAGGGTGGATGCACACTTGCTACTCCCTATGCACTAATGAGGTCCTTAATCTTGGATTAACAAATCTCAATCACCTCACTAGGATCTTGCTCTCACTTGCACTCAAAAGTGTTGTCTCAGCTGAAGAAATGGGCAAGAGCTACTCTTTGGACGAGATGATGGGGTATATATAGGCAACACCCCAAAAAGTAGCCGTTTGAAACAACTCTGCGAAGTTAGGTGTGGACCGGACGCTCCGGTCCATTCACCGGACGCATCCGGTCAGTTCAAACCACTCCAGTTCCATCTGTCTGCAGAGCACATGACCGGACGCTCCGGTCAGACCGACCGGACGCTCCGGTCGATGGTCCTGCACTGCCGAAAAGTTCCTGAATGCACCGGACGTTGGACCTCGAGCGTCCGGTCCAGCGTCCGGTCACTCCTCTGTCTCTGGTACACGGCTGAAGCTGACTTGAGCCTTCCAGGGGACATTTGCATTGACCGGACGCGTCCGGTCGATGCAAAATGTCCCCAATCACATCCAATTCAACATCTCTGTGATCCGGACCTTCTCAATTGATTCTTGGGCCTTCTTAGAGCTACCTAGTGCTAAGTTTGGCAAGTGTGCACCACACCTAACCCACTAGACTCACCTAGATCAAGCAATAAGTCCATACGCCCCTTAATAGTACGATTAAAAGAGAAACAAAGCCCTAAACTACTCTAAGTGCCTCTCAACACCTCATGGCACTTAGAACTAGTCCATCCTTAGCCTTGTTGACACTTCTCCAAAAACTGAAACGAATTCCATCTTCTAAGGGGCATGAAAACCAAAGAATTTCCCAAGCAATCTCCATTATCATGACCTAACTTAAATTGCCTCTGCAAAACACACGTTAGTCATAATAATCTTCCGTTGCATTAATCACCGAAACCCTAGGGGCCTAGATGCTTTCAAAAAAGAATTAACGTGGCTATAAGTCACCCACGTTAGTTACCACACTCCGTAAGGTAGGGTGCATCTACGAGCTATCTAGTCCAAACACCGTGCTTGCACTAGGGGTAGCAACTTTAACTCAATAGCGACAAGAATTAAAGTACTCTAAAAGAGTCGCAAACCCAAAGAAAATATAAACAAGATGACTTACTCAAATATGAAGTTGAACCACCGTAGAAGTCTCTGGATCAGGTTCCAATAGAACACTATCCCAGAGGTACAAGCGTAGAGGAGTCACCGACAGGTCCGGCGCTTCCCCTTCTTCTCCTCCACCCACTCTTTTGTCTCAAACGAGACTAGATCTAGTTGCTATCTTGGGAACTACAAATCTAATCTCTCAACTTCCTAACTATCTCTCTCAACTCGATCTAGAGCTTCTTCTTCTAATTGGAAAGGTAGGGTTTTGGCGGTTGATCAGTAGCTGAGTCTTGATGAATAATGAATTCATACTCTGGCCAGGGGGCAGGGGGTCTCCTTATATAGCCCTAGGCGATGAACGAGGGCCCTTGGATCAAACCGACCTTGAGCAACGGCGTAGATTCAACCTCAATGGCGGTTAGAAACCGACCTAAGAAGATGTGGCTGACAGGTGGGACCCACATGGCGGTCGCCAGGGCTATTCCTGGCGGTCGCCAGGAATCTGTGCCCAATGGGCCTCCACTTCCTGGTGGTGCCTTCTGGTGTCTTCTAGAATGTTTTGCTTCAGATTTTGGATTGGATTTCGTCATGGTCAAGTCTCCTCATCGTATGGGGTGCGAACTCCGGGATTTTACCTGCTTTTATCTGTTAAGTCCCTGAAAATATATAAATCACCAAAACTTGTGGAAATATGTCAGTAAAGCCCCTAGTCTATGTAGATATTCATTTTATACCCTTATTTCATGTTTAGTTTATTAATAATTATATAGCATAAGAAGTGTCAACAGCGACGAAGCTCAGGCCGGTGAGGTTCTTGCTTGTGTGCCGCTTGTCCTTGCGCCGATCTTGCTCTTCCTCGCTATTTGAACCCGATGAAGAGTCGCTTGAAGTGGAGTCGATGTCGCTTGCACCTGCAACCATCGCTCGAGCCATCTTCTTCTTGTACCCGCCACTCTTCCTTGTCCTTCTCTCGCTCTTGCCCTTGTGCTTGTCCTTGTAGTCGTTCCGAGAGCGGTGCTTGTTGTTGTAGTCGTGCTTGGTCTTACCCATGTAGTCGTTCTTGATCTTCATGGCTTTGGGACACTCGGCGATGAAATGCCCATCCTTCCCACACCGATAGCACATCCCCGAGTTCCTCTTGAGTTCTTGCGGTTCTCGTACAACCTCTCGAACCTCCTTGTGAGCAAGGCCAAGTCTTCCTCGCTAAGCACCTCAAGTTCTTCATCTGGCATGGACACAAGACAAGACAGAGAGAACTGCTTAGTAGCAGGGTTAGCGTTAGTCCTCGATCCTGAGACAAGAGCCAAACTAGGTGGATCGGTAGGTCTCTCGCTCTTGGCTCTCAAGCCATGATCAACCTCCGAAGACTAAGTCTCATACACACCCGACTCAAGAATAGCTTCGACCTTGGCGCTCCACACAGACCGATCAAGAGAGTGCAAGAGCTTGATAGCTCGGTCATGATCTGTGTAAGGGAGCACGGTCACATTGGACCTCATGGAATTCACAATGGATGTAAAGCGCTGGAACATAGTATCAATCGACTCACCGGGGAGATGAGTGAAGTTCTCGTACTCTCTCCGGTGAGTGGAAAACAAGCGAGCCTGCACTTGGGCATTCCCAACATGAGCATTCTTCAGTTTCTACCAAATATTTTCGGCCACATCCTCTCCGTACACACGATTGAACTCCGTGGCATAAAGAGCACGTAACAAGTAATCAATGGCCTTGCTGTTGGCCTCATACATGTCCCGAGAACCTGGAAGAAGGAAATTGTCGGGAGGGACATAGTCTGCATTTTGCGTCACATCCTAGATCAATTGCCCTTTTCCACGAAGGAATGCGCCATGCGCCTTTCCCACATCTGGTAGTTCTTCCCATCGAAGTGCGAAGGACCCGACCCCTTTCCGTAGTCACCCATCTTTGGATCTAGGACTGGTTAGAGCCACGAAAAGACCCGTAACCGGCTCTGATACCAATTGAAGGATCGAATATGCGACCAGAGAGGGGGGGAGTGAATGGGAGCCGATAAAAATTTCTTTCGAAACTCGTCCTATGTCCCAAAATCACAACACAAGAAACCTCCCACTTGCTTGCCAAGGTCACGTAGTCACAACGGATCTACCAACCCTAGGAACAAGCCTACACGATGCTACAACGATCAAAGAAGCGGAAGCGATTCACAAGAGTCGAACCAAAACTCAAGAATCTGTGCCACCCGCGGACTGTCCACCAAGAGGGTGCGTACGGTCCGCCGACCAGGCGCAAACGGTCTGTGAATATAAACAGAGCCACCAGAAACTTCCGCCAATTCTAGCTAGCTCGCGGACGGTCCGATCACTGGACACGGACAGTCCGAGTGACGCGGACAGTCCGAGTGACGCGGACAGTCCGGGAGGGACAGGCGGGCTGTCCGCCAAACATGCTCCGGCAAAAATCATACACTCCAACGGATCAAACGAGTCGACTTAAGAATGTGCAATGAAAGAGCGAAGAACTTAGCACAAACCCTAGATGCGCGGACAGTCCACGAGCTGCTTGCGGACGGTCCGCAGGCCTCGAATAGAAACAAGTCGAACACGACCACGAGTCAAAACACCTCCTTCCCTTCCATGGATCTCCCAAACGACTTGAGCTCTTGAGACAAGATTTGGGGGAGATGTGAAGTGTCACTAGGTGATGCTATGCCCCAAAAATCTCGGCCTCCAACTCACTAAAACGCCAGGAATCGCGAATCAACCGAACACAACCATCTCACACGAGTTCATCCAAAAATCAACAATTCTAGGCCAAATCCTGGAGTTTGAGGGGCAAAGATCACCAAGAAAAGGATCACTAGGTACCCATGTGTGATTCCCTCAAACAAATCCGAAGAGAAATGGGATAGAAACGAAGAATCAAGGGAGGCACGAAAATAGCTCAAAAACCAACTCGGGAAAACATGAGACAAATCACGCCGAATCTTCTATACATCTGAGGAAAGATTCATACAAGGTCTAGCATACCTCCCATACATCCATCCCTCTCTAAAGATCAATTGATGAAGCACTCATGCTAGCCTATGGAGAAAATAGGGAGAAAATAGAGAGGAAAATGCAAAAACTAGAATACCAAATGAAAACCCTAGGGGGCAAGAGGTGGCTACCATCTCCCTCCTCTTGGTCTATATATCGGGCCCCGCCGGTGTGGAAAATGACTCTTCTACCCCTCGGCACTTAACTACGGATAAATACCCCTCAGGGGCAATTTCAGAATTGTCTGAGTTATCTCCCTCGGCTGGGCACGCCGTCCATCCGCCCTTGCTTCCTTACGACCCAAGCTTCAGGATCCCGCCGCGTGTCCACCGCTTCGAAGCTTCCCGACGCGCCCGGATCACCGTCTCCGTCGCGTTGGGCCACCGGACTCGGTTTTGAGGCCCAAACCGAGAAACCGTACACCTGATGGTTTTGTGGCCAAACCACCAAACCCCGCGAGCAAGCTTCGGTCGTCAGCCACTACCTTGCCCCGGCTCCATGTCCACGTTGCCTCGCCCGTTCTTGCTACCGTGTGAACCGCACTTGATCCATCGGCCACCGGGTCCCTCGAACCAAGCCTACTTGCCTCTCCACTCCTCGGAGGCCACTCTGGCTAAGGCCTTTCGCGCTTGTTCTTCACCTGCACCAATGCAAACCGAGTCGCATTCTACACCTGCAATACTTGAGCCAAGGCAAACGTCAGTCCACACAATGTTGTCAATCACTCATCACACTAGGAAGCGACCATCCACCGGTCCTTGGACACACCTGGTCCTCAAAACCAGCGTCTCCTTTGTTAGTAGGTGGGTCCGGGCGGGCAGGCAATGGCTATCTTCTTTATATAGGCTGCTGACACTGACGCGTGGGCCCAACACCATTTTTCTTAAAATGAAACTTGCATCCCTCAAATATTAGAGCCCGTAAAACAACACCTAAAATTTCATTAAAAATAAAATCAATTCATATTTGGAGATTTAATATTTTAATAATATATCAACAATCACACTTGTGTAGCCAAAAATCTTATAATTCGATTTAGGTTCTCATGGTTATGATATAATAATTCTAAAAACATCTTAGTTTGCTCTAAAAAATTATATAAATTGACTTGGCAATATAATTTGGGTACCTGAACTTGTCATAAAAAATTCAAATGGTTTCGATAAAGGAAGAATATACTTGTGTACAAATGTCTACATCTCTCACATAGTTTCCTAGAATGTTGCTTGAACATTGAAGTTTTCCACACTTTGCAACATGTTCGAACTCATATGCATTTGAAAATTTAACACAACCTTATGTTCACCTTAAGATTACGAAATGCAAAGTTTCATTACTAATGTTTTGTGGAAAACAAATATCATTTCTATGTTGTACTTACAAAGCACAAGATAAGCCATATAAACATTATTCACGAAACGGAATATACACTAGAAAATGAAATCAATGAAACGATGGGGATTTTAGAAAAAAATAGAAAAAAAATCATCAAATTTGGACTAGGTACGACGGAGAAATACATGTGACAAACTTTGATTGCAGATTAAAAGGAGAAATGCGAACTGTTCTTCATTCCAATAGAACTAGGCCCACGGTTCATTGGAGACGGCGGATGGTTAATCCACGTCTCCTTTGCACACCGAAACAGAACAGAGGAGGAAGCAGAGGGCGCCGCCGCCGCCCCCGCGGTGCCCTGCTTCGGCGGTTTTGACACCCAAGAGGGCACCCTAGGCCTCGTCGGCGGCAAATGAGACCACCGCAACATTCGATTTGACTCAACCCTCATCATATATGTAATAAAATACATTCAAGATACATAATTTGTATTGATGCTTGCGCCTAAATCCCGATGTTCATCCTGCTGACGGCGTACTTCGTCGTGAAGCTGAGGCAACGCGTCCAGAGTTCGAACTCATGACGGATGCGACACTCAGCGCTGCAATAGTGGATGATCTCTAAGGTCTCCGGCGGCTCGTAGCGCCTGCATCCCGCTGCCCAAATGCATACGTGGGGATTCTGCAAGCGCAGCAACGGAATGCCGTCGTCGCCGTCAGGAAGATAGTACCACCACGCAATGTTTCTGAGATCCTGGCGGACGAGGTAGCGCAACCGCGCAGGTTGTGGTTCTTCCACCGCCCATCAGGGGGCGACGGGCCGCCGCTCAGTTCGTGCAGCAGTTCCATCACTTCGGGGTCCGCAGGGTTGCAAGGGTACTTCAGCATCACTAAGAAGTACTGTACTTGGCACTGGAGTCTTTGGCAGCGGCCTCTGCGACGAGCTTCAGACCCTTATCGGGATTCCGTCGCCTCATCAACCTCTCCATCCCCTCGTAGCATAAGGCCTCTGGATGTTTGGCTTCGCGGAAGCGCCGCTCAAAGCACTCCCTGATGTGGCGATTCCTGCACAACTCACGAAGCTCACGCAGGGACACGTGCAGGAGTACCTCATCGGAGTCGCAGATGCTCCGGAAAGTGCTGCAAACCTGATTACGAAGTGGAGGATGATCTTGGTGATCAGGTCATCTGGCAGCACCTTCGTCAAGCACAGCGCGGCCATCAAGGAGAAGGGGAAGGAAACTGAAAGGCGACGGGGTTTGGAAATTGGAAGGCGACGCGGCCACCTAGAGAGGCGACGCGGCCATTTAGAGAGGCGACGAAATGGAAAGGCGACGGTTTGGCTGCTGATGCTGACGCGTGGGCCCGACACCATTGCCCCTGCCCTTCACCTTCCCTCGAAATAGAAAGGTGACGTGTGTTTTTCGACGGTTCCCGATGCGTAGTGGGAGGAGACGCGCCCTTACGGTTGCCGAGGCGTAGCGGGGAGAGACGCCCTCTGACGGTTCCACGTCTAATCATCATAAATCCCCGCCTGCTTCCTCCATAAACTCTCATATCGTTTCTTTCGCTTCATCTTCTTCCCCCTCGCCGGCCATCATCACCACCACAATCTCCTGTCACCGAGAGATCACCAAGGAGAAGAGCAGCATGGTGTCGAGTGACCCGTCGGCGAAGAAGCAGGGACGAAGGGAGGACGACGACGACGAAAGCCACCGTCGCAGGAAGTTGACCATCAAGGAGAAGGGGAAGGAGCCAGCGCCCAAGGAGGAGGAGAAGGAGGCCGACGAGGAACCGTTCCCCGTCGACGACACCAAGTTTGCCGTAACACTGCTCCAGGGCACATTCAGGAAGCTTCGAGGCGTTCAAGATCAACGCGCCTCAGGACTACAAGGACACGAGTGTCAAGGGTCTCGCCTACAGGATCCATGGGTTGGCTGAAAAGCTTGAGAAGCTCCCCATGGTCCAGCGGGCTAGGGTTGCTGGCCTCTTCCTTGACGCCGACGATGAAGCCGACGACGACGGCTCCTACGACGGCGGGTCGACTCCAACGGCGGCGACCGACTAATTGATCCACTCCGATCATCTACCATAGTATAATTAGTTTGTTTGTTGATCATGAGCCGCTTAATTAGTTTGGTTGTTGGATTTTGTATGTCATGTACTCAATCTAATAGACGCGGGTAAATGCATCGCGTCTCCTATGATTAATATGTGTTCCTCATGTGTGTTTGTTGAACCTGTGATGAACTAGATCTTAGAGACACGGGTAGATCCATCCGCGTTGCCTATAATTTACGAATAGGGGCATTTTGGACAATGGAGACTAATTGGTGACGCGGGTTAGTGAACACGCGTCTCCTTTCGTGGCAGGAGACCATTTTCTTAAAATGAAACTTGCATCCCTCAAATATCAGAGACCGTAAGACAACACCTAAAAATTCATTAGAAATAACATCAATTCATATTTGGACTTTAGTAATTGAATAAAATATCAACAGTCACACTTGTGTACCCAAAATTCTTATAATTCGATTTTACATCTCATGCTTATGATATAATAATTCTAATAACACTTAATGTGCTCTAAAAATTCTACAAATTGACTTGGCAATATAATTTGTGTTCCTAAACTTGTAATAAAAAATTCAAATGGTTTCGATAAAGGAAGAATATACTTGTGTACAAATGTCTACATCTCTCACATAGTTTCCTAGAATGTTTGCTTGAACATTGAAGTTTTCCACACTTTGCAACATGTTCGAGCTCATATGCATTTGAAAATTTAACACAACCTTTTTTACCTTAAGATTGCGAAATGCAAAGTTTCATTACTAATGGTTATGGAAAACAAATATTATTTCTATGTTGTACTTACAAAGAACAAGATAAGGCATATAAACATTATTCACGAAACGGAATATACACTAAAAAATGAAATCAATGAAAATATGCAGATTTGAGAAAATTTTAGAAAAATATCATCAAATTTGAAGTAAGTACGACGGAGATATACATGTTACAAAATCTGATTGCAGATTAAAAGGAGAAATGCGAACTGTTCTTCAATCAAATAGAACTGGGCCCACCGTTCATTGGAGACGGCGGATGGTTAATCCGCGTCGCCTTTGAGCATCCAAACCGCCACCTACCCCATCATCTTCTTGGGGCGACTGTAGTACCGGGCCCCACCGTTCATTGGAGATAGCGGATGGTAAATCCGCGTCGCCTTTGACCATCCAAACCGCCACCTACCCCAGTGTTTATGGGCATTGGAAACACATCACATTATGGCAGGGCAACCCCTTCTTCATCAATTCACGAGGAAATTGTTTCCCCCTTGACCCGGATGTGGCATCAATTTCTTGGGAACCTTCCCTTTTACTGTGCTTTCGTTCTTATCTCCTTCCTGGTTTTTGATATAAAAGGGACCGATGCCTATCGGTCATCCACACCTCTTCCAGCCATGGCACAAAGAATAGATCTTGTAGGATGTCGTCTTCTCCTTTTCGCCCTAAACCCTAAACCCTTCTCAGAGCCTTGCAGTAGTTGCTAGAAGAATCCTTGTGATATGGTGCATCGTATGCTTCTCTCGCCAGGCACAGTTGATAGAAGAACCCTTGTGATGAGCCTTGGGTCTATCAGCTGGATCAGAGGAGAGGGACGGACAGAGTGCACCCCTGCACAGGACAGAGAAGGTGCAAGAAACCCTTCCTCAGTTCCTCTAAAGCTCCCTGCGCAGGTGTTGGCATTTCTTAACGCAATCACTAGTAGCGGGTTTAGGGCCCATCTCCAGTAACAGCGCTACAAATGACGGGGTTGACAATTCCGAGTTTTTATGCTCGAAATGCCAATGATAGATCTTAACCTTTTCAGATATTATCCGCAAGCGCACGGATCTATCATTGTAGCATTTCACCCGGAAGTATTATCAGGGTATCGTTATTTATATTTTCCCAAAGGAAGGCATAGTCTAGGAGTCTAGTTGGAATCTGAATAAAAATATATGCTCAACACAGGAGACCGCATTGATCATACAGGGGTAAACAATATGGTTTATAGATAGTGGACACACACACAGAAGCAATCTCTAAGGATAAAGAAAATAGAAAGAATCAAAGAATGTTCCTAAGATGGAGTAGTCTAATTCTATGCATAGTCTAATCATATGAACATAGTGAATGTCAAACAATCTACATGACTAAGACAATGTTTGGTCAAGGATAACAGGAAGGTCCCGACGCGCTAGACTATAGCCGATGAGGATATTTAGACTTCTACTCAGCACACGAACGTGGGGGAATACCAAGGACGACAGGGCTGTCAGGACACCTGCCGCCATCCCCTCAACCGTGGCGTACCGACATAAACGAAGGTTACCATATATCCGGACACCACGCCTGCATATAAGGATAACTACTCATATCCTCCAGGACTCCGACCCTACGGATCGATGAGCTAGAATATGAGCAAACCCGAAGGCACAATGAACCGTTATCCCACCTCTAGTCATGTAAACCATATGGACGATGAAGAACAAGCATGAACATGCTATGAACATGACACACAAACTATAGACTAGTTCATATGTCACTAATATAACATGAACAAGACTATACTCTAGTTCATAGAAAAGACTATAGCAAAAGAATGAGAGCTTGAATATGGAAGAATACTCCATATAGGATTTATACCAAGAATCTCTTCTTCCTAGGAGACAAGCCCTCCTTTGTAGCTTCACTACTCCAAATGTGCTAACTAGCTAACTAGAGAGTGAGAGAGGTGTGAGGGAGTGAGAGAGAGTGAGAGAGAGAGAGAGCTCCTTGTGGTGTGTGTGGAGAGAGGGGGAGAGGCCCTCTACTTATAGGTGGAGTGGAGGGGGCTAAATACAAAAGTGTCACACCATAATGGCCCCAAGCCGACCTCCACCTCGTCTAGGTACACTGAATCTTCAATCGATGGTGGCCTAATAACTTTTCAGCTTTGAATGTACCGCCTCGCCGAAGTTGGAGCTGGTCCGGCTCGACCCTGGCGCGGGCGCGCCAGCCCTGGCGCGGGCTGGGCCCAGCTTTGACAGGCAGGGTCCACACGTCAGGAGAAGTTGTCTTGTGTTGGTGGCTCGGCCCAGATACTCAACGTGTTGGGCTTGTTCCATTGGGTTAGAAGATGTGATGGAATGTGCTTTCCCATTTGGCGCCTTTTCTTATAATTCCACTTGCTTTATTTAGTATTCCTGCAAAATATATATAATACACTACAAGTGGAATTTGGTCAACAATAAATGTATATGTGTATAAATATGCCAAGATAAATCTTTGTTTGGTAGAAAGTTGACGGTAAAAATGTGTCGTTAGTGACCGTCAACATCAGGACTTCTTCTTCCTTCTGCTTCTCTTCTCCAAGAGAAGAATTTTTGAAGGGATATGCTCTTGGTACCAATAGGCAAACCTGGCCACTTGCATATCTCAGGAAGGAGTAAGAGAACACCAGTCAATATAGTCATCAAACCATCTCCTTCGCATAACTGTATTTTTGTTGATGGCTTAGAGCTTTTTATTGATGGCTTAGAGATTTTATTGGCATAAATGTATTTTCCTCTTTTGCTCTTTCGCTCACTTGCATATCTCAAGAAGAGAGGAAGAGGAAATTAGCCATCGAACAAATTCCATTTCTACTGATGGCTTAAATAATTGATTCCTGACATAACTATATTTTCCTCTTTTGCTCACTTGCATATCTCGGGAAAAACAAACTGTATTTTCTTCTCTGTTCCTCATCCTGGTAGTTGTGCCTCGTGATGATGAACATAGATTGCCGCTTTGTAACCTTCTGATGTATCAATGATGATTGTAATCAATAGAATATATGTCTGTGTGATGTCCAATATTTGCTATGATTATGCTCAAATTATTATCTGCTTGTGTGATTATCTGTGTGTAGTCCAATTTTTGCAAATGATGACTTGCGAAAGTGTTTGGGTTGGTTGTCTCCATTTTTGCGAATGATGACTTGTGTGATTATCTTCTTGTGTGATTATATATGTGCAATCCAATTTTTGCGAATGATGACTTGCGAGAGTGATTATGCTCAATTTTTGAGAGCAGTGGTGCGAGAGAGGAAGAGAAAATTGGGGATATTCAGCTCCACCACACAATGCACCCACGTCACCAATCCAAGTGAAGCATTCACCGCCAAATCAGAGAGCGACACGTGGACGTCACGAGGATCCAAGGGCCCACCTGGCAGCCACCTTCCTCACACCATGGACCCAAACAGCCTCAAAACCCCATGTTCATCTGGAACCTCCTTAAGGGCCCACCTGGCAGCCACCATGAGGAAGCACACCAGCGGGGGCAAAGGAGACGCGAGTTGTCTAATCTGAGTCGCCTTTGCTTTTACGGATAGAGGCATTTTGGACAATGGAGACTAATTGGCGACGCAGGTTAGTGAACACGTGTCTCCTTTCGTGGCTGGATATAACAAGAAAATTATAATAGATACAACAAGAGATCCGGATTTATTCCTGGTCAAGAACTAATTTACTCATGATATACATTCATTTTCACCCAAATTTAATCCATTAGTCGAGAGGTGTGGAATGAATCCGGATCTTTTGGTGCACCTATCATGAGTAAATTAGTCGCAGACCCGGAATAAATCCGAACCTCTTATAATAGCTATCATAACTTCTTATTATATCTATCATTCCGACCGGAATCGAATTCGGTAGAAACGAATGAGGCAAACATGTCCCCTTTCTCACTATCTCTGGTTCACGGCGGCGGCGCCGAGCCCTCCTTCATGCGTGATGGCAGCAGCTATCCCTAGCGTGACATGGAGGCAGTGCTGCCGATGTAGGAGAGGCGGTAGTAGGTCGGCGAGGTGGTGACGACAGACAAGCAGATGCGACGAGGGCAGCGCAGAGATAAAGGGAGCCCGGGAGTAACGCCGAGTAGGGGCTTCATCACACTCATCCCCAAGATCAATAATCCAGAGACAGCCAGTGATTTTCGACCTGTCTCCCTGCTGAATAGCTCCATAAAGCTCCTGACCAAGCTATTAGCTGAAAGACTGCATAGCATAATTATACAGCTGATTCATGATAAAAAATCAGTATGGGTTCATCAAATCAAGATCAATACAAGATTGCATAGGCTGGTGCTTTGAATACATTCACCAATGCCAGCAGAGCAAAAGAGAGATCATCATCCTCAAGCTGGATTTTGCTAAAGCTTTTGACACCATTGAGCATATCACCATGTTGCAGATGATGGCAGCACTTGGGTTTCCAGCAAAGTGGTTGCATTGGATGGAACTTATCTTCTCTTCAGGATTTTCATCCATTCTTCTAAATGGTGTACCTGGGAAACAATTCAAATGTAAAAGGGGAATGAGACAGGGTGATCCTCTCTCTCCTTTACTCTTTGTGTTGGCAGCTGAGCTTTTGAAATATATAGTAAATGATGCCTTACACACAGGACACCTGTCATTGCCATTGCCAAATGCAACTCAAGACTTTCCCATAGTTCAGTATGTTGATGACACAATTTTAATGATGAGAGCAGACCAAGCTGAAGTACAACATCTGAAATCCATGCTTGAGGACTTTGCCATATCAATTGGCCTGCATGTCAACTTTCATAAATCATCCATGATCTCTCTCAATGTTCCTAATCAATCAATGCAACAATTATCATCTGCCCTGGGCTGTCAAGTGGCCACTCTCCCCTTCACCTATTTAGGCTTGCCTATGGGGACAACAAAGCCAAGGATGGTGGACCTAACACCACTAATGGACAAAGTTGAGAGAAGATTAAATGCTTGCTCCCAATTTTTGTCATACAGTGGTAGGCTGGAGATGATTAACTCAGTACTCACCCCCACAGTCACATATGCCATGTGCTCCTTCAAACTACCTGTTGGTGTCATTGACAGCATTGATAGAATGAGGAAACAATGCCTTTGGCGAGGAAATGACCCTGAGAAGAAGGGAGGAAATCTTGCAGCTTGGACCATGGTTCAAAAACCTAAGGATAAAGGTGGGCTAGGGGTTCTTAACCTCAGACTCCAAAATGATGCACTCCTCTTGAAACAGCTCTGTAAATTTTACAACAACAGTGATATACCCTGGGTTCAGCTCATTTGGAGCAGATATTATTCCTCCAAGGTACCTCATGCCTCAGCTGAAACTGGATCTTTCTGGTGGAAAGACTTGCTAACATTGAACATACTATTTCGTGGCATTGCTACATGCTCCATTGGCAATGGGTCCACTGTCACCTTCTGGGAGGATATTTGGTCAGGGGAGATCCTTTCGAAGAAGTTCCCACGGTTATTCTCTTTTGTCAGAAATGATGTTGTTTCTGTGAAGCAAGTTATGCTTGCTGAAGACCTTGATTCACTCTTTCACCTACCTCTCTCCCCTAAAGCTTTTGAGGAACTGCTACAGCTCCAGGTGTTTGTAAGTGACATTGCATATGACTCACAAACTAATGATTCCTGGATTCTCATCTGGGGTAACCAAACATACTCTTCCCGAAGATACTTTCAGTCAGTTTTCAGTTTCCTCCCAGCCTCACGAATCTTCAAGGCCATTTGGAAGTCTAAATGCACACCACACACCAAATTCTTCATCTGGCTGGTCTTGGTGGATCGTTTGAATACTAGAAGCATGCTACTTCGCAGGAATTACAATGTGCAACCAAATGCCTTCTGTGTGCTTTGTGATGGGAATGTGGAAGAGGATATTGATCATCTTTTCTTCACCTTCCCATTTGCCTCATCATGCTGGAGCAGGCTTGGTATACACTGGAATTTAAACCTGAACATTGTTGACAGGGTCATGGATGCACTCAGGAATTCTACCTCTGGGTTTTTTGTAGAGATCTTCACCATGGCTGCGTGGGAATTATGGAAACTCCGAAATTCTGTAATTTTTTATAATGGTGTATTTTCTTTAGCTTTGTGGCGTAGGGAGTTTAGAAATCAGGTTTTCCTGCAACTCGTGAGGGTTGCAGAGGACAAACGCTTAGCTATCATTCAGTGGTTAGAGACAGTAGCTTAATTTTCAGGTAGTCCCTCTATCCCTTTGTACATATCCATTTTTTAATACAAATGCTGTGGGGATCTCCCCCAGTCTTTTTGCTAAAAAAACGCCGAGTAGGGGCTTACCCGCCACGGCCCTCTCCTCCGGATTTTCACCCAGCTTCTTCAACTCCGCGCTTGCCTGGATCCACACGGGGCCAGCCTCGCGTCGCCGGCCGATCTCTATATCGAGGCGACGGGGGCGGCAAGGGAAGTGGTGGAAATGAAGGGGAGGGCCTAGTCGGGTTGGGCTGATCAGAGTTAGGGGCAAAGAAAAGAAGGGTCGATGAAGAGGTCAAGAGGGCACCACAGACATGTCAGCAAGCACAACATCGCCGAGGTCTGAAAATTAACTGGAGAGACCAGACATGTTTGCGGTATGACCCCAGACATCTGTGAACCTCAGTGCCGAACGAAGCCTGAAATCTCTAGAAATCTCAGAGATGTGTATGTGTGGAGTGCCAGCAGACATGTTTGCAGGCTCTCTAAATATCTGGAAACCTCACTGTCTACCATTCCCTCTGCAAGGAACTTTCATGATATGATTACACACCTCATTTGATAATCAAGAGGCGACAGACAACTGTTACATATATGTCAAATACTGAGATTTACTGAATATGTATGATCCCATTGTTAGTAGAAACTGAATTTTCTTTTGATATGTTAGTACTTTCTTTCAAGCAATTGCGGCAAAGTAGGCAAAAGGATCATGCTTATCCCCGCTAGTCATCAGTTCTGCATCTTTATCTTCCTCTGTGATCCCCTGCATCTCAGTTATTTCTGTTGGCATCACGTGATATCTGATGTGGCCCTTCTCTGCGATATTGTACTCGAACACCGCAGGTAGCTTGGATGAAAGCTTGATTGTCACTTGCTGAGACAGGGTATACGCCTTGCATAAGGAGCTCATGTACCTCAGGCCAAAGGTCCGTGAAACATTTTCTTTGATCTTTACCTCTATATAGGTAGCAGCTTCTTTTGACTGCATTGATACAAACATGGCCCATTAACTAGTGCATATACACGTAAAGAGGATCCATTCTACAGTATTTCTTAAAGTAGTAGTTGAATGGCAGGGGATACTAAAGATGTTACTCCATATGATAAATTTATAGGATAAACAGATGATAATCTGCACTGCAGACCTCCACCCAGATCTTACAGTTGAGAAGGAAATAAGCAAATGCAATCAACCAAATGAAGAGTCATGTTCCGCTTTATGAATATGTAGACAAATTAACAAATCCAGTTATAGAGACTAAACTAATATTCCCTATACAAAAGAACAACATTAGCAAACAAAGTGAATTAGCAACTCAACACGGTATAGTGAGACAAGGAAATTCCAAGGCAGTACATGTATGCATGTTCAGCTAATCTAGTGTCTACCCACCAGACAGGCTAAAAGGTAACCTAACCAAGAATGCACACTTGCTAACAATATTAGGGCATTAAGAATTGACAACACATCACAGATATGATTGTTCACTGCATTTCATGTTACAGTCAACAGATATTCAGAGGATGATTTCCATTCCAATTTGAGGGGCTAAGAGGGTCAAACCAGAAGGTACCTTGTCAACATTTTGGATCAGCTGGCATTCAATTTTTACATACCCATGCATTCCATCAGTGAAGAACCGGACACGGCGCTTATCCACTGAGATACAGACAAAAGCTACAGCAGGAAATGAAAATGGTTCAAGGTACAGAACTAGAATCCTCCATGCGCAACATTAACAGCTAGCCTTATAACCAGGAGAAAATCTATGTACCAGTTTCCATGTCGCGGTGAGGCTGCTGAGCTGGTTGCAGATATGCATAAACTTAGCAGAGGGCATGCTGATTATGGCCTCGTACTGAAATTCCTGGTATTCCGGAATGGGGACGGGCACGTCGTTGACACTCACGAAGTTCAACTTAAAATTCTGAATCACACTACCGTCTGTTCATTTCCACAGACCCAAAATCAGCACAGGGTCAGGGCAAAGAGCAGCTAACGTAAAAGACGTGTGGGTCCCGAACTTACCAGGCGACTTGAACTTGATGACAACGGCCTCGACCCCGTCCTGGGCCTCGATGGTGATGATGTCGTCGTTGTTGGCGAAGCTGGAAGCCTTGGCCATGTCGGCGAGGATCAGGCCCATGGAGAGGCCGTCGTTGTTGCAGATGTAGGAATCGAAGGCCTTGGAGCGGAGTTGGAGCACGACAAGCGCGAAGCAGCAGGTGTCTGTTGCTTGGAGCTCAAGACCCGTGCTGGAAAACTCGAAGTTGGCCTTACTGAACAGGCCACTGAGGCTGAGCACCTCCAGGAGATTCTTGAGGAAGGTCGCCTCCTCCATCCGCAGCTCCAAGACCGGGGAACAGCAGTATAGGGGAGGGGCGGGAGGATCTGAAGAATTTGACATCATGTGATATCTTATGTAGCCCATCTTTGCGGTCTTGTGCTCGAACACCGCAGTTAGGTTGGACGAAAGCTTGATTGTCACTTGATCAGACAGGGTAGACACCATGGAGAAGTTCTTCAGGTACCTCAGGTCAAAGGTCAGGGAAATCTTTTTTTCCATCTCTATACAGGTAGCTTCATTTGGCTGCATTGATACAAACATGACCCATTAACTAGTGCACATACACATAAACAGGATCCATTCAACAATTTTCTTAAAATAGTAGTTGAATGGCACAAGATATAAAGATGTTACTCCATTTGATAGAACCAATTGAAATTTATAGAACAAAAAGATGGTAGTCTGACCTCCACCCAGATCTTACAGTTAAGAAGGAAATAAGCAATAACTAAAAAGCAAACGCCAAATTCAATCCTATTTACCTATACTACCAATGTAATCAACCAAATGAAGAATCATGTTCCGCTTTATGCATATGTAGACAAATTAACAAATCCAGTTATACAGACTAAGCTAATACTCCCAACACAGAAGAGCAACATTAGTGAGACAAAGACATTCTAAGGCAGTATATGTATGCATGTTCTGCTAATCTAGTGTCTATCTACCAGCCAGGCTAAAAGGTAACCTAACCAAGAATGCACACTTGCTAACAACATTAGGGCATTAAGAATCGACAACACATCACAGATATGATTGTTCACCACATTTCATGTTACAGTCACATACAGATGTTCAGAGGATGATACACATTCCAATTTGAGGGGCTAAGAGGGTCAAACCGGTAGGTACCTTGTCATCATTTTGGGTCTGCAGGCAGACAATTGTTGATGACTTGAAT
Source organism: Bromus sterilis (assembly GCA_950022295.1). Classification (NCBI taxonomy): domain Eukaryota; kingdom Viridiplantae; phylum Streptophyta; class Magnoliopsida; order Poales; family Poaceae; genus Bromus; species Bromus sterilis. The sequence continues at coordinate 13,118,726 of OX465596.1, forward strand.
TTTCCATCAGTGGAGAAGCTGACACGGTCCTGGTCCACTGAGATACAGACAGCAGCTACAGCAGGAGATGGAAATGGTTCAAGGTACAGAACTAGAATCCTTCATGCGCAACAGTAACAGTTAGCCTTATAAATCACCAGGATAAAATCTATGTACCACTTTTCCCGTCCCCGGTGTCCCAGAAGCTGCTGAGCTTGTTGCAAAAGTTCATAAACTTGGCACGGGGCATGCGGACTATGGCATCGTACAGGTATTCCGGGTTTTCCGAGATGTAGACGGGCATGATATCAAAATCCAAATCCGAAATCACAGCACCCTCTGTTCATTTCCACAAACCCAAAATCAGCACAGGATAAGTACAAAGAGCAGCTAGCGCAAAAGACATGCGGGTCCCGAACTTACCTGGCGAGTCCAACGAGATGGTAATGATCTTTCTGCCATTCTCGTACTTGATGGTGACGATGTCGTCGTTGTTGCCGAAGCTGAAAGCCTTGGTCATGTCGGCGAGGTTCAGGCGCACGGAGAGGTCGTCCATGTCGGCGAGGTTCAGGCGCTCGGAGAGGTCGTCGTCGCAGATGTAGGGATCGAAGCCCTTGGAGCGGTGTTGGAGCACAACGCGCGGGAAGTCGCTGGTGTCCGTTGCACGGAGCTCGAGGCCCGTGCTGAAGAACTTGAAGTCGGCAGTAGTGAACAGTTCGCTGAGCACCTCCGAGACATTCTTGAGGAAGGACGCCTTCTTCATCCGCATCTCCAATACGGTGTTTGTGTCGGAGTCCATGACCCGGCGGCAGCGGCCGGAGTCGGAGTCCATGGCCCGGCGGCGGCGGCGGCGGCAGCGTAGGGAAAGAGTGGCGGGAGAAGATGGGGTCTGTGCGGGTGCGAGGAGGGGTTTGGGAGGGGGATGGAGGAAGGGAAAGGGACGGCCCGGCGGCGGCGTAGGGAAGAGGGGCGGGAGAGACGGGGAAACCCTAGCTAGGATCTGGGCTGGGCGTGTATGGTCGTCCGCACCCGCCCAGCCCAGGTCCTAGCTAGGGTTTCCCATCTCCCCCGCCCCTCTTCCCCTACGCCGCCGCCGCCGCCGCCGCCGAGCCATGGACTCCGACTCCCGCTCCAGCTCCGTCACCGTATTGGAGCTGCGGATGAAGAAGGAGTGCTACCTCAAGAATGCCCAGGAGGCGCTCAGCGGCCCGTTCAGTACGGCCTACTTCGACTTCACCAGCACAGGCCTCGTGCTCAAGGCCACGGACACCAGCGGCGGCGCGTTTGTCGTGCTCCAACTCAAGCTCCGAGGCCTTCGATCGCTACTCCTGCGACCACCAAAACTTCTCCGTGGGTCTGAACCTCGCCGCCGTCGCCAAGATTTTCAGCGTCGCCAACGACAACGACGACATCACCATCAATTACCAGTTTGAGGACGGGTGGACCTTTCCCATCTCGTTGCAGTCGCCAGGTAAGTTCGGGTCACGCACGTCTTTTGCGCTAGCTGCTATTTGCACTGACCCTGTGCTGATTTTGGGTTTGTGGAAATGAACAGGCAGTCATGTGATTAGCAGTTTTCATTTGGATTTCGAGTCGAACGCCATCTACATCCCCGTCGGCGTCCCGGAATATCCGGAATCCATCTACCAGGCCATAGTCTGCATGTCCTCTGCCAAGTTTAAGCATTTCTGCGACAAGCTCAGCTGTGACACCGGGGACAGGAAAGCTGGTACATAGATTTTATCCTGGTGGTTTATAAGGCTAACTGTTACTGTTGCGCATGGATGATTCTAGTTCTGTACCTTGAACCATTTCCATCTCCTGCTGTAGTTATCAGTATCTCAGTGGATAAGGACAATGTCCGCTTCTTCACTGATAAGACAACAGCAATTGTCTGCCTGCAGACCCAAAATGGTGACAAGGTACCCACCGGTTTGACCCTCTTAGCCCCTCAAATTGGAATGGATATCATCATCTGTATGTGACTGTAACATGAAATGCATTTAACAATCATATCTGTGATGTGTTGTCGATTCTTAATGCCCTAACATTGTTAGCAAGTGCATTCTTGGTTAGGTTACCTTTTAGCCTGTCTTGTGGATAGACACTAGATTAGCAGAACATGCATACATAAACTGCCTTAGAATTTCCTTGTCTCACTATATCGTGTTGAGTTGCTAATTCACTTGGTTCGCTAATATTTCTCTTTTGTGTTGTATTAGTTTAGTCTGTATAACTGGATTTGTTAATTTGTCTACATATTCTTAAAGCGGAACATGACTCTTCATTTGGTTGATTACATTGGTATATATTGGTAAATAGGATTGAATTAGGCGTTTCCTTTTTAGTTATTGCTTATTTTTCCTTCTTAACTGTATGATCTGGGTGGAGGTCTGCAGTGCAGATTACCATCTGTTTATTCTATAAATTTCAATTGGTTCTATCATATGGAGTAACATTTTTATATCCTGTGCCATTCAACTACTATTTTAAGAAATATTGTAGAATGGATACTGTTTATGCTTATGTGCACTAGTTAATGGGTCATGTTTGTATCAATGCAGCCAAATGAAGCTACCATTATAGTGATGAAAGAAAAGATTTCCCTGACCTTTGGCCAGAGGCACCTGAAGAACTTCTCCAAGGCATCTACCCTGTCTGATCAAGTGACAATCAAGCTTTCGTCCAACCTACTTGTGGTCAAGTACAAGATCGCAGAGATGGGCCACATCAGATATCATGTGATGCCAGCAGACAAGGAAGCTGAGATGGAGGGGATCGAAGAGGAAGATATGATGCAGAACTGATGACTAGCGGGGATAACAAGTGGGTCCAGGCAATAAAATGACCATCTTGCCCTCACTCTCTTTCACTCACTGAATTGCTCTCCCTCTCTTTTGTCGTCTGACATACGCTCGAGCACTAAAATGATACAAGAATATAACAAACCAATAAATATTTTTGTCTCACAAATATTTAACCAACATAGGATGTTTTTTTAATAGACCAACCCAAGAAATATTCATCTCAGAAATATTTAACCAACACAACATTAAAGATTTTCATCTCACAATTATTTAACCAACACAACAGATTTTTTAATAAACATATCTAACAAATATTCATCTCAGGAACCAACACAACATTAAAGATTTTCATCTCACAAATATTTAACCAATATTTTTCATCATTTGAGCTCAATTCTTGTTTGTCCATAATCCATCCTAAGCCAAATCTCTCCTTCGTTCACTTATCTTTCCATTTCCAACCGGTGCCAACAATTTCTCTTTAACCTTGCTTCTCTCTAAGCCATCACTATCAAGTAGCTAATCCTTTCTTTCACACGTGCTCTCATGCATGCACAAGCTTGCCACCTGTGTCATCTTCTCTCTTCGTCACATACACAAGCTAGCAACGCACACATACCTCTAGGTCAGAATCGATTTCTACTTGCACATGGAAAACACAGTGCTGACAGGCACAATTGACAACACAGTGCTGGCGTGTGCTTATATCACCCGCCAGTGGTGATGGCACAGTGCTGGTGGGCGCTTATGTCACCCGCCAGTGGTGATGGTCCCATTTGTGCTGTCGGGTGACATAAGCGCACGCCAGCACAGTGGAATTTGAAAAATTCAAAAAATGAAAATCAACCCAAACTTGTTTAGATTTGTCTGAAACTTCTACAACTCTAGTAAAATGTTTCAAAATAAATTTAGCAAGTGTGTTTTCTCAAAGAAAAGTGTTGTTTTCACAAAGTTAGTTCAAATGAGACTCTAGGGTGAAACCTCCTATAACTCTTGAGGTGTTTAACCCAAGAGTAACATTTGAACTAACTTTGTCAAACAAATATTTTTTTGTGAGAATACACACTTCCTAAATTAAATTTGAAACATTTTACTAGAGATGTAGAAGTTTCGGACAAATCTGAGCAAGTTTCGGTTGATTTTTCATTTTTTGAATTTTTTTCAAATTCCACTGTGCTGGCTGCGCTTATGTCGCCCGCCAATACAGTGGAAAATTTGAAATTCAAATTTTTTAAACGACTTCGAATGGAAAAACTCTCAACATGAAAGTTGTAGATCTCAGAAAGTTATGAAACTCAAGTTTTTAATTTGAATACGTTTAAAGCCTCAAAAAAGCAATTTTAAACTCGGTGCAACATAATATGAGTAGAATGAAAACTGCATATGGACGCATATGAGTGTGTGGTGTAGTGGTAGAGGAGGCTTCGTGCGAGGGAGAAGGTAAGGTTCCGCGGTGCGGGATGCGAGATGCGGGAGAGCCTGATGCGGTGCGGGGGTGGCAGTGCGTGCGGTGCCCTTTCGTTTCTTTTTTTTCCAGTAGTTGAAAAGGAGTGAGGGTAAGACGGTCATTTTCACTGGTGGAGAACCGACCTTTCATCCCACGCATTTGTCCCGGTTAAATTTTGGACCCGAGACAAAAGCTTTTGAGACGACGTGGCCTGGGAAGGCCGCGGGCGTAGCCCCCCCTTTAGTCTCGGATGGTAAGACCACCCGGGACTAAAGTCCTGGCCACCGACGGCACTCCGACCGCAATTATTGGCGCAGGGCTTTTGTCCTAGGTGGTAATACGACATGAGACTAAAGGTCTCCCCTTTAATCTCGGGATTAAATCTTTTATCCCGATTGGTGTTACCACCCGAGACAAAAGGATACAATTTAGTCTAGGGTGGTTTTACCAACCGGGATAAAATGCCCCCTTATAAAATCGTCAACTCTCCTTCTTCTTCCTCCTGCCCGAGCCATTTCAACCGAGAGAGCTCAAGCTCAAGCTCCATGGCGCCTCTCTCCTAGGGAGGTGCTGCTGAATTTTTTCTTCATCAAATTGTGAATATTCTTTGCTCCAAAGTGTTGCCAAGGTTTGATTCTTCATCCTCCCTTCATTTTTTGTGATTAAATTTAGTTTTATGAATTAGAGATGGAGAAAATAGAGAATTTAATTCTATGTATCTAGGTGGAGAAAAGATATGAGGTTTTTAGTATACTTTATATTTAGTAACAATTAGTTATTTAGCTAATAGCATTGTAACTTCTTTCATTCATTTTTATTAAGAGTTTTTTATTAACCATTATTATTAGAGAAAATAGAATTTATGGATAGTTTTTATACTAATATGGTAAGAGTGACATATAGTGCACTACCTCCAGTACAAATAGGAGCTAGCTGTCCAAGCATAATGTTTTGAGTGACACCTTATATCCAGAGAGTGAGAGACAGAATGTCGACATCATGCTTGATCAGCTGGCTCCTTTGGTACTGGAGGTTGTACGTGCTCTATGTCAGCTTCTAGATTGTCTTCAAATCATCAACATGTTCAGTAAGAATGTTGTCCATGCTATTTAAAGAAAATCATCAACTTAATAAATTTAAGCATTCTCTTATTTTTCTTTTTTTATGTACAGTCGGTTGGTTCTCTACCAGTGGCCTTACATCCTAGCTAGGTACAGTACTACATCACCGACGAGGTGGGGGCTGTAGCGGGACGTGTTAGGTTCCGCCGGGGGCGGAGAGCAGTCGGCCTCCGACCAGGTGGTGGCGTGCGGCATCGTCCGTGCGTATTTTGGTTTGTGGACTGTTTATTTGATGTTGGACTGTTTATTTGGGCCTGGGCTATGTCGAACGCCTGCACCTGTCTTCTTGGAATGTTTATTTGGGCCTGGGCAAACAAATAAATTTCCTTGCGTTCGATGTAAAATTTTGTTATTCTTTGCGTTCGATGTAAAATTCAGACTGTTTTGATGTTTATACTGAAAATGTTTTAGAATTTTTTTTCACAATTTTTTTTTAAAAAGCTTATGTTTTAGAAAATTTCATGTATACTAAAAAAATATTAAAAAAAAGAAAGGCCTGGATTGTTTTTTTTTCAGGTGTTGGCCACGGAACATCAAATATATACTATGAACATGGCCAAAATCATCGTAGAACACTGGCCATATACTAGGAGAACATTACAGCATAAACACAACGTAGAACATTGTATTTATACTACACGAACATCATAGAATATCGCCTGCGATTTGCTACCGTAATATAGGAAAAGCGAAAGCGTAAAATAAAATCTGCACTGTTTATTTAAGTGTTATACAGAAGAATTTGTACTAAAACAGAATCAGTGAATGTTGCTTGAAGAAAAAAAAAAGGCGAAACTGTTTGTTGACTGGACCCGTCCTTCTTGACTTAGGTTCCTTGACTGAAGATTCTTGAGAGGATTTTGAAGACAATTTGTAGCATATAAAAGATAACTATCCTGTGAAGTATTGAGCCTATAGAAGAAAGAAAATTAATTATTAATTATCACAATGAGCTAGAAAATTCATTCTAGATCATAAAACAAGCGACTTACATTCTCAGAATAGAACTGTGCCATAAATCGAGAGTTTGCTTTGTTATGAGGGCTTGTCAAGATTTGGAAAAGAAATTTAGCTCTCAGTGCTACAACATCAGCCTGTATATGTAAGAAAAGTTATGCATGTAGTCAAATAATAATATTGAATCACATTACACTACGAAATTTCTAGATATGATAAGGTGCTTACATTAGAGAAGTTCTCCATAGTTACACCATCAAATGTTTGCATGAATTGCAAAATGAATATTCCAGAATCGTACCTTAATTTGAATAATAATAATAATAGGAAAAAGAACATTTCTTTCTTATACTGGAATTTGAAAATTATCAGGACATCAAAGTCGATGAAACAGAACATGACAGAAAAGCTAAAATGAACATTGTATAAGAGAAAAGCAGAACATGAAAAGCAGGTTAATCATAACATCAGATAAACCTTTACTCTAAAATGCTATAACAAAAGGATAAGATGAGCAGAAATTGCACTTGAGAATAGAAAGTAAAATTTTCTGATTACCAGAAACTATATATGAATACCTGAAGTTGCATTTGATAACAGGCACATATTGAACAAGAACTTGCTAATAGCAGAACATCAACAACTTAGAACTAGAACATCAATTACTAGCATAACATCAACTGTTTAGTAGCAGAACATCATCCGTTTAGCAGCAGAACATCAACTATTTAGTACTAGAACATCAATTTGTTCTAGCAGAACACAGTGCAGACGCGAAGGCTTCTGTACACATGACACATGCAGCAGGCCTAACAAACTAAATTCAAATCCCAAATCAACAGTCATCTCCTCGACAGATATGTTCCATAGCACTTAAAATTTTTGTTAATTCTTAAGTCAAATCCCAAATCAACAGTCATCTGTTAATTCTTAAGAAAAAGTAGAAAGAAAGCTCTCATATTGGTCAAATAGAAACGTGAAATGGGAGCACTGAAGCATAGGACTACTAGTTTTAAACTATTAAAGAACATAACTTGTATGAACAAAATTTATGGCTGCAAATGGAACTAGATATGAAGTGAAATCAAATTTAGAAGTATTTTAGTTATATAATAAAGCAACATTCAGAAATAACAGACAGAACATCAACTATCTATTACCAGAACATCACCTGTCTATTACCAGAACATCGTAGTTCTATTGACAGAACATCAAAACATAGCAAACATAAAGATGATCACTTAGCTAAAATTTAGGTAAGCAAGAAAAAAGAAAAACAAACATAGAAAGCTCTCATGTTGGTCAAACAGAAGAATATTGCATTTGACAAAAGGATAAGATGAGGAGAAATTACATTTGAGAATATTGCATTTTAGAAAGTAAAATTTTCTGATTAAGAGAAACTATATGTGAATACCTGAAGTTGCATTTGATAACACACACATATTGAACTTGAAATTGATATATATCATAGGCAGTTATATTTGGATAGTTTCTAATGAAAAGTTTCCTGAAATGCTTCGCAACATTGTATGCTGCATTCCTTAAGAATTCTGAAACTGGATTGGGGTTAAGTACTTGAATATTCTTTTGAACAAAGTTGACCACAACTAGGAACCACTCTTTAGTTGTGGTAATATTGCACGGAATGTGAAGCTGTCAAACAGAAGAGTATGGATGTTAAAAATAACAAAATTAGGTAAACTCCAAGAATATGAAGAAAAGGAAAAAATAAATGCTTAGCCTTACAATAGTGGATTGATGTAGTCTGAATCCAAGATAATCAAGGTAGTTATCCTTTACGGCATTATAATCAAAATAGTCTTCCATGAGCTTAGTCTATAAAGAATATTGAAACATCTTAGTTAAACTGCTTATGTTATCTGCACAAATATTTCTTGACGGTACTTTTAAAATCAAAACAGAGAAGAATATATATAAACAAATTGATAAGTATAAATTTTGCACATTGGCAAGAATAGCATGGCAAACAAGCATCCCTTAGGTTTGTAAAAGTTGACTCAAACTTAAAATTAGCAGCACAAGAATAGCGATTGAATGGATCAACACAAACATTCTTCCATTGACCATTTAAAAAAAACTCTTAACACATGCTAGTCGGATGCCACATAGTTACAAATTGTAGCATTCACTGAATCATGAAACCCTTAGCAAGGATGGAAGGTGCACAAAAAAATAAAAAGAACCTAGAACGTTATCTAAAATTAGTTGCTCGTAGCATAACAGAACGATGCAAAAGAAGTAGCAAAAGTCTCATAGCTTCTCAGATCTTCTTTTCAATAAGACTGGGAAGATGCCTAAACTTTTATCTCTGTTGCTTAGTCCTGAAATAGGAAAACAAAAATGCATTAAAAAGAACAGCTCCAAAACAAATAAAGAAAGAAAAAATAAGAATAAATAGCAGCCTTACCTTCAGGGTACCCTAAACCCTAGTCCTCACATGATTATACCAATTCACGCTATTTGATGGGCTAGTCAACCATTCATAAAGAATCTGCTTCCTAAGATGTAATTCATTGCAACCAATAAACTCAGGAGTCCTCTCACCATCAAAGTACTCAATTGCCTTGAGTGTAAACAAACCACCATCATGGCAACAAAACAAAAAAAAGTGAAAACAAATTATTATTTTTTAAATGCAAAAACATGTAAACACTTACATTCCAAACTGTCGGTAGCCTTCAACATAACGAACCCGGTTGAAAAAAGTAGGAACAGTGCAATTAACATGCTTTGAAGGTGAACTTGCTCCAAACAGTAATGACAGAAAGTGTGAATTTCATTACTGTTGTTGATAGTTCAGCATTGCCACGGGGCCTCGCTGAATCAATAACTTGAAACTTCTTGTCTTTCAAATTAATAACAAAAGTAAGCCAATGTCCAAAAGTCTGTCCAGAAGTCTGAGGTTGGCTTTCGTATGTGTCCCACACTGGGAATAAAAACTGTTCGAACAAAGAAATTATTACACGAAAAGAAGGGAGAAATGTGTGCCAAGTTCTGTACAAAATGTGTAATGTGCAGGAATGAAATGCTAACATGCCTCAAATTTTAAAAATAGCAACTTACCAAATCATAGTTGGCATTATAGTCGGTATTAAGAAACTTGAAAGCATTTTCAACAAATTCACTTGTATGTTTTGTGCCATACAATATTCCTTGCTATTTAAGAAAAAGGAAAATTAGTTAAAAAAAAGAGCAAATCAAAGAATTTAATGTAACCAAAGAAAAAAGAACATACCGAAACCCGAGGAGACATTATCAACTTCCTTGCTTGACTTGGATCTTTAGATAACACAAAAGTTCCAAGTTCAACAGCAACTATGCTTAGACATTTACCCATAGCAATACCATTTGCTATTTCATATGCAGTTCAAATCTGATTGCTCACCTAAGTACACCTGCTTTCCGCAATCCCTGCATTTCGATGGGAGGAACAGCAAGAGAAAGAGGAAACGTTTGTGTCAGAACAAGAAGCGATTGGTTGGTCGAGAGGTGAAAGGATGGGTGAAGTGGTACTGACTAGATGTGGGACTCCAAGCTACCGGTGCGGCGGTAGAAGGTGACGCCGCGGTACTGCGAGCTGCCGAGGTGAACGAGATATGAGATGAAGAGCAAACAACGGAATGGAAGCACATGGCAGCAATCCAACTCACCTTCGTCACCCATGAATGGGGGAAGCCCGAACGTGCCGCCGAACAACCGTCGACCGGCGCTCAACAGCCGCCGACCGCCGCCTCCGCCGCTGCAGGAATCGGCCGTCGCAGACCGAGATCGACGGAGAAAGACACAGTCGCCGCCGCCGCTCAACCACCGCCCCCGCTCTACCGAAGCCTCCGCCGCCGCAGGGATCAACCGCCGCCGCCCGGGATCGACGGAGATAGAAACAGTCTATCTCCGTACCGCCGCCTCCACTCAACCACCGCCGCCACCGCCGATGGGATCGGCCGCCGGCGCCCAGGATCGACAGAGAAAAAAAGGACCACCGGGTAGTTAGGGGAAGGAAGATATCCAGATGATTTGGGCCACGCTGTCAGATTCCAAATTGGGCCAAAAAACGCGTGGGCCAAAAAAAAAAACGCGTGCATGCCTTCCGTCCGCACCTGGTCGGAGACAGACTGCTCTCCGCCCTGGTCGGAAGGGAAGATTTGCGGGCCGGTTTCCCCAAAATTTTCCCCCTCCCTTTTCCCCCTATTAATTATCACCCCCCCCCCCCGCCGCCGCTCTCCACCCCCCTGGGATCCATCCATCAAAAAGGGAGGAAAGTAACCCTAACTAAACCCTAGCCAAGGGAAGGGAAGGGAACCATGGATGCCTCCAAGCTCCACGAGCTTGCCGACCCCAGCCTCGCCTTCTTCCGGGATTACCTCCAGAGGTCCGTCTCCCTCCTCGCTCCCTGTTTCTTTCGATTCGATTCGCCCCCCATCTTCCTTCGTTCCTTCTGATCGGAGGACCTTTTTCTTTTTTCGCAGTTTGGGTGCCAAAATTCCAGCCGCCGCCGCCCCCTCCGACAAGCCCAAGGTAACATTACCGATCCATCATCCCGCCTAGTATAGAGACTCGGATCCTTCTTTTTTTGTTCTAAAAAAAGACCTACGAATCTTCTTCTTTCCAAAGCATGTGATATATTTTAGGGTATGGAAATTGCTGAATTGCTTTTCCCACTCTGTAGCGTCCAAGGTCCTTTCTTGAGTCCTTGTGTGTTCATATGCAATTATGTGCTGCAGAGATCTTCCATGGACGACATTGATGACGATGACGATGATGATGACGACGATCTGGATATGAGGGATCCCACTCCTGAGCCCGATGAGCTCGATGAAGAGATTGTTGAGTCTGATCTTGAGCTTGAAGGAGACATTGTACAGTCTGACCATGATGACCCACCACAGAAGGTAGCCTCTCTGCTCCGTTCTCTCTTCCCCTTCTGTGGGGATCATAGCGACAAGGGAGATGTGCTGCTAACTCTCTTCTTCTTGCCATGGCAGATGGGAGATCCTTCGATGGAGGTGACTGAGGAAAATCGCGATGCCTCTCAAGAAGCAAAAGGCAAGGCTATGGAAGCTATGTCTGAAGGTACTCTCCTTCCTACCCCTCTCTCTGCAATTGGTCCTCTTCTGGCCCTTTGGATTAGCATCTCGATCATGTATGATTCTTCAATCTGTTTCATTGTTGGTCTTGTCATCTCAGGAAAACTCGAAGATGCTATTCAACACCTTACCAATGCAATTGTGCTCAATCCACTCTCAGCAATCATGTATGGCACTAGAGGTAAGCGGCAGCCACTACAAACCAAATGCCACCACTGCATGCATGATGAATCACTTGTCACATATACTAATCATGCTGGGGAATTCTTATGTTTATACAGCATCTGTGTTTATAAAAATGAAGAAACCAGCTGCTGCCATTCGTGATGCCAATGCTGCTCTAAAGGTGATAGTTTTGTATCTCTTGCATTTTCCTTGAGCAAAATGTTATGTTACACGTTCTTAGAAGATGCCAAGAGGCATACTTGAGACCTAAAATGTTGGACATGATGCACCTAACCTGTCATTTAAAGGCTATAAAACTCGTGGAATGGCATATGCCATGCTTGGAAAATGGGAGGAAGCTGCTCGTGATCTGCACACAGCATCTAACATGGATTATGATGAGGAGATCAGTGTTGTGCTCAAGAAGGTGAATTTCTTGAGAACTAGATGTATAATTTGCATGGCCAGCTCATTATCATGTATTCCATAATAACTACTCTCATTATTATGTATTCGGTGATGTTGCAGGTGGAGCCTAATGCTCACAAGATAGTGGAACATCGCAGGAAGTATGAGAGGATGAGAAAAGAGAGAGAGGAAAAGAGAGCGGAACGTGACCGGCTTCGTCGACGTGCAGAGGCACAGGTAACTCACACTAAGGCAGGCCTCCATGCATTTCCCTTTGGAGGATGCTTCTTATGGTTACATCTGAACCAATTTTTATTTATTTTACCAGGCTGCTTATGACAAGGCCAAGAGGAAGGAGCAATCGTCAAGTCACTCATCAGGAGGTGCATCTCCCAGAGGCTTTCCTGGAGGGATGCCCGGTGGAGGTTTCCCTGGAGGGATGCCTGGTGGGGGTTTCCCTGGAGGGATGCCTGGGGGTGGCATGCCTGGGGGTTTCCCTGGGGGTGGCATGCCTGGAGGTTTCTCTGGGGGTGGCATGCCTGGAAATGTTGATATGAGTAAAATCCTGAATGTAAGTGATTAACCAGTTGCTGCCTTGCTTGTTTATGTTCTTTCTTTATCCACTTTTGATACACATGAATCTCCCTTTTGTACAATGATCTGCTCTCTTTGTTTGCCAGGACCCGGACCTGATGGCAGCATTCAGTGACCCAGAGGTCATGGCGGCGCTACAAGATGGTACATTTCTGGTTTCCCACACCAATCTTGTCATGCTAGTTTACTTGCAAGTTCGGCTTCCTATTTGCTGTGGTATCTGAATAATGTCTTCTTCAATTCTGGTGCAGTGGTACATTGGTTCTTGTTATTTGAAATTAATGTTATACTATATACTAGTTCTATATTTGGGCATTAGAATGAATGATGCTTGTTAGGATTGTTGGTAGTATGATTATGATTTAAGAAGACTCTACATGAAACAAGTGCTAGTTAGCAACAGAAACCTTTGTGTGCAATCAAGCGATTTGAATTATCCATGTACTATAAGTCTATAACACCGTCGGGACCCGGGGTTAGCGTATGTAATTCCAGTCACGATACAATCACATGGAGAGCCGAGAACCGTACCCACTTGTCTAAGCAGACAAGGCCAAGCACAGAACGTTCTCGGTAAGCATCGAACGTGAGGGGCATCCCATTCAGGCCGGATGATCAACTGAGATGGGTCCTCATCGTCCGCTCACAAGTCTAAATGCTTATGGGTGGTGAATCCCATACTCATAGACAAGTCGCCTCAACCATGTTATCGATTGGATCCTAACTCTTACATAGACTTACTCCAGCCCGATCACTTAGTCGGGGTCTAGGGCGGGCTCGATCATACAACAAACTGTGCACGTGACAGAGTCACGAGCAATCGCATCGCAACACCCCAAGCTGCGCACATCTAAGGGCCACTTGGTGTATAAAAGACCGCCAGCCAGATCACAACTAAGGTCTCGAAAACCCATACTAAGACATGCATGTTATAATCATACACGCAGCACACATGCCTAGTATGAACAGCAGGTATCATCACATAACTCTACAAAGTACTCTTTATTGATATACACATAGAGCATACAAAGATCACATGTCTGTGATCACATTACATCATACAACGGAAGCAAATTAGGTCTGAGTACAGACAAGTTTAACAAATGGCTTAGAGAAGCCTTGTAAACAAATATGCCCTTCCACGAGGGACCAGACAGCTGTCTGGGACTATGCTAACTTAGTCAACGTCGAGCTTCACGAAGGTGACTTCATCGGGGTCCAGTTCTTATCTAAAACATAGAATAAGCAAACGTGAGTACAAAGTCGTACTCAGCAAGACTTACATCAGATCTATACTACTCATGATCAAGTATCAAGGTAAAGGGAGGTGGGGTTTCAACATGCAGAAGTGCCAGCTTTGACTTGGCTAATCCTGAACTACGAATACCAGACTTGAGGTAAGAAGCGTACACGAGTCCACTACATCTCCAACCAATACACCACTATGGTTACTTCCTCGACTTCCCCACGAGGAGGCACACCATAGCACTCACACTTATCTTGGTGTATTTTAGAAGTATCCAGTTCAAGTTGTCTAATAATTAGGTACAGGTTCCAAGTAGTCCTTAACCGCGGACGCGGCTATTCGAATAGTTTTGTTAACCTTGCAAGGGTGTAAACTACACACACATGACCATCGGTTACCGCCAGGTCTCGCCACCGTTCAAGAGGTGACAGCGAGGATGTTCACCACGACACTTCGCTCACAACCGGTCTATTCCAGGAGTCGACTATCTGAGTTTGCCTCCGCTCGAGAGCCCGGCCGGATCAACGAAACGGACTCAAACAATGTAGGTGACCGAGACGCCACCTCTGGCAGATGGTTTTCCTGCCTCACAGGTGCACCCACATATCTATATGATGCAACCATTTTCCTTCGTTCTTTTTCTATGCACATGTCAAATGGAAAGCCTGAACTAATGTGACTCTTGGACGTCGACACGGATCAAGGTACTAGGCCGAGAGGGTTCAGTGAGCCCAATGTGTGGTTGTACTCTTTGTCTTGGATTACCATACAAGAACTCGATGCTTAAGGCGGTATTCAACGAGACAACCCACTGTGTACTCCTACACAGCCTCTCATCGTTCACCTTGTTTTAGGGTGGATTCACCGACACATTTTCACTTTCATCAACACCATGTTCACCATCATCCCGACTCACATCAAAAGCAACCTCATGTAACACTAAGCATGCAATAAGCTATAACAGTTGCAGGGGCTTCATGATATCAATCAACTCCTATGTCAGCTAGGATTGTGGTTTGCTTACTACTGTGACAAGATGATAGGTCATGCATCGGATATGGGTTCAACTATGCGGTAGAATCGATACAAAGTGATCTCCTAAACATGCATAAGCGAGAATGAGAGGGAATTGGGATTTTATAGACATGATCAATGGGGTTTGCTTGCCTTGCTGACGAGGTTCGATATCGGGGTCTTCAACGAAGGGGGTGGCCTCCGGTTCCGGTTGCACGTCTATCGAGCAAACAATCAAACAAGGTATAAATTTATTTGCAATGCTCAAACACATGAACAATATTGAAATGGTGATGTTCTTGGTCACAATGTGGGTACAATTCCATTTAAAAGAAGTCAAATGCAAAGTCATTTGCAAATGTGCTCCAAATTTGAATTTGAAATAAAGCCATATGGATGTTTTGCACTGTTCACCCATTTTAAAATGGTCAAACATGAAAACAGAGCCCATTTTCATAATCCTTGGATTTTTCTGATAATTTTTCATATATTATATGTTTAATTTGGAGTTAGTATGAATTTTCTATGATTTTTCAAAGTTTAAATGAATTTCTGGAATTTTTTGGATTAATTTAATTCTCTGGAATTTCTTTATTGCGTCAGCATGACGCAATGCTGATGTCACCAGGGGGCCTGACAAGTGGGGTCGGCTGGTCAGTCACAGTGGGAATTAAACCCGGTTTAGTTAGCTTAACAAAGGGTTAAGGGGGGGGGGGCTGGCCCACCTGTCTGTGACACTGGAGGGGGGTTAGGCATGGGATTAAGGTTAACCGGCCGGCGGCTAGCCGGCGGCAACCACAAAACACGGCGGAGGTTCGCCGGAGCTCGGAATCGAGCACGGGGGGGGGGGGGGGCACGGGACGAACACCAAAATGACCCTCGTGGCCTTCCGCGTCTGTTGCGCCCTGCAGGGGAACGCCAGGGAGGCCGTGCGCGACGACAGCTTCAAGAAGGCGGCGGCCGGAGCTTGGACCTCGTCGGAATCGGGCTCCGGGGCACGGAAGGAGGCGGGAATAGGGGGATCTGCTCACCGGAGCACGAGGAGAACGATGACGTCCACGGCGGGGTCGGGGAAGCGCTGCAAGCGGCGAATCGACGACGGCGGAAGTGCGGCTCCGGCGACGACTTGTGGAGGAATCCGGCGTCTACGTGGCGAAGGAGCTGGCCATCTTCTGCACGGCGACGTAGGAGTTCCCGACGGTCCCTCTGGACAACTTGGCTGGAGCTCTTGCTGGCTGGGAACACGCGTGCGCGCGGCAGCGCCCTCCGGTGCGCTTCGGCCGTTGAGGAAACGACGAGGGGAAGGACGCAGAGAGAGCAGAGAGTGAGGGTAAAGGGGAGGGGGCTTCTGGGCGTCCTCGCGGCGAGCCTGGAGGCGAGGGGGAGGCCTAGAAGCCTCTGGCCATCGCGGTGGCAGTCGTCGCCCCCGGCATGCTCGACAGCGAGCTGCTTGGGGTAGACGACAACAGGGGTGGCTGGGCTGGGCCGGCCAGATGGGCCAGGGGAATGAGTTGGGCCTCTTTTCCCCTCTCTGTCTTTATTTCTTTTTCTTTTAAACTTTTCTGCTATTTTGTTTGCTCCAATAAATAAAAATACCAGAGCATTTTATAAAATACCCAAATCTTTTATGTGGGCTTAGGATACAAATAGCTAGCCACTCATAAAATTTGGACATTATTAAAATTCAAAACATTTGAATTTTAATTCAAATAGGGGTTTGTTTAATTTCCAAAGCCACTGTTTGAATATTAGAAAATTCCATGTGCATGGGATTGATCCCAAACCACTTTTAAAATGATCAGCAACATTTCTAGGAATTTTCCAAGCATTCAAATGATTTTTGGAAAAATATTTTATCTGGCCATTTGATTTAATTTTCTCAGGGCTTTTCTGCTCCCCATTTTTTATTTTCTTTTTGAATTTTTGCATGATGCAAAGGGCACAACAAACCTAGCACTTACCCTAGTTGGGGTTCTGACAACTCGCCCCCACTCAAAAGAATCTCGTCCCGAGATTCAGAAGTCGTCGGGAGGAAGGTGGGGTACTCGGCACGGAGGCGGTCTTCTCTTTCCCATGTTGCTTCTTTCTCGGAGTGATGTGACCATTGAACTTTAAGGAACTTGATCTTCTGACGGCGAGTGACACGCTCGGCTGAATCAAGAATACGAACAGGGTACTCTCGATAAGAAAGGTCATCTTGGAGATCAAGCGTTTCATGGTCGACTTCGCAGATGGGGTCCTTGAAGCAACGCCTGAGTTGTGACACATGGAATACATCATGTACTCGGGAAAGGTGAGGGGGTAGTTCAAGTTGGTAGGCAACTTATCCACGTTTAGCTAGAATGCGGAAAGGTCCGATGTAACGTGGGGCCAACTTGCCTTTGATACCGAATCTTTGGGTTCCCTTCAGAGGAGTAACCCGGAGGTAAGCCTTCTCATCAATATTGTATCTCTCCTCTCTATGATGACGATCATAGTAGCTCTTTTGACGAGACTGAGTGGCTTTCAATCGATCACGAACAATGCGAACTTTCTCTTCTGCTTCCTTGATCATATCCGGTCCAAAGAGTTGTCTTTCACCGGTTTCTGACCAGTTTAGGGGTGTTCGACATCGTCGTCCGTAGAGGAGTTCAAAAGGAGCCATGTTCAGACTAGATTGAAAACTGTTGTTATAAGAAAATTCGGCGAAAGGAAGAGATTTCTCCCAATTCTTTCCGAATGAGATAACACAAGCTCTGAGCATGTCTTCCAAGATTTGATTAACCCTTTCAACTTGACCGCTAGACTGAGGATGGAAAGTTGTACTAAAGGATAGATGAGTTCCCATAGCATTTTGAAAGCTTCCCCAGAATCTAGAGGTGAAAAGGCTACCACGATCAGAATTGATCACCAAAGGAACACCGTGAAGAGATACAATTCTAGAGATGTACAAGTCCGCTAACTGGCTAGCAGTTATAGACTCGCGAACTGGAAGGAAGTGAGCAACTTTGGAAAGTCTATCTATGACAACGAAGATGGCATCGTTTCCTTTCTGGGTTTTTGGAAAGCCGGTGATGAAGTCCATACCGACTTTGTCCCATTTCCACTCTGGAATAGGCAAAGGTTGAAGTGTGCCAGCAGGTCTTTGGTGTTCTGCCTTAATGCGACGACAAACATCACATTCAGCAACAAATCGAGCAATGTCTCTTTTCATCCTGGTCCACCAAAATCTCTGGCGTAGATCTCGGTACATTTTTGTGCTACCGGGATGAATTGAGAGGGGTGTGTCATGGGCTTCTTTGAGGATGAGTTGCCGTAGATCCTTATTCTTAGGTACTACCAAACGATTTTCAAAGAATACCGTTCCTTTACTATCTGTGGAGAAACATTTAGCAACTCCGCTAGCAATGTTCTCCTTGATCCGGCGTACACCTCATGCACGTCTTTGGGCAACTATAATTTGATCCTCAAGGGTTGGTTTCGCCACCAAGTTGAAAAGAGATCCACGAGGAACAATCTCGAGATTGAGCTTTCGAAATTCCTCATGAAGAAGTGGTTGATACTGTTGTAACATGAGGTTGTTACAATACGACTTACGACTTAGTGCATCAGCCATGACATTGGCCTTGCCTGGGGTGTAAGAAATTCCTAAGTCATAATCTTTTATCAACTCTATCCAGCGTCTTTGCCTGAGATTAAGATCTGGCTGGGTGAAAATATATTTGAGGCTTTGGTGGTCGGAATAGATCTCACAACGATTACCAAGGAGGTAATGTCGCCAAGTCTTCAGGGCATGAACTACGGCAGCGAGTTCAAGATCATGGGTAGGATAGTTCTCTTCATGTGGCCGCAATTGGCGTGAAGCATAAGCTACCACATGTCGATCTTGCATAAGTATGCATCCTAACCCTTGCCGTGAAGCATCACAAAAGATCTCGAAATCCCTTTTGGTGTCTGGAGGTGCAAGTACGGGTGCAGAAGTCAATCTTCTTTTTAGCTCTTGAAAGCTTTCCTCGCACTTGGGAGTCCATTGGAATTTCTTATCTTTCTTGAGGAGTTCAGTAAGAGGCTTTGCAACTTTAGAAAAGTTCTCGACGAAGCGACGGCAATAGCTGGCTAGGCCAAGAAAACTCCTAACTTGCTTAACCGATTCAGGTGGAGTCCAGTCAAGGACGGCCTGAACTCTCTCGGGATTGACTGCAACACCTTTCGCAGAAATCACGTGGCCTAAGTAGGTCACTTCTGGTAGCCAAAATTCACACTTGGAGAACTTGGCATAAAGGCGGTGCTCTCTAAGTTTCATCAATACCAACCTAAGGTGTTCTGCGTGCTCGTCTTCGTTCTTCGAGTAGATGAGAATGTCATCAAGATAAACCACAACAAATTTATCTAGGTACTCCATGAAGATCGAATTCATCAAGCGCGAGAATGTGGCGGGGGCATTGGTTAAACCAAAGGACATGACGGTATACTCGTAAAGACCATAACGAGTAGTGAAAGCCGTTTTGGGAATGTCCTCATTTCGGATTTTGATTTGATGATAGCCTAATCTCAAATCCATCTTGGAGAAGACAGAGGATCCTGCAAGTTGATCATAAAGATCATTGATCCTGGGCAGTGGGTACTTGTTCTTTATCGTCGCTAGATTTAGCGGGCGATAGTCTACGCACATCCTTTTTGTTCCATCTTTCTTCGTTACGAACAGAACGGGGCAACCCCATGGCGATGAGCTAGGGCGGATGAAGCCTTTTGCCAACGAAGCATCAAGTTGGGTTTTTAGCTCAGCTAACTCATGTGGGGCCATTCTATATGGGCGTCTGGAAATTGGGGCTGTGCCTGGTATAAGATCCACTATGAATTCTACACACCTGTCGGGTGGCATTCCCGGCAGCTCTTCAGGAAAGACATCCGGGAAGTCATGAACCACCGAAACATCTTCAAGGTCTGGAAGTGGAAGCACATTCAAAGTCTGCACCTGGATTCTAGAGATGGGTGATGTGTAGTCAATGGTCTGGCCTGAAGGATGGGTGAGTTTGACTGATTTGGCTTTACAATCAAGGAAAGCATTCTTCCTTGATAACCAATCCATTCCTAGGATGCCATCGATGTCCGAAGATTTGAGGGCTATAAGAGAAGCAAGGAATACTAAACCCTCAATTGCAATTTGATTGCCATGGCTTACTCTATTAGTTTGCCACTTTGAACCAGGAGTTTGAATGATCATTGGAGAAAACATTTCTTCAAAAGGAAACTCATGACGAAGTGCATAACTCTCCGACATGAATGAATGAGAAGCTCCTGGATCGAAAAGAACGGAGGCGGGAACATGATTGACTGGGAGTGTGCCAAGAATGACGTCAGAAGCATCAGTGGTTTCCTCAACTGAGATTTGGTTCACACAACCACTACTTGTGGATGAAGGCTTTGCTGGGAAGGCTTTGGTGGTTGGTTTCTTTGGAGGCTTGGTTCGAGAATGACGTGGTGCCATCAAGACCTGAGGGCATTGACGATAGTAATGGCCTGGAAGACCACACTTAAAGCATACCCTGTCTGAAATGTTAGGAGTGGGATTACTTGGCTGCACACCATCATTCCGAGGTGGAATAATGTGTTGAGGTGGATGGCATATATTGGAGGTTGGTCTCTGCAAAAAGTTTTGAGGTATGGCTCTGGTTGGAATCCAAATTCGGCGTTTCTGAGGGGCTGAACTGGAAGAAGAAGCAAGCTCAAGAGCATGCTTGCGGGACTCTTCGAAAATTCCATTGCCATGCTCAGCTCTGAAGGATCTGTTGACTAAATCCTCAAAGGTGGAAAATTCGATGAGGTTGAGATCATGACTAAGGATGGGGCTAAGTCCCTTACGAAACCTTGCCTGCTTTCTGGCATCGGTGGTGATCTCATCTTGGGCATACCGAGCAAGACGGTTGAACTCTCTCACATACTCATGAATGGACATCTCTCCTTGAGTGAGATTGCAGAACTCTTCCTTCTTGCGCTCCATCAACTCATCCAGAATGTGGTACCCTCGAAAGGCAACACAGAACTCCTGCCAAGTCACTACGTGACTATCTGGCTGCATAGCAACATAGTTCTCCCACCATTGAAGAGCAGCACCTTCCAGGAAGTATACCGCGAAAACAACTCGATCATTGGGAGCAACATGTGCAGTATCAAGCTTACGCTCGATGGAACGGAGCCAATCATCAGCTTCAAGGGGCTCAGAAGAACATTGGAATACCGGTGGCTTGAGGAGGATGAAGTCCTGAATGCTGACCACCACATTACGATGGTGGGCGGTATTCTGCTCGATGAGCTCCAGAAGGCGTGTTTGATCACGTTGATTCTTCTCAGCTTCCATCATGATTTCCGCCGCAGAAGGCGGTGGTAGAGGTTCATCATCATTTCGATTCCGAACACGGTCTCGATTCCGACGAACAGCACTACAAGTTCCACCTGACATCCTGTGTGATAAAAATCAACAATCAGAACAGGTTGAATGATGGATTCAAGGATAACAAGACATGATGAAGGCGGAAAGGATTATAATGCGAAGGAAATGATCCACAGAAACACGGGATAAATCCGGCAACATAACGGCTACACCGGGATGGAAAATGAAACAACCTCGAAGAAATTGGACATAACTTCTTCAAGGAACTCAACAGAATGATGAGTCTGGACGACCACAACTGTCCTACGGCTACAAGGAGGCAAACAACGAGATGTTCTAGTAAAGACATAGATGAGCCTAGTCCTATCATCCCGTAGAAAAGATAAGGGTGACCCAGAACTCAGATCGATGAGGATAAGGAGAAAAAGAAGCCTTACGTTATTCCCTTATACCCAGAGTAACTATATAACTATAGAATGCTAGACTCGACTTCGACCAAGGGTTGCTAATCCTACAGACAGTCCTGCTCTGATACCAAGTCTGTCGGGACCCGGGGTTAGCGTATGTAATTCCAGTCACGATACAATCACATGGAGAGCCGAGAACCGTACCCACTTGTCTAAGCAGACAAGGCCAAGCACAGAACGTTCTCGGTAAGCATCGAACGTGAGGGGCATCCCATTCAGGCCGGATGATCAACTGAGATGGGTCCTCATCGTCCTCTCACAAGTCTAAATGCTTATGGGTGGTGAATCCCATACTCATAGACAAGTCGCCTCAACCATGTTATCGATTGGATCCTAACTCTTACATAGACTTACTCCAGCCCGATCACTTAGTCGGGGTCTAGGGCGGGCTCGATCATACAACAAACTGTGCACGTGACAGAGTCACGAGCAATCGCATCGCGACACCCCAAGCTGCGCACATCTAAGGGCCACTTGGTGTATAAAAGACCGCCAGCCAGATCACAACTAAGGTCTCGAAAACCCATACTAAGACATGCATGTTATAATCATACACGCAGCACACATGCCTAGTATGAACAGCAGGTATCATCACATAACTCTACAAAGTACTCTTTATTGATATACACATAGAGCATACAAAGATCACATGTCTGTGATCACATTACATCATACAACGGAAGCAAATTAGGTCTGAGTACAGACAAGTTTAACAAATGGCTTAGAGAAGCCTTGTAAACAAATATGCCCTTCCACGAGGGACCAGACTGCTGTCTGGGACTATGCTAACTTAGTCAACGTCGAGCTTCACGAAGGTGACTTCATCGGGGTCCAGTTCTTATCTAAAACATAGAATAAGCAAACGTGAGTACAAAGTCGTACTCAGCAAGACTTACATCAGATCTATACTACTCATGATCAAGTATCAAGGTAAAGGGAGGTGGGGTTTCAACATGCAGAAGTGCCAGCTTTGACTTGGCTAATCCTGAACTACGAATACCAGACTTGAGGTAAGAAGCGTACACGAGTCCACTACATCTCCAACCAATACACCACTATGGTTACTTCCTCGACTTCCCCACGAGGAGGCACACCATAGCACTCACACTTATCTTGGTGTATTTTAGAAGTATCCAGTTCAAGTTGTCTAATAATTAGGTACAGGTTCCAAGTAGTCCTTAACCGCGGACGCGGCTATTCGAATAGTTTTGTTAACCTTGCAAGGGTGTAAACTACACACACATGACCATCGGTTACCGCCAGGTCTCGCCACCGTTCAAGAGGTGACAGCGAGGATGTTCACCACGACACTTCGCTCACAACCGGTCTATTCCAGGAGTCGACTATCTGAGTTTGCCTCCGCTCGAGAGCCCGGCCGGATCAACGAAACGGACTCAAACAATGTAGGTGACCGAGACGCCACCTCTGGCAGATGGTTTTCCTGCCTCACAGGTGCACCCACATATCTATATGATGCAACCATTTTCCTTCGTTCTTTTTCTATGCACATGTCAAATGGAAAGCCCGAACTAATGTGACTCTTGGACGTCGACACGGATCAAGGTACTAGGCCGAGAGGGTTCAGTGAGCCCAATGTGTGGTTGTACTCTTTGTCTTGGATTACCATACAAGAACTCGATGCTTAAGGCGGTATTCAACGAGACAACCCACTGTGTACTCCTACACAGCCTCTCATCGTTCACCTTGTTTTAGGGTGGATTCACCGACACATTTTCACTTTCATCAACACCATGTTCACCATCATCCCGACTCACATCAAAAGCAACCTCATGTAACACTAAGCATGCAATAAGCTATAACAGTTGCAGGGGCTTCATGATATCAATCAACTCCTATGTCAGCTAGGATTGTGGTTTGCTTACTACTGTGACAAGATGATAGGTCATGCATCGGATATGGGTTCAACTATGCGGTAGAATCGATACAAAGTGATCTCCTAAACATGCATAAGCGAGAATGAGAGGGAATTGGGATTTTATAGACATGATCAATGGGGTTTGCTTGCCTTGCTGACGAGGTTCGATATCGGGGTCTTCAACGAAGGGGGTGGCCTCCGGTTCCGGTTGCACGTCTATCGAGCAAACAATCAAACAAGGTATAAATTTATTTGCAATGCTCAAACACATGAACAATATTGAAATGGTGATGTTCTTGGTCACAATGTGGGTACAATTCCATTTAAAAGAAGTCAAATGCAAAGTCATTTGCAAATGTGCTCCAAATTTGAATTTGAAATAAAGCCATATGGATGTTTTGCACTGTTCACCCATTTTAAAATGGTCAAACATGAAAACAGAGCCCATTTTCATAATCCTTGGATTTTTCTGATAATTTTTCATATATTATATGTTTAATTTGGAGTTAGTATGAATTTTCTATGATTTTTCAAAGTTTAAATGAATTTCTGGAATTTTTTGGATTAATTTAATTCTCTGGAATTTCTTTATTGCGTCAGCATGACGCAATGCTGATGTCACCAGGGGGCCTGACAAGTGGGGTCGGCTGGTCAGTCACAGTGGGAATTAAACCCGGTTTAGTTAGCTTAACAGAGGGTTAAGGGGGGGGGGCTGGCCCACCTGTCTGTGACACTGGAGGGGGGTTAGGCATGGGATTAAGGTTAACCGGCCGGCGGCTAGCCGGCGGCAACCACAGAACACCAAAATGTCCCCCCCCCTCGGAGGTTCGCCGGAGCTCGGAATCGAG
Organism: Bromus sterilis; assembly: GCA_950022295.1. Lineage (NCBI taxonomy): Eukaryota > Viridiplantae > Streptophyta > Magnoliopsida > Poales > Poaceae > Bromus > Bromus sterilis. Next base: position 13,143,133 of record OX465596.1, read on the forward strand.
CACGGGGGGGGGGGGGGGGGCACGGGACGAACACCAAAATGACCCTCGTGGCCTTCCGCGTCTGTTGCGCCCTGCAGGGGAACGCCAGGGAGGCCGTGCGCGACGACAGCTTCAAGAAGGCGGCGGCCGGAGCTTGGACCTCGTCGGAATCGGGCTCCGGGGCACGGAAGGAGGCGGGAATAGGGGGGATCTGCTCACCGGAGCACGAGGAGAACGATGACGTCCACGGCGGGGTCGGGGAAGCGCTGCAAGCGGCGAATCGACGACGGCGGAAGTGCGGCTCCGGCGACGACTTGTGGAGGAATCCGGCGTCTACGTGGCGAAGGAGCTGGCCATCTTCTGCACGGCGACGTAGGAGTTCCCGACGCTCCCTCTGGACAACTTGGCTGGAGCTCTTGCTGGCTGGGAACACGCGTGCGCGCGGCAGCGCCCTCCGGTGCGCTTCGGCCGTTGAGGAAACGACGAGGGGAAGGACGCAGAGAGAGCAGAGAGTGAGGGTAAAGGGGAGGGGGCTTCTGGGCGTCCTCGCGGCGAGCCTAGAGGCGAGGGGGAGGCCTAGAAGCCTCTGGCCATCGCGGTGGCAGTCGTCGCCCCCGGCATGCTCGACAGCGAGCTGCTTGGGGTAGACGACAACAGGGGTGGCTGGGCTGGGCCGGCCAGATGGGCCAGGGGAATGAGTTGGGCCTCTTTTCCCCTCTCTGTCTTTATTTCTTTTTCTTTTAAACTTTTCTGCTATTTTGTTTGCTCCAATAAATAAAAATACCAGAGCATTTTATAAAATACCCAAATCTTTTATGTGGGCTTAGGATACAAATAGCTAGCCACTCATAAAATTTGGACATTATTAAAATTCAAAACATTTGAATTTTAATTCAAATAGGGGTTTATTTAATTTCCAAAGCCACTGTTTGAATATTAGAAAATTCCATGTGCATGGGATTGATCCCAAACCACTTTTAAAATGATCAGCAACATTTCTAGGAATTTTTCAAGCATTCAAATGATTTTTGGAAAAATATTTTTATCTGGCCATTTGATTTAATTTTCTCAGGGCTTTTCTGCTCCCCATTTTTGATTTTCTTTTTGAATTTTTGCATGATGCAAAGGGCACAACAAACCTAGCACTTACCCTAGTTGGGGTTCTGACAAACACTTCCATTCGAGCACAGTTAGATATAGTTAACATAGCATTTCCACACGAGATCCTAGCTAACAGTAGTATGTTGTTAAGACATGAAGCTGCACTGTGCAACCTATTTTTCTTGGTTATAGAATTTACATGCAGATTCAGTGGTTTTATGTTAAGATGTGAAGCTGTGCTTGGCTACCTGTTCTTGTTTATATGGAATTTGCGTACAGATTCAATGACAGTGATTTGACCCAGTTTGTTAAGACAGCTGCATCATTTCACCTGCCTGTTTTACTTGGCTATATAGAACTAATGTATGCATCTATTTATTTGATTTGACCCATTGTTTTAATCCCTGATTGCAGTGATGAACAATCCTGCCAACTTTGCTAAGCACCAAGCAAATCCCAAGTGGGCCCTATCATTGCAAAGATGATGGGAAAGTTCAGTGGGTCCCAGTGATGGTTGTGTGGCAGTTAGGTTTTGTGAGCAGCAAGTAAAGGCCCGTTGGACAGTGAACAGGTGTTTTCTTTTTGTGCATCTGGGGTTGCGATTAGCTTGTGATGAAGAACATGAATGAGCAATTGTCTTTTTGTGCATCTGGTGGTGCGTTGAGCTTGTGATGGAAAAACACCAAATGGCTCGATCCGGATGTATGTAGAAAGTTGCTTTTGAACATGAGCTTGTCGATTCGGGTATTGGCTCACTATTCTCAATTTACATGCTTTGACGACAGTGTCTTGTTCCTGTGTCTTGTGTGCTAGTCTCTGTACCTGTTATTATGTTGTATTATTATGGTGAAAGTTTGATGCTGACAGTGGTCGAAGCGGCGGGTGATTGGGAGTTTATTGTTTGTATTTTGTGCCTGTTTTTACGTATGCATACGCCATTGTGGTGCACTTATAAGCTTGGAGAGAACATGGTTGTAGTTGCGCAGCAGGGTCAGTGAGAGATATGATTGTGATGGATGCTTTTATTTGTGGCTGTTTAAGGAGGAGTCAGGAGTTGTATGCTGAGAAGCATGTATCTCTCCTCATCTGTTCTCCCAGAGTCTTAAGAGCTGGTGAAAAGTGCAAAGCGTCAATAATGCTGCCATCCTTTTCGGTATGGCAAAGAAGATTCGAGAGATCTTTGCTCATCCCTACCTGTCAATGTGATGGAGCATATTTTTCAACTGATGAGCTGACATGGTAGAACAACATATTCTTTAAGAAACATACTTTTTAGTTTTACCCATATAATCCAGCAACGAGGAATTCAATTATACTCTGAATATTACATGTCGTCTTATATATGAAAAGACATAGGGCAGCGGTATCAATAATACAGTAGCGTAGATAGTTGGAGATTGTGTGAATGTTCCGGGTGGATTCCAATCGATCCATTCTCTTGCGTTGTAGTATTGCTTTGCCTTTATGATCTTGTCTCTTGTCTGGCATCATGGCATGAATCATGACCACCACCACAGCCCACCCATGTAAATGGAATCCTGCAGTTGCAGGGCTTTTGAGAAAGGAAGACAGGGACTACATACCCTTTTCTTATGTAGTTATGTGACATGTGTTAGCCGATGATTGCAGTTTCAGTTTGAAAAAAGATGATTGCAGTTTCAGCTCTGTTCCATGTGTTAGCCGATGCTTGGTTTTCCGGTTTGCAAATGTTTCCTCGTCCTCCCGGTTTGCAAACTTGCGACGGTTTGGACATGGACACCAACTCCAAAATATCATATGATTTTCGCCACTGTATATTTTTTTATGAGATTTGCTAGTTTGCAGGCGCCTAATGTTCTGTTTATTTGCCAGTCGATTTTCTAGCGCGTCGGACTTGAGATCAACGGTCGTGGTTGATTGACATATCCTTGTAGGCTGCTTTGTCTCTTTCATGCCTGTTATTGGGTTTGTGTGTGTGACCCGTTCTTTCACTGTGTGCTTTGTGCTCGTGACTGCGCGAACAAGGGGTGACGAAAGGAGCGTCGAACTCGTCACTGCACAGGCCGAGGAGAGGGGCATCGATCTCGTCGCTGAGCATGGCGAGCCAAGAGGGGAAGCCGAAGCTTTTCATGGGCTTGTGGCGACCTGGCTGGCGTCATCCTTTCCTGCGCTCAGGCATGGTGCCTCTGCTTGATGGCATCGATCTCTTGCCAATCGATTTTTGAGGTATGTAACTCGATTCCATTAGGGTTTTCTTTTTCTCCAGGATTTGATGGGTTATTATGGGTTTGATTTCTACTTTATTGGAGATCTATTTGTAGTTTTTTTTATCAAAGTTGGGTGGGGATTCGAGGGAAAGGTGAGAGGTGAGCATGAAATCCATCAGGCTGTATATTTCAGCAGTGGCAGAATTTCTGGATGGAGAGGGGCTGACACATTAGGGACCGTATATTTGTTTTGAAATGTATTTTAGGCATTGAGATCCAAGGAACCTTCATATGGTCTGCCACAGATTTAGTTCCAGCATGCGTGCATTGAGATAAAAATGCTTGCTTCTCAAAATCAATGATGTGCAGAGAGTTGGAGCTCTTCAGGTAAAAAACTGATGAGTCCCATTTTCTTCACTTAATCTGAGTGTGAATTGGAGTTCGGTTGTATCGTGGTGTTTCTCTTAGTGTGAAGAATGATAGAGCAGTTAGGTTCTTAATTCTTTATAGAGGTGTAATTTAGTTCTAGTTGTAGATTTTCGATGCTTGAGACGATTGAGTTTAATTTCTTAGATGTGGATGTTTACAGAGAATTGAAAATTAACGCTCTTTGTAAGATGAAATGGTAAATCTTGTATTTTGTATGTTTATATTTTGTTTGAGCTGCACAACAGCTTATTTTTTTGGCAAGCTCTCCTGGGTAGCCCCAATGAGGTGTCTGGTTGCTCCCTCTACTATTTCTCTATACCACGTTCCTCCTCCATTTCAATTGTTAATTGTTAATCAGTCTAGTTATTGAACATGTCTTTCTGAAAAATATATTTTGGTGAACACTTGTTGCCAGCAGGGTCAATATTGTAGATAAGTTTTGCAACTGTATGCCTAGAAGGCTGGGACATATTCTTGTCAAAGCAATATCTAGTTTAGAAAATTGAACGTTTGTGTAGAATAATCCAATGCTGCTGTTCTTGCATGTGCTTTAATGTAAAAACCTTCATTTTGGTGCTTCTGCATGTTTGGACCTGATCTACCTTGCTTGCTTCTCCAATAGATGTTGTGCATAGAGGTGGAGCTGTACAGTTAAACTGGATGTGCCTCATTTTCTTTGGTTAAAACTATATAGTTTTCATTCAGACATGTGTGTTCTTACTGATTCCATTACAAAAGGGAATGCTAATGTGTTATTTAGATGAGGGGCTACTTATTTTTAGCTAGTAAATCTATTTTCTTTCACAACTAAAGCTTTTGATTGATGCCAAAAGAACAGCTAGCTGTTCAGATGTTCTAAATCTAGCCGTTGCCTGCAGATTAAGCATTCCCCTTCAGCTGATGCAGCAAATGCCAGCAAAACATTAATAGATGAAGGACTAAACCACGGTTCCTTGTTCATTTCAGAGTTAATAATAAAATGTGTGATAGGTACTCTAAAGGGAATGCTAATGTTCAGTGCATAGAAATACTCTAATAGGATTTTTGATTCATTTTCAGCATGTTGAGGGAAAACTGCTAGTAGAATCTACCAGTCATTTGTTCAGCTATGTAGTCCCTGTAAGGATCTCAAGACCTACCAATAGGAAGTGCCATTTGACAGTGTAAACGACGACCGCAAGATTTAAATTGGGTTCTCTGAGGGATTCTACAGACTACCACTATTTTATTTTGTGCGGTTGTAATCTGTTGGTATATAGCTTAATGTCATTGCCGAAGTAGTTTGGGCCTGATGCCACGTCTCTGGTAGCTACGAGCTTTGACCAGAGATGCTACGATTAGGCCAATACAAAGTTGTTTCAACGTTTCACGTGTTGATAGGAACCTGGGGACTGCTTCTCTATTAGTCCACAGAGCTCGTTTCTGTGATTACATTCATTGTTTTACTATTTTTTTGTGAGAATACTAATTAATTATTATTAATGCTTTGCTTTTAGCTTATTTGACCAGAGATGCTACGATTAGGCCAATACAGAGTTGTTTCAACATTTCACATGTTAATAGGAACCTGGGGACTGCTTCTCTATCTATCCACAAAGCTAGTTTTTGTGATTACATTCATTATTTTACTATAATTATTATTAATGCTTTGCTTTTAGCTTATTTTTTTGTCTAATCTTTATGCATATGTCAATGATGATAAAGATAAGGCTTGTTCTCAATGCCCTGCCAGGCTTGAGTGCTTGTGTTGTTAAATCCTTCCTTGTATGTCTGAGCTATATCTGTTGTTGTCCAGCTCTTCATTCTTCAGTACGTTCTGTATATCGTCCTGCTTTTTTGTGGCGTTCTTTTGTGTCTCGGTCTCTCTGTGTTTAAGTTGTTATTGCGCTTTTTGCAGTTGATGCTTCTAGCTGATCCTGATGATTAAGCTGCAGTTTAGTTTTTTTATATATTTTTTGGACTTCCTCATTCAGTTGTAGATGTGTTGATTATTTTATTAGAAGGTATATTTGAGTTTCTTTAGATGTTATTTTTAGAGTTGTTTGCTATGTGTGTTTTGTGTGGGTGTGTGTTTCTTTGTTTGTGGGTGTTTGTCCTCTCTCCCCTTCCCTCGAGAATCCTAAATAACTTATCTGTGTGTTTCTTTGTGTGTGGGTGTTTGTGTGTGTTTTTGCCTTTTTGTGTGTTTTGTGGTCTTTTTATATGTATCTCTCTCTCTCTCTTTGTTTGAGATGGTACTGCTTTATTTACAGTTGACACTTCTTGCTAATGTTGTTGATTAAGTTCCATTTGTTTTTTTTTATTTTTACATTATCAGTTGTAGTGTTATTTATCTGGGAACATATCTTTTGTTGTTGATGTTGTGTGTGTGTTCATGTGTGTGTGTGTGTATTTCTGTGGGTTTGTGTGTGTGTGTATTTCTATGGGTTTTTGTGTGTGTGGGCGTGCGTGTTACTGGGTGTGTGTGTCTTTTTGTTTATCTTTCTCTGTTCATTTGTGTGTGTGTGTCTTGGGGTGTGTGTGTGGTCGTGGTGGTGGTGGTGGGGGGGGGGGGGGGTTATGATTGACCTCTGGACTTCGGTCAGCAACATTTATAGTGTCGATTGGAGCATTTCTGTAAAAGCCATTCTGCAATTGTGCCTATAACTACTATGTGTGTGTATTTCTGTGGGTTTTTTGTGTGTGGGCGTGCATGTTACTGGGCGTGTGTCTTTTTGTTTATCTTTCTCTGTTCATTTGTGTGTGTGTGTGTGTCTTGGGGTGCGTGTGTGTGGTGGTTGGGGAGGGTATGATTGACCTCTGGACTTCGGTCAGCAACATTTATAGTGTCGATTGGAGCATTTCTGTAAAAGCCATTCTGCAATTGTGCCTATAACTCCTGTGATTTCTTTGTGTGTGGGTGTTTGTGTGTGGTTTTGCCTTTTTGTGTGTTTTGTGGTCTTTTTATATGTATCTCTCTCTCTCTCTTTGTTTGAGATGGTACTGCTTTATTTACAGTTGACACTTCTTGCTAATGTTGTTGATTAAGTTCCATTTGATTTTTTTTATTTTTACATTATCAGTTGTAGTGTTATTTATCTGGGAACATATCTGGTGGAACATATCTTTTGTTGTTGATGTTGCGCGTGTGTTCATGTGTGTGTGTGTGTGTGTGTGCGTATTTCTGTGGGTTTTTGTGTGTGTGGGCGTGCGTGTTCCTGGGTGTGTGTGTCTTTTTGTTTATCTTTCTTTGTTCATTTGTGTGTGTGTGTGTGTCTTCGGGTGCGTGTGTGTGTGTGTGGTGGTGAGGGGGGGGGGGCGTGATTGACCTCTGGACTTCGGTCAGCAACATTTATAGTGTCGATTGAAGCATTTCTGTAAAAGGCATTCTGCAATTGTGCCTATAACTACTGTGATTTCTCACTCACCTTTATCTTGCCCACGGTTCATTGGATTGACTGCTTGGCGCAGCGAAGCCACTATTCATAGGTGCCTCGAGAGTGGGTGATGGTGTTTTGAATACACAGTGAAGTGCATTACTTGGGCCATTGTTCGAAGATGTCAAGGTAATTTTTGTTTCAGTGTTTTTTGTTTGGTGTTTGATGTACACATATGGGCTTTCATCTCATCTGCTGGCATGAGTTCATTCTTCTGATATTTCAAGAGTATTATAGATTTTTTTGTACAACCTTGCCAAACCCTCTTGTACAACCTTCTTGTGTGTCTCATCTTCCAGAGGTGGTAGTAGCACTAGTAGGGCATACTGATTATTTTATATCCAGTTTTTGCCGTTATGTGCTACCTAAGATGGTCAATCTAAACTTGGTTGCATCTTAGATTCTGTATATTTTTGGTTTGCTGAAATAGCTGGTACTTAATAGTTGTCTTTGCTTTGTTGACAGGTACAGTAAAAGTTATATCTGCCACAGCCATGCGCCATGCTTTTTCCTTTTTATGACATGAGCATGAAGTGTTAGTTAAGGATAGCTGATGATTGTTTCCTAGCATCAATTTTTGCTATCTCGTTTAGTTTTCCACAAGCTAGGGAGGTAGGCAAGTTCATGGCTAGAAAGCCTATTTGGAGCAGGCCAGAGTATTACATTCGATTACTTTAGTATTAAAAGGCTCTTGAAACTACTGCTATGACATGCTAGTGTGCTACATATCACAATTTTATCTGAATCTACTTGGGTTGTTTCTATTTCAGGGCTACAGATGATGGGTTGCAGACTCACGCCCATCTGGAGACCCGACTTGCGTCTTGTTTGGCTCTGAAGTCTGCACAGGAGTACCGTCAATGCCTCCTATCTTATGTATGGTTTTTAGCATACTAGAATCATGGCTCGTCCAAATACTATTTTGTGCACTACAACTAAACAACAGACCACTCGGTGTGCCTGACAGCTGCAGAGTAATTTCTAAACAAACAAATCTAGAGGTGACTGGAACAATCCATCAGGCGTCTCCATTTTTCGATTTGACTTTGCTATGTGCTAGTGTTACAGCGAATGTTCTTTTGTTTATTTCCCATCTAGTACATTCAAGTTTTCCTACAGGTAATTATGAGGATATCTAGTTCTGCTTAGTTCATTATGGGGAGAAGGGTTTTGATTTGGATGATTCTAGAGTTCATAGACATAATGGTTGTTAATACTACAATTTGTTTCCCTTTTACAGATTTAGGGTTCTTGAGGGACAGTACCTTTGCAGAACTGGAGGATACTAGGGCACAGAAGCAATAGGCACGAGATTTGGATTGGTTGTTTATGATTCTGAGATGAGAAAATATATAAGAGAATAAAAATCTCATCTTATCTGTTGTTTGTGCTCCAGATTTGTTGCTCCTCCAATTTTGTTCCATTCTTTCCCTCTTCTTGCTTTTTTGGACTTGTTCTTCCCCAATAGATTTGTTTTTGCGATTCGATCGATGTTTTTTTTGTTCGCTTGGTCACATTAAGGATCTAGGGTTGTCTCTTTTAGCTAGGTTTGTTTTGGCGGCACGTTTCTGTGATGTCCTGCCTGTGCCTTAGTTTCCTATCTCCCCCATCCTCTATTTTTCCATTCTATTCGTCCAATTCGTTTTGGGCTGTATGGTACTGTATTGTTTAGCCTGCTAAACATTTTAAAGGCTACAACAACAACCCATGATGGAGTTGTGAGCCCATGTGGAATTCAAACTTTTAAAGCCTTTGCAATAAAATTCAATAGACAGCCTATTCAACAGAATAAGAAAATGCCCACGGGCCATTTATCTTAAAAAAGTTAACTTGCAAATGAGTCTTTCTAATAATGAAGCACGTGTGTTTGTGCTGTCTTATTCTTATTGGACGTCCAAACAGGCCAAGCGGACTCATATACATATACAACTAAAAATACAGCAACACCACAGGCAACTGTTAGATGTGTATCCTACGGTCTAGGCTGGTGACTGATGGTTAAGATGAATTTCAGTCACCTGCCATAGAGACAGAGCATTTTTTATATTTAGAATGAATGAACATGTAACAGATTTATTTTTGTCCCGGTGCTTGTTGATGATTTTGGGATGTATGGAGCCTGCCCTGCATTGTGCTTGAGCTTTACGCCATGCAGCAGTGTCGTACATTCATTCCTTCTTTTATCTCCAATCCACGTCTCGGCCAACTTTTACAACTTTATTTCCATCACCATCGATGTGGCCGGCCGGCCAGCCGCGCAGCAAGCACTATATGATATGATGCATGCGCAGCAGCCAAACTAGTGCAGGCTAGGGAGATCATGTCTCTGATCACGGGTGATCCTGAGGATTCCCCATCCAGGTCCTCCTCCCGGCCGCACAAGCACCACCACCACTGCAATCGACGTCGTCGTCGGGCGCTCGTCGCCGTCTCCTCCACCATGGCGTCGCTGCTGTCGCTGGTCCTAATCCTGTGGCTCACCCTCCGCCCTTCCAGCCCAAGCTTCTCCCTGCTCGCCGCCACCGCCGCTACCATAATCACCATCGACGCCGCGCTCACCGCCCACAACCCCAACGCCCACGCTACCGCCCTCTACGACCAGCTCCAGGCCACCGCCTCCTACGCCCTTAGAGCAGCCCGAGGGCGACGTGGTTCTGTCGGCCATGCTCACTGAAAGAACGAAAGCGATCTATCTCCAGAGGAGAGTCGCGTGTCTATATATATAGCAGCAGCACAAGGCCTGCCTTGGCGTATACATCATGGACCTACAACCTGAGTCGGTTATGGTGAAAGGAGGAAGAGATGTACACGAGAGGGAAGAACAGAGTTGGAGATGTACACGTGATTACATGTTATCCAATTCCTATTGTCTAACACCCTCCCTTAATCTCAACTATCCTATATTGAGATTATGCTTGAACTCCTCAAACGCCTTGACTGGCAACGCCTTAGTAAATCCATCTGCAACTTGATCCTTGGAAGGAATAAACCGTATCTCCAATTTCTTGTCTGCTACTCTCTCTCGTACAAAATGAAAGTCAATCTCAATATGCTTAGTCCTTGCATGAAAGACTGGATTGGCAGAGAGATAGGTAGCACCCAAATTGTCGCACCACAGACAAGGGATACGTTGCTGCTTAATGCCTAATTCTGCAAGCAAAGATTCCAACCAAATAACCTCAGCTGTAGCATTCGCCATAGATTTATATTCAGCTTCTGTACTTGACCTTGACACAGTTGCTTGTTTCCTGGCACTCCATGATATAAGATTAGAACCAAAGAAAACAGCAAAACCTCCAGTTGATTTCCTATCATCACTGCAACCTGCCCAATCAGCATCAGAGAATGCACTGACCAAAGTAGAGCTAGAACGTCTCAACTGTAGTCCTAAACTCATAGTATGCTTAACATACCGCACAATTCTCTTAACAGCTGTCCAATGAGTGTCAGTAGGTGCATGTAAATACTGACAGACTTTGTTAACTGCAAAGGAAATATCTGGACGTGTCATGGTTAAGTACTGTAGAGCTCCAACAGCACTTCTATATTTTGTACCTTCTTCTTCATTAAGGAGATCTCCCTCGTGAGCCGAGAGTTTTTCTGAAGAAGATAATGGCGTCGGTGAGGGTTTGCAATCCTTCATACCCATGCGAGCTAGCAGTTCCAGAACATATTTTCCTTGATTCATCACTAATCCATCCTGAGTTTTCTTGACTTCAATACCCAGAAAGAAATGCAAATCACCAAGATCTTTCAGAGCAAACTCTGAGCTCAAATCACATAGAAGGACATTAGTGGCACTTTGTGAAGAACTTGCAACTATAATATCGTCAACATATATCAGCACAAATATGATGACATCTCCCTTGTTATAGATAAACAGAGAAGTGTCAGCCTTCGATGCAATAAAGCCAAGTTGTTTCAGCTGTGAACTCAACCTGGAGTACCACGCCCTGGGTGCCTGCTTCAAACCATAAAGAGCTTTATCAAGTTTGCACACGAAGTGTGGTGCTTTGCTGTCCTCATATCCTGGCGGTTGCCTCATATAAACCTCCTCTTCCAGAACACCATGCAAAAACGCATTCTGTACATCTAGCTGTCTCAAACTCCAACATCTGGATACTGCAATAGCTAACACAAGTCTTATAGTTGCAGCTTTTACTACAGGACTAAAAGTATCCTCATAGTCAATACCATAGCGTTGCTTAAATCCCTTCGCAACAAGGCGAGCCTTGTATCTATCAATAGAGCCATCTGCTCTTTTCTTAATTCTGTACACCCATTTGCAGTCAATGATATTTTTACCCTGCTGATTTGGAACAAGATGCCATGTCTTGTTTTTCATAAGTGCAGAGTATTCAACATCCATAGCCTGTTTCCACCTCGGATCACCCAATGCATCATCCAATTTTGTGGGCTCTCCTGAAATACACAACATTCCATATCGTATAGTGCCATCCTTTCTGATTTTCGGATTACGGATACCTTTCTGCAATCGCGTGGTGACTCGTGACATTGGCTGCTGTACAGGAGAAGTCACATAATTTCCAGCCGCAGAAGATCCTGCAACCTCTGACTGTGCTGACGCAGAAGATTCTTCATATGGCGCAGAAGATCCAGTGTCCCCCGATGTGGCTGATTTGCTGAATGGAGGTGAGTTCCTGTCCGCAGAAAATCCGGCGCCTGGACAAGCTGTCCCACACGCACGAGCGCCCGAGCCTGCGCTTGTACGAGGAACGCCAGAGGCGGACGAGGGGGGCGTAGGATCCGACGCTGCTCCAGATTCTGTTACAGGCGCGTGATCCAAGGGAGATTGGCGCGCAGGAGTTGCAGGCGCCGCCAGATCAACCTCGGCAGCCGCACCAGCTGGGTTGTCTTCATCCACATGAAATAATAGGCCATTTTCTTCAATTTCTTCACCGTTTTGATTAATTTCTTCACCGTTTTCTTCTACAATTTCTTCTGCACCATGGCCCTGCACATTAACAGACGGAGTGCTAGATACAACAATTTCATCATATTGGTCAGTAGAATTGTTACCCCCTTGATCAAAACTGTGAAGATTTGGTGGAAGAAGCAAAATTTCTTTGCGAAGGAGTGCACCAGCATTTGGATGAAGTGTTGAAAAAGGAAAAACAGACTCGTCGAATACAACATCCCGAGAAATATATACCCTACCAGTGGATACATCTAGGCACTTGACTCCCTTGTGAAGATGACTATACCCCAAGAAGACACATTGTTTTGAACGGAACGCAAGTTTGCGTGTGTTATATGGGCGAAGATTTGGCCAACATGCACAACCAAAAACACGAAGAGTTTTATAATCAGGAATAGTGCCAAAGAGACGTGTGATTGGGGTATCATATTTAATGACTTTGCTAGGGAGAATGTTGATGAGATAAGTGGCAGTCAGAAAAGCCTCATCCCAGAATTTGAGTGGCATAGATGCATTTGCAAGAAGAGTGAGGCCTACATCAACTATATGACGGTGTTTTCTTTCAGCGGATCCATTCTGCTGATGAGCATGAGGACATGAAACATGGTGTGAAATACCAATTTTCTGAAAGAAAGAGTTTAGTTTCTCATATTCACCTCCCCAGTCAGTTTGCATAGCAATGAGTTTGGTGTTCAGTTTTCTTTCAACAAGATTTTGAAAATTTAAGAAAACTTGAAACACATCAGACCGTCTTTTGAGAAGATAGATCCAGGTAAACTTGCTATAATCATCAATAAAGCTTACATAATATGAGTGTCTACCTACTGAAGTGGGAGCAGGACCCCACACATCTGAGAAGACAAGCTGTAAAGGTGATGTAGAAACACTAGTAGAAATAGGATAAGGCAATTGATGACTCTTTGCTTGTTGACATGGATCACAAACTGACGCAATACTAGACTCACGAGAGTAAGGAAGTTTATGTTTACTAAGGACATGACTAACTATGACTGAAGATGGATGACCTAAACGACTATGCCACTGTGTTGAAGACGGCTTGGTGACTGCAAGGGCTTGTTTATTTGACCATGATGAAGATGAGATGATGGGGTAGAGTCCTCCTACGTTCCTCCCTTTAAGAATGGTTCTCCTCGTGTCCATGTCCTTGATAAAAAAACAATAAGGATAGAATTCTATGAAAACACGATTATCACGAGTAAAGCGATGAACTGATATGAGATTTTTTGAGGTTTGAGGAACATGGAGAATTTTGTTGAGATGCAAGTTTTTTTCAGGAGTAGTAACAATTGAATGACCAACATGAGTAATTGTCATACCAGATCCGTTTGCATTGTGGATTTGCTCTCGGCCATTGTACTTCTCCTTCATTGTCAACTTGTCAAGTTCACCGGTGATGTGGTCGGTAGCGCCAGTATCGGCATACCAATTGGTGTCAATGCCATAGGAGACATAATTTGCCCCCTTAGTTTCTTGTTCATCGTCTTCGTACCTCCACCAACATGTTCGGGCGCCTCCTGCATGATGCCTGAAGCAGATTTGGCACTCGGGGTGATCACGATGGGGTTGCTGATTTTGCGGTCCTGAGTTGGGGCGCCCACGGTGGCCAGTGTTGCCTCCTGTGGCTGGGGAGGGTGGACGTTCTCCCCGTCCACGACCTCGGCCTCCTCTAGTGCGCCCTCGGCCACGGTGCTGGCCACGCCCTCTGTAGGCAGCATTGGCGGATGAATTGAAGCCACTGCTAGGACCATCTCCAAGCATCTCTAGACGTTGATCAAACGCAAGGATCTGAGCGAACAGATCGTCCACACTTATCTGGTTTTTGATGGCGCCGACTGCTGCTACGACCGGGTCATAATCCCGATCTAGGCCGGCAAGTATGTAGTCCACCATCTCTGGGTCGGACACGGGTCTTCCGGCTGCAGCAAGTTCATCTCCAAGACTTTTAATTTTCGCCATGAATGTGCTGCTAGGCATGGTGCCCTTCTTTGTGTTGGCAATAGCAATTCTCAGGTTTGTAACCCGAGATTGGGACTGCGAGGCGAACAGGGTGGTCACTGTGGTCCAGAGTTCGTACGTGCTTTCCTTCCCGATCACCTGCGCCAAAATTTCTTTCGACAGAGAGTTGAGAAGGTAGCTGAGAACCTGCTGATCTTTGGAAATCCAGGGTCCGTAGAGCGGATTGGCGACCATGATTGTGGTCTTGTCGGACTGCGCTTGTTCCATCGTCTTCGATGGTGCCGCGTCCGTGCCGTCTAGAAGGCCGGTTACCTGCGCTCCTCGCAGGGCCGGCATGACTTGTGCCTTCCATAGGAGATAATTCCCCTTTGATAGCTTCTCGGCAGGTGGCTGTCCAAGATTGAGAACAACCGGGGCTGAGGAAGAAGACATAGCGGCAGCGATTGTGGGTTTGATATGAGATTCGCTAGATGTGGGGAAGAGGATTGGCTCTGATACCATGAAAGAACGAAAGCGATCTATCTCCAGAGGAGAGTCGCGTGTCTATATATATAGCAGCAGCACAAGGCCTGCCTTGGCGTATACATCATGGACCTACAACCTGAGTCGGTTATGGTGAAAGGAGGAAGAGATGTACACGAGAGGGAAGAACAGAGTTGGAGATGTACACGTGATTACATGTTATCCAATTCCTATTGTCTAACACTCACGTCCAACTCGGCCTCGACGACCTGGAGGTCTTCGCCGTCGCCGTCGCCGCCTGAGCGCGCGCGTCCAGGGGCAGCTCCGCTGGAAGGTTTCCGCCACACACGGCGTCACCGTGGACTGCATCGCCGCCGTGCTGCTGCAGGGTCACCAGGACAGCAGCAGCAGGGGTTCTCCTTCCCCTCGCAGTCCCAGTGCGCCACCCACGTCCAATGAAGAATCCAAGATATCCACCGTATCTTCACATCTTCATCCATCAATAATATATTGTTATGGTACATACGGTGCAGTGCGCAGCCCATCTATATATATAGCCTAACTAATGACACTAGTGCGAGTGAAGTCTGAATTGAACCTTGAGGTTGTAGAGCCCGTCGGAAATAAACCTCCAACTCGAAATCCCTGAAGTCTGTAGCCTGTTCTTTTTAATCCCGGTCGTTTTCAACCTTAACCCGACCTACACCTGTTTGTGATTAAAATCCCGGCCGGGATCACACATTTCTCTCACTGACATTACACGTCAGCTCATGTGAACCAGGTTTTGAGGCAGTGTGGTTCTTGTGTAAAGAATTGAGTGCGTTGCTAGCCGGCCAGTAAGAGGACGTAGTTGCTATCGCTCAAGTGCCCGAATGCCATGGCTGCTAGCTCAGCTCACGAAGGTGAGCGCGTGGGCATCGGAGTGCTCCACCCATGGCCGCAGCCCGCAGGTGGTGGAAGAGAACGACCTGCCGTAGCTTGTTATGGAGAAGGTCGATCGACCTGACGGCCGCAGTCACAGTGGCCGTCTGGCCGCGCAGACGGTGGTGAGGCGAAAATTGAACCCGACGCTTCCAGACAGAAAGCTAGTGCCTTCTCGGTCGTCTACCGCAGCCACTCGTTGGCCCTTCCAGTACAACATCGCGGTCCGCACGCCGCCGGCGCCAGCGTGGGCGGCCATGTGGAAAAAATCGGTGATGCGTGAGTCAGCGATTGGCGCGCTTGCCCAGCCCGGTCTCAAGCCTTGCGAGAGCGACCGCGTATGTCCAACATCCGACCGCAGGGTCCTTCCTTGGCGCGAAGGAGCGTCCTAACCGGCGTATTGGTAAAGTATGGTACTACTCCCACTGTGTGCTCTGCCTGTACAAGCTAGCTCAGGCTGCGCGATCGATGTTGGTACTGCTGCATGTGTGATGCGTTCATAAGTGTAAGTGGATCTCATATATGCACGTGGGCGGAGCCAAGCATACGTACATCAATACATGGCGCCCAACGGGGGAAGCACACACGCAGGGGACGAGGATGAAGAAGAACATGACATGTGGGACAAAAATGTCAGTGAGAGCATAAGGTAATCCTGGGTGGGATTGGGTTTCTTCCTGTGCGCCAAATAGGTTTAGGGTCGAGATTGACCGAGATCAACAAGTACGGGGTATCGACTTCAGGGATTGAGAGGTTAAGGTTCAATTCAGACCAGCTCTATAACCTTAAGGTTTAATACAGACTTTACTCCACTAGTGCTAATACGTAGGGTCCTACCGTCCTGCCTAGCCTAGCCAATAGCGGCCGCCGGCCGTAGTCCATCGGAACATCGCCAAATTGCAATCCAAGTATGTATGTATCTTACTACAATATATATATATATATATATATATATATATATATATATATTCCATCAAATTATATACATGCCAACGAGCACATATGTAAAATATTTGCGCTTTTTTTTTCTCGACTAACCACTTCCTACTAGCTCAATCTCTTTTTGACTAAATAGCTAGCTCCTCCCACACCCTTTTAATTAAGAGGAAAAGAAAATTAGAGCTCTATTTGCCCTGCTTGACCTGTTTTTTATTTTATTTTATTAATTTTTATGCATAATATTGTTTTTGTTTTCCTATTCTTCTATATAGAAAACTTGGTCTGCACTATTTGTGTGTGGCTCGCTAACGATAACACAAGTGTGCCCGGTACAGCTGTGATGGCCGTGACGGACCGTCAGATTGGCACGTGTTCAGGTGGGGTAGCTGGCTCCAAACCCACACCAAACACCCGTCTGGAGTCGGAACTCGCGATCGCAACCACCAGTCAAAGTCGTTTAGTGTCGCTTGCAGAAGAATTGCAGCTAACAACAACCCAACAGGCATGCATGCAAGGAATGCACGAGCCACACTGCATTCCTCTCCAGCTACTACAGGCTACAGCAAGTACAATGTGTCATCTATCTATAAATCTCAAGAAGCAGATATGCATCATATCATGGTACCGACGATCCAGCATCCATCAATCTCCAAAGTCGGGAATATACAGTGAATTATTACTAGCTAGAAGAAGATGGCGTCGTCGTCGCCGGTGCTGCAGCTGCCGGCGCGCGTGGAGGCTCTGGGCGGCCTCTCCGCCATCCCGACCGAGTACGTCCGCCCCGCCGACGAGCGAGCCAGCCTCGGGGACGCCTTCCACCTGGCGCGCACCCATGCCAACGACCACACCGCGCCAAGGATCCCCGTCGTCGACATCTCCGCCTTCCTCGACGCCACCAGCAGCCAGCAGCAGCGGGACGCATGCGTGGAGGCCGTGCGCGCCGTGCACATCGCCGGCCACGGCATCCCCGCCGAGCTCACGGACCGCCTGCGCGCCGCCGGAGCCGCCTTCTTCGCGCTCCCCATCCGGGACAAGGAGGCGTACGCCAACGACCCCGCCGCCGGCCGCCTGCAGGGCTACGGCAGCCGCCTCGCCAACAACGCCTGCGGGCAGCGCGAGTGGGAGGACTACCTGTTCCACCTGCTGCACCCCGACGCGCTCGCCGACCACACGCTCTGGCCCGCGCACTGCACCCGCCCGATTCTAGCGCCATTCGAAGGGGAAAAGGTTCCTCAAGAAAAATGATACAAAGAAACTACTTTTTAATCATCCGTTTTTCTGAAAATTTTGACACCATTTCTTGAGTGGTGCCGTGTTCGCCCAAGACCCCGCAGTGTGACACCATGTGATGATTTTTCCGAACCCTAGCACATCATAGAATATTGCCATCGCCGGATTGGGAGTAGCGCGTCGGTGCATTACCTCGTTACCTGGAATCCGATGTCATTTAAGCAAATACGAAAACCAAAATACTTGGCTATAGCTCACTAGAAAGGGGACCGTGGGTCGAGGAAAATTGGTCCATAGGTCCGACCATGTCCCCCAGTGATTCACAAACATACATCGTCCGATTCTATCGCCATTCGAGGGGAAACGGGTCCTGAAGAAAAATAATATAAAGAAACTACCTTTCAATCATCCGTTTTCCTGAAAATTTTGACACCATTTCTTGAATGGTGCCGTGTTCGCCCAAGACCCCGCCGTGTGACGCCGTGTGATTATTTTTCTGAACCCTAGCACATCATAGAATGTTGCCATGGCCATATTGGGAGCAACGGATCGGTGCAATACCTCATTACCTGGGAACCGATGTCATTTCAGCAAGTACGAAAGCAAAAATAGTGGGCCATAGCTCACTCGAAACGCGACCGCGGGTCGATAAAAAATGGTCCATAGGTCCGACCATGCCCCCCAGTGATTCACAAACATACCCCATCCGATTCTAGCGCCATTCGAGGGGAAACGGGTCCTCAAGAAAAATGAAACAAAGAAACTACCTTTCAATCATTTGTTTTCCTGACAATTTTGACACCATTTCTTGAATGGTGCCGTGTTCGCCCAAGACCCCGCCGTGTGAGGCCGTGTGATGATTTTCCCGAAACCTAGCACATCATAGAATGTTGCCATGGCCATATTGGGAGCAGCGGGTCAGTGCATTACCTCATTACCTGGGATCCGATGTCATTTCAGCAAGTACGAAAGCCAAAATACTTGTCTATAGCTCACTAGAAAGGGGACCGCGGGTCGAGAAAAATTGGTCCATAGGTCCGACCATGTCCCCCAGTGATTCACAAACATACATCGTCCGATTCTAGCGCCATTAGAGGGGAAACGGGTCCTGAAGAAAAAAGATATAAAGAAACTACCTTTCAATCATCCGTTTTCCTGAAAATTTGGACACCATTTCTTGAATAGTGCTGTGTTCGCCCAAGAACCTGCCGTGTGACGCCGTGTGATGATATTCCCGAACCCTAGCACATCATAGATTGTTTCCATGACCATATTGGGAGCAGCGAGTCGGTGCATTACCTCATTACCTGGGATCCGATGTCATTTCAGCAAGTACGAAAGCAAAAATAGTGGGCCATAGCTCACTAAAAACGCGACCGCGGGTCGAAAAAAATGGTCCATAGGTCCGACCATGTCCCCCTGTGATTGACAAACATACCCTATCCGATTCTCGCACCATTTAAGAGGAAACAGGTCCTCAAGAAAAATGACACAAAGAAACTACCTTTCAATCATCCGTTTTCCTGAAAATTTTGACACCATTTCTTGAATGGTGCCGTGTTCGCCCAAGACCCCGCCGTGTGACGCCGTGTGATGATTTTCCTGAACCCTAGCACATCATAGAATGTTGCCATGGCCATATTGGGAGAAGCGGGTCGGTGCAATACCTCATTACATGGGATTCGATGTCATTTCAGCAAGTACGAAAGCAAAAATAGTGGGCCATAGCTCACTAGAAACGCGACCGCGGGTCAAAAAAAAAAGGTCCATAGGTCCGACCATGACCCCTGTGATTGACAAACATACCCCATCCGATTCTAGCACCATTTTAGGGGAAACGGGTCCTGACAAAAAATGATACAAAGAAACTACCTTTCAATCATCCGTTTTCCTGAAAATTTTGACACCATTTCTTAAATGGTGCCGTGTTCGCCCAAGACCCCGCCGTGTGACGCCATGTGATGATTTTACCGAACCCTAGCACATCATAGAATGTTGCCATGGCCATATTGGGAGCAGCGGGTCGGTGCAATACCTCATTACTTGGGATCCGATGACATTTCAGCAAGTACGAAAGCCAAAATACTTGGCTATAGCTCACTAGAAAGGGGACCGCGGGTCGAGGAAAATTGGTCCATAGGTCCAACCATGTACCCCAGTGATTCACAAACATACATCATCCGATTCTAGCGCCATTCGATGGGAAATGGGTCCTGAAGAAAAATGATATAAAGAAACTACGTTTCAATCATCCGTTTTCCTGAAAATTTTGACACCATTTCTTGAATGGTGCCGTGTTCGCCCAAGACCCCGCCGTGTGACACCGTGTGATGATTTTCCCGAACCCTAGCATATCATAGATTGTTTCCATGGCCATATTGGGAGCATCGGGTCGGTGCATTACCTCATTACCTGGGATCCGATGTCATTTCAGCAAGTACGAAAGCAAAAATAGTGGGCCATAGCTCACTAGAAACGTGACCGTGGGTCGATAAAAAATGGTCCATAGGTCCGCCCATGTGCCCTTGTGATTGATAAACATACCCCATCTGATTCTAGCGCCAATCGAGGGGAAACGGGTCCTCAAGAAAAATGATATAAAGAAACTACCTTTCAATCATCCGTTTTCCTGAAAATTTTGACACCATTTCTTGAATGGTGCCGTGTTCGCCCAAGACCCCGCCATGTGACACCGTGTGATGATTTTCCCGAACCCTAGCACATCATAGAATGTTGCCTTGGACAGATTGGGAGCAGCGCGTCGGTGCATTACCTCATTACCTGGGATCCGATGTCATTTCCGCAAGTACTAAATCAAAAATACTTGGCTATAGCTCACTAGAAAGGGGACTGCGGGTCGAGGAAAATTGGTCAATAGGTCCGACCATGTCCCCAGTGATTAACAAACATACATCATCCGATTCTAGCACCATTCGAGGGGAAACGGGTCCTGACGAAAAATGATATAAAGAAACTTCCTTTCAATCATCCGTTTTCCTAAATTTTTTGACACATTTCTTGAATGGTGCCGTGTTCGCCCAAGACCCCGTCGTGTGACGCCGTGTGATGATTTTCCTGAACCCTAGCACATCATAGAATGTTGCCATGGCCATATTGGGAGCAGCGGGTCGGTGCAATACCTCATTACCTGGGATCCGATGTCATTTCAGCAAGTACTAAAGCCAAAATACTTGGCTATAGCTCACTAGAAAGGGGACCGTGGGTCGAGGAAAATTGGTCCATAGGTCCGACCATGTCCCCCAGTGATTCACAAACGTACATCGTCCGATTCTAGCGCCATTCGAGGGGAAATGGGTCCTGAAGAAAAATGATATAAAGAAACTACCTTTCAATCATCCGTTTTCCTAAAAAATTTGACACCATTTCTTGAATGGTGCCGTGTTCGCCCAAGACCCTGCCGTGTGACGCCGTGTGATGATATTCCCGAACCCTAGCACATCATAGATTGTTTCCATGGCCATATTGGGAGCAGCGGGTCGGTGCATTACCTCATTACCTGGGATCCGATGTCATTTCAGCAAGTACGAAAGAAAAAATAGTGGGTCATAGCTCACTAGAAACGCGACCGCGGGTCGAAAAAAAATGGTCCATAGGTCCGACCATGTCCCCCAGTGATTCACAAACATACATCGTCCGATTCTAGCGCCATTCGAGGGGAAACTGGTCCTCAAGAAAAATGATATAAAGAAACTACCTTTCAATCATCCGTTTTTCTGAAAATTTTGACACCATTTCTTGAATGGTGCCGTGTTCGCCCAAGACCCCGCCGTGTGAGGCCGTGTGATGATTTTCCCGAACCCTAGCACATCATAGAATGTTGCCATGGCCATATTGGGAGCAGCGGGTCGGTGCATTACATCATTACCTGGGATCCGATGTCATTGCAGCAAGTACGAAAGCCAAAATACTTGGCTATAGCTCACTAGAAAGGGGACCGCGGGTCGAGGAAAATTGGTCCATAGGTGTAACAGCCCACATGTAATGCCCATATGTCACACCATGTTTTGTACTTTCTCTGTTGGACTTGTAACTTCTCATGGTGTATGGTCATGACTTTTCATGTGGTGATTTTCAGTTGCATTGGGATTGGAGTCCATTTGTTTTGTGATCAAAGGTGACCAATGTGGTTGAAGCGGCATGATCTTGCATTTGTTCTGTCCAAATGTCACCTCCCCTCGACCTCATCTTTGGATTAGCCAAATCTTTTGTTTTGCAAGGATTCTTATGTTGTCAAACCTTTTTTACAACATTCAAAAACAGTGGCCCTAGTTCAAATGGTTTTGAATTTCAAAAGGGGCCACATTTTTGTTGTTGCCAAACCAATTTTGTAAAATCCAGTAAAATGCAAGGATCAAGATTCTCAAGTTCATAGAATTTTGCACCTTGTAATTTCTTCTCCAAAATTCCCTAAACACCCTTTTATATTTATTTTTAATTGGAAAGGGCATTGTTTGCCTTTGTGGAATTTTTCCTTGCATCCAAAAATTGGCCAACCAATTTTGGATACCCAATCATGCAGCAAGGAGCCTAAAAATATATTGCAATGTATTTTTATCCTCCTTTTTCCTTTCTGCCTTTTTTTTCTTTGTTTTGCTGTTTCTTAAAAATAGCAAAGGGGCTTCCTTTCTTTTTCTTCTCCTCCCAGGCCAGGCCTAGCCCACCTGGGCCCGTTCGCACCTCGGCCCAGCCCCACCGAACCGGTACGCATCGTCGTCTTCCTCCTTTCAGCGTGGACACACGCTTTTCCCCCTCCTCCTCTCTCACGACGAGCGCCACGACGGCAGTGGAGCCTCGGAGCCAGCGGGAGGCGCCCCCCTCCTTTTAAGCGCGTCCAGAGCGTCCCTGGAAACCCTAGGTTCCATTCCCCCTTCACTTCCTCTCGCCGCCGCCTCCATGGCCGCCTTTTTCCTCCCCTGTTCTGCCGGCACTTAGCCCGATTTCGTCGTCAATCAGACGCGTCGTCAAGCAGGAGCACACAGAGCACCTTCTTTTCCCGTCGCCTTTGCCGTCCCCAGCAGCAGCTTCGCCGCAAGGACCAAGGCCGAGCCGCGACCCCCTCTTCCCCGCCTCGGTCGTCTTCGTCAACGAAGGCGACGTCTTCCTCCACGGCAAGCCCGTCCGCGTCCTCGAGCCCCCTCTGTGAGCTCATCTCCTTCT
This sequence comes from Bromus sterilis, assembly GCA_950022295.1. Lineage (NCBI taxonomy): Eukaryota > Viridiplantae > Streptophyta > Magnoliopsida > Poales > Poaceae > Bromus > Bromus sterilis. The sequence goes on from OX465596.1 coordinate 13,165,890, forward strand.
CCCCGTTCCTTTTTCCTCGCGTAGATAGCCGCTGTGAGCCGCGCGTCGCCGCCGGAGTTGCTGGAAGACCTCCGTGGCTGCCGAGCCGGAGCACGGCCGGTTCACGTCTCTGGCGCCCCGCAGCGGGCTAGCGCACGCTTATGGCACGCCAAGGTGCCTCTTTTCGCACGCCTAGCCCGCGTAGGAGGTAGCCGCGCCCGTCTGCAGGGTGTCGATCCCGTGCGCCGCCGTCGTCTTCGGGAGAGGCCCGCGTCGTCGCTGAAGCTCGTAGTACGCCGCCGGTGGCCGGGATCTGCTCACGGATGTGCCCTCTTTAGCTCCGTCCCGAGCCCGCCGTCGCCGGATTCCTCTAGCCTCCGCAATCCTCGCCGGAAAAGCTCTGCGCCGCGCCTTCTTTTCATGTTCAGAGAACACCGGATTCAGAGAGGAGCCCCTCTCTTCGCGCGCGTGAGCGGGCTGCCGCGCTGCCCGAGCGGGCCGGCCTGTCTGGCTCGCCACCTGGGCCTGGAATGCCGAATCCAGCCCAGGGAACCCCCCTGTCCTATTTTTTTTAGCAACTAGCCCTTTCTTTTTCCAAATTCAAATCTTGGTTTGAATTTCCATATCTTTTGAGTGCTCGTTCATGTGGGGGCATATTTTATATGATTCTGCATCAGAAAAATCCAATTTAGCTGCTGGTGTAATCCATTGTATGGTTTGAGCAGTGCACTTTTGGTGGTTTGAGATATGCTTCACCCTAGGGCACCCCTTGTTATTCATGTGATGCAACTTGATCTTGGAATCGTCTTGCTCAAGGGGGTTTGCACCTATGTTTGTGAGCTCAGGATCTGTCATGTAAGGAGTTGAGAATTATGGTGCCTATGGTTGTACTTTGAGCAAGTATAAAAAAAAATAGAATGTGACACAATGTCACATGTAGCACCCTATCCTTTCTTTTTTGCTTTTCAATGTCTTTGCTTTTGCCCCCCTTGATGGTCTTTGCCACGTGTAAATTGGGACAGAAGTAATCCAGAGATGGATGTAACCTTTCAAATTGTGTTTGTGCAACACAACTATGGAAGGGGTGTGCATGACACCATGTGCCATCCTTTTCTTTTGTTTTTTCCTTGCCTTCCTTTTCAACTCTTTGAAACTTTTGCTTGAGGCCCACTAGTTGGCACCCTCAATGCATCCCTTTTCCTCGCACTATCTTGTCACTTGCCAGTCACATTTTGCAACCCATGTGATTTTCTTTGATACTCCCTTGGTGTCAAATTCACCGACACTACTCCGTCTCCGGAATCGATGTTTACTTTTCACGTTGTAATTGTTTCTGTTTATTGCATTGTTGATCATGTCATGATGCCATGTTACTTACACCAAAAAAATAAGGCTAAGACCAAGGCCATTTTACGTAATTAAATTTCACATGAAGTTGATGACGTGTCGTCACCACCTTCATTTAAACCTGACTAGATAGGGTCACATCATGTCGATTAAACTTGGTCATACCATCTTTGCCTGTGCATTATAACCATTGCTTACTTGTGTGCCTTTTTCTTTCCGGTACTTTACGTTAGCACCTGAGACCGCCGAGGAGACTTACGTGGAGGTTTCCGACACCGAGCCCGAGGACCCTGCTGCGTCTGCTTCGACGACCGATTACCCAGACAAGGGGAAGATTCATACCATTACTTGATACCTTTCTGCCTACCTGTCTAGCTATAGCCTAGAACGTTTGTATGATCCTATCCACTTGCTTATGCCACATTCAAAAAAAAAACCAAACAGCCATGATCCCCACGTCCCAACAAACCTTTGTATTGCTAAGTTACCGCTGCTCAGCCATTGCTTAGTATGAGTAGGAAAACTTGCTTCTTACCCTATGCTTGGTTGGGATATCATGTTATTAAAGAAGTTGGTTGATATTTATTATTATATTGATGTTAATTTATACTTGACGAAAGATGGGAGACCAGGCTGTTCCCGCCAGGTGTTTTGTTCCATTTGATTCACCTAGGTCCCGAGTTCCGGGTATTGTGTTTCTTGACGAGCGTGCCTAATCGTGTGTGGGATTCTATGGGGTCGCCTTGTCTTACCTACCTAGCTCCAAACAACTCTAGTGGTGGCCCAAGCTGTATTTACCATTTGCAAAACGTGTGTGTGTCTGGTTAGCGCTCTAGCAGATTTAAAATAACTCGGGCCAGCGAGGACAAAGTTCCCTTGTTGGTCCACTCCTGGAAGCTCGAGGGCTTCCCACAGTGATGGGTTAGTAACCCCGACCTCGTCCAGACGGTAGAGGACGATTTGAGAGCGCGGCCGGCTTTCGAGTTGGATGTCGACTCACCGGGGGCCACCCAGACTTGTGCGTTGTTAGTTAGAGGGACTCTGACGTTCCGGAGTTTCAGGCGCCTTTTCCCGCCAAGCGGAAATCGGACGTACATGCAAAGCCTATGATGGGCAGTTGGTACACTCCTGCAGGGTTAAATCTTTTCGAAAAGCCGTGTCCGCGGTTATGGACGACTTGAGACCTACTCCTTGTTCATAGAATAACATCAATTTGAATCATATTTCTAAAACTTGCCTACCGTGTGAGTGCCTTGGTTGCTTTCTTCGTCCAGGGGGACCGAGAGAAGATCCAGGTTGTGTTATGTTTGACGTAAGTAGTTGGATAGAAGACCTATGACACGATGTCACGTGTATCTCTTGGATCTTACCTCTACTCTAATAGAACAATATCCACCATATATGCTAGTGCGGCTGCAACCTTTACCTTTATCTTGTCTTACCGTAGGGAGTTAGTTATCCTGTAATGATATAATCTCACCCCTGTTTTCCTTTTGTGCTTTTACTGTTTTTCCTGATCGGCCGCTGCAGTGGATTACTACCTCGACCCGAGCTCTGGACGATACTTCGTGGAGGTGCCCCCGGAGGATGACGATGAGATCGACCTCGTTCAGTAGATACTACATTTGGGATTCGACGATCCGTGAGTGGACTCTTTATGTGCAGCCCTCTCTAGGGAAATTTGGATTTTGACCGTACTCGGTCGTGTTTGTCTTCCGCTTGTTGCATGATATTCTGTTGGGTCCATGGACCTCTGAGATGATGTAATAAATTCCAGTGGCGATGTATGCCCTGGACTTTATATATCTATGTCTTAGATTAAGTTCTTTGTTCGTATACCTGTTGTCGAGAATCCGGCAGCGACACGAGTGCGAGTGTCGTGAGTCGGTGGCTCTTTATGCGCTACTAACTTGAGCGGGACGCGAAAGCGAGTAAACCGAGTTAGCACCGCATCGGGGGCCTTACAATAGGTCCGACCATGTCCCCCTGTGATTGACAAACATACATCGTCTGATTCTAGCGCCATTCGAGGGGAAATGGGTCCTGAAGAAAATGATATAAAGAAACTACCTTTCAATCATCCGTTTTCCTCAAAATTTTGACACCATTTCTTGAATGGTGTCGTGTTCGCGCAAGACCCCGCCGTCTGACGCCGTGTGATGATTTTCCCGAACCCTAGCACATCAAAGAATGTTGCCATGGCCATATTGGGAGCAGCGGGTCGGTGCAATACTTCATTACCTGGGACCCGATGTCATTTCAGCAAGTACGAAAGCCAAAATACTTGGCTATAGCTCACTAGAAAGGGGACCGCGGGTCGAGGAAAATTGGTCCATAGGTCCAACCATGTCCCCCAGTGATTCACAAACATACATCATCCGATTCTAGCGCCATTCGAGGGGAAATGGGTCCTGAAGAAAAATGATATAAAGAAACTACGTTTCAATCATCCGTTTTCCTGACAATTTTGACACCATTTCTTGAATAGTGCCGTGTTCGCCCAAGACCCCGCCCTGTGACACCGTGTGATGATTTTCCCGAACCCTAGCATATCATAGATTGTTGCCATGGCCATATTGGGAGCAGCGGGTCGGTGCATTACCTCATTACCTGGGATCCGGTGTCATTTCAACAAGTACGAAAGCAAAAATAGTGGGCCATAGCTCACTAGAAACGTGACTGCGGGTCGATAAAAAATGGTCCATTGGTTCGACCATGTCCCTCTGTGATTGACAAACATACCCCATCCGATTCTAGCGCCATTTGAGGGGAAACGGGTCCTCAAGAAAAATGATATAAAGAAACTACCTTTCAATCATCCGTTTTCCTGAAAATTTTGACACCATTTCTTGAATGGTGCCGTGTTCGCCCAAGACCCCGCCATGTGACAGCGTGTGATGATTTTCCTGAACCCTAGCACATCATTGAATGTTTCCATGGACGGATTGGGAGAAGCGCGTCGGTGCATTACCTCATTACCTGGGATCCGATGTCATTTCCGCAAGTACGAAAGCAAAAATACTTGGCTATAGCTCACTAGAAAGGGGACCGCGGGTCGAGGAAAATTAGTCCATAGGTCCGACCATGTCCCCGAGTGATTAACAAACATACATCATCCGATTCTAGCACCATTCGAGGGGAAATGGGTCCTGAAGAAAAATGATACCAAGAAACTACCTTTCAATCATCCGTTTTCCTGAAAATTTTGACACCATTTCTTGAATGGTGCCGTGTTCGCCCAAGACCCCGTCGTGTGACGCCGTGTGATGATTTTCCCGAACCCTAGCACATCATAGAAAGTTTCCATGGCCATATTGGGAGCAGCGGGTTGGTGCATTACCTCATTACCTGGGATCCGATGTCATTTCAGCAAGTACGAAAGCCAAAATAGTGGGCCATAGCTCACTAGAAACGCGACCGCGGGTCGATAAAAAATGGTCCATAGGTCCGACCTTGTCCCCCTTTGATTGAAAAACATACATCGTCCGATTCTAGCGCCATTAGAGGGGAAACAGGTCCTGAAGAAAAAATATATAAAGAAACTACCTTTCAATCATACGTTTTCCTGAAAATTTTGACACCATTTCTTGAATGGTGTCGCGTTCGCCCAAGACCTTGCCGTGTGACGCCGTGTGATGATATTCCCGAACCCTAACACATCATAGATTTTTTCCATGGCTATATTGGGAGCAGCGGGTCGGTGCATTACCTCATTACCTGGGATCTGATGTCATTTCAGCAAGTACGAAAGCAAAAATAGTGGGCCATAGCTTACTAGAAACGCGACCACGGGTTAGAAAAAATGGTCCATAGGTCCGACCATGTCCCCCTGTGATTGACAAACATACCCCATCCGATTATCGTACCATTTAAGGGGAAACAGGTCCTCAAGAAAAATGACACAAAGAAACTACCTTTCAATCATCCGTTTTCCTGAAAATTTTGACACAATTTCTTGAATGGTGCCGTGTTCGCCCAAGACCCCGCCGTGTGACGCCGTGTGATGATATTCCCGAACCCTAGCACATCATAGATTGTTTCCATGGCCATATTGGGAGCAGAGGGTCGGTGCATTACCTCATTACCTGGGATTCGATGTCATTTCAGCAAGTACGAAAGCAAAAATAGTGGGCCGTAGCTCACTAGAAACGCGACCGCGGGTCGAAAAAAATGGTCCATAGGTCCGACCATGTCCCCCTGTGATTGACAAACATACCCCATCCGATTCTCGCACCATTTAAGGAGAAACAGGTCCTCAAGAAAAATGACACAAAGAAACTACCTTTCAATCATCCGTTTTCCTGAATTTTTTTGACACCATTTCTTGAATGGTGTCGTGTTTGCCCAAGACCCCCCGTGTGACACCGTGTGATGATTTTCCTGAACCCTAGCACATCATAGAATGTTGCCATCACCGGATTGGGAGCAGCGCGTCGGTGCATTACCTCATTACCTGGGATCCGATGTCATTTCAGCAAGTACGAAAGCCAAAATACTTGGCTATAGCTCACTAGAAAGGGGACCGCGGGTCGAGGAAAATTGGTCCATAGGTCCGACCATGTCCCCCAGTGATTCAAAAACATACATCGTCCGATTCTAGAGCCATTATTGGGGAAACGGGGCCAGAAGAAAAAAAATATAAAGAAACTACCTTTCAATCATCCGTTTTCCTGAAAATTTTGACACCATTTCTTGAATGGTGCCGTGTTCGCCCAAGACCTTGCCGTGTGACGCCGTGTGATGATATTCCCGAAGCCTAGCACATCATAGATTGTTTCCATGGCCATATTGGGAGCAACGGGTCGGTGCATTACCTCATTAACTGGGATCCGATGTCATTTCAGCAAGTACGAAAGAAAAAATAGTGGGCCATAGCTCACTAGAAACGCGACCGCGGGTCGATAAAAAATGGTCCATAGGTCCGACCATGTACCCCTGTGATTGACAAACATACCCCATCCGATTCTCGCACCATTCGAGGGGAAACGGGTCCTGAAGAAAAATGATATAAAGAAACTTCGTTTCAATCATCCGTTTTCCTAAATTTTTTGACACCATTTCTTGACTGGTGCCGTGTTCGCCGAAGAACCCGCCGTGTGACGCCGTGTGATGATTTTACCGAACCCTAGCACATCATAGAATGTTTCCATGGCCATATTAGGAGCAGCGGGTCGGTGCATTACCTCATTACCTGGGATCCGATGTCATTTCAGCAAGTACGAAAGCCAAAATAGTGGGCCATAGCTCACTAGAAACGCGACCGCGGGTCGATAAAAAATGGTCCATAGGTCCGACCATGTCCCCCTGTGATTGACAAACATACATCGTCCGATTCTAGCGCCATTCGAGGGGAAACGGGTCCTCAAGAAAAATGATACAAAGAAACTACCTTTCAATCATCCGTTTTCCTGAAAATTTTCACACCATTTCTTGAATCGTGCCGTGTTCGCCCAAGACCCCGCTGTGTGAGGCCGTGTGATGATTTTCACGAAACCTAGCACATCATAGAATGTTGCCATGTCCATATTGGGAGCAGCGGGTCGGTGCATTACCTCACTACCTGGGATCCAATGTCATTTCAGCAAGTACGAAAGCCAAAATACTTGTCTATAGCTCACTAGAAAGGGGACCACGGGTCGAGGAAAATTGTTCCATAGGTCCGACCATGTCCCCCAGTGATGCACAAACATAAATCGTCCGATTCTAGCGCCATTACAGGGGAAACAGGTCCTGAAGAAAAAAGATATAAAGAAACTACCTTTCAATCATCCGTTTTCCTGAAATTTTTGACACCATTTCTTGAATGGTGCCGCGTTCGCCCAAGACCCTGCCGTGTGACGCCGTGTGATGATATTCCCGAACCCTAGCACATCATAGATTTTTTCCATGGCCATATTAGGAGCAGCGGGTCGGTGCATTACCTCATTACCTGGGATCCGATATCATTTCAACAAGTACGAAAGCAAAAATAGTGGGCCATAGCTCACTAGAAACGCGACCGCGGGTCAAAAAAAATGGTCCATAGGTCCGGCCATGTCCCCTAGTGATTGACAAACATACCCCATCCGATTCTCGCACCATTTAAGGGGAAACAGGTCCTCAAGAAAAATGACACAAATAAACTACCTTTCAATCACACGTTTTCCTGAAAATTTTGACACAATTTCTTGAATGGTGCCGTGTTCGCCCAAGACCCTGCCGTGTGACACCGTGTGATGATTTTCCTGAACCCTAGCACGTCATAGAATGATTCCATCACCGGATTGGGAGCAGCACGCCGGTGCATTACCCAATTACCTGGGATCCGGTGTCATTTCAGCAAGTACGAAAGCCAAAATACTTGGCTATAGCTCACTAGAAAGGGGACCGCGGGTCGAGGAAAATTGGTCCATAGGTCCGACCATGTCCCCCAGTGATTCACAAACATACATCGTCCGATTCTAGCGCCATTCGAGGGGAAACGGGTACTCAAGAAAAATGATATAAAGAAACTACCTTTCAATCATCCGTTTTCCTGAAAATTTTGACACCATTTCTTGAATGGTGCCGTGTTCGCCCAAGACCCCGCCGTGTGACGCCGTGTGGTGATTTTTCTGAACCCTAGCACATCATAGAATGTTGGCATGGCAATATTGGGAGCAGTGGGTTGGTGCAATACCTCATTACCTGGGATCCGATGTCATTTCAGCAAGTACGAAAGCCAAAATACTTGGCTATAGCTCACTAGAAAGGGGACCGCGGGTCGAGGAAAATTGGTCCATAGGTCCGACCATGTCCACCAGTGATTCACAAACATACATCATCCGATTCTAGCGCCATTCGAGGGGAAATGGGTCCTGAAGAAAAATTATATAAAGAAACTACGTTTCAATCATCCATTTTCCTGAAAATTTTGACACCATTTCTTGAATGGTGCCGTGTTCACCCAAGACCCCGCCGTGTGACGCCGTGTGGTGATTTTCCTGAACCCTAGCACATCATAGAATGTTGGCATGGCAATATTGGGAGCAGTGGGTTGGTGCAATACCTCATTACCTGGGATCCGATGTCATTTCTGCAAGTACGAAAGCCAAAATACTTGGCTATAGCTCACTAGAAAGGGGACCGCGGGTCGAGGAAAATTGGTCCATAGGTCCGACCATGTCCACCAGTGATTCACAAACATACATCGTCCGATTCTAGTGCCATTCGAGGGGAAATGGGTCCTGAAGAGAAATTATATAAAGAAACTACGTTTCAATCATCCATTTTCTTGAAAATTTTGACACCATTTCTTGAATGGTGCCGTGTTCGCCCAAGACCCCGCTGTGTGACGCCGTGTGATGATTTTCCCGAACCCTAGCACATCATAGAATGTTGCCATGGCCATATTGGGAGCAGCGCGTCGGTGCACTACCTCATTACCTAGGATCCGATGTCATTTCAGCAAGTACGAATTCCAAAATACTTGGCTATAGCTCACTAGAAAGGGGACCGCGTGTCGAGGAAAATTGGTCCATAGGTCCGACCATGTCCCCCAGTGATTCACAAACATACATCGTCCGATTCTAGCGCCATTCGAGGGGAAACAGGTCCTGAAGAAAAATGATATAAAGAAACTACGTTTCAATCATCCGTTTTCTTGAAATTTTTGACACCATTTCTTGAATGGTGCCGTATTCGCCCAAGACCCTGCCGTGTGACGCCGTGTGATGATTTTCCAGAACCCTAGCACATCATAGAATGTTTCGATGGCCATATTGGGAGCAGCGCGTCGGTGCACTACCTCATTACCTATGATCCGATGTCATTTCAGCAAGTACGAAAGCCAAAATACTTGGCTATAGCTCACTAGAAAGGGGACCGCGGGTTGAGGAAAATTGGTCCATAGGTCCGACCATGTCCCCCAGTGATTCACAAACATACATCTTCTGATTCTAGCGCCATTCGAGGAGAAATGGGTCCTGAAGAAAAATGATATAAAGAAACTTCGTTTCAATCATCCGTTTTCCTGAAAATTTTGACACCATTTCTTGAATGGTGCCGTGTTCGCCCAAGACCCCGCCGTGTGACGCCGTGTGATGATTTTCCCGAACCCTAGCACATCATAGAATGTTGCCATGGCCATATTGGGAGCAGCGGGTCAGTGCATTACCTCATTACCTGGGATCCGATGTCATTTCAGCAAGTACGAAAGCCAAAATACTTGGCTATAGCTCACTAGAAAGGGGACCGCGGGTCGATAAAAAATTGGTCCATAGGTCCGACCATGTCCCCCAATGATTCACAAACATACATCGTCCGATTCTAGCGCCATTTGAGGTGAAACTACCTTTCAATCATCCGTTTTCCTGAAAATTTTGACACCATTTCTGGAATGGTGCCGTGTTCGCCCAAGACCCCGCCGTGTGAGAGATGGTCCTGTTTCGTGCTACCGTCGATATATCTTGCATACTAGCATAAAACAGGAAGTAAAATTGTAAATCATACAACCTATGATCCCCCTTCATGAAAAGCAAAGTTAAACGCCTTTCTACTTTAGCTTGTGCAAGTTTTACGTGGCTGCTAGGGGTTTCGAGAGAGAGAACCGTTTCTATCCTGCGAAAAACATGCCACAACACCGTCTCCCATCCGTCTCTATTACACCCCTGTCGGGGCCCTCTGTTGCAAACATCTTCGCATCACTAATGCAGAGAGACAGACACCCCCCAACCACTTTATATGGTACAAGCCATATGTCAAGCGTGGAACCAGTCTCGCGTAAACGCGTAAGGTCGGTCGGGGGCCGCTTCATCAAACATTGCCGCAACGCTAAATGAGTACACCTGGGAGGGTAACGAATGAAGATTCGATGCCCACATCCTAGATGTGTTCTACCCGTACATTACATCTACGCATAGCTAGCTCATGATACCACTATTGGGATACGGGGCAGAAAACACAAATTTTTCATACCTACGGTACCCGAACCCAAGATCTATGCTATGGCGATGTAAAGTAACGGAGGGAATCGGTGTTCATACCTTTGAAGACCGAAAGAGGGAAACGTTCTTGCGAACGTGGTTGACGTAGACTCAGAACTACGACCTCCCTGTCGTGTAGAAGACCACCACCGGCGAGGATGACTCCCGGTAAACCTCCAGCGACGAAGTAGCACCACAGGTGTAGTGCCTCGAAGAGATTATACACGTACGGTACAATCGATGTTCCTCCCGGGCCCCGAACCAGGCGAGCAGCGGAAGAAAGACCCCGACTCCATCAGAACGACGGCCTGCCTTATGGTGGAGAACTCCAATCCAGGTGCAGACTCCAAACAAGGGGAGTCCACTTCCGGGAAGGAGAAGGAGGAAGAAGGAGATATTGGTGTGTTGGAAAAAGGGGGGGCTACCCCCTCCTTATATAGGCCAAGGGGGGGGGGTGTGATCCTCCTCCCCTCCCCTATGTGGGACTAAACTCCCAAGGGGGGGAGTGCGCCGGCCATAGGGGGGGATGGGCCCCACCCTTGGCGCCAAGCCCAAGGGGGGAGACCCCCTCCTCCCTTAATGGGCCCCATGGGCCCATTTAGCCTTTTTCCCATTTTTTTAATTTATTTAATATGATTAAATATTTAATTCAGATAATTAAATAATAAAACATTATTAAAACAATTAAACTTTATTTTGAACCATTCAAAATGTCCGGAAACCATTCCGTCCTCCTCCGGAACTATTCCGGTGATTTCTCCTATTTCACCGATTGATCCCGTAACTGTCCTATGCATCGATTGCCCTTAAGTGTAACACCCTAACAGTCCGGCAAACAACAGACATGGTCGAGACTCTTCTCATTGACCAATGACTAGTCAGTTGGACCTGGTTACAATCCTTGACAGCCCCTGCGCTTCCATCGAATGAACTTCGATCGCTTTTGGAAACCGTTAACGATACGACGTAATCCCTTTGTGTTGCGGTACTTTGTTTGTCCGAGGTTTGATCGTCGGTATCCTACATACCGTGTTCACATCTCGTTCACAACAAACAACTTCTCTCGTCCATGATCATTGCATCTCTTGTGACCTAGTCACGTCCTTGCAAGGTTTCGATGCAATATCACCGAGTGCGCCCAGAGTACCTGTCCTGTCACAAAGACTGACAAATCCCGCTCTGATCTATTAACATACTCATCGACCATCTATTTCGGAATACCCAAAGTGCACCGTTATAGCCAGCATATTTCAGTCAGGCGGTGGGATACAAATCAAAGTCTCCTCATAGATGATAATTACGTATGATCATTACGGTCTAAGGACTAAGCCATACGTTACAAAGTCATAGCAACGCTGAACTGTGTGACTCGATCACATTGCAATACTTTAGGTGGGTGTACGTCCATCACATCATTCCCCTTAACGATATGACCTCATTGTCAATGGACTTAAGTGTCGCCATGATCAGGAAAGCTTGATCAATCAATTGCCCAATGAGATAGTTTACCCGAGTTAAACTACGGACCATGTTTTATACTACACCTGTATTAGTATTTCCAAGTAATACAGTTATAGCACAGTATAAAACGTATTATGAATAAAACGGATATGTGACAAATATCTTTATTAATTTGTCTCTTGGGCACATATCCAACAATTTCAGCAAATACGAAAGCCAAAATACTTGTCTATAGCTCACTAGAAAGGGGACCGCAGGTCGAGGAAAATTGGTCCATAGGTCCGACCATGTCCCCCAGTGATTCACAAACATACATCATCCGATTCTAGCACCATTAGAGGGGAAACGGGTCCTGAAGAAAAATGATATAAAGAAACTAACTTTCAATCATCTGTTTTCCTGAAAATTTTGACACCATTTCTTGAATGGTGCCGTGTTCGCCCAAGACCCCGCCGTGTGACGCCGTGTGATGATTTTCCCGAACCCTAGCACATCATAGAATGGTGCCATGGCCGGCTTGGGAGCAATGGGTCGGTGCATTACCTCATTACCTGGGATCCGATGTCATTTCAGCAAGTACGAAAGCAAAAATAGTGGGCCATAGCTCACTAGAAAGGCGACCGCGGGTCGATAAAAAATGGTCCATAGGTCCGACCATGACCCCTGTGATTGACAAACATACCCCATCCGATTCTAGCACCATTTTAGGGGAAACGGGTCCTCAAGAAAAATGATACAAAGAAACTACCTTTCAATCATCCGTTTTCCTGAAAATTTTGACACCATTTCTTAAATGGTGCCGTGTTCGCCCAAGACCCCGCCGTGTGACGCCGTGTGATGATTTTCCCGAACCTAGGTAAGCCGCTCACGGCCTGTCTCACTGTTACAGCCCATTCAAAGGGCCCAATCTGTTCATAGAATGGGCCTGTAAAATCTGCCGCGATATTTGGGCCCGATACGGGCCTGGGAAGCTTCTTGGATGACCTGGTACGGAGGTTACTCGTCCGCGCTCCGAATGTGATAAATATCTTGTTGTGGTGCGTTTAAGAGTTTTTTTAGTTTCCTCCGCGTTCGATACATGTTGAGTGGAGGAAATGTTCCTGTTTTCGACGCAGTTATAGGTGCAGCCACAGCCACAGACACAATATACAGCAACAAGCATAGCCACAATCACGGGCGTAGCCACAAGTGCAACCACGGTTCGCGCAACCACGAACCTAACAACAATTTTTTTTGCTTCACACGAATGCATCTAGAATGCGACACGCAGCGACTTTTGAACGCACGAAAATAACCTCCAAGAATACTACCGAAAAGATACCATCTAATTAGTGCTTCCACCCGAGGAAATGGAACCGTCCATTATTCTCTCGATTTGCCTCTCAACGGAAGCAAAAACCTAAACCTACAGGCCGCATCCTCGTCTAATCTGTAATACCTAAATAGTTCATCCTCACTAACATATTTCTCTTAACATGCAAACTGTCCACATTATTAAGTAGGTCCACCTTTTTTCCACTAACTTTTCATGCACATGTTTACATTAAATTCGCATGCGCATGCAACCTATCACAACTAAATATATTTTTTATAGAAAATTAAATTATGAATTACCTTGCATTTTATTTTTCTATGCGACAATTATTTTTTATGAATGCACATATGTAGTTGTTATCATTGTTTTAGGTTTAGCTAAGGGTGATGTCTCTACTCTCTCCACTCAACGTTGTTTTCGTTTTGTATCGTCTCGCCGGTATATTCTGAAGGTAATAAATTAATAAAAAAATCACACTCATTTTTAGATTTTTCATCAAATTTTCTTAGATTTTTACTCTAAACAATATTTCTCATAATTTAAATTAGTCTAAGTTTCATAATTTTTCTCATAATTTAAAATATTAAATTATTTGTTAATAGTTCCCGCAACAACGCGCCGGGTATCATCTAGTTTGAGCTTTACAAACCATGTGCGAGCTTCACATGCCTCTGGCGCCTCCTAGAAGCTTGAGCTGGGATCTTAATTAACTAGGACAGAGGACCGCGTCTTGTGCTGTTTACGTTAGTTGCATGATGAAGAAAACTTGCGATGATGGACAGGGAAAGAAAATTAAAGGGGGTTCCACACACTGACACAAACGACATGTTGTGGTATTGTCTATGGTCTGGATCGTAGGGTATGATCGATCCATATGTACTGATATATGTGTGGTCAATGTGAAGACACATGCTTTTCAACATCAGCTCCTGTTTGGCCAATCGCTTTGACCAAATGGGCCAAATCAACCGCTCGGGTTAAATTGTACGTCAGATGCATGAGAGCAACTAGTTAGAGAGTGATCCTTCGTAGCTCACGTAAAGATCACTCTTATAACGCGCCACGTGTCGCATCCTGAGCGCTTCCCCAGGTTTTATTTTTTATTTTTTTGTACATATTTTCGGTGTTTGGATGGTTTTTTTTTGGCTTTTCCTGGTTTTCGCGCGGTTTTTTCTTATATTTTGGTGAAAAAAAATTGAATATATTTTTTCGATTATTTTTTTCAAAAAAATGTAAAAAAACACAAATTTACTTCCGCCAGAGGCACGAATATGCTTCCGCGAGAGGCACGCCGCGTCCTCTAAAAAGAGGCATGGTCCGTGTCTCTAAAAAGAGGCACTCCGCATGCCTGTAAAAAAGAGGCACGACGCAAGCCTTTAAAAAAAGGCACGAATTTACTTTGGCTAGAGGCACACTGCGTGCCTCTAAAAAAAGTACCCCGCGTGCCTCTAAAAAAGAAGCACGACCTGTGCCTTTAAAAGGCACGATCGTGCCTCCCGTGGAGTCACGAATTTACTTCCGCGACAGTCACACCGTGTGTCTCTAAAAAAAAGCACACCGCGTGCCTTTAAAAAAAGAGGCACAACCCGTACCTCTAAAAAAGGCACGATCGTGTCTCCCGTGGAGGCACGAGAGAGGCACAAATTTACTTCCGTGAAAGGCACGACGCGTGCTTCTAACAAAGGAAAAAAGGGAACACCAGAGCTTGACAAGTGACATGCGTACAATGCATCACTTATCAAGCGCTGAAGGGTGTGAGGTGTTCGCTGGATGGAGTACTCCTCAATTAGTGATTTCGCAGATGCATTGACATTTGTTCGATTCAGATGCTATAACCCTACAAAAGTGGTAAAACCTATTTGGCGCCCGTGGCGAGTCAACCTTTCACGGAAGTGGGCACTCCAGACAGATCGACCCAGTTCGCTTTTTTCTTCTGTTTCCACTTCTTTGTTTTTTTTTTTGTTTTTCTCTTTTTTTCCTGTTTCATTTTTCTTTCCTTTTTCAGTTTTGGATTCTTTTTTTAGCTTTTTTTTATAAATGTTCACTATATACAGTGATTATTTTAAATATATGTCGAAATTTTTAGAAACATTTTATTAAAAAAATTCTAGAAATGTTGAACTTTTGTATAGTATATATTGAACTTTTTTGTTGTACAAGTTAGATTTTTTTATATACAATGAATTTATTAAATATGTACTGAACTTTTTTATATTTAATGATGAATTTTATTTTAATATGAATCAAATATTTTTTAAACAAAATGAACTTTTTTATGCATCGTCAAACTTTTTTTATATTGTACAGTGGACATTTTTTAATACACCAAACAATTTAAAACAAAAAGTAAAAAAAATGCTCTAGCTGCTAATGGGCCGGTCCATTCATGCCAGCCTTCAGCGAAAGCTCCTCCTATTAATACGCACAGACGTCAAATAGGAGGTCTGCGGAAAAGCATCCTCCCTTCATTTTCATTAACAATAAAACAAGGTTAGAGCATCTTCAATGAGACCTTACATCCTCCTTTTTTTCATTTGTTTGAGCAAACAATTCAAATAAAGCTCGAACAAAAAAAATCTTCAACCGGACCACATTCAGAGCTCATATGTACGGTTGTTCAGCACTCGTTCAAATGACCATTGTACTGATATATGTGTGGTCAATGTGAAGACACATGCTTTTCTGCCTCTTGGTGGGAATCCAAAGTCAGTAGGAAGATTAATTACCAGCGATTTCTAAGCAACATCAGCTCCTTTTTGGCCAATCGCTTTGACCAAATGGGCCAAATCAACCGCTCGGGTTAAATTGTACGCCAGATGCATGAGAGCAATTAGTTAAAGAGTGCTCCTTCATAGCTCACGTAAGGATCACTCTTAGAACGCGCTACGTGTCGCATCCTGAGCACTTCCCTTAGGTTTCATTTTTGTGTACACATTTTCGGTGTTTGGATGGGTTTTTTTGGCTTTTCCGGTTTTCGCGTGATTTTTTCTTATATTTTGGTGAAAAAAATTTAAATTTTTTTACAAATTTTTTTTGCAAAAATATATATAAAATGCACGAATTTACTTCCGCGAGAGGCACGAATCTGCTTCCGCGAGAAGCAAGCCGCGTGCCTCTAAAAAGAGGCATGATCCGTGTCTCTAAAAAGAGGCACTGTGCATGCCTCTAAAAAAGAGGCACGACGTGTGCCTTTAAAAAAATGAATGAATTTACTTCCGCAAGAGGCACACCGCGTGCCTCTAAAAAAATCACCCCGTGTGCCTCTAAAAAAGAGGCACGACCCGTGACTCTAAAATGGCACGATCCTGCCTCCCGTGGAGGCACGAATTTACTTCCGCGAGAGTTACACCGCGTGCCTGTAAAAAAAGCACACCGCGTGCCTTTAAAAAAAGTCACAACCCGTACCACTAAAAAAGGCACGATCGTGTCTCCCGTGGAGGGAAGGCACGAATTTACTTCCGTGAAAGGCACACCACGTGCTTCTAACAAAGGAAAAAAGGGAACAACAGAGCTCGACAAGTGACGTGCATACAGTGCGCCACTTATCAAGCCCTGAAGGGGTGTGAGGTGTTCGCTGGATGGAGTACTCCCGAAATCACTAGTTTAAGAGTACTCGTTGCAACGAGTACCGTTTCCTCCGCGCGCGACACTTGGCGCTTCACGCGCGCGCCAAGTGGCACGCTCTGGTGCTTTTCCGTTTTTTCTGTTTTTTAAGGCACGAGCGCCTCAAAAAAGTGGCACGAGCGCCTCAAAAAAGGCACGAGTGCCTTTCACGTTTTTCTGTTTTTCCTGTATTTAGAGGCACGAGTGCATCAAAAAAGAAGGCACGAGTGCCTCAAAAAAGGCACGATAGTGCCTTTTCACGTTTTTTTGTTTTTCCTGTTTTTTGAGGCACGAGTGCCTTAAAAAAAGGCACGAGTGCCTTTTTCGGAGGCACGAGGCACGACTCGTGCCTCCCGCGGAGGTAAGTTTGTGCCTCTTAGTTTTTGAAAAAAAAATTAGATTTTTTTACCAAAACGTATAGAAAAAACGTGCGAAAACCGGAAAAGTCAAAAAAACCACCGAAAAAACCAATTTTAAACATAAAAAACGCGTACACAAAAATAAAAAAAATGAAATCCTGAGAGATCGTTGTGAGCGCGACACGTGGCGCTGTTCGCTGGAGCGGGCTGCGAACGAGTACTCCCTAATTAGTTACTCCCGCTCAATTAGTGATTTCGCAGATGCATTGACATTTGTTGGATTCAGATGCTATAACCCTACAAAAGTGGTAAAACCTATTTGGCGCCCGCGGCGAGTCAAACTTTCACTGAAGTGGGCACTCCAGACAGATCGGCCCAGTTCGCTTTTTTTCTTCTGTTTCCACTTCTTTGGTTTATTTTGTTTTTCTCTTTTTTTCCTATTTCATTTTTTCTTTTCTTTTTCAGTTTTGGATTCTTTTTTAACTTTTTTTTATAAATGTTCACTATATACAGTGATTCTTTTAAATATATGTCGAACTTTTTAAAAAACATTTTATTAAAAAAAATCTAGAAATGTTGAACTTTTGTAAAGTATATATTGAACTTTTGTTGTACAAGTTGAATTTTTTTATATACAATGAATTTATTTAATATTTATTGTTTTTTTAGATTTAACGATGATTTTTCTTTTAATATGCATCAAATTTTTTTTTTATAAAATGAACTTTTTATACATACATTAAACTTTTTTGTATATTGTACGGTGGATATTTTTAATACACCAAACAATTAAAAAAAAATAAAAAATGCTCTAGCTGCTAATGGGCCGGTCCATTCATGCCAGCCTTCAGCGAAAGCTCCTCCTATTAATACGCACAGACGTCAAATAGGAGGTCTGCGGAAAAGCATCCTCCCTTCATTTTCATTAACAATAAAACAAGGTTAGAGCATCTTCAATGAGACCATACATCCTCCTTTTTTCATTTGTTTGAGCAAACAACTCAAATAAAGCTCGAACAAAAAAAAACTCTTCAACCGCACCACATTCAGAGCTCATATGTACGGTTGTTCATCACTCGTTCAAATCAGCACATATGTGAAACAAGAATGGGGACGTCCAAACGCGTACGTCACATCATATCGGATCAACCCCCCCCCCCCCTCGGACGTCCAAACGCGTACGTCGCGTCAGACCGAACAGATCTACCCCCCCCCCCCCCTCGACCCAACAAAAACCCCTCCTCTCCCTCCCCGCCTGCTCCATGCTATTGAACCCTATATCCATTGCGCATCTTTGTTGCCACTCCAATCCCTAATATCTCATCATATCCACGACAACCCATGCCACCTCGACGCGCACTCACATGTAAGGAAGCAATGGACGCCGAGCACATCTCCCGCACCGTCGCGGTCCACGACGCCGCCTACGAAGTACGGAAGAAGCTGGACGCGAAGGCCAAGGCCGCAGCGAAGGAGAAGAAAAGGAAAGTCGCCGACAAGAAAAGTGAAGCATCATGCACTACGGCTGATAAGTGGGAGGAGATCCTAGCATGGTGGGATGATGCCCGCAAGGCTGAGGAGAAGGTCGTCGCCTGCCGGGCATGGGGGGAGGCCTCCTCATACTCGGGTCACCCCCATCAGTAGCTGCATGTGAGTGTGTGTCTTGTGTTTAGCTGGTATCAGTTTAGTATTGTAGCGATTATAATAAATTAGGCATGCTAGTGTACAATGTCGATAAGCGATATTCTTATATGGTTTTCATTGTGGTTTATAATGTGTTCACTGAAATTTGAAATGCTCAAGGTGAATTTTATAGATTTGACATAATTTTCAAATGGATGATGTTACTTAAAAATGTTATTACGAAAATAACATGTCTACTTATTGCATACAATAATTTTAGAGGGATAAAGAAATGGCTTGTTGATTTGTAAACTATTTTCCTGTAATGAGCATTAGAGTCAAATGTAATGGAATCATAAAGTGAACATTCAAAATTCATTACGCCCCAACATGATAGTGTTTATGGATGAAACATCTATGTCCGTATGATCCTCATAACTTGACCACTCTGCACCTCTGATATATACTCCATTAAAGCACCAACGTTGATATTTCATATTAAAATAAATATATATAGTGCAACTTTGTTGTCCAAATATACATCAGCCATGCGGGTGCCTCAAAAGACAAAACCCAACGCGTGTGAACCCCATCCGCCAAGTGCGAATCAACCTGTGGTTGAGTTGGTTAGGTGGATGGTTGTATCCCCAACCCACCAGAGTTCAAATCCCAGATTTGACAATGGTGCTCGCATTTTCCTGGATTTATTCCAGGGCTTCCGGTGATGCGCTTTCAGTGGGAGGAGACGTTTCCGTCGAAGACGAGGTGGTGGCTTCGTTAATCTCAAGATGATGTACCGGCTCAGTATTGCGAAGATGCTCATAGGGGTAGGGTGTGCGTGTGTGCGTCATAGGGGTGATTGTATACTCGTGTATGTGAGCGTCAGCATTGTACTGTGTTCCTAAAAAAAAGCCTCCCGAGCTACCATCATACCATATACCGGCCTGCACCACCGCCACCGCTTCCCTCAATCCAATAATTCGCCCGCCGCATTGACCAATTAGGTCGACACAACACCCCTGCACCTCCTCGTTCCACCGGCGCACACCGCCGGATCCGCCGACCCGAGGATGTCGTCACCCTGTGAGAAGATCGGGCTTCCACGACGTTCAGCTTCGAGAGTCCGGACGCTACGCCGCTGAGATCATGTGTGATTAGAGGCGGGGTGGCTTGGTACCTACGACAACCGAAGCGTGTCGCGGGTGCGTACGATGTCATGGCTTGGAGGTTTGGTCGACCGAGGTATGAGTTGAACTTTGTCCGAACATCGAGGAGGCAGATATCCTCGCCCCTAACACTAGTAGAGAAATGTTTATCCACAACTTCAATTCGTGGCGCAGCAAATTTTAAAAATGTCACCACTATTTTTTTCCAAATAATGGTAGCGTTGGCTTATTTAGCACGCCACATTTTTAGCGCTTCTGGTGATGTGGAAATTATGTCGCACGTCATAGATATATGACATTAGAAGTGATGCCTTGGTAGATTTTACTAGTAAGATGACATTGAAGAACACGCCATAGATATATTTACATGTGAAATAAGCAAAAAATATGAAACAATATGTATTAATAATATATACATAAAAAACTAAATATGGAATAATATATATATATACATCCCAGCTATTCCGCAACCAGTTCCTAATAAGTTATTCAGGAACACTTCCTAACAGACCGGAAACACGTAAGCTAACTGCGCGGCCTACATTAGCTAACTCCGGGCGGAACTTTTTTCGGTGCAGTTTTTTCGCACAGTTTTTTGACCTTAACTTTTTAACCGTTTATCGGAATGACGCAAATGATATACCGTTGGATAGCTATTGAATAGGGGAAACTTTTTCATGTTGACCATTTTTTCAAAATCTTTACGGTTTTTAAACAAAATTCAAAAAACTGAAATTTTATCAAACGAGATTTTGGAGTTTTTGTGAAAGAATTTTTTAAACCATTTGTCGAAATGATGCGTATGATATACCGTTGGAAAGCTATAGATTAGGCTGAACTTTTTTTATATAGAACACTTTTTCAGATTCATTACGGTTTAAGGGCAGTTTTGAAAAAACTAACGTCATTTTCGTCCTTTTTTGCCCGAACTGCTACAGTACACACTAACTGTTCGAGCGAAATAGTTAATTGCGCTATACTGAGCAAGCTAACTGCTAGATTGAAAATTTTGTTTTTTCTTTTTGCTTTTTTCTTTTTCCGATTAGGTCAAGCTAACTGCCATGACTAAAAAAGCTAACTGCCTGGAGTTTCTGGCAGTTAACACCAAGTTAACTGCCGGAAGTGATTTTTTTTCTTTTGTTCTTTTTTTTCTCGAGTCAAGCTAACTGCGGGGACTGAAACAACTAACTGTCGGGATTTTTCCGCAGTTAGCATCAAGTTAATTACCAAAAAGATTTTTTTTTCTTTCGTTCTTTTTTTCCGAGTCAAGCTAACTGCGGGGGATAGAAACAACTAATCACAATGAATGAAACAGCTAACTGTCAGGATTGTGGCGAGTTAGCTCCAAATTAACTGCCGGTCTCGAGATTTTTTAAAAAATTTCCCTCGAATCAAGCTAACTGCCGGGACTAAAACTTTTTTATCTTTTTTTACCGGGATCAAGCTAACTGCGAGGGACTAAAATAGCTAACCGTCAGCACTGTGACAGTTTAACATGAAAATTTTAAAGTTAACTACCATTTTTTCTTTCATTCTTTTCTACATCATGGGTCACGTTAACTGCCACGGTTTATCTTTTGTTTTTGTATATATTTGTTGTTGAAAATTACTACTATCATCTTACTTGCATTTGATAATTGCTCCGATTGATGTAGCTAACTGAACGGGCATATGCATGATAATTAACCTTCATATACACACATGAAATTAGCAGCATCTATACAAATATATTTTTTAGAATTAAGCACTTCGCAGCATCTCAAAACAAAATCGTAGTGCGAGGAAGGTGTCCTGGCGGGCAGCGG
Organism: Bromus sterilis; assembly: GCA_950022295.1. Taxonomy (NCBI): domain Eukaryota; kingdom Viridiplantae; phylum Streptophyta; class Magnoliopsida; order Poales; family Poaceae; genus Bromus; species Bromus sterilis. The sequence goes on from OX465596.1 coordinate 13,187,490, forward strand.
GCTTCCGGCCGCCTCCGTGCGACGGGATCACGGTGATGCCCCGGTGGCGATGGCGCCGGAGTGAGGTTGCTGGGGCGGGTCAGATCCAAGCTGGCGGCAGTCTCTCGGTGCAGATGAAGGCCGATGGAGTGGATCTGACTTTTGCTCCGCTTGGAGGATGTGGTTGCTTCTCGACGGCGATGTTGGTGGAGGTCTGGTTCGTGCTCTCTCGACAGTGCGGGTGGTGTTGGACCACGGCTACGCGGCTTCGACCGCGATTTGCTGCAGTGACGGCGGTGCGAGGCTTCAGGAACAGTGCTGCTCGGTACCTCGTCGGAGTAGAGATGCGCACCATTATAGATGAAAATCCTGTCCGGTTTTGACCGGGCCGGCGTCGATGGCACCCGCGGGTGTCGTTCCCCTCCTTGGAGGCGTCGTCGAGTGTATCGCCATCTCCTTCGTGCTTGGTGTTGGCAGTTGTCTCGAGGCGAAAGCCTTGGTCCTCTGGAGCGGAATGATGGCGGCGTCTGTGACGTCGTTTCTCTGGTGTTCGCCGTAGCCCTGATCGCTCTTCTTCGGCGCAATGTATGGTCGTCACGGAGGATTTCGAAGGAAGATGGAGTTTCTGTTCTTCGGAGGTGCTCGGTGTCGATCACGACGCGGCGAGGTTTTTCGGTTTTGGGCAGGCTTTTCTGTGTTGTAGCTGTGTTGTCGTGTGTGGCTGTCCTGAGGATAGCCGGATGTGGTGTTGTGCTACGCTCGTTGTTCGCAGCGAGTGGTAGATGTCTTGTACTAATTTTCTCTCCTTTTATAAAGCTATGGTACGCATTTTGCGTACCCTCGAAAAAAAATCATATTTATTTAACTGCAGAAAATAACGAGCTCACGCAGGAATTAATATTTATTTGTGATACGTTGCATGTGCATGCGGAATTAATGGGGCATGTGCATGAAGAGTTGGTGAAACATAGTTTTTACATATTGAACCTACTTGATGATGTGGATAGCTTGCATGTCAAGAGAAATAGGTTAGTGGAGATGAACTATTTAGGTATTATAGATTAGTAGTTGTAAGAACTTTTGTTTTAGGGTTGTAAGCAACAATGTTGAGTCTGATCGAGCTAGTTTGGTTTAGTATATATAATTCGGAATGTTCTAGTATTTATGTACATTTTAAATATAGAAAACACATTTTTATACGTGCAAAATAATATCTATAGCGTGGCATGGTATACAAACACCATAATAGCCCACTGTACTGCTGGCATGGGGTGCCAACGCCACTATTTTTTTTATCAGTGGTGCTATATTGGTTGCGTTGGGTGCCCACGCCAGCAAGAACATTTTTGCCACACCCTAGATAGACTTTTCTCTACTAGTGCAATGTGTGGTTTGTGTCCCGCAAAGAGGAGAAGAAGACTGAATGGTCGTGGAGCAACGCGCCATACCTGAGACTGACGCGATGGCAACGGTGAGGTTCGCCAAGGACATTTCGCACCTCGTGGAGGCGGAGCGTGAATACTTTGCCAGAAGGAACACTGGGCGCAATAAGGAGACATCGACCAAGATGGGGGATGGGGCAGGCCCTCAATGGCGATCTAAGTCGAGTCGAACGATGATGATGATGAGGCCCAATTGCGATGGTGAAGATGAGAAGTTCCTTGAGCTATGGAACCCCATCGACGACGAGGATGATGACAGATCTTATGTTGTGTATCCGTAGTATACTAACATATTGAGTTTATCATCTAAAATTTGCAACTCATGTTTAAGTTTCAAATCATGCTTCACTATGTATGCAATTATGAAGAAGCACAATTATAATATGTATGTAATTGTTCGTAGTACCTTGTCTCCCCTGCCTTGAAACTATTTCTGGGTCTACTATTTTGCATCATCTCTTGGAGATGCTCTTACAGATGTTGTTGAACATCCTATATTTTTTTATAGTTCCATCACATATATGGTCACGTAGAAAATACATGTGCGTAGTGATGGTTGAACATGCCACATAAAATCAGGCTACACCGTCACCGTAGTTGCCCAGGGATCTGATTAGGGAGGAAACTAGCCAGTGACAGTTTTCCTCAAAAAAATGATTTTAGACGATGTTTTTTTTGTCATGGAGGTTTTTTCACTAATAACCCCAAATTTTGTAGTGTCATGACTCACTTTCCCTTCCATATTTCCTAGAAATTTTATCTTTCTTATCATGTTTTTTAGTTTTGTCAGGAACACTTTGATCCTCCTCGGGTTCTTCCTCTACTTCATTTTCATTATTGATTCAATAGCATCATTATTATCTCATTGAGTGGGATCTTGTTCATCACCACTTTGAGTTTCAGCATAAGAAACAGAAACATTATTAGGGTTCTTTGGTGTTTCATTTTGAATAACTTCAGGTTCCTTAGAACTATGATAAGCAGGTTCAACATGTTTAGACTGTTTCTTCATTTTATTCTCAGGTGAACGAGGAACATTTTTATCAACCATTTGAGAATCTAGTTATATCCTTTTAGGGTGCCCCTTAGGATACACGGGTTCCTGAGTGCGGGTACCTCCCCTAGTGCATACATAAGAATCAAGTTGTTTTGCAGGTTTATTCATATCACATAACAAATCAAATTGAGCACTCATCGCTTGTTTTAGTTGAACTTGAATAAAAATGCTTAATAATACCTTTACCATCATGGGAAATTCTTTCAATATTTTCTTGCAAGTATTCAAAAGATGCAGCATTATTGTTCAATTGTGTTTGCATGTTGATACGTCCCAAACTTATCTATAATTTTTGCTTGTTCCATGCTTATTTTGGTGACTTTGCTATATGTTTGGATGCACTTTCATATCCTTTTCCAACATATTTGGGACTAACCTATTAACCTAGTGCCCAGTGCCAGTTTCTGTCTGTTATTGTCTGTGCATCGCAGAAAAAGGTGAAAAATCAATATTGCCGGAAAATTTTAGAAAATCTTTTATGAACGAAGACTCCAGAAGGCCGAAGGGGGGGCAAGGGAGCCACCCCCTGGCTAGGTGACAACCTAGCGCGGCCAGGGGCTGGCCACGCCACCTGGCCGCCTGGCCAGGTGGGCCCACCCCTAGTGCCCTACTTTGGCTCTATTTATTCCTTTTCCACGTTTTCGCCACTGCTCCGCCGCCATCGCGATCCCGAGATCGGGAACAGAAGAAGATCCTATCCCGGCACCCTGCCGGAGGGAGGGTTGATCTCCGGAGGCCCCTCCATCACCATGCTTGCCTCCGAGATGCTTCGTGAGTAGTTCCTCCTTGGACCTAGGGTTCATGGCAGCAAGCTAGTTGATGTATTCTCTCGAATCTTGTGCTTCAATGTCTAGTCCTTGTGAGCTGCCTATCACGATCAAGGCATATATGCTATAGTTTCTGAGTTGTTATGTTGTGTTTGCTGGGATCCGATGGATTATGTGATTATGTTCAGATTGTGGAAGTAATATATTTAGATCTCTTTTATATTGTGTTCTTGAGTGTTCTTTCATGTTCACCGTTGTAGTTTATTACTTTGGCCAAGTAGTAGGTTGCAACTCCAAGAGGGAGTGTTATGCTAGATAATGGGTTCATGCCTCCTGATGTCCAGCTTGAGTGACAGAAACATGGGACTAGGGAATGTGTTGTTGCCATTAGGGGTAAAACAGCGGTGCTTGTGACTGCGTGTCACAAGGATTGCTTGCATTACGCATAAAGTGTTAAGGAAATTGTCCGTTGCTTTGAGTTCATAACATTAGTTGTGGCTCGCAACTTAATACCAGCGAGCTGTTCTGGATAGATATCTCAAGGTGGATGATTAGTAAGTAGATGCTGATGAATAAACGATCTACTTGTCTTGGTGTAATGCCCACATAATTGAACCTTGCACTCTCTGCTAGCATAATTAGCATTGTGGTGCATTCTTAATTATGTCAATTGCCCAGCTGTAATTTGTTCACCCAGCAAAAGTTTTTATCGTCTTTTGGGAGAGACACTACTGGAAAAACGTAATTTGCCGTCAGCTTCTGGCTTTGCCGTCAGCATTTTCACGGGGCTGACGGCATAGAAGATATGCCCTCAGCCAGGGCAATTGCTGACGGCTTAGAAGGAGCTGACGGCATAGAAGGTCTTTGCCGTCAGCTGGTTCAAAGCCGTCAGCCGGCTGACGGCAGTGAGGAGCAAAGCTGACGGCATAGGTCCCCTGACGGCAAAGGGGCTCCCACCCCCCCCACGAACTGGCGAGCCCTAACTGCCCCGTCTAAGCCGTCAGCCAGCTGACGGCAAAGGCTAACGGAGAGCTTTGCCGTCAGTTGGCTGACGGCTTAGCCGCGAATAGTTAACCCCCTCCCGTCGCCCTCTCTCTCTCACACACGCACACACACAGACCGAGCCCCCCAGCACACCCACGCTCGCCGCCGCCGCCGCCGCCCCCGTGGACCGCCGCCTCGCCAACACCGCCGCCCCGCCCGTGGATCCGGCGCCGCCAACACCGCCGAGCGGGACCGCCCTCGCCGCCGCGGATCCGCCTCGCCGATGCCCGCCCCCGCTGTCGTCGCCGCCAACCCGCCGTCTTCACCGCCGCCTGTGCCACCCCGAGGTCGCCTCCCACGCCATTGTCGCTGCCCCTGGTCAGGTCAGCCCCCCCTCCTCTCTTCACCCCTCTCTGTAGCTAGGTAGCTAGATTTTTTTAAAATTTAGGTTTTATTCCACTTAGGTAGTATTCAACTTAGGTTTTATATTTAGTTAATATTGTACTTAGTAATTATGTTTAGATTTAGTTAGTATAGTTAGAAATTAGGTTCAAATTTATTTAGTATTGTACTTAATTAGTAATTAGGTTTTGATTATGTTAGTAATTATGAATGGAGGTGCCTCCATCGGTGCTTACGGGAAAAAATCGTTGGCCCTAGCATGTGCCCTAGCAAATTTGTTTTAGTATTTGGATAATAGCATTTTAGTAAGGTATTAGTTAGTAGGAGAAGTAGAGAAAGTTTTAGAAAAGAAAAAAAGAAGTATGACTAGAAGAAGCAGAAGAATGAGTTGGAGATGGATGGAGACAGAAGACTTAAAGGCGAGACATTGCGTTCGTCGGCTCATCACTCCCGACGGGACAAAAGTGCAGTATCCCTGCAACATAGAAAAGAAGTAGAAGAAAAAGAATAATTAAAAGAAAAGAAAGAAAATAATTTGTTTTCGAAGAATTTGTTGGATGTTAGTATTAGTTAGATTAATTATCGCGAGTGCGTATTTGTTTTGATTGATTGCATTTAAATGTGCAGTAGCTTCGCGAGGGTTTGGTTTTCGACGACCTCCACTGCATTCGAGAGTGAGCACATTTGTTAACTCTTCCTTCTCCACCTTTATATTGCTCTGTTCCGGCCTTCGTGCCGATGACACTATCTAGATAGGTAGTTTTAGTATTGAAATGCAAAGTCTTCGCGTAACCAATATGTGTCTCCCGTCCGAAAGGGTTACGGTTATAACTATGCATGCATTTGCATATTTATAACGGTGATTCTTTCGAATTGTCCAACGTTATCCATGGACAGCCCGGGTATGTGTAGATTGGGTCATTTTCCCATGCTTTGTTCCGGATCCGATGCAGAGTTTCAACAGCGCCTCCTTGTTGTTCTCCGAGTACACATCCTCTCGGTTAGTTTCCGAGACGTGTATTAGGAGAACAGCGGGGAGGTGCTGCCGAAATTTTGCGTTGGATCGGGAGCAGAGCATGGGAAAATGACCCAATCTACACATACTCGGGTGGGATTAGGACCCATCTTTACCTAGTAGCTGGTAGGTGTGCATGCCGTGCATCCCAATGTTTTAACCATGATTAAAAAATGATCATAATTAATTTGACATACTTGATGAACTGATAATTTATATTGTTCATATGTGGATACTATATAGCTAGCTTGACAGAATGACTGATCGTGAATGGATGTACTCCGGTCACCCTAGTCAGAAAGACATGACCGATGAATGGTTGAGAAAAACCTATGAATTCCTGCAAACGGCATTTTCTAAAGGCCAGCCAAAAACATGGTGCCCCTGCACTAACTGCAAGAATTATTCGCGACAGACAAAGGATGTAATGGGTAAACACCTGCAGATGCGTGGTTTTACTCCCGGCTATACCTTGTGGACATTTCATGGTGAGTCGGCCCAACGTAACAGAGACGAGGTTTTGCGTCGGCGCACCGACGACTATGGTACAGGGATTGAAGACATGGTCAATGATTTTGATGATGCTCGGAACAAGGACGAAGAGATGGAGGAATCCGCAAAGGCCTTCTATGCCATGTTGGAGTCTTCAAAACGTCCTCTTCACGAGCACACTAATATTTCTCAGCTAGATGCCATCGCACAAGTAATGGCTCTGAAAGCCCAATTCAACATTGGAAGAGACCTGTTTGACTCAATGATGACCCTATTTGGGCGGTTTCTACCCGAAGGTCATATTATTCCTTCAAACCTATATGAGTCAGACAAAATCCTTAGTGCACTCAAGATGCCGTATGAGCAGATACATGCTTGTGAGAAAGGATGTGCCTTATTTAGGAAAGAGTATGCGGACGAAACATATTGTCCATTTTGCAAGTCCTCCAGATATGTTGAGGTAGAAAACGGTGAAGGTGAGAAGAAGCAGATCAAAATCCCTGTGAGTGTTCTACGGTATCTTCCGATCCTACCAAGACTTCAACGACTTTACATGCTCGAAGAAACAGCAAAACAGATGACATGGCACAAACATGGAATTAGGAAAGAATTAGATGAAAACGGAGATCCGATGTTGGTACACCCTTCGGATGGTGACGCATGGAAGGCATTTGATCGTAAACATACAGAAAAAGCTAAAGAGCCAAGGAATTGCCGAGTCGCCATCGGTCTCGATGGGTTCAATCCTTTTGGTATGACGGCTACCCAATATAGTTGCTGGCCTGTGTTTGTTATTCCGCTCAATCTTCCACCATCATCCATTATGCAAAGAAAGCACATATTTCTGACGTTGATAGTTCCAGGGCCAAACTATCCGGGGAAGAATATGAGTGTGTACATGCAACCGCTGATGGATGACTTGAAAGAAGCTTGGGTGAATGGGGTCAACACATACGACGCAGCTAAGAAAGAGAACTTTCAAATGTATGTTTGGTACCAATACTCGTTGCATGATCTGCCGGCATTTGCGCTTTTCGTTGCCTGGTGTGTGCATGGAAGGTTCCCATGCCCACAATGCAAAGCAACTCTTAAGTTGCATTGGTTGCCGGCGGGTGGAAAGTATTCCTGCTTTGACTTGCATAGACAGTTCTTGCCTTTGGACCATCCATTCAGAAAAGACAAGAAGAATTTCATGAAAGGTAAAGTTGTCAAACACTCGGCAACACCTGCATTGACGGGCACACAAATTCATGAACAGTTAAAATCTATGGAGCCTGATCCAAACCGTCCAGGGTATTTCTTGGGTTATAATGAGGAACACGCCTGGACCCACAAGCCATGCATCTGGGATCTCCCCTACTTCGAAGACCTCTTACTACCACACAACATTGACATGATGCACACTGAAAAGAATATCGCCGAGGCCCTTCTTGGCACATTTTTCGGCACTGATAAGGGCAAAGATAATACAAAGGCTAGAGTTGACCAGGAGACTCTTTGTGATAGGCCATCACTAAACATGTGACAACCGAAAGGAAGAAAAAATTGGTCCAAGCCACCTGCCTGGTACAATCTCGAGAAGGGAGCAATAAGGGAAATCCTCTTGTGGGTGCAACAAAAGTTGTTGTTCCCTGATGGGTATGCTGCGAATCTAGCGAGGGGAGCGAGCATTGAAAAAATGAAATTTTTTGGGCTCAAGAGTCATGATTAGCACATATGGCTTGAGCGGATAATGCCAGTGATGTTGCGCGGCTATATCCCAGAGTCTGAATGGCTAGTATTGGCAGAGTTAAGTTATTTCTTCCGTGTTCTTTGTGCTAAAGAGTTGTCGCGTGCCGTGATAGATGACATGGAAGAGTTGGCGCCTGAGTTGCTCTGCAAGTTAGAGAAGATTTTTCCACCGGGCTTCCTTAATCCGATGCAACACATGATTTTGCATCTCCCGACCGAGGCAAGATTGGGTGGCCCTGTGCAAAATCGTTGGTGCTATGCAACTGAAAGAATGCAGAAGACACTTAGAGCAAAATGTAAAAATAAACGTAGAATTGAAGCATCGATGGCCGAGGCTTTCATTACCAAGGAGGCGGCAAACTTCGTAACAACACACTATGATGCCACTTTGCACAGCTTGCATAATCCAAAGCCTCGGTACAATGTGGGCGACCCCAAACGACGTGAATCCAAACTCAGCCTCTTCAAAGGGAAGCTCGCTCCTTCTGGTGTGGGAAAATCAAAGTTGCTGGGCGTCGAGGAGTGGCGCACACTAACGATGTATATATTGAACAACTTAACAGAAGTTCGGCCGTACACCGAGTAAGTCCTCGATACATTGTTTCGCAACTTTTTAACAAGTTTTGTGTCTAACAACTGTTATTAATTGATACAGTCGATACGTCGAACAGTTCTCGAATGGTGTTGAAATCGAAAAAGAATCCATTCTCGAGTATGAACTTCTGGAAAAGACAGGAGGCGGCTATCCCGGTTTCATCTCTTGGTTCAAAAAAATAGCTAATTCAGATGAGCAAGTCAACGATGAATTGAGACAAATAGCAAATGGTTTTGACTTTAAGGTCCGGACATTTCAGAAGTACGACATCAACGGATATCGCTTTCGTACTGCTAGCAAAGAGCTTTCAATGCCCGATCGAAAAACAACCAATTCCGGTGTCTCTGCTATAGGCGAGGGAGGTGTCGAGTATTATGGAAGACTTGAAGAAGTTTACGAACTTCATTATTATGGTGAAAATCCTCCAAATGTTGTTGTGTTCAAATGTCATTGGTTCGATCCTACTAAGACAAGATGGACTCATGAACATGTTGGGCTAGTCGAAATCCGACAAGACAGGAAGTGAAGCGGTGATGATGTCTTTATTGTGGCTCAACAGGCCACCCAAGTTTTCTATCTGCCATACAGTCGTCAAAGTGTTAAGAACCTGGAAGGTTGGTATGTCGTGTACGATGTGCCGCCCCATCTTAGACCACGTCCACCAAACGAAGAGGATTATGAACCTCAAATTGACCCAATAACATATGATGGAGAATTCTTCCAAGAATCACGTGGTGTGAGACGTCGTCTCCGGAACTGCTCTACGTCCACCCTGAACACGGAGGAACAAGAATCACGTGTTGATGAGGAAGAAGTGGAAGTAGAAGAGGTTACCAATCCGGATGAGCTAACAATGCTTGATCGGTTACAAAAAGGCTTTCCACATGATGTCCCTGAACCTGATGACGATGTCATTCATGACGACACGTATGATACTGATGATGATTATGCTTCAGTTGACCTTGGAGAAGAGACAGATGATCCCGACTATTAGTACTTTGTATGCATCCAAACATTGTTGTTTAATTATTTAATTAATTGTTTAATTATTCATGTATTTATTATTGTTCATTTAATTATTGTCTTTGAATTTGTACTAAGTATTTAACTATGTATTGTTGCAGGTGGTGAGACATGGCAGGCGGGGATAAGTTGAGGATAGCACCTGGCCAGCTACGGAGACAGTTATTGCAGAGCTTTGCCGAGGAGCCCCGTGGGAGAGGCGGAGGAAAGAAGAGAGGCAGAGGACGTGGTCGCGGGAAAGGGAGGCTGCCTAATAGGATCCAGTCGCCACCACCCTCAGCTACTTCAGTCTCAGCCACTTCACCCCTGCAGACAAGGGTGTCACCGGTGCGGGATCCTCCCATCCAGGAGCGGACACCGATGCAGGATCCTCCCGTCCAGGAGCCGACACCCTCACACGAGGAGTGGGGGAGTTGGGGGGACGGTGAGGGGGCTGGGGCGGATGCGGAGGCTGAGGTTGAGGTGGAGGATGAGGGGGCTGAGGCGGAGGATGAGAGGGCTGAGGTGGAGGATGAGGGCCCGTCTACCAGCAAGTCGGTCTACCAACGTGGTATGACACGAGTTCCAGACCGATTAGAGTTGCAGCACAGGGCGTTGATTTCGCCAGATGGCGAGAAGTAAGTTGATGTCTATTGTGTACCTTATATCATTATTTTCCACCAAGTAGCTAATGTCTTTGCCTTCTCATTATGCAGGGGTGGAATTACCCGGAGAATACCCAGAATCCAAACTGCCTCCTTGGTGCTTTGCTTAGGGAGCACTTTCCCGGGCTAGTGCAGTTGCCCGGGGAGGGTATGGTTCCCGAGCCAGGACTCCAGTGGGAGCACTACCAAGCCGCGCTTCTCCCGGAAAACACTCACGTGAACGGTGTTGTTTGCGCGAGCGTGGCCGACAAGGTGTTGGCTGATTTTTGGGTAACTATTATTTTACCCAATAATAAGTATACAATATCCAATGTTATATCTTGTTATTTCCTATTCATCTGTGCATATATATGGCATAATTGTAGAGTTACCATAGGGTCGAGGAGGGGACGGAGGAGGCGGCCAAGAAGAATCTCGAGAAAGAGTGCAAGAGATTATTGAATAACACGAGGCATGAGATGCGTGTTCAGGCCGTTCGAGATTGGTACGCCAAGCAAAACGAGCCGAAGACGAAGGCTGAATGTCGAAAGCTTTTCCCTGACAAGACCCAGTACATGGAGGTACGTAGATTCCTTAGTTACATTCTTTATTAGTTATGTTAGGGCTAGTTACAATACTTAGTTTCATTCATAGGTGCCCCCGAGATGGTTGGCCGATAAGATGGATTGTTGGGAGATGATAGTGGACAAGTGGTGCACAGATGCTTGGTTGACCACCCACAATGTGGCCAAGGAGCGTCGTGCCCAATTGGTTGGTGTGCCACACCACCAAGGAAATGCCAACATCAAGCAATACGCCAAAAAATGGGTATGTGTGCCTTGTTTTCTTTCATCATTAATTTATTTGTGCATTATTTTTGTTGTACTAACTCTTTGCCTTTTCTTGTAGGCCAAACACCATAACCAGCCCGAGCCTCAGGGATACGCCGCGTTTGGCATGGCCCATAAGGGCTCGTACAAGACGGCGACACCATATTCTGAGGGGGACGGGCCATCGGCGTACACAAGCCTGTCCGCCTACAACAAGATGACGTCTTATTCTCAGGTTGTCAAACAACTGCGCGGCCCTGACTTCGACCCGAGCCTGAATCCTATGGATGCGGAGGCGTTGATGATCTCTGGTGGCGGTAAGAGTCATGGCACGGTGGCCATGTGTGATGGCTTCGTCCCTATCACTGAGTCTCTATCTCAGATCAAGGCGAGGCAAACTAGCTCGGCTCCTGTAATAAGGCAACGCACGAGGCCAGTTGATCTTGCCATCGAGGTTAGTTTTCCTTCATTATTTCTTTAGTCCATTTGACCCTGGATGGATGATGATGAGAAGTGGTTGCAGGCCGCACTTGAGAAGGAGAGGGAGGCCACCAGACTCTTATTGGAGGAGAGGGACTGGAATACACAGAGGCTGCTGGAGGAGGAGAGGGCACGCAATAATGCCCATGCGAAGGCTATGCACGACTTCGTTGCGGTAAGTCAGTTGTTGAGAAGCAAGGCTATGTGTGAGAAGCAACAAGACTATTTCTTTGACTTCTCGAAAACTAATTTGCAGGCTATGTGTGAGAAGCAAGGTTTGCCACCCCCTCCGCCGATGCCTTCTCCGGTGGGAACGGTGAGTTCCCTTTCAATGACCAACCTTGCACGGACTTATATCGTTGTATGTTGCCATGCTAACCACATATTTCAACTCTTGCCTTGTTGCAGCATCATTCCAGAGTCGCATCCCACAATCCCTCTCCCGGTCAGAGCCCTACCAACCCGGCGACCAACCGAGATGGTGCTTCTCCTCCGTGACTTGGCATTTGTTAGTTATTCCTCTCCTTCTTATTCTTATTGCTTAGCTCAACTTAGACTATGCCATGCTTTAGTTAGCTTAGTAAATTCTAATTAGGCAAAAAATTGCATAATTAGCTTAATTACATAATTTTTTTACATAATTAGCTTACTTACCTACAAAATGACATAGACTTTGCTTATTTGGTAAAAACATGACATAATTACTTGATAACACCAAAAATAGCATAATTAGTTGATATTAGAGCTCAAAAATGACATGCCTAGCTCAACTTAGACTATGCCATGCTGTAGTTAGCTTAGTAAATTCTAGTTAGGCAAAAATAGCATAATTAGTTGATATTAGAGCTCAAAAATGACATAATTACTTTAGAAATTTTCAAAAGAAACCATAAGAGAAGAACAGAAGAGAAGAACAAAGAAGAGATGAAGAAATAAGAGAAGAAGAAAGAGGAGAAAAAGATAGATTAAGAAGAAACAAATCTTCTTATTCTTCCTTTTTCTCTTCTTTCTTTTTCTCCATCTTTTTCTTCTTCTTCTTCTTCTTCTTCTTCTTCTTGTTCTTGTGTCCTTCTTCTTCTTCTTCTTCTTCTTGTTCTTGTCTTCTTCTTCTTCTTCTTCTTCTTCTTGTTCTTCTAATTACTTAGCGCTAAATTCTTTCTTCTTCTCATTATGCAGATTTTGATAAAGCAGCATGGCACATGGATGGATGCTCCAGGGACTCTAGCTAGTTGTAGTCTTAGATGCTTTGTAATGCACTTTGTAATGCACTTGTACTTGCGGATGCACTTGGGATTCTTTGCGATGCTTTGTGATGCCATCTTTGTTGTTTGCACTTTGTGTTATTTATATTGTGATGCTTTGTGATGTTGTTAGATGCTTTGCGATGCTTTGTGATGCACTTGTGGTGCTGTTTAGGGCCTGGCAGAATATTAATTGTGTTATCTATATTGTTGTTTGAAAATGCAGGGAATTAACAGAAATTAAATTAAAAAAAACAGAGAGAGTCTTTGCCGTCAGCTTACTGACGGCAAAGCCTTTGCCGTCGGTGGGCTGACGGCAAAGAAGGACACCTGGCAGCTAACTGTTAAATCTGGCAACTCTGGGACGACCAAATGCCCCAGGTTGTCAGCTTTGCCGTCAGCTGGACAGCGGCTGACGGCAAAGGGAAAGGACCCCACGTGGCACTGATCGCAGCTCCCCTGGCAAGCATGGCCCACAAGCAGCAGCTTTGCCGTCAGCTGGAGTCCAGCTGACGGCAAAGCCTGCCATTAACCCCCTAACGGGACTGGGCTTAAGTCGTTGCCGTCAACGGTTTATGCCGTCAGCCTCGGCTCCCTAGCTGACGGCACAGGCTTTGCCGTCGGTCGATTTCCAGCTGACGGCAAAGAACCTGTTTGCCGATAAATTTGTGGCCAGTCTCTTTGCCGTCAGCAAGCTGACAGCAAAGCCTTTGCCGTCGGTTAAAGTGGCCTTTGCCGTCAGCTATGGCTGACGGCAAACCAGCAGATTCCAGTAGTGAGAGACATCACTAGAAAGCGCCATGACGCCCCGGTCCATATCACCACCATATATTTACACCACTGCAATTTACTGTTTCATTTTATTTTCAGTTGCACTTTTATTACCTCTTGCGTTTAATCCTTCATAAACAGCAAGGTGGACGGATTGACAACCCCTCTTACTCGTTGGGAGCAAAGTTAGTTTTGTCTTGTGTGCAAGTCCAGGCCAAACAAGTTTTCTAGCGCCGTTGCTTGTTAACCACCTACTTGTTGTCTCCGGAACGGGTTCGATAAACCTTAGAGCATCTCCAGCCGTTCGGCCCCATAAGCCGTTTTCGGCGCTATTTTAGCGCCGCTTGGGGGGCGCTCGGGCGGCGAAAAGGCTTGGGGCGACCGCCCCCCCAGCCGCGGCCCCATAGCGGCTCCTCAGGTTCGGCAAAAATTGGTTTAAAACACGACAAATTTGGCCGAAATTTGGTCGAACTCATAATATTTGGTCTAATTTACGTAGTAGCAACTAAAAAACCTACTGGAAAGCAAAAAAAAGAGTAAAGCTGCTCCATGTCGAGCTCCCTGCCGCCTCCTCCGGCGCCTCCTCCAGCTGCCCCGCCGGCGGCGCCGTCGTCGTCGCCGTCGTCCTTGGGCTTGCGCTTCACGGCGGCCTGTGCACTGCATGTGCCACCGCCGGGCGGCCCCTCCTCCTCCTCACACGCAGCGGCGCCGCGTCCTCGTCGTCGCTGTCGTCGAGCACCACCGTCGGAGCAGCCGGCGGCGGCGCTGCGGCCTTCTTGCTGCGGTTGATGTTGCTGCCCTCCCCCCGCGCCGCCGGCCTCCTCGCCGCCTCGGCGCGCTTCTTCGCGTCGAAGAACTCCCACGCCCTCCTCTGGTTTTCCATCTCGCCGAGGAGGAAGTCCTTCTTTGCCCAGGCGAGGCCGGCGTCTTCCTCCTCGTTGGCCGGCGGAGAGTTGACGACCTCCTTCTTCGATTTGAGCCGAGAAAGGAGGCCCCGGCGAGGTGGAGCCGCTGAGGAGGAGCCACCGATGATGACGCCGCCGGAGCGCGTGCGGCGACCAAGAGGCGTCGTCCCCGGCTCGGTCTTGAACTTGGTCTTGACGGGGAGGAACGCCGGGGGCGAGTACGCCGGCCCGGACGACTGCGAGCAGGTGGAGCGGGACGCCGAACCGCCGGACTGTCGGGACCCGGGGTTAGCGTATGCAAGTCCCGCTACGACATAGTCATATGGAGAGTCGAGAACCGTACCCACTTGTCTAAGCAGACAAGGACAAGCACATAACGTTCTCGGAAAGCATCGTAAGTGAGGGGCATCCCATCCAGGCCGGATGATCAACTGAGATGGGTCCTCATCGTCCGCACACAAGTCTAATGATATGGGTGATGAACTCCCATATTCACAGACAAGTCGCCTCAACCATACTATCGACTATCTCATAACTCGTACATAGACTTACTCCAGCCCGATCACTTAGTCGGGGTCTAGGGCGGCGACGAATTCGAGCGTAGGAGGAAGGGAAGAAGCTCTGGAGGGGGGAATGGACGTGGCGTGCTCCGGGGCGTCTCCAGGTGCGAGAAGGAGGCGCGGGGAGGCCTGGAAGGTCCTCGGCGGCGACGTGGCGTCCACGGCTGGCTCGGTGGCATTCCACCGAGCAGCTTGGAGGCGCGGGACGGGGAAGAAGACCCTGCTGCCCCTGGTGGGCCGGCTGGGCTGGGTGGGCTTTCCTCGCCTGGGCGCCAGGTAAGCTTTTCCTTTTCCTTTTCTTTTTTTCTTTTCTGACATTTGTTTTGGCTAGCAAAAATAAATACCTAGCCATTTTCTAAAATGCTGAAACTTTTTATATGGCCTCATAATAATATAGACTAGCCATTTATAAAGTTTGGCACTTTTTAAAATTCAAATAATTTGAATCTTAACTCAAATAGGGGTTTTTGATTAATTCCAAGGCACTGTTTGAATATTTGAAAAATCCATGAGCATGGGGTGGGTCCCACATCACTTGATATGTGATCACACTCATTTATAAGACTTTTCAAAAATCTAACATGAATTTTTGGAGAAGATTTTTATCTGGCCTTTTGAATTAATTCATCTGGGGGGGTTTCCTTCTCCCATTTTGCTTTTGAATTTGATTTCAATGATTTCTTTTGAAATTTTTAACATGATGCAAGTGACTTGCTAACCCTAGCACATTACCTAACAGAGGGTTCTGACACGGACGACGAGGACGTCGCCCCGTCCATGCCCCTCGGCAAGGTCGCCCACATCGGCGTCCTGCGAGTGTACGAGCGGCGGGGCTCCGAGCCCTGCCCCAGTGGCGGGTACTGGAGCCGCGGCTCGTTGCCGTGCTCGATATAGTCGAGGACGGCGGGAAGGGTGCGTCCCTTCGCGCTTCACCACCGCCGCCGGCCGTCGCGGTTCTGCCGGCCCACCACCGGATGGAGGCCGTTGGTGGAGGCGATCGCCTGAGCGCGGCGCTGCTCGAAGTATGCCATCCAGCCGGCCACGTTGGACGGCGAGTTCACCGGGTCGGTGCGCTCGGCCTCCTTCATGGACGCCCGGACGGCCTCGACCTCCATGTCGAAGGGGACGCCCTCCTTTGGCACCGGCGGCACCGGCACGCCGTCGTTGCTGAGCACCCAGTCGTGCGGCGGCCGCGTGTCCGGTGGGCAAGGGTAGCCGGCCTGCGCGAGGAGGACCGCCTCCATCAGGTGGAGGCTGCGGCGGGTGAAGCCGTTCCTCTCGAGCCCGTCCATGGTGGCGAGTTGTGGGCGGAGCGCAGCGACAGGAGGAGGAGACGAGAGTGCGGCGTTTCATGACGGCGAGCCCTCTTATATAGCGGGGCGGCGCGTACACGCGGCGGGACACGCGGCGGCGCTGTGGGCGGCGATTGGACTACTCACCGCGGCCGCATTGATTCGCCTGCTGCGCCGATTGGACTCGACTCCGACGCTGCATTGATTCCACTGCGGCGGCGCCAGGAGCGGGGAAGACGAGGCGAGAGGCGAGAGGCGAGCACGGCGCGTGGGAAGACGCCGACAGGTGGGGCCGTGGACGCGGCGCGCGCGAAAGCGCGCGAACGGTTCCCACGTTCGCGCCGTTTTCTTTCATCCGGCGCCCCCAAGAGACCCCCAGCGCGCCGGGTCGGCTTGGGATCGCCGAACTAAAATTCGGCCCAATCTGGCGCTATTTCGTCCCTTGGGGGCGCGACTGGGCGGATTTCGTCCGTCCGGCGCAAATAGCGCCGGCTTGGGGGCCTCTTGGGGGCGCGGCTGGAGATGCTCTTACGCTCTCACGTGAGGGAAAACTGCTGCTATCTACATCATCATCACCTTGCACTTGGGGTAACCAACGAGAGGTGTATCTACACCAGCAAGCACATGTACACATTAAAATGAGGTTGTTTAAAAAGGAAATTATCTATCTCAGCAAAGCATTGATCTGGAGGTTTGTTATAAGTAATATCACCTTCATCAAACCTGTGGAGAATGTACCTCAACCATGGGACTAGAAATAATAGGCTCACAAAATTTCTCAATAGGAGGCAGATTTTTTACATCTTCAGCCTTAATGCTTTCTTCCCTCACACACTTCTTTGCTTGCTTCATATCTCCGAGACATAAGTGGAGAATACCACTCTTCTTTTGAATAGGTGACGGTTGAGGGTTAGATATACTCCAATCATCATGGTTTGTAGCTATATTTTCTAGTAATTTAACAACTTCTTTCAATGTTCTCCATATGAAAACACTTTTTGCACAACTGTCCAAGTATGTTCTAGACTCAAAGGTTGGTCCAGCATAGAAAATATCAAGTAACTCATGTTACTTAATAGGATGGTTAGGATCGTTTCTGACGAGGGTACAAAACCTCCCCCAAGCTTGAGGGAGAGTATCTTTCTCAAGTTGGATGAAATTGTAAACAACATGCAAAGCTGCAAGTCTGATATGCAAAGGATAGTATTTATCTATGAAATCCGTAAAGAGTTCGTGAGGAGAGGTGAAGATCCCTGGTTGTAAACTGGTATACCATTCCTTAGCATATGCTTTTGACGAGAACGGAAGTATCTTGTTATTAAATAGTCCCTATTGATGTATGTTTCAGAAAGAGAGCATTAATAGAAGTAAGCTTATTCAAGTGATCAAGTACTTTTTCTTTTTCATTTCCTTGGAAGGGTCAGATTCAACAAGACTTATAAGTTTAGGATCAACAAAGAATTAATAAGCATCATCATCTATGTAAACATAAGAAGTACCAAATTTAGTATCAGGAATAAAAGTGTATTTTAGCAGTTGGTTTTTAAGCAATTCAATCATGCCTTTTATCCCACCTTCATCATCATAAGCCATAAATTCCTTGGTGAACTCCTCACAGAGTCCCACTGGTGAAGTGGGCAGACCAATTCTATATCTTTCGGTAGGTGTAAGTGGTGTTATTCCAAGATTTTCAAGTTCTTTAGGTTTACCAATTGAGCATCTAAAAGATCTCCAAGTGAGGTAGTAGTATCAAGTGTATTGGAAGCATCATCATAATTTTCATCAGAAATTGAAGCATTATGAAGCACATGTGAAATAGTAGAGTGTGATGTAGACTATGGTGGTGGTGTAACAAGTTGACTCAAACAGTAGGTGAATCATAAGCAACTTGAGAGGGTAAGGCATTACCTCTCCGTGTAGTATATTTTTCGACAAAGGGAATATATACCAAGATGATACCAATTACACCCAGCCTTTGCAACAACATAATATCTAGAACAAGTCTAGACATCACGAATGCACAAAGTCAAAAAATAAAAGAAGAGAAAAAGGAAAACAAAGGCCCCATCGAAACAAAGAGAGGCTCGCAGCAGCAAGAGCACCACCAGTGCTGGAAACACCTGGACTCCGAAAAAGATTCTCCAAAAACGACGCCTTCATGAAGGTTATAGTGCACAAACACCATCGTCGTCTGGTCCAACCATCATATTCAGATCCTGGGTTTTCACCCTGGAGAAGGTCCAATCTCCAAACAATGTCTTTAACAAGGAAACAACTAGGAAGCCGCCATTTCCAAGTACAAGACATAGGGTTTTCACCCCAGAAACTGAAACCGCCAAGAACGAAGTCTGCCCATGTCGTCGTCCCACTCACCGAGATTACTGCTGCAAAACTCCAATCGCCGATCTATCCCATCTAGTCTTCTTCTTACATCACTGCCATTACCAAGAAGTCTCACATAATGTAAGTGTGTAAAACCTTTGGCCTTCGATCCATATTGACATACACACCATCGTTAGCACCTAGGAAAATTTCCTGGCCAGCGAGGTGGATAATGAGATGTGGTGGTGCAGCCGCTTGTAACTCATCACGGTGATCCGTGCGCACCACCGAGGATCTCAGGTATGTCGACACAACAGTACCCGACTGATACGTCTCAAACATATCTATAATTTTTGCTTGTTCCATGCTTGTTTGTGTGACTTTGCTATATGTTTTGATGCACTTTCATATCTATTTACAACATATTTGGGACTAACCTATTAACCTAGTGCCCAGTGCCAGTTTCTGTCACTTATTGTCTGTGCATCGCAGAAAACAAGGTGAAAAATCAATATTGCCAGAAAATTCCACAAATTCCAATTTCCCAGAAGACTCCAGAAGCCCGAAGGACAACTGGAGGGGACCCACCCCCTAGCCAGGGGACCTCCTGGCGCGGCCAGGAGGGGGCCGTGCCCTCTGGTCGTCTGGCCAGGTGGGGCCACCTCTGGTGCCCTTCTTTGCATCTATTTATTCCTCGTCTTCCGAAAACCCTCGAGGAGGAGTCCTTTTTCTAGTTTACGTCTCTGTTCCGCCGCCATCGCGATCCCGAGATCGGGATCACCAAAAGTTCTGTCCAGGCACCCTACCGGAGGGAGGATTGATCTCCGGAGGCCACTCCTTCACCATGATTGCCTCTGTGATCCGTCGTGAGTAGTACCTCCATGGACCTAGGGTTCATGGCAGCAAGCTATTTGATGTATTCTCTCCAATCTTGTGTTTCAATGTTTAGTCCTTGTGAGCTGCCTATCATGATCAAGGCATATATGTTATAACTACTGTGTTGTTATGCTGTGTTTGCTGGGATCCGATGGATTATGAGATTATCTTCAGATTGTGGAAGTAATATATTTAGATCTCTTTTATGTTGTGTTCTTGAGTGTTCTTGCATGTTCTCCGTTGTAATTTATTGCTTTGGCCAAGTAGTAGATTGTGACTCCAAGAGGGAGTGTTATGCTAGATAGTGGGTTCATGCCTCCCGATGTCCAGCTTGAGTGACAAAAACATGGGACTAGGGAATGTGATGTTGCCATTATGGGTAAAACAACGGTGCTTGTGACTTCATGTTACAAGTGTTGCTTACATTACGCATAGAGTGTTAAAGTAGTAATCCGTTGCTTTGGGTTTACAACGCATAGTTGTGGCTCGCAACTTAATACCAGCGAGATGTTCTGGATAGATATCTCAAGGTGGATGATTAGTAAGTAGATGTTGATGAATAAACGGTCTACTGGTTTCAGTGTAATGCCTACATGATTGAACCTTGCACTCTCCATAGCATAATTAGCATTGTGGTGCGTTTATAATTCTGTCAATTGCCCAGTTGTAATTTGTTCACCAAGAATAAGTTTTATCGTCTTTTGGAAGAGAGATATCACTAGTGAGCGCCATGACGCTCCGGTCCATATCCTCATCATATATTTACATCGCTGCAATTTACAGCTTTTACTTTTTTCCCGTTGCACTTTTATTTCCTCTTGCGTTTAATCCTTTGTAAACAGCAGGACAGAGGGATTGACAACCCCTCTGACTCGTTGGGTGCAAAGTTAGTTGTGTCTTGTGTATAGGTCCAGGTTAAGCAAGTTGCTGGCGCCGCTGTCTTCTAGCCACCTACTTTTAGTCTTCGGAATCCTACTGGAGACATAAACCTTGGTATCTTACTGAGGGAAATTTGCTGCTATCTACATCATCATCACCTTGTACTTGGTGTAACCAACGAGGGGTGTATCTACACCAGCAAGCAAGTTTCTGGCGCCGTTGCCGGGGATTCCAAGCTACAAGATAGGGGAGTTGCACACTACCTTTTACCTTTGCATTTTTATCTTGCTATTTTACCTTTTTGTCTTAGTTTTGTTTGCTTGCCTTTTATCAAAAAGTCTAAAAAAATAGTTGTCTAGTTTCTAGTTTCCTTTCTTGTTTTAGTTTGTTGCTTGTGGTAGTTAGTATGGCTAGTTCCTTTGTCTTTTGTGCTTCACCTGAAGCCAAAGTGATTGCTTTCAAGCAAAGGGAAGGAGAAAAATCTGAAAAGTGCTTGGGATAGAATTTCCGAAGCACACAAAAGAATCATGCCTTGGATACCTATTCATATTGTGCTAAGAAATTTTTATTATGGTGTCTTTAGGTGGTGTAAGCACTCTTTGGATTTATTGGCTGGAGGAAATTTTATAGAGTGTGAAGAAACTAGGGCTCTTGATATTATAAATGGTTTATCTTGTTTCTTTGTTTATGATCATGGAGTTGATGCTATCATAGATAGACTTTATGAGATTGAGAAGAAGATTGTCACTTTAAGTCTGAAAGAAGTAGAGAGACCCACACAAGGTGGGCAAGATCTTCTAGAAGTATAAGATGATTGGGAACCCTTCATTAGGATTAGCATTTTCAACCAATATTTTCTTTCTTGTTGTGATATTGGATCCATGGTGTCTTCCATGCCCAAAATTGTTTATGATTCTTTAAAGCTTGAAAGTATGGTTGATTATCCTTTCTATCATGCACATGCTAACGGTGATATCTCTAACATTTTAGGGAAGGTTAACAACATCCAAGTTCACTTCAAGGATAGAAATACTCTGGTTGACTTCATAATTTTGGAGTCAACAAGTCAAGGGAACATAGTGCTTGGAAGGACCTTTGTGAAAGCTATGAGGTGTTTTATTGATGTAAAGAAGGGACACATACTTTTTCATGGAAAAATCAAAGGTAAGTATCTAATCCCAAAAAGAAAGAAGGATGAACTCATCGAAGAGGTATTTACTTATTTTGATGATCCTTATGATGGTTCAATAGATGAGACTTGATCTTGGGTTTCATGCCTAGCTAAAAGGCATTAAAGAAAGCACTTATTGGGAGGCAACCCAAAATGTTTTTACTTTCAATTTGTTCTTTTGGTTTTACTGTGTCTTGGAGTTTCTTACTACTGTAGCAACTCCATTGTATCTTTATTTTCAAGTTTTGTGCCAAGTTTTAGCGTTTAATGTTGAGAGAAGCAAAAGTTATGACTTGCTGCCAGAAAACAGATTCTGTACGCTCCAGCGCAGAAAATCATAAAAATCACCAGATCATCCTTTTGATCTGAAATTTTTACACAAAAAGCTCTATACAATTTTCAATCTTTCATTAGTTTTGAGTTTTTTATTTGAGCTACATAAGTGCCTCCAATAATTTGAGTTTCACAGACTGTCCTGTTTTCCCAGATTTCTGCCTTGTAATTGAATTTGCTTCTTTTCTGAGCTTTATTCTTGGTTCTTTGGGGCAAGAACCTTAAAAAAAGTTGGGTAACAGTAGCTAATGTTTAATTTGAGTGTTCGAATGTGTATCTACAACACCTATGTGAAACTTTATTTTATTTGGCACTAACCACTCTAATCAAGTTTATGAGAAGTTTCGTGTGAAGGAAGTTTTCAAGTGTTAGGAGGGAAGATGATGAAAGAAGATTAAGAAGTTCCAAAAGCTTAAGCTTCGGGATGCCCCCGACACCCCTAAGAAATATTCAAGGAGACTCAAGCGTCTAAGCTTGGGGATGCCCCTGTGCATCCCCTTCTTCATCAACAATTATCAGTTCGTCTTTCTTAGCACTATATTTTTATTGCTTCACATGTTATGTGCTTTACTTGGAGCGTCTTGCTTTTAGTTTTCAGTTTTTTTTAGTTTTGTTTGTTTTGTTTTGTTTGCTGGTCATAACAAGTTGGGTCCTAGCATGCTTTGTTTTGGGGAGATACACGCTCCACTTTTGCCTAGAATGCTCCTGTTTTCACTTTTATCTTTTGAGTGTTTAGTTTTCAGTTTCTAGCTGCTGCTTTTATGTTTAGCTCTTGATTTTCATGTTTATTCTTTTTTAAGAGCTGTTATTAGAATTTCTAGAACTCTCTTGAGTTTCATTCTTATTTTGTTTAGAGAGTTGGCTTTGTTGCACTAGGTGTGCATCTTACTTTGAGTAGGTGATCTAGATTGATAAATTGAGTTTAGTGATATCTTGCAATAGTTTTGAGGTATTGTTTGCAAGTAATATTTGAACTTCTGTGTGATTGAGCTCAAGCCTATTAGTGATAGGTGTCGTATTTTGGCTCAACGTGCTTATTTTCGAAAACTATAAAAATTAGTTGAGAAATCTAGCTACTAAGTCGATCCTAATCTTTGCAGGGTTGTAAAAGAGTACCCTCATGTATCATGGGTCGAGGATGCGCAAGGATAACCAAACCCCATACACTCCTCTTAGGGTGCTTGGCTTTTTTGTGATTCTCTTCAGTAGACCGCGAAATACCGATAATAAGTGGATGAGTTCTTTTGACTAATGCAAGTAATCGATTCTTGGCACTTCCACCATCCTTATATATTGCTAGCCTCTTCGGTACCGTGCATTGCCCTTTCTCACCTCGAGAGTTGGTGCAAACTTCGCCGGTGCATCCAAATCCTTGGGATGATACGCTCTCTCATACATAAACCTCATTATATCTTCCTCAAAACAGCCACCATACCTACCTATTATGGCATTTCCATAGCCATTCCGAGATACATTGCCATGCAACATCCATATTTCATTAAATGACTTGATGCTATTCTTCATCGTCATATTGTTTTTTCTTGATCATAAAGATGCATGATAGTTGGGCTTTTCCCTTTACATCTTTTTGCTACATGTTGCGCTAGTATCATTGCATATCCCTCTACACTGGCAGAGGCATACATTGCATACATCATGATATAGTTTCTGTTTCTTTATGATCACCTTGTAAAAGTGTGTTGATCATGTTCATCTTTATATAGAGTGTTGCCCTTACTAGTGAGGAAAATATCCCAAAGAGGACAAAATAAAAGATCCCAAAGAGGACAAAAGAAAAGATCCCAAAAGAGGACAAATGGGAGAAATAAAGAAAAGAGCCATGGAGGACACAAAAAATAAAAAATAAAAAAAGAGAAAAGAAAAAGAGAGAGGGGGCAACACTACTATTCTTCTTAAGACCCACACTTGTGATTCAAAGTAGCACTTGTACTTCAGTTATATAGAGTTTTCATATCACTTATGCATAACTATGTGGGGACCTTTACACTATAGAACTTGGCTTGTATATTCCAGTGATGAGCCTCTTCAAAAGATCTCTAGGTCTTCATGAGCAAGCAACTTGGATGCACCCCCACTAGTTCCATTGGAGAGCTTTCATACACTCATAGCTCTATGTGCATCCGTTGCTTGTCAATCCCTACTCATCACATCATATCTATCATAAGGCTTTCTCTCGCCTATGGTTGTCCTCATTGATGTGAGTCTTTCTCAATTTTTGACTTCCTATCCCCATCATTATTATCTTCGCCATCCTAAGTGCCAACTAATCTTGCTTGAGCTCATTCATTGCATGAGTTTCTCAAATTCAAAAGAGAGATGACCGAATTTTCTTGTACCTGACCGACGGCCTGGGGATGAGTCATAATAAGATCCCAAAGAGACCATGTGTGAAAGTTAGTAGATTGAGTTCTCAACGACTATTTAGTATTTTTATGCTCTAAACCTTCCCCACTCTGCACGGGAACAACGGTTGGAGACATTCGAGTCACGGACGGTGAGAGCTCTTTTACCTTTACGTTCTTATTTTACCAGTTTCAATACTAGATATAGACTCTTGCTTTATATTACTTTGTCTCCGTTTATACATCTTGATTGCTTTACTTGATGTTTTTTGTGTTGGTAGCATGTCACCATAAAAATTATTTTGGTTATCATTTACCTACTCGAGGACGAGCATGAATTAAGCTTGGGGTTGCTGATACGTCTCAAATGTATCTATAATTTTTGCTTGTTCCATGCTTGTTTGTGTGACTTTGCTATATGTTTTGATGCACTTTCATATCTTTTTACAACATATTTGGGACTAACCTATTAACCTAGTGCCCAGTGCCAGTTTCTGTCTGTTATTGTCTGTGCATCGCAGAAAAAAGGTGAAAAATCAATATTGCCAGAAAATTCCAGAAAATTTCCAATTTCCCGGAAGACTCTAGAAGCCCGAAGGACAGCCGGAGGGGACCCACCCCCTGGCCAGGCAACCTCCTGGCTCGGCCAGGAGGGGGCCGCGGCCTCTGGCCGCCTGGCCAGGTGGGGCTACCCCCGGTGCCCTTCTTTGCATCTATTTATTCCTCGTCTTCCGAAAACCCTCGAGGAGGAGTCCTTTTTCTAGTTTACGTATCTATTCCGCCGCCATCGCGATCCCGAGAATGGGACCAGCAGAAGTTGTGTCCCGGCACCCTACCGTAGGGAGGATTGATCTTCGGAGGCCACTCCTTCACCATGATTGCCTACGTGATCCGCCGTGAGTAGTTCCTCCTTGGACCTAGGGTTCATGGAAGCAAGCTAGTCGATGTATTATCTCCAATCTTGTGCTCCAATGTTTAGTCCTTGTGAGCTACCTATCATGATCAAAGCATATATGTTGTAGTTACTGTGTTGTTATGATGTGTTTGCTGGGATCCTATGGATTATGAGATTATGTTCAGATTGTGGAAGTAATATATTTAGATCTCTTTTATATTGTGTTCTTGAGTGTTCTTGCATGTTCTCCATTGTAATTTATTGCTTTGGCCAAGTAGTAGATTGCGACTCCAAGAGAGAGCGTTATGCTACACTACTAGGAGAAAGGCTAGTAGTAGCGCCCCCTTTCGGCTTATCAGTAGCGCCCTAGGGCGCGCTACTGCTAGCACGCTACAGCTAACTTGTATCAGTAGCGCGCATACGCACCCGCTACTACTACACCAGTAGCGCCCCCCCTTAGAGCCCGCTACTACTAATACCAGTAGCGCGTACAGGTAACAGGGCGCTACTGGTATTTATTTTTCATTTTCTATTTCTTTTTCCCATCGTATTTTTGTTGTATTTGTACAGGTATTATACAATATAGTCTCATACACATACACAGGTTTTCTACAGAGTACAAAACTCATCATATCATACACATACAATAATCTGATGACCATATATATATATCATCATGATCTCTCATATCCAACACAAATGATGTCTCTCATCATGTCATCTCTAAAATAGCGATAGGAGTTGTCACAATATCTTAAATACATGCAACTACAAACAAGTTTCATCATCCATCTAAACTATGATATATACTAGAAGAGCGGTCACTATGAGGAAGAGTGGAATTATGTAGTAGCTCATGAAGCGCCGCCTCCGATCTTCCTCTCGCGCTAGCGTAAATCTCAAGTAACTAGCTTCCGCTTCCTCTCTGGTATTGAACTCTCTTTGGCTGCCGCCCGGGAACCGGTGCACTTGGGCCTGACACTCTGGCCACTCATCGTACACTCCTGGAACCTTCCCTATGTACACGGCATAGCACTTCTTCGCCATCGATGATCTATGTACCTATTAGAGATGCATATTCATTATAAGAATTCAACAATAGTACACAACATAATATACTTGAGCAACATGAAGACAAAAAGTTAGTGAATAGATGCAACATAAAGTAACATACATAATATAATATACACACGTTGTTCATGGTACCCCAACTAATTCACTAGCTAGCAAGCGTTACGCAAGTAGTTCAACATGACCGTTAAATTACATCACAAAGGTTTCATATCGCTTCCAAAAGTATAAATTCAACCGAGACATCATCATCGGCATAGTCAATACACTAGAACTTCCATCCATCAATATATGGGAGGACGCACCCTAGCTTATTGAACGGCGTAATGTCCAAAAGCTGCATTCCTACGCGAGTTTTAACATCAGCTCGCGATATTGGGCCGTGGTAGAACATCCCATTCTTGTCGACGACTTCTTTCATGATGATGGTTGCAATATCCTTCAGGATGCGAAAGAAGTCATCTCTTACTTTATAATCCGGCTCGGCTAAGTTTTTTGCCCATATCATGATATGATTGTCATTTTTTGCTTGCCATGCGAAGACGTTGCTGATCCTTTCTGAACTCCATCATGAGATGGATGACATAGTATCCATCATTTGTACTTCCTTCCGGTTGATGGATACTGCAGAAGTTGGTTTTATGCGAGAAACACGGTGCACCCTTCCTTCGTGACTTTTTCTCGATGTGCCCACCCCTCATGCCGAAGCCCTGGAGAGCGGAATCCAGAAGACTCATTACTTTGGTGTAGTCCTTCCTTTTTAAGTTCCTAGACGAGTTGAAATACACGGCATGGGAGACTCGCGGGAAAAGAACGATAAGGACGGCGTGCCCCTCGCTGCGCAAAATAAATGCACCTCAAATTAGCTAGCCTCCATATGAGCAAAGGAATGATTGAAATGTAAAGGCAATCGGGCAATGACTTACATTGGATGATAAGACACGAACCATTTCCTTCTCCTTATTCATCAGCATGAAATTTTCGATGTACTCCCTAGCAGTTTTAAGTTCATAGTGACCGAGCGACAAGAAGGACTCATGCATGTAGTATGGATCTGCCACCGCGATTTGCGAGATTTCCTCTCTTTTGATGACAAAGCTCATATGGAGCGCAAAAAGGCGGACGATCGTAAAATCGAGCCGCCTAGTGAGGAACATCTCAAAGATGTGATCAAACCGCAGGAAGAACACTTCCGCAGGCGCCGTGTCGACGTAGCCCATGCCCGGAGGCACACGCACCGCATAAAGTGGATATCCTGGATCCTTCGATGCGAGAAGGCTTTTCTCTATCGATAGTTCATGGTCGTGCAGTCTCCTGAGATCCCCTGATGTGCTCTCCAGCGGTTTCGGTGGGAGGATCGGCTCGCCCGCGACATGGATCAACGCCGTACCTTTCATCGGTACACGGTCTGCAAAACCGGTTGGCGGAACCGACTTGCTGCTAGAAGCATTGACAGCCTTTTTGGCAGCTAAGTCTTTCCTATTCGGTCTCTTCCTCGTCTTCTTCTGGGGGAGAGGTTGTGATGAGCCTTTCATAGCGCCCTTGATCGCCAACCCAAGTGTTGACGGGCTGAGCAAGGGTTGTTCATGCTGGTTTGAGGCGGCATCTGGAGGCGTGTCCTGCAAGGGTTGCACGAAGATTGACTTTTTGCACTCAGACCTAGGATGCTCCTACTCCGAAAGAATATCCATCTCCTCGTCCACATGCTCCTTATTGGCCGAGTCATATGGCTGACTCATCATTTCTACTTCCTGATTAATGAAGGCGGTGTTGAGGAATTGCATAGGGTCACCATCCTCGTCCATGTCATCATCCATTGCTTGCTGGAGCACGGGGGAGAAATCACGATCCCCTCTGCTTGGACCGCCTTCCTCGCATCGCTCGCCGCTCTCACCCAGCATAACAGGCGGCGCTAATAATTGCGGAGGCGGGGTGGTGGTGTTCATACCTTCTTGGGGATGTGTTGTCGTTGGTGTGGTCATCACGGCGGCCGATTCGACACGAAGAAGACCCTTCTGCCATAGGATGAAATAGCCCTTGCAGTCTGCAAGCCGCTTAGGGCTCTCGTCTTCCTCTCCCCCGAGTTGTACCGGAGGAGCCAAATCCTCGTGGCCCGGTTTGACACTCGCCACGGAAACCTTGAAAGTGGTATTGGGCATCTGCATGGTGTGGATCATCCGATCCGTGGGATTTATTATCGTTGCCTTTCCCACATCCACCGTCTGGCCATTGATCATGTATAGTAAGGTGCACGGGGTTCTCTCGGCCTGCGAAAACATGTCTACGGCGTCAGACATCCAAAAGGCAACGAAAAAGGGATATATTATAGATATAATGGTGTGACGCGTAATTACCGTGAGGGCGTCGAGCTCAGCCAAAGGCAAAGGCCCGCCTAGCACGCCAGAGACAGAGGATGGGCTGCTATGAGCGGCTAATGGAGCATGTCCGGATGCGAGAGCAGGCCCCGCTGGTGCGATGTTCACCGAGTTGCTCCCGACGAAGCTAGTACGGGGAAAATCCGCTGTCGTTTTGTCTGGATTTTGCTTCGTCCACTCGATAACAGCCGGGATCAAGGATGAAACCGAAGCTGCGAACTCATCTCTACAGGCAGCTAAAGCTGCATTGACTGCCGACTTGATCATCTCTTGTTTGGTCGCTTGTTCGGTCTCGGCTGCTTTTTTCTCAACCGCAAGCTTCACCTTCTCGTTGATGTTGACCTAACTAAACTTCCTTCTCTGCCTTTTGGCCTCAGGGTCCTCGTGGTAGTAGTGCTTCCACTGGGCACCGTCTCCGACGCCGTGCACACGTCCATGCTGCGGCCGAGTGTCCAAAGGGAGGCCCTTCATTATGTTCAAGGCCCGGTTGAGATGGGTGTCCCACTTGAGCCTCATCGTCAACTGAGACGATGAGTCGCTTTCGGCATCAAGCTTGTGTTGCTCTTTCTGCGAAAGAAACGTGGACTATTTACAAATGTTACTACAACGTGTATTCTGACTTGATGAGAAGCTAATATAAGGTGGAAAAAAAATATTACCAGTAATCTCATCAATTCCCTCGTGGGCGCGTCCGTGGACCAAACCTTTTTCTTTGAGTCCCACTTGTAGCGGGCCCTGATGAAGTCATACTCCTGCGGGTCGGTGAACTCCGCCAAGGGGTCTGGGATCCCCGCAGCTTCACGTTCCGCGTCCTCCTTGTCCCATATGGGCCTTTTGCCAATGTAACCACGGCTTCCGAGGCGGTGTTTCCCCGTGTTCATTTTCTGAAGCCCCTTGAATTTCGCGGACCTAAGCTTGGCTTCGTCGGTAGCGCAAGTGTCCTTGAATTTTAAGAACTCAGCTTCCGTAAGTGATGGATTCTCCGCAAAAATCTTGGACAAAGGTTTGTTCTTCTCAATCAATCGTTTCACCCTCACTTTCCACGCGGACAATGCGTTGCTGAACTTGACCATGGCGGCGACGTTTATGTCAGTCATGGCATCATCATCCCACGGAGTTTTGCTCTCATCCCGATCCGGGAACTTGAATCTGTTGTGCAGCTTCGTAAGGAGTAAATGTTCCATATTTGGTATACTCCTCAAGTCATAGTCGTTGATGCTCGCGGTTTCCCGTAGGATGCATCCGACTTGGTTGCCGTAGCACTTGCGAGCTTCCGCCGGCGCTATTGGCTCGAATTTGCCAGGATGCACCTCTGTCACTAGCAGTTTTTCGGTGCCGAGCTTGTTTGGTTTTAGTACCCTCTCCTTCTTATTTGCTGGTTCATTAGCGGTTTCAGCGCCGCCGGTGTCGGTGGCGCCGGTGTCAGTGCCATCGGTGCCATCAGGAGTGCTGTCGGACTCGATTTCGGCGTCCGTCGCACTAGCGACATTTGGACCTTTGTCTCGTAGCTGAGAAGACATATGGTCGAGGAAGGCGTGTTCATGCTGCTGCTAGTCAAAATCTTCATTTGCACCGGCTTCGTCGTTGGTCGACATGTTTCCTACGATATATTTAGTCTCCAAGTTTAATTCTCAAACTATAAAAAAAGGACTAAATACCGTCCTATCAAATATCGGGCACTCGATATGTCATACTTTGTAGCACAAGTCATGTCGAAATTCACGGTAAATTTCGGCATGACCTTTGCTAAAAAGTGGACATATCGGGAACCTGAAATTTGCCGAAACGGAAATAATTAAATCAACATTCCGGCAAAACATAGGCCCCTCGGATCCCTGCATATGGAAAAATGAACTTTTGCAGAGAGGACACTATAATTTGGTGGTTGTTTATAAAGTAGCATGAAATAAAATTCACAAAATAACTTTTACTCTTGAGAAAGCACAAACTCATGGATAACGGTATCATAAACAGACAAATTAGTTTGCAAGAGCAGAATATAGATAAAATTACTAGTGAACAGATCAAACCAGCAGCAAAAATGAAGCATGTTTTTTGCATGTTGAGACTTGAATATAGAACCATGCATGAAGCATGTGTATGTAAAAAACAAAGATCAAATGATCAGAAAATCGTTTGACCAGTAGAGCTAAGTAAAATGTTTTATTGGCTGATGAGAGAAATTATAGTTTCATATATATTATGCAGTTACAAACAAAATTCAAATGATGCATTGTATCATCTATGGCAAGGTTGATCTACAGAACTTTGTAACTAAGCCAAAAGTATCATCCTAGGTTCAATTGATAAGCGAAACAGGTTCTTAGCATTTTCTCAACTATATCCACGTCACAAAGTTATTTTATGCTCACCCCAGCCAGAACCATTAGGAAGCTCATGCCCATTTCTCTTCCCCTCATATCTTTGTTGTACTGTACATATGACGCAACAATTTGGTCGTGCTCACAGTTTCGCAATGGTAACTGAATTTTTTGACTCTTTTGTCTTTTTTAATTCAACTCTTGCATACATGATAAATCACTGATTAATTCATCTTAACAACCACTTTGAAAGACATTGTTGATGCCAAAAATAGCTCAACTATATCAAATAGGCCCATGACAAATATGTTATATGAAGAAGTCAATTACAGTCATCACTGGGAATGTTTATTGAAAAAGCAACAATACATTCACATTGGCAAATTTGTGTCTAATTAATTTGCTATTAGTATAGCGCGGCGCTGGTGCGAGGAGCTAGGGTTAGGAGAGGGGCCAAATGGGGAGAAGGAGGGGGTGGGGAAGAGGGAGGAGGGGCTGGCGTACCTGGGTCGACGGCGGCGGCGGGAGGAAGGTCGACGGTGGCGGTGGGAGGAAGGGCGCCGGGAGATGAGGGCGGCGGAGGCGCGGCGACGACGACGGCGACCGGGGAGACGAAGTTCGAGAGGGAGAGATAGAGGGGAATGAAAGGAAGAACCCGCCCGACCGGTTTAAGTGAAACTTAGCAGTAGCGGGCCCTGTCAGGGCGCGCTACTGCTAAACGTAGCAGTAGAGTGCTCTGACAGGGCCCGCTACTGCTAAGTTTAGCAGTAGCGCGCTCTGACAGGGCCCGCTACTGCTAAAACTTAGAGTGACCCGCTTAAGTTTTGTAGTAGCGCGCTCTGACAGGGCCCGCTACTGCTAAAACTTAGCAGTAGCGCGCGCTGACAGGGCCCACTACTGATATTTCTGGCATTTTTTTCCCTCTTTCCATTTTATTTTTAATTTTTTTTCCCGAACAACGACCGATACAATTTATATAATGTATATTTAACAGCGGCAATATATAATTTGACCGATCGATAACGCGGTTAAAGTGCAAGTATACAAAATAGATACATATATAGATTACAACACACATTTAGTTTCTCAGCGTCGAGGACGTTTCTTAGTGGTTGGTTTCTTTCCTTTTTTGTTCGTTTCCGAATAATTTAGGCCCTCGTTGTGACTTTTCCTTTTCCATGGAGTACGATCTTTCATAGGTAATGTAGTCTTCATTCTTCTTTTGACATATGCTTCATCGTCGTCGTCATCTTCCCTCATCGGGTTGCCGTACTGGTCATAGTCTTCTATGTTGGCGACTCCATCCATTCCGACGATGTTTCTTTTGCCTCTCCTCACGACAACATGGCTGGGATTGCTCGGGTCGGTTATGTAGAAACATTGTGTCACGTGCTTAGCGTGTATCCATGGCTCATTTTTGGCGATGACATTCACGGTAGCGCTCTTGGCGTCGGGTATAGACATAGTAGTGAAATACCGGTTTTCTCTTTCGAAATTCTTAGCCCATCTGACACGGAACATCGTCGCATTGTGTAGTCCAGAGTAGTTAAGCTCCCAGATCTCTTCGACCCTTCCGTAATATCTTTCAGTTGAGCCGTTGTCGTCAGTCATGCATTCTATCGTCACCCCCGAGTTCTGGAAATCACTTTTCATATCTCTGGCCTCCGTATAGAACGTGTATCCGTTTATATCGTATGCCTGATAGGTGAGGAAGTTGACAGCAGGGCCATGTGCTAAGGCGTATATGAGCAATGCGTCTATAGACCCCTCTTCCGGGGGATTGACAAGAACATGCTCTTTGAACCAAGGCAAGAAAGTGGAGTTGTGCTCTCTAGTAACTTCGGCGTCCGTCTTGCGTAGGCCCTGGTCATGGTACTTCTTGGCGATGGTTTGTTTGTGCAGTGTCACGAAGGGTCTACCACGTCAAGATGTTGTAGCACTACTAAGTTTGCCCTGTCAAAGTCATTGCGTCGATCCGAGTGGCTGACATGCAGTTCCCTCCGACCGTTGGTGTGACCTTCTCCTCCGAGCCTCCCATGGTGCTTGTTAACGGGCAAACCAACAACAGGGACGTCGTCGTCTCCGTTGCTTAGATAATTCTCGCAGAAAGAGATGCACTCTTGTGTCAGATAGCCCTGTACGATGCTTCCATCTGGTCGGGACATGTTACGAACGAATCCTTTGATGACCCCATTCATCCTCTCGAACGGCATCATGTTGTGCAGGTATGACGGACAAGGTCGATGATGTCGCCCACAATATGGACACACAGATGCACCATGACGTCAAAGAACGCGGGCGGGAAGTACATCTCGAGCTCACATAGTATGACAACAATCTCTTCATGTAGCCTTGTGAGCTGCTTCGAACTGATCGACTTTCGAGAGATAACATCGAAAAAATTATAGAAACCAGTAAGCGTGTCACGGACGTGCTTGTCCATTATCCCTCTAAGGGCAACCGGTAGTATTTGCGTCATCATCACGTGACAGTCATGAGACTTCATCCCGCTGAACCTTTTTTTCTGCATGTCTAGATATCTGCTTATCTTCCCACAGTAACCGGAACTAACTTTTATTCCGGTAAGACACTTGAAAAATTGATCGATCTCCTTCGAATTGAAGGTGAAGCAAGAAGGGGGGCAATATTTCTCTTCCTTCTTCTTTACTTTTTTGCCCCGCCTGCTGTCCCCCGCCTCTGTCTCCGTCTCTGTCTCGGCCGTTTTACGGGGCATGTGGAGATCTGCCCTTATTTCCAAATCTTCCAAGTCTTTTCTTGCCTTCGGCCCATCCTTGGTCTTCTCCGTCATGTTCATCAGTGTGCCAAGCAAACTCTCGAGAACATTCTTCGTGATATGCATTTGATCAAGACAATGAGGTGTATCGAGTTTGGGCCAGTACTCCAAGTCCCAGAAAACAGACCTTGTTTTCCATACCTTCAGCAGCGGCTCCGGTTTTTTCATCTTTCCAGGCGCGGGGCACTCTTTCCAGTTTTTCAACAACTCATCAATTTCGGCGCCGCTCCTCTTACGTGGAGGTCCTCGATGCTCAGCCTCACCATTGAATAGATCTCCACGGTTTCTCCACGGGTCATTCTTCTCGAGCCATCTTCGATGCCCCATGTACACGATTTTCGCAGACCAACCATCTTTCATTAGCTGCTGAGACGTTGTATCATCCATGCACCTCGTGCATCCGCAATATCCATGGCACACCTGGCCTGATACATATCCGTAACCGAGATAATCGTGCACCGTCGTCAGCACCGCGGCTTTCATATAGAAATATTCTTTTTCGAAAGCGTCCCATGTCTTGACTGGTGATTTCCATAACATTTCTAGCTCCTCTTTTAATAGCTCGAGATATAGATTAATATTATTTCCCGGCTGTTTCGGCCCTTGAATCAGAATGCTCATGTGTATGTACTTTGTCTTCATGCACTTCCACGGGGGAATGGTGTACATCCATACAAACACGGGCCATGTGCTATGGTTGGTGTTCTTCTTGCCAAACGGATTCATGCCATCTGAACTCACGCCAAGCATGACGTTCCTTGGATCAAGATGAAATCCATATTCGGCGTTCAACGCTCTCCACTGGCTTCCATCCACAGGGTGTCTCATCTTCGGATCATCTCCATCATCGGGCACCTTCCTGACCGCGTGCCACCGCATGAGCTCAGCTTCCTTAGGATCTACGAAATAACGCTGCAGACGAGGAATGATCGGAAAGTACCATACAACTTTCTGAGGAGATTTCTTTCCGGCCTTCTTGTATCTATCAGCATTGCACACCGGACAACTGGTTTTTTCTGCGTTCTCGTTCCGATAAATGATGCAATCGTTGATGCATGCATGGTATCTAATGTGCGGCAGATCAAGAGGGCACACAATCTTCTTGGCCTCATCGATACTAGTAGGACAAAGGTTCCCCGGGGGAAGAACTGTCTTGTTTAGATACTTGAGATGATCATCGAGGCTTTTGTCGCTCCATTTGTTTTTAGCCTTCATCTTTAGAAGTTCGAGCGTGAAACTCAAGCGGGTCACCTCAGGAGCGCAACCATCATACAATGGAGTCTTCGAGTTTACCTCCAGTTGCTCCAACTTGGCCTCCTCTCTAGAACCAGCTCTGTCGCTAGTCGTCTTCTTGCGAAGCAGGTCTCGAACATGAGGGTCCCGCACGATTGAATTTAGTAGCGACGAAGGATCCGTCATGTCCGCATATTCTCCGTCATGTTCGGTCTGATCTTCTCCGCCATTACCATGTGCGGCCTCTTCTCCGCCGTCATTTCCAGCGCCCTCTTCGTCTTTGGATCCATCAATCATCTCTTCATCCGCTGCCATGGGGTTATTGGTTGCACCGTCGATATCGTCATCATCATCTTCAGTTATCCATCGAGTATAGCCATCCATGAAACCATATCTAAGCAGGTGCGCCTTCAAACGTCCACTCTTAAAGGGGTCCAGCCAGACGCCTTCTTTGCATTTTCGACAAGGACATAAAATCTCCTTTTCATTTTTTTCAACCATGTCGTCCACTGCGGATCGCAAGTATATATCCACCATCCTTCCACAGACCTTCATGGTCGCCTACGAGTTATACAAACAAAAGATTATAACGACATGCATATGCATATCAAAGTCATACAAAAATTCGGCATGACCTTCCTAAAAATAGGACATATAGAGTTTGCCCGAAATTCGCCGAAACGGAAGTAAATCGACATTTCGCAAAACATAGGCAAACTCTCATATCACATCTCATCTCATGCATCAACATACCTAGCTAGCTAGTAATTAATTAAGAGAGAGAGAGAGAGAGAAAGTATATACCTTTTGTTAAAATATCACACTTGGGAGATGCTTGCACTAGCTAGTGAGGGGAAGGAGACAAAGGTGAGAAAGAGAGATAGCTAGATGCATTTATGCATGATATGTGGTGGTGGAGGAGGAGCAAATTAGAAGGAAAGAGAGAGATATTGCATTAATGAAGATGGTGTGTAGTGCAATAATGGAGATGGTGTAATGCATTAATGGAGATGGACAAGAGGTAGGAGAAGGAATGAGGAAGAAGAAAGTGAGGGAGAGAGAGGAGGGGGGAGGGGGATGGTTGGTGGAAAAGGTGGCTGCTGCGCCTTACCAGTAGCGCCTGTACCGCTACGGCGCTACTGCTATTCTTTTAGTAGTAGCGACCCAATAGGTCACGCGCTACTGCTATTTGCGGGCCTCTGGGTTAAGTTGGGTCCACATTAGCAGCAGCGGGCGTAACGGAAGGGCGCTACTGATAAGTAGATAGTAGTAGCGGGCTTTCCAGGGGGGCGCTGCTACTAAAACTTGTCATCTGGGTTTGGTGGGGACCACCTTTACCAGTAGCGGGTCCACAGATGAGGCGCTACTGATACAGGCATATCAATAGCGAGCGTCCATATAGCGCGCTACTGCTAATTAGCAGTAGCGCCTGTCTTTAAAGGGCGCTACTGTTAAGCCTCTACCTATAAGCTTTTCCCTAGTAGTGCTAGATAGTGGGTTCATGCCTCCCGATGTCCAGCTTGAGTGACAGAAACATGGGACTAGGGAATGTGTTCTTGCCATTAGGGGTAAAACAACGGTGCTTGTGACTGCGTGTTATAAGTGTTGCTTACATTACGCATAGAGTGTTAAAGCAGTTGTCCGTTGCTTTGGGCTGACAACACATAGTTTTGGCTCGCAACTTAATACCAGCGAGATGTTCTGGATAGATATCTCAAGGTGGATGATTAGTAAGTAGATGCCGATGAATAAACGGTCTACTTGTTTTGGTGTAATGCCTACATGATTGAAGCTTGCACTTTCTGTAGCATAATTAGCATTGCGGTGCGTTTATAATTCTGTTAATTTCCCAGCTGTAATTTGTTCACCCAACATAAGTTTTATCGTATTTTGGGAGAGAGACATCACTAGTGAGCGCCATGATGCCCCGGTCCATATACTCATCATATATTTACACCGCTGCAATTTACCGCTTTTACTTTCTTTTCCTGTTGCACTTTTATTTCCTCTTGCGTTTAATCCTTTGTAAACAGCAGGACGGAGGGATTGACAACCCCTCTGACTCGTTGGGTGCAAAGTTAGTTGTGTCTTGTGTACAGGTCTAGGTCAAGCAAGTTGCTGGCGCCGCTGTCTGCTAGCCACCAACTCGTAGTCTTCGGAATCCTACTCGAGACATAAACCTTGGTATCTTACTGAGGGAAACTTGCTGCTATCTACATCATCGTCACCTTGCACTTGGGGTAACCAACGAGGGGTGTATCTACACCAGCAAGCACCGAAAAGGAACATCTGTGGGCAACCGCGGATGGCATCATGCCCCTCGCGTCTGTCACTATGGACGATCGCACCTCGAGGGGTGTGCACCTTCCCCAAATTGGGATGGAACACCGCTGTCCACTTCAGGATCGGCATCACGATCTTAGCCAATAGCTAGGTTTTCCTTTAATCTACTCGACTAGCCGAGATACCATATCGAGGGATCTGCCGGAATCAACTTCGACATTTATGACAAAGGTGTTGAAATGGTGACGATTTTCCTCACAACATGTTGTAGGTATATGTACAATAAAAATAGAGCCGATTTCTGCAATGACTTGCTTGTAATTTTTTTCTTATAAGAAATTATTGTCAGGGTTGATTTTATCTAATCCATGGCCTTCTATCTTTTATATTAGAAGAAAAATCTATTTGCGAATAGGTACATAGTATAGTGTATTTCCTAATTCGGTATAAGAACGATGTATTTTTTTGATAATCTATAAGAACGTATCGAAGAGAGACACGAAAAACCCTTTTGAATTAAGTGAAAAGTAATCTAAATTACTCCTACTTTCTCGGTTTAAAATTAACTAACGTTAGATACATCATTCAGCATCATTCAGCATCAGTTAATTTCATTCAGCCCCACCACCCAGGCGACCTGGTGGGCCGCGCCACCAGGTCGCCTGGCTGCCTGGTGGCCCCCCTCCGGGGCTCCTTCTGGCTCCCTGCATTATTTCTTCAGAAAACGAACTTCCCCGAATTTCATCCTGTTTGGAGTTGTGGAAGTATACCCCCTTGATGTGTGATTCTCCGGATGTTTCCTGACTCAGATGGTTGGGCTCCGGAAAACTGTAAGTTGTGCAAAACAGGGCAAAACATCATAAGAGATGCATCATAATATGGAATATATCAATGAATAGAGGTAAATTATGATACAAAATAGTGATGCAAAATGGACGTATCACCATGTTTGGTCGGTTGCTGGACTTCATTTTCAGGGGAGCTTCGAAGAGCCATTCTTGACCTAGGAAATCATGGAGGATGATGCTCAAAGATGGACATCGACCATGAAGCAACCAAGCTCAGAGACCAGTCCAAGGGCTACTGATGATGTTAAGGCTTAGGGGGTGGTTAACGGCCTGAATGGTCCAACTTGAGGACCCCTAGGTCGATTTCCGCCCTAGGTCATCAAGCTAGCCCATGGACTGTAAAGGAGGAAGGTTCTAAAATCTTTATCGATTAAGATAAGAAGATCGTATTCGTGGATGCCTCTCGCTCAACACCGACGTAGTTGACTAGAATCTTTTAAACCTTAGGACCTCGGTCATCTATATAAGTCGGTGTCGGGCTAGTCAATAGACAAAACAAGTTAGATATAATTAAAGGACCCTGATAAGTACCACACGTATGGTGCTAAGGGGCTTGGACCGAATGTTCCCATCGCCACATATATTATTATTACTAAACAGTAAAACAGAGCTAGCTACTAACCCTCTCAGCGATTTGGCGTGCTTAGTCGTCTGATCTGGTGTTCACGGTTCAGATCGGCTGGTCGTCTCGCTGCACGTTATCGGACGCGCAGGCATATCACATTGTGGGTCTGCGGATCATGGGTGGGCAGCTGCTCCTCAGGTCAAAATGCCTGCACTAGGGTTGTTTCGGGCTATGGGCCTGTTGTAAACCCGGTAGACTGTGTTGTATCCCCGTCGACGTTGATGAGTGAACCCTCTTCCCCCCTCCCTCTCTCTTTCAGCGCCACGAGGAAACCTAATTGTGCTCTTGCGTCGCGACGACGAGCCGCCGCCGACGACGATGGCCTCGCCGTGTACAAGCCACGTTACAACATGCATGCACAAATGACGAAACTGATGATGTTAGTGGGAATATTTTGGGTTTTCTAGTTTGTAAAATGTTTTATGCCTTAAAGGGAAAATCTGATTGAAAATCTGTTTTCACCATTAAATCATCGCGACAAGATCTTCAAACTAGATCCCATATCATCAAAGATTGGGGTGAAAAGTTCCCATGGTGTATTCACTGATTTAGGTTTTAAAGTAAATTTTGACATGTTACAAAAACGAATGAATTTTGCCATTGTCGAAAAAGCTAAAATTGTCGTGACGCGTAAACTACATTTTTCCTAATCTCATAAAAGCTACAAATTGCCAAGGTCAAACAAAATGTTATTCTTTTTCCATTCTTTTACCATGTTACAAAAAATACTCATGATGTAGATAAAATGGAACTAAAACTTGCCATGGTGAATTACTAAATTTTTCCATGAACTAATTTTGACATGATTCATAACTAAAAAAAATATATCATCAATTAAATAAAGGACAATTTGTTTTATACCCTTAGTTGTGTACCCCTCGGTAGGTTTACCCCTAGTTTTGGAAAACACTCGATCTTACCCAACTCATTTTGGTTGTCTTATGTTTTTGCCCTTTGACCGTTTGATCGTAACTTTGAAAATTTCAGAACAGATTCATATTAACTCGGAAAAAATGAAAATAAGATATCAAAATATTCAGAAAAGCATCACCTATATGTGCATGTCATTTGCATTCATTAAAAATGTGTCGGAAAGTCCCCATTTCAATTTGAGCTTATATGATCTTAGCATGAATAGCAAAATTGAATTAAAAAAAATCAATTACTAAAATTTGCCATGGTAAATTACCAAAGAATTTCCGTGATCCATGAAATAAATTTGCCATGGTTCATACAAATACTCCAAAATTTGACGTGGCAACACATGTTTATTTGCCATGGTAAGAACACATCTTAAATTGACATGACAAAATAATAGATTGGATTGACCATAGACACAAAAAGGAAAGAGTTTGCCATGTGTAGATACAAAAATTTACCATTGTATGTATAGTAGATTTGCTATGGACACACACAAAAAGTCGCCGCGGGCGCAGCACCACACCGCCGACAGGTTCTCCACCCGACCCACAACCCCCTTCCCCCATCGCAGCACGTCGAGATGCACCCGAGAATCTCCTCGATGCATCTTTATCCCAGGAGCCCGCCATGCCGCGCATCACCCCCACCCCACCCCCGTCGGATATCTGTGCTCGGGGTCCACGGGCCGCCGCCGCAACTCACCGGAACCCTCGCTCGATGAGTGAAAAGTAGTTGAAATACAATTGTAGCTTTAAACGTAGAAGAAAAAGTACTTGAAATATATCATGGTAACTTCAGTGTAAACACCATGGTAAGTTATGTACTACTGTACTACATATGTGATAATTTTTGACCCAAAAAAGTCTTCGAAACATATCAACATGTGTTCTAGTTTTGAAGATCTCGTCGCGATGGATTTAATGGCGAAAATAGAATTTTAATCGGATTTTTCATTTAAAAGATAAAACATACTCCCTCCGATCCATAATAAGTGTCGCTCATTTTGTACATGAGCGGCACTTATTATGGATCGGAGGGAGTATTAAAGATTGAAAATACTAAAAGATTGTTGCTGATATCATCAGTTTCTTCATTGTATGCATGCATGTGTGTAAGAGAAGGAAAAACGTGTGGCACTTATCATTTAGGTAATTCAATCCCTCGATAGTGCCGTGTACTTTTTAGAAAATAGGCTTTCACCCCGCTTTATAGATAAAGCATCGACCACAGGTCCAATCCACAGGTTCAAGTTACAACATAAATCAATCCCAGCTGGGGCCACAACACAACATGCCCAACAAAGAAAAAAGGGTAAACGCCACGGTATGAGAAATAAGGGTAAACACCACAGTAGAACATAGTGCCGTGTACTCGATACACCATGTGGCAATAATACAATACAATAAGAAAGTAGGGTATTACCTGGATCCCGCCTGAACCTGGGTAATATGGTCTCATGTTTTCCTTCAATCTATTCGCCTAGCCGGGATACCATATCGAGGTATCTGTTTGAATCAACTCCACATTTATAGCGAAGGTCCAGAAACGGTGATGATTTTCCTCACAACATGTTGTAAGTATATGTACAATAAAAATAGAGCCAATGTTTGCAATGACTCGCTTGTATTTTTTTTTCTTATAAGCAATTATTGTCAGGGTTGATTTTATCTAATCCATGGCCTTCGATCTTTTATATTAGAAGAAAAATCTATTTACGAATACGTACATTGTATATTTCCTAATTCAGTATAAGGACGATGCATTTTTTGACAATCTATAAGAACGTAGCCAAGAGAAACACGAGAAACCCTTTTGAATTAAGTGAAAAGTACTCTAAATTACTCCTACTTTCTCCGTTTAAAATTAACTAACGTTAGATACATCATTCAGCATCAGTAAATTTCAAAAGAAGTACTGTACGACGGGTTGAGACAAAAACGGAAATGCGTCCCCCAAGCTAGCGACTGCCGTGTCGTAACGCGCGTGGTCCGGGGCGATGCGATGCGATGCAGTGTGTGAACGCCACCAACTGTCTCAAACTCAGCGATGAGTAATCACAGGGCGCCCGTAACCCTCGATAGGTGCGTGCGTGCGTGGCGTGCGTGCATCTAGGCCGCCCCGGCTGTCCGGCCGGCACGGAAAGCGCTGCCACTGCCACGCAAATCAAATCGTCGACACGATACGCGCTGCACACACGGCACGGTCCCCGTATGGCAAGCGTAGTACGTAAACGTGCGGCATTTAAAGTGGGCGCAGCTAGCCGTGCATGCATATGCATGCATCGGGGTGCCGGTGCATATCTGCCGCGCTCCGGTACCATTTGTGTTCATCCAAAGTACTAGTATCAAAGAGGGTAGATGTCGGCAAACCAATTTGGACAGTTTGTGTGCTTGTATTAGCATTGATCAGGTTCACTATATGCAATTTTAATCTGTTTAATAGCCTGTGTTGTACTTGATTCATATCAAAATCTAGATAGTTGAAGTACACTACAACTACTTATATTTCGATATGGAGATAATATATGATTTCCGATCCGTACAACCCTCAAAAAACACCTTTGGACCTACGTTTGAATTGGTCATTTCTCCACAGCCAAGGTCAAGCGATGCAATTTGTTGCCGATGAAAGTTGGAGGCTGCACGCAACGAGTCACATCTGGAAAAAAAATTAGAAAAGGAGAATATATTAATATCGAAATGATACCAATTACATCCGGCCTCTGCAACTACGCACTGCCCAAGAGTCGGTATGGATGCACTCAGCCAACCAAAACAAAAAAAGAAGAAATAAAAAGAAAAGTCCCGCTACAGAGTTACAATCCTTGCAGCAACAGTACAACCACCACCAAGCCAACACCTGATGTCCAATTCTTTAAAAGCACCGCTTTCAAGAAGGAATCGGTGTCAGGCACAACCAATTAAGGACAGACCTTGGGTTTACACCCTGAAGATAGTCCCCGCTCTCGAAACAATGTCTTCAGCAAGATCATTGCGAGGCACAACCAATTAAGGTCAGACCTTGATTTTCATCCAGAAAGGTGGGACTTTGAACTTCACTTGTGTTGT
This sequence comes from Bromus sterilis, assembly GCA_950022295.1. Classification (NCBI taxonomy): domain Eukaryota; kingdom Viridiplantae; phylum Streptophyta; class Magnoliopsida; order Poales; family Poaceae; genus Bromus; species Bromus sterilis. The sequence continues at coordinate 13,230,057 of OX465596.1, forward strand.
CGTCCCCGCTACCATACTGCTGCGACGATTCCTGAAACTCCGAGCCAGTTCCTCATCGACACAAAGAATCCGATCACCATTGCAAGTCCTCCAATCTCAGCCTTCATGACATTCTCACCTCTGAATTCACCATGGATTTGCCCATAATGGCAACAGAGCAGAGCTTCTCGCCATTTTTTGCGTTGCGACCGAATCCCAACCGATCCAGCAATCTCCAGGCATATGCCCATGGGAAATCGCCGACGAAGCCTTCCGGAACTCGACACTCCAACCAGATCAAAGAAGACACGCATCCAGTAGATCTTCTTCTTTGCGCGGGAGAAACCCTAGAACCGCCACCTTTATTCAAAGCCAGGCCGGCAGCCCCACGCATCCGGCCTTCACCGGCCGCCCGACCCAACGGAACAAAGCCGTCAGATCGAAGGCGACCCTGGCCGCTACGCCCTCACACAGAACGATGAGCAGCACTACGGGGGAGAAGAGGGTCGGACCAAGGCAATGACGGGCACAGCTGCCGCATCCAGCCCTCGGGCCCAGAACGTCGCCGCGCGCCGCCGGACTGCACCGCCTTCCCGCCGCTCCACAACCGCATCACCCCGCCGCCATGCCAGATCGGGCGCCGCGCCGAGTCCCTGCGCCCCCCCCCCCCCCCCCCGTCGGATCCGCCTCTCCACGCGAAGAGAAAGAGTGGAGGGGAGCCGTTCTTGCCCTCACCGCCGATTGATGGCAGGGGCGCCGCCGCCGGCGGCGGCGGCAGCAGCCAGGAGATCCCGCGGCGGCTAGGCTTTTTTGGAGGTTGGGGTCGCCCCAGGAGCCGCCCGCGCGAGCGACTCGGGGACGTGAGGTTTTTCGGAGCCGCATCTGAAATGGTGTGTTGTTTTTCGGAGCATCGTCATTACTCTCTTCATCCCTCTCTCATCACTCACTCTTCCCATTTTTCACTTTCACACAGGTGACGACGACCAGAAGATTTAGATGGCGAGCGGCAAAGACGAGCATCTAAGCAAAATCTAGATGTCGAGCACTGGCTTCATGACCTCAAGCATGCGTTCATCAATGATGGTAAGCCCTTTGTTCATAGCGGAGACAATTTATACCATGCGCACATTCGATTTATGCATCGTGCATAGACATTCGATTTAGGCATCATGCACTAGGTATCCAATCTACCATGCCAGGTTCAATTTGATACTCCATTTAGGCATGTTTGATCGGTGATTTGAGCGACTCTAATGGGAGTGAGTACGATTTTCACAAGGGGGTGTCAAATCGAGCTCACATTCATTCAAATCCATCTCAACAAGAACTACATTCGACTTGGGCATATTTGATTAGGGATTTGAGAGGTGTGAAAGGTGCCTTGAGGCTAGTCAGCATCTGTCATATCCTCCTCCTCCTTGTCCATAACGATTGTGGCGGAAGTGCAGGAGGCGGTGTGGTACATGGATCAATGCATTAACATCTTGTTCATATATGTCCCTACATTGATCTCCTGTTCATAAATGCAGATCGATCAGGCTGCTTCAGGGAACACCTCCAAGGGAGAGGAGGTTCTGGCCGACAAGAAATGTATAGTGGTTTGGAGGAAGACGGAGGCCCCAAGAGGGCGAAGAACTACAGACATTTCCATGAGGAGGTCGAGCCAACCTAGTTCTACAAGGTCATCCTTGAACCTAAGCGGGAGTGCATGCCATTACCCAACTTGTTCACCCAAAACTTAACCATCATCCCAGAGGTACTCATGTTGAAGATGAACATCGGTTGCGCCTGAAGGGTACGTTACGGTCCTGAATACCAACGACAGGCTCACCCTTGATAATGGGACCCCTTCACCATTGTTCATCAGATCAGGATTGGGTACCTCGTCCCCTGCAAGCTGGCGAATCCAAAGACCTTGAAGGTGATCGTCTTCAACGGCAAGAGCGTTGAGGTGGTGACCAAGTGCGAGAAGCATGAGGAGGCCTTTTCTATGGATGCCTAGGAAGGTATCTACGCACCCTAGAAAGTTGATGCATCTTAGGAAGTTATATGTGCACCTTAGAAAGTATTCTCCGTACCTTAAGACTTTCCTGCCACTGTTTGTCGTTTAACTGCTTATCAGTTGTGTGTTAAGGCTTCGGATTATGGATTTATGCTATGCCTGTTTATCTCTGTTTTTCTTGTAAGTGCGCCCATAATCTCACCACTCCAACAAGAGGTTTCCAGACTATAGGTTTCATGTAACCAAACATCACACACTTTGCATCTGCCTTGAACAGACTATATATAACTAAACATTGTTCGTGTGATTCTTCTCAACCAGGCTGAAAAGGACGCACCATGTCAAGCTATGCACAACGTGATTTTCAACCTTGTGCCCACTCAGCCAAGCTCGTGTAAACCACATATACGAGGAGGTAGAAAACGATGTAGTCTATCAAACGCACCCGTATACAAGAGTCCAGCTCCAGCTAACCAAGTGGTAATGCATACACCTTTTGGTACGTTTGATCAAGGCAAGGGCTGTTCACTTCAGTCTCTTGCATGGTAGCTAAGCAAAGCAGCCATGAGAGAGCTGTGGTGTGGTAGCTAGATAGACTTGAGCCCTGGAAACCGGGTGACTAGACTAGACTAGACCCTTGAGTCCTTTGTAGTACATGTTGCACTAGCACGCCCCTGCTTGCTGCACTAGAATATGGTCACATGGGCAGGATGCTTCTTATTCCCCTCATGGCCCATGCCTCTGCGCCTGCGCGCGCGCATGTGTGCATGGCAGTGCCAACTGATCGATCGATCGATCGAGCTGTGACGACTGATGGAGGGTGACGAGGGCAAGACCAGACTGAGATACTCCTCCATCCACTGAGCGAGCTCTCCTCTAGGGCGACGCGATGGCGCCGGGAGTTTTTTAAGCTCCATCGGCCCAGGCCCGAACGTGGGAGTTGGGCAAGGGAGTTAATGGCCGTGAGTGAGCTGGACAAAATCCAAAATCATTCTGCGTCATCATGTGAACTCGGAGGTTGGTGCCATGGCATGGCATCGCCGCTCCTTCTCCAATTCGCTAACGAACTTTGAAAGGCCGTCGGTTACTAGAAATACTATGGCATTGGAGTCTGACTGAACTATTGTTTTTCTTCTAGATAAGGGATTATAAGATAAAAAAAAACACATTCACAAAGCCGACTGAACTATTCTTGCGTATTTTACAGACAAATGTTTTTTGAAAGGAGAAGCATTTTTTCAGAGGAAACGCTCCTGCCTATGTATATAAACCGTATAAAGAACCAGATCAAACCACAAAGACGAAGCAAGTGGGCAAACCAGATAAAATAATAGGAGGCACGAAGGAGGCTAGGACCATATGACCAGTTCTCTCGCAAGAGGACAAGCCCTAGCTAGGGCTGCACCTTTGCCACAGTTCGAAGCAGGACCACGTTCGATTAAGTTATCTCAACTGTGACAGTGCCGCGAGAAGATCTAGAGGATTAGTCCGCGAGCAAGCTTGCGAGATCACCAAGTTACACGACGGCGACGCTTATCATCGGGAATCCAAAAAGACAAGAGTGGCATGCATGAGCAGCATTCCCTCCGGAAGAAACAGTTCAAAAAGCAACAACCCTTGTCATTACTTAGAGCATGGTTAACAGTATAGCATTCCCTCCGGAAGAAACAGTTCAAAAAGCAACAACCCTTGTCATTACTTAGAGCATGGTTAACAGTATAGCCGACTACAAGGAGATGCCATGTCATATATAGCTAACCTTATAGTCAACTAGTACAATAGTTAGCTATACATATGTAATACTTTATTGATATATGCCCCATATATCTGTCTCACAAAGTGCCTAGGAGCACGTGTTGCAGCTGGCTACTAACTAGTAGCCCGCTTCTCTTCTCTCTCTTCCAACTAAGCAAAAATATAGTATTTTAATGATTACAGCCTGCTGATTGTACCTATTGTACTTACTCTTAGCTGCCACTACACTAATTTAACTATTCCACATTTATTATTATTTGGATCTCTCCTAGCTACCAGTACGCGTGTCTACCCTTCTTATTGGCGCCATATCGATTGTTCCCCTGTTTGGTTGCAATTCAAGGAAGCTCCATACATTATTAATTCCATCCCAAATGCAAAATGTAGGTAGGTACCATATGTTGATACATATATAAACATTATCACAAGCTTTTGCAGACGTTCTTCAATAATAAGCAAACATATATAGTAGTATATATAGCTGTTTTGAATCTTCAGTTGATCATATCCTGACTAAAAAAATGGGGCCACTCTTAATTTTGATGCTGAGATTCTCTAGGCATTAATCAAAACAGATCACATTAATCACAGCATGACACACACAGGACAAATGTATTCCATCTAGAGTTCTAGACTGTACTCCATCCGATTTGTTTAATTAAGCTAGTACATGGGTTAAACAATGAGGAAGTGGTCAGTATTTCTAATGCGAGGACAGGCTGCCCTCAATTCCAATCCAGCGACAGTTCCCCGTAACTAACTCCAAAACAATTCTTTCTGGTGCTTTGTGAGATGAGATCAAATAAATTATTAAAGATGGACAACTGATCGCCGTCTAGACAGTACTCTACAGCAATTGTCAAGAAGTCAATCCAGTTCGACAAGAAACACAGCATGTAGTAATTAGAGAGACCATTAGCAGTATAATACCACTTCAATTTGGAATCTTTTTGGGGACCTAGAGAGATATACTAGTAAAAGAGGGGGATTTAAAGAAAACATCACACTGACAGGCCGTGTACACTGTCAGCGGAAAACAAACATTAGTGCACAACCCTCCAAAAATACCGCATGCTTGAATGTGTGTGTGGTGCGAGACTCTTGGCCTTGACTCGATTCCGATGCCTTTGCTAAGTCAAACTGATCAAAATCATATCCTCGTAATCCTATGACAATTAGGTTACCAAGGGCGATGGCTGAACAGATTCCACACGGCAGAGGTAAAAAGAGAAAGACGCGGGTTGAATTCATGGTTGACTAGTAAACACATGCATATGTTGGATTCTTCTGTTTATTCCTTTACTTATGGACATAGTACTAACCATTAAAAATTATCTTGAAATTTACCATCACTGTTTTGAATTAATCCTTGTCTTAACTCATACGTCTATATTTTTATTCAATAATTAATTTTCACGGTAAATATATATTTGTGTACTTCTAGTTAAGTGACACATGCATGCAATATTGCAGCTTAAGATAACTAGATGCAATATAATTATGTGATATTTCCCAAGAAATCCAATGAGCCATGAAGGAGACTTGGAGTGTGACAGGGTCTCCATACAACACCGTATGCATTTTAGAAGATGACCTTTGAGTCTAAAAAAGACACATGCATACAATATTGCATTTCATGACAAGGAAATGACTAGATTTATGCGATATATGCCGAAGAAATCATATGAATGAGGAAGGAGCAGAGTGGGAGCGTGACTATATCTAAATTTATTTTATTTTATTTTGAAAATAGTCGTCCTCATTTAACCTTGGAGTCTAGCCAAGGACCGGTCGGTTGTCATCATATACCTTGAACATGTAACAATATGGTAGTTTAACCCAGTCCTAAGAACTACAATTAGGTTTTTCTAGGTGGCCATTGTTCAGACTTCAGCGCACACGACTGTGCTGACGAAAGATATATACAAGACTCGATCAGCAAAAGAAGTTTAGGTTAATTTAATACCGGCAGAATGCAGGAGGAGATAATATCGAACTTTAACAGCCTCCTAATGCGTGCTCCGGATCCCTTGCGCCTCGAAGACCACCAGTCGGGCGATGCATATATGCATATCCCTTGTCCTGGAAAAATCAGGCTACAGGGTTATGTGCGCGCAAGGGATCCCTTGTCATTCAGATTCAAAGAAGCTTCCCTCAGAAAGCTACTTGAGTTAGTTTAAGAACCACTTGATGCTGATCGATCCTAATTATCTCATTATAGAATCCTAATGAATTTAAGTTAGGAGCGAGTTCAGTGTGATTTGACCCATTCCAAGTGACCAAAATCTATGTGCTTAAACGGTTCCCGGTGGGATATGCATGCATGTCCATTTATTTGAAGAGGCTTGGTTAGCTTTGTAAGCAAGAGAAATATTAGTTTTGTTAGTAGCACAATGGAATTGCATACGTGGTTTTCTATTTATATACCTAGCTAATTGGTTTTTTTTTGTCACGCATGCGGCTAACGACGTCATTGGTTACAAATGTCATTGAATAATATGCAAGTATAGCATACAATATGTTCATCTGGATTCTGGTGCACATCTTAATCATCGTGTCATGGTCTGGGGTGAGGCATTTCCAGTAAGTTACCCCTCATTAGACAACCTTATAATTTTATGAAATATTACTAATATATCTGACATCAAGAACCAGCAAGCAGGATACTATTCTTTCTCCAGGCAGCACGTCGTTGTACATGTTGTCCTTCAATACCACGAGCACGTTCATATTTATGAAATCAATCGATAACAAAATGGCTGGATGATGTAGAGAAACAATAAGAGATGATAACTTATTATACTTTCTCAAGAGAAAACTATGCTCCTATCACTTTCGTATCCGCCAGCATCTAATTAATAACACAACCATCTCGATATTGTATTAGTCTACTAGATTTACATCTGTATTCATATATAATAGTACTCCATGATTTGGTACATCAAAGTTTTTCTAACAAGCATGACCAGCTGCTGAGTCCCGGCCTCTTTCAGATTATATATCCTCTCGAGCAAATAATCTGTGTCTTTACCCAAAATGTTTCCTGTGAATCACCATATATAGCCGAGGAATTGAATATTACTGTACTCTAGAGTTTAGAAGGATCTGCTGCCAAGCATGCATGCAAACCTCTTCTACAAGATATGTATGTGCATCCAAAGATATTTGCAACTGAGTGGGTTCGTGGGTAACAAAGGTTGTATTTGACATCACAGTGGATTGTCATAAGGCACTCTTTCACAACAAATTATAAGTTCAGTAGAACAAAGTTGAATTCGAAGATCTCAAACTGAACCTAAACGACCTCTCAACCCAGTCAAAATTTAGGGCTCTTAACTACTGGAACGTGAAGCAATTAGTTATGAGTTGGTGTGACAAGATCTAGTTATGAGCTAGGCCAACTCACCGCAGAAAAAAGTACCGAAAACAACTATGCATTACATGCATGTACAGGAGGAGACAGCGCACGTCCATTTTCAGATCAAAGTTTAGCGTGTGTGGGTGTGCGCGCGGTAAAACGACCAAAAGTAAATGGAACTATGCATCACTGTACGTTACGTACGACCACATATGTGGCATTTTCATGTACTACCACCCTTGTTGAGTCAGTATGTTAACTGGCTGCACGCAACCACAACAAGCTGCATGCTGCATCGATCCAGATAACTGTGAACTTTCCATTTATACAGCGCAAGGAGACCTATCTGGACCACAAACATATTTGCAGATAGGAAGGGTATGCATCATGTAAATGTCCGTTAACTTTTATTTCTGGCAACATTTTTAAGTTGTGTGCTGAGAGTGCCAAACATATGGAAAATACCATTGTGGCTAATGAACAAGGACACTACAATGTGTCAATCATATAATGGCGGTTAACATCAATGGTGTCGTTGGGTCCTTCTTTCGCACTTCCCCGAGGGGAGGGGAAGGGGGGGGGGGGGCTATCTCGTGGTGAAAATGTTGGCTGCCATTCTAGATACGGCCAAAGCGACTGGCCACATCCGCGACTTAATCCGGCATATTGTTTTCTGGGGGTTGCTATGCTTTCAAGAGATAATTGGGCTCACCATTAATTTCAACAAGAGCGAGGTCATGGTATTGGGTTACCTTGAGGAGGAGCGGTAGCGGATTGCCGACCTCTTTAACTACAGGCGGTTGGGGTCATTCCCCATCAGCTACTTAGGCACCCTGATTAATTACTCCCGTATCCAGATTAAAGATCTTCGGACTATTTTCTCGTGGGTGCGGCATCAGGTGGAACCCTTGTCAAGGCCGGTTCCTATCTAAAACTACTAGGACGGTGCTCATCAACACATCGATCCCTCTAGTCTGGTGATGTATGTGATGGGGTTCTAAAGTCTGACGGAGACTCTCCACCATGACATTGCAAAGTATCAGTAGTGGTTGTCCTGGGCTGGCAAGGGCGAAAAAAGTACCATATAGTTAAATGGTCGGAGATGTGCAAACCTAAGGACCAGGGGGTCTGGGTCTCATATCCACTAAGCGCATGAACATTGCTCTTTTGATGAAGCGGCTCTACTGAATCGCGGTTGGTGAAGGGGTCTTTGGCTTTAGTTCATCGAGGCCAAGCACCTCCGTAGTCAACCGCTCGCTTTATGCTCTCGGTCAGGTGGTTCGCAATTCTGGTAATCGGTAATCTAGATGCTTCGATCCTTCACCTTGGGTCTTTGATTTCGGTGGGGCCTGGATCGTCGACTCAGTTTTGGCTTGGTAGGTGGTGATACACACAACAATTCACCCACCCGCTTCCAAGCCATCTTCGTCATTTGTGCACTCACGCACATCTCGATGGAGGTGGCCCTTAATTCTATGGGTCTTTGGCTCCACGGAAATAGCCCAATGGGATGATATACTGAAATGTATGGCACTACATCTTCCTTGGGTCATCCCTGATAGGATATCTTGGCACCTTGAGTCAAGTGGGAGATTCTCCACATCGTCTCTCTATATCGTGATTGCGACAACTCTGAGTCCTAAGGAGATGTCCATGTTGTGGGCTATCAAGCTCCCCCTCAAGATTCTGATCTTCTTGTTGCAGTTGGTCCGCAGACGCATACCTTCTAGGGTGGAGGTACACAAACGCAATGGATCAGGCGATGTCATGTGTCTGTTATGTTTGGTGGAGGAAGATTATAATCACATCATGTTCACATAGCCCTCAGCTTAGTTCCTATGGGGTTGCTTCGAGGAAATTGTCACTCGTGTGTGGTGCCATGATTATTTTTCAAATATATTTTGGGAATGGCAGGCTTCCCCGACCTCCAAGCGTCCCACCATCTAGCTAGTGACTGGCCTCGCCTGGACGCTATGTACGATTTGTAACAAGCTTGTGATTGAGCATACCACCCCTAGGTGTTGTTCTGGTGTGATTTATAAATGTTGTGGCTTTCTACAGCTATGGCGGATTCTTAGCAAGCGGCAGGCGAGGAACGACATCGATCGCATCTGCTCTGACATACGCTCTCTGGCTTCAAGACTCTCCCCACCGCTTCCTCCGCCTCCTCCTCCCGATTAGGATGTTTTGTTGTACCTTGGGTCTTTCTTGTGTTGTGGCCCCAACTTCGTAGACAATTACTTTATTTATAAAGCGGGTGCGAAAGTCTTTTTGGTAAAAATATCCCGATAACTTCTTGTAACTAGAGGATACTCCGTGCATTTCTATAGGAATCAACAACAATATATTTTGATTGTATGAAGCATAAATAGTTGAAATAATAATATATAAAATAAAATAAAATAAATACTATTATATATTGTATTTGATTATTGTGTAGTTAAAAATAGTTAATTAATACTATTAGTGACATGATACAATGAAAAAAAACTCATGCATGTTGACTGAGCCTTGATGTGGTGGCATGTGTGGTGAGATGGATCCGTGTCTGAGATTAACTATTAATGAAAATATTTATCTCATGCATATTGTGGTGGACCTTCGATGAGGTGTCATATGTGCATGTTAAGATAATAAAGGTAGTGTCTTAGTGGAGATGTTAAGGTGAACACTTTGCATGTTGAGAGAATTGGGACAAACTTGTTAAGAATGTAAGACATGCGCATTGAGAGAGCTAAATGAAAATAGTATTCACCATTTGTGCTGAAAGAAGAAGCAAAAAAACAATGTTTGGGTAGGTGACCAGTGGCGTGGAGGATGTGCTTGGGACGCAAACAGGTGGACGCAGGATGGGACACCGAGAGCGTCCAGTTTTCGTCCATTGGGTGTGTGCGCGGATCCAAATCGGACGTAGATTTGGGCTGAAACTAAATCGTGGCGGACAAAAAATCGGACACTTGTCCGATTGTGGTGCTCCGTTGAACCGTGATTTTGATCGATGCCAACCCAAACAGACACCAGCACAAAAAAGACAAATAGATCGCGCCTTTGAAAATGCCCTAACTAGCAGGCCCGGTTAGAGCATCTCCAGCCATTCGCCCCCCAAGCCGTTTTTCGGCGCTATTTTAGCGCCGCTTGGGGGCGCCTCGACGGCGAAACAGGCTTGGGGCCGACCTGCCACCCAGCCGCGGCCCCAAGAACGCCCCCCCCCCCCCGGGCGCCCGGAGTCGACGCTGATTCGACCGAGATTCGTCTCTGTTTCGGCGCAAATTCGCTCCTTTCGGCTAAATTCAACGCAAACATGAAATTTCGCGACCAGCCGGCCAGCCGCCGCTGTGTGCTAGGCCAAGGTCGGGAAAGGAGGACAACGGGGCGAGCAACGACCCTTTTACGACCATTTTGGCGGCGGGGCAGCGGCTGTCTTGCGGCGGCGCGGCGCCGGCGATGGCAAAGGTGATGAGGAGAGAGGTGGCAGATTTTGAATGGTTTGACTTGACAGTGATCTACTCGGCACTTTTCGCTTCATCCGGCGCCCCCAAACGCCTCAGCGCCCCGGGTCAGCTTGGGTTCTCCGGACTGAAATTCGGCCCAACAGACGATATTTGGTCTCTTGTGACGCGACTGAGCAAAATGACGTCGTCCGGCGCAAATTGCGGCAGCTTGGGGACCTTTTAGGGGCGCGGCTCGAGATGCTCTTAAGCACGCAGAGGTGGGCGAGGGCGAGCTGAGTCGGGTCTGGGTCAAGCCAAGACGACGACAAGGGTACCGCGACGCAGCAGCGCTGGGCATCCGGCGCGGCGTCCCCAGCTTGAGTTTTCACCGTGCGTGCGTGCATGCATGCAAAAGAAAAACCCACAGCACCCATGCCATTTTACCGCGCGACAAGCGCCCGCCGCGGCCATGCCGCCTTGCGTACGGGGCTCGCACACCTCGCTCCCCCGCCCCGGAGAAAGTCAGCGTCCGTCCATCCATCAGCTTCCCGTGTGTGCACACAAACCACCTTCTTCCAGCTCCCGCCGCGCCCCGTCCAGAGAAAAATAATCCGATCGAGAGAGAACCCATCGCTCTCTCCCTCCTGTACCCCCTCCTGATCTCGTCTGCCCTCACATACTTCTTTATTGTCCTCTTTGGAAGCCAACTCAAGTTACCCATCCATCCATCTCCATTCCCTCCACCGATCTCTTGCTAGCTAGCTAGGAGTACCTCGCTTGCTTGGTGTAAAGAAAAGATAGTTCCCTTTTCCCTGGCCTCTAGCTTAGCTAGCTAGGAGGAAGAGGAGCCGGCCGGCTAGCCCATCATCTCCCTCACATCACATCCTGCTTCCCCTCCACCCTACCTCCTTTTCTGCAGCCCCCGGCCACGGCCAGCACCAAATAAAGCTTCCTAGCTTGCTGCTCGCTTGGATGAATGATTGCTAGCTAGCGAGCTTCATTCTCCAAGCAGATCGGGCCAACCCGCGTCTCCAACGGCAGATATATCTATCATTCGTAGCTAGCTCAGCCGGCTTGCTGCGATTCGGTCGATCCTCGGTGTGAATCCTTCGTGTGGACGAGCAAGCAAGCTTGGGAATTATTGAGCGGTTGGTGAAGAAGCTCTTGCCCTTCCTTGCGCCGAGCATCCACTATAGAGGAGGAGAGATCGGCGGGGAAGGGGTAGAGAACCCTAGCTAGCTAGCTAGCCAGCGAGGTAGCTCGCCAGCCATGTGCGACTACTTCCTCCAGAGGATGGAGGGCGACCAGGCCGGCGGCGGGGACCTCACCGACATCGTGCGGGCCGGCGGCGCCATGCCGGGCAACAACGACGGCGACGGCAACCCCCCGTCCACGGCCGCCGAGTGGCAGCTGCAGCCCGCGGACCAGCACCAGCCCATGCTGTTCCCGCCTCCAACTTCGTCGTCTCCGGGGACCGGCGGCGACGTCTTCGGAGACCCTTTCGCGGGGCTCGGCGACCCGTTCAGCAGCGACTATTCGTCGGGCGCAGCCGACTTCTTGGACGGCATGCCGGACGCCATGGCCAAAGTCGGCTTCGAAGCGGCCGTCGGAGGCGGCCTCAACGGCCTCACCGGCTGCGGAGGCGGTGGCCAGATGTTCGACATGGGCAGGAAGCCGCTCTTGCCGAGGGGGATGCAGATGATGCCGGCGGGAATCGGTGGCGGGATGGGGCCGAGGCTGATGCAGTCGCCGCTGTCGCCGATAGCCATACGCCCATACCCGCCGATGACGGCGGGCGACATGGTGAAGCTCGGCATCACGGCCGGGCAGGCGGCCGGGTGCGCCATCGACGCCGCTGTCGCCGGCATGCAGATGTCGTCGCCGCGCAACAACAACAGCGGGATCAAGCGCAGGTTGGACTTGTACCCGGGCAAATACATATCGCCACCGGATAACTAGCTAGATCTGGACCGATCCAAGCTAGAATTCATCGTCTCGTTGCATTGCATGCGTACTTAGCATATTTCGATGGAAAATTCTTCGCGAGCTCCGTCTTCTTTCTTCTTCTGATCTTTAATTCGCAGTTCTTCTTTCCGTGTTCTTCACTTCACGTTGACAAGATTAGCAGTGAGGAAGTTCCGAGGATTTCTTGGGATGTGATCAGAATTAATCGGCGAGATTGTGAGTAGTGCCTGGAGCTCGAAGTTTTAGGCACAAGAGTCTCCGTAGCCACATGGTGATGGTGATCGGCGCGAATATTTCTGAATCGGCAAACAATGCCTCTATGCGATCGAGGTCATGTCATGTGCATCTAGACCTAGCCACTTTTCTGCACACACGGCCGAGAAGCTCGGCTTTTCAAACCCTAAGCAACTAGCAGTAGTACCCCTTTCAGTTTGCTGCAAAGTTTTCCATGAAATTTACTATTTAGTTGTGACCTTGTGATGCAACATCGCGTGTTCTTAACTCCTTATACCTGTGATAGTAGTAGTTGTGTTGTGGTGTTTGTTGATTGCTGTGATATTTTGCCTCTTATTTCTATCTATTATTCACTGATAACTTGCCCATTGGTCTATTGTGCACAGAAAGAACCAGGCGAGGAAGGTGGTGTGCATTCCGGCACCGACAACGGCCGGTTCAAGACCAACGGGGGAGGTGGTTCCTTCTGATCTCTGGGCATGGAGGAAGTACGGCCAGAAGCCTATCAAGGGCTCCCCTCACCCAAGGTATGTACATTACATGACTTACTAATTGATTAACACAGGTTTATACATGTCGAATCCAAAATAATTTGAGTATATTGGATCGATGCATATCGCATGGCAAGACCCTTCTATGCATTAGCAAGTCGTTAGCATCATGTCATCTAAAAAAATCCTTATATCTTGTATCGAAGTTCGGGTGCTTAAATGAGGTTGGACTTCTGAAGTGATAAGACTAAATAAATCTTGGTTACAAGCATGGTCCAGCTTTATATAATTCCCCAGCTCCATATTGTCGACTCTGCATGATCGATGCATGAACTCTCGCGCTGACATTAATTCGAAGATAAACAAATGGGTACCTAGCTATAGCTTGAAAATTAGCCTATCAGTCATGGATACATATAGCACCCTCTAAATGTTCTTCTGGGGGTGCACAGATCACATATATAACAGAAATAATTTGTGGCAGTGTATCTACCATGATATATAAAGTATTTCTACAAAACAATAGATATAGTTGAACAAAAAGCATGATACTCACTGCTATGTTTGGTAGCTCATTTCTTTTCTTTAATTTTTAGGAGATTACTATGATTTTTGAAGAAAATACGGTTTAAATATTTTGATGTGTTTGGCTTCAACAAATACAATAGTTAGCATTTTCAATAATGCCGTTTGTTTTTAGCAGTATTTGGAATAGAGGTCTGCACCTTCTTGTCTCAACCGATTGAGAAAAAACTACCGTTTTTAGAAATGGAAGTATTCATTCCCTACTCCCTGGGCATTGGAATACTAAGCTTTTAGATATTACTATGGTTTTGAAAAAAACAATTGAAAGATACAATTTCTTCATGCCATACCACTTTGAAGAGGACTGAAAATTATATCTACTTCAATTTTCAATAACAAGTGGTTCACCACTAGTCAGATTTAGTTATGGCCTCCTTGCGAATTCGCATACATGTGATATACTAATTCCTCTTTTGTTAATACTACTTAAGATCAATTTTAAAGAGCTGTCATAAAATCTGTAAATGTTTAGGTCTCGATCGACTGAGCTTTTTCTTAAGTATCAAGCGATTCCAAACAAAGTACACTTTTCATTGAACTGAAGTTGCACTTTTTTGAATAGATAAAAACATAAGAAAATTGGGATCTGGACAGGCCCATTTGCAAAAAGCATCAAAATTGAATTTACACTATTTTTTACTTCTACATTTTTTTGGAAAAGGAGAATATATTAATATCGAAAAGATACTTTTTTTACTTCTACATAAGCACATATAAAAAAAAATCTGACCCTTTGTAGCCCAAAATTTCGCAATGCGCAAGTGATTTTGGTAGCTAGGCAGCACTAAGAATTGTCACTACCTTTGCTTATGAAAAAGCAGACACTAGTACTACAAGGAGTGGACTTACTAGGTACATTCTGGCTTAGCAAAATAATGTTGGCACAGTTGCACAGCACTAACTAAGATGGCCTCGTACGTGCAACACTTCTTACAATGTCTGAAGTTCTGAGCAAGTGATGAAGGTACATGCACGGAGACGATCGAGTCTAACCAATGTTTCTTGTTGATTTCAATGAATGATACGCAGAGGGTACTACAGATGCAGCAGCTCCAAAGGGTGCTCCGCACGAAAGCAGGTGGAGCGCAGCAGGACTGACCCCAACATGCTCGTCATCACCTACACCTCCGAGCACAACCACCCATGGCCGACCCAGCGCAACGCGCTCGCCGGCTCCACCCGGTCTCACCACGGCAAGAACGGCGGCAGCGGCAGCGGCTCAGGTTCCAAGAGCTCGCAGAACGAAAAGCAGCCGCAGAATCAGAACGTGAAAGAGGAGAGGAAGGACCACCAGGCCGCCGCAGCGACAACGACGACGACGACGACGGCGACCACTAGCACAATCACTACCACGGCCAGCACTTCTCCTGTGGTCGTGAAGGAGGAGACGCTGGCAGGATCGTCGTCGGAAGCGCAGGCAAGGGACCAGCAGAGAGCCATGGACACTGCGGCAGGGGTACTGCAGATAAACCACAGCGAGCTCATGGACCACGTGTTCAGCGAGAGCTACAGGCCGATGATGCCGGAGTCCGGCCACCACGAGGACTTCTTCGCCGACTTCGGCGACCTCGCCGAGCTGGAGTCGGATCCCATGAGCCTCATCTTCTCCAAGGAGTACATGGAAGCCCGGCCAAGCGGCGGTGCCGGCGATCATGGCGGCCAGGAGAAGGCGGTGGCCAAGGAGCTGGATCCGTTCGACATGCTTGATTGGTCCACTACTCCTACCGCAGGGAGCACCTTCGAGCAAGGGAAGAGAGGCTAAATCAATTGATGCTTTTGATCGTCAGAGAGGCAGGGTTTACCGCATACGATTACACACACTTTGGATCTCCAGCTAAATAACCTTGAAGATTAACTACCACAAGGTGAGCAAGGAAGAAAGATGAGAGTTTTCCTTTTTTACCTTTGCTGTTTTCTTATGTTTGGTCTTATTATTGCTTGTGACAGAGATTGATTTTTTGTTCAAGGTCTAGGGTATGTGCCAACTTGTTATTTCTTAGGTTTGTGCCAGCAACTTGTACTTATGCATGTGATGAGGATCCTCTATCTCTCGATACTATCCTCTTCATCTGTTCCTGTGTGTTTCTAGAGTCTTTATGGTTATCTAACAGAATACTATTTAACGATCTTCGATGATGTGTTTGGACAAGAGGATAGATGTGGATCGTGACTGTGATAGATGCATGACTAGGATGTGAGCGTGACAGAAAGAAACTGGGGCATGCGCTAGCATTGCAACGGCAGCGCTATGCGGCTATGCCATTTGGGTGTGTGCGACCGTGACCTCAGGCCAAACCAACTCTCTCTCTCTCTCTCTCTCTCTCTCTCTCTCAGCTCAGTTGACAGAACAGTGCATGTCTCGCCGGTGAGAATCTGAATCAAAATAGGGGAGGGGAGGGAACACTAGCTGGCCTCTTGCTTGCAAGAGGAGGGCATATGTTGGATTCGCTGGGACGGGCAGTACATATTTTTGTCTCTGCGCTGCGCCAAAGAAAAGTACTGCATTTACTCTTCCTCTGTTGTTTCTGAATTCCTGATATGTACATCAGTATACATGTACTATATATTACTCTCCACTCATCACGGGCGCACGTACCACACTACGTATGCATACGTTCATACATATATCAGTACATGTGATATGATACTAACTTCTGATGTAAGAGTATAAATATAAAAACAAGGTGCATGCCCTAGATAGCAGCTGCTCTCTTGCATCACCATAAGTGTACTGTGTGAATATGCATAGGCATGCGGGGAGTATGTGTGCACTTCAGTACAGCGTGCACATGTAGCAATATATCTAACCCGTTTTCATTTGCCCCACAGGATTAATATCACTCCATATCCATCTATAGTACTAGTAGTATATAGTGCTGCAGAAGTGTGTAGGGTCACTCGTTTTGAATACGTACCCTGCTCATCTTATGGTTTCACAGTTGCTATCTGAATGCTTTGCGTGTAGAATCTAGAATGCGAGGAAAGATACCAGTGCATGACTGTGTTGTTGTGGACTGGAGCATGTGCCGTGTCTCTCCAAGTACAAGCCCATTGTCAACTTTTTTCAGGCTTGGGATTTTGGATGAAGTTACTCATGGCATCTCCAACGCCAACCCTTATATCGTTCGCAAACATCTAGACACGTTTTGTTATTCAGCATCGTTCTGCATTCTGTCTGCGGATCGGTTCGCCGGTCCGATTTCTCGCAAACTGGGCAAGGGGAGGGGGGAGGAGCTTTGTGGGAGTCCGGACCTCCGTCACGTAGGACTTTGATTGTTGGAAATATGCCCTAGAGGCAATAATAAAATGTTATTATATATATTTCCACGTTTCACTAGTGGAGAGACCCCCTTTCGTCCAGCCCAAAAAAGGCATCGCTCCCGGTTCATTTCAGAACCGGGACCGATGCCGGGCAACGGTCCCGGTTCGTCTGGATAGGGCAACGGTCCCGGTTCAACTGGGGCAACGGTCCCGGTTTTTGCCAAAAACCGGGACCAATGCTCTGGCAACCAACACGTGGCGCACTGCGAGGCATTGGTCCCGGTTTTTGGCAAAAACCGGGACCATTGCCCCTCCACTGGCTATATAAGCCCCCAGCCAGCACTTTGCCATTTTGCCTCAAAAAATTTCAGGATTGTGTTGGGGTGGGGTGGGTGCTAGAACTTTTTCCTTTGATTGCACACCCGGTGTTCGACGAAATGTCCGAGCCACACTTAGGTCCTCAGAACACCGTATCCTCGGCCGAGGTTAGCAACCTTATCTTCTCCATCTGTAACTGATACAAAAATACTGCACGTGTGCATATATAGTGGTCTTTTCACTATTCACGAAGTTATTGTAATGGTTAATTATATGACGCAGATCGAAGCACGGATGCGATGGATGTACATCGATCGACGCGGGTCCGAGTCTATTACAAACCTGCATACATTTCTCGATGTGGCTAATGCAAACAAAGTGGATAATTTTATGCCTTGTCCCTGTATTGACTGTCGGAACGTGGCGGAGTACTCTTCCTCGAGAACACTTCAAGGCCACCTGCTTCGAAGAGGTTTCATTCCCGGATATTATTGTTGGTCCAAGCACGGAGAAAGAGGGGTTAGGCAGGAAGACAATGAAGAAGAGGAGGAGGATGATAGCTATCCTATGTCCCCTGAAGAATTCGGTGACACTGCAATGGAAGACAATGAAGAAGATGGAGCTCCTCGAGGTGACAATGAAGAAGAACAACGGGCATCGGATGAGACCGCTGATGGTCTTGGTCGGGTCATTTCTGATGCAAAGCGAGACTGTGAAACAGGAAAAGAGAAGGAGAAGTTGGAGACCATGCTAGAGGATCACAAAAAACCCTTGTACCCAAATTGCGAAGATGGCAGCACAAAGCTCGGTACCACACTGGAACTGTTGAAATGGAAGGCAGATTTTGGTTATTCTGACACCGGATTTGGGAAGTTACTGCAAATAATGAAGTCGAAGCTTCCACCGGATAACGAATTGCCCGCGACAACACACGAAGCAAAGAAGGTTATCTGCCCTCTAGGATTAGATGTGCAGAAGATACATGCATGCATTAATGACTGCATCCTGTACCGCGGTGAAAAGTACGAGAGTATTGATAAATGACCGGTATGCACTGCGAGTCGGTACAAGATCAGACAAGATGACCCGGGTGATGCTGAGGGAGATGACGAGCCCCCGAGGAAGAGGGTTCCTGCTAAGGTTATGTGGTATGCTCCTATAATACCACGGTTGAAACGTCTGTTCAGAAACAAGGAGCATGCCAGGTTGTTGCGATGGCACAAAGAAGAACGTAAGAAAGACGGGAAGTTGAGACACCCCGCTGATGGGTCGCAGTGGAGAAAAATCGAGAGAGGCCACTCAGACTTTACAGATGAAGCAAGAAACTTATGTTTTGGTCTAAGTACAGATGGCATGAACCCTTTTGGAGAGCAGAGCTGCAGTCACAACACCTGGCCTGTGACTCTATGTATCTACAACCTTCCTCCTTGGTTGTGCATGAAGCGGAAGTTCATCATGATGCCAGTGCTCATCCAAGGACCGAGGCAACCCAGCAACGACATTGATGTGTACCTAAGGCCATTAGTCGATGAACTTTTGGAGCTTTGGTCCAAACCAGGTGTACACGTGTGGGATGAGGACAAACAGGAGGAATTTGACCTGCGACCATTGCTTTTCGTAACCATCAATGATTGGCCTGCTCTTAGTAACATTTCAGGACAGTCAAACAAGGGATACAATGCATGCACGCACTGTTTAGATAAGACTAAAGGTATATATTTGGATAAATGTAAGAAGGTTGTGTACCTGGGGTGTCGTCAATTTCTGCCGCCCAATCATATCGTGAGAAAGAAAGGCAAGCATTTCAACGGTGAGGCAGATCACCGGAAAAAGCCTAAGCTCCATAAAGGTGTTGATGTATTTGGTATGGTGAATGACCTAGAAGTAATCTTTGGAAAGGGTCCTGGCAGTCAATCTGTTCCGAAAGACGTCGTTACCGGACACGCGCCATGTGGAAGAAGAAATCTATATTTTGGGAGCTACCCTATTGGGTAGACCTAGAGGTCCGTTCTTCAATCGACGTGATGCACGTGACGAAGAATCTTTGCGTGAACCTGCTAGGGTTCCTGGGCGTGTATGGGAAGTCAAAAGATACACCAGAAGCACGGGAGGACCATCAACGTATGAAAGACCCATACCACAGGCATACTGATAAAGGGCGTCTAAGCAGCTACGCTCTTACCAAAGCAGAGAAGGAAATCTTTTTTGAATGCCTTAGAAGTATCAAGGTCCCGGCAGGCTTCTCGTCAAATATAAAGGGAATAATAAATATGGCAGAGAAAAAATTCCAGAACCTCAAGTCTCATGATTTCCACGTGATTATGACGTAGTTGCTTCCGGTTGCATTGTGGGGGCTTCTACCAGAAAATGTTCGAGTACCCATTGTGAAGCTATGTGCATTTCTCAATGCAATATCTCAGAAGGTAATCGATCATGCAAGTCTGGAAAGGCTACAGAAGGATGTGGTCCAATGTCTCGTCAGTTTTGAGTTGGTGTTCCCCCCGTCCTTCTTCAATATTATGACGCATTTTCTGGTTCACCTGGTCGACGAGATTGCCATTCTAGGTCCTGTATTTCTACACAATATGTTCCCCTTCAAGAGGTTCATGGGAGTTTTAAAGAAATATGTTTGTAACCGTGCAAGGCCAGAAGGAAGCATCTCCAAGGGCTATGGAACAGAGGAGGTCATTGAGTTCTGTGTTGACTTTATTCCTGACCTTAAGCCGATTGGTGTTCCTGAATCGCGGTATGAGGGGAGACTGAGTGGAAAAGGAACGCTAGGAAAGAAAGCAAAGATATTTCAGGACGGGCATTCTTTGACTCAAGCACACTACACAGTTCTACGAAGTTCTACCTTCGTCCAACCATATATCGAGGAACACATGAATGTTCTACGCTCCAAGTTCCCGGGGGAGGATGACCAATGGATTCAAGTCAAACACATGGAGACTTTCGGAACTTGGTTGCAATTACGTCTCACGCATGACACCACTATTGGAAATCAACTCTACTTGCTGGCCGCGACACCGTCTGAGACTGTATTGACTTTCCAGGGGTACGAGATAAATGGGAATACATTTTACACGGTCGCCCAAGATAAGAAGAGCACCAACCAAAACAGTGGTGTCCGCTTTGATGCAACAAACGAGGATGGTACAAAGGACACATACTATGGTTACATAGATGAGATATGGGAACTTGACTATGGACCTACTTTTAAGGTCCCTTTGTTTCGGTGCAGTTGGGTCAACATGAATGGAGATGGGGTAAAGGTCGACAAGCTGTACGGAATGACAACAGTGGATCTCAAGAATCTTGGTCACATAGACGACCCATTCGTCCTAGCCAAAGATGTGGCTCAGGTTTTCTATGTGAAGGACATGTCTTCTAGACCGAAAAAAGGAAAAACAAGGATACGAATACATCAGACGATGAGCCCAGGCGTCACATAGTTCTTTCAGGAAAAAGAAACATCGTGGGAGTCGAGGACAAGACAGACATGTCCGAAGATTACGATAAGTTTCATGAAATTCCTCCCTTCACAGTGAAAACTGACCCAACTATCCCATTAAGCAATGAAGATGCTCCGTGGTTACGGCCCAAGAAGCGATCATAAGCAATGTAGGAAACAAGTGATGTGTAATAATGTATTGATCCTTTTATGTATTGAACCATTGGTGGGTTTTTTGTGATGTTTGCAATTAGCCAAGTTTGTCTATATTGATCATTTTTTGTGTCATTTTTGTCTATATTGATCCAACGGCAAGAGCAGGAACTGCTTGATCCAACGGCTCCCAAGCTCTCGAAAGAAACACACGATCCACCAGAAATTTGTCTTTTTCACGAGGGGTCGACGGAAAGGTTCCAGATACCTCTGCTGGGAAAATTGGCTTTTTCGTGCGATGAAAAGGAAAACTTCCTCCTGCAACATCGTAAGCCATCCCAAGTTGCATGTGTGTGTGTAATATGGGCACATTATCACAAACTATGCCGTGATTCAAGCCATAACATTAGTGGTTTGACCTAAATGACATGAAACCTCGAACATGATCGATCATTTTGTGAAGGGTTTTTTGTGATGTTTGCAATTAGCCAAGTTTAGTATTTTTACTTGCAAATATGACACCACGCGAAGGTTTCATGTTCTTTGGATGGTTTTTAAATTTTTTTATGCCCGTTTGAAACCATATTCAAAATGGCGGGGATGATGATTCCTATCCCGGGGTTGAGCCTCGCTAAACTTGCAGTGGATCTCTGATGAAATAGCATATTTTGGACCTAGAAATGATTTTAGAAAAAAATTAGAAGCAATATATCATGTACCTGTAGTTCAAATTTAGGCCCCCTTCTGCCGAATCACCAGAAATTTGTCTTTTTCACGAGGGGTCGACGGAAAGGTTCCAGATACCTCTGCTGGGAAAATTGTACATGTTATATGGTCTACTATTTTACATAAATGGGTTGGTACCAATTTGGAACTTTAATTTGGTGGTTGCTTCACAAAACACCCGGTTTTTGGCACCTCAAAAATAGAAATTGTCTTTTAAATTAAATATTTTTGAAAACAGATAATTATTTTGGATTAGTTATTTAAATTGAAGCACTTTTCCTGTTGAAAGTTTTTTCAAATTCCAAATTATGCAATAAATATTTGAAAATGCATTTTTAATTGAAAATAGTAAAATTGTATAGTTAAAATAGTAAAACTGTATAGTTAAATAAATATTTTTGAAAACAAAAAATGGTTTTGGATTAGTTAATTAAATTGAAGCACTTTTGTTGTTAAAAGTTTTTTCAAATTCCAAACAAAAAATCTTTTTGAAGTGAAACACCTAACTAATTAAAAAAGAAAATAAATTTGAAAAGGGCGGGAAGACGAAAAGATTGCATAAAAAGGGTCAACAATCCCGGTTAATCGCAACAACCGGGACCGATGACCCTGGTGCGTGCGCTGCGACGTGGCAGCACCACGTCCCTCCCCGCCCAGGCCAACGATCCCGGGTGGTAGCACGAACCAGGACCGAAGACTCAACGATCCCGGTTGGTGCTACGACCCGGGACCGATGTCCCTTAGTATATACGCGCGCATCTCTTCTTCCTCCCCAACTCCCCCAATTCTCGTCGACGCCGAAATCCACTAAGGAAAACGCGGAAAACCTCGTCGGACGCCGGCAGGCTGACCGATTCGCCGCCTCAGCCTCGCCTTCGTCTTCCCCGGCCGCGACGCGACGCCTCGCCGACGATTCCGGCCACCTCGACCGCCCCGGCCGAGACGCCTCGGACGCGACGTCGGTTTCTCCTTCTCCAACCCCGGCCGCGACGACCTCGCCGACGATTCCGGCCACCTCGACCGCCCCCGCGTGCACAGACCCCTCCCCTTCATCCCCGGTGAGCGTCGCTCCGGTCCGCGTCGCCCTGCGCTCGATTCCGCCGTAGGACGCCCTCCTCCGTCGACATCCCGCACCGGCCGCCGCCTCGGTTCATGTCGTCGTCGCCATGGGCCGCGTTAGAGCGCGCAGATGGCACAGAGCGATGCGCGATCTCCCCCTCGTCCGAACGCACCCAGCCGCGCACGATTTGGTGCACGGGGGCGCCCAGAACCCCACCTAGCCGGAGCTCCTCTGCTCCTCGCCGCCGGCGTGGCCTGCTGGTCACTGCCAGGCGGGCCCCTCCCGTCAGCCCTCCTAATTAGCACTAATGCACCCCCCCTGACCCACTGACATGTGGGCCAGTCCCCACTAATTAACCTGTTAAGTTAAACTAAAAAGAAAACCCTCTCCCCCTGACACATGGGCCCCCTGCCCATTTTAACTTAATTAAAATGTTAATTGCTTAGCTAGCCTATGACATGTGGGCCCTGCCCAGTTAAGGTCAGTATATTAAAATATATATTAATTGAATTAAGTAATTAATAAAAGAAATAGAAAATGATTTAATTGATTTAAATTGAATAAAACTTGTTTATTTAATATCTTTTAATCCGTAACTCGGATTAAAAAAAATTATATATCAAAATTGCTTAGAAAAATTCAACGAATACGAATACGGTATTTGTCTGTCTATCACCCCCTCTAACATACCGAACATCGAACTGTCCCCCTCCGGACCGTCTGTCCGATGAATTGCCCGGTACTCCGAGCTTATTGCATCGTACTGCGTTAGATCATCGTTTGCATTTCATCTGTCATGCCATGTTTTACTTGCTATGTTGCTGTGTATTTACTGTTTCTCCTCCCCCCCCCTTTTAATCTCTGGTAGACTCTACTGCTCTACGACAGCCCCTCCACGCCGCCCCCGACGCCAGCCTCCTCCTCACCCCCGACGCCGGCCCTCCTCCACGGCCTCCACGCCACCCCGACGCCGGCCTCCCTCCTCGGTGAGCTCTCCTCCTCATTCCTCCTCATCTTCTTTCTCTGAAATAGTTAATGTCACAACATTATCTGACAACTGCACTCACAACATTCATGATTTCTTTTAGCACACATCATGAAACTTTACAAACATGTACAGTACGTAGTAGTATAGAACACTTTGTACTTGTGTATTTTTTTCAGAATTTTTTGTAACTTAAAGGTTAGTTTACGATTTGTCATCCGGTGGGGAAGAGTTTGCAGAATTCTTGTTGTCAATCAGGATTTGTCATCAGAGAGGGCAACTGGAGCCTAGTGGCAAACCCCCTGTTGTTCTGAACAAAGACCCTTCTGTGTGATCTTGCACTCTTGAATTATCATCTGAAGATTTCGTTCACTCTTGAATTTTAGATCCACAAAATATTTAGTCCCACTCCCATATCTGGACTGGAGTACACTGAATTGAACCCTCTTCATCAGTAGTAGAAGGGACAAACACCAGACAAGCTAAACCCTAAACCCTAAACCCTCCCTCCTCGGCGACGCAACACACATATCGACACCGCTCGCGCCCCATTCCTCCTCCTTCTTCCTTCCCATTCACGCGACGCAACACATATCGACACCGCGCGCGCCCCCCACATTTCTCCTTCTTCCTCCACCCCATTTTCATTTGCATATGCTTATTTTCATTTGATTATTTGCATTATAATAGCTTGCAATTCTTAATTTGCAGATACTATGGATCCAATATTTTATAGAGATGAAAATGAGGAAAACTTGCTTCACGATATGATCAACGAAAATGAAGGTCAAGATGTCACCCGCATGTTTCTGAACGATTCCGGTGAGGGAGACGAGTCTCTCCACCGAGAAGAAGCATCGGACGGGAGACAAGCCGGCTCCGGCTCCGCCTCCGGCGGAACCTTTAATCTCAAAAACACCGGCGAGGTTGATATATATGTAAATTACTGTTAATTAAAATGCAGCTGTATATGTACATGCATATATTAACACTCTTTCTTCTTTTAGCCCTCCGGATCCGGATCCGGAAATTCCTCCGCAAGACCGAAACGAGGCCCAACTAAAAAAGTTGGATGACAGTGCGAGGTATAGGATCGAAGAGGTCGGTCCAGACGGCGAACCGTTAGCTCTGGACGATGTCAAGAAAAAAATTGTGAAGGCATGCGGAACTCTCATGAGGGACAACATCCAGATCACCATTCGAGAATGGATGCAGCCAAAGGACCCTACAATCTCGTTTGTGTGCGACACCATGAAAGACAGGCTTTGGAACATGCTCATGCATAATTTCCTCCTGCGGATGCCAGAGGTGGATAATCCAGCTCAGGAGGCGGCAGCTAGACTGGAGCTAGAGGCTAGAGTCAAGAAGTTTGCTCTCAGCAAGATGGCCGAGCAATTCAAGAATTGGAAGAAAAACTTGTACCTAAAATTTGTCAAGGTAGACAAGACTCCGGATTTCGAACACGGCTATGGTAAGATAAGAGAGTAGTGGGATGATTTTGTGGCGTACAAGAAATCGGAGTACGCACAGCAAAGGTCTGAAATAAATCAGATGAATGCCGCTAAGAAGATTTACCACCATAAAATGGGGCCTGATGGGTACGCCGGTTGCATGCCTAAGTGGGAGGCAATTGAGGCCAAGTATTTTGATGCCAGGATCACTCCAGAGCGTACAACATGGAACGAACGGACAAGAAACTGGTTTTACGACCATGGGGGCACGTTGGACAAAGATGGGAAGGCAATATATAACCAGTCACACGCAGATGATCCCCTGCTGCCCATCAAAGATATTAGAGATGCAGTACGTGATGTTGAAGCGGGACGGTTCATTCCCGATAGAGAGAACGACGAGCTCACACGCGCCCTAAAAAATAAAAGAACACGCAGGATGAGCACGAGGCACGCCAGGCTCCAAGTGTTGGAAAGTTGCCTTCCATCCGGAAAGCAAGAAATATCCAGATAAAATCCATCAGAGGAGGAAGGAAAGGGAGGCAGCTGAGAAAGCGGTGGCTGAGAGAGAGAAAGCGGAGAATGAGGCTGAGAAAGCGGCTACCAAAGAGCGGTTGTGTAATGTAGAAGAAGGCTTAAAGCGGGCGGAGGAGCTGATCGACAGACTTAGCCAGCAAAGTGGTGGCCAACCTCAGCGGCTCTTGTTAGAAACTACATTCGATGCTGCCGGCACCCCATCGAATCGGAAAAGCTCCCAAGCTTCCACGCAGCTCCAGGAGGATGATGATGATGCACTGACAACGGCTGCTCCTAAACGCTACCCAGTAGATTATATCACGGAGAGCACACGTTGTGAGCTTAAGGTGCAAGTGCTGAACTTAAAGGTGACGGTGGCAGTCGGCATGGCCCTATCAATCCCGGAGAAACCAACTTATCATTGCAACCCGACTCCAGAAGGGTACGCTGTCGTCATGGTGGATGATGTGATGGATGATTATGAGGAGCTGAAGCTGGACCACCCTGCAGGTGAAGATAGGGAGCTGATTGAACTAGGAGAAGCCAAAAAGGGGAGTGTTCTATGGCGAAAGGAGCATATCGTGCTTCCAAATTATGTGCCGCCAAGGTCACCCACTCTTCAGAAGAGCAATCCACCTTCGCCGCCACGTGACCATTCTCCACCGCAACCATCGCCTTCACCGCCTCACCACTCTCCGGCTCAGCTGTCTCCACCGTCGCCTCAGGCATCTCCACCTTCGCCTCAGCTGTCTCCATCTCCTGAGCCTCAGAGCCAGAAGCGGAAGCGTACCTATACTAGGAGGGACAGCATCAGCAGCAAGAAATCACCGAAACGTAAGCGATCACCCCTCCCAAAAGTTCCTCATCAGAATATGAAGAAGCTACCCGGAGAGATGACACCTGAGGAACTGGAAGTGTCCGCAAAAATGTCTTATGAAAAGTGGAAGATTGTTGTGGCCAACAAGAAGAAGCCGATAGAGTCATTGTTCCCGCGCACCCCAGAAGATCACGCCGCGTGCGTGGAACTGAAGAAGAAGCTTCACAACCCCATACCGCTCACATCAGACTATGAACGCTCTATTACAAAGTCGGCTGAGGCAAAAGAGCGGAGAGTCGGAAAAGAGATTGCCCAGCTCGGACTACAGAAAAATCAACCGATCGAACCGCTCAAAGTGCACACTTGGCCGCGCCCCCAGCAGCATCAGGTCGATGCGTATGATCCGAACAAAGATACAGAGTTTATAAGACAGTACAGAGCAAAAGCACACGCGATAGGACTGTCTATTACTGAGTACCTGAACCCTCTGGATGAGTTCGAGACCGGGAACGACGAGGAATTCGTACCGGCATACCAATACCGACACGGGTATCCTCTCGTCAAACCCGAGTTAGTCAGTGATCTACCAACAAAGATGCGAAAATTGCATGACTGGTACATGGAAAAATCTGCTAAATCCGAAAACTGGATCTACGCTAAATTTCAGAACGAGCATTACGGGCATGGACAAGGCTTCGATCTGATTGAATTATCAGAATTATTTCAGTTTTACCAAGGAGACGCCATCGACAAATCTATCGTCAGTGCATATTGTCTGTAAGTACCATTAATTTCAGTGATCAAGCCTTTCTAGCTCAGCTCATTCGTTTCATGTACAATCTTACACTCATCACTAAACTAATTATATATGCAGAATGAAGATTCACGAATGCAAGAAAGGAAAAATCTATGACATTGGGTTCGTTGACTGCCAGTTCGTTCATGAAAGGACTCTCAAAGATAAGCCCAACCAGACAGAGAACAACTTGTTGCAATCGTTGACGTATTTCGGCACAAGAAGGGAAATACTATTTCCTTACAACTTCGAGTGAGTGTTACTGTCTCGCACACATTCTATTTCGCTTGCTCGGTGTTAAGCGTATAATTGACTCTTTATGCGTGTGAAGCTTCCACTTTATTCTGTTGATCATTGTTCCGGACGAAGGAGTAGTAAAAGTCATGGACCCGGGACGCAGATCTATGAAATCATGGGAGGACATGCAGGCATGCCTCCAGAGGGCTTGGAAACGGTTCACCGCCAAAACACTGGGTCTTCCGGCAGAGCTTACATTTGAACCACTGAATGTAAGTACTACTTGCTAGATCCGTGCATCTTTTTGATTCTAGTTTCAGTATAATTATCATGTTGATTATAATATTCATTGATCTCCGTTCTCGTAAAGTGTTTGAGATAGGGACCCGGGAATAACTTATGTGGATATTATGTCTGCGAGTTCATTCGCCAGACGACCAAAGAGACGGCCGCAACCCGAAACATAAGGAAAATTGAAGTACGATAAACAACATTCAATACTTTAATTTATTGCGTTAAATTGTGTTTAGTTTCATTCATATATATTGATCCCTTTCTTTTAATTAGATCGAACGAATGCGGGACGGTCTTCTACCACGAGAACGCGTGCGAGCAATTCAAGAGGAAATCGTTGGATTCTTATTAGACCATGTCATAGCTCCGACCGGAGAGTTCTTTCACCCTCATTTTTTGGAAGACAAGCGGCCAAGGACCGATGTAAATTAGATCGAACTCGTGTGATCAGTACCGTTTGTGTAATACATGTTCGACCAAGCACGAGGAATGAGATGGTGTATATGATATATTCATGACGATAATGTGTAATATATATTGTGGTTCCTTCATTGTTGCTTTATATATATATGGTACCATTTAATTGAATACAAAACACAAAATAAATAAATGGAAAAAATCAGAAAATCCTACCGCGGCAGAAAAAGAGGGCAAAATCCTGCTGCGGCAGTGGAGGCCCGATCCCGGTTCTTCCTATCAACCGGGACCGATGACCCCTCCCCCCCTCGCTGCGCGCCTGGCCACGTGGAGCCTCTTCGGTCCCGGTTTCTGGGCCAACCGGGACCAACATTGGTCCCGAGTTATTGGTCCCGGGTGTTGAACCGGGATTGAAGGACCATATTGAAGGGAATATGCCCGAGAGGCAATAATAAAGTGGTTATTATCTTATTCCATGTTTATGATAAATGTTTATTTTCATGCTATAATTGTGTTAACCGGAAACGTTAATACATGTGTGTTTAATAAACAGAGAAAAGGTTCCTAGTAATGCCTCTCTCTATACTAGCCTCTCTCTCTATACTAGCTTGTTGAAAGGATTGTTTCAGAAACTATCATGTGTGGAAGATATAGCGATATCTGAAACAATGTTTAGTTGCAATGTGATAGAGTAAAATTTAGTGAGAAACATGTTCTCATATTGTATGAGAATTTGTGAAGGTTGGAGACACTATGTGTCCTAATCTCTCAAAAAGGTTTTGGGAACTAATATTGTACTCACAGTTTGTCCCTATGAGCTATGGTAGTTCTGTCATGAAAGTTGTCATGATAGGATGAATGGAAGATGTAGGTAAAATGTTTACTACACTATAAGATTACTAAAGAATGGAATTTGGAAGAACACCAAACATTTGATGACGGTGATCTACATCAAAGTGAGAATCAAAGGGTGTTAGTATTTGACTAACACACTTTGGATTATGTGTCATATGAATGGTGCCACAAGTGATGTTGATAAATTCTTCTAAAAAGGAAAGGAATTGCTGAAAGAGGATCTAAAAAATATTTTGGCGAAAAAGAAAAAGGAAAAGACTGGAAATGTCCAGCTCGGGTATATAGATGATATACATGTTATGGGTATATTCATTGCTTGTTAAACAGTTTGATTCTTGAGTATTGGATACTGATTGGTTGGTATGAAGTGTCATACGGAACAACGCAATACAAGAGTTGCAATGGCCTGAGTAACTAGCAAATGAATATGGGATGATTCTCATCAAGAACAAAATAAAGTGTTATTGTGTTTATCGTTGGAATTAAACCTAGCCTTCAAGATTTATTTGAATAATTGTTATTCTGTTCTGGTGTTATACGAACAATAGTTGTTCAAATTATCACCATATTCATAGAAGATGGATGAACTCTATAAATCTTGTTGGAGAAATCACATCCATAATAACTGATGCTAAACATGTCGCAAGACAAATGATTATAAGATCACTTATGAGTGACACCACCGTTTGAATCATATTGGAAAGAAACACATGAAGAAAGTCCATGATGGTGGATTTTTGGAGTCTTTTGATTTTGAATCAACTGACGCTTGTAAGAATTTCCTAGAAATAATTGAAACTCCGTTCATAGGCAAAGAAGAACGGACGACTAACTTATTGGACATTATGCATGTTGATGTGTATAGTTCATTATGTGTAGCCGTGTGTGGTGGGTCTTATAACTTCATATACTTTAACCAAGGATTTGAGTGGATATATGTGTATATTTACTTGATAAGGAAGAAGTATGAAATGTTTGAAAATGTTCAAATAAATTTCAAGATGAAGTGAAAATCATTGTAACGAGAAAATAAGAGTTTATGATTGGATCATAAAAGAAGATTTTTTGAGTTAAAAGTTTAGCAAATGCCTGAGAGTTTAGGAATCGTTCCAAAACTTGCATTTCCCGAAACACCATAGGAGTATGGAGTGTTCGAGAGATGTAATCAAACCTTGTTTGACATGGTAAGGATCAAAGGTGTTATTTATAAAATTGCCATTATATTTTAAGGATTAAGCTTTAGAGACTACCGCTTTTCACTGAAAAGAGCGCCATCGAGATCCGTTGAAATGACACCATATAAGTTATGGAATGGGATAAAACCCAATTTGTCTTTTCTTAAATTTTGGTATGCAAGGCATATGTAAAATGTTTACAACCAAAGTCGGATAAAATGCGTCTTTGTAAGTTATCCCAAAGTAACCGTTGGGTATTCCTCCATAACACTAAAGACAAAAGTGTTTTGTGGCTAAGTGCATCAAGTTTCTTGAGAAGGAATTTTTTGCGAAAAGTTAAGTGGGAGGACAGTAGAACTTCGATTAGGTTGTTGAACCTAAGCTTTAAGTGCTAAGTGGCGCAGCGCCGGAAAGTGTCCCGGAAGCGGCCGCAATGCTCTTGGCTACCGTGTCCCAAAGGTTGTGGTCACGGCGATCTAAGTTCCTATTGAACTGCGTAGTTCGGGTAATCGATCAAATAGAAAGATTTGAGATTGAATCATTGTTATTTGATAATAATGGACCGACTACATGGAAAGAAGCAATGATGGGCCCTGACTCCGTCAAAATGTCTAGAAGCTATAAAATCCGTGATAGTTCCATACACGAGAAACCAAGTTTCTGAACTTGGAAGACCCTCTAGATACCGTGTTTGGATCTATAAAGAAACAGACGTGGATGTTCTCACATCTATGAAATATTCGACATATCGTTAAAATGGTTTACGATTATGTTCAAAGAGTTGGCTATGACAAGATTTGATCTTTCATAACGATATTTAGTCTGGACGGATTATTGTAGCAACCACTACATATGCTAGTTTTGGTATATGGTAGTTGAACAAACAGAACAACGTTCTTCTAATAGAATGGTTACCTAAGACGTGTACAGGACACGGTCCAAAGGGTTCTGTTAATTCAAAGGATGCTAAAATAGCATGCAAATTTCAATGGTTGAAATAAGAATTCACGGAGTTGGAATCTTCATCATGATGAAATTGTTAAAACGTTTAGTTTCATCAGAGACGGTGAAGATGCTTGCTTTTGCAAGAAATTAAGTGGGAGCGCTGAGACATATTTCTAATACATTATGTAGAAGACATATTGTTGATTGGAAATGATGTATATTTTATTGACACGGGTGAAGTTTCATTGAAAATTTGATTTTAATGGAAGATTTGGGCAAAACCAGAATATTGGACATCAATGTCTATGCAGATAGATTGAGGTTCTAATATGGTTGTGCCAAAGTACATAGATGAGGTATTGAATGAAGTTCAATATGGAAACGACGAGAAAAGTTCTTGCCGCATGGAAAAGGTTGAAGCGAGATTCAAGTGTTTTGACACTTGGTGAGTAAAACCACATGAATGATTTGATCAATCATGTACACCATGATATGTACAATTCCAGAATGTCCTATGCTCTAAATGTTATGAGCATATACCAGAATGATTCATAAGATGATCATTGGACAATAGTAAAGATATCCTTACGTGCTTTGGAAGGACTAAGAATATATATTATGTATGTTGGACAATAGTTCATTGTAAAGTGTTACATTGATACTAGTTTTGTCGCAAGACACAATCTAAATTTATCTCAATTTTGGCGGTATGTTAAGGTGGCAAAATGTAATGGAAGAAAGTTCCATGATAGATTTGGAATAGTTCCAAATGGATTTGGATGAGTTCCAAAGTTAAGACATTATAACGAATACTACAAGGAAAGGCTAAGTATATGACTGCTCTAGCAGCAGCAAAGGAGGGCATTTGTGTCAAGAAGTTTGTTTGACAAACTAGGTGTAGTTCCAAGCGAGCTAATACTATGAAGATCTATTGTACGACAATAGATTCAACATGTTTTGAGCTCAAGGGACTAAGGTCTCACCGGAGGACCAAATTTATGCAATGCCATCTCATTGGTGAATGAGTGATGCGTAGAGACGCAAAGAAATGCAAATACACACGGACCTGAAGTGTCAGATCTAGAGATTAGGTTTACCACTAGCAATGCGTATGGATAACAGCTGAATGCCATAGGTGTTGGATGCGCAAGTACCAAACTAGATTATTGACTCTAGTGCAAGTGGGAGACTGAAGGGAATATGCCCGAGAGGCAATAATAAAGTGGTTATTATCTTATTCCATGTTTATGATAAATGTTTATTTTCATGCTATAATTGTGTTAACCGGAAACGTTAATACATGTGTGTTTAATAAACAGAGAAAAGGTTCCTAGTAATGCCTCTCTCTATACTAGCTTGTTGCTTAACGGATGATCAAGGTTTCCTGGTCATGAACATTGGATGTTGTTAATAACAAGGTCATGTCATTGGAGAATGATGTGATGAACATACACCCACAGTAGTTATAGCAATACGATCATGTCATCAAGTTTCTATTGCTGTATCAAACTTTCACGAAGTAACCCTAATCCTTAGACCATGAGATCACGTCAATCACTGACACCGGAAGAGTACTTTGATTCCATCAAACGTCACACCGTAACAGGGTGATTATAAAGGTGTCGTTGGGTACTTTGAAAGTGTTAGTTGAGGCTCGTGGATCAAGAGTGGGATTTGTCCATCCAGATGACGGAGAGATATACTCTGGGCCCTCTCGGTGATATCACATTGACATCGCTTGCAAGCACGTGACTGGCTCACGAGGATGTTATATCACGGAACGAGTAAAGAGTACTTGTCGGTAACGAGATCGAACTAGGTATGGATGATACCAAATGATCGGATCTCGGACAAGTAAAATATCGCGAGACAAAAGGAATTGGTTACGGAGTTTTGGTTCACACGATCACTAGTTCATCGTTGAGTAAGTGGGAGTCATCATGGATCTCCAGATCCCGCTGATGATTATTGATCAGAGAAGAGTCTCTGTCATGTCCATTTTATTCACGAACCGTAGGGTGACACACTTAAGGATTCGTTGACGCGTTTGAGTGGATACGGAACGCCGGAGAATATACTGGACAGCACATGGACTGTTTTGATAAAACTGCTGGAATAGTTTCGGTATATCAAAATAGTGCAAGGGGATAATTGTTAATGTGTTCATTGAATGAAGTGTTCATCAATGAAGTACTCATTGAATGAAGTGTTCATTAATTTGAGTGACATTAAACAAGTGAATTAAAAGGAGTTTTAATTGGAAGACCTTTGGTTTTTGAGTGGAGGTTAAATGGGAGAAAGTGCCACTTGATTATGTGTGAGTGGAGACTCCACTAGCAATCAAGAGGGGAGAGGTGGGGGCACCTCTTGGGGCGCCTTGGGTGCTGCCCCCCTCTCCTATAAAAGGAGGAGGTGGAGACCCCTCTAGTCACTCATTCCATTCAACTCTTATGTGCCCTTTGGTTGGCATCTTCTCCCCTTGCTAATTCCATCGCTTTCTCATATGCCCTTTGGTTGGCATCTTCCTCCCCTTGCTAGCTGATCCAGTTTCACGAGTACGGTGCTTAGGCGAAGCCCTGCTCAAGATCTTCTCTACCACCACCACCACTATGTTGTAGTGCTGCTGGAGTTCCCGAGGATCCACTACTTCCGCTGCCCAACTGGAGCAAGGGGCGGAGGTCGTCACTGATCTGTACGTGTGACCGACTACGGAGACGCTGCCCGTTCGTGGCGTCAAGTCTTCATCACGACCTTGAGGTCGGCGAGTGTTCGACTACATCACCCACGAGAATAGTTCTCGTTAAAGCTTTTTGGTCTTCGAGGGTGAGTCCTTCTCAAACCGTTACAAGTTATCTCCTAGATGTGATCTTGGCAGTTGCAATCGTAGGAAAAATTTTGTTTTCTTTGCAACGAACCCTTCACATATGAACCGGGATAATATGGGGGTCTGTCCACTAGTGTTCGTAATTAATGTTTATATTTCTGTGCTATAATTGCAATGACCCTGACTATGAGATTCAGAAGAAAACTCACTTGCATGTGTGGAAATGTAAACACCAAGAGTTCCTGGTTTAGCCTCTAAGACCAGCTCATGTGCTAACTGATGATTGTGTTTTCTT
Organism: Bromus sterilis; assembly: GCA_950022295.1. NCBI lineage: Eukaryota > Viridiplantae > Streptophyta > Magnoliopsida > Poales > Poaceae > Bromus > Bromus sterilis. Next base: position 13,264,433 of record OX465596.1, read on the forward strand.
AATCACGGGCATTGTTCTTGTAACAAGGATGTCAGTAGCAATGGGAACATATTGTTAGCAGAACAATGATGTTGAACCGACCCCAGTATTGAATGATATACTTAGAGATCACATCGTAACAACGTTATAAGTCAAATCATGAAATGTTATCATATACGTAATTCCTTAGACCATGAGAGTATCAAGTTGCTTCACACAGGAAGATGTGCTTTGGTTCTTAGATGAATCTTCCCGTTACTGGGAAGTAGTAAAATAAGTTCTGGGTACATTGGATAGTGTGTCTAGTAACTTTGATAGTTCAAGATTGGGATTTGCTCCTTCACGATGAATAAGATATTCACTTCGGGCCCACTCGGTATGACGGTATCCATTATAGTCTGGCCAGACGCATTGTGATTCAGTCACGGGGATACCGGAATACAATGACGAGAAAAGGGACAAACGAGCAAAGAGGATAACGAGTGGCTTGTGTTCAAGAAGTTGTTACACATGGGTGCCAAAGTTCTCTCCTCTAACTTTGTCATATATCGCGAAGCAAAGGGAATGGTACATGACTAAACATAATGGTTCACTCGAAGTTTCTTCGTGTATGTGCGGGAGTCAACATGGGTGTCCATGGCTCCGCTGTTGATTATTGGCTATTGACAAAAGGTTGTTGACCTATGTCCGGAAGATGTTCTGAGTCATGTCCGCATTATACCGAACCTATTGGGTCACACACTTAACGAGTAGTAGTCTGTTAGAATACTAGAATGGTAGAAGGTTTAGTGAAAGCAAAACGGAATAGTTCATACTGGCACTGGAAGTAGTTCCGGGTATTTATGGAATTGTTCATAAGGCCACCAGAAGAAGTTCTGGGTATTTAAAGATATGTCCGGATCACTCTCGAATAGTCCCAGGTGGTTTTGGAACATATGAGAATGGTACCGGGAAAGTCCTGGATCAACCGAAATAGTTTTCGGTCAATCGGTGAACGTCCGAAAACGGTCCCAGAAGGTCTTGGAAGTGTTCCAGAAGGTTCCGGAATGTCCCGAAACCATCCCGGGAGGTCCCGAAATGGCCGAGAACGGTCCCGGCGATTCCTGGAAGGTCATGGAAGTTTCTGGAAGCTTCCAGAAGGTTCCACAAGGTTCCGGACAGTACCATATGCGCCCCACCACCCTTAGACTTGGGGGGCAAGGCTCCCCATAGGGGCTGGCCGAAATTTGGCCCTAGTCCTATTAGGACTAGGCTTTCCAAAGTGGGAAGGACTCCTCACAAGGAAGGAGTCCTAGGGGAAAGTTTTCCCACCAAGGGAGGAGTCCTGGAAGGACTCCACCCCCCTTATTTCGGCCAAGGGCCCTCCTGGCCACCTATATAATGAGGGGAGGGGGTGGGGGCGCAACACACTTGATCCCCAAGGCCTATGCGCCACCCTCCCTCCCTCTAAACCCCATTGCTTCACAATTAGACCCCGGTTTAGACGTTGTTCTAGATCAGAATCCGTTAGGGTTTTCTCCCTCTAGTTTTCTCGGTGGCGTTCTTCTCTGTACGGCGGAGCGCTGTTGGATTGCTGCTACGGGATGTGTGGATACCGGTAGAGGGATCATAACTTTGATCCTTCTTCGAGGAACTTCTTCTTCTTCTTCCTCGGAGATCTGTTCGAGGGAATTTCTCGAGGGATTCGTTCGTAGGACGGATCGTGAGACGCATCACGAGATCTACTTCCACCCGCTTCATCAACTCTTCTTCCACTGCAACCGTTGGTGAGCAATGGCCTAAACCTTTGTATGCCATCTTTCTTGGATGATCTTGGGATCTTGATTCGTAGGCACGAAATTTTTTGTTTTCTACTACGTTTCCCAACATTGATACCCCCGAACCACACAAAGCCTATGCGGAGCCCGTGCATTTGGAGCGATCCTCATTGTTTTCGCGCCAACCCCCCCCCCCTCCCCCAGCCCCTTCCTTTTTCCCACCCTCTCCGCCAAGGTTAAACATTTCAAAGAATTTCCCAAAATTTTGCATATTTTGGTGGGGTCTAAAATATTTTTAAACCCAAAATTTCGTATTAGTTTCAAACTAATTTTAAAATAAATTTAACTTAAGTTAAAATTCATTTAAATTACATGAAAAAATAAATCTTAAAATCTGAAGTATGTAAAATTTCTATTTTTGCGAGGTATGAAAATCTTCTATTTTCGAAATTTAAAATCTTGCTATCCGCTCTGGACGTTGCCGCCCTCCACCCCAATTCCCGTGCTTTTCGCTTCCGTCGGTGCATGGACACTCACAAAGAGCCGCCGCCTGCAAGATCTTAAAATCTGCATGGACCCTCACAAAGAGCAGGCGAAGGTGGAGGATGTGAACAAGCTTGTCGCCTGCAAGATCAACTCGGTGACACGACAATCCTGCCGCCTCAGACAAAAGGCAAGTTAAGAAGTTGTCGAGATGGCGCACAGATGGGGGAAGATGTCTATGTCCAGATGTTGAAGCACATGGTGACCACTTTGTTCACGAAGGAGGCAGAGGCCTCAGCGGCGGCGTCAATGAGGAGGGCACGGACAGCCGACAGGAGAGGGCAATTTTTTTTCCTGGAATGGCTAGACTGGAATTGTCATGATCGGGCATGTAAAAACAATGACATCCGCTTTTTTCTATTGTGATAGGGCGCTATAATTTTCTTCTATGCATTTTAAATTGAGCTGTTTTTTATTGTGATCGAACTTGGGCAGATAAATTTTGTGTCTGTTCTGGAAATAGGCTGAAGATGCCCTCATGCAAACAATATGATAAGTTTACATAGCCAAGATATCTCGAGTTGTTGGTCCTCCAGGTGCGATAAGAAAATTAATTCGTCTTAAGATATACACCAATTATTGGAAAAAAAATTGGAAATAAAGATGGATTTTGTATTTGATTTGGATCCATGGCTTTGGCATTTCATTTAATTATGTCTCCACAAGTTTATATAAATTGCAAAATAATTAACCATTGGATGAATAAAAAATCGTATGCTCAGTAATAGTTAATTTACGTCCTTGTACTCAAACTGGGGTGCTTTTGGCGAATGTGGCATAAGTAATAATTCCTTTTCTTTTCATATAATCTTGAGGGGAATAATAATAGTTGTGTGAGCGCATCCATATTCCTCAATAAAAATTAAATGAGACAAGATTAAGGGTAATAATTGGAAGGAAAAAAAGATGATACTATTTGAATAATTAGTAGTTGTACTAAGGAAGTAAGAAAAACAAAAGTAAGTAAATAAGAAATAGCAAGAAATTCCTATAAATAGAAAGATACTTAAAAATATAGAGAAACTAGAAGAATGCCCCGCGCATTGCAGTGGAATTCTCTATAACAACTCTACAATGTAAATTAAAAAGGTATAAATAGTGGGTGATGACATGGATAAATAATTGGCTACAATAGTGGATAATGTGGATAGCTTGCATGTTAAGATAGATACCATAAATGCATGTTAGTAGGATTTTTCAGGGTTGACATGGACAAATGATTGACTACAATAATGGATGATGTGGATACCTTGCATGTTAAGATAGACATCATAAATGCATCTTAGTGATTTAGCTAGCAAGCCCGTCGATATTGAAGTTCCCCAAGCTGTGCTTCCCGATACTGTATTTGAACTTGAAGCAGTTCTTCGAATTCCCTATGATATGCAATTGAAACAAGTTCTTGCTAATGGAAAAAAGGGAGGGTTGAATGTAGGTGTTGTTCTTATTTTGCCCGAAGGATTCGAATTAGCGCCGCCCGACCGTATTACCCCTGAGTTGAAAGAAAAAATATATAGATAATAGTAAACAAAAACACTAGTTACCATTTAAATTGTTTCTCTTCCACATTTTGGTTTCTTACTTCTAGTCTGGACATGTCATTATATATATGTTCAAAAGATCATTATGTATGTCCCAGGTTTATGAATGTCCAAAACTATTTCACATTTTTGCGTCAATTTGCATATTTATATATTTATATTTACCACAAATTTTGAATGAGCATGACTCAATTACTTCTTCCATGTGAACACTATTTCAATAAAAACATTGACACCTAGAGATTCCACATTACAATCGACCCCAAGTTGAAACCTCCCCTCCCCTCTTTTATCTTCGACGATGTTGCCCATACCTCCTCTATCACATCATGATAAAAAAAATCTTTAGTTTATTTGTCTCCTACGTCCAATCACTATTTTTTTACTTACCAAATATTTCCTCATTGTCTTGCTACACCAGCTCCATTGTCAGTCGGTTCACCACCCCCCTTGTCAATCAACTCTCTAAGCATAGAGATAGGGTTCCTTGCATCCTCTTCTTGATTAGTTGATCATAAACACACTAGAGAAGAAATAGCAAAGTAGTCTTCATACACCTAGTTGGACGTCCATGAGCAATATTGGCCATCAATTATGCACCCAACGATGGATATAATGTTTTGCATTTATGATCACTAGGTTGAACACATTAGCAATTTAGCAACCCTGCAAAATTGGCAACCTTGAACCGACTTGTAACCATTCCCTCTCTCGGTGCGCATCAATCCTTGTGCTTGTCTGGAATTATCACCTCCCAACATGGGATTTAACCATGTTAGCTCGGATCCATGCTCCCCGAATCGGATTTGGCATATAGCGGCCGGGCTTGTGGACAGTGGCACCATCGGAGGAATGACCATGTAATTTTCTTCGTCCAAATTATTCTTCTTCTTTAGTATTTATAAAATTGGATCAATGCTTCCTGATATTTTGTTGTTCGATTTCATGAGTGGCCATAGAGTGAAAGGACTTGAGGATCTGAGAGCATTTCTGTGGGTTTTGATTGGGCTTCTTGTTGGTGATAATGATTGGGATTCGTTGGAATTTATTTCCAAAATTCTAATGACGGTGAATAAATTTTCTTGATAATGCATGGAATTTTTCTTCCAACTAATGATTAGAATTTACTACATAAATATTGCTGGATTATTTTTGGTCATGGATGAACAAAGGCTCGCAATATTGATGAAGCATGGGAGAGTTTGTATGCTCGAAATGCAACTTGAGTTTCATAATGAGGCTAAGAAATAATGAAAGTATTGCATGCTGAGTGGGTGAGCGAGTGAGAGTAGGGTTTTCATGTAAAGTGTTAGAGCATTCAAAAGTCAAAACACAAAACTGGCTCAACCTCAACTAAAGGAGAGTTTCTATAATATGCTAGCACATATCTTAAGTCGGTCGGACATCTTAAGTTGTCTGGATAATATAACAAATTAATAAGGGACTAAAGGACAGAGCAATGATTATTTGAAAAGAATCCATTCTCACTTGATCTGGACATCTGGCGCATTGCATCAAGTCATGGGATATGATGTTGGGTGGCATACTAATATGAGTACGTACTATCGATCATAATCCTGCTGCTTGTCGCATTAATGCCGCGCACCCCGCGTTGCAACAGCAGTACAGGGCGCAGCAATATCGTTGACGGAGTTCGTGCGCTGCATGCTCCCTCAGTATGTCCTTCTCAACCTTGCCAGCCGATGAAATGTACAGTAAGACCAGTGAATGCATGCAGTGCTCGCCCGGCCGTCCCGGGCCAGCCACCACCGTGTCCGTCCGGCCGTGCCGCCATGGCCGTGGGTGGAGCTTCTGTAGCAGCACGCCATCCGAGTAACAACATCGCACCGCGGGTGGGGCTTCTGTAGCAGGCAGCACGCACACCATTCGAGTAACAAGAGCCAGGCTGCAACTGCAATGGCCGGTGGCGTACTACGTGGTGCTGTGATTGAGTTGTGATGGATCCAATAATTTGTCATTGAACTCCATGGATCTCAGCAATGCACGTACAGCGGCTACACGGAGGATCAGCAGTGGCGCGTGTACGTGAGGCACTGCTGCGGTAGCCAGCAACCTCAATTGATGCCAAGAATTGAATGGACTAAGCCATGAACAGGGCGGCGGCACGGATGTTCAGGACCCAGAGGCGACGCATGCATGCATGCATGCATGTCTCTTGCCTGCATGATGGCATTTGCAGACGGACTTTGCAGCGAGAACAACAACAAAATTTAAGGCGGCGTTTTGTTTTGTTTTCCTGGCAACATATTGGTGGTGTTTCTTTTGTTGCTACTGGCCACTGCTCGTGTGCTGCCTGCTGCTACTGCTTTTTGCCATCGAGAATGGTTTAATCGATGATGCCAAATGTTTCTTCTTTTTCCTATTCGTGTGGTGTAGGTGCAACTAATCGGGGAGACCAAAATAATAATGGGAAGCAGAGGGACAATAAAATACTTGTTCTTTTCCGTTACACGAACCGTGTGCTCCCTGGGGACCGAAAGTAGTTGATCAGGCCCCTCTCTTACAGTAAGCGGGGAACCGGGAAGGCCCAGTGCAGACGAATTTTTAGTAGTATAAGTGAACAGAAGCCCGCAAGCTCAGCATCTATTAAGGCAAAAAATCACTGTTTTGAAATTTGCAAGAAAGATTAGTACAATATAATCCTATTCGCAAAAAACGTCCGGATCTAACCTTTTTTTTTTCACGCCACGCACCATGGCGTTTGCGTTGTACGAGAGACGCCATAAACTTTTGCGTTTTCGCTTGGCCCACCATCTAGCCGTCGGTCGTGCCCGAGTTGTTGACTGTCCGACGTGGTAAGAGGGAAAGATCGCGGTCCATGGCATTTCCCCTGACACTTATGTCTGACCCCTTACACTAGTTTTTTTGTTCTTAAGATGACTTAAAATAAAAAAGTGTTTAACATGATTATTCTTCATATTAATAAGGCGAAGAATATTCATGTAGAAGACTTTTTTTCATTTAAGGATTTTTAGGGACCGAAAAAACTAGTGCAACGTATCACAAATTGTTTGGTCCCTTGCGAAAGTTTTTAATCCTTAAGATATTCTGAAATGAAAAAGTATTTAACATGAATATTCTTCAGATTGACTTGGTGAAGAGCTCATGTTCAATGTTATTCCATCTGAATCACATTAGGGCCTAGTGCTTGGGACTAAACGCCACTTCATAGTAAATTGTGTACAACCTCATATCAAAATAAGCATCAATTATATGACAATCAAACTAAAAAATCTTCTTTTTTACAACAAGCTCAATCTGTATTCTTCTCTCACAACAAACCAAATTCCCACATGATACTTACTAAAAAAATATTATGTGTTAGTATTTAAAAGAGAAGAAATTTTCGATTGAGAGAACACCAAATCTTCGAAGAGGCTTAGTACATTATGCCTTTATGAAGTAACCACTGAGGTTTGACACTTGAAATAAAGGAAAAATGGGAGAACATCAAATTTTTATATATAGTCTATTTTGGCTTTTATATGTACCATATATCTTCTATGAAAAAATTGTTTGTTGTGAGAGAAAAATAAAGATTTAGCGCAATGAAGAATTATCAGTTTGGTGGTCATATAAATGATGTTTAACTTGATCTGAGATCTATACAAATTACCATCAAATGGCATTCAATCTCAGACAATCATGTCTAATACATTGCATCAGTTTTCCAATCCCTAAGGTTATCTCAAATGAATAAATATTGAACAGGACAAGTCTTCGTCTTGTCAATATGAAGAAAATTAATGTTGAGATTTTTCCATTTCAAGTCTTAAGGATGAAAAACTATCGCAAGGGACTAGAAAATATCTAATATATTGCACTAATTTTTTAGGTTCTAAAATGACCTTAAATGAAAAAGTCTTATTAATCTAAAGAATATTCACATTGTACACTTTTTCATTTGAGATCATCTTAAGGACTAAAAAATTGACGTAAGGGATCAGACATAAGTGTCTAGGAAAACGCCATAGACCGCGACGTTTACATCTTGCCATGTCGGATAGTCAACGAATTAGGCACGAGCGGCGACTGGATGTTGGGCCTAGGGAAGAATCTAAAGTTGGTGTTTCCCATGCAACGGAAACGCCATGGTGCGTGGCGTAACCAAAAAAGATGAATGAGGGAAAGTTTCCTGGGGAGGAGTTTGATCCCATGCATCAATCAAGATCTTGATGGACCTGCTGCATATGGCAATTTGCATGAAGTCCGGAAGCATCTTCAGACAGTCTCTCGACCAAAAAGTGTCCATTCGATCCGAGGAAAATCCTACACCACCGACCCGGCGCCGTAGCGGCCTGGAATCTGGTGAGGGCACTAGTGTAGTTTTGGGGCTGAAATGTGCCCTCTTGATAAGAAAATATTCGTACACAACATGGAATCCAAAACAAGAGTTCTTCATTTGCGCTCGTCGTGAAAAGGTGTACAAAATTGTCAAACTATTTTAACAAATTTGTGCATACATTCAAATGTACAGTTGCTCATATTATTATGTGTATAGGCTGATGTAGCAATGACCAATCTTATCGGAGATGGATATGGATCGATCTGATGTAAAAATATGTAATATAAGCGACATGCCCCAATAATGCTATGGACCACTGAGACAATAACTAGAGGATATGCAAATTAAAAATGATGAGATGCGAGGGTAAATAAAAAAGTTCCAGAAGCTTCGCTATGCACTTTTAGCTTGTGTTGTGATAGGGTTTGTTCTTTCAGCGGGATCATTGGCGACATTTCTTCTAGTGTAAGTATGATGATGTTCCTTAGTTTAGTCACTTCTATTTAAGTACTAATTTTACTTCATTTATGATTGCGCTAGCTCCTTCAATTATATTTTATCCACATTAATCAATTAATTACTGATATTTTTCTCTTAATTACTGGCTTGAACTATTTTATTATGTATACTACTACTAATATATATAACCTAAACTAAAAATAAATAAATAAAATCAATAAATCAATAAAAATACAAAACAAAGTATATAAAAAAATAAAGTAATAAAAATAAAATAAAAATACGTAAAAATAAATTCTATATATAATAAACTATATAATCTAAATAAAAATGAAAAAAAATACATAGAACTAATAAAAATAATTTAAAAATACTGGCGGCGTTGGTCCCATAAATCCCATGCCACAAGTATTTTTTTCCCAAAAAAGCATTGGAAGACACGGTTCTACTCATCTCACTCGATCTATCTCGCCTCTCAGCCTCTTCTCCTCTCTCTCCCGAGCCCCACTGCCCGTCATCGCCCGTCCATGAGCCGTCACCGCCCTGTAGCCGGGTCAACGTCCTCCTCCCACAGTGAGTTTTTTAAAATATTTTGCTTTTTACATTTTTTAGATAATGTTAGTGTAGTGTTAGATGAATTTAGTGTTAGTTTAGTGTACTTTTAGTTTTAGTGTTAGTGTAGTTGTACATTTTAGGTTTAGTTGTAGGTTATAGTGTTAGTGTAATTTCATATTGTAGACAGCGGCGGAGCTAGGGGGGCACCAGCAGGTGCCCTGGCTCCCCCTATGCATGGTTACATCAAGGGATTTTTTATGCATATAAGGCTAGATTAGGTATGATTTTGGAGAAAATTGTATGTTTGGCCCCCTCTAACAAAATATTAGCATGTTTGGCCCCCCTTAATGCTTAATCCTGCCTCCGCCCCTGATTGTAGATTGTTGATTTTTGCAGGTATTTGTGTCATCAACATGTCCATTTTTTGGTAAAGTCATGGTGAAGTTGTTCGGTATGTACATCATCGGAGATGGCATTAAAACTTTTGTGGTGTGCGCTATAAATATGGTAAGTGGTGCGCCACTATTAGGAAGGACAATGTGACACACGAGGTTGACCAGTGGACACCCCGAGCAAGCGGCACGCGCCTACGATGGCAAGGCGGTTGAGATGTTTCAAGATGTTGCGCGTTTAACTTCCCTGAGGACCGTCGGCACACTCAGTGTCTCGCGGCGAAATGAACAAGGATATGCACCAAGGTCGAGGACAAGGAGAACCTCGAGGCTGAGAAATAGCTATTCGAACCTATGGTGAGGCGGCCATCTTGCGACAAACGCTCAACTGGTAGAGATGAATAAGACAAGAAGGAATCAAAGGAAGATCCCATAAACTGGGATGAGTGGTTCGCGGAGGGGGCTGACAATGACAAGGTCGGACCCTCAGACGCGGGTGGTGACGTCTAGGCTAGTTAGATGGATAGCACTAGTTATCCGTATAAACTGTTTAACTTTATGCATGTTTATGTTTAAACTATATGCATGGTTTGTAGAATTTCTTAATTTATTTTAATGTGTGAAGGACCTAATGAACATATCTAGTTATATGTGTTTTATATATGTGGTATGTGTTTATTTTGTCAACAAGAATGCAGTAAATGGATCCCGGAGTGCGCCCTATGGCGTAGTGCGATGCTAGAAGAACATGAAATTTTCATAGATTTCATACGACTTCTGGACTAGGACGATGTGTTTTAGTTCAACATGTTCTGGTTATTGCTTTGTTTTTATTTTGTCTAACTAATGCTTTTTCTTCTTCTTTTGCTCAGTTGATCCCTTACGGTACATGAGTGACCTGGTAGACAAGTTGATCGATTTCATTGAATTCCTAGACAAATTCCATTGCACAAGATGCAAACGACCGAGAGCTTCTCTTATTTAACACCAACGAGCCACACTGCACATATCTCGGGTGCCATCGTTGGTGAAGCTGAGTTAAGGGACGAACCAACAATATGGATACAAAAGTCGCAAAAGACCTTCTCTTGTAAGTAACAATGAACATCTATAACCAATTTTTTATTATTTAGAGGAGTAAATGACCGAGTATCCTTTTTATGAGTATATTTGATCCTCCAAGAAACTATGTTTCTAACCGATCCTTTAAACTTAACTCACTAATTTTTTAATACAAATTTGTTTGTTTTGGAATCATCAAGTTAGAGTTCACTACTCAATTATTTCATTGAATAATATTTTGGTCACATACTTCAACAATCAACAGCTCTTTCTAAAAGAATCGATCCAAATAAAACTAAAAAAATTAGACACTTCACTAATTTTTTTACCTCTTCCTATTAGTTCGATCAATGTTTTTCCATCTCTTCATTTCCTATATTGTTGGTTTTCTCTATTGCCCTTTCTAGCCTGCGCACCTATTTATTCTTTGTCTCCTCAAACTTAGACATTGCATCCTCTCTAGTCTCATCTCCAGCAAATAGTGCACCAACGTCTAGCAGATCTCTTTCTATCAATCAATCAATGCACTCTTCTTTTCAATACCCAAGTTGCATCATTTCTACATCAAAGGTTATTAAGCACACAATGAGTATAAAATTGCGATGAATCTAAAGAACAATCGTATGAAAGTGCATTCACTTTGTCCATTACACATTTACAAAAAATGCATTCAGGATGATCGATCATGGTCGAGACTCGAAATGAGGTTATCATACTTGGTGATCGGTAGTGTCTCGTCGATGAGTTGTTGGTCGAAGGCTGGTCCCTACCGACTGGAAAAACGGTGTTGAGGTGGCGGTTGGTTGAGGGGTGAGATGCGAGTGGTGATAAGAAGAGGTCGTACTGCGAGTCGGCGTAGAACGGTTTGGTCCTCATTAAATCCCTCCAGAACTTGAAGGCGCCGAGGACTGGGTGCATCAAATCCGATGTCAGCAATGAGAAAGGCAATTGAAACGAGACCAGGAAGAAGCGTGGCGAGTGCTTAGGGGGCGGGTGCCACGTGGTAGCAGGTAGAGGCAAGTAAGGCGACGTCGGATTGGATGTGGCGCGGGGTGGGGAGGAGGACAATTTTACTTCAGAGGTTGATGGCCGAATATATTTAAAAATCGTTCCTCTTCCGGGGTAAAAATTATCCTCCTCTAACAATAGTAAGGGTTTGTTTAGGTGCCATTTAATGGGGAGAAATCAGAATTACTTTTTTCTATCACCTTTTAAGGATCGTGGAGCAAAATCGCAATTAGTAGATCGAGGATCTGGGCTTTGAATTTTCCTTGCCTGCATGCAGCTGAGATACTGCTGGTGCGGCCAGTCAGTCGGCGGCCCCGCGGTGTTTCAGCCCTCTCTCGCAATCCGGCATGGCCGGCGTAACAGTAGGATAGCCCCTCTCCTTGGTAGTACTAGCTGTCATCGCTGTCTCCCTTCACCCACAATCCTGCGTCTCATTTACCAATTTGAATGTCCAACTGTTCTTGCTCTACTCCAAACAGGAAAGCTGTTCTTGCTGGATGTTTCCAGTCCTGGAAGAGAGCCCGTGGCGCCGTCCGAGCCATCCAATGCCAAAGCTACTTTTAGAGAAGAGTGAATGCCATGATTAATAGTATAGGCAATTTGGTTATATGAACTTGTTAGATCAGTTAATTTGGTTATATGGTTCATCGTATTTCCTCACAAAAATTATTAAAGCTTGTGTTACAGCTGGCTATAATCATATATCTTGCTTCTTTTCTCCTTCATTTCATTAAATTAAATTTTGATGTCGCGTCTCTTATAATTCATTTACATCTTTTTATTATACTTACCCTTAATTTGATGTCAAAGCTACTTTTAAAGACACACGCAAAAAAATCACTTATAAAGAAAAGTGAATGCATTTTTTACTTCCTAGTTTCATGTTTGTGGCTGATTTTATCTCATTTATTTCTTATTTTTTTACTCAACTTAGTAAAATATAACACAAAGTACCTCGTTTCATTATTATTTCTTCAATTTGTTTGTCGATTGTGCATGTCATATAGGCATTTTATTTTGACTTTTGATTTTTCTATTGGTTTATTTACCTCAGTTCTCACCCCAACCGCATCAGACTCACCCAGTCATCGTTGTCGTCGCCGTGTACATCCCGAACCACCGATGGTGCTTGATGAACGGCAGCACCGACATTATCGCCGTTGTAGGTAGTGGCGGAGTTAGAGGATGGACAGGATGGGGCCACGGCTCACCCTAGAATTTCCAGTACCTTTATATCATAACAAAAAAAATTAAAACATTTTTGAAAAAACATAAAATGATGAACGGTTCTAATATTGGACCACCCTAGCACACATTGGGCTGGATCCACTACTGGGCCATCACTTTTGTGCATGCATGTCCCGAGACGGACCGAGTAAAATATGATAAATTCAAGTATTGAACGGAGTAAAATCTGTCATAAACATGAATTCTTTAGAAAAATTCAAAGGCTAAGAATTTGGCATTATAATTGTAGAGCTTAGCAAACGACTCAGATTTTCTACTGGAAAATAGATAAATTTATCATGTTGTTATACCAAATTTTCCATTATCTAAACTAAAATTTGTCATCTTATATGAAAAATAGCAGAAAATTTGTCATACCTCAGAGTCACTGCCATGTTTCCGATTATCCAATTTACATCAGACCTTTTCTCGGTAACACCGAAGATCCAGGATCCTAATTAGGAGCGATCAGTCTCTAGAAATCGAGCAAACCAATAGGTAGGTTCGTTGCGACATTAATTTTAGCGCGACCGGCAACAGTTTTACAGTTGGGCCCAAAAATCTAGTTTATCATAATTAATAAAAACATAAAAATGTTGAAATTGCCATACGACTAATTGTACCATGTAAAAGTCAATTATGACAAAATATGTATAACTATGTGTTTTTTTTTGTTATGTGCACAAAAGAATAGCAATGAGAAATTTACCATGACTTTATTATGTGACTGAAATGGAAAAAGAAATACAAATGGTAAATTTGCCATGACGTTTGTGTTAAGAAAAAAAATGTTGTGAATTTTGCCATGATCTAAAATATAAAATTTCTATGCTTAAATTAAAATCGCCATGATCTAAAAATAAATTTTGCATGCTATAAGAACTAAATTTGTCATCATTCAATAATAAAATTTTCCATGGTTCAAAAAAATAAATTTTCATACTACATAAACTAAAATTTTCATCACCTAATATAACATGTATCATGCTACAGAAACTAAAAATTTCATGGTCCAAAAAAATTAGTTTGACATACCACATGAACTAAATTAGCAATCACCCAATAATTAAAAAAAATCTTGGTTAGAAATAAAATTTCCATACAAATTGCAATTTCCATGCTTTACATAAAAATGAACAAAAAGGAAACCTTAAATTTGGAGATATTTGCCATCTAGTTACAAAAATGTTATAAAATTGACACATATCTAAAATAATATTTCATATTGCGGCACCACTAAAAAATCAGTTAAATGTCGCATTCGATAAATGATTTCCTTAATAAAACTAAAAATACATGAAGCTCCGCTTCGCTTGCAGAGTAGTGAAAGCAACGGCTCCACCGGTCCGGCGGTCCCTGTCGCGGTGGGTCCGATTCAGTTCATTGCCCAATCATCATCGCCCGCCCGACGCCACCAATATCACGGCCTCCTCTTCTTTCCGGAAGAGACAACGCGCGGCGGACGATCGGTAGCGCCATGGACGCCGACCAGCACGGGGCCTTACGCCGGCCGATCTTAGCAGACGATGAGGTACGTACAAGCCACAAGCTTGCTAGTAATCCGCAGTATATATCGATCGGATCGAGGTCACAGGCCTGCGCGCTGTTGCGGGAGGCCCGGAGCAACGCCGGCGCCTCCCTGTAACTGAAACCTCGATCCAGCCGGCCTGCAAGATAGAGGTAACTTGTGCTAAATATGTAATCATCTGCAGATTCTGAGCTCTCAATTGTTATGCCAGGCCCAGGCGTCTGGTTCGGAAGCTCCTGACCATGAGCTGCGCATGGCGGCCGGTCGCCGCTCTGACAAGGCACTCAGAATCATCTTGTGTGAGTGTCCATGGCAAGTGAATCAGCATAAGTCGTCAGTAGTTCTAAAATTAGAATTTATTCTAGGGCGTTAGTAGGTACAGGAGTAGCAGTTCGAATCATTTTACTCTGTTCATGGATTCTCGAACTGAATTAGCCAGCCAAACTCGTGTCGATGTGTGCCAGGCCTGCAGTTCCTGGAGGTCGGTGCGTTCTACGGGGTCTACCTGAGCCTGATCGTGTATCTTCAGGACGTTCTCCATGGCGACAGTGCTTCCAACGTGGCGGCCGTGAACTCCTGGGCCGGAGTCAGCTACTTCATGCCCCTGCTCGGCGCCGCCGTCGCCGACTCCTACTGGGGAAAGTACAAGACGATCTTGATCGCCCTCTCCGTCTCTGTCGTCGTAAGTGGTCGATCCTCTGCATTGGCACTGGCTGGCGGCCGCCACTCTGCTTCTCTGACGAACATCCCGAAACTGTCAGGGGACGGCCGTGGTCACCGCATCGGCTACGCTGCCGTCTCTCAGGCCGCCGCCGTGCGCGCCGGGCGCGAACTGCGCACCGGCGACTCTTATCCAAGAGCTGGTGTTCTTTTCGGGCATATATATGTGCGGCGTCGGGCTCGGCGCCTCCAAGGCTGTCCTCATCTCGTTCATGGCGGAGCAGTTCGTCGACGACGGCGGCGGCGAGGGCGAGGGCAAGAACGCGTCTAGACGGGAGGCGAAGGCGTCGTACTTCAGCTGGTACTACGCGGTGGCCAACATGGCGATGCTGACCGCGGGGACACTGCTGGTGTGGGTCGAGGACAAGGTGAGCTGGGGGCTCGGGTACGGCATCTGCGCCTCGTTTGTCACGGTCGCCGTCATCGCCGTCGCCACGACGGCGCCCGTGTTCCGGATCTTGCCCCCGGCGGGCAGCCCGCTGAAAGGCGTGCTCCAGGTGCTCGTCGCGCTCTCCCGCAAGGTGAACCTGACGCTGCCTGATGATGCCGATGAGCTGTACGAGGAAGATGGTGTCAAGAACCCGATGCACGAACGATTGCAGCACACCGACCAGTTCAGGTGCTTGGACAAGGCCGCCATTGTCACGGACGAGGAGCTGGAAGACGGCGACCTGAGCCGGCCATGGAGGCTGTGCACGGTGACCCAGGTGGAGGAGCTCAAGACCCTGCTGCGGCTCATCCCGATATGGCTCACCACGGCCGTCTACTTCATCGCCAACACGCAGGCGCAGACCACGTTCGTGCAGCAGGGCACCAAGACGACGGACTCCCGGATCCCGGCCGCCTCGCTGACGTCCATCGAGACGGTGCTCGTCGCCGCCTGCGTCACGCTCTACAACCGGTACATCGCGCCATCCATGGCGCTCACGCCGCTGCAGCTCATGGGGCTCGGGCACGCGGCGGCGGCCGGCGCGGTGGCCGTGGCCGCGTGCACCGAGGCGCGCAGGCTGCGGATGGCCGGAGACCAGGGGGCGGCGCAAATGGGCATAGCGTGGCTGCTTCCGCAGTACGTCGTGATGGCCGTCTCGGACGCGTCCCTGACCGTGGGCCAGCTGCAGTTCTTCTACGACCAGTCGCCGGAGACGATGAAGGGCGCGTCGACGGCCTTCTACTTCCTGTCCGTCTCGCTCGGGAATCTGATCAACTCGCGGCTGGTGACGGTGGTCGCGTCCGCCACCGCGGCAGGGGGGAGGACGGGATGGTTTCCGCCGGAGTTGGATGATGGGCACCTGGATTACTACTTCGTGCTCGTCGTTGCCATCACTCTGGTGAATTTTGCTGCTTTTGTTGCCCTCGCCAGGAACTACACGCCCAAGAGGGTTAATTAGATGGGTCTGTCACATTTACTATGATTTTATCACAAATTTAGCCCAACAAAACGAAATTTAATTATTTATTTGTCCAGTTTTTTTTTGTCGCACAGAAAAAAAGCAGCCGCAGTCTGAAAAACTATCATTCGCCCCATTGTTCAGGCGTGTAATGGGCCGGCCCAAGTTTGCCGGAGGCCACATCTACATTTTTTATGTAGTTTACGTTATTTACTTATTTTTATTTTTATTTTGTACTTAAAAATAATATAAAATAATTATATTAAAAAGTATGTATATAAAAATTACGTTATGTATGAAACAACTCAATATGTTATTTAATCAACGTTAATGAGGCATTTGAAAAATATTAAACATGCATGAAATTTGTTTATCGTATATACGCCAAAATTATAAAATATATGCAAATATTTTTGAAAAAATGTTGATCCTGTATTTTAAAAAAATTAATTATATATGGATTTTTCTGATAATGCATTCAAGATTGCTAATCTTGCGCTAAGAATTGTTTAAACCATATATAAAAAAATGTTGGTCATGTATTTAAAAAGTATATAGAAAAAATACACAATCTGCATTTAAATTTTTTTTATCATCTATTAAAAAAATGTTGATCAAGTATGAAAAAACATTAATGTCGTATTTAAAAAATCTGCATAAAGAAATATTAAATATGGGAACGACTAGGGCACATCTACAGGTGACATAATTATGTCCCGCGAGACCCTTGTCACACCTCCCCTCGTTGTTAGTTTTAAAAGTCGGTCCCAATTGCGACTCATTGGTGAACTTCCAACTAAGAAAAAAAGCGGACCTAGATGCGACTCGTTCGTGGACTTGCAACTTAAAAAAAGCCGGACCCAGTTGCGACTCGTTGGTGGACTTGTAACTGAGAAAAAAAAGTCGAATCCATTTGCGACTCGCTGCTAGACATGCAACTGAGAAAAAAAATTGAACCCAATTGCGACTCGTTGCTGGACTTGCAACTGAGAAAAAAAAAGTCGGACCCAACTTCGACTCGTTGGTACACTTGCAACTGAGAAAAAAAAGTCAGACCCAGTTGCGTCTCGTTGCTAGATTTGCAACTGAGAAAAAAAATCGGAACCAGTTGCGACTCGTTGGTGGACTTGCAACTGAGAAAAAAAGTCGAGCCCAGTTGCGACTCGTTGTGGAATTGCAACTGAGAAACAAAAAGTCGGACCCAATTGCCACTCGTTGGTAGACTTGAAACTGAGAAAAAAATTGGACCCAGTTGCGACTCGTTGGTGGATTTTGTACTGAGAAATTTTTTGAACCCAGTTGTGACTCCTTGGTGGACTTGCAACTGAGAAAATTTCAGATCCAGTTGCGACTCATTGGTGAACTTGCAACTGAGAATTTTTTTTGCAACTCCTTGGTGGACATGCAACTGAAAAAAAATGACGGACCCAGTTGCGACTCGTTAGTGGACATGCAACTGACAAAAAAATTCAGACCTAGTTGCGACTCGTTGGTGGACTTGCAACTGAGAAAAAAAAGTCGAACCCAGTTGCGACTCGTTGATGGACTAGCAACTGAGAAAAAAAACCAGTTGCGACTCATTGGTGAACTTGCAACTGAGAAAAAAAAGTGGGACTCAGTTGCGACTCGTTGGTGAACATGCAACTGAAAAAAAGACGAACCCAGTCGCGACTCATTGGTGGACTTGCAACTGAGAAAAAAATAGTCAAACTCAGTTGCAACTTGTTGGTGGACATGCAACTGAAAAAAAAATCAAACCCAGTTGTGAGTCATTGATGGACTTGAAAAAAAGTCGAACCCAGTTGCGACTCATTGGTGAACTTGCAACTAGGTCGGCAAAGAAAGGTCAGGCTCAGTTGCAATTAGATGATGAACTTGCAACTGGTACAAGAAAAAAAAGTCAAACCAGTTGCGAGTCAATGGTGTGCTTGCAACTGGATGGAAAGCAAATCGAGCCCAGTTGCAAGTCTATGATTGACATGCAACTGGGCTCAAAAAATTCAGACCGCCCGCGAGTCAATGGTGTGCTTGAAAATGAATGAAACACAAATCGAGCCCGGTTGCAAGTTGATGGTTGACTTGCAACTGGACCAAGAAAATGTCAACGGTGCAACAAAGAAAAAAAGACGAACCAAGTTTTAGTCGGTTTTGGATTTCCAATTGGGATGGGAAAAGTCAAGTCTAGTTGCGAGTCAGTTGGTGACTTGCAACTAGGGTTTACAAAAAATAAATCTAGTTGCGAGTCGATGTGCGCCATGCAACTGGGTTGACCAAAAAGACGAGTTACGACTCGATAGGCAACTTGCAATTGGGTTTTTGAAGTGTATGGTGAACTTGTAACTAGTACAAAACAAAAAAATCAGAACAGTTGCAAGTCAGCGGTGTGCTTTCAATTGAGTGAAAAAAAACCCGAACCCAAGTGCAAGTTGATGGTTAACTTGCAACTGGACCAAAAAAAGTCAGGTGCAACAGAGAGAAAAAAAGTCGAGCAAGTTGCGAGTCAGTTGTGGATTTGCAACTGAAATAATAAAAAATTCAAGCCTAATTGCGAGCCGATGGTGACTTGCAACTAGGTTTTGCAAAAAATAAATCTATTTGCTAATCGATGAGCGACTTGTACTAGGTTTTGAAAAAAAAAATAGTTGCGAGCCGGTGTGCGACATGCAACTGGATTGACAAAAAGAACCGAAATGCAAGTCAATAGGCGAGTTACAACTGGATTGAAAAAAAAGTCCAGTTGCAAGTCGGCAACCAACTTGCAACTGGTTGTGCGAAATAAAATTTAGTTGTGAGTTGATGAGCGACATGCAATTGGGTTGACGAAAAATAGTTGCAGTTGGATTCAGAAAAAAAATAAATTTATGAGTTGATGTACGATTTGCAACTAGGTTTTGAAAAAATAAATAATAATAAAGGAAAATTGTAAAAGGAGAAAATAAAACATATTTTTTAGAAAATCATGAAATAAAAAAACATAATTTAAAATCAATCAAATAGAAAAAATGATAAGAAAAATGGGAAAACAAAGATATGAAAATAACACAAGCCAACTTACGATAACAAACATGCATTGACAAAAAATATTGTTTACAAATTTATAAAAACATGTACCAAAACCATATTTATCATTTTTTAAAAGAAAAGGAAAAATAAAGCATACATCAATACCTTTCTCAATGTAACTAAATACCAAATTCATTTTCTGCATCCCTTACACATGCAAATATTTAAACTTCGCTTGAAAAAGCAGTTTCCTTTTACCATATTGTGTAAGGGATAGATAGTCTTGCGGCCATAAAAAAAACAACTGCGCAGACACGGCCCAGATAAAAAATAAGCCCAACAAACAAGCCCAACGCCCAGCGCAAAAAAGAAAAAAAGTGGTACATGTGAGATAAGTAAAACGCATGTACATGCGTTTTAGCACTTCCAGAAAGCTCATGTACATGTGACATAACTATGTCACATGTTACATGTGACATAACTATGTCACCTGTACATCACAATTAGTTAATTGTTTGTCCAGTTTTTTTTTTGTTTGTCTCACAGAAAAAAACACCCTTCAAGAAGCCCAAATAGCTACGAGTCACCCAGTGCATTAGGCGCGTTATTAATATGGGTCGGCCCAAGTATACAAGAGAACACAGCCTAGTATTTTGTTTATTTCACTTTTTTTTTTGTTTTATTGTTGAACTTTCAAATAATCTAAATAAATATGTTAAAAATAATTTACATAAATATTTTTAAATTTTAACAACACATTTTAAAGATATTAAATATTTATGGAAAAAATGTTTCTCATGTATACGAAAAATACATTAGTGTATGAAACAATTCATTATGTTATTTAATGAATGTTAATCTAGCATGTGAAAAAATATTAAATGTGCGTGGATTTTGTTAATAAAAAAAAGTTGATGATGTATTTAAAAATGCTAATCATGTATTCAAAATTGTTCAACAATATATGAAGAAATATTGATCCTTTTTTTAAAAAGTATATAGAAAAATTATGCAATCTATATGAAAAAAATGTTGATCATGTATTAAAAACATGTTGATCAAGCATTTAAAAAACTTTATTCATATATTTAAAAAATACATGAAAAAATGATGATCATATATTTAGAAAAATATAAACGTGTATGAAAAAATATTTAATGTGTATACAAAATATACAAACAAAAATGAAAAAAGAAAGATAGAACACAAAAATAAATATAAAGAACGAAAAATAAAAAAGTGAAAACATTATGAAGAAAAAAGAAACTAAAAACAAACTCAGAGGAAACAAATAAATTGAAAAATTATCCAATTTGTATTAAAAATGTTGGTAAAAAAATATTGATCTTGTGTTTAAAAAAATTAAACATGCATGAAAAAAATTAAATATGTATACAAAAATATACAGACAAATATGAAAAAAGTGAAAAATAGTCGGACCCAGTTGAAACTCGTTGGTGGACTTCCAACTGAGAAAAAAATATTCGAACTCAGTTGCGACTCATTGGTGGACATGCAACTAAAAAAAGTCGAACCCAGTTGCGACACGTTGATGGACTTGCAACTAAGAAAAAAAAATCAAACTCAGTTGCGACTCATTGGTGAACTTGCGACTGAGAAAAAAATTGGACCCAGTTGCGACTCGTTGATAGATATGTAACTGAAAAAAAAGTCAAATATAGTTCCGACTCGTTGATGGACTTGCAATTGAGAAAAAAGGCAAACCTAGTGACGACTCAGTGGTAAACTTGCAACTAATAATAAAAAGTTGGACTCAGTTGCGACTCACTGGTGAACATGCAATTGCAAAAAAACGCCGGGGACTTGCAATTGAGAAACAAATAGTTGAACACAGTTGCGACTCGTTGGTGGAAATGCAATTTGAAAAAAATGTCAAACCCAGTTGCGACTCGCTGGTGAACTTGCAACTGAGAAAAAAAAAGTTAAACCCAGTTGCGACTCACTAGTGAACAAGCAACTGAAAAAAAAGACAGACTCAGTTGCGACTCGTTGGGGACTTACAATTGAGAAACAAATAGTTGAACCCACTTGCGACCCGTTGGTGGACATGCAACTTGAAAAAAAGTCGAACCCAGTTGCAGCTCATTGATGGACTTGCAACTGAGAAAAAAACTCAAACCCAGTTGCGACTCACTGGTGAACTTGCAACTGAGAAAAAAAAGTTAGACCCAGTTCCGTCTCGTTGGTGAGCATGCAACTGAAAAAAAAGACAGACCCAATTGTGACACGTTGGTGGAATTGCAAATGAGAAAAACTAGTCGAACCCAGTTGCGACTCGTTGATGGACTTGCAACTGAAAAAAAGTCAAACTCAGTTGCGACTCATTACTGAACTTGCAACTGAGAAAAAAAAGTTGTACCCAGTTTCGACTCTTTAGTGGACATGCAACTAGCAAAAAAAGATGAAGTCGGTTGCGACTCATTGGTGTACTTGCAACCAAGAAAAAATAGTCGAACCCAGTTGCCACTCCTTGGTGGTCATGCAACTGGAAAAAAATTGAACCTAATGGCGACTCGTTGATGGACTTGCAACTGGAAAAAAAAATTCAAACTCTGTTGCGACTCATTGGTGAACTTGCAACTGAGAAAAAAAATTGGACCCAATTGCGACTATTTGGTGGACATGCAACTGACAAAAAAAGACGGAGTCAGTTGCGACTCATTGGTGGATTTGCAACCGAGAAAAAAATAATCGAACCCAGTTGCGACTCGTTGGTGGACATGCAACTGAAAAAAAAATCTAACGTAATTGTGACTCGTTGATGGACTTGCAACTGGAATAAAAAGTCAAACTCAGTTGCGACTCATCGGTGAACTTGCAACTGAGAAAAAAAATTGAACCTAGTTGTGACTCGTTGTTGGACATGCAACTGAAAAAAAGATGGACCCAGTTGCGACTCGTTGATGGACTTGCAACTGAGAAAAATTAGACAAACCCAGTTGCGACTCGGTTGTGGACATGCAACTGGAAAAAAAAGTTGAAACTAGTTGCGACTCGTTGATGGACTTGCAACTGAGAAAAAAAGTCAAACACAGTTGCGACCGATTGATGAACTTGCAACTGAGTAATTTTTTTTGACCCAGTTACGAATCATTGGTGGACATGCAACTATAAAAATACGGACACAGTTACGACTCGTTGATGGACATGCAGCTGAGAAAAAAAGTCGAACCCAGTTGCGAATCGTTGGTGGACAAGCAACTGAGAAAAAAAGTCGGACCCATTTGTGACTAGTTGGTGGATTTGCAATTGAGAAAAAAAATCAAACACAATTACGAATGATTGGTGGACTTGCAAATCACATGATAACTTGCAACTGTGACGTCGATGAAGAACCTCAAGAAAACTGATTGCAGACAGATGATGGATTTGGGACTACATACAAAAATTATGGGATCGAGCTCAAATTACGAGTTGATGGATGATTTGCAACTGGATACATCGATGAAAAAACATAGAAACCTCGATTGCGGATAGATGATGGACTTCCAACTACATAAAAATGGTTGCATCAATCCTAAGTAACAAGCCAACATATGACTTGCAAGTGAGGGCGTCGATAACAAAAATTGGTTGCGGGCAGATAAAATATCGATGAAAACATCCTACAAAACCGGTTGCAGATAGATGGTGGACTTGCAACTTACCGTTAGAAAAAACTCGTAGGTTGAGAGCAGTTATAAGTCGAGCGATGATTTGCCACTGAAAGTTAGTGAAAAAAAACCTATTTGAACCCGATTGCAATTAGAGATTAGGCTTGCAAGTACATAAAGAGGAAAAACCGATGGCGCACCGATGAAAAGGACAACCTATCAACATCGCATGATAAAAAATGAAACAAAACAAGCAAAAAACAAAAACGGCATGCCCACATCTTCCGCACGACGAAACAAGCTAATCAACCATCGATGAACTCTAGCGCACTTTTTGTAAACAAAAAATTACACAACAACAGATTCATATGTAACATCGCTATTTCGTATGTACATGCGTTTTAGCAAATTTGTATTGAAAAACAGTTTGTATATTTTAAAAAATTAAAATATGTCTGATGTGTATTAGAAACATTTATCATATTATATAAAATGTTTAATCTATATTACAAATATGTATTCAATATTAAATATGTTCAACTTACATAAAAAATCAATGTATATTTAAAAGTAGTATCATGTTTAAAAAATGTTTTAAAATATCTCATAAATTTCCCCGTATATCAAAAAATTCACCTTATATAATGATATAGTTATAGAAAGGTTAGAAAAAATAAAATAAAATCTGAAACTGGAAAAGAAAACAAAAGAAAAAACAAAAATATTGAAACCGAAAAAAAAGGAAACAAAGACAAAAATATGTGCAGCACGATCTCCACTACGAGAAAACTAACGAGGAACCACCCCTCAAAAGAAATCACGTACATGTTTGCCCTAAACAAAAAAACCTAAGGTACATGTGACATCACTAATTCTCATGTACATGAGAATTAGCAAATCCGTAATTAGATAGTTGGGTTTCATTCCGACATGCTTTTTCTCCTCTCCATGCATGCACACAGATGAACAGTAAAATGTAAAAAACTTTAAACAGTAAATTTAAAAATCGGAATCTTTTTATAAAGCACATTGATGAATGGAAAGTAACACCATTCACTTTAAAAAGTAATGTTCCGCTCCCAAAGCTCAAATGAGCTTGAGATGAACATTAATATCGAAAAAATAAAGATTTTTTTGATTTTTTTGGATGAAACTTTGATAAATGTTTTCAGTGCTTGCAAACTTTCATCGTAAAATGACATATTACCTTCGATTCATATTAATTGACTCAACTATGTTTAAATTCGTATTATCTAGCTAAGTATGTAGACTAGATGAATAATGCTTCTTGTATTGGTCAAACATTGCTAGATGAATAAAGAAGTTTTTTCCTGCTCAAACAAAAAAAAAATCTCCACTTCTGTAGTGTGTCGCATCTCATCTCTGCCCGGTACTGGCTCAACAACTTATCCACAATCTGTACGTTATTCAAACACAAGATTTTCCTGATTTAAAAGTAACTTGAGATTTTCTTCGGTCAGGTCAGCGGGCTATACATTTGCGTTAGGTAGGTTTCAGTTTGTCTGTGGGGTAGTTGAATCTGAATGCGGCCATCGTCAGCAAGATTAAAGTCCATTTGTCCTGTGAACCTTATAAACCGATTTCTTTCCGTAGAACGAGACCCGAATTGGTCTTAAGTTGCATAAATTACGTTGAACTACCAAGTAGGTGAACATTTCTGTACGTACTTTGTTCAGTGCCTCGAACTTGCTTCAATGGATGGAACAGAGGCCGTCCTAGTTTTTATTAAGTCAAGTAACATATCATACCCAGCGCATAAAATTAAAAGTATCATATATATAGCGTGTGTGTGTATGTGTGTCTGAGCTCACATAATACAGTATGTGCGTCTATTCCTTAGTCTTACTTGACCTTTTCTTCCGTAAAGGCATCTTCAATCGCGGACTATCAACTTTTTATAAATGTTTGGGTTAAGTTGTTCGGACATGTTTCACCAATCAACGTAGCCATGTATTTGTTAATCGATTAATCTTTTTTTCGAAAATCGAACGCAAACTGCATAAAGGTTTGTGGAAATTTGGATCGTCGTCACGTAGAACTTCGACACTCAGATCCACTCGAATCCCCAAATAAAATCATTTTTTTAGGGAAACAACATGATTCTGCTTTGTATTTTTATTGATTTTTAAAGAAGAAAAAACTATACAAAAAACAATACAACATACAAGCAGAAATGAGTCATTTGAAAGCAGAGACCATCAAGTCAATTTTTATCGATCATTGTGTTCTTCGACCGTCGCTCCTAGATTGTTGGATGTCTGCAGCCTCAATCAGCGTGCCTCCCGCCTAGGATTACGTCGCCGTCCATCTCGGATTCGTTTGTAGTCCGGTACCCTTCGGCCCTTACTGATTCCAGCCATGACAGGTACCGCACCAGACAAGTGTTTGATCAAATACATTAAACTTTTTTTTTGACTTTCTCATTATTTCTATAGATCACAATGACAACATACTCAGTGAGGGAGGATAAGTTATTATGTGATGCATAGTTGCCTGTATCTATGGACTTCGTAGGCATTAAGTAAGCGGGCTTGACTTTCTAGCAAAACGTACATTATTCGTTTCATGAGTGAATGTACTTACACGTACTAGACTTGCACATGATCCATGACGGTAATGTGAAGTCGTTAGCCCATCGGTGATACATCATATTCAACTACGTTAATGAGTATTGTCGTATGATTGCACAAATGGAGAAAATGTTGCAACCGACACACCAACTATGGAGATAGTAAGTTGTATCGACGACGACAGCGGCTGACGCGGTGATAAGTGCTCCCTGCAGCGCTCGGAAACAGGGCGGTGTCCCCTCTTCTTCAATTGTGGTGAAATTCGGGGTCCTATGGGCAACTCAAAGTCTGGATCTCAATGTGTTGACGACATTTCTGAGGCTGGTGCTAGTATAGAACGTCCTCTTCATCAACAAATCGGGTTCGATGCGGCTCAGCAGGTGACACATGCATCTCCTACAGATTCCTCGGGCAGTGCTTGTTGACTTTGAATAAGAATTACAGTTGATGCATCCACTCTTGGAGGCATTGCTATCTCGCGCGCGGCCGCTGCAGCGGTCAATATCCTTTCCTTTTTTTAGCAAATCATGGAGAAATATTTGAGGGATATTGGACCCCGCCGGTTGAAATCAGGGGGCAGAGAGATTAAGTTTATTGGGAGAGGAGATTAACGTGGGAAGGTATTTAAACTAGCACACATATTTCCAAATCGGGAAAAAAAAATCCTATGCGACCCGGGTTGCATGCAACGCTCATGAGACCTCCCCAGCTGTCAACACGTGGCAAAACAGGATCTCAACGCACGTAGGTCAATTACCGCAGGATCCCAATTCCCCTTGTTCCACTCGCGGCCGTGGCTGCCGCTGCCCCGCCGACTCCACCCGGTCGTCTCCGGTGCTCCGGCTCGCTCGCCGCAACCACGCCGCCGCCCCGCCGACTCCGCCATGTGGTCTCAGGTGCTCCGGCTCGCTCGCTGCAACCGCGGCCGTGGCCGCCGCTCTCGCTGCTCCCCTCCACCGTCCACGGCCGCGTTCCTCGGCGCCTTGGTATCTCGTGCTTGAGGCCCAACTCTCTATCGTTGCGTCGCTTCCCATCAGCGCGAGGTCCATGGCCACCTGCTGGCTGCATCTTCACATGGGCTAGACTGACATGACAGCTTGCAAAGGATCACAACCGCTGATCTTGCCAGTGATTTGAAATGCATACATGTGCAAGCTACAATTCTTCAAAGGATATGCACAACGGCAAAGGAAGGCGGAAGAAGTGAAGAACCATGCGCGCAGTAAACAGCGAAGTGGAAAACGAGACGGCTGATGCATTGAGAATCGTACCGCCACGCGTCTTCCATAGAAGAGGGTCTTACGATTGGTTTGGTACGACCCGGGTCTTATAGGATTTTTTTTCCAAATCAAATCAGGAAGGTTGAGATAGATTAGGAAGGAAATCTCGCTGAAATCAGGGGGCTGAGAGATTAAGTTCATTGAGAAAGAGATTAACGTGGAAAGATATTTAAACTAGCACACATAAAATCAGGGAGGTTGAAGCGCTCGCTCGTGAAAGAGTCTTCTCGCCACTCTTGTGTGATTGCATAAGAGTGACGAAACAATTGTCAGTAGTTAATTCACATTTCCCGTAACTTTTTTGCATATGTACATTTTTATTTACAGGGAAGCAGCCCAAGACCAAGCAAAACCCAATCAACCTCGTAGATCACCGTCTCTGAACGAAATAACAGTTGATGCATGCACAGTGATGTTGACGCCTTCTCCATCTTACAGCACACGAACATGTCAACGTACATGACATGATATAGTTTCGTTCTTTTTACAGTATCCTTGGATAGTTTCTTGCTGACGGTAAATGCCGGAAAAGAACAGGCACCTGACTGTGCATTGGACTTTGACCGTTATCCTCGGCAGCAACTGAGATACGTGCACTTTCATGGGTGTTGGTGAGGGAGTGTTGGTGGGGGGAGTTTGGTGGATGCTTCTTTGTTTGACCGTACACAGCTTCACATAATGCAATTTTACATCATATTTTTGGACCGTGCCTATCCTTTCTGTTCTACCCTAGATTTCTTTCTTTTAAAAAAGGGGGATAACGCCCGGTCTATGCATCAGTCGATGCACACAACTTTTTATTAAGAGAGTAACAGTTATAGTTATTTCAGTCAACCAACAAAAGAAAAAGAAAAGTTAACATATGACAATTAAGCATCATGTAGTCGATTAGTATACTACCAACCAGCCCGGTCGAAGATATCCTGTGCTACAGTCAGCAATCGGTTGCATCCAATAGCCATAATATCTCATTGATCTGGCGAAAATTAGAATGCCCATATATAGTTGCACCCAATGCGCCACCATATGAATAACCTGCAAGAAGTTAAAAGTTTTGTTTTTATTAAACACAGCGTCATTCCAGCACCTCCATATTGACCAATATAAGGCCGAAACACCAATGCGAATTTTAGCCTTAGATATTCTGTCCACTTCATTCAATCAGTTTTCAAACATATTTATAATATGGGTTTGTCTAGGGCACATCTAAATGTGTCCTAAGATAGAGCACATCTAAGTTTTATATTATTGACTTTACATGAAGATTTGTTTAAATATATTTTTAATGTTTTTTCTTTTTTTTTCTAGTTCGATTAAACTTTTTTTTGAACCGGGCCTCGCCCCTTTCCATTTCAAGAAACAGAAATATAAGCGTCACAGTCTTGAGAGAGAGGGGAATGGGGGAGGCGAGTTCCAGCGGCACCAGGAAACCCACCGCTCATGCCCGATATCGAAACACGAGTCTATGGGACGAAAACCTGATGCCACTTCGACATCACAAGAAAACTATCCTATTACAAGAATAGGTAGTAGTGGGTAGTTCACCAGACCAGTCTCTGGTCCCAAACAAAGGCAGTCTGCAGCACCCAACATGCTGGGGGAAATAAAAGGAAAAAGTTTCAAAGTCTCCACGGGACTCAAAAGGCTCCAGCACTCCTAGGCATTCATCTTTCAGAGGTGCTCATCACCATCATCCATGCTACTCGTCGTTACTGGAGCTGCACAGATCCTCATCAGAGTCAGAGTTCCTCGACGAATGGCTTCCGCGCCACTTTTCAGCTTTTTGCCGTCGTCCTCCGTTTGAAGACCTGCCCAGTATAGTATCAGAGAAATCATTGAGAAAACAATCTCAAAAGGAGTTTTGATGTTTTTGTTTTCAAATGTAGCTTTGTTGCGAGCTAACCAGATAGCCCACACAACAGCAGCTAAGCCAATAGTATAAAATCTTTCCATACCAGGAAGAAATTTATAACACCACACATAAAATTGCCATATGCTTACAGGACAAAACTCTGTCCCAAGAGTTACACCAATAGCTCTCCAGATGCACTTAGCCACTGCGCACCCAAAGAACAGGTGTTGTGCACTTTCAAGCTCATTACAGAATGAGCATCTGGGATCACCCAACCACTTTCTTTTTTTCATGTTCTCTCTAGTTAGCACAGCATTTTGAAATAATTGCCACAAAAAGATCTTAATTTTCAGGGGTATTTTAGCACACCAAATCCACCTGAAATTGCATCCATGTAAGGGTTTTTCTAGATCTTTGTACATGGACTTGGTGGTGAATTTACCACTCTTGTGCAGTCCCCACCAGACTCGGTCATGTCTAGTGGAGAGGTTTAGGGATCTCAACCATGCCCCAATCTCTCGCCATTGAGCAGCTAAAGTAGGAGTAAGCCTTCTTCTAAAGAAAGAGCTAGTCTCAAAGTTAGAAGCCTGGGCAACAGTACAACTCTGAAAGTTGCAAATATTGTATAAATCAGGATAAACGTATTGTAGAGGAGGTCTATTACCAATAGAGTCATGCCATAACAGAGCCACGTCACCAGAATGCACATCAATTCTCCTACCCATCAAGTAAAAGTCACGAATTTTGAGCAACGACTTCCAGCAGGGAGAATCATTAAATTTAGCTCTGACAGTAACTATATTTGAGTTGGTAAGGTATCTAGCCTTTACCAAGTCTTGCCAGACACCCGTCTGATTCTCTAATTTCCACCACCATTTAACCATCAGACTAATGTTTTGGTTACGAAGATTCTTAACACCCAGCCCACCTTTGTCCTTGGATCTACAAATCCTGGACCATTTGACCATATAATATATTTTCTTACCACTAGCACCTTGCCAAAAGAACCTCCTACGATGCTTATCAATTTTCTCAATGAAAGTTTTGTTCATAAGCCACATCGACATATGATAGGAAGAAATTTGCGTTAAAACAACATTGAGTAACGTATGCCTGCCCCCAGAAGAGGCAGCATTCCTCACCCATGCATCAAGTCTTTTGATATATTTGCCTTCCACATAGTCCCAATCCGAGGTCTTAAGATTAGTGTAGCTCACCGGCATTCCCAGGTATTGCATCGGGAAGCTACCTATCTCACAAGAGAAAAGATCAGCATAGAACTGCGTTACATCCTCATCCCCACCAACCGTAAGGATCTCACTTTTATTAAAGTTTACCTTCAGCCCCGACATCATCTCAAAGATATACAAAAGCAACTTGAGATTCACAGCCCGTTTGGTGTCGTGCTCGATACAGATAATCGTATCATCAGCATATTGCAAAACCGCAACCCCTTTTGGTATAAGATCAGCAGCTAAACCAACTAGTAGGTTATTGTTTTGTGCATTAGATATCATCTTTGTAAGGCATTCAGCTGCCAAATTAAACAAAAAGGCGACATAGGGTCACCTTGACGCACTCCTTTCGCACTTTGAAAATAAGGCCCCATAACTCCATTGAGTTTGATGCTAACCGTGCCATTATATAAGATTTGTTCCACTCATTTGCACCACTTTTCATCAAAACCCCGCATCTTATGACAATCCAACAGGAATTTCCAATTGACTTTGTCATAAGCCTTTTCAAAGTCTAGCTTAAGAACCACCCCAACTTTTTTCTTAACATGAATATAATTTAACAACTCATGTAGCGAAAGTATGCCATCCATGATATTGCGGCCTTTAGCAAACGCATTTTGATTTGGACTAATCAATTTAGGGACCATCACAGCTACCCTGCGATCCATTACTTTTGTAAGAAGTTTATACGGGTATCTGAGTAGACAGATAGGCCGAAATTTTTGAATTCTATCAGCCCGAGAAACTTTTGGAAGGAGAGTAATAACTCCATAATTCAGTCTCCGAACATCGAGGTCTCCTCTATGAAAAGTCTCAAGCAACCGCATTATATCAAATTTAACAAAACCCCAGCAAGCTTGATAGAACTCAGCAGAGATATTATCCGGCCCCGGCGCCTGGTTGGTATCCATCGCAAATAAGGCTGATTTCACCTCCTCAATAGAAAAAGGTCGAGTAAGGAAATCATTATCTTCATCAGAAAGTTTTTCCGTAGAACCCCAAGTGTTAGGATCTAAGCGAAACATGTTGCCCACAGCAGGACCAAACAACTCCTTATAATACTCCGTCGCATGATTTAGTAGATTTTGAGTCCCTTCAATCTCCGTATCACCGCAGTTAAGCGAGTGAATAGTATTTTTACGTTTACGTCCATTGGCAATCTTGTGATAGTAATCAGTAATACTATCACCTTTCAGAAGCCACCTCTCATGAGATTGCTGAAACCAATATAGTTCCTGCTGGACTAAGAGGTCTAGCAGTTCCGCATTTAATTCAACCCTCCTATCAAACATCAGGGGAGTCAGAGGTTCAATTTCTTATAGTTCCTCAAGTTTACTCAACTCCTCTTTGATGTACTCCTTTCATTTCTTGTCATGACCAAATTTATTAAAACCCCAACCTTTAATATAGGTTTTGATCCTTTTTAATTTGATGTTAAGCACATCAATAGGATCCGTAGATTTGACATGTCTACACCAGATGTTCTGTGCGATTCGCATGAAATCCTAATTTTTTATCCAGGACAGGTGTAGTTCGATTAAACTTAGATGTGTTTTATCTTAATGCACATCTAGATGTGGCCTAACAAATATGTTACTCCCTCCGATCCATAATAAGTGTTGCTTATTATATACTAAGCTAATACAAACTTTATACTAGATGAGCGACACTTATTATAGATCGGAGGAGGTATAGTATTTGTTGAGAAAAAGTAAGATCATATGTGATGTTTACTGTATGTCAAAATAATCTAGCAAAAAAACATAAAATTAATAAATATTCGACTGTTCTTCCTTAGATACCCGCGAATCGCAATCCTCAATGGAATTGAAGGAGTGGACTGACTGTTCTCCTGAGTGATCGAGCGAGACAAACAGTGACTGTTCTCCTGAGGTGCACCCTGGCAAATTGGGCACGTTTCTGAAAGAGACCTGGGCCCGGCGCAGTAAAGCTCGACGGAAAAGGTTGCCACGGCGGCACGCTGTTATGGACAAAAGCGCAGCACGTGCATGCACTTTCCTCGCTGCACCGTACGTAATGAAAGTCTGAATTTCATTTGCATTTTATCTTACCAGTGGTGATCACATTTTCAGCTTGTGGTTTCAGTTCCCAGCAAGTTGGCAAAATGATTGTGAACATGTTCAGATCAACTGATGGCTTGAACTGGTTAGAATAGCAAATGTACATGTTATTCTCTCGGCTCGGTGACACTAGATTGAAATCAAGGAAACATTCTACTCCTTTCGATCCATAATAAGGATCGCTCATCTAGTATAAAGTTTGTACCCTATTATGGACTAATTTAGTACAAAACAAGTGATATTTATTACAGATCGAATGGAGTATTAATTGCTTTTTTGTTGAACGAAGTCTAGTCTAAAACGCGGAAGTCTGTGAGTGCCGCAATGCTTGGCGTCCTCTCAATTTATTGGGAAGCCCCAATATGTTGTTGTTGCCTATCTCACGGTCGGGCATCAGCAACCTCAAACTCATCGTAAAATTCAGACAGAAGCCTCACTCCTCTTGAAGACGTTTTACCATGATTCTTGAGATCGGTTGTTTCTTCTCCTGCTGTCTATTTGGCCTTGGCAGATATGCCCGTACGGTCGTCCACCTTGGAGGGGTAGGCCAAGCTGTTGTACTCTAAGCTCCTTGACATGGCTTCCTTTCATCTTGAGGAGATGGTCCAACCTTTACGTGATGTCGCTAACTACATGTCGGGTTTTGGATGGAGAGCTTCCTTGAGCAAGCTGGAGCTGCAGCAACAGACTCTTCCTAGCGATGCTTGTGTTGCAGACTGCTCATATGTCACGCCTTTTGACTGTGCCTGATGTTAGCTTTGAAGTGTAGAGAGGAGGCGAGCTTCATGGTCCTGTCTCCCCTCGCGCTATAGGGATAACTTGTTCGTCGCCAGCAACTAAGGATCTAGACAGTAATGTGGTTGTAACTTCTGTGTTACAGATCATGCTTGAGATTGGTTCTGCCTTTGTTCGCAGAGCAAATGAGGTAGAACCCCCCCCCTCGAGATCTCGATTGTGGCTTCATCCCAACACCACCACTAGAGCCTATCCTGATGCCCGACTCCAATGTGAGTGGTGTTTTGGAAGCTGCAATCTTTCACTCACCAAAGTTCGTTGAGCGTGTGGTTCCTACAGGTGATGTGTCTATTGTGTCTCGAGTGTCGACAATTGTGCCCGAGACTATCCTCGCCAAAGAGAAATTTGATTTCCTAGCTATTTTGAGCTCTGCTAACCCCGAATCTGGCAAGACGATTGGTTGTCTCTTGAAAATCAGACCATTAGGGATACAAATAGTGGTGATGCGAGCCCACCACCCATCATATTGAATGGGTAATCAAAAAAATGCAGAAGCAAGAAGAGTGGCGCTACAGGAAAGACATATATGATTTCTTGATAATTGGATCTCAGTGTGTTGCCCTATCATCATGCTTGTGCTTGTGTCTGTTGCCTTTGATGATGTTTCTTACTCGGGTTATTTCGTGAGGCAGTTGTATGGGTTTGAATCTCACCTATCAGCAGTTTTGTTGGGGTAGTGAGTTTAAGGTGTAGATTTGTCTACTTTGATGGTTTTGTGGCCACATAACTTGAGAGTTGTTTTCTTGTATAATAGGGTTGTGGCTTGATTTCCTTTTGTGGCCCAGTTGTAGCTTTTTTTTCTTTTAATTTTTCGCAAATTGATCGAGCATTTATTTTCTTCTAAATTAATGAATGAGGTAAAAAAATTGCCTTTGTACAAAAAACACACACGAAGGGAGCTTTGAAGTCTGAACTTGTATTCAAATACACCTGCCAATGAAAATTAGAAAATGAAAATGGGTGTGGCTAGGTCTCAATTGATTGAGATATAACCAAATCTCAATCAAGCGACATAACATGTAAGAAAGAAAAAAGAAAAAAGATGCACAAATCTTATTGTAAGATCTCATGAACATAGCATCAATTGAGATATAATCAAGTCTTAATCGATTGAGGTTTAGCAAAACTGAATGAAAATTGGAAAAGCAGGAAGACGCGACCAAAGACCCCTGCTGGATAAACCTGATGCGGACGATCCTCTCCAACAGTCTGTATAAACAGTCTGTATACTGAATACACTTATCTTCCTTTTGTTGCGGGGAACTAAATACGTACGTACTGATCTGAAAGTGAAAGTTTGGACAGATCTTTTCGTTGCTAGCGCAAAGGTATACTTTCCATACTATTAACCACGTTTATGAATGCAAGAGGATTAGGCGCAGTAAAGTCCGACATCAAAGTTGCCACGGCGGCACGCCGTCCTGAAAAACTGCAGACCGCATGCATGCAAAGTCCCATCGAACGAACATGCTGCCAAACGATCCCTGAAGTCGCGCAGACGCAAACACAACCGCACGGAAACTTCTTCCTGCATCAGATTCAGACTGTCGACAGCAGTGAGCTTTCTGGTCTTATTATTATTGTACCACCATCCGATGATGCTTTTGCTTTTGCGTGCAGGCGACCATGTATTCAGGCATGCGTGCAATTGTTGCATTAGCCGGATCATTGAAACCTTTGCCGGAACGCGAGCACGTTGCGTCTCAATGCGAAACCACTACTGATTCATTCACTTGACTCGATCTTTCATTACCACTCACTATTGCTACATCACAGTGACCCGTTCCCTCTCTCTTGACCAGCTAATTTTCCCGCGTATATATATAAGCCCACGTTGCTCGTTCCCGATCCAAGAAGACAATATTTTCTTCGAGTTCATTCGTTGTGGGTTTCAGCGGCTACCTTGCAAGCTATCTTAAGATTTCAGCGTGGCAATGGACGCCATGGAAAGAGGGCAGGGCTCGCAACGGCGGAGTGCAAAGATGGCCGACGACGAAGAAAGCAGCCTCAAGGCGCCGCTGATGGAGAACAAGAAGAGGACCCGCAGCCGGGCGCCGGCGGTGGTCCTCGGGTTCGAGTGCCTGGAGAGCACGGCGTTCAACGGCGTCGCCACCAACCTGGTGCTCTACCTGGAGAGCGTCCTCCACGGCACCGGCCTCGCCAGCGCCTCCAACGTCACTACCTGGATCGGCACCAGCTTCCTCACGCCGGTCCTCGGCGCCGTCCTCGCCGACACCTTCTGGGGCAACTACAACACCATCCTCGTCTCCCTCGTCGTCTACCTCCTCGTAAGCACCATCCCGAACCATGGCCGGAGTACGTACGTGCGTGGCACCTTCTTTCTTCTTCTTCTTCTTCCATGAGCTTAGCTAGCTTCTTTCTTCTCTCCAGGGTATGATGCTGGTCACCTTCTCGGCGTTCCTGCCGGCCACGGAGCTGTGCGGGCTGGGCTCCTCGTGCCACCCGGTGCTCGGGGCGCACACCGTCGCCTTCGCCGGCCTCTACCTCGTCGCGTTCGGCAGCGGCGGCGTGCGGGCGGCGGTGCTGCCGTTCGGCGCGGAGCAGTTCGACGACGACGACGCGGCGGACCGGGAGCGCAAGATGTCCTTCTTCAGCTGGTTCTACGTCTGCGTCGACTTCGGCATGATCGTGTCCGGGCTCTTCCTCGTCTGGGTCCAGCAGAACGTCAGCTGGGGCCTCGGCTTCGGCATCGCCACCGCCTGCATCGCGCTCGCCTTCGCCGGATTCGTGCTCTTCACGCCCATGTACAAGCGCCGCATGCCCACCGGCACCCCGCTCAAGAGCCTCTGCCAGGTCGTGGTCGCCGCGTGCCGGAAGGTCGCCCTCCGCGTGCCGGCCGATGGCGCCGCCGTCCTCTACGAGGTCAAGGACGATGACGACCAGCCCAGGATCGCGCACACCGACGAGTTCACGTTCCTCGACAAGGCGGCCATGGTCGCGGATTCGGACCTGGAGGAGGAGGTAACGAACGCCGACGACGCCGCGGCGGGCTCGTGGAGGCTGTGCACGGTGACGCAGGTGGAGGAGCTCAAGATCCTGATGCGGCTGCTGCCGATCTGGTGGACGAGCATCGTGCTGTCGGCGGCGTACGCGCAGCTCAACACGACGTTCGTGCAGCAGGGCAGCGCCATGGACATGCGGGTCATGTCCTTCACCATCCCGGCCGCGTCCATGGTGTCCTTCGAGGTGATCTGCGTGCTGGCTTGGGTGGTCATCTACGGCTCGGTGATCGTGCCGGTACTGAGGAGACTGTTCCCGGCGAGCGGCGAGCCGTCGCAGCTGCGGCGGATGGGCGCGGGGCGGCTGCTGATGGCGTGCGCGATGGCCGTGGCGGCGCTGGTGGAGATGAAGCGGCTGGAGGCGGCCGGGAGGGGGGAGACCATGAGCATCGGGTGGCAGATGCCGCAGTACTTCGTGATGGCCGGCGGGGAGGTTTTCTGCTACATCGCGCAGCTGGAGTTCTTCTACAACGAGGCGCCGGAGTCGATGAAGAGCATGTGCACGTCCCTGGCGCTGCTCACGGTGGCGCTGGGCAGCTACGCGAGCTCGCTGATCTACGCCGTGGTGGACGCGCTGACGGCGACCGGCGGCCGGCCCGGGTGGATGGCGGACGACCTCAACCAAGGGCACCTGGACTACTTCTTCTGGACCATGGCGGCGCTGTGCACGCTCAACTTCGTCGTCTACAGCGCCTTCGCCAGGAACTACCAGGTGAAGACGGTCGTGTCCTCGTGATCCTCCTCACCGTTTCTTGCTCGTCGATCGGCGTACATAGAACGACCATCCGATTTCGCACTGCAAACGCGCGCGCAGTGTGGTGGCGCAAAAGATTCCTTTTTCTTTGTTTTAGATTCAAATTTAGAAAGATATCTTAGGCGGGTGCGGCATGAAATATTTTAGGAGTAGCGTTGCGTGTAAACGAATGTTCAGCGCCCAGAAACGGCAGCATTTGGGTTTACATCAACACGCAACAGGCAAACTGGGTCTGTGTAATTATCTTCATTTTTCTTTTCTGAGTTATTTCGCTAATTAGCTGAAACAAGGATGACGAAGCGTTTTGGCTCAGGAGAGCTCTTATATTCACTAGTATAGTACCCGTGCGTTGCGACAGGCTAATAAAATTTATGTACAACAATAAATATTTTAACAAAATGAATGCATAAAAAGAAATATGTGTGATATGAGTCAACGACTATTTACATGTGATGATATCTTATGATCGTAATGTGATAGATAAATGCATCTTCTCGTGATGTTCAAACTGACTATAAAGAGCAATTATCAAAAACAAAACATAAAATTAGACAATGAAAAAAATATAGCTTTAGAAGATGTCAGATCATGTGAAATGTGCATAAACAACTGTTCATATCACATAACTAATACTCTTGAGACAAATCAAAAACAACAGGTAACGTGTTCAACTAATACCTAGAAATTGTTGGCTTCATATTCAATAATTTGAAGGTGGCAATAAATTACTACAACAGAAACTTGATCGAGCGCCTGTAGGTCAATCATGGGTGCAAGAAAGGAATAAATTTCAATATAGAATAATCCCATCAATGGGGTAACAAAACAATTAACATAAAGGTGATCCCTAATCTGTTGCCTTGTTAAGCATAAGGCAAAGTCATCGTCACCCCACTTTAATTTTCGCCCAACTACTCGCTATGTTGACAAAATCCCAGTGGATTGCATCTCAAAAAAGAACTCCAATAGATTTTTCTTGCTGCAACTGTACTTGCCTGGCATCTTCTTCTTCTGCTACAAGGTCAAAGCTTGATCAGGTATGGAACATTGGGTTCATTTGATCAAAAGAATATGAGGCCTATCAGTATTTTTTGTATGATGTACGTTCTACAGTTATTTATGTATGTTCTACAATCCAAGGAAGTAATCAAATAACTCTAGACTGATAACAAGCTGATCTGCAAACAACAATGGTGTACAATATTGACCAAGCGAACAGATAATCAAGTACCAATCATATATGAAAATAAGTCATAATATTATTAAATCAGGCACTGAAGTGATGGAAAATTACCCCATAATATCATAATGATTTACCCCTGTGAAAATAAATCATAGTCTAAGTGGCAGAAAAAGAAACAAGCATATATGTACTTGAGACTGTAGTTGTATTTGCACCAGCTGACCTGAAAGAATAAAACAAAGTGGCAACATCTATCTCCTGTCAACCACGCTTCAAACGAGACATCAGCCTGCAACAGAAGCAAACATAATTGTTCTAGCAACTTGTGAGAAGCACAAATACTAATTTAGCCAATACACAAACAATGCCTCTACAAACAACAATGATCTAGCTCTTATCTCTCTTTCAGAGTCTGTTGCAGAACGCTGATGTAGCCTCAACATTGATAAAAATTTAGTCTATTAGCATAAAAAATGGAACACATGCTAGATCGCAAACCTGTAGGTTCAAGTGCATCAATCTTAAACGCAAACGGAAACACAAAGCAAGTTGCTATTGCAGTTTCAAGAACAATCAGCATGTATCATATTCGCAAAAAAATAAATCAGCATGTAACAAATATATAAGGAGCATAGTCATTGGTAGAAAGATCAATGAAACTTGCCACCTATCAGCACCACCTTCTTCCTAGCAGCGCGGGCGAGCGAGCGACGTCGGGGATGCCGGTGAGAGGGAGCTTTCATCATCGTAGTGTTTCCTCCGGACAACCCCCTGCGCCGCCTAATCCCAGACACCGCTACTTTCAGTGTAGAGCATGTACTCCCTGTGTAGCTTCTCTCAGCGGCTCGAGCGAAGTACTACATTAGCAAATAAGGACACATTTATCCATCGTTAAGCAAAACTGACACATACCATGACTATCAATTAAAAATCTGCAGAGTCATGTTTTACTTTTTACTTGGAATACCAAAATTGTTAATTTCACTCAATGCATTTTCATAATAAATCTGGAACAAAAACATGTTGGGACTGTTGGCTAGCAACTTGTGAGAAGCCTACAACAGAAGCAAACATAATCTATAATACTATAATAGATCATCCCCACTATCTTATTTATCTCAACATGCAAGCATGCCACCTCATCAAAGGCCCACCATAATATGCATGAGAACAAGTTCTTCATTGCACACATCTATTTAATGACACATGCAACCTCCCTCAACATGCATGATTTTTTTTCCATTATATTACATCATTTTTAACATGCATACATGTCACATCATCAAAGATTCACCAAATATGCATGAGAACATGTTCTTCGTTATTAGTTGAACTCATGCATACATTAATATAATGACACATGTCACCTCACTCAACATGCATGAATTATTTTTCCATTATATTACGTTACTTATATTTAATAAATATTTTTAACTACACAATAATAAAATACAATATGTAAAATGTATTTTTGTACTTTAGTTTATATACTATTAATTCAACTATTTAAGTTTCATGCAATCAATCATTCAAAATATATTGCAACTGATTCCCGCAGCAACGCGCGGGGTATCATCTAGTTGTTCAAACAACTTGTGAGAAACACAAATACTAATTTAGCCAATACATAAACAATGCCTCTACAAAAAAAAACAATGCCTCTACAAACAAGAATGATCTAGCTCTTATCTCTCTTTCAGAGTCTTGCAGAACGCTAATGTAGCCTCAACATTGATAAAAATTTCGTCTATTAGCATAAAAAATAGAACATGGGCGAGATTGTGTAGGTTCAAATGCATCAATCTTAAACACAACCGGAAACACAAAGCAACTTGCTATTGCAGTTTCAAGAATGATCAGCATGTATCAAATATATAAAGAGCATAGTCATTGGTAGAAAGATCGCCACCTGTCCGCACCACCTTCTTCCTAGCAGCGTGGGCGAGCGAGCGACATCGGGGATGCCGGCGAGAGGGAGCTTTCATCATCGTAGTGTTTCCTCTCGACGTCGTTCGTCCCGTTCTCCAACAACCCACTGTGTTGTCGATATGTGACGGCAGATGCCATGAGAATGGCTAAAGTGAGGGGAAGACGCGAGGAAGAAACTGTCGATGGTGCCGGAATCGGGTTGGGCACAAACACGGTGAAGGACACCACGATGTACCCAGGTTCGGGGCTCTCCGGAGAGATAACACCCCTACTCCTGCTTGTCTCTTCTATATCAATGAACTGGACTACAATAACTGCTTCTCTATCTTCTCAGGGGAAGGTGAGCGCCGCCGTGGGCAAGGCTCTCTCCTGCTTCCCTGAGAGGTAACTACTAGCAGTGAATGAACTGAGGAGGATGGGAGTAATGGTGCTAAATGAGTGGATCGTCCCCCACGCAGGAGGGGTACCCCGGGCTCTTATAGCATGAGCCCGGGGTACATCGGTAACTTCACTGCCGATTGGGCCCAACCGTCATCCTCTAATCGGCTGGGTCCCACCGACTGCTCTTCTTCAGCTGATCCGGACCCTACGAGCGGCGACCCATGCTGTAGACTTGTAGGTCAT
Source organism: Bromus sterilis (assembly GCA_950022295.1). NCBI lineage: Eukaryota > Viridiplantae > Streptophyta > Magnoliopsida > Poales > Poaceae > Bromus > Bromus sterilis. The sequence goes on from OX465596.1 coordinate 13,304,862, forward strand.
GATGATGAACAGTGGCGCTAGGAGGTGCGGTCTTGTCGTCCTGTCCGCGGAATCGGCGGAGAGGTCGACACCGTATCTCTGCCAGATCTTCGATGTGACTTGGCTTCTCTGCCACCCCGATCTCTCGGGATTGCGCATTTATGACCCCGTACTTGGATCTCCGACTAGTCTCGGGGTCAACTTCTCCAGAGGTGGTAGACTGTACCGATTGCGCCTGGGCCAACTGGTGGTTCCGGGCAAGGTCGATTGCTCTGGGCAATCGTCTATGCTAATACCCACCTCGGCCCAGCTGCGGGCCAATCGGATAATTTTCTTGCGATGAAGAGGGTGGGCCGGTTGCGCCTGGGCCGACTGCTGGCATTCGGTATGGCTGATTGCCTTGGAGCAATCGGCCGTACGCATGCCCAGCTCGGCCCAGCTGCAGCCCAATCGGTCCATCCTTGTCTTGAAAGGTTGCTTCCGCTTGGGTGAGCCTACCCGGGTACCAATCCCCCGACAGTAGCCCCTACAGCTATAAAGGTCCCACAGTCATTTGACCGCGGGGCCTTTGCAGTTTTCAATCTTTTTTTCAATATCTTCCGAATGTTGTGGCCTCATCAAGTGCGTCATTCCGAGTTCGTCGGATGACTCGGAGCTCACACTCGGCTGGCCAAGATTTCGTCCGATCTGTTTTGAATCATCTCTGATTTCTGCCTTCACTTTATGAGAATGGCATCCCTCGCCGATTGCCTTCCAACGGTTACTTCCGATTTCTCTGGGATGGAATCAATGGATCGTGGCCCACGACCCACGTGCGACATGACATAACTGCAGGCCTCGACCCCCACGTCGCACGCCTCGCTTCCCACGCTGGGATCTCTTGCGCCGGCCTGCCGGTTGGTCTTCCTGTGTGCTAGGCCACACCGGGCCACACGGCCGCAACCGAATCCCACTCCCCTCCCCCGCCGCCCTTATAAGCCACAGGGGAGGGCCTGTGCCCCTTCCTTCTCCCATAAGTCGTCTTCCTCCTCCATCTCCTGCTGCTCGTGCGCGCCATTGCCGCTCCCGTGGAAGCTCTCAATTGCGCTCGTCTCTCCGCCTCCGCGCACAGGATCCGCTCCGGCCGTGCGCTCGTGTTCTGCTCCGCCGCTGCGACATTTTCTCGCCACTAGCATCTCCTCCTTCTTCTCGCTCCACCCGCGAGCTCCATGGCTCCCCGGCGGGACACCTCTCAGGCCAGCCGCGGGTGCTGGAAGGGGGCCAAAGTCACCGCGGGCAATATCCAAGCTCTGGTTCGTGCCCGCAAGATGCCGGCTGAGGTCCAGTGGCGCATCCCCGGCGCTGAGATCGTGCCCACCGCGCGCGCTGGCGAGAGGGTAGTCTTCCTCGCTCACTTTGAGCGTGGATTCGGACTCCCTGACAGCACCTTCTTCCGCAACTTCCTCGACTTCCACCGACTGCAACCACATCACCTCGCGGCGAACTTCATCATGATCCTCTCCGGCTTCGTCACGCTGTGTGAAGGATATCTCGGCTGCCGCCCGAGCGTGGCTCTTTGGAAACGATTCTTCAATCTCCGAGCTCACAATGCTCGGACAGGAGCAGTGGTGCCATCTGCCACAGAAGGTGGGGAGCCAACCTATCCGACTGACATGACCGACTGCGGCAACTGCCTTGTCGCAGCCGGCAAGCCGAGGTACAAGAGTCCCGAGATCGTCCAATCCTGCAAGAACTGGCAGACTACTTTCTTTTACGTCAAGTCACCGGACCAAGGCCCCGACCTCCTGAACCTGCCCGAGTTCTCCCTCGCCCGGCCGACTGAAAAACATCAATGGTCATTGAAATACGGCGTTGGAGACCTCGACGTGGACGCTCAAGTTGCCCGAGTTGCTCAGCTGGAGAAAGAAGGACTCCTATCAACTGATCTTGTTGCCGCTTGGCTTCAAGCCCGAGTGCTTCCTCTGCAGCGCCGAGCGCATCGCATGTGCGACATGTCGGGGCCCCGAGATCCCACTCGGCTTTGCACGTGGCGGGTGAGGCTCGAGGATCTTTGCTCCAGGGTGAAGGCTATCACATCTAGCGCCTTGCCCGATCCCTTCCGCTTCGGCCTCGAGTACCTACACCGCCGACAAAAGCCATCCGTGGTATGTCCCGATTTACCCCTCCTCCGATTGCTTCTGCATCGTACCCGATTTCTCTGACAATTTTCTTCTTTTGCTTAGCATTTCCTTCAATCCAATGTGATGGAAGATGGCCAAGTGGCTGGCATGTACGCTCCCGACCGCGAGGAAGATGACCCCGCGGACTTTGAGTACAACGGCGAGGCTTCTTCCGAATCCGACGATGATGATGCTGATGATGGCGAATCCTCCGGGGAATCCTCCGACTTCGAGGATCTTGCTGATAATGCCGACATCGCGGTCGCCGACCCCAAGGAAGCCGACGCCCGACCTGCGGCTCAAGGGGGTACGCCTGACCCTTCCCTTGAGAAATTTCTGGCCGAATGGAGCGCTGACGATAGTGTCTCAAAGGTCGATAATTCTGATGCAGCTCCTCGCGCCAAGCCACCGAAGGTGCCGACTAGACGCTTCGGCGACTATCTCCTCTTCTGGTTCTGCCTCCAGCAAGGCCACAAAAGCGACACCGACTGCCGCCAAGAGCAAACAACCCCAAGCCACGGCCACTCGGGTGCCGACTGGCCAGGCGCCTCTGAACGTCGCCCCCCTGAGATGTCGGATGCCCACCGAAGCGCCGAGAACAGTCGTGTATGCCCTTGTCTTCGCGGCTTGAACTTCATCATTTTACCTTGTACTGATTTGCCTCTTTTTCTTCTTTCAGGGAGCCGATTGGCCTTGATGATATCGACGCCGACATTCCTACACATGTCGGCGCAGTCATCTCCCCTGCTGTTTCTGCTGCTGCGACCCAAAAACGGCCTCCCGCTCCACATCGATCCTCCAAGGACGCCGAGCGCGCCGCCAAGAAAGCCCGCCTCGCGGCAGCCAAGACGACCACTATTTCCGCCACTGCCTCCAAGACCTTCAAGGAAGCAGCCGACCGGGGAGTTACTGGTGGCGAAGGAACGCGATCGACCGGTCCGATTGCTCCATCTTCGCCACCACGCTCCGACCCAGTCTCTGCCCCCATCCTGACGACCACTTCACCGATCATAGCAACCAATCCACCAACCACAGCAACCACATCATTGATCATGATGACCACCTCGCCTGTCATGACAACCACTCCGCCGATTGTGGCAACTACCTCGACCTCTTCTATCATGACAACCACTCCGCCGATTGTGGAAACTACCTTGACCTCATCTCGCCCGATTTCGCCACGACCACAACTGAACGCCTCCGATTCTCTGGTGACGTCGGCGACATCGTTTTCTGCCATCATTACCTCTGCTGCCGTTATTCGAGCTTCGCCGCCACAGCCGACTTCCTCTGCCTCGGAAATTTTGATGCGCTCGGTGGAGCAATTCCGGGCCGAGTATTCTCGCACCCGCCATGTCGGCATCGAGCCCGACGCTCCGCACCGCTCTCAGGATCCTTTGACGACGGCTTACAGTCGAGTGAACGACTTTGCCACCGCCATTGCTCGGGACCTCCAACAGCTCGACCGCAATCACGCGGTAAGCTCTTCAATTTTCCTTTATGACTTTCCTTCAATCGGGAAACTTTTCTTCCGGTGGGTGTAGTCCCCGAGATTCGGGCCGATTGTTTAGCAATCGGTTCGAATCTTTTATGCGTTCTGCTTTCTCTGCTGCCTTCCTCCAATCGGGAGACTTTCTTCCGGTGGGTGCGTGCAAGCGCACCCACTGGGTGTAGTCCCCGGGAGATTCGGGCCGATTGTTAGCAATCGGTTCGGATCTTCTTTTAGCTGCTGCTGTATCTCTGAACTTCATCTTGCTGTTCTTCTCAGGCTGTCATGGAAGAAAAACGTGGGGTCTTCGAAAAACTCCTCGACGCTTATACCGCCAGCCTCCGAACTCTTGCCCAAGCCCAGCTCGAGGTCAACAATCAATCGGCCGAGATCCATAGGCTGAAAGGTAATTTTTTCATCATTTCTATCTTCTCTCTGATTGTCAATTTCTCTCGTACTAATATCTTCACGTCTTCTTCTAGTTTCTGTTTCCATGGTAGATGACCTTCAGAATCGTATCGCTGAACTGACTGCAGAACTCAATCAGCAAAGGCCAGCGCTTGCCGCAGCCAAGGAAGAGACGGCCCGACTGCAGGGGGTGGAAACCAACTTGACTCGAACTATCGAAGGCCTTCGCTCCGAGATGGCTGCCCTTGAAAAGAAACATCTGACTGACATCGTTGCCGTGACTGCTGCTGGTGACGGGCCCCTTCCTGAACGAGACGCAGCTGTAGTTGCCCGACAAGCCTTGTAAGCCGAGAGGGACGAAGCGATTGCTACGCGGGACTCTCTCCGAAAAGATCGTGATGATCATATCGCCAAATATGAAGAACTGGAGAAACGCAGCTATGAGGACACCACTAAAATGCGCCGCCGGGCCAAGGGCCTCTGCGACACAATGAGCGAGATGGACGCCCTTCTTAGTGGTAAGTGCCTCTTGCCTCCGAGTGCATCTCCGACTGCACCCTTCTTTTGCGCTATTACTCACTTTCTTCTTCATGATGCAGAGGCCTGGCCTGAGTCTGAAGCAGCAGTTTATGCAGCTGTAGCTAAATCTCGGGAGGAGACCATCGCGGCCGGGGGGTCCTGCCAGCTTGATGACGACATCTGGACTCGGCATGAGTATTTGATTGGAACAGCAGCTCGCATTCCCGTCATCAAGGGGATTTCCTTGTCCTTCAAACTTGGCATTCTGAAGATTGCCGAGTTGCTGTGGTCGCCGGCTGAACTCAAAATCGGACTTCAGAGGATGAAGCATGCTGCCAGCTCTTCTGCCGAGGTCCGCATGTCGGCTCCTCAGGATGAAGAAGACTCTGACAAGGGAGATGCTCCAAATGCCACCACTGAGCAGACTTGGACTCTTCTGAAGGCCATTCCTCGTCGGATCGACGTCCTGCTTAACTCCGCTAGTCGGACTGGCGCTGAAACCGCTCTTCAAACTGTATTGAGCTGGTACCCACAAGTGAAACTTTCCAAGCTCCACAGCCTCAGAGAGAACGCCGCCGACGTGCTTGAGAAGACCTATGCTGAAGTGAACCGGCTTGCCAGCGCTATGGTGAACTGGTTTTCTCCTTGTGACTATACCCCATATCTTGACGAGGGAGGGAACCCGCTGGATGCAACTTCTATCTCCGGCTTGGCCGAGGAGATTTCAGACAGTGGTTCATCCCACACATCTCCGAGGTCCAAGCGAGCTGGGGCCACCTCATCTGATGCACAATCGGAGCCAGATGTTGCTGCCGCACACGCCAACCCGACTGCTCCGACTGCCAGCTTGGCGCCTTCGACTGCCCCGATTCCCTAAGCCGAACCATCGATGACGTCACCTACTGCAGCCTGCCGACCTTGGATCGGCCTTATCTTGCTTTTTTCTTTCCGACTAGTTGCTTGTAAGACACTATTTTAATTCTGCCGACACCCACTGGGTGTGACCTCGATGTAATGAACTCACTCGGCCTTAGGCCTGCTATTTCTTATGCAATTCGACTGCTTATTTCTAGTGCGATCATTCGGCCTTAGGCCTGCTATTTCTTATGCAATCCGACTTGTGCGATCGACTTTGCGTCTTTGTCGGTTTCCTTTATCGGTCTGCACTTGGGGGTGTCTACCTTGTCTGTATTGCTGCCGACATGCGGTCTGCAATCGGATCAAAGGTAGACTTCCAGCCAAGGTTCGATAAGCTTTTCATATTTACATGACAAGGTTTAACGCAAAGGATTCTGCAATGTTAGGAGCCGATTGCTTGCTACCGAGCTCGATGCCCTGGTTCGCGGCGCAATCGGTAACTTGTTTTATCGACTATGCCCTCTGCAGAGCTTTTCGAGTTGTTTCTCGGGAACTTGTACTGCTGACTGCCCCAACCGCTGCCCTTCTCAATGCCACAAACACTTTTGTGAGTTGCGCTTGAGTTAGGTGCTAAGTTGAGTGCCAGCCCGCGGTCCCCGTGCCTCGATGGCCTATTCGTCTGACCTCGTGGTCAGTCAGTCCCCGAGTGCGTTACGCACGTCTCGGGTATGACTAAGCGTTGCCGACTTGGGCTAGCTTCTCGAATGAAATTATGCAAAGGTAATCGAATGCTCTTTTTCAGAGGCATGGTAGCTTTACTGATCGTTTGACGAATGGCGTACATATATTTTTGCCGCTCAACTATAGAACGGACATAACAGCTCAGCGTTCCACGGCCGCTCCGTTTCTATTCCTGATGTGTCCTTGTGTCGAGTGCCCTTGGTGCAGTCGATCAAATAATAGGAGTTGTTCTTGAGTGCACGGCTGATGATGAATGGTCCTTCCCAGGGTGAGGATAGCTTGTGCTGCCCGTCTGAATTCTGAATTCGGCGTAGCACCATGTCGCCCTCTCGGAAGGCGAGAGGACGAATCTTCTTGCTGTGGTAGTACCGCAACTTCTGCTGATAGACTGCCGATCTGGACAAGGCCAGCAAACAGGCTTCTTCCTTGAGGTCAACGCCGTCCTCTCATGCTAACCTGGCTTCTTCTTCAGTGTACAAAGAATGCCGGGGTGAATCAAACTCGATGTCGGATGGGATGATTGCTTCTGAACCATATACCAAGAAGAAAGGAGTGAATCCAGTCGACCTGTTTGGTCTGGTCCTTAAACTGAACAGCAGGGAGCTCTTCAATCCATGCTCCGGGTGCCCTCTCAAGTGGTTCCACCAATCGGGGTCTGATACCCGAGAGGATGAGACCGTTTGCTCTTTCTACTTGACCATTCGACTGTGGATGCGCCACAGATGCAAGATCAAGCCGAATGCCTTGCTGAGATGCATATCGAGCCAGTGCACCCTTTGCAAAATTTGTGCCGTTGTCGGTGATGATGCTGTGAGGTACACCATATCTGCACACGATGTTGGCCACGAATCAGACCGCAGTCGGGCCATCCAGCTTCTTGATCGGGCGAGCTTCGATCCATTTGGTGAATTTGTCCACTACAACCAGGAGATGTGTCATGCCGCTTCGGGCCCTCTTGAATGGACCAACCATATCCAAACCCCATACTGCAAATGGCCATGCTATTGGGATTGTCTTCAATGCCGATGCTGGCTGATGACTTTTTGCCTTGAACCCCTGGCAACCCTTGCAATATTTCACCAAATTCTCGGCTGCTGCGAGCCAGGTCGGCCAGTAGAAACCATGTCGGAAAGCTTTGCTGACAATGGCTTTTGCAGATGCATGATGACCGCATTCCCCCTGATGAATGTCTCTGAGCAATTCCAAACCTCTGTCCTCTTCTACACATCTCTGAAAGACACCGGTTGCACTTTTGCGCACTAGCTCGTTGTTGATTATCGTGTATGCCCAAGATCGGCGGCTAATTTGTCTTGACTCTACTTCGTCTTCTGGGAGGACTCCGTCTGCTAGGAAATCTCTAATCGGCTGTGCCCATGATGGCGCACTGACAACTACCATTACTGCTGCATGTTGGGGTGGGACTTCTTCTTGGATCTCGGTTCCTTGGCCACTGGCCTCTTGGATCTCGGCCTCTTGAACTTATGTCATCTCGACTTCTGCCTCTGAATTGCCGATTGCGGCTCCTGGCACGCATTCGGCAGCCCCTCGTGATGACTGCTCGTCTGGAGTTGGAACTTCTTCACTGCAATCCGCAGTTTCTAACATCATTGGTTCTTCTGAGGCTGTGCCATCTGGCATTGCCTCTGCTTGCTGTTCTTTAACCTTGCTTTTCTTGCGGCATTCGGCAGCCCCTGGCTTGCAATCGGCAGCCCCTGGTGCCGCCGGCTCTGCTGTTGCTGACGCACCTTGGGCGCTGGACTGCTTTTTAGGGTTGGAATCTTTGCCGGTTGAGCTTCTTTTGCCTTTTTCAACGCTTCGAGGTCGGTCTCCGAGATGAAGATGGACTCAGATTCTGGGGATGGCGTGATGGATGGCTTCTTGATGTGCTCAAGCGACACACCTGGTGGGATAGCTTGCCTTGTTGAGCCGAGCTTGGACAGCGCATCTGCTGCTTCGTTGTTTGCTCTCGGCACATGGTGGAACTCGCATCCTTCAAAGTACCCACTGATCTGCTGCACCAGGAAACGATAGCTTGCCATATTTGCATCCTTTGCATCCCAGGTGCCTGTGCACTGCTGTACTACTAGGTCGGAGTCACCAAAGCACTCAATATTCCGAATGCCGATTTCCTTGGCAAGCTTGATACCATGCACAAGGGCTTCGTATTCGGCGACGTTGTTTGATGCTGCGAAGTGAATCTGGAGCACATATTGCAGTTGATCTCCTCTTGGTGAAGTAAGTACTACGCCAGCCCCTAGGCCGCTCTTCATCTTGGAGCCGTCAAAATGCATTCGCCAGAAATCCGATCCTGGAAGTTGTGGCGTATACTGAGTTTCGGCCCAGTCCACCAGGAAATCGGCCAATGCTTGCGACTTGATTGCAGTTCTTGGCTCATACTTGATGCCATGGTTGGCGATCTCGATTTCCCACTTTGCCACTCTTCCGGTTGCATCTCTGCTTCCTATGATGTCGGCCAATTGAGCCGAGCTGACGACGGTGAGCAAGTGAGCTTGGAAATATGGTTTCAGTCTCTTTGCTGCCATGTATACTCCATAGCACATCTTCTGGTAGTGAGGGTAGTTCTGCTTGGACGCCGAGAGCACTTCACTGATGTAATACACGGGTCGCTGAATCTGTTGTGCCTTGTCCTTCTCGGGCCGCTCCACCACCATAACTGCACTGATCACCCGATTGGTTGCCGCAATGTACAACATCATTGGCTCCTTTTCAATCGGGGCAGCCAGAATCGGCGCGGTGGAGAGCATGCGCTTAAGCTCTCGGAATGCTTCGCTTGCTTGGGGGGTCCAGGTGAACTTCTCCGTCTTCTTCATCAGTTGGTATAATGGGATTGCTTTTTCACCTAGCCGACTTAGGAATCGGCTGAGTGACGCGAGGCCCGGTGAACTTCTGTACTTGCTTCAGGTTCTTGGGTTGTTCCATGCGCTCTATCGCGGCTATCTTCTCGGGATTGCATTCGATTCCTCTCTCGGAAACGAGAAAACCCAAGAGCTTGCCGGCCTGAACTACAAAAACACATTTCTCCGGATTGAGCTTGATCTGATAAGTTCTCAAATTTGAAAATGTCTCTCTGAGGTCGTCGAGAAGCGTGATTCCTTTTTCCGACTTCACTACCAAGTCGTCCACGTAAACGTGGAGATTTCTGCCGAGTTGGGAGTGTGTACACCTCTGAATTGTACGTTGATAAGTGGCACCTCCATTTTTCAAACCAAAAGGCATGGTGATATAACAATAAGCCCCAAAGGGGGTTATAAATGCAGTTTTTATTTGAGCTTCCACAGCAAGTTTGATCTGGTGATAACCAGCTGTAGCATCCAGAAAAGACAACAGCTCGCAGCCGGCCGTAGAATCAATCACTTGATCAATACGGGGCAGAGCAAACGGGTCCTTCGGGCATGCCTTGTTCAAGCACGTGTAGTCAATACACATGCGCCAGGTCTTGTTCTTCTTCATGACGAGGACTGGGTTCGCCAGCCACTCGGGGTAAAATACTTCCATAATGAAACCTGCAGCTTGCAGCTTCGCAATCTCTTCGCCGATTGCCCTTCTCTAGTCTTCAGAAAAACGTCTCAGGGGTTGCTTGACCGGCTTCGAGCCTGGCCGAATGTGCAGCTTGTGCTCGGTGAGTTCTCTCGGCACACCAGGCATGTCTTGTGGAGACCATGCGAAGATGTCCCGATTCTCACGGAGAAACTCGACGAGCTCGCTTTCCTATTTATCGCTAAGTCCAGCTCCAACTACAACGAACTTGGTTGAGTCAGAGGGATCTAGAGCGATCTTCTTGCTGTCCTTTGCCGACTGAAAGGCCGACTCCTCATCTGCTCTCTTGGCTGAGCCGACTGGTAGTGGATTCTTGCTCTGTGCTTGCGCCATTGCAATCACCTTGCCGAGCTGATGCTTTTCCGCCTCAACCACCCGAGAGTCAGCCAAACTGCTGCCAGCCGACGTGCACTCGAGGGACTTCCTGAAGTCCCCGGTGACGGTGATGACGCCGTTTGGCCCTGTGATCTTCATCTTGAGGTAAGTCTGCTGTGCGTTGAACATGAACTTGGCAAATGAAGGTAGTCCCAACAGAGCATGATAAGGACTGCTGAGGTCGGCGACTTTGAACCAAATCGGCTCCCTCCTGAAGTTTTCCTCTGTGCCAAATATAACATCCAGCCGAATGCGACCCATGGGAGTGCAAGACAACCCAGGCACAATCCCGTGGAACGTCGTCCGACTGTGCTCCAGGTCTTTCTCTGTGAGCCCTAGCTTGATCAATGTGTCCCTGTACAGAATGTTGATTGTACTTCCTCCATCGACGAGCACTCGGGAGAACTTGCACGAGAACCTTGGTCCTGCGAACAGAGCATCAACCACAAGCGGATAGTTGCCCGGATTCGGCAAGATGGTGGGATGATCTGCTCTGTCCCAGGATATAGGACACTCGGACCAATGCATAAACTGAGGAATCGGCGGCATAGTGGCGTTGACTTCCTGAGCTCGGGCTCTCCGACTGCCCTTGTCCGTGGACTCACTGGTGAAAATCATGTAGGCGGTGTCTTGCCGCGGGAACTGGTTCTGCTGCTGAGGTGGTCCTCTGTTCTGGGGTGGTGGTGGTGGTGGAGGTGGTAAAGCTTCTCCCTTCGCGATCCTTCTCACAAAATCACACTGCCGAGTGGTGTGCGCAGACGGCCTGCCCGGTGTGCTGTGCAACTTGCACGGTGCATCCAACATATCATCAAATGTGTACTTGGGTTTCATCTGCCCCGGGGGCCTTACATTTGGTCTCATCTTCCGACTGCCTCCTGCAACCGCTGGATCTTATTCGTTCTGGACAGCGGCCACCTGCCGACTGCCATACCGAGCATCAGGTTGCTCATCCTTGCGCTTGCCATTGTTCTGCTGGTTGTTGTTGTTGTTGTTGTTGCGGTTGTTCTCTCTCCTTTCCTTCCGACTGAGGCCTTGGTTCGCTGTGTCCGACTGCGGAGCCCCTGGTGACTGGATTACACCCACAACTCCGAGCTAGATAGGGCGCGTCGCAGAATCGGACATAGAAAACGCATTGGCCACCTTCATGAGCTCGACGAGCGATGTGAAATCCTTGCGGAGCAACTTGTGCTTCAGCATTGAATCGGCCAGGCATCCATCTGTGAAGTACTGAATGGCCTGGATCTCATGGACTCCTTCACATGAGTTCTTCAGCTTGATCCACCGAGATAGATAATCTCGGAGGGGTTCATCCTTGCCCTGCACACAAAGAGCCAACTGCCTCGGGAGGTTTGGCCGCTCATACGTGCTTGTGAAGTTATGGATAAATGCACTTGTGAAATCTTCCCAGCAGTTTACACTGTCCTTGGGCAGGCTGTTTAACCATGTCCGAGCCGATCCCTGCAACATCAGAGGTGCATAGCGGACTGCTACATGCCGATTGCCTCCTGCGATGCGAACTGCAGTTAGGTAATCGGACAACCAATCTTCTGGCTTCACAGAACCATTGTACTTGGGCGTGTCTCTCGGCAACTTAAAGCCTTTGGGAAACTTCTCGGTCCGAATACGATGACCGAAACACGACGGTCCAGCCTCTCCTTCTTCAATCTCTTGAGCCTCCTTCTCCAGGAGCTCAATGCGATGCCTTGCATCGTTCTGACCGATCTGGCGAGGGCCAAGCCGGGCGCTGATTGCTGGTCTTGGTGCCGACTGTTGAGGCATGTCGTTGCGCCTGCTGTTAACAGTTGGCTCTTCGACTCTTCTGCTTGCTGCTGGAGGTGGCCGATTGCTTCTGACGCTACTCTCGTGCCGAGATGGAGCAGGTTGCTGTCTGTTTTGGCGCGATGCATTCGGTCGCTGGCTAGCTCCCGAATTCGGCCTCACAGTTCCTCTTGATGCCCCAGGTCCTGCATCTTGATTCTCCATTGCCATGAGCCTCTGCTTCTTTGCGGCTGCCAACAGCTCACGCATTCGGCGCGACTACTCTCGCCACTCGTCTCCCTCCAGGTCTTCTAGCTCGAGTGCTATCTGCTCAGCTGCTCTTAGGTTTTTGTCCGGCGTGCTGTATGTCGGCCTCTGGATGAATGCCGATTGCGCCGGTTGCTCCGGTTGCACTGGCCTCCTTGGCCGCTCCGGCTGCTCAGCCCCCGACACCTGCTGATTGACTGCCCTGCCTCGGCTTCTCAAATCTTCCAGGACCGCGGGCTCAATCGGCCGGCGCGGTCCCGCATGCGCCGCATTGTACTCTCTGGTAATGGCTCCCAGCCTGCGCTCTTCTGCTAGCACCTGCTTGGCCCTGCGAGCCAGAGCAAGCCTTGCCGTTTCCAGCTCGGTGTGCACTTGATCGGGATCACCATTCCTGTTCACGGGTGTGTACAACACATCCCGCAACGCACTGGTGCCGATTTTCTCTGCGGCCTCCGCCTCCTTGGCTCTTCTTGCTGCACTTGCTGCACCGCGATTGCTCGATGACGACGCCCCCGCCATCATGACAGCAGCGTGCACTCGGCCGTCCTCTCTGCCAGGTGCTGCGCTGCAGCCCCTGGTCGAGAGCGGATCTGTGACGCACGAGAAGACACGGATCTCCCTCGGGTACGCCTCGGGGAAGCTGCTGATGAAGAGGCGATGACTGCCGACCTGTAGCGACACACCGGGCGGCAGGGGTGCACCAGCCCCGTACCGCGCCGAGTAATCTACCACATAATCGATTGCCCCACGCCTAAGAATCAGGCCAGAAGCGTGGCTACCGCCTGATGCAGAGGAAAATCCCGTCTGGATCTTTACTCCAGTCGACGCCTCGGTCTGCCCCACGGTGGGCGCCAACTGTCGTCGATATGTGACGGCAGATGCCATGGGGATGGCTAAAGTGAGGGGAAGACGCGAGGAAGAAACTGTCGATGGTGCCGGAATCGGGTTGGGCACAAACACGGTGAAGGACACCACGATGTACCCAGGTTCGGGGCTCTCCGGAGAGATAACACCCCTACTCCTGCTTGTCTCTTCTATATCAATGAACTGGACTACAATAACCGTTTCTCTATCTTCTCAGGGGAAGGTGAGCGCCGCCGTGGGCAAGGCTCTCTCCTGCTTCCCTGAGAGGTAACTACTAGCAGTGAATGAACTAAGGAGGATGGGATTAATGGTGCTAAATGAGTGGATCGTCCCCCACGCAGGAGGGGTACCCCGGGCTCTTATAGCATGAGCCCGGGGTACATCGGTAACTTCACTGCCGATTGGGCCCAGCCGTCATCCTCTAATCGGCTGGGTCCCACCGACTGCTCTTCTTCGGCTGATCCGGACCCTACGAGCGGCGGCCCATGTTGTAGACTTGTAGGTCATGATGATGAACAGTGGCGCTAGGAGGTGCGGTCTTGTCGTCCTGTCCGCGGAATCGGCGGAGAGGTCGACACCGTATCTCTGCCAGATCTTCGATGTGACTTGGCTTCTCTGCCACCCCGATCTCTCGGGGTTGCGCATTTATGACCCCGTACTTGGATCTCCGACTGGTCTCGGGTCAACTTCTCCAGAGGTGGTAGACTGTACCGATTGCGCCTGGGCCAACTGGTGGTTCCGGGCAAGGTCGTTTGCTCTGGGCAATCGGCTATGCTAATACCCACCTCGGCCCAGCTGCGGGCCAATCGGATAATTGTCTTGGCGATGAAGAGGGTGGGCCGGTTGCGCCTGGGCCGACTGCTGGCATTCGGTATGGCTGATTGCCTTGGAGCAATCGGTCGTACGCCTGCCCAGCTCGGCCCAGCTGCAGCCCAATCGGTCCATCCTTGTCTTGAAAGGTTGCTTCCGCTTGGGTGAGCCTACCCGGGTACCAATCCCCCGACACACTGTGTCTCCTTATCCCAACCACCACTACTTTCAGTGTAGAGCATGTACTCCTCGTGTAGCACATCCCAGCGGCTCGAGCGAAGCACTACGTTAGCAAGTAAGGACACATTTATCAATAGTCAAACAAAATTGACACATATCATGACTATTAATTAAAATTCGGCAGGGTCATGTTTTACTTGTTACTTGGAATACTAAAATTGGCAATTCTACTCGATGCATCCTCATAATAAATCTGGAACAAAAACATGTTGGGACTGTTGTCTAGTTGGCTCTGGGATGGCTATTAGAAACCTTCAGTGAAATAACCCACAATGAATAAGTTACCCATTGACATGCTTCATTGACAATTTCATCAAGATCTAGACTCCTCAGATAATATGCATGAAGAAAGGGAGCAAAGTCGGACGGAAGACTGAACATTGATTACCCCTGACCAGTGGTGGAGGACGAAACTTTTTTAAGGTGTGGCGAACTCTTAAGCACAATATTATTTAAGGTAAAATCAAAATAGATAATACACATAAACAAAATTGAAGAGAAAATTAACAAAGAAGTTTTAATTGTGTCTCAAGGACCCGGCATGCAATGGCAGTGTCCTATCTGTCGTTTGAAAATCTTCCCTAATTTTATCAAGATCAAGACTTTCACGGGTACTTGGACTGAAGTTTCTATTACTACCAACTACCTAAAAATATCTCTTCAAATATGTAATTCATCTAATAAAATGTCAATAAGCACTACATTGTAAAAGAAAAATCTTGAAATCACACTAACGTTAACAAACTCACTTCCAATCCATCAGATGACCAACTTCACGTGCGCTCTGTGATGTTGCTGGCTGCCAGGAAAGTTTGTACGCGACCCCTTCCCGCGCTCCTGTAGGTTGCAGTCTTGCTAGTCGCTCCTAGGCCCTAGCCCCGCTCGGCCACTCCCGCGTGGGCTTGGCGCTCCTGCTGGCCACCACCCCCGCGCCACCACGTGCTCCTGCTGGCCGCCGTCCTCGTAGCGTGCCGCTCCTGCTGGCGACTGACTGTTACTGCTAGGATTGTGGCTGCTGCCTTGGCATTGAAGTGATGTGGATGGGGTTGGGGGTGTGATGTGGGTGGGGGTCGAAGGAGAAGGAGGAGAAAGGGAGGTCATGGAGCGCGCGATGTTGATGAAGATGGATCTTGGAGGACGCCGCCATCTACATCGGGCATGAAAATGGGCACATGGAAGGAAAGGAGACGGGGTGAGGCTGCAGGGGACGAAGGAAAGATGAGCGGCGGCTAAGGAAATTACACTAATAAAAAACAGGGCTTTGGTTCAGGTCTCTCCAGCCCATTAGTCCCGGTTGACCCATGGGGCATACGTCCCGGTTCGTGCGCCTAGGGGGCTGGCCGGGCCTCGTGCGGCATTGGTCCCGGTTCTTCTGGGGGCATATGTCCCGGTTCCAGTCAAGAACCGGGACCAATGCACCTCGCTCCTGACCCACAAGCATTAGTCCCGGTTTGTGGCTCGACCCGGAACTAAAGGCTCGCCCACAAGCATTAATCCAATTTCAGGGTCATTTAGCTCAAAATAAATCATTAAATGCATGAAAAAAAGCAAATGAAGTCGGAAAGGGTTGAAATTTTAGTATATGGCTTTGAATGATGCATATTGAATGCACAAAAAGTCTTGAGTACAAGCGCTTTGTTTCTTTCAGCTCATCTCGACCAATTAGGAAGAAGCACACAGATCGCGTTTTTCTTTCAAGCGCTTTGTGAGTCGTTGGATCAGACTTGTCAGCCGTTGGACCAGGTTTGTCGTTGCCTATACATATAGCCCACCTCTCGGACATGTTCGACACTCATTTCATCGGCCGAATACAAAAAATCCGGATTCGCCTGGTTGCGGTCCGATGGTGCTTTTGATATGCGGGCACTCACGAGCCACACCGTCGGGCTGTAACCAGGCGAAACCGTGTGTTTTGTTGATCTTATATATATCTAGTTAGAAATCTTTCACGTCATCGACCAAATACAAATCATTCGGATTCCCTGCATACGTCCGACGGTGCATTTGGTATGCTTGCACTCATGAGCCACCGTCGGGCTGTATGCAGGGAAAACCTTGTGTTTTGTTTGATTGAAAAACAAAAACAAAAAAGTATAACAATTTCATTATAGGACGTCAACGGAAGAATACTCCACATCCTGTACACCGTCAAGGCAAATTTCAGACGGTCCTCATCTGGTTGACAAATCCGGCAAGTCTACCGACCAGGTGGGGATCGTCTGTAATACCTGTACGGGATTTTCATCCCATACGGGTTTACAAACGGTCCCCGCCTCGTGGGCACATCTGGCAAATCTGCCAACCAAACGAGGTCCGTCCGAATTTACCCCGGACAGAGTACAGGATACAGATGAATTTCTCCATTTACGTCATTTAGTGAACTTGTTATGCTACGATAAGTCCACGCGGACCTGTGCTTATAAACAGGTCTAACTCCACTTCGGCTAGCGAGATGGTACTAATTTAGTTGGTTACATGGGACCTTTAGTACCGGTTCTAGGCACCAACCGGTACTAAAGGGTTAGTTAGTGGTCAATTACGGTCGGAGAAGCCTTTAGTACCGGTTGGAGGCACCAACCGTGCCTAAAGGTCCTTTTTCAGAGAAAAATAAGGCCACAGGGTCATTTAGCTAAAAAAAATCATTAAATGCATGAAAAAAAGCAAATGAAGTCAGAAAGGGTTGAAATTTTAGTATGTGGCTTTGAATGTTGCATGTTGGATGCAAAAAAAGTCTTGAGTTGAAATAAGTTTAGAAAAATGAAATTCCTTTGAAACCAATGTGTTTTCGTCTGAAACCCTCGTACTTTAAAAGAGATGGTCCAGTTTGTACACGAAGTGCATCCAGTTTTTGTCGTAATCCTCTCAACTTCTGCACACATGCTATGTGGGTCAAATGATGATACCATGCCAAGTTTCAACCTTTTCTGAGTTCTGTTGTAGTGCTTTCCAATTACAGGGTCATTTAGCTCAAAATAAATCATTAAATGCATGAAAAATAGCAAATGAAGTCAGAAAGGGTTGAAATTTTAGTATGTGGCTTTGAATGTTGCATGTTGGATGCAAAAAAAGTCTTGAGATGAAATAAGTTTAGAAAAATTAAATGCCTTTGAAACAGATATGTTTTCGTGTGAAACCCTCGTACTTTGAAAGAGATGGTCCAGTTTGTACACGAAGTGCATCCAGTTTTTGTCATAATCCTCTCAACTTTTTCACACATGCTATGTGGGTCAAATGATGATACCATGCCAAGTTTCAACCTTTTCTGAGTTCAGTTGTAGTGCTTTCCAATTACAGGGTCATTTAGCTCAAAATAAATCATTAAATGCATGAAAAATAGCAAATGAAGTCAGAAAGGGTTGAAATTTTAGTATGTGGCTTTGAATGTTGCATGTTGGATGCAAAAAAAGTCTTGAGTTGAAATAAGTTTAGAAAAATAAAATGCCTTTGAAACAGATGTGTTTTCGTCTGAAACCCTCGTACTTTGAAAGAGATGGTCCAGTTTGTATAGGAAGTGCATCCAGTTTTTGCCGTAATCCTCTCAACTTTTGCACACATGCTATGTGGGTCAAATGATGATACCATGCCAAGTTTCAACCTTTTCTGAGTTCTGTTGTAGTGCTTTCCAATTACAGGGTCATTTAGCTCAAAATAAATCATTAAATGCATGAAAAATAGCAAATGAAGTCAGAAAGGGTTGAAATTTTAGTATGTGGCTTTGAATGTTGCATGTTGGATGCAAAAAAAGTCTTGAGATGAAATAAGTTTAGAAAAATTAAATGCCTTTGAAACAGATATGTTTTCGTGTGAAACCCTCGTACTTTGAAAGAGATGGTCCAGTTTGTACACGAAGTGCATCCAGTTTTTACCGTAATCCTCCAAAAGAAAAAAAATGCCACCCACTGGGCATCGATACGGCCTGGATACGACTAGAAACCTTGCAATAGGCAAGGATCCAGGCCCGCGGCAGGCCCATAGGCATAATTGCAGCAGAGTAGGCCCGAAAGTCTGCAGTTGAGAGGAGCTCGAAGTGGTACGCGCAACAACACTTATAAACCACTACGGCTCCTCCTCGACTAGCGAGGTGGGACTAAACTTCCCACCGCACCGCTCCGCGGTAGCGCACGTGTTGTCCCGGTTGGTGGCACCAACCGGTACCAAAGATGCGCATTGGTACCGGTTTATGTCACCAACCGTTACTAAAGAGCTGCATTGGTACCGGTTGGTGGCACCAACCGGTACCAAAGGTCTCTGTTTCCCGCCCAATGGGATGCTGAAAAACACCTTTGGTACCGGTTGGTGGTATCAACCGGTGCCAATGCCGCCCTTTTGTAACGGTTGGTAACACAAACCGGAACCAATGAGCAGGGTATATATACCCCCGCCTTGGAACCGTCGTTCCCATCTCGCCATTCTTCCCCAAGACGACGCCGAGGACGACACTACGCCGCCAGGCCGCCCGATTTCATCGCCGCGCCTCACCGCCCCCGCCGTCGCCGACGACCTCGCCGGCGCCGCACCGCCCTCTCGTCGCCGACTTCCCTGCTGTGAGCATCCATGCGTCTTCTCCCTCTCCCTGCCTCTTTGTCCCGCCGCGCGCCATTGCCGGGAGGAGGAGCTCCACCCGTGCGCTCGCCGCCAGCCACGTCCATGGCCGGGAGAGAAGAGCTCCTCCCGTGCGTCGCCATGGACGGGAGGGTAGCTCCTCCGTGCGCTCGCCGCCGGCCACGTCCATTGCCACGTACGACCATGGCGTGGCCGTTCTCAAAATTGTACTAAATTAAAATGTGTTCTAGTGGGGGGAAAAAAGAAAAGAAAAAAAAGTAAAATTAAAAGAGAAAAGAAAATGGAAAATAATTTTTTTGTTCATCTTATTTGTTTTCTGTTTTATAATTAGTCTTAATTTTACTAAGTTAAAATGTTCTAGTGTTGGATAAGAAAAGAGGAAGAGAAGGAAAAAGAAAAAGAAGGAGAGGGAAAAAGAAAAATAAGAAGAGGAAGGGGGAGAAGAAGATGAGGAAGAAGAAAAAAAATAAGAGGAGAAGAAGAAAAAATAGAATCCTCTTTTTTTTGAAAATCAAGAACGAGAGGGTGTCGAGGATTGCCGTGCGGGTCGAGGATCGGGAACTATACGCGTCGGTACATAGACGATCGATCGAGGGTCACCGAGAGAGGTCGCTGTAGCTCGAGGGTCGGGAACTATACGCGTCGGTTCGAGGGTTGTCGAGGGGTCGACAGGGTCATCACCGTGAGAGGTCGTGGGTCGAGTAGTCGAGGGGTCGCAGAGGGTTCGAGGGTCGTCGAGTGGTCGAGGGTTCGAGGGTCGTCGAGGGGTCAAGAGGATCATCGAGAGATCGAGGTCTCAAGTCGTCAAGGGGTCGCAGAGAGAGGGTTCGAGGGTCGTCGAGGGTCGTCGAGGGGTCGAAGGTCGAGGAACGCCGAGGCGGGTCGAGAGAGGATGCATTGTGCGAAGTTTTCGATCCAAATCCATGGCTAGCTATCTCATGTTTGTATATTAAGTGTCATATGTTGTAATATTTTGCAGAAACTATGGACGATGGTCGAAGAAACTTAGAAGAAGAAGACGTTATGGGTGAAATCATCCGTGAAGGAGCAGAAGGACCGTCGGTGGGCGACGACATCCAAGAAGGACCGGGACCGTCGATGGGCGACGACATCCAGGAAGGTGATGTGACCTTGTCTTTTCTGAACGACACCGATGGTCTGGAAGGAGAGAGTGAAGCAGGCTCCGAGGATGAAGAAGTAGACCGTGATGACGACTACGATGAGCGAACGGGGGAAGGAGCTGTTGTAAAGTCCAGCGAGGTATATATATTAGTATATATAGCCTGTGCTGATGAGACTAGCTAATTGAATTGATGCATTAATTGTTTTGGTATGTAGACATATGTATTAACTCTCTTCTTTATTATTTGTAGCCCTCCGTATCCGGATCGAGCCAAAGTTCGGTAAGGAGACGAGGCCCGAAAAAAAGGTTGGGCCCGGATGAAAAGTTCATGATCACCGGGATCAGGAATGATGGCGAACCGATTGAACCCAGACGGATGAAGGACGCATTTGCTGCTCAGTGTGGGTTCCTCGTTAGGGACTTTATCCCGATCAGCATCCACCAATGGAATAAGCCGAAGAGCGAAGACCCTGAAGTGTCTTTTGTCACCGATAGACAGAAATATGAACTTTGGAACACGCTGAAGGAAAATTTCATCCTACTGCCAGAGGAGGATCAGGAAAAGCCAGTTATAAAGCCATTGATCAAGACTCATGCTCTTAAGAAGATGGCAGAACTATTCAGGAGGTGGAAGAATGACTTGAAAACAAAGTTTGTCGACAAAAATGAGACTCCAATATTCACCCGTCAATATGAGAAGATAAAAGATCACTGGGACGCATTTGTGGCCCACAAGAAATCAGAGAAGAGTAAGAAGATGTCAGAGACAAACAAGCTAAGTGCTGCAAAGAAGAAGCTTCACCATCGCACGGGGTCAGGTGGCTACCTCAAAGCCAGCCCGTCGTGGGACAAGGTTGAGCATGACCTGATTGAAAGAGGGATCACACCAGAGACATGGTTTCGGTCACCGCGTGGAAAGACTTGGTTCTTCGGGGCTGGGGGATCATTGGACCCCGAAACAGGGTAGTGCGCTTGGAAGGACAAAAAATTGGACGCAACGGTAGAAAAGCTTCGGGAATATTTCTCCAAATCGGCGAAAGGGACGTTCGTTCCCGACAGGAGAACGACGAGATCACAGAGGCCCTCGGTAATCCGGAGCACCCAGGACGAACATGGGGCACGACACGCTCCGTTCCGTGGAAGTATGGATTTCCCGACGCAGGCGGTTACAAAAGCCGGGAAAGGAAGAGGAAAAAGGAGCTCAGCGAAATGCAGCAACTGAATGCAAGAGTAAAAGCGCTAGAGGAGAGGCATCGAGTTGACGAAGCTACCCAAGAAGCTACCCCGCCATCTCAGCGGAGAAGCAGCGTGGCTTCCACTGAGCTTGTTGTTGCGCAGCATGAGTTGACGGCTCCCACCAGCTACCCCGTGGATGCTATCATGGAGACTCAAGATTGCCAACTTCTGGCGAAATTCGCGCACCTGACACCCAAGGAGGCTATCAGAAATGTTCTACCTCCTCGCGGAGGAACTTTTCACTCTTGTCCGATTCCACAAGGCTATGCCGTTGTGATGGTCGATGAAATAGTTGAGGGATATGAGGAGCTCGAACTTGACTACCCTACCGGTGATGGGGACAGTCGCCTGAGTCAGGCTTTGAAGACTACATGTCTATGGCGGAAGGAATTAATAAAGCTTCCGAACTAGATGGCGCGTGATCATCAGGTACCGCCTCTTTCTTCCTCTTCGTCGGCGCGTCCCATCAGTCCGCTTGCTTCTTCTCCTGCGCCGACGCGTCCCATCAACCCGCCTCCTCCTCCGCCTCCTTCGCCTGCGCCGACGCGTCCAATCAACCCGCCTCCTCCTCCGCCTCCTTCGCCTGCGCTGGCGCGTCCCATCAACCCACCTCCTCCTCCGCCTCCTTCGCCTCCTTCGGCGCGTCAGCTAGGGCAGAAGAGAGCTGCCCCCCCCCACCGCTCCGGCTGCTCCGGCGCGTAATAAGCAACAAAGAAAGACAACCGCCGCCGCTTCGGCTGCTCCGACGTCTGGTGGTACATCCAGCGCTGCCGGGAGGAAACACCAATACGGTCCAGCATCTCTCAAGCCTCTTGAACCGCGGCCATACGATAGGAGCGTGGAGGAAAATGAGAAGATCGTTAAAGGAGAAGTAGATGCATTTTTCAATAAGAAAAAAAATGCACCTCCGAAGAAGATGATGTTAGATCCGGATATAGTGAAGCGCACTGTGGATAACCTGATGCGACCACCAGCGCCTCCGCTGGATGACAACAATGTCCGCATTCTTAAAAAGACAGTGGCAGAAGCGCGAAAGACTAGAACCACTGCAGCTGACAAAAGGAGAGTAACACAAAAAGTGAAAAAAGTTCCCCAGCTCGACGAACAGGCGAAACAATCGTTAGCCCCGTTGAAGGTGTTTAGCGACGATATCGTCGACGTCGATGGGATGGCGCCCGGTACTAAAATTGGTGATTACATGCCCGCTGATATACAATTTGAATCAATGGAGGAAGTATACACATACCGGTACGGGCATCCTCTCGTCAAACCTGGTACTCCTCTAACAACTATGATGCGAAGACTCCATAATTGGTACCTGGATTGCTACAAGTCGTCTGGCGGTCTTGATAATTTGTTCGTTATGGTTAAAGAGAATCAGGACGACCTCGTTGCAATTGGGCTGGTGCCTGTTCAATTTGAGGAATTATTCCAGCTTTACAATGCAGTGGCCATCGATAAAGTAATCATCACTTGCTACTGTTTGTAAGTTACTACTTCTTTAATTAAGTCTCTTTATATATACAACTCAGCTCTTTCATCATGTACAAATAATTTATCCTCTATATCATGCATGCAGATTGAAGATCGTCGAATGCAAGAAAAAAAGAATCGACAATATTGGGTTCATTAACTTAAATATACTAGATGATGCCCCGCACGTTGTTGCGGAACTTTTTCGCAAAATATTTCAGTGAAAATGTTTGGTTAAATGAAGTATGTATATTTGTAACAATAACTTTTAAACTAATATATGGATTTAATATAAATATCATAATAAAATAAAAATCCCCAAGCATGCATGTTGCATGTGGGTTTTTATTATGCATAGTGGATTATTAAGGTGGGTCTTTCTCATGCATGTTGAATGATAAGGTGACATAGAGAAATATGTTAATGGAGAGTGATGTGGCATGCATGATGAGGTGGAGTGTGTGCATGTTGAGAGAATTAGAAGTAGTGGGGAGCAACTTCTTAAGAATGTAAGATTTGATCCATTCGCGGTTATAAATGAACCCGCAATACCCGAGTCCAACTTGCTAAAATATTTTCTTCAACATCAAAACAAACAGAAAATATTCTTTCCTTACAACTTCAAGTGAGTGTTATACTGTCTTGTGTATATTCGGTTTTCCTTAATACTCGAGGTTATATTAATGTAATTGATGAGTTATGCATGCGTGCACAGCTTCCACTATATTCTCCTAGAGATTGATGTTGAGAACGGAGTAGTAACCGTCTTAGACTCAAGAAGAAAAGAACGCAATGAGTATGCGGAGATCATTGAAATGCCACGAAGTAAGTTCAATCGATCATATATCGACAACTTTGTTCATTTCCTGATATCAGGTAATAATTATTTTCTTTGTATATGGCAGGGTTTGGAAACAGTTCACCCAAACAATTCTGAGAGTAGTGCCGAAGAAACTGAAAATTTCATACCCGAAAGTAAGTACTACTATAGCTAGTTCCGCGCATCTCCCATTGATTCTAGCTAGTCGTTTCATCAATACCATTTATAATGCTTGATTATCAGTTTGATTAATTGAACTCTATTTCTCGTAAAGTGGATGTTGCAACCAGAAGGGACTAATCTTTGTGGATACTACATTTTGGAGTACATCTACAACGAGACGTTCTCTAAGAAAGGCGGCCACTCTAAAAAAGATTTTGATGTGCGTAAGCAACACTATATTCACAATTTTAATTTGTGTTGAGTTTCATTCATATAATATGCATGTATTGACCCCCTTCTTCAAATTAGCTTTGGGAGCTTCAGGAACAACTCCTACCAGAAGATCGCATAAAAGCAATCAAGAGGAATTGGCGGGATTCTTTCTTGAGCACGTCCTCGATAAGAAAGGACAACACTATACGGAACTTAATTTCAGTTGTGGAAATTGAGTTCAGATGTTAGCTAGGGATAGATATCCGAAAACTTGTTGTTCGACCAATCTCTCAGGGAAGGAGAGGTGTCGATCACTTCTCTCTGTATATATATGTTCATGACGATTATCGATCTTCTGTACTTATATTAATGGTTTCTTCATTTTCTTAATAGCTAGCGTGTCGAGTCCTCTCTATACGTATAGTACGCATCGTCGATCAAGCACGAAGATAAGAGAGTACACACCTCTCTTTATTAGCTAGCTAAAACAATATATAAAACCACTAAGTTAACCCTGCAAAACCCCCTAAACCCCCCGCCCCTTTCAAAAAAACAAAACAAAACCCAACCACTGAAATGCTGCCGTGTGGATGTCCTTTGGCCCCGGTTGGTGGCACCAACCGGGACAAAAGGGCCTCCCGCCTGGGCAAGCCACAGCGGCCACGTGGAGGCCCGTCTGTCCCGGTTCGTGGGCAAACCGAGACTAAAGGTTTTGGGCATTAGTAACGATCATTTAGTCCCGGTTCCTGAACCGGGACAAATGGGCCTCTGGAACCGGGATAAATGGGCCTTTTAATTAGAGGCATGGCATGAAAGAAGGAGCCAGCGAGGGAAGGTGCGATCTTTTTTCAAGGAAAGCTATCGAGGGGGAAGTGGTGCTATCGTTCGAAGGGGAGGATGGTTCAACGTACGACGTACATACCATCACCAACCGCAGACTCAACATTTAGGAGTAGAGATTTGTAGAAGAAGATGATACAAGATCCCAAACTTCTCAGTTTATTATAGAAAAACCGGGTGAAAACTTGAACAGCGGCAAGCCGCACCTACCGATCTACGCCTAAAGCACCATGATACATACATACATACATGACGCTAGAAGGTCAAACCCATCATCTGGGCTACCACACACATATCTGCCAACATCGCCAACAAGGGGGAGGAACGATATGTCTGAAGGAAAGCGAACATATGACACTCCGATCCAACGAGGCTGATAGACATAGCATGCACGCCGCTCCTCGGATGTGAAGAATGCTACAACTGCCATTGCCGATGGTATAAGATCCCCATCGGCCTCCCGATCCTCCCCACGAGCCACATGTTCCTTTAACCGGATCAATCTTCAAAATGATGCCCTCAAGAGGGAATTCGGCGCCAAGCAAAGCTAGAACGCCACCAAGAATCCATATTTCTCTATCCCGAATTGTGGCGTTTCTTCAGGATGTGTCTCCAAACCCTAGTCTGATCTGCAGGCTGCCCGTTCCAGACCAATCCCATCAGGAGACCAGAGACCCCCAACGTGATCCAGTGAGGAGGGAACGACAACCCGTTTAAGTATTATGTGATACAAAGCTGCCCAATCCCCATATTGGACAAGAAACGTGGTCTACCCTATTGGTTAGAGCAGCACTGACTTATCAGTTTGTTAAGAACAAAAACCAACTCGATTTGTATTTTTCACTGATGAAAGAGTCCAAATAGGCATAGGTATTTAATTAAAATAAAATTAAGGGGGTTACGTGCAAAAAAAATCACACATGAATGAACCAACACCTTGCCCACATGTGTGTCATCGCCATGTTGGCACGGTACGCGAGCAGGGCATACATACAAATGCATCATATTTGCACGATCAAACAAGTTAAAGCATCAATTTCGTGTATTTTACAGGTTTAGGTATCGAAGAGACCATGATGAACAAATTGAGGCATCCCTAGTGTATTTAACTTATTTTTAACTAGAGATGTATAAAATCATCAATGGTTTGGACGGTAGTTTCCTCAATAAGAGTTCTAAAAAATAAGAGATAATTCATGGATCCGGGAAACATTATGGAGTGATAACAAACAAAAAATCATCAACTCAAATAACCCAACTTACAAAAAATACAGTGCAATAATTAAATCTCTCTAACCAACTTTTGCTTAGGACACACAGTAATACTCCTTCCGTTCTAAAATAAGTATCGGTGATCTAGTACAATTTTATGTATTAAGTCAGCGATACTTATTTTGCGACGAAGGGAGTATTTCCAAAGAAGTGTTTGCAGGTTACCATTTCATAAACTAATTCAACCATGAATTTACAGAGTTATAAACCAATTTTCATGAAAACTATGATGATATTGTTTTTATTTTACCAATAAAATCTTTACTTGTAGAGTATCGATTGCCAAAAGCCCAATATAGGAGAAAATTGATTGCGTATATTATCAGATGCCTTACAAAATAACGGAAGTAATAGCTAGCATAAGGATAAATATTACAAGACAATATAAACTGTCACACCAGCCACAAGGTAAAGAAATAAAGCCAAGAAAATCTGTCATTGATCCAAGCTCCTCTGCTTTCCCGCGTACAATATCAAAACGATAATTTGCACCTGCAAATGACTGTCAAATAGTTAACTTAACAAGCTAAATTATATGATCAGATATAACAAGGAAAAGATATCCACATGTCTGATGTCTCATGTATCTAAACACGTACTCTTTTCGTACCGAAATATAGGCTATTGTAGCTTTTTTATGCAAAAAAAATTCAATTACCTATATTCTGGTAAGGAGGGAGTAGTTAATTAATAGGCCACACTAGTTACCTAAGCTCTGTACCAAGCCAGAGATACAAGCATAAACTGAAGGGTTAACTGGATCTATGCCACTTCAATTTTCACCCCTTGGAGAAATGCCATTACAAAAACTGAACTTGGAAATATATATGCTACTTTAACTTTCCTATACCTCTATGTATGCCATTTTGTGCACTTAAAGAGAATAACTATTGAAAAAATACATGTATTTCAGTGTGTACTGCAATATTTACCATAATACCTCCGTGTTCAAATTTCGGAAGCATTTTGGGCTCTTTCGGGCGCCAACAATTTAAAAATTCAAAATTTTGCCAAAATCTTTAACTTCTCAGAAAAATCTGAAAAATTACAGAAAATCAAAAACACCAATACTAGTCTACTGTTCTAACATGAGCCACTTCTGGGCACATATGAATCATTTTATTTTCTTTTACATGTCTATCTATACGGGAGTATAACTGGATGTATACTATTCGGTAATGACCATAATGGCATAGATAGAGGTATTAAAAAATTGTTTTACCATCTCTTCGCCGAACTAGTGCACCTATACAACTCCTAGTTGTATTAGGTGTGTTGGGGACACAAGAGACTTCTTGTATCTTAATTGCAGGGTTGCTTGAGAGAGACCATCTTCAACCTCTACTTCCCTGAGTTCGATAAACCTTAGGTCATCCACTTGAGGGAAATTGTTGTTGTCTTACAAACCTCTGCGCTTGGAGGCCCAACATAGTCTACAAGAATCGAAGCGTGCGTAGACATCACCAAATTCCAGAATTTTTTCCATGAATTGGGCATCAAAATCAACTATGCCCCAGTCGCGCACCCGCAGTCCAACGGCCAAGTAGAAAAAGCAAATGGTTTAGTATGTGGAGGAATCAAAAAACGGCTCCTCGCGCCACTCGAGCAAGCCGCAGGAAACTGGATAGAAGAACTCCCCGCGGTCCTATGGAGCCTGCGCACTACTCCCAGCATTTCAACCCAGTACATGCCATTTTTACTTGGTATACAGAGCAGAGGCTGTGCTACCACACGACCTCAAATTCGGAGCTCCACGGGTAACCGGATAAGAAGAAGAAGAGGCAGAGGACGCACTCGAAGACGATAAAGACGTCGCGGATGAAACAAGGGACAAAGCTCTCACAAGCTCAGAAGGATACCAGGACAAGCTGCGCACGTATCAAAGCAGGCGCCTGCGAACAAGAACTTTCCAAGAGGGCAATCTCGTCTTGCGACTAATACAAGAGAAGGTCCACAAGCTTGCCCCACAATGGGAAGGACCATTCATAATCTCTAAAGTCATAGGAGGAGGAGCATACAGACTAAAGAACCCGAAGACAAACGAAGAGGTGGGAAACCCGTGGAACGTGGCAAACCTACGCCTCTTCTACCCATAGACCACTCATTAGGCAACACCACTCAGCAACTCAAGGATCGGCAGCAGCGCCGACGGGCAACTCGTGTAAAATTCGAAATAATAAAAATGTGTTGCCCAAACGACACCATATAAAGCACTTGGGGGCTCGAGCATTGACTCCCCCCGAGAGGCGCCTTTCTCGCCTACGTGACAACACCGTCTAAAGCACTCGGGGGCTCGAGCATTGACTCCCCCAAGAGGCCCTTTTCTCGCCTACGCGATGACACCATCTAAAGCACTCGGGGGCTCGAGCATTGACTCCCCCCGGGAAACGCTTTTCTCGCTTATGCGACATCTGATATGTCCCAAATGTATCTATAATTTCTGCTTGCTCCATGCATATTTTGTGTGATATTTCTATGTTTTATATCCACTTTCATACACTTTTGATCATATTTGTACTAACCTATTAACTC
The DNA here is from genome assembly GCA_950022295.1 of Bromus sterilis. NCBI lineage: Eukaryota > Viridiplantae > Streptophyta > Magnoliopsida > Poales > Poaceae > Bromus > Bromus sterilis. Next base: position 13,333,121 of record OX465596.1, read on the forward strand.
AGTGCACCCTAGTGCCAGTTCATGTTTTCTGCTGTTTTTCTATATCAGGTTTCCCCCGTGTTAAAAATGCTCCAAAAATTCCGGGAAAATACAATAAAAATCAGCGTTACGGAAGCTTCGGGAATCACCGAGGAGGGGCCAGAGGGGACCCACCAGGGCCCTAGGCGCCCTCCCGGCGCGCCCTAGGGAGGGGCCGCGCCAGGGGGGCGCCTGGACCCCTGGTGGGCCCCTTGGCTGCCCCCTTCGCCTATTTATTCTCCGTCACGGGAAACCTCTGAAGAGACAACCCTTTTTCGCGATCTCGCCTCTGTTCCGCCGCCGCGCTTCCAAGATCGGGAGCGCCAGCAGACCTCTTCCCGGCACCCTGCCGGAGGGAGGATTGATCTTCGGGAGCTTCTCCTCCACCATGGACGCTTCCCGGATGATCCGTGAGTAGTCCACCTTGGACCATGGATCCATGATCAATAGTTATGTGATGTTCTCCTCCCCTCTTTGTTCTTCATGGATTAGACCTTGTGCTACCCTACATGATCAAGGCACATATGTAATTCTTTATGTTGTTGCTATGCCGAGTTTGCTGGGATCTGATGGATTATGAGACTATGTTCAGATTATGATTGAGTAATATATTTGGTTCTTATCTTTTACATTTTTGTTCTTGAGTAATTCTTGCATTTTCTCCATTGCTGTTTATTGCTTTGGGAAAGTAGTAGGTAGTGACTCCAAGAGGGAGTGTTATGCTTGATTGTGGGTTCATGCCCACTGATGACTAGTTGGAGTGACAGAAACATGAGTCTAGGGGATGTGTTATTGCCACAAGGGGGAAAATAACGGTTCTTGTAACCGCGGTTGCAAGGATTGTTTACTTTATGCAAAGTTATTTTAATGCAGGTGTCTTTTTTCTTTGGGTTTACACTTTGGGTGGGGCTCGAAACTTAATACCAGCGAGATGTTCTGGATAGATATCGCAAGGTGGATGATTAGTAGTAGATGCAGATGGATTTCGGTCTACTTATTTTGGCGTACCGCCCATGCTTTTGAGTCTCTTCCTTTCTTTGCAACATAGTTAGCATTACAGTGCATTTTTAATCTTGTTAATTGCCCAGCTATGATTTGTTTACCTTGCATAGCAGTTTTATCGTCTTTTGGGAGAGAGACATCACTAGTGAACATCATGGGACCCCGGTCCATATTTCCATCACTGTTTACACGCTCAATTTACTTATTGCTTTTACTTTCCAGTTGCAATTATCACTACCTATTATCCCTTGTTTTTGATCCTTTGTAAACAACTAGGCCGGAGAGATTGACAACCTCTCTGAACTTCGTTGGGAGCAAAGTTACTTGTTGTGCGTGCAGGTCCAGGTTAAGCAAGTGATTCTTTTCAGACGGTGCATCACTTGCCGCGCCACCTACTTGTAGTTATCGGAGTCCAACTGGAGACAATCTTAAAATCTTGGTATCTTTGCCAAGGGAAACTTGCCGCTACGCTACATCTCACGTACCACGTGGGGTAACCAACGAAGGGCGAGAAGTCGTTATCTTCTCTCACGTATCAACATCCTAACTCAAAGGACTCGGGGGCTGGAGCATTGACTCCCCCCGAGAGACGCTTTTTTCTCTTACGCGACGACCTAAATAAAAGCACTTGGGGGCTGGAGCATTGACTCCCCCCGAGAGACGCTTTTTTCTCCCAAGCGACGGCCAAACTCAAAGCACTCGGGGGCTCGCACACGGACGACCCCCCCCCCCTCAAAGACTTTTTTCTTGCCTACACAACAAAATAAACATCAGACCTTGGAATCGAAACCAAAACCTCTTCAAAGCACGCTCAAACACATGCGAAGGATGCAAGGACACCCAATGAAACACCACGGTCGCCCTACCAAAGCCACGTCGTTATCCCATCGCGACCAGAACAAGTGAAGCAGGCCTTCAATTTTAGTAGACAAAATTCAAAGCTCATAAGGAGGAGCCAAAGACAGCAGCGGAAAAGATCTCTTAAGTCTTCACCCGATCACAAGTGATCGCCCGAAGACTCGGGGGCTACTCCCATCGGGAGCGCTGTCGCACACCCGATGAGTTTTTCCAAGAATAAAAAGGGGGACCGTTCAAGCCCATGTCCGACTCTACAAATCAAACATAGCCTCGGGGGCTACTCCCATCGGGAGCGCTGACGCGCACCCGATCCTACGTAACATACGTATTACAAGGCCGAGTACCCGAAGACATTATTATAGAAGCAGATTTATTGCAAGGACCGAGCACCCGAAGGCAGTACTATTATGAAAGCAGACTCATTACAAAATCAAGCACTCGAAGGAGATATTTTCATATCAGAGTTACATCAGTACAAAAGTCTGCTGCCACACACCAAAGGTTACAAGATAAAGACTCGAGCAGCTATCTAAAAGATTGCAAGACCATTCATCCCAAGGAATTATGACTTCTACATGTGTGCCCATGCTGAGATAGTTGGCACTTTGGTATACATCTTGACGGGCATCATCACAGACAAAGTAAAACCAAGCCTGCAGGGATCCACTTGATGCCTTCCTCAGCCTGGTTGTCGGGACCCGGGGTTAGCGTATGCAAGTCCAGCTAAGACATAGTCATATGGAGAGCCGAGAACAGTACCCACTTGTCTAAGCAGACAAGGCCAAGCACAAAACGTTCTCGGAAAGCATCGTACGTGAGGGGCATCCCATCCAGGCCGGATGATCAACTGAGATGGGTCCTCATCGTCCGCACACAAGTCTAATGATATGGGTGGTGAACTCCCATATTCAAAGACAAGTCGCCTCAACCATACTATCGACTATCTCAAAACTCTTACATAGACTTACTCCAGCCCGATCACTTAGTCGGGGTCTAGGGCGGGCTCGATCATACCACAACGTGTGCACGAGACGGAGTCTCGAACAATCGCGTCGCGATGCCCCAAGCTGCGCACATCTAAGGGCCGCTTGGTGTATGAAAGACCGCCAGCCAGAACACAACTAAGGTCTCGAAAACCCATACAAAGACATGCATGTTATAAACATACACGCAACACACATGCCTTGTATGAACAGCAGGTACCATTGCAATTCTCTACAAAGTGTACAATTTTATTGATAACTCTTATAGAGTGCAAACAGAGATCACAAACATGTGATCCAACATTACAACACAAACGGAAGCAAATTATGTCTGAGTACAGACAAGTTTAACAAATGGCTTAAGAAGCCTTATTTAAACACAAGCCCTCCACGAGGGAACCAGTCGTCTGACTGGGACTAGACTAGTTGGTCTTCAGTCGTCCAGCTCGATGAAGAAGCCACCTTCGGGGTCAGTGGCATCATCTAAAACATAGATTAAGCAAACGTGAGTACAAAGTCGTACTCAGCAAGACTTACATAGGAGCTATACTACTCATGCACATGTATCAAGGTAAAGGGAGGTGGGGTTCACTTGCAGAAGTGCCAGCTTTGACTTGGCTAATCCTGAACTACGAGTACCAGACTTTGAGGTAAGAAGCATACACGAGTCCACTACTTTCTCCAACCAATTACACCACTATGGTGCCTTCCTCGACTTCCCCACGAGAAAGCACGCCATAGCACTCACACTTATCTTGGTGTGTTTTAGAAGTATCCAGTTCAAGTTATCTAATAATCAAGCTAAGCTTTCCAAGCAGTCCATAACCGCGGACGCGGCTATTCGAATAGTTTTGTTAACCCTGCAGGGGTGTACCGCTACACACACATGATCATCATTTACCGCCTTTGATCTCGACACCATTCAAGGGGTGCCAGCGAGGATGCTCACCACAACTGTTACCTCATAGCCGATCTAGTCCGAGAAAGCCGCCTACTTGGGTAGGCTACCACTATCGTGAACCCGGCCGGTTTACCGAAGTGGACCCAAGTGATGTGTGCGTGGTGCATAAGCCGGTCTCGGATGAGCCGTTCTCTCACTTAGCATCTAGGCCACAAGCCTACCAGAACTCCGAACTATTGTGACATCTGGACATCGAAAGGGATGAGTTAGTAAGTTGAGAGGGGTCAGTGAGCCCAATGTATGGTTGTACTCTTCATCTTGGATCACCACACAAGAACTCGGACTTAGGGCGGTGTTCAACGAGACAACCCACCGTGTACTCCTACACAGCCTCTCATCGTTCACCTTGTATTAGGGTCGATTCACCAACACTTTTCTACCATCATCAACATGATCATTTCCATCCCGACTCACATCACAGTAACAACATGGTAACATACTAAGCATGCAATAAGCGATAACATTTGCAGGGGCCACATGATATCAATCAACTCCTACATTTGCTAGGATTGTGGTTTGCTTACTACTGTGACAAAAGATAGGTCATGCAAAGGAATGGGTTCATCTATGCGGTAGAATCGTAGCATGGTGATCATCCTAAACAATGCATAAGCGAGACATGAGAGGGAAGTGGGATTTTATCGACATGATCAATGGGGGTTTGCTTGCCTTGCTGACGAGGTTCGGGTTCTGGGTCTTCAACGAAGGGGGCAGCCTCCTGCTCCGGTTCCACCTCTACTCGACCAACAACAAGCAAATTAGCAAAGTAAAAACGATGCACAAACACATGATGGAAGTTTGAATCTTGATGTACATTCTTTGATGTGTGGAGCAATTCCATTTAAATGGAGTATATTGCAAATTGAATTGCAAATTCAAACTCCACATTTGAATTCAAATTAACCAAGTTGCATGTGACATTGTTTGATCATTTTGAACCTTTTGGAAATGTGTATGATATTCCTCTGAAGTGTGGTTGAATTGTAGCATAATTCCATGGTCCAAGTTGCAAGATCATTTGATTTGAATTTGAATTAATTCCAAATAATTCAAATGACATATGCTACTGGTCCCATTTTAAAATCAACTCAAACATAGTTGAAAGTTGCATATTTGGAAAGATAATTTTCTCCTAATCATTTTTCATATATTATTTGTCCGATTTGGAGTTAATATGAATTTTCTATGAATTTCCAAAGTTTGGGGTATTTTCTGGAATTTATGGAATTTCTTTAATTCAAATAATCTCTGGAAATTCATTATTGCGTCATCACTACATCAGCATGACATCAGGGGCTTGACTCTGGTCAAACTGACCTGTGGGGTCACCCTGTCAGCCTCTCTGGGATAAATCCCTGTTAATTAAATTAACAGAGAGAAAAGAGGGGGCCCTGGGCCCACCTGTAAGTGACTCTGGGGGTGGTTAATTAGTGCTAATCGCCCGTCCACGTCATCTCGCCGGAGGCTCAACGCCGGCGACCATCCAGCACGGCGGAGCTCCTCGGGACGGCGGTGCGGGGCATGATTCGCAGCGCCAGAGGCACTGGAGTGCAGCCCGTGCACTCGCGCTTCACGTGGAAGCCACGACGCGGCCAGGGGGTGACGGAGGCGATGGCGGGGACCTCCTCGGCGGCAACCGGAGCACGGCGGCAACGCGGATGGCGCTACCGTGCAAGGAAAGGGGCCAGAGGTAGGGCGCTGCGCTCCTGGTGGCTCCGGGAACTCAATGGGCACCATCAAGAGGGAAAAGGTGCACAGGAGCGACCTCACCGTCGGCCATGGCGGCAACGGAGCTCGGCTCCCATGGTGGCGCAGGACACAGGGCGAGAGGGGGCTAGATAGGTGAGGGGAAAATCTCACCGAGATGCGGGGAGTGCGGTGGTGCAAAGGTTGGAGGCGGGGAGGGCTCAACGGCGACGGAATTCGGCGAGGATCTTCACGGTGGCCGGCGGCGACTTGGTGACGATGGCGGAGTCTCCGGGGCTCCCTGGCTCGATTCACCGCACGGGAAGACGAAGACGACGACTGCGGTTCCTCTGGACAGCTCGAGGCGTCGCGGGGAGCACGGTGGCCACGCGGGTGCAGCGGCCGCTCCGGCGCAAGCTTCGGGTGGTCGTCGTCGGCGTCGAAAACGGGCGAGAGAGAGGGAGGAAGAACTGCGCTCGTGGGGAAGAAGGTGCAGGGGACGTCCATAAGCCTCCAGGCGCGAAGAGGTAGCGGAGGGAAGCTGCTGCGTGGCTGCTGCTCGTCGGCGGCGTCGGTGGAGTGCTGCATGCATTCCACCGAGCAGCTTCGGGGCGTGGGGAGGAAGACGCCAAGCGGGGAGGCTGGGCTGGGCCGACCAGGTGGGCTGCGGGGAGCTAGTTGGGCTGCTTCCAGGTAAGTCCTTTTTCCCTTTTCTCTTCTGTTTTCTTTTTCTGTAGTTTTGTTTTGGCTCTGATAAAAATATCAAACCATTTTATAAAATGCTAAAACTTTTTATGTGGCATCACAAAATACTAGGCTAGCCACTTGTAAAGTTTCAACATTTTTAAAATTCAAATAATTTGAATCTTAACTCAAATAGGGTTATTTGATTAATTCCAAGGCACTGTTTGAATATTTGAAAAATCTATGAGCATGGGATGGGTCCCACATCACTTGATATGTGATCACACTCATTTATAAGACTTTTCAAAAATCTAACATGAATTTTTGGAGAAGATTTTTATCTGGCCTTTTGAATTAATTCATCTGGGGGGGTTTCCTTCGCCCATTTTGATTTTGAAGTTGATTTCAAAGATTCCTTTTGAAAATTTTGACATGATGCAAGGTTACTTTGATCCTAGCACATTACCTAACAGAGGGTTCTGACAACTCGCCCCCACTCAAAAGAATCTCGTCCCGAGATTCAGAAGTCTGCGTGAGGAAGGTGGGGTACTCGGCACTGAGACGGTCTTCTCTTTCCCACGTAGCTTCTCTTTCAGAGTGGTGTGACCATTGCACTTTCAGAAACCTAATCTTCTGACGACGAGTGACACGCTCTGCAGAATCAAGAATACGAACGGGGTATTCTCGATAGGAAAGGTCATCTTGGAGATCAAGCGTTTCATGGTCGACTTCGCGGATGGGGTCCTTGAAGCAACACCTGAGTTGGGACACATGGAATACATAATGTACTCGGGAAAGGTGCGGGGGTAGTTCAAGTTGGTAGGAAACTTCTCCACGTTTAGCAATAATGCGGAAAGGTCCGATGTAACGTGGGGCCAACTTGCCTTTGATACCGAAACGTTGGGTTCCCTTCAGAGGAGTAACCCGAAGGTAAGCCTTCTCATCCAGATTGTAGCTCTCTTGCCTATGATGACGATCATAGTAGCTTTTCTGACGAGACTGGGCTGCTTTCAATTGATCACGAACAATGCGAACTTACTCTTCTGCTTCCTTGATCATGTCCGATCCAAAGAATTGTCTTTCACCAGTTTCTGACCAGTTTAAAGGTGTTCGACATCGTCGTCCATATAGGAGTTCAAAAGGAGCCATGTTCAGACTAGATTGAAAACAATTGTTATAAGCAAATTCGGCAAATGGAAGAGACTTCTCCCAATTCTTTCCGAATGAGATAACACAAGCTCTGAGCATGTCTTCAAGAATTTGGTTAACCCTTTCGACTTGACCGCTAGACTGAGGATGGAAAGCCGTACTAAAGGAGAGATGAGTTCCCATAGCATTCTGAAAGCTTCCCCAAAATCTAGAGGTGAAAAGGCTACCGCGATTAGAATTGATTTCCAAAGGAACACCATGAAGGGATACAATTCTAGAGACGTACAAGTCCGCTAACTGGCTAGCAGTTATAGACTCACGAACCGGAAGGAAGTGAGCAACTTTGGAAAGCCTATCTATGACAACGAAGATGTCATTGTTTCCTTTCTGGGTTCTTGGAAAGCCGGTGATGAAGTCCATACCGACTTTGTCCCATTTCCACTCGGGAATAGACAAAGGTTGAAGTGTACCAGCAGGTCTTTGATGTTCTGCCTTAATGCGACGACAAACATCACATTCGGCAACAAATTGAGCAATGTCTCTCTTCATCCTAGTCCACCAAAATATCTGGCGTAGATCTCGGTACATTTTTGTGCTACCGGGATGAATCGAGAGGGGTGTGTCATGGGCTTCCTTGAGGATGAGTTGCCTTAGTTCCCTGTTCTTAGGTACTACCAAACGATTTTCAAAGAATACCGTTCCCTTGCTATCTGTGGAGAAACATCTAGCAACTCCGCTAGCAATGTTCTCCTTGATCCGGCGAACACCTCGTGCACGCCTTTGGGCAACTATGATTTGATCCTCAAGAGTTGGTTTCGCCACCAAGGTAGAAAGATAGCCATGAGGAACAATCTCAAGGTTGAGCTTGCGAAATTCCTCATGAAGAAGTGGTTGATACTGTTGTAACATGAGGTTGTTACAATACGACTTACGACTTAGTGCATCAGCCATAACATTGGCTTTGCCTGGGGTGTAAGAAATTACTACGTCGTAATCTTTTATCAACTCAATCCAGCGTCTTTGCCTGAGATTAAGATCTGGCTGGGTGAAAATATATTTGAGGCTTTGGTGGTCGGAATAGATCTCACAACGATTACCAAGGAGGTAATGTCGCCAAGTTGTTAGGGCATGAACTACGGCAGCGAGTTCAAGGTCATGGGTAGGATAGTTCTCTTCATGTGGCCGCAACTGGCGTGAAGCATAAGCTACCACATGTCGATCTTGCAGAAGTATGCATCCTAACCCTTGCCGTGATGCGTCACAAAAGATCTCGAAATCCTTTTTGGTGTCTGGAGGTGCAAGTACGGGTGCAGAAGTCAATCTTCTTTTTAGCTCTTGAAAGCTTTCCTCGCACTTGGGAGTCCATAGGAATTTCTTATCTTTCTTGAGGAGTTCAGTTAGAGGCTTTGCAACTTTAGAAAAGTTCTCGACGAAGCGTCGGCAATAGCTGGCTAGGCCAAGAAAACTCCTAACTTGCTTAACCGATTCAGGTGGAGTCCAGTCAAGGACGGCCTGAACTCTCTCAGGATTCACAACAATGCCTTTTGCAGAAATCACGTGGCCTAAGTAGGTCACTTCTGGTAGCCAGAATTCACACTTGGAGAATTTAGCATACAGGCGATGCTCTCTAAGTTTCATCAATACCACCCTTAGGTGTTCGGCATGTTCTTCTTCGTTCTTCGAGTATATAAGGATGTCATCGAGGTAAACCACGACGAACTGGTCCAAATACTCCATGAAGATCGAATTCATCATGCGTGAGAAAGTGGCGGGGGCATTGGTTAAACCAAAGGACATGACGGTGTACTCGTAAAGACCATAACGAGTAGTAAAAGCCGTTTTGGGAATGTCCTATTTTCGGATTTTGATTTGATGATAACCTAATCTCAAATCCATCTTTGAGAAGACAGAGGATCCTGCAAGTTGATCATAAAGATCATTGATCCTGGGCAGTGGGTATTTGTTCTTTATCATCGCTAAATTTAGCGGGCGATAGTCTACGCACATCCTTTCTGTTCCATCTTTCTTCGTTACGAACAGAACGGGGCAACCCCATGGCGATGAGCTAGGGCGGATGAAGCCTTTCTCCAACAAAGCTTCCGGTTGGGTCTTAAGCTCAGCCAACTCACGTGGGGCCATTTTGTATGGGCGTCTAGAAATTGGTGCGGTTCCTGGGGCAAGATCCACTATGAACTCTACACATCTGTCGGGTGGCATGCCCGGCAGCTCTTCAGGAAAAACATCCGGGAAGTCACGAACCACCGGAATATCTTCAAATTCGGGAAGGGGAAGTACATTCAAGGAATGCACTTGGGTTCTTGTTCTGGGTGAGGTATGGATGACGGTTTTGCCTGAAGGGTGGGTGAGTTTCACGGATTTGCCTTTGCAATCCAGGTAGGCATTCTGTCTTGATAGCCAATCCATGCCAAGGATGACATCAATATCTGAAGACTTGAGGGCTATGAGTGAAGCAAGGAATACTAAACCCTCAATTGCAATTTGATTACCGTGGCTTACTCTATTAGTTTGCCATCTTGACCCTGGAGTTTGAATAATCATTGGGGTGGACAATTCAACAAAAGATAACTCATGACGAAGTGCATAACTTTCCGACATGAATGAATGAGATGCTCCTGGGTCGAAAAGAACGGAAGTAGGAACATAATTGACTGGGAGCGTACCAAGAATGACGTCAGTAGTGTCGTCAGTCTCTTCGGCGGCGATCTGGTTCACACGTCCACGAGTGGCGGGAGGAGCGATTTTGGCGGTGTAGACCTTCTGGGGTGGCTTGCCACGACCATTGTTGTTGTTGTTGCCTCCGGCACGGGGTGGAGCATTCTGATGCTGGATCTGGTTCTGGGGGCACTCGCGAGAATAGTGGCCTGCCTGACCACACTTGTAACAGGCTCCGAAAACAGTGCGTGGAGCTGGGTTGTTTGGTGGAGCTGGGTGGAACTGGGTTGATGGACGAGGCGCCACATAGGATGGCCTCGGTGGGTTGTTCTGGCGGAACATGCTGTTTGGGATCCAGATCTTGCGCTTTTGGGAGCCAGAACTGGATGAACTGTCGTCTCTAGGGTGTTTGCGGAAATCGTTGGGGGTGTTCATGTCCTCGGCCTTGATGGCCTTGTTGACAAGGACCTGGAAGGTGGCAAAGTCATGAAGATTGAGCTCACGACGGAGTCCAGAGTTGAGGCCACGACGGAACCTCTCTTGTTTCTTGGAGTCGGTGGAGACTTCTTCGGTAGCATAACGAGCAAGTCGGTTGAACTCACGACTAAACTCGTCAACGGTCCTTCTGCCTTGAGTGAGGTTGCAGAACTCCTCACGCTTGCGGTCCATAAGACCCTTGGGAATGTGGTGCTCGCGGAAGGACGTGCAGAATTCCTCCCAAGATGCAGGTGGTCCAACGGGGCGCATATTCAGAAAGTTCTCCCACCAAGAGCTAGCTGCACCTTCGAGGTGATACGTGGCATAGCTGACCTTGTCACCAGTTGCAACACGGCCTGCTTGGAGCTTCCTCTCGATGCTGCGAAGCCAGTCATCGGCGTCAAGGGGCTCGGTGGAGTAACTGAAAACCGGGGGATGAAGTCGGATGAAGTCGTTCAGGGACACCAACTCATTGCGCTGCTGAGTGGTGTTGCGAGCAATGACTTACAAAAGATGGTGAGAGTCTCGGCGGTTCCTCTCGACCTCCATCAGAACCTGAGCCATCGTGGGTGGGGGTGGAAGGTTGCCTTCCTCCTGGTCATTCCCACGACCTTGGTTACGACCAACCTGGCCACGGGTTCCTTGAGACATCCTGAAGGGAAAACCAAAGTCAAACAGAGTTGATTGGGAGAGTCTAAACAAGGTATTGAAGTACTGGAAGGATTACAGAGCAAAGGAAGTAATCATCTTGACAACATGGTGATAAAGCATACAAGCCATATATTCACAAGCTGTCATACAAACCATACATCATTTTAGTACAAGCGCTAAGCTAATACAAACGTGATGAAGATGATACATCCTTCAGAGGCACTCTGACTCCCTATACATTATTTATCTAAGCCTATGGAACTTAGACATTTTGCTTACAATATACTAAGATACTACTACATCATCACTAAGTAAGACCACAGGCGGTCTCACTCATCTCCATCTCCATAGTAGTCCTCATAAAAGTTACCCGCGTATCCCGGTAGCTGGAGGTGACCATCGGAAAACACGGAGGCTTGTGGACCCTGATATCCATTTGGGCAAGGATGGGGCCTAGGTACAGCGTAGGGTGGAAGCAAAGGACCACAGGGTGGAAAAATGCCTCCAATCTCGGGCCAAGAAACTCGAGAAGGCATCTGATTCCTCACTGGGTAGATCGCATCAAACTCAACTGATCCAACGCTCACAAAGGGTGCCAAAAGTGTCAGTGCTCGATACAGACGAACACGGGTGGCGTGGAGCTCGAAACGGAGAGCGCGTGCATCACGATCTCTGTCACTAGCAAACCTAGCTGTCATCTGAAGTGCGGGATCCTCTGCAGAGTGATCTGAGTAGAGTCCGGTGTAATATCCCTCTAATCCTGGAAGTGCAGCAGGGATATAGCGGAAAGAAGTCTCTCTCAGCAAAGTGTGGTCCTCTCTCAGTAGGGTCATACATGAGTATGCAGCATCCTGCACAGCCATGTTCTCGGTAACGCCAATGCCATGTCCAAAGTGGATAGGCTGGGTGACTCCAACGTGGTGCGGATAGATCCGGACAATGCAGTGGAACTGCGTCTGGTTGAAGTCGTGAAACTGCTCCTCGACGGTGTACTCAGGGTACCACCGATATCCCACATAGGACATAATCTCGATCAACGTGGCGGGATGGCCACGCACACCGAGGCACCTGGTCAAACGAACAATCTACCGAGGGGGAAGATCTGCCATCTGAAACAGAAAGGAGTTTGCAAATGCATCAGATTATGAGATAAACCTGGAATGACTCGGACAGCATAACGGCTGTAATTGTAAGAAATGACAATTTCTTCCAACATGGAAACAACACTTACATACGATGTAATAAATCAGGAAGCATAACCACTCTAACAAACCGATCACAACTTTCCTACGGCTACAAGGAAGCAAACAACGAGATGTTCTAATCAGACAGAGGGGTGCCTAGTCCTATCTTCCCGTAGAATAAGATGAGGGTGACTCAGAACTCAGAACGAAGGGGTAAGGAGAAAAAAGAAGCCTTACGTTGTTCCCTTATATACCAAGAGTAACTATATAACTATAGCAAGCTAGACTCAACTTCGGCCAAGGCTACTAGTCCTACAGTCAGTCCTGCTCTGATACCAAGTCTGTCGGGACCCGGGGTTAGCGTATGCAAGTCCAGCTAAGACATAGTCATATGGAGAGCCGAGAACAGTACCCACTTGTCTAAGCAGACAAGGCCAAGCACAGAACATTCTCGGAAAGCATCGTACGTGAGGGGCATCCCATCCAGGCCGGATGATCAACTGAGATGGGTCCTCATCGTCCGCACACAAGTCTAATGATATGGGTGGTGAACTCCCATATTAAAAGACAAGTCGCCTCAACTATACTATCGACTATCTCAAAACTCTTACATAGACTTACTCCAGCCCGATCACTTAGTCGGGGTCTAGGGCGGGCTCGATCATACCACAAAGTGTGCACGAGAAGGAGTCTCGAACAATCGCGTCGCGATGCCCCAAGCTGCGCACATCTAAGGGCCACTTGGTGTATGAAAGACCGCCAGCCAGAACACAACTAAGGTCTCGAAAACCCATACAAAGACATGCATGTTATAAACATACACGCAGCACACATGCCTTGTATGAACAGCAGGTACCATTGCAATTCTCTACAAAGTGTACAATTTTATTGATAACTCTTATAGAGTGCAAACAGAGATCACAAACATGTGATCCATAATTACAACACAAACGGAAGCAAATTATGTCTGAGTACAGACAAGTTTAACAAATGGCTTAAGAAGCCTTATTTAAACACAAGCCCTCCACGAGGGAACCAGTCGTCTGACTGGGACTAGACTAGTTGGTCTTCAGTCGTCCAGCTCGATGAAGAAGCCACCTTCGGGGTCAGTGGCATCATCTAAAACATAGATTAAGCAAACGTGAGTACAAAGTCGTACTCAGCAAGACTTACATAGGAGCTATACTACTCATGCACATGTATCAAGGTAAAGGGAGGTGGGGTTCACTTGCAGAAGTGCCAGCTTTGACTTGGCTAATCCTGAACTACGAGTACCAGACTTTGAGGTAAGAAGCGTACACGAGTCCACTACTTTCTCCAACCAATTACACCACTATGGTGCCTTCCTCGACTTCCCCACGAGAAAGCACGCCATAGCACTCACACTTATCTTGGTGTGTTTTAGAAGTATCCAGTTCAAGTTATCTAATAATCAAGCTAAGCTTTCCAAGCAGTCCATAACTGCGGACGCGGCTATTCGAATAGTTTTGTTAACCCTGCAGGGGTGTACCGCTACACACACATGATCATCATTTACCGCCTTTGATCTCGACACCATTCAAGGGGTGCCAGCGAGGATGCTCACCACAACTGTTACCTCATAGCCGATCTAGTCCGAGAAAGCCGCCTACTTGGGTAGGCTACCACTATCGTGAACCCGACCGGTTTACCGAAGTGGACCCAAGTGATGTGTGCGTGGTGCATAAGCCGGTCTCGGATGAGCCGTTCTCTCACTTAGCATTCAGGCCACAAGCCTACCAGAACTCCGAACTATTGCGACATCTGGACATCGAAAGGGATGAGTTAGTAAGTTGAGAGGGGTCAGTGAGCCCAATGTATGGTTGTACTCTTCATCTTGGATCACCACACAAGAACTCGGACTTAGGGCGGTGTTCAACGAGACAACCCACCGTGTACTCCTACACAGCCTCTCATCGTTCACCTTGTATTAGGGTCGATTCACCAACACTTTTCTACCATCATCAACATGATCATTTCCATCCCGACTCACATCACAGTAACAACATGGTAACATACTAAGCATGCAATAAGCGATAACATTTGCAGGGGCCACATGATATCAATCAACTCCTACATTTGCTAGGATTGTGGTTTGCTTACTACTGTGACAAAAGATAGGTCATGCAAAGGAATGGGTTCATCTATGCGGTAGAATCGTAGCATGGTGATCATCCTAAACAATGCATAAGCGAGACATGAGAGGGAAGTGGGATTTTATCGACATGATCAATGGGGGTTTGCTTGCCTTGCTGACGAGGTTCGGGTTCTGGGTCTTCAACGAAGGGGGCAGCCTCCTGCTCCGGTTCCACCTCTACTCGACCAACAACAAGCAAATTAGCAAAGTAAAAACGATGCACAAACACATGATGGAAGTTTGAATCTTGATGTACATGCTTTGATGTGTGAAGCAATTCCATTTAAATGGAGTATATTGCAAATTGAATTGCAAATTCAAACTCCACATTTGAATTCAAATTAACCAAGTTGCATGTGACATTTTTTGATCATTTTGAACCTTTTGGAAATGTGTATGATATGCCTCTGAAGTGTGGTTGAATTGTAGCATAATTCCATGGTCCAAGTTGCAAGATCATTTGATTTGAATTTGAATTAATTCCAAATAATTCAAATGACATATGCTACTGGTCCCATTTTAAAATCAACTCAAACATAGTTGAAAGTGTCATATTTGGAAAGATAATTTTCTCCTAATCATTTTTCATATATTATTTGTCCAATTTGGAGTTAATATGAATTTTCTATGAATTTCCAAAGTTTGGGGTATTTTCTGGAATTTATGGAATGTCTTTAATTCAAGTAATCTCTGGAAATTCATTATTGCGTCATCACTAAATCAGCATGACATCAGGGGCTTGACTCTGGTCAAACTGACCTGTGGGGTCACCCTGTCAGCCTCTCTGGGATAAATCCCTGTTAATTAAATTAACAGAGAGAAAAGAGGGGGCCCTAGGCCCACCTGTAAGTGACTCTGGGGGTGGTTAATTAGTGCTAATCGCCCGTCCACGTCATCTCGCCGGCGGCTCAACGCCGGCGACCATCCAGCACGGCGGACCTCCTCGGGACGGCAGTGCGGGGCATGATTCGCAGCGCCAGAGGCACTGGAGTGCAGCCCGTGCACTCGCGCTTCACGTGGAAGCCACGACGCGGCCAGGGGGTGACGGAGGCGATGGCGGGGACCTCCTCGGCGGCAACCGGAGCACGGCGGCAACGCGGATGGCGCTACCGTGCAAGGCAAGGGGCCAGAGGTAGGGTGCTGCGCTCCTGGTGGCTCCGGGAACTCAATGGGCACCATCAAGAGGGAAAAGGTGCACAGGAGCGACCTCACCGTCGGCCATGGCGGCAACGGAGCTCGGCTCCCATGGTGGCGCAGGACACAGGGCGAGAGGGGGCTAGATAGGTGAGGGGAAAATCTCACCGAGATGCGGGGAGTGCGGTGGTGCAAAGGTTGGAGGCGGGGAGGGCTCAACGGCGACGGAATTCGGCGAGGATCTTCACGGTGGCCGGCGGCGACTTGGTGACGATGGCGGAGTCTCCGGGGCTCCCTGGCTCGATTCACCGCACGGGAAGACGAAGACGACGACTGCGGTTCCTCTGGACAGCTCGAGGCGTCGCGGGGAGCACGGTGGCCACGCGGGTGCAGCGGCCGCTCCGGCGCAAGCTTCGGGTGGTCGTCGTCGGCGTCGAAAACGGGCGAGAGAGAGGGAGGAAGAACTGCGCTCGTGGGGAAGAAGGTGCAGGGGACGTCCATAAGCCTCCAGGCGCGAAGAGGTAGCGGAGGGAAGCTGCTGCGTGGCTGCTGCTCGTCGGCGGCGTCGGTGGAGTGCTGCATGCATTCCACCGAGCAGCTTCGGGGCGTGGGGAGGAAGACGCCAAGCGGGGAGGCTGGGCTGGGCCGACCAGGTGGGCTGCGGGGAGCTAGTTGGGCTGCTTCCAGGTAAGTCCTTTTTCCCTTTTCTCTTCTGTTTTCTTTTTCTGTAGTTTTGTTTTGGCTCTGATAAAAATATCAAACCATTTTATAAAATGCTAAAACTTTTTATGTGGCATCACAAAATACTAGGCTAGCCACTTGTAAAGTTTCAACATTTTTAAAATTCAAATAATTTGAATCTTAACTCAAATAGGGTTATTTGATTAATTCCAAGGCACTGTTTGAATATTTGAAAAATCTATGAGCATGGGATGGGTCCCACATCACTTGATATGTGATCACACTCATTTATAAGACTTTTCAAAAATCTAACATGAATTTTTGGAGAAGATTTTTATCTGGCCTTTTGAATTAATTCATCTGGGGGGGTTTCCTTCGCCCATTTTGATTTTGAAGTTGATTTCAAAGATTCCTTTTGAAAATTTTGACATGATGCAAGGTTACTTTGATCCTAGCACATTACCTAACAGAGGGTTCTGACAACTCGCCCCCACTCAAAAGAATCTCGTCCCGAGATTCAGAAGTCTGCGTGAGGAAGGTGGGGTACTCGGCACTGAGACGGTCTTCTCTTTCCCACGTAGCTTCTCTTTCAGAGTGGTGTGACCATTGCACTTTCAGAAACCTAATCTTCTGACGACGAGTGACACGCTCTGCAGAATCAAGAATACGAACGGGGTATTCTCGATAGGAAAGGTCATCTTGGAGATCAAGCGTTTCATGGTCGACTTCGCGGATGGGGTCCTTGAAGCAACACCTGAGTTGGGACACATGGAATACATAATGTACTCGGGAAAGGTGCGGGGGTAGTTCAAGTTGGTAGGAAACTTCTCCACGTTTAGCAATAATGCGGAAAGGTCCGATGTAACGTGGGGCCAACTTGCCTTTGATACCGAAACGTTGGGTTCCCTTCAGAGGAGTAACCCGAAGGTAAGCCTTCTCATCCAGATTGTAGCTCTCTTGCCTATGATGACGATCATAGTAGCTTTTCTGACGAGACTGGGCTGCTTTCAATTGATCACGAACAATGCGAACTTGCTCTTCTGCTTCCTTGATCATGTCCGATCCAAAGAATTGTCTTTCACCAGTTTCTGACCAGTTTAAAGGTGTTCGACATCGTCGTCCATATAGAAGTTCAAAAGGAGCCATGTTCAGACTAGATTGAAAACAATTGTTATAAGCAAATTCGGCAAATGGAAGAGACTTCTCCCAATTCTTTCCGAATGAGATAACACAATTCTTGCCGGTCGACGCCCCCGCTTACTCGGCGGCTTGACTTCCAACTCCTCCTCAAAACTAGAAGAGCAAGCACCACCAGCCGAGGAGTCGGTGAAAGACGAAGTAGCAGGAGAAGATGTCGAAGCACCCTTCGACCCGTCAGAGTTATCACTGCTTGTTTCTTCCCAGTATGGATCCAGACAATTACCTCCAGCATAAAAAGCACGAACGGTGAGAGTATCTTCACCGTCAAACCGGCAGCAAAGGTTATACCGAGCGCGCAAGTTTAGCCGTCGAGAAAAAGTCCTCCAATCAGGACCCAAGAAAACCAAGAAGGAGCTGTCAACCTCGAGGTCTATCCACACAGGAGAATGAGGGAACCCTTGAAGACGGATCCAAAGGCCCCTCAGATTGAGCTCGGAAACAATAGAGGCAAAAGAAAAAAGGAAGAGGGATCCGGCCAGCAGAAGGACTAAGAATGCCAAGCAGAAAATTATAACGCCAAACACCCTCCCTCTCAGAAGACGAGGAGGGTGTCGTAGTCTTTACGCCACGCACACGATAGGATGAACGAGGCATGCAACCACCACGGGATCGCCGGCCACGGCGAGCCATGTCGCAAGTAGCACCAGCTCAGAAAAATGAAGAACTATGGAAACTGGAAGAGGGAGCAAAGAGGAGTGAAGAGATTGTGCCAAACAAGCAAAAGCAAGAAGATACTTATAGACCAGGCTAGGAGCAAGCGAGACGGCCGCATTGGAGAACCAATCGTCGCCATCATTAACTCCAAGCTGAAACGCGTGGTGGTACAAGTTCCAAGGAAAGATGCCCCTTCGCATTTTGCAAATATTTAAAGACATCAAATCTCTGAGCGTTTCCCAAACACGCATCGGAAACCCAAACGACCGCAGCAACGCAGGTCGTCATTATGACTGCGCAGAAGACGTGACGGTTCACAAGCTAGCCCCCGTCATCGAACACGTCATTAGCAACATCATTGCAAACTTGGCATCACAGCAACACAGACAAGACTGATTGAAGACAAGGCACAACAGTGGTAAGATTCCCCAAGCCTGAGCCTCAAACTTTTTGACCATATCTTTTCAAAAATTTACTCCCATCGGGAGCGCCCCGTCTTTACCAAAAGAGAGAAAGCCCTGACGATGCGAGTGTGATACGCGAGAGATGATAATTGCTTCTCGCCCTTCGTTGGTTACCCCAAGTGGAATGTGAGAATCAGCGTAGCGGCAAGTTTCCCTCGGTGAAGATACCGAGGTTTGTCACCAGTAGGACTCCGGAGATGATAAGTGGGTGTCAGCGGCGCAACTGGCGTGGACCTGCACACAGAAACAAACAACTTTTCTCCCACCAAAGTTCAGAGAGATTGTCAATCTCTCCGGTCTTGTTGTTTACAAAGGATCAAACACAAGGGATAATGATAGTAGTGATAGCAACTAGAAAGTAAAAGCAGGAAAGTAAATAAAAGTGTAAAGAGTGATGAGAATATGGACCGAGATCCCGTGATGTTCACTAGTGATGTCTTTCTCCCAAAAGACGATAAAATTGCTATGCGAGGTAAACAAATCACAGTTGGGCAATTGACAGGAGTATAAACGCACCGCAATGCTAACTATGCTACAAAGAAAGGACGAGGCTCAAAATCATGGGCGGTACGCAAAAATAAGTACACCGAAATCCAACTGCATCTACTACTAATTATCAACCTAGAGATATCTATCCAGAACATCTCGCTGGTATTAAGTTGCGAGCCCCACCCAAAGTGTAAACCCAAAGCAACAGACAATTGCATTAAAAGCACTTTGCATAAAGTAAACAATCCTTGCAACCACGGTTACAGGCACCGTTGTTTTCCCCCTTGTGGCAACAACAAATCCCCTAGACTCATGTTTCTGTCACTCAAGCGTGGGGGCATGAACCCACAATCGAGCATAACGTTCCCTCTTGGAGTCACTACCTACTACTTGGCCAAAGAAATAAACAGCAACGGAGAACATGCAAGAATTACTTAAGAACAACAATATAAAAGATAAGAACCAAATATATTACTCAATCATAATCTGAACATAATCTCATAATCCATCAGATCCCAACAAACTCAGCATAGCAACAGAAGAAAGATTACATATGTGCCTCGATCATGTAGGGCAGCTCACGAAAACTAAACCATGAAGAACAAAGAGGGGAAGAGAACATCACATAGCTACAGATCACGGACCCATGGTCCAAGGAAAACTACTCACAGCACATTCGGGAAACGTCCATGGTGGAGGGGAAGCTCCCGGAGGCCAATCCTCCCTCCGGCATGGTGCCGGGAAGAAGTCTGCTGGCGCTGTGGTGATCTTGGAAGGGCGGCGGCGGTGGAACAGAGGCGAGATCGCGAAAAAGGGTTCTGTCTTCGGGGGTTTCGCGCCACGGAGATTAAATAGGCGAAGGGGGCAGCCAGGGGGGCCACCAGGTGTCCAGGAGGCCACCCTGCGCGGCCCCATCCTAGTCCGTGCCACCTGGCCGCCTGGCACCAGGTGGGGCCCCTCTGGCCCTCCTTCGGGGCTTTGGAAGGTTCCGTTGTGCTGATTTTTATTCGATTTTCCCAAATTTTTGGAACACTTTTAATGTGGGGGAAACCTGCAATAAAAAAAACAGCAAAAAATAGGAACTGACACTGTGGTGCACTAAGTTAATAAGTTAGTCCAAATATGATCAAAAGTGTCTGAAAGTGTATCTAGATCATAGCAATATCACACAAAACATGCATGCAGAAAACAAAAATTATAGATACGTTTGGTACGTACCAACATCCCCAAGCTTAATTCCTGATCGTCCTCGAGTAGGTAAATGATCACAAGCATAATTTCTGCGGTGAAATTCTAGCAACCATATAAGAACTTTGAAAAGTAAAGAAATCAAGGTATGTGATTCAATTCAAGTCATAAATGCAAGAGTCTATATTAGCATCGAAACAAGCAACGAAAGAACATTAGGTGCAAGATTTCTCGCTGTCTGTGACTCGAATGTCTCCAACTGGTGTTTGCGTGCAAGAAAGGGGATAGGGAATACGAAAAAAAAGTATTTTTGTTGAGAACTCAATCTACTAAAGTTTCACACTTGGTCTTCTTTGGAATCTTATCTTGACTCGTCCCCAGATCACTAGCCAGGTACAAGTCAATTTGATCCACTCCTTTTCGATATTTTGAGCACTCATATAATGGGTGAGCCTAAGCACGAAAGTTGACACTTAGGATGGCAAAGAGAGAAGTATGGCGGAGGAGGAAGACAAAAGGATGAGAAAGTCTCACATCAATGAGGACAATCATAGGCGAGAGAAGGCCAAATGATAGATATGATGTGAGGAGTAGGGATTTCCATGCAATGGATGCACATATGAGGTAAGAAAAGCTTCCAATGGAACTAGTGGGGGTGCATCCAACTTGCTCTCTCATGAAGACCTAGAGCTCGTTTGAGGAGGCTCATCCTTGGAATATGCAAACCAAGTTCTATAGTGTGAAGGTCCCCACATAGCTATATGCATGTATGGTCATCTCTATGGAGTACAGGGATAAGAGGGAGTACTAGTGTGGATCTCTCAAAAGGATAGTAGTGTTGCCCGTTTCTCTCTTTTTCTTTTCTTTTTCTCATTTTTTCTATTTTTTGTATTTTTTTGGTGGCCTCAATGCCTCTTTCTATTTAACTCTCATTTGTCCTCTTTGGGATCTTTTATTTTGTCCACTTTGGGATCTTTTATTCACTTAAGGGCAACACTCTATTTTACAAGAGGGTATAGAAGATCTTTCACACTTTACAAGGTACTCAAACATAAAGAAGATGTAGCTATCATGATGTATGCAATGTATGCCTCTGCCAGTATAGCAGGAACATGTATGACATGAAGATGAAGTCATGAAGAGGTGGATGTTGCATGGCAATATATCTCGGAAAGGCTATGGAAATGTCTTGATAGGTAGGTATGGTGGTTGTTTTGAGGTAAGATATAGGGAGGTTTATGATAACAGAGTGTATCATGCCAAGGGTTTGGATGTACCGACGAAGGTGGACACCAACTCTCGTAGTGAGAAGAAGGCCATACACGGTACGGAAGAGGCTAGCAAATATGAGGAGGTGGAAGTGTCAACTTTCAATACTTACATTAGTCTGAAGGACTCATGCACTTATTATTGGTAACTCGCAATCTAATGAGGAGGTTCACAAAGAGACAAGTACCCCGAGGAGGAGTGTATGGGGGTTTGCTTATCCTTGCGCATCCTTGATGGCGTGGAAGTGGTAATGGCTCCTCGCCCTTCGTTGGTTACCCCAAGTGGAAGGTGAGATGTAGGATAGCAGCAAATTTCCCCTATGTAGAGGATAGGGTTTGTCTCTCGTAGGACTCCGGCAGATGATAAGTAGGTGCCAGCGGTGCAACTGACGTGGACCTTCACACAACACAATTAACTTTGCTCCCAACGAAGTTCAGAGAGGTTGTCAATCTCTCCGGTCTTGTTGTTTACAAAGGATCAAAACACAAGGGATAATGATAATGATAGCAACTGAAAGTAAATACTGAAAAGTAAATGAGTGTGTAACAATAATGAGAATATGGACCTAGGTCCCGTGATGTTCACTAGTGATGTCTCTCTCCCAAAAGACTCATAAGACTGCTATGCGAGGTAAACAAATTACAGATGGGCAATTGACAGGATTAAAAACGCACCGCAATGCTAACTATGCTATAAAAGAAAGGAAGAGGCTTAAAAGAATGGGCAGTACGCCAAAATAAGTAGACCGAAATCCATCTGCATCTACTACTAATCATCCACCTTGAGATATCTATCCAGAACATCTCGCTGGTATTAAGTTGCGATCCCCACCCAAAGTGTAAACCCAAAGCAACAGAAAACTGCATTAAAAAGAAATTTGCATAAAGTAAACAATCCTTGTAACCTCGGTAACAAGTACCGTTGTTTTTCCCCTTGTGGCCACAACACATCCCCTAGACTCATGTTTTTGTCACTCAAGCGTGTCATCAGGGGGCATGTACCCACAATCGAGCATAACGTTCCCTCTTGGAGTCACTACCTACTACTTGGCCAAAGCAATAAACAGCAACTGAGAACATGAAAGAATTACTTAGGAACAAAAATATAAGAGATAAAAACCAAATATATTACTCTATCACAATCTGAACATAATCTCATAATCCATCAGATCCCATCAAACTCAGCATAGCAACAGCAGAAGAATTACATATGTGCCTCGATCATGTAGGGCATCTCACGAGGTCTAAACCATGAAGAACAAAGAGGGGAGGAGAACATCACATAGCTACTGATCACAGACCCATGTTCCAAGGTATACTACTCATGGCACATCCGGGAAGCGTCCATGGTGGAGGAGAGCCTCCCGGAGGTCGATCCTCCCTCCGGCAGGGTGCCGGGAAGGGTCCTGACGGTGCTCCCGATCTTGGAAGTGTGGTGGCGGCGGAACAGAGGCGAGTTTGCGAAATAGGGTTCTGTCCTCGGAGGTTTCCCGTGACGGAGATTAAATAGGCGATGGGGGGCAGCCAGGGGGCACCAGCGGTCCAGGCGCGGCCAGGCCCCTGGACGCGCCAGGTGGCCGCCTGGGCACCTGGTAGTGGCCCCCCGGCCCTCCTTCGGGGCACTGGAAGCTTCCGGTACGCTGATTTTTTATCAGATTTTTCCTGGATTTTTTGAGCACTTTTTATATGGGGGAAAACTGAAATAGAAAAACAGCAGAAAACATAAACTGACACTGAGGTGCACTGAGTTAGTAGGTTAGTCCAAATATGATCAAAAGTGTATGAAAGTGTAACTAGATCATAGCAATATCAGACAAAACATGCATGGAGCGATCAGAAATCATCGATACGTTTGAGACGTATCAACATCTCCAAGCTTAATTCCTGCGCGTCCTCGAGTAGGTAAATGATAACAAGCATAATTTCTGTGGTGGCATGCTAGAAACCATATAAGAACTTTGAAAAGTAAAGTAATCAAGTTATGTGATTCAATTCAAGTCATAACAGGAAAGATTCTATATTAGCATTGAAACAAGTAACAAAAGAACATTAGGTGCAAGAGCTCTCGCTGTCCGTGACTCGAATGTCTCCAAATGTTGTTTGCGTGCAAGAAATGGGGATAGGGAATAAGATAAATAAAAGTATTTTTGTTGAGAACTCAATCTACTAAAGTTTCACACTTGGTCTTATTTTGAATCTTATCTTGACTCATCCCCAGACCAATAGCCAGGTACAAGTCAATTTGATCCACTCCTTTTCGATATTTTGAGCACTGATGCAATGGATGAGCGTAAGCACGAGAGTTGACACTTAGGATGGCAAAGATAGAAATATGGTGGAGGTGGAAGACAAAAAGGGTGGGAAAGACTCACATCAATGAGGACAATCATAGGCGAGAAGGCCAAATGATAGATATGATGTGAGGACTAGGGATTGCCATGCAACAGATGCACATATGAGCTGAAAATCTCTCCAATGGAACTAGTGGGGGTGCATCTAATTTGCTCGCTCATGAAGACCTAGAGCTATTTTGAGGAGGCTCATCCTTGAATATGCAAGCCAAGTTCTATAGTGTGAAGGTCCCTTATACGTCCAAAACGTATCTATAATTTATGCTTGATCCATGCATGTTTTGTGTGATATTGCTATGATCTAGATACACTTGCATACACTTCTGATCATATTTGGACTAACCTATTAACTCAGTGCACCCCAGTGCCAGTTCCTGTTTTCTGTTGTTTTTCTATTTCAGTTTTCCCCCACATAAAAAGTGCCAGAAAAATTCCGGGAAAAATACAGGAAAAATCAGCGTACAGGAATCTTCGAGTAGAGCCCGGGAGGGGTCAGAGGGGAGCCAGGGGGGCCCAGGCGGAACCTCTGGCTGCACCCCTTCGCCTATTTATTCTCCGTCACGGGAAAACTCCAGAGGAGGAACCCTATTCCGCAAACTCGGCTCTGTTCCGCCGCCGCCGCGCTTCCGAAGATCGGGAGCACCAGAAGACCTCTTCCCGGCACCCTGCCGGACGGAGGATTGACTTCCGGGAGTCTCCTCTCCACCATGGATGCTCCCCGGATGTCTTGTGAGTAGTTTTACTTGGACCATGGGTCCGTGATCAGTAGCTATGTGATGTTCTCCTCCCCTCTTTGATCTTCATTGCTTAGACCTCGTGAGCTGCCCTACATGATCGAGGCACCTTTGTAATATTTCTGCTATTGCTATGCTGAGTTTGATGGGATCTGATGGATTATAAGATTATGTTCAGATTGTGATAGAGTAATATATTTGGTTTTTATCTCTTATATTTTTGTTCTAAGTAATTCTTGCATGTTCTCGTTGCTGTTTATTGCTTTGGCCAAGTAGTAGGTAGTAACTCCAAGAGGGAACGTTGTGCTAGATTGTGGTTTCATGCCCCCCGATGACACGCTTGAGTGACAGAAACATGAGTCTAGGGGATGTGATGTTGCCACAAGGGGGAAAACAACGGTATTTGTAACCGCGGTTACAAGGATTGTTTACTTTACGCAAAGTTCTTTTTAATGCAGTTGTCTGTTGTTTTGGGTTTACACTTTGGGTGGGGCTCGCAACTTAATACCAGCGAGATGTTCTGGATAGATACCTCAAGGTGGATGATTAGTAGTAGATGCAGATGAATTTCGGTCTACTTATTTTGGCGTACTGCCTGTGCTTTTGAGCCTCTTCCTTTCTTTTGTAGCATACTTAGCATTGCGGTGCATTCATAATCCTGTCAATTGCCCTTCTGTAATTTGTTTACCTCGCATAGCAGTTTTATCGTCTTTTGGTGTGAACATCATGTATCCCGGTCCATATCCTCATTATTATTTCCAAGCTATATTTACTTTACTGCTTTTACTTGCTATCATTATCCCTTGCGTTTTATCCTTTGTGAACAACAAGACCGGAGAGATTGACAACCTCTCTGAACTTCGTTGGGAACAAAGTTATCTGTGTCTGTGTGCAGGTCCGCGTCAGTTGCGCCGCTGACACCTACTTATCATCTCTGGAGTCCTACTAGAGACAAACCTTGGTATCTTCACCGAGGGAAAACTGCTGCTGCACTACATCTCAACCTTCCACTTGGGGTAACCAACGAAGGGCGAGAAGCCATCAAGCATGTTTTCTGGCGCCGTTGCCGGGGACTCCGAGTGCTAAGAAAGGGGAGTTGCACACTACCCTTTATGTCACAACCCCAAGTTAGGTATGTGCTAGGAATAGCAAGTCCCTTTGCATCATGTAAAAATTCAAAAGAAATTCAAAATGGGAGAGAGAACACCCCCCAGATGAATTTAATTCAAATGGCCAGAGAAAAAGATGCTCCAAAAATTCCTCTTGTATTTTTGAAAAATCTTATAAATATGCATGATCACATCTAAAGTGAAGTGGGTCCCACTGCATGCACCAAGATTTTTCAAATATTCCAAAAAGGGCTTGGAAATTAAATAAATACCCTATTTGAATTAAAATTCAAATTATTTGAATTTTAAAAATGCTCAAATCTTATGAGTGGCTAGCTCTATATTTTATGAGGCCACGTAAAAATTTGGGGCATTTAATAAAATGCCTAGGTATTTTTATCTAGCCAGAACAAATAGAACATAATTAAATAAAAAGCAAAAGGAAAGGGGCCACCTTACCTCACGCCCTGGGCGAAGCCCACCTTCCCCTGGCCGGCCCAGCCCACCCGAGGCGTGTTGTCGTCTACCTCCCCGCCGAGCCAAGCAGCTCGGTGGAGGCAGAGCACGCGCCGGGCGCCACCTCGACGCCGAGAGGCTTCCAGCCCCCCTGGACCTCATCTCCTCGCCTGGGAGGCCGCCTCGAAGCCCCCTTTCTTTTCCCCTCCCTCTGGAATTCTTTCCCCTCCGCCTCCGGTGAGATTTACGAGGAACCGAGCGCCCCGCCGGAGCACGGCCGTGTGCACGCGCGACCGACGAGCTCAAGAGCAACAACCGCCTTGTCCAGAAGCTCCCCAGGCTTCGTCTACCTCACCGTGCGGAAGGAATCGAGCCCTGGAGCCACGACAACGCCGTCCCCTTCGTCGAGCCGCCGCCGCCCGTCGTGGAGGTCTTCGCCGAATTCGCCGCAGCCGCAACTCCTTCGGCCTCCTCGAACCCTCCGTCGCATTCAGGGTAAGCAGCAGCCCATTTCCCCCAACTTGTTGCCTCCCCGTTTGACCTCTAGCTCGATCCGCCATGGGAGCCGGGCAAGGTTGCCGCCGCGGTTGACCATACGCTCGCTCCCGTGCGCCTTCGTCCTCACCAACGTGTCCATGACACTCCTGGAGCCCCCAGCAGCCCAACGCACCCACGCACGCATCGCCCCGTGCTCGTTTTGCAAGAGATGCCCAAAACCGTAGCTCCGGCCGCCGCCATGGTTGAAGACGACGTCGCCTGGAGCCTCCCCGATGACGCCCGAGTAGCGCAGGAGATGCGGCTCGTCACGGGCCATCTTCTGGTGCCCTTGGCGCAGGGATTGGTGGCCGGGAATGTGATAACGACGCAGCGCCGCCGCGTACAGAGCCGCCGGCGTCAAGTCGCCGGCCTGTTAGGCTAACCCCGAGCTAATCCCCCTCCTAATCCCCCCCACAGCCTATGACAGTGGGCCCCAGCCCAGTAATTAAACCCCCGGGTTAATTAAACAAAGTTTAAATAAAGCCCCCCCCCACTGACAGCAGGGCCCCACTCGTCAGCTGCCCCCTGACGTCAGCACTGCGCCAGGCTGACGCAGTAAACCCTTTTCCAGTTTAAAAAGAAAATCAGAAAATTCCATAAAAGGCAGAAAATGGCTGAAACTTTGAAAAATCATAGAAAATTCATTTTAACTCCAAATTGGACAAATAATATGTCTAAAATTATCAGAAAAATATAAGGATTCTGAATATGGACTTTGTTTGTATGTTTGATCAATTTAAATTGGGTGAACAGTAGCAAACATGCATATGGATCCTTTTCAAATTCAAATTTGGAGTGAATTTGCAAATGACTTTGCAACACACTTATTTTAGATGGATTCATCCACACATCAGAGACATTGTTCAAACTATACAACATCACTTCATGATCAACCTTTTCAAATGAACTTTCATGCATTCAAATGCATTTGAAATTCATCGATAAATCAAATGGAGTTTGAATTTGCAATTCAATTGCAATATACTCCTTTTAAATGGAATTGTCCACACAATGCAACCATGAACATCACCATTACAATCTTATTCATATGATTGTGCATTGTACATTATGTTGATCCTATGATTGTCATGTTGCTGATAGAAGTGGAGCCGGAACCCGAGATCACCCCCTTCGTTGAAGACCCCGTGACTGAACCACGTCAGCAAGACAATCAAACCCCCATTGATCATGTCTATAAAATCCCACTTCCCCCTCAGTCTCTCTTATGCATGTTTAGGAGATCAATTTGTATCGATTCTATCGCATAGTTGAACCCATATCCGATGCATGACCTATCATCTTGTCACAGTAGTAAGCAAACCACAATCCTAGCTGACATAGGAGTTGTTTGATATCATGTGGCCCCTGCAACTGTTATAGATTTTTGCATGCTTAGATTTTACAATGAGGATGCTTTTGATGTGAGTCGGGATGATAGTGAACATGGTGTTGATGAAAGTGAAACTGTGTTGGTGAATCTACCCTAATACAAGGTGAACGATGAGAGGCTGTGTAGGAGTACACAGTGGGTTGTCTCGTTGAACACTGCCTTAAGTCCGAGTTCTTGTGTGGTGATCCAAGAAGAAGAGTACAACCACACATTGGGCTCACTGACCCCTCTCGACCTAGTACCTCAACCCGTTCGAACCCCAAGAGTCGCATTAGTTCGGAGTTCTGGTACGGCTGTGGCAAGGTCTGCGAAGTGGATGAACGGCTTTTAAAGACCGGCTTGGGACCCTGCACACATCGTTTGAGGATGTACTGGAACCTCGGCCGGACTTCCATACGGATCCCCCTCAGATAGGCGACTCTCTGGACAAGAACGGAGCTGTGGGCGAAGTGTCGTGGCAACATCCTCCCCGGTACCCGCTTGAAGGGTCCCACTCCCAGGCGGTAACTGATGAGTGTGTGTGTGTAGCGGTACACCCCTGCAGGGTTAACAAAATTATTCTAATAGCCGCGTCCGCGGTAAGGGACTACTTGGAAAGCTTAGCTTGATTATTAGACAACTTGAACTGGATACTTCTAAAATACACCAAGATAAGTGTGAGTGCTATGGAGTGCTTTCTCGTGGGGAAGTCGAGGAAGGCACCATAGTGGTGTATTTGGTTGAAGAGATGTAGTGGACTCGTGTACGCTTCTTACCTCAAATCTGGTACTCGTAGTTCAGGACTAGCCAAGTCAAAGCTGGCACTTCTGCAATTGAACCCCACCTTCCTTTTCCTTGATACATGTGCATGAGTAGTATAGTTCCTACGTAAGTCTTGCTGAGTACGACTTGGTACTCACGTTTTCTTATTCTATGTTTTAGATGAACCCACCGACCCCGATGGTGGCTTCTACTTGAAGCTCGAAGAATGAAGACTCAGACCAAGACCAAGCTAGTGTAGTCCCAGTCAGACGACTGGTTCCCTCGTGGAGGGCTTGTTTTTTTATAAGGCTTCTCTAAGCCATTTGTTAAACTTGTCTGTACTCAGACCTACTTTGCTTCCGCATGTTTGATGTAATGTTGGATCACAGACTTGTGATCTCTGTGTGCACTCTGTAAGAGTTATCAATAAAGTTGTATACTTTGTAGAGAATTGCAATGATACCTGCTGTTCATACAAGGCATGTGTGCTGCGTGTATGTTTATAACATGCATGTCTTTGTATGGGTTTTCGAGACCTTAGTTGTGATCTGGCTTGCGGTCTTTTATACACCAAGTGGCCCTTAGATGTGCGCAGCTTGGGGCATCGCGATGCGATTGTTTGAGACTCTGTCTCGTGCACACTTTGATGTATGATCGAGCCCGCCCTAGACCCCGACTAAGTGATCGGGCTGGAGTAAGTCTATGTAAGGGTTATAATACAATGGATAGTATGGTTGAGGCGACTTATCTATGAGTATGGGAGTTCACCACCCATATCAGTTAGACTTGTGTGCGGACGATGAGGACCCATCTCAGTGGATCATCCGGCCTGAATGGGATGCCCCTCACGTTCGATGCTTTTCGAGAACGTTCTGTGCTTGGCCTTGTCTTCTTAGACAAGTGGGTACGGTTCTCGGCTCTCCATATGATTGTGTTGTAGCGAGGCTTGCATACGCTAACCCCGGGCCCCGACAGACTTGGTATCAGAGCAGGACAGACAGTAGGATTATCAGCCTTGGCCGAAGTCGAGTCTAGCCTTCTATAGTTATATAGTTACTCTGGGTATATAAGGGAACAACGTAAGGCTTCTTTTTTTTCTCCTTACCCTCATCGATCTGAGTTCTGAGTCACCCTCATCTTTTCTACGGGAAGATAGGACTAGGCTCATCTCGTTGTTTGCCTCCTTATAGCCGTAGGATGGTTGTGGTTGTCCAGAGTCTCCGTGTTTTGAGTTCCTTGAAGAAGTTCTGTCCAATTTCTTCGAGGTTGTTTCATTTTCCATCCCAGTGTAGCCGTTATGCTGCCGGATTTGTTCCGTGTTTATTTGAATCATTGCCTTCGCATTTTAACCTTTCCGCATAAATCATATCCTTTTATCCTTGCCTCCATTGTACAACCTGTTCTGATTGTTGATTTTTATCACACAGGATGTCAGGTGGAACTCGTAGTGTTGTTCTTCGGAATCGAGACCGTGATCGGAATCAAATTGATGATGAACTTCCACCCCCGCCTTCTGCGGCGGAAATCATGATGGAAGCTGAGCGGAATAGACGTGATCAAACACGCCTTCTAGAACTCATTGAGCAGAATACCGCCCACCATCGTAATGTGGTGGTTAGCATTCAGGACTTCATCTTCCTCAAGCCACCGGTATTCCGACGTTCTTCTGAGCCCCTCGAAGCTGATGATTGGCTCCGTTCCATCGAGTGTAAGCTTGATACAACACATGTTGCTCTCGATGACCGAGTTGTTTTCGCGGTATACTTCTTGGAAGGTGCTGCTCTTCAGTGGTGGGAGAACTATGTTGCAATGCAACCAGATGGTCACGTAGTGACTTGGCAGGAGTTCTGTGTTGCATTTCGAGGGTACCACATTCTGGATGAGTTGATGGAGCGCAAGAAGGAAGAGTTCTGCAATCTGAATATGGAGAGATGTCCATTCATGAGTATGTGAGGGAATTGAACCGTCTTGCTCGTTATGCCTAAGATGAGATCACCACCGATGCCAGAAAGCAGGCAAGGTTCCGCAAGGGACTTAGCCCCATCATTCGTCATGACCTCAACCTCCTTGAGTTTGCCACCTTTGAGGATTTAGTCAACAGATCCTTCAGAGCTGAGCATGGCAATGAAATTTTCGAGGAGTCTCGCAAGCATGCTCTTGAGCTTGCCCCTTCTTCCAGTTCACGCCCTCAGAAGCGCATGATCTGGATTTCTAACAGTTTGTTTCCCCAAAACAACCCACCGAGGCCATCCCTTGTGCCGCCTCGTCCAACAGCTCCACCAAACAACCCAGCTCCCCGCACTATCTTTGGAGCCTGCTTTAGATGTGGCCAGCCTGGTCACTATTCTCGTGAGTGCCCCGTCAATGAGAATGCTCCACCCATGCCAAAGGGAACCCCAATGTTCGTGCCAAACCACCCCCGAAGGTTTCCACCGCTAAGCCTTCCACTTCCGCAAATCTTGGACATGTGAACCAAATCTCAGTTGAGGAAACTGATAGTACTTCTGACGTCATTCTTGGTACGCTCCCAGTCAATTTTGTTCCCACTTCTGTTCTTTTCGATCCATGAGCATCTCACTCATTCATGTCGGAGAGTTATGCACTTCGGCATGAGGTATCCTTTGATGAAATGTTCACCCCAATGATCATTCAAACTCCTGGTTCCAAGTGGCAAACTAATAGAGTAATCCATGGCAATCAAATTGCAATTGAGGGTTTAGTATTCCTTGCTTCACTCATAGCCCTCAAGTCTTCAGACATTGATGTCATCCTTGGTATGGATTGGTTATCAAGACAACATGCTTTTCTTGATTGTAAAGCCAAGTCAGTTAGACTTACACATCCTTCAGGCCAGACAATAGATTACACCTCACCCAGAACAAGAACCCAGGTGCATTCTTTGAATGTGCTTCCCCTTCCCGACCTTGAAGATGTTCCGGTGGTTCGTGACTTCCCGGATGTCTTTCCTGAAGAGCTGCCGGGAATGCCACCCGACAGATGTGTAGAGTTCATAGTGGATCTTGCCCCAGGAACGGCACGAATTTCCAGACGCCCATACAAAATGGCCCCACGTGAGTTAGCTGAGCTTAAAACCCAACTAGAAGCTTTGTTGGAAAAAGGCTTCATCCGCCCTAGCTCATCGCCATGGGGTTGCCCCGTTCTGTTCGTAACGAAGAAAGATGGAACATAAAGGATGTGCGTAGACTATCGCCCGCTAAATTTAGCGACGATAAAGAACAAGTACCCATTGCCCAGGATCAATGATCTTTATGATCAACTTGTTGGATCCTCTGTCTTTTCCAAGATGGATTTGAGATTAGGTTATCATCAAATCAAAATCCGAAACGAGGACATTCCCAAAACGGCTTTTACTACTCGTTATGGTCTTTACGAGTACACCGTCATGTCCTTTGGTTTAACCAATGCCCCCGCCACTTTCTCACGCATGATGAATTCGATCTTCATGGAGTACTTAGATAAATTTGTTGTAGTTTATCTCGATGACATTCTCATCTACTCGAAGAACGAAGAAGAACATGCCGAACACCTAAGGCTGGTATTGATGAAACTTAGAGAGCATCGCCTGTATGCTAAATTCTCCAAGTGTGAATTTTGGCTACCAGAAGTGACCTACTTAGGCCACGTGATTTCTGCAAAAGGCATTGCTGTGAATCCCGAGAGAGTTCAGGCCGTCCTTGACTGGACTCCACCTGAATCGGTTAAGCAAGTTAGGAGTTTTCTTGGCCTAGCCAGCTATTGCCGCCGCTTCGTCGAGAACTTTTCTAAAGTTGCAAAGCCTCTAACTGAACTCCTCAAGAAAGATAATAAATTCCTATGGACTCCCAAGTGCGAGGAAAGCTTTCAAGTGCTGAAAAGAAGATTGACTTCTGCACCCATACTTGCGCCTCCAGACACCAAAAAGGATTTCGAGATCTTTTGTGACGCATCACGGCAAGGGTTAGGATGCATACTTATGCAAGATAGACATGTGGTAGCTTATGCTTCACGCCAGTTGCGGCCACATGAAGAGAACTATCCTACCCATGACCTTGAACTCGCTGCCGTAGTTCATGCCCTGACAACTTGGCGACATTACCTCCTTGGTAATCGTTGTGAGATCTATTCCGACCACCAAAGCCTCAAATATATATTCACCCAGCCAGATCTTAATCTCAGGCAAAGACGCTGGATTGAGTTGATAAAAGATTATGACTTAGGAATTTCTTACACCCCAGGCAAAGCCAATGTCATGGCTGATGCACTAAGTCGTAAGTCGTATTGTAACAACCTCATGTTACAACAGTATCAACCACTTCTTCATGGGGAATTTCGAAAACTCAATCTCGAGATTGTCCCTCATGGCTATCTTTTCAACTTGGTGGTGAAACCAACTCTTGAGGATCAAATCGTAGTTGCCCAAAGGCGTGCACGAGGTGTTCGCCGGATCAAGGAGAACATTGCTAGCGGAGTTGCTAAATGTTTCTCCACAGATAGTAAAGGAACGGTATTCTTTGGAAATCATTTGGTAGTACCTAAGAATAGGGAACGAAGGCAACTCATCCTCAAGGAAGCCCATGACACACCCCTCTCGATTCATCCCGGTAGCACAAAAATGTACCGAGATCTACGCTAGAGATTTTGGTGGACTAGGATGAAGAGAGACATTGCTCGATTTGTTGCCGAATGTGATGTTTGTCGTCGCATTAAGGCAGAGCACCAAAGACCTGTTGGTATACTTCAACCATTGCCTATCCCTGAGTGGAAATGGGACA
Source organism: Bromus sterilis (assembly GCA_950022295.1). Classification (NCBI taxonomy): domain Eukaryota; kingdom Viridiplantae; phylum Streptophyta; class Magnoliopsida; order Poales; family Poaceae; genus Bromus; species Bromus sterilis. The sequence goes on from OX465596.1 coordinate 13,366,770, forward strand.
AAGTCAGTATGGACTTCATCACCGGCTTTCCAAAAACCCAGAAAGGAAACGATGCCATCTTCGTTGTCATAGATAGGCTTTCCAAAGTTGCTCACTTCCTTCCAATTCGCGAGTCTATAACTGCTAGCCAGTTAGAGGACTTGTACGTCTCTAGAATTGTATCCCTTCACGGTGTTCCTTTGGAAATCAATTCTGGTCGTGGTAGCATTTTCACCTCTAGATTTTGGGGAAGCTTTCAGAATGCTATGGGAACTCATCTCTCCTTTAGTACAGCTTTCCATCCTCAGTCTAGCGGTCAAGTCGAAAGGGTTAACCAAATTCTTGAAGACATGCTCAGAGCTTGTGTTATCTCATTCGGAAAGAATTAGGAGAAGTCTCTTCCATTTGCCGAATTTGCTTATAACAATAGTTTTCAATCTAGTCTGAACATGGCTCCTTTTGAACTCCTATATGGACGACGATGTCGAACACCTTTAAACTGGTCAGAAACTGGTGAAAGACAATTCTTTGGACCGGACATGATCAAGGAAGCAGAAGAGCAAGTTCGCATTGTTCGTGATCAATTGAAAGTAGCCCAGTCTCGTCAGAAAAGCTACTATGATCGTCATCATAGGCAAGAGAGCTACAATCTGGATGAGAAGGCTTACCTTCGGGTTACTCCTCTGAAGGGAACCCAACGTTTCGGTATCAAAGGCAATTTGGCCCCACGTTACATCGGACCTTTCCGCATTCTTTCTAAACATGGAGAAGTTGCCTACCAACTTGAACTACCCCCGAACCTTTCCCGAGTACATGATGTATTCCATGTGTCACAACTCAGGCGTTGCTTCAAGGACCCCATCCGCGAAGTCGACCATGAAACGCTTGATCTACAAGATGACCTTTCTTATCGAGAATACCCTGTTCGTGTTCTTGATTCAGCAGAGCGTGTCACTCGCCGAAAGAAGATCAAGTTTCTGAAAGTGCAATGGTCACACCAATCTGAGAAAGAAGCCACGTGGGAAAGAGAAGACCGTCTCCGTGCCGAGTACCCCTCCTTCCTTCCGCAGACTTCTGAATCTCGGGACGAGATTATTTTGAGTGCGGGCGAGTTGTCACAACCCCAAGTTAGGTATGTGCTAGGAATAGCAAGTCCCTTTGCATCATGTAAAAATTCAAAAGAAATTCAAAATGGGAGAGAGAACACCCCCCAGATGAATTTAATTCAAATGGCCGGATAAAAAGTTGCTCCAAAAATTCCTCTGGTATTTCTGAAAAATCTTATAAATATGCATGACCACATCTAAAGTGAAGTGGGTCCCACTGCATGCACCAAGATTTTTCAAATATTCCAAAAATTGCTTGGAAATTAAATAAATACCCTATTTGAATTAAAATTCAAATTATTTGAATTTTAAAAATGCTCAAATCTTATGAGTGGCTAGCTCTATATTTTATGAGGCCACATAAAAATTTGGGGCATTTAATAAAATGCCTAGGTATTTTTATCTAGGCAGAACAAATAGAACAGAATTAAATAAAAAGAAAAAGGAAAGGGGCCACCTTACCTCACGCCCTGGGCGAAGCCCACCTTCCCCTGGCCGGCCCAGCCCACCCGAGGCGTGTTGTCGTCCACCTCCCTGCCGAGCCAAGCAGCTCCGTGGAGGCAGAGCACGCGCCGGGCGCCAGCTCGACGCCGAGAGGCTTCCAGCCCCCCTGGACCTCATCTCCTTGCCTGGGAGGCCGCCTCGAAGCCCCCTTTCTTTTCCCCTCCCTCTGGAATTCTTTCCCCTCCGTCTCCGGTGTGATTTACGAGGAACCGAGCGCCCCGCCGGAGCACGGCCGTGTGCACGCGCGGCCGACGAGCTCAAGAGCAACAACCGCCTTGTCCAGAAGCTCCCCAGGCTTCGTCTACCTCACCGTGCGGAAGGAATCGAGCCCTGGAGCCACGACAACGCCGTCCCCTTCGTCGAGCCGCTGCCGCCCGTCGTGGAGGTCTTCGCCGAATTCGCCGCAGCCGCAACTCCTTCGGCCTCCTCGAACCCTCCGTCGCATTCAGGGTGAGCAGCAGCCCGTTTCCCCCGACTTGTTGCCTCCCCGTTTGACCTCTAGCTCGATCCGCCATGGGAGCCGGGCAAGGTTGCCTCCGCGGTTGACCATACGCTCGCTCCCGTGCGCCTTCGTCCTCACCAACGTGTCCATGACACTCCTGGAGCCCCCAGCTGCCCAACGCACCCACGCACGCATCGCCCCGTGCTCGTTTTGCAAGCGATGCCCAAAACCGTAGCTCCGGTCGCCGCCATGGTTGAAGACGACGTCGCCTGGAGCCTCCCCGACGACGCCCGAGTAGCGCAGGCGATGCGGCTCGTCACGGGCCATCTTCTGGTGCCTTGGCGCAGGGATTGGTGGCCGGGAACGTGATTCCGACGCAGCGCCGCCGCGTACAGAGCCGCCGGCGTCAAGCCGCCGGCCTGTTAGGCTAACCCCGAGCTAATCCCCCTCCTAACCCCCCCCCCCCACAGCCTATGACAGTGGGCCCCAGCCCACTAATTAAACCCCGGGTTAATTAAACAGAGTTTAAATAAAGCCCCCCCCCCCACAGACAGCAGGGGCCCACTCGTCAGCTGCCCCCTGACGTCAACACTGCGCCAGGCTGACGCAGTAAACCCTTTTCCAGTTTAAAAAGAAAATCAGAAAATTCCAGAAAAGGCAGAAAATGGCTGAAACTTTGAAAAATCATAGAAAATTCATTTTAACTCCAAATTGGACAAATAATATGTCTAAAATTATCAGAAAAATATAAGGATTCTGAATATGGACTTTGTTTGTATGTTTGACCAATTTAAATTGGGTGAAAAGTAGCAAACATGCATATGGATCCTTTTCAAATTCAAATTTGGAGTGAATTTGCAAATGACTTTGCAACACACTTATTTTAGATGGATTCATCCACACATCAGAGACATTGTTCAAACTATACAACATCACTTCATGATCAACCTTTTCAAATGAACTTTCATGCATTCAAATGCATTTGAAATTCATCGATAAATCAAATGGAGTTTGAATTTGCAATTCAATTGCAATATACTCCTTTTAAATGGAATTGTCCACACAATGCAACCATGAACATCACCATTACAATCTTACTCATATGATTGTGCATTGTACATTATGTTGATCCTATGATTGTCATGTTGCTGATAGAAGTGGAGCCGGAACCCGAGATCACCCCCTTCGTTGAAGACCCCGTGACTGAACCACGTCAGCAAGGCAATCAAACCCCCATTGATCATGTCTATAAAATCCCACTTCCCCCTCAGTCTCTCTTATGCATGTTTAGGAGATCAATTTGTATCGATTCTACCGCATAGTTGAACCCATATCCGATGCATGACCTATCATCTTGTCACAGTAGTAAGCAAACCACAATCCTAGCTGACATAGGAGTTGTTTGATATCATGTGGCCCCTGCAACTGTTATAGATTTTTGCATGCTTAGAGTTTACAATGAGGATGCTTTTGATGTGAGTCGGGATGATAGTGAACATGCTGTTGATGAAAGTGAAACTGTGTTGGTGAATCTACCCTAATACAAGGTGAACGATGAGAGGCTGTGTAGGAGTACACAGTGGGTTGTCTCGTTGAACACTGCCTTAAGTCCGAGTTCTTGTGTGGTGATCCAAGAAGAAGAGTACAACCACACATTGGGCTCACTGACCCCTCTCGACCTAGTACCTCAACCCGTTCGAACCCCAAGAGTCGCATTAGTTCGGAGTTCTGGTACGGCTGTGGCAAGGTCTGCGAAGTGGATGAACGGCTTTTAAAGACCGGCTTGGGACCCTGCACACATCGTTTGAGGATGTACTGGAACCTCGGCCGAACTTCCATACGGATCCCCCTCAGATAGGCGACTCTCTGGACAAGAACGGAGCTGTGGGCGAAGTGTCGTGGCAACATCCTCGCCGGTACCCGCTTGAAGGGTCCCACTCCCAGGCGGTAACTGATGAGTGTGTGTGTGTAGAGGTACACCCCTGCAGGGTTAACAAAACTATTCGAATAGCCGCGTCCGCGGTAAGGGACTACTTGGAAAGCTTAGCTTGATTATTAGACAACTTGAACTGGATACTTCTAAAATACACCAAGATAAGTGTGAGTGCTATGGAGTGCTTTCTCGTGGGGAAGTCGAGGAAGGCACCATAGTGGTGTATTTGGTTGACGAGATGTAGTGGACTCGTGTACGCTTCTTACCTCAAGTCTGGTACTCGTAGTTCCGGACTAGCCAAGTCAAAGCTGGCACTTCTGCAATTGAACCCCACCTTCCTTTTCCTTGATACATGTGCATGAGTAGTATAGTTCCTACGTAAGTCTTGCTGAGAACGACTTTGTACTCACGTTTGCTTATTCTATGTTTCAGATGAACCCACCGACCCCGATGGTGGCTTCTACTTGAAGCTCGAAGAATGAAGACTCAGACCAAGACCAAGCTAGTGTAGTCCCAGTCAGACGACTGGTTCCCTCGTGGAGGGCTTGTTTTTTTTATAAGGATTCTCTAAGCCATTTGTTAAACTTGTCTGTACTCAGACCTACTTTGCTTCCGCATGTTTGATGTAATGTTGGATCACAGACTTGTGATCTCTGTGTGCACTCTGTAAGAGTTATCAATAAAGTTGTATACTTTGTAGAGAATTGCAATGATACCTGCTGTTCATACAAGGCATGTGTGCTGCGTGTATGTTTATAACATGCATGTCTTTGTATGGGTTTTCGAGACCTTAGTTGTGATCTGGCTTGCGGTCTTTTATACACCAAGTGGCCCTTAGATGTGTGAAGCTTGGGGCATCGCGATGCGATTGTTCGAGACTCTGTCTCGTGCACACTTTGATGTATGATCGAGCCCGCCCTAGACCCCGACTAAGTGATCGGGCTGGAGTAAGTCTATGTAAGGGTTATAATACAATGGATAGTATGGTTGAGGCGACTTGTCTATGAGTATGGGAGTTCACCACCCATATCAGTTAGACTTGTGTGCGGACGATGAGGACCCATCTCAGTGGATCATCCGGCCTGAATGGGATGCCCCTCACGTTCGATGCTTTCCGAGAACGTTCTGTGCTTGGCCTTGTCTGCTTAGACAAGTGGGTACGGTTCTCGGCTCTCCATATGATTGTGTTGTAGCGAGGCTTGCATACGCTAACCCCGGGTCCCGACACTTTACCTTTGTTTTTTTAGTTTTGTTAGTTTACCTTTCAGTTTTTATCTCAGTGTACTTTATGAAAAACCACAAAAATAGTTGTTACCTTTCGTCGTTCTCTTTCTTTGCCTGTTTATGCTATCCTCACCATGGGTGATGAACCACCCAAATATGGTAGGATGGACATGTTTCACTTGGATCGTCTTCGATCAATTTGTGCTCGCGCTAAAAACCCAACCGACTTGGTTGAGGGAAAATCATTGGATGAGCATGCTCATTATACGCGGCACCGCCTATCTCAGAAAGGGAAACACTTATGGGATCAAATACATGTTTCTTATTGCCATGCTAAACTTTTGTGCCACATTTATGATTTTACTTGTTGTTCTAATATAGATCATAAACACCTCACTTTCCAATGTGAGTTTAATGAAAATGAGATCTTATCTTCTTATGCTAAAGGTGTGTATGATTACTTTGATGTTGAAAAGATTGAAGAGTTTGTTGCTTTTAAAGGTGCCTATGAGATTGCTTCTTTGATTGAAAAATATCACGATACTATTTTTGAGACTGAAAACTTTGCAGTTCTTGCTTATTGCTTCGAGAATTATACTTCCAATTCTTATATTGAGGATTTAAAAAATAAAATGTTTGCTGCCCAAGAAGAGGCTAATGATTGCTATGAAGAGGAATCTTATGATTCCGAGGACTCACTTGATACTTCCCTTTCTGATGATTTTGATACTTGCTTTGTTGATGGCCATGATGCCACTATGGATGATGCCTACGAAGATGAACTTGCTATAGTTCCTTATGTTAAGCATGAAATTGTTGCTATTGCACCCACACTTGATTGTCCTATTATCCTTTTGAAATCTCCAAATCCGGAGAATTTTGCTCTTATCAAGGCTCAATGTGATGGGTTGCATCTATCTTATCATCCTAAAACCCGTGTTGAAAACAATACACGTGTGCTTGTAGGTCATGAACAACATGATTTATGTGATAGTTATATTCTTGATGTTGTTCATGATGCTACTGAAAATTACTTTGAGAAAGGAAAGTTTGGTTGTAGAAACTTCCATGTTACAAAAACACCTCTCTTCATGTTGAAAGTTTTGAAGTTGTTCTTGTTCTACCTTCCTATGCATGCCACTTTGTGCTTCTTTGATTTATTTTCTTACAAGATGCCTATGCATAGGAACTGGGTTAGGCTTAAATGTGTTTCACATTTGCTTCTTGATGCTCTCTTTTGCTTCAAAATTCTTATTCTTGTGAGAGCATCTTCTATAATCTTTAAGCCTAGCTAATGGCTCTAAAGAAGCGCTTTCGGGAGGCAGGCCGCAACAAATTTATGTTTTTATTTTTGATTTTGTTGTGTATTGATGATTATTAATACTGTAGCAACATCATTGTATCTTTATTTTTAAACTTTGTGCCAAGTTATAGCCTCTTACGACAAGGGAAGTTAAAGTTGTGACATGCTGTCCAGAAAACAGATTCTGTCCTCGTGACCAGAAAAATTCCAGAAAAATACCAGTTCATCTTTTTGAGCTGAAATTTCTACACAGTATTCTCTATACAATTACGAAACTTCCGTATGTTCTGAGTTTTTTGATTTGAGTTGCAGAAGTGCCCCTAAAAAATTCTTTACTATCTGCTGTTCTGTTTTTCACACATTCTGCCACGTTTTGTCTCTCCTAACTTTTGCAAACCTTAAGCTTGCTTTTTCTTTGCAAAAACTTTTTGGCACCCTTGAGAAACAGTATCTCTTCAAGAATATCTTTATATCCAGTGGGAAAATTCATTTATTAAGGGTACTAACCTCTCTAATCAACTTATGATGAGTTATGTATGAAGGGAGTTTTCAAGTGTGTGATGGAAGATGATGAAAGAAGATCCAGGAGTGTCAAGCACTCAAGCTTGGGGATGCCCCCATGCATCCCCAACAAATATTCAAGGAGACTCAAGCGTCTAAGCTTGGGGATGCCCCCGTGCATCCCCTTCTCCATCAACAATCATCAGTTCGTCCTTCGTCTCACTATATTTTTATCACTTCATGCGTTATGTGCTATGCTTGGAGCGTCTCGCTCTTAGGTTTTGTTTTTAGTTTTCTTTAGCTTTGCTTGCTGTTCATAACAAGTTAGATCCCTTCTTACTTTGTGTGGGAGATAAACACGATCCACTTTCAAAATTTAGAACACATCTTAGGATTTTTCCTGCTTATCTTTTTGTTGTTGTGTGTTCTTTATCTTTTCATAGCTACTGCCATGTTTAGTTTTAGTCTTAGTTTGTCTTTATCAAGAGCCTTGGCTTTTGTTTAGTTTGTTGCTGGAACTCTTTTTGTTTTCATGTTTATCTTGTTAAAGAGAGTTGGTTGTTGCACTGAGTTGTGTCTTGTCTTGAAAGTAGGTGATTGAGGTTGCTATTTAATTCTAGTAGTAACTTGCAATAGTTTTGAGGTATTGTTGTGAGTAATGTTTGAACTTTTGGTGTCAAGAGATCTTGCCTATTAGTGATAGGTGTCGTATTTTGGGCAATCCGTGTGTATTTTCAAAACCTACAAAACTAGTTGAGAACTCTAGCTACTAGATGGATCACTACTCTTCCGAGGGGTCGAATATTAGAGAACACTCACGTACCATGAGTCAAGGATGCGCAAGGATAACCAAACCCCCATACACTCCTCCTCGGGGTACTTGTCTCTTTTTGAACCTCCTTATTAGATTGAGAGTTACCGATAATAAGTGCATGAGTTCTTCGGACTAATGTAAGTATTGAAAGTTGACACTTCCACCTTCCCATATTTTGCTAGCCTCTCCTGTGTCGTGCATTGCCTTCTTCTCACTCCGAGAGTTGGTGTCTACCTTCGCCGGTACATCCAAACACTTGGCATGATACGCTCTGTCATCATAAGCCTTGTCAGAACCCCAACTTAGGTATGTGCTAGGATCAAGTGCTCCTTTGCATCATGCAAAAATTCAAAAGAAAATTCAAAAATGGGGAAAAGAAAAGCCCTGAGAAATTATTTCAAATGGCCAGATAAAAATCTTTTTCCAAAAAATCATTTGAGTATTTGGAAAATTCCTATAAATGATGCTGATCATTTTAAAAGTGGTTTGGAAGCAATCCCATGCTCATGGAATTTTCTAATTTTCAAACAATGGCTTGGAAATTAAATAAATACCCTATTTGAACTTTTATTTGAATTTTAAAAGTGCTCAAAATTTATGAGTGGCTAGCTCTCTATTTTATGAGGCCACATAAAAATTTGGGGCATTTAATAAAATGCCTAGGTATTTTTATCTAGGCAGAACAAATAGAATAGAATGAAATAAAAAGAAAAAGGAAAAGGCAGAGAGAGGAAGCTTACCAGACGCCCACAGGCGAGGCCCACCTTCCCTCTGCCTCGGCCCAGCCCAGCCCCTCGCTTGTCCTCTTCCTCCCCGCCGAGCCAAGCTGCTCGCTGGAGCAGAGCATGGCCACGTCGACGACACGGCGACGCTCGGCCTCTTCTAGGCCTCCCCCTCTCTCCCTTGCGCCACGCAGCAGCTGCAGGAGCTCTCTCGCACCTTTTCCCCCTCCTCTGGACCTCCTCCCCCTCTCCTCCTCATGAATCCAGCGCCGTCCCGAAGCCTGCGCCGGAGCGCGCCGCCGCAACCGCGTGGCCACTGGCCTCCCCTCGTCGAACCGACTTGTCTGGACGCCTCCTCGCCATCGTCTTCGTCTCCCCGAGCCTGGAATCGAGCCGAAGCCCTCTGGAAGCAACGCCCGTGACCTCCTTCCCCAACCACGGCCGCCGCGCGCCATTGCTGGAATTCGTCGCCGTCGAGCAAACCCCGGCCCCGACGAGCTGCGCAACCTACTCGGGGTGAGCTCCTCTCCATTCCGCCATATCCCCCGCTCTACCACGTGCCCGTTTTGCTATTCCTCGTAGAAGCAGTCGCCAGCCGCCGCTACTCTTCGTCGTCGGCGTGCTCCGAAGCCCCCCCCCCTTGAACCCCCGATGGCGCTGCTAGACGCGCGCAAGCCCCAGCTTCCTCCCCGTACCATCCACGCCTCTTACCGTGGCCAAATACCCCGTCCGGCGAGAGCGCCGCCGTGCCCGAGCCGCCGGCGTTAAGCCGCCGGGCACTTAGCCCCTAATCCACCCCTAACCCCCTCCTAATTGACCCCATGGGTCAATGACAAGTGGGCCAGCCCCCCCCCCCTAACCCCTCTCTGTTAATTAAACAGAGGGGATTAAACCCCTCTCCCACTAACATGGGGGCCCCTGCAGTCAGACCCCCCCACGTCATGCTGATGTCAGCATGACGCAGTAAACCTTTTTCCAGAGTTTTAATTTATTCCAGAAATTACAGAAAATGGCCAAAACTTCAATAAATCATAGAAAATTCATTTTAACTCCAAATTGGACAAATAATATGTCTAAAATTATCAGAAAAATACAAGGATTATGAATATGCAATTTGTTTTCATGTTTGACCATTTTAAAATGGGTGAACAGTAGCAAACATGCATATGGATCCTTTTCAAATTCAAATTTGGATTGAATTTGCAAATGATTTTGCAACACCCTTAATTCCAATGGATTCATCCGCACCTCAGAGACATTACTTCAACTATACCACATCACTTCATGATCAAACTTTTCAAATTAACTTTCATGCATTCAAATGCATTTGAAATTCATCGATAAATCAAATGGAGTTTGAAATTGCATTTCAAATGCAATATACTCCTTTTAAATGGAATGCTCAACACATCAGTACCTTGAACATCACCATTGCAATCTTATTCATGTGATTGTGCATTGTACATTATGTTGATCCTATGATTGTCATGTTGCTGATAGAAGTGGAGCCGGAATCCGAGATCACCCCCTTCGTTGAAGACCCCGTGACTGAACCTCATCAGCAAGGCAAGCAAACCCCCATTGATCATGTCGATAAAATCCCACTTCCCTCTCATGTCTCGCTTATGCATTGTTTAGGATGATCACCATGATAACGTTTCTACCGCATAGTTGAACCCATATCCTTTGCATGACCTATCATCTTGTCACAGTAGTAAGCAAACCACAATCCTAGCAGATGTAGGAGTTGGTTGATATCATGTGGCCCCTGCAACTGTTACTGCTTATTGCATGCTTAGTGATACAACGAGGTTGCTTTTGATGTGAGTCGGGATGATGATAAACATGGTGTTGATGAAAGTGAAATGTGTTGGTGAATCTACCCAAATACAAGGTGAACGATGAGAGGCTGTGTAGGAGTACACAGTGGGTTGTCTCGTTGAACACCGCCTTAAGCCCGAGTTCTTGTGTGGTGATCCAAGAAGAAGAGTACAACCACACATTGGGCTCACTGACCCCTCTCATCCTAGTACCTCACCCCGTTCGAACCCCAAGAGTCGCAGTAGTTCGGAGTTCTGGTAGGGCTGTGGCACGGTCTGCGAAGTGGATGAACGGCTTTTCAAGACCGGCTTGGGACCCTGCACACATCGTTTGAGGATGTACTGGAACCTCGGCCGGACTTCCATACGGATCCCCCTCAGATAGGCGACTCTCTGGACTAGAACGGAGCTGTGGGCGAAGTGTTGTGGTGGCATCCTCGTTGTCACCTCTTAAACGGTGACATGCAAAAGGCGGTAACTGATGACACGTGTGTGTAGCGGTACACCCCTGCAGGGTTAACAAAACTATTCGAATAGTCGCATCCGCGGCTAAGGACTGCTTGGAAAGCTTAGCTTGATTATTAGACAACTTGAACTGGATACTTCTAAAACACACCAAGATAAGCGTGAGTGCTATGGTGTGCTTCTCGTGGGGAAGTCGAGGAAGTAACCATAGGGGTGTAATTGGTTGAAGAGATGTAGTGGACTCGTGTACGCTTCTTACCTCAAGTCTGGTACTCGTAGTTCAGGACTAGCCAAGTCAAAGCTGGCACTTCTGCAAGTGAAACCCCACCTCCCTTTACATTGATACATATGCATGAGTAGTATAGCTCCTATGTAAGTCTTGCTGAGTACGATTTTGTACTCACGTTTGCTTAATCTATGTTTTAGATGAACCCACCGACCCCGATGGTGACTTCTAACCGAAGCTCGAAGAATGAAGACTCAGACCAAGACCAAGCTAGTGTAATCCCAGTCAGACGACTGGTTCCCTCGTGAAGGGCTTGTTTTTAGATAAGGCTTCTCTAAGCCATTTGTTAAACTTGTCTATACTCAGACCTACTTGCTTCCGCTTGTCTGTTGTAATGTTGGATCACATGCTTGTGATCTCTGTGTGCACTCTGTAAGAGTTATTAATAAAGACGTATACATTGTAGAGAATTGCAATGATACCTGCTGTTCATACTAGACATGTGTGCTGCGTGTATGTTTATAACATGCATGTCTTAGTATGGGTTTTCGAGACCTTAGTTGTGATCTGGCTGGCGGTCTTTTATACAACAAGTGGCCCTTAGATGTGCGCAGCTTGGGGCATCGCGATGCGATTGCTCGAGACTCCGTCTCATGCACACTTTGATGTATGATCGAGCCCGCCCTAGACCCCGACTAAGTGATCGGGCTGGAGTAAGTCTATGTAAGGGTTATAATACAATCGATAGTATGGTTGAGGCGACTTGTCTATGAGTATGGGAGTTCACCACCCATATCATTTAGACTTGTGTGCGGACGATGAGGACCCATTTCAGTTGATCATCCGGCCTGGATGGGATTCCCTCACGTTCGATGCTTTCCAAGAACGTTCTGTGCTTGGCCTTGTCTGCTTAGACAAGTGGGTACGGTTCTCGGCTCTCCATATGATTGTGTTGTAGCGAGGCTTGCATACGCTAACCCCGGGTCCCGACAAGCCTCCTTATATCTTCCCTCAAAACAGCCACCATACATACCTATCAAGGCATTTCCATAGCCTTTCCGAGTTATATTGCCATGCAACTCCACCTCTTCATGACTTGATCTTCATGTCATACTTGTTCCTGCTACACTGGTAGCGACATACATTGCATACATCATGATAGTTACATCTTCTTTATGTTTTGAGTACCTTGTAAAGTGTGAAAGATCTCCTTTACCTTCTTGTAAAATAGAGTGTTGCCCTTAAGTGAGGAAAAGATCCCAAAGTGGACACATTAAAAGATCCCAAAGAGGACAAAGGAGAGTTAAATAGAAAGAGCCATTGAGGCCACAAAAAAATACAAAAAATAGAAAAAAGAGAAAAAGAAATAAAAAGAGAGAAAGGGGCAACACTACTATCCTTTTGAGAGATCCACACTAGTACTCCCTCTATATCCTTGTACTCCATAGAGATGATCATTATGCATACAACTATGTGGGGACCTTCACACTATAGAACTTGGCTTGCATATTCCAAGGATGAGCCTCCTCAAACGAGCTCTAGGTCTTTGTGAGCGAGCAGGTTAGATGCACCCCCACTAGTTCCATGGGAGAGCTTCCTAGCTCCTATGTGCATCCGCTGCATGGCAATCCCTACTCCTCACATCATATCTATCATTTGGCATCTCTTGCCTATGATTGTCCTCATTGATGTGAGCCTTTCTCATCCTTTTTGTCTTCCTCCTCCACCATATTTCTCTCTTTGCCATCCTAAGTGTCAACTCTCGAGCTTACGCTCATCCATTGCATGAGTTGTAACACTCTCACTGTCAGTGAACAGTAATCACTGTTACTGTTCATCTGTACTGTTCAAAACTTTTGTTTGATCAACTGGTTCAGTTAAAATTCAAATTCTCCTTTGATAATGTTGAATGCAATGAGATCATGGACTTGGTCATCTTGGATCAAAGCAATGCCAAGCTCAATTCAAATTGACTTTGAATTCAAATCAAATAAATTGCCTTGGTGGTATATTAAAAACATGTGGAAAATAAACATTGTCCAAAAATCCTTCAACCACTGCTAATAAATTCTAAATATTCAGTGGAGCATTAATCACCAAGTTGCAGATTTTATCGATCTCTAATAAATTATAAAGAAATCAAAACAATGATTAAAAAAAATCCCCATTAAATCATTTAATATTTATTGCCAATATTAAATGACTTTTAAATATGCCCAACTCTTTTGGGGCAGTAGCCTATGGCATAGCAATAATTATGGGACACCTCCCATATTTTACAAAAATACCTAAGTGGCTAAAATAATTACAAAAGAATAAACAGAAAAGAAAATAACAAAAATAAAAGAAAAAGGAACCTAGCCTACCCAACCCCCCTCCTACTGGGCCACCCCGGCCCAACTAACCCCAGCCCACGCCGAAACCGGCCTGAGTGGCCCAACCCCCATCTATCCCCTACCTCCCGCTACAGTGGGATGGCCATGGCGTGGAGGCCATCCCCTGGCTGCACACCGGCCGGCTGCCGTCGTGGCGCCCATCCCCTGGTTGCCGTCGACGGTAAGGAGGCCCCGGCCCCGCCCAGGAACCCTAGTCCCCCTCCCCTCGCAGATCCCCCTCCTCCCCCACTACTTCTTCCCCGTGAGGCCGACCGCCATGCCCGCCTCGGCTGCGAGTTCGCCCGCGTAGCTGCCGACGCCGCCTCGACTTGCCACCAGTACAGGAAGCACCGCCGCCGCCGTCTGCTTCTTCCCCGACCCCGCGCCCGAGCCGGAGAGCCCCCGTTCGCCCGAATCGAGCCGCACCCGACGCCTCGGCCGCCACACCGTCGCGCCAATTGCCGTCGCCACGCGCCCCCTCCGGCCTCCCCGACCTCGCCATCGAGCTCACTGTGAGCCGCGCCTCCAAATCCCTCTCTCTCCTCGCCGTGTTGGCCACTGCAATCCCCCTCCCCGCCGCGCTCTAGCCTCCGTCGAGCCATGGACGAAACCCGAGCCGCAGCTTCTCTGCTAGCGCAAGGCCGCGGGACGGCTGCCCCTCACCACGCTACGACGCGCTCCGTGGCCGCCGTGCCCCTGCTCCCCACGCTCACCACGGCGCGCACGCGCTCGCTGCCAGCCACGGCCGCGCCGCCGTTCCTCTGCTCGCCGGCGTACAGCAACCCCCCTCCTAACTAAAGATTAAAGCTAATCTAATTAACCCCCCCCCCCTGAGTGACAGACATGTGGGCCCTGCCCTTTTATGGATTTATTAAAATGGCTAATTATAGTATGTGTGACTTACAGATGGACCCCACTGTCATATAAATATATTTAATGATTTCATTAAACTATGAGGATGACATGTGGGTCCAGGGCATTTGAATTTAATTAAATGTTTTATTAAGCATGTGGGGCTGACTAGTGGGTCCCCTCTGTCAGGTTTGACCAGTCAAACTATTCTGGATAATGTTCTGTTTTAATAATAAAAATAATTCAGAAATTCTTTTAAAAATGCTTTAAATATTAGAAAATCAATATCTTTTAAACCGTAACTCGGATCGAAAAACTTTATACATGAAAGTTGATCAGAAAAATATAACGAATACGAATACGCTATCCGTATGTCTACCACACCCCCTAGCACACCGATCATCGACATTCCCCCCTTCGGGCTGTCTGCCGATAATTCCCAGTACCGATAAAAAGTACACGGATGAATTTATTCCGAACACGAAAGTTGTTCGGAATAGATCAACTAGCCCGGATACACCCCCCTTATGTTTTTCCGGTACCCACGACACCTCCGGCATGAAACCTTCCCCCTCCGGACACCCTGTCCGGTAATCACCCGGAGCCGAAAGTTCATCCCCGGATGAATTCCCGCTCCGAGCCTGATACCTCATACTGCGTTAGAACACCGTTAACATTGCATACGCCATGCTATTCATCTGTTTGTATATTATTACTGTGTATTTACTGTTTCCTCCCCCCCTTAATCTCCGGTAGACCCCGCTGCTACCGCCGACTACACCGCTGCCGGGTACGACTACTTCGTCGACGACCCTGCCCCCACCGTCGAGCTTGCAGGCAAGCAGAGCCATTCTCTTCCCCAGATATCGCCTACCTTTCCGTACATTTCTTGCACTAGGCATTGTTACTGCTGCTGCTACGTTATACTCCTATTCAATTGCATAGCCTGATTTTGTCGCCCCTTGATGTACCTTTCTTATCCTATGCTGCCTATTATACTTATGCATTATTCAGCAGTGAGCCCTGCGCATTGTTAGCTAGGATTAGATAGCGGGCCGTGATCACTCAGGGGAGTGAACACGGATACAATATATACAACTGCACAGGTACGGTACAATGCAGACACCGCCAAAGGCCCCTATCTGGGTTATGCCTAGTCACCTCAAGTGTGAGCTATCAAGGAGTAATCCTTGTACTCCACTCGAGGCTGACTTTGTCTTACCGCCTTAGGGTCCTGAACAGCGGTTGTCCTTAAGGTAAGAAGTCGGGCGACCCAACGGTGCCCGCGAGAGGTATATCGTCGGGAACGACAGGGAGGGTACGACCGACGTTACTGGCGTGCTTGGCCCCTGCTCGTATCTCGCGAGAGTTACCAAACCACGAAAGTCGAGCTCTACCAAGAGCACACGCGAGACAAGGTAAGGAGATGGTTCACCTTGTTGGTAACCGCAGTGACTTGGTGGGACGACAGGACAGGCACCGATGTACTGGTGGTCCTGACTGCTGTCGTTGACCGCGGGTCGGTTAAGTCGAGGCAACGATAACGGTTGTCACGCAGGTTAATTAAAATGCTAATGGTCCGGCGGATGACTTGAGAGACCCGTTGGTCTGTTCGCACTACCTACACGTGGGATTACGGTGTGGGCCCTCCGCGTCGTAGTTTGTCCGAAAGCTCTTCAGACGTCAGCAGTACTGCGGCCTGATCGCCGGGAAGTGGTCTTGTCTTATTTGCTGCAGCAGGTGTGTTTGGATTTGCTTTTGCTTCACCGGCCAGACTCGCACCGTGCAGGAGCGTGCAAGGGTGAGGGACCTAGACCCCTTGGCGCATAGGATATAGTCTGGCGGATGGCCTCTCTGTTGAGCCTAGGATGGGCTGCGTCGTGTCGGATAGCCTCGGTGGGGCGTTCCCTAACAAGGTTCACGCCACCCTGGAGATCCGAGCGTGCAGGCTGAACAGTAGTGCACCCCTGCAGGGAGTTTAATCTATTCGAATAGCTGTGTCCACGGTAACAGGGCGCTTTATGCTGAAGCTGGATCTTACCACTAGAAACTATTATTATTAAACTGTATGGTTCCGGGTTTTCTCCCTCGCGGGGATGTCGAGGAGGTGAACTCGGAGGCATAATTATTATCGTTAATCATTACAACTTATATTATACAATGTTGCAGCAACTTCTGATTCGTTGTTACTTTATGCTTTATATGAACTGTTGGCTGATTCTTACCTCATGCTGCAAGACATCGTCGGAAGATGCTAGTCTTCGACAGGCCTAGCTTCTTACCCTTATTCTGATTTCTATCTGTCAGTCCATTATATACAGCCTCTTTTTTCCGTTGATACAATGCATAATGCTTAGTAGCGGACGTAAGACTCGCGGGTATACTAGATACTCACCTGCTTTATTTCCTTTACTGTTTTTCCTGATCGGCCGCTGCAGTCGACGTTGGAGCCCAGGAGCAGGAGTACCCCGGAGGAGGATACTACTACGTCGAGACCCCCGCTGACCAGGACCAGGAGTAGTTTCGGAGACTCCCAGGCAGGAGGCCTTGCCTTTTCGATCTGTATCTCTGATGTTATTTGTGCTAGCCTTCTTAAGGCAAAACTTGACTAACTATGTCTGTACTCAGATATTATGGTTTGTATGACTTATGTATTCGGGTCCGCGTGACCCCTCTTTATTGTAACATATTGGTTTATCCTTTTGTGTTTTAGTGTTGTGCTGTGATATTCTCACCGTGGCACCCTAATCTCAGCCGTGTACCCTGCGTGTATGATTACTGTACACGGATTGATTTTGGGGGCGTCACAAGTTGGTATCAGAGCCCACTGCCTGTAGGAAGCCACCCTACCACTACCTGGTCGAAGTTGAGTCTAGACTTTGAAAAACTATTTTGCTAACTTAATATTTGGCTTACGGGCCCACATCGATGTCACTACGTGTGATATCTATGGTATTAGGATCCTTTTCTCCTTACCTATGCTCTGGGAATCTGCTCTCTTATCCTTGCTGGTAAGTTCTACAAAATCTGACATTAGGATCACGTTCTCTTGATTCCACCCGGAGTTTTTATGGTGCATCCCCCATTGATCGAGTCGTGTCGCAGGAGTCGTACGCCAGATCCCAGACCGCGGATCCCATTCTCATTCTGGGCAGGCCGCGCGTTCTCTGGCATCAACTGCTGTGGCTAACAGTTTTCTTGCGGCGTGATTGACATAGTGGAATCTATGTCGCGTCGTGTAATCCTTACCGCGGTCTGCGCGCCGCCTAGTGTGTCCTTTTTCCTATATTTCTACGACGTTACGCTGCCCGATTTTCGATTGATTCTATGTGTGGATGTGTGTGTCTTATATGACTACTCCTATATATCCTCGCCTCCTCTTTGTTGTCGCTTTACCTCTTACTCGTTTCCGGTATTTCATTAAGATGTTCATCGCTGAAATACCCCTGTTAAATTCTAGCAGGATGGCTGGTCGTGGTGGTCGTGGTCGTGGTCGTGGTGCCAACGATCCACCTCCGCCGCCGGACTACATGTCCGCGATGATGCAGCAGTTTCAGATGAACCAAGTTTTTATGCAAGGAGTCATAGATCAGCTCCAGAACCAGAATCAGAACCAGAACCAGCACCAGAACCAACCGCCTGTGGTTACTCTGCGGGATTTCATGCGTCTCAATCCCCCTCTCTTCCACCAACCGGAACAGCCACTGGATGCTGATGATTGGCTTCGTGACATCACTCGTCAGCTGGAGTTCGCTAATGTGAGCGCTGCTGATTATGTCACCTTCGCGTCCTATTTCCTGCGTGGTCCCGCTGCTCAGTGGTGGGACACTTACAAGGGCTCGCTAGCTGAAGGGACTGTCGTCACCTGGAATGACTTCAAGACTGCCTTCCGTGCTCGTTATGTCCCCCAGGCGATTATGAACCGTATGAAGGCCGAGTTCCGCAACCTCGTTCAGGGCAACAAAACTGTCGAGGCATACCAGAGGGAATTCCTCCGCCTCTCCCGCTATGCTGCAAGTGACCTCCCCAATGATGCAAGTAGGCAAGAGAAGTTCCGTGATGGGCTCAACCCAGATCTCCAGCTTGCACTGGCTTTGCACGTCTTCCCCGACTTCGCCACCATGGTGAATTAGACTATCACCCTTGAGACCGCTCAGCTTAAGTTCGGTGGTTCGCCGAAGCGCCCCCGTGATGCTGGCTCATCTTCGGGCACAGCACAGAAGCAACGCGTTTGGCTTCCACACAGTCTTATGCGTCCAACTGCCCCTGCAGCAAGGCCGTCGTATGTTGCACCCCGTCTGCCTCCGCCCCCGCCGAGACAGCCGAAGACTGAGACTGCACCCCTCCGTCCTCAGGATGGCCTGTGTTTCAAGTGCCGTCAGCCAGGCCATATTTCCAGAGACTGCCCTCAGCGACAGAATCAACTGGTAGTTCACCCTGCTGGCCGCGGAAATGGTCGTGGCAACAATGGGACCCTCAACTATAATACTGGGTCAAATCCTCATGCTCGTGGTCATGCTTACAACATTGATGTTGAGGCAGCTCAGGAACAGCCCGCTACTGTGATGGGTACACTCCTCGTTAACTCAATACCTGCTACTGTTTTATTTGATACAGGAGCATCGCATTCATTTGTGTCTGGAGCATTTGCTTCTAAGCATGGCATTTACCACGAAAAGATGCATACCCCCTTAATAGTCCGGACTCCCGGTACCCAGTGTCGTGTCGACATGGTTGCACCTAACCTCACTGTCGAGATTGAAAGATTTGAGTTCATGGTTTCTCCACACATCCTGAAAACCTCCACCATCGACCTAAT
This sequence comes from Bromus sterilis, assembly GCA_950022295.1. Classification (NCBI taxonomy): domain Eukaryota; kingdom Viridiplantae; phylum Streptophyta; class Magnoliopsida; order Poales; family Poaceae; genus Bromus; species Bromus sterilis. Next base: position 13,385,855 of record OX465596.1, read on the forward strand.
CCTTGGCATGGATTGGCTAAAAACCCACAATGCCGCACTTTATTGTGGCACCAAGGTCATCCAACTTTTTCATCCTTCTGGCGCGATTTTGAGTCACACTGCCATTGTGTCGATGAATGCCGAAGCTCGTATATATGCTCTGAATGCCTTGAATGTCGCACCTTTCGAAGGGATTGATAAAGTCCCAATCATTTGTGATTTTACCGACGTATTCCCAGAAGAACTGCCGGGGATACCCCCGATTAGAGAAGTCGAATTCGTCATCGACTTGAAGCCTGGCACCGTCCCTATTGCCAAGCGCCCATATAAGATGCCACCTCACCACCTCCTTGAATTGAAGAAGGAGATCGACACGGCCCTCGAGAAAGGTTTCATCCGTCCAAGTTCCTCTGCTTGGGGAGCACCTTCGCTCTTTGTCAAGAAGAGTGATGGCACGAACCGTTTGGTCCAAGATTACCGACCTATCAACCAGGCCACGATACAGAACAAGTACCCCCTCCCTCGGATCAATGATCTTTATGATCAACTTGCTGGATCCACGGTATTTTCAAAACTCGACTTAAGGTTGGGTTACCATCAGATCCGAGTCCGTGATGAGGACATCCCGAAGACTGCATTCATTACTCGCTATGGGTCATACGAGTACACTTTCATGTCCTTTGGCTTGACAAATGCACCAGCCACCTTCTCCAGATTGATGAATTATATATTCATGGAATACCTCGACAAGTTCGTCGTGGTTTATCTGGATGATATATTGATTTACTCCAAGACCGATGCAGAACATGCTGAACATCTTCACCTTATACTGGAAAAGCTTCGAGAACACAAACTGTATGCTAAGTACTCAAAGTGTGAGTTCTGGCTTCCTGAAGTAACCTACCTTGGTCATGTGATTTCCAAGGATTGCGTTGCCGTCAACCCTGAACGTATCCAGGCTATTCTTGACTGGACTCCGCCCAGGACTGTCAAGCAAGTCAGAAGTTTCCTCGGCCTCGCCAGCTATTGCCGCCGTTTTGTTGAGAATTTCTCCAAGATTGCCAGGCCTCTGACTAACCTGCTGCACAAAGGCGTCAAGTTTGAGTGGACAGATAAATGTCAGGAAAGTTTCCAGGCCCTCAAGGACAAGCTCACTTCTCCCCCAGTGCTTGCTCCGCCTGATACTCAGAAGGACTTTGTGATATATTGCGACGCATCTCGTCAAGGATTAGGCTGTGTCCTAATGCAGGAGCGCAAAGTGATTGCTTATGGCTCTCGTCAGTTGCGTGCTCACGAAGAAAACTATCCAACACATGATCTCGAATTGGCAGCGGTAATTTATGCATTGAAGCTGTGGCGACATTACCTCGTCGGTAATCGTTGCGAGATCTACACCGACCACCAAAGCCTGAAGTACCTATTCACCCAACCAGACTTGAATCTCCGCCAACAGAGATGGCTCGAGACAATAGCCGACTACGACATGGGAATTTCTTACACCCCTGGCAAAGCTAATGTGGTGGCTGATGCCTTAAGCCGCAAAGCCTATTGTAGTGAACTTGAAGTTCAAGTGCAACAGCCACGTCTGTATGCAGAACTCCGCAAGCTGAACATCGAAATTGTTCCGCAGGGATATGTGAACTCCCTGGTGGTCCAACCAGACCTCGACACCCGCATCAAGACGGTACAACATTATGACTCTGACATTTGGAAGATTAAGCATCGTGTCGCGCGCGGAGAGCCCTCATTCTTCACTATTGATGCAAATGATGATAATGCGGGGTACTTCAAGGGTCGTTTAGTGGTTCCGGTAGCCAAGGCCAACCTGAATTACGCCTCCGATGTCATGAAAGAAGCTCATGATACACCTTTGTCGATTCACCCTGGTAGTACCAAGATGTACCAAGACATTCGTCAGCGGTACTGGTGGTCTAACATGAAACAAGACATTGCTCGTTATGTTGATGAGTGTGACGTTTGCCGTCGCGTGAAAGCAGAACATCAAAGACCTGCTGGAACTCTGCAACCACTCTCTATTCCTGAATGGAAATGGGACAAGATTGAAATGGACTTCGTCACCGGATTTCCCCGATCACAGAAAGGTCATGATGCCATCTTTGTCGTCATCGACCGATTCTCCAAGGTTGCTCATTTTCTGCATGTCAAGGAGACGATCTCTGCTAGTCAGTTAGCAGACTTGTATGTTTCCAGAATTGTATCCCTCCACGGTATTCCGTTGCAGATCAGTTCCGACCGAGGCAGCATTTTCACCTCAAAGTTCTGGGATAGTGTCCAAGAAGCTATGGGCACTCATCTGAATTTCAGCACCGCTTATCACCCCCAGTCGCAAGGACAAGTCGAACGAGTCAACCAAGTGCTTGAAGATATGCTTCGAGCTTGTGTCATTTCATTCGGTAAGAAATGGGAGGAATCTCTTCCATTTGCTGAATTCTCGTATAACAATAGCTATCAAGCTAGTCTGAAGATGGCACCCTTTGAAGTTCTCTATAGACGTAAGTGCCGAACCCCTCTGAATTGGTCAGAGACTGGAGAACGAACTCTCATTGGTCCGGACATCATACAACATGCTGAAGATCAGGTTCGCGTTATTCGTGAACACTTGAAAGCTGCTCAGTCTCGTCAGAAGAGCAACTATGACCGCAAGCACAAGGAAATGGTTTACCAACCTGGCGAATACGCGTACCTTCGTGTCACTCCCATGAGAGGTACTCACCGCTTCGGAATCAAAGGCAAGTTAGCCCCTCGCTACATTGGCCCGTTCCGTATTCTTTCCAGAAGTGGACCAGTGGCATACCGTTTGGAATTGCCGCCGAACCTCTCTCAAGTCCACGATGTATTCCACGTGTCGCAACTCCGACGCTGCTTCAAAGACCCTATTCGTGAAGTGGAACATGATATGATTGAGCTGCAACAGGACTTGACTTATCAAGAACATCCAAGCCGCATTCTCGATCAGTCTGAACGTCGAACCCGCAACAAGACCGTCAAGTTCCTCAAAGTTCAGTGGTCGAATCATTCTGAAGATGAAGCCACTTGGGAACGCGAAGATCGTCTTCGTGAAGAATACCCTGATCTTTTTCCCGCTACCACTTAAATTCTCGAGACGAGAATTCTTGTAGTGGGGGAGATTTGTAACACTCTCACTGTCAGTGAACAGTAATCACTGTTACTGTTCATCTGTACTGTTCAAAACTTTTGTTTGATCAACTGGTTCAGTTCAAATTCAAATTCTCCTTTGATAATGTTGAATGCAATGAGATCATGGACTTGGTCATCTTGGATCAAAGCAATGCCAAGCTCAATTCAAATTGACTTTGAATTCAAATCAAATAAATTGCCTTGGTGGTATATTAAAAACATGTGGAAAATAAACATTGTCCAAAAATCCTTCAACCACTGCTAATAAATTCTAAATATTCAGTGGAGCATTAATCACCAAGTTGCAGATTTTATCGATCTCTAATAAATTATAAAGAAATCAAAACAATGATTAAAAAATCCCCATTAAATCATTTAATATTTATTGCCAATATTAAATGACTTTTAAATATGCCCAACTCTTTTGGGGCAGTAGCCTATGGCATAGCAATAATTATGGGACACCTCCCATATTTTACAAAAATACCTAAGTGGCTAAAATAATTACAAAAGAATAAACAGAAAAGAAAATAACAAAAATAAAAGAAAAAGGAACCTAGCCTACCCAACCCCCCTTCTACTGGGCCACCCCGGCCCAGCTAACCCCAGCCCACGCCGAAACCGGCCTGAGTGGCCCAACCCCCATCTATCCCCTACCTCCCGCTAAAGTGGGATGGCCATGGCGTGGAGGCCATCCCCTGGCTGCACACCGGCCGGCTGCCGTCGTGGCGCCCATCCCCTGGTTGCCGTCGACGGTAAGGAGGCCCCGACCCCGCCCAGGAACCCTAGTCCCCCTCCCCTCGCAGATCCCCCTCCTCCCCCACTACTTCTTCCCCGTGAGGCCGACCGCCATGCCCGCCTCGGCTGCGAGCTCGCCCGCGTAGCTGCCGACGCCGCCTCGACTTGCCACCAGTACAAGAAGCACCGCCGCCGCCGTCTGCTTCTTTCCCGACCCCGCGCCCGAGCCGGAGAGCCCCCGTTCGCCCGAATCGAGCCGCACCCGACGCCTCGGCCGCCACACCGCCGCGCCAATTGCCGTCACCACGCGCCCCCTCCGGCCTCCCCGACCTCGCCATCGAGCTCACTGTGAGCCGCGCCTCCAAATCCCTCTCTCTCCTCGCCGTGTTGGCCACTGCAATCCCCCTCCCCGCCGCGCTCTAGCCTCCGTCGAGCCATGGACGAAACCCGAGCCGCAGCTTCTCTGCTAGCGCAAGGCCGCTGGCCGGCTGCCCCTCACCACGCTACGACGCACTCCGTGGCCGCCGTGCCCCTGCTCCCCGTGCTCACCACGGCGCGCACGCGCTCGCTGCCAGCCACGGCCGCGCCGCCGTTCCTCTGCTCGTCGGCGTACAGCAACCCCCCCCCTAACTAAAGATCAAAGCTAATCTAATTAACCCCCCCCCCCTAAGTGACAGACATGTGGGCCCTGCCCTTTTATGGATTTATTAAAATGGCTAATTATAGTATGTGTGACTTACAGATGGACCCCACTGTCATATAAATATATTTAATGATTTCATTAAACTATGAGGATGACATGTGGGTCCAGGGCATTTGAATTTAATTAAATGTTTTATTAAGCATGTGGGGCTGACTAGTGGGTCCCCTCTGTCAGGTTTGACCAGTCAAACTATTCTGGATAATGTTCTGTTTTAATAATAAAAATAATTCAGAAATTCTTTTAAAAATGCTTTAAATATTAGAAAATCAATATCTTTTAAACCGTAACTCGGATCGAAAAACTTTATACATGAAAGTTGATCAGAAAAATATAACGAATACGAATACGCTATCCGTATGTCTACCACACCCCCTAGCGCACCGATCATCGACATTCCCCCCTTCGGGCTGTCTGCCGATAATTCCCAGTACCGATAAAAAGTACACGGATGAATTTATTCCGAACACGAAAGTTGTTCGGAATAGATCAACTAGCCCGGATACACCCCCCTTATGTTTTTCCGGTACCCACGACACCTCCGGCATGAAACCTTCCCCCTCCGGACACCCTGTCCGGTAATCACCCGGAGCCGGAAGTTCATCCCCGGATGAATTCCCGCTCCGAGCCTGATACCTCATACTGCGTTAGAACACCGTTAACATTGCATACGCCATGCTATTCATCTGTTTGTATATTATTACTGTGTATTTACTGTTTCCTCCCCCCCTTAATCTCCGGTAGACCCCGCTGCTACCGCCGACTACACCGCTGCCGGGTACGACTACTTCGTCGACGACCCTGCCCCCACCGTCGAGCTTGCAGGCAAGCAGAGCCATTCTCTTCCCCAGATATCGCCTACCTTTCCGTACATTTCTTGCACTAGGCATTGTTACTGCTGCTGCTACGTTATACTCCTATTCAATTGCATAGCCTGATTTTGTCGCCCCTTGATGTACCTTTCTTATCCTATGCTGCCTATTATACTTATGCATTATTCAGCAGTGAGCCCTGCGCATTGTTAGCTAGGATTAGATAGCGGGCCGTGATCACTCAGGGGAGTGAACACGGATACAATATATACAACTGCACAGGTACGGTACAATGCAGACACCGCCAAAGGCCCCTATCTGGGTTATGCCTAGTCACCTCAAGTGTGAGCTATCAAGGAGTAATCCTTGTACTCCACTCGAGGCTGACTTTGTCTTACCGCCTTAGGGTCCTGAACAGCGGTTGTCCTTAAGGTAAGAAGTCGGGCGACCCAACGGTGCCCGCGAGAGGTATATCGTCGGGAACGACAGGGAGGGTACGACCGACGTTACTGGCGTGCTTGGCCCCTGCTCGTATCTCGCGAGAGTTACCAAACCACGAAAGTCGAGCTCTACCAAGAGCACACGCGAGACAAGGTAAGGAGATGGTTCACCTTGTTGGTAACCGCAGTGACTTGGTGGGACGACAGGACAGGCACCGATGTACTGGTGGTCCTGACTGCTGTCGTTGACCGCGGGTCGGTTAAGTCGAGGCAACGATAACGGTTGTCACGCAGGTTAATTAAAATGCTAATGGTCCGGCGGATGACTTGAGAGACCCGTTGGTCTGTTCGCACTACCTACACGTGGGATTACGGTGTGGGCCCTCCGCGTCGTAGTTTGTCCGAAAGCTCTTCAGACGTCAGCAGTACTGCGGCCTGATCGCCGGGAAGTGGTCTTGTCTTATTTGCTGCAGCAGGTGTGTTTGGATTTGCTTTTTCTTCACCGGCCAGACTCGCACCGTGCAGGAGCGTGCAAGGGTGAGGGACCTAGACCCCTTGGCGCATAGGATATAGTCCGGCGGATGGCCTCTCTATTGAGCCTAGGATGGGCTGCGTCGTGTCGGATAGCCTCGGTGGGGCGTTCCCTAACAAGGTTCACGCCACCCTGGAGATCCGAGCGTGCAGGCTGAACAGTAGTGCACCCCTGCAGGGAGTTTAATCTATTCGAATAGCCGTGTCCACGGTAACAGGACGCTTTATGCTGAAGCTGGATCTTACCACTAGAAATTATTATTATTAAACTGTATGGTTCCGGGTTTTCTTCCTCGCGGGGATGTCGAGGAGGTGAACTCAGAGGCATAATTATTATTGTTAATCACTACAACTTATATTATACAATGTTGCAGCAACTTCTGCTTCGTTGTTACTTTATGCTTTATATGAACTGTTGGCTGATTCTTACCTCATGCTGCAAGACATCGTCGGAAGATGCTAGTCTTCGACAGGCCTAGCTTCTTACCCTTATTCTGATTTCTATCTGTCAGTCCATTATATACAGCCTCTTTTTTCCGTTGATACAATGCATAATGCTTAGTAGCGGACGTAAGACTCGCGGGTATACTAGATACTCACCTGCTTTATTTCCTTTACTGTTTTGCCTGATCGGCCGCTGCAGTCGACGTTGGAGCCCAGGAGCAGGAGTACCCCGGAGGAGGATACTACTACGTCGAGACCCCCGCTGACCAGGACCAGGAGTAGTTTCGGAGACTCCCAGGCAGGAGGCCTTGCCTTTTCGATCTGTATCTCTGATGTTATTTGTGCTAGCCTTCTTAAGGCAAAACTTGACTAACTATGTCTGTACTCAGATATTATGGTTTGTATGACTTATGTATTCGGGTCCGCGTGACCCCTCTTTATTGTAACATATTGGTTTATCCTTTTGTGTTTTAGTGTTGTGCTGTGATATTCTCACCGTGGCACCCTAATCTCAGCCGTGTACCCTGCGTGTATGATTACTGTACACGGATTGATTTTGGGGGCGTCACATGAGTGCTCAAAATATAAAAAAGGAGTGGATCAAATTGACTTGTACCTGGCTAGTGGTCTGGGGACGAGTCAAGATAAGATTCCAAAGAAGACCAAGTGTGAAACTTTAGTAGATTGAGTTCTCAACACAAAAATTACTTTTTCTCGTATTCCCTATCCCCCTTTCTTGCACGCAAACACCATTTGGAGACATTCGAGTCACGGACAGCGAGAGCTCTTGCACCTATTGTTCTTTTGTTACTTATTTCAATGTTAATATAGACTCTTGCATGTTATGTATTTAATTGAATCTCTAACCTTGATTGCTTTACTTTTCAAAGTTCTTTTATGGTTGCTAGCATGTCACCACAGAAATTATGTTGTTATCATTTACCTACTCGAGGACGAGCAGGAATTAAGCTTGGGGATGTTGATACGTCCAAAACGTATCTATAATTTTTGCTTGCTCCATGCATGTTTTGTGTGATATTGCTATGATCTAGATACACTTTCATACACTTTTGATCATATTTAGACTAACCTATTAACTCAGTGCACCCCAGTGCCAGTTCCTGTTTTCTGCTGTTTTTCTATTTCAGTTTTCCCCCACATAAAAAGTGCCAGAAAAATTCCGGGAAAAATACAGGAAAAATCAGCGTACAGGAAGCTTCGAGAAGAGCCCGGGAGGGGCCAGGGGGGCCCAGGCGGCCACCCGGCGCGGCCCCACCCCTGGCCGCGCCAGGGGGGCCCCTGGTCCACCTCTGGCTGCCCCCCTTCGCCTATTTATTCTCCGTCACGGGAAAACTCCAGAGGAGGAACCCTATTCCGCAAACTCGCCTCTGTTCCGCCGCCGCCGTGCTTCCGAAGATCGGGAGCACTAGAAGACCTCTTCCCGGCACCCTGCCGGAGGGAGGATTGACCTCCGGGAGTCTCCTCTCCACCATGGATGCTCCCCGGATGTCTTGTGAGTAGTTTTCCTTGGACCATGGGTCCGTGATCAGTAGCTATGTGATGTTCTCCTCCCCTCTTTGATCTTCATTGTTTAGACCTCGTGAGCTGCCCTACATGATCGAGGCACATATGTAATTCTTCTGTTGTTGCTATGCTGAGTTTGATGGGATCTGATGGATTATGAGATTATGTTCAGATTGTGATAGAGTAATATATTTGGTTTTTATCTCTTATATTTTTGTACTAAGTAATTCTTGCATGTTCTCCGTTGTTGTTTATTGCTTTGGCCAAGTAGTAGGTAGTGACTCCAAGAGGGAACGTTGTGCTAGATTGTGGGTTCATGCCCCCCGATGACACGCTTGAGTGACATAAACATGAGTCTAGGGGATGTGTTGTTGCCACAAGGGGAAAAACAATGGTGCTTGTAACCGCGGTTACAAGGATTGTTTACTTTACGCAAAGTTATTTTTAATGCAGTTGTCTGTTGCTTTGGGTTTACACTTTGGGTGGGGCTCGCAACTTAATACCAGCGAGATGTTCTGGATAGATATCTCAAGGTGGATGATTAGTAGGAGATGCAGATTGATTTCGGTCTATTTATTTTGGCGTACTGCCTGTGCTTTTGAGCCTCTTTCTTTCTTTTGTAGCATAGTTAGCATTGCGGTACGTTCATAATCCTGTCAATTGCCCTTCTGTAATTTGTTTACCTCGCGTAGCAGTTTTATCGTCTTTTGGGAGAGAGACATCACTAATGAACATCACGTATCCCGGTCCATATCCTCATTATTATTTCCAAGCTATATTTACTTTACTGCTTTTACTTACTCTCATTATCCCTTGCGTTTTATCCTTTGTGAACAAAAAGACCGGAGAGATTGACAACCTCCCTGAACTTCGTTGGGAACAAAGTTATCTGTGTCTGTGTATAGGTCCGCGTCAGTGTCGCCGCTGACACCTACTTATCATCTCTGGAGTCCTACTGGAGACAAACCTTGGTATCTTCACCGAGGGAAAACTGTTGCTGCACTACATCTCAACCTTCCACTTGGGGTAACCAACGAAGGGCGAGAATCCATCAGTCCCCACATAGCTATATGCATGCTCATCTATATGGAGTACAAGGATAAGAGGGAGTACTAGTGTGGATCTTTCAAAAGGATAGTAGTGTTGCCCCTGTCTCTCTTTTTATTTTTATTTTTCTCCTTTTTCTATTTTTTTGTATTTGTTTGGTGGCCTCAATGGCTCTTTCTATTTAACTCTCATTTGTCCTCTTTGGGATCTTTTACTTTGTCCACTTTGGGATCTTTTCCTCACTTAAGGGCAAAACTCTAATTTACAAGAGGGTATAGTAGATCTTTCACACTTTACAAGGTACTCAAATCATAAAGAAGATGTAGCTATCATGATGTATGCAATGTATGCCGCTTCCAGTGTAGCAGGAACATGTATGACATGAAGATCAAGTTACGAAGAGGTGGATGTTGCATGGCAATATATCTCGGAGAGGCTATGGAAATTCCTTGATAAGTAGGTATGGTGGCTGTTTTGAGGAAAGATATAAGGAGGTTTATGATGACAGAGTGTATCATGCCAAGGGTTTGGATGTACCGGCGAAGGTGGACGCCAACTCTCGGAGTGAGAAGAAAGCAATGCACGGCACATGAAAGGCTAGCAAATATGAGGAGGTGGAAGTGTCAACTTTCAATACTTACATTAGTCCGAAGAACTCATGCACTTATTATCGGTAACTCTCAATCTAATAAGGAGGTTCAGAAAGAGACAAGTACCCCGAGGAGGAGTGTATGGGGGTTTGGTTATCCTTGCGCATCCTCTACTCATGGTACATGAGTGTACTCTAATATTCGATCCCTCCAAAGATTAGCGATCCATCTAGTAGCTAGAGTTCTCAACTAGTTTTGTAGGTTTTGAAAATAAACACGGATTGCCCAATATACGACACCTATCACTAATAGGCTAGAGATCTTGACACCAAAAGTTCAAACGTTACTCGCATCAATAACTAAAATTAAATAGCCAGATCAATTACTTACTCTCAAAACAAGACACAACTCAGTGCAACAACCAACTCTCTTAACAAGATAAACATGAAAACTAAAGAGAGTTCCAGCAAAAAACTAAACAAAATCCAAGGCTCTTGCTAAAGACAAACTAAGACTAAAACTAAACATGGCAGTAGCTACGAAAAGATAAAGAACAGACAACAGCAAAAAGATAGGCATGAAAAATCCTATGATGTGTTCTAGATTTTGAAAGTGGAGCGTGTTTCTCTCCCACACAAAGTAAGACGGGGTCTAACTTGTTATGAACAGAAAGAAAAGCTAAAGAAAACTAAAAATAAAACCTAAGAGTGAGACGCTCCAAGCATAGCACATAACGCATGAAGTGATAAAAATATAGTGAGACGAAGGACGAACTGATGATTGTTGATGGAGAAGGGGATTCACGGGGGCATCCCCAAGCTTAGACGCTTGAGTCTCCTTGAATATTTATTGGGGATCCATGGGGGCATCCACAAGCTTGAGCGCTTGACACTCCTGGATCTTTTTTCATCATCTTCCATCGCACACTTGAAAACTCCCTTCATACATAACTCATCATAAGCTGATTAGAGAGGTTAGTACCCTTAATAAAATAATTTTTTCCCACTGGATATAAATATATTCTTGAAGAGCTACTGATTCTCAATATTTCCAAAAGGTTTTTGCAAAGAAAAAGCAAGCTTAACGTTTGCAAAAGTAAGGAGAGAAAAAACGTGGCAGAATCTGTGAAAAGCAGAATAGCAGGTAGTAAAGAATTTTTTGGGGGCACTTCTGCAACTCAAATCAAAAAACTCAGAACATACGAAAGTTCCGAGATTGTATAGATCACGTTTTGTATGAAAATTCAGCTCAAAAATATAAACTGGTGATTTGATCCGTTTTTTCCCGTCACGAAGACAGAATATGTTTTCTGGACATCATGTCACAACTTTCGCTTCCCTTGTCATACGAGGCTATAACTTGGCACAAAGCTTGAAAATAAAGATACAATGATGTTGCTACAGTAGTACAATCATCAAGACCACTAAAAATAGAAGTAAAAACATCTTGGGTTGCCTCCCAACAAGCGCTTTCTTTTACGCCTTTAAGCTAGGCATAAGGCAAAAGAAGAATCAAGTTTTATCAAGAGAAAGAGAATAGCTAGCCCGTGTAACGGACTCAAAAGGTAACTTGATTTTCTTCCCAGGGAAGTGTTCCATCCCCTTTTTGAGAGGGAATTGAAATTTATATTCCCCTCTTTCATGTCAATGATAGCACCAACGGTGCGGAGAAAAGGGCGTCCCAAAATAATTGGACATAAATGTTCACACTCTATATCCATAATAATAAAATCAATGGGAACATAGTTGTCATTGACAATGATAAGAACATCGTCGATCTTCCCCAAAGGTTTCTTTATGGAAGAGTTGACAAGACGAACACCAAAAGAACAAGAATCAAAAGGTTTCAATTCAAACATATCATACATTCTTTTGGGCATGACGGAGGTTCAGCAAAGCAGGTTTACTCTCATAAGAAGGTGCTGAAGTAGCAGGTGTAGCAATAGGAGTGCAGATAAAGTCACTTTGTTATGACTAGTGAAGTGACACAACTTGGTGTTCTCGGAGGAACCCATAGCAGCAGCAAGCAAGATAACTATTTTTTGCTTTTTGATAAAGGACACTAAAGCAAAAACTGAAAGGTAAACTAACAAGACTAAAAAGCAAAGATAAAAGATAGTGTGCAACTCCCCTATCTAGAAGAGTGGAGTCCCCGGCAACGGCGCCAGAAATTGCTTTTGATGGTGCGATATCTCGTCCCCTCGTTGGTTACCCAAAGTGGAAGGTTGAGATGTAGATAGCGGCAATTTCCCTTGGTGAAGATACCAAGGTTGAGGATCGACCAGTAGGACTCAAGATTGACAAGTAGGTGGCAACGAAACAATGGCACCGTTTTTAAGACAAAAGTTGCTTCCTTGACCTGGACCTGCACACACAACAAATAACTTTGCTCCCAACGAGTTCAAAGAGGTTGTCAATCTCTCCGGCCTTGTTGTTTACAAAGGATCAAACGCACGGGATAATAGTGATAGTGATAGCAACGGAAAAGTAAATAAAGCAGTAAATAAATAGCGGGTGTAAACAGTATTGGAAATATGGACCGGGGTCCTATGATGTTCACTAGTGATGTCTCTCTCCCAAAAGACGATAAAATATCCATGCGAGGTAAAAAAATTACAGCTGGGCAATTTACAAGATTATGTGCGCAAACCAATGCTAACTATGCTATAAAGAAAGGAAGAGGCTCAAAAGCATGGGCGGTACGCCAAGACAAGTAGACCGAAATCCATCTGCATCTACCTACTAATCATCCACCTTGAGATATCTATCCAGAACATCTCGCTGGTATTAAGTTGTGAATCCCACCCAAGGTGTAAACTCAAAGTAACAGACAACTGCATTAAAGAACTTTGCGTAAAGTAAACAATCCTTGCACCCGCAAGTACAAGCACCATTGTTTTCTCCCTTGCGGCAACAACACATCCCCTAGACTCATGTTTCTGTCACTCAAGCTAGTCATCAGGGGGCATGAACCCACAATCATGCATAACGCTCCCTCTTGGAGTCACTACCTACTACTTTGCCAAAGCAATAAACAGCAACGGAGAACATGGAAGAATTACTCAAGAACATAAATATAAAAGAGGAGAATCAAATATATTACTCAAACACAATCTTAACATAATCTCATAATCCATCGGATCCCAGCAAACTCAACATAGCAACAGCAGAAAGATTACATACGTGCCTCGATCATGTAGGGCAGCTCACGAGGTCTAATCCATGAAGAACAAAGAGGGGAGGAGAAGATCACATAGCTACTGATCATAGACCCATGGTCCCAGGTGGACTACTCACGGTTCATCCGAGAAGCATCCATGGTGATGGAGAAGCTCCCGGAGGTGGTTCCTCCCTCCGGCAGGGTGCCGGGAAGAGGTCTCCTGGTGCTCCCGATCTTGGAAGCGCGGCGGCGGCGGAACAGAGGAGAGATCACGAAAAAGGGTTCCCGTCACGGGGGTTTCACGTCACGGAGAATATATGGGCGAGGGGTGGCAGCCAGGGGGGCCACCAGAGGTCCAGGCGGCCCCCTGGCACGGCCCCACCCTAGGGAGCGTCGGGAGGGCGCCTGGGGCCCTGGTGGGTCCCCTCTGCCCCCCCCCCCCCCCTCGGTGATTCCCGAAGCTTCCAAAGACTGATTTTTTATTGGATTTTCCCAAAATTTTGGAGCACTTTTAATATGGGGGAAACCTGAAATAGAAAAACAGCAGAAAACAGGAACTGGCACTGGGGTGCACTGAGTTAATAGGTTAGTCCAAATATGATCAAAAGTGTATGGAAGTTCATCAATATCATAGCAATATCACACAAAAGTGGCATGGAGCAAGCAGAAATTATAGATACGTTTTGGACGTATCATTGGGCAACGTGTTCATTATCCAATTCTCTAAAATTCACAATGTTACTCCTCAATTGGATAATTTTAGCAGGTGGGTAGTACTTCCCAATAAAAGCATTTTTGCACTTATCCCAAGAATCTATGCTATTCCTAGGAAAAGATTGAAACCAGATTTTCGCTTCTCCTCTCAAAGAGAAAGGAAAAATCTTGAGCTTAACAACATCACCTTCTACTTCTTTATACTTTTGCATATCACATAATTCAACAAAATTATTCAAGTATAAAGCAGCATCATCTCCAGCACCAGAGAATTGGTCTCTCATAACAAGGTTTAGTAAAGCAGTTTAATTTCATAAGAGGTAGCTGAAGTGGCAGATGTGGCAATAGTAGTGCAGATAAATTCTTTGTTGTTGTGACTGGTGAAGTCACACAACTTGGTGTTTTCAGTGGAACCCATAGTATCAGTAAGTGTGGCAGATTTTTTTGTAATTTTTGATATAAGACACAAAGATAAAAACAAAAAGGTAAACTAACAAGACTAAAAAGTAAAGGTAAAAGGTAGTGGGAAACTCCCCTATCTTATCACTCGGAGTCCCCGGCAACGGTGCCAGCAATTTTCTTGATGGCGTGGAAGTGGTAATGGCTTCTCGGCCTTCGTTCGTTACCCCAAGTGGAAGGTGAGATGTAGGATAGCAGCAAATTTCCCCTATGTAGAGGATATGGTTTGTCTCCCGTAGGACTCCGGCAGATGATAAGTAGGTGTCAGCGGCACAAATGACGTGGACCTGCACACAACACAATTAACTTTGCTCCCAACGAAGTTCAGAGAGGTTGTCAATCTCTCCGGTCTTGTTGTTTACAAAGGATCAAAACACAAGGGATAATGATAATGATAGCAACTGAAAGTAAATACTAAAAAGTAAATGAGTGTGTAACAATAATGAGAATATGGACCGGGGTCCCGTGATGTTCACTAGTGATGTCTCTCTCCCAAAAGACGATAAGACTGCTATGCGAGGTAAACAAATTACAGATGGGAAATTGACAGGATTAAAAACGCACCGCAAAGCTAACTATGCTACAAAAGAAAGGAAGAGGCTCAAAAGCATGGGTAGTACGCCAAAATAAGTTGACCGAAATCCATCTGCATCTACTACTAATCATCCACCTTGAGATATCTATCCAGAACATCTCGCTGGTATTAAGTTGTGAGCCCCACCCAAAGCAACAGAAAACAGCATTAAATAGAACTTTGCATAAAGTAAACAATCCTTGCAACCGCGGTTACAAGCACCGTTGTTTTCCCCCTTGTGGCCACAACACATCCCATAGACTCATGTTTCTGTCACTCAAGCGTGTCATCAGGGGGCATGTACCCACAATCGAGCATAATGTTCCCTCTTGGAGTCACTACCTACTACTTGGCCAAAGCAATAAACAGCAACGGAGAACATGCAAGAATTACTTAGGAACAAAAATATAAGAGATAAAAACCAAATATATTACTCTATCACAATCTGAACATAATCTCATAATCCATCAGATCCCATCAAACTCAGCATAGCAACAACAGAAGAATTACATATGTGCCTCGATCATGTAGGGCAGCTCACGAGGTCTAAACCATGAAGAACAAAGAGGGGAGGAGTACATCAAATATCTACTGATCATGGACCCATGGTCCAAGGTATACTACTCACGGCACATCCGGTAAGCGTCCATGGTGGAGGAGAAACTCCCGGAGGTCGATCCTCCCTCTGGCAGGGTGCCGGGAAGGGTCCTGATGGTGCTCTCGATCTTGGCAGCGTGGCGGCGGCGGCACAGAGGCGAGTTTGCAAAATAGGGTTATGTCTTCGGAGGTTTCCCGTGACGGAGATTAAATAGGCGAAGGGGGCAGCCAGGGGGGCCAGCAGGCGCCTGGGCACCTGGTGGTGGCCCCCCGACCCTCCTTCGGAGCACTGGAAGCTTCCGGTACGCTGATTTTTTACGTGATTTTTCCCGGATTTTTGGAGCACTTTTTATATGGGGGAAAACTGAAATAGAAAAACAGCAGAAAACAGAAACTAGCACTTGTGTGCACTGAGTTTGTAGGTTAGTCCAAATATGATCAAAAGTGTATGAAAGTGTATCTAGATCATAGCAATATCACACAAAACATGCATGGAGCGAGCAGAAATTATCAATTCGTTTGAGACGTATCAATCCTCGACTCATGGTACATGAGTGTACTCTAATATCCGATCCCTCAAAATATTAATGGTCCATCTAGTAGCTAGAGTTCTCAACTAGTTTTGTAGGTTTTGAAAATAACACAGATTGCCCAAAATACGACACCTATCACTAATAGGCTAGATCTCTTGACACCAAAAGTTCAAACACATTACTCACAACCATACCTCAAAACTATTGCAAGTTACTACCAAAGTTTTAAATAGCGCGCTATAGCTTCGCTATAGCAAATTCAGAGGGCTCCCGCTAAAGCTATGCACTTTTAACGCTAAATAGAAATTGCCGCTAATAGCTCGTTAAATAGCGCTAAAACGCTAAATTGAGCAAAAAAAGCGATATTTCTTCCGCTAAACTGTTGCATTGCACATATGAATTTGAAAGTTGGACTTGATTATGTAATATGCACTCCATTTATTGCTACAATCGTCATGGTTGTTCAGTAAAAGTTTGTATCATTGATATTTCTTAAATGATATAGATATATAATGCCTATTTTTCCTGAAAGTTTCCTTATTTTTAGGAAAACGCTAAATGGATTAGCGCTGCTATAGCCTCTCTATAGCTTTATTAACGTTTGGAACATGCCGCCGCTAAGAATCATAGCCCGCTATTTTAAACTATGGTTACTACTAAAATTAAATAGCAACCTCAATTACCTACTTTCAAGACAAGACACAACTCAGTGCAACAACCAACTCTCTTAACAAGATAAACATGAAAACTAAAGAGAGTTCCATAAACAAACTAAACAAAAGCCAAGGCTCTTGCTAAAGACAAACTAAGACTAAAACTAAAACTAAACATGGTAGTAGATATGAAAAGATACAGAACACACAACAGTAAAAAGATAGGCATGAAAAATCCTATGATGTGTTCTAGATTGGAGTGGAGCGTGTTTCTCTCCCACACAAAGTAAGCTGGGGTTAAACTTGTTACGAACAGCAAGCGAAGCTAAAGAAAACTAAAAAGTAAACCTAAGAGCGTGACGCTCCAAGCATAGCACATAACGCATGAAGTGATAAAAATATAGTGAGACAAAGGACAAACTGATGATTGTTGATGGAGAAGGGGATGCACGGGGGGCATCCCCAAGCTTAGACGCTTGATTCTCCTTGAATAATTGTTGGGTATTCATGGGGGCATCCCCAAGCTTGAGCGCTTGACACTCCCGAATCTTCTTTCATCATCTTCCATCGCACACTTGAAAACTCCCTTCATATATAACTCATCATAAGCTGATTAGAGAGGTTAGTACCCTTAATAAAATAATTTTTCCCAACTGGATATAAAGAAATTCTTGAAGAGCTACTGTTTATCAAAATTTTCAAAAGGTTTTTGCAAAGAAAAAGCAAGCTTAAGGTTTGCAAAAGTAAGGAAAGGAAAACGTGGCAGAATCTGTGAAAAACAGAACAACAGGTAGTAGAGAATTTTTTCGGGGCACTTCTGCAACTCAAATCAAAAAACTCAAAACATACGAAAGTTTCAAAATTGTATAGAGCTTGTTGTGTAAAAAAACAGCTCAAAAAGATGAACTGGTGATTTGATCCGATTTTTTCCGTCAGGTAGACAGGATCTGTTTTCTGGACAGCATGTCACAACTTTTGCTTCCCTTATCATAAGAGGCTATAAATTGGCACAAAGCTTGAAAATAAAGATACAATGATGTTGCTACAGTAGTAAAAATCATAAAGAGCACTAAAAATAGAAGTAAAAACATTTTGGGCTGCCTCCCAACAAGCGCTTACTTTTACGCCTTTAAGCTAGGCATAAGGCAAAAGAAGAATCAAAGGTCTCCAAGATCATCGGAGTCATAAAAACCTTCGAATTTATTTTCAATAAGCTCATTCTTCTTCTTCCTAACAAAGCGGTACTTACCTTTCGCCTTACCGCGTAAGCGTATGTGCCCGTTACCAATATCAATGAAGCCTTTCATAGCTCGGAGGAAGTCCCTCCCAAGCACGATGTTGCTTTGGTTTGGCTCCATGATGAAGAAATCCATCGGTGCAGCCCTATGGAGGAATGCAACTTGGACTTCTTTTACCTTTCCTTTGACCTCTGAAATATCTCCATTAGCATGTTCATGATAAGATGACAATTTATCCATATCTAGTTTCAAAGAATCATAAACTATTTTTGGCATAGTAGAAACCACGGATCCAATATCACAAAAAGCAAGGAAGTCTTGGTTAGAGATGCTAATCCTAACAAAGGGCTCCCAATCATCATCTATCTCCAACATTTATTTTTTGTTGGACTTAAATTCCTCTACCTTTCTCAAGTCTAGAGCATCCATCCTCTTTTCAATAGTGACAAGTCTATCTATAACAGTATCAATACTACGATCATAAACAAAATAACTAGATAGACTATGCAAAATATCAAGAGATCTAGCTTCATCACACTCTAAAAAGTCTCCTTGAGCTATAATATCAAGAGAGTGTTACCTCACTTAAAGAGACCATGGTAAAAATTCCTAAGAACAATTTTTATAGGTATCCAAAGCATAATTCTTTTATGTGCTTCAGAAATTATGTCCCATGCCTTCTTCATACTTTCTCCATCCCTTTGACGGAAATCGAGAACTTCCGATTCCCGCAAAGCACCAAGTCCTAACATGTTCATCTAAACAAGGAGGACTACTAATAGCAAGATAAATAAAAATTTTGTGATCTTTGATATAAGACACAAAGATAAAAACTGAAAGGTAAACTAGCAAGACTAAAAAGCAAAGGTAAAAGGTAGTGGGAAACTCCCCTATCTTAGCACTCGGAGTCCCCGTCAACGGCGCCAGAAATTTGCCTGATACGCGAGAGAAGATAGCTTCTCGCCCTTCGTTGGTTACCCCAAGTGGAAGGTGAGATGAAGCATAGCGGCAAGTTTCCCTCAGTGAAGATACCGAGGTTTGTCTCCAGTAGGACTCCGGAGATGATAAGTAGGTGTCAGCGGCGCAACTTACGTGGACCTGCACACAGAATATAACTTTGATCCCAACGTAGTTCAGAGAGGTTGTCAATCTCTTCGGTCTTGTTGTTTACAAAGGATCAAACACAAGGGATAATGATAGTAGTGATAGCAACTAGAAATTAAAAGCATCAAAGTAAATAAAAGTGTAAACAGTGATGCGAATATGGACCGTGATCCCGTGATGTTCACTAGTGATGTCTCTCTCCCAAAAGACGATAAAACTGCTATGCGAGGTAAACAAATCACAGTTGGGCAATTGACAGGAGTATAAACGCACCGCAATGCTAAATATGCTACAAAGAAAGGACGAGACTCAAAAGCATGGGCGGTACACCAAAATAAGTAGACTGAAATCCAACTGCATCTACTACTAATTATCCACCTTGAGATATCTATCCAGAACATCTCGCTCGTATTAAGTTGTGAGCCCCACCCAAAGTGTAAACCCAAAGCTACAGACAACTACATTAAAAGCACTTTGCGTAAAGTAAACAATCCATGCAACCGTGGTTACAAGCACCGTTGTTTTCCCCCTTGTGGCAACAGCACATCCCCTAGACTCATGTTTCTGTCCCTCAAGCGTGTCATCGGGGGGCATGAACCCACAATAGTGCATAACGTTCCCTCTTGGAGTCACTACCTACTACTTGGCCAAAGCAATAAACAGCAATGGAGAACATGCAAGAATTACTTAAGAACAACAATATAAAAGATAAGAACCAAATATATTATTCAATCACAATCTGAACATAATCTCATAATCCATCAGATCCCAGCAAACTCAGCATAGCAACAGCAGAAAGATTACATATGTGCCTCGATCATGTAGGGCAGATCACGAAAACTAAACCATGAAGAACAAAGAGGGGAAGAGAACATCACATAGCTATAGATCACAGACCTTCGAGGCTTTGGAAGGTTCCGTTGCACTGATTTTTTATCCGATTTTCCTGAATTTTTGGAGCACTTTTAATATGGGGGAAACCTGGAATAAAAAAGGAGAAAACAGGAACTCGCACTGTGGTGCACTGAGTTAATAAGTGATACGTCAAAAACGTATCTATAATTTATGCTTGCTCCATGCCTCTTTTGTGTGATATTGCTATGATTTTGATGAACTTCCATACACTTTTGATCATATTTGGACTAACCTATTAACTCAGTGCACCCCAGTGTCAGTTCCTGTTTTTTTGATATTTTTCTATTTCAGGTTTCCCCCTTATTAAAAGTACCAGAAAAAATCCGGGAAAAATATAGGAAAAATCAGCGTACCGGAAGCTTCGCGAAGAGCCCAGGAGGGGCCAGAGGGGAGCTAGAGGGCCCCAGGCGGCCAGACGGCCCGGCCAGGCCCCTGGCCGCGCCAAGGGGGCGTCTGGAGCCTCTGGCCCACCTCTGGTTGCCCCCTTTCGCCTATTTATTCCCCGTGACGAGAAACCCTCGGGGACGGAACCCTTTTTCGCGATCTCTCCTCTGTTCCGCCGTCGCCGCGCTTCCAAGATCGGGAGCACCAGAAGACCTCTTCCTGGCACCCTGCCGGAGGGAGGAATCACCTCCGGGAGCTTCTCCACCACCATGGATGCTTCCCGGATGAACCGTGAGTAGTCCACCTTGGACCATGGGTCCATGATCAGTAGCTATGTGATGTTCTCCTCCCCTCTTTGTTCTTCATGGATTAGACCTCGTGAGCTGCTCTACATGATCGAGGCACATATGTAATTTTTCTGCTGTTGCTATGCTAAATTTGCTGGGATTCGATGGATTATGAGATTACGTTCAGATTGTGATTGAGTTATATATTTGATTCTCTTATTTTATATTTATGTTCTTGAGTAATTCTTGCATGTTCTCCGTTGCTGTTTATTGCTTTGGCCAAGTAGTAGGTAGTGACTCCAAGAGGGAGCGTTATGCATGATTGTGGGTTCATGCCCCCTGATGACTAGCTTGAGTGACAGGAACATGAGTCTAGGGGATGTGTTGTTGCCACAAGGGGGAAAACAACGGTTGTCGTCATTTAGTAACAACAGATGCCATAGGGATGGCCAAAGAGAAGGGAAGACTCGAGGGAGAACTATGTCGATGGTGCCGGGAACGGGTTGGGCACAAGCACAGTGACGGACACCACGATGTACCCAGGTTCGGGGCTCTCCGGAGAGATAACACCCCTACTCCTGCTTGTCTGCTTGCTATAAATGATCTCACGAACTACAATCAATGCTCATGGAGCTTCTCAGAGGAAGAAGAGACCTGCCGTGGGCATGGCTCTCCTCTGCTTCTCTACAGGAACTACTATGGGAAGTAAATGTGAATGGGGCGTCCCTCTCACAGGAGGGGTACCCCGGGCTCTTATAGTGTGAGCTCGGGGTACTACGGTCATTTCAGTCGGGTGCTGGCCCCAGCTGTCATCCTCTCGTCGGCTGGGGTCCACCGACTGCAAATCTCCGGTTGACCCGGACTTGTCAAGCGGCTGCCCATGCTGTAGATTCTAGGTAATGATGAATGAACAGTGGAGCTATGATCTCTGGTCTTGTCGTCCTGTCTCCGGATTCAGAGGAAAAGGGTGACAACACTCCTCTGACAGATCGGCGAAGTGACTTAGCTTACTGCCACCCGCATCTCTCGGGATCATGCATTTATGACCTTGTACCAGAGGCATCCAATCTGGACAAGGTCAACTCTTGAGCCGATTGAAGGGTGGGCCGATTGCGCCTGGGCCGACTGCTCGCATTCGGCATGGTCGATTGCTTCAGGGCAATCGGCCATGCGACTGCCTAGCTCGGCCCAGCAGCAGCCCAATCAGCCTCATCCTTGTCTTGAAAGATTGCTTTCGTCTGGGTGACCCTACCCGGGTATCATTCCCCCGACAACGGTGCTTGTACTTGCGGGTGCAAGGATTGTTTACTTTACGCAAAGTTCTTTAATGCAGTTGTCCATTGCTTTGAGTTTACACTTTGGGTGGGATTCGCAACTTAATACCAGCGAGATGTTCTGGATAGATATCTCAAGGTGGATGATTAGTGGGTAGATGAAGATGGATTTTGGTCTACTTGTCTTGGCGTACCGCCCGTGCTTTTGAGCCTCTTCCTTTCTGTTTTGCATAATTAGCATTGGTTTGCGCACATAATCCTGTCAATTACCCAGCTGTAATTTGTTTACCTCGCGTGGCTATTTTATCGTATTTTGGGAGAGAGACATCACTAGTGAACATCATGGGACCCCGGTCCATATTCCTACCACTATTTACGCCTTCAATTTACTTTCAGTATTTACTTTTCAGTTGATACCACTATCACTATTATCCCATGCGTTTTATCCTTTGTAAACAACAAGGCCGGAGGAATTGACAACTCCTCTGTACTCGTTGGGAGCAAAGCTATCTGTGTGTGTGCAGGTCTAGGATAAGCAAGTGATTATCAACGACGCCTCACTTATCGAACCACCTACTTGTCGACCTTGGAGTCCTACGGGAGACAATCTTAAAACCTCGGTATCTTCACCGAGGGAAACTTGCCGTTACGCTACATCTCACCTTCCAGTTGGGGTAACCAACGAGGGCGAGAAGTTATCTCGTGTATCAAGAAAATTTGTGGCGCCGTTGCCGGGGACTCCACTCTTCAAGATAGGGGAGTTGCACACTATCTTTTATCTTTGCTTTTTAGTCTTGTTAGTTTACCTTTCAGTTTTTGCTTTAGTGTCTTTTATCAAAAATCAAAAAAATAGTTATCTTGCTTGCTGCTGCTATGGGTTCCTCTGAGAACACCAAGTTGTGTGACTTCACTAGTCACAACAACAGTGACTTTATCTGCACTCCTATTGCTACACCTGCTACTTCAGCACCTTCTTATGAGATTAAACCTGCTTTTCTAAACCTTGTTATGAAAGATCAATTCTCTGGTGCTAGAGATGATGCTGCTTTGCATTTAAATAATTTTATTGAGCTTTGTGATATGAAAAAGTACAGAGAAGTAGATGGTGATATTGTTAAGCTTAAGCTTTTTTCTTTCTCTTTGAGGGATGAAGCTAAAATCAGGTTTCAATCCTTGCCTAAGAATAGCATAGATTCTTGGGATAAGTGCAAGGATGCTTTTATCGGGAAGTACTACCCCCTGCTAAGATTATCCAGTTGAGTAGCTTTATTATGAATTTTAAACAATTGGATAATGAACATGTTACCCAAGCTTGGGAACGCATGAAATCTCTTGTTAAGAATTGCCCCACACATGGTTTGACTACTTGGATGGTTATCCAGACTTTTTATGCAGGCTTGAACTTTACCTCGTGGAACCTGCTAGATTCGGCCGCGGGAGGAACCTTTATGTCAACTACTTGGTGCTTCCACAAAACTTCTCGATAAGATGATGACCAACTATTACCAATGGCACACCGAAAGAGATCCAACAGGTAGGAAGGTAAACTCTGTCGAGGAGATCTCCTCCCTAAATGAAAAAGTTGACTTGATTATGTCTCTACTTACCAAGCAATCTCCTATTGATCCTCAAAATGTTCCTTTAAATTTTTTGATTGCTCAGGATCAAATAGATGTGAACTTTATTTCTAGAAACAACTTCAACAACAATGCTTATAGGAGTAACTTTGGTAGCAATCCTAGACCGTTCCCCTCCAACAACTATGGGAACAACAACACTTATCCTAGCACCAAAAACTCCACTTCTGAATTAGAGAGTATGCTTGAAGACTTTATCACTACCCAAAAGGCCTTCAATAAGAGTGCAGAGGAAAACTAGACAAACTAGATACCCTCTAGTCGAAGGTAGACAATTTAGCCCACGAAATAGAATTGCTTAAAATTAGAACTTCTCCCCTTGAGGAGAGGAAGGTCACTCCTATGAATGCTATACAATTGCAAATTAATGAAAACATTAGGATGATGGCTAAACTCAAAGAGAGATGGGCTAGAGAAAAGGAGGAAGAAGATAGAATTAAGAGCCTTCATACACACATACTGTTGCTACTATCCAAGTTGTTGAGGATATCCAAACTCTTAGCACCCAATGCACCCCTAGTCCCATAGGACCTATTAATGGTGATGCTACGACCTCAACTGTAGAAGAAGAAATTCCTATGACTATAGAAGCTACCAAACAAGTGAGCCTAAAGGACACCACTACCACTTTACTTGATAGTAGTGACCTTGATTTTGATAATTGCACCCTTTCTGAAGTTATTCATTTCCTTCACAAGATGTCTAGAGACCCCCACACTAGCACACTTAATCTTGCCTTCACGGAGCATATCACTAATGCTCTCATCAAAGATAGGGAGGAGAAGCTTAGGGTAGAAGCCTCCATACCTAGAAAGCTAGAAGATGGTTGGGATCCTATGATTAAAATTAAGTTGAATAACTTTTCTTGCTATGCTTTATGTGATGTTGGAGCTAGTACCTCTGTTATGCCCAAAAGAATGTATGATATATTTGAATTGAAACCTTTTGATCCTTGTTCTTTTGGTGTTCGTCTCATCGATTCTTCCGTAAAGAAACCTTTGGGGAAGATAGATGATGTTCTTATCATTGTCAATGACAATTATGTTCCCGTTGATTTTACTATTATGGCCATTGAATGTGAACCTTCTTGTCCAATTATTTTGGGACGTCCTTTTCATCGCACCGTAGGTGCTGTTATTGATATGAAAGAAGGGATTATAAAATTCCAATTCCCTCTGAATAAAGGGATGGAACACTTCCCTAGGAAAAAGATTAATTGCCTTTTGAGTCCGTCACACGGGCTAGTTATTTTCTTGAAAAAACTTGATCTATTTGCATTAAGCCTAGCTAATGGCTTTAAAGAAGCGCTTTCGAGAGGCAGCCCGCAACGAATTTAGGTTTTCCTTTTTGTTTCTTCTGTTTTTAGTGGTCTTGATGATTTTTACTACTGTAGCAACATCATTGTATCTTTACTTTTCAAGCTTTGTGCCTTTTATAGCCTCATACGACAAGGGAAGTGAAAGTTGTGACATGCTGTCCAGAAAACAGATTCTGTCCTCGTGACTAGAAAAATCAGAGAAAAATTCCAGTTCATCTTTTTGAGCTGAATTTTTTACACAGCGTGCTCTATACAATTACGAAACTTTCGTATGTTCTGAGTTTTTTTATTTGAGTTGCAGAAGTACCCCTAAATAATTCTTTACTACCTGCTGGTCTGTTTTTCACAGATTCTATCATGTTTTGCCTTTTCTTCGTTTTTCAAACCCTAAGCTTGTTTTTTATTTGCAAAAACCTTTTGGCACTCTTGAGAAACAGTAGATATTCAAGATTATCTTTATTCCCAGTAGAGAAAAAATTATTTTATTATGGGTACTAACCTCGCTAATCAGATTATGATGAGTTGTGTATGAAGGGAGTTTTCAAGTGTGCGAGGGAAGATGATGAAAGAAGATTAAGAAGTGTCAAGCGTTCAAGCTTGGGGATGCCCCAATGCATCCCCAAGAAATATTCAAGGAGACTCAAGCGTCTAAGCTTGGGGATGCCCCCGTGTATCCCCTTCTCCATCAACAATTATCAGTTCGTCTCTCGTTTCACTATATTTTTATCACTTCATGCGTTATGTGCTATTCTTGGAGCGTCTCGCTCTTAGGTTTTGTTTTTCTTTTTCTTTAGCTTTTCTTGTTGTTCATAACAATTTAGAGCCCAGCTTTCTTTGTGTGGGAGAGAAACCTGCTCCACTTCCAAAATTTAGAACACAACATAGGACTTTTTCCTGCTTATCTTTGTTGTGTTTGTTCTTTATCTTTCCATAACTGCTGTCATGCTTTGCTCTTAGCTTTCATGTTTATCTTTTAAAAGAGATTTTGATTAGTTTGTTGCTAGAACTCTCTTGAGTTTTCATGTTATCTTGTTTAGAGAGTTTGCCTGTTGCACTGAGTTTTGTGTCTTGACTTGAAGTAGGTAATTGAGGTTGCTATTCTTTTTGTAGTAGTAACTTGCAAAAGTTTTGAGGTGTTGTCTTGAGTAATGTTTGGACTTTTGGTGTCAAGAGATTTAGCCTGTTAGTGATAGATGTCGTATTCTGGGCAATCCGTGTTTATTTTCAAAAACCTACAAATTAGTTGAGAACTCTAGCTACTAGATGGATCACTACTCTTCTGAGGGGTCGAATATTAGAGTACACTCACGTACCATGAGTCGAGGATGCGCAAGGATAACCAAACCCCCATACACTCCTCCTCGGGGTGCTTGTCTCTTTGTGAACCTCCTTATTAGATTGAGAGTTACCGATAATAAGTGCATGAGTTCTTCGGACTAATGTGAGTATTCGAAAGTTGACACTTCCACCTTCCCATATTTTGCTAGCCTTCCCTGTGTCGTGCATTGCTTTCTTCTCACTCCGAGAGTTAGCGTCCACCTTCGCCGGTACATCCAAACCCTTGGCACGATACGCTCTGTCATCATAAGCCTCCTTATATCCTTCCTCAAAACAGCCACCATACCTACCTATCAAGGCATTTCCATAGCCTTTTCCGAGATACATTGCCATGCAACATCCATATTCTCATGACTTGATATTCATGTCATACATGCTACTTGCTTGATCTATGAGCCGCATGCTAGTTGGGCCTTACCCTAATCATTGCTACATGACGCGCTAGTATCATTGCATATCCTGCTACACTGGCAGAGGCATACATTTGCATACATCATGACAGTTATATTTTCTTTATGATTTGAGTACTTTGTAAAGTGTGAAAGATCTTCTATACTTTTTGTAATATATAGAGTGTTGCCCCTAAAGTGAGGAAAAGAACCCAAAGTGTACAAATTAAAAGATCTCAAAGAGGACAAATGAGAGTTAAATAGAAAGAGCCATTGAGGCCACCAAAAAAAGAGAAACAGAAAAAAAAGAAAAAAAAAGAGAGAAGGCGGCACACTGCTATTCTTTTTGAGAGATCCACACTCGTACTCTTTCTTATATCATGTACTCCATAGAGATTATCATTCATGCATATAACTATGTGGGGACCTTCACACTATAGAACTTGGCTTGTATATTCCAATGATGAGCCTCCTCAAATGAGCTCTAGGTCTTCTTGAGCAAGCAAGTTGGATGCACCCCCACTAGTTCCATTGGAGAGCTTTTAGCTCACATGTGCATCTGTTGCATGGCAATCCCTACTCCTCACATCATATCTATCATTTGGCTTTCTCTCGCCTATGATTGTCCTCATTGACGTGAGCCTTTCGTACCTTTTTTGTCTTCCTCCTCCACCTTATTCTCTCTTTGCCATCCTAAGTGTCAGCTTTCTTGCTTACGCTCATCCATTGCATGAGTGCTCAAAATGTCGAAAAGGAGTGGATCATTTTGACTTGTACCTGGCTAGTGGTCTGGGGATGAGTCAAGATAAGATTCCAAAGAAGACCAAGTGTGACATTTTAGTAGATTGAGTTCTCAATAATAAAAATACTTTTTCTCGTATATCCCTATCCCCTTCCTTGCACGCAAACACCATTTGGAGACATTCGAGTCACGGACAGCGAGATCTCTTGCACCTTTATGTTCTTATGTTGCTTATTTCAATACTAGATATAGACTCTTGCCTATTATGACTTGAATTGAATTGCATGCTTTGATTTCTTTACTTACAAAGTTCTTATATGGTTGTTAGCATGTCACCACAGAAATTATGCTTGTTATCATTTACCTACTCGAGGACGAGTAGGAATTAAGCTTGGGGATGTTGATACGTCCAAAACGTATCTATAATTTCTGCTTGATCCATGCCTCTTTTGTGTGATATTGCTATGATTTTGATGAACTTCCATACACTTTTGATCATATTTGGACTAACCTATTAACTCAGTGCACCCCAGTGCCAGTTCCTGTTTTCTGCTGTTTTTCTATTTCAGGTTTCCCCCTTATTAAAAGTACCAGAAAAATTCCGGGGAAAATATAGGAAAAATCAGCGTACCGGAAGCTTCGCGAAGAGCCTAGGAGGGGCCAGAGGGGAGCCGAGGGAGCCCAGGCGGCCAGAGGGCGCGGCCAGGCCCCTGGCCGCGCCAGGGGGGCGCCTGGAGCCCCTGGCCCACCTCTGGCTGCCCCCTTTAGCCTATTTATTCCCCGTGACGAGAAACCCTCGGGGACGAAACCATTTTTCGCGATCTCTCCTCTGTTTCGCCGCCGCCGCGCTTCCAAGATCGGGAGCACCCGAAGACCTGTTCCCGGCACCCTGCCGGAGGGAGGAATCACCTCCGGGAGCTTCTCCACCACCATGGATGCTTCCCGGATGAACCGTGAGTAGTCCACCTTGGACCATGGGTACATGATCAGTAGCTATGTGATGTTCTCCTCCCCTCTTTGTTCTTCATGGATTAGACCTCGTGAGCTGCCCTACATGATCGAGGCACATATGTAATTTTTCTGCTATTGTTATGCTGAGTTTGCTGGGATCCGATGGATTATGATATTATGTTCAGATTGTGATTGAGTTATATATTTGATTCTCTTCTTTTATATTTATGTTCTTGAGTAACTCTTGCATGTTCTCCGTTGCTGTTTATTGATTTGGCCAAGTAGTAGGTAGTGACTCCAAGAGGGAGCGTTATGCATGATTGTGGTTTCATGCCCCCTGATGACTAGCTTGAGTGACAGAAACATGAGTCTAGGGGATGTGTTGTTTCCACAAGGGGGAAAACGACGATGCTTGTACTTGCGGGTGCAAGGATTGTTTACTTTACGCAAAGTTCTTTAATGCAGTTGTCTGTTGCTTTGAGTTTACACTTTGGGTGGGATTCGCAACTTAATACCAGCGAGATGTTCTGGATAGATATCTCAAGGTGGATGATTAGTGGGTAGATGCAGATGGATTTCGGTTTAATTGTCTTGGCATAACGCTCGTGCTTTTGAGCCTCTTCCTTTCTGTTTTGCATAATTAGCATTGGTTTGCGCACATAATCATGTCAATTGCCCAGCTGTAATTTGTTTACCTTGCATGGCTATTTTATCGTCTTTTGGGAGAGAGACATCACTAGTGAACATCATGGGACGCCGGTCCATATTTTTACCACTTTTTACGCTTCAATTTACTTTCAGTATTTACTTTTCAGTTGCTATCACTATCACTATTATCCCGTGCGTTTTATCCTTTGTAAACAACAAGGCCGGAGGAATTGACAACTCCTCTGTACTCGTTGGGAGGAAAGCTATTATTGTGTGTGCAAGTCCAGGAGAAGAAAGTGATTATCAACGGCGCCTCACTTTTCGAACCACCTACTTGTCGACCTTGGAGTCCTACGGGAGACAATCTTAAAACTTCGGTATCTTCACCGAGGGAAACTTGTCGTTACGCTACATCTCACCTACCACTTGGGGTAACCAACGAGGGCGAGAAGTTATCTTGTGTATCAATAAGTTAGTCCAAATATGATCAAAAGTGTATGAAAGTGTATCTAGATCATAGCAATATCACACAAAACATGCATGGAGCAAGCAGAAATTATAGATACGTTTGGTACGTATCAGAGTGGTCACTCTCCTCCATCAAAAAACAAATATAACTATAGAGTCCGGGTGCTCCCTCACCCCGCGCGCCACAACATGCTCGAGTTCTCACTCGCCTCACCAAGGATTATTATATCTATGGAATTTGGGTGCTCCCCCACCCAGAAGATGATAAGGTGCTCGAGTAATAACTCGCACAAAAAGGGCAGGACTGGATCAGACATCCGAAAGAACAAGCTATCCGGGCACTCGAAGTGCCGCATGGGTACCCACGTAATCAGCCCACTCGATGACCATCCGGGTGGGTGCGGCTCGTATCAACTCCTCGCCTGAGATCGTCAGTGCTCCGCGAGTGACCACTATTCGTCCACTTGATTTGTTTTCAAGTGGATGACTGTCTAAATTACGCTCCCCGCCTCAGAAAAATGGTACCTGGGCGGAGATGCATTGCACCCCAGATGACGCGCAAGCTTAGCGCGTAGGTAAGACCCCGTTTCGCAGACGGCCAGGCCGGGACTTGCCACAGCTGCGACTTCACTCCTGATGTTTTCCATGCAACACATGAGTAAGTTGAGCCAATGACGGACGCGTCAAGGCTATTATCTGAATCCGGCGGCATTGATTATATAAGACCTGCAGCGGCATGATCTTGCTAGGCACCGGTGGTTTTACAAGTTTGTGTTGAGGGGTGCAGCTTGATTTTGGGCTTTAGAGGTTTTTGCACCAATTCACGAGGGCTCGATCAGTCGACTACCTTGGGCCTCTCTAGTTTATCATCCCTCGAATAAACTATCTCTTATGGCTAACAGCCGACGACTCGCAGCTACGCTACACGTTTGAAGGCAATTATGGATTCGAGTCCCTGCACGACTCTTCGAGTCCCCTAGGCTCTCAGGGGCTACTGACGAGGGGGTGACCCCACGACTCTTACAGATGAGGGTACCTGGTGCGTATCAAGCTAGAGGGCCCGCAGAAAGCCTCGAACGGCCCACACATGGCCCACTCGAGGTAACCGACATAAGGAGTCCTCGACGATCATGGAAACCGCGACTTGGTGTCTAAGATTGCAGATAGATTAGGAAACCCTCTCTGTAAACCTAGATGGACTCCTTGCGACCCAGCCTAGTATATAAAGGCTGGGAGAGGGAATGTCTAGGGCATCGAATCCCATAGCTACACCTCCGATCTTGCGCGATCTCGCCTGGACCTCCATTGTAATCATCTCCATTATAATACAATCAAGCAGGAAGTGCTTTCTCCTGTTATCCGACGAGTATCACCAACCTTCACATCTCCTCTACGATCTAACCCAGGGTTCCCAACCATGGGATTTGCCGAGGTCAATCCTCGTCAATAATTTGCCTTCCAATTTCCCGAATAACAGATTGAAACTCCCACAACCATTCGAACTAGGTTCTCCGGACATATTTTGTCATCCAATATGGGGCTTTGTTCGTCCACGGGCCGGTTCGGATGTCTGTTTTCCCGCAAACTTGATGCAAATAGGGTTTTTGATGGAGTCCGTACCATCAAGACATCATCTGTATGAAGAGAGAATATTTGAGCACGTTGTGAGCATGTCTTGAAGAAGAATAAGATTGGGTAAACATGAATGTTTACCCTCGAGATTACATCTTTATAAAGAGAGAATAGTTAAGCATATTGCAAGCATGTCTTGAAGAATAAGATTGGCTGAACATTCATGTGTACCTTCAATACACCATATTTATGAAGAAATAAGATATGATACAACGTTGATCAAGATTAATGTTGGGGATATCGCTTATCGGTAACTTATC
This sequence comes from Bromus sterilis, assembly GCA_950022295.1. NCBI lineage: Eukaryota > Viridiplantae > Streptophyta > Magnoliopsida > Poales > Poaceae > Bromus > Bromus sterilis. Next base: position 13,417,093 of record OX465596.1, read on the forward strand.
GGTCGACCCAAGATAAGGGGTAAATCGGACGATTTATCAGTATATCAGGCCATTAATTGGATCGGTGAGACACCGACAAGGGATAAATCAGGCGATTTATCGGAAGATATCAGGAATAGTTTCAAGACAATGCTTCCCAAGAAGTCAAGTAGGACGACCTTATTCTCCTCACGCCCTCGCACAATGAAAGGCGTCGTGATTTCACTAAGGGACAATTGAGGGAGGTCACCGAACACGTACAATTTGCAACCCTTGGGGGTGGTCACCGAACCCGTACAAATTGCTCGGCGCGATCTCCACAGCTTAATTGAAGGCTCCCAGAGCGTTCCGAAGCTTTATACCACAATAATTGAGCTCCACAACAACACCAAGCCTCTAGGGGGCAATCACCTAAGAGGAACAAGCTCTAGAGTTCAAATCCTAAAGAGTAACAAGCTCTAGGATGTCAAGCACCCAAGAGTAACAATATTCTCAACATCAACTTTCACTACCACGAATCCTCGTAGATAACTCAAACTTATGCACCAAACGCAATGGCAATAACACGGGGAGTGCTCAAGTGCCTGATGTGCGAGAGATGATAATGGCTTCTCGCCCTTTGCTGGTTACCCCAAGTGGAAGGTGAGATGTAGGATAGCAGCAAATTCCCCCTAACTTAGAGGTTAGGGTTTGTCTCCCCTCCCGTAGGACTCCGAAAGCGACAAGTAGGCGGTAAAGTGAACAATGGCGCCGAGGTTGCTTACTTCACCTGGACCTGCACACACAACAAGTAACTTTTCTCCCAACGAAGTTCAGAGAGGTTTTCAATCTCTCCGGCCTTGCTGTTTAAAAAGGATAAACGCAACAGATAATAGGTAGTGATAATTGCGACCCGAAAGTAAAAAAAAGAATAAATTGAGCGTGTAAACAGTGATGAAAATATGGACCGGGGTCCCATAATGTTTACTAGTGATGTCTCTCTCCCAAAAGACGATAAAACGGCTATGCGAGGTAAACAAATCACAGCTGGGCAATTGACAGGATTACGGGTGCAAACCAATGCTAACTATGCTACAAAGAAAGGAAGAGGCTCAAAAGCATGGGCGGTACGCCAAAATAAGTAGACCGAAATCCATCTGCATCTACTACTAATCATCCACCTTGAGATATCTATCCAAAACATCTCGCTGGTATTAAGTTGCGAGCACCACCCAAAGTGTAAACCCAAAGCAACAGACAACTGCATTAAAACAACTTTGTGTAAAGTAAAAATCCTTGCAACCGCGGTTACAAGCACCGTTGTTTTCCCCCTTGTGGCAACATCACATCCCCTAGACTCATGTTTGTCAATCAACTAGTCATCAGGGGCATGAACCCACAATCAAGCATAACGCTCCCTCTTGGTGTCACTACCTACTACTTGGCCAAAGCAATAAACAGCAACGGAGAACATGCAAGAATTACTCAAGAACAAAAAATAGAAAAGATAAGAACCATATATATTACTCAATCACAATCTGAACATAGTCTCATAATCCATCAAATCCTAGCAAACTCAGCATAGCAATAGCAGAAAGAATTACATATGAGCCTTGATCATGTAGGGCAGCTCACAAGGTCTAATCCATGAAGAACAAAGAGGGGAGGAGAAAATCACATAGCAACTGATCATGGTCCCATGGTCCAAGGTGGACTACTCACGGATCATCTGGGAAGCGTCCATGGTGGAGGAGAAGCTCCCGGAGGTCAATCCTCCCTCCGGCAGGGTGCCGGGAAGAGGTCTGCTGGCGCTCCCGATCTTGGAAGCGCGACGGCGGTGGAATAGAGGCGAGATCGCAAAAAAAGGTTCTCTCCTCGGAAGTTTCCCATGACAGAGAATAAATAGCGAAGGGGGGCAGACAGAGAAAAAAGGTTCTCTCCTCGGAAGTTTCCCGAAGCGCTGATTTTTTATTGTATTTTCCCAGAATTTTTGGAGCATTTTTAATACGGGGTAAACCTGAAATAGGAAAACAACAGAAAACTTGAACTGGCACTGGGTGCACTGAGTTAATAGGTTAGTCCAAATATAATCAAAAGTGTATGAAAGTGTATATAAATCATAACAATATCACACAAAACATGCATGGAGCAAGCAGAAATTATAGATACGTTTGGGACGTATCAACATCCCCAAGCTTAATTCCTGCTCGTCCTCGAGTAGGTAAATGATAACAAGCATAATTTCTGTGGTGACATGCTAACAACCATATAAGAACTTTGTAAGTAAAGCAATCAAGGTATGTAATTCAATTCAAGTCATAACAAGCAAGATATTATATTAGCATTGAAACAAGCAACATAAGAACATAAAGGTGCAAGAGCTCTCGCTGTCCGTGACTCGAATGTCTCCATATGGTGTTTGCGTGCAAGAAGTGGGGATGGGAATACGAGAAAAAATAAGTAGTTGTTGAGAACTCAATCTACTAAAGTTTCACACTTGGTCTTCTTTGGAATCTTATCTTGACTCGTCCCCAGACCACTAGCCAGGTACAAGTCAATTTGATCCACTCCCTTTCGATATTTTGAGCACTCATGCAATGGATGATCGTAAGCACGAGAGTTGACACTTAGGATGGCAAAGAGAAAGATATGGTGGAGGAGGAAGACAAAAAGGGTGTGAAAGACTCACATCAATGAGGACAATCATAGGCAAGAGAAGGCCAAATGATAGATATGATGTGAGGAGTAGGGATTGCCATGCAACGGATGCACATATGAGCTAAGAAAAGCTCTCTAATGGAACTAGTGGGGGTGCATCCAACTTGCTCGCTCAAGAAGACCTAGATCTCGTTTGAGGAGGCTCATCATTGTAATATACAAGCCAAGTTCTATAGTGTGAAGGTGATATGGGCAGGACGACGGAGGTTGAGATATGCGCTGGACGGAGGAGGCGAAGGTGGAAAGGATTCTGGACATCGGACGTCCGACCCTATTCGGACGTCTGACATCAGCGACGAGGACGGCAACCCCCGAGTACAGAACCAATGTCAAAATAGCCGGATGTCCGACACGATTCGGACGTCCGACACATCGGACGTCCAAAACTGCCTGCGCGCAGATCTGACGGGCTACGGCCCATGTATCCCTAGTTTTATACCCTAGTTTATAAATAGAACACCCCCTACGAGTTTTAGGGTTAGCTTAAGTTTAGACAAGAATTTTAGGGTTAAGAGTTGTATCTCTTGGTGAAGCTTCCCTCCGGGGTTGGCGATGCCGTTTATCCAATAAAGATTGCCGCGGAGGTTCTTGTGTTCATCAAGGATTATCGTGTTTTGTTTTGAGGCGTGGTGATCTCCATCACGTTGCTTGCTGGATTCGTTCCTCTTCTTCAGGTTGCGTTCAACGCGTGATTGGAAGGATTTCTATCCAGGTTGCTCGCTGTGAAAGATCGGGAAAAACTCAAGAGGATCTCACCCCGGTGATCGGTTCATCAGGTGACGCTCCTTATCATGTGGTATCATATTTTCGTGTTGATCACGGTGAGGTTGTGTTGATCGATCGCATCTAGATCGGTTTGTTGGGAGGAGTTTGCTTGGAGGATTTTCTCGTTCAGATTGATCTGTTTGGAGGAGATTGTGCATAGAGGCTGCAGATTGCTGTTGTGTTTATGCAGATTTGTTTCGGCTAGATTGATTTGCGAGGATATTTCTAGAGGTTGAAGAAAAGAAATCCCGTAATTGGATTTGGCTGTCAGGAGTCCCTAAATTGATATAGGTTGCAGAATCCGCATCCTTGCTCCAAATAAGGCGTGTAAGCACAAATTGGAAAGGATATCTTGTGTGCTTTCCAGATTGTATGGCCGCCGCTCCCGATTCGCAGCGGTTTAGCCGCAAACGTACAAACAATACTGCGGTTGGTCATCATGATGCAGGGTTGGATGCTATGTCAACAATTTGGCAAGTGTTAGCGGAGACTGAGACACAGATAGAAGCTATGTCCAAGACAATCTCAGATCATAAAACTCACTCTCAAAAGAAGATGATTCCAAATTCTGTTGAGATTAATCAGACGGTTGTCCCACTGCAGAAAATTGATAAGGAGGCAGCCATGATTTCTGACATGGCGGATGATGTTGGCAAGGATGTTGTGGATGATGTTGTACCATTGAGTGGGTTGAATGTGCAACTCAAGAGAGTACATGGTGATACTTGTATGACAGTGGATAGATGTCAGCGATGGAATTTATTTCAGGCACAGTGTATGATTAAAGGCAAAGCATGCAAGTTGATGATTGATGGTGGTAGTTGTACCAATGGCATTAGCAAAGCAATGGTGGAAGCATTGAGGTTGTCCACATGGCGTATTCCTGAACCGAAGCATCTCGAGTGGTTGAATAGATGCGGTATGCTGAAGGTTACTCACAAGGTGCGTGTGCCATTTACAGTTGGTGACTATGTTGATGAGCTTGAGTGCGATGTGTTGCCATTGGAGGTGTGTGTACTGTTACTTGGGCGTCCATGGCAGTATAATCGCAATGCTATACATGCGGGCCGAGCAAATACATATTATTTTATGCATGATGGCAAACAGCGGACTTTGAAGCCTATGGGAGATGATCATATCAAGTCCGATGTGGTGCTGGTGGTTCGCAAGGAGAAATTGCACAAGGCTAAACCACAACCAAGTTTAGCTAAGTTGCGGCCTGAGGAGCATGATGCTAGGAGCATCAGTACAGAAACTAATTCAGACATGCCTGTAGATGACAAGCCAGTTGTACTTGTTGGTGACAAACCGGTTGAAGTTACGCCTCTTCGTGATGAAAGGAAGGAAATTGCAGCATGTTATACACCTTCAGTTTGTGTTGACAAAGGTGTTCAGACTGATGACAGTGGTGTTGTTCGTGACTCGGTGCATATGGCGACGAGGTTCGATGACCACAGTTTTGTTCGCACACCTCTGCGATGTTTTGTTGGAGTAGCCGTGCATGTGCACAAAGGCAAGGATGGACGTGTTCGTCATTTGTGTGGCCCGGGCATTACCACTTTGCAGGGTTGTACAAAGAAGATTCATGTTCAGCAACAAAGGGCTCCAGCAAGAGTTGAGAAGAAGAAGGTGGTGGCGCCAAAGTCCGAACTCATGTGGAGAAGAAAGGAGGCGCTCAGTACTGCATCAAGTCAAGTGGCAAAGACGTGTGATGTTGTTGATATCACGCCACCCTCTCGAGAAGAACCTCACACGTTGGGGATAACACTTTTTGAAGGGGGGGAGGATGATATGGGCAGGACGACGGAGGTTGAGATATGCGCTGGACGGAGGAGGCGAAGATGAACAGGATTCTGGACATCGGATGTCCGACCCAATTCGGACGTCCGACATCAGCGACAAGGACGGCGACCCCCCGAGTACAGAACCGATGTCAAAATAGCCGGAAGTCCAACACGATTCGGACGTCTGACACATCGGACGTCCGAAACTGCCTGCGCGCAGATCTGACGGGCTACGGCCCATGTATCCCTAGTTTTATCCCCTAGCTTATAAATAGAACACCCCCTATGAGTTTTAGGGTAAGCTTAAGTTTAGACAAGAACTTTAGGGTTAAGGGTTGTATCTCTTGGTGAAGCTTCCCTCCGGGGTTGGCGATGTCGTTTATCCAATAAAGATTGCCGCGGAGGTTCTTGTGTTCATCAAGGATTATCGTGTTTTGGTTTGAGGCGTGGTGATCTCCATCACGTTGCTTGCTGGATTCGTTCCTCTTCTTCAGGTTGCTTTCATCGCGTGATTGGAAGGATTTCTATCCAGGTTGCTCGCTGTGAAAGATCGGGACAAACTCAAGAGGATCTCACCCCGGTGATCGTTTCATCAGGTGACGCTCCTTATCAGAAGGTCCCCACATAGCTATATGCATATATGATCATCTCTATGGAGTACAATATAAAAGAGGGAGTACGAGTGTGGATCTTTCAAAAAGGAATAATAGTGTTGTCCCCTTTTCTCTTTTTATTTCTTTTTCCCTTTTTTCTCCTTTTTTGTATTTTTTTGTGGCCTCAATGGCTCTTTCTATTTAACTCTCATTTGTCCTCTTTGGGTTCTTTTAAATTTGTCCTCTTTGGGATCTTTTCCTCACTTAAGGGCAACACTCTATTTTACAAGAAGTATAGAAGATCTTCACACTTTACAAGGTACTCAACATAAAGAAGATGTAGCTATCATGATGTATGCAAATGTATGCCTCTGCCAGTGTAGCAGGAACATGTATGAAATGAAGATCAAGTCATGAGAAGATGGATGTTGCATGGCAATATATCTCGGAAAGGCTATGGAAATGCCTTCATAGGTAGGTATGGTGGCTGTTTTGAGGAAAGATATAAGGAGGTTTATGATGACAGAGCGTATCATGCCAAGGGTTTGGATGCACCGGAGAGGTGGACGCAAACTCTCGGAGTGAGAAGAGGGCAATGCACAGTACCGAAGAGGCTAGCAAATATGAGGAGGTGGAAGTGTCAACTTTCAATACTTACATTAGTCCGAGGAACTCATGCACTTATTATCGGTAACTCTCAATCTAATAAGGAGGTTCACAAAGAGACAAGTACCCCGAGGAGGAGTGTATGGGGTTTGGTTATCCTTGCGCATCCTCGACTCATGGTATGTGAGTGTACTCTAATATCCGATCCCTCCAAAGATTAGTGATCCATCTAGTAGCTAGAGTTCTCAACTAGTTTTTGTAGTTTTTGAAAATAAACACGGATTTCCCAAAATACGACACCTATCACTAATAGGCTAGAGCTCTTGACACCAAAAGTTCAAACATTACTCACAACAATACCTCGAAACTATTGCAAGTTACTACTACAATTGAATAGAAACCTCAATTACCTACTTAAAAACAAGACACAACTCAGTGCAACAACCAACTCTCTTAACGAGATAAACATGAAAACTAAAGAGAGTTCCAACAACAAACTAAACTAAAGCTCTTGAAAAATATAAACATGAAAACTAAGAGCTAAACATGGCAGCAACTACGAAAAGATAAAGAACACACAACAAAGAAAGATAAGCATGAAAATCCTATTATGTGTTCTAGTTTGAAGTGGAGCGTGTTTCTCTCCCACACAAAGTAAGTTGGGTTCTAACTTGTTATGGACAACAAAAAAAGCTAAAGAAAACTTAAAGTAAACTTAAGAGAGAGACGCTCCAAGCATAGCACATAACGCATGAAGTGATAAAAATATAGTGAGACAGAGGACGAACTAATGATTGTTGACGGAGAAGGGATGCACGAGGGCATCCCCAAGCTTAGACGCTTGAGTCTCCTTGAATATTTATTGGGGATGCATGGGGGCATCCCCAAGCTTGAGCGTTTGACACTCCCGGATCTTCTTTCATCATCTTCCCTCGCACACTTGAAAACTCTCTTCATACATAACTCATCATAAGTTGATTAGAGAGATTAGTACCCTTAATAAAATAATTTACCTCTACTGGAAATAAAGATTTTCTTGAAGGGCTACTGTTTCTCAAGATTGCCAAAAAGTTTTTGCAAAGAAAAATCTAGCGCAAGTCTTGCAAAAGTAAGTAAAGGAAAAACGTGGCAGAATCTATGAAAAACAGACCAGCAGGTAGTACATAATTTTTTCGGGGTACTTCTGCAACTCAATCCAAAAAACTCAGAACAGACGCTCGAAACTCAATTGTATAGATCACGCTGTCAAAAAAATTTAGATCAAAAAGATGATCTGGTGATTTTAGGCGAATTTTTTCGTCCAAGGACAGAATCTATTTTCTGGACAGCATGTCACAACTTTCGAACTTTTTGCGATCAGAGGCTAAACTTGGCACAAAGCTTGAAAATAAAGTAAAATGATGTTGCTATAGTAGTAACAATCATCAAGACCACTAAATCCAAAAGTAAAAAAATCTTGGGTTGCCTTCCAACAAGCGCTTTCTTTTACGCCTTTAAGCTAGGAAAGAAGCAAAAAGATCAAGTTTTATCAAGTGAAAGAGAAATAGCTAACCCGTGTAACGGACTCAAAAGGTAACTCAATCTTCTTCCTAGGGAAGTGTTCCATCCCCTTTTTGAGAGGGAATTGAAATTTTATATTCCCCTCTTTCATGTCAATAACAGCACCAACGGTGCGAAGAAAAGAACGTCCCAAAATAATTGGACATAAAAGTTCACACTCTATGTCCATAATAGTTAAATCAATGGGTACATAATTGTCATTGAAAATGATAAGAACATCGTCAATCTTCCCCAAAGGTTTCTTTACGGAAGAATCAACAAGACGAACACCAAAAGAACAAGGATCAAAATGTTTCAATTCAAACATATCATACATTCTTTTGGGCATAACGGACATACTAGCTCCAACATCACATAAAGCATAACAAGAGAAGTTATTCAATTTAATTTTGATCATAGGATCTCAACCATCTTCTAGCTTCCTGTAACACCCTCAGATCCAGTACAGTAATCACTACAGTGATTCCACTGTTAGTGATCATTACTGTTGACGACCAAGACATGATCACCTTTGATCATAGCTCTGTCAATTTACAACCCTGATTAAATTTTCAATTACTTGTGGAATATAATATTGCTCCAAGAAGTTGTGGGTGATTATTAAATCATCTTGCCGTTTACTAAACCAAGTAAACTCCTAGTCTCAACAAGAATCACAAGTCAGTGGAAATTATGAACCCAAGGTGGTGGGGTTATCAAAATTGTTTTGAAAATTAATATGGAAATGGAAATCATAGATCAAACCGAAGTTGTGAAACCTATTAATAGAATTGCCTAGCCATCATAGGGCCATGTTAATATAGTAATGGATATTTTATTAAAGTGTTTTAGGAATAATATGAAATAAAAATAAATGCTAGGGAATTATTGAATTGCCATGGTAATTATAATAAACAAGTGGATATACTAATTGAACTAAAAATTATGAAAACATTTTTATTAAAATCCTAATAATCAGTAGGTCTTATTAAAAATGAAATAGGAGTTTATAAAATGTTTTACTAATTTAATCAAATCAAAACAGTGTCAAATCAGTGGCATTTAATCCCTTTTAAATAAAACAAAGATGCAAAATATTTTTAATAATCACCAAACTTTTTGTGGCACTTCTATAAAGTGTAGTACCATTAAACCAACAAGTTTTACATCTAACAAAAATCATTTGATATTCAGATAAAATTAGAACACAAGGTTACACTGCTGGCAAAAAGAAAAGAAAATAAAATAAAGGAAAAACCCTAAATCCCGCCTGGGGCGAGGCCCAGCCACCCCAGCCCTCTTCTTCCCCACCTGCCCCCCCCCAACCACCCCACCTGCCCTGCCCGCACAGTGCCATGGCAGAGGGCACGAGCAGGCCATGCCCCACCTCACCTGCTCCCCCCTCTCTTCGTGGATAAGGCCGAGGCCAGATGCCCCGCAACCCCCCCTGCCCTCACTCCCTCCCCTTCCTCTCCCCTCGCGCCTCTGCCTCCTCCTCCCCGACCATGCCCGAGCGCGGCCATGGGCGCGTGACCATCGTGGACGCGGCCACCGGCCTCCCCGGCAACCGGGAGCATGTCCAGGCGGCTTCCCGTGGTGGTCTTCGTCCTCACGCGTGGGCAATTGCTGTTGGAAGCCCCAAGCACGATGCCCCTTCGTCCCTCTCACCGTCGGCCGCCGCCGCTGCTTGCCTCGATTCGCCGCCGCCTCTGCACCCACAGCCTCCCAGATCGCTGCTTCACGCTCAAGGTGAGCTCGGCCCCCTTTCCCCTCATCCCGCGCGCGTATTTCTTCACCGTACCGCCGTTCCCGTAAGGACCAGCTCCGGCCGCCGCTGGCCTTGCCATAGTCATCAAGTCGGCCGTCCCCGGCACCTCTATTGTGTACCAGTGGACGCGGGATGAAGCGCTCGCCCGAATGGCCCCCTCCGCTGTCGGTTTGGTCGCCGGAGCTCGCCTCCCGTGGACCTCGCCGTCGCACATGTGCTCACCGCCGGCGTGCAGCGTGTGTTGTGCGTGTGGCCTATTAGGTCACTGACCGGTGGGCCATGCCCAGTTAATTTTGGGCTAAGCCCCCTCTAACAGTCCCTGACAGATGGGCCCCAACCCCCTAATTAAACTACTAGTTAAAATAATTAGAGATAACCCCCCTCTCAATGACATGTGGGCCAGCCCCTGTAAAATACCCCTGGAATTATTTAAACTATTAATTATAACATGTTACAATGACATGTGGCCCCCACTGTTGTTAATTAAATTAAAGAAATTGTTTAAATCCGCTGAGTCACTTACATGTGGGCCACCCTGCTGGTTTATTAAATAAAATTGTTTTATTATCATGTGAGGCTGACTAGTGGGACCCACTGGTCAGATGTGACCAGTCAACCCCTCTGTGGATAATGTTAGGTTTTATTAATAAAAGAAAATCCAGAAATTGATTTAAAATGATTTGAACTTTGAATTTGAATATCTTTTAAACCGTAAGTCAGATTCAAAAACTTTATACATGAAAATTGATCAGAAAAATATAACGAATACGGATACGCTATCCGTATACCAACCACACCCCGCTAACATATGATGACGGCTTCTCGCCCTTCGTTGGTAGGCCCCAAGTGGAAGGCGTGATGCGGTGCAGCAACAAGTTTCCCTCAGTAAAGATACCAAGGTTTGTCTCCGGTAGGACTCCAGAGATGATAAGTAGGTGTCAGCGGCGCAACTAACGCGGACCTGCACACAGACACAGATAACTTTGCTCCCAACGAAGTTCAGAGAGGTTGTCAATCTCTCCGGTCTTGTTGTTCACAAATGATAAAACGCAAGGGGATAATGATAGCAACTTGAAAGTAAATGCAGAAAAGTATATAGCTTGGAAACAATAATGAGGATATGGAGCGGGATACGTGATGTTCGCTAGTGATGTCTCTCTCCCAAAAGACGATAAAAATTCTATGCGAGGTAAACAAATTACAGAAAGGCAATTGACAGAATTAAGAACGCACCGCAATGCTAACTATGCTACAAGAGAAAGGAAGAGATTCAAAATCACGGGCAGTACGCCAAAGTAAGTAGACCGAAATCCATCTGCATCTACTACTAATCATCCACCTTGAGATATCTATCCAGAACATCTCGCTGGTATTAAGTTGCGAGCCCCACCCAAAGTGTAAACCCAAAGCAACAGACAACTGCATTAAAAAGAACTTTGCGTAAAGTAAACAATCCTTGTAACCGCGGTTACAAGCACCGTTGTTTTCCCCCTTGTGGCAACAGCACATCCCCTAGACTCATGTTTTTGTCACTCAAGCATGTCATCGGGGAGGCATGAACCCACAATCTAGCACAACGCTCCCTCTTGGAGTCACTACCTACTACTTGGCCAAAGCAATAAACAGCAATGGAGAGCATGCAAGAATTACTTAGGAACAAAAATATAATAGATAAAAACCAAATATATTACTCTATCACAATCTGAACATAATCTCATAATCCATCAGATCCGATCAAACTCAACATAGCAATAGCAGAAATATTACAAAGGTGCCTCGATCATGTAGGGCATCTCACGAAGTCTAAACAATGAAGATCAAAGAGGGGAGGAGAACATCTCATAGATACTGATCACGGACCCATGGTCCAAGGAAAACTACTCACGAGACATCCGGGGAGCATCCATGGTGGAGAGGAGACTCCCGGAGGTCAATCCTCCCTCCGGCAGGGTGCCGGGAAGAGGTCTTCTGGTGCTCCCGATCGTGGAAGCGCGGCGGCGGCGGAACAGAGGCGAGTTCGCGGAATAGGGTTCCTCTTCGGGAGGTTTCCCGTGACGGGGGATAAATAGGCGAAAGGGGGCAGCCAGAGGTGGACCAGGGGCCCCAGGCGCCCCCCTGGCGCGGCCAGGGGTGGGGCCGCGCCGGGTGGCCGCCTGGGCCCCCTCTGGCCCCTCCCGGGCTTTTCTCGAAGCTTCCGTCAAGCTGAATTTTTATCTGAATTTTCCCGAATTTTTCTGGCACTTTTTATATGGGGGAAACTGAAATAGAAAAACAGCAGAAAACAGGAACTGGCACTGGGGTGCACTAAGTTAATAGGTTTGTCCAAATATGATCAAAAATGTATGAAAGTGTATCTAGATCATAGCAATATCACAAAAAACATGCATGGAGCAAGAAGAAATTATCGATACATTTTGGACGTATCAACATCCCCAAGCTTAATTCCTGCTCGTCCTCGAGTAGGTAGATGATAACAAGCATAATTTCTGTGGTGACATGGTAGCAACCATAAAAGAACTTTGAAAAGTAAAGCAATCAAGGTTAGAGATTCAATTCAAATCATAACAGGCAAGAGTCTATATTAGCATTGAAATAAGTAACAAAAGAACATAAGGTGCAAGAGCTCTCGCTGTCCGTGACTCGAATGTCTCCAAATGATGTTTGCGTGCAAGAAAGGAGGATAGGGAATACGAGAAAAAAGTATTTTTGTTGAGAACTCAATCTACTAAAGTTTCACACTTGGTCCTCTTTGGAATCTTATCTTGACTCGTCCCCAGACCACTAGCCAGGTACAAGTCAATTTGATCCACTCCTTTTCGATATTTTGAGCACTCATGCAATGGATGAGCGTAAGCACGAGAGTTGACACTTAGGATGGCAAAGAGAGAAATATGGTGGAGGAGGAAGACAAAAAGGATGAGAAAGGCTCACATCAATGAGGAAAATCATAGGCAAGAGATGCCAAATGATAGATACGATGTGAGGAGTAGGGACTACCATGCAATGGATGCACATACGAGCTAAGAAGCTCTCCAATCTATATGCATAAAGATCATCTCTATGGAGTACAAAGATATAGAGGGAGTACTAGTGTGGATCTCTCAAAAGGATAGTAGTGTTGCCCCTTTCTCTCTTTTTATTTCTTTTTCTCTTTTTTCTATTTTTGTATTTTTTTGGTGGCCTCAATGGCTCTTTCTATTTAACTCTCATTTGTCCTCTTTGGGATCTTTTAATGTGTCCACTTTGGGATATTTTCCTCACTTAAGGGCAACACTCTATTTTACAAGAAGGTAAAGGAGATTTTTCACACTTTATAAGGTATTCAAAATCATAAAGAAGATGTAACTATCATGATGTATGCAATGTACGTCGCTGCCAGTGTAGCAGGAACACGTATGACATGAAGATCAAGTCATGAAGAGGTGGAAGTTGCATGGCAATGTAACTCGGAAAGGATATGGAAATGCCTTGATATGAACAGCAAGCAAAGCTAAAGAAAACTAAAAACAAAACCTAGGAGCGAGACGCTCCAAGCATAGCACATAACACATGAAGTGATAAAAATAGTGAGACGAAGGACGAACTGATGATGGTTGATGGAAAAGGGGATGCACGGGGGGGCATCCCCAAGCTTAGACGCTTGAGTCTCCTTGTCGGGACCCGGGGTTAGCGTATGTAATTCCAGTCACGATGCAATCACATGGAGAGCCGAGAACTGTACCCACTTGTCTAAGCAGACAAGGCCAAGCACAGAACGTTCTCGGTAAGCATCGAACGTGAGGGGCATCCCATTCAGGCCGGATGATCAACTGAGATGGGTCCTCATCGTCCGCTCACAAGTCTAAATGTTTATGGGTGGTGAATCCCATACTCATAGACAAGTCGCCTCAACCATGTTATCGATTGAATCCTAACTCTTACATATACTTACTCCAGCCCGATCACTTAGTCGGGGTCTAGGGCGGGCTCGATCATACAACAAAGTGTGCACGTGACAGAGTCACGAACAATCGCATCGCGATGCCCCAAGCTACGCACATCTAAGGGCCACTTGGTGTATAAAAGACCGCCAGCCAGATCACAACTAAGGTCTCGAAAACCCATACTAAGACATGCATGTTATAAACATACACGCAGCACACATGCCTAGTATGAACAGCAGGTATCATCACATAACTCTACAAAGTACTCTTTATAGATATACACATAGAGAATACAAAGATCACATGTCTGTGATCAACATTACATCATACAACGGAAGCAAATTAGGTCTAAGTACAGACAAGTTTAACAAATGGCTTAGAGAAGCCTTGTACAACAAACATGCCCTTCCACGAGGGACCAGACTGCTGTCTGGGACTATGCTAACTTAGTCAACGTCGAGCTTCACGAAGGTGACTCCATCGGGGTCCGGTTTCTCATCTAAAACATAGAATAAGCAAACGTGAGTACAAAGTCGTACTCAGCAAGACTTACATCAGAACTACACTACTCATGCTCAAGTATCAAGGTAAAGGAGGTGGGGTTCAACATGCAGAAGTGCCAGCTTTGACTTGGCTAATCCTGTACTACGAGTACCAGACTTTGAGGTAAGAAGCGTACACGAGTCCACTACATCTCCAACCAATACACCACTATGGTTACTTCCTCGACTTCCCCACGAAGAAGCACACCATAGCACTCACGCTTATCTTGCGAGTTTTATAAGTATCCATTCAAGTTGTCTATGATCAAGTAGAGGTTTCCAAGTAGTCCATAACCGCGGACACGGCTATTCGAATAGTTCATTAACCCTGCAGGGGTGTACATCTTCACACACGTGTCATCACTTATCGCCTCGTTCTTGTCATCCTTCAAGCGGATGTCGGACGTGGATGAAACCAAGGCACTACCCTCACATCACCTTCTCTAATCCAGGAGCCGACTACCTGAGTTTGTCACCGCTCGAGAGTCCGGCCGGTTCCACGAAACGGACTCAGATAATGTAATGGACCGAGACGCCACCTTTGACAGATGGTTTCACTGCCTCACAGGTCCACCCACATATCTATACGTAAATCAAATGGAAAGCCCGAATCTAGTGTGACTCCTGGACTGGATCGGGTACGTAAAGAGGCCAAACGGGGCTCCCATAAACCCTACATGTGGTCATACTCTTTGTCTTGGATCACAAAACAGGAACTCAGGGCCTAGGGCAGTGTTCAACGAGACAACCCACTGTGTACTCCTACACAGCCTCTCATCGTTCACCTTTGTTTAGGGTGGATTCACCAACACGTTTACATCAGCATCACTGTGTTCATTCCATCCCGACTCACAATCATAACATCCTCATGGTATCACTTTGCAGCAAAAGCAGTAACAGTTGCAGGGGCCACATGCTCATCAATCAACTCCTAAATCTGCTAGGATTGTGGTTTGCTTAATACGGTGGCAAAATGATAGGTCATGCATCGGAATGGGTTCAACTATGCGAAAGAACGTGTCTCGATGATCTCCTAAACATGCATAAGCGAGACTGAGAGGGAAGTAGGATTTTATAGACATGATCAATGGGGGTTTGCTTGCCTTGCTGACGATACACGGTTCTTAACGGTGGTCTTCTTCTTCGGGGTGATCACCGTCTCGGAGGCACTGTTACCGGCACAATCATCAACAAGAGGGGGACAACTTTCAAAATAAAAAAATGCAAATAGACATGATAAGGTTGTCCATGATGTGAAAGGTACTGGTTTGTAGCATATTCAATTTAATTGAAGTATATTGCAAAAGAATTGCAAATTCAAACTTCAAATTTGAATTCAAATTAAGCCATATGCACATTTGCTACAGTTGCCCCATTTTAAAATGGTCAAACATAAAAACAAACTGCATATTCTTAATCCTTGCATTTTTTTGATAATTTTTCATATATTATATGTTTAATTTGGAGTTAGTATGAATTTTCTATGAATTTCCAAAGTTTAAATGTTTTTCTGGAATTTTCTGGATTATTTTAATTCTCTGGAAATTCTTTATTGCGTCAGCAGTGACGTGTGGATGATGTCACAGGGGCTCTGGCCAGTGGGCCAGCCCTGTCAGTGGGAGAGGGGCTTAATCCCTCTGATAATTAAGTTTAATTTTTGATTTAGGGGGGGCTGGCCCCACCTGTCATTGACCTTGGGTCAATTGACTAGGGGGATTAGCCCCCTAAGTGCACTGGCAGGTGGGCCTCTCGCCGCCGCCGAGCTCCGACACGGCGGAGAGACGCCGGGATGACCAAATGGCCACG
This sequence comes from Bromus sterilis, assembly GCA_950022295.1. Lineage (NCBI taxonomy): Eukaryota > Viridiplantae > Streptophyta > Magnoliopsida > Poales > Poaceae > Bromus > Bromus sterilis. Next base: position 13,433,095 of record OX465596.1, read on the forward strand.
GGAGAGCACGGGGGAGGCGCCAAATCGATCCCCCCGTGCCCCCGCACCCATCTGTGCCATTCGGGGGTCTTCAGGGGGGCTGTGGCGTCGCTGGCTTCGACTTGCGCGGCGGCCGGAGCTGCTGCTCGAAGAGGGAATCGACTACGGGAAGCGGGACGATGCGTGGATAGGAGCAAGCTGCGCGCGAGCTCACCAGCAAACCGTTGGTGGAGGCGCCGGAGTCGAAGGAGCTTCGTTGGGGACGAATTCGCCGGAGAGATGCCTCGGCGGCCGGCGGCAAATCGGCGACGCGTGCGTCGTCTCCTAGGCTTTCCGGCCCGATTCCAGTAGCAGGGTGACGAAGCCGAGGACGCTGAGCACGGTGGACAAGATGGTCGGGGCTAAATCTCGCGATGGCCGCGAGTTTCCACGACGGCGAACTCCGGCGGGTCTCGGTTTCTTGCGGGAACGCACGGGAGAGAGGGTTAGAGGAAGCAGGGAGAGGGGAATGGCCGTGGGGGCGCTCTGGCTGCTGCGTGGCGTGCGGGGGGAGGCAGGGGAAGGCCTAGAAGGCGGCTCGTCGAGGTGGCGTCGCCGTTGCCTCCCTGCCCTCCACTGAGCTGCTTCGGGGGGAGGGGAGGTAGACGACACGCCTCGGGCTGGGCTGGGCCAGGCCAGTGGAGAAGTGGGCTTCGCCCCTGGGCGTGAGGTAAGCCTTCTCTCCTTTTATTTCTTTTATATTTTCTGTAAATAGGTTGGCCCCACTAATTAAATTAGCTAGGCATTTTTAATAAATGTCCAAATAATTTTATAAATCCTAGGTGACCAGTAGCTAGCCACACATAGGATTTGGACATTTTTGAAATTCAATAAATTTGAATTCCAAATCAAATAGGGGTTTATTTAATTTCCAAAGCCACAGTTTGAATATTAAAAAATTCCATGTGCATGGGATTGATCCCAAACCAATTTTAAAATGATCAGCAACATTTCTAGGAATTTTCCAAACATTCAAATGATTTTTGGAAAAAGATTTTTATCTGGCCATTTCAAAGAATTTCTCGGGGCTTTCTGCTTCCCCATTTAAGAATTTCTTTTGAATTTTTGCATGATGCAAAGGGCACAAACAAACCCTAGCACTTACCCTAGTTGGGGTTCTGACACTCCTTGAATATTTATTGGGGATGCATGGGGGCATCCCCAAGCTTGAACGCTTGACACTCCTGGATCTTCTTTCATCATCTTCCATCGCACACTTGAAAACTCCCTTCATACATAACTCATCATAAGCTGATTAGAGAGGTTAGTACCCTTAATAAATAATTTTTCTCCACTGGATATAAAGATAATATTGAAGAGCTACTGTTTCTCAAGAGTGCCAAAAAGTTTTTGCAAAGAAAAAGCAAGCTTAAGGTTTGCAAAAGTAAGGAGAGACAAAACATGGCAGAATCTGTGAAAAACAGAACAACAGATAGTAAAGAATTTTTTAGGGGCACTTCTGAAACTCAAATCAAAAAACTCAAAACATACGGAAGTTTAGTAATTGTATAGAGCATACTGTGTAAATAATTCAGCTCAAAAAAATGAACTGGGATTTTTCTGGAATTTTTCTGGTCACGAGGACAGAATCTGTATAGAGTATACAGCATGTCACAACTTTTACTTCACTTGCCATAAGAGGCTATAACTTGGCACAAAGCTGAAAAGTAAAGATACAATGATGTTGCTACAGTGGTAACAATCATCAAGACACAACAAAAGCAAAAAGAAAAACCTAAATTCGTTGCGGGCTGCCTCCCGAAAGCGCTTCTTTAAAGCCATTAGCTAGGCTTAAAGATTATGAAAGATGCTCACAAGAGAATAAGAATTGAAGCAAAAGAGAGCATCAAGAAGCCAATGTGAAACACATTTAAGCCTAACCCACTTCCTATGCATAGGCCTCTTGTAAGAAAATAAATCAAAGAAGAACAAAGTGACATGCATAGGAAGGTAGAACAAGAACAACTTCAAAACTTTCAACATGAAGAGAGGTGTTTTTGTAACATGGAAGTTTCTACAACCAAACTTTCCTCTCTCAACGTAATTTTCAGTAGCATCATGAACAACATTAAGAATATAACTATCACATAAATCATATTGTTCATGACCTACAAGCACATGTGTATTGTTTTCAACACGGTTTTTAGAATCATAAGATAAATGCAACCCATCACATTGAGCTTTGATAAGAGGAAAATTCTCCGGAGTTGGAGATTTTAAAAGGATAATAGGACACTCAAGTGTGGGTGAGATAGCAAAAATTTCATGCTTAACATGAGGAACTACAGCAAGTTCATCTCCGTAAGCATCATCCATAGTGGCATCAAGGCCATAAGCATAGAAGTCATCAACTTCATCAAAAAGGGATATTTCACAAGAATCCATAGGATCATAATACTCATATAAGGTAAGAGTAAAAGAGTTACTCTCATTAGAAGGTAGACATGGATGGCTCCATTCTTCCTCCTTTTGTTCGTCACTCTCCTCCTCTTCTTCATCCAAAGAGCTTTCAGGTTCAGTAATTTCTTCTTCTATAGAGTGCTGCAAAACATTAGTCTCTTCCTTTGGGGGAGAGATTCTCTCAAGATGATCAGTAATATAATAATTTGCATCATAATTTTCCAAACAATCGTTAAGTATAGCAAGACTCTCAGATTTGTAAGGGGCGTCATCAATATTTTCAAGAAAAGAAGTAATTTCATAGGCACCCTTAAAAGCAACAAGTTCTTCTATTTGTTCTGCATCATAAAAATCATAATTTCCCTTAGCATAAGAAGCTAAGGTTTCATCCTCATTGTACTCACATTGGAAAGCAAGGTGTTTGTGCCTCATAAAGCAACAAGATTCATCCCTGCAGAAAGATATATTATATATTGAGCAAAAGTTTTTAGCATACTCATACGATTGATGTATGAGTCTCCATAAGTGTATCCCTTTTTGAGACAAGTGGTATTCCTTGTAATATTCTTGTTGATCCTCAGTGAATCCTCCATGCCAATAAGATCTAGTTTCAAAGAAGTTAGACATTGATTGGCAAGTAAGGAACTAGACATACTATATATTTTTTTGATTTTTGATAAAGGACACAAAGATAAAAACTGAAAGGTAAACTAACAAGACTAAAAAACAAAGGTAAAGGATAGTGTGCAACTCCCCTATCTGATCACTCGGAGTCCCCGGCAACGGCGCCAGAAATTGCTCTTGATGACGGCTTCTCGCCCTTCGTTGGTAGGCCCCAAGTGGAAGGCGTGATGCGGTGCAGCAGCAAGTTTCCTCAGTAAAGATACCAAGGTTTGTCTCTAGTAGGACTCCTGAGATGATAAGTAGGTGTCAGCGGCGCAACTGACGCGGACCTGCACACAGACACAGATAACTTTGCTCCCAACGAAGTTCAGAGAGGTTGTCAATCTCTCCGGTCTTGTTGTTCACAAATGATAAAACGCAAGGGGATAATGATAGCAACTTGAAAGTAAATGCAGAAAAGTAAATATAGCTTGGAAACAATAATGAGGATATGGACCGGGATACGTGATGTTCGCTAGTGATGTCTCTCTCCCAAAAGACGATAAAAATGTTATGCGAGGTAAACAAATTACAGAAAGGCAATTGACAGGATTAAGAACGCACCGCAATGCTAACTATGCTACAAAAGAAAGGAAGAGGTTCAAAAGCACGGGCAGTACGCCAAAGTAAGTAGACCGAAATCCATCTGCATCTACTACTAATCATCCACCTTGCGATATCTATCTAGAACATCTCGCTGGTATTAAGTTGCAAGCCCCACCCAAAGTGTAAACCCAAAGCAATAGACAACTGCATTAAAAAGAACTTTGTGTAAAGTAAACAATCCTTGTAACCGTGGTTACAAGCACCGTTGTTTTCCCCCTTGTGGCAACAGCACATCCCCTAGACTCATGTTTCTGTCACTCAAGCATGTCATCGGGGAGGCATGAACCCACAATCTAGCACAACGCTCCCTCTTGGAGTCACTACCTACTACTTGGCCAAAGCAATAAACAGCAACGGAGAGCATGCAAGAATTACTTAGGAACAAAAATATAAGAGATAAAAACCAAATATATTACTCTATCACAATCTGAACATAATCTCATAATCCATCAGATCCGATCAAACTCAACATAGCAATAGCAGAAATATTACAAAGGTGCCTCGATCATGTAGGGCAGCTCACGAGGTCTAAACAATGAAGATGAAAGAAGGGAGGAGAACATCACATAGCTACTGATCACGGACCCATGGTCCAAGGAAAACTACTCACGAGACATCCGGGGAGCATCCAGGGTGGAGAGGAGACCTTCGGAGGTCAATCCTCCCTCCGGCAGGGTGCCGGGAAGAGGTCTTCTGGTGCTCCCGATCTTGGAAGCGCGGCGGCGGCGGAACAGAGGCGAGTTCGCGGAATAGGGTTCCTCTTCTGGAGTTTTCCCGTGACGGGGGATAAATAGGCGAAAGGGGGCAGCCAGAGGTGGACCAGGGGCCCCAGGCGCCCCCCTGGCGCGGCCAGGGGTGGGGCTGCGTCGGGTGGCCGCCTGCCCCCCCCCCCTGGCCCCCCTATGGCCCCTCCCGGGCTTTTCTCGAAGCTTCCGTCACTCTGATTTTTTTATCTGAATTTTCCCGAATTTTTCTGGCACTTTTTATATGGGAGAAAACTGAAATAGAAAAACAGCAGAAAACAGGAACTGGCACTGGGGTGCACTGAGTTAATAGGTTAGTCCAAATATGATCAAAAATGTATGAAAGTGTATCTAGATCATAGCAATATCACACAAAACATGCATGGAGCAAGCAGAAATTATCGATACGTTTTGGACCTATCAACATACCGAACATCGAACCGTCCCCCTCCGGACCGTCTGTCCGATGAATTGTCCGGTACTGCTAAAGTACCCGGATGAATTTATTTCGAACACGAAAGTTGTTCGGAATAGATCAACTAACCCGGATACACCACCCACACATGTGTCGGCTGTCCACGACACCTCCGGCATGATATCTCCCCCCTCCGGACACCTTGTCCGATAATCATCCGGAGCCGGTAGTTCATCCCCAGATGAATTTCCGTTCCGAGCAACGTGTTTTGCACTTTGTTAGAACACCGTTAACATTTCATCTGTCATGTCATGCATCTGTTTGTATATGCTTGCTTTGTATTTACTGTTTCTTCCCCCCTTAATCTCCGATAGACCCCGCTGCTGCCGTCGACTACACCGCTACTGAGTACGACTACTTCGTCGACGACACTACCCCTACCGTCGAGCTTCCAGGCAAGCAGAGCCATTATCTTCCCCAGATATCGCCTATCTTTCCGTACTTTTCTTGCACTAGGCATTGTTACTGCTACTGCTACGATTACAATCCTATTCAATTGCATAGCCTGATTTTGTCGCCCCTTGATGTGCCTTCCTTATCCTATGCTGCCTATTATATATATTATATTCAGCAGTGAGCCCTGCGCATTGTTAGCTAGGATTAGATAGCGGGCCGTGATCACTCAGGGGAGTGAACGCGGATACAAATATTATAACTGCACAGGTACGGTACGATGCAGACATCGCCTCAGGCCCCCTAGCTCGGCTCTGCCGAGCCACCATCAAGTGTGAGCTATCAAGGAGTAATCCTTGTACTCCACTCTTTGCTGACTCTGTATAGCCGCTCTAGGTACCTGAGCAACGGTTTTCCTTCAGGTAAGAAGTCGGGCGACCCAACGGTGCCCGCGAGAGGTATTGCGACGGGACGACAGGGAGGGTACGACCAGTGTACCGGTGTGCTTGGCCCCTGATCGTTGGCCGCGAGAGTTACCAAACCACGAAAGTCGAGCTCCTCCAGGAGCACACGCGAGACAAGGTAAGGAGACGGTTCACCTTGTTGGTAACCGCAGTGACTTGGTGGGACGACAGGGCAGGCACCGATGTACTGGTGGTCCTGGCTGCTGTCGTTGTCCGCGGGTCAGTTAAGTCGAGGCAACGATAACGGTTGTCTCGCAAGTTAATAAAATGACTAATGGTGCAGTGGATGTCTTGAGTTGGCTATATGCCATGTACGCACTACCTACCCGTGGGAATTACGAGTTATGGGCTCCTCTGCTTCATAGTGTCGTCCGAGGACTCTTCAGACGTCAGCAGTACCGTGGCCTGCGCCGGGAAGTTGTGTTGTCTTATTTGCCGCGGCAGTGTGATTTGTATTTGCTTTGATTTAACTTCACCGTCCATCCTCGCACCGTGCAGGAGTACGTCGGGGTTAGGGTCCAAAGCCCCGCGTACATAGGATATAGTCCGGCGGATGACCTCTCTGTTGAGTTTGAAAGATGGGCTACGGAGTGTCGGATAGCCTCGGTGGAGCGTTCCCTAACAAGGTTCCCGCCACCCTGGAGATCCGTGCGTGTAGTGTAACACAAGTGCACCCCTGCAGGGAAGATTAATCTATTCGAATAGCCGTGTCCACTGTAACAGGATGCTTTATGCTGAAGCTGGATCTTACCACTACAAACTATTATTATTAAACTGTATGGTTCCGGGTTTTCTTCCTCACGGGGATGTCGAGGAGGTGAACTCAGAGGCATTGTTAATTATGATTACAACTTATTATTATACAATGCTGCAGCAACTTCTGCTGCATTGTTACTTTCACTAATGTTATATTAACTGTTGGCTGATTCTTACCTCATGCTGCAAGACTCGTTGGAAGATGCTAGTCTTCGTTAGGCCTAGCTTCTTACCTTTGCTCTGGATTTCTGTCTTCCAGTCCACTATATACAGCCTCTTCTTTCCGTTGATACAATGCATAATGCTTAGTAGCGGACGTAAGTCTCGCGGGTATACTAGATACTCACCTTTGCTTTATTTCCCCCTTTTTCGCTTTGCCTGATCGGCCGCTGCAGTCGACGTTGGAGCCCAGGAGCAGGAGATCCCCGATGCCGACCACCACAACATGAAGATCCCCGATGCCTTCTACGACGCCGAGTTCCCCTTTTACCAGGAGTAGTTTGGAGGTTCCCAGGCAGGAGGCCTTGCCTTTTTGATCGAGTGTTGATTTTTGTGCTAGCCTTCTTAAGGAAACCTTGTACCCTTGTGTCTGTACTCAGATACTATTTCTTCCGCTGAATTGTGCTCTCGAGCTGTTGTATTCGAGCCCTCGTGGCCCCTGGCTTGTATTAAACAGCTTGTATATTTTATTTGTAGAGTTGTGTTGTGATATCTCACCGTGAGTCCCTGATCTCGATCGTGTACCTTGTGTGTATGATTACTGTACACGGGTTGATTTTGGGGGCGTCACACTTCCTAGGTATGGAGGCTTCTACTCTAAGATTCTCCTCCCTAGCTTTAATGAGAGCATTAGTGATATGCTCCGTGAAGGCAAGATTTAGTGTGCTAGTGTGGGGGTCTCTAGACATTTTGTGTAGTAAGATAATAACTTCTGAGAGGGTGCAACTATCAAAATCAATGTCACTACTATCAAAGGTGGTAGTGGTGTCATCTAGGCTCACTTGTTTGAAAACCTCTATGTTCATAGGAGTTTCTTCTTCTATGGTTGAGGTAATAGCATCACCATTAATAGGTCCAATGGGACTAGGAGTGTGTTGGGTGCTAAAAGTTTGGGTGTCCTCAACAACTTGGATAGTAGCAACAGTGTGGTGTGTAGGAAGGCTCTTAATTCTATCTTCTTCCTCCTTTTCTCTAGCCCATCTTTCTTTAAGTTTAGCCATCATCCTAATGTTTTCATTAATTTGCAATTGGATAGCATTAATAGCAGTGGCCTTCCTCTCCTCGAGGGGAGAAGTTCTAATTTTAAGCATTTCAATATCAAGGGCTAAGTTTTCTACCTTCAAAGAGAGATTATCTAATTTGTCTAATCTTTTCTCTACACTCTTGTTGAAGGCTTTTCGGGTAGTGATAAATTCTTTAAGCATGCTTTGTAATTCAGAGGTGAGGTTCTTGTTGCTAGGATAAGTGTTGTTGTTCCCATAGTTGGATGGGAACGGTCTAGGATTGCTAGCAAAATTACCCCTATAAGCATTATTATTGAAGTTGTTTCTAGAGATAAATTTCACATCTACTTGTTCTTGAGCAACCAAAGAATTTAAAGGGACATCATGAGGATCAATAGGAGATTGCTTGGTAAGTAGAGACATAATTAAGTCAACTTTTTAATTTAGGGAGGAAATCTCCTCGACAGAGTTTACCTTCCTACCTGTTGGAGCTCGTTCGGTGTGCCATTGGGAATAATTATTCATCATCTCATCTAGGAGTTTTGTGGCAGCACCAAGTGTTGTTGACATAAAGGTCCCTCCCGCGGCTGAATATAACAGGTTCCGCGAGGTAAAGTTCAAGCCTGCATAAAAAAGTCTGGATAACCATCCAAGTAGTCAACCCATGTGTAGGGCATTTTTTAACAAGAGATTTCATTCGTTCCCAAGCTTGGGCAACGTGTTCATTATCCAATTTCTTAAAATTCATAATATTACTCCTCAATTGGATAATTTTAGCAGGTGGGTAGTACTTCCCAATAAAAGCATCCTTGCACTTATCCCAGGAATATATGTTATTCCTAGGAAAGGATTGAAACCAGATTTTAGCTCCTTCCCTCAAAGAAAAAGGGAAAAGCTTAAGCTTAACAATATCACCTTTTACTTCTTTATACTTTTGCATATCACAGAGTTCAACAAAAAAATTAAGTGTAAAGCAGCATCATCTCCAACACCGGAGAATTTATCTCTCATAACAAGGTTCAGCAAAGGAGGTTTAATTTCATAAGAGGTAGCTGAAGTGGCAGGTGTAGAAATAGGAGTGCAGATAAAATCATTGTTGTTGTGACTGGTGAAGTCACGCAACTTAGTGTTTTCAGTGGTACCCATAGTAGCAGCAAGTGGGACAAAAAAAATTGTGATTTTTGATAAAGGACACTAAAGCAAGAACTGAAAGGTAAATTAACAAGACTAAAAAGCAAAGGTGAAAGATAGTGTGCAAGTCCCCTATCTTGAAGATTGGAGTCCTCGGCAACCGCGCCAGAAATTTGCTTGATGCGCGAGAGATGATAATGGCTTCTTGCCCTTCGTTGGTTACCCCAAGTGGAAGGTGAGATGTAGGATAGCAGCAAATTTCCCCTAACTTAGAGGTTAGGTTTTGTCTCCCGTAGGACCCCGAAAGCGACAAGTAGGTGGTAAAGTGAACAATGGCGCCGAGGTTGCTTACTTCACCTGGACATGCACACACAACAAGTAACTTTGCTCCCAACGAAGTTCAGAGAGGTTGTCAATCTCTCCGGCCTTGCCGTTTGCAAAGGATCAACGCAACAGATAATAGGTAGTGATAATTGCGACTAGAAAGTAAAAACAAGAAATAAATTGAGCTTGTAAACAGTGATGAAAATATGGACCGGGGTCCCATGATGTTCAGTAGTGATGTCTCTCTCCCAAAAGATGATAAAACTTCTATGCGAGGTAAACAAATCACAGTTGGGCAATTGACAGGATTACGGGCGCAAAGCAATGCTAATTATGCTACAAAAAAGGAAGAGGCCCAAAAGCATGGGCGGTACGCCAAAATAAGTAGACCGAAAACCATTTGCATCTACTACTAACCATCCACCTTAAGATATCTATCCAGAACATCTCGCTGGTATTAAGTTGCGAGCCCCACCCAAAGTGTAAACCCAAAGCAACAGACAACTGCATTAAAAGAACTTTGCGTAAAGTAAACAATCCTTGCAACCGTGGTTACAAGCACCGTTGTTTTCCTCTTGTGGCAACAGCACATCCCCTAGACTCATGTTTTTGTCACTCAAGCTAGTCATCAGGGGGCATGAACCCACAATCAAGCATAACGCTCCCTCTTGGAGTCACTACCTACTACTTGGTCAAAGAAATAAACAGTAACGAAGAACATGCAAGAATTACTCAAGAACAAAAATATAAAATATAAGAACCAAATATATTACTCAATCACAATCTGAACATAGTCTCATAATCCATCAGATCTCAGCAAACTCAGCATAGCAACAGCAAAAAGAATTACATATGTGCCTTGATCATGTAGGGCAGCTCACAAGGTTTAATCCATGAAGAACAAAGAGGGGAGGAGAACATCACATAGCTACTGATCATGGACCCATGGTCCAAGGTGGACTACTCACGGATCATCCGGGAAGTTTCCATGGTGGAGGAGAAGCTCCCGGAGGTCAATTATCCCTCCGGCAGGGTGCCAGGAAGAGGTCTGCTGGCGCTCCCGATCTTGTAAGCGCGGCGGCGGCGGAACAGAGGCGAGATCGCGAAAAAGGGTTCTCTCCTTGGAAGTTTCCCGTGACGGAGAATAAATAGGCGAAGGGGGCAGCCAGGGGTCCAGGCAGCCCCCTGGCGCGGCCCCACCCTAGGGCGCGTCGGGAGGGCGCCTAGGGCCTTGGTGGGTCCCCTCTAGCCCCTCCTCGGTGATTCTCGAAGCTTCCGAAGCGCTGATTTTTTATTGTATTTTCCCAGAATTTTTGGAGCATTTTTAATACGGGGGAAACCTGAAATAGAAAAAACAACAGAAAATAGGAACTGGCACTGGGGTGCACTGAGTTAATAGGTTAGTACAAATATGATCAAAAGTGTATGAAAGTGTATATAAATCATAGCAATATCACACGAAACATGCATGGAGCAAGCATGAATCATAGATACGTTTGGGATGTATCAGTGTCTCACTCTCAAATCCCACTAAAGCAACGAAAACTATGGAGGAATGAGAGAGGAAGAACAAGGATAACACCAAAGAACTCAAAGATCTAGATCCATGAGGTTCTCTTCAATTAGAGGAGAGATGGATTGGTAAAGAATGTAGATCTAGATATCCTCTCTCTTTGCTGTCAAAGATATGCAAGAATCATGGGGGAATAGCCAAATCTCAAGATTTTAGAGGTCAACAATGGAGGAGAAAACCGAGTTCAGGAACATTGAAGTCAATGGGAAAGAAGACCCCTTTTATAGGACCCTACGAATCCTACAGTTATGTGCATTTTCCTACGCACGAGTGGTAGTGTTGCTCTCGGGAGCGGTACTACCTCGCTTACTACTTCTCAACTGCCGCTAAAAACCCCAAAGCTAATAGAAGCTTTCAGCTAAGCGGTAGTAGTAAGCGGTACTACCACTCAAGCAGTACTACCTCTTCAGTAAGCGTTACCACCTCTTGGATAGAAATCAGCACGGCCAAACCAATCGTAACTTTGGCATACAAACTCAGATTTCGATGATCTTAGGCTCGTTTTGAAGCTATAAGGAACTGTATGCATGAAGATCAAGGCATTTGGGATTTGACCCCTTTGGGTCTACCATGACCTTAAGGAATCTCCTAAAAAGGTACTTCCTTCATCCCAAATTACTTAACATAAATTTGTCTAAATATAAATGTATTTTAAATCTAGATACATCAATCTCTAGAAGAATTTGCCTTAAGTAATTCATACAGAGAGAATTAAAAGATAATTGTTCCAGTGTGTGTGGGTCTCGATAATTGCACGATTTCGGAGGATTGGGTTGATTCGAGGTTTTTTAAGACAAAAATGACCAAGAGAAAGATATCAAAGGATGTATCACGACCCTAGAGACAACAAGCAAGCTCGGATCTCTTCAAATCTCGGAACACTCAAGGAGGATCCCATCGGGGTTTCGTCTTCTAAGGAAACGAGCATGATAAATGTGAGATCAACTCTAGACAAGCTCGAGGGCTACTAACAATGTGCTATACCAGGGGTGGTTCATACAAGCGCAAACATGAAGCTATATGTATCACGCTCACTGCCCACAATGCGGGCCTCCATATGATCCCATCCCCTCACGAGGAGCCCTCATTCTAGAATCTTCATCGTCTTGGCGGCTACATTGAGGACTCCTAGTCCGATCTAATCTATAGGCTAGTCCAGTCTTGTATTCCTAGGCCTCGTCCCCATATATAGGGCATGGCAAATGATAAATTGAGACGAATTGACACACTGTTATTGTGTCGGTAGTACTTAGCCATATATTGTAACCCCATGTCACGAGGTATTCCATCCACCATTATGAAAAACAAAGCATTACGTAAGGTATTACCTCTGATTATGAGGCTCGGAACCTGGGTGAACCCCCTGATCCTGGTCATTTGGTGTATCGCTCACTCTACCGGGACTACTGCCAATTTTTTGTACTATCACCTCGTGAGAGGGTTATAATGGAGTACCATATGTGTATGAATAGTATGATAATAGATGTAAGGTGTCTATAAGCTAGCCCCAATTTGTAAAAGAGGACGGGGTTTAGGGTTTGTATCATCTTTCTTATGGCGTTACTCCATTTGTTCTGAACTTACTACTTCTAGATGCATGCTAGATAGCGGTCATAGGAGTGGAGTAATAGTGGTGGGAGTAGCTGGAGTAACAACAACCACCTATCTTGGATGTATTGCCTATATATAATTGCACAATGAATCATCATAGCTATCAACTATAATAATTCTTTCAATTACCCGACTGTAATTTGTTCACCACATCATTGTTATCAAGAGATATGTCACTATTGGATTCCATGGCCCTCAGGTTTATTCTCATCATTGTTACTGTCGTTTTCACTTCAATTTTACTACTGCTCCAAATTATCAAACAATATATCATTGCTTTTAATATCGTTGCTAGCAAGACAGAGGATTGATAACCCGTCTACCAACTTGTTGTGAGCGGAGTTTGTTGATCCTTGTGTGTAGTTGTTGCTTGACTTGTGAGTTTGGGGGCTCCTTCTGTTTGGATAACCAGGGTCTCATCATTGATTTAAAACTTGTTGCTTACTTCTTCATCCTGCAACTCGAGGGTCCCAACAAGTGGTTTAAGCCGCAACACACGAGTGCTTGTTGGCATTGTTGCTAGGGGGTGTCTGAAAAGGTTACTTCCGTCAATACACCATCAACGACCGAAGCCTGGGAGTAGCCTTTGTGAGCGATCCTTCTTGGTACTTTCAGTCTCTCGCTCCACTCTACCGAGACTACTACAGGTTTTCTGTACTGTCACCTTGTGATAGAGGGTTGCAATGGAGTATCATATGTGTATCAAGACTATGAGATAGAGGTAAGGTGTCTCTAAGCTAGCCCCAACCTCGCTTTGTAAAAGAGGAAGGGGCCTAGGGTTTACTATAGTTTGGCTTGGGAGTTTGCCTTAATCTTCGGGGTCACCTTATATGCCAAGTTGATGAACCTTATAAAGGAGGCCTACTAACAAGGTAAGGGGTCTAGACCGCAACATGGCTTGCTAGGCCCTAAGATCAATCTGATGGGTTGACTACCTGTCTAGTGGTACACCCCAGCACAACGTGTGTACCATCGAAATCGCCGAACATAAGAATGGGTGACATTCATCCAACACGAATCGATGCCTGCCTCGAAGACGCCTTGGGCGCACGCCGCGTAGCTTCGCCGCCCATGCCCACTCCTCATGACACATCCACCTCCCTCCGCCACATTCTCTCAACAAACTTACTTGTCCAAGCAATTTGTTTCGCATAATACAAACGTTTCTCCTACAGTGTTCTAAATCTTTGCAAAGTTTCGAAATCCAAGCTAATCAGTACCTTACCATTTTGAACGGATACGATTTCACCCGCAAAAAAAAGAAAGAAAGGATGGATACAATTTAGAATACCATTATCACAAGATTTGCTCTTGAATTGGCAAGCTATCAAAAAAAATCTCGAATGGCAGCACCAAAATCGGCGAGAGCAATTAAAAGGCAAGCAAACAACGAGGCGAGTTGATTTGAAGTGCAGCGCGTGATCCAAAAAGATGCCCACGACCCATGTCTCTCCATTTTTCTTAAATTTAAATTAAAGCACTCTACCATATCCATCCACGGTGAGAGAGGCGGCGGGACGCTCCAACCCCCAACGGTCGGCAGGGACGGAGACGACGAGACGCTCCGGCGCTCCAACGGTCGGCTTCCCCCGGATTCAAAACCCAAACTTTCTGGCCTTTAAATCCAGCCCCGACGCCCCGTTCCTCCGGTTTCCCAATCGCACATCCGCACCGTCGCTCCCCCCAAGATTTCAGACCCCAAGGCGGAAGACGAGAGGGTAGGGTAGGGTAGGTAAGGTAGGAGACGGACCCCCGCCGCCGGCGACCATGGACCTCCACGCGCTCCCCCGCCGCGACCTCCAGGCGCTGGCCAAGCGCAACGCTGTCCGCGCCAACCTCAGCAACGCCGCCATCGCCGACGCCCTCGCCGCGCTCCCCAAGGTATGGGTCCCCATCTCCTCCGAATCGCCGGGAGGTCCACGGATCTGGGTCGCCGCGGACCGCTTTTTACTGAACCGCGCGCGTTTGTGCTTGCAGATCGACGGGATCGAGGAGTTCGTCGAGCAGCCCGTGGCCGAGGCGGCGCCTGCGGCTCAGCCGGTCGTAGAGGAGGGAAAGAAGAAGAAGACCAAGAAGCAGGAGGCCGAGGAGAAGAAGAAGAGGGAGGCGGAGGAGATGAAAAAGAAGCAGGAGGAGGAGGAGGAGTTGAGGAAGAAGCAGGAGGAGGAGGAAGAGGAGAAAAGGAAGCAGGAGGAGGAGGAAGAGGAGAAAAGGAAGCAGGAGGAGATGGAGAAAGAGAAGATGAAGCGGGAGGCGGAAGAGAAGAAACAGCGGGAGGAGGAGAAGCAGAAGAATATCTCGCTGGAGGTCATCTTACTGGACAGCGACGAAGATGAGGAATCGCCAGCCCGTGGCGTTGGCGCCGGCCAGCGTGGACGCGGACGCGGTCGTGGTCGCGGTCGCGGTGCCGGACGGCGCACGCAGGTTGTTGAGCCTGTGGCTGCTCCGGCCACGAGGAAAAGGGCTGCGGCAAGCAAGACCGAGACGGAGGAGACGGCTGTGGAGGCCGTGCCCGCTCGGGCCACTCGCGCTCGGAACCAGAGGACGGCGGCGCCCGTGGCCGAGGAAGAGGCGCCCAAGACAAGACGGGCAGCGGCGGCCGTTGCCGAGGAAGAGGCGCCCAAGACAAGACGAGCAGCGGCGGCCGTTGCCGAGGAAGAGGCGCCCAAGACAAGACGGGCTTCCAGGAGGGCCGCCGCGAGCAAAGCTGATGATGAAGAAAAGGGGAAACAAGGTAAAAGCGATTTGCTTCAAATCTTCCAATTCTATTTGCTGTCATCGTTTAATTTCTTGCCTTATGCGATGCTCGTTTGTAACTTCAAATCTACCCAAATCAATTTGCTGGTACCGTTTCATTTGTTACCTGATGCGATGTTCGTTTGTAATCAGATGTGGAAACTGCTGTGCCTGCGCCGGTTTCCTCGGACAAAATGGAAGAAGAAGCAACGAATCCTCAGAGCGCGGAGCCAATCGAGGTTGAGGAACAGAGCCATGAAGGCCAAGGTGAAATATTTTGCGGATTACTCCATTTCAGTAGCAATTTCAAATTTTTGCAACTATGTGTCTGATTCTCAGATCTGTACTCGCAGGGGTAGTAGAGGAAAAACCACCGGCGGCGAAGGAGGAGGATCTTGGCGTGGGGCGGCGCGGCGCCAGACGACGAGCGCGGGTCGAATCTCCTCCGGCTACGAGGAAAAAAGCTGCAACAAGCAAGACAGAGACGACAGGGGATGAGGCCGTGCCGGCTCCGGCCACTCGTCGCGCTCGGAGCCAGAGGACGGTGGTTCCGGTGGCTGTGGAGGAGCCCAAGGCGAGACGCACCTCGAGGAAGACTGCTACTGCGCAGCAGGAACAGGAACCAGATGCTGTCGAAACTGCTGCGCCTGCTGAGGAGGAAGCTGATGGTGCTGCTGAAATGGAGCACACCGAGCTTGAGGAACAGAGCCAGGACGGCGAAGGTGAGACAGTGGATCCCTCCACTTCAGTAGCTACTTCAAATTCAGAAACTCCCGTTGTCTGATTCTCTGATCTTTAATCGCAGGGGTGGCTGTCGTTGCCGAAGAGACACGGGTGGATGAAGAGAAATCGCCGGCCCTTGGCGTGGGGCGGCGCGGTGCTCGCCGGCGCGCACTGGTCGAGACTGTGGCGTCTCCTCCAGCCAGGACGAAGAAAGCAGCAACAAGCAAGACCGATACAGAGGTTGCGGCTGCTGAGGCCGTGCCGCCGGCTCGGGTCACTCGTCGCGCTCGGAGCCAGAGGACGGTGGAGGCGGTCACCGAGGAAGCCATCGCCCCCAAGACAAGACGGGCGTCGAGGAAGACTCGTGTGCAGCAGGACGAGGAAGGGGAAAGCCAGCAAGGTAAGAACAGTTTGCTTAAATCGAATCAATTTGCTTGCTTGCTCTGATTCGCCTGATGCAAATTTTGTTTGCAATTAGCTGCTGTTGAGACTGCTGCGCCTGCAGAAATGGAGCTTGTCGAAACTGTTGTGCCTGCACCGGTTATCTCGGACGAGGTAGCTGTGGATCCTCAGACCGAAGAGCAAAACAAGCTAGTTGAGGAACAGGGCCAGGAAGAGGAACCTGAGACAGGTGAGACAGCTGACATGGATCTTGAAATTGATGCGTGCTTTTCTGAAAACTGATGAAAATTTTGTTTGCAATTAGGTGATGCCCCTGAAACGGTAACTGTTTTGCCTGCACCAAATTCGTCAGAGGTAGACGATGGCACTGAAGAAATAGAAGAGGAGGCCATGAATCATCAGAACGAGGAGCAAAACGAAGGTGAGACAGGTGGATAGCTTGCTTGATGCACGTTTTCTTACCATGATGTACTGAATTGTGTGTCTGACTCTCTGAAAAATTGCAGGGTTAGCCACGGATATACAAACCAGCCCTGAACTAGTGGAAGAAGCATCATCAGTGGAAGAGCAGCAGGACGATGTCCAGCAGTGTGAGGAGTTGACTCCGGTCGCCCTAAATGTTGTTGAACCGGAAGGCACCGACCATTTCCATGCTCAAACTTTCTCCAGCGAGGGGCCATTGGAAGACACTGAAATGATGTCCGTCCTGGAGGCAGCAGCAGTGCAGGCCTCGCCAAAATCCGGTGAGGCCACTGAGGAAGCTGATGATCATCAGTCCACTGAAGAGACTGAAATGGTGCCCGTGGAAGAGACGGTGGCTCCTGCCTCGCCAAAATCCGCTGAGGAGGTTGAGGACATTCATGATGAGTTCACTGAAGAGACTGAAGTGATGCCTGTTGAGGAAGCAGAAGAGGTTCATCATTCCAGTGAAGAGACAGAGATTGTGCCCGTCAAGTCGGCGGCTCAAGTCACACCAGAATCCAGTGAGGCAAATGAGGAGGACGTTGAGGAGATTCATCAATCCACTGTAGAGACTGAAATTGTGCTCGCTGAGGAAGCTGAAGATTCCAGTGAAGCTGAGAAGATTCATCAGTCCACTGAAGAAACTGAAGTGGTGCCCCTTGAGCGAGCTGTAGATTCCAGTGAAGAGACAGAAATGGTGCTCGTTGAGGAGATTCAGCAGCCCAGTGAAGAAAATGAAGAGCTGCCCATTGAGAAAGCTGAGAAGATTCATCAGTCCAGTGAAGAGATGGAAATGGTGTCCGTTGACGAGTCAGCGGCTCAGACCACACCGAAATCCGGTGAGGCCAATGAGGAAGTTGAGGAGATCCACCAGATCAGTGAAGAGACTGAAGTGATGCCCGTTGAGGAAATGGTGCCACAAGAGCCCAATGTGGAGGTTAGTTTCACCTGCGATGCAGACATTGCCATTGAGAAGGAGAGTGAAGTACCAACCTTCCATGAGGTGCTTCAGAGTGAAGCCAAAGCCAATGAGGAGGAAGTTATGGTTGTTGATGAGTCTGTTGAAGAGGAGGACAATGAAGTGCTGCCAATTTTTGGTGGTCTGTTTCAGAGTGCAGCCAAAACCAATGAGAACAAGGATGATCTGGTTGTTGATGAGATGCAGCATGACATGGATGAGCCATTCTTAGGTGCTTTGTTTCAGAGTGCAGTCAAAACCACTGAGAAGGATCTGGCTGTTGATGTGATAGTTGAAGAGGAGGAGAATGAAGTGCCATCCTTTGATGCTTCGTTGCAGAGTGCAGTCAAAACCATTGTGGAGAAGAAGGATCTGACAGTTGAAGAGGAGGAGAATGAAGTGCCATTCTTTGGTGCTTTGTTTCAGAGCGCAGTCAAAACCAACAAGGATCATCTGGCTGTTGATCAGGTGCAGCACAACATGGGTGAGCCTGTTGAAGAAGAGGAGAATGAAGTACAAACAACATTTGGTGCTGCTCTGCTTCAGAGCGCAACAAAAGTCCATGAGAACAAGGAAGAAGACCTGGCTGTTGATGAGGTGCAGCATCATAACATGGTTGAGTCTGTTGATGAGGTGAATGAAGTTACCTTTGATGCTCGGTTTCAGAGCGCAGCAAAAGCCAGTGAGGAGAAGGAAGACATGGCCGTTGATGAGGAGGGTGGTGAAGTGACGCCATTCTTTGGTGCTATGTTTCAGAGTGCAGCCAAAGCCAACGAGAAGGAAGATCTGCAGAGCGCAGCAAAAGCCAGTGAGGAGAAGGAAGACATGGCCGTTGATGAGGAGGGTGGTGAAGTGACGCCATTCTTTGGTGCTATGTTTCAGAGTGCAGCCAAAGCCAACGAGAAGGAAGATCTGCAGAGCGCAGCAAAAGCCAGTGAGGAGAAGGAAGACATGGCCGTTGATGAGGAGGGTGGTGAAGTGACGCCATTCTTTGGTGCTATGTTTCAGAGTGCAGCCAAAGCCAACGAGAAGGAAGATCTGCAGAGCGCAGCAAAAGCCAGTGAGGAGAAGGAAGACATGGCTGTTGATGAGGAGGGTGGTGAAGTGACGCCATTCTTCGGTGCTATGTTTCAGAGTGCAGCCAAAGCCAACGAGAAGGAAGATCTGCAGAGCGCAGCAAAAGCCAGTGAGGAGAAGGAAGACATGGCCGTTGATGAGGAGGGTGGTGAAGTGACGCCATTCTTCGGTGCTATGTTTCAGAGTGCAGCCAAAGCCAACGAGAAGGAAGATCTGCATGTTGATGAGGTGCAGCGTAACAAAGAAGGGCCTGTTGAAGAGGAGGACAATGCAGTAGAAACAACCTTTGATGCTCTGCTTGAGAGCGCAGCCAATGCTGATGATGAGGGGAAGGAAGATGTGATTGTTGATGAGGTGCAGCAGCATAACACAGTAGAGGCTGTTGAAGAGGAGCCAAAGAACGAGTGTGTTGAGGAATCCGTCTTCGTCAACCTCCTGTCGCAAGCCACAGTAACAGTCTGCGAGAGTGCAGTCAAGGAGAGTGGTTTCACCTTCGAGGATGCTACCAAGGTGTTCATGGACTACATCGCTGAACATGCAACGGTGTCTGAAGCTGCTGCTGGTGGTGGTGGTGAGAAGAATGTTACTGAACCCCCTGTGGCGATGGAAAAGGAGAAGCAATGCAACGAATCTGAAGCATTTGGCAGCCTTAGTCTGAGGAAGCTTAAACAGAAGGTGAAGGCAGCGGTGGCACAAGAGAATGAAGGTCAGAAATCAGCAGTGCCCCTTGAAGTTGACGAGGGCGGCCCCGTACAAGTGGCCACCGTCGAGAACCTGTCGCAAGCAACAGTGACTGACGATGAGGGCCTTGCAAATGTGTCAGCTGAAGAAGAGGACGGGGTGGTGGACACAATGGACGAGAAGGTGGAGGAGGAGGAGGTGCGCATCGTCATCGACAACCTGTCGCAAGCCACGGTGACTGATGACGAATGTGTGGCCAGGGAGAGCGCTTTTTCCACCGGCAGCCTCACGCCGGTGGCTGACACCGCCGGGGATGAGTGTGGCAAGGAAGCGGTGGCCAACGTCGACTACCTGTCGCAGGCCACGGTGACAGACGACGAGTGGGCGGTCAAGGAGAGCCCTTTTGCCGGTGGCAACCGCTCACCGGTGTTCGACGCGGCCGGAGCCTCCAGTGGCCGCCTCATTTCGCCGCTGTTTGCAGGCTTGTTCGAGGATGCCACCAAGTTGTTCATGGATTCCATCGCTGAACCTGCAACGGGGTCTGAAGCTGCTGGTGAGAAGAATGTTACTGAACCTGCTCTGGCGATGGAAAAAGAGAAGCAAGGCAATGGCAGCCTTAGTGTCAGGAGGTTCAAACAGAAGGTGAAGGCAGCAGTGGCACAAGAGAATGAAGGAGAGAAATCAGCGGCGAAATTGAACCAGGTTAGCCTGAGGAAGCTTAAACAGAATTTGAAGGCAGCGGTGGTGGCACAAGAGAATGAAGGCGAGAAATCAGTGGCGAAATTTGACAACCTTAGCCTGAGGCAGCTCAAGTTCAAGCTCAAGGAGAAGCTGAATGCTCAGAAGGTAACCACCACCGAGCTCAAGGAGAAGCTTGATGCTCAGAAGGTGACCACCACCGAGCTCAAGGAGAAGCTTGATGCTCAGAAGGTAACCACCACCAACTTGCATCATATGAATCTATGTGCTAGTCAATTTGTTCTAAGTGTGTAATTTTGATTCTGTGTACTGATCTTGGTGTCGTTTGAAACGCAGAGCAGAGAGTCAAACAGGGTGCCCCCCTTGGGAAAGGTGGACGAGAAGGTAACCACCACCAACTTGCCTCCATGAATCTTGCACTAATCAATTTGTTCGTAGTGTGTAATTGATTCTGTGTACTGATCTTGGCGTCGTTTGAAATGCAGAGCAGAGAGTCAAACAGGGTGCCCCTGGGAGCCAAGCTGAACGAGAACTCGGCGTCTAAGGTGCAGCAGAGCAGGGAGCCAAGCAGCAGGGCGCCCCTCGTCAGGGTGCCCCTTGGAAGGCTGGACGAGAACAAGCAGCAGCAGATTATCTAACTTGGGTAACTCTGTTTAACCGGGAGAACTCGGCTGCTCACTGAACCACTACTCCAGTGTGGGTTCTGAAACCATGGTTTCTCCAACCCCTTACCTAACTTCTAAGATCCGTGTGGGTTCTTATGTTAGCGGACCGTGAGAAGATTCGGCTGCATTTTAGGTCCTTCTCATCGTAGTCGGTATATTTATGATTGGTTTGTTAGTGTTCTGAACTTGTGTCAGTTACTTCCAAGATATCATTGACTGTTGTTTTACTGTGGTTTCTGAGTGGTTTGACCTGTTCATATCAGTGCTTGTAGCTGATCTTGCAATCTGCTCACTTACTATTTGACCATTTATGAACATGCTTGCTCATTAGCTGTAGTTTCATTATGCAGAACAGTGCTTCTGAACATGCTTGCTCGCTTACCATTTTATCTCCTTGAAACTCTTCTCGGTATCTGTCTTTCATCCCAAACTGAAGAAATAATCAGTAAATCATCGTTTCAACCCAGATTAAGCTGTTAGCTTACTAGCCAGTATGTTGTTGTGGACACACTAAATTTTGCTGGGAAAACAAATTTGCCTTTTTCTGAATCGACATTTGGAATATTTTTGTTCCTTGGAGGGGGTGTTAATAGTTTCATCGCCTCATCCCATTTTTCACTTCTGTCATCTGAGAGTTGATTGCTGTCATAGTTGTAGCTATGAACATCTCTACTCTGCACACATTGGTTCTGAACTCTGAAGTTGTAGACCTAGAATTTTTTACCAGATGGAGGATGTCCTTCCCAAAACTTAACTTAAAGCAACACATTCCTGAAGCCCTTTTAGACTGCAAGCCAAATTGACAAATTCATGAGCAGTGCTTTCCAAAGAATCTGGATCCACATGACTCTCATGTCGAGGCACCCCAACCCACACCGCTGAATCATTAGTTCAGAGATGCTGCCGGTAGACGGGTCTCCACCACACAGCAATTCAATGCATGATCGAACACCCTCCAAATAAAATTCAGTCAAGTTGAATTCAAGGTCCCTGTCACTACAGAATGCCTAACCAAAACCACCCATCTCAACACAGAGATTTCCCAAAACTGAACCCAACATGAATCTCAACACCGGATTCCACCTCAGCGTCAAAAGTCAAATGTCCAGGCGCCCCTCCGGTGCTGAATCATGAATGCCATCTTTATTTGGAAAATGCTGACTGGCAGACGACGTGTCTCGACCACAGAGGAATTCAGAGCATGAGACATGAAACATCATGCAAACGAAATTAAGCCACATTCTGTTGAGGTCCCTGTTAATATTGAATGTCTGACAGAGACTGCTCTCAAACCAAAACCAAACCCTGAAAGAGCACGGCAAAGACCTACAATTTGCAACGTCATGGCTTCTGAACACCATGAATACCAACCATTCTTCTCGTGATTCTACATGACTGTCCATGTCAAGGTGCCCACACAGTTGAATCATCAACGCCTTCTTTATTCGGAAAAGCTGCCAGTAGATAAGGTCTCAACCACTCAAAAAAATCATGTTTCCCTAAAAAAGAATTCCACCGGAGACGCATCGATCAAACACCGGCCAAATGAAATTCAATGACAAGGTATTCCAATCACTTTCAGTACTAACATGTGGCCTGACACAGACCGATCTCACACCAAGGAAAGCATACCAAATCTTCAGTTTGCAACACCAGGCCCACCAAAGACTCATTCTAACTTGCGCGTGAAGCTCACTTAGCTCACCGTAGACACGCATACGGTCATCACGGTACCTAGAGCCCACATGTTGGCCTGTACCTAGAGCCACATGTCGCCTGCAGGAGCGATGGAAGCACATTTCAGAAAAAAAATGCACCTCCTATTCAGAAGCAACCCCTTCCCTCCCTCGTCCGTCTCTTCGGTTCCTCGGGTGGAGGCGATCAAAAGAAGGGCTACCAAACGACGCCGAGGAAGGTGATCGGCGCGATTCTGCTCGTCGGTGCAAGAAATTAGCAGCGGGTTTGAGGGAGCGGCGTCATAGGAGGTCTTCTTCACCGCCTTTTGCCGATGAATATGGGCCTTGACCCTGTTGATGTACATGATCTAGCACCGCTGAATAGACTGACACATCTTAAACATTTGAATGACTTATTCTCTGCCTTAGTGAAGCTAGCCTGACTAGCCTAAGCAATTGTTGTGGCTTCTTGACGTGTAATGCGATTAGTGGAAGAGAACCCATGAGTGAAGGTGGCACGGTCCTCTTCTTGGGAGGCACATAACGAGCAGGCGGAGTCCAGTTCTCATGACGCTTACAGACACTGGTGGAGTATAAAGCAATGTACCGAGCAGGACAGACAAACTCAATCAGTGACTGGTTAAAAGGAACATAAATCGATGACTTCTGCCCACGTACACACTTCCTCATCTCATGGAACATGACATCCAAAACATACGCCTTCTTGTGATCTCAGACAAACAGGAATATATCAAACATAGAATCTCTCAGATTATTAGGGTCATCCACCTTCGGATTAAGAGTGTACCAAAGGATGCGACGCAAAGTGTCATATGTGGCAACAACTCCTTAATAGAAGCAGCGACGTTGGAATTCTTATGCTTATACGCATATGAAATCTCATCTTTGTTTCTCCCAGTCTCAAGAATACGGCAAAACTAATCATTGGACTGAGCAAAATACTG
Organism: Bromus sterilis; assembly: GCA_950022295.1. NCBI lineage: Eukaryota > Viridiplantae > Streptophyta > Magnoliopsida > Poales > Poaceae > Bromus > Bromus sterilis. The sequence goes on from OX465596.1 coordinate 13,456,519, forward strand.
ATATGCAATAATATCAGTAAAGAGAACTTGGACATAGGAGCATGACACTCATGAGTCCGAGACATCCAGCAAAGAGTCTGTACCTCATCCAGCAAAGAGTAACGAACTGAATAAGCTCAATCTGCCAAGTGCATCATTGCTCCCAGAGGCTCTCCACATTAACCTGCCAAACTTAGAGCATCTCCAGCCGCGCCCCCAAGAGGCCCCCAAGGCGGCGAAAATAGCGTCGGGCGGACGTATTTCGCCCAGTCACGCCCCAACACCCCAATTAGCGTCGGATAGGGCCGATTTTGAGTCCGGCGAACCCAACCCGAACCCAGCGCGCTGGGGGTCGCTTGGGGCGCCGGACAAAACGAAATCGTCTTCCTGGCCCACTGGCAGGCCAAGCCGACCCAAAAAGGACTTCTCTCCCCCACCTCTCCCCACCGCCCTTGTCGTCGCCGGCCGACGCGCCGCCGCTAGATAGCCGTTTCTACCGCCCAAAACACGCCGCTGCTTCTCCCACGCCTCCCCTCTTCCAAGGCCGCCCCTAGTTCACCGGCGTTTGGCCGGCGCGAAACGCCAAGCCGAGAACGGAGGCGCAAAATCGCGCCCACCTCGCGCCCCACCTGTTCGACGAATTGCGGCCCCGAGATGGACTCCGACGACGAGGCACTCTTCGCCGCGTTGATGGAGGAAGAGGCGATCGCCGGCGCCCAGGACGCCAAGCCGAGAACGGAGGCGCAAAATCGCGCCCACCTCGCGCCCCACCTGTTCGACGAATTGCGGCCCCGAGATGGACTCCAACGACGAGGCACTCTTCGCCGCGTTGATGGAGGAAGAGGCGATCGCCGGCGCCCAGGACGACGAGCACCTCATGATGCTCGCCGCCTTGGCCGACCTGTTCGGGGCCAACAAGGAGCCGCACCGAGGAGGTTCCAAGATGGGCCGCCGGAAGGGAAAGGAGAGGGGCCGTTCGGAGGGCTACTGTTTGCTCTACTCCGACTACTTTGCCGATGTTCCCCTGCACGGGGAGAAGACATTCCGGCGCCGGTATCGCATGGGCCGAAAGCTCTTTCTTCGCATTGTCAATTCACTTCGAGAGTACGACAGCTACTTCGTTTGCAAGAAAGATTGCACCGGCACAGTTGGGTTCTCCTCACTTCAGAAGTGCACAACGGCCATGAGGATGCTTGCATACGGAACTCCTGGTGATGAACAGGACGACTATGCACACATGGCCGAGTCCACCGCCCTTGATTGTTTCTACAGATTTTGCAGAGCAGTAGTTGGCTGCTTTGAAAAACAGTACTTGCGAGCACCCAATGCAGAAGACACTGCTCGAATCCTAGCAGAGAATGAAGCAAGAGGATTTCCTGGGATGCTTGGAAGCATCGATTGCATGCATTGGGAATGGAAGAACTGTCCATTTTCTTGGCAGGCGATGTACAAGGGTGCAAAAGGTCACTGCAGTGTGGTACTTGAGGCGGTTGCTACACATGATCTCTGGATTTGGCACTCCTTCTTTGGCATGCCAGGAACACACAATGACATCAACGTCCTGCAGTGTTCAAATATCTTTGCCAGGCTTGTCGAAGGTCATGCTCCTCCGGTGAACTTCGAGGTCAATGGGCACCAGTACAACAAGGGATACTATCTGGCAGACGACATCTATCCAAGATGGCCGGTATTTGTGAAGACTATCTCAAACCCTGTGTCAGGGGGGAAGCACGCCCATTTTGCCAAGTGCCAGGAGGCTTGTAGGAAGGATGTCGAACGGGCATTTGGGGTACTACATTCTCGATTTGCTGTTGTCCGGTACCCCGCTCAGACTTGGTCGAAAGATCAAATGTGGGAGGTGATGAATTGTTCTGTCATCTTGCACAACATGATCATTGAGAGCGAGAAAGCGGAGCCAGTGTATGACTCTGAACCATATATCAACCAGGGGCCTCTTGCAGTTGTGGATCACCAGATACCATCAGATTGGACAGCCTATCTAAACATGCGCCAGAAGATCCGAGACCCGCACGTGCATCGTCAACTGCAGGAAGATCTAGTGGATTATCTATGGATGCGCAAAGGCAATGTCTAGTTTGATCTGTTTTTTTGTATTTGTGTCGAACTATGTGTAACATCATGTTGTATGCCGAATTTGCGCCGAACTGCGGCGAATTTGCGCCGAACTGCGCCTATATTTCCATGTTTGTGCTGAATCTGTGTCAAAAAAAAACTGCGCCGTTTTTGGGTCGAATTTGGGCCGAATCTGAGCCGGCCCCGCCAGTCTTGGGGGTCACCTTGGGGGCGCGGCTGGGGGGAAACTCACCCCAAGACGTTTTCGCCGCCCAAGCGCCCCCAAGCGGCGCTAAAATAGCGCCGCAAAACGTCTCGGGGGGGCGAACGGCTGGAGATGCTCTTAATACCTGCTTGTGTGGAGCAAACTTTTTCCCTTGGCCATAGTAACTCATAGAATATCCGGAGCAAACTTCTTTCCCTTGGCCTAAGTGTGACATCTTGCTCAACAAGCTCTGTGAGGTGTTCAACAAGTAAGAAACTTGTCTTGTTTTCAACTTTCATGCAACTTGTTCTGTTCTAACCTTTCATGAAACTTGCCTTTTGAGAATTGCCAGTGCTCTCCATGCTTGAGAGGATCAAACAGCAGTGTACTACTAGGCACTACACCAAGCAACATCAGGTTCACTTTCTATTTGATTCAACGGTCAGGTTAACTTTCGTCCCAAACCATTGTTTCAAACCCAGATTAAGCTGTTAGCCTATTACTGGCATTATCTTAGCCTGTTACTAAATACATGTAGCCAGTATACTGTTGTAGATAACACACTGAATTTTGCTGGGAAAACAAATTTGCTTTTTTCTGAACAGACATACTTTTATGAACAATGGAGGGAATATTAGTTTGATCGCCCCATCTCATTTTCCCCTTCTGTTATCCCAGTCGGCTGTCATAGTTGATTGCGTCTAGGCCTATTGTAAGCACGTCTGGTGTTTGACTGAAGGTGATTCAAACTTGGAGCTGTAATATTTTCAGTATTACTGGTGTAGCTATTGACATCTCTGCTCTATGCAAACTTGGGATTCTGAACTGCGTTGCATCCTTGCCATCGGAACCAATACATGGTCTGATCTTTCCTTGAAGTGATGTGCTCGGTATAACGAAATGAGCAACACATACATTGCTCATTGTATCAGCAAATGAAAAAGTTTAATGTTCACATAAGAACTGATTTTGGAACATAGTTAGATTCAGAACCTTCTGAAGGTGTAGGACCTGGAAGTTTTAACCGGATGGCTGTCCCTTCCAAAACTTAACTGAAAGCAACACATTCCTGAAGAGTGAATACCCTTCTACTAGACTGCAAACCAAAGTGGCAAATTCATGAGCAGTGCTCTCCGAAGAATCTGAATCCACATGACTGTCGATGTCGAGGCGCCCCACCCACGCTGCTGAATCATGAGCACCATCTTAATTCAGAGATGCTGCCCGGCAGATGGGCCTCGACCGCACAGCAATTCAGGGCATGAGACACGTTGATCAAACGCCCTCCAAACGAAATTCAGTCACGTTGTATTCATGGTCCCTGTCGATACAGAATGCCTGACAGAGACTGCTTTCAAACCAAAACCACCCCCCAAAAAGAGCACCTCAACACAGAAAGTTCCCAAAACTGAACTCGACACCCGCTAAAATGAATCTCAACGCGGGATTCCATCCGCCAGTCGAATGTCGACGTCGAGGCGCCCCTGCAGTGCTGAATCATGAACATCATCTTTATTAGGAAATGCTGACCGGCAGACATGTCTAGACCACATAGCAATTCAGAGCGTGAGACACGTTGATCAAGCATCGTCCAAATGAAATTCAGCCACATTTTGTTCAGGTCCCTGTCAGTACTGAATGCCTCGGACAGAGGCTGGTTTCAAACCAAGACTAGCTCTGAAAGAGCATGGAAAAGAGCTTCAATTTGCAACATCATGGCTCCTGAACACCATGATTCCTTGAATACCATTCTGAACTCACCCGCAAAAAAAAAACTAAACTGTATATCTGCTCTGGATACACCCATCGGAAGGATGCATGATTCCACATGGTTGTCCATGTCGAGGTGCCCACACAGCTGAATCTCGAACGCCATCTTTATTCGGAAAACCTGCCAGTAGATTGATCTTGGCCACTCAGAAATTTACACCAGAGACGCGTTCATCAAACACAGGGCAAATGCAGTTCAGTGACAAGGTATTCGAGTCCTTTTCGATACTTAATGATCGACACAGACTGAACTCAAGTCTCAAACCAAGTCCAAAACCAACCCCCCAAAAAGGCATTGCCAAGATCTTCAGTTCGCGAGATCAGTCTCACAGAAGTGGTTTATGCGCACTTTGTCAGTGATCTATCGCTGTGTCAAATCCATCAGTTACATACTCATGTCAGAGTTTATATAACTGATTAGCAAGACATCAGCTCATCGTGTTGCCGAAGCGAAACTTCATTATTGTCTGCAAGGGCAAGATCATTTTGATTCATGTGGCTCTTCTTCCGCTACTTTCAGTGCAGATTATCATGGGTGGATTCAGAACCTGAGCGTCACAAGGTGTTCAAGTCCCTGTCAGTACTGAATGCCCGACAGAAACTGGGCTCAAACCAAAACCATACCCCCAAAAGAGCACGGGCTAAGAACTTCAATTTACAAAATCAAGAGGCTACCAAATACTTGTAATAATAATACTGGTTTAAGACGGGAGCAATACAACACATTCACCAACAGCATTGTCATCATCGTCGTCACACATCTTTCACTGGTTCTTAATCCAGGCAGCAACACCACATTACTACTACTGCTATTACTGGTGCCTGCCGTCGCCATTAACTGTACTTACTACTATAGCACCACAAGCACACTAGAGATAATTAATTATAGGTAGTTGAGCCCAGCCGAAGAGAGTGATAGAGACGCAGAGCTGGGCGTAAGATCGTCCTGGCCGTCCGATCAGGCGACGTGGGTTTTGTCGACGTCCTCGAGCGCGATGGGGCGGAACCACACCTTCTGGTCGAGGACGGAGGCGGCGGCGGCGCCCGTGGCGGTGGACGGTGCGGCGGCGGCGGCCAGGTTGGGGTCGACGGCCAGCGGGCCGAAGACGCCGGTGGTGGGGTGCGGGCCCCAGTACTTGTTGGGGCTGCCGGCGCCGCCGCCGATCACATCGTCCGGCACGAAGGCCGGGCGCACCTGCTCGTCCACGTTCTTGTCGTAGGCCGACGCGTGCACCGCCCTCCTGCCAACATCAATCAAACCGGATCATCAGCCGTTGTATCGTTAATCAGGTTGTTTGGATGCATGATAATCAAGTATTTGGTACCACGTTGACTTGATGGTAACACATCAACAAGTAATGATGATTTAAAAAAAAAAACAGTGTACAAACAATAGATATAGATCAGCTGATGATGATGTAGGCATCGCATTGACTCCGCAATAGGGCTGGCGACCCGATCAGCGACCGTTCAAGTGCTACTGTGCAGAGTGTTAAAGATGATTTTTTACAGATTTTCTTACTACGTAAAGAAAGTTAAGATGTTGCGCAGTGGGCTGTCCGTTTGTTTGGCTCTCGCTCGTTTTCTTGACGCTCTTCTTTTTTTGTGCTGCCGCGGGGGCGGCACAAACCACCACAACGGAGAAAGCGTGGTAGGTGCCCGGGATGGACGACGACGGGTTGTTGAAATGAAACGCACGCAAAAATCCGTTTTCTTTGTGTGACGCGCCAAAAATGAAGGCACGACTCATGCCGTTTGGGCCACGTCCACCTCGAGCTGGGGTCAGGTCAGGTCACAAGGTGGAGCGGCACGACGACGGCCAAGGCCAAGGAAGGAGGAGGAGGAGGCGTCGGTGGGTGGGGTGGGGGTGTGGATAAGAGCGGAGGCATGAGCCTACTCATCCTAGCGTGTACGTGCACCCAGAGACGGACACCCCCAGTACGGGTACGGCACGAGACCAAGACCGGATGGCTGAGATCCAGAGCCCAGCCAGAGGAAGAAGGAAGGCGACACGAAAGGTAGTGGAACCGTACAGGGCTCGCCGGTCCTGGATCTGACGGCAACCCCGTGGGCGCCACCCTCCAGTCCCAGTCCCCTTGTGCTTGGAGTGAAGACCAAGGCCGGCCGGCAGATGGCGGGTGGACGGACAACCACCGCGCACCAACCCGTCCCCCCATTGGCCGGCGTGAAAAAATCTCAGGCAGCGAGAGAGAGAGAGAGAGAGTGATACGTCAGGCTCACCCCATTGGCTGCCTGTGCTCCTACAAGGGGTACGTACAGTAATAAATATCCTTCCACTATCCCTTGCTGGTTCGTCTTCTTCCTCGCCGGTGCTCGGCCGTATCCCATCTCCGACGAGGGGGACAGGGCGGGTTCGACGGAGTCTGGCTGCACATACACTTGCTTGCTCGGAGGAGTAGAGAAATATCTATGCGGATCTGGGCTTGTTTTTCTGTGTGTCTGTGGATGGAGTTCCTCCTCACGGTCTGCAGATTCTTTCTTTCTAGACTTCTATCGATGTGTTGCTACAGATCGTTGACGCAAAGAGACGGGGGATTAAATCTAAATAGGAGTGCTTTCTTGCTAAGGACTCACTAAACAAGTCTGTGAATCTTTCCACGGCGGCGCCGGCGAGGGCGTGTGTGACGGCACCATCTTTTCCAACTCTGGGTTGGAAAATGATCTTGCCAAGTAGTAGTTCTAGCACGACGGCACCATCTTTCCAACTCTAGGTTGCAAAATGATCTTCCCAAGTAGTAGTTCTAGCACGACGGCGCCTATCACATACCACTACTATGCTAAATCCACAAAGCAGCTTCACAAAAACAGGGGTTAATCACAGAGCAAAATACTACATGGTACTTCATGGTCATGGAAGAACCAGTACCCACGGCAAGCTATCTCCATGAGAACAAGAAAAAGATCTCGGACTACTAGTATTAGCAGTACTGATTTACTTCCGGAAATACAGTACTACTCTGATTCTTTGGGCCATGGCAGAGCTCACAGGAGGCAGCGTGTGAGCATACCTCGGGGAGGCGTTGGCCGCCTTGCCGGCAAGGACGCGCGCCACGAGGCTCCCAGCGATCACCCGCCCCTTGGAGGTAGCCACTGCGGCCATGCAAAGGTCGAGAGGGAGGGAGGAAGACGAAGGGAGGGGCTCTGCTCTGCTCCGAGACGCTTGGGAGTAGAGTGGGTTTCAGCTGTCTGTGTGTGTGGGTGGATGGATGGACTCCTGAGTTCCACACCGATCCGCCGGGTATTTATAGCGGAGGGGGCAAGGAATTCAAGGGGCGACGGGAATGAGGAAACGAAGGAGCGACGGCCTGGGGAGGGAGCAGCCGTGCTGACGGGGACCTCGCTAAAAAAACGTACGCCTGAAGCCGTATTGATTTTTTTTAACATTTATTTTTTTTATTAGGAAAAAATATGTATTACCTTCGATCTATATTAATGAACTCAACTTTGTCTGGATTCGTATGTATCTAGTTAAGTATTTAGACTAGATGCATGTGTATCTAAACAAACTTAACTCCATTAATACGGATCGGAGGGAGTATTAATTTCCTTTAAAAAAATTTACTCTTACCTTGATTTAGCTTTAAAATAAGAATATACATTTATTTATCTCCTAAAATAGAAAACCACCTTAATTTAGTTTCTAAAAAGAAGGAGGCGCCCATATGATCACGTGCCTCCTCGGAATACTTGTTAGATTAGTACGGTCTTTTTCGCTTCGCCATCCATCGGTTTTTCTTTGTTCCACCTCCCATCACTACTTTTCACTCGGTTTTTTCTTCATTTTTTTATAAAAATAGAACCCTACTAAAAATTGTACGTCCATAAAATGAAGTCGCCTTGAATTTTATTATAAAAACATTAATGCCTTGATTTGTTTCTCAAAAAAGGAAAGCGTGTTTTAGCTTCAAACATAATAAATACACCTTTATTTATCTTCTAAAATAGAAAATCACCTTTATTTATCTTCTAAAATAGAAAATCACCTTAATTTAATTTCTAAAAGGAAGGAGGCGCCTATGATCATGTGGCTCCTCAGAATACTTGGTAGATTAGTACGGTCTTTTTCGCTTCGCCATCCATCGGTTTTTCTATGCTTCACCTCCCATCACTACTTTTCACTCGGTTTTTTCTTCATTTTTTATAAAAATAAAACCATACTAAAAATTGTACGCCCATAAAAGGAAGTCTTCTTGATTTTCTTTCAAAAACATTAATGCCTTGATTTGTTTCGCAGAAAAGGAAAGCGTGTTTTAGCTTCAAAAATAATAAATACATTTTTATTTATCTTTTAAAATAGAGAATTGTTTTAATTTAGTTTCTAAAAAGAAGAAGTTGCCTATGATCAGGTGGCTCCTCAGAATACTTGCTAGATTAGCACGGTCTATTTCGATTCGCCATCCATCAGTTTTTCTTTGCTTCACCTTCCATCACTACTTTCCACTCGGTTTTTTCTTTATTTTTTATAAAAAGAAAACCCTACTAAAAATTGTACACCCATAAAAGGAAGTCTTCTTGATTTTCTTTCAAAAACATTAATGCCTTGATTTGTTTCGCAGAAAAGAAAAACGTGTTTTAGCTTCAAAAATAATAAATACATCTTTATTTATCTTTTAAAATAGAGAATTGTTTTAATTTAGTTTCTAAAAAGAAGAAGTTGCCTATGACCACGCCGTCCTTTGGAATACTTGGTAAGCCGGTACGATCTTCTTTTGCCTCACTTCCCGCCGGTTTTATTTTGCCTCACCTCCGACCATCACTTTCCACTCGATTTTTTCTTCCTCACTTAGAAAAACTCAAACCCCGCTAAAAATCGTACGCCCAAAAAAGGAGGTCGTCTTGATTTTTTTCAAAAACATTAACACCTTGATTTGTTTCTCAGGAAAGAAAAGCGTGTTGATTTATCTTCCAAAAACAAAGATGCACCTTGATTTAGCTTAAAAACAATAAATGTACCTTTATTTAACTCCTAAAATAGAGAACCACCTTAATTTAGTTTTTAAAGAGAAGAAAGCACCTATGATCACGCGGCTCTTCAGAATACTTGGTAGGTCGGTACGGTCTTTTTTCGCCTCATCTCCCACCGGTGTTTTTTCGCCTCACCTCCCATCACCACTTCCCACTCGATTTTTTCTTCCCCCTTTAGAAAAAGTCAAACCCCACTAAAAATCGTACGCCCATTTTGAGCATGGCCATCATGAGGACACCGCGGCTAACTGTCGCGGCTTCTGGGCAAGGCCATCTAGCGGGGAGTGGACGCCGCCACATCCTGAGTTAGGTTGCCCCGTCCCACCGGGAAGGATCTCACGACCCAAATAAATTGATGCTAAGAGCAACTCTAGCAGATCCGCCAAATAGTGAGACGCCATTTTGCATTTATGGGTCGAAATACAGAAGGCCAGAACATCGCCGGAGCAACTAAAAGACGGAAAATTAAAACCCGATCTACATCACCGAAGGTTGTTAGGAGTCGCATGTGTAGTAGATAGGCTCGAAGCGAGCGCACGCCGCGTTGTACTCTGCCATGGTGAAATCATACGCCGCGTAGACCTCGTCGAGCCGCTCGACTGCGAGGTTCTCTCACCGCATGACGGCGTCGATGGCCGCTTGCCGAACATCATCCGTCATGCGAAGCACGATGGTGTACGGCGTGAGGTATCGCCGAAGCTGGAGGTGCCGCTCCCACTATTTGTTGATATAGCGCTCTACGCGAAGGTGGATGAGAAACGGTAACCCTAAATGCTCCTCCGCATCGTGAATATAGCGCTCGGGAGAAGTATTTGTGGGCAACCCGCAAAATTTTTATGGACCGGATGAGATTTGACATATTTGTTCTGGCCAATAAAAACTTCATTCACCAAAAAAATCCGTATATGTACGGATCAATAATAGGATGGCACATCTTGTAGAGTTACTCTAAGTAGTCATACATGTATCGTGTGCATATGGACCGGATTACACAACGATAAGGACGAAAAGAGACCACGCGCAGCTCATCAAGTGAAATATGTCCTCCATAAACTAATATAAGGTGTTTTAGAGTGATCTAAAACACCTTATATTAGTTTAGAGAGGGAGTATAGTTTTAGTCGCTTCCATAGTATAATCTTGGCATATCTCAACCAATCCGATCGTCCCTGTACTTTACATGTACCTATGTACGGGCAACCAATGAAATGCAGCTGCAAGCGTGGAGATTCCTAGTGAACAATACTTCGTCCCCACGCCCAACGCATCGCTCTCCGTGACAGGAATGTGTATCTTTTGGGGATTCCATTTCCATAGACGCTGGACGCCTGGACCGTCTAATTTCACCTATTTCTTTGGGGGGGTTTCAAAATTTTCCTTTGTGCAGGACCAAGTTGCCAAATGTTTACCGGTTCAAAATTTCTTTGCCATATGTTTACCATTTTCGAGACAGTGGAGTTTGTATATGTGCAAACTATTTTTCTTTCTAGTAGGATGTGCCAAATGTTGTGCAAACCGTGACATATTTTGATGTTACCTTGATTCCAAGATATTTATCGAGGCGAAAATGACACGACGAATAGACATGTGGGATTCGACCGAAATGATGGCACAGGAAAACTAACAAGGACTTTAGAGGTGCAATGATAAAATTATTGTGGTAAAAGAAAAGGTTCTTGTAAAAAAAAATGGTTTCGATATTTCTCAAGCATCTTGTACTGGTTTTTATACCTGATAAGTAGGTCTCTTTGGGCAGACGCACCTCAAAGTGGTGTTGCAACTTTCTCAGAAAAACTGCGTACCTCTTCTCATGAATACATGGGATTGCCACTGTTGTTGAAGTTGTGATCTAAATTCACATATATATAAGGAAAAAAAACTTAACTTCTAACGGAGCGGAGCGGATGCCTCTTGTAAACCACCGTATGGGATAATTAATCAAGTTGTAAATCCCTCAGTGATCTATAGCCTCTCCTCGATAGTGACAGTTTGTTGGATGACGCCCGTGATTTTTTCCCTTCTTCTCGGAGGGGTTTTCACGTTAAATCCTTGTGTCACCTGTGTTGATTTCGTTTTTCTCGTTACTGTTTTGCGTGTAAAATGTCTAACATGTGTTATGGCAGATTGATTTCCATCCTCGTATTGATAATGTGATGGAGAAGAATGTGGAATGGAAAAAATGTGTTCTACAACCTCTACCATGGCGTCTGATCCTACAATGACTATTTCATCTTGAAGAAGGATATCGTGGGAAGAATTTGAAAGGACCACGATGTCGCCTAGAGGGGGGTGAATAAGCGTTTTAAACCTTTTATGGGTTTGTTAATATCCGGATGCGGAAATAAATTAAGCGGATACTTAACAAGCACAAATCCTTAATATAATAGGCTCAACTAAGTGCAACAACAAATTTATTCTAAAAAATATGAACACAATAATGATACTAGTAGGCACAAGTAAGTTACACAAACTTACACAAGATATATATATCACAAGATGTGGATATGTGAGATACAATATACCAATTCACACGAGGAACAATATGGAACAATAGTAGCACGTATGAATTGCGGAGTATAATGTGTTGGCCTAAAACAATCACTACGATATGATAGCCAACATAATATAATGAGGACAGCAAGATATAGAGAATGCAAGGTCAAGTGAACAAAGTAAACCACAAGTAATGAGCTAGGGTTAGAGATAACCGTAGACTCGGAGACGAGGATGTATCCCGATGTTCACTTCCTTGGAGGGAAGCTACTCACCGTTTGGAGAGAGTGGGTGTTATCACGAAGGCACACCAACGCCACGAAGGCTCACCCTATTCCCCTTGAGATATCACCACGAAGGCGATTCCCAACCACTAGTGGTAGACCTTGAGGTGGCCTCCAAACCTTCACAAACTTTCCGGGGGGAAAATCACAAGTTGATTCCTCACCGGAGCACTCCTGCCTCCTAGGAGTCTCCAACCTCCAAGAGTAACAAGATCAAGGGGTAAATGCTCAAGACTTGCTCAAATCGCGAATTCCTTTGGTCAAAAGAGGGAGAGGGAGTGGATCTATCAATGGGTAAAATCTCTCTCAAGAACTCTCACAAATCTCTTCGGGATCTAGGATTTGGTGTAGGAGAAAGGAGAGGGAGCCTTTTAGGGTTCTTGTGTGTTTGGAATGAACTGCTCAACCCTCACAAGTGGGGTGAGGGGGTATTTATAGCCCAAGGGACGGAATGGCCGTTGGGGCAATAAGCTGTGCAAGTGTCGGACGTCCGTCAGATGTCGGACGTCCGAAAGTCCAAATGCCGGACGTCCGTACCAAGTCGGACGTCCAAAATGTTCAAAAAAAGTTCAGCATGCAACACAGAAGAAAAGTCCAGTAGCATGTCGGACGTCCGACAGGGTTCGGACGTCCGATGTGTCGGAAGTCCGAAACACGTCGGACTTCTGGTAAATTTGCATGCTCACTGACCATCTGGACACAATAATTTTGGTGGGGATTGGACGTCGGATCGGACGTCCGAAATTCATCGGACGTCCGTCCAGAGAACGAACAACAGGAACCCAATACTGAAACGTGCATAACTTTTACATACGAACTCCGATTTTGATGATCTTGGGCTTATTTTAAAGCTATTGAAAAGCTCTAGATCCTCACATAGAGAACCACCCAAGATAAGCCAAAATGGAAGGTGCAAAGTATGTAAAGGATATGCCATAGTATTTGAGAAATGAGTTGGCTTTGAATTACCCCTTTTTGTATAAAGGATAGGAGTGGAATTGAGTTCGGAATTGTTGACTTGAGCAAGTCCATTACTAAACCCCTTTGATCCCGTCTTAATAGTGCGGGATCCCTATAACTCAAGAATAATAAAAGAACTATACTATAACTTCCAGAAATCCATTCTTGAGCATGTATCATTTTCGATGGTCAATGATACATGACACAATACCTTTGACTTGAGCGTTTGATACGTCTCAAACGTATCTACTTTTCCAAACACTTTTGATATTGTTTTGCCCTCATTCTTGCATGATTTGGACGAAACTAACCCGGACTAACGCTGTTTTCAGCAGAGCTGCCTGTATGGTTTATTTGTGCGCAGGAAAATGGATTTTTAGGCGTCCCAGAAAATTCCTAGAAAATCCATGCACCCGAAGGAGCCAGGAGCCAGAAGTGGGACCAAAGGGGAGCTCTGGGGGCCCCAGGCGCCCCCCTGGCGCGGCCAGGGGTGGGGCCGCGCCCTCTGGCCGCCTGGGCATCTCCCCCCTCCTATGGTGCCCTACCGAGACTCCTATTTATCCCCGTGACGAGAAAACCCCAGAACAGAAGTCGTTTTCCCAGTTTCCGTCGCGGAGCCACCGCCACCCTCTGTTCTTCTTCGGGAGGGCTAATGTGGAGGCTGATTTGGCCTCCGGAGAGGGGAGATCGTCGCCATCGTCATCGCCATCACCACTCCATCCATCCTCCATGACTTCTCTTCATATGTGTGAGTAATTCCCTGCTGTAGGCAAAGGAGATGGTAGGGATTGGATTAGTTTAATCATGTAATAGTTCGTCAGATTGTTGGGGGCATGTTGCCTATCATCTACTTTGGTGTTTATCATCTTTGCTACAACTTGTTGTTCTTAATGCTTGTCACTTTGGGCCCGAGTGCCATGTTTTTAGATCTGAACCCTATGTGTTTTCATGAATATATTTGTGTTCTAGATCCTATCTATGAGTTGTATGCACCTATTATGGTCCGGAACCGGCGATCCCAAAGGTGACAGCTTGGGACACCAAAGGGGATGGTCCATGATTTGAGGATTCCTTGTATCCATTGAGTTTATTGCTTTGTTCCGGTGCTCTTTGACAGGAGCACCTTAATCTCCATAAGTTCCTTTTGGCCCCGTTCGTAGCGGGATGGTAGGACAAAAGATGTTGTGCAAGTTCTTATTGCAAGCACGCACAACTACCTACGGGATACATGCCTAATGTTTGATATTTTCCTAGATGATCATTGCTTTTCTATGTGCCTTGCCCCGTGTTGGAATCTATTATATGTTCACTCTCATCCATGCAGCGCCCAACCATCCATCTCCCTAGCCTACAGTGTTTTCAATCATGCTGGTCATTAGTTGTTACTTTTGATGTTGCCACTATCACTATCATATTATCGTTACCACTTATCTATCGTTGCAAGCAAGTATATTTCAGGTGCGGTTGAATTGACAACTCAACTGTCAAAGCTTATAAATACTCTTTGGCTCCCCGTGTGTCGAATCAATAAATTGGGTTAACTTACCCGCGAAGACTATCTCGATCCCTTACGCCTGTGGGGCATCAGCGTTCCACTTGAGCTTGATGATGGGGTCATGCTTGGCTCAAGATGAACATGGAATATTGGTCACATAACTCGGTGAAGACTTCATTAGTATCCTCGTAAGTCATGAGGAAAGCTTTGCATTATATGCCATCTTCACATGTGCCACCACGTGATCATCCGCAAGCTTCAAGCATGTAATCCTCTGAGATGCATATCTTGACCTTGACCTTGTATAACTTGATGACCATTACACTTGATGACATCATCTCATGGGAACTTGTGATCTTTCTCTTAATGCATTCCCATGAGAATCACATATCCCTCAAAGATATAGAAATACATCGTATGGGTTAGAACTCAAAGCACAATTGACAATTGCTTACCATGCCACAAGATCCCATGTGGTACATAAGTAGTGCTAGAGTGTTGACCATCAAGAATTCAATCTTTCATCTTTATCTTGGTCAACATTCATCTTTACTCCATGATCAAGTGGAGTCCAGTCCAAAAGACACATGCCAGATATATTGCGTGAATTATTGAGTCCTTATGATGACCTCAAATGGACAAGTGTTCAACATGAATATTCTCAGTCTTGTTGAGGAAAATGGCTTTGCTTTTGAATCATCTTAGTTCGAGGTTGTATACAACACGTGAGACCCAAAACCCAATCTTCAATAGATTGTATTCATTGCAACATCATCCATTCTTCTTATCATTTTCCATGGGACAGACATCCATAGATCCATGATGCCATTGTTGCTTTATTGGAATCATCATTCATTACCAAGCCACAATGGATACATTTGTGTTGATGAACAATGTTCTTCATGCATTGCCTATGTAACTTTCCTTCAAATATATATATCTCAATGCAAACATTAGTCCATAAGGATTGTCATTAATTACCAAAACCACACATGGGGACTACATGTACTTTCAGAATTGGATTCTACGACTCTTAGAGGTGCATGGTTGCATTGTGGATTCGTGGAACAAGTACCTCCGGATGTTCGAGAGCACATGCGAAAATGCCATGGTGAGATTTTCTACTGCGACGGTGGAGGTGTTTGGCCCATAATACTTGAGAGAACCAACTGCTATAGACATCAAAAGGCTCATGGCACTGTCAGGACCAAGAGGATGGCAAGGTATCCTCGGATCTATCGATTGCATGCATTGGAGGTAGAAGAACTGCCCATGTTCTACAAGCACAATGTCCAAGCAATATCAAGAAGTCCACTATCATTCTTGAAGAAGTTGCTTCACACGGCCTTTGGATTTGACATGATTTATGACACTACAAGGAAAATGTCAAAGCAATATCAAGGTAATAAGCAACACGTAAACAAAATAAATATTGAAGCATTATACTCCCTCCATTCCTTGATATAAGGTGTATAGTTTTTTTTTAAGTCAATTTTTTAAACTTTGATCAAATTTATAGCAAAAAATATCAACATCTATGATATTTAATAAATACAATATGAAAATATGTTTCAAGATGAATCTAATATACCATTTCGGTATAATTTATATTGATATATTTATCTACAAATCTGGTCAAAGTTAATTAAGTTTGACTTTTTGAAAAAAACTATACACCTTACATTTAGGACTGGAGGGAGTATATTATTGCACAAAGAACATGTAGGATCCCATGACAATTACATATCCTCATATTACCTTGTCGTTAGTGTCGTGTTTTAAATAGCTCACACACGAACACCTTGATCCCTAAGGGACGCCTATTTTCATCGAGCGCTCAGTGTTGATTAAAAATTAATTAACATGTAAATTTACTAGAAAATAATCACCCCCCCCCCAAAAAAACATGTAATTATGAAATGTTATCGTAAAAATGCCTATTTTAGTCTAAAATTGTTTCTTTTAAAAGTTTTTAGTCACAATTACTTGTATGATCATTTTCTTTCAAATTTTTTTTTCTTAGGGTTGGACTTCCCTGCCAGTAAAGGTATCTAGCTGGAATTTGGAAAATTATACAGAAGTTTAAGAATAAAGGGCATATAAATGACCTCTTGTCTCTAGGGCGCAGGTTAGTACAAATTGCAAAAGGTTTTGTTTACCTTTGTGCTGCACCATTAAAATACAATTGCAAGTTGTACAAAACAATAGAAAAATAAACAAAAGAAAATTAATGGCAAAAAAAACGACCAAACACTATTGAGGAAAAAGGTTACTGAAACCTCAAAAGGCAAGTTCAGGTTCATCTATTTATTTGCGTGTTTGTTGTTACCAGCAAGCAGGTCGGCACTAATCGGTGCATAGAAACAGTTTGGTAAGATTATCAGTACAAATGGTTAAAAAAAACGTTATTAGTACAAGAGACCTTTTACGGTACATCCTGATAAATTTCAGCCGTCTATTTACCAAATTTACTGGATGAGATTAATCTATACTACTTAATCATCTGAGTAGTATATGAAATCTACCACGAGTAGTATATGAGTTGGAGGGGTAGAATTGGTAGAATGGAACAATTAAATCACACAAATCAAGCCTAGTCGGCATTGACTTATTCTACTTACCATAATATTGTTCATCACAGCAAGGAAACTCTAACCATCACGTACGTGTATATAACAACAACACCAAACGGCACTGAAAAAATAATAGCTTGGAATTAGTATCAAATAGCTAATTAGTGTTAACAAATAATTTTGACAGTTCAAAGATAAATATTGAAAAAGAGGTTGTGCGAAATAGCATGGTTATAGCTAGGTTCACATAGTACGTTCTAAGCTAGGACTATCAGTCGCGGTAATCGATTGCTAGGGCTACAAAATCATTGAGTATGGCGATGAAGTTTATGAACAATTTCTTTAGGTCAACTCCAACGGCGCGACGTATTCGGTCCGCGAGCGTTCGTTTGGGTCGCATCCGCCAAAAATCACAAACAATGCGACGATCTAAGTGTAAAAACCTGCGTGTGTTCGTCTGGTTTCCACGCCTACACATTTACGCTCAAAATGCAGTGGCGTAGACATCGAGCGGACGCGGCGCGCGTCCTTTGCGTCCACCCGCTGAACCTTCGATCACGTCCACACCTAACCCACTAGGCAAGTTACCCGGGTGGTCCTTTTAATATGACTACGATCGTGTTGGGTTTGTCTCATAGGCCCCTATCCACTCCTCGCCCACTACCTTTCCCCACCCAATAGTAGCGCCGAAACTAAAGAGTCATTATAAATTGTCAATTATACTCTATAGAACCAACGGTCAGATTACACCTATACTATTCCTCTCCCTCGGTTAAAAAAAAACGTTATTAGTACAAACCCATCTTAAGCAAGTTGCTGGTGTACATTTGTTTTATTCTTGACCGCTGCTTCCACGCATGCAGATATTTCAAAACGTCCCTTTCGTATCTGCGTTTAAAAAGCATAAACACAATTATTAAAGCCATGGCCAGCCCAAATCTTCTCTAGAAAACCAAGCAACCTGACAACGAGCCTCCCTGGTTCCGGTCTCGTACTAGTACTTGGGACAGCAGTACGTCCTGTGTGGGGGCACCGGCCGGCATCGGAATATGCCATCTCCCAAGATGCGGATTAGGACTGAGCAACACTGACGGAGCAGCCGTCTGCTGCTAGCAGAAGCAGACCATGCGACCTGCGACCCAGCGTGCAGTTTTGGCCGTCGCTCGTGTTCCTTGGACAACAGCGACGCCGGTGCAGCACGTTGGAAGGGAGGCGCGACCGCGTGGAAGGACTACGCCGCACGGATAACAACAGCGACACGGGCGCAGGTGTAACGTGGGACGCATGAGTTGAGGATGCGAAACGGGGATATGCTGATAAGTTCATGAGACCACGACCAGCGTAGCGCAGCGCGTCGTGCGAAATATGTATATATTCGTACTCGTACTAGCTGTTTTGATCGTGTAATCTTGGCGTATCTCAACGAATTCGATCGCCTCCTGTACTTTACTGTGTATACTTCCTACCTGTACCTGTAACCTATGAAACGCAGCTGCAAGTCGTCGAGATTCTTTCCAGCTGCACGCACGCACGCCCACCGCCGGCCAACGCATCGCTCTCTGTGATTGGATTTGCATCTTGCTCTTGGGAATTCCATTTCCTAAGCTGGACCATCTGATTTCACGGATTTCTTTCTAGTTTTGTTTTTCCATGAAGAGCCAGCCAAGTTGCTATATGCTTACCACCTACTGTACTTCCTTAGTTTCTTTTTCACTTTGCATATAAGATTTATTTGAGGTTAAACATCATAGAATTTGACCAACTTTATACGAAACCTATGAACATTCACAGTACAAAACCGATATCTTTAGATGCATCATGAAATTAATTTTTACATTGTATAACTTTGATATTGTAGGTATTGATATTTTTTAAATATAAAGTTGGACAATTTTTATAAAGTTTAACTTCAGGTAAATCTTATACACGGAGTAAAAAGAAACGGAGGAAGTATGTGCTGGCATTTTTTTTGACCGGATGTGACTACATGTTGTGTAAATTCTGATATATCTTCTATATCTAAATAGCTAGTTTTTACTAACATATTTTTTCTTAACATACAAGTATGTCACTTCATTATTTAACATGCAAGAGAAAAGAACCACCTTAACATGATACTATGCATTATAAAAATCGACACTATCATGCAATATGCATGCATGCATGGAAATATCCATCCTATTATGATATTTATATTAAATTCATATATTATTTAAAAAAAATTCATATTTCATTTAACCAAAAAATTCATCGAAATATACTACTCCCTCCGGTCCATATTACTTGTCTTAAAATTGATGTATCTAACACTAAAATACATCTAGATGCATCCATTTCAAGACAAGTAATATGGATCGGAGGAAGTACAAAAGTTTCCGCGACAACACGCGGGGCATCATCTAGTTCCTATTTAATCATGCTTTCAAAATATTCACCGAGGCCTAATCGACATATGAAATCTAAAGGCATCTTCATCGTCGATCCTTAAACTTTCGCACCCATATAGATTAGGTTGTCCAGATCATTTTTGTCATTCAACGCGATGTTGTATCCGTTCGTGGCCGCCGATCCTGGAACTATCTGCAAATTGATTGGTCATATGGAAGTGACGTTAACCATTGCATCTGGGTTGCTAGTAGGATCTTTGGCCACCATTTCTTCTTTGAAGCCATGCTCACAACTGCTTGGTGCATTTGGTTTATAAGAAATGGCAAAAAAAGAGCATCTTTTAGAGAAAAGACAGAGTTGATCCCGAGAAGGGCGCTAGCCAAGTCCGACTTTGAATTAACAAAGCCATCAACCGGCCAGGATACAACTTCCCGAGAACACGAACAAACGGAAACGAAAACGAAAAGATACAAAGGCGCTGGAAAGCAGCTAACAATGCCTCACACGCTTCACGCAGGAAGGATGTAACAAGACACGCATAGCTGAAGGCGTCGAGGGCCTCCAACGCGACTATACATGAACGAGGGCAATGCCGGCAAGGAAGAGGATGAAATGCATCTATAGGCAAGCCGAAACCACACACCATGGGCCTTGGAGAGACAACCATCCAGCTCCGTCTTCGAAGGAGGCCACAACCTCCTCGCCTGGATCGCAAGGCGCCGCACCGTCGAAGAATGGAAAGTTCCCCTGAACAAGGATGGGGTCGCCGAGGAACCCAAGGAGTGGTTCGGGGAAAACCACATATGACGAAACTTCCAGAGCTGAGCACGCCGCCCGTCCACGGCCAGGACACGCCGGAAGCGTTAGGCTTGGATGAAGAGACACGCCAACGATCAGACAGGGATCCCGAACAGCGCCAACCACCGCAGCTCCCTCAAGGCGACGCCTTCAAGAAGGTCACGACGTTGAGAACGCCGCCGCCGCCGCCCACCGAAGTAGGGTTTTCACCCGAGAGGAGGGATGTGGGGGGTGGGGGTGGGTGGGACAGACCATCACCGAAGTCTCCAAGAAGAAAACGACGCCCGCAGGCGTCATCGACGGCGTGGCCGAGGCCGATCTAGGGTTTCCCCTGGTCTGGTCCCACACCTCCAGCAACCTCCGCAGCCCGGAGCCAGCCAGTTGCGCGGAGCGGAGATCCGCGCGAGAGGAGGCCACCACCAGGGAGGAGCAAGCCGCCGGGAGCCGCCGCCGTAGATCTGGCGCCGCCGACCGCCGGAGCAGCCGCGCCATGGCCTCAATCCATCGGAGATTCGGCGGCCGACCGCCCGGACCACCAGCACCACGCTCGCCCCCGCTGCTCACCGCAGAGCAGGGAGGCCTCGCCGGGGGCCGCCGCCCCAGATCCGGGGCTCTCCGCGTCGGGTAGAGCAACAGGAGCCCCGCGGCCGCAGTCCTCGGCCGCGCCCCAGGCTTGTCCGGCGCTGGCCTCGTGCGGCAGCGAGGAGGAGGGATGGAGGAGGGGGGCGCTACGCCGGGGTGGGGAGGGTCGCCCCCGAGTCGCCCGCGAGGGGCGGCGCGGGGGGGGGGGGGTTACCCCCGGCCTCTCCATCAAAATGATGCATGTAACCATCTTATTAAACGAAGGGAATATGTTCGATACACCTTAAGTCTCAAGAAAAAACATGGCCACAACCGGCAAAAATAGGACTAGACCTATGCGTCTATCCTATTATTGGACCGCCATCCAAACCGGTTGTAAATAACCCGTGCTACTCTCTTTCAGCGGCTGCACCCAATATCCAAAAGCTCCTTGGCTCCCGCAGTGCTGAGTAATGACCACATACGGATCAACCCCGATGCTCTGAAGATAACCTGCAAGAAATTTTTGATATTTAACCTGTTAAATATAACATCATTACGACATAACCATAGGGCCCAAATTAATGCACACACGCCAACTCGAATGTGTGCCGCTATATTGGACTCTACCCCACTCAACCAATCTCCAAAAAGATGATCTACGTTGTGAGGAGGACTAACGTTGAAGGTCACATGCAAAGAACGCCAAAGTAACCGAGCTAACTGGCACTTGATAAACAAATGTTGTATTGTCTCCTCTTGATCGCAAAAACAACACTTTTTGCAGCCCATCGACGTTTTGCCAAGTTCTCTTTGGTCAAAATAACCCCTTTGTGGACAAACCACATGAACACCTTTATTTTTAAGGGTACTTTCACTTTCCAAATATTAAGCGACTTGGGGATCGTTCTGGTGTTGATCAAATCCATATACATAGATTTAACAGAAAAAACCCCAGAAGATGTGAGTTTCCAGATCACTCTATCAGGCTGATCTGTAAGATTGACCTCCATCAATCTACGCACCAGATGAAGCCAACTAGTCCAACGTTCTCCCACAAGAGACCGTCTAAACTGAATATTTAGCGGAATCGTACCCATAACCGAGCCGACGAAATTTTGTTTTCTTTGCACAATCTTATACAGATTTGGATATTGCATGGCGAGAGGCGTCTCCCCTAGCCATGTGTCTTCCCAAAATCTGGTGGATTCACCACCTCCAACAACGAATTTGAATCTATTGAAAAAGGCTACTTTAACTTTCATTAGTACCTTTCAGAAGGGAGAATCATTCGATTTTGACGTCACTTGTGCCAGAGTCTTAGTGTGCAAATACTTCTTTCGCAAAATCTGAATCCACATACCCTCATCTTCCACTAATAGTCTATAGAGCCATTTACTTAACAAACATCTATTTTTAACCTCCAGATTTTCGATACCTAGGCCACCTTGGTCCTTCGGTCGACATATGATGTCCCACCTAGCTAATATGTATTTCAATTTATTCTCGTCACCTTGACAGAAGAAACGAGAACGATAAAAGTCCAATCTTTTCCGTACTCCTACTGGCACTTCAAAGAAGGACAACAGGAACATTGGCATGCTTGTCAGTACTGAGTTAATCAAAATTAACCGACCACCATATGACATCAGCTTACCCTTCCAGCAACTAAGCTTTTTCTCGAATCTGTCTTCGATACACTTCCATTCTCTATTGGGAAGCTTTCGATGGTGTATTGGGATCCCCGAGTAACTGAATGGGAGACTCCCTAATCCACAACCGAACAACTGTTTATAACTATCCTATTCTTCCACAGCTTGTCCAAAACAGAACAATTCACTCTTATGGGAATTTATCTTTAAACCAGACAGTTGTTCGAAGAGACACAACACTAGCTTCATATTTCTTGCCTTAGCCAAGTCATGTTCCAAAAATGATAGTGTCATCCGCATACTGCAGAATGGATACTCCTCCATCCACAAGATGAGGAATTAGCCCACCCACTTGACCATCCTCTTTGGCTCTACCAATTAGAATAGCAAGCATATCAGCAACAATATTAAACAGGATCGGGGACATTGGATATATGTGATATATCAAATTTCACCATGTGCTAATAGTGACATGTGGGATTGTGAGTTTTGTGGAAGGGAGTATCCACGGCCAACAAGAAGTCAATGTACCAACAAGCGCATGACATGCATCGGGTGGAGAGGCTCAAAGGAAAACATTTGCTTGGATCAATTTTGTTCAAGACACTCAAGGTGAACTCCTGAAGGTGTAAATAAACACAATGTAGAAGATAACTGGAATGTGATTCAAGGAGCTCACGATGTGCGCATCTTGATGAAGCCAACCCTGCAGGAGAGGGGGAAAATGTGGACGAAGGGTAGTAAACTACTATACCCCATTAGGTTGAGGTGGTTAATTATACCTTTTAGGGGGGAAGATGTTGGATTCAAGAGCAAGCAGCAAACTGATCCTCATGATATAGTTCCTCGTATGAATGTAATATCAACGTAATGTGATGCATCTATCACAATTTCAATATAGATGCATGTTTGAATGTTTATATCAATTTGTCTATGCTATATAATGTAATGTGATGTCATGTGTAAAATGTTTTTGTGGCACCAAAACACTGACACAACAGTAGAAAAATGATGATCTATGCTTTGTGGTGTAGGGAACACATTTGCTTTATGTTGCAATGTGTTGATCGTGCGATTTATTTTCTTTGTTGGCCTGGCCTCTCGCCGGTGTTGTAAAACAAGAACGAGAGCATGACATTCACGATCCATCATTGTTGGATCAAGTTGAATGGTCAAGAAAAATGGATTGACTTGGCCAATTCACTCATGATCGCCAACGTTAAATCACATGAACTTGGTGAAACAAGCATTTTGTGTTGGATGAGGGGGCTGCACAGTCCTCGAGAGTGCCAAGGTCGAGGGAGGGGGTGGAAGCTCAAGAAGGAAAAGTATAATGGGTCGGTGGTCAAACTGTGAGAGAAGGTTGATGACATCCTTGTTAAGAAAGTGCCAAACACAATGAGCTAATGAAGAAAAAAAATAGACGGGTTTTATAGAATTCATGCGGATGCAAGTAAAAAAGGTTGACATCGAGAAGGAGATGCTTGCAATTCAACAATTATTCGTGAAGTTTGATCACGCACGTGAAGTCCGATGACTCGAATGCCGACGCAGTGAAATGGGTTTGCCAATTGCATAGTGTTGTTATTCCGCAGTATGACTCATTGGTTTCGGTTGCTTTTGGATGATTTGATGAATTAAGAACTATGTTTGCCATGTACAATTCATCTTTCAATTGTTTGAAAGCGTCATATGTATCATCGAACCTTACTTTCGGATAGGCGACCGCTGCCGCCTCCCCAGATAATCTAGCACTCGTCTGCCTCCTGCGGGCGCCGCCGTTGATCGACCTCGTCTTCGGTGGCCTTAAGGACATGGTGATGAGGTGGATCACGGTTTTTACCGGTGGAAGGGCTATGTTTTTTCGATTTTCGTTAGGGTTTATGCTCTGCTCAGGAAGACGAGATGGCGACGGCTTCGTGAAGATGAAATAAGGTTCTCTCCGTCTATCTTCGTTCCGGTGGTGCGTCTAGCATCATTGGTGGGCATGTGGAGGTGTGTCTCCGGTGGATCTATCCTCAATGGATTTGTTCGGACCTGGTCGTAGTTCGTCTACGTTTGTGTGTCTTTAGATTGAATTTTTTTTCCATCTACTCTACTCTTCAATGGTGATGGTTGTTGTTCTGTTGCGCTGGTCTTATGAGGCCTTGATAAGGGAGAGGTGATGACGACGGCGCGTCTTCGGCTCGCTTTAGTTCTTAGTAATCGTCGCTAGGTGATCTATAGATCCGGATGTAATTTTATTATTTCTGATGTTTATTGTGCTATCATGTTTAATGATGAATAGGTCAAAAGTTTTCTTGAAAAAAAATCTTACTTGATTGATACGGAGTAGATCCGACTGCTTTTGAAGGTCGAGCATTGCAAAATTAATTGACTTGGTGAAAGGAAAAGCTGGAAAAGAGGGGCAAAGCGACAAGCACTCATCACACAAAAGAGCTCGTACTTCAGTACTTGGGTCAGTACGTCCTGTGTGTGTGTGTGTGGGGTGGGGCGCTAGCATGAGCGTAATACCGGCATCGGAATATGCCATCTCCCAAGATACGGATCAAGATTAAGCAAACGCCGACGGTGACGGAGCAGCCGTCTGCTGCTAGCAGTAGCAGAGCATGCGAGGGAGCTGCGATCCCGCGTGCATTTTTGCGGTGGATTAATCGTGTGTGTACGGAAAGAAGGGACGCCATGGATGGATAACAGTGACACGTACCGGTGCATGTGGGAAACGAGAAGGTGGCCACATCACATGGATAGAGGAGAGATAAGAGCGACACGAGAGGTGCGTGCGTAACGTGGGGCACGTGATTGCTGCACAAAACGGATCGATCTGCGTCTTGCTGGTAGTAGTACGTTCCATAGCCAGGTGGACTTGATCTTGAAGATATTTATTTTGTTTCAAAGCCCTACTAAAGTCCTAATCTAAGCAAGTTGATTTTTTGTTTGCGGGAAGCTAAAAAAGTTGATTAGTTATAGCAAACCTGCAAACGACCCGTCAGTTTGATTCCTGGGGTCCTGCCCATGGTTTTGACGAAAAAGGGAAAAGAAATGGCCAAGGGCTCTTTGGTTCAAAGGAAATATGGAGGAAAGATGTAGGAATAGGAAATTTTCCTATGGTGATACTATTCATGCCTTTGGTTCAAAGGAATTGAGTAAAGAAAAATTGGAGGAAAGTTTCCTTTGATCTCAGTTTCAAAGGAAAAATGTAGGAATTTTAGTATCCACCAGGGCCTTTTTTTCAAATTCCTATGCACGAAGAACGAGGTTAAGATGCTTAGTGGCATAATAATATTCTAACTATACATTTTTATGTGATTTAACTTTTATTTGACCACATTCATTAGAATTCCTACGTTTTTCCCAGTCCTTTGAACCAAATAGCAAAGTTGATAGAATTCCTATGTTTACCAATCCTCTGTTTTGCATGTGCATTCCTGTCCTATTCCTTTTTTTTTCCTATTCCTATGATATTATAATTCTGCAAACCAAAGGAGCTCAAACGGTCAAGTAAAGTGTTGCTCCGAGGGTGGCTCCCTTCAAAAAAAATAAGTGCTGGTCCGAGGCATGATGCGACGACCAGATAGGTGGACACGAACGCCGGTCCGGTGCAAGTCACGCACCGCCCATTTCGCTCGTCGCAACCGCCGATGGAAGTTTTCAACTAACTGGATTTTACACCAACCCTTGGCCTGCAAGTTTCTTACGTCACACCCCAATCTTACGTTTGAGTAATAGGAGTATAAAAGTAGCGTGGTTTTCCCTCAAAAAATCTAAAGGATATAGTAGTACGTTTCTCACGCCGAAGAAAAGGAAAAGACTCGGCACAAGGCAAGTCACGTACCGTACGTACGTACGCACACACCCATACTCTCTGCCGTTGGAAGATGGATCATGGATGCGTACGTTTCCGTCTCCAGATGCAACCAACGGCGTGGCGTGGCGTGTCGTGTCGACGCCGAGAAACGTTGCACTCCTCGCGTGAAGAGACGTTGCCGGAGAGGCGGTTGGGTTGGGGCATGACATTTCGCCTGATCCCCCCATGCCTGGCTTTTTTACGGGAAAGAAAGGAAGAATGAAAGCGAATCGGTCTGGTTGGTTTTTTTTTTAGCGGTTCGGTTTGGTTGGTTAGTTGGGTTGCTTGGACGTTGGACGTGGTGGTAGCGCTGGACGTGTCCGGTCATGGGCCGCCCTCCGTATCCGTCCGTTGCCGCCACCGCCAGACGCCGCGTGCGGTGCGACGTTGGAGGCGGTGATGATGGCCGCAGATGGGAGCGGAACCAGAAGATGCGGCGTGTACGGGATACGGCCCGGCCGCCCAGCGATCTCGTTTACTCAGCATAGTTTAAACGTATCGGTCTGTCAGGAGTGACGCACGACACGACTAGAAGTGGCCGGTGCGAACGGAATTAATCTGCCATCACCAAGGATGTCGACGCACGCGCTAATTTATTTCCACCTTTAAACCTTTACAGTGAAGCTTCTTCAGTGTTAAAGAAGCACAGAGGCACAGAGGCTTTCAAAAAAAGAAGAAGCACAGAGGCTTTCCCTCAAAAAAAAAGCACAGAGGAACAGGGCGGCAAAGTGAGGCAGCCGACAAAGAAAAGGAGTCCGTCATATCAACCCATGGGCGCATCTGAATTATTGGATGGCGAACGGAACGTACGAGCGTCCTTGGCCGTCCACGGGAATGGAATGGAATGGATTCCATCTTCTTCTTCATCTTCTTCTTCGAGTCTAGTCCGGTGGAAAAGACCGGACGGACGCGGGCACCCATCGCCGCTCCATCCATTCCATCACGGGAATAGAATCGATTCGATTCGTGCCGTCGCGCGTACGTACGTACGTTCAGTTCAGCCCACCATTCCATTGCTTGCAAAAAGTGGAAACGGAGGGATCGATCCACGCTCTCGCGGCCCGTCCCGTTCCATCCGTGCGCAGCGGCAGAGACGTCCGTCCATCCACGCTAGGCTCGGTTCACCACGATGCGTCCCTGTCCTTGTCGTCGTAGTCGTGGTTGCAAATGATGCCTCCAGCACAAACAATGCACCGTGTGGTGCGGGTGCGGCCCAGAGAAGAAGAAGGAGATAAGAATAGTGAGTGAGTTGTCGCGGCGTCATCAGCGACCCTTTTGTCCACACGCTATGCTCTGCTGGGTGAGTCACACCAAGAAAAGACCACTACGTACGTATACATTGGGTTGGACTTTGTCGCACGGTAAGTAACTAAAGGATTTAACTACCGCCACCCTGCCCACCGTCCATGACTTAGCTAGCGGCCTTGCAAGTATAAGAGCGTCTGCGGCCGTTGGAGACCCTCAAAAGCACCTCGACGTTATTTTAGAGAAATAAAACGCCTTGTCGGCACTATTTTGATGTCTTAGGAAGAACAAATTTTCAATCATATATCCATCTTAAACAAAAGTTACGAAGTATCTCATAAACTTTCGACGTAGGCAAAAGACACATGAAAAAGCATGATTGATTGTAGTTTCATCCGGCATCCCCAAGAGACCCCCAGAAATCTAGGTTTTGCCTGGGCTCATCGACGCTAATTCAACGCTTGAGGGCCGTTGGGGGCGAGTGAAAGATTTTCGGCGCCTTTTCGATGATCTAGAGTTCGGACATAAAAAGTGGTCCTAGAAGGCGTTAGGGGGCGCTTGGGGACGACTGCAGATGCTCTAACCGTGAAACTTTTTCTTAAAACAAGTATTACTCCAGATTGCAACACGTTTTGGTGCCTCAGACGAACCATCTCTGACCTCTATTCAGAATTCACTCTCTACACCTTTCAAGATGAAGGAAAAAAACTCTATGTATAATTTTTGACACAAAATGCGTGCATTGTCCTGCCCGACACAATCGGTTAAGAGTCAGATTTTTTTTACCGGCTTTTAAAATAAGCCGGCTCATCCCAACTGGAAAAAATAAGTCGCATTTAAACAAGCCCCAATAAATGAGAAAGGCGGCTTATGTAAAAAGCTGAGGGAGAGGCGATTTGTTTTCTAAGCCGCAAAAAAAAAACATAACCTAATTTTTTTTGAGTAACACTGAACCTAAATAGTCTGCCGCTAGCGGTCGGTGTACTGCTATGCGCGTGGGCTCCTATATGTTGCTTGATGCAAGAAGGGGGGGGGGGGTAAAATAGCTTAAGAAAGTGTACGGTGGGCCGGCAAAAGTACTAGTACTAGGTTCTTTCATTTCCGTTTATTTTCAGAAACACATATATTACAAAAAGCAATGTTCACAATAGGAAACAAAAATAATTCATATTCAAAATATCGTTATCAGATATTATAAACAATTTTTTAAAATAAATAAAAATTAAGTCATATTAAGTAATTCAATTAAAAATTTATAAATTATTTTAAAATGTGAAACAATTAATAAAAATGTTTCCATAACTTTTATAAAATGTTAATAGTATTAGGAAAATACACATGACATTTGACAAAATATTCGCTTGTTTAAAATATTTTAGAAGTTCAAAAAACATGTCAAGACATATTCAAAACTATTCAGTGCATATATAAACAAATCTTGATCATGTATATAAAAAGGCAATGTTCACAATTGGAATTATGCTCTAGAGACAATAATAAAATGTATTATTGTAATTTCAGGTTAAATGTTAATATTTATGTTTTTGTTCTATAACTATAATGGCTTATGCAGAGTTTTGCAAAGTTAATGTTAACTGCCTTCGGGAAAAAAATCCATATGCAGGTGTGAAAGTATAAACACAAAGTGTTCTTAGTCTTGCCTGTAGGACTAAACTATGTCTTTCATATGTCATGTTCTTCTGATCATGGGCATTGAATATGCCGGTAACACATAGGAGTACATTGTTATCAGAACAAGTGTGCTTAACTGACCCAATTGTATGACTTTCTTTGTGATTTCATCATCAATGTATTATGATTTAAATCATCATATAAGTTGACATTTGCATGAATCCTTATAAACCATGAGAATGTTGAGTACCAACATATAAGAAGGTGTACTTTAACTTTGTTTCTAACACCATCCGTAACAGACGTGGTAATAACGACATTGATCATGTACGCTTGAGAGTGTGTTTAGGGACTTGCTGATTCAAGTTGGCCTTTGATCCTCCTATTTAGGAGAGATATTCTTTTGGGTCCTCTCGGTATTACGTATCCATCAAAGCCAACCTCAATATGTCACTATGCATAATAAAAACTCACACTAACATGCAACATGCATGCATAGAAATTTCCATTTTATTATGATATTTGTATTAAATTCATATGTTAGTTCTAAACTTATTGTTTTAAATATTTATGTTTTATTTAACCAAATATTTCACTGAATTATATTGCAAAAAAATCCCGCAACAACGTGCGGGGCATCATTTAGTTGGTATAATGATTAAGACCTGGTCACGAAGATCCATATATAATCTCACCTCAGGTTTTGTAAAGTATGACGACGCAAAGGGATTGGCATGGCGACTAATAGTTCACTCCAATTTATATTCGTGTAGGTGTGGGAACCATAATGAGTGTCCATAGCGCTGCTATTAGTTATTGATCCGATAAAAGTTTGTTCCGGTTCATGTATGTATCCTACCGAACCTATGCGTTCACACACTTAAGGGTGATAGATTTTTCGAGTATTAAAACGATATAAACGCGAGTATAATGCACCGTTTTTTTGGAATGATCGAGGTTTAATCGGATATAAAACCGAAATCGTTTCTAGACGCCTGAAAGTATTGTGAAGAGTTTGAAAAAACCCGGGTAATACCGAAGAGCCAGAAAATTTCCGGAATGTTTTAAATATTTTGAAAAATTATTTCAGATGAATTCTTGAATTGTCCAAAATTGTTAAAAGAGATTTAATATCAATGGTCCCCCTCTCACTTGGAAGGCCCAAGTGGGGGATGGAGAACTTGGATCAAAGAGGCTCAAGTGGGGAGCGCGCCCTAGGAGGGCCTCTCTTCCCTATTCACCGGCCCTAGGGGAGGAAACCCCTAGATGAGGGCGCCCTAGACGCTACCCCCTCCCAAAGAATGGTATCCCTTCCTCTCGTACTATAAATAGAGGTGGAGGGGCAGCCCCAAACACAACAAATTTGTTATGTCGTTAGGATTCCCCTCCCCCTTCTTTGTAGATCCAATCTCCATTAAACCCCGAAGGACTGCTTTTACCTCCTCTCTACTCCGGCGGTGCCGAGCTCTAAATGGTGGAGCCTTGCCGGATCTACTACAATATACATATGGATCAACCATAAAGAGATCGGTGTTCGATCTTTCGTTCGAAGGACTTCTTCTTTTTCCGGCTTAGATCTGCTCGAGGGACTTTTTCGAATTAGCTATGTTTGAGGGATTGTACACTTTCATGCTTCCCCAACACTCCATCAACTTCTTCCGTTGCGAGAGAACATTCGTTGATCGGTTGTAACGTAAATAGATCGCTAATCTTGTATGCACCTAGCTAGATCTAATGGGAATTGGTTTCGTAGTGTCCAATTTTTTTCTACTCCGAATCCCAACAAAATGTTCTTCACATATCTGAAAAATATGCATCTCTTATTTACAAAATGTTTGCCACATATTTTTTTTTAATATTTGAAATTTTTTATCGGGTAATAAAAAAATGTTAATAGCGTATTCAAAACCTATTCATCACATATTCCTAAAATATTCTTCACAAATAAGAAAATCATCGTGTATTTAGAAATAGTCACAATGTATTGTAAAAATGTTCATCAGTTATTCAAAAAATGTACATCACATCTTTAAGAAACTATTCAGGGTGTATATATCAAATATTCCTCATGTATTCAAAATATTGAATGACGTATTTGAAAGGATCACACATTCAAAAAATGTTCGTCGCATATTTATAAAAATGCCCATCCCATATTGAGATAATATTCATCATGTAATTCAAAAAATGTTCATCACATTTCTATTAATTATTCCCGCATATTTGAAATATGGAAGAATATTCACATAGAATGGAAATCAAATAAGGGCACAAGGAGAGAAGAGAATAAAGGAACATAAAGAAATGGATAAGGCAAAAAAATAAAAAGGAAATAGAAGAAAATAAATAAAAATTGAAAAGGAAACCTTTCAAAGAAATAAGAAAACTCAAAAGTAAATCAACTCCCATAAATTAGAAGAGAACGGAATCGAACTCATAGATAACACACGCAAAATTTTTTTTGCTTGCTAGGAAAAACCAACGTGCGAATTAAAAAATCAAGGAGCGCTCCGACTGGCCTAGCCCAAGCGGAGCAACACTACTGAGACCATAGAGAGATCGGTGTTCGATTTTTCGTTCGAGGGACTTCTTCTTCTTCCGGATTAGATCCGTCTGCGGGACTTCTCCGGATTAGATCTGTTCTATACACCTTCACACTTCTTCAACTCTCCATCAACTTCTTCCGTTGCGAGAGAACATCCGTTGAATGGTTGTAAGGTAAATAGATTCGCTAACCTTGTATGCATATAGCTAGATCTTTTTTGAAATTGGATTCATAGTGCCCAATTTCTTTTGTTTTCTACTCCGAATCCCAACAACGATATCATGAGCTAGTTTTAATAATAGATGCATGTTTGATTTAGAGTTCATAGTGATGAGCAGCCAGTGCACATAATTTTGCGTTTTTTATAATAGATCTAAACTGATTTTTGCAGTTGCTTCCCTCTAATTTCACAAGTTGATGATAGATTATTGATCTAGCATGGAGATCACGCGCATTGCCGAAGTTCAGTATGTGTTATAAGATTAAATTGTAGTCTCATGACTGATACACCCCGAGTACTAATCTAGTAACTTTAAGATTGTGCTTTATGTGGTAACGTAGCTAGCTAAACAATTTTCCATCTAAACCCTGGTAGCCACGTAAAAGATGCAAAGAACAAGTATAAGCACATCTAACTTGTTTTTGTATGAATATGTGATGTGGTATAATCTTCGTGGTGATAAATTTGTATGAGATTATTACACTCTGTAATATTAGGTTTCATGACTTGCATGTCATGGTACGACATGATTGTTGAATCCATATGATTGTCAATTATTCAGCATGTGTGGCAAACTTCATGTAATTTTCTCTTAGTAGAATAGATGCTAGCAATAGTTGTCGTCTTTACATAAAGATGATGATCATACGTCATGGTGCTTGGCAACATGTCGTCTGTGGAGGTGATGCTCTCCGCTAAAAGAAGATGAACCAAAGTACTTGGAGTTTCTTTGGGAAAAAAACTATACCGTATCACATACATTAAATTGCCTATGATGCTAACCCTTTTTATTGCATGTTTGAATGTGTATGTAGTTGTGTTTTAATACGTAGTTCTCACACAAAATATCAAGAAGTTAGTGCTCTCCCAAGCGTGAAACCGTCTGAAATAAATGCCACCGAGGTGTGTCGTGACACACAAGTAAAAACGGGAAAGGAAACAAAGAGGGATGGGGGGAATCGAGACTTCACATCAATAGCGTTTGGTTGTCTTGACGTTCTAGCGTATCCGATATGAGCTTGGAGCAAAAGTGGATCAAGAGAAAACTCTCGTCTCAAAGTCATTGCAAAAGAATAGCCCTTGTTGGAATTATGCCCTAGAGGCAATAATAAAATGTATCATTATAATTCCAGGTTCATTATTAATGTTTATATGTCTGTGCTATAACTGCAATGGCCTATGTGGAGGTTTGTCAAGTGCATGTTAACTGCCTTCGGAGGAAAACCCATATGCAGGTGTGGAGTATAAACACAAAGTGTTCTTAGTCTGCCTCTGTATTATGGATGTCATGTTTTCCTGACATAAGGCATTGAATATGCCGATAATACATGGGAGCACATTGTTACCAGAACAAGGGTGCTGAACCGACCCAATTTTATGATTTGCTTTTGAGATTTCATCATCATTGTATTATGTGTTAAATCATCAGATGAGTTGACATTTGCATGTATCCTTATAGACCATGAGAATGTTAAGTACCTACATACCGGAGGGTGGGTTTTGACTCTGTCCTAACACCACCCGTAACAGGCGTGGCTATAACGGCTTTGCTCACTCACACTCGAAAGTATGTTTAGGTACTTGATGATTCAAGTTGGGATTTGCTCCTCCTTCTCAGGAGAGATATTCTTTGGGCCCTCTCGGTATTACGTGTCCACCAACATCCGGCCGGATACTTTGTGAATAGATCACATGGGATACGGAATACGTGAACGAGAAAAGAACAAAACCGATATGAGGATAATTGGTATAATGATTAATGAGTTGATCATGCGGATACCTATATAATCACACCTCATGTTTTGTAAAGTATCGCGAAGCAAAGGGATTGGCATGTCAACCAGAGGTTCACTCGAATTCATATTCGTGTAGGTGCGGGAACCATTATGGGTGTCCATGGCTCCGCTATTGGTTATTGATCCTAAGAAAGTCAGTTTCCGGTTCATGTCCGTATTCTACCGAACCTATGGGGTCACACACTTAAGGGTGGTAGATTTGTTGAGTACTAGAGTGATAGGAGCACGAGTATAACACACCGGAAAAGTTTCAGAGTGATTGAGATTTAATCGGAGAGAAAACCGGAATCGTTTCGGGGCACCGGTAAAGTACCGGGAAGAGTTTTGAGAAAACCGGGTAAAACCGGAGGGCCGGAAAAGTTCCGGGATGGTCTAAATATGTTTAATATTTATTTCTTGTGAATTCTAGAATTTTATTAGAATTAATAAAAGGGATTAAATATCAATGGGCCCCCTCTCACTTGGAAGGCCCAAGTGGGGAGGGAGCACATGGGCCAAAGGAGCCCAAGAGGGGGAGGCGCCTAGGAGGAAGCTTCCTCCCCTAGGAGGAAGCTTCCTCCCCCCTTCCTTGGAGCCCCACCAAGGGGGGAGGGAAACCCTAGGGCGCCACCCCTAGGGCTGCCCCTCCTCCAAGGTGGCCTCCCCTCCCCTCCCACTATAAATAGATGAGGAGGGGGCACCCCCAAGGACACACAAGTTTGTTCTTTTGCCTCAGGGCTGCCCCTCGTCTCTCTTATTCATTAGATCTAAACTCCACCTTACGCCGAAGGGCTGATCCTTCCTCCTCTCTACTCCGGCGGCGCCGAGCTTTGGACGGCGGAGCCCTGTTGGATCTACTACACCGTACGTGTGGATCAACCGTAGAGAGATCGTACGTTCGATCTTCGTTCGATCTTCGTTCGAGAGACTTCTAGATCTGTTCGTGGGAAGTCAAACGGATCAGATCTGTTCGAGGGGTTGCGCTACGTCAAGCTTCCCCAACTCTCCATCAACTTCTTCCGTTGCGAGAGTACTACCGTTGAACGGTTGTTAAGGTAACAAGATCGCTACCATTGTTTGCATCTATCTAGATCCAATCTTGGGACTTGGTTTCGTAGTGCCGAAAACTTTTGTTTTCTACTCCGAACCCAACAGTGGTATCATGAGCTAGTTCTAGTAATAGATGCAGGTTCGATCTAGAGTTCATAGTGATGAACGGGCATTGCACAAAATTTTCATTGTGCGCGGTTTTTTGATAATAGATCTAAACTGAATCTTCTAGTTGCTTTCCCTCTGATTGCACAAGTTGATCCCTCCTGTATTGCTTGATTTTGTTACAAACATCTTGCCTCTCGGGGTCCTTCTATGCTGCTCCTGAGTATGCTGGTCGCGCGAAGATGATTTGGGTCTTGCTTTTGGTGTGGAGAAATTGTGTAACAAAATGGGCGTGTTAGATTGTTGATCTAGCACGGGGATCACGCGTATTGACGATTGTTCAGTATGGGTCATGAGATTAAATTGTAGTCTCATGGTTGATAAACCCCGAGTGTTAATCTAGCAACTTGAAGATTGTGCTTTATGTGGTTACGTAGCTAGCAAAACGTTTTGCCATGCAAACCCTAGTAGCCACGTAAAAGATGCAAAGAACGAGTAGAAGAACGTCTAACTTGTTTTTGCATGAACATCTGATGTGGTATAGTCTTCGTCATGATAAAAGTTGTATGAGATGATTATACTTTGTACATGTTAAATTTGCATGACTTGCATGTCATTGTACGACATGATGGCTGGAGCCATATGATTGTCATTTATTCGACCTGCGTGCCAAACTTCATGTAATTTTATTTTAGTAGAATAGATGCTAGCAATAGTTGTAGTATCTACATGAAGATGATGATCATACGTCATGGTGCTTGACGACATGTTGTGCGTGGAGGTCTCCGCCAAAAGAAGATGAAGAAAGAAAAGCATGGTGCTTGGAGCTTCTTGAAGAAAAGGGCTATACCATATCACATACATTAAATTGCCTGTGATGTTAATCCTTTTCATTGCCTGTTTGAATGCGCAAGTAGTCGTGTTTTAATAGGCAGATCTCTATTAAAATATCAAGAAGTTCGTGCTCTCCCAACCGTGCAACCGTCTGTAATAAACGCCACCCGAGGTGCGTCGTGTCACACGAGTACCAACGAAAAGGTAACAAAGAGACGGGTGGATTGAGTTGTCTCCACAGCAATAGCGCTTGGTTGTCTTGACGTTCTAGCTTATCAGATCTGAGCTCGGAGCACAAGTGTCGAAAGACTAATACAAGAGTCATAAAATGGTTATGATTGGTTTTGTTAGACCTACCGGGTTGATCTCCTCCATGGTTGAGTGTTACACCAGTGGCAGGTGTATTGATCCGGATCTTGATTACCCTAAGATCAATTTTGAGAGATATTGGTTTTAGTGGGAGCATTAGATTAAACTTGTTAAGATTAATGCAATTAATTTTGAACCATGCCTAAATCAATCTGTTTATATCGTTGTAGAGAGATGGCCCGCAACAACAATGCTTTTAGCTTAGGACCGATGCTTGAAAAAGAGAAGCTTGCTGCAAATGGGGGCAACTATGCTGAATGGTTCCGTAATCTTGGGTTTGTCCTCAAAGTTGCTAAGAAGGACTATGTTCTCAAAGAAGCTCTCTCAGCCGCTCCCGCTGAGGATGCATCGCAGGACGATAAGAACGTCTATGCGACTAAAGTGGATGACCACACCGCCGTACAATGCTTGATGCTTACATGCATGGATACAGAGCTCCAGAAACGTTTTGAGAACTTCACCGTTTTTGACATGGTGACACAACTGAACGCTCTGTATCTGAAGAAGGCTAGAACTGAACGTTACGAGATAACGAAGCAGCTGTGGGAATGCAAGATGGCAGAAGGTAGCTCCATAAGCGAGCACGTGATCAAACTTGTTGGTTACGCACAGAGGCTGAGTGCTTTGGGATTTGCGATCCCTACGACACTCGGCACTGACATTCTCCTTGCGTCACTCCCCTCGTCTTACAACGGCTTTATCATGAATTACAACATGAATGGGCTTGACAAGACCACAGATGAATTTTTCGCTATGCTTAAGACTGCGGAAGCATCTATGCAGAAGGATCCAAGCCACGTGTTGACTGTGATGAACACTACCAGTTTCAAGAAGAAGGGCAAAGGCAGAAATGCCAAGAGCGGTGGTAAGACCAAAGCTCAGGTAAAGACCAAGAATGGCCCAACTAAAGATTCTGAGTGTCACTACTGCAAGAACAAGGGGCACTGGAAGAGGAATTGCAAGAAGTATCTGGGAGATCTGAAAAGTGGTCTGATCACCGAAGGTATAAATAAGTTATACTAAGTTAATAAACAATTTCATCATTTCACCTTCATAGGTATAATTGATACCATATCGATTGCTAATGGTTCGCAAATCGGTACAGGGAATTCTCTGAATTCAAAGGATAAGAACGAATGAAGTACAAGTCCGCGTCGAAAGTGGTGCCCAAGTCACCCAAGGCTGCCGGCGTTCATCTATCAAGATTTATCTTAGAGTTTAAATAAATATTATTTGATTCAGAGGTTGTGTAAAAAATTAATATCATATTATGTCGTCTACACAGTGGATGCCTTATCCATGGTTTGAATAATGGTTGTTCAAAGTTAACGCTTTCTGAATTTCACCCTTCGTGGTGAATTACTTAAGTTGAAATCTTGATGTTATGTCTATTTTCTTGTTTGCTAAATAAATTAAGTTATGTGATGATAATGCTAAAATTGTTATAGCATAAATGACTTAGTCGCATTAGAACAAAGCGCATGCGGAAGAATCTCTTGACTTTGAGTCATTTGACACATGCAATGTTTTTCTAATAGACAAAATCATTGATTAAATAAATTGTTCAAGTGTTTAGTAAACTATTGATAATAACATATATCGATGTGTGAAGAACCAATAAACAGTACTTTACATAAAACTTTGTGATGATGACTTGTATAGATATACCGATATTTAGACAAGACATGATATCTAGAATTTTGAATAAGTTCAAAACTGTTTCAACACAAAGAGAATCATCATCACACATAGATCAAATATTTGACGATCTGATCGTAAAATAAACCAGTTAAAGAATTTAGCATACATCATTGAGTGTATGAAGTCAGTTCATAAACTAGTGTCACCGAAACCCCGTATTGCTACGGATTATCTTGACGCATAACCAAGCCCTATATGACATATTGGAATTAAAATTGTTTTCTACCCTGAATTCCAGCATGATATGGTGAGGTCGGTGATGTCCTTAAACCACACTCCCATTCACTATACTGCTTAACGCTTTAGAGAAACCACTTACGAACTAAATAGAGCGCCGTCATATGACTGCTGAAATAATGCTCTATAAGAATATGGCATGGATAAGAAATCCAATTGTTGTTTCATAATTTCGGAGATATATATTTAGAATATACTCGATCTCAAATATAAGTATTGTAGAAACATCATGTTACAAACAACACCTCCACTACCATACCCGAGAAAATTGTTTATCGAGGGACAGAGGATTTTTTCCTTGAGAAAATAGCTCTCTTGAAACAATTAAGTGGGAGGACTAATAGCTTGATAATGATTACAATGAATCATTTGGTTCTACAGAATGGAACTCGAATTTGATCTAGAGATAAATTCTGACCAAACCAGAAATTCCTACATCTGATGAAAAGGAATGATGAAACTCTGAAATGCGTTCCAGAGATTAAATGATCAAGTCTGATGTTGTATCACACAGATTTATAAATTCACATTCAACCAATGTAGTTCTGAAGTGTGATAAACATGTGAACTACAAGACCCCATGCCGGGCACTAACTCCACTATATGGCTTAAACACCATAAAAACGAAATGAAAGCCATCCACCAAAATCAAGTTGACAACTTGGTAAAACCCTCCTGAGGATACCTAATCATTAGAGTGGATTGGTTTTTCATAGATATGAACGTAGACGATAGCTTAATCGTTGATAACGCTCGACTCATCGCAAAAAAAGTTTTCCGATAGAGTTCAAAAGGTTGACTACAATATGTGTAGTGATCAAAATGTTCATATGGAAAATTACTGATAATCACGGCATACTTCCGAAGTATGACATATGGATTTTTCTTCTGAGAAAATTAAACAAAGGGTGTATGCATGATACAACCTGAAAGGATTTAATGATCTATACGATATTAGTAAAAGTGATAATGCTTCAAAGATAAGTCCATAGTTGAAGCAAATATCACAGAGCTGGAGTAATAGTTTTTAATGAAGTTATAAGAGTTATTATTTCATCAATAATCCTATATGATATGGAATTAAGTGGGAGCATGATTCTAATCATATATGTGAATAACATATGAGTGATTGAGAATAAATATTTTAGCAAAATAAAGCACTAAGGTATTGGATGTCCTGAAAGTGCAACAAGCACCAAAGTAATCTAAATAGTAGATTAGTTCTCTTGAAGTACCTCAGATGAAGAAAGGTTCTATGAGGAAGACTAAATAGTTCATTACAAATAGATGAAAGATAGTTTCATAATGATTTGTAATATTTTTAATCAGTCTATAGCTAAGTAGCAAAATAGGATGTTGAAAATTGTTTTTCAAGCTAAGGCACATAGCGGGATTCCTACAACGTAGACGTGAAACATGGCAACTCTGGAAGTTGCATAGGAGGGTATTTGGATCAGGAACACCATCATAGTGATTGGCATAGTTTCGAACGCTTGATCTACACAAACTATATTTTGATATGAGCATCATGATCAAAGCAAAGTAAGCTAAGAGCTCACTATAGTCCAAACATGTTGGACGATAGTGCCCTATCTTTAAATACTTCATCAAGGATGAAGGGGTACATTAAGATACGCAGGATTGAGACGAGCCTAAAAGCGTTAAGCTCAGTGACAAAGTCTATACCACAAGCGAGCATGAAGACCAAAGTGCCATTGGTTTGAGCAAACCATGCAAATAGATTATTGTCTCTAGTGCAAGTGGGAGACTGTTGGAATTATGCCCTAGAGGCATTAATAATATGTATTATTATAATTCCAGGTTCATTATTAATGTTTATATGTCTGTGCTATAACTCCAATGGCCTATGCGGAGGTTTTCCAAGTGCATGTTGATACGTCCCAAACGTATCTATAATTTCTGCTTGCTCCATGCATGTTTTGTGTGACTTTGCCATGTTTTGCTTGAACTTTCATACACTTTTGAGCATATTTGGACTAATCTATTAACCCACTGCACGCATCTGCCAGTTGCTGTTTTCTGCTGTTTTTGTATTTCAGATTTTCCGGCCATTAAAAGTGCTCCAAAAAATCCGGAAAAATCAGATAAAAAATCAGCGACCCGGAAGCTTCCGGAATCACCAAGGTAGCGAAGGGGGGCTACCACCAGGAAACCAGAAAGGGTCCCTGGCGCGGCCCCACCCTAGGCCGCGCCAGGAGGCCTCCTGTCTTCCTGGTGGGTCCCCTCGACACCCCTCCGCCTATATTTAGCCCTCGGGGTGGAAACCTCTAATATCGATCTCTTTTCCGCGAACTCGCCTCTGTACCGCCGCCGCCGTTTCAAGATCGGGGCTGCCTGGAAAAGCTGCCCCGGCACCCTGCCGGGAGGAGGAACCCCCTCCGGGAGACCATCCATAGCCATGGACGCCTCCAGGATGTGCCGTGAGTAGTCTAACTTGGACCATGGGTCCGTGACCAGTAGCTATGTGATGTACCTCTCCCCTCTTTGTGCTTCCACTTTCGAGACCTCGCGAGCTGCCTCACATGATCGAGGCGCTTTTGTAATTTCTGATGTTGCTATGCTGAGTTTGCTGGGATCTGATGGATTATGAGACTATGTTCAGATTGTGATGAGTAATATATTTGGTTTGTCTCTTTTATATTTTGTTCTTGAGTAAATTCTTGCATGTTCTCCGTTGCAGTATTTTGCTTTGGCCAAGTAGTTTGCTTGCAACTCTAAGAGGGAGCGTTATGCTTGATTGTGGGTTCAGCCCCCTGATGTCTAGCTTGAGTGACAGAAACATGAGACTAGGGGATGTGTTGTTGCCACCAGGGATTAAACAACGGTGCTTGTACCCGCGGGTGCAAGGATTGTTTACTTTACGCAAAGTTCTTTTAATGCAGTTGTCTGTTGCTTTGAGTTTACACTTTGGGTGGGATTCACAACATAATACCAGCGAGATGTTCTGGATAGATATCTCAAGGTGGATGATTCGTAGTAGATGCAGTTGGATTTCGGTCTACTTACCTTGGCGTACTGCCCATTGCTTTTGAGCCCTTCCTTTCTTTGCAGCATAGTTAGCATTGTGGTGCCTTCATAATTCTGTCAATTTCCCGGCTGTGATTTGTTTACCCCGCTAGCACTTTTATCGTCTTTTGGGAGAGAGACATCACTAGTGAAAATCACGGGACCCCGGTCCATCTTCACATTATTGTTTACACCCTTAGTTTACTTTCAGTCTTTACTTTCAGTTCCACTTTTATCTCTTGCGTTGATCCTTTGTAAACAGCAAGGCCGAAGGAATTGACAACTCCTCTGTACTCGTTGGAAGCAAAGTTATTTGTATATGTGTGCATGTCCACGTCAAGCGCCGTGACACCTACTTGTATCTCTTGGAGTCCTACTGGTTCGATACTCAACCTTAGCATCTTTGCTAAGGGAAACTTGCTGCTACACCGCATCTCACCTTCCACTTGGGGTGACCAACGAGGAGAGTTGCCACTCTGTATCAAGCAAATTTCTGGCGCTGTTGCCTGGGATTCAAGGAGCTACAAGTAGACTGGTCCCGTCAACTCTCTAGCCAGAAAGAGAATTTCTGGCGTCGTTTCCGGGGACTCCAGTCTACAAGATAGGGGTGTTGCACACTATCTTTTATCTTTGCTTTTTAGTCTTGTTAGTTTACCTTTCAGTTTTTACTTTTGTGTCCCTTATCAAAAATACCAAAAATACATGTTACCTTGTCAGTAGTTACCACTATGGCTGGTCCTTTTGCCTTTGGTGAGGCAGAAGTACTTACCTTTACTCAAAGAGGTGGTGAAAGTTTGAAAGATGCTTGGTATAGAATTAATGATTCTCAAAAAAGAGCCACCAAGAAGCAATCCACTACTATCTTGCTTAGAATTTTTTATGTTGGGATCACTTCTTGGAATAGGTTTATTTTAGACACTGCTATCAATGGGAACTTCATAAAGGCCCCAGTTTTGGAAGCCCTTAATGTTATTGAAAATCTTGTTGGAAGTCTCCCAGTTGTTAGTATTAAGGAGGACATTACTTTAGCTCATATTATGAGAAAACTTGAAAAAATAGAGCTAGAGATGCCAAGTATCGATAGGGTGAATGAGTTGGATCATAAGATTCAAGGGAATTTGAATAGGCTAGATAAATCCATGCAGAAAATTGTCAAAACTTTGGAGACTATTAAATCCCTTGATGAGAAGTCTTCTAGGATATAAAAGATTGAGGAAGTTATTGAAACTCTAGGAACTGCATTTTCCTCAATCAAAACCAAAAAGGATGAAACTCCGGCAAAGAAGGAACCTAAGTTCGTTTACGTCCCCAAGGTTCCTAGAGCTAAAGCAAACACACCCATTTCCAAGAGAGTTGAAACGGTGAAAACTTTGGAGGAGACACCTATCTTTAACCTTAATGAAACTCCAATTGATTTCCCTCCTTTTGATTTTATTCCAAGAAGCATTTTCATTCGTCCTTTATTTGAGAAACCTATTAAGACTAGTTGTACTATTGAAGAGCTTTTTGATGATCGTGATGATGGTTCAATGGATACAACTTGATCTTCTGCTTTAAGCCTAGCTAATGGCTCTAAAGAAGCGCTTTCGGGAGGCAGCCCGCAACGAATTTATGTTTTTATTTTTGCTTTTCTTCTGTTCTTAGTGGTATTGATGATTGTTACTACTGTAGCAACATCATTGTATCTTTACTTTTCAAGCTTTGTGCCAAGTTTAGCCTCAGATTGCAAGAAAGGTCAAAAGTTGGTACATATTGAGCCAATCATGACCCCATCATCAAGCTCAAGTGGAACGCTCAAGTCAAAGGTATTGTGTCGTGGATCATTGACCATCGAAAATGATACATGCTCAAGAATGGATTTCCGGAAGCTATGGTATAGTTCTTTTATTATTCTTGAGTTATAGGGATCCCGCA
The DNA here is from genome assembly GCA_950022295.1 of Bromus sterilis. NCBI lineage: Eukaryota > Viridiplantae > Streptophyta > Magnoliopsida > Poales > Poaceae > Bromus > Bromus sterilis. The sequence goes on from OX465596.1 coordinate 13,499,237, forward strand.
CTATTAAGAGGGGGTCAAAGGGGTTTAGTAATGGACTTGCTCAAGTCAACAATTCCTACCTCAATTCCACTCCTATCCTTTATACCAAAAGGGGGGAAATCCAAAGCCAACTCATTCCTCAAGTCCTATGACATATCCTTTGCATAATTTGCACCTCCCATTTTGTTTTATCTTGGGTGGTTCTCTATGTGAGGAGCTTGAGCTTTTCAATAGCTTTAAAATAAGCCCAAGATCATCAAAATCGGAGTTCGTATGTAAAAGTTATGCACGTTTCAGTTTTGGGTTCCTGCTGTTCTTTTTCTGGACAGACGTCCGACACATCGGACGTCCGAAACTTGTCGGACGTCCGAAATCCACCAAAACTATTGTGTCCAGATGGTCAGTGAGCATGCAAATTTACCAGAAGTCCGACGTGCTTCGGACGTCCGACACATCGGACGTCCGAACCCTGTCGGACGTCCGACATGCTACTGGACTTTTCTTCTGTGTTGCTTGTTGAACTCTCTTTGAACATTTCAGACGTCCGACTTGGTTCGGACGTCCGACATTTGGAATTTCGGACGTCCGACATCTGACGGACGTCCGACACTTGCACAGCTTCTTGCCCCAACGGACATTTCGTCCCTTGGGCTATAAATACCCCCTCACCCCCACTTGTGAGGGTTGAGCACTTCATTCCAAACACACAGGAAGCCTAAAAGGCTCCCTCTCCTTTCTCCTACACCAAATCCTAGATCCCGAAGAGATCTGTGAGAGTTCTTGAGAGAGATTTCACCCATTGATAGATCCACTCCCTCTCCCTCTTTTGACCAAAGGAATTCGCGATTTGAGCAAGTCTTGAGCATTTCCCCCTTGATCTTGTTACTCTTGGAGGTTGGAGACTCCTAGGCGGTAGGAGTTCTCCGGTGAGGAATCAACTTGTGATTTGCCCCCCGTAAAGTTTGTGAAGGTTTGGAGGCCGCCTCAAGGTCTACCACTAGTGGTTGGGAATCGCCTTCGTGGTGATATCTCAAGGGGAATAGGGTGAGCCTTCGTGGCGTTGGTGTGCCTTCGTGGTAACACCCACTCTCTCCAAACGGTGAGTAGCTTCCCTACAAGGAAGTGAACATCGGGATACATCCTCGTTTCCGAGTCTACGGTTATCTCTAACCCTAGCTCACTACTTGTGGTTTACTTTGGTCATTTGACCTTGCATTCACTATATCTTGTTGTCCTCATTATATTGTGTTGGCTATCATATCGTACTGATTGTTTTAGGCCAACACATTATACTCCGCAATTCATACGTGCTACTATTGTTCCATATTGTTCCTCGTGTGAATTGGTATATTGTATCTCACATATCCACATCTTGTGATATATATCTTGTGTAAGTTTGTGTAACTTACTTGTGCCTACTAGTATCATTATTGTGTTCATATAGTTTAGAATAAAGTTGTTGTTGCACTTAGTTGAGCCTAGTATATTAAGGATTTGTGCTTTTTAAGTATCCGCTTAGTTTATTTCCGCATCTGGATATTAACAAATCCATAAAAGGTTTAAAACGCCTATTCACCCCCCCCCCTCTAGGCGACATCATGGTCCTTTCAATTGGTATCAGAGCTAGGTCTCTCCTTATTAGGCTTCACCGCCTGGAGAGTAAGATGTCGACTAGTTGTATAGTGCACAATGACACCTTTGATTTTGATGGCACAAATTATCACTTATGGAGAATTCGCATGCTATGTCACTTTCGGACCATGGGTCCAAATGTTTTACGAATTGTTACTATTGGGGCTCATATTGCCAAGGATTGCCTATCTCCATCTCTTGAGGACATGCATATTGATAGTGATGCTTTGGGAGCCATTCATCAAGCTATAACATTTGATGTGTTTAAGTCTATTTTGATGTGTAAGACAACTCATGAGGCTTGGACCAAACTTCATGATGTATATGGTGGATCATATCTTGATGAAGCCAATATTTTTCCCATGGAGACAATTGGGAAAGTCTCGACAACCTCATGTCATGACGAGCACCCTATGGCCTCCACCTCCGACTACTTGGACACATCAACATCTTCCACTTTACCAACATTTAGCTTGTCACAAGGTAATGACATGGTAAGTGGAGAAATCATGTGTGATGATGATGTTGAGATTATTATAGATGATCCTCCTTGTAGAAATGCTAGCATTGGGGCTTCCATGGACTTGAGTATAGCTTGCATCAACTTTGGCATAGAGTCTTTTGTCATTAATCCATGCATTTCCTCCAATGATTCCTTGACATACTCTTGTGATGATATGCTTGATCTTCCATGTTGCCATGATATAAATGCTTCAATTTTCTCTAGTTATTGTATGACTAACCATGTAGAGGAAACCAAGAAAAATGTGGCACACTTGATTAACGAAGATCCCTCTTGTTTGGAAAAGTCATCACCGATGCACATGTGCCTCATGGCAAGAGGTAATGATGAGGTATCCTCTTCTCTTAGTGATGGTGATGATGATTGTGATGAAAATGATGTTGCCATGACCCAAAATCTCTATGAGATTGGGAAAACCCTTTGTAGGGTTAACAAGGACACATATAGGATGTTCCAAGATGTTCTTGCCTCCTTTGATAAACGTAATGATTTACTTCATGAAGTGCAAGATAAAAATGAACTACTTGAGCATAATATAATTTTGGCTCATCAATCTTTGAGAGACTTGAAGTGTTCAAAAGAAGAGATTGAAGTTTCTCATTATAAGCTTAAAGAGGATTTTGAGCACCTTGACCTTGGCTACAAGAACGTCAAAGGAGAGCTCACTAAACTCTCTAAGTCTCATGAGGAACTTCAAGCTACTCATGATAAGTCTCTTGGTTCTACCTTTTCCTCTCATGTTGTCAATGATGCTTGTACTACTAATCCTATTTTTTGTGAAGCATCAATATTGAAGGAGAATGTTGAGATAAGTGCTCAACTTGATTTGCTAACTAGAAATTATGGGAAATTGGAAGTAATTCGTGAAAATCTCTCGAGCACTCATGAGGACCTTCTAACCTCTCATGATAGGCTAAAGTTAGCCCATGAGGCTATGATCACTAAGGTAAAATCTTATGAGTCTCATGTGGACATTAGCACACATTCTACACGAAATGCCTTGTTGTCATGTGCTAGTCCCTGCAATTTCTCTCTACATGATGTTGCTACATGTTGCGATGATTTGCTCACCATGCCTTGTTGCTCTAATAATGAAGCTTCTATATCCTATAGCTCTTTTGTCAATACTAACATTGTAGAGGAAAATAAAGAGCTCAAGGCCCAAGTCATTAGTTTGAAGAAAGACTTGGATAAGTGCTATGATGGGAAATCCACACTCAACAATATCTTGAGTGTACAAAATTTCCCTCAAGATAGGTGTGAACATAGTTTTATATCCAACAAGAAGAAGTCCAAGAACAATAAGAAGGGACAAGACCAAGTCAAGAATGAGGCCAACATTATATGCTTCAAATGCAAGAAAGTTGGACACCATGTAAGTTCTTGTCCAATGAAGGAGAAGGCCTCAAGTAAGAAGCATCATGGGAAGCGGCCTCAAGAACAATCTCAAGATGAAGAAAGGCCTATCTCCGTGATTAACCATGATAATGATCCTCATGTTGAGAATAAAAATAAGAAGAGAAAGGGAAGCAAATGTTGTTATAATTGTCGTAAGAAGGGACACATATCTTCATCATGTCCCAACGGTAACATTCCTAGGCCTCCAATAATAAATGATCATTATTTACTTAGGAAGGATAATGTTGGCAATGTGTTTGCCAAGTTTGTGGGTACCCAAAGTGGTTCAAAGGTGAATAAGACCATTTGGGTTGCCAAACCTATTGTGACTAATTTCTTAGGACCCAACCTTGTTGGGGACCAACAAGCTCTAACTTGATCAATAGGTGGTTGGAGAGCATTGGAGACTTGGCTACTTCATGAAGAAGAAGAAAGTACTTTCACCACAAGTTGTGGTTAATTACTAGTCAAGTGGATTATCATCATATTCATTAATCCTATGCTCCTCCTTGCGGCAACTTGTAGTTACATTGTTTACATTGAAATTTACTAGCACCGTGCATGTGTAGATTTTGTGCCTAGCATGTGTTTGTATGTTGTGCCTCTTATTATGCTTGATTTGTGGTATTTAGCATATGTAGGTTGCAATGCACCTCATACAATTGTAGTGTATGTGTGTGTTGTTCCTAGCCTTTATTGCTTCATTAGTTGAATCTTATTTGGCTCTTTCGTGATATCAATGGATCATCACATTATGGGGGAGTGTTATGTTTACACATATCACAAACCTTGAAGGTGTATATATGTGGAATACCATCTAAAATTATTTGTACAATATTATCTAGCATAGTCTGTACTCACAATGTAAAACGTGCATCCATGCACAACTCCTAGAAATATCTCATAAATTGGGTCTCATTTGAGACATGTGGATAATACATGAACTGTCACATTATGGGGGAGCGGTATGCACCTTAAAGATGTGAATAAATTAAATAATGACATTTAGAATTCATATTTGAAATTATCTTAGATCTGTGTGGCTTACATTGTTTTGTTTGAGTATGATATTCTTGTGCGATTTTTCCATTATCTGTCATAAAAATCTTAGGTGGGAATTGTTTGATTCAATTCATTCCAATTATGGTTATGCATGGTTATCTATATAATTGGAATATTAAGAATCTCCTATACATGCATTGTGGTTAATTATAAACTCTCATCATATGCCTTATATATTGAAGTTGATCTTGCATATCGTTGAAATCTACCACCGAGTATTATTCTAGATACCATTAAACTTGGTATTCCTTCATGTGGTAGAATTAGTAGATCTTCTTCATCTCGGCCTTTACTTCAACTTACATTTTACATCTTGCCGAGAAATCCATTTGTCTCCCAAATGTTCTCCCGTGCCTTGCTCAAGCTCATATTCTTAGTTTTGTGAAGTTACGGGAGTTGTTTATCTCACTAGTTGTTCTATCTTATGTCCATTTGGGTGTGATATAACCTTGAAAATACATGTAATGTATATCTTATATGCACTTTGGTTTTGCTTAGTTCATATGTTGAACTATGTGTGTGATCATGTGTTGATACATCACTTTGATACAATTTGGACAACATGAAGGATGATTGATTTTATTTAAGTGTTCATCGTTTATATATTATATAGTATAAATTATATCTTCTTGGTTCTTGATATGCTTGTGCATGCATGCTTAAATATATGTGTATCTTCATGCCCTGCTTGCTCTATTTGAATCCAAGACATGTAGGGGAAACTCCATCAAACCTTGACGACTAAGATGTGCATTCATATTCATATTCACATACTTAAGTGGAGTTTGCCCTATGAATTGTAGCTATGCTAACCACTCGGACCCAGTAAGGTTGGGGACCATATTTTACTTAAATGGTCTCAGGTACATTTGAGGAATGTTGAGTGCTTGGCTTATTCATTGAGAAGGTGGTGCTTTCATGAGGAACCAGGAGTCAAGCCATAATATGTTATTGATCTACAAACTTCATTCCAATGCCATCACGGTAACATGAAAGTATTGCAAGCATATATATATAGTGTAATGTGGTCAACCCTGTGTAGGTTGCATCATGACATGATTAGTTCTTGCTAAAAGTGTGTTTCTTGCATGTTCTTACAAGCAAAGTTTTGTGATATGGGGCATTTGGGAAGTTGCATATAATGAGAAAGTTACCCCAAAATTTGTCATAAGAAAATTTATTGCGTATCAATTCCTCAAATGTGCTCTCATATGCAATATTGATGATATTGTATAAACACTCTAATTGCTCGTAGTATGTGCTTTCTTGATTAGCAATTCATGGTTATACAAATGAGATCAATTTGTGCCATGTGCCATGTTCTTATGATAGGATCAAAACTTGTGTAACAATGGGTTCACATATGGATATCATGTCGCTATCAATTGTAACTATCTTTTATATGTGAGTTTCTTTGTGTATTGCCACTTAGGAACTTATATACATCAGAAAGTTAATATATTCCCTTGATATCATCTACCCATTGCCGACCACTTAGTTTGTTCATTGTTGTTTCTTTGGTGGCTTCGGTAGAAGGGTGTTATGTGAGTGCTTTTGTATGTCTTGCATATTCCTTTTGCACTCATGTGTGTTAATGTATTCCTCATATGTCTAATTCTTATCTTCATATCTTTGTACCTTGCTACCTTATATTGATCCCCACGTAAGGTTGAGCTTCTCCATGTGTTCCTTATAGAATATGTGCATTTGATTTCACTCATAACTTGTCATATGCACACATTATGGTGGTCTCATACCATATGGGTTTCTCTAGATCTTTCCTTACATTTTGGCATTTGTTGCCAATGGGGGAGAAGTTTAGAGGGTTTAGTGGGAGTTTAGTGGTTGAGGTCATTCATGCATATCTATCAGTGTTATATATGGTTATGGCATGAATGAGCTACGCATATAGAGTAAACTTCAACATGGTCAACATATGCAATGAAATTCAAGTTCATTCACACATGCATATATTCTGGGGGAGTTTTCTCTATATATTATGGTTCTACTAACATCAAATTCTTATGTAGTATTTTGATGCTAGTATAACCGGTGCGGATAACATAAAGTAACTTTGTGTTACTTTATGCTATCAAAAGAACCCGAGTATACAATTTATCCTTGGATAAGTTGCATGCTTGTTTGAATATTCATTATATAAACCCTCTTACTGAGATTTTCATCAACTACCAAAATGGGGGAGATTGAAAGTACATGTAGTCCCCATGTGTGGTTTTGGTAATTAATGACAATCCTTATGGACTAATGTTTGCATTGAGATATATATATTTGAAGGAAAGTTACATAGGCAATGCATGAAGAACATTGTTCATCAACACAAATGTATCCATTGTGTCTTGTTAATGAATGATGATTCCAATAAAGCAACAATGGCATCATGGATCTATGGATGTTTGTCCCATGGATAATGATAAGAAGAATGGATGATGTTGCAATGAATACAATATATTGATGATCGGATTTTGGGTCTCATGTGTTGTATACAACCTCGGACTAAGATGATTCAAAAGCAAAGCCATTTTCCTCAACAAGACTGAGAATATTCATGTTGAACACTTGTCCATTTGAGGTCATCATAAGGACTCAATAATTCGCGCAATATATCTGTCATGTGTCTTTTGGACTGGACACCACTTGATCATGGAGTAAAGATGAATGTTGACCAAGATAAAGATGAAAGATTGAATTCTTGATGGTCAACACTCTAGCACTACTTATGTACCACATGGGATCTTGTGGCATGGTAAGAAATTGTCAATTGTGCTTTGAGTTCTAACCCATACGATGTATTTCTATCTTTGAGGGATAGGTGATTCTCATGGAAATGCATCAAGAGAAAGATCACAAGTGCCCATGAGATGATGACATCAAGTGTAATGGTCATCAATTTATACCAGGTCAAGTTCAAGATATGCATCTCAGAGGATTACATGCTTGAAGCTTGCGGATGATCACGTGGTGGCACATGTGAAGATGGCATATAATGCAAAGCTTTCCTCATGACTTACGAGGATACTAATGAAGTCTTCACCGAGTTATGTGACCAATATTTCATGTACATATTGAGCCAATCATGACCCCATCATCAAGCTCAAGTGGAACGCTCAAGTCAAAGGTATTGTGTCGTGGATCATTGACCATCGAAAATGATACATGCTCAAGAATGGATTTCCGGAAGCTATAGTATAGTTCTTTTATTATTCTTGAGTTATAGGGATCCCGCACTATTAAGAGGGGGTCAAAGGGGTTTAGTAATGGACTTGCTCAAGTCAACAATTCCTACCTCAATTCCACTCCTATCCTTTATACCAAAAGGGGGGAAATCCAAAGCCAACTCATTCCTCAAATCCTATGGCATATCCTTTGCATAATTTGCACCTCCCATTTTGTTTTATCTTGGGTGGTTCTCTATGTGAGGAGCTTGAGCTTTTCAATAGCTTTAAAATAAGCCCAAGATCATCAAAATCGAAGTTCGTATGTAAAAGTTATGCACGTTTCAGTTTTGGGTTCCTGCTGTTCTTTTTCTGGACGGACGTCCGACACATCGGACGTCCGAAACTTGTCGGACGTCCGAAATCCACCAAAATTATTGTGTCCAGATGGTCAGTGAGCATGCAAATTTACCAGAAGTCCGACGTGCTTCGGACGTCCGACACATCGGACGTCCGAACCCTGTCGGACGTCCGACATGCTACTGGACTTTTCTTCTGTGTTGCTTGTTGAACTCTCTTTGAACATTTCAGGCGTCCGACTTGGTTCAGACGTCCGACATTTGGAATTTCGAACGTCCGACATCTGACGGACGTCCGACACTTGCACAGCTTCTTGCCCCAACGGTCATTTCGTCCCTTGGGCTATAAATACCCCCTCACCCCCACTTGTGAGGGTTGAGCACTTCATTCCAAACACACAGGAACCCTAAAAGGCTCCCTCTACTTTCTCCTACACCAAATCCTAGATCCCGAAGAGATCTGTGAGAGTTCTTGAGAGAGATTTCACCCATTGATAGATCCACTCCCTCTCCCTCTTTTGACCAAAGGAATTCGCGATTTGAGCAAGTCTTGAGCATTTCCCCCTTGATCTTGTTACTCTTGGAGGTTGGAGACTCCTAGGCGGTAGGAGTGCTCCGGTGAGGAATCAACTTGTGATTTGCCCCCCGTAAAGTTTGTGAAGGTTTGGAGGCCGCCTCAAGGTCTACCACTAGTGGTTGGGAATCGCCTTCGTGGTGATATCTCAAGGGGAATAGGGTGAGCCTTCGTGGCGTTGGTGTGCCTTCGTGGTAACACCCACTCTCTCCAAACGGTGAGTAGCTTCCCTCCAAGGAAGTGAACATCGGGATACATCCTCGTTTCCGAGTCTACGGTTATCTCTAACCCTAGCTCACTACTTGTGGTTTACTTTGGTCATTTGACCTTGCATTCACTATATCTTGTTGTCCTCATTATATTGTGTTGGCTATCATATCGTACTGATTGTTTTAGGCCAACACATTATACTCCGCAATTCATACGTGCTACTATTGTTCCATATTGTTCCTCGTGTGAATTGGTATATTGTATCTCACATATCCACATCTTGTGATATATATCTTGTGTAAGTTTGTGTAACTTACTTGTGCCTACTAGTATCATTATTGTGTTCATATAGTTTAGAATAAAGTTGTTGTTGCACTTAGTTGAGCCTAGTATATTAAGGATTTGTGCTTTTTAAGTATCCGCTTAGTTTATTTCCGCATCTGGATATTAACAAATCCATAAAAGGTTTAAAACGCCTATTCACCCCCCCTCTAGGCGACATCGTGGTCCTTTCAGACCTAAGTCTCTGTGAATAGCTCAACTCAGTTCAGATTTGGGTTTTGGTTTTCTCTCGATGAATCTCTCTTGGGATGCTCACAGACTTCTGTCTTAGAATCTTCAGTGGAGCAGCCGACCCAAAATGGCGGGTAGGTGCGGGGTATTTATAGTTGGCGATCCCGATGGGTAAAATGAATGAAGTGACCCGATGCGACAGCTTGACGCGTGTCCACAACGGTCGGATTCCAATCAATGCGCAACTTTACTTGAGGAACAAGTAAGCTGACTTACCGAACGAGTTCTCTCTCGAAGGCACGAAGTGCGATGAATTTGCCTTCGAGCTATTCACTCGACTCAGTAAGATTTCTCTCGGTAGGCTTTTGAGGGTTTAGGTTGAGCAGAGAAAATTCACTTCGACTAAGATCTCAACTAGAAAACCCCTCTTGATAGTACGGTTTTTCCTACAAGTCAAGAAAATAAAGAGAAACTAGTAAAAAGACTTAGGGGTCGTTCGGAACTCCTCCGGCTCTCAGCTTCACGAACTTCACGTGTGGAGTCAGGCCGAACACCCCAGCTCCACAGAGCTAGCTTCGAGAAGCTAGCTTGGGATGTAGTGCAAATCGAAGGAGTTGGAGAAGCTGCGAATTCCCAGCTTCACGCGATCCCCAAAACCATGGAGTTCGTCTAAATTACCAGCTTGTGCCACCGATAAGTGGAAAATGGTCGGTTCAGTTTGATTCGTGATATTACGTTTGTCTGCCACCACCACGTGATGCCTCTCCACACACACAGCTGGCATACGAAGCCCCTCTTGGGCCAAGTTTAGTTGATCCAAACACCAGCCCAAGTGGGCCTTTAGCATTCTTTTTAGGCAATCGGCCTGTTTTTCGAGCGATTCTCACTGGAAGCTCCTGAACGCTCGTAGCTTCGCTTGAGAAGCTGGTGTCCAGGATTGGAAGCTAGATTCGAGGATCTGAAGAAGCTATTTGAGTTCCGAACAGGCCCTAAGTCTTCGACCAGCTTCGGCTTTCTCCTCGTTGCGCTTTTACTCGAGAGAGTCATCTTCTTCGATGACATTTTTAGGGGTCGTCTTCCTTCAAAGGTTTCGGTAGATGACTGCAGCTCCGCTGCAGTGAGTTGTCCTTCGACCTTCTACTTGCAAACTCCATTCTTTCGGAACCTAAGTATCTGTTTATACTCGAAAACAATATTAGTTCCACTTCTGCTTTGTCCAACAATGTCCAAAACCTTCGGGGGCAAAACTTGCTCTTACAATCTCCCCTTTTTGGACGATTGTTGACAAAACATGCATCGATAAATAATTGAAAAAGTTTTGAGTTTTCGATGATAAACCAGTGCTAAGATCGATGAAATACTCCCCCTTGATGTATGCACGGAAGATAAGAGTTTCATGTGAAGTGCATATTTGACAAGTAGAATCGAGGGAAAAACATCAATAATCTTAGCGAGTGAAATTGCATTCCAGATAATATCCAATAAGAAATATGCAATCTCCTCGAATGACCTGTGAACTTATATGAAAGATAACTTCCTGCAAAAAGATTAAGTATCGCAAGCAGCAGATAGATATCTTACGAAAAGGATAGCAGTTCACAGACCTACTTAGAGTTAGTTACAACCAGATCGAATATGAATTGAAAGTTTGTTGAAACTAATCACAAACCTCAAAGTTTAAAAGTTTATCGAACGAAAAGCAAAGCTCTTAACCCCGAAGGCAAACTAATTTCTTCGATGCCACTACATCCCCCCCTTTTTGCCACAACGTATAAAAAGTCGAGAGAAATAGGGTCGAAAGAAATCCCTACTCGCTTGGATGGCTCCGGCGACGACGAGAATATTCGGCGAGCGTTGGAGCACGACGAATTGGGCGAGCGCCTGGAGGAGTGGTCTTCGTGCGGAAGGAGTGGTGATCTCCAGAAGATTCCAGCTGCGATTCAGGCGGGGTCCTGGGGCTTCGAGGAAGTGGAGTGTAAACTCTCGGTTGGCGTTGGGGGGCTTCATCTTTCTCGGAGTCGGAGGAGAAGGTGTTCAAAGTGATGTGATAATAGTCATCGACACTAAGCACATCTCTGTTCTTCGGCAGCCGAGGGATATTGGGATCCGGGCGATCTACTCGATCATCATTGGTCCAATTCCTGTTCAGATGGGGAGGATATTCTTCGAAGCCACATCGTTGAAGTTGACCGAGGGAATTGAATTTCTGCAGTCCTTTCCAATCACGGCGAAGGCATTCACGCAGCATATGATTGTTGTTCATGGTAATATTGCGCAAATGATTGATCTTGTCCATCAAAGCTTGCTTCTGAATGAAATCTTGGTCGATGTGATGTTGAAGCATTTGCTGGGACCGAAGAGAAACTTCCATGTGATGCACTGGCTTGATAAACTTCGAGCGAACATTACGCTCAGTTAAATGGGCGCGGATGCTAGTGTGCTCAGCATATTGATCGTTGGGTCGAGCAACAATCTGCAATACTTCCCTAATTGGTGGAGTGAAAATCTTCGGGAAAATTGACACGGGGAATGGCACGTCCCGAGAGTAATTGAAGATAGCCATCAGCCATGGTGCATACGGCTTGTGGGAATTGTGATCATCAGCACAAGACACCAACGTTCAGATGAAGTAGTCTTCAAAATTGAAAGGATGACCATGGACTAACTTCAACAGAGCAAGTTTCACATCATTGGGAATAGGAAAATCATCGTGCACATCGAGCATTGGCATCAAGGTCTTCGAAAGAATATAAAACCATGCCTTTGCTTCAAATACCAAATGTCTCGGCTTGGGCTCAGCCGGGTAGTTATCTCCTACGACATCTGGATTCATGAGCGTAGAAAATTCAGCAGGAGTTGGAGCAGGTAAGTCATGAAGCTTGTGTGGTAATCCTTCGAACCGAGGTAAATTGATGATGGCCAGAAATTGGTCGACAGTCATATGGAAAACTTGGACTTGGATCATATAATCAAATTTCCACGTCTTCGAGTTCTCGGGATCACCAGTGAGATAGAGAGTTGTATAAAATTGCTTGATAAGCTCGGTATTGTAGCCACAATCGAGAGCAAACATCTTGTGAGTGTGAAGACCATCAATTTTTTCGGCAACATTCTCGAAACAAGAAGTGGAGTACACCGAAGGCATATCAAGATATTGATGTTGGAAAACTCTTGCCTTGTTGTACAGCACACGGGTGTAGTATATGGCTTGCTCTTGGGTCCAAAACCGAAGAGAATATGCACTTCTGGGATTCTCATAGGGATTGGTCCCGAAGAAAAATGGCTTGTGTTCATGCCTTTTGAAGATGGGGCCTCCTCGAGGAACATCTGAGCGGAACAGAGGCAGCATTTCTCTCGGATGAGCAGAATGAACCAGCTCATCAACAGGAAAAACATCGGCAGCATTATCCGGCATCTGGAAAACCGGGTCAGCAGGGCGAGGAATTGAAGATGGAACGTTTACAATATCCTGAGCTGGGATGGCTGCAGGAGCATTTTCCTCGGCCTGTGCTTCGACGGCAGGGGCATTTTGGGCGGCCTCCTCAGTTTCCATGGCCTCCAGATCTTCGTCCAGTTGTGCGAATGCATCAATCATTTCTTTGTTCGAGTAATTTGATGACGAGGAGGAGGAACTGTCACTAGAACTGCCATCTCCAGAACTATTTCCTTTAACAGCATCTTGACGAGAAGAAACTGTTGTGATATCAACATCAGCGTCTTCTCCTTCATGCAGAGTCTGGGCAGAGGAGTAATCTTTCTGAGCAGAGGAGATGGGGGCTTGAGTTTCTTGCTCGACCTGAGCAAGTTGCTCGGTCTCTTCTTGGGCTTGGGTCTTGATGGCTGGGGTGGTCGATGGAATGATGTGAGGTGGTGAAGATGGCTTTGGTGGTGGTGACGAGGCTTTTGATGGTGATGGTTGACGCGGTGGAGGAGTGGCTTGGAGAGGGGGTGGAGTTTTCTCACGAGGAGGAGTGGGTTGCTTGGTGGGGTTTGGTGCAATTTCTTGTCGTGCTGATGCAGCAACGACCTCGGTAGACTTGGCCTTCTTGGCATTCTTTTCGATCTCTGGCGTCCCACGCGCAGAGGTTGGGGCAGCAGACTTTCTCTTACGAGATTATCTCTTGTATAGGGCATCATTGTGCTCTTTGCATACGGCAGACACAATTTGTCGAACCTTTTCAAACACAGCGACCAAGTTTTCCTTCTGTGCCCTTCTGGATGCTTCAAGAGTGGCAATCTTGGATTTGAAAAACTTACGGGACTCAATGTCCTCGGTTTCTTCTTGAAGTTGCCTGGTGTAAAATCTCACTTGCTCCTTGTCCTTGCGATCCTGGGTGATATACCCTTCCCAGCGAATCATGTATCGAGCAACATGCTCTTGGATCTCAGCAGGGACATCATCCTCGGCGGTAACTTTGCTCGGTGTGGTAACCATCTTCCAGAGGATATGTGAAATATTGGCAGCATCCCAAGGAGCATGGGCACCAGAATCTCCTTCGTTGGAGCTCTCTTCATCGGCACGAGGGCCGGAAACAACAGGTGCAGCAGGGGCAGGTGCAGGAGCTGGTGCGGCTCGAGGAACTAGAACAGCCTGAGCCTTCTGCCTAGCCTCTTTGGCTTTCTTCTCGGCCTCCTTGGTGGCCTTGGCCGCAGCAATGGGTTTTGATACGGCACTAGGGACCATAGCTTTATCCTTCGAGGCACTTGGGGCCTCAGAAATTTTCTTCGCAGCACTTGCAACTGCATCCTTTTCCATCGTGACTGTGGGAGTCACTACTTGCTCGGCGGTGCTAGGGGCCACGACCTTTTCCTTCGGAGCATCAGGAATTTTGCCTTCAGCAATCTGTCGTCGATATTTTTCACTGACCAGATGTAAAATGCCTAGCTGTTGAGCAACTTGGGCCTTTTTATGCTCAGGCTGACTGTGAAAGTTCAGGAGCTTGGAATTTGTCAAGTCTTTGTCTTCTTGTGCTTTTTGCTTTGCTAGCCTTTCTTTTCGTTGAACAAGTGTTTCATCATCCTCAGCAACTTGAGCTTGCTTTCCCTTCGATTTGGCCGAAGGTTTTGCCTTGCGAGCTTGAACTGGAGGAGCAGATGAAATGGGCGGATCAGTGACCAAACCGGTCATATCAATGATTGCTCGAGGAGCCTGTGCAGCTGGCTCCTGGATCCTAATGCCTTTACTGCTCAGCTTCTTCTTCTAAGGAATGTCCTCGACATCAGCCTCAGTTCCAAGGTCTTGATCATCAGAATTTGCTTCTTCTTCGGAGCTCGCATCTGGTGGCGAGACAATTACCACCTTTTTCTTTCGCTTGGCTGATTTCTTGCCATCCTTCGGTTTGGCACTTGGGCCAACTTCCTCGGCACCTTCAGCAGCAGCAGCCTCCTTTCTTGCTTTAGCCTCTTTGCGTTTTTGTGCTCGAGCTTCCCGAACATCAACCAGATCTTGAAAGTCGGCAGGCGTTTTCAGAGAGGATGGATGAGCATCAGTTGGAGGAGGTGGTCGATTATCTTTCGTCCACTTGGGCCTTAACGATTTGACATCAGACCAAGGATTTTTCAAAGCAAACAACCTCTCCCATCGAGGCATAAGAGACTTGTATTCATACCAACGAAGTGCTTGAAGTCTTCGAATTTCTTGCAGACAATTTTCTCTCGTGCGTTCATCCTCAGAACCTGACGGTGTTCTCAACTTCTTTTCTATGATCAGATCCTCTGATAATCCTTCAGAGTTGTTGGTGATTCTTGTTCGGCCTCCCACACGCTTGGGAGCTCTGACATTTCCTTCGAGCCCAGACATTTTCCTGCGAAAAAGATAGGTACGAGGGAATGTAGGAAAGTTGTGAACAAGTACCAGCTTTTTTCGAGGAAAAACATTTTGAATGCAGTAAACATATCGAGAAATTTGTCTTGATGCAAGTTTTCATGAAAGTGCTAGGCTAGATTTCCATCGGGTGCAAATCTAACGTAGAACTTGAATGAAATAAGTGCACAAGTGCAAATCCATCGATACGCTTCTGAGGAAATTGTCTAAGTGAGAGAATCCGAGGGATTTCTTACCTAGATCAGATGGGGAATCGACAGAAAACGCTAGAAACAGATTTCCCAAGATGCAATGATCCAAAAGGATCAAACAGACCTAATAAAATGAGAGAAAAATCAAGAACAAATCTGGATACGATGAACAGATGAGATTGGAATCGCGTCCAGAGCCACACATACCCTAACTTGGTGATGTGCAGCGACTACGGTGATGCGGAAGAAGTTCCTCATCAACGGGAAGGTCTCCGGCGGCTTCCTTCCGGCAGCAAAGCGGCGAGGGAGTCGACGGCGACGAGCAGCACGGCAGCGCGCGAGAGAACTTCGGGAGCGGAGAGATGAAGTCGAGGGAATTGCGAGTGCTGTGCCGGTGGGGTGGATCAGTATTTATAAGGGAGGGGTCTGACATAACTGTCAGATCTGATCCAACGGCGCAGATTTCGCGTCTCTCCGCATTCAACGGACGGATTTTGTGGCGGTAATCGCGGGAAAATCCCAACGAACCGAAAGAAAGTTGCTCCACGTCCAAGACCAAACTCATCGAACATCGAGTATGAAAGTAGATAAACGTTCGATAGATTTTCCTTCGGAATCAATGACATTCGAAGGGAATCTTAATCGAGTGCAAATATACATGTTCACGAGAGAAAAGAAAAGATGGGGTAGGGATAGAATAGAGGGAGAACAGGGTCCGATGCTTAATCAATCCGAGGGGAAAACAGTGATAAAACTCAGAGTGGTAAGTGTATAGGACAACACCAAACGAACAAAAACAAACGAAAAAGAAACACGATAGAAAAATAACGTAAGTAAACAACATAGAAAGAAAAACGTATAATACATAGTACCGATAGTTATGATCTTACTGCACATTGCGTGAGTCCAATATGTTTAACTCACACCTTAGTGCACAGAACCTTTTCTCATCCAAAGGCTTCGTAAAGATATCAGCCAATTGATCTTCGGTGCGTACATGGCTGATAACAATATCTTCTCGCTGAGCGTGATCACGAAGAAAATGATGACGAATGTCAATATGCTTCGTTCGAGAGTGTTGCACAGGGTTATGGGCAATCTTGATAGCACTCTCATTATCACATAGCAATGGAATTTTCTTCACAAGAATACCATAATCTTTCAACGTTTGCTTGAGCCACAGAATCTGAGTGCAGCATGAACCGGCAGCAATATACTCAGCTTCAGCCGTAGAAATAGATACACAATTCTGTTTCTTCGAAGCCCAACAGACAAGAGATCTACCAAGAAAATGACATGTGCCTGAGGTAGATTTCCTGTCGACTCGATCACCAACCCAGTCAGAATCAGAATATCCAACGAGATCAAACTGGGCACCCTTGGGATACCAAAGTCCCAAAGTTGGTGTATGAGCCAGATATCGAAGAATACGCTTGACAACAATATGATGTGATTCTTTCGGGTTTGCCTGAAAACGAGCACACATACAAACTGATAGCATAATGTCAGGTCTAGATGCACAAAGATAAAGAAGCGAACCGATCATCGAGCGATATTTCTTCTAATCGAAAGGTTTGCCCTTCTCATCTGCATCCAGATGAACATTCGTAGGCATTGGAGTCTTGATAGTTTTGCAACTGACAAGATCAAACTTTTTCAGGCAATCTCTGAGATACTTCTCTTGAGAGATGAAAGTCCCATTCTTCTGTTGACGGATTTGAAGCCCGAGAAAGAACTTCAATTCACCCATCATAGACATTTCACATTTCTTCGACATCATACGAGCAAATTCTTCGCTAATATCAGGGTTAGTACAGCCAAAAATAATATAATCGACATAAATTTGACACACAAAAATATCATTTTTGTATGCACGAGTAAAAAGAGTCGGATCAGTTGTTCCTGGTTTGAAGCCCTTCTTCAGAAGAAAATCCTTCAATGTTTCATACCAAGCACGAGGTGCTTTCTCTAACCCATATAGGGCCTTGTGCAACCTGTACACCTTATCAGGATTCTTCGGGTCTTCGAAACCTGGTGGCTGCATAACATATACTTCTTCTTCGATTTCACCGTTAAGAAATGCACTTTTGACATCCATTTGATATAGCAATATACCATTGTAATTGGCAAAAGCAAGCATGACACGAATGGATTCAAGTCGAGCAAATGGAGCATAAGTCTCACCGAAATCAATACCTTCGATTTGGGTGTAGCCTTGAGCAACCAGTCGAGCTTTATTCTTACCACAATGCCATCTTCATCTTGCTTGTTGCGAAAAATTCACTTCGTACCAATGATATTATGCTTCTTGGGATCAGGTCTATCAACAAGGGACCAGACTTTATTTCTCTCGAACTGATTAAGTTCTTCGAGCATTGCAGTCATCTAGTCTGAGTCCTTCATGGCTTCATTAAATTTCGATGGTTCTAGCATGGATACAAACAAAAAATTTCCACAGAAGTTAGCTAATCGAGTACGACAACGAGTGGTGGGACGACCTGGTAAACGAATCTCTTCGAGAATTGAGTCGACGTCCACTCTTCTTCAAACACGAGGTAAAACTCCTTCATCATCTTGTGGATCCGGTTGTTCTTCGGGATCAGCTTCACCTTCGGGATCAGCTTGTCCTTCGGGATCATTTCCTTCGGGTTCAGCTTCTCCTTCGGGTTGGACATTTTCTTCGTTTACGCGTTCTCCTTCGACCTGTACATCATCTGCTTCAGGATGTTGATCTCCAGCGCCCCGGGCTATGTGTGGGAACATTGGACCATCATCATCCTTGTTGGCTTGACGTGCATTTCCTTCGACAGGTCTAATATCTCCAATAGCCATGTGCCTGATAACTTCATCCAAAGGTGGTTCATCCAGGTTAAGAGGTAATTGCTCCTTTTGAGAGCCGTTAGTTTCATCAAATCGAACATTTACAGTTTCTACAACTTTGCCAAGATGTGAGTTGTAAACTCTGTAAGTGTGAGAATTGGAACCATAACCTAGGAGAAAACCTTCGTGAGCCTTTGGGGCAAACTTGGAGCTGTGATTCATATCTCTGATATAACATGGAGCACCAAAAACCCTGAGATATGAAACATTTGGATTTTTACCAGTGATGAGTTCATGTGAGGTTTTCTTCAGAAATTTGTGCAGATAAACCTTGTTGATGATATGACATGCAGTATTGATTGCTTCGGCCCAGAACCTGATAGGAGTCTTGTATTCAGCAAGCATTGTTCTGGCCATTTCAATAAGTGTTCGATTCTTTCTCTCGACCACACCATTTTGTTGTGGTGTATAAGCAGTCGAGAATTCATGAGTAAAGCCATATTGATCAAGAAATTCTTCGATATGAGTGTTTTTGAATTATGTACCATTGCCACTTCTGATATGCTTGAGAGATAATTCATATTCAGTCTGAGCTCTCTTTGCGAAGGTTTTGAAAATTTCAACAACCTTGCTCTTGTCATCTAGAAAGAAAACCCAAGAATATCGAGAGAAATGATCAACAATAACCAGACCATACTTGTTGCCTCCAAGACTAGCATAATTTTGAGGACCGAACAAATCCATATGAAGTAATTCAAGAGGACGAGTAGTGGTCATTATAGTTTTTGCTGAGTGATGTTTCTTGGCAATTTTTCCTGCTTCACAGGCACTGCATAGACGATCTTTATCGAATTTCACATTATCAATTCCAATGATGTTCTTCTTCGAGATAAGAGTTTGAAGATTTTTCATTCCTGCATGCCCAAGTCTTCGGTGCCATAACCAACCAGAAGTGGCTTTGGCCATTAAACATGTGGACACTGCGGGTCCCGAAGAGAAATCAATGATATAAAGATCACCTTTGCGATATCCTTCGAACACGAAGGAATAATCATACTGTGAAAAGACAACACAACGAGAAGCAGAAAACAGTACAAGCATACCCATATCACAAAGTTTTGAGATAGACATAAGATTATATCCAAGTGATTGAACAAGCATAACCTTATCAATATGCTTATCCTTCGATATAGTAACCTTACCCAAACCAAGTACTTTTCCTTTGTTGTTTTCACCGAAGGTAATGTATCTCTGTGAAGATTCAGTGAGTTTGTCTTCGGTGAAAAAATCTTTGTCTCCGGTCATATGATTTGTACATCCACTATCCATGACCCATTCGGATCCACCGGAGACATAGCCCTGCAGAAGAATTAGTTCTTCTTAACCACCCACAAACGAGCAGGTGACTTATAAGGCATGGAAGAGCTAGATGGGGCAGCAATATTATAGCGAACAGGATTGCATTGTCTATCTGGACCATCAAGCACACCATAAATATAATTCCTCGACGAGGGGTTAGAGTACTGATGGGTAACAGCAACTTTGGTGTTATTGTTACGATGACGATAAACATTTCTATCGACACGATAGTATTCCTTCTGGGGAACATTTGAAGCAGGCACCAAGGGTTCATTTCTATCCTCGAGAGAATAGTACTGATTTGGTGGTACCGAGGATTTTCCCTGCATAGAATGGTTAGGGAACATTTTTTCTACGAGAGATTTGCGAACCCAAATCGGTCGCTTATAGAAACCATTCTTCGGAGGAGTACCAACGAATTCAGCCGACACCTTTCCTTCCTGATCTTTGACAAGCTTGTAGTCAGAATCAAGTGATTCATCAACAATAGCTTTGTCAATTTTGCAACTGAAACCTGAAAGATTAGCAATATCAATGGGATTTTCTTTCGCAAGAACCCAGACAGTTTTAGGATACTGCTCGGGTTCCCAGTAGGTTCCATCAGGATTGATTTTCCTTTCGAAGCCAACTCCTTCGTTTCGTGGATTCCTGTGAAGAAGAGCCTTTCGTAGGATATCACATAGGTACTGGTGTCCCTGCACACTTTTGAACATGCCTGTTTCAAATAAAATTTTCAACCTGAGGAGTTCCTCGGTAATGGTTTCCTCATTCGAGGGGTTAGCATCATCAATAACAATAGGTTGTTTTCCTTTCAATCTCTCATAAATAGACCCAATTTTACTTCGTTCCAAAAAAGTTAAGCAAGGTGAAGTAGATTCATTTTTAGCTTCTGAGCCTTGTTGAGCCATGAGCATGAGATAGACACTTTACAACTCTTCATTAGCCTCTCTCAGTTTCTCGAGAGCCATTTTCCTTTGAAGGAATTCATAGGTTAGATTCTCGTAGTCCACTGAGAGAAGATCATGACGAGAGGAAAGTTCATCATACTTTTCCTTCAGAGCAGCATGCTCATTCGTTAAAGTTTGACCCTTCTCAATCTCATCGATCAACAAAGTCTCGGATTTTTGAATAGTTTCACTTAGAGAATCTAGATCATCTTGTTGGATAGAAGCAATTTTGGCAAGTTTAGCATAGCTTATCCTAGAGTTACTTTCATAAGCAGATCCATCAGAAGTATCGTAGGAATTCTTTGATGAGGATACCTTAGCCTTGGCCATGAAGCAGTAAGCTGGAGATTCATCTTCGCTGCTTTGGTTGGTGAAGAATGAACTTGAAGTCTTGCTCGAAGCAAATGCTAAACCAGCAACACCATCAGATTCTGAACCAGAACCAGAACCAGATCTTGGGTTTGATTCAGCTTCGGAACCAGATGCTTCATCTTCAGAGTTCATCTCTTTACCCAGATAGGATTTGGCACGGTGTGAATTCTTTCGTCGAGAGGAATGTGATTTCGAGGAAGAACTCTCTCGATGCTTGTGATACTTCTTCTTCTTGTCATCATCAGAACCGTCTTTCTTGTCTTTTCTGGACTTTGAATCATATCTCTTAGACTCATAGTTTTTGCTCGATCTGTGAGACTTTCTCGAAGAGTTGCTGTGAGAATGCTTTGATCTATGTTCAATTTCCCAGAGAGGACAATCAGCAATGAAGTGACCTGGCTTCTTGCACTTGTAGTAACAGTTTTCTTTCGCTGAAGAGTTTCTGGATGATGATCGATGCTAAGATGAATTGCCCGAATGTCTTGAAGAGTAGTTTTTCTTCGGTGAAGAGGAGTTCCTTCTCTGAAAGCGGTTGAATCTTCTCATTATCAGTGCCAGATCTTTTCCAATGTTCTCGGGGTCATCTGAGGCACAACCAGATTCAAAACTAGCTTCAGGAGAGGAGTGATGTGAAGCTCTGGCCTTTAGTGCATGAGATTTTCTTCGAGTCCCATTAACATCTCGTTTTTCATCTTCTTCCATCTCGAAGGTATTGAGTCTCTCAAGAATATCAGCGGCAACTAGATCCTTGAAATCAGTCCTTTCCTTAATCATCAGCACAATGTGATCGAAGGAATCATCAAGGGAACGGAGCAAAGTTCTGACAATAATCCGATTGGTGATGTCTTCGGCACCGAGGGAAATCAGTTCATTTGACAGCGCAGTGAGTCTGCTGTATATGGAGCTAACCTTTTCTCCCTCGTGCCTCTTGAAACGATAGAACTTGCTTCGAAGGGTGTCAATACGAGCATCTTTCTGAGTAGAGACACCTTCACCAATCTTCTCGAGATAGTACCAAACACCTTTGGCCGAAGAAATATTCTTGACCTCATGATATTTCTCTGGAATCAGATGATTTGTAATGAAGACCCAGACTTCAGCATCTAGCTCTATCTTCTTTGCCTCTTCAGGAGTGATAGCATTTTTGTCTTTGACAGTTACACCATTCTTGACAACTTCCCAAGCGGCAGAGTTGATAGCCATGATATTCCTCTTCATTTTGTCCTTCCAATAGGGATAGTCCTTCCCATTGAAGATAGGGATTGGTTCCCCCGAGCGAACAGCTGCAAAGGACATTCTTGACAACACTCCAGGTTGTTAGACCAAAATACGCAGAGCGTAGGGAGTGCCTAGCTCTGATACCAATTGAAAGCTCAAGAATGATCAGAGGGGGAGGGGGTGAATGATCACTTCTAAAAATTCTAACGAAGTTAGAAGGAATTCATGCAAACTGCGAAAGACTAAGGCATTTCGAAGGAAATACAGTATCGAAAGTAATGCATGGCTCGAAAGGATTGGGGGCGAAGGAAAACATCGAAGACAAACAGGCAACGAGTAAATACTTAATTTAAATGTATGAAGGAAAACGAGCCTGACACGACGATGTTTGGTAAACCAGTTCACACTCTGCAAAGTGCTACGTCTGGTCGGAGGGACTGGTGATTGAACACCTGGAGCAAAACTCTCTCCGTCCTATTCTCCACTGCAACAAACTCCTCGAGCTTGTCTAGTTTTCACTCGTGGTAGATGATTCAGGACATCTCCGAGACCTTTACAAACTTCCTTCAGCAGTGACAATTACTCTTCGACTGCTTGACAGGCGACGCCTAACCGTCTAGGAGACTTGAAGTTCTCCAAGATAAAAAGATCAGCTAATCTCGACCTAAGTCTCTGTGAATAGCTCAACTCAGTTCAGACTTGGGTTTTGGTTTTCTCTCGATGAATCTCTCTTGGGATGCTCACAGACTTCTGTCTTAGAATCTTCAGTGGAGCAGCCGACCCGAAATGGCGGGTAGTTGCGGGGTATTTATAGTTGGCGATCCCGATGGGTAAAATGACTGAAGTGACCCGATGCGACAGCTTGACGCGTGTCCACAACGGTCAGATTCCAATCAATGCGCAACTTTACTTGAGGAACAAGTAAGCTGACTTACCGAACGAGTTCTCTCTCGAAGGCACGAAGTGCGATGACTTTGCCTTCGAGCTATTCACTCGACTCAGTAAGATTTCTCTCGGTAGGCTTTTGAGGGTTTAGGTTGAGCAGAGCAAATTCACTTCGACTAAGATCTCAACTAGCAAACCCCTCTTGATAGTACGGTTTTTCCTACGACTCAAGAAAATAAAGAGAAACTAGTAAAAATACTAAGTCTTCGACCAGCTTCAGCTTTCTCCTCGTTGCGCTTTTACTCGAGAGAGTCATCTTCTTCGACGACATTTTTAGGGGTCGTCTTCGTTCAAAGGTTTCGGTAGATGACTGCAGCTCCGCTGCAGTGAGTTGTCCTTCGATCTTCTACTTGCAAACTCCATTCTTTCGGAACCTAAGTATCTGTTTATACTCGAAAACAATATTAGTTCCACTTCTGCTTTGTCCAACAATGTCCAAAACCTTCGGGGGCAAAACTTGCTCTTACACTTACTCTTTTGTGTGGGAGAGATACACGCTCCGCTTGAACTAGAACTCCTCATAGGATTTGCATGCTTATTATTTTAGCTCTGAGTTGTTCTTTTTCTTTTCTTAACTGCTGCTCTGCTTAGTTGTGGTGTTTTAGTTTTTCTAGAGCTTTTCTTTTGTTTTAGGTTGAACTTTCTATATGTTGCATGTTTAATCTTGTTAGAGAGTTTGCCTGTTGCACTGAGTTTTGTGTCTTGACTAGAAAGTAGGTAGTTGAAGTTGCTATTCTCTTTGTAGTAGTAACTTGCAATAGTTTTGAGGTATTGACTAGGGTAATGTTTGAACTTTTGGTGTCAAGAGCTCGAGCCTATTAGTGATAGATGTCGTATTTTGGGCAATCCGTGTGTTTTTCGAAAACCAAAAACCCCTGTTGAGAACTCTAGCTACTAGATGGATCACTAACCTCTGGAGGGTTCGAATATTAGAGTACACTCACGTACCATTAGTCGAGGATGCGCAAGGATAACCAAACCCCCATACACTCCTCCTCGGGGTACTTGTCTCTTTGTGAACCTCCTGATTGGATTTAGAGTTACCGATAATAAGTGCATGAGTTCTTCGGACTAATGTGAGTATTCGAAAGTTGACACTTCCACCCACCTATACTTTTTCTAGCCTCTTCGGTACCGTGCATTTCCCTTTCTCACCTCGAGAGTTGGCGCATACTTCGCCGGTGCATCCAAACCCTTGGCATGATACGCTCTGTCATCATAAGCCCCCTTATATCTTTCCTCAAAACAGCCACCATACCTACCTACAAGGCATTTCCATAGCCTTTCCGAGATACATTTCCATGCAACATCCACCTTCTCATGACTTGATCTTCATGTCATACATGCTACTTGCTTGATCGATGAGCCGCATGCTAGTTGGGCCTTGCCCTAATCATTGCTACATGACGCGCTAGTATCATTGCATATCCTGCTACCCTGGAAGAGGCATACATTTGCATCATGATATTTACATTTTCTTTATGTGAGTACCTTTGTAAAGTGTGAAAGATCTCCTATAACCAAACCCCCATACACTCCTCCTCGGGGTACTTGTCTCTTTGTGAACCTCCTGATTAGACTGAGAGTTACCGATAATAAGTGCATGGGTTCTTCGGACTAATGTGAGTATTCGAAAGTTGACACTTCCACCCACCTATACTTTTTCTAGCCTCTTCGGTACCGTGCATTGCCCTTTCTCACCTTGAGAGTTGACGCATACTTCGCCGGTGCATCCAAACCCTTGGCATGATACACTCTGTCATCATAAGCCTCCTTATATCTTTCCTCAAAACAGCCACCATACCTACCTACAAGGCATTTCCATAGCCTTTCCGAGATAGATTGCCATGCAACATCCACCTTCTCATGACTTGATCTTCATGTCATACATGCTACTTGCTTGATCGATGAGCCGCATGCTAGTTGGGCCTTGCCCTAATCATTGCTACATGACGCGCTAGTATCATTGCATATCCTGCTATCCTGGCAGAGGCATACATTTGCATCATGATAGTTATATCTTCTTTATGTGAGTACCTTTGTAAAGTGTGAAAGATCTCCTATATTTTTGTAAAATATAGAGTGTTGCCCCTAAAGTGAGAAATAGATCCCAAAGAGGAAAAAAATCAAAATATCCCAAAGAGGACAAATGAGAGTTAAATAGAAAGAGCCATTGAGGCCACCAAAAAATAGAAAAAAATAGAAAAAAGAGAAAAATAAAAATAAAAAGAGAGAAGGGGGCACACTACTATTCCTTTTGAGAGTTCCACACTAGTACTTCATCCTCTATCCCTTGTACTCCATAGAGATCATCATCATGCATATAGCTATGTGGGGACCTCCACACTATAGAACTTGGCTTGTATATTCCAATGATGAGCCTCCTCAAACGAGCTCTAGGTCTTCTTGAGCAAGCAATTAGATGCACCCCCACTAGTTCCCTTGGAGAGCTTTTAGCTCACATGTGCATCCGTTGCATGGCAATCCCTACTCCTCACATCATATCTATCATATGGCCTTCTCTCGCCTATGATTGTCCTCATTGATGTGAGTCTTTCACACCTTTTTGTCTTCCTCCTCCACCTTCTTTCTGTTTTGCCTTTTAGGTGTCAACTTTCTTGCTCACGCTCATCCATAGCATGAGTGCTCAAAATATCGAAAGGAGTGGATCAGTTTGACTTGTGCATGGCTAGTGGTCTGGGGAGGAGTCAAGATAAGAATCCAAAGGAGACCAAGTGTGAAACTTTAGTAGATAGTTGTTCTCAACAACCTTTTTTCTCTCTTTTTCCCGGTCCCCTGCTTGCACGCAAACACCATATGGAGACATTCGAGTCACGAACAGCGAGAGCTCTTGCACCTTTTGTTCTTTTGTTGCTTGTGCCAATGCTAATATAGACTCTTGCTTGTTAAGACTTGAACTGAATTGCATGCTTTAATTGCTTTACTTAAAAGTCCTTATATGGTTGTGTGGCATGTCACGACATAAATTATGCTCGTTATCATTTACCTACTCGAGGACGAGCAGGAATTAAGCTTGGGGATGTTGATACGTCCCAAACGTATCTCTAATTTCTGCTTGCTTCATGCATGTTTTGTGTGACTTTGCCATGTTTTGCTTGAACTTTCATACACTTTTGAGCATATTTGGACTAATCTATTAACCCAGCGCACGCAACTACCAATTGCTGTTTTCTGTTGTTTTTGTATTTCAGGTTTTCTGGCCATTAAAAGTGCTCCAAAAATCCAGAAAATAAGATAAAAAATCAGTGACCCGGAAGCTTCCGGAATCACCAAGGTAGCGGAGGGGGGCCACCACCCGGAGACAAGGAGGGTCCCTGGCGCGGCCCCACCCTAGGCCGCGCCAGGAGGCCTCCTGGATGCCTGGTGGGTCCCCTCGACACCCCCCTCCGCCTATATTTAGCCCTCGGGGTGGAAACCCCTATTATCGATCTCTTTTCCGCGAACTCGCCTCTGTACCGCCGCCGCCGTTTCAAGATCGGGGCTGCCTGGAGAAGCTGCCCCGGCACCCTTCCTGGAGGAGGAACCCCCTCCGGGAGACCATCCATAGCCATGGACGCCTCCCGGATGTGCCGTGAGTAGTCCCCCTTGGACCATGGGTCCGTGACCAGTAGCTATGTTATGTACCTCTCCCCTCTTTTTTCACTTTCGAGACCTCGTGAGCTGCCTCACATGATCGAGGCACTTTTGTAATTTCTGTTGTTGCTATGCTGAGTTTGCTGGGATCTGATGGATTATGAGACTATGTTCAGATTGTGATGAGTAATATATTTGGTTCGTCTCTTTTATATTTTGTTCTTGAGTAAATTCTTGCATGTTCTCCGTTGCAGTATTTTGCTTTGGCCAAGTAGTTTGCTTGCAACTCCAAGAGGGAGCGTTATGCTTGATTGTGGGTTCAGCCCCCTGATGTCTAGCTTCAGTGACAGAAACATGAGACTAGGGGATGTGCTTTTGCCACCAGGGATAGAATAACGGTGCTTGTATCCGCGGGTGCAAGGATTGTTTACTTTACGCAAAGTTCTTTCAATGCAGTTGTCTGTTGCTTTGAGTTTACACTTTGGGTGGGATTCACAAATTAATACCAGCGAGATGTTCTGGATAGATATCTCAAGGTGGATGATTCATAATAGATGCAGTTAGATTTCGGTCTACTTACCTTGGCGTACTGCCCATTGCTTTTGAGCCCTTCCTTTCTTTGCATCATAGTTAGCATTGCGGTGCCTTCATAATTCTGTCAATTGCCCGGCTGTGATTTTTTTACCTCGCTAGCACTTTTATCGTCTTTTGGGAGAGAGACATCACTAGTGAAAATCACGGGACACCGGTCCATCTTCACATTATTGTTTACACCCTTAGTTTACTTTCAGTCTTTACTTTCAGTTCCACTTTTATCTCTTGCGTTGATCCTTTGTAAACAGCAAGGCCGGAGGAATTGACAACTCCTATGTACTCGTTGGGAGCAAAGTTATTTGTATCTGTGTGCAGGTCCACGTCAAGCGTCGTGAAACCTACTTGTATCTCTTGGAGTCCTACTGGTTCGATACTCAACCTTAGCATCTTTGCTAGGGGAAACTTGCTGCTACACTGCATCTCTCCTTCCACTTGGGGTAACCAACGAGGAAAGTTGCCACTCTGTATCACATGTTAACTGCCTTCGGAGGAAAACCCATATGCAGGTGTGGAGTATAATCACAAAGTGTCCTTAGTCTGCCTCTAGGACTAACCTGTGTATTATGGATGTCATGTTTTCCTGACATAGGGCATTGAATATACCGATAATACATGGGAGCACATTGTTACCAGAAAAAGGGTGCTGAACCGACCCAATTTTATGATTTCCTTTGAGATTTCATCATCATTGTATTATGAGTTCAATCATCAGATGAGTTGACATTTGCATGTATCCTTATAGGCCATGAGAATGTTAACTACCTACATACCGGAGGGTGGGTTTTGACTCTTTCCTAACACCACCCGTAACAGGCGTGACTATAACGGCTTTGCTCACTCACACTCGAAAGTATGTTTAGGGACTTGATGATTCAAGTTGGGATTTTCTCCTCCTTCTAAGGAGAGATATTATTTGGGCCCTCTCAGTATTACGTATCCACCAACATCCAGCATGATACTTTGTGAATAGATCACATGGGATACGGAATACGTGAACGAGAAAAGAACAAAACCGATATGAGGATAATTGGTATAATGATTAATGAGTTGATCATGCAGATACCTATATAATCTCACCTCATGTTTTGTAAAGTATCGCGAAGCAAAGGGATTGGCATGTCAACCAGAGGTTCACTCGAATTCATATTCGTGTAGGTGTGGGAACCATTATGGGTGTCCATGGCTCCGCAATTGGTTATTGATCCGAAGAAAGTCAGTTTCCAGTTCATGTCCGTATTCTACCGAACCTATGGGGTCACACACTTAAGGGTGGTAGATTTTTTGAGTACTAGAGTGATAGGAGCACGAGTATAACACACCGGAAAAGTTTCGGAGTGATTGAGATTCAATCGGAGAGAAAACCGGAATCGTTTCGGGGCACCGGTAAAGTACCGGGAAGAGTTTTGAGAAAACCGGGTACAACCGGAGAGCCGGAAAAGTTCCAGGATGGTCTAAATATGTTTAATATTTATTTCTTGTGAATTCTAGATTTTTTTTAGAATTAATAAAAAGGATTAAATATCAATGGCCCCCCTTTCACTTGGAAGGCCCAAGTGGGGAGGGAGCACATGGGCCAAAGGAGCCCAAGAGGGGGAGGCGGGAGGAACCTTCCTCCCCCCTTCCTTGGCGCCCCACCAAGGGGGGAGGGAAACCCTAGGGCGCCACACCTAGGGATGCCCCCTCCTCCAAGGTGGCCTCCCCTCCCCTCCCACTATAAATAGATGAGGAGGGGGCAACCCCAAGGACACACAAGTTTGTTCTTTTGCACCAGGGCCTTTTGCACCAGGGCTGCCCCTCCTCTATCTTCTCCATTAGATCTAAACTCCACCTTACGCCGAAGGGCTGCTCCTCCTCCTCTCTACTCCGGTGGCGCCGAGCTCTGGACGACGGAGCCCTGCCGGATCTACTACACCGTACGTGTGGATCAACCGTAGAGAGATCGTACGTTCGATCTTCGTTCGAGGGACTTCTAGATCTGTTCGTGGGAAGTCAAACGGATCAGATATGTTCGAGGGGTTGCGCTACGTCAAGCTTCCCCAACTCTCCATCAACTTCTTCCACTGCGAGAGTACTACCGTTGAACGGTTGTTAAGGTAACAAGATCGCTACCATTGTTTGCATCTATCTAGATCCAATCTTGGAACTTGGTTTCGTAGTGCCGAAAACTTTTGTTTTCTACTCCGAACCCAACACCCATGTGGGAAGATGAAGCTGGCCTTGTATAGCCCGCTTAAAAACCTATTCATCAGAGTGTCCAGACACTTCTTGAAGGTATCGAAGGCTACCAATGGGCGGTCTCGAATCCTGACGCCAGGTCCGGGCGCTACCTCTGACTAAGACCAGGAGCCTCAAATGTCAGTCGAAGCCAACGTAATAGATGAGACCATATTCTAGCGCAAAATTCGGGGTACCAACTTCTGACGTTGCCCTCAACACATACTCGAGTAGTGCTAGGTGGACCCCATATAAAAATCAATGTTGGATTTCAAAGCTCCCAATTTTTCTTCCCTAAATCAATGTTAGGTAGCATTGAAAGGTGTACATAAGCCAGAAATGGGTAACTTGGGATGGAGAAACTTGGCTTCCTAGGTGCATTTGTAGGACATCACACTTCTATCAGCAGTTTGACCCAATAATGTGCTTATGTAGCTTTCTCAAAGTGATTTTGGGAAGTTTGTATGAACCGGTTCAGACCCGTTTTAGATGCTTTAATACATTTTTTTTATTTTGTGAGTGCTTTTACTCTTCTCTTTGAATTTTCATTTTTCTTAAATATTTCACATACATCGAGCTCTAAATGGTGGAGCCTTGCCGAATCTACTACAACGTACATGTGGATCAACCATAAAGAGATTTGTGTTCGATCTTTCGTTCGAGGGACTTCTTCTTTTTCCGGGTTAGATCTGTTCGAGGGACTTTTTTGAATTAGCTCTTTTTGAGAGATTGTACACTTCACGCTTCCCCAACACTCCATCAACTTCTTCCGTTGCGAGAGAACATCCGTTGATCGGTTGTAACGTAAATAGATCGTTAATCTTGTATGCACCTAGCTAGATCTTTCGGGAATTTGTTTTGTAGTGTCCAATTTTTTTTCTACTCCGAATCTTAACAAAATGTTCTTCACATATCTGAAAAATATTCATCTCTTATTTACAAAATGTTTGCCACATATTTTTTTTGAACATTTTTATCGGGAATTAAAAAAAAATCAGCATGTATTAATAGATGTTCATACCATATTCAAAACCTATTCATCACATGTTCCTAAAATATTCTTCACAAATAAGAAAATCATCGTTTATTTAGAAATAGTCACAATGTATTGTAAAAATGTTCATAAGTTATTCAAAAAATGTACATCACATCTTTACGAAACTATTCAGGGTGTATATATCAAATATTCCTCATGTATTCAAAATATTTAATGACGTATTTGAAAGGATCACACATTCAAAAAATGTTCATCGCATATTTATAAAAATACCCACCCCATATCGAGAAAATATTCATCATGTAATTCAAAAAATGTTCATCACATTTTTGTTAAACATTCCCGCATATTTGAAATATGTAAGAATATTCACATAGAATGGACATCAAATAAGGGAACACGGAGAGAAGAGAATAAAGGAACATAAAGAAATGGATAATGCAAAAAGTAAAAAGGAAATAGAAGAAAAGAAATAAAAATAAACCAAAAATTGAAAAGGAAACTTTTCAAAGAAATAAGAAAACTCAAAAGTAAATCAACTCCCATAAATTAGAAGAGAACGGAATCGAACTCACAGATAACACACGCAAAAAACAATCGACTTGCTAGTAAAAACCAACGTGCGAATTAAAAGATCAACGAGCGCTTCAAGTGGCCTAGCCCAAGCGGAGCAACACTGCTGAGACCATAGAGAGACTGGTGTTCGATTTTTCGTTCGAGGAACTTCTTCTTCTCACGGGTTAGATCCGTTCAAAGGACTTCTCCGGATTAGATCTGTTCGATACACCTTCACGCTTCCTCGACTCTTCATCAACTTCTTTCGTTGCGAGAGAACATCCGTCAAACGGTTGTAAGGTAAATAGATTCGTTAACTTTGTAGGCATATAGCTGTATCTTCTTTGAAATTGGATTCATAGTGCCTGGTTTCTTTTGTTTTCTACCCCAAATCCCAATAACTGTATCATGAGCTAGTTTTAATAATAGATGCATGTTTGATTTAGAGTTCATAGTGATGAGCAGCCATTGCACACAATTTTGCGGTTTTTTGATAATAGATCTAAACTGAATTTTTTAGTTGCTTCCCTCTAATTGCACAAGTTGATAATTGATTATTGATCTAGCATGGGGATCACGCGCATTGCCGAAGTTCAGTATGTGTTATAAGATTAAACTGTAGTCTCATGGCTGATACGCCCCGAGTGTTAATCTAGTAACTTTAAGATTGTGCCTTATGTAGTAACGTAGCTAGGTCGACAATTTTCCATTTAAACCCTAGCAGTCACGTAAAATATGCAAAGAACAAGTATAAGAACATCTAACTTGTTTTTGGAGGAATATGTGTTGTGGTATAGTCTTCGTCGTTATAAATTTGTATGAGATGATTATACTTTGTAATATTAGGTTTCGTGACTTGAATGTCATGGTACGACATGATTGATTAATCCATATGATTGTCAATTATTCAGCATGTGTGGCAAACTTCATGTAATTTTCTTCTAGTAAAATATATGCTAGCAATAGTTGTAGTCTCTACATAAAGATGATGATCATACGTCATGGTGCTTGACAGCATGCCATCTTTGGAGGCGATGCTCTTTGCTAAAAGAAGATGAACCAAAGTACTTGGAGTTTCTTTGGGAAAAGACTATACCATATCACATACATTAAACTGGCTATGATGCTAACCCTTTTTATTGCATGTTTGAATGTGCATGTAGTCGTGTTTTAATACGTAGTTCTCACACGAAATATCAAGAAGTTAGTGCTATCCCAAGCGTGAAACCATCTGTAATAAATGTCACCGAGGTGCGTCGTGTCACACGAGTAAAAACGGGAAAGGAAACAGAGAGGGGGGAATCGAGACTTCACATAAATAGCGTTTGGTTGTCTTCACGTTCTAGCGTATCCGATATGAGCTCGGAGCACAAGTGGATTGAGAGAAAAATCTCGTCTCAAAGTCATTGCAAAAGAGTACACCTGTGGGAAGATGAAGCTGGCCTTGTATAGCCCGCTTAAAAACCTGTTCATCGGAGTGTCCAGACACTTCTTGAAGGTATCGGAGGCTACCAACGGGCGGTCTCGAATCCCGACGCCAGGTTCGGGCGCTACCTCCGACTAAGACCAGGAGCCTCAAATGTTAGTCGAAGCCAACGTAATAGATGAGACCATATTTAGCACAAAATCCGGGGTACCAACTTCTGACGTTGCCCTCAACACATACTCCAGCAGTGCTAGGTGGACCCTGTATAAAAGTCAATGTTGGATATCAAAGCTCCCATTTTTTCTTCCCTAAACCACTGTTAGGTACCACCGAAAGGTGTACATAACCCATAAATGGATAACTTGGGATGGAGAAACTTGGCTTCCTAGGTGCATTTGTAGGACATCAGACTTCTATCAGCAGTTCGACCCAATAATGTGCTTATGTAGCTTCCTCAAAGTGATTTTGGGAAGTTTGTATGGACCGGTTCAGACCCGTTTTAGAAGCTTTAAAACATTTTTTGTATTTCGTGAGTGTTTTTAGTCTTCTCTTTGAATTTCCATTTTTCTTAAATACTTCACATACATGTCCACTTTTTGAATACAACTTGAACATTTTTGTGTACACACTAAACAATTTTAGATACACATTGATCATTTTTGAAATAAATGTTAACATTTTGCCTGTTCAACATTTTGTAGATATACATTGGACATATTTTAAATAATATGTTTAATATTTGTGAATATACATTGAATATTTTAAAATATAGTAACCATTTTTTCAACACATATTAAATATTTCCATAAATGCCATAAATGTTTTTTTAAATGAGCAACAATTTTTTAGAGTAACAATTTTTTTAAAATGTCAGAAATTTTGAGAATGCAAGAAACACTTTTGTAAAATTACTTAATAGTTATTTATATTGTATAAATATTTTCCTAACATGTCATAATCATATTTAGAAATATTCAAATACATTTAAAAAAGAGATGTACAATTTTCCTATTTAGATGACTATGTTTTACAAATTACACGATTAATAATTTACATTTTTACAGACAAACACTATTTTTGAATGACATGTACATTTTTAATGTGCATTGAATTTATTTATAATAAGTAAATCAAATATAAATAAAAACATAAATAAATACATATAATATAATATAGAAGAGGTTAGTCTCCCACCGCACAAATGGAAGTGAGGTAATTTTACAACATGCATGCTAAAAAGTTACGGTTTGTATGTGAAAAAACAACGTGATGAGTCTACATCACACTAAAAAAGTTGTGATGTAATTTACAACAGGAAGTGAGTTAATCTTACTACAAGAAATGAGGTAATTTTATAAAATGCATGCTAAGAAATTACGTTGTTCACGTGATAAAAAAATGTGGCTTAATCGAATGGCTAAGGTGAAGAATAAGTTATTTTTCACCCTGGGTCTT
Source organism: Bromus sterilis (assembly GCA_950022295.1). Taxonomy (NCBI): domain Eukaryota; kingdom Viridiplantae; phylum Streptophyta; class Magnoliopsida; order Poales; family Poaceae; genus Bromus; species Bromus sterilis. The sequence continues at coordinate 13,533,171 of OX465596.1, forward strand.
AAATAGACCTTCTATATATGCCATCATAGCATTTTGATTTTGTGCTAAAAGACCAAGAAATTGTGTTATATCAGTGAAACCGGCTCACCATTCGGGAGAAAAATTAACCCTATTCATTTAAATTGCAGAGTTAATTATAGAACGATGTTCTCTGGGACAAGTGTCTATTTGGGCATAGTTCATTCTTGCCAATTGTGGAGTTTTAGTTGTTTTTTCTTTGTTTTAAGGACTACTACTACTCTGGATTGTTTTTGAAATCTGAAAGAAGAAAAACAATCTAAACAGGGCCTTGCATCTCCCCTCGTCGAGCCTCAGAGAATGGGCCTCACATTTGACTACATAAAGCCCAACCCGAATGGCACAGAACGAACACAAGCGAGGTGCTATATAAACTCACGTAATTCTTCGTGCCGAACCCTACTGCCCTCCCGAAGCCTCCCCCAAACCCTCCTGCCGCCGCCGCCGCCGCCGCCCGCCACCGAACAGTAGCCATGCCGCCGAAGCTCGACCCGTCGCAGGTGGTGGAGGTCTACGTCCGGGTCACCGGAGGCGAGGTCGGCGCGGCGTCGTCGCTTGCACCCAAGATCGGCCCGCTCGGTCTCTCCCCCAAGAAGATCGGTGAGGACATCGCCAAGGAGACTGCCAAGGACTGGAAGGGCCTCCGCGTCACCGTTAAGCTAACCGTCCAGAACCGTCAGGCCAAGGTCTCCGTCGTGCCCTCCGCCGCGGCGCTCGTCATCAAGGCCCTCAAGGAGCCCGAGAGGGACAGGAAGAAGGTCAAGAACATCAAGCACAGCGGCAACATCAGCCTCGACGACGTCATCGAGATCGCCAAGATCATGAAGGTCAGGTCCATGGCCAAGGAGATGTCCGGGACTGTCAAGGAGATCCTCGGCACCTGCGTCAGCGTTGGCTGCACCGTCGACGGCAAGGACCCCAAGGACCTGCAGACGGAGATCGACGACGGCGAGGTCGAGATCCCCTCCGCTTAAAGGTACGAGTGGGAGCTTCCCTCTAATTAATTACTGCTGTTGCAATGCAATGTTGGATTAATGCTGCTTCGATGAGGCGATTCTGGTATTCTGTTGCGATCAGTGGACTGTGATGATGTGATCTAGTGCTTGTTGTAGGCCGATGTTTGTAGATACTTGAACCCAGTACAAGTAATGTTCCTTTAATGTGTTAATTGAATTGCAAAGTATTTTGCGTCAAAATGGAGACTTTTCGTCAGTGCTGTGCAAACCGCAGTGATTACCTGTCTGTTTCATATGATTATGCTGTGTTGCAAATCTCTTATCTGCTCTGTTAAAATAGTTCATGGAGACATAAGTGTATTTTAGAGTTCTGATTTTTAGATAGTTAATTAGTTATCATTCACGTTTTCTTGCCTGAATCGCAGGATAAATACGGCGGATATTTTTTGATTATTTGTTGTAGAATTCTGATGTATGGACGTAGCTGATATGCTGCTTCTTCATTTGCTTTGCTTTCACCATTTTGATGAGATTCAATGTTTCAGTTCTTGGAACTTTGTGGTTCTAACAGGACGTTATTGATTGTAGAGACTTTAATTTTTTCCGCAATGTTTATGGTGTTAATAGTTAAAAGAGAACCAGCCTGGATATGCCTTTGTTTTGTGTCAGCGTATGCTAGAGATCTGTTATCTCCCTCATTTGTTAGTGGTTGAATGTTTGTGTTGAATCATTTTCTCTCCATTCTGTTGGTTATTTGGATATTCATACATTTGTTGCTATCTAATATTGAGCCATGAATACATTTGATGCTTGCAACTAAGATCCTGATCGTTGATCAGTTTATTGCTTTCTTAGAAATGAGTCATAACCTCTTTATTTCACCAATTTGATGATTTTTTTTACATTACAGGCCTGATGCTGAGGTGATTATCATCTGACGACATGGAAGACATACCCTGTTGCAAATGTTGCTTATGTACCTCCCAAACGATGCAATCCCTCCTCTTTTTGTCATGTTTTAGCAGTAATCTTGTGAGACCTCATTGTTACTACTGGATATTTGGTCTTTGCAATGTAGTTTGTGCACAATGGTTAAAACTTTGTTTTTCCATGTCATTTCCATGGGTGTGTTGGATTCAGTTAAGTTGATGATCTCCTTAGTGGAGAACTCCTAACTTCTGGATATGCCGTTGCTTTCTTGTGGATGTTGCGGTTCTTCTGATCTTCTGGTAGGGCTTCTAGGTACTACAAGTTGAAAACCAAACACAATCCAACCTGTACCTCTCGGAGCAACCAAATTCTGTGTAAAAATTTGCCATACTTAGTAGCTAATCTAGCTTTGACACTCGCTCACTTGGTGCTCTTCCATTCGCTCTCCCACTTCCTGTTAACCACCACCTGTTTGCTCTCGGCCTCCTCAACTTTGAGCCTGCCGGTCAGCCTGTGCGGCTTTTTTGGTTTATACGGTTTTTAGTTTATATGGTTTTTATACTTTAGTTTATACGGTTTTATACATAGATACGGTTCGGTTTTGGTAATAACCATTTATTATCGGTTCGGTTCGATAATAATTGAAAAAACCAAAGTTGACGCGAATTTAATTTGACACAAATGAAATTTATTACATGATACATGATAGATAGTATGACATACATAAGCAAACATGACACATCACATGGAATTTGCTTGACACAGATGTAGTTTCAAAATAGCCCCACACTAGCACACAGGAGAGTAGGAGACATGAGTCACATCTCACATTACATATCAACCTTCACACATAAATTTTGTTCAATGGAATTCTAAAGCACACATTGACATGAACAACAATAAGATAGAATTCTGAAGCTTGACCAGCACCGGGACCAACACCAAAGTTGTCACTCTCGGACAACTGCAAAAATTAGTGAAATAGTTTTAGAAAATTAGCACTGGAATAGACAAATTAGATAACTAGAAATTGCTTACTGGAGCTACCTTACAAGAATTAGCAATGGAATATACAAGTCAACTTGGCAAGGGCTTACGTACTATCCTGCAGTCTGCAGACGTATAGAGGCTGCTCTGGCTCTGTTGTTGTGCTGCTCTGGCTCCACTCGAACTGCAGAGCAACGACATGCTGGGTGAAGTCTCCGGCACAATCGGCGAGATTTGGGTGGGAGATGACGCAGCCGGCGACGGCGGCGAGAGCGCGCACCACGGCCACGGGGAGGGCGTCCCCGGCGAAGCCCCCGACGACGGTGCCGACGCCGGTCGGGACCACCTGGACGGACGTGTGAGGTCTCCTGAAGCCGGTCGAGGGATAGGGAATACACCCGTGCGCGAGCGCAGGCACAGGGATGTGGCGGCGGGCTCGCGGAGGACAGCGCAGAGGAACAGAGGCTAGCTAGGGCGCCGCCGCCGGCTCTGCATCGCCTCTTTGTGTGGTGTGTGCGCCTGTGCGGGACTGCGGGGTACGAGTCTCAACGTGACTAGGGTTGGACAGTTGGAGGGAGTTGGGCTGGCCGGCTGGGGCGCTAGGCCGAGGAGGTGAACGTTGGATTGGGCTTTTCGGTTTTGTTCGGTTAAACCGATTTTTTTCGGTTTGAAACCGAAAAAACCGAAATCAATACGGTTTGCTATTTTGAAAACTGAAATTGAAACCTAAAACTGAAAAACCGAAATTTCGGTTTAAATTTGTGTTTTTTCGATTCGGTTTTCGGTTTCAATTCAGTTTTGCACAGGGTGACCTGCCGGCATCTAGACTATCCTTATCTCCCACTTCCTATTAACCACCACTTTTGCTCTTGACCTCTAACTTCACTCGTAGTTTTTGTTGATTATGGTCCATTTAGTGGGCTAATGCTAATCGTTTTGAGGTCCTGATTCAATTTCCACGGCTGACGAACCTCGAGGTGCACGAAAAAAAAATTCTTATGAGACCAGATATCACAGGCCTGTTCAATAGACCCATTCGGATGGGTGACGCGTGGTCTCAACAATCTCAAAGCACGCTAATACCCCTTACCCGTGAACGACAAAGCAATGCACGCGGTGGCTAATCGGCCAGGCCGCGCACGACCACCCGCAGCTCGCGACGGTGCGCGGCGCGGCGGCCTGCAGTGTTGCGCGCGACGTCGGCGGCTCCTGCGCGTGCGGCGAGCCGGCGACGACCTACAGTGCAAGCGCGGCGGCCTGCATCTGTCTGCAGTGGTGCGCGCGACGCCCGTGACCTCTCCTGTGCGCGTGGCGGTGGCCTGTAGCGGTCTGCAATGGTGAGCGCGACGCCGGTTGCCTCTCATATGCGCATGGCGGCGGCGACCTGCAGAGCACGCGACAGCGGACTGTAGCTATCCGCAATGGTGCGCGCGACGCTGGTTGCCTCTCCTATGCGCACGGTGGCGGCCTGGTGGTGCGCATTAATGGCTCCTCTTCCATGGCCACGCGGAAGCAGCTCATCGCCCGTCGGCTAATCGGAATGTTCATCCATGGCCGCTGCATGCCACCGAGCTGCATGCCAAAAAGCATTGAACTCCTCCTTGATACGTTTAAACGTATCTATAATTCTGCTTGTTCCATGCATGTTTTGTGTGACTTTGCCATGTTTTGCTTGAACTTTCATACACTTTTGAACCTATTTGGACTAACCTATTAACTCAGTGCACCTAGTTGCCAGTTTCTGTTTTCTGCTGTTTTTGTATTTCAGGTTTTCCGGCCATTAAAAGTACTCCAAAAATTCCGGGAAAAATATATAAAAAATCAGCGCAACAAAAGCTTCCGAAATCACCAAGAGAGGGAAGGGGGGGGCCACCACCAGGCAGCCAGGAGGGAAGGTGGCGCGGCCCCACCCTGGGCCGCGCCAGGCACCCTCCTGACTGCCTCGTGGGTCCCCTCGACGCCCCCCTTCGCCTATATTGACCCCTCGGGGTGGAAACCCCTAATGCGGACTCCTCTTTCGCGATCTCGCCTCCGTTCCGCCGCCGCATCCGTTTCTAGATCGGGGCTGCCTGGAGAAGCTGCTCCGGCACCCTGCCGGGAGAAGCTACCCCCTCCGGGAGACACTCCATAGCCATGGACGCCTCCCATATGTACCGTGAGTAGTTTCCCTTGGACCATGGGTCCGTGACCAGTAGCTATGTGATCTATCTCTCCCCCTTTCGTGCTTCCACTTTCGAGTCCTCGTGAGCTGCCTCACATGATCCAGGCATCTATATAATTTCTGCTGTTGCTATGCTGAGTTTGTTGGGATCTGATGGATTATGAGACTATGTTCAGATTGTGATGAGTAATATATTTGGTTCTTCTCTTTTATATTTTGTTCTTGAGTAAATTCTTGCATGTTCTCCGTTGCGGTATTTGCTTTGGCCAAGTATTTTATTTGCAACTCCAAGAGAGAGCGTTATGCTCGATTATGGGTTCAGCCCCTTGATGTCTAGCTTGAGTGACAGAAACATGAGACTAGGGGATGTGCTGTTGCCACCAGGGATAAAACAACGGTGCTTGTACCTGCGGGTGCAAGGATTGTTAATTTACGCATAGTTCTTTTAATGCAGTTGTCTGTTGCTTTGAGTTTACACTTTGGGTGGGATTCGCAACTTAATACCAGCGAGATGTTCTGGATAGACATCTCAAGGTGGATGATTCGTAGTAGATGCAGATGGATTTCGGTCTACTTACCTTGGCGTACCGCCCATTGCTTTTGAGCCCTTCCTTTCTTTGCAGCATAGTTAGCATTGCGGTGCCTTCATAATCCTGTCAATCGCCCAACTGTGATTTGTTTACCTCGCTAGCACTTTTATCGTCTTTTGGGAGAGAGACATCACTAGTGAAAATCACGGGACCCTGGTCCACTTCATATCACTGTTTACACCATTATTACTTTCAGTCTTTACTTTCAGTTGCCACTATTATTATCTCTTGCGTTGATCCTTTGTAAACAGCAAGGCCGGAGGAATTGACAACTCCTCTGTACTCGTTGGGAGCAAAGTTATTTGTATCTGTCTGCAGGTCCAGGTGAAGCTAGCAACCTCGGCGCCATTATTCACTTTACCACCTTCTTGTATCTTTCGGAGTCCTACGGGAGACAAACCTTGGTATCTTTGCCAAGGGAAAACTTGCCGCTGCACTATATCTCACCCTGCACTTGGGGTAATCAACGAGGGCTTGAAGATTATTAACACTCTCTTGCCATCACTCCTTCCCGTTGCACTTGCTCGTCGCCGCCGGCTAATCGGAATGTTCATCCATGGCTGCCGCACCAAGAAGAAATCAAGAAGGACTAGTGGTAAATTAGTGAATTAGGGATTAGCTGACTGGTGTGGCTGCTGTGAATTAGTCAGCCGATCTCCTGCATGGTAACAATAAGGATGGACGGAAGGCTACCAGCGAAGCGGTCGTCGCTGGACTAGAATTTTCCGGTGATGTGAAGTTGAGGAAGAAGATGCTTTTAGATTAGCGCTAAACACATGTCGTGGTCTGCATGGGGTCTCACGTTATATCTATGAGACCCAGTCTCATAGAATTTATTTCCGAGGCGCACACGTTTTGGTCAATTCGGACCCGTTTGATGGGCTATTGCTCACCGTTTTGCAGTCTCGAACCAATTTCCATGGTTAATGAACTTCAGGTGCATTTACGGGTCGGTCACCAACACACACAATTTTTGACGATTCTAACCCGTTGCATGGGTTATTGCTCATCTTTTTAGGTCTCAGAGCAATTTCCACGAATGATGAATCCCTAGGTGCGTTTACGGGTCAGTCATCAACACCCGCTGTTTCAAACAATTTTGGTCCGTTTCATGGGATATTGCTCACCATTTTTGAGACCGGAGCAATTTTCACGGTTGATTAACCCTGGGGTGCGTTTATTGGTCAGTGATCAACACTCACAGTTTTGGTCGATTCTGGTCTGTTTCATGTGTTATTGCTGATCGTTTTGGGAACCGGGAGCAATTTCCACGGTCGATGAACCTTGTGGTGCGTTTACAGGCCGGTCATCAACACTCGCTATTTTAGTCGATCTGGCCCATTTCATGCCTATTGCCCACTGTTTTGGAGTTCCGAGCCAATTTCCACGGTTGATGAACCCCGAGGTCCGTTTACGGTTCGGTCATCGACACTCAGAGTTTTTGCCGATTCTGATCGGTTTCAAGGGCTATTGCTCATCGTTTTCGGAGCCTGATGCAATTTTCATGATTGATGAAGCCTAATCTCATGTTTCTGTCACTCAAGCTAGACATCAGGGGTGGGCATGAACCCACAATCATGCATAACGCTTCCTCTTGGAGTTACTATCTACTACTTGGCCAAAGCAATACAAAGCAACGGAGAACATGCAAGAATACTCAAGAACTAATAATAAAAAGGTAAACCAAATATATTACTCATCACAATCTGAATATAATCTCATAATCCATCGGATCCCAGCAAACACATCATAGCAACACAAAAACTAATACATAAGTGCCTTGATCATGTAGGGCAGCTCACAAGGGCTCATAATTGAGGCACAAGATTGGAGAGAAAACATCATCTAGCTACTGATCATGGACCCATGATCCAAGGAAAACTACTCACGACACATCAGGGAGGCACTCATGGTGGTGGAGAAGCCGTCGGAGGTGAATCCTCACTCCGACTGGGTGCCGGGACAGGGTCTTCTGGCGATCCCAATCTTAGGATCGCGGCGACGGCGGAACAATGATGAAAATCGCGTAACGGGGCTCCTCTCGAGGGTTTCTGTATCGATGGTAATATATAGGAGAAAGGGGGCCCGAGGGGAGGCCCCACCTGAACAGGGGGGCAGGTTGTGCGGCCTCCCCCTGTCCGGGCCGTGTGTCCGCCTGGCCAGGGGTGGGCCCCATTCGGCCCTCCTTCGGGCTTACAGAGTCTTCTGTCGCGCTGATTATTTATCTGTTTTTTCTGGATTTTTCCGAGCACTTTAATAATTGGTATTTTCCTGCAATGCACGGACGATAGCAGATAGAAACTAGCACTAGGGCACTGAGTTAGTAGGTTAGTCCAAATATGTTAAAAAAATGTAAGAAAGTGTAACAAAACATATAACAAAGTCACCAATATAAGCATGGAACAAGAAGAAATTATAGATACGTTTGGGACGTATCAGGTACTCTAGAAGATGTCCTCCGGGTGGGCTCTGGGCCAGCCGGCCTTGTGGGCCGACTCGGGGCCTTGGGTCTACACGGTTGGGCATCCCCCCATCATTAGCCCGTGATACGTACCAAACGTATATATAATTTCTTCTTGGTCCATGCATGTTTTGGGTGACATTGCTATACTTTTGATGCACTTTCATACACTTTTGATCATATTTGGACTAACCTATTAGCTCAGTTCACCCTAGTGCCAGTTTCTGTTTTCTGCTGTTCTTGTATTTCAGGTTTTCCCATTACTTAAAGTGCCAAAAAAATTCCGGGAAAATATATAAAAAATCAGCGTCACGGAAGCTTCCAAATGCCTGAAGGGGGACTGGGGGGACCCACCTGGTGCCTAGGCGGCCAGGGGGCGCGACCCCAACCTAGGCCGCGCGGGGGCCGCCTGGACCCCCTGGTCCACCCCTTGCTGCCCCCCTTCGCCTATATTTACCTCTCGTACCGAAACCCTCGAGGAAAGAACCCTTTTTCGCGATCTCCCCACTGTTTCGCCGCCGCCAAGTTCCAAGATCGGGGCTGCCAGGAGACCCTATCCCGACACCCTGCCGGAGGGAGGATTGACCTCCGGGAGCTTCTCCACCACCATGGACGCTTCCCGAATGAGCCGTGAGTAGTCCACCTTGGACCATGGGTCTATGATCAGTAGCTATGTGATGTTCTCCTCCACTATTTGTTCTTCATGGACCCCTGGTGGCCCCCCTGGCTGCCCCCCTTTACCTATATATCCCTCGTGACGTGAAACCCCCGTGACGGGAACCCTTTTTCGCGATCTCTCCTATGTTCCGCCGCCGCCTCGCTTCCAAGATCGGGAGCACCAGAAGACCTCTTCCCGGCACCCTGCCGGAGGGAGGAATCACCTCCGGGAGCTTCTCCACCACCATGGACGCTTCCCGGATGAGCCGTGAGTAGTCCACCTTGGACCATGGGTCCATGATCAGTAGCTATGTGATGTCCTCCCCCCTCTTTGTTCTTCATTGATTAGACCTTGTGAGCTTCCCTACATGATCAAGGCACATATGTAATTCTTTTTGGTGTTGCTATGTTGAGTTTGCTGGGATCTGATGGATTATGAGATTATGTTCAGATTGTGATGAGTACTATATTTGGTTCTTCTCCTTTTATATTTGTGTTCTTGAGTAATTCTTGCATGTTCCGGTTGCTGTGTATTGCTTTGGCCAAGTGGTAGTTAGCAACTCCAAGAGGGAGCGTTATGCAAGATTGTGGGTTCATGCCCCCTGATGAATAGCTTGAGTGGCAGAAACATGAGTCTAGGGGATGTGATGTTGCCACAAGGGGAAAAACAACGGTGCTTGTACTTGCGGGTGCAAGGATTGTTTACTTTACGCAAAGTTCTTTTAATGTAGTTGTCTGTTGCTTTGGGTTTACACTTTGGGTGGGACTCGCAACTTAATACCAGCGAGATGTTCTGGATAGATATCTCAAGGTGGATGATTAGTGAGTAGATGCAGATGGATTTCGGTCTACTTGTCTTGGCGTACTGCCCATGCTTTTGAGCCTCTTCCTTTCTTTTGTACCATAGTTAGCATTGCGGTGCGTTCTTAATCCTGTCAATTTCCCAGCTGAAATTTGTTCACCTTGCATAGCTTTTTGTCGTCTTTTGGGAGAGAGACATCACTAGTGAACTTCATGGGACTGATACGTCCCAAACGTATCTATAATTTCTGCTTGCTCCATGCATGTTTTGTGTCACTTTGCCATGTTTTTCTTGAACTTTCATACACTTTTGAACCTATTTGGACTAACCTATTAACTTAGTGTACCCAGTTGCCAGTTTCTATTTTCTGCTGTTTTTGTATTTCAGGTTTTCCGGCCATTAAAAGTGCTCCAATAATTCCGGGAAAAATAAATAAAAAATCAGCGCAATAGAAGCTTCCGGAATCACCAAGAGAGGGAAGGGGGGGCCACCACCAGGCAGCCAGGAGGGCAGGTGGCGCGGCCCCACCCTGGGCCGCGCCAGGGACCCTCCTGACTGCCTCGTGGGTCCCCTCGATGCCCCCTTCGCCTATATTTACCCCTCGGGGTGGAAACCCCTAATATCGATCTCTTTTTCGCGAACTCGCATCTGTACCGCCGCCGCCGCCGTTTCTAGATCGGGGCTGCCTTGAGAAGCTGCCCCGGCACCGTGCCGGGAGGAGGAACCCCCTCCGGGAGACCATCCATGGCCATGGACGCCTCCCGTATGTACCGTGAGTAGTTTCCCTTGGACCATGGGTCCGTGACCAGTAGCTATGTGATCTATCTCTCCCCTCTTTGTGCTTCCACTTTCGAGTCCTCGTGAGCTGCCTCACATGATCGAGACATCTATGTAATTTCTGCTGTTGCTATGCTGAGTTTGTTGGGATCTGATGGATTATGAGACTACGTTCATATTGTGATGAGTAATATATTTGGTTCTTCTCTTTTATATTTTGTTCTTGAGTAAATTCTTGCATGTTATCCGTTGCGGTATTTGCTTTGGCCAAGTATTTTATTTGCAACTCCAAGAGAGAGCGTTATGCTCGATTGTGGATTCAGCCCCTTGATGTCTAGCTTGAGTGACAGAAACATGAGACTAGGGGATGTGATGTTGCCACCAGGGATAAAACTACAGTGCTTCTACCTGCGGGTGCAAGGATTGTTTACTTTACGCAAAGTTCTTTTAATGCAGTTGTCTGTTGCTTTGAGTTTACACTTTGGGTGGGATTCGCAACTTAATACCAGCGAGATGTTCTGGATAGATATCTCAAGGTGGATAATTCGTAGTAGATGCAGATGGATTTCGGTCTACTTACCTTGGCGTACTGCCCATTGCTTTTGAGCCCTTCCTTTCTTTTCAGCATAGTTAGCATTGCGGTGCCTTCATAATCCTATCAATTGCCCAACTGTGATTTGTTTACCTCGCTAGCACTTTTATCGTCTTTTGGGAGAGAGACATCACTAGTGAAAATCACGGGACCCTGGTCCATCTTCACATTATTGTTCACAACCTCAATTTACTTTCAGCTTTTACTTTCCTTTGCACCTTTTATCTCTTGCGTTGATCCTTTGTAAACGACAAGGCCGGAGGAATTGACAACTCCTCTGTACTCGTTGGGAGCAAAGTTATTTGTTGCTGTGTGCAGGTCCACGACAACACCCTAGTCAGGAAGCAATTTCTGGCGACGTTGTCACCTACTTGTATCTCCTGAGTCCTACTGGTTCGATAACCTGGGTATCTTCACCGAGGGAAACTTGCTGCTGCACTGCATCTCAAACCTTCCACTTGGGGTAACCAACGAGGGGAGAGAAGCCATTAAGAAAATTTCTGGTGCCGTTGCCGGGGACTCAAGTCTACAAGATAGGGGAGTTGCACACTATCTTTTACCTTTGCTTTTTAGTCTTGTTAGTTTACCTTTCAGTTTTTACCTTTGTGTCCCTTATCAAAAATACCAAAAATACCTACTAATGCTATCTTCACCATGGGTGTGGAACTACCCAAATATGGTAGGATGGACATGTTTCACTTGGCTCATCTTCGATCGATTTGTGCTCGCGCTAAAAACCCAACCGACTTGGTTGAGGGTAAATCATTGGATGAGCATGCTCATTACACGCGGCACCGCCTATCTCAGAAAGGGAAACACTTATGGGATCAAATACAAGTTTCTTATTGCTATGCTGAATCTTTATGCCACATTTATGATTTTACTTGCTGCTCTAATATAGAGCGTAAACACCTTCCTTTCCAATGTGAGTTTAATGAAAATGAGATCCTATCTTCTTATGCCAAAGTTGTTTATGATTACTTTGATGTTGAAAAGATTGAAGAGTTTGTTGCTTTTAAAGGTGCTTATGAGATTGCTTCTTTGATTGAAAAGTATTACGATACTATTCACAAGTCTGAAAACTTTGCTGTTCTTGCTTATTGCTTTGAGAATTATACTTCCAATGCTTATATTGAGGATTTTAAAAATAGAATGCTTGCTTCCCAAGAAGAGGCTAATGATTGCTATGAAGAGGAATCTTGTGATTCCGAGGACTCACTTGATACTTCCCTTTCTGATGATTTTGATACTTGCTTTGTTGATGGCCATGATGCCACTATGGATGATGCCTACGAAGATGAACTTGCTATAGTTCCTTATGTTAAGCATGAAATTATTGTTGTTACACCCACACTTGATTGCCCTATTATCCTTTTGAAATATCCAACTATTTCGGAGAATTTTGCTCTTATCAAGGCTCAATGTGATGGGTTGCATCTATCTTATCATCCTAAAAACCGTGTTGAAAACAATACACGTGTGCTTGTAGGTCATGAACAACATGATTTATGTGATAGTTATATTCTTGATGTTGTTCATGATGCTACTGAAAATTACTTTGAGAGAGGAAAGTTTGGTTGTAGAAACTTCCATGTTACAAAAACGCCTCTCTCCATGTTGAAAGTTTTGAAGTTGTTCTTGTTCTACCTTCCTATGCATGTCACTTTGTGATTCTTTGATTTATTTTCTTACAAGATGCCTATGCATAGGAAGTGGGTTAGGCTTAAATGTGTTTCACATTTGCTTCTTGATGCTCTCTTTTGCTTCAATTCTTATTCTCTTGTGAGCATCTTTCATAATCTTTTAGCCTAGCTAATGCCTTTAAAGAAGCGCTTTCGGGAGGCAGCCCGCAACGGATTTAGGTTTTTCTTTTTTCTTCTGTTATGTTCTTAGTGGTCTTGATGATTGTTACTACTGTAGCAACATCATTGTATCTTTACTTTTCAAGCTTTGTGCCAAGTTTAGCCTCATACGACAAGGGAAGTAAAAGTTGTGACATGCTGTCCAGAAAACAGATTCCGTCCTCGTGACTAGAAAATTCACAGAAAAATTCCAGTTCATCTTTTTGAGCTGAATTTCTTACACAGCGTGCTCTATACAATTACGAAACTTCCATATGTTCTGAGTTTTTTGATTTGAGTTGCAGAAGTATCCCTAAAAAATTATTTATTACCTGCTGTTCTGTTTTTCACAGATTCTGCCACGTTTTGTCTCTCCTTACTTTTGCAAACCTTAAGCTTTCTTTTTCTTTGCAAAAACTTTTTGGCAATCTTGAGAAACAGTATCTCTTCAAGATTATCTTTATTTTCAGTAGAGGAAAATTATTTTTATTAGGGTACTAACCTCTCTAATCAGCCTACAATGAGTTATGTATGAAGGGAGTTTTCAAGTGCGCGATGGAAGGTGAAGAAAGAAGATTCAGGAGTGTCAAAAACTCAAGCTTGGGGATGCCCATGTGCACCCCCAATAAATATTCAAGAAGCCTCAAGCGTTTAAGCTTGGGGATGCCCCCTATGCATCCCCTTCTTCATCAGCAATCATCAGTTTGTCCCTCGTTGCACTATATTTTTATCACTTCATGCGTTATATGCTTTGCTTGGAGCGTCTCGCTCTTTACTTTTCTAGGTTTGTTTTGATTTCTTTGCTGTAGTAACAAGTTAGACCCCAACTTACTCTTTTGTGTGGGAGATATTCACACTCCGCTTGAACTAGAACTCCTCATAGGATTTGCATGCTTATTCTTTTAGCTGTGAGCTGTTCTTTTTCTTTTCTTAGCTGTTGTTCTGTTTAGTTGTAGTGCTTTAGTTTTTCTAGAGATTTGCTTTTGTCTAAGGTTGAACTTGCTATAGGTTTCATGTTTTATCTAGTTAGAGAGTTTGCCTATTGCACTGAGTTCGGTGTCTTGACTGAAAGTAGGTAGTTAAAGTTGCTATTCTCTTTGTAGTAGTAACTTGCAATAGTTTTGAGGTATTGACTAGAGTAATGTTTGAACTTTTGGTGTCAAGAGCTCTTGCCTATTACTGATATATGTCGTATTTTGGGCAATCCGTGTGTTTTTCGAAAACCAAAAAACCCCTTTGAGAACTCTAGCTACTAGATGGATCACTAACCTCTGGAGGGTTCGAATATTAGAGAACACTCACGTACCATGAGTCGAGGATGCGCAAGGATAACCAAACCCCCATACACTCCTTCTCGGGGTACCTGTCTCTTTGTGAACCTCCTGATTAGATTGAGAGTTACCGATAATAAGTGCATGGGTTCTTCGGACTAATGTGAGTATTCGAAAGTTGACACTTTCACCCACCTATACTTTTTCTAGCCTCTTCGGTACCGTGCATTGCCCTTTCTCACCTCGAGAGTTGGCGCATACTTCGCCGGTGCATCCAAACCCTTGGCATGATACGCTCTGTCTTCATAAGTCCCCTTATATCTTTCCTCAAAACAGCCACCATACCTACCTACAAGGCATTTCCATAGCCTTTCCGAGATACATTTCCATGCAACATCCACCTTCTCATGACTTGATATTCATGTCATACATGCTACTTGCTTGATCGATGAGCCGCATGCTAGTTGGGCCTTGCCCTAATCATTGCTACATGACGCGCTAGTATCATTGCATATCCTGCTACCCTGGAAGAGGCATACATTTGCATCATGATATTTACATTTTCTTTATGTGAGTACCTTTGTAAAGTGTGAAAGATCTCCTATATTCTTGTAAAATATAGAGTATTGCCCCTAAAGTGAGGAAAAGATCCCAAAGAGGACAAAATCAAAAGATCCCAAAGAGGACAAATGAGAGTTAAATAGAAAGAGCCATCGAGGCCACCAAAAAATAAAGGGACAATTACATTTCTACCCCTAGTTATGTCCCACTCGTCTGATTTGCCCCTAGTTTCAAAAACACACCTGGTCTGTCCAAGCCACTTTGCGAACCTTATGCTTTTTCCCTTTGACCATTTGACCATAACTTTGAAAACTTCAGAGCAGATTCATACTAACTCAAAAAAATGCAAATAAGATATCAAAATGTTCAGAAAACATCACCTATATGTGCGTGTCATTTGCCATCATAAAAAAAGTGTTGGAAATTCCCCATCTAAGTTTGAGCTCATATGATCTTAGCATGAATAACAAAATCTTAAAAAATTAAAAAAAATTCAAAAAAAAACTGAATTATTTTTCCTGTAAACACTGACAAATGTTTTTAGTTATTGCAAAGTTTCATCATGAAATAACATTCATGAAAGTCATGGCAAAAAAGACAAATTCGACACTCCAAAATTCTTTGTTTCAGAGTGTTGGATTTGTCTTTTTTGACACGACATTCATGAATGTTATTTCATGATGAAATTTGCAAGGACTCAAAACATTTATCATTGTTTACAAGAAAAATAATTCTGAATTTTTTTGTTTTTTTTGAATTTTTTGAGAGTTTGCTATTCACGCTAAGATCATATGAGCTCGAACTCAGATGGGGGAATTCCCAACACTTTTTTCATGATTGCAAATGACACACACATATAGGTGATGTTTTTCTGAACATTTTGATATCTTATTTGCATTTTCCTGAGTTAGTATGAATCATCTCTGAAGTTTTCAAAGTTACGGTCAAACGGTCAAATGGCAAAAGCATAAGATTCGCAAAGTGGCTTGGACAGAGCATGTGTGTTTTTGAAACTAGGGGCAAATCATACGAGTGTGACATAACTAGGGGTAGAAATGTAATTCTCCCAAAAATAAAAAAAAAGAGAAAAGAGAAAAAAAGAGAGAAGGGGGCATACTACTATTCCTTTTGAGAGATCCACACTAGTACTTCATCTTCTATCCCTTGTACTCCATAGAGATCATCATCATGCATATAGCTATGTGTGGACCCTTCACACTATAGAACTTGGCTTGTATATTCCAATGATGAGCCTCCTCAAACGAGCTCTAGGTCTTCTTGAGCAAGTAAGTTAAATGCACCCCCACTAGTTCCCTTGGAGAGCTTTTAGCTCACATGTGCATCCGTTGTATGGCAATCCCTACTCCTCACATCATATCTATCATATGGCCTTCTCTCGCCTATGATTGTCCTCATTGATGTGAGCCTTTCACACCTTTTTGTCTTCCTCCTCCACCTTATTTCTGTTTCGCCTTTTAGGTGTCAACTTTCTTGCTCACGCTCATCCATTGCATGAGTGCTCAAAATATCGAAAGGGAGTGGATCAGTTTGACTTGTACCTGGCTAGTGGTCTGGGGACGAGTCCAGATAAGAATCCAAAGGAGACCAAGTGTGAAACTTTAGTAGATAGTTGTTCTCAACAACCTTTTTTCTCTTTCTTCCCAGTCCCTTGCTTGCACGCAAACACCATTTGGAGACATTCGAGTCACGGACAGCGAGAGCTCTTGCACCCTTTTGTTCTTTTGTTGCTTGTGTCAATGCTAATATAGACTCTTGCTTGTTAAGACTTGAATTGAATTGCATGCTTTGATTGCTTTACTTAAAGGTCCTTATTTGGTTGTGTGGCATGTCAAAACATAAATTATGCTTGTTATCATTTACCTACTCGAGGACGAGCAGGAATTAAGCTTGGGGATGTTGATACGTCCCAAACGTATCTATAATTTCCGCTTCCTCCATGCATGTTTTGTGTGACTTTGCCATGTTTTGCTTGAACTTTCATACACTTTTGAACCTATTTGGACTAACCTATTAACTCAGTGCACCTAGTTGCAAGTTTCTGTTTTCTGCTATTTTTGTATTTCAGGTTTTCCGGCCATTAAAAGTGCTCCAAAAATTCCGGGAAAAATATATAAAAAATCAGCGCAACAGAAGCTTCCGGAATCACCAAGAGAGGGAAGGGGGGCCACCACCAGGCAGCCAGGAGGGCAGGTGGCGCGACCCCACCCTAGGCCGCGCCAGGGACCCTCCTGACTGCCTCGTGGGTCCCCTCGATGCACCCCTTCGCCTATATTTACCCCTCGGGGTGGAAACCCCTAATATCGATCTCTTTTCCGCGAACTCGCCTCTGTACCGACGCCGCCGCCGTTTCTAGATCGGGGCTGCCTGGAGAAGCTGCCCCTGCACCCTTCCGGGAGGAGGAACCCCCTCCGGGAGACCATCCATGGCCATGGACGCCTCCCGTATGTACCGTGAGTAGTTTTTCTTGGACCATGGGTCCGTGAGAAGTAGCTATGTGATCTATCTCTCCCCTCTTTGTGCTTCCACTTTCGAGTCCTCGTGAGCTCCCTCACATGATCGAGGCATCTATGTAATTTCTGCTATTGCTATGCTGAGTTTGTTGGGATTTGATGGATTATGAGACTATGTTCAGATTGTGATGAGTAATATATTTGGTTCTTCTCTTTTATATTTTGTTCTTGAGTAAATTCTTGCATGTTCTCCGTTGCGGTATTTTCTTTGGCCATGTATTTTATTTGCAACTCCAAGAGAGAGCGTTATGCTCGATTGTGGGTTCAGCCCCTTGATGTCTAGCTTGAGTGACAGAAACATGAGACTAGGGGATGTGCTGTTGCCACCAGGGATAAAACAACGGTGCTTGTACCTGCGGGTGCAAGGATTGTTTACTTTACGCAAAGTTCTTTTACTGCAGTTGTCTGTTGCTTTGAGTTTACACTTTGGGTGGAATTCGCAACTTAATACCAGCGAGATGTTCTGGATAGATATCTCAAGGTGGATGATTCGTAGTAGATGCAGATGGATTTCGGTCTACTTACCTTGGCGTACTGCCCATTGCTTTTGAGCCCTTACTTTCTTTGCAACATAGTTAGCATTGCGGTGCCTTCATAATCCTGTCAATTGCCCAACTATGATTTGTTTACCTCGCTAGTACTTTTATCGTCTTTTGGGAGAGAGACATCACTAGTGAAAATCACGGGACCCCGGTCCATCTTCACATTATTGTTCACACCCTCAATTTACTGTTAGCTTTTACTTTCCTTTGCACCTTTTATCTCTTGCGTTGATCCTTTTTAAACGACAAGGCCGGAGGAATTGACAACTCCTCTGTACTCGTTGGGAGCAAAGTTATTTGTTGTTGTGTGCAGGTCCACGACAACGCCCTAGTCAGGAAGCAATTTCTGGCGACGTTGCCACCTACTTGTATCTCCTGAGTCCTACTGGTTCGATAACCTTGGTATCTTCACCGAGGGGAACTTGTTGCTGCACTGCATCTCAAACCTTCCACTTGGGGTAACCAACGAGGGGCGAGAAGCCATCAGGGACCCCGGTCACATTTCCATTACTGCTTACACCTTCAATTTATTTCCTGTTTTACTTTCTAGTTGCAATTATCATTACCATTATCTCTTGCGTTTGATCCTTTGTAAACGACAAGGCCGGAGGGATTGACAACCCCTCTGTACTTGTTGGGAGAATAGTTATTTGTATCTATGTGCAGGTCCACGTCAACTCTCGTGCTAGTAATTTCTAGTGGCGTTGTCACCTACTTGTCGTCGTTGGAGTCCTACTGGAGACAAACCTTGATATCTTCACCGAGGGAAATTACTACAGCGCTACATCTCAACCTTCCACTTGGGGTATGATGACCTTCAACTGTAGGGGATCTATTGTAGCGTTTTTGATAAGTAAGAGTGTCGAACCCAACGAGGAGTAGAAGGTATTGATAAGTGACTTTGGTAAAGGAATCACTGTAAACACTGAAAGATAGCTTTTTAGGAGTTTTTGGTATAAGCAACGAGAAGGTAAAAGCAATCAAAGTAAAAGGTACTTTTGAGTAACAAGTGGCCCAATCCTTTTGAGCAAAGGATAATCCTGGAAACTGAACTTATAAAGGATAAAGCGTTCTTGAGGACACACGGGAGAGGTAGTCACGTGCTTTCGCCATATTCCGTATCGGTACTATGTTTTGTGTTGATAAGGGTTGAGTGGGTGGATCTATGCTAGTACACCTTCTAGACTAAGATAAGTGCACTCTTATGATTAAATACCTTGCAAGCATCCGCAAATACAAGGTAGAAATTAACGCAAAAGCCTAACCACAACAATAATATCAATGATCCATTAGTCCCTTGTGCAAAAGCGTGCAAACTGGGGTTCAGGTTTCTGTCACTCCGGCAACCCACCGTAAGCATTCTTCATACACAATGCATCCCCCTAGGTCCTTAACAAGGCGAAGTGTTGTGTGTTCGACTCACACAACACCACTAGGAAAATAACAACACAACTTAAATATCAAACAACACATATTACTTCAACATCATATGACTACTAACAACTAGACTTCTCCCATGTCCTCAAGAACTAAAGTAACTACTCACAAGACATAAAAGAGATCATGATCAGTGGTGATAAATAGATGATAAACAATCTGGACATACCAATATTTCTCCAACAAAACTCAATAGCATTCACCACAAAAGAGTAATCAACACCGGTAGAGTAGAGAGGATAGATAGTACGGATTACAACGCAAGTTGCAATTGTGAGATTAGATAGGATGAAGATGGAGATGGTGCTGATGTTGGGGATGATGTTGATGATGATCTCGATGATGCCTGTGACGATGATGATGACAATGGCGACGATCTCCCCTTCCGGGAGGTGTTCTCCCTGGCGGAATCTGCCTGCTGGAGATTTCTTTTCTTCTCTGTTGGTTTCCGCCACGGAGCGGTGGAGGAACTCGCGAAACTCCTCTCTTTTTAGGGTTTTTAGATGATGGGGAATATATAGGCCAAAGGGGGAGCCGAGAGTGGCCCCAGGGGTCCAGGCGGCCTCCCGGTGCCGACCCTGGTGGGGGCCGCGCCAGGGGGGCGCCTGGGCACCTGGTGGACCCCCTCTGGCTCCCTTTCGGCGAAGCTTCATTATTATTCTGGAAAATATCCTCCGTCAATTTTCATCGCATTTGAAAATGTTCTGTTTCAGCAACTCAATGTCCACTTTTCTCCGCTGGATTCTGCGTCTGCTGTTTCGGCACCAAAAAGTTGCAAACTGTGTAAAACAAGCCAAAACAACATAAGGATAGCATCATAACATGAAATATATCAATGAATAAGGGTGAATTACGATATAAAATAGTGATGCATTTTGGACATATCAGGGTAGCCAACGAGGAGCACTACTTCAGTGCCATCAACCCTCGAGTTCGTCAGGGACTCATCTCCGTCTTGCCCTTCGTCTTGCAAATTTCCGGGTCGTGTCGTTGAACGAACTCCTGGAATAGAGAAAAGAAAACAAAGGATCGGAGTGGTGAATTAAGGCGTCAACGCCGGGTCTAAGTCAAGTGTTGTTTGATGCTGGCTTGTACCCGTCGGGACGCTTTGCCATGCCGACTCGCCTCCACGCGGGTTGTCTCCTCGTATTCTCCAAATGACGTCACGAAATCTTTGATCGTTTGTCCCGTAGAGTTTGTTCGTCTGACGCCGAGTCGATTTGATGGGAGTTGACGATGCATCGACTGCCTCCGCCTCGGGATGGAGCAGAGGTAATGATGGCGCCGCGACCCGCACGCGCCCGATCCAACTCCCGAAAAAATGTTGCGAGGCGACGTGGCTTGATCAGAGCCGCGTATTTCGGCACGCCTGTGCGGGACCCGAGGCTTCGTGCGACATGGAGTTAGTGGGCGACGTGGGCGGCGCCATTTACTGCGGTAACGGGCTCATTCACTGTGGCTATTTAAGGGGAAGGAGGGAGGCCGAGTGGCTTGCACTCCACTCTCTTCTTCCTACTCGCGCCCGTCGCCCTCCTTCTCCTCAAAGCCTTTGCTGCTCGAGATCCTCGCTGCACCTCCGCCGGAATCATAGGGCATTCTTACTCTTCGCTCTCTTCCCCGGCAGCAATGGTGGATCCAAAGTCCTAGTGGGAGCGCTCGTCCGTGATGGCCCGCGCGCTGGACCGAGCTGCCAACGAGGGATTGCTGATGCCGGTGAAACAGGGTCGATGGCGCATCGTCACCGCGGATCCGTGCCCGGGTCTGGCGTCTGGCGAGCTTGTCGATTTTCTTACCTTCCTCGAGCACGGGTTAGTATTTCCCACGTCGAAGTTCTTTCGATGTTTCCTCGACTTCTACGGGCCGCAGATTCATGATTTGACGTCCAACTCCATTCTTCACCTTGCCTGCTTCGTCAAGCTGTGCGAGTGCTACTTCGGTTGTGCCGCCTTCTTCCCGCTGTGGTTTCGGATCTTCCGCGGAAAGCTGGGGAAGAGCGGCGACATGCTGATACGTCCCAACCGTATCTATAATTTCTGCTTCTTCCATGCTCATTTGGGTGACATTGCTATGTGTTTTTCTACACTTTCATACATTTTTAAACATATTTGGAATAACCTACTAACTCAGTGCACCCAGTGCCAGTTTCTGTCTGCTGATGTCTTTGAATTGCAGGTTTTTATCCATATTTACATTGCCCAAAAAATTCCAAGAAAAATATATAAAAAATCAGCATAAGGGAAGCCTCCAGAAGCCCGAAGAAGAGCCGGAGGGGGGCCAACCCCTCCCAGGCGGCCACCTGGCGCGACCAGGGGTGGGGCCGCGCCGACAGGCCGCCTTGGAGGAGGACACCTCCCCCGGTGGCCCCCTTCGGCCTATATTTACTTCCCGATGCAGAAACCCTTGAAAAGAGACCCCGCATCACGATTTTCACCTCTATTCCGCCGCCGCCGCGATCCCAAGATCGGGACCGACAGAAGACCTCGTCCCGGCACCCCGCCGGAGGGAGGATTGATCTACGGGAGCTTCTCCACCACCATGAGCGCTTCCCGGATGTGTCGTTAGTAGTCCTCCTTGGACCATGGGTCCATGCCAAGTCTTCTCTCCAATCTTGTGCTTCAATTCTTAGCCCTTGTGAGTTGCCCTACATGATCAAGGCACTTATGTAATCTTTCTGCTTTTTCTATGTGATGACCTACAACCGTAAGGGATCTATTGTGGCGTTTTTGATAAGTAAGAGTGTCGAACCCAACGAGGAGCGAAAGGTATTGATAGGTGATTTTGGACAAGGAATAACTGCAAGCACTGAAAGATAACTTTTTAGGGGTTTTCGATATAAGCAACAATAAGATAAAAGCAAGCCAAGTAAATAGCGCCGAGGAGCAGCAAGTGGCCCAATCCTTTTGAGCAAAGGATAAGCCTGGCAACTGAACTTATAAAGACTAAAACGTTCTTGAGGACACATGGAGAGGTAGTCACGTGCTTTCGCCATACTCCATATTGATAACAAGTGTTGTGCTGATAAGTGTCGAGTGGTTGGATATATGCTAGCACACCTTCTAGACTAAGATAAGTGCACTCTTATGATTAAACATCTTGCAAGCATCCGCAAATACAAGATAGAAATTAAGGCAAAGCCTAAGCACAACAGTAAGACCAAGGATCCATTATTCCCTTGTGCAAAAGTGTGCAAACTGGGGTTCAGGTTTCTGTCACTCCGGCAACCCACCGTAAGCATTCTTTATACACAATGTATTCCCCTAGGTCCTTAATAAGGCGAAGTGTTGAGTGTTCGACTCACACAACACCACTAGGAAAATAACAACACAACTTAAATATCAAACAACACATATTACTTCAACATCATATGACTACTAACAACTAGACTTCTCCCATGTCCTCAAGAACTAAAGTAACTACTCACAAGACATAAAAGATATCATGATCAGAGGTGATAAATAGGTGGTAAACAATCTGGTCATAGCAATATTTCTCCAACAAAACTCAACAGCATTCACCACAAAGTAGTAATCAACACCGGCAGAGTAGAGAGGATAGATAGTACGAGTTACAACGCAAGTTGCAATTGTGAGATGAGATTAGATGGTGGTGGAGATGGTGCTGATGTTGGGGATGATGTTGATGATGATCTCGATGATGCCCGTGACGATGGTGATGACGATGGCGATGATCTACCCTTCCGAGAGGTGATCTCCTCGGCGGAATCTTCCCGCCGGAGAGCTCTTTTCTGATCTGTAGGTTTCCGCCACGAAGCGGCGGCGGAACTCCGTGAAAACTCTTCTTTTTAGGGTTTTCGGGTGACGAGGAGTATATAGGCCAGAGGGGGGAGCCGAGAGTGGCCCTAGGGATCCAAGTGCCCTCCCGGCGAGGCCAGGGGTGGGGCCGCGCCAGGTGGCAGCCTGGGGCCCCCCTCTGGCCCCTCTTTCGCGAGTCCTCGTCAATCTTCTCAAAAATACCCCCCGTCGATTTTCAGGTAATTTGGAGGTGTTCTTCTTCAGCAACTCAGCGTCCACTTTTTACCGTTGAATCCTGCGTCTGCTGCTTCGTCACCGGAAAGTTGCAAACTGTGTAAAACAAGCCAAAACAACATAAGAGCATCATCGTAATGTGAAATATATCAATGAATAAGGAGGAAAAATAGTGATGCATTTTGGACGTATCACTATGTTGTGTTAGGTGGGATCCGATGGATTATGAGATTATGTTCAGATTGTGATGAGTTATATATTTGGTTCTCCTTTTATATTTTGTTGTTGAGTGACAGAAACATGAGACTAGGGGATATGCTGTTGCCACCATGGAGAAAACCATGCTGCTTGTAACCGCGGTTGCAAGGATTGTTTACCTTATGCAAAGCTTGTTAATGCAGTTGTCTGTTGCTTTGGGTTTACACTTTGGGTGGGGCTCACAACTTAATACCAGTGACATGTTCTGGATAGATATCTCAAGGTGGATGACTAGTGAATAGATGCTGATGAATAAACTGTCTACTTGTCTTGGCTTACTGCCCATACTTTTGAACCTCTAACTTTCTTGTGGCATAGTTAGCATTGCGGTGCATTTATAATTCTATCAATTGCTGATGGTAGGAATTAACGCCCCCTCGTTGGTTACCCAAAGTGGAAGGTTGATATGTAGACAACAACAAGTTTCCCTTAGCGAAGATGCTAAGGTTGAATGTCGAACCAATAGGACTCCAAGATCGACAAGTAGGTGGCAAGGAAACAATGGCACCGTTTTAGACAAAAGTTGCTTCCTTGACCTGGACCTGCACACACAACAGATAGCTTTGCTGCCAACGAGTACAGAGGAGTTGTCAATTCCTCCGGCCTTGTTGTTTACAAAGGATAAAACGCACGAGATAATAATGATAGTGATAGCAACGGAAAAGTAAATACTGAAAGTAAATTGATAGCAGGTGTAAACAGTGTTGGAAATATGGACCGGGGTCCTATGATGTTCACTAGTGATGTCTCTCTCCCAAAAGACGATAAAATAGCCATGCGAGGTCAACAAATTATAGCTGGGCAATTGACAGGATTATGTGCGCAAACCAATGCTAATTATGCTATAAAGAAAAGAAGAGGCTCAAAAGCATGGGCGGTACGCCAAGACAAGTAGACCGAAATCCATCTGCATCTACTCACTAATCATCCACCTTGAGATATCTATCCAGAACATCTCGCTGGTATTAAGTTGCGAATCCCACCCAAAGTGTAAACTCAAAGCAACGGACAACTGCATTAAAGAACTTTGCGTAAAGTAAACAATCCTTGCACCCGCAAGTACAAGCACCGTTGCTTTCCCCCTTGTGGCAACATCACATCCCCTAGACTCATGTTTCTGTCACTCAAGCTAGTCATCGGGGGGCATGAACCCACAATCATGCATAACGCCCCCTCTTGGAGTCACTACCTACTACTTGGCCAAAGCAATAAACAGCAACGGAGAACATGCAAGAATTACTCAAGAACATAAATATAAAAGAGGAGAATCAAATATATTACTCAAACACAATCTGAACATAATCTCATAATCCATCGGATTCCAGCAAACTCAGCATAGCAATAGCAGAAATATTACATAAGTGCCTCGATCATGTAGGGCAGCTCACGAGGTCTAATCCATGAAGAACAAATAGGGGAGGAGAACATCACATAGCTACTGATCATAGACCCATGGTCCAAGGTGGACTACTCACGGCTCATCCGAGAAGCGTCCATGGTGGTGGAGAAGCTCCCGGAGGTCAATCCTCCCTCCGGCAGGGTGTCGGGATAGGGTCTCCTGGCAGCCCCGATCTTGGAACTTGGCGGCGGCGGAACAGAGGGGAGATCGTGAAAAAGGGTTCCCGTCACGGGGGTTTCTCATCACGAGGAATATATAGGCGAAGGGGGGCAGCCAGGGGGTCCACCAGGGGTCCAGGCGCCCCCCTGCGCGGCCCCACCCTAGGGCGCGCCGGGAGGCGCCTGGGGCCCTGGTGGGTCCCCTCTGCCCCCCCTCGGTGATTCCCGAAGCTTCCTCTACGCTGATTTTTATTGGATTTTCCCGAATTTTTGGAGCACTTTTTATATGGGGGAAACCTGAAATAGAAAAACAGCAGAAAATAGGAACTGGCACTGGGATGCACTGAGTTAATAGGTTAGTCCAAATATGATCAAAAGTGTATGGAAGTTCATCAATATCATAGCAATATCACAGAAAAAAGGCATGGAGCAAGCAGAAATTATAGATACGTTTTGGACGTATCAACATCCCCAAGCTTAATTCCTGCTCGTTCTCGAGTAGGTAAATGATAAAAGCATAATTTCTGTGGTGACATGCTACCAATCATATATGAACTTTTAAGTAAAGCAATCAAGGCATGTAATTCAATTCAAGTAATAACAGGCAAGAGTCTATATTTAGCATTGAAACAAGCAACATAAGAACATAAAGATGCAAGAGCTCTCGCTGTCTGTTACTCGAATGTCTCCAAATGGTGTTTGCGTGCAAGAAAGGGGATAGGGGTATACGAGAAAAAAGTATTTTTGTGTTGAGAACTCAATCTACTAAAGTTTCACACTTGGTCTTCTTTGGAATCTTATCTTGACTCATCCCGAGACCACTAGCCAGGTACAAGTCAAAATGATCCACTCCTTTTCGACATTTTGAGCACTCATGCAATGGATGAGCGTAAGAAAGAAAGTTGACACTTAGGATAGCAAAGAGAGAATATGGTGGAGGAGGAAGATAAAAATG
This sequence comes from Bromus sterilis, assembly GCA_950022295.1. Classification (NCBI taxonomy): domain Eukaryota; kingdom Viridiplantae; phylum Streptophyta; class Magnoliopsida; order Poales; family Poaceae; genus Bromus; species Bromus sterilis. The sequence continues at coordinate 13,559,041 of OX465596.1, forward strand.
TGTGAAAGGCTCACATCAATGAGGACAATCATAGGCGAGAGAAAGCCAAATGATAGATATGATGTGAGGAGTAGGGATTGCCATGCAACGGATGCACATATGAGCTAAGTAAGCTCTCCAATGGGACTAGTGGGGGTGCATCCAACTTGCTTGCTCAAGAAGGCCTAGAGCTCATTTGAGGAGGCTCATCATTGGAATATACAAGCCAAGTTCTATAGTGTGAAGGTCCCCACATAGCTATATGCATGAATGATAATCTCTATGGAGTACAAGATATAAGAGGGAGTACGAGTGTGGATCTATCAAAAGGAATAATAGTGTGCCCCCTTCTCTTTTTTTATTTCTTTTTCTCTTTTTTTTTCTTTTTTTTGTATTGTTTGGTGGCCTCAATTGCTCTTTCTATTTCTCTCATTTGTCCTCTTTGGGATCTTTTAATTTTGTCCTCTTTGGGATCTTTCAATTTGTCCACTTTGGGATCTTTTCCTAACTTTAGGGGCAACACTCTATATATTACAAAAAGTATAGAAGATCTTTCACACTTTACAAAAGTACTCAAATCATAAAGAAAATGTAACTATCATGATGTATGCAAATGTATGCATCTGCCAGTGTAGCAGGATATGCAATGATACTAGCGCGTCATGTAGCAATGATTAGGGCAAGGCCCAACTAGCATGCGGCTCATCGATCAAGCAAGTAGCATGTATGACATGAAGATCAAGTCATGATAAGATGGATGTTGCATGGCAATATATCTTGGAAAGGCTATGAAAATGCCTTGATAGGTAGGTATGGTGTCAGGACCCGGGGTTAGCGTATGCAAGAATCGCTACAACACAATCATATGGAGAGCCGAGAACCGTACCCACTTGTCTAAGCAGACAAGGCCAAGCACATAACGTTCTCGGAAAGCATCGAACGTGAGGGGCATCCCATCCAGACCGGATGATCAATTGAAATGGGTCCTCATCGTCTGCACACAAGTATAAATGATATGGGTGGTGAACTCCCATACTCATAGACAAGTCGCCTCAACCATACTATCAATTGTATTATAACCCTTACATAGACTTACTCCAGCCCGATCACTTAGTCGGGGTCCAGGGCGGGCTCGATCATACATCAAAGTGTGCTCGTGACGGAGTCACGAACAATCGCATCGCGATGCCCCAAGCTGCGCACATCTAAGGGCCACTTGGTGTATAAAATACCGCTAGCCAGATCACAACTAAGGTCTCGAAAACCCATACAAATACATGCATGTTATAAACATACACGCAGCACACATGCCTTGTATGAACAACAGGTATCATTGCAATTCTCTACAAAGTATACCACTTTATTGATAACTCTTACAGAGTGCACACAGAGATCACAAGTCTATGATCCAACATTACATCAAACATGCGGAAGCAAAGTAGGTATGAGTACAGACAAGTTTAACAAATGGCTTAGAGAAGCCTTATCTATAAACAAGCCCTTCCACGAGGGAACCAGTCGTCTGACTGGGAGTACACTAGCTTGGTCTTAAGTCGTCGATCTCGATGAAGAATCCACCTTCAGGGTCAGTGGTTTCATCTAAAACATAGAATAAGCAAACGTGAGTACAAATTCGTACTCAGCAAGACTTACGTAGGAGCTATACTACTCATGCACATGTATCAAGGTAAAGGGAGGTGGGGTTCAATTGCAGAAGTGCCAGCTTTGACTTGGCTAGTCCTGAACTACGAGTACCAGACTTGAGGTAAGAAGCGTACACGAGTCCACTACATCTCTTCAACCAATTACACCACTATGGTTACTTCCTCGACTTCCCCACGAGAAGCACACCATAGCACTCACGCTTATCTTGCGAGTTTTAGAAGTATCCAGTTCAAGTTATCTAATAATCATGCTAAGCTTTCAACGAGACAACCCACTGTGTACTCCTACACAGCCTCTCATCATTCACCTTGTATTAGGGTAGATTCACCAACACTTTTCTACCATCAACATCATGTTTATCATCATCCCGACTCACATCAAAAGCAACCTCGTTGTAAACTCTAAGCATGCAATAAGCAGTAACAGTTGCAGGGGGCACATGATATCAATCAACTCCTACATCTGCTAGGATTGTGGTTTGCTTACTACTGTGACAAGATGATAGGTCATGCAAAGGATATGGGTTCAACTATGCGGTAGAAACGTTATCATGGTAATCATCCTAAACAATGCATAAGCGGGACTGAGAGGGAAGTGGGATTTTATCAACATGATCAATGGGGGTTTGCTTGCCTTGCTGACGAGGTTCGGGTTCAGGATCTTCAACGAGGGGGGTTGCCTCCTGTTCCGGTTCCACCTCTACTCGACAAACAACAAACAAGGTAGCAATGTAAATACAATGCACAATCACATGGTTGAAGGTTGAAACTTGATGTATATGTTTCTGATGTGTGAGGCAATTCCATTTAAATAGAGTATATTGCAAAAGAATTGCAAATTCAAACTCCAATTTGAATTCAAGTTAGCGAAGTTGTAAATGCTATTGTGTGATCAATGTAATTCATTTTGAAATGTGTATGATATGCCTCTGATGTTCAAAAGAAATGTGGTATGTTGCTATGGTTCAAGTTGCAAAAGCATTTGAAATGAATTTGATTTAATTCCATTTAAACCAAATAGCAAAAGCTACTGGTCCCCTTTTATTTTCAACTCAAACATAGTTGAAAATGGTATATTTGGATAGATAATTTTCTCCTGATCATTTTTCATATATTATATGTTGAATTTGGAGTTAATATGAATTTTCAAAGTTTCACTTATTTTCTGGAATTTCTGGATTTATTCTAAAAATAGAAATTCCTTTTACCGCGTCACTGTGACATCAGCATGGCGTCAGGGGGGCCACTGACAAGGGGGACCCACTGGTCAGCCTCTGTTGTTTAATTAAAACTGTTTATTTCGATTTAAACTTAACCAGGGGTTAAGTGTGACCTTGGGCCCACATGTAAGTGAGACTGGGGGTGGGGCCAGGGTGATTAGTGGCTAGGGTTAGCTCTAATGGAGGGGGTCGTCGCCGGCGAGGTACTGTAGTCGCCGGAGTTGCTCGGGATCGGGATTTTGGGCACGGGAGGCGGCGGGGAGGGCACCGGCGTGTTCCTGGTGGCGCCGTGCATCGAATGGAGGTAGCCAGGGGTCATGGGGAGGCCTGGAGCGACGACGGCGACGTGCTTGGCGGAATCAGAAGTCCGGCGAGGTTGGGAAAGAGCTAGCGTGCGCGATTTGGACCGGGAAGTGGTGCGTTCGCAAGCTGGGGAAGTTGGGAGTCAAACGCGCGCACTGGAGCAACGCGGGGAGCACGGGAGCTAGGGGGACGTCAACGGCGGCGAGCTTCTTCGGCATTCATGGCGGATCGACGCAGAAGGCGAATGGGGAGGGGGCAGTGGGTGCAATCGAGGCGTGAGCTCACCCTGGTTGCAACGGCGGTGACGGCGGGGGTCGAAGAAGGCGTGACGACGGAGCAATTGGAGTTCTTCTCCTCGGTGGCCGACGGTGAAGACGATGAAGCTGGCGTCGTCTGCGTTGCCCTTCTTCTTCGATTGCTTGAGGGATTCGACGGAGTCGACTGCTGCGCATCTGCTAGACAAGCTGGGAGTCGCCGGTTTGCTCACTGGCCACACCGGAGCAGAGCCATGGCCGTCTAGGGTTTCTGTGGCGGAGCGATTTCTTCGCGGGGAGGAGAACCAGAGGGCGAGGAGGGGGAAAGTGAGGCGCGGGGCGTCTCCTGGCGTGCGTGGCGTCGAGGAGAAGCTGCGGGAAGGCTGGGAGGAGGCCACGGCGACATGGGCGGCATGCCGGGCACGCAGCTGTGTGCTCGTGCCCGGGGAAGACGACAGAACGGCCTGGTGGGCTGGGCCGGCTGGGCCTTCGCCTGGGCGACAGGTAAGTCCTTCTCTCTTCTTTTTCTGTTTTCTTTTCTATTTCTTTTCTGTATTTGTTTTGGCTCTGCTAAAATAAATAGCAAAACAATTTATAAAATGCTGAAAACTTTTTATATGGCCTCATAATAATATAGACTAGCCATTTATAAAGTTTGGACATTTTTAAAATTCAACTTATTTGAACTTTAATTCAAATAGGGTTTTAAATTTAAATCCATGCTCCTGTTTGAATATTTGAAAAATCCATGAGCATGGGGTTGGTCCCACATCACTTGATATGTGATCACACTCATTTTAAGACTTTTCAAAAATCAAACATGAATTTTTGGAGAAGATTTTTATCTGGCCATTTGAATTAATTCATCTGGGGGGGGGTTCCTTCTCCCATTTGAGTTTGAATTTGATTTCAAATGATTTCTTTTGAAAATTTTAACATGATGCAAAGTGACTTTGATCCTAGCACATTACCTAACAGAGGGTTCTGACATATGGTGGCTGTTTTGAGGAAGGATATAAGGAGGTTTATGATGACATAGCGTATCATGCCAAGGGTTTGGATGTACCGGCGAAGGTGGACGCCAACTCTCAGAGTGATATGAAAGCAATGCACGGCACAGGAGAGGCTAGAAAAATATGGGAAGGTGGAAGTGTCAACTTTCGAATACTCACATTAGTCCGAAGAACTCATGCACTTATTATCGGTAACTCTCAATCTAATAAGGAGGTTTCACAAAGAGACAAGTACCCCGAGGAGGAGTGTATGGGGGTTTGGTTATCCTTGCGCATCCTCGACTCATGGTACGTGAGTGTACTCTAATATTCGACCCCTCAGAAGAGTAGTGATCCATCTAGTAGATAAAGTTCTCAACTAATTTTGTAAGCTTTGAAAATAAACACGGATTGCCCAAAATACGACATCTATCACTAATAGGCTAAAGCTCTTGACACCAAAAGTCCAAACATTACTCAAAACAATACCTCAAAACTATTGCAAGTTACTACTACAAAAGAATAGCAACCTCAATTACCTACTTCAAGTCAAGACACAAAACTCAGTGCAACAGGCAAACTCTCTAAACAAGATAAACTCAAGAGAGTTCCAGCAACAAACTAAATAAAAGCTCTTTGAAAATATAAACATGAAAACTAAGAGCGAAACATGGCAGTAGCTATGAAAAAGATAAAGAACACACACAACAAAGATAAGCATGAAGAATCCTATGTTGTGTTCTAGATTTTGGAAGTGGGGCGTGTTTCTCTCCCACACAAAGAAATATATTACTCAAGAACATAAATATAAAAGAGGAGAATCAAATATATTACTCAAACACAATCTGAACATAATCTCATAATCCATCGGATCCCAGCAAACTCAGCATAGCAACAGCAGAAATCTTACATAAGTGCCTCGATCATGTAGGGCAGCTCACGAGGTCTAATCCATGAAGAACAAAGAGGGGAGGAGAACATCACATAGCTACTGATCATAGACCCATGGTCCAAGGTGGACTACTCACGGTTCATCCGGGAAGCATCCATGGTGGTGGAGAAGCTCCCGGAGGTGGTTCCTCCCTCCGGCAGGGTGCCGGCAAGAGGTCTTTTGGTTCTCACGATCTTGGAAGCGCGGCGGCGGCGGAACAGAGGGGAGATCGCGAAAATGGGTTCCCGTCACGGGGGTTTCTCGCCACGAGGAATATATAGGCGAAGGGGGCAGCCAGGGGGTCCACCAGGGGTCTAGGCGGCCCCCTGGGGCGCACCGGGAGGGCGCCTAGGGCCCTGGTGGGTCCCCTCTGGCCCCTCCTCGGTGATTCCCGAAGCTTCCTTCACGCTGATTTTTTATTGGATTTTTCCCGAATTTTTGGAGCACTTTTTATATGGGGGAAACCTGAAATAGAAAAACAGCAGAAAACAGGAACTGGCACTCGGATGCACTGAGTTAATAGGTTAGTACAAATATGATCAAAAGTGTATGGAAGTTCATCAATATCATAGCAATATCACACAAAAGAGGCATGGAGCAAGCAGAAATTATAGAAACGTTTTGGACGTATCAATTGCCCAGCTGTAATTTGTTCACCCAACTTAGTTGTTTTATCATCTTTTGGGAAAGAGACATCACTAGTGAACATCATGGGACCCCAGTCCATATTTCCACCTTTGTTTACACTTCAACTCTTTACTGCTTTATTTCCATTCAGTTGCAATCACCATCACTATTTCCACCGTGTGTTTGATCCTTTATAAACGACAAGGCCAGAGAGATTGAAAACCTCTCTGAACTCGTTAGGAGAAAAGTTATTTGTTCTGTGTGATGGTCCACGTCAACCTTATCTCCATCCGACAACTTAATATCTGGCCCGTTGACACCTACTTGAATCTCTTGGAGTCCGTCGGAGATAAACCTTGGTATCTTCACCGAGGGAAATTTGCTGCTATCTACATTATAACCTTCCACTTGGGGTAACCAACGAGGAGGTGTTATCTACACCCATCAAGCATAATTTCTGGCGCCCATGCCGGGGACTCCAGTCTTCAAATAGGGGAGTTGCACACTATCTTTTACCTTTGCTTTTTAGTCTTGTTAGTTTACTTTCTAGTTTTTGCTTTAGAGTCTTATACCAAAAACCACAAAAAATTAGTTACTTTGTTCTTGCTTTTCACTTTGGGTACCTAGAAAAGTAATAGACCTTGTGACTACACTAGTTATGACGGAGAATTATGCCCTTGGCATGGTCTCCCGGGGAAAGAACCGGATCTCTGGTTTGAAGTTGCTCCTAGACGTCCTCACACCTAGGAGGATGTCAAAAATATTATAATAGAAAGCAAATCAAATGTGGAGGATGACACCACGACTTTGATTAATAGCAAGGAAATTGATTTTGATAATTGCACTCTTCCTGATGTAATAATCTTTTTGCAAAGAATGGCTAAAGACCCCCCACACTAGTTCACTCAATATTTCCGTCACCGAGCATACTACCAATGCTCTTATAAAAGCTGGGGAGGAGAAACTTAAGTTAGAGGTTTCTATTTCAAGAAAAATAGAAGATGGTTGGGATCCTATGGTCAAAATCAAATTGAATAATTTCTCTTGCTTTGCGTTATGTGATTTTGGAGTTAGTGTCTCCGTTTTACCCAAAAGAATGTATGATATGCTTTAATTGAAATCTTTTGATCCATGTTCTTTTGGTGTTCGTCTTGTTGATTCTTCTGTAAAGAAACCTTTAGGAAGTATTGATGATGTTCTTATTGTTGTCAATGATAATCATGTTCCTGTCGATTTTATTTTCATGGACATTGAGTGTGATCCCTCATGTCCAATTATTTTGGGACGTCCTTTTCTCCGCACCGTTGGTGCTATCATTGATATGAAATAAGGGACCATTAGATTCCAATTCCCCCTCAAAAAGGGAAGGGAACACTTCCCTCGAAAGAAGATTAAGTTACCTTATGAGTCCGTTACACGCGTAAGTTATTCTTTTGGAGTTGATAAAACTAGATCTTTTTTGCATCATGCCCAGCTAAAAGGCATAAAAGAAAGCGCTTATTGGAAGGAAACCCAAAATATTTTTACTTTCAGTTTTATGGTCGTGATGCTTGCTACTATTGTAGCAACATCATTGTATCTTTATTTTCAAGCTTTTTGCCAAGTTTTAGCCTTCGATTGCAAGAAAGTTCAAAAGTTGTGACATGCTGTCCAGAAACAAATTCTGTCTACTAGACGGAAAAATTCACCATAAATCACCATATCATCTTTTTGATCTGAATTTTTTGACAGCATTCTTTATACAATTGGCTTTCTGGATTTTGTTCTAAGTTTTTTGATTTGAGCTGTAGAAGTGCCCCGAAAAAATTATTTACTACCTGCTGGTCTGTTTTTCACAGATTCTGCCACGTTTTGCGTTTTCTCCGTTTTGCAAATCTTAAGCATGCTTTTTCTTTGCAAATTTTTTTTGGAAATATTGAGAAACAGTAGCTCAAGATTTTGTATGAAGGGAGTTTTCAATTATGCGAAGGAAGAGGCTCAAGATGAAAAATGCACCGTAATGCTAACTATGCTACAAAGAAAGGAAGAGGCTCAAAAGCATGGGCGGTACACCAAAATAAGTAGATCGAAATCCAACTGCATCTACTACTAATCATCCACCTTGAGATATCTATCCAGAACATCTTGCTGGTATTAAGTTGCGAGCCCCACCAAAAGTGTAAACCCAAAGCAACAGTCAACTGCACTAAAAAGCACTTTGCGTAAAGTAAACAATCCTTGCAACCACAGTTACAAGCACCGTTGTTTTCCCTCTTGTGGCAACAACACATATGTGCCTCGATCATGTAGGGAAGCTCACAAGGTCTAAACCATGAAGAACAAAGAGGGTAGGAGAACCTCACATAGCTACTGATCACGGACCATGGTCCAAGGTAGACTACTCACGGATCATCCGGGAAGCGTCCATGGTGGAGGAGAGGCTCCCGGAGGTCAATCCTCCCTCCTGCAGGGTGCCGGGAAGAGGTCTGCTGACGCTCCCGATCTTGGAAGCGTGGCGGCGGCGGAACAGAGGCAAGATCGAGAAAAGGGTTCTGTCTTCGGAAGAATCCTGTCACGGGGAATAAATAGGCGAAGGGGGGCAGCCACTGGGGCCACCAGGTGTCCAGGCGGCCTCCCGGCGCAACCCCACCTTAGGCCACGCCACCTGGCCTCCTAGTCACCAGGTGGGGCCCCTCTGGTCCTCCTTAGGGACTCCGGAAGCTTCCCTTACGCTGATTTTTTATCTGATTTTCCCGAATTATTGGAGCAGTTTTAATATGGGGGGAAACCTGAAATAGAAAAACAACAGAAAACAGGAAATGACACTGTGGTGCACTGAGTTAATAAGTTAGTCCAAATATGATCAAAATTGTATGAAAGTGTATGTAGATCATAGCAATATCACACAAAACATGCATGGAGAAACCAGAAATTATAGATACGTTTGGGACGTATCAACATTCCCAAGCTTAATTCCTGCTCGTCCTCGAGTAGGTAAATGATAACAAGCATAACTTTTGTGGTGACATGCTAACAACCATATAAGAACTTTGAAAGTAAAGCAATCAAGGTATGTAATTCAATTCAAGTCATAACATGCAAGAGTCTATATTAGCATTGAAACAAGCAACATAAGAACATAAAGGTGCAAGAGCTCTCGCTGTCGGTGCCTCGAATGTCTCCAGATGGTGTTTGCGTGCAAGAAGGGGGATATGGGAATACGAGAGAAAAAATATTTTGTTGAGAACTCAATCTACTAAAGTTTCACACTTGGTCTTCTTTGGAATCTTATCTTGACTCGTCCCCAGACCACTAGACAGGTACAAGTCAATTTGATCCACTCCCTTTCGATATTTTGAACACTCATGCAATGGATGAGCGTAAGCACGAGAGTTGACACTTAAGCTGGCAAAGAGAGAAATATGGTGGAGGAGGAAGACAAAAATGGTGAGAAAGGCTCACATCAATGAGGACCGTCATAGGCGAGAGAAGCCAAATGATATATATGATGTGAGGAGTATGGATTGCCATGCAACAGATGCACATATGAGCTAGGGTAAGCTCTCCAATGGAACTAGCGGGGGTGCATCCAACTTGCTCGCTCATGAAGACCTAGAGCTCGTTTGAGGAGGCTCATCCTTGAAATATGCAAGCCAAGTTCTATAGTGTGAAGGTCCCCACATAGCTATATGCGTAAATGATCATCTCTATGGAGTACAAGATAAGAGGGAGTACGGGTGTGGATCTTTCAAAAGGAATAATATTGTTGCCCCTTTCTCTCTTTTTATTTCTTTTTCTCTTTTTTCTATTTTTTATATTTTTTGGTGGCCTCAATGGCTCTTTCTATTTAACTCTCATTTGTCCTCTTTGGGATCTTTTAATTTGTCCACTTTGGGATCTTTTCCTCACTTAAGGGCAACACTCTATTTTACAAGGTATATAAGATCTTTCACACTTTACAAGGTAGTCAACATAAAAAGATGTAGCTATCATGATGTATACAAATGTATGCCTCTGCCAGTGTAGCTGGAACATGTATGACATGAAGATCAAGCCATGAGAAGGTGGATGTTGCATGGCAATATATCTCGGAAAGGCTATGGAAATGCCTTGATAGGTAGGTATGGTGGTTGTTTTGAGGAAAGATATAAGGAGGTTTATGATGACAGAGCGTATCATGCCAAGGGTTTGGATGCACCGGCGAGGTGGACGCCAACTCTCGGAGTGACAAGAGGGCAATGCGCGGTACCGAAGAGGCTACCAAATATAAGGAGGTGGAAGTGTCAACTTTCAATACTTACATTAGTCCGAAGAACTCATGCACTTATTATCGGTAACTCTCAATCTAATGAGGAGGTTCACAAAGAGACAAGTACCCCGAGGAGGAGTGTATGGGGGTTTGGTTATCCTTGTGCATCCTCGACTCATGGTACGTGAGTGTACTCTAATATCCGATCCCTCAAAAGATTAGTGATCCATCTAGTAGCTAGAGTGATCAACTAGTTTTTGTATGTTTTTGAAAATAAACACGGATTGCCCAAAATACGACACCTATCACTAATAGGCTAGAGCTCTTGACACAAAAAATTCAAACATTACTCACAACAATACCTCAAAACTATTGCAAGAGCTAAAGAAAACTAAAAAGGAAACGTAAGAGCGAGACGCTCCAAGCATAGCACATAACGCATGAAGTGATAAAAATATAGTGAGGCGGAGGATGAACTGATGATTGTTGATGGAGAAGGGGATGCGTGGGGGCATCCCCAAGCTTAGACGCTTGAGTATCCTTGAATATTGATTGGGGATGCATTGGGGCATCCCCAAGCTTGAGCGTTTGACACTCCCGGATCTTCTTTCATCATCTTCCCTTGCACACTTGAAAACTCCCTTCATACATAACTCATCATAAGCTAATTAGAGAGGTTAGTACCCTTAATAAAATATTTTTTCTCTACTGGAAATAAGGATATTCTTGAAGAGCTACTGTTTCTCAAGATTGCCAAAAAGTTTTTGAAAATAAAAAGCAAGCTTAAGGTTTGCAAAAGTGAAGAAAGGAAAAACGTCACAGAATCTGTGAAAACAGAACAACAGGTAGTAAATAATATTTTCGGGGTACTTCTGCAACTCAAATAAAAAAACTCAGAACATATGAAAGTTTCACAATTGTATAGAGCATGATGTGTAAAAAATTTAGCTCAAAAAGATGAACTGGTGATTTGTTTTGATGTTTTCTGGACAGCATGTCACAACTTTTGCTTCCCTTATCATAAGAGGCTAGAACTTGGCACAAAGCTTGGAAATAAAGATACAATGATGTTGCTACAGTAGTAAAAATCATCAAGACCACTAAAAACAGAAGTAAAAAACATCTTGGGTTGCCTCCCAACAAGCGCTTTCTTTTACGCCTTTAAGCTAGGCATAAAGATTATAAAAGATGCTCACAAAGGAATAAGAGTTTACGCAAACGAGAGCAGCAAGAAGCAAATGTGAAACACATTTAAGCCTAACCCACTTCCTATGCCTAGGAAACTTGTAAGCAAATAAATCAAAGAAGCACAAAGTGACATGCATAGGAAGGTGGAAAAAGAACAACTTCAAAACTTTCAACATAAAGATAGGAGTTTTAGTAATATGGAAGTTTCTACAGCCAAACTCCCCTCTCTCAAAATAATTTTCAGTAGTATCATGAACAACATCAAGAATATAACTATCACATAAATCATGTTGTTCATGACCTGCAAGCACACGTGTATAGTTTTCAACGCGGTCTTTAGGATCATAAGATAAATGCAACCCATCACATTGAGCCTCAATAAGAGCACAATTCTTCGGAATATGAGTTGAAGATTTCAAAAGGATAATAGGACAATCAAGTGTGGATGCAATAGCAACAATTTCATGCTTAACATAAGGAACTATAGAGAGTTCATCTTTGTCAGCATCATCCATAGTGGCATCTTGGTCGTCAAAAAGCAAGTATCAAGATTTTCAGAAAGGGATATTTCAAGTGAGTCCTCGGAATCATGGGATTCCTCCTAAAAGCAATCATTGGCCTCTTCTTGGGCAGCAAATATTTTGTTTTTAAAATCCTCAATATAATCATTGCAAACATAATTCTCAAAGCAATAAGCAAGAACGGCAAAGTTTTTGGACTTGTGAATAGTATCGTAATACTTTTCAATCAAAGAAGCAATCTCATAAGCACCCTTAAAAGCAACAAACTCTTCAAATATTTTCAACATCAAAGTAATCATAAACACCTTTAGCATAAGAAGATAGGGTCTCATTCTCATTAAACTCACATTGGAAAGATGGTGTTTACGATCTATATTAGAGCAGCAAGTAAAATAATAAATGTGACATAAACACTCAGCATAGCAATAAGAAATTTGTATTTGGTCCCATAAGTGTTTCCCTTTCTGAGATAAGCGGTGCCGCGTATAATGAGCATGCTCATCCAATGATTTTCCCTCAACCAAGTCGGTTGGGTTTATAGCGCGAGCACAAATTGATCGAAGACGATCCAAGTGAAACATGTCCATCCTACCATATTTGTGTGGTTCCACACCCATGGCAAAGATAGCATAACTAGGCAAAGCAAGAAAAAGGCAAAAGGTAGCAACTATTTTTGTGGTTTTTCATAAAGGACACTAAGATAAAAACTGAAAGATATACTAACAAGACTAAAAATCAAAGGTAAAAGGTAGTGTGAAACTACCCTATCTTGAGGATTGGAGTCCCGGCAACGGCGCCAGAAATTTGGCGGTTGGCGGGTCCAATCGTTTGTCGCACCTCGGAGTCCCCGACAACGGCACCAGAAATTTGCTTGATGCGCGAGAGGTGATAATGGCTTCTCACCCTTCGTTGGTTACCCCAAGTGGAAGGTGAGATGTAGGATAACAACAAATTTCCCTTGGCAAAGATGCCAAGGTTTAGAGTGTCTCCCGTAGGACTCCTTAAATGAGAAGTAGGTGTCAACGGCGTTATTGACGTGGACCTGCACACAATACAAATAACTTTGCTCCCAACGAAGTTCAGAGAGGTTGTCAATCTCTCCGGTCTTATTGTTCACAAAGGATCAAACACAAGGGATAATGATAATGGTGATAGCAACTGAAAGTAAAAGCAGGAAATAAAATAAGCGTGGAAACAGTGATGATAATATGGACCGGGGTCCCGTGATGTTCACTAGTGATGTCTCTCTCCCAAAAGACGATAAAACTGCTATACGAGGTAAACAAATCACAACTGGGCAATTGACATGATAAAAACGCACCGCAATGCTAACTATGCTACAAACAAAGGAAGAGGCTCAAAAGCATAGGCTGTACGCCAAAATAAGTAGACCGAAATCCAACTGCATCTACTACTAATCATCCACCTTGATATATCTATTCAGAACATCTCGCTGGTATTAAGTTGCGAGCCCCACCCAAAGTGTAAACCCAAAGCAACAGACAACTTCATTAAAAAGCACTTTACGTAAAGGAAACAATCCTTGCAACCGCGGTTACAAGGATTATTTTATTTTATTTTTATTTTTCAGCTCTTAGTACCACAATTTCTTTTCAATGTTCAGTCTTAATTGCTTTGTCATTCATCATATCAAATTTATCACGTAGAAGTCCATTTTCATCATTGTTCTTCATTTATTTGCCTACTTATTCTCACTCTTTTCTCGGAGCTTCTTCATTTATAATTCAGTATTTTCATTCTTGTTCATTCAGATGAGTGTTAAGACATTCAGTTTGTTATTTTTCATCAGTCATCAGTAACTAAGAATATTCAGCTCATTTTATTCAATTCATTGGATACTTTCATTCATCTTTCAGTTTTCTCGTTATTGTATTTATCATTTTGTTTTGTTAATGTCCAGGTTTCGTGTTTATCAGTCATCTTTTGTTTCTGTCTTATCTGAGCTTCAGTTTTCTTTTCTTTCATTTAGTTTGCCTTATTTTCTTCATTATCTAAGTGTTCCTACAGTGGCCTAAGTATCTTAGTCTCAATATATTCTCCAGTCATTTCAGTTTTAATCTTCAGCAAATCATTTTCATCATTTTGCGTGAGTACTTTAAAGATTAGGTGTCATTTTGTTCAGAATTTTTTTCTTTATTTGTTTTCAATCAATTTTAGTTTTTCTTTCTTTACGTTTAGTCATTCAGATGAAATTATATAGGACTCATCAGTCAATGTTCACATTGTGAACTCAACAGAGAGCATGATGTTCAGTTTTTTATTCTTGAGATTTCCGTACAAAAAATTCCAACTTTTCCTTCAGTGGCCTAAGTTTCTTAGCCTTAATCTTCAGCATATAATTTCAATTTCATCATTTATCGCGAGTACTTTAATGGTCACTGGTCAGGTGTCACTTTGTTCAGACTATTTTTGGCTATTTTCTTTATATTTTTCAGTCATTTTTAGTTTTTTTCTTCTGTACTTTTAGTCACTGTTTAGCCATTCAGATGAAATTATGTAGCCCTCATCAATCAATGTTTAGATTGTGAACTCAGTAGTCGTGATTGTTCTATGGAGTATTCAACTCATTTTTTATGACCTATCATCCATAACTCTTTTGCCCTTGCATTGTCATTCATTTTTGTTTATTAGTCTTTTCTTTTAGTTATTTCTAGGTTCCTCGCACTCCTCAGTTATGTACCTTGTTATTATTAGTCTTGTCGATCTCTAGAGGCTGACAAAGTCTTTTTTTTATCATTCCTTTGCTATCAATTAAGATATTTTACTTTGTCATTATATGATTTATCAGTCCTAATATTCTTTATATATTTGATTTCAACTTGTTTATTGTATCTACCTAACTTGCTCACCTTTTGTTTCTTCCTACTCCATGTATATGTCATGTTGATGCTTAGTTACAAAGGTGGTACTAGAAGCCAAGTTGCAGTCGTTTATTCATTTCTTTTTCTTTTTTATTCTTCATTGACATCTTTTTCATAATAGTTTGTTAGATAACATAAATAGGTGGAACTTAATAGGATTGGATGTGTATAATTCAACATTAGTCATGGAAGGGTTTTTATAGCACAGATTGATTAGTAGCTAGGATTGGAGGGACCTAGTTGGTCAAGAACTATAAGAAATTGGTCTTCAACATTATTTACTTGGATTTTTAAAGTTTCTCAACTGTATCAAGACTATCATATTCATATCAGTAGGACTTGTATTCTTTTGTGAAAGGTAGCCTTTGATATTTATAAGCTCATGTGTGCATTTCATGGTTTTAATAAGGAAAAGGTTTCCTTTTCATGAATCTCTTTTGTGTGTTAATTGGCATGCAGATTTTGATGATGGATATTGACACTACCAGGAACATCAAGGTACAAACACTCCTTCGGCCTGGCTTTTTTAGTTCAGCCACTCGTGGAGGAAGAATCTCCTGATGACACCATTGTTTAGGTTCCTCTTTTTTTCTTGGCACTGGTGTTGTAATTTGAAGTATTTTCATAGGTCTTTGTAGCTATTTTTTCCTGGTTATGGATGGACTGCTACACGAAGACTTACTCTACTGTGTATGCTCCCGCATCTTGGTCCACCTCGACATTCTCTAGTTGTCTCCATGTTACTTTGTCCGAGAGGATCATTTGGGGTTAGGATTAATGTTGTTTAGGATATGGTTTTTCTGGTCGAATATGTGCTTTTTGTTTTATCAACTCCACCAATTCCAGTGTTGCTAAGACATTGAGTATATTTATTTTTGCAACTCTGGAGACAAGCATATTATCCTTAGTCCTAATTGAAATTAGATGGTGAAATGTACATCTCTATGAGCCTAACAAACCATCATGTAATAATACGACCTGATTGTAGTGTTTTTTATTTTTTTCCTATTTAGATTAAAAAAACAAAGGACGGTGTGTGCATATCATAGGTCGCAATTTTTCCAGAGATATATATCTCCCTTTTTGGTGATTTTTCTTTTATTGAAAGAAAAGTTGTAGTAGTATAACGTCTCCGGTGTTTCAGCTTCGCTGGTAATCATGGAACTACTTTTGATAGATGTAGTCTACTGGACAAAAAATGAGGGTCTCATAACAACATTTTGTAAGGATGCAGTAATTCAGAAGATTGTTTCTTGTGAGGGTTAGTAATTCAAAAGATATAAAAGGCAACTGATGGGAGAGAGAACGCCCAAACTGAGCTAAACCCGTTATGACTGGAAAACCCTCTAAGAATTGTGTGAGCAGGGGAGGGCAGGCGGCTGGAGTGGCTTGGCTCGGTGAGTTTGACAAAAATACACCACTAACATGGCTCATTCTGATTGGTCCGAAAATTTGACTGAAACCCAATTCAAAAATCAGTCAGATGTTATATAGACACTCCCTAAATGAGATTAGCCTAGTATTTGCACACCAAAGTCAAATTGATGCACTACTAATACTTATACCACAAGTTTTAACACCAAACTTAAAATCCTCGTCAAGTTCTAGCACTCCTAGTGTAATTACCTTCCCCGGAAGCGACCGTGGTGCGGCCGACGGGACCATCAGCGGCGAGCACCAAGTGGCCCCCGACTGCGAGCGTCGAGCGACCGCCGGCGAGGAGAGCGGAGTGACACCGGCGACGAGCTCGAAGGTGGAGTGGACGACGGAAGCGGGACCACCCGTAGGGAGGGCGGGGTAGGTTGATGCATGACCTCTGGTGGCCTTGAGACCTTTGAAAGGACGCACAAGGTTTTTCATGGCTCAGGGCAGAGGTGGGAGGTGCAGTAGCTAAACGGAAGAAAGCAGTAGGACGGCGAGGGGTGTGAGGTGTTTTTTAGCGGGCGATGGGTTGGGATGGGGGAGCTAGTAGAACAAGAGCTAGTGAAAAAGAGCTCTAGTCCACAAGAACGCCCGATGGAAATCATTTCAAATTTCTTATGGAGGCCAGCTTGTCGCACCTGAACCCTCGCAGGACAAGACATTCTCCTTTATAAAATGGTTGCCAAGTGCCAGTTAGGGGACACTTGGAAAAATTGGGTGGCCTCGTCTCCCTTCTGTCAATGGCGGTGACCAATGGCACATTTCCAAGAGCTTTCCCGAGAGCCTACTGCCGCCTACCGCTCTTGTCAAGTGCCACATAGCGCTTTTGCCGAGCGTTCCCTCCTTGTTGAGTGTCTTTCATCATCCGCATGAAATATAACACTCTTTGCGGAGTGACTGATGAAAAACCCTCGAAAAATAACTAGAGATTCGAGAGACAAAAAAACGAATATTACTAGGATTAATATCCTTGTTTTCGAACAAAATCTTGCGGTAGCTAAATGCTCATAAGAAAAGAAGTCTCAACGAAAAAGTATTGAACCTAGAGTGTAGGTACCCATTGCCTATGTCTTGGGGATGGTGGGCGGAAAACTACAGGGAGCAAAATTTAAGTTAGAGCTAATTTCTTGCTTCACATTTTTTTTCTTTTTGAAGCAGGAACCGTAGAACAATTGTTCTACGGTAATTTTCTATTTTCTCTCATCAAGGTACAATGTTATATTACAATGGATGAAAATAAAAGCGTTGAGGGGAAGGGAGGAGGCTAGCCAATACCAGCTTTGTCAAACATACTAAAAAATTAATCTAGATTATTACTGATCCAGCTTAGCAGGATGCTTCTAAACTTGTGCTTTATTCTGTGTTGGAGAAGGGTGAGGTCTGCTGACAGGTTTTGCCTCCATTGCATGATTGATGGGCGTTCATATCTGAAAATCTTCTCATTTCTTTGATTCCATATGTGCCAGTACCCAAGCATGATGATCTCCATTCCAATCTGCATTGGCAACTGCTTGAGTGCCAGCCATGTTTCTTCTTGAATTGAGGTTCCTCTGTTCTTGAATGGGATCAGTGTGATCCAACAACTATGAGCAAAGTTACAGTCCCAGAACAAGTGCAGAATGGTCTCATGGGAGTTACTATTGCAGCATGCACAATAAGCCTTTCCTTTGCAAAAGAGCTCTAGTTGTGATTCTGTTGTTTAAAACTGACTAGAAGAAGATTTTGTGTTTCAATCTGCTTGCACTCTTCCAAGTGTTCAGAATGAGTTTGGAGCAATTGTCATTCCCCTTTAGATGCTTATATATTCTCATGGCTGAGTAGGACTGTTTATTATCAGTTTTCCAAACATCCTTTTGCATGGTGCTGCTGGGAAGAATTGTTGTAATCTGCTGTAGTTGGTTCCATGCTTGTTCAGATAGGGGTGTATGGAATAAGTTTCCCCAATCAGTGTTGTTTTGTACAGTTTGGACTGAGACATTGGTGTTCTTGGCAAAGGAGAAAAGCTCTGGAAAGGTCAGTTGCAGGATGTTGGTTGTCCATGTGTCAAACCAAAAGGAGACAATGTCTCCTTTGTGTACTTGAATGCTTGCATGTTGCTTATAAATCTGGATAAGTGGAATATGGGCTTTCCACCAGAAAGATCAAGTTTTGTTTTCATGTGGTGCATCATCTCTGTAGGCTGTTTCCCATATCAGTCTGAACCATGGTAGTTCATCTTTGTTTAAGAATTTGTGGACATTCTTATGAGCAAAGACTTGTTCTGTGTTGAGATATCAATTATTCCTAGCCCCCCATTGTTTTTAGGTCTGCACACTTTGTCGCATGCAATTAGTGGGGTACCTCCTGAATCATTCCCATATTTTCTCCAGAAGAACTTTCTGAGATATTTGTTGATTTGGCTTGTGACTCCAGCTGGCAATAGGAGAGAGCACATGTAGAAGGTAGGCAATGCAGAGAAAATTGATTTGATGAGCATAAGCCTTCCATCATATGAGAGCATTGTTGAGCATCCAATCAATCTTCTGTCAATCCTCTGCATCATGTTTAATAAGTGCTCAATTTTGGGCTTGTAAATTCCCATAGGGAGACCCAGATATGTGAATGGAAAACTTCCAAGCTTGCATTGCAGAGTATTGGTGAGGGATTGTATTTTTCTGTCAGGGACATTGATTGGGACCAGCAGTGATTTGTGGTAATTGACTTTCAGGCCAGTGAATTCAAAAAAGTGATGTAGCAGTGTTTTTATGTGATCTAGTTGAATTTCTGAGGATTGCATGATGAGTAGTGTGTCATCAGCATATTGGATGATTGGGAAGTCTGGGCAGGAGTTGAGGGTCATAGGTTTGCTGATGAGATTTTCTTGCATTGCAGTGTTGCAGATTGATTGCAGCAAGTCAGCTGCCAGAACAAATAGGAGAGGGGAGAGAGTATCTCCTTTCCTAACTCCTCTCCTGCAGTGGAACACTTTCCCTGGTATGCCATTCAGTAGGACAGAGGAAGTTCCAGAGGATAAAATCATCTTCATCCAATTGCACCAGATTTTACCAAAGCCCTTTGCTTCTAGGATCTCTATAATTGTGTTATGCTCAATAAGGTCAAATGCTTTTTCAAAATCCAATTTTAACACAACAGTTGGTTTTCTGGAAGCATGGCATAAGTGAAGAAATTCATAGGCTCAAGCCACACAGTCCTGCAGAGATCTGTTTTTGACGAAACCATACCGATTCACATGAACCAGTGAGGCGATGTGCCTTTGGAGTCTGTTTGCTAGAAGTTTGGTTATGATCTTTATAGTACAGTTGAGGAGTGAAATTGGCCTGAAGTCATTGGCTGTGGTTGGAGAATCATGCTTAGGTATCAGGGTGATGAAAGATGCATTAATGCTCTGAAGAGAGATATTTCCAGCATGAAAATCAGCAATCATTCTGTAGAAATCTTGGAAGATTATGTCCCAGCATTTTTTAATGAAGGCTCCATTAAATCCATCAGGTCCAGGTGCTTTGTCTGTAGGCATCATTTTAACCACGTCATCAATTTCAGTGGTGGTGAACGGCGCTTCAAGTTCCTCCAAGTTATCCATTCTTTTAATTATACTTGAGAGATCAAGATCATTGCTTGTTGGGGAGGTTGACCCTAATCTGTCCTTGAAAGTCATCCATAGAAGGTTTGATTTTTCTGACTGTTCAGTGAGGGTCTTTCCTGCATTTCCTGTGAGGGATGCAATGGAGTTTTGCCTGTGGTTGATGGTGGCTTTAGTCTTGTAAAAGTTTACACTCTCATCTTCTAACTTGACCCATCTGATGGTTGCTCTTTGCTTCCAGTAGATCTTTTGGTACTTCAGAGTTTGCTGCAAGTGCTCTTTAAGTATGCTTCTGCCATTGCTTTCTACAGTATTGAGAGGTCTGAATTCTTCCAAAGAATCCCACATTTGTATCACCTCATTAGTGGCCCTGATGGTTGCAGCTAATTTTCAGATGGTTTTGGCCCAGATTTTTAATTTCCTTCTGAGTCTCTTGAACTTGGCTGTGATAATTTTTGCATTGTCTGTTTCTTGGGTGGGCTGATTCCAATTTTCAGTAACCACCTGCTTGAAGTCTGGGTGTTTGATACGTCCAAAACGTATCTATAATTTCTGCTTGTTTCATGCCTCTTTTGTGTGATATTGCTATGATATTGATGAACTTTCATACAGTTTTGATCATATTTGGACTAACCTATTAACTCAGTGCACCCCAGTGCCAGTTCCTGTTTTCTGCTGTTTTTCTATTTCAGGTTTCCCCCATATTAAATGTGCTCCAAAAATTCGGGAAAAATCCAATAAAAAATCAGCGTAGAAGAAGCTTCGGGAATCACCGAGGGGGGGGGGGGGCAGAGGGGACCCACCAGGGCCCCAGGCGCCCTCCCGGCGCGCCCTAGGGTGGGGCCGCGCCAGGGGGCCGCCTGGACCCCTGGTGGCCCCCCTGGCTGCCACCCTTCGCCTATATATCCCTCGTGACGTGAAACCCCCGTGACGGGAACCCTTTTTCGCGATCTCTCCTATGTTCCGCCGCCACCTCGCTTCCAAGATCGGGAGCACCAGAAGACCTCTTCCCGGCTTCCCACCACCATGGATGCTTCCCGGATGAACCGTGAGTAGTCCACCTTGGACCATGTGTCTATGATCAGTAGCTATGTGATGTTCTCCTCCCCTCTTTGTTCTTCATGGATTAGACCTCGTGAGCTGCCCTACATGATCGAGGCACTTATGTAATATTTCTGTTGTTGCTATGCTGAGTTTGCTGGGATCCGATGGATTATGAGACTATGTTCAGATTGTGTTTGAGTAATATATTTGATTCTCCTCTTTTATATTTATGTTCTAGAGTAATTCTTGCATGTTCTCCGTTGCTGTTTATTGCTTTGGCCAAGTAGTAGGTAGTGACTCCAAGAGGGAGCGTTATGCATGATTGTGGGTTCATGCCCCCTGATGACTAGCTTGAGTGACAGAAACATGAGTCTAGGGGATGTGTTGTTGCCACAAGGGGGAAAACAACGGTGCTTGTACTTGCGGGTGCAAGGATTGTTTACTTTACGCAAAGTTCTTTAATGCAGTTGTCCGTTGCTTTGAGTTTAGACTTTGGGTGGAATTCGCAACTTACTACCAGCGAGATGTTCTAGATAGATATCTCAAGGTGGATGATTAGTGGGTAGATGCAGATGGATTTCGGTCTACTTGTCTTGGCGTACCGCCCGTGCTTTTGAGCCTCTTCCTTTCTTTATAGCATAGTTAGCATTGTTTGCGCACATAATCCTGTCAATTGCCCAGCTGTAAATTTTTTACCTCGCATGGCTATTTTATCGTCTTTTGGGAGAGAGATATCACTAGTGAACATCATAGGACCCCGGTCCATATTTTCAACACTGTTTACACCCACTATCAATTTACTGCTATATTTACTTCTCCGTTGCTATCATTATCATTATTATCTCGTGTGTTTTATCCTTTGTAAACAACAAGACCGGAGGAATTGACAACTTCTCTGTACTCGTTGGGAAGCAAAGTTATTTGCTGTGTGTGCAGGTCCAGGTCAAGGAAGCAACTTTTGTCTAAAACGGTGCCATTGTTTCTTTGCCACCTCCTTGTCGTCATTGGAGTCCTACTGGTCGATCCTAAACCTTAGCATCTTCGCTATGGGAAATTGCCGCTGTCTACATCTCAACCTTCCACTTTGGGTAACCAACGAGGGGGCGTTAAATCGTACCATCAGTGTTCTAACCAAAAGTTTTCAAATCTAAAAACTTTGGACTTAGGGATGGAAGTTCCAATGGATGTGCAGCATGGAGTGTGGTCAGAGGTTGTTTTAGCCAGTGTTCTAGTGGTGGTGCTGGGATAAGAGCTGGTCCAGTGTTCAGAAGTAAAAACCCAGATTGGTGCTTCAAATTTCTTTGGAAAAGAGAATGGTGCAGAGAGAGAGGGAACAAATGGTGTTAATTTTTGTTGCTTTTACTAGTTGGTGGGTGCATATGCTTCCGTGAGCCATTTGAGATTTCCGAATTATATCCCACTTGAATGAAATCCGTTTGAATTTGTACGATTTTACCATATTTTTGTTGAACTGTTGACTAACGGATGCAACCATATGGCCGGCTCCCACATCATTACCCGCAGATTGATCCCCTTATCCAGGAATGGATGCAGTGTCCGTTTCAAGGCCGGTGTTGGAGACGCTCTTAGCAATCTTTTGAGATGATTTTGTTCGGCTACCAGCGTTCGGATGAGATGATCTTGCTCAACTACTGATGTTCATCCATGAACATTTTACCAATAACAATGACAACACCGCTTCAAATGTTTGCAATATGTATTCTTACTCCTACTGTTGTACAGTAATATTTACCAACAATAGTTATTGCAGTGTGCAACATTTTGATGGGAATAACACATTATGACCTTTTTATTACTAATTTGAGAACTGTACTAGAGCAACACCGCGCCATATTTCAATCCAACAACTCGGACAACAAACTTAGACGACAAGGATCGGAAAGAACCGGACTGGAAAACAGTCTTGCAAGGCTTTGTCGCGATGACGGCAGTTGGGGTTGGGCATTTCAAACTCCCATCGATAACATTCATCACATTTGCACGTCCTTGAATTAAACATCAATGTTACAAACACCCGTCACATTTCTCATGTCCCATGTCATGCAAGGTCTGCGGTGTCCCCCTTATCAACGGATGAATGCGGCGTCCGTTTTATGGCTATTGTTGGAGATGCTTTTAGCAGTCTTTTGAGATGATCTTGTTCGGCTATCAGTGTTCGGATCTATGCAAAGGCCGAATGTACTTACTTAAATCTTTTGAGTAATAAAGCTTTTTATCCAAAAAACATCAGCGTTCAGATGGCATGATCTTGCTCAGCTACTGATGTTCAGCCATGGACATTTTACCGGTATCAATGAGAACAACTTTGATTGCCATGTTTAACACTTCAAATGTTTGGAATCTGTATTTTCACTGTAGGAGTAATATTTAGCAACAATCATTATTGCAGTGCTCAACATTTTGTTGGGAACAAGACATTATAACCTTTTTATCACTCCTTTCGTTCTAAATTAGATGATTTTTATTGTGTATATATCTACATATACATGTGAATAAATGAAAGTCATCTAATTTAAAATGAAGGAAGTACTATTTTAAGAACAGTACTAGAGCAACACCGCGCCATATTTCAATCAAACAACTTGGACATCAAACTTAGACGACAAGGATCGAAAAGAACCGGACTGCAAAACACAGTCTTACTAGACTTTGTGGTGATGATGACAGTTGGGCAGTTCAAACTCCCATCGATAACATTCATCACATTTCGGACGTCCCTGAATTAAGCATCCATGTTACAAACACTCGTTACATTTCTCAGGTCCCATGCAAGGGCTACTAGCTCCACTCTACTGGCCTAAAGCAACGACAAACTCACAAGCACATCTGATCCTAGCGACGACATCGAACGGCCACGTATAGAGCCGGCTAGAACATGGGCGGCGGCATGGCCCCGGCGGCGGCGGCGTCGTGGGCGCTGCGGGCCTGGTGGCAGAGCTGGCGGAGCCTGGTGGGCACGTACCAGACGGCGAGGCGCGGGTGCGCGGCGAAGACGGCGTCGATGTCGAAGCCGTGGCGCGCGGCGATGTCCACCAGCGGCGCGTAGCAGGCCTGCCGCCACGCGCCGACGTTCTCACCGCGCGCCTTGTACGCCCTCCGGAGCGCGTCGGAGGCGTCCTCGTCCAGGCAGTGCAGCGCGTAGCAGTGCACGTAGTGCCGCATCTTGGGCTTGTTGATGTAGCTCGCCCCCACCTTGCTCGCGTACCTGAACACCTGGTTCGTCACCTGCGCCCCAAGTACACGAGTTAGATCAGTTCAGACTACAGAGCTCGTCATGCGTCGCACAGTGCGCGGGGCTCAGTCCACTCTCTCCGGTGCGGTGCAGCCTGACGGACCGTCGCATCACCATGGAATCCGGTCAGGCGAGCGGTGGCGCGCGCGCACGCACAGTGGCAGGCGGAGCACGGGGGAGATCACATGGCTCGTGGTACTTACGTGGCAGGGGAGCTGGGCTAGGGGCCGGCTGCGTCTGCCTCCATGCCATGCACGCCTACCTGATGCCAAGCTAGGCGCCGACAGGACAGCACAGGGCGGGCAGGCTTTCGGGGGCCTATCCATGGCTGACACGGGATCTTTTCCAGGTTTTGTACCACGACGACGACTGCCCGTTGGGCGTCGTCGGCGTGCGTGTCTAGCTAGCACCGGGAAATGATAGTGATAGTGCTTGCATCTACGGATTTGTTTTCTACGTGCGCGCGTGTAAGAAAACTACTAGTGCGACGTGCATGGAGCCAATGAAACAGGGACAACGGCATGTCCAGGACTGCCAAACCACATTTCATATGGACACTTGTGACTGTGAGTATCTAATTCACCTTGACAACGTCAATTTTCGACTCTTTTGTTGGTCAAACTTTGGCTTACTAAGGTTTTGCATGGTTAAGTGAGAACTAAGCAGGTTCTTACTCACTCATATAACTATTATCGAAGTTCGAAGGCACATGATTTCTTCAGCTAAGGGCAAGAGCAAACAAGCCATTTAGATAAGGGCCATGGCTACTTTTGCAAACCCTAATATGCAGTGCTTAGAAATCTTGGTCATGTTTAAACACAGAGATTTCGTATGGTTAAGTGCGAACTAAGCAGGTTGCTACTCCTATATAGTAAGTATTATCGAAGTTAGAAGGCACATGATTTCTTCAGAGAAGGGCAAGGGCAGACAAGCCATTTAGATAAGGGACATGACTACTTTGGCAAACCCTATAATATGCACTCCTTAGAAAACTAGGTCATGTTAAAACTTTAAACTACATGGGTTTGGCTGAGCCTGCTTTTCTTAACCCTAGTTACACCTTGATATAGCATGTACACATTTCCAGAGTTTTATCACTTCCACTATTATAAATCTAATCTAAGACCCAAACTCATCGCTTGTGTCATCACAGTATACTGGGCTACTGGCTCATCTTCAATTAATCTTTTGTACTTGTTGGCAGTAAGCCAGTGAGTGACATATATATGCAGATGCCAACGGTACATGAATGTGAGTGCAAATTTCTAAACTAACATGAAATATGCTTGCTTCCATCTTTCTCCAGCCTCGAAAGAAATTTATGAGATGACAGTGCGTAGGTAGTACACAAATGAACCAAACTGTCAGTAATAATCAATACTATCTTGAGTAGTCACTTTGAGTTCAGTAGCTGACATGCAGATGTATTCAGATTCAGAGCAGCCATAATTATTATAGTAGTGGAGAGAGTTGCGTAGCAATGGCGAATTATGCGTACCTTGGTTGGAGACTTCTGGCCATGCAGCTTGGCCATGGACTGCACCTGGAGGAGGAAGAGGCGGCACTGCTCGTAGAGATGGAACAGGTAGTCCAGCCCGTTCTTCTTGGCCCTCGCCACCTCGCCGGGCTCCGTCACCACGAACGGGTGCTCCCTCTGCCGCTCCCCGCCGACGCATCCGCCCGCTGACGACTCCGTCGACTCCGACCGGCCGCCGCCGCCAACGTCCTCGTGCTCGTCCCCCTGCATCATGTCCAGCCGCAGCTCGCCCACCTTCTTCCTCCTCGCCTTCTTGGCCTTCCTCGCCGCGGACCCGTTCTTCTGCTTCTTCCCCGACACCATCATCCTCATGGCGTCGTCTTCGCCGCTCGCCGCCCCATCCCGCTCGTTCGACAGCACTGTTCGATCAAACGTACGCACGCACGACGATTAGCTAACTGACGACATCACACGCATGGTAGTACGTGAATGGATAATCACCTTCTTGGGAGGCGCCGTCGATGGTGCTCCCGCACGGGTGCCCGTGGTGGCGGCACCCTGGCGACATCAGGCGGCCGCGCTCGGCACGCAGCGCGGCGCGAAGGCCGAACCGCTCGCCGATGAGCAGGTCCCAGCGGAACAGCCCGGCGAGCGCGGCGGTCATGTCGTCGAGCTCGCGCTCCGTCATGACGAGGAGGGTGCTGGCCGTGAACCCGAGCTCGGAGATGCGCGCCACCGTGGACGCGCGCACGCCGTAGCCGGCCACGAGGTCCTCGAGCTCCCTGGGCGCGTTCAGCGCAGGGGGAGGCGGCGGCGGGGGAGGAGGGGGCACGGCGGCCGGAGCCGGCGGGCCGAGGTCCCACCGGAAGGGGTGCGCGGCCAAGAAGGCGTCGTTGGGATCCATGCCGCTGCTCCTTCTTCCTCTTCTTCCTTGTGTTATGCCTTTGCCGTGGCCGTGCTCTGCGGAGCGCAATGGCAACGGGGGGCGGCATATAAAGCGGCGTGGTGCTGCTGCATGCACGCACCGCATCCATGCAAGCGGTTGACTTGACAAATCCTACTCTTGCTGGCTTGGGATGGATGGATGTCTATCCGTTGCATTGATTCGTGCATGCTCTGTCGTTTCGTTTGGCCGATGCTTGCTTGAAGCGAGAGAGCTATGGGCTATGGGAGGCTATGGTTCTGTGAAAACGACTAGTCCTGTAGAAAGCTGGGTGGCGATTTGACACTGTAGATTCTAGCGCCTATTACGTGCTGGATGGCACATAAAAAGAAGACACGGTAAACCTAATAATACACCAGCAGCAGCGCGCAGCGCACTGTGTAGTCCTATCACGGCGTGCGTGCGTGCATGCATCAGTGGCACTGTGCACGTCGCAAAGCTCTTCCAAAAGATCTCCGTCTTTTGCTGGGTGCTTTCTCCTGCGTCTGCATGCGCCCCCTGTTTTCTTCCACACCACATGTTTGCTAAAGTAAATGAAGCGTATAAAAGGGCTTAATTAGACCTTTTGTGTGCAACTAATGAGACTGGATACACCAAAAAAAATGAGACTGGATACACCATACACGTCGAAATAAAGAGTGAGTCGGATTTTCTTTACCATCTTGAACCTTCTGATCGATCAGTCCATGAGAGTAAATAGCATAAAACTATTAAAATGGGATCATCGTTTTGAGAAAATATCACCTTTAAAAATTTTGCGGATACCTATCGTGTTAGAGATTTTTTTTATTTTTAAAAAATATACAATCCCAATAATGATTGTGTTAGCAATTTTTAACCGTGATTATGATTGTTGGGACCCATTTGTTTGATTTAATTTTTACAAAAAGGTCCCTGAAAAAATAAAGCAATTAGTTCCCTGTGCTCGGGCGGCAGGGGCGGCTCCAGATGAGGTGGCGCCAAACACGACGGCACGAGGTGGCGCATGGCGCCGCGGGGGACGAGGACGACCAGAAGGGTTCTTGGTCCTTTCCGTAAATGGTGTGAATTGGTTGGCTGAAGAAGGAGGAATCGAAGTTTGAGCATTAGGAATAATGGGAATCTTGAGTTGTGTTCGTCAATGTCCAAAGGTAGAAGAAGATGCCCTTATATAGTAACCCTAGGAATCTACCCATTGGAGTTGTCTGTAAAGTCAAATGTTCTGACATAAATCGAAGGTTCCGACTTAAGTCGGACATTCTAACCTAGGCACTGACCCATCCTCCGAGTTGTCCTAAAGAACCACTGACCTCAACCCGAAGGACAAGTCGGATGCTCCGAGAGGAAGTCGGACATTCTGACCCAAGGTCTGACTTACCCTCCGACTTGGCCGCAGACTCATTGACCTAAAAGTCAGAGGATAGGTGAGAGGTTTCGACCCCAACGTCCAACATCTCAGAGGTTCTGACATATGGTCCAACATGCCCTCTAACTTGGGCGCAGGCTCACTGGCCTAAAAATCAGAGGATAGGTCGGATGTTCCAACCCAAACATCCGACATGTCGGAGGTTCTGACATATATGGTCCGAAATGCCCTCTGACTTTGATAACCTGAGTAGATTTTCTAGAAGGATGGCTTCTCATTCCTTGACACTGACAAAGATCATTAGCAAAGAATATGAGATCCCTCAAACACCATTCCCGACACTTTCCAAATTAATAAGAAAGAGGTCTTCTCGCTATCAGAACTTCCAATCCGAAAATGAAAAGCAACACAACATGTCCCTTTCTCCTTTTGATCTAGGGGAAATGATGCCAACACACATGCTTTATACATTATACCTGTAACCTGAAAGTTCACTCAAAGCAGGGTTAGGGACCTTAATCATAATGTTACTGATACGTCCAAAACGTATCTATAATTTCTGCTTGCTCCATGCATGTTTTGTGTGATATTGCTATGTTCTAGATACACTTTCATACATTTTTGATCATATTTGGACTAATCTATTAACTCAGTGCACCCCAGTGCCAGTTCCTGTTTTCTGCTGTTTTTCTATTTCAGTTTTCCCCCATATAAAAAGTGCCAGAAAAATTCGGGAAAATTCAGATAAAAAATCAGCGTGGAGGAAGCTTCGCAAAGAGCCCAGGAGGGGACAGAGGGGAGCCAGGGGGGCCCAGGCGGCCACCCGGCGCGGCCCCACCCCTGGCCGCGCCAGGGGGGCGCCTGGGGCCCCTGGTCCACCTCTGGCTGCCCCCCTTCGCCTATTTATTCTCCGTCACTGGAAAACTCCAAAAGAGGAACCCTATTCCGCGAACTCGCCTCTGTTCCGCCGCCGCCGCGCTTCTGAAGATCGGGAGCACCAGAGGACCTCTTCCCGGCACCCTGCCGGAGGGAGGATTGACCTCCGGGAGTCTCCTCTCCACCATGGATGCTCCCGGGATGTCTCGTGAGTAGTTTTCCTTGGACCATGGGTCCGTGATCAGTAGCTATGTGATGTTCTCCTCCCCTCTTTGATCTTCATTGTTTAGACCTCGTGAGCTGTCCTACATGATCGAGGCATCTTTGTAATATTTCTGCTATTGCTATGTTGAGTTTGATAGGATCTGATGGATTATGAGATTATGTTCAGATTGTGATAGAGTAATATATTTGGTTTTTATCTCTTATATTTTTGTTCCTAAGTAATTCTTGCATGTTCTGTTGCTGTTTATTACTTTGGCCAAGTAGTAGGTAGTGACTTCAAGAGGGAACGTTGTGCTAGATTGTGGGTTCAATGCCCCCCGATGACACGCTTGAGTGACAGAAACATGAGTCTAGGGGATGTGATGTTGCCACAAGGGGGAAAACAACGGTGCTTGTGACCGCGGTCACAAGGATTGTTTACTTTACGCAGAGTTCTTTTTAATGCAGTTGTCTGTTGCTTTGGGATTACACTTTGGGTGGGGCTCGCAACTTAATACCAGCGAGATGTTCTGGATATATATCTCAAGGTGGATGATTAGTAGTAGATGCAGATGGATTTCGGTCTACTTATCTTGGCGTACTTCCTGTGCTTTTGAACCTCGTCCTTTATTTTGTAGCATAGTTAGCATTGCGGTGCGTTCATAATCCCGTCAATTTCCTTTCTGTAATTTGTTTACCTCGCATAGCAACTTTATCGTCTTTTGGGAGAGAGACATCACTAGCGAACATCACGTATCCCGGTCCATATACTCATTATTGTTTCCACGCTATATTTACTTTACTGCTTTTACTTGCTATCATTATCCCTTGCATTTTATCCTTGTGAACAACAAGACCGAAGAGATTGACAACCTCTCTGAACTTCGTTGGGAACAAAGTTATCTGTGTCTGTGTGCAGGTTCGCGTCAGTTGCGCCGCTGACACCTACTTATCATCTCTGGAGTCCTGCTGGAGACAAACCTTGGTATCTTCACCGAGGGAAAACTGCTGCTGCACTACATCTCAACCTTCCACTTGGGGTAACCAACGAAGGGGCGAGAAGCCATCAAGCAAGTTTTCTGGCGCCGTTACAGGGGACTCCAAGTGCTAAGATAGGGGAGTTGCACACTACCCTTTACCTTTGTTTTTTAGTCTTGTTAGTTTATCTTTCAGTTTTTATCTTTGTGTCTTTTATCAAAAACTACAAAAAAAAATTATCTTGCTAGTTGTCATTATGTCTGGCCCTTTTGCCTTTGTTGAGACAGAGGTTCTCACCTTTAAACAAAAAGGTGGAGAAAGTTTAAAAGATGCTTGGTATAGAATTAATGATTCTCAAAAAAGAGCCACCAAGAAGCAATCCACTACTATCCTGCTTAGATTTTTTTATGTCGGGATTACTCCTTGGAATAGGTTCATATTAGATACTGCTATCAATGGGAATTTTCTAGAAGCCCCGACTTGGGAGTCTCTTAATGTTATTGAAAATCTTGTTGGAAATCTCCCTATTGCTAGCATACAAGAAGATATAACTCTATCTCACAATATGAAGAAACTTGAAAAGATAGAGTTAGAAATACCAAGTATAACTAGGATAAATGAGTTGGATCGCAAGATTCAAGGGAATTTGAATAGGCTTGATAGCTCCATGCTTAAAATTATTAAAACTTTGGAGGTCATCAAATCCCGTGATACGGATCTTTCTAGGATAGATAAGATTGAGGAAATCATTAATACTCTAGGAACTACTTTTTCCTCAATCAAACCAAAAAAGGTAGAGACTTCGGCAAGAAGGGAACCTAAGTTCATTTATGTCCCTAAGGTTCCCCGACCTAAAAATAAACCACCTATTGCCAAAGAAGTTGAAACCGTGAAAACTTTGGAAGAAATACCTATCTTTGATAATTTTCCGCCTTTTGGTATTCTCCCTAGAAGTATCTTCATTAGGCCTTTATTTGAAAGACCTCTTAAGACTAGTTGTACAATTGAAGAGCTTTTTGATGATCTTGTTAATAATTCAATTGATACAACTTGATCTTTTGCATCATGCCTAGCTTAAAGGCATAAAAGAAAGCACTTTCGGGAGCCAGCCCGCAACGAATTTAGGTGTTTCTTTTTGCTTTTGTTGTGTCTTGATGATTGTTACTTTTGTAGCAACATCATTGTATCTTTATTTTTCAGCTTTGTGCCAAGTTATAGCCTCTTACGGCAAGGGAAGTAAAAGTTGTGACGTGCTGTCCAGAAAACAGATTTTGTCCTCGTGACCAGAAAAATTCCAGAAAAATCCCAGTTCATCTTTTTGAACTGAAATTGTTACACAGTATGCTTTATACAATTACGAAACTTCTGTATGTTCTGAGTTTTTTGATTTGAGTTGCAGAAGTGCCCCTAATAATTCTTTACTATCTGCTGTTCTGTTTTTCACAGATTCTGCCACGTTTTGTCTCTCCTTACTTTTGCAAACCTTAAGCTTGCTTTTTCTTTGCAAAAACTTTTTGACACTCTTGAGAAACAGTAGATCTTCAATATTATCTTTATATCCAGTGGGGAAAATTATTTATTAAGGGTACTAACGTCTCTAATCAGCTTATGATGAGTTATGTATGAAGGGAGTTTTCAAGTGTGCGATGGAAGATGATGAAAGAAGATCCAGGAGTGTCAAGCGCTCAAGCTTGGGGATGCCCCCATGCATCCCCAATAAATATTCAAGGAGAATCATGCGTCTAAGCTTGGGGATGCCCCCGTGCATCCCCTTCTCCATCAACAATCATCAGTTCGTCCTTCGTCTCACTATATTTTTATCACTTCATGCGTTATGTGCTATGCTTGGAGCGTCTCGCTCTTAGGTTTTGTTTTTAGTTTTCTTTAGCTTTGATTGTTGTTCATAACAAGTTAGATCCTTTCTTACTTTGTGTGGGAGAGAAACACGCTCCACTTTCAAAATTTAGAACACATCATAGGATTTTTCCTGCCTATCTTTTTGCTGTTGTGTGTTCTTTATCTTTTCATAGCTACTGCCTTGTTTAGTTTTAGTTTTAGTTTGTCTTTATCAAGAGCCTTGGCTTTTGGTTATTTTGTTGCTGCAAATATTTTTAGTTTTCATGTTTATCTTGTTAAGAGAGTTGGTTGTTGCACTGAGTTGTGTCTTGTCTTGAAAGTAGGTAATTGAGGTTGCTATTTAATTTTAGTAGTAGCTTGCAATAGTTTTGAGGTATTGATGTAAGTAATGTTTGAACTTTTGGTGTCAAGAGCTCTAGCCTATTAGTGATAGGTGTCGTATTTTGGGCAATCCGTGTGTATTTTCAAAACCTACAAAAGTAGTTGAGAACTCTAGCTACTAGATGGATCACTACTCTTCTGAGGGGTCGAATATCAGAGAACACTCACGTACCATGAGTTGAGGATGCGCAAGGATAACCAAACCCCCATACACTCCTCCTCGGGGTACTTGTCTCTTTGTGAACCTCCTCATTAGATTGAGAGTTACCGATAATAAGTGCATGAGTTCTTCAAACTAATGTAAGTATTGAAAGTTGACACTTCCACCTTCCCATATTTTGCTAGCCTCTCCTGTGCCGTGCATTGCCTTCTTCTCACTCCGAGAGTTGGTGTCCACCTTCGCCGGTACATCCAAACCCTTGGCATGATACGCTCTGTCATCATAAGCCTCCTTACATCTTTCCTCAAAACAGCCACCATACCTACCTATCAAGGCATTTCCATAGCCTTTCCGAGTTATATTGCCATGAAACTTCCACCTCTTCATGACTTGATCTTCATGTCATACATGTTCCTGCTACACTGGCAGCGACATACATTGCATACATCATGTAGTTACTTCTTCTTTATGATTTTGAGTACCTTGTAAAGTGTGAAAGATTTCCTTTACCTTCTTGTAAAATAGAGTGTTGCCCTTAAGTGAGGAAAAAGATCCCAAAGTGGACACAATAAAAGATCCCAAAGAGGACAAATGAGAGTTAAATAGAAAGAGCCATTGAGGCCACCAAAAAATACAAAAAAATAGTAAAAAGAGAAAAAGAAATAAAAAGAGAGAAAGGGGCAACACTACTATCCTTTTGAGAGATCCACACTAGTACTCCCTTTATATCCTTGTACTCCATAGAGATGATCTTTTTGCATATAGTTCCATTGGAGAGCTTCCTAGCTCGTGTGTGCATCCGTTGCATGGAAATCCCTACTCCTCACATCATATCTATCATTTGGCATCTCTTGCCTATGATTGTCCTCATTGATGTGAGCCTTTCTCTTCCTTTTTGTCTTCCTCCTCCACCATATTTCTCTCTTTGCCATCCTAAGTGTCAACTCTCGTGCTTACGCTCATCCATTGCATGAGTGCTCAAAATGTTGAAAAGGAGTTGATCATTTTGACTTGTACCTGGCTAGTGGTCTGGGGATGAGTCAAGATAAGATTCGAAAGAAGACCAAGTGTGAAACTTTAGTAGATTGAGTTATCAACACAAAAATACGTTTTTCTCGTATTCCCTATCCCCCTTCTTGCACGCAAACACCATTTGGAGACATTCGAGTCACGGACAGCGAGAGCTCTTGCACCTAATGTTCTTTTGTTACTTGTTTCAATGCTAATATAGACTCTTGCATGTTATGACTTGAATTGAATCTCTAACCTTGATTGCTTTACTTTTCAAAGTTCTTTTATGGTTGCTAGCATGTCACCACAGAAATTATACTGTTATCATTTACCTACTCGAGGACGAGCAGGAATTAAGCTTGGGGATGTTGATACGTCCAAAACGTATCTATAATTTCTGCTTACTCCATGCATGTTTTGTGTGATATTGCTATGTTCTAGATACACTTTCATACATTTTTTTTAATCATATTTGGACTAATCTATTAACTCAGTGCACCACAGTGCCAGTTCCTGTTTTCTGTTGTTTTTCTATTACAGTTTTCCCCCATATAAAAAGTGCCAGAAAAATTCGGGAAAATTCAGATAAAAAATCAGCGTGGAGGAAGCTTCGCGAAGAGCCCGGGAAGGGACAGAGGGGAGCCAGGGGGGCCCAGGCGGCCACCCGGCGCGGCCCCACCCCTGGCCACGCCAGGGGCGCCTGGCGCCCCTGGTCCACCTCTGGCTGCCCCCCTTCGCCTATTTATTCTCCGTCACTGGAAAACTCCAAAAGAGGAACCCTATTCCGCGAACTCGCCTCTGTTCCGCCGCCGCCGCGCTTCCGAAGATCGGGAGCACCAGAAGACCTCTTCCCGGCACCCTGCCGGAGGGAGGATTGACCTCCGGGAGTCTCCTCTCCACCATGGATGCTCCCCGGATGTCTCATGAGTAGTTTTCCTTGGACCATGGGTCCGTGATCAGTAGCTATGTGATGTTCTCCTCCCCTCTTTGATCTTCATTGTTTAGACCTCGTGAGCTGCCCTACATGATCGAGGCATCTTTGTAATATTTCTGCTATTGCTATGTTGAGTTTGATAGGATCTGATGGATTATGAGATTATGTTCAGATTGTGATAGAGTAATATATTTGGTTTTTATCTCTTATATTTTTGTTCCTAAGTAATTCTTGCATGTTCTCCGTTGCTGTTTATTGCTTTGGCCAAGTAGTAGGTAGTGACTTCATGAGGGAACGTTGTGCTAGATTGTGGGTTCATGCCCCCCGATGACACGCTTGAGTGACAGAAACATGAGTCTAGGGGATGTGTTGTTGCCACAAGGGGGGAAACAACGGTGCTTGTGACCGCGGTAACAAGGATTGTTTACTTTACGCAGAGTTCTTTTTAATGCAGTTGTCTGTTGCTTTGGGTTTACACTTTGGGTGGGGCTTGAAACTTAATACCAGCGAGATGTTCTGGATAGATATCTCAAGGTGGATGATTAGTAGTAGATGCAGATGGATTTCGGTCTACTTATCTTGGCGTACTGCCTGTGCTTTTGAACCTCGTCCTTTCTTTTGTAGCATAGTTAGCATTGCGGTGCGTTCATAATCCTGTCAATTGTCTTTCTGTAATTTGTTTACCTCTCATAGCTTTTTATTGTCTTTTGGGAGAGAGACATGACTAGCGAATATCACGTATCCCGGTCCATATCCTCATTATTGTTTCCACGCTATATTTACTTTACTGCTTTTACTTGCTATCATTATCCCTTGCATTTTATCCTTGTGAACAACAAGACCGGAGAGATTGACAACCTCTCTGAACTTCGTTGGGAACAAAGTTATCTGTGTCTGTGTGCAGGTCCGCGTCAGTTGCGCCGCTTACACCTACTTATCATCTCTGGAGTCCTGCTGGAGACAAACCTTGGTATCTTCACCGAGGGAAAACTGCTGCTGCACTACATCTCAACCTTTCACTTGGGGTAACCAACGAAGGGGCGAGAAGCCATCAGTTACTAACACCAAAACCTCCATTAGGGAAAATATCCTAACATAAGGTTAAGGGACGTCGTGGTTAGGGGGGTGTCACATAAACCTGCTATTTAGCCATTTTAAGCATATTTCGTAGGCTATATCATATTAGGCGTCCTGTGTTGATTTTTCTGCTCCACAAACCCAGTGCATGGTTAGGAGACGTAACAAAAACATGTTGTTGTTTACCGTTTTAGACTCGTTTCATGGGCTATAACACAGTGGTTATGGATCACAGTCGACTTTTTTGCTTCATGATCGTGATGCACTGTTACTCAGACGTCGCAAAAACTCATTGTTTTTTATCATTTCGGGCCTGCGCAATGTTTTTACGTCTTCGGGTTGAATTTTATGTACATGGACCCGATACATTGTTACGGAGGTGTCGTAGAATATAGCTAATTTTCTTTATTTCTGGCTCGATTCATGGACTGTAGCACACTATTTTGGGGGATACCGTATTGATTTTTCTGCTATGTGCACCCGATGCATGGTTAGGGGAGTTATTCATCATTTCAAGACCGTCTATGGGCCATAGAACACTATACCTGGATTCTCGGATTGATTGTTCTACTTTGTAAACTCGATGATTGTTACCGAGACGTCGCAAAAGCTCATTGTTTTCACCATTTTGGATCTAATACGTGGGTTATAGCATAGTAATTTTGGCGTCCTAGTTTGATTGTTCCGGTGTCGGGTGCTCGTCTTTAATGACAACGTAGAAGTGGTCCCACGTTTGGTCCATGGTGATGCTGGCACAGACCTACGCGGGCTAGGGCTCGGTCTCGGCATGTGACACCGCCTGCATCATCGCCGTCTCTTCCTCGCTCAACTCTAACAATCTCATCGGCAAGCCGACCTCTATGTGGCGCGCACGCCGGGCTTGCCAGCTGGCCACCAGACGGGCCAACTCACGCTTCTGGTCCGTCGATAGGTTCTTCCACATGGAGCTAGAGCTCGCCGTCATGACGAAAGTGTAGAATGGGAGAAGTGCAGATAGTGCAGTGCGCAGAGAATTTGAAATAGTGGGACGTCCGAGGGCGTCGGTTGAATGACGGTTTGAATGCGGAGCGCCGGAGTGTGTTTCTCGGTCGTCACTCCTGCTCTATGCCGGTAGACAGGACAACAAGCGACCGGTTTCAATTCGACGGATAACCATCCCATCCCTCTATCCGACATTTAACAGGTGCGTAGGCCGAAGCTCTCGTTCGGCGCGTGTCTTCGGTATTGAACATCACGAAGAACGGAGCTACGACTCTAGTGGACCGTTATGTCGTTCTGGACAAACATCAATGTCGGTTCCAGTGAGTGATCGCTGCCTCTCAACCGGTATGAATGCGTGGCCACTACTTCGCATGCGGAAATGGTTTTTTACGCAAAAAAAAATTAGGTGGAACTTGGTTGTCGGGCGAGGTGTTTCAGCAGTCCGGTCTCCCGCAAAATCCCCGTCCGGTTTGTGTTAGATTTGTAAGAAACCGATTATGCGGATTGTCTCGTGAGCGGATACACGATAGAACTGGATGACGAATATGATTCGAGCAACCCGATTCGAATGGATGTGAAAGGTTAAGAGTTGCCGTTGGAGATGACTTAATACTATAATGGTCAAATTATTGTCGAATCTAACCGCTCAACCGTTCGTTGAGACATTGAACTCAAAAGTCAGAAACAGGGTCAGGTGGTGGTTCGTGTACGATGAGGCAAAGGTGATTGCCCGGGAATTCTCTTCTGGCATTTTAGGAAGATAGAACTAGGGACTGCGAACAGGATTGCTCACGAGCTTGCTTCAATGGCTCCGGGTGATTTCTTCCTGCCGACGAGTGTGTCTATGTAGATGTGATTTTATAAAATGTACATGCAGTTCTCGTACGTGGTTTGAGAAAGAGAACATATAACAGTAGTGTTTTATTTTCGCTAAGCCGCAAGTATCAAAAGCAAGTGAATATTATCACACCGCTATTTCTTGTTGCCCAACCGCTTCGACGGAGTATGTCGGCCACACGACTGCACACGATCCACAGTCAGAACTTGGACGTCAAGTGAGATATCGATCTCCTGCTCTAGCATTAACGAATCCGGAAACTGAAAGTAACACGCCGGATCATTGGAGTGGTCAAAGGAAAATTTCCTCCTAGCTGGTGGATACAAACCAACCGATCCAGGCTTTCCCCTCTGCCTCCCCGCAAACAAACACGCGAGCATAGTGTTCCACAGGACTGATGACAGTACGTGGGATTCCCGGCCCGGGACGGTGCAATTTGACTGGCTGCTACTCTCACTCACTTGGATCAAACTGCTCCATCAAGCCCCGATGGCCCCGCCCAGGTCGCGTTTCAGGCTGCGGTGAAGCCGTGAATGATGCTCGTCTAGTTGCGTCGCTCGCCATGCGGACGGCATCTCATCCTGCTCATGGCGTGTCCGAGGACAGGACAGGAGCGTATCTACCTGCTCCGGCTGTACCCGACGTGTCACCCTCGCGTACTGGCGGCGGGGCCACCTGGTCACCGCTCATTCATGGAGATCATTTTTTTTTGCGATAGGCATTGAATGCTGGCCGAGGGCATTGCGCGACTGATCACTATGACCGACACTGATGTCCGTCAGTTTCGACACGACTGTTCATTGGATAGACAGATCTTAGGAGTTACCTGCCATGTTGCTGAAGGTGGATATAACCAAGGCGTTCGACAGCATCTCCTGGGAGTTTATGCTGCAGCTGCTGCAAAAAAAGGGGTTCAGTACTCGTTGGATCAGTTGGATAGCAGGAATTTTAGCCACGACAACCACCCGGATCCTTGTCAATGGAGAGCTCACTGACATAATCCATAACTCGAGGGGCTTGCGCCAAGGAGATTTGTTGTCCCCTGTCCTCTTCGTCATCGCTATGGACACGCTGGCGGCAATGACTAAATTTGCAAGACGAAATGGAGTGCTCAACCGCCTTGGCAGGCTGCAACCCAAAGTCAGAGCCTCGTTGTACGCCGATGATGCAATCTTCTTCCTCAACACCAGCGAGTCCGAGTTCCGAGGGATCATAACCTTGCTGCAGATTTTTGGTGATGCCACTGGGCTGCATGTCAACTGGACAAAGAGCATTGTTGTACCGATCGGATGCACGACAGAGTGGCTTTCCACTGAGGTCATCAGAGACACGGACTGTTCAATCACCTGATTCCCAATAACTTACCTTGGTATGCCGCTGTCTGATACACGCCTTCGACGGATAGACCAGCAGCCCACCATTGACAAACTCGCCAAAAGGCTAGGAGGATGGTAGGCCATGCACATTGCCCTTCCTGGCAGGATAGAATTGGTTAGAGCGACACTTTCGTCTATGGTAACTTATCAGTTTATGGCGCTAGCACCTCCAGCATGGTTTATCAAAAAAATAGACAAAATCAGAAGGGGATTCTTATGGGCGCAAGAGGGACAGGCGATAGCCGGAAAGAGCCTGGTCAGCTGGCAGGCGGTGTGCAGACCCAAGGAGTTGGGTAGCCTCGGCATACTTGACCTAAAGATACACGGTCGGGCATTGCGCTGCAGATGGCAATGGCACACATGGACGGATCCAACAAAACCGTGGCACGGTCTACCATTGGAAGCTGATGAGAAGACAGATGAACTCTTTCGCGCCTCCACGGTCATCAACATTGGGGATGGAAGAGCAACACAATTCTGGACATCTCACTGGGCAGACGGGTTGAGGCCATGCGATCGGTGGCCGGAGCTGGCCCAACATTGCACCAAACGGAAGATGAATCTGCGGGACGCCCTCCATGGAAACAGATGGATGCGACTCCTCAAGCCTAACCCGGACGCAACAGTACTTCATCACGTATGTAACCTCGCAACAGTGGCCACCCGCATCACTTTCATGGATGGAACGGAGGATATGATCAGATGGAAGTGGACATCGGACCAGAGCTACACTGCCAAGACCGCATACAGGGCTCAATTCGAGGGATGCACCCGCACGGATGACACGGAGATCATCTGGACAGCCAAGGCAGCGCCAAGAGAAAACTATTTTGCATGGTTGGCGGCTCGGGGTCGTTTCCTGACCGCTGATAACTTGGCGGTACGATACATTCCTCATAATCCCATATGTCCACTATGCTTTGCCGCGCCTGAAACTGCCATACACCTCTTCGCAGATTGCCCTTTCGGGCAGCAAATTCAATCATTCATATTCAGGAAGCTTGGTCTGCCTTCTTCAAGGCCGGTGACGGCTGGAGCCGCG
Source organism: Bromus sterilis (assembly GCA_950022295.1). Lineage (NCBI taxonomy): Eukaryota > Viridiplantae > Streptophyta > Magnoliopsida > Poales > Poaceae > Bromus > Bromus sterilis. Next base: position 13,598,609 of record OX465596.1, read on the forward strand.
GGGGCCGGCAGCCTCAAGGAACACTCGAAAGGACAGCTCGACTCGCTCACGACGAGAGAAAACAAGACCATGTGGAAGGCGGCAACCTGTATGGTGTCTTGGATGATCTGGAAAGAGCGCAACGCACACATTTTCAACCACACTAGCTGCAGCTACATGAAGGTCGTGAGCATGATCATCGATGAGGCGAGGTGCTGGTCGGCGGCGGGACTCCATCAGCTGGATAGAATCTTCGAACCACCTTGAGTCATATTCCCCTGTGAGTTACTGTAACTGCGTCGGAAAGCCGCCATGGTGGGGACGCTACCCTCTAGCGCCCCTCACCCCCCTGTAACACTGTTTTTCACTCTATCTGACCATGAAATGAAATGAGGCCCTAGGGCCATTTTTTTGGTAAAAAAAAGCCCCGATCTTCGATCTTTTGATGTCGTAAAGACGTAATGGGACGGCTATACGTCCGTCGACTGTCGATATTAAACCAGCGTGGCGGTAAAAAAAATCACTCCGGCGCCCGCATTCAAACCAGCTCCTCTGCTCCCGTAGCGGTTGCCTACTATTTAAACGGGTCCTAGCAGGACCGTGGAACATACCACACATCGCATATTCCCTTTTCTTCTTCCTTCACCTCCGACATGACGTCGAGCTCTAAACTTGTGTGGGATAGAGGTTGGTTCACTGGTCAAGCAAAAGCGATCACGGGCAACAACTCTCCTGAAGAAGCCTGATGCAGCGACGGTCTTGGCGGTTATTACAGGAAGCAACTCTCCTCACCAGAGGGGCTGCATGTCGGCTGACTATAACGTGCAAGCATTGTGCTCCGACAGAAGGCTCAGGTGGAGCGCGTACGTCGCCTATCCTTTCGTACTTTGTCCTAGCGGGAGAAGGGGCCCACACACAGCGGCCTGTCGGGATGCACTTATCCTTGGGTTGGCATCCCGCATCTTCACCATAGATAAAACCGAAGATGAGATAGCTGGTATGGAATATCGGGTTGTCGTATCTTCTATGTCGTCTACCCAAGCTTCTTCGCTGCCCGAAAGCCATGCTCTAGGAGCTTCTATTATAATGATCCGGAACGACCGAAATCGTGCGGTTTGCATGAAGGTCACGCCCATCGTCTTTTGGAAACTTATATGCCAACGACCAGGAATGAGCGGAAGCGATTGCAAATCATGTAGTTTCTCACGACCGGCGTGGATGGGCTTCATTGTAATTTTTAATAGGTTAATTTTATTTTTATGAAAATCGTCCGGTTTGCATGAGATACATCCGGTTTATGTAATTTTTATCCAAATTTAAATTAAGTATGTCCGAGTTTGCGCTAAGTTACCGGATTTTGGTTGAACTTCTAGCTACGACCAAGGTTCGATGTGCTATCATGCAACTTATCTCTATTGCATAACCAATGGTGCATATATATATATATATATATATATATATATATATATATATTACACATGACTCCGAGTACAAGGAAAATAGACCTAGCCTAATAAGGACCCCAAGACCTATACTAATACACCTCAATACCCCCTAAAATGTAAAGAGTATGAAATAACATTGCATTTGAAGAAGTGTAACACTAAAAAAATGATAATCCAAATCCGGAATTTAGAGTGTCGTACTAGCATGGAGAATCTTCACAACCTGTTGAGTCAACCCAAAGAAGATAAATAAAAAGACAATACATCAAAGGAAGACACCGCATCAATAGAAGATGCATTTTTCTTTCTTTTCAAGTTGGTTCTCAACTTTTTCTTTATATATTAAAGTAGTGTAAAGCCTTATCTATAGTACTTAACAAATACACATAACAGAATCTACTGAAATCATTAATTAATGTCATGCAATACTTTATTTCACCTTTAGTAAACACACAATTCATCTCACACAGATCTAAATGTACGAGCTCTAGTGATGTCAAGTGTCTCTCCTTTCCAGACTTGTGAGGCTTGCGAGGTTGCTTAGTTGCACACACGAATGAAACTTAGAGCCTTTGGCTAAAGTGGAATTCGGGATTAAATTCATCTTAGCTAGTTACGATATACTATCGAAATTAATGTGACAGAGGTGTGAGTGCCAAATCTCATATTAATTTATGTTAGAACTAAATTGGTTCACGACTTTATTACAGAAATCCGATAGGGAAAGGAAGAACATACCTTCACATTCATATCCTTTTCCAATAAACAGTCTATGCCGAGATACGACTACTTTATTAAACTTGAATACTAACTTAAAGCCTTCTTTATAAAGAAGGGAGCCACTAACGAGATTATTCTTGATAGTGGGGTCATGTTGCACGTTCTTGATCGTTGTGCAATCTTTCCCGAAATAAACTTCAGATCAATCATACCAACACCATGAATATAAGCATGCAACCCGTTCCCCACCAGGATGGAACCGTCGTGTGTGACCTAGTAAAAAGAGAATAAAGACACATCAGCATACACATGAATATTTGCACCTGCGTCAACCCACCAATCGGTGGAGTGACAAGAAGAAAGTATGGTAAACATATTACCGTATCCAGATGCACCATTATTGTTGCTTATGGTCACATTGACAAACTTACAGTCTTGTCATGGCTTCTTGTACTTGATTGGGCACTAATTTGCCCAATGTTCCTCAGAACCACAAATAAAGCAGCCACATTTACTCTTTTCCTTCTTTTTTACCCCTCTTCTTGTAGGTAGTATTCTGAATAGAGTTTTTTCCCTTGAACTTTTGAAAATTCTTCTGCACCACATTGGTGCTAGAAGAACCCTCTGCCCCTTTCACATGTGAGTCCTTTTCTCTAGAATTCTTCTCAACACTTAGATGACCAATGATATCCTCAATAGATAATTTACACCTCAAGTGCTTGAGATAAGTAGCAAAGTTCCTCCATCCAGAAGGGAGTTTTGCAATAATGCAACCCGCGAAAAACGTGCCGGTAACTCACACTTTAGGAGCTCTAGCTCCTTGGCAATGACCTATATCTCATGAGCTCGATCCAACACAAGACGGTTATCAACCATCTTGTAATCATGGAACCGCTCCATTGTATACAATTCGCTGCCAGCATCGGTTGCCCCAAATTTTACTTTGAACGCATCCCACAAGTTTTTGGCAACCCGCACATATGGATATATGCGTCAACCAGCTTGTATCCAATCACACTGATAATGCCTCCCACAAAGATGGTGGTCGTATCCCTAAACGCCTTCTACTATTCAGGAGCAATCGTTTCTGCAGGAGACACACCACCAACCCAGAACACGTTCATCGCTGTGAGCCACTGGGTGTTCCTTGTCTATCAACGCGTAAAATACAAACCGGTAAATTTTTTTGAATTCAGTGTAGCAGCAAAGCTTTGAACTGAAAAGTGCCTAACATATTTTTTTGGATTGATGGATATATTAGCATATTTGTCGTTAATCTAATCCACGAGTAGACAGTAAACATGGCATGCATGGTATGCATCTCATACCGAAATCTAAGCCTGAGAGCACGTATATCACATAGCACTTAAACATCTACGAATAACACATATACGGTAAGCATATGAACAAGTAAGCGAGAGATGAAAAAATCATACCCCCCGGTTGGTCAGGCCAACGCAACGACAGTAACAGCAGCCGCGGAGTCCTTAGTAGCCTTCTTTAAGGCAGCGGCGGCGACGGCTTGGTCTTCCGCCATGGAGTGGAAGCAGGGAAAGTAGTCGAAGCAGAGGAGCCCAGAGACTGAGACTGGTCAAGAGCAGTCGCGTCGAGATGTTCCCCAAAAAACCTTGTCCTGACGAGGCATGGCGTGGTGGGTGGCGGCGAAGGAGAAGGAGCGGGCGTGTACCACTCCTTTTCCTAAGCTCCCAATAGCTGATGAGGGAGCACCACTTATAAAGAGGTCTTCACCTTCCTCCACTTGTAAGGTGGTATTAAACTTTCCACCACATGCCACCTACATGGGTCCTAGAGATTAACCAAGAATTATTGTATTATATGGGCCTCAGCCCATCTATAATTCAAGAAATGTTGACGTTGTAGTAAAGGTTAGATCTTTTTCAGATGGTGTGTGTTGTGTTAGCATGAAACCGAAGAAAATTGCAACATGAGTGCTTAGCACTCAAATATTACATATGAGGAATGGGTTTGAGAGAGGGAAAGAGATTTGTATGAATTTGAGGGGATTTGATGAAAGGGAGGGATTCACCAAATCCCCCCAAATCCCTAGCCCTCTTTGGCTTAAATACCTCCTTAAATACCTTCTGTGCCAAACAAGCCCTGAGCGGGCAGCGACAGTGGCTGGTGGCCGCCGCGTCCAGAGCGGAGCACGAAACCAGTGGCGGATCCAGGACCCAGGCCAGGGGTCTGGGATGGGCCTGGGGCGTAAAGAGTAAGTACACTTCGTTCACTGTAGCAATACTATAGCAGTCTGGGGCCGGGGCCTGGCACAATCCAGGTGTCGTGGATGTAAATCTGACAATGAGTATAGGGGTATTAAAGGAGCTAAATGAATCTGTACGTAGAGTGGGTTGACGCAAGAGGATTATACAGGTTAGGCCTCTCCGTGGAGATAAAAACCTTAGTCCTGTCCCAGACTTACTGGGGTGTTCTTTCTTCAGAATACTGAGAAGGGGAAAAGTGTGCGCGTGCCCATGCCGAAGGGGAGGGGGTGGCTTATATAGAGTGCGCCCCTGCCTCCTTAATACCTTGGCTTAAATGGGTCTTAAATACAGGATTAAATACATACTTAACTACAAAAACGGTCTGCCCATTACCACTAATAAAAGAGGAGGAAACGCCTGCAGCATTAAATGCCTCCCGTCCGTTGCGTTTCCCATCTTCCGAGTAGGGGGGCCTCACCGATTGCTTCCGAGTATCGGTCTACTCGGATCTTGCTATCCTTCCGAGTAGTTGCGTACTTGGAAGCGACTCCTGGTCTCCGAGTAACATGTTACTCGGAGACTGCCAATGCTTCGTGTTTCGCTTGATGTGCTTTGGGGAAACCAGGGGCTTAAGGATACCCTTGGGTTTCCCTCGCCTAGGGGTATGCCTTTAGTATTACCACGACAGTAGCCCCCAAGCGCTTTCGGGTGCTCGTAAGTGAGGTGAATGACGTTTGTTAGTCTTTCTGAGGTATGTGAAGATTGAACTCAGTAAGAGGCCCGGAAGGGCTTTATTGATGTTCGAAATTTTCCCTTGAGCGTAAGTTGGGCAGGTTAGCAGAAAAATTTGGCGACACTCAAACGTCTCTCGGAAGAGGTGGACTGAGGCCTTGGAAGGCGTGTCTTGGAGTAAAAGGCCTTAAACTCCATATGAACCAAATTTGTAAAGTTCAATGCCCTAGGACATCGTGCCGAGTCCTAGGCCATGCACGTGGGCCATTGATTCTTTACCCCCTGCGCCGGGTCTTACTGGTGGCCTGGCATTCTACGTCAGAGACGGGCCACCAGCGCGCTAGTTGCTCGGATTTCTACCCGAGTAACCGAGTGCGAGATTCTTCGTTTCGCGGGGAAACTTCGAGTGGTTCTCTTCGTGGTGCCTCCGAGTGGCAGCTTACTCGGACGTTGCGGGAGCTTTGCGATTTCTTCCGAGTGATGGCGTACTCGGAGAGTTTGATCGATGCGCGTTGTGCTTCGCATCTTCCGAGTAGTTGGTGTCGATTCCAAACTTCGGGTTGGAAACAGATTTGGTTTTTCCCCAAAAGATCATATCTTGTCAGAGAATCTTCTTACCTAGGTGAGTGGGCGCACTATTTGGGCTTGTCTCCTCGATTCCCGCGACGGTTTCATAGGATAATAATAATTAACTGTCCGCGGGGGAAGTGGGAGGGATTATGGGGAAGTGGGGCGGTTTTTATGGGGAAGCGCGACCGGCAAACCCATTAGTGGGGTGCGGATCTAACGCGAGGCGGTTCCCATCCTGAGCTATAAAAAGGGCCCCTTGCCTTGCGGTTTGGAACGTCTCCACTCATTTTCCCCCGCGCAGCCGTTCCCGCTTCTCTCTCCTGCTCCGCCTCTTCCTCTTCCTGCTGCATCTCACCGTCGGGACGTCTCCGCCGGCCGCTCGAGGTTCCTCCTGGGAGGCCGTCACTCGTACTGCCCCTCTTCCGCCACCGTGACCATGTCTGCGGGGGAGTGGCTGCCCTCGAATGTGACGGAAGACATGCTGCTGGGGTGCCAGGACGCCGGCCTGGTTCCCCGGGAGGGTTGCCGTCTTCCCGCGGCGGGGGAAGACGAGCCTGCACCGAGGGATGGTGAGAGGGTAATTTTACTTTCGCATGTCGATCGCGGCTTTTCTCTTCCCCCATATCCCTTCTTCTTGGATTTCTTGGCTTTTACGGGCGCTCAGCTTCACCACGTCGTCCCCAACGCGGTTACCCTTCTCTCCAGCTTTTTCACCCTTTGCGAGGGCTTTTTAGGCATAGAAACCCACTGGCATCTCTTCCGTAGTATATACGCCATCAAGCCTCAGAAGGCGAAAAATTCTGGGGAGGGCGGCGGCGTTGAGTTTAATCATCTTTGTGGCGGTCTATTTTTGGCCAAAAAGCAAGGAGTGCAGTACTTTGCTTCTTGTGTTCCTGATTCTGTCAAGAACTGGCAGAATAGCTGGTTTTACTGCAAAGTGGCCGAGGAACCGGGGGCGCGTACCTTGCCTCCTTACTCGGACGTTAGGCTGACTAACTCTCATGGCTGGAACCCCCGGCTCACCAATCCTGATAAGGAGCAAGTACTCGCCCTGATGCGTGAAGTCATCAGGTTGAAGAAGAATGGGTTGGACGCCATAGATCTGATAGCTGCTTTCGTGATTCGGAAGATTCAGCCGCTCCAGGCCCGAGCTCGGGGGATGTGGACATACTCCGTGTTGCAGGATGACACCCATTACAGTAACACTGAGATGCCCTTGGATGAGTTCGAACTTCAGATGAAGATAATAACAAGCGTGACTCAGGGGCTTCAGGCAACTGGCCGAGTGAGACCCCTCGGCGTCGACAATCCTCCCACCTTGGTATGTCGAGTCGTATGTTTCTTGAATGTGCTTCATTTGTTGGCTTTAACTCGGACCTCTTTGTTTATTTCCTAGGATTTTACCCAGTTCCGCTGCCCTATTCCTCTGGCTCCGCAGCATCCCGCCGAGGAAGATGAAGATAGTACTGCTGGCGCGGGGGTCGGAGTTTAGGTGGGGGAGGAGCTGGAGTCCGAGGTGGCTCGGGTTCAAGCGGCGTCCGAGCAACGCTCGAAGAACAACCAGGATCGCGAGTCAGCGCGGGAGGGGCTTACTCGGACCCGAAAAAGGGGGCACACTCCGAGTGGCGAGGAAGACAGCGGGAATCTTCCTCCCTTGGGCCTCAGCTCTGGGAAGGTGGCGCCCATGAAGAAGAAGAAACTTGTCACTCTTGGGGGCCGAGAGGCTAATCCCGCAGGAGGTGTTGCTGCTGAGAAGGCCAAGGGGGGTGGATCTAGTTCGGCCAGGGTTGCTCCCCCAAGGCGTAGCTTTAAGACCGTTCACCCGTAATGTTGTTGCTTAATGCGTGCTTTTAAGGCTCTGTTAGCTTCTCAGGCTCATCATTAGCTGTCCTTTTTGCAGTGTTCGTCCGAGTGGTTCTGAGACGTTGCCTGGGATCGAGGAGGATCCCGAGGCTGAAGCTATGGAGGACGCTAGCACTTGTGAGGTGACTGATTTTCCTGGGATGGGCGCTATTCCATAAGATGCTGCGACTGTTGGTGAGAATTCTTCGTTGTTTTCTTTGTTGAGGCGTTTGTTGCTGTCGTCTTTCGCTTTTAATTGTTTGTTGTTTCTGCTGCAGACATGGATGTTGATCTTGCTGTTGATCCTCCTGAGGTGACTGTTCCTGAGGGAACGGTAGCCTCTGGGTCTGGTTCCCGAGCTGCCGCACCCGATGCTCCGGCTGGGGAGGCTGTCAAGGGGACCCCTGTCGCCTCGGCGGCTGTTCGGGGGAGTGAGCCTGTTAGTTCGGGGGCCATTCCCGTCGGAGCCCCAGTGGAGAGTGCTATCATTGGCGGTTTGAAGGAGTCTTTGGTCAAGGCGGCCCAGTTTGAGTTGCGGCTGCGGGAGCTAGCGTCTGAGGCTGAGTTGGTGAAGTCCAACATGCACGTAAGTACTTACGTAAGTTTTCCTACCCAGTGGGTGTAGCCCCCGAGGCTCCGAGTAACTTTGCAAAGTTATTCGGAGTCTTTTGATAGGAGGTTTGTATTTTTGATGAACTTCCAGTGGGAGCATTTCTTAGTGCACCCACTGGGTGTAGCCCCCAAGGCTCCGAGTAACTTCGTGAAGTTATTCGGAGTCTTTTGATAGGGAGTTTTTATTTGATGACCTTCCAGTGGGAGCACTTCTTAGTGCACCCACTGGGTGTAGCCCCCAAGGCTCCGAGTAACTTCGTGAAGTTATTCTGAGTCTTTTGATAGGGAGTTTTTATTTGATGACCTTCCAGTGGGAACACTTCTTAGTGCACCCACTGGGTGTAGCCCCCAAGGCTCCGAGTAACGTCGTGAAGTTATTCGGAGTCTTTTGATAGGGAGTTTGTATTTGATTGTGGTATTCCTCTTGTCTCCATAGGAGGCATGCAAGCTTGGGTCGGCCTTCGTGAAGTTGCAGGAGGAAGGTGTTGCCACCAAGAGTGCATACGAGGCGCTTCTTGAAGAGCATAACAGGCTGAAGAAACAGCATGCTGAGGATAATGGTAAGAGTTCTTGAGTTTCCAAACTGCCATCGTTCTTCCTCTTGTTTTTGCGTCTGACGTTTTGCTTGCAGAGGCGGCGAAGAAGGCCTTTGATGCAAAAGTAAAGGAGAACGATGATTTTGTGGCCAAGATGAAGAAGGAAATAGACCAGGTTGAGAAGAGAGCCAAGGCTCAAAAAGATTTGGAGACCAGTCTCCATTACTATAAGAAGGCGGTGAAGGAGAATGAGGTTTGCATTTCTAGGCTAGAGTCTGACTTGGAAAAGCTTTCCGAGCTGCGTGCCGAGGATGCGAAGAAACATGAAGCCGAGTTGGAAACCACTCGGAAAGCAGTGAAGGTAGCTGAAGAGTATTCCGCTGGGCGGTTCGCCGTTTTCAGTGAGACCTTGTCTGGTGAGTATTTTACTGTCCGATCTGTGGTAAGGAGTTGTGATTCGTTCTTAGATTATTTACCCGTCTGCTCTATTGGTGTAGCGTATGGTACAGATCCAGATGCCGAGCGAGCGCGCATGGCTGACTTTGCTGAAATCATGAAGAGATATAACTATACTCCAGTTACCACAGAATTTGCTTTGGCTCCGGGATTGCTGACCATGAGGTGCGCCAAGGCGAAGAAATTTGCTTAGGAGGTTATGGATGCTACTCTGGCTTTGAAGAGCAAGCTGTCGCCTGAAGAAGAGAGCAGAGTGAAGTTGGATACTGTTGTACCCGTTCTGCAGGAGGCTCCACATCAGGTGGCCTGCTGGAAACGCTCGGCGGCGCGGAGTGGTGCGAATTACGCACTGGCTTTGACCAAGGCGCATTTTTCGGAGCGGGTCCATAATCTTGAACGAGTTGGTGGTGGAGATCCAAAAGAAGGTCAAAGCTACACCTCCTTCTTGCCGCGCTATGCTGAGACTGCTAGCCGAATCGCACTGATGCCCGATCTCGATTTCTTCGTTGAGTCAACTGGAGTGACCAGTGAGTCGGACGAGGCAGGCGAGGAATGAATGGATTGTCTTGAAAAACAATTGCTTGATATTTGCCTCAGTATGCCGATTGGGTTTGTAATAAGTTGCACTTTGTGGTTGTGTCGTGACACTCCGTCGTTTGGGTGATGAACTCGTGCTCTGTTTCTTTGCTTGGAATGAATTCTTCTTCCGGCTTGCCTTTGTGAAGGTTCGAGGTTTGTGATGCGCGCAGCTCGGAAGAATAACCTGTTTTTATAGCTTTAAGCAGCCCCCAAGCCTCTTTAGGCTTGAGAGTACTTAGAATTTTTTTCTTTTGAAGATCTTGTATACAAGGTCCTCAATGCAGATGATGTTGTGCTTCCTCAAGCCTTTGGGGCGTTGGTGAGCACTTAACATTGGTTTTCTAAATTCTCTTCCGAGCTGCGCACAGCTCGGATGGAACTTGATTAATAGTGTTCGTCCGAGCTGCGCGCGGCTCGGAAGAAAACCTGTTTTTATGGCTTTAAGCAGCCCCCGAGCCTCTTGAGGTTTGAGAGTACTTAGGAATTTTTTCTATTGAAGATCTTGTATACAAGGTCCTCAATGCAGATGATGTTGTGCTTCCTCAATCCTTTGGGGCGTTGGTGAGCACTTATCATTGGTTTTCTAAGTTCTCTTCCGAGCTGCGCACAGCTCGGATGGAACCTGATTAATAGTGTTCGTCCGAGCTGCGCGCAGCTCGGAAGAAAACCTGTTTTTATGGCTTTAAGCAGCCCCCAAGCCTCTTGAGGCTTGAGATTACTTAGAAGTTTTTTCTATTGAAGATCTTGTATACAAGGTCCTCATTGCAGATGATGTTGTGCTTCCTCAAGCCTTTGGGGCGTTGGTGAGCACTTAACATTGGTTTTCTAAGTTCGCTTCCGAGCTGCGCACAACTCGGATGGAACTTGATTAATAGTGTTCGTCCGAGCTGCGCGCAACTCGGAAGAAAACCTGTTTTTATGGCTTTAAGCAGGCCCCAAGCCTCTTGAGGCTTGAGAGTACTTAGGAATTTTTTCTATTGAAGATCTTGTATACAAGGTCCTCAATGCAGATAATGTTGTGCTTCCTCAAGCCTTTGGGGCGTTGGTGAGCACTTATCATTGGTTTTCTAAGTTCTCTCCCGAGCTGCGCACAGCTCGGATGGAACCTGATTAATAGTGTTCGTCCGAGCTGCGCGCAACTCGGAAGAAAACCTGTTTTTATGGCTTTAAGCAGCCCCCAAGCCTCTTGAGGCTTGAGAGTACTTAGGAATTTTTTCTATTGAAGATCTTGTATACAAGGTCCTCAATGCAGATGATGTTGTGCTTCCTCAAGCCTTTGGGGCGTTGGTGAGCACTTAACATTGGTTTTCTAAGTTCGCTTCCGAGCTGCGCGCAGCTCGGATGGAACTTGATTAATAGTGTTCGTCCGAGCTGCGCGCAGCTCGGAAGAAAACCTGTTTTTATGGCTTTAAGAAGCCCCCAAGCCTCTTGAGGCTTGAGAGTACATAGGAATTTTTTCTATTGAAGATCTTGTATACAAGGTCCTCAATGCAGATGATGTTGTGCTTCCTCAAGCCTTTGGGGCGTTTGTGAGCACTTATCATTGGTTTTCTAAGTTCTCTTCCGAGCTGCGCACAGCTCGGATGGAACCTGATTAATAGTGTTCGTCCGAGCTGCGCGCATCTCGGAAGAAAACCTGATTTTATGTAATGAAAACAAATGGAATAAGGCGCACTAGGCGTACAAGTAATTTTTATTCATATCTTACAAGCTTTCTCATGCATAGAATCGGCGCAGTAACTGGGCGTTCCAGGCATGAGGCTCTTCAATCTTATTGGTTACATCATACAGGTGATAGGCCCCATTGTGCAGTACTCTGGAGATGATAAACGGACCTTCCCATGGGGGAGCTAATTTGTGATCCGAAGTTTGCTTGATGCGAAGTACTATGTCACCTTCTTGGAAGGAGCGAGCTCGGACGTGTCGGTCGTGATAGCGGCGAATGTCTTGCTGATAAAACGTCGAGCGGGTGAGAGCTAAATTTCGTTCCTCTTCCAGGAGGTCAACGCCGTCTTGCCGTGCTTGTTCGGCTTCAGCTTCTGTGTACTGGCTTATACGGGGTGCATTGTGCTTGAGGTCACTCGGAAGGACTGCTTCTGAGCCGTAGACGAGGAAGAAGGGGGTTGACCGAGTTGAGCGATTGGGAGTGGTGCGCAATCCCCACAAGACTGAAGGGAGTTCATCAACCCAGGCGCCCGCTGCTTCCTTTAGTTCCCGGAGGAGCCGAGGCTTGATTCCTTTGAGTATTAGTCCGTTGGCTCGTTCGACTTGGCCATTGGACTGTGGGTGTGCGACTGAGGCGAAGTTGACCTGGATGCCATTGGACCAACAAAATTTCTTGAATTCGGCTGAGTTGAAGTTTGATCCATTATCAGTAATGATGTCATGTGGGACGCCGAACCGATGGATGATGCCCTGCATGAAGCTGACTGCTGTAGCGGAGTCTTGGTTCTTGATAGGCTTTGCTTCTATCCATTTCGTAAACTTGTCTATGGCGACCAGAATGTGGGTGAAGCCGTGCTTGCCCGTTCGGAGTGGCCCAATCATATCCAATCCCCATGCTGCAAATGGCCAGGCTAGGGGGATGGTCTTCAGCTCGGAAGCTGGTTTGCGAGGCTGGTTGGCGTAAAACTGGCAGCCCTCGCAATGGTCCACGATGTACCGGGCATCGCTGAGGGCGTCGGGTCAGAAGAAACCAGCTTGGAAAGCTTTTGCCACTAACGTCCGACTTGAAGCATGATGGCCACAATCTCCCGAGTGGATTTCTTGCAGTATGCAGCGGCCTTCTTCCTCGGAGATGCATCGCTAGGGGACATGAGTGATGTTGTTCCTATACAGCTCTCCGTTGATCTCCGAGTAGGACTTGGACTTGCGGACTATCTGTTTGGCTTCTACCTCGTCGTCGGGCAACTCTTGTTTTTGCAGATAGTCAAGGATTGGGCGTGTCCACTCGGGGGGAATGACCTCCACATCAAACACCATGTCAACTATTGTGGGTATGTCTTCTTTGCTGGGGATGTTCTTGTCAGGAAGCATGTTTGGATCTGCCTCCAGGAAGGGATCTTCTTTGACTGTAGGGGAATGTAGGTGTTCCAGATAGATCCCTGGTGGGATCTGTCCGCGGGTGGAACCTAATTTGGCAAGGTCGTCTGCTGCCTGATTCTTAACCCTTGGGATGTGATGGAGCTCCAGTCCATCAAATTTTTTCTCCAATTTTCTCACTGCTACACAGTAGGTTGTCATTGCTGGGCTTCGGATGTCCCACTCTTTCATTACTTGGTTGATTACCAAGTCTGAATCTCCGAATACCATAAGTCTCCTGACTCCGAGTGAGATAGCCATCCGCATGCCATAGAGAAGAGCTTCATATTCTGCCTCGTTGTTTGTTGCTATAAAATGGATTTGGAGGACGTATTGCATCTCATCTTTTCTGGGTGAGACTAGTACCACCCCTGCCCCTGCGCCATGCAGCATCTTGGAGCCATCAAAGAACATTGTCCAATGTTCTGGTATTGGCTGTGGGGGGTGTTGGACTTCAATCCACTCGGCTAGGAAGTCCACCAGTGCTTGTGACTTGATTGCTTTCTTAGCTTGGTAATTGAGGTCAAAGGGGAGTAGGTCTAAACTCCATTTTGCTATTCTGCCTGTTGAATATCTGTTGTTCATAATTTCTGCCAGGGGGGCTTCAGAGACCACTGTGATGGAATGATCCTGGAAGTAATGTGCGAGCTTCTGAGACGCCAGGTAGATTCCCATTGCTATCTTCTGGTAGTGAGGGTATCTTTGCTTGGATGGTGTGAGGACTTCGGAGATGTAGTACACCGGTCTTTGCACCTTCTGTGCTTTTCCTTCTTCTTCTCTCTCCACCACTATGGCTATGCTGACAACTCGGCTTGTGGCAGCAATATACAGCAAGAGCGGCTCTTTTTCCTGGGGTGCTGCCAGGACTGGCCGAGTTGACAATTGCTTCTTGAGTTCTTCGAAAGCCATTTGAGCCTCTTCCGTCCAGACAAAATTCGGCGATTTTTTCATCAGTTGGTAGAGACGTAGGGCTTTCTCTCCCAATCTGGAAATAAACCGACTGAGTGCTGTGAGGCAGCCTGTTAACTTTTGGACGTCTTGGAGCTGCTTAGGAGGTTTCATGTTCTGAATTGCCGCGATTTTTTCCGGGTTGGCTTCTCTGCTGGCATGCCGAAAACGCACTTTTCAGGATTAAGCCTGATGCTGTAGGCTCGGAGGCTCTGGAAGGTTTCTGCTAGGTCTGCTAGCAAACTACTCCCTTTAGCCGATTTGATTACGATGTCATCCACGTAGACTTCCACATTCCTGCCGATCTGCCAGATCAGACAATTATGCATCATGCGCTGGTACGTGGCGCCTGCGTTCCTTAGTCCGAATGGCATCGTGATGTAACAAAAACATCCGAATGGGGTTATAAACGCCGTTTTGAGTTCGTCTCGTTCATATAGTCGGATTTGGTGGTAACCCGAGTATGCATCGAGGAAACATAATCTCTCGCAAACTGATGTGGAGTCCACAATCTGGTCGATACGAGTAAGAGGGAAATGGTCTTTGGGACAAACTTTATTGATATGGCAAAAATCAACACAAGTTCTCCAAGATTTGTCTTTCTTCAGAACCATTACAGGATTTTCTAACCACTCGGAGTGGAAGATTTCCCTAATGAATCCGGCTGCTAATAGTCTAGCTATTTCCTGCCCGGTGGCCTTCCTTTTCTCAGAGGAAAACCGTCGGAGGGACTCTTTTACCGGTCTTGCCTTCGGATCTACATGCAACTTGTGCTCGGCCAACTCCCTTGGGACTCCAGGCATGTCGGAGGGCTTCCATGCGAAAATGTCCCAATTCTCACGGAGGAAGTTGACGAGCTCGAGTTCCTATTGGGGATCCAGATCGGTAGCGATGTTGGTGTACTTGCCTTCATCTGTTGGGTGTATCTGCACCCTCTTGGTTTCTCCGGCGACTCGAATGACGATGTCTTCTTTGGCTGCAGCAACTCGGACGAGTCGACGGCCTTCTTGTATTCGGCCAATTCGACCTCGGCCATCTGCTGATCAGCTATCAGGGAGCCCTTCTGCAGCAGGTCTTCAACTTGCTTGTAGTCTCCTGAGACAGTGATCACGCCGTGAGGGCCGGGCATCTTGAGCTTCAAGTAGACGTAACAGGGAATGGCCATAAATTTTGCGTAGGCCGGCCTTCTGAGTAAAGCATGATACGCACTCGGGAAGTCCACTACTTCAAATGTGATCCTCTCTTTCCGGAAGTTACTCGGAGTACCAAAGACCACATTGAGGGAGATCATTCCAAGTGAGTACGCTTTTTTCCCCGGGATTATCCCATGAAATTCCAGGTAGCTTTTGCGGAGTTTGGACATCGGGATGTTCATGCTCTTCAGAGTGCTTGCGTACAGGATGTTAATTCCGCTGCCACCGTCCATCAAGACATTCCTGATCCTGAAGTTACCATTTCCCATTTCCAGCAAAGGGTCCACAATCAGGGCGTGTCTTCCCGGGTGAGGAATGTGAGGAGGGTGGTCCGACTGGTCGAAAGTGATGGGGACGTCGGCCCACTTCATGTAACTCGGAACTGTCGGAGCCGCCGAGTTGACTTCTCTGAACCTTATTTTTTCCACCCTCTTCGATTCTCGTCCTGCGAAGATAACCAACACTCCGTCCTCCCGCGGGAAACCTTCACTGTCCAGTTCCGGGCTGGGTGCTTTCTTTTTCCCGGTCTCCTTGTCTTGCTGGGGGCCTGTTCTTGCGTTTTGGGCTGCTCTCTTGATCAGGTGGCACTGCCGAGCTGTATGCTTTGGGATAACCACCTTTCCCTCGGCATCGCGGGTGGTGTGGAGAGGACAGGGCTGATCCAGAACTTCATCGCCGTTGGACGGATTTTTCTGCCGCGGTTGCCACTCCTTTCGCGCTTGACCCTTGCCATGAAGGCCGAAGCATTTGCTGCCGCTACCAGCTCTGCGTCTGTTGGGGCGTCCTCCGCCTTTCTTTTGTTGTTTGCGGTCTTCTGCTTCGGGTTCGCTGCCGAGCTGCCACCTCCTCTATGCTGCTGATTCTTCTGCCGGATTTCTTCCTCGCCATTGGCATACTGATTTGCTATCTCCATCAACTTCCCGAGTGAGGTGATGTGTGGTGACCTTGCCAGCTTGAGGCTTAATTCCTTGTACTTGACCCCCTACTTGAAAGCGTGAATGGCCTGGAACTCGGAGACCCCTTCGACCGAGTTGTGGAGTGTGATCCATCTCTGGATGTAGTCCCGAGTTGTCTCGGTGTTGCCCTGGATGCACAATTGCAGCTCGGCCAGGCCTCCGGACCTCCTGTAGGTCCCCTCAAAATTCTTGATGAATACTCTTTCGAGGTCTTGCCAAACCCATATGCTACTTGGGGGGAGCTGATTCAGCCATGCCCGAGCCGAGCCTTCTAACATCAACGGCAGGTGCATCATGGCTATCTCGTCACCGCCCCCTCCGATCTGCACGGCTATTCTGTAGTCATCCAACCATGTTTGGGGTTTAGCATCACCTCGGTATTTGTCCACCCCCTGGGCTATCCTGAAGTGTGGCGGGATGGGGGTAGACCGAATCCTTTCGCTGAAGCAGACCGGTCCTGTGGCCATTGAGGGCCAAGCCTAATCCTGACGATGAGTTCTGGCGCGGTCGACTCGGGTCTGAACAAGATGGCTTCGGGCGTCGTCTTCAATGTCAAAATAACGGTCGTCTCGGCGCCGCGGGAACTCCTCCCTCTGAGGTGCTGGCTGACCCATCCCACGGGCTTCCGTTCTTCTGAGGTCTTCATGCCGATATTGCTCTCGGCGATGATCTCCTCGAGGTTCATCTCTGCGCCGAGGCGAACTGTTTCTGTTCCTCCGAGCTTCCCCGTAGGGCGTGTGTACTGACAGTGACGTCCTCGCAGGGGGAACTTGGGAATGGATCCGCTGCTGTGATTGACTGACAGCAGCGTTTTGATCGACTGCGGCTTGCAAGAGGAACGCCAGGTGCTGAATTTCTTCTGCCGCCGATCCACTGGGCTGCAGAGAGTTTGCGATCCGAGTTGCCGCTATGAGATTTTCGACTGGGGTGCCCATAGCTCGGAAAGGTTCTCGGCCTGGGCCCCGCAGTTGACGACTGGTTCTGCTTTGTCTGAGCCGAGCTACCTCCCGGGCTTGACGCTCGAGAGTGTTTTCCAACTCGGCCAGACGCCCCCGCTCAGCCAAATTGGTTAATCTGGCTGCCTCCAGGCCTCGCCCTTCTGGAGTGCTTGTGTCAATTGGGGTATTAAGCAGTCGCTCGGCCGCTTCTGCCTCTTCATGCTCCTCCCGGGTAGGTGGACGAGGTTGCCGACTTGAATCTCCGAGCTCCAACCTTCGGAAGGCAGAAACACGCCGGGTCGGCTCCCGAGTGCCGGCCTTGGATGGGTTGTTCGTCTCATCTCGGGCGCTAGTGTCCCGAGCTGGCGATGGCTGAGAGGGCGGAGTCTCGGCCATACATACTTCTGCAACCGCGACGGGGGTGCCGCTTCTGCCTTCTTGTTCGCCGCCTGACTCAGGGTCAGACGCTGCCATGCCTTCTTCTTCGACCAGGTCGAACAGAGGCAAGAGAGAAGCCGTGGAGCATTCTCTTGCGATCAGTTCGTCCAAGGCCTTGTGGGCGGACTCTACCGAGTCGATGACCGCCACTTGCCGGACCTTGACCGAATTTCCACGATGGTGAGCGCGCGGACGACCCGAGCGCCTCTTCTTGTGGCGGACAGATAGCAGCGCGGGCGCTTGACGATGAGCCGACAGCTGGAGGCGCAGGGCCCCCGATTCGTCAGCTCGGAAGTGGACGCTGCCCCTTGAGGGCAGCAATTGTGCCTGGAGCGGGGAATCTGCTAACCAAGCCGAATCGTCAGCTATGAAAGCCAACGATCCAAAACAGAAAACCTCTCCGACGATGAGCTCAGAGCCGCGAGTCGACGAAAAGGATGAGGAAAATGCCATCTCTACGATTGCTGATCAACTCAGCCCCAAGGTGGGAGCCAACTGTCGTGGATGTAAATCTGACAATGAGTATAGGGGTATTAAAGGAGTTAAATGAATCTGTACGTAGAGTGGGTTGACGCAAGAGGATTATACAGGTTAGGCCTCTCCGTGGAGATAAAAACCTTAGTCCTGTCCCAGACTTACTGGGGTGTTCTTTCTTCAGAATACTGAGAAGGGGAAAAGTGTGCGTGTGCCCATGCCGAAGGGGAGGGGGTGGCTTATATAGAGTGCGCCCCTGCCTCCTTAATACCTTGGCTTAAATGGGTCTTAAATACAGGATTAAATACGTACTTAACTACAAAAACGGTCTTCCCATTACCACTAATAAAAGAGGAGGAAACGCCTGCAGCATTAAATGCCTCCCGTCCGTTGCGTTTCCCATCTTCCGAGTAGGGGGGCCTCACCGATTGCTTCCCAGTATCGGTCTACTCGGATCTTGCTATCCTTCCGAGTAGTTGCGTACTTGGAAGCGACTCTTGGTCTCCGAGTAACATGTTACTCGGAGACTGCCAATGCTTCGTGTTTCGCTTGATGTGCTTTGGGGAAACCCGGGGCTTAAGGATACCCCTGGATTTCCCTCGCCTAGGGGTATGCCTTTAGTATTACCACGACACCAGGCTTCGCCCCGAAACGAGTGATCAAGAACACTGCTCAGAGCCAACAAACTCGTCGCTCGGCTGGCTGCTCGTATGACCCATCAATCAAGAATTTATGGATATCAAGAGTAAGTAAATACTCTGAGCTAATTTCCATCATTCTCCATAATATAGTACTCCCTCCGTTCCCATTTAAATGACGTAGAGGAGGAAAATTTTGAACAGGAATTAAACTTTACACCGGAGTCCCTCACTTTTCAAAATTGCTACAAAGCACCGCCTGGCCGTGCTCCAGCAAGCACCTCCGCTGGCCGATTCCCGTGCTCCAGCGAGCACCTACACCAAGGCGAGCGCCTCCGCCTGGCGGTTGGCCGTGCTCCAGCGAGCCCCTCCTCTGCAACAAGGGGCGCCTCCGCCTGGCCGGTCTTCCCTCTGCCCCTCTGATACGTCCCAAACGTATCTATAATTTTTGCTTGCTCCATGCATGTTTTGTGTGACTTTGCCATGTTTTTCTTGAACTTTCATACACTTTTGAGCATATTTGTATTAACCTATTAACTCAGTGCACCCAGTTGCCAGTTCCTGTTTTCTGTTGTTTTTGTATTTCAGGTTTTCCGGCCATTAAAAGTGCTCCAAAAATTCCGGAAAAATTATATAAAAAATCAGCGTCCCGGAAGCTTTCGGAATCACCAAGGAAGGAGGGGAGGGCCACCACAGGGACTCCAGAAGGGTCCCTGGCGCGGCCCCACCCTAGGCCGCGTCGGACACCCTCCTGGCTGCCCTGTGGCCCCCCTGGTGCCCCCCTTTGGCCCTATTTTTACCCCCGCGGAGGAAACCCTGATTCCGGACCCTTTTTCTCCAGAAGCAATTCCGATCTCCGCCGCCATCGCCATCAAGTTTCGGGGGGACAGAATTCCTGTGCCGGCACCCTGCCGGGACGGGGAAGTGCCCCAGATTCATCTCCATCGACGTTGCTTCCTCCCTCCATGAAGCGGGAGTAGTTCTCCCTCGGGGCTGAGGTTTCTACCACTAGCTATGTGTTCTTCTCTCTCTCCCATGATGTGATCTTCGTTGTGATCATAGGCTATGTTAATCTAGGGTGTGATACGTCCCAAACGTATCTATAATTTCTGCTTTCTCCATGCATGTTTTGTGTGATATTGCTATGCGTTTGATACACTTTCATATCTTTTTATAACATATTTTGGAACTAACCTATTAATGGTTGAAAGAGTGCACAAGTTCTTGTTTTTGTACTTTATGTGTAGGATAAAGGAAAAATCACAAAAAGGAGCCTTGTAGGAGTTGGATTCTAACTCTCCCGAAATTTGTCCCCACCAGACAGGTTTTAAATATCGCCTCGGAAACGCTAGAAGACGGCCTCAAAAGGAAAGACTTAAAACTAAAAAGTTGTAGGGAATTTTTTTTCGGTGGATTTAGACATAAAACTCGGCCCAATCGGAGTTCGTACGCTTCCTGAAACCCCGAAATACAGAAGACGTAATCTGGATGACGGGAATCCGAGAGTCTATATAAAGAGAGGAAACCTAGGTCAAAGGGCACCACGAAATTTCCTCCCCCTTGGCAGCCGTCTTGAGGGGGATATCAATCTCCACAGCAGCACCATCTCCAAGGAAGAAGAAGGGGCCAAGGGCCGTGGCCGTGGTCGTGGCCGCCGCCGTCGCCGTCTCCTTCATCTTCTCTGGGCTGCACCTCTCCATCAACAACTCTCCCTCTTACCATGTCCATGTGTGAGTAGTTCCCCTCGGGGCTAAGGCTTATATCTTGATCTATGTGGTTTCTCTCTCTCCCATGATGTGATCTTTGTTGTGGTCATAGGCTATGTTAATCTAGGGTGATCCCATGATATTTCCCCTTCCTTTATGTATTGGATTGATGTACTCAATTGATTTTATCTAGTATAATCTCCGAGACCAAGGTGACAGCGGTCTATTGGACATGGGTTAGAAGAATATTATCATGAGTGATTTCCTCTTTTGTGTGTTGATTGAAGATTGAGAGTCTCTTGGTGCTTGTCTTTGACTATCCTTTAGATATGTTGTGGTGATTGTGATACTCTCTTTGGATGGCCGCAGTGACATTGGGAAATCCATAGATTGAGAACTACGAACTCTGAGGTGTGTTTTTGTAGCCCTACACAATTCTCGTCCTCTCTTGACCACAAAGGAATGACCTCCGAGTACGTCGCCATTGCATGTTTTATGGGAAATATCATGTGATTAGACTATGTTAATGTTGTTGGGAGTTGCCACTAGTGAAAGTATGAAGCCTAGGCCTTGTTTCCACCATTGCAATACCGTTTGTGCTCACGTTTACCACTTGTTTCTTTGCTGCACTTTTTATTACAGATTTATAATACTTCGTTTTACCACACCTCTCACCCATATTTTATCATCTCTTCGCCAAACTAGTGCACCTATACAACTCCTAGTTGTATTAGGTGTGTTGGGGACACAAGAGACTTCTTGTATCTTAATTGCAGGGTTGCTTGAGAGAGACCATCTTCAACCTCTACTTCCCTGAGTTCGATAAACCTTAGGTCATCCACTTGAGGGAAATTGCTGCTTTCCTACAAACCTCTGCGCTTGGAGGCCCAACATAGTCTACAAGAATAGAAACGTGCGTAGACATCAAGCTATTTCTGGCGCCGTTGCCGGGGAGGTGAGTGATTGAGGTTATATCTTTAGATCTTGCAATTAAATCTTTTTGTTTCTTGTTTTTATTTTCACTAGTTAGGCTTTATGGAAAACAACAAAAAAATATGAGAGAGCTTTATGAGCTCTATCTTGAGTTAGGACATGAAGTGTTTGAGGAGGAGATGAAAAAGCCTATGGAGCTTTATTATTTGCACAACACTCATGATATTAGTAATGTTATTTGCATGTCTTCTTTGAATACTTTTGATGCTAATGATATGCAAAGCTATAAGCTTGGGGGTGCTATGTTTTATGAAGATGATCTTTTTATCCCCCCTAGTTTTGATGAGGAAATTTATTTTGATGATACTTTGCCTCCCATGTATGATGATTATTGTGATGACACTTATGCTATAAAGAATAAATTTTTACAAGTGCATCATGATAAGAATGATTCATGTGATAGCTATTTTCTTGAGTTTGCTCCCACTATTACTAATGAGAAGGATTTTGCTTATGTGGAGAGTAATAAATTTTCTATGCTTGTGGATCATGATAAGAAAGTTTTATGTGATACTTATATAGTTGAGTTTATTCATGATCCCACTGAAAATTATTATGAGAGGAGAATATATGCTCATAGATATTTCAATAATATCAAGTTCCCTCTCTTTATATTGAAGGTTTTGAAGTTGCACTTATTTTGCCTTCCGATGCTTATTGCTTTGTGCTTCAATGAATTATTCTATTGCAATATTCCTATGCATAGGAAGCATGTTAGACTTAAATGTTTTTGGTATTTGCTTCTTTACGCTCTCTTTTGTGCTTCAACTCTTATTCCTACGAGAGCATCATTAAAATCTTAAGCCCATCTTTATGGCTATAAAGAAAGAGCTCTAGGGAGACAACCCTTGTTTTATTTACTTTCAGTTTGTTGTTTCTGTTCTTAGTGGTCTTGATGTTTGTTACTACTGTAGCAACATCATTGTATCTTTACTTTTCAAGCTTTGTGCCAAGTTTAGCCCCAGATTGCAAGAAAGTGCAAAAGTTGTGCATGCTGTCCAGAAACAGATTCTGTCTGCTTGACGGAAAAATTCATGATAAATCACCAGATCATCTTTTTGATCTGAATTTTTTTGACAGTATGCTCCATACAATTGTCTTTCAGGCGTATGTTCTGAGTTTTTTGATTTGAGTTGCAGAAGTTCCCCTAAAAAATTCTTTTCTCTCTGCTGTCCTGTTTTTCTCAGCTTCTACCCCTGTTTTTCTTTTCGTAGTTTTGCAAACTTTAAGCTTGATTTTTGTTAGAAAAATCTTTTGGGTAGGCAAGAGAAACAGTACCCCTTCCTGGAAATATTTATTTGCAGTAGAGGAAAATTATTTTTAATAGGGCACTAACCTCTCTAATCAGTTTATGATGAGTTTTGTATGAAGGGAGTTTTCAAGTGTGCGAAGGAAGGTGATGAAAGAAGATCAAGTAGTGTCAAACGCTCAAGCTTGGGGATTCCCATGTGCACCCCCAATAAATATTCAAGGAGACTCAAGCGTCTAAGCTTGGGGATGCACCAGTGCATCCCCTTCTTCATCAACAATTATCAGTTCGTCCCTCGTTGCACTATATTTTTATCACTTTATGCATTATGTGCTATGCTTGGAGCGTCTTGCTCTTTAGTTTTTAGTTTTCTTTACCTTTTATTTCTGTTCATAACAAGTTAGATCCCGCCTAACTTTGTGTGGGAGAGAAACACGCTCCACTTTCAAAATCTAGAACACATCATAGGATTTTTCATGCCTATCTTTTTGCTGTTGTGTGTTCTTTATCTTTTCATAGCTACTGCCATGTTTAGTTTTAGTTTTAGTTTGTCTTTATCAAGAGCCTTGGCTTTTGTTTAGTTTATTGCTGGAACTCTCTTTAGTTTTCATGTTTATCTTTTCAAGATAGTTGGTTGTTGCACTGAGTTGTGTCTTGTTTGAGAGTAGGTAATTGAGGTCGCTATTCAATTTTAGTAGTAACTTGCAATAGTTTTGAGGTCTTGATGTGAGTAATGTTTGAACTTTTGGTATCAAGAGCTCTAGCGTATTAGTGATAGGTGTCGTATTTTGGGCAATCCGTGTTTATTTTCAAAACCTACAAAACTAGTTGAGAACTCTAGCTACTAGATGGATCGCTAATCTTTGGAGGGATCGAATATTAGAGTAAACTCACGTACCATGAGTCGAGGATGCGCAAGGATAACCAAACCCCCATACACTCCTCCTCGGGGTACTTGTCTCTTTGTGAACCTCCTTATTAGATTGAGAGTTACCGATAATAAGTGCATGAGTTCTTCGGACTAATGTAAGTATTGAAAGTTGACACTTCCACCTCCTCATATTTGCTAGCCTCTCCCGTGCCGTGAATTTCCTCCTTCTCACTCCGAGAGTTGGCGTCCACCTTCGCCGGTACATCCAAACCCTTGGCATGATATGCTCTGTCATGATAAGCCTCATTATATCCTTCCTCAAAATAACCACCATACCTACCTACAAGGCATTTCCATAGCCTTTCCGAGATACATTGCCATGCAACATTCACCTTCTCATGACTTGATCTTCATGTCATACATGATACTTGCTTCATTGATGAGCCGCATGCTAGTTGGGCCTTGCCCTAATCATTGCTACATGACGCGCTAGTATCATTGCATATCCTGTTATCCTGGCAGAGGCATACATTTGCATCATGATAGTTACATTTTCTTTATGTTGAGTACTTTTGTAAAGTGTGAAAGATCTCCTATACTTTTGTAATATATAGAGTGTTGCCCCTAAAGTGAGGAAAAGATCCCAAAGAGGACAAAATCAAAAGATCCCAAAGGGGACAAATGAGAGTTAAACAGAAAGAGCCATGGAGGCCACAAAAAGAATACAAAAAAAATATAAAAACAGAGAAAAAGAAAAATAAAAAGAGAGAAAGTGGCACACTACTATTCCCTTTATGATATCCACACTCGTACTCCATCTTATATCTTTGTACTACATAGAGATCATCATGCATGCATATAACTATGTGGGAACCCTTCACACTATAGAACTTGGCTTGTATATTCCAATGATGAGCCTCCTCAAACGAGCTCTAGGTCTTCTTGAGCAAGCAAGTTGGATGCACCCCCACTAGTTCCCTTGGAGAGCTTTTAGCTCACATGTGCATCCGTTGCATGGCAATCCCTACTCCTCACATCATATCTATCATATGGCCTTCTCTCGCCTATGATTGTCCTCATTGATGTGAGCCTTTCACACCTTTTTGTCTTCATCCTCCACCTTCTTTCTGTTTCGCCTTTTAGGTGTCAACTTTCTTGCTCACGCTCATCCATTGCATGAGTGCTCAAAATGTCGAAAGGGAGTGGATCAGTTTGACTTGTATCTGGCTAGTGGTCTGGGGACGAGTCCAGATTAGATTCCAAAGGAGACCAAGTGTGAAACTTTAGTAGATTGAGTTCTCAACAACCGTTTTTTTTCTTCCTCAATCCCCTTTCTTCTGTTACGGACGAGTCCAGATTCGAGTCACGGACAGCGAGAGCTCTTGCACCTTTTGTTCTTTTGTTACTTGTTTCAATGCTAATATAGACTCTTGCTTGTAAGACTTGGATTGAATTGCATGCTTTAATTGCTTTACTTAAAAGTCCTTATATGATTTTGTGGCATGTCACCACAGAAATTATGCTTGTTATCATTTACCTACTCGAGGACGAGCAGGAATTAAGCTTGCGGATGTTGATACGTCCCAAACGTATCTATAATTTCTGCTTGCTCCATGCATGTTTTGTGTGACTTTGCCATGTTTTGCTTGAACTTTCATACACTTTTGAGCATATTTGGACTAACCTATTAACTCGGTGCACCTAGTTTCCAGTTCCTGTTTTCTGCTGTTTTTGTATTTCAGGTTTTCCGGCCATTAAAATGCTCCAAAAATTCCGGAAACTTTATATAAAAAATCAGCGTCCCGGAAGCTTCCGGAATCACCAAGGAAGGAGGGGAGGGCCACCACAGGGACTCCAGAAGGGTCCCTGGCGCGGCCCCACCCTAGGCTGCGCCGGGCACCCTCCTGGCTGCTGATGGCTTCTCGCCCTTCGTTGGTTACCCCAAGTGAAGGTTTGAGATGTAGTGCAGCAGCAGTTTTCCCTCCGTGAAGATACCAAGGTTTGTCTCCAGTAGGACTCCAGAGATGATAAGTAGGTGTCAGCGCCGCAACTGACGCGGACCTGCACACAGACACAGATAACTTTGTTCCCAAAGAAATTCAGAGAGGTTGTCAATCTCTCCGGTCTTGTTGTTCACAAAGGATAAAACACAAGGGATAATGATAGCAAATAAAAGCAGTAAAGTAAATATAGCTGGGAAATAATAATGAGGATATGGACCGGGATACGTGATGTTCACTAGTGATGTCTCTCTCCCAAAAGACAATAAAACTGCTATGCGAGGTAAACAAATTACAGAAGGGCAATTGACAGGATTATGAACGCACCGCAATGCTAACTATGCTACAAAAGAAAGGAAGAGTCTAAAAAGCACGGGCAGTACACCAAAATAAGTAGACCGAAATCCATCTGCATCTACTACTAATCATCCACCTTGAGATATCTATCCAGAACATCTCGCTGGTATTAAGTTGCGAGCCCCACCCAAAGTGTAAACTCAAAGCAACAGACAACTGCATAAAAAAGAACTTTGCGTAAAGTAAACAATCCTTGTAACCGCGGTTACAAGCACCGTTGTTTTCCCCCTTGTGGCAACAGCACATCCCCTAGACTCATGTTTCTGTCACTCAAGCGTGTCATCGGGGGGCATGAACCCACAATCTAGCACAACGTTCCCTCTTGGAGTCACTACCTACTACTTGGCCAAAGCAATAAACAACAACGGAGAAAATGCAAGAATTACTTAGGAACAAAAATATAAGAGATAAAAACCAAATATATTATTCTATCACAATCTGAACATAATCTCATAATCCATCAGATCCCTCCAAACTCAGCATAGCAACAGCAGAAATATTACAAAGGTGCCTCGATCATGTAGGGCAGCTCACGAGGTCTAAACAATGAAGATCAAATAGGGGACCAGAACATCACATAGCTACTGATCACGGACCCATGGTCAAAGGAAAACTACTCACGAGACATACGAGGAGCATCCATGGTGGAGAGGAGACTCCCGGAGGTCAATCCTCCCTCCGGCAGGGTGCCGGGAAGAGGTCTTCTGGTGCTCCCGATCTTGGAAGGGCGGCGGCGGAACAGAGGCGAGTTTGCGGAATAGGGTTCTTCTTCTAGAGTTTCCCCGTGACGGAGAATAAATAGGCGAAGGGGGGCAGCCAAAGGTGGACCAGGGGCCCCAGGCGCCCCCCTGGCGCGGCTAGGGGTGAGGCCGCGCCGGGTGGCCGCCTGGGCCCCCCTGGCTCCCCTCCGGCCCCTCCCGGGCTCTTCTCGAAGCTTCCTGTACGCTGATTTTTTCTGTATTTTTCCCGGAATTTTTCTGGCACTTTTTATATGGGGGAAAACTAAAATAGAAAAACAGCAGAAAAATGGAACTGGCACTGGGGTGCACTGAGTTAGTAGGTTAGTCCAAATATGATCAAAAGTGAATGAAAGTGTATCTAGATCATAGCAATATCACACAAAACATGCATGGAGCAAGCAGAAATTATAGATACGTTTTGGACGTATCAACATCCCCAAGCTTAATTCCTGCTCGTCCTCGAGTAGGTAAATGATAACAACATAATTTCTGTGGTGACATGCTAGCTACCATATAAGAACTTTGAAAAGTAAAGCAATCAAGGTTAGAGATTCAATTCAAGTCATAACAAGGAAGAGTCTATATTAGCATTGAAACAAGTAACAAAAGAACAAAAGGTGCAAGAGCTCTCCCAGTCCTTGACTCGAATGTCTCCAATGGTGTTTGCGTGCAAGAAGGGGGGATAGGGAATACGAGAAAAAGTAATTTTTGTGTTGAGAACTCAATCTACTAAAGTTTCACACTTGGTCTTCTTTGGAATCTTATCTTGACTCGTCCCTAGACCACTAGCCAGGTACAAGTCAATTTGATCCACTCCTTTTCGATATTTTGAGCACTAATGCAATGGATGAGCGTAAGCACGAGAGTTGACACTTAGGATGGCAAAGAGAGAAGTACGGAGGAGGAGGGAGACAAAAAAGAATGAGAAAGGCTCACATCAATGAGGACAATCATAGGCAAGAGATGCCAAATGATAGATATGATGTGAGGAGTAGGGATTGCCATGCAACGGATGAACATACGAGCTAAGAAGCTCTTCAAAGAAACTAGTGGGGGTGCATCTAACTTGCTCGCTCATGAAGACCTAGAGCTCGTTTGAGGAGGCTCATCCTTGGAATATGCAAGCCAAGTTCTATAGTGTGAAGGTCCCCACATAGCTATATGCATAATGATCAAATCTATGGAGTACAAGGATATAAAGGGAGTACTAGTGTGGATCTCTCAAAAGGATAGTAGTGTTGCCCCTTTCTCTCTTTTTATTTCTTTTTCTCTTTTTTCTATTTTTTTGTATTTTTTGTGGCCTCAATGGCTCTTTCTATTTAACTCTCATTTGTCCTCTTTGGTATCTTTTAATGTGTCCACTTTGGGATCTTTTCCTCACTTAAGGGCAACACTCTATTTTACAAGAAGGTAAAGGAGATCTTTCACACTTTACAAGGTACTCAAAACATAAAGAAGATGTAGCTATCATGATGTATGCAATGTATGCCGCTGCCAGTGTAGCAGGAACATGTATGACATGAAGATCAAGTCATGAAGAGGTGGAAGTTGCATGGCAATATAACTCGGAAAGGCTATGGAAATGCCTTGATAGGTAGGTATGGTGGCTATTTTGAGGAAAGATATAAGGAGGCTTATGATGACAGAGCGTATCATGCCAAGGGTTTGGATGTACCGGCGAAGGTGGAAACCAACTCTCGGAGTGAGAAGAAGGCAATGCACGGCACGGGAGAGGCTAGCAAAATATGGGAAGGTGGAAGTGTCAACTTTCAATACTTACATTAGTCCAAAGAACTCATGCACTTATTATCGGTAACTCTCAATCTAATAAGGAGATTCACAAAGAGGCAAGTACCCCGAGGAGGAGTGTATGGGGGTTTGGTTATCCTTGCGCATCCTCGACTCATGGTACGTGAGTGTTCTCTGATATTCGACCCCTTAGAAGAGTAGTGATCCATCTAGTAGCTAGAGTTCTCAACTAGTTTTGTAGGTTTTGAAAATAAACACGGATTGCCCAAAATACGACACCTATCACTAATAGGCAAGAGCTCTTGACACAAAAAGTTCAAACATTACTCACAACAATACCTCAAAACTATTGCAAGTTACTACTAAAATTAAATAGCAACCTCAATTACCTACTTTCAAGACAAGACACAACTCAGTGCAACAACCAACTCTCTTTAACAAGATAAACATGAAAACTAAAAAGAGTTCCAGCAACAAACTAAACAAAAGCCAAGGCTCTTGCTAAATACAAACTAAGACTAAAACTAAACATGGCAATAGCTATGAAAAGATAAAGAACACTCAACAGCAAAAAGATAAGCAGGAAAAATCCTATGATGTGTTCTAGATTTTGAAATTGGAGCGTGTTTCTCTCCCACATAAAGTAAGAAGGGATATAACTTGTTATGAACAGCAAGCAAAGCTAAAGAAAACTAAAATCAAAACCTAAGAGTGAGACGCTCCAAGCATAGCACATAACGCATGAAGTGATAAAAATATAGTGAGACGAAGGAC
The DNA here is from genome assembly GCA_950022295.1 of Bromus sterilis. Lineage (NCBI taxonomy): Eukaryota > Viridiplantae > Streptophyta > Magnoliopsida > Poales > Poaceae > Bromus > Bromus sterilis. The sequence continues at coordinate 13,627,407 of OX465596.1, forward strand.
GAACTGATGATTGTTGATGGAGAAGGGGATGCACGGGGGCATCCCCAAGCTTAGACGCTTGAGTCTCCTTGAATATTTTTTGGGGATGCATGGGGGCATCCCCAAGCTTGAGCGCTTGACACTCCTGGATCTTCTTTCATCATCTTCCATCACACACTTGAAAAGTCCCTTCATACATAACTCATCATAAGTTGATTAGAGAGGTTAGTACCCTTAATAAATAATTTTTTCCCACTGTATATAAAGATATTCTTGAAGAGCTACTGTTTCTCAAGAGTGCCAAAAAGTTTTTGCAAAGAAAAATCAAGGTTAAGGTTTGCAAAAGTTAGGAGAGACAAAACGTGGCAGAATCTGTGAAAAACAGAACAGCAGATAGTAAAGAATTTTTTAGGGGAACTTCTGCAACTCAAATCAAAAAACTCAGAACATACGGAAGTTTCGTAATTGTATAGATCATACTGTGTAAAAATTTCAGCTCAAAAATATGAAATGGGATTTTTCTGGAATTTTTCTGATCACGAGGACAGAATCTGTTTTCTGGACAGCATGTCACAACTTTTACTTCCCTTGCCGTAAGAGGCTATAACTTGGCACAAAGCTGAAAAATAAAGATACAATGATGTTGCTACAGAAGTAAAAATCATCAAGACACAACAAAAGCAAAAATAAAACACCTAAATTCGTTTCGGGCTGCCTCCCGAAAGCGCTTCTTTAAAGCCATTAGCTAGGCTTAATGCAAAAGAAGAATCAAGGGTATCCAAGATCTGAATCATAAAAACCTTCAAATTGATTTTCAATAAGTTCATTCTTCTTCTTACTAGGAAAGATATACTTACCTTTTTCCATACCGCGTAAGCGTATGTGCCTATTACCAATATCAATGAAGCCTTGGTTAGAGATGCTAATCCTAACAAAGGGCTCTCAATCATCATCTATCTCCAACATTTGTTTCTTGTTGGGCTTAAGTTCCTTTACTTTACTCAAGTCTAGAGCATCCAATCTTTTTTCAATAGTGGCAAGTCTATCTATGATAGTATCAACACTACGATCATAAACAAAATAACTAGATAGACTATGCAAAATATCAAGAGCCCTATCTTCATCACACTCTAGAAAATCTCCTTCAGCTATAATGTCAAGAGAGTGTTTACACCACTTAAAAAGACCATGGTAAAAATTTCTAAGCACAATTTTAATAGATATCCAAGGCATAATTCTTTTATGTGCTTCAGAAATTCTGTCCCATGCCTTCTTCATATTTTCTCCATCTCTTTGACGGAAATCGAGAACTTCCGATTCCCGTAAAGCACCTAGTCCTAACATGTTCATCTAAACAAGGAGGACTACTAAAAGCAAGATAAATATTTTTTTTGCAAATTTTGATAAAAGACACAAAGATAAAAACTGAAAGATAAACTAACAAGACTAAAAAACAAAGGTAAAGGGTAGTGTGCAACTCCCCTATCTTAGCACTCGGAGTCCCCGGCAACGGCGCCAGAAAACTTTGCTTGATGGCTTCTCGCCCTTCGTTGGTTACCCCAAGTGAAGGTTTGATATGTAGTGCAGCAGCAGTTTTCCCTCGGTAAAGATACCAAGGTTTGTCTCCAGTAGGACTCCAGAGATGATAAGTAGGTGTCAGCGCCGCAACTGACGCGGACCTGCACACAGACACAGATAACTTTGTTCCCAACGAAGTTCAGAGAGGTTGTTAATCTCTTCGGTCTTGTTGTTCACAAAGGATAAAACGCAAGGGATAATGATAGCAAATAAAAGCAGTAAAGTAAATATAGCCGGGAAATAATAATGAGGATATGGACCGGGATACGTGATGTTCACTAGTGATGTCTCTCTCCCAAAAGACGATAAAACTGCTATGCGAGGTAAACAAATTACAGAAGGGCAATTGACAGGATTATGAACGCACCGCAATGCTAACTATGCTACAAAAGAAAGGAAGAGGCTCAAAAGCACGGGCAGTACACCAAAATAAGTAGACCGAAATCCATCTGCATCTACTACTAATCATCCACCTTGAGATATCTATCCAGAACATCTCGCTGGTATTAAGTTGCGAGCCCCGCCCAAAGTGTAAACTCAAAGCAACAGACAACTGCATTAAAAAGAACTTTGCGTAAAGTAAACAATCCTTGTAACCGCGGTTACAAGCACCGTTGTTTTCCCCCTTGTGGCAACAACACATCCCCTAGACTCATGTTTCTGTCACTCAAGCGTGTCATCGGGGGGCATGAACCCACAATCTAGCACAACAATCCTTGTTGGAGTCACTACCTACTACTTGGCCAAAGCAATAAACAGCAACGGAGAACATGCAAGAATTACTTAAGAACAAAAATATAAGAGATAAAAACCAAATATATTACTCTATCACAATTTGAACATAATCTCATAATCCATCAGATCCCTCCAAACTCAGCATAGCAACAGCAGAAATATTACAAAGGTGCCTCGATCATGTAGGGCAGCTCACGAGGTCTAAACAATGAAGATCAAAGAGGGGAGGAGAACATCACATAGCTACTGATCACGGACCCATGGTCCAAGGAAAACTACTCACGAGACATCCGGGGAGCATCCATGGTGGAGAGGAGACTCCCGGAGGTCAATCCTCCCTCCGACAGGCTGCCGGGAAGAGGTCTTCTGGTGCTCCCGATCTTGAAGCGCGGCGGCGGCAGGGGAACAGAGGCGAGTTTGCGGAATAGGGTTCTTCTTCTGGAGTTTCCCCGTGACGGAGAATAAATAGGCGAAGGGGGGCAGCCAGAGGTGGACCAGGGGCCCCAGGCGCCCCCCCTGGCGCGGCCAGGGGTGGGGCCGCGCCGGGTGGCCGCCTGGGCCCCCCTGGCTCCCCTCTGGCCCCTCCCGGGCTCTTCTCGAAGCTTCCTGTACGCTGATTTTTTCTGTATTTTTCCCGAAATTTTTCTGGCACTTTTTATATGGGGGAAAACTGAAATAGAAAAACAGCAGAAAACAGGAACTGACACTGGGGTGCACTGAGTTAGTAGGTTAGTCCAAATATGATCAAAAGTGTATGAAAGTGTATCTAGATCATAGCAATATCACACAAAACATGCATGGAGCAAGCAGAAATTATAGATACGTTTTGGACGTATCAGCTGCCCTGTGGCCCCCCTGGTGCCCCCCTTTGGCCTTATTTTTACCCCCGCGGAGGAAACCCTGATTCCGGACCCTTTTTCTCCAGAAGCAATTCCGATCTCCGCCGCCATCGCCATCAAGTTTTGGGGGGGGGGACAGAATTCCTGTGCCGGCACCCTGCCGGGACAGGGAAGTGCCCCCGGATTCATCTCCATCGATGTTGCTTCCTCCCTCCATGAAGCGGGAGTAGTTCTCCCTCGGGGCTGAGGTTTCTACCAGTAGCTATGTGTTCTTCTCTCTCTCCCATGTGTGATCTTCGTTGTGATCATAGGCTATGTTAATCTAGGGTGATCCCATGATATTTCCCCTTCCTCTATGTATTGGATTGATGTACTCAATTGATCTTATCTAGTATAATCCCCGAGACCAAGGTGACAGCGGTCTATTGGACATGGGTTAGAAGAATATTATCATGAGTGATTTCCTCTTTTGTGTGTGGATTAAAGATTGAGAGTCTCTTGGTGCTGGTCTTTGACTATCCTTTAGATATGTTGTGGTGATTGTGGTACTCTCTTTGGATGGCCGCGGTGACATTGGGAAATCCATAGATGAGAACTACGAACTCTGAGGTGTGCTTTTGTAGCCCTACACAATTCTCGTCCTCTCTTGACCACAAAGGAATGACCTCTGAGTACGTCTCCATTGCATGTTTTATGGGAAATATCATGTGATTCGACTATGTTAATGTTGTTGGGAGTTGACACTAGTGAAAGTATGAAGCCTAGGCCTTGTTTCCACCATTGCAATACCGTTTGTGCTCACGTTTACCACTTGCTACCTTGATGCAATTTTTATTACAAATTTTTATTATTTTGCTTTGCCACACCAATCACTCGTATTTTACCATCTCTTCGCCGAACTAGTGCACCTATACAACTCCTAGTTGTATTAGGTGTGTTGGGGACACAAGAGACCTCTCGTATCTTAATTGCAGGGTTGCTTGAGAGAGACCATCTTCAACCTCTACTTCCCTGAGTTCGATAAACCTTAGGTCATCCACTTGAGGGAAATTTCTGCTATCCTACAAACCTCTGCGCTTGGAGGCCCAACATAGTCTACAAGAATAGAAGCGTGCGTACACATCACCCTCCGCCCGTCCCCTGCCCGTCTGCCCGTCCCTCCGCCCCAGGCCGAGCGCTGCCACCAGGCCGACCTTCCCGCCCGTACTCTGCCCTTGACCGAGCTCCTCCGCCAGATCGTGCTCCAGCAAGCTCCAGATCGTGCCCTTGGCCGATTTCCCCACCCTGGGCAAGCTCCTTCTCTGTCCCTGCGCGATCTCCTTCTCTAGGCATGCCTGCACTCCAAAATGAGCTCCAGCGAGCTCTCCCTCCAGCGTACTTTGCCTCCAGCGCAGCGACCTCCTTCCCGCAGCATCCTCCAATGCTTGCCTGTGTGTGATTCTCCAACGCTTGCCTGGGCGCGCGCACCTCCACCGAGCCGACAACCAATGCTCCAAATCGATCCTCCCGCGAGCTCCAGCGCTGCAGGTAAAAGAACAAATAATGAATTAAATTAACAGTAGCATAAATGGAGAATTGATAGAATTGAAATTGAAATCGAGATAGAATTGACAGTAGCATGACAGTGGAGTATTGGTATCCTATATTAATTAGTTTGCAGATATCCTATTGACAGTAGAATGAGTACACTGTAGTATCTTAGCATGCATAACAGTAGCATAACAAGAGTATCTTAGATTTAATTCATGACAGTAGCATAACAATATTCTATCTTAGCATGCATAACAATAGTATTGACAGTAGCATAACAAGAGTATCTTAGATTTAATTAATGCAACACAAATCTAGCATAACAGATGTATAGCTTGTAGATATCCAAGATTAATACTGCTAGCTGTAACAAACAAATACATTACTGCTTGTGCAAATTGCTAACAGAATTACAGAGTGGATAATCAATGGATATTGAACGGATAATTAATGGATATTGACTAAATAATCAATGGATATTGAAAAGATAATCACTGGTTATTGACTAGATAATCAATGGATATTGAACAGGCAAAGGTTCAGATTCGGTGTCAGTGTAGATTCAGGTTCAGATTCAGTATATCTTGTGTACATCTTGTCTTGTTTATTTAAATAAGATTAGTACTCTAATTTTGGATTAGACTAAAACTAACCATACTATGCTAGCACCAGGTTTGGAGTAGGAGTAAAGGTTGGAGTAGCACTTTGATGAGGAAATGTTTAACAGGTTTTGCTCCTGTTTTAACAGGTGAGGAAATGTTGCTGGATGAGGAAGCAATTCATGATCAAGAAGAGCAATTTATCAAGAGCAAGCATTTGAAGAGCAATCATTTGAAGAGCAAGCATTTGAAGAGCAAGAAATTCAAGGACAAGAAGATGCACTAAGAAGAACTAAAACAAACCTAACAGATGAGCAAAGATTTGGTGTATATTTTGCTTAGAAAGTGATCAAAAGAAGAGATGGAGATTTTGATGCAGAGGACAAGCAACTCATTGCAAGCATGCTAGGCACAAGCATCCGAACAGTTGAACGGATATGGTTAGATGCTAATGAACAGATTGCGGAAGGTCAAGAGGTGAATGTTTCAAGCAAAAGGAAAGGTAGAGTTGGACGCAAGAGGAAAGACATGGACCTCCCGAGGATAGCGACAATCCCACTTAACAGAAGGAGGACACTTCGAGGTCTATCAAGGGCATTGGGTGTTCCATGCACAACCTTATATTCAAGGTTCAAGTGGGGTGAGATGAAGCGCCACACAAGAACCTTGAAGCCTTTGCTGAAACCAAAAAACAAGATTGAAAGATTGAAGTTCTGCACCAAAATGCTTGATGAGAATTGGATCAGATCTTCCCGGCCTATCTTCAAGCCAATGACAGATATGGTTTATATCGATGAGAAGTGGTTCAATATGACTAGAAAGAAAAACACCTACTATCTTCTCCCCGAGGAAGCTGAACCTTTGCGCACCGTACATAATACAAACATCATTGGGAAGGTGATGTTTCTTACGGCTGTGGCCAAACCAAGATAAGGTGAAGGCAGAGCTGTCACGTTTGACGGAAAGATTGGGACATGGGCCTTTGTCAACGAAACTCCAGCTGCTAGAAGAAGCGAGGACAGAGAAAGAGGGACCATCGAATTGAAATCAGTGGTTGTAACCCGAGATGTCATGAGACAATATATGATCGAGAAAGTTGTCCCAGCTATTCAAGACAGATGGCCTGATGAAGATGTTGGAAAACCCATATTTATCCAACAGGATAATGCGAAACCGCATATCCTACCCGGCGACCCGGCTTTCCTAGAGGCCGTAGCACAGACGGACTTGGATATTCAGTTGCTTCAACAATCGCCGAACAGCCCGGACATGAATCCTTTAGATCTAAGTTTTTTCTGTTTTGTTCAGTCTCTAACCGATTGCAGAGCGCCAAACAATATCAAAGAATTGATAGAAGTCGTGGAAGAATAATATCGAAACTATGAGGTGGACAAGATAGCAAACAGTTTCTTGACACTCCAATCGTGCATGATTGAGGTTATGAATAAGGAAGGAGGAAATGGCTACAAAATCCCCCACATGAATAAACAACGCCGAGTCGATGAAGGACGACTACCGATTGCTCTATCATGCGATGGTGATCTAGTTGCACAGACAATGGCCCTTATAGCCCAAGCCGAGCTAGTTGCATAGAGAAAATGTAGAAAAGAAAAGGAGTACTCAAAAGATTTCCTCAAATGTGTTGTCATGTGTATGAGTTGTGTTGTGTATATCTTGTCTTGGTTTAAATACTCAAAAGATTTCCTCAAAAGTTTCAGATTGTGCTAGTCAAAAGATTTCCTCAAAAGTTTCAGATTGTGCTAGGCAAACTTAAAATTCAGTTTCACATGAGCAAAATTTAGTGTAAATGGAAAGCTAGCAGGAAACTAATTTTAAATTCAGATACAGGCATACAGCAGGCCAGAAGCACTGATAACTCCAAACTTTAGTGTAAATGAGTACTCCATTCTGCATATGGAGTATTCTGGTTAACTTAGAGTATCAGTTAACAGTAACCACGTCATGAACAGGTAACTGTTGAAGAGTTTCAGACTAATTTGTACACTTAGAATTCTGGTCAATTAATCTTTAACAGCATAGCAAATTAATCTAGAACTCGATGAATGAAATGCAAATGGAGTACACACATTATTACACCACAAAAGGAACATCAACGGTGCCCACTATAAATCCATCAGATCAAATACTCCCAAGAGTACAAGAGGACAGTAGTACTCGTAGCAGACAATTGCATGATTCGGCCAAACAAAATTGTTCGGAGAGCAAGCAAGGTTCGTAATGGCAAGTCGATCTGACTCCCAAGAGGACACAATTTTGGTTTTGGATCACAGATGAAATAGCAATCGCACAAAGATGTACTCCAGTCAACAACGTCTTGAAAATTTCCTGAAACTGGCCAAGAAGTTGTACCTTCGGGTGGAGAGCGCGGCAGCCACCGCAGCCAGGGGAGAAGAAGTTGACGACGACGCGCTTGTCACCTGCGTTGAGCTTGTCATCGAATCGACCTCCTGCCACCTACCAAGCTCCTCCACGCTCGAGGAGTCGGCGAAGTTGGTGTTCGAGGTGACCTCATCGTGCGCCTGCGCCTCCGCCTCCTCCACGCTCCTCATCTGCGCTGCCGGTGACCACAAGATCCTCCTCCTCGCCTTCTTGGACTGGATCCGCCGCTTCCAGGCTCGCAGCCGGTGGATCCAAGGACAGAAAGGCCGATCCTTTTTTAGGTCAGGCGCGAGATCCCGGCACAGCGCAGCAGCGGGAGCAATGGTGGAGCCAGAGCAGAGAAGGTGAGGGCGAGAGAGAGGGGGAGACGGTGAGGGCAGCGGAGCGGCGGAGGATAGAGGGATAGAGTGAGACTGTGAGAGTGACTGTCGACAGATAGATAGGGGAGCGCGGGTTGATTCACATGTTTTGAAAGGGGGTTTCCGCAAAAAACGCCAATCGCGTCATTTAAATCGGAACGGAGGGAGTAGTATTAAACATTCTCTTGAGATGTCAAATGACATGAAAATGGATGGATGGCTTGACCATGACCACCGTACGAATACGTTTAACACATTGCGTAGCACTCTCCCTCCGTTCTACCGCCGACCAGGGATGCCTTTTTGGGTGACGCAGTGCAGTGAATCCATTCTTACGTCATTATCAACGGATAACGTTATTTTTTTCGCAAAAGAGGGGACAACTCTCTTTCTCCAGAAAAAAATAGGAAACATTTTCAGTTTCATGGGCCGTCCTCACCTCCTCGACGGGCCTCTGAACTTGGGCTTGTGTTCCCAGTCCCCCCCCCCCCCCTCCCCCCTCCCCACTTCAGCCTGAAACTTCCTCTGTTTCCCCTAAAAAAAAGAAGAAGCAAATCTCCTCCTCTGTTTCTCAAAAAAAAAAAATCTCCTCCTCTTCTGTCGCAGTGGCGCACCGCGACCCTGAAGCTCGGGAGGTCCCCGAGGTCCGGGGAGGCAAATGTAGCCCCGACCAACGCGTCGCTCGGAAGGACCGGGGGGGATATAGACGGTGACGAAGCTGGATTACTGCTCGGGGAGGACAGGGCAGGCCCCGCGCCGGAGTCCCGGTGCCTGGCGCCATGGCGGCGAGGTAAGGGTCTCAAACCCTAGGATCTCGATCTCTATATTTTGGACCTGCTGCTGGCTTCTTCCGCTGTCCTATTTGGAGACCTGTGGATCTGTGCGTTCGAATGCAGTAGGCCAGAGGGCGAGAGGCTTTTAGTTGTACCGAAGTAGGAAGAGTTCTATTCCAACGACCAAACATGATGTTTAGGTTAATGTGTTGGTCAAACTAGCTTGATCCGGCTACTTACTTAGGGAAGAGAAATGTGTTACTCCCTCCGATCCATAATAAGTGTCGCTCATCTAGTATAAAGTTTGTACTAGCTTAGTACAAAATGAGCTACACTTATTTGGGATCGGAGGGAGTACTACTATTCATAACCTACATATTTTTCATGTAAGTTTTAGGTGGATTATGCTTGGAGGTGGTAAAATTATTATCAGTGATCTGTATGTTTGAGACAATCGCCAAATATATGTATATACGAATCACTTGTTTTGCGTATAATGTCCATTGTAAGATAGACCTCAAGTGCCAATAGGACAATGACGAAATCAAACGCATTGAGTTCAAATCAACACACTACATTTTTTTTTTGAATCATGGACTAGATGCACAATTCACAACCTAATCCTGAGGGGCCAATTACGCGTGTCTGACTAGGTTTTCACAGGCACTTCACATTCCCCTGATTTTGCATACATGTCTATATCGGTCAGTCGAGACGGATTTTTAATGCTTGATTTAGATCAAAATTAGGAACAAATGTGATACCAGATACCACATTCAGTTGGTTTAAATCTTGAAACTAAAATTGGAACTGAACCCACATATCAAGTTTTTTTTGGTGATTTGTGGGATATCAAGAATAAGAAAATAGTGATTACTCTGAGCTAATTTAAATGATTCTCCATAACTATATTACACATTCTCTTCAGATGTCAACTGACATTAAAATAATACCATAAGGGTCATCTTGGAGTGTGACAAGAAGCTTTCATCTCAGCCTCCATGCTCAACTTTGCGCTTACTTCTGAACGGTGTAGGCTGGAAGTCGAGCTTGCCTCACGTACAAGGTTCCCTTGTTCATTACATTGTTCATCTGTTCTTCTCATAGTTTGCTCCTTGGTGAATGACCTTCTTAGCTCTTCTAAAACTGACGCAACCTCCTTCATCATGGGCCGTTCTTGTCCATTCATATTTAAGCATCTCACGGAGAGCTGAGCAACTGCATAAATTTGCTCTTCACCTGCTTCAGCCAAAATGTGTGGCTCTATCTCATTAAGTAGGCACCCTTCATTAACTAGGGTCACCATATGCATGGCTAAGCAGCATGGTTCTTTTGGCCTGCCTGCAGAGAAAGGCTTCTTCCTTGTCAATAGTTCTGCAAGAACTACTCCAAAACTGTAGACATCACTCTTCCCTGTGAGTTGTCCGCTTTGGAAATATTCAGGATCCAGATACCCTATAGTACCTTGAATAAGGGTGGTTACATGAGTTTGATCAAATGGAACTGATCTTGATGCACCAAAGTCTGATATTTTAGCCACAAAGTTCTCATCCAACAGTATGTTGCTTGATTTGATATCCCTGTGAATAATTGGTATAGAAGAATTGGAATGGAGATAGGCAAGTGCTTCTGCGGTCTCTGCAGCCATCCTTAAGGTATCCTCCCATGTTAAGGAGCAAGGTGCACTTCTGTTGTTGATGTGCTGAAAGAGTGTTCCGTTGGGTATGAACTCATACACCAACAACGGAACTTCAGTCTCTAGACAACACCCCAAAAGCTTGACAACATTTGGGTGATCGGTCTGTGATAAGATGGTAATCTCATTGACAAATTGCTCCACCTGGCTCTCATCAAACACCCTAGACTTCTTTACAGCAACCACAGCCTCATCTGGAAGAACACCCTTATACACAGTGCCATATGCACCTCGCCCAAGGATTCGAGTCTCATTATAGTTGTTAGTCGCAGTCCTGAGCTCTTCTGCACTAAATATCTTTGCTGATGAGTCCTTACTTTGAGATGTGATTGCCGAAAATCTCTGTTGCAACAGCAAGCCTCCATTCTTACGGAATAACTCAGCTCTCTTTCTTCTAACCTTTCTTCTTTTCAAGGCCCAGTAGTAGCACAGAGATGTGGTAGATATTGCAACCACAAGTGCAAGACTAACACCTGCAAATTTTGGATGAAGATATGTACAACTTGTGTAAGTGTTCGTTCTCATATAACGGGTGTGGAAGTGTTTGCAAGTTTCAGTAAAAATGAATATCACCCATCTAGAAGTGTGAATATTCTATACACATGCGAATTTGTTAAAAAGTACGGAGTATGTTTGTTTCTGGTCTTCACAAAAAGAGAAGGACGTGGAGCTACAAAGTACAGTTCTGCACATCATTTTTTCTTAGATCTCAAAACTGTATGCTTTTAGCATGGAATTTTGCAGATGCATATAGTGTTTGTACATTTGCATGCGTTGAGTTTCCTCGACATTTGTTCATATACATTCAATATTACTACCTCTGTACCAAAATATAATACGTTTTTGTAGTTCTATTTAAACTAAAAAACGTCTTATATTTTAGTATAGAGGGAGTATTATTTTGCGCTAGGTACATATTTGTACACTGTAATAATCAGTAGACCAGTATTGCAAAGCTGTTTTACCTGAGATTTACATCACTAGAACACAAATGGAATGAAAACAAAAGACAATTATCAAATTTGGTATGACATGTTTAGTAAGTTACCCAAAACAGGATCCGTGGGAAACGGCTTTTGACAGCCGTTCTTGTCATGGTGAGTGCACACATCGAAACCTAAAAGATAGCCACAGATCATCATTAGCACTAATAGTTTACTCTTGCGCTTGTTTGAGAAAAAATACTCGCATTATAATATATGTTCGCCGTTTGGCAACCGGGATGAAAGTGAGTCTGAGAGAAAAATCTGAAGATAGGAGTAAACTAGTGTACGAAATGTTGAGAGTTAAATGGACAGGATGGTTACATGAAGACGCTAGGCGGCACTACACCTGTTCCTTTTTAGATGTTTAGTGTTTACAAATGCAATCAACTTTTTAAGACTGTGACAAGTAATATACACAATAGTATTTAGATGTTCATGTGCTAATATTAGTGGATTCACCATCATAATGCAGAAATACATTTGTCCATTACTCGATTTTTCTACTAACATATAATTTGATTATTTAATGGTCAAAAGAGTTCACTGGATACTGCATCGTTGAACCAAAGTGGAGGAGAGGCGGTCTCATCAGTCTAATCATTTTCTATGGTTTTCCAATTTCTATGATATTTCTATCCTATAAACCAAAGAAGATTAGCAAATGCTCCCTCCGTTTAAAATAAGTGTCTCAATTTTATACTAATTTTAGTATAAAGTTGTATTAGAGTTGAGACACTTATTTCAGAACGGAGGAAGTATTAGTTATGAATTTCTAGTAAACCAGTTTTAACCCGTTTTTAGCTAAAGCCGGTTTTACTAAAACATAATTGAATAACCATTTTATAGGACCCTAACTTGTGTTTGCTTTCTTATGGACTCACGGATATCATTTTGGTGCTAATAAGATGTGTAGGCAGACTTGATTTTATAAAATTTGACAATGATAAGCTTGGTTTATTTTGTCCTCTTCTTGATTGTCTGCTTTTGTGGGAAGGTTGTTTGGGCTTGTTAGCATAAACAGGGTAGAAATAGAAGGGGTGAGAAATGAAGGATAGCTGGTTTGCTTCCTGCTGTCTGTTTTGGATGTAATAATATATATAAATATAAATTCACATGTGTTTTGCCAAGGCTTACGCCGTCGAATATCTACTGAAGGTATCGAGTGAATGAAAAATATATTTATTTACCTAGGCATCCATCTTCAGCGTACGGATCCCCTTCGTATCCAGGATTGCACCTGCAAAGGTAGCCCCCTCCTCTGGGCGCGTCGACGCAGTAACTCAAACTGTTGCAGAGTGGCATCAAACTGTAGTTCACAGCCTGATCGCACGTGACTTGCCCAACTGCCCAATCCAAGATCATCCTGTGGTCACCAGCCGGCAACAACACGTCTTTCCTCAACGGCCTATCCACGAAGACTTCCTCATCTTGGTCGAGGAAGAAGGCAGAGCTACAAGTGCCGGCCTCGTCCCCCATGCCTGGTATCTTGTCAAACTTCAAGGTGAAGTCTCGAATGGTGTTCATCGGCATGGGGGCCTCGCAGCAGGCTACCCCAAGATCGCAATCGACGTCGCCGGAGTTTTCGTCGCAGTAGGTGGAGCAGGTGGTGGCTTCACCAACCAGCGACGGCGAGTTGCTGAAGTTAGCAACTAGCCTGTAGTTGCATCCAGCGACCACCAGTTTGTTGCGCTTGGATAAGGAGAAGGGCGTCCCTTGCAAGCTCAGATCATCGATTCCGGTGGCCTGCGTCAGCTTACCGTTGCCGTCGTAGCAGGATTGGCGGATGGGCCCGGCGAAGATGACGACGGAGCCTCCTTCCACCGACACAGAGTCGATTTTGTAGCTATGCTTGCCGATTGGCAGCATGGACTCATTGTTTGGCCCGCATGTTACCTCGAATCCTCGCACGGCATCGCCATGGACGCCAAATGGATGGGGGGTGCGGTTGCACGTTATGTTCCGCCCCGGCAGCGGCCCCTGCCCCTCCGAGGACGCTCCATGGGGCATCACTGAGAAGAGAACGGGGACGATCCCTAGCACGAGCGGGCGGAGCCGCCATGCCGCCATGGCTGATCTCTCTCTCCCGCACCCGCACGCCATGCCGACTGCCGACCTTTCTTTCTACTAGTCTCTTGGTGCTCCTGGCCTCACATCTATAGGCGATTTTGTGCAAATGGCCCTCAAACTTATGTGTCTTTTCTAAACTGAAATCATCTTCCCTCCTAATTCATATAAATTCTTGTTTTTGGCACTGCTGTCCAGTCCCAGGTCCCATCCCACCTACCCACACTTGAAGAATTGAGAATTAAGCACAGATACAAGTTACTAGACCTGTAGTGCGCTTTGCCGCACGATGCCGGGTTCAAAGTATGGTGCCCAACATTATTGTGACATGTATCTTAAGCATATGTATCCAACACAATTAGCAGGGCACATTATGGGTGGAAGAAAATAGCACGAAAGAGAATGCATTGAATAAGAAGTATTGTTCAGAAATGTGTAGTCAGGAGCAAGTAAAATGATTTTAGTACCTAGTAGGATAATAAGTTCATCATTATATCCACATCATTTCATTTGTACAGAGGTTGACTGCTTGAAGGAAGGCCTAATAAAAGGATGAGTAGCTAAGAGGGAGCATAATCTAATTTCTATAGAAGTTGGCTACTTGAAGGAAGGCCTAACAAAATGTTGATTAGCTAACAAGGAACATAGTTTCCAAAGGAAGATAGTTACACAAGATGGAGATACTGGACAATAAATCTCTCCTATCTAAAAAGAATGTATGGTTCCGTCGTTCGACTCTTTTTCATCCGACCTCTCGTTGTTTTTTCGCCCGTCCCCGTCGGGTTGTCTTCGACATCCACTCCGATTTGGTATGACACCCACCTCCCCGTACATTACTCGATTAGAACCGAAGGATTCAACTCACGCACGTCACGACGTCCCTATCTCCCGTTCCTCCCTCCCCATCGATCGAGTGCAGAAGCCCTTTCTCTGATCTCTCCCTGATCCGGCACGTCGCCCAATCCTCTGTCATGTCTCTACCTAAAATTACGGTGGAGGTGTCGGGGCCCTGATCCAGGGAACGACATGGCCACAAGTCCCTAAGGCGGAGGAGGGAGACTCCACTGCGGAGGCGCGCAAGGGCAGCAAGGGATGCGGAGGGTGGAAGATTGGAAGAAGAGCATGTTTAGGCCATGGAGGAGGAGGCACGTAACGATGTGGGTTACCCCGACATGATGCCGTTGCAGAATACCAGGCTATGCTTGAAGAAAAAGTCTCCTATAGATTTTGCGGTTCTAGGGCGAAGCCAGCACCGGCAAGGCTAGCTGATCTGAAAGTTCAAGCGTTGTGATGCTGGAAGGCCCTCAAGTTGCTATAGGAGGAGGACTGCAACCGTGGAACCGAAAGGCCCGTCAGTACATTAACTCAGATGCAATTCTTCCACTATATATGAAGTGGTAAGAAGAGGTGCAAGTACAACCGGTTATGGGGTTGCTTAGAAAATGCTACACCCGTGGCCTCGTCATGTCGGATCGGATGACCAATGATAAAAAATGGTGCCGGAGCTCAAGAACAACTTGGCTGCTATGTCGAGCGTGTCAAGGTATGCCACATCCTTTTCCATTGCAAAGCATGGGCGTGCACTAATCACAAAGGGCTTTGTTTGTTCGCCAACATCAATTGTATGCAAACATTGCTTTTCTGTCAAAGGAGTGAAGTTCGTTTGGGTTGCAATTTTATGCCATTATGTATTGCGCATGTATCTGCAGTTATAAGAGACGCTGATTAGAATTACAAAGTATATATATCCAAAAAAAAGATAGGTACGTAGTATATTTGATCTCCCAAACATAGAAATTTTGAATTGTGTTTAGTGAGTTTTTTATTAGTGAGGTTTTTTGCATCGGAAATTCCAATACAATGTTCCTCTTTATCCCATGTCCATGTGCACGTTAATAAAATTCTACAGGTACTTGTATGTCTGTCTGCAATAGGTAAAAATGTAGCTTAAAACAACAAATTGTTAATGTAAGATTGGGTACATTGTATCGTCTTATAACACCATAATTTTTTGCTCCTCTCATTGCGTTGAAAATTGTTCGGTCTCCGTAGAAATGCACGGGCATAAACCTATAAACATAAACACATGGATAGCAAGCTGTGCAGGACACCTGCAACGCGCCTTGGCCCTCGGTGCCGGATCCTAACAACTGTGCCTAAGAGTGTGTGTACCAATAAGCAGCAAACTGAGCATTATATTAGGTAAGACAAATATAGAACTAAACAACAATCATTAGAAGAGATTCATGACTTCTAACTAAGGAAAATACAATGAATTTTTGTGTACAATGATGATATTTCTTTGAGATACAAAACACTTTATCCACTAAAATTTCATACAAACACTTAACCGGGGCCATGTACACATGACCAAGAATATGAAAAGACCAGATATACTTCTTTAAAATGCAGTCGGCACGGTCAATCGATTCTGCCACACAATCCTTTGGATCTCCCAACATGAAACAGTCCAGGTAAAGATTACAGTAGACCCTGTTTTATTAAAAGGCTAAATTAATTAGCAGTTCATATAATCTTATAAGTAAAGTTTGTAACCCATCATACAATTCACTTATAGTGAAACTTTTCAACTCGAAGAACAATGTAGAAGACATGAATAATGCATGTATTGGTTAGTAACTAAAGGTGGCAGAAGACATGAACAAATAATATCAGGCCTTCAAATAAGTACATTTAAGAAAATATAGCTAAAAATCAATGGGCAAATTTAATCTGCCACATGTATGTAATAGTAACTTGTAACTTGCATGGAGAAGAAAAGAAAGCGGGTCACATGTTCTGAAGTAAGAGAACTGAAGATTTCAGCAGTAGCAAGGGTGGTACAAAAACATGTCCAATTGAAGGGTATTTTACGCTTGTAATGAGGAAACATGAGATGACACTATTCACATATACGGTATTCTACATATCTGCCGGCAACCTACAAACAGAGGAATATTTTCTCATGGAATACTTTCTCTTGTAAACTAGACTATCATATAGATCTGCAAAAACAAAGAACCTATAGAAAGATCAAATAGAATTGCGCAAAGAAAACCCTGAAGCCCGTGGCGCCGGGTATACACACAACTAATATGAGAGAAGGTGAAGAATTTGAGGTTACCCTGAAATCCATGTTCATATTGTAATGGCCATGACATGCAGTCCAGGAAGCTTCTAAATTCATAATAGTAATATGAAGCAAATACAACATCCTTATCTCTTGGGTTATTTACAACCAAAAAAAAATACAGGGAAGTAAAAGGTTCCGAGAAGCATGAAAACTAAATATTTTAACAAAACTGAAGTATTGTACCGTGTAATCATTTTATAAAAAATATTTGAGCTTGGTACCCAAACCACCATCGTAAATAAATTAAGTGAATAAAGGGCATACGTTTTATTATAACATTTCAAGCAAAATATGAGCTATTTTGTAGGAGCAAAAAAAGAGTAATAACAGAATCTAGAAAAAACTGATTATCTAAGGATAACTGAATGTACGTCATTCTTAGCTGATGCACTGGACCTCATTAAGCTTCTCACAATTACCAAGACTAACTGAAAGGATGGAAGGTAACAAAGAGTAAATGCAAGCACCACACTAAAATTCAGTCAAAGCAAAACATGCTGAAGCACCACAAACCTTTCACTTCCTCTCATTATAGTATTTCTACACATTAGTAATATAACACAAAATAAATAAATAAGCAAACCATCATTTGCTCTCCAAATTTTGTAGAAAAGGATAGAGATTCAGTTCAGGAACTAGAAATGGGAATAAGAAAGAAACACTTAAATATAGGGAATTTAACTATTTGTCAAATTGTGAGTTATGCACATGCAACGCCATCTCTTCGAGGTTGCCACTATCAAATCTTGAGTTTAAGATGAATGAAACACTGCTTAGCTAAGTATTCAAAAGGAAAGAACAAAAAAAATCATTAGGTGGAGAAAAATCAAAGTTACACCCGATCTAATTTCAGATGAATGGAACACTGCTTGGATAAGCATCAGACACACAAGATTAGCGATGCTAGCTAGCTACACAAATCCATGTCCTACCTAATCATGTGTACGCACTCTGCTTCCTATTCTTCATGTCAACTCTCACGGGGGCAGCACACCACACCTAAAATAAGAAATGAAGAAATAACATGGACACCTGATAAAGAAAGTAGTGAATCACATGATGTAAATCGGTACAAAATAAAAAGTCCAGAACCAGCATCATCTCCTAGAAGCAGAAAAAAATTCAATTTAGGATAAAAACATGAGCTAAAGCATAAAAGAACTTGAGCTAAAGAGAGAGAGAGAGAGAGAGAGACTGGACAGAGTGGACGAAGAGCGTGGTTCTCATCGTCGCCAGCGGTGGCGTGCCGGGGAGGTCGTCATAGAGGATGCTCCTGGATCCGCCGGTCAGTGGGCGGCGCCGGCGAGCGCACCTTGGCCTGTCACCCCCCTACGCACACTGAGAGTGTGCGCGAGCACACCTTGGCCCGCATTGCCCGTCGAAGCGTCGTAATACAACTACTTCAATAGTGCAGTAACCATGTACACAAAAAGATACAAAGCTGCAACAGAAGAAATGCTAGATGAGTAATTTGTTGATGCCAAAATAAGAGATACATATCTATGATTAACAAAAACCTTGGAAAGAAATCATCTATTATAAGCTGGAAGACATAGTACATCAAATCTGAAGGAGAAGCACTCTAGATAACATCCACTAATTTTGATAATCAGCAACATCAATATAAATCAGAACAATCTTTAACCATAGTATCCTATGCAGCACCCAGAAAACAAAATAAGCTTACTCCACCTATATAACTTTCTCCAAGATTCAATCTAAAGAAAGGAAAGCAGAATATGTAAGTCAAAAGACTTTAGCTGAAAAGACTGGTAGTTCGCATTGACACTGCACACGGTATGACATGGACTTTAGCTGAAAAGAAATGGTGGACATAGTAATTAAACAACCTATCTATAAGAATCCATGTGGATTGTGAAAGCATATACCATCAAAGGTTTTTTGCTTCCTGCAATGGACATGAATATTTACAGTATTGAAGGAAATAATTTGGCATAGGAACAAAACTGATTTTCTACCCGACCGTGAGCTACAACCACGATGCCCAAGGAACCGGCATCCGTTTTTTGCTACAATCGGCTACGGTGATGGGCTACGGCTGGAGCTGGAAGGCGCCATTGTTTTTGCTACAACGGGCATGGCAGTGTGCTACTATGGGTGGCGTAAGATGCTGGAACTAGCAAGGCCACGAGGTGCGACGGGCAGCCGGTCATGTTGGAACCAGCAAGGCCGCGAGATGCGATGGGTGGGCGGACGGCCATGCTGGAACCGGCAAGGCCACGAGCTGCAACCGGCGTGGCGCCATGCTGGAACCAATGCAAGAAATTAAACTACTTCCTAGGGAACCACTATTTAAATTTCCATACAGAAGTCTAACTCTTCAATTTTTTTGTATCTTAATTGCATCTATGATTCATTATATGTACATTGGTCCCAAAAGATATGAATCTGGTAACATAAATACCTTGCAATATCTCTAGTGCAACTTCAAATAACAAATCTCTTCCTTGGTCGTGCAAGTATCACAAAGCACTTTCGCTTGCCGATGATCAACCTTACTAACAGTCCTACAAATCAAAAGAAAATATTGATTTAAGGAGGAGAAACAAACACCAAAAACTCAGACTTTCCACTCCTTGTAGCCACTGGTTCATCTAGCCATTTAAGCCTATCTAAGCTCAGCTTAGCATCGAAAGATGAGGAAAGGACGGGAAAAAACTCACCTACGCTCAACCTCTCCTCCTCTCTCGTGGCCGTCGCCTGCCTA
The DNA here is from genome assembly GCA_950022295.1 of Bromus sterilis. Lineage (NCBI taxonomy): Eukaryota > Viridiplantae > Streptophyta > Magnoliopsida > Poales > Poaceae > Bromus > Bromus sterilis. The sequence goes on from OX465596.1 coordinate 13,646,806, forward strand.
GCTCGTGTACGCCGTCTTCACCGGCCTGGACATCAGAGATTTGAGGAGGGCGGAACAGGGAGGAAGAGAAGATGACTGAGGAAGAGAGGAAAAAGGAGAAGGAGGACTCACCTGCAGCTGGAACCCTAGCTGGACGTATAGTGCCGCAAACGGATCGAAGGCCAGGACAGCGGGCCGCCATCCTGGCTCCCCTGGCCGTCACCGCCGTCGCGCGGGCCCTCGAAGCGGCGCCTAGGATGGCCCCTATCCCCGCGCCGTCGTCGAAGCCCCCGGCCACCGCGCCTGCGTCGGTCGCCACGCCACTCACCGCGCGTCGCCGTCCCCGTCCCCGATGGCCTCTCCCCCGGCCCCGCCCGCCGACGCCCCGACCAACGCTCCCTCCTCGACGACGCCATATCGGCGACGGCTCGAGAGAGGGATGTGCCAGAGAGGGCAGGGAAGAGAGGAGACTGGGTGGGAGGGCGGCGACGCGAGGGAACGGGAGGAAGAGAGCGACGGCTGGGGAGGGAGGGAGAGCGAGCACGGGAAGACGCGCGGATGTGGCGGCTAGGGTTCTAGCACGAGAGCTTCTGTTTTTATATGCTATTGGCTGAAATGACAATAGTGCCCTGGTGGGGGCATGGATATTACAATTATTTGCCATCAAAATTGTATCCAAGGGCTGAGGTTGATCCAGTAAATATCAAACGGCTCATATCAATCTGGCCCGAAATCCGACGGCATGTATCGCGAGATGATTTTGATCGGACGGCCAGCATGGCCTGAGCGCTGAGAGAGCTCCATTCCCGCCGGGGTTCTAACAATGGGATGGTTCGATAACTCACCCCCCACGTTCCCTACTTTTGAATATTTCAGATCATCGCGTGCTGTTATGCAATTGCGCAGTCTTTGAGGAGATGCCAATTTCTTCTCCAGTCATTGTCACTCTAGGAAGGAAATGTCAACAACGGTAATAAATATTATTCCCTCCGATTCATAAAAAATGTCGCTTATTTTATACTAAGCTAGTATAAATTTTATACTAAATGAGCGACACTTATTATGAATCGAAGGGAGTACTCCACATCACAGCCACGGCGAAGACCGGCCTTGTTTTTTTGAGGCGAGTCAATGTGAGTGAAAAAAGGTTTGGAATAGACGTCAATTTTCCATGGACAAATAAATCCGGCGGGTCTAAATAATCTGAGTATCTGACACGGCATACTACGACCAGTAAGAAAAATGCTGGATGTCATTGTTGATGTCCAGCCACCATGATTGGCTCGTTGCTTACCACATGAGCGGCTTCGGAGAAGAGATACCCCGGACCGGACGTTGCTTTTGGTGTTGCTCTCGGCCTCCATCTTCATCAGTGCCTTGCCCAACCTGTGGAAGATGGCTTGACTTTGCACGACACATGTACGTGTCCACGCCCGCCACCACGGCACATCGTACGCCTGAACAACGAGGGAAACCAAGGAGCAATGCTACATCTACGTTTTTTTTTACTTAACATTACCGACTGTTAATGACGTCGCTCGCTCTGATTCGACTATTAGATTGTCTAGGCCCCACCCCCGGTTAAATTGAGCAATGCTACATCCACGGAATTACTACAGGGTTTTACGGAATGGTTCACGTTTAGAGAGAGCTGATTAGGCTAATGGAGAGGTTTGGCCCCACGCCCGGGTTAAATTCAGGGGGGCAGTTATTGATTACTGAAGAGAAGCCCGTAAAACCCCGTATTACCCCGTGTCTAGCATTTTTGGGATAAATTAGGGGGGAGTATCTGATTAGGGGAAGGTTCCCTTAAAAACCTGTAATGAGTTCGTCGATCTAGCATTTTTGGAAACCAAGGGGGGTTTGGTGGTGAGAAATGCTACACACTCACGGGGTACTTGAGTTTTAGGGGTTGTAGGTTACTTGGCAGGATTTGATTGGGCCCCATCCTGGTTAAATTCAGGGGGATTAGAAAGAACTAGAAGTGTTCAGCGCGCTTTGCTGCGCCATTGAAATATCTCACATACCACATTGATTCGCTAACAAGATCAGCCAGCGAAACTTTTTGTCTTATATAATTTCTTCAATTATGAACCGAGCACCTGCACAGTCTTACTGGTATAGTAGACCTATCAAATATATATAGATGTGGTGTAAAGCAACCATAACAATTTGAATACAACTTAGCAGACCGGAAGGAATAGAACATAGTGATATATTGAAAATAAATATCTTGGTCTCAGTCCCCAAGCAACTTCAAGATCATTTAGAATAAGAAAATGCACAAAGCAACCTTGTTTTAGGTTCACAAAATATATTCAAATAGGTCAAATATACTTGAATTGGTACTTTCACCAACTGATAGTGGTGGAAACTTGAGCACATCAACCTTCACAAGCCAACTCAAGAACAGAATAAAACTAACCTGCCACTACAAATCCATTGAGCATGGCACCCTTGCCCTCTGATCTGTCTTGCTTGGTCAACGCCATCACGTTGCCACCATTAATGCAATTGGCCATCCTTCTAGCCTGGATGGATGTGCTCTGGGATGGTCTGGGCTACTTACCCTGTCCATCGCTACCGAGGATGGCTGACTCCCCAGCCCATTTGCCTCCCTACATCAACGCAGTGCTCGGGCTCGCCCTTCGCTTCCACATCTAAGCAGCAGCGGAATGGACATCCCTGAAAGGCGGTGTCATACCCACTGAAGCGAGTCCACTTTAGTGGCGCAACACATTGAGACAACCATAGCAACATCACACGCAAGCACATCACAAGACTCTACATGCAGGCACAATGCCGTACATGAGCAATGGATAGCAAACACATAAATCGATAGTGAATTCACTGATGGCCTCACAATCACTCCTAAATCGCATCCCCTGAAGCGACTGCCGATCAGCTCATGAACGTCCCCAAATCTTCTCCGCTGAAGTGTCCACTGATGCGGCCGCTCGGGCGATATATTTTTCCTGTCTCAAGGCGGCATTTGATATATCTGATGAACTTCATAGTAGGATGCAAACTTAACCAGCATCGTTCCTTACACAACCTAGGAAATTTTAAAATTGATGAGCAATAATTTATCTTCTATGCCCTCATTGTGCTATATATATATAAACCTTCTAAAAAATCATTAGAAATATTCCGAACATAATCAAATAGTAGAAAAAGGGTAATATACACACGCAATATTATTCATCGGGTTACCCGGAATTATTGGATCAAAGAAGCCAATGTATTTCCCAATAGATAATAGAAAAGTCCACGAATCTGGTAGAAAAATGAAACTTCTATAAATTGTTGAACTATGGTTATTATGTTGATCCTCGGGGTTGAATCATTTAACCTGCTTGGTAAAAAGATACAATACGTTAAGCGTATAAGAAACAACACATTTCCGAAGGCAATGACACATAGTTACACCAAAACACCAAAACTGATACTCCTTCCGTTCCACAACTCTTGTTGTGGTTTTAGAATGTTTTAAATAGCGGGCTATGCCAAATAGCGGCGGCCCTCCAAATCAGCTATAGCGAGGCTATAGCCGGCTATATCAAAGCATTTTTGAAGAATTGTACATAAATAGCGTGAAGGACAATTTAGCGGCACCCAGCTCAAAAGGCTATAGCGAAGCTATAGCGGGGCTATAGCCGGCTATTTAAAACTATGGTTTTAGTTAACAGAGGGAGTAGTATGTTATGCATTTGACATGGAAAGATAATTTATTAAACATAATGAATGCGCCATCCCATTGGAAGGTTAAATATCAATAATCTCAAAAAGCGCACAAATTACTTATCGATGTTGTACCATAAGGCTCAGCAACTTCAAAAGATAAGACCACACAGATCATATAACTCAATTTAGTGACACAACACATGGTGTAATTGAAAAATGATGAAGCTAAAACTTGTGAAATTCGTATCACATTGCGTGTAAGAGCTAATCATTTTTAATTAGTTGTGAATTTCCATCTGAAAATTTTCAAAGTTGTGTTTTTGTTTAAAAGATAAATCTATTTGTGAACTAATAAACACATGACATGCAAAGTTAGTATTCAGAACTGTAACTTTCCAATTTTAGGGAAAAAAATAATAACCAAAGAATGAGACACAAATGCTATTATAAATACATAGTACACAAAATTTCAGTAATGTTCTGAACTACTAGAGCTCAAGTTGTATTTCTAAAGCATGACACACGACTTCTAAGCTTTTTATCATTGTCAATTTCTCAAACATACAGAAACTAACATACCAGAATTTTGTTCTATGTCATAGGGAGGATGAAAAGTAACGATATTATTTGGCATCCAATGGAAGGCCTGGCAGTCAACAAGCAACAGTCAGGGAGAAAGTACATGGGTCGTCAGTGTCACCATATATACCTCAGATAGTTGGCATGTACTTTCAAAGTTGACATCTCGATAGTTAATTGCTCCATCAATTGTACTGGTATATCCTTCAGCCATGTAGTATGTGCTAAATTTGGGAAAAGAAAATGAATGGTCAATGCTATCAGTTACATAATTACAAAGTTTGTGCAAAAAAGAAGAAAATTTCTATCTATAAACAATAGCATATCATGTAACTAATAGTAAAAGTATACTGGTTGTTTAATTTGCACGTGCTGGTAGGCTCTTCTCTAAATCAAAATATTGATGTTATTATTTCATTTTTTCAGATCCCGTCATACATTAACTTTATCTTGTTACCATTGTGATTTATATCATCGAAGCAGCAGGTCGACTCCTACCTGAAAGCCAGCAGCTCAATTACAAAATCAATTATAGATTGTGAGAAAACAATGTTTACTGCACACTCAGCTTCAGTGAGTGAAGTTGGATCATCTCACATACCTGAGCACAACACTCCCTCTCCCAACTTATACTTCATTGATATCTAAGTAAAACTAATTTCTTACAACAGTAGTGGGATTAATAAAATGATGTATTTCCTTTTCTCTATTTTTTACGAATTGCATATAGTACTAGTAATCAGATTTCATAAATAAACTCGATCTCCTTTATCATGTCAAAACACAACAAATTGCACAGAGTATCAATCGAATTGGTGAAAAACTATGAGACCAAACGATAGTTAATTAGTAAAAGAAACTTTTTTATCTACTATATAACAGAAGGTAACTATAATCAGGTAGAGGGTCAATACGTACCTAGCTCTGCATTAAAAAGGGGCTTGTGAACTGGAGTCTCCTTGTCCAGTATGAAAACAACCTAGATGTGTACGGCCAACCACATATGAGTAAGCCTGCAAATACTTTCAGTTCAGTGCTTCGGGTCAAGTGATCCAATGTCCGATTCAGTTCTTCCATCTACATATGCAATAACTGAATATGAGGATTTGAACCATTTTTAAACAAGCAGTTCATCATAGAGATAGGAATCACCTGAAACAACACGCCGTTGCTAACACTTGTGCGGTGAGCCCTCTTCCTGGCCACCGCCTCCAATGCCACCAAGGATTATCCATCCGCCAGACCGGCCCTCCCCGACGACACTGCCTTAACTGACACCGATCCATAAAAAACAACTATACAAAAGTTCATCAACATAAGCACAAAAGGAGAACAATAACCCAACCCCAAAACAAGAAAGAATCAAAAACTTTAGAAGTAATCTATGAACTAAAATAAACACACAAGAACAACAATGCATATGGACGATAAACCAACAAATAACACCACACAAGAATAAAAGGAACCTGAGCGACAACTCATGAAACCCAGCAATACTGGTAGGCTACCAACTTAAGCTATTCCCTCCAGTTAAATGAAAACCATAAATCACTAAAAAGATTCACGTCCTACACGATCCGAAATATTTCCTAGCAGATAAACTGAAGCTATCCCTATTACTCCACAAAATTACACCCCATCAAATCAATCGCTTGTGGACAATCAGCACACCCAGCCAAGTAAACATTATCTAAAAATTCTAGAATAGGAAATAATGAACAAAAGAGAGGAAAACAGGGTATACCTCGCCGACAGAGGAAGGATGCACCTGAGGAGGAAATCGCCAACAGGAGCAGCACCGCGCCGGCAGGGAAACCGCGAGCAGCAGCACGCCGGAGGAGCGACCGCGATCAAGCCACCACCAGCACCACGCCGGAAGGGGACCCGCGGCCAAGACAACACCGAGTGGAGGACTGCGCCGGCAGGAGAAGCACGTCAGGCGCCACCCGAGAGCAACACCTTCACCCGGCACTGCGACAGCGGAGAGACAACAGATCGAAGGAAGACCTCTTTCGCGGAGAAAAACAGATCGATGCAGCGAACAACGAACCAATCCTCCCCTTTCCCCCTAGAGGCCACCGACCAAAACCATGACACGTGTACACCACGAGCCCCCCATCCTCCACAAACCCCTCGAATCGACACGCAGCCCACGCAGGCCCACATCGCAGAATACATGGACCAAGTCAACATTGGAACCCACAGATCTCCAATCGGACCTGGTGCTCTCAATGTTAGGGAGCATAGAGAGCACTAAAAGTGTTTGGCGCGCTTAGCTGCGCCGCCTAAGACATATAGTTCTTTTCTTTAGGCCACAGGACCTCCTTTTTTCAAGATTTTGTTGTTGTGACGCGTTGTTGAAAGGGTGTGGCTAGGTGTCAGTCGAATGAGATTTAACTAAGTCTCAATCATGTCACATAACATGCAAGAGAGAAAAAGAAAAATCGAAAATAAAATTTTGCATCGATCTCAACGTAAAATCTCACATATATAGCATCGACTGAGACCTAACAAAGTCCCAGTCGACTGAGATTTAGCAAGGCTGTTATTGAAATATCCAGATTTATTGTGATTTGTTGTTGAAAGACCCTTTTATTATTAAGTTATTTGTAATTTTTCATTCAATATAGCTTATGAAACATAACATGTGTCTGTGATTGTACCCTTTTGTTGTTGAGAATGGGAGTGGCTGATGCCTTGGGCGTTCTCTGAGAAAACACATCTAATGTCAATTTCTTTCCACATTTGATGACAATCCGCAGGTCAACTGAAACAATAAGATGATTTTTTGGGTGAAAAACAGTAAAGATATATGAGTAGCTTGCAAACAATTACACTTAAGAGCCTATCAGTCCACCGTGTGTTGTACTCTACTGAATACAATAGGGGTGAAAAGTCAATAGTTGAAATTATAGTCATATTTCTCCATCAACATAACAATATTACACCCCAAAAAATCTAGCACCTTACAGGTCCATAACTTTGTTAGCCAAGGTCGTGTTGACCCTAGAAATAGCTAATGCTCTTGTTTAGAACATAAAAACAACACCCTCACTTGTTACGATATTAATTACAGCCACTTGGTAACTTTCTTTATGCAAACAGAAAAGGAAAGAGTTGCAGAAATTAGTTCGTTTACAGTTTTCCATGTTTAAGGCCATAACAAATCATAATTCCAATTTGGTAAAGATGGTATAACAACATTATCAAGGAGACAACTTTTGAAGAGAAATGGTGTGTGCACTGAATCACGAGCATACATAATCTAGCAGTAAAAACAAAAATGAATAGATTGTTATTAAAAAGCTTATGGACTGTCTCGCATAAAGATGTACACAATCGGCCTTTAGAGCCCCCAATGAAGAATTGCTTGCTGTTGGTTCTTCATAGGTTGGGGGCTGATCCATGCCTATCCAATTAGAAACAATTGGCATGGTTCTTCATGCATTATATTTTCAAATTTAGACCTGCATGATAAATTATCGGAAGCACTGCTGCACCAGAGTACAACAAATGATATACGTGTTCTTGAAACTTCAATGTTGCAGTTATTTCTTGGCTTACACATTCTAGAAACATATAGTATAAAGGAGTGTTAAATGCTCAAGCAGTTACAATCCAGTTATAGAGGAAATTTACAGGTATTTCTAAGTGTGACACATTAATTACCAAATGAAATTTATCAAGCCAAAGTGCAAAGGGTGAAGCAGGACAGAAAGCATGTTTCCCAAAGCATTTAAAGCACAAATTTTCAGAAACCAGCGGCGACAATAATCAAATTCGCCGGTCACTATTTTATATGTAAAACATCTAGCTATAGAAATAATTGAAGAAGCATAAATAAAACAAATTAGATGGTCATAAACTTGATTCAGTACATGGTAGCAGGGGAATGGAAATTTCATCAAACTCGCACAAGAATCACTATTTCTACCACATGATGGCGAAAATTAGGCACTGCCTTTTACGTAAATAAGGTACTACTAATGGTTGTGAAACAAAATTCGAATCAAAATGCAATAACGCGTAAAATAGATAAGCATGTTATGGGAAAGTATCATATGATTAATTTTCACCCCGGTGGATCGCATTTGATTTTGCAGAACCTAAGTTGTAAGTTCTACCATGTTTTAGATCTCTTCACAGTTTCTTTGAAATTTACAGTTTGAACATCACCATTCCTCCAGGGTGCTCATAGAGTTCTATTCCTAAGGAACATAGGGCTTTTAGGGATGATTGAACCATAAGAAGAAAGTACATGTGCTATCACAGATCTACCTTGTTGTCCTACCAGCCATTAATGTTATCTTAAAGGCATTTATGCAAAAAAAAAAGGGTTCTCGTACCAAGTATCAATTACCGTTTTGTACCGCTATACACCGCATTACCACCTTAGATAACAACCCATTATCGCTAGGTCAGTTCTATGATTTCACATAGTGTTCTTGGGAGCTCCTATGAATAAATAAAAGAAAATCTAAGGAGTTCAACATGTATGCTTCTGGAACTATATGGCTTCTCAAGACCACCAGATTATTTTTCTCCCAAAATGAGTCTTCTTTGACATTTTGTAGACAAGGTGCCAGAAGTTTGAACCACGTGATATGCTATGTATGAAGATTTCTCTTTTCATGTAAGTATAGATGGGACACATATATATGAATATAAACCATCAATTGCAACCCAGTATTTTTGTGGTAGTTTAAGGCTCACAAACACACTATAATTACCTAAGGTTGCCAAAACAATCTAACGATATTCCAATGGGTACACATAACTGCATATTGTATCATATTCATGGATGCTATTTTATTCTGAACACAAACCTGCAAGAATTTTTTTGAGGCTGCATGATGACCGAGTACTTCCCGATTGTATCCTTTGCACACTGAAGAGAGAAACCAAATCACATACAGAGAGAGAGGGAGACATACAGGAACCACAGATGAGAAATAAAAAATAAACACAGAAATTACCGAAGAGAGATCATGAAAAGATTGGAGTTCTCCTCGTCTCCTCACCGGAACAGAGCCGTCGTCGCCAATCGTTGCCTCCGGCAACCGGCAACCAAGCAGCAGTCTGTCATTGTTCACGGTGACGCACACAACCCATGAACCGCCGTGGCTGGATCCCCTCCCATCGTCATCACGAAGAAAGGGGCGAGACGGGACACTGGAAAAGCATCGCGTTCAGCCCGCAGAAACCAACCCAACTCGAGAGAAAGAAGAACTGAAGGGTAATAGAGACAAAGGTGAGAGGGAACTACCTGCTTCATGTCCGCCGCCGCAGATGCGAGATCTCAATCGCCGTCGTTGCCGATCGGATAAACTTGGAACAATGCCTTCACCACCGCGACATCTCTACCGGCGACCACAACAGCAAGGGGAGCCAACCAGCGAAGCACAGATAAGAGCGGATGCAACAATCCTCAGACCCTCTCCTCTCTCCAGCAAGAACCGAATGAGAAGAAGAATGCAGGTCGGCGGTGGCTCCAACCCTAGATCATGAGAGTTCGGCGATCTCGGCGATCCGACGGATCAGATCGCTGCGTACCTCTTCACATCCTTGTAACATTTGCGGTACCTTTGCAACATTTGCGGTACTTTCGCAACTTTTTTGGTATACAGATGCAACATTTTTTTTTGGTGTTGTTTGTAGAAAAAAAATTATAGTAACAAATTTTAATCGTTGACGATAGCATTTTTTACTATCGATTACAACTTTTTTAGTACATGGATGCAATAAAAAATTATTGTGTGCATTTTTTTCACTGTTGCAACAAAAAATCTAATAAAAAAATTATGTACCATATTTACCATCAATTCGTTGCAGCAAATTTAATTTGCGCTTGTAGCTTTTTTTATAATGGTTGCAACAAAATTCGGGACCCATCATCACCGATCACACTTCATCTTTTTTGTTGTAGCAAAAATCATTAGTAACTTTTTCATATCATGCTACAAAATGAATGCGCTTAGCACTAAAATACTATTAAATACATCCGTTAGCAAAAAGTAATATAAATCAATATAATAATATTAGTATAATAATAGTACATATAGTAACATTTTATACTACGGTTGCAACATTTATCATATGTCAAATGCAGCAAAAGCAGGAAAATGGGCACAAGTGGACCTGACCGACCGACACATAGGCTTTGACCGGTCGGCCGGCCACCATCATTAGCCAAGGAAAATTTACCCTCTGCCTCTCCTGGCTCCCTGCAAACAAACACGCGAGCATAGTGTTTCACACGACTGATGACAGTACGTGGGATTCCCAGGACGGTGCAATTTGACTGGCTGCATGCTACTTTCACTTGGATCAACTGCCCCATCAAGCTAGCCCCGATGCCGATGGCCCCGCCCAGCTCGCAGTTTAGGCTGCGGTGAAGCCGTGAACGATGCTTGTCTGGTTGTGTCACTTTGCTGTATCCGACGTGTCGTTCTCATGGCACGCGGGGCCATTTGCGCGCGTTTGGTTCCCATTTTTGAACTTACATGGATCGCATACATTTTTTCGCATGGTTTAGTTGGGTATATACAGATTAAAAATATCATATATGTACTTTGTTTGGTCGTGAGGTTACCTGCATTAGAAGATCGTTTAACACGATATTTGGTTGCCCGCATTATCTTCGCTCATGCAACTATACGGTGTGTGGTTGCACACAGTTGCGATCTTGTTTCTCTCCTTCCTTGGGTGCATTTCATCGAGCAGGTGGAAGGTGTCCAGAACGACGACCAGGCACGACAAGGAGGGGCCACCGAGGGAGAGCGAGTGCAGATGAATGGCGTCGCGCGTCGGTGGTGTCGTCACATGATATTCTCCCCCACCGACCAGTACGTGCTAACGAGCAAGCCTGGGTATCCTATAGAACAGTACGTGCCAGTTGAATGGCTTCGCCGATCGGTGGCGCGGGGGCCCCTCGATAGTGGCAGTGCGCCTCATCTGACGTGCTCTGGTCCAGGGATGCAGGCTGGGCAGGCCTGGGCACGGTGGCGCGGGCGTTCTCCATTGGGCGACGTGGTGGTCCAGCGGCCGGCGGAGCCCGCCTCATCAGATCTGGGACCTCTGGGCCTCAACTAGGTTACGGCGGGCCGGTCGACTGCACGACGACGGAGTTCCCGGAGGATGAGGATGGGACGGTGCGGCCTTGGGAGATACCGGCGGTGGTGGCCATCGGTGAGTTTCTCGGCCATCGTGCATATTTAACGTCAACATGAGGATGAACAAGATGTTGGTTTAAATGTGGCAGATTGTCTCCTTGTCGCGTCCTTTGATCATTGAACATGCGCGGAGGCCGAACTTATGATCGATGTGTCACTACATCTTAGTGATCTGTAGCGTCTGCTCTGGGCAAACATCAACATTGACTCTAGTGATCGATTGACAATGCTCAATGTCGGCATCAATGTCAGCTCTGATGTGGGTTGATCAATATGAATGTGCGACAATCGTTTCATGTGTGAAAAAGATTTTTCGTGCAGGGGTTTTTCAATGGGATTGGTATGTCGAATGCGTACCTGATGGTGATCCATACGCCCGCAAAAAACCTTTCCCTCGATTTACATTTGGGTTATGAAAAGACGAACACACATCAATCTACAAACAATGCAAAACAGTGTTGAACGATAAAACACATTTGAACAATTCAATTCAAACATTTACAGGCGATTTAAAAGCTCGCATTGGAATACCCTTGCACGTGATAATAGTAATTGTAGTAGGAGTACTTTGCTTCATCCACCCACTCTCATGCGGCTACGTCGTTGTGTCGTGAAAGCTGAGGCTGGGCGCTACATTGCGAATCTTTGACCCATATACAATCTGACGAATGTCTTTTCTTGGAAATCTTAAATATATAATCGCACGAGCGCGAGTGTCAGTAATATTCTCAGCAGCCGCGCGCAGAAGAATCAGTGCATATATATTCACCAGTCACCACAATAGTTCCACATCATATCAACATCACCAATGAACACTAGTTGAATATACCAAGGGCAACATTCGTACTGACCTTGTTTCTTTTGTGATGCAACATAGTCTTGCTATATTTTTTTCGGATTTGCTAAAACTCAGTCGATTGAGATTTAACCAAGTCTTAGTCGACTTTGCAGCATTTTGTTTCATCGTTTGCAACATCTATATTATTGGTTGTAGCATGTCATTTTTGATCGGTTGTAGCATATCGTCACACCGGTTGCAACATTTATCATTCACGATTGTAGCATTTTAGTCGTACGGGTTGCAACATTAACTGTCGTTGCTGGCAAAACCATCGCAACATTTTTTATCGTCGGTTGTAGCATTTAGTCGTGTCGCTTGCAGTAAAAAATCCATCGTTGCTGGCAAAACCATCGCAACATTTTTTATCGTCGGTTGTAGCATTTAGTCATGCCGCTTGCAGTAGAAAAATCCATGCTGATGTCACTCGACTGAGACTTCGTTAAATCTCAGTCGATCGAGTTCTAAATAGACCTTTTTTCAATCTTTGAGGTCGTCATTTAACATTTTAAAAGTTTGCAAAAAAAAGGATACCTACATGAATCATCAAACATAAGTATGAACATAAAAGAACGGACATAATCATGAAGTGCTTGTGCAACAAATGTACTATGTTTTCTATGGAGGCTCCACTCAAAGGACGTTGTCTAGCGAGCGGCGAGCGGTGTCCGGCGTCCAGCGAGCGGCGAGCAACATCTAGCGTCCAGCGGGCGACGAGCGACGTCCAGGCGAGCGATGGGCGGCTTTCGGCGAGCAGCGGCTGGCGTCCAACAAACGGCGAGCGCCGTCGCTAGCTACCATCACTTAGAGTAGCTACGGGTGGATAGATGAATGTATAACTTGCTATGTGGACGCTGCAAAGCTTGGTATATATAGTAAATGATAATTGTTAGTGGCGTGTTATATAAATATATAACTGCTTCTCTTTTTCTTTTTCTAGCACCACATCATCTACTTACACATCCTTCATATTGAGATACTGAAGTAACTCTTTGAGGTTCTCCTCTTGCCGCTTCCCTGCCCCTGATAACGAGCATTGATCAATTGTCATGAGCTAAGGAAGATGCATTGGTTTGCCTGGTGAAAGTTGTGCATAGCAAAGAAGAAAGGGAGGCTAGGATTTAGAGACCTTCATAATTGTAATCTTGTTATGTTAGCAAAACAATGTTAACGACTAATCCAGTACCGAACTCCTTATGTGCGCAGGTTCTAAGTGCAAAGTACTACCCAGATGGGAATGTTCTGAAAGCAGGCCCAAAAAATGGCTCATCGTACACTTGGCAGAGTTGTTTCTAGGATACAAACGTTTAATAGAGTGTGCATATGTCACATGTTCTCAGTAGCATGCGCGGCTGCTCACCGATGCAACGGCTATCGCTTTACGCAGATGATGTGGTTCTCTTTATAAAACCGACGTGGACGGACCTACAGTTGATTAGGGAGATGCTCACCATGTTTGGTGTGGCCTCAGGTTTGAGGGTGAATTATGCAAAGTCCTTGGCGATTTTGATCCGGGCTGAGGAGGCGGACGTGGTGTTGGTTAGAAACGCCTCGCCATGGAAGATTGATTCCTTTCCATGCAAATATCTAGGGCTGCAGCTGAGCATCTTTCAACTGAAAATATCGGAGTGGCAGTCGGTGGTTGATGCGGCGCTATGGTTGCTACCTGGCTGGCAGCATGGTTTTATTACAAGGCCTGGGAGATTGATACTCGTGAACCAGGTTATGAGGGCTAGGGCCACTCACCACCTCATGATAGCAGAGGCCCCGAAGTGGGCTTTGGAGCGGGTGGATAAGGGTTGTCAGGCATTCTTTTGGGCCGGGTCCGAGGAGGTTCATGGTGGCAAATGTGTGGTCTCATGGAAACGAGTCTGTCGCCCGAAACAACTCGGTGGGCTAGGTGTACTGGACCTGTTGAAGCATGGTATTGCTCTCAGGCTAAGGTGGGAGTGGCTTCGTAGAACTGATGACTCGAGACCTTGGCAGGGGCTCAATTTGATTGCGGATAGGAAGGTGATAGCGGCCTTCAGCAGCCTGGTCAAGTGGCAAGTTGGGAATGGTACGAAGGCCCTATTTTTGGAAAGATAGATGGGTCAACCGGGCTACTATACAGGAGATTGCGCCTTTGGTGGCTGCTAATGTCAAAACACAGGTTACCAATAAGAGGCTGGTCAAGGATGCATTGATTAGCCATGCTTGGACGCATGACATTGTGGGAGAGCTGTGCACCGATGGTCTTGCGCAGTTTATTCACCTCTGGGAGAGACTCATAAATTTACAGCTGGACCCGGAGACTGAGGATCGGCCGATTTGGGCTTGGAGTGCTTCCGGTGTCTACACATCTTCCTCGGCCTACAAGATGCTATGCACTGGAGGGGTCAGATTTCAGTCTTATACGGCAATCTGGAGATGTTGGGCACCGTTGACTTGCAAGATATTCATGTGGCTGGCGGTGCAATATCGCCTATGGACTTCAGACAGGAGGACCCGACATGGCCTGCAGGAGCATAGCTCTCCCTGCTATCTGTGTGATCAGGAGGAGGACACGGTTGATCATATTCTGGTCCAGTGTGTTTTTGCTCGGGAAGTCTGGTATCGCTGTCTAACCAGGTTGGGGATGGAATTAGCCATATGCCCGCAGGTGCATGACCGGATTGAGGGTTGGTGGGCGATGGCGAGGAAGCGATGCACTAAAAGGAAAAGGAAGAGCTTTGATTCATTCGTGATGCTTGTCTGCTGGTGTCTGTGGAAGCAGAGGAATGCCAGAGTGTTTGGGCGGAGTGCGACTCTCAATGTTGGCGACACAGTGGAGCACATTTTCCACGAGATTGGAATCTGGGTGAAGGCGGGAGCTTCCGGAGCTATACGCAACGAGTAGTAGCCGATAGTGAGTTGGAGTGGAGTTTTTGCTGGGATCGTCTGTGATCGCTAGCGGATGTTGTAAACTTCTTGTACATATTCTCTACCTTTTATAAATCTTGGTACGCCTTTGGCGTACCCTCGAAAAAAAGAGTGTGCATATGTAGAGTTGGTAATGGTTCAGGTTGATGGGGAAAGGGTTCTCCAAATACAACTAAATATGCATATGTCTGAAGACTTCCTTGCATGGAATTATACTAGATCGGGCACCTTCTCGGTCCGATCGGCCTACCACAGAGTTCGAACACCAACATGGATCCAGATCTAGACGGGTGGATGGACAGAGAAGTATGCATATTAATTATGTTTGGAAGTCAATTTGGCGGCTGAACATCCCAGGAAAAATCAAACACTTTGCTTGGAAAGTATTACACGGGGTTTTGCCTTGTCTTGCTGTGCTATCAAACATGCATATCTCGTGCTCGCCTCAATGCCCTATCTACCTAGTTGATGTAGAGGACATACAACATGTACTTTTCAAATTTTTGAGGTGTAGAGAACTGTGGAGCCAGCTTGGTCTACTTGACCAGATTTTGGAAGCAACAGAAACTGGCAGATCAAGTTTGGTAAACATGGAAATCTTGATGAAGCTCACGGGCGCATCTGATGGAATCCCCAAAGTTGAACTCATATGTGTGGCAGCATGGTATCTATGGTGGCAGCGGAGGCAAATTGTGCGTGTGATCAACATACAAGATATTGGCAGAACTGTTTTGGCAATCAGAGCACTAGCCACTAGCTATGTAAGGGCTTACACACATAAAATAACAGCGAGGAGGAATGAGCATATGTGGAAGAAACCATTGTGGGGTGCTTTTAAAGTGAATTTTGATGCTTCTTTTCATCCAGAAACTTTATCAGTTGCTACAGGCGCGGTACTACGGGATGAGAAGGGCGATTTTGTGGCTGTTGCAAACTGGTTCCTACCACACATGTCTGATATTGATTTTGTAGAATTGGTGGCGATCAAGAATGGACTTTATCTCGCAGCAAATTTGGGATGCATTGTAACTGAGATTGAGTCTGGTTCTCAATTTGCGGTGGACATGTGATGGGTGTAGATAACACCTCCTCGTTGGTTACCCCAAGTGGAAGGTTATGATATAGATAGCAGCAAATTTATCTCGGTGAAGATACCAATGTTATCAATCCAGTAGGATTCCAAGCGCAACAAGAAGGTGACAACGACGCCAGAAATTCGCTGCTGGTGTGGAGTTGACGTGGACCTGCACATAAAAACACAAAATACTTTGCTCCCAGCGAGTTCAGAGAGGTTTTCAATCTCTCCGACCTTGCTGTTTACAAAGGATCAAAACACAGAGGGAAATAATAATTGTGCAACTCAAAGGAAATAAAGCAGTAAATGAGAGCGGTGTAAACTATGATGGAAATATGGGCCGGGGTGTCATGACTTTCACTAGTGATGTGTCTCTCCAAAAATACAGTAAAAAACTATGTTGGATAAACAAAATACAGTTGGGCAGTTGACATAATTATAAACACACCGCAATGCTAATTATACTACTAGAAAATAAAGAGGCTCAATTGTATGTGCATTACACCAAAACAAGTAGACCATTTATTCATCATCATCTACACACTAATCATCCACCTTGAGATATCTATCCAGAACATCTCGCTGATATTAAGTTGCGAACCCCCAATCAAATTGTAGGCTCAAAGCAACGGACAACTGTCTTAATGCTCCCTCTTGGAGTTGTAATCTACTGCCTGGCCAAAGCAACAAACGAAACGGGGAACATGCAAGAATACTCAAGAACAAAAATATAAAGGTAAACCAAATATATTACTCAATACAAACTGAACATAATCTCATAATCCATCGGATCCCAACAAACACAGCATAGCAAAGCAGAAATTAATACATAGGTGTCTTGATCATGATAGTCAGCTCACAATGGCTAAACATTGAAGCATAAGATTGGAGAGAATACATCATCTATCTACTGATCATGGACCCATGGTCCAAGAGGAACTACTCACGGCACATCTCAGAGGCAATCATGATGATGGAGAAGCCTCCGGAGGTCAATCTTCACTCCGGCAGCGTGCCAGGACAGGTTCTTTTGGCGACCCCGAGATTGGAATCGCCGCGGCGATGGAACAGTAGATGAAATTGCATGACGGGGTTCCTCTCGAGGGTTTTCGGAGCAACGTGTAAATATAGGACAAAGTGGGGGCCTGAGGGGTGGCCCCCATGGCCCAGGCGGCCAGGTGGCGCGGCCACCCCCCTGGCCGCGCCAGGGAGGCGCCTGGCAAGGGGGTGTCCCCCCTCGGGGCCCCCTTCGGGCTTCTAGAGTCTTCCGACTTGGATATTTTTTTGATATTTTTTCTGGAACTTTCCGAACACTTTTATATTTGTCATTTTTCTGCAATGCACCGACAATAACAGGAAAAAACTGGCACTGGACACTGAATTAGTAGGTTAGTCCAAAATATGTTGTAAATGATATGAAAGTGCATCAAAACATATAGTAATATCATCAAAAGAAGCATGAATCAAGCAAAATTTATGGATTCGTTTGGGACGTATCAACATGTTCCAATCTCCTGATGACTACCTTGGGCCAATGTCATCACTCATTCTGGAATGCAAATTGCTATCGCTGGAGTTTTCTCAGATAACTATAAAGCATTGCTTTAGAGAGGCTAATCAAGTAGCTGATGAATTGGCTAGAATGGAATTCATGTGTAGAGCTTCTGCTGTTTGGAAGGATGAAATACCTGACTTTATTTCTTGATTCATTGTAAATGACTTATCTATTATTTGAGAAATAAAGTCTTTATGTGCTAAAAAAACGTCCTAACCTATATTTCCTGTTAGATCATCTCTCCCTCCTCCGCAGCGATGGGGTCAAGGTAGATAACGATGGACCCTCGGTAGAGATTTGAAATCACCATCGGAGTAAGAAATCCTAACAGAAGGGTAAGTAGATAGGTGTGCTAACCATGGAATTGTTAAGGTCTAGAAAAAGAAAAAGTATGTATCTAGGTCTCGGTCGACTGTAACTTAACCAAGTCTCGGTCAAGTGATAGAACAAGCAAAAGGAGAAAAAGAGAAAGTTAATTTTCGTGTACGGATTTCCACGCATGATCTTACAGGTATAGCATTTGTATACATATGACTACGTGAAGAATATAGCATCGATAAGTCTCAATCGACTGAGAATTAGCAACCCCGTTTGCCGAACGCAAGCTTCATACAACACAAAAGTACGGCGCCATTGCCATAGGTGGACCAGCTCGGCGATCACATCCGGCAAAGCTTCTCCGCTTTGCCGTATGGGCAGGGCAGCATGCAGTGGCCAGTGGTGTGGTGGTTGTATCATCACGTCAATCAAACACTAAGCTTCCATATGGTCTTGGTATGTTGGATTTGAGTCCATTAAGAATCATCAGAACGCACTTAAAAGCATAGCAGAGTTGCGTGCGTACGACTTTGACCACGCAGGATTCAAAATCTTGTTGGTCACACGTACTATCTATGAGTATATGCGATTTTGTTGTACATACACACTTTGTGCCTTCTTGCGAGAGTTCTAGGGATAGTTCTTTTCGGCGATTCTCTTATAATCGCCTTTTTTTCAGCTTCTTTCAGAATCACTTTCATCCCTCATTTCATATTTTTTTGATAATCCTATCTAGTTAAGATCTAATTAGGTATTTCCTCCGTTTTAAAATAACTGTTTCAACTTTGTACTAGCTCTAATATAAAATTGTATTAAGGCTACGACAGTTATTTTAAAATGAAGGAAGTAGAATTGTAAAAAAAATTGAAGTGGCGATTCTGAAAGAAACTAGAGAAAGGGTGATTCTGGAAGAATCGTCGAAAAAAACTGGCCCCTAATTGTGTGTTACACATATACTCCCTCATACTACCATATTATATGACGTTTTAGCAAGCTAACGGTGGAAGTATGGTATTTTTTCTGAACCATAATAAATATCGTTTATTTTGTACTACTAAATTAGTATACATTTTGTACTGGATAAACAACACTTATCATAGATCGGAAAAATATATGATAATTCTAGTACAAAAGAAGAAGATATATGATGCAAAGCAGTAACTTGAGCGTGTGCATGTGCCGTCGCGACGTGTACACGAGTACGTTTATGCATAGTTCAAGAACACCGCGCAAAGCAAAGGGTCAAGCCATTTTCCAGACAGATTGGGCACTGCACTGAGACACCGATGATGGCGGAGTGCGCCACCAAAAACGACGTTGGCTGAATCTCTTCTCCAAAGCCACCAAAATTAGTAGGCATGCCTATCAGCCTATATGTTCCATGGAAAATAGACGTCAATTTCAGCATTATGCATTGACTCACGCCCACAAGGCCAGTCTTCGCCGTGCCTGTGATGCAATATTTAAGTTGTTGCCATTTCCTTCCAAGTGACAATGATTGAAGAAATTGACATCTCTCTGACTGTGAAACTGCGTAACGATGCATGCATATCGAGATTATTGAAAAGTAGAGACTGGGAAGGATGATTTTTTTTTTGTTCATTGTTTTTGAGGTAGCTTACCACTTGTGCCAAGTGGTGGGAAGGATGATTTACCAAAGAATAACATGTATCTGTGCTTAAACCCCAAATTTCATCAAAGCAACTAAGCAAGGATGATTATAAGTTCGATCAAAAATCAAGTCAGGCACAAAGGCATCTTGTCTTCGTTCAGCAAGAGGCTTCCGACTGTTGAACATCAGTGCATGGAACAAGAGTTCATGCATGGATTAGGAGTGGAGAGGGCAATATATTTGTTCTAGATAAAAAACACACATAAATTTGAGGGGGGTTCGCACAAAATCTCCTAGGGAGCGTGAGGCCAGGAATACCAGGAGACTAGAAGAAAGGTCGACATTTGAACAAAGCATAGCAACCACAGCGTGCATACACTCCAGTGCACAACCGAGAAGAAGAGAGGCGACATACCCTGCGGACGAGAGAGCAGATCAGCCACGGCCGCTGCCATGCCCGCACAGCTCCGCCATGTCGTGCTCATGCTCTTCCTGTTCTCGGCGATGCCCCATGGCGCACTCTCGCGGGGCCTGGCGCTGCCACCAGTGGCATCGCCGGCGGTGCGGAACATTACGTGCGAGAGCATCCCCTACCCATTTGGTGCGCGAGGCAAATCCCTCCCTGGCTTCGAGGTAACGTGCGGGCGGCACAAGGAGGCCATGCTGAAGATCGACAGGCATAGCTATAAAATCAGCAATGTGTCGGTGGAAGAAGGCTTCGTCGTCATCTTAGCCGGGCCCATCCGCCAAGTCTGCCACCACCGGAACGGTAAGCAGATGCAGGCCACCGGGATCGGCAGTATCAGGTTGGAGCGGACGCCCTTCTCCTTCTCCAAGCGCAACAAGCTGGTGGTCGCTGGATGCAACTACAGGCTAGTTGCCAACTTCAGCAACTCGCCGGTCGGTGACAACCCCTCACAACCTGGTGAAACTACCACCTGCTCCACCTACTGCGACAAAAACTCCGGCACCGTCGATTGCCTTCTTGGTGTAGCCTGCTGCAAGGCCCCCATGCCAATGAACACCATCCGAGAGTTCACCTTGAAGCTTGAAAAGATATCAGGCATAGGCGACGAGGCTGGCACTTGTAGAACTGCCTTCTTCCTCAACCAAGACGAGGAAGTCTTGGTTGGTAGGCCGCTCAAAGACGCGCTGTTGCCGGCTGGTGACCACAGGATGATCTTGGATTGGGTAGTTGGGCGCGGCACATGCAGACAGGCCTCGCGCTACAACATGGTGCGCCGGTACTGCAACAACAGGAGCGGGTGTATTGACGCTCACAATGGAGCGGGCTTTCTCTGCAACTGCAACGCAGGGTATGGTGGGAATCCGTACACTCCCGGAGGATGTGTAGGTAAATTTCTTCATCCACCAGAAAGATAACAATGAGCAGCAATATTGTAGAATTTCACCTGCAGTTTCATATGAAAGCACACAATAATCAGTCTTCACCTGTAGCCTAGGCAAATTAACAAACAGTTTTTTAAAAATACGAAATCAGACTAACAAACTGATGAAGAAGATAAAATCTAGGCAAGAAAGCTGAAATGCTTGAGTATTTTTTTTTTAGATCAGCTACAGAGATAAAGCCACTGTCAGTACCATGCGATCTCGTGCATCGATCCTGGGCAATAGCTGATCACTACAAAAGGCCGAAAAAACATGGGTTCTGTAGGGAACTCTTGAAAGCGTATTAGTTGGTTTCATCGCCCCCGGGATCTACATCGATTGATGCACGCAGCCAATTCTGTTACTCACACAATGACAAAATACACCTTAGAGTTTCACCATCCCAACCCTCAGCATTGTATATGTTCTTGTTCACAATTACATCAAGATTCCAAAACAGAATAGACAGATTACTTGAACCAAGGCACCATTCCCTATACTTTCCATCTGTACCCCGACATGGCCAAACAACGTCATCCCCAGAAGAGGAGACAAACGAGAGAGCACAAAAAAATGTCAGGCTTACAATTATCATAGTTATAAAAATAAACATTCTGACATATTAGCACCCAAATGATATCTTTGAATCCAATAAGAAAGTAAACAGCAGGTAACACGCCCCCCCCCCCCCCAGCCTGCGTGTGCGCGTACTGGCATATTCATTTCATCATTGTTATGTTGCTCTGGTTCCAAACGCAATAAAGGAAGTTGAAATCGATTGTCACATGTACAAAGCAGCGGGGTAGAATTGTACCTGCTTTTATGAATATAAATATGCCTTCTGGTTTTTGAAAAGTGTTGCATTGATGATTCAGATAAAAACGAATGCCGGAATTTGGACATCAACCCTTGCACCATCACGGAATTCTGCAACAATACCAAAGGAGGTTTTACTTGCTCATGTCCGGATAACATGATCGGTGACGGTTACAAGAATGGAACAGGCTGCACTCCATCTGGTAATGTCCTATGTCTTGGAACATTTGACAGTTTACTGTAGTAACATCTAACTTTATACTTAGAAAAATCACCAAAAATGAGCCCAACTGTACTTGACAATTCGCACAACATGAAAAAGCACTACTCAGCTACTTTTATGCTCTACCTCTGTTTCTTTTTACATATTTTGGGCATGGATGCAGTCTCCAATGTACTACCTTTGACCATTATCTTAACAATTTCATGCTAGTCAAATTTATTTTAAAATAGTAATGAAATTAAAGTATTTCTGATGACAAATCTACTTCTAAGATTTGCACATGAACATCCAAATACTTTTGCGTATATTAGTTGTACAAGTTCCATGAAGTTGATTGCATGCATGATAAGACGACGTCTAAAGGATAACAGATAGAGTAGCACCTAGCCTCTTCATGTACTCATCATATCCATTTTCATTTTATTTTTCAAAGTTTCTCAAGCACGCACATTCATCTTGGTTTCTAAGCTGTAGACATATCATAATATGTCTATCTTATGGAGTTATGGCAGAACTACTTCAGGTTCTCAAGCACTGATGTAGCCATATATATGTCCAGGTTACACTTAGTACCGTCAGAAGATCTAATAGTGACCATTATCTTCCAATGCAGGTTCCCCTAGCCCTATGCAACAACCGCAAGGTATAATAAAACTAGTATTTGCTGACCACTCACACAAGAGGACTAAATTTATTAGTGCTACTGACGATCTATGGCTATCTATTAGGTTCGAATGTGTGCAATCACCCTGAAAAGAACCCCTGCGTGCACTTGGATTCCTGCAGAAGCGATGAGGAAGGTGCTGCGTGCGACTGTCCTCGTGGCATGGTTGGTGATGGCAGGAAAAAAGGAAAAGGCTGTCAAAAGCGCTTTCCTTTAGAAATTGCTTTGGGTAAACTTGCTTAAGACACCTAGCATACCAATTTCTATTATTATATTTTGTTTTTGCTTCATTCTTATTCCAGCGATGCAATTCTTGGGTAGAACAGTTCTGAAATGCTGGTCTGCCGATGTAGTATAAAGTGTTTATGTGTACAATAATTTGTAACAGAGCTGAGCACCTGACCCAAAAAGAGTGTAATAAAAAAGACCTTTGGGCTGGGCTGCGCCCGGCGCGGAGAAGGGGGAGGAGGCTCAAGCAGTGCTAAGAAATTCCAATTTAGAGTCCCCAAAAGACAAGTCTGGTGCAGCCAAATATGTTTCTTTAGACCCTCATCATTCTCTTTTTCACCCACAACACAATTTTAGAAAAATCACCAAATTTGCATGTCCATAGAAAATTCACACAGCTAAATGTGTGATTGTTTTTGGTTAAAAAAAATCAAACACAGTTTTTTTCTAATAAAGTTTGCAGGGGGCAGCGGCACCTGACCTCCAAAAAAAAATATATATATATATCTTATGATGGCTTATATTATATGAGTGGCCAGTGAACTACATGCATAAAACAGTAGGCAAGTATACATAGAGTGTTCATGATTTATGGCTATAAGATAAGGCTACCTGGATTAAAGGCATATTCCCTGATGAGTAATGACTAATGTTAGGGAGATTTGACAGCTTATGATTACCCTAAAGATCACATCAATATTGCACCTGCATGGGAGTAATCGGAAGTAACTTGGCACCTATCAACATTGCTTGCTATTTTACTTCCACATGTACATGAAGAACGAAGACTTACACAAGTTGTACATATCTTCATCCAAAATTTGCAGGTGTTGGTCTTGCACTTGTGATTGCAATATCTACCACATCTCTGTGCTACTACTGGGCCATGAAGAGAAGAATGGTGAGAAGAAAGAGAGCTGAGTTGTTCCGTAAGAATGGAGGCTTGCTGTTGCAGCAAAGATTTTCAGCAATCAGATCTCAAAGTAAGGACTCGTCGGCAAAGATATTCAGTGCGGAAGAGCTCAGGACAGCAACTAACAGCTACAATGAGACTCGAATCCTTGGCCGAGGTGCATCTGGCATAGTGTATAAGGGTGTTCTTCCAGATGAGACTGTGGTTGCTGTAAAGAAGTCTAGGGTGTTTGATGAGAGCCAGGTGGAGCAATTTGTCAATGAGATTACCATCCTATCACAGACCGATCACCCAAATGTTGTCAAGCTTTTGGGATGTTGTCTAGAGACTGAAGTTCCCTTGTTGGTGTATGAGTTCGTACCTAACGGAACACTCTTTCAGCACATCCACAGCAGAAGTGCACCTCACTCCTTAACATGGGAGGATACCTTAAGGATGGCTGCAGAGACCGCAGAAGCACTTGCCTATCTGCATTCCACGTCTTCTATACCAATTATTCACAGGGATATCAAATCAAGCAACATACTGTTGGATGAGAACTTTGTGGCTAAAATATCAGACTTTGGTGCATCAAGATCAGTTCCATTTGATCAAACTCATATAACCACCCTCATCCAAGGTACTATAGGGTATCTCGATCCTGAATATTTCCAAAGCGGCCAGCTCACGGGGAAGAGTGATGTCTACAGTTTTGGAGTAGTTCTTGCAGAACTATTGACAAGGCAGAAGCCTTTTTCTGTAGGTATGCCAGACGAATCATGCAACTTAGCCATGCATATGGTGATTCTATTTAATGAAGGGTGCCTACTTAAGGAGATAGAGCCACACATTTTGGCTGAAGCAGGTGAAGAGCAACTCTATGCAGTTGCACAGCTCTCCGTGAGATGCTTAAATATGAATGGACAAGAACGGCCCATGATGAAGGAGGTTGCATCAGTTTTAGAGGAGCTAAGAAAGTCATTCAACAAGGAGCATACTATAAGAAGAACAGATGAACCATGTAATGAACAAGGGAAACTTCTACGTGAGGCAAGCTCGACTTCCAGCCTGCACCGTTCAGAAGTAAGTACACAGTTGAGCATGGAGGCTGAAATGAAAGCTTCTTGTCACACTCCAAGATGACCCTTGTTCATAGTTTTTTAATGTCAGTTGACATCTCAAGAGAATGTGTAATATAGTTATGCAGAATTATTTAAATTAGCTCAGAGTAATCACTATTTTCTTATTCTTGATACACCACAAATCACCAAAAAATCTTGATATCCCAACTGTGGGTTCAGATCCAATTTTACTTTCGAGATTTACAGCGACTGAATATGGTATCACATTTGTTCCTAATTTTCATCTAAATCAAGCATCAAAAAACCGTCTCGGCTGACCGACATCAACATGTATGCAAAACCAGGGGAATGTGGAGTGCCTGTGAAAACTTAAGTCACACGCACCTAATTGGCCCCTCGGGATTATGTTGTGAATTGTGCATCTAGTCCATGATTCAAAAAATAAAGTACTCGTACTAGTATGTTGATTTGAACTCAATGCATTGGATTTCATAATCCCAAGTCCTATACTCCTATTAGCGCTTGAGGTCTAGCTTAACGATGGACATTATTTATACACACAACCAGCGAGTCGTATATGCGTATATTTGTTCATTGTCACACACAAAGATCACTGGTCGTAATTTTACCACCTCAAAGCATAATCCACCTTGATGTGATGTTACATGAAAATATGCAGGCTATGAGTACCACTACATTTCTCTTCCGTAAGTAAGTAGCCGGATCAAACTATTTTGACAATACATATACATTAACTTAAACATCATGATTTGTAGTCGAAATAGAACATAGTCCTACTTTGGTTGTACAACTAAAAAGCGTCTCGCCCTCTGGCCTACTGCATTCGAACGCACAGATCCACAGGTCTCCAAATAGGACAGCGGAAGAAGCCAGCAGCAGGTCCAAAATACAGAGATCGAAATCCTAGGGTTTGAGACCCTTACCTCGCCGCCATGGCGCCAGGCACCGGGACTCCGGCGCGGCCCCTACCCTGTCCTCCCCGAGCAAAATTCAGCTTCGTCACCGGATATATCCCCCCGGTCCCTCCCGACGACGCGTTGCTCGGGGCTACATTTGCCTCCCCGGACCTCGGGGACCTCCCGAGCTTCAGGGTCGCGGTGCGCCACTGCGACAGAAGAGGAGGAGATTATTATTATTTTTGAGAAACAGAGGAGGAGATTTGCTTCTTTTTTTTTGAGGGGGGAACAGAGGAAGCTTCAGGCTGAAGTGGGGGGGACTGGGAAGACAAGCCCAAGTTCACTTGGTGGAGTTCAGGCCCGTCGAGGAGGTGAGAACGGCCCATGACCCTGAAAATGCTTCCTATTTTTCTGGAGAAAGAGAGTTGTCCTCTTTTTTGCGAAAATAAAAGGTTATCGTCGATAATGACGTAAAAATGGATTCACTGCACTGCGTCACCCGAAAAGGAGTCCCTGGTCGGCGGTAGCTACACAATGTGTTAAATGTATTCGTACGATGGTCACGGTCAAGCCATCCATCCATCCATTTTCCACAGCCCACAGGTTAGTAGGCACTAGCCAGGAGTCATCGTCAACCACTAGCCAGGAGTCATCGTCAACCACTAGCCAGGAGCCACCGGCGACGATGACAATGACGACAGAGCGAGCGAGACCTCAACTCTAATGCCTGCCTCGTATGGCACCCCTCGCCCGAAGCAAAGTCCAAAAGCGACGGCTCGGCCGCAGGAGTCCTCTTCCCTCGGTCGTCGGCTCGTCGCCGGTGATAGTGCCAAGCGCCAACCCTCGTTTAAATAAAAACGTCCGTCCATGGAAATTTTGTAATTGGTTCAGTCCCTTATGTATCGATATTCTTTTCTTTTGAAAAGAGGTAAAATATTTGCTAGGTCCATTAATCAAGAGAAAAAGAGTTATCTAGTTAATTAACGGAAAAAAGTATGCAAATCGTTATAATCGATGAGCGGCGTTCACACAAAACCCCCACACCCATCTCACACAAAGGATCTCATCAAGATTGTACACTGCCGTCATCATCATCGATTTTTCTCAACAAGCGTTGTCGCTCTCCATAGTCTCCGAGCAAACGAATGCGACTTCGTCGAAGACGGGTGTCGACTTAACCCTCAACGTAGAGGCAATGTGGAAACACATGAAGATCCGTACCAAACTCAACCACCCATGTCGAGAGCAGCACAACTCCGATTCTAAAGGACAACTTCAAGGAAGAACTATGCAAGGTTGGCACAGTGAAAGACCACCGAACATACCACCTGTTGCCTATCATCGTCGCCACCAAGGCCCCGCCATCGCAGCTTCGGTTTTATCGCAATAGAACAAACCGATGTAATCCCACGAACAGGCCGGAGAAGAACCAACTATCGCAAGCATTGTTGCGTCTTCGACATCGCGCACTTCCATCATCATTGCAAGAAGCCCTGGCGCCAACACCATCATCTTCCATCGGTCCTCGCTTGCTGATGTCTAACTTCATCAACAAACGCGGCCAAATCTGACCAGCTCTAAACATCTTCACGCCAGGCCACCCCACTTACCACCTCCACCTTCCCTGAACAGAGCCCACAAGCATAGTTTTAAAACCGAACCAGACCAACGATCCGACCAGAAAACCAAGAACCAACGCTTCATCCGGTTTTTAGCATGTACTTACTGGTCTTTCAGTAAAAAAATATCAAAAGATGTACAAACAAGGAATCAAACACCTAACCTTGAGGAAAGGAACACTAAGGAGACAATAACCATCTAGGCTAACAACAGTTAATGATTTATTAATGATTAACATCCTGTATTATGTGAATTCATTTGATGTGAAGTCAAAATTTTAAAAAAATACCTTAAATATACCCGTTTTTGTCGCAAATGAACCGATAAACCGATGAATCCAACCAGTAAAAATCTAAAACCAACAAGCTCGTCGGTTCGATTTTTTAAACTATGCCCACAAGCTGCAGAAGCCTGCCAACGATTGCTTCTATCTGTGGACGCTCGCCTCGCAGCCCAGCTCTGCCCATCGACCAGAATTTTGGTGCACTAAAATTTTGCAGCACTATCCTTGCATGTATTTAAGCGGAGGTACTACTCCATCAAAAAATTACAACGAGTGAAAGACTTCAGAATGATCAATGTGTGAATGTAAAGAATATTATGAGTTGTATCTGAGGATTTGGTGAAGTCCAAGTGGGTAAAATCAGCCCGAGTAATTTCTTGACCTACGAAACAGGTTGAAACCTAGCGGCCGCCCGAGCGGCTTCCCTCCGGCGCCCTCCCCGCTTCGCTGCCATCGGAGGACCGGCCGGCGAAGCCGCGCCTGGCCCAAGGAAGGTGGCGGCGGGGCAGATCTGGCCGCTCGTTCCCCCTTCCCCCCTCCCTGGCGCTCCCTCCTCCCCACCGCTCGCAGCCTCGGGACCGGATTCTCCTCTCCTCGTGTGATTTGTGCGGGGCGGCTCTCCTCGTACCAGATCCAGATCGAGGCGCGGGGCTATGGCCTCTTGGCAGCACGGGGCGGCTCCAACGGCGAAGTTCTTCGTGCAGCGGCGCCCCCCCCCCTCTCCCCCTACTAGATCCGGCCTTCGAGGTGTCAGGCACCATGGGGGTGCAGGCGGTTGGTGGTGAGGTGGTGCGGTCCTAGGGTTTCAAATCACGCCAGGAATCCGATCTGCCGGACGTAGATCCTCTTTGATCTGGCTGAAGTGACGGGTTCCGGAAGGCTCCGCCGGTGATTTCCCCTGGGCATATGCATGGAGATTGCTGGATCGGATTGGATTCAGTCGCAACGCAAAAAGTGGCGTGAAGCTCTGCTCTGTTGCCATCATGGGCAAATCCATGGTGAAGTCAGAGGTGAGAATGTCATGAAGGTTGAGATTGGAGGACTTGCAATGGTGATTGGAGTCTTTGCGTCGATGAGGAACTGGGTCGGAGTTTCAGGAATCGTGGCAGCAGTATGGTAGCGGGGGCGACAACACATGTGAAGTTCAAAGTCCCACCTTTCTGGATGAAAATCCAAGGTCTGGCCTTAATTGGTTGTGCCTCGCAATGGTCTTACTGAAGACATTGTTTCGAGAGCGGGGACTATCTTCAGGGTGAAAACCCAAGGTCTGGTCTTAATTGGTTGTGTCTGGCACTGATTCCTTCTTGAAGGCGGTGCCTTTGAAGAATTGGACATCAGGTGTTGGCTTGGTGGTGGTTGTGCTACTGCTGCAAGGATTGTAACTCTGTAGCGGGACTTTTCTTTTTATTTCTTCTTTTTTGTTTTGGTTGGCTGAGTGCATCCGTACTGACTCTTGGGCAGTGCGTAGTTGCAGAGGCCGGGTGTAATTGGTATCATTTCGATATTAATATATTCTCCTTTTCCAAAAAAACGAACAGGTTGAAAAGAAGGGCTGAACATAGATACGAGAAAAAAAAACATCCACACTTCTTGATTTAAAAACATCCACACTTCTTGATTTTCCCTACTCTGGGTTTCTATCTGACTGGCAGTCAACCCTGATCAGAATGGATCATTAATATGAACAACCTAACATGAAAGATCACCGAATGGGAGTAGAATGATCTCCATGCTTTCATCCTTGGCAATGCCATCATGGCTCAAACCCGACTGCACATGGGAATTCACCTCCCCGCGGCAACTCGACTCCCGAAGCAGAGGAAGCAGAGGCTCTTCTTCTTCACCCTTCAGGACCGAGTGTTGTTTCATCAGTCTACTCAGGGCTTCAAGCTCAACCGCAACCTCAATCATCCTCGGCCTCTCTTCACCTTTCAACCTCAAGCATCTCAAAGCAAGTTGCGCGACCGTTTTAACATGACGCATCCCAGCTTCCTCGGCAACTTGAGAGTCTACGATCTTCAGCAACTGGTTCTGATGGAACAACATGCTGAAATGCATTGCTAGGCTTCTCACCTCATCAAACTGACCGTCCGATATTGGCTTCTCCCTCGTCAACAGCTCGATAAGTACCACACCGAAGCTGTAGACATCACTTTTCTCAGTCAGCTGGCTTGTCTGGAAGTACTCGGGGTCCATGTACCCCAGTGTGCCCTGGACCAAGGTCGTCACGTGGGTCTGGTTGTGGGGTATCGGCCTGGAGGCGCCGAAATCGGACACCTTAGCGGTGAAGCTCTTGTCAAGAAGTATGTTGGATGACTTGACGTCTCTGTGAATGATTGGCGTTTTCGCAGCCAAGTGCAAGTATGCAAGTGCTGATGCGGTTTCAACTGCAATCCTCAGGCGATCCTCCCACGACATCAGTACTGATGGGTTGTGAAGATGATGATAAAGGGCGCCATTGGTGATAAACTCATACACCAATAAGGGAACTTCTGCCTCAAGACAGCAGCCTAGTAGCTGAACCACGTTCTTGTGGGTCACTTGTGAAAGAATGAGCAGCTCATTGACGAATTGTTCCACCTGGCTCTGGTCGACTCGCTGAGACCTTTTCACTGCTACAACCATTTGATCTGACAATATACCTTTGTAGACTGTCCCGAATCCACCTCTACCAACAATATTTCTATCGCTGAATTTGTTGGTTGCTTTGTCAAGCTCACCTGAGGTAAATATCCGCAGCGGTGCCTTCCGAGAAAGCATCTGCTGCCTCAACAATGTGCCACCATTCTGCAGAAAATATCTCTGTCTTTTCTTCGCGATCTTTCTCTTCTTGACAAGCCAGTGGGTCCAGAAACCGAGAACGAGGAGAAGCAGTAGCAGAGCTAGTCCCGCAACTGCAAAGGCACAGTAAAACTTAGGAGAATTATTTATTTTGTCAAGCATTCATCCAGCTCGACACGCCTCATGTATAATTATCACATCCATCACATAACAAAACAGCAAGATAGGGCTTAAGAAACTTGCCTATTGAAATCTGCAGCGTGCCGATTCCGCTACAGCCATTTCCCTCCTTTTTTCCATCACCATTCATACCTGCTGGGCAAGTACAGTTGAAACTACCCTTCATGTTGATGCAGGTATGAGTGCATGGCCTTCGAGTGGAGCACTCATCAATATCTTGCCAACAGTCCACATGAAACCAAACAGAAATCAGATATGGCTAGTTCTTACTGACTGTTAAGTTATGAAAACAAAAAACGATGAAAGAAGAAAAACACGGATATATACAAGCAGAACATAGGCATCCTGATGGGAGATGGCCTTAAGTCCTTAACCTGTCTGTGCGCCGCTAGGGCAAGCCAGCTAGCAGCCGGCGATCCAAACCTCGTACATGAACGTGTGGATCGCTGTGAAAATGCATGGAGGACGCCTTTGATCTTGTAACCCACTCTCCAAAGTCGCGGCATGACTCACGCAGGCCATAACACAATTTAAGGTAATCATAATTTAATATCACTAGTTAGTACAGTTCTTCTTAGTTGATTACAAATTATATACCAGCATGTATTGTTTCTTCTGTTGGTACACGTATTAAAGATCAGAGGAATCCCTCCAAAATACGCAAGAATGAAGAGATGAGAAGTCACGTGTTGGTTACCTTGGCATCCACCAGGTCCTTGCAGGTATGGATTCCCCTGAAACCCGTTGGTACAATTGCAACGATATCCAATTCCATTGGACGAGTTATAGCAGTAAGAATTCTCCTTGCAAGCATATGATGCAGAGTGGTTTGCCTCCTCACAGCTGCCACCATCTATGGACCACTCAAGAACGACAGGCCGATATCGAGGGCTAGTATTTGAGTTGTTCAACACAATGATCGCCTCAGCAATAGAGAAAACATAGGAGCCCTGCTCCACGATGAACGCCTCAGCACACGCTGAAGTACTGTGGTCCTTGTTGCGGCTGGCAGTTATGTTCGCGAAATCTAAAGAAAGCTCCTTTAACCCGTTTGGCACCGGTGCTTGGCAGCAAGCCACGCCGGAGCAAGAACCATCGACGATGATATTGTTTGTGGAGCAAAAAGAAGCGCAGCCACCGCTGTAACCGCCGCTGGTACGATTCACCAGCATGGCCACCATGTTACAGCCCACAGCTGTGAACTTGTTTCTTGTATCAGAGAATGTGAACTTGGTCCCCTCGAGGCTAAAGCTAGAATAGTTCCCTGCGCACTGCGGGGAACGGGAAGCGGCACTGGCCAAGATGCTTACAGAACCATCGAGCAAGGAAATGTTGATAATACCAAACAAGCCGTTGTTGATGGGCAGCATCGGACCAGATGATCCACATCGGACCTGGAACCCTTGAGCTGGGGAGGGGTGATGGCCATAGAGACCAAAAGGATAAGGGATAGAGATATTGGAACCGCGGCACCCGGAGGTGCTTGATTCCACAGAATGAACAGAGAATGAGGAAAAGCATGTGAGGAGGAGGGGGAGCAATGGCAGGAGAGGAAAGGGAAGCAACTTCTTCTCCATCGGTCTTCGGAAAGAAATGGTAGGCTTATACGCTTATTTATCAACAAGTTCCTCAAGAACCAAGAAATGGTAGGCTCAACTTTTTCTCTGAAGAATCCAATGGGGAGACTAAGAACAGTAACCCACTAATAAACAATTGCCCGTGGTTATCTGGTGCGTACTAATTTTCTCCTTTTGTAGGACATAATGGTGCATCGTTTTCTCATATTAATGTGGTCTAGGTTCTCGAGTGCAGGATGATTTATTCGCAGCCACACAAGCCTGCCTCAGGCTCTCATCTAAGATGTGGACTTGTAGTTGGGCACTCCCCCATCTGGTCAAAACTTCTTCTTTTTGAGAAAAAGAGATAAGTAGGCTTGCTCGTTCTTGGTTCTTGAGGAACTTGTTGAGGAACGAAGGCTACCAGCTCAAGGGTTGCTTAAACGCTTATTTATCAACAAGTTCCTCAAGAACCAAGAAATGGTAGGCTCAACTTTTTCTCTGAAGAAACCTAGGGGGAGACTAAGAACAGTAAAGACACTAATAAACAATTGCCTGTGGTTCTCTGGTGCGTACTAATTTTCTCCTTTTGTAGGACATAATGGTGCATCGTTTTCTTGTATTAATGTGGTCTAGGTTCTCGAGTGCAAAGTGATTTACCCCAGACTCGCAGACAGACAAGCCTGCCTCAGGCTCTCATCTAAGATGTGGACTTGTAGTTGGGCACTCCCCCATCTGGTCAAAACCTCTTCTTTTTGAGAGAAAGAGATATGTATCCAAACGATAACACTTATCCTACGGTAACAGTAACACTTATTCTTTCATCGGATAGTTTGGATTCACCAAGTTCAGTCGAATGCCTGAACCCAAACGATAACCAAACACCATGCTCGTTCTACCAAGATGCTAAGAGAGGGCACTAGTAGATCGGGATGGTACCACTTTAGTGTCCATTGTTGCTGCCATTCAGCCAGTGAGAGGGCAATCCACGAGCACAACTGCAGAAAAAACGAGGAGTAGCAGATTTTTGTTAGAAGATCAGCCAGTGACAGATTCAGATACAGATGTCGATATTCTAGGGTTTTAGCCCCTTACCTCGCCGCGCGCCGCCCATGGCGCCAGTCACGCCGACTCCGGCCTTGGCCTCCCCGCGCAACCTCCGGCTTGTCGCCGCCCAGTCCCCAGAATCCTCATTGCTGGGCAGCTGGTGGGGTGGGTAGGAATGTGGCTGCCGACCCAGGGAGGAGGCGCACGACGAGGTGGCTGCCGTGCTTTCCCCTGGCATGGCGGCGGCGAAGGAGGAGGAGGTGGGGGGAAACCGATGAGTGGTGAGTGGCGACGGGCTCCGGGGAAGGGGGCAGATGCTTCAGAGCTTCAGGGCGAGGCGTTCTGGAAAGAAATGCGGAAGCTGTCACTTAACACATCAGTACGTGCATACACGCACCCTTATAAACGCGAATACGT
This sequence comes from Bromus sterilis, assembly GCA_950022295.1. Taxonomy (NCBI): domain Eukaryota; kingdom Viridiplantae; phylum Streptophyta; class Magnoliopsida; order Poales; family Poaceae; genus Bromus; species Bromus sterilis. The sequence goes on from OX465596.1 coordinate 13,680,614, forward strand.
ACAACTTACTCTTAATCAGGTCTCATGTCTTACTCTTTGTTGGAGTACGCTTGATCGTCGATGTCATCGGTGAAGGTAAGATCAATGATTGAGCCAGACGGTTCGGCCACGTCGTCATTGCGGCCCAACGCGAAGTTGATGGCATTGGCATCGGGGATGCGCTGGTTTGATGAATCATCGAACTCCGCCTCAAGTGTGTCGAACAGGCAGTTGTGCTTTGCCTCGTTCACTCAGAGCAGCTACCCCGCTTGAGACCGATAGTGAGGGCGATGTGAACAGAATTGAGCACGCTCGTTGCTTGTCAATGATGCATGAATCCGCTGTGACCATGGCCGCGGTGATCTGCTTGGACACATGATCCCCCTGCGAGCTGGTCCTCTGTTAGTCAATGCTCCTCGAGGAGCTGCAATTTGTATTGTTCCTTCTCCTGCAATAACCAAAACGCGGACTCCGTCGGCTCCTGCATCGACACCTGCTCCTCCTACTTCGTCTCCATCATCAAGCAGTTGTAGTGTTTCTCTGCCTGAGGGAGGATGAACCCGACCATCAGCGACGCTTACCCCGGCGCGGGCATCTGCTCCTCATTCACCTTGTCCATTGTCTCGCATTCTTCGTCCGAGCTCGACTCTAGAGAACTCGGAGACTGTCCCACCGAAGTACGGGCCGCATGTTGGAATTCACATGTGTGCACCTCGACCGCGACTTCATGTTGCGCTATAGCGACATGATCTTCCTTCATCCACGTCGTGTCTCGGACATTGCGACAGCGGTCAATGAAGGAGGAAGGGTGGTGCGTTGACGGCTCGAATAAAGGGGGCTGCATATCGAAGGGGTAGGTTTTGTGACATCTTCAATCGGCTTTAAATAGAAGCAGGTGCCCGAACTTGGCTTCTCGTTCTCTGCGCCAATGTGAATGTTGGGCATGCGGCCGATCACCCAGCCATCTTGAATATGGTAGGAAGTCATCATGTTCGCTCTGAACCAGCCTAGATGAGGTAGGGATTCATCATGTTTGCTCTTAACCAGCATGAATGCGGCATGAAGAGTGAGTGGACGCCGCAGGAGAGGTGTTTCTAGATGGATTCGCGCTATCAAAGGTCATACGCGATGGAGGTCCAAATTCCCTCAACACCCCTTGTTCCCTCTAGTTTGTTTAGTTTCGATTTATGGGATTTTGAACGATTCAAACAATTTTGATGATCGTAATTAAATGGTAAAAGTGGTTTTAACATTTAGGATCCACATTGAAGTTGTCTAATTCTGTATTCAAGGGCAAGACTATCGATGGTTCAGGGGCACACATTCCGGCTAGCCTGGGCGGCCGCTCGTATCATTAGGCTGCTCATAGTGAGGAGTAACTTAAATTAGTAACAAGCATATGTTACTAGTCTATGTTACTATCTTCATAGTGAGTAGTGTCATAGATGTGCTACATAGAGACCTCATTTATTACCTTTATAGACTCATTTAACATTGGGAAACACTATGTGATAGTAACACATTATGTTATTCTATTTGTTTTTCTCTTCATTAATTACTCGCTACATCATCTTTTTTACCACCTGCCCCTACAGTGGTGCCATCCCTGGGTCGGCCGGCAGCGCCAGCATACACTCGCAAACCATGGCGGGATCAAAGCATTCCTATATGTGCGACACCGCCTCTGGTCCGAGATCGGCCGGCAAAGTGGGATGTTTGTACCGTGTGCTGCTCTATATAAACATAGACTCGATTTCGAACTGATTCACCTGTTCCATAGTATTTTTAGAACCTAAAGACTTAAAATCGCAGCTGTGCGAGAGCACATCCTCATGCGCATGCACTAGCACACAGTTCAGTGTTTATTGTTGACAATGATAGCTAAGGGGACTGCATTCCATTCATGTGCATATGCCGACGGACTTATTTATTCCGTTTCATTTTCTTCAAAAAGCAAAAAAATTTACACCGAGCGCCGAAACAAAGATTCATTTTCACTGTTGGGTTTCTCGCGACAAGATTTTCAAAACTAGATCTCATGTGAGCATGTTTCGATGATTCTTTAAAAACGGACAACTTTGATGCTAAACGATGAAACTTTATGTTAAACATAAGCAACGTTCTTACATTATACTCCCTCCGTTCCAAATTAAATGACTTTTACTGTGTAGTACATGTCTACATACACATGTGAACAAATGAAAGTCATCTAATTTAAAACGGAGGAAGTATGTATTAATGAATTTATCAAGCAAATATGTCATAGACCACTTAGAAATCACGGCAAATAATTTTTTACCGTATATGGGCAATTAATTAGCATGATCGGTAGGCAACTTTGGTGATGATAATGTATTTGATGGCACAATTATGTATCGTGTTTTTTGGTAATGTAGGTGCTTGGATTTCCTATGATAGTTGTTTGGTTTTGTTAGAACAGTTGCTTGTTTTTGCTAGGATAGTTGTCTAGTTTTGTTAGGATAATTGTTTGGTTTGTTAGAACAGTTGCTTGGTTTTATTAGGACAGTTGTTTGACTTTTGCTAGGACAATTGTTTGACTTTTGCTAGGATAGGTGTTTGGGTTTGTTAGGACAGTTGCTTGTTTTATTATGATAGTTGCTTGATTTGCTATAACTATTTTGCATTGTATTATTTGTAATGTAGTTGCTTGAATTTACTAAGACAATTGCGTGATTTTTGCTAGGATAGTTGATTGGTTTTTGCTAGAACATTTTTGCATTGTGTTTTGGGTAATATAGTTACTTGAACTTTGTATTGTATTTGTTTTTGCTTGGAACAGTTACTTTGGATCTTTCTAGAATAATATTGTAGGTAAGTAAGCATCAACGATAGGTAACTGAGTAACCATAATATGCAAGTTGAGATAATGTTAATTAAATTCGTTGATACACATAGTGCGATAAAGTTTCTTAGATGCCCCATGTTTTGATAAGCAATCATATTGGGTAAGCCAGAAGAGTATCTTTCTTATAGCACTAAAGTTACCTCAATAACACACAAGGTTGCTCAAAGAAAATAATACGTCAAAATAACTCATCGCGAGAAACCTAATGGCGAAAACAAATTTGAATTTCGGTAAACGAATCAAAAGTTATAGCTTTTAAAAAATTTAAAACTAAAATAAATGCATGTGAACTAATATGGCACAATAATTAATCAGTCTGTTCGGACGGCGGACGAGCGTATAATATGTGGAGACAAAAAAAAATCTATTTTTGACGTATTGACTGGCGCTCGGGCGCTCACCAGCCATGTCCACTTTTTAAGCACTTTTTAGAAAGATAAATGTAATAACCACTTTTTAGAAAGATAAATGTAATAACCACTTCTCCACCTTCCACAGGGACAGACAGATGGAAAATGCAATAGCAGTTTCAGACAAGAAAAATACAAGAACAATGCCAGCAACACGGGGACTGCAGTTTGTACTATTGACATACTGAGACGAAGAGACTACCCAAAAAGCTTTGATTGTTCATAACATTTGAAGCTGCTGTTATGTATATCACATCCACTACGAACCTACATATGCTTCTATATAGATAGACGAAGCATGTGTCCAAAGTCTGCATATAGACTAATACATACACTATTGAGCTGTTGGCTATGTATGTAATGTAACAACAAAGTTTAACTATGTAGATACATGACAAACCGCAAAAGTCACTACTTTACAGTACACAAAAGAGAGAGAGGCAGCCAGATTCCAAACGCTGGCCACCACTCTGGTCGTCCCCTTTGAAGAAAGCTCCTTGTTCCATCAGCTTGCCTAACCAAAACAAGGGCTTTGGCATATCTAAACACACATCGACAGTTTCAGATCTTCCCCACCGGACGGACAGTCAGAGATCAACGGTTTTGAGGTATCAACAGTTTGCGACTTTTGAGGATGTACATACAACAGTTGCACGCCTGAGCCAGGTCAGCCCATGCCAACCATTTGTACTACTAGCATAGCAAAAGGCCTACGGCGGATCCCGTGTGTCGGGACTGGACTTTCTAGCATGATGCGCAAGAGCATGGGATGGCCTGCCGACTGCTTCCAATATCCTGCTGAACACAACCTTTGCCGGGACGCATGTGACCAGTGGGATTGCTCCGCCCACGATATCGCTGCGCCTTGCTTGGCCACCTTCTCTGCCAGGCTTTTTCCCAATGGAAATGGATGTGAGGGCTCTGGTTTTCTGGCTCGGTGAGCTTGCTTTCTTGAAGCTGGAGGGTTTGTTTTGAGTTTTCTGCGAAAATGGCCTCCGACCACTGGTGGTGTTTTTCTTTGCATTCTTGACCCCCTGCTCATCGCTGGCTTTCATCTCCCAAAGCCCCCCACCGACATCGCCATCTAAGGTTGGTCGTGATGAATTCAAACGTGGAACTCTTGGCATAGCAGTTCTTCTGCCTGTTGGCCAAGCAGGCGGTGCTGCTCTGCTGTTTTTCAGAGCAAGATCACTGCCCGAAATAAGGCTGTCCACTGAAGCTTCTTCAAGTATTCCAACTTGGATAGGGTGTCCAACAATAGCTTTGCCGTCCAGTCTGCTCATCAAAGAAACCAATGGGACATGTTCGCCTTGATAGTTAGACTGTACCTTCAGGTCAACATTAAACAACTCTGGGCCCATGCGACCAAGATGTGAGCCATTATTTTGTTGATGCAATGAAGATCCTCCTTCACCACATGCCTTCTGACCAAGAGAGGTTATGTGATTGCCATTTTTATTTAGCAGAGAGGTCTTGCAAGAAAATTCGTCATTGAAAGAAGTGTGGCTTCGTCCAATATCTCTGGTAGCTTTTGAAGATAAGGGATAATCTTTACCATAATGTCTGTTAAGTCCAGAATGACTCGCTGCATTGTTAAAATCTGCTTCATCAGGATCACAACCCAACTCTTCTTGGTTCTCAGGAAAACTTTGACCAATCGGTTGATGGCTAGACGCATCAATACTCTCAACTCTAGAGTCACCTTTGTTGGACATTTTAAGCAGCCCTTTCATGAAACTACTGGAGCCATCTAATGACAGGTTTTCATCCGGCTTCACGATTGGTCTCTTCGCTGCACTGCGCTGGTTGCGTTTACCTTTCATATGCCACTGGGAGACACCTAACTCAGGAGAACCATCCTCATCTAATAAGACATTTTGTTGAGGAATATGAGTAGAAAGGTTCATCTCAGCATCGTCATCAATACCATTTGCATGCCTTAACTTATTAGAAGCCTGGAGGGAATTAGCATCACATGCATCTGATTCAGGGGATTGTATCTTAGCATACCCTGCAATAAACAAAACGAATGCGATCAAGTAAGGACAAATATCCAGCATGAAATGTTACGGAAGTCACTGGAATCAAGTATCGTAAGTCCCAGACAAAGGTGGAGGCTGTATGTTATTGCAGTAAAACACAAACATGATCAAGTGTACTTAGCATATCTCAAATTTTAACCAATGAACTTCCATAAAATAGAACTACACCAACAAAACTAACTTAGATGTACACGGCACTAGGTAGCATGGTCGAAATGAGCTGTAGTCGATTTTCGCAACAGTTCAGTCCCACCCTCACACAGAACTAAATAATTGCATGAGAAAAAAGGGCAGACCTATCCTTCAACTAAATACTTGCATGATCAGTAATAATTGATCCTAACAACATCCCTACAATATCATTAAGCATCAATATTTGACGATCTAAGCAGGGGCATGATTATTAACAATTGTATCTTACAAAATCTAAATCCAAAGAAAATGCATGAAGCAATGAGGCACTTACTTTGCAGAAGTTCAGCATCATCTTCTGTCTCAGTATCTGAGCATGCACTTCTTGAAGAATTAGGTTCATGCTTCTCAACAACGTCCGAAAATGTTTGCTCTTCGAGAAGAGTATCCTGCTCCATTAGGTAACTTTCTGTATGAGCTTCTGTTAATATTGTTTGCTTAACAGGTATGAAGTCACGGCTACGTGCATCACCAGAATCAGCAGACAGGTATGTGGCACTTCTTTTGGCCTGACAGATACCAGGCAAAGGATCCTTCCCTCCTTCAATTATAATATTTCTGGAACCATCATCACACTGAAAAGAGCGAGGGAATTTGACGCTACTCTGTACAACTTGAGCAAGTGGCCTGCATCTATCATGTTTTTTGACAACGGATCCTTCAAAAACAGCTTCCTCTAATCTTCGCTTTTTGAGGGCTGCATTTTTCTTACCGCTCTCTACATTTGATCCTCCTTGCATATGTCCTGAACGGGAAAAGCCATTGACGTGATTACTTAGAGTGTTCCCTGAAGCTTCCAGCGCAAGAGATTCTGACAAGTTTCTTTTTGAACCAGCATGAATAAACTTTTTGTCACACTCTTTTGTTTTACCAAGGAGAACAGAGTTATTCCCTTTCTTTTTTTTACTCTTTTTGCTTTTATAACGAGTAGCGCTGGGATCTACACGTTGCTGAGATGCTGAGTTTTGCAAACGCAGCTGAGGTTCCAGGACGTTGTTTCTTGAGTAATACTCTGAAGGAAAGTCATCAAACTCCCTCCCTGTGTCAGCAAAGAGGATACTGCAGCCGGCATCAGCCCTGAAACCTTGGTTCTGGTACTTCGATGCAAGCTGCTTTCTTTCCAATTCAAGGGCATGGAGAATAGCATCTTCTCTACGAGCATATTTTTCTCTTCTCTTTACAGGAGTTCCTTGACAAGCCATTGCCTTCTCAATACAAGCATCAAACTCTCCACACCTAAATTCCTTGACACGTTTTGATTTCTCGAGGTTATACCAGTCACTGAAAAAGAGAGGAAGAAATGAATAATTATACAGAAAGAATCAGAAATCTAACTGTAAGCTATGCTGAAAGCCAAATCATTAGCAGGTAATATTGAGTACTCTGTGCAGTCAGCAGTTTGCCTGTTATCATTGTGATTAAAAACTGAGTTGAAACTAAATCTTCAACATCTCATATACTTACTCTCAGATGGAGAACTACTTTCATAGTTGGATCCGCGAATAAGAAGTAGAGGACGAAACAAGAAACCAATTCATTTAGGGAAAACTTTGTTTTTGCCACTCTAGCTTTTGCCAACTTTGTTTATGCCATTCTTAGTTTCTGACAATGCATCATAAATGCCATTTTGTGGAAAAAGCACTAATTTTTTATTTCACTTTTGCCACCTTAGCTTTTGATAATGTATCACAATTGCCACTGAAAAATTATTGCTTTTGCCACGAAATGGCAATTATGATGTATTGTCAGAAGCTAAGAGTGGCAAAAGTGATAAGTCAAATTCTATAGTGGCATAAACAAAGTTGGAAAAATCTAGAGTGGAAAAAACAAAGTTTTCCCATTCATTTAGCAGTGAGTAGAAAACTACTACTCCCTCCAATCCATATTACTTGTCCTAAAATGGATGTATCTAGATGTATTTTAATGTTAAATACATCCATTTTAAGACGAGTAATACCGATCCGAGCGATTACATAAAATCACCTAAGCAAGAGATTAGTCACTGAAACTTGTAGAAAAGTTTGATCTGATATGGCTGTGCACCCCAACCACAGTAGTTGCTGATGGACTGTATGAGCATGCTATTTGTGCATCGCAAGTTGGTATAGAAAGCGAAGCCTAACAATCAGAGGTGTCTACAAGCCAAAGTTATTTCAAAAAAATTGATTAGGAAGGTGACGAGATGATGCATTTGTGTGAACATGCATGTCAGGATGGTGCCCGAGCGCAATCTGCTGGGCATGAAGAACTCTAATGTGTCCATGACTTTGACTGTGTATCATCACACCAGAATCAGCTAAAGCCATAGGATACGAACCTGACTCTAGCATTGTCACGTCAAAAGAAACATGCATGTGTGCACGTATATGAGAAGAGGCTTAGGTTAAACAAGAATGTTTTCTAATCGGATATATAGATAGTTATGGGTGCAGCTATCTATAAGGAAATACTAGATCTGGTTGGTTTGAATAGACCTGATTTTGTTGCCTCTTATTTGAAGAGTCATGATCACCAGACCAATCAAGGGTGGTAGATATGGAAGTTTTTACGTGGAATTGCATGAGTCTGGATAGGGTCCACCAAGCAGGAACTGGCGCCCAAATGAAGTCCGTGATATTTTTGCTACCTATTTGAGTCGGTCTAATATTTTAGAAATCAGAGATGTATTGGTGAGATTTAATTGGCAAGAGAGTTTATTTTTTAGAGATTTTTCTGTTGGCATTTATCACAAGTTTTTATCAGTGTGTCCAGCTTGGTGGCAGAGTTAAAGAGGGTTGACTACACACTACAACTAGTCAGGTTACTGCATATTTTTCGTGAGGTCGTTAATAAAAGCAGAAAGCCCATGTCGGGGATGACTAAATACCGTTTTTCTGCACCTCCTTATGTTTAGGATTTCGGTCTGAGCTTTGACGTTGGTTGATCACTTTGGTGCAACAAAAATCTATATTCTTCGCTTCTTGCATAATTTTGCAAGGTCAGAGAATCTTTCTTTGCTTTTCCATTGCCTATCTAATTCTTCTATTTTTCTCTATCAATTCATCCACCAATATTTTTTCCACTTCGTTCGACTGCTTGTTTAGTGCATGGGATGAAAGGTAAGAGCCACCCATAAAATCATCTCAGTGCAAGCTGATCCATATCACTCAGAGATTAATTTCCCTGCTATATATGTATCTCTTGTTCAAGAAAAATCACAAATTTCATCAGACTACAGTATTCAATCCACCATAAATCCAATAGACAGAATCACAGAACATACAAAGTAAAAGGCTAAAATGATGTATTTACCACAATGTTCATTAATTCTATCCCAAAGACTAGCATGGAAGAATCCACAAAACATGTCTATCTCAGCACATCTAATAACTGATGGGAAAATCGTTTGTGGGAGGAAACAATTAATCAGTATCTTCACCTAAATTGACCACATGCTTGCCTTGAAAGGACATAACAGATTGAGTAGCATACATTCATATCGCCAATTCCACGACTGCTCTTGCAAAAAACTGAACATGCTCCCTCTTGGTTCCATAAAGTAGTTGTTTTGAAAATGAACACAATCTCCAAAACACAATTACGATCGTTTATTCAATGATAACATACAGATAAAACCCAACAAAATTACATATACTAAAAGTTCTTTTCAATACAAATTGATGCATATGATTTTCAAGTATCTCATCCAAATATTTTTGAAGATATCGGTCGTCACTCGTCAGGGTTTTGAAAGTATAATTTTACCTATGTCTAAAACAACAGCTTTTGTGGAACCAGAGAAAGCACATCTCACAAGATAATTTAACGCTTTGCTCACAAGGAAATAAATGTATGCCACACTTACAACATGACAAAGATTAACCCTGCATTTGCATCCATTCCACCGACACGGAAAAAACACCTACACGCTCACACATATAATGACGGACAAGACACGTGGCGCACAGCAACCTAGCACTCACATTTGTTTACCCATTTATAATCAACGAGTGAGTAATTGCTGAAATGAAGACCGATCATTTATTCAATGACATGTGGAAGTCACACTATCTACTGTATAACAGAAGTATGTTCCCATGATTAAAAAACTCTGTTGATCTAAATAGCGCTTGGAATGGCAACCAAGTAAGTACCACCATGTCATTCCTTAACCAAACAACTGCTTAAGAGCATCTTCATAGCAGAGCACTTGCATAGACGCTTATGAACAAAAATAAAAAAATACTAAACTAAATAATTTGTTTAGTGTTTTCTACCCCCAATGCTGAGTGCTACCGATGGGCGCTAATTAATCGCAAAACCAGCCAGAGAACCGATCGCTGCAGGGAATGTTTCACCTCGCGCCAAAAAAGAGAGGCTAAGCATTCACCTCAACCTTTTGCGTCTATGCCGGGTTGAACACCAGGATTATTTGGCGTAACTACCGATCAAGCAGGATATTTATCCTAGCGCCCACCGTTGTAGCTGCCCTAACTAATGAACATGGATAATTCAACCAAACCTAGGTAAATGTTTTAACCTAGCAATAAGACTAAGCAGCAGCATACGGCACCAAATTAGGGCAAAAAAACGTAGAAAGGGGAGAGGAATAACAGGGAAAACTTACATGCTGGCGTCCTCGCGGCCGAGCAGCTTGACCGGAGTTCCAGTCCTGGGCGACACCCCCTGCGACGGCGGGAGCTCGTCCAGCCCGAGTATCCTCCCGGGCCACCACGACCCGTTCCGGCGGCGCACCCAAACGATGGTCCCCGGCGAGCAATCTGCGATTCCGCCGCCATCCGCCTCCCCTTGCCCATCTCCTCCTCCCCCCTCTCCACCCGAGCTCCGCCCCATGGCGACCAGGCCACCAGCAAACCTAATCCTCAGGGGCGGATCTACAAGGTGTGCGGCACAGCAGGTGGTTGTGAAGTTGGTGGGACAAACCTAATCGCTGAATGGAACTAACTTGCGCGGGATTGGGGCGTCGGCGGTCGGCGGTCGGCGGTCGTCGGTGAAGTGCCGGCACGGCGGCGGTAGAGCTAGGGCACGGTCAGGGGCGGTGAGTTTTTTTTCCTTGCGGGAAGAAGGGGCACACGGTCGGAAAGGCAGGGCCAAACATGAATTGTCTAGACGGACCGGTCGGTCAGGAGGGTCAATTTGGTCAAAAAAGAAGACTGATCAATGGGCCCAACCAAAAACAGGAAGAAACAACAACTCAAAATGTGATACTCTCTTCGATCCAAATTACTTATTGCTCATGCTAGATACGTCTATTTAAGCTCATGTATCTAGCACTATTTTTAGTGTTAAATACATTTATTTCAATAATAAGTAATTTTGATGAAAGAAACTATTATATTTTATTTTTAAGATATTTTTAAAAGATAGTAGTAACATACTTTTAAGCAACCCGGTAACTTTATTGCATATTGCTAATAGGGATACAAGTTATATTTGAAGGGGAGGTGAGCCAGACATGAGTGAGTCACTAGTACATTTTCAACGTATTTGTTGTATAATTTTTTATTGTTTCATGATATTACGTTATCACTTTCACACTTTTTCAATAACATTTTATATTAATTTTGTATGATTTATTTGTATTAACCTGTTAACCCGTGCCAAAACTAGCTTTTCTTTTCTATATATTTTTATTTTTTACAGGAAAAACAATTTATTCAGAAGCAGAAATACCAGGGGATTTTTCTAGATTTTTTTGGAGCAAAAATATTTACCAACCGAAAGGGGGGCTCCAGGAAGGTTCCGGGAGGGGGGGGGGGTACATGGCCACCTAGCGGGATCTGGGTTTGGGCGCACCACCTTCCCGTGTGCCCCCCCTCCCCGACTCGGTTTGCCCTGGTTCTTTCGTTATAAATCTTCATTAATTCAGAAACATCTGAGAGCACACAACCCTTCTGTTCTTTCCGCCGCCACGCGCTCCTGACATCGGCGAGCCTAATCTGGAGGTTGTTCCTGGCGTGCTTCTAGGAGGGGAATTGATCATCGAAGGCTTCTACATCAACCTTGTTGCCTCCATGGTGACGTGTGAGTAATTTTTTCCAAATCTTTGGGTCCATGGTTGAAGTTAGATGGTATTTGATACGTCTCAAACATATCGATAATTTTTGCTCGCTCCATGCATGTTTTGTGTGATATTGCTATAATCTAGATACACTTTCATACACTTTTGATCATATTTGGACTAACCTACTAACTCAGTGCACCCCAGTGCCAGTTCCTGTTTTCTGCTGTTTCTTTATTTCAGTTTTCCCCCATATGAAAAGTGCTCCAAAATTCGGGAAAAATCAGATAAAAAATCAGCATGTCGGAAGACTCCAAAAGCCCGAAGGAGGGACAGGGGGCCACCACCAGGCACCTGATGACGGCTTCTCGCCCTTCGTTGGTGAGCCCCAAGTGGAAGGCGTGATGTAACACAGCAGCAAATTTCCCTCGGTAAAGATACCAAGGTTTGTCTCCAGTAGGACTCTAGAGATGATAAGTAGGTGTCAGCGGTGCAACTGACGTGGACCTGCACACAGACACAGATAACTTTGCTCCCAACGAAGTTCAGAGAGGTTGTCAATCTCTCCGGTCTTGTTGTTCACAAATGATAAAACGCAAGGGGATAATGATAGCAACTTGAAAATAAATGCAGAAAAGTAAATATAGCTTGGAAACAATAATGAGAATATGGACCGGGATACGTGATGTTCGCTAGTGATGTCTCTCTCCCAAAAGACGATAAAAATGCTATGCGAGGTAAACAAATTACAGAAAGGCAATTGACAGGATTACGAACGCACCGCAATGCTAACTATGCTACAAAAGAAAGGAAGAAGTTCAAAAGCTCGGGCAGTACGCCAAAGTAAGTAGACCGAAATCCATCTTCATCTACTACTAATCATCCACCTTGAGATATCTATCCAGAACATCTCGCTGGTATTAAGTTGCGAGCCCCACCCAAAGTGTAAACCCAAAGCAACAGACAACTGCATTAAAAAGAACTTTGCGTAAAGTAAACAATCCTTGTAACCGCGGTTACAAGCACCGTTGTTTTCCCCCTTGTGGCAACAACACATCCCCTAGACTCATGTTTCTGTCACTCAAGCATGTCATCGGGGAGGCATGAACCCACAATCTAGCACAACGCTCCCTCTTGGAGTCACTACCTACTACTTGGCCAAAGCAATAAACAGCAACGGAGAGCATGCAAGAATTACTTAGGAACAAAAATATAAGAGATAAAAACCAAATATATTACTCTATCACAATCTGAACATAATCTCATAATCCATCAGATCCGATCAAACTCAACATAGCAATAGCAGAAATAATATAAAGGTGCCTCGATCATGTAGGGCAGCTCACGAGGTATAAACAATGAAGATCAAAGAGGGGAGGAGAACATCACATAGCTACTGATCACGGACCCATGGTCCAAGGAAAACTACTCACGGGACATCCGGGGAGCATCCATGGTGGAGAGGAGACTCCCGGAGGTCAATCCTCCCTCCGGCAGGGTGCCGGGAAGTGGTCTTCTGGTGCTCCCGATCTTGGAAGCGCGACGGCGGCGGAACAGAGGCGAGTTCGCGGAATAGGGTTCTGCCTCTGGAGTTTTCCCGTGACGGGGGATAAATAGGCGAAGGGGGGCAGCCAGAGGTGGACCAAGGGCCCCAGGCGCCCCCCTGGCGCGGCCAGGGGTGGGGCCGCGCCGGGTGGCCGCCTGGGCCCCCCTGGCCCCCCTCTGGCCCCTCCCGGGCTTTTCTCGAAGCTTCCGTCACGCTGATTTTTTATCCGAATTTTTCTGGCACTTTTTATATGGGGGAAAACTGAAATAGAAAAACAACAGAAAACAGGAACTGGCACTGGGGTGCACTGAGTTAATAGGTTAGTCCAAATATGATCAAAAATGTATGAAAGTGTATCTAGATCATAGCAATATCACACAAAACATGCATGGAGCAAGCAGAAATTATCGATACGTTTTGGACGTATCAACATCCCCAAGCTTAATTCCTGCTCGTCCTCGAGTAGGTAAATGATAACAAGCATAATTTCTGTGGTGACATGCTAGCAACCATAAAAGAACTTTGAAAAGTGAAGCAATCAAGGTCAGAGATTCAATTCAAGTCATAACAGGCAAGAGTCTATATTAGCATTGAAACAAGTAACAAAAGAACAAAAGATGCAAGAGCTCTCGCTGTCCGTGACTCGAATGTCTCCAAATGGTGTTTGCGTGCAAGAAAGGGGATAGGGAATACGAGAGAAAAAGTATTTTTGTTGAGAACTCAAACTACTAAAGTTTCACACTTGGCCCCCTTTGGAATCTTATCTTGACTCGTCCCCAGACCACTAGCCAGGTACAAGTCAATTTGATCCACTCCTTTTCGATATTTCGAGCACTCATGCAATGGATGAGCGTAAGCACGAGAGTTGACACTTAAGATGGCAAAGAGAGATATGGTGGAGGAGGAAGACAAAAAGGATGAGAAAGGCTCACATCAATGAGGACAATCATAGGCAAGAGATGCCAAATAATAGATATGATGTGAGGAGTAGGGATTGCCATGCAACGGATGTACATACGAGCTAGGAAGCTCTCCAAACTATATGCATGAAGATCATCTCTATGGAGTACAAGGATAAAAAGGGAGTACTAGTGTGGATCTCTCAAAAGGATAGTAGTGTTGCCCATTTCTCTCTTTTTATTTCTTTTTCTCTTTTTTCTATTTTTTGTATTTTTTTGTGGCCTCAATGGCTCTTTCTATTTAACTCTCATTTGTCCTCTTTGGGATCTTTTATTGTGTCCACTTTGGGATCTTTTCCTCACTTAAGGGCAACACTCTATTTTACAAGAAGGTAAAGGAGATCTTTCACACTTTACAAGGTACTCAAAACATAAAAAAGATGTAACTATCATGATGTATGCAAGGTATGTCGCTGCCAGTGTAGCAGGAACATGTATGACATGAATATCAAGTCATGAAGAGGTGGATGTTGCATGGCAATATAACTCGGAAAGGCTATGGAAATGCCTTGATAGGTAGGTATGGTGGTTGTTTTGAGGAAGGATAAAGGGAGGCTTATGATGATAGAGCGTATCATGACAAGGGTTTGGATGTACCGGCGAAGGTGGACACCAACTCTCGGAGTGAGAAGTAGTCAATGCACGACACGGGAAAGGCTAGCAAAATATGGGAAGGTGGAAGTGTCAACTCTCAATACTTACATTAGTCCGAAGAACTCATGCACTTATTATCGGTAACTCTCAATCTAATGAGGAGGTTCACAAAGAGACAAGTACCCCGAGGAGGAGTGTATGGGGGTTTGGTTATCCTTGCGCATCCTCGACTCATGGTACGTGAGTGTACTCTAATATTCGACTCCTCAGAAGAGTAGTGATCCATCTAGTAGCTAGAGTTCTCAACTAGTTTTGTAGGTTTTGAAAATAAACACGGATTGCCCAAAATACGACACCTATCACTAATAGGCAAGAGCTCTTGACACCAAAAGTCCAAACATTACTCACAACAATGCCTCAAAACTATTGCAAGCTACTACTAAAATTAAATAGCAACCTCAATTACCTACTTTCAAGACAAAACACAACTCAGTGCAACAACCAACTCTCTTAACAAGATAAACATGAAAACTAAAAAGAGTTGCAGTAAAAAACTAAACAAAAGCCAAAGCTCTTGCTAAAGACAAACTAAGACTAAAACTAAACAAGGCAGTAGCTATGAAAAGATAAAGGACACACAACAACAAAAAGATAGGCATGAAGAATCCTATGATGTGTTCTAAATTTTAAAAGTGGAGCGTGTTTATCTCCCACACAAAGTAAGAAAGGATCTAACTTGTTATGAACAGCAAGCAAAGCTAAAGAAAACTAAAAACAAAACCTAAGAGCGAGACGCTCCAAGCATAGCACATAACACATGAAGTGATAAAAATATAGTGAGACGAAGGACGAACTGATGATTGTCGATGGAGAAGGGGATGCACGGGGGCATCCCCAAACTTAGACGCTTGAGTCTCCTTGAATAATTATTGGGGATTCATGGGGGCATCCCCAAGCTTGAGCGCTTGACACTCCTGGATCTTCTTTCATCATCTTCCATCGCACACTTGAAAACTCCCTTCATACATAACTCATCATAAGCTGATTAGAGAGGTTAGTACCCTTAATAAATAATTTTTCTCCACCGGATATAAAGATAATCTTGAAGAGCTACTGTTTTTCAAGAGTGCCAAAAAGTTTTTGCAAATAAAAAGCAAGCTTAAGGTTTGCAAAAGTTAGGAGAGACAAAACGTGGCAGAATCTGTGAAAAACAGAAAAACAGATAGTAAAGATTTTTTTAGGGGCACTTATGCAACTCAAATCAAAAAACTCAGAACATACGGAAGTTTCGTAATTGTATAGAGAATACTGTGTAAAAATTTCAGCTCAAAAGGATGAACTGGGATTTTTCTGGAATTTTTCTGGTCACGAGGACAGAATCTGTTTTCTGGACAGCATGTCACAACTTTTACTTCCCTTGCCGTAAGAGGCTATAACTTAGCACAAAGCTGAAAAATAAGGATACAACGATGTTTCTACAGTAGTAACAAACATCAATACACAACAAAATCAAAAAGAAAAACCTAAATTCGTTGCGGGCTGCCTCCCGAAAGCGCTTCTTTAAAGCCATTAGCTAGGCATGAAGATTATAAAAGATGCTCACGTAAGAATAAGTATTTGAAGCAAAAGAGAGCATCAAGAAGCAAACATGAAATACATTTAAGCCTAACCCACTTCCTATGCATAGGCATCTTGTAAGAAAATAAATCAAATAAGCACAAAGTCACAAGCATAGGAAGGTGGAACAAGAGCAACTTTAAAATTTTCATCAAAAAGAGAGGTGTTTTTGTAACATGAAAGATTTTAGAACCAAGCTTTCCTCTCTCAAAGTAATTTTCAGTAGTATCATGAACAACCTCAAGAATATAACTATCACATAAATCATGTTGTTCATGACCTGCAAGCACACGTGTATAGTTTTCAACATGGTCTTTAGGATCATAAGATAAATGCAACCCATCACATTGAGCTTTGATAAGAGGAAAATTCTCCGGAGTTGGAGATTTCAAAATGATAATAGGACAATCAAGTGTGGGTGCAATATCAACAATTTCAAGCTTAACATAAGGAACTATAGAGAGTTCATTTTTGTTAGCATCATCCATAGTGGCATCTTGGCCATCAACAAAGCAAGTATCAAAATTTTCAGAAAGGGATATTTCAAGTGAGTCCTCGGAATCATAAGATTCCTCTTCATAGCAATCATTAGCCTCTTCTTGGGCAGCAAGCATTCTTTTTTAAAATCCTCAATATAAGAATTGGAAGTATAATTCTCGAAGCAATAAGCAAGAACTGCAAAGTTTTCAAACTCGAAAATAGTATCGTGATACTTTTCAATCAAAGAAGCAATCTCATAGGCACCTTTAAAAGCAACAAACTCTTCAATCTTTTCAACATCAAAGTAATCATATACACCTTTAGCATAAGAAGATAAGATCTCATTTTCATTAAACTCACATTGGAAAGGGAGGTGTTTATGATCTATATTAGAACAACAAGTAAAATCATAAATGTGGCACAAAAGTTTAGCATGGCAATAAGAAACATGTATTTGATCCCATAAGTGTTTCCCTTTCTGAGATAGGCGGTGCTGCGTATAATGAGCATGCTCATCCAATGATTTTCCCTCAACCAAGTCGGTTGGGTTTTTAGCGCGAGCACAAATTGATCGAAGACGATCCAAGTGAAACATGTCGATCCTACCATATTTGGGTGGTTCATCACCCATGGTGAGGATAGCATAAATAGGCAAAGCAAGACAAAGGCAAAAGGTAGCAACTATTTTTGTGGTTTTTCATAAAGGACACTGAGATAAAAACCGAAAGGTAAACTAACAAGACTAAAAAAACAAAGGTAAAGGGTAGTGTGCAACTCCCCTATCTTAGCTCTCGGAGTCCCCGGCAACGGCGCCAGAAATTGCTCTTGATGACGGCTTCTCGCCCTTCGTTGGTGAGCCCCAAGTGGACGGCGTGATGTAGCACAGCAACAAATTTCCCTCGGTAAAGATACCAAGGTTTGTCTCCAGTAGGACTCCAGAGATGATAAGTAGGTGTCAGCGGCGCAACTGACGTGGACCTGCACACAGACACAGATAACTTTGCTCCCAACGAAGTTTAGAGAGGTTGTCAATCTCTCCGGTCTTGTTGTTCACAAATGATAAAACGCAAGGGGATAATGATAGCAACTTGAAAGTAAATGCAGAAAAGTAAATATAGCTTGGAAACAATAATGAGGATATGGACCGGGATACGTGATGTTCGCTAGTGATGTCTCTCTCCCAAAAGACGATAAAATGCTATGCGAGGTAAACAAATTACAGAAAGGCAATTGACAGGATTATGAACGCACCGGAATGCTAACTATGCTACAAAATAAAGGAAGAGGTTCAAAAGCTCAGGCAGTACGCCAAAGTAAGTAGACCGAAATCCATATGCATCTACTACTAATCATCCACCTTGAGATATCTATCCAGAACATCTCGCTGGTATTAAGTTGCGAGCCCCACCGAAAGTGTAAACCCAAAGCAACAGACAATTGCATTAAAAAGAACTTTGCGTAAAGTAAACAATCCTTGTAACCGCGGTTACAACCACCATTGTTTTCCCCCTTGTGGCAACAACACATCCCCTAGACTCATGTTTCTGTCACTCAAGCATGTCATCGGGGAGGCATGAACCCACAATCTAGCACAACGCTCCCTCTTGGAGTCACTACCTACTACTTGGCCAAAGCAATAAATAGCAACGGAGAGCATGCAAGAATTACTTAGGAACAAAAATATAAGAGATAAAAACCAAATATATTACTCTATCACAATCTGAACATAATCTCATAATTCATCAGATCCGATCAAACTCAACATAGCAATAGCAGAAATAATACAAAGGTGCCTCGATCATGTAGGGAAGCTCACGAGGTCTAAACAATGAAGATCAAAGAGGGGAGGAGAACATCACATAGTTACTGATCACGGACCCATGGTCCAAGGAAAACTACTCACGGGACATCCGGGGAGCATCCATGGTGGAGAGGAGACTCCCGGAGGTCAATCCTCCCTCCGACAGGGTGCCGGGAAGAGGTCTTCTGGTGCTCCCGATCTTGGAAGCGCGGCGGCGGCGGAACAGAGGCGAGATCGCGGAATAGGGTTCTGCCTCTGGAGTTTTCCCGTGACGGGGGATAAATAGGCGAAGGGGGGCAGCCAGAGGTGGACCAGGGGCCCAGGCGCCCCCCTGGCGCGGCCAGGGGTGGGGCCGCGCCGGGTGGACGCCTGGGCCCCCCTGGCCCCCCTCTGGCCCCTCCCGGGCTTTTCTCGAAGCTTCCGTCACGCTGATTTTTTTATCCGATTTTTTCTGGCACTTTTTATATAGGGGAAAACTGAAATAGAAAAACAACAGAAAACAGGAACTGGCACTGGGTGCACTGAGTTAATAGGTTAGTACAAATATGATCAAAAATGTATGAAAGTGTATCTAGATCATATCAATATCACACAAAACATGCATGGAGCAAGCAGAAATTATAGATACATTTTGGATGTATAAGCACCCAGGCGCCTGGACGCGCTAGGGGCCCGCCTGGTGTTGGGGTTCGGGGCAGAAAACACAAATTTTCATAACCTACGATACCCAATCCCAAGACCTATGCTATGCTGATGCAAGTAACGGACAGAAATAGATCACATACCAGTATGTAGTCCGTTAAGCGGGAAACGTTCCCGCATGAACGTGGTTGGTGTAGTCGTACCGGCAATCCCCGATGCCGCGCAGATCCACGATGACTCCTGTAGTCACCCGATCCTTCTAGACCGATGACGGGATTACGTCAACGTCGGAACGTTGTCGATGAAGACCTCGCGATACGGCCACGACGATGAAGTAGCACCACAAGTGTAGTGCCTCGCGGGATTATACACATACAGTATACCCGACGTCCCTCCGGGCTCCGAACCAGTAGAGCAGCGGAAAGAAGATGGATTCGGATCCCGATTCCAGCAGCACGACGGCGTGCGTATAGTGGAGAAATCCCCAACCAAGTGTAGACTCCAAACAAGGGGAGTCCACTCGAGGAAGGAGAAAAGAGGGAGAGAGAGATGAGAACTTATCTCAAAAATATGATGAATAAAAGGGCACCTCTACCCCTCCTTATATAGGCCAAGGAGGGGTGCCACCCCCCCTCCACTTCCGGGGTGGGACTAATCCCAAAGGGAGGGGGTGGCGCACCTATAAGGGGGGGGTGGGCCCCCTCATGGCGCCATGGCCCATGGGGGAGGACTCCCTCTCCCCCTAATGGGCCCTATGAGGCCCATATGCCTTTTAATTCATTTTTAATTATATTTAATTATATTTTAATATTTAATTCAGATAATTAAATAATAAAACATTAATTAAACATTATTAAATATATTTTGAACCTTTCAAAATACCCGGAACAACTTCCGGCCTTCATCGGAACAATTCCGGTGTTCTCTCCAATTTCTCCGGTGATCCCGAATCAATCCTTACTGCGTCGAGTACCCTTAAGTGTAACACCCTACGGTCCGGGAAACAACAGACATGATCGAGACAATTCTCATTGATCAATGACTAATCAATTGGACCTGGTTACAATCCTTGATAGCCCCTGCGCTTCCATCGAATGAACTTCAATCGCTGTTGGATCCGTTAACCGTGTGCCTGTTCCCTTTGTCCCATGGTACTTTGCTTGTCCGAGGTTTGATAATCGGTATCCAATATACCTAGTTCATCCTCGTTCTCAACAAACAAGTTTACTCGTTCCCGTGATATTACAACTCCGTGACCTAGTCACACGTTTGCAAACTTTATGATGTAACATCACCGAGTGGGCCCAGAGTACCTATCCGTCACACGGATGGACAAATCCCGCTTTGATCTATTTGCATACTCATCAACCATCTATTTCGGAATACCCAAAGTGCACCGTTATGTCCAGCATATTTCAGTCAGGCGGTGGGATACAAATCAAAGTCTCCTCATAGATGACAATTACGTATGATCATTACGGTCAAAGGATCTGGTCACTACGTTATAGTCATCGCAATGTCGAACTATGTGACTTGATCACATCGCAACACTTCTGGTGGGTGTATGTCCATCATATCATTATCCAATGATACGACTCCATTGTCAACAGACGCCATTGTCTCATGATCAGGAAACCTTGATCATCAATCGCCCAATGGACTAGTATACTAGGGTTAACTAGGGACCTGGTTGTTTGTATATCACACCTGTATTGATGTTTCCACTTAATACAGTTATAGCATAGTATCAAACGTATTATGAACTAATGGAATATGCTCGATAAAAAATATTTTATTTGCCTCTAGGGCACATTCCCAACAGTCTCCCACTTGCACTAGAGTACAAATAATCTAGTTGCATTTTCTGTGGATCATAACTCCTTATTGATCATGCTTGCCTGTGGAAGAGGTTGTATCAACGGTCTGGGTACCATTCAGAACCGTATGTCCTTTTGCAAATCATAATGTCACCTAATTTGACATTCCTTCATTATCCACTATAATGATGAGGTATATATATTTGGCGGTGAAGTGAGACTTCGTTTGCTGTGTCATAGCAATGACATCCGGTGGGTCACGCGGACTTTCCCATAGTCATGCACACTTGAAACTCACTCAATCAGAAGTCGAACTTCTTAAGCCATAATATAACTCCTGCTACTTCTAAAGCAGCCACATCAATGTAGATTCAATCCTTAGTGCATTGTATGCAACTTTGATGTCTAACCATGTTTCTTTCAACTTAGGCATTCATTAGTATGATATTTCAATTTTCTAGGTTAGTGTCAAAACTTGAACCAGCATAACATTTATGGTCAAGTCCACTATCCTTTACAAATTTGAGATGTATCCTCAGTTCTCTTCAGACATTGAAGGATAAACTTAACTCTTTGTTCAATGATTTACTCATAAATCATAACACAACATGTTCTTACTACTAAGAACTTGGGTCACATTATGTCGAGTACATAACTCTGGTTTCGTATGAAAGAACCTATGACAAAGGCATAGAGGATCCAACACATCCATTTCTTTCATTAACCATTAACCATTGTTCTTGTACTGAGATTAACTCAACACTTCTCTTGGATATACAAGTAAGGACCACTTCTTGACTTGTCCCATTCTGAACTCCTTCAGAATCTTATCCAGGAAAGTATTACGACTCAATGTTATTAAACACATATCTATCTTAATAGATCTTCAATGCTTAATACTTATTCATCTTCATTTACGAAAGATTCAAATAATCATTAACACCAACTGCACCATTCATAATATGTTATCCATATATGAGAATGTTATCATGCTCCCACTCAAATATGTCATGCACATATTAAGTTATAGGATAACACTCATATTGCTCGCACTAAAATATGTCAGCCACATATAAGACAAGGATAACATCCACATGGCTCCCACTTAGATATGTCAGACACATATTAAGTTCAGGATACTAACCACATGGCTCCTACTCAAATATGTCATTTACATATAAGTTTAGGATAATACTCCCATAGCTCCCACTCAAAATATGTCGTCTACATATTAAGTTTCAGGAAACTATTCAGCTCCCACTCAGTTTCATGCAAATGCATGTTTCCTCGATATTTTGGTTAAGTCCAAAATCCTTTGATCATCCATCAAAATGAGAATTTAGTTTACGAGACACTAGTATCCATATGTTTTTCAAAACCTTCTTGTTGTACCAATTACAACACTTCTTCAAATACAGGATTTGAGGAAGTCACGGTATTGATAACAATCCTGGATCAATCGTAGTGAATATCCCTTTGACTCAAGTATTGGTACACATTGTAGTCAACCCATTGAATTTGTCAGAAACAATCTTTGTGACAAACCAATCTTGACGTCCCTTTGATGTTCACATTTATTCCTCATAACTCTGAAGTTATTGTGAATATCAAGTAACCTCCTTACTTGATAAGATTCAAGCAATCTTAAATGTAACTCAACATAGGATTTCATGACTCATAGTCATATCTCGTACTTAGGTCCACCATCGCTTCTTTGTAGTTCGTAGGAATGTCTTGTTCCATTAACATGACAAGTGAATCATGAATATCATTTTGCACCAGGGGCAAATATATATTCTTGAATCCTACCTTTCTCAGTAAAAGCTCCCATCAGAAGATCATGATCATTATCATTAGTTTCTCCTCTTATTGTAGAGCTTTGCTTCCAGAACATATTCCGTTGCACTACTCTGACATTTGGAGGCAAGGTCAATTACCTTGGTTGAACTTTCACTTTTCTTCCATTACCACATTTATCAAGAACAATTCTTGACAAAACACCAAACATAGCAATACAAGTTTTGCTCCTTTTGGTTCTAGTTGTGGAAGATGCATCCATAGTTGTCTAAGGATACACTTACAAAGATAATTTATCTTACATAAATCAAGCTTCCTAGAAATCACAACACACCATGACATATATAGTGTTGGTTTCCACGAATTCAGATGGTTCCCTATGCTGAAGTGAGTGTTTGCATATTAAATTAATAACTCTAAACAATAATAACATAACTTGATAAGAGATAACTTAGACCATACACTTTTCGATAGAATATGATCACAATGTTCAGGCACGTCAATCATATTGAAGTGTCTCAAGACATTGCAATTTGTGGAACAACTTTCACACAAGTCTTTATGCCCAAGACTAACTCAAAACATTTGTCACTTTGATCAAATCGTAGAGACTTGTCTTTCTTGTTAATTTAATATCCATGTTTACTCTGAGATCCCTTTTGATCATATCAAATTATTTCAGACTTATGTTTCATTAGTGAATACATATATTCATCTAAGTCCACATACGATGTTCACGAAATAATGAAATTCACCACATGCTGACATACGATACATCACAATGTATGATATTCAACAATCAGTACACATTCCGTTTACCAGAATGCGAGGTTTTAGTCATCTCACCTAAAAGGCATGGTTTGTATGTGTCAAGAGATCAAGTATCTTAAGACATCATCATACCATTCATGACTTAAATTGTAGTGTCATTATTAAGCCTGGATATTTCTTGGCATTACAATATTTCTTATAAATGATCAAACAACTATCATCAATATAAGAATAACTCATTCATAATCGTAATGTGACCATAAGAGATATCATTCATAAAAGGAGAACAACTGACTTGTTTCTCACTAATATGAATAATTGTCTTCGCGAGATGCAAGACACACTAATAAAGTCCTCATTCAAACGATCATAAAATTTATTCATATATTAATCAATTGATAGATGTAGAGGGAGAGTGTTGTCGACCATCAACTATCTTGATTGCCGTCAGCACACATTGTCACCTCATCCCTTCCAAGTCACTCTCAAGCAGTAAGTTCAAGCATCGAATACTTAATCAACCGCAATTAGTGTTTCGTGGGAAAGACATTTACAACTCGTATATCAAATATACCTT
Source organism: Bromus sterilis (assembly GCA_950022295.1). Taxonomy (NCBI): domain Eukaryota; kingdom Viridiplantae; phylum Streptophyta; class Magnoliopsida; order Poales; family Poaceae; genus Bromus; species Bromus sterilis. Next base: position 13,704,705 of record OX465596.1, read on the forward strand.
CTCCGTCAATGACCATTCCTGTCACAACCCCAAGTTAGGTATGTGCTAGGATCAAGTGCTACTTTGCATCATGCAAAAAATTCAAAAGAAAGTCAAAATTGGGGAAAATAAAAGCCCTGAGAAATTTAAATCAAATGGCCAGATAAAAATCTTTTTCCAAAAATCATTTGAGTATTTGGAAAATTCCTATAAATGATGCTGATCATTTTAAAAGTGGTTTGGGAGCAATCCCATGCTCATGGAATTTTCTATTTTTCAAACAATGGCTTGGAAAATTAAATAAACCCCTATTTGATTTAAAATTCAAATGTTTTAAATTTTAAAAATGCTCAAATTTTATAAGTGACTAGCTCTCTATTTTATGAGGCCATATAATTTTTTTTGGCATTTAATAAAATGCCTAGCTATTTTAAATAGCTAGGTCAATCAAATTACAGAAAATATAAAAAGAAAAAGAAAAGGGGGCTTACCTTGCGCCACAGGCGAAGGCCCACCTCCTGTCGCCTCGGCCCAGACCACCCGAGAGCTTGTCGTCTTCTACCCCGCCCCTCCAAGCTGCTCGCTGGAGCAGAGGAGGCCACGACAACGACACGACGAGGCTCCAGGCCCTTCTAGGCCTCCCCCTCCCTCTCTCTTGCGCCACGCATCGCCGCAGAAGCCCCCCCCCCCGCACCTCCAGCTCACCCCAGCCCCTCTCTTTCCCCTCCGGCGACGAAAACCGAGCGCCCCCGTAACCTAGCAAAGCGCCGGCGACGCCCCGACGTGGCGACCGCAGTCCACGAGCCTCGCCACCTTGTCCAGAGCACGCCCCGTGGACGGACTCGTCGAGTTGCGCCGTCAATTGGAGCTCATCGCCACCGGGTACGACGCCTGCTTCGCGAGATCACCGCCGGCCGCCGCAAAGGACTTCTCCAAATTCGTCGCCGTGGAACCCTCATCGACTCCGCCGTCCTCTCCAATCGTTTCAGGGTGAGAAGCTCGAGCGATTGCCCCCTTTCCCACCTCCTCCCGCTCACCGCAGCGTCAACTCGCCGGAGACAGAGCTCGGTCCGCCGCCTTCGTTGAGCCCGACGACGCCACGGAGCCCCCCCGTGACCCCCTCCTATGCCAGCAGATGCGCGACGTCTTGCCGAGTCTCCCAGTGTCCGTAGCCCCTCCCCCCGTGCCCCAAATCGACATCCCGTCGAACTTCGACCAACAGTAACCTCGCCGGTGACGATAACCCTAACCCCCCGAGCTAAACCCCCACTAATCCTAACCCCTGGGCCACTGACAGTGGGCCCAGGCCACTAACTAGCACTGTTAGTTTTAAACTAACAGGGAATTAGCCCCCAGCCGCTGACAAGTCGGCCCCACAGGTCAGCCCCCTCCCCTGACGTCAGCCTTTGGTCAGCATGACGCAATAAACAGAAAAGATTTAAAAGAATTAAACAATTCCAGAAAATGGCAGAAAATAGGACAAACTTTGGAAAATCATAATAAATTCATACTAACTCCAAATATAGCAAATAATATATGAAAAATGATCAGGAGAAAATTATCTATCCAAATATGCAACTTTCAACTTTGTTTGAGTTCAATTTAAATTCTGTTCAGTAGCTTTTGCTATTTGATTTAAATGGAATTAATTCAAATTTAATCCAAATGCAATTCCACTTTTAACCTTTGCAATGCACATATGATCACCTACACTTCAGAAGCTTATCACACACATGATCATTTGGATTACAAAATACAAATACTAGCAAATGCAACTTGGACCAATTTAAATACATTTGGAGTTTGAATTTGAATTCACTTTCAAATCAACTTCAATTAACTTGTTGCAAATGGAACCTAGATCACATCAATACAATTCACATCATTTGACAACATAATCATGTGCTTGAGCATTGCAAATTAATTATGCTTTGTTTATATTGTTTGTTCGGATAGAAGTGGAGCCGGAACTCGAGATCACCCCCTTCGTTGAAGACCCCGTGACTGAACCTCGTCAGCAAGGCAAGCAAACCCCCATTGATCATGTCGATAAAATCCCACTTCCCTCTCATGTCTCGCTTATGCATTGTTTAGGATGATCACCATGATAACGTTTCTACCGCATAGTTGAACCCATATCCTTTGCATGACCTATCATCTTGTCACAGTAGTAAGCAAACCACAATCCTAGCAGATGTAGGAGTTGGTTGATATCATGTGACCCCTGCAACTGTTACTGCTTATTGCATGCTTAGTGGTACCATGAGGTTGCTTATGATGTGAGTCGGGATGATGATAAACATGGTGTTGATGAAAGTGAAATGTGTTGGTGAATCTACCCTAATACAAGGTGAACGATGAGAGGCTGTGTAGGAGTACACAGTGGGTTGTCTCGTTGAACACCGCCTTAAGCCCGAGTTCTTGTGTGGTGATCCAAGAAGAAGAGTACAACCACACATTGGGCTCACTGACCCCTCTCGACCTAGTACCTCACCCCGTTCGAACCCCAGGAGTCGCATTAGTTCGGAGTTCTGGTAGGGTTGTGGCACGGTCTGCGAAGTGGATGAACGGCTTTTCAAGACCGGCTTGGGACCCTGCACACATCGTTTGAGGCTATACTGGAACCTCGGCTGGACTTCCATACGGATCCCCCTCAGATAGGCGACTCTCTGGACTAGAACGGAGCTGTGGGCGAAGTGTCGTGGCAACATCCTCGCCGGTACCCGCTTGAAGGGTCCCACTCCCAGGCGGTAACTGATGAGTGTGTGTGTGTGTAGCGGTACACCCCTGCAGGGTTAACAAAACTATTCGAATAGTCGCGTCCGCGGTTAAGGACTGCTTGGAAAGCTTAGCTTGATTATTAGACAACTTGAACTGGATACTTCTAAAACTCGCAAGATAAGCGTGAGTGCTATGGTGTGCTCCTCGTGGGGAAGTCGAGGAAGTAACCATAGTGGTGTATTGGTTGAAGAGATGTAGTGGACTCGTGTACGCTTCTTACCTGAAGTGTGGTACTCGTAGTTCAGGACTAGCCAAGTCAAAGCTGGCACTTCTGCAAGTGAAACCCCACCTCCCTTTATCTTGTTACATGTGCATGAGTAGTATAGTTCCTACGTAAGTCTTGCTGAGTACGACTTTGTACTCACGTTTGCTTATTCTATGTTTTAGATGAACCCACCGACCCCGATGGTGGCTTCTACCTAAAGCTCGAAGAATGAAGACTCAGACCAAGACCAAGCTAGTGTAGTCCCAGTCAGACGACTGGTTCCCTCGTGGAGGGCTTGTTTTTAGATAAGGCTTCTCTAAGCCATTTGTTAAACTTGTCTGTACTCAGACCTACTTTGCTTCCGCTTGTATGTTGTAATGTTGGATCACATGCTTGTGATCTCTGTGTGCACTCTGTAAGAGTTATTAATAAAGTATATACTTTGTAGAGAATTTTAATGATACCTGCTGTTCATACAAGGCATGTGTGCTGCGTGTATGTTTATAACATGCATGTCTTTGTATGGGTTTTCGAGACCTTAGTTGTGATCTGGCTGTCGGTGTTTCATACACCAAGTGGCCCTTAGATGTGCGCAGCTTGGGGCATCGCGATGCGATTGTTCGAGACTCTGTCTCGTGCACACTTTGTGGTATGATCGAGCCCGCCCTAGACCCCGACTAAGCGATCGGGCTGGAGTAAGTCTATGTAAGGGTTATAATACAATCGATAGTATGGTTGAGGCGACTTGTCTATGAGTATGGGAGTTCACCACCCATATCATTTAGACTTGTGTGCGGACGATGAGGACCCATTTCAGTTGATCATCCGGCCTGGATGGGATGCCCCTCACGTTCGATGCTTTCCGAGAACGTTCTGTGCTTGGCCTTGTCTGCTTAGACCAGTGGGTACGGTTCTCGGCTCTCCATATGATTGTGTTGTAGCGAGGCTTGCATACGCTAACCCCGGGTCCCGACAGACTTGGTATCAGAGCAGGACTGACTGTAGGATTATCAGCCTTGGCCGAAGTCGAGTCTAGCACTCTATAGTTATATAGTTACTCTGGGTATATAAGGGAACAACGTAAGGCTTCTTTTTCTCCTTACCCTCATCGATCTGAGTTCTGAGTCACCCTTACCTTTTCTACGGGATGATAGGACTAGGCTCTCCTCTGTCTTACTAGAACATCTCGTTGATTGCCTCCTTATAGCCGTAGGATGGTTGTGGTTGTCCAGAGTCTCCGTGTTTTGAGTTCCTTGAAGAAGTTCTGTCCAATTTCTTCGAGATTGTTTCAATTTCCATCCCAGTGTAGCCGTTATGCTGCCGGATTTGTTCCGTGTTTCTTTGAGTCATTGCCTTCGCATCATTATCTTTTCCGCCTAAATCATATCCTTTTATCCTTGCCTCCATCGTACAACCTGCTCTGATTGTTGATTTTTATCACACAGGATGTCAGGTGGAACTCGTAGTGCTGTTCTTCGGAATAGAGACCGTGATCGGAATCGAGATGATGATGAACTTACACCCCCGCCTTCTGCGGAGGAAATCATGATGGAAGCTGAGCGGAATAGACGTGATCAAACACGCCTTCTGGAGCTCATCGAGCAGAATACCGCCCACCATCGTAATGTGGTGGTCAGCATTCAGGACTTCATCCTCCTCAAGCCACCGGTATTTCGATGTTCTTCTGAGCCCCTTGAAGCTGATGATTGGCTCCGTTCCATCGAGCGTAAGCTTGACACCGCACATGTTGCTCCCGAAGACCGAGTTATTTTCGCGGTATACTTCTTGGAAGGTGCTGCTCTTCAGTGGTGGGAGAACTATGTTGCAATGCAGCCAGATGGTCACGTAGTGACTTGGCAGGAGTTCTGTGTTGCCTTTCGAGGGTACCACATTCTGGATGAGTTGATGGAGCGCAAGAAGGAAGAGTTCTGCAATCTGAATCAAGGAGAGATGTCCATTCATGAGTATGTGAGGGAATTCAACTGTCTTGCTCGGTATGCCCAGGACGAGATCACCACCGATGCCAGAAAGCAGGCAAGGTTCCGCAAGGGACTTAGCCCCATCCTTCGTCATGATCTCAACCTCCTTGAGTTTGCCACCTTTGAGGATTTAGTCAACAGATCCTTCAGAGCTGAGCATGGCAATGAAGTTTTTGAGAAGTCTCGCAAGCATGCTCTTGAGCTTGCCCCTTCTTCCAGTTCACGCCCTCAGAAGCGCATGATCTGGATTCCTAACAGTTTGATCCACCAAAACAACTCACCGAGGCCATCCCTTGTGCCGCCTCGTCCACCAGCTCCACCAAATAACCCAGCTCCCCGCACTATCTTTGGAGCCTGCTTTAGATGTGGCCAGCCTGGTCACTATTCTCGTGAGTGCCCCGTCAACCAAAATGCTCCACCCCATGCCAAAGGGAACCCCACTGTTCGTGCCAAACCACCTCTGAAGGTTTCCACTGCCAAGCCATCCACCTCAGTAAATCTTGGACGTGTGAACCAAATCTCAACTGAGGAAACTAATAGTACTTCTGACGTCATTCTTGGTACGCTCCCAGTCAATTTTGTCCCCACTTTTGTTCTTTTCGATCCAGGAGCATCTCACTCATTCATGTCGGAGAGTTATGCACTTCGGCATGATGTATCCTTTGAAGAAATGTTCACCCCTATGATCATTCAAACTCCTGGTTCCAAGTGGCAAACTAATAGAGTAAGCCATGGCAATCAAATTACAATTGAGGGTTTAGTATTCCTTGCTTCACTCATAGCCCTCAAGTCTTCAGACATTGATGTCATCCTAGGCATGGATTGGTTATCAAGACAACATGCTTTTCTTGATTGTAAAGCCAAGTCAATTAGACTTACATATCCTTCAGGCCAGACAATAGCTTACTCCTCACCCAGAACAAGAACCCAAGTGCATTATTTGAATGTGCTTCCCCTTCCCAACCTTGAAGATGTTCCGGTGGTTCGTGACTTCTCGGATGTCTTTCCTGAAGAGCTGCCGGGAATGCCACCCGACAGATGTGTAGAGTTCATAGTAGATCTTGCCCCAGGAACCGCACCAATTTCCAGACGCCCATACAAAATGGCCCCACGTGAGTTAGCTGAGCTTAAAACCCAACTGGAAGCTTTGTTGGAAAAAGGCTTCATCCGCCCTAGCTCATCGCCATGGGGTTGCCCCGTTCTGTTCGTAACGAAGAAAGATGGAACAGAAAGGATGTGCGTAGACTATTGCCCGCTAAATTTAGCGACGATAAAGAACAAGTACCCACTTCCCAGGATCAATGATCTTTATGATCAACTTGCAGGATCCTCTGTCTTCTCCAAGATGGATTTGAGATTAGGTTATCATCAAATCAAAATCCGAAACGAGGACATTCCCAAAACGGCTTTTACTACTCGTTATGGTCTTTACGAGTACACCGTCATGTCCTTTGGTTTAACCAATGCCCCCGCCACTTTCTCACGCATGATGAATTCGATCTTCATGGAGTACCTAGATAAATTTGTTGTAGTTTATCTTGATGACATTCTCATCTACTCGAAGAACGAAGAAGAACATGCCGAACACCTAAGGCTGGCATTGATGAAACTTAGAGAGCATCGCCTGTATGCTAAATTCTCCAAGTGTGAATTTTGGCTACCAGAAGTGACCTACTTAGGCCACGTGATTTCTGCAAAAGGCATTGCTGTGAATCCCGAGAGAGTTCAGGCCGTCCTTGACTGGACTCCACCTGAATCGGTTAAGCAAGTTAGGAGTTTTCTTGGCCTAGCCAGCTATTGCCGTTGCTTCGTCGAGAACTTCTCTAAAGTTGCAAAGCCTCTTACTGAACTCCTCAAGAAAGATAAGAAATTCCTATGGACTCCCAAGTGCGAGGAAAGCTTTCAGGAGCTAAAAAGAAGATTGACTTCTGCACCCGTACTTGCACCTCCAGACACCAAAAAGGATTTCGAGATCTATTGTGACGCATCACGGCAAGGGTTAGGATGCATACTTCTGCAAGATCGACATGTGGTAGCTTATGCTTCACGCCAGTTGCGGCCACATGAAGAAAACTATCCTACCCATGACCTTGAACTCGCTGCCGTAGTTCATGCCCTAACAACTTGGCGACATTACCTCCTTGGTAATCGTTGTGAGATCTATTCCGACCACCAAAGCCTCAAATACATTTTCACCCAGCCAGATCTTAATCTCAGGCAAAGACGCTGGATTGAGTTGATAAAAGATTACGACGTAGGAATTTCTTACACCCCAGGCAAAGCCAATGTCATGGCTGATGCACTAAGTCGTAAGTCGTACTGTAACAACCTCATGTTACAACAGTATCAACCACTTCTTCATGAGGAATTTCGAAAGCTTAATCTCGAGATTGTTCCTCGTGGATCTCTTTTCAACTTGGTGGCGAAACCAACCCTTGAGGATCAAATCATAGTTGCCCAAAGGCGTGCACGAGGTGTTCGCCGGATCAAGGAGAACATTGCTAGCGGAGTTGCTAAATGTTTCTCCACAGATAGTAAAGGAACGGTATTCTTTGAAAATCGTTTGGTAGTACCTAAGAATAGGGAACTAAGGCAACTCATCCTCAAAGAGGCCCATGACACACCCCTCTCAATTCATCCCGGTAGCACAAAAATGTACCGAGATCTACGCCAGAGATTTTGGTGGACTAGGATGAAGAGAGACATTGCTCAATTTGTTGCCGAATGTGATGTTTGTCGTCGCATTAAGGCAGAACATCAAAGACCTGCTGGCACACTTCAACCTTTTCCTATTCCAGAGTGGAAATGGGACAAAGTCGGTATGGACTTCATCACCGGCTTTCCAAAAACCCAGAAAGGAAATGATGCCATCTTCGTTGTCATAGATAGGCTTTCCAAAGTTGCACACTTCCTTCCAGTTCGTGAGTCTATAACTGCTAGCCAGTTAGCGGACTTGTATGTCTCTAGAATTGTGTCTCTTCATGGTGTTCCTTTGGAAATCAATTCTGATCGTGGTAGCCTTTTCACCTCTAGATTTTGGGGAAGCTTCCAACGTGCTATGGGAACTCATCTCTCCTTTAGTACAGCTTTCCACCCTCAGTCTAGCGGTCAAGTCGAAAGGGTTAACCAAATTCTTGAAGACATGCTCAGAGCTTGTGTTATCTCATTTGGAAAGAATTGGGAGAAATCTCTTCCATTCGCCGAATTTGCTTATAACAACAGTTTTCAATCTAGTCTGAACATGGCTCCTTTTGAACTCCTTTATGGACGACGATGTCGAACACCACTAAACTGGTCAGAAACCGGTGAAAGACAATTCTTTGGACCGGATATGATCAAGGAAGCAGAAGAGCAAGTTCGCAGTGTTCGTGATCAATTGAAAGCAGCCCAGTCTCGTCCGAAAAGCTACTATGATCGTCATCATAGGCAAGAGAGCTACAATCTGGATGAGAAGGCTTACCTCCGGTTTACTCCTCTGAAGGGAACCCAACGCTTCGGTATCAAAGGCAAGTTGGCCCCACGTTACATCGGACCTTTCCGCATTCTTGCTAAACGTGGAGAAGTTGCCTACCAACTTGAACTACCCCCGCACCTTTCCCGAGTACATGATGTATTCCATGTGTCACAACTCAGGCGTTGCTTCAAGGACCCCATCCGCGAAGTCGACCATGAAACGCTTGATCTACAAGATGACCTTTCTTATCGAGAATACCCTGTTCGTATTCTTGATTCAGCAGAGTGTGTCACTCGCCGAAAGAAGATCAAGTTTCTGAAAGTTCAGTGGTCACACCACTCTGAGAGAGAAGCCACGTGGGAAAGAGAAGACCGTCTCAGTGCCGAGTACCCTTCCTTCCTCCCGCAGACTTCTGAATCTCGGGACGAGATTCTGTTGAGTGGGGGCGAGTTGTGACAACCCCAAGTTAGGTATGTGCTAGGATCAAGTGCTACTTTGCATCATGCAAAAAATTCAAAAGAAAGTCAAAATTGGGGAAAAGAAAAGCCCTGAGAAATTTAAATCAAATGGCCAGATAAAAATCTTTTTCCAAAAATCATTTGAGTATTTGGAAAATTCCTATAAATGATGCTGATCATTTTAAAAGTGGTTTGGGAGCAATCCCATGCTCATGGAATTTTCTATTTTTCAAACAATGGCTTGGAAAATTAAATAAACCCCTATTTGATTTAAAATTCAAATGTTTTAAAATTTAAAAATGCTCAAATTTTATAAGTGACTAGCTCTCTATTTTATGAGGCCATATAATTTTTTTTGGCATTTAATAAAATGCCTAGCTATTTTAAATAGCTAGGTCAATCAAATTACAGAAAATATAAAAAGAAAAAGAAAAGGGGGCTTACCTTGCGCCACAGGCGAAGGCCCACCTCCTGTCGCCTCGGCCCAGACCACCCGAGAGCTTGTCGTCTTCTACCCCGCCCCTCCAAGCTGCTCGCTGGAGCAGAGGAGGCCACGGCAAAGACACGACGAGGCTCCATGCCCTTCTAGGCCTCCCCCTCCCTCTCTCTTGCGCCACGCATCGCCGCAGAAGCCCTCCCGCACCTCCAGCTCACCCCAGCCCCTCTCTTTCCCCTCCGGCGACGAAAACCGAGCGCCCCCGTAACCTAGCAAAGCGCCGGCGACGCCCCGACGTGGCGACCGCAGTCCACGAGCCTCGCCACCTTGTCCAGAGCACGCCCAGTGGACGGACTCGTCGAGTTGCGCCGTCAATTGGAGCTCATCGCCACCGGGTACGACGCCTGCTTCGCGAGATCACCGCCGGCCGCCGCAAAGGACTTTTCCAAATTCGTCGCCGTGGAACCCTCATCGACTCCGCCGTCCTCTCCAATCGTTTCAGGGTGAGAAGCTCGAGCGATTGCCCCCTTTCCCACCTCCTCCCGCTCACCGCATCGTCAACTCGCCGGAGACAGAGCTCAGTCCGCCGCCTTCGTTGAGCCCGACGACGCCACGGAGCCCCCCCGTGACCCCCTCCTATGCCAGCAAACGCGCAACGTCTTGCTGAGTCTCCCAGTGTCCGTAGCCCCTCCCCCCGTGCCCCAAATCGGCATCCCGTCGAACTCCGGCCAACAGTAACCTCGCCGGCGACGATAACCCTAAACCCACACTAATCCTAACCCCTGGGCCACTGACAGTGGGCCCAGGCCACTAACTAAACACTGTTAGTTTTAAACTAACAGGGAATTAGCCCCCAGCCGCTGACAAGTCGGCCCCACAGGTCAGCCCCCTCCCCTGACGTCAGCCTTTGGTCAGCATGACGCAATAAACAGAAAACATTTAAAATAATTAAACAATTCCAGAAAATGGCAGAAAATAGGACAAACTTTGGAAAATCATAATAAATTCATACTAACTCCAAATATAGCAAATAATATATGAAAAATGATCAGGAGAAAATTATCTATCCAAATATGCAACTTTCAACTTTGTTTGAGTTGAATTTAAATTCTGTTCAGTAGCTTTTGCTATTTGATTTAAATGGAATTAATTCAAATTTAATCCAAATGCAATTCCACTTTGAACCTTTGCAATGCACATATGATCACCTACACTTCAGAAGCTTATCACACACATGATCATTTGGATTACAAAATACAAATACTAGCAAATGCAACTTGGACCAATTTAAATACATTTGGAGTTTGAATTTGAATTCGCTTTCAAATCAACTTCAATTAACTTGTTGCAAATGGAACCTAGATCACATCAATACAATTCACATCATTTGACAACATAATCATGTGCTTGAGCATTACAAATTAATTATGCTTTGTTTATATTGTTTGCTCGGATAGAAGTGGAGCCGGAACTCGAGATCACCCCCTTTGTTGAAGACCCCGTGACTGAACCTCGTCAGCAAGGCAAGCAAACCCCCATTGATCATGTCGATAAAATCCCACTTCCCTCTCATGTCTCGCTTATGCATTGTTTAGGATGATCACCATGATAACGTTTCTACCGCATAGTTGAACCCATATCCTTTGCATGACCTATCATCTTGTCACAGTAGTAAGCAAACCACAATCCTAGCAGATGTAGGAGTTGGTTGATATCATGTGACCCCTGCAACTGTTACTGCTTATTACATGCTTAGTGGTACCATGAGGTTGCTTATGATGTGAGTCGGGATGATGATAAACATGGTGTTGATGAAAGTGAAATGTGTTGGTGAATCTACCCTAATACAAGGTGAACGATGAGAGGCTGTGTAGGAGTACACAGTGGGTTGTCTCATTGAACACCGCCTTAAGCCCGAGTTCTTGTGTGGTGATCTAAGAAGAAGAGTACAACCACACATTGGGCTCACTGACCCCTCTCGACCTAGTACCTGACCCCGTTCGAACCCCAGGAGTCGCATTAGTTCGGAGTACTGGTAGGGCTGTGGCACGGTCTGCGAAGTGGATGAACGGCTTTTCAAGACCGGCTTGGGACCCTGCACACATCGTTTGAGGTTGTACTGGAACCTCGGCCGGACTTCCATACGGATCCCCCTCAGATAGGCGACTCTCTAGACTAGAACGGAGCTGTGGGCGAAGTGTCGTGGCAACATCCTCGCCGGTACCCGCTTGAAGGGTCCCACTCCCAGGCGGTAACTGATGAGTGTGTGTGTGTAGCGGTACACCCCTGCAGGGTTAACAAAACTATTCGAATAGCCGCGTCCGCGGTTAAGGACTGCTTGGAAAGCTTAGCTTGATTATTAGACAACTTGAACTGGATAATTCTAAAACTCGCAAGATAAGCGTGAGTGCTATGGTGTGCTCCTCGTGGGGAAGTCGAGGAAGTAACCAAGTGGTGTATTGGTTGAAGAGATGTAGTGGACTCGTGTATGCTTCTTACCTCAAGTATGGTACTCGTAGTTCAGGACTAGCCAAGTCAAAGCTGACACTTCTGCAAGTGAAACCCCACCTCCCTTTATCTTGTTACATGTGCATGAGTAGTATAGTTCCTACGTAAGTCTTGCTGAGTACGACTTTGTACTCACGTTTTCTTATTCTATGTTTTAGATGAACCCACCGACCGCGATGGTGGCTTCTACCTGAAGCTCGAAGAATGAAGACTCAGACCAAGACCAAGCTAGTGTAGTCCCAGTCAGACGACTGGTTCCCTCGTGGAGGGCTTGTTTTTAGATAAGGCTTCTCTAAGCCATTTGTTAAACTTGTCTGTACTCAGACCTACTTTGCTTCCGCTTGTATGTTGTAATGTTGGATCACATGCTTGTGATCTCTGTGTGCACTATGTAAGAGTTATTAATAAAGTATATACTTTGTAGAGAATTGCCATGATACCTGTTGTTCATACAAGGCATGTGTGCTGCGTGTATGTTTATAACATGCATGTCTTTGTATGGGTTTTCGAGACCTTAGTTGTGATCTGGCTGGCGGTCTTTCATACACCAAGTGGCCCTTAGATGTGCGCAGCTTGGGGCATCGCGATGCGATTGTTCAAGACTCTATCTCGTGCACACTTTGTGGTATGATCGAGCCCGCCCTAGACCCCGACTAAGCGATCGGGCTGGAGTAAGTCTATGTAAGGGTTATAATACAATCGATAGTATGGTTGAGGCGACTTGTCTATGAGTATGAGAGTTCACCACCCATATTATTTAGACTTGTGTGCGGACGATGAGGACCCATTTCATTTGATCATCCGGCCTGGATGGGATGCCCCTCACGTTCGATGCTTTCCGAGAACGTTCTGTGCTTGGCCTTGTCTGCTTAGAAAAGTGGGTACGGTTCTCGGCTCTCCATATGATTGTGTTGTAGCGAGGCTTGCATACGCTAACCCCGGGTCCCGACAATTCCTGCATTGGTTCTACTCTTAAAGTTCTTAACTTTAACCATGACCTCATGACAGGTGAACGATTCTCCTTCATGACATAGTCCAGACATGGTCTTTGTAACTGGGAGGAAGCGGATGAAACTCCCAGTTATCATAAAGTAATCAGTCATTCAGTAGTCCAAGTTATACACAAGGTGTTCCATGTATCTTATACATTTTCCAAGTGACTTTCTCAGCAGGTTGTTCCTTCCACCATAGTTGAAAGAAACCCCGTCCATATACTCATATTCCATTACTCTGATTTGTGACTAAGTGCTTTCAAGTTCACGTAGCACGTCATACGTGTTGGTTAACATGCATTCACAATTCAGACTCATAGAATGAAGTATGGTGTATTGGACAGTCATTCATAAGTGACGGTGAGTACGATACTCATCATCATCTTCCTTGAATACGGAGTTAACAGGTGTATCTCCTAGCAGTTCTTCGTATTATGTTTTGCAAGTCATTACTAATGAGTATGTCTCTAATGGTGTTGGTACACATCAATGAAGTAAGACCCATTTACCTTATGTTGTATCATACTAAAAGAGCCATAGTTCTAAACATTGGTATGACGTTATCTACAATGATATTTGCTAAGACATGAAGATTAAGTTCATAATATGGAGTTCATGTTTCAAAAACAATTCTGGAACTCCCACTCAGACAAACATCCCTCATAGTTTATTCTAAGTGATTACACGATCCTTGAAGAACATACCTCCCCCGTGTGACACGACCATCAGTATGTTGTTCAAGGTAGGCCATCATGCCAATCACATCATCCATGTGACTCATGCTCGACCTTTCGGTCTCTTGTGTCCCGAGGCCATGTCTGCACATGCCAGGCTCGCCACAATAACCTTAGTGAGTATATGCCGCGTATGCAAGGCCATGTTTCTGGACATGCTAGGCTTGCTCCACCCATCTCTTGTGAACGTAAAAATGTTTGACACCCGTGTGACACGTGATGCCTCCATAATGAAGAACTTTCCAGATGGTGCTTCACTAAGGAAGGACACTTTGTTGGATTAGTGAGGGATCATCCTATTATGCTACCGTCGTGTATCTAACATATTAGCAAAACAAGATGCAATAGTATAAATCATACATGCTATGATTCCCCCCGACATGCAAATTAAAGTTGAAAACGCCTTTCTACTTTATCTTTTGCAAGTTTTACGTGGCTGCTAGGGGTTTCGAGAAAAGAACCGCATTCTATCCTGCGAAAACAAGCCACAACACCAATCCCGCAATTGTCTCTATTACACCCCTGTCGGGGCCCTCCGTTGCTAACATCTTCGCATCGCTAATGCAGAGAGACAGACACCCCCCAGCCACTTTATATGGTACAAGCCATATGTCAAGCGTGGAACCAGTCTCGCGTAAACGCGTAAGGTCGGTCGGGGGCCGCTTCATCAAACATTGCCGCAACGCTAAATGAGTACACGTGAGAGGGTAACAATTGGAGAATTGATGCCCACATACTAGATGAGTTCTATCCGTACAATACATCTATGCATAACCTTGCTCTGATACCACTGTTGGGGTTCGGGGCAGAAAACACAAATTTTTCATAACCTACGATTCCCAATCCCAAGACCTATGCTATGCTGATGCAAGTAACGGACAGAAATAGATCACATACTAGTATGTAGTCCGTTAAGCGGGAAACGTTCCCGCATGAACGTGGTTGGTGTAGTCGTACCGGCAATCCCCGATGCCGCGCAGATCCACGATGACTCCTGTAGTCACCCGATCCTTGTAGACCGATGACGGGATTACGTCCCCGTCGGAACGTTGTCGATGGAGACCTCGCGATACGGCCACGACGATGAAGTAGCACCACAAGTATAGTGCCTCGCGGGATTAAACACATACAATATACCCGACGTCCCTCCGGGCTCCGAACCAGTAGAGCAGCGGAAAGAAGATGGATTCGGATCCCGATTCCAGCAGCACGACGGCGTGCGTATAGTGGAGAAATCCCCAACCAAGTGTAGACTCCAAACAAGGGGAGTCCACTCGAGGAAGGAGAAAAGAGGGAGAGAGAGATAAGAACTTATCTCAAAAATATGATGAATAAAAGGGCACCTCTACCCCTCCTTATATAGGCCAAGGAGGGGTGCCACCCCCCCTCCACTTCCGGGGTGGGACTAATCCCAAAGGGAGGGGGTGGCGCACCTATAAGGGGGGTGGGCCCCGTCATGGCGCCATGGCCCATGGGGGAGGACTCCCTCTCCCCCTCATGGGCCCTATGAGTCCCATATGCCTTTTAATTCATTTTTAATTATATTTAATTATATTTTAATATTTAATTCAGATAATTAAATAATAAAACATTAATTAAACATTATTAAATATATTTTGAACCTTTCAAAATACCCGGAACAACTTCCGGCCTTCATCGGAACAATTCCGGTGTTCTCTCCAATTTCTCCGGTGATCCCGAATCAATCCTTACTGCGTCGAGTACCCTTAAGTGTAACACCCTACGGTCCGGGAAACAGCAGACATGATCGAGACAATTCTCATTGATCAATGACTAATCAATTGGACCTGGTTACAATCCTTGATAGCCCCTGCGCTTCCATCGAATGAAATTCAATCGCTGTTGGATCCGTTAACCGTGTGCCTGTTCCCTTTGTCCCATGGTACTTTGCTTGTCCGAGGTTTGATCATCGGTATCCAATATACCTAGTTCATCCTCGTTCTCAACAAACAAGTTTACTCGTTCCCGTGATATTACAACTCCGTGACCTAGTCACACGTTTGCAAACTTTATGATGTAACATCACCGAGTGGGCCCAGAGTACCTATCCGTCACACGGATGGACAAATCCTGCTTTGATCTATTTGAATACTCATCAACCATCTATTTCGGAATACCCAAAGTGCACCGTTATGGCCAGCATATTTTAGTCAGGCGGTGGGATACAAATCAAAGTCTCCTCATAGATGACAATTACGTATGATCATTACGGTCAAAGGATCTGGTCACTACGTTATAGTTATCGCATTGTCGAACTGTGTGACTTGATCACATCGCAACACTTCTGATGGGTGTATGTCCATC
This sequence comes from Bromus sterilis, assembly GCA_950022295.1. Classification (NCBI taxonomy): domain Eukaryota; kingdom Viridiplantae; phylum Streptophyta; class Magnoliopsida; order Poales; family Poaceae; genus Bromus; species Bromus sterilis. Next base: position 13,720,556 of record OX465596.1, read on the forward strand.
ATATCATTATCCAATGATACGACTCCATTGTCAACAGACGCCATTGTCTCATGATCAGGAAACCTTGATCATCAATCGCCCAATGGACTAGTATACTAGGGTTAACTAGGGACCTGGTTGTTTGTATACCACACCTGTATTGATGTTTCCGCTTAATACAGTTCTAGCATAGTATCAAATGTATTATGAACTAATGGAATATGCTCGATAAAACATATTTTATTTGCCTCTAGGGCACATTCCCAACACCTGGGCCCCCTGGCTGCCCCCCTTCGCCTATTTATTCTCCGTCACGGGAAACTTCCGAAGACAGAACCCTATTTCACAAATTCTCCTCTGTTCCGCCGCCGCCATGCTTCCAAGATCGGGAGCACCGCCAGGACCCTTCCCGGCACTTTGCCGGAGGGAGGATCGACCTCCGGGAGCTTCTCCTCCACCATGGACGCTTCTCGGATGTGCCGTGAGTAGTCTACCTTGGACCATGGGTCTGTGACCAGTAGCTATGTGATGTTCTCCTCCCCTCTTTGTTCTTCATGGTTTATACCTCGTGAGCTTCCCTACATGATCGAATCACTTATGTAATTCTTTTATTGTTGCTATGCTGAGTTTGATGGGATCTGATGGATTATGAGATTATGTTCAGATCGTGATAGAGTAATATATTTGGTTTTGATCTCTTATATTTTCGTTCCTAAGTAATTCTTGCATGTTCTTCGTTGTTGTTTATTGCTTTGGCCAAGTGGTAGGTAGTAACTCCAAGAGGAAACGTTGTGCTCGATTGTGGGTACATGCCCCCTGATGACACGCTTGAGTGACAGAAACATGAGTCTAGGGGATGTGTTGTGGCCACAAGGGGGAAAAGCAATGGTGCTTGTAACCTCGGTTGCAAGGATTGTTTACTTTACGCAAAGTTCTTTTTAATGCAGTTGTCTGTTGCTTTGGGTTTACACTTTGGGTGGGGCTCGCAACTTAATACTAGCGAGATGTTCTGGATAGATATCTCAAGGTGGATGATTAGTAGTAGATGCAGATGGATTCCGGTCTACTTATTTTGGCGTACTGCCCATGCTTATGAGCCTCTTTCTTTCTTGTGTAGCATAGTTAGCATTGCGGTGCGTTTATAATCCTGTCAATTGCCCATCTGTAAAATTTTTACCTCGCGTAGCAGTTTTATCATATTTTGGGAGAGAGACGTCATTAGTGAACATCACGGGACCCCGGTCCATATTCTCATTATTGTTTACAAGCTCATTTATTTTCTCGCATTTACTTTCAGTTGTTATTATCATTATCCCTTGTGTGTTTGACCCTTTGTAAACAACAAGACCGGAGAGATTTACAACCTCTTTGAACTTCGTTGGGAGCAAAGTTAATTGTATTGTGTGCAGGTCCAGGTCAAGGAAGCAACGATTGTCGTAAACGGTGCCATTGTTTTCTTGCCACCTACTTATCATCGCCGGAGTCCTACTGGTCGAACTCAACCTCGGTATCTTCACCGATGGAAATTTGCTGCTATCCTACATCTCACCTTCCACTTGGGGTAACCAACGAAGGGCGAGAATCCATTACCACTTCCACGCCATCAAGCAAATTTCTGGCGCCGTTACCAGGGACTCCGAGTGATAAGATAGGGGAGTTGCCCACTATCCTTTACCTTTACTTTTTAGTCTTGTTAGTTTACTTTTTTGTTTTTATCTTTGTGTCTTATATCGAAAATTACAAAAAAATCTGCCACACTTGCTGCTACTATGGATTCCACTAAAAACACCAAGTTGTGTGACTTCACCAGTCACAACAACAAAGACTTAATCTCCACTCCTACTGCCACACCTGCCACTTCAGCTACCTCTTTATGAAATTAAACCTGCTTTACTGAACCTTGTTATGAGAGATCAATTCTCTGGTGCTGGAGATGATGCTGCTTTACACTTGAATAATTTTGTTGAATTATGTGATATGCAAAAGTATAAAGAAGTAGAAGGTGTTGGGTATATGCCCTAGAGGCAATAATAAAGTGTGTTATTATTTATATATTCATGTTCATAATTAATGTTTATATTTCTGTGCTATAATTGCAATGATCCTGACTGTGAGATTCAGAAGAAAACTCATATGCATGTGTGGAAATGTAAACAACAAGAGTTCCTGGTTTTGCCTCTAAGACCAGCCCATGTGCTTATTGATGATTATGTTTTCTTAATCATGGACATTGTTCTTGTAACAAGGATGTCAATAGCAATGAGAGCATATTGTTAGCAGAACAATGATGTTGAACCGACCCCAGTGTTAAATGATATACTTAGAGAACTCATCGTAAAACAAACGTTATAAGTCATATCATAAAATGTTGTTATATACATAGTTCCTTAGACCATGAGAATGTCAAGTCACTTCACACAAGAAGATGTGCTTTGGTTCTTAGATGAATCTTCCCGTAAATGGGAAGTAGTAAAATAAGTTCTGGGTACATTAGACAGTGTGTCTAGTAACAGTGATAGTTCGAGAATGGGATTTGCTCCTTCACGATGAAGAGATATAGACTCAGGGCCCACTCGGTATAACGGTATCTATTCTCGTCTGGCCAGACACTTTGTGATTCGATCACGGAGATACCGGTATACGTAACGAGGAATGAAGACAAACGAGCAATGAGGATAACTAATGGCTTGTGATCAAAAGGTTGTTTCACATGGGTGCCAAAACTTCTCTCCTCTAACTTTGTCATATATCGCGAAGCAAAGGGAATAGTATACGATAAACATAAAGGTTCACTCGAAGTCTTTTCGTGTATGTGTGGGAGTCAACATGGGTGTCCAAGGCTCCGCTGTTGATTATTGACAAATGACTATAAGTCTGGAAAGCGTTCCAAGTCATGTCCACATAATACCGAACCTATTGGGTCACACACTTAAAGTACAGTAATCTGTTAGAATGCTAGAATGATTGAAGGTTTAGTGGAAGCAAGTAAAGAGCAAATAATATGTCTAACATACTTTGGAATTGTTTCAGATAACTTTAGTTCATATGAAAATGGTAATGGGAAAGTTTACGATCAACCGGAATAGTTTTGGTGATCGGTGGACAGCTTAAACAAAATGTTGTGTTCACCGGACATAATAACCTTTGCCCAGATGGCTCCGAAACCTATTTAGATGGCTCCGGAACATTCGTTAGAGGTCCCGGAAGGTATTGGAAGTGCTCCAGAAGTGTCCGGAATGTCCCGAAACGGTCCCGGTATGTCCCGGAAGGTCCTGGAAGCCTCTAGAAGGTCATGGAAGGTTCCGGAAGGTTCCGGGCATTACCACCCACTCCCCTGCGCCCCTAGCCTTGGGGGGCAAGCCACCTAGGCTGCCCTGGCCGGCCAAGGGGTGAGGGGCGCACCAAGGGGAAGGAATCCCCCTCCAGGTGGGATTTCCAAAACCCATTATGGCAGGTTTCCGGTGGGAAGGTGTGGGAAGCTTTGGAAGGCTTGGGAGTCCAAGTTGGACTCCCAAACCTCCTTGAGCTGCGCCCTAGACCCCTTGGCCACCTATATAAGGTGAGCCAAGGGTGGGGGGAAGAGACACACAAGTCTCCGGCGCCCCCTGGCTCTCCCTAGTTGCTAGTTGCTCCACTTTTAGACCCCGGTTTAGATTCTAATCTAGATCGGAACTCGCTAGGGTTTTCTCTCTCTAGTTTTCTCGGAAGCGTTCTTCTTTGGACGGCGGAGCGCTGCCGGATTGCTGTGTCGGACGTGTGGATACCGGTGGAGAGATCATAGCTTTGATCTTACTTCGAGGACCATCTTCTTCTCGGAGATCTGTTCGAGGGATTGTTCGTGGGAGATCTTCTTCGACTACTTCCACTACGTCCACGTTGCTTCACCAACTCTTCTTCCGCTGCAACCATTGGTGAGCATGAAAACCTAAACCTTGTATGTGATCTATCTTGGATGATCTTGGGTTCTTGTTACGTAGGCACGAAATTTTTGAATTCTACTACGTTTCCCAACAGCGGTATCATGAGCGATCCTTGATTAGATGCATGTTTAGGTAGATCATATGTTGATATGAGGCATTGATTTTCTTGTTTGCTTCCCTATCATGTGATTTGTTCTTTGCTCGACGGCATGATGTGATTTTGCTACAAGGTTTGAGTTTTGCCATGATCCCTCTATGCTGCTCTTAGTATGCTGGTTGCCTTGATCATGGACTACATCAAATTCCTTGGATCTCATCCTAGTCTTGCTATAGAAAATTTTACATGAACGGGCTTGTGGATTTTATGAACTCAAATCCACACGGGGGTCACGCGTTTAACGAAGTTTGGCTTGTGGCATTAGTTGCTACACGCACCCCGTATGTTAAACTAGCAACAAAAGAAGTATCGTGTTTTGTTTTGTCTAGGTTTTCTCGTTTGCCCTGTAAACCTGCTTAACAACCACGATAAAATTTGAAACAACCCGTATAGATAGCGATCTAACTCGTTTTTGCAGAAAGTGCATGTGATGTGGTATAGCCTTCAAGATTTTCAATGTGTTTTGTATGAGATGCTATATGATGTAATATTTTTGCGGCCTGCGAGCCGTAGTACGGCATGATGACTGGAGTCATATGATTGTCACTTAATTATGGCCTGCGTGCCAGAACTGTTTAGTAGCTTGAGGCAAGGCTATAGATAGAGACGAGGTGATGATCAAATATGTGAAGGTGGACCCCAACACACATGCCGAAGCCGTGAGGAGGTCCCGGCGCCAAGGACAAAAGGTGGTGGGTGGAGACTTCAACCACGGAGTCATGAAGGCAACGAAAACTTCAAGACACAAAGGGCTATACCATGTCACACTTTTTATGAATTGCCTGTGATGTTAATCCTTTGATGCACCCTTGTTTGATGCGCGGTAGTCGTGTTTTATTAGGGTGATCTCTCGCAAAAACAATATCAAGTTGATAGTGTTCTCCCAACCGTAGCACCGTCTATACTATGTTTCACACCGGAGCAGGTCATGTCACATGGGTGCACACGGTGTGACGCATAAAAGGCGGGTGTGTTAAAAGAACACACAGCACATTACACTTGGTGATCTTGACGGTTTGGATAAAAGTTTGCTACCGGAACACGCCCATCGAAAGATGAACAAGAATCACCTTGCGTGATTGGCAAGTTGGCCTACCAGTTCAGTCTAAGTCATAAGTGATGTCACATCAATGGCGGACGACTAAACCTGGATCTTGAATCACTTAAAATCAACTACGAGAGATGTTGGTCTGAGTGGGAGCACTTATTAAATTAATAGTATGATTAATTAGTGCAACTTAATTATGAACATTGTCTAAAGTGAAACTTGTGTTTATGTTGTAGATTGAAATGGCCCGTGTCAATCCCCAGTTTAACTTAGGTCCGTTGATTGAGAAAGAAAAATTGAAAGCTGATGGAAGCAACTATACGGACTGGGTTCATTCCCTGAGAATTGTACTCAGGAGTGCTAAGAAGGACTATGTCCTGACGACACCTCTCCCAGCAGCACCGGGGCCTGAAGCCACAGTTGCTGAGCAGAATGTGCATCAGACTAAGCTAGATGATAGTACCGCAGTTCAGTGTCTTATGACAGCATGTATGGAATCAGAGTTACAAGGGAGGTTTGAAAACACCGATCCCCACTTAATTGTTAAGGAGTTAGACGCTCTGTATGCCAAACATGCTAGAACTGAAAGGTATGAGGTAACTCATGCCATGTGGAATTGCAAGATGAAGGAAGGAACACCTGTCAGTGAGCACGTGATAAAGATCATGCGCCTTGGGCAAAGGTTGACTGAGCTGGGATTTCCAGTCCCGGAATCACTGGGTACAGATATTGTCCTCATGTCACTCCCACCAAGTTTCAAAGGCTTTGTTCAGAACTATCGCATGAACGGGATGGATAAGTCAGTTAATGAACTGCTTGCAATGCTGAAAAATGCGGAGACTACCATGCAGGCTGACCCTAACTATACGTTGGCGGTTAGCAAGACCACCAGTTTCAAGAAGAAGGGCAAGTCCAAGGGCAAAGGCGCCGGCAAGCCTGGCGCCAAGATCAAGAAACCCTCTGGCATCGGCCCTAACAAAGATACTGAGTCCTTCTACTGCAAAGCTAAAGGTCACTGGAAGAGGAACTGCAAGAAGTATCTGGCAGATAGAAAGAAGCCTGGTTTTACCAGCGAAGGTATAAAAGTTATATATGTCATAGATGTTTTTCTTTCCGGCCCTCACTCTAAGTCGTGGGTATTTGATACTGGAGCTGTTGCTCATATCTGTAATTCATTACAGGGACTAAGGACAATAAGGAAGCTGGAAAAGAATGAAGTGACGATGCGTGTCGGAAATGGAGCTACAATCTCTGCTAAAGCCGTGGGCGTCTACACTATACATCTACCTTCAGGATTTACCATAGAATTAGATAATTGTTATTTCGTTCCTGCTATTTGTAAGAACATTATGTCCGGATCATGTTTAGTCCGTGACGGTTATAATTTTAAGTCTGAGAACAATGGTTGCTCTATTTACTTGAAGAATATGTTCTATGGTTTTGCACCTATTAAGAATGGGCTGTTTTATTTAGATCTTGATTGTAGTAACGACATCTTGAACACTAGCTCTAAACGTCTCAAGCAGACTGATAATACCACTTACATGTGGCACTGCCGTCTAGGTCACATCGGAAAGAAACGCATGCAGAAACTTCATAAAGATGGAATTTTACAATCTTTTGATTTCGAATCATTTGATAAATGTGAGGCTTGTCTGATGGGCAAATTGACTCGGACGTCGTTCACAGGTCATGTAGAACGGGCGACTGACTTATTGGAAATAATACATAGTGATGTGTGTGGTCCGATGAGTATACCAGCGCGCGGTGGATATCTCTACTTCGTAACTTTTACTGACGATTTGAGTAGATATGGCTATATTTACTTAATGAAGCAAAAGTCCGAAACTTTCGAAAAGTTCAAAGAATTTCAGAATGAAGTTGAGAATCATCGTGACAAGAAAATCAAATTTCTACGATCCGATCGTGGTGGTGAATATCTTAGTCATGAGTTTAGAGAACACCTCATAGAGCATGGAATCGTTTCACAGCTGACGCCACCTGGAACTCCACAGAGAAATGGAGTGTCCGAGAGGCGTAACCGAACTTTGGTAGACATGGTAAGGTCTATGATGTCATTAACTGATCTGCCACTATTTTTTTGGGGTTACGCGTTAGAGACTGCTGCTTTTACTTTAAATAGGGCGCCGTCAAAGTCTGTGGAAACGACACCATACGAGTTGTGGAATGGGAACAAACCCAACATTTCGTTCCTGAAAATTTGGGGTTGTGATGTTTATGTAAAACGTTTACAACCGAACAAACTCGACCCTAAAGCAGACAAGTGCTACTTTGTAGGTTATGCCAAAGACACCGTAGGCTATTCCTTTTACCACCCCTCCGATGGCAAAGTCTTTATTGCTAAAGGAGGAACTTTTCTTGAGAAAGAGTTTCTTAACAAAGAGGTGAGTGGGAGGACAGTACAGCTTGATGAGGTTAGTGAACCTTCGGAACCAAGGAATGAAACGACGGAAGTTGTTCCGGCAGTCATTCCAATGAAGGAACCGGAAGCTCCTGCAAGTGATGTAGGGACTTCTGAGAAGCTGGAGACTGAACCAAGGAGATCAGGCAGAGTACGTCAACTACCCGAGTGGTACGCTAACGAAGTATTCATATTGGAAGATGATGAGCCTGTGAACTACAAAGAAGCGATGATGAGCCCCAACTCCACTGAATGGCTACAAGCCATGAAATCCGAAATGGAATCCATGTACGAAAACCAAGTATGGGACTTGGTGATCCCTCCAGAGGGTGTGAAACCAATTGAATGTAAATGGATTTTCAAAAGAAAGACAGACGCAGATGGTAATGTTACTATTCATAAAGCTAGACTTGTTGCGAAAGGGTTCCGACAAGTGCAAGGAGTTGACTACGACGAGACTTTCTCGCCAGTAGCAATGCTTAAGTCTGTGTGGATTTTACTAGCAATTGCTGCATATTTCGACTATGAGATATGGCAGATGGACGTCAAAACAGCTTTCCTGAATGGGAACCTCGGGGAGAATGTATACATGATACAACCTGAGGGTTTTGTCGCACCAAAGGATGCTGGAAAGGTGTGCAAGCTTAAAAGATCCATCTATGGACTAAAGCAAGCATCACGGAGTTGGAATCTTCGTTTTGATGAAGTGGTCAAAGGTTTTGGCTTCATCCAGAATGGCGAAGAAGCTTGTGTTTACAAGAAAGTAAGTGGGAGCGCAATATCTTTTCTAATACTGTATGTAGACGACATATTGTTGATTGGAAATGATAAAGAATTTCTTAACACTATAAAGGAGTCATTGAAAAGCAGTTTTTTGATGAAAGACTTAGGTGAAGCCGCTTACATATTAGGCATTAAGATTTATAGAGATAGATCCCGGCGCCTGATAGGGCTGAGCCAAAGCACGTATATAGACAAGGTTCTGAATAGGTTCAGAATGGAGAAATCTTAGAAGGGATTCCTCCCAATGTCACATGGTGTGGTACTCTGCAAGAGTCAGTGTCCTAAGAACACTGAGGAGCAGGTAGAGATGAGCACAGTTCCATATGCTTCGGCAATTGGGTCTGTTATGTATGCCATGCTATGTACAAGACCAGATGTTTCCTATGCTTTGAGTATATGTAGCAAATACCAGAGCAACCCAGGTAGTGCACACTGGGTAGCAGTCAAAAATATTTTGAAGTATCTAAACAGAACTAAGAATATGTTCTTGGTATTCGGAGGTGATGAAGAACTTGTTGTAAAGGGTTACACTGATTCAAGCTTCATGACAGATCCGAATGATTTCAAATCTCAATCAGGATATGTTTTCACACTCAACGGGGGTGCCGTAAGTTGGAAAAGTTCTAAGCAAAACACGGTCGCGGATTCTACAACGGAGGCGGAGTACATCGCAGCTTCAGAAGCTACGAAGGAGGGATATTGGATTAAGAAGTTCGTCACTGAGCTAGGTGTGGTTCCTAGTGCTGAAGACCCCATGGAAATCTACTGTGACAATAGTGGAGCCGTGGCGCAAGCTAGAGAACCAAGGTCCCACCAGAAATCCAAACACATTGAACGCCGTTATCACAAAATCCGAGAGTTCGTTGACAAAGGATATGTGAAAGTATGCAAGATTCACACGGACCTGAACGTGTCAGATCCGATGACGAAGCCTCTTCCACGAGCAAAGCATGAGCAACACCGAACAGCCATTGGTGTGAGAGAACTTATGTAACTAGTATTATTGTATCTAGTGCAAGTGGGAGACTGTTGGATATATGCCCTAGAGGCAATAATAAAGTGTGTTATTATTTATATATTCATGTTCATAATTAATGTTTATATTTCTGTGCTATAATTGCAATGATCCTGACTGTGAGATTCAGAAGAAAACTCATATGCATGTGTGGAAATGTAAACAACAAGAGTTCCTGGTTTTGCCTCTAAGACCAGCCCATGTGCTTATTGATGATTATGTTTTCTTAATCATGGACATTGTTCTTGTAACAAGGATGTCAATAGCAATGAGAGCATATTGTTAGCAGAACAATGATGTTGAACCGACCCCAGTGTTAAATGATATACTTAGAGAACTCATCGTAAAACAAACGTTATAAGTCATATCATAAAATGTTGTTATATACATAGTTCCTTAGACCATGAGAATGTCAAGTCACTTCACACAAGAAGATGTGCTTTGGTTCTTAGATGAATCTTCCCGTAAATGGGAAGTAGTAAAATAAGTTCTGGGTACATTAGACAGTGTGTCTAGTAACAGTGATAGTTCGAGAATGGGATTTGCTCCTTCACGATGAAGAGATATAGACTCAGGGCCCACTCGGTATAACGGTATCTATTCTCGTCTGGCCAGACACTTTGTGATTCGATCACGGAGATACCGGTATACGTAACGAGGAATGAAGACAAACGAGCAATGAGGATAACTAATGGCTTGTGATCAAAAGGTTGTTTCACATGGGTGCCAAAACTTCTCTCCTCTAACTTTGTCATATATCGCGAAGCAAAGGGAATAGTATACGATAAACATAAAGGTTCACTCGAAGTCTTTTCGTGTATGTGTGGGAGTCAACATGGGTGTCCAAGGCTCCGCTGTTGATTATTGACAAATGACTATAAGTCTGGAAAGCGTTCCAAGTCATGTCCACATAATACCGAACCTATTGGGTCACACACTTAAAGTACAGTAATCTGTTAGAATGCTAGAATGATTGAAGGTTTAGTGGAAGCAAGTAAAGAGCAAATAATATGTCTAACATACTTTGGAATTGTTTCAGATAACTTTAGTTCATATGAAAATGGTAATGGGAAAGTTTACGATCAACCGGAATAGTTTTGGTGATCGGTGGACAGCTTAAACAAAATGTTGTGTTCACCGGACATAATAACCTTTGCCCAGATGGCTCCGAAACCTATTTAGATGGCTCCGGAACATTCGTTAGAGGTCCCGGAAGGTATTGGAAGTGCTCCAGAAGTGTCCGGAATGTCCCGAAACGGTCCCGGTATGTCCCGGAAGGTCCTGGAAGCCTCTAGAAGGTCATGGAAGGTTCCGGAAGGTTCCGGGCATTACCACCCACTCCCCTGCGCCCCTAGCCTTGGGGGGCAATCCACCTAGGCTTCTCTGGCCGGCCAAGGGGTGGGGGGCGCACCAAGGGGAAGGAATCCCCCTCCAGGTGGGATTTCCAAAACCCATTATGGCAGGTTTCCGGTGGGAAGGTGTGGGAAGCTTTGGAAGGCTTGGGAGTCCAAGTTGGACTCCCAAACCTCCTTGAGCTGCGCCCTAGACCCCTTGGCCACCTATATAAGGTGAGCCAAGGGTGGGGGGAAGAGACACACAAGTCTCCGGCGCCCCCTGGCTCTCCCTAGTTGCTAGTTGCTCCACTTTTAGACCCCAGTTTAGATTCTAATCTAGATCGGAACTCGCTAGGGTTTTCTCTCTCTAGTTTTCTCGGAAGCGTTCTTCTCTGGACGGCGGAGCGTTGCCGTATTGCTGTGCCGGACGTGTGGATACCGGTGGAGAGATCATAGCTTTGATCTTACTTCGAGGACCATCTTCTTCTCGGAGATCTGTTTGAGGGATTGTTCGTGGGAGATCTTCTTCGACTACTTCCACTACGTCCATGTTGCTTCACCAACTCTTCTTCCGCTGCAACCATTGGTGAGCATGAAAACCTAAACCTTGTATGTGATCTATCTTGGATGATCTTGGGTTCTTGTTACGTAGGCACGAAATTTTTGAATTCTACTACTTTTCCCAACAGAAGGTGATGTTGTTAAGCTCAAGCTTTTTCCTTTCTCTTTGAGGGACGGAGCTAAAATCTGGTTTCAATCTTTGCCTAGGAATAACATAGATTCTTGGAATAAGTGCAAAGATGCTTTTATTGGGAAGTACTACCCACCTGCAAAAATTATCCAATTGAGGAGTAACATTATAAATTTTAGGCAATTGTATAATGAACACGTTGCCCAAGCTTGGGAGCGTATGAAATCTCTTGTTAAGAAATGCCCTACACATGGTTTGACTACCTGGATGGTTATCCAGACTTTTTATGCAGGCTTGAACTTTACCTCGCGGAACCTGTTAGATTCAGCCGCGGAAGGAACCTTTATGTCAACTACACTCGGTGCTGCCACCAAACTTCTTGATGAGATGATGACCAACTATTCCCAATGGCACACCGAGCGCGCTCCAATAGGTAGGAAGGTAAATTTTGTCGAGGAAATTACCTCCCTAAATGATGAAGTTGATTTAATTATGTCTCTACTTACCAAGCAAACCTCTATTGATCGTCATGATGTTCCTTTAAATTCTTTGGTTGCTCAGGAACAAGTAGATGTGAACTTCATTGCTAGAAACAACTTTAATAACAATGCTTATAGGGGCAACTTTGCTAGTAATCCTAGACCGTTTCCATCCACTTATGGGAACAACAACACTTACCCTAGCAACAAGAACCCCACTTGTGAATTGGAAAACATGCTTGGAGAATTTATCACTACCCAAAAAGCCTTCAACAAGAATGTGGAAGAAAAGCTAGCTAAATTAGATAATCTTTGTTTGAAGGTAGACAGCTTAGCCCTTGATGTTGAGATGTTAAAAATTAGAACCTCTCCCCTTGAGGAGAGCAAGGCCACTCCTATTAATGCTATTCAGTTACAAATTAATGAAAATATTAGGATGATGGCTAAACTTAAAGAAAGATGGGCTAGAGAAAAAGAGGAAGAGGATAGAATTAAGAGTATTCCTACACCACACAGTTGCCACTATCCAAATTATTGAGGACACCGAAACTATTAGCACCCAATGCACTCCTGGTCCCATTGGACCTATTAATGGTGATGCTAATACCTCAACCATAGAAGAAGAAACTCCTATGAACATAGAGGGTTTCAAACAAGTGAGCCTAGATGACACTACTACCACCTTTGATAGTAGTGATATTGATTTTGATAGTTGCACCCTCTCAGAACTTATTAGCTTGCTACACAAAATGTCTAGAGACCCCCACACTAGCACACTTAATCTTGCCTTCATGGAGCATATCACAAATGCTCTCATCAAAGCTAGGGAGGAGAAGCTTAGGATAGAAGACTCCATACCTAGGAATCTAGATGATGGTTGGGACCCTATGATCAAAATTAAATTAAATAACTTCTCTTGCTATGCTTTATGTGACGTTGGAGCAAGTACATCCGTCATGCCCAAAAGAATGTATTATATGTTTGAATTGAAACCTTTTGATTCTTGTTCTTTTGGTGATCGTCTTGTAGATTCTTCCGTAAAGAAACCTTTGGGGAATATCGATGATGTTCTTATCATTGTCAATGACAACTATGTTCCCATTGATTTTATTATTATGGATATAGAGTGTGAACCTTTATGTCCAATTATTTTGGGACGTCCTTTTCTTCGCACCGTTGGTGCTATCATTGACATGAAAGAGGGGAATATAAATTTCAATTCCCTCTCAAAAAGGGGATGGAACACTTCCCTAGAAAGAAAGTCAAGTTACCTTTTGAGTCCGTTACACGGGCTAGCTATTCTCTTTCTCTTGATAAAACTTGATTCTGCTTTTGCCTTATGCCTAGCTTAAAGGCGTAAAAGAAAGCGCTTGTTGGGAGGCAATCCAAGATGTTTTTACTTCTGTTTTTAGTGGTCTTGATGATTGTTACAACTGTAGCAACATCATTGTATCTTTATTTTCAAGCTTTGTGCCAAGTTATAGCCTCATATGACAAGGGAAGTGAAAGTTGTGGCATGCTATCCAGAAAACAGATTCTGTCCTCGTGACGGGAAAAATCAGATAAAATCACCAGTTCATCTTTTTGAGCTGAATGTTTTACACAGCGTGCTCTATACAATTATGGAACTTTCGTATGTCCCGAGTTTTTTTTATTTGAGTTGCATAAGTAACCCTAAAAAATTCTTTACTACCTGCTGTTCTGTTTTTCACAGATTCTGGCACGTTTTGTCTCTCCTAACTTTTGCAAACCTTAAGCTTTATTTTTCTTTGCAAAAACCTTTTTTAAATCTTGAAAAATAGTAGCTCTTCAAGAATATCTTTATATCCAGTGGGGAAAAAATATTTATTAAGGGTACTAACCTCTCTAATCAGCTTATGATGAGTTATGTATGAAGAGAGTTTTCAAGTGTGCGATGGAAGATGATGAAAGAAGATTCTGGAGTGTCAAGCGCTCAAGCTTGGGGATGCCACCATGCATCCCCAAAAAATATTCAAGGAGGCTCAAGCGTCTAAGCTTGGAGGTGCCCCCGTGCATCCCCTTCTCCATCAACAATCATCAGTTCGTCCTTCGTCTCACTATATTTTTATCACTTCATGTGTTATGTGCTATGCTTGGAGCGTCTCGCTCTTAGGTTTTATTTTTTTAATTCTCTTTAGCTTTGCTTGCTGTTCATAACAAGTTAGACCCCGTCTTACTTTGTGTGGGAGAGAAACACGCTCCACTTTCAAAATCTAGAACACATCAAAGGATTCTTCATGCCTATCTTTTTGCTGTTGTGTGTTCTTTATCTTTTTGTAGCTACTGCCATGTTTAGTTTTAGTGTTAGTTTGTCTTTAGCAAGAGCCTTGGATTTTATTTAGTTTGTTGCTGGAACTCTATCGGGGGAATGATACCAGGGTAGGGTCACCCAGGCGAAAGCAATCTTTCAAGACAAGGTTGGGGCCGATTGGGCTGCAGCTGGGCCGAGCTAGGCAGTCGCATGGCCGATTGCCCACAAGAAATCGACCATGCCGAATGAAAGAAGTCGCCCCAGGTGCAATCAGCTCACCCTTCATAAGTTTGAGAGTTGACCTTGGATCAGGTCGGAGCTTCTGGTACAAGGTCATAAATGCACGATCCCGAGAGATCCGGGTGGCAGCAAGCTGATACATCCCAACGTATCTATAATTTCTGCTTGCTCCATGCATGTTTTGTGTGCCTTTGCCATGATTTGCTTGAACTTTCATACACTTTTGAGCATATTTGGACTAATCTATTAACCTAGTGCACCCAACTGCCAGTTGCTGTTTTCTGCTGTTTTTGTATTTCAGGTTTTCGGGCCATTAAAAGTGTTCCAAAAAATCTGGACAAATCAGATAAAAAATCAGCGACCCAGAAGCTTCCGGAATCACCAAGGCAGCGAAGGGGGGCCACCACAGGGACTCCAGAAGGGTCCCTGGCACGGCCCCACCCTAGGCCGCGCCAGGGGGCCTCCTGGCTGCCCTGTGGGTCCCCTCGATGCCCCCCTCCGCCTATATTTAGCCCTCGGGGTGGAAACCCCTAATATCGATCTCTTTTCCGCGAACTCGTGCTAATTGGCTTCTCGCCCTTCGTTGGTAGGCCCCAAGTGGAAGGCGTGATGCGGTACAGCAGCGAGTTTTCCCTCAGTAAAGATACCAAGGTTTGTCTCCAGTAGGACTCCAGAGATGATAAGTAGGTGTCAGCGGCGCAACTGACGCGGACCTGCACACAGACACAGATAACTTTCTTCCCAACGAAGTTCAGAGAGGTTGTCAATCTCTCCGGTCTTCTTGTTCACAAATGATAAAACGCAAGGGGATAATGATAGCAACTTGAAAGTAAATTCAGAAAAGTAAATATAGCTTGGAAACAATAATGAGGATATGCACCGGGATACGTGATGTTCGCTAGTGTCTCTCTCCCAAAAGACGATAAAAATTGCTATGCGAGGTAAACAAATTACAGAAAGGCAATTGACAGGATTATGAACGCACCGCAATGCTAACTATGCTACAAATGAAAGGAAGAGGTTCAAAATCATGGGCAGTACGCCAAAATAAGTAGACCGAAATCCATCTGCATCTACTACTAATCATCCACCGTGAGATATCTATCCAGAACATCTCGCTGGTATTAAGTTGCGAGCCCCACCCAAAGTGTAAACCCAAAGCAACAGACAACTGCAATAAAAGAACTTTGCGTAAAGTAAACAATCCTTGTGACCGTGGTCACAAGCACCGTTGTTTACCCCTTGTGGCAACAACACATACCCTAGACTCATGTTTCTGTCACTCAAGCGTGTCATCAGGGAGGCATGAACCCACAATCTAGCACAACGCTCCCTCTTGGAGTCACTACCTGCTACTTGGCCAAAGCAATAAACAGCAACGGAGAACATGCAAGAATTACTTAGGAACAAAAATATAAAAGATAAAAACCAAATATATTACTCTATCACAATCTGAACATAATATCATAATCCATCAGATACGATCAAACTCAACATAGCAATAGCAGAAATATTACAAAGGTGCCTCGATCATGTAGGGCAGCTCACGAGGTCTAAACAATGAAGATCAAAGAGGGGAGGAGAACATCACATAGCTACTGATCACGGATCCATGGTCCAAGGAAAACTACTCACGAGACATCCGGGGAGCATCCATGATGGAGAGGAGACTCCCGGAGGTCAATCCTCCCTCCGACAGGGTGCCGGGAAGAGGTCTTCTGGTGCTCCCGATCTTGGAAGCGCGGCGACGGCGGAACAGAGGTGAGTTCGCGGAATAGGGTTCCTCTTCTGGAGTTTTCCCGTGACGGGGGATAAATAGGCGAAGGGGGCAGCCAGAGGTGGACCAGGGGCCCCAGGCCCCCCCCTGGCGCGGCCAGAGGTGGGGCCACGCCGGGTGGCCTCCTGGGCCCCCTGGCTCCCCTCTGGCCCCTCCCGGGCTTTTCTCGAAGCTTCCGTCACGCTGATTTTTTATCTGAATTTTCCCGAATTTTTCTGGCACTTTTTATATGGGGGAAAACTGAAATAGAAAAACAGCAGAAAAATGGAACTGGCACTGGGGTGCACTGAGTTAATAGGTTAGTCCAAATATGATCAAAAATGTATGAAAGTGTATCTAGATCATAGCAATATCACACAAAACATGCATGGAGCAAGCAAAAATTATCGATACGTTTTGGACGTATCAACATCCCCAAGCTTAATTCCTGCTCGTCCTCGAGTAGGTAAATGATAACAAGCATAATTTCTGTGGTGACATGCTAGCAACCATATAAGAACTTTGAAAAGTAAAGCAATCAAGGTCAGAGATTCAATTCAAGTCATAACAGGAAAGGGTCTATATTAGCATTGAAACAAGTAAGAAAAGAACAAAAGGTGCAAGAGCTCTTGCTGTCCGTGACTCGAATGTCTCCAAATGGTGTTTGCGTGCAAGAATGGAGGGTAGGGAATACGAGAGAAAAAAGTATTTTTTGTTGAGAACTCAATCTACTAAAGTTTCACACTTGGTCCTCTTTGGAATCTTATCTTGACTCGTCCCCAGACCACTAGTCAGGTACAAGTCAATTTGATCCACTCCTTTTTGATATTTCGAGCACTCATGCAATGGATGAGCGTAAGCACGAGAGTTGACACTTAGGATGGCAAAGAGAGAAATATGGTGGAGGAGGAAGACAAAAAGGATAAGAAAGGCTCACATCAATGAGGATAATCATAGGCAAGAGAGGCCAAATGATAGATATGATGTGAGGAGTAGGGATTGCCATGCAATGGATGCACATACAAGCTAAGAAGCTCTCCAAACTATATGCAAAAAGATCATCTCTATGGAGTACAAGGATATAAAGGGAGTACTAGTGTGGATCTCTCAAAAGGATAGTAGTGTTGCCCCTTTCTCTCTTTTTATTTCTTTTTTCTCTTTTTTCTCTTTTTCTATTTTTTTGTATTGTTTTGGTGGCCTCAATGGCTCTTTCTATGTAACTCTCATTTGTCCTCTTTGGGATATTTTAATGTGTCCACTTTGGGATCTTTTCCTCACTTAAGGGCAACACTCTATTTTACAAGAAGGTAAAGGAGATCTTTCACACTTTACAAGGTACTCAAAACATAAAGAAGATGTAACTATCATGATGTATGCAATGTATGTTGCTGCCAGTGTAGCAGGAACATGTATGACATGAAGATCAAGTCATGAAGAGGTGGAAGTTGCATGGCAATATAACTCGGAAAGGCTATGGAAAAGACTTGATAGGTAGGTATGGTGGCTGTTTTGAGGAAGGAAAAAGGGAGGCTTATGATGACAGAGCGTATCATGCCAAGGGTTTGGATGTACCGGCGAAGGTGGACACCAACTCTCGGAGTGAGAAGAAGGCAATGCACGGCACGGGAAAGGCTAGCAAAATATGGGAAGCTGGAAGTGTCAACTCTCAATACTTACATTAGTCCGAAGAACTCATGCACTTATTATCGGTAACTCTCAATCTAATGAGGAGGTTCACAAAGAGACAAGTACCCCGAGGAGGAGTGTATGGGGGTTTGGTTATCCTTGCGCATCCTCGACTCATGGTACGTGAGTGTACTCTAATATTCGACTCCTCATAAGAGTAGTGATCTATCTAGTAGCTAGAGTTCTCAACTAGTTTTGTAGGTTTTGCAAATAAACACGGATTGCCCAAAATACGACACCTATCACTAATAGGCAAGAGCTCTTGACACCAAAAGTCCAAACATTACTCACAACAATGCCTCAAAACTATTGCAAGCTACTACTAAAATTAAATAGCAACCTCAATTACCTACTTTCAAGACAAAACCCAACTCAGTGCAACAACCAACTCTCTCCAAGCATAGCACGTAACGCATGAAGTGATAAAAATATAGTGAGACGAAGGACGAACCGATGATTGTTGATGGAGAAGGGGATGCACGGGGGCATCCCCAAGCTTAGACACTTGAGTCTCCTTGAATATTTATTGTGGATGCATGGGGGCATCCCCAAGCTTGAGCGCTTGACACTCCTGGATCTTCTTTCATCATCTTCCATCGCACACTTGAAAACTCCCTTCATACATAACTCATCATAAGCTGATTAGAGAGGTTAGTACCCTTAATAAATATTTTTTCTCCACTGGATATAAATATAATCTTGAAGAGCTACTGTTTCTCAAGAGTGCCAAAAAGGTTTTTCAAAGAAAAAGCAAGATTAAGGTTTGCAAAAGTTAGGAGAGACAAAACGTGGCAGAATCTGTGAAAAACAGAACAGCAGATAGTAAAGAATTTTTTAGGGACACTTCTGCAACTGAAATCAAAAAACTCAGAACATACAGAAGTTTCGTAATTGTATAGAGCATACTGTGTAAAACATTCAGCTGAAAAAGATGAACTGGGATTTTTCTGGAATTTTTCTGGTCACGAGGACAGAATCTGTTTTCTGGACAGCATGTCACAACTTTTACTTCCCTTGCCGTAAGAGGCTATAACTTGGCACAAACCTGAAAATTAAAGATACAATGATGTTGCTACAGTAGTAACAATCATCAAGACACAACAAAAGCAAAAAGAAAACACCTAAATTCGTTGCGGGCTGCCTCCCGAAAGCGCTTCTTTAAAGCCATTAACTAGGCTTGATGCAAAAAGATCAAGTTGTATCAATCGAATCATTATCAAGATCATCAAAAAGCTCTTCAATTGTACAACTAGTCTTAACGGGTCTTTCAAATAAAGGCCTAATGAAGATACTTCTAGGGATAAAACCAAAAGGCGGAAAATCAATGGAAGATTCATTTATAAAATTATCAAAGAGAGGTATTTCTTCCAAAGTTTTCACGCTTTCAACTTCTTTGGCAATAGGTGGTTCCTTTTTAGGTCGGGGAACCTTAGGGACATAATTGAACTTAGGTTCCCTTCTTGCCGAAGTCTCTACCTTTTTTGGTTTGATTGAGGAGAAAGTAGTTCCAAGAGTATTAATGATTTCCTCAATCTTATCTATCCTAGAAAGATCCGTATCACGGGATTTGATGACCTCCAAAGTTTTGATAATTTTAAGCATGGAGCTATCAAGCCTATTAAAATTCCCTTGAATCTTGTGATCCAACTCATTCATCCTAGTTATACTTGGTATTTCTAACTCTATCTTTTCAAGTTTCTTCATGATGTGAGATAAAGTTATATCTTCTTGTATGCTAGCAATAGGGAGATTTCCAACAAGATTTTCAATAACATTAAGAGACTCCCAAGTCGGAGCTTCTAGAAAATTCCCATTGATAGCAGTATATAATATAAACCTATTCCAAGGAGTAATTCCAACATAAAAATTTCTAAGCAGGATAGTAGTGGATTGCTTCTTGGTGGCTCTTATTTGAGAATCATTAATTCTATACCAAGCATCTTTTAAACCTTCTCCACCTTTTTGTTTAAAGGTGAGAACCTCTGTCTCAACAAAGGCAGAAGGGCCAGACATAATAACAACCAACAAGATAAATATATTTTTTGTAAATTTTGATAAAAGACACAAAGATAAAAACTGAAAGATAAACTAACAAGACTAAAAAACAAAGGTAAAGGGTAGTGTGCAACTCCCCTATCTTAGCACTTGTAGTCCCCGGCAACGGCGCCAGAAATTACTCTTGCTCATTGGCTTCTCGCCCTTCGTTGGTAGGCCCCAAGTGGAAGGCGTGATGCGGTACAGCAACGAGTTTTCCCTCAGTAAAGATACCAAGGTTTGTCTCCAGTAGGACTCCAGAGATGATAAGTAGGTGTGAGCGGCGCAACTGACGCGGACCTGCACACAGACACAGATAACTTTGTTCCCAACGAAGTTCAGAGAGGTTGTCAATCTCTCCGGTCTTGTTGTTCACAAATGATAAAACGCAAGGGGATAATGATAGCAACTTGAAAGTAAATGTAGAAAAGTAAATATAGCTTGGAAACAATAATGAGGATATGGACCGGGATACGTGATGTTCGCTAGTGATCTGTAACAGCCTAGTTTTCACAAAAATTAAAAAATTTGTTTTCGGTGTGAATTGTTTGATTGTCTGTATTGTTTGCAGTGTTTGCTTCGCCGAAATAATAATCGGTGAATATTTCTCCCCCGTATTCTCGTATCAGATGCGTGACCGACCCCTTTCCACCATAGCACACGACTTTGCGACACCGGGATTTCACCCGAGCACCGTCGCAACCGGCACAAGTCCAGCCATCGCCACCGGATCGAAAAACCCGTTTATTTAATAAACGGATTATTTTATTGGGGCGCCGAAAAATGTTGTCGGAATGTCACCGCAGTGAGGTACGATCGACGGGCTTGACGCGCTGAGCGCGTGGTTCGAGATTTCGTCGGAATCGGAGTCCGTACGGAGTCTTGGCGGTCACGAACGCGATCACCGGACGCGAGAGAGGGGTACCGAGGGCGTTTGCGTAAACCAGCCAGCCAACCTGCCTATATAAAGACCACCAGCCTCCCACCACCCAATTAGGGTTCCCCCTTGCACAAATTGCAGCCACCCGCCTGAGAAATCCCAGATCTGCCTCCCAAAACCCCACTCTCCCCGAAACCCTAGCTCCTGGTCAGATTTGACCGTCGGATCTGCAGATCGACGGCCTGGGAGCGCGCCACGTCACCCCCGGAGCAGCTCCTCCCACCTCCAGCCGATTCGGGCCTCGCCGGGCCCTCCCAGCCCGCAGCCGCGCCGCCCCGGGCCCGATCTGGGCCGAGCGCCCATGGAGAGCTCGCCGTCGGCCGCCTCTCCGCCACCGCCGGCGACCAGCAGCCGAGCCACGGCCTCCTCTCCTCTCCTGGCCACCTCTTCTCCTCCCTTCTCCCCTCACCCCTCCTCCTCTCTGTTGTAGGCCGCCTCGGAAGCTCCATCGCCCCGCCATGGCCGAGCCAAGCCCGAGCTCGGGCTCGCGCCGCCACCTCGCCGCGCCGGGCGCCCGCGCTCCCTCCGGTCTGGAACCGGCGACCTCGCCCCCCCCCCCCCCCCGCGCTCGATCCAGCCTGCCCTGACCCGGTCCGGCCGCCCAGCCTCGCCGGAGAGCCGCCGCCCCACCGAAAACCCGATCCAGATCGGATCGGGCACCGCTGCCAGCCACCGCACGTGGGCCGGCCTCCCACGTGGCCCAGCGCCGCCGTCCAGGTCGCGGCCCAGCAACGCCCTCCATCCGACCAGGCCGCCTGATGGGCCGGCCCAAGTGAGGTCGTCCCCTCTTTTTTTCCCTGGGCACTTTTTTCCCTTTTTTAATTATTTCTGCTAAGTCTTTTAACTGCTGCTGTTAGCTGTTTTGCAACGATAATTGCGAGTAATCCGTAGCTCCGATGAACGTGCCCCCAAAACGAAAGTTGCTCAGAATTGCGTGTACTTTAATTCATCTTTTGTGAGCATTTGCATTTGAGCTCATCTTGATTGTGTAATTGTGTGCTAAACAGGGCATTAGGCTGTTAAACTGCTACTTTTGCTATTATGTGATGCTGTTATTATTTTGTTGCAACTTTGCATGATGATTGTAACAAATCCATGATGCCTATTGCATTGATTCCTTTTGCGTTGCGTTAAGCAATGTTTCTGCTTCAGTTTCATGCATTCACATGCCATATTTGCTTGCTGCATCATGTTTATATCTTGCTCCAAAGTGGCTATCCTGATGTTATTGTGTTGCTATTGCTGAAACTGTTATTTTGTTGCAACTTCGGTCGACGAGTGTGTCGCGACCGTTTATCGGATTTGAGTGATTCCAGTTGCATATTGTTAAGCATCATGTCTACTTTCATCCCATGTATTGCTATGTCATGTTGCTGCACTTTTGCATATAGATTTACCCCTGTTTTTACAGCATGAGTGCATAACTTGTTTTGCTTGTATCTTTTTAACCGTAACTCCGTTTGGAGTGTGCCTTATATGTAACTTGATTAGTTTTTCGTGTACTTTGTGTTTATTATATTGTTTGCTGTTGTTAACCAACCTAAAATATGGTTTAGGACAGAACAGTACCAAATGTTTTAATCGTCGTGCGGCACTTAGTGTTATGCCATGTTTAGGTTGTGCCTCACTTAAATTGACTAGCATAGATAGTTTACTTTGTGCTTCACCTCTTGACATGTTTGTGTGCTATGCCATGCTTGCTTGAGTTGCCATGTTAACAACCGTTGTTTGGTCACCTGTAGCTAAACAACTTGAACCACCGTAAACGTGCGGTATCGTCGTGTGTGACGAGTACTCCACTTAAATCGTTAGTAATCGCTCTCGACGGTAGGTGCGATGTCTCGTGTTACTTCTTGTTGATGCTTGCTCTTGTATTGCTCCGTAGTAATAGTGCCGCACCGTTGATTGCTTTCCAGTGTTTACTTCTTGTGTGCTCCCGCGGGTACCTCTCGGAGACGATGCGAGCGTGCGATCGACTACACCTTCGGAACCCGACCTTTCAACAGGCAAGTTCTTGCATTACTTATGATCCATTCTATTTCAACCAGCGGTTTGCATGCTAGTCTAGGTTAGGTTCGATGTTTGATCCTACCACATGTTTACAGCCTCTTTCAAACCGATACAGCCATGTCCCTTCCCAGCAAACCTTGTACTGCTATGTTACTATTGCTCGTTGCTCAGCCCCTGCTTAGTATGCATGCTTAGGATGCTACGATGTTACCCTGTTACTCTTTGGGTTGGGATATCACCTGATTATTATATTATTGTTGATGATATGATTATTATTAATGTTGACTATATTCGACGAAGGATGGAAGGTCTAGGCTATCCCGCCCCGACGCTTTGTTCCATTCGAGTCACCTAGGACCCGAGTTCCGGGTATTGGTTTTAAGACTGAGCGTGCCTAACCGCGTGTGGGATTTTATGGGGTCCCCTTTTCTTACCTACCTAGCTTCAAGCATTTCTAGTGGTGGCCCAAGCTGATTTATCATTTGAAACCGTGTGTGTGCTGGTCGTACGCCAGTAGTTTTCCAACCAACCCGGACCAGTGAGGACATAGTTTCCTTGCTGGCCCACCTTGTCCGGCTGAGGACCCGGCTTCCCAATGTGTGATTAACCGGCTATCCAAACCTGCGACAGACGGTAGAGACCTGATCGAGAGAGCGGCCGGCTCCTGAGCTGGATGTCGTCTCACCGGGGGCCACCCGGATCTGTTCGTTGTTAGTTAGAGGGACCTGCCGTTTCGGATCTCTTAGAACTAAATCATAAAATGGTTGCCTGTGATGGGTAGCAACTGAGAGTGATGGACGTGCGTGCGGAGCCTTGTAATGGGCAGTTGGTACACCCCTGCAGGGTTAAATCTTTTCGAGAAGCCGTGTCCACGGTTATGGACGACTTGAGACCTACTCCTTGTTCATAGACAACAAGAAGTGAGATAATCTTAATATAACTTGATCAACGTGTGTGTGCCTTGACTGCTTCTTCTTCGTCGGGATGCGAAGAGGAGGACAAGGATAGGATAGGTGTTATGCTTGCGTCGTAGGTGGATAGCAGACTTGTTGGAGACGATTCCTCATCGAATGCTTGGCTTCTTATCTTACTCTCTAGATCGTTAGCCACTTCATAAATGCTAGTGCGGCAGCAACCTCACCACTTACCCCTTCCTTACCGTAGACTACTAGTTGTCCTAGAATGATGAGTGATGAAGTCCTTGTTGGGTCAGATGACCACTACAGTTGGATGCTGAGTACCTCTGTACTCATGATACTACCCCCAAACTCTTTTCAGGGCTCTGATCGACAACAGGTACGGTGACCGACGTTTCACGTGGAGACTCGACGACGACTAGTTAGGCGGATCCCGGCGGAGGGCCTGGACCCGTGTGGTTATGGGATCGATGTTTTTCTCTTTGCCACAAGGCATTTGCTTGTAGTCTGTACTCAGACATATATCTTCCGCTGTTGTATTGTATTTGAGGCAGTTGTATGCCGATTGTATGAGATGTTGTATCCTTGTATCTGTAATGTTGTGATATCATGTTGGAAATCCGGGGCATATGGCTTCGTCATATGTCGCGGTGGGACCGATATGTGCTTCGTCCCCGGATCTGGGTGGAAACACCTAGATCTGGAACAGTACCGCATATCGGGCCTTACAACTTGGTATCAGAGCCTTACCGACCGTAGGATCCCTTCTCTGGCCGAAGTCGAGTCTAGACAAAAACCATTTTGTAGTTATTAAGTTAGTTATCGGAGAGTAGGAATCTTTTTACTCCTTACCCTTGCTCTGGTCAGGACAAGTGTCGTAAGTGTTTTACTCTCGTCTTATCCCCTTCAAACTTTAGGATCTCGAGTGTGTGGAGTTTTGGAACCGTTACAATGCCTTGCTTGCAGCGTATTGTCTCGATTCCGAGCTCAGGTGGGAATTCCTGTAGTACCTTTAGCTTCTCCGGTTTCGGATATCATCTGGGTCGTCCTTTGCCCTCCTTCCTTTTGCCCGGTGTTTTTACGACTTGCGTCGAAAATCACTATCCCTTGATCTGGTTATCGTTGTCGTTCCTCCTCTTGACACCGACGGTTTCGTTCTTCCGACGATGTCGTCTCTCTGCGGAAATTTATCTCGACAGAAGTTCGACGTCGACATGGAGCAGAGTCCCTTGTTGGTGGTGTTGAAGATCGTCGTCTCTTTTCTCTCCCCCCTCTCCCCCGGATCGTCCTGGATCTCGGGATGAGATCCCTTGTTGGTGGTGTTGTAGTGTAACAGCCCAGTTTTCACAAAAAATAAAAATTTTGTTTTCGGTGTGAATTGTTTGATTGTCTGTATTGTTTGCAGTGTTTGCTTCGCCGAAATAATAATCGGTGAATATTTCTCCCCCGTATTCTCGTATCAGATGCGTGACCGACCCCTTTCCACCATAGCACACGACTTTGCGACACCGGGATTTCACCCGAGCACCGTCGCAACCGGCACAAGTCCATCCATCGCCACCGGATCGAAAAACCCGTTTATTTAATAAACGGATTATTTTATTGGGGCGCCGAAAATGTTGTCGGAATGTCACCGCAGTGAGGTACGATCGACGGGCTCGACGCGCTGAGCGCGTGGTTCGAGATTTCGTCGGAATCGGAGTCCGTACGGAGTCTTGGCGGTCACGAACGCGATCACCGGACGCGAGAGAGGGGTACCGAGGGCGTTTGCGTAAACCAGCCAGCCAACCTGCCTATATAAAGACCACCAGCCTCCCACCACCCAATTAGGGTTCCCCCTTGCACAAATTGCAGCCACCCCCCTGAGAAATCCCAGATCTGCCTCCCAAAACCCCACTCTCCCCGAAACCCTAGCTCCTGGTCAGATTTGACCGTCGAATCTGCAGATCGACGGCCTGGGAGCGCGCCACGTCACCCTCGGAGCAGCTCCTCCCACCTCCATCCGATTCGGGCCCCGCCGGGCCCTCCTAGCCCGCAGCCGCGCCGCCCCGGGCCCGATCTGGGTCGAGCGCCCATGGAGAGCTCGCCGCCGGCCGCCTCTCCGCCACCGTCGGTGACCAGCAGCCGAGCCACGGCCTCCTCTCCTCTCCCGGCCACCTCTTCTCCTCCCTTCTCCCCTCACCCCTCCTCCTCTCTGTTGTAGGCCGCCTCGGAAGCTCCGTCACCCCGCCATGGCCGAGCCGAGCCCGAGCTCGGGCTCGCACCGCCACATCGCCGCGCCGGGCGCCCGCGCTCCCTCCGGTCTGGAACCGGCGACCTCGCCCCCCCCCCCCCGCGCTCGATCCAGCCTGCCCTGACCCGGTCCGGCCGCCAAGCCTCGCCGGAGAGCCGCCACCGGCCGGCGGCCGCCGCCCCACCGAAGACCCGATCTAGATCGGATCGGGCACCGCTGCCAGCCACCGCACGTGGGCCGGCCTCCCACGTGGCCCAGCGCCGCCGTCCAGGCCGCGGCCCAGCAACGCCCTCCAGCCGACCAGGCCGCCTGATGGGCCGGCCCAAGTGAGGTCGTCCCCTCTTTTTTTCCCTGGGCACTTTTTTTTCCTTTTTAATTATTTCTGCTAAGTCTTTTAACTGCTGCTGTTAGCTGTTTTGCAACGATAATTGCGAGTAATTCGTAGCTCCGATCAACGTGCCCCCAAAACGAAAGTTGCTCAGAATTGCGTGTACTTTAATTCATCTTTTGTGAGAATTTGCATTTGAACTCATCTTGATTGTGTAATTGTGTGCTAAACATGGCATCAGGATGTTAAACTGCTACTTTTGCTATTATGTGCTGCTGTTATTATTTTGTTGCAACTTTGCATGATGATTGTAACAAATCCATGAGGCCTATTGCATTGATTCCTTTTGCGTTGCGTTAAGCAATGTTTCTACTTCAGTTTCATGCATTCACATGCCATATTTGCTTGCTGCATCATGTTTATATCTTGCTCCAAAGTGGCTATCCTGATGTTATTGTGTTGCTATTGCTGAAAC
This sequence comes from Bromus sterilis, assembly GCA_950022295.1. Taxonomy (NCBI): domain Eukaryota; kingdom Viridiplantae; phylum Streptophyta; class Magnoliopsida; order Poales; family Poaceae; genus Bromus; species Bromus sterilis. Next base: position 13,747,275 of record OX465596.1, read on the forward strand.
TGTTATTTTGTTGCAACTTCGGTCGACGAGTGTGTCGCGACCGTTTATCGGATTTGAGTGATTCCAGTTGCATATTGTTAAGCATCATGTCTACTTTCATCCCATGTATTGCTATGCCATGTTGCTGCACTTTTGCATATAGATTTACCCCTGTTTTTACAACATGAGTGCATAACTTGTTTTGCTTGTATCTTTTTAACCGCAACTCCGTTTGGAGTGTGCCTTATATGTAACTTGATTAGTTTTTCGTGTACTTTGTGTTTATGCTATTGTTTGCTGTTGTTAACCAACCTAAAACATGGTTTAGGACAGAACAGTACCAAATGTTTTAATCGTCGTGCGGCACTTAGTGTTATGCCATGTTTAGGTTGTGCCTCACTTAAATTGACTAGCATAGATAGTTTACTTTGTGCTTAACCTCTTGACATGTTTGTGTGCTATGCCATGCTTGCTTGAGTTGCCATGTTAACAACCGTTGTTTGGTCACCTGTAGCTAAACAACTTGAACCACCGTAAACGTGCGGTATCGTCGTGTGTGACGAGTACTCCACTTAAATCGTTAGTAACCGCTCTCGACGGTAGGGGCGATGTCTCGTGTTACTTCTTGTTGATGCTTGCTCTTGTATTGCTCCATAGTAATAGTGGTGCACTGTTGATTGCTTTCCAGTGTTTACTTCTTGTGTGCTCCCGCGGGTACCTCTCGGAGACGATGCGAGTGTGCGATCGACTACACCTTCGGAACCCGACCTTTCAACAGGCAAGGACTTGCATTACTTATGATCCATTCTATTTCAACCAGCGGTTTGCATGCTAGTCTAGGTTAGGTTCGATGTTTGATCCTACCACATGTTTACAGCCTCTTTCAAACCGATACATCCATGTCCCTTCCCAGCAAACCTTGTACTGCTATGTTACTATTGCTCGTTGCTCAGCCCCTTCTTAGTATGCATGCTTAGGATGCTACGATGTTACCCTGTTACTCTTTGGGTTGGGATATCACCTGATTATTATATTATTGTTGATGATATGATTATTATTAATGTTGACTATATTCGACGAAGGATGGAAGGTCTAGGCTATCCCGCCCCGACGCTTTGTTCCATTCGAGTCACCTAGGACCCGAGTTCCGGGTATTGGTTTTAAGACTGAGCGTGCCTAACCGCGTGTGGGATTTTATGGGGTCCCCTTTTCTTACCTACCTAGCTTCAAGCATTTCTAGTGGTGGCCCAAGCTGATTTATCATTTGAAACCGTGTGTGTGCTGGTCGTACGCCAGTAGTTTTCCAACCAACCCGGACCAGTGAGGACATAGTTTCCTTGCTGGCCCACCTTGTCCGGCTGAGGACCCGGTTTCCCAATGTGTGATTAACCGGCCTGCGACAGACGGTAGAGACCAGATCGAGAGAGCGGCCGGCTCCTGAGCTGGATGTCGTCTCACCGGGGGCCACCCGGATTTGTTCGTTGTTAGTTAGAGGGACCTGCCGTTTCGGATCTCTTAGAACTAAATCATAAAATGGTTGCCTGTGATGGGTAGCAACTGAGAGTGATGTACGTGCGTGCGGAGCCTTGTAATGGGCAGTTGGTACACCGCTGCAGGGTTAAATCTTTTCGAGAAGCCGTGTCCACGGTTATGGATGACTTGAGACCTACTCCTTGTTCATAGACAACAAGAAGTGAGATAATCTTAATATAACTTGATCAACGTGTGTGTGCCTTGACTGCTTCTTCTTCGTCGGGATGCGAAGAGGAGGACAAGGATAGGATAGGTGTTATGCTTGCGTAGTAGGTGGATAGCAGACTTTTTGGAGGCGATTCCTCATCGAATGCTTGGCTTCTTATCTTACTCTCTAGATCGTTAGCCACTTCATAAATGCTAGTGCGGCAGCAACCTCACCACTTACCCCTTCCTTACCGTAGACTACTAGTTGTCCTAGAATGACGAGTGATGAAGTCCTTGCTGGGTCAGATGACCACTACAGTTGGATGCTGAGTACCTCTGTACTCATGATACTACCCCCAAACTCTTTTCAGGGCTCTGATCGACAACAGGTACGGTGACCGACATTTCACGTGGAGACTCGACGACGACTAGTTAGGCGGATCCCGACGGAGGGCCTGGACCCGTGTGGTTATGGGATCGATGTTTTTCTCTTTGCCACTAGGCATTTGCTTGTAGTCTGTACTCAGACATATATCTTCCGCTGTTGTATTGTATTTGAGGCAGTTGTATGCCGATTGTATGAGATGTTGTATCCTTGTATCTGTAATGTTGTGATATTGTAAGGCCCGATATGCGGTACTGTTCCAGATCTAGGTGTTTCCACCCAGATCCGGGGACGGAGCACATATCGGTCCCACCGCGACATATGACAAAGCCATATGCCTCGGATTTCCAACATGATATCACAACATTACAGATACAGGATACAACATCTCATACAATCGGCATACAACTGCCTCAAATACAATACAACAATGGAAGATACATGTCTGAGTACAGACTATAAGCAAATGCCTACTGGCAAAGAGAAAACATCCATCCCATATCCACACGGGCCCAGGCCCTCCGCCGGGATCCGCCTAACTAGTCGTCGTCGAGTCTCCACGTGAAACGTCGATCGCCATACCTGTTGTCGATCAAGAACCCTGAAAAGAGTTTGGGGGTAGTATCATGAGTACAGAGGTACTCAGCATCCAACTGTAGTGGTCATCTGACCCAGCAAGGACTTCATCACTCGTCATTCTAGGACAACTAGTAGTTTACGGTAAGGAAGGGGTAAGTGGTGAGGTTGCTGCCGCACTAGCATGTATGAAGTGGCTAACGATCTAGAGAGTAAGATAAGAAGCCAAGCATTCGATGAGGAATCGCCTCCAACAAGTCCTGCTATCCACCTACTACGCAAACATAACACCTATCCTATCCTTGTCCTCCTCTTCGCATCCCAACGAAGAAGAAGCAGTCAAGGCACACACACGTTGATCAAGTTATATTAAGATTATCTCAGTTGTTGTTGTCTATGAACAAGGAGTAGGCCTCAAGTCGTCCATAACCGTGGACACGGCTTTTCGAAAAGATTTAACCCTGCAGGGGTGTACCAACTGCCCATTACAAGGCTCCGCACGCAAGCCCATCTCTCTCAGTTGCTACCCATCACAGGCAACCATTTTATGACTTAGTTCCGAGAGATCCGAAACGATAGGTCCCTCTAACTAACAACGAACAAAATCCGGGTGGCCCCCAGTAGAGTCGACACCCAACTCAAGAGTCGGCCGTCTCTCGAATTGGCCTCTTCCGTCTCACGTCAGGTTGGAATGACATCTGCAAAGCAGGTAGGCATCCCGCGCTCCGCAAGGTGTGGACCAACAGGAACACCGTCCCACTGGCCCGCGTAAACCTATTCTGAGAAACTGCGGGCCCCTGCCCGCCTCTCCTACGGTGCAAATGGAAAACCAGCTTGGGCCACCACTAGAAATGTTTGAAGCTAGGTAGGTAAGAAGAGGGGACCCCATAAAATCCCACACGCGGTTAGGCACGCTCAGTCTTAAAACCAATACCCGGAACTCGGGTCCTAGGTGACTCGAATGGAACAAAGCGTCGGGGCGGGATAGCCTAGACCTTCCATCCTTCGTCGAATATAGTCAACATTTATAATAATCATATCATCAACAACAATATAATAAGGTGATATCCCAACCCAAAGAGTAACAGGGTAACATCGTAGCATCCTAAGCATGCATACTAAGCAGGGGCTGAGCAACGAGCAATAGTAACATAGCAGTACAAGGTTTGCTGGGAAGGGACATGGCTGTATCGGTTTGAAAGAGGCTGTAAACATGTGGTAGGATCAAACATCGAACCTAACCTATACTAGCATGCAAACCGCTGGTTGAAATAGAATGGATCATAAGTAATGTATAGTCCTTTCCTGTTGATAAGTCGGGTTCCGAAGATGTAGTCGATCGCACGCTCGCATCGTCTCCGAGAGTATCCGCGGGAGCACACAAGAAGTAAACACTGGAAAGCAATCAACGGTGCACCACTATTACTACGGAGCAAACACGAGCAAGCATAAACAAGAAGGCAACACGAGACAACGCACCTACCGTCCAGAGCGGTTACTAACAGTTTAAGTGGGGTATCGGTCACACACGACGAATACCGCACGCTTACGGTGGTTCAAGTTGTTTAGCTACAGGTGACCAAACAACGGTTATTAACATGTCAACTCAAGCAAGCATGGCATAGCACACAAATAGGTCAAGAGGTGGAGCACAAAGTAAACTATCTATGCTAGGCAATTTAAGTGGGGCACGACCTAAACATGGCATACTACTAAGTGCCGCACGATGATTAAAAGATTTGGTACTGTTCTGTACTAAACCATATTTTAGGTTGGTTAACAACAGCAAACAATAGCATAAACACAAATTACAAGAAAAACTAAGCAAGTTACATATAAGGCACACTCCAAACGGAGTTACGGTTAAAAAGATATAAGCAAGACAAGTTACGGGCACAAGCTGTATAACCAGGGTTAAATCTATATGAAAAAGTGCAGCAACATGACATAGCAATACATGGGATGAAAGTAGACATCATGCTTAACAAAATGCAATTGGAATCACTCAATTCCGATGAACGGTTGCGAAGCAATCGTCATTCGAAGTTGCAACAAAATAACAGTTTCAGCAACAACAGCACAATAACATCAGCATAGGCTACTTTGGACCAAGATATAAACATGATGCAGCAAGCAAATATGGCATGTGAATGCATGAAGCTGAAGTAGAAACATTGCTTAACGCAACGCAAAATGAATCAATGCAATAGGCCTCATGGATTTGTTACAATCATCATGCAAAGTTGCAACAAAATAATAACAGCAGCACTAAACAGGAAAATGTAGCAGTTTAACGGCCTGATGCCCACTTCAACGCAGAATTACACAATCAAGATGAGCTCAAATGAAAATGCTCACAAAATATGAATTAAAGTACACGCAATTCTGAGCAACTTTCGTTTTGGGGGCGCGTTCATCGGAGCTACGGATTAACGGGAAATTACAGTGCAAAACAGCATCGGCAGCACATTTTCGCAGGGTCTAATCAAAAAAAAAGGGGGCATGGGCTGCTCACCCAGTGGGCTCGGCCCACTGGCCGTGGCTGGCTTGGGCTGGCCGGCTGCTGGGCCACCAGGGGCGGATGGGCCGTGTGGAGGCGCGCCTGGCCCAGGTTGGCGCTGGATCGGGGTGGCCAGCGAGTGCTCCTGCTCGTGGTCGTCACGCACGACAGGGGCGGCGGCGCCTGCTGACTCCGGCGAAGACGAAGGGGCGAGGCGGTGGCGCTAGGAGGAGCCCAGGCGGCGGGTTTTCCGGATCCAGCCGGATCTGTTCCGGGCGGCGACGACGGCCAGCTCGGGCGGCCCCATGGCGTGGAGGCGCGGGCAGAGCTCCTAGCCAGAGGAGCCATGGCCATGGCGCTGGTCCTGCGGGAGAGAGGGAGTTAGAGAGAGGGAGGAGGGGGAAAGAGAGGAGAGGGGAAGGGAGAGGAGGAGAGGGAGGTCGGCGGCCCGGCTGCTCCGGCGGCCGGAGTCGTGCGGCGCGGCGGCTGAGGTGCTCCCACGGGCTGGTGGTGGCGGCTGAGGTGCTCACATTATTGTTTACACCCTTAGTTTACTTTCAGTCTTTACTTTCAGTTCCACTTTTATATCTTGCATTGATCCTTTGTAAACAACAAGGCCGAAGGAATTGACAACTCCTCTGTACTCGTTGGGAGCAAAGTTATTTGTATCTGTGTGCAGGTCCAGGTGAAGCTAGCAACCTCGGCGCCATTGTTCACTTTACCACCTTCTTGTATCCTTCGGAGTCCTACGGGAGACAAACCTTGGTATCTTTGCCAAGGGAAAACTTGCCGCTGCACTATATCTCACCCTGCACTTGGGGTAACCAACGAGGCTTGTAGAGTATTAACACTCTCTTGCCATCACAAGCCAAGTCACTTCGCTGATCTGTCAGAGGAGAGTTGTCATCCTTTCCGCTGAATCCGCGGACAGGACGACAAGACCAGAGATCATAGCTCCACTGTCAGAACCCCAACTAGGGTAAGTGCTAGGGTTGCTTGACCCTTTGCATCATGAAAAATTCAAAAAGAAAATAAAAAATGGGGAAGCAGAAAGCCCTGAGAAATTATTTGAAATGGCCAGATAAAAATATTTTTCCAAAAATCTTTTGAATGTTTGGAAAATTCCTAGAAATGTTGCTGATCATTTTAAAAGTGATTTGGGATCAATCCCATGCACATGGATTTTTCTAAAATTCAAACAGTGGCTTTGGAAATTAAAATACCCATATTTGAATTGAAATTCAAAATATATTGAATTTCAAAAATGCCCAAATTCCTTGTGTGACTAGCTACTGGTCATCTAGGATTTTTAAAAGTATTTGGGTATTTTACAAAATTTCTCTGCTATTTTATTTGGGGCAAAACATATTTACAGAAAAGGAAAACAGAAACAAAAACATAGAGAAAAAGAAAAACCAAAGCTAACCCACTCCTACAGGCCTCGGGCCCAACTAAACCCCCCACGGCCCAGGCCCACCTGGCCTTGTCGTCTTCTTCCCCCTCCCCCGAAGCTGCTCGCTGGAGGCACGGGAGCACGCCGCCGCTGCCACCGCGACGCCTAGCGGCTTCCAGAGCCCCCTCTTCTCTCCCAAGGCGCCACGGAGCTTCGCACAACACCCCCATTCCTTTCCCCCTCCTCTGGCTCACTCTCCCTCTCTCCCCGCGTCGGAACTCGCCGTGGCCGAAGACTAGGTTTCGCCGCCGACGAGCGCCTGCGTGGCCAGCAAGCTCCTGGAGCCACGAGTTCATGTCCATCGTCACCAGCGTCTCCGACTTCGTCTTCCCGTGGAGCGAATCGAGCCCGGAGGCCCCAGCGGAGACGTCCTCTTCATCGAGCCACCGCCGGGCACAGTGGACGCCGGCGAGAAATTCTCCTCCGTCAGCCCTCCTCCGGCTTCCCCGAGTTCCTCTTCGAGCTCAGGGTGAGCCTCTCGCGATTTTGCCCTACTCCCTTCTCCTCCCCGTGCCCTATCCACTCATCTCGCCGGAGCAGAGCCACGGCCGCCGCCTTTGTTGAAGCCGTCGACGCTTCAGAGCACCCCGGCAACCCATGCTCAGCTCGCCAGACGCGGGAGATCATGGGCTGTCGATTGGTAGTCGCAGCGCTCGATTTGGTGCCCTGCACCGCCGTCCAGGAGAGCGCCGCCGTGCTCGACGTCGCCGGCGATGAGCCGCCGGCGAGTTGGATTAGGTTAACCCTAATCACCCGGCTAAACCCCCCCTAGGTCCATGACATGTGGGCCAGCCCCCCCCCTTAACCCCATGTTAAGTCTAATTAAACGGTTTTTAACCCAGTCTCACTGACCTGCGGGTCCCACACGTCAGGTTGACCAGTCAGCAGCCTGACGCCAGCATGACACAATGCTGACGCAGTAAATATTTTTCCAAAAATAGAAATGAATTAATTTAATTCCAGAAAAATCCAGAAAATGACTTAAACTTGGGAAATTCATAACTAATTCATATGAACTCCAAATATAGCAAATAATATGTCTAAAATTATCAGAAAAATCCAAGGATTATGAATATGGGCTCTGTTTTCATGTTTGACCAATTAAAATTGGGTGAACAGTGCAAAACATCCATATGGCTTTAATTCAAATTCAAATTTGAAGCACATTTGCAAATGACTTTGCATGTGACTTCTTTTAAATGGAATTGTAAACACATTGTGACCAAGAACATCACCATTTCAATATTGATCATGTATTTGATGCATTGCAAATAAATTTATACCATTGTTTGATTGTTTGCTCGATAGACGTGCAACTGGAACCGGAGGCCACCCCCTTCGTTGAAGACCCCGATATCGAACCTCGTCAGCAAGGCAAGCAAACCCCATTGATCATGTCTATAAAATCCCAATTCCCTCTCAGTCTCGCTTATGCATGTTTAGGAGATCACCTTGTATCGATTCTACCGCATAGTTGAACCCATATCCGATGCATGACCTATCATCTTGTCACAGTATTAAGCAAACCACAATCCTAGCTGACATAGGAGTTGTATGATATCATGAAGCCCCTGCAACTGTTACAGCTTATTGCATGCTTAGTGTTACTTGAGGTTGCTTTTGATGTGAGTCGGGATGATGGTGAACATGGTGTTGATGAAAGTGAAAACTGTGTCGGTGAATCCACCCTAATACAAGGTGAACGATGAGAGACTGTGTAGGAGTACACAGTGGGTTGTCTCGTTGAACACTGCCTTAGGCATCGAGTTCTTGTATGGTAATCCAAGACAAAGAGTACAACCACACATTGGGCTCACTGACCCCTCTCGGCCTAGTACCTTGATCCGTGTCGACGTCCAGGAGTCACATTAGTTCGGGCTTTCCATTTGACATGTGCATAGAAAAAGAACGAAGGAAATGGTTGCATCATATAGATATGTGAGTGCACCTGTGAGGCAGGAAAACCATCTGCCATAGGTGGCGTCTCGGTCACTTACATTGTTTGAGTCCGTTTTGTTGATCCGGCCGGGCTCTCGAGCGGAGGCAAACTCAGATAGTCGACTCCTGGAATAGACCGGTTGTGAGCGAAGTGTCGTGGTGAACATCCTCGCTGTCACCTCTTGAACGGTGGCGAGACATGGCGGTAACCGATGGTCATGTGTGTGTAGTTTACACCCTTGCAAGGTTAACAAAACTATTCGAATAGCCGCGTCCGCGGTTAAGGACTACTTGGAACCTGTACCTGATTATTAGACAACTTGAACTGGATACTTCTAAAACACACCAAGATAAGTGTGAGTGCTATGGTGTGCCTCCTCGTGGGGAAGTCGAGGAAGTAACCATAGTGGTGTATTGATTGGAGATGTAGTGGACTCGTGTACGCTTCTTACCTCAAGTCTGGTACTCATAGTTCAGGAATAGCCAAGTCAAAGCTGGCACTTCTGCATGATGAAACCCCACCCCCTTTACCTTGATACTTGAGCATGAGTAGTGTAGTTCTGATGTAAGTCTTACTGAGTACGACTTTGTACTCACGTTTGCCTATTCTATGTTTTAGATAAGAACCGGACCCCGATGGAGTCACCTTCATGAAGCTCGACGTTGACTAAGTTAGCATAGTCCCAGACAGCAGTCTGGTCCCTCGTGGAAGGGCATGTTTGTTTACAAGGCTTCTCTAAGCCATTTGTTAATCTTGTCTGTACTCAGACCTAATTTGCTTCCGTTGTATGATGTAATGTTGATCACTGACATGTGATCTTTGTATGCTCTATATGTATAAATCAATAAAGAATACTTTGTAGAGTTATGTGATGACACCTGCTGTTCATACTAGGCATGTGTGCTGCGTGTATGTTTATAACATGCATGCCTTAGTATGGGTTTTCGAGACCTTAGTTGTGATCTGGCTGGCGGTCTTTTATACACCAAGTGGCCCTTAGATGTGCGCAGCTTGGGGCATCGCGATGCGATTTCTCGTGACTCTGTCACGTGCACACTTTGTTGTATGATCGAGCCCGCCCTAGACCCCGACTAAGTGATCGGGCTGGAGTAAGTTTATGTAAGAGTTAGGATTCAATCGATAACATGGTTGAGGTGACTTGTCTATGAGTATGGGATTCACCACCCATAAGCATTTAGACTTGTGAGCGAACGTTGAGGACCCATCTCAGTTGATCATCCGGCCTGAATGGGATGCCCCTCATGTTCGATGCTTACCGAGAACGTTCTGTGCTTGGCCTTGTCTGTTTAGACAAGTGGGTACGGTTCTCGGCTCTCCATGTGATTGTATCGTGACTGGAATTACATACGCTAACCCCGGGTCCCGACATCCACTGTTCACTCATTATAACCTACGAGCTACAGTGTGGGTAGCCGCTTGACAGGTCCGGATCACCGAGGATTTGCAGTCGGTGGACCCCAGCCGACGAGAGGATGAAAGCTAGGGCCAGCCGCCGAATGAAATGACCGTAGTACCCTGAGCTCATACTATAAGAGCCCGGGGTACCCCTGCTGCGAGAGGGACGACTCCATTGCATTTACTTCCCACCGTAGTTCATACAGAGAAGCAGGAGAGAACCATTCCCACGGCAGGTCTCTTCTTCCTCTGAAACAACTCCAGGAGCATTGATTGTAGTTCTTGAGATCATTTATATCGAGCAGACAAGCAGGAGTAGGGGTGTTATCTCTCCAGAGAGCCCCGAACCTGGGTACATCGTGGTCTCCTTCACCGTGCTTGTACCCAACTCGATTCCGGCACCATCGACATAGTTCTCCCTTGAGTCTTCCCCTCTCTTTAGTCATCCCTATGGCATCTGTTGTTACAAAGCGACGACAGTTGGCGCCCACCGTGGGGCAGACCGAGGCGTCGACTGGAGTTCTGATCCGGACGGGATCTTCCTCGTCATCGAGCATGAGCCACACCTCTGGCCCGATCTTTAGGCACGGGGCAGTGGACTTTGTGGTAGACTACGCTGCGCGGTTTGGGGTCGGCGCACCTCCGCCGCCTAGCGTATCGCTGCAGATTGGCAGCCACCGCCTCTTCATCAGCAACTTCCCTGAGGCATATCCCAGGGAGGTGCGCGTCTTCTCGAGTGCCACGGATCCGCTCCCGACCAGGGGCTGCATGGCAGCTCTCAGCGGAGTGGAGTTGCGTGTGCACGCAACCGTCATGATGACCGGGACGACTGCATCAAGCAACCAATGTGCGGCAAGCGCAACAAGGAAAGCCAAGGAGGCAACAGACGTTGCGGAAGGAGTAGGCACCAGTGCGTTGCGGGATGTGTTGTACACACCCATGAACAGGAATGGTGACCCCGACCAGGTTCACACAGAGTTGGAGAAGTCCCGACTTGCTCTTGCTCGCAGGGTTGAGCATGTGCTTGCGGAAGAGCGAAGGCTTGGAGCCATCACCCGAGAGTACAATGAAGCGCACGCCAATCAGCGGCGACTGATACGTCCAAAATGTATCTATAACTTCTGCTTGCTCCATGCATGTTTTGTGTGATATTGCTATGATCTAGATACACTTTCATACACTTTTGATCATATTTGGACTAACCTATTAACTCAGTGCACCCCAGTGCCAGTTCCTGTTTTCTGCTGTTTTTCTATTTCAGTTTTCCCCCATATAAAAAGTGCCAGAAAAATTCTGGGAAAAATACAGGAAAAATCAGCGTACAAGAAGCTTCGAGAAGAGCCCGGGTGGGGCCAGAGGGGATCCAGGGGGACCAGGCGGCCACCCGGCGCGGCCCCACCCCTGGCCGCGCCAGGGGGGCGCCTGGGGCCCCTGGTCCACCTCTAGATGCCCCCTTCTCCTATTTATTCTCCGTCACGGGGAAACTCCGAGGACAGAACCCTATTTCGCAAACTCGCCTCTGTTCCGCCGCCGCCGCGCTTCCGAGATCGAGAGCACCAGAAGACCTCTTCCCGGCACCCTGCCGGAGGGAGGATTGACCTCCGGGAGTCTCCTCTCCACCATGGATGCTCCCCGGATGTCTCGTGAGTAGTTTTCCTTGGACCATGGGTCCGTGATCAGTAGCTATGTGATGTTCTCCTCCCCTCTTTGATCTTCATTGTTTAGACCTCGTGAGCTGCCCTACATGATCGAGGCACCTTTGTAATATTTCTGCTATTGCTATGTTGAGTTTGATAGGATCTGATGGATTATGAGATTATGTTCAGATTGTGATTGAGTAATATATTTGGTTCTTATCTCTTATATTTTTGTTCCTAAGTAATTCTTGCATGTTCTCCGCTGATGTTTATTGCTTTGGCCAAGTAGTAGGTAGTGACTCCAAGAGAGAACGTTTTGCTCGATTGTGGGTTCATGCCCCCCGATGACACGCTTGAGTGACAGAAACATGAGTCTAGGGGATGTGATGTTGCCACAAGGGGGAAAACAACGGTGCTTGTAACCGCGGTTACAAGGATTGTTTACTTTACGCAAAGTTCTTTTTAATGCAGTTGTCTGTTGCTTTGGGTTTACACTTTGGGTGAGGCTCGCAACTTAATACCAGCGAGATGTTCTGGATAGATATCTCAAGGTGGATGATTAGTAGTAGATGCAGTTGGATTTCGGTCTACTTATTTTGGCGTACTGCCCATGATTTTGAGCCTCGTCCTTTCTTTTGTAGCATAGTTAGCATTGCGGTGCGTTCATAATCCTGTCAATTGCCTTTCTGTAATTTGTTTACCTCGCATAGCAATTTTATCGTCTTTTGGGAGAGAGACATCACTAGTGAACATCACGTATCCCGGTCCATATCCTCATCACTATTTACACGCTCATTTACTTTTCTCTTTTATTTTCAATTACTATCATTATCCCTTGTGTTTAATCCTTTGTGAACAACAAGACCGGAGAGATTGACAACCCGGCGCGGCCCCACCCCTAGCCGCGCCAGGGGGGCACCTGGGGCCCCTAGCCCACCTCTGGTTTCCCCCTTTCGCCTATTTATCCCCCGTCACGGGAAAACTCCAGAACGAGAACCCTATTCCGCGAACTCGCCTCTGTTCCGCCACCGCCGCGCTTCCAAGATCGGGAGGACCAGAAGACCTCTTCCCGGCACCCTGCCGGAGGGAGGATTGACCTCTGGGAGTCTCCTCTCCACCATTGCTGCTTCCTGGATGTCTCGTGAGTAGTTTTCCTTGGACCATGGGTCCGTGATCAGTAGCTATGTGATGTTCTCCTCCCCTCTTTGATCTTCATTGTTTAGACCTCGTGAGCTGCCCTACATGATCGAGGCACCTTTGTAATATTTCTGCTATTTCTATGTTGAGTTTGATCGGATCTGATGGATTATGAGATTATGTTCAGATTGTGATAGAGTAATATATTTGGTTTTTATCTCTTATATTTTTGTTCCTAAGTAATTCTTGCATGTTCTCCGTTGCTGTTTATTGCTTTGGCAAAGTAGTAGGTAGTGACTCTAAGAGGGAGCGTTGTGCTAGATTGTGGGTTCATGCCTCCCTGATGACACGCTTGAGTGACAGAAACATGAGTCTAGGTGATGTGCTGTTGCCACAAGGGGGAAAACAATGGTGCTTGTAACCGCGGTTGCAAGGATTGTTTACTTTACGCAAAGTTCTTTTTAATGAAGTTGTCTGTTGCTTTGGGTTTACACTTTGGGTGGGGCTCGCAACTTAATACCTGCGAGATGTTCTGGATAGATATCTCAAGGTGGATGATTAGTAGTAGATGCAGATGGATTTCGGTCTACTTACTTTGGCGTACTGCCCGTGCTTTTGAACTTCTTCCTTTCTTTTGTAGCATAGTTAGCATTGCGGTGCGTTCATAATCCCGTCAATTGCCTTTCTGTAATTTGTTTACCTCGCATAGCAATTTTATCGTCTTTTGGGAGAGAGACATCACTAGCGAACATCACGTATCCCGGTCCATATCCTTATCACTGTTTCCACTCTACATTTACTTTACCGCTTTTATTTGCTATCATTATCCCTTGAGTTTTATCCTTTGTAAACAACAAGACCGGAGAGATTGACAACTTCTCTGAACTTCGTTGGGAACAAAGTTATCTGTGTCTGTGTGCAGGTCCGCGTCAGTTGCGCCGCTGACACCTACTTATCATCTCTGGAGTCCTGCTGGAGAAAAACCTTGGTATCTTCACCGAGGGAAAACTGCAGCTGCACTACATCTCAACCTTACACTTGGGGAAACCAACGAAGGGGCGAGAAGCCATCAAGCAAGTTTTCTGGCGCCGTTGCCGGGGACTCCAAGTGCTAAGATAGGGGAGTTGCACACTACCCTTTACCTTTGTTTTTTAGTCTTGTTAGTTTATCTTTCGGTTTTTATCTTTGTGTCTTTTATCAAAAATACCAAAAATAACTGCCACACTTGCTGCTACTATGGGTTCCACTGAAAACACCAAGTTGTGTGACTTCACTAGTCACAACAACCAAGACTTTATCTGCACTCCCATTTCCACACCTTCCACTTCAGCTACCTCTTATGAAATTAAACCTGCTTTGCTAAACCTTGTTATGAGAGATCAATTCTCTGGTGCTGGAGATGATGCTGCTTTACGCTTGAATAATTTTGTTGAATTATGTGATATGAAAAAGTATAAAGAAGTAGAAGGTGATGTTGTTAAGCTCAAGCTCTTTCCTTTCTCTTTAAGGGGAGATGCTAAAATCTGGTTTCAATCTTTGCCTAGAAATAGCATAGATTCTTGGGATAAGTGCAAAGATGCTTTTATAGGGAAGTACTACCCTCCTGCTAAGATTATCCAATCGAGGAGTAATATTATGAATTTTAAGCAATTGGATAATGAACACGTTGCCCAAGCTTGGGAACGAATGAAATCTCTTGTTAAGAAATGCCCTACACATGGTTTGACTACTTGGATGGTTATCCAGACTTTTTATGCAGGCTTGAACTTTACCTCGCGGAACCTGTTAGATTCGGCCGCGGGAGGAACCTTTATGTCAACTACACTTGGTGCTGCCACAATGCTTCTCGATGAGATGATGACCAATTATTCCCAATGGCACACCAAGCGCGCTCCAACAGGTAGGAAGGTAAACTCTGTCGAGGAAATTACCTCCCTCAATGAAAAAGTTGATTTAATTATGTATCTACTTACCAAGCAACCCTCTATTGATCCTCATGACGTTCCTTTAAATTCTTTGGTTGCTCAAGAATAAGTAGATGTGAACTTTATTGCTAGAAACAACTTCAACAACAATGCTTATAGGGGAAATTTTGCTAGCAATCCTAGACCGTTTCCATCCAACTATGGGAACAACAACACTTACCCTAGCAACAAGAACCCCTCTTCTGAACTAGAAAGCATGCTTAGAGACTTTATCACTACCCAAAAAGCCTTCAACAAAAATGTAGAAGAGAAATTATCTAAAATAGATAATCTCTCTTTGAAGGTAGAAAGCTTAGCCCTTGATATTGAGATGCTCAAAATTAGAACCTCCCCCCTTGAGGAGAATAAGGCCACTCCTATTAATGCTATCCAGTTACAAATGATTAGGATGATGGCTAAACTTAAAGAAAGATGGGCTAGAGAAAAAGAGGAAGAGGATAGAATATTAAGAGCCTTCCTACACACCACACAGTTGCCACTATCCAAATTGTTGAGGACACTCAAACTATTAGCACCCAATGCACTCCTAGTCCCGTTGGACCAATTAATGGTGATGCTAATACCTCAACCGTAGATAAAGAAACTCCTATGAACATAGAGGGTTTCAAACAAGTGAGCCTAGATGACACTACTACCACCCTTGATAGTAGTGATATTGATTTTGATAGTTGTACCCTCTCAGAAGTTATTAGCTTGCTACACAAAATGTCTAGAGACCCCCACACTAGCACACTTAATCTTGCCTTCACGGAGCATATCACAAATGCTCTCATCAAATCTAGGGAGGAGAAGCTTAGAGTAGAAGCCTCCATACCTAGGAAGCTAGATGATGGTTGGGACCCTATGATAAAAATTAAATTAAATAACTTCTCTTGCTATGCTTTATGTGATGTTGGAGCTAGTACCTCCGTTATGCCCAAAAGATTATTTGATATGTTTGAATTGAAACCTTTTGAGCCTTGTTCTTTTGGTGTTCGTCTTGTTGATTCTTCCATAAAGAAACCTTTGGGGAAGGTCGATGATGTTCTTATCATTGTCAATGACAACTATGTTCCCATTGATTTTATTGTTATGGATATAGAGTGTGAACCTTTATGTCCAATTATTTTGGGACGTCCTTTTCTTCGCATCGTTGGTGCGGTTATTGACATGAAAGAGGGGAATATAAAATTTCAATTCCCATTCAAAAAGGGGATGGAACACTTCCCTAGAAAGAAAATCAAGTTACCTTTTGAGTCCGTTACTGTTGGGAATGTGCCCTAGAGGCAAATAAAATATGTTTTATCGAGCATATTCCATTAGTTCATAATATGTTTGATACTATGCTATAACTGTATTAAGCGGAAACATTAATACAGGTGTGGTATGCAAACAATCAGGTCCCTAGTCAACCCTAGTATACTAGTCCATTGGGCGATTGATGATCAAGGTTTCCTGATCATGAGACAATGGCGTCTGTTGACAATGGAGTCGTATCATTGGATAATGATATGATGGACATACACCCACCAGAAGTGTTGCGATGTGATCAAGTCACATAGTTCGACATTGCGATAACTATAACGTAGTGACCAGATCCTTTGACCGTAATGATCATACGTAATTGTCATCTATGAGGAGACTTTGATTTGTATCCCACCGCCTGACTGAAATATGCTGGCCATAACGGTGCACTTTGGGTATTCCGAAATAGATGGTTGATGAGTATGCAAATAGATCAAAGCGGGATTTGTCCATCCGTGTGACGGATAGGTACTCTGGGCCCACTCGGTGATATTGCATCATAAAGTTTGCAAACGTGTGACTAGGTCACGGAGTTGTAATATCACGGGAACGAGTAAATTTGTTTGTTGAGAACGAGGATGAACTAGGTATATTGGATACCGATGATCAAACCTCGGACAAGCAAAGTACCATAGGACAAAGGGAACAGGCACACGGTTAACGGGTCCAACAGCGATTGAAGTTCATTCGATGGAAGCGCAGGGGCTATCAAGGATTTTAACCAGGTCCAATTGATTAGTCATTGATCAATGAGAATTGTCTCGATCATGTCTGCTGTTTCCCGGACCGTAGGGTGTTACAATGAAGGGTACTCGACGCAGTAAGGATTGATTCGGGATCACCGGAGAAATTGGAGAGAACACCGGAATTGTTCCGATGAAGGCCGGAAGTTGTTCCGGGTATTTTGAAAGGTTCAAAATATATTTAATAATGTTTAATTAATGTTTTATTATTTAATTATCTGAATTAAATATTAAAATATAATTAAATATAATTAAAAATGAATTAAAAGGCATATGGGCCTCATAGGGCCCATTAGGGGGAGAGGGAGTCCTCCCCCATGGGCCATGGCGCCATAGAGGGGCTCACGCCCTTTATTCATGGCGCACCCCCTCCCCTTGGGATTAGTCCCACCCCGGAAGTGGAGGGGGTGTCACCCCTCCTTGGCCTATATAAGGAGGGGTAGAGGTGCCCTTTTATTCATGATATTTTGAGATAAGTTCTCATCTCTCTCTCCCTCCTTTCTCCTTCCTCGAGTGGACTCCCCTTGTTTGGAGTCTACACTTGGTTGGGGATTTCTCCACTATACGCACGCCGTTGTGCTGCTGGAATCGGGATCCGAATCCATCTTCTTTTCGCTTCTCTACTGGTTCGGAGCCCGGAGGGACGTCGGGTATACTGTATGTGTATAATCCCGCGAGGCACTACACTTGTGGTGCTACTTCATCGTCGTGGTAGTATCGCGAGGTCTTCATCAGCAACGTTCCGACGGGGACGTAATCCCGTCATCGGTCTACAAGGATCGGGTGGCTACATGAGTCATCATGGATCTGCGCGGCATCGGGGATTGCCGGTACGACTACACCAACCACGTTCATGCGGGAACGTTTCCCGCTTAACGGACTACACACTGGTATGTGATCTATTTCTGTCCGTTACTTGCATCGCCATAGCATAGGTTTTGGGTATGGGTCTCGTAGGTTATGAAAATTTTGTGTTTTCTGCCCCGAACCCCAACAGTTACACGGGCTAGTTATTCTCTTTCTCTTGATAAAACTTGATTCTTCTTTTTGCATTATGCCTAGCTAATGGCTTTAAAGAAGCGCTTTCGGGAGGCAGCCCGCAACGAATTTAGGTTTTTCTTTTTTCTTTTGTTGTGTATTGATGATTGTTACTTCTGTAGCAACATCATTGTATCTTTATTTTTCAACTTTGTGCCAAGTTATAGCCTCTTACGGCAAGGGAAGTAAAAGTTGTGACATGCTGTCCAGAAAACATATTCTGTCCTCGTGACCAGAAAAATTCCAGCAAAATCCTAGTTCATCTTTTTGAGCTGAAATTTTTACACAGTATGCTCTATACAATTACGAAACTTCCGTATGTTCTTAGTTTTTTTGATTTGAGTTGCAGAAGTGCCCCTAAAAAATTCTTTACTATCTGATGTTCTGTTTTTCACAGATTCTGCCACGTTTTGTCTCTCCTAACTATTGCAAACCTTAAGCTTGCTTTTTCTTTGCAAAAACTTTTTGGCACTCTTGACAAATAGTAACTCTTCAAGAATATCTTTATATCCAATGGAGAAAAATTATTTATTAAGGGTACTAACCTCTCTAATCAGCTTATGATGAGTTATGTATGAAGGGAGTTTTCAAGTGTGCGATGGAAGATGATGAAAGAAGATCCAGGAGTGTCAAGCGTTCAAGCTTGGGGATGCCCCCATGCATCCCCAATAAATATTCAAGGAGACTCAAGCATCTAAGCTTGTGGATGCCCCCGTGCATCCCCTTCTCCATCAACAATCATCGGTTCGTCCTTCGTCTCACTATATTTTTATCACTTCATGTGTTATGTGCTATGCTTGGAGCGTCTCGCTCCTAGGTTTTATTTTTAGTTTTCTTTAGCTTTGCTTGCTGTTCATAACAAGTTAGATCCTTTCTTACTTTGTGTGGGAGAGAAACACGCTCCACTTTCAAAATTTAGAACACATCATAGGATTTTTCCTGCCTATCTTTTTGTTGTTGTGTGTTCTTTATCTTTCCATAGCTACTGCCATGTTTTGTTTTAGTCTTTGTTTGTCTTTAGCAAGAGCCTTGGCTTTTGTTTAGTTTGTTGCTGGAACTCTTTTTAGTTTTCATGTTTATCTTGTTAAAGAGAGTTGGTTGTTGCACTGAATTGTGTCTTGTTTTGAGAAGTAGGTGATTGAGGTTGCTATTTAATTCTAGTAGTAGCTTGCAATAGTTTTGAGGTATTGTTGTGAGTAATGTTTGAACTTTTGGTGTCAAGAGCTCTTGCCTATTAGTGATAGGTGTCGTATTTTGGGCAATCCGTGTTTATTTCCAAAACCTACAAAACTAGTTGAGAACTCTAGCTACTAGATGGATCACTATTCTTCTAAGGGGTCGAATATTAGAGTACACTCACGTACCATGAGTCGAGGATGCGCAAGGATAACCAAACCCTCATACACTCCTCCTCGGGGTAATTGTCTCTTTGTGAACCTCCTTATTAGATTGAGAGTTACCGATAATAAGTGCATGAGTTCTTCGGACTAATGTAAGTATTGAGAGTTGACACTTCCACCTTCCCATATTTTGCTAGCCTCTCCCGTGCCGTGCATTGCCTTCTTCTCACTCCGAGAGTTGGTGTCCACCTTCGCCGGTACATCCAAACCCTTGGCATGATACGCTCTATCATCATAAGCCTCCTTATATCTTTCCTCAAAACAGCCAGCATACCTACCTATCAAGGCATTTCCATAGCCTTTCCGAGTTACATTGCCATGCAACTTCCACCTCTTCATGACTTGATCTTCATGTCATACATGTTCCTGCTACACTAGCAGCTACATACATTGCATACATCATGTTAGTTACATCTTCTTTATGTTTTGAGTACCTTGTAAAGTGTGAAAGATCTCCTTTACCTTCTTGTAAAATAGAGTGTTGCCCTTAAGTGAGGAAAAGATCCCAAAGTGGACACATTAAAAGATCCCAAAGAGGACAAATGAGAGTTAAATATAAAGAGCCATTGAGGCCACAAAAAAATACAAAAAAATAGAAAAAAGAGAAAAAGAAATAAAAAGAGAGAAAGGGGCAACACTACTATCCTTTTGAGAGATCCACACTAGTACTCCCTTTATATCCTTGTACTCCATAGAGATGATCTTTATGCATATAGCTATGTGGGGATATTCACACTATAGAACTTGGCTTGCATATTCCAAGGATGAGCCTCCTCAAAACGAGCTCTAGGTCTTCATGAGCGAGCAAGTTAGATGCACCCCCACTAGTTCCATTGGAGAGCTTCCTAGCTCGTATGTGCATCCGTTGCATGGCAATCCCTACTCCTCACATCATATTTATCATTTGGCATCTCTTGCCTATGATTGTCCTCATTGATGTGAGCCTTTATCATCCCCTTTGCCTTCCTCCTCCACCATATTATCTCTTTGCCATCCTAAGTGTTAACTCTCGTGCTTATGCTCATCCATTGCATGAGTGCTCAAAATATCGAAAAGGAGTGGATCAAATTGACTTGTACCTGGCTAGTGGTCTGGGAACGAGTCAAGATAAGATTCCAAAGAAGACCGAGTGTGAAACTTCAGTAGATTGAGTTCTCAACACAAAAATACTTTTTCTTGTATTCCCTATCCCCCTTCTTGCACGCAAACACCATTTGGAGGCATTCGAGTCACGGACATCGAGAGCTCTTGCACCTAATGTTCTTTTGTTACTTGTTTCAATGCTAATATAGACTCTTGCATGTTATGAATTGATTTGAATCTCTAACCTTGCTTGCTTTACTTTTCAAAGTTCTTATATGGTTGCTAGCATGTCACCACAGAAATTATGTTGTTATCATTTACCTACTCGAGGACGAGCAGGAATTAAGCTTGGGGATGTTGATACGTCCAAAACGTATCTATAATTTCTGCTTGCTCCATGCGTGTGATATTTCTATGATCTAGATACACTTTCATACACTTTTGATCATATTTGGACTAACCTATTAACTCAGTGCACCCTAGTGCCAGTTCCTGTTTTCTGCTGTTTTTCTATTTCAGTTTTCCCCCATATAAAAGTGCCAGAAAAATTCCGGGAAAAATACAGAAAAAATCAGTGTACAGGAAGCTTCCAGAAGAGCCCGGGAGGGGCCAAAGGGGAGCCAGGGGGCCCAGGCGGCCAGAGGGCGCGGCCAGGCCCCTGGCCGCGCCACGGGGGCGCCTGGAGCCCCTGGCCCACCTCTGGCTGCCCCCTTTCGCCTATTTATCCCCCGTCACGGGAAAATCCAGAACGAGAACCCTATTCCGCGAACTCGCCTCTGTTCCGCCGCCGCCGCGCTTCCAAGATCGGGAGCACCAGAAGACCTCTTCCCGACACCCTGCCGGAGGGAGGATTGACCTCCGGGAGTCTCCTCTCCACCATGGATGCTCCTCGGATGTCTCGTGAGTAGTTTTCCTTGGACCATGGGTCCGTGATCAGTAGCTATGTGATGTTCTCCTCCCCTCTTTGATCTTCATTGTTTAGACCTCGTGAGCTGCCCTACATGATCGAGGCACCTTTGTAATATTTCTGCTATTGCTATGTTGAGTTTGATCGGATCTGATGGATTATGAGATTATGTTCAGATTGTGATAGAGTAATATATTTGGTTTTTATCTCTTATATTTTTGTTCCTAAGTAATTCTTGCATGTTCTCCGTTGCTGTTTATTGCTTTGGCCAAGTAGTAGGTAGTGACTCCAAGAGGGAGCGTTGTGCTAGATTGTGGGTTCATGTCTCCCTGATGACACGCTTGAGTGACATAAACATGAGTCTAGGGGATGTGTTGTTGCCACAAGGGGGAAAACAACGGTGCTTGTAACCGTGGTTGCAAGGATTGTTTACTTTACGCAAAGTTCTTTTTAATGCAGTTGTCTGTTGCTTTGGGTTTACACTTTGGGTGGGGCTCGCGACTTAATACCAGCGAGATGTTCTGGATAGATATCTCAAGGTGGATGATTAGTAGTAGATGCAGATGGATTTCGGTCTACTTACTTTGGCGTACTGCCCGTGCTTTTGAACCTCTTCCTTTCTTTTGTAGCATAGTTAGCATTGCGGTGCGTTCATAATCCTATCAATTTCCTTTTTGTAATTTGTTTACCTCGCATAGCAATTTTATCGTCTTTTGGGAGAGAGACATCACTAGTGAACATCACGTATCCCGGTCCATATCCTTATCACTGTTTCCACTCTACATTTGTTTTACCACTTTTATTTGCTATCATTATCCCTTGCGTTTTATCCTTTGTAAACAACAAGACCGGAGAGATTGACAACCTCTCTGAACTTCGTTGGGAACAAAGTTATCTGTGTGTGTGTGCAGGTCCGCATCAGTTGCGCCGCTGACACCTACTTATCATCTCTGGAGTCCTGCTGGAGACAAACCTTGGTATCTTCACCGAGGGAAAACTGCTGCTGCACTACATCTCAACCTTACACTTGGGGAAACCAACGAAGGGGCGAGAAGCCATCAGCGACCGATTGCACCGGCGGGCTTAGAGGATCTCAGGAGTAGAGGCCGGGCAGTCGGCAGGGAGCTGTCGGGAGCCGAGCAGCCAGAAGCATCGGCATTTGTTCAGCGACCAACGTATAGCACACCGGACAAGAATCCGCGAGTTGCCGAGCAGATTACGATCGAGCTGGAGGACTTGAAAGGAGAGGAGCGGCGTCAGCAGACTCGCCGAATGCGTGAGCTGTTGGCAACTGCAAAGCAGCAGCAACAAGCGGCGTTGGAGGACCCGATTGCAGGACCTGAAGCATCAAGAAGGACCACGAGGCCAGTTCCGGAAGCCGGCCAGCGACCGAATGCGTCGCGGCAAAATAGGCAGCAGGGCCAATCTCGACGTGAGAGCAGGGTCAGGAGCAATCGGGGTCCCCCGATCATGAACAGAAGAGCAGAGGAGCCGGCTGTTAGCAGCAGGCTCAATGACCCAGCTCGTCAACCAGAAGCAAGACCAGCAATCAGCAATCGGCTCGGTGCTCGTCAGATCGGCGAGAATGATGCCAAACATCGCATTGAGCTGCTGGAAAGAGATGCGCAACAAGAGGAGGAGGGAGCAGCCGGCCCAGCGTGTTTCAGACACCGCATTCGGACCGAGAAGTTCCCCAAAGGATTCACCCTGCCCAGAGACACCCCCAAGTACAACAGCTCCGTTAAGCCAGAGGACTGGTTGATAGATTATATGACCGCAGTCGGCGTGTAGCTGTACGCTATGCTCCTATGATGTTGCAGGGGTCAGCTCGGACTTGGTTGAACAGTTTGCCCAGCAACAACATCAATTGCTGGGAAGATTTTTCGGAAGCTTTCATTCACAACTTCACCAGCACATATGATCGTCCACATCTTCCTCGGCAGCTCGCCCTCTGCGTGCAAGGCAAGGACGAGCCACTCCGAGAGTATTTAGCTCGGTGGATTGATACGTCCAAAGCGTATCTATAACTTCTGCTTGCTCCATGCCTCTTTTGTGTGATATTGCTATGATATTGATGAACTTCCATACACTTTTGATAATATTTGGACTAACCTATTAACTTAGTGCACCCCAGTGCCAGTTCCTGTTTTCTGCTATTTTTCTATTTCAGGTTTCCCCCTTATTAAAAGTACCAGAAAAATTCCGGGAAAAATATAGGAAAAATCAGCGTATCGGAAGCTTCGAGAAAAGCCCAGGAGGGGCCAAAGGGGAGCCAGGGGGGGCGCCTGGAGCCCCTGGCCCACCTCTGGCTTCCCCCTTTCGCCTATTTATTCCCCGTGACGAGAAACCCTCGGGGACAAGAACCCTTTTTTGCGATCTCTCCTATGTTCCGCCGCCGCCGCGCTTCCAAGATCGGGAGCACCAGAAGACCTCTTCCCGGCACCCTACCGGAGGGAGGAATCACCTCCGGGAGCTTCTCCACCACCATGGATGCTTCCCGGATGAACCGTGAGTAGTCCACCTTGGACCATGGGTCCATGATCAGTAGCTATGTGATGTTCTTCTCCCCTCTTTGTTCTTCATGGATTAGACCTCGTGAGCTGCCCTACATGATCGATGCACATATGTAATCTTTCTGGTGTTGCTATGCTGAGTTTGCTGGGATCCGATGGATTATGAGATTATGTTCAGATTGTGATTGAGTTATATATTTGGTTTTTATCTCTTATATTTTTGTTCCTAAGTAATTCTTGCATGTTCTCCGTTGCTGTTTATTGCCAGAGGGCGCGGCCAGAGGGGGGGCGCCTGGAGCCCCTGGCCCACCTCTGGCTGCCCCCTTTCGCCTATTTATTCCCCGTGACGAGAGTTATGTCTTCCTCCTCCACCATATTCTCTCTTTTCCATCCTAAGTTTCAACTCTCGTGCTTACGCTCATCCATTGCATGAGTGCTCAAAATATCGAAAAGGAGTGGATCAAATTGACTTGTACCTGGCTAGTGGTCTGGGGACGAGTCAAGATAAGATTCCAAAGAAGACCAAGTGTGAAACTTTAGTAGATTGAGTTCTCAACACAAAAATACTTTTTCTTCTCGTATTCCCTATCCCCCTTCTTGCACGCAAACACCATTTGGAGACATTCGAGTCACGGACAGCGAGAGCTCTTGCACCTAATGTTCTTTCGTTGCTTGTGTCATTGCTAATATAGACTCTTGCATGTTATGACATGAATTGAATTACATACCTTGATTGCTTTACTTTTCGAAGTTCTTATATGGTTGCTGCTAATTGGCTTCTCGCCCTTCGTTGGTGAGCCCCAAGTGGAAGGCGTGATGCGGTACAACAGCGAGTTTCCCTCGGTGAAGATACCAAGGTTTGTCTCCCGTAGGACTCCGGATATGATAAGTAGGTGTCAGCTGGCGCGACTGACGTGGACGTGCACACAGACACAGATAACTTTGTTCCCAACGAAGTTCAGAGAGGTTGTCAATCTCTCTGGTCTTGTTGTTCACAAAGGGTGAAACACAAAGGATAATGATAGCAACTTGAAAGTAAATGCAGAAAAGTAAATAAAGCTTGGAAAAAGTAATGAGGATATGGACCGGGATACGTGATGTTCACTAGTGATGTTTCTCTCCCAAAAGACGATAAAACTGCTATGCGAGGTAAACAAATTACAGAAGGGCAATTGACAGGATTATGAACGCACCGCAATGCTAACTATGCTACAAAAGAAAGGAAGAGGTTCAAAAGCACGGGCAGTACGCCAAAATAAGTAGACCGAAATCCATTTGCATCTACTACTAATCATCTACCTTGAGATATCTATCCAGAACATCTCGCTGGTATTAAGTCGCGAGCCCCACCCAAAGTGTAAACCCAAAGCAACAGACAACTGCATTAAAAAGAACTTTGCGTAAAGTAAACAATCCTTGTAACCGCGGTTACAAGAACCTTTGTTTTCCCCCTTGTGGCAACAGCACATCCCCTAGACTCATATATCTGTCACTCAAGCTAGTCATCGGGGGGCATGAACCCACAATCTAGCACAACGCTCCCTCTTGGAGTCACTACCTACTACTTGGCCAAAGCAATAAACAGCAACGGAGAACATGCAAGAATTACTTAGGAACAAAAATATAAGAGATAAAAACCAAATATATTACTCTATCACAATCTGAACCTAATCTCATAATCCATCAGATCCCTCCAAACTCAACATAGCAACAACAGAAATATTACAAAGGTGCCCCGATCATGTAGGGCAGCTCACGAGGTCTAAACAATGAAGATCAAAGAGGGGAGGAGAACATCACATAGCTACTGATCACGAACCCATGGTCCAAGGAAAACTACTCACGAGACATCCGGGGAGCATCCATGGTGGAGAGGAGACTCCCGGAGGTCAATCCTCCCTCCGGCAGGGTGCCGGGAAGAGGTCTTCTGGTGCTCCCGATCTTGGAAGCGCGGCGGCGGCGGAACAGAGGAGAGTTCGCGGAATAGGGTTCCTCCTTTGGAGTTTTCCCGTGACGTAGATTAAATAGGCGAAGGGGGGCAGCCAGAGGTGGACCAGGGGCCCCAGGCGCCCCCCTGGCGCGGCCAGGGGTGGGGCCGCGCCGGGTGGCCGCCTGGGCCCCCCTGGCTCCCCTCTGGCCCCTCCCGGGATCTTCTCGAAGCTTCCGTCACGCTGATTTTTTATCTGAATTTTCCCGAATTTTTCTGGCACTTTTTATATGGGGGAAAACTGAAATAGAAAAACAGCAGAAAACAGGAACTGGCACTGGGGTGCACTGAGTTAGCAGGTTAGTCCAAATATGATCAAAAATGTATGAAAGTGTATCTAGATCATAGCAATATCACACAAAACATGCATGGAGCAAGCAGAAATTATAGATACATTTTGGATGTATCATTTGCTAGCATGTCACCACAGATATTATGCCTGTTATCATTTACCTACTCGAGGACGAGCAGGAATTAAGCTTGGGGATGTTGATACGTCTCAAACGTATCGATAATTTCTGCTCGCTCCATGCATGTTTTGTGTGATATTGCTATCATCGACATACACTTTCATACACTTTTGATCATATTTGGACTAACCTACTAACTCAGTGCACCCCAGTGCCAGTTCCTTTTTCTGCTGTTTTTTATTTCAGTTTTCCCCCATATAAAAAGTGCTCCAAAAATCCGGGAAAATCAGATAAAAAATCAGCGTGTCGGAAGACTCCAGAAGCCCGAAGGAGGGCCAGGGGGCCACCACCAGGCACCCAGGCGGCCACCTGGCGCGGCCAGGGGCCTGGCCGCGCTAGGGGGGCGCTTGGTCCCCTAGTGGCCCCCCTGGCTGCCCCCCTTCGCCTATTTATTCTCCGTCACGGGAAACTTCCGAGGACAGAACCCTATTTCACAAATTCTCCTCTGTTCCGCCGCCGCCGCGCTTCCAAGATCGGGAGCACCGTCAGGACCCTTCCCGGCACCCCGCCGGAGGGAGGATCGACCTCCGGGAGCTTCTCCTCCACCATGGACGCTTCTCGGATGTGCCATGAGTAGTCTACCTTGGACCATGGGTCCGTGACCAATAGCTATGTGATGTTCTCCTCCCCTCTTTGTTCTTCATGGTTTAGACCTCGTGAGCTTCCCTACATGATCGAGGCATTTATGTAATTCTTCTATTGTTGCTATGATGAGTTTGATGGGATATGATGGATTATGAGATTATGTTCAGATCGTGATAGAGTAATATATTTGGTTTTGATCTCTTATATTTTTGTTCCTAAGTAATTCTTGCATGTCTCCGTTGCTGTTTATTGCTTTGGCCAAGTGGTAGGTAGTAACTCCAAGATGGAACGTTATGCTCGATTGTGGGTACACGCCCCCTGATGACACGCTTGAGTGACATAAACATGAGTCTAGAGAATGTGTTGTGGCCACAAGGGAAAAAACAACGGTGCTTGTAACCGCGGTTGCAAGGATTGTTTATTTTACGCAAAGTTCTTTTTAATGCAGTTGTCTGTTGCTTTGGGTTTACACTTTGGGTGGGGCTCGCAACTTAATATCAGCGAGATTTTCTGGATAGATATCTCAAGGTGGATGATTAGTAGTAGATGCAGATGGATTTCGGTCTACTTATTTTGGCGTACTGCCCATGCTTATGAGCCTCTTCCTTTCTTTTGTAGAATAGTTAGCATTGCGGTGCGTTTATAGTCCTGTCAATTGCCCATCTGTAATTTGTTACCTCGCATAGCAGTTTTATCGTCTTTTGTGAGAGAGACATCACTAGTGAACATCACGGGACCCCGGTCCATATTCTCATTACTGTTTACAAGCTCATTTATTTTCCCGCATTTAATTTCAGCTGCTATTATCATTATCCCTTGTGTGTTTGACCCTTTGTAAACAACAAGACCGGAGAGATTGACAATCTCTCTGAACTTCGTTGGGAGCAAAGTTAATTGTATTGTGTGCAGGTCCAGGTCAAGGAAGCAACGTTTGTCGCACGGTGCCATTGTTTTCTTGCCACCGCCGGAGTCCTACTGGTCGAACTCAACCTCGGTATCTTCACCGAGGGAAATTTGCTGCTATCCTACATCTCACCTTCCACTTGGGGTAACCAACGAAGGGCGAGAAGCCATTACCACTTCCACGCCATCAATATTTCTCTCTCTTTTGGATCTTCAATACCATGTTCCCTCTTCTTCATATGGGAATTGGGATCAATCTAATGTAATTCTGAACGTGTTTGTTGGGACAAGATGAATTGTGAGTTTATGGATTATATTGTTCATGTTATCTTGATGAATATTTTGTGGTTCTATTATGTGTAATTTCATATCTATGTATGTTTTTCGATCTCTCTTGTTTACGTTGGTTATGTTTATGGGTTTGATCTTTGAGGAAGTGGTGCATAGTAGTAGGTTCAATATTTGTGATGCTCTATATCTTATTGACCTTGTTTGGGATAAGACACACATATGTATTATTGCTACTAAGGGTAAAACAACAGATACTTGTAGTATTGCACTCTTTTCTTTTCTTTTCTTATATTATGTCAACTTGCTTATAGTGTTACTCTGATTCTTTGTAAACTTAATACTTCGAGATGCATGCTAGATAGCGGTCTTTGAAGTGAAGTAATAGTAGTAGAAGTAGCTGGAGTAACAACAACTACTTGATTTGGACGTAATACATATATAGAATTATGTCATGAATAGTCATAACTATCAATTATCATAATCTATCAATGCTACTTATGAGAGAGATATCACTAGTGGATTCCATGACCCCGGGGGGCAATCTTTACCATCGTATTTGTCGTTTTCACGTTCACTTTGTTGTTGCCCCGTTACTACAAAAATATCTACCATTGCTCTTGATCTCGTGACTAGCAAGACAGGGGTTGACACACCCCTCTACCAATTTTGTTGGGAGCGAAGCTTGTTGTCTCTTGTGTGCAGGTGCTCCTCAACGTGTTGAGTATAGGAGCTTCTACTCATTAAATAACCTCGGTATCTTAACCGAGGGAGTATCTTTCCACTTACTACATCTCCTTAGACTTTCGGGGACCCAACACTAGTAAAAAGGAAGCGATCAGTCACTTTCACTTGCCTTTTAACCTTGAAATTACACGATCGGTTTTGATGACGCAAAGGGACCTACCAAAACACTTTTATCTTCAACATAAACTTTAGAATATTATGCCATAGGAACAAGGGTTTTCTTCATCGACGTTATTCAGAATATTGTTTTCCATTTGAATGGACGTTGTGTTAAGATCAAAGGCAAGAAAAAGTGACTTTCTCCAATCAAAGGCTTCTAGGTTGCTTCGACTAGTCAGGCCACATGCGATGTGGGAAGCTCATCTTGGCCGATGAGGCGATGATGCTTTGGGGCCACCACGACTCGTTTGTAGTTGCACCCGGACGATGGCCCACAATGATCACAATTCGAAATGCCGATGCCATTTACCCCTTGCCCATCCTCCCTCGAGCTCCGATCCATGGCGACTAGACCATCACCAAGTCCAACCTCATGCCTAAATCAGCAGGGTGTGTGGCACACCATGTAGTGTGGAGGTCGGTGCGAATAAAATAAATGTTGAATGAAAACTAACTCACACGATATTGGGGCATTACTGGCCGGTGAAAATGGAGGTCCAACACAACGCTAGATTGCTGGGGAAAGCTAGGGCAGGATCATGAATCTTATATTTTTTGTGAGGGACCGACACAAGGTTAGAAAGACACGTGAGGGGAAGAGAAAACACATGCTTTTCAGCCTCCCGGGACGCTCGCGCGAGGGCGGCTCTAGAGGCTCCTCCACAAACCCTAGCGGACAGGGGGGCCATTCTCCTCGCCGGCCGCTACCGCCGGCGGTGGCGGCCACGCCTTGCGGTCGAAGACGGCAGGCAGGGATGACGCGGCCGGCAACCATCCTTCGCGCGGGGGGCGTTGATATGTCTCAAACGTATCCATAAGTTTTGCTTGTTTCATGCTCATTTTGTGTCATTGCTACATCTTTTTGCCATGCTTTTGAATCATTTATTGGACTAACCTACTAATATAGAGTCCAATGCCAGTTTATGTCTGTTTTGTCTTTGCAATGCAGAAGAAGTCCAAAAATTAAGTTGCTCAGAAAATTCCCAAAAAAATCCCAAAAATCTTTTACATCAGAAGAGTCATCCAGCCGGAGGATGAATTCAGGGGGTGGCTGATACGTCCCAAACATATCTATAATTTCTGCTTGGTCCATGCATGTTTTGTGTGATATTGCTATGATCTAGATACACTTTCATACACTTTTGATCATATTTGGACTAACATATTAACTCAGTGCACCCCATTGCCAGTTCCTGTTTTCTGCTGTTTTTCTATTTCAGTTTTCCCCCCTATGAAAAGTGCTCCAGAAATTCGGGAAAATCAGATAAAAAATCAGCGTGACGGAACCTTTTTTTGTTAAGTGACACTCCACGGCCCTGCACCACCTTGCTTTCATGTTGGTGTCGTTTGGGGTTTCAGATGTTTGATTTTTACTGTGTGGGTTTTCACAATCCATACCCTGTTCGCCAAAATTTAGATGTTATTATCTTTCATATGTTCTTTCATTTGTGTATATAAGAACACACTTTCATATGTTCACCAAAATTTAGATGTTATTATCATGATGATTTCGAGTATATAAGCCATTTTTTATGTCGTCTGTTCATACTGCATTCCAGGGCAGAGCATTTATCTTCTCTCCGTTTTTTGTTCGCAGTTGATGTAAACCGGACAGAACAAAATACACAGAGATGAGCGAGGAATCGACTCGAGGTAGCAGGATCCCCTTCAAAAAATATATTCTCTTTCGCTTCTTGCCTCACGATTTGATTTCTCTGATGAACTGGGTGAAACCTGATTCTTGCTATCTCCACTTTCCCGATTACAGGCTAACGGTCAATATGGTGGTTTGTGGTGGTATCTACAGTCACCCCTAGATCCAACTCTATACATATGCATATTTTTATTTTATTTTAGAAACGGGGATTACCCCGGCCTCTGAATCATTGTTAGACATCATTCAGCAAGGGAGAAAATCCAACTCTATACGTATGCATATATGTTTTATATCGACACTGAATCCCCCCCCCCCACAATATTGGACTAACTAGAAATATACCCCGCACGTTGCAACGGGAAATTTTTTAATAACTACATAACGTAAATAAAAGTATAAAAATATGATACATTAAATTGTTTAAGTAAACATGAAAAATTCAATTTGCCATAGTCGAGATACTAAATTTATTCGACACGGAATATGTTTAAAATTTGTTATCATGGACAATAAAATGATTAAAAGATGATTGATATGAATTTTTCATATAGAGATTAATAAATATATTAGTGAAAATGGCATGGATAATTAATTGGCTAAGAGAAATGATGACGTGGCTAGCTTGCATGTGAAGATAAACAATTTAAATGACCTCATAGTGGGGTGACATGGGCAATTGATTGGCTAAGAGAATGAATGATGTGGATAGCTTGCATGTTGAGATAGACAACTAAAATGATCATGTAGTGAGATTTTGCTTTATAAGAGATATAGATTACCAGAACACACTTATGATATTATTTTCACACTGGGCTAATTCTCACAACTCCAACACACTAAAAAAGCTAATAGTGTAACCAGTGGACAAAGTGTGTGCTATATCCCCGAAACCAACAAATATTTTTACATACCATTCACGCAAGGCATTGATATAAGTTGTGTCTTTGCAACTGTAGATACTGATTAGATACACTATTTCATACCAGTTACTCTTGATAGAGAGGAAGGATCCATTTTCTTAGATTTCCTTTTTCTATTTATTCTACATAACTTTCTCTCTGTTCACACTTCTTTAATCAGGTGTTGGTCTGATGTCAACTGCTGAAAGAAATACAACACGCCATTTCTCATACCATTAAACAAAGGTATTAGCCTACTGATTTCTTTTCACAAATATACCACATCAGTAGAAGTGTAGGACCTTTCTTCTCTACACAGGAATGTAACATAATTTGTGTATTGTTATATTTTACCATTTTAATCTCCCAAAGCATACTTTAGTTGGCAGATTTAACAGAAAGAATAGCAGCACTGTTTTAACAATTGATTCCAATGTACGATGTAGGTTTGAGGACATAGACATAGAGTTAGCAAAGATTATTAGTTTTGCACTCTTTTGGTAGTACTCCCTCCATACCAGTGCATAGGGCATTTTACGAAAATCAGATTTTTTCAAAACACTTAGGCGTGAATCATTAACTTTCTTCCTCGTCTTCCTCATTTCCCACACAGCTCCTCGTTTGACACCCTCACTTAGCCGGATTTAATTGCCGTGTAAATAGCGATTAATAGCTCGTGTTTATGACTGCATGTGGCCAAGCCAGTGCATGCTACAGTTTGCTGGTTAATGATTGGCCACTCTAAAGAAAAAAATGGAAGCCAATAGGCATGGGCAAGTAGTAGTGCATGCATGCATAGCTCATGGAGGAAGTCAAGCAATATGCAATTGATTAGTTTTTCTGGCGTGATTTTCTAACAAAATTTATGGCCTACACAAGCATGGTGATTGGCTAGTTTAACAACATTAATTTTTCTTCGCCCAGTCTCGTTGCGCCTTGGTCACGCTGTAACACATTAGGTGCCTTATGCACCGGTATGGAGGGAGTACAGTATTGGGATTTCATGGCACTGATGTGATCATATAATGCTTGAGATGCAAATCTAATGGGTTAATGCTTTTAGAGAATAATGTAACAATACTGCATTTTAGTAATTATAATGCACTGACCATTTTTATCGATCAGAGATAGCATTTAGACAGCAACACAAAAGTCCAAGCAAAGGAGTTAGTTGATATAATTTTTCAACGGCTCCAATCCGAGAAAATATGGACCTAATTGCCATAAATCTCGCTCATATTGTTGACCATAGATCATTTGTACTTCAACAACAAACAGATTATGTCAAAATGAAAAGGACTATGGCTTGCTAAAAGTTACTTGGTCAACCATGACAGCACCATCACTACTGTTTTTTTTTCTCACCGGATACTTGCAGTCTGTCTCATATAGGGGAAATTGGATATGGAAGTGCAAATCAAGCTTTAGCCTACACATCACCATTTGGGTTTGTCTACAGATATTATTGTAAGAATAGCAAGTTTTGTTTGTTTTCCTTAGGTTCGAACATTTCATGCCATCTAAGTATACTAAGTGCAACTTAGTATAGTTGTGTTAAGAAAAACACTTAACATGGTGTCCTCTGCTTTGTTACAACACTGCCAAAACAGTATTGAGATTATTACAAGTTGGCTTCTCCTTAAAAGTTTTTTTAGGCGCCAGATTAAATTCTGATTGGCATTTCCCCTAAAGAAAATCTGATTTCACGTGTGGTGGCTGACTGTACTTCTTTTCATTATTTCAGGCACAGTCTGTTGTAAAGTATATAAAATGCATGTTCCTGTTCTATTTTCATTTTGGCCTCTCTTTTGACCAAACTGGTTGGCCAATTTGTCTCCCTTGGTGAGTATATTGCATGGATGAAGATAGAGCGAAATTTTATATTCTAAACACAAGCTACTCATCTGCATTCTGCCTCAAAAGGTTAGAAATTTAATGGCCTATGCATTCTCCTTTTATCCTCTCTGTCACGAGTCATCTTTTTCGTTCATTTCCTTTTTTCTTCTTCTTACATCTCCTGAGCTAGATCAAGACCAACCGTTCGCCACCGTACTAGCCGGTGAGATCCACATCACCCCTCCAATCTATCTCCTCTCCCTGTTTTCCATCCTCGCGCAACACGCTACCCAGAAGCTTGACCTCCCTTGCCTCGCCCCGGCCCACACACAGCCAATTGATGCTAGATTGATCGACGTGATTCAGTTGGTGCCTGTCGCGCTGCTATTAGCAAAGCCTCAACTGGTGTAGAGCACACCATCATCGTCGCCGCCTGTTGTAGGAGAGCACGATGCCACGCTGATGCTCACAACTCGGGTGATGTTTTGTGTGTCGACTACAACGATGGTGCTCAACAGGTGTGCTTCCAAAACCGAGGAAGTTGTGGTGGCGTCCCATGCAATGTCGACCATGATTTTTAAACACGGGGAATGTTGCAGAGGACGTCATTCAACGGTTGTTTCGTACTACATCGGCCATGTTTTAAAAACACGCGAGATGTTGCAGAGGACGTCATGTTTTTTTTAAAGAGGATGGTGTGTCCAATGACTACCATTTCTTGCAACCGAGGTTGTGTTACGATGAAGTTTGCAACACGGATCACGTTGCAACGGAGGTTGGGCGAGCCATCGCGCGGTCGACATCGCACACATCGACGGCTCACGACCCGATCGATCTCTTTAAAAGATCAACCAATCGACCCATAGCATGCTCAAAATGGTTCAGGGAAAGAGTCAACGAGCAAGTATCTAGAAATGGAATGCCTTACTTGGGTACAATATAATTTTAGAACCATTTAAATTTCAGCTTCTTTTAGGAGAAAATAAATTTTAGCCAGTCAAAGTTTCGGCCCACGCAGGAAGCAACGGCTCTAATCTCACTCCCTCCCGTCGGAACTAGCCGTTGCGACCTTGCGTGCGGCGGCCCTGTCCCCGCCGTTTCCTTCCCCCCAATCCCCCGTTCCCCGATCCCTACAAATACAGCTCCCGATCAAATCCCCAAACCCCACAAGTCACCGAGCAATCCGTGGCTTTCTCTTCTCTCCCCTTCCCTCTCGTGCTCGCCGCCGCCGCCTCCCCTTGTCGATCTCGATCCTGCTCGCTAATCCGCTCGTTTTGATCTCGTTCGATCGATTGATCTGCCGCGTTTTGCTGTTGTGATTACTGTTGTTTGCTTGCTTGTTTGTTTCTTCTAACCATGGACGCAGGATCCCACTCCATCTCTTCTTCCGCCAAGAACCGCGTCGCCGTGCACCGCGAGCCCCTCCAGGAGGCCGGATCCCACCCCTACATGCCACCGCTCAGCACCAGCTCGCGCAACCCGGCGGCCAAGTGCTACGTGAGTTATTTCTTTCTCAGATCCCGCAGATTTCGTGTGTGCGCATGTAAGCTGTTCGATGGAATTCCTGATCCGTGTTTTTTTTCCTTTCTGTGCGTGCAGGGGGACAGGTTCATCCCGGACCGGTCAGCGATGGACATGGACATAGCGCACTACCTGCTCACGGAGACCAAGAAGGATAAGGAGAACGCGGCGGCCTTGTCGTCGTCCCCGTCCAAGGAGGCGTACCGGAGGCTTCTCGCTGAGAAGCTGCTCAACAACCGCACGCGGATCCTCGCCTTCAGGAACAAGCCGCCGGAACCGGAGAATGTCTTCGCTGCTGCCGACACCGTTTCTTCTTACCAGGCCAAGCCGGCCAAGCAGAGGCGCTACATTCCCCAGGTATACATGCTCATTCTTCTAGTTCTACTGATGCATTGAAGCTACATATGCGGTACCATTTGGTGGTGGTTACTGATGTAGATTGACAACTGCAGTCTGCCGAGAGGACTCTGGATGCACCGGACCTCGTCGATGACTACTACCTCAACCTGATGGACTGGGGGAGCAGCAACGTGCTGTCCATTGCGCTGAGCGACACCATGTACTTGTGGAACGCCTCCAATGGATCTACGTCTGAGCTCGTCACGGTCGAGGAGGACAACGGTCCTATCACCAGCGTCAGCTGGGCTCCTGATGGCCGCCATCTTGCTATTGGGCTCAACTCCTCTGACGTTCAGCTCTGGGACACCAGCTCCAACCGCCTGGTTAGTGTCCAGCATCTGTAACCAATGTTATATATGTGTCTTGCTAACCTGCTTGATCACATGCTGAATTACATTCTTCTTTGTATGCAGTTGAGGACTCTGAAAGGTATGCACGACTCAAGGGTCGGTTCGCTGGCATGGAACAACAACATCCTGACGACCGGCGGCATGGACGGTAGGATCGTGAACAACGACGTAAGGATCAGAGATCATGCCGTGCAGACGTACCAGGGGCACAGCCAGGAGGTGTGTGGGCTCAAGTGGTCTGGCTCAGGGCAGCAACTGGCGAGCGGTGGCAACGACAACCTTTTGCACATTTGGGACGCGTCGATGGCATCCTCGATGCCGTCCGCAGGCCGCAACCAGTGGCTGCACAGGCTTGAGGACCACACGGCCGCTGTGAAGGCGCTAGCATGGTGCCCATTCCAGAGCAACCTGCTGGCAACTGGTGGTGGAGGTAGCGACCGCTGCATCAAGTTCTGGAACACGCACACCGGTGCATGCCTCAACTCTGTCGATACTGGATCACAGGTGTGCTCCCTTCTGTGGAACAAGAATGAGAGAGAACTGCTGAGTTCACATGGATTCACGCAGAACCAGCTGACATTGTGGAAGTACCCTTCGATGGTCAAGATGGCTGAACTCACCGGCCATACCTCCCGCGTCCTGTTCATGGCACAGGTACATCTTTCTCGCCATTTTCTTTACAGATAGTTTCGACATGTTAACCTGTTCATTGCCTGATCACCTTGTCATGCTGTGGAATTGCAGAGTCCTGATGGTTGCACAGTTGCATCAGCTGCTGCGGATGAGACCCTCCGCTTCTGGAACGTGTTTGGTACTCCTGAGGTGTCCAAGCCTGCACCCAAGGCTTCTCACAACGGCATGTTCAACAGCTTCGCCCATATCCGATAAGACGAACAATGTCAACAATCTCTTGAACATACAGCTGGGTTGTGTACAGAAAATAGGCTAAATACCTGGGTATATACTGCTGATGTACTGCCTTAATTGTGGATAAGGAAATATACGGATGGAGCCGCCGCAATTCGGCTCCCGGGGATGTAGGCACATTGCCGAACCTCGTTAACAAATGCTCTGTGTCTTTTGTTGGCTGTGATTGCTTTACTTTTTGTGCATATTACTCGTATTTTGTTCATGGTATATTTTTTGAATTGTTACTGGGTCTGGAAACTGAACCTGAATAAGCTGTGCATGATCTGGAAACTGGACCTGAATTGTGTACAGAATCTTGTTTGATTTTTGGCTTTCAGAAGTCCACAAATCCTGTTTTCCTACCAGTACAGCAAAAGATGAGTTGATTTGTTGTTTGGGGGTGAACAAACATCAAAAGATGAGTTTGATGTAAACGGCAACACAGGTATGTTTCTGATGTTTTGTCTCTTAATCTTTTGAAAATTGAACTGAATCTACTGAAGGTTCTCAAGAGGAAAGGCAGGTGGCTTCCAGGACGTTTTTTTAACTTCCTTTTTCCTTGTTACCGCATCGCATCTCTGCTGTTCCCGCGTGACTGCAATTTGCTTGTGGGCCGTGACCGCAGCTTGCCTTCACGGGGCGGGGTCGGGGTGTTGCCCGCGAGGTGTTCGGGCTATTGCACGAGCCGAGCAGAACGGCCTCCATTGGCACGGATGGACGGGCATTGGTGTGAGGTAAGGACGCTGAGATATTTCCTTTCCTTGCCGAGTTCGTTTGTCAACTTGTCATACATTTGCATTCTTGGCTGTGTAGTGTACTGCTCGTGGCATAACTCTGTGGAGGCACGACACGGGACTATGGGACTAAGAATGTACTGTAAGATCGTACCATGATATGCATGTCTCGACATTGCACGATGATTAACGAAGGTATGATTCAGGTAGGAGAACTACTGATCAGTGAGCGCACACGAATTATCATGTGTTGTTCCTTTGTTCTAGTAGTAGTTTGTAAGTGTGGCTTTAAAGACCGTGTGGTTTTATTATATGAAATCGGAGGGGGAGACCCCTCTTTTGCTGCAAAAAAAGGAATTATCATGCGCAATGCAGTGTGTGAGTCAATTTCCTAACGATTTGATCCAGCATGTAAAATCTCTGCACAGGTTTTGGATCTCTGCAAAGTGTTCATATGCATGTAGTATCCTATAATATGTGGTACCAGTGAACGCACTAAGCCACTTTCTGCGAAAAAGAGCATAGTAAGCTATGCAAACATGTGTAAATCACCATCTTCTACTCTACGTCGAAGCCAACTCCAAATGAAATGGGAGTAAAAGACAATGCAAGCAAATACTGAGACGACAGAGTCAAGGCATTTCTACCAAAGCTAGATAAGTGATAACAGTAAACAGTTAAGATATGACAGATTTTACAGTTTTCCGAGTTAGCTAATGCTTAAGACAAAGTTCTCTCCAAGCTTGATCTAATAACTTTGCTCATCGACAGAGCTAACAGAAAATAAATTACTACTCCAGGAGAGCTGTAGACTAGGAACTTCTTCCAATAGTTATTATGGTTGCTAATGCCTAGTTGAATATGTCAAATGCCTGGTGCTGTATATCAACTGCTTGAAGGATCCTCTTTGCCACTGCACAAGCATAAACCGAGGAACCTTCAGAGACCTGCGTTATTGTGGTTGATAGAACATTACTGTCAATGACAATCAGCAATATGCGGAAAGGAGTTCGTGATGCTACATAAAATAAATAATACTGCCAGTACCTTAGTATTAAACATGAATATGTAGTGATCACCAATTATCCCTCCAACCACATGGATGATCTCAAGATGGAATTCATCAAGAACCTTTGCAACATGAAGCAAGGAGTTGGCCTTCTTCTTTTCTGTGAGCTTGATGTTTATTTCATTTTCCACTATGCGAACATCAACATGGCATTCCTTTGACCTCCTCTGAACCCATGAGCTTCTTATGGCCCCATCAAGCTGATTGTCTTGCTCATCCCTCATTGGCCTCATCGATGAGCTTTCACCATCAGCAGCTGCCTCGTCATCCAACTTTCTTATCTTTCTCCTATTAGTTCCATGCCACTTCTGTTCCACTAGGATCTTCAGTTCCTTCACTGTTCGATTCAGCTCATCTATGTATTCAATGGCATCCCCTACTATTGAAGCCCTGTCATTCTATAGAATAGTTCTGTAACACATTAGTGCCATATCAAACATATATGAGCAATTCCCCCAAAAAGTGCAACCAAGATTTTGGCACATTGTTTATGTTTTCATCGAGTAAATCAGGAACTGTTGTCTAATCGGTTAAGTTTAGATCGCTAGAGAGGTCAATACTTTGTGCAATGAGGACAATAATACCGCCTTATGAGACATCAAAGTACATAGGTTTACTAAAAAATAAAAAAATCAGTATACATATGAAATATTGATTGCTTTCAGTTTCTCTCATTAACTAGAAGGTACTAACACACTCAAGCAAGATAAATGGGATAAATAGCATGTCACTATAAGTAGCTGCAAAGAGCAGCACAACGAGCAACTATTTCATAGCAATCATGTTCCATGGGAATCAGCCTGAAGATAATGTAGCAACAGAGTCTGAAGAACTATTCGTCAGAAAGTTCAGCAGAAGCATATTATCGAACACATATTTCTTTCAATCTACATCAGACAGATGACAGTTTTGCGAATGGGTTTCTGTTGATGTTTTTATAAAGCACGGGTTTATTAGACTGCATAGTGCTTTTGAGTGTCTTAACACATCGAGAATAAAAGGATGAAGTTATTCAGAAATTCAGTGCTTTTGAGTGTCAACACATCGAGGATAAAGGGATGAAGTTATTCAGAAATTCAATTATCTTCACAAAACCAATGAAAACTAGAAAGTGGCCTGAAATTTGAATTCTTAGCTTCTGTTAATTAGTTATTATGCACATCTAGCATCATTGAACACACCCTAATGGTTAGCTTATATAGTTGACTATTTTGTACATCTGATAATCATTAAATCTGCTAAAATTTGCAAAATGATGAACAAGACAAACCTTGGTAGGATTGGGGAAGAGCTTTCTTAAAGTCTGATACTTCACATTCAGCTGTTCCCTCCTCTCTCTCTCAGTCGCAAAATTAGCTTTTCCTTTTCCCTTTCCGAACTCACCCTTTCCTCTTCTGCCCCCCAGTACAGTTTCAAATTGCCTGTCATCTATATCCTGAAAAAGATCTCCTCCGACACTTCCAACCCCAAGCATGGCATCTCTTTCATCCTCACAGGGGAACATCCCATAATTTTGCGGCAGTGACTGGCAGATATCCTTTAGTGTATGAGATTGGGTAGGATGGTACCCTAACTGCAATGCTGGATCACTAGTGTACATTAACCCACTGTCAGGAATTGCTGGCACTCCTGTGAACTCACCATTAAGATCCAAATAGTTGGTACCACTTAGTGCCGTATCACCAAAGACAGATGATGTTGCAGGGAACACTGGAGCCATAGTGCAGTGGAGAAGGTTTAAGAGATCAGGAGCTGGAGTGTAAGCACTGTTTGGATAAAGTGCAGCATCATATTGTTGAATCTGTTGTTCCACCAGTATGTTTCGTGGATCTTCGCTGATCTGATGGTTGATGATTTGGTCTTGAATGGTGCAGATAGAAGCATCCCAAGTTGCTGTTTCCACTGGTGGCATATCCTGCTCCAAACCAATTCCTAGTTGATGCTGAAGCTGGTTGATTGCTCTTGCAGCTTCAGAAGAAAGATTGGTCGAATCAGAAAGGACTTCTGCAGAAAACGAGTGCACCTTGAATCTCTGTAGCTCAATATTTGTATTGTCGTTGCATTTAGGAGCTAGAGAAGAATCATGGGTCAGAGATCCTGTCATGAGATTATGATCATGGGAACCTTCAAAATAGTCAGCCCCAACAATCATTTTGACGAAACAGTGCCTGACACCTTCAACCCAAATCTAGAACCAACACAATATGAAAACGGATGAGCATAGAAAGAAATGCAATGAAGAACAGGATTTTAACAGAGAATCAAATGCAAGAGGAAACCGAATAAACTTGGAGTGCACATACTAAGGGGAAAAGATGACTCAACAGGAATGTAGCAGCAGCAGATAGAATTCAATTGGATATGGAAATTGCAGTTGGCCTGGTTGTTTTGGTTGTTGCAAAAGAGGTGGAGCCGTGGAGTTTTAAGCTATGCAATGTGGCTGTCTGTTCTTCCGTGCAGAGAAGACTCATGTAGCATGATTAATAAGACATGAAGCAACTTTGCTTGTTCCAGACCTAACAAACCTCTTACCATCTTTTTCTGTTCCCTAATCCTATTCATAGTGATGTTTGATACAATGTGCTTCAACTACCACAGGCTCAGTAACCAAGCAGCAAAATGTTTAGTAGCACGAAATAATTTGTATGGTAATTAACTCAGTAAGTGCAAGATGATCAGTAAAATGAAGCACATGAAATCCATGGTGGCTGAATGTTTTGATTTTTAATCTCGCCAACTAAGACTTAAAGAAGCAACTGTTAATCAGGAATTACATCTAGCGAACAGTAGCAAGAAGCACTAGAAGAGAACATACCTATCTTTTTGGTACAGCTGATGATTGAATGAATGAGACTTGGTTCATGAAGTTGTAACTTCAAAAATCAGGAAGCCTAGTTTCTGTGCCACGCTAAGAATATTATAGTGGTAACTCATGAAACTATAATTTGGTTGTCACACAAATTTGATGGGACAGAAAATAACAGAATGCACCCATACTAAAGGTCAATGTCAAGGACTATCATATGGTTATTATTGTTTCTGTTATTATTAGGAGACAGAAACGAGAAAGACGGAAAGCTCACACCCTTTGAATTTGGCATCTCTGATGTTATTCACCCATAGGAAGTTGAGAAATGTAGGTCATGCCTTCTGCCCCCTTAACATATTATATGAATGTACTGGTTTAGTTCTTCTCTCAGAAAATAGAGCTACAACTACCTACAACTACAAGATTGCAAGTATCCAAAGAGTACATGATCTTGTATTGTGGAATATTCATATCAGCTTATTCTTTTGACATCTATGTTTTTGTGTACATTGATTTGATATTCATGGTTTGCTAAAATATGAAAAGTGTAGATTTTTTCACCTTCATGGTACCGATTATTCATTACTGTGAATGAACTTGAAAAGATAGTTGATGGATCAAGTACTAAATCACTAGCCACATGAAGGAAAAAAACTTCCATCAGCATATATGTAGCATTAACCCGTTTTTCTAGTAAGCTCGCTGCTTCAAGAAAAGAAAAAAAGTAAAATTGAGGGATGATAGAAAGTACATATCTCCTATAATGTCACTAATGGGGCATCATATCATCAGTTGCTGTTGTATGTTTATATAATTTACGGAGAAGTGTTATTCAAATACTAAACCTTTATGTTTTGCATTCTGAAATAGCACAAGCAAGCTTGGAAGCTGAAGAACAGGTAAGGGCAGGCAATCGTGCCAGTTGCCATTGCCATTCATTGTTAATTTTTGAGAACATTTGATCTGAACTTCTCAACTAACAGACTTTCAGGCTTGCGATTTACTGGCAGTGACTTGTTTTTAATTTACTGGCACATGGACCGAGACTTCAGGCTTGCGGTGATACCCTGATACTACCAGGTAAGAGTAGTTTTTAGACTGATCATGTGATATTCTCCTGGAGATGATCATGGCTGACATACGACGGCTAGGGGAGGAAAATGCCGTGTCCTTTCCTTGCTTGGGCTGGATTAATTTTCGGCATGCGGAACGCATTGGCGGATTTGGCCGCGCACCCTCTCGTAACGGCATTCATTCTTCCGTGCAAAAGGGTACGGATCCTTCCTTCCTTCTTCAACCCTCAAGTCAAGTCCCGAGCGCTTCGCCGTGGACAGCTACCCTCGCCCTCGCCGGCGACCGCACCGGCCGGGCCCTCCCTCCACCACGATGCGGGATTTATCCCCTCCAGGCGCTGACCGATTTTGACCCTGAACTGGCGGTCTGTGGCCCACAGGTCAGGGAGAAAGGGATTGATTTGAGAGTTTTTTATTTATTTTGTTGTGTGTGGGTTCCATATGTAGATGAGAGAGGGTCTTCCTCTGTTTTTTCTTTCTTTTGGATGGGTCTTCCATGAAAGTGAGATAATCCCTCTGCCACTTTATAGGCAGGGGTGGTTTGGACCAAAGTAACACTACAATGACTTTGGCCGAACCACATGGCGATGAAAGGTCATTCAGTTGATGTTAAACGCAAGACTAAGGGTAAATTTGAGCAGTCCTTCGAGGACCTAGCTTCCCTCCCCTTCCGTGTCGCTCCCACGAGCGACAAGGAGGGGGAACCCTAGCCACGACCCTAGTCCCCCTCGTCCACATCTCCTCCCTCGCCACTGTCGGCTCCCGTTGACGGGAAAAGCCTGGTCAGCCTTAGCGGTGGCGGGGTATCTCTTCCCCCGCTAGATGGCGGTCGAACGTTTAGTAGGCAAGAGTAGGCTTGGGCATTTTTCGGGCCGGGCCGGGCCTAAAAAAGCTCGGTGCCCGGCCCGGCCCGACCAACAAGTTGCAGAAATCGGGCCCGAGCCTGACAAAGTCCGACTGTCCCGACCCGACTCTTCGTTGTTTCACATTTTTTGAAAGCCTGATCCCGGCCCGACTAGTGCATTTAGCCCGATTTTAAGGCCCGAGCCCGACCCGATGTGCAAGGCCGGCCCGTCCCGGCCCGAGATTTTCGGGCCGGGTCCCGTCGGGCTGTCTGGGTCGGGCTGCCCATTGCCAGGTCTAGGCAAGAGGAGCCAAGGTGGTCTTTTAGTCCTAGACGAAGAGAGCAAGGAGGAGGTCGTAGTTGTTGAAGAAGACGGTCATCAGAGAAGGAGGTGGTCGTAGTTGAGCTGCAAGCTACCATCGACCTTCCAATCCAGCGACTTCCAAGCTGCTGCCCGACTGAGCGATAGAGAGGGTGATGGCTACTTTAGCCGGCAGCTGTCGCCACTTCAGCGTCCATAGGCAGCGGCGACAGGGCTGATGGTGGCGACGTGGGCCGTATCGGAGGACATAATAGGCAGCGAAGGATCCCCAATTGGTGGCATCCAACGGCGTGACGACGCAGTGGGGAGGAGGTTGGGCTTGGTTGAAGTTGCGGGTCAAAGGGGGATGGTCAGGGGGTTAGTATGAGGAGAATCTCGGTCGCGCAGGAGAGAAAGATGAGGTTGGAGGCGAGTCGCGTGCGTGTGCGAGTGTTTGAGCAGTGTTGCCGCTGCCGCAAATATCCAGCACGCCGAGCGGTTGTTTTAGGTAGTCTAAAAACTGGTTTAGCCTTTGGTCGGGTTTTAGGTAGGTGTTGAAGGTATCTTTTCATCTTCAAATAGTAAAAAAAATCATACTATTAAAAAAGGCCAACACTACACATTTGTCGTTCGGTGTTTTTTATACATCCACCGCCTTTCAAATCGTACGATTGAAACATGGCAGCCATTAGATTTCATCAAACCTCGTACTCCTTTGTAACAAAGATTTCATTGTGTTCCGATCATTGCAGTTGCAAAGCGTTTTTTTTCTCATAAAAATGGCATTGCAAAAAAACCAATCGTCGTCGGCACCGCTTTGCAATAGAACCTCTGTTTTAAAGTCTTCAAAACATCTACTATTTTTTTATTACACTAAATCAAATTTTTTTCTCCATCCACACTCTGTTATCTTTCTCATCCATCTTGCAACAAGGTATCTGTTGCAAATGAGTGATCAATTGATACGCGGTTAAGACGTAGATACACACCGAATCATAAGTCCATCCAACGGTTATGGAGGTGGCGGATGCGCGCGCGATCTTCAGTGGGGGTGATGGGGGGATCTTTTTCCATTAGAAAACGCGGCTGCTCTTGGAGATGCAATGTGAACTACTTGTAACACTGAATGAC
The DNA here is from genome assembly GCA_950022295.1 of Bromus sterilis. Lineage (NCBI taxonomy): Eukaryota > Viridiplantae > Streptophyta > Magnoliopsida > Poales > Poaceae > Bromus > Bromus sterilis. The sequence continues at coordinate 13,791,601 of OX465596.1, forward strand.
TGAAATGGTTAATTTTGTGTTATATGCAGATGCCAACGGCGCAACTCGTCTCCGCGTCCTCTGCCCCTAGCTAGCTGCTACTGCCGGCGCAGGTGGTCGAGCGCCTGCGCCAGCGTCGGCGCGAAGCGGGTGGCGTTGATCCGGACGTTCTGCTTCGCGAGGTACAGCTCAAACACCTTGTCCCAGCCGCTGCGGTGGACGGCGGCGGGGTCCTTGATCGCCGGGTGCTCCGGCCCCAGCGTCTCCATTAGCGAGCTCTCCTCCGCGCTCACGCTGTAGTCCAGGTACCTCAGCCCCATGTCCGCCGCGGGCTCGCTGAACTCCGCCCTCGCGATCGGCTCCATGTTCCCGTACGGCACCACCTGGATCAGCACGCCGCCCGGCGGCAGGAACACCGCGTTCGTCAGCCCCGCGCCGTGCATGCCCAGCACCACGTCGAACGAGTTCACCTCCCGCGCCTGCTCCACCTCCGCCTCCGGCGTGCCGTCCCCGCCCCGCAGCTCCGTCACCACCGCCTCGAACCCCGCCGCCTCCGCCGCTTCCGCCACCTCTTGCTCGTTCAGGATCCGGCGGTAGTGCCCCCGGTGGATCAGCAGCAGCCGCGGCTTCTTCTCCGGCTCATTGGTCAAACTCGCCGCCGCGCCGCGTGGGAGCGCGTAGGTCTCGCGCAGGAACCGGGTGAAGTCGGCCATGGAGAGGCGGCCCCCCGGCACCAGCTCGGGCACGATGCTCAGCTCCTTGTCGAGCCGGAGCCCCACCGTGACGCGCGGGAAGCACCGCACCTGCGCGTCGCCGTCCATGTCCACGGCGTCGTACCTGGACAGCCCCCGCAGGAAGGCGCCGTACTTGACCGGCCACCGCGGCTTGAACTGGACGTTGCTGATCAGGAACATGACCTCGCCGTGGTACCGCCGCGACGCCACGAACAGCGGCACCAGGATGTCGGCGTAGGCGTGCCAGTAGTTGGCCGCGTACCCGCCGATCGCGAACAGGACGGCCGGCGTGTCGTGGGTCACCGTGCACGGCGGGGCGGCGGCCCGGTCTTGCAGCTGCGTCACGGTGACCTTCTTGAGGGTCGCGAACCTGCGCGAGTACGGCGTGATCATCCACTCGCGGCGCTCCGGCAGGCTCGCCGCCGGGACGAGGGTCACCGACAGGGCTGTGCCGTTGGTGCGGACGTCGCCGTCGACTTCGCAGGTGTCGGAGCGGCCCTCCATGTTGCACACCACCTTGCCATTCTCTGTCGCACGTAAAAAAGAGAGTTAAAATTTCACCATGGTTAATAAAAACTAGTAGTAGTAGCAAATTTGCCTCAAATATTTAAGAGCAATAATATTCTAAAATTTGTCTGAAGTTAAACTTCATAAAGTTTTACCAACTTTATAAAAAAACTATTAACATTCATAATACAAATCCAATGTCATTAGATGCAAGTTTTCATATTGTATAGCTTCGATATTTTAGATGTTGATATTTTTTAATATAAAATTAATTAAATTTTATGAAATTTAACTTTAGATAAAGCTTATACGTGAAGTAAAAAGAAACGAAGGAAATACTAGTTCATTCTGACCGCGATTAGCTGAAATCAGGGGAGCAGTAGTCATAGAAATGTACTAATGCACACATATTATTTTAAGCTTTGAGTGGAAGTAGGATTTTTTAATATTTAGAATCACCAGAAACATAAAAATTTTGCAGGTTACTTAGCCATGATCAAGATCAGATGAATCAAACAGTATAGGGTATTGCTAGATAACAGATGATGTATAACCGGTGGATTTGGGTGGAGTTGTAAACTTGTGGAGGCCCCTGTGCCTTTCTCCTTCTTTAATATATGATATGCACGCTCGTGCATATTTGAGAAAAAAAAAAGATAACAGATGATCAAATAGTATAAGGGTGTGGCTAGAGTGACATTTCTTTTTTTTCCTTTTCTCCTTTTCTAACTCTTTTCCCCTTAAACTTTGTTTTATAATATATGCATATAATTTTGGTTGATTTCTTAATTGAGGTTAAGCCCATTGGATGGTTAGAGGATTAGTTTTCCTAACATAACAGAAATAAAACCCTAGGTTTAACGTTTTGATGTCTCATAAAAAAAGTATTCTTTCAATGGAAAGAGAAGTTCAAATAGACAACGAGACGTCTGTGTTGTATTCGTTAAATCTCAAAATTCATCGAATCAAAATCAATTGTGCTCATAAAAATAGGACGTGCATATTTACTTTCATAAAGATGAGTGTATGCACATATTTATAAGCGTCATTGTCTGTATTGTTTTTCTCGAAAGAAAAAATAGTCATGTGGCGAGGAAAAAAATAGAAGCATAAAGAAATATAAAATAAATCAAACGTTATAAATACCAGATAAAAGAGAAAGCCAGAAAAACAAAATCCGTATCGATCTCTAGCGTAAAATATGATGGATTTTTCTTTTTGAAAAGGGGCAGCCCCAGCCTCTGCATCGGTTGATGCATGCGGCCTTTATTAACTTTATCAAACGTCATTCGTTTATTACATCATGGGTCGCACAAAGTTGCGACAAAAATCAGTCATCTAAAAAACAAGCAAAACATGAAGAGCCTGTGCATCAACATGTAATTCTACGCTCAGAACGCCAGCTGAACTGGGCAAATAGCTCCGATGCGACCGATTCCAGGTGGCTGCACCCAAAATCCATTGCGCTTCGCTTGTCGTATGATGGATATAACATCGACTTAAACTTTAATTAATTCTAAATCGAGTTAGAAAAATCGATGCTAGTATAATACTGCCCAGTGACATCGGAGATAGGGTTCACTCTTCCCCACATGTTGACTTCGATCCGATCATGCATGCTCATTTTTCCTTTTACCGATTTACGATGACCTTGAATTCTCAAACTGAATCAAACAAGCAAGCAAATACTCCTCCGTAAACTAATATAAGATGTTTTAGATCACTAGTTTAGTTATCTAAAACATCTTATATTAATTTACAAAGGGAGTAGTACGGAGCACGACCGAAACATACACGAATGTTCACCTGTTGTTTCAGCGGGAGCTTGGATATTATCCACGATCTGTGGTACTTCCGTAACGACAGCTTCTGCAAACAAAGCAAAGCAGCAAGAACCTCAGACGAGGAGTTTACTGACATTTGAAGTTTTAACATGTAAATATGAACTGTAACACTTCACCTGTTTCACCGGGAGCTTTGGCATGATCGATCCGTTGTGCTTCCGTGATGACAACCGCTGCAAATTAGTGTAAGCAATAGGCTTCCGGGCGTGAGATATGGACTGGGAAATATGGCGATTATTACTGCTGAGGCCAGCCAAATGGAGGATTCATTGCTTACCATGGGGTGTGCTGACCGCGAAATGCTGAGCTACAAGATAGGTGAGGAGCATGAGGAGGCCGCCGGCGACGAGGCTGGCGTTGAGGCGCCTCTTTGGGCTCACCGCCTCTTTACGTTGCTTCGCCTCGCCGCCGCGCATCGCAACCTCCCGCTGCCGCTGCCGGCCGCCGCTGCTCTCTGCAGTCTGCACTCTGTCTGTAAGGCCGTAGCTGCTGGATATCTTGCCTTTGAAGTGGGTCTTCGTGGAGTATAATAGTGTCTCGAGGCTAATCTCGTGGGTTGGGGTAAATTAAGTGTGCAAATTAAAAAATGCGCACATCGTTGGCTCAACGGAGTCGTGCCATTCATTGCGATTCCATTTTTCCTCCTAGAGATTGACGCCCATTGGTTTTTGCCCACATGCATTCTTCAAGGTCGCAGCAACGTGACGTGGGTTTCTACTGTACTCTCTTCCTTCCGGGGTTGAATTTTAAAAATCTCACCAATCAAGGGTAGATGGTGAGTGTGTTTATCATTACACTAATTGCATTGCGTGTATATGTGATCAATAAAAAATTATTTTTTTACATGTATTGATAAGTTTTATTTAAATCACATGTATTTATCATTTTCAATGCACACATATTCACAAATATTTTTGAAAATTCTCGTTGAAAATGGGATGAGGCTATCTCACATATGGAGCGGCCACACCCGGCGGCGACGCGCGGTAGTCCTAGCGGGACGAGCTAGATGAGAAAGGAATGAGCGCCCAGTGGTGAGGCTCGGGCGGATAGGCGACAGGGGCGCCCGGCAGTGAGCCGGCCGGGACGTGCGGCCACTGCGGCAGCCATCACCTAGCGGCGGCGCGGGGCAACCTTAACCCAACGAGCGAGACACGGGGTGGGGCTTGTCTGGCTGGTTTCGTGAATCTGGCTCGATGATGGGTCTTGACTGATCCAATGGCAATGGTGGGTAATTTAACCCAAACTACATGGATAGGTTCCAAAAGGTAGGCAGCAGAAGCCAGTAAAACACGTCGCGAGCAGCTTTTTCTCGTATGTGCATTTGTAGATGCGCTTTGATAGAATCAGAACCGGTAGTTTCGCTCTTTGGTTGTGATTCGGCTGCCAAGCAGCAGAATCGGGCAGCAAAAGCTAAATCAAATAGGGCCTAAAATGTGGGTGCATACTCTTACATCAGTGGCGGAGCTTGGGCTAAAATCATGAGGGGCCATTGGCTTGGGGGGGGGGACCTAATCTATATGGGCTGATTTTTAGTGAACAAATAGGTCTAATACTAACATATATACAAATGTTTTCACATGAGATGGGGGCCACCACCTAGGTTGCCCCCCATTAAGCTCCGCCACTGCTCTTATTAAGAATGAGTGTATGTGAGTTACTGTTTTTGTACTTCCTACGATCCACAAAAAATATCGCTTATTTTATACTAAACTAATACAAATTTGTATTAGATGAGCAACACGTATTATGAATCAAAGAAAGTATCATATTTATAAAAAATTATTTCCTTTGAAAAAGAATGAAAAATCCAATGGGGTCACCAGCGGCGACTGAGGTAGACCAAGAGCACATTATGGATTATGGTATCCAAGCATGTGTAAATCATCTAGCTCCTGTATTGTGTTTTCAAGCCAATTACATGTGAGATTAACAGAGGAGACAATGCATTAGCAAACACCGAGACAAAAACTAGAAAAGTGGTAACAGTAAGAAGTTTATGAGTTAACATGGCTAGATTATCAAATTCTGCGTGCCGATTTAGAAACTTTGCTCGCTGGGAGAACAGACAACTCCAGGACAGTAGTGGACCAGGAACTTCTTCAGATAGTTACTATGGTTGCTAGTGCCTGGCTGAGTGTGTTGAGGGCCTGGTGCTGTGTATCCACTGCTTGAAGGAGCCTCTCAGCCACTGCAAGGGCATAAACCGAGCAGCCTTCAGATACCTGCGTTACCATGGACAATGGAGCATAATTATCGACGATAATAAGCGACGTGAGGAAAGGACTTCGTGATGCTGCTTAAATTAAACAATATCTTGCCAATACCTTAGTGTTAAAGATGAATACACGGTGATCTCCAACAGTCTGTCCAACCACGCTGATGATCTCAAGATGGAACTCCTCGAGAACCTTTGCGGCATGAGGCAGGGAGTTGGCGCTCTTCTTTTCAGTGAGCTGGATGTTTACTGCATTTTCCACTATATGGACATCAACTTGGCATTCCTTGGACCTCCTCTGAAGTCTGAACCCAGGAGTTCCTTATTGCCCCAACGTGCTGATCATCTTTCTCGTCCCTCATTGGCCTCGTCGGCGAGCTTTTGCCAACGGCAGCTGCCTCCTCGCCCGGCTTTATCGTCGTTCTCCTATCAGTTTTGCTTTTGTGCCGCTTCTGTTTCACTAGGATCTTCAGTTCCTTCACTGTCCGATTCAGTTCATGTATGTATTCAATGCTATCCTCTACAATTGAGACCCTGTCATTCTAGTAAACGGTTCTGTTGCGCATCAATGCCATATCAAACATATATGTGCACTCCAGAAAAAGTACAAGCTAGGAAGATTTATATGGTTCTGTCACGTTGTTCACTTTTTCTTTGAGTAAATCAGAAAAAGTACAAGGAAGATTTATATGGTTCTGTCACGTTGTCACTTTTTCTTTGAGTAAATCGGAAATTGTTGCTTAGATAACATCACTAGAGATGTGGGTACTTTCTGTTGGTGAGGAATGCAATAAGGATGATGACATTGTCAAGAGAAATCAAAACATAAATGGTTACTAACCGATCAAAATACATATGAAGTATCAATTATTTCTATTGCTCTCTCATAATTAAGTAGAAGGTACTAGCACGCTCAATCAAGATCTATGGGATAAATAGTTTGGTACCAGCACAGCAAGAATCTAATTTTTGGCAATCATTTTAATAGGATATTAGTATCAGACTGAATGTAATGTAGCATCAGAGCTTGAACCTAGTCTATACAACATAGAGAAGTCCAGCAGAAGCATACTATTGAGCTCGTGTTTCTTGAACCTACTTTAGATAGATGAAAGTTTTGCAAAAGTGGTTTTATTGATCTTCTAGAAAACACGGGTCTATTACACTGCATAGTATTCTGATGTTGGCACCTTTGAGCGCCTTAAAGCATCGAGAAGAAATTGATGAAGTTATTTAAAAATTCTACTCCCTCCGATCCATAATAAGTGTCGCTCATTTTGTACTAAGCTAGTACAAACTTTGTACTAGATGGACGACACTTATTATGGATCGGAGGGAGTATTACCTTCTAGTAGTTAGTTTTTTTGTACATCTGAAAGTCATTAAATAACCTAATTTGCAAAATGATGAACAAGACAAACCTTAGGACTGGGGAGGAGCATTCTCAAAGCCCAATACGCTTCATTCATCCGTTCCCTCCTCTGTCTCTCATTTGTGTAGTCGGGTAATTTTAAAGGTTCTACCATGAGATTATGATCATGCGAACCTTCGAAGTACTCATGCCCAACAATCATATTGACCAAACAGCCCCTGACACCTTCAATCCAAATCAAAACAGTATGAAAACTGATGAGCATTGAAATAAATGCTTTGGAGAACTCGATTTTGACAAAAATAATAATCAAATGAACGGGGAAATCGAACAAATACGGTATCATCTTATACGTGAACTAATCTTGAGCTAAAATAGAAATGGTAATTACTTAGAGTGCACATACCAAGGGGAAAAGATGACTCAACGGGAATGCAACAACAGAGAGAATTCGATTGGATATAGAAATTGCAGTTGGCTTGGTTGTTTCAGTTGTTGCAAAAGAGGTGGAGCTTTAAGGTATGTAATGTGTGTGTTTTCTCTTCCGTGTGGAGAAGTTGTATGTGGCATGCATGATCGATGAAACATGAAGCAACTTTGTTTGTTTCACACCTAAGAAACCCCTCATCATCTTTTTGTGCTTCAACTACCACAAGCTCGGTAACCAATCAACAAACTGTTGAGTAATCCAAAACAATTTTAATGATAAATATGACTTAGTGAGTACAAGATGATCAGTAAAATGAAGCACAGGAAATCTATGGTGGCTCAATGTTTTGCTTTTCTTTGTCTTACCAAATACTCCCTCCGTTCACAAATATAAGATGTTTTTGATTTTTTAATATGGGCTATATACAAACTGGAATCTGAAAATGAATGAACAAACACACTAAAACGTGTCTATATACGTCTGCTTTAGAAAAAAAAGTCAGAACATATAATAATCTTGAATGGGGGGGGGGAGTATCATTTAAAGAAGCAGACCGTCAGATTCAAAAAATAAGTTTCAATAATATTTTTGACCTTGTTAGCACCCTCTATGTTAGCCTTGAACATAAGAATACCGTCTCCATAAATAACAAGTGATTTACTGCAGGTACAGAAGGGGCAACTAAAATCCCTCTCATGTTAACATCGGTATTGTGAGTCTTCAACAAACAAGATAAACCTACCGCTGGCAGCAAAAACAGATAAGGTGCTATGGGATCACCTTGCCTTATACCTCTGGTTGGCTTAAATTCTTCCATTTTCACACCATTAACCATAATTCCATAACCGAAAGGAGACAATAGAAACACAAAGCATCACTTTGTTTACGCATCCTTCATTAAAGCCCGATTTGATCATAATTGCTTGCAAATAGTTCCATTCTATTCGATCATAAGCTTTTATCATTTCAAGTTTTAATGCAAAATAAGCATTATTTTTTTACTTCTAGAACGTTTCATAAAATGGAGGCATTCATAAGAAGCAACAATGTTATCCTTGATAAGTCTTCCAGGCACAAGTGCAGATTGCTCATGACGGATGATCTCTAGTAGAAATCGCTTCAATCTACTAGCCTGTACTTTGCAAATAATCTTCAAGATTATATTGCATAAAATAATAGGTCAAAATTATTGTTAGTACATATTTTGGATGATATATTTCACATGTAAGACTACAATGGTTGATACATTTTTTGGGTGATGTAGTTCACATGTAATACTATGCTAGTTGGTGCTTTTTTTAACACTATGTTTCATATGGTTATTTTTTAAATTCTCACTTTAGTGAATCAAAATGATTAACTTGTCCTTTAATTTTCATATAAACATCATAGTCGGCACTTAGGAACATTATTGACATTTCACAACATCTACAACTTCTACAGCTGGCCAACAACAGTGCAAACAAACATGTAGATTTTGATTTTAGAAAATCCAGAGCCACAACTGATTCTCAAGAATCCATAGCTACAGTGATTCCCAGGAATATGTAGCCTAAACAAAAACCTAAACTCGTGAAACTACTTTGAAAATTTCCATTCCACAAACTTCCTAATTTTTCTATAAAAAAGAGAGCCGGGAACCTGCCCGGCCTTTTTCAGATTTTTTTTAGCGTAGGCCTTTTTCAGATGTGCTAGACACCACACCTGACAGGCTCCCTAATCCTGGGCCACAGACTTTCAGATGGCCCAGGTATCCGGTGGGTTAGCCCATTAACGAAGGGAAACGGGCTTGATTGATCCATCAGTCGCTCAGATCCCCCCAGTCTTCTTCACCGCCCCCTTCGTTTTCTCAAAAAAAAAAATACCCCCTTCCCGTGCTACCTTCCGCTCCCTTGCAGAACCTTCCGCCGACGATTCTCCTCGCCACTTGACAGACCTTGCCGCAGCGGCGGCCCGGCGCGCCTGCTCCCTCCATCCCTCTCTCCCCCGATGAGGCGGCTGCCCGGTCTGATCTCCCAGGCCGCGGCGGCGGCTAGGGCCAGCGGCAGCCACGTCAGAGGCTCCAAGGGGTTCTCCAGCGTCCCCGGCGGGGACGGGTCGCCGTCGCCGCTGCCCCGGGCGTGGCTGCGGAGGCTGTGGCTCGAGGAGCTCAAAAGGGAGAAGGAGGCCGCGAGGAAGGCCCCGAGGGGATGCGCCGCGGCCGCCAAGCCCCAAGGTGTCGGCGAGGAGGATCCGCTCGCCTATTTCGCCAACGCCGCGCGCGCGTTCGTGAATTCCGGGTCCGCCGCGGTGGGGGCTGTCAGGGAGAGGGCCGGCGGCGAGGTGGCCCCGTCTAATGGCGGCCAGTATGACCTCCGGGACCTCCCGTACCTAGAGGCAAGCGGATTCTGTAACCTCTAATTGCAGCTTGTTATTTGTACCTAGTATACTCTATTTTAGAAACTGATAGCTCTGATTAGAATTGGTAGTGAAGTCGCATTGGAATCTCTAGGTTAGCTGAACAGGGCTGCGTAGTGGGATGTTGATGAGTATTTATACGAGTTATATATCAGGATACTGGACAACTGATTAAAAAGTCTGTTCCCTACTGCTTACAGTTCTACTCTCTTCGACCTTTTTTTAACAAATCGGGCCCTAAGGGACCGCGTTTCAAAAAACAGTTCTACTTGATGGTTGATGTTCTATCCAAGTGTACCTGCTTCAGTATGCTGCAATTTGAGTAATGTATAGCTACCGGGAACAACCAAAATAACTTCTGTATGTGTTTTACAGGCCAAACTGAAGCCTCTGCTCGCAAGAGCTAACCTCCTTATTGCCAGGGATGTGGAGTGGGCAAATATCATGTTTGCTTTTGAGCAGGTGATGTACTTCAACACGCTTCTTCAGCTCTTTCCAGAATGGAATAGCAGCTTCCGCAAACTATTGATAATTTCGCTGAATCTAGATGGTTTTTGCTTACTATTATTGTTTGAAATGCAGGAGAGTAGATATATCATAATGGATCCACTCTATTCCCAGTCTGTAAGTGTGCCTCCTTCCAGCTAGCTGGTTTGGTCGTTGCATTATTTCTATCATCTATGCTTCATTCTTCGCTCTTCGGGTCTTACATGTTGACTTGTTTCTTTTCCAATGCCAGCCTGTAGGATTTATTCGAGAGAAAAGCAATGTCATCTTTAGGCAGGTACGTCTATGTGGTTAGTTGATTATAAATACAGTAGTTTTGTATTCGCTTATCTGTTACTTTATAGCAATCTAGTGAAGTGTGTTTGACAGACCACAGTTTCCATTATCCTCCCTGTGCTAAAGAACATCTGTTGGTAGCATCTCGGTTTTTTGGTTGTTCTCTGCTGGGCAAGGAGTTTTCTGGCATTGCCTCTCGTATTTTTGTTTTCGTAATGATTGATGTTACATATTTTCGGTCCGAGTTGGCAACGATAGTTTATGTACAGTATGCAGTGTGAATCTAGAAACGTTTCCTATGTGACATGAAAAAGGGCCAACTGCGAGTTATAGGGACTGAGAAAATGGGGAATGTGAAAATCAGATGTGTTGGAGAGAGGTCTCGCCAGTGAATGTTGAATGACGTGGCAAATTGGCTGTTCTCACATTTCTAATAGTTCACTGTGTAGTGTTATCGTTTTGATTATTCTTTAGTTTTTTGGATGCTCTGGAAGAACTGTATTCTGTACTCGGTTTCTTCTTCATGTAAACAGTAGGTGCCGTGCAAGAAAAATATATAGTTATCATGAAGAATTCTATATGTTTAATGCGTTCTACCATTTTGTAATGGAGGTATGGCATAAAACTTTTCTTATCCAACTGCCTCTGTCATGGTAGATGTGTTATCTGATATGTATGTTCATGTTCTTTCTTAATGTTTGTTATTTGTTGTGTTTATAGATTGAATATGACATATTTATTTACATCATTTTAAAATTTCATTCTCTTGCTGCTTGATCAGCTGTGATGCTAAAAGTTAATTCTGCTTGTTTTTTTAGTATTGCAAGTGTCGGAAATAGTCTAATGTCATGCTATGCTTTCTTAAAGCACCTTATTGTATTTGATATTGGTTTGTTCATTTCATCTTACATTTATTTGTTCATTATTTTCCTCGATGGCAACTACGACCTCATAACAGTTCCCTTTTGCTGGTATTTCAGTTACTTCGGTCAAGACGGCCATTTACTGCACAATTTACTGATGCTTTGGGTAATGAGATATTCACGGTAAGAATTTCTATTATTTTTTTCGTTATAAATACATTAAATACATAGTTAGAATTTCTGCAAAGATATTTGCTAATGCTGTGGATACAATTGGGTTCAGGTCCGCCGGCCATTTTGGTTCATCAACAGCTCCATTTATGCAGAAGTGGATGGCAAGGTACACAAATATTCATAGCTTGATTGTTTTAACTCACTCAGATGGTAGTATTATCCTCATATGAATGTACAGGAATCTTCTGATAAGATTTCATGATTTTCCTTGTATCAGGAGGTAGGTGTAGTCCATAGGCGTTGGCATCTTTGGCGCAGAATTTATGACCTCTACTTAGGGTAACATGGGTCTTCTGATCTCTGAATTCTCTTATTTCAACCCGAGTCAAATAGCTAGGTTCTGTATGTAGTTGTCGTTGTTGCTATACTGCCTGACAGGTTGATTTCAACTATTCTGTTCTGTAGGAACAAGCAATTTGCTGTGGTTGAGAATCCTGGATTTTGGAACTGGACTTTTACCTTGATGGATGAGGATGAAAATGTGTTAGCCCAGATTGATCGTAATTGGAGGGGAATTGGTTTTGAGGTAATGTCCTTTTGAGTAGAGAATTAACAAATGGTATGTGTTTTCGTACATTCAATGAATATATCATGGAATTTGTGACAGCCAAACATAATCAGTACTCCCTCCGTTCCAAAATAACTGTCTTATCCTTAATACAACTTTGTACTAGAGCTAGTACAAAGTTGAGACAGTTATTTTAGAACGGAGGGAGTAACATATAAGCTAATGATTGGCAGTTTGGCACACTGATCACTAAGAACTGCTGTAAAGTGATGTGATGCTATTGCTTCTGCACAAGGAAAGTATCGTGCATAACACTAAATTGTATTACACATATCCATCGTGTAAGTTTATTACTAGTACTATTTTATGATGAGCCGTTTTTGGCTCGGGACTGTTTGATATGATTATGGCATGATTGCACACCCCATATCTTTTCTGAGTGCATGTTGAGCCGTGCTATCATAGGCTGTATAAAATAATGTGGTTGACCAAAGAGTAATGAAGGATCACTACATCGTTGGTTCTATTTCATTGCAGCTTTTCACGGATGCTGGCCAGTATGCAATTCGGTTTGGTGATGCTGGACAAAGCCGTAGATATGGCCTCGCTTCAGATGTAAGTGTTCTCACCTGACAGACATTAAGAGCATATCTGCCTTTGATGCATCTGTGTGTTCCTCTGCCAGATGTGAAACTTTTGTTCTTTACGCTGTTTTCTTCAGAACCTTTCTTCACACCGTTTTCTTTTAGAACGCTCTGTTTACACTGATCTCAAACTCACATCTCGATGATGCTTCCAGATCGAAGAACTAGACGTTGTTCGCCCGCTGAGTTTACCTGAAAGGGCCGTAGCGCTTGCTCTGGCGATGTCTCTGGACTCCGATTACTTCTCCAGGAGAGGAGGCTGGTAAGCATACCTTGTTTCAGTTTTCCGCGTTGACCTGTCTATATAGTTTCCGTGTATTATTATGCAACCGACGCTAACTGAAGTGCATGTTTCTTTCAGGGGACTTCCTTTTCTTATCGCCACAGAGTAGAGACAAGGCCATCCTCTCAGTTCACAGTGAAAATTTAAATCGCCAGTTCTTTCACCATTGGTTTCTGAAGAAGCCTGTTGTCATGCGACTGAGATCATTACACAAGTGTACCGTGTTACTTCTCAGTTCACAGTGAAAATTTAAATCACCAGTTCTTTCACCATTGGTTTCTGAAGAAGCCTGTTGTCACGCGACTGAGATCAATACACAAGTGTACCGTGTTTCTTTTCTGTTATACTGTAACCATACTTGGCTGCTCACTTCACCTGGGCTTTCATATGAAATTTTAGAGTAAGAGCGATATATCTCCCTGCTGACTTTCGAGACCAGTGTGACTGCCCTTGAGCATTACTGAATCGACTCTTTTTCCCATCTCTTTTATTCAGTAGATTCAAAAGGGGTTCGCGTGTAGCGGCAGTATTGGTGTGACAATGACTTCAAAGTTGTCTTTCTTCACTTTACTGCTGAACATATGCGTTTACTGAATGATTGCAACTGAATTTATATTGGTTCCACTGTTAGACTACGCTAAGAGCATCTATAACCGGAGCCCTCAAATGCACAACCGTCCGGCACGTTCTTTCCAAGCGGCGCTAGGTGCAAGCAGCCGCAACGGAAGCAGGTGGATAGCGCCTATCGCCGCGTGAAGAAGAGGGTGGAAGTTCAGGGTGCAAGTGGGACGACCTGCGGGCGTGCAGCTGCCCACATAACTTATGTGGGATTAAGCGGGTTGCCCACATAATTTATGTGGGAGTATGTGGGCTACCACATACCCACATATTTCATAGATTATGTGCAAACATTGCTCAAAAAGAAGATAAAAAGGTTTTGTGCAAATGAAGCAACAATTGCAAGCTATGTTGTCCAAAGGCAATAATAGCACATAATTTGAGTAGTACATACTTCAATGATCACGTACTCATTTCAGGCTATATCAATACATCAATGGCAGTACATAGGCTACAGCCTAGATGAACATTTTTCATTTATTCGAGATATTCTAAACATCAACTAGACCAACAAATGTTGGGGACAGTAGCAATCACTCTGATATGCATTCAGTTAAGGCATAACTGAAATCCAGTTTCAGCACAAGCAACAATTGCAAGCTACGTTCTTCCTTGTTATTGAGGGTTGTTTGCAGACTTCCATCTGGTAGCCGACTGCTGGTTCGGGCAGCATCTTGTGGCGGGACTCGTCGATTCCTAGACATTTGTTTCAAAATGTAAAACACGGTACCAACAATTCACATGGTAAAAAGGACATTTGTTTCAAAATGTAAACAATCAGCACGTGTTGTAATATTCAGTAAAGAACCTAGAAGTGCTTAAGATACTCTGCTTTCAGATTCAAGTACTCCAATCAGGAGTATTAAAAGGGAAATGCCCATATATCAATTAAACAAACAGTTTCATAATCTGATGTTTACATAGCCAGCACACACTACAGCTGTACTACCAGCACAGTAACATAATCTAAAATTTGATGTTTACAAAGCCACACAATCAAGATTTTACCTTGTTATTTCAAGACAACATCTGTTCAGAAGTTGAAGCTTGCTTCATCACGTCCATTTGATGATCTGCTTCCTCACGCTGTACTGATGCACCTTTATTTCCTTCTATGTCTGGAAAACACAAAACATAGATATTATTAGAGGTATTGTGGTTATAAAGTTTTGTGAAGATAAAAAGAAAAACTTACTAACCAACTGCCCTTAGCCAGTCTTGTAGGCAAATCAAAGCCTCAACAGTAGAGCATGAAAGACTGCACCTGTAGTCACTAACGATGCGTCCTCCGGAACTAAAAGCCGACTCGGAAGGCACTGTGGACGCTGGAATAGCCAATATGTCACGAGCCATCCTAAAGAGAACCGGATACTTTGATGAATTGAATTTCCACCATTGCAATATGTCCAGATCTTTCTTCCGTGGATATAGCTCTTCGTTCAAATATTGATCCAGCTCATTATTTGATTGCACTTTTTTGCGACTGATATAATGATCGAACTCTGCAAGTGGATCCTCCTCCTCTTCCAATTCTTGCTCATTGGAACTCACATGATCTTCTTGTTGGTGATGAATGAGAATCTCTAGAGAGTAATCATCAAAGAGATTTTGCATTGCTTTCTTCACTTCATTCATCCATGTATCAGCTTTAGTTTCACTTCCAAAGTCCTTCAAGAGATATTCAAGAAGATCAAACTTGAATCTTGGATCAAAGATGACAGGAACACATATTTGATTGAATGATTCGTTCCAATATATCATAAACTTGATCTCCATTTGCTTCACCATGTATACAATTGTCTCATTCTCAGTTGATGCTCCTTTTTTCAAGATTTTCTTAATGTTCCGTAGCTGAGGAAAGTATAGATGGCTAGTTGGATAGTTTGAGCCCGAGAGAAGATTGGTTGCTGTGTAGAACACCTTTAGGAGCTTGCATGTAGATTCAGCCATTTTCCATTCATCGGAAGAAGGACCATAGGTGTAATTCTTGTCATGTTCTACTAAGGAATTAAAAGCACTTCTAAAGGGTATGGCTGATTCAAGCATCAGATATGTGGAATTCCATCGAGTGGGGACATCAACTGTAGGTTGCTTATCAAAACAACATCCTACTTGGTTTATTATTTGTTGAAATTTTTGGCCCCTGTCTTGTGAACTTTTCACATATTTGACCGATTCTCTAATATTATTAACCATGGATTTCAAAACAACATCCTACTTGGTTTATTATTTGTTAAAGGGTATGGCTTTACTGGCCTCGTGTTTGGCTTGATGCGTAGGGCGTGTTCCGCAAATTCGCGTGGTATCCCGGGCATGTCGGCTGGGCACCAGGCGAATATTTCCCACTCGTCTCGGAGGAAGGCGACGAGAGCTGCTACCTGCTCCTCTGGGAGGTGGGCGTACACGCGGACTGTTTTGTCCGGGTCCGTCGGGTGCACTTGGTAAGTGACTGTGTCGCTGTCGATGCTGAAGTCGCGTACGTACTCCCTGGATTCACTTCGGTTCACCAATGGGAAGTTACTCTTGTCCGTCACCATGGCTATTTCTCTGAGTTATTGTTTGGCTCCGAATGTGTCGGAGATCATGTGGAAGTCACGATCACATTGGTCTGATTTGATGAAGCTTCCGTTGATCGTGAGGACTCCCGATGATCCTGGCATCTTGAGCTTGAGGTAGACGTAGTGTGGAACCGCCATGAATTGCGTGAATGCTGGCCGTCCCAATATGGCATGATACTGTGATTGCCAGTCGAGTACCTCAAACTCGAGGACGTGCTTTGCGAAGTTACGACGGTTGCCAAAGACGACTTCGAGTTCGATGACTCCGAGGGATGTGGCTGCTTCTCCTGGGACTACCCCGTGCAACTCGGTGCTTGATTTTCTCCATACTGATCGTGGGATCAACATCTTTTGCAGGGTGTTGGCGAAGATGATGTTCATGTTGCTGCCTCCGTCCATGAAGATCCGGTCCATGTCGTATCCTCCGATTTGTGCGTCTAGCACTAAGGGTGCATGCCCCGGTCTTGGGACTGCGGGTGGATGGTCGTCCTGTGAGAACGTGATGCTGGTCTCCGTTCCATGTAGCAGGTAGACGTCGACTATGTTTATGCTCTCAGCTGCTCTGGCCTGCAGAGTTTGGGCGTCGCGTTGTGTTTCCGGTATCCTTCCTTCTTGGATCATGAGCACCTGTGCTCGTGATGGGCTGTGACGTTCTCCCGGGCTTGAGGTCGGCGCTTGCTCGGGTCGTTGGTTTCGTCTGTCTTCTTTTTGTTTCTCCTTCTTGAGGTCGTCGGCTAGCTCGTTGAACAGACAGCAGTCTTTTAAAGTGTGACTTGACCTGACGCGTCCCCAGTCGTCCTCGAAGCTATGGATCGTGAAGGGTCCTGCTAGCTGTTCTCTGGCCGTGAGTTTGCTAGATCCGGCGTGCCTCTTCCTTCTTGAGATTCTGAAGATCTGCTCGTGATCCTCCGGGTGCTCGTGGAAGCGAGAATCGGTTTCGATTCCTCGACTCATGTCTTGGTACTTGATGAGGTTGGAAAATTCATCCGGCCTTCGATATGGGTCGTAGTATTTGCCAACAGGTGTCTCAGAGTCGCTGTCTTGGTTGGCGGCGGGTGCCCGAGCGCGCCTTTTGGGTCGTCGACTCCTTCTGCCTTGGCGGTGATTCTGCTGATCGTTAAATTCAATCTCGCAGTCGTCGTCTTGATGTGCGGCGGGTGCCCGGGCGGTGGAGGGTTGTTGGAAGATTTGCGAGTCCTCCGCTGCGCGTCGTAGTTCGTCGAGTGGGACTCCTTCGTAAATGTCCCTCGCCGTTCTTCTGGGTCGTCAACTCCTTCGGTGCTGGCGCTGTGCTTGGCCGTTACCGTAGTATCGGTCCTGGCGTGACTGCGGCTCGAGTGGTCTTGTAGGGGTGGCGAAGATGTCCGCCGTGATCTTGAATCCCTCGAGTGGGCTAGGTCGGGTTCTTGCCCTCGAGTTGTGGCTTGCTGAAGACGGGACCGCCGAGATCGTGATCCCAACCTGTGTAGTCCCCACGGACGGCGCCAATTGACGGGGATCAACCCCGGCAAATCCCATGGTCAGGGACCCTGGGTTAGTCATGAGAGGCACAGGTTGGACGATAGCTCGTCGGCAAACAAGGAGGCTCGCTCCTGCTCGATATTATAGATTCCGGAGATGCGATTACAGTGGAGGCCAAGGCTGGAGCGCTCAAGGCTAGGGTTACAAGTAAGATTCGATGTCTTTGGCGTCACCCCTCCTAGCCCTTATATACCAGGCTAGGTCTCGGGGAGTCCCTCTACGTGTACAAGTATGCTTTCCTAACCCTAGCTTGCTCCGTACGGCAGGTCTACGCACCTTCCTTGCGAGTTGCAGACTCCTACGTCGGTACCAACTAGTGGGCTGAGGTTGTATCTTCATGGGCCTTCTGCCTTCATGGACACCAGGTAGGCTCATCCGTAGGAGTCGTGGGGTCACCCCCTCATCACGGCGTCTACGCATCCACCCTGCATGCATGGGAAATCATAATTAATTCTCTAAAACAAATAGAACATTTGTGGGAACATAGAACATTCATGGGAACATAGAACTTGAAGATCTTACCATGTGAACTAGTTGTTCCAGCAGCCGGAGATTGGTCTTGAAGTGAAGGAGTATTTTGTCTTGTTGTCAGTTGTGAAGGAGACTCAAGTGGGTTGACTTTGCCCTTTTTGCAGAAGCATGCCTCACCGCTGATGATGCCCTTTTCAATGCAGCTGATCTCGCTAGAAAGACCATTCTGAGGTTGAGGCTCTAGGTTGAGGAACAAAGGTCTCAGTCCTCCAACAGTGAAGTAGTTGTATGCGGCCGAGGAAAGCTAGCGGCAGCGCCTCACATCTCATTAGGGTTATGTGGGCAAAGTGGGTTATGTGGGAAAGCCCACAAATCCCATTTATTTTTTAAGGTTGTCCACGGGTGTCCACGAACATTTTTTATGTGGGCTTTGATGTGGGTACCGTGGGCAGCCCACATCCACTTGCAGCGTGAGTGGAAGTGAAGGCCGCCTCCAAGAACGGGGTGGTCGCATCGCAAGGTGATGGAGGAGTTGGAGCAGGCGCTTTGTACAATAATTGCCCAAACCACTCTATGTTCTCAGTACTTCAATTTTTTTTGAATAATTTTCATCCAAAAATTGTTGAAAATAGTTTAAAACTCCCATACAAAAAGCAAAAAATATCTTTTTTCAGTGCATGCTTTAATTATTATTTTTGGCATAGTAATATGTGTTTTATTTATATAATAAATGTCAAGATACAAGCCATGTAGACACAAAACAGAAAGATAATAGAATGCTTGTGTATTTACACAAAATACCATCGATCAAGATTCTTTTTTTACAATCAAGACTCAATGCCCGTGACTTGCCTTCGGCACCACTGCAACAACCACCAAAGGAAAATGCAATGAATCACCCTTTCACCCTGAGTTTGATGCAGCTTCATCATTGATATGCTTCGTACGCCAGCATTATCTCCTTATTGCTGGTGTTGAAAACTTAAACAAAGCTATCACTAGGTGGTACCAATTGTGTTGGACAAGGAAACAATATTGTTGGCTTCGTAAAATATTAAACGCCATAGAAAACATATGTATTACTGTCTTTGGTCCAATATCCCACGCCATCAAATTATTTTTACTAATTGCCTCCGCTTCCCTTTGTTCTTTCCACTACTCCACACACAAATGCACACACATAGACTTAAAATCGCCCCCGCCCCCGCCGCCGCCGTCTCCAACGTCCGGGTGTCGCCTCCTGCGCCCCGGGCCCGCCGTTGTTGTTGGGGCACGCGGTACGCTACGCTAGCGCCAAATTAAAATTTCTACCGCGCACAACCAAGATCACTGCTACTGGATAAGAACTACGTGATGAGGGATTACCACTAGACGCGTAGTCACGGCAGCGGAAGGAGAGTTGGCGATGCGCGTCGGCGGCGGCTACTCGAATCCCTCAAACCAATCCCTCGTACCGATCCCACGAACGGAGTCCCGCGATCCGATCCCGCGAACAGTTCGTCCAAGCGCCGCAGGTGCAGCGCCTCCAAGGGATACACGCGTACAAGGAGGAGCGCCGGGCGGCGGACTGCTAGGTCTAGTGGCTCGGCCAGGAGGTGGAGTGGCGGGTAGGGTTGTGGTCTGACCTGTACCCCTTCGGGGTTCACTCTAGCCCATATATAGGCGCCCGTGGAATGGCCTCAACCCTTGAGGCAATCCGGACCCTCCATCCATATTCCATTCGGATCACATCCGAATGGGCTCCTTTCCTCTTAAGCACGCGACCCTATAGGTTCACGTACACATGGACACATCCCGAATCACATCCGGTTCGATAGTCGGTAGCGGTTCCTAGCAGAACATGCCGACTCCCATATATGCGTAAAGTCATAAGATGAACCATTACAAAGTGTCATATGCAACATTCCTTTTGCCTCACGATATATGTTGTCAAGCTCAAGGCGAGTACTTGTCACCCTTGTGATAGCTTGACCTCTCTTCTCGAAACCGTGATACAGATTCCTGAACTGGGTTAACACTTAACCCATGTCGCATGGCCATGCTTTCTGAATCTTATCACTCGAGAGGGGCCAGAGAATATCTCTCCAAAGTGGAGGGGCAAATCCCATCTTGACCAACCATGTCTCGCGACATGTATCATGACTCACCCGTAAGCTACCATTATAACTACCCAGTTACGGTGTAGAATTTGATAGTCCCTAAGTGAGTCATTCCTCATCCGGAGAACATGCGAGGACCTCAGGTCTAGGACATGGCATATACATTGTATTGAGACTAACAGATGACAATATCTCGCTGCGTCTCAAAGTGGGTCTCTGTCCAACTCAGTGATCCCATCACTAAGTCCATACTATCGGTAGCATCTCCATGCTCATGACTTGTGAAACATAGTCATCAACCGAATCATATACTAGTCAAGGATATGTGTCTACATAACCTTATCAACTAGGGACCATTAGAAAAATCATCATAGAATATAGTCTCACAAACAAGTCACATACTTATTGATACATATCAGTGATGATGTTCAAGGACAATACAAATAACTCATGAATACATAAGGAGATAACATCATAACATGATTGCCTCTAGGGCATATCTCCAACAGTTGTCTCCAACACCCGCCCTGAGTCGAAGAAGGTCAGCCCCCCCGCCCCCTCCTCTCTCTCAAGTCGCCGCCGCCGGGCCCATCGCCATCTCCAACGCCATGTGCCCGGCACCATCTCCAACGCCCCCGTTAGCCACATTGTCTCCTGATTGGAGTATACCTTATCTTTATGAATATTTTATTCCTAGCAATATAGTATCAAGTAGTAGTACTTATCTTTATGAATCTTTATGAAATCTTCATGCTTAGCTAACATAGTATGTCAAGTACTGAACCATTTTTATCAAATGTGTGGAGTGGCTCATATGAAAAAATTATTATAATTTTTGTAGGAAAATGACTACTAGAACTAGTATGTGTACAACCTTGAAAGTGCCACACTATTCGGTGTCTACTTTTAACCTGGTTTTGCTCGCTCTATGGTAATTCATCATCTTCGATCTCTGATTGCACGTTTTGTCAAATTTTATTTGCGCTTTCAACCACAAGAATAACGGAGTAGGGCTGACTGATGATTGAGTATGCAAATAAACAATTGATAATTCTTAATTATTTTAGAGTGGACTTAAATGTTGAATCATGCTTTAGATTGTGTTCTCTTTGTGAAGTTGCTCGACGAAGTTATTTATCCAGTGAATTATATCCCTACAATGTTGCATGCCATTTGCCAACCTATGTAACTTCCGTTTGTATAGTCATTTCATGTTGACATTAATATCATATCATATCATATCATATCACTATTATACAAACTGGCTAAGCCAGAACCTCTCCCGTGTGTTTCTTTAGGAGCCTGAGCTCTCTCGAGCTGCCACATTATCCTTTTATTGGTTCCACACGTGTACAGGCCAAGAGCGTTTTTTTACTGCACATATAGATTTAGTGCTGGAAACAGAGAGAAAAGGGAGAAGGCCATCGCTCGCCGCCGCCGTTCGTCCATCCGTCGCTGCCCTGATTCCCATGGCCATCCACCTCTCCTCGCGGTTGCTGAGATCCACCTTTTTCTTTCCCGCTCTCTCCCACATGAAGAAGAGGCAAGGACCAACTGCGGAGTCGCGGGGATGTGGTGAGGATCCCTTCCAGAACGGGATTGATTTCGGTTTCCCCTCATGCCAAGCATGGTCTTCTCCCACCTCAAGCTAGCAGCCATCTGGCCATAATGGCCTTATCTTCACTTCACGTCGCCGCAGCCCTATCCTGGTGGGTATTTCTCCCGGCTGCGTGGGGATCCTCTCGCGGAAGGCTTTGTGGGATCTGGTTGTGTGGGGCCGCAGGGATATGAGTATATGACTACAACAATCTTCATTTGATGTAAGACGCCACTACAGGGCGGCGCCGCATCTGAAACTTACGGTGCGGCGGCTCATCCTTTCCTGTGTATGTACTACTAGCAAAGTAGTAAAAAGGGTTAGCTTTTGTATTATCAAATTTTTAAAAAGTTTTATCTTGCAAACCATTAAGTCAATTGACGATCCGTTTTCACCATTAGCTTTCTCGCGACGAGATCTTCGAAACTAGATCACATGTCAATATGTTTTGAAAAACTTTTTTTTCATCAGTATTTGCCACATTAATACAGTTGTCAGATTTTATCAACTTGGTTGTTAAAAAAAATTCATCAGTACTTGCCACATTATTGTTCTACTTACCTGATAATTATTCATAGAATTGTCAGATTATACCAACTTAATTGTTAAAACACTATACACTAACATACATAAATGAAGAACTTGTTTTGTGATATTTGTAGATGTTCCTCTTTAAAATCATCTAAATAAACACTCATACTTGTCATGTTAATTATACCCTGAATGTAATAATGACTTGTTGTGCTTGAACAATTGGTTAGCGGCTTAATTATGTTTGATTGTCATATTCTTTACGTCTAATTGACATGATGATTTATTGTTTTTGTCAGTTTTATCAGTTTGAGCTACCATTTTATTTTATCGGGTTGTATCCTAAGCTTAAGTATACGAAATTATTCCCCCAGCAACTACGTACAAATATTTGTGGCAACAGTTCATGGTAAAAATGACAACTAGGCTGAACTAATCTGGCAACTGACGGTGACGAAAAAAATTTATCGAAACATATCAATATGGGATCTTGTTTCGAAGCCCTTGTGAAAACAAACTCAACGGTGAAAACGAAACACAAATCAGATTAATGGATTGTAAGATAAATTATTTTAAAATTTTAGAAAACGTATTTAATGTGATGATGTCAGCATGATGTAACTGGTATTTGGATGCAATCTTTCCTGCCAAAGCCGACGCATAAGGGCTCTCCCAATGCATTGTTTCTTAACACGATATATAGGAGCAATAAATATTTAAGATACCATCCCCACAATGCATTGTTTCTTAGTGGTTGTATCTTATTTAATGATTTTGGTTGCATGCATAAATATGATTGGTCTAACCATGCTTTTTGCATATGACCACGTGCAAGGGTTGTATCTTAGCTAAGATACAACCTCACTCTCTTTCTTCATTAAATACCATGCCACATAAGCAAAATGCCTATGATTTCGTGCTAAGATACTAGCATTGGGAGTGCCCTAATGGCACCAACATGCGGCGGTTTTCTATAGCTTTTATGGTGCGGTCCATGAAGATAACAGAGGTACCTTCTATCACTTGTGTCTTCCTTGTTTTTTTAGGTGCATTTGTTTTCTGCAGCGTCAAATCGGTTTGATGTTAGCATGCATGCTGCTGTCTATGGAAATTCTGAAGGAAAACGCTTTGTATTTGTAGTCTGATAAGACTCCAACATCAGACCAGTCGAACGCCGCCGATCTATTCCAAATCCAACGCTGGATAGTTGCGTTGCTTTTGTAAATAAGGAAATAAAAAAATCACCCCGCAACGTCCGCCCGTAATCTTCTCTGGTAATCACATGTTTTCAATCTGGACGCAAGGTCTGGAGCTCCTCCTCCACCCCGAGCTCACCCAAGCTAGCTCGCCTCGCACGATCCCCTTTTCGCCCCCGAGCTCCTCCTTCACTCCTCGTCGTCGACCAGCCGGCCAGCTTCGCAGTCCCGCTTCTCTCCTCGTCGTCGACCCTCCAATCCTCCTTCTCTCGTCGTCATCGCGCAGGCCGGCCATCCCATCCTCCACTCTACCCGATGTGTTCCCCGGGCGAGATCGGTGGTGTGCCATCCTGGCAATAATGGTTCGATCCCCCATCCTCAATAGTGATTCGTGGATCAGCAGGTTATAAATCAGCTGCCGGAGTAGCGCTGGCCGGCCGGAGAACCGACAGTGGGTTGCAACCCACCCCACATTCGAAGCGAGCATCACCAAGTCGAAGGTATTGCACTACCTCCATCGCGCTTGATTTGATAATTTTTTATTTTCCCAATGCAATTTTGGTTGTAATTCATCCGGCAGCTAATTACTCGTTGTAATTTATGTTCATCGATCCTCTTTGTAGTATCCATGAAGATCATGTGTTAGGTCATTCATGTGTTGATGTAGTTTTTACATAATTCTATCACCCATTGCTATGTACGCATCAATCATGCCTATTCCGTGGTTCCAAGTCAGTGCTTCCAATGAATATGCCAAATGTTGAGAAAGTTTTCTTTCATTGCTTCGTATACAGAGTTCTAAAAATATGTATACTCAGTTGGTGGAAAATATTTTTGTTTTCTTTTTCAAAATTTGATGCTTCCACCTTACAGTAATAGTGCACCCTTTGCATTATTTCCTAGCTTCATACATGTGTGCTTCTACATGGTACTTATTTTGCTATGGTTGTCTAGAAATATGCTTCAATGCCTTCATCCCATAATGGTACATTTCCATTCCTTTTCATATATGCCCATTATAACTAAAATTTGGGTCGCCTAATACCATTTGTGCTTCATTGCTTCTGGTTAATATATATTTTGTGCAAGAATGCTTGTGGTTAATATTTGCATCAGGCAATACTAGTTTACGCTTCTTATATTTCCCATAGTTAATTCAGGTAGGCAGTGCTATCATTTTTCCAAATTCTTGCTACCACTACTTCAAAGTTTATCAATTTGTGTTTTCATGGTTTTGAATAATTATTTCAACTACTATGTCACCATGCTTTTCTATAGGCATATCATCTCCGGCATGCTTCCATTACTAACCTTTCTTATTTACTTTCATGCTTCCAAACATATTAGAATATGTTTTAGGTATTAGTTGATGGGTTCATTTTTAAGTTATAATACTACATATGCTTCTTCAGTGTCCATAGTTGGACTTTCATATGTCCTGCTTCTTTTTCAAAAAAATGTTTTCATTGTTATCACTGCTGTAATATGACACACTCCCATATACAATGACATTTGTTTTTTGTGTGTACGTATTCTGCTTCCATCGATTACTTGCATATTTTTCATAATTGCCAATGTACTACACTTTATACTTTTTAGTTCATTAGAAATAATGAAGCAGGCCGAAGCAGAGTTATGTTGAAGCGAACAGCGATGCACTAAGAAGCATGAAGACACTTGGGTCATATCCCACAACGAAGACGTCCTCATGCTAGATGATGGGAAGCAAGTCTATAAGAAACATACATATGAACTTAAAAAGCATTGTATCATTGTTGTCTTGGAAGGAAGTAAATTTGTAGCACAGGAAGATGGTGTATGGATGAACAAAGCATGGAAACAAACTAATGTTTGGTTAGAAGCAAATTAGTTTTGTGATGGAAACACTTTTGTAGTGGATTGAAGCAAAGTTTTCTTGTGATGCTGACATAATAAAGATACATGGGACTCAAAAATTCCCATGTGCAATTCTTGGATGCAAAATTCTGTTACATGGAAACAAAATTCTTGGACCTAAAACTTTATTAACGACTAAGCAAAATTTTATTGCAATAGCAAATAATCTCGCCACAAGACACAATTTTGTATTGCATTGTAAACAATAAAATGTTACATGGAATGCTAAACAGTGAAACTTTATTAATTTCGTATGAAGCGACTCTCATGAAATGCGTAGCTATGTGTCCACTGGAAAATGTTTCCACTACAAAACATAGCTATGTGTCCACTGGTTGATTTTTTTATGTTTGCATCAATGAGAACCGATGCTTCCATGGCATGTGAAAAATGCAGCTTAGTCTAGGAAGTATTTTGGAGATTTATCATCTAGAATCGAAGCAACATTTATGGGATTTATCCCCTATAATTTAGATGATTTGTTTCCTAAAATATCAGATGTATTTGGTTCTCATAAGTAATGCTGCCATACAAAAAAAGTAATGCTTCCAGCACATGGATGCATACAACTGGTAACCCAGCGTGATTTAAGGAAGCGTGAGGGAGGTAGAAACGGCTGGAGAGAACGGGCAACCCGAGCATGAATTGTTGGAGCAGTTTGGAGCACACAATTTGCAGCAGTTTGGAGCACCCAATTTGCGGCTATAACTAATCTGTGGTGGGCCTAAACTAGCACATCGGGACGTATGAGATTATTCTGATCGGTGTAAATCATCAGTAGTCTGATGCCTAGTGGTCTCCAATTCTGAAACCAACTGTCTTCATGCTGTATAAAACAGATGTATTCGGTCTCTGCTGCGACCTCTGTCCCCTTTCCGCCACCTCCGTCGACGGGTAACTCCGGCCAACTCCGGCCAGCTCAACCATCCTGCGGACCTTTGCCGGCACCCCTCCTTCCCCTCCATCGATTCCCCCATCGATTTGCAGTCCCCCACCACAATCCGCTTAGAGGGGAGAGCAAGATGTAGAAAAAAAATCCAGCTTGCTCCCATGGCTGGTGGCAGCGCGTAGATGCGATGGACGACAGGGGCTGCGTTCGATATCGATCTGGATCCGCCCCAAGCTCCTCTCCCTTCCTCCTCCCCGCGAGGAGTAGCAGCGGGGCATCGTTCACGAGCGCGTGTGATCCGGGCGGGACATGGAGGAGCAGCGGGTTCGGGGGACGGGGGCGGGGCGGTGAGGGAGCTGGTGCTCATGCAGCAGGAGCGGAGGCTCCGACAGCAAGCGCACCCGCGCCGCCGACGTGCACAACCTCTTCGAGAAGGTGGTGGCCTTCCTCTGCTCTCTGCTTTGGCACTTCTCGCCCTGCTTTTCCAGCAGCGGAGGAGCAAGATCAACGAGAAGATGAAGGCTTTGCAGAGCCTCATACCCAATTCCAACAAGGTCAAGCCCTTTTTTTCCCTTCTTCTTCTTTACTTGTCCCTGAATTTTGGGGCTGCAGAGTTGGTGTTTCTGCTGAAAAGAAATTTACGGGTTTCTGAAAAAATACGTTTGTTTTGTGGGGTTACTTATAGACTGACAAGGCATCCATGCTTGACGAGTCATCGGGTTTGAAATATGCATAGGGGAGGGCACTGATTTCATTTGAATATCATCTGGTTCAAGATGGCTACACAGGCGTAGGGGAGGTTCGCAGTGGATATGTTTTAGGGGATCGGCTTGTTCAATATCATCCGAGTCGAAGCTTAGAAGATCGCCGGAGGATGCAGATTGCTACTATTGCAGGTACTGAATTTTCTCTTCACTGTTGTGTTCAATGAAGATCATTTGTCCTGAATATTGCTCATGTAAACTTGGCTATGCTATTCAGTTAACTGAATTTCGTCTTCACTACATGCTGGAGTACTAAACTGAAGATTATCTACTGGAGTTTACTTGCTTGTGGATTCAAATTAAATCAACTACAGATTGTTGTTGCTTCAGTGTTTGATCTTCATACATTTTGCTTTGCTATATCCTGTTATAGGCTTATAGCTTTTGAAAATGGAATGGTTTTAACACTATAATCTTCCTAAAGGATTCCAAATGTGGTTTGAGGTTATTCTCATTGTTTACCCACTTGATACACTCATATCTTGTGAGTTTGTGGAACTGAAATTGTTTGTTGAAATTTGAAATTCAGTACAGTAACAGAAATTGTTTAGTTAACTAAAAATTTCCTTCAGTTTAATCCATTGTCAATCTGAAAATTTGAAAATTCTGAACACTTTGAAAGGTTTCTCCTTTCTCCTTTCTCTACTGCCAATTTTAGATATTCTAAACTCCATCATTCAATCTGTGCTTGCAGATATAGGATAGGAACTGAACTGAACTAAATTATCATCAATCTGTGCTTGCAGACTCGGGAGCAGCAGCAACAGGTGCAGCGGGCGTCCAGCAGGAGGTCCATCAACAGCGAGCGACCAGCTGCAGAGGGAGCTCGAGCAGGGCAGAGGAGCAGCATGCCAAAGGAGCTCGATGTCCAGGAACTCCTGGTCCAGGCACGCGTGGGTTCTCGAGGAAGACGAGATCCACCGGATCGTGTCGGATGGGGTCGCGGCGGCGCAGGTGCTGGGTGGCCGGCCGGCCGGCGATCGGCGGAGGAGGAAGTAAGGAGATGGGCGGAAGAGGGAGGGCTCGTGGGCATGCTCGTGGGCAGCGGCGCAGGACCTGCTCGTGGGCGGCGCAGGTTCTGGGAGGCGAATTCCGACGGCGGCTGGCCGTGGCGACGGCGCGGAGGACGGGACCTTTTCCAAAGATTTAAGCGTGTGAGGGTTTTTTCTATAAATTTTTCAGTGTACTACGTGTGCGGCAAGAATTGTTGGACGGAGGGAGTACTGTTTTTTTGGGCTCATCAGAAGATTTTGTGAACAATGCAATAGATATATGATTGGTCCCTAAAGGGGTGTGTTTATTTTAAGTTCATCTACTGCTTCCAGTTTTCTTTATCAAATGGTACCTTCTTCAACCATTTTAATATAGTTTTGATATTCTACATCAGGGCACTCCATAACAATGTGCCCGATTAATCTGCATTTAACATTTTGATGATCAGATCATGATATTACTTCAGTTTTCTCTTTTATAACCATGTGCAATTTGTCAGTACCAAACAACACTACCATGAATACAATCATAAGATATGCCAGCAAGATATCCAATAGTTGACGTTTCATTTCTGAATTGCCAACAAAAGTCCAACTACAAAATTAAGTATGTTTTGTGCATTTCTCTTGCTCTATTAGGAATACAATACTGACATATTAATTACACCATGATTTTGTTTCTTCTAATTTACTACTGCTTGCTGTTTTCAGATTGACTGTTGTCTGCAGCCCTGAAGTTGAAGATATATTTACTCTTTGATGCCCTTTTTATTTTCCTTTTCATTATTGTACAAGCTTCTTTCTCTCCAATAACATAGTGTGCTTTGTAGATTTATATTAGTACATACAAACCTACAAATAACTCAACCTTAACTGATTACCTTTTTTCGTGTGCTAATATCGTATATTTATACTCCTAGGAAAACCATTTGTATACATGGTATAAGTTATACCAGTGCTTAATTGATGCATATTATATAATATAAACCATTCTTATCCATCCAACTTCATCTTTTCTTGATGAATATTTGTTTTGACGAGCAAAAACATTCAACTTGCAGTGTACCTTGGCCGTCCATCTTCATCAGAAAGGATGGTGTATGGTGTCTTATATCCAAATCGCCTGCTCCTGTCACTTCTGTAAGTCTAAATCTTTCATGCCTATGAATTTTTAACGGTGTAGTGTTGTGTCCCCTTTAACAAAAGCTCTGAAAATCATGATATACTACATGTGATGCTACCTTAAACTCCAAGGATGTGCTCAAGGATAGGTTCATTGTTGGAAAAAATGGCATGAGTATACGCAATTTAAATCTTGGAAGGCTGCTCATGAAAATAAAATATCTAGAGTAACCATTGAGAATTTTCAAGTGCAGACTCATTTGATTTTTTTCATGATCTCTACGGTTGTCTACGGTTGTCTAAAACAAATCACATTTTTTGGTAACAGAAACTAAGAAGTGCAGATGTAGTCAGGACATCGACATGTTGACCTTCACAAGCAACCTTTATTGTTAGGTTGATGGTTCAGTGTGCTGATGTACCACCAATTCAGTTAACAAGCTAGGTCAAATGCAACTGTATTGTGTTTGAATTTTTGTTCTATAGACCACAGAATGTTTTTAAGGTCCAATAACCATGTAATTATAGATTTTAATTGGCTCTAAACTATACAAGCATGGTATTCATATGCAAGAACAGACAGATCAGAAAGGAAATTCAGAAGCATCACGTATAACAGATTTTTTTTGACGGAGCTACGGTGGGCTTACGCCGACCTGAACCATTTTCATTATCATAAGTAGGACTGAGATACAAACACCTACCGAAAGTAGCACCCGAAACACAGAGGGAGGAGAAGGAACCACAGAATAGAACCAGAAGCGAGCTACAACAAGCAGCGAACACCAAGAATTTAGCACCCAACACCACTAGGCAAACCGAGAAGAGTAGGAACTAGCAGTGCAAGTATGCAACACGTCCAAGCTAGCTAGCTACGTGCATATGTCTGTCACAGGAGACAATGCATTATTAACAGAAAAATAAACTAACTTGATGTGGCAACAGAGATTAACTAGCACCATCAAGTCTCCTTCTTCTCCATCTTCAGCCTTTCTTCCTTCTTCTCCATCTTTAGCCTTTCCATCACCCAGAGCTCGTACACATCAACCAGATCCGTCATCACCTTCGTGATCACCGCGGCCGGATTCTCAACTAACTCACAAGAGCAGCCGCAGCCGGCCGCCTGCCTTTGCCTTGCCGGAGAGGAGCGGCCCGATGCCTCCAGGATGTCCTGTAGGCGCTTCTTCTTCGCCCGGGACTTCCTCCTGCCGCCCGATCCGCTAGCCTCCTCATCATCATCATCATCCTCTTCCTCCTCCTCCACCTTCTTCCCCTTCTCCACCTCCACCTCCACCTTCACCTTGGCGCACTTCTCCTTCACGACGCCGTGGAAGCCCGGAGGCGGGCAAACTGGGGCGTTGGGCTCCAGGTAGTACCGGAGGTGGGCAAAGTGGCACCACCCCGACCCCGACGTTGGCTGCTCCTTGGCAGCCTCCTTCCAGTACTTTGCGATGAGCGCGGAGATGCGCCGCTTGCAACTAGCCGGGTTGCGGACGAAGCTACGCCCGGCGATGTGGTGGTCGTTGACAGCCTCGCACACCGCGCTCCAGTCATCCATGCTGAGGGAGCCTCGGTTGCGGAAAAGAGGCCCCCAGGCATAGACCAAGGCTGAAGTCTCCGCATCACTCCAGTGAACCATGGTGGTGGAGGAGGAGAAGGTGGAGGTGATGGAGAGGTAGCGATTATTTGAGGAGATGGCCGGAGAGCCCGGCGCTGCGGAGTATTTGAGGAGGTGGCGATTATTTGGCTGCGTACGTCTGCTGGTGGAGTGGAGGACGGTGGCGTGCTCTCCATCTGCTGCATGCTGACACAAAAGATACGCCACCAATGCGCTGATCGACTGGTGGCCTCTGCCGCTGCCTTCAAGAGGCGCTTCTGCTGGTGACCAGGGGTGGAGGACGGTGGCGTGCTCTCGGCCTGCCGCAGCTGACACAAAAGATCCGCCACAAATGCAGCGCTGTTCGACTGTCGCCAGTGTTATCTGATACGTATGTTCATGTTCTTTCTTAATGTTTGTTCTTTGTTGTGTTTATAGATTGAATATGTCATATTATTTACTTACATCGTTTTAAAATTTCATTCTCTTGCTGTCTTAGCTGTGATGCTAAAAGTTAATTATGCTTGTTTTATTTGCAAATATCCAAAATAGTCTAATGCTATACTATGCTCTCTTAAAACACCTTATTATATTTGACATTGGTTTGTTCATTTTATCATCTTACATTTATTTGTTCATTATTTTCCTCGATGGCAACTACGACCTCATAACAGTTCCCTTTTGCTGGAAGTAATATTTCAGTTACTTCCGTCAAGACGGCCATTTACTGCACAATTTACTGATGCTATGGGTAAGAATTTCTATTGCTGATTTTTTAAACATAAATACATAGCTAGAATTTCTGCAAAGATATTTGCAAATGTTGTGGATACAATTTGGTTCATGTACACCGGCCATTTTGGATCATCAACTGCTCCATTTATGCAGAAGTGGATGGCACATGGCAAGGTACACAAATATTCATGGCTTGATTGTTTTAACTCACTCAGATGGTACTATTATCCTCATATGAATGTACAGGAATCTGCTCATAAAATTTCCTGATTTCCCTTGTACCAGGAGGTAGGTGTAGTCCATAAGCGTTGGCATCTTTGGTGCAGAATTTATGACCTCTACTTTTTTTTACATGTGTCTTCTGATCTCTGAATTCCCTTCCAAATAGCTAGGTTCTGTATATAGGTGTCATTGTTGCTATACTGCCTGACAGATTTATTTTCAACTTTTCTCTTCTGTAGGGACAATCAATTTGCTGTGGTCGAGAATCCTAGATTTTGGAACTGGACCTTTACCCTGATTGATGAGGATTAAAATGTGTTAGCCCAGATTGATCGTAATTTTAGGGGAATTGTTTTGAGGCAATGTCCTTTTGAGTAGAGAATTGACAAATGATATGTTTTTTCGTACATTCAAAGAAAATGCCACAGAGTACAGACAATGCCATCCTCTCAGTTCGCAGTGAAAATTTAAATCGCCAGTTCTTTGACCATTGGTTTCTGAAGAAGCCTGGTGGTCTTCTTTGTTGTCACGCGACTGAGATCATTACACAAGTGTACTGTGTTTCTTTTTTTTTATATACTGCAACCATACCCATACTTGGCTGCTCACTTCACCTGGGATTTCATATGAACACCCTCTGCTGCTTTGCGACGAACGACCAGTGTGACTGCCCTTGAGCACTACTGAGTCGCCTGTTTTTTTTTTCATCTCTTATGTTTAGTGGATTCAAAATGGGATCACGTGTAGAGGCAATACTAGTGTTTTTTTTGAACAACCAGAAGGGCCCCGAAGACCTGAGCATGCATTACTTAATTGTAGCGGTACATCTTACAAACAAGCCCTTAAGAAACATCAAAATAACTATTAGGGGCTGGGGGATTACAAAAAGAACTCTAGAATAAAATGCGAAAATGCGATCCGGTCCTTTGCCGCCACAGGTTCGCCGAAGCTGCTCTCCACGACCAGCATCTTCCACGCCGGGGAACCAGCCACTTGGGTTGAAGATGCCGAAGGTTGTCGCGGTAGAGAAGCTAAAGGGCCTCCAAATCGGCACTACGTCCAGGAGGTTTTCATGACGCCGGCCATCTTCGTCTGCGTCTGAGTATCAAGCCGCCTTTCGGCTAGAGGATGCGACAGCGCAACGAGGAATCGCCTGTAGGTCGCCGTCGGGAATGAGCTCCGAGTAAGAAACGCAACGTCGGTTCTTCGGCTACCAGATCCGCCTGGAATCTGCTGCCGTCCAACTCGCCGTCCAACACCATGAAGGAACGGGAGGAAGACAACAGCAGAGTAGCCAAGAAGAAACTTCCAGCCAAGATAAGTGAGATTATTAGGAGAGCTTGAGGGGAATTTGACCTTCATCGCCGACCACCAAGGCCACCAGCGAAGGAGCAAATAACTCCTCGTCCCATCGCCTCTCGAGGACGACTGGAGCAAGCTCTCGGAGAAAAACAAAGACCTACCTACGCGCGAGCATACCCGCCCCCCTACCCCACCCCAATCGGCGACGTCGACAGAGGAAGCAGGAGGGGGAGCCGCGGACAACAAATTCGGCGAGCGCAGTCAACGAGAGGAGGGGGAGGGAGCGGTAGGAAGGAGGGGGGATCTATGGCAATACTAGTGTGACAACGACTTCAAAGTGGTCTTTCTTCACTTTACTGCTAAACATATGCGTGAATTTGTATTGGTGCTACTCTTAGACTACGCTAAGAGCAACTCTAGCGGAACCCGTATTCGCCGCGGACCCATATAATAACCGCCGGTTTAATGATCTGCGACGAAAAAGCATCCAGAACGGAGCCCGTAAAAGCGGTCGGCCCGTAAAAATTTTAAGGGGCGCAGCAAATCGCCCCCCTCGACCCGTAGAAACAAGGGTCCTTGCCCCGACCCGAGCGTGTCCCATATCCGCCGAAAACGGTTGGCGCGACGGACATTTCAGTCGTGCGCTCTCTCCTCCTCTTTCCCCTCCCGGCCGCCAGCTGCGCCGCGGCCAATTCCGGCACGGTTTCGCCGCCCCAGGCCGGAAACAAGTCGCCAGACGCCGGATCCCCCGCCCGCCGAGCCCGTAGCCGGAAGGGAAGCTCCTCCCGCGTCGGATTCGCCGCCGGCCAAGTCCTAGCCGAAAGGGGAGCGTCGTCCGCAAGATCCGTCGCAATCGCCTTTGCCAAGCTTCTTCCCGCCGGTGAGTCTCTCCCGTCGTCGCCTTTGTCAAGCTCCCTCCCGCCGTAGCATTTGGTTAATTGGTTGGGGCTTTTGTAGATGGATTTGACCCCGGTCGAGGAATTTTTGCTCGAGGATTGTTCGTCGTCCGACGACTCGGATGTGTAGTCGCTCCTCGAGAGGCACCGGCAACAAATGGTGGTGGTGGTTCTCGCCGTGCACGAACTAGAAGAGAGGAAGAAGAAGAAACGTCACGGTTCCACGGTCGGCCGCCTATGCATCCCTCGCAACCGCGCCCTCGGAAATGAGATGTTGATGAGGGATTACTTCTCCGAGTCGCCAACATACCTGCCGCATCTCTTCCGACGAAGGTACTGTATGCGTTGATCTCTCTTCGTAAAGATTGTACAAGCATGCGAGGCCAATTCAAAATATTTTACCCAACGGAGAGATGCCGCCCACACACAATGTGGGTACTCGTGTGAAGCCGGTTTTAAACCCTGGCCGTATACAAGCATTTCTTCAGACATACCGAGAGATAGAAGATAGAAACACCCACACACAACTTCAGCAGGATCTTGTTGAGCATATTTGGTCAAGGCATGGTCAATAATTTTTTAAATTTTACTATATTATTTTATTTCGAACAATTGTTGTATTGTTGATTCAAAACATTGTTGTAATAATTTGGATGATGTTTGTAATATTTATTTTATCAACATTTGTATTGAGAATGTGCTGAAATTGTTTTTAAGGTTTACGATAAAGGTCCGGTTCAGCTGCACGCAGAACGGAAACCGCGAACCGGACCCTTAAAAGGGAATATCGAGGATCCGTTTGCGGGTTTCGTTCTGCCGCAACCGATTCCGGCCCTTATCGTGCAGTTTTCTCGACCCGCATCGCGCGTTTAAGGGTCCGCGGGATACGGGTTCCGCTAGAGTTGCTCTAAGGGCTCCTATGACTGGATCCCTCAAACGCCTAGTCACCCTTCCAGCCGTCCGGCACCGCTTAGGCCGTTTTTTCCAAGCAGCCCTAGGTGATGGTGCAGGATAGGCAGTCAGAACCGAAGCTGATGGGTTACGCCCATCGCCGCGCGAAGAAGATGGTGGAAGTGCGAAGGAGGGTGGAACCCACGCCGCCCATTGGCTCACGAACATCGTGTCATACGAGAGCGGCACGACCTTGGACGATAGCGATGACCACGAGTTGTTGCTCGCAACTGACACCTATGCCTCCTCTAGCCACTCTAACGATCACAAGGGGAAGCGAACGTTGACGAAAATTGTGATCTTCGATTGGGTTTAGCTAGTTTATTTCGTTGTTTAGTTGCTATTCTCGTATGAACTGTTATCCGGCGATGTTTTTGGACGTTTCTATGAACTTATCTAGGTTAGATTCAATGACCTATGTTTTTGTCGATCTTTGCATACACTTAGGGTGGACTGCATGTGTAGTGTGGTTGTGGACGATGGATTTTGAGGATTGCCTGATCACCATGCTCGAGTGGCGACTTTGCAATTCTCAAAATCCGTCATCCACAACCACAATGCACATACAATCCACCCTAAATTCATGCAAAACAACGGACAACTGACGGCAAAGCGGCGGCTGACAACAATGAGATGCTTTGCCATTCGCCTAGTCAAAGCCGCCAGTCGATTAACAATAAAGATAATTAAAGGCCATGGCAAAGGCGAGATGACGACACAGCCTACCCCACGTGCCCACAACCCATCAGGGGTTAACAGTCGGTGGCTTTGTCGTCCGCCAGCTGACGGCGAGACAGTTTTGCCGACTGTTGGCGGACGACAACGTTGATGATAATGTCAAGATAGATCAAGGGAGATCAAACTTAACTTGGAAGAAATCCGTCAAGAGAGATCCGAAGGATTGATCTATCACAAAAGATATAGCTCTCGACAAGGGTGCATGGAAGTTAGCTATCCACGTGTTAGAACCATGACATAGTTTTGACATCTTTGGGATTTCAGCTCTAGCCTACCCGACTTGTTTGGGACTAACAAATTTTGTTGTTGTTGTTTAATATTTTTCATCAAAAATGTTAAAAATAGTTTAAAACTCACATACAAAAAGCAAAAAATATCTTTTTGTCACTCCATGCTTTAATTATTATTTTTTGTATGGTAATATATGTATTATTTACTCCCTCCGGTCCAGAATATAAGGTGCATTGTTTTCCGTGCAAGTCAACCATGTGAATGTTTGACCAAGATTGTAGAATAAAATATCAACATTTGCAATACTACCTAGTAGATAAAATACGAAACTACTTGTCATGATAGATTAAATGATATACATTTTGGTTTTGTGGATATTGATATATTTATCCAAAAATTTGGTCAAACATGCACTCGTTTGACTTTTGAAAAAACAAATACACCTTATATAAAAGAACGGAGAATAAAGATCAAGATACAAGCCACATAGACACAAAACTGAAAAGACAACAAAACGCTAGCCTTTACACATAAGACCATTGGTCAAGATTTTTCTTTACAATCAAGACTCAATGCCCGTGACATGCCTTCGGCACCACTGCAACAACCACCAAACAAAAATGCAATGAATCAACCCTTAACCCGAGTTTGATGCAGCTTCATCATTGATATGCAGCTTTGCGGACCTTCAGATACCTTACCCAAGATGAAGTCATTGCCGTTGAAAGAATCTGGTAGGGAGAGCACCCCGGACACAGTATCGAACTCCATATTTTAAACCCTTTCATGAACATAGTGTCAAACGAGGAGACCATACTTGCCGACCACGAACTCAACACACGATCCATCTTTCAGATGTCGTCGATGCATACCACTATTTGCATCCGCTCTTGGAATACCTCCCAACCTCCGCCGGTCCTGGAGCGAATGTTGTCACGACTACAAAGCCCGAGGACAAAACTCCACCATAAGGATGTCTAATATCGATGTCGCCGGGACATCCTCGCTTGAACAAGCTAATTCTCAAATCCATCATCGACCATAGATCCGATCATCTTGTAGAAAAAAAAGGTCTAGAGCTTCTTTTTTCAACACTATCATCGTCGACGTCGAAGCCACGACATTGAACGAGCCAAAACCTAAGCTATTAGGCTCTAAAACTAAAACTAAGCTATTAGCCCTAGGGGTGCTTTAAATTTCACGCGGGCAAAGATGTGGATGTGGCCTGGGAAATCAAAGATTTATTTCTTCCTGCACGGACCTGATTGGACTAGATACAAGCAATCAAACACGTCCTTTCCTTCCCGCCCTACCCGCTCTTCACTTCCTTTGGAGTATTTTCCTTTTCTTTTTTTCCTTTTCTCTCTCTCATCGAAAATGCTGTGTTCATTGCCACATCCAAGATAGACTAGGCCAGCGGCCCAGTAATAGCTGTAGTGACTCGGTCCAGCCACCACGCTTTCATTGAGATTTTCACGTCGGCCATTGTGCAGCTCGGAGGCTATTTTTCGGGGAATGAACTAACATTTGTCACGGTTGGTGTGAGCTTTAGTCCAAGCTCATTCATCTTAAACGTGAGAATATTTTGTTTCGCGGGAGATGGCGAAGTATATTGATATTTGAAATGTTGTTTGAATTGTTTTTTGACATCGATTAATTTTACTAGCCATCGAATGGATTTCCTTCATCTTCCTCCTTTAGCGTGATCGCATTCAAATCAGTCGGACTACTTTCTTCTGCTTTCTTCATTTTAATTTAATAAAGCATACCTATTTTATTGGCTAAAAAACTATGTCATTGAAATATGTGTTTGCTTCATATATTAAGAGCTTGTTTGGTTTGTGATAAAGGGAGTGACTGGTGCTGTGCTCCCGGATGGGTTTTCTACAAGTATGAAAAGGACAAAGTGGGTGCCATTTTGTACAGTTGTTTTTTGAATTCGTCGTAATTTAAAATTTATTGTTTGCTTAAAATTATAAGTAGAAAGGATACACGTTTTGTTCAAGTTTGAAAAAATAGGGAAGAAAGAAGTATGCAGATTCGAGAAACCGATCGAGAAAAGAAATGATGTGAGCAAATGAAGAGATGGAAAAAACATTGATCCCACTAGTAGGGGTAGTTAAGGAAGTGGTGTTTCTATTAAATTGTGTATTTTATTTGGATTGATTTTCTTAGTAAATAACTGGTGAAATATGTGATCAAAATATCATTCAATAAAAATAATTGAGTAATAAATAGGTTTAAGAGATCAGTTAGAAACCTTACTTTCTAGAGAAGCAATATGTTCCTTTAAAGGATACTCAACCATTTGCTCCTCCAAATTATAGAGGACCGGTTAGAAATGCTCTAAGGTTAGACAAATTTGATCAACTTATGTAAGTATTTTGTCCAAGCCTTATCTTAATCAAGATGCTTTTTCACCACACTAGAACCCCACAGCACATACTCATAAGACTTGCGCAATTTTTTCTTAGGCTTGCCAATTTATCGTTTTCATTTTATTAAACTGACCTTATGTAATTTTGACAAGAAAACATGACAAAGTATGACAATGCAAATCTAGAAGCAAACAACTCCTAAGATTGTCATTATTTCCCTCTTTTTTTTGTCATATTTACAGAAGGTTAGGTAATCAAAATTGATGCCGCACTTTGTCACATTTAAGATAATCTTGCCATATTTTTGTGAGTTAATGACATATGAGACCTAATTTGCATGAAAAATTGTTATCACATGTTACAAATAAGCCCAACCAAACACGTCTGGAGACCGGTAACATTTTACAAAAGAAAATAAATCTTAAATGCTAAAAACCGACATCAACTTATTAAGGTTTCTCAACGAGTGACCCAAATTTGCCATGCGAGAAGACTAAATTTTCCATGTTTTGAAGCAAAAATTATCATTTTTATTAAAAAAATTTTGCAAAAAAACTACCACGTAATTGCCATGCATTCGATCGGGATCCGACATACACGAGGGCGTTCGCTCGATAATACTTTCGACCATGAACTTGTAGACGAAACCTAAATAAAATCCTAAACTTTAAATCCCTAAAATCAACACTCTGAATTATTGGACCGCGATTTTTTAAAACCTTGAGCATGTTCTCAAAGGAATTGCTTTTTTTAGCGTTCTCAAAGGGATTGCTGACATGGTAGACAAGACTGTAGCCGAACGCGATTGGGCCAAGTGGAAGGCGTGATGCGGTACAGCAGCAAGTTTCCCTCAGTAAAGATACCAAGGTTTGTCTCCAGTAGGACTCCAGAGATGATAAGTAGGTGTCAGCGGCGCAACTGACGCGGACCTGCACACAGACACAGATAACTTTGCTCCCAACGAAGTTCAGAGAGGTTGTCAATCTCTCCGGTCTTGTTGTTCACAAATGATAAAACGCAAGGGGATAATGATAGCAATTTGAAAGTAAATGCAGAAAAGTAAATATAGCTTGGAAACAATAATGAGGATATGGACCGGGATACGTGATGTTCGCTAGTGATGTCTCTCTCCCAAAAGACGATAAAAATCCTATGCGAGGTAAACAAATTACAAAAAGGCAATTGACAGGATTAAGAACGCACCGCAATGCTAACTATGCTACAAAAAAAGGAAAAGGTTCAAAAGCACAGGCAGTACGCCAAGGTAAGTAGACCGAAATCCATCTGCATCTACTACTAATCATCCACCTTGAAATATCTATCCGGAACATCTCGCTGATATTAAGTTGCGAGCCCCACCCAAAGTGTAAACCCAAAGCAACAGACAACTGCATTAAAAAGAACTTTGCGTAAAGTAAACAATCCTTGTAACCGCGGTTAAAAGCACCGTTGTTTTCCCCTTGTGGCAACAGCACATCCCCTAGACTCATGTTTCTGTTACTCAAGCATGTCATCGGGGAGGCACGAACCCACAATCTAGCACAACGCTCCCTCTTGGAGTCACTACCTACTACTTGGCCAAAGCAATAAACAGCAACGGAGAGCATGCAAGAATTACTTAGGAACAAAAATATAAAAGATAAAAACCAAATATATTACTCTATCACAATCTGAACATAATCTCATAATCCATCAGATCCGATCAAACTCAACATAGCAATAGCAGAAATATTACAAAGGTGTCTCGATCATGTAGGGCAGCTCACAAGGTCTAAACAATGAAGATCAAAGAGGGGAGGAGAACATCACATAGCTACTGATCACGGACCCATGGTCCAAGGAAAACTACTCATGAGACATCCGGGGAGCATCCATGGTGGAGAGGAGACTCCCGGAGGTCAATCCTCCCTCCGACAGGGTGCCGGGAAGAGGTCTCCTGGTGCTCCCGATCTTGGAAGCGCGGCGGCGGCGGAACAGAGGCGAGTTCGCGAAATAGGGTTCTTGTTCTGGAGTTTTCCCGTGACGGGGGATAAATAGGCGAAGGGGGGCAGCCAGAGGTGGACCAGGGGCCCCAGGCGCCCCCCTGGCGCGGCCAGGGGTGGGGCTGCGCCGAGTGGCCGCCTAGGCCCCCCTGGCCCCTCCCGGGCTTTTCTCGAAGCTTCCGTCACGCTGATTTTTTATCTGAATCTTCCCGAATTTTTCTGTCACTTTTTATATGGGGGAAAACTGAAATAGAAAAACAGCAGAAAACAGGAACTGGCACTGGGGCGCACTGAGTTAATAGGTTAGTCCAAATATGATAAAAAATGTATGAAAGTGTATCTAGATCATAGCAATATCACACAAAACATGCATGGAGCAAGCAGAAATTATCGATACGTTTTGGACGTATCAACATCCCCAAGCTTAATTCCTGCTCGTCCTCGAGTAGGTAAATGATAACAAGCATAATTTCTGTGGTGACATGCTAGCAACCATAAAATAACTTTGAAAAGTAAAGCAATCAAGGTCAGAGATTCAATTCAATTCATAACAGGCAAGAGTCTATATTAGCATTGAAATAAGTAACAAAAGAACAAAAGGTGCAAGAGCTCTCGCTGTCCGTGACTCGAATGTCTCCAAATAGTGTTTGCATGCAAGAAAGGAGAATAGGGAATACGAGAAAAAAATATTTTTGTTGAGAACTCAATCTACTAAAGTTTCACACTTGGTCCTCTTTGGAATCTTATCTTGACTCGTCCCCAGACCACTAGCCAGGTACAAGTCAATTTGATCCACTCCTTTTCGATATTTTGAGCACTCATGCAATGGATGAGCGTAAGCACGAGAGTTGACACTTAGGATGGCAAAGAGAGAAATATGGTGGAGGGGGAAGACAAAAAGAATGAGAAAGGCTCACATCAATGAGGACAATCATAGGCAAGAGATGCCAAATGATAGATATGATGTGAGGAGTAGGGATTGCCATGCAATGGATGCACATACGAGCTAAGAAGCTCTCCAAACTATATGCATAAAGATCATCTCTATGGAGTACAAAGATATAGAGGGAGTACTACTGTGGATCTCTCAAAAGGATAGTAGTGTTGCCCCTTTCTCTCATTTTATTTCTTTTTCTCTTTTTCTATTTTTTTGTATTTTTTTGGTGGCCTCAATGGCTCTTTCTATTTAACTCTCATTTGTCCTCTTTGGGATCTTTTAATGTGTCCACTTTGGGATCTTTTCCTCACTTAAGGGCAACACTCTATTTTACAGGAAGGTAAAGGAGATCTTTCACACTTTACAAGGTACTCAAAATCATAAAGAAGATGTAACTAACATGATGTATGCAATGTATGTCGCTGCCAGTGTAGCAGGAACATGTATGACATGGAGATCAAGTCATGAAGAGGTGGAAGTTGCATGGCAATATATCTCGGAAAGGCTATGGAAATGCCTTGATAGGTAGGTATGGTGGCTGTTTTGAGAAAGGATAAAGGGAGGCTTATGATGACAGAGCGTATCATGCCAAGGGTTTGGATGTACCGGCGAAGGTGGACACCAACTCTCGAAGTGAGAAGAAGGCAATGCACGGCACGGGAAAGGCTAGCAAAATATGGGAAGGTGGAAGTGTCAACTCTCAATACTTACATTAGTCCGAAGAACGCATGCACTTATTATCGGTAACTCTCAATCTAATGAGGAGGTTCACAAAGAGACAAGTACCCCGAGGAGGAGTGTATGGGGGTTTGGTTATCCTTGCGCATCCTCGACTCATGGTAGTGAGTGTACTCTAATATTCGACTCCTCAGAAGAGTAGTGATCTATCTAGTAGCTAGAGTTCTCAACTAGTTTTGTAGGTTTTGAAAATACACACGGATTGCCCAAAATACGACACCTATCACTAATAGGCAAGAGCTCTTGACACCAAAAGTCCAAACATTACTCACAACAATGCCTCAAAACTATTGCAAGCTACTACTAAAATTAAATAGCAACCTCAATTACCTACTTTCAAGACAAAACACAACCCAGTGCAACAACCAACTCTCTTAACAAGATAAACATGAAAACTAAAAAGAGTTGCAGCAACAAACTAAACAAAAGCCAAAGCTCTTGCTAAAGACAAACTAAGACTAAAACTAAACATGGCAGTAGCTATGAAAAGATAAAGAACACACAACAGCAAAAAGATAGGCAGGAAAAATCCTATGATGTGTTCTAGATTCTGAAAGTGGAGCGTGTTTCTCTCCCACACAAAGTAAGACGGGATCTAACTTGTTATGAACAGCAAGCAAAGCTAAAGAAAACTAAAAACAAAACCTAAGAGCGAGACGCTCCAAGCATAGCACATAACACATGAAGTGATAAAAATATAGTGAGACGAAGGACGAACTGATGATGGTTGATGGAGAAGGGGATGCACGGGGGGCATCCCCAAGCTTAGACGCTTGAGTCTCCTTGAATATTTATTGGGGATGCATGGGGGCATCCCCAAGCTTGAGCGCTTGACAGTCCTGGATCTTTTTTCATCATCTTCCAACGCACACTTGAAAACTCCCTTCATACATAACTCATCATAAGCTAATTAGAGAGGTTAGTACCCTTAATAAATAAAATTTTTCTCCACTACATATAAAGATAATCTTGAAGATCTACTGTTTCTCAAGAGTGCCAAAAAGTTTTTGCAAAGAAAAAGCAAGCTTAAGGTTTGCAAAAGTTAGGAGAGACAAAACATGGCAGAATCTGTGAAAAACAGAACAACAGATAGTAAAGAATTTTTTAGGGGCACTTCTGCAACTCAAATCAAAAAATTCAGAACATACGGAAGTTTCGTAATTGTATAGAGCATACTGTGTAAAAAAATTAGGTCAAAAATATGAACTGGGATTTTTCTGGAATTTTTCTGGTCACAAGGACATAATCTGTTTTCTGGACAGCATGTCACAACTTTTACTTCCCTTGCCGTAAGAGGCTATAACTTGGCACAAAGCTGAAAAATAAAGATACAATGATGTTGCTACAGTAGTAACAATCATCAAGACACAACAAAAGCAAAAATAAAAACCTAAATTCGTTGCGGGCTGCCTCCCGAAAGCGCTTCTTTAAAGCCATTAGCTAGGCAAAAAGATTATAGAAGATGCTCTCACAAGAATAAGAATTTTGAAGCAAAAGAGAGCATCAAGAAGAAAAT
This sequence comes from Bromus sterilis, assembly GCA_950022295.1. Taxonomy (NCBI): domain Eukaryota; kingdom Viridiplantae; phylum Streptophyta; class Magnoliopsida; order Poales; family Poaceae; genus Bromus; species Bromus sterilis. The sequence continues at coordinate 13,834,874 of OX465596.1, forward strand.
ATGAAACACATTTAATTCTAACCCACTTCCTATGCATAGGCATCTTATAAGAAAATAAATCAAAGAAGCAAAAAGAAACCCGCATAGGAAGGTGGAACAAGAACATCTTCAAAACTTTCAACATAAAGAGAGGAGTTTTAGTAATATGGAAGTTTCTACAACCAAACTTCCCTCTCTCAAAATAATTTTCAGTAGTATCATGAACAACATCAAGAATATAACTATCACATAAATCATGTTGTTCATGACCTACAAGCACACATGTATAGTTTTCAACACGGTCTTTAGGATTATAAGATAAATGCAACACATCACATTGAGCTTTGATAAGAGCACAATTCTCCGGAATATGAGTTGGATATTTCAAAAGGATAATAAGACAATCAAGTGTGGGTGCAATAGAAAAAATTTCATGCTTAACATGAGGAACTATAGAAAGTTCATTTCCGTAAACATCATCCATAGTGGCATCACGGCCATAAGCATAGAAGGCATCAACTTCATCAAAAAGGGATATTTCAAAAGAATCCATAGGATCATAACACTCATATAAGTTAAGATTCAAAGAGTTACTCTCATTAGAAGGTAGACATGGATGGCTCCATTCTTCCTCCTTTTGTTCGTCACTCTCCTCCTCTTTTTCATCCAAGGAGCTTTCGGTTTCATCAATTTCTTCTTTCATAGAGTCCTGCAACACATTAGTCTCTTCCTTTGGGGGAGAGATTCTCTTAAGATGATCAGTAATATAATAATTTGCATCATAATTTTCCAAACAATAGTTAAGTATAGCAAGACTCTCAGATTTGTAAGGGGCATCATTAATATTTCTAAGAAGAGAAGTAATTTCATAGGCACCCTTATAAGCAACAAATTCTTCTATTGGCTCTGCATCATAAAAATCATAGTTTCCCTTAGCATAAGAAGCTAAGGTTTCATCATCATTGTACTCAAATTGGAAAGAAAGGTGTTTGTGCCTCATAAAGCAACAAGATTCATCCCTGCAAAAAGATATATTATATATTGAGCACAAGTTTCTAGCATACTCATACAACTGGTGTATTTGTTTCCATAAGTGTATCCCCTTTTGAGACAAGCGGTATTCCTTGTACCACTTTTGCTGATCCTCGGTGAATCCTCCATGCCAATAAGATCTAGTTTCAAAGAAGTCAGACATTGATTGGCAAGTAAGGAACTAGACATACTATTTTTTTGGATTTTTGATAAAGGACACTAAAGCAAAAACTGAAAGGTAAACTAACAAGACTAAAAAACAAAGGTAAAGGGTAGTGTGCAACTCCCCTATCTTAGCACTCGGAGTCCCAGGCAACGACGCCAGAAATTTCTCTTGATGACGGCTTCTCGCCCTTCGTTGGTAGGCCCCAAGTGGAAGGTGTGATGCGGTACAGCAGCAAGTTTCCCTCAGTAAAGATACCAAGGTTTGTCTCCAGTAGGACTCCAGAGATGATAAGTAGGTGTCAGCGGCGCAACTGACGCGGACCTGCACACAGACACAGATAACTTTGCTCCCAACGAAGTTCAGAGAGGTTGTCAATCTCTCCGGTCTTGTTGTTCACAAATGATAAAACGCAAGGGGATAATGATAGCAACTTGAAAGTAATTGTCGGGACCAGGGGTTAGCGTATGCAAGTCCCGCTACGACATAGTCATATGGAGAGCCGAGAACCGTACCCACTTGTCTAAGCAGACAAGGCCAAGCACATAACGTTCTCGGAAAGCATCGTACGTGAGGGGCATCCCATCCAGGCCGAATGATCAACTGAGATGGGTCATCATCGTCTGCACACAAGTCTAATGATATGGGTGATGAACTCCCATATTCAAAGACAAGTCGCCTCAACCATACTATCGACTATCTCATAACTCTTACATAGTCTTACTCCAGCCCGATCACTTAGTCGGGGTCTAGGGCGGGCTCGATCATACCACAAAGTGTGCACGAGACGGAGTCTCGAGCAATCGCATCGTGATGCCCCAAGCTGCGCACATCTAAGGGCCACTTGGTGTATGAAAGACCGCCAGCCAGATCACGACTAAGGTCTCGAAAACCCATACAAAGACATGCATGTTATAAACATACACGCAGCACACATGCCTTGTATGAACAGCAGGTATCATTGCAATTCTCTACAAAGTATACATTTTATTGATAACTCTTACAGAGTGCACACAGAGATCACAAGTATGTGATCCAACATTACAACAACAAGCGGAAGCAAAGTATGTCTGAGTACAGACAAGTTTAACAAATGGCTTAAGAAGCCTTATTTAAACACAAGCCCTCCACGAGGGAACCAGTCGTCTGACTGGAACTAGACTAGCTTGATCTTCAGTCGTCGAGCTCGATGAAGAAGCCACCTTCGGGGTCAGTGGGTTCATCTAAAACATAGAATAAGCAAACGTGAGTACAAAGTCGTACTCAGCAAGACTTACATAGGAGCTATACTACTCATGCACATGTATCAAGGTAAAGGGAGGTGGGGTTTCACTTGCAGAAGTGCCAGCTTTGACTTGGCTAGTCCTGAACTACGAGTACCAGACTTGAGGTAAGGAGCGTACACGAGTCCACTACTTTCTCCAACCAATTACACCACTATGGTGCCTTCCTCGACTTCCCCACAAGAAAGCACGCCATAGCACTCACACTTATCTTGGTGTGTTTTAGAAGTATCCAGTTCAAGTTGTCTAATAATCAAGCTAAGCTTTCTAAGTAGTCCTTAACCGCGGACGCGGCTATTCGAATAGTTTTGTTAACCCTGCAGGGGTGTACCGCTACACACACATGATCATCTGTTACCGCCTTTGTACTCGACACCATTCAAGAAGTGTCGGCGAGGATGCTCACCACAATTGTTACCTCATAGCCTATCTAGTCCGAGAAATCCGCCTACCTGGGTTGGCTACCACTATCGTGAACCCGACCGGTTTACCGAAGTGGACCCAAGTGATGTGTGCGTGGTGCATAAGCCGGTCTCGGATGAGTCGTTCTCTCACTTAGCAGCCAGGCCACAAACCTACCAGAACTCCGAACTATTGCGACATCTGGACATCGAAAGGGATGAGTTAGTAAGCTGAGAGGGGTCAGTGAGCCCAATGTGTGGTTGTACTCTTCATCTTGGATCACCACACAAGAACTCGGACTTAGGGCGGTATGCAATAAGCAGTAACAATTGCAGGGGCCACATGATATCAATCAACTCCTACAGTTGCTAGGATTGTGGTTTGCCTACTACTGTGATAAATGATAGGTCATGCAAAGGAATGGGTTCATCTATGCGGTAGAAACGTATCATTGTAATCATCCTATACAATGCACAAGCGAGACATGAGAGGGAAGTGGGATTTTATCGACATGATCAATGGGGTTTGCTTGCCTTGCTGACGAGGTTCGGGCTCGGGGTCTTCAACGAAGGGGGCAGCCTCCTGTTCCGGTTCCACCTCTACTCGACAAACAACAAACAAGGTAGCAAAGTAAATACAATGCACAATCACATGGTTGAAGGTTGAAACTTGATGTATATGCTTTCATGTGTGAAGCAATTCCATTTAAATGGAGTATATTGCAAATTGAATTGCAAATTCAAACTCCAATTTGAATTCATTTTAGCCAAGTTACAATTGACATTGTTTGATCAAGTTGAACCATTTTGAAATGTGTATGATATGCCTCTGAAGTTCAAGTATAATGTGATATGTTGACATGGTTCAAAATGCAAAAGCATTTGAAAAGAATTTGAATTAATTCAATTTAAATCAAATAGCAAATGCTACTGATCACATTTTAAAATCAACTCAAACATGGTTGAAAGTTGGATATTTGGATAGATTATTTTCTCCTGATCATTTTTCACATATTATTTGTTAAATTTGGAGTTGATATGAATTTTCTATGAATTTCCAAAGTTTCAGCCTTTTTCTGGAATTTCTGTAATTTCTTGATTTCTTTTTATTCTGGAAATTCATTTACTGCGTCATGCTTGCGCAAGGGTGACGTGGGGGGGTGCTGACATGTGGGGCCAGCATGTCAGTGGGTTAGTTAACTAACCCGGTTAGTTTAAACTAACCAGGGATTAGTTAGCGGCCTGGGCCCACTGGTCAGTGGCCCGGGGGGGTGGATTAGGGGCTAATCACCCCGGACACGTGGATCTCACCGCCGGCAAGTCGCCGGCGACTATCCGACGCGGCGGCGACGCACGGGACGGCGGCTCCGGCCACCATTTGGTGCGCTGAGACCACCAAACGGGAGCCCGAGCACGTCCGCATCAAGTTGAGCACAGCAGGGCCACTGGGATGGCCGGAATCTTCGTCGGCGACGAGTCCTGGCGGCGGCCGAGGCATGGCGACGACGAAGACGACTCTGCGGTGCGCCAAAAAGAGCAGGGACTAGCGCGTTGCAACCTTGGGGGGGTACGAAACACGAAGCACACCATAGTTGGGACGGAGGAGCTCAGGGGCGACCTCGTCGGCGTTCATGGCGGCGGCCGTGATGCTGTGGAAAGGGGGAAAACGCTACGGCCAAAGGGAAAAGCTGCGTGCGACTGGGGAAGAACTAGAAGCTCATCACGAAGCAAATGGCGGTGACGACGAGGCCTGGGAGGCTGGAACGATGGAGTATTCGAACGGTGACGGTCGACGGCCGGAGTTGGGGAAGATGAAGCTAGCATCGCGTCCAGGGGCCTTTCTTCTCGATTGGCTGCACTCCTCGGCGTAGAGGACGACGGCGAAGCAGATGGACAAGGTGGAGCGGCTTGTCGACGGCGTTGACCACGCGTTCTCCTCGTCGGTGCTCCGGCGGGTTCTCGAGCGGTGACGAAAACGACGAGGGAGGGTGAGAAGAAGCTCTGGAGGGGGGGATGGACGTGGCGTGCTCCAGGGCGTCTCCAGGCGAAGGAAGGAGGCACGGGGAGGCCTGGAAGGTCCTCGGCGGCGACGTGGCGTCCACGGCTGGCTCGGTGGCATTCCACCGAGCAGCTTGGATGCACGGGGCTGGGAAGAAGACCCTGCTGCCCCTGGTGGGCCGGCTGGGCTGGTGGGCTGCTTTCGCCTGGGGCGCCAGGTAAGGTTTTTCTTTTCCTTTTCTGTTTTCTTTTCTGACATTTGTTTTGGATAGCAAAAATAAATACCTAGCCATTTTCTAAAATGCTGAAACTTTTTATGTGGCCTCATAATAAAGTAGACTAACCGCTTGTAAAGTTTGGCACTTTTTAAAATTCAAATAATTTGAATCTTAACTCAAATAGGGTTTTTTGATTAATTCCAAGGCACTGTTTGAATATTTGAAAAATCCATGAGCATGGGGTGGGTCCCACATCACTTGATATGTGATCACACTCATTTATAAGACTTTTCAAAATTCTAACATGAATTTTTGGAGAAGATTTTTATCTGGCATTTTGAATTAATTCATCTGGGGGGTTCCTTCTCCCATTTTGCTTTTGAATTTGATTTCAATGATTTCTTTTGAATTTTTTAACATGATGCAAGTGACTTGCTAACCCTAGCACATTACCTAACAGAGGGTTCTAACAACTCGCCCCCACTCAAAAGAATCTCGTCCCGAGATTCAAAAGTCTGCGGGAGGAAGGTGGGGTACTCGGTACTGAGACGGTCTTCTCTTTCCCACGTAGCTTCTCTCTCAGAGTGGTGTGACCATTGCACTTTCAGAAACTTAATCTTCTGACGACGAGTGACACGCTCTGCGGAATCAAGAATACGAACGGGGTATTCTCGATAAGAAAGGTCATCTTGGAGATCAAGCGTTTCATGGTCGACTTCGCGGATGGGGTCCTTGAAGCAACGCCTGAGTTGGGACACATGGAATACATCATGTACTCTGGAAAGGTGCGGGGGTATTTCAAGTTGGTAGGCAACTTCTCCACGTTTAGCAAGAATACGGAAAGGTCCGATGTAACGTGGGGCCAACTTGCCTTTGATACCGAAACGTTGGGTTCCCTTCAGAGGAGTAACCCGAAGGTAAGCCTTCTCATCCAGATTGTAGCTCTCTTGCCTATGATGACGATCATAGTAGCTTTTCTGACGAGACTGGGCTTCTTTCAATTGATCACGAACAATGCGAACTTGCTCTTCTGCTTCCTTGATCATGTCCGGTCCAAAGAATTGTCTTTCACCGGTTTCTGACCAGTTTAAAGGTGTTCGACATCGTCGTCCATAAAGAAGTTCAAAAGGAGCCATGTTCAGACTAGATTGAAAACTATTGTTATAAGCAAATTTGGCAAATGGAAGAGACTTCTCCCAATTCTTTCCGAATGAGATAACACAAGCTCTGAGCATGTCTTCAAGAATTTGGTTAACCCTTTCGACTTGACCGCTAGACTGAGGATGGAAAGCTGTACTAAAGGAGAGATGAGTTCCCATAGCATTCTGAAAGCTTCCCCAAAATCTAGAGGTGAAAAGGCTACCACGACCAGAATTGATTTCCAAAGGAACACCATGAAGGGATAAAATTCTAGAGACGTACAAGTCCGCTAACTGCCTAGCAGTTATAGACTCGCGAACTGGAAGGAAGTGAGCAACTTTGGAAAGCCTATCTATGACAACGAAGATGGCATCGTTTCCTTTCTGGGTTTTTGGAAAGCCGGTGATGAAGTCCATACCGACTTTGTCCCATTTCCACTCTGGAATACGCAAAGTTTGAAGTGTACCAGCAGGTCTTTGATGTTCTGCCTTAATGCGACGACAAACATCACATTCGGCAACAAATTGAGCAATGTCTCTCTTCATCCTAGTCCACCAAAATCTCTGGCGTAGATCTCGGTACATTTTTGTGCTACCGGGATGAATCGAGAGGGGTGTGTCATGGGCTTCTTTGAGGATGAGTTGCCTTAGATCCCTATTCTTAGGTACTACCGAACGATTTTCAAAGAATACCGTTCCTTTACTATCTGTGGAGAAACATTTAGCAACTCCGCTAGCAATGTTCTCCTTGATCCGGCGAACACCTCGTGCACGCCTTTGGGCAACTATGATTTGATCCTCAAGAGTTGGTTTCGCCACCAAGGTAGAAAGATAGCCATGAGGAACAATCTCAAGATTGAGCTTGCGAAATTCCTCATGAAGAAGTGGTTGATACTGTTGTAACATAAGGTTGTTACAATACGACTTACGACTTAGTGCATCAGCCATGACATTGGCTTTGCCTTGGGTGTAAGAGATTCCTACGTCGTAATCTTTTATCAACTCAATCCAGCGTCTTTGCTTGAGATTAAGATCTGGCTGGGTGAAAATGTATTTGAGGCTTTGGTGGTCGGAATAGATCTCACAACGATTACCAAGGAGTTAATGTCGCCAAGTTGTTAGGGAATGAACTACGGCAGCGAGTTCAAGGTCATGGGTAGGATAGTTCTCTTCATGTGGCTGCAACTGGCGTGAAGCATAAGCTACCACATGTCGATCTTGCAGAAGTATGCATCCTAACCCTTGTCGTGATGCGTCACAATAGATCTCGAAATCCTTTTTGGTGTCTGGAGGTGCAAGTACGGGTGCAGAAGTCAGTCTTCTTTTTAGCTCTTGAAAGCTTTCCTCGCACTTGGGAGTCCATAGGAATTTCTTATCTTTCTTGAGGAGTTCAGTTAGAGGCTTTGAAACTTTAGAAAAGTTCTCGACGAAGCGGCGGCAATAGCTGGCTAGGCCAAGAAAACTCCTAACTTGCTTAATCGATTCAGGTGGAGTCCAGTCAAGGACGGCCTAAACTCTCTCGGGATTCACAGCAATGCCTTTTGCAAAAATCACGTGGCCTAAGTAGGTCACTTCTGGTAGCCAAAATTCACACTTGGAGAATTTAGCATACAGGCGGTGCTCTCTAAGTTTCATCAATACCAGCCTTAGGTGTTCGGCATGTTCTTCTTCGTTCTTCGAGTAGATGAGAATGTCATCGAGATAAACTACAACAAATTTATCTAAGTACTCCATGAAGATCGAATTCATCATGCGTGAGAAAGTGGCGGGGGCATTGGTTAAACCAAAGGACATGACGGTGTACTCGTAAAGACCATAACGAGTAGTAAAAGCCGTTTCGGGAATGTCCTCGTTTCGGAATGATGATAACCTAATCTCAAATCCATCTTGGAGAAGATAGAGGATCCTGCAAGTTGATCATAAAGATCATTGATCCTGGGCAATGGGTACTTGTTCTTTATCGTCGCTAAATTTAGCGGGCGATAGTCTACGCACATCCTTTCTGTTCCATCTTTCTTCGTTACGAACAGAACGGGGCAACCCCATGGCGATGAGCTAGGGCGGATGAAGCCTTTTTCCAACAAAGCTTCCAGTTGGGTTTTAAGCTCAATTAACTCACGTGGGGCCATTTTGTATGGGCGTCTAGAAATTGGTGCGGTTCCTGGTACAAGATCCACTATAAACTCTACACATCTGTTGGGTGGCATTCCCGGCAGCTCTTCAGGAAAGACATCCGGGAAGTCACGAACCACCGGAATATCTTCAAGTTCGGGAAGGGGAAGTACATTCAATGAATGCACTTGGGTTCTTGTTCTGGGTGAGGTATAGTTGACGGTCTTGCCTGAAGGTGGGTGAGTTTCACGGATTTGCCTTTGTAATCCAGGTAGGCATTCTGCCTTGATAGCCAATCCATGCCAAGGATGACATCAATGTCTGGAGACTTGATGGCTATGAGTGAAGCAAGGAATACTAAACCCTCAATTGCAATTTGATTACCATGGCTTACTCTATTAGTTTGCCATCTTGACCCTGGAGTTTGAACAATCATGGGGGTGGACAATTCAACAAAGGATAACTCATGACGAAGTGCATAACTTTCCGACATGAATGAATGAGATGCTCCTGGGTCGAAAAGAACGGAAGTAGGAACATAATTGACTGGGAGCGTACCAAGAATGACATCAGTGGTGTCGTCAGTCTCTTCGGCGGCAATCTGATTCACACGTCCACGAGTGGCGGGAGGAGCGGGTTTGGTGGTGTAGACCTTCTGGGGGGGCTTGCCACGACCATTGTTGTTGCCTCCGGCACGGGGTGGAGCATTCTGATTCTGGAGCTGGTTCTGGGGACAGTCACGGGAGTAGTGGCCTGCCTGACCACACTTGTAACAGGCTCCAAAGACAGTACGTGGAGCTGGGTTGTTTGGTAGAGCTGGGTGGAACTGAGTTGGTGGACGAGGCGCCACATAGGATGGCCTCGGTGGGTTGTTCTGGCGAAACATACTGTTGGGGATCCAGATCTTGCGCTTCTGAGAGCCGGAACTGGATGAACCATCATCTCTAGGGTGTTTGCGGAAGTCATTGGGTGTGTTCATGTCCTCTGCCTTGACGGCCTTGTTGACAAGGACCTGGAAGGTGGCAAAGTCATGTAGGTTGAGCTCACGACGGAGTCCAGAATTGAGTCCACGACGGAACCTCTCTTGCTTCTTTGCATCGGTGGAGACCTCTTCAGTAGCATAGCGAGCTAGTCGGTTGAACTCACGACTAAACTCGTCAACGGTCCTTCTGCCTTGGGTGAGGTTGCAGAACTCCTCACGCTTGCGGTCCATAAGACCCTTTGGAATGTGGTGCTCGCGGAAGGAAGTGCAAAATTCATCCCAAGATGCGGGTGGTCCAACGGGACACATGTTCAGGAAGTTCTCCCACCAAGAGCTAGCTGCACCTTCAAGGTGATAGGTGGCATAGCTGACCCTGTCGCCATCTGCAACATGGCCTGCCTGGAGCTTCCTCTCGATGCTGCGAAGCCAGTCATCGGCGTCAAGGGGCTCGGTGGAGTAACTGAAAACCGGGGGATGAAGCCGTATGAAGTCGTTCAAGGACACCAACTCATTGCGCTGCTGAGTGGTGTTGCAGGCAATGACCTCCAGCAAATGGTGAGAGTCTCGGCGGTTCCTCTCAACCTCCATCAGAACCTGAGCCATCGTGGGTGGGGGTGGAAGGTTGCCTTCCTTCTGTTCATTCCCACGACCCTGGGCACGACCAAGCTGGCCACGGGTTCCTTGAGACATCCTGAAGGTGAAAAACCAAAGTCAAACAGAGTTGATTGGAAGAGTCTAATCAAGGTATTGAAGTACTGGAAGGATTACAGAGCAAAGGAAGTAATCATCTTGACAACATGGTGATAAAAACATACAAGCCATATATTCACAAGATGCCATACAAACCATACATCGCTTTAGTACAAGCACCAAGATAATACAAACGTGATGAAGATGATACATCCTTCAGAGGCACTCTGACTTCCTATACATTATTTATCTAAGCCCCTGGAACTTAGAACACCTTGCGTACAATATACTAAGATACTACTACATCCTCATTAAGTAAGACCACAGGCGGTCTCACTCATCTCCATCTCCATAGTAGTCCTCGTAAAAGTTACCCGCGTATCCCGGTAGCTGAAGGTGACCATCGGAAAACACGGAGGCCTATGGACCCTGATATCCATTTGGGCAAGGATGGGGCCTAGGTCCAGCGTAGGGTGGAAGCAAAGGACCACGGGGTGAAAAAATGCCTCCAATCTCGGGCCAAGCAACTCGAGAAGGCATCTGAGTCCTGACAGGGTAGATAGCATCATACTCGACTGATCCAACACTCACGAAGGGTGCCAAGAGTGCCATTGCTCGATAAAGACGAACACGGGTGGCGTGAAGCTCGAAACGGAGAGCGCGTGCATCACGATCTCGATCACAAGCAAACCTAGCAGTCATCTGAAGTATTGGATCCTCTGCAGAGTGATCTGAGTATAGTCCGGTGTAATACCCCTCTTCTCCTGGAAGTGTAGCAGGGATATAGCGGAACGAGGTCTCTCTCAGCATAGTGTGCTCCTCTCTCAGCAGTGTAATGCATGAATATGCAGCATCCTGCACAACCATGTTCTCAGTCATGCCAATGCCATGTCCAAAGTGGATAGGCTGAGTGACTCCATTGTGGTGCGGGTAGATCCTGACGATGCAGTGGAACTGGGTCTGGTTGAAGTCAAGGAACTTCTCCTCGACGGTGTACTCAGGATACCATCGATATCCCACATAGGACATCATCTCGATCAACGTGGCGGGATGGCCACGCACACCGAGGCACCTGGTCAAACGAACAATCTGCCGAGGGGGAAGATCTTCCATCTGAAACAGAAAGAAGGAGTTTGCAAATGCATCAGATTATGAGATAAACCTGGAATGACTCGGACAGCATAACGCTGTAATTGCAAGAAAAGACAATTTCTTACAACATGGAAACAACACTTACATACGATGTAAGAAATCAGGAAGCACAACAACTCTAACGAACCGAACACAACTTTTCTACGGCTACAAGGACGCAAACAACGAGATGTTCTAATCAGACAGAGGAGAGCCTAGTCCTATCTTCCCGTAGAATAAGATGAGGGTGACTCAGAACTCAGAATGAAGGGGGTAAGGAGAAAAAAACCTTACGTTGTTCCCTTATATACCCAGAGTAACTATATAACTATAGCAAGCTAGACTCGACTTCGGCCAAGGCTGCTAGTCCTACAGTCAGTCCTGCTCTGATACCAAGTCTGTCGGGACCCGGGGTTAGCGTATGCAAGTCCCGCTACGACATAGTCATATGGAGAGCCGAGAACCGTACCCACTTTTCTAAGCAGACAAGGCCAAGCACAGAACTTTCTCGGAAAGCATCATACGTGAGGGGCATCCCATCCAGGCCGGATGATGAACTGAGATGGGTCCTCATCGTCCGCACACAAGTCTAATGATATGGGTGATGAACTCCCATATTCAAAGACAAGTCGCCTCAACCATACTATCGACTATCTCATAACTCTTACATAGTCTTACTCCAGCCCGATCACTTAGTCGGGGTCTAGGGCGGGCTCGATCATACCACAAAGTGTGCATGAGACGGAGTCTCGAGCAATCGCATCGCGATGCCCCAAGATGCGCACATCTAAGGGCCACTTGGTGTATGAACGACCGCCAGCCAGATCACGACTAAGGTCTCGAAAATCCATAGAAAGACATGCATGTTATAAACATACACGCAGCACACATGCCTTGTATGAACAACAGGTATCATTGCAATTCTCTACAAAGTATACATTTTATTGATAACTCTTACAGAGTGCACACAGAGATCACAAGTATGTGATCCAACATTACAACGACAAGCGGAAGAAAAGTATGTCTGAGTACAGACAATTTTAACAAATGGCTTAAGAAGCCTTATTTAAACACAAGCCCTCCACGAGGGAACCAGTCGTCTGACTGGGACTAGGCTAGCTTGATCTTCAGTCGTCGAGCTCGATGAAGAAGCCACCTTCGGGGTCAGTGGGTTCATCTAAAACATAGAATAAGCAAACGTGAGTACAAAGTCGTACTCAGCAAGACTTACATAGGAGCTATACTACTCATGCACATGTATCAAGGTAAAGGGAGGTGGGGTTTCACTTGCAGAAGTGCCAGCTTTGACTTGGCTAGTCCTGAACTACGAGTACCAGACTTGAGGTAAGGAGCGTACACGAGTCCACTACTTTCTCCAACCAATTACACCACTATGGTGCCTTCCTCGACTTCCCCACGAGAAAGCACGCCATAGCACTCACACTTATCTTGGTGTGTTTTAGAAGTATCCAGTTCAAGTTGTCTAATAATCAAGCTAAGCTTTCCAAGCAGTCCTTAACCGCGGACGCGACTATTCGAATAGTTTTGTTAACCCTGCAGGGGTGTACCGCTACACACACATGATCATCTGTTACCGCCTTTGTACTCGACACCGTTCAAGAAGTGTCGGCGAGGATGCTCACCACAACTGTTACCTCATAGCCTATCTAGTCCGAGAAAGCCGCCTACCTGGGTTGGCTACCACTAGCGTGAACCCGACCGGTTTACCGAAGTGGACCCAAGTGATGTGTGCGTGGTGCATAAGCCGGTCTCGGATGAGCCGTTCTCTCACTTAGCAGCCAGGCCACAAACCTACCAGAACTCCGAACTATTGCGACATCAGGACATCGAAAGGGATGAGTTAGTAAGTGAGAGGGGTCAGTGAGCCCAATGTGTGGTTGTACTCTTCATCTTGGATCACCACACAAGAACTCGGACTTAGGGCGGTGTTCAACGAGACAACCCACTGTGTACTCCTACACAGCCTCTCATCGTTCACCTTGTATTAGGGTAGATTCACCAACACCTTTCTACCAACATCAACATGATCACTACCATCCCGACTCACATAACAGTAACATCATGGTATCATTCTAAGCATGCAATAAGCAGTAACAATTGCAGGGGCCACATGATATCAATCAACTCCTACAGTTGCTAGGATTGTGGTTTGCCTACTACTGTGACAAATGATAGGTCATGCAAAGGAATGGGTTCATCTATGCGGTAGAAACGTAGCATGGTAATCATCCTATACAATGCACAAGTGAGACATGAGAGGGAAGTGGGATTTTATCGACATGATCAATGGGGGTTTGATTGCCTTGCTGACGAGGTTCGGGTTCGTGGTCTTCAAGGAAGGGGGCAGCCTCCTATTCCGGTTCCACCTCTACTCGACAAACAACAAACAAGGTAGCAAAGTAAATACAATGCACAATCACATGGTTGAAGGTTGAAACTTGATGTATATGCTTTGATGTGTGAAGCAATTCCATTTAAATGGAGTATATTGCAAATTGAATTGCAAATTCAAACTCCAATTTGAATTCATTTTAGCCAAGTTACAATTGACATTGTTTGATCAAGTTGAACCATTTTGAAATGTGTATGATATGCCTCTGAAGTTCAAGTATAATGTGATATGTTGACATGGTTCAAAATGCAAAAGCATTTGAAAAGAATTTGAATTAATTCCATTTAAATCAAATAGCAAATGCTACTGATCACATTTTAAAATCAACTCAAACATGGTTGAAAGTTGGATATTTGGATAGCTTATTTTCTCTTGATCATTTTTCATATATTATTTGTTAAATTTGGAGTTGATATGAATTTTCTATGAATTTCCAAAGTTTCAGTCTTTTATGGAATTTCTGTAATTTCTTGATTTCTTTTTATTCTGAAAATTCATTTACTGCGTCATGCTTGCGCAATGGTGACGTGGGGGGGGGGTGCTGACATGTGGGGCCAGCATGTCAGTGGGTTAGTTTAAACTAACCAGGGATTAGTTAGCGGCCTGGGCCCACTGGTCAGTGGCCCAGGGGGGTGGATTAGGGGCTAATCACCCCCGCCACGTGGATCTCATCGTCGGCAAGTCGCCGGCGACCATCCGACGCGGCGGCGACGCACGGGACGACGGCTCCGGCCACCATTTGGTGCGCTGAGACCACCAAACGGGAGCCCGAGCACGTCCGCATCAAGTTGAGCACAACAGGGCCACGGGGATGGCCGGAATCTTCGTCGGCGACGAGTCTTGGAGGCGGCCGAGGCATGGCGACGACGAAGACGACGCTGCGGTGCGCCAAAAAGAGCAGGGACTAGCTCGTTGCAACCCTGGGGGGTACGGAACACGACGCACGCCATAGTTGGGACGGAGGAGCTCAGGGGCGACCTCGTCGGCGTTCATGGCGGCGGCCGTGATGCTGTGGAAAGGGGGAAAACGCTACGGCCAAAGGGAAAAGTTGCGTGCGACTGGGAAGAACTAGAAGCTCACCACGAAGCTAATGGCGGTGACGACGAGGCCTGGGAGGCTGGAACGGTGGAGTATTCGAACGGCGACGGTCGACGGCCGGAGTTGGGGAAGATGAAGCTAGCGTCGCGTACAGGGGCCTTTCTTCTCGATTGGCTGCACTCCTCGGCGTAGAGGACGACGGCGAAGAAGATGGACAAGGTGGCGCGGCTTGTCGACGGCGTTGGCCACGCGTTCTCCTCGTCGGTTCTCCGGCGGGTTCTCGGGCGGTGACGAAAACAACGAGGGAGGGTGAGAAGAAGCTCTGGAGGGGGGGAATGGACGTGGCGTGCTCCAGGGCGTCTCCAGGCGAAGGAAGGAGGCACGGGGAGGCCTGGAAGGTCCTCGGCGGCGACGTGGCGTCCACGGCTGGCTCGGTGGCATTCCACCGAGCAGCTTGGATGCGCGAGGTGGGGAAGAAGACCCTGCTGCCCCTGGTGGGCCGGCTGGGCTGGTGGGCTGCTTTCGCCTGGGGCGCCAGGTAAGGTTTTTCTTTTCCTTTTCTGTTTTCTTTTCTGACATTTGTTTTGGCTAGCAAAAATAAATACCTAGCCATTTTCTAAAATGCTGAAACTTTTTATATGGCCTCATAATAAAGTAGACTAGCCACTTGTAAAGTTTGGCACTTTTTAAAATTCAAATAATTTGAATCTTAACTCAAATAGGGTTTTTTGATTAATTCCAAGGCACTGTTTGAATATTTGAAAAATCCATGAGCATGGGGTGGGTCCCATATCACTTGATATGTGATCACACTCATTTATAAGACTTTTCAAAATTCTAACATGAATTTTTGGAGAAGATTTTTATCTGGCCTTTTGAATTAATTAATCTGGGGGTTTCCTTCTTCCATTTTTCTTTTGAATTTGATTTCAATTATTTCTTTTGAAATTTTTAACATGATGCAAGTGACTTGCTAACCCTAGCACATTACCTAACAGAGGGTTCTGACAGTAATGCAGAAAAGTAAATATAGCTTCGAAACAATAATGAGGATATGGACCGGGATACGTGATGTTCGCTAGTGATGTCTCTCTCCCAAAAGACAATAAAAATGCTATGCGAGGTAAACAAATTACAGAAAGGCAATTGACAGGATTAAGAACGCACCGCAATGCTAACTATGCTACAAAAGAAAGGAAGAGGTTCAAAAGCACAGACAGTACGCCAAGGTAAGTAGACCGAAATCCATCTGCATCTACTACTAATCATCCACCTTGAGATATCTATCCAGAACATCTCGCTGGTATTATGTTGCGAGCCCCACCCAAAGTGTAAACCCAAAGCAACAGACAACTGCATTAAAAAGAACTTTGCGTAAACTAAACAATCCTTGTAACCTCGGTTACAAGCACCGTTGTTTTCCCCCTTGTGGCAACAACACATCCCCTAGACTCATGTTTCTGTCACTCAAGCATGTCATCGGGAAGGCATGAACCCACAATCTATCACAACGCTCCCTCTTGGAGTCACTACCTACTACTTGGCCAAAGCAATAAACAGCAACGGAGAGCATGCAAGAATTACTTAGAAACAAAAATATAAAAGATAAAAACAAAATATATTACTCTATCACAATCTGAACATAATCTCATAATCCATCAGCTCCGATCAAACTCAACATAGCAATAGCAGGAATATTACAAAGGTGCCTCGATCATGTAGGGTAGCTCACGAGGTCTAAACAATGAAGATCAAAGAGGGGAGAAGAACATCACATAGCTACTGATCACGGACCCATGGTCCAAGGAAAACTACTCACGAGACATCCGGGGAGCATCCATGGTGGAGAGGAGACTCCCAGAGGTCAATCCTCCCTCCGGCAGGGTGCCGGGAAGAGGTCTCCTGGTGCTCCCGATCTTGGAAGCGCGGCGGCGGCGGAACAGAGGCGAGTTCGCGGAATAGGGTTCTTGTTCTAGAGTTTTCCCGTGACGGGGGATAAATAGGCGAAGGGGGGCAGCCAGAGGGGAACCAGGGCCCCCCCTGGCGCGGCCAAGGCTGGGGCCGCGCCGGGTGGCCGCCTGGGCCCCCCTGGCCCCTCCCGGGCTTTTCTCGAAGCTTCCGTCACACTGATTTTTTATCTGAATTTTCCCGAATTTTTCTGGCACTTTTTATATGGGGGAAAATTGAAATAGAAAAACAGCAGAAAACAGGAACTGGCACTGGGGTGCACTGAGTTAATAGGTTAATCCAAATATGATAAAATATGTATGAAAGTGTATCTAGATCATAGCAATATGACACAAAACATGCATGGAGCAAGCAGAAATTATCGATACGTTTTGGACGTATCAGCCGGCCCATCAAGCGTGAAGCATATTTTTCTTCTTCATAACGTGTGATTTAAAATACCAAGAAAAAGACTCACAAGGAATTGAACAATTTTTTTTGAAACATTTTCTTGAAAACATGAACCATTTTTAAAGGGACAATTGCATTTTGCCCCTAGTTTGCGCCCACTCTCATATTTATCTCTAATTTTTTGCTATGCTCAAATTTGCCCCTAAAAATCATTTTAGGTCATCAGAATGCCTCTTTACTTGGTCAAAATTGTTTGACCATTACTTTTAAAATTCACAACTATTACATATAAACTCAGAAAAATGTAGATACTATATTAAAATGTTCAGAAAACCTTTGCCCATGCATGCATGTCATTTACATCCATCATCTACATTTGCACTTACCTAAACAGGTTTAAACGATGTGTTTGCCATGGATGTAACTACCATGCACATGTAGGTGTTCTATGAGCATTTTGATATCTTATTTGCATTTTTTGAGTTCATACGAATTTATTATGATTTTTTAAAATAATATGACACATGAATTTACTATAAATTTATAAAACAACTTTGACCAAGCAAAAAGGCATTCTAGCGACCTAAAATGACTTATTAGGGGCAAATTGGAGCATATTATAAAATTAGGGATAAATATGAGAGTGGACGAAAATTAAGGGCAAAAATACAATTGTCCCTTTTTAAAATCCCCGAAATTTTTGAAAAGTGTGAATACTTTCTGAAAATAAGAACAAAATTTTGAAAACATGAACAATTCTGTAAACCTCAAATACTTTCTGGAAAACCAAACTTTTTTTTGAAAGCAAGAACCATTTTTTAAATCCATGATATTCTTTAAAGTGTGAATACTTTTTGTAAAAAGAAAAATAATTTGAAACACGAACAATTTTTTGAACTTAAAATATTTTTTGAAATACAAATACTTTATGAAAAACAAACAATTTTTAAAAACTCAGTTTTTTTTAAATGGACTAATTTGTAAAAACATGAATCATTTTTAATTCCCTGAATTTTTAAAAAATGAAAATACTTTTATGAAAACACGATTAATTTTTAAACCTCAAATTATTTTTGAAAAAATAAACTAAATTTTAATCCCTAAAATCAACACTCTAAACTATTTGACCTCAATTTATTTTTAAACCTTAAGCATGTTCTCAAAGGGATTGCAGACATGGTAGACAACACTGTGGCCAAACGTGATTGGGCCGGCCAATCAAGCGTGAAGCATATTTTTCTTCTTCATAACGTGTGATTTAAAATACCAAGAAAAAGACTCACAAGGAATTTAATATTTTTTAAAAAAAATTAAACATTTTCTTGAAAACATGAATCATTTTTAAAGGGACAATTGCAATTTGCCCCAAATTTGCGCCCACTCTCATATTTATCTCTAATAGTTTGCTATGCTCAAATTTGCCCCTAAAAATCATTTTAGGTCACCAGAATGTCTCTTTACTTGGTCAAAATTGTTTGACCATTACTTTGAAAATTCATAACTATTTCATATAAACTCAAAAAAATTCAGATGATATATTAAAATGTTCAGAAAACCTTTGCCCATGCATGTATGTCATTTACATCCATCATCTACATTTGCACTCATTTGCATTCACATACTATTACTGTTATTAACCCTAAACAAGTTTAAACAATGCGTTTGCCATGGATGTAAACACCATGCACATGTAGGTATTCTATGGGCATTTTGATGTCTTAATTGCATTTTTTGAGGTCATATGAATTTATTATGAATTTTTAAAATAATATGTGCCATATGAACTAAAACAACTTTGACCACGCAAAAAGGCATTCTAGCGACCTAAAATGACTTCTTAGGGGCAAATCTGAGCATAGTAAAAAATTAGGGGTAAATATGAAAGTGAGCGCAAATTAGGGACAAAAATACAATTGTCCCTTTTTTAAATCCCCGATATTTCTAAAAGTGTGAATACTTTCTGAAAATACGAACAAAATTTTGAAAACACAAACAATTTTGTAAACCTCAAATACTATCTGAAAAAACAAACTAATTTATTTTTTTGAAAGCAAGAACCATTTTTTAAATCCCTGAATTCTTTAAAGTGTGAATAATTTTTGGAAAAAGAAAAATAATTTGAAACACAAACGATTTTCTAAACCTCAAATATTTTTGAAAAACTAAATAATTTTGAAACAATTTTTTTAAAACACAAAATATTTTTAAATCCCCAATTTCTGAAATGCAAATACTTTATGAAAATCAAACAAAATTTTAAAACTCAAATATTTTCTCAAGAAATAGACTAATTTGTAGAAACACGAACCATTTATAATTCCCTGAATTTTTTAAAAATGAAAATACTTTCTGAAAACATGAATAATTTTTAAACCTCAAATAATTTTTGAAAAAACAAACTAAATTTTAAACAATAATTTGAAACACGTAACTTTTTTAAATCCCTGATATTTTATCTGTGGATACTTTATAGAGAAATGATTTTTTTTAAACATGAATAATATTTAGACCTCAAATACTTTCTTAAAAAAACAAAGTTTCAGCTTGATGGATCGTCCGATAATAGTAAAGGATCACGTGTTTGATGTTGAACTGCCACGTCAGCAATCCTTGTTTGAAAACGCGCCCAGGATTTAAAATAGACCGGGATGACATAGTTCGAAGCGCTGGTTCCATGAATTCAATATTCAGGATTTGATTCAGCTTTCTTCTATAAATTCAGGGTTTATTTTAAAACTTTTCCGAATAAAAATAATAAAAGGGAACACTTATATTCTGCCTGTACTTATTCACCACTCGAAAAAAAAAAGTTCATCGTGACGATTTCACTTTTACCGGTCAGCTCCGTAAAACCGGAGCCACTACCCCCACTCTGCGCAGCAGTCCATTCACTGCGGCCTGTTTACCTTCCCCGTGAAAAATGGCTCGTCTCCCAACCCTCGAGCCGTCCCATCTCTCCCAATCACATTGATCACCCCCTCCCTCCTCATTCCCCAGAACCCCAAAAGCCTCCTGCTATACCGCAGTAGCATCTTCTCGTCAGAAGCAAAGGATTTCCGCCTGCGACTCCTCCATTTTTCCTCCTCATCAGTCATCACCACAGCACAGCCGCAGCAGCAGCAGCGGCCACTCCACTCCTCCACCGCCTTTGACTCCAAGCGAATGCCGCCGGCTGCAGCAGCACGCTCGGGTGTCGGCGCGTGACCGGCCAGCAAGAGGGCGCGGAGGACGGCCGGGGAGACACAGTGCCCGCGCCGGCGGCGGCGGCCATGGGGGAGATGGATTTGGGCGACGTGGTGCTCAACTGGTCCGTCCGGGACATCAGCGACGGCGATTTCTACAAGGACAAGGTACGTGCGTGCGTGCGCCGTCGTCGTCGTCGATATCCCTGGTTCCGGTGATGATTCTTGCGATTGAGTTGGGCGGAAGTTGCAGTTGCAGGCATGCGTACGCGCGATAGGTTTCTGGTCGTGCTTGCTTAGAACTGTTGATTTGATTAGTGGCTTGTGGTAACTGTCGCGCACCTGGTGTCAGTTCTGGCTATTTCTGAATGAAAAAAATTACATGCTGCTGCTGCTGCTGCTGCTTGTGGGTGCCATTTCTGACTGAATCATAATAAGTCCTGGTTTGTGTCCACTGCTGTTTCAAAATAATGACCAACTAGTTTTCGGAAGTGTTGCAGTGTTAGTACATGAGTCCTTGCTGATTCTTATGCCCTGTATGCATTTATCCTTGCTTGGTCTTGCCGTAGATGAAATTGACAACATAGTTTTTTTTACAAAGGGTGCCAGAATTAGTTGCATGCTATTTGTGTGCTCAATCAATCATTAAAGAATCTTTTGCTAGCTACGCTGATATTCTCAATTACAACTTCCTTTTTATGCAGGTTGAGACCATTCCCCGCACATTCACTTCACTTGATCACTATCTCCAATCGTACCGTGCGCCTCTGATTGAAGAAACGAGGTCAGATCTGTGCTCATCCCTTGAACTCATCAATGAAGCACCCTCCTCGAAAATACTTTCCATGGAGGCAGCAGCAAAACCAGGCGTATACTTCATGGATGTGGACTTCTGGGACAATGGTGCCGGCTTTTCTGCCGAGTCATATACGGCAAGGAATGGTGATATATTCATTTTGTCTAGCTCGAAACCTGAAACCGCGGAGGACTTCAACCGCTACGGTGTCACATATTGCTTGGCAATGGTTACTGAGGTTTCTTTGGATGATGAATACCAAAAGGGTTTCAGACTTAAAATTGAAAAGGATATCGGTTTGAAAGAAGAGGACTTGAGTATATTCAGACATGCAATATTTCTCACCAATATCATGACAAGCATACGGATATGGAAAGCACTTTCCTTTGACACGTACATGGACAACAATTTCACAGTAATTAAGTCGCTGTTAGCCCCCACAAATTTGGTAATGTGACCTGGATAATTGTGTTATAGTTTTACTTGTTTTTTTGTTTGCCAGTATGAATTGGTCTCTAACCTTTTTTAGCTCCTCTTTGTTGGAACTGTTGCAGGGCGATGATGTCTGTGGTATCTGTGTTGCACAGGATGGGGGCTGTTTGTCTTCTTTGACAGAGCAGTTACTATCAATCAAACTTAATCAATCGCAACTGGATGCTATTGAATCTGTGATCTCAGCTGTACGATGTAATCATAAGAACCTCTTGAAGCTTATATGGGGTCCACCCGGTACTGGAAAGACCAAGACTGTTAGTGCTTTACTATGGGCTTTGGCGTTTCTGAAATGCAGGACACTTACATGTGCTCCCACTAATGTTGCTGTCGTTGGAGTTTGCACTCGTTTCCTTCAGAATTTCAAGGATTTCAACCAGCACTTCGACGAAAACGGTCTACCCATTTCTCTTGGTGATGTCTTGCTGTTTGGGAACAAGTATAAAATGGACATCACCGAAGATCTTCAGGATGTTTTCTTGGATTTTCGTGTGGACGAACTTCTTGAGTGTTTTTCTTTGTTGTCTGGATGGAAATACAGAATAACTTCAATGATGTCCTTTTTTGAGGACTCTGCTTCACGTTACGATATGCTTCTTGAGGATGATGGAAATGGTGATCCTGTCAGCTTTCTGGATTTCATAAAGAAACAGTTTGATGTGGCAGCAATAGCTCTTAAGAGATGCATGGTGAATTTGTGTGTTCACCTTCCTCGAAGCAGCTTTCCTCGTGATGGTGTCATAAATATATCTGCATTGCTCAATATGCTGGAAATTTTTGGCGGCCTTCTGTGCAACGGAGACTTGACCGACGAGGGCTTGAAAAGGGCCCTTGGTTGTTTGTCAACTGAAAACTCTGATTGTGCACTGCCTATATCTTCTATTGAGAAGGAACTTGATGGAGCAAGGTCTTCGTGCCTTAAATTGCTTAAAGTTCTGCTACACTCGCTTAATTTACCCACTGGAGGAGACAAAAACTCGGTCCAGAGCTACTGCATACGTAATGCTACACTTCTTTTCTGTACTACCTCCAGCTCTTATCGGTTGCATCACATGGGGATTGAACCCCTTGATGTCTTAATTGTTGACGAGGCTGCTCAAGTGCGGGAGTGCGAGTTGGTGATCCCACTACGTTTGCGTTGGTTGAAGCATGTTGTTTTGGTAGGAGATGACTGTCAGCTGAGTGCAATGGTTAAAAGTCAAGTAAGTTTCTCCTTACCCTCTTTATGCTGTATGGTGTCATACTGTAATTCCACAGCCATCAGTTCAGTTGTCTACAACATCAACTTCTGATGGTAAAATGGCACTGTACATTTTGTTTTGCTATATTGGTGCAGCTGTCTATAACACTAGTAATCACACATGTGATTGCACATCTTGTCTAACATAAATTAATATTTTTTTTATTGTACAGTGTTTTTTTACATTGCAAATTCAGTGAGATTTAGGCCATAATAGTTGCGAACACCAAAATTAAGTAAACATGGAAATGTCTGCATCAGAATTTTTAAATAATTTTCAATAAGTTGGGTTGATAACACAATCCATACAACTGTTCAAATGGCTAAAAAAGAAGCTGATTTTGGTACAAGTCCTTTTGGGATAGTTGGGTTGATAACACAATCCATACAACTATTCAAATGGCTAAAAAATAAGTGTACCATATACTGTCATTCCGGAGTCATCAGTTCAGCTGTCTACACCATCAACTTCTGATACTAAGATGCTACACCTTTTTTGTTTGCTATTGTTACATCTGTATACGAACTAGTAATTACACACATGGATTCACATCTTTTCTAACATAAGTTAAAAAAAACAATTTTATTGTACAATGTTTTTTACATTGCAAATTCAGTGAAGATTTGGACTGAAAAAGTTGCAAACATCAAAATTAACCAACCATGGAAATGTCTGCATCAGAAAATTTTAATAATTTATTTTAAGTCCGATGGATAACTCGATATAACTGTTCAAGTGGCTAAAAAAGAAGCTGAATTTGGTAAAAGTCCTTTTGGGAGGTCGGCTCATGATAATCTTAGTTGTTACCTCATTTGGAAACTAGCTGGATCTGTTCATGATAATTGCATTTCTTACCTTTCATTGTTTATCTTTAGGTATGCAAAGATGCTGGATTCGGTACAAGTCTTTTTGGGAGATTGGTTAAGCTAGAATTCGATAAACATTTGCTGAATATACAGTATCGCATGAATCCTTGTATTAGCCTGTTTCCAAATGCTCAGTTTTATGAGAGGAAGATTTTAGATGGTTCAAATGTCCTGTCTCCTAGCTATAACAAGGATTATACATGCCTCCTGTTTGGTAGCTACACTTTTATAAATGTCACGGATGGAAGGGAAGACAAAGAGGGCACAGGAAACAGTCGAAGAAACATGGTTGAAGTTGCTGTTGTTTTGCACCTGATCCATACCATCTTTAAATGTATGTAAGCTGAACCCCATCTTTTCTTCCAACCTTAATATCATGCCTCAGTATCCTTTATTGATAGGGTCTTCATTGATGGTAGTTAGTAGTTACGCACTAATTTGTTTCTATATGAAGCTACTTGGCTGATATTACATGCGTCTTTAGAAGCTACTTGGCATGTATAGAAAGGTGACGGCTGCAATAGTTTTTGTTCAACAATCCAAATTGTAACCTGTTTATATCTTGTGATTTGATAACTCCGTCAATCTGGTTTATGAAAATTCAATTCCCTACGTATTTCTGTCAGCAAGTCCACTGTCATTCACTTCCCTGTTTAATAGCTAATGTTACATTTTTTTTTACAAAACTGAGAACATGAGTAGATGACATGAAATGAGACATCAAGCTCTATTAGAGTTGTTGGCCACTACATGTACTCCCTTCTTGCTATTTTTTTTTTTACATTGAGAGCTGAAAAGTAATGCTATGTAGATTGTAAGTGATACAGAATCAGCTTCAGTTTGCTAAAGAAAGTTCTGCAAAATTGATTCCAAATGATCAGTAAAGACTTACCAGCTTAGTTTTTTCTGCAGGTTGGAAAACTATGGGCAAAGTCCTCAGCGTCGGTGTGGTCTCTCCATATACTTCGCAAGTTAATGCGATTAAAAGTAGACTTGGCAAAAAATATGACACATGTGATGGCTTTCATGTGCGCGTCAAGTCTATTGATGGTTTCCAAGGAGAAGAGGATGATATAATAATACTATCAACAGTTAGATCCAATGGGAGAGGACTTGTTGGATTTCTTGCTGATAAGCAAAGAACAAACGTTGCTCTTACCAGGGCAAAGTGAGCATTTTTTCCCGGGCCTTTGTTTTGTTGTTGTTCAAAGTATTCCAGATTGATAATATAATTAATATAACGGATGCTTTATCTGATGCAGGCACTGTCTTTGGATTGTTGGTAATGCTTATACACTGGGCAAAAGTGAAACTGTCTGGACGGACCTTGTTTCTGATGCACAAAGACGTAAATGTGTTTTCAATGCCACTAATGACCCGGCCTTATGTAAATTGGTTTTGCAAGTAAAGCAAGATCTTGATGAACTTGAGGATCTTCTTAATGCTGAGTCGGCTGTTTTCAGAAATACCAGATGGAAGGTAAGTAACATAGTGATGTTAAGTCAGATTGATTTTGACCATACTTTCATGTGCGCCCTCTACGTCAGTGTTTATTTTCCTCCTTTTCATTTTGCTAGTAGTTTAGTTTGTAGCTTTTTTCTCTGTTGGTAGGCTTGGCTTCACCAAACTGTGGCTTTGCCATTTTGCACCATTTTGTAGCATGCTTGAGAAAAAAGTTAAGTTGGTTCGGTTATGTGCATTTAGTGTACTGGAATGCAAACCACATGTACGCACATTAGTCTGTGACTCATGCTTATTGTCAGGGGTACTGGATTTGCTGAATATAAAGTTCTTTAATACTAACAAATGTGTGTCCACTTCTTGTAATCATCCATGTGGTTCGCATGTCTCTGTTATGCTGTTTGTAATTATGATTTGCAGCGCCATGTGCTACTTTGCACATGGTATGTCAATATATGATTTTTTTTCTATATATTACAGACCTCCTAACTTAAAAAAAATAACATACCTGTTGATATATTCTTGAATTTACTATTTCTCAGCCTTTGTTTTGTGTACTAATAAATTCGCAGGTCATTGTTAGCGACGAGTTTAGAAAGTCTTTCACCAAGCTAAAATCATCACAGCTCAGGAGGGAAATACTCCAAAAACTTATCAAACTTGGCGATGGTTGGAGGACAACAGTTAGGAACTTAGATATACCTGGTTCTTCCCATCTTGCAAAAGTATACAAGATCAGGGACCTTTACCTTGTATGGAGTACTGACGTGGAGAAAAGTGAAGGAAGGTATATCCAGGTCATAAGAATTTGGGACTTACTGTCACAACAACATGTTGCAAGAACCGTTCAACGTCTTGCGAACCTTTTTGCCATGTACACAGATGATTACTTGGATTACTGCAGAGGAGTGCAGACACTCGGGTATGCCTTGTTCATTGTTATTGGGCTATTCTTTGTTCCTAGGATTCTTTTACCTTAATGCTTGAAAATGAACTGTTCATAAATAGGCATGCTTATGGGCTGTATGTAGACATTCTTCTTATTTTTGCCTCCTTTTTTACGGATTGCAGGAAACTGGAGGTTCCAATGTTTTGGGATATTGATCATGATATTATTCGCTATAAGAAGGATTGCAGAGCTGATGCCCAGGAAGAACATGATCTAGTTGATACATCATATGCTATGGAAAATTCAAAAGTTCGCGAAAGCTTTTTGCTGATGAAATTCTATTCGCTATCATCTGGAGTGGCAAAACATTTGTTGACAGCTTCTGATGGTTCTGAAATCGATATCCCCTTTGAACTGACTGATGAAGAGAAGGTGATAATCACATTCCCGCTCACTAGTTTTATACTTGGGAGGTCAGGCACTGGAAAAACCACTGTATTGACAATGAAACTGATTCAAAAGGAGCAACAATCATTGATTGCCTCCCAAGGTCTAAACTTGGATGGAGATGATTTATCTGGGTTGGATGACAAAAATATTATTCCACTGAAGGACGTAGGAGAAAGCTTTGTGAAACAAGTGTTTATCACTGTAAGCCCAAAGTTGTGTTCAGCCATAAAAAATCACATTTCTGGACTTAAAAGGTAAAGTCCGTTGAACCATACCTCTATTCCGAAGTTTACACATGTTTAACATTTTCCAAATTATTTTTGTAACTTAAAGTGGACAGAAATATGTGCGCAAGTTGGTCCAAGATATTTTTCACTGTACCCACTCCATTCTACTATGCTTGTAACTTATTTTTATCTGCTTGGGTACTGTATTTATAACTTCAAATTCTGTAGATTCTTCCTTTCTAATGACCTTTCAAGGGTTAAAAGTTTTATCCATATGAAGTGCGTTTTCTCTTTAATATACTTCAGTAATTATAAATAACACTATGCTTATCGGGACTATGCATAAAGTATACTTCACATGCACTTACACAATTTGTCTTGAAAGAAACGGCAACAATGAGCACCACTTCGTAACCGAGTCCTTAAACATCGGTGGGCCGGGCTTGCACTCACGTGAGCGCGAATAGTCTCTAGGTTACTTTTTTTAGAAAAAAATACTCTTCAAATGATGTTTGATGATTCGTTTATGAGTTATATCAACCATGATCCTCGTATACTTATAATTTATTT
The DNA here is from genome assembly GCA_950022295.1 of Bromus sterilis. Classification (NCBI taxonomy): domain Eukaryota; kingdom Viridiplantae; phylum Streptophyta; class Magnoliopsida; order Poales; family Poaceae; genus Bromus; species Bromus sterilis. Next base: position 13,861,985 of record OX465596.1, read on the forward strand.
CAACCCTGTATAGGTTTGGCTCTGGCGACGTCTCTGATCAGCCCAGCGTTCTTCACATGCACGACATCATTGATGACCAGGAAGAGTTTATAGATATACCTGACAGTTTTAGCAATCTACCTCATGAGCACTATCCTCTTACGATAACATATCGGAAGTTCTTGATGATGCTTGATGGAACGTGTCAGACATCATTTTTTGATGTTTTTTATGGGGAACTGCAGTCTAGCATTACTAGAGGGCATTCAAACTCTCGTGCGCTGCAAACTATTATTGAATCGAAGGAAGTTACCTATGAGAAATTTTCTGCTGCCTATTGGCCTCGTTTCAATGCAGACCTGACCAAGAATCTTGATGCATCCACTGTCTTCACTGAAATAATTTCTCATATAAAGGGTAGATATCAAACAGTCAGCCCTTATATCGGCAAGCTTGGAAAACAAGATTATGTGATGCTCTCAGATAAAAGATTTTCATCTCTGAACAGTGAGAAGAGAGATAGGATTTACAATATCTTTGTTGATTATGAGAGAATGAAATCCACTGCCAGAGAGTTTGATTTGTCAGATTTTGTCAGTAGTCTTCACATCAGTCTTGTATCCGAGGGATACAATGGAGATCTGTTGGACTTTGTATACATAGATGAGGTGCAGGATCTAACCATGACACAAATAGCACTTCTCAAGTACGTCTGCAGGAACTTCAAGGAAGGCTTCCTTTTTGCTGGTGACACTGCACAGACTATAGCAAGGGGTATCGATTTCAGGTTTGAAGATATTCGTTCGCTTTTTTATACTGCATTTCTCACAGAAACTGAAGCGTCTAATCAAGGACGTCAACATGGAAAACAAGTCCAACTCTCCGATATGTTCCAACTTAGTCAAAATTTCCGCACACATTGTGGCATCCTTCATATGGCACAAAGTATCATGAGCCTGTTGTACTTCTTTTTCCCATCAAGTGTTGACAAGCTTAATCCAGAGACTGGACTTGTATATGGAGAAGCTCCTGTGCTGCTGGAGTCTGGTAATGATGAAAATGCAATCATGACTATATTTGGAGAAACCAAGAGTAAGCATGGTAACATGCATGGGTTTGGTGCTGAGCAAGTCATATTAGTTCGTGATGATGCTACCAAAAAACAAATTGTTGATCTTGTTGGCAAACAGGCTCTTGTTTTGACGATTGTTGAATGTAAGGGCCTCGAGTTCCAGGTATGAGCATCTAAAATCACTTCCTCTGTGTTCATTTTGCAAAAGCAATTAATTGTAAAATGTTATGTTTTAAGATTTTGAGTATTCTTACTGACTCCAAAGACATGGTGTAGGATGTTCTTTTGTACAACTTTTTCGGCTCCTCGCCTTTCAAGAACAAATGGAGAGTTCTGTATGGCTACATGAAAGATAAGGATATTATAGTACAATCTGAAGCGATCTCTCATCCGTGTTTCGACAGAAGCAAGCATCATCTTCTCTGCTCAGAGCTGAAGCAACTCTATGTTGCAATCACACGCACAAGGCAAAGGCTGTGGATATGTGAGAATACAGATGATTACTGTCGACCAATGTTTGACTATTGGAAGAAGTTGTCTCTTGTAGAGGTTAGATTACTTGATCCTTCCCTCATTCAAGCAATGCAGACAGGAAGCAGTGCTGATGATTGGAGGCTACGGGGAACAAAGGTTAGTGACCTTTACTTTTTTACTGTGCTAAGCCAGTTTACCTTGCTGTGCGTATGTTTTTTGACATTTTATTTTCCTGAAAGTCAACGGCTTTTTTGTCTGACAGTTGGTCTATGTACATAAATTCTTTTAGAGGTGTAATTGTGCATGCCTACTTACAATTTTAGTGTACTTATGTTTTGAAGTTTTTATTCAATCTTAGAAGTGCTCTTTTTTCTTGTAGTTATTCAATGAAGGGCAATTTGAAATGGCTACAATGTGTTTTGAAAAAGCTGGTGATACACATAGAGAAAAGTGGGCCAGAGCTGCTGGACTTGTAGCATTTGCTGAACGTGCCATGTCCTCAAATTTGGAGAAGGGCAATGCTCCATTGCAAACAGCATCGGAAATCTACGAGTCCATAGGCATGCATGAGAAAGCTGCTACGTGCTATATCAAATTAGGTGACTACAAAAGAGCAGGTCTGCTATTTCTCCGTAATATTTAAGCTCTATCCATACTTCTGAGATTTTTATTCCGTAACATATCTCAAACAAGTTGTTCCTAAAGAGTTGCCGTATATGTAAATGTCTTCAATTTTTTGTAACATTTACGCAGGTTTGTAGCTTTCATATGGATAGTCTTTACATCACACCACTGACTATACGCTATTTTCCTTGCACTGCCATAGGTATGATCTATATGCAAAAATGTGGGGCTTCCAGGCTTGAGGATGCTGGAGACTGTTTTGCCATGACTGAGTGCTGGTCAGATGCAGCTGAAGTGTACTTCAAGGCTAAATGTTACACCAAGTGTTTCTCAATTTGCTCGAAAGGAAAACTATTCAATCTTGGGTTGCAGTTCCTGCAACAGTTGGAGGAGGAACATTTGCCTGATAATTCAAAATCCTTGGAGGTTTCTGCAATCAGAAAGAAATATCTTGAAAACTGTGCTCAGCATTATTTTGCGTGTCGTGACATAAAGCATATGATGCATTTTGTCAAGGCTTTCAGTTCTATGGATCATGTGCGGGCATTCTTAAAGTCTAGAAATCTTGTTGATGAACTGTTGCATGTAGAGATGGAAAAGGGCAATTTCCTTGAAGCTGCAGGAATGGCAAAGCATAAAGGAGATGTCTTACTGGAAGTAGAAATGCTCAAGAAGGCAAATTTGTATGAGGATGCAACACAGCTTCTCCTCCTGCACGTCATTGTAGATTCCTTTTGGTCTTCAAATAGTAGAGGGTGGCCTCCCAAAAGATTTCCAGAGAAGGAACAGAGGCTTGCAAAAGCCATAGAGATGGCGAAGAAGGTCTCTGATTGCTTCTCCTGCTTTGTTTTCCTGGAAGCTGATGCACTGTCAGATGTTATTAAGTCTCTTCCTGATTTAAATTGCACATTGCTTGAGGGCAGAAAATGTAGAAACTTATTTGTTGAATTTATCGCTTCCCGCTCGATTCTTGATGTTCATCTTCACTCTCGAGCCTCTGAATACAATTTGGAAGTTGGACCAGGATCTGAAGATGAAAGTAGTTGTAATGATATGGTGGCTTGTAACAAGATATCACCCCAAACGCTAGTTTATGCGTGGAATCAATGGAAGTCAATCATAATCAAAATACTGTCTCATCTTCGGCACACTGATGGTCCAAAATTAAATGATCAAGAAGTTATGTATGAAGATCTTTGTGCTATGTACTTTGGGTTGAGGAAAGATTGTGAAGATGACCGATATGTTGTGCTAAACATGAATTCAAGTTGGCTCTCTAACGCAGGTAGAAATTCTTTGCAGCAAGATGGCAACAGATTTTGGCTGGATGTCCTTCACTGTCATTCATGTGCTCAGTCTTTCTTGATGAATGAACTTTATTCTGTTGGTTTTGGTGTACTTAAGAAGTTGGAGTCCATTGCTCAAATTCATCCAAATCCGACATCTTCATATGCCCTGGTGAGAACTACCCTTATTATAAAAGAGATAGCCAACTTTTTGGAAGAACCAGAGTTCAGTATGCCGAAAAGCACCATGAAGTTAAGAAGCTCCTCTGCTCTCTGCGAGCGTCGCTTCTTTGAGTTAATTTTTCTTGTCTGGAGAGATGGTGCAACAAGGAGCCTCTTGCGTATACTTGACTCACCAGCTGCATATGGATTGATTGCTGATTCTCTTAGTTCACATCTTCGGCGAACAGATAATAATTTGACTCATGGGCATCTTGGGAGAACAACCATGCTTCTACTTCATGCAGCACGATTGGATGATGTGCTACTTTCAAGACTACTACATTACCTGGACAACAATTCCGAGTGGGCAGATTTTTATCGATGTTTGAAGAGATTTCTTGATACTGGTGTTGATAGATCCTCCTTGATCTTGAACTTTAAGGTTGCTCTTGATTTTACCTTCAATGTTGTGAAGGGAAGGAGTGAGATGGACTACATATCCCCAATATGCTATGTGGGTCTGTTGGAGTGCCTTGGTTTCATGGCTTCATCGTACCTTCTACAGAAAGGTTTTATATACAGCACAAAATCTCTGTTGCTCAACATGCTGGACTGCCGTACCACCAAGGTTTACCTTGACACCTGCCTGGCATCTAATTCGAGCCCAGATCCGGAGCTTGGCCATACGGCATTTTTATCAGGTCCTTTCATATTTAAGACAATTATGAGTATCTTGGAAAACAAGGATATGCTCCGGGAGTGGGTACGGAGGACTTCAACTCCTAGTTGTCCATACCCTGCAGTCCTGTTGAGACTAGTGGTTACACTTTATCCACTGATCCTAACTCATAGTGTTGGGAATTGCTATGATATCACAAATATTCTTCTGAAGTGTGGAGTCTTTAAGGACTTACCTTCTAAGTTCTCTAAGAAGATTGTATGTTTCTTGGGAATGAGGTCTCGCACGCTGGGCAACTTCAGAAGAGTGCTTGCTGATGCACTTGATGCAATCGGAGACCGTATTGTGATTATGGGTTCAGCCAAAGGCTTAGCATCCTTTCAGAACATAAATGCTGATATGATTAGCACAGAGGATTTGGTTGATGTTCAGAAGGTAATGGCTCTTCTTCGTCCTGAAGAGGCGAGTTCTGTAAAGCAAGAGGCCGCTCTGCCAGAAGAATCTGATGGTAACAAAAACATTCCTAAGGTTGTACCAGATAATAAGGTGGAGAGTACAAGTGAAGTAGATTTAACTGATGAGAATACTCCCTTCTGGGATAAGTTCGAGACTTTTCAAGCCAACAAAGAAGGCCAGGTGAGTTTCATATGTTACAATGCTTGTTTTATTTTTATTTTCTTTGTCCCATTGCTTTGCAGCTGCCAATTTATTCTAAATGCTAATTCTCTGCAGAAGGAAGGAAGTGTTATTATTCGGTTCCTTAGAAGCGCCGTTCCATGGCTGGAGCAAGCAGGCTTTGCAGAAAAGATTGATGCAGAATTGTTGGAAGAGGTCAGGAAAATCTGCAGCAAGTTCGAAGAACGTTCTGCCAGGTAAGCAAATGTTAAATTACAGCCAACTCTAAATTTCTTAATGTCAGTACAAATGCTGAAACGCAATTGGTAGACTGGTATGAGTGAGGTCTTGTAAAATATGTCTATGTCATCCCCATGTGTTCTGAAGAGTAAGCATTTGCACAGGGCGGAGAAGATGGTGAATGGGGAGGAGGATCTATGCTCAATGTGGCAAGATGGTGAGAACAAACTGCAGACGATCATCGGCTTCCTGCGTTCCACAAGGGCGTCAACGAAAGAAGACGTCATGAACAATGAAGCTACACCTGTTGTCGAGGCGCAAACTGATGGAGCGGACCAACAGACTGGATGTTCGGACGATGGACCTGACTCGGGCGAAAGCAATGAGGCGGAAACTGCGAAGGAAGAAGCAGCCGTGACCGTGGCCTCGACCTCACAGAAGGCAGCGCAGAAGAAGAAGGGCGAGAAGAACAAAAGATCAAAAGGCCATCGCAAGAACTGAGCCGCTGTAGATGTAGCCCTGTGGTGTTGTTCCCACCCGCAGACTGTTTATTTTTGCTAGCATCGGAGAAACCTGTTTTGTATCGATCACTGTTGAAACCAACTTATGGCAGGGGCTCGTTTTGGCTTATGTTGTTGACTCGATGGATGCTACTGGGACATGGGTGAGATGGTTCTGGCTTCAGTGGCCGTTGTAAAGTAATGGTGGGATCGATCTCTCTCCTTTGCATCAGTCAGCAGCTCCAAACCTCCTGGGGCGTGTATTGTGGCTAATGCATGCTTTGGGTCATATGTTCTGCAAAGTTTGGCTGTTCGGTTGTGCGAGTTGATAGTTAATCTCTCCTTTTGTGCAAATGATGAACTTATCTCACACCATCACATTCGAATAACTTTTTCTATGAGCGTCGAAACAAAAAGACGCAACATGAAAGTTGCCTGGAATAACAGATGAAGCTAGTGGTCAAAGATTTTTTTTTTCAAATGATCAACCGTGATGAATTTGACGAAATTTGTCTAAATTTTGATATAGGAGTAGATGGCACTGAATAAAATTGACGATGAACAGATGATGCATACTGAGCCTGGTTGTCATTTAACAAATCATGTAGTAAGGCAAGTTCATGGGGACTACCCAAATCTTCTGGCTGCAACCGGCATACAAACAAGTTTCAGGCCATCAATAAGGCGAGTCACATAATGCGCAGTGTCTGGAGTTAGCAGGCATACAGAGTACAGACACGTTTCAGGCAAAGCCACCTTATGGTAATCTGCAGAATTCTTCCGAGGTGGCGTTCGGGGCTCGCCGCCGAACTGATTCCAGCCATCGTGCCGCCGGAGCCGGGCCCTCGAACGAGGCGGCAGCCGGCAGCGAACTGAATCCATGGATGGCGAGGATATCCCCGCCCCTTGAAATAGCCTTCACATCTTGTCTGCCACAACCTTGGATTCCATCCATCTAAAGGACCGGAACCGAATTGGTCATATTGAGAGGAAAACTACAAAGGCAACAAATGAATCAACTGTATCTCTTTCATTAGATGATGTGATATATATACAGATGGAAGAACACCATGAAGAGGTGCCTCTTCATGAAAGGGTGAAAGTTACAAGGGTAGATTTACCCCATAATTAACACATGTTAATTAATTCCAACACTCCCCTAATCTATACTTGTCCATCCAAAATCATCATCTTGATTAGAGGCTCCTCCAAAAACCCTGTGGGAAAAATATGAGGAGTATAGTGTTTGATATGTTGCCAAAACTCCTTCAAACCCAGTGGGAAAAATAAAGAGAAAACGCCGCAACATATAAAGCTTATTGTCTGTTTTAACTCGATATGAGGAAAACCCATAGAATTAAAAGGACAATAAATATGTCGTATATACTTTCTTAAAAACCCCGGTGGGGAAAACAGAAAGTAAGACATATGATCTTGTGTTGATATTACCTCATTAAAAACCTTGATGAGAACCTATGAAGTAAACTCATAAAGGAAAAAAGAGTATAATATGATGCATTGAACGGGAGTAATTCAGGAAGATACTCCCCCTGATTCTTGCATATCTCAAAGTCGTCAAATACCAAATCCAGGGACATTTTCTGAATGTCGAAGTTGATAGAGACTTTGTGAACAAACGTATGGGTTTGTTGTATGATTTGACTTGCAAGATGAGCAATATAGTGATATTGCTTGTTACATAACCTGTTTACATCCTGACAACACAAGCAACATTATCTTTGGGATAATGGTTAGTGGATGTAGCCACTAAGTTCTATTTCAAAGACTTTCATGAAATGGCTTCCACACCTTGTAGGAACACTAAGCTTGTCTATGATCTGCATAGTGGGGATCTAATCAATGTATCCAATGATATTAGTATTCATATTTCCTTGAAGCTGGAAAATCTGGACAAGATGTTTGATTCCTTGGAGATATCGAAAGATATTCTTTAGTCCCAACCAATTGTGTTTGGTGGATCCAATGGCATTATGGAACGTTGAGTCCCAATATCTCATTTCCATCATCTCTTGGTCTAAATAGATCTCTCTCTACGTCTAGAGAATGAACTGCCATGAGAGTTATGGATGGATAAGATTTTTTCCACAATGAATTTCTCCAATACATTCTGGATATAGACAACATAGTATACCATAATGTATGAATGAAGGTGCTCAAGTTGTATTAACGAGCGGTATTTTGGTTTTACCCAAATCCTTCATATTAAACTCCATCATTTAGATGATTACATGTGTAGTCATTGCAGGAGTAGTCACTTTGTATGACACACAAACATGGATAATCATCATTGTAGGAGTAATCCTTGTGTATAAGGAACTCACTACGTCGGTTGTACCATATGTACCGACAACAATAAGTCATATGGTGACTTATTGATTTTTACACAATGTATGTTGCATTTTGTATTTCGATTCAGAATTGAGATTCCATCAGAAATCATCATATATTTCTGAATCTAGTGAGCCACACAGATATGTGATCACTACATCTATCAACTTTATAGATAGATGATTTTATACTGCCAATGATATAAGTTATCGGAAAGAGATTCACCTCTGGAGAATAGTTGGGTATCTGCGTGAACCCTTGTGCTATAATGCTTGCTCTATGTTTCACCATCTCGGTGTTCTCATTCTGTTTCCAGAAGAAAAATAGGTGTAGGTATTGCTTATGTGAATACCTTCCCTTATTGAGCAAGATTATTTCTACTTAGAATTGCATCCTTTGCTTGAGTTCAATCCGAGTGTTGTTCACACTTTGCCATGGCCATGGTCTTTGGACATGAATCGTTTGAAAGGTTTTTGCAATCTAGTTGAGAAATGTATGTCGACAATTATAGACTTTCGGTTAAATGTTTCTCCAGAATATATATGTTTATATATAGTTAATGGAAATATCGTTACCCATGATGACTGCTCGCGGTTTCCCAATGCGGTTGAGTCGGGTATTCCGATGTCCCGGTCATTGTGTGCACTATGACATTGGTTGGTGGAGGTTTCCCATCCACTGAGTGTATACTACCCATTAGGTGTCTGTCAATGTGAAATTGACTTGCATTTACTGATTCAATGGCCTTAATATCCTTTCTTGCGAGAAGCTGAATCCTGATGTGCTATTGCCATACTTCTCCCCCTCTTGCTTTGAACGAGGAGTAGAGTGATTTTTGTTGGTACTTTCGCTCTTTCAGGCATATTTTTGCAGGATTGTCGGATTGTGTGACACCTTTATATTCAGTAAATGAATTTGGCAGGTTATTTGCAATGTGTTGCAAATCTTCTAAACGCATGGTTTAGATCTTTGAGTACGTGGATTTGAGGCAGAAATGTGTTGAACATCCCACTAATTTCCTGGCATTCTTTATGATACTTGAATTCTCCCCCTAATGCCTGGAAATATTCCTCGATGTATCAGCATACTGGCCTAGAATAACTCCCCATGAGAGGGGCTTAAGGTATTGACGGAATACAGTTATTCCTCACATAGATCCCACATATATGTTGAGGGGCCAATGATGTATGTCGAGGTGGTGATATCGGTGTATAACCGAATTACCGCAGATGGGAAATGCTTGAGGGATTTCCACGTATCAAAGATAAAGGGGAATAATTTATGCGGTTTGTCATGAGCGTGTAAAACTGCATGACTCCAACGTAAAGTTGGTAAGTTGCAATTTTATAGTAAAGATCATGCAAATGAGCTCAATTCTTTGGATAAAGGATTCTACCAAACCATTTTGAGTCTAGACACATAGGACAAAGTGCTAAAATTCAATTCTATGGCCATATTAAAGGCACGCAAGAAGAATTTTGTGACATTATCTATTCGATTTGCTTGAAATCGATGTTCAGGATAATGAGCCAATGGTTTAGTGTGGCTAAATGCACACATGATACATCATGTAGATGTGTCTTTTAGAACCATGGAATACCTGAATGGTCTAGTCAATGGTTGGGAAGAGCCACTTACGTCAACTTGATGAATTCAAGCAGTTTGAGTGGTCCATCGTAGACTTTAAGGTGTACGAGCCTTAAAGTTAGCTTCCTTGCATTGTATGTAATGCACATAAAATCCAAATATTGTTAGAATGTAGCATCATTTAAGTCATGATTAATAAAATTGTCGATAGTTCATGTTTCAACCCAATGTCGAAATGACCAAGACGACTATGCCAAGTTGTCGTGTGAAAGACATTTTGGAAGCTATCATGTATGCAACATATGCTACGGGTTTTGTAGTATGGGTAGTACAATCCTGATGATAAGAAGACAATGGACTTGCCATATCCGTGTATGGTGAAGAGAAGATTTTCTCTTTGTTGTCATCATAAGTTTCTCTATGGAAACTATTTTGACGGATATCTCTATAGTAGTAGGGTACGAGTTATATGCAGACACAATAGAGCTTCTTTGATAACACTGGAGTACCCATAGGGATAATAATTATGACCCAAGTCAATAATTACATCATCGCATGCAGCGATTGTTTGAATATTTCCTGACCTCTTAACAAGAGTGGAAACATTATATTTCCCGAATATAGAGTTTGTGGTGCATATGTCCACAAGGCACATATCATCTTTCATCAGATTGACCCCCGTAGAAATCTATATATAGATTTGAAAATTTCCAGTATGATTTTTTTATCATATATATAGAATACATACAAATGTATTTGTATCAAAGTGCTGATATAATATATTGTGTATACAATATATAATGACAACAATAATCATGTTCTTATTAGAACATCATAAATGGACATAAATAAATAGATGTAACACCCTCAGTTGCCTGTAACAGTAATCACTTTTACCGTGGACTAATCACTGTTGCTAATCACTATGCAAACCATGCCATGACCCACTTTGCTTTTGATCATATTCAAAAATGCCTTTTGGTTGCTATGAGAAATATGTTGCAATTAAACTTTGCCCAAAAATCATGGGACCACTTTTATAAAATCACTAATAATCATTGGGTCATGCCCATGTGGTTATGGTATTTTATTTTGCCACTGGAAAGTTCAAACAATTCAAACCCCAAGCAAAACAGCACCATTTGACAATTGAATATTATAAAGAAATAGTAAATGGTTTTATTTTAAGCCTAAACTTTTTGTGGCACCCTAAGAATATATATTACTAATTATGGACCAGGTTACACATTTTACAAAAATGCAAAAGGCACTAAATTAATTACTAACAGAAAAGAACATAATGGAAAATAAAAAGAAACTGGAAAACGCTCTAAGTATCGCCCTGGGCGAAGGCCCACCCGGCCCACTCCCCCTTCCCCACCTGCCCCCGTCCCCTCCGTCACCTGCTCCGGTGCAGTGGCGGCACCGCCGTGGCCGGCGGGCCTGCAGGCCTCCCCCACCCTCACTGTGGCCGGGGAAGGGATAAGGCAGCCCCCAGCCACCTCCTGGACACGCCCCTCCTCCATTTCCCCCCTCTTCTCGCAGTCGTCGGGGAGAGATCCCACCCGAGCTGCCGTCGCCATGGCTGTGAGCTCACACGGCCAGTGAGCTCGTGTCGCCACGCCGCCTTGTCCAAGCCGTTCGCCGACGTCGTCTTCGTCGTCCACCGCAGGGAATCGAGCCGACGCCGTCCACAGCAAGCGCAAGCCCACGTTCCCTTTTCCTCGCCGCCGTTGGGTCGCAGTCGCGATTCGCCGCCGTCGAACCTCCATCGAGCACGCCGTCACCTGCACTGCACTCCTGGTGAGCTTCTACGCCTCCCCCAACTCCCCGACGAGCAGATAGTGCCCTGTAGCCCACCCCGCCATTAGGGCAGCAAGCTTGCTGCCACCGGCGAGCTCCTCCCCGCGCCCTAGCTCACGCTTTTGGCGTGCCACTCGCGTCACTTCGCGCGCGATGCTTCCAGGAACCGTTTCGCGTAGTACATGGTCAAGGTTTCCGGCTGTGGCGTCGTCGCCGTCGAGCTCCCGTACTGCACCTCCGCCTCGCACGTCGCCGTCGACGATTCCGACGACCCCAAGCCACCGCACCGCCACCGAAGTCCTCCCCGTAGTCTGGTGCGTCGAATGGAGCAAGCCACGCCCCCTCCCGTGGCCTGTGTTGACGGCGCGGTCAACCTCGCCGCCGGCCAGTCGCCGGTGAGCCCCCTGGGTGGCTGCCATGCGGGGGCCCCTCGTCAGAGGTGTGATTAGCGTTAAGCTAATCCCCCCGTGAGCCACTGACAGTGGACCCCCCGGTTAATTACTTAGTTAACTTAACAGGAAAGATTAACAGAATAATAAACCCCCCCAGACACTGACACGTGGGTCCCCTGGTCATTATATTAATTAAACAAGTTTAATTAGCACTGGGTCAATGCCACCTGGGCCCCCTTGTCAGATTTTAATTATTTAAGAGATTTAAATAAATTCCAGTGACTTACATGTGGGACCAGAGGCTATTTCTGATTTAATAAAATATTTTATAAATAAACAGAGGCTGACATGTGGGTCCCACATGTCAGGCACTGTTTTGGATAATGTTTTGGATAATGTTGTTATAATAATAAAAGAAATTCAGAAAATCATTTAAATGATTTAAAACTTTGAAATTCAATAACTTTTAAACCGTAACTCAGATTCAAAAACTTTATACATGAAAATTGATCAGAAAAATATAACGAATACGAATACGCAATCCGTATGTCTATCACACCCCTCTAACACAACGAACATCGAACCGTCCCCCTCCGGACCGATTGTCCGATAAATTGTCCGGTACTGCTAGAGTGCCCGGATGAATTTATTCCGAACACGAATGTTTCTCAGAATAGATCAACTAGCACGGATACACCCCCCTTATGTTTTTTCGGTACCCACGACACCTCCGGCTTGATCCTTCCCCTCCGGTCACCCTGTCCGGTAATCATTCGGAGCCGGTAGTTCATCCTCAGATGAATTTCCGTTCCGAGCAATGTGCATTGCACTGCGTTAGAATACCGTTAACATTTCATCTGTCATGTCATGCATCTGTTTGTATATGCTTGCTGTGTATTTACTGTTTCTTCCCCCCTTAATCTCCGGTAGACCCCGCTGCTGCCGTCGACTACACCGCTGCTGAGTACGACTACTTCGTCGACGACCCTACCCCTACCGTCGAGCTTCCAGGCAAGCAGAGCCATTCTCTTCCCCAGATATCGCCTATCTTTCCGTACATTTCTTGCACTAGGCATTGTTACTGCTGCTGCTACGTTACAATCCTATTCAATTGCATAGCCTGTTTTTTTTGTCGCCCCTTGATGTACCTCCTTTATCCTATGCTGCCTATTATTATTATGCATTATTCAGCAGTGAGCCCTGCGCCTTGTTAGCTAGGATTAGATAGAGGGCCGTGGTCACTCAAGGGAGTGAACGCGGATACAAATATTATAACTGCACAGGTACGGTACAATGCAGACACCGTCTAAGGCCCTTATCTGGGTTATGCCTAGTCACCTCAAGTGTGAGCTATCAAGGAGTAATCCTTGTACTCCACTCGAGGCTGACTTTGTCTTACCGCCATAGGGTCCTGAACAGCGATTGTCCTTCAGGTGAGAAGTCGGGCGACCCAACGGTGCCCGCGAGAGGTATTGCGACGGGACGACAGGGAGGGTACGATCAGTGTACCGGTGTGCTTGGCCCCTGATCGTTGGCCACGAGAGTTACCAAACTACGAAAGTCGAGCTCCTCCAGGAGCACACGCAAGACAAGGTAAGGAGACGGTTCACCTTGTTGGTAACCGCAGTGACTTGGTGGGACGACGGGGCAGGCACCGATGTACTGGTGGTCCTGGCTGCTGTCGTTGTCCGCGGGTCAGTTAAGTCGAGGCAAAGATAACGGTTGTCACACAGGTTAATTAAAATGATAAATGGTTCAATGAATGTCTTGAGTTGGCTATATGCCATGTACGCACTACCCACCCGTGGGAATTACGAGTTATGGGCTCCTCTGCTTCGTAGTGTCGCCCGAGGACTCTTCAGACGTCAGCAGTACTGCGGGCTGATTGCCGGGAAGTGGTGTTGTCTTATTTGCTCGCGCGGTGGTGTCTTACTTGGATTTGCTTTAACTTCACCGGCCAGTCACGCACCGTGCAGGAGTACGTTCGGGTTGAGGTCCAAGGCCCGTCGTACTTAGTATTTAGACCGGCGGATGGCCTCTCTGTTGAGTTTGAAAGATGGGCTATGAAGTGTCAGATAGCCTCGGTGGAGCGTTCCCTGATAAGGTTCCCGCCACCCTGAAGATCCGTGCGTGTAGCGTAACACAAGTGCACCCCTGCAGGGAAGATTAATCTATTCGAATAGCCGTGTCCACGGTAACAGGACGCTTTATGCTGAAGCTGGATCTTACCACTACAAACTATTAATATTAAACTGTATGGTTCCGGGGTTTCTTCCTCGCGGGGATGTCGAGGAGGTGAACTCGGAGGCATTGTTGATTATTACAACTTATTATTATACAATGCTGCAGCAACTTCTGCTGCATTGTTACTTTATGCTTTATATAAACTGTTGGCTGATTCTTACCTCATGCTGCAAGACATCGTCGGAAGATGCTAGTCTTCGTTAGGCCTAGCTTCTTACCCTTGCTCTGGATTTCTGTCTTTCAGTCCACTATATACAACCTCTTCTTTCCGTTGATATAATGCATATTGCTTAGTAGCGGACGTAAGACTCGCGAGTATACTAGATACTCACCTGCTTTATTTCCTTTACTGTTTTTCCTGATCGACCGCTGCAGCCGATGTTGGAGCCCAGGAGCAGGAGTACCCCGGAGGCGCCTACTACGACGTCGAGTTCCCCGTTGACCAGGAGTAGTTCGGTGGATCCCAGGCAGGAGGCCTCGCCTTTTCGATCTGTATCTCTGATGTGATTTGTGCTAGCCTTCTTAAGGCAAAACTTGACTAACTATGTCTGTACTCAGATATTATGGCTTGTATGACTTATGTATTCGGATCTTCGTGATCCCTGGTATTGTAATATTTTTTTTTATCCTTTTGTGTTTAGTGTTGTGCTGTGATATTCTCACCGTGGCACCCTAATCTCAGCCATGTACTCTGCGTGTATGATTACTGTACACGGATTGATTTTGGGGGCGTCACAATAGATCACTAAGGAGACTAAGGGACTAAATGTATAGTCTCCAAACATGTCGGTTGATGCATATTCAACCATCATGCTCTCCATGCTCATAGAGTCTCGTGACAGCTTGATTGTGTCAAGTTGAGGGTTTGAAGTGAGTTTCAAACCATTACCCTTGAGGTCCTTTGCGCCCCGGTGGCGTGGCTTGGATTGCACGCGCTATCCCATTGGATGCAAGACTGATCTTGATGTCCATGACCCGCTTAAGTAAGTTGTGGCCATTGAGGGCAATTTCCTCAAATTATTATCCATCGATAACTTATAGGGGCAAACCAGAGATAATTAATTTACCAGAAGTAAATTAAAAACCATCATGGTTTTGTAATAACAATGCAAAAATTTGACTCAAGTGTATAACTTGAAAATGCTCAACCTCAATTGTGGGAACATAACAAGTTGGAGATCATATAGATCTCACAGTAATAGGCTGCATAATCTGACAATGTCAGTAGATGCGCATGGTTCTATTACCTTGTGTATGTCACAATTTAAATATAAGGAAAAACACGTTGGGGGTAATCGTTTGTCGAGATTGACAAAACGTATGCCTCTCTGTAAGAGTGATAGTCTGCACATGGACAGTAGATCGAACTCATTACCTAGTGTTTTCCTAATATAATGAGGGAGATGTAATTTTCAAAAATTTACAAATCTGTTGTGCGGGAGAAATCAATCTCGACCGTAATGACATGTTCATAAAAAATGGCAATGTGGTAACACATAGAACATCTCATATCCGGTGAAAAACCGGTAATTTATTTATATTGAAGATTGCTTAATATAAATACATCTTAATGTTGCAAAATTAATAGATTTCAAGAAGGTGGCTTGAAATTATTAGTGTGAATCTCAAATTGCTAAGGATGACACATTGAAGATAATCTCCAAAATAGAGTAGATCTCGCAACACTAGGAAGTATATTCTGATGAAATCAGTAGATACTCTCTTCTAATGCCTTATGTCATAACTTAGTAAAATGCATAGGAGAGCACTTTGTAAAGCAATCATATTGTCGAGATGACAAAAATGTAGGCTTTATCAGTAGTCATCGATAATCTGCGTAGGCAGTAGATCCATATGACTACCTTGTGATCCCAAGCATTAATTTGGAGAAAGCGCCTTGAATTTTGCATCTGTATTTGCAAGAAATTGCAAATAGACGTATTATTCTCGACATGTGTTTAACATGGAAATAGATACATCATAGAAAAATTTCCAAATACATCGTACTCAACGAAAAATCTGTACTGTAGAAGTACTTAATTTATCTTTGCATAAGATTAAAAATCTTAATTGCAAATAGATGTACAAATCAATGGATTCGAGGCGTCTCGTCCGTGAGAGCCGGATTATGAGGCGAGTCGTCGAGCCATGCTTATGGCCACTGTGTCGTCGCATCGCAAGTATGCAGGCCGTGGTCTCTTTCGCTTCGGGGGCCGCCGCATCGCAAGGATGCAGGCCGTGGTTGACTCCGCTTCGGAAATCGCCGCATCGCAAGGATGCATGCCGTGGTTGACTCCGCTTCGGAAGTCTCCGCATCGCAAGGATGCAGGCCGTGGTCGCCTGTTCGTCAACCCGTGGAGGAACATCGAAGCACACAGATGTGGGCTCGCTGGCGATGTTGATGAAAAACAGCGACAGTTGTCGCTTGATCCAGTACAGAAAAAATTGAAAAACGCACGGTACCATTTTCTGTTGTCTTTACCTTTTGCAGCATCAGGCGCATTGTGCCATCTTCGGACTAAGGCCTACTGATTTAAATGCAGACTTGAATTGATCGTAACAAAAACAAATACTAAGAAATAGCAATAGTTGTTGAAGCATGCTGCAATTTATAGAAATTGGTTTTGATGAATTCTGCAAATCATGAAATGTTAGGAACCTTAACAAAAAAATTACCAAATGATAAGGTTCCCTGTACTCCGTCTCTTTGGAGTGGTTACTGATGGGAATTTCTTCCCTGGGCACGCATGGCCACGACTCTGGGCAGTCAGGCCACGGAGCTAGTACAGCGCCACGGCCAGGCCACGGGGCGAGCCCAGCGCGAGGCGGCCGGCCGGCGGCTGAGCGTGATGGCTACGGCCACCAGGGCACGGAGGTCAAGGCGCGGAGGCCGGCAGCTGGAGCGCGGCACGGCGCTTGGCCGGGCATGGCGCGGAGGCCGGGCGGCCAGCACGTCGTGGCGCACGGTCGGGCGCGGCGCGGGAGGCAGGGCGCGCGTCGAGGCCGTGGCCAGGGCGCGGCCGGGCGCAGGCGCGGACGAGCCGACGACGCACAGTCGGGCGCGAGGCGCGGCGCGGGCAGGCCCGAGACCGGCGGCGCAGACGGAGGCGGCGCGATAGGCCGGCAAGTCCACGACGCGGAGGCCGGAGCCTGGGCCGCGGCGCGGTGGCCGAGAGGCAGCCTAACTGGCGAGAGCCGGGCGCTGCGCGCGGCGCGAAGGCCGCTGGTGCGACGCATGGCTGGGCGCTAGGCGTGGCGCACAATCGCCGGAGACGAGAGCCACCGCAGGCGTCGGGCACTGGAGTTGGCCCGCTTGCTCGTCGTTCCTTCTCTGTTCATGGCCTTCTTTCCGCTGCTCAGGGCAAAGCAAAGTGCTCATAACGTATTGAGAGGAAAACTACAGAGGCAACAAATGAATCAACTGGATCTCTTTCATTAGATGATATGATATATATACAGATGGAAGGACACCATAAAAAGGTGCCTCTTCATGAATGAGTGGAAGTTATAAGGGTAGATTTACTTCATAATTAACCCATGTTAATTAATTTCAACAGGTCAGAAGTATCTCGGAATTGACCTGAATTGCATTCCCCGGGTGTCATGCATCGTTGAGATCCACGGCGATCGAGGTCTTGAGCTCGTCGATCCAGGATGGCGAGGAAACGGCTGATCAAGGATGTGGTTGCTCTGACGCCAGATGTAAGCTTCTCCACTTATTCCTAGCTCAATTTCATGGAGAAATGACAGAATCCACAGATAGCGATTACAAGGGGATGGAGATTCAAATTACAACCCAGCTCCTGCACCTTTCCTCCTTCCTCCTATCCGGCCGTAGCCGACTAGCCGTGCCTTCTGCCGCCGCCGCCTCTCAAACTTATTGCCGGCTCATCATCAGGTGATCACGCTGAAGAGGAAAAAAAAAACTACAGAGCTCCTATGAAGTCAGAACCCTATCTGGTCCTTGATTCCCAAGGAGAACCGAAAAATGCACAGCCAGTAGCACCACCTCGGCCATTCATTGGTTTTAATTTACAGTCACGTTTCACTACCAAGTTTCTCCAATGCAGGCAACATTTTGCCTTGGCTCATTTCTTGCCACGGCCTTTGGTTTTCTTGAGTTTCTTCTTTTTCTTCTGCTTCCGCGCCGCCTTTGCAGGAGTCGAGGCCGCTTCTCCCGTGTCAGGTTCATCGTCTGAACACCCGCTGGCGTCGGCAGCAGCGTCATCGCACCTGTTGCCTTCTTTCAAGGACGCCCTTTCGGAGCGCAGGAAGCTGATGATCTTCTGCAGTTTGTTCTCACCATCTTGCCACATTGAGTATAGACCCTCACTACGGCACAACACGCATACGCCGACGGCCGAAAACCGTCGGCGTAGGCCTACGTCGAGGGCCGCCGTCGGCGTATCACCGTCGGCTTAGGTATTCCTCGGGTTAGCCTCCGATGCCGTCGGCGTATGCTAGGTGGGGTCCACAGTTTGGCCTGGTGGCCGTCGGCGTATATTTTATATTTTATTTTTATTTTTATTTTCCACATTTTTCTTAATTTAAGATCATTAAGGTTAATCTCAGGTCAAATTGACCTTCGTGGTCAAACTTCCCCAAGGGTCACCCATCCTCACACTACTCTAGCTCCAGCACGCTTAACTTTTCAGTTTCATTCAACACCTACCCCAACTCGCTTAACAGACATTTGTTGATATATGTATCATATTAATCCTATTACCGGTCATGCCCTCTATTTTGACCACTTTTTGAAATCGACAAAAATAATTCAAAAACAAAAAATAAAAAAATTGTAAAACCTTCGCGTTGCATCCTAACTTATGTCTTAGTAACCATACAAAACAACAAACTTGGAATAAGGTAAATATCTTATAAAAATCTTTTCAAAATGAGCTATCGAGTATGAAGATTCATGACTTTCAAGCCAAATGACCGATGTTATAGCTAGTTTCAAAGGATAGTTTTCCCAAATGATCTCATATTTTGCACATGTGTGTATATTATATTAGCCAACAAGTTTGCCAAAGGAAGTTTTTATTTTATTTGCACGAAAAATCCATTTTTCATTTTCCGAGTGACAAAAGTAGGGGTTTTTTGTGAATGATCTATCAAATATTTGATGTCAACTTGAACCACTTTATTTTTGTAAAATATTAGACCATGTTTTATTTACAATTGACCAAAGTTTCCATGTAATATGTTTTTTATATACCTCTTTTGAAAAAGACAAATTTACGCAGATTCAGTTGGAACGGGGTCAAATTCGAACTACATGTGCTTGATAGTTTGCTTTTTATTTTTTGAAAAAATCATTTCTAGATACACAAGTAGTCATTTCATCAGGGATCCACCAAGACTTTTGTAAGATTCCACCCTATCTATTACCGGTCATGCCCTCCGTTTTGACCACTTTTTGAAATCGATAAAAAAAATTCAAAAAAAATAAAAAAATTGTAAAACATTCGCGTTGCATCCTAATTTATGTCTTAGTAACCATACAAAACAACAAACTTGGAAAAGGCAAATATCTTATAAAAGTCTTTCAAAATGAGCTATCGATATGAAGATTCATGACTTTCAAGCCAAATGACCGATGTTATAGCTAGTTTCAAAGGATAGTTTTCTCAAATGATCTCATATTTTGCACATGTGTGTATATTATATTAGCCAACAAGTTTGCCAAAGAAAGTTTTTATTTTCTTTGCACGAAAAATCCATTTTTCATTTTCCGAGTGACAAAAGTAAGGTTTTTTTATGTATTAATTAGTAGACACAAAAAGAATAAAGAGGCGTATATCAAGGATTGAAATGAGATGATATATATTCTAATCCCATGCCAATGTTATTTAATGTATTACTAATATAAGATTAAACGGTTAAACAAAAGAAAGGAAAAAAAGAAAGAAAAAAAAATGAAAACAGGGCCTACGCCGACGGTCAAAGGTCGGGGCAGTCGGCGTAACCTTCGATGGGCTATCGGTGTTACCGCCCGTCGCCACCAGGGCCCACCCGACAGGCCTACGCCGACGGCGGCCCTCGACCTAAATTTGGCCTACGCCGACGGCGGCCCTCGGCCTAAAGAGGCCTACGCCGACGGCTTTGGGACGCCGACGGCCCGTTACGAGGGCTGACGAGTCGTGCCTCTACGCCGACGGCCCCGACATTTGGCCGTCGGCGTCAACCGCCTCTCCTGTAGTTCCTCCTCCACAGTCACACAAGCCGGCTTCCCCTTCCTGCGTAACATGGTAAGTTTTCACAAGAATTGTGGATGACCTACCTAGTCATTTTTTACACTACAAAGGTAGTACATGTCATGCAGCAAAAAAAGAGGACGTTGTTATAATACATGTCACCCATACCTGTCTACCAATTGCAATTCAGCATTTGTACCACCAGTATCAAAATCATAGCTGGTGCTAATTCAACATTGGCTTACCTGGCAGAACGTTCTTCGAACTCGCTGCAAATGTGTCTGACCTCTTCCAGCAATTGTGCGTCAATCTTTTCTTGGAAGCCTGTTTGCTCCAGCCATGAAAGTGCGCTCCTGAGGAATTGGACAGTGAACCTTGCATCTTTCTGCAGAAAATTAACTTTTCGAATTACAACATCGGGACAAACCGGAAGATAACAAAACAAGCATTACAAACATATTAATGTCACCTGGCCTTGTTTGTTGACTTGAAACTTGTCAAACTTATCCCAGAAGGGGGTGTTCTCATCACCATCTATTTCACTTGTACCTTCCACCTTATTATCTTGTAGTACAATCTTAGGAATGTTTCCAGAAATAACGATGTGGAACTTGCTACCATCAGACTTTTCTGGCAATGGAGTCTCTGGCTTTACAGAACTTGGTTCCTCAGGACACAGGAGAGCCATTATCTTCGGAACATCATGCAAATCCTCCTTGCTAATCATATAAGCATTTATGTTTTGACAGATTGCTGGGCCTTTGGGTGAACCTATAACTACCATACGATCTCCGATTGCGTTCAGTGCATCAGCAAGCACTCTTGTGAAGTTGCTCGGCGTGCGAGACCTTATTTGCAAAACATGGACCATATTCTTAGAGAACTCCAAAGGTAAATCGTCGAATACTCCACACCGCACAAGAGTATTTGTGAGCTCGTAGCAATTCCGAAAATCATGAGTTAGGGTTTTTCTTTTGACCACAAGATCATGAGTTAGGATCAGTGGATAAAGTGTGACCACTAATCTCAGGAGGACCTCAGAGTATGAACTAGGAGCTGACGTCTTCTGTACCCACTCCCGGAGCATATCCTTGTCTGTCAACATAGTCATAATTGTCTCGAATATGAAACGCCCTGATGAGAATGCCAAACGATCAAGATTGTAATGTGTGTTCGAATGTGATGCCAGGAAGGTGTCAAGGTAAACCTTGCTGGTACGGCACTCCAGCATATTGACCAACTGAGACTTCGTGCAGTATATACAACCTTTCTGTAGAAGGTATGATGAAGCCATGAAACCAAGGTACTCCATCAGACCCACATAGCATATTGGGGATATATAGTCCAGTTCATCCCTCCACATCACACAACTGAAGGTAAAATCAAGGGCAAGTTTAAAGTTCAAGATCAACCGGGATCTATCAGCACCAGCATCAAGAAATCTCTTCAAATATCGATAAAAATCTGCCCACTCAGAATTATTGTCCAGGTACTGTAGTAGTCTTGAAAGTAGTGCATCATCCAATCGTGCTGCATGAAGCAGAACCATGGTTGTTCTCCCAAGATGCCCATGAGTCAAATTTTTATCTGTTCGCCGAAGATGTGCACTAAGAGAATCAGCCATCAATCCATATGCAGTGTTGGAAACGGTTTCGTACACGTATCCTGTCGTGTTGTATTGTAACTGTATGTTGGTCCCATATATATATATGAGATATGCGGAGGCTGTATCCTCATGCAACCCTAATTCAAACTTGGTATCAGAGCCTCATCCAATCACGCCGCCGCCCCTCCCTCGATCTCGCACCGCCGTCGATTGACGCCGATCTCCGATCGATGGCCTCCGGATCTTCCTCCGCGGCGATGCAGCTCTCGATCATCGGCCCCGTGGTCACGCCTCCGGCCACCACGGCGTCGATTCCCGCCACCGCGCCCTCCATTGGTGTGCGCCTGGATTGCGGGAACTTCCCGCTGTGGAGGGTCCTCACCGTGACTCATCTCTCCGGTGCCTCCCTCCATGGCTACCTCGACGGCTCTGTTGCCGCCCCAACCACGACCATCTCCCAGGGGACGGGTGACGCCGCCACCACCGTGGCGAATCCTGCATACGCGACGTGGTGGACGCAGGACCAGAAGGTCCTCGGGATGCTCCTCTCCTCCATGACGGAGGACATTGCGTCGCAGATGATTAGCTGCAAGTCCGCCGCTGCCGCGTGGACCTCCGTCCACGCCATGTTCAGCGCGCAGAACCGTGCCGGAGTTCGGCACATCAAGCGACAGATTCAGTCGCTGAAGAAACAAGACATGACCGCCAGCGAGTACATGCACAAGGTGAAGGCTCTTGCCGACACCATGGCTTCCGCTGGGTCTCCCCTCGACGATGACGAGATCATTGATTACATGCTCATCGGATTGGGAAAAGCCTTCAACCCGATCGCGGCTTCGCTCAGCATCGTGAACACCCCGGTCACGCTGGCTGAGTTCTACGCTATGGTCCTCAACTATGAGGCGC
The DNA here is from genome assembly GCA_950022295.1 of Bromus sterilis. Classification (NCBI taxonomy): domain Eukaryota; kingdom Viridiplantae; phylum Streptophyta; class Magnoliopsida; order Poales; family Poaceae; genus Bromus; species Bromus sterilis. The sequence continues at coordinate 13,884,700 of OX465596.1, forward strand.
TGCAGCTGTCGCAGCAGGCCGACGATGAGGAGTGGACCTCGTCGGCCAACGCCGTGGCACGGTCCGGTGCTCCTGCCGCCGGAAACCGCTCCCGTGCACTTGACACCGGTCGCTCGACCGACACTCGCCCCGCCGGAGGTTATCTGCAGCAGCAGGGGCAGGGATACCCGCAAGGGGGCTACCAGCAGCAAGGCGGTCAGGAAAACCGCCGTAACAACGGCGGTGGAGGAGGCGGCAACGGCCGCAACGGCAACCGCCGCTGGCGCCCGAAGTGCCAGATCTGCAAGTTTTGGGGACACGAAGCGGACACTTGCAAGAAGCGCTTCGATCAGGACTCCTCCAGCGGCAATGGCCGCTCGGTATACAATGCGTCGACCTCCTCCAACAACTCCACACACTGGGTCATGGACTCCGGCACCACGGATCACCTGACCAGTGACCTGGAGCGTCTTCATGTCCGCGAACGCTATGGCGGCCATGATCAGGTTCAGGTGGCCAACGGCTCAGGTTTGTCTATTTCACACATTGGGCACTCGACCTTAGCCGGTTCTTCCCTTCGTCTGCAAAATATCTTACACGTTCCGAATATTAGTCAACATCTTCTATCAGTCTATCGTCTCGTGTCGGATAATAATATCTTCATTGAATTTCATAAATATTTTTTCCTTGTTAAGGACAAGGCCACCAGGAGAATTCTTCTTCGCGGTAGAAGCAAAGGAGGGCTCTACCCTCTTCCACTCGCGCGATCCTCACATCCGTCCGCACGTCAAGCGTCGTCCAGCGTCCGTATCTCGTCGTCCCAGTGGCATCAGCGTCTCGGTCATTCATCCAATAATGTCGTCAGTTCCATTGTTAGAAATAATGATCTAGAGTGTTCATCTTCAGATACCCCTCCTTTAGTTTGTGATGCCTGTCAATGTGGTAAAAGTCGTCAATTATCATATACTGCTTCTGCTCGTGTTTCCACTATGCCTCTTGAATTAGTTCATTCTGATGTTTGGGGCCCTGCTCGTGCTTCTTCTGGGGGGTACAAGTATTATGTGAGTTTTATTGATGACTATTCTCGTTTCTGCTGGATCTATCTTTTGAAACATAAATCGGATGTTGAACAGGTGTTCTATACTTTTCAAGCGCATGTTGAGCGTCTTTTGGATGCTAAGCTTAAAGCTGTCCAATCTGATTGGGGTGGTGAGTATCATAGGTTGCACCGCTATTTTCTTCGTACGGGCGTCTCTCACCGAGTCTCTTGCCCTCACTCCTCCCAACAGAACGGCATTGCCGAGCGCAAACACCGACACCTGGTTGAAACTGGCCTTGCTTTGTTGGCTCACTCATCTCTCCCTTTACGTTATTGGGATGAAGCTTTTCTAACTGCGTGTTATCTCATTAATCGCATGCCTACCCCTGTGCTTAGTCAAGACACGCCCATTCACCGCCTCTTGAAAACTCCACCCAATTATTCCTTTCTTCGTACTTTCGGGTGTGCTTGTTGGCCTAGTTTGCGGAAGTATAACTCACACAAACTCGCTTTTCGGTCCAAGATGTGTGTTTTTCTTGGCTATAGCTCTATGCATAAGGGGTACAAGTGTCTTGATCGATCTACGGGTCGCATCTACATCTCGCGTGATGTTATCTTTGACGAGTCGGTTTTTCCTTTTGCTACTCCCGGGGTCACGGTCGATGTGTCTACACTTAAAGAGGCTATTTCCTTTCCATCTACCGAACCGGCTACGAGTGTCCCTGTGCGTAACTATGACCTGACCTACTTGGCTACTGATCCCTCTGGCCAAGCCAGCGTTTTCCCTGTGCAGGACTCTTCGACTTCCAGTCTGGTCATGATCGATGTGCACCCGACGATCGACGTGCATGGCGGCACGCCTCCCCAGGCAGACGCCCCGCGCCATGTTGGGCCTGCCTCGCCCGGTCGGCTGGATGGCTCGCCCGCCGACTTCGCCTCCCCGATCCATGAGCCGCCCTCTCCAGCCCATGATCAGGCCTCGCCGGCTCCTATGACACCATCATCGAGTCCCGCGCCATCGCCTCCCTTGTAGGAGCATCTCGCTGCTCCGCTCGGCGAGCCTCCTCATCCTATGGTGACTCGTACCCGGGATGCTACTCGTCGCAGCAAGGAGTATACTGATGGGACAGTAAGATATAATCCTCTTCGTCGAGCTTTCTTTGCGACGCCGGTTTCCCATCATGATGCTCTTCGTGAACCGGCATGGCATGATGCCATGGCCGCTGAGTTTGCAGCGCTTCGTCACAATGACACATGGGTTTTGGTTCCCCGGCCTTCCGGAGTTAACATTGTTGGCAGTAAATGGGTCTTCAAGACGAAGCAACATGCTGATGGGTCTGTTGACAAGCACAAGGCTCGCCTAGTTGCTCGCGGCTTTACTCAACAGCAAGGTATTGATTATGGTGATACGTTCAGTCCAGTGGTGAAGCCGGCTACTATTCGTTTGGCTCTTTCCCTTGCCGTTTCGCGAGGATGGACTTTGCGGCAGATTGATGTCAGCAATGCCTTTCTTCATGATTTTCTCTCTGAGGATGTTTATATGCAACAGCCGCCTGGTTTTGAAGACACTCGGTTTCCTTCCCATGTGTGCAAATTGCAACGAGCTATCTATGGTCTCAAACAGTCGCCCCGTGCCTGGTATGCTCGACTCAGTGCTCGGCTTCTTCAGCTTGGTTTTGTTTCCTCCAAGGCGGATACATCTCTTTTCATCTTTGCTGCGCATGGTGTTCAGCTATACATGTTGGTGTACGTTGATGATATTGTGATTGCTGGCTCCACTCCTGCTGCTGTTGATCGTCTGGTACGGTCCCTCTCCGACAGTTTCCCTATCAAGGATCTTGGTCCTCTAAAGTATTTCTTGGGTCTTGAAGCGTCCTATAATTCAGGGGGCATGACACTGACTCAAAGAAAGTATGCGTTGGATCTTCTTCATCGTGTGAGTATGGAGAATTGTAGGCCTGCTTCTACACAGTTATCCGCCACCGAGCATCTGGCTCGTGAGGCCGGCACTCCTTTGGGTATTGAGTATTCCACTCGATATCGCAGTATTGTTGGAGGACTTCAGTACCTAACACTCACTCGTCCCGATCTGTCATTTGCCGTCAACAAGGTTTGTCAGTATTTATCACAGCCGACTGATGAGCATTGGGAAGCAGTCAAGCGTATCTTGCGTTATGTCAAAGGGACTTTGAGTATGGGTTTGAGGATTCGTAAATCTTCTTCCACTGGAGTCAGTATTTTTACGGATGCTGATTGGGCAGGATGCATTGATGACCGCCGTTCCACTAGTGGTTTTGCTGTGTTCGTTGGCTCAAATCTTATCTCATGGAGTGCCAAGAAACAGCCGACTGTCTCTAGATCGAGTACGGAGGCAGAATATAAAGCCTTAGCTAATGGAGCTGCTGAAGCAATCTGGGTAGAGTCGCTACTCAAGGAACTAGGAGTGTCACAACAACGTGCTGCCATTCTATGGTGTGATAATCTTGGGGCTACATATCTAACGGCGAATCCGGTTTTTCATGCAAGAACCAAGCACATAGAAATCGACTTTCACTTTGTGCATGAGCGCGTTGCTTCTGGAGCTTTAGATGTCAGGTTTATCTCGACTAATGACCAACTAGCTGATGTATTTACTAAACCAGACTAATGACCAACTAGCTGATGTATTTACTAAACCAGACTAATGACCAACTAGCTGATGTATTTACTAAACCAGCCACACGACAGATGTTAGAGCGTTTCCGGTCCAATCTGAATCTTGTATGTAGTAGTAGTTCAGATTGAGGGGGTGTGTTGGAAACGGTTTCGTACACGTATCCTGTCGTGTTGTATTGTAACTGTATGTTGGTCCCATATATATATACGAGATATGCGGAGGCTGTATCCTCACGCAACCCTAATTCAAACTTGCAGCTGGTGAGTCAAGTATATACAAGAGGCTCCTCGTTGTCCCATTTCTCCACGCAAGAAAAACTAACTCAAAGAAGCGACGCCCACAAAGAACAAAGAAGCTTCTTAAGTTCTCTTTTGGCAAACTGAAATGTGGTTCCTCCAAAAACTTTGCTATCTCATTTATAATAACGTTAGTTCTCACCAGGGTATACAAAGATTCTGGCTTTGGAGAAATTTGAACAAATGACTCCAACTTCTTAAGTACACTCATACCAACAGAAGACAGCTAATTCATCAAGAAATACTGGGCACACGAATGACACTGAGGGGCATCCAATAAAAATCTGTCGCCATCTTGCTGCAATGGATTTCTGCCAGCATTAGAAAGCCAACTTGCATTCATGTTAAGCACCACATATCTGTCAACTTCATCATCTTTTCTCAATCCAAAGTACTTGAAGAAAAGATCTTCGTAATCGTACATAACTACGTAATTATTTATTTCTAGACCATCAGTGTAGCAAAGATGATATAGTACTAGAGTATGATCAACTTCCAGTCATTCCAGACATAAAACAGAGTCTGGGGTGACATCTGGTTAGAGGCCAGCATATCATTAAAACTATATTCATCTTCAAATTCTGGCCCTATCTCTAAATTGTATCCAGAGGTTCGTGACTGAAGATGAACATCAATAATCGAACGGGAGGCAATAAACTCAGCAAACAAGTTTCCACATTTTCTGCCCTCAAGCAAAGTGCAAGTTAAATCGGGAAGAGACTTGATCACATCTGAGAGTGCATCAGCTTCCACGCAAACAAAGGAGTAGAAGCAATCAGAGACCTTCTTTGCCATCTCTTTGGCTTCTGCAAGCAACTGTTCTTTCTCTGGATTTCTTCTGGGAGGCCACCCTTTGTTATTTAAAGACCAGAAGGAATTTACAATGACGTCGAGGAGGAGAAGCTGTGTTGCATCCTCAAACAAATCTGCCTTCTCAAGCATTTCCACCTCCAGTAAGGCATCTCCTTTATGATTTGCTATTCTTGCAGCTTCAACGAAATTACCCTTTTCTATCTCTAAACTAAACAGTTCGTCAAGAAGATTCCTAGACTTTAAGAATAAATGTACATTATCCATAGAACTAAAGCCTTAACAAAAGGCATCATACGCTTTATGTCACCACATTCAAAATAATGTTGAGCACAATTATTCAGATACTTTGATCTAATCGCAGAAACCTCCAAGGACTTTGAATTCTCAAGCGAATGTTCTTCCTCCAACTGTTGCAAAAACTGCAAGCCCAGATTGAATAATTGTTTTCCTTTTGAGCACATGGAGAGACACTTGGTGTAACATTTAGCCTTGAAGAACACTTCAGCTGCCTCCGACCAGCATTCAGCCCTAGCAAAACAGTCACCGGCATCCTCAAGTCTAGAAATTCCACATTTTTGCATGTAGACCGTACCTATGGCAATACAAGAAACACAATGTTTAAGCGGACAGAGCTTTGTGTAATGTGAGGTAACAATCCATATGAAAGCTAAAAATTAGCATGTCTGCAATTTAAGTAGGGATATCATTTCAAAACAGTGTATTGAGATTTGATGACATTTACTTATATGGCAATCTTTTAATAATAGCTTGGGAATTGGAGAGTTGGCAGACCTGCTCTTTTGTAGTCGCCTAATTTGATATAGCACGTAGCAGCTTTGTCATGCATTCCTATGGACTCGTAAATCTCTGATGCTGTTTGCAATGAAGCCTTGCCTAACTCCAAATTTGTCGAGATGGCACGGTCAACAGTCACTACAAGTCCTGCAGCTCTTGCCCACTTCTCTCTGTGTGCATCACCAGCCTTTTCGAAACACATAGTAGCCATTTCGAATTGCCCCTCATTGAATAACTACAAAAAAAAAAGCTTGTGACATGAAATAACAATGGTACAGAAAAACTGTAAGTAGGTAAGCCCCATTACCCACCTAACAAAAAATATGTGTGCACAGGAAAATTGTGAGAAAGAAAACCCCATAAATCTTACATTCTTAAGAAGTTGCTCCCCACTACTTCCAATTCTCTCAACATGCACACACTCCACCTCATCATGCATGCCACATCACCTCCACTAGCATATTTCTTTCAACATGCAAGCATGCCACCTCATCATCCAATATGCATGAGAAAGACCCACCTCAATATGTCACTATGCATAATAAAAACCCACATGCAACATGCATGCATGGCATGGACATTTTTATTTTATTATAATATTTATATTAAATCCATATATTAGTTTAAAATTTATTGTTTCAAATATACATGCTTCATTTAACCAAACATTTTTACTAAAATATTTTGCAAAAAAGTTCCGCAACAACGTGAGGGGCATCATCTAGTTTTAACAAGATTAAGAATGATAAATTAAAATTGGCTTTCTAGACCAAACAAGTAAAGATCACTGACCTTGGTTCCCCGTAATCTCCAATCATCACTGCTGCTCCCTGTCTGCATGGCCTGAATGAGGGAAGAATCAAGTAATCGAACTTCTACAAGACACAACTTCTTCCAGTAGTCAAACATTGGTCGACAGTAATCATCTGTATTTTCACATATCCACAGTCTTTTCCTAGTGCGTGTAACTGCAACATAGAGTTGCTTCAGCTCTGAACAGAGAAGATAATGCTTGCTTCTGTCGAAACTTGGATGAGACATCTCCTCAGAGTGTGCTATAATATCTTTCTCTTTCATGTAGCCATAGAGAACTCTCCATTTGTTTCTTAAAGGCGAGGAACCAAAAAAGTTGTACAACAGCACATCCTACACGATATCTCTGAAGTAAGTATACATTTCGAAACAGTGTGTTTTTTAAATAAAATATTTTGCAAAATGAACACAGATAAAACTGAATTTATAGGCTCATACCTGAAACTCAAGGCCCTTGCATTCAACAATAGTCAAAACAAGAGCTTGTTTACCAACTAGATCAATAATTTGTTTTTTGGTAGCATCATCACGAACTAATATGACTTGCTCAGCACCAAACCCATGCAGACTACCATGTTTACTTTTGTTTTCTCCAAAATACTCATAATTGCATTTTCATCATTATCAGATTCCAGCAGCACAGGAGCTTCTCCATATACAAGTCCAGTCTCTGGATTAAGCTTGTCAACACTAGATGGGAAAAAGAAGCACATAAGGCTCATGATACTTTGTGCCATACGGAGGATGCCACAATGTGTGCGGAAATTTTGAGACAATTGGAACATATCAGAGAGATGGACTTTCCCCCCATGTTTAAGTCCTTGGTTAAACGCCTCAGCTTCTGTGTGGAATGCAGTGTAAAAAAGCGAACGGATGTCTTCAAATCTGAAATCGATACCCCTTGCTATAGTCTGTGCAGTGTCACCAGCAAAAAGGAAGCCTTCCTTGATGTTCCTGCAGACATACTTAAGAAGTGCTATCTGTGTCATGGTGAGATCCTGTACCTCATCTATGTAAACAAAATCCACCATATCTCCATTGTAGCCGTCAGATGCAAGACTACTATGAAGGCTACTGACAAAATCTGACAAATCAAACTCCCTGGCAATGCATTTCATACCCTCATATTCAAGGAATATATCGTAAATTTTATTTCTTTTCTCACTGTTCAAAGATGAAAATCTTTTATCTGAGAGCATCACATAATCTTGTCTTCCCAGTTTGCCAGTATAAGGCCCGCTTGCTTGATATGTGCCCTTAATGTGAGAAACTATTTCAGTGAAGACAGTGGACGCATCAAATTTCTTTGTCAGATCTGCATTAAAACGAGACCAGTAGAAAGTAGCAAATTTTTCGTAGGTAACTTCCTTCAATTCAATAAAAGTTTGCACTGCACGAGATCTTGAATGGCCTCTCTCAAAGCTAGACTTCATTTCACCATAAAACGCATCGAAAAATGATGTCCGGCATGTTCCATCAAGCATCACAAAAAACTTACGATATGTTATAGTAAGAGGATAGTGCTCATGAGGTAGATCACAAAAATTGTCAGGAATTTCTGTAAACTCTTTCAGGTCATCCATGATGTCATGCATACGAAGAATGCTTGGCTGATCAGAGACATCACTGGCGCCAAATCTATATACGGTTAAAATAAATTGGAATCAATATAAGGATCATTGTTGATACAAATCATAAAATAAGCAAAGTGAACATATTTCAAAGAAATCGCTGAACCAACTTGCAATATATATTTTCATAAAAGAGCATGGCTCAGTTGGCTAGTCATGTGAGTGTACACCCAGCCTAGCCTGGTGTGTGAATGGTACCTCATGATTTGTCTTCACCTTTAATACAAAGCCACTGGGGTAGTTCCCGTACTTGTAGTGTTTTATTATAATTCAGAAAATTGATCTTAATGAGAAATTGCACTTGAGATGGATAAAAGCATTGACCCTTAAAAGGGCATGACAATGGTCTAAAGAGTCTAGGTTAGAAATACAGTAGAACAGAGTGCAGTGAGAAAAGTTGATCAACTCGTGCGTACATTTCTGTATCAAAATCATTTCCAAAATGGTGTACATATGTAGTACTTTAAAATAGGGGTCCAACTAAACAGACTCACCTTTTAAGTCTGCAGATGTGATCTTTTATGGCTGAACATAACTTTGGGCTCACAGTGATAAATACTTGTTTCACATAACTTTCTCCTCCATCCTTTAATGGAATGATATTATTGTCATCAAATTTAGACCTTGGGATGCGATCAATGACAGTTGCTCTTTGTGAACCAACTTCATTGTCATTACAGTGGTTTTTCCGGTGCCTGACCTCCCAAGTATAAAACTAGTGAGTGGGAATTGGATTATCACCTGCTCTTCATCACTCAGTTCAAAGGGCATGTCGATTTCAGACCCATCAGTAGCTGTCAGCAAATGCTTTGCCATTCCAGATGATAAAGAGTATAATTTCATCAACAAGGAGCTTTGGCTAACTTTTGAATTCTCCATGGCATATGATGAATCCATGAGACCATGATCTTCATGAGCATTAACTTTGCAATCCATGTTATAGCGAACAATATCATGCCCAACATCCCAAACCATAGGAACCTCCAGTTTCCTGTTATCCGCGACAAAAAGGAGGGGGGGGGGGGGATTAGAAGAATATCTACATGCAGTTCATATGTAGGCATGACTATTTACAAAAAGGTTGATCTATAAGCGTCAAAGATTAATGAAAAATCGAAGGGACCAAAGTATAGCCCATTAGTAATAAACAACTCATACCCCTGTGCCTGCACTCTCCTGCAGTGATCCAGGTAATCATCCGTGTACATGGAAAACAAATTCTCGAGACGTTGAACAGTTCTTGCAACATTTTGCTGTGACAGTAGGTCCCAAATTTTTATTATCTGGAAACACCTTCTTTCGGTTTTCTCCATGTCAGTACTCCATACAAGATACAGGTCCCTAACCTTGTATACTTTTGCAAGATGAGAAACACCAGGCATATATATATCAAGGTTTTTAACTGTTGTCCTCCAACCACCTCCAAGTTTGATAAGCTTTTGGAGTACTTCCCTCCTGAGTTGTGTTGATTTTAGTTTGGTGAAAGACTTCCTAAAGTCATCGCTAAGAATGACTTGTTGAATTTACAAATACAAAAAATGGAACCTGAGAAAAAGCGTATACAAGAAAAATGAAAGATCAGTCCGATCCATAATAAGTGTCGCTCACTTTAGCTAGTACAATCTTTGTACTAAATAGGCGACACTTATTATGGATAGGAGGGAGTATGTTTTTCAAGAAAAGTAGGAGGTTCACAAGATGGTATCTATAAAAAAGAACCATATAATTGACATAGTATGGCACAAAGTTTTTTTTTTAATTTTTGCATGCATGGTACAAAGTAGCACAAGTACCTGAAAATCTTAATTACAAATCTCTCACAATCCAATTACAGAGAAAAACAGCCTTTCACATACATGGTTCCAAAAAGTGAATACATATCTATTCATGGACACACACAAAATCACACTACAAAGGAAGTGTATATTCCGTAAACCCTAACTCCCTGACATCAAGCATGAGTCTCATAAGACACATGTACATACATGTGATTTGCATTTTGAGTAATTTAAGTGCAGCAACATATTAGAAAACATGAAAGTATGTTCAAAGCCAAACTGGCTAAAACCATGGTACTTACCTTCCATCTGGTATTGCTGAAAACCACTGAATCAGCATTAAGAAGGTCATCAAGTTCATCAAGCTCTTGCTTTACTTGCAAAACCAACCTACAGATGGTTGCGTCATTAGTGGCACTGAAAACACATTTACGTCTTTCTGCATCAGCAACAAGGTATGTCCATTCAGTCCCACTTTTATACAATGTATGAGCATTCCCAACAATCCAAAGACAGTGCCTGCATGAAATAAAGTACCAATCAGATGATTTATATCATCGGCCTGACATACTTTGAACAGCACTAAAGCAAGGGACCACAAATAAAATTGATGCAGACCTTGCTCTAGTAAGAGCAACAATTGTTCTTTGGTTATCAGCAAGAAATCCAACATCTCCTCTCCCATTGGATCTAACAGTTGATAGTATTATTATATCCTCCTCTTTTCCTTGGAAACCATCAATGGACTTCACCCGCACATGAAATCCGTCACACACATCGTATTTTTTGCCAAGTCTAACTTTAATTGCGTCAACTTGAGCATTATATGGAGAGACCACGCCAATGCTGAAACCTTGGCCTGTCTTTTTCCAAGCTGCAGAAAAAAACTTAAGTGGTCAAATTTTGGACAAAGCTACTGATTTTTTTTCTTCAGCAATTGAACAAGCATATCACTACTTTTCCACTCTGATAATAATAAAAGTTGCTTAAGTGGGCCCATGTAGTGGATAGCAACTTTAGAGCATAATGTTTCGGATGCAGACGTTTGGCTCTTGGGTGCCGATGCACTCCCTTTTTTTTAGAAAAATAATCATTTCAGAAAAAGTCAAAAATTCTGAAACTTTTTTTAAATAAATTAGACTTCATGTTCTACTCGTATAAAAAAATCACAAACCAAAAAATTCTGTTGAATTTGGGGCGGTAAAAAAATGACGCTATATACAGTTGACTATTCACACATTTTCTGTCAAAAAAATATTATTTTTCTTCTAAATACAACAGCCATTTTTTTTTCTGTGAAACAATTTTCACATTTGCGAAATAAAGTCATATATGTTCAACAAAAAATCATTTTTTTTACTTTTCTGGATTTTTTTATTTTTTCCCCATATCAGGTGCGTGTGCACCCAAGAGTCATGGGGTATTTCCCACAATGTTTCAGCTTTCATGTTACCTACTAAATGTTCTTCTTTTTTCTTAAAAAAAGGTAACATTGTCTACCGAACAACAGGGCAGTAGAACAGAATATTTATAAGGATGGAATGATGCAATCACGATCACAAGATAAACATATAGAGAACTGGACTCTTGAACGTAGATTATTATAGACCTTTCTGCCAATGTACAGGAAAGATCCCATTCTATATTGTCCTCTTTTTTTTTTTTTGGTACCATGTTATATCAGCCAAGTAGCTTCATACAAATATTAATAAATAGAAAGGATATTAAGGTTAAACAAATGATGAGTTCAGCTTAGACGTACATTTAAAGATGGTATGGATTAGGTGCAAAACAATAGCAACTTCAACCATGTTTCTCCGACTGTTTCCGTGCCCTCTTTGTCTTCCCTTCCATCAGTTACATTTATAAACGTGTAGCTGCCAAAAGGAAGGCATGTGAAATCCTTATTATAGCTAGGAGACAGGACATTGGAACCATCTAAGACCTTCCTCTCATAAAATTGAGCATTTGGAAATAAGCTGATACAAGGATTCATGCGATACTGTACATTCAGCAAATGTTTTTCAAATTTTAGCATAACCAATCTCCTAAAAATATTTTTTCCAAATCCAGCTTCTTTACATACCTGGAGATAAACAATTAAAGGTAATAATTAAGATTAGCAAAACAGATCAATAGCACATGGAACATAAAAGGAAGATATGTCCTTCACATTTTTTTTGAAGAAAAAGTAATGTTCTGCCATTTCAGCATCACAATTTTATCTTGTTCATAAATGCTCCAGTGACTAAGAAATGAAACCAAACAGTATAATGAGGGTGAGGCAAAAACTTACTTTGCTTTTAACAATCGCACCCAGCTGACAGTCATCCCCTACTAAGACAACATGTTTTAGCCAATGTAGCCGTAGTGAGATCACCAATTCACACTCCCGCACTTGAGCAGCCTCATCAACAATTAATACATCAAGGGGTGCAATATCCATGTGGTGTAACTGATAAGAGCTAGAAGTGGTACAGAAAAGAAGTTTTGCGTTACGTATGCAGTAGTTCTTGACCCAGTTTTTGTCTACTCCAGTGGGTAAGTTAAGCGAGTGTAGCAGATCTTTAAGCAATTTAAGACATGTAGACCTTACTCCATCCAGTTCCTTGTCTACTCCAGTGGGTAAGTTAAGCGAGTGTAGCAGATCTTTAAGCAATTTAAGGCATGTAGACCTTACTCCATCCAGTTCCTTCTCAATAGAAGATACAGGCTTTGCACAAACAGAGGTTTCAGTCGACAGGCAACCAAGGCCTCTTTTCAAGTCCTCATCAGTCAAGTCTATGTCGCACACAAGGGTGCCAAATTTTTCCAGCATATTAAGCAGCGTAGATATATTTATGACATTATCATGAGAAAAGCACCTTCCAGGAAGGTGAACCCACAAATTCATTATGCATCTTTTCAGAGCTTTTGATGTGGCATCAAATTGCTTCTTTATGAAGTCCAGAAAGCACACTGGATCATTTTTGCCATCATCCTCAAGAAGCATATCATACCGTGAAACACAGTCTTCAAAAAAGGATACCATTGAAGCTATTCTGTAGTTCCATTCGGACGACGATGAAAAGCATTCCGCAAGTTCATCGACACGAAAGTCCAAGAAAACTTCCTGAAGATCCTCGGTGAAGTCCATATTAGATCTGCTTCCAAATAGCAAGATATCTCCAAGAGAAAAAGGTAGACCATTTTCATCAATGTGCTCGTTGAAATCCTTCAATTTTCGAAGGAAACGGGCGCAAACTCCAACGATGGCAACATTAGTGGGAGCACAAGTAAGAGTTCTGCATTTCAAACACGCTAAAACCCACAATAAAGCCCTAACCGTCTTGGTCTTTCCAGTACCTGGTGGACCCCATATAAGCTTGATGGGGTTCACATGCCCACATTGTATAGCTGAGATGAAAGATTCAATAGCATCCACTTGTGATTTATTAAGCTTAATCGAAAGTAGTTGCTCCGTGAAAGAAGCCAAACAGCCCCCATCCTGTTTAATACAGACACCACAAATATCCTCACCCTGCAACAGAGCCAACAAAGAGAAACTCAAAAAGTTAGGCCCCATACTAATTGATAATGGTAATGAAAATAGCAATCAAAACTAAAACGCGAGTATTCATGTCATATTACCAGATTTGTGGGGGCTAAGAGCGACTTGATGATCGTGAAATTGTTATCCATGTGCGCATCAAAGGTAAGTGCTTTCCAAATCCGTATGTTTCTCATGATATTATTGAGAAATATTGCATGTTTGAGTTTGTTTAAGTCTTCTTCTTCCAAACCAATATTCTTTGCAACTTTGACTCTAAAGCCCTTCTGGTATTCATCATCGATAGAAACCTCAGTAACCATTGCCAAGCAGTATGTCACACCATGGCAGTTTAAGTCCTCTGCAGCTTCAGGCTTTATGCTAGACAAAATAAATATGTCACCATTCCTCACGGTATAATTCCCAGTAGGAAAACCAGCATCATTGTCCCAACAGTCCACATCCATAAAGTATGATCCTGATTTTCCTGCTGCCTCCATGGAAAGTATTTTCGACGAGGGTGCTTCACTGATGAGTTGAAGGCATGAGCACAGACCTGACCTTGTTTCTTCAATCAGAGGTACACGGAACGATCCGAGATAGTGATCAAGTGACTTGAAGTTGCAGGGAATGGTCTCAACCTAAAAACACAAGTGAAATCATAAATGAGATATGATTATAGCCTGCAAAAGATTCTCCAACGGTTCCTTGAGCACAAAAATGGCATGTAATTAATGCTAACAGAAGAGCTATGTGGTCAATGTTTTTCGAGAAAACGCAAAGGACCTTTGCGTTTCTTTTCATTGAAAAGGCATAATAGAGTTTTGTGGTCAATCTTATCTACTGTACTTGGAGAACAAGCAAGGATCAAATACAGAGCTTAAGCTGCTCATATCACAAGGAGGTTTACCATACTCAACCGCGCAGACACAGTATTTTCACAGAAAAACAGTTTATAATTTCTGCCACCAGATCTCGCTCATTAGGATACACAAGTTACATGCTATCATCTCGCAAGAGACATTTAAATCTTACACCAGGTATTATCTAAAGTTTTCTGGAACGAGACAGGCAAGATGATGCTACAGCCCCCACTAAAAGACTTGTTGGTACATTAGCGTGTCATTCTTTTCGACAGCAGTGGGCACCAACAGCAGCAACGTGTGATACTGATTTCCTGACAGACTTGTGTATCACCAAGCGTCCAAGCGTGCAAGTGTGCAAGAATCCTGTTACTAGCTAACAGATACAAGTTCAGAAATGGCAATCAGCAATTAACAAACCAAAAAAGTATTGGATTTGCACTCCTAAGCACAGATTTCTTATTTCGCAAAAAAAAAGCACAGATTTCTTAGCATATCATGACACGTGGACAGAAACCCCCTCTAAACCCGAGCCGAGCGCACTACAGAGTACAGACGACACATGAATCATTTGGAGGATCCAACAGAAGAGACCCATCCATCATTACGCATACAAGGCGGCGAGCAACAGCGCACTAAACGCGAATGCTCAAAAATAATCACCATCCGGGGTCCGGAGCACGCGCAGATTCGGGGGAAAAAAGGTCGACGCTTGCAAAACCGCGCGGCCGAACAAGTTCACAATCCGGAGGGAGGGAGGGATGGATGGATGGCGGAGGTGAGGTGTACCTTGTCCCTGTAGAGGTGGTGGTCGTTGATCTGGTGGACCGACCAGGAGAGCACCACGTCCTCCAAATCCATCTCCTCCATCTCCATGACGGCCGGGGCTACCGCGCGCACTATCCTACCTCCTCCCTCCTGGCCGCTCACGGGACGGGAGAGCAGAGCACCCAAGCAGGCGGCATTTGCGAGGCGGCGGAGGAGGACGGAGGGGGTGGGTGGGTTTGTGGTCGGTCTTGGCCGTCTTGGAGAAGTCGCTTCGGCTCAAGCCGGCTGCGGTGGCTGCGCTGTGTAGTGGAGAAAAAGCAAGGCAAAGCAGGAGCGATCCATGGGAGAAAGGGGGGAGGTGGTCTGACAGACGATCGCTACAGTGCACTGCGCAGAAATCTTTTGCTTCAGGGGGAGGGGAGGGGAGGATCCTCCTGCGTGGCAGCATTTGGGGTTGGGTTGGTGTCTCGGGATTCGGGCCTTTTTTCACGGAGAAGCTAAAAGAGAGAGAGAGAGAGAAGGCAGCCGCATTGAGAAAGTGCTACACGTACAACGGGTTCTCCTCGGTTTGGTCGATATAGGAATACGAAGGCGCACTTCCGGTCTCCCCACCAACCTTGCTAGGGTTCCTGAGGTGACGGGGAGGACGACGCCGGCTGCTTTGTCCAACCCTCCTCTTCTTCTCCTCCTTTGCCGCCGCCTGAGGGCGCGGCCGGGTGAAGCCCGACCATCGTCGGTGGCAGCGGGGATTTCTCGCCCTTTTGCTGGATGGCGGTCTCTTTTTTTTAGGATCGTACGCGTTCCACGTGGCCGGGCGAGACGCCGTCGTCACCGGCGGCCGGAGGGATTTCTTGCCCTCCCGCTGGGTGGCGGTCGGCGCCGCCTGGCTAGAGCTCTGCGCGGCGACCTCCCGGCGTTGGCCGACGTTGGGGCAGGGCGGCGTGTGGCGGGCGACGCGGTGGGGGCGGCAGGCCGATGGTGGTGGTGGCGGCGGCTCTCTTCGACGGTGCGTTCGATCCGCCTCGACGATGTGGGTGGCCTCCCCTCGCAAGGGCTTGGTGGTGGGGGCAGCGCGACAGAAGGTGGATGTGGATGGTCTCTGTCCGGTCGAGCCCTTGCGTCTGGACGGTGACGTTCGGCGCGGTTGGACCGCCTAGCGATCAACCTTGGTGGTGGGCGGCGGTCTCTGGGGTCCTCTGCCCGGTGTCCGAACCTACGTCGATGGCCTTGCGCGAAGATGCTTCGACCACCGCGGTGGGGCTGTGGGGAGCTTGGTGGGAGGGATAGGCGGCTTTGGTGCTAAAGCTGCCCGTCACCGACACGGGGTGTGCCGATCGTGGATGCGTCCACTCCCCCTCCTCAGCACTCCTTGTTCGTTTCAGTGCGGTGATAGCTCCGGCGATGTTTAAGGCGGGATGTGGGTTGCGGTTTCATCATTCGTGGGCGTCCCCTCAGACAAAGTCGGTCTCTTTGGCTGGTCCTAAGGATGTGTATATGTCGAGCGGCGGCCCGGGCGGCGGGAGGTGTGGCGTTCATGGGCGGAGCGTGCGTCTCAGGTGCGGGCGTGCAACCATGGCCATGCTGATGGCGTGGTTGTGGACGATTGGAGAAGTTTTGGTTCGGCGAAGGGAGGTGAGCGCCGGGGTATATCACCTATCCAGCCCTAGTCTGGCCGACGGGGGCGGCATCCACGGTTGCTGTATCCTTCTTGAAGGCTTCATCGCGATGGCCTCCTTCCTTCCATCTTGCTCCGGGTGAAAACTCAATCTGTGGGATCGGGTGGTGGCAGCTATGTGTTGACACATGAACACGTCACGTGTACCCTCGACGTCGGGGGTGCTGCACCGCAACTCACATCGAAGGAGATCCGTCTGGTAGCGCGATACGCAAGACAACCGGTGGACGCTTTTGAGCACCCGAAACCCCACATGCCCGGGAGGGACCTCGTCTGGGCGCACGACGGCTATGGGCTGCCCTAGGTCGACCTTATCGCCCCTAGAGCTCTCGTGGATCGTTGCCCTGCAAGAACAAGAACAAACGAAGAACGAGGGAGAAGATACGTGGAAAAGTAGACGAAAGTAGGGTTTAGATGTATTTGCGATTGTGAGTTGTTTTAATCGGCCGTCACCTCATCTATTTATGAGGGGGTTGGACTTCCCTTGCAAGAAAACGAGTCCTTTTCGCGTTCAATATACCAAAATCCCGAGCGAAATCGGACTCCCCGCAGTCATCCCAGATGGTCCGGACCATAGGTCGGACGGTCCGGATAATTATGACCAAAACCCCGCCTCGGGTCGTAATTATTCGGACGATTCGGGCTTCATCCCGGACGGTCCGACCTCGGCCCGGACGATCCGCCCCCCAGGCCGGACGGTCCGGATAATTATCACTGAGACCCCTTTTGGGTCGTAATTATTCGGACGGTCCGAGGTGTAGCCCGGATGGTCCGGACTGACTTTTAAGTGTTGTACCATTTTGTCCGTAACTTCTTCATACGAATTCGGATTTGGACGTTTCAAATATTAAAATCGACTGCTTCGACGAAACCAAGCCGCTGCATGCAGTAGATTTTTCCATTTTATGGTGTCTTGAAGGCCTAATTGGCAAAATAGTACTTCGAATGCCAGGATATTACTGCTTCAAACGTAGTTTCGGCCTTTGAGATGGAATCGGATAGCGATGGCTCGAACTACAAATATGTTCATCTCGACAATACCCAACTTTTTCATGTAGAGCACTTCTTCATTTGAGATCATCTTATATAAGTTTATTGTCGTGCCAAAAACTGGTGTTAACACATGCCCCCCTGTTTTTCGGCAAAACTTGCGTGCCGAAAAATAATGTGCACCACATAGGGTCTAAGGACGATGTCAACACTCCATCGTCCATACATATTCTTAGGGCGATAATTACATATTGTCCACACCTTGTTCGTAGGGCGATAATCATATATCGGCCATGTCTTGTTCTTAGGGTGATAATCATATATCGGCCATTAGCCCATTCAGGCTTCTTGCCACACACTTGGGTGATACTTTTTCAAATACTTGCCATTGAGAGCTTTAGGCAGCAGTGTTCCTTGTAAGGATTCCACCAAATATGAATTTCTGGAAACTATTTTTGTAATCTTGAAAGGACCTTCCCAGCTTGGTGACCACTTCCCGGATCTTCTATCTTTTGAACCAATTGGTAGAATCACTTTCCACACAAGATCTCCAATCTAAAAAATCTTCAATTTCACCTTCTTATTGTAAGCTCTTGCAACTCTCAACTTGTCCTTTTCTGTGGCCTTTAACGTGGCCAAACACTTATCGGTGACCTCATCAATATTATCCATCATCAAATTATAAAAGTCCATCGCTGATAAATCATTTTGTTTGGCTATCCTCAAGGCATTCAAATTAACTTCCACGGGTAAAACAACTTCTTGACCATATACAAGCTCATATGGAGTTACCTTCGTAGCACCATGTCTTGAAATCCTATGTGCCCACAAAGCTTCAGACAATAGCTCATGCCATCTCCTTGGATTATCTTCAATTTTCTTCTTGATGAGCTTGATCAATATCTTATTACTAGATTCAGCTTGTCCATTAGCTTGGGCATAATACGGGGATGAATTGAGCAACTTTATATTATAAGATTCGACAATTTCTCTAACTTGATGTGCCATGAGAGACGAACCTTGATCCGTAGTCAATGTCTGAAGGATGTCGAATCTATGAATAATATGCTCGGTTATAAATTTAATTACCTCCACATGCGTTATATTCCTGAGAGGTACTGCTTCAGACCATTTGGTGAAATAATCAGTCGCCACCAACACAAACCGATGCCCCTTTGAAGAGGAAGGATGAATTTATCCAATGAAATCTAATCCCCAACCTCTGAAAGGCCACGGCTTAATAATAGGATGTAACATAGCAGTGGGAGCCAGCTGAATATCACCAAACTTTTGACAAGCTTCACACCCTTTATAGTATTTGAAGCAATCACTAATCATAGTCGGGCAATAAAATCCAGCACGTCGCAATAACCACTTCATCTTTGGAGCCGACTGATGAGTACCACAGATTCCTTCATGTACCTCTCACATAGCAACTCCCGCTTGATCGTCATGCAAGCACTTTAAAGAAACATCATCAACCCTTCGGCGATAAAGGTCATCATGTCTCAACTCATACTTAAAAGCTATACGCCGAACAGTCTTGTCCACCCTTTTACTAGGATTAGGCAAATAATCAATAATGGGCTTCCTCCAGTCTTGATTTTCACCTGCACTAGATATCTCATTAGTGGCCGAAGTAGTAAGTTCTAATTCGTCCTCTTCTATGCTGGTAAGGCAAGACATCGGTTCTTGAGAAATATGAAACATGCCACGATCAACATGATAACCAGATGCTTGTTGTGCCAATTCATTTGCTTTCCAATGTCATGTCTAGGTAAATGAGCAATACTAAATGATCCAAAGTAGAAACTACATCTAGACATTTATCAAGATAAACATTGAGTGATTCATCAAAGCATTTAAACACTCTAGAAACTTGTTGCACTACCAATAATGAATCACCAAAAGCCTCAATATGTGTAGCACCTATATCAAGCAACATCTTTAAGCCGAATAACAATGCTTCATATTCGGCCTGATTATTGGTGCAAAAGTATTCTAATCGGCATGAGGCCTAAAAAACAACACCATGAGGAGATATATAAACAACACCAATACCCTGTCTATTGCTACAAACTGAACCATCAAAATATAATCTCCATGGTACTAACGAAACGAGGTTTATATCAATATCATGCTCACTATTAATCCGATGTTCAACTATAAAATCAACAACAATTTGGCCTTTCATAGATTTCAAAGATTCATAAGCCAAATCATACTCAATTAAAGCATAAGCCCACTTGCCAATTCTACCACTAAGAATTGGCATATGCAACATGTCTTTGATGACATCGGTTTGAAAAGCTACTATGCAATTACTACGCACTAGAATATGTCTCAATTTTGTGCAAGCATAATATAAACATAAGCATATTTTCTCAATGAAGGTATACCTTGTTTCAGCATCCAAAAGGCGTCGGCTCAAATAAGTAATAGCATGTTCCTTCCCTTTGGTCTCTTGAGTCAAAACAACACTAATAACACCTTTCTCCGCTGCAATATAAAGTCTAAAGGGCTTCCCATTCTTAGGAGCTTTCAACACCGGAGGGGTTCATAAATATTTCTTGATCATATCAAATGATTCTTGTTGTTTTTCCCCCAAGTAAAATCAACATCATTTTTTAACCGAAGTATAGGGGTAAATGCATCAACCTTCCCTGAAAAATTAGCAATGAATCTCCTCAAATAATTAATCTTGCCAAGGAACTTCTACATATCTCTCTTGCACATTGGAGCCTCCACCTTCTGTATAGCTTCTATCTTCTTGGCATCAATTTCTATACCGCCCTCATGAATAATAAAACCCAAGAATTTGCCAGTCGATACGCCAAAAGCACACTTCAAAGGATTCATCTTCAGTCCATATTTCTTCATCCTCTCAAAAGCTAAACGCAAATCGGCTAAGTGAGATTCAAAAGCATCCGATTTGACAACAATATCATCAATATAGACCTCAAGTATAACACAATAAAGTTCCCATTGATAGAAGTGTCTGAGAAAAACCTATTCCAAGAAGTAATCCCAACATAAAAATTCTAAGCAGGATAGTAGTGGATTGCTTCTTGGTGGCCCTCTTTTGAGAATCATTAATTCTATACCAAGCATCTTTCAGACTTTCACCACCTCTCTGAGTAAAGGTAAGTACTTCTTCCTCACCAAAGGCAAAAGGACCAGCCATAGTGGTAACTACTAGCAAAGTAACAGGTATTTTTTGTATTTTTTGATAAGGGACACAAAAGTAAAAACTGAAAGGTAAACTAACAAGACTAAAAAGCAAAGGTAAAGATAGTGTGCAACTCCCCTATCTTGTAGACTGGAGTCCACGGCAACGGCGCCAGAAATTTGCTTGATACGGTGAGGAAGATAGTTCTCTCACTTCTCGTTGGTTACCCCAAGTGGAAGGTGAGATGTAGCGTAGCAGCAGATTTCCCCTATGTGGAGGATAAGGTTTGTTTCCCGTAGGACTCACAGAGATACAAGAAGGTGGTAAAGTGAACAGTGGCGCCGAGGTTGCTAACTTCGCCTGGACCTGCACACACAACAAATAACTTTGCTCCCAACGAGTACAGAGGAGTTGTCAATTCCTCCAGCCTTGCTGTTTACAAAGGATCAACGCAAGAGATAATAATAGTGGCAACTGAAAGTAAATTGAAGATGTAAACAATGATGGAAATATGGACCGGGGTCCCATGACGTTCGCTAGTGATGTCTCTCTCCCAAAAGACGATAAAAGTGCTAGCAAGGTAAACAAATCACAGCTGGGCAATTGACAGGATTATAAACGCACCGCAATGCTAACTATGCTACAAAAGAAAGGAAGAGGCTCAAAAGCAATGGGCAGTACGCCAAGGTAAGTAGACCGAAATCCATCTGCATCTACTATGAATCATCCACCTTGAGATATCTATCTAGAACATCTCGCTGGTATTAAGTTGCGAATCCCACCCAAAGTGTAAACTCAAAGCAACAAACAACTGCATTAAAAGAACTATGCATAAAGTAAACAAGCCTTGCACCCGCAGCTACAAGCACCGTTGTTTTATCCCTGGTGGAAACAACACATCCCCTAGTCTCATGTTTCTGTCACTCAAGCTAGACATCAGGGGGATGAACCCACAATCAAGCATAATGCTCCCTCTTGGATTTGCAACAAATCCCTTGGCCAAAGTAAAATACGGCAATGGAGAACATGCAAGAATTTACTAAATAACACAAATATAAAAGAGATCCAAATATATTACTCATCACAATCTGCACATAATCTCATAATCCATCAGATCCCAGCAAACTCAGCATAGCAACACAGAAAATTACAAAGGTGCCTCGATCATGTGAGGCAGCTCACGAGGTCTCGAAAGTGGAAGCACAAAGAGGGGAGGAGAACATCACATAGCTACTGGTCATGGACCCATGGTCCAAGGGGGACTACTCACAATACATCCGGGAGGCGTCCATGGTGATGGATGGTCGCCCGGAGGGGATTCCTCCTTCCGGCAGGGTGCCAGGGCAGCTTCTCCTGGCAGCCCCGATCTTGAAACGGCGACGGCGGCGGTACAGAGAGGAGAACGGGAATAGCAGATTGATATTAGGGGTTTCCGTCACGGGGGATAAATATAGGCCAAAGGGGGCACCGAGAGGGGCCACAGGGCAGCCAGGAGGCCTCCTAGCGCGGCCTAGGGTGGGGCCACGCCAGGGACCCTCCTGGGACCCTGGTGGGTCCACCCCCTTCCAACTTTGGTTCTTCGGGAAGCTTTCGGGTCGCTGATTTTTTATATAATTTTTCCGGGATTTATTTGGTACTTTTAATGGCCAAAAAACCTGAAATACAAAAACAGCAGAAAACAGGAATTGGCAACTGGGTGCACTGAGTTAATAGGTTAGTCCAAATATGATCAAAAGTGTGTGGAAGTTCAAGCAAAACATGGCAAAGTCACACAAATCATGCATGGAGCAAGCAGAAATTATAGATACGTTTGGGACATATCAGGTGCCATATGAAATTCATAGTCCAAGTGATTGCAATATCCATAAAATAATCCAAGGCGCGATCATGGCTATATCATAATACGGTGAATAACTTAGCTATGTTAGGATGATCAAGATAATTCTAACTATCACAAAGTTCATCATAGCAAGATCATAATCACTACTATGGGCCATATTGAATCCAAGCATATTCATGGCAATAACATAATCATGGTTAACTCCGAACATGCCATGAGCAATCATCCTATAATACAAAAGCTACGACAAGTTTTAGAACCATGTCAATGTTTTACAAGGATGAAAAAGGGAGTCATAGCTTGCCTGTCACCAATAAGGTGTGAAGATACTCCTGGTCTTCAATACAAGCAAACACTCTGAAAAAGATTTTAAAAAGGCAAACAAAAATGTCACATAAAGCCTTTCTTTTATTCAGCATAAATAAACAGAACAAGTCCTTCTAAAAATTATACCAAAATGAAGAGGGTTTCAAGAGAAAAATAGTGCAAAAAGTTTCAACTCATTTGGACTTGTAGAATAGGAGATATTGCAGGTCAAAGTTGGTCAACAGAAATGATTTAAATCATTTTCTAGAATTTCCTCAGGGGGGTGACGTCGAAAGCGTATTCTGGCAATACGCTTCCTTCAAGAAAACGGTTCGGGCTGGGGGAGTCTATGACAGGTGGGGCCAGCTTGTCGGGTTTAGGAGAGAGAGAGGAGAGAAACAGGGGAGGGGCGAGGCTCACTGATGGCGTGGAAGTGGTAATGGCTTCTCGCCCTTTGTTGGTTACCCCAAGTGGAAGGTGAGATGTAGGATAGCAGCAAATTTACCCTATGTAGAGGATAGAGTTTGTCTCCCGTAGGACTCCGACAGATGATAAGTAGGTGGCAAGAAAATAATGGCACCGTTTACGACAAACATTGCTTCCTTGACCTGGACCTACACACAGACACAAATAACTTTGCTCCCAACAAAGTTCAGAGAGGTTGTCAATCTCTCCGGTCTTGTTGTTTACAAAGGATCAAAACACAAGAGATAATGATAATGATAGCAACTGAAAGTAAAAACTGAAAAGTAAATGAGTGTGTAAACAATATTGAGAATATGGATCGGGGTCCCGTGATGTTCACTAGTGATGTCTCTCTCCCAAAAGACGATAAGACTGCTATGCTAGGTAAACAAATTACAGATGGGCAATTGACATGATTATAAATGCACCGCAATGCTAACTATGCTACAAAAGAAAGGAAGAGGCTCAAAAGCATGGGCAGTACGCCAAAATAACTAATCATCCATCTGCATCTACTACTAATCATCCACCTTGAGATATCTATCCAGAACATCTCGCTGGTATTAAGTTGCGAGCCCCACCCAAAGTGTAAACCCAAAGCAACAGACAACTGCATTAAAAAGAACTTTGCGTAAAGTAAACAATCCTTGCAACCGCGGTTACAAGCACCGTTGTTTTCCCCCTTGTGGCCACAACACATCCCCTAGACTCATGTTTCTCTCACTCAAGTGTGTCATCAGGGGGCATGTACCCACAATCGAACATAACATTCCCTCTTGGAGTCACTACCTACCACTTGGCCAAAGCAATAAATAGCAACGGAGAACATGCAAGAATTACTTCGGAACAAAAAATACAAAAGATAAGAACCAATTATATTACTCTAACATAATCTGAACATAATCTCATAATCCATCAGATCCCATCAAACTCAGCATAGAAAAAGCAGAAAGATTACATATGTGCCTCGATCATGTAGGGCAGCTCACGAGGTCTAAACCATGAAGAACAAAGAGGGGAGCAGAACTTCACATTGCTACTGATCACAGACCCATGGTCCAAGGTAGACTACTCACGACACATCTGGGAAGCGTCCATGGTGGAGGAGAAGCTCCCGGAGGTCGATCCTCCCTCCGGCAGGGTGCCGGGAAGGGTCCTGACGGTGCTCCCGGTCTTGGAAGCACGACGGCGGCGGAACAGAGGCGAGTTTGCGAAAATAGGGTTCTGTCTTCGGAGGTTTCCCGTGACGAAGATTAAATAGGAGAAGGGGAGCACCTGGTGGTGGACCCCCGGCCCTCCTTCGGGGCACTGCAAGCTTCTGGTACGCTGATATTTTATCTGATTTTTCCCGGATTTTTGGAGCACTTTTTATATGGGGGAAAACTGAAATAGAAAAATAGCAGAAAACATAAACTGGCACTGGGTGCACTGAGTTAGTAGGTTAGTCAAAATATGATCAAAAGTGTATGAAAGTGTATCTAGATCATAGAAATATCACACAAAACATGCATGGAGCGAGCAGAAATTATCGATACGTTTGAGACGTATCAACATCCCCAAGCTTAATTCCTGCTCGTCCTCGAGTAGGTAAATGATAACAAGCATAATTCTGTGGTGACATGCTAGCAACCATATAAGGACTTTGAAAAGTAAAGCAATCAAGGAATGTGATTCAATTCAAGTCATAACAGGCAAGAGTCTATAT
Organism: Bromus sterilis; assembly: GCA_950022295.1. Classification (NCBI taxonomy): domain Eukaryota; kingdom Viridiplantae; phylum Streptophyta; class Magnoliopsida; order Poales; family Poaceae; genus Bromus; species Bromus sterilis. Next base: position 13,909,810 of record OX465596.1, read on the forward strand.
TAGCATTGAAACAAGCAACGAAAGAACATTAGGTGCAAGAGCTCTCGCTGTCCGTGACTAGAATGTCTCCAAATGGTGTATGCATGCAAGAAGGGGGATAGGAATACGAGAAAAAAAAAATTTTGCTGAGAACTCAATCTACTAAAGTTTCACACTTGGTCTTATTTGGAATCTTATCTTGACTCGTCCCCAGACCACTAGCCAGGTACAAGTCAATTTGATCCACTCCTTTTCGATATTTTGAGCACTCATGCAATGGATGAGCATAAGCATGAGAGTTGACACTTAGGATGGCAAAGAGAGAAATATGGTGGAGGAGGAAGACAAAAAGGGTGAGAAAGGCTCACATCAATGAGGACAATCATAGGCGAGAAGGCCAAATGATAGATATGATGTGAGGAGTAGGGATTGCCATGCAACGGATGCACATATGAGATGAAAAGCTCTCCAATGGAACTAGTGGGGGTGCATCTAACTTGCTCGCTCATGAAGACCTAGAGCTCGTTTGAGGAGGCTCATCCTTGGAATATGCAAACCAAGTTCTATAGTGTGAAGGTCCCCACATAGCTATATGCATGAATGATCATCTCTATGGAGTACAAGGATAAGAGGGAGTACTAGTGTGGATCTTTCAAAAGGATAGTAGTGTTGCCCCTTTCTCTCTTTTTTTTATTTTTTTTTTTTTTTTTTTTTGGTGGCCTCAATGGCTCTTTCTATTTAACTCTCATTTGTCCTCTTTGGGATCTTTTATTTTGTCCACTTTGGGACCTTTTCCTCACTTAAGGGAAACACTCTAATTTACAAGAGGTACAGAAGATCTTTCACACTTTACAATGTACTCAAATCATAAAGAAGATGTAGCTATCATGATGTATGCAATGTATCCCGCTGTCAGTGTAGCAGGAACATGTATGACATGAAGATCAAGTCATGAAGAGGTGGATGTTGCATGGCAATATATCGCAGAAATGCTATGGAAATGCCTTGATAGGTGGGTATGGTGGCTGTTTTGAGGAAGGATATAAGGAGGTTTATGATGACAGAGCGTATCATGCCAAGGGTTTGGATGTACCGGCAAAGGTGGACGCCAACTCTCGGAGTGAGAAGGAGGCAATGCACGGCACGGGAGAGGCTAGCAAATATGAGGAGGTGGAAGTGTCAACTTTCAATACTTACATTAGTTCGAAGAACTCATGCACTTATTATCGGTAACTCTCAATCTAATGAGGAGGTTCACAAAGAGACAAGTACCCCGAGGAGGAGTGTATGGGGGTTTGGTTATCCTTGCGCATCCTCGACTCATGGTACGTGAGTGTACTCTAATATTCGACCCCTCAGAAGAGTAGTGATCCATCTAGTAGCTAGAGTTCTCAACTAGTTTTGCAGGTTTTGAAAATAAACACGGATTGCCCAAAATACGAAAACTATCACTAATAGGCTAGAGCTCTTGACACCAAAGGTTCAAACATTATTCATATCAATACCTCAAAACTATTGCAAGTTACTACTAAAATTAAATAGCAACCTCAATTACCTACTCTCAAGACAAGACACAACTCAGTGCAACAACCAACTCTCTTAACAAGATAAACATGAAAACTAAAGAGAGGTCCAGAAACAAACTAAAAAAATCCAAGGCTCTTGCTAAAGACAAACTAAAACTAAACCTAAACATGGCAGTAGCTACGAAAAGATAAAGAACACACAACAACAAAAATATAAGCATGAAAAATCCTGTGATGTGTTCTAGATTGGAGTGGAGCTTGTCTCTCTCCCACACAGACTAAGACGGGGTCTAACTTGTTATGAACAACAAGAAAATCTAAAGAAAACTAAAAATAAACCTAAGAGTGGGACGCCCCAAGCATAACACATAACGCATGAAGTGATAAAAAGATAGATAGACGAAGGACGAACTGATGATTGTTGATGGAGAAGAGGATGCACGGGGGCATCCCCAAGCTTAGATGCTTGAGTCTCCTTGAATATTTATTGGGGATGCATGGGGCATCCCCAAGATTGAGCGCTTGACACTCCTGAATCTTCTTTCATCATCTTCCATCGCACTCTTGAAAACTCCCTTCATACATAACTCATCATAAGCTGATTAGAGAGGTTAGTACCCTTAATAAAATATTTTTCCCCACTGGATATAAAGATATTATTTAATATATACTGTTTCTCAAGATTTCCAAAAGGTTTTTGCAAAGAAAAAGCAAGCTTAAGGTTTGAAAAAGTTAGGAGAGACAAAACGTGGCAGAATCTGTGAAAAACAGAACAGCAGATAGTAAAGAATTTTTTAGGGGTACTTATGCAACTCAAATCAAAAAACTCAGAACATACGAAAGTTCCATGATTGTATAGAGCACGCTGTGTAAAAAAATCATCTCAAAAAGATGAACTGGTGATTTGATCCAATTTTTCCCGTCACGAAGACAGAATCTGTTTTCTGGACAGCATGTCACAACTTTCGCTTCCCTTGCCATATGAGGCTATACTTGGCACAAAGCTTGAAAATAAAGATATAATGATGTTGCTACAGTATTAACAATCATCAATACCACTAAAAAGAGAAGTAAAAACATCTTGGGTTGCCTCTGTGGCACCCCGGCTCAGAGCAACCGGTTTACCTCACATTGCCAGCCCAGAGATCATGTCTTTTGGCAACGCACAACATATTGGTACAGAAATAACCGCTTCATTAATAATTATACAGGTACATAGGTTCGAGATACAAATTTCTACGAGGCATGGCGGCACATCTCGTGCAACAACAATATCTACATTATTTATGTTACATCTCGGGGCCTCGATACGAGCGACGAGATACTCTACGGCAGCGGAATAACGGGGTGATGGAGCTCCACTCCACGGGGACACTGCTGGGATACGGCCTAGTTCGCGAAGTATGGCACATCAGAGTCTTCAGGCACAGCTTCTCCTGCATCTGGCATGACACGCCAGGTCAGTACATCGAATGTACTTGCAAGCTCACAACAGCCATATCATCAGGGTGAACAATATCAACAAGGCAAGCATAACATACAACATAAGTTCTTAGTTAGGGTTATACCATTATGAACCATCCATGATCATCGCATGACCATGAACCTTACCTCCGAGTCCATCCTGACTCAACATCCGGGTCATCGCATGACCTCCAATTATACTGGTCATCGCATGACCACAAGTTAACTTCATCATATTACCGGTTTGTGTGTTGACCCATAGTGTGACCTAATACGAACTGTGTCCAATACCGTGGACTCAGCTATTCGAATAGATTTGATACACTCTACAGAGGTTGTGCACTTTACCCACACCATGGAGCTCCTTGCCCAAGGACTAGGACTACTCCAACGAAACTTGACTATCGCTTAATCCTCCTACGATACCACCGACATTGCATGTCTTGGGTATCCATGTGTCCTCCAGACACCTGCCATCACATGGCCCTGACCATCGCATGGTCCTTAACATTGTGCCAATCGGGGACTCCCGGGTAAATTCATCAACTCTGGATCTCGAGATTACCACCACCTACCCGATCAGGGTAGCGTGCAATGCGTAACCTCCCCTATTTGGTGGCATCCGTGAAGGCACTACGATAGCCCAAGCTAAGGCCTGCCCATACAGGAAAATGTGGCTGCACGACATAACTCGGTTCGGTGGCACTTGGTCAACTGTTAATTCATGTTCATTAAGTTCCAACCATGTTCATTAGCTATATGAAATCAAGTCATAAATCATCATGATAATAAGCATATGAACATGATGCCACCAAACATGTGCAGCAAATAATATGGATCTACATGGATTCATCGGGGCATGGTCATCAAGACATATATGGGATCAACACATATGAAATAATAGCATGAATTATGATAGAATTAACATGGATATGTCATGAGCTCAAGAAAACATGTATAGAGAACATATCATGGTCAATTTAACATGGCATGATTTATTTAATTATTAATTAAATTTAAAGCAATTTCAATCCAAATGAGCAAAGCATCATGTAGCATATCAAGACCCTCATGACAAGAATGTTGTGGCTTGCCTTGGTCAAGTGGAGTGTCCCTGAACTCCTGGTTCTCAGCAAGCAAGTTGGAGTTCTCTGAAATTAATTTTAAAAGGGAAAAACAAAGTAAGTAAAATGCACTTTGCTTCTGTCCAGTACACCTAGACAGAGAGGAAAATTACCAAACTTTGCCAACTTAAAGAGGAGATCAAGACCAAAATTTAGCAAAAATAATCAACTCATTTGGCCTTGTGGTTTAGAAGATATCAGTGTTCAAAGTTGGGTCAAAATATCCATTTTAAAAAGATTTAAATGAATTAACTAGAAATTCCAGAACCGGCCACGTCGAAGGTGTATTCGGGCGAGTACGCCTCCACTTAAAATGGTTTGGAGGGGTTGGGTCGCTGACAGGTGGGGCCTGCCAGTCAGTTCAACTTAGAAGCAGAGCCTGACGGCTCCGGCGAGGGATTTCGCCGGCGGTGAGGCCCTGCCGGCGACGAGCGACTACACCAGTGGGCAGAGGAGGCTACGACGAGCATGGACGTACCCGAAGCACGGCGAACGGCGGCTGGACGGCGTGGCTAGGCTCTTCTCAAGCGGCTGGCGGCGGCGGGAGCTCGTCGGCGTGGGAGTTTTCTGCACGAAACCCACCGGCGAGCACACCATTAGAACCACCATTGCAAGGAGAATCTAGGCGAAGCAACGGCGGGGCTAGGGGAGCACCAGGGGAGGCTGGCCACGATGGCGATCTCACGGCGGGGCTCCAGTGAGGACCGAGGCCTGGGGCCTCCCCGGCGGGGTTTGCTGGGCTTCGTGCTCAATTGAAGTGGAGTGGGGGTGGTTGTGATGCTCAGCAGCGAAGCGGGTCTGGTTTATATAGGGGGAGAAGAGATTCCGACGAGGGTGCCGCCGAGCAGAAGAATTCAGAGCAGTGCTCGGTGTGGATGAGCTCGGGCTGTTCCCGGCGGGTCTAGGAGCTTTTGGAGGTGAGCTATCGCGTGTGCGAGCGGCTCCCGAGGCTCTGCATCAAGGGGGCGATGGGACGCGACGATGGTGGTCTCTGCGGCGGTTATGTGATGAAGAATTCGGCGGCGGGCGGCACGGCTTTTCTCGGGACAGATGGCAAGCGGCGGGCGGCGAGGCTGGAGACAAGCAGAAGCAAACGCGGGACGAGCGGAGGCGTGCTCGTCATAGTGGAGGCCGTGCGTGCTCTCTGGACGAACAGTGGCGGCGGCGATGAGCTCTCCGGCGGGCGGCGCGACTTTGGGCGAGGACAGGTGGCGCACGGGGGAGCTCATGGGGCTACGGACATGCGGGCGCGGCCACGGGCTCGCGGGGCAAGGCATGCCCCTGATGGCGACGTCTCGGCCACGGCCAGAGCGCGCCTTTGGCAGGCAGTGAGCGTGCTCAGTCTGTGCACGCGTGCACTGGGTGCAGCCACTGCTCTCCAAGCGTGTCTGGGGCACGTGTGCACCGTCCAGAAGCACACCTGGGGGCTTGGATGCACTGGGGGAGGCCACAAATGGATGCTAGCTTCAAAAATAGGTTTATGCAGGAAACTTTGGAATATTGTGGAGGCTAAATGGCTGGGAGTTTTGGGCTGAAATTTTGTGTGCCAGCAAGGTTTAGGAAGGTGCCCAAGTGGTAAAAATCTCAGAGCCAACTGTCCAGTGTGCAGGGTACTTCCTTCACAAAGTGCTCCTCTGTCCAGTATTGAAAAATAATTTTTGGAGGGGAAATGTTGTACTAAACTTGTTGATCTTTTTCCATAGAATCATGAGGCATGATACTAGAGTTCAGCACAAAAAGTTTCAAAGCAATTGGACAACCTTATGGCTTCAAAAATATGGGAGGAAAATGCTTATTCCTTTGCTGAAAAAGGAATATGTTGAAGAATAAAAATGTGGCAAGGGCATGGGTGATCAAAGCTTGATCTAGGACATGAGGGAGAAAAGTTTAGAGGTCACTTGGCCTAGGGAAAAATTTAGGTCCAAATGATCAAGGCCAAAGAGTTTGCAAATCATCCAGCAAATAAAATCCAAATTTTCAGAAATCAGCAAAAAATGTTGGACAAAAAAAAAAGCCAAAAACCAGGATGTCACAGCCTCCCAACAAGCGCTTTCTTTTACGCCTTTAAGCTAGGCACGAAGATTATAAAAGATGCTCTAATAAAAATAAGGATTTGAAGCAAAAGAGAGCATCGATAAGAAAATATGAAACACGTTTAAGCCTAACCCACTTCCTGCCTAGGAATCTTGTAAGAAAATAAATCAAAGAAGCACAAAGAGACAAGCATAAGAAAGTGGAACAAAAACAACTTCAAAACTTTCAACATGAAGAGAGGTGTTTTTATAACATGGAAGTTTCTACAACCAAACTTTCCTCTCTCAAAGTAATTTTTAGTAGTATCATGAACAACATCAAGAATATAACTATCACATAAATCATATTGTTCATGACCTACAAGCATACGTGTATAGTTTTCAACACGGTCTTTAGGAACATAAGATAAATGCATCCCATCACATTGAGCCTTATTAAAAGCACAGTTCTCCAGAATATGAGTTGGAGATTTCAAAAGGATAATAGGACAATCAAGTGTGGGTGCAATAGCAACAATTTCATGCTTAATGTAAGGAACTATAGCAATTTCATCTTCGTAAGCATCATCCATAGTGGCATCTTGGCCAAAAGTATAGAGGGCGTCGACTTTATCAAAAAGGGATATTTCAAAAGAATCCATAGGATCATAACACTCATATAAGGTAAGAGTCGAAGAGTTACTCTCATTAGAAGGTAGACATGTATGGCTCCATTCTTCCTCCTTTTGTTCTTCACTCCCCTCCTCTTTTTCATCCAAGGAGCTTTCAGGTTCAACAATTTCTTCTTCCATAGAGTCCTGCAAAACATTAGTCTCTTCATTTGGGGAAGAGATTCTCTCAAGATGATCAATAATATAATAATTTTCATTGTAATTTTCCAAACAATAGTTAAGTATAGCAAGACTCTCAGATTCGTAAGGGGCTTCATCAATATTTTTAAGAAGAGAAGTAATTTCATAGGCACCCTTATAAGCAAAAAATTCTTCTATTTGCTTTGCATCATAAAAATCATAGTTTCTCTTAGCATAAGAAGCTAAGGTTTCATCATCATTGTACTCACATTGGAAAGCAAGGTGTTTGTTCCTCATAAAGCAACAAGATTCATCCCTGCAGAAAGATATATTATATATATATTTTGAATATTTACTGTGAGGCAACAACCCCACAGTCTTTTATTTCCAGAAATTCCAGACCTGTTTAAATTCACTCCCACAAGAAGTCCAACCCAGCACCTGGCATGCTACTAGGTTTGCTGCAACCACTAGGCTACATGCCCGTTCACAAGATATATTATATATTAAGCACAAGTTTCTAGAGAACTCATACAATTGGTTTATTTGTTTCCATATGTGTATCCCCTTTTGAGACAAGCGGTGTTCCTTGTACCATTTTTGTTGATCCTCAGTGAATCCTCCATGCCAATAAGATCTAGTTTCAAAGAAATTAGACATTGATTGGCCAGTAAGGAACTAGACATAATATTATTATTATTTATGATATAAGACACGAAGATAAAAACTGAAAGGTAAATTAACAATAATAAAAAGCAAAGGTAAAAGGTAGTGGCCAACTCCCCTATCTTATCACTCGGAGTCCCCGGCAACGGCGCCAGAAATTTTCTTGATGGCGTGGAAGTGGTAATGGCTTCTCGCCCTTCGTTGGTTACCCCAAGTGGAAGGTGAGATGTAGGATATCAGCAAATTTCCCCTATGTAGAGGATAGGGTTTGTCTCCCGTAGGACTCCGAAGATGATAAGTAGGTGGCAAGAAGACAATGGCACCATTTACGACAAACGTTGCTTCCTTGACCTGGACCTGCACACAAACACAAATAATCTCTCCGGTCTTGTTGTTTACAAAGGATCAAAACACAAGGGATAGCGATAATGATAGCAACTGAAAGTAAATACTTAAAAGTAAATGAGTGTGTAATCAATATTGAGAATATGGACCGGGGTCCCGTGATGTTCACTAGTGATGTCTCTCTCCCAAAAGACGATAAGACTGCTATGCGAGGTAAAAAAATTACAGATGGGCAATTGACAGGATTATAAACGCACCGCAATGCTAACTATGCTACAAAAGAAAGCAAGAGGCTCAAATGCATGGGCAGTACACCAAAATAAGTAGACCGAAATCCATCTGCATCTACTACTAATCATCCACCTTGAGATATCTATCCAAAACATCACTGGAATTAAGTTGCGAGCCCCACCCAAAGTGTAAACCCAAAGCAACAGATAACTGCATTAAAAAGAACTTTGCGTAAAGTAAACAATCCTTGCAACCGCGGTACAAGCACCATTGTTTTCCCCCTTGTGGACACAACACATCCCCTAGACTCATGTTTCTGTCACTCAAGCGTGTCATCAGGGGGCATGTACCACAATCGAGCATAACATTCCCTCTTGGAGCACTACGTACCACTTGGCCAAAGCAATAAATAGCAACGGAGAACATGCAAGAATTACTTCGGATCAAAAATACAAATGATAAGAATGATGTCTACACACGCTTCTATTCTTGTAGACTATGTTGGGCCTCCAAGCGCAGAGGTTTGTAGGACAACAACAATTTCCCTCAAGTGGATGACCTAAGGTTTATCGAACTCAAGGAAGTAGAGGTTGAAGACGGTCTCTCTCCGGCAACCCTGCAATTAAGATACAAGAAGTCTCTTGTGTCCCCAACACACCTAATACAACTAGGAGTTGTATAGGTGCACTAGTTCGTCAAAGATATGGTAAAATATAGGTGATAGGTGTGGCAAAGCAAGGTAATATAAATCTGTAATAAAAAGTGCAACAAGCAAACATGTGACAAAAGTGAGCACAAACGGTGTAACAATGGTGGAAACAAGGCCTAGGCTTCATACTTTCACTAGTGGCAACTCTCAACAACATTAACATAGTCTAATCAGATGATATTTCCCATAAAACATGCAATGGAGACGCACTCGGAGGTCATTCCTTTGTGGTCAAGAGAGGATGAGAATTATGTAGGGCTAAAAAAGCACACCTCAAAATTCGTAGTTCTCAATCTATGGATTTCCCAATGTCACCGCGGCCATCCAAAGAGAGTACCACAATCACCACAACATATCTCAAGGATAGTCAAAGACAAGCACCAAGAGACTCTCAATCTTCAATCAACACACAAAAGAGGAAATCACTCATGATAATATTCTTCTAACCCATGTCCAATAGACCGCTGTCACCTTGGTCTCGGGGATTATACTAGATAAGATCAATTGAGTACATCAATCCAATACATAGAGGAAGGGGAAATATCATGGGATCATCCTAGATTAACATAGCCTATGCTCACAACGAAGATCACATCATGGGAGAGAGAGAAAACCACATAGCTACTGGTAGAAACCTCAGCCCCGAGGAGGAACTACTCCCGCATCATGGAGGGAGGAAGCAACGTCGATGGAGATGAATCCGGGGGAACTTTCCCGTCCCGGCAGGGTGCCGGCACAGGAATTCTAGTCCCCCGAAGCTTTTCGGCGATGGCGGCGGAGATCGGAATTGTTTCTGGAGAAAAGGGGTCTGGAATCAGGGTTTCCTCCGCGGGGGTAAAAATAGGGCCAAAGGGGGGCACCAGGGGGGCACAGGGCAGCCAGGAGGGTGCCCGACACGGCCTAGGGTGGGGCCTCGCCAGGGACCCTTCTGGAGTCCCTGTGGTGGCCCTCCACTCCTTCCTTGGTGATTCCGGAAGCTTCCGGGACGCTGATTTTTTATATAATTTTTCCAGAATTTTTGGAGCACTTTTAATGGCCGGAAAACCTGAAATACAAAAACAGCAGAAAACAGGAACTGACAACTGGGTGCACTGAGTTAATAGGTTCGTCCAAATATGCTCAAAAGCGTATGAAAGTTCAAGCAAAACATGGCAAAGTCACACAAAACATGCATGGAGCAAGCAAAAATTATAGATACGTTTGGGACGTATCAACATCCCCAAGCTTAATTCCTACTCGTCCTCGAGTGGGTAAATGATAACAAGCATAGTTTCTGTGGTGACATGCCACACAACCATATAAGTACTTTTAAGTAAAGCAATCAAAGCATGCAATTCAATTCAAGTAAGAGTCTATATTAGCATTGACACAAGCAACAAAAGAACAAAAGGTGCAAGAGCTCTCGCTGTCCGTGACTCGAATGTCTCCAGATGGTGTTTGCGTGCAAGCAGGGGACTGGGAAAAAGAGAGAAAAAAGGTTGTTGAGAACAACTATCTACTAAAGTTTCACACTTAGTCTCCTTTAGATTCTTATCTTGACTCGTCCCCAGACCACTAGCCAGGTACAAGTCAAACTGATCCACTCCCTTCCGATATTTTGAGCACTCATGAAATGGATGAGCGTGAGCAAGAAAGTTGACACCTAAAAGGCGAAACAGAAAGAAGGTGGAGGAGGAAGACAAAAAGGTGTGAAAGGCTCACATCAATGAGGACAATCATAGGTGAGAGAAGGCCATATGATAGATATGATGTGAGGAGTAGGGATTGCCATGCAACGGATGCACATGTGAGCTAAAAGCTCTCCAAGGGAACTAGTGGGGGTGCATCTAACTTGCTTGCTCAAGAAGATCTAGAGCTCGTTTGAGGAGGCTCATCATTGGAATATACAAGCCAAGTTCTATAGTGTGAAGGTCCCCACATAGCTATTTGCATGATGATGATCTCTATGGAGTACAAGGGATAGAGGATGAAGTACTAGTGTGGATCTCTCAAAAGGAATAGTAGTGTGCCCCCTTCTCTCTTTTTATTTTTATTTTTCTCCTTTTTCTATTTTTTTATATTTTTGGTGGCCTCAATGGCTCTTTATATTTAACTCTCATTTGTCCTCTTTGGGATCTTTTGATTTTGTCCTCTTTGGGATCTTTTCCTCACTTTAGGGGCACACTCTATATTTTACAAGAATAAAGGAGATCTTTCACACTTTACAAGGCTACTCACATAAAGAAGATGTAACTATCATGATGCAAATGTATGCCTCTGCCAGGGTAGAAGGATATGCAATGATACTAGCGCGTCATGTAGCAATGATTAGGGCAAGGCCCAACTAGCATGCGGCTCATCGATCAAGCAAAAGGATGTATGACATGAAGATCAAGTCATGAGAAGTTGGATGTTGCATGGCAATGTATCTCGGAAAGGCTATGGAAATGACTTAATAGGTAGGTATGGTGGCTGTTTTGAGGAAAGATATAAGGAGGTTTATGATGACAGAGCGTATCATGCCAAGGGTTTGGAAGTACCGGCGAAGGTGGACGCCAACTCTCGGAGTGAGAAGAAAGCAATGCACGGCACGGGAGAGGCTAGCAAAAGTATAGGTGGGTGGAAGTGTCAACTTTCGAATACTCACATTAGTCCGAAGAACTCATGCACTTATTATCGGTAACTCTCAATCTAATCAGGAGGTTCACAAAGAGACAAGTACCCCGAGGAGGAGTGTATGGGGGTTTGGTTATCCTTGCGCATCCTCGACTCATGGCACGTGAGTGTACTCTAATATTCGAACCCTCCAGAGGTTAGTGATCCATCTAATAGCTAGAGTTCTCAACAGGGGTTTTCGTTTTTGAAAATCACACGGATTTCCCAAAATACGACATCTATCACTAATTGGCTCGAGCTCTTGACACCGAAAGTTCAAACATTAATCTAGTCAATACCTCAAAACTATTGCAAGTTACTACTATAAAGAGAATAGCAACTTCAACTACCTACTTTCTAGTCAAGACACAAAACTCAGTGCAACAGGCAAACTCTCTAACAAGATAAAACATGCAACCTATAGAAAGTTCAACCTGAGACAAAATAAAATCTCTAGAAGAAAACTAAAGCACTACAACTAAACAGGGCAGCAGCTAAGAAAAGAAAAAGAACAACTCACAGCTAAGGAAATAATCATGCAAACCCTATGAAGAGTTCTAGTTCAAACAGAGCGTGTTTCTCTCCCACACAATGTAAGACGGGATCTAACTTGTTAGGAACAGCAAGCAAAGCTAAAGAAAACTAAAAATAAAACCTAAGAGCGAGACGCTCCAAGCATAGCACATAACGCATGAAGTGATAAAAATATAGTCCCGAAGCAAATGATGTACAGGTCGAAGGAGAACGCATAAACGAAGAAAATGTCCAACCCGAAGGAGAAGTTGAGCCCGAAGGAAATGATCCCGAAGGACAAGCTGATCCCGAAGGACAAGTTGATCCCGAAGATCAACCGGATCCGCAAGATGAAGGAGTTTTACCTCATGTTTGTACAAGAGTGGACGTCGACTCAATTCTCAAAGAGATTCGTTTACCAGGTCGTCCCACCACTCGTTCTCGTACTCGATTAGCTAACTTCTGTGGAAATTTTTCGTTTGTATCCATGCTAGAACCATCAAAATTCGATGAAGCCATGAAGGACTCAGACTGGATGACTGCAATGCTCGAAGAACTTAATCAGTTCGAGAAAAATAAAGTCTGGTCCCTTGTCGATAGACCTGATCCCAAGAAGCATAATATCATTGGTACGAAGTGGATCTTTCGCAACAAGCAAGATGAAGATGGCATTGTGGTAAGGAATAAAGCTCGACTGGTTGCACAAGGATACACCCAAATCGAAGGTATTGATTTCGGTGAGACTTATGCCCCAGTTGCTCGACTTGAATCCATTCGTGTCATGCTTGCTTTTTCCAATTACAATGGTATATTGCTATATCAAATGGATGTCAAAAGTGCATTTCTTAACGGTGAAATCGAAGAAGAAGTATATGTTATGCAGCCACCAGGTTTTGAAGACCCAAAGAATCCTGATAAGGTGTACAGGTTGCACAAGGCCCTATATGGGTTAAAGCAAGCACCTCGTGCTTGGTATGAAACACTGAAGGATTTTCTTCTGAAGAAGGGCTTCAAACCAGGAACAACTGATCCGACTCTTTTTACTCGTGCATACAAAAATGATCTTTTTGTGTGTCAAATTTATGTCAATGATATTATTTTTGGCTGTACTAACCCTGATATTAGCGAAGAATTTTCTCGTATGATGTCGAAGAAATATGAAATGTCTATGATGGGTGAATTGAATTTCTTTCTTGGGCTTCAAATCCGTCAACAGAAGAATGGGACTTTCATCTCTCAAGAGAAATATCTCAGAGATTGCCTGAAGAAGTTTGATCTTGTCAGTTGCAAAACTATCAAGACTCCAATGCCTACGAATGTTCATCTAGATGCAGATGAGAAGGGCAAACCTTTCGATCAGAAGAAATATCGCTCGATGATCGGTTCTCTTCTTTACCTTTGTGCATCTAGACCTAACATTATGCTATCAGTTTGTATGTGTGCTCGTTTTTAGGCAAACCCGAAAGAATCACATCATATTGTTGTCAAGAGAATTCTTCGATATCTGGCTCATACACCAACTTTGGGACTATGGTATCCCAAGGGTGCCCAGTTTGATCTCGTTGGATATTCTGATTCTGACTGGGCTGGTGATCGAGTCGACATGAAATCTACCTCAGGCACATGTCATTTTCTCGGTAGATCTCTTGTCTGTTGGGCTTCGAAGAAACAGAATTGCGTATCTATTTTTACGGCTGAAACCGAGTATATTGCTGCCGGTTCATGCTGCACTCAGATTATGTGGCTCAAGCAAACGATGAAAGATTATGGCATTCTTGTGAAGAAAATTCCATTGCTATGTGATAACGAAAGTGCTATCAAAATTGCCCATAATCCAGTGCAACACTCTCGAACGAAGCATATTGATATTCGTCATCATTTTCTTCGAGAACACGTTCAGCGAGAAGATATAGTTATCAGCCATGTTCGCACCGAAGATCAATTGGCTGATATCTTTACGAAGCCCTTGGATGAAAAGAGGTTTTGTGCACTAAGGTGTGAGTTGAACATCTTGGAGTCACGCAATGTGCAGTAAGACCATAACTATCGGTACTATGTATTATACGTTTTCTTTCTATGTAGTTTACTTACGTTAATTTTCTATCGTGTTTCTTTTTCGTTTGTTTTTGTTCGTTTGGTGTTGTCCTATACACTTATCACTCCGAGTTTTATCGTTGTTTTTTCCCTCGGATTGATTAAGCATCGGACCCTGTTTTTTCCTCTATTCTATCCCTACCCCATATGTGCTTTTTCTCTCGTGAACATGTATATTTGTACTCGATCAAGGTTCCCTTCGAATGTCATTGATTCCAAAGGTAAATCTATCGAACGTTTATCTACTTTTATACTCGATGTTCGATGAGTTTGGTCTCGGACGTGGAGCAACTTTCTTTCGGTTCGTTGGGATTTTCCCGCGATTACCGCCACAAAATCCGTCCGTTGAATGCGGAGAGACGCGAAATCTGCGCCGTTGGGTCAGATCTGACAGTTATGTCAGACCCCTCTCCTATAAATACTGATCCACCCCACCGGCACAGCACTCGCAATTCCCTCGACTTCATCTCTCCGCTCCCGAAGCTTTCTCTCGCGCGCCGCCGTGCTGCTGGTCGCCGTCGACTCCCTCGCCGCTTTGCTGCCGGAAGGAAGCCGTCGGAGACCTTCCCGTCGACGAGGAACTTCATCCGCGTCGCCGTAGTCGCCGCACATCGCCAAGTTAGGGTATGTGTGGCTCTAAGAGTCGATTCCAATCTCTTCTGTTCATCGAGCCCTATATTTGTTCTTGATTTTCTCTCATTTTATTAGGTCTGTTTGATTCGTTTGGATCGTTGAAACTTGGGAAATCTGTTTCTAGCGTTTTCTGTCGATTCCCCATCTGAGCTAGGTAAGAAATCCCTCGGATTCTCTCACTTAGGCAATTTCCTGAGAAGCGTATCGATGGATTTGCACTTGTGCACTTATTTCATTCAAGCTCTTCGTTAGATTTACACTTGATGAAAATCTAGTCTAGCACTTGCTTGAAAAACTTGCCGCAATACAAGCTTATCGATACGTTTACTGCATTCAAAATGATTTTCCTCAAAAACCGCTGGTATTTGTTCACAACTTTCCTATATTCCCTCGTACCTACCCTTTTCGCAGGAAAATGTCTGGGAACGAAGGAAATGTCAGGGCACCCAAGCGTGTGGGAGGCCGAACAAGAATCACCAACAACTCTGAAGGATTATCAGAGGATTTTATCATTGAAAAGAAATTGAGAACGCCTGAATGTTCTGAAGATGAACGCACGAGAGAAAACCGTCTGCAAGAAATTCGAAGGCTTCAAGCGCTTCATTGGTATGAGTACAAGGCTATTATCCCTCGATGGGAGAGGCTATTTGCACTGAAAAATCCTTGGTCGGATGTCAAATCTTTAAGACCCAAGTGGACGAAAGATAATCGACCACCTCCTCCATATGATGCTCATCCATCTGCTCTCAAAACACCTGCTGATTTTCAAGAGCTAGTTGATGCTCGGGAAGCTCGAGCATAGAAGAGAAAGGAAGACAAAGCAAGAAAGGAGGCTGCTTCTGCTGAGGGTGCCGAGGAAGTTGGCCCAAGCGCCAAACCAAAGGCTGGCAAGAAATCAGCCAAGCGAAAGAAAAAGGTGGTAATTGTCTCGCCACCAGATGCAAGCTCCGATGAAGAAGCTAATTCTGATGATCAAGACCCTGGCACTAAGGCTGATGTCGAGGACATTACTCAGAAGAAGAAGCCGAGTAGTAAAGGCATTAGGATCCAGGAGCCAGCTGCACAGGCTCCTCGAGCAACAATTGACATGACCAACTTGGTCACTGATCCGCCCATCTCCTCTGCTCCACCAGTTCAAGCTCGCAGGGCAAAACCTTCGGCCAAATCGAAGGGAAAGCAATCTCAAGTTGCTGAGGATGATGAAACACTTGTTCAACGAAAAGAAAGGCTGGCCAAGCAAAAAGAGCAAGAAGATAAAGACTTGACAAATTCCAAGCTCCTGAACTTTCACAGTCAGCCCGAGCATAAAAAGGCGCAGGTTGCCAAAAAGCTGGGCATTTTACATCTGGTCAGTGAAAAGTATCGACGACAGATTGCTGAAGGCACAATTCCTAGTGCTCCGAAGGAAAAGGTTGTGGCCCCCAGTGCCACCGAGCAAGTAGTGACTCCCACAGTCACGAAGGAAAAGGTTGCAGCTGCAAGTGCTGCGAAGAAAAACGCTGAGGCCCCAAGTGCCTCGAAGGATAAAGCTGCGGCCCCTAGTGCCGTAACAAAACCCATTGCTGCTGCCATGGCCACCAAGGAGGCCGAGAAGAAAGCCAAAGAGGCCAGGCAGAAGGCTCAGGCTGTTCCAGCTCCTCGAGCCGCACCAGCTCCTGCACCTGCCCCTGCTGCACCTGTTGTTTCCGGCCCTCGTGCCGATGAAGAAAGCTCCAACGAAGGAGATTCTGCTGCCCATGCTCCTTGGGATGCTGCTAATATTTCACATATCCTCTGGAAGATGGCTACCACACCGAGCAAAGTCACTGCCGAGGATGATGTCCCTACTGAGATCCAAGAGCAAGTTGCTCGATACATGATTCGCTGGGAAGGATATCTCACCAAGGATGGCAAGGACAAGGAACAAGTGATATTTTACACCAGGCAACTTCAAGAAGAAACCGAGGACCTTGAGTCCCGTAAGTTTTTCAAATCCAAGATTGCCACCCTTGAAGCATCCAGAAGGGCACAGAAGGAAAACTTGACCGCTGTGTATGAAAAGGTTCGACAAATTATGTCTGCCATATGCAAAGAGCACAATGATGCCCTGTACAAAAGACAATCTCGAAAGAGAAAGTCTGCTGCCCCAACCTCTAAGCGTGGGACGCCAGAGATCGAGAAGAATGCCAAGAAGTCCAAGCCAACCGAGGTTGTTGCTTCCACAACACGACAGGAAACTGCACCAACCCCCACCAAGCAACCCACTCCTCCTCGTAAGAAAACTCCACCCCCTCGCCAAACAACTCCACCCCCTCGCCAAGCCACTCCTCCCCCTCGACAACAAACACCCCCACCTCGTCATCCATCACCACCAAAAGCCTCGTCGCCACCACCAAACCCACCATCACCACCTCACATCATTCCATCGACCACCCCAACCATCGAGACCCAAGCACAAGCAGAGACCGAGCAACCTGTTCAGGTCGAGCAAGAAACCCAAGCCCCCATCTCCTCTGCTCAGAAAGATTATTCCTCTGCCCAAACTCTGCATGAAGGAGAAGACGATGATGTTGATATCACAACAGTTTCTTCTCGTCAAGATGCTGTCGAAGGAAATAGTTCTGGAGATGACAGTTCTAGTGACAGTTCTTCCTCCTCCTCATCAAGTTCCTCGAACGAAGAAATGGTTGATGCTTTCGCACAACTGGACGAAGATTTGGAGGCCATGGAGACTGAAGAGGCCGCTCAAAATGCTAATGCCGACGAAGGAGTTACCGTCGAAGCGCAGGCCGAGGAAAATGCTCATGCAGCCATCCCAGCTCAGGATATTGTAAACGTTCCATCTTCAATTCCTTGTCCTACTGAGCCAGTTTACCAGATGCCAGACAATGCTGCTGAAGTATTTCCCATCGATGAGCTGCTTCATTCTGCTCACCCGAGAGAAATGCTGCCCCTGTTCCGCTCAGATGTTCCTCGAGGAGGCCCCATCTTCAAAAGGCGTGAACACAAGCCATTTTTCTTCGGTACCAATACCTACGAGAAGCCCAGAAGTGCATATTCTCTTCGGTTTTGGACCCAAGAGCAAGCCATATACTATACTCGTGTGCTGTACAACAAGGCAAGAGTTTTCCAACATCAATACCTTGATATGCCTTCGGTGTACTCCACTTCATGTTTCGAGAATGTTGCCGAAACAATTGATGGTCTTCATGCTCACAAGTTGTTTGCTCTCGATTGTGGCTACAATCCCGAGCTTATCAAGCAATTTTATGCAACGCTCTATGTCACTGGTGATCCCAAGAACTCAAAGACGTGGAAATTTGATTATATGATCCAAGTCCAAGTATTCCATATGACTGTCGACCAATTTCTGGCCCTCATCAATTTACCTCGGTTCGAAGGATTACCACACAAGCTTCATGGCTTACCTGCTCCAACTCCTGCTAAATTCTCTACGCTCATGAATCCAGATGTCGTAGGAGATCACTACCCTGCTGAGCCCAAGCCGAGGCATTTGGTATTTGAAGCAAAGGCATGGTTCTATATTCTTTCGAAGACCTTGATGCCAATGCTCGATGTGCACGATGATTTTCCCATTCCCAATGATGTGCAACTTGCTCTGTTGAAGTTAGTCCACGGTCATCCCTTCGATTTTGAAGACTACTTCATCAGGACCTTGGTGTCTTGTGCTGATGATCACAATTCCCACAAGCCATATGCACCTTGGCTGATGGCTATCTGCAACTACTCTCGGGACGTGCCATTCCCCGTGTCAATTTTCCCGAAGATTTTCACTCCACCAGTTAGGGAAGTGTTGCAGATTGTTGCTCGACCCAACGATCAATATGCTGAGCACACTGGCATCCGTGCCCATTTAACTGAGCGTAATGATCGCTCGAAGTTTATCAAGCCAGTGCATCACATGGAGGTTTCTCTTCGATCCCAGCAAATGCTTCAACATCATATCGGCCAAGATTTCATTCAGAAGCAAGCATTGATGGACGAGATAAATCATTTGCGCAATATTACCATGAACAACAATCAGATGCTGCATGAATGCCTTCGCCATGATTGGAAAGGACTGCGGAAATTCAATTCCCTCGGTCAACTTCAACGATGCGGTTTCGAAGAATATCCTCCCCATCTTAACAGGAATTGGACTAATGATGATCGAGTGGATCGCCCGGATCCCAATATTCCTCGGCTGCCGAAGAACAGAGACGTCCTCAGTGTCGATGACTATTATCACATCACTGTGAACACCTTCTCCTCCGACTCCGATAAAGATGAAGCCCCTCAACGTCAAGCGATAGTTTACTCTCCACTCCCTCGAAGCCCCAGGACCCCGCCGGAATCGCAGCTGGAATCTTCTGGAGATCATCACTCCTTCCGCACGAAGATTACTCCTCCAGGCGCTCGCCCCATTCGTCGTGCTCCAACGCTTGCCGAATCTTCTCGACGTCGCCGGAGCCTCCAAAGCGAGTAGGGATTTCTTTCGACCCTATTCTCTCGACTTTTTGTACGTTGTGACAAAAAGGGGGAGATGTAGTGGCATCGAAGAAATTAGTTTGCCTACGGGGTTAAGGGCTTTTCTTTTCGTTCGATAAACTTTTGATCTTTGAGGTTTTTGAGTAGTTTCAACAAACTTTCGATTCATATTCGATCTGGTTGTAACTAACTCTAAGTAGGTCCGTGAACTGCTATCCTTTCGTAAGATATCTATCTGCTGCTTGCGATGCTCAACCTTTTTGCAGGAAGTTATCTTTCATATAAGTTCACAGGTCATTCGAGGAGATTGCATACTTCTTATTGGATATTATCTGGAATGCAATTTCACTCGCTAAGATTATGATGTTTTTCCCTCGACACTCTATACTGTCAAATATGCACTTCACAGGAAATCTCTATCTTCCGTGCATACATCAAGGGGGAGTATTTTCATCGATCTTAGCACTGGTTTATCATCGAAAACTCAAAACTTTTTCAATTATTTATCGATGCCTGTTTTGTCAACAATCGTCCAAAAGGGGGAGATTGTAAGAGCAAGTTTTGCCCCCGAAGGTTTTGGACATTGTTGGACAAAGCAGAAGTGGAACTAATATTGTTTTCGAGTATAAACAGATACTTAAGTTCCGAAAGAATGGAGTTTGCAAGTAGAAGGTCGAAGGACAACTCACTGCAGCGGAGCTGTAGTCATCTACCGAAACCTTTGAAGGAAGACGACCCCTAAAAATGTCGTCGAAGAAGATGACTCTCTCGAGTAAAAGCGCAACGAGGAGAAAGCTGAAGCTGGTCGAAGACTTAGTCTTTTTACTAGTTTTTCTTTGTTTCCTTGAGTCGTAGGAAAAAACGTACTATCAAGAGGGGTTTGCTAATTGAGATCTTAGTCGAAGTGAATTTGCTCTGCTCAACCTAAACCCACGAAAGCCTACCGAGAGAAATCTTACTGAGTCGAGTGAATAGCTCGAAGGCAAAGTCATCGCACTTCGTGCCTTCGAGAGAGAACTCATTCGGTAAGTCAGCTTACTTGTTCCTCAAGTAAATTTGCGCAGTGATTGGATTCCGACCGTTGTGGACACGCGTCAAGCGGTCGCATCGGGTCACTTCAGTCATTTTACCCATCGGGATCGCCAACTATAAATACCCCGCACCTACCCGCCATTTCGGGTTGGCTGCGCCACTGAAGATTCTAAGACAAAAGTCTGTGAGCATCCCAAGAGAGATTCATCGAGAGAAAACCAAAACCCAAGTCTGAGCTGAGTTGAGCTATTCACGGAGACTTAGGTCGAGATTAGCCGATCTTTTTATCTTGGAGAACTGCAAGTCTCCTAGACGGTTAGGCGTCGCCTGTCAAGCAGTCGAAGAGAAATTGTCGCTGCTGAAGGAAGTTTGTAAAGGTCTCGGAGATGTCCTGAATCATCTACCACGAGTGAAAACTGGACAAGCTCGAGGAGTTTGTTGCAGTGGAGAATAGGACGGGGAGAGTTTTGCTCCAGGTGTTCAATCACCAGTCCCTCCAACCAGACGTAGCACTTTGCAGAGTGTGAACTGGTGTACCAAACATCGTCGTGTCAGGCTCGTTTTCCTTCTAGCATTTACATTAAGTATTTACTCGTTGCCTGTTTGTCTTCGATGTTTTCCTTCGCTCCCAATCCGTTCGAGCCATGTATTACTTTCGATACTGTATTTCCTTCGATATGTCTTTAGTCCTACGTTGTTTGCGTGAATTCCTTCTAAGTTCCTTAGAATTTTTAGAAGTGATCATTCACCCCCTCCCCGTCTGATCCTTCTTGAGCTTTCAACTGCGACCGACATGTCCAGTGGCCTGGGGCACGCACAGAGCGCGCCAGTGGCACGCCATGCGCGTGGCCACCACGTGAACCAGTGCACTATATGGGACTAGGCGTAGCCAACCATGTCCTTGGTGTAGTCCTTTCAGAGTTGAACAAACATGTGGCATTGAATGATCAACAGGAGGCTTGGTGTGACCTTACCATCCCTGACAAGGTTGATACAGAAATCTTGGGGAAGAATCTTAGATCAAATGATGAATATTTAGTGGTAGAGAAGTTGTCACATGGATTTAGGGTTGGAAGGACAAGAATTCTGTGAAGTTGCAGCTCATTTGGCAAAGAATTAAATGCACCTCCTTTGTAACTGCCCAAATGTTCTAGAACTGTATTGGTGAAGCTGGCATCACATTGGCTTGATGGATTTGGCTCATATTTGGTGGATAGGAGTTATATGGGTGTGGTAACATGTGTGCAAAATTTCAGAGCCATTGGATGCTCCTAGCTTGCACTTGCTTCACAATGCTCCCTGCTGGACAAAAACTTTAGGAATTTGGTGAGGGAGCTTGGCTAGGCAAATGGAGATGAAATTTGGCACAGGATGATGATATGATCATGATGGCTTGCACAAAAAGTTTCATGATCAATGGCCAAATATAAATAACACTTCCTTCACAAAGTGCTATTCAACCCCAACAGTCAAATGAATTTCTCTGGATGAAAAATTCACTTGGGCTATGCAATGATTTTTTATATTGTGGCAAGATATGATATCAAGGACATGTGGGAATTATTTGGGGATTTATGTATCAATATAAATAGGGGTTGCTTCACAATCCTCAAATGGAATGAATATCCCTTTTAATGGAAAGGAATATATGGCATGAAGAAAAATGTGGCTTGGAGGGGATGGATCAAGGGAAGATTTTTGGAAAGGTTTAGAGAATCATGGTCCACTTGAGCAAAGAAGGAAAATATGCTCAAGTTTCAAGTCCAATGAGTTGCTTCAAATCAAACCAACTGGCAAATCTTTCAACCAGAATAGTTTTTGGAAAGAAAAAGTTGCAAAAACCAGGGTGTCACATCGATCCTACAGCCGACCTGCGGTCTGTGGTCGGATCGAAGAATATATTTTGAGAGAATGGGACAAGTACTTCTAGACCTTGGGCCCTTTTATCACAAGGGTGAGGAACAACAACGAGCCGATTGCTACCTGCCGACTGTTGGCCAGCCGGCATGGTCATAGTCGGTTGCGTCTACTATCGGCTATTCCCAGTTTAACTTTACCTTAGGGTAAATTTTTCTGATTGGTGATTCTGATCGGCCTTTCTTCCCCCGGCATTACAGCCGACCTGCGTTCTGCATCCAGTTCGAAACGATAGCGCAAACAAACTCATCGCTCATCGCATTTTCCAAGGTAAACCTGCTTGGGGCAACCGATCAGTCCCCGGGTCCGCTTTTGCCGACTACGGGGCTGAAATGTATGCAAGCTAAAAAAATTGCTATCTTTCTGGAAACGATCAAATGCAGTCTCATGGACGCATGAAGATTTTTACTGATAATATTGCAAAGATAAAGATACACTTGTACCATTCAACTGTAAAACGGGCATAACGGCTCGGCGTTCCAAGGACGCTCCGTTTCAACTCGTGAAGTGTCCGTGTATCGGGTCGGCTTGGTGCAACCGATGAGGTAGTAGCATTGTTCTTCAGCGCCTGACTGATGATGAATGAACCTTCCCAAGGAGAGGACAACTTGTGTTGGCCTGCCGATTGCTGGATCCGGTGGAGCACCAAGTCACCCTCACGAAAAGCGAGGGGGTGGATCTTCTTGTTGTGGTAGTGGCGCAGCTTCTGCTGGTATATTGTCGATCTAGACAAGGCCAGCAGGCATGCTTCTTCTTTCAAATTGACGTCGTTCTCTCGAGCTTCCTTGGCTTCTGCCTCCGTGTACATGGCGTGGCGAGGTGAGTCAAACTCAATATCAGAAGGGATAATTTCCACTGCGTCATACACGAGGAAGAAGGGAGTAAATCCGGTTGAACGGTGTGGTGCGCAAACTCCAGAGCACGGCTGGCAGCTCGTCAATCCATGCTCTGGGTGCTCTCTCAAGTGGCTTGACCAGTCGAGGCTTGATGCCTGACAAAATGAGGTCGTTTGCTCGCTCTGCTTGAACATTTGACTATGGGTGAGCCAAGGATGCCACATCCAGCCAAATGTCATGATGGGATGCATACCGTGCCAGTGCCCCCTTTGCAAAATGAGTGCCATTATCAGTGATGATACTGTGCGGCGGCCCATATATGCTTGCAATGTCTGGCACAAACTTGACCGCAGTCGGTCCATCCAATTTTTTGATCGGTCTTGCCTCGATCCACTTGGTGAACTTGTCAACTGCGACCAGAAGGTGTGTCATGCCCCTTCTAGCTTGAATGGTCCCACCATATCCAATCCCCAAATTGCAAAGGGCCATGTGATTGGGATGGTTTTGAGTGCTGAAGCTGGTTGGTGGCTCTTGGCTTTGAAACGTTGGCAACCGTTGCAGTGCTTCACTAGGTTTTCTGCTGATGCTCGTGCAGTCGGTCAGTAGAAAGCATGGCAAAAAGCCTTGGCAACTATTATTGTAGCTGACGCGTGATGACCACATTCGCCTTGATGAATATCCCGCAGAAGGTCCAGCCCCTTGTCCTCTTCAACACAGCGTTGGAGAACTTTAGTGGTGTTGCGGTGAACTAGCTCGTTGTTGATGATGGTGTATGCTCCAGATCGGCGATGGATTTTCCGAGCTTCTACTTCATCTTGGGATAGAGTGCCATCAACCAAGAAATCACGGAAAGGTTGCGCCCAAGGAGTGGTTACTACTACCAGCACGGATGCTACCACTGGTACAAGTGTTTCGGATCCGACTGCTGGAAGCTCGGAGGAGTGGGAGCCGATTGCTTCTTGCATGACCACATCAGTCTCCGAGATGACGACAGCAGCCCCTGGTGAGCAATCGGCAGCCCTTGGTGTGGCCGAGTGCTTCGCCGGATTCGGCTTCTTCACTGAATTTGCTGCTTCTGCCTCCGAAATCTTCAAGTCGGCCGAAATGAAGATGGACTCTGATTTTGGGGAAGGCTTGATGGATGGCTTCTTGATGTGCTGCAGGGAAATGCCTGATGGTATGGGTTTTCTGGTGGGGCCTAACTTGGAGAGGTTGTCTGCGGCATCATTATCAGTTCGGGGCACGTGATGGAATTCACAACCCTCAAAGAAACCACACTTTGCTGGACTAGGAATCTGTAGCTTGCTATATTTGCATCCTTTGCATCCCAGATTCCAGTGCATTGCTGCACCACTAGATCGGAATCTCCATAACACAGAATCCGCCGAATGTCGATTTTCTTCGCCAATCGGACGCCATGGACCAGTGCTTCATATTCAGGCCACATTGTTGGATTCGGCAAAGTGGATTTGCAATATGACTTGGTCGATACGGGGCAAAGCAAAGGGATCCTTGGGGCATGCCTTGTTCAGGCAAGTGTAATCGATACACATGCGCGGATGCGCCAGGTCCCATTCTTCTTCATAATCAAGACTGGGTTTGCCAGCCAATCTAAATAGAGCACTTCCATGATGAAACCGGTTGCGGGCAGCTTGGCGATCTCTTCGCTGATTGCTCTTCTCTTGTCTTTGGAAAAGCGTCGAAGAAGTTGCTTGGAGCCTGGCCGAATGTGAAGCTTGTGCTCGGCGAGTTCCCTCAGCACTCCAGTCATGTCCTGTGGAGACCATGCAAAGATTTTCCGGTTCTCACGAAGGAACTCGACGAGCTCGCTTTCCTATTTGCTGCTCAATCCAGCTTCAACGACCACACACTTGGTTAGGTCGGAGGAATCTAAGGCAATCCTCTTGCTGTCCTTGGTAGCTTGAAACTAGGTCTCGTCGTCCGACCTCTTGTTCTTCCCATTCGCTAGGGGTGCTTTGTTCTGAGCTTGAGCCGTTGTCACCACCTTGTCGAGCTGACGCCACTCCGCAGCGATGACCAGGGAATCGACCACAACAAACCATGATAAATGTGTCTTCACAGTTAAAAACAAAAAAGAAACAAGAAATAACTAAGTTGTGAAAGGAATGTTGTTATTTACATTATAATATGCAAACAATGGAATGATAAGTTTAACACAACCAAACCTGATATATGACACACAATACATGATAAGCTTCATGATCACTAACAGCAATATATGAAAAGTAACAAAAAACACAGAGGTTGATGAACTGGACACATATTATTTTGAACTAGTATGCTAGACTCATGGTATTTTAAGCATATCAATGATGGTAATTTATGCATATAAATCATGTAACTGTGTAAAATAAATTAGAAAAGAACAACAATAGACATGCAAAAATGGGGACTGCTAAAACAGAAATGCATAAACAATTTTGATTAAAAGTTTGCAAAGTTTAACTTTCTAAAACATCTAGCGGAGAGACTACTAATTTAAAACGGTCACTGAAGTCAAAACCATAGCAAAGGCAACAACAAAAGCCAAAACATGCCATCGCCATGCGTTGGTTTTACAGTTGATGGTACAGAAAACAGGTTTCTCCAGTGCAGTGCAGGCAACGGTTTGCAGGTGGAAAACCGCACCACCGGCGTAGTAAAGCTATAGCGGCTCACTTCTTGCCATGGCCTTTAGTTTTCCTGGATTTCTTCTTGCCCTTCTGCTTGTGCGCCACCTTTTGCGACGTCGAGGTCGAGGACGCGACCGTCGCTTCATTCACCGTTTCCGCCTCGCTGCTGCCTCCCGTGTCAAGTCCATTGTCCGAACAACCAGTTGGTTCGTCCACTTTGTGGACAACGGCTGCGGCTCCGTTCCTCCTGCCGTCTTCCTTTATGGACGCCCTTTCAGAACGCAGAAAGCCGATGATCGTATGCAATTTGTTCTCACCATCTTCCCACATTGAGTATAGATCCTCCTTCCCAGTCAGACAAGTTGCCTTCTCCGCGCTGCGCAAATGGTTAATTTTCAGAAGACATGAGGATAACCTAGTCGTGTTTTACAAGATGTCACTCATAACCGTCTACCAATTGCAGTACGGTGTGTGTGTGTGTGCTACCATTAAGAAATTTATTAAGAGTTGGCCCTAATTTAACATTTGCTTACCTGCCAGAACGTTCTTCGAACTCGCCGCAGATGTGCCTAACCTCTTCCAACAATTGTGCGTCAGCCAGCCATGGAACGGCACTTCTAAGGAACTGAATAATAGCCCTGGCATCTTTCTGCACAAAATTAGCATTTAGAATAACTTGTCAGCTGCGAAGCAATGGGACAAACCAGCAATTATAAAAATGAAACTCACCTGGCCTTCCTTGTTGTCTTGAAAAGCCTCAAACTTCTCCCAGAAGGCAGTACTCTCATCATTTAAATCTATCTCTCCAGCGCTCTCCACCTTTGTATCTTGTGCGGCTTGAGGAACGTTTCCAGTAACATTGCAGAATTTGTTGCCATCAGAATTTTCCGGCAGTGCAGCCTCTTGCTTCACAGAACTTGCCTCTTCCGGACGAAGAAGAGCCATTACCTTCTGAACATCAAACAAATCCTCTGTTCTAATCATATAAGCTATGTTTCGACAGATTTCTGGGCCTTCGGATGAACCCATAACTACCATAGGATCTCCGATTGCAGCAAGTGCATCAGCAACCACTCTTATGAAGTTGCTTGGTGTGCGAGAGCTCATTTGCAAAGCATGTACAATCTTCTGAGAGAACTCCAGAGGTAAATCCTTGAAGACCCCACACTCCAGGAGAGTATTTGTGACCTTATAATAGGAAATCTCCAGATCATGAGTTAGGATCAGTGGATAAAGTGTGACCACCAGTCTCAGGAGGACTGCTTTGTATGAAGAACTAGGAGTCGAAGTCTTCTGGACCCATTCCTGAAGCATTTTCTTCTCTGCCAAGATATTCATAATTGTCTGAAATATGAAACTGCCTGAACCGTATGCCATAACATTATCGTAATCTGGCCTTGAAATAGATGTCAGGCAGGTGTCAAGGTAAACCTTGCTGGTACGGCACTCCAGCATATTGACCAACAGAGATTTTGCGCAGTACACATAACCTTTGTGTAGAAGGTGTGCTGAAGACAAAAAACCAAGGCACTCCATCAGACCCACATAGCATATTGGGGATATGTAGTCCAGTTCATCCCTCCACATCACACAGTTGAAGGTAAAATCAAGAGCATATCTAAAGTTGGTGATAAAGCAGCTACCAACACCAGTGTCAAGAAATCTCTTCAAAGATTGATAAAAATCTGCCCACTCAGAATAATTTTCTAGGTACTGTAGCAGCCTTGAAAGTACTGCATCATCCAACCGTGCTGCATGGAGCAGAAGTATGGCTGTCCTCCCGAGATGCCCATAAGTCAAATATTTATTTGTTGGTTGAAGATTTGAACCAAGGGAATCAGCAATCAAACCATATGAAGCTGGCGAGTCAAGTATATGTAAGAGGCTCCTCCTTTCCCCATCTCTCCAGACAAGAAAAACTAACTCAAAGAAGCGACGCTCCCAGAGAACAGAGAAGCTTCTTAACTTCATGGTGCTTTTCGGCATACTGAACTCTGGCTCTTCCAAAAACTTAGCTATCTCTTTTACAATAAGGATAGTTCTCACCAAGGCATATGAAGATGCTGGCTTTGGAGAAATTTGAGCAATGGACTCCAACTTCTTAAGTACACTGAAACCAACAGAAGACAACTCGTTCATCAAGAAAGACTGGGCACATGAATGATACTGAAGGACATCCAGCCAACATCTGTTGCCATCTTGCTGCAAAGAATTTCTTCCTGCATTAGAGAGCCAACTTGAGTTCACGTTAAGGACAACATATCGGTCATCTTCACCATCTTTCCTCAAACCAAAGTACTTAGCGCAAAGATCTTCATATTCATTTAATTCTGGACCATCAGTGTGGCGAAGATGAGATAGTACTTTGATTATGATTGACTTCCAGTGATTCCAGGCATACGCTAGGGTTTGGGGTGATATCTGGTTACGATCCACCATATCATTACAGCTACTTTCATTTTCAGATCCTGGTCCTAATTCCAAATTGTATCCAGAAGCTTGAGACTGAAGATGAACATGAAGAATTGAACGGGAAGCAATAAATTCAACAAACAAGTTTCCACATTTTCTGCCGTCAAGGAAAGTGCAATTTAAACTGCTAAGAGACTTGTTCATATCTGACAGTGCATCAGCTTGCAGGCAAACAAAGCAGTAGAAGCATTCAGAGACCTTTTTCGCCATCTCTTTAGTTTTTGCAAGCCTCTGTTCCTTCTCTGGATATATTTTGGTAGGCCACCCTCTACTATTTGAAGACCAACAGGAATCTGCAATGATATGATGGAGGAGAAGTCGGGTTGCATCCTCAAACAAATCTGCCTTCTCAAGCATGTCTACCTCCTGTAAGACATCTCCTTTATGCTTTGCTATTCTTGCAGCTTCAAGAAAATTACCTCTATCCACCTCTAAGCTAAACAGTTCTTCAAGAAGATTCTTAGACTTCAAGAATGCCCGTACATGATCCATAGAACTGAAAGCCTTAACAAAAGGCATCATACGCTTTATGTCACCACACTCAGAATAATGATGAGCACAATTTTCAAGATACATCTTTCTAATAGCAGAAACCTCCAAGGATTTTGTATTCTCAAGCAAATGTTCCTCCTCCAACTGTTGCAGGAACTGCAAGCCAAGATTGAATAGTTTTCCTTTCGAGCACATTGAGAAACACTCGGTGTAAGATTTAGCTTTGAAGAACACTTCAGCTGCCTCTGACCAGCACTCAGCCTTAGCAAAACATTCACCAGCATCCTGAAGTCTAGAAGTACCACATTTTTGCATGTAGACCATACCTAGGGGAATGCAAGGAAAACAATATTTAATAAGATAGATCAGCGTGGAGTGTAATGTAAAGACTATCCATATGAAAGCTAAAAACCTGCATAAATGTTCACAAAATTGAAGGTGTTTACTTGTATTGTAACTCTTTAGGATCAACTTATTTAAAAGACGTTATGGAATGAAAGATCTTGGTACGGATACAACTTGAAAATTATTGACTCAACAGACCTGCTTTTTTGTAGTCACCTAATTTCATATAGCAGGTAGCAGCTTTCTCATGCATGCCTATGGACTGATATATTTCCGATGCTGTTTGCATTGGAGCCTTGCCATTCTCCGAATTTGAGGATTTGGCACGGTCAGCAATTACCACAAGTCCGGAAGCTCTTGCCAACTTCTCTCTGTATGCATCACCAGCTTTTTCAAAACACATCGTAGCCATTTCAAATTGCCCCTCTTTGAATAACTACAGGAAAAAAGAGCACTACTGAGATGGAAAACAACCTCGAAAGAGAAATACAGTAAAATTATTAGTAGGGGTATGCACAATTACTCTAAACAGAATTTCTGTGCACAGAAAATTTTCAGACAAAAAGTCCCTTGAATTTCATGAAAATTATAAGGCCCAAACACATAACGCATAGCAAAGGTAAACTAGCTTACCACAGAAAACAAGTAAAGATCACTAACCTTGATTCCCCGTAGCCGCCAATCATCGGTACTGCTTCCTGTCTGCATTGCTTGAATGAGGGAAGGATCAAGTAATCTAACCTCTACAAGACACAACTTCTTCCAATAGTCAAACATTGGTCGACAGTAATCATCTGTATTCTCACATATCCACAGTCTTTGCCTCGTGCGTGTGATTGCAACATAGAGTTGCTTTAGCTCTGAGCAGAGAAGATGATGCTTGCTTCTGTCGAATCCCGGATGACAGATCTCCTCAGATTGGGCTATAATATTTTTATCTTCCATGTAGCTGTAAAGAACTCTCCATTTGTTCCTTAAAGGCGACGAGCCAAAAAAGTTATACAACAGCACATCCTACACCATGTCTTTAGAGTCAATAAGAATACTCAATCTTTGAACACAACATTTTACAATTAATTATTTTTACAAAATGAACACAGGAAGTGACTTTAGATGCTCATACCTGGAACTCGAGGCCCTTACATTCAACAATCGTCAAAACAAGAGCCTGTTTGCCAACAATATCAACAATTTGTTTTTTGGTAGCATCATCACGAACTAATATGACTTGCTCAGCACCAAATCCATGCATGTTACCATGCTTACTTTTGGTTTCTCCAAATATAGTCATAATTGCATTTTCGTCATTATCAGACTCTAGCAGCACGGGAGCTTCTCCATATACAAGTCCAGTCTCTGGATTAAGCTTGTCAACACTTGACGGGAAAAAGAAGTACAGAAGGCTCATGATACTTTGTGCCATGTGAAGGATGCCACAGTGCGTGCGGAAATTTTGAGTAAGTTGAAACATATCAGAGAGTTGGACTTGTTTTCCATGTTGAAGTTCCTGATTAAATGCTCCAGTTTCTGAGAGAAATGCAGTATAAAAAAGTGAACGGATATCTTCAAACCTGAAATCGATACCCCTTGCGATTGTCTGTGCAGTGTCACCAGCAAAAAGAAAGCCTTCCTTGAAGTTCCTGCAGACATACTTAAGAAGTGCTATCTGTGTCATGGTTAGATCCTGCACCTCATCTATGTATACAAAATCCATCAGATCTCCACTGTAGCCCTCGGATACAAGGCTGGTGTGAAGATTATTGACAAAATCTGACAAATCAAACTCCCTGGCAGTGGATTTCATACTCTCATAAGTAATGAAAATATTGTAAATCATATCCCTCTTCTCGCTGTTCAGAGATGAAAATCTTTTATCTGAGAGCATCACATAATCTTGTCTTCCAAGCTTGCCGGTATAAGGGTTGCTTGCTTGATATGTACCCTTTATATGAGAAATTATTTCAGTGAAGACAGTGGATGCATCAAGATTCTTCGTCAGGTCTGCATTAAAACGTGGCCAGTAGGAAGAAGCAAATTTCTCATAGGTAACTTCCTTCGATTCAATAAAAGTTTGCAGCACACGAGAATTTGAATGCCCTCTATCAATGCTGGACTTCAGTTCACCATAGAATACATCAAAAAATGATATCCGGCATGTTCCATCAAGCATCATCAAGAACTTTCGATATGTTATGGTAAGAGGATAGTGCTCATGGGGTAGATTGCTAAAATTGTCAGGTATTTCTGTAAACTCTTCCTGGTCATCAATGATATCGTGCATGTGAAGAATGTTAGGCTGATCAGAGACATCGCTAGAGCCAAACCTATAAAGGGTCAAAATAAGTTATAACGCATAACTAATATGAGGAACATAGTTGAGATATCTCATACAATCAACAAAGTATCATTCAAAGAGTGCAAATAAAAAAAACGGCCAGTCGTGTGAGTGCAAGCACAGCCAACCCATGTTCAAGGAGTCGCCTACGAGGTGCTGCTCATGGTTGTTGTTTCCTTTCACTACGAAGCCACAAGGACTAGTCCCAGTAAGTACAGTGTCTTTATTATTATTAGAGAGAGAAAATGTACTTCACATGGATAAAATCATATACCGTTGAAGGTCAAGAGGAAGAATCTAAAGAGTTTAAATATATAAATAAAGTACCCTCACCAATAAAAAGAAGTCATAAATACAGTAGAATGGAATCGAGCACAGTGAAAATTTATATTTAACCAACTTACGCACATATTTCTGTCCACTTTAACTATATGTAAAAATAAAAAATCAAAATTGCTAGCATGTGTGATAAACTTCTAAATAGGACCTCTGTTCGACTTACCTTTTAAGCCCGGAAATATGAAGTTTTATGGCTGAACACAACTTTGGGCTTACAGTGATAAACAATTGTTTCACAAAACATTTCCTTACGTCCTTCAGTGGCATAATATTTTTGTCATCTAACCCAGATAAATCATTTCCATCCAAGTTTAGACCTTGGGAGGCAATCAATGACTGCTGATCTTTTTGAACCAGTTTCATTGTCAATACAGTGGTTTTTCCGGTGCCTGACCTCCCAAGTATAAAACTAGTGAGCGGAAAGTGGATTATCTCCTTTTCTTCATCGGTTAGTTCAAAGGGGATATCAATTTCCGAACCATCAGAAGCTGTCAGCAAATGTTTTGCCACTCCAGATGATAACGAATAGAATTTCATCAGCAAGAAGCTTTCGCAAACTTTTGAATTTTCCATAGCATATGATGTATCCACTAGATCATGCTCTTCCTGGGCATCAACTCTGCAATCCCTCTTAAAGCGAATAATATTATGCTCAACATCCCAAACCATAGGAACCTCCAGTTTCCTGCAACCCATAAAAAAGGAGGCAAAAATAAGAAGAATATCTACAGGTAGCCCATTCATAAGCATGACTATTTACGAACAGTTCATTTTTAAGCATCAAAGGTCAAATAATAGCCCAATAACAATGAACAATGCATACCCGAGTGTCTGCACTGCTCTGCAGTGGTCCAGGTAATCATCTGTGTACATGGAAAAAAGGTTCTCGAGGCGTTGAACGGTTCTTGCAACATGTCGTGACAGTAAGTCCCAAATTCTTATGATCTGGATATACCTTCCTTCACTTTTCTCCACATCAGTACTCCAAATAAGATTAAGGTCCCTGATTTTGTACACTTTTGCAAGATGGGAAACACCAGGTATATCTAAGTTCCTAACTGTTGTCCTCCAACCACCACCAACTTTGATAAGCTTTTGGAGTATTTCCCTCCTGAGCTGTGATGATTTTAGCTTAGTGAAAGATTTTCTAAACTCGTTGCTAACAATGACCTGTGAATTTACCAGTACACATATTAGTTTGAGAAAGAATGAATTCAAAAATATATCCACATGCATGTTCTTTACAAAAAAGTTAGGAGATTCACAAGATGGTCTGTAATCTATAGAAAAATCCATATATTGACATACCATGGTGCAAAGTAACACATGTCCCTGCAAATCTTAATTACAAACGGTATAACAAAGACAAGCAAACCACATGAATTATTCCAAGTAGAGACACATTTGTTCATGACCACACAAAAAAACACATGTTATAAAGGAACTGTATATTCAATAAACCCAGTAGTCCTGACAACAAGCATGAGTCTCATCAGACTAATGTGCATACCAATACACTAAATGCACAAACTAACTTGATCTTTTTCTCGAGCATGTGTACAAACATGTGCTACAAAATGGCGCAAAATGTCACAGCCACCCAAGGTGAAGCCAAACAGCTACGGAGTACAAACTAAAATACTAGCAAAAAATAAATGGAGGAAAAGAAGCGCACATGAAAGTATGGTCAAAGTCAAACTGACTAAATGTCACTATGTTACTGACCTTCCATCTGGTATTGCTGAAAACAGCCGAATCAGCATTAAGAAGATCCTCAAGTTCATCAAGCTCTTGCTTTACTTGCAAAACCAACTTACATAAGGACGCGTCATTAGTGGCATTGAAAACACATTTGCGTCTTTGAGCATCAGAAACAAGATCTGTCCAGACAGTTCCACTTTTGTACAGTGTATGAGCATTACCAATAATCCAAAGACAGTGCCTGCATCAAATAAAGCATCCATTATATTTTCAATCTAACATACTTTGAACAGTAAATCAACAACAAAACGAAGGCCCAGAAAGAAATGCTCACTTTCCCCTGGTAAGAGCAACGTTTGTTCTTTGGTTATCATCAAGAAATCCAACAACTCCACTCTCATTGGATCTAACCGTTGATAGTATAATTATATCATCCTCTTCTCCTTGGAAACCATCAATAGACTTGACGCGCACATGAAAGCCATCACATTTGTCATATTGTTTGCCAAGTCTACTTTTAATTGCATCAACTTGAGAACTATATGGAGAGACCACACCGACGCTGAGCGCTTTGCCTGCGCTTTTCCAACCTTCAGACAAAATCAAACTGGTAAGTCTTTACTGGTCTTTTGGGGTCGATTTTGCACAAGGCTAGCAAGAGAATTTTCTTTAGCAAACTGAAGTTGATTTTGTATCTGCTTACAATTAACATGGCATTACTTTTCAGCTCTGAAGGTGAACACAAATACCAAAAGGTGACTACATGCAACAACTCTAATAGAACTTGATATTTCATGTCATCTACAGCTAGAAAGACGTGTACAAAAATTGAGTAAATAGCAAAAAACTACCACATTTGGGGCGACCGTTGCCAAAAACATCCACAGTTGCGGGACCTAACAAAAAACTACTCCCTCCGATCCATAAAAAGTGTCGCTCATCTAGTACAAAGTTTGTACTAGTTTAGTACAAAATGGGCGACACTTATTATGGATCGGAGGGAGTACCAGTTTTGCGCTATTTTTTTTTGCAAATAGCCATCACTTTTAGTGACCAGTTCGGACGATTTTAAACGCGATTATGACAAGGATGGCCCACTCATCAAAGCGGGCGTGGCAGGCAAATCAACTGTCGGGGGGATGACCCCAGGTAGTCCCAAGAGAACAAACCAACCTTTCAAGACAAACGGGGCGGCCCATCTGCGGGGGTCGACTGGCCCATGGGCCGGCTGCCAGCTGGTCCGCCACAGCCAGCTGCCGGCTGCAAGCAGTCGGCCCGACCGCCCGATGGAGTCAACATCGGCCCCATAGAAACTGCGTCGCGTACGAAGACCCACGTCCCCGAAGACACGGAGAACGTGGCTACAGTACTTCTGTGCTACGATCGTAGAGACCAGGCCCCGGACGATGCGACACTATAGCAGCAGCCTCTACCTACGGGGGGCGCCGTAGTCTACGAGCTACCTCCCCCCCCCCACAGGCACACACACACGCGCCGGGAAAGGCGTACATGGCTACAGTGCCCCACACCCTGAGGACCCACAGACGGCAAGCCCATAATCGGTGGGACCCATGCAGGTCTGGAGACGCTGCTGTAACCTGGGGGTCGGCCTATAAGACCCCCAGGAGGCCATCCATGGAGAGGGTCGGAATTTCTTAGATTCATTCCACCATACACATTCCGGGAAACGCAGGAGAGAGCAGTGCTTTGAGCCCTCTTCTTCTTCCTCCAATACAGCTCAAGGAGCACCATTGTAGGTTGTGTGTTCTCATATACATATCATGCAGGAGTAGGGGTTTTCACCTCCTCACGAGGGCCCTCAACCTGGGTACACCGCAGAGTCCCTATCTATGATTGCGCCCAATCCCGTCTCCGGTACCATCGGCGTCCATCGGATCCTTCCCTCTACTTTAGCCATCCCCATGACATCTGCCGTTACATTACGACGACATCAACTCTATTACGACGGCAGGGAGAGCAGCGAGGTGGCCGGCGTTCTCCACTAGCTGCCTCGGACAGGATGTAGGAGATCCTTTTTTTGGAAGAAATTTTTTTGGGTATTTCTTTTGGAAGATTTTTTTTATACTGACATGTGGGTCATAACGCCCAAACTTAACGGAGTTGATTATTATGCCACATCAGCCTGGTGGGTGGGCCACCTCTGTCATAAACGCGCTTAAAATCGTCCAAACCGGTCACTAACATGAAGTGGTAGCTATTTGCAAAAAATAGCGCAAAACTGGTAGTTTTTGTCACCGGTCACCCCAAATGTTGTAGGTTTTGGCTATTTACTTACAAAATTAGATCTGAAATTAGCCAATTACCATGCTCTAATCCATCTGAGAATTATAAATGAATTGATGAGGTGCACATGGGGAACGGGGTGCATTGCAACGGCTTACATGCTGCTTGCATGCAAATACAGAATCGATTCGCCTCCCAAGGCCTCATCATGCAACGGCTTGGATGCACCGGCTCACAGGCTCATAACTACTCACGCTGGAAACAAGGAAAAGCACCGGTCCAGGGAAAAAGAAAATGCTGTGATTGGAGAAGATTTAGCACCCGCAGCCGGAAAAAAAATACAGGACATGGATGGGTGGGCCTTTGGCTCTTTAAACACGGATGGAGGGATTACTTAAGGTTCTCAGTTTATAAATTTAAAATGTAACATCATCTATCAAACATGGAAGTAGGTGACAGTGGACTTGCTGACAGACATTCGCAGGGAACTGAATTTTCATAAACCCAGATCGATGGAGTTAACAAATCACAAGATATACACAGGTCACAAACTGTATTGTTGAACATAACCATTGCAGTGATCACCTTTCTATTGATGAAGGTTATGCAACATGTAATACAAGAAAGGAAGACCCTATAAGCTTCTAAAGATGTCATGTTATATCAACCAAGTCACTTCATGTAGAAACAAATTAATAACTACCAAGGATATCGAGGCAGGATATACTAAGGTTGCAAGAAAAGATAGGGTTCAGCTTAGACATACATTTAAAGATGGTTTGGATGAGGTGCAGAACAACAGCAACTTCAACCATGTTTCGTCGACTGTTTCCTGTGCCTTCTTTGTCTTCCCTCCCATCTGTGACATTTATAAGAGTGTAGCTACCAAACGGGAGGCATGTATAATCCTTGTTATAGCTAGGAGACAGGACATTTGAACCATCTAAAATCTTCCTCCCATAAAACTGAGCATTTGGAAACAGGCTAATACAGGGATTCATGCGATATTGTATATTCAGCAAATGTTTATCGAATTTCAGCGTAACCAATCTCCCAAAAAGACTTGTACCAAATCCAGCTTCTTTGCATACCTAGAGATAAACAATGAAAGGTAAGAACAACGATTATCATTAGCAAATCTAGCTTTTTCCAAATGAAATGTAAGAACTCAGATTACTGTGAACCAATTTCCCAAAAAGACATACCAACTATCCCAAAAAGACTTGTACCAAAATCAGCTTCTTTTTTAGCCATTTGAACAGTTGTATGGATTGTGTTATCAACCCGGCTTAAAGAAAATTATTTAAAAATTCTAATGCAGACATTTCCATGTTTACTTAATTTTGATGTTTGCAACTATTATGGCCTAAATCTCACTGAATTGGCAATAAAAAATATACTGTACAATATAGTTTTTTTACTAATTTATGTTAGACAAGATGTGCATTCACATGTGTGATTACTAGTGTTATAGACAGATGCACCAATATAGCAAAACAAAATGTACAGTGCCATTTTACTATCAGAAGTTGATGTTGTAGACAACTGAACTGATGGCTATGGAATTACAGTATGACAGTATGACACCATACAGCATAAAGAGGGTAAGGCGAAACTTACTTGACTTTTTACCATTGCACTCAGCTGCAGGTCATCTCCTACCAAAACAACATGCTTCAACCAATGCAAACGTAGTGGGATAACCAACTCACACTCTCGCACTTGAGCAGCCTCGTCAACAATTAAGACGTCGAGGGGTGCAATCTCCATGTGGTGCAACCTATAAGAGCTGGAGGTAGTACAGAAAAGAAGTGTAGCATTACGTATGCAGTAACTCTGGACCCAGTTTTTGTCTACTCCAGTGGGTAAACTGAGTGAGTGTTGTAGATCTTTAAGCAATTTAAGGCATGTGGATCTTGCTCCATCCAGTTCCTTCTCAATGTAAGATATAGGCTGTGCACAATCAGAGTTTTCAGTTGACAAATGACCAAGGCCCCTTTTCAAGCCCTCATCGGTCAAGTCTTCGTTGCACAGAAGGCCGCCAAATTTTTCCAGCATATTAAGCAATGTGGATATATTTATGACACTATCATGAGAAAAGCACCTTTGAGGAAGGTGAACACGCAAATTCACTATGCATCTCTTGAGAGTTATGGTTGCCGCATCAAACTGCTTCTTCATGAAGTCCAGAAAGCTGACAGGATCACTATTTTCATCATCCTCAAGAAGCATATCGTAACGTGAAGCACAGTCATCAAAAAAGGAGATCATTGAAGCTATTCTGTACTTCCATCCAGACAACGAAGAAAAGCACTCAAGAAGTTCGTCCACACGAAAATCCAAGAAAACTTCCTGAAGATCCTCAGTGATGTCCATTTTAGATTTGTTCCCAAACAGCACGATATCTCCAAGAGAAAAGGGTAGACCATTTTCATCAATGTGCTGGTTGAAATCCTTCAAGTTTTGGAGGAAACGAGTGCAAACTCCAACGACAGCAACATTAGTGGGAGCACAAGTAAGTGTTCTGCATTTCAGACATGCCAAAGCCCATAGTAAAGCACTAACAGTCTTGGTCTTTCCAGTACCTGGTGGACCCCATATAAGCTTCATGAGGTTGATATGCCTACATCGTACAGCTGAGATCACAGATTCAATAGCATCCACTTGCGACTGATTAAGTTTGATCGATAGTAATTGCTCTGTCAAATAAGGCAAAAAGCCTCCATCCTGTTCAACACAGATACCACATATGCCATCACCCTGCAACAGACCAAACAAAAAAGAGCCCAAAAGGTTAGAGACCAATCCATGCTGGCAAAATAGAAAACAAGTAAAACTAAAACACAATTATCCAGGTTACATTACCAAATTTGTGGGGGCTAGCAGCGACTTGATTACTGTGAAATTGTTATCCATGTGCGTGTCAAAGGAAAGTGATTTCCATATCCGTATGCTTGTCATGATATTAGTGAGGAATATTGCATGTTTGAATTTACTTAAGTCCTCTTCTTCCAAACCAATATCCTTTGCAACTTTAACTCTGAAACCCTTCTGGTACTCATCGTCCAAAGAAACCTCGGTAACCATTGCCAAGCAATATGTGACACCATAGCGGTCGAAGTCCTCTGCGGCTTCAGGTTTTAAGCTAGACAGAATGTATATATCACCATTCCTTGCCATATATGGCTCGTTAGGAAAACCAGCACCATTGTCCCAAAAGTCCACATCCATGAAGTATAATCCTGATTTTCCTGCTACCTCCATGGAAAGTATTTTCGACGAGAGCGCTTCATTGATGAGTTCGAGGCACGAGCATAGATCTGACCTTGTTTCCTCAATCAGAGGCGCACGATACGACTGGAGATAGTGATCGAGCGAGTTGAATTTGGAGGGAA
Source organism: Bromus sterilis (assembly GCA_950022295.1). Taxonomy (NCBI): domain Eukaryota; kingdom Viridiplantae; phylum Streptophyta; class Magnoliopsida; order Poales; family Poaceae; genus Bromus; species Bromus sterilis. The sequence continues at coordinate 13,948,760 of OX465596.1, forward strand.
TAGTCTCAACCTAAACATAAAAAGGTTACAGATGAAATATGATTATAGCTAGCAAACGATCCTTTAATGATTGCTTGAGCACAGAAATTGCGCGCAACTAATTCTAGCACCATTTGAAAAATAAAAAAACTAATGCTAGCAGAACAACTATGAAGGTAGATTTCATCTGAGGCAAGATCAGGGAATGATTCATACAGATCATAAGTATCACCTAGGAGGTGACCGTAATCAACCGGATTCTGAAGACATATGCAGCACCGCAGCGTACACCTGCCTCCTTAGGAATGGAACCTAGCTGATTATTCTACGACCACGGGTAACACTTGGCAAATGGGCATAGTAAATTAGTGCGTCATTATTTTGAACAGCATTGTGCACCCCTATGAATCAGTCACAAATGGCACGAACAAGCGACCGCGACATGTAATTCTCAGAAATAGATTGTGTCGTGTGTGACCAAGTGTGCAACGGTGAGATATTATCAAACACGGCAACTGCATTGCACTTCCCTGGCACATAGTAGTACATCTAAATAATGATCCAAATGACCAGCTTCAGTTAGTTACACATTAACAAGCGGTGAGCAAACAAGTTTCAGAAAGGAGAAGAAAATCGTGAGCAGGCAGTGCAGTAGAAGCAAGCGACACCAGATTTAAGCAGGAGCAGAAGAAACGTGATAGCGCCCGCACTACACTTGGCCAGTTCAGACTTGAGACTTGAGAAGCTGGCAACCGCCCGCTCGCGGAAATCATCATTCGGGATCGACGGCGCAGGCAGGGGCGTACTTTGGCCGTGTAGAGGTCGCCGTCGTTGATGTCCCGGATGGACCAGTTGAGCACCACGTCGCCCAAATCCGTCTCCCCCATGGTCGCCGCCGGAGGCCGGAGGCCGGAGCACTGCCTCCCCGGCGGCCTGTCCGCTCGCTCACGCGCCTAATAACACCGGAGCGAGCTGCAGCCGGCGTTCGCGGGGAGGGGGTCGTCGCTCCGAGTCAAGCAAGCAGGAGTGGGGTGGATGGGATGGGACGGGACGGGACGTGGGAGAGAGAGGCAGAGAGAAATCTTTTGCTTCTGAGCGAAGATACTAGCTAGGGCGGGGCGGGGGCTAGACTTTGGGGTTCTAGGGAGGGAGTAGTGATCAATGGGAGGGGATGATGTGGGACGGCTGAGAGGGCTTGGGAGTCGGGCCCCTTTTTGACGGGCTGGGCGCGGTGAATGGACTGCTGCGCAGGTGCACAGTGCGCGGCGGAGTGGGAGCTCCGGTTTCACGGAGCTGACCGGTAACGGAGTAGTACAATCGTGCGTGCTCGTACGGCAACTTCAATGCGGCGGATTACCACCAAATCGGCTTAAATATTTGAACTAGTACGAGTATTTATAAAGGTTCGAATATTTATCTTTAACTGATAAGTACGTGATGTCAGGTGCTTATTATGATATCGGCTCCAACGTTTTTCTTTTTTTCACATGGGCACGCACACAGTGATGAAATTGATGATGTTAGTCGTGTTTCCAATCTTTACAATGTTTTACTCTGTATCTCTTAATGCAAAATCTGATTAAAATTATGTTTTCATCATTAAATCCGTCGCGATGAGGTCTTTGAAACTAGGAAATGACAAGGAACCACCACATTTGGGGCATTAGTGTCAAAGAACCATCATCTTTGGGCAAATTGACATGGAACCACCACAATTGGGGCATATGTGTGACAAGGAGCACTGATTCGCCAGTTTAGGCGTTTTAAGCTTAATTCTGACCGGTTGGGCCCATATGTCAGGGCCACATCGGCATCGCGAGACGGCAGCGACCAAACGGCCGTTAGGGTCTTTGACTTATCCCCAATCTGAATGTTTCCCTCTCATTCTTCACACTGCCCCTCATTCTCCCGCGCTGACAGCATCTGGCGATGGCGACGACAGCATCTGGCGATGGCGGCGGCGGCCCGAACGGAGGCGACGATGCTGGCGGCGGAGACAAGCGGCCCCATCCCTTCCTCTTCGATCCGTCCGGCCCTGGTGCGGGGTGCGGCATCGATTTGGATTCAGAGGACGAGCGTCCCCGACCGCCGCCGTCGGCTCCACCGGAGGGGGTGGCCTCTGTGGAGGACCAGATGAGCCACTACGTGTCCGACCGTGGGTAAGTTCTTTTTGTGCTTTGTGTACGTCTTGGTGATTTAGGTTCTAGGGTTTCAGTATTTTTCTGTGAAACTAGGATCTGTAGATTCAGTGTTTGAAGTTCAAGCTGGTGTTTTCTTGCAATGTAGGCGAGAAGGGGAGCCGTGGGAAGTTTATATTCAGTTTAACGGTGTGAAATTTGTGCATCACACTATGCGCCGAGCTGAGATTCGCTATCTGAATTTGCTGTCACTTATGGAGATAGAGGGGTATGGAATGAGTTACTGTATGTATTATGTTAAAGATGAAGGGGAGGGACTGCATGGGCTTGAGCTTGTTGACAGCCAAGTGAAGGTGGATGACATGATCAAGAAATATGAAGTAAGCAAGAAATTGGTGCTGACTGTGATGAGGGACAAGAGGAGACAAGCCATTGTTCTGTCCCCATTGAAGAGCAAAAATTCAAACAAATCAAATGAAAATGCAGGCCCAAGTCACATTGAAATTCTGTCAGATGATGAAGAGCCAATTGGCCAGTTTCCTACACAAGAGAGTGTGTACTGTCAGCATTTGAACACACAAGTTGGTGAAAATAATTATGAAGAAGAGGATGGACAGTCAAGTGAAGACAGTGGTAATTGGTTTGATGCAGAACATTATGACTCAGTATATGGAGAGGAACAGAGGAAGCAAGAGGAGGAGGAGTTGAAGAGAACAATTGCAGAGATTAGAAAGAGGAGGAATGATCCACTGCTGCATTGTGAAGGTGACACTGATGTGGAGGACATATTTGACACTCAAGAAGAGGAGGCTGAAAAAATTACAGTCGAGGAGCCAGTGAAGAAAAAGCCGAAAAAGCAGGGCCCAACTTCGAGGTCACACAACGAAGTTCAAAACCAATTGTTGCCAGGCTGGGTTCCTCCTGCAGATGAAGAGGAACTGGGCTTAATTAAAGAGGAGGATGATGATGGATATGAGCCTCTGGCATTTGTATTGCCGAAAAAAAGAAAGAGAAGGGCCAAGAAAGACAAACCAAGAGTCTGGTATGATGAAGAGAGGGAAAATCCTGAACAACAATTCGCACTCAAGTTGTGTTTCAGAGATGTGTACCAATTTAGGCATGCTCTCAATAGACTGCACATTGTGCAGACTAGGAATTTTGCATTCCATAGAAACTGCAAAGATAGGATCATAGTGTGGTGCAAAGAGAAGGTGAAACACAAGTGCCCTTTTTATATGATGGCCTCTGAAATAAAGCATGAGGACACCTTTTGTATTAAGAAAATGGAGTTGAAGCACACTTGTCCCACAGAACCATCAAGCAGCAGGGTTAATTCTACTTGGCTTAGCACTACATATGTGGATGAGTTCAAGTCAGATCCAAATACTGGCATCACAAGTATAGTCGACAAAGCTAAGAAGGACTTTGGTGTGGAAGTGCACAAGAGGATGGCCTATAGGGCAAAAAATAAAGCAAGAGACATTGTGCTGGGTGATCATAAGAAGCAGTACCACAGGATTAGAGATTATCTTCAAACTGTTATTGACAAAAACCCTGGATCCAGATGCATTGTGACCACTGTGAGAGGCCCCACAGAGGAATAGAGGGAAGCAATGAACAGAGGAGAGGAAGTGTCCATCAGCTATAGCCCAAGGTTTCATGGCTTTTTTTCCTGTGTTAATGCTGCTAAACAAGGTTTCCTAGATGGATGTAGGCCCTTTATTGGATTGGATGGTTGCTTTATAAAGTTGACAACAGGTGCTCAGATTCTTGCAGCTACTGGCAGAGATGGAAACAATAATATGTATCCAATTGCCTTTGGTGTTGTTGCTAAAGAAGATACTGCAAACTGGCTCTGGTTTCTAGAACAGCTCAAGTATGCCCTTGGGGGAGAGCGAGGAAAATTTGGGTACTACACCATCATGTCAGACAGGCAGAAGGGGCTAATTAATGCTGTGAGCAACATTTTCCCTAACTGTCCTACCAGATACTGCCTTAGGCACATATACGCCAACTTCCAAACTGCAGGATTCAGAGGAGATGACCTGAAAAAGTGAATGGATAATGCAGCATATTCTTACACTAGGCATGGTTATGATCTTGCAATGGAAGAATTGAAGAAGCAATGTGAGCCAGCTTGGATTTGGTTGTCTAAAATCCCAGTGCACACATGGGCAAGATGGGCAATGGACACTGACTGCAAAACTGATTTGGTAGTAAACAATTTAAGTGAAGTGTTCAATAGGTACATCCTCGATGTTAGAAGCAAACCTATTGTGACAATGCTCGTTGGGATTTATGACAAGCTCATGGTCAGATTCAATGGAAAGAGGGAGGGAGGTGAAACTGCTAGGTGGGAAATTACACCACATTATGTCGAGAAGCTTGAACTAATGAAGAAATATTCAAGAGGTTGTATCCCAAAGAGATCAGACCTTGGACTGTGGCAGGTTAAGAGTGGTGACCACACTGAAGAGGTCAACCTGGATGCTAAGACTTGCTCATGCAGGAAATGGGACATGTCAGGACTGCCCTGTAATCATGCAGTGAGTGCAATCTACAAAGCACAACTTCATCCAGAAGATTTTTTCTCTGAATTCTTCAAAAAACCCTTCTACTTGAGCAGCTATAGACCAATATTTCATCCAGTACCTGGACAACATGGTTGGACCAAAACAGAAACTGAAGATATCATGCCCCCAGGTTTTAAAGAGCACAAGAAGGGAAGAAAACAGGAAAAAAGAAGAAAAGGGAAATTTGAGCCGCCAAAACCTAAGGACACTTCTAGAATGGCCACAATAACTTGTAGCAACTGCAAACTGCAGGGCCACAAGTACACAAGCTGCAGTGTGCCTTTGAGGCCAGACCTTGCAATGAGGAAGAACAACCACATGGTAATTAAATTTTATTTACACTTGCAATTCCCACTCCAATTAATGTACACTGCTAACACAATTGTATTTACACTTGCAGCCTGCTAGGCGCATGCCAGCAGAAGCTCCAGCAGCAGCAGAAACAGCCCCCAGTTCTACAGCTACAAGGGCACCAGCATCACCAGCAGCACCAAATTCTGCAGCTCCAAGGCCAGCAACAACTCCAAGGGCACCAGCACAACCACCAGCACCAAATTATGCAGCTCCAAGGCCAGCAACAACTCCAAGGGCACCAGCACAACCACCAGCACCAAATTATGCAGCTCCAAGGCCAGCAACAACTCCAAGGGCACCAGCACAACCACCAGCACCAAGAGCAGCAACAATGCCAGCACCAAGAGCACCAACAATGCCAGCACCAAGGGCACAATTCCAAGCCCCAAGGTTCATGTCTTACTTAACTGCTGGTAGGAATGCTGGTCCAGGAAGAGATGCAAATTTGCTAGTGAACTGTCAATAAGCGTGTAAACAATGCTTGAACTTATTTTGCTAGTGAATTGTGTGGTTATGTAACAAATTTGCTAAGACCTTTGCAATTATTTTGGTTGTGAACTGGCAATATTTCAGTGTTTTGTTATATTATGAGCAATTATTTGTGTTATGTCATGCTATGTTTATATTTGCTTTACAAGAAAGCACAAAAAGTATTGAAATACAAGGGAGGTGCTGCTTAAATTTTCTAAGAAATAATTAAGCATCGAAATAAAGCATATACATCCCCAGGAAATAAATCATATAAAAGCACATAAACAAATACTTCGAATGAACTCAAACACATGAAGATACATAGATACTTAAAATCCTTACAAGACACACTGTTTCACCAAATCATTCAAATGATTACAACAATAACTAGTTCAACTCATAGTACTTAAAACACAACATTATCACAACTCATACAGGATACAGCCAACTACTCGTCGCAAAGCTCCTTAATCTTCCTAATCTTTGCCCTAGTGCCTTCTTTCTGCCTAAGCAAATCAGCTATCATGAATTCCAGCTTCCTCTTCTCCTCTTTTAATTTGTCCCTGTCCTTCTCTGCCTTTATTCTCAGAACCTTGTGCATGTTAGTAGTTGAAGCATCCAGTTTCTTTTTCTCCTCCAATTCAGCCCTGGCATGAATTAAAGCTTGCTCTGCTTTTGCCTTCAGAGCAAGTGTCACCTCCTTCTCCTCGACAACTTTCTGCACTTCATCTTGTAAATTCCTCAAATCTTTGTGCAGCTTCTCTATCTCATCCTAGTAACTGAATTTCTCATCCATATAGTTTAGAGCATCATTCACTCTTCCTTATTTCACTTCTCCATAATTGTCCCATAATTTTGCCACTTCTTTCTGCAATGTAGATGGCCACTCTGCATCTACCCAGTGCACAAAATCACAGCTTTCAACCCCTTCCTACAGAGAACAACATGCACTGCATAAATACCTACATATATATGCTACAATGCCTACATTGCTTAACTACAAAAATGTAGTTTGTTCTGTCACAAACCTCTCCTGAGCATCCCAGAAAACGCCTGCCAGTGTTGTATCCTTCAAAGCAAACAAACTTTGCCGCTACAACACGATGCTTGCGTCGGACAGGATTTTCCCCATCAGCTAACCCACAGAAATCCGAATCGTACAAAGTGTTGAGGCTCTACAAATAAGTTTTGCATGAAATATATCAGAGCCTACAACTGTAAATCAACTCCCCCCACTGTCAAGACGCAGATCGAGCGCTGACCCTAACCCGAGCTCGAAAATCCCCAAATAATTTTGATTACTAACCTCACTTCCATCTGAGCTCGGAGCTTCAGACGACTCCTCGCCATCTCCCCACGAGACCATGGCGGCGACGCCACAAATCCGGCGGCGGCAGCGAGGGCGGCAGAGACGGCGGCGGCGGCTACGGGTAGAGAGAGTAGAGACGAGCAATAGAAGGAGAGAGTAGCGACGGCAGTTATACCCCTCACCATACCCTAACGGCCGTTTGGTCGCTGCCGTCTCGCGATGCCGACGTGGCCCTGACATATGGGCCCAACCGGTCAGAATTAAGCTTAAAACGCCTAAACTGGCGAATCAGTGCTCCTTGTCACACATATGCCCCAATTGTGGTGGTTCCATGTCAATTTGCCCAAAGATGGTGGTTCTTTGACACTAATGCCCCAACTGTGGTGGTTCCTTGTCATTTTGTCGTCTCTTTTTGATATGTTTCGATGTTTTTATTTGTCAAAAATTACCGTGTCTATAGTACTCCCTCCGTTCCTCTTTGTAATGCGTATAATTTTTTAGCTAAAATTCCGAATTATAGTGCGCATTTGCTCAGCCATGCAAGTCTTAACCAAAGTAACCTCCACTGGAATCGTTAGATGAGTTATATCCTGACAGCAGCATGCATGCGGGGCGTGGGCCACATACGGTAAAAGCGGGGGTATCTCGTCCAAAGTACTGCGGCCACCTCATCCATTGGTATTAGCGCCTTAATCTATGCGCACTAGATAATGGAACAGAGGGAGTACATAAATTGTCATGGTGTTCACACTGAAGTTGACATGATATGTTTGAACTATTTTTTTCTAGATTTAAAGCTACCATTGTATTTCGATTACTTTTCATTAGTAGGTGAGGGTTTCGGTGAGCTACGACGATGGCCCGTGGAACCCAAGCAGATAATCGGCGGAAAGGTGATGCACGGCATGGTAGACTTCTGGAACACAGATGCGCCGAGCAGATTCTCACGAGCATCTCGATGCACGACGACGGAGGAAGGTAGCTATTAATCGGATGGAGCGGTTGCCGACAGTGTGGTGCTGCACTGGTGGCGATTTTTTTTATGTCTATGTCAAATCTAATATACACACCACGGCAAAGATATCTACCCATGGTAAACTCTTTTTTTTTGTTCATGACAAATCTAATATATATTTTTGTTATGATAATTTAAGATGTGTTCTTGCTATGATAAATAAACATGTGTTATCACCGCAGGTTTTAGACTTTTATTTATGGACCATGCCAAATTTACTTCATAGATCATAAAAATTATTTAGTAACTCACCATGGCAAATTTTATTAATTGACCATAACTAATTTTAGTAGTTAACCATGACAAATTTACTGCATGGATCATAATCATTTTAATAACTAGATGATACCCCGCGCGTTGCTGCGGGACTGTTAATAAATAGTTTAATGTTTTAAACTATGAGAAATTTTAAGAAACTTGGTATTTTTTTAATTATTAAATATTTTTGAAAAAATATCATTTCGAGTAAAAATCTAACAAAACTTGATGAAAAATATAAAAATGAGTGTGATTTTTATTTTATTAATTTATTATCTTAAGAATATACCATCATGATGAGATAAGACGAAAACAATGTTCAGTAGAGAGAGTGGAGACATTAACCTTAGATACTCCCTCCGTCCTTGGAATAGTGTACTTCCAATTTTCTTAAAGATTCAAACTATTTTAACCTTTGACCAAGTTTACACAAAAATATAAAAATACTTATGAAACAAATAATTATATAATAAAAACATACTTCATAACGAATGTAATGATACTAATTTGATGATATAAATGTTGATGTATTTTTATATAATCATGGTCAAAGTTGTAAAAGTGGTCATTAGGGTCCGATTATTTTTTATGGAATCTACAACATAATGATAAATTCACAGTAGATTCTATGTATAGAGCTCTACTCCAACCTAAGCTAACACTCAATAATAATAAGAAAACTTAGTGTATGAAGATACCACTGGAAATAAAAATATTTACATGGTATCTTCGTAGGGGAGTGATTCTTACTAAATATAATCTTATCAAGAGCAATTGACATGGTAGTGCACAATGCGTTCTTTATCATCATGACGAAATAATTAAGCATTTGTTCTTTCAATATAAATTTACTTGTACTATTTGGTCAGTCATCCAAATAGCTTCTGGCATGTATCCCCACGCAACATTGATAACATTTTCGGCAACTAGTTGTATAGGATTAATCATGGGTTAAAGCTTCTCTTAGGGTGAGGACGCTTACCATTATTTGGTGACTACTAGAAATGATAAGATTTTAATACTAAGATTTTCGTGGTCGTCTTTATAATGTGTGGAGTCTCACGACCTGTTTATGGCGGCATGTATATTGTTGGAGGACACAGCGAAGAATATTTTTTCCCAACGTGGATGGCAGCATAATCTACGGATTGGACCTTATTCATCGACAATGATTAACAATTTTACCTAGTGCTTGTATTTCATAGTTTTTTATACTTATCTCTCTTTTATTCAGAGGTGTAGCTCTGTGCGTTATACACCGAATGTAATACTTAGGGCAACTCCAACGCATCGACGCAAACAGACGTCGAATTTGTCCGGTTTTTGTCCGGTTTGCGCGGTCACGTCTGCGCGCATGTCCGCTTTCTGTCCGGCGACATGCGCGGTCGCCCGATGCGCCGACGCAAGCGCATATTTAAACAAAAAAATTAAACAGAAATTAACTACTAATAAAACACTTAAATTAACTAATTAACCATCCATTACAACTAAAACTGAAATTTAAAAACCCTAAAAATTAAACCATGCGCGTTGTTGCCGTCGTCGTCCATGCCGTTGTTCTCGTCGCTAGACAGCTCGACGATTGGCGGCGGCACCGGCACCTAGGGGAAGTCGCGCCGCCAGCGCTCCTCCATGCCCGCGCGTTCGGCGTGGCGAGCCCTCTTGGCCTCCCTACGGGCCTCCCTGGCGCTCGGCCTGCGCGACGGATTGACGACGGCGACACCGTGCGAGGCGGCGTACTCCTCGTTCATCAAGCGGTCGGCCTCGGCGCGCTCGGCCTCCAGATGGCGCGTGTACGCCTCCTCCTTGATGCGCGCCTCCTCCTCCTCGGTGGCATTCACTGGCATCGCCCCCGCCGGCATTGGGACGTACACCGCGAAAGTGTTGACGCCCTCCCACTGGTAGCCCTCGCGCCACGGCTCTGGCTTCGGCAGGTTGTGGCGCGGCGACGAGTCCATCCCGGGACCGTAGGGTGGCAGCGGCGTCGGCGGGTAGGCCGGCCGGGTTCAAGCTCTCCTGAATAACGAAATCCAGGCCCGGCCACATCGCCTTCTCCTCAGCCCCGGAGAGCGTGAGGGCGTGCTGGAGCGCCGCCTCCTCCTCAGCGATGGCAAACTAGAATGCCGCCTCCTCGGCCTCCTCTTCGGGCGCGACGATGACCGACGGGGGCACGACGCGCCCGCCACCAAGGGCCAAGCCTGCCGGTTGTGGCCGCGCCACATTCTGGTCGCGCAGCGAGGCGGCCAGGTTGGGCAGCACGGGGACGCGGTCGCTGCTCAGGCGCCAGTCTCCAGGTAGCCCGACCTGCGTCCATGGCACCGGGCACGTGTGCATCCAGTAGTTGCGGCACTGGTGCGCCGGAAGGTAGATCCTCCGCCCCGTCGACGACAGATGAGGGGGAGGGAAAGGGGGGAGGGGAGGGGTGGATCGCGGCCGTGCCGGCGCCCGGAGCCGGAGGCCTCGTGATCATTCTTGCCGCGGCCAAACCGCTTTAACATGGCGTCGCTCTGGTGGCGCTCTGGTCGGGGCGTGGGAGGCAGTTATGGGCGTGGGGCATATGGATAGCGACGGACCGCCGCGTGCTCGTCTTATAAAAGACGCCACACACGCTGTCAAGTGGTTTCCGCGCGGACGCGAAGGGTCGAGTGCGGACGCGAAGCGGACATTCAACGCGTTTGCTCGGTGTCCGCGCCGGCGCAAAATTGGCGCACTTTTGCGTGGGGTTTGCGTCGGCGCGGACACGAACAAACGTGACCGCGTCAATAAATGCGGATGCGATTGCGCGTTGACGTGAGTTTTCGCAGTTTAACGCAAATACGGAGGCGCGCGGACAGAAATGGGTCGCGGGTTGGAGTTGCCGTTAAAACTATTAAGTAATAAATTGGTTTTTTAATAAAAAAACTAAAAAAAGGGAATGAAATCGGTGGTTCGGTCGTTGCTGACAGAGAGAACAAGGAACGACTCCCTCGTGAGTTCTGTGCAGTCCATTTCACCGCGCCGGCCTCCTCTTTTACCTTCCCGGTGAAAAAGGACCAGAAGAATCCAAGACGCCACCACCCAAAAAGCTCCTCCTTCCCTCTCCCACAAGCAAAAGATTTCTGAATTCTGCGCAGTACACTGCGCCGATCGTCTGACGACCCAAGCCTCCCCTCCCATTGATCCCTCGCTCCTGCTTTGCCTTGCTTTTTCTCCACTACAGGAGTACTACACAGCGCGGCCACCACCGCCCGCCGCCGCCTTGACCCGAAGCGACTCCTCCAAGACGGCCAAGACCGCAAACCCACCCACCCGCTCCTTCCTCCTACGCCGCCTCGCAAATGCCGCCTGCTTGCGCGGGCGCTCTCCCGTGAGCGGCCAGGAGAGGGGAGGCAGTGCGCGGCGACATGGAGGAGATGGATTTGGAGGACGTGGTGCTCACCTGGTCGGTCCAGGAGATCAACGACGACGGCCTCTACAGGGACAAGGTACACCTCACCTCCGCCATCCATCCATCCCTGATCCCTCCCTCCCTCCCTCCCTCCGGATGATGGTTTAGCTTGTTCGGCCGCGCGGTTTTGCAAGCGCCACCCTTTTTTTTCCCGAATCTGCGCGTGCTCCAGACCCCGGATGACGATTATTTTTCAGTGAATATTCGCGTTTAGTGCGCTGTTGTTCGCCGCCTTGTATGCGTAATAATGGGTCGAAGTTGGGTCTTTTCTGTTGGATCCTCCAAATGATTCATGTGTCGTCTGTATGTTGTGCGCTCGGGTTTAGAGGGGGTTTCTGTCCACGTGTCATGATATGGTAAGAAATCTGTGCTTAGCAGTGCAGATCCATACTGTTTTTGGTTTGCTAAGTGCTGATTGCCATTTCTGGACCTGCATCTGTTAGCTAGTAACACGATTCTTGCACACTTGCACGCTTGGTGGTGATACTACATGGATGTCAGGAAATCACGCGTTGCTGCTGTTGGTGCCATATGTTACTGATTCGGGCTAACTAGATGCCATGTCATGCATGATTCTTATGTTAAACTGATTGAGTGGAGGTGCCCACTGCTGTTGAAAAGAGTGTCACAGTAATTTGATGCCAGAAATTATAAACTGTTTTCCTATGAAAAGCTCAATCCCTGCATTTGATCCTTGATTATCTTGCAGTAGAAGAAATTGACCAGATAGCTACTTTGTTAGCATTAATTACATTCCACTTTTGTGCTCAAGGCAGGGAACTGTTGGAGAATCTTTTGCTACCCATAACCATATTTCATTTTGTGACCTCTTCTGTGTTTAGGTTGTGACCATTCCCTGCAACTTCAAGTCACTTGATCACTATCTCGCATCGTTTCGTATGCCTCTGATTGAAGAAACAAGGTCAGATCTGTGCTCATGCCTTCAACTCATCAGTGAAGCACCCTCGTCGAAAATACTTTCCATGGAGGCAGCAGGGAAATCGGGATCATACTTTATGGATGTGGACCTTTGGGATAATGATGCTGGTTTTTCTACTGGGAATTATACTGCAAGGAATGGTGACATATTTATTTTGTCTAGCATAAAACCTGAAGCTGCAGAGGACTTGAACCGACATGGTGTGACATACTGCTTGGCAATGGTTACTGAGGTTTCTACGGATGATGCATACCAGAAGGGCTTCAGAGTTAAAGTTGCAAAGAATATTGGTTTGGAAGAAGAAGACTTAAACAAACTCAAACATGCAATATTTCTCAACAATATCACGACAAACATGCGGATATGGAAAGCACTTACCTTTGATGCGCACATGGATAACAATTTCACAGTAATCAAGTCGCTCTTATCCCCCACAAATCTGGTAATATGACATGATTACTTGCGTTTTAGGTTTACTAGCTATTTTCATTACCGTTATAAGTTGCTATGGGGCCTAACCTTTTGAGTTCCTCTTTGTTGGCTCTGTTGCAGGGTGAGCATATTTGTGGTGTCTGTATTAAACAAGATGGGGGTTGTTTGGCTTCTTCCACAGAGCAACTACTTTCGACTAAGCTTAATAGATCACAAGTGGATGCTATTGAATCTGTCATCTCAGCTGTACAATGTGGGCATGTGAACCTCATCAAGCTTATATGGGGTCCACCAGGTACTGGAAAGACCAAGACGGTTAGCGCTTTATTGTGGATTTTGGCGTGTTTGAAATGCAGAACTCTCACTTGTGCTCCCACAAATGTTGCTATCGTTGGAGTTTGCACTCGTTTCCTTCGAAAATTGAAGGATTTCAATGAGCACATTGATGACAATGGTCTACCTTTTTCTCTTATAGATATATTGCTATTTGGAAGCAGGTCTAACATGGACATCACCGAGGATCTTCAGGAAATTTTCTTGGACTTTCGTGTCGATGAACTTGTGGAATGCTTTTCATCATTGTCTGGATGGAACTACAGAATAGCTTCAATGATATCCTTTTTTGAAGACTGTGCTTCACGGTATGATATGCTTCTTGAGGATGATGGCAGAATTGGTGTAGTGTGCTTTCTGGACTTCATAAAAAAGCAATTTGATGCGACAGCAATAGCTTTGAAAAGATGCATAATGAATTTGTGGGTTCACCTTCCTGGAAGGTGCTTTTCTCATGATAGTATCATAAATATATCTATGCTGCTTAACATACTAGAAAAATTTGGCGCCCTTCTGTGCAACGGAGACTTGACCGATGAGGGCTTGAAAAGAGGCCTTGGTTGTCTGTCGACTGAAACCTCTGTTTGTGCAAAGCCTGTATCTTCTATCGAGAAGGAACTGGATGGAGCACGGTCTACATGCCTTAAGTTGCTTAAAGATCTGCTACACTCGCTTAACTTACCCACTGGAGTAGACAAAAACTGGGTCCAGAACTACTGCATGTGTAATGCAACACTTCTGTTCTGTACCACCTCTAGCTCTTATCAGTTACATCACGTGGAATTGCACCCCTTGATGTATTAATTGTTGATGAGCCCGCTCAAGTGCGGGAGTGTGAATTGGTGATCTCACTACGGCTACATTTGCTAAAACATGTTGTTTTGGTAGGGGATGACTGTCAGCTGAGTGTTATGGTTAAAAGCAAAGTAAGGTTTTGCCTCACCCTCTTTATACTGTTTGGTTTCATTTCTTAGTCAACAAAATACAATTGTGATAATGAAATGTTACAACACTTCTTTAATGAATAAAAATGCGAGGGCCATATCTTCCTTTTATGTTCCGTTAATTTGTTATTAATCTGTTTTTGATAATCTGTATTTTATCTTTCATTATTTATCTCCAGGTGTGTAAAGAAGCTGGATTTGGGACAAGTCTTTTTCGGAGATTGGTTATGTTAAAATTTGAAAAACATTTGCTGAATATACAGTATCGCATGAATCCTTGTATCGGCTTCTTTCCAAATGCTCAATTTTATGAGAGGAAGATTTTAGATGGTTCCAGTGTCCTCTCTCCTAGCTATAATAAGGATTTCACATGCCTGCCTTTTGGAAGCTACACGTTTATAAATGTCACTGATGGAAGGGAAGAAAAAGAGGGAACGGGAAACAGTCGGAGAAATATGGTTGAAGTTGCTATTGTTTTGCACCTAATTCATACCATCTTTAAATGTATGTCTAAGCTGAATACCATTTATTTAACCATAATATCATTTCTAATTATTTTTGTATGAAGACCCATGGTACCCACAGAAAAAGGCTAGTATAATATGGGCTCTGTGGAAGCTTACATGGCACTCCTTGAACTGCATAACCTTTTTCTTTTTGACCATTTTGAACTGCATAACCTTCATTTGTAGAAAGGTCTACAATATTCTACGCTCAAGAGTCCACTTTTCTACATGTGTATCTCGTGATCATGATTGCATCGTTCCGGCTTTATGAAAATTGAATTCTACTGTCCTGTTGTTCGGTAGACAATGTTACATTTTTTTTATAGAAAAAGGAGAACAGTTTGTAGATAACATGAAAGCTGAAACAATATGCTATATAGAGTTGTTATCCACTGCATGGGCTCACTTAACATGAAAGATGAAACACTATGCTATGCTAGAGTTGTTATCATCAGAGTGGAAGAAATGATATGTCAATTATTTGGTGATGCAGATTCAACTTAAGTTTACTGAAGAAATTTCTTTCAGTAGCCTTGTCCAAAATTTGACCACTTAAGTTTTTCTGCAGCTTGGAAAAGGACAGGCCAAGGTTTCAGCATCAGCGTGGTCTCTCCATATAATGCTCAAGTTGATGCAATTAAAATTAGACTTGGCAAAAAATATGATACATGTGATGGATTTCATGTTCGAGTGAATTCCATTGATGGTTTCCAAGGAGAAGAGGATGATATAATAATATTATCAACTGTTAGATCCAATGGGAGAGGAGATGTAGGATTTCTTGCTGATAACCAAAGAACAAATGTTGCTCTGACTAGAGCAAGGTGTGCGTCAATTTTGTTACGGTTCCTTGTTTTATTGATATTCAAAGTATGTCAAACTGATGGTATAAATCATCTGATCTATGCTTTATTTCGTGCAGGCACTGCCTTTGGATTGTTGGGAATGCTCATACACTGTATAAAAGTGGGACCGAATGGACAGACCTTGTTGCTGATGCAGAAAGACGTAAATGTGTTTTCAGTGCCACTAATGATGCAACCATCTGTAGGTTGGTTTTGCAAGTAAAGCAAGAGCTTGATGAACTTGATGATCTTCTTAATGCCGATTCAGTGGTTTTCAGCAATATCAGATGGAAGGTAAGGGCCATTATTTTAGCCAGTTTGGCTTTGAACGTACTTTCATGTTTTCGAATGTGAACCATAGTTTTAGCCGGTTTCTGTACTTAAATTACCCAGAATGCGAACCACATGTATGTACATGTGTCTTATGAGACTCACACTTGTTGTCAGGGAGTTGGAATTTACTGAATATGCACTTCCTTTGTTGTGTGATTTTGTGTGTTCATGAATATACATATCTTCACTTCCTTTGTCAGGGAGTTAGGGTTTACTGAATATGCATTTCATGAATATACATGTGTCTAGTATGTAAGGGTGAAACCGGATCGGATTCAGACGAATAATCTCTATACTGTATCCTATTTCATATTTATTTTCAGATTCGGAAACGGAACGGATTTGGATTCGAATACCGGATTATTCGGATTCGAATACCGGATTAGGCGGATTCGGAAGCGACACGGTAACGGAACAACATCGGATCGAAAACGGACATTTAACATATTCCTATATGAGGAATATATAAATGCTTTAAACTAAAATCATACATAAACAATGAGCAAATATAAATACCTATGCACTTTAAGAACCCATAAATCACTAGATAGTATTGAAATAATCCAAATACATGACTAACAAGCATATGTCTTGTCTCATAAGCAAATATAACATTCACATACTGATTTTTAATACTTAAAACTTGGATCATCAATCGGATTCAAAAATTAAAAGATCAAATTATTCGACTAAAAAAAGGATTATCCTATTATGTCGGATATTAGTAATACCATATCCTATCAATCGGATTCGGGTTCGCATCGGATTTTTGTCGAATGCAAAAAAACTGTTACCGTATCCTATAAAAGCGGATTCGGAAACGGTTCGGTCAGAAATTATTCTAGCCACTTTCACCCTTAGAGCTATAGTTGCTTTTAACCCAAGTATTTTGGAGATATCTTGTTCAAGAAGATTGTATGGCTTCATAGGTATGTATTATATGCTCCCTCACTTTTCTATATGACAGTCTTTGGATTTACCTTCTAAAATTGATCCAAATCGAACATATGAACAAAATATGCGAAGCAGGACATACTTACATCCAAACAGAATATTAAGGACAACCTAGAATACATGTTTGCACATACTTCTCGAAAGATGATGTTCGCTCAACCGACATGAATGCGCGGCGACCGTTTCGTGCTTTGGGAGGGTTTTCTACGCGGAAGGCTTTTGGATGGTGCCAGGCTATTGAAATCAGGCGTTCCTGATGTTCACACTCCCGCAGAACCTCCCTTGATTTAGGTTAGATTTGTGGTAAAACAAACACGCGGACCAACCCACAAACGGATACATAATCACGTTGAATTGTAAAATTGGTCCGGACAAACCAATCCAAACCTTTACGAAATATTTGAGGGTTTGCGTTGAAAATGCCCTTATTTGCTAAATAATTGAACATGGAGATCTACATTGTCACGTTTGATATCGTACTAATTTTCCATCTGTTCACGCGATTTCCGATGTTTTGTGCTGTTCTGAAGGGCCGTTGTGGTGGCGGCTCGAAGGCAAAGCCAATCCTTGGAGTTCATAATGGTAGGAAGATTTGCCTGTTGTGATCTTTGGCCGACATGGCGGTCACTCCTCCCGCCGGTGCAACTCATCGCCTGTGCGTCTGCAACCTCCTTCAGTGGAGGCCTTTCTTCTTCAACACGGCGGTGCAAGCCTCTCTCAGACCAAGTAGTCTCGTCTCCGGTGCTGAGCAAGGTCGTCGTGCTCTGAAAAAGTTCTAGCGCGAGTCGCGAGCGATGGTAGAGAAGACCAAGGACTCGATTTCTTTTTTGCAAATCTTTGTATAGGATCTTCCTTGTAAGAATTCAGGACCAAGTTGTTATTTATTTTATATTGAGGTCCTCTCTGTAAAATGTACCATCGCATATAATTGAGCAGTTCAGGGTCCTTCGGGACCTTTCCCTGTTCCAAAGAAAAAGGCCTCTATCGGTGAAGTTCCGTTCAGGAGTGAGTCCGTCACTCGCTTAGGATCTACCGTAAGACTTTTGGAATTCTGTCAGGGCATACCTCAAGATGGACCTGGTCACAGGGGCCAGGGGTAGTATCTTGCCTGCAGCTCCACTGTCAGGATCTGATCCTCCAAGGGCCAAGGCGGTGTGGATACGAGTCCTTTTCAGCATGCATCCCTGTGCCGTGCCTACCTCCTTTTCATTATCGGCAAAGTTATTAGCTCACGATGATGATGTCGCACCGACAACGAAATCGACATTTTCCCAACAGAAAATGAAGAAGATTGTGCTACGTGATACAGTATGTTCTTCTAATCATCTGAAGGATATGGAATCATTTGTTGCCGTCGGTTGGCATGATCATGCCCCGGGAGTTACGGCAAAGTGTGTCTCCTTCTCTTTCTGTTAAGTGGAAACGATAGCATCTCTAATAGAAGATGTAAATTTAGACATGTAAAATTAAGTATGGTATAATTTACATCATCAAAGAATATTTTTTACATATAAAAAAAGCCAACTTTAACCGATGATGCAAAACGAAGATGTAAAAGTGCAACTCCAACAGGTGATGTAGACTGAAGATACAAAACCGGCCGGCCGCCGCGCGACCTTTTGTGATGGCGGGGTCCCTCGAGGTCTTCCTCGACGGCATGGCAACGACGGGCGGCGCGGAGACAGGGCGAACCCATGGCGTGTTGCGGCGACCGAAGGTGGGGTGGGGCGGCGACGGAGTGGGGCCGACGAAGAAGCGGTAGGAGCGACGAATCAGGCGACGATGAGGCCGAATCGGCAGCGAGGAGAAGAGGACGAATCGGGCGGCGAGGAGACCGAATCGTGGGCGGCGGGCGGCCGCGACGAGGTGGGCAGGGCGAAGGCGGCGGGTGTGACGAGATGGGTCAGGACACCGGCGGCAGAGTCGGACAAGGCTGCGGGGTCATCGGCATCGGCCAAGGCGGCGGGCGCGACGAGGTGGGTCAGGGCACCGTCGACAAAGTCAGACAAGGCGGCGGGGTCATCGGCATCGACCAAGGCGGCGGGCGAAAGTCGGACGACAGTTGGTCACGCGGAAGAGAAAAGAAGTAGCGGTTGGGCAGTTAGCGGACGAACGCGATTCTACATCTCCTATAGTTAGAGATGTAAATTTGCACCGCGAAATGTTATAAGATACATCTCGGAACGGTAACGATGTAATTGTTTTTGCATCTACACCATCTGTTAAAGCAGTGTTTTTAAGCTTCAAAAATACAAAAAATAATTATTTTTGCATCTACATGGAGATGCTCTTACAGTTCCCACTCGATCTGGTGGCAGTCTCTTTCGAATTCGCCAAAAGCAATTGCTTGTCTTGGTGCCGCCGCATGTAAACCGAGAAAAAAGACGGATTTTCCTTTACTAATCTCTCCAATCGAGCGAGGTTATGTACAATAGCTAGCACATGCAGATTAGCAAACGTACTACTCCGATTTACTACTATGTACGTACGTACAGGTACAGCCCGTGTGGGCACTCGTGCCACGGCGATGAGAGCTCGTGCGGCGAGCTGCCGTCAATGGCTGCGGCCACCTCAATTAGTCTTCAGTCCGTCCAGGTCGACGAGGGCCTTTAATTTACTGAGCTGCCGCCGCCGCTGGCGCCTGCCGGTCGCCGGAGCAGGCGAGGAGGGCCTTCTCGAGGCACCTCTCGACGTGGTACCCGCCGCCGTAGCCCGCCTCCCTCTCCAGGTGCCGGCAGTAGGTCCGGAACACGCTGACGCTGACGTTGAGCCGGAACCGCATGAGGAAGAGGAAGTCCAGCTCCAGCGACCCCAGCTCCGCCGCGCTCAGCCCGCCCACCGCCGCGAAGTAGGAGTTCTTGTAGTTCCTGTCCTCCACGAACTTGGACGCCACGAGGATGGCCGCGGTCAGCAGCCGCTGCGCATTGGTGGACACGACCCGCACCACCGCCCCGGCGCCGTCGCCGCGGCGGAGCCGGTCCAGGTAGGCGTACGCCACCACGTAGACCTGCGGCGACACGCCCGCGTACCGTGTGAAGCGCTCCAGGAACTCCCGCATGCCCATGTCCAGCACCGTGCCGCCGTCGAATGCCGCCGCCCTCCTCGCGTCGTCGCCTCCAGTCGCCCCATGGCCGACCGTCGTCCCAGTCATGGCCCTCTCGTTGCGGGCGATGTGGCGCTCCAGCAGAGACGCGAGCACCGACACGACCACCGTCGGCGACAGCGCCGCCATCGCGCCGTCGGGGAAGCCGTGCGCGTCCGACGCAAGCTCCTCGGAAGACATTTCTCCAAGAATTGCTCGGTGGTCACGGCCCAGATGACCTTGGACGAAGCTCTGGCTGGCTGGCTGCGAGTCCTCGACCTCGCCGACGCAGATACTTATGGAGGTCAGGAGGCGGCAGGGCGTGTGCCAGAGGGTAAACAATGGAAAGGACGGCGAAAGCGAAGGGCGACGGGCACTAATATAATGGCAGCGTAAGCGTAATCGGGGGGCAAGGGAACAAGACGAAGGCTTGAAGCAGCTTCGATATGATATTGGCCATTATTATCGGAGGATCTGAGCTTACGAGGCGTATAATAAGGAGTCGTCTGAGACGGATTCGGGCGAGATGGGCTTGTCCGGGAGTGCGGTGGGAGTGGCATCGATCCGTGATCGGCGAGGGAGGGCCAAATTGATCTTTGTCGTCGGTGTCCGCCGGTGCGTGCCGGTGGATCGCCGTACGGCCATTAACTATTCTCCAGACTTTTCTTCCCTGCGTACGTGCTGCTACCCGCTGGTGTGGTATGGGCGGGAGGGCAAGACGCGTGGGCGTGGGCGTGGGCGTGGACGTGTCCTCTTGCTTGCGGGAGAATAGATAGATTATCAGGGTAATAATGGCCTGATGGGGGCTTCTGTTAAGACGTCGCGATGCACCGCCGGGGACACTGTGGTTGGAGGCGCCCCAACTAACAGTTCCTGTCAACTTGGTCCAACATTTTTATCAATTCGTCAACTTCAATACCAGTACAATTTATTATTTTGAACAACACCTTACATATAGTATTAGTTTAAGAAAATCTACTTTAAAGAATGGCCAATGCTAGGCGAAATCCGACTGATTTGGTCCAAAAATAAACCTCCACCCAAGCCGCCTGATTCAATCAATTCCAGCCGTCTGATCTGGTTGCTCCCATGGCAGCACCACGCAACAACTGCCATGGTGGTGACGCGCAGCGCCGACGGCTCCCGGCGGTGCTCCGTTGAGCGCTGACGAAGATTCAATGCAACCTCCGGCGAGCTTCAACGCAACTCCTGATGCACTTCGTCGCAGCTTCGGCGGCCCCAGCGATGCTTCACTGCAGCAACTACCGACCGACGAGCGCCGTCGAAGGGCAGTTGCCATGAACGTCGCCCACGAGTACTCCATTGCAGCGCGGCGAGGCTGCAACGCAACTTCGATGAGCTGCCGGCGAGCGAGGCTATGCTTCAATACATCTTCGCTGGCGCTTCAATGCGACTCCGACGCTTCGTCGCAGCTCCGCCGCCCGCCGGCATGTTGTATTGCAGCTCCGCCGCTCGCCGGCATGTTGTATTGAAGCTCCACCTGCCGCCGAGATCTGAGATGACACCACCACGCGCGCTGCGTGGAAGCATCCCCTGCGCCGACGAGATCCAATCTCGGTTTTGCAGCGCTCCACTCCAGACCACCGGCGACGTTGCATCGATGTGTTTGGCCCTGGTTTGGCCCCGGTGGAGCTGTGAGAAAGGGGAGAGGAGGAGGAGCAGGGAAGGAGGAGTAGAGGAAAATGGATAAGCGGACAAGATTCGTCCGGGGGAAGGGGATAAGGGAGAAGAAGAGGAAAGGGTGGCGAGCCCGATGGAGCACGTGGCGCACAGGGGACGTGGTTTACAGGAAGAGCGAATCATCCGGCTGGAAATAAGCATTTTCCTTAAAGAACCTATAATACCAGCCCTTAAAACGAACATGGTATCCGTGGTCATCCAATTGTATTCCTTAAAAATCGTACTTCATTTTTTTTAAGTTGGCAACACTTAAATTTAAGTTTAAATATTACAATTTAGCGGTATGTTGAAATAAATTAGTTAGACTATAATTCAACTCTAAATTTATGTTTAGTCGTTTCATTTAACATAGATATTAACGAATGTTCAATTGGATATTTCTTTCATTGCTTATGAGTTGCACAATATCGATTTTATCAATGCGTTGGGACAAACTACTCAAACATGGTTGAATTTCTGTGTGGAAATTGAATACCCTTGCCTGGTGAGGTCTCCTAAAGAAGAAATCAAAATTTGTGAGAATAATTGGAACGGTCATTTCCAAGAACACTTGCCTGGTGAGGTCACCATCACAAACGGCATCCACAAGGGAGGATGGTACATGCACGGCGAACAGATGAGAGGAGGCACTGCGGTATTCTCAAAGAAGTGTGATGACCCGGTGGCGCAGGTGAGCTCTGGCAAGTCCTTGTCGACGTTGGGGTGATGTTAAGAAGGACGAAGAGGATATAAAGGAAGTAGGAAGTGGCGGAATCGCTGGCTTGTGAGGAGTTTTGGGGGTGGACCAGGGGTGTCGAAGTCCTACATGGCGGCAGTCCAAACTCCAGCAAAGCCCTCACGAGTTTGCTTCAGATTTGCAGAAAAAAAGAAAGTCGGATCGACCGACGGACGAATAAAAATCCGCATTGGATGGAAAACAGTTCCGCACCACCGTTCTGGACGTTACGAGAGGTTTGAAAGTTATGCGTTGGAGATGCCCATACATAGCGTGCATACATGTCCTCTCATGATGCAACATCCCAATGAAAATTTATCTATATAAAGAAAGCACATGCATGTATGCAAGAATCTTACATATCATGCTGATATCATCACGTTAATTGCTTTCTCGAATTTGTGAAAGGATTTTATCACATAAACCGTTAATCGGATTACTGATGGATTTTCACCATTGAGTTCATCTTGACGAGGCCTTCGAAACAAGGCCTTATATTGACATGTTCTGCAGATTTCTTTGTTGCCATGAGTTATCAGATTACATCAACTTAGTTGACATCTGTAATCGTGAACTGCAATGATCATGTATAGTTATCATGCAATAGTTTTATATATATTAAATATTGCATATATTTAATGCAATATTTCAACTAAGTTAATTCAACTTGGTAAGTGAGTGGCTAACAAAATGCGATCTTGTCAAGATGAAGCTAAGGTTAAAGTGGATCATCAATCAGATTAATGGTTTAGAAGATAAAACTTTTTAAAATTTTAAATTCAAAAGAATCTTTCACGAATGTCATGCTTAATTACATGACACAGTTACATGCAAGAAAAAAGAAGAAGAGAGCCGCCCCACAAAAAGATGCCTATGTGGCACTACTATCTAATAATGTTCTTGATTAAAATGTCTTTACAACCGTTTCTTGTAACATTCTTCGCCATGCAAGGCAAACAATGATTGTAAAAAAATACCCTTTAACCTATAACTAAAACTAAACTTTGCAATCTGATGCGCCATCTCATTGACCCGCCTATTGATCTTAGCCAGCTTAAAACTTTGAACAAGTTCATTGATGCATACATCTTTCTTCTTCATATCCACGAGGAAGGACATGTTAGGCCTTTTATTTGCACGGAAAAAGTAATCGGTCTAAAAAATAAAATATGGTGTCTTGGTCAATCTTTTCTGTTTCCTATGAAAAAAATTGATACTTGTACGTAGTTATATGATGAGGCAGATAACGAACTGTTCACCATTTTTATAGGCATGTACTTATATCGGTTCTTCACCATTTACTTGGCTTAATTGTGGAGCAGGACTTCAGGCGGCGTAGTTCACGTTGGATTGGTAGGTCTTCCCGGCATTCCACCCGGCGGGGACGACATTGTTGGCGACGAGCACCTTGCCGTTACCCGAGGTGAGCCGGAAGGAGAACGGGGCTTCCAGCGGCTTCCCGTTCTTGGAGTCCATGCACCAGAGGGCGCCCCACGACTGCCGCATCTTCTCCCACTTGACGCTTCCTTTCTTGCCGCCGGCCTCCATGACTTCGACGGAGGCGAGGTCTCCGTCGCCGGCCTCGTATTCCACCAGCATGGCCAGGTAGAACGGGTTGGCGCCCGAGTCCATCTTGAAGCTGATCTTCTTGCCATGGTACTTGCAGGGCACCCTGATGATGATGATGAAAAAAGAGTAAGAAACCAGCGTCTGACGCGTGACCTACCTACGTCCAGATCGAACATGAACCGCATGAGGTTTCAACTCGATCGAATGCATGCGTTTTTCACCTGTCGAACGTGATGTTGAGGACGCCGACGTTACGGAGCTTGTCGGCCATGCCGGGCTTGGCCATGGCGCCGAAGGCCGTGCCGCTCATGTCGAAGTGCGGCCTCTTCTGGCACTGCGCGTCGGGGCACGAGTCGGTGAGGACGATGGTCACGTGGTTGCCGGAGCAGGCCGGGTTCTCTTTGCACTTCACCCTATAGCATGCACCGCAGCCTTTGCCCTTCTTGAACAGGGCCTCTCCGCCGGCGGCGATCATCGACGAGAACGGGTCCTGGCCGACATCGCTTTTATAACCGCACGCGCCACCTTCGCTGCCATCGCCGGAGGGCCCTCCGTACCACGTCGCGCCGCCGTTCGCCCAGCCGTGTGTCGCCTTCGGGAGTGATAGGGTTGAGAGGACGGCGAGGGTGGCAAATAGGAATGTGCTTCGACTGCAAGGCGCCATTGTTTCTCTTGGTTGACGGAATTAATGAAGAGAAGGTCTATTTGATGAAGGCCTATATAGGCTATCGTTTTACAGTAACGATCGGTTAATTTGCAAAGCTATCTATAGGGGCTATTTGGGTGGTACATATAGTTTTAATTAGGATCACAAATGTGAGAACGCGGTGCCAACTATAATTAGTTTTTTTAACAATCGGTAGTAGAGGTGGTTGGATATGTGATTGACAGTCTCAAATATTGAACAACTTACAAATAGATTTATAAATTTTGTCCATAGTCAAACATTTTCTTGTTCGATTACACATTAAATTACTAAGATCGATGTGCTATGTGAGAGCAAATTTAGGTTGAATGCACGTACTCCCTCCGTCCCATAATGTAGTAACATTTTTTGAGCTAGAGGAGGGAGTACCACGTAAATTGAGGTTATGTGCCGACTGCCGAGTCATGCCCCCGTGATTTGCGCATGACTTTGTTTTACTTTCGTACAAGTGTAAAATTATTTGTATTGTTTTCCCTCTAGTTTGGAATCTGAGCAAACTTGACCAAAAGGTACATTTATTGATATGTTCAACATCACGGCGAATGTTTATTGCAGGGAAAAGTCTAAAAAAAAATCTTAATTTCGTACTCCAAGTCTGAAACAAACCCTGATATCTAAATCCCGGGAATCAGCACCCTATCTTCTCTAATCCCAGCTTATCCTAATAATTAGTGATTAATGCTTGTTTGTGCGTCAGGATTGCTGATGTGGCTTGGATTAGTGTTAATCAGATGCCACGCTGGATTTACTGTGGGCCCATCTTAGTTTTAACTTAAATTACTCTCTACTGCCCTGTTGCACACTTATCTTCACTAGCAAGCTTGCATAAAAATAAATAATTGTGTTTCAAAACATATGTAATTTAAATAAATACACAATGTTTGTGATACCATCGAAGATGTATTTTTAAAAGATAAAAACATTTATGGTTCACGTTACCACATAAAGACAATAATATAAAGTTTCATCCATTTGATATCCAATACTCCACATAGATAAAAATACCATGTAAGCGCGCTAATAGCCTACTATTTTGTACTTGCTCTAATGCACAATGCTTAAAAGGGAACTTCATTCAAATTCACAAGGAGAAGAGCATTTGTATAGTCCAACAAATTAGGTAAAAATAGCTAAAGAAAGAATATCAGGAAATGAATATTAGCAATGTGGAAATTGGTGATATGCTAAGAATTTTGGTGTATTGTTTGGACACTCATATGAGTTATATATAGAAGTACAAGAGGATAGAGACTTGGAGTACAAGATAAGTAATACATGTTTAATTTTATTCTATCTTTATCATCTAATCTCTATCCTAATCAAAATATACTTCTAACATTTTTGCTCAGTCGTAGCGGGACTAAAGCGAACGATTGTGATTGAATTTGATGTCTTGTGCTTATGCCGTCTTTTTCACTGCGCCATCATCAACTGCATCTCTAATGGATAATGGGTCGGCACCTAGGGTGGTGGCAAACATAGTAAATCTAATTGATGTGTTTATCCAAGAACAATATTCAGTAGAATAATCCATCCAACTCTCGAGCTAAGCCGAAGTATGACGTTTTTCTTTCTTTCGAAGTAGGAGTTTAACAGTGAACCATATGGTCCAGACTCCCTCCCTCTCCCACCGCTTTACCTCCTTCTCGTTCTTGTCTCACCGAAGCTTGAAGACCGACGGCGGCCCCTTCCCTCCTGCTCCCTCCGTCGGCGCTGCCGGCCGAAGTGGAGTAGAGGGGAAGGTGTGCTCGCGTGTAGATATGGCTTTTCCTTTCCTGCAGAGCTTGTTCCTCTCGTCTCCGAGCGGCGGCGAGGATGGTTTGATCCGATCTCTTTGCTGGCATCCATGGAGGATGGCGACAGAGATCTCGTCGATCCAAGGCTCCTCTAATAAGTTCGGCATAAACTTCGGGGAGGATCTGCCCGGAGTAGCCTCTGTTCCTCTCCTCTTCAACCATCGAGGCGATGGATGTCGAGATGGGATCTGGGCTTCTCTGGTTGGATTTGTCTGCTGGAGGCCCCCTGCTGCTGATCCCAACACGAGCTCATTCTCGACGGCTTCAACTCGGCGCTTCATCGTCGTTAAGCCGTCGACTGTTCTAGCCGAATGGCGGCTCTTTTACTGGGCGGATGCGGCAAGTTGCCGGCGCCAGTCAAACCTCCAGGCCTTTGTGCCAGATGGGAGGCCCTTTAGCTCCTGTACTCCGGCAGTCTTCGGTGTTATCGCCCCAAGTGGAGGCGTCCCCGGCGGCGACGGCACTGGCCGTGACAGGCAGCTCCGGCAAGTCTGCGGTGATGAGGGACCCGATTGCGTTTCAAGTTTTTCTTTTAGGGTCCTCTTTGTAATACTTAGCCCCTATGTTGTTATTCCTCAAGATGTGAGGGGCTTTCTTGTAATTTGTACCGCAAATCTGGATTAATGCAGTATCGGGTCTTCGAGACCCTTCCCGTTCAAAAAAATATATTCAGTAGAATAGCAGTAGAGTAGACAAACATAGTAAATCTCAACAGATATGAGAGAAACTGAGGGAGCAAAGCGACGATGGGACTGAACCTTGGAGCCCAATCTTCTTGAATGCCTCTGGGAGCATAGGGAAGAGGTTCCACACTCCCATCACGGTATACTGCAGTGCCACACAAAGAGTTTAGGTGGAGGTGTGTGTGTGGGGGGGGGGGGGGGGGGAGCGAGGGTGTAGGTGTGGATCTCCTCATCGCCAGTGAGGAAGACCTCCTCGTTGATCTCCTCATCGCCAAAGAGTAGTTGTTTGGTGTTGTTGCTGGGCACATGTAAGCTGGGCAGAGTATACTTGGACTTGTTGTGCCAGTACACGTAGCTGAGATAGATATATAAAGGTTCCCTTTGAGAGTAATTAACAAAATATATTTCTGATAAGCTCTACATCCAAACAATAATATGTTTCATCAAGCAATAAACTCGCCAAATACTCCTAGGGAGATCTGTAATCCATAGCCCGTTGCATGTAGTAGACAACTGGACTCAGAAGTCACAACTGTACTTATGTCATGTGCGCCACTTGAGAGTAGCTGCACAGAACACCTATGTGGATGATGACCTATAAATTGTGTACCAGTCATATGTTGAAATATGCTGGAGAAACACAAACTCATGAAAGAACTAAATAGCCAATACGATATGACAATTTGAAATATTACACAATATTTCCTTACAGGAGGAAATGTGGGAAGCTGTCAGTACTGCTAAGAATTTTAATTGATTGAATGAAAAATGTACTCTTAGCAGCAACAAACAGTGCATGGATAGCTGCCAAAATTTTCCTTGAAAGTGATGCCGGCATGATTCTACTTCTGTGCATGTTGAAATAAATCGGATTAGATGTCGATAACACCTACGCAGATGATGCAGCTATAAACCTTGGAGCAGTCAAAGCTATCATTTGTTGAAATGCCACCAAGTCAAGAAATGAACTAAATAACCATGAAAGAATAGGTTCTGAAAAAGAACAAAGGTCCAGAACACCTACGTTGATGGTAAAGCTATACATCTTGGACCACTCATAGCTATCGTATGTTCAAATACAATGAATAAACAAATAGTTATGAGATGAACTAAACAGCCAAAAGGATGTGATGATGTGAATTAATACAATAATTCCTTACAGGAAATGAGCAGTGACTAACTATTTTTGGGAAATCAAGTCCATCTGATTGCAGTGAGATGGCCAAGGATAAACCCATGAGATAAACTAAGAATAATTTTTCGTTTCATGTGTGAAGATTTTCTCATAGTTGTCTCCTGCAAGAAGTAAATGAGAACTTTAGTTACGAGAATAAAATAAAGTGATTGTGAGACTCGACAAATGTATCATGCAGTGAATGATGAATAGCATTATCCAGACAAACATGGAAGTTAAAATAATTAATTAAATTAACATGATTCAAAGTAACATCATCCTGAAACTCAGCATTATCTAAGCAGACACTTAACAAAGGAAATGAGAAAATCATGCGGAAAGCAAGTGAAGATTAATGAAGCACACCCGTGCAGAATCTGATATCAACAGCGCACAAGATCACTGCTTGAATCCGTCTCCCATATATCTCCCAAGGTTTCGTTCTCTTTAGTGAATATAGCTGCACGAGCTTCCTCAAAATATTTAGAAACTTCCCTAAGACCAATATGAAAATATAAACGGCTTGGTCAACCGACATGGTTGTGCCAAAGTACATAACAATTATGATAGAATATAAGCTGTCACATAAATCCCATGTCGTGAAATGTTTGGAACCAAATACCCACTTTTATGTAAAAGCGAGTGTTCAGAGTTCTCAGCGCAAGTATCCAAACAGTGCAAATTAGCAAGCGAAGGAAATAACAACATTAGTGTTCATTCGGGGCATCAAGCTAAACTTTCAGAGCTTTTACTTTGCACATGGTCTTCATGTAGAAAACCAAATCCCATGTTTAAAGCTGGAGAAGAGTAAAGAGAAAAACTAACCTTGACATTGGTATCGGAGATGGCTTCAACCAAAGAATCTCTCAGGTTCTAAGTCTGCACCGGACCTTGCAAAAAACTCGGCTAGATCCAGTGCACGGACCTGCAGACTCTGAACCCAAGTAGCAGAACAAAATTATGGTGAAGTTGGTCACTCCATTTTCCCACACTGACGGATGTGCTTATCAAAGCACATTATCATTATAAAGCAGTAGACAGACATGGTAAATCTCGACAAGAAGTTAGGAACAAATCAGTACTTTCATAACCACAATATTAACATGAAAATGAAATACGACTAACCAGTGTCCTTTGCATTACAAATATTGTTGTTGGAAAACCATACGTTCATCAGCAAACAGTTACACATGCGGCACTCATAATCTGTTCTTGCTGCTGATAATAGAAACAAAATGAAACATCAAAACTGACAAGCAGGTTAAGAAGGAATTATAGATAATTCAAAGTAGCATTGTGCACGGAGTTAACTCAGGCCAGAGGTAGCCAAGGGCAAGCGTGGATCCTCGTGGTAGAGTGGTGGCGTGGTGCTGACTCCGACAACTTTTTCATGTAGACCTGATGAATCCAACAAAATAAATCTGTTTAGAAAAAAAAAACATACATGAAGGCTCACGGGTAGGAGGAATCCGATGGCCATGGACTCACACCAAGGGTGTTCGACAGTATTGGGCACGACGAGGACCCAAGGAAGGCTGTATACGTGAGTGCTAAATGAGCTACTGCTACTGCCCTTCTATTCCCTTCCATGCATGCAAAATAAATACGTCCGTGCATAGCTCGTTTAAGTATACATGGTTTTTGGGCAATAAACCGGGACGGAGGGAGTAGTGAGCAAGATTTTTATCTAAACACCCAATCAAAATACCAGTGCATATATATACATACTCTTGTTTAGTGTGTGATTATTTTAAATGCTTATTATTTAATGTAAAAGTTATCCTTCTATTATATTACTTTTAAAAAATAAACAGCACATATTATTTGCTTAATTGTTTGTGTGAATAGATAATATATATTTAATTTTATAATTTACTTAATAACTAATAATTTTAAAAATATAGGTTATTACACCTTTATAAAAAACTCTACAATGTAAATTGAAAGGGTCCCTACTAGAAAAATGGCTATCCCTAATATCACTGCTAGTGGCGCACTATGGAGATGGTGAGCAACCGCTATATAGCAGTACCGCACCAGTTCTAGGTGCTCCACTAATAGTTAGGTTACGAGTGGCGCATCGGGGGAGGAAAAATCCGCTAAACACGGCTGTAACCAGGTCCGTTCGATCAAGAGACATGTACGGTTCGGATCATTTGGATCAGCATTCGGTGCATCCCGCCGCTAGACACCGCTGTTAAACCTTTGGTGCACCCACTGGGGGTGTTTTATTTGTGTAATGAATAACATTCGGCCGTAGGCCCAATACTTGTAAGATATATTTGCCTATCTGGTTGTTGTGAAATGTTTGCCAGCTCATCTTTGTGTTTTCCAACCGTGGCTCTTTTTTCTTTGCTTTTTTTCTCTCGTAACCGCGTGCTCTCGCCAACTGGACAACCGACTTGCGGTCTATAGCTGGATCGAAGAGTGGATTTTGAAAAATAGGGTAAATACTTTTGGGCCTTAGACGTTTTTAACACAAAGATAAGGAGCAGGAAAAGTCGAGTGCCCCTTGCCGACTATTGGTTAGCCGGCTTGGTCACTGTCAAATGTAACTGTTTTCGTCCATGTCCAACTTTGGTTTATCTCAAAATAATCTTCCAACTGGCGGCTTTGACTGGCCCTGCTCTCCCCGATATTACAGTCGACGTGCAGTCTGCATCCGAATCGAATAGTAGCTCGGCCAAAATCATCACTCTTCTTATTTTTTAAGATAGATCTTCATGGACCGGCCGATCAGATCGCAGATGTTGGGAACTGTAGAATCGTCAGAACGTGTTCCCTTACCGATAATTTCGATCGTATGAATAGAGTAATTACAATGCCCACAATTTGTCAAACGCAACTGTGTGTACTTCAGAGCCCACGCGTGATACGTTTTGGTCTTCAGTGATGTCACGTTCGTCGCCCATGCTTCACTTTTGGCCAGAGGGTCGATATTCCTGGCGTGTGCTTTATACTCATTGCACACAGTTTTGCGCTATCGTGTGTGATACAGGGGGCTTAATAGCTGCGGTCGGTACTAGTGTTTACTACTATCATCTCATCTTCATATGTGGAATAAACAACATCAGGGGGCATCTTCATACGTGGATGACTACCACCTGGAAGCTCGGGTTGTCTACGGGGTTATAGAATTCAACCATATCAGGTGATACCTTCACCTTTACCAAGGTATCCCTCATGTACACAAGCGCGTAGTAGTTCTCCTTTCCATCTGCCGGCCCAACACTGCTGATGGTGAGCGTCCGCTGCACCATCGTGTTCGTCTGCACTATAATGCTCGGGTAATTCTGTTGGAAACCCTACACGCTAGCAGAAATGGTCGAGCAGTTGAGCTCCAGATCGCTGATCAGGTCCTAGATGTCAACATGGACCGGGGTCGGTGAATAAGTTACAGATGAACGCAACTTAGTTGATGGTGTTCATATCGTAGACAATGTTGGGGTAGGTGGTGGCCTGGGATGTGATTTGCCCGCCCTAGATGTCGAAGAGCATGGATCTTTGCTTCTCCTCATTGAGGATGACGTTCCCAATGTTTACATATCTAAATACATTATAAAAATATAATCCGTGAAACATCACGTAAGCAAGTGTGCAGGGTGGCATTGCCCCCTCCTACCTAACAAATTCATCATATTGTTCCTATTATTGCAACGGAAGCCGAAGGAGAGGTCTTAGTTGCCCTCCCCTCAATTTTCTGGCATCCCGTCGTCGTTGAAGGAGGGATGCTAGGAGTGGGTTCCGGTGTCGATGCTGCTGATAACGACCCCTTTGGCGTAGTAGGATTCAACTAAAACGTAGCCTACATTCTTGGTGAGGCCTTGGAAGTCGGGGTTCGAGTGGTGGTGGGGTTCATGTTCCAGGAGAGGAACGGCCATCCGTAGTCGGTCTTCCAAGAGACAACATTGAGTTCCTGCCTTGTGAGCCAGGTGGCAAAGACGTAGAAGATGGTGTCGTATGAGATGCCATCCTTAATGAAGGCATCGAAAAAGAAATTTAGGTGCCACTCGCGGTGTGCCACCTCGTTCATGGTGAGGTGCGTGTCATTCACGCGTGACTTCAACATGACTATGTACATCCTGTAGTTTGCTTGGTTGGGGCCCTTTGGCATACCATCTATTATGCAATCAGACATCTTCATACACCGAGCATCATCACTTATAAATAACAGGCCATCAACTAATTCTTTACCAGGCAATAGAAAGTAAATTTTCATACTTTCTTTGAAGGTAATGTGATCACCAAGGAAGCCTTGAGCTTTGGCAAAGATAACTTGTCCCTCTCTATCTCTGACATTGCCTCATCTCCACCAACATAGTCCAATTTTGTCCCAACTCGAAATAAATTGGCCACAAACATGAAATCGCACATTCAATTTCTCGTTTGGATCCATAATGACAACACAAACCTTGACCTGCATTGCCACACAATTTTGACATCAATCAAACGGCTGGACAACTCATACGATCTAGATGCAAAATCAAATCCATCTTTTTGGCAGAAACAAAACGCCTAAAACCCTAGTGAGAGAAAATCATTAGCGTTGGATGCGATTACAACAATACTGCAAGGCGAGGGAAACGGATTACCGGCGCCTTCTTCAGTCACCGTGATCTTCCTTTCCTCACTGATATCAATCACCGACCGCCATTGCTACTTGTAGAAGGGGGGGGGGGGGGGAGAAACAGGGGAGGGGTGGGCGTATGTGCGGTTTGATCGTGAGATTTAAGTGTGGGACTGGGTGGGGGCTTGAGCATTCCCCGCCTCTCTGTGCCATGTATGCAATCCCACCAAATACAAATGAGCTCTCACGCACAAAGGGCCGGGATAAGCTGGAATTAGAGAAGATGGGGTGCCAATTCCCGGGATTTGGAGATCAGAGTTTTCTTCAGACTTGGAGTACTAAGTTAAAGCTTTTTTCAGACTTTTCCCTTCATTATAGTACTGTTTGTCCAATCAGCGTCTGCATATTTTTCAGTTTTACTCAAAAAGTTTTTTATTTCTTCTTTTTTCATGGCCATTTTCCCATCCAGCATTTCAGCACCCCAATCTAATTAAGCCTGAGCGGTAAATGGACCCAAGAAACATCACATTTTCTTTTAGGATAAACATACTCTCACATCTATTGGTGCCATGAAACATCACATATCTATGGTGCAAGCATTCTCTGCTGGTAGCCTTTGACTACAACCCCACAATTTTTCTGAGGGAACATGAGTAAAACCTCGAAACTCAAAACCCAAAAACAAAAGAAGACATCACTTGGGAAACAACTGCAAGGCAGTGGCCTCGGAGAGGGAAGAGCGACAAACACAACACAAAACTCTCTTCGTCTTCCTCTTCTGACGCGGCCGCTCACAGTTCCCGGATGCTCATGCCGATCACCCGATAACGGCCTCTGACAAGGTAAGTAATGAAAAGCTCATAAACTTCGGGGCCAGAGATCTAGGCGGCGAAGTTGGACGAGGAACGGTAGGTCGTGCCGGCCGACCAGCCGGCGGGGATGGCGTTGGTGACCTCCAGCACCTTGCCGGTGCCCGAGGTGAGCCGGAACGAGAACGGGGCGCGCAGTGGCTTCCCGTTGTTGGACTGGATGAGCCAGAGCGCGCCCCACGACTGCCGCATCGCCGTCCACGGCTCGCCGTGACCCGCGTGGTGGCCCGGCGAGCAGCCGCCCTGCATGACGTCCACGGCGGCGAGGTCTCCGTCGCCGGCCTGGAACATGATCAGCACGGAGAGGTAGTACGGGTTGGACCCCGCGTCCACCTTGAAGGCGATCTTCATGCCGTTGTAGTTGCACGGCACCCTGAGAGGGAATCAAAATTGTTTAACCACTGTTAGGCACGGCTTAAATCCATATATGTGGGTCGATCAACGTGAACCTCACTACGATTATACGGTAAATATCGAACGCATTTTCACCTGGCGTAGTGGACCTTGAGTTGTCCGGCGGAGCGGAGGCGATCGGCCATCCCCCGGTTGGCCATGGCGCCGAAGGCGGTGCCGCTCAGGTCGAAATGGTCCTCCGACGAGCATATGCCGTCGGGGCAGGAGTCGGTGATGACGACGGTCACCGGACGACCGGAGCAGGCGCTGTTTCCGGTGCACCTCACCTGTAATTAACCCACCCACTGAGACTTAGGGACACCCAACTTTGCACTTCGATTCACCGATCGACTGATGTAGTATCCACGTACCTGATAGCATGCACCGCAGCCTTTGCCGCCCTTGAAGAAGGAGGCCCCGCCGGCGGCGATCATCGACGAGAAGGGCTTCTGGCCGACGGCGCTTTGGTAACCACACGCGCCACCGTCGCTGCCGGCGCCGTAAGGGCTCCCGTACCAGGTCGCGCCGCCCGGTGACCAGGACGGGCTGCTAGGGCGCCTGGTGACAGTGGGGCTCGCCGTCCGGTAGCAAGAGACGGGGGTTGCGAAAAGCGAGAGGATGACGAGGGCCGCCGCAAACAGCAGTGCGCCTGGACTAGCCATTGATGATCGATCGATCAGGAGATATAGGTAGATCGATCAATGAGACTGGCTAGATTGAGTACTATGAACTCGGAGTTTGTTGCAGGACTAGTGCGGTTTGGGTAGGTTTATATAGGGCCATGGTTCTACGTGTTGTAAACGTGGGAGCAAATACGTTTAGTCGTGCGCACACGAATTATTGAGGCGAATTACGTGGCGGCAACTAAGGTTTAGGGAGAGGGTGCGCATACATGCATGCACTGTGGTCAACTGAGACGGAGCAGCCGATCCTTTGATGACGGAGCCATGGCGGTGAGAGCTCTCGATTAGCTCCGGAGATTCAGGGGTAAAGTGGTTTTATCTTTTTTTTAAGGGGTAAACACTTTCTTTATTCATTCATAACCCATGTTGGGTCATGTGGATCTTCAATCCATAAGTGTCTATTCTGATTTAAACTAGAAGCAAACTTAACTAAGCGATGAGCATCGGGATTATAATTTCTTCCTTCCCAAACAAAAGAACATTGATCAAACAAAATCTTATTTGCTACTATCTCCGACGTAATCATACTATGAAGGCCTCCTGCTCCCTCCCTTATGTCAGCGATCGTATTTTTGGAGTCCCCCGATATGATAATCTTTGAGAATGTAAGGTCTTGAGCCAACGCCCGAGCCTCTCTGCAGGCCATCATCTCCAGTCAAGCTGGGTCCGAGATCCCTCGAAAACCCACCGCAGACGAGCCTCTAAACGTGCCCGTGTGATCACGGCACACCGCCGCCACCGCTCCAACCTCCCCATTCCTGGAGACGCCCCCGTGAACTCTGATATGCACTACTCCCTGGTCAGGAGGATTTCAAGCTCGCCTGACTGCTCCCCCTCGGGTCCCAGGGACAGCAGTAGCGGGCGCTGCAATGAGCTCGAGATCCCTGATAGAATTGCGCACAAACATGTAGGTAGACAACGGAATTTGGTGAATTTCTTCATGAATCAACTTCCTACGAGCATGCCAGATTTCCCACATGGTAATGAAGACCGTAGCAGCTGCCTGCTTACTCACAGAACCCAAGACTTCGGCAATCCACACCTTAGCACTCGACGCCCTGATCTCTGATAGATGCTGGAACATATCGCTTTCATCCATAGCCCACACTGCCCTTGTCATGTTGCATTCTAGGGGTGAGTGCCTCCATGAGTCTAGACACCCGCACACCTGACAATTTTCAATGATATCCATGTTCCTCTTCTTACGGACATCCTTTGTCGGGATTGATTGCTTTGCCAACCTCCACATAAATGTCGCGCCTTCCCAGGAACATTGCATCCCCATAAATCCTTCCAGTCCTTCGATTCTGCCTCCATATTAGATTGCGCAGGTCTATGCTCTAGCCAATCCTCTCTTCGAAGTTTTGTTCTAACTAACATCCGATATGTTGACTTCACCGTGAACATCCCCTTTTTCTCAGGTGCCCACTCCCATATATCTTCAATATTTCTTGTGCTCAAAGGAATTCTCATAGTGATTTGTCTATCCACAGGCAGGAAAAGTTTCTCGAACTTCTCTAAGTTCCATGACGCCGTCGGCCCATCTATGATTTCATGTACTAGTACGAGTGGATTCTCGGCCAAGCATGCAATAGGCCTCATGTTAACCTCTCTTGGTAGCCAGTTTGTGTCCCAAATCCCTGTCGATCTGCTATTACCTATCCGTTTTATCAAGCCAGGCTGTAAGGTGTCCCTTCCCTCCAAAATTGCTCTCCAAATTTTGGAGGGATGGCTCCCAAAACCAGCAGAAAGAAACTCTGTCTCCGGGAAGTAAACGACTTTAAGCATCCGAGAAGCTAAGGTCTCTGGGTTCTGCATAATCCTCCATGCCTGCCTTGCTAAAAGGGACAAGTTAAACAACTCAAAATCCTTGAACCCCAACCCTCCCATATTTTTCGGTTTTGTCATATCATGCCAAGAAACCCACGCAGGCTTCCTCTTCCCGTCTTTTGCTACCCACCAAAACTGCCTTATCAGCTTGTTTAACCGTTCTATGAGACCTTTGGGTAGTTTAAAACAGGACATTGAATATACTGGCACTGCTCTGTAGACTTGATGAGCACCTCCTTCCCTGCTGAAGAAAACAACTTTTCCAACCATCCTTTCACCTTTCCCCATAGTCTCTCGTTGAAGTATTTAAAGTGGTCTTATCCGGTTGGTTGGGATTGTGCCTATATGTGTGTACATGGGGGTCAAATAGTACTCAAATGGCTGCCCCCTCTTACAGGTGATCGTCCAAAAAAGTAAAAAATGAACATTGAACTTATAGGTGTAAGCTAAATCAAACAAAGAATGTGTAATCCCTAAAAAAATTGTGTAATATCGGAAATGGGTACTCTGAACTTGTCAATCGCGATCTATTTTAGGTTCTATTTGCTGAGTCGGACCGGTTCATTAATGCAGTCGCTCGCGTCCCTCCTACATCATAGTTGTAGGTTCACTCGCTTTGTTCTAGTTTTCTTTTTCTTTTTATCCTTTACGTTTTCATTGATTTTTCATTAGTTTGGTTCAGTTTTGTTTTTTTATTCATTATACTTTATGTGTTTACTGTTTTTTATTCGTTATAATTTTGCTTTTTATTTTTATTTTTTTCTTGATTTTCTTCATATTATTTTTTATCTTTACCGGTTTTAAATGGTCTTTTTTGACACACGCCTACCTTTTCTTAGTATACAATTTACATTTTTAGCACACATGTGTAATATTTCTAATAAACCTTGCACATTTTTTGAATAGATTATGAATCTTTTTTTAAAATACATGTTTTTAGAATTTTTCTAAATACACAGCAAGTCAGCAACATTATTCAAAATACACATTGTACATTTTATTAATGAAAATAATAATATTTTAAAATTTTCTATAAAACTTCATTAAAAACACTTTCCTAAAAACATATTTTTAATACACTTTGGACATTTTCATAGATCAGGTACCCTTTTTGAAATACATGTTTTCAGCACTTTTATGAATACACGGTAAAAATTCCTGAAATACATGTTGTACATTTTCTTAATGAAAATAAAACATATTTTTGAACTTCCATAAAAAACTTCCCTAAAAACATAGTTTTGAATATGTGGTAATATTTTTTAAACTTCCCGAAAAAACTTCCTAAAAAATAACTTTCTCAAGAAAACATATTCTTAAATAACACAAAGCCTTTGGAGTGCGGATTTTGTAGTAACACAAGCGATACATGTCATATCCACATCATTCATCCGTGCATCGAGATCCGCGTTATACTTGCATGTCAAGATAAATAGGTTAGTGGGGATGAACTATTTAGGTATTATAGATTCATCATTACTTGAACATCCAAGGTGTTGATTTCTGATCCAGAAGCTTCATCCATCTCTATATACCTTGTCTGGCAAGATGTCACTAGGTGGCAGTACCTCAAATGAATCCAATCGTTCGAAGAGAAGCCTGCTCGAGACCAGGCTCTGTTGAAGGGAAGGATCCATGGGGAAAGAGTTCTCAACGGCGATCGCGTGGTGCCGCCGAGAATAGAAAATACCCTAACGTGAGGG
This sequence comes from Bromus sterilis, assembly GCA_950022295.1. Taxonomy (NCBI): domain Eukaryota; kingdom Viridiplantae; phylum Streptophyta; class Magnoliopsida; order Poales; family Poaceae; genus Bromus; species Bromus sterilis. The sequence goes on from OX465596.1 coordinate 13,987,042, forward strand.
ACTAAAAAAGAGGTATTTGTCTAGTCAATATCCTTCTATTTATAGCCATTTCTATGGGCATATGCCTATATCGGTAAAGTATGCCCTGGTTTGAGTTAAAGAAATCCTTAGTGGTGGTGCACCTGAGCCAGGACTATATCTCGCTTACTGCAAGATGTAGTGTAGCCCAGCCACTCGTGCTCTGGGTCATGGATCGGCCACGTATTGTAGCACATTTTTTTCTCATTACTTTGCACAGTTTTTTCGGTCTTGGTTTTTGTTCTTTTTTCAATTTTCCCTATTTATCGACTTTCAACACTTTTTTTTCTGTTCCACTTCGCCTCTTCATCGGTTTTCACGTTTTTCTTTATTTTTTCACGGGTTTTGCACCATTTAAGTTAGTTTTTTGTGTTTCTTCACTAATTTTGTTTTGTTTTTGGCATTTCTTCATTGGTTTTTTTTCTACACTTGTCTACTTTTAGATAAGTATATTTTTAGTGTACATGTCAAAAAATTTCTTGACGCATGTTTACTATTTTTTAAATACATGATGTACATTTATGAGAATACATGTTTTGAAGATTTTTTTCGAATACATGTTAAACCATTCTCCAATACAGTTGTGCAGTTTTTAATGTCAATAAACATTTTCTAAAACAATTCTCCAATACAGTTGAACAGTTTTGAATGTCAATAAACATTTTTGAAAACTTCATAAATATGTTCTTTCTTTTTTCAACAGAAGACAAATTTTTCATACACATCAGGAACATTCTTTTATACATGTTTAACATTTTCAAATACATTATTAACATTTTTCAAATGCATGTTTTGTTTATATTTTTTCATACACATTGTATACTTTTGGTATACATAAAAAAATCAAGATTAATATTTAAAAATAAATGAAACACTTTGTCAAACACTTGATTTTGAAAAAAATTGAATACACTTTCAACATTTTTTTAATACTAGTTGAGTCATCCTTTTTAAAAACTCCATGAACATTTTTTATGAATTGTAAATAAGTTTTTAAAAAAATTCACGAATATAATTTGGAAGCAGGTGAACATTTTTTAATGTAATGTTAATTTGTTTTTGAATGTACTCCCTGCCCCATAATGTAAGATGTCTTGAAAAAACATCTTACATTGTTGGATGGAGGGAGTACAAACCATCTTGTTGAGTTACACAAAAATTTATTTACATTGTATAAAGATTTTTTTATTTAAATGTCACATAGATTTTTTGAAAAGTGTGTAATAGCTTGCATCATCATTTTTAATAGGTCAGGGCCATATCCGGCTTGCATCATCATTTTTTTGGCAATATGCTTGTGTAAATAAGATTGAATATAAACTGGTATGGTACGCAGCATAGCACATGCATTAATACAAATACACATATATTACTAGGCACTGATAGAGTGCACTTGAGTTATCATTACATGTGCTTACACATCCACATAAACATCGACTAAACGGCCAACCGGGGAGAACTATACCCATGCATGCAGCCAGCGCCTCCTCCTCATCGCCCTTATTTCAGTTCGAAGTAGTAGCACTTTCGTGTATGTATGCGCTACCCATCGAGCTATATATACCCCACACACACACATAATTGGTTTATACTACCCCACGCACATATTTGGTTACGTGCATGTTGCGTCATCCATGCATGCAGTGCAATCGACACGCAAGTATACGTAGGGAGCTCATATACGGATTAGTAGTTGACCGCCGACTGGTACGCGGCGCCGGCCTTCCACCCGACGGGGATGACGTTGCTAGCGACGAGCTTCTTGCCGGAGCTGGAGGTGAGGCGGAGGGAGAGCGGCGCCTGCAGGGCCGAGCCGGCGTTGAGCTTCCACACCGCGCCCCACGAGTGCTGCATCGGCGTCCATGCCGCCGCCGCCGACCCGCTCTGCATGAGGTCCACGCCAGAGAGGTCGCCGTCGCCGTTCTGGTACTGCACGAGCACCGCGAAGTAGTTCGGGTTCGAGCCGGCGTCCACCACGAAGGTTAGCTTCACTCCGGCCCAGTTGCACTGCACACTGCACATCATCGATCACACGCGGAGTAAGAAAGAACCAGTTAGTAACTCGGAGAATCAAGAGCACAGCTCAGCTGCATGGCCATGGAAAACAGTGCATGTGCCGGCTCGTGGTTCATGGCGACAAAGGTAACAAATGATTAGAGGTTCCAAAGGTGCGTGACGAGCATGTGGCGTGTAGAGAACCCTGCCCGTTTCAAGGGAGGCAGGGTTAGGGTGTGCGTCCATGGGGATGCGGGCGTACCGGGTAAACTGGATTTGGAGGACGCCGGCGGCGCGCAGCTGGTCGGCCTGGCCGGCTTTCGCCATGGCGCCGAACGCCGTCCCGCTCAGGTCGAAGTGCGGCTCCTCCAAGCACGGCCCGCCGGGGCACTCGTCCGTGATGACCACCGTCACCGGGCTGCTCGAGCACGCCGCGTTACCGGTGCATTTCACCTGAATTAATTAACACGTACGACAAAAGGTCACACAACCAAGAAACCACACATGCATGTGAGACCTTGATTACAGATTTTAGCTAGGGTTACGCACCTGGTAGCAAGATCCACAGCCCAGTCCAGATGCGTAGAGGGAAGGGCCGCCGGCGGCGATCATGGACGAGAACGGTGGCTGGTCGACGGCATTCTTGTACCCGCACGCACCACCTGCACACGTATGCAAATTAGCATGATAAATATGATGATATGAAACTAAAACATGAGAGCTTATGATCGATTCTAGCTCGACTCTTTTTCTTTTCATGAAACATACTAGACTAACTAATTATACATCAGTTTGGAAAGTATTTATGGTGATTAGTGAAGTAAGTTACAACTCTCATGCATGTACTCGTGTGACAATGACATGATGGGCATATAAGTACATACCATCACTCCCGGCGCCGGTAGCGGCACCATACCATGTAGCGCCGGCATTAGACCAACTGGCGAGCTTGCGGTGGAACTCAACGGACGCACAAGGGAGGATGACGGACGCGAGAACGGCAATGGCGATGAAGGAGTGCAGGAGCTGGAACCTGGAAGCCATAGCTAAAGGAGCTGCTACTCGTGGGCTCTTGCAAGGATTGGGAGGAGACAAGTAGATCGATGAGGAATGGTGTGTGTTATGTTGGGTGGCTGGTTGTTCTCTATTTATAGGCAGCAAAACGGTGAATTGTGGCTCAGTGAGCGTCCACATGCATGCATGCAGACGGATCTGTGTGGCTCCGTTGGATTGTGTCATGCATATGGCACATGGCTAAGGGCATAAAGTCAATGTGTTATGTCCATTTGAAATGTGATTAGCTGCATATTTACTTAACTACGTACCTAGCAACCTAGCTAGCAGATGGGATTGATAGATAGGGAGGGTCCTTTGTGTGTAGTTCACTTGTGGATCCGTAGTTGGATCGATCGGGACCATTGGCACTTCCAACTTCCAAGCTAAATTAGAGTTCTGTTTGTACATCCATCGGTTGGAATCTGTTTTAGAGTACTCCAATTTAGTTCATAGTTCATACTCCCTTTATTTTTCTATTTTGCATATAAGATTTATTTGAAGTCAAAAGTTATAAAATTTAACTATATTTATATTAAAAATATCAATATCTGCAATATTAAAGTTATAGCATATGTAATGAATTAATGATGCATCTAATGAATTTGATTTTTTAATTATGGATAATGATATATAGTATTTTATAAAGTTTATCAAAGTTTATAAATTTTGAATTTCAACATTTTTTTACGCAAAGTAAAAAAGAAACGAAAGAAATACATAGTAACAATACTCATCACTGTTAGTCTCTAAGAGCATAAACCATGCTCTAATGTCTAATCCAAGTACTCTAATTTAGTATTTCCTTTGTTTCTTTTTATTTCGCGTATTAGATTTTTGATAAGTCAAACTTTGTAAGCTTTGATCATATTTATTTTAAGAATTATCATTATCTACAATACCAAATAAATATAATCTGGAAGTATATTTCATGATGATGAATCTAATGATTGATGTCGAATTTATGTTGTGAATTGTTCATATTTTTCATATGAAATTGGTTGAACTTTGAAATTTTTGACTTCAGGCATTTTTAATACGCAAAGTAAAAAAAACGGAGGACGTACTGCTCGCCATTTATTTTAGGGAAAATTTTGTTTTTGCCAACATTGCTTACGCCACTCTAAAATTTGACTTATCACTTTTACCAATCTTAGCTTTTAACAATACATCACAAATGCCGTTTTGTGGCAAAAGCACTAGTTTTGTATTTCATTTTTGCCACCTTAGCTTTTGACAATGTGTCATAGTTGCCACAAAAAATTATCGCTTTTGCCACCAATTGGCAATTATGATGTATTGTCAGAAGCTATGTGTGGCCAAAGTGATAAGTCAAATTCTAGAGTGACAAAAACAAAATTGGCAAAAGCTAGAGTGGTAAAAACAAAGATTTTCCTTTATTTTAATGATACCCACATACATACTGTTGAGGGAGACCGTTATTTCGGTTAGGCACGTAAGAACGTGGCGAGCTAAAAGCTCTTGCTAATGCCGAGACGCATCTCCCTCTTCTTCTTCCTCCCTCCCTCCCTCCCGGGTCAACAACAAACACAAAAACCTCCCGCCTACCCCGAAATCCACGCGCGCGTATCTATCAGTATCAGCCGCCGCCAAATCCTGTTCCCGTCAACTCCCCATGATCGCTCCTCTCCGTCCGTTGCCGCGATCGGACGGAAGCCGCCCGCGGACCCGCTCCCGGCCGCCGCCGCCCCCTGCATGCGGCGATCGAGCAGCACAAGGCGTGATTCCGGGCAGCTCTGCCGACCCCGTGGATTCCGTCTCCGCTCCAGAATCTCACGTTAGGCCGGCCGGGATATCCGAGCGCCACATGCAGGGAGCTCTGGCTCTGGGTGTCTATGGAGTACTGTGGCCGGCGAACGACGTTTCATGGATCGTGGAGGAGTTAGCTTGCACGGGTCGTGGTGGTCGTCATAAGTGCGCGGGCGGTTGAGTACTGTGATCAGGTCAGAAAACTAGTAGTAGTAGAGTGGATCTTCTTCTGTCCCGGCGACCCGGAACGGCACGTAACGTGATGATGTTGCACCACCGCCCTACCTCTGCTGCAGATGCAGGCATCGCCGGCCCTCCCGGCGACCGATTCGCATGCGCACCTTGTTAACAAACAAAAGTTTTTTCAAGTAACATTGCCGTTTATTTACAGATGAATCAAACCCCTTGATCATCCTTCACCTATTATCCCAGTCTCCCCGATTCTTCAACCTTACACACACATTTTAAAATTTTGAGGGATTCTTTGCCATTTCTCTTCCACTTTGAATCGTCGAACAACAACAACAACAATGTAGAAGGAATTAGCGTACCCACCAAACTCCTCTATGCACATGCACCGCTGCTTCAACCATGACATCTCCCACCCACATCTACATGTTACGCTCTCTTATCGTCCCCCCTTCTTCCTCACCTTACTACTCCGAGAGGCCTCGTTGGTCAAGTCCATCGTGATCTGCGCGCTAGCTTTTTGCATGTAAAATGCCTACATGTATATATGACAGCCACCTTCTTGACCACATGAGAAATACCATCGCCTTTCTTGTCGTGGATGTTCATGTTACACATTTTTATAGGACAAATTTCATCAACATGCATGTTAGATGGATTTACTCTATCGATGATGTGAAAATTAAACTGGATAGCTTAGTCGAAGATTTGTGCAATTCTAATTTAAAATAATATTCTTGTATCTAATAATTTCCTAACATTCATATCCATACCATTAGCGGACATGATTATCACACATCTGATCGTTGGCTTGGCATCGAAGGTTTTCTTGAAAATTCATTAGCGGGAATGATTAACACACATTCAGTCAATGGCTTGGCATCAGATATTTTCTTGTAATTTTGGTTGGCATGCATTGCAATTTCGTAGGTTCATACATATCAACATCTGGTTTATTTTGTTCTCCCTTCAACAACTTTGGTTTTTGTTGTATATTGATTACCCTTATTTGGACCTTTTTCATCTGGTTGTCCGAAATACGGTGCTAATAGTATTTGGGTAAGATTGTATCACCCTTAGGTCTAGAGAATGATATTTTTTTTGTATGTACGAGGTCTAGAGAATGATCTTCTCTTTGTGTATGCATGTTTATTGATACTATTTACTTGCAAAATGGTCTCATTTATGGATTTAGGGTTTAGGGTTGTTTTTGCCCCTAATTTATCTAGCGCATTTTTGTCTTAACTTGCTAGGATAATTTATAATAGTTTCTAGAGGTATTGAATTTTCAGCTTCGTAGTTCGTTGTAGTTTTTGTTGCTCAAGTTCATCTTCAGTAGTACTGAAAATATATCTACCCGCGCGTTGCAGCGGGGATTCCTTTTAAAACTATATTACGTAAATAAAAAGGTATAAATGTTATGATACATTAAGTTATCTAAGTGAACATGCCAAATTCAATTTGTCATAGTTGAGGTATTAAATATAAAGATTATTAAATATATTAAATATTTGCAAGAAAAATAAAATGATTAGAAGATGGTTGATGTGAAGTTTGCATACAAAGATTTAAAAATATGTTAGTGAAGATGACATAAACAATTGATTGGCTAAAAGAATGGATGATACGGTTAATTTACATGTGAAGATAGACAACTTAAATGCCTTTATAATGGGCGACACGGATAATTAATTGTCTAAGAAAATGGGTGATATTGATAGCTTGCATGTGAAGATAGACCATTTAAATGATTTTATAGTGGGGTTTTCCTTTGTAAGAGTTATAGATTTTATCTCTTTTATCATTTATATTTCTAGCACTTGTATCATTTACTATCATATGTAAACATTTTTTACAGTGCAAATGGTCAAGATTTAACTGTTGAGTAGTTATTTTTCTATCTACATAGTTCAATAATTTTTTTTGAGTAACACTGACATTGTTTATTTTTCTATTTAAGGTTAACTTTGCTTATAACTCTAGTATACATCATTTAAACACACACATTTAGTCCTGATTAGTATAATATCCGCTCTTTTGTTTTTTGTTTCTATAAATTATATTCTTCAACACTTAAGAACTTTTTACTTTTCTATGTAAACACTTCTTCCAGTGACAATGTTCACGATTCTAGTATATCCCTCGGTAGGGTATCTCGAACTAGACGATCGAGAGTCAATGGTAGCAAAAGACGAGAATTTACCTAGGTTCGGTCTTTTCTCAGAGATAAAACCTTACCCCTCACATATATTTTTGTATATTTCAAATTATTTGTCTTTCTTTTTTTCACACGTGTAATTTTTTTCATCATCATATTCTATGGATAGCCGCCGCTACCTCTGCCGCCCGATTCCGTCCACGATGTTATCATGGGAAACTACCGCCTTTAGTGAGCTACAAACGACGCACTGCAAAAACAACTTTCTTTTTATTGTGAGATTAATCCACCTTCTATTTCAATTTTATTCTCTCACGAGCACCATAGAAAATAAGAGATTAAGGATTTCAGGATCATTGTCTTATTACTTATTTTGAAATTTATGTGTATCATGCATTCTATCATTGCCTATTAATACCGATGATATTATGCGTAGATATAAAAATAAGCATGATCTTAAATAGTTGCTACCATATTATTTGTAATAAAGAATTTTATTTCTGTATTTTTTCCTTTTCGGATGATGAATTTTTCTATTTTTCTTTCCTCGGTTTTATGTTGAAATCTGTACTGTGTTTTTGGTTTCGTATTCGAGTGGTGTATGATATTATTATTGTTATTAACTGTACCTAAAGCCCCCCCCCCCCCCCCCCCCGAGTGAGGCATTTGGATCCCGGGCTCCATGGAGCCCGGTTTTTTGAAAAAATCGAAATTAAAAAAAAAACTGAAAAAAATATGCAAGTATGTAAGGATGTAATGTAAATGTGTGTACAATTTCATGATAAAATACCTTGAAGTGCGGCCTGTGTGAAAAAGACAAATTCATGGTCTAGGAGGATGAATAGTATCATGTGTTAACAGCCCCCAGATTTATTATTTTTGCACAGCCCTCATTTCAATGTATTTCGTCCTGAAAATTTACACACTTGTGAGTTATACCTTCATGTAAATCTGTATTTTTTCAAAAAAATTTAACATAGAAATATGAATTTTAATGAATTTTCGAGTTCAAATTTAAAGTGAGCCAGTGAGGCCGAGCTCCAAAAGGCATTTCCGCTCCCCCCTCAACCTATCTATATTGTGTAATCTTTTTTTTAGTTTGGCCTATAATGTCTAATCCATCTACAAATTTTTGTTTGAACCAAGAAGGGTGAGAGACCGATTGGATGGGGCCACCAACGAGCCTGCAATACACGTCATGCTCTATTGGTCGGCCCATTTTCATTCTTGTTTTTTATATTTATTATATATTTAATGTTTAGCATATATATTTCAGTAATTAGTTTACTTAAATTTTTATAAACATTCACCACACATTTAATAAATGTTTGTTCAACTAAAAAAATACATGCAATTTTCTAAAAAAAGATCATGATCCCTCATTCAAAAATATGATCTAAAATTTACAAATTTTCAATATTTATTCGAGTAGAAATGTTCAATATGTATTTTTTTTTCTTCTGAAAAGTGCTCCTTTCGATATTTCTAACAATATGTTTTCTGCAGGTTCATGAAGATGATCCTTTCGATATTCCTCAACCTACTTCGTCTTTTGGGTACAATGACACACTAGTCTCTTATCGATCACGACACCCCACCATGGCCACGTGGCATGACCGCCTTTGTCGTCGCCGATTGCAGTGGCGAAATCACGCTGTGGTTACATAATCAAACGATTACACAACTAATGATATGATATATATTTCAAAGATTAATGTCTTATCATTAGTTAAAAAATTTAAGAAAACAAACTATACAGTCTCACATGTAATTTGCTTTGTCTAGGTAAAAAGAAATCCTAATTAACTTTTCATGCAAGTAGGTTGGTCACTAAATCTAGTAATTTTCTTTTTATAGTTAAACTTTCCTCTTTTTATTTTATCCACATGTGTGACTTTCTTCATCATCATGGTCTATGAACAACCGTTGAAGCCTCCCCCCGTTATCGTACGAACAACTTTCTTTTTATTGTGTGTTTGATCCTCTTTCTATTTCCATTTTATTCTCTTATGAGCACCATAGAAAATAGTAGATTAAGGATTTCTTGTATCGTTGTCTCATTACTTATGTTAAAATCGATGTATCCCATATATTATATCATTATCTATTACTATCGATGATATTATGCTTATATATCAAAAGAAGCATGATCTCAAAGAGCTTCTACCACTAATATGTTTCAAATAAAGTACTATACTTTTTGTCTTTTCTTTCTTTCTTTTTGTTATGATTTTTACTATTTTTTACCTCAGCCTATTTTTTTGTTTCATATCTGAAACTTGTAAGACGTTTGTTTTCATTATTTACTTAACTTGGGGGGGGGGGGGATTCCCTCCACCCTCAACTTATGATGTCTAGTCTATATGTAATTATTTTTTGATAAAGCTTGGCGTCACAAAGCTTAGATTATTTACTATCGCACATTGTCACAAACTGCCTCTAGAAAGCTGGAGTTGGTTGAAGGCATCAGGGGTGCTCGAGTTTTTCGCCTGGGTTATCAGTGTCCCCGTCACCATCTTTAACACTGTCCCAACCACTGCTCGTGCTCAAGGGTGAGCGATGAGACTTATAAATAATTAACCATTGTATATATGTGTGTATTGGTTTGGTAGACATGACAAGTTGTATTGATATACTTATTGTTTGACACACTAATAATAATAGGGACAATTACATTGTTGCCCTTAGTCAGAACCCACCCATGAGCTTTGCACTTAGATTTGTTTTCTACCTCTTTCGATCCCCTTTGACCGTTTGACCAATACATTAAAAATTAATCACAAATTCCTATGAACTGAGGAAAATGCAAGTACAATATCAAAATATTCAGAAAAATTATTACCTTTATGTGCATATCATTTGCACTTAGGGAATGCATTTTTTTAACTATCCGAGGTTTTTAGTGTTATTGACGTTATTAAACATAAAATATAAAAAATAACATTTGTCATGAATAAAAATGACATGTACGTGATGTTTTTTGAACATTTGAATATCTTATTTGCATGTTTTTAGTACATATGAACTAATTATAAATTTTCATACTTTGAAAATCCATTACAAGTTTATAAACTTATAAAAATGCAATTAAGATATTCAAATGTTCATAAAACATCACATACATTTGTAAGTCATTTTTATTCATGAAAGACATGTTGTTTATACCTTCTTATGTTTAATAACGTTAATAAAATTATTAACCTTGGTTAGTTAAATAAATACTTGTCATGAGTGCAAATGATATGCACATACAGGTAATGTTTTTCTGAACATTTTGATAACTTATTTGCATTTTTCTGATTTCATATGGATTTGTGATGAATTTGGAAAATATTAGTCAGATGATCAAATGGCATTTGAACGAGCTTAGACAAAAAATCTAAGGGCAAAATTGAGAAAATTCAAAAAGTAAGGGCAAAACCCGTGGTTAGGTTTCGACTAAGAGAAAAATGCAATTGTCCCATAATAAGAAATTATTATTATTATTATATCAATAACTATTGTGTCATTATAAATTATTGTATTATTAATAGTAATAACTATGTTTTTATAAATCTTTATCTCTCCTTAATTTAATTTAATTTTAATATAAGAATATATAATACCTAAATGTATAGTTCATCCCCGCTAACCTAATTACAACATCCAGTAGCGCATATCCTCTTCTCAAACCTTCAAAGAAAGCATTGATGTGCTTCATTAACTATGTTTTTAGTGTCCCGCATGAAAAAGGCATGGGCATATTTATCTCGAGCTTGCTTTCGTAGTCAGGATGTTTGTTTGGTCGTAGAGCTGTTGTGCCATCTGAATTCATAGATTGTCCGGGAGGCTTCCTCGTAACAAGGGGTTTGCCATTGCTGATAAAGCTGGTAGTCTTTGGATTTAGTCCTTGTGGTTCAGCTTCTAGAGTCCTTTTGTGTGGTATGCTAGTATTTTCTCTTTGTCGTATCGCCCTCCTTGAGGTCTGGAACAACTGACTTCTGAGTTAAATTTACTTGATTCTGGGAAGTCTTCGGCTTGCGGCATTAGAAAAAGAACCTTAAATCGCGATAAGTGATGTATGTGCAGTGTACCCTCTATCTACAAAAGAGGTGGAGTTTTTTCTGCAACGAGTACTCTTTAATTAGTGATTTCGATATAAAATGCTTGACTTTGATTCAAAAGTTATATGCAAAGATCTTTGATCAGTACAATAGCAATGCTCATTTGTAATCTGAAAAGGCCTACACAAAGGCTGATCTGGGCCATAAATTGGCCTTTCTTTGGTGGCGGGCGCAGGCGCGGAGCCCAGCCCAATAAGACTAACTTCCTCGTTCGTTCCATGCCCAGCCCAGCGGTCGGTCGGTCGCTAGCTTCCTCGTTCGGTTTGCCTCAAAAAAGGAAAAAACTTCTTCGTTCGGACCTTCCAGAGAAAACGAGGAGAAGAGCCACCGCCGCAGAAGGGCGCCGCCGCGCCGCCGCCAGGCACCCACGCCGTCGCCCCGCGCAGCCGTCGTCGTGCCGCCGCGACCCGCGACAGCCCAGTGCCTCCGCCCGCGCAGCCACCACGCGCTAGCCACAAAGCACCAAGCGGAGAGGAAACAGGACCCCGCCGCCGCCAACGCCAACGCCGGCCTGGGGAGGGAGGGCCTGGAGGAGAGGGTTTGTGTGGCGGCGCGCTAGGGTTTCCCCCGGTCGCTCTTGGTTGCGACGCGGCGGAGTGGAGGTGAGGAGTCCACTCGTTCTCCTGGTGTACGCTTATTACTCGCTAGGCACCGGACTAACCGACGACGGTGTGCTCAGATCCACATAATCGCGGCGCCGGCGAAGGTTCTCTGGACTCCCGAAGGCCAGTAGAATCACCGGATCAACGTACCAACCGCGTCTCCACCTCCAGTTTATTCCCTTCAACATCTGAGGTGTTTTTGACCACGGCAGGAAATTGACAATGGTGGGCATTATGTCTGAATCTCAGAAGATATTCTACTGCTACACCAGTAATTTACTTGTTTTCACCGGTTGGCTTTCTTAAACATCTGCAGGACAAGGCAGGCAACGTTGGCAATGACAAAGGTAGCAGGGGGGCAGCCGTTGCCGAAGTAAGATCTTCTGCTCAATTATCTACTCTTGCCTCATTTCTGAATTTTTCAATGGAACCGCTGTCAGGCACGCGATCAAACAATGGGAGTGTATGTAGATAGAGGGTAGAACTAGGTGAATGGAACTAATCTGTTACAATTCTCGGCGGTGTAGGTTAAGGAGGAGGTGGAGGCAGGCAACGTTGGCAATGACCAAGGTAGCAGGGTGGCATCCGGCGACGAAGACGACACCCGTGCATTCATTGCCCAAGTAAGATCTTTGCTTAATTATCTACTCTTGCCTCATTTCTGAATTTTTCAATGGAACTGCTGTCAGGCGCGCGATCAAACAATGGGAATGTATGTGGATATGAATGAAACAAATCACTTACAATTCTGGGCGGTGTAGGTTAAGGAGGAGGTGGAGAGATGCCTGGAGGCAGGCATGAGCAAGGAGCAGATGTTCAAAGAGCTTCAAGAGAAGGGATTTCACCCCGCCGCCGCATTTGCCGGTAAGCTCCCACCTTCTCTGTTCTTTGATCTACGCCTACCGACCATGTAAACAAAGTAGGTTACCGATCCATGTATTAGTTATTCTCTCATCAATCTGATTTGTATACACCAGTTTACAAGGAGCTTCGTGACCAAAACAATGATTGGTTCAAACAGTATTACCTCAAGATGGATGTGAAGAGGCAGACCGAGCGACTCAAGCTTCTGTTGCACAAGTACCGAATGGTTCGCGATGCAAATGAGGACGCCATGTCCACGACATCGTGATGCCAGAACCATTCAATTAGATGTATCGCATACGTGGCACATTCGACATCTTAGCTAGATTCTCACATATGAGGTGAAGGATTCATGTGGTTTTTCGAAACATTTGAGGTGGATATATATTGTGCTGGTTTGATGTTCTATAGTTTCTCCTATGAATCATGGTGCAATATAAAGGGGGTGTTTGGTTGGGCTTCTAGCCAGCTTTTCACCATCGGCAGCCGGTAGCCCAACCAAACAGCTAAATTTTTACCAGAAGCTACGCAGCCGCAGCGGATTCCTTGCACGTAAGACCAGAAGCTGGTCTCGAGCAGCTGCAGCGCGTCCAACAGATTTCAACAAATCCCACGCCCTTCCTACCCTTAACACTTCCTCTAAATTATTGCTTGCATGTCGCTTCACAATTACATTCGGGACACCAAGTTACGCGATGAAGAGTTCGATAAATGTGATGTGGATGAGGACTACATGCCACCTGTGGTGGGGCAGACCGTACCACTACAAGGCGATAACGCCTCATCATCACTTGACGCGGTAAACATGAACGATGTTCGTGAAAACATTGTTGAATCTTTGTTTGCTGCGAGAGGAGGGTAACTATCGCATAGAAGAGCAAGTAACATCTTTTGGTAGAGATATGTGACATCAAGATGTGTCTTTTGGTACAAATGTGTGACTGATAATGGATGAAAAATGTAAATCTTTTGGTATATATATATATATGTGTATGTGTCAAGATAATATATTTGTACTTCCGTTGGTTCATAATTATCATTTTTAATTACCTCCAACATCTCAAAAATAATGAACACATGTTTAAAACACATTATTATTATTATTATTATATCAGTACACAATCATCATCTCAACATCTCAGGGGTATCACAGACATTTTACACAAAAGCCACAACTGAGATAGCCAATTTACCAAACAGCAACACTACTCACAGCAGCTTTCACAGCGCAGCAGCTTCCCCACAGCTCACAGCCCGCAGCAGCTTTTTCACAGCTCACAGCCCAACCAAACACCCCCAAGGATGCAACTCTGTTTTGTCACAGATTTTTGTCGATCGTATTTGTTTCAGTTTGTTTGATCAATGTGCTTTATTTATTTAGTTCATCAGTTATTTTGGATCGTTTGCAAAATAGTAGTATATTGCAGCTACAACTGTAAGTGATGGCCTCCAGGTTATTATTAGTCAAAATCCTTTGAAGCGCTTTTCTCATGTGATGGTTTGAGTCGTTCAGCTTATGGACACCTGGCCGTGAAGATTAAAGTTTTTTTTTGCAAGGGTCAAGATTAAAGCTTTGATGGGTGACAGGGAGTTTATATCATATCGTAGTTAAAACAGAAGCCCTGTTTGGATACTCTAACTTGTCAGGTTAAAGGTTAGAGTTATATTCTAACCTTGAACTAACCCCAAACTAACTCTAACCAAATAGATGTTTGGATGGCTGGGTCATATTGCCAATAAATATACTTTTCTCAATAATTTCACTCCTTTCATCATAATTTGGTTGATGGAGGTAGAAGGCAAGGTAACTTTTTCTGGGCCTCATCTAAGTCTAGCCCAAATAAGCACCTCTTGAATGGGTTAGTTTTTTGGATGGATTAGATGCATCTAACCAACTCTAACCCTCATGTTTGAATGTTTTGGGTTAGTTTGGTCCAATCTAACCAACTCTAACTCTAACCCATGGATCCAAACAGGCCTGATATATCACTGTTGTTTGGTTACACGCAGTTCCCTATGCTTTGAGAATATTTTGACTCTTGGCTATAGCACTATAATTTTTGAATATAAACTCGTTTACCATGTAAAATGCAAATGTGGGATCTGTCTGGGACTGCTCTACTCCACAAAAAATAATTTCATAACATCAAATTCATTTTGGAGCAGTTTCATACAGGAGTTGAAGCTCTATTAATATTTTTTAATCATGTTTGGCTTTCAGCTAGATCCAACTTTAAAAATGAGAAATTTGGTGGAAAAGATTTATTTGATTGGATGACTTGAAGAAATATAAAGGGTATCCACTTTCTAGGGGCTTCTAGAGTTTTTTGGACCCTCTCAAAAGCTTAAGAAAACGAAATCAATCGAGAGCGAACAACAGAAAAACTGGCGCCTCCCGTGACGCAATCTACAGTGCACGAATCACTACACAGTGTTGTCACTACATTGTCTTTTAGTAGTAGTTCACGCTAATCAAAAGAAGCGTGAATGACCATTTGATTGAAGACACGCATGTATGTGAATACACCAAAAGACTTAGGTTCAAATCCAAGGTTCTCCACTTTTTTTACTTTTTTTAAAGGTGGCACAATAAGCAAAAAAGTACATGGCATATTTTTACAACAAAAAATTACACGTGGCATTTTCTTGCATTTTGCAAATAAACGGTCATGAAAACTTTTTTCTATATACAAAAAGATGAAAATTGGAAATTATGGCAATTTTTTCCTTTTCCACGATGGCAATTGCATTACATACACTATGAACAATTTATTTCTGTAGCATGACGATTTTTAGTTTCCGTAGCATGGCAATTGTAGTGTTTGAACCATGAAGAATTTTTATTATTGGGTGAATAGAATTACAAATGTATTTCATATATGATGGCAATTATAATTTTGGATCATGGAAAATTTATTATTGAATGATGGCAAATTTATTCCTTGTAGCATGGCAAATAAATTGGCAATTTTAATTTGTAAGCATGTCATTTTATTTTTTGGACATGGCAATTTAAGTTTATTTAGCATGACAAATTTATTTTTGGATCATAACAAATTTTCATTTTAGCATGGCAAAATTAGTTTTTATTGGTGACATTTTCATACAAATTACTCCCTTTGATCCATAATAAGTGTTGTTCATCTATCTATATCTCTTATAAGACAAAACTCCACTAAGATGCATTTAAGGTCTCTATCTCAACATGCAAGCTATCCACATCACCCACTATTGTATCCAATCATTTGTTCATGTCATCCACTAACAAAACATCACTAAGATGCATTTGTGGTATCTATCTCAACATGCAAGCTATCCACATCATCCACTATTGTAGCCACCTATTTATCCATTTCATTCACTTTTATTTACATGCATAATATACCTTTTCAATTTACATAGTTGAGTTCTTATAGAGATTTCCGCTGCAACGCGCGCGGTATTCTTCTAGTAATACCTAAATAGTCCATCCCCACTGACCTTTCTATCTTGACATGCAAGCTATCCACATCATCAAGTAGGTCCACCATGCAAAACCTAATTTCCACCAACTCTTCATGCACATGATCCCATTAATTCTCCATGCATCACAAATAAATATTTATAAAAATTATGCACTTAGCTCCACGATTTATAAACGATTTATTTATAGAAAAACAAATTATAAGTTACCTCGCATGTTATTTTTCTATTCGACAAATATTCTATGAATGCACATCTGTAGTTGCTATCATTGTTTTAGGCTTGGTGAAGGGTGGAGATGTTTTCACTGTCTATACTCAACTTCTTTTCGTCACTTATCATCTCATCGATATATTGTCAAGGTAATAAATTAACAAAGCAAAAAAAATCACACATATTTAGATTTTCATCAAATTATCTTAGATTTGTACTCTAAACAATATATTTAAAAAAAATTATAGTCAAATTATAATATGTTTCATAATTTTTCTCCTGTTTTAAAACATTACAGTATTTGTTAATAGTTCCCGCAGCAACGCGCGGGGTATTATCTAGTTGTACTAGATGAGCGACACTTATTATGGATCAGAGAGGTTAGTTTTTTTAACACCAAATGTCATGCACATTTGCCATTGTACTTTTTCTGGTCACATAGCAATTTGTAATGACATGGCATTTTACCATTTTATACTTATTTCTACTTCAATTGATGGAATTTTTTAATCTTATTTTTTGTGGTTACATGGAATTTAATTGATTTAATAGTGTTTAATATATTGTCGTGGCAATTTCAAATTATTTTTTTGTATTTCAAAATACTACCTTCTTTTCGGTTTATAAGGCTTGCGCGTATCCCTAGATCCGTTATTTAACCAACATAAGATGATTTGTATAGTCTAAAAATTATAACATTAGAAAGTATACAGTTTAAAGTTTCTAATGATATATTTTTTGTGATATATAAATTGTATTAAGTTGGTCTATTTTTTTATTAGAAACGGGGAAATCCCCGGCCTCTGCATTGATTGATGCACACAGCTGAAATTATTACAAGATTGAGGAGATTCTCAAAGTTGACAACTCAAGCATCGCATAAGGTTGAGACATGTATCAACCATCTAAAAAGGGACAACATTTAGATCACTACGTCTGTAGTCGTCTAGAAAGTTGCCACGTAGCCCGTGAAAAGAAGCCCTGAGCGACCATCAGGAGCCGGGCAGACCCAATACTCATAAGTTCTCGCTGGTCCTGGGCAGAAGATACACCCATAGCTGAATCCAATGGGTAGACATATGGATAACCTGCATGATATGAAAATTCGAAGATCTATTAAAAACAAGATTATTTCGACAATTCCAGATTGACCAACATATCGCTGAAACGCCAATGCAAATTCTATCTTTGGTCATCTTATCAATACCATTCAACCAATTCCCAAACATATTTGTGATATTAGTTGGAGGTGGAATATTGTAAGTGCTAAAAACAACACGTCAAACGAGTTGAGCAAATGGGCAGGAAATAAAAAAGTGTTCAGTTGTCTCCTCCAAACCACAAAAAGAACACTTTGTACATCCTTTCCATTTTCTTTTAGCCAGGTTATCCTTAGTTAGCAAGACTTTTTTGTTAAGGAAGCACATAAAAATCTTTATCTTCAAGGGTATTTTTAATTTCCACAAATATTTGTGTAAGTACGCCGTATGCCCATTCATTAAATCCTCATACATCGATTTAACGGTGAATTTACCATTTGTTGTTAGACTCCACACAAAAGTGTCATCATTGTCCGTTAAATGAATATCCATCAATCGGAGGCAAAGCTGAGACCAAGCTTCCCATTTGTCTCCGAGTAAAGCCCTTCTAAAACTAATGTTCAGAGGGGGTACAACAGCCAAAACATCGTGAACAGAAACGTTTTTCCGTTGGGTAATGTTGTAAAGTGTTGGATATTGATGCATTAGAGGTGTGTCACCTAGCCAAGTATCTTCCCAAAATCTAGTAGATACCCCATTCACAAATTTAAATGAGGCTCTACTAAAGAAATCTTCTTTGACCCGCATGAGACCTTTCCAAAAGGGGGAATCAGTCGGGTTGATTTTAACTTGAGCTAGTGTTTTACTATGTAGATATTTATTCTGTAGTAGCTCTTTCCATATACCTTCCTCGTTTAACAACTTAAATAGCCATTTGCTAAGTAGACACTTATTTTTCAAATCGAGGACCTCAATTCCGAGCCCTCCTTGATCTTTGGGTCGACAAATTATGTTCCACTTTGTTAGTCCATATTTTTGCTTATGCTCATCGCTTTGCCAAAAGAAGCGTGACCTATAGTAATCAAATGTCTTCCGTACCCCAATGGTTACCTCAAAAAATTAAAACATAAACATGGATAGGTTGGTTAATACCGAATTTATCAACACTAACCTATCCCCATATGAGAGCATTTTCCCTTTCCAGCATCCTAGTTTGTCCGCAAAACGACATTCGATAGGATACCATTCAGCATTGCGTAACTTTCTATAATGGATAGGAACTCCCAAATATTTGAAAGGTAGGGACCCCGATATTCACATCCAAAGATTTGTCGATATTGATCCTCTACCTCTTTCTCCTTACCAAAACAGAAAATTTCACTTTTGTGGAAATTGATTTTGAGGCCGGAGAGTTGCTCAAAAATACAGAGTATTAATTTCATATTTACCTCCTTTTCTAAATCGTGTTCCAAAAACAAAATAGTCTCGTCTGCATACTGTAAAATAGAGACCCCACCCTCAACAAGATGAGGTATTAGGCCCCCTACCTGTCCATCTTCCTTCGCCCGCGCGATAAGAATGGTCAACATATCAACAACAATATTAAAGAGCATTGGAGACAAAGGATCTCCTTGTCTAAGGCTTTTTTTAGTTTGGAAATTGTAAAGAATGAAAATGATTGATCTAAACTTATCTTTATTGCTTGTGGGCAAAGCCCTATTTATACAAGGGTTTGGGGTGCCAATGGCACCTGTTACAAGGAACGTGATTGTTACAAGAGACACAACTGTTGGGAGAGAGAGATTGAAGAGGTTCCTATACATAAGAGACATGACTCTACGGAAGGATGCTTTGGGAATATACTATTCCTAACACTCCCCCTTGCACAAAGCTTCGTCTTGTATATCTTGTATTCCTTGTATAATCTTGAAAATATCGGTCTTGATCACAAGCATATATGATCTTGTAAAGCTCCTCCAAAAACCCTGTGGGAAAAATATGAGGAGAATTGTATAGATATGTTGCTAAAACTCCTTTAAACCCAGTGGGAAAAAATAAGGAGAAAATGATGCAACATATAATGATTATTGTCTCCTTGATAACTCATATGAGAAAAACCTTTGAACAAGGATAAAAACTCTTTGATGAGTTTGGAGAACAATATATATGCTTGGTATACTTCCATTTAAAATCCCTTTTGGGGAATGTTGAAAGTATTGCATATATCACCTCATTTAAACCTTTTATGAGAGACTTTGAGAGAAAGCTCATAAGGAAAAAGAGTGTGATCTGATATGTCATTGAAAACTCCTTTAAAACCCAGTGGGAAAATATAAGGAGAAAATGATATGACATTTGATCTAATTGTCTCTTTGATAACTTATATGAGAAAACCTTGAAAGGACAAAACTCAATTAGTAAGTTTAGAGGACAATTAATATGCCTTGTATACATCCGTTAAAAACCACGGTGGGGAAAAATAGGAGGTATGACATATATTCTTGTGTTGATATTACCTCGCTAAAAACCTTGATGAGAACCTTGAGAGTAAACTCATAAAGGGAAAAAGAGTATAATATAATGTTTGTATAGGTTATATTTCAGGAAGAGACTCCCCCTGATCCTTGTAACTTGGGGCAATATGCTTAGTGATATTGCTTCTTATATAACCTCTTTGCATCTAAGCAACACAAGTATTATTATCGTTATAGATAATAGTTGGTGATTCAATAGAACCAATTCCACATGAATGTTGTATGTGGTTTATCATTCTGTAAAGCAACATATATTAATATGAGGTCATATATTTCAGAATGATTGGTAGATGTAGCCACTAAGGTCTATTTTAAAGACTTCCATAGGATGGCTATCACATCAAGTGAGTACACAGCGTGTGATCTGACATAGTGGGGATCTGATCGATGTATCCGATGATATTGGTGTCCATATTTAACTGGAGAATTAAGACAATGTGTTTTGTGCCTTGGAGATATCAAAGATATTCACGAGTCCAAACCAATTGTGTTTGGTGGATCTAGTGGCACTAGAGTATGGAACTTTGGGTTCCAATGTCTTATTTCCATCTTCTCATGGTTTAAAATGAATCTTTCTCTACGTCTAGAGATTGAACAACCATGAAAGATATAGATGGATAAGATTTGTTCATGTCCAATATATTCTGGATATAGACAACATGGTGTATCATAATATATGAGTGAAGGGGCTCGAATTGTAGCTGAAGCAAAGTTTGTTTTTACTTACATCCTTCATCTCAAATTACGTCTATGGATGATTACGTTCGTCATCAATATCGTGTGTGTTGTCAATGATGTTATAATCATTACCATGCACTGATAGTGGAATCCTACTGAGGATTTGTTGATGAACACACATGAAAAATAATCACTATTGGAGTATCCTTTTGCATAAGGAACTCACTAAGTCGATTGTACCAAATTCATTTCGACTATTGTAAGTCATGTGGTGACTTATTGAGTTTACACAAAACATGTTGCATTTTCATTTTGGATTCAGAATTGGAATTCCCATGAGAAACTTATATGTCTGAATCAAGTGACACAGTAATATATGTGGTCACTACATCTATCAACTGCATAAATAGATGATTTGTACTGCCATTGAGATAATTATCGGAAATTGATTTCACTTGTGTATGGAGAATCGATTTGGGTATCTGCGTGAACCCTTATGCTACAAGCCTTGCTATTCACCACATTTATGTTCTCATTCCACTTTAGGATGAAAACTAGTGTAGGTATTACTTTTGTGAATACCTTCCTTTTGTTGAGCGAGGCTATTTCTTCTTGGATTGCATCCTTTGTTTGGGTCCAGTCCGAGCGAGTATTATTTAAACTCTGCCATGGCCATGGTCCTTGGATCCGGATCATTGTAAAGGTTGTTTGCAATCATGAGAAATTTATGTCGACATTTGTAGTCTTTCATTTATATGATTCTCCAGAAAGTATAAAATTTTGGTGAAATCTTGTTACCCTTGATGACTCTTCGTGTTTCCCAATACGGTTGTGTCTAGGTTTCCGATGTCCCAGTCATTGAGTGCACTGTTGAGCTGGGTTATGGAGGTTTCCCTCTTATTGGGTGTATACTACCCATTAGGTGTCTATCAACGTGAAGTTGACTTGCATTTACCGAGTCAGAGGCCTCAATATCCTTTGTTGCTTGCGGAAAGCTGAATCCTTATGTATTGTGGCCGTACTTCTCCCCTTCTTGTTTTGAATGGGGAGTTGAGTGGTTTTTGTTGGTACCTCCACTCTTTTGGGCGCATTTTCATAGGATTATAGGATTGTGTGACACCATTATAGTCGGTAAATGAGATTGGCAGGTTATTTGCAATGTGTTGCAAATCTTCTAAACAATGGGTTTAGATCTTCGAGTACGTGGATTTGAGGTGGAAATGTGTTGAACATTCCAAGTGATTTGCTGGCATTCTTTTTGGTACTTTGAATCTCCCCCTAATGCCTGGAAATGTTCCTCATTGAGCATACGAGCCATGAATAACTCCCCCTGACAAGGGCTTAAGGTATTTATAGATGACGGAAATACAATTATTCCTCACATAGATCCCAAATTTTATGTGAAGGGCATTGATGTATGCTATGGTGGTGATTTCGGTATGGAACCGAATTATCGCAAATGGGAAATACTTTTGATTTCCACGTACTGATTTTAGAGGGGGCGTACTACGATATGTAGTAATTTACAGTTGAATTAAGTCAGCGGTGTGTAAAACTGCATGACTCCAACGTCAAGTTGGTAAGCTAATATTCCGAAGTAAAGATCATGCAATGAGCTTAATTATTTGGATACAGGATGCTGTCAAAACACTTTGAATCTGGACATATGGGACAAAGTGCTTAATTCACATCACAGGGCCATGGTCATGGCACACAGAGAAATTTGCAACATTGTCCATTCGAATTTCATTGAAATTGATCTTCAGGATAATGAGTTAATGTTTCATGTGGGTAGATGCACACAGAAGACCATCGTGTAGATGTGCCTTTTAGAACCATGGAACAAGCTGAATAGTCCAATCAATGGTTAAGAATTACCACTTACCTCGACTTGATGGGTTCAAGGAATCTGAGTGGTTAAACACTTTAAGGTGCCTGGACCTTAAAATTAGCTTTCCTTGTCACATGTAATGCACATAAAATCCAAATATTGTTAGAACTTAGCATCATTTTAGGCATGATTAATGGAATTGTTGATAGTTTTCATTTCAAGTCATTGTCAGAATGACCAAGGCGAGTGTGCCAAGTTTGTCATGTAAATAACATTCCAAAAACTATCTTGTATGCAACGTGTGCTACATGCTTTGAAGTATGTGTAGTGCAATTCTGATGATACACAAAGAATGTGCTTTTATATCTGTTGCATATGGTAAAGAGAATATATTTCTCTTTGTTGTCATCATGAGTTTCTATATAGAAACTATTTTGACAGATATCTCTATAGTTTAGTGGGATACGAGTTGAACCTGGACTCAATAAAGAAATCCTTGATGGTTCTTGAGTATCCATGGGGACAGTAATATGATTCAAATTGAACCAATAATTACATCATCGCGTCTAGTGATTGTTAAAATATCTATTTCTCTCTAAGTAAGAGTGGAGATGTATTTTTTTACTGCCCTAACTATAGAGTTTGTGGTGCATATGTCCACAAGGCACTTATACTCTTTCATCAGATTGACCCCCATAGAAATCTATATATAGTTTTGAAGATTCTCAATATGAGAAATCTTTATTACATATATATAACATACAAATGTTATTGTATCAAAGTGCTGATACACTATATTGTGATGAACAATATATGGTGACAACGACAACAATGTATGTATTACAACAATAAATGGATGTTGATAAGGAGTTGGGAGACTAGTGAAGTCTCGAAAACATGTCATGCAAAGCATATTTGATGACCATGTTCTCCTTGTTGATGGGATTTCATGACTGTTGGAGTGCTTTGTTGTCACATGATGTGAACAATAGCTTCCTTGATACAGTCAGATTGAAGATTGAAGTGTGCTTCATATCTTTACCCTTCAGTGGATCGGTTGTTTGTGTCATGGAATGTTTTGAACAAAATTGATGGTTATGGCATTTTTGGGTGATGCTTGTAGCATACACACTTTTGATAAAGATTAATTTGTATGAAACTTCATCTCTGTAGTGCCTTTCCCACGGTCTGATGCATATGGCTTGTGCTTCTCATTGCTTTTGCATTTCATTTGCAATTTGTTGATTGATTTCTAGGAAAGCCATCAAACTGTGATATCCCAACGATGTGCATATACAACATGTAGAGGAGAAACACCAACATGGTTGTAATGATGATTCCTAAGGATTTCATCAATTTTCTCTTCCTAGAGTAGTAAAGGTAGGAAATCGGAGATAAAATAGGGATCTTTTGCACGGTTTTGTTGCTATAATTAAGATCCTATCAACGATAAAAATAGTAGACAATGTCTTCTATTTTCACCATAATGTGGGTTGTTTTTGCAAATTGCAAGCTAACGCAAATTTTATGAACATCATGATGGTATTGTCCCACGGATTTAAACCTTGGAGTCGGAGATGTGTTCAATCATGATTTGCTTTAGGCAAGATGATTGACTCATGATATTCATACCTTATTGATAATTTGCCACATGTTGACTCATAATTTTGATTTGCTAACGGGGCATGCACCATGAGGTGGTTGACGTGCCACTATAATTCCATAAGACACATTGTTGACCTCAACATCCATATGCCATGTAGATTTAGTTGTGACCGTCGAGAGTTCACTCATCGAATTTATGGTCATCTTGGCTTACATGGAGTTCAAACCATAGACTTTTTATTTATTTACTTGTCCATAAATTAGAAGTCACGATGGTAATGTTGTGAGTTCAAGTGAAGACTTGAATGTAGATCTCAAATCATCTATGATAACACTTTGGAGATAATTACATCTATTATGAGGTATATCTCGCAGTACTAAGAAACATAATCTGAGTATAGTCAGTAGATGTCTTGGTCTTAGTACCTTATGTTATTATATGATTAAAATATATGGAAGAGCACTATGAAGGTAGTCATAATGTCAATTTTGATAAAATGTAGACCTTGTAGTAATTGTGGATAATCTCCATATTGCGCATAGATGCCAAATTACTTTGTGATCCCATATATAAATTTGAGATGATAATTCCACAATTTTTGCATATCAATTAAAAATTCAAAATAAGTCAATTTTGTACTTTGCAAGCATTTTTTGACTTAATTGATGGTGAATTGATATTTCCATTGCAAAATAATATGTTGTACCATATTTATATGTTATAGGGATTGCAAAATGCAAACACATTGAACATATTATCTCTGGTGAAAAACCGGCAATATATTTATATTACAGATTGCGTAATATAAATACATCATAATGTTGCAAAATTAATAGATTTCAAGAAGGTGACTTGAAATTATTAGTGTGTATCTCAAACTGCTAAGCATGATACTTTGAAGATAATCTTCGAAATGGAATACATCTCGCGGCACTAGGAAGTATAATCTGATGAAATCAGTAGATACTCGCTCCTAATGCCTTATCTCATTACTTCGTAAAATGTGTGGGAGAGCACTTCGTAAAGCAATCATAATGTCGAGGCGACAAACTGTAGGTTTTATCAGTAGTCAACGATAATCTGCGTAGGCAGTAGATCCATATGACTACCTCGTGATCCCAACCATCAATTTGAAGAAATCACCTCGAATTTTGCATATGTATTTGCAAGAATTTAAAAATCTCAATTGCAAATAGACGTATTATTATCGACATGTGTTTAACATGAAAATAGATACATCAATTTAGGATCTGGAATACATTGGTATTCAACAGAAAACGGTACTGAAATATATGTACTGAATTTAACAGACTAAAAACAGAGATAAAATCACTGTTAAAAGTTGTTGTTAGCATACTAATTCTTAAAAAAAAAAGAAAACTAGTAAAACAATTAAGCAAATACTAGTACAAGAGTGCTGATGACTCAACTAGTAAATACATGGGAGTGCTAGTGACTCAATCGCATGCACATAGGCCGGCCACGTAGTAGTACGCGCTTGTATGGTAGTCTACGACCTGGTCAATCGAGTAGATAAGGAGAGAGACAGGAAAAATTCCCAATTTATTCAATCCCCATCCTCACGAGACTAACAGGCAAAGACATCCATGGACGGCCGACGCCACTCCAGGCACGCCGCCACAGCGGGGTTCACCAGTGACGGATGGAGGGACCAGGTGCTTCGTTGTCTACCCCGGGAGAGGATCCACGAAGGAAGTTGTGGCTGGAACCAACGTCTTTGGAGACGCCATTCGCGGCATGTGTCCGAGCACTAGTGCCAGTGCGGGCGGGCGCGGGCAGCCACGCCGCGCGAGGGCGCGGCCACGCCGCGAGCGGGCGGGCGTGAGGACGCGCGGCCATGAGGACGGAGGCGCGAAGCCACCGGGGCGGTGCGCTCCCAGCGAGTTGCTTGGCCTTCTCGCTCTTCGGAGAGCAAAGCGCTGATAACGTGTAAAGACTGAAAATGATTGATCTAAACTTATCTTTATTACTTGTGAAAAAGCCCTATTTATACAAGGATTTGGGATGTCAATGGCACCTGTTACAAGAAACGTGATTGTTACAAGAGACACAACTGTTGGGAGAGAGATTGAAGAGGTGCCGGTGCCTATACATAAGAGACATGACTCTACGGAAGGATGCTTTGGGAATAAACTATTCCTAACAGAAATAATGACCAATGTCATCATTAACTCTAATACCTACACTTCCTCCTTGAATAAATTGCATAACCGAGTTACACCAATGTTGTGCAAATCCTTTCATACGCGAAGCTTGTTGGAGAAAAGTTGGTCTATTTGTTAGCCTAGATATAAGCGCAAGCCTTATAAACCAGAAAGGAG
The DNA here is from genome assembly GCA_950022295.1 of Bromus sterilis. Classification (NCBI taxonomy): domain Eukaryota; kingdom Viridiplantae; phylum Streptophyta; class Magnoliopsida; order Poales; family Poaceae; genus Bromus; species Bromus sterilis. The sequence goes on from OX465596.1 coordinate 14,013,500, forward strand.
GTAGTATGGTATTTTGTACGTACAATTTATTCTCTGTGGCCCCACAACTAGTCACTCTCTATTCTCTATCAGCATTCTATAAAAATATCCCTCAAACTCTCTTTTTTTGCGACGATGAGCTATCCTGGTTGGCTTTATGTTTTGAGCTCTTTTAAGGTGATTGTCAAGTTATAATTTGTAACTCCATGTAACTCCACCTATGATTTTTTCTGACCGTTGGATCTAAAAAATTATTTAAAAATTTATTTTTTATAAAAAGGTAGAATTGTAAAAAATATAATCAGTTAATTCTTCCAATCCGTTCGCTCAGCACGCAGATGAATCCATTGTAAAAAAAGGAGGATTTGATTTTTTTGCCACTTTTTACATTGACCAAGAACGGGAGAGGAGCTCGGTCGCTCGTCCCTCATCCCCTTCCTCAGTGCCGCCCAGACCTGCTCGCCAGGAGATCGCAGGGGCTACTCAACGGGTGGTCCTGGAGGAGAAGCTGGCTGTCATGCGCCACGGGAACGACTTCCTCTCCGCGGAGGCCGCCCGCCTCGAGGTGCTCGTGTCCGGGTCCCGCGAGGACATCGCCGCCGCCGACCGCGCCGCCGCCAAGGGCGAGGCCACCGGGCTCTGCGCCGAGGTCGAGCGTGTCCAGGGCCTCCTCACCACCACCGAAGGTCCCGGGGGCGCCGGCGGGGACCTGGCCACCGCGCACCAGGAGAAGCTTGCCCTCGAGGAGGAGATCAAGGCCCTCAAGGCTTCCGCCGCCGCCGCGGCGGGCGGAGGAGGCTGCTGCTCCCCCGGCCAAGGAAGGGCAGCTGGCGCCTGACGGGATTGTGGCTGCAGCCGCTGCCGCTGGAGCCGCCGTCACTGCAGCCATCACGGTGGTCCTCCTCCACCTCAATAGGTAATCTGGATGCACTCGTCAAATTAGGAAAATTGCCCGTGAGGTAAATTGCCCGTTTTACGCTCAAGATCTTTTTCATCAGGCAACGATCTGACCTTTGTGTATTTTTCTTTCTCATAGGCTGCTGGCGCTTGTGGCTGCCCCCATGGCACATTATCTATTCTGTTGATTCATGTGCAGATGTGCAGTCTGTGCTAGACTGAATATTGCTCACACAAACAATAACTGGGAGCAGGCACAGGCAGGTAAACTAATTATGTTGAGGCACTACCGCACTAGCAAATTAGTATGATTTTGTTTAGTTTTACACTTTGTGTTCAGTAATAGTTCACATAGAGAGTAGAATTTGGAGAACTATAGCCATGAATATATCATTGCAGATTATAGAATCTTGCTAATAACCTGCTAGTTCACATAGAGAGTGGAATTCTGAAGAACTATAGAAGCAGATTTTAGAAGCAAGAGGGATTGAAGAGTTGATTTGTAGTATGTGAGTAAGTCCATGTCTAATATCTCAACTTTTGTATTAGCTAACTTAGTACTGCTTCATGGCTGAACTATATTTTGTGTATATATACGCACAAATATATGCATTGCGTGCTTATATTCTTGCTCCCATCTTACAACTTGTATCCAGCAGTCTGTTTGTATCATATACTAATGCTTATGATCTAGATTATGATTTTTTTTGCTTATTTTTTAATGCGGCCCGCCCAACTTTTTGTTTCAAGCTCCGCCACTGGTTCCGATCAAACAATCCCGCGGTGGCCCAGATCTAGGCAAGTAGCACCGGTCCTCGGCCCGCCGCCACGAACTGAAACCCTCCGCTGCGGCCGCCGAGTTCGCTGAAGCCTCCCCTGCCCCACCGCCCCCTGCATCGTCTCCCTCCGTCGAGCAGCCGGTGACGCCAAGCAAGGCCGCCCGCTGAAGCCTCTCCTGCAACACCGCCCCTACAACGTCTCCCTCCGTCGAGCATCCAGTGACGCATAGCAGAAAGGCCAGCCACCAGTCCGTGGATAGGTAAAGACCACCCCCTCCCCCGCTGCTCAATCTGAATCTGTTTGCTTGTTCTGTTCATGTCCTGCAAAAGTGTTATTTTGTCTACAAAATTCAGTTACGTAGATAGAGCAGCAATATTGGCCAGATTATAATACGAATGGATGGAAGGGGTTTTGTATGCATTGTTCCAAGATGCACTGTATATAGTGTTTATAGTAGGGATGTGATCTCTGAATCAACATGTCAAACAGTAGACAACCTACAAAGGGAGTAAAAGTGCAGTTTTCCATCCCCTTTTTCAGAGAAAAAAAAATAGTTTTCCCATCCCTTATTAATTTCTTGCACTGATCTGTCACCTTAGAGGAATAAAAGTTTACGCCTTTTATGGAAACAACTACATTGAGTTGAGATGCATGAACATATTTATCAGGACAAAAGAGAAACAACATTAGTATATTAGAAAATAGCTACATTACATATTATTCTATGAACATGGTCGCTTTAGTAGGATAAAACTTGCAATTGAAAATAGCACATAGAGCTTTATTTAATCGGATAAAATTTAACATCAGAGTAAATATTTCCAGAACATATCATTACATATAAGACAACAATTATTAAACATGGAAAGCAGATTGCGGCACAACACTATAGATGTTGCATTGTCCCTTTCAATACTCATTGTCCCTAATGCTTGAAACCGGAATCTGGATCTTTAAATCTTAGCACCCTTTGAAACTCTGAACCTTTTGTCTTGAGGGGAATATGTGAGCATGGAAATTCTTTTACTTCAGGTACATGATTGAGACTAGTTGTTAACTTGTATGCAGGAAGACATGGTGGATGTAAGTGCTGAGTGTATGGCTGAGTACGTTGACATCGTCAGCAGGATGTTTGATAGTGAGGATGAAGGTTTTGAGTTCTATAACAAGAATGCTCTTGAGAAAGGTTTTAGTGTGAGGAAAGGCTATGTTGAGTGGGATGAAGCAAACATGAACATAATTTTGAGGAAACTTGTTTGTAGTCGTGAAGGTTGTCGTGAAGAGAAGCACATGAAGAGGAAAAGAGAAGAAAGAAAGAGGAGGCCACGGAATATCAGTCGTGTGGGGTTTAAAGCGAAATTGGTCATTGCAAGAATGAAGGAAACGGGGCGTTGGTTTGTGAAGGATTTCATTGATGAACACAACCATCCTTTGGCTCCGCGAGATCTGGCTTGCCTTTTGCGTTCACACAGAAGAATCAGCGACGCACAGAAAGCAGACATTGTAGAAATGGAAAGTGTTGGAATGCGCAAACACAAAATCATGGATGTATTGTGCATGCAGTACGGTGGATTTGATGAGGTTGGATGCACGGCGAGGGACATTTATAATTTTTGCCATGTCTACAAGCAGGAAACTATCGTTGCCGATGATGCTCAAACGGTGATCCGTCACATGATGGCGCGGCAAGAGAGAGACCCAGATTATTTCTTCAAATACTTGGTTGATAAAGATGGGCATCTGAAGGGATTGTTCTGGTCCGATAGTCAATCTCGGCTTGACTACGAGGCTTTCGGTGATGTTATTGTTTTTGATAGCACGTACAGGACCAATAAGTACAATCTTCCATTTGTGCCGTTTGTTGGGTTGAATCACCATCGCAGCACTGTTATTTTGGATGTGGTATTATTTCTCATGAAACAAATGAGGCGTATGAGTGGATGTTGCAGACCTTTACCGAAGCCATGTCCCAGAAGCATCCGATATCAGTAATCACTGATGGGGACCTTGCAATGCAGAGAGCAATCAGGGTGGACTGGCCTAAGTCAACTCATAGGCTGTGTGTATGGCACATTCAACAGAACATTGTACGCCATCTGCATGATGATGAGGTTAAGAAAGAATTCAGATCTTTCATATATGATTTATGTTGTATTGAAGAGCATGAGAGGAAATGGGTAGACTTCTTACGAAGGAATGAAGTAACAAGTGAGGATTCGTGGTTGCATCAGATGTATAAGATGAGGAAGTTGTGGTGTGCTCCATATTTGGTTGGGCGTTGTTTCTTAGGCTTGAGTAGTAATCAACGGAGTGAGAGCCTTAACTCTATGCTACATACCCATCTTAAGGGTGAAATGACATTGTTTAAAATGCTAGAGCATTATGAGCGTTGCCTTTCGGGACGACGCTTGAATGAGGCTATCCTAGACATTGTGGCCTTGCAGTCTGTTCCATTTACAGATGTGGATGCTTCAAGTATTGAGACCATGTATGCAAAAAAATTCACACCATGTATGTTTCAGTTGGTTAGATGGAGCATAAATGCTGCCAGTAATTGTTTTATCAGCGAGATACTGGATGCATGGGAGTTGACTACATACATTGTGGCTAAGATGGATAGAAGAGAGAAGAAGTTTCAAGTGCGCTGTGAGGAGAAGGAGGGTTCTTTGTACAAGATCAGTTGTTCTTGTCGTAAGCTGGAATGCATGGGCACACCATGCTCCCACATATTGTACATATTGGGAATATTACAGGTAACACTGCTGCCCAAGTGTTGTGTTCCAACCAGGTGGACGATGAGTGCAAAGTCTGCATACCCTCCGACCAGAAAGAGCGAGATGTATGACTATTCGGAAAGCTTGGTGAGGTACCATGAGTTGCGGAATTTGAGTCACGCAGCATGTTTCAGGGCATGTCAATCTAATGAGGAGTATCAGCGTCTGAAGATGGTTCTAAGTGCACAAGATGGCAAGAAGAAATCAAGTAGTGTTCGGAAGGAGGGCATTAGATTCGGTCCGGTGCTGCCACAAACGATGGAAACTGAATCAGGAGATTTGGGAAAGGTTCTTTGTAACACCCTTAGTTGTCTGTAACAGTAATCACTTTTACTGTGGACTAATCACTGTTGCTAATCACTATGCAAACCATGCCATGACCCACTTTGCTTTTGATCATATTCAGAAATGCCTTTTGGTTGCTAAGTTAATTGATTAAATAAATTAATATAAATTAGCAGTGACATGTGGCCCCCACTGTAAGTTAATTGATTAAATAAATTAATATAAATTAGCAGTGTATGACATGTGGGCCCAGCTCACTTAATCCCCGGTTAGACTAAATAAATTGAAATAGAAATTGCTAATAGTCTATGACATGTGGGTCCACTGGGTTATTTAGATTTAGTTAAAACATTTTTATTAAACAGAGGATGACATGTGGGACCCACTGGTCAGTAGGTCCCACTTGTCAGTGTTGACTGGTCAACCAGTACTGTTCTGGATAATGTCTATTTAATATTAAAAGAAATTCAGAAAATCATTTAAATGATTTAAAACTTTGGAATTCAATAACTTTTAAACCGTAACTCGGATTCAAAAACTTTATACATGAAAATTGATCAGAAAAATATGACGAATACGAATACGCTATCCGTATGTCTATCACACCCCTCTAACACAACGAACATCGAACCGTCCCCCTCCGGACCGACTGTCCGATAAAATGTCCAGTACTGCTAAAGTACCCGGATGAATTTATTTCGAACACGAAAGTTGTTCGGAATAGATCAACTAGCACGGATACACCCCCTTATGTTTTTCTGGTACGCACGACACCTCCGGGTTGATCCTTCCCCCTCCGGACACCCTGTCCGGTAATCACCCGGAGCCGGTAGTTCATCCTCAGATGAATTTCCGCTCCGAGAAACGTGCATTGCACTGCGTTAGAACACCGTTAGCATTTCCTCTGTCATGTCATGCATCTGTTTGTATATTATTGCTGTGTATTTACTGTTTCCTCCCCCCCCTTAATCTTCGGTAGACCCCGCTGCTGCCGTCGACTACACCGCTGCTGAGTACGACTACTTCGTAGACGACCCTACCCCTACCGTCGAGCTTCCAGGCAAGCAGAGCCATTCTCTTCCCCAGATATCGCCTATCTTTCCGTACATTTCTTGCACTAGGTATTGTTACTTCTGCTGGTACGTTACAATCCTATTCAATTGCATAGCCTGTTTTTGTCGCCCCTTGATGTACCTCTTTTATCCTATGCTGCCTATTGTTATTATGCATTATTCAGCAGTGAGCCCTGCGCATTGTTAGCTAGGATAAGATAGAGGGCCGTGGTCAATCAGGGGAGTGAACGCGGATACAAATATTATAACTGCACAGGTACGGTACAATGCAGACATCGCCTCAGGCCCCCTAGCTTGGCTCTGCCGAGCCACCATCAAGTGTGAGCTATCAAGGAGTAATCCTTGTACTCCACTCGTTGCTGACTCTGTATAGCCGCTCTAGGTACCTGAGCAACGGTTGTCCTTCAGGTGAGAAGTCGGGCGACCCAACGGTGCCCGCGAGAGATATTACGACGGGACGACAAGGACGGCACGACCAGTGTACCGATGTGCTTGGCCCCTGGTCGTTGGCCGCGAGAGTTACCAAGCCACGAAAGTCGAGCTCCTCTAGGAGCACACGCGAGACAAGGTAAGGAGACGGTTCACCTTGTTGGTAACCGCAGTGACTTGGTGAGACGACAGGGCAGGCACCGATGTACTGGTGGACCTGGCTGCTGTCGTTGTCCGCGGGTCGATTAAGTCGAGGCAACGATAACGGTTGTCACGCAGGTTAATTAAAATGCTAAATGGTTCAGTGAATGTCTTGAGTTGGCTATATGCCATGTACGCACTACCTACCCGTGGGAATTACGAGTTATGGGCTCCTCTGCTTCGTAGTGTCGTCCGAGGACTCTTCAGACGTCAGCAGTACTGCGGGCTGATTGCCGGGAAGTGGTGTTGTCTTATTTGCTCGCGCGGTGATGTCTTATTTGGATTTGCTTCAACTTCACCGGCCAGCCACGCACCGTGCAGGAGTACGTTCGGGTTTGGGTCCAAGGCCCGGCGTACTTAGGATTTAGACCGGCGGATGGCCTCTCTGTTGAGTTTGAAAGATGGGCTATGAAGTGTCGGATAGCCTCGATGGAGCGTTCCCTAAAAAGGTTCCCGCCACCCTGGAGATCTGTGCGTGTAGCGTAACACAAGTGCACCCCTGCAGGGAAGATTAATCTATTCGAATAGCCGTGTCCACGGTAACAGGACGCTTTATGCTGAAGCTGGATCTTACCACTAGAAACTATTATTATCAAACTGTATGGTTTCGAGTTTTCTTCCTCGCGGGGATGTCGAGGAGGTGAACTCGGAGGCATTGTTAATTATTACAACTTATTATTATACAATGTTGCAGCAACTTCTGCTGCATTGTTACTTTATGCTTTATATAAACTGTTGGATGATCCTTACCTCATGCTGCAAGACATCGTCGAAAGATGCTAGTCTTCGATAGGCCTAGCTTCTTACCTTTGCTCTGGATTTCTACCTTAAAGTCCACGATATACAACCTCTTCTTTCCGTTGATACAATGCATAATGCTTAGTAGCGGACGTAAGACTCGCGGGTAACTAGATACTCACCTGCTTTATTTCCTTTACTGTTTTGCCTGATCGACCGCTGCAGCCGACGTTGGAGCCCAGGAGCAGGAGTACCCTGGAGGCGCATACTACGACGTCCAGTTCCCCGTTGACCAGGAGTAGTTCGGTGGATCCCAGGCAGGAGGCCTCGCCTTTTCGATCTGTATCTCTGATGTGATTTTTGCTAGCCTTCTTAAGGCAAAACTTGACTAACTATGTCTGTACTCAGATATTATGGCTTGTATGACTTATGTATTCGGGTCCACGTGACCCCCTCTATTGTAATATATTTGTTTATCCTTTTGTGTTTAGTGTTGTGCTGTGGTATTATCACCGTGGCACCCTAATCTCAGCCGTGTACCCTGCGTATATGATTACTGTACACGGATTGATTTTGGGGGCGTCACATTCTTGATCCCGTGCATGTGCAAGGCCGAGGTGCACCGAAGAAAAGGTTGCGAGCAAAGATGAAAAAGCAAAGATCTAAGAGGAAATGTGGCTATTGTGGAGTGTAAGGTCATGATCGGCGTACATGCAAAATATTGAAAAGGGTATTAAATATGACATTTTTTTAATTTTTGCATGTGATTTACTCATTAATATAGTGCACGACACTAATTATATTTTTATTGTGTAGGATATGATGGCAGCACACTGTTAGGTACATCTCTTTGTACAAGGGGTTTGGTGCTAGGTACTTCAATTTTGAAACCTTAAACTTCTTTAGCTATTCACCATAATGAAACATGGCATTCCATTTATGTTATAGGCTAGTCCTATTATCAATTCAGGATGTATGTCAGCGCCTTCAAGTGATTCTGTAGCCTAATCTCTAACTGTAATGAACTATGGAATATAGAAGTGTGCCTCAATTCCATTAAATATGTGCATATAAATCGAAACAGTTTTGCGTAGATTCTACACATTAGAATAAATAATCTAGATTCTAGACTGGAGGCCAGAAAACACAATTTAGCTAGTTTTCCGCCTTGTTTTGTCTATGAATTTTAAGTTGGCGAAGCAGGCCCGATATTTATTTTGTGTTTTTGAAGGTGTTGGATGTAGGCATCATGATTTCTGTCATTAGTCTAGGTTGCATATACCAATTAATTTAGCCAAAGGAGTCATTAATAAGGGTTCTTAATGGATGATGAACATGCATCCTAACTTAATTTCCTGGAAAAACTTACTCTCCAATGTACGATAACTTTTTCAGTTTTCAGATATCTGAGTACATCCATTGTAGATTGTACTAATACCAGTTTTTTTTCAGTTTTCAGATAGCTGAGTACATCCATTTTAGATTGTACTAATACCCTCTGGTTTTGCAGCTTGGTGTCCTCTACCTCTGAAGTGTGATGGTGCTTGATGTGAAACAAGCAGAAGTAGGAGCATGTGGATGTTGGGAGTTGTTTATTTTCTTCATAATGAAGTGGTGTGTTAAGTTGAAATGTGTGGCTGGATATGTGAACCTTTTTGCTTAGATATATATAATATTGAAATTGTATGTCGTGGATGTCCTCGTGAACAAAGGAGGCTCTGCCGAAATTTCAAATTATTCATAGACTTCGTACAAATATGTCGTGTGTTGCCTGTGTCTCGCCGGCCTTGGCCGCTGGTCGTCGCCCCATGTTGACGCCAATCCTCTGGGGCCGCTCAGAGCTTGTGATGCTGCACCGTCTGCGGACGGTCAGACCTTGTGACGTTGCACCGTCAAACTTTATGGCCATGCTGATAGTTTATTTGATTGATTGGTTTTTTCCCAATCGAATCAGACCAATCCAGTAATGCATAAGCGCTAGACCCCACCAGATTACATTAGGGACTCAAACCATTTAATCCAATCTGAAGCAGTTATTTAAGAAAACCAAACTAAAACTGTGGTTTGAATCAAAACCATTCCCAGTCTTAATAAACACCTCAAAGTTGAACATATTTATGTAAACATAGTCTCACAATTGTGTCTTGAATGAAGAATTTTTTGCTTTGTCATAAACGATAACAACTATCTGGGACAAAAAGACTAGCTCTAAAGCTTAAACTGGAATAAAAGACTAAAAGCCTAGTAAAGAGGCTCGTCGCTACTGCCAAAAGTCAATTCCTTCTTCGCATTGTTAACTGCACGTTTCTTCTTTCTTGGCGATGAATCGTCTTCGTCTGAGTATATCTTGTCCCTATCGTCGAAGACACATGAATCCATGTTTTGTTCGTACATATCCTGTCCAAAAGCATATAATGATAGTTAGATCAACATAGAAATGATGTAGCCATTTGTTTTATGTAATATTTAGGAACTTGGCATTATAACCAACCTGTTCAGGAATCTCATCGTCATTATCATCTGAAAATGGATAATTCTTCACAATGTACAATTCTAATTTCTTTATACCTTCATGAGTGTGCATCATTTTATCTATATCGTCTTGACTAGATATCAGGACCATTCCTTCCGGTGGCAAGAACCCAGGCTTGATGTAGTACATATCAGCATTCCCTTTGTATCCAAAGTCAGACAAAACATCCACCATCACCCACCACTCCACTTTGTCGGGTTCTACAAATGTGATAGAACCAGGTCTATCGTTCAGGAATGCTTGTGGAATATGAGAAAGTTTATAGTCGACATGAACAACAAATTCCATTACAACTACTTACATATAACATTTCGACATCAGTTTTTGCACACTATAAAATTGTGCATAGATCAATAATTTTGGATGTGCGTTGCATTGGTATGACATACTTACCCGCGGAGGCGGTGATGAGACAGATTGGGGAGGGATGTCGCTTTCTGGTTGCTTAGCCTGCTAAGGTTATAAAATGATTTAGGTTTGTGTGTGCATGATATAATGAAAAAATCCATAATTAAAGAAAAGTACCTTCGTTTTTCTACTAGCACGGTCCTGCATCATATTCGCTTCCGTGCGGATCTTCTCCATCTTGGCCTTGTATTCCATGTCAGTACGGTCTTGTTGCAACTTATTATCCATGGCCGCACGCGCCTGCATGATATTGACTTCCATCTTGCCCCGCTCGAGCTGTATAGACCTGTCCATGTCATTCCGCTCCTGCTGCAACTTGCGGTCTATATCCTCATGTAAATGCTTCAACCTCTGGTCCATCGCTGCACGCTCCCCCCTCATCATCTGTTCCACGGCTAGACGCTCCTCCTTCTTCATGCGATCCATTGTTGCACGCTCCTGTTTCACCTTCTCGTCCATGACATCTCTCTCTTGCTGCACATTCTTGTCCATCTCCTGACGCGCTTGATGCACGTACTTGTTATCCTCCGAACGGTTGTGCCTTACCGTTGAATCCATGGCCCCTAAGACAACCGACATAATAGTGTTAGTAATGAGATCGATATAGACAGCGGCGGTGCCAGGATTTAAAAATTGTGATGTCAAACTTTACTAATAAGAATTTTTCCAAACAATTTTAACATGAATAATAAAATTTACAAACTAAAGAGGAAGGGCCTGTTGGATGCCATATAGCGTACAGGCAGCAGTACCAGATGTGAACGGACGACGGCGTCGATGGGAACAGTTCGTCGAAGGAGCGCCGTGCCTCGCGGCGATCGCTGAAGCCTGACGTCTGACGTCTGACGAAAAACGCGACTACGAGGAAGCTGCGCCAACTGTCTACGGAAAGGAGGATGACAGATGGAAAAGCAGCTACATGGAACCGACAAAGAGAAAATCACGGATACAATACCTAACTAGTACGTGGGGCTTTAGAATTTCGGTAATACTAATTGACTACACTGCGAGAACGTGGCTTCACCACTGGATATAGATTGAATCAACGAGACGCGCCGCTAGCAATCATACTTAGAACGATTAGACGGAAATATGAGAGAGACAGGCGGTGATCGAGAAACGCCCGCACGTGACAAATATTGCCACCTTTGTTCAAACTCTTTCAAACTTGTCATGCACAGCTCAAATGTCAACACCAAGTGCCCCACAAAATTTGAGCTCGTTTCAAGTTGGTCGTAAAATCGACTTCTCTAAAACGGGGCTCCCAGACTAGCCCGGAAGGCTCCGTCTCGGAGCGCCTCCATTTTTCGACAATGAAAACAACACCCCATGTTTTTTTACACACTCACACCATCAAAACAGCAACACATGCACAATTATATACAATTTCTACAGCACTTACATATTCTTTTCTTTTTTTCTTTGAAAAATCTCAGAAAATGCCCCCCGGCCATCTACCCCCTAGACGTTGACACCTTGGGGTAGCGGCTTCTCGATGACACCTCCAACATGCTAGGGCAAGCCTTACTAAAATCATATATCATCATGCATCCTTATGACCAATGTGTGCATCACCGTGCACTCGGACCGATCAACCCGTACTATACACCGGAACCTTTCTCCCACGCCCTTCACTTTGTGAAGCAAGTGGATCTTCAGAGACTCAAAATGATCTCTAATTTTTTGTAGTACCTACCTACAACATTCAAACCACACATGCAAAATTTCAATCGGTTTCGATGAGTTATGCATTTTCTGGATTTTTTCCGTCTAAAATGCCCGAAAAACGCCCGCACGTGACAAATATTGCCACCTTTGTTCAAACTCTTTCAAACTTGTCATGCACAGCTCAAATGTCAACACCAAGTGCCCCACAAAATTTGAGCTCGTTCCGAGTTGGTCGTAAAATCGACTTCTCTAAAACGGGGCTCCCAGATTTTTGTGGGCACTATCCAGTTCCGATTCTTGTGGGCACTATCCAGTTCCGATTCTTTTGCTGTCGACATTTTAACGTCCACAACGCCTTACTCGCACCTCACTCGCCGCCACCTCCTCGCGTGTGCAGTACGTGCAGTCCGCTCCAACGCCGCCACAGTCCTGACCGGCGCGATCGGAGGCGCCCTCCTGATCGACTGGCGCGATCGAAGCCACCCGCCACCACCCACCTGGCCTGCCGGATAGTACTGCTTCTCCCATACATTGGCTTCACGGTGAGAACGCCAGATCTTGTTTATCATCATGCACAAGTTCAGGAGTTATAAAGAAATAATAATGAGATTATGCATTCAGGGTTCAGGTGTCAACCTGTCACACGACGTGTGACCACGTTCAGAGATTTTTTTTTGCTGATCCAAGTTCTGGGGAAGCATGAACTGATTTGGTTTCTCTTTCTGCATATTTTCCAGGAATTGCTAGTTCTTCTAAGAGTTCGGCAGCCACAGAATTACCACTACCAGACTTAACCAATCAGGTAAATTAATTCCAGTTACTTTAAAAACTTTCAAACACACATAATTTCATTACCCTTACACTTATTTCAGGCTTTTTTGCAGGCACTTACTATGAAACATGCAAACATGAGGTTATCATGCTCACCGACAAGGTTCGCGAACCTTGTCAGAGATTTAGATGGAGGTTTATACGGCGACCACAAAAAGGCCATCTCAAAACAAACAGGTTTGGGAGGGCTCATCCATATGAAGCCAGTGTCTCTTCGACGAATAATGTTGGTGCTGCTAGCCAAGAGCTACATTAGTGACAAGCAGTGTATTCACATCGCTGGTAAAGACATTCCTATAACTCCAAGAGATGTGTACCATATAATGGACCTTCCAATAGAGGGTGACGATATAAATATCGAAATGGGAAAACCATACGACAAAAACATGATAACTGCTTATCAAACCGATGGGAAACTTAGCCTGAGTTACCTAGAGAAGCAAATTAAAGCATCCAAAACTCCCGATGATCATTTCATCAGGAAGTTTGTTCTGTTCGCTATTGGTACTATTCTAGCACCAACATCACAAGATTACGTCGACGCCAGATATTTCATCCTCGTTGAGAATGTGGCGAGAATTCCCAATTTTAACTGGGGATGTTTCACGTTGACTTATTTGTTGAGATGCATCAATAGTTTTAACCTACAAGATCAAGTCAATCTTCAGGGTAATCTACCTTTGCTGCAAGTAAGCACTACATTATTAGTTATCATTATACAATTGTTCATAGGATGCATACCTATATATCAATGATAAAATAATGTTTTTCAGTTTTGGTATTGGGAACACGTCCGTGCTGGCTCAATTCCCTATTCTAATATACCGTGTCCGCTCATGGCACGGTGGGATGAAACCACGGCTAAAGTAAGAACTGAGGCTTATGATAAAGGAGGACTATATAACGGGTTGGTACCTTTCTACACTTAAGTTCTTTATTTACCTCATTTATTTCTTAATACTGATCATTATACATTTTTTTAGGTTATCATGAACATCAGTGATCCAAATGAACCGACCAACATTACAAATGACCATCCTACCAACAAAGATACACATGCGCATGAAAATGTTACCTATCCACCACAACCACGAGGGCAAACTATGACTAGCCAACAAGTAAGTTTTCGAGGAAACCTCCTTTTCAATAACACAACAAAGGTTGCACGACCCTTGCTTATTTTGCTTCTAAGACGATGAGTTGATATTTCTTTACGCAGATGGACATGATACATCAAAACATAAACGAGCTATTTTCAGAACAAGCCAAGAAGATGGGTAGAGAACTACTACAAGTAGAGCACAAATTGTTGGATATATGCTCTAGAGGCAAATAATATATGATTATTCCAATATATCTAAGCAAGTTCATAACCAGTTTCATACCGTGCTAGAACTGTGTCAGTGAAACAATGATGTAGGTGTGGTATAGAAAACCCCAGAGTTCCTAGTTAGCCTCTACATCGATAACTAGTTCATGGTCAACATGATGATCGTGGTTTCGCGATCATGGACAATTAAGTCTCTTGACTATGAGGTCACCTCACTGGTTAAGTGACGTGATGAACATTACCCAAAGTAAACATTACAGCATGATCAAATCTTATGAAGGTCCAGTGTTGTAATTACAGAACGTGGTAGACCGTTCCTTTGACCGTGAGTACGTGCATAATTACTATCTTCCCGGATGCTTTGACTTACATCCCACCACCTGACTGAAATATGCGGGTCATAACGGTTGTATCTTAGGTATTCCGTGGAGATATGTTGAGGATTATTGTTATAAGAGCGGGATTTGTCAATCCATATAATGGATAGATACTCGGGGCCCACTCGGTGAGATTCCATCCATAAAGCTGCAGCGTGTGACTAGGTCACGGGGATGAATATCACGGGAACGAGTGAATGAGGATTAGTTCAGAACGAGGTTGAACCAGACATAGGATGTCATTGATCGAATCTCGGAACAATTCAGTATCGCTGACAAAGGGAATGCTATACGGCGTAAGGTCCAATCGGTGTTTGATATCCGGAATGCACAGGGGTCATTATGGGCATCCAGGTCCCGCTGATGATCATTGACCGTAGCCTCATCTCGGTCATGACTGGAGTGTTCTCGGACCGTAGGGTAACACACTTAAGGGCTCGATGAAATCGGAGACCTATTTCGGAACTATCGGAGTTATCGGAGAATAAGAGAGAACTCCGAAATCGTTTCGGAGGAGAGACGGAAAAAGTTCCGTGGTTCCGAATTGTTCGGAAAGATATTTAGATATGTTTTATTATTTAATTAATGAATTAAATATTAAAATATAATTTAAATAATTAATGGAATAATATTCTTTTTTGAGTTTTGTTTTTTCTTTAAGAAAGAAGAAAGAAAAAAAAGAATAAAGAAAAAGAAAAAAAAGAAAAGGGTGGGGGTGCCATGGGCTTGTGGCCCATGTGTGGCCACTTGGCCACATGGCCTTGCGCCATGGCCATGGCATGGCCGGCCACCCACGGCGGCCACATGCACATCATGTGCACGCATGGCGTGGTGTTTAGTACCATCTCGCCTGCGTAAGTGCCTGCGTACCTCCTTTTGCCCCTATATATAGATATGGAGGGTGCCTCTTTTTCAACATAGAAAATTCCAGAAAAATACAGATAAATTCTGTAGATCTCTCTCCCTATTTCTCCCTCTTATGAGCGGACTCCCCTTGTTTGGAGTCTGCACTGGGTTGGGGATGTCTTCACTATACGGTTCCGGAGGTCTGCTTCCGCCACCTCCGTTGGATCGGAGAACGGAGGTCGTCATCGAGTCTCGTATGTGTGCGAGTACTACGAGGTGCTGCACGTGTGGCACCACACCCATCCGGGTGCTCAACACAGCCAGGGGGCTGTGAAACTTGATCGGCTACATCAACCACGTTTGCGGGAACATTTCCCGCGCAACGGACTACACCCCGAGGTATGTTATTTCCGCAATCCTTTCCGTTACGGTAATACGGCTAGCTAGATCTTGGGTTATGGGAACGCTAGTTAGAAAAAATTGTGTTTTCTGCTGCGAACCCCAACACAAATTGGATACCAGAATAATCACCCTTACCGAGGACTTGATAAATATAAGGGGTAAAATTTCCACTCAACCTAAGTTATCAAAGCTGGAGGAACGAAGTTGGAGATCTCAAAAGAGAACTCCAGGTATGCCATATACTACAAAATCACTTTTGCCAATATCTTTGGACATACTCATTCTATGTATTCTATGTATTTCATGTTACAGGAATTAAGATTACTATTTGAAACAAACACACAATTAACGTCAAAGAATGCATACGTCCAGGTGATAATTATGGCCCTTCACCTTGCTAACATTAACTATTTTCTAACTAATGACCAACTTTTTCTTGCAGGAACAAGTCCAACCAAGCAATCACAACTTATCAACTCCTCGGTTGGACGCATCAATGGTACGGACTTCTGCTAGATCACCGATTGCAAAACCACTGGTGCAAAAAGAGGAGTTGGACCACCGCATCCCACGGCGAGAGCCTATATTCGACAATGATTACAACTTCACAGATGAAGACTTAGAGGCAGCGCTTTTTATCCGAGATAGTGACAGCCGTGCTAAGGTAGTTCACATTGAAGACATTGACATTGTCCTCACAGTTCATCACCTCCAGCCAACTGTAAACCAAGGATTCTTCTTTCATGATGTAAGACCAGTATAATACTACATCAAGTATTCTAAGTTGTGGCATATTACATGACTATAATTTTTGCAGGTTATTATGGCATATGCACACATTAGCAATGTTGCGACAGATGCTACATCAGTCATATCCGTTGTAGAAAGCAGAAAATTGCTAGGCGAATTAGGAGGTATTCCAATGGGATGCGAAAGCCCATGGGTTGCTACTATAGCGAATAAATTTGTCGGACGCCGAATGGTACGCATGTTACCTGACTTATTAAAGTGTATATAATCTAATTCTCCCCCTACAGTGAGTCCGCTTTACTTTTCCGGCAGGCACAAGTCCCATTGAATGTACACAACATCCACTGGCTTCTATTGGTGTTTCATTTCGACAAGGAAGAGATTCAGGTCCTCAACTCCAACCAGGCATTTCGTGATGAGGCCAAGGAAACTGCACTAGTAAGCTTGCTCTTGCTGTCTCACGATATCACATGGCACATAATTTTTTTAAATACTAACGCAATCCCTTGGTATTTTCATCATACACCAGGTGAAGTCCATTCAGGCATGTATCAACGAAGCGGCCGAGGGTGGCTTGGTAACGCCGCCTAAACCCATCAACATTACCCAGTGGAAAACCACATGCTATACTGACATCCCACAACAGACGGATGGGTACGTATATCCATCTAAATTATTTCACACCTTCTCAAAATTAATAAACTTTCAATTTTACATCACAGCCACTCTTGCGGGCCGTACACACTAAAATACATGTTGTCATGGAACGGTGATCAAATGACCGAGGATTTCACACAGGTCAGCAAAGTACTAAATTTTATTTGCACTCATGCCCCTTCTATGCTTCAGGCTATTCTAACCTATACATCCCTATCTAATTTAGGATCACATAGATATTTTTTGCTGGAAAATATGTTCAAGCTTGTTGCGTTCAGATTGCAATAAGCTTCGAAAGGAATCATACAAGAATCCTATAACGGTAAGTGCAACACAACTAACATTTCATTTCATCTATTTCCTTCTTTTCACTATTACACCTAATACACTACTTTTTTCTGTACAGAAGGAGGAATACAATGCACGCATTGCACATGAACCAAATGATGCAGATGATGATGTCACGGAAATCATCAAACCTCATGATACAAATAACCCCGACCCTGCTGGCGCCAAAAAGCGTAAACGTGGACGCCCGAGAAAGGCTAACCTACCTATTAATCCAGTGAAAAGACTATTTGACACCAAGATCGCTAAAGACGTGGAGGGCATATCACGCCAACGCAAACCATCACGCAGCAAGTCCAGTCCATTCAGGACTCCATGAAGTTTACACCATGAAGAGGAAAAATAACAATGTACCTCATAATGAAGTTCAATGTCAATCATCAGAGGAGTCTATGTTCAGACAATCATCATGTGCACAGTGGAGCCTATGTCCAGTGTCATAATGTCCTTATATTTTGAGATAAATAGAGCGAGTTCATAATAGGGATCTGGGAGTGCCTAGTGAGTATGAGATATTATAGTTCATACTTGAAGGGATTTTTAAAGTTTCATCTTTCTTAATATTTTTGGTTTTCAAATATTATAGTTCACACTTGGGCTGAATTGAAACTTTATTAAATCTTTGTGGGCATTTGCATCATTTTTAATGGTCCAGCTGTCTGTAACCTTTTTGGTTCCCAACATCTTCACCAAACATAAATGGCTGATTTTGGAGTAAATATTTTTAAATTAAAGGTCCAGTTAATTTAAATTAATTGAAAAGGTTCAGTTAATTTAAATTAATTGAAAAGGTTCAAATAATTTAAATTAATTGAAAAGGTTCATCTCATTTAATCAAAAAGTAGAGCAAGGTACACTCAATATCAGCAAGTAGAGCAAGATCATGCAGATACACTTAAGATCAGCAAGCAGAGCAAGAGCTGTCAATAGAGCAAGATACAAGCCGCAAGCAAGCTACCTCATGTGCTCCTCGACGCTCCGGTTGCTCCGGCTGCTCCTCGCCGCCATCGAAAACTGCAGATACAATTAACATATGCACTGAAATTAGTGAACGCATAACAAGATATCCACGGATTGCACTTATCAAAGAGACATTTCTCTGTTTCAATTTACTCTTTGGAATGGACAACTTGTTGCTGCTACTGCTGCTCCCAAATGAATGGATACTGAAGATTTAAAGCAGTGCAACAACAACTTGAACAAAATATAGATTTAAAGCAGTGCAAGCACAACTAGAAATACTCCCAGGTGAAGATTTAAAGGATAAGGATCAGTTAGATTAACAAAATATAGTAGGTTCAGTTAAATTTGTAGGAGTACTCACTGGAGTACAATCCTGCAAGGATAGAATTGCTCGTTGGCGATGTTCGACATGAACCAGAGCACGCTGCCGCTATCCTCCACCTCCGACATCAAACACTACAACACACAAATCAACAGTCCAAAAAATATACTCCAGGAGTACTTCTAGCATATGTAACAATTTCAGTTAATTTAAATTAAAAGAAAGAAAGTTTTCTTTTAATTTAAATGAAAATAAAAATTTACTATTGCTAGCATATGTACTGGAGTAACTTGCAACTACTGCTACTGCTAAACAACAAGCAAAACTGTATGCACAAAAAACTGAAATTGGCACAAAAAACTGAATATTGTATGCATAACATTATCTACTCTGTCAACTTAATCACAAGGATCATCTAAATTAAAGGCCTTGCAGTGTTTATGCACAGCCTAAACAACAAATACACTACTGGAGTAACTAAAAAGATATGAACTGTTCAAAGAGACATTTCTCTGTTTCATTTAACAAAAGCAATGGATACTCCAGTTTGGGGAAAATGGAACAGGTTTATTATCAGGTTCCAGGAAAATGGAATAGGTTTACCATCATTCTAGCAAAATGAATCCATGATAACAGATAAATTGCACACTTTCTTGACAGTGAGTAAACAGATAAATTGAGAGGAGCAGGCAGTGGCATGATTCAGAAAACACGGTGACTAAACAGGGCGAACACCTTTTAGTGAAATGCTCCAAAGGAAGATCTGCGTCCAGTATCCTGTATAACAACATGTTAGTGGTCTTTACAGAACCAATATCATAGTGCACATTCAGATTATGCAAGTACCATCGTCATGTTGATTTTGACAAGGTGAGCACACAGTGCTGTCAAGAGGAACTCTGAATGTAAGCACACTGTGCTGATGAATTCAGGCAGGCTGGGTACCTAGTTTGCCGAGCTGCTCGGAGATTTTGACCATCCGTTCCTGGAGGGAAAAGGGCCGCATCCGTTCATCCGTTCACTGGAGGTAAAAGAGCCACCGCCGAGCAGATCGGAGCTGCTGAATCCAAGCCGGCGGTCACATTCTGCTCCCAGAGAAAGAAAACGAGAGAATACGACGAGCAAGGAACAAATAGAGAAACTGGAGGTGTCGGCGGGGATGGGCGACGGTTGGTCGGCTGCGCGAGTTCCCGGCGGATGGCGCGGGGCTGGAATCGATAATCGGTGGCCGGTGCTCCTTCTCCGCCGTGCACCGCCTGCGGCCTGCAGAGGACGAGACGCGAGGATGGGGAATTGGGGATTGCGCGCCAGGGATACAACGGACGGGGAAGGGCGGACGACACACCTGCAGAGGACGGGGTAGGGTCGAAAGACGTCGGGGATGTGCAGACCCAGACGCGCAGGAAAGGGTCCCGTCGGCGCCGCCGGCGAGGCTTCTGCTGGTGCGTCCTCCTCCGACGGCGAAGCAAACAGAGACAGAGTTTGGAGAATTTATTTTTTCATGAACACTACGCTGACCAATATACTCTTTATAAAAATAATATTAAAACAATTACAATTCCTGGTCCCACATAATTTCTGTACTGGACCCACAGTTACTTGTACTTTCCAGTAATTTCAGTCTTATAACTCCTATTTTATTACCGTTGGATTAGGATGAATGAACGGTTCCTAAAATCGCCAATCACCATATAACTTGTATTATGTTTTATGGAGCGAATATAAATTTTAGAGAGTAGAGCAGTCTTAAATAGGCCTTGATGGCTTAAGCGCACCTGCAAGTTCAATGTCTGTTCGAATCTGGAGTACCTTCGAATGTTCTGATCTCATGTCTTGCACGTGTAATCGCAGGAATGTTCATAATAAAGGCACCGGCGAAGGTTGTCTGGACTCCTGGAGTCCAGTAGAATCACCGGATCGAAGTAGTACCAACCGCGACGATGGTGTGGCATAAACAACCGGGCGAAGGGCGAGTGTGCTGTGGACTCTCGTTATTTTGGCACGCAACGTTGAACAAGAACTCTACATATACACAACTCGTGGCCATGCCATTGCCACCGGATCTCCACCTCCAATTTATTCCCATCAACTTTTGAGGTGTTTTCGACGGAACCACGGCAGGAAATTGACAATGGTATGAATTGTATCTGAATCTAGAAGATATTTGACTGGTACACCAGTAATTTATCACTTGTTTCTCTACTCACCAGTTGGCCCTTGTGTAAGCATCGGCAGGATCAGGCAGGCAACGGTGACGATGACCATGGTAGGAGGGTGGTGGCAGCCGGCGACGAAGACGGCGCCCGTGCGTTCATTGCCCAAGTACGATCTTCTGCTTAATTATCTACTCTTGCTTCATGTCTGAATTACCAATGGCGCTGATGTACGGGCTCCGGCGTGCGATCAAACAACGGGAGCGTGAATGAAACTAATCTGTTACTATAATTCTTGGCGGTGTAGGTTAAGGAGGAGGTGGAGAGGTGCCTGGAGGCAGGCATGAGCAAGGAGCAGATGTTCCAAGAGCTTCAAGAGAAGGGATTTCACCCGGCCATCACATTCGCCGGTAAGCCTCCACCGTGTTTCTTCTCTGATCTACTTTTACCGATCATGTCAGCAAACTAGGTTAACAGATGAGATTAACACCATGCATTAATATTCTCTCATCAATCTGGTTGGTGTGCGTCCAGTTTACAAGGAGCTTCGTGCCCAAAACAATGGCTGGTTCAAAGAGTACTACCTCAAGATGCATCTGAGGAGGCAATCCGCGCGACTCAAGCATCTGCTGCACTGGTACCGAACGGTTCGCGACGGGGCCGCCGCCGCGGGAGGGCAAGCGCAAGGAGCGGCGGCTCAGCAAACCGCCATGGCCTTCCCGGACGACATGTGGTTGCCGGACCACCGGACAGCGCCGGCTGGGTTGGACGGCATCACGGGCCTAGTTACTAGTTCAAGCAGCCGCGATGGCCAGCTTATCACCGCCTCGGCGGCGGCACAGCTACCATCGTCGTCGACTGGACGACCGTTCCACCAGACAGAGCAGCTGCCGGTTCCCAACGGCAGGGTCCAAGGGCTAGAGCCATCGGCAGCCTCTACTACTGCTGATGATGCCATGGCGGTCACCGGCGGGACATGGTCGCACGATCAGCATGCTCAGCCTCTGCAGCAATGGCGGCCTGGTGCAAGTGCAGGCGTCGTTCCGCCACGGGACTCCTCTTTGCAACCGCCGTCCTCCGCCCAGACGATGCTACCTGGAAACCGTGACCAGCACGACCGTGCTGCTCCAGGGCACGGCGACGGCGAGCAAGCTGGACCGCCTCCGCGGGAATGGCAGCCTCCACCACCAGCAACAGCAGATGCCAATTGATAGATTGATAGCCTACGACTACGGGAGTACCGGCGGAATCGTCAAGTTCATATGGCCTCACGACCCGGCGAGCAAGATCATGGATGGATTGTTGCATCGACGACAGACTGGTAGCCAACCTCAGACACCATTCTGAAGGTACAACCTTTTGTGTAGTAGTAGAATTGTTGGTCATCGAGATGACTTCAGTTGGAAACCGTTAAAATTACCTTGAGAATGCTTGAATTTGCATAAATGTGTATTCGAGGAATCTACCTACGACGTATTCTCTTCGTTCTTATAATATAAGATCATTTTAAAAGCTAGAAAGTACCTCTGTAAACTAATGTAAGATGTCTTCGATCACTAGTTTAGGTATCTAAAACATCTTACTTCCTCCGATCCAAATTAATTGACATACACTTAGTATAACTCTAGTACAAAGTTGTACTAAGTGTGCATCAATTAATATGGATCGGAGGGAGTATATTAGTTTACAGATGAAGTATTTACAAAAGTTTATCACGTTCTGACATAATGGCTTCAAAAAATCAAGGGGTTGGGGTAGTAGGAGTTATTCAATCTGGTTCTAGGGCGCACATGCTCTTGCGTGCAAAAATGAATTTAAAAATTGTCTAAAAATTACAAAAAAACAGATCTATTCAAAAATAGATCTGGTTCTAGGGTCGTAACAAAGTGGTACATGCAAATTTATAGGTGAAAAACTTAAGCATTTTGACCCGTGTAAAAAAGGCAAATCGGAAGTCAAATATTGCCTCTATATGTCACACTTAACTATTATTTTCACCGACGAAGCACTACTATCCCATATGACATTAAAACTGTCAAGCAAACTTTCCACTCTAATATGAACATCTATAAAAAAATTAGTTTATTTTTTATTTTTTTCTATTTATTTTGATTTTATGTTCATTAGGGAGCATATGCTCCCGAGAACAAAAACTCCGCGTCCGTATATTGAGCCATAAAGTAAAATGTGCGTAAGTTTTCAATAAGATTTTCCATGCATAAACGTATATGCATGCATGCAAAATCTTTTGTCTCATATGGACAATGTCAATTCCTAAATCTGAATAGTGCCTCTAGGAAAATAAGAAAATGCATGTTTTTTTCCTTTTCGAGAGGCACGGTCGTGCGTTTCGCAGAAGCAAAATTGTGCCTTTATGAGAAGCACGATGTGCAAAAAAGCCACGCGAAAATATTTGTTTGCTTAAAATAAAAAAATGTATTTGTTTGCCTAAAAAGATATTTTTAAAAATTTCCTCCAAAATGTAAGAAAAGCCACGCGAAAACCGGATATTAAAAAAAACATCTAAATCTTGTAAACAAGCACACATTAATAAAAATATAAATTAAATCCCAAGGAAAGAGTCAACACGTGGTGCATGCTCAGCACACCGATCTCTCGAATAAGTACTCTTCAATTAATTTCTCTCCTATTTCTCGCTCGATGTGAAGTATAACTTGGTCTCGCATGTACGCACGAGGGAGTGTGCCGACCCAATAATTTTGCGCCTCTAGCTCGCATTTTTTTCCTTGTGTTTTTTCTGTATTAATTTTTATGTTTTCTTCATTTCTTCATAATAATTATTATTTTGTTTGTCTATGTTTCTTCATTTTTTTTCTATTTTTTCAACACATGTCTTAGTTTTTCATATGCTTTGTACATTTTCCGTATACATCAAGAACATTTGTATACACTTTCAACATATTTGAAGTACATAATCAACACTTTTCCAAATCAATGTTTTGAAGCCTACTTATTAAATAGACATCATACATTTTTCTGAATAAATCTAAACCATGTTTTATACATGTTTAGCATTTTTTTCAAATATCTAATTAGGATTTTTCAAGTACATATTTTTGAAATTTTAATGAAGATGTTTTTTTTCTTCAAATACAGGTGGAAGATATTTTTTAAATTATAATAACATTTATTAATTATGTTAATTCATTTCATTGTATAATATTTGTTAATTGTCAAAAAAGTATTATTGAAACAGTTAACTTATTTTCTAAAATGTAACATGCATTTTTGAATTACAAAAAAATGTTTATCATCGTATAATTTATTTAAAAAATGTCAAGTAGATTGTTTGAAATGGCTAAACATTTTGAAAATGTTACAAGGATTTTGTCTTTTCCACTTTCCGGGTACGGTGCAACATCATTTTCCCGCTCGGTGCAGTAGATGCAAATGGGCCGGACTTTCAGGGACTCTCAGAGCGTTGATTTGCAGCCTCCGCTCAAAAAAAGGGGAGATTTGCAGCCGCTCGCTCTCCAAACTCTCCAGTCTCCACCACCCAAACGAAATCCTCGCCAATGGCGCCACTACTCTCCCAAACCCGCACGGCCGCGCAAACCTTGGCGCCGAGCCGGCGCGGCGACCGCCGGAACGCCCCCGCCGCGCCCCACGCCGTGGGCTTCCTCCGCGCCCTCTTCCCGGCCCGCCCGCCGGCGGCCAAGGCCGAGCTGCTCCGCCTCATCGCCGACCAGGGCCGCGGGCTCGAAACCCAGTCGGACCCCTCCCGCCTCGCCGACATCGTCTCCTGCATCGACGCGCTCTCCGCCTCCGCCCCGGACGCCGACACCGTGTCGGACGCGGCCAGGCTCTCCGGCACCTGGCGCCTCCTCTGGACCACCGAGCAGGAGCAGCTCTTCATCGTGCGCAACGCCCCCACCTTCCGCACCGCCGCCGGCGACGTGCTCCAGGTCATCGACGTCCCGGGTGGCAGCCTCAACAACGTCATCACCTTCCCGCCCTCCGGCGCCTTCGTCGTCAACGGCAGCATCCAGATCCAACCACCCCAACGAGTAAATTTTCAGTAAGGAATTCTTAGTCCCTTGCTTTTTCGCTTAGCAATTGCATTTTGTTATTTGATCAGCTTCTGGTTATTTGAAGGCGTGAGCGGTGCTTTATCGACGTTTTGTTTGTGCAGGTTTACACGGGCTATGCTGAAGGGGGGCAATTGGGAGGTTCCCTTTCCACCATTTGGGAAAGGATGGTGAGTGCACAAGAAGTTTGTTCGATTCATGGTAGCTTTACAAAAGTACAAAAATTTGGAAGCACAGAGACTTGGCGAATCAATTTAATCGCCATCATTAGGATCAGAAGACTTAAAATTGTGTTTCACTGAAACAATTGTGAGAATTTTCATGAGTAACTTCAGATGAACCAGTTGGGATTTCGTAAAAGATTCCGTGCCTAAATGAATAACTTTCGAGTCTAGCATTGTTTATCTCTTATCTTTACCCCAACCTCTTGTAAACTTCTTCTGTGTTTGGTGTAAACCTCTTAGTTAACCTCTTGTCTATCTTCGGTAATAACAGACCCGCTGTGTTTATTCTGTACAAGAGGTTTGTTTATTTTCTTCTTAGCTTCCAGATCCAGTTAGGTCCTTCTGTAGAAATGGGTGTAAGGAGATTCGGCAAACGAACAGGGATTAGGGAGCCTTTCTCACCTCCAAATTCATAAGAACAGGAGGGGAAGAATCTATTCCAGTTTTATGCATGGAAGGCCGAATGTTCTATTGGTACAATGCTTAGCTACCTCACATGGCATCGTAATGATGCTAGTGCAAACTATATTTTAGAACTGGAGAATGGCTAGACATTGCTGGATATATAATTTAATTGGCCTGAACCTGGTTTGCTACACTGCCTAGATTAATATACTCAAAATAACTGTACAAATGGAACTCAATTATTCATCAAAATGACATGGTTATACAAGTAAGATATGAGTGGATTCAAGGTGATAATTTCTAGACCATGTGTAAGATCAACGGTTTTCGTGCGCTTCTTTCCTTGTCTACATATCGTTAGGACACGGGACATGGGACAAAAGCTTAATCATTCTTACAATCTAATTTGGCTCTCTTCAGTCAGTGAGCTTAAAAAATGTAGATTTTGGGCCATTTTCTTTATTTGAACATCAGGTATTGGTATTCTCAGTACACATACTAATGAAGAACAAATGGCTAAACATTTATGTAATGTTAACCTGTCCTTGATCCTTCCCTCTGCATATTAGTATTAACGATATCAAACTGGATTTCTTCTAAGCAGGAAAAGTCAGAAAAATTTGTTGGATCTCCAAAATTTATCAGATGTCATTCTTTTCCTGTAATGACAACCTTTATTATCTTTGTTTTCAGGTTTGATACTGTCTATTTGGACGATGAGATCCGCGTAGCGAAGGACATAAGGGGGGACTATCTAGTTGTTGAGCGTGCTCCATATTCTTGGAACGCATAGTTGGTAAATTGTTGGTCCGTGTTTATCCACTTACACATCATATTGTATGTGCCTAGAGACAAAAATGAATTGCGGGATCTTAGCATTTCCGTAAAAGTCCTTACCATTTTATGAGGCTCTTCCCTTTCCTATAGAAGATACTGCTATAGATATATGTATATGTTTGAAAATAGAGTTGTAGTTTCTTATGGCTGGAAATTAAGTTGTAAATTTTATATAACTTCAGCAATTCAAAGATATATCTGATTAAAATGTGTTGTTATAATTGGACCCACTAAAATAAGCAGTGTGGATCCTCCTTATTTTTGTGGGATTTTTTCCGAGCCTTTTGGAGTGAATGTGGATTTAGCCATTCTGTAGCAGGGTTTTTCCTTTTGGCAAAAATACATCGATCGTACAATTTATTGCTGAAGATAGTTGGATAAACTTCAACCAGACAGGCAGACAAATATATGGTAAGTTGGTACTCCTAACTGGTAAGTTTGGCTCATGTTGTACCTGCAATATTTTTCTTTGAAGAATCCTGGTTTAAGGTGAACAATATTGTACATCTTCTTTATTTTCCTATGGAAAAAAATAACAGCAGGCTGGAAGCATATGCTGGTTTTGTTCATCAGCCATAAAAAACCTCAATTGCAGTATGAAATGCTTTGGGAACAGTCAACTAGTTAAGCTTGATATAGTATTGTCATGTCCACAATCTTGAAAGCCATGATGGTGTTATTGTCAAATCGCAGTTATTTTGTCAATATAATTGTGCACGACATATTCAGCCTTTATAGAACGTAGTAAAGTATACCTTGAAGGAAAGCTTTGTCCATTTGATGCATGTCCTCATGTGAATCAAGCCAATGAATACGAGTAGAAAATGTTCAGTTGCTAGCTTAGCGTTGAGAAAAACCAAAGATTCCTGATCTGTACCAGTTACCCATGGCCCATGATAACTAGTGCTACAAGCCGATGTGTGTTTAAGATACAGTTTTATCTTGTTCATCATGTGCAAATTCACTAAGATGAGATCAGTTGCCTTGAATCCATTCCAGATTGGATTTGTGGGACATTTCAGAGAATTCAAACCATCTTCTTTTATTTTAATGATTATTTTTATTTGAATAGTCCTATATCTGGGAAACAAATCTACATGTCAGATCTGCCACAACTTGTCAGAAGTTATCGACCATTATGTATGTTCTATATATAATTATATATTGTTCCATATTTAGTTTTGTATGTATATATTGTTAAAACATATAATTTTGTATTTATTGTATATTTTTTTAAAAATATTGTTTTTATGTTGTACGAATATTGTTTCAGATTTTGTTTTTTATATACACATTGCTTTATATTTACATTTATGCTTTATTTTTATATGTACATATTATTTTGTTTTTATGTTGTATATATATTATTTCATATATTTTTATTAAATTTTTTGTACTATACATTATTTTATTCTGTGAACTATACATAATAAAATAGTTGATCAGATAATAATTAGTAGAGAAACACCTGTATACAGAAAAAATAATTGGTGACATGTTATTAAAATACCATCTCACCAGTAACATCTGCCTCGGCAAAATCCTGGTCCCACATATTTTGGCGTGTTACTAAAAAGTCACGCTACCAATACCAATATAAAAGTGACGTATCAAATATGCCAACACCATCACTATTTAAAAAAATGTGGTGCCATTTATGAAATTTAGTGCCACCAATTAAAGTATTGGACAGACATTTCTCTAGTAGTGTTATGTTATGGGACAATAATTTCTTCAGGTATCTCCTTACAATTAAGGTTAGCACACATATCTTCTTTTCAAGAGAGGATGAAATCAATTTTGAAGAGTGTTGAGCACTAATAAAATTAACAAGATGAGATTCTCTCTTTCAAAAATGGATGTTAACTACCATCATATCATAGGCTAAAGCGAAGCTCGAGACATCCTCTCTTGCTGCCATAACTAAAGCTCCATGCACCTCCATCAACGCATCTGATGTACCCATGAGATCATTCATCTCTCCTCCTATGAAGAGTTTCTCGCCAATAGGTACAATCCTAACCAAATTCTCAAGGCCCTCGCAGAACTTCATCTTGGTGTTCTCAGTTTAGCCGACTAACGAGGCATAGATTGTGCTAACATTGAGAACTAAGTCCCTAACGACCATCTTGACCTGAATAACTTGATGTACCTTGCCTCTTCACGTCTACCGCTCCATGCTTGAAGTTATTTTTTTATCAAGATGCCAAGTTGATTTCTATTTCTATTGGGATACTTGAAGCGGATATCCTCCACCTCCTTCACCTTTTCTTATTTCCATCGAATTTTCAGACGCGACGGATATCAACACATGTGCTCACCGATGTATCAGTTGACTCATGTAGCTTACACGCTAGTGACCCTACGCTCAAGCTATGTTTGTGAATCCTACTAGGCTTAGCTAGCATCCTTACCTTTTGCACTGATCGAGTCAAAAATGTGATGATCCTTGCTAATCCTTTCACTACATCTGGGTGTTGATGTAGCATGCCACTAAGGATGCGATGACCTGATCCTTTCTCACTTAACACAATATCCAAAGCAAGATACGACCCGCCACCAAGGAGATGACTACTGGACGTTTGCCCACTTAACACCACACTCAGTTTTCAATATGACGTCTATAAGAAGGTTATGGTCCAATGATGTTCTTCGAAATTTTATCTCCCTAAAAGTGGCTGAGTTTTGACATCAACTTGACAAGCTTATCACAACTCTCCTTCTTTACTTAGGCTTTGAACCGGCTATGTGGAGACAACATAAGGGAAGTTTAAGACCAACTCCTACAATATATAAATTCAGCTAGGGGCGACTTTAGAAGGCCTAATACCAACCTTATGTCTACATTGAAGACGACCTACGGGCACTTTTTCCATAAGCTAGGAAAGTCATTTTGAGAGAGAGAAGAGAGAGAATAATAATTGTTTATTGCTTATGGGCAGCCCACAAGCCTAAGCTCGCCGGCCCATATGGCTTAAGGTCAACTTAATTTTTTCCGCAATGTATAAGATCAACCTTAAGGGCTTATCCAGTTTACAAGATTCTTAAATCATGGGATATTAAAATATCTATAAATATTATTAGTAATATAATATAGAAATATATGAAATCATGAATTTGTTTCTTAAACAACTTTAGTACACTAAAGTGTTGTCCTCGCATTTGCGACGGGCATTGTGCTAGTTGTTAAAAAAGCATATGAAATCCATGTTAGTGATGAGTGTTATCACGTATGATTGGTTGTTGTGAGTTGTGACGTGATAAATCTTTCTTGACTTTAGAGTGGGGTGTATAACTAGGTCGGTCGAGTCGATATTGATAAGCTTTAAATTCAAGAGTTTATAGTTATTTCTGGGCAGACTGAGAAATAGAGCCCCGGCCCATTTGCTATTCAGAAAATAGTAAATAAATTAATCATCGTGTATTTGAGATCTTTTGACAAGTTTCTTTCATCAAACATGACTAAACTATATATATGTTCGAGCCATCGATCTTTTTACAATATAATTTGTGAGTCGTGGGAGCTGGGGATGATGTGCGACTAAGGTGGTGTGGGGGCTGGGGCGAAGATCGATCTTGTCTCGACCTTGTGTCGTGACCAGCAATTGCAGCAGTTGTGGTTGTCATTGACCTTCTTGGAGACATCGTTGCTTTGCAGATGTACGGATCAGGCCTTCAAGGTCTCTCCAGTGGAAACCCTTGATCTTAGGATCAGACGATGGCAGTGCTTTGGCGTCGTTTCCATCTTGGGGCTTCGCCTTAGAGCTCGGCATCGGCAAGCGAGGAAGATGGGTGACGACTATTATGGCGTCAGGCTTCTGTGGCAACGGTAATGATGGGAGTGGTGTCGGCGACACGATAATGGTTGAGGTAGTTGGATCTTCTTCGACGTGTCTGCAGAATCGGCTCGGTTTGTTTTGCTACTCACTAGTGCAAAACAGGTCATTAGAACCGGTTCTGGGAGGCCATTAGAACCGGTTTTGGCAACCGGTGCTAAAGGTTCGGTGCTAGAGGGTGAACCCCTTTAGAACCGGTTGCTCACGAACCGGTTCTAAAATCTCTGCAGCCAGCCACGTGGTGGCAGGTCGGGCGCGAGGGCTCGGGAACCTTTAGCACCGGTTTGTAACACAAACCGATTCTAAAGGTATAGAGGTTTAAGTTTTTTTAATTATTTTCTTTTTGGTTTTAATAGTTTAGGGTTTAGGGTTTATTAATTCTTTTCTTTTGGGTTTAGGATTACTGTTTATTTTACGCTATTACATAATGTACAATGCATATATATATATATACATGTAGAATATCTCGTAGCTAGCTAGAACCATCATATATAGTATAATTATCGTACCTCCAACATATATATACATCGATCATATATAGTACTAGTGCCTCACCACCGCCCCTCTTTGGTTGCCTCGAGCCCACAACAGTGGAGGGCATTTGAATATACATACAATATACATCATATGGACAACACACCAGTTTCCTATTACATATGGTAAGGGAATTCTCCGGTCGGCTTATTTATGACTTCACGAAGAAGAAATCCCGCTATTTCCTCTTGAAGTGCTCACCTGCGATCATTTATGTCGAGTTTATCCCGCTTCTCCCAAATCTTATTATTTAAAGAAGATGATCAATATATGAATATATTACATATGGTAAGAACAAAGTCTAGATAGTATTTACGTACCATCATTGTTCTTTGATTAATATTTTCGGTCATATAGCGAATGTTCTCAATTACGATGTAAGCACAAGGTTCAGTCCCCGATGTCTGCCTCGTACACTTCACAACAAAATAGAATTCAAACAGATTTAATAATCAAGCATATATATGATAATGGTATATTGAAACTAGAAATATAATTAAATCGAATATTCTCTCACATATTTATCGTACTGCCACGTCATCTTCTCCTTCCATTCTCGTCCTCCTCCCTGATACGTCGGCGTACAACCTCCTCGGGGGCCGGCTCCCTCCGCACCGACTATGGCCCACGCGACCGCCACGAAAGAAGATCCGGGTCGACGACAAGACCCGGATTCCTCGCTAAGCGACGCACCCCGGAAACCACCTCCCAGTGCCATCCCGGCGGAGCCCAGTCCAAGACATTGCATATCCCGTCAAGAACTCCCGAAACGCGACGGTAACAAGGATGCGGGCCCGGCATTCTCACTAATGAAACTAATAAAATTACAACTAAAAATATCTTAATATTTGCATGTTAATAGCTATTGATCTATAGCTCAAGTTGTAGAACATCTCATATATATATATATACTAATAATATTTAGAACAATATATATACTAATAATATTTATAACAATATATATACTAACAAAATTTCATATATATACTTGACTACAAGGCTTACAACAAAAAATTTCATCTAGCAAAATGTTCATCTAGCAAAAATGTTCATCTAGCAAAATGTTCATCTAACAACATGTTCATCTAGAAAAATTGTTCATCTAGCAAAATTGTTCATCTAGCAACATTTTCATCTAGCAAAATGTTCATCTAGCAAAAATGTCCATCTAGCAAAAATGTCCATCTAGCATCGTCGTCGGGATCCTCGCCGGGGTACTACGACGGCGGAGCTCGCCGTGGACACATGCATGTGGTCGGACAGGGGGGAAGAGGAGAGCTCACCAGCGGCGGCGCCGGCGGAGACGAAGGAGAGGAACGGCGGAGACGGCGAGGGCGACGACGACGACGACGACGGCGAGGGCGACGATGACGGCGAGGGGGACGGCGACGACGACGGCGAGGGAGACGGCGACGGCCTAGCGGCGTGGAGACGATCTGAAGCGGTGGGGGGGAACTGCGCTAAGTGTCGATATATATAACAGGGCACCTTTAGCACCGGTTTCACCCACAAACCGGTGCTAAAGGTCTCCAATTACATCCCGTTTTCGGGCGAAAATATAAGCGGGAAGGGGAGGGACCTTTAGCACCGGTTCTTATCATAAACCGGTTCTAAAGGTTAGTTTTTCATATTTGGAGTTTTTTAATAATTCTTTTGAAGTCATTTGGCACAAAATAAATCATTAAATGCATGAAAAATAGCAAATGTAGTAAAAAAGGGTTCAAATTTTAGTATGTGGCTTTGAATGGTGCATATTGAATGCACAAAAATTCTTGAGTTCAAAAAAGTTTAGAAAAAGGAAATGCCTTTGTAACAGATGAGTTTTCGTCTAAAACCCTCACACTTCGAAAGAGATGCTCCAGTTTGTACACGAAATGCATCCAGTTTTTGTCGTAACCCTCTCAACTTTTGCACACATGTTATATGGGTCAAATGATGATACCATGCCAAGTTTCAACCTTTTATGAGTTCATTTGTAGATGCTTTCCATTTTCAGGGTCATTTGGCACAAAATAAATCATTAAATGCATGAAAAATAACAAATGAAGTCAGAAAGGGTTCAAATTTTAGTATGTGGCTTTGAATGGTGCATATTGAATGCACAAAAAGTCTTGAGTTCAAAAAAGTTTAGAAAAATTAAATGCCTTTGTAACAGATGAGTTTTCGTCTAAAACCCTCACACTTCGAAAAAGATGGTCCAGTTTGTACACGAAGTGCATCCAGTTTTTGTCGTAACCCTCTCAACTTTTGCACACATGTTATATGGGTCAAATTATGATACCATGCCAAGTTTCAACCTTTTCTGAGTTCATCGACCGAATAAAATCATTCGGATTCCCTGCATACGTCCGACGGTGCATTGCACTCATGAGCCGCCACCGTCGGGCTGTATGCAAGGGAAACCATTTGGCGTTGAAGCCGGATCACATCCTAGAGTGGTACATATAAACTATTTCTTCGCGTGTTTCCCTTTATTTTTGCACCGTAACCATGGACAATCTTCTTCATTTAACACCATGCTTGGGTCAGTCTTTACTGTTCATAATCTTCTGACTTGTCTGTCTTGTCCTCCACTCCCACAAGGTTTCTTTTCCCTGAAAGAACTATGTGGCGCTTTGGCTCACCGTATGATGTATTCGCTTCCTTATCTTTCCTTTTTCTCGTTTTGCTAGACGTGTCCTTCACATAGAAAACCTGAGCCACATCATTGGCTAGGACGAATGGTTCCTCTCTGTACCCAATATTGTTGACATCCACTGTTGTCATTCCGTACTGCGGGTCTACCTTTACCCCTATCAGATTGAATCATTTGCACTGAAACAAAGGGACCTTAAAATCAGGTCCATAGTCAAGTTCCCATATCTCCTCTATGTAACCATAATATGTGACCTTTTGCTTATTGTTGATTGCATCATCAAAGCGGACACCACTGTTTTGGTTGGTGCTCTTTTCATCTTGGGCGATCGTGTAAAATGTATTCCCATTTATCTCGTACCCTTTGAAAGTCATTATAGTCAAAGATGATGTGCCGGACAACAAGTACAACTCCTCTTCAACAGTGTCGTTACCCGTGAGATGGTCTTGCAACCAACCGCTGATTTTACTTTTCTTCCATTCTCTCGATTTTCTCCATTGTGACCCATCAGCGGGGTGTCTCAAATTCCCGTCTTTCTTACAGTCTTCGTTGTGCCATCGCAACAACTTGGCATGCTCTTTGTTTCTGAACAGTAGTTTCAACCGTGGTATTATAGGAGCATACCACATCACCTTGGCAGCAACCCTCTTCCTGGGGCGCTCGCCCTCAACATCACCAGGGTCATCTCGTCTGATCTTATAGCGCAATGCACCGCATACCGGGCATTCATTCAAATTCTCGTACTCACCACGGTAGAGGATGCAGTCATTAGGGCATGCATGTATCTTCTGCACCTCTAGTCCTAGATGGCAGACAAGCTTCTTTGCTTCGTAAGTGTTGTCAGTAAATTCGTTATCCTTTGGAAGCCTCTTCTTAAATATTTTCAGTACCTTCCCAAATCCCTTGTCAGGTATACCATACTCTGCCTTCCATTGCAACAATTACAGTGCGGCACCGAGCTTTGTGTTTCCCTCTTCGCAATTTGGGTACAATCATTTTTTGTGATCCTCTAACATGCGATTGAACTTCAACTTCTCCCTTTCGCTTTCAGATCCTCTCTGTGCATCAACAATGACACGGCGAAGCTCATCATCGGGCTCATGTGATGCCTTTTCTTCACCTTCTTGTTCTTTCTCTTGTTCTTCATTCTGTTCCCCCATTGTACCACCGTATTCAGGCAGCTGGAACCCATGATACCTGTCATCATCCTCATCTTCTTCATTCTCTTCCATCAGAACCCCTCTTTCTCCGTGCTTGGTCCAGCAGTTATAGCCGGACATGAAACCATGCTTAAACAGATGGAGGTGAATATCTTTTGAGTCATAGTAGCTCTTATTATTCTTGCAGACACCACATGGACAACACATAAAACCATCCCGCTTGTTAGCCTCAGCCACTTGCAGAAAACTATGCAAGCCATTAATGAACTCGCCAGAGCGTCGGTCTTCGTCGTACATCCATTGCCGACTCATCTTCATAATGGCACAACATCAAAAACATAAAATTAATACAAGTAATTCATATACATAAAATTGACCATACATGCATAAAGGTTGTTCATACATAAAGTTGATCATACATAAAGTTCATACACATACTTATTATCATAAAAACAACATAAAACTATCTACCTAAAGCATTTAAATGCAATAATAAATGCGATCAATATCGCAACAAAGGTACCAATTGCTCCAAAAGCATAATGATACCAAGCCTCTTTAGTAAGGCATATTTTCTAATTTTCCTAATCTTCATGCACATTACATCCATCTTGTTCTTGTGATCGCCGACGACATCGGCAACATACAACTCTAATATCATCTCCTCTTCTTCAACTTTTTTCAATTTTTCTTTCAAATACTCGTTTTCTTTTTCAACTAAATTTAACCGCTCAACCAGAGGGTCAGTTTCAATCTCCGGTTCGCATACCTGCTAGATAAAAATATCTATGTCAACTTAATTGGTCATCATTGTCAAACACAAAAAATGGAACAAATTAATAGTTATAAAAGATAATATACATATACCACATCTGAATCATAGACAGGACGAGGGCCGACATGCGCCGATACAGTAACCATCGCACTATGTATAACAAAGAATCATACAAGTAAGAAAATTAGACAAGTATCTATCTAAATCATACAAATAAAATTTCTTATATAAAAATAAATAAGAAACACATATATAGAGGCTCACCAAGGTGGTGCCGGTGAAGAGGGACGATGGGGGCGATCGACGGTGGTAACTATACATCCGTGTGCGGGAAGGCACTAAGCAATCACTACAAATATGCATGCTAATTAACTTGAGCTCAAAGTGCGTATAAATCAAATAAACTCCACATATCACTATATAGCTAGCTCCCAAACTAAAGTCCACAAATCTACACATATAGAGCATAGCACAAGCTAATCTAGCAAAACTGAGAGGACAAAGCTGCTAACCTTTGTGAACACTTGGATGTAGAAGATTTTCTTCAAATCTTCACAAATCTTGGCCAAAATGGAGGATGAACTCGAGCAAAGAGAGAAGTGAGATTCAAAAACAAAGAATGAGCTTGGTCGGCTCATGTTGAAGAAGAAGGAGTATATATAGCTATATTATTAGCACCGGTTGGTAGCACCAGCCGGTTTTAAAGTTGGGACACTAGAACCGGCTGGTAGCACCAACCGGTGCTAAAGGTTCTAGCGGGCCCCCCAGCCCAACGGAAATCTGCCGCCACACCTTTAGCACCGGTTTGTACTACAAACCGGTTCTACAGGTGTGGTGGCAGGTTGCCGTTGCCTCGGGCCCATCACACAAACCGGTTCTAAAGCCCGGCCTCACGAACCGGTGCAATTCGGCCAGTAGAACCGGTTCGTGTTCGGGCCGTGGCCTTTGCTCATATCCAAAGGCCTGTTTTGTACTAGTGACTGCAAAGTCGAAGCCGCGACGGTGGGGCCCTGTGGTGTACAATGACTGGCGGCAGGTGGCCCGTTCGGTGACCTTTCGTGGCGCCAATAGTGCTTGGTTTTGTTCCCCGCAGTTCTTCATCATCGAAGTCGAAGCTACACGTACTGTCTGAACGCATGTGGCCGAGTGTGGCGTGGATCTTCATAGAGCTTCAATCAGTCGTCACAGTGTGTGTTGACTGTTGAGTTGACGATCGGCTACGGTGAAGTTGAAGTCGTTTTCTCAGGGTTTAGGGATGGTGAGTGATGATGTTGACGCTTGCCTGGTATCTCGACGAGGCAATCTTTGAGCAGTGTGTATGGTGTATGTTGTGGGTGTCGCTTACCGATTGTGATGGTTTCGCTCAGTTTTTTTATAATAAATCAGGCAATCTAGTTTTTGGTTGGTTTTCTTTAATTAATTGAGCAATTATTTTTTATCTTAACAAATGTATAAATCTTACGTACCATTTTAAAATAAAAAACTGTGAGCCGTCCTTGATAACGAAGATTCCCGAAGCGAAAGACAATCCATGAGTCGATCAAACCCAAAGTATCTCTACTCCTAAAGGGGGAGTCTGCGGTGGTGATGGTCGGTTTTGTTGGGAAACGTAGTAGAAAACAAAATTTTCGGCCTACGAATCAAGAACCCAAGATCATCCAAGAAGATTGCATGCAAGGTTTTAGGTCATGGCTCACCAACCGAAGTAGCGGAAGTAGAGTTGGTGAAGAACGTTGGTGCAGATCCCCGCAGCTAGGAATTTCAATGACCTCCCAACCGCGAGGATATCGATCCCGCGTATCGTGCCACGATCCGTTGCGCGATCTGTCCCGCGATCCGTCCCGATCAAGTCCCACGAACAAGTCCCTCGAACTAGATCTCCGAGGAAGAAGAAGGACCTCGAAGAAGAAGGACCTCGAAGAAGGATCAAAGGTATGATCCCTCTACCGGTATCCACACATCCCGATGTAGCAATCCAGAGCGCTCCGCCGTCCAGAGAAGAACGCCACCGAGAGAAACTAGAGGGAGAAGAGCTGATACGTCCCAAACGTATCTATAATTTCTGCTTGCTCCATGCATGTTTTGTGTGACTTTGCCATGTTTTGGTTGAACTTTATTACACTTTTAAACCAATTTGGACTAACCTACTAACTCAGTGCACCCAGTTGCCAGCTTCTGGTTTTCTGCTGTTTTTGTTTTTCAGGTTTTCCGGCTGATTAAAGTGCCCAAAAAATTCCGCAAAAATTATATTAAAAATCAGCGGGCAGGAAGCTTCCGGAATAACCAAGGGAGAGAGCCGGGACCACCACCAGGGAGCCAGAAGGGTCCCTGGCGCGGCCCCAACCCTAGGGCACGCCAGGCACCCTCCTGGCTGCCCTGGGTGGCCCCTCGACGCCCCCCTTCGCCTATATAACCCCCTCGGGGTAGAAACCCCTAAACAAGAACTCTTTTTCACGGAAACCTCTCTGTTCCGCCGCCGCCACCGTTTTCAGATCGGGGCTGCCTGGAGAAGCTGCCCCGGCACCCTGCCGGAAGGAGATCACCCCTCCGGGAGACCATCCATAGCCATGGACGCCTCCCGTATGTACCGTGAGTAGTCCCCCTTGGACCATGGGTCCGTGATCAGTAGCTATGTGATGTCATCTCCCTCTTTTTTGCTTCCACTTTCGAGACCTCGTGAGCTGTAGGGAATATGCCCGAGAGGCAATAATAAAGTGGTTATTATCTTATTCCATGTTTATGATAAATGTTTATTTTCATGCTATAATTGTGTTAACCGGAAACGTTAATACATGTGTGTTTAATAAACAGAGAAAAGGTTCCTAGTAATGCCTCTCTTTATACTAGCTTGTTGATTAACGGATGATCAAGGTTTCCTGATCATGAACATTGGATGTTGTTAATAACAAGGTCATGTCATTGGAGAATGATGTGATGAACATACACCCACAGTAGTTATAGCAATACGATCATGTCATCAAGTTTCTATTGCTGTATCAAACTTTCACGAAGTAACCCTAATCCTTAGACCATGAGATCACGTCAATCACTGACACCGGAAGAGTACTTTGATTCCATCAAACGTCACACCGTAACAGGGTGATTATAAAGGTGTCGTTGGGTACTTGGAAAGTGTTAGTTGAGGCTCGTGGATCAAGAGTGGGATTTTTCCATCCAGATGACGGAGAGATATACTCTGGGCCCTCTCGGTGATATCACATTGACATCGCTTGCAAGCACGTGACTGGCTCACGAGGATGTTATATCACGGAACGAGTAAAGAGTACTTGTCGGTAACGAGATCGAACTAGGTATGGATGATACCAAATGATCGGATCTCGGACAAGTAAAATATCGCGAGACAAAAGGAATTGGTTACGGAGTTTTGGTTCACACGATCACTAGTTCATCGTTGAGTAAGTGGGAGTCATCATGGATCTCCAGATCCCGCTGATGATTATTGATCAGAGAAGAGTCTCTGTCATGTCCATTTTATTCACGAACCGTAGGGTGACACGCTTAAGGATTCGTTGACGCGTTTGAGTGGATACGGAACGCCAGAGAATATACTGGACAGCACATGGACTGTTTTGATAAAACTGCTGGAATAGTTTCGGTATATCAAAATAGTGCAAGGGGATAATTGTTAATGTGTTCATTGAATGAAGTGTTCATCAATGAAGTACTCATTGAATGAAGTGTTCATTAATTTGAGTGACATTAAACAAGATAATTAAAAGTGTTTTAATGTGATAAACTCTTGGAATTTTGAGTGGAGAATTATGGAAGTTATGGGAATAATGTGTGACCCTTTGTTTTTGTGAGTGGAGAGTCCACCCACATGATGAGGGGAGAGGTGGGGGCACCTCTTGGGGCGTGCTACCCCTTGGGGGCTGCCTCCCCCTCCTATATATAGATGGGTGGAGACCCCTCTACACACCAATTCCTCCATCTCTCATATGTCCTTTGGTTGGCATCTTCCTCCCCTTGCTAGCTGATCCAGTTTCACGAGTACGGTGCTTAGGCGAAGCCCTGCTCAAGATCTTCTCTACCACCACCACCACTATGTTGTAGTGCTGCTGGAGTTCCCGAGGATCCACTACTTCCGCTGCCCAACTGGAGCAAGGGGCGGAGGTCGTCGCTGATCCGTACGTGTGACCGATTACGGAGGTGCTGCCCGTTTGTGGCGCCCATCTTCATCACGACCTTGAGGTCGGCAAGTGATCGACTACATCACCCACGAGAATCGTTCTCGTTAAAGCTTTTGGTCTTCGAGGGTGAGTCCTTCTCAAACCGTTACAAGTGATCTTCTAGATGTGATCTTGGCTGTTACAACCGTAGGAAAATTTTTGTTTTCTATGCAACGAACCCTTCATGAGCTGCCTCACATGATCGAGGCACCTATGTAATTTTCTGCTGTTGCTATGCTGAGTTTGTTGGGATCTGATGGATTATGAGACTATGTTCAGATTGTGATGAGTAATATATTTGGTTTGCCCTTTTATATTTTGTTCTTGAGTAAATTCTTGCATGTTCTCCGTTGCAGTATTTGCTTTGGCCAAGTTATTTGCTTGCAACTCCAAGAGAGAGCGTTATGCTCGATTGTGGGTTCAGCCCCCTGATGTCTAGCTTGAGTGACAGAAACATGAGACTAGGGGATGTGTTGTTGCCACCAGGGATAAAACAACGGTGATTGTGCCTATTGGTGCAAGAATTGTTTACTTTACGCAAAGTTCTTTTAATGCAGTTGTCTGTTGCTTTGAGTTTACACTTTGGGTGGGATTCGCAACTTAATACCAGCGAGATGTTCTGGATAGATATCTCAAGGTGGATGATTCGTAGTAGATGCAGATGGATTTCGGTCTACTTACCTTGTCTTACCGCCCATTGCTTTTGAGCCCTTCCTTTCTTTGCAGCATAGTTAGCATTGCGGTGCCTTCATAATCCTGTCAATTGCCCAACTGTGATTTGTTTACCTCGCTAGCATTTTTATCGTCTTTTGGGAGAGAGACATCACTAGTGAAAATCACGGGACTCCGGTCCATCTTCATACCATTGTTCACACCCACTATTTACCTTTCTGTTTTACTTTTACTAGTACCTTTTTATCTCTTGCGTTTGATCCTTTGTAAACGACAAGGCCGGAGGAATTGACAACTCCTCTGAACTCGTTGGGAGCAAAGTTATTTGTTTTGTGCAGGTCCACGACAACTCCACGCATCAGAATAATTTCTGGCGCCGTTGCCACCTATCGTACTTATCGTTGAGTCCTACTGGAGACAAACCTTGGTATCTTTACTGAGGGAAATTACCGCTACGATGCATCTCAACCTTCCACTTGGGGTAACCAACGAGGGTCGAGAAGCCATCAAGAGCCTAGCAGCGTCCGGACTAGAACGATCTAGCCCGAAGAGAATTAGAGGCGCGTGGGATTTAGCTGGGGCAGCCTTGGGGCTTTTCTGGTGTCTCTTTGGGGCTACCCCTGCCCCCGAATATATAGGTGGAAGCCTGGGGTCGCAACTTGGGCGAGGGTTCTCCCCAAAGTCGGTTTTGTCCACCAGGAGGAGTCCAACACGGATTCCAGTACGAAACGCCGCGGACTACGGCGTCTAGGGGGAAACGCCAGGGACCCTGGCGTTTTGCCCAGGCCCCCAAGGAAAGTCTATTTCCCACCGACCTACGGCCTTGTGGACCTTCCTACTTGGCCTAGCTTCGGTTTCCGCGTCTTGGAGAGTTCCATAACCCTCCGGATACTTCCATAAGCTCCCGGGAACCTCCCGGAACCTCCCAGAACATTTTTGGAGCTCTTGGAACAATTTCCCGATGTTTGGTAACCTTTCCAGAACTATTACCGAATGTTGCAAAACCTTCCGAGACTATTACGGATGTCTTGTTACTACTTCAAGACTCTTCTTGAATGTTCCAAAATCATCCGAGACCGTTCACGAATATTCTGAAACCATTCGGCACAACCTAGAACACTTCTAGTGCTACCCGGAAACACTTCCGGTTCCACCCGAAACAATTTCGGTACCCTTTCTCTTTTCATCTCCTAGTTCTCTAACAGATTACTACTCGTTAAGTGTGTGACCCAATAGGTTCGGTATAATGCGGACATGACTCAGAACATCTTCCGGACATAGGTCAACAGCCTTTTGTCAATAGCCAATAATCAACAGCGGAGCCATGGACACCCATGTTGACTCCCGCACATACACGAAGAAACTTCGAGTGAACCATTATGTTTAACCATGTACCATTCCCTTTGCTTCGTGATATATGACAAAGTTAGAGGAGAGAAGTTTGGCACCTATGTGTAACAACTTCTTGAACACAAGCCACTCGTTATCCTCTTTGCTTGTTTGTCCCTTTTCTCGTTATCGTATTTCGGTATCCCCGTGACTGAATCACAATGCGTCTGGCCAGACTATAATGGATACCGTCATACCGAGTGGGCCCGAAGTGAAATCTTCTTCATCGTGAAGGAGCAAATCCCAATTTTGAACTATCACAGTTACTAGACACACTATCCAATGTACCCAGAACTTATTTTACTACTTCCCAGTAACGGGAAGATTCATCTAAGAACCAAAGCTTTCACGAAGTAACCCTAATCCTTAGACCATGAGATCACGTCAATCACTGAC
This sequence comes from Bromus sterilis, assembly GCA_950022295.1. Lineage (NCBI taxonomy): Eukaryota > Viridiplantae > Streptophyta > Magnoliopsida > Poales > Poaceae > Bromus > Bromus sterilis. The sequence continues at coordinate 14,055,346 of OX465596.1, forward strand.
ACCGGAAGAGTACTTTGATTCCATCAAACGTCACACCGTAACAGGGTGATTATAAAGGTGTCGTTGGGTACTTGGAAAGTGTTAGTTGAGGCTCGTGGATCAAGAGTGGGATTTGTCCATCCAGATGACGGAGAGATATACTCTGGGCCCTCTCGGTGATATCACATTGACATCGCTTGCAAGCACGTGACTGGCTCACGAGGATGTTATATCACGGAACGAGTAAAGAGTACTTGTCGGTAACGAGATCGAACTAGGTATGGATGATACCAAATGATCGGATCTCGGACAAGTAAAATATCGCGAGACAAAAGGAATTGGTTACGGAGTTTTGGTTCACACGATCACTAGTTCATCGTTGAGTAAGTGGGAGTCATCATGGATCTCCAGATCCCGCTGATGATTATTGATCAGAGAAGAGTCTCTGTCATGTCCATTTTATTCACGAACCGTAGGGTGACACACTTAAGGATTCGTTGACGCGTTTGAGTGGATACGGAACGCCAGAGAATATACTGGACAGCACATGGACTGTTTTGATAAAACTGCTGGAATAGTTTCGGTATATCAAAATAGTGCAAGGGGATAATTGTTAATGTGTTCATTGAATGAAGTGTTCATCAATGAAGTACTCATTGAATGAAGTGTTCATTAATTTGAGTGACATTAAACAAGATAATTAAAAGTGTTTTAATGTGATAAACTCTTGGAATTTTGAGTGGAGAATTATGGAAGTTATGGGAATAATGTGTGACCCTTTGTTTTTGTGAGTGGAGAGTCCACCCACATGATGAGGGGAGAGGTGGGGGCACCTCTTGGGGCGTGCTACCCCTTGGGGGCTGCCTCCCCCTCCTATATATAGATGGGTGGAGACCCCTCTACACCCCAATTCCTCCATCTCTCATATGTCCTTTGGTTGGCATCTTCCTCCCCTTGCTAGCTGATCCAGTTTCACGAGTACGGTGCTTAGGCGAAGCCCTGCTCAAGATCTTCTCTACCACCACCACCACTATGTTGTAGTGCTGCTGGAGTTCCCGAGGATCCACTACTTCCGCTGCCCAACTGGAGCAAGGGGCGGAGGTCGTCGCTGATCCGTACGTGTGACCGATTACGGAGGTGCTGCCCGTTTGTGGCGCCCATCTTCATCACGACCTTGAGGTCGGCAAGTGATCGACTACATCACCCACGAGAATCGTTCTCGTTAAAGCTTTTGGTCTTCGAGGGTGAGTCCTTCTCAAACCGTTACAAGTGATCTTCTAGATGTGATCTTGGCTGTTACAACCGTAGGAAAATTTTTGTTTTCTATGCAACGAACCCTTCAGTGGTATCAGAGCCTCGTCTATGCGTAGATGCTTTGTACGGTTAGAACACATAGAGATGTGGGCGTTGATCCTCTAGTTGTTACCCTCTTTTGTGCACTTGTGCATATTGCGGCAATGTTGGATTGAAGCGGCCCTAAGCGCAGATTGCGTGTCACGCTTGACATACGGCTTGTACCGTATAAAGTGGCTTTGGGGGTGTCAGTTTCTCTAACATTAGTGATATGGCATTTGCAACGGAGGGCCCTGGAAAGGGATGAAAAGAAACAACTAGCGAATCAACGTTGTGGTTCTTGTCCGTAGGTAAGATCGGTTCTTTCCTAGGAAGCCCAAAACCACGTAAAATTTGCAAAGATAATTTAGAAGCGTCTAACTTGTTTTTGCAGGGCATGTGATGTGATATGGTCATTGTTACAAAATTGTTGTATGAAATGAGATTTATTGTAAACAACCGGCAGGAGCCATATGGTTGTGTTTTTCCTTTTTAAGGCCTGCGTGCTGTAGATATATCCATGAGATATATTGTAATGGAGAAGGACGACCATGGTGGTGGCGCCATGGACCTTGGTGCCGCGCCGGTGGCATGATGGAGATCATACCAAGACGCACAAGATGGAGATCTAATGCGAGAAGGACCATATCATATCACATTATCCATGCATGTGATGTTTATCCTTTTATGCATCTTATTTTGCTTAGTTACGATCATGATCGCTTCGGTAGCATTATAAGATGATCCCTCTCACTTAATATCAAGATAATTATATGTTCTTCCTTAGTATGCACCGTTAAGAAAGTTCGTCGTTTCGAGACACCACGTGATGATCGGGTGTGATAGACTCTACGTTCGCATACAACGGGTGTTTTCAAGCCTAGCATGTACAGACATGGCCTTGAAACACATGCAAATACTAAGGTTCTACTTGGCGAGCCTAGCATGTACAGACATGGCCTCGGAACATGGACCGAAAGGTTAAGCACGAGTCATATGGATGATATGATGAACCATATTGAGATGCTCGCCATTGCAGCTACACTGCCTCACGTGATGATCGGTCGTGGTGTAGTGAATTTGGTTCGTGTAATCACCAAAGACGACTCGAGGGATGTTGTTTTTGAGTGGGAGTTAGATGAACTCATTTTATCATGAACTAAATCAAAGTGAATTTGCATAGTTCGTTGTAGTCATTGGCATTTGTTTACTACCTTTGCGCTTAGCTATAATTGAGATAATAGAACTATAGAATTCTGGATATTTAACTTTACGGACTGGTACCGTATTGTTTGAGTGTCAATCTAAAGTTTAAAGTCTTATTGCAAACTTTAGCAAACCTTGCTTACTCCATGAAGTTTAATAATGTGTATTAAATCGAGAGTAACAATTCCAGTGTTAGTGTCTAAGTATCACACTTGCCTCCATGATCCTTGATATTCAAATGTTGTTTGTTATTATCAAGGTTATCTAGGAGCTGAAAGGATTGTTTCAGAAACTATGATGTGTGGAAGATATAGCGATATCTGAAACAATGTTTAGTTGCAATGTGATAGAGTAAAATTTAGTGAGAAACATGTTCTCATATTGTATGAGAATTTGTGAAGGTTGGAGACACTATGTGTCCTAATCTCTCAAAAAGGTTTTGGGAACTAATATTGTACTCACAGTTTGTCCCTATGAGCTATGGTAGTTTTGTCATGAAAGTTGTCATGATAGGATGAATGGAAGATGTAGGTAAAATGTTTACTACACTATAAGATTACTAAAGAATGTAATTTGGAAGAACACCAAACATTTGATGACGGTGATCTACATCAAAGTGAGAATCAAAGGGTGTTAGTATTTGACTAACACACTTTGGATTATGTGTCATATGAATGGTGCCACAAGTGATGTTGATAAATTCTTCTAAAAAGGAAAGGAATTGCTGAAAGAGGATCTAAAAAATATTTTGGCGAAAAAGAAAAAGGAAAAGACTGGAAATGTCCAGCTCGGGTATATAGATGATATACATGTTATGGGTATATTCATTGCTTGTTAAACAGCGTGATTATTGAGTATTGGATACTGATTGGTTGGTATGAAGTGTCATACGGAGCAACGCAATACAAGAGTCGCAATGGCCTGAGTAACTAGCAAATGAATATGGGATGATTCTCATCAAGAACAAAATAAAGTGTTATTGTGTTTATCGTTGGAATTAAACCTAGCCTTCAAGATTTATTTGAATAATTGTTATTCTGTTCTGGTGTTATACGAACAATAGTTGTTCAAATTATCACCATATTCATAGAAGATGGATGAACTCTATAAATCTTGTTGGAGAAATCACATCCATAATAACTGATGCTAAACATGTCGCAAGACAAATGATTATAAGATCACTTATGAGTGACACCACCGTTTGAATCATATTGGAAAGAAAACATGAAGAAACTCCATGTTTGATGGAATTTTTGAGTCTTTCGATTTTGAATCAACTGACGCTTGTAAGAATTTCCTAGAAATGATTGAAACTCCGTTCATAGGCAAAGAAGGACGGACGACTAACTTATTGGACATTATACATGTTGATGTGTATAGTTCATTATGTGTAGCCGTGTGTGGTGGGTCTTATAACTTCATATACTTTAACCGAGGTTTTGAGTGGATATATGTATATATTTACTTGATAAGGAAGAAGTATGAAATGTTTGAAAATGTTCAAATAAATTTCAAGATGAAGTGAAAATCATTGTAACGAGAAAATAAGAGTTTATGATTGGATCATAAAAGAAGATTTTGAGTTAAATGTTTAGCAAATGCCTGAGAGTTTAGGAATCGTTCCAAAACTTGCATTTCCCGAAACACCATAGGAGTATGGAGTGTTCGAGAGATGTAATCAAACCTTGTTTGACATGGTAAGGATCAAAGGTGTTATTTCTAAAATTGCCATTATATTTTAAGGATTAAGCTTTAGAGACTATCGCTTTTCACTGAAAAGAGCGCCATCGAGATCCGTTGAAATGACACCATATAAGTTATGGAATGGGATAAAACCCAATTTGTCTTTTCTTAAATTTTGGTATGCAAGGCATATGTAAAATGTTTACAACCAAAGTCGGATAAAATGCGTCTTTGTAAGTTATCCCAAAGTAACCGTTGGGTATTCCTCCATAACACTAAAGACAAAAGTGTTTTGTGGCTAAGTGCATCAAGTTTCTTGAGAAGGAATTTTTTGCGAAAAGTTAAGTGGGAGGACAGTAGAACTTCGATTAGGTTGTTGAACCTAAGCTTTATGTGCTAAGTGGAGCAGCGCCGGAAAGTGTCCCGGAGGCGGCCGCAATGCTCTTGGCTCCCTTGTCCCAAAGGTTGTGGTCACGGCGATCTAAGTTCCTATTGAACTGCGTAGTTCGGGTAATCGATCAAATAGTAAGATTTGAGATTGAATCATTGTTATTTGATAATAATGGACCGACTACATGCAAAGAAGCGATGATGGGCCCTGACTCCGTCAAAATGGCTAGGAGCTATAAAATCCGTGATAGTTCCATACACGAGAAACCAAGTTTCTGAACTTGGAAGACCCTCTAGATACCGTGTTTGGATCTATAAAGAAACAGACGTGGATGTTCTCACATCTATGAAATATTCGACATATCGTTAAAATGGTTTACGATTATGTTCAAAGAGTTGGCTATGACAAGATTTGATCTTTCATAACGATATTTAGTCTGGACGGATTATTGTAGCAACCACTACATATGCTAATTTTTGTATATGGTAGTTGAACAAACGGAACAACGTTCTTCTAATAGAATGGTTACCTAGGACGTGTACAGGACACGGTCCAAAGGGTTCTGTTAATTCAAAGGATGCTAAAATAGCATGCAATTTCAATGGTTGAAATAAGCATTCGCGGAGTTGGAATCTTCATCATGATGAAATTGTTAAAACGTTTAGTTTCATCAGAGACGGTGAAGATGCTTGCTTTTGCAAGAAATTAAGTGGGAGCGCTGAGACATATTTCTAATACATTATGTAGAAGACATATTGTTGATTGGAAATGATGTATCTTTTATTGACACGGGTGAAGTTTCATTGAAAATTTGATTTTAATGGAAGATTTGGGCAAAACCAGTATATTGGGCTAATATGGTTTATATAGATAGATTGAGGTGCTAATATGGTTGGGCCGAAGTACATATATGAAATATTGAATAAGTTCAATATGGAAACGACGAGAAAAGTTCTTGCCGCATGGAAAAGGTTGAAGCGAGATTCAAGTGTTTTGACACTTGGTGAGTAAAATCACATGAATGATTTGATCAATCATGTACACCATGATATGTACAATTCCAAGAATGTCGTATGCTCTAAATGTTATGAGCATATACCAGAATGATTCATAAGATGATCATTGGACAATAGTAAAGATATCCTTACGTGCTTTGGAAGGACTAAGAATATATATTATGTATGTTGGACAATAGTTCATTGTAAAGTGTTACATTGATACTAGTTTTGTCGCAAGATACAATCTAAATTTATCTCAATTTTGGCGGTATGTTAAGGTGGCAAAATGTAATGGAAGAAAGTTCCATGATAGATTTGGAATAGTTCCAAATGGATTTGGATGAGTTCCAAAGTTAAGACATTATAACGAATACTACAAGGAAAGGCTAAGTATATGACTGCTCTAGCAGCAGCAAAGGAGGGCATTTGTGTCAAGAAGTTTGTTTGACAAACTAGGTGTAGTTCCAAGCGAGCTAATACTATGAAGATCTATTGTACGACAATAGATTCAACATGTTTTGAGCTCAAGGGACTAAGGTCTCACCGGAGGACCAAATTTATGCAATGCCATCTCATTAGTGAATGAGTGATGCGTAGAGACGCAAAGAAATGCAAATACACACGGACCTGAAGTGTCAGATCTGGAGATTAGGTTTACCACTAGCAATGCGTATGGATAACAACGGAATGCCATAGGTGTTGGATGCGCAAGTACCAAACTAGATTATTGACTCTAGTGCAAGTGGGAGACTGAAGGGAATATGCCCGAGAGGCAATAATAAAGTGGTTATTATCTTATTCCATGTTTATGATAAATGTTTATTTTCATGCTATAATTGTGTTAACCGGAAACGTTAATACATGTGTGTTTAATAAACAGAGAAAAGGTTCCTAGTAATGCCTCTCTTTATACTAGCTTGTTGATTAACGGATGATCAAGGTTTCCTGATCATGAACATTGGATGTTGTTAATAACAAGGTCATGTCATTGGAGAATGATGTGATGAACATACACCCACAGTAGTTATAGCAATACGATCATGTCATCAAGTTTCTATTGCTGTATCAAACTTTCACGAAGTAACCCTAATCCTTAGACCATGAGATCACGTCAATCACTGACACCGGAAGAGTACTTTGATTCCATCAAACGTCACACCGTAACAGGGTGATTATAAAGGTGTCGTTGGGTACTTGGAAAGTGTTAGTTGAGGCTCGTGGATCAAGAGTGGGATTTGTCCATCCAGATGACGGAGAGATATACTCTGGGCCCTCTCGGTGATATCACATTGACATCGCTTGCAAGCACGTGACTGGCTCACGAGGATGTTATATCACGGAACGAGTAAAGAGTACTTGTCGGTAACGAGATCGAACTAGGTATGGATGATACCAAATGATCGGATCTCGGACAAGTAAAATATCGCGAGACAAAAGGAATTGGGTACGGAGTTTTGGTTCACACGATCACTAGTTCATCGTTGAGTAAGTGGGAGTCATCATGGATCTCCAGATCCCGCTGATGATTATTGATCAGAGAAGAGTCTCTGTCATGTCCATTTTATTCACGAACCGTAGGGTGACACACTTAAGGATTCGTTGACGCATTTGAGTGGATACGGAACGCCAGAGAATATACTGGACAGCACATGGACTGTTTTGATAAAACTGCTGGAATAGTTTCGGTATATCAAAATAGTGCAAGGGGATAATTGTTAATGTGTTCATTGAATGAAGTGTTCATCAATGAAGTACTCATTGAATGAAGTGTTCATTAATTTGAGTGACATTAAACAAGATAATTAAAAGTGTTTTAATGTGATAAACTCTTGGAATTTTGCGTGGAGAATTATGCAAGTTATGGGAATAATGTGTGACCCTTTGTTTTTGTGAGTGGAGAGTCCACCCACATGATGAGGGGAGAGGTGGGGGCACCTCTTGGGGCGTGCTACCCCTTGGGGGCTGCCTCCCCCTCCTATATATAGATGGGTGGAGACCCCTCTACACACCAATTCCTCCATCTCTCATATGTCCTTTGGTTGGCATCTTCCTCCCCTTGCTAGCTGATCCAGTTTCACGAGTACGGTGCTTAGGCGAAGCCCTGCTCAAGATCTTCTCTACCACCACCACCACTATGTTGTAGTGCTGCTGGAGTTCCCGAGGATCCACTACTTCCGCTGCCCAACTGGAGCAAGGGGCGGAGGTCGTCGCTGATCCGTACGTGTGACCGATTACGGAGGTGCTGCCCGTTTGTGGCGCCCATCTTCATCACGACCTTGAGGTCGGCAAGTGATCGACTACATCACCCACGAGAATCGTTCTCGTTAAAGCTTTTGGTCTTCGAGGGTGAGTCCTTCTCAAACCGTTACAAGTGATCTTCTAGATGTGATCTTGGCTGTTACAACCGTAGGAAAATTTTTGTTTTCTATGCAACGAACCCTTCATGAGCTGCCTCACATGATCGAGGCACCTATGTAATTTTCTGCTGTTGCTATGCTGAGTTTGTTGGGATCTGATGGATTATGAGACTATGTTCAGATTGTGATGAGTAATATATTTGGTTTGCCCTTTTATATTTTGTTCTTGAGTAAATTCTTGCATGTTCTCCGTTGCAGTATTTGCTTTGGCCAAGTTATTTGCTTGCAACTCCAAGAGAGAGCGTTATGCTCGATTGTGGGTTCAGCCCCCTGATGTCTAGCTTGAGTGACAGAAACATGAGACTAGGGGATGTGTTGTTGCCACCAGGGATAAAACAACGGTGATTGTGCCTATTGGTGCAAGAATTGTTTACTTTACGCAAAGTTCTTTTAATGCAGTTGTCTGTTGCTTTGAGTTTACACTTTGGGTGGGATTCGCAACTTAATACCAGCGAGATGTTCTGGATAGATATCTCAAGGTGGATGATTCGTAGTAGATGCAGATGGATTTCGGTCTACTTACCTTGTCTTACCGCCCATTGCTTTTGAGCCCTTCCTTTCTTTGCAGCATAGTTAGCATTGCGGTGCCTTCATAATCCTGTCAATTGCCCAACTGTGATTTGTTTACCTCGCTAGCATTTTTATCGTCTTTTGGGAGAGAGACATCACTAGTGAAAATCACGGGACTCCGGTCCATCTTCATACCATTGTTCACACCCACTATTTACCTTTCTGTTTTACTTTTACTAGTACCTTTTTATCTCTTGCGTTTGATCCTTTGTAAACGACAAGGCCGGAGGAATTGACAACTCCTCTGAACTCGTTGGGAGCAAAGTTATTTGTTTTGTGCAGGTCCACGACAACTCCACGCATCAGAATAATTTCTGGCGCCGTTGCCACCTATCGTACTTATCGTTGAGTCCTACTGGAGACAAACCTTGGTATCTTTACTGAGGGAAATTACCGCTACGATGCATCTCAACCTTCCACTTGGGGTAACCAACGAGGGTCGAGAAGCCATCAAGAGCCTAGCAGCGTCCGGACTAGAACGATCTAGCCCGAAGAGAATTAGAGGCGCGTGGGATTTAGCTGGGGCAGCCTTGGGGCTTTTCTGGTGTCTCTTTGGGGCTACCCCTGCCCCCGAATATATAGGTGGAAGCCTGGGGTCGCAACTTGGGCGAGGGTTCTCCCCAAAGTCGGTTTTGTCCACCAGGAGGAGTCCAACACGGATTCCAGTACGAAACGCCGCGGACTACGGCGTCTAGGGGGAAACGCCAGGGACCCTGGCGTTTTGCCCAGGCCCCCAAGGAAAGTCTATTTCCCACCGACCTATGGCCTTGTGGACCTTCCTACTTGGCCTAGCTTCGGTTTCCGCGTCTTGGAGAGTTCCATAACCCTCCGGATACTTCCATAAGCTCCCGGGAACCTCCCGGAACCTCCCAGAACATTTTTGGAGCTCCTGGAACAATTTCCCGATGTTTGGTAACCTTTCCAGAACTATTACCCAATGTTGCAAAACCTTCCGAGACTATTACGGATGTCTTGTTACTACTTCAAGACTCTTCTTGAATGTTCCAAAATCATCCGAGACCGTTCACGAATATTCTGAAACCATTCGGCACAACCTAGAACACTTCTAGTGCTACCCGGAAACACTTCCGGTTCCACCCGAAACAATTTCGGTACCCTTTCTCTTTTCATCTCCTAGTTCTCTAACAGATTACTACTCGTTAAGTGTGTGACCCAATAGGTTCGGTATAATGCGGACATGACTCAGAACATCTTCCGGACATAGGTCAACAGCCTTTTGTCAATAGCCAATAATCAACAGCGGAGCCATGGACACCCATGTTGACTCCCGCACATACACGAAGAAACTTCGAGTGAACCATTATGTTTAGCCATGTACCATTCCCTTTGCTTCGTGATATATGACAAAGTTAGAGGAGAGAAGTTTGGCACCTATGTGTAACAACTTCTTGAACACAAGCCACTCGTTATCCTCTTTGCTTGTTTGTCCCTTTTCTCGTTATCGTATTTCGGTATCCCCGTGACTGAATCACAATGCGTCTGGCCAGACTATAATGGATACCGTCATACCGAGTGGGCCCGAAGTGAAATCTTCTTCATCGTGAAGGAGCAAATCCCAATTTTGAACTATCACAGTTACTAGACACACTATCCAATGTACCCAGAACTTATTTTACTACTTCCCAGTAACGGGAAGATTCATCTAAGAACCAAAGCACATCTTCCTGTGTGAAGCAACTTGATACTCTCATGGTCTAAGGAATTACGTATATGATAATATTTCATGATATGACTTATAACGTTGTTACGATTTGATCTCTAAGTATATCATTCAATACTGGGGTCGGTTCAACATCATTGTTCTGCTAACAATATGTTCCCATTGCTACTGACATCCTTGTTACAAGAATAATGTCCATGATTAAGAAAACGTAATCATCAGTTAGCACATGAGCTGGTCTTAGAGGCTAAACCAGGAACTCTTGGTGTTTACATTTCCACACATGCTGGTGAGTTTTCTTCTTAATCTCATAGTCAGGGTCATTGCAATTATAGCACAGAAATATAAACATTAATTACGAACGTGGAAATATATACAATAACATTTTATTATTGCCTCCAGGGTATATTTCCAACAGTCTCCCACTTGCACTAGAGTCAATAATATTATCAGTGCTTGAGCACTTTACACCTATGGCATACCGGTGTAATACATGCTTCATTTGTGGTATAGACTTCATCATCGGATCTGACGTTTCAGGTCCGTTTGTATCTTGCATATCTTTGCGTTTTCACGCTATCATAAAATTCACTAATTTTATCAGTTTAGCTTTGTATATGTTTGAATCATTTGGCAGGACCTTGGTTCCTTTAGAATAAGTCATGAAATCATTCATCAATGTTCCATGAGCTTCAAGCATCTTGGAAACATACCATGTTCATAAATGAACAGATGATTCAAAATACCCTCCCTTGTTACTTCTTTAAGCAACAATATACTTAGCCTCTGTTATTGAATTCACCACAGTATGTAACTTAACATAGTTCCTTCATACTGTGCCACCCTTACGTGTGAAACACATAATCCCAATTAAAATCGAAAATCGATCGGAGTAAGTATGAAGACTGAATTGGTGTAACTGTTTACATCAAAAATTCAGCTGGTGTAACTCATTACAACGAGCTCTTCATTATCTCCATTTTTCGAGAAACATATCTTATCTTTCATAAGCTTAATTTTTTACTGTTTGTCCAATAGTCAACAACTTTATCACTTTGGTATCTTTCTCACAACCTTTTGGAGCACTGGACATATCTGGTTGTTTTACATATTATGGTGTACATGATTAATCCAAACACACAGGTGAGTGAAATTCAATTCATGTGTTTTGCTTATCTGTGTTCATGAACACCGATTTCCGCAAACAACTTTTCACCGTGACCTCGGCAAGAACATCCTTCCTGGCGTTTTCATACTAAACTACTTTGGTATCATGTCAACATGTAACGTTGGCTTTAGCATGATCAAGCACTTACTATCTGCATAGATCACTGTGCTCAATACAAATGCTATATTAGCCCAAGTTCTTCAACTGAAAACTATTTCCAATGAATTCCTTATTCGTGTCAAGAAATTTATATCATTTTCAATCAACAATATGTCATCTACATAAGGTTTCAGAAATATCATTCATCTCCCACTTACTTTCTTGAACATTCAAGCATCTTCGTTTATTCCCGATGAAAACAAACTCTTTTGGAAATTTCATCATTAACGAAAATTCCAACTCCATTGTGCTAGCTTCGGTCCATCATTGGATATCCAAGGCTTGCATCTATTTTAGCATCCTTTGAATCGACAAAACATTCTGGTCGTATCACATATGCGTCCTTTGTTATATTTCCGTGTAGGAACTTTGTTTTGACGTTCATTCTACCATATCCTATAAATGAGATATGTAGTAATTGCTAATATAACCCGAACTGACTAAAGCATCTCTACGGTCGACACTATTTCGCCGTAGTCAACGTTTGAACTTGCTAGAAAACAATTTTCCAACGAGTTGCTCTTTATGGATAAAACAATTTCATCTGAATCAATTATAAATCCATATATATATTCTTCAGACTTTTAGTCTTTCAGAGGGTCTACCAAGTTCAAAACTTGACTTACTTCCATGGATACTATCTCGGATTATTTGGCATTTAGCCAAATCCCGGAGTCAGGGCCCATCAACGCTTCTTTTTATATAACAGGTTTATCATTGTCGAACAATAATATCTCGTTTTACATATCATGAATGTTTGTATGAGTTTTGTCTAACCTGTGTGGTTCAGCTGCGCACTTATTTGAAGATTCAACAATCTTTAACAAGTTACACTGTCCTCCCACTCACTCTTTTGCAAGAAACTATTTTCTTCAAAACACATTGTTCTTAACAACAAACAGTTTTGTTTTTGTGTAGTGATAGAGGAATACCAAACCTTTTGGAATGACCTTAACAAAGTAGCACTTATCTGATTTGGTGTTTTGAGCATGTCAAACATTCGTCTCATATACCCAAATTTTGAGAAAAGACAATATGGTTTTAACACTTCCATACTATATCTAATATGATGTCATTTCAACAGATTTGATGGTGCTCTTTTCAGTGTAAAAGCTGTAGTCACTAACGCATAACTTTAATAAGTATAATGGCAATTTGATAAACGTCATGTTTGATCTTACCGTGTCATACATGGCTTGATTATGTCTCTCGAACACTTTACTCATAGTGGTGTTTCGAGAGGCACAAGTTATGACACCTTTTCACAACTCATCAGACGTTCGCTAAACTTGTACTCAAATATTACTTTCCACCATCCAATTTGCAGAAGCACTGTTTTTTGTTACAATACATTTCTATTTCACTCTAATTTTCCTTGAACGTTTCAAAGATTTCAGACGTATGTCTCCACTGAACATATATCCATATATTTACTTCAGTTCATGAGTGAAGATAGAAAATCCACTGTACACAACTACACTTATTGGACTACACACATCATCATGTATGATTTTCAATAATTTAGTTGCCCGTTAATGCATGGCCTATCAACGGTGTTTTTAGTCACATTACTTTCAGACAATGTATGCAAGCGTCAAGTGATTCATAATCATATGACTCAAAAGTCCATCACTTATGGAAATTCTTCATGCATGTTATGTCACTTGTGACAAACTGCAGTGCCACACACTTGTCGTATTTCTGTTAGTCTTGCGACGTTTAGCGTCAGTGTTATGGATGTTTAGCATTATTATCAAGATTCATAACATACAACCTATTCACAATAGAAGTATGGCCTTTATGTTATTCATAGCTTTGAACAACTCTCTTGCAATAAACAAGATTCAAAAATGATGTTTTGCAACAAGGCTAAAGTGTACTAACAATTTACTCAACTCTAAAATGAATTATGAAGATAATCGTAGAGTCAACACACAGTATAGTAAACCTTTTACCGTGTTCTCGTGTGTGTCAAAACTCATCATTAGCTAGTCATAAAGGCCATAGTATTTCTTGCATTGATCTGTAACGATATGCAGTCGAAGTGATATTGTAGTGATCAACAGTTTAATCACAATACCCAAGAATTAAGATTAACCATTTAATCATGATTCCCAAGAATTACATCTTTTGACCAGCAATGAATTCATCTATAACTTCGTATGACTTTCATTTCTGAGCTGGATATTCCAGTCTTCTTTCGCTTTGCCTTTATACGTATCATAGTTCTATTTCCAATGTCACTCCTACTCACAGAAGATCACATATGATCAAGGGTGGCGCATGCCATGGACTTTCCGGCGTGTGAGTCTTACTAACATCCTTTGGACTTCCTTTCCCTTAATTCTCATCATCATATGATCGGTGTTCTTCTGGATCCCACACTTATCAGTTTTTTTTAGAGCACAGTGAACATTTTCACTAATGCTTACAATCATACATTGTACTAGATATCTTATATCCAACATTAATTGTCTTACTACTAAAAACAATTTTCCAGTTCCATAACTATCCCAAACGTTTCGAAGTTCGGGTTTCATGGTGGTGAAGACATGCACTTAGCTGTGGTGGAATTCTAGCATTTTGGATTATGGACGTAAGTCACATCATCCATAGCATCAGAGGGAGAGCATCAAAAATTTGCGATAGGACAAGCTCCTTCTCGACACTATTGAGGATAGTCCTCACAATACGGTACCAATCGTAAATTTTTTACCAGATAATACAGTTAATCAAAATCAATTGGGAAGGTGGTAACGCGAGCCATTATTCTACAACGATAATGAAAATACTAAGACTTTGTTCATAATTAATTTGCACTTGTGATTAATCAATTTAATTACTAAGTGCGCTCCCACTCAGATCAATATCTCTCGTAATTGATGCTGGAGTGATTCAAGATCCAACCCAATCGTCCGTCATTGAAGTGACATCACTGATGACTTAGACTGGACCGGTAGGCCAACTTGCCAATCACGCCAAAGGTGATTCTTGTTCATCTTTCGATGGGCGTGTTCCGGTAGCAAACTTTTATCCAAACCGTCAAGACAACCAAGTGTAATTGCAGTGTTTCTTAACACACCCGCCTTTTATGCGTCACACCGTGTGCACCCATGTGACATGACCTGCTCCGATGTGAAACATAGTATAGACGGTGCTACAGTTGGAAGAACACTATCAACTTGATATTGTTTTGTGAGAGATCACCCTAATAAAATACGACTACCGCACATCAAACAAGGGTGCATCAAAGGGATAAACATCACAGGCAGTTCATAAAATTATGTGATATAGTATAGCCCTTTGCTTCGTGAAGTCTTCGTTGTCTTCACGTCGTCGTGGTAGAAGTCACTGTGTCCACCAACTATGTCCTTGGCGCCGGGACCATCACCACGGCTTTCGGCATGTGCGTCCGGGTCCACCACCGCATCGTAGATCATCACCTTGCATCTATCTATTGCTTTGCCTCGAGCTAATAAACAGTTCTGGCACGCAGGCCATAATTAAGTGACAATCATATGACTCCAGTCATCATGCCGTACCACGACACGCAGGTCGCGAATAAATATTACAAAACATATAGCATCTCATACAAACACATTGCAAATCTTGAAGGCTATACCACATCACATGCACATTCTGCAAAAACGAATTAGATCGCCATCTACAAGGGTTATTGCAACTTTTATCGTGGTTGATTAGCAGGTTACATGCAAACGTTGTTCCCTATACAAACCAAACACGATACTTCATTGTTACTAGTTTAACGTTCGGGGTGCGTGTAGCAACTAATGCCACAAGCCAAACTTCGTTCAACGCGTGACCCCCGTGTGGATTTGAGTTCATAAAATCCACAAGCCCCTCCATGTTAAATCTTCTATTGCGAGATTAAGATGAGATCCAAGGAGTTTGATGTAGACCATGATCAAGGCAACCAGCATACTGAAAGCAGCATAGAGGGATCGATGGAAAACTCAATCCTTATAGCAAAACCTCAACTTGCCATCAAGCATAGAAAAAATCACATGACAGGGAAGCAACAAGAAAATGAATGCCTCATATCACACATATGATCTAGACCTAAACATGCATCTAATCAAGGATCGCTCTAATACCACTGTTAGGAAACATAGTAGAAAACAAAATTTTCGGCCTACGAATCAAGAACCCAAGATCATCCAAGAAGATTGCATACAAGGTTTTAGGTCATGGCTCACCAACCGAAGTAGCGGAAGTAGAGTTGGTGAAGAACGTTGGTGCAGATCCCCGCAGCTAGGAATTTCAATGACCTCCCAACCGCGAGGATATCGATCCCGCGTACCGTCCCACGATCCGTTGCGCGATCTGTCCCGCGATCCGTCTCGATCAAGTCCCACGAACAAGTCCCTCGAACTAGATCTCCGAGGAAGAATAAGGACCTCGAAGAAGGATCAAAGGTATGATCCCTCTACCGGTATCCACACATCCCGATGTAGCAATCCAGCAGCGCTCCGCCGTCCAGAGAAGAACGCCACCGAGATAAACTAGAGGGAGAAGAGCCTAGCGGCGTCCGGACTAGAACGATCTAGCCCGAAGAGAATTAGAGGCGCGTGGGATTTAGCTGGGGCAGCCTTGGGGCTTTTCTGGTGTCTCTTTGGGGCTACCCCTGCCCCCGAATATATAGGTGGAAGCCTGGGGTCGCAACTTGGGCGAGGGTTCTCCCCAAAGTCGGTTTTGGCCACCAGGAGGAGTCCAACACGGATTCCAGTACGAAATGCCGCGGACTACGGCGTCTAGGGGGGAAACGCCAGGGACCCTGGCGTTTTGCCCAGGCCCCCAAGGAAAGTCTATTTCCCACCGACCTACGGCCTTGTGGACCTTCCTACTTGGCCTAGCTTCGGTTTCCGCGTCTTGGAGAGTTCCATAACCCTCCGGATACTTCCATAAGCTCCCGGGAACCTCCCAGAACATTTTTGGAGCTCCCGGAACAATTTCCCGATGTTTCATAACCTTTCCACAACTATTACCGAATGTTGCAAAACCTTCCGAGACTATTACGGATGTCTTGTTACTACTTCAAGACTCTTCTTGAATGTTCCAATATCATCCGAGACCATTCACGAATATTCTGAAACCATTCGGCACAACCTAGAACACTTCTAGTGCTACCCGGAAACACTTCCGGTTCCACCCGAAACAATTTCGGTACCCTTTCTCTTTTCATCTCCTAGTTCTCTAACAGATTACTACTCGTTAAGTGTGTGACCCAATAGGTCCAGTATAATGCGGACATGACTCAGAACATCTTCCGGACATAGGTCAACAGCCTTTTGTCAATAGCCAATAATCAACAGCGGAGCCATGGACACCCATGTTGACTCCCGCACATAAACGAAGAAACTTCGAGTGAACCATTATGTTTAGCCATGTACCATTCCCTTTGCTTCGCGATATATGACAAAGTTAGAGGAGAGAAGTTTGACACCTATGTGTAAAAACTTCTTGAACACAAGCCACTCGTTATCCTCTTTGCTCGTTTGTCCCTTTTCTCGTTATCGTATTCCGGTATCCCCGTGACTGAATCACAATGCGTCTGGCCAGACTATAATGGATACCGTCATACCGAGTGGGCCCGAAGTGAAATCTTCTTCATCGTGAAGGAGCAAATCCCAATTTTGAACTATCACAGTTACTAGACACACTATCCAATGTACCAAGAACTTATTTTACTACTTCCCAGTAACGGGAAGATTCATCTAAGAACCAAAGCACATCTTCCTGTCTGAAGCAACTTGATACTCTCATGGTCTAAGGAATTACGTATATGATAACATTTCATGATAT
This sequence comes from Bromus sterilis, assembly GCA_950022295.1. Classification (NCBI taxonomy): domain Eukaryota; kingdom Viridiplantae; phylum Streptophyta; class Magnoliopsida; order Poales; family Poaceae; genus Bromus; species Bromus sterilis. The sequence goes on from OX465596.1 coordinate 14,072,753, forward strand.
GACTTATAACGTTGTTACGATGTGATCTCTAAGTATATCATTCAATACTGGGGTCGGTTCAACATCATTGTTCTGCTAACAATATGTTCCCATTGCTACTGACATCCTTGTTACAAGAACAATGTCCATGATTAAGAAAACGTAATCATCAGTTAGCACATGAGCTGGTCTTAGAGGCTAAACCAGGAACTCTTGGTGTTTACATTTCCACACATGCAAGTGAGTTTTCTTCTGAATCTCATAGTTAGGGTCATTGCAATTATAGCACAGAAATATAAATATTAATTAGGAACGTGGAAATATATACAATAACATTTTATTATTGCCTCTAGGGCATATTTCCAACAGGTTTCGTACGTCGTATCTTGACATCCTTCGCTCCCTCGTCCCACCTCCTCCCCGTAGTAAATTTTTTTCATCATCACCTGTACCTTTGGCTCACGTTTTCCACCAAATAAAATCAGTTCTCTTCCTCTCCCCCTGATTCCCTCCCTAACCCTAACAGCCGTCGCCTCCATCCTCTGACCAATCTGCCACCTCGTCGCCGGTCTCCTGCAGTTCCTCCTTCCTCACACGCCCCCTTCCCCTCTCCCTCTTTGGCTACCCGAGACTCCAGATCGAGTCATTGCTCTCGGATCCCTCACAGTAGTCGTCAATGGGCTTTGAGCGTCAAGTTGCGCCGCCCTCTCCTTGCCGCCGAGAGAGGAGGTCATCGAGGTAGGGCACACTTCAATACAGAGCCATCGCGAGGCGGTGATCGGCTACATGGCCGTGTTCACCGACGAGGACGATGAGTCAGCGCGGCTGGGCCGGCGCGAGAGAACCATCGCAATGCACCATGCGCGGCACCATCACCCGACACAAGTGGGTGTTGGCCCTCATGGACTACCTCTGGCCCTTGGCCGACTAGGGCATCCCGTGGCTGGACGCCGAGTTGAAGATGGAGTCCGGCTTCGTGGACCACTTCGAGGATCCCTACTGCCGCTTCTGCAAGTACTCCGCCGGCGAGAAAGTCCTGGTGGAGGTCCATCACCATCACCAACCACAACCAAATTAAAGGACAGTGACTCTTCTCACAGGTGATTTTTATCTATTTCCGTACAGATTTAAATGGCACTCTTGGTGTTGCATATTAGAAAATGGGATTGACTAGGGGCTCATGTACATGTGACTTAATTAAGTCACATGTCACATGACATCAACTTTTTTTCCATGTTTCCTCTTCTAACTCACGTACACTGGCAAGAAAACACGCTAGAAAAACAAAAAAAGAGGTTTTACTTACTAGGTAGTGCTCGAACCTGGAAATTACGGTTAGAAGTACAGAGCAATGGCACTGCGCCACAGCTAACGTCAGTGAAGAACTTAACCAGTAGACGTACTAAACTAAAATGAAAATTTCATAGCTTTAAAAAATATCTTCACAAAATTTAAAAATTATTAATGAGTTGAATATTGGTTTAATTTTTATAAAGTTTCAAGAATTTTAAAAATAAAAAGAAAGACAAAGAACAAAAAACAAAAATAATGAAAATAAAATAAAAACTAAAATAAGAAATAGATATAAAAAATCGTCTGCAACCATCCCAAAAGATTTCTCAGTTGCAAGTGAGTGGTGGACTTGCAGCTAAGACGGAAAAAATGGTCTCTGGGACAAAAAAATAAGACCGGTTACAAGTCGTTGGTGGACTTGCAACTGGGGTGGAAAATGGGTCTAGTTGCAAGTTGGTGTTAGACTTGCAACTAGGACGGCAAAAAAATGTTGGGCCCAATTACAAGTTGGTGGTGAACTTGCAACTGGTACAGAAAAAAAATCAGACCAGTTGCGAGTTAGTGGTGTGCTTGCAACTGGGTGAATTTTTTTAAGCAAGTTGCGAGTTGATGGTTGACTGCGAAAGAAAGTCGACGGTGCAACAAAAAAAAGTCAGACCAAGTTGCGAGTCGGTTGTGGATTCGCAACTGGGATGGAAGAAAGTCAAGCCTAGTTGCGAGTCGACGGGTAAATTGCAACTAGGCTTTGCAAAAAATAAATCTTGTTGCGAGTTGATAGACAACTTGCAATTGGGTTTTGAAAAACAAATCTGGTTTCGAGTCGATGTGCGACATGCAACTGGGTTGGCAAAAATGGGCCCTGTTGCAAGTCAGTGGTTGACTTGCAACTAGGGAGGAAAAATGGGACCAGTTGCAAGTCGGTGGTGGACTTGTAACTGGGACAAAAAAATGAACCCAGTTGCAAGTTAGTGGTGGAGTTGCAACTAGGGCGGTAAGAAAAGGTCGGACCTAGTTGCAAGTGGGCGGTGCAAACCCAGTTGCGACTCGTTGATGAACTTGCAACTGGAGAAAAATCAAACCCAGTTGCGACTCTTTGGTGAACTCGCAACAGAGGAAAAAAAATTGAACCCAGTTGCGACTTGTTGGTGGGCATGTAACTGAAAAAATACGGACCCAGTTGCGACTCAATGGTGGACATGTAACTGAAAAAAAGTCAAACCCAGTTGCGACTCGTTGATGGACTTGCAACTAAGAAAAAAATCAAACCTAGTTGCGACTCGTTGGTAACTTGCAACTGAGAAAAAAAAGTTGGACCCAGTTGCGACTTATTGGTGGACATGTAACTGAAAAAAAGACGGATCCAGTTGCGACTCAATGGTTGACATGCAACTGAAAAAAAATCGAACCCAGTTGCGACTCGTTGATGGACTTGCTACTGAGAAAAAAAATCAAACCTAGTTGCGACTCGTTGGTGAACTTGCAACTGAGAAAAAAAAAGTTAGACCCAGTTGCGACTTGTTGGTAGACATGTAACTAAAAGAAAAGACGGATCCAGTTGCGACTCAATGGTTGACATGCAACTGAAGAAAAGTCGAACTCAGTTGCGACTCGTTGATGGAATTGCAACTGAGAGAAAAAAATCAAACCCAGTTGCGACTCGTTGTGAACTTGTAACTGAGAAAAAATAGTTGGACCCAGTTGCGACTTGTTGGTGGACATGCAACTGAGAAAAAAACAGACCAGTTGCGATTCGTTGGTGGACTTGCAACTAAGAAAAACAAGTCGGACTTAGTTGCGACTCGTTGGTGGATTTAAACTGAGAAAAAAATTCGGAACCAGTTGCGACTCGTTGGTGGATTTGCAACTGAGAAAAAAAAGTCGGACCCAGTTGCGACTAGTTGGTGGACTTGCAACTGAGAAAAAAAAGTCGGACTCATTTGCGACTCGTTGGACTTGCAACTGAGAAAAAAAATCTAACCCCGTTGTGATTCGTTGGTGAACTTGCAAATTAGAAAAAAAAGTCGAACCGAATTGCGACTCGTTGATGGGCTTGCAAGTGAGAAAAAAAACTATATAAGAAAATAATGTATATTTAAAAGTAGATCATCATGTTAAAAAAAATATATAAGTACTTAATAAATGTTCATCTTATATTAAAAAATCATCATATATAATGAAAAGTTATAGAAAAATGCAAACAAAAAATACATTAATATCCTAAACTGGATATAAAAAACTAATCAAAAGAAAAACAAAAAAAATGGATGACGAACTTTCAACTACATATAAAATCGATGGGATCGAGCAAAAATTACAAATCAAGTAATATCTTACAACTAAAGGCATCGTAAAAAATGATTATAGTCAGATAATAAATAGGCAACTACATAAGAAAAAAAATAAAAAAATAAAAAGTAACCAATCAAGTGCTCACAACAATAAAACAAAAGTCAGAGGTAAAAAAAAAAGTACAACCCAAGTTCTTCAACTCCCGCGTGAGATAAATGGGCTAGCACCCACGCGATCACACTTATTACTTGGTTAGAATATAGAAAATTCAACGGATGATGGCTTGCATGTGAGTTAACTAAATCGCATGTACAGTGCGGTTTAGCAAAACCGTTAGAAAATTTTGTGGTCGCACACGAGTTACTGAACATGCACACCTTGTTACTGTTAATTGATTCCCCTAAAAATACCTTCGTTGTTTGACATACATCACCGTACGTATGCCATCTATCTACAGTACTACTCAAGTGCATGTAACGGACCAAGCTCAACTTACTACGCGTACGTATTGTGATCTAAAATGTAACTTGATAGAGATCCTTAATGTTGCTTCCCTCGGGCTCGTCGGTGTTGACCGTATACACCTGAGCGGGAGTCACCCGAAGCATCGGGGGTAACCACTACTGTTGCAGCTATCGGGTCCGGAGCAACCATCTTCAGGCTATTGGATATCTTGGAAGGTAGTTTTATGAACAGAGGCTACCAATATTGATGAATAGATGGAAATGTAGGTGGAGAAGACCGTGATGCATCCATCGATGCATTTAACAAACCAAGAAGCGAGGAGTTTATATTCTTGCTTTGAACTATATAGGGCTGGTGGCTTTGGTATCAACCTTGCCACTGCTGATGTTGTGGTTCTTTATCATAGTAACTGGAAAATTATAAACGTAGAAGTTGAATCTTATGTCTGTTATGTTTCTAATGTATATGCAGGAACCCGCAAGCTGATCTTCAAGATCAAGACCGTGCTCATAGGATAGGTCAAAAGAAAGATGTTCAAGTTTTCTAATTTTGCATTAAGGTTTGTTAATTTTATGTAAGAATACTAAAATATTTCTTTTCGAGGTATCTACCTAATAGTGAAATTACCTTGCAGTATACTATCGAGGAAAAAGTAATCAAGCCAGCATAAAAGAAGCTTGCATTAGATGCTTTGTGTGGGGCCTGGATAGGAGATGATCCCTGTGTGTAATTCTAATTCGATATGGTTGCAGAAATTGCTGGCAAAACTGCTTTGATGGGTTTACAGCTGCGGTATTGTGTGTTCTTTCGCGCCCCTTCTCCTCATCGCCTCGCCTGTAAACATTGTGATACAGTACGTTCCACGCCTCTCCTTCTGACTTTTCTTTCTTGTTCTGCATGTTTTACATGCTTTTATTTTTGTTTTTATTGATGCAAAAGAACATTCAGTTGTACATCCCATGTGAGAAGATGCAGGTGATTATGGGTTCCATGTTGACTGAATAGAACATGTGGTTATTTTGAATATCTTGTTAGCTTTAAATGGTTCAATTGAGTACAAATTTTCTTTCGGTTGTGCGAGATTTGTACAGAATTTGGTCCATCTGGGCATGATTTTTTGCGTTCATCAAGTGTTGTTAATGTGGTGTTCTGTCGAATTGAGGATTTAGCTTTTTTCATGACCATGCTAATGGTAGATATGTGCCTCGTATTAGGAATAATATAACGTGTTGTTTTGTCGCTGATTTGTTCGGCTCTGATAGATGCAAGTTCACATGCAGATTGCTATACCTTTTGACTAACCAAGATTAGCTTCCTTTTGCTAATTTTTGTCTGCAGGTTTTTCCTATTACTCCTAAATGTATTCAGAGGAACAATTCTTTTTTGGAAGTATTTTAGTCACTTCTCGAGAATCTACACTCACGTGTTATTCCTGAAGTTTTGCTAAGCCCAGTGTTTCTGATGAAAGTACTATGTGCTGCATGAAGTGCAAGGTGAGCGCCCATATTTCACATCTAGCTAAATGTACATTTGCCAAAGATCGATCTTTTGTGTGTGTGTGGATGAGGGTCGGTGGAGATGAGGACAACCTTGGATGTACATCAATGCTTTGTATCCGATGTATCGAGTAAGATTAAAAGAAAGAAGCAAAACCCAGAAAGAGGGTGCTGCTGCTTTGCACCATCAGCAACAGAAATTGAGTTCTTGTACTTCTTGCACAGTGAAAACTGAAAACACGTAGACCACACCAGGCCATGGGTATGCCAAAAGAACCATCTTTCCACAACGAAATAAATAATACAACCACTCCCCACCATTTTCGGGCCACTATAAAGCACAAAATCTATATGGTCCAAATGGTCTCGCCTATCTGGTAGAATTAAGAATGGGTTAGCTTTAATATTCTAAGGGTCTCATCGAAATTGGGAACGATGGGGTGGAGACGTAGGTCAGAGGAGGTCGGGCGAAAGGAGTAGCGACACGGGAATGTTACTCTTTTTTAAGTAGGAGAGATGTGAAGTTCCTCTGTGGTCATGCATTGTTCTTTGTTGGCAAGCTAATTAAGCAAACAATTTGTGTGTTGCCTCCATATCAACTCCATGTCATCAGACTTGAGAAGCCGCTCAAACCGATCAAAGGAGGGTGACGCCAAACGCTGTGGAGGTGCTGCACTTGGCCGGTGACAAGCAGAGTCTGTTACCTGAGGAGTTCATCCACCTTCCTGTACATTGTTGGTTTTACAAGAACCTAGACTGGTTTGATTTGGTTCCGTTTGATTTGATTGTATATATATTTTTGGGCTTGCAAAGAAGTATAGGGATACATCGACACACTAGCACATTCCATATAGGTAAATATCATTATCCCATTTTTAATCTACTTAAATAGATTTGGATGCATTCATCAGTATTATCAAAGTTATCGGCTCATCAAAGTTCTCTTCTATGTTGCCACACTGGGTGATATGATTAATTTACATTCATGGCATAAGCATTTTGTGTTCATGCCTAATCTTTGCACTAATATACTTCAAATCAGTGGACAACACATAATCTGTGATGAAACATATGACTATTTTTCTATTTAATCACAGAGAGAACAAGAACTTGACAAGAACATCAAGATATGAGAGCGCAGAAACTCACTTTGGAATCGCTAAGTTTGCTTGATTGGTGGTTGTGTTCTTCTTTATTCTGTAACTGTACCTAGACTGAAGGAATGCAGTCTCTATTTTGTTCTTTGTAAACTTGCCTTACCTTTCATGCGTTTGTCTATTTTGATACTGTAATTTGATTTTCTATTTCTCCATAGAACAAAGTAGAAGAGATGACATGGAATCACTTGGATATGTGCTGATGTACATCTTAAGAGGAAGGTTGTTGACAATGATGTTTATGAGTTGAGAAAGAAAATTTTACTTTGCCGTCGTCAAGGAAAGCAAAACGAAAGCCTACCAGAACTTCCCGCCCCGGTAGAACATATCCATGGAGCAAAAGGCGAGCGCAGACAATGTCGGTCGTCGTGCTTATCCGATCCGATGGCAGCTGCCTGCTACTCCTGCTAGCTACATGTAGCATGCAGCTAGCAGTACGCAAGACGCAAGCCACCGCTGTACAGTACGTCGCTGCATGATCTGTCTACCATCTTCATCTATCTGCAACGAACGAATCGTCTCGGGGTCGGGGTCGGGGAGCTATGGCAGTCTGCAGCCGGAAGCGGCCTCGGAGCCTCCCTGCAGGGACCGGGAAAACGGAGCCAAACAAGCGAGCATTGCCTGCAGGAGAGCCCGGCGGCGAGCTGCCCATGGCTGCGGCGTGCAGAGGATGGATCCGGCAGCTAGGCCACAGCCAGGCAAGGGCGAGCAGCGATGGATCGAGGGAGGGTAGCTAGGGAGCATGGCATGGGCGGGGCTGGCTATGGTACCTACCAAGAAAGGGAAATCCAAACAGAAACAGCGGGCGGACCATGGCTGAGTCACTGATGGTGCTGCGATACCATCGTCATCGTTTCGCTTTCTCTCTGTTGTTTATTGTGTGGGAACTGTCCTGTCCAGCTGCACGGAGCGTGGTCCTGGTACTTGCACACGCTCACTTTCTCCGTGTCCGTGTCCATCCACTTCCGTCCGGGTCGGCCCGGCTTTTCCACACTGACACCACCGTGCCCGCACCACGTTACTTGCTCAATGCCCTTCTTCCTCCCATCAAGGTCTCCTCCGTTGGACAGCAAGGTTTTTCAGGTACAGAAAAAATCTTGATAAATGCCACACGTATAACACGAGCATACGGTAACTTTGAACCTCTTTTACAATAATTTCTTCCGCGAACACGCAAAGATTGCGTATCGTTGCATCGATAGGGAGAAGTTAGAACAAATACTACCTATGTATACTTTTATACGATCTTAAACATCTTATAAAAATTTACGGAGGAAGTGCCAACGGTTGGGAGCCGCGTGTGTTTTGGAGGGGATGCACGGACCCATGAAATACAAGATAAGTCTACATCTCGAGAATGAGGTTAGACATGGCATGAGCGTCCGCTCTAGCTCGGATGTGTGTCTCGTCCTTGATCTCGTGAAGGAGCCGAGACACCGAGAGATTTTACGGGTCAAAACTACGTCCGTTGAGGTGGCACCATAGCGACCACACCGCAAGCATGATGATGGATGAGAGCCCACGACGTGTAGATTTCGGGGAGATGCAACGGGAGTGAAACCACCAGCCAAAGAGGTTGTCCAACGGGTTAGGGGGGGGGGGGGGTCGTGGATCGACAACAATGCAAAATCTCGTACCACATTGTGCGTGAGATGGAGCGGCTAATGAGCATGTGTTGGAGGTCTTCAGGCTCCTGGTCGCAAAGGGAGCATCTCCCTTCGTGCGGTAAGCCTCGCTTCGCTAAGCGATCCGCGGTCCAGCAACGGTTTTGGGCAGCAAGCCATATGAATGCCTTCACTTTTAAGGGAAGCCCAGGTGCGCCAAGTTATCCTCCAATATGGTTCCTCGGTGGAGCCATAGAACAACATTTGGTAGCATGAGCAGATGAGTTGGTCGAGTCCTCGCCATTGGCGCTCCAGAGCCAACGGAGGGGTCATTGCCATCAGAGAGCTCCATCGAGCGAAGGCGTCGTCAGAGCTTGACATATTGGACCAAGGTTGCGGGTCCGAGGCCACCCTGAATGTCATGCACCCAGGATCGATCAGCAAGGCCCTGCCAGACAATGAGCCTTCGCATCTACCGCCTAGGTACGTGTGGGAGGAGTAAGGGTGTGATGTCGACCATCGATTACCCCTGCACTTATCGGTCTAGAAAAGGCAGGTGTTGCCATCCAAGGAGGCTTGAAGATATGTTCCGCCTCGGCATCACAGCTAGGAGGTGTAGCTCGTTCCACAACGGAGTGGGACCTGTGCGTTTCAGCCACAGCCAACGGATGCGTAGCGCGACACTCATGCTATGCGGCACGCTATACTCTTACGTTAAACATAAGTTTCATATTGTTAGGGTTTATTTTTTTTCTTTTCAGATGGTAAGTTTAGTTGTAAAAAACGTCAGAGTCGAATTGCTTCGTGCCACCTGAGAAAAGATTTTTCTTGGGTGGATGAGACTATACTTGTACTGGTGCAATCTGGTACGGAGTACTGGAGTAGTCTACATGGGAGCGCCGTATTGTAGGAGCCACGTACTCGCTTGTCGTGCCAACTTGCTTGCTTGTCCACTAGTGCATGCCTTGTCGCCTGGTACAGTACATGGTGTGTGCTACGTGCCTACGTAGTACGTACGTACAGTACGTCGGTAGGCTTGTTCTCCTGGCCTGTCGACCACGCACACAACGTACTACTACGTACGCGTTTATGGGCGTAAATGCAGCGTCCACGTCTACGTCGTGATCACGTGTGGCCCGTACGTGCTACGCGCCATGCTATACGTCTACGTTAAACTTAGGTTTCCCGCACAAGCGACAATGGAGTGAAGCTAGCTACTACTACTACAAGTTGAGTCCATTGATTAAGCTATACTGCATTAAGCACGTACGGGACATGGTAGGTTACCCGCTTTGGCATGCATGCAGCTGATTCGCCGTGCCAATACTACTGCCGGACCAAGCATACTACGTACGTCGCACAAGTTATTCCACATCTGAATGAAATGTTAAAAATGGCGCACTCACTCCCGGCGTACTACCGATCTGTTCCATATTTAAGACATCTTTTTTATTGAATTTAAGCTGAAAAACGTCTTAGAGCAAGTACAATAGAGCTGATTGGACGGGCTATAAGAAATAAAATAATATATTGTTGCTTACTTGGAAGAAAGAGAAAAAAAAGCGAGCTACTAGTTAACAGCCGGCTACAACACGTGCTTCTAAACACTATGTGTGACTAACATGTGGACCATACATCAATAAAGTAATACATATTTACATCTAACTATTATACTTATTGGCTACAAGGTTAACTATAGATGACATGACAACACCTTATAGCCAGCAGCTGCCTATAGTATTAACCATGCTCTTATGTTATGAGACGAAGGGGAGTACTATAGAGCTTTATGCATGTCCGTATCAGATTTTTTTTTCTAATTGACACATTGTTATCGAGTATCGACCACTCCACTTGACCACTTCCATTTTTCTAGGGGAATTAATAAACCATAGCAAACGAGACAAGCTAGCTGCTTAGGAAAACAAAAGAGACGCCCACTGACTGATACAACCATATGCAAAGCTAGCGACGGCAATCATCCAGTTCCGGAGCCAAGCTGGGAGTAGCCATGGACGTCGTACATATGTCTCGAACTAATCAACGCATATTTTAATGGTCGACTTAATCTAACTGGATTTGGCTACCAGGAGCTAGCAATAGGCCAGCTTTGTTTAAACCTGTTGATTGGGACTTTCGTGAAAGCGTCACCATGGAACCGACTTATTTGGGAAGAAAGGACACCTAAAACGCGTACGTGCACGGTTCATCACGTACGTACTTACTGACTATAGTAGCTAGGCAATTCCCTAAAGAAATGTAGCTAGGCAATTAGGGCGCGCAGTGTACGTTTCACCTAGCGATGGATCGATCGGGCGGTAGTTTCTCGCCAACTTAAACTGAGCCGGAGCCAGAAACTTCAGCCACCCAGCGTCCATTCCTTTTCTTATTACAACAAGCTGGAGCAGTAATTAACTACGGGGGATACTCGCATACATGCATGCACGGATGCACCGACTCTGGTAAATCTATCTACGGTACTGTGCTGGCGAATTTACCGTGCAAAATAATACTAATAATAAAAGATCGTTGCGTCCGTTGCTTGAGATGGACGTGTACTGTCTGGTGGCTGGGTTAAGGTTGTCGTGTGCGCCCCCCTTCCCCTTCCCCTTCCTCCGCCTCTCCACCTTTCCCTCTCCCTCCCTCGTATTTAATACGCCTCGGAGTCTCTTCAGTCCTCTCCTCACCCCTCCTACAAGTCCATCCATCCCTCTCCCCTCTCGTCTCCCACCCAACCCCCCATCTTCTGTCCCTGATACTACTATTCCTGAACTCCCCCATGGACGGCGGCACCGCCACCGCCACCGTCTGCTCCATGTGCGGCGACATCGGCTTCCCCGACAAGCTCTTCCAGTGCGCGCGCTGCCGCCACCGCTTCCAGCACTCGTAAGTATTATTCCTTCACTGAGCACACCATCCATCCTATCTCTTCTTCTTCCTCCTCCCCTCCCTCTCCTCCATCGCTTCTTGATACGAGTGAACAAAGAAGCACCAGCTAGTCTTGTACTACATCTTACATACGCACTTCTTACATGCAGCTATTGCACGAACTACTACGGCGACGGCGCGCCGGCCTCGGCGGGGGCCGACATGTGCGACTGGTGCCTCGGCGACGTCTCCGGGAAGGCCAGGAGGAGCGCGTCCGCACACGGGAAGCAGCAGCACGGCTCCGGCAGCCAGGATTCGGGATCCTCCGGCAGGATCGACAAGGCGCCGAGCGGCGGCGAGCAGGAGAACGCGCGGCGAGGGTCGACCAAGGTGGGAGGCCGCAGGTACAAGCTGCTCAAGGACGTCCTGTGTTAGAAACTACCACTAGCTCCTTCGAGGCCTACGGGCTCGCCATCTAGCGATCGATCGATCGAGAGCATGACTTATAAGTGAGACTAGCTAGTTATTATGAGGAGTTAGCTTAGTTATAGCCGAGGTCGGTAGTTACTACTGTAGTTAGTTCGATCGATGTGCATATATGCGTATTGTATAAGGTTATTTGGTTGTGTGTTAGGAGTTAGCATCATCGATCTGCTCGCTTATAGTATGATGATGTGGAACTCCGGCTTGGTTTCCCTTATCTTATGTGGTTTGTGTGGCCACAGTTTTATCTAGTACTCCTACGTACGTACCCTCTTGTTCTCTTGTGCTTGTAATCTTTTGTTAGTTCATGTTGGATTCATGCTTACATAATATAGTCTTGTAGAGCAGCTAGCTTACGTGGTTTGGATTTGAACTCCTCATTGTTTTTGCTAACTCGAGTGGTAATAACAAGGTGATTAGCTTACTACGTTCCACTCATGGGAAAGGATCGATGCCATGGCAATGGCAACACCATGGATCTCTAGGAGTCTAGGGTACTGGTGGTAGCATGCATGCATGCACTATCGGCTGCTCCCGATAGTACACACATGTAGCAGTGATTTCCAGAACCCAAGGCCGTGGGGAGGCCATGCATAAGCTAGTACTACTCCTCCAGCACGCTGCATGCTGCCAAGGCGATCGGGCCGGCCATCCAGCCAGCCAGGGCCGATGCATGTAGCAGTCAACGAGTCGTACCAGCCGAAGTGGCCGACAAAGCCATGCGCTGCTAGCTTAATATTAGGGCCGCGCCTCTGCATGCATGCATGCATGGCTCCCTCAGACCTTAACTACCTTTGCAAAACCATCCTACCTAAATCAGATTAAAATAAATTTGCACTGGCCACTCCCAAAAGGTTTCCATGGAACGCTCGCTCTTCTTCTTCCTCCTTATCTATGGCGTCGTGTTTTGATCGAGCGATTTGCTCGCGATGGATGCCATGTCGACGTCGATCCTACGACGTGTATAAGATCTACATCTGTTCACACATTGGAGTGCTACTAGACGTACCTATATATGGCCCATCTTTAGGAAATGGGGTGGTTTAGTCGTTAAGCCTCGACTGTTAAGTTTAGATCAGGAATTAATAGGCGCACTATGTAGATGACCACCATACACAGCTGTGATGTGCTCGCCGGCCCACAGTGCCAATGCTGCCGACCCTACTACCGGCTACCGTGCATATGTGAACCTGGTTCCTTTTAGGTGTCATGTAGCAAGAAAGACCGGACATTGTGGCCACCGTACCTAGCAAACTATGTTTCCTTTCCACTCGCCTTCTGTCGTGGGCCTTAAGCTAGCTTTCTTGCAACAGCTATAAGCCAGTCTAGCTTACTCAGCTCCCACCGAGTAGATTTTCTCAGAAATTCAGAATCCACAGTTGAATGCACACACACATTACCTGTTACGTATATGTAAATTTTATTCATACTGCACAGCAGTCTTGCCGCTAGATATTTCTCGATGAGGCACTAGACATATATAGTCTGTGATCGATCAGTGTGGGAAGATAAGCTGATGTGGAACAGTGAAAGGGTATTGCATTCAAGAGAATTGAATCCACTGCATCTGCATATTTCTAGTTTCTACTAGCTACTGGAGACTATAGAGTACTCCCTTGTGGTGTCGATGCATGCATGGAGATCATGGCTGTCCTTGATAACTTAAGTGGCACGCTCACATGCATGCGTGCATGCATGCGCATTTAATGTGGGTCATTCCAGATATTTCCTTGCAGCTACCGTCCCGGATGACGTTTTCCGTGTTTTTCGTTGATGTTTTGCTGCTGTTCCTGCCATGCACGTAGCCTATGTATAGCTAAACTTCGACTAGCTAGGCAGGTGCATGCATTATTTGCTTTCAGCAGACCGGTGACTGGCGAGTATTGATTGATGAGTGGTTCGAGCTGTTTAAGTTTCAGCCGAGAATGGCAAACTCGGTGGTTGCCTTGTTTTTAGCTGAGTGTAGTACTTCCATTCCATCAGTATTTTATGACAGAAGATTTGGAGTCGATTAACCTAGTTTCGTTTGTCGACTCGACACACTATTCAGTTTGTTTTGAATCAGCACAATACTTGTGATTTTGTGAAGCTAGCTGTACATGGTAGATATTTTAGCCACCTCCGGCCTTATCAGATCAGGTCAGCTGAGATATGCCCCTATGTCACTATGTGCCCTTCGGGCAGGCCGGCAGAGAAAGTAATATATCGGGAAACTTGTTGATAAGCATGATGGTAGGATCATGATTTTCTATTCTTCATGTGGATAAGAAAGACCTCGAGGCCAATGTCAATCTAGCTTTGGGTTTTGAGACGCCAAGGACTTTCTGGAAAGCTAGCGCCGTACAACCATCACAGCAGTGTACGGCTCTAGCTACACATATAACGTGGTTCTGCATACGTTCTAATGGAAAGTTTCATGTGTGGTTGCTTGGACAACCTTGCACTACCATAAAAAAAACTTGCACTGTACTATATGCCTTCCGTTGAATTTAAAGCAACTCTAGCAGATTCGTCATATGTTCAACCCGTAAAATCATTATGCGAATTGCCGTAAAAAAATTACAATATAAAATCGAGCGGGACAGAAAGACACGGCATCTCAAACAATACATTTAAATTTTTTTAAACATTGATAATTCGCTGTACATTAAGCTACTGAAGTTAACCACTACTACACTGCTAAAACTAGATACTAGATAGGCCCTGGTTGAGGCGGCTCCTCGTGGCCTCGGACCAAACGGTCGCAAGCTTCTTTGTATTTGTTGTAGGGGACATTATACGTCGTCTTGATCACGGCGGGGCATACTGCTGCCCCATTTTTACGGACTGCTACAAAAATTATGTTTTATCGCTCGGGTTTTGCGGGTTTTGCTCGGCCCGCTGCCGAAATCGGCCCGTAAAAATCACGAAAGGGGAACTGTATCCTGGTTCTTCTAGAGATGCTCTTAGACCTGGCTTGCCGAGTGAAAACTGTATCAAATTAGCTGTCCCTGCAGTCTAACTAATCGAAGCTATGACTAATGTTTTATTCCCTCCGATCCATAATAAGTGTTGCGAGTTTTATACTAAGCTATTACAAACTTTGTACTAGATGAGCGACACTTATTATGGATCGGAGGAAGTACTTGGGTACTTCCCCTAATGTGTACCCTATTCGGTGGGGACAGCAAGTAGCAAGCAGATCGCGCTGGCACGGAACAATTTAACCAGCGTCATGTATGGCCTTTTTTGTGAGTGTTAAAAGTGTCATGTAATGACTAATGACTTGACAGCCAACAAACTTCGCCTGGGTCTGCCGCCGATCGAGCGGATCAGAGAAATGCGTGCTAGCTAGTGCACAGAGACTGGGAGCATATTTCTTCTAGAAGCTTTAGGTAATTGATTGATGAATGATTCGGTGAGGTCAGATCGATTGGTTCTCCCATCGACCAATTGTCACGATAGGAGAAGATGGCGAGTGGTTGTCACGGCCGAGCCAGCAGCACACTTCGAACCTTAATTGTCTAAGCAGAAATCCTATTCCTACGAACTTGTTTTACAAAAACTTTACTAGTATCTGTGGAGTTGCAATTCTCCATGCAATTTCCCCCTCAAAAAGGAAGAAAAAGGAACGACAAGAGTTCCCTCGCGCGCTCGAGCTCCCATGGGAACAATGCAAAATTACCCATGGTCTCGAGTTAACCAACCTCGAATTCAGGAGCAGAGTAGCAGGAGCCAACCCCTTCTTTCCCGCGAGAAAATTCCTTATTTGACACTATCTTAAAATTGGGTTCCTTATTTGACCCTGAATTTTTTTTTTCTTCCCTATTTGACACCGCCGTTAGTTTCATCTCACAGTTCCTTTAAAAAAACCCTGGATGGACCAAAATAACCCTCTGTGCTAAGTCTCTCTCGATCTGAACCAAACTGGCTGGACCAAAACGCATCTGGCCATCTCTCGTCTCTATTCCCATCCCGAATACCTGGCGTCCGGCGGCGGCTGGTTCCTGGCTTGTCCGGCGGCGATGGACCAAGCGGTGGCTGGAGGTGGGGGATCTTCCACATCGGCGAGCGCTGGAGCAGGCACAACGGCGGGCGCCGGAGCAGGCACGGCGGCTGGCGCCGGAGCAGTTACGGCGGCAGACTGCGACCCAGACACAGCGGAGGACGCAGGCCATGGCGCAGCAAGGGAGCGCCGACGGCGATCTCAGCTACGGGCGCGGCAAGGGAGCGCCCCGCGCCGAGCTCAGCAGCGGGCGCAGGCCATGGCGCGGCAAGGGAGGGCCCGGCAGCGAGCTCAGCTGCGGGCGCAGGCCATGGCGCGGCAAGGGAGGGCCCGATGGCGAGCTCAGCTGCTGGCGCAGGCCATGGTGCGGCAAGGGAGGGCCGACGGCGAGCTCAGCTGCGACCGCACGCCATGGTGCGGCTGCACGCTTAGAAGGGTACATTATTTCTTCCATTATCCAAATGCAGGATTAGAAGGAGGTGGAGATTGCCTCATATCAAATAGCAATGCTAATGCATAAGTTTTTCTTCTATTTACAGGATGGATCCAAATTCTAGTTATGTGCTGAAAATTAGATTGCTTGGCAACCCAAAAAAATCTAGGAAGGACATAAAGTGTTTTTATTTGGAGAAGGTTATTGATTCTGACTTGACAAATTATAAAGATTTGGTTGAATCAATTACAGTGCAGTACCAGCCACGTTATGTGGAAGTTGCCCATCTTCACTACTATGATGAAGTTCTAAAAACATTTCCAGAAATAAAATCAGACCAAGAGTTGATGTATATGTTTGAGAAGCACAGTAAGAGTTGATGTATATGTTTGAGAACCACCAAAAAAAAGGACAAAGACAACCAAAACTACTGAGTTATCCATTGCGCCTTGTGAGGACGGATCACCAACAAGAATGTGTTTTACCCCAAGGTTTGTAAGTTTACACCTATGCTCATAAATTCACTAAAACAAGGTTTGAATTCTTATTACTTTTCTGCTCACCATAGCAAAAGCTTGGAAACTACAACTAAGAAAGAGGAGAAGCATGTTAAATCTATTGCTGGAGCATCAAATAGGTGATTACAACTAGTTTAGATTTTTTCAGATTTGATTAAACTAAATTGTGTTTTGTATTCTGATTGCTGCCTTCTAATTACTTTTCTTCTCACCATAACAAAAGCTTGGAGAATACAAACAAAAAGGGAAAGGGGGGCAAATCTAAATCGGTTCGATCCAAGCGGTATTGTTTCTCTTTTATTCCAATTGCTAAAAATTATGATTGCCTTACATATGCAACTCCTCTAAATGCAGATCAAGAACAACCTCAAATAAACCAGAGCCAATTTCCATCGAGTTTCCTATGGCCAATGATGAAGCAAATGTTCCTGTGAAGGTTGGGGGCAAGAGTAAAAAGAAGGAGTGCGCTGAAAAGATTCCTATGGTGCCACAAGACAGCCCAGCAATGTGCACAAGAAGCAAAAATTTTAACCCTGCAAGCCCTTCAATGAGCACAAGAAGCAAAAGAAGGCTTAGCTTGTGATTTTCATATGTTATCCTGTAATGTCATGGTGTCTTTTGGAGGTTCTTTTGTGCTGTTCATGTGATGAACTTATGGAGTAGACGTCATGTGTGAAATAGCTTGTGATGCATTGAACTAGCACTGATGCATGTGGTGACTTTTGGAGGTTCTATTGTGTTGTTCATGTGATGAACTTGTGGAGTAGACATCATGTACGAAACAACCTGTGATGCATTGAATTAGTACTGACCAACAATATAGATAAATTAATTATTATTATTATGTTAATATGGATTAGATTAATTTGAGATTAGGTAGGTACGGTGGAGTATGTGGGTGCTTTTATCTTCAATAGTTTTTTTACTATTCACTATTGGGTACACTATTCAATGCACTATTTGGAATAGTATTTTACTATTCCCACTAATATTTAAATATTCACTAATATTTGTGCGCTAATTATGATTTAATGCAGGATCTTATTAAGGCTGGCGAGGCCAACAGCACGAACGACTGTGTACGCGTATGTGTAAAATCCTACTCGGTACTCACCATATTTTTCATTATGTTGTTTCAGATGTAGCTAATTACGTTCACTTGATGGTTTTATATGCAAATTTATGGGGTAAATTCTTATCGTCTTCCCAGGCAGTTCCACCCGAAGGGAACACTTCTCTACGGCCACAAGGTTCTCATTCAAACGCCACACTAGGCTAAACAGAGAACTACCGGCAGAGGTTTCTCCTATAGGATCCTTAGCATAAGAATTCGTCCCATAAATTCATAAATAAAAAGACCAAATGAGACAAGAAACTACATCATTTCCACAACATAATTTACATATGGTTTTCCCTTTCGGGAGGCCCCGAAGGGATTACACGGACTGAGGAAATTACCTTAATATTCTTGGCTAATACAACTCCTTCGATATAGTGGCTATACTACAAGGTGGTGGTGGAGCTACTACTAAGGGAAAGTGGAAGTGCTCTGGTGGAGGAAACTTGAAGCTCTTGATGCTCTCAGTGTTTTTGCGTGTCCTGCTTCTGAGTCCAGGGTCTCCTTTTATAGCCGCGGATGGCTGCAAGGGAGCCTTCGAGAGCCTGCCTCCGCTTATTTATTTTACACACGGTAGCAATCACACGTGTTCTACTAGGGTACATGCGTGTCCTTCTAGGGTATGGATAAGTTCGAGAGAGAGTGCCCGACAAACTTCAATCTTCAGGAATCTTTGCTTTTTTCACATGGGCATTGTCTCTCGGTGAATAATCAGCTTGCCTCCATTGTCTTCTAGCATATGAGCAACGTGCAAAGACTCGCATTGCTCACATCATTGGCTTGCTCTTCAACTCATGGATGTATGCGCACATGAGAAAACACTTGGATGCAACGCCTGCTGCTGATATATTATTATAATTATAATTATAATTAATTAATTTTTTATTTTTTATTTTTTGGAGGGGTCCACCCTGCCCGTTTATTTGATATTCCATATCAAATATTAAGACTTATGTAGGCTTATATCATAATTTTTTTTTAAATATACAGTTATCAATATTCGGGTTGGGGGTATATGTCCTCCGCGCCCGAATAATTGATAGCAATATCAATCTAAATTCGGAATATTTGCAGGTGGCTGTTTATGGTTTCTATTCAGGTAGTTGCCCATGTCCTGCAATATCCATTTGATCAGCTTCTGAGATATTGAAGTCAAATTTCGAGTCACATTCTTTTTTAATTTCTTCAAATTTGTTGTCCATTTCCATCCGTATTTCATTTAATATTTCTTCTTTTAATTCATTTTTCATTATTTTAGAAAATTCTTCAAACCTTTTGTCCAATTCTTGGTCTATGTATTCGCTATCCAAAGGGTCAATTCCCTTTAGAAGGCATTCTTTATATGTATGATATCTTGGGGGACATTCTTCTTTGATATTCTTTGAACCTGATGGTTCTGCCTTTGCGGCTTTTGGTGTTGGTGGGTTTGATATATTATCATTGGTCCTTCTCCTTTGAATATATTCTTTGGCCTTTGGGTCTATATAGTAATTTTCTCCTATTATTTTTCTTGCCCACATTAATGCTTCATTTATATTATCATATTTCTTGAATGTGACATCTTCGCCTTTCTTTCTTGCATCTATTTTTTCAATCATAACCTCTTCCCAAGTCATATATATTCCTGGTTTATTTCCGTCAAATAGGATATATAGTGCTTCATTCTTTTGACCTTCAAATTTCTTTGGAACTTCCATTTTTGCTGATTTTGGTAAGACTTCATTCATCTTGTTAAAATATTCAGCAAGGCTATTGAGGATTGATAACATATATCCTTTGTCTTCTCTTTTATTGGCATATTGATACCAGAAGTTATCAAGTATGCATCGCTGGATATCATCAATCCGGATATGACTCTTCGGCTTGAAATTGAATGTATTTGCCGGAAATATTTTCAATTTATTCTCATCTCCAAAGATGAAGCATTCATTCCCAGTTGGGAGTAGTCCTCTCTTCATTTCTCTGATATGTATGGGAGATTATCTTGACGCGGGATAAATGTAACCCCATCTTCATGTATAATCGTGGTTTGCACAGACTGTTGTAAAAATCTTAATCCTATTATCATGTCATCATTTATTACTGACAAATCTCTTATTGTAATTTCATCTATGATATATTTTGTGCCATTTATATAGGCTTCAATATTATATGCCAGTTGGTTATGGATTTTCTTTATTCCTGACATATCTGTGGATACTTCGGCTATCTTGTCGTCTATGGTTTTGACTATTTCAAGACATCTCACAAAGTATTTATCATGAATGATATTCTTTGTGCAACCAGTATCTAGTAGTGCTAATATTTTATAAGAAATATTTGGCTTTAGTACTATTCTGACTGGGATTCTTATCCCTAGAACTTCTTTGAATGGTAATCGCACAATATATTTGTTTCCAAAACTGGTTATAGCATCTTTTAATTGTATTAGCTTATCTCCTTTTTTATCTCTTACTGTGACCATTTGTTCCTTCATTTCTGTGCTTCCAGTAGCCATATTTTCATGTTCTTCATTATCTCTTTCTTTCAGATTTTCTTCTAGCTTATCTTTTAATATTTCTAACTCCTCTTCTAGTTTATTTATTCTATTTTCTAGATTTCTAACTCTTCTATTTAATATATATTCATCTGGTTCTAATTCTATTTCCTGTCTCCAACCTTGATTTTTTGCCTTTAAGCAAGAGGCACAAGCTTGCTTTAAACATAGGTTACATGTGGACCTATTTTCTTGGCTTGGGTAATATATGCAAAAAGCACATTTAATATTATAATCACCCTTTCCTCTAATCCAGTCATGCTCACAATCTACTTGGTTCATCATTTCAATTTTTAGTCCTGCTAATTCATCTATTAGATCTATCTCATCACTGCTTGATTCTTCTTCTAAGACTTCATTTTCTATTTCATCTGTCTCTATGATTGAATATATTGACTCATCATCTTTTATTTCATCATCACATACTAGAATATTTTCATTGACACTATCTATGATTAATACTCTTTCTTGTTCTTCATATTTAATAGAGTACCTTTTTTGATCCTTATTTGGACAAGTTTTACTCAGATGGTCAGGTGAGTTGCATATAAAACACCTACAAGTTTTATCATAAGATTTTCTAGGATTATATCTTCTTACATTTCTCTTATGTAAGAAAGGGGCTCTATTATCAGACCTTCTTAGGAAATATCTTTTCTTTGTTCTAAAATTTCTATTATCTCGCATTTGGGGTTTATAATGTTTCTTGCTTCTATGCCTTTCTTCCCCATATGTGAGTGGTATTTGGACAATGTTATTACAGAAATTGTAATCTGATTTCTTCATAGACCTTTGAGCTTGTATATCTGTACATACCTTTCTTAAATGTTTAAAAACATATGTTATGGCTTGTGATATGTTTAAAACGGTTCCTGCTGTTTCCTTCTTGTATTCTTCAAATATTATAGATCCTAATGGATCGGGCAATTTATTAAAATATCTTTCAACTACACCTTTATTAAAACCTTGCTTAGCGGTTGTAGCATTATATAAGTAGTGTTGAGAAAACTCTTTTATGCCTTTCCAACTAGTTAGCGTTAATTTTTCTATTTCTCTCAACCTTTCATTTTGTAAAGATGTATGTCCTAATTCTGGATCTTCTGCTATAATCATATTTGATATAACATTTGCAAAGTTATTTGGATTACTTCCGGCTCTTTTTAATTCTTCATATTGATTAGGATAAGTCTCTACCCATTGTTCCCATAGAACTTTTACTGACTCTCCTAAAAATGTCTCAAGATATGTTAACATGTCTTCAACCTTAGTGCCTATACTATATTGGTTTTGTATATATTTTTGCACGATTAGCCCTTTCCAAATGCTAATTATATTTGGCCAATCTATAGGATCATGTGCGGCTAAATTCAATATCGCACCATCATTTCTAGTATTTTGAAATTGTACCGGCTTTTCAAAATCTCTTCTTCGAGAACCCATGTATTTATATTGTCCGGGAATATATGTAGGTTGATAGTCATCTTTCTCTGGGGGCCATTTTCCAGCTGATCTGGTTGGTCTCTCCCTTTCACCTTCTCTTTTTACTGAACTATCACCATATCCCTTTCTTCTTTTATTACTATTTTCTACTTCCATGGCTTCCATAGCATTTTCTAAATTGTGTAGCCCAACCTCATCTAGGGAATTATAAAAGTCACTATTTTGTTCTGAATCATCATAATATTCATCTTCTATCAACATTTCTCTCATTAATTCCTCTTCTTCCTCATAGCTTTCTAATAATAACTTATTATTTATATCCCATTGCTCTTCTTCACTAATAACTTCATTTTTATGACTTTCAACAATATTCTTACCTTTGTTTCTATTGTTATTATTGTTATTGTTATCAATGATATCAATATTATTACTATTATCTCCTTTCTTTTCTGGTACTGAGGTGGTGTTTGGCTTGGTTGAACTAGTACCAGCAATTTTTTTCTCATTTTTTAATTTCTTTATTCTTGCAATTTCTCTAATAATAAACAATTCTCTTTCTCTTATCTTTGGCCAATCCTGTGTCATAGAATTACTATATTCCCATTCTATATGTTTTAGTTCATTTTCCCAATGAATTATTTCATCATCTAAATTAACCTTTTCCATAAATTCGGTCGCTCCTTTATTCTTGTCATCACTAGTTTCTGATTCTGATATAAGAGATTCCGTATCTTCTATGGATGCGGATTTATAATTCATAAACCTTATACTGCTACTACCTTCACAATTTTGGTAGCTTATGTAATTTTCAGGTTGTTTTAACTCCTTCTTCTCTATTAGTTCACCTATCTTCCATTCCTCTCCTGCTCTTTCTTCGGAACCAATTTTAAGAGGATTCATAAATTGTATACCTTTAGACTGCATGCTATGAATTACATCATTTACATTAACTCTATATCTAGAATTGCTTCTATTAGTGAGTCTTCCTATAAATTCTATGCTTACTAACAAATTTGTACCTTTAAAATCTTCATATCCTTTGGTTTGAAAACCGAAACTCATTTTTTCAATAAATTCTTTTACAGGCATCATTAGGTCTGGGGCTATGTATGTTATTAATCTATTTTCATTCATATCACCTTCCATAAAGCCTAATGCTGCTTTATCTACTGAATCCCATCTTCTATCCAGTAGTGTTATTAATACTTTAGCTCCTAATTTCTTTCTTGTCATGCCTTTAACACCTATGATATACATACCTTGATGAATGTATTTATAACCACAATATTTAAGTTCATTTTCAATATTCTTGCTTACAATTCTTAAATCTACTGGGTGTGTTAACACACTCAGTTCTACTTCTCTGGATATTCTGTATAAACCACTCTTACTTTCAAACATACCCATATGATAAACCTGTTGTGGCTTTATTTTTCTTAAAGTATCCTTTTGATATCTTTCTAGGTCTCTTTGTATATCGATAACTTCTTCTAAACTTTCAATATCATCAGCCTTGCATTATAGTCTATGCTTTATGGCCAGCGGTCTCGAGTCTTGCCTTACTAATTGGAGGTTTCTGTCTCTTCTAAAGAGGCTTTTAGATACGTCCATTTTTCTGAGTTAATATTCCTTGATGCGGCTACTATTCCTGATGATGCTAGCACGATATCTTTGTTGCTTTGTGTATTATTTAATTTATCCAAAACCTGAATTAATAACTGGAGAATAGTATTATTTTGTCTTATTATTATTCTAGAATCTTCTTTTGGCGAATCGTGATCAGAGAATCCAATAGGAGGAGATAAATATTTGGTTACTTCTTTTAGAGCTTGATTATATTCGGACATACAATTATGAAAGGATTAAACTTTTTATTTCTAACGCCAAGTTTTTGATATCTGAAATATCTTGTTTTATTTCAATCGTTGGCGACAATTCTTTACTTTTACTTGGATGGTGGACTATATTTTTTCCAATGGATAAAACTTCTTCTTTAATATAGTCGTTATTCTTACAGACAATATTTTGTTTCGCTTTTGCTTCCTCTAGCTTATGCAAAGCTAGATCAATTTTATTATTCAACGCCGAATACCGTTCTATGAGTTTTTGGTATTCTTTGAATAAACTATCAAATTTTTGATCTAGTTGATCTTGCCTTTTACCCCACGATATAAAAAAATTATATATGAGATCGACGATTATATTTAGCTGACTTTGAGAAGAATGCCAGATATGTTCTTCAGAGGGATTTATTCTGCACCTTATATTAATATTTTCCTTAGTATTTATATTTCTACCTGTGCTAACTTCTAAGTTTAAATATTTTAATCTTTCAATGGTTAAACACTGGATCTGATACCAACAATATAGATAAATTAAAATTTTTTATTACTATTATTATATTAATTAATATGGATTAGACTAATATATGATTAGGTAGGTACGGTGGAGTATGTGGGTGCTTTTATCTACAATAGTTTTTTTACTATTCACTATTGGGTACACTATTCAATGCACTATTTGGAATAGTATTTTACTATTCCCACTAATATTTAAATATTCACTAATATTTGTGCGCTAATTATGATTTAATGCAGGATCTTATTAAGGCTGGCGAGGCCAACAGCACGAACGACTGTGTACGCGTATGTGTAAAATCCTACTCGGTACTCACCATATTTTTCATTATGTTGTTTCAGATGTAGCTAATTACGTTCACTTGATGGTTTTATATGCAAATTTATGGGGTAAATTCTTATCGTCTTCCCAGGCAGTTCCACCCGAAGGGAACACTTCTCTACGGCCACAAGGTTCTCATTCAAACGCCACACTAGGCTAAACAGAGAACTACCGGCAGAGGTTTCTCCTATAGGATCCTTAGCATAAGAATTCGTCCCATAAATTCATAAATAAAAAGACCAAGTGAGACAAGAAACTACATCATTTCCACAACATAATTTACATATGGTTTTCCCTTTCGGGAGGCCCCGAAGGGATTACACGGACTGAGGAAATTACCTTAATATTCTTGACTAATACAACTCCTTCGATATAGTGGCTATACTACAAGGTGGTGGTGGAGCTACTACTAAGGGAAAGTGGAAGTGCTCTGGTGGAGGAAACTTGAAGCTCTTGATGCTCTGAGTGTTTTTGCGTGTCCTGCTTCTGAGTCCAGGGTCTCCTTTTATAGCCGCGGATGGCTGCAAGGGAGCCTTCGAGAGCCTGCCTCCGCTTATTTATTTTACACACGGTAGCAATCACACGTGTTCTACTAGGGTACATGCGTGTCCTTCTATGGTATGGATAAGTTCGAGAGAGAGTGCCCGACAAACTTCAATCTTCAGGAATCTTTGCTTTTTTCACATGGGCATTGTCTCTCGGTGAATAATCAGCTTGCCTCCATTGTCTTCTAGCATATGAGCAACATGCAAAGACTCGCATTGCTCACACCATTGGCTTGCTCTTCAACTCATGGCTGTATGCGCACATGAGAAAACACTTGGATGCAACGCCTGCTGGTGATATATTATTATAATTATAATTATAATTAATTATTTACTTATTTTTTATTTTTTGGAGGGGTCCACCCTGCCCGTTTATTTGATATTCCATATCAAATATTAAGACTTATGTAGGCTTATATCATAATTTTTTAAAAAAATATACAGTTATCAATATTCGGGTTATATATATATATATATATATGTAGGGTGAGACTATTCGTCACCCTGGGTGAGGAATAGTTATTCCTCACTCCCCCTCTGTTTTCACATCAATGCACCATAATTTTACATTTCGTAAATTTTGTCTTATTTCATACGTAAAAAGAAACCGTTAAAAAATATAATCGCCGTAAAATATATTTTATATTACGTAAAATTACAAAGGTAAAAATGATGGTGTAAAATATACATAAAATATAATTTTTTTGATCTTATGATCAATATTTTTGTTTTTTTATATCAAAATTTATGAAGTGAATCCATATTAATGTAACTATTTGTATTACAAATGTAAAAAAATTATAAAAGATTCTTAAAATTACCTCGGGTGAAGAATAATTTATTCTGTACCCTGGGTGATGAATAGCTTCACTATATATATGTATGTATATATATATATATATATATATATATATATATATATATATATATATGAATTGTGTGAGATATGGGATCAAATTACAAGGGAGGTTCTGCCCAATTTTTACTTTTTTATATTAAACTTAGAGGATAATTTTTGGACTGAAATCAATCCAGTGACCAAATTATATATGGGGTCTCAATCTATCATTTAACATGACCAAATATGTACAGTATTAAATATATTGTCATGTACAGATTTTTATCACCATATGCATCAGGGGTAAAAACGTCTTCTCAAGTTTGTTTTTAACACTGTTAGTGAGGAAATTGCACTAGAGTGTCATATAAGGAAAAAAATTTAGAGGAGATGTCAAATAGGGAAGAAAAACTTTTCCAGGGTCAAATAAGGAATCCAATTTTAAGGTAGTGTCAAATAAGGAATTCTCTCCTCTCCCGCACCTGCTCCCTCTTTCTCCTTACGTTGCTTGCGTTGGCTGTCGTCGGAGTCTGCGACCCCCTTCCTCCTGATCCCTCCGCCGGTGTTGCCGGCCGGAGTGGAGTAGGAGGGAGGTGGTGCTCGCCTTTAGTTGCTTCTGTGGCCTCCAGGCGGCGGCGGGATTTTGTGCTTTCTCCCTCTACTCCGGCACTTGTGGTGGGTGACACAGTCGGTGGCGGGATCCTGGAGCTCCTCTAATTAATAAGCCTGTTTTTCTGGTTGGAGTGGATTTGCTTTGAATCTTCTGTGGATGTTGGTCCTCTGCTTCCATGGTGGCGGACGAGGAACTTGGATGCACTTGACTCATGGGTGAGCTGCATCTCGGAGACCAGCTGCAGCAATCTTCTTCCTGAGCTCTATCTCGACGGCGAAATCCAATCGGTGTTGTGCTGGCCTGTCGTCGAATCCTCTGGCCGAAGGGCGGTCTGATTTGGTGCGGACGCGCAAGGCAGCTAGCCGGCGTCACTATCTCTTCTACCTCCAAGCCAAGATGCCAAAGTGGAGGCCCCTACGCTCCTGTAGCACGGCGTTTTTCAATGATTTCATCCCAAGTGGTGAGTTCTCCGATGATGTTGTTGCTGGCCGTGACGGGGGCGACAACGCGATGAAGACGGTGGTCGAGGGCCTGATCGCGTTTCTAGTTTTCACTTCAGGGTTCTCATTGTTATTCGCATGCCCCTGGTTGTTATTCTGCACTTTGTTAAAGGCTTTATTGTAAGTTGTACCACTATCGATGATTAATGCAGTTCATGTCTTTGGGACCCTTCTTTCTTGGGGAAAGCTAGCTTGCTCCGCCGCATAGCTTGCTTCCCGTACGGCGGGTTGCTGCGCCTGTCGATGTCTCATTGTTAGGCGCGCTACTTTTTCGCATGCAGTACAAGCGCTTTAACACGATATATTATTGAGCTAGAGTTACTACAATTACTTTTTTTTTTGAGATTTTAGTTACTACAGTTACTTGTTTCTGCCATGCAAGGGATTTAAACTCGTTGCTTTTTTTTCCAGCAACTTTGCACACGCCATGTAAATCCTAAGCAATAGATCATGCTATTTTTGTGACCGGCTTTTTTGCGCAGATACTGAAAATGCCTTTGCAATTAGTACTCATTTTTAATGGAAAATATTGATCACAATCTAGGGAAGCACAATAAATATTTTTTGCAATTAGGTGTAAATATTTTTGGCAAGCATAACAAATAATTCCTGCAATTAGGTGTAAATTTTTGTTGCGAGCACAAGAAACAATTCTTGCAATTAGGTGTAAATATTTGTGGCAAGAAAAATAAATAATTCCTGCAATTAGGTGTAAAGTTTGGTGGAGATCACAAGAAAAAATTCTTGCAATTAGGTGTAAATTTGTGTGGTAAGAAAAATATATTTGGTGCAAGTAAATTTAATTTTTTGTGGCAAGCACAAGACATAATTTTTTCAATTAGGTGTAAATTTTTATGGCAAGCACAAGAAATAATTCTTGCAATTAGGTGTAAAATATTTAATGTACTTTGTTAGTTTAATTATGACAAACTGTCATTTTTATATGTGATTGCTAAAAAGAACATTTTTTAATTATTTTTCCACACGCAATTACCAAAATAGTTTGTTAGGGCTTGACGTCGAGTTGTAATATTATACGTAATTATAAAAAATATGGCAACTAAGTTATTTTTTTATTAGATAAGTAAGTATTTTTTTACTGGCAAGTAAGAACAAAAAATGTGGCAAGTATAGACGGGAAAAAATAGTGTCGAAACATATCAACATGAGATTTAGTTTCGAAGATCTCATCGCGACAAAGTCAACGGTGAAAACAGATCATCGTTTGAATTAGCGGTTTGAAAGATAATTATTTAAAAAAATAAAAAAACCAAAAGAATCTTTGTTGATGTCATCTCTATACTAACGCATGCATGCAAGGAGAGAGCCGCCGCATGCTAAACTCATATGCGGCGCCGCTTCCTAGTGGTGTCCTTCTTTCTTTGTTAAAGAAAAGAGCAGAGTAGCAGGATTTTTACTTGGGGAAGATACAGCATCCGCTGCCCTTTTTCGACCAAAAAAAAAGAATAAATATGTGGCAGCGCTACAAAGACAGACAGTACATTGTCCGACTCAAGTTGATCGCACGGTCGACACAACGACCAAGGCTCCTGCCGCGCCCACGCCGCGTACGTGCGCCGTGCACGTACGGTCGGCACAGCGAGACTCTACTCCCCAGACCCCAACACGCGCACCGGGGCGGCAATCAACCTGCCGGCCCAGCTGCTGGTGCGTGCGCAGCGCGCGTACCTGCCGGCCAGCTCAGACAACGTGGGCGCCCTGCAGCGGCATCCACACGCCGGAGCCACGGCCGGCGTCGCCGTCCTCGGCCGGCCTCCCCCGCGCCACGGGCCGGAACGGCGCGCCCGCGCCCGCCGCCGTGGCCGGCGCCTGCATGAGGTCGAGCGTCACGTGCCCCGCCGGAGGGGGAGGAGGAGGTCCGCGGCCTGGCGATGCCTGCGGGTGCGCTTGGTGCCAGGCGGGTACCATGTCCGCCGGCGCCGGGGCCGCGCCCGGGCGCTGGGGAAAGAAGTGGCACGCCAGGAGGGCCGCGCGGTTCTCGGCGATGAGCTCGTCCAGCGCGGCGCTGCTGGAGCGGGCGGGGAAGGCGTCGCCGGGCGTCGTCGGGATCAGCCAGGGGGCGGCTCTGGCCGATGACAGAAGAGAGAGAGCACCAGCCGGGGACGTCGGCACGCCGCCGTATGGCGCGAACCCGTGCACCAACGACGCCACTCCTGCAACAACGTAAGCAAAGATTGTGCCGTGTTAGTTGCATGCAAATTCTATAGTCCGACCAAAAGATAGACTCGAGGCAATCTAGTCTAGCATCTAAACCTCAAACAATCTACCTAAACAGGGCAATCTAGCCGAGGGAGGAATATCGAATCCGATTCATATCGAATTTATACATAAACTTACTGCGAGGGTATAATTTCATATAAAAACTTATAAAATGACACAACTCGGCCCCTAAACATGCTTTTCGAAAACACATCTACTATTCTTAAGAAGTTGATCCCCACTACTATCAATTCTCTGTAAATGCACACTATCCACCTCATCATGCATGTCACATCAATTAATTCTACATGCACATTATCCACCTCATCATGCATGCCACATCAAGTCTTACATGTTTTTTATTCCTTTGTTCTCATCAAATAAGTACCAAGCCAACCATATAAAGCACATTATTAACTCTATAGATGTTCAATTGAACTTTTATTTAAATTTTGTAAACTTTTTCGTGCCCATCATATGCAGATTATGATATCTATTGTACTTTGTTCTCCTAACAGAACTTTGGCATATTTAAATTTTATTGATAAATTTTTTGTTGCTACATATTCCGCTACAACGCGCGGGGTATTATCTAGTTGATACAAATTAGTCCGAAACTTACCACGTTGTATGATACATCGCCATAGGAAGTTGACCCACGTCCAAATTTTTTTTACATGAGACCTTCCAACATACTTTTAGTTTAAAATACACATTTTTTTTATGTTCGACATTATGGGTTGCCTTATTACTATACTTGGGGATTTGTGAATAATACACAAACGATCGATTTGTGCCTCTCATCAGAGTGGGAGGTTTTAAGCTACTTTGTATCAATTTGTCCCATAAAGCAAGTTTAGGGGGGCAATTGAGTCATTTTACAAGTTTATGTATGAAATTGTACCCGCGCTACAAGTTTATGTATGAATTGTGTAATTAACTCTAAATAGAAGAGTAAGGACTAAGGACGAAGAAATTTACCATCGCCGAGGATGGAGAACCAAACCTCGGCGGAGCAGGTGGGGGAGGACAAACCCTGGCGATCGTGATGGAGGGGTTGCCCGAGGACGCTACCGCTGAAGCTTTGGTCCATGACGAAGTATATCGCCATCTGTGTGTTGCTGAGTAATGCCCGCGGGGTGGCACTGGCTCGAGTCGTTCCACTCAGCGGTGTCGGCGGTGTGTGCATACGACATATAATCGGTGCGACTACCCAGTGATGTCAGCAGCCCAAACTGGCCCATCGACCCCACGGGTAGCCACCACGCGGAAGAGGCGGGAGGATCGAGAGGCTAGCGAGCACCTTGAGGGCTAGTTTGCTAACAAGAAAAAAAAACAGGGTAGCAAATCCCTATCGGGGGAATTTTCCTGGTCACATGAAATCCCCTTCCATTACTGGAGAGATTTTCCTAATTTGTATTGTATATTTGGATAGTAAAATACAGAGGAATGCTCCAGGTCTCTAGGTGGAGATCCTCCGCGCGAGAGAAGCGAAGTCATGGATTTCTCGCCCGACCTCAGGATTCGTGGATTTCCCTACCGGGGAAACGGCGCGGATCGGGCCACAAAATCCCCAGCGATCGAGTGACCAAATGGATCGGTGGTTTTCCACGGGCTGATTTGCCGCGTGGCCCATGAGCCCGGGGGGTTAGACGGGGATCCCTTCGGTATCCCTGGTAACCAAATGGGGCCTGAAGAGGACCACACCGATGATGCCTACATGGCGAACGTCCATCGCCGCTACGCCGTGGCTTTATGAAGAGTGCGTGGGTAGGTGGATGAAGGTCGTCTAACTTTTCAACTTCGACAACAGTGATGGCGCGCGGTGCCGATGGCATGGGGCCTCGTCGGGGGACTCACCGAATCAGATTGGGATCGGCTCAAGAGTGAGTCTCATTGGTTTATGTTTACGCAATTTTTAGTTTAAATTCTTGTTAGGTTATGTATCAAATCAAGTATGAATCAGATGCCGAATATATGCCGATTTTTTCAAACCTCTAGGTTTAAGAATTCGGGTAGAATCTGCATTTTTTTAGATGAGTACAGATAGTTTGCTAAAGAATACTCGATTGTAACTTTCTCTAAATTATAAAAGATCGGTTAGGCTTTGTACAATGTAAGGTGCTTAAAAACGTGTTTAGTAAAATAATCTGTTTTTTTCTGAAGCAGCGATGCTTGTTTTTACAAGAGAGGTTCTTAATTAAGCGTGTACCCTCTATAACTAAGCATCAATGCTTAACTAAAATCTGGTTTATTTTTGAAAACATCGTTTCTAAACACCTTGCATTATATAAGGCTTTAGGGATGTCCTTAAAATGCTAGGATATTTTTATTTTATATTAAAGAATATGCTTATGGAGTCCGCCGGAACAATATTTTGTTTGTTTCAGATTTGCATATTCTCCTGCTAGTATGAAAACAAACGGAACTACAGAGCACAACAGCTGAAGAAGTTTTAATTGACTCCATGTAGTTCTAAATTTTCATTCACTGCAAATATTTACCCATACTATATCAATAATTAAAAGTACTCACCCATTGACTATTGTTCTATCAAAAGGAACATAAAGCCTATCCCGTTGGGAAATTACCTTTGGAGCTCGTGCACTGGGGAGCCCATTAAAAATTTTGATTTTCAACTTAGCCAAGAATTCTGAAAGTTTTTGTGAACAAACATACACACATATAATCAATGTTGGGGATATCATTTATCAGAAATTATCGGTTGAACCAGGATAAGTGATAAATCGATCGGTTTATCGGCATATCGACCAATTTATCTTATCGGTCAGACACTTGTAAGCGATAAATCGACCGATTTAACGAAATATCGAAAGATATCTTGAACATTATCTTTTCACATGTGTCGTATAAAAAAACAAATGTGATTTTTAGAATGGGCCGTTCTTTTTTTATAATTGGGTCAGATTTTTTTGTACAGCCTATAAATCATAATATTTCAATTACACGGAAGTGCAAAATACATATAAGTTTTCATGGAATTTTTTTCAGAATTTTTAGAAATAAAATCCTCCATGTAGGACAGGCTCCAAAAGTCTGCACTCCTACTATCCCCGCCCGCTACGCTATGCTGGACTATGGCCCGGTAAAATTAGAAATATTATCTCTCAGTCAACTGTTGGTAATAGCCTTTTTTTGCGGTTAACTGTTGGTAATAGTCAGATGATAGAATTTGTATAGCTTTTGTGTAGTTGCAAAAATCATAGAATATGATAGTAAGATGTTTCTTGGTGGTTGCTTAGAAACAGTCGTTTCTCAGTCTGAAGATCGACAATATTACAGGGAATTAATCAGACATTTGCTTCTATGTCCAAACATACGAAAATTCTGTTTCCCGTACACGAGTGTTTTACACAATGCAACAAATAACACTTTTTTCCGTACACGGTGTATGCTACTACTGCAGTACAGGTGCAGCATGTATATTAGAGATCGCCGTCAAGAAAAATGCCATGAACAAAAGGCACTCGAACTTTAGGGACAAAAGCAGAGCCATGTGTAATTCTGAACCCTAAAGATCAGGGAAAATACGTCCCATACACTATAGGCAAGTAAGTAAGCGCGCATCGAATCCATATTCGATGATCCCAACCAATTCAGTCTCGTGTAAATTATTATTTTACCGTCTGCAAATGCTCATTGGCAATTATATGTTGATTACCACATCTAAACCTAAAATGCTTTGATCCTAAAAAAAAAACATAAAATGCTCCTCTCGTCATGATGACTACTTTCTCTCAGAAAAAAATGATCCTAAAAAGCACCTGATCCCACAGAGCTAACAACTGAAGTTTATCATCATATTCTAAATCGTGTGCGCATATTCATCTTTAGAGTAGTACACGTACGAGCGCTATGTATAGGTAACTGTATATGGGTGTACCTTCTGAATCTGGTGGGTCTTTTTGTACTCCATTGATCTAGGCTATATCTCCAATGTACAGTACAGTACAACCCTTAACAAGTTGCCATTCTTGTAGTCGTAACGCAAAAACGGTGTACTCCTACACCGCCTACATTGTATCTTATCACTAACCGTATATCTGCTGGCGTTTCGTTCAATAACTACCGTCAGTACGTGTTACTGAATGCGAACAGTGGAAAACCTGTCTGCATCGCGGCCACTGTCGTGTGGGCAACAGCCAGCCAGCCACTGAGGCGCTCCTGTACGTGATCATATGCACGGCCGGCCGGCCCGCCAGTGCCAAGCTAGCCAGCAGTAGCAGCACGGCCTACGAAAGCAGGCAGGCAGGCAGGGCACATCAATGCACACACTAAATTGTGAGCGTTCGCTTCACGCATCCCGAGGCCCCTTTCATGTCCCTACGTGCTCCTGCAGATCTCTCCTTGTTTCCCGGCATCAAACCACCACCCTAACTAAACCCAGCCTGTTTTGATTATCCCCTGAGCATGTTTTGTTTACAACGAGTAAGCTAGGCACAGTAGCTGCTGTTGTCTGTAAGCCAGGCTTAACGAACGACGCTTGTTCTCTCTCTACAGGCCTGTCTCTCGCTCTCTCTCTGAGTCGCTGACAAGTCCATCCAAGAGGAGGAGATTGCGCGTTGAGCAGACCGGGCTGACGGAAGTGAGGGAGGGAGTAATGGCGTGGATGGAGGATTACCGTGTGCGTGCGCAGAGCCCCTGGCCATGGCGTCGTTGGCGTTGCTCTTCCGTCGCCGCTCGTTGTGGCCGGCGAGCCGCCGCCGGCAGCTCCGCTTGGCGTCGTCGAACTCCGCCATGGCGTGGAAGCTGCACACACAAGAAAGTCGACGCTAGCGCATGAGACTCCCTCTGCGCGTACGCGTACGTGAAGGTAGATAGATAGCAAGGCTTGAGGTTGAGGTGTAGTGGTGGGTAAGCAAGGAGTAAGAAGAATGGACGGACCGGCTGCATTGCTGGCAGAAGCGCTGCTCGGCGCCGTGGACGACGACCCTGGGCGCCTTGGAGTGCGCCTCGCACACCTTGTGCCGGCGGTGGTACTCCTTGGCCCCCGCCAGCGCCATGTGGCACCCTTCCACCTGGCACCTCGGCACGGCCGCCGTCGCCGGCGCCTTCTCCTTCCTCCTGCCCTCCACCACGGTGCTCCCGCCGCCGTCGACCTGATGCGCAATCTGGCCGCCGGCCAAGCCGCACGGGCGCTTCCCCAGCTTGAGGCTGGTGAGCTCCTGCTGCATATGCTGCTGCTGGCTAGGCGGCGGCAGGAAATGCTGCGGGTAAGCCGCAGCCGAGGCGGCGGGAGCCCACTGCATCCCGAGATCCCAAGCCATTGCCGCTCTGGACCTAGCGTCGGCGTCTCCTCTATCCATGGCTATGCTAAAACCGTTGTGGAGGAGCAAGTGGAAATGGCGGCGGCGGCGGCTGCGTGCTCCTGTAACTGTAAAGTACAGGCGGCGGTAGGATATAAAAAGCGGGCGCGAGGCCGAGCGAGCGAGCGAGCTCCCCGGGGAGGAGCACGGCAGGGGCAGCGCACTGGTGAGTGACTGGTGCGGAAGGCCGTACTGACTGACAGGTGGGATCTGTCCTCTCCTCTCCTCCCCTCCGCCTCACTCGCTGGCAGTGTGGTGGTACGCCACTGTAGGCTGCGGCAGGGGCGGGTACGACTGTACGAGTAGGAGCCTCTCTGCGCTCGTGATAGCGCAGGCGCAGCAGGGCCCGTCGCCACATGGGTGGGCGTCATTGAGGGGTTCAATCCGCGGCGGGACCCCACCATCACCGCCGCATCGAAAGCCGCGACAGCACGCACTGCTCCTTCCACTGCCCGCCCCTTTATTCGCTGGAAGGTGGGACCACGTTATCCCCGGCCAAGCCCCGGGCCCGCCCGTCGGCGAGCGGCGCGGGAAACGAGAGCTCCCACTTGCGCGCGAAGATGCCATATCCGGAACTGGACGCCACCACCGATTTCCCGCGCCGCGTACCGATAAGAAGACTCGCGTTGTCGCTGGCTTGTGGGGTCAGGTTAGCCGTGGCCCCGCGCGTCATGGGATGTGGAGAAAGGAGGGCGCTGTGGATGAGAAAAAGCCTGCGCCGGGGGGTGTAGATGTACATGCATGCAGCGTGAGGGACGGGCAGGGTGGGGGCGGTACTACGTGGGGTGGTCCGTCGGGCAGTGGGAGGGGAGGGAAAGGTCCTATTGGCTGGGGAACGGGGGGTATGTCCGAGCTTTGGGGGAAATAATATGGGGGTGCTGGGTGTTGGGGGCGCTACGCACGGTACAGGGTACGCCCCGCTTTGGCGCATTCCTCTGCGCGTCTGGTAGATGCTGTACGTCCGTGGCTGCTCCGCCTCGTGTATTTGTACTGGCACTGACATGTGTGTGTATTCAGCCGAGCCAGGCAGGGAAGCTCGTCGCGTTTCACTTCGGTTGGATCTTTCGCGCGTCCTCGCCATGGTTTGCCATGGGTGCTACCGCAACTCCAACGGTGGCATCAAAATGTTCATATTTTGTCCACCGGTTTTTGTTTGAATTTTCATGGATAAAAATCTCAGTTCGACGGGTTTGGGTAGTTATTGTTCGACTTTTTGTTCTCCATGATTCATTTTCAATCCAAATTTGAAGCGGATTTGGATCCACGCAGATACTGAATGGATGTTCTGGTTGTCCCTCCATGTCCTCCTCTAGCACGCCTGACGCACCCTGCACCACACCGCACCCATAGTCCCACCTTGCCGCTCGAGGGCCTCGACGGTTTGTTTATAAGAGCATCTCCAGCCGTTCGCCCCCCCTCCCACCCCCAGGTGTTTTTTGGCGGTAAAAAAGCGCCGCTTGGGGTGCTGCCGGCGTTATATTCGCCATGGGGGTGATCCACTTTCCAGCCTTCCCCCTAAGTTCGCCCCTCAGCCGCCGAGATTTGGCACAAATTCGTTCCATTTCGGCACAAATTTAGCAGAAAATGCAGTTTTAGCTGAAATTCGGCGGTTCGGCACAAATAACTTTTATCACATATTTCACTACAGAAAACAATACAAATTGAAACACATCGAACTAGGCGTTGCCCTTGCGCCTCCATAGGTGCTCCAACAGATCGTGCTGCAGTTCTTGATGCACTTGCGGGCCTCGGATCTCCTGACGCATATTGAGGAAGGATGTCCAAGCTGCCAGTACATGGTGAATGGTGATCAACAACTGCAAGAGGACCTCGCTCTCAATGATCATGTTACGAAAGATGACACAATAATTCATCACCTCCCACATTTGAGATTTCGACCAGGTGAGAGCGAGGTACCGGAAAACAGCAAATCGACATTGGAGCACACCAAATGCGTGATCAACATCCTTCCTGCAAGCCTTCTGACACTTGGATAAGTAGGAGTGCTTGCCTCCTAACACAGGTTTTTGAGATACTCTGCACAAATGTTAACCATTTTGGATTGATGCCATCTGATAGGTAGTATCCCTTGTTGTAGTGGCGCCTGTAACACCCTCACTGTCAGATGAACAGTAATCACCATTACTGTTCCTCAGCACTGTTCAAAACTTTTGTCTGATCAATGTGGTTCATCTCAAACTTGATATTTTCCTTTGTTGTTCTTGGATGCAATGTGATCATGGATCTGGATCATCAGGAATCAAAACAAGTCCAAGCCATTTGAGTTGAAATTCAAACAAACCCTAAAATGCCTTTTGATGAATATTAAAAATTATGGTGACAATAAATCTTTTCCAAAAATCTTGGAACCACTTTTATAAAATCCCAAATAATCACTGGACCAATTACATATGGGTTTGAGTATTTATTAAGTGATAGAAAATTCTAAACAAATATAAGCCGTGGCCAAAAACCCCAAACAACTCATTTAATATTTAAATCAAATATTAAATGACTTTTAATATTGCCCAAACCTCTTGGGGCATTAACCTAGGGTGATTGCTAAATTATGGTACACTTACAACATTTTACAAAAATGCCTAGATGAATAAAATTATTACAAAATAAATAAACAGAAAAGAATAAAAACAAAAATAAATAAAGAAAACCTAAACTACCCCCTCTGGCCCGAGGCCCACCACCCCCTCCCTTCCCCCTGGGCCAACCAGCCCATAGCCCACCCCCACCCCTGTCATCCCCCTCCTCCCATACGTGACCATGGCGTGGCGTCCATCCGCCATGGCCACGGCGACGAGCCCCCTCGTGGAGGCCATCCGGCAACTCCCTGGCGGCATAAAGGCCCCCGACCCCCCCCTGCGAACCCTAGCCTCCATCTCCCCGCATCCCCCTCGCCGTTTTCCCCCTCGTCGTTTTCCTGCTCGCCCGAGCCGCCCGTGGGCTCCCCGTCGCCGCTGTCGAGCGCCACCGCGGCCAACGACGACCAGGAGATGCGCCATCGTGTCCCCCAGCACCCTCTGCCTCGTCTACGTCACCCCACGCTCGCAATCGACACCGGGAGCCTCCACGCGACGCGAATCGCGAGCTTCTTCCTCCTCCAGCCGCCGCGCCATTGTCGCCGTGGAGCTCCACTCCGGCCTCCCCCGGCTATTCCGCCTGCACCAGTTCCCTCCCGGTGAGCGCGCGGTCTCCCCTGACCTTTCCCCTCTCCTCCCCCATGCCCGTAGCTGCCTGCCCGTCGATGCCGTGCTCTGGCCGCCGCGGATGTGCGTGTCGCCGTCGGTGTGTTCAGTTCTGGGTTGCGTTGATGCCACAGATGGGTGAGGGGTGGTCGTCCCGTTCGATTCCACCCCGTCGCCGCTGAGATTGTCCGCCGGAGCAGGCTGATGGACCTCACCGGCGTCCCCTGGCCTCGCCGTGGCATGGCGTGGCGCCATGGAGACTCTCCTCTGTCTCCATGACAGTGGGCCATGGCGCCCCCCTTAATTGCCTATTAACAGATAACCAGAGGGATTAGAAAAATAATAATAATAACCCCCCATGTGACACTTACATGTGGGGCCAACCCCCCTTAATTAACTCTCTAGTTTAATTAATCTATTAATTAAACAGATGTCTCAATGACACCTGGGCCCCACGGGGTATTTAAGTTATTAAATTTGATTATTAGATAACAGTGTATGACATGTGGGTCCAGGGTAATTAAAATTAATAAAAATGTTTTATTTGACTGTGAGGCTGACATGTGGGTCCCATATGTCGGTTTGACCAGTCAACACTGTTCTGGATAATGTTCTGTTTAATAAATAAAAGAAATGCAAAAATGATTATAAATTGATTTAAAAGTGATTTAAACTTTGAAAATTCATATAAAATAATCCGTATATCGGATTGAAAAACTTTATACATGAAAGTTGATCAGAAAAATATAACGAATACGGATACGCTATCTACCACACCCCCTAGCGCACCGATCATCGACATTCCCCCCCTCCGGGCTGTCTGCCGATAATTCCCGGTACCGATAAAAAGTACCCGGATGAATTAATCTCGAACACGAAAGTTGTCCGGAATGGTTCAACTAACACGGATACACCCCCCTTATGTTTGTCCGGTACCCACGACACCTCCGGCATGAACCCTCCCCCCCCGGACACCCTGTCCGGTAATCACCCGGAGCTGGTAATTCATCCCCGGATGAATTCCCGCTCCGAGCAACGTGCATTGCATTGCGTTAGAACACCGTTAACTTTTCATCTGTCATGTCATGCATATGTTTGTATATCATTGCTGTGTATTTACTGTTTCCTCCCCCCCTTAATCTTCGGTAGATCCCGCTGCTACCGCCGACTACACCGCTGCTGAGTACGACTACTTCGTCGACGACCCTGCCCCTACCGTCGAGCTTCCAGGCAAGCAGAGCCATTCTCTTCCCCAGATATCACCTATCTTTCCGTACTTTCTTGCACTAGGCATGGTTACTGCTGCTGCTACGATTACAATCCTATTCAATTGCATAGCCTGATTTTGTCGCCCCTTGATGTACCTTTCTTATCCTATGCTGCCTATTATTACTTATGTATTATTCAGCAGTGAGCCCTGCGCACTGTTAGCTAGAATTAGATAGCGGGCCGTGATCACTATGGGAGTGAACACGGATACAAAATATACAACTGCACAGGTACGGAACAAAGCAGACACCGCCAAAGGCCCCTATCTGGGTTATGCCTAATCACCTCAAGTGTGAGCTATCAAGGAGTAATCCTTGTACTCCACTCGAGGCTGACTTTGTCTTGCCGCCATAGGGTCCTGGACAGCGGTTGTCCTTAAAGGTAAGAAAGTCGGGCGACCCAACGGTGCCCGCGAGAGGTATATCGTCGGGAACGACAGGGAGGGTACGACCGACGTTACTGGCGTGCTTGGCCCCTGCTCGTATCTCGCGAGAGTTACCAAACCACGAAAGTCGAGCTCTACCAAGAGCACACGCGAGACAAGGTAAGGAGACGGTTCACCTTGTTGGTAACCGCAGTGACTTGGTGGGACGACAGGGCAGGCACCGACGTTACTGGTGGTCCTGACTGCTGTCGTTGACCGCGGGTCGGTTAAGTCGAGGCAACGATAACGGTTGTCACACAGGTTAATTAAAATGCTAAAGGGTTCGGCGGATGACTTGAGAGACCCGTTGGTCTGTACGCACTACCTTCAGACGTCAGCAGTACTGCGGCCTGATCGCTGGGAAGTGGTCTTGTCTTTTGCTGCAGCAGGTGTGTTTGGATTTGCTTTTGCTTCACCGGCCAGACTCGCACCGTGCAGGAGCGTGCAAGGGTGAGGGACCTAGACCCCTTGGCGCATAGGATATAGTCCGGCGGATGGCCTCTCTGCTGAGCCTAGGATGAATTGCGTCGTGTCGGATAGCTTTGGTGGAGCGTTCCCTAACCAGGTTCCCGCCACCCTGGAGATCCGAGCGTGCAGGCTGAACAGTAGTGCACCCCTGCAGGGAGTTTAATCTATTCGAATAGCCGTGTCCACGGTAACAGGACGCTTTATGCTGAAGCTGGATCTTACCACTAGAAACTATTACTATTAAACTGTATGGTTCCGGGTTTTCTTCCTCGCGGGGATGTCGAGGAGGTGAACTCGGAGGCATTATTATTATTATTGTTAATCATTACAACTTATATTATACAATGTTGCAGCAACTTCTGCTTCGTTGTTACTTTATGCTTTATATGAACTGTTGGCTGATTCTTACCTCATGCTGCAAGACAACGTCGGAAGATGCTAGTCTTCGATAGGCCTAGCTTCTTACCCTTATTCTGATTTCTATCTTGCAGTCCACTATATACAGCCTCTTCTTTCCGTTGATACAATGCATAATGCTTAGTAGCGGACGTAAGACTCGCGGGTATACTAGATACTCACCTACTTTATTTCCTTTACTGTTTTGCCTGATCGGCCGCTGCAGTCGACGTTGGAGCCCAGGAGCAGGAGTACCCCGGAGGTGGATACTACTACGTCGAGACCCCCCCTGACAAGGACCAGGAGTAGTTTCGGAGGCTCCCAGGCAGGAGGCCTTGCCTTTTCGATCTGTATCTCTGATGTTATTTGTGCTAGCCTTCTTAAGGCAAAACTTGACTAACTATGTCTGTACTCAGATATTATGGCTTGTATAACTTATGTATTCGGGTCCGCGTGACCCCCCCTTTATGGTAACATATTGGTTTATCCTTTTGTGTTTAGTGTTGTGTTGTGATATTCTCACCGTGGCACCCTAATCTCAGTCGTGTACCCTGCGTGTATGATTACTGTACACGGATTGATTTTGGGGGCGTCACAAGTTGGTATCAGAGCCGACTGCCTGTAGGAAGCCACCCCACCACTACCTGGTCGAAGTTGAGTCTAGACTTTGAAAACTATTTTGCTAACTTAATATTTGGATTATGGGCCCACATCGATGTCACTACGTGTGATATCTATGGTATTAGGATCCTTTTCTCCTTACCTATGCTCTGGGAATCTGCTCTCTTATCCTTGCTGGTAAGTTTTACAAAATCTGACATTAGGATCACGTTCTCTTGATTCCACCCGGCGTTTTTATGGTGCATCCCCCATTGATCGAGTCGTGTCGCAGGAGTCGTACGCCAGATCCCAGACCGCGGATCCCATTCTCATTCTGGGCAGGCCGCGCGTTCTCTGGCATCAACTGCTGTGGCCAATAGTTTTCTTGCGGCGTGATTGACATAGTGGAATCTATGTTGCGTCGTGTAATCCTAACCGCGGTCTGCGCGCCGCCTAGTGAGTCCTTTTTCCTTAATTTCTACGACGTTACGCTGCCCGATTTTCGATTGACTCTGTGTGTGAGTGTGTATGTCTTATATGACTACTCCTATATATATCTGCGCCCTCCTTTCGTTGTCGTTTTACTTCAGGCTTGATTTCGGCATCTCGTTAGAATGTTCATCGCTGAAATACCCCTGTTGAATTCTAGCAGGATGGCTGGTCGTGGTGGTCGTGGTCGTGGTCGCGGTGCCAACGATCCACCTCCGCCGCCGGACTACATGGCCGCGATGATGCAGCAGTTTCAGATGAACCAGGTGTTCATGCAAGTAGTCATAGATCAGCTGCAGAACCAGAATCAGAACCAGAACCAGCACCAGAACCAACCGCCTGTGGTTACTCTGCGGTATTTCATGCGTCTCAACCCCCCTCTCTTCCACCAGCCTGAACAGCCGCTGGATGCCGATGATTGGCTTCGTGACATCAACTGTCAGCTGGAATTCGCTAATGTGAGCATTGCTGATTATGTCAACTTCGCGTCCTATTTCCTGCGTGGTCCCGCTGCTCAGTGGTGGGACACTTACAAGGGCTCGCTAGGTGAAGGGACTGTCGTCACCTGGAATGACTTCAAGACTGCTTTCCGCGCTCGTTATGTCCCCCAGGCGATTATGAACCGTATGAAGGCCGAGTTCCGCAACCTCGTTCAGGGCAACAAGACTGTTGAGGCATACCAGAGGGAATTCCTCCGCCTCTCCCGCTATGCTGCAAGTGACCTCCCCAATGATGCAAGTAGGCAAGAAAAGTTCCGTGATGGACTCAACCCAGATCTCCAGCTTGCACTTGCTTTGCACGTCTTCCACGACTTCGCCACCATGGTGAACCAGACTATCACTCTGGAGACCGCTCAGCTTAAGTTCGGTGGTTCGCCGAAGCGCCCCCGTGATGCTGGCTCATCTTCGGGCACAACACAGAAGCAACGCGTTTGGCTTCCACACAGTGTGTTTCGTCCGAATGCCCCTGTACCAAGGCCGTCGTACGTGGCACCCCGTCTGCCTCCGCCCCCGCCGAGACAGCCGAAGACCGAGACTGCACCCCTCCGTCCTCAAGATGGTCTGTGTTTCAAGTGCCGTCAGCCATGCCATATTTCCAGAGACTTCCCTCAGCGACAGAATCAACTGGTAGTTCACCCTGCTGGCCGCGGAAATGGTAGTGGCAACAATG
Source organism: Bromus sterilis (assembly GCA_950022295.1). NCBI lineage: Eukaryota > Viridiplantae > Streptophyta > Magnoliopsida > Poales > Poaceae > Bromus > Bromus sterilis. The sequence continues at coordinate 14,115,154 of OX465596.1, forward strand.
GGACCCTCAACTATAATACTGGGTCAAATCCTCATGCTCGTGGTCATGCTTACAACATTGATGTTGAAGCAGCTCAGGAACAGCCCGCTACTATGATGGGTACACTCCTCGTTAACTCAATACCTGCTGCTGTTTTATTTGATACAGGAGCATCGCATTCATTTATGTCTGGAGCATTTGCATCTAAGCATGGCATATACCACGAAAAGATGCGTACCCCCTTAATAGTCCGGATTCCTGGTACCCAGTGTCGTGTCGACATGGTTGCACCTAACCTCACTGTCGAGATCGAAAGATTGGAGTTCATGGTTTCTCCACACATTCTGAAAACCTCCACCATCGACCTTATCTTGGGTATGGATTGGCTGAAAGCCCACGATGCCGCACTTTATTGTGGCACCAAGGTCATCCAACTTTTTCATCCTTCTGGCGCGATATTGAGTCATACCGCCATTGTGTCGATGAATGCCGAAGCTCGTATATATGCTCTGAATGCCTTGAATGTCGCACCTCTCGAAGGGATTGAGAAAGTCCCCATCGTTTGCGATTTTACCGACGTATTCCCAGAAGAACTGCCGGGGATACCCCCGATTAGGGAAGTTGAATTCGTCATCGACTTGAAGCCTGGCACCGTCCCTATTGCCAAGCGCCCATATAAGATGCCACCTCACCACCTCCTTGAATTGAAGAATGAGATCGACACGGCCCTCGAGAAAGGCTTCATCCGTCCTAGTTCCTCTGCTTGGGGAGCACCTTCGCTCTTTGTCAAGAAGAGTGATGGCACGAACCGTTTGGTCCAAGATTACCGACCTATCAACCAAGCCACGATACAGAACAAGTACCCCCTCCCTCGGATCAACGATCTTTATGATCAACTTGCTGGATCCACGGTATTTTCAAAACTCGACTTAAGGTTGGGTTACCATCAGATCCGGGTCCGTGATGAGGACATCCCGAAGACTGCATTCATTACTCGCTATGGATCATACGAGTACACTGTCATGTCCTTTGGCTTGACAAATGCACCAGCCACCTTCTCCAGATTGATGAATTATATATTCATGGAATACCTCGACAAGTTCGTCGTGGTTTATCTGGATGATATATTGATTTACTCCAAGACCGATGCAGAACATGCTGAACATCTTCGCCTTATACTGGAAAAGCTTCGAGAACACAAACTGTATGCCAAGTACTCAAAGTGTGAGTTCTGGCTTCCTGAAGTAACCTACCTTGGTCATGTGATTTCCAAGGATGGCGTTGCCGTCAACCCCGAACGTATCCAGGCTATTCTTGACTGGACTCCACCCAGGACTGTCAAGCAAGTCCGAAGTTTCCTCGGCCTTTCCAGCTATTGCCGCCGTTTTGTTGAGAACTTCTCCAAGATTGCCAAGCCTCTGACTAATCTGCTTCACAAAGGTGTCAAGTTTGAGTGGACAGATAAATGTCAGGAAAGTTTCCAGGCCCTCAAGGACAAGCTCACTTCTCCCCCAGTGCTTGCTCCGCCTGATACTCAGAAGGACTTTGTGATATATTGCGACGCATCTCGTCAATGATTAGGCCGTGTCCTAATGCAAGAGCGCAAAGTGATTGCTTATTGCTCTCGTCAGTTGCGTGCTCACGAAGAAAACTATCCAACACATGATCTCGAATTGGCAGCGGTAATTTATGCATTGAAGCTGTGGCGACATTACCTCGTCGGTAATCGTTGCGAGATCTTCACCGACCACCAAAGCCTGAAGTACCTGTTTACGCAACCAGACCTGAATCTCCGCCAACAGAGATGGCTCGAGACAATAGCCGACTACAACATGGGAATTTCTTACACCCCTGGCAAAGCTAATGTGGTGGCTGATGCCTTAAGCCACAAAGCCTATTGTAGTGAACTTGAAGTTCAGGTGCAACAACCACGTCTGTATGCAGAACTCCGCAAGCTGAACATCGAAATTGTTCCGCAGGGATATGTGAACTCCCTGGTGGTCCAACCAGACCTCGACACCCGCATCAAGACGGTACAACATTATGACTCTGACATTTGGAAGATTAAGCGTCGTGTCGCCAGCGGAGAGCCCTCATTCTTCACTATTGATGCAAATGATGATAATGCGGTGTACTTCAAGGGTCGTTTAGTGGTTCCGGTAGCCAAGGCCAACCTGAATTACGCCTCTGATGTCATGAAAGAAGCTCATGATACACCTTTGTCGATTCACCCTGGTAGTACCAAGATGTACCAAGACATTCGTCAGCGGTACTGGTGGTCTAACATGAAACAAGACATTGCTCGTTATGTTGATGAGTGTGACGTTTGCCGTCGCGTGAAAGCCGAACATCAGAGACCTGCTGGTACTCTGCAACCACTCTCTATTCCTGAATGGAAATGGGACAAGATTGAAATGGACTTCGTCACCGGATTTCCCCGATCACAGAAAGGTCATGATGCCATCTTTGTCGTCATTGACCGATTCTCCAAGGTTTCCCACTTTCTGCCTGTCAAGGAGACGATCTCTGCTAGTCAGTTAGCAGACTTGTATGTTTCCAGAATCGTGTCGCTCCACGGTATTCCGTTGGAGATCAGTTCCGACCGAGGCAGCATTTTCACCTCTAAGTTCTGGGATAGTTTCCAAGAAGCTATGGGCACTCACCTAAATTTCAGCACCGCTTATCACCCCCAGTCGCAAGGCCAAGTCGAACGAGTCAACCAAGTACTTGAAGATATGCTTCGAGCGTGTGTCATTTCATTCGGTAAGAAATGGGAGGAATCTCTTCCATTTGCCGAATTCTCGTACAACAATAGCTATCAAGCTAGTCTGAAGATGGCACCCTTTGAAGTTCTCTATGGACGTAAGTGTCGAACCCCTCTGAATTGGTCCGAAACTGGAGAACGAACTCTCATTGGTCCGGACATTATACAGCATGCCGAAGATCAGGTTCGCGTTATCCGTGAACATCTGAAAGCTGCTCAGTCTCGTTAGAAGAGCAACTATGATCGCAAGCACAAGGAAATGGTCTATCAACCTGGCGAATATGCTTACCTCCGTGTCACCCCGGTGCGAGGCACTCATCGTTTCGGAATCAAAGGCAAGTTAGCTTCTCGCTACATTGGCCCGTTCCGTATTCTTTCCCGGAGTGGACTAGTGGCATACCGTTTGGAATTGCCGCCGAACCTCTCTCAAGTCCACGATGTATTCCACGTGTCGCAACTCCGACGCTGCTTCAAGGACCCCATCCGCGAAGTGGAACATGATATGATTGAGCTACAACAGGACTTGACTTATCAAGAACATCCGAGCCGCATTCTCGATCAGTCTGAACGCAAGACCCGCAACAAGACAACCAAGTTCCTCAAGGTTCAGTGGTCAAATCATTCTGAAGATGAAGCCACCTGGGAACGCGAAGATCGTCTTCGTGAGGAATACCCCGATCTTTTCCCCTCTACCGCTTAGATTCTCGGGACGAGAATTCTTGTAGTGGGGGAGATTTGTAACACCCTCACTGTCAGATGAACAGTAATCACCATTACTGTTCCCCAGCACTGTTCAAAACTTTTGTCTGATCAATGTGGTTCATCTCAAACTTGATATTTTCCTTTGTTGTTCTTGGATGCAATGTGATCATGGATCTGGATCATCAGGAATCAAAACAAGTCCAAGCCATTTGAGTTGAAATTCAAACAAACCCTAAAATGCCTTTTGATGAATATTAAAAATTATGGTGACAATAAATCTTTTCCAAAAATCTTGGAACCACTTTTATAAAATCCCAAATAATCACTGGACCAATTACATATGGGTTTGAGTATTTATTAAGTGATAGAAAATTTTAAACAAATATAAGCCGTGGCCAAAAACCCCAAACAACTCATTTAATATTTAAATCAAATATTAAATGACTTTTAATATTGCCCAAACCTCTTGGGGCATTAACCTAGGGTGATTGCTAAATTATGGTACACTTACAACATTTTACAAAAATGCCTAGATGAATAAAATTATTACAAAATAAATAAACAGAAAAGAATAAATAAATAAATAAATAAAGAAAACCTAAACTACCCCCTCTGGCCCGAGGCCCACCACCCCCTCCCTTCCCCCTGGGCCAACCAGCCCACAGCCCACCCCCACCCCTGTCATCCCCCTCCTCCCGTACGTGACCATGGCGTGGCGTCCATCCGCCATGGCCACGGCGACGAGCCCCCTCGTGGAGGCCATCCGGCAACTCCCCGGCGGCATAAAGGCCCCCGCCCCCCTGCGAACCCTAGCCTCCATCTCCCCGCATCCCCCTCGCTGTTTTCTCCCTCGCCGTTTTCCTGCTCGCCCGAGCCGCCCGTGGGCTCCCCGTCGCCGCTGTCGAGCGCCACCGCGGCCAACGACGACCAGGAGACGCGCCATCGTGTCCCCCAGCACCCTTTGCCTCGTCTACGTCACCCCACGCTCGCAATCGACACCGGGAGCCTCCACGCGACGCGAATCGCGAGCTTCTTCCTCCTCCAGCCGCCGCGCCATTGTCGCCGTGGAGCTCCACTCCGGCCTCCCCCGGCTATTCCGCCTGCACCAGTTCCCTCCCGGTGAGCGCGCGGTCTCCCCTGACCTTTCCCCTCTCCTCCCCCATGCCCGTAGCTGCCTGCCCGTCGATGCCGTGCTCTGGCCGCCGCGGATGTGCGTGTCGCCGTCGGTGTGTTCAGTTCTGGGTTGCGTTGATGCCACAAATGGGTGAGGGGTGGTCGTCCCGTTCGATTCCACCCCGTCGTCGCTGAGATTGTCCGCCGAAGCAGGCTGATGGACCTCGCCGGCGTCCCCTGGCCTCGCCGTGGCATGGCGTGGCGCCGTGGAGACTCTCCTCTGTCTCCATGACAGTGGGCCATGGCGCCCCCCCTTAATTGCCTATTAACAGATAACCAGAGGGATTAGAAAAATAATAATAATAACCCCCCATGTGACACTTACATGTGGGGCCAACCCCCCTTAATTAACTCTCTAGTTTAATTAATCTATTAATTAAACAGATGTCTCAAGGACACCTGGGCCCCACGGGGTATTTAAGTTATTAAATTTGATTATTAGATAACAGTGTATGACATGTGGGTCCAGGGTAATTAAAATTAATAAAAATGTTTTATTTGACTGTGAGGCTGACATGTGGGTCCCATATGTCGGTTTGACCAGTCAACACTGTTCTGGATAATGTTCTGTTTAATAAATAAAAGAAATGCAAAAATGATTATAAATTGATTTAAAAGTGATTTAAACTTTGAAAATTCATATAAAATAATCCGTATATCGGATCGAAAAACTTTATACATGAAAGTTGATCAGAAAAATATAACGAATACGGATACGCTATCTACCACACCCCCCTAGCGCACCGATCATCGACATTCCCCCCCTCCGGGCTGTCTGCCGATAATTCCCGGTACCGATAAAAAGTACCTGGATGAATTAATCTCGAACACGAAAGTTGTCCGGAATGGTTCAACTAACACGGATACACCCCTCTTATGTTTGTCCGGTACCCACGACACCTCCGGCATGAACCCTCCCCCCCCGGACACCCTGTCCGGTAATCACCCGGAGCTGGTAATTCATCCCCGGATGAATTCCCGCTCCGAGCAACGTGCATTGCACTGCGTTAGAACACCGTTAACTTTTCATCTGTCATGTCATGCATATGTTTGTATATCATTGCTGTGTATTTACTGTTTCCTCCCCCCCTTAATCTTCGGTAGACCCCGCTGCTACCGCCGACTACACCGCTGCTGAGTACGACTACTTCGTCGACGACCCTGCCCCTACCGTCGAGCTTCCAGGCAAGCAGAGCCATTCTCTTCCCCAGATATCACCTATCTTTCCGTACTTTCTTGCACTAGGCATGGTTACTGCTGCTGCTACGATTACAATCCTATTCAATTGCATAGCCTGATTTTGTCGCCCCTTGATGTACCTTTCTTATCCTATGCTGCCTATTATTACTTATGTATTATTCAGCAGTGAGCCCTGCGCACTGTTAGCTAGGATTAGATAGCGGGCCGTGATCACTATGGGAGTGAACACGGATACAAAATATACAACTGCACAGGTACGGAACAAAGCAGACACCGCCAAAGGCCCCTATCTGGGTTATGCCTAGTCACCTCAAGTGTGAGCTATCAAGGAGTAATCCTTGTACTCCACTCGAGGCTGACTTTGTCTTGCCGCCATAGGGTACTGGACAGCGGTTGTCCTTAAAGGTAAGAAAGTCAGGCGACCCAACGGTGCCCGCGAGAGGTATATCGTCGGGAACGACAGGGAGGGTATGACCGACGTTACTGGCGTGCTTGGCCCCTGCTCGTATCTCGCGAGAGTTACCAAACCACGAAAGTCGAGCTCTACCAAGAGCACACGCGAGACAAGGTAAGGAGACGGTTCACCTTGTTGGTAACCGCAGTGACTTGGTGGGACGACAGGGCAGGCACCGACGTTACTGGTGGTCCTGACTGCTGTCGTTGACCGCGGGTCGGTTAAGTCGAGGCAACGATAACGGTTGTCACACAGGTTAATTAAAATGCTAAAGGGTTCGGCGGATGACTTGAGAGACCCGTTGGTCTGTACGCACTACCTTCAGACGTCAGCAGTACTGCGGCCTGATCGCTGGGAAGTGGTCTTGTCTTTTGCTGCAGCAGGTGTGTTTGGATTTGCTTTTGCTTCACCGGCCAGACTCGCACCGTGCAGGAGCGTGCAAGGGTGAGGGACCTAGACCCCTTGGCGCATAGGATATAGTCCGGCGGATGGCCTCTCTGCTGAGCCTAGGATGAATTGCGTCGTGTCGGATAGCTTTGGTGGAGCGTTCCCTAACCAGGTTCCCGCCACCCTGGAGATCCGAGCGTGCAGGCTGAACAGTAGTGCACCCCTGCAGGGAGTTTAATCTATTCGAATAGCCGTGTCCACGGTAACAGGACGCTTTATGCTGAAGCTGGATCTTACCACTAGAAACTATTACTATTAAACTGTATGGTTCCGGGTTTTCTTCCTCGCGGGGATGTCGAGGAGGTGAACTCGGAGGCATTATTATTATTATTGTTAATCATTACAACTTATATTATACAATGTTGCAGCAACTTCTGCTTCGTTGTTACTTTATGCTTTATATGAACTGTTGGCTGATTCTTACCTCATGCTGCAAGACAACGTCGGAAGATGCTAGTCTTCGATAGGCCTAGCTTCTTACCCTTATTCTGATTTCTATCTTGCAGTCCACTATATACAACCTCTTCTTTCCGTTGATACAATGCATAATGCTTAGTAGCGGACGTAAGACTCGCGGGTATACTAGATACTCACCTGCTTTATTTCCTTTACTGTTTTGCCTGATCGGCCGCTGCAGTCGACGTTGGAACCCAGGAGCAGGAGTACCCCGGAGGTGGATACTACCACGTCGAGACCCCCGCTGACCAGGACCAGGAGTAGTTTCGGAGGCTCCCAGGCAGGAGGCCTTGCCTTTTCGATCTGTATCTCTGATGTTATTTGTGCTAGCCTTCTTAAGGCAAAACTTGACTAACTATGTCTGTACTCAGATATTATGGCTTGTATAACTTATGTATTCGGGTCCGCGTGACCCCCCCTTTATGGTAACATATTGGTTTATCCTTTTGTGTTTAGTGTTGTGTTGTGATATTCTCACCGTGGCACCCTAATCTCAGTCGTGTACACTGCGTGTATGATTACTGTACACGGATTGATTTTGGGGGCGTCACAGCGCCCATTAACCTCGAAGTTCACCGAAGGAGCATGACCTTCAACAAGCTTGGCAAAGGCATTTGAGCTCTGCAGGACGTAGATATCATTGTGAGTTCCTTGCATGCCAAAGAAGGAGGAGAGAATTCCTTATTTGACACTAGAGAAAATTTTCTTCCCGATATGACCTCTAATCTTAATTTGTTTCCCTATATGACACTCTAGTGCATTTTGACACGTAAAAAGACACTTTTACCCTTATGCATAATGTGATCAGAAATATGTACAAGATAATAGTTGTGTCTAGAAAATTGATTGGTATAAAAACGAAGATCACGTCAATGCTTCCGTTAGCTCTCCCTACTTACTTTTTATATATATTTATTTAGTGACATATTACATATTTGTATGGTGGACTTTAAAGTAGTAAGTATAGAATATATAAAATGCTGCATTCTATGCTTTTTTTACGTTCTATACTAATGTCCACCACATATGAACAAATATGTTCACAAAATTTTACACGTACATGGATTTGTTTCAGACTTTTTTTTGAAACATGAAAATAGCATTTTTGGAAAACAAGTAAATAAATATACTTTCATTAAAACGTCACACTAAGTTTATACTTGTATTGCCTTGGCGTATATAGACAGCCAAGTGTACATATGCATGTAATCTTTTACTGGCTAGTTTAGAATGCCCCACCAATATGTCACTGTACGCGGACGGCTGCACGTGAAATGGAATTCCTCGGTACAATTGTACATATAGATTAGATCGCCTATCATAACAAACAAACCAACTTGATCCTGTGGAGTTTCTTTCTGCGTACTTACAAATATGTAATCTGTCACTAAATAAATATATATAAAAAGTAAGTAGGGAGAGCTAATGGAAACGTTGGCGTGATCTTCGTTTCTATACCAATCAATTTTCTGGACATAACCATTATCCTGTACATATTTCTGGTCACATTATGCATAAGGGTAAAAATGTCTTTTTATGTGTACAAAATGCAATAGAGTGTCATATAGGGAAACAAATTAAGATCAGAGGTCATATATGTAAGAAATTTTTCTCTAGTGTCAAATAAGGAACAATATTTTAAGTGAGTGTCAAATAAGGAATTCTCTCAAGAAGGAGTGCCAAATTCAAAGGTCTTCTGTAGCAACTGTCTCAAGTACCACACTGTAGTGCCCTTTTGCGCCCTTGTACATCTACTGCCATGAAAATGGACAGTTTTTCCATTCCTAGTGCATGCGTTCGATGCTTCCGAGCATCCCAAGAAATCCTCTCGCTTCATTCTGCGCTAGGATCCGAGCATTGTGAGTTCTCGATGCCTCCTTTTGATCTTTCGGCGACCCAACTTCGAGCCACCTCGCCGCGGCTTCGCGTTCATGGCGAACAAGTCGGCCAGAGCGGCGACCATCAGGAGGTGCTTTTCGTCCTCGGCGTCGGCATCGGTCTCCTCCCCCATTAGTGCCTAGAACAGCGCCTCATCGTCGGAGTCCATCGACTTGCAGGAAATTGGTCGAACACCTGGCGGAGTGGTGGGTGCGAGCTGCCGCTGGAGGCCTGGGAAGCTTGGCCAAGAGCGGGAAGGAGGATGGCGCGGCGAACCCTCCCCTTTTACGACGGGTTTAGCGGCGGGGCTGTTGGGAATGTGCCCTAGAGGCAAATAAAATATGTTTTATCGAGCATATTCCATTAGTTCATAATACGTTTGATACTATGCTATAATTGTATTAAGCAGAAACATCAATACAGGTGTGGTATACAAACTACCAGGTCCCTAGTCAACCCTAGTATACTAGTCCATTGGGCGATTGATGATCAAGGTTTCCTGATCATGAGACAATGGCGTCTGTTGACAATGGAGTCGTATCATTGGATAATGATATGATGGACATACACCCACTAGAAGTGTTGCGATGTGATCAAGTCACATAGTTCGACATTGCGATAACTATAACGTAGTGACCAAATCCTTTGACCGTAATGATCATACGTAATTGTCATCTATGAGGAGACATTGATTTGTATCCCACCGCCTGACTGAAATATGCTGGCCATAACGGTGCACTTTGGGTATTCCGAAATAGATGGTTGATGAGTATGCAAATAGATCAAAGCGGGATTTGTCCATCCGTGTGACGGATAGGTACTCTGGGCCCACTCGGTGATGTTACATCATAAACTTTGCAAACGTGTGATAAGGTCACGGAGTTGTAATATCACGAGATCGAGTAAACTTGTTTGTTGAGAACGAGGACGAACTAGGTATAGTGGATACCGATGATCAAACCTCGGACAAGCAAAGTACCATAGGACAAAGGGAACAGGCACACGGTTAACGGATCCAACATCGATTGAAGTTCATTCGATGGAAGCGCAGGGGCTCTCAAGGATTGTAACCAGGTCCAATTGATTAGTCATTGATCAATGAGAATTGTCTCGATCATGTCTGTTGTTTCCCGGACCGTAGGGTGTTACACTTAAGGGTACTCGACGCACTAAGGATTGATTCGGGATCACCGGAGAAATTGGAGAGAACACCGGAATTGTTCCGATGAAGGCCGGAAGTTGTTCCGGGTATTTTGAAAGGTTCAAAATACATTTAATAATGTTTAATTAATGTTTTATTATTTAATTATCTGAATTAAATATTAAAATATAATTATATATAATTAAAAATGAATTAAAAGGCATATGGGCCTCATAGGGCCCATTAGGGGGAGAGGGAGTCCTCCCCCATGGGCCATGGCGCCATGAGGGGCCCCACCCCCCTTATAGGTGCGCCACCCCCCCCCTTGGGATTAGTCCCACCCGGAAGTGGAGGGGGGGGGGTGGCACCCCTCCTTGGCCTATATAAGGAGGGGTAGAGGTGCCCTTTTAATCATCAGATTTTGAGATAAGTTCTCATCTCTCTTTCCCTCCTTTCTCCTTCCTCGAGTGGACTCCCCTTGTTTGGAGTCTACACTTGGTTGGGGATTTATCCACTATATGCACGCCGTCGTGCTGCTGGAATCGGGATCCGAATCCATCTTCTTTCCGCTGCTCTACTGGTTCGGAGCCCGGAGGGACGTCGGGTATACTGTATGTGTATAATCCCGCGAGGCACTACACTTGTGGTGATACTTCATCGTCGTGGTCGTATCGCGAGGTCTTCATCAGCAACGTTCCGACGGGGACTTAATCCAGTCATCGGTCTACAAGGATCGGGTGGCGACAGGAGTCATCATGGATCTGCGCGGCATCGGGGATCGCCGGTACGACTACACTGTCGGGGGATTGGTACCCGGGTAGGCTAACCCAAGCGGAAGCAACCTTTCAAGACAAGGATGGACCGATTGGGCCGCAGCTGGGCCGAGCTGGGCAGATGAACGGCCGATTGCTCCAAGGCAATCAGCCGTACCAAATGCCAGCAGTCGGCCCAGGCGCAATCGGTCCACTATTCCTTCACCAAGACGATCATCCGATTGATCTGCAGCTGGGCCGAGGTTGGCACCTGGAAGGCCGATTGCCCAGAGCAGTCGACCTTGCCAGGATCCACCAGTCGGCCCAGGCGCAATCGGAACAACCTACTACCCTTGGAGAAAGTTGACCCCAACACCAGTTGGGGGTACGATTACGAGGTCATAAATGCACAATCCCGAGATATCGGGGTGGCAGGAAGACCAAGTCACGTCGAAGATATGGTGGAGATACGGTGTCGACCTCTCCGCCGATTCCGCGGACAGGGCGACAAGACCGCACCTCCTAGCTCCACTGTTCATCCCCATGCCCTATGGGTCTACAGCATGGGCCGCCGCTTGTAGGATCCGGATCACCCAGAGAGGAGCAGTCGGTGGGCCCAAGCCGATTAGAGGATGACAGCTGGGCCCAATCAGCAGTGAAGTTACCGATGTACCCCAGGCTCATACTATAAGAGCCCGGGTACCCCTCCTGCGTGGGGGACGATCGACTCAGTAGCACCATTACTCACTCTCCCCTCAGTTCATTCACTGCTAGTAGTTATTCCTCAGGGAAGCAGGAGAGCCTTGCCCACGACGGCGTTCACCTTCCCCTGAGAAGATAGAGAAGCAGTTATTGTAGCCAGATCATTGATATACAAGAGACAAGCAGGAGTAGGGGTGTTATCTCTCCGGAGAGCCCCGAACCTGGGTACATCGTGGTGTCCTCCACCGTGTTTGCGCCCAACCCGATTCCGGCACCATCGACATCCTCTTCCTCGCGTCTTCCCCTTACTTTAGCCATCCCATGGCATCTGGCGTCACATATCGACGACAGTTGGCGCCCACCGTGGGGCAGACCGAGGCGTCGACTGGAGTAAAGATCCGGACGGGATTTTCCTCTGCATCAGGCGGTAGCCACGCCTCTGGCCTGATTCTAAGGCGTGGGGCAATCGATTACGTGGTGGACTACTCAGCGCGGTACAGGGCCGGAGCACCCCTGCCGCCCGGTGTGTCGCTGCAGGTCGGCAGCCATCGCCTCTTCATCGGCAGCTTCCCTGAGGCATATCCCGGAGAGATTCGTATCTTCTCGTGCGCTACAGATCCGCTCTCGACCAGGGGCTGTGGTGCAGCGCTTGGCAGAGAGGAAGGCCGAGTGCACGCCACCGTCATGATGGCGGGAGCGTCTTCATCAAGCAACCGCGACCCTGCGAGTGCGGCTAGAAAGGCGAAGGAGGCAGCCGGCGCTGCAGAGCGAATCGGCACCAGTGCGTTGCGGGATGTGTTATACACACCCGTGAACAGGAATGGTGATCCCGAACAAGTGCACACGGAGCTGGAAACAGCACGGCTCGCTCTGGCTCCCAGAGCTGAGCAAGTGCTGGCGGAAGAGCGCAGGCTGGGAGCCATCACAAGGGAATACAACGTAGCGCATGCAGGACCGCGCCGGCCGATTGAGCCCGCAGTCCTGGAAGATCTGAGAATCCAAGGCAGGGCAGTCAACCAGCAGCTGTCGGGGGCAGAGCAGCCGGAGCGACCAAGGAGGCCGGTGCAACCGGAGCAACCGGCGCAGTCGGCATTCATCCAGAGGCCGACGTACAGCACGCCGGACAAGAACCTGAGAGCAGCCGAGCAGATAGCACTCGAGCTAGAAGACCTGGAGGGAGATGAGCGGCGCGAGCAGTCGCGCCGAATGCGTGAGCTGTTGGCGGCCGCAAAGGAGCAGAGGCTCGTTACAATGGGTAATCAAAATGCAGAACCAGGGGCGTCGAGAGGAACTGTGAGGCCGAATCCGGGAGCTAGCCAGCGACCGAATGCATCGCGCCAGAACAGACATCAACCCGCCCCGTCTCGGCATGAGAGTAGGGTCAGAAGCAATCGGCCACCCCCAGCAGCAAGCAGAAGAATTGAAGAGCCAGTTGTTAACAGCAGGCGCAATGACATGCCTCAGCAATCGGCACCAAGACCGACAATCAGCACCCGGCTTGGCCCTCGCCAAATCGGCCAGAATGATGCAAGGCACCGTATTGAGTCCTGGAGAAGGAGGCTCAAGCGGATGAAGAAGGAGAAGCTGGCCCATCGTGTTTTGGTCATCGTATTCGGACTGAAAAGTTTCCCAAAGGCTTTACGCTGCCGAGAGACACACCCAAGTATAATGGTTTTGTGAAGCCAGAAGATTGGTTGTCCGATTATCTGACTGCGGTCCGCATCGCAGGAGGCAATCGGCGCGTAGCAGTCCGCTATGCACCTTTGATGCTGCAGGGATCGGCTCGTACATGGTTGAACAGCTTGCCCAAGGACAGTGTAAACTGCTGGGAGGATTTCACGAGTGCATTTATCCACAACTTCACGAGAACGTATGAGCGGCCCAACCTCCCGCGACAGCTAGCTCTCTGTGTGCAAGGCAAAGATGAACCAATCTCGGTGGATCAAGCTGAAGAACTTATGTGAAGGAGTCCATGATATCCAGGCCATTCAGTACTTCACAGATGGATGCCTGGCCGACTCAATGTTGAAGCACAAATTTCTCCGTAAAGACTTCACGTCACTCGCCGAGCTCATGAAGGTTGCAAATGCGTTCGCTATGTCCGATTCTGCGATGCGCCCTATCCAGCTCGGAGTTGGAGGTGTAATCCAGTCACCAGGGGCTCCGCAGTCGGACACAGGGAACCAAGGCCTTAGTCGGAAGGAAAGGAGAGAGAACAACCGCAACAACAACAACAATAACAACAACAACCAGCAGAACAATGGCAAGCGCAAGGATGAGCAGCCCGATACCCAGTATGGCAGTCGGCAGGTGGCCGCTGTCCAAAGCGAAGAAGATCCAGCGGCTGCATGAGGCAGTCGGAAGATGAGACCAAATGTGAGACCCCCGGGGCAGATGAAGCCCAAGTACACGTTCGAGGATATGATGGACGCACCATGCAAGTTGCACAGCACGTCTGGCAGGCCGTCTGCGCACACCACTCGGCAGTGCGACTTTGTGAGAAGGATCGCGAAGGGAGAAGCTTTACCACCTCCACCCCGACCACCACCCCAGAACAGAGGACCACCTCAGCAGCAGAACCAGTTCCCGCAGCAAGACGCCGCTTATATGATTTTCACCAGTGAGTCCATAGACAAGGGCAGTCGGAGAGCCCGAGTACAGGAGGTCAATGCCACTATGCCGCCGATTCCTCAGTTCATGCATTGGTCCGAATGCCCTATATCCTGGGACAGAGCAGATCATCCCACCATCTTGCCGAATCCGGGCAACTATCCGCTTGTGGTTGATGCTCTGTTCGCAGGACCAAGGTTCTCATGTAAGTTCTCCCGAGTGCTCGTTGATTGAGGAAGCACAATCAACATTCTGTACAGAGACACATTGATCAAGCTAGGGCTCATAGAGAAGGATCTGGAGCGCAGTCGGACGACTTTCCATGGGATTGTCCCTGGATTGTCTTGCACCCCCATGGGTCGCATTCGGCTGGATGTTATATTTGGCACAGAAGAAAACTTCAGGAGAGAGCCGATTTGGTTTGAAGTCTCCGACCTCAGCAGTCCTTATCATGCTCTGTTGGGATTGCCCGCATTTGCCAAGTTCATGATCAACGCGCAGCAGACGTACCTCAAGATGAAGATCCCAGGGCCAAACGGCGTCATCACTGTCACCGGGGACTTCAGGAAGTCCCTCGAGTGCACATCCGCTGGCAGCAGTTTGGCTGATTCTCAAGTGGTTGAGACGGAGAAGCGTCAGCTCAGCAAGGTGATTTCAATGGCGCAAGCACAGAGCAAGAATCCACTTCCAGTCGGCCCAGCAAAGAGAGTAGATGAGGAATCGGCCTTTCAGTCGGCCAAGGACAGCAAGAAGATCGCTCTAGATCCCTCCGACTCAACCAAGTTTGTTGTAGTCGGAGCTGGACTTAGCGATAAATAGGAAAGCAAGCTCGTGGAGTTTCTCCGTGAGAATCGGGACATTTTTGCATGGCCTCCGCAAGACATGCCTGGTGTGCCGAGAGAACTCGCCGAGCACAAGCTGCACATTCGTCCAGGCTCGAAGCCGGTCAAGCAACCCCTGAGACGTTTCTCTAAAGACAAGAGAAGGGAAATCGGTGAAGAGATTGCGAAGCTGCAGGTTTCATCATGGAGGTGTTTTACCCCGAGTGGCTTGCGAATCCAGTCCTCGTCATGAAGAAGAACAAGACCTGGCGCATGTGTATCGATTACACTTGCCTGAACAAGGCGTGCCCGAAAGATCCGTTTGCTCTGCCCCGTATTGATCAAGTAATTGATTCTACGGCCGGCTGCGAGCTTTTGTCTTTTCTGGATGCCACTGCTGGCTATCACCAGATCAAACTTGCTGTGGAAGATCAAATAAAAACTGCATTTAT
The DNA here is from genome assembly GCA_950022295.1 of Bromus sterilis. Lineage (NCBI taxonomy): Eukaryota > Viridiplantae > Streptophyta > Magnoliopsida > Poales > Poaceae > Bromus > Bromus sterilis. The sequence continues at coordinate 14,130,685 of OX465596.1, forward strand.
AACCCCTTTCGGGGCGTATTGCTATATCACCATGCCGTTTGGTTTGAAGAATGGAGGTGCCACTTATCAGCGCACAATTCAGAGGTGTACACACTCTCAGCTCGGCAGAAATCTCCATGTTTACGTGGACGATTTAGTGGTGAAGTCGGCAAAGGGAATCACGCTGTTAGATGACCTCAGAGAAACATTTGCAAATTTGAGAACTTATCAGATCAAGCTCAATCCGGAGAAGTGCGTCTTTGGAGTCCAGGCCGGCAAGCTCTTGGGACTTCTCGTTTCCGAGAGAGGAATCGAATGCAATCCCGAGAAGATAGCCGCAATAGAGCGCATGGAACAACCCAAGACCCTGAAGCAGGTACAGAAGTTCACCGGTTGCCTCGCATCACTCAGCCGATTCCTCAGTCGGCTAGGTGAAAAAGCAATCAGGTTGTACCAACTGATGAAGAAGACAGAGAAGTTCACCTGGACCCCCCAAGCAAGCGAAGCATTCCGAGAGCTCAAGCGCATGCTCTCCACAACGCCAATTCTGGCTGCCCCGATTGAGAAGGAACCAATGATGTTGTACATTGCGGCAACCAATCGGGTGATCAACGCAGTTATGGTGGTGGAGCGGCCCGAGAAGGACAAGGCACAGGAAATTCAGCGACCAGTGTATTACATCATTGAAGTGCTGTCGGCGTCCAAGCAAAACTACCCTCACTACCAGAAGATGTGCTATGGAGTGTACATGGCAGCCAAGAGATTGAAGCCATACTTTCAAGCCCACTTGATCACCGTCGTCAGCTCGGCTCCACTGGCCGATATCATGGGAAACAGAGATGCAACCGGAAGAGTGGCAAAATGGGCAATTGAAGTTGCTAGCCATGGCATTCAGTATGAGCCGAGAACTACAATCAAGTCACAAGCATTAGCCGATTTCCTGGTGGACTGGGCTGAAAATCAGTATATGCCGCAGCTCCCAGGATCAGATTTCTGGCGAATGCACTTTGATGGCTCCAAGATGAAGAGCGGCCTAGGGGCTGGCGTGGTACTTACTTCACCATGAGGAGATCAATTGCAATATGTGCTTCAGATCCACTTTGCAGCATCAAACAATGTCGCTGAGTACGAAGCCCTTGTGCATGGTATCAAGCTTGCCAAGGAAATCGGTATTCGGAATATTGAGTGATTTGGTGACTCCGACCTGGTTGTACAGCAGTGCACAGGCACCTGGGATGCAAAGGACGCAAACATGGCAAGCTATCGCTTCCTGGTGCAGCAGATCAGTGGGTACTTTGAAGGATGCGAGTTCTATCATGTGCCAAGAGCAAACAACGACGCAGCAGATGCGTTGTCCAAGCTCGGCTCAACAAGGCAAGCTATCCCACCAGGTGTGTCGCTGGAGCACATCAAGAATCCATCCATCATACCATCCCCAGAATCCGAGTCCATTTTTATCTCGGAGACCGATATTGAAGCATTGAAGAAGGCAAAAGAAGCTCAACCGACAAAAATTGCAACCTTGAAGAAGCAGTCTAGCGCCCAAGGTGTCTCGGCAACAGCACCAGGAGCCGCCGATTGCAAGCCAGGGGCTGTCGATTGCGAGCCAGGGTCTGCCGAATGCCGTGAGAAGAGCAAAGCCAAAGGGAAGCAAGCAGAGGCAATGCCAGGTGGCACAACCTCAGAAGAACCAACGATATCAGAAATTGCCGATTGCAATAAAGAAGCTCTAGCTCCAGACGAGCAGTCGCCACCAGGGGCTGCCGAGTGCGGGCCAGACGCCGCAATCGGCAGTTCAGAGGCAGAGGTAGAAATGACAGAAGTACAAGAGGCCGAGATCCAGGAGGCTAATGGCCAAGGAACTGAGATCCAAGAAGAAGTTCCACCCCAGCATGCAGTGGTAATGGTAGTTGTCAATGCGCCATCATGGGCACATCCGATTAGAGACTTCCTAGCAGACGGAGTCCTTCCAGAAGACGAAGCAGAGTCACGGAAAATCAGCCGCCGATCTTGGGCATACACAATAATCAACAATGAGCTAGTGCGCAAGAGTGCAACTGGGGTCTTCCAGAGATGTGTAGAAGAGGACAGAGGCTTGGAGCTTCTCAAAGACATTCATCAAGGTGAATGCGGTCACCATGCATCTGCAAAGGCCATCGCTAGCAAAGCTTTCCGACATGGTTTCTACTGGCCGACTGCGCTTGCAGTGGCTGAGAATTTGGTGAAGTACTGCAAGGGTTGTCAGCGGTTCAAGGCAAGAAGTCATCAGCCGGCATCGGCACTGAAGACAATCCCATTAGCATGGCCGTTTGTAGTATGGGGTTTGGATATGGTTGGACCATTCAAGAGAGCTCGAACTGGCATGACACACCTTCTAGTCGTAGTGGACAAGTTTACCAAGTGGATTGAGGCCAGACCGATCAAGAAGCTGGATGGTCCGATTGCGGTCCGATTTGTGGCCGACATTGTGTGCAGGTATGGTGTGCCTAACAACATCATCACCGACAACGGCACGAATTTTGCGAAGGGTGCACTGGCTCAATATGCGTCTCAGCAGGGCATTCGGCTTGATCTTGCATCTGTGGCGCACCCGCAATCAAACGGTCAAGTCGAAAGAGCAAATGGACTCATCCTCTCGGGTATCAGACCCCGATTGGTGGAACCACTTGAGAGGGCACCCGGAGCATGGATTGAAGAGCTCCCCACAGTATTGTTCAGTTTGAGGACCACACCAAACAGGTCGACTGGATTCACTCCTTTCTTCCTGGTGTATGGTTCAGAAGCAATCATCCCATCCGACATCGAGTTTGATTCACCTCGGCATGCCCTGTACACCGAAGAAGAAGCCAGATTGGCACGAGAAGACGGCATTGACCTCAAAGAAGAAGCTAGTCTGTTGGCCTTGTCCAGGTCAACAGTCTATCCGCAGAAGTTGCGGTACTACCACAGCAAGAAGATTCGTCTTCTCGCTTTCCGAGAGGGAGACATGGTGTTACGACGAATTCAGAAGTCAGACGGGCAGCACAAGCTATCGTCACCCTGGGAGGGGCCATTCGTCATCAGCCGAGCGCTCAAGAACAACTCCTATTATTTGATTGACTGCACCAAGGGCACTCGGCACAAGGACACGTCAGGAGCAGAGACGGAGCGGCCGTGGAACGCCGAGTTGTTATGTCCGTTCTATAGTTGAGCGGCAGAAACTTATGTAAGCCATTTGGCAAACAATCAGTAAAAGTTATCATGCCTCTGAAAATGAGCATTCGATTATCTTTGCATAATTTCATTCGAAGAGCTAGCCTCAGTCGGCGACGCTCAGTCATACCCGAGACGTGCCTAACACACCCGGGGACTGACCAACCACGAGGTCAGGCGAATAGGCCATCGAGGCACGGGGACTGCGGGCTGGCACTCAACTCGGCACCTAGCTCAAGCGCAAATCACTAAAAGGTTTGTGGCATTGAGAAGGGTTGCGATTGGGGCAGTCGGCAGTACGAGTTCCCGGGAAACAATTCGAAACGCTCCGCCAAGGGCATAGTCGATAAGTCAAAAGTTACCGATTGCGCCGCGAACCAAGGCATCGAGCCCGGTAGCGAGAAATCGGCGCCCTCTGTCGCAGAATCCTTTGCGTTAAACCTTGTCGTGTAAAAAAGAAAAAGCTTATCGAACCTTGGCTGGTAATCTACCGTTGATCCAATTGCAGACCGTATGACGGAAGCAAGGCAGACACGGTAGACATCCCCAAGTGCAGACCAATAAAGGAAACCGACAAAGACGCAAAGTCGATCGCACAAGTAAAAGCCAGAACTAAGAAGTCGGATTGCATCAGAGATAGCAGGCCCAAGGCCGAATAAGTTCATTACATCGAAGTCGCACCCAGTGGGTGTCGACAGAATTAAAATTATGTTTTACAAGCAAATAGTCAAAAAGACAAAATGAGATAAGGCCGATCCAGTATCGGCAAACTACAGCAAGCAACGCAGTCGGTGGCACGGCTCAGGAAGTCGGGGCAGTCGGAGGCACAGAGCTAGAAGTCGGAGCAGTCGGATCAGCGTGCGCAGCATCTGGCTCCGACCGCGCGTCAGAAGATGTGGCCTTAGTCCGCTTGGATCTCGGAGATGTATGGGATGAGCCAATGTCAGAAAGCTCCTCGGCCAGGCTAGAGATTGAAGGTGCAGCGAGCGGATTCCCTCCCTCGTCGAGATACGGAGTGTAGTCATACGGAGAGAACCAGTTCACCATAGTGCTGGCTAGCCGATTTACCTCGGTATAGGTCTTCTCAAGCAGGTCGGCCGCGTTTTCTCTGAGGCTATAGAGTTGGGAAAGCTTCACCTGAGGGTACCAGCTCAGCACAGTCTGGAGAGCAGTTTCCGCGCCAGTCCGACCTGCAGAGTTTAGCAAGACGTCGATCCGACGTGGGATGGCCTTCAGGAGAGTCCGAGTCTGCTCAGTGGTAGCATTCGGGGCCTCCTCTTTGTCAGAATCCTCTTCGTCTTGTGCGTCAGGCTCGCGGATCTCGGCGGAGGAACCAGCGGCGTTTTTCATCTTTTGAAGTCTGACCTTAAGCTCAGTCGGCGACCACAGTGATTCAGCAATTTTCAGAATGCCGAGCTTGAATGACAATGCAATTCCCTTGATGACAGGAATGCGAGCTTCTGTGCCAATCAGGTATTCGTGCCGAGTCCACACATTTTCTTCAAGTTGGCAGGTCCCTCTGGCGGCAACAGTTTCTTCTCGGGATTTGGCTACGGCCGCGTAGGCGGCTGCTTCAGATTCAGGCCAAGCCTCTGCGTAACGAAAGAAAGTATGAGCAACAAGATAAAAGAGGAAAGCAATCGGAAAAGTGCACTCGGGTTCAGGAAACACTTACCACTAAGGAGGAGTCCATCTCGGTCATCGTATCACAGAAGCCTTTGGCTCGGCGGCGCAATCGGGTGGTCTCTTCGTAGCTGCGTTTCTCCAGGTCCTCGTACTTGGCGACGTGTTCATCACGGTCCTTTCGAATGGAATCCCGCGCAGCAATTGCTTCGTCCCTCTCGGCTTGCAAGGTTTCTCGGGAAGCGACGACAGCATTTCGCTCGGCAAGGAGACCGTCACCGACAGCCGTCACGGCAGCTACATCGGCCAGATGTTTTCTTTCAAGGGAAGCCATCTCGGAACGGAGGCTTTGGATAGTCCGAGTTAGATCAGTTTCTACCCCCTGCAGCCGGGTCGCTTCTTCCCTGGCTTTGGCGAGTGCCGGGCCTTGCTGGTTGAGTTCTGCAGTCAATTCAGCAATATGGCTCTGAAGGTTATCTACCATGGGAACAGAAGCTAGAAGAGAACATGAAGATATGAGTACAAGGGCAATTGTCAATCGGAGGAAAGACAGAAATGATATAAAAGTTACCTTTCAGTTTATTGATCTCGGCCGATTGATTGTTGACCTCCAGCTGGGCCTGGGCGAGAGTTCGGAGGCTGGCGGTGTAAGCATCGAGGAGTTTTTCGAAGACCTCACGCTTTTCTTCCATAACAGCCTGAGAGGAATAGCAAGATGGAGGTTAGAGATACAACAACCAAAAGAAGATCCGATTCGATTGCAATCAATCGGCCCGAATCTCGGGGACTACACCCAGTGGGTGCGCTTGCGCGCACCCACCGGAAGAAAAGTCTCCCGATTGGAGGAAGGCAGGAGATAAAGCAAAGAGTATAAAAGATCCGAACCGATTGCAAGCAATTGCCCCGAATCTCGGGGACTACACCCAGTGGGTGCGCTTGCGCGCACCCACCGGAAGAAAAGTCTCCCGATTGGAGGAAGGCAGGAGATAAAGCAAAGAGTACAGAAGATCCGAACCGATTGCAAGCAATCGGCCCGAATCTCGGGGACTACACCCAGTGGGTGCGCTTGCGCGCACCCACCGGAAGAAAAGTCTCCCGATTGGAGGAAAGACACAAAAGGAAAGTTAAGAGTTTACCACGTGACGACGGTCGAGCTGTTGGAGGTCCCGAGCAAGGGCGGCGGCAAAGTCGTTTACCCGACTGAGAGCGGTCGTCAAAGGGTCTTGAGGGCGATGTGAAGCATCAGACTCGGTGCCGATATGACGGGTGCGAGAGTACTCGGCCCGGAACTGGTCCACCGAGCGCATCAAAACTTCCGACGCAGAGGAGGTCGGTGCTGGCACTAAAGTTTGAGTGGCGGCGGCAGAGGCAGCAGTGGTGAAGGCTAGTGGCATCGACGTCACCTGAGGGCCGGAGGTACCCCGGTTGTGGTGGCGGCACAATCGGACGAGCTGAGGCGGAGGTAATCACGGTGACTCGCGGCAGGATCGTCATTGTCGATGGCGCGGACAGTACAACCGGTGGCACAGTCATTGCAATCGGCGGCGTGGACACCACGATTGGCGACGGATTCGTCACCGTCGGTGGCTCGGATGTGGTCACGGTAGTGGAGACCGGGTCGGAGCGGCGTGGCGGAGATGGGGCAATCGGGTCGACCGACTGTGTTCCTCCGCCACCAGTAGCTCCCCGATCAGCTGTACTCTTGGAAGTCTTGGAAGCAAGGGAAGAGGAGGAAGTCTTCTTAACTATCTCAAGGCGGGCCTTCTTGGCATCGCGCTCGGCATCCTTGGAGGAGCGATGAGAAGCAGGCGGCCGTTTGTGGATGGCGGCGGCAGATGCAGCAGGCGAGATGACGACGCTAGCACGGACGGGGACGTCGGTGTCGACGTCGTCAAGCCCAATCGGCTCCCTGAAAGAAGAAAGAAGAAAGAGGAGGTGAATCAGTATATGGAAAGGTAGTAAAGTGCAAAGCGTGAAGATAAAAGCATACCCGACTGTTCTTGGTGCGCCAGAAGGCATCCGGCATCTCAGCGGGACGACATCCAGCGGCGCCTGCGAAGTCGGCCTTCGGGTGGTCGTCACTTGGGGTTGTTTGCCCTTGCTGGCTGTCAGCGCTGCCTTAGTGACCTTGCTGGGAGCAGCACCAGCGAAGGAGCTGTTTGCCGAGGTGTGCTTAACCGGTGCCTTCGGAGGTTTGGTACGAGGAGCTGCATCAGAACCATCAGCCTTTGAGACACCATCGTCATCGCTCCATTCGGCCAAAAATTGCTCAAGGGAAGGGTCAGGCGTACCCCCTTGAGCTGTCGGTCGGGTGTCGATCCTCTGGGGGTCGGCGGCCTCAGCATCAGCGTCGTCGGCATCTGTAGAATCGGAGGATTCTCCGGAGGACTCGTCGTCATCATCATCGTCGTCACCGGACTCGGCGGAGGGGACCTCGCCGTTGTACTCAAAATCACCGGGGTCGTCTTCTGCGCGGTTGGGGGCATACGCGCCGGTCACCTGGCCATCTTCCATCAAATTGGACCGGATGAAATGCTGGGAAAGAAGATGAAAGTAATCAGAGAAGCTAAGAAGAAAAAGCAATCGGCAGAAGAAAGCAATCGGAGCATACCACAGGCGGTTTCTGTTGGCGAGTGAGGCAGTCAAGCCCGAAGCGGAAGGGGTCAGGCAAAGGACTAGATGTGATAGCCTTTACCCTGGCGCAGAGGTCTTCTTTCTTCACCCGCCACGTGCAGAGCCGAGTGAGGTCTCGAGGGCCCGACATATCGCAGATGCGGTGCACTCGGCGCTGCAGGGGGAGCACTCGGACTTGAAGCCAAGCGGCTACAAGGTCAGTCGGGAGAAGTCCTTCTTGCTCTAGCTGGGCGATCCTGGCGACCTGGGCATCGACATCGCAATCTCCGACGCCATACTTCAGCGACCACTGATGTTTTTCAGTCGGCCGGGCGAGGGAGAACTCGGGCAGATTCAGGAGATCGGGATCTTGATCAGGCGACTTGACGTAGAAAAATGAGGTCTGCCAATTCTTGCATGATTGGACGATCTCGGGACTCTTGTACCTCGGCTTGCCGGCTGCGACAAGGAAGCTGCCGTAGTCGGTCATATCAGTCGGATACTTCGGTTCGCCGCCCTCAGTGGTAGACGGCACCACAACTCCCGTCCGAGCATTGTGAGCTCGGAGGTTGAAGAATCGCTTCCAGAGAGCAATGCTTGGGCGGCAGTCGAGATACCCCTCGCAGAGTGTGACGAAGCCGGAGAGGATCATGATGAAGTTGGCTGCAAGGTGATGTGGTTGCAGTCGGTGGAAGTCGAGGAACTCGCGGAAGAATGTGCTGGCGGGAAGGCCGAATCCACGCTCAAAGTGAGCAAGGAAGACAACCCTCTCGCCAGCACGTGCGTTGGGCATGACCTCAGCACCGGGGACGCGCCATTGGATCTCAGCTGGCATCTTCCGGGCGCGAATTAGAGACTGGATGGCGCCGGCGGTGGCTGTTGAGCCTTTCCAGCATCCGCGGCTCGCCTGAGAGACTTCTCGCCGTGGCGCCATGGCGTTCGCGGGCGGAGAAAAGAAGAAGGACGAGGAATGCGAGAGCAGTGGTGAAAAGTTACCGCGGAGGCGGAGGAGCGCGCGGGTCCATGGCCGGAGCAGATCCTGTGCGCAGAGGTCAAGTCACAGGAGCGGCAGGGAGCTTCGAGCGGAGCGGCAATGGCGCAGGAGAGCAAGAGCTGGAGGAGGAAGATGGCGTCTGGGAGAAGGAAGAGGCAAAGGCCCTCCCCTGTGGCTTATATGGGCGGCGGGGGAGGGGAGTGGGATGTGTTTGCGGCCATGTGGCTCGGTGTGGCCTAGCACATAGGGAGGCCAACCGGCAGATCGGCGCAAGGAATCCTGGCGCGGGAGGCGAGGCGTGCGACGTGGGGGTCGAGACCTGCAGTTACGTCAAGTCGCGCGTGGGTCGTGGGTCCCGACTCATTGACCGTATCCCGGGAGAATCAGAGGTAACCATTGGAATGTAATCGGCGAAGGATTTTGTTCTCAACAAAGTGAAGACACGATTTGGAGGCGACCCAAATCCAATCGGACGAAATTTCGGCTAGCCGAGTGTGATCTCCGAGTCGGTCGACGAACTCGGAATGACGCACCCGATGAGGCCATATCAGTCAGAAGATATCGAAGAAAGATTGAAAACTGCAAAGGCCCCGCGGTCAAATGACCGTGGGACCTTTACAGCTTTAGGGGCTACTGTCGGGGGATTGGTACCCGGGTAGGCTAACCCAAGCGGAAGCAACCTTTCAAGACAAGGATGGACCGATTGGGCCGCAGCTGGGCCGAGCTGGGCAGATGAACGGCCGATTGCTCCAAGGCAATCAGCCGTACCAAATGCCAGCAGTCGGCCCAGGCGCAATCGGTCCACCCTTCCTTCACCAAGACGATCATCCGATTGATCTGCAGCTGGGCCGAGGTAGGCACCTGGAAGGTCGATTTCCCAGAACAGTCGACCTTGCCAGGAACCACCAGTCGGCCCAGGCGCAATCGGAACAACCTACTACCCTTGGGTAAAGTTGACCCCAACACCAGTTGGGGGTACGATTACGAGGTCATAAATGCACAATCCCGAGATATCGGGGTGGCAGGAAGGCCAAGTCACGTCGAAGATATGGCGGAGATACGGTGTCGACCTTGTTTGAGTGGGAGTTCAAGAATTGTTTCTTTTAGAAACATGAACTCCATATTATGAACTTAATCTTCATGTCTTAGCAAATATCATTGTAGATAACGTCATACCAATGTTTAGAACTATGGCTCTTTTAGTATGATACAACTTAAGGTAAATGGGTCTTACTTCATTGATGTATACCAACACCATTAGAGACATACTCATTAGTAATGACTTGCTAAACATAATACGAAGAACTGCTAGGAGATACACCTGACAACTCCGTAATCAAGGAAGATGATGATGAGTATCGCACTCACCGTCACTTATGAATGACTGTCCAATACACCATAATTCATTCTATGGAATCTGAATTGTGAATGCATGTTAACCAACACGTATCACGTGCTAGGTCAACTTGAAAGCACTTGGTCACAAATCAGAGTAATGGAATATGAGTATAAGGACGGGGTTTCTTTCAACTATGGTGGAAGGAACAACCTGCTGAGAAAGTCACTTGGAAAATGTATAAGATACATGGAACACCTTGTGTATAACTTGGACTACTGAATGACTGGTTACTTTGCGATAACTGGGGAGTTGCATCCGCTTCCTCCAAGTTACAAAGACCATGTCTAGACTATGTCATGAAGGAGAATCGTTCACCTGTCATGAGGTCATGGTTAAAGTTAAGAACTTTAAGAGTAGAACCAATGCAGGAATGGTCATTGACGAAGAAGGTATATTTGATATACGAGTTATAAATGTCTTTCCCACGAAACACTAATTGCGGTTGATTAAGTATTCGATGCTTGAACTTACTGCTTGAGAGTGTGACGAGGGGGTGACCCCACGACTCCTATGGATGAGCCTACCTGGTGTCCATGAAGACAGAAGGCCCATGAAGATATGGCCTCGGCCCGCTAGATGGCACCGACGTAGAAGTCCTCGACTCACAAGGAAGGAGCGAAGACCTGCCGTACGGAGCAAGCTAGGGTTAGGAAAGTTTACTTGTACACGTAGATGAACTCCCTGAGACCTACCCCGATATATAAGGGCTAGGAGGGGTGAAGCCAAAGGCATCGAATCTCACCTGTAACCCTAGCCTTGAGCACTCCAGCCTTGGCCTCCACTGTAATCGCATCTCCCCAATTTTTAATATCGAGAAGGAGCGAGCCTCCCTGTTTGCCGACGAGCTATCGTCCAACCTGCGCCTCTCATGACTAACCCAGGGTCCCTGACCATGGGATTTGCCGGGGTTGATCCCCGTCAGAGTGGCTTGGAAGGGATGAGGTGACAATGTGTGCTGACGGCAATCAAGATAGTTGATGGTCGACAACACTCTCCCTCTACATCTATCAATTGATTAATATATGAATAAATTTTATGATCGTTTGAATGAGGACTTTATTAGTGTGTCTTGCATCTCGCGAAGACAATTATTCATATTAGTGAGAAACAAGTCAATTTTTCTCCTTTTATGAATGATATCTCTTATGGTCACATTACGATTATGAATGAGTTATTCTTATATTGATGATAGTTGTTTGATCATTTATAAGAAATATTGTAATGCCAAGAAATATCCAGGCTTAATAATGTGTCGGGACCCGGGGTTAGCGTATGCAAGGCTCGCTACAAAACAATCATATGGAGAGACGAGAACCGTACCCTTACATAGACTTACTCCAGCCCGGTCACTTAGTCGGGGTCTAGGGCGGGCTCGATCATACATCAAAGTGTGCACGAGATGGAGTCTCGAGCAATCGCATCGCGATGCCCCAAGCTGCGCACATCTAAGGGCCACTTGGTGTATAAAAGACCGCCAGCCAGATCACAACTAAGGTCTCGAAAACCCATACAAAGACATGCATGTTATAAACATACACGCATCACACATGCCTTGTATGAACAACATGTATCATTGCAATTCTCTACAAAGTATATGCTTTATTGATAACTCTTACAGAGTGCACACAGAGATCACAAGCATGTGATCCAACATTACAACAGACAAGCGGAAGCAAAGTAGGTCTGAGTATAGACAAGTTTAACAAATGGCTTAGAGAAGCCTTATCTAAAAACAGAGAGGGGGTTTAATCCCTATGGGGGGTGCTCTAACGGCTGGGTCCGGCTTGTCAGTGAGAGAGGGGGTTTAATCCCCTCTGTTTAATTAACAGAGAGGGGTTAGGGGGGGATGGCCCACTTGTCATTGACCCATGGGGTCAATTAGGAGGGGGGTTAGCTCCCTAAGCTAATCGGTCCGCCGCCGGTTAGCCGCCGGTGACCAGCCCGTGCGGTGGCGCCCGCTACGGACGGCGGTTCCGGGCACGGCTGGGCACGGGGAAGCTACCAGGGGGTAGCCCGTGCTCGCTCGCTTCAAGCTGTGCCATCGAGGGTTCAAGGGGGGGGGCTGGGAGCACGCCGGCGACGAAGAGCAGCGGCGGCGCAGCTCTGTCCTCGGCGAGATCAGTAGCTAGGGCACGGGGATGAGAGTGGACTAGGGCAAAATGGCGAGGAGCTCACCCCGATTCGAGCAGAGGAGACGGCGGGGTCGGAGGAGGTACGTTGACGATGAATTTCCCGATGAGGCCTACGGCGGCCGGCGGCGAGTCGGTGATGATTGCGTCGTCCACGGGGCGTCCCGGCCCGATTCCAGTTGCGTCGAGATGAAGCCGAAGACCCTGAGCACGAAGGACAAGTCGGGGTGGCTTGGGGTGGTCTCTGGCCACGGCAGCGCACGGCGGCGCTCTCCGGTGTGCTCGGGCCATGACGAAGACGACGAGAGGAGGCAGGGGAGACGAGCAGCGAGAGGGGGGAAAGGTGCGGGGGGGGGGCACTGGGGAGCTGCGTGGCGCGAGTAGAAGCAAGGGGAAGGTCCAGGGGGGACGTGGCCCTCGCCGGCGTCGGCATGCTCGCCACCGAGAAGCTTGTCGACGCGGTGGGGAAGACGACAAGGGCAAGGTGGGCCTGGGCCGTGGGGGGGTTAGTTGGGCCCGAGGCCTATAGGGGTGGGCTAGCTTTCCTTTTCCTTTTTCTCTGCGTTTTTGTTTCTGTTTTCCTTTTCTGTTATTTGTTTTGCCCCAAATAAAATAGCAAGGCATTTTATAAAATGCCCCAAATTTTTATGTGGCCTCATAAAATATAGAGTTAGCAACTCATAAATTTTTAGCACTTTTAAAATTCAAATAATTTGAATCTTAATTCAAATAGGGTATTTATTTAATTTCCAAGCCATTGTTTGAAGATTAGAAAATTCCATGAGCTTGGGATTGCTCCCAAACCACTTTTAAAATGATCAACACCATTTATAGGAATTTTCCAAATGTTCAAATGATTTTTGGAAAAAGATATTTATCTGGCCATTTGATTTAATTTCTCAGGGCTTTTCTTTTCCCCATTTTTTTGAATTTTCTTTTGAATTTTTGCATGATGCAAAGCCACAATAAAACCCTAGCACTTACCTAACTTGGGGTTGTGACAACTCGCCCCCACTCAAAAGAATCTCGTCCCGAGATTCAGAAGTCTGCGGGAGGAAGGAGGGGTACTCGGAACGGAGACGGTCTTCTCTTTCCCACGTAGCTTCTCTCTCAGAGTGGTGTGACCATTGCACTTTCAGAAACCTAATCTTATTTCGGCGAGTGACACGCTCTGCTGAATCAAGAATACGAACAGGTTATTCTCGATAAGAAAGGTCATCTTGGAGATCAAGCGTTTCATGGTCGACTTCGCGGATGGGGTCCTTGAAGCAACGCCTGAGTTGTGACACATGGAATACATCATGTACTCGGGAAAGGTGAGGGGGTAGTTCAAGTTGGTAGGCAACTTCTCCACGTTTAGCAAGAATGCGGAAATGTCCGATGTAACGTGGGGCCAATTTTCCTTTGATACCAAATCTTTGGGTTCCCTTCAGAGGAGTAACCCGAAGGTAAGCCTTCTCATCCAGATTGTAGCTCTCCTGCCTATGATGACGATCATAGTAGCTTTTCTGGCGAGACTGGGCTGCTTTCAATTGATCACGAACAATGCGAACTTGCTCTTCTGCTTCCTTGATCATGTCCGGCCCAAAGAATTGTCTTTCACCGGTTTCTGACCAGTTTAGTGGTGTTCGACATCGTCGTCCAAAAAGGAGTTCAAAAGGAGCCATGTTCAGACTAGATTGAAAACTATTGTTATAAGAAAATTCGGCGAATGGCAGAGACTTCTCCCAATTCTTACCGAATGATATAACACAAGATCTGAGCATGTCTTCAAGAATTTGGTTAACCCTTTCGACTTGACCGCTAGACTGAGGATGGAAAGCTGTACTAAAGGAGAGATGAGTTCCCATAGCATTCTGAAAGCTTCCCCAGAATCTAGAGGTGAAAAGGCTACCACGATCAGAATTGATTTCCAAAGGAACACCGTGAAGAGACACAATTCTAGAGACATACAAGTCCGCTAACTGGCTACCAGTTATAGACTCGCGAACTGGAAGGAAGTGAGCAACTTTGGAAATCCTATCTATGACAACAAAGATGGCATCGTTTCCTTTCTGGGTTTTTGGAAAGCCGGCGATGAAGTCCATACTGACTTTGTCCCATTTCCACTCTGGAATAGGCAAAGGTTGAAGTGTACCAGCAGGTCTTTGGTGTTCGGCCTTAATGCGACGACAAACATCACATTCTGCAACAAATCGAGCAATGTCTCTCTTCATCCTAGTCCACCAAAATCTCTGGCGTAGATCTCGGTACATTTTTGTGCTACCTGGATGAATCGAGAGGGGTGTGTCATGGGCTTCTTTGAGGATGAGTTGCCTTAGTTCCCTATTCTTAGGTACTACCAAACAATTTCCAAAGAATACCGTTCCTTTACTATCTGTGGAGAAACATTTAGCAACTCCGCTAGCAATGTTCTCCTTGATCCGGCGTACACCTCGTGCACGTCTTTGGGCAACTATGATTTGATCCTCAAGGTTTGGTTTCGCCACCAAGTTGAAAAGAGATGCACGAGGAACAATCTCGAGATTAAGCTTTCGAAATTCCTCATGAAGAAGTGGTTGATACTGTTGTAACATGAGGTTGTTACAATACGACTTACGACTTAGTCCATCAGCCATGACATTGGCTTTGCCTGGGGTGTAAGAAATTCCTACGTCGTAATCTTTTATCAACTCAATCCAGCGTCTTTGGCTGAGATTAAGATCTGGCTGGGTGAAAATGTATTTGAGGCTTTGGTGGTCGGAAAATATCTCACAACGATTACCAAGGAGGTAATGTCGCCAAGTTGTTAGGGCATGAACTACGGCAGCGAGTTCAAGGTCGTGGGTAGGATAGTGCTCTTCATGTGGCCGCAACTGGCGTGAAGCATAAGCTACCACATGTCGGTCTTGCAGAAGTATGCATCCTAACCCTTGCCGTGAGGCGTCACAATAGATCTCGAAATCTATTTTGGTGTCTGGAGGTGCAAGTACGGGTGCAGAAGTCAATCTTCTTTTTAGCTCTTGAAAGCTTTCCTCGCACTTGGAAGTCCATAGGAATTTCTTATCTTTCTTGAGGAGTTCAGTCAGAGGCTTTGCAACTTTAGAAAAGTTCTCGACGAAGCGGCGACAATAGCTTGCTAAGCCAAGAAAACTCCTAACTTGCTTAACCGATTCAGGTGGAGTCCAGTCAAGGACGGCCTGAACTCTCTCGAGATTCACAGCAATGCCTTTTGCAGAAATCACGTGGCCTAAGTAGGTCACTACAGGCGATGCTCTCTAAGTTTCATCAATACCATCCTTAGGTGTTCGGCATGATCTTCTTCGTTCTTTGAGTAGATGAGAATATCATCGAGATAAACCACAAAAAATTTATCTAAGTACTCCATGAAGATCGAATTCATCATGCGTGAGAAAGTGGCGGGGGCATTGGTTAAACCAAAGGACATGACGGTGTACTCGTAAAGACCATAACGAGTAGTAAAAGCTGTTTTGGGAATGTCCTCGTTTCGGATTTTGATTTGATGATAACCTAATCTCAAATCCATCTTGGAGAAGGCAGAGGATCCTGCAAGTTGATCATAAAGATCATTGATCCTGGGCAATGGGTACTTGTTCTTTATCGTCGCTAGATTTAGCGGGCGATAGTCTACGCACATCCTTTCTGTTCCATCTTTCTTCGTTACGAAAAGAACGGGGCAACCCCATGGCGATGAGCTAGGGCGGATGAAGCCTTTTGCCAACGAAGCATCAAGTTGGGTTTTTAGCTCAGCTAACTCATGTGGGGCCATCCTATATGGACGTCTTGAGATTGGGGCTGTGCCTGGTATAAGATCCACTATGAATTCTACACACCTGTCGGGTGGTTAGGTTTAAGGGGTTGGATCTCTGGATAGCTTCCTAGAGGATGACCAAGGTTTACTAGGGGCTACAACAGATATGTCAGAGTAGCAAAGTACTCCAACACGATGGTTAGTGTGGTTCTTCGTGCTAGAAGACATCTAAAGTGGGAGGAAGAACTGCAATTGAATCACTAAAGGTTTCTAGAACAAAACCTCCAACAAACTTAGAGAACTGTCGGGAATGCCACCTAGAAATTCTTCTAAAAGGACAACCGAAAAGGAGGGAAGAATTTTGCAAATGCATCAGATTTTGAAGAAACCTGGAATGATTCGGACAGCATAACGGCTGTAATTGCAAGAAAACAAATTTCTTTCAATGTAGATACAACACTTACATAATACGAGGTAAGAAATCAGCATTACAACAATGCTAGGAAACCGGACACAACTTTCCTACGGCTACAAGGAGGCAATCAACGAGATGTTCTAATAAGACAGAGGTGAGCCTAGTCCTATCATCCCGTAGAAAAGATAAGGGTGACTCAGAACTCAGATCGATGAGGGTAAGGAGAAAAAGAAGCCTTACGTTGTTCCCATATATACCCAGAGTAACTATATAACTATAAAAGGCTAGACTCGACTTCGGCCAAGGCTGATAATCCTACAATCAGTCCTGCTCTGATACCAAGTCTGTCGGGACCCGGGGTTAGCGTATGCAAGCCTCGCTACAACACAATCATATGGAGAGCCGAGAACTGTACCCACTTGTCTAAGCAGACAAGGCCAAGCACAGAACGTTCTCGGAAAGCATCGAACATGAGGGGCATCCCATCCAGGCCGGATGATCAACTGAAATGGGTCCTCATCGTCCTGCACACAAGTCTAAATGATATGGGTGGTGATCTCCCATACTCATAGACAAGTTGCCTCAACCATACTATCGATTGTATTATAACCCTTACATAGACTTACTCCAGTCCGATCACTTAGTCGGGGTCTAGGGCGGGCTCGATCATACATCAAAGTGTGCACGAGACGGAGTCTCGAGCAATCGCATCGCGATGCCCCAAGCTGCGCACATCTAAGGGCCACTTAGTGTATAAAAGACCGCCAGCCAGATCACAACTAAGGTCTCGAAAACCCATACAAAGACATGCATGTTATAAACATACACGCATCACACATGCCTTGTATGAACAACAGGTATCATTGCAATTCTCTACAAAGTATATGCTTTATTGATAACTCTTACAGAGTGCACACAGAGATCACAAGCATGTGATCCAACATTACAACAGACAAGCGGAAGCAAAGTAGGTCTGAGTACAGACAAGTTTAACAAATGGCTTAGAGAAGCCTTATCTAAAAACAAGCCCTCCACGAGGGAACCAGTCGTCTGACTGGGACTACACTAGCTTGGTCTTGGTCTGAGTCTTCATTCTTCGAACTTCAGGTAGAAGTCACCATCGGGGTCGGTGGGTTCATCTAAAACATAGATTAAGCAAACGTGAGTACAAAGTCGTACTCAGCAAGACTTACGTAGGAGCTATACTACTCATGCATATGTATCAAGGTAAAGGTAGGTGGGGTTTCACTTGCAGAAGTGCCAGCTTTGACTTGGCTAGTCCTGAACTACGAGTACCAGACTTGAGGTAAGAAGCGTACACGAGTCCACTACATCTCTTCAACCAATTACACCACTATGGTTACTTCCTCGACTTCCCCACGAGAAGCACCCCATAGCACTCACGCTTATCTTGGTGTGTTTTAGAAGTATCCAGTTCAAGTTGTCTAATAATCAAGCTAAGCTTTCCAAGCAGTCCTTAACCGCGGACGCGGCTTTTCGAATAGTTTTGTTAACCCTGCAGGGGTGTACCGCTACACACACGTGTCATCAGTTACCGCCTTTTGTGTGTCACCGTTCAAGAGATGACAACGAGGATGCCACCACAACACTTCGCCCACAGCTCCGTTCTAGTCCAGAGAGTCGCCTATCTGAGGGGGATCCGTATGGAAGTCCGGCCGAGGTTCCAGTACAGCCTCAAACGATGTGTGCAGGGTCCCAAGCCGGTCTTGAAAAGCCGTTCATCCACTTCGCAGACCGTGCCACAGTCCTACCAGAACTCCGAACTACTGCGACTCTTGGGGTTCGAACGGGGTGAGGTACTAGGATGAGAGGGGTCACTGAGCCCAATGTGTGGTTGTACTCTTCTTCTTGGATCACCACACAAGAACTCGGACTTAAGGCGGTGTTCAACGAGACAACCCACTGTGTACTCCTACACAGCCTCTCATCGTTCACCTTGTATTAGGGTAGATTCACCAACACGTTTCACTTTCATCAACATCATGTTTATCATCATCCCGACTCACATCAAAAGCAACCTCGTTGTATCACTAAGCATGCAATAAACAGTAACAGTTGCAGGGGCCACATGATATCAACCAACTCCTACATCTGCTAGGATTGTGGTTTGCTTACTACTGTGACAAGATGATAGGTCATGCAAAGGATATGGGTTCAACTATGCGGTAGAAACGTTATCATGGTGATCATCCTAAACAATGCATAAGCGAGACATGAGAGGGAATTGGGATTTTATCGACATGATCAATGGGGGTTTGCTTGCCTTGCTGACGGGGTTCAGTCACGGGGTCTTCAACGAAGGGGGTGGCCTCCGATTCCGGTTGCACGTCTATCAGCAACATGACAATCATAGGATCAACATAATGTACAATGCACGATCACATGAATAAGATTGTAATGGTGATGTTCATGGTACTGATGTGTTGAGCGTTCCATTTAAAAGGAGTATATTGCATTTGAAATGCAAATTCAAACTCCATTTGATTTATCGATGAATTTCAAATGCATTTGAATGCATGAAAGTTCATTTGAAAATGTTGATCATGAAGTGATGTGGTATAGTTGAGATAATGTTTCTGATGTGGGGGTGAAAACATTCAAATTAAGTTTGTTGCAAAGTCAATTGCAAAATCACTCCAAATTTGAATTTGAAAAGGATCCATATGCATGTTTGCTACTGTTCACCCATTTTAAAATGGTCAAACATGAAAAAAATTGCATATTGATAATCCTTGTATTTTTTTGATAATTTTAGACATATTATTTGTCCAATTTGGAGTTAAAATGAATTAGTTATGATTTTCTAAAGATTTGGCTATTTTCTGGATTTTCTGTAATTGATTTAATCAATTTAATGGACTTATTGCGCCAGGCTGACGTCATGCTGGCGTGGGGGGGGGGCTCTGACGGCTGGGTCCGGCTTGTCAGTGAGATAGGGGGTTTAATCCCCTCTTTTTAATTAACAGAGAGGGGTTAGGGGGGATGGCCCACTTGTCATTGACCCATGGGGTCAATTAGGAGGGGGGGTTAGCTCCCTAAGCTAATCGGTCCGCCGACGGTTAGCCGCCGGTGACCAACCCGTGCGGCGGCGCCCGCTGCGGACGGCGGTTCCGGGCACGGCTGGGCACGGGGAAGCTACCAGGGGGTAGCCCGTGCTCGCCCGCTTCAAGCTGTGCCATCGGGGGTTCAAGGGGGGGCCTGGGAGCGCGCCGGCGACGAAGAGCAGCGGCGGCGCAGCTCTGTCCTCGGCGAGATCAGTAGCTAGGGCACGGGGAGGAGAGTGGACTAGGGCAAAATGGCGAGGAGCTCAACCCGATTCGAGCAGAGGAGACGGCGGGGTCGGAGGAGGTATGTCGACGATGAATTTCCTGACGAGGCCTACGGCGACCGGTGGCGAGTCGGTGATGATTGCGTCGTCCACGGGGCGTCCCGGCCCGATTCCAGTTGTGTCGAGATGAAGCCGAAGACCCTGAGCACGAAGGAAAAGTCGGGGGGGGGGGCTTGGGGTGGTCTCTGGCCACGGTAGCGCGCGGCGGCGCTCTCCGGTGTGCTCGGGCCGTGACGAAGACGGCGAGAGGAGGCAGGGTAGACGAGCAGCGAGAGGGGGGAAAGGTGCTGGGGCCACTGGGGAGCTGCGTGGCGCGAGTAGAAGCAAGGGGAAGGTCCAGGGGGGACGTGGCCCTCGCCGGCCTCGGTATGCTCGCCACCGAGCATCTTGTCGACGCGGCGGGGAAGACGACAAGGGCAAGGTGGGCCTGGGCCGTGGGGGGGTTAGTTGGGCCCGAGGCCCGTAGGGGTGGGCTAGCGTTCCTTTTCCTTTTTCTCTGTGTTTTTGTTTCTGTTTTCCTTTTCTGTTATTTGTTTTTCCCCAAATAAAATAGCAAGGCATTTTATAAAATGCCCCAAATTTTTATGTGGCCTCATAAAATATAGAGTTAGCCACTCATAAATTTTTAGCACTTTTAAAATTCAAATAATTTGAATCTTAATTCAAATAGGGTATTTATTTAATTTCCAAGCCATTGTTTGAAGATTAGAAAATTCCATGAGCTTGGGATTGCTCCCAAACCACTTTTAAAATGACCAGCACCATTTATAGGAATTTTCCAAATGTTCAAATGATTTTTGGAAAAAGATTTTTATCTGGCCATTTGATTTAATTTCTCAGGGCTTTTCTTTTCCCCATTTTTTTGAATTTTCTTTTGAATTTTTGCATGATGCAAAGGCACAATAAAACCCTAGCACTTACCTAACTTGGGGTTGTGACATAATGACACTACAGTTTAAGTCATGAATGGTATGATGATGTCTTAAGATACTTGATCTCTTGACACATACAAACCATGCCTTTTAGGTGAGATGACTAAAACCTCGCATTCTGGTAAACGGAATGTGTACTGATTGTTGAGTATCATACATTGTGATGTATCGTATGTCAGCATGTGGTGAATTTCATTATTTCGTGAACTTTGTATGTGGACTTAGATGAATAGTTGTATTCACTAATGAAACATGAGTATGAAATAATTTGATATGATCAAAAGGGATTTCAGAGTGAAGATGGATATTAAATTAACAAGAAAGACAAGTCTCTACGATTTGATCAAGGTGACAAATGTTTTGAGTTAGTCTTGGGCATAAAAACTTGTGTGAAAGTTGTTCCACAAATTGCAATGTCTTGAGATACTTCAATATGATTGACGTGCCTGAACATTGTGATCATATTCTATCAAAAAGTGTATGGTCTAAGTTATCTCTTACCAAGTTACTTTATTATTGTTTAGAGTTATTAATTTAATATGCAAACACTCACTTCAGCATAGGGAACCATCTGAGTTCGTGGAAACCAACACTATATATGTCATGGTGTGTTGTGGTTTCTAGGAATCTTGATTTATGTAAGATAAATTATATTTGTAGTGTATCCTTAGACAACTATGGATGCATCATCCACAACTAGATCCAAAAGGAGCAAAACTTGTATTGCTATGTTTGGTGTTTGTCAAGAATTGTTTTTGATAAATGTGGTAATGGAAGAAAAGTGAAAGTTCAACCAAGGTAATTGAGCTTGCCTCCAAATGTCAGAGTAGTGCAACGGAATATGTTCTGGAAGCAAAGCTCTACAATAAGAGGAGAAACTAATGATAATGATCATGATTTTTTGATAGGAGATTTTACTGAGAAAGGTAGGATTCAAGAATATATATTTTCCCCTGGTGCAAAATGATATTCATGATTCACTTGTCATGTTAATGGAACAAGACATTCCTACAAACTACAAAGAAGCGATGGTGGACCTAAGTACGAGATATGACTACGAGTCATGAAATCCTATGTTGAGTTACATTTAAGATTGCTTAAATCTTATCAAGTAAGGAGGTTACTTGATATTCACAAGAACTTTAGAGTTATGAGGAATAAATGTGAACATCGAAGGGACGTCAAGATTGGTTTGTCACAAAGATTGTTTCTCACAAATTCAATGGGTTGACTACAATGTGTAGCAATGCTTGAGTCAAAGGGATATTCACTACGATTGATCCATGATTTTTATCAATACCGTGACTTCCTCAAATCCTGTATTTGAAGAAGTGTTTTAATTGGTACAACAAGAAGGTATTGGAAAAACATATGGATACTAGTGTCTCGTAAACTGAATTCTCATTTTGATGGATGATCAAAGGATTTTGGACTTAACCAAAATATCGAGGAAACATGCATTTGCATGAAACTGAGTGGGAGCTGAATAGTTTCCTGAAACTTAATATGTAGACGACATATTTTGAGTGGGAGCTATGGGAGTATTATCCTAGACTTATATGTAAATGACATATTTGAGTAGGAGCCATGTGGTTAGTATCCTGAACTTAATATGTGTCTGACATATCTAAATGGGAGCCATGTGGATGTTATCCTTGTCTTATATGTGGCCGACATATTTGAGTGGGAGAAATATGAGTGTTATCCTATAACTTAATATGTACATGACATATTTGAGTGGGAGCATGATAACATTCTCATATATGGATAACATATTATGAATGGTGCAGTTGGTGTTAATGATTATTTGAATCTTTCATAAATGAAGATGAATAAGTATTAAGCATTAAAGATCTATTAAGATAGATATGTGTTTAATAACATTGAGTCGTAATACTTTCCTGGATAAGATTCTGAAGGAGTTCAGAATGGGACAATTAAAGAAGTGGTCCTTACTTGTATATCCAAGAGAAGTGTTGAGTTAATCTCAGTACAAGAACAAATGGTTAATGGTTAATGAAAGAAACAGATGTGTTGGATCCTCTATGCCTTTGTCATAGGTTCTTTCATATAAAACCAGAGTTATGTACTCGACGTAATGTGACCCAAGTTCTTAGTAGTAAGAACATGTTGTGATATGATTTATGAGTAAATCATTGAACCAAGAGTTAAGTTTATCCTTTAGTGTCTGAAGAGAACTGAGGATACATCTCAAATTTGTAAAGGATAGTAGACTTGACCATAAATGTTATGCTGGTTCAAGTTTTGACACTAACCTAGAAAATTGAGATATCATACTAATGAATGCCTAAGTTGAAAGAAACATGGTTAGACATCAAAGTTGCATACAATGCACTAAGGATTGAATCTACATTGATGTGGCTGCTTTAGAAGTAGCATGAGTTATATTATGGCTTAAGAAGTTCGACTTCTGATTGAGTGAGTTTCAAGTGTGCATGACTATGGGAAAGTCCGCGTGACCCACCGGATGTCATTGCTGTGACACAGCAAACGAAGTCTAATTTCACCGCCAAATATATATACCTCATCATTATAGTGGATAATGAAGGAATGTCAAATTAGGTGACATTATGATTTGCAAAAGGACATACGGTTCTGAATGGTACCCAGACCGTTGATACAACCTCTTCCACGGGCAAGCATGATCAATAAGGAGTTATGATCTAGAGAAAATGCAACTAGTTTATTTGTACTCTAGTGCAAGTGGGAGACTGTTGGGAATGTGCCCTAGAGGCAAATAAAATATGTTTTATCGAGCATATTCCATTAGTTCATAATACGTTTGATACTATGCTATAACTGTATTAAGCGGAAACATCAATACAGGTGTGGTATACAAATAACCAGGTCCCTAGTCAACCCTAGTATACTAGTCCATTGGGCGATTGATGATCAAGGTTTCCTGATCATGAGACAATGGCGTCTATTGACAATGGAGTCGTATCATTGGATAATGATATGATGGACATACACCCACCAGAAGTGTTGCGATGTGATCAAGTCACATAGTTCGACATTGCGATAACTATAACGTAGTGACCAGATCCTTTGACTGTAATGATCATACGTAATTGTCATCTATGAGGAGACTTTGATTTGTGTCCCACCGCCTGACTGAAATATGCTGGCCATAACGGTGCACTTTGGGTATTCCGAAATAGATGGTTGATGAGTATGCAAATAGATCAAAGCGGGATTTGTCCATCCGTGTGACGGATAGGTACTCTGGGCCCACTCGGTGATGTTACATCATAAAGTTTGCAAACGTGTGACTAGCTCACGGAGTTGTAATATCACGGGAACGAGTAAACTTGTTTTTTGAGAACGAGGACGAACTAGGTATAGTGGATACCGATGATCAAACCTCGGACAAGCAAAGTATCATAGGACAAAGGGAACAGGCACACGGTTAACAGATCCAACAACGATTGAAGTTCATTCGATGGAAGCGCAGGGGCTATCAAGGATTGTAACCAGGTCCAATTGATTAGTCATTGATCAATGAGAATTGTCTCGATCATGTCTGCTGTTTCCCGGACCGTAGGGTGTTACACTTAAGGGTACTCGACGCAGTAAGGATTGATTCGGGATCACCGGAGAAATTGGAGAGAACACCGGAATTGTTCCGATGAAGGCCGGAAGTTGTTCCGGGTATTTTGAAAGGTTCAAAATATATTTAATAATGTTTAATTAATGTTTTATTATTTAACTATCTGAATTAAATATTAAAATATAATTAAATATAATTAAAAATGAATTAAAAGGCATATCGGCCTCATAGGGCCTATTAGGGGGAGAGGGAGTCCTCCCACATGGGCCATGGCGCCATGAGGGGACCCACCCCCCTTATAGGTGCGCCACCCCCCCCCTTGGGATTAGTCCCACCCCGGAAGTGGAGGTGGGGTGGCACCCCTCCTTGGCCTATATAAGGAGGGGTAGAGGTGCCCTTTTAATCATCAGATTTTGAGATAAGTTCTCATCTCTCTCTCCCTCCTTTCTCCTTCCTCGAGTGGACTCCCCTTGTTTGGAGTCTACACTTGGTTGGGGATTTCTCCACTATATGCACGCCGTCGTGCTGCTGGAATCGGGATCCGAATCCATCTTCTTTCCGCTGCTCTACTGGTTCGGAGCCCGGAGGGACGTCGGGTATACTGTATGTGTATAATCCCGCGAGGCACTACACTTGTGGTGCTACTTCATCGTCGTGGTCGTATCGCGAGGTCTTCATCAGCAACGTTCCGACGGGGACGTAATCCCGTCATCGGTCTACAAGGATCGGGTGGCGACAGGAGTCATCATGGATCTGCGCGGCATCGGGGATTGCCGGTACGAGTACACCAACCACGTTCATGCGGGAGCGTTTCCCGCTTAACGGACTACATACTGGTATGTGATCTATTTCTGTCTGTTACTTGCATCAGCATAGCATAGGTCTTGGGTATGGGTCTCGTAGGTTATGAAAAATTTGTGTTTTCTGCCCCAAACCCCAACAGGGGCAGCGGCTGTGTGCAGAGGGGCGGCGTCGGCGTCGGCACGACGATGGGGAGGAAGGTGGGTGTGTGGTCGAATCTGGGCGAGGAAAGTGTTTTTTTGCCAGATAGTGGTGGCCCACGCGGCGTTTTACGTCGCGCCGGAGCCCCAAGTGCCCCCAGGGCGTTGGGTTCGGCATGGGGTCGTCGGGCGAAAAAATGGGCTGAGCCGGCGCTATTCGACGTCTTAGGGGCTCGACTGGGCGAAAAATTTAGCGCCGGCGAAATAAAAGGCGTCCTGGGAGTTGTTGGGGGCACAACTGAAGATGTTCTAAGAGGAAGGGGATATAGGCTCGTTATCCACATTGGTATCATAGCAAAGCCAAAAATGTTGGAAGGCTAGGGAAGGTTCCTAGGGGGATACTTTATCTTTTCACGTAGGTGAGTTCACCTACTTGCCTACTTGAAGAGGCAAAGGTCCTCCTCAGCGTCTTCCCCAAATTTGCGACCAATAGTATATTTGCTATATTTTTTTGTTTTTTTATAAATGATTCAAATTTATGTGCTATCTGATAGTAAATGCGTGTATAAAAATAAAAAACTATAGTGCACACAATAAAATACCACCCTGTGAAGAGCTGTCTAAATGATACACATCACTCAAAGAAAGCTCTCCACAAGAATGACAAGGACAACTCTCCAAAAGAAGGATTGTTTCTGGCTTTCCTATAGTACCAATGTGGACAGTGATTCTATGCTAAAAATAAAAATTATAATAAAGACATTAATACGCTCTCACGTGAACAACCAGGCTATGGTGATATACATGTCTTACTTGAAGGTGAACGAATCTAAATTTCAGATCATTCACCCCTAAGAAAGATATATAGTGCAACCATACACTGCTAGGAAACTGGCTATCAATGACGCACCTATTTTCACTTTCTATGGCGCATATAGGGGTGCGCCGCAGAAATCTCGCCACTAAAATTTGATTTATGTGGCGCATGTAGCCGTGCGCCATAGAAATCTACATTTGTGAGGCGCATGTAGCCGTGCGCCATAGAAATCTACATTTCTGTGACGCATGCAGGCTTCATGCGCTACAGAATTCTTAAAAAATTCAAAAATTCAAAAAAACCTAAAATATTCAAAAATTTTCGAAAAAATCAGGAAAAAACTGAATTAATTTGTAATAAAACTAAATATTTGATTTTTTTTATTTTTTAACCTATCGCAAATAATGATTTCCCGCTAGGTCATCCTTAAATTGCTCCAACCCAAACATGATTAACTTCTAAGTTCTATTCACTTCATCTACCCTTGTGCCACTCAAGTTCTTATTAATATAAGTATCATATCAACCCTCTTAAGCATTGTATGTGTATATATACGTGTGGTATGTATATATATATATATATGTATATGTTTAAATTTTGAAATTTTTTAAAAACTTCAAAAGTTTTAAAACGGAATCCGAAAGTTTCCGAAAAAATCAAAAATAATAATAATTAAAAACCATAAATAAAAAAATATCTAAGTTTCAAAAAACCAAAAAAATTCAAAAAAATAAAATAAAATCCAAAAATTTCAATTTTTTTCTCAGAAAAACTAAAAAAATTAGGAGTTTTTAAAAAAAATTAATAATTTTTAGAAAAATAAATGTTTTTGGCATTCTTGTTTTTTTTTAATTTTTTGAAACTTTTGTGGCGCATATACAACATGCACCACATTTCTGTGGCGCACATTCTACGTGCGCCACAAAAAGGCACATTTCTGTGGCGCACGGGGACACATGCGCGACAAAAATATGGACTTCAGTTGCACACCAAGTCTACATGCGCCCTAGAAATGTCTATATTTCTGTGACGCACTGTGTACCATGCGCCACAAAAATATTTCTGTGGAGCACACACTTTCTGGTGCGGCATAGAATCCATTCCCCTCTATAAACAGCTTCCTAGTAGTGATATCACATCTCTTGACGTGAGTGTACGTTTCTGGCTTTGCTATAGTAACAATGTGGACAATAAGTATATGTCACCCCCTTATAAACCCCTAGGCGAGGCCCATCGGGCGGTGAGGTGGGACTAACAATCCCTGGCCAAATGTGTCGCCCTACACACCCCCCTTACGCATGTGTGCATTGGTAGTACCGACCTGGTGACACCAGACATGGGCCGAACATTGGTCTGTTTGGAGACCCAAACGAATAAAAGGCGGACCAAAGCTGGATCTTTTTGGGACGAGCCCTTGGAGTTGGCCTTAGGGTCGCCACTTCACGTCTACTCAGTTCGTGATGCTTCCTGTCATGCATTGCTCACATGTTTATGCTCTTGAGGGAGAGGGAAAGAATCTCACAATAGTTACCGTATCGTTGTCGACCTAAAAAAATACAGTGGTTTCTCTCATTATGATATTTCCAAATACATAGATGATACGTCCAAAACATATCTATAATTTCTACTTGCTCCATGCCTCTTTTGTGTGATATTGCTATGATATTGATGAACTTCCATACACTTTTGATCATATTTGGACTAACCTATTAACTCAGTGCACCCCAGTGCCAGTTCCTGTTTTATGCTGTTTTTCTATTTCAGGTTTCTCCCTTATTAAAAGTACCAGAAAAATTCCGGGAAAAATATAGGAAAAATCAGCGTACCAGAAGCTTCGCGAAGAGCCCGAGAGGGGCCAGAGGGGATCCAGGGGGGCCCCAGGCGGCGAGAGGGCGTGGCCCCACCCCTGGCCGCGCCAGAGGGGCGCCTGGAGCCCCTGGCCCACCTCTGGCTGCCCCCTTTCGCCTATTTATTCCCCGTGACGAGAAACCCTCGGGGACGGAACCCTTTTTCGCGATCTCTCCTCTGTTCCGCCGCCGCCGCGCTTCCAAGATCGGGAGCACCAGAAGACCTCTTCCCGGCACCCTGTCGGAGGGAGGAATCACCTCCGAGAGCTTCTCCACCACCATGGATGCTTCCCGGATGAACCGTGAGTAGTCCACCTTGGACCATGGGTCTATGATCAGTAGCTATGTGAGGTTCTCCTCCCCTCTTTGTTCTTCATGGATTAGACCTCGTGAGCTGCCCTACATGATCGAGGCACATATGTAATCTTTCTGCTGTTGCTATGCTGAGTTTGCTGGGATCCAATGGATTATGAGATTATGTTCAGATTGTGTTTGAGTAATATATTTGATTTCTCCTCTTTTATATTTATGTTCTTGAGTAATTCTTGCATGTTCTCCGTTGCTGTTTATTGCTTTGGCCAAGTAGTAAGTAGTGAATCCAAGAGGGAGCGTTATGCATGATTGTGGGTTCATGCCCCCCGATGACTAGCTTGAGTGACAGAAACATGAGTCTAGGGGATGTGTTGTTGCCACAAGGGGGGAAACAACGGTGCTTGTACTTGCGGGTGCAAGGATTGTTTACTTTACGCAAAGTTCTTTAATGCAGTTGTTTGTTGCTTTGAGTTTACACTTTGAGTGGGATTCACAACTTAATACCAGCGAGATGTTCTGGATAGATATCTCAAGGTGGATGATTAGTGGGGAGATGCAGATGGATTTCGGTCTACTAGTCTTTGCGTACAGCCCGTGCTTTTGAGGCTATTCCTTTCTTTATAGCATAATTAGCATTGGTTTGCGCACATAAGCTTGTCAATTGCCCAGCTGCAATTTGTTTACCTCGCATGGCTATTTTATCGTCTTTTGGGAGAGAGACATCACTAGTGAACATCATAGGAGCCTGGTCCATATTTCCACCACTGTTTACACCTTCAATTTACTTTCAGTATTTACTTTTCCGTTGCTATCACTATCATTATTATCTCGTGCGTTTTATCCTTTGTAAACAACAAGGCCGGAGGGATTGAAAACCTCTCTGTACTTGTTGGGAGAAAAGCTATCTGTTGTGTGTGCAGGTCCAGGCAAAGCAAGTGATTATCATAAAACGGCGCCTCACTTGCCGAACCACCTACTTGTCGACCTTGGAGTCCTACTGGAGACAATCTAAACCTTAGCATCTTCGCTAATGGAAATTTGCCACTATGCTACATCTCACCTTCCACTTGGGGTAACCAACGAGGGGCAAGAAGTTATCTCGTGTATCAATAGACCCCCCAAAGAATTACACAGAAAAAGTTATCCGCTATGTACTTGTCCATAACTTGGGAAACATTCATAGCCTTGCTCAACCATGCACCCATGGAGGTGTAGACTTCATGTTTGGCTCAAGTAGTATTAAAGTAATTACTACAATAGGAGTCCCTTATAGCAAAGTGATTAAAATACTATTATTGTCTTTGGGTCATCAATCTAGCTTGAGCAGGAAGGCTTGCCTCCGTGCCTTGGTTCCATCCTCCACTCCTTGTGGCTCATTTCCCTGAACCTTGATTACACCATTCTGGTGATTTTAATATCTTAAAATCTTGTTATAGGGGAATCTTTGATTGGAGGTGACCCCTGTCGACGAGGGTGATACATTCCTGCAAAGCCTTTACGCAAAAGTGAAGTTTCCCGAATCCTTGAAATCATCGTGGTTAATGGTCCAAGGGGAAGATCCAAAAACAGAGAAAAAACACCATGGTTTGGAAATGTGCCACTTCCTTGGTCGTCTCGATTTTTCTTATATTTTTGGAGCTCCTTTTCTAATACAAAAAAGCAACATTCTCGAAGTCCATGGTGAACTCCTGTAATAATCAGTAATTTTAGTATTTTTGGGGTTTTTCTAGCATCTGTTAGCAATTTTTGGGCATCATGATGAATATCTACTGAAAATGATGGTATTTTGTAGCTCTCAAGTCGTCCAGAGACATGTTCGTGTTAGATGTGTTCGTAACTCCATATAGGACAGGTATAGCCAGCCGAATCGAGGAGGATTCGTATCATAGTTTGTTTAATTTACTTTCAGATATTGTAACCTCCTTGTACTATATATATAGTACAATTATGAGTTTTCGATCCTATCTCTACTCATGGCGTCGATGCCCAAAGAGATCGCGGCCCAGGAGGAGGCCACCGCAGTCGCTGCCACTGCCCTTGCCGAGGCTAACACCAAGGGTGCTCTTTGGGCCCTCGCGACCGCACTCTCAAGCATCCGCGCTTCCGTTTAGGTCACCCTCGTGCTCTTCACCTCTAACTATCTCCAATGGTGCGGCATGTTCTCTGATTCCGTCCAGAAGTACGCCTTGTAGGAGCTACTCGTGGCCGAATATCCCGCCAATCCTACACCATGGCCGACCCACCTAATTTGTTGTTTGATAAAAAAGCTTGTTTATCAAATATTAGCTACATGATGTTTGTAAAATATTCAGTTGTGTTGTTGAGAATCCTATAGGCCTGTTGTGGACAATGGTGCGGATGTAGCATGCGAACAGATGATGGCCAAAATCACTGTTTTGACCTTTGCAGCAAAGTTTAGCATGAATTGTCCCTAGTTTCAAATTTGTTTCAGATCTAACTCTTTTTTGCGATGCCAACCACTATGGCGTTTCTTTTACAAAGAAAACGCCAGAGAACGTGGCGTCTAGACCTGGCCCACCTCTTGGTCGTCCCCCGCTCTAGCTCGTTGACCGGCCGACGTGGCCTAGGGGTTATGCCAAGGACCTTGGCGTTTCCTCCATCAACGCTAACGCCAGCTGGGTCTCTGGCATTTCCATCCGCCCGTTAAGGATAGGTGGGGCCGTGTATGGGGCCCAACCCACCACGCAGCCCCAGTCGAACGAGCAGGTGGCGGTGGCGGACTTCTCTAGCGAGTAAGCTCGCTTTCTTCTCTCTCAAATCCCCCCTTGTATCTCTCTAAAATCCCCATCATTTTTATGCATCTTGTATTCATTTTGCTCCTTGTGGTATGCTCTATTGATTCATCCAATTAGTTTCTATTAAATCTTTATATTATTGAAGTATTTTTGAACCCTAGATAAAGCACCATTTGCTTAAAATCTTAGATTTTAGTGTGTGGATTGCTTGGGTTGTATGAATTGTTAGTGCTATATGTAGATACATAGGTTAGTTTCTATATATGTTCCATTTATTAATTTTAGGATTAAGTAATTTTAGACATACACAAACTATTAAATTTTTAGGATTATGTTAATTTCTATATGTGGTTTGCTTAAATTGTTTGCTTGTTGGATAACCTTATTAGAGGTTATGGTTCAAATTATTTTGTAAATTATTGGTATCATTCATATATGTGATATGTTAGGGTGAATTTGTTATATCCATATAGCTAAACACACATTTGTGATAGATAAATTCTTGGCATGGTTGATATATAAATATTTATCATTGTTATACTTTGTCATACTTTTGCTATATAATTCTTGCCATGGTTGATATATAAATGTTTATCATTGATTTATAGGATGGATGATGAAGAGAATAAACCACAAGAACAGAGGGTTGGTTGGTACAATGGTCTTCATGATAGGTGGGATATGAAGCATCGAGCTCGTTTTATTGAGAATGGCCGTGTAAGTAACAATATATATATATATATATATATATATACACAGCCGGTCTATTCTGACATCGTTGTCAGAATAATTATTCTGATAACATTCCGAACTGCATCGTATCGCAAAGAGAACCGCACTGCTGTATTCGAAGCACTGCAGCTCGGGTAAAAACGAACCGCATGCAGTATTTTCGCGATAACTTTTTACCCGTTGGTCGGAATTGAGCGTACGATACACCTTTGGATTCTTATGGAAAAGGAGCATCTTTCGTATGTTGAACACTTCCCCCGATTCTTCACGGATTAAGAGAAATTTTGAAAATGGTGCAGCGACCCTCTTTCACAGCTGCAGTTTTTTTCGCGATTTCTCTTAAACTGTTCATCAGAATGATGCAAATGATATAATGTTGGAAAGATATCGATCAGGCGGTCCATCCATATTTAGAACACTTTGTCTAATTCGCTATAGATTTGAGAGAAATCTAGTCGCAAAAAAACGCGCACACTCTGTTTTTCGCCGGCGGATCTTGTAGAGAGTAGAACTTTTTAACCGCTTGTCCGATCGATACGTATGATACACCGTTGGATTCTCCTAGAGTAGTAGATTAACCCATATGTTGAACACTTTTCCATATTCCACGCGGTTTTGAAGTAATTTGAAAAACGGTGTTGCTGCCCTCTTTTGGACAGCGGGAGTTTTTGCTTAAATTCTTTTGATTCGTTCGTCCGATTGATGCAATTGATACACCATTGGATAGGTATCGTCGAGACGCTCCATTTGTATGTAAAACACATCCTCTAATTCCTTACGGTTTAAAAGTTGTGTCAATTTTAGTAAATCGCGGAACTTCGTTCTTCGCGGACCCAGAATCGACGACGTGAACTGCATTCACCGGGCAACCGCACTGCATTATCGCCAAACAGAACTGCGCGTGTTTTTTGCGGAACAAAAAATCACGAGTCTACTGCATCCGCGGGACACCCGATTGCATTTGTCAACAGAAATAACTACAATTGATTTTTTCACATGGCAAAGAGAAATACGCGTATTTTTTCACGGACCCGGAATCGACGTAGTGAACTGTATTCGACCGATACAGGTTGCATTTATCGGCAGAGAGAACTGTAGTTGTTTTATTAACTTCCAACATATTTTTTTATGAACGAGCGTGCACCGCAAGGACGATACGAGTGAACTGCATTTATTTTTTGTAATTGCATATGAGCACTACAATAACAATAAAAGAGAATCGCACACAATTTCATGAACTACAAGAAGGACAAAAAGATGAATAATCCATTTGTTGCAGTATTTTAAACACACAAAAATCGAACCGCGCTGCAATATTTTGAACACAAAGATTTTTACACTACAAAGTGTACTGCATCAATATTCTTTCTGCGGTATCTTTGAACACACAAAATCCAAACGCACTGCAATTTCAAAAACGCCTGAAAACTGCAAATCGCACTGTCTCAGGAGGTCCTACTGTTTGCCTTGTTCATGGCTCTACTGACTTGACATGGAGAGGACGCTCGCGGATCCGGCATCATGCAACCATGGGAGGAGGGCCACACAGCGGATCCATCGCCGGAAAGCCGCGGGAGGACAACGGGAAGACGGATCCGGTGGCCGGCAGCCGCGGCACCAGGCGGCGAGATGCTCCTCTGGCGCCGGCCGGGGTGGAGAAAACGAGGAGGGTGGGGCATGCGGAGGAGGTAGGGACGACCCACTGCAGTGGGAGGGGCGACACTCGGTGTTGCGAGTCCTGGTCGATCGGGTCGCGCCGATCTGGTCGCAGTGCGCGAGGGTTGCAAGGGGCGGCCGTGGATCTAAGGCGCCCACGGCAGAACAACGACCTGAGCAGCTCGATCGCACCAAGTCCACCGTGCAGCGCGCCATCCGCGGCCTGCGCTGGTGAACTGCAGGGGTGCGACCGGCGTGGGAGGAGGAGACGCCGCGGTGGCAAGAGGAAGGAGGTTCCACCGTTGTGGCCGCCGGGATCCGTCTCCTGGGATCCGCCGCACGAGATTCACGAGCTCTGGTGTCCTCCGCGGATCCGACGCCTCGGGTCTCGCCGGAAGGAGACCGGGGCGTGGTGCGGTGCTGCGGCAGCGTGGTGGTCGTGCGACGACGCTGGGGTAGGACGGTAGGTGGGCGTGCGGGAACGCGGGGGTAGGTGGGCGTCAGGGGAAGGCTGGGAGATGTGATTCGGTTTGTGGGGTGACGTCGGGGCTGGGTGGGTGGTAAAGCTAGGACGGTGGTTTTTTTTTCCGTTCGTGTGGTCCGTTCGGTTCGCTGGGTGGGGGCTCTCCGCGCTAGAAACATGGTTAGGTGGGGGTGGGTGTTGTCAGAATAAGCTTTTGTTGTTAGAATAAGGTCTTAAGGGGTGTTGTTAGAATAGACCCACCCTATATATATATATATATATATATATATATATATATATATATATGAAAACCCATATTAACATAATTGCTCATTTTTTTGGTACTAACACCATTCCACTTTTTTTATTGTAGACGTTAGAACCTATGCGCATGAGGGGTCATAGTGCTCATACATGGCCTTACGACCAGAGGTACGAGCCATTCTTTCGGAGATTTGGTGTCCCCGGTTCGTTCTTCATTTCAAACATCATTCTTCATCATTGAACCACTCGGCGATCACCGCTCTTGTGGATCATCGGAGGCCCGAGACGCAATCGTTTCATCCAGAGTACTATCATAGTCAACTAAAAATGGTAAAGGGTTTGGCTGTACCCTCAAGCAGTACGATGAAGAGAGGGAGTGATGGATTTGTGTTTATCTTTGTGGTCACTTCGAACCTATGTATCTGTTTGTGATGAAGTTGAACCTATGTAGCACTTTGAACCTATGTATCCACAATTGGTTTGTTAGGAATTTGAACCTATGTATCCGTAATTGGTTTGTTAGGAATTTGAACCTATGTATCGTTTATGATGAACTTAAACCTATATAGCACTTTGAACCTATGTATCAGTAATTGGTTTGTTAGGAATTTGAACCTATGTATCGTTTATGATGAATTTGAACCTATGTTTTTTAAAGTGCATTTACTCCTAAATGGTGTTTTGGTATTATGACAATGTGGTTAGTGGGACTAATGACGAGTGTTAAAAGATGTATCTCAGGTCATTGGTCTCGTGGAGGATTATTAATTTTGAAGGATGATTGGCCCCACTACATAAAGATAAAAGGCATGGTTCTCCGGCAGCTCGAAGGATTTATTTCGGTTTGATTTGAGTTGTAGGAAAACTGCACTATCAAGAGGGGTCAACAAGGTTCGAGTATGTGTGGGAACACATTTTTTCTAAGCCATATGCCACCCACCATATAACTTGCAAGAAGTGTTTTTATGTGTGCATGAGCATGATAAGGTAATCCCACTGAGGTCAAGGTGCTGGTTACCCCATGCACACATCCTTGGGGACGTGCACACGGGGTGTTCGGCGCCCTGGCCTCCCTTGGGTTTTCGTGCGATAATGCCCGTGCACACGGGGTGCAGGCCGTGCACTCGGGGTTACGTGAGTATTTTTCCTGTAGACCTGATATGTCCCAAACGTATCTATATTTTCTGCTTGCTCCATGCATGATTTGTGTGACTTTGCCATGTTTTTCTTGAACTTTCATACACTTTTGATCATATGTGGACTAACCTATTAACTCTGTGCACCCAGTTGCCAGTTCCTGTTTTCTGCTGTTTTTGTATTTCAGGTTTTCCGGCCATTAAAAGTGCTCCAAAAATTCCGGAAAAATTATATAAAAAATCAGCGTCCCGAAATCTTCCGGAATAACCAAGACATGACAGGAGGGCCACCACCTGGGGCCCAGGAGGGTGCCCGGTGTGGGTAACCCCTAGACCGCGCCATAGACCCTCCTGGCTGCCCTGTGGCCCCCCTCGGTGCCCCCTTTGGCTCCTATTTATTCTCCCGTCGCGAAAACCCTGATTCCCGACCCATTTTCTCCAGAAGAAATTCCGATCTCCGCCGCCATCGCCATCAAGCTTCGGGGGACCAGAATTCCTGTGCCGGCACCCTGCCGGGACGGGGAAGTGCCCCCGGATTCATCCCCATCGACGTTGCTTCCGCCCTCCATGAAGCGGGCGTAGTTCTTCCTCGGGGCTGAGGTTTCTACCAGTAGCTATGTGGTCAATTCTCTCTCCCATGATGTGATCTTCGTTGTGATCATAGGCTACGTTAATCTAGGGTGATCCCATGATATTTCCCCTTCCTCTATGTATTGGATTGATGTACTCACTTGATATTATCTAGTATAATCCCCGAGACCATGGGGACAACGGTCTATTGGACATGGATTAGAAGAATATTTTCATGAGTCATTTCCTCTTTTGTGTGTTGATTGAAGATTGAGAGTCTCTTGGTGCTTGTCTTTGACTATCCATGAGATATGTTATGGTGATTGTGGTACTCTATTTGGATGGCCGCGGTGATATTGGGAAATCCATAGATTGAGAACTACGAACTCTGAGGTGTGCTTTTGTAGCCCTACATAATTCTCGTCCTCTCTTGACCACAAAGGAATGACCTCCGAGTACGTCTCCATTGCATGTTTTATGGGAAATA
Organism: Bromus sterilis; assembly: GCA_950022295.1. Lineage (NCBI taxonomy): Eukaryota > Viridiplantae > Streptophyta > Magnoliopsida > Poales > Poaceae > Bromus > Bromus sterilis. Next base: position 14,166,613 of record OX465596.1, read on the forward strand.
TCATGTGATTAGACTATGTTAATGCTGTTGAGAGTTGCCACTAGTGAAAATATGAAGCCTAGGCCTTGTTTCCACCATTGTTACAGCCTTTGTGCTCACTTTTGTCACATGTTTTCTTGCTGCACTTTTATTACAGATTTATATTACTTGCTCTGCCACACCTATCACCCATATTTTACCATCTCCCGCCGAACTAGTGCACCTATACAACTCCTAGTTGTATTAGGTGTGTTGGGGACACAAGAGACTTCTTGTAACTTAATTGCAGGGTTGCTTCAGAGAGACCATCTTCAACCTCTACTTCCCTGAGTTCGATAAACCTTAGGTCATCCACTTGAGGGAAATTGCTGCTGTCCTACAAACCTCTGCGCTTGGAGGCCCAACATAGTCTACAGGAATAGAAGCGTGCGTAGAAATCAAGCTACTTTTGGCGTCGTTGCCGAGGAGGTGAGTGCTTGAAGGTATATCTTTAGATCTTGCAGTTAAATCTTTTCGTTTCTTATTTTTCTTTTCACTAGTTAGGCTTATGGAAAACAACAAAAATATTATGGGAGAGCTTTATGAGCTCTACCTTGAGTTGGTACATGAAGTGTTTGAAGAGAAAATCAAAAAGCCTATGGAGCTTCATTATTTGCACAACACTTATGTTAGTAGCAATGTTATTAGAATGTCTTCTTTGAATACCTTTGATCCTAATGATATGCAAATCTATAAGCTTGGGGATGCTACGTTTAATATAGATGATCTTTTTAGCCCCCCCAGTTTCGATGAGGAAATTTATTTTGATGATACTTTGCCTCCCATCTATGATGATTATTGTGATGATACTTATGCTATAAGGAATGAATGTTTGGAAGTGTATCATGATAAGAATGTTCATGTGATAGCTATTTTCTTGAGTTTTCTCCCACTATTACTAATGAGAAGGATTTTGCTTATGTAGAGAGTAACACATTTTCTATGCTTGTGGATCATGATAAGAATTTTTTATGTGATACTTATATTGTTGATTTTATTCATGATCCCACTGAAAATTATTATGAGAGGGGAACATATTCTTATAGATATTTCAAAAATATCAAGTTCCCTCTCTTTATGTTGAAGGTTTTGAAGTTGCACTTATTTTGGCTTCCTATGCTAATATCTTTATGCTTCAATGAGTTATTTCTCTACAAGATCCCTTTTCATAAGAAGCATGTTAGAATTAATTGTGTTTGATATTTGCTTCTTGATTCTCTCTTTTGTTCTTCAACTCTTATTCCTACGAGAGCATCACTAAAATCTTAAGCCTATCTTTATGGCTATAAATAAAGAGCTCGAGGGAGACAACCCTTGTTATCTTTACTTTGAGTTTTTACCTTCTGTTTTTAGTGGCCTTGATGATTGTCACTACTGTAGCAACATCATTGTATCTTTATTTTCAAGCTTTCTGCCAAGTTATAGCCTCATACGACAAGGGAAGTGAAAGTTGTGACATGCTGTCCAGAAAACAGATTCTGTCCTCGTGATGGGAAAAATCAGATCAAATCACCAGTTCGTCTTTTTGAGCTGAATGTTTTACACAGCGTTCTCTATACAATCACGAAACTTTCATATGTTCTGAGTTTTTTTGATTTGAGTTGTAGAAGTACCCCTAAAAAATTCTTTACTACCTGCTGTTCTGTTTTTCAAAGATTCTCCATGTTTTGTCTCTCCTAACTTTTGCAAACCTTAATCTTTCTTTTTATTTGCAAAAAATCTTTTGGCAATCTTGAGAAACAATATCTCTTCAAGAATATCTTTATATCCAGTGGAATTTTTTTATTTATTAAGGTTACTAACCTCTCTAATCAGCTTATGATGAGTTATGTATGAAGGGAGTTTTCAAGTGTGCGATGGAAGGTAATGAAAGAAGATTCGGGAGTGTGAAGCACTCAAGCTTGGGGATGCCCCCATGCATCCCCAACAAATATGCAAGGAGACTCAAGCGTCTAAGCTTGGGGATGCCCCCGTGCATCCCCTTCTACATCAACAATCATCAATTCGTCCTTCATCTCACTATATTTTTATCACTTCATGCGTTATGTGCTATGCTTGGAGCGTCTCTCTCTTAGGTTTTATTTTTAGTTTTCTTTAGCTTTGCTTGCTGTTCATAACAAGTTAGATCCCGTCTTACTTTGTGTGAGATAGAAACACGCTCCACTTTCAAAATCTAGAACACATCATAGGATTCTTCATGCCTATCTTTTTGCTGTTTTGTGTTCTTTATCTTTTCATAGCTACTGCCATGTTTAGTTTTAGTCTTAGTTTGTCTTTAGCAAGAGCCTTCGCTTTTGTTTAGTTTATTGCTAGAACTCTCTTTGGTTTTCATGTTTATATTGTTAAGAGAGTTGGTTGTTGCACTGAGTTGTGTCTTGTCTCGAAAGTAGGTAATTGAGGTTGCTATTTAATTTTAGTAGTAGCTTGCAATAGTTTTGAGGTATTGATGTGAGTGATACAGAGTGGCAACTCTCCTCGTTGGTTACCCCAAGTGGAAGGTGAGATGCAGTGTAGCAGCAAGTTTCCCTTAGCAAAGATGCTAAGGTTGAGTATCGAACCAGTAGGACTCCAAGAGATACAAGTAGGTGTCACAACGCTTGACGTGGACCTGCACACAGATACAAATAACTTTGCTCCCAACGAGTACATAGGAGTTGTCAATTCCTCCGGCCTTGCTGTTTACAAAGGATCAACGCAAGAGATAAAAGTGGAACTGAAAGTAAAGACTGAAAGTAAACTAAGGGTGTAAACAATAATGTGAAGAAGGACTGGGGTCCCGTGATTTTCACTTGTGATGTATCTCTCCCAAAAGACGATAAAAGTGCTAGCGAGGTAAACAAATCACAGCTAGGCAATTGACAGAATTATGAAGGCACCGCAAGGCTAACTATGATGCAAAGAAAGGAAGGGCTCAAAAGCAATGTGCAGTACGCCAAGGTAAGTAGACCGAAATCCAACTGCATCTACTACGAATCACCCACCTTGAGATATCTATCCAGAACATCTCGCTGGTATTAAGTTGCGAATCCCACCCAAAGTGTAAACTCAAAGCAATAGACAACTGCATTAAAAGAACTTAGCGTAAAGTAAACAATCCTTGCACCCGCGGGTACAAGCACCGTTGTTTTATCCCTGGTGGCAACAACACATCCCCTAGTCTCATGTTTCTGTCACTCAAGCGAGACATCAGGGGGCTGAACCCACAATCAAGCATAACACTCCCTCTTGGAGTTGCAAGCAAACTACTTGGCCAAAGCAAAATACTGCAACGGAGAACATGCAAGAATTTACTCAAGAACAAAATATAAAAGAGAAGAACCAAATATATTACTCATCACAATCTGAACATAGTCTCATAATCCATCAGATCCCAGCAAACTTAGCATAGCAACAGAAGAAATTACAAAAGTGCCTCGATCATGTAAGGCAGCTCACGAGATCTCGAAAGTGGAAGCACAAAGAGGGGAGAGGTACATCACATAGCTACTGGTCACGGACCCATGGTCCAAGGGGGACTACTCACGGCACATCCGGGAGGCGTCCATGGCTATGGATGGTCTCCTGGAGGGGGTTCCTGCCCCGGCAGGGTGCCGGGGTAGCTTCTCCAGGCAGCTCCGATCTTGAAACGGCGGCGACGGCGGTACTGAGGCGAGTTCGCGGAAAAGAGATTGTTATTAGGGGCTTCCACCCCGAGGGCTAAATATAGGCGGAGGGGGGTGTCGAGGGGAGCCACCAGGCAGCCAGGAGGCCTCCTGGCGCGGCCTAGGGTGGGTCCGCGCCAGGGACCCTCCTGGTCTCCTGGTGGTGGCCCCCCTCCGCTACCTTGGTGATTCTGGAAGCTTCCGGGTCGCTGATTTTTTATCTGATTTTTCCGGATTTTTGGAGCACTTTTAATGGCCGGAAAAACTGAAATACAAAAACAGCAGAAAACAACAACTGACAGCTGGGTGCACTGGGTTAATAGATTAGTCCAAATATGCTCAAAAGTGTATGAAAGTTCAAGCAAAACATGGCAAAGTCACACAAAAAATGCATGGAGCAAGCAGAAATTATAGATACGTTTGGGACGTATCAGTGAGTAATGTTTGAACTTTTGGTGTCAAGAGCTCTAGCCTATTAGTGATAGGTGTCGTATTTTGGGCAATCCGTGTTTATTTTCAAAACCTACAAAACTAGTTGAGAACTCTAGCTACTAGATGGATCACTACTCTTTGGAGGGATCAGATATTAGAGTACACTCACGTACCATGAGTTGAGGATGCGCAAGGATAACCAAACCCCCATACACTCCTCCTCGAGGTACTTGTCTCTTTGTGAACCTCCTCATTAGATTGAGAGTTACCGATAATAAGTGCATGAGTTTTTCAGACTAATGTAAGTATTGAAAGTTGACACTTCCACCTCCTCATATTTGCTAGCCTCTTCCGTACCGTGCATTGCCCTCTTCTCACTCCGAGAGTTGGTGACGAGGGGTGACCCCACGACTCCTACATATAGGCCTACCCGGTGTCCCTGAAGATAGAAGGCCCATGAAGACTCGCCTGGACCCGCCTTGGCCCGCTAATTGGCACCGACGTAGGAGTCTGCGACTCACAAGGAAGGTGCGAAGACTTGCCGTACGGAGCAAGCTAGGGTTAGGAAAGCTTACCTGTAAACGTAGATGAACTCCCCGAGACCTAGCCCAGTATATAAGGGCTAGGAGGGGCGACGCCAAAGGCAAGCAATATCATCTGTAACCCTAGCCTTGAGTGCTCCAGCCTTGGCATCCATAATAATCGCATCTCCCTCATCAATAATATCGAACAGGAACGTGTCCTCCTGTTTGCCGACGAGCTATTGTCCTACCTGTGGCTCTCATGACTAACCCAGGGTCCCTGACCATGGGATTTGCCGGGGTTGATCCCCGTCAATTGGCGCCGTCTGTGGGAACCACGCAGGTTGGGAACGCGATCTCGGCGGTCTCATCATCATCGACACTCATCGACTCGACGACTCCGACAAGATCTGATCTGTTTGAGTCCCTCGGATTCACGACCCACCTCCCGACCCTCCAGCCAGTCTTTACCGATCTACACTCCGGCGTCAATCTGATCTTCGGAGCGTATCAGATCTACATCAACCATTGGGGGACTCTTCGCCTCACCGACGGCACCCGCGCACCCACGACAACACCTGCAGAAGTGACTGGAGCGGACGCCGCCCGCACGGCCAACCTATCTGGCAGTCGTAGCTACCCACCCAACTCAAGGCTCCACGCCACTCGCGACCGCTCGAGTGGAGCCCCAACATGGAGAAGCACCATCACACATATCAGCAAGGAGGCGGCAAGGACACCATCGCAGGTGTTCATGGCAGAAGTCGACGCACCAGCGTCAGGTAACAACGGGCGAGTCGACGACCCCATCACTCGTCAAGACACCCCAACCACCAGCAGAGCGGCAGGTCCCGGCAACACCAGTCAGATGGTCGTAAAGCTAGGAGAACCGGGATCCATACCAACAAAAGTCCCGGTGGAACAAGGACCCAACAATCAAAAAAGCAGTCAGCCGCCAAGCAGCAAGCACCCGGCCAAGGCAGCCAACCATCACGCAGCAGGCAGCAAACCCCGGTTGCAGCGGCAGACGAACCACCCAGAGAAAAAATATACTTGTCCAAGGAATCAATGGCAATGGTAAAGTAAGCAGTCGTCCGCGGCAGGATACTACCACCAGATGCCTCAAGGGACGAGCTAAGGGCATACAACAAGCTAGCGGGCGAGCTAACCCAGCAGACGAAACAGTGGCGCCTAGCCATGGAGAAGCAAGAGAAGGCGGAACTCGAAAAGAAAAGCAGTCGCAGACAACCTCCCAGAAGTGACTCACCAGGCCGCGACTCCCCCACCCGCAACAGATCGAAACTCAACAATCTGCGGAAGACAGGAAGGGCGAGAGTGGTGCGGAAACTCGAAGACGACTTCATATTAGAGGAAGACGACGACGAAGAAGAGCCCCTCACTCCGGCAGAAGCACTCATAAGCGCCCAGGACTACCTGTCCCGTGCCCAGAAAAGCAGAAAGAGCAAGTCGGATCGCTACACTTCCATTGCTTTGCAGATAATGAAGGACGCCATCGATGCCTCGGTGCCTAAGAAATACGGCACAAAACGGCAGACTCGCGAGCGGACACCGGACAGGGACCCCAGTTCACCAGACGACGATGACGACGACGACAGTAACGACGATAGGCGCAGACGCTCCGACAGGAACAAGAATCACGACAGCGACGACAACAACATGCGCCGCAACACTCGACGAGATGCGCGAGACGACATCACACATAACAGAGTCAACCGCAGCAGGCGAAGACGCGCGGCACGCGAGGAGTACTCGGGCGAAGAGGCTTCCGACGAGGAAATCGAGCCATGTGGAGCACTATGCTTCACACGTGCCATACGTGAGACACGAATGCCAAACGGGTTCAAACTGAACTCTACGACACTAAAGTACAACGGACTCGAGGAGCCGGAGGCATGGCTCGATTACTACCTAACATCAGTCAAGTTTCAGAGAGGAACCAACGTCACGACAATGCAGTACGTGCAGCTCATGCTCGAGAGCTCCGCTCGACATTGGCTGAAGAATCTCCGGCGCGGATCCATCAGCTCCTGGAGCCAGTTCCGAGGAGCCTTCATAGAAAAATTCAAATCCACATACAAGCGACCAGCCTCACTCGAGGAACTGCGGGCATGCAAACAAGGAACGAGGGAGACCCTGCGAGCATACATCCAGCGATGGACGATACTCAAGAATTCAGCGGAAGACATCCCGGACGAAAGTGCAATCGACGCGTTCAGGCGAGGTCTACATCGCGTTGAATTCAAGGAGCAGCTCGGACAGATGAAAGTCCGAACACTCGCACGTCTGTTAGAACTAGCCAACAGCTGGGCGTACGGAGAAGATTCTGTTCGTAATGAAACAGAAACCCACACTGCACGATCAGAGTACGACTACGACTACAACGGAGATAGAGGAGCCGACAGAAGAAGGAAGCGACCCAGACGGAACTTCCACGACGACAGAGGACCTGACATGGTCGCCGCCGGCTTCTCGGACGATCGGAACGACAGACACCGCGATGACAACAGACCACAACGAAGATTCAACCCAGAAGACGAGCCCCAGGCTCAGAAACGAGAATGGAGGACAAGGCAGCCGCGTGACGGCACTCGCGCATTCCGCTCCGCCAAAGAACAACTCGACGGACCGTGTTCTATACACGGATTCAGAAACGAGTGAGGAGAGCTCAGATCGTCCCACACCCTCAGGAACTGCAGAAGCTTCAACGAGTTGGCCGAGGAGAAAAGCCGCTCCGCGGCCGCAACAGTACAACCACTCGTAAGCATAGCAGTCGGGCCAGTCGCCCACAACGCGCCACCAGCCCCTCCTCTGCCAACAAGAGAGGTGGCCGCCATCCAGGAGCGGCAAAGGACACCAGAATAAGAAGACCAGTACCCAGAAGCCCATGGGAGGATCTACATGATACAAGAAGGCAGGCCTTCCAACAGGCAGCAGAAACAAGTTACCAGACAAGTCTTCTTGGCAACCTCCGCACAGCCGGCCGTCCCAGAGTACCTGCGCGGGTCGGAGACAGAAATCACTTTCTCCCGGGACGACCACCCGCCAGCCGTTCCCCGACCAGGGCACGCCGCGCTAGTACTCGCGGCCAGAATCGAAAATTACGACATGTCGCGAGTATTCATGGACGGCGGCAGTGGGATCAACATCATCTTCACCCGAACACTCGACGACATGCTCATCCAAAACAACGCACTCAAGTCCTCAAGCACAACCTTCCACGGGATCATACCAGGAAAAGCTGTCTACCCCCTCGGAAGGATAAGCCTGGAGGTAGTCTTTGGGAACGCGACAAACTTCCGCAAGGCAACGCTGGACTTTGAAGTGGTCGACTGGAAGTCGCAATACCACGCAATCCTCGGGTGACCAGCTTTTGCTCGCTTCATGGCCGTACCCCATTATGCCTACCTCAAGATGAAGATGCCAGGCCCACATGGGGTCATCACAATCAGCGGCAGTTTCGTCAGATCCGACCGCTGCGACAAGGAATTCCACAAGATAGCAGAAGCCTTCGTAGCCCACCAAGGCAGCAGGACCACGGGACTTGCAGAAGAAGCGCTCCCATAGAAGGAAAGGAACATCGTCCGAAGAACCCAGGCACTCGGAGACAAAGCTACCAGGCCCTTAAGGCCACTACATCACCGTTCTAAGCAAAAGGGATCTATCTTCAACAGAACCCCCCTTACTCTTTGTAAGAGACAGCAGGAAAAGTATTACATAAATATTTTTCCCCAAAATCTGTTGGCACTCGGGGGCTCGCCGAGGCAGCCACCCCCCCCGAGGCGTCCTCCGTAATCGCGGCACATTAACTTGGCACTCGGGGGCTCGCCGAAGCAGCCACCCCCCGAGGCGTCCTCCGCAATCGCGGCACATTAACTTGGCACTCGGGGGCTCGCCGAAGCAGCCACCCCCCGAGGCGTCCTCCGCAATCGCGGCACATTAACTTGGCACTCGGGGGCTTGCCGAAGCAGGCACCCCCCGAGGCGTCCTCCGCAATTGCGGCACATTAACTTGGCACTCGGGGGATCGCCGAAGCAGCTACCCCCCGAGGCGTCCTCCGCAATCGCGGCACATTAACCTGGCACTCGGGGGCTCGCCGAAGAAGCCACCTCCCGAGGCGCTCTTCGTAACCGCGACATACTCGGGGGCTTACCGCGGCAACCCTCTACAACGCAGACGACCCCCCGCGACAAAACCAAGACAGCATGGAGTATATACCACCAAGAAGAAGCATATACAACGAAGGGAAGCACCTAATCTTTAGGCTCCAACTTCGCCTTAATAAGTGCACCCAGATGAAGGTCGTTCTCTTCGCAAACACGCCTCACAACCTGGCGCGCAGGTTCATCCACAGCCATGTAGTGCTCATTCATCGGATGATCCGTACCTCCTAGAGGACCCGCCACCACTTGAGCAAAATCTACCCCCGACCAATGACTATGGACCAAACCCAAAGCAGCTCGGGCTCCAGCACGAATCTGATGATTCATCACTCGACGTAGCTCGACAGGGTGAGAAAAAACGCGACAGAGCCTCTCCAAGGATGAAGGAACCACCTCCAGCAGATAGAAATCAGCGTGGATACCACCCAATACCCGCTGACAGTATTTGAGAGCATCCGGCAGCCGCTCAACTCGGAGACGAAGCAAAGCAAACGCTCGAGCACGAGCCCCATCCGCCCAAAAGGGATTGCTCGCCTGCACTCTGGGATCATCAAGCCGTGACATCTCTGACTGGACGGCCCTCTCTTCATCCCGAGACCGCCCTGCCAGCACTTCGAAAGTCAAAAACCACGATCAAGACAGAGACAGCCAAAACCTACTAAACGGAATTGAGCAACCAAGCAGAGGCGAAACTCACCCCGTAGGAGGTCGGAAAACTTCACCACCCATGAAGCAAGGTTCTCAACCACGGCATCGGCACGCTCACGCCGAGTACGCTGAACGGCTACGGATGCCTTCAGTCGAACAATCTCCTACTCAACGTTATTCAGTCGCAAGAAAACGGACTCGTAGGCACCCTCTGGAGCGTCATCCTTCAGCGAATTCCAAGGATGAAGAAGGCCCGGGGTGGCCTACCGCAGGATGAACAAAACAAATAAATCAAAAACATCAAGAGGAACAACCAAGCAGTCACTCAGATAAAGGTAGAAAAAGATCAACGATCACAACAGAGTCACGAATTACAGACAAAGTTTCAAAGCTGCGAAACACTACTGTGCCTCCCCCTCACCTACGACAGGGGGATCTTGAGCATCTACAACCTGTTGCAGGCGACGAGCCAGATCATCGGCTCGGTCGTTCTGCTCATCAGAATAGTCCGGGATGGTCTCAACCAAGGAATCATCAATGGAAATCCCATGCCCCATAAGGACGACAAGGGCCGTGGAAGAACCACTCACCACGCTCTCCGCAACTAGCTCCACCATACGCTTCCCATCCAGGCCGAATGCAGCCACCCGAGCGCCCAGGCCATCAGGCACCTTTGAACCCTCCGGCATAAGGTGTTCGTGCGCAAGACCCACAAGATCGGAATCCCAGGCGCAGACGTCCCCAACCACTGCAAAAGCACCTGCAACAGCATCTACAACACCTTGAAGAACTCCAGACCCTGACGCAGCAGCTTCCATCGGTTTCGCACCTACAGCAGCTGCATCAAGCAAAGAAACATCATCACGGGAAGACAGTAGGAACAGCAAGACCAATGAATGAATGCCAAACTTACACACAAGCGAGTCCGCCAAAGCGTGAAGACGTTTTCCCTCGACTGCCTCCACCCGCGCACGCGCGTCCATAGCCTGACGAAGGCAAACCAGCTCCTCGTGTTGACCATGCAATTCCGCCTCCTTGGAAGCCAAGGTAGCCTTGAGAATGGAAACCGTCCTCCCCGCCTTCTCGGCTTTCTTCTCGGCAGCATGGCGACGGTCTGCGAGGCAAGACAACACTCAGAACAAAAGACGCAGCGGCCAAAACTTAGCAGCGCAAGAATGAAAACTCACCATTCATAGCAGACAAAGCATCCTGGGCAGAATCATGGGCCCGTTGCCAATGCTCAGCATCAATCATCAAACACTCACAGTGTTGGAAAACAGTCTGCCAAATCCAGAAAATCAGATGATAAGGAAAGACAAGACTACAAGAAACTGCAAGCAGTTACCTGTAGCCTCGGGGGCTACTCCCATCGGGAGCACTGCCGTGCCCCCAATGATAAAGTCGCACAGGCACGAATCAACTTACCAGCTTGGAGACGTGGTCTAAAACACGAGCCTTGCCTTCAATGCCAGACCAAGCCGGCCAAAGTACGGGGGACCAAGTTCAGTAGGCTTGGACTCAGGAGCAACAGCACCAGGCGCCTCAGAAGAGAGCGCACCAGGAACTACACCCGCAGTCGGAACGACAGGAGTCGCCGACGGCCCAGATTGACCAGCAGCAGCCAAGGGTTCCTCAAGATGCTTGGCTGCCGCCCCAGAGTCCGTCGACTTCAAGTCAGTAGTAGCTGCACTGGTGCACGAAGCAGCCGGAGCAGTCGCAGCACTACAAGATAAAGCATTATAAGATGCAGGAACAAGGAAAAGGGAACGGGCGAAAATCCAGCAGATTCTTACCCGACACGTGCATCACGAGGGCGCCCCAGCCTCCCAAGCCTGACCCTCTTCGGAGAAGCGGCCGGAGTAGCAGCCGAAGGGGAAGGCCCAGCAAACGGAGCAGCCGGTGGGACAACATCACTTAATGCATCATGATCTTTAGCACTCAAGGGGAGCGACCGCTTCACGCGAAAGGGACTCGAATTTTCACTATCTCCAGTTTCCACCAGCACAGCCTCAGCATCAACAGTTGGAGCAGCATCATCAGTTGCGGATGCACCAGGTTCTTCAAGAATGTAGGCGTCATCCGGCTGCGGAGGATTACACAGCGCCGGAGCATGGCCCTGTAAGGCAAGCAATGTCAACAAGAGAGCAAAACTAGGTACTTGTCCAAACAAATGAATGAACACGGACACCAACCGGCGGCGGAGAGTGATCAAAAGCTTATGGAAGGACAAGGCGCATTTCTGAAATACTCGAGCACTTGGTCACATGTTGGATGCGAGTCAGCAGGGCGTCAGGTTCAAGCTCTTGAGGCGAGCATCTCGTCGAGTCACCGAGCCCCTCGTACTGCCACATAGGACGAGTTCGATACTGCAACGGTTGAACTCGCCTCCCCACAAAAACAGAAATGAGCTGACCACCAGTCAAGTTATCCTTCAACACAACAATCCTCTCCGAAAACTGAGTCAGCTCGGACGACTCCACCTCGGTCAAGGAATGAGACCACGAAGGCTGTTTGACCACCCGCGTCCCCGGATTGAAAGAAGCAAGACCAAATTGTTGACCAACAATGCAGCGATCCTTCAGATAAAACCAGCCTTTTCGCCAGCCGCTAACGGAATCGATCTTCTCCAAGTCAAAATACGAATGTTTATCCCAATGGAGATACCCACCCGACCCATGGCGTATTCAGAGTTCGTCCTTTTCATACTAAAAAGGCGCCTCCAAAGTCCCCAATGGGGGTAAATCCCCAGGAAGGCCTCACAAAGAGTGATGAAACACGCAATGTGCAAAATTCCGTTGGGAGTCAGGTCATGCAACTGGAGCCGATAGGAATACAACAAGCCGCGAACAAAAGGATGCAGCGGAAGAGCAAACCCGCGGTGGAAGAAAGCCTGGAAGCATACCCGCTCGTCTGCCGCCGGCGCTGGAATCGACTCCTCACCAGGGAGACGCACATCACCCTCCACCACCACGCCGTCAGCAGCCAGTGCATCCAGATCTCCGGCCCCGAACATGGACCGCTCCCACTTGCCGGACATCTTGTCCGACTCTACAGCTGTACGGGGGCGCTTGGTCATAGATACCGTAGCAGCCCACAGAGAAGAAAAGACGAAGGCTCAAGAACAAGAAGGAAACAGAGAAAGAGGAGGAAGGCAATGGCTGGGTAAAACTTACAATTTACCCATCCGCAAGGTATTTAACTCAAGAGCCTAGCAAGAAGGGCCACCGTCCAACCTTATCGCCCAACAAACGTGGCACGATCCCATAAACAGGCGAAAAGTATGGAAAATCCAACTGACGCAGTAACAACACCGCCCACTACAGGCGCAAAAAGAGGAACATGATCGCGCGACGCGAAAATTTCGGCGGGACATCGCCAAGTCATTTCCTTCGGCAGGCTACAGTGGTAAAAAACACCAGAAGACCAGGCCAACGTCATATCACAAAAGACGTACTAAGTATGCCATCAAGGCTCAGAGATTCTATCTTTCAGATCTTTTTCCCGATGAAGAAAAACATCTTACTCCCATCGGGAGAGCACATCATGAGAGTCCCAGGTGCTCCCTCACCCAAAAGTCAGCAATGTGCTTAAGTAATCACTCGCACTTATAAGAGTCTCAGGTGCTCCCTCACCTCAAGAGCCGAAACGGCATTCGAGTGACTACTCGCGAAGAACCCCCCGTCTGAGCACTCGAAACAAGCTCCGCGGGTGAATGAGTGAACAGCTCGCTTGATGTTTTGTTCCAAGCGGGTGCAATACTATTAGGCTCCGCGCCTCAAAAACACACATTCCTGGAACACGATACACTGTGCCCAGATGCCACGCAAGATTAGCGTGTAGGTAAGACCCCGCTGCGAAGTTCGGCCGGGCTGGGACTTGCCGAAGAGCGATTTCACTCCCAACCTTTTCCATGCGCTGCGCATGATAGAAAAATCTGGGCGGACGCGCCTTAGGCTATGCACATTACTGGCGGCAAATGAACACCGTAAGACCTGAAGCGGCAGGACTTTTGCTCGACACCAGTGTTCCAAGCTCACGTCGAGGGACGTGGGTTTGATTGGGCTACTGCGGTATTTGCCACTAGTGCAATTCACCAAGGCTCGACGAGTCGACTCCATGGGCCCTTTCAGCTTAGCATCCTTCGAAACAGGTTTTGTCATGGCCACCAGACTGCCAGCGACCCGCGTTTGTACCGCGCATAAAAATGACCGACAAATGGATGTACTCGAGTCCCTGCGCGACTCTTCGAGTCCGCCAGGCACTCGGGGGCTACTGACGAGGGGGTGACCCACGACTCCTATAGATAGGCCTACCCGGTGTCCCTGAAGATAGAAGGCCCATGAAGACTCGCGTGTACCCGCCTTGGCCCGCTAATTGGCACCGATGTAGGAGTCTGCGACTCACAAGGAAGGTGCGAAGACCTGCCGTACGGAGCAAGCTAGGGTTAGGAAAGCTTACGTGTAAACGTAGATGAACTCCCCGATACCTAGCCCAGTATATAAGGGCTAGGAGGGGCGACGCCAAAGGCAAGATATAATCTGTAACCCTAGCCTTGAGCGCTCCAGCCTTGGCATCCACTGTAATCGCATCTCCCTCATCAATAATATCGAACAGGAACGTGTCCTCCTGTTTGCCGACGAGCTATCGTCCAACCTGTGCCTCTCATGACTAACCCAGGGTCCCTGACCATGGGATTTTCCGGGGTTGGTCCCCGTCTGTTGGCCTCCACCTTCGCCGATACATCCAAACCCTTGGCATGATACGCTCTGTCATCATAAACCTCCTTATATCTTTCCTCAAAACAACCACCATACCTACCTATCAAGGCATTTCCATAGCCTTTCCGAGATATATTGCCATTTAACATCCATCTCTTCATGACTTGATCTTCATTTCATACATGTTCCTGCTACACTGGTAGAGGCATACATTGCATACATCATGATAGTTACATCTTATTTATGTTTTGAGTTCCTTGTAAAGTGTGAAAGATCTTCTATACCTTCTTGTAAAATAGAGTGTTGCCCTTAAGTGAGGAAAACATCCCAAAGTGGAAAAATTTAAAAGATCCGAAAGAGGACAAATGAGAGTTAAATAGAAAGAGCCATTGTGGCCACCAAAAAAATACAAAAAATAGAAAAAAGAGAAAAAGAAAATAAAAAGTGAGAAAGGGGCAACACTACTATCCTTTTGAAAGATCCACACTAGTACTCCCTCTTATCTTTGTACTCCAGAGAGATGATCATTTAAGCATATAGCTATGTGGGGACCTTCATACTATAGAACTTGGCTTGCATATTCCAAGGATGAGCCTCCTCAAACGAGCTCTAGGTCTTCATGACCGAGCAAGTTAGATGCACCCCACTAGTTCCGTTGGTCAGCTCATATGTGCATCCGTTGCATGGAAATCCATACTCCTCATATCATATCTATCATTTGGCTTTCTCTTGCCTATGATTTTCCTCATTGATGTGAGCCATTCTCACCCTTTTTGTATTCCTCCTCCACCATATTTCCCTCTTTCCCATCCTAAGTGTCAACTCTCGTGCTTACGCTCATCCATTGAATGAGTGCTCAAAATATCGAAAAGGAGTGGATCAAATTGACTTGTACCTAACTAGTGGTCTCGGTACGAGTCAAGATAAGATTCCAAAGAAGACCAAGTATGAAACTTTAGTAGATTGAGTTCTCAACAAAAATACTTTTTTTCTTGTATTCCCTATGTAACAGCCCAGATTTCACAAAAATTTAAAATTTTGATTTCGGTGTGAATTGTTTGATTGTCTGATTTGTTTGCGGTGTTTGCATCCCCGATTTATCGATCGACGATTATTCCCCCCCCTCTTATCTCGTACCAGACGGATACCGACCCTTGACACCCTGACACTTGACCTTTGCGACACCGGGTTTAACCCGATCATCGTCGTGAAAACCCGCACAAACCAGCCGTAACCAACGGAACGAAAACCTAGTTTAATAAGTAAATGAGATATTTTTATAGCGCGCCGAAAAGTGTTCTCGGAACGGTTCCAGCACGAGGTGAACGCTGCCGGCTCGACGCGCTATTCGCGCAGTTCGGATGTCCTGGGGACCCTCGGCGGTCAGAAACGTAAACACCTCGCGCGCGAGAGAAAAACCGGGGATGTTTTTGCAAACTGCCAGCTACCTGGGATATATAAATACCACCACTCACCCACCACTTTGTAGGGTTTCCCTAGCCAAAAATTGCAGCCACCCCCTCCAAATTGCACCAAATTACCCCCAAGTCCCCACATCCACGAAACCCTAGCTGCCAAGCCATCCCAGCCGTCAGATCTTGAGATCTAGGGACCACAACCCTCCACGTTGCTCCACCATAGCTTCCCTCCACCTCCAAACGGATTGGGCCCCGCAGGGCCCGAGATCCAGCCCCCTCGCCGCGCCGGGCCCGCGCCGCCGCCGTTCTGCCCGTGGAGGCGCCTCCTCGCATCTCGGCGAGCGTGCCGCTGACCGCCACCGCTCCGGGCCGCCTCCACCCCCCGTTCCTCCTCACCTTTCTCATCCTCTCGCCCCCCTCACCTCCTTCTCCCTCTTATGATACAGGATGTGATGGCTTCTCGCCCTTCGTTGGTTACCCCAAGTGAAAGGTTGAAATGTAGTGCAGCAGCAGTTTTCCCTTGGTGAAGAAACCAAGGTTTGTCTCCAGCAGGACTCCAGAGATGATAAGTAGGTGTTAGTGGCGCAACTGACGCGGACCTTCACACAGGCACAGATAACTTTGTTCCCAACGAAGTTCAGAGAGGTTGTCAATCTCTCCGGTCTTGTTGTTTACAAAGGATAAAACGCAAGGGATAATGATAGCAAATAAAAGCAGTAAAGTAAATGTAGCGTGGAAATAGTGATAAGGATATGTACCGGGATACGTGATGTTACCTAGTGATGTGTCTCTCCCAAAAGATGATAAAATTGCTATGCGAGGTAAACAAATTACAGAAAAGCAATTGACAGGATTATGAACGCACCGCAATGCTAACTATGCTACAAAAGAAAGGAAGAGGCTCAAAAGCACGGGCAGTACGCCAAAATAAGTAGACCTAAATCCATCTGCATCTACTACTAATCATCCACCTTGAGATATATATCCAGAACATCTCGCTGGTATTAAGTTGCGAGCCCCACCCAAAGTGTAAACCCAAAGCAACAGACAACTGCATTAAAAAGAACTCTGCGTAAAGTAAACAATCCTTGTAACCGCGGTTACAAGCATCGTTGTTTTCCCCCTTGTGGCAACAACACATCCCCTAGACTTATGTTTCTGTCACTCAAGCATGTCATCGGGGAGGCATGAACCCACAATCTAGCACAATGTTCCCTCTTGGAGTCACTACCTACTACTTGGCCAAAGCAATAAACAGCAACGGAGAACATGCAAGAATTACTTAGGAAAAAAAATATAAGAGATAAAAACCAAATATATTACTCTATCACAATCTGAACATAATCTCATAATCCATCAGATCCCTCCAAACTCAACATAGCAATAGCAGAAATATTACAAAGGCACCTCGATCATGTAGTGCAGCTCACGAGGTCTAAACAATGAAGATCAAAGAGGGGAGGAGAACATCACATAGCTACTGATCACGGACCCATGGTCCACGGAAAACTACTCACGAGACATCCGGGGAGCATCCATGGTGGAGAGGAGACTCCCGGAGGTCAATCCTCCCTGTAGGAGATATGCCCTAGAGGCAATAATAAATGTTATTATTTATCCCAATGTTCCTAATTATGTTTATATTCCATGCTATAACTGCTATGGTTCTCGAGTCTGCAATAACCACGAGGCTCGGAGGAAGACTCATATGCACGTGTGGAATAATAAACGGATAAAATATATATATTCCTAGTCTCGCCTCTAAGACTAGCTCAAGTGTTGCATGATGGTTCTGTTTTCCTGATCATGGGCATGACTATGCCGGCAATTTTGAGGGCACAATGTTAGAAGAACATTTATGTTGAATCGACCCAGATTGATGTTATGCTATGAGATACATTCGTCACCAGTTAATGGATTATAACACAGAGAAAGTTGAGCGTTTGCATAATTCCTTAGACCATGAGAGTATCGAGTTCCTTCGTACTTGCTTCGTGAACTTTGGGGTTTGTTAAACGTCATCTGTAAAAGGGTGGCTATTACGGCGGCTTACGGGTTGACGGAAAAGTATGACAAGGAACTAGGTAGCTCAAGATTGGGATTTGCTCCTCCGTCGATGGAGAGATATTCTTCGGGCCCTCTCGGTGTTACGGTATCCACCATCGTCTGGCCAGACACAGTGTGATTTGATCACAGGGATGCCGGAACGCGGGAACAAGAAAAGACAACAATACCAGTAACGAGGTAACTGGCATAGTGGACAAGCGTTGATCCACGGGGATGCCGATAAGTCTCACCTCGGGTATTTGTAACATATCGCGAAGCAACAGGAATAGCACACGACAATTGGAGGTTCACTCGAATATTTATTCGTGTGGGTATAGGGGTCAATATGGGTGTCCACGACTCCGATGTTGATCATTGATCGGAAAGTGTTCCGGGTCATGTCTATACTTCACCGAACCTATAGGGTCACACGCTTAAGGGTCATCTATCTGCTGAATACTAGACAGGGAGTCTGAGAGAAAGTCACCGGAATGGTTTCGGAGAAAACGGAAAAGTTCCGGAAAGAGAACACCGGAATAATTTCGGTAAAACCGAAAAGTTGTTTCGGAATATATCATTAAGTCAAAATGATTTCGGCACACGCCTGGAAATTCTTGGAGGGTGCCAGAATTGTTCTGGGAACTTCTGGGATTTTTCCAGAGAGAAAAAACCGGAAATGTTCCGGAGCTGCCGGAACCGCTTTGGTTGCTTTTCGCAGATGAAAATCACTAATCCGGAATTGTTTCGGAACGCGTCCAAAATCCTTTTAGTGGGTACTGGAATTTTTCTAAGACCTACAGAAAAGTTTTGGATTTTACGGTCGCAGATAAATGTCTTCATGAATAGTGGATACACTATTCATGATGATGCAGGCGATGATGCAGCTTGCATGATGATGCAGGCGATGATGCAGCTTGCATGATGATGCAGGCGATGATGCAGCGTGCATGATGATGCAGGCAATGATGCATTTTGGAGGGCATTTTGGGTTTTCCCCCATAGCCTCTCACCCTATAAATAGGGGTGGAGAGGGGTCTCTCAAATCTGATCCAAGTTCTCACTTGAACTCTCAACAAGTGCCATTGCATGATCTGGCTTTCTTCTCTCCCTCCCACGAAATAGTTTCGTAGAGCCGAAAGGTTGTCTGGGTTCCGGCAGGAACTAGTTCTGGACGGCGAAGCCCTGCCGGATAGATGACACCGTATGTGTGCAACCCCGTAGAGAGGTCGTAGTTTCGATCTTTTGCCCGAGGGACTGTTCGAGGGTCCTCCCGAAGGGCTGTCCGAGTTACCGTTCAAGTTTCGAGGGTCCTCCCGAAGGGCTGTCCGTGACATCGTTCGAGGGACTGTCCGACCGCCTCTCAGAGCGCTGTCCGAGGAGCAGACGAGGGAGAACATCCTCGCGGTTGGGAGGTTGTAAATCCTAGCTGCGGGGGTCTGCACCAACGATCTACATCGACTCTACTTCCACTGCGCTACGAGTCGGTATCGATCAGATCAAAACCTTGTATGCAGTCTCCATAGTGGTCCTAGGTTGTTCGTAGTGCGGAAATTTTTTGTTTTCTGCCGCGTTCCCCTACAGTGGTATCAGAGCCGTGCTATGCGTAGATGCATGTTGCGATCTAGAATACATAGAGATGTATGGGTATTGCATAATATAATTTTGGAGTAGATCAGATCTATTGCTGAAAATTATTTATGCGGGTGGCAGATGAAATCTGTTACCCGATGTTCTTGTTGCTTCCCTGGAATTTGTGTATTTCTGATCTCAATAACAGTATGGTGGAGTTTCAAAGTTCTGGCAATCTGCGATCCTGATTTATCAAAGAAGTGCTAACAGTTCGTTGAATTCCACCGTAGTTAGAGAAAGAAGAAATTCTGCAGACTAAAGGGCAATGCAGATATGATCTGCACGGGGATCACGCGTATGACGAAGTTCAGTATGGGGCTCGAGATTTTATTATCTCGTGTTTCATACACCCCGCAAAGTTAATCTAGCGACTTGAATAATCATGCTTGATGATAAACGTTGGTAGCTGCGGTTTAAGTCAAAACCTTAGAAGCCACGTAAAATAAAATTTTGCATAAACCGATTAGAGGCGTCTAACTTGGTTTTGCAGGATGTGCATGTGATGTGGTATAGCAAAGCTCATATTAATTTGATTATGTATGAGATGACTATATAATGTAAATTTATTAACATGACCTGCGTGTCATGATTCGGCATGATGGCTGGAGCCATATGATTGTCACTTTAATGACCTGCGAGTCAACCTTATGTAATGCACTTATTTTATTAGCTATAGAGATAGCAATATTATTTGGTGCATCGACAAGGTGGTGGCAAACTTCGCGAAGGTGAACTCCGACGCAAATGCCAAAGACGAAGCAATACTTGACTTCTCCGTCAGAAGGGGCTATACCATATCATGCAATTATGAATTACCTGAGATGTTTATCCCTTAAGTTGCACCCTTCTTGATTGCGCGGTAGTCGATTTTTATTAGGGTGATCTCTCACTTAAAATATCAAGTAGTTAGTGTTCTCCCAAATGTAGCACCGTCACAGCATCTATCCTTTCGGGGTGCGCCATGGATGCATGGGTACGAATGATTGGAGAAATGTAAGGCGGGTGAGGTCAGACCTCGCAGCAAGATCACTTGGTTGTCTTGACGTTCATGGCAGGATCGTCCTGAGCTCGAAACACACGCATCGAAAGATGAACAAGAGTCACATAGAGATGTGATCGGCAAGTTGGCCTACCAAATCAAAATCCTCGTCATGAGATGATGATTCTATGGCGTTGTATTGATATTTGGATCTTGAATCACTCATAATCAATTTTGAGAGATATTGATTTGAGTGGGAGCGCATTTTAGAATTAACTTGTTTAATTCTGAGTGCAATTAATTATGAACACTGTCTAAGTATAATTTGCTAATAGTTGTAGAATAATGGCTCGCGTTTCCACCTTCCCTATTAAAATTGAATAAGCTGTTAAATGTCTGGTTAAAACTTTACGGTTGGTAACGTAATGCGAGGATTGTCCTCAAGAGTGCCGAGAAGGATTTTGTCCTATCGCATGCTTTCGGTGTCCTCCCGCTAATGCTATGGATGATGTGACTCTCGTTCTTCGATCCAAAAGCTAGAATTCCATTGTGGTCAAGTGCAATACGTTTGCTTCCATAAGACCCGAACTTCACAAGTTTGGGATAGTTATGTAATATTCATGGAACTGAAAATTGTTTTCAGATACAGACAAAGGCTAAAAGATATGAGATATCCAAAGCAATATTTGTTTGCAAAGTATTAGTAAAGTGTTTACTGGGCATTTGACTGATAGGAGAGGGATCCAGAAGAACGCCTGTCATATGATGAAGGTGAACAAAACAAACAACTTAAAGAGAAAGGAAATGTCCAAAGGGTGTTAGTGTGACTCACACGCCTAGGAAGTCCGGGGCTAACGCCGCTCTTAAAGTTGGGTGCTTCTTCTGAGAGTAGGAGAAATATTGAAAGTTAAACTTTAAGAAGTATAAAGGCAAAAAGGAAAGAAGACTGGAATATCCAGCTCATGTATGAATGTCATACAAGTTTTTGATGTATAGAAGGCTGGTCAAAAATATAGTTCTTGGGAATTATGGTTAAACATGTTAATCACTAATTCTTGGGTATTGTGAGTTAAATCACAAAGATACCCGCTCGATTGCATTCTGTTGAAACTCGATGTAAGAACTACAACGGCCTAAAAGACTTGCCAGTAATGAGGTTTAGATACGCGCTGGGAACATAGTAAAAGTTACTATACCTTCCATCGGTGTATCACCATCTGTATTTATTTTCATAATTCGTTTTAGAGTTTTATACACTCTAGCCCATTGCATAAAGTATGTTGCAAGAAGGTTGTTCATAAAAGAACAATTGTTGTTCAGTATTATGAATAACATAAAGGGCCATGCTTCCATCGGGGATGCGATGTATGTTACGAATATTGATGGTAATATGATACATCCATAACAATGACGCTAAATGTCGAAAGACTAAAAGAATACCACATATGTGTGGCACTGCATTTGGTCACATTGGAGAAACCCGCATGGAGAAATTCCATAATGATGGATTTTAAAGTCATTTGATTATGAATCATCTGACACTTGCAACCTTCGTCCGAAAGGTCAAGTGACTGAAATACCGTTCACAGGCCATAAGGAACGAGCAACAAACTTATTCGTGATCATACATTTTGATGTATGTAGTCCGATAAATGTTGTTACTAGTAGTGGAAGTTATTGTAACAAGAAAATTATGTTTCTACAATTCGATTGCAGAAAGGAATATTTTGAGTTACAAGTTTAGCGAATGTCTGATGAGTTATGAAAAGAGTTTTCATAACTTACACCTCCCGGAACACCACTGCAAGTGGAAAGTCCGTGAAGAATTAATCGAACCATTCATGACATGGTAAGATCAAAGATGACATAAATAAATTTGCCATTATCCCTTTTAATGTAATGCTTTAGAGACTGCGGCTTTTACACTGAAAAGAGCGCCATCAGGTCTGTTGAAATGACGCCATGGTATGGTACGCCCAACCATGTTTTATCTTTTCTTAACATTTGGAATATGGGGCTTGTGTAAACTGTTTACAAACCTATTCCAAATCAGACAAGTGCTACTTTGTAGGTTATCCCAAATTATTGGGAATTCCTCCACCACTATACCGAGGCAAAAGGTTTTGCCACAAAGAACGGTATGCTTTTAAAGAGAATGGTTCTTGCAAAAAGGTGAGTTGGAGGACAGTGCAACTCGACGAGATAACAGTATCTTCGTCATCAGATCAAAGGAAAGGAACCTTGGAAGTGATTCCAGAGTTTCCTACTGCGACTGATACGGAAGCTCCTACATGAGACGTATGGACTTCGGTCGAACTTGCAGCTGAACCACGTAGGCAAAACCCATGCAAACCTCTCAGGTGCGCAAACTAGATATTGTTGTTAGACAACAGTATACCTACGATAATCAAGGAAGCGATGATGGGCCCTGACTCCGGAATTGGCTAAATGCCAATACAATCCGAGATAGTTTCCTTATAAATAAGTCAAGATTGTATCTTGATGGACCATTCGGAAGACTTTGAGTCTAACGAATATTAATGGAACTATAAACAGATACGGATAAAAATGTTTTATCCATAAAGCTCGACTTGTTGCTTATAACAAATTCAAGGAATTAACTACAGCGAGATTGTCTCTCCGTAGCGATGCTTAAAGTCGGTTCGGGTTAAACTAGCAATTAATACATATTTCATTCATGAGATATGAAACATGGATGCCAAAAGGATTTCCATAAGATGGAAATACTACCTCGGACTTGCATATGATACAGTCCAAGGTATTTTGTCAGTCCAGAGGATGCTGGTGAGTATGCAAACTTCCGAGTTCCTACGATGGACAAAAGAGAGCATAATGGAGTTGGAATCTTCGATTTTGATGAAATAGTCAAAAGAGTTTGATTTCATCAATGGATAACGAAGATGCTTGTGGCTACAAGAAAGTAAGTGGGAGCATAATAATATTTCTAAAAACCTTGTGTGCCTGACACATTGTTGATCAGAAATAATATAAACTTCTTGACACGAATTAGGACTTCATTGAAAATAGTCTTTCGATGAAGTGCTTGGGCTAAGTAGCCTTGATATTAGGCATAATTATCTAAGAGATAGAATTGCCTAATAGGGCTAAGCCAAAATACATACTGACAAGATGCCAAAACAATTTAGCATTAAAAACGACAAGGAGTGATTCTTGCCAAAGTCACATGGAAAGAGTTTTTGCAAGACTCAGTGTCCCAAAACACTGATGAGCAAATTACATGATGGAGATTCCACACACCTTCGTGTTGGGATTAATCATGTATTCCATGGTATGTAAAACAACCAGATATGTCCAATACTCCAAAGTTGTTGCGAGTATAGATACCAAAGTGATCAAAGAACTGATCGTGGGACAACAGTGAAAAATGTCATTGAGTACTAAAGTAGCACTGATGACATGATTTCTCGCAAGAAGAGATTATGAAGTACTTGTTGTAAGTAATTACATCGATACGGTCTTCATCAATGCTCCATGCGATTTTCGATTTGAGTTAAAGTTTTTTTGTGTTTAATACACAATATGGTGGAACAGTAAGTTGGAATTGTTCATAACAGGTTACTGTGGCGAAATTCTATAACAAATGGCTATGTATGTTGCTGCTTTAGAAGCAACCAAGAAAATGTTGAATCATATAGTTCATTCATGAACTTAGTATGGTTCCAATATGGCTTTGGTCAATGGAACACTATTGAAGATAGTTGCTCCATAGCTCAGTCTGAGTAATCAAGGTTCGACTAGTAATTCGCATATATACAAAGCCAAGTCCACACAAAATATGAATTTTGTGAAAGCGTGAAAACGCGAGGATATGCAAAGATACACACGGAGTTGAAGTTGTCAGATCCGTTGGACATCCGGCTATACCACATGTGAAGCATATTTTACACCAGTATGCCGTAGGTGTAAAGTGCATTAGCATTGACTAGATTATTGACTCTAGTGCAAGTGGGAGTCTGTAGGAGATATGCCCTAGAGGCAATAATAAATGTTATTATTTATCCCCATGTTCCTAATTATGTTTATATTCCATGCTATAACTGCTATGGTTCTCGAGTCTGCAATAACCACGAGGCTCGGAGGAAGACTCATATGCACGTGTGGAATAATAAACGGATAAAATATATATATTCCTAGTCTCGCCTCTAAGACTAGCTCAAGTGTTGCATGATGGTTCTGTTTTCCTGATCATGGGCATGACTATGCCGGCAATTTTGAGGGCACAATGTTAGAAGAACATTTATGTTGAATCGACCCAGATTGATGTTATGCTATGAGATACATTCGTCACCAGTTAATGGATTATAACACAGAGAAAGTTGAGCGTTTGCATAATTCCTTAGACCATGAGAGTATCGAGTTCCTTCGTACTTGCTTCGTGAACTTTGGGGTTTGTTAAACGTCATCTGTAAAAGGGTGGCTATTACGGCGGCTTACGGGTTGACGGAAAAGTATGACAAGGAACTAGGTAGCTCAAGATTGGGATTTGCTCCTCCGTCGATGGAGAGATATTCTTCGGGCCCTCTCGGTGTTACGGTATCCACCATCGTCTGGCCAGACACAGTGTGATTTGATCACAGGGATGCCGGAACGCGGGAACAAGAAAAGACAACAATACCAGTAACGAGGTAACTGGCATAGTGGACAAGCGTTGATCCACGGGGATGCCGATAAGTCTCACCTCGGGTATTTGTAACATATCGCGAAGCAACAGGAATAGCACACGGCAATTGGAGGTTCACTCGAATATTTATTCGTGTGGGTATAGGGGTCAATATGGGTGTCCACGACTCCGATGTTGATCATTGATCGGAAAGTGTTCCGGGTCATGTCTATACTTCACCGAACCTATAGGGTCACACGCTTAAGGTTCATCTATCTGCTGAATACTAGACAGGGAGTCTGAGAGAAAGTCACCGGAATGGTTTCGGAGAAAACGGAAAAGTTCCGGAAAGAGAACACCGGAATAATTTCGGTAAAACCGAAAAGTTGTTTCGGAATATATCATTAAGTCAAAATGATTTCGGCACACGCCTGGAAATTCTTGGAGGGTGCCAGAATTGTTCTGGGAACTTCTGGGATTTTTCCAGAGAGAAAAAACCGGAAATGTTCCGGAGCTTCCGGAACCGCTTTAGTTGCTTTTCGCAGATGAAAATCACTAATCCGGAATTGTTTCGGAACGCGTCCAAAATCCTTTTAGTGGGTACTGGAATTTTTCTAAGACCTACAGAAAAGTTTTGGATTTTACGGTCGCAGATAAATGTCTTCATGAATAGTGGATACACTATTCATGATGATGCAGGCGATGATGCAGCTTGCATGATGATGCAGGCGATGATGCAGCTTGCATGATGATGCAGGCAATGATGCATTTTGGAGGGCATTTTGGGTTTTCCCCCATAGCCTCTCACCCTATAAATAGGGGTGGAGAGGGGTCTCACACATATCTATAATTTCTGCTTGCTCCATGCATGTGTTTGTGTGACTTTTCCATGATTTGCTTGAACTTTCATGCACTTTTGAGCATATTTGGACTAATCTATTAACCCAGTGCTGTTGGATACGTGTCCTAGAGGAAAATTAATAAAGATATTTGTCACATATCTATTTGTTCATAATACGTTGTATACTATGCTAGAACTGTATTAAGCGGAAACATTAATACACGTGTGGTATATAACAACCTGGTCCCTAGTTAACTCAGGCATACTAGCTCATTGGGCAATCGATGATCAAGGTTTCCTGATCATGAGATGTAGACTGTCTATTGACAATGAGGTCATATCATTAGGAGAATGATGTGATGGACACCCACCCACCTATAGCATTGCAGTGTGATCAAGTCACATAGTTCAGCATTGCGATGACTTAATAACATAGTGACTCAATCCTTAGACCGTGATGATCATACATAATTGCTATCTATTAGGATGCTTTGAGTACATCAACCGTTACACTGAAACATGGTAACCATGAAGGTGTGTCTTGGGTAATCCGAAGTAGATATGTTGAGGAGTATGAAATAGATCAGAACGGGATTTGTCCATCCGAGTGACGGATAGGTACTCTGGGCCCACTCGGTGATATTGCATCAACAACTAGCTAGTGACTAGGTCACATGAGATGTAATATGCACAGACGAGTAAACATGTTTGTCAGAGACGAGGGAGAACTAGGTATTGGATACCGACGATCATACCTCGGACAAACATAGTACCGCAGCACAAAGGGATCAAGTCATATTGTTAACGGTTCAACAACGAAGAAGTTTATTCGATGGAAGCGCAGGGGCACATCAAGGATTGTAACCAGATCCCACATGATGGTCATTGGTCAGAGAGTGTCTCAATCATGTCTACTGTTTCCCGAATGGTAGGGTGTCACACTTAAGGGAAATCGATGCATTAAGGACAGATTCGGGTTCATCGGTGAAATAAGTGAGAACACCGGAATTGTTTCGGGAGGTGCCAGAAGTTGTTCCGGATATTTTGAAAGGATCAAAATAAAGTTTATTGATGTTTAAATATGTTTTATTATTTAATTGACAGAATTAAATATTAAAAATGATTTAAATATTAATTAAACAGGTGAAAAAGGCATATGGGCCTAAAGATGCCCATGAGGGGAGAAGGGGGTTTCCCCCCTTGGCCCATGGCGCCAAGGGGGGGCCTTGGACCCCTCCCTAGCCGCACCCTTCCCCCTTTGGGATTTTAGTCCCACATGGGGGAGGGGAGGAGGTTCCCCCTCCTTGGCCTATATAAGGAGGGGTAGGGTGCCCTTTTTCATCCATCCCATTGAGTTCTTTCTCTCTCTCTTTCTTCGACCTAGAGCGGACTCCCCTTGTTTGGAGTTTGCACCTGGTTGGGGGTTTCACCATCATCCGAACGCCGTCGCGCTGCCGGAATCGGGATCCGGATCAGTCTTCTTTCCGCTGCTCTTCTGGTTCGGAGCCCGGAGGGACAACGGTTGCACCGTACGTGTGTAATCCCCCGAGGCACTACACATGTGGTGCTACGTCATCGCCGGAGGTTCTTCAACACGACAGGTAGGTCGTAGGATCAGAGCCTACGCCAACCACGTTCGAGGAACGTTTCCCTCTTTCGGTCTTCAAAGGTATGAACACCGATTCCTTCCGTTACATACATCAACATAACATAGATCTTGGGTTTGGGAATCGTAGTTCGAAAAATTATTGTTTTCTGCCCCGTTCCCCAACAAGTGCACCCAGCAGCCAGTTCCTGTTTTCTGCTGTTTTTATATTTCAGGTTTTCCGGCCATTAAAAGTGCTCCAAAAAATCTGGAAAAATCAGATAAAAAATTAGCGACTCGGAAGCTTCCGGAATCACCAAGGTAGCGGAGGGGGGCCACCACCAGGAGACCAGGAGGCCTCCTGGCTGCCTGGTGGTTCCCCTCGACACCCCCTCCGCCTATATTTAGCCCTCGGGGTGGAAACCCCTAATATCGAAGTTCTTTTTCCAGAAGCGATTCCGATCTCCGCCGCCATCGCCAACAAGCTTCGGGGGGACAGAATTCCTGTGCCGGCACCCTGCCGGGACGGGGAACTGCCCCCGGAATCATCTCCATCGACGTTGTTTCCTCCCTCCACGATGCGGGAGTAGTCCCTCCTTGGGGCTGAGGTTTCTACCAGTAGCTATGTGTTCTTCTCTCTCTCCCATGATGTGATCTTCGTTGTGATCATAGGCTATGTTAATCTAGGGTGATCCCATGATATTTCCCCTTCATCTATGTATTAGATTGATGTACTCACTTGATCTTATCTAGTATAATCCCCGAGACCATGGTGAGAGCGGTCTATTGGACATGGATTAGAAGAATATTTTCATGAG
The DNA here is from genome assembly GCA_950022295.1 of Bromus sterilis. Lineage (NCBI taxonomy): Eukaryota > Viridiplantae > Streptophyta > Magnoliopsida > Poales > Poaceae > Bromus > Bromus sterilis. The sequence goes on from OX465596.1 coordinate 14,194,730, forward strand.
TGATTTCCTCTTTTGTGTGTTGATTTAAGATTGAGAGTCTCATGGTGCTTGTCTTTGACTATCCTTGAGATATGCTGTGGTGATTGTGGTACTCTCTTTGGATGGCCGCGGTGACATTGGGAAAGCTAGGGTCGAGAGAAATGAAGTTTCTGAAGCTTTCTTTTCGGCAAAATGGAAGAGCACAGCAGCATGACTGAGCCCGTAATCAAAATGTCTGACTATGTTCAACGCCTAAATGACCTGGAATTTAAGATTCCGGATGAAATGTCGATTGATAGGGTGTTGCGTTCGCTGCCCCTAGCTACGAGAGTTTTGTGTTGTAATACAACATGCAAGGAATGGTTAAGAACCTTTCTGAGTTGTTCACCATACTCAAGATTGCTGAAATGGAAATCAAGAAGGAGCATAGCTGCACCAAGTACTTAGAAGATAAGAAGGCCGGGAAGGTTGGTGGAAGAGACATGGATATATTTGATATACATGTTATTGATGTTTTACTAACAAGTGCTCGGAGCAACATCTGGATATTTGATACCGGATCAGTTGCTCACATCTGTAAGTCCCATGAGGGGCTACAGAATAAACGACTCTTGCGGAAGAATGAAGTGACGATGTGCATTGGAAACGGTTCCAAGGTTGATGTAATGTCCATTGGCACGCTTCGTCTCAGTCTCCCTTTGGGATTGATTCTTGTTTTGAATAACTGTTATTATGTACCCGCGTTGAGTATGAACATTGTGAGTGTCCATTATTCTTTTAAATCTAAGACAACTGGTTGTTCGATTTATAAGAATAATGTCTTATATGTTCATGCAGCGGTGCGTAATAACACATGACGATGTGGCATTGTCGTCTTGGTCATATTGGCATAAAACGCATGAAGAAGCTCCATTCTGATGGACTTCTGGAGTCATTAGATTTTGAATCTCTTGACACGTGCGAGCCATGCCGGGCAAAATGACAAGGACTCCATTCAATGGAATAATGGAGCGTGCGGTAGAATTATTGGGAATCATACATACTGATGTATGTGGACCAATGAATATCACCACACGCAATGGATTTCGTTACGTCGTGAACTTCACGGATGACTTGAGTAGATACGGGTATTTCTACTTAATGAAACATAAGTCTGAAACCTTTGAAAAGTTCAAGGAATTTCAGAGTGAGGTCGAGAATCAACCCGGGAAGAAAATCAAGCACCTTCGATCTGATCGAGGTGGCGAGTATTTAAGTCACGAGTTTGGCACTCATCCGAAGACTTGTGGCATTGTACCACAACTTACGCCAGCTGGAACACCTCAGCGAAACGGTGTGTCCGAGCGACGTAATCACTATTGGATAGTGTGCGGTCAATGATGTCTCATACCGACTTACCTACATCATTCTGGGGGTATGCATTAGAAACTGCCGCTTACGTTCTTAATAGGGTACCGTCCAAATCCGTGAAGACAACACCGTTTGAAGAATGGGTTGGCAAGAAACCAATGTTGTCTTACCTGAAAATTTGGGGTTGTGAGGCTTACGTTAGGAAACTTCAGCCTGACAAACTTGAATCTAAGGCGGAGAAATGCATCTTTGTGGGATATCCAAAGGAAACTGTTGGATACACCTTCTACAACCAGACTGAGGGCAAAACGTTTGTCTCCAAGACTGGACGCTTTGTTGAGAAAGAGTTTCTCTCGAAAGAATTGAGTGGGAGGAAAATAGACCTCAACGATATGATTGAACAATCACTCCAAGTGGAAGACATGGCAATGGAAGTTGTTCCGGAACCACCTTCCGTAGTGGGAGCTGAAGAGAACGATCATCATGATATTCATAACGATCGTGACATACATGATGATCTTGATCAAGATGAAGAGGATCCTATTGTACCCCGCAGGTCATCAAGAGTCTGAAATAAAGTTGAGTTTTATGGACAGCTTGTCAATGCAGTCATGTTAAATGAACCTGACGAACCTGCGAACTACAAAGAAGCAATGGAGGGACCCGAGTCCGAGAAATGGCTGGAAGCCATGAAATCCGAGATAGACTCCATGTATGCCAACAAAGTATGGACTTTGGTGGATATTCCCGAGGACCGAAAGGCCGTCGAGAATAAGTGGATATTCAAGAAAAAGACTGACGCAGACATAAATGTATCTGTGTACAAAGCTCGACTTGTCGCAAAAGGTTTCCGACAAGTTCAAGGAGTTGACTATGAAGAGACTTTCTCTCCCGTAGCGATGCTGAAGTGTATCCGGATATTACAAGCAATTGATTCCTATCATGATTATGAAATATGGCAGATGGATGTGAAAACCGCGTTCCTTACTGGTAACATTGAGGAAGAGTTGTACATGGTACAACCGGAAGGTTTTATTGATCCTAAGGACGCTGGTAAGGTATGCAAACTTCAACGGTCCATTTATGGGTTGAAGCAAGCATCTCGGAGCTGGAACCTTCGATTTGATGAGGTGATCAAAGCATTTGGATTTGTCCAAAATGTCGAAGAATTCTGTGTTTATAAGAACGTGAGTGGGAGCTCTGTAGCATTCCTAGTACTATATGTGGATGACATATTGTTGATAGGGAATGATGTAAAATTTCTGGAGAGCGTGAAGGAATACTTAAATGGACAGTTTTCCATGAAGGACCTAGGTCAAGCTGCATATATATTAGGCATTAAAATCTATAGAGATAGATCAAGACGCCTATTAGCACTGAGTCAGAGAACTTACCTTGAGAAGATATTTAAAAGGTTCAATATGGATAACGCCAAGAGAGGCCTCTTGCCCGTTATGAAAGGAAGTAAATTGAGTGTGACTCAATGCCCAGCAACAGCGAAATAAAGGGAGGAAATTTCCTGAAAGCCCTATGCTTCAGCCATAGGTTCTATCATGTATGCTATGCTGTGTACTCGACCAGATGTGGCCCTAGCGGTTAGTCTGACTAATCATTACCAAAGTAATCCTGGAATGGATCATTGGATTGCAGTAAAGAATGTCCTTAAGTACTTACTAAGAACTAAGGACCTGGTTCTCGTCTATGGGGGATGTGGAAAAGAGCTTGCCGTAATAGGTTACGTCAATGCTAGTCTTGGTACTGATCCCGATGACTCGAAATCTCAGACGGTATACGTATTCATGTTGAATGGTGGTGCGATTAGCTGGAGGAGCGGCAAGCAGTCAGTCGTCGCCCAATCTATGATGGAGTCGGAGTATATTGCCTCTTGTGAAGCGTCAAATGAAGTGCATTGGCTTAAGAAGTTCGCCATCGAGCTTGGCGTATTCCCTAGTTGCACTGACCCCGTTAGCATTTATTGCGACAATACGGGTGCCATTGCTAACGCAAGGGAGCCGAGGACTCACTCTACAGCTAAGAATATTCTCCGACGTTTCCATGTGACGCGAGACTACGTCAAGGATGGTCGTACTAGGATTTGCAAAATACATACGGATCTGAACCCGTCAGACCCAATGAATAAACCTCTTCGACAGGGCAAGTTTGAGAAACACCGAGAGACTATTGGTGTTAGATACATACCTGATGTAAACTAGTGTAATTTTACTCTAGTGCAAGTGGGAGACTGTTGGATATGTGCCCTAGAGGCAAATTAATAAAGATATTTGTCACATATCTATTTGTTCATAATACGTTGTATACTATGCTAGAACTGTATTAAGCGGAAACATTAATACACGTGTGGTATATAACAACCTGGTCCCTAGTTAACTTAGGCATACTAGATCATTGGGCAATCGATGATCAAGGTTTCCTGTTCATGAATGTGAACTGTCTATTGACAATGAGTTCATATCATTAGGAGAATGATGTGATGGACACACACCCACCTATAGCATTGCAGTGTGATCAAGTCACATAGTTCAGCATTGCGATGACTTAATAACATAGTGACTCAATCCTTAGACCGTGATGATCATATATAATATGCACAGACGAGTAAACATGTTTGTCAGAGACGAGGGAGAACTAGGTATTGGATACCGACGATCATACCTCGGACAAACATAGTACCGCAGCACAAAGGGATCAGGTCATATTGTTAACGGTTCAACGGCAAAGACGTTTATTCGATGGAAGCGTAGGGGCACATCATGGATTGTAACCAGATCCCACATGATGGTCATTGGTCAGAGAGTGTCTCGATCATGTCTACCGTTTCTCAAACCGTAGGGTGTCACACTTAAGGGCAATTGATGCATTAAGGACAGATTCAGGTTCATTGGTGAAATAAGAGAGAACACCGGAATTGTTTCGGGAGGTGCCAGAAGCTGTTCCGGATATTTTGAAAGGTTCAAAATAAAGTTTATTGATGTTTAAATATGTTTTATTATTTAATTGACATAATTAAATATTAAAAAGGATTTAAATATTAATTAAAAAGGTGGAAAAGGCATATGGGCCTAAAGAGGCCCATGAGGGGAGAAGGGGGTTTTCCCCCTTGGCCCATGGCGCCAAGGGAGGGGCCTTGGCCCCCTCCCTAGCCGCACCCTTCCCACCCTTTGGGAGTTTAGTCCCACATGGGGGAGGGGAGGAGGTTCCCCCCTCCTTGGCCTATATAAGGAGGGGTAGGGTGCCCTTTTTCATCCATCCAATTGAGTTCTTTCTCTCTGTCTTTCTCCGACCTAGAGCGGACTCCCCTTGTTTGGAGTTTGCACCTGGTTGGGGGTTTCACCATCATCCGAACGCCGTCGCGCTGCCAGAATCGGGATCCAGATCAGTCTTCTTTCCGCTGCTCTTCTGGTTCGGAGCCCGGAGGGACATCGGTTGCACCGTACGTGTGTAATCCCCCGAGGCACTACACGTGTGGTGCTACTTCATCGCCGGAGGTTCTTCAACACGACAGGGAGGTCGTAGGATCAGAGTCTACGCCAGCCACGTTCGAGGAACGTTTCCCTCTTTCGGTCTTCAAAGGTATGAACACCGATTCCTTCCGTTACATACATCAGCATAGCATAGATCTTGGGTTTGGAATCGTAGTTGGAAAAATTATTGTTTTCTTCCCCGTTCCCCAACAAGTGCACCCAGCTGCCAGTTGCTGTTTTCTGCTGTTTTTGTATTTCAGGATTTCCGGCCATTAAAAGTACTCCAAAAAATCCAGAAAAGTCAGATAAAAAATCAACGACCCGGAAGCTTCCGGAATCACCAAGGTAGCGGAGGGGGGCCACCACCAGGAGACCAGGAGGGTCCTTGGCACGACCCTACCCTAGGCCGCGCCAGGAGGCCTCCTGGCTGCCTGGTGGGTCCCCTCGACACCCCCCTCCGCCTATATTTAGCCCTCGGGGTGGAAACCCCTAATATCGAAGTACTTTTTCCAGAAGCGATTCCGATCTCCGCTGCCATCGCCAACAAGCTTCGGGGGGACAGAATTCCTGTGTCGGCACCCTGCCAGGACGGGGAAGTGCCCCCGGAATCATCTCCATCGACGTTGTTTCCTCCCTCCATGATGCGGGAGTAGTCCCTCCTTGGGGCTGAGGTTTCTACCAGTAGCTATGTGTTCTTATCTCTCTCCCATGATGTGATCTTCGTTGTGATCAAAGGCTATGTTGATCTAGGGTGATCCCATGATATTTCCCCTTCATCTATGTATTAGATTGATGTACTCACTTGATCTTATCTAGTATAATCCCCGAGACCATGGTGACAGCGGTCTATTGGACATGGATTAGAAGAACATTTTCAAGAGTGATTTCCTCTTTTGTGTGTTGATTTAAGATTGAGTGTCTCTTGGTGCTTGTCTTTGACTATCCTTGAGATACGTTGTGGTGATTGTGGTACTCTCTTTGGATGGCCGCGGTGACATTGGGAAATCCATAGATTGAGAACTATGAACTTTGAGGTGTGCTTTCGTAGCCCTACATAATTCTCGTCCTCTCTTGACCACAAAGGAATGACCTCCGAGTGCGTCTCCAATGCATGTTTTACTGGAAATATTGTGTGATTAGATTATGTTAATGTTGTTGGGAGTAGCCACTAGTGAAAGTATGAAGCCTAGGCCTTGTTTCCACCATTGCAATACCGTTTGTGCTCACGTTTACCACTTGTGTCCTTTCTGCACTTTTTATTAAAGATTTATAGTACTTTGTTTTGCCACACCTATCACCTATATTTTACCATCTCTTCGCCGAACTAGTGCACCTATACAACTCCTAGTTGTATTAGGTGTGGTTGGGACACAAGAGACTTCTTGTATCTTAATTCCAGGGTTGCTTGAGAGAGACCATCTTCAACCTCTACTTCCCTGAGTTCGATAAACCTTAGGTCATCCACTTGAGGGAAATTGCTGCTGTCCTACAAACCTCTGTGCTTGGAGGGCCAACATAGTCTACAAGAATAGAAGCGTGCGTAGACATCAAGCTATTTCTGGCGCCGTTGCCGTGGAGGTAAGCATTTAAGGTATATCTTTAGATCTTGCAATTAAATCTTTTCGTTTCTTGTTTTTATTTTCACTAGTTAGGCTTATGGAAAACAACAATAATATTATGAGAGAGCTTTATGAGCTCTACCTTGAGTTGGGACATGAAGTGTTTGAAGAGAAAATCAAAAAGCCTATGGATCTTTACTATTTGCACAACACTCATGATAGTATCAATGTTATTAGTATGTCTTCTTTGAATACCTTTGATCCTAATGATAGGAAAAGCTATCAGCTTGGGGATGCTACGCTTTATGAAGATGATCTTTTTAGCCCCCCAAGTTTTGATGAGGAAATTTATTTTGATGATACTTTGCCTCCTATCTATGATGATTATTGTGATGACACTTATGCTATAAAGAATAAATGTTTGCAAGTGTATCATGATAAGAATGATTCATGTGATAGCTAGTTTCTTGAGTTTGCTCCCACTATTACTAATGAGAAGGATTTTGCTTATGTGAAGAGTAATAAATTTTCTATGCTTGTGGATCATGATAAGAAAGTTTTATGTGATACTTATATTGTTGAGTTTATTCATGATCCCACTGAAAATTATTATGAGAGGGGAACATATGCTTATAAATATTTCAATAATATCAAGTTCCCTCTCTTTATGTTGAAGGTTTTGAAGTTGCATTTATTTTGCCTCCCTATGCTAATATCTTTATGCTTCACTGAGTTATTTCTCTACAAGATCCCTTTGCATAGGAAGCATGTTAGACTTAAATGTTTTTGTTATTTTCCTATTGATGCTCTCTTTTTTCCTTCAACTCTTATTCCTTATTCCTATGAGAGCATCATTAAAATCTTAAGCCTATCTTTATGGCTATAAAGAAAGAGCTCTAGGAAGACAACCCTTGTTATCTTTAGTTTGAGTTTTTTACTTTCAGTTTTTAGTGGTCTTGATGATTGTTACTACTGTAGCAACATCATTGTATCTTTATTTTCAATCTTTGTACCAAGTCTAGCCTCCGATTGCAAGAAACTTCAAAAGTTGTGACATGCTGTCCAGAAAACAGATTCTGTCCTTGGACGGAAAAATTAGCCTAAAATCACCATATCATATTTTTGATCTGAATTTTTTGACAGCGTGCTCCATACAATTGAATTTCGAGCGTCTGTTCTGAGTTTTTTTATTCGAGTTGCAGAAGTACCCCTAAAAAATTCTTTACTACCTGCTGTTCCGTTTTTCACAGATTGTGCCATGTTTTGTCTCTCCTAAATTTTGCAAACCTTAAGCTTGCCTTTTCTTTGCAAAACCTTTGTGGAAATGTTGAGAAACAATATCTCTTCAAGAATATCTTTATATCCAGTGGAATTTTTTTATTTATTAAGGGTACTAACCTCTCTAATTAGCTTATGATGAGTTATGTATGAAGGGAGTTTTGAAGTGTGCGATGGAAGATGATGAAATAAGATTCGGGAGTGTCAAGCGCTCAAGCTTGGGGATGCCCCCATGCATCCCCAACAAATATTCAAGGAGACTCAAGCGTCTAAGCTTGGGGATGCTCCTGTGCATCCCCTTCTCCATCGACAATCATGTTCGTCCTTTGTTTCACTATATTTTTATCACTTCATGTGTTATGTGCTATGCTTGGAGCGTCTCGTTCTTATGTTTTATTTTTAGTTTTCTTTAGCTTTGCTTGCTGTTCATAACAAGTTAGATCCCGTCTTACTTTGTGTGGGAGAGAAACACGCTCCACTTTCAAAATTTAGAACACATAATAGGATTCTTCATGCCTATCTTTTTGCTGTTATGTGTTCTTTATCTTTTCGTAGCTACTACCATGTCTAGTTTTAGTCTTAGTTTGTCTTAGCAATAGCCTTGGATTTTGTTTAGTTTGTCGCTGGAACTCTCTTTATTTTTCATGTTTATCTTGTTAAGAGAGTTGGTTGTTGCACTGAGTTATGTCTTGTTTTTGAGAAGTAGGTGATTGAGGCGGATAATGCTAACGTAGACCGAGCTACACGTAGCCCTTTAGTTTGAATAAGTTATAAAATGTGTTTTATATTATTCAAAAAGCATTGAATTTTTTTATGAATATATATACACATGTATATGACATATGTGAAAATTTTCGTACCATTATACTTTCACATGTGGCGTATAAAAAAACCAAATATTTGATTTTAAATGGGCCTTTTTGTTGTTGGTTTTGGGCTGAATTTTTCTTTGCAGAGTTCATATTACAATATTTTTAAGCCAAATTTGACATGTTCATATGGAATACATATAAGTTTTCATAGATTTTTTTCAGATTTTTTAGAACTTTTAAATATGTTTTACGATTTTTTATAAATAAAGGGCTATGTGTAGCTCGGCCTCTAGAAATTCGCACTCGTGATTGAGGTTGCTATTTAATTTCAGTAGTAACTTCCAATAGTTTTGAGGCATTGATGTGAGTAATGTTTGAACTTTTGGTGTCAAGAGCTCTATCCTATTAGTGATAGGTGTCGTATTTTGGGCAATCCGTGTTTATTTCCAAAACTTACAAATTAGTTGAGAACTTTAGCTACTAGATGGATCACTACTCTTTGGAGGGATCGAATATTAGAGTACACTCACGTACCATGAGTCGAGGATGCGCAAGGATCTATGAGGCCTGCAAAAGCTATAATATGCGTGTGCATCCCGAGGCTCGTAAAGATTTGATTCAAGCGGGTTATGATCTTCTCCCGGACGAATGTCCTCCGCCGTCGCCGCCTTTGGTTGTTCACCGGACGGTGGCAACGCCGGTGATTCAATTTGGAACAGTTCCGCTTTCCATGGCGGATCCCGGATCTTCCTCATGTGATAAGGATTCTTTACCTGATAAGGTGCAACATAATCTACTGCCATCTTTAAACCATTGTGCCTCGCCTAGTGTGGGCAATCAGCACGTATCCATATCTGGAGTTGCCCTACAGGAGAAACAAAGATTCGGTGCAGGCTTCCTCCTCCACCACGCAAGGCGAGTCTTCTACGGATGCGTTTGAAGCTATGGTGGATGACATGGTGGCCCGGATCATGACCTGCTCTATCTGCAAAATTCAGGGCCACTTGTCATCGTCTTGCCCGTCAAAACGCCTCTGCATGGCATGCAACCGCGTGGGCCACCGTAGACGGGACTGCGATGCGATTGCACGTAGAGAGGGACGCGTCTGGAGGCCGATTCACACGCAACATCCCATTGAGTACACACCAGACGCTTCCCCTAATATTGGGACTCGCGCCACCCCTCTTCCCTGCCCAAACGTCTCCGAGGAGAAAACCCCACTTGCCGCTTGCGCTTCGCCGCCTCCAATCGATCTCGCCGCTCCTCCTTGCTCTCGCTGCACCCCAAGCTCGGCATCCATGGCGGTCTATGAGCTCGACCCCCATCGGTATCTCCCCGCTGGCCATCTTATCGTCGACGGTGGGCCCAATCGTTGCCGCGCACCTTTGTCACTGCGGGGGCGAGGCCTGAGAGACGCCATGAGAACTTCATGGTGGCGGAGATCATGCCTCCACCACCACCTGAAGCTTTGGGGCCAGCCCATGAAGAGGTAGCGGATTTCCTTCAGGCCCGCGACATTATGGTGCGCTCGGTGCAGCCATGGTTTCTGGGAGTGGGGCTTTTTCAAGTTCGGGATGCGGCTGTTAGGTACACTCTCACACAACATCCTCCTTTGGATCTTGGCGGTGATAGATTTGTGCGCTTCTCCAACCACGACCAAGGTGCTGGCTTCCGTGGTGCGGATGATTTCCGTACGGGCTGGCTCATGCTGGTTGGAGTACCACTTGACTACCGCAACACCAAGAACCTGTTTGAGGCCATTAATATTTTTGGTAAATTTCATTCTTGGAACTCTGATGATCCTTATTTGGTGCGCTCGATTATACATGCGTCTTTCCCTCCAATGAGCTGGTTCCAAGGGATGTGGTTTTTGGTGATTATGCTGAATGGGGAGGAAACAGAGTTAACTGGATGGCTGCCTGCTACATCTTGGGAGCAGACTGGGCGAACCAAATTCCGCAAGATGAAGACCCCATGCCGCTCAATGGAAACCCACATCCTCTACCTGGGGAGCTTGTCCCAGATAACATCCCATGGGTGCTTCCCCAATTCCCGGTGATTGGCTGGAACGATGTCCCTGCACCAGCTCCTAACAATGTTCCAGCCCGCAATGACCCCCCCCCGGGTTGGGGAAATGCAGTCTGGGGTGATGGTGCAGACCAACAGTCGGAGCACCAAGACCAAAAGGACGCCCCCGATCAAGACCAACAGTCCATGGTGCTAGACCATCCGGAACCCTTGAATCAGTGGAACAACCGGTTTTGGAAGTTGTCAACATTGCAGATGATGAGGATCTTGTGCTACAACAGCCAGATGAGGAGGAGCCCATTTTGGCCCTGGTTCCTTATGTCCCACCCCCTATTCCCCCACATCAAGTGTTTGTGGGGATGATCAACATTGTTGCTGGGCCTGAATTGTCCCCTGAGATGCAATGGAGCAGGGCCTTCTCCAGAGTGATGCCTGAACTCTGTTCCATGCAGACCCCCAGAAGCCTGAACGTGTGTCCGGCTCTCCCTCTGGTCTGTTCCAAGAGATCTTGGAGCATGGCTTTCGATGAGAGTTCCATGGAGCTTTCGATTAATTTTATTGCGGATGATGCAGGGTCACATACTTCGGCTCCTTCAAGGCCTGCAGTGGAGCTCCCCAAGGAGCTCACCTTCTCCAGCCCACCATTAGCTAAGGTGTCTGCACCAAGAAGCAAGAAGAGGGAAACCCCCGTTGTTGACACTTCTGCCAGGCGCTGCACCAGAAGCGCAATCAAGCGGGATGGCTTCAAGGCGGGAACTTTGGCAGAACTCCCTATGGCTCCAAAACGAAAGAAGCCCAAGGCCAAGCCCATCCACTTGGTGTCAGAGGAAGAGTTTGAAGGACAAGCCCAAGCCCCAGCTCAGCAAAAGGAACAGGTGGTGCCACTCACTCCTATCAGGGTCATTCAGGCCATTGGCGCGGACTTTCAGATCGACCCATCTCTTCTGACGAAGGAGAAGCTTATGGAAGCTCCATCATCTGCATCTCAGGAGGATGATGATGATGTTTAGCTACTTTATTGTTTTCTGGGTTTGGCAAGCCTTTAAATTAGCCATTTGTGGTACTGTTCCTGGGCATCTTCATTTTGGACCGTGGTGTTCTTCATGTGACTGGTTGATAACTGTAATGTTTATAGTTATCCTGCTTTTCATTTCTACTACTCTCCATGAATTATACAACCACTAGAGATTGTAAAGTGCTTTGTTGGAATGTTCGTGGTCTAAATTCAACAGCTCGACAAAGTGCAGTGCGGGAGAAAATTGAGCATAGTCAGTGTGCAGTTATCTGCCTCCAGGAAACCAAATGTGAGATTGTAGACCACAATTTTATTAAATCCTTTTGCCCCAGGAGATTTGATCAATCTGCTGTGGTTCCTTCGAGAGGAGCTTCTGGGGGAATTCTGACCATTTGGAATTCATCTATCTTTGATGGGAAGTTGGTTGATACCAAAGCTTTTGGGATGGTGATCCAGTTCACTTCTTCCCATAATGCAGAATCTTGGACTCTGGTGAATGTATATGGCCCTTGTGAGCAGCAGAAAAGAGACACTTTTGTGGATTGGCTTTATCACCTATCTATCCCCTTTGATGCTAATTGGCTTTTGCTTGGAGATTTTAATTTCATCAGATCTTTGGATAATAGAAATTTGCCTGGTGGATATGTCAATGACATGTTCATATTCAATGATATAATTGGTCATCTTGGGCAGGTGGAACTCCCTTTGAAAGGTAGAAGATTTGCATGGTCTAACATGCAAGACAATCCTCTGCTGGAGCGGCTGGATTGGTTCTTCACCTCTGCTAATTGGATTTTATCTTACCCTGCAACTCAAGTGCTGCCCTTAGCTAAGACTGCCTCTGACCATGTTCCTTGTGTAGTATCTATCAACACCTCCATCCCAAAAGCTAACATTTTCAGATTTGAGAACTTTTGGGTAGAGATGCCTGGTTTCTGGATTGTGTAAAATCTTCCTGGGATGTTGGGTCCTCTAAAATTCATCATGTGGCTATAATTGTGGACAAGTTCAAGAGACTTAGAAGGGCACTTAAACATTGGCAGAAAAACTTCTCTAACTTCAAAGTGCTTATCTCCAAGTGCAACAGGATCATTTTCTTACTTGACTGTTTGGAAGAGTTCAGGAAGCTGACTGTACCTGAATCTAATTTCAGGAGAATTGTCAAGTTGCATCTGGAGAAAATCTTACATTGGCAACATATGTACTGGAAGAAAAGATGCACACAGAGATATGTCAAAGTGGGGGAGGAGAACTCCAAGTTTTTTCAAGCAATGGCCTCTGAGAGACATAGAAGAAATTCAATTGCCTCTCTTCAGCTAGCTGATGGAACTACTTGCTCCTCTCATGATTTACTTGCTAATGCCTGTTGGTCTGCTTTTAAAAATAGAATGGGGTAGCCAAGGGTATTGTAATGGCCTGCAACCTGGAAGCTCTGGTAGCACCTTTTGGTATGAAAGAAATGGATGATACAATCAAGTTCATGCCACCTGATAAATCACCTGGACCTGATGGTTTTAATGGCAGATTCTTGAAATCTTGTTGGCCTATAATTTGCAATGACTTTTACAGGTTGGCTGAGGATTTCCATAGTGGTCATGCTGATTTAGAAGGTTTAAATGGCTCTTTCATCACTCTTATCCCCAAGAAACCTATTCCTGAGACAGTGAGTGATTTTAGACCTATCTCCCTCACCAGTGTGGGTATTAAGTTTATCACCAAGATGGCTTCTAATAGGCTTCAGAAGGACATCAGGAGATGCATTCACAAAAACCAATATGGATTCATCAAGGAGAGATCTATCCAAGACTGTATTGCATGGACTTTGGAATATCTGCATCAGTGCCACCAATCCAAAAGACCCCTAATTCTGCTCAAGATTGATTTTGAGAAAGCTTTTGATTCTATAGAGCATGATGCCATCCTAGAAATTTTAAAGCACAAGGGTTTTCCATTAAAATGGAGAATCTGGGTGCAGCAACTGTTGGACACTGGGTCTTCATCTGTTCTGTTAAATGGCATCCCAGGTAGACAGTTTAAATGCAAAAGGGGGAGGGGTCAGACAGGGTGATCCTTTATCCCCTCTGATTTTTGTTCTGGCTGCTAATCTTCTACAATCTGTTGTCAATGATCTGCTGAGGAAAGGGCATCTCAGCTAGCCCATCCCATGCCATGATACTGATTTTCCAATTGTTCAGTATGCTGATGATACAATTCTGGTTATGCCAGCAGAGCCCTCACAAGTCCTCAGACTCAAGGAAGCACTCCAAAATTTCTCCCAATCCACTGGTCTGGATATCAATTACAACAAATTATCCATGATCCCCATCAATATTGATGAGGTCACTATTGATGAGTTGACCAGTGTTTTTGGTTGTCAAGTTGGGAAACTTCCATTCACATATTTGGGGCTACCTGTGGGCACTACCAGGCCCAAAATTGTGGATCTTCTTCCCTTAGTGGACTGCATGGAGAGGAGACTTACTGCCAGTTCTTATTTTTTAACTCAAGGGGGCAAACTGCAGCTACTCAACTCTGTGATATCTTCCATGCCCATCTACTTCCTTTGCTCTTTACACATTCCTGCTGGTATCATCAAGCAATTGGAGAGGATCCAGAGAGAATGTCTTTGGAGAAAGTATGGACAGGACTCTGGTAAGTCACTTGCTGCTTGGGAGCTAGTTTGCAGACCAAAGAACAAGGGTGGTCTGGGAATCCTCAATTTACAACTGCAAAATCAAGCCCTTTTGATGAAACACCTGCATAAGTTTTACAACAAGGAGGATGTGCCTTGGGTCTCTCTTGTATGGGATTCTTATTACCATGAAAGAGTGCCTCATGCTACTGAGCTCTGTGGCTCTTTCTGGTGGAAAGATGTGGCCAAGTTGATGGCTACCTTTGTGGCTGTGTCCCAGGTTAAAGTTGGTCTTGGTGACTCTGTTTTGCTGTGGAGTGATTTTTGGGTCTCCAACACTAATGCCACCTTAGCTCAGAAGTTCCAAAGATTGTTCTCCTTTGCTAAGGATCCTTTTCTATCTGTTAAAGAGGCCATGAAGGTGGCTGACCTCACTGAGCTTTTCAATCTGCCTCTATCTGCACAGGCCTTCCAGGAGCTCTCTGAGATGCAACTAATCCTATCAAGTCAAAGTGGTGATGCAATCAAGGACTGCTGGACATGGAGGTTGAATGGAAAAGGGCAATACTCTGCTAAGAAGTTCTACAGGTTGGTGCATGATCCTATACATGCAAATCCTCTTTTAAATTGGATTTGGAAATCCTGTTGCATCTTAAAGACTAAAGTTTTTTCTTGGCTGGTTATCATGGATCGCCTCAATACAAAGGATATGCTTACCAGACGACACTGGAACATCCAGGATGGTCCTGAGCGTGTGCTTTTCCATACCCAACATCTGGAGACTAGAGATCACCTCTTTTTCCAGTGCAACTTCAGTGCTAGAGTATGGGCATACCTGCAAATTGATTGGAGCCATGGTTCTGACATGATTCGGATTGCCAAAAGCGCCAAGGAGTCTTTCAATAAACCTTTCTTCGCTGAAGTGGTGTTTACTGCCTGGTGGAACATCTGGTTGATCAGGAATGCTAAATGTTTCAAGCATGTCAGGCCTTCTTTTGCTAAGTGGAGGGTTGGCTTCATTCATGATTTAACCTTGCTTAGTTATAGAATTAAGCCTAGATTTAAGGATCTTTTGCTTAGATGGATTGACTTCCTTCCACCTTGAGAGGTGTTTTTTTGAAGCTTTTACTGTATATTTGTAAATATTGTGTTCCGGGTAATAAAATGCTGGGGGGTGCTTTACCCTTCAGTTTGAAAGCTTCAAAAAAAAAGGATAATCAAACCCCCATACACTCCTCCTCGGGGTAATTGTCTCTGTGTGAATCTCCTTATTAGATTGAGAGTTACCGATAATAAGTGCATGAGTTCTTTGGACTAATGCATGAGTTCGTGTGCCGTGCATTGATTTCTTCTCACTCCGAGAGTTGGCGTCCACCTTCGCCGGTACATCCAAATCCTTGGCATGATACGCTCTGTCATCATAAACCTCATTATATCCTTCCTCAAAACAGCCACCATACCTACCTATCAAGGCATTTCGATAGCCTTTACGAGATACATTGCCATGCAACATCCATCTTCTCATGACTTGATCTTCATGTCATACATGCTACTTGCTTGATCGATGAGCCGCATGCTAGTTGGGCCTTGCCCTATTAATTGCTACATGACGTGCTAGTATCATTGCATATCCTTCTACACTGGCAGCGGCATACATTTGCATACTTCATGATAGTTTCATTTTCTTTATGTTGAATACTTTTGTAAAGTGTGAAAGATCTTCTATACTTCTTGTAATATATAGAGTGTTTCCCCTAAAGTGAGGAAAAGATTCCAAAGAGGACAAAATCAAAAGAACACAAAGAGGACAAATGAGAGAAATAGAAAGAGCCATTGAGTCCACCAAAAAAATACAAAAAAATAGAAAAAAAGAGAAAAAGAAATAAAAAGAGAGAAGGGGGCACACTACTATTCCATTTGAGAGATCCACACTCGTACTCCCTCTTATATCTTGTACTCCATAGAGATTATCATTCATGCATATAGCTATGTGGGGACCTTCACACTATAAAACTTGGCTTGTATATTCCAATGATGAGCCTCCTCAAATGAGCTCTAGGTCTTCTTGAGCAAGCAAGTTGGATGCACCCCCACTAGTTCCATTGCAGAGCTTACCTTATCTCACATGTGCATCCGTTGCATGGCAATCCCTACTCCTCACATCATATCTATCATTTGGCTTTCTCTCACTTATGATTGTCCTCATTGATGTGAGCCTTTCACACCCTTTTTGTCTTCCTCCTCCACCATATTCTCTCTTTGCCATCCTAAATGTCAACTTTCTTGCTTACGCTCATCCATTTCATGAGTGCTCAAAATATCGAATCATTTTGACTTGTACCTGGCTAGTGGTCTGGGGATGAGTCAAGATAAGATTCCAAATAAGACTAAGTGTGAAGCTTTAGTAGATTGAGTTCGCAACACAAAAATACTTTTTTCTCGTATATCCCTATCCCCTTTCTTCCACGCAAACACCATCTGGAGACATCCGAGTCACGGACAGCGAGAGCTCTTGCACCTTTTGTTCTTTTGTTGCTTGTGTCAATGCTAATATAGACTCTTTCTTGTTAAGACTTGAATTGAATTGCGTGCTTTGATTGCTTTACTTAAAAGTCCTTATATGGTTGTGTGGCATGTCACCACAGAAATAATGCTTGTTATCATTTACCTACTCGAGGACGAGCAGGAATTAAGCTTGGGGATGTTGAAACGTCCCAAACGTATCTATAATTTTTGCTTGCTCCATGCATGTTTTGTGTGACTTTGCCATGATTTGCTTGAACTTTCATACACTTTTGAGCATATTTGGACTAATCTATTAACCCAGTGCACCCAACTGCCAGTTGTTGTTTTCTGCTGTTTATGTATTTCAGATTTTCCGGCAATTAAAAGTGCTCCAAAAAATCCGAAAAAATCAGATAAAAAATCAGCGACCCGGAAGCTTCTGGATTCACCAAGGTAGCGGAGGGGGGCCACCACTAGGAGACCATGAGGGTCCTTGGCGCGGCCCCACCCTAGGCCGCGCCAGGAGGACTCCTGGCTGCCTGGTGGGTCCCCTCGACAGCCCCCTCCGCCTATATTTAGACCTCGGGGTGGAAACCCCTAATATCGAAGTACTTTTTCCAGAAGCGATTCCGATCTCCGCCGCCATCGCCAACAAGCTTCGGGGGGACACAATTCCTGTGCCGGCACCCTGCCGGAACGGGGAAGTGCCCCCGGATTCATCTCCATCGACGTTGTTTCCTCCCTCCATGATGCGGGAGTAGTCCCTCCTTGGGGCTGAGGTTTCTACCAGTATCTATGTGTTCTTCTCTCTCTCCGGTGATGTGATCTTCGTTGTGATCATAGACTATGTTAATCTAGGATGATCCCATGATATTTCCCCTTCCTCTATGTATTAGATTGATGTACTCACTTGATCTTATCTAGTATAATCCCCGAGACCATGGTGACAGCGGTCTATTGGACATGGATTAGAAGAACATTTTCATGAGTGATTTCCTCTTTTGTGTGTTGATTTAAGATTGAGAGTCTCTTGGTGCTTGTCTTTGACTATCCTTGAGATATGTTGTGGTGATTGTGGTACTCTCTTTGGATGGCTGCGGTGACATTGGGAAATCCATAGATTGAAAACTATGAACTTTGAGGTGTGCTTTCGTAGCCCTACATAATTCTCGTCCTCTCTTGACCACAAATGAATGACCCCGAGTGCGTCTCCAATGCATGTTTTATTAGATTATGTTAATGTTGTTGGGAGTTGCCACTAGTGAAAGTATGAAGCCTAGGCCTTGTTTCCACCATCGCAATATCGTTTGCGCTCACGTTTACCACTTGTTTCCTTGCTGCACTTTTTATTACAGATTTATATTACTTTTTTTGCCACACCTATCACCTATATTTTACCATCTCTTCGCCGAACTAGTGCACCTATAAAACTCCTAGTTGTATTAGGTGTGTTGGGGACACACGAGACTTCTTGTATCTTAATTGCAGGGTTGCTTGAGAGAGACCATCTTCAACCTCTACTTCCCTGAGTTCGATAACCTTAGGTCATCCACTTGAGGGAAATTGCTGCTGTCCTACAAACCTCTGCGCTTGGAGGCCCAACATAGTCTACAAGAATAGAAGCGTGCGTAGACATCAGCCGCCACGATACCCTAGCGCCGGATCCGGCAGCCCTTGCTCCACTGCCCGTTCCCGGCGCCTCCTCGCCGCTAGGCCTCCCCTCGTCGGAGGTCAGGCCGGCCGACAGCCGCGGCCGGTCAACGCCATGGCCGCCCGATCGGATCGGGGACAATCATCGATCGCCGGCCAGGTGGGCTGGCCTAGCCACGCGCCCACGCGACCCACCTTCCTCCCGCAGCCCAGCCGCCAGCCGCTGGCCCGGCGCCCTCCTCGGCCAGATGGGCCAGGCCCATGGTGAGCCGACTGATACGTCCAAAACGTATCTATAATTTCTGCTTGCTCCATGCCTCTTTTGTGTGATATTGCTATGATATTGATGAACTTCCATACACTTTTGATCATATTTGGACTAACCTATTAACTCAGTGCACCCCAGTGCCAGTTCCTGTTTTCTCCTATTTTTCTATTTTAGGTTTCCCCCATATTAAAAGTACCAGAAAAATTCCGGGAAAAATATAGGAAAAATCAGCGTACCGGAAGCTTCGCGAAGAGCCCGAGAGGGGCCAGAGGGGAGCCAGGGGGCGCCTGGAGCCCTTGGCCCACCTCTGGCTGTCCCCGTTCGCCTATTTATTCCCTGTGATGAGAAACCCTCGAGGACAGAACCCTGTTTCGCGATCTCTCCTCTGTTCCGCCGCCGCCGCGCTTCCAAGATTGGGAGCACCAGAAGACCTCTTCCCGGCACCATGCTGGAGGGAGGAACCCCTCCGGGAGCTTCTCCACCACCATGGATGCTTCCCGGATGAATCGTGAGTAGTCCACCTCGGACCATGGGTCCATGATCAGTAGGTATGAGATGTTCTCCTCCCGTCTTTGTTCTTCATGGATTAGACCTCGTGAGCTTCCCTTCTTGATCGAGGCACATATGTAATCTTTCTGCTGTTGCTATGCTGAGTTTGCTGGGATCCGATGGATTATGAGATTATGTTCAGATTGTGATTGAGTTATATATTTGATTCTCTTCTTTTATATTTATGTTCTTGAGTAACTCTTGCAGGTTCTCCGTTGTTGTTTATTGGTTTGGCCAACTAGTAGGTAGTGACTCCAAGAGGGAGCGTTATGCATGATTGTGGGTTCATGCCCCCCGATGACTAGCTTGAGTGACAGAAACAAGAGTCTAGGGGATGTGCTGTTGCCACAAGGGGGAAAACAACAGTGCTTGTACTTGCGGGTGCAAGGATTGTTTACTTTACGCAAAGTTCTTTAATGCAGTTGTCTGTTGCTTTGAGTTTACACTTTGGGTGGGATTCACAACTTAATACCAGCGAGATGTTCTGGATAGATATCTCAAGGTGGATGATTAGTGGGTAGATGCAGATGGATTTCAGTCTACTTGTCTTGGCGTACTGCCCGTGATTTTTAGCCTCTTCCTTTCTATTTCGCATAATTAGCATTGGTTTGCGCACATCATCCCGTCGATTGCCCAGCTGTGATTTGTTTACCTCGCATGGCTATATTATCGTCTTTTGGGAGAGAGACATCACTAGTGAACATCATGGGTCCCCGCTCCATATTTACCACCACTGTTTACGCTATCTATTTACTTTTCCGTTGCTATCACTATCTATCATTATTATCCCGTGCGTTTTATCCTTTGTAAACAACAAGTCCGGAGGAATTGACAACTCCTCTGTACTCGTTGGGAGAAAAGCTATTTGTGTGTGTGCAGGTCCAGGAGAAGCAAGTGATTATCTTCAAACGACGCCTCACTTGCCGAACCACCTACTTGTCGATCTTGAAGTCCTACGGGAGACAATCTTAAAACCTCGGTACCTTCACCGAGGGAAACTTGCCGTTACGCTACATCTCACCTTCCACTTGGGGTAACCAACGAGGGCGAGAAGTTACTCGTGTATGAAGAAAATTTCTGGCGCCGTTGCCGGGGACTCCACTCTTCAAGATAGGGGAGTTACACACTATCTGTTATCTTTGCTTTTTAGTCTTGTTAGTTTACCTTTCAGTTTTTGCTTAAGTGTCCTTTATCAAAAATTCAAAAATAAATAAATAGTATGTCTAGTTCCTTACTTGCCAATCAATGTCTGACTTCTTGAAACCAGATCTTATTGGCATGGAGGATTCACCGAGGATCAACAAAAGTGGTACAAGGAACACCGCTTGTCTCAAAAGGCGATACACTTATGGAAACAAATACACCAGTTGTATGAGTATGCTAGAAACTTGTGCTCAATATATAATACATCTTTCTGCAGGGATGAATCTTGTTGCTTTATGAGGCACAAACACCTTTCTTTCCAATGTGAGTACAATGATGATGAAACCTTAACTTCTTATGCTAAGGGAAACTATGATTTTTATGATGCAGAGCCAATAGAAGAATTTGTTGCTTATAAGGGTGCCTATGAAATTACTTCTCTTCTTAGAAAAATTAATGATGCCCCTTACAAATCTGAGAGTCTTGCTATACTTAAATATTGTTTGGAAAATTATGATGCAAATTATTATATTACTGATCATCTTGAGAGAATCTCTCCCCCAAAGGAAGAGACTAATGTTTTGCAGGACTCTATGAAAGAAGAAATTGATGAAATCGAAAGCTCCTTGGATGAAACAGAGGAGGAGAGTGACGAACAAAAGGAGGAAGAATGTAGCCATCCATGTCTACCTTCTAATGAGAGTAACTCTTTGAATATTACCTTATATTAGTGTTATGATCCTATGGATTCTTTTGAAATATCCCTTTTTGATGAAGTTGACGCCTTCTATGCTTATGGCCATGATGCCAATATGGATGATGCTTACGGAGATGAACTTTCTATAGTTCCTCATATTAAGCATGAAATTGTTGCTATTGCACCCACACTTGATTTGCCTATTATCCTTTTGAAATCTCCAAATATTCTGGAGAGTTTTGTCCTTATTAAACGTCAATGTGATGGGTTGCATTTATCTTATGATCCGAAAGACCGTGTTGAAAACTATACACGTGTGCTTGCAGGTCATGAACAACATGATTTATGTGATAATTATATTCTTGATGTTGTTCATGATACTACTGAAAATTAATTTGAGAGAGGAAATTTTGGTTCTAAAATCTTTCATGTTACAAAACACCTCTCTTTTTGATGAAATTTTTAAAGTTGCTCTTGTTCCATCTTCCTATGCTTGTCACTTTGTGCTTCTTTGATTTATGTTCTTACAAGGTTCCCATGCATAGGAAGTGGGTTAGGCTTAAATATGTTTCATGTTTGCTTCTTGATTCTCTCTTTTTCTTCAAATCCTTATTCTTACGTGAGCATCTTTTATAGTCTTCATGCCTAGCTCAAATGCATAAAAGAAAGCGCTTTCGGGAGGCAGACCGCAACGAATTTAGGTTTTCCGTTTTGTTTTTTCTTCTGTTTTTAGTGGTCTTGATGATTGTTACTACTGTAGCAACATCATTGTATCTTTACTTTTGAAGCTTTGTGCCTTTTATAGCCTCATATGACAAGGGAAGTGAAAGTTGTGACATGCTGTCCAGAAAACAGATTCTGTCCTCGTGACAAGAAAAATCAGAGAAAAAAAATTCCAGTTCATCGTTTTGAGCTGAATTTTTTACACAACGTGCTCTATACAATTACGAAACTTTCGTATGTTCTGAGTTTTTTGATTTGAGTTGCAGAAGTATCCCTAACATATTCTTTACTACCTGCTGGTCTGTTTTTCACAGATTTTGTCATGTTTTGCCTTTTCTTCGTTTTGCAAACCTTAAGCTTGCTTCTTCTTTGAAGTTTTTTTTTCACTCATGGGAAACAGAAGCTCTTCAAAATTATTTTTATTTCCAGTAGAGAAAAATTATTTTATTATGGGTACTAACCTCGCTAATCAGATTATGATGAGTTATGTATGAAGGGAGTTTTCAAGTGTGCGAGGGAAGATGATGAAAGGAGATTAAAAAGTGTCAAGCGTTCAAGCTTGGGTATGCCCCCATGCATCCCCAAGAAATATTCAAGGAGACTCAAGCGTTTAAGATTGGGTATGCCCCCGTGCATCCACTTCTCCATCGACAATTATCAGTTCGTCTCTCGTTTCACTATATTTTTATCACTTCATGCGTTATGTGCTATTCTTGGAGCGTCTCGCTCTTAGGTTTTTGTTTTTTAGTTTTCTTTAGCTTTGCTTGCTGTTCATAAAAAGTTAGAGCCCAGCTTTCTTTGTGTGGGAGATAAACACGCTCCACTTCCAAAATTTAGAACACAACATAGGATTTTTCCTGTTTATCTTTGCTGTGTGGGTTCTTTATCCTTTTCATAGCTACTGTCATGTTTTGCTCTTAGCTTTCATGCTTATCTTTTTAAAGAGCTTTTGTTTAGTTTGTTGTTGGAACTCTCTTGAGTTTTCATGTTTATCTTGTTGATGTGCAAGGTAATGATAGTGATTTCTCGCCCTTCGTTGGTAAACCCCAAGTGGAAGGCGTGATGTAGTATAGCAGCAAATTTCCCTCAGTAAAGATACCAAGGTTTGTCTCCAGTAGGACTCCGGAGATGATAAGTAGGTGTCAGCGGTGCAACTGACGCGGACCTGCACACAGACACAAATAACTTTGTTCCCAACGAAGTTTAGAGAGGTTGTCAATCTCTCTGGTCTTGTTGTTCACAAAGGATCAAACACAAGGGATAATCATAGCAACTGAAAGTAAAAGTAGAAAAGTAAATGAGCGTGGAAACAGTAATGAGGATATGGACCGGGATACGTGATGTTCACTAGTGATGTCTCTCTCCCAAAAGACGATAAAACTTCTATGCGAGGTGAAAAAATTACAGAAGGGCAATTGACAGGATTATGAACGCACCGCAATGCTAACTATGCTACAAAAGAAAGGAAGAGGCTCAAAAGCATGGGCAGTACGCCAAAATAAGTAGACCGAAATCCAACTGCATCTACTACTAATCATCCACCTTGAGATATCTATCCAGAACATCTTGCTGGTATTAAGTTGCGAGCCCCACCCAAAGTGTAAACCCAAAGCAACAGACAACTGCATTAAAAAGCACTTTGCATAAAGTAAACAATCCTTGTAACCGCGGTTACAAGCACCGTTGTTTTCCCCCTTGTGGAAATAGCACATCCCCTAGACTCATGTTTCTGTCACTCAAGCTAGTTATCAGGGGGCATGAACCCACAATCGAGCAAAACGTTCCCTCTTGGAGTTACTACCTACTACTTGGCCAAAGCAATAAACAGCAACGGAGAACATGCAAGAATTACTTAGGAACAAAAATATAAGAGATAAGAACCAAATATATTACTCAATCACAATCTGAACATAATCTCATAATCCATCAGATCCCATCAAATTCAGCATAGCAACAACAGAAAGATTACAAAAGTGCCTCGATCATGTAGGGCAGCTCACGAGGTCTAAACCATGAAGAACAAAGAGGGGAGGAGAACATCAAATAGCTACTGATCACGGACCCATGGTCCAAAGGAAACTACTCACGATACATCCGGGAAGCATCCATGGTGGAGAGGAGACTCCCGGAGGTCGGCCCTCCCTCCGGCAGGGTGCCGGGAAGAGGTCTTCTGGTGCTCCCGATCTCGGAAGCGCGGCGGCGGAGGAACAGAGGAGATATCGCGAAAAAGGGTTTTTTTTCCCGGAAGTTTCCCGTGACGGAGAATATATAGGCGAAGGGGGGCAGCCAGGGGGGCCACCAGGGGTCCAGGCGCCCCCCCTGGCGCGGCCAGGCCCTAGGGCGCGCCACCAGGGCGCCTGGGCCCCTGGTGGTGGCCCTCTGGCCCCACCCAGGTTCTTCCGGAAGGTTCCTCTGCGCTGATTTTTTATCTGAATTTTCCCGAATTTTTGGAGCACTTTTTATATGGGAGAAAACTGAAATAGAAAAACAGCAGAAAACATGAACTGGCACTGACGTGGACTGAGTTAATAGGTTGGCCCAAATATGATCAAAAGTGTATGAAAGTGTATCTAGATCATAGCAATATCACACAAAACATGCAAGGAGCAAGAAGAAATTATAGATACATTTTGGACGTATCAACATCCCCAAGCTTAATTCCTGCTCGTCCTCGAGTAGGTAAATGATAACGGCATAATTTCTGTGGTGACATGCTAGCAACCATATAAGAATTTGAAAAGTAAAGCAATCAAGGTTAGAAATTCAATTAAAGTCATAACATGCAAGAGTCTATATTAGCATTTAAATAAGTAACAAAAGAACATTAGGTGCAAGATCTCTCGCTGTCTTTTTCTGGAATCTACTAAGGTTTCACACTTGGTCTTTTTCTGGAATTTTATCTTGACTCGTCCCCAGACCACTAGCCAGGTACAAGTCAATTTGATCCACGCCTTTTCGATATTTTGAGCACTCATGCAATGGATGAGCGTAAGAACGAGAGTTGACACTTAGGAAGGCAAAGAGAGAAGTACGGAGGAGGAAGACAAAAAGGATGAGAAAGGCTCACATCAATGAGGACAATCATAGGCAAGAGATGCCAAATGATAGATATGATATGAGGAGTAGGGATTGCCATGCAACGGATGCACATACGAGCTAAGAAGCTCTCCAATGGAACTAGTGGGGGTGCATCTAACTTGCTCGCTCATGAAGACCTAGAGCTCGTTTGAGGAGGCTCATCCTTGGAATATGCAAGCCAAGTTCTATAGTGTGAAGGTCCCCACATAGCGATATGCATAATGATCATATCTATGGAGTACAAGGATATAAAGGGAGTACTAGTGTGGATCTTTATCTTTTTATTTCTTTTTCTCTTTTTTCTATTTTTTTGTATTTTTTGTGGCCTCAATGGCTCTTTCTATTTAACTCTCATTTGTCCTCTTTGGGATCTTTTATTGTGTCCACTTTGGGATCTTTTCCTCAATTAAGGGCAACACTCTATTTTACAAGAAGGTAAAGGAGATCTTTCACACTTTACAAGGTACTCAAAATCATAAAGAAGATGTAAATATCACGATGTATGCAATGTATGTCGCTGCCAGTGTAGCAGGAACATGTATGACATGAAGATCAAGTCATGAAGAGGTGGATGTTGCATAGCAATATATCTCGGAAAGGCTATGGAAATGCCTTGATAGGTAGGTATGGTGGCTGTTTTGAGGAAAGATATAAGGAGGTTTATGATGACAGAGCGTATCATGCCAAGGGTTTGGATGTACCGGCGAAGGTGGACACCAACTCTCGGAGTGAGAAGAAGGCAATGCACGACACGGGAGAGGCTAGAAAAATATGGGAAGGTGGAAGTGTCAACTTTCAATACTTACATTAGTCCGAAGAACTCATGCACTTATTATCGGTAACTATCAATCTAATAAGGAGGTTCACAAAGAGACAAGTACCCAGAGGAGGAGTGCTTGGGGGTTTGGTTATCCTTGCGCATCCTCGACTCATGGTACGTGAGTGTTCTCTAATATTCGATCCCTCCAAAGATTAGTGATCCATCTAGTAGCTAGAGTTCTCAACAAGTTTTGTAGGTTTTGAAAATAAACACGGATTTCCCAAAATACGACACCTATCACTAATAGACTAGAGCTCTTGACACCAAAAGTTCAAACATTACTCACATCAATACTTCAAAACTATTGCAAGTTACTACTAGAATTAAATAGTAACCTCAATTACCTACTTTCAAGACAAGACACTACTCAGTGCAACAACCAACTCTCTTTAACAAGATAAACATGAAAACTAAAAAGAGTTCCAGCAACAAAATAAACAAAAGCCAAGGCTCTTGCTAAAGACAAACTAAGACTAAAACTAAACATGGCAGTAGCTACAAAAAGATAAAGAACACACAACAGCAAAGAGATAGGAATGAAGAATCCTATGATGTGTTCTAGATTGGAGTGGAGCATGTTTCTCTCCCACACAAAGTAATACGGGATCTAACTTGTTATGAACAGAAAGCAAAGCTAAAGAAAACTAAAAATAAAACCTAAGAGCGAGACGCTCCAAGCATAGCACATAACGCATGAAGTGATAAAAATATAGTGAGACGAAGGACGAACTGATGATTGTTGATGGAGAAGGGGATGCACGGGGGGATCCCCAAGCTAAGACGCTTGAGTCTCGTTGAATATTTATTGGGGATGCATGGGGGCATCCCCAAGCTTGAGCGCTTGACACTCCTGGATCTTCTTTCATCATCTTCCATCGCACACTTGAAAACTCCCTTCATACATAACTCATCATAAGCTGATTAGAGAGGTTAGTACCCTTAATAAAATAATTTTTCCCCACTGGAAATAAAGATATTCTTGAAGAGATACTCTTTCTCAAGAGTGCCAAAAAGTTTTTTGCAAAGAAAAAGAAAGCTTAAGGTTTGCAAAAGTTAGGAGAGACAAAACGTGGCAGAATCTGTGAAAAACAGAACAGCAGGTAGTAAAGAATTTTTTAGGGGAACTTCTGCAACTCAAATAAAAAAACTCAGAACATACGAAAGTTTCACAATTGTATAGATCATGATGTTTAAAAATTTCAGCTCAAAAAGATGAACTGACATTTTTCTGGAATTTTTCTGGTCACGAGGACAGAATCTGTTTTCTGGACAGCATGTCACAACTTTTGCTTCCCTTATCATAAGAGGCTATAACTTGGCACAAAGCTTAAAAATAAAGATACAATGATGTTTCTACAGTAGTAACAAACATCAAGACACAGAAAAGCAAAAAGAAACCTAAATCCGTTGC
The DNA here is from genome assembly GCA_950022295.1 of Bromus sterilis. Taxonomy (NCBI): domain Eukaryota; kingdom Viridiplantae; phylum Streptophyta; class Magnoliopsida; order Poales; family Poaceae; genus Bromus; species Bromus sterilis. The sequence goes on from OX465596.1 coordinate 14,221,709, forward strand.
GGGCTGCCTCCCGAAAGCGCTTTCTTTTATGCCTTTAAGCTAGGCATGATGCAAAAGAAGAATCAAGTTTTCTAAAGAGAAAGAGAATAACTAGCCCGAGTAACGGACTCAAAAGGTGATGCCCCACAAACGTAAGGGATCGAGGTAGTCTTCGCGGGTAGGTTAACCCAATTTGTTGATTTGACACAAGGGGAGCCAAAGAGTATTTATAAGCTTTGACAGTTGAGTTGTCAATTCAACCGCACCTGAAATATACTTGCTTGCAACAATAGATAAGTAGTAATGGTAATATGATAGTGATGATAGCAACAGTAAAAGTAGATGGAAAAAGTGATAACTAATAACCAGCAGGATTGAAAACACTGTAGGCTAGGGAGATGGATGGTTGGGCGCTGCATGGATGAGAGTGAACATATAATAGATTCTAACACGGGGCAAGGCAGACAGAAAAGCAATGATCATCCAGGAAAATATCAAAAATTAGGCATGTATCCCGTAGGTAGTTGTGCGTGCTTGCAATAAGAACTTGCACAACATCTTTTGTCCTACCATCCCTCTACGAACGGGGCCAAAAGGAACTTATGGAGATTAAGGTGCTCATGTCAAAGAGCACCGGAACAAAGCAATAAACTCAATGGATACACGGAATCCACAAATTATGGACCATCCCCTTTGGTGTCCCAAACTGTCACCTTTGGGATCGCCGGTCCCGGACCATAATAGGTGCATACAACTCATAGATAGGATCTAGAACACAGATATATTCATGAAAACACATAGGGTTCAGATCTGAAAACATGGCACTCGGGCCCAAAGTGACAAGCATTAAGAACAACAAGTTGAAGCAAATAAGATAAACACCAATCTAGATGATAGGCAACATGCCCCCAACAATCTGACGAACTATTACATGATCAAACTCATCCAATCCCTACCATCCCCTTTGCCTACAGCAGGGAATTACTCACACATATGAAGAGAAGTCATGGAGGATGGATGGAGTGGCGATGGTGATGATGACGATCTCCCCTCTCCGGAGGCCAAATCAGCCTCCAGATTAACCCTCCCGAAGAAGAACAGAGGGTGGCGGCGGCTCCGTGACGGAAACTGGGAAAACGACTTCTGTTCTGGGGTTTTCTCGTCACGGGGATAAATAGGAGCGTCGGTAGGGCACCCGAGGAGGGGGGAGCAGCCCAGGCGGACTGAGGGCGCGGCCCCACCCCTAGCCGCGCCAGGGGGGCGCCTGGGGCCCCCAGAGCTCCCCTCTATTCTGGCATTTGGCTCCTCCGGGTGCGTGGATTTTCTGGTATTTTTCTGGGAATTTTCTGGGATGTCTAAAAATCCATTTTCCTGCGCACAAATAAACCATACAGGTAGCTCTGCTGAAAACAGCGTTAGTCCGGGTTAGTTTCGTCCAAATCATGCAAGAATGAGGGGAAAACGATAGCAAAAGTGATTGGAAAAGTAGATACGTTTGAGACGTATCAACTCCCCCAAGCTTAGCATATTGCTTGTCCTCAAGCAATTCAGTTCAACGAACTGGACGCGACAAAGAAAACTTTGACAAACTCTTTTGCTTCATTAGATGTATATAAGCATGTACTACGAAAACAATTTAGTAGGTATTGAAATAATGCTATAAGGACAATGCACGAAGAAATTCTCTTTCATGTGATCAGTCACAAACAACTAAACGTAAATAATAAGCTACTAAAAATCAAGACAGGATCGCAATGCACATAGCTTGAACATTCTTGAGTGGCATTTCGCTAGCCTCCATGAGTGAAACAAAACATAAATGCGGAAAATCCTCTGGAGTTTTAAAGGTGACTAGCACTCAGTATTTCAGACTAGAAATAACACAAGCATGCAGAAGACAATGTAATACTTTGGGACAATGCATGTTACACTAAGAATGACAATTATGCTCTCAATAGTTGGTGCTTTCAAGAAAGAAGGGGAGACTCTCGAACCGTGGCTTTTGATGGCAAGGTTGAAAACCCGTGAAAGGAAGCAAAGACTAAACATGTGCCAGAGCTCTTGGTTTTGAAAACATAGATAAAACATTCTTGAGAAGTGCAACTTTCCAGTCAACGGTGAACGGTAAAGGTCTCTCAATATCTCCCATGCCAACCATATATAATGCCTTTTGCTTACACGTAATCCCTTATCACTAAATCTTCGATGGTCTACGAAACCTTTTATTTTGCCTCAAGGATGGAAGGAGGGTATCGTTCCACCTATCATAAGCAGCATTTGGTCCATTTCACTCCATCATCAAGTATGGGGGAGGTGTAACTCTCATATATGTTTTTCTTTTTCTGCTTTGACTAGTTAAAACTTCCGTCAAAATATTTTTGGCATGAAAGATACTGATTTCCCTTCACCGCACCATGAGCTTGTACGGTTACAAAAGGGAAAATTTTGAATAAATTTCGAGATGGCACAAGAAAGTCTAAGTTAGGAGTGGCCGGTAAATACCACATATAGGTAGGTATGGTGGACTCAAATGGAACAACTGGGTTTGAAAAAGGAGTTTGGAAGCACAAGCAGAATTCCGCTTAGCGCGAGCGAAGGCTAGCAAAAGACTGGGAAGCGACCAACTAGAGAGCAATAACTTTCATAATCATGCAGAGCGACAAACTAACATTGAATCGGGCATGAAAGTGATATAACTATTCTGAAACAAAAAGATCATCAAGGCATAAAATAGACTTTTTAGTCAGAAGCATGTGTGAACATGTGCCAAGTCAATCCAAAAATTCTCCAAAGGGAAATACCACTTCAGTATGCCACACCATGAACAATGCAATGCATGTAAATCATTTCAACAACACATTATGTACTCTAGCTATTTGAGACTAGCCACAAGGAAAGCATGAACACTGGGAAAGCATTGTAAACATAGCACTATGTCGCTACAAGCTGGTCTCTAGATCATAAGTAGAGGCATATGTACAAAAGTAGAAACAAGAAGAGTTCATATCGGTTTTCCTTGTTGCTTCCCTTCCGTCGATCTTCGTCATTACTGCCTGGTCACTTGCACGATCGAACGTAGGAAATATAATCAAATGCCATCACGGACTCGAGCTGATCTCTGAAAACAAAGCAAATTAAAGAGAGAAAGGAAATATTTTTGGGTTTTTTCAAAGGTTAAAAGAAAACAAAAGAAAAGAGGAAATATTTTTGTTGTTTTTGAAAAGTAAGAAGGAAAGAAAAACGGGCAAAAGCTTCAAAAAGATCAAAGCGAATAAAATGGATAATACAATGGAAAAGTGAGAAGGGCACGTACTCCCCCAAGCTTAGGCTTTTGGCCTAAGTTGGTAGAAGCTAATGTCCCCACGAGCCTCCTGCTCCAGGGTAGTACGGGTGAGTCCAAGGGTCGTATGAGGCTTCCGGTGCGTACACCAAAGTCCTCGGATCCTCCCACGAAGAAGGATCCGCGCTCCAAGCAGAGGAAGACCCTTCACCAAACTGGGTGACGGTCTCTCCCTGGAAAGGTGGGAACTCACCATGCTCCTCCTCGTCGGGCACAACTATTATTTCACAAAACCTTTCCAAAGGCATGGTCAAAAGATCATTATAAATTTTAAACTCAACAGAACCAGCATCAAGGTTATATCTAAAACTATTGATAGAACAGGAGGTGAGTTTTTGATACTGAGTAACACGGCACGTTGCGAGCCGCGTCAAACCTGCATTAGCACAAAGATTATAGAACGCCTCCCTAATTCCTGCAGCTTCAAGGAATACATCGCACAGGAAAGTCATCGCACGTGCTTGATTTGTGTCCTCCAACAACTCTAAGGGCACATGATCTTCGTTGTAGCTCACCCTAGCAGTCGAGGGTGAAGCTGGAGCTCTTGTAACTCGATCGGAGCGCTCGGGCCTTTTCTTCCCAAGCCACCCCTTTGCTATTCCTAGCAAACTCATTTCTGAAATTTTTGAAAAATTACAAAAACAAGGATTTAAACAAAGTGAGTTAAGGCAAACTACTCAACTAACTTACCTAAGGCATAAACTTGCATCAAAACTTGGAAAATAAAATTCTACACATGCATGCAAGCTCACACGAACAGCACCAAGAGCTACTAAATACTCACAAATGAAGCCACCAATCAAAAATCTAATTGGAGGGGTGAAGGAGTTACATACCAGGGAGTATTTGCTCAAAATTTCAGCTCGAATGGTGGGCTGTAGAGAGAGATCGAAAATCGCCTCCAAGAAATAGCAAGAACGCAAGAACTGAAGCAGAACTCGTGTTTTTGGAGAGAGAGGAAGGAGGAGGAAGAAGACATACCTGGCTGGCTGCCCTGTGGGCCCCAGGCGCCCTGTGGGCGCGGCCAGGGGGAAGGCCACGCCAGCTGGCCGCCTGGGCCACTGGTGGCCCCCCCTGGTCAGCCCCAGGTGCCTCTGGGTCACTCCCGGCATGGAAATTTTTATTTTTATTTTTCTGGAATTTTTCTGAAAACTTCACTGTTGAAAATTTCTCGGAGTTCAAAAAGCTGCAAAACTTTCTGAAAACCTGAAGCGGTGATTAGTATTGTGAAGCTTCAAAAACATAAAAACTTTGGTACAGCAAAGAGAATGAAAGCTAAAGCAAATGAAAACATAACAAGCTTAACTTTTTACCTATATAAAACAAGCTCACTAGTAAGGTTGATCAAGTCTTACCAAGAAACCAGCGATATATAGAACAAGAAGTCTCCCCTCTTATGAAGTGATCATTGCACCTTTACTTTGATGGACATTGTCCCCACCATAATGGTTTTGTATTTGTGGTGCACATGTAGTGGACAGTCCCATTCTCCAATCTTCACGGTCTCGATATGCTCTATAGAGTTAAGGCCATGCCTCTTGTCGATCTTCTTTGGAAAATACACCGTGTGTTATTTATCATCAACGTTGAAAGTGACCTTTCCTTTATTGCAATCAATGATAGCACCTGCGGTGTTAAGAAAAGGTCTACCAAGAATAATGGACATGCTCCCATCTTCGGGCATGTCAAGCACAACAAAATTTGTAAGGATTAAACAATTAGCAACTTCAACGGGTACATCCTCACAAATACCTATTGGGACATCTGTTGATTTGTCAACCATCTGAAGGGAGATATCTGTAGGGATTAGTTTCTCTAAACAAAGCCTTTTGTAAAGAGAGAAAGGCATAACACTCACTCCTGCCCCAAGATCACATAAAGCAGTTCTGACGTAATTATTCTTTATGAAGAAAGGAATGGTGGGTATACCTGGATCACCGAGCTTCTTGGGAATCTTGCCACTGAAAGAGTAGTTAGCAAGCATAGTAGATATTGCCTCATTAGTGTTACGCCCTCAAAATCAGACCGTGTACAGTAATCATACACACAGGGTACACGACTGAGATTAGGGTGCCACGGTGATAATATCACAGCACAACACTAAACACAAAAGGATAAACAAATATGTTACAATAGAGGGGGGTCACGCGGACCCGAATACATAAGGCATGCAAGCCATAATATCTGAGTACATACATAGTTAGTCAAGTTTTGCCTTAAGAAGGCTAGCACAAATCACATCAGAGATACAGATCGAAAAGGCGAGGCCTCCTGCCTGGGATCCACCGAACTACTCCTGGTCAACGGGGAACTCGACGTCGTAGTAGGCGCCTCCGGGGTACTCCTGCTCCTGGACTCCAACGTCGGCTGCAGCGGCCGATCAGGCAAAACAGTAAAGGAAATAAAGCAGGTGAGTATCTAGTATACCCGCGAGTCTTACGTCCGCTACTAAGCATTATGCATTGTATCAATGGAAAGAAGAGGCTGTATATAGTGGACTGAAAGACAGAAATCCAGAGCAAGGGTAAGAAGCTAGGCCTAACGAAGACTAGCATCTTCCGACGATGTCTTGCAGCATGAGGTAAGAATCAGCCAACAGTTATATAAAGCATAAAGTAACAATGCAGCTGAAGTTGCTGCAGCATTGTATAATAATAAGTTGTAATAATTAACAATGCCTCCGAGTTCACCTCCTCGACATCCCCGCGAGGAAGAAAACCCGGAACCATATAGTTTAATAATAACAGTTTCTAGTGGTAAGATCCAGCTTCAGCATAAAGCGTCCTGTTACGGTGGACACGGCTATTCGAATAGATTAGTCTTCCCTGCAGGGGTGCACTTGTGTTATGCTACACGCACGGATCTCCAGGGTGGCGGGAACCTTGTTAGGGAACGCTCCACCGAGGCTATCCGACACTTCATAGCCCATCTTTCAAACTCAACAGAGAGGCCATCCGCCGGTCTAAATCCTAAGTACTCAGGGCCTTGGACCCCAACCCTGACGTACTCCTGCACGGTGCGTGGGTGGCCGGGAAGCCGTAACAAAAACAACACAGCTCGAGCAAAGAATACAACGCACTTCCCGGAAATCAGCCCGCGGTACTGCTGACGTCTGAAGAGTCCTCGGACGACACTACGAAGCATAGGATCCCATAAACTCGTAATTCCCACGGGTAGGTAGTGCGTACATGGCATATAGCCAACTTAAGACATTCACTGAACCATTTAGTATTTTAATTAACCTGCGTGACAACCGTTATCGTTGCCTCGACTTAACTGACCCGCGGACAACGACAGCAGCCAGGACCACCAGTACATTGGTGCCCGCCCCGTCGTCCCACCGAGTCACTGCGGTTACCAACAAGGTGAACCGTCTCCTTACCTTGTCTCGCGTGTGCTCCTGGAGGAGCTCGACTTTCGTAGTTTGGTAACTCTCGCGGCCAACGATCAGGGGCCAAGCACACCGGTACACTGGTCGTACCCTCCCTGTCGTCACGTCGCAATACCTCTCGCGGGCACCGTTGGGTCGCCCGACTTCTTACCTGAAGGACAACCGTTGTTCAGGACCCTAAGGCGGTAAGACAAAGTCAGCCTCGAGTGGAGTACAAGGATTACTCCTTGATAGCTCACACTTGAGGTGACTAGGCATAACCCAGATAGAGGCCTTTGGCGGTGTCTGCTTTGTACCGTACCTATGCAGTTATAATATTTGTACCCGCGTTCACTCCCCTGAGTGATCGCGACCCTCTATCTAATCCTAGCTAACAATGCGTAGGGCTCACTGCTGAATAATGCATAATAATAATAGGCAGCATAGGATAAAGGAGGCACATCAAGGGGCGACAATGACAGGTTATGCAATTGAATAGGTAAGCAACGTAGCAGCAGCAGTAACAATGCCTAGTGCAAGAAATGTACGGAAAGATAGGCGATATCTGGGGAAGAGAATGGCTCTGCTTGCCTGGAAGCTCGACGGTAGTAGTAGGGTCGTCGACGAAGTAGTCGTACTCAGCAGCGGTGTAGTCGACGGCAACAGCGGGGTCTACCGGAGATTAAGGGGGGAAGAAACAGTAAATACATAGCAAGCATATACAAACAGATGCATGACATGACAGATGAAATGTTAATGGTATTCTAACGCAGTGCAATGCACATTGCTCGGAACGGAAATTCATCTGAGGATGAACTACCGGCTCCGAAAGATTACCGGACAGGGTGACCGGAGGGGAAGGATCAAGCTGGAGGTGTCGTGGGTATCGGAAAAACATAAGGGGGGTGTATCCGTGCTAGTTGATCTATTCTGAGAAACATTCGTGTTCGGAATAAATTCATCCAGGCACTCTAACAGTACCGGACAATTTATCGGACAGTCGGTCCGGAGGGGGATGGTTCGATGTTCGTTGTGTTAGAGGGGTGTGATAGACATACGGATAGCGTATTCGTATTCATTATATTTTTCTGATCAATTTTCATGTATAAAGTTTTTGAATCCGAGTTACGGTTTAAAAGTTATTGAATTTCAAAGTTTTAAATCATTTAAATGATTTTCTGAATTTCTTTTATTATTTATTCAACATTATCCAGAACATTATCCAAAACAGTGCCTGACATGTGGGACCCACATGTCAGCCTCTGTTTATTTATAAAACATTTTATTAAATCAGAAATAGCCTCTGGGCCCACATGTCAGCCACTGGAATTTCTTTTAAATTCTTAAAAATTCAAACTGACAAAGGGGACCCAGGTGTCATTGACTCCAGTGCTAACTAAACATGTTTAATTAATTTAATGACCAGGGGACCCACATGTCAGTGTCTGTGGGGGTTTATTATTCTGTTAATCTTCTCAGTTAAACTAACAAAGTAATTAGCCGGGGGGGTCCACTGTCAGTGGCCCATTAGGGGTGGGATTAACCCCTAACGATAGATCTGACGAGGGGGGCCCGTCTGTCATCCTCACCGGAGGGCTCACCGGAGGCCCGCCGGCGGCGAGGTCGGGCTAGCTCGCGATTCCAAGCGCCGTTTGAGGCGCCACTGGTTGCAGTCGACGAAGGACTCGAAGCCGCATCGATCTGGAGTGGTCTCGCGGGCTGGGACGCACGGAGGTGAGTGCAGCTTCAACAATGGCGGCGAAGGCGTCGGGCTCCAATGGCAGAACCCAAACGATGGCGAATTGGAGCGAACTGGCGGGCGGGTTCGAGCCTATGGGGTACGGGGAGCACGTGGGTGTCAGTGGCGTGCGCTGGGACGGACCACGTCGACGACTACGACGACGAGCCACGGCGGCCGGAGCGAGCTCAAAGGGGGAAAAGACTACGGGCCTAGAGGACGGCCACGGACCGAAGGCGAACAACGAGAAGCTCACAGTGAACGTGTAGACGGTGGCAGCGGGCTCGGGGAGGGGCTGAGGCGACCGGAATCGACGTTGAGGTTGCAGCGGCCGGAGTAGAGGAAGAAGAAGCGGGCGACACCTGCGGTGCTTCCCGGGCTCGATTAGTTGCAGTAGTCGACGTAGACGACGACGGCACAGCGAATGGACAAGGTGGCGGCGCGAAAAGAGGTCAGTGGCCACGGTGGTTCACCGGGGTGACCATGGCGGCGTCGGGCAGTTTTGCCCCGACGAGTGTGAGATGTAGGGGAAGGGTAAAAGGGGCAGGTGAGATCCACGCATCGCGGGGAGGCGTCCTCATCGCCTCCGGGCCGGCTAGGGGACAGGGGAGCAGGTGGGAGGTGGGGGCGCACGGCCACAGTGGCCATGGCCATGGCGTGTCCACGCCGGGGGTACGGGAGCAGGTGGGGGAAGACGACAGGGGAGGGGCATGGGCCGGGGTATTTGGGCCTTGCCCATAGGCAAGCTTTAGATTTTTTTTGTTTTCTCTATTTCTTTTCTATTCTTTCTTTTCTGTTAGTAATTAATTTAGTGCCTTTTGCATTTTTATAAAATGTGTAACCTGGTCCATAATTAGTAATATATATTCCTAGGGTGCCACAAAAAGTTTAGGCTTAAAATAAAACCATTTACTATTTCTTTATAATATTCAATTGTCAAATGGGGCTGTTTTGCTTGGTGTTTGAATTGTTTGAATTTTCCAGTGGCAAAATAAAATACTATAACCATATGGGCATGACCCAATGATTATTTGTGATTTTATAAAAGTGGTCCCATGATTTTTGGGCAAAGTTTAATTGCAACATATTTCTCATAGCAACCAAAAGGCATTTTTGAATATGATCAAAAGCAAAGTGGGACATGGCATGGTTTGCATAGTGAATAGCAACAGTGATTAGTCCACAGTAAAAGTGATTACTGTTACAGGCAACTGAGGGTGTTACAATTAGGAACTTTTCTTTTATTAGTAACAATATCTTTCATATATTTGCAATAAGGAGGTAACTTAATAGCATCAATCAAAGGAATTTGAAGAAAAAGAGGTTTCATCCATTCACAAAATTTATTATAATGCGCGTCTTCTTTGGATTTGAGGGACTTACCTGGAAAGGGCATGGGTTTCTGTATCCATGGTTCTCTTTCCTTCCCATGTCTCCTTGCGATGAAGTCTTCTTTAGAGTACCTTTTGTGTTTATCGGGTGCTTCTTCTTCTCTTACCTCGGGAGAATCACCCTTCTCTTTGCCCTTTTCTTCAGGCTCGGCATCGTCTTCTGTTTCAGCATCGGAGGTAGATATGATGTTAGGATCAACAGCTGGCTTTTCACTTGTAATAGGATCATCGGGATTGTCAGCCTCCTTGTGTTTCTTCTTCTTCTTTTTCTTCTTGGGAGAGCTAACAACCTCGTCTTCTTCTTGTACTTGAGAATCTTGCTTGATCCTCTTTGGATGCCCCTCAGGATAGAGTGGGTCCTGGGTGTGTGTTCCACCCCTAGTTTTAATTCCATAAGCTTGTATGTCCTGTTTGGCATTATTAGCAAGCAAATCTTTTTGCACATTAGAAATTTGTTCAAGCTGAGTTTGAAACATATGAAAATGCTTAACAAGACATTTAACATCATTAATTGTTCTCTCTAGAACATCACATAAACTTTTGATAGCAAGAGAATTATCATGCAACTGACTTTGTAACTTCCTATTAAAATGATCTTGCTTAACAATAAAATTATCAAGCTCATCTAAACATTGGTCGGGAGGCTTACCTCTAGGGATGTCACTTTCAGTAAATTCTAATAGAGAGTGTACCTCTACCAAGGGAGGGTGAGTAGTAGGCTCACACAACTTCTCAATAGGCAGTAAATTCTTCACGTCTTCGGCTTTAATTCCTTTCTCCTTTATAGACTTCTTTGCTTCTTGCATATCTTCGGGGTTCAGAACGAGCATGCCCCTCTTTTTCGGTGGTAGAAGTGGTTCAGGGACGGACCAGTCTTCATGGTTCTTGGCAATTTTTCACATTAATTATTCTGCATCGTCCGGTGTTCTTTCCCTGAAAACACAACTAGCACAACTATCCAGATAGGTTCTGGACTCATCGGTTAAACCAGCATATAATATATCAAGCAGTTCATTCTTGGGGATTCCATGTCCCGGCATAACCTTAAGTAAATCACAAAACCTCCCCCAAGCTTTAGGGAGTTGCTCATCCTGCGATTTTTTAAAGTTGTAGATTCTTTGCAAAGCATCATGTTGCAGATGAGCTGGGAAATACTTATCAACAAAAAATTTGACTAAGTCCTGAGGACTTTTAACGGAACCATAAGGTAATGCATCGTACCATGATTTAGCGTCTTCCTTCAAAGAAAAAGGAAAAAGCTTGGCCACATAGAAGTTTCGTATCTTCTCATCAGTAGTGAATAGGTTGCTTAACTCAGCGAGTTTGGTCAGGTGTGCTATAGCATCATCATTTTCTCTGCCATAAAAGGGGCCAGCCTCGACTGTAGATATAAGTGAAAGATCAACAGAGAAATCATAATCAGGATCAGTGATGCATATAGGAGATGTGGCAAATTGAGGATCAAGAATAACTTTGTTCTTCATGGCGTGCCTTTTGAGCAACTCTTTAACAACACCAGGGTCAGAGTCGACACACTCTCTGAGTTCCCTGCAAAAATCATCATCAAGATTAACATAATCATCATCAAGGATTCTCTCCTTGAGTTCATCTAAGCACGGGTAACCAAAGGTTTTGCAGGTAGGAATATAGGTAGCAGGGGTCTTGGTCTTGGATTTTGCTGCAGCCTTAGCAGTCTGAGTTTCAATATGGTGACCAAGAAAAGTAGCATCATCAAGAGTAGTGGAAGCATCATAAAAAGTATCGGATATAGTAACAGACTCAATAGAAGCATCATGTAGTGGTGGTGAAGTAAACTTACTCATAACAGAAGGTGAAACAAGTGTAGCACTAGTGTTCAGAACAGTACCTTTTCTTGTACGGGATGGTAAGATCGGAACCTTGGGGTCTCCTTTCTTACCCATAGCGGATGATATGCAGCAGGCAGGATACTTCAAGTAGACTTGTAAATATTTCTATGCTCCCCGGCAACGGCGCCAGAAAACGCTCCTTGATGCCCCACAAACGTAAGGGATCGAGGTAGTCTTCGCGGGTAGGTTAACCCAATTTATTGATTCGACACAAGGGGAGCCAAAGAGTATTTATAAGCTTTCACAGTTGAGTTGTCAATCCAACCGCACCTGAAATATACTTGCTTGCAACAATAGATAAGTGGTAATGGTAATATGATAGTGATGATAGCAACAGTAAAAGTAGATAGCAAAAGTGACAACTAATAACCAGCAGGATTGAAAACACTGTAGGCTAGGGAGATGGATGGTTGGCCCCTGCATGGATGAGAGTGAACATATAATAGATTATAACATGGGGCAAGGCACACAGAAAAGCAATGATCATCTAGGCAAATATCAAACAATAGGCATGTATCCCGTAAGTAGTTGTGTGTGCTTGCAATAAGAACTTGCATAACATCTTTTGTCCTACCATCCCGCTACGAACGGGGCCAAAAGGAACTTATGGAGATTAAGGTGCTCCTGTCAAAGAGCACCGGAACAAAGCAATAAACTCAATGGATACACGGAATCCACAAATTATGGACCATCCCCTTTGGTGTCCCAAACTGTCACCTTTGGGATCGCCGGTTCCGGACCATAATAGGTGCATACAACTCATAGATAGGATCTAGAACACAGATATATTCATGAAAACACATAGGGTTCAGATCTGAAAACACGGCACTCGGGCCCAAAGTGACAAGCATTAAGAACAACAAGTTGAAGCAAATAAGATAAACACCAATCTAGATGATAGGCAACATGCCCCCAACAATCTGACGAACTATTACATGATCAAACTCATCCAATCCCTACCATCCCCTTTGCCTACAGCAGGGAATTACTCACACATATGAAGAGAAGTCATGGAGGATGGATGGAGTGGCGATGGTGATGACGATGGCGACGATCTCCCCTCTCCGGAGGCCAAATCAGCCTCCAGATTAGCCCTCCCGAAGAAGAACAGAGGGTGGCGGCGGCTCCGCGACGGAAACTGGGAAAACGACTTCTGTTCTGGGGTTTTCTCGTCACGGGGATAAATAGGAGCGTCGGTAGGGCACCAGAGGAGGGGGGAGCAGCCCAGGCGGCCTGAGGGTGCGGCCCACCCCTGGCCGCGCTAGGGGGGGCGCCTGGGCCCCCCAGAGCTCCCCTCTGGTCCCACTTCTGGCATTTGGCTCCTCCGGGTGCGTGGATTTTCTGGTATTTTTCTGGGAATTTTCTGGGATGTCTAAAAATCCATTTTCCTGCGCACAAATAAACCATACAGGCAGCTCTGCTGAAAACAGCGTTAGTCTGGGTTAGTTTCGTCCAAATCATGCAAGAATGAGGGCAAAACAATAGCAAAAGTGTTTGGAAAAGTACATACGTTTGAGACGTATCAAAAGGTAACTTTATTTTCTTTCTAGGGAAGTGTTCCGTCCCTTTCTTGAGAGGGAATTGGAATTTTATATTCCCCTCTTTCATGTCAATAACCGCACCAACGGTGCGAAGAAAAGGACGTCCCAAAATAATTGGACACAAAGGTTCACACTCTATATCCATAACAATAAAATCAACGGGAACATAGTTGCCATTGACAATGATAAGAACATCGTTGATCTTCCCCAAAGGTTTCTTTACGGAAGAATCAACAAGACGAACACCAAAAGAACAAGGCTCAAAGGGCTTCAATTCAAACATATCAAATATTCTTTTGGGCATAACGGAGGTACTAGCTCCAACATCACATAAGGCATAGCAAGAGAAGTTATTTAATTTAATTTTGATCATAGGGTCCCAACCATCATCTAGCTTCCTAGGTATGGAGCCTTATACTCTAAGCTTCTCCTCCCTAGCTTTGATGAGAGCATTTGTGATATGCTCTCTGAAGGCAAGATTAAGTGTGCTAGTGTGGGGGTCTCTAGACATTTTGTGTAGTAAGCTAATAACTTCTGAGAGGGTGCAACTATCAAAATCAATATCACTACTATCAAAGGTGGTAGTAGTGTCATCTAGGCTCACATGTTTGAAACCCTCTATGTTCATAGGAGTTTCTTTATCTTCGGTTGAGGTATTAGGATCACCATTAATAGGTCCAATGGGACTAGGAGTGCATTGGGTGCTAATAGTTTGGGTGTCCTCAACAATTTGGATAGTGGCAACTGTGTGGTGTGTAGGAAGGCTCTTAATTCTATCCTCTTCCTCTTTTTCTCTAGCCCACCTTTCTTTAAGTTTAGCCATCATCCTAATATTTTCATTAATTTGAAATTGGATAGCATTAATAGGAGTGGCCTTATTCTCCTCAAGGGGAGAGGTTCTAATTTTAAGCATCTCAATATCAAGGGCTAAGCTTTCTACCTTCAAAGAGAGGTTATCTAATTTAGCTAATTTCTCCTCTACATTTTTGTTGAAGGCTTTTTGGGTAGTGATAAAGTCTCTAAGCATTTTTTCCAATTCAGAAGAGGGGTTCTTGTTGCTAGGGTAGGTGTTGTTGTTCCCATAGTTGGATGGAAACGGTCTAGGATTGCTAGAAAAATTACCCTTATAAGCATTGTTGTTGAAGTTGTTTCTAGCAATAAAGTTCACATCTACTTGTTCTTGGGCAACCAAAGAATTTAAAGGGACATCACGAGGATAATTAGAGGGTTGCTTGGTAAGTAGAGACATAATTAAGTCAACTTTTTCATTGAGGGAGGTAATTTCCTCGACAGAGTTTACCTTCCTACCTGTTGGAGCGCGTTCGGTGTGCCATTGGAAATAATTGGTCATCATCTCATCGAGAAGCTTCGTGGCAGCACCAAGTGTAGTTGACATAAAGGTTCCTCCCGCGACCGAATCTAACAGGTTTCGCGAGGTAAAGTTCATGCCTGCATAAAAAGTCTGGATAACCATCCAGGTAGTCAAACCATGTGTAGGGCATTTCTTAACAACAGATTTCATTCGTTCCCAAGCTTGGGCAACGTGTTCATTATCCAATTGCTTAAAATTCATAATGTTACTCCTTAATTGGATAATTTTAGCAGGTGGGTAGTACTTCCCTATAAAAGCATCTTTGCACTTATCCCAAGAATCTATGCTATTCCTAGGCAAAGATTGAAACCAGATTTTAGTGTCTCCCCTTAAAGAGAAAGGAAAGAGCTTGAGCTTAACAATATCACCTTCTACTTCTTTATACTTTTTCATATCACATAATTCAACAAAATTGTTCAAGTGTAAAGCAACATCATCTCCAGCACCAGAGAATTGATCTCTCATAACAAGGTTTAGCAAGGCAGGTTTAATTTCATAAGAGGTAGCTGAAGTGGCAGGTGTGGCAATGGGGGTGCAGATAAAGTCTTGGTTGTTGTGACTAGTGAAGTCACACAACTTGGTGTTTTCAGTGGAACCCATAGCAGCAGCAAGTGTGGCATATTTTTTTGTGATTTTTGATATAAGACACAAAGATAAAAACTGAAAGGTAAACTAACAAGACTAAAAAACAAAGGTAAAGGGTAGTGTGCAACTCCCCTATCTTAGCACTCGGAGTCCCCGGCAACGGCGCCAGAAATTTGGCTTGATGTGCGAGGTGATGATAGTGATTTCTCGCCCTTTGTTGGTAAACCCCAAGTGGAAGGCGTGATGTAGCACAGCAGCAAATTTCCCTCAGTAAAGATACCAAGTTTTTGCTCCAGTAGGACTTCGGAGATGATAAGTAGGTGTCAGCGGTGCAACTGACGCGGACCTGCACACAGACACAAATAACTTTGTTCCCAACGAAGTTCAGAGAGGTTGTCAATCTCTCCGTTCTTGTTGTTCACGAAGGATCAAACACAAGGGATAATGATAGCAACTGAAAGTAAAAGCAGAAAAGTAAATGAGCGTGTAAACAGTGATGAGGATATGGACCGGGATACGTGATGTTCACTAGTGATGTCTCTCTCCCAAAAGACGATAAAACTGCTATGCGAGGTGACCAAATTACAGAAGGGCAATTGACATGATTATGAACGCACCGCGATGCTAACTATGCTACAAAAGAAAGGAAGAGGCTCAAAAGCATGGGCAGTACGCCAAAATAAATAGACCGAAATCCAACTTCATCTACTACTAATCATCCACCTTGAGATAACTATCCAGAACATCTCGCTGGTATTAAGTTGCGAGCCCCACCCAAAGTGTAAACCCAAAGCAACAGAAAACTGCATTAAAAAACACTTTGCGTAAAGTAAACAATCCTTGTAACAGCGGTTACAAGCACCGTTGTTTTCCCCCTTGTGGCAACAGCAAATCCCCTAGACTCATGTTTCTGTCACTCAAGCTAGTCATCAGGGGGCATGAACCCACAATCGAGAAAAACGTTCCCTCTTGGAGTTACTACCTACTACTTGGCCAAAGCAATAAACAGCAACGGAGAACATGCAAGAATTACTTAGGAACAAAAATATAAGAGATAAGAACCAAATATATTACTCAATCACAATCTGAACATAATCTCATAATCCATCAGATCCCATCAAACGCAGCATAGCAACAGCAGAAAGATTACAAAAGTGCCTCGATCATGTAGGGCAGCTCACGAGGTCTAAACCATGAAGAACAAAGAGGGGAGGAGAACATCACATAGCTACTGATCACAGACCCATGGTCCAAAGGAAACTACCCACGAGACATCCGGGAAGCATCCATGGTGGAGAGGAGACTCCCGGAGGTCGGCCCTCCCTCCGGCAGGGTGCCGGGAAGAGGTCTTCTGGAAGCGCAGCGGCGGAGGAACAGAGGAGAGATCGCGAAAAAGGGTTCTCCATTCGGAAGTTTCCCGTGACGGAGAATATATAGGCGAAGGGGGCAGCCAGGGGGGCTACTAGGGGTCGAGGCGCCCCCCTGGCGCGGCCAGGCCCTAGGGCGCGCCACCAGGGCGCCTGGGCCCCTGGTGGTGGCCCTCTGGCCCCACCCAGGTTCTTCCGGAAGGTTCCTCTGCGCTGCTTTTTATCTGAATTTTCCCGAATTTTTGGAGCACTTTTTATATGGGGGAAAACTGAAATAGAAAAACAGCAGAAAACAGGAACTGGCACTGTGGTGCACTGAGTTAATAGGTTAGTCCAAATATGATCAAAAGTGTATGAAAGTGTATCTAGATCATAGCAATATCACACAAAACATGCAAGGAGCAAGCAGAAATTATAGATACGTTTTGGACGTATCAGTGTTGCATGTTGCTTGTTGCATGTTGATGTGAATAGAAATAAGTTGAGATCCTGCGTGTGATCTTAGTGCTTGTTCAGTATTGCTTTTTCTGCTTCGTTGGTTCTCGTTGTTGGTTCTTTGTTCAGTTTCTTCGGCAGCTGCTAACTCTGTTTTGGCAGATGTTAGATGACTTGGACGCACCCTTGCTTGTTGTTCTACGATATTGGCATCACGTCTGGTTCTGAGTCGATGCATCATCGGCCGTCCGGAGTGGATGCATGTTTTTCATTTCTCTTTTCGACAACCGGCCCGTGTTCTGAGCTGCTTTCCGGCCGTCTCGGGTAGTTATTGAGTTTCTTTTCGCAGTGGAGACCCTATGCTCTGAGTTGTTTTCCCAGCCGTCTTAGGGGACCTCTGCATTCTTGTTATCAACATTGCCTCATGCTCTGAGATGATTTCGGTCGGCTGTCGTGAGCAATGCTTGAGCTTTTCCAGTACAAGTCCCAGATCAGAGTTGTAAGAACCGTTCTGGTGGCTACTGGGTTATTCGTTGTTTTATTTGCAAGGAGTCCGGATAGTCATCGACCACCGCTAAAGCTGATGAAGTAGCAAGCCACTTCTCGTTTGCTTTTGCCTCGTGGTTTTCTTTGTTGGTTCTTCTTTTGGTTCGTTGGTGTCACTTGCTCCACCCCAATGGAAAGTTGCTCATAACCCTGCATACCTCGAAGAACCAGTGCAATACCGCAGAGCAGCATGAAGACACCAAGTCAAGGACCCACACAAGCTTGAAGCAGAAGTATTCAACCCCATATGAGTTCTGCTTGAATAAACTAAGTCGGCATTATTCCGGTAATCGTATGGACATGAAGATTCCATCGATGGAAGACCACAGATAAATGAAGAAAATCAATCAGACATGAATGACGGAGACCCGGTCGCATCTCACACATTTTTCTCAAGTGTAAATCATGCGGCAACCATCAGGCCTGCATTTCGTCGGTAACCAGAACAGCCTGAAGACTCAGACAGTTAAAGGTCGCAATGATGCGGGAAATCAGCAAGTCAAACAGGACTGTTACCCAATTGCGTTGGAAGCAAGTGGCTCACGAATTGATGCTACCCAAGGTACCCATTGAGTCCCGTCTACATCGACTACGACAGCCTCAAAGATTCATGCAAAGATAAGAAGAAACTGGGACCCACGAGAATATGCACCCAAGGAAGGACAAACACCAGCTACCGTCCTATGCAATACAAATTATTTCGGTATATTCCGGAAGTTGGCCAAGACGTATCATGAAGCTTGCATCCAGCAAAGGAAGAATCGGAAGAGTGTTTCCTCTGATAAGCCAGCAGTCAGAAAATTTTCGAGCACTGTGGTCAGTTTTGTTCCCACATCAGTGAGGGAAAGCTTAGGATAGAAGGAACCTCAGCCTTCCGTGACAAGGTACCTGGCACAGCCGACATGTACAGTATATGAGCCTTCCTCACTACGCTACCGGGATATCTTCTCAGCCAAGACAGTCAGCCTTCCTCCACAAGCCACCGACAGAAGCTTACAGTGCAAGACACTCGATCGTGCTCGGTACGCCACAGGGATGGACTCCAGCACAAGCCGCTCGGTCGTCTATAGTGAACTGCCGCAGAAACTCCCAGCAGAAGGGACCAGTATGTCCACAGTGCAAGAAGGTAAACTTCCAAGGCAAGGCAACCCAGCAAGCTATCGAGGCAGCTTCCCGTGTACGACACCCTGCCTTCCTCGATACGCCACCGGAGAAAGCTTCCGGGGTACGGTACCCAACCTTCCCCAGCAAGCTACCCCAAGCTTCACGGACAAGATACCAGTCTTCCTCGACGCGTCATCATACCTGCAACAGTATTGTCAGAAATCCAGCCATGCAGGATAGTGAAGACTTCAGCGTCGTCAGGACCCGCATATGGTTATGGGTATTCTTATCAAGTATGAAAGATACCCCGGTGTGGATACCACCATGCTCGTAATCAAGGAAGAATTATGCACATGAACGACGGTGAAGAACCGCAACTCTCGGGAAACAAGTCAGCGGAAGAGGCGAATACACATCTCAGCCTGGAATAAAGACTGACAAAGTCGTGAAGAAACACAATGAAGAAAGGAAGAAAGGAGCATTAAATCCTGCTCCCGTCATGAAGGTCAGCTCCTCGCGACCGACAAGGCCCCGAAGCAGAACAATCTGGAGACCCCTTTCATTGCAACCAAGGTTATCAGGATGAAACAAGACAAAAGGTGACAGTAACCTGTCTATCTCAAAGATTGCGGCAGAACAATAAGCCGTTATGCAACAAGGAAAGAACCCTGACCAAAGAAAAGCTAGTACAAGAAAGGTGATTGCCGAAGAGGCAAGACCCAGGACAAACATACATGGTAGGTGTCAAACCTGGCTGCAATCTGAGCAAGCGTGGCACCTCGCAAGTTGTCAGGGTTATGCAACTCTCGAGCCCGACGGGTTAGGCAGAATGAATCGCGTGGACCTCAAGTCAAATTTTCCGCGATCAGTTGAAGCCATATGGACCGCCGTGGATATCTACCACAAAGAAAGCTCATTCACTATGGGCTAAGAACCGTGTACCGATCTAGTTAGCCTGAGAAGTTACTCAAGTTCAGAATCGTCGGTCTTGCCGAGATACCCCAGTCTGCTTCATTAAAGGTCACCTGCTCAGCTCGGCATTTTAAATGCAAGAACCGCATTGAAGCATATCAGGACCTATCGCCACCCAGAATGAGCAGTCAGTCAGTTAAACCTCAGCATGAGTAAATGTCCATAATTGTGCTCCGCCCCGAAGCAATGAGCACGGCGAACAAGCCAAAAGTAATGCAATGCAACCCCATGTGTCTTCAGCCGAGGTCCCGCACAATGGGACACCATGATAGTAAACATTCTGAGATACCAACTACCGATGAAGGCCAAGCTCTTGTCAAGGATACCAATGCAAAGGATTCCAGACCGTACCACGAATAACGCCCGAGGTACCCCAGATACAGTATGGGTATCGTCAGCATTTAGCCTATGACAAGACATCTCGTTACCATACAAGTCAGAAGATATGAGGATGGAAAACAGCAGGGAAGGATGTGAGGTATCAAGGAAGAACAGTTTCTCGGAGCTACGGATCGGGTAAAGTAAACCGCCTCAGCAGAGATATTGGGTGCTATTATGGGAACAGTATGCGGTAAAAAGGAAATCCGAGAAGCAGTAAGTTTCCTAAGGACGGTAAGTTTGCAACGGTTCCCTGAGCAACCAAATCTCAAGGACGAGATTTTTCTAAGGGGGGTAGGTTTGTGACACCCTGGATTTTGGAACTTTCTTTTTCCAAAAACTTTCCTGATTTATTTCTGGATTTGCTATTGGATTTGATTTTGAGCACCTCGTTGGACTTGAAACTTGAGCATATTTTCTTTCCATGCTCAAGTGACCCTTGATTTAAAGCCTATCCATTGACATTCAATTGATCCACCTCATCCAAGCCACCAAATATTCAAGCCATATATTCCTTTTTCCAATAAAAGGGGTATTCCTATTATTTGAGGTTTGTGAAGCAACCCCTATTTATATTGCTCCATAAATCCCCAAATAATTCCCACATTTCATTGAGTAATATCTTGCCAATTTCCCCCAAAAACATTTCATAGCCCAAGTGGATTTTTCCTCTAGAAAAATTCATTTGTCTATGGGGGCAGAATGGAGCTTTGTGAAGGGAGTGCCACTTCTCTTGATCCATTGCTGGTGAAACTTTTTGTGCAAGCTCATATGATCATTTGACTAGCCAAACTCCCACAATAAATTCCCAAAGTTTGGGTGCAGCAAGGGGGCATTGTGAAGCAAGTGCATGATAGGGGATCCCATTTGCCTTGAAACTCTGTGGGAATGATCCTACCACCAAATAACTACACCAAACTAGATTTGAGTCAAATCCCATTACCCATGTAAGTGCATTTTCAATATTAAGTTTCTGACCAGTGGGCCACATTGTGAAGCAAGTGCTAGCTATGTGTATCCAATGGCTATGAAATTCTATACACATGTGCACCATGCCAAATAACCAAGCTACACCAATTTTGAGCCAATTACACCAAGACCATGCAAGGCTAGCTTTAACTTTGCATTTCTGTTCCAATTGGACATTTGTAAAGGAAGTTCTAGCTAGCTTACTCCAAATGAGATGAAACTTGGTGTACATACTCATCCTAGTGTATGATTGAGCTATGAAAAATATCATGCCTAGGGGAGCAATGTACAAGCTACACCACAGTACAAACACCTTCTGCAGCACTGTGCCATTTGCAAAGGAGGTGTATGCAGACTTGATCCCATTGAGCCCAAACTTTCCGGAAACATAGTCCTTCCTATCCTCAAGCCAAGAGACAACCTGGAACCACCCCAAACCCCACCATGTGAGTTGTGCTTCTGCTCCAAGTTTGTTGCATCTATCTTCAAGGTGAAGATAAGATCACCCTGTTCACCCTTTTGACCATCCAGCTGTACCACTGTGCTAAGCATGCAAAGGACTACATGCTAGACATGGTTCACCACGCAGGATCTTATCCAAAGTTTGGTGGCCGCGCCCTTGGCAGCCTCTGGCGTGCTCTGGACGCGCCCGAGCGTGCTCGACCTTTCCACCTCGTGCTACAGAGCGCCATCGCCTCCTTCTCCGTGTCCTGCCGCGCCGCACTGCTTTGAGCAGCACGCGTGCGCCACGCCACCCCCTCCCGAGCTCTCTGGAACCCCCTCGTGACCGTCAGCTCGCCGCACGCCTCGTCCGCACCTCCCCGTCGCGGCCAGGAGCTCGCATATCGCTCTCCCTATAAGAAGGGCTTTCCCGAGGACCTCCAGAGCACTCCCTGCAGCCTCCTCACCCCTCCTAGCCCCCGTCCCCCTCTAAATTCGTCGCCGGAGCCGCCCACGGCCTCCCACTGTCGCCGCCGGCCTCCGCTCGAATTGGAGCCGCAGGAGCCCCACTCTCCCTCCACTTCGCCCGAGAGCCCTCCCAGACCACCTCCCTGCACGCGCGGCCTCCCCCTGAGCCCGCCCCGCCTCCACTTCCTCCGTCGGAGCAGCCCATGCCCGCGGCCACCTGTGGCCGCCGCGCCCCTTCCGTGGGTACTGCAGGCGCTGGCCACCCTAGGTGGCGCTGCACCCGCTAGAGGCCACGCCACGGCGACCCCCTCCTGCGCCGGCCGCTGCCACGAGCCACGCCGGCCGTGCCTCCCCTGTTCTACGTCCTGGAGGAGGAAGGAGGCAGAGGAGAGAGGAAGGGAGACCTGCAGTTGGGCCCCGCCTGTAAGTGAGTTAGGCCCCGGGCCGTTTTCGGTGTAGTGGAGGCGCCTTTTTCTGAAGTGTGTGTCACCCGCTGGAAAACGTATTTCCTTCCGGCTTGGCCCAGAGTGCGCTTTCTTTGCTGGAAAGCGTATTCTTTTCTTCTGCAGCCCGAAGTGCACTTTCTCTGTTAGAAAGCGTATTCCACCCAAAATGCAGCCCCCGACACCGTTTCGACCATATCTTCGCAACCGTCAGCCCAAACGAGGCGATTCTTTTTGCGTTGTTTTCGTATCGAGATCCTCTTCGTTTTGGCATAGGTTTCATGCCATGTTTTGATGTTGTTATTTTCTGGTCAAACAAAAATGGCGTTTGACTTTTTCTCCGTTGCTTTATTTCAAAATATTTTCAGGGCTTTGCTTGTGTTGAAGATGCGGAGCTTCTTCACACCCCTTTTGGTGAAGGCAAGCCAAAATACCCTTTGCACCTTTGCAAAGCTTTGACGTGCTTTTAAAATTGCTTTACAGTGATATGCCTATATCGGTGATCATGATCATGTTGCCATTTCATGATTGATGTTATCAATGCCATGCTATTACTATGCTATGTTTTGCCATGATACATCCATGCTATGCTTTGATTATGACATTTCTATGTTATTCTCTGCATCATTGTAACCACAACATACCAACACCATGCTAAGTTGCTCATGTTATGTTTATGCTAGTTAATGCTATGCCTTAGTTATGGTCAACTGCATTCATAATGTTGCCATGTTAATAACTTAATCTTTGTAACACGGATAAGTTCACCATCTAAAATGTGCTTGATCATATCTGAAATTGTTATACTCGGATGTTATGCATTGATGCTACTCATGTTGCACCTGATACTTGTGTTTGCTGTTGGAGACATGCTTCATGACAAGTTGATCAGGTGCCACCGAACCGAACTTATTCGTGCAGCCACATTTTCTTGTATGGGCAGGCCTTGATTCAGTCTACCGGTGGGCGTATCTTATGCGTATCACCAAAGAGGGAAGGCTATGCACGGCAGTTGCCTTTGGTCGGGTAAACGGCGATAGTCTTGACAGCCAGTTTGTTGATATGAGCTCAGTCCCCGTTCGGGACAGTATTTGCCACATGGTGGCCGTTTGCCAATAGGTTGGCCGGTGTCAAGAGGACACCCGGGCTACCCAAGACAAGATGTAGGTGATACGGTAAGGGAGACACGCGGTAGCTCGGTCTCGTTGGATAAGTCCTAGTCCACTCCTGCGGTACGAGTTCCAAGGATCCTATGGGACAAGTTCCGAGGTGTTGGATGGAGGAAGAACTCCATAGTGTGGGTAACGTGCACAAACTCTGCAGAGTCACACAAATCTATTTGAATAGCCGCGTCCATGGTAATGGACAAAATTCGTACTAGGTCACACCACATGATCAACATGAGTTCGATGGTATGTTTGTGGTAAGTGGATGGTCATGCGATGACCGGATTGGTGGGGTGGTAATGAAGGACACCTAACCCGTTGAATGGTCATGCGATGACCCGTTTGGTCATGCGACGACCCGTGAAAGTGGTTTGGTCATGAGGTGACCCGGTGCTTGAGTCTGTAAGGACTCCGAGGTAAGCCACGTGATCATGCGATGATCATGTGGGGTCCATGTGACCTTAAACGATGATTGATTGTGCATTAGTCTTCATGTTGATAAAATGATGATAATGTGTTAATATGCTTGATGATTATCTGTTTGCATGTTGTTGTCGCTCACCTGTTTAATTCACTAATATACTTGAACCTGCTAATGCCATGTTATTTTTTTGCCTTGTTGCTTTGGTTGTTGTGAGCTTGCAAGTACATTCAATGTACTGACCTGGCGTGTCATGCCAGATTTGCAGGCCGTGCTTTGGATGCGTAGGACGACGTTCCCGGTGTTTGCGAGCTAGGAGGTGTCCCAGCCAGTGTCCCTGTGGATTGGAGTTCATCACCGCCGTTATTGTTCCGATGCCGTCGTTATTCCGCTGCTAGAGAGTTATGCTGCTTCTTGGTGTAGAGCTGAGGCTAGCCTGAGGAGCAAGTTGTGTCTCCGCTAGCGTTGTAATAGACCTCGTGTACCCCTATCTTCGGTAATAGAAAGCTGTTCATTTCTATATCAAGCAGTGTCGTGTTCCAGAAGACTTGATCTCTGGGCTTGTGCACGGGGCGTTCCGGTCCTCTAAGCCGGGGTGCCACATGATATTACCTCATTAAAAACCTTGATGAGAACCTTGAGAGTAAACTGATAAAGAGAAAAAGAGTATAATAAGATGTTTGGATAGGTTATATTTCAGGAAGGGACTCCCCCTGTTCCATGAAATTTGGGGCAATACTCTTAGTGATATTACTTATTATATAACCCATTTTTATCTAAGCAACACAAGTATTATTATCTTTGTAGATAATAATTGGTGATTCAATAGAACCAATTCCACATATATGTATTATGTGGTTTATCATTCTGTAAAGCAACATATATTAATATGAGGTCTTGTATTTCAGAATGATTGGTAGATGTAGACACTAAGGTCTATTTCAAAGACTTCCGTAGGATGGCTATCACATCAACTGAGAACGCGGCATGTGTCTATGATCTCACATAGTGGGGATCTGATTGCAGTATCCAATGATATTAGTGTCCATATTTAATTGAAAAAACTAGGACAATGTTTTTGGTGCCTTGGAGATATCGAAAGATATTCACGAGTCTAAACCAATTGTGTTTGGTGGATCTAGTGGCACTAGAGTAGGGAACCTTGGGTTCCGATATCTTATTTCCATCTTCTCATGGTTTAAAATGGATCTTTCTCTACGTCTAGAGATTGAACAACCATGAAAGTTATAGATGGATAAGACTTGTTCATGTACAATATATTCTGGATATAGACAACATGGTGTACCATAATATATGAGTGAAGGGGCTAGAATTGTAGCTGAAGCAAAGTTTGTTTTTACTTACATGCTTCATCTCAAATTCCGCCTATGGATGATTACATTATTCATCAATATCTTGTGTATTGTCAATGATGTTATAAGCATTAACATATATACACTTATAGTGGTATCCTAATGAGGATTTCTTAATGAACATGCATGAGCAATCATCATTGTTGGACTATTGTGAGTCATGTGTACATATATACACTTTTGCATAAGGAACTCACTAAGTCGAGTGTACCAAATATTATTTCGACTATTGTGAGTCATGTAGTGACTTATTGAGTTTACACAAAACATGTTGCACTTTTATTTTGGATTTAGAATTGGGATTCTCATGAGGAACTTATATGTCTGAATCAAGTGACACATTAATCTATGTGGTCACTACATCTATTAACTGCACTGCCATTGAGATAAGTTATCGGAATTGATTTCACTTCTGTGCGGAGAATCGAATTCAGTATCTGCGTGAATCCTTATGCTACAAGCCTTGCTATTCACCACCCATATGTTTTCATTCCAGTTTTAGAGAAAAACTAGTGTAGGTATTACTTTTGTGAATACCTTCCTTTTGTTGAGAGAGGCTTTTTCTTCTTGGATTGCATCCTTTGTTCGAGTCCAGCCTGAGTGAGTATTATTCAAACTCTGCCCTTGCCATGGTCTTTGGATCTGGATCTTTGTAAAGGTTGTTTGCAATCATGAGAAATGTATGTCGACGGTTGTAGTCTTTCTTTTGTATGATTCTCCCGAAAGTATATAGTTTTTGGTGAAATATTGATACCCTTGATGACTCTTCGTGTTTCCCAATACGGTAGAGTCTAGGTTTCCGATGTCCCAGTCATTGTGTGCACTATTGAGCTGGGTTATGGAGGTTTCCCTCTCATTGGGTGTATACTACACATTAGGTGTCTATCAACGTGAAGTTGACTTGCATTTACCGAGTAAGAGGCGTCAATATCCTTTGTTGCTTGCGGAAAGCTGAATCCTGATGTATTGTGTCTGTAGTTCTCCCCTTCTTGTTTTGAATGGGGAGTTAAGTGGTTATTTTTGGTACCTCCACTCTTTTGGTCACATTTTTATAGGATTATAGGATTGTATGACACCATTATAGTCGGTAAATGGGATTGGCAGGTTATTTGCAATGTGTTGCAAATATTCTAAACAATGGGTTTAGATATTCGAGTACGTGATTTGAGGTAGAAATTTGTTGAACATTCCAATTGATTTCCTGGCATTCTTTTTGGTACTTTGAATCTCCCCCTAATGCCTAGAAATGTTCCTCATTGAGCATATGAGCCATGAATAACTCCCCTGATAGGGGCTTAAGGTATTTATAGTTGACGGAAATATAGTTATTCCTCACATAGATCACAAATTTTTAGTGAAGGACCATTGATGTATGCTATGGTGGTGATATCGGTATGGAACCGAATTATCGCAGATGGGAAATACTTTTGATTTGCACGTACTAATTTTAGAGGGGGTGTACTACGATATGTAGTATGTTACAGTTGAATTAAGCCAGCGGTGTGTAAAACTGCATGACTCCAACGTGAATTTGGTAAGCTACAATTCCGAAGTAAAGATCATGCAATGAGCTTAATTATTTGGATACAGGATGCTATCAAACTATTTTGAAACTGGGCATATGGGACAAAGTGCTTAATTTACATCACACGGCCATGTTCATGGCTCGCAAAGAGATTTGCAACATTGTCCATTCGAATTTCATTGAAATTGATCTTCAGGATAATGAGTCAATGGTTCATGTGGGTAGATGCACACAGAAGACCATCGTGTAGATGCGCCTTTTAGAACCATGGAACAAACTGAATAGTCCAATCAATGGTTGAGATACCACTTACCTCGACTTGATGCGTTCAAGGAATCTGAGTGGTTAAACACTAAGGTGTCTGGACCTTAAAATTAGCTTTCCTTGTCACATGTAGTGCACATAAAATCCAAATATTGTTAGAACTTTAGGCATGATTAATGGAATTCCAGATAGTTTTCATTTCAAGTCAATGTCAGAATGACCAAGGCGAGTGTGTCAAGTTTGTCAAGTAAATAACATTCCGGAAAACTATCTTGTATGCAACATGTGCTACGGGTTTTGTAGTATGTGTAGTGCAATTCTGATGATACACAGAGAATGTGCTTTTATATCTGTTGCATATGGTAAAGAGAAGATATTCCTCTTTGTTTTCATCATGAGTTTCTATATAGAAACTATCTTGATAGATATCTCTATAGTTTAGTGGGATACGAGTTGAACCTGGACTCTATAAAAAAATCATTGA
The DNA here is from genome assembly GCA_950022295.1 of Bromus sterilis. Classification (NCBI taxonomy): domain Eukaryota; kingdom Viridiplantae; phylum Streptophyta; class Magnoliopsida; order Poales; family Poaceae; genus Bromus; species Bromus sterilis. The sequence goes on from OX465596.1 coordinate 14,249,249, forward strand.
TGGTTCTTGAGTATCCATAGGGATAGTAATATGATTCGAATTGAACCAATAATTGTATCATCGCGTCTAGCGATTGTTAAAATATATTTTCTATAAGTAAGAGTGTAAATATTTTTTACTGTCCTAAGTATAGAGTTCGTGGTGCATATGTCCACAAGGCACTTATACTCTTTCATCAGATTGACCCCGTAGAAATTATATATAGTTTTGAAGATTCTCAATATGAGAAATCTTTATTAGATATATAGAACACATACAAATTTAATTGTATCAAAGTGCTGATACACTATATTGTGATAAACAATATATGATGACAACGGCAACAACAACAATAGTATGCTTATTACAACAACATATAAAAGATGTAGGTATAATTTATATGGAGATGGAAGACTAGTCGAAGTCTCTAAACATGTCTGTCGAAATGTACTCGATTATCATGTTCTCCGTGCCCTTCGGGTCATGTGATAGTTGGACAACCTTGATGTTGCACTCTTCTTTATGATAATATGGCGAATAACAAGCTTGCTTGGTACTATCATTTTGAAGATTGAAGTAGCTTCAAATATTTGCCCTTGGGTAGGTTGATTGTGTCCCGTGGATTGCTAGCAGAGATATAACAAATGTTGTGGGATGTGGCATTTGGATATGCAATGCTTGTAGCATTCACACCTTTTTCAAAACTTAGTTTTGTTTAACTTTTTCTTTTTAATGCCCTTCCCGTGATCTCAAGCATGTGACTTGCACTTCTTGATGTGTTTCTGCTTACCTTTGAAGTTCTTTGGATGGCATGTTGATAAGCCATCGAACTTATTGTTATTCAAAAAATTCGCATGTACTTTAGGGCAAGAGAGCAACACTCACTAGGTGTTGATGATAATTTTTCATAAGAAGATCTCATGTTTTCTTCCTGGAGAAGTATATGGATTAGGTCCGAATAAGCATGTTAGTTCTGTTAATAGAGCGTGTTATTGCTCAAGAGGTTCAAGTGCCCTATAAATTCCACGGGATGCAAGACTAACCTTGACGTCTATCTCCCATGTCAGGTTTATGACCATTGAGTGCATGTGACTCAAATTTTATAGCGGTCATTCTTTTTACATGGGTGAAACACGAGATTTCTTGATTTACATGTGAATAAATTTTAAATAATCATGGTTACATTGTTATACATTTTGCAAAATTATGTGAATTCAAGTGAAGACTTGAATTTGTTCATGTAGACCTCAAATCATATATCATAACTCTTTGGAGATAATTATCATTTTTATGAAATACATCTCACAACATTAAGAAGCATAATCTGACATAAGTCAGTAGATGCATTGACCTTAATACATTACGTTATGATTTGATTTAAGTATATGAGAGAGCAAGATGAAGGTAGTCAAAATGTCAAATTTGACAAAATGTAGACCTCGCAATAATCTGCATGTTATGCAGTAGATGACATATCGCCTTGTGATCTCATATATAAATTTGAGGTAATCATTACATAACTTTGCATATTAATTCTATTCGAATTAAGTCAATTTTGTGCTCCTCGAGCATTTTTGGACTTAATTAATGATGAATTAATATTTATTTTGCAAGAGAATGAATATCAATTGCAAAATAATATTGTTGTACCATTTATATTATGTTGTCATAATGTTGCAAATTTGATGCTCAAGAGAAAAACTTGAATGTGTAGACCACGAATTAGATAAGATGGTCTTTTGTATCAAATTGCAAGATAATTCAACCGAGTGAATTAATATTTTGCGAGAGAAAATTAATCTTAATCACAATAAGATTGTTGTTACCAAATAGACATGTTATAGGGATTGCTATAGAGAAAACACATTGAACATGTCAGGAATCCAAAAACTACATTTGATGCAACCGTTTCCAGTGTAAATGTCTGGTAATTTTTTTGCATTGTATAAAAACTCTCTTAAGACTTTCAAATATGATCAAGTGAAAACTTGAATCGTGTAGACCTCGCATTTAAATGAGGTGTTTTTGTATCGGATTACAAGATAACTCATCCAATTGAATTAATATATTGTGAGTTTTTTTAATCCCGGTCGCAATGAGATTGTTGGTGTACCTAATGGACATGTCATAGGGATTGCTATAGAGCAAACACATTGAACATGACATAATTTTCATAAAATGTCTAGAATAATCATTTATATGAAAATGTATTATAGATAGACCGACCCAAGGTACGCCGCTATACACGGTTGAGTCTTATAATGCCGATGACAATAATTTTTCATCGTATCATTTTTGTGAAGAAAGCGAAGAACAAAACGGATAAATAGCACCTGAGCTTTGTAATAAATAAATTGATCTGCTTTTGGTCGTTCAGGTGTCTTTTCTTCATACAACTTCAAAGTATCGATGATGATACCCCCTTGACCATGCAATGACAAAAACTACATGAATTTAGCATATAAATCCGTGGGATTTCCTTGTAAGATCCGCCAACGACTCTGTGCTGCGTGACGGCCGATGGTCGCCGCTACAACAATCATGTTGACCCAGGGTTGCCGATGCTGGTGATGGGCTAGCCGGCCAAGGGCTACTCGACAACACGATGGCTGAAGGGAGGAGTGTTGCGTCTCTGTTCGGTTCTTTTTTTTGCGAATAAGAGAGGAGTTTATCCCAACGGTACAGAATTACAGTCAGCTGACAAAAGCTCAGCGATAAAGGGTGGTCCTTGATGTAGCCAAAAGGAGGTGCTAACATCCGTACGACCATAGTTTGCCAGACGATCTGCTACTCTGTTTTGAAGACGATGAACTTTAGAGGGAATAAACTCCCGAGTCCCCAAGAGGTCTTGAATCTCCAGTACTATGTGGGCATAAGGTGAGGAGTCCAGATACGTGGAAGAAAGCGATAGGAGGACCGTGGATGAGTTGGACTGAATCACCACCGGAAGGCTTGTATGAATGCAAGCAAGCTTCATCCCTTCCATCAAAGCCTGTAATTCAGCTTCCAGTGTGTCATTGCAATGACCAAGATATCTCTACGCAGCAAAAATCACCATACCCTGGTGATCTCTCAGAACCATGCCAGCCCCGCCGATCCATCTAGGGGATTAAAAGATCCATCCACCGAACCTGCAAGCTGACCGGGCCCGGCCGGCATCCAAGGCAGAACTGGCTCCGGGCGTAAATCGGCCTTTGCTGCAGTAGCAGACATGGGAATAGCCGGCATCTTCCCTTTGATGATCTCTTCAGCAGAAAACTTTTTTGTGAGGGATAGAGATATGTAGTAACTGTCCAGAAACTTCGAGGAAATTTCCACTGGAACTCGGTTCTTACCATGCCTTTCATCATTCCGTTCTTGCCAGATTCTCCATAATAGCATGGTCACCATATCTCTCATAGTAGGGCAGCATTGTGTGAGAATATTCAGAAACCAGTCTTCCCCAACTTCCAATAGGCTAGCATTTCCAGGGAGTTGCCAAATCAACCGCATAGAATCCCATAAGCCCCTTGCATGGTCACATAAAATCATAGCATGGAATAAAGTCTCCTCCTCCTTGGCGCAACATGGACATGTCGCAGACGTGCCCACATGTCGATGACGCAAGTTAGCAGCAGTATGCAGAGAGTTTGTCGCAATACGCCATGCTATGATCTTCATCTTTTGAGGAACCGCATCCTTCCAAACCAAGTTCCATATAGAACGATCCCAGACGGTTGTGAGCTGGATGTTGTAGGGGAGAACTCCATCTCATGCTCCTGCATAGCTAGATGGTAATCACTTTTGACAAAAAAAAATCCAAACTTGTTTGGATGCCATGCCAAGAAATCCTCTCCCTGACGCGGGGTGTACGGATCTTCAAAAATTCATGGACATCTAAAGGAAGGGAGTGCTCCCCCAACAGGCGCTTATTCCATCCCACATCAGGCAACGGAAAATCTGAATCTCGAGAGAGCCTCGAGTTCCCCTTCAGAGAAACTGGCCTCAGAGATATCGTCTCCGTTCGGTTCAGCACCGCAACAGCATGCGCCAGGAGCGTCGTGTGCGTCGTAAGGAGGTCGTTGATGGCTATTGGTGTCACAACCCCAACTTAGGTATGTGCTTGGGTTGGTTTGGACCTTGCATCATGCAAAAAATTTCAAAAGAAATCCAATTGGGAAAAAAGAAAAGCCCTAAAATTTTATTTCAAATGGCCAGATAAAAATTTCTTCCAAAAATTCCTCTGGTATTTCTAAAAATTCTTACAAATATGCATGATCACATATAAAGTGAAGTGGGTCCCACTGCATGCTCTAAGATTTTTCAAAAACTCCAAAAAGGGCTTGGAAATTAAATAAAACCCCAATTTGAATTGAAATTCAAATAGTTTGAATTTCAAAAATCTTCAAACTTGGGAGTGGCTAGTTATATCTTATATGCCATGTAAGTCCAAATTAAAATTTTGGGGATTTTGTAAATTGTCTAGCTATTTTTTTTAGCAAGACCAAAACAAATAGTAGAAAAGAAAACAAACAGAAAATAGAAAAGGGCTTCCACCTCTCTCTCGCCGTGTTCGTCGACGACCCGAAGCTTCACCGGAGCGCACCGCCGTAGAAGACGCGGCCACCGTGAGCTAGATCCTCTAAGAGCTTGTCCAGCAGCTAAATCGTTGATACGTATCAAACGTATCTACTTTTCCAAACACTTTTGCTATTGTTTTGGCTTCATGCTTGCATGATTTGAACGAAACTAATCCGGACTGACGCTGTTTTCAGCAGAGCTACCAGTGCTGTTTTCTTTTGTGCAGGTTTCTGGATATTTAGGTACGCTGGAAAAATCCCAAGAAAATATATAAAAAATCAGCGTTCCGAAAGCTTCCGAAGATCCAAAGGGGGGCCACAGGGCAGCCAGGAGGGTGACTGGCGCGGCCCAGCCCCTGGTCGCGCCACCTTCCCTCCTGGCTGGGTCCCACACCCCCTAGTGACCTACCTTGGCCCCTATTTATTCTCCTGGCGCAGAAACCCCAGAATAGAAGTCGCTTTTACAATCTACGTCGCGGAGCCGCCGCAACCCTCTATTCTTCTCCGGGAGAACTAATCTGGAGGCTGCTTTGGCCTCCGGTGAGGGGAAATCATCGCCATCACCTCTCCATCACCCCTCCATGACTTTTCCATCCATGTGTGAGTAATTCCCTGCTGTAGGCAAAGGGGGTGGTAGGGATTGAATGATTTAGATCATGTAATAGTTCAATCAGATTGTTGGGGGCATATTGCCTATCATCTACTTGGTGTTTATCATCTCTGTTACAACTTGTTGTTCTTAATGCTTGCCACTTTGGGCCCGAGTGCCATGATTTCAGATCTGATCACCCTTTTGTTTCTTGAGTTTGTGGTGTTCTTGATCCTATCTATGAGTTGTATGCACCTATTATAGTCCGGAACCGGCAATCCCAATGGTGACAGCTTGGGACACCAAAGGGGATGGACTATAATTTGAGGATTCTGTGTATCCATGAAGTGTTAATGCTTTGTTCCGGTGCTCTTTGACAGGAGTACCTTAATCTCCCTAAGTTCCTTTTGGCCCCGTTTGTAGCGGGAGGGTAGGACAAAAGATGTTGTGCAAAGTTCTTATTGCAAGCACGTACAACTACCTTGGGATACATGCCTGATGTTTGATATTTTCCTAGATGATCCTTTCTTTTTCTGTGAGCCTTGCCCGTGTTAGAATTTATTACATGTTCATTCTCATCCAAGCAGCGCCCGACCATCCATCTCCCTAGCCTACAGTGTTTTCTTTCTTGCTGGTTATTAATTGTTTACTTTTGTTGTTTTACCTTTGCTGTTCCACCACCACCATCACTACCATTATCACCACCACTATTACCACCGTATCACAGTTGCTACTAATAACTTTGTGCAAGCAAGTATTTATTTCAGGTGCGGTTGAATTGACAACTCAATTGTCAAAGCCTGTACGTATTCTTTGTGTCCCCAAGTGTCGAATCAATAAATTTGATTATCTTATCCGCGAAGACTATCTCGATCCCCTGCAGTTGAGGGTTATCAATCGTCTTCGTCTCCGTCGCCATGCAGCAGATCAAGTGCCCAGACGCCCTCGAGCCGATGTAATCGTCGCCGATTCCTCGTCGGACCCGCAAGACTTCGCCGGAGAATTCGTCGTCGTCAAGCCCCCCCAGCTCCTACCGCATGCACTGTCGCGTTCGGGGTGAGATGTCGGTCACTTCCCCTCTCGCCGCGCTCGTTTCCGTGCCCCGCAGTGATGTCATGATCTTCACAGAACTCCGGCCGCCGCCATGCTGCTCGCCGTTGTTGCCCTGGACCTTCCCGACGATGATGCCCTACTCCATCGTGTGCGGGAGCCCACGGGGAACGTTTTGGTGCAACGGGCGCACCAAATGGTGGCCGGGAGCACCCTCCCCGTGCACGACACCTCTCACTGTTTTCACCGACGACTCGCCGCCGGCGTGCCAACGTGGCAGGGATTAACTTAAGTTAATCTACCCACTAACACCCACTGACATTGGGCCCCAGTGGCTTAATTAGCCACTGGTTAATTTAAACCAGCCGGGTTAATTAACCCAGCCACTGACAAGCCGGTCCCACACGTCAGACCCCCCGCCACACACGTCACCTTGATGTCATGCCTACGCAATAAGTGAATTTCCAATTAAAGAATAATTCCAGAAAAGTCAGAAAATGAATTAAACTTTGGAAATTCATAACTATTTCATTTTAACTCCAAATTGGACAAATAATATATGTAAAATTATCAGAAAAATGCAAGGATTATGAATATGGACTTTGTTTTCATGTTTGACCATTTTAAAAAGAAGGGTACAGAAGAAAATGTGCATATGAACCCTTTTCAAATTCAAATTTGGAGTTGTTTTGCAAATTCCTTTGCAATGCACTTCTTTTAAATGGAATTGTCCACACATTGCACCCATGAACATCACCTTGGAACATTGATCATGTGAATGTGCATTGTACTTTGTATTGATCCATTGATTACTATGTTTGCTCGATAGAAGTGGAGCCGGAACCCAAGATCGCTCCCTTCGTTGAAGATACCGTGTACGCCCCTCGTCAGCAAGGCAAGCAAACCCCATTGACCATATCTATAAAAGCCCATTTCCCTCTCAGTCTCGCTTATGCATGTTTAGGAGATCACCATGTTACATTCTACCGCATAGTTGAACCCAATCCGATGCATGACCTATCATTTTGTCACCGTATTAAGCAAACCACAATCCTAGCAGATGTAGGAGTTGAATGTTGATCATGTGGCCCCTGCAACTGTTACTGCTTATCGCATGCTTAGTGTTACAATGAGGTTACTTTCAGGTGAGTCGGGATGACGGTGATCATGTTGATGTTGGTGTTAGCGTGTTGGTGAACTTGACCTAAACAAGGTGAACGATGAGAGGTTGTGTAGGAGTACACAATGGGTTGTCTCGTTGAACACCGCCTTAAGCCTGCGTTCTTGTATGGTAATCCAAGACAAAGCTTACAACCACACATTGGGCTCACTGACCCCTCTCGGCCTATTACCTCAATCCGTGTTGACGTCCAGGAGTCACATTAGTTCGGGTTTTCCATTTAGCATATGCATAGAAAAAGAATGGATGAAAGGTTGCATCATATAGATATGTGGGTGGATCTGTGAGACAGTGAAACCATCTTCTCGGATGGTGTCTCGGTTGCCTACATTGTCTGAGTCCGTAACGTTCATCCGACCGGACTCTCGAGCGGGATCTACCTCAGATAGTTGACTCTTGGAATAGACCGGTTGTGAGCGAAGTGTCGTGGTGAACGTCCTCGCCATCACCCCTTGAATGGTGACGAGTACTTGGTGGTAACTGATGGTCATGTGTGTGTAGTTTACACCCTTGCAAGGTTAACAAAACTATTTGAATAGCCACGGCCGCGGTAATGGACTACTTGGAGACCTATGCTTGATTATTAGACAACTTCAATGGTTACTCTAAAATTTGTCAAGATAAGTGTGAGTGTTATGCCGTGCTTCCTCGTGGGGAAGTCGAGGAAGTATCCATAGTGGTGTATTGGTTGGAGACTTGGTAGTGGACTCGTGTACGTTTCTTACCTCATGCATTCTGTTATTCGTAGTACAGGACTAGCCAAGTCAAAGTTGGCACTTCTGCATTGAAACCCCACCTCCCTTTACCTTGAAACTTGAACATGAGTAGTATAGATCTGATGGAAGTCTTGTTTAGTATGACTTTGTACTCACGTTTGTTTATTTTATGTTTTAGATGAAACGCCCTGACCCCGATGGAGGCTTATTGATGGATCTCGACGTTGACTAAGTCGTATAGTTCCAGACAGCAGTTTGGTCCTTTGTGGAGGGCTAAGTATGTTGAATAAGGCTTCTCTAAGCCATTTGTTAAACTTGTCTGTACTCAGACCTAAGTTGCTTCCGTTGTTTGATGTAATGATGGATCATAGCCTTATGATCTTTGTGTACTCTATGTAAGTCAATAAAGATATACTTTGTAGAGTTCATGTGATGAATACCTGTTGTTAACACTAGACATGTATGTTGCGTGTATGGTTATAACGTGCATGTCTTAGTGTGGGGTTCGATAGCTTAGTTGTGTTCTTTCCGACGGTCTTTCATACACCAAGTGGCCCTTAGATGTGCGCAGCTTGGGGCATCGCCATGCGATTGCTCGTGACTCTGTCACGTGGCACACTTTGTTGTATGATTGAGCCCGCCCGAGACCCCGACTAAGTGATCAGGATGGAGTCTGTTTATGTAAGTGTTATAATTCCATCGATAATATGGTTGATGCGACTTGTCTATGAGTATGGGATTTCACTACCCATAATCATTTAGACTTGTGAGCGGGCGATGAGGACCCATATCAGTTGATCATCCGTCCTGGATGGGATGCCCCTCACGTTCGATGCTTTCCAAGAGTGTTTAGTGCTTGGCCTTGTCTGCTTAGACAAGTGGGGACGGCTCTCGGCTCTCCATATGATTGAGTTGTGACTAGAATTACATATGCAAAGCCCGGGTCCCGACGGACTTGGTATCAGAGCAGGACTGTGTGTAGGATTATCAAACCTTGGCCGATGTCGAGTCTAGTATTCTATAGTTATATAGTTACTTTGGTTATAAGGGAACAATGTAAGACTTCTTTTTTCTCCTTATCGTCATCAATCTGAGTTCTGGGTCACCCTCATCTTTTCTACGGGAAGATAGGACTAGGCTCATCTATGTATTTACTAGGACATCTCGTTGATTGCTTCCTTTTAGCCATAGCAAAGTTGTGTTCGCTTGTCTAGAGTTGTTGTGCTTCCTGTTTTGAGGCTTCCTATGTAAGTGTTGTTAATATGTTGTAAGAATTTTCACTTCTCTTACAATTACAGTCGTTATGCTGTCCGATTCATTCCAGGTTTCTTCATAATCTGATGCAATTGCAAAATCCTTCTCTCTGTTTTGGATGTCTTTCCAGAAGATTTGCTAGGTGGCATACCCGACAGCTCCATAGAGTTTGTTGTAGGTTTTCTTCTAGAAACTTATATTGATGCATTTGCAGTTCTTCCTCCCATTTAGATGTCTTCTAGCCAGAATAACCACACTAACCATCATGTTAGGGTACTTTGCGACTCTGACATGTCTGTTGTTACCCTAGTAGGCCATGGTCATCCTCTAGGAAAACTACCCAGTAACCCAACTCCTTAAATCTAGCCACCCAACAGATGTGTAGAATTCATAGTTAATCTTATGACAGGCACTGTCCCAATTTCCAGACACCCATATAGAATGGCCCCACATGAGTTAGCTGAGCTTAAAATCCAACTGGAAGTTTTGTTGGCAAAAGGCTTCGTCCACCCTAGCTCATCGCCATGGGGTTTCCCCGCTCTGTTCGTAACGAAGAAAGATGGAACAGAAAGGATGTGCGTAGACTATCGCCCGCTAAATCTAGCGACGATAAAGAACAAGTACCCACTTCCCAGGATCAATGATCTTTATGATCAACTTGTTGGATCCTCTGTCTTCTCAAAAATGGATTTGATATTAGGCTATCATCAAATCAAAATCAGAAACGAGAACATTCCCAAAACATCTTTCACTACTCGTTATGGCCTTTACGAGTTTACCATCATGTCCTTCGGTTTAACCAATGCCCCCACCACTTTCTCGCGCATGATGAATTCCATCTTCATGGAGTATTTGGACATGTTCGTCGTCGTTTACCTCGATGACATCCTTATATACTCGAAGAACGAAGAAGAACATGCCGAACATCTTAGGCTGGTATTGATGAAACTTCGAGAGCATCGCCTTTATGCCAAGTTCTCTAAGTGCGAATTTTGGCTACCAGAAGTGACCTATTTAGGCCACATGATTTCTGCCAAAGGCACTGCTGTCAATCCCGAGAGAGTCCAGGCCATCCTTGATAGGACTCCACCTGAATCAGTTAAGAAAGTTAGGAGTTTGTCGGGACCCGGGGTTAGCGTATGCAAGTCCCTCTACGACATAGTCATATGGAGAGCCGAGAACCGTACCCACTTGTCTAAGCAGACAAGGCCAAGCACAGAACGTTCTCGGAAAGCATCGCACGTGAGGGGCATCCCATCTAGGCCGGATGATCAACTGAGATGGGTCCTCATCGTCCGCACACAAGTCTAAATGATATGGGTGATGAACTTCCATATTCACAGACAAGTCGCCTCAACCATACTATCGACTATCTCATAAATCTTACATAGACTTACTCCAGCCCGATCACTTAGTCAGGGTCTAGGGCGGACTCGATCATACATCAAAGTGTGCACGAGATAGAGTCTCGAGAAATCGCATCGCGATGCCCCAAGCTGCGCACATCTAAGGGCCACTTGGTGTATGAAAGACTGCCAGTCAGATCACAACTAAGGTCTCGAAAACCCATACAAAGACATGCATGTTATAAACATACACGTAGCACACATGCCTTGTATGAACAGCAGGTATCCTTGCAATTCTCTACAAAGTATACAACTTTATTGATAACTCTTACAGAGTGCACACAGAGATCACAAGCATGTGATCCAACATTACAACAGACAAACGGAAGCAAAGTAGGTCTGAGTACAGACAAGTTTAACAAATGGCTTAGAGAAGCCTTAACTATAAACAAGCCCTTCCACGAGGGAACAGTCGTCTGACTGGGACTACACTAGCTTGGTCTTGGTCTGAGTCTTCATTCTTCGAGCTTCGGGTAGAAGCCACCATCGTGGTCGGTGGGTTCATCTAAAACATAGAATAAGAAAACGTGAGTACAAAGTCGTACTCAGCAAGACTTACGTAGGAACTATACTACTCATGCACATGTATCAAGGTAAAGGGAGGTGGGGTTCAAATGCAGAAGTGCCAGCTTTGACTTGGCTAATCCTGAACTACGAGTACCAGACTTGAGGTAAAAAGCGTACACGAGTCCACTACATCTCTTCAACCAATTACACCACTATGGTTACTTCCTCGACTTCCCCACGAGGAGCACGCCATAGCACTCACGCTTATCTTGGTGTGTTTTAGAAGTATCCAGTTCAAGTTGTCTAATAATCAAGCTAAGCTTTCCAAGCAGTCCTTAACAGCGGACGCGGCTATTCGAATAGTTTTGTTAACCCTGCAGGGGTGTACCGCTACACACACGTGTCATCAGTTATCGCCTTTGGCCTCGACACCATTCAAGGGGTGTCGGCGAGGATGTTCACCACAACACTTCGCCCACAGCTCCGTTCTAGTCCAGAGAGTCGCCTATCTGAGGGGGATCCGTATGGAAGTCCGGCCGAGGTTCCAGTACAGCCTCAAACGATGTGTGCAGGGTCCCAAGCCGGTCTTGAAAAGCCGTTCATCCACTTCGCAGACCGTGCCACAGCCCTACCAGAACTCTGAACTACTGCGACTTCTAGGGTTCGAACGGGGTGAGGTACTAGGATGAGAGGGGTCAGTGAGCCCAATGTGTGGTTGTACTCTTCTTCTTGGATCACCACACAAGAACTCGGACTTAAGGCGGTGTTCAACGAGACAACCCACTGTGTACTCCTACACAGCCTCTCATCGTTCACCTTGTATTAGGGTAGATTCACCAACACATTTCCACCATCATCAACATGATCACTACCATCCCGACTCACAAAAGAGTAACCTCATTGTAACTCTAAGCATGCAATAAGCAGTAACAGTTGCAGGGGTTACATGATATCAACCAACTCCTACATTTGCTAGGATTGTGGTTTGCTTACTACTGTGACAAAATGATAGGTCATGCAAAGGATTGGGTTCAACTATGCGGTAGAAACGTTATCATGGTAATCATCCTATACAACGCCTAAGCGAGACATGAGAGGGAAGTGGGATTTTATCGACATGATCAATGGGGGTTTGCTTGCCTTGCTGACGAGGTTTCGATAACGGTGTCTTCAACGAAGGGGGTGGCCTCCGATTCCGGTTGCACGTCTATCAGCAACATGACAATCATAGGATCAACATAATGTACAATGCACAATCACATGAATAAGATTGTAATGGTGATGTTCATGGTTGCATTGTGTGGACAATTCTATTTAAAAGGAGTATATTGCAATTGAATTGCAAACTCAAACTCCTTTTGATTTATCAATGAATTTCAAATGCATTTGAATGCATGAATGTTCATTTGAAAAGGTTGATCATGAAGTGATGTTGTATAGTTGAGATAATGTTTCTGATGTGTGGATGAATCCATCTAAAATAAATGTGTTGCAAAGTCATTTGCAAATTCACTCCAAATTTGAATTTGAAAAGGATCCATATACATGTTTGCTAGTGTTCACCGATTTTAAAATGGTCAAACATAGAAACAAGTTTCATATTCATAATCCTTGTATTTTCTGATAATTTTAGACATATTATTTGTCCAATTTGGAGTTAAAATGAATTAGTTATGATTTATTGAAGTTTAAGCTATTTTCTGGAATTTTCTGAAATATTTTAAATTGGAAAAAGATTTATTGCGTCACTGCTGCGTCAGCATGACGTGGGGGGGACTCTGACCAGTGGGTCCACCCTGTAAGTCTCACAGGGGTTAAAACCCTGTTAGTTTAAACTAACAATGGTTTAGGAGGACCAGGGGCCCACCTGTCATTGGGTCAAGGGGGGGATTAGGGGGTGATTAAGGCCATCGGCCGGCGGCTAGCCGCCGGCGTCCTGTGCGTAGCGGCGCTCTGTCGGAACAGTGCTACGGGCCACGGGGAAGTAAGAGGAGGGCACCAGGTGGTGCCTCTCGCTCGTCCGCTTCGCGTGGAGCACGCCGGGGACCTCGGGGAGGCCACGGGCCACGCCGGCGAGCAAGCCCGCAGCGGACGGCTGCTGCCCTAGACGAAGACGGCGAACTACGACGCGAGAAGAGGAACGGGAAGGTGCAGGAGCATCGTGAGGCTCACCTGAACCCAATAGTGGGCGCGGCGAGGTCGGAGGAAGCTCGACGCGGACGAATTGCTCGTCGGAAACAATGGCGACCGGCGGCGGGATGGTGATGCGGCCGTCTCCTCCGGTACGGCTCGGGTTCAATTGATGCAGGGGAATGAGGAAATCGACGCCACTGGAGAGGATGGACAAGGTGGCACCTCGCGGGGAGCTTGGTCGCCGCGTCGGGGCTCCGCCGTGCTCCGGCTAGGCTACGGTTGCGTGCAGGATTCGGCGAGGAGGAAGAACGGGAGCTCGTCTCTGCGAGGGGAAAGAGGAGCGGGGCGACGTGGGCGTCTGCGTGGCGAGAGGAGGAGGCAGGGGGTGGCCTAGAAGCCCTCCGGCGTCGCGCCACCGAGCAGGTTGGGGAAGACGACAAGCCCAGGTGGGCTTGGGCCGTGGGGAAAACAAGTTGGGCCAGTGGCCTGTAGGGTTGGGCTAGGATTCCTTTTCTAATTTCTCTAAGTTTTTCTTCTGTTTTTCCTTTTCTGGCTTGTGTTTTGCTCTGGATAAAATAGCAAAGCATTTTATAAAATCTTCAAATCTTTTATGTGGGCTTAGTAGACATATAGCTAGCCACTCACAAGTTTTGGAGATTTTTGAAATTCAATTAATTTGAATTTCAAATCAAATAGGGGTATTATTTAATTCCCAAGGCACTGTTTGAATATTTGAAAAATCCATGAGTATGGGGTGGGTCCCAAATCACTTGATATGTGATCACACTCATTTATAGGACTTTTCAAAAATGCAAAAGGAATATTTGGAGAAGATTTATTTCTGGCCTTTTGAATTAATTCATCTGGGGGGTGTTCTCTCTCTCATTTTGATTTCTTTTGAAAATTTTAACATGATGCAAAGGCCTAGGCTTAGCACATACCCAAGTTGGGGTTCTGACAGAGTTTTCTTGGCCTAGCAAGCTATTTCCGCCGCTTTGTTGAGAACTTCTCCAAATTTGCAAAGCCTCTAACTGAACTCCTCAAGAAAGATAAGAAATTCGAATGGACCCCAAAGTGCGAGGAAAGCTTTGAAGACCTGAAAAGAAGATTGACTTCTGCACCCGTACTTGCACCTCCAGACACCAAAAATGATTTTGAGATCTATTGTGACGCTTCACGGCAAGGGTTAGGGTGCATACTTATACAAGATCGACATGTGGTAGCATACGCTTCACACCAGTTGCGTCCACATGAATAGAACTACCCTACCCATGAACTTGAACTCGTCGTCGTAGTTCATGCCTTGAATAACTTGGCGACATTACCTCCTTGGTAATCGTTGTGAGATCTATTATGATCACCAACGCCTCAAATACATATTCACCCAGCCAGATCTTAATCTTAGGCAAAGACGCTGGATAGAGTTGATAAAAGATTATGACTTAGGAATTTCTTACACCCCAGGCAAAGCCAATGTCATGGCTGATGCACTAAGTCGTAAGTCGTATTGTAACAACTGTAGGGGTTCGGGGCAGAAAAAACAAATTTTTCATAACCTACGAGACCCATACCCAAGACCTATGCTATGGCGATGCAAGTAACGGACAGAAATAGATCACATACCAGTATGTAGTCTGTTAAGCGGGAAACGTTCCCGCATGAACGTGGTTGATGTAGTCGTACCGGCAATCCCCGATGCCGCGCAGATCCACGATGACTCCTGTAGCCACCCGATCCTTGTAGACCGATGACGGGATTACGTCCCCGTCGGATCGTTGTCGATGAAGACCTCACGATACGGCCACGACGACGAAGTAGCACCACAAGTGTAGTGCCTCGCGGGATTATACACATACAGTATACCCGACGTCCCTCTGGGCTCCGAACCAGTAGAGAAGCGGAAAGAAGATGGATTCGGATGAGAGAGATGAGAAATCCCCAACCAAGTGTAGACTCCAAACAAGGGGAGTCCACTCGAGGAACGAGAAAGGAGGGAGAGAGAGATGAGAACTTGTCTCAAAATATCATGATTAAAAGGGCACCTCTACCCCTCCTTATATAGGCCAAGGAGGGGTGCCACCCTCCCCCCCCCCTCCACTTCAGGGGTGGGACTAATCCCAAGGGAGGGGGTGGCGCACCTATAAGGGGGGTGGGCCCCCTCATGGCGCCATGGCCCATGGGGGAGGACTCCCTCTCCCCCTAATGGGCCCTATGAGGCCCATATGCCTTTTAATTACTTTTTAATATATTTTAATATTTAATTCAGATAATTAAATAATAAAACATTAATTAAACATTATTAAATATATTTTGAACCTTTAAAAATACCCGAAACAACTTCCGGCCTTCATCGGAACAATTCTGGTGTTCTCTCCAATTTCTCCGGTGATCCCGAATCAATCCTTACTGCGTCGAGTACCCTTAAGTGTAACACCCTACGGTCCGGGAAACAGCAGACATGATCGAGACAATTCTCATTGATCAATGACTAATCAATTGGACCTGGTTACAATCCTTGATAGCCCCTGCGCTTCCATCGAATGAACTTCAATCGTTGTTGGATCCGTTAACCGTGTGCATGTTCCCTTTGTCCTAGGGTACTTTGCTTGTCTGAGGTTTGATCATCGGTATCCACTATACCTAGTTCGTCCTCGTTCTCAACAAACAAGTTTACTCGTTGTCGTGATATTACAACTCCGTGACCTAGTCACACGTTTGCAAACTTTATGATGCAATATCACCGAGTGGGCCCAGAGTACCTATCCGTCACACGGATGGACAAATCCCGCTTTGATCTATTTGCATACTCATCAACCATCTATTTCGGAATACCCAAAGTGCACCGTTATGGCCAGCATATTTCAGTCAGGCGGTGGGATACAAATCAAAGTCTCCTCATAGATGACAATTACGTATGATCATTACGGTCAAAGGATTTGGTCACTACGTTATAGTTATCACAATGTCGAACTATGTGACTTGATCACATCGCAACACTTCTGGTGGTTGTATGTCCATCATATCATTATCCAATGATACGACTCCATTGTCAACAGACGCCATTGTCTTATGATCAGGAAACCTTGATCATCAATCGCCCAATGGACTAGTATACTAGGGTTGACTAGGGACCTGGTTGTTTGTATACCACACCTGTATTAATGTTTCCGCTTAATACAGTTATAGCATAGTATCAAACGTATTATGAACTAATGGAATATGCTCGATAAAACATATTTTATTTGCCTCTAGGGCACATTCCCAACAGTCTCCCACTTGCACTAGAGTACAAATAATCTAGTTGCATTTTCTCTGGATCATAACTCCTTATTGATCATGCTTGCCCGTGGAAGAGGTTGTATCAACGGTCTGGGTACCATTCAGAACCGTATGTCCTTTTGCAAATCTTAATGTCACCTAATTTGACATTCCTTCATTATCCACTATAATGATGAGGTATATATATTTGGAGGTGAAGTGAGATTTCGTTTGCTGTGTCATAGCAATGACATCCGGTGGGTCACGCGGACTTTCCCATAGTCATGCACACTTGAAACTCACTCAATCAGAAGTCGAACTTCTTAAGCCATAATATAACTTCTGCTACTTCTAAAGCAGCCACATCAATGTGGATTCAATCCTTAGTGCATTGTATGCAACTTTGATGTCTAACCATGTTTATTTCAACTTAGGCATTCATTAGTATGATATCTCAATTTTCTAGGTTAGTGTCAAAACTTGAACCAGCATAACATTTATGGTCAAGTCCACTATCCTTTACAAATTTGAGATGTATCCTCAGTTCTCTTCAGACACTAAAGGATAAACTTAACTTTTGGTTCAATGATTTACTCATAAATCATATCACAACATGTTCTTACTACTAAGAACTTGGGTCACATTACGTCGAGTACATCACTCTGGTTTTATATGAAAGAACCTATGACAAAGGCATAGAGGATCCAACACATCCATTTCTTTCATTAACCATTAACCATTGTTCTTGTACTGAGATTAACTCAACACTTCTCTTGGATATACAAGTAAGGACCACTTCTTGACTTGTCCCATTCTGAACTCCTTCAGAATCTTATCCAGGAAAGTATTACGACTCAATGTTATTAAACACATATCTATCTTAATAGATCTTCAATGCTTAATACTTATTCATCTTCATTTATGAAAGATTCAAATAATCATTAACACCAACTGCACCATTCATAATATGTTATCCATATATGAGAATGTTATCATGCTCCCACTCAAATATGTCATGCACATATTAAGTTATAGGATAACACTCATATTGCTCCCACTCAAATATGTCGGCCACATATAAGACAAGGATAACATCCACATGGCTCCCACTTAGATATGTCAGACACATATTAAGTTCAGGATACTAACCACATGGCTCCTACTCAAATATGTCATTTACATATAAGTCTAGGATAATACTCCCATAGCTCCCACTCAAAATATGTCGTCTACATATTAAGTTTCAGGAAACTATTCAGCTCCCACTCAGTTTCATGCAAATGCATGTTTCCTCGATATTTTGGTTGAGTCCAAAATCCTTTGATCATCCATCAAAATGAGAATTCAGTTTACGAGACACTAGTATCCATATGTTTTTCCAAAACCTTCTTGTTGTACCAATTACAACACTTCTTCAAATACAGGATTTGAGGAAGTCACGGTATTGATAACAATCCTGGATCAATCGTAGTGAATATCCCTTTGACTCAAGCATTGCTACACATTGTAGTCAACCCATTGAATTTGTCAGAAACAATCTTCGTGACAAACCAATCTTGACGTCCCTTTGATGTTCACATTTATTCCTCATAACTCTGAAGTTATTGTGAATATCAAGTAACCTCCTTACTTGATAAGATTCAAGCAATCTTAAATGTAACTCAACATAGGATTTCATGACTCGTAGTCATATCTCGTACTTAGGTCCACCATCGCTTCTTTGTAGTTCGTAGGAATGTCTTGTTCCATTAACATGACAAGTGAATCATGAATATCATTTTGCACCAGGGGCAAATATATATTCTTGAATCCTACCTTTCTCAGTAAAAGCTCCCATCAGAAGATCATGATCATTATCATTAGTTTCTCCTCTTATTGTAGAGCTTTGCTTCCAGAACATATTCCGTTGCACTACTCTGACATTTGGAGGCAAGGTCAATTACCTTGGTTGAACTTTCACTTTTCTTCCATTACCACATTTATCAAGAACAATTCTTGACAAACACCAAACATAGCAATACAAGTTTTGCTCCTTTTGGTTCTAGTTGTGGAAGATGCATCCATAGTTGTCTAAGGATAAACTACAAAGATAATTTATCTTACATAAATCAAGCTTCCTAGAAACCACAACACACCATGACATATATAGTGTTGGTTTCCACGAACTCAGATGGTTCCCTATGCTGAAGTGAGTGTTTGCATATTAAATTAATAACTCTAAACAATAATAACGTAACTTGGTAAGAGATAACTTAGACCATACACTTTTCGATAGAATATGATCACAATGTTCAGGCACGTCAATCATATTGAAGTGTCTCAAGACATTGCAATTTGTGGAACAACTTTCACACAAGTCTTTATGCCCAAGACTAACTCAAAACATTTGTCACTTTGATCAAATCGTAGAGACTTGTCTTTCTTGTTAATTTAATATCCATCTTTACTCTGAAATCCCTTTTGATCATATCAAATTATTTCAGACTCATGTTTTATTAGTGAATACAAATATTCATCTAAGTCCACATACGAAGTTCACGAAATAATGAAATTTACCACATGCTGACATACGATACATCACAATGTATGACACTCAACAATCAGTACACATTCCGTTTACCAGAATGCGAGGTTTTAGTCATCTCACCTAAAAGGCATGGTTTGTATGTGTCAAGAGATCAAGTATCTTAAGACATCATCATACCATTCATGACTTAAACTGTAGTGTCATTATTAAGCCTGGATATTTCTTGGCATTACAATATTTCTTATAAATGATCAGACAACTATCATCAATATAAGAATAACTCATTCATAATCGTAATGTGACCATAAGAGATATCATTCATAAAAGGAGAGCAACTGACTTGTTTCTCACTAATATGAATAATTGTCTTCGCGAGATGCAAGACACACTAATAAAGTACTCATTCAAACGATCATAAAATTTATTCATATATTAATCAATTGATAGATGTAGAGGGAGAGTGTTGTCGACCATCAACTATCTTGATTGTCGTCGGCACACATTGTCACCTCATCCCTTCCAAGCCACTCTTAAGCAGTAAGTTCAAGCATCGAATACTTAATCAACCGCCATTAGTGTTTCGTGGGAAAAACATATATAACTCGTATATCAAATATACCTTCTCCGTCAATGACCATTCCTGCATTGGTTCTACTCTTAAAGTTCTTAACTTTAACCATGACCTCATGACAGGTGAACGATTCTCCTTCATGACATAGTCCAGACATGGTCTTTGTAACTGGGAGGAAGCGGATGCAACTCCCCAGTTATCGCAAAGTAACCAGTCATTCAGTAGTCCAAGTTATACACAAGGTGTTCCATGTATCTTATACATTTTCCAAGTGACTTTCTCAGCAGGTTGTTCCTTCCACCATAGTTGAAAGAAACCCCGTCCATATACTCATATTCCATTACTCTGATTTGTGACCAAGTGCTTTCAAGTTGACCTAGCACGTCATACGTGTTGGTTAACATGCATTCATAATTCAGATTCCATAGAATGAATTATGGTGTATTGGACAGTCATTCATAAGTGACGGTGAGTGCGATACTCATCATTATCTTCCTTGATTACGGAGTTGTCAGGTGTATCTCCTAGCAGTTCTTCGTATTATGTTTAGCAAGTCATTACTAATGAGTATGTCTCTAATGGTGTTGGTACACATCAATGAAGTAAGACCCATTTACCTTAAGTTCTATCATACTAAAAGAGCCATAGTTATAAACGTTGGCATGACGTTATCTACAATGATATTTGCTAAGACGTGAAGATTAAGTTCATAATATGGAGTTCATGTTTCTAAAAAAACAATTCTGGAACTCCCACTCAGACAAACATCCCTCATAGTTTGTTCTAAGTGATTACACGATCCTTGAAGAACATACCTCCCCCGTGTGACACGACCATCAGTATGTTTTTCAAGGTAGGCCATCATGCCAATCACATCATCCATGTGACTCATGCTCGACCTTTCGGTCTCTTGTGTCCCGAGGCCATGTCTGCACATGCCAGGCTCGCCACAATAACCTTACTGAGTATATGTCGCGTATGCAAGGCCATGATTCTGGACATGCTAGGCTTGCTCCACCCATCTCTTGTGAACGTGAAAATGTTTGACACCCGTGTGACACGTGATTCCTCCATAATGAAGAGCTTTCCAGATGGTGCTTCACTAAGGAAGGACACTTTGTTGGATTAGTGAGGGATCATCCTATTATGCTATCGTCGTATATCTAACATATTAGCAAAACAGGATGCAATAGTATAAATCATACATGCTATGATTCCCCCCGACATGCAAATTAAAGTTGAAAACGCCTTTCTACTTTATCTTTTGCAATTTTTACGTGGCTGCTAGGGGTTTCGAGAAAAGAACTGCTTTCTATCCTGCGAAAACAAGCCACAACACCAATCCCGCAATTGTCTCTATTACACCCCTGTCGGGGCCCTCCGTTGCAAACATCTTCGCATCGCTAATGCAGAGAGACAGACACCCCCCCCAGCCACTTTATATGGTACAAGCCATATGTCAAGCATGGAACCAGTCTCGCGTAAACGCGTAAGGTCGGTCGGGGGCCGCTTCATCAAACATTACCGCAACGCTAAATGAGTACACGTGAGAGGGTAACAATTGGAGAATTGATGCCCACATACTAGATGTGTTCTATCCGTACAATACATCTACGCATAGCCTTTCTCATGATACCACTGTTGGGGTTCGGGGCAGAAAACACAAATTTTTCATAAACTACGAGACCCATACCCAAGACCTATGCTATGGCGATGCAAGTAACGGACAGAAATAGATCACATACCAGTATGTAGTCCGTTAAGCGGGAAACGTTCCCGCATGAACGTGGTTGATGTAGTCGTACCGGCAATCCCCGATGCCGCGCAGATCCACGATGACTCCTGTAGCCACCCGATCCTTGTAGACCGATGACGGGATTACGTCCCCGTCGGAACGTTGTCGATGAAGACCTCGCGATACGGCCACGACGACGAAGTAGCACCACAAGTGTAGTGCCTCGCGGGATTATACACATACAGTATACCCGACGTCCCTCCGGGCTCCGAACCAGTAGAGCAGCGGAAAGAAGATGGATTCGGATCCCGATTCCAGCAGCACGACAGCGTGCGTATGGTGGATAAATCCCCAACCAAGTGTAGACTCCAAACAAGGGGAGTCCACTCGAGGAAGGAGAAAGGAGGGAGAGAGAGATGAGAACTTGTCTCAAAATATCATGATTAAAAGGGCACCTCTACCCCTCCTTATATAGGCCAAGTAGGGGTGCCACCCCCCCCCCTCCACTTCCGGGGTGGGACTAATCCCAAGGGAGGGGGTCGCGCACCTATAAGGGGGGTGGGCCCCCTCATGGCGCCATGGCCCATGGGGGAGGACTCCCTCTCCCCCTAATGGGCCCTATGAGGCCCATATGCCTTTTAATTACTTTTTAATTATATTTTAATATTTAATTCAGATAATTAAATAATTAAACATTAATTAAACATTATTAAATATATTTTGAACCTTTCAAAATACCCGGAACAACTTCCGGCCTTCATCGGAACAATTCCGGTGTTCTCTCCAATTTCTCCGGTGATCCCGAATCAATCCTTACTGCGTCGAGTACCCTTAAGTGTAACACCCTACGGTCCGGGAAACAGCAGACATGATCGAGATAATTCTCATTGATCAATTACTAATCAATTGGGCCTGGTTACAATCCTTGATAGCCCCTGCGCTTCCATCGAATGAACTTCAATCGTTGTTGGATCCGTTAACCGTGTGCCTGTTCCCTTTGTCCTGGGGTACTTTGCTTGTCCGAGGTTTGATCATCGGTATCCACTATACCTAGTTCGTCCTCGTTCTCAACAAACAAGTTTACTCGTTCCCGTGATATTACAACTCCGTGACCTAGTCACACGTTTGCAAACTTTATGATGCAATATCACCGAGTGGGCCTAGAGTACCTATCCGTCACACGGATGGACAAATCCCGCTTTGATCTATTTGCATACTCATCAACCATCTATTTCGGAATACCCAAAGTGCACTGTTATGGCCAGCATATTTCAGTCAGGCGGTGGGATACAAATCAAAGTCTCCTCATAGATGACAATTACGTATGATCATTACGGTCAAAGGATCTGGTCACTACGTTATAGTTATCGCAATGTCGAACTATGTGACTTGATCACATCGCAACACTTCTGGTGGGTGTATGTCCATCATATCATTATCCAATGATACGACTCCATTGTCAACAGACGCCATTGTCTCATTGCTTAGCGGCTTCCCGCCCTTCGTTGGTGAGCCCCAAGTGGAAGGCGTGATGCAGTGCAGCAGTGAGTTTCCCTCGGTGAAGATACCAAGGTTTGTCTCCCGTAGGACTCCGGATATGATAAGTAGGTGTCAGCGGCGCGACCGACGTGGACCTGCACACAGACACAGATAACTTTGTTTCCAACGAAGTTCAGAGAGGTTGTCAATCTCTCCGGTCTTGTTGTTCACAAAGGGTAAAACACAAGTGATAATGATAGCAAGTAAAAGCAGAAAAGTAAAGATAGCTTGGAAACAGTAATAAGGATATGGACCGGGATACGTGATGTTCGCTAGTGATGTCTCTCTCCCAAAAGACGATAAAACTGCTATGCGAGGTAAACAAATTACAGAAGGGCAATTGACAGGATTATGAACGCACCGCAATGCTAACTATGCTACAAAAGAAAGGAAGAGGTTCAAGAGCACAGGCAGTACGCCAAAATAAGTAGACCGAAATCCATCTGCATCTACTACTAATCATCCACCTTGAGATATCTATCCAGAACATCTCGCTGGTATTAAGTTGCAAGCCCCACCCAAAGTGTAAACCCAAAGCAACAGACAACTGCAATAAAAGAACTTTGCGTAAATTAAACAATCCTTGTGACCGCGGTCTCAAGCATCGTTGTTTTCCCCCTTGTGGCCACAGCACATCCCCTAGACTCATGTTTCTGTCACTCAAGCGTGTCATCAGGGAGGCATGAACCCACAATCTAGCACAACGCTCCCTCTTGGAGTCACTACCTACTACTTGGACAAAGAAATAAACAGCAACAGAGAACATGCAAGAATTACTTAGGAACAAAAATATAAAAGATAGAAACCAAATATATTACTCTATCACAATCTGAACATAATCTCATAATCCATCAGATCCGATCAAACTCAACATAGCAATTGCAGAAATATTACAAAGGTGCCTCGATCATGTAGGGCAGCTCACGAGGTCTAAACAATGAAGATCAAAGAGGGGAGGAGAACATCACATAGCTACTGATCACGGACCCATGGTCCAAGGAAACTACTCACAAGACATCCGGGGAGCATCCATGGTGGAGAGGAGACTCCCGGAGGTCAATCCTCCCTCCGGCAGGGTGCCGGGAAGAGGTCTTCTGGTGCTCCCGATCTTGGAAGCGCGGCGGCGGCGGAACAGAGGCGAGTTCGCGGAATAGGGTTCTTGTGTTTGAAGTTTTCCCGTGACGGGGGATAAAGAGGCGAAGGGGGGCAGCCAGAGGTGGGCCAGGGGCCCCAGGCGCCCCCCTTGGGCGGCCAGGGGTGGGGCCGTGCCAGGTGGCTTCCTGGCCCCCCCTTGGCCCCCCTCTGGCCCCTCCCGGGCTCTTCTCGAAGCTTCCGTCACTCTGATTTTTTATCTGAATTTTCGCGAATTTTTCTGGCACTTTTTATATGGGGGAAAACTGAAATAGAAAAACAGCAGAAAACAGGAACTGGCACTGGGGTGCACTGAGTTAATAGGTTAGTCCAAATATGATCAAAAGTGTATGAAAGTGTATCTAGATCATAGCAATATCACACAAATCATGCGTGGAGCAAGCAGAAATTATAGATACGTTTTGGACGTATCAACATCCCCAAGCTTAATTCCTGCTCGTCCTCGAGTAGGTAAATGATAACAAGCATAATTTCTGTGGTGACATGCTAGCAACCATAAAAGAACTTTGAAAAGTAAATTAATCAAGGTTAGATATTCAAATCAAGTCATAACATGCAAGAGTCTATATTAGCATTGAAACAAGTAAAAAAAGAACATAAGGTGCAAGAGCTCTCGCTGTCCGTGACTCGAATGTATCCAAATGGTGGTTGCGTGCAAGAAAGGGGATAGGGAATACGAGAAAAAGTATTTTTGTTGAGAACTCAATCTACTAAAGTGTCACACTTGGTCCTCTTTGGAATCATATCTTGACTCGTCCTCAGACCACTAGCCAGGTACAAGTCAATTTGATCCACTCCTTTTCGATATTTTGAGCACTCATGCAATGGATGAGCGTAAGCACGAAAGTTGACACTTAGGATGGAAAAGAGAGAAATATGGTGGAGGAGGAAGACAAAAAGGATGAGAAAGGCTCACATCAATGAGGACAATCATAGGCAAGAGATGCCAAATGATAGATATGATGTGAGGAGTAGGGATTGCCATGCAATGGGTGTACATACGAGCTAGGAAGCTCTCCAAACTATATGTATAAAGATCATCTCTATGGAGTACAAGGATATAAAGGGAGTACTAGTGTGGATCTCTCAAAAGGATAGTTGTGTTGCCCCTTTCTCTCTTTTTATTTCTTTTTCTCTTTTTTTCTATTTTTTGTATTTTTTGGTGGCCTCAATGGCTCTTTCTATTTAACTCTCATTTGTCTTCTTTGGGATCTTTTAATGTGTCCTCTTCGGGATCTTTTCCTCACTTAAGGGCAACACTCTATTTTACAAGAAGGTAAAGGAGATCTTTCACACTTTACAAGTACTCAAAATCATAAAGAAGATGTAACTATCATGATGTATGCAATGTATGCCTCTGCCAGTGTAGCAGGAACATGTAAGACATGAAGATCAAGTCATGAAGAGGTGGAAGTTGCATGGCAATGTAACTCGGAAAGGCTATGGAAATGCCTTGATAGGTAGGTATGGTGGCTGTTTTGAGGAAAGATAAAGGGAGGCTTATGATGAAAGAGCGTATCATGCCAAGGGTTTGGATGTACCGGCGAAGGTGGACACCAACTCTCGGAGTGAGAAGAAGGCAATGCACGGCACAGGAGAGGCTAGCAAAATATGGGAAGGTGGAAGTGTCAACTCTCAATACTTACATTAGTCCGAAGAACTCATGCACTTATTATCGGTAACTCTCAATCTAATGAGGAGGTTCACAAAGAGACAAGTACCCCGAGGAGGAGTGTATGGGGGTTTGGTTATCCTTGCGCATCCTCGACTCATGGTACGTGAGTGTACTCTAATATTCGACTCCTCAAAAGAGTAGTGATCCATCTAGTAGCTAGAGTTCTCAACTAGTTTTGTAGGTTTTGAAAATAAACACGGATTGCCCAAAATACGACACCTATCACTAATAGGCAAGAGCTCTTGACACCAAAAGTCCAAACATTACTCATAGCAATACCTCAAAACTATTGCAAGCTACTACTAAAAATAAATAGCAACCTCAATCACCTACTTCTCAAAACAAGACACAACTCAGTGCAACAACCAACTCTCTTTAACAAGATAAACATGAAAACTAAAAAAGAGTTCCAGCAACAAACTAAAAAAAGCCAAGGCTCTTGCTAAAGACAAACTAAAACTAAAACTAAACATGGCAGTAGCTATGAAAAGATAAAGAACACACAACAGCAAAAAGATAGGCATGAAGAATCCTATGATGTGTTCTAAATTTTGAAAATGGAGTGTGTTTCTCTCCGACACAAAGTAAGAAGGGATCTAACTTGTTATGAACAGAAAGCAAAGCTAAAGAAAACTAAAAACAAAACCTAAGAGCGAGACACTTCAAGCATAGCACATAACACATGAAGTGATAAAAATATAGTGAGACGAAGGACGAACTGATGATTTGTTGATGGAGAAGGGGATGCACGGGGGCATCCCCAAGCTTAGACGCTTGAGTCTCCTTGAATATTTTTTGGGGATGCATGGGGGCATCCCCAAGCTTGAGCGCTTGACACTCCTGGATCTTCTTTCATCATCTTCCATCGCACACTTGAAAACTCCCTTCATACATAACTCATCATAAGCTGATTAGAGAGGTTAGTACCCTTAATAAATAATTTTCTCCACTGGATATAAAGATATTCTTGAAGAGCTACTGTTTCTCAAGAGTTCCAAAAAGTTTTTGCAAAGAAAAAGCAAGCTTAAGGTTTGCAAAAGTTAGGAGAGACAAAACGTGGAAGAATCTGTGAAAAACAGAACAGCGGATAGTAAAGGATTTTTTAGGGGCACTTCTGCAACTCAAATAAAAAAACTCAGAACATAAGGAAGTTTCGTAATTGTATAGATCATACTGTGTAAAAAGTTCAGCTCAAAAAGATGAACTGGAATTTTTCTGGAATTTTTCTGGTCACGAGGACAGAATCTGTTTTCTGGACAGCATGTCACAACTTTTACTTCCCTTGCCGTAAGAGGCTATAACTTGGCACAAAGTTGAAAAATAAAGATACAATGATGTTGCTACAGAAGTAACAATCATCAAGACACAACAAAAGCAAAAAGAAAAACCTAAATTCTTGCGGGCTGCCTTCTTACTAGGCATGATACAAAAGAAGAATCAAGGGTAACAAAGATCAGAATCAAAACCCTCAAATTGATTTTCAATAAGCTCATTCTTCTTCTTACTAGGAAAGATATACTTACCTTTCGCCATACCGCGTAAGCGTATCTGCCTATTACCAATATCAATGAAGCCTTTCATAGTACGGAGGAAGTCTCTTCCGAGTACAATGTTACTTTGGTTTGGCTCCATGATGAAGAAATCCATTGGTGCAGTCCTATGAAGGAATGCAACTTGGACTTCTTTTACCTTTCCTTTAATTTCTGAAATATCTCCATTAGAATGTTCATGATAAGATGATAATATATCCATATCCAGTTTCAAAGAATCATAAACTATTTTTGGCATAGTAGAAACTGTGGATCCAATATCACAAAGAGCACGGAAGCTTTGGTTAGAGATGCTAATCCTAACAAAGGACTCCCAGTCATCATCTATCTCCAACATTTCTTTCTTGTTGGACTTAAGTTCCTCTACTTTACTCAAGTCTAGAGCATCAAGTCTTTTTTCAATAGTGGCAAGTCTATCTATGACAGTATCAACACTACGATCATAAACAAAATAACTAGATAGACTATGCAAAATATCAAGAGCCCTATCTTCATCACACTCTAGAAAATCTCCTTCAGCTATAATGTCAAGAGAGTGTTTACACCACTTAAAAAGACCATGGTAAAAATTTCTAAGCACAATCTTTATAGATATCCAAGGCATAATTCTTTTATGTGCTACAGAAATTATGTCCCGTGCCTTCTTCATATTTTCTCCAACCCTTTGACGGAAATCGAGAACTTCCGATTCCCGCAAAGAACCTAGTCCTAACATGTTCATCTAAACAAGGAGGACTACTAACAGTAAGATAAATAATAATAAAAAATTGTAAATTTTGATAAAATACACAAAGATAAAAACTGAAAGATAAACTAACAAGACTAAAAAACAAAGGTAAAGGGTAGTGCAACTCCCCTATCTTAGCACTGGGAGTCCCCGGCAACGGCGCCAGAAATTCTCTTGCTTAGCGGCTTCCCGCCCTTCGTTGGTGAGCCCCAAGTGGAAGGTGTGATGCAGTGCAGCAGTGAGTTTCCCTCGGTGAAGATACCAAGATTTGTCTCCCGTAGGACTCCGGATATGATAAGTAGGTGTCAACGGCGCGACTGACGTGGACCTGCACACAGACACAGATAACTTTGTTTCCAACGAAGTTCAGAGAGGTTGTCAATCTCTCCGGTCTTGTTGTTCACAAAGGGTAAAACACAAGTGATAATGATAGAAAGTAAAAGCAGAAAAGTAAAGATAGCTTGGAAACAGTAATAAGGATATGGACCGGGATACGTGATGTTCGCTAGTGATGTCTCTCTCCCAAAAGACGATAAAACTGCTATGCGAGGTAAACAAATTACAGAAGGGCAATTGACAGGATTATGAACGCACCGCAATGCTAACTATTCTACAAAATAAAGGAAGAGGTTCAACAGCACAGGCAGTACGCCAAAATAAGTAGACCGAAATCTATCTGCATCTACTACTAATCATCCACCTTGAGATATTTATCCAGAACATCTCGCTGGTATGAAGTTGTGAGCCCCACCCAAAGTGTAAACCCAAAGCAACAGACAACTGCAATAAAATAACTTTGCGTAAAGTAAACAATCCTTGTGACCGCGGTCACAAGAACCGTTGTTTTCCCCCTTGTGGCAACAGCACATCCCCTAGACTCATGTTTCTGTCACTCAAGCGTGTCAACAGGGAGGCATGAACCCACAATCTAGCACAACGCTCCCTCTTGGAGTCACTACCTACTACTTGGCCAAAGCAATAATGATCAACGGAGAACATGCAAGAATTACTTAGGAACAAAAATATAAAAGATAGAAACCAAATATATTACTCTATCACAATCTGAACATAATCTCATAATCTATCAGATCCGATCAAACTCAACATAGCAATTGCAGAAATATTACAAAGGTGCCTCGATCATGTAAGGCAGCTCACGAGGTCTAAACAATGAAGATCAAAGAGGGGAGGAGAACATCACATAGCTACTGATCACGGACCCATGGTACAAGGAAAACTACTCACAAGACATCCGGGGAGCATCCATGGTGGAGAGGAGACTCCCGAAGGTCAATCCTCCCTCCGGCAGGGTGCCGGGAAGAGGTCTTCTGGTGCTCCCGATCTTGGAAGCGCGGCGGCGGCGGAACAGAGGCGAGTTCGCGAAATAGGGTTCTTGTGTTTGAAGTTTTCCCGTGACGGGGGATAAATAGGCGAAGGGGGGCAGCCAGAGGTGGGCCAGGGGCCCCAGGCGCGGCCAGGGGTGGGGCCGCGCCAGGTGGTCGCCTGGCCCCCCCTTGGCCCCTCTCTGGCCCCTCCCGGGCTCTTCTCGAAGCTTCCGTCACGCTGATTTTTTATCTGAATTTTCCCGAATTTTTCTGGCACTTTTTATATGGGGGAAAACTAAAATAGAAAAACAGCAAAAAACAGGAACTGGCACTGGGGTGCACTGAGTTAATAGGTTAGTCCAAATATGATCAAAAGTGTATGAAAGTGTATCTAGATCATAGCAATATCAAACAAAACATGCATGGAGCAAGCAGAAATTATAGATACGTTTTGGGCGTATCACTCATGATCAGGAAACCTTGATCATCAATCGCCCAATGGACTAGTATACTAGGGTTGACTAGGGACCTGGTTGTTTGTATACCACATCTGTATTAATGTTTCCGCTTAATACAGTTATAGCATAGTATCAAACGTATTATGAACTAATGGAATATGCTTGATAAAACATATTTTATTTGCCTCTAGGGCACATTCCCAACAACAACCTCATGTTACAACAGTATCAACCACTTCTTCATGAGGAATTTCTAAAGCTCAATCTCGAGATAGTTCCTCATGGTTTTATTTCAACCTTGGTGGCGAAACCAACAATTGAGGATCAAATCATAGTTGCCCAAAGGCGTGCATGAGGTGTTCGCCGGATCAAGGAGAACATTGCTAGCGGAGTTGCTAAATGTTTCTCCACAGATAGCAAAGGAACGGTATTCTTTGAAAATCGTTTGGTAGTACCTAAGAATAGGAATCTAAGGCAACTCATCCTCAAAGAAGTTCATGAAACACCCCTCTCAATTCATCCCGGTGGCACGAAAATGTACCGAGATCTACGCCAGAGATTTTGGTGGACTAGGATGAAGCGAGACATTGCTCGTTATGTTGCCGAATGTGATGTTTGTCGTCGCATTAAGGCCGAACATCAAAGACCTGCTGGTACTCTTCAACCTTTGCCTATTCCCGAGTGGAAATGGGACAAAGTCAGTATGGACTTCATCACTGGCTTTCCAAAATCCCAGAAAGGAAATGATGCCATCTTCGTTGTCATTGATCGACTTTCCAAAGTTGCTCACTTCCTTCCAGTTCGTGAGTCTATAACTGCTAGCCAGTTAACGGACTTGTATGTCTCTAGAATTGTGTCTCTTCATGGTGTTCCTTTGGAAATCAATTCTGATCGTGGTAGCCTTTTCACCTCTAGATTTTGGGGAAGCTTTCAGAATGCTATGGGAACTCATCTCTCCTTTAGCACAGCTTTCCATCCTCAGTCTAGCGGTCAAGTTGAAAGGGTTAAACAAATTCTCGAAGACATGCTAAGAGCTTGTGTTATCTCTTTCGGAAAGAATTGGGAGAAATCTCTTCCATTCGCCGAATTTTCTTATAACAATAGTTTCCAATCTAGTCTGAACATGGCTCCTTTTGAACTCCTCTATGGAAGACGATGTCGAACACCCCTAAACTGGCCAGAAACCGGTGAAAGACAATTCTTTGGACCGGATATGAATAAGGAAGCAGAAGAGCAAGTTCGCATTGTTCGTAATCAATTGAAAGCAGCCCAGTCTCGTCAGAAGAGCTACTATGATCGTCATCATAGGCATGAAAGCTACAATCTGGACTAGAAGGCTTACCTTCGGGTTACTCCTCTGAAGGGAACCCAACGATTCGGTATCAAAGGTAGGTTGTCCCCACGTTACATTGGACCTTTCTGCATTCTTGCTAAACGTGGAGAAGTTGTCTACCAACTTGAACTACCTCCTCACATTTCCCGAGTACATGATGTATTCCATGTGTCACAACTCAGGCATTGCTTCAAGGACCCCATCCGCGAAATCGACCATGAAACGCTTGATCTCCAAGATGACCTTTCTTCTCGAGAGTACCCTGTTCGTATTCTTGATTCGGCAGAGCGTGTCACTCGTCGTCAGAAGATCAAGTTTCTCAAAGTGCAATGGTCACATCACTCTGAGAAAGAAGCCACATGGGAAAGAGAAGACCGCCTTTGTGCCGAGTACCCCACCTTCCTCCTGACGACATCTGAATCTCGTGATGAGATTCTTTTGAGTGGGGGCGAGTTGTCACAACCCCAACATAGGTATGTGCTAGGGTTGGTTTGGACCTTGCATCATGCAAAAAAATTCAAAAGAAATCCAATTGGGAAAAACAAAAGACCTAAAGAACTTATTTCAAATGGCCAGATAAAAATTTCTTCCAAAAATTCCTCTGGTATTTTTGAAAAGACTTAAAAATATGCATGATCACATATAAAGTGAAGTGGGTCCCACTGCATGCTCTAAGATTTTTCAATAACTCCAAAAAGCTCTTGGAAATTAAATAAAACCCCAATTTGAATTGAAATTCAAATAGTTTGAATTTCAAAAATCTTCAAAGTTGGGAGTGGCTAGTTATATCTTATATGCCATGTAAGTCCAAATTAAAAATTTGGGGATTTTGTAAATTGTCTAGCTATTTTATTTTAGCAAGACCAAAACAAATAGAAGAAAATAAAACAAACAGAAAATAGAAAAGGGCTTACCTGTGCTTCTGGCCCAACTCATCCCCCAACCGGCCCAAGCCCACCTACCCATGTCGTCTTCCCCAGGCAGGGGCACACACAGCTGCGTGGCGACCATGTTGTGGCCGCCGACGTGCCCCTGGCCACGCAACATCCTCCCAGGCCTTTCCCTTGCGCCACGGAGACGCCCGAGAGGTCGTGCTCCCTTCCCCCCCCCCCCTACAGGTTGGCTCTCCACCTCCCTCTCGCCGTGTTCGTCGATGACCCGAAGCTTCACCGGAGCGCACCGCCGTAGAAGACGCGGCCACCGTGAGCTAGATCCTCTAAGAGCTTGTCCAGCAGCTTCACCGTCTTCGTCTCCGTCGCCATGCAGCAGATCAAGAGCCCGGACGCCTCCGAGCTGATGTAATCATCGCGGATTCCTCGCCGGACCCGCAAGACTTCGCCAGAGAATTCGTCGTCGTCAAGCCCCCCCAGCTCCTTGATACGTCTCAAACGTATCTACTTTTCCAAACACTTTTGCTATTGCTTTGCCCTCATTCTTGCATGATTTGGATGAAACTAACCCGGACTAACGCTGTTTTCAGCAGAGCTGCCTGTATGGTTTTACTGTGTGCAGGAAAATGGATTTTTGGACGGCTCAGAAAATTCCCAGAAAAATACCAGAAAATCCACGCACCCGAAGGAGCCAGATGCCAGAAGTGGGACCAGAGGGGAGCCAAGGGGGCCCCAGGCGCCCCCCCTGGCGCGGACAGGGGTGGGGCCGCGCCCTCTGGCCGCCTGGGGGCCTCCCCCTCCTCTGGTGCCCTACCGATGCTCCTATTTAATCCCGTGACGCGAAAACCCCAGAACAGAAGTCGTTTTCCCAATTCACGTCGCGGAGCCGCCGCCACCCTCTGTTCCTCTCCGGGAGGGCTAATCTGGAGGCTGTTTTGGCCTTCGGAGAGGGGAGATCATCGCCATCGTCATCACCATCACCACTCCATCCTCCCTCCATGACTTCTCCATCCTTGTGTGAGTAATTCCCTGCTGTAGGTAAAGGGGATGGTAGGGATTGGATGAGTTAGATCATGTAATATTTTATCAGATTGTTGGGGGCATGTTGCCTATCATCTAGATTGGTGTTTATCATCTTTGCTTCCACTTGTTGCTCTTAATGCTTGTCACTGTGGGCCCGAGTGCCATGATTTCAGATCTGAACCCTTTGTGTTTTCATGAATATATTTGTGTTCTTGATCTTATCTATGAGTTGTATGCACCTGTTATAGTCCGAAACCGGCGATCCCAAAGGTGACAGCTTGGGACACCAAAGGGGATGGACTATAATTTGAGGATTCCGTGTATCCATTGATTGTTAATGCTTTGTTCCTGTGCTCTTTGACAGGAGCACCTTAATCTCCATAAGTTCCTTTTGGCCCTATTCGTAGCGGGATGGTAGGACAAAAGATGTTGTGCAAGTTCTTATTGCAAGCACGTACAACTACATATGGGGTACATGCCTGATGTTTGATTTATGCCTAGATGATCATTGCTTTTCTGTGTGCCTTGCCCCAAGTTAAATACATGATGTGTCTTATCCATGCAGCGCCCAACCATCCATCTCCCTAGCCTACAGTGTTTATAATTCTGCTGGTTACTAGTTGTTTACTTTCGCTGTTTTACTATTATCGTTGCTATCATCACTTCCATATCGCAGTTACTATTAATACCTTGTTGCAAGTAAGTGTATCTCAGGTGCGGTGGAATTGACAACTCCACTGTTAAAGCTTGTGGATATTCTTTGGCTCCCCTTGAGTCGAATCTATAAATTGGGTTATTCTTACCCGCGAAGACTATCTTGATCCCCTGCAGTTGTGGGTTATCAAGCCTGTTTTGTGGCGCCGTTGCCGGGGAGCATAGCTTTATTCACAAGTCTACTTGAAGTATTTTACCTGCTGCAATTTATCCGCTATGGGTAAGAAAGAAGACCCCAAGGTCCCGATCTTACCATCCCGTACGAGAAAAGGTATTGTTCTGAACACTAGTGCTACACTTGATTCACCTTCAGTTATGAGTAAGTTTGCTTCACCTCCACCACATGATGCCTCTACTGAATCAGTTACTATGTCCGATACTTTTGATGATGCTTCTACTACTCTTGGTGATATTGGTTCCCTTAGCCACGCTCTTGAGAAACAGATTGCTGCTGCTGCAAAGAAATCTGGAATTGAAATTCCTGATACTTGCTATCCTTTTGATGGGACTTACACTTATCCCGATTTGAGTAAACTCAAGGAGAGAATCCTTGATGATGATTATATTATACTTGATGATGATTTATGCAGGAAGCTAACAGAGTTTAACGACCCTGACCCTGATGCTATTAAGAAGCTTCTCGAAAAACACTCTCTGAAGAACAAGACTGTACCTGATCCTACTTTTGCTACGTCTCCTATATGCATCAATGATCCTGATTATAATTTCTCTGTTGATCTTTCACTTATATCTATGGTTGAAGTTGACCCCTTTTATGGCTGAGAAAATGATGATGCTATTGCACACCGAACCAAACTCACTGAGTTAGGTGGCTTGTTTACTACAGATGAGAAGATACGAAACTTCTATGTTACTAAGCTTTTTTACTTTCTCTTTAAAGGAAGGTGCTAAAGCATGGTACGATGCATTACCATGTCGTTCCATTAGGAGTCCTCAAGACTTAGCTCAGTCTTTTGTTAATAAGTATTTTCCTGCTCATATGCAACATGCTGCTTTACGAAAAAAATTATAACTTTAAACAGTTGCAGGATGAGAACCTCCCTAAATTTTGGGGGAGGTATTGCAGTCTGATCCAGGCTAGACCAGGACATGGAGTCCCTAAGAATGAATTAATTGATATATTTTATGCTGGTCTAACTGATGAATCTAGATCCTATTTGGACAGTTGTGCTGGTTGTGTTTTCAGGAAAAGAACACCGGACGATGCAGAAGAATTAATGGGCAAGATTGCCAAGAACCACGAAGATTGGTCCGTCCCTGAACCACCTCCACCACCAAGGAAGAGGGGCATGCTTGTCCTAAGCCCGGAAGATATGCAAGAAGCTAAGAAGTCTATTAAAGAGAAGGGTATTAAGACTAAAGACGTGAAGAATCTACCCCCCATCGAGAAGTTGTGTGAGCCAACCACTCACCCTCCTAAGGTAGAGTTACACTCTCTTTTAGATTTCAATGCAAGTGACATCCCTCATGGTAAGCCTCCTGATCAATGTTTAGATGAGCTTGATAATTTTATTATGAAGCAAAATCATTTTAATGAGAGGATACAAAGTTAGTTGCATGATAATTCCCTTGCTATCAAAAGTTTGCTTGATGTTCTAGGTAGAACAGTTAATGATGTTAAATGTCTTGTGAAGCATTTTCATATGGTTCAAACTCAGCTTGATCAAATTTCTAATGTGCAAAAAGATTTGCTTGCTAATAATGCCAAACAGGATATACAGGCCTTCGGGATTAAAACCCGAGGAGGAACTAGCACTCAAGATCCTCTCTATCCAGAGGGGCATCCTAAGAGGATCGAGCAAGATTCTCAAATACAGGAAGAAGAAATTGTTAGCTCTCCGAAGAAGAAAAAGCACAGAGAAGGTGACAATTTCAATGATCCAAATAGTATATCTACTTCCGATGCTGAGGCTGAAGACGGTACTGAGCTTGAAAAGGGTAGTGAAAAGAATGATCCACCCAAAGTTCGAGAAGAAGAAGCACCCGACAAGCGCAAGAAATACACTAGAGAAGATTTTATCGCAAGAAGACATGGGAAGGAAAGAGAACCATGGGTACAGAAACCCATGCCCTTTCCAGGTAAGTCTCTCAAAACCAAAGAAGAAGAGCATTACAATACGTTTTGTGAGTGGATGAAAGCTCTTTTTCTTCAAATTCTTTTGACTGATGCTATTAAGTTACCTCCTTATTCGAGATATATGAAAGATATTGTTACTAGTAAAAGAAAAGTTCCTAATGAAGCAATATCTACTATCCTTGCTAACTACTCTTTTAGTGGCAAGATTCCTGAGAAGCTTGGTGATCCAGGTATACCCACCATTCCTTGCTCGATAAAGAATAATTATGTCAGGACTGCTTTATGTGATCTTGGAGCAGGAGTGAGTGTTATGCCCTTTTCTCTTTACAAGAGATTATGTTTAGAAAACTAATCCCTACAGATATCTCTCTTCAGATGGCTGACAAGTCAACAGTCGTTCCCATAGGTATTTGTGAGGATGTTCCCGTTGAAGTTGCTAATTGTTTAATCCTTACTGATTTTGTTGTGCTTGACATGCCTGAGGATGGGAGCATGTCTATTATTCTTGGTAGACCTTTTCTTAACACCGCAGGTGCTATTATTGATTGCAATAAAGGAAAGATTACTTTCAATGTGAATGACAAAGAACACACGGTGTATTTTCCAAAGAAGATTGACCAGAGGCATGGCCTCAACTCTATAGAGAATATCAAGACCGTGAAGATTGGAGAATGGGATTGTCCTCTACATGTGCACCACAAATACAAATCCATCATGGTGGGGACAATGTCCATTAAAGTAAAGGTGCAATGATCACTTCATAAGAGGTGAGACTTTTTGCTTTATATATCGCCGGTTTGTTGGTAAGACTTGATCAACCTTGCTAGTAAGCATGTTTTATATAGGTAAAAAGTGGAGCTTGTTATGTTTTCATTTGCTTTAGCTTTTATTCTCCTTGATGTACCAAGTTTATATGTTTTTGAAACTTCACAACTCTAATCATTGCTTCAAGTTTTCAGAGAGTTTCGCAGCTTTTTTAACTTCGAAAAAATTTCAACAATGAAGTTGTCAGAAAAATTGTATTAAAAATTTCCATGCTGGGAGTGACCCAGAAGCACCTGGGGCTGACCAGGGGGGCCACCAGTGGCCCAGGCGGCCAGCTGGCGCGGCCTGGCCCCTGGCCGCGCCCATAGGGCGCCTGGGGCCCACAGCGTAGCCAGCCAGGTAAGTCTTCTTCCCCCTCCTTCCTCTCTCTCCAAAAACATGAGTTCTGCACTTTGTTCTTGTGTTCTTGCTGCTCTCCGTCCAGAATTTCGATCTCTCTCTACGACCCATCATTTGAGCTGAGATTTTGGGCAAATACTCCCTGGTATGTAACTGCTTCACCCCTCCAATTAGATTTTTGATTGTTGGCCTCATTTGTGAGTATTTAGTAGCTCTTGGTGCTGTTCATATGAGCTTGCATGCATGTGTAGAAATTTATTTTCCAATTTTTGATGCAAGTTTATGCCTTAGGTAAGTGAGTAGAGTAGTTTTCCTCAACTCATTTTGCTTAAATCCTTGTTTTTGTGAATTGTCAAAAAATTCAGAAATGAGTTTCTTTGGAAAAGCAAAGGGGTGGCATGGGAAGAAGAAGCTCGAGCGCTCCGATCGAGTCACTAGAGCTACAGCTTCACCCTCAGCAGTTAGGGTGAGCTACAATGAAGATCATGTGCCCCTGGAGCTGTTGGAAGACACAAATCCAGCATGCGCAATGATGTATCCGTGCGATGATTTTCTTACAACTGCAGGAATTAAGGAGGAATTTTATGGCCTTTGTGCCAACGCAGGTTTGACACGGCTAGCTTTATGCCGTGTGGTACAATACAAAAAGCTTACTTCATGTTTTTTCAACAGTTTTTGTTATAACCATGATGCTGGAACCGTCGAGTTCAAACTTTATAATGATCTCATAACCATGTCTTTGGCACAGTTTTGTGATATAATAGGTGTGTCAAACGTTGGTCAGACAGCTAAGATGACCATGCAGCCTTCCGGGTTGAGGACCCTCTTCAACTCCCTTTGCTGCCAGGAGGAGACCGACATTCGACGCACGAAGATTTCCAGCATTCTGTTTCCACACCTCAGGAACAGATGGTCCCTAAACGAAATTCAGTTCAATGAGTTCTTGGCTAATTACCAGCCGCATAACCCCATGGAGGGGGTTGTGCCCGATGAGGAGGAGCACGGTGAGTTCCCACCTTTACAGGGAGAGACCTTCACCGAGCATGGCGAGGGATCTTCTTCCGCTTGGAGCGCAGGACCTTCCTCATGGGAGGATCCGAGGACTTCGGTGTACGCACCGGAGGGCTCATACGACTCCTGGACTTACCCTTACCCCGGAGCAGGAGGCTCCTGGGGGCAGTAGCTGCTACCAACTTAGGCCAAAAGCCTAAGCTTGGGGGAGTACGTTCCCTTCTCACCTTTCCATTGTATTATTCGTTTTTATTTTGTTTGCTTTGATCTTTTCGAAGTTTTTGCCCATTATTCTTTGTTCTTTTATTTTGCAAAAACAACAAAAAGATTTCTCTTTTCTTTTTCTTTCGTTTAAACTTTGAAAAATCCAAAAATATTTTCTTTTCTCTCTTTAGTTTTCTTTGTTGCAGAGTTCAACTTGAGTCCATGATGGCATTTGCACTTGATTATATTTGCCTACGTCCAATCATGCAAGTGACGAGGCAGTAATGACGAAGATCGACGAAAGGGATGCAATAAGGAAAACTGGTATGAACTCATTTTGTTTCTACTTTTGTACATATGCGTGTACTTATGCCAGCTTGTAGTGACATAGTGCTATGTTTACAATGCTTTCCCAGTGGTTCATGTTTTCCTTGTGGCTAGTCCCAAATAGCTAGAGTACATAATGTGTTGTTGAAATGATTTACATGCATTGCATTGTTCATGGTTTGGCATACTGAATTGGTATTTCCCTTTGGAGAATTCTTGGATTGACTTGTCACATGCTTATACATGTTTATGACTGAAGAAGTCTACTATGCCTTGATGATCTTTGAATTTCAGAATAGTCATATCATTTTCATGCCCAATTCAGTGTTACTTTGTCGCTCTGCATGATTATGACTGTTATTGCTCTCTAGTTGGTCGCTTCCCAGTCTTTTGCTAGCCTTCGTTCGCACTAAGTGGATTTCTGCTTGTGCATCCAAAATCCTTGAAACCAGTTTTTCCATATGAGTCCACCATACCTTCCTATGTGGTATTTACCGGCCATCCTAACGAAGACTTTCTTGTACCATCTCGAAATTATTCAAAAGCATTCCTGTTTTGTGCCTCTGTTTTAGCTCATGAGGAAGTAGTAGGTAATTCATGACCGTCTTGTGTTAGACATGTTTTATTCCGGGATTGCATGTCTAATCTGCAAACCCCAATACGAGGAGGGACTGGCATGAGTGCGCCCATCTCACAAAAGATAATCACAACCAACAAACCCTCCTTCACGCTTTGTCTATGAGAAATCAGAAAACTTTGGCAGTGATAAACAAAGGAGATTAAGGGGATGTGATCGTCTCCATCTTGGGAGCCATTCCTCGAAACATGTCTAGCGTAAGAGGCGATTGAGTTGTCTACTAGCATTCATTGACGAAGCATGCATATCCCAAAACACTTTTTATCTTTGTTTTCAAAACCAAGAGCTCTGGTACAAGTTTAGTCTTTGCTTCCTTCCACGGGTTTTCAACCTTTCCATCAAACTCCACGGTTCGAGAGTCTCCACCTTCTTTCTTCAAAGCACCAACTAGGAGAGCATAATTGTCATTCTGAGTGTAATGTGCATTGTCCCAAAGTACTACATTGTCTTTTTCATGATTGTATTATTATTTATTCTGAAGTTCTTAGTTTTAGTCTCCTTTAAAACTCCGGAGGAGTTTCTGCATTTATGTTTTGCTTCACTCATGGAGGCTAGAGAAATACCACTCTAGTATGTTCAAACTTTGTGCATTGTAATCCTGTCTTGATTTTCAGTAGCATATTATTTGCTTTTAGTTGTTTGTGATTGATCACTTGAAAGAAGGATTGCTTCGTGCATTGTCCTCATAGCATTGTTTTGATACTTGCTAAATTCTTTTCGTAGTACATGCTTATATACATCTATTGAAGCAAAAGAGTTTGTCAAAGTTTTCTTTGTCGCGTTCAATTCGTTGTACTGAATTGCTTGAAGACAAGCAATATGCTAAGCTTGGGGGGGGGTTGATACGTCTCAAACGTATCTACTTTTCCAAACACTTTTGCTATTGTTTTGCCCTCATTCTTTCATGATTTGGATGAAACTAACCCGGACTAACGCTGTTTTCAGCAGAGCTACCTATATGGTTTTATTGTGTGCAGGAAAATGGATTTTTGGACGGCTCAGAAAATTCCCAGAAAAATACCAAAAAATCCACGCACCCGAAGGAGACAGATGCCAGAAGTGGGACCAGAGGGGAGCCAAGGGGGCCCCAGGCGCCCCCCCTGGCGCGTCCAGGGGTGGCGCCGCGCCCTCTGGCCGCCTGGGGGCCTCCCCCCTCCTCTGGTGCCCTACCGATGCTCCTATTTATTCCCGTGACGCGAAAACCCCAGAAAAGAAGTCGTTTCCCAATTCACGTCGCGGAGCCTCCGCCACGCGCTGTTCTTCTCCGGGAGGGCTAATCTGGAGGCTGTTTTGGCCTCCGAAGAGGGGAGATCATCGCCATTGTCATCACCATCACCACTCCATCCTCCCTCCATTACTTCTCCATCCATGTGTGAGTAATTCCCTGCTGTAGGCAAAGGGGATGGTAGGTATTGGATGAGTTAGATCATGTAATAGTTTAACAGATTGTTGGGGGCATGTTGCCTATCATCTAGATTGGTGTTTATCATCTTTTCTTCAACTTGTTGCTCTTAATGCTTGTCACTTTGGGCCCGAGTGCCATGATTTCATATCTGAACCCTTTGTGTTTTCATGAATATATTTGTGTTCTTGATCTTATCTATGAGTTGTATGCACCTGTTATAGTCCGGAACCGGCGATCCCAAAGGTGACAGCTTGGGACACCAAAGGGGATGGACTATAATTTGAGGATTTCGTGTATCCATTGATTGTTAATGCTTTGTTCCGGTGCTCTTTGACAGGAGCACCTTAATCTCCATAAGTTCCTTTTGTCCCCATTCGTAGCGGGATGGTAGGACAAAAGATGGTGTGCAAGTTCTTATTGCAAGCACGTACAACTACCTATGGGGTACATGCCTGATGTTTGATTTATGCCTAGATGATCATTGCTTTTCTGTGTGCCTTGCCCCAAGTTAAATACATGATGTGTCTTATCCATGCAGCGCCCAACCATCCATCTCCCTAGCCTACAGTGTTTTTAATTCTGCTGGTTACTAGTTGTTTACTTTCACGGTTTTACTATTACCGTTGCTATCATCACTTCCATATCGCAGTTACTATTAATACCTTGTTGCAAGTAAGTGTATCTCAGGTGCGGTGGAATTGACAACTCCACTATTAAAGCTTGTGGATATTCTTTGGCTCCCCTTGAGTCGAATCTATAAATTGGGTTATTCTTATCCGCGAAGACTATCTTGATCCCCTGCAGTTGCGGGTTATCACTCCTACCCCCGGCACCGTTGCGTTCGGGGTGAGATGCCGGTCACTCACCCTCTCGTCTCGCTCGTTTCCGTGCCCCGCAGCGACGTCGTCATCCTCACATAACTCCGGCCGCCGCCACGCTGCTCGCCGCCGTTGCCCTGGACCTCTCCTCGGCAACGATGGCCTACTCCATCGTGTGCGGGAGGCCACGGGGAACGTTTTGGTGCAACGGGCGCACCAAATGGTGGCCGGGAGCACCCTCCCCGTGCACGCCGTCGCTCACTGTTGTCACCGGCGACTTGACGCCGGCGTGCCAACGTGGCAGGGATTAACTTAAGTTAATCTATCCACTAACACCCACTGACGTTGGCCCAGTGGCTTAATTAGCCACTGGTTAATTTAAACCATCCGGGTTAATTAACCCAGCCACTGACAAGCCGGTCCCACACGTCAGACCCCCCCGCCACGTCACCTTGACGTCATGCCTATGCAATAAGTGAATTTCCAATTAAAGAATAATTCCAGAAAAGTCAAAAAATGAATTAAACTTTGGAAATTCATAACTAATTCATTTTAACTCAGAATTGGACAAATAATATATGTAAAATTATCAGAAAAATGCAAGGATTCATAATATGGACTATGTTTTCATGTTTGACCATTTTAAAATGGGGGGACAGAAGCAAATGTGCATATGAACCCTTTTCAAATTCAAATTTGGAGTTGTTTTGCAAATTTCTTTGCAATGCACTTCTTTTAAATGGAATTGTCCACACATTGCAATCATGAACATCACCTTGCAACATTGATCATATGAATGTGCATTGTACTTTGTATTGATCCTTTGATTGCTATGTTTGCTCAATGGAAGTGGAGCCGGAACCGAGATCACCCCCTTCGTTGAAGATACCGTGTACGACCCTCGTCAGCAAGGCAAGCAAACCCCATTGACCATATCTATAAAAACCCATTTCCCTCTCAGTCTCTCTTATGCATGTTTAGGAGATCACCATGTTACGTTCTACCGCATAGTTGAACCCATTCTGATGCATGACCTATCATTTTGTCGCCGTATTAAGCAAACCATAATCCTAGAAGATGTAGGAGTTGAATGTTGATCATGT
Source organism: Bromus sterilis (assembly GCA_950022295.1). Taxonomy (NCBI): domain Eukaryota; kingdom Viridiplantae; phylum Streptophyta; class Magnoliopsida; order Poales; family Poaceae; genus Bromus; species Bromus sterilis. The sequence continues at coordinate 14,291,866 of OX465596.1, forward strand.
GGCCCCAGCAACTACTAATGCTTATTTCATGCTTAGTGTTACAATGAGGTTACTTTCAGGTGAGTCGGGATGACGGTGATCGTGTTGATGCTGGTGTTAACGTGTTGGTGAACTTGACCTAAACAAGGTGAACGATGAGAGGATGTGTAGGAGTACACAGTGGGTTGTCTTGTTGAACACCGCCTTAAGCCCGAGTTCTTGTATGGTAATCCAAGACAAAGAGTACAACCACACATTGGGCTCACTGACCCCTCTCGGCCTATTACCTCAATCCGTGTTGACGTCCAGGAGTCACATTAGTTTGGGTTTTCCATTTGGCATATGCATAGAAAAAGAATGGATGAAAGGTTGCATCATATAGATATGTGAGTGGATCTGTGAGACAGTGAAACCATCTTCTCGGATGGCTTCTCGGTTTCCTACATTGTCTGAGTCCGTAATGTTGATCCGGACGGACTCTCGAGCGGGATCTACCTCAGATAGTCGACTCTTGGAATAGACCGGTTGTGAGCGAAGCGTCATGGTGAACATCCTCGCCATCACCCCTTGAATGGTGACGAGTACTTTGCGGTAACTGATGGTCATGTGTGTGTAGTTTACACCCTTGCAAGGTTAACAAAACTATTTGAATAGTTGCGTCCGTGGTCATGGACTACTTGGAGACCTATGCTTGATTATTAGACAACTTCAATGGTTACTCTAAAAAAATTCAAGATAAGTGTGAGTGTTATGGCGTGCTTCCTCGTGGGGAAGTCCAGGAAGTATCCATAGTGGTGTATTGGTTGGAGACTTGGTAGTGGAATCGTGTACGTTTGTTTCCTCATTCTGGTATTCGTAGTACAGGACTAGCCAACTCAAAGCTGACACTTCTGCATTGAAACCCCACCTCCCTTTACCTTGAAACTTGAACATGAGTAGTATAGATATGATGTAAGTCTTGCTGAGTACGACTTTGTACTCACGTTTGCTTATTTTATGTTTTAGATGAAACCCCCTGACCCCGATGGAGGCTTCTTCATGGATCTCGACGTTGACTAAGTCGTATAGTTCCAAACAGCAGTCCGGTCCCTTGTGGAGGGCTATGTATGTTGAACAAGGCTTCTCTAAGCCATTTGTTAAACTTGTCTGTACTCAGACCTAAGTTGCTTCCGTTGTTTGATGTAACGATGGATCATAGCCATATGATCTTTGTGTACTCTATGTAAGTCAATAAAGATATACTTTATAGAGTTCATGTAATGAATACTTACTTTTTACACTAGACATGTATGATGCGTGTATGGTTATAACGTGCATGTCTTAGTGTGGGGTTCGATAGCTTAGTTGTGTTCTTTTCGGCGGTCTTTCATACACCAAGTGGCCCTTAAATGTGCGCAGCTTGGGGCATCGCGATGCGATTGCTCGTGACTATGTCACGTGGCACACTTTGTTGTATGATTGAGCCCGCCCGAGACCCCGATTAAGTGATCGGACTGGAGTCTGTTTATGTAAGTGTTATAATTCAATCGATAATATGGTTGAGGCGACTTGTCTATGAGTATGGGATTTCACCACCCATAATCATTTAGACTTGTGAGCGGGCGATGAGGACCCATATCAGTTGATCATCCGGCCTAGATGGGATGTCCCTCACGTTCGATGCTTTCTGAGAGTGTTATGTGCTTGGCCTTGTCTGCTTAGACAAGTGGGTACGGCTCGCGGCTCTCCATATGATTGAGTTGTGACTAGAATTGCATATGCAAACCCCGGGTTCCGACGATTGTCCACTCTGCTATGCCGCCGCTCGATACATTGTCTGCGGCCGCCTGCCGCGCCATGGCCGAGGGCGCCGCTTTGCATGGAGGCCAGGAACCACAGACGCGCATGTAGACGATGGCCGGATCGATGCCGCCGCGTGTTGTGCGAGGCCTGGGTGCAAGCAGCCGCGCCGAGGAATAACGGGGCGAGGGCCGTGGTCGTGGGATCCACCATGCCGTGGGGAGAACAGCTTTGCGCCGGGCCCGCTGAGGCCATGGAACGCGAGCGAGTGATCGCCGCGCCGATGAAATCTCTCTGCGAAGAGCGTGTTGATAACCTGTAAAAAAATAGAAAGATCGGTCTAAACTTGTGTTTATTGTTCGTGGGTAAAGCCATGTTTATACAAGAATTTGGGATGCCAATGGCACCTGTTAGACCCTGTACAATGCAGGTGCCTACATCGGTGCTTGGAGAGAAAACCCGAGTCTTATATGCACCATCAGCTTGCCCCGGTGCTTCAAAAGGGCAACGGGTGCTAGCTTTTGCTTCCGGTGCCAGCAGATGCTTCAGGCTTCGGATTGAATCCATTGCATGTAATCAATAATCCTAAGCAGTCGTTCTAAGCACTCTTCATTGTAGATACTATGATTTTATAAGCAAAACTACTCTCTCTCCCTAAGCACTTGTGTTAAGCTTCTCACGTTGTATATAGCCTTACAAGGGATACGACTGTTATAAAAGATGCAATTGCTGGGAGAGAAAGATTGAAGAGGTACCTATACATAAGAGACACGACTCTACGAAAGGGATACTTTGGGCATATTAACAACTGCCTAGATCAGTTGTAAACTATTCTTAACACTTACGGCGGATTCCAAGCGAGTGACGGACTCACTAACGAACAAAACTACTCTGTCCCATATAGACATTTTTGTTGTTTAAATTGAACTATGAAAATACCTTATATTGCGGAACAAAAGGTAGTAGCTTCACCGATAGCAGCAGCCTGCACACCCATATACCGTGTCATTCATTCGCACGCCTTGATTCGGAAAGTTCATTGCTTAAAAAATTGCATGAACAGATGGAATATTAATAACGATATATACATCTGTTCTATGCAAAATATTTAGAAAATAAAGGCATTTCTATCGCGAACCCTCAAATCTTCTGTAAAGATTCGGCTTAGACTACCTCGAATTAATCTTATCATTCAATATGGTGTTGTATTCATCTGTGGGTTGGTCCGTCTATTGGCTTTTCCGTAAATCTAAGAGCAACTCTAGCAGATATGCTATAATGCCTCGTTTCGCAAAATAGCCGTTCATATGGAATAAAGAAGCGAAAACAGGATCAGAACAGATACCCATGTTGGATACCCAAAATAACCGCCAATATTGCACCTAATATCGGTCCGTATCGCAAAAGAAATTGTGATGAGCTACAAAACTCGCTCGAGAGCCCGTATATCTGTCGTTTTCCTCTCGACTTTTGTAGTTTCCCATATCCCACGGAAAGCAGATGAACATGTGAAACTTCCTTCGCGCCAAACCTCTGTCGCCGTCGTACCCACACCGAGTGCGACCACTATCACGGGCATGGCTAGGGTGTGGCGCGACCAGAGCGGGACGGGGCGAGGCTTGCCGAGGCGTCGAGCGATCGGGGCGAGGCGAGACCAACCTTCTTACAATTTACAGGATATAAAAGTTGAATCACAGGTTATCGTCTCCTCGTGTAATTATGGATCTCGCGCCAAAGCCTACGCAAATTTGAATGTCTTCTTTAACACGTCGTTGTCCGAAAGCCTTGTCCTTGTTCACCCTTGTCGTTGACATCCACCTGACATCTTTCGCCAATTCCATTATCTCATTCTTGCCCACAAACATATACTCCCTTTTATTCATATTAATGGACTTAAATTTGTCTAGATACACATATATCTAGTCTAAATATTTAACTAGATACATATTAATCTAAATAAAGTTGAGTTAATTAATATGGATCGGAGGTAATACCAATATGCGTCTCTTGATAGATCGGGGATAGATCGATGATAGGGGTGACACTAAATGATATTTGTGGTCATGCCACCACTGCATAACGTTGAATTTCTCGTCCTCCTTATTAATCTAGTTTTGTCGGTGTTGAAGCACTTCGCTAACTCTCCTCCACCTGCAAGCACAAGGGGTTGCTGCTGATGTGGAAGATCTAGAGATAAAGGAGGACGAGTACCAAATATCTTGCTCCGCACTCCTTACTTTTTTATATGCAGTTGTGCTGGCAGTAACCGTTGCATTTGAACTTCGATATACTTTGATCATACTTACTATAAGTTTCAGGAAGCTTATCACGGACGTTAGTAAAATAAGTAGAATAATCAATATTTAGGGACAAAGCTAGTATAACAGGCGCACTAGCAAACCCCTCAAGTCTAGCCCTAGCATCTAAGATAAATGCAAATGCATACAACATGGTACTACCTCCGACCCATATTAATGGGCATACACTTAGTACAACTCTAGTATAAAATTGTACTAAATGTGTGTCCATTAATATGGGTCGGAGGGAGTAATATTTACCAATATTTTAAATATTCATGTGAGGAACAAGTTCAAATAACAACTTATTTGTTTTGAATGATTTGAGATGAGTACAAATCTTTACAATATTATGTACCATTAAAAAGATGTTGAATAATAAACCCTAAACGCTCCAAAAACTTAGACAATACTTCAATAACATAACAAGATTTTAGGAATCTGATGGAGATGCTCTAGTGAGAAGCAATAGGCTTGGCTTCTAGAGAAAGGATGGATTGGTGTCATCGACTTTAAACCCTAGAAACAGTTACGCTCAGCTATGTTACAAATCAAAGCGCCCCAAATGTACCAGAATGGTCACATTGTGCGGTAACTGTATGCAGGCAGGCGAAGCTCGTCTGTTCTTTTAGTACTCCCTCCGCTCAAAAATAGTTGAGATGGTTTTAATTTCAATTTGAACTATTTAAACTAAGATGGTGTCAATTATTTCCGAACAAACTTCTTCAGTTGTATCATATCAGATTCACTTGCGGCTTCGTTTGGTTTCGCCGTGCCGTGGATTTCTACTGATCAAACCACCATGTTCTACTCTATACCACAGGGCGCAAAAGAATCTGTTCGTACGCAAATCTACGAGCAAGGACCGAAGAAATTGGCTGACAGGGATATAATTTTTGAAGCTAACTGACAGGGATATAATCCACCCGTGGATCAGTTCCACTAGTGGGTTGATTAAATGAAAACCCGTGGATCAGTTCCATTTTGGGTGCGGCGTTTCTGAGCCCGGGTGCATCTGCACCCGGGGATACAAAAAGAGCTCAAAAACATTCAAAAAAAGTTTAAAAAATTTCAAAAAAAATTGTGATGAAAGATTCTTATGTGCGAGATGTTTCTGCAAATTTTAGAGAAGTTTGGATTTCGGGAGAGCACGCGGCAAAAAAGACAAACAGGCTGAATTTGTCTTTTTTGCCGCGTGCTCTCCAAAAATCCAAACTTCTTTAAAATTTGCAGAAACATCTCACACATCTTTCACCACAAAAAAATTTGAATTTTTTTGAGCTTTTTTCAAGTGTATTTTCGCGGATCTTGTGGGCAGGACTAGATGAGCCTGAGCTCATCTTTGGATTTCCCATTTTATAATCACTAAAGTAGTGATCTAAAACATTTAATATTAGTTTACAGATTTGAGTACTGTTTTGGTGCCATAAGAAGTTGCAGTGCGCACCTAGGCAAGCTTTGAAGCAGAAAATTTTATACTCTCTCCGATCCATATTATTTATCTTAAAATGGATCTATCTAAAAGTATTTTAGTGATAGATACATCCAAATAATATGGGATCAGAGGGAGTACTATTAAATAATTTTAAAAGTGCGCACGATGGGAAGAGAGGGCAACAGAGTTGCACATGAGCTAAATTAGCTTTCTTTGGTTAGATTCCAGTGGATTAATGAAACCTGGCTGGGTCATTCCTCCTGTAAAAGGGGCTACTCTACCCGGCATTCTACAGCACTTGCGATCTCCAGCGATTCTCGTTCACACGATTTGCTAATGAACAACACTTTTAACCGTGCTGGCAGCTGCTTAACCGCACACTTATTAACACCAAATTAATCTGGAATTGCTTAGTGACCAGTGGGCCTTGACGGTAACTTTTGCTTCGTATCGGCGCTTTCCTGGGTGAGAAAAGGAATTACAACCCTACTTGTTTCAGCACATCGAGGGACGTGGGTGGGATGCGCTGTACCTGCTGTTTATGTCGGAAAACAATCCTATGAGACCCAACAGGATGAACGACGCGTGGCCTCTATCAGTTTTCAATCTCGTTTAGTTATTCCTAATTACAATTCCCCGCCGCTGCCCCAACCATTGCTGCCAAGTGCCAACATGCGCGCCCCCACCGGCGATACCTTGAAAACAGTTGCCCAACAGAGAATTCGCTAGCTAGCATGGACAGGAAGATGTGCATCTCCCTTGTGATGCTCGCCGCATCAGCCGGTGGCATTGGCGCCTGCGGCGGAGGTACGGCAGCTGATGCCAGCGTTGTTGTCGTCGTCGTCGATGCGGTTGTAGGACGGCTAGGCGCCGGAGCTCACGGTGCTGTCGACGGTGAGTGTGGAGGTGCACCGCTGCATCTCGTCGGCGACTTCGGCGCGGGATCCCTGACGAGGCTGCTCCATGTCCAGCACCTGCGGGAGAGCCAAGGCACTGCGAGCTTCACATCGAAGAGGAGGTGCAGGCTGCTCCCAACGCGCTTTCCTGTTGTTCAACCAACCGCAGTCCAAGTCGAGGCGTCGGCGCGCCGCCACGATGCACAGCGCTTTCCGTCTGATTGCAGCAGTGGCCGGCGTAAGACGAGCCCGATCCTGACGCACCCGCTGAACGGGCAGCACCCAGAAATACACCACGCCGGCATGTTTGGGAATTGGAAGGTGACATGTCAAAGACAAGGAGCATGCCGAGGTGAGTGGCCTTGGGATGGACGGCGGCTCCTGCTTGGCCAGTGTAGAAACCGCGCACCGTCCTGTCCAACTTCGAGGCCATGGCGGCTTATCGTCTCAGGCAGCACACACACGTTCCGACCGCTCCGAAGCCACGCGTCGTTCATCCTGTTGGGTGTCACACGATGGCCTATGAGACCTGGTCTCATAGGATATTTTTCCGTTTATGTCGGGCGGGCGTTTCGCCCTGAAGAGCCGCAACTCTTCCATGCCTCGCACACGCCTTTTCCTCTTCCTCTCCGCTCTCGCTAGCCGCCTTCATGGCCTTCCCCGCCGCTCATCTCGACCTCCTTTCTCGGGCACCATAGGTTGTACCGAAGCCATCTGCGGCGGCGCGACCTACAGCGGCGGCGTATGGACGATGAGGTCGGGCTCGGGCCGCCGTCCTCTCCTTCGATCCGTGTGCGGCGCCATCCGTCAAGCTAGGGTTGCAGCTGCAAGTGAGTCCTCATTCTCTTTTTTTCTCTCTTCCTCGGTCCTCATCTCTTTCTCATTGCTCCTCCCATCCTCCAATCTCTACTGTCCAGGACGATGGAGACGGCATACACGAGCTAGGCACAGGCCACATGATGACGGCTGGTCGAGCATCCACGACGACTGAGGAAAGGTCGAGCCTAGGTGAGTTTTCCCCCTCCTTTCCTCATCTTTCCATGATGATCTGAGTTTAGATAGGCTCTAATGGCTGGCTACGAGGGGTGGAAAGGGGGTCACTTTTGATTTTTTCTGTCAGTCTGGTTTGTCTCAGACCTAATAGAGAAGAGACCCACCCGGGTGACCTCCTACAGCCATGGTCGATGGCAGCCCAGGCAACGACTGACTCATAGTCACGGGAGAGAAGGATCTCCGTACCCTAGCAAGCTCACTGGAGACGGATCCATAGGAGCGCAACCAGCAGCTCAAGTAGTTTTACCCGTGCAACCATCCTGCTAATTCGCCGGACCTGAAGAATACTGACGAGTCGACGGCCACAGGACTTTCCTGCAGGCTGCAACGTAAGTCTCTGTTCCCTTTCTCACTGTCTTCTATTCCTAATTCAGTTGCTTCTCAAATACTTTATGTAGACTGTATGGTTCGATTAGAAAAGAACAAATCATTGATTTAATCATTCACCTGAAGTGACTTTGTTGCATTTTTTTATGAATTTTGATGTATCTAAACTTCTGAACAACTAGAGTTAGTTGTTCAGGGATGTGAAAGTCTTGCAACCAAAATAAAAGTACAGGGATCGTGTGCAATTCACATGTTCTGTTGTCTTTTGATATGAACAACTAGAGTTAGTTGTCGCTTATTTGATGTTTGGCCATGACAATTTTTTAGGACAACCATTATGTTGGCTGGCGTCTACTGTGCTAATCATCAAAACAATTTTTTTAATCTTGGTAATTTGGGAACAGATGTCTTAGTTAGATATCAACTGCAAAAACTGTATGTTGCCAATGTACATTCACTGTGTTTATAGGACCGTGCTACCATATTTTGTTTTGTAAGTAATGCAGAATTCGTGCTAACAAGTAGTGGGAATTTTGGTCATTGCTCGTATTATTAAATCCTTATTGATCGATGCAACTTTGTTGATTGTAGATGTCCTCTTAACCTCGTGAGGTCATGGGGACATAAGCTTCCGTGCCTACTTTAACTCGATCTGCAGAACCAATGAAGCTTGAAGTTTACAAGTTGGGGGATGGTAGTGATACTGCTCTTGTACGCTGCTTGCTGCTGTTTACTTGATGTTTTTAAATTTAAGTCAAATTAAGCGCCATGTGTCATTAAACTTTAGTTATGTCCAGTCTTGAGATTTTGATTTGTGTGACTGTGCTAAACTACTGTTGGATCTTGGATGCTATGTTTTGAGTCAAGATATGATTATGTACAATTTATCTATTGTTAAGAAAAGATGAGCAATCAGGTTTGTTTTGATAACAGAAAACTATAGACCATTTTTTTTAGACGAGGAAACTTGAGACTGATGGAGAGATTCTTGCTATTATACAATGATTGGTGCTACAGACTTGTGCAACAATTACTGCTGTTTTTCATGTATAATAGGTACCTTCTACTTAGCACAATGTATGATATAGAGAGTATATATATACTTCCATGATAACTTTGTTATTGGTTTCTTAAAGATCTAGATTTTTTTTGCCAATTGTTAAGGATTCTTATTAGAAAACATCTCTACTCTTTGATGCTCTTTGCATTAGATTTATAAACCCTATTTCTAGCAGAGTTTCCATTTTTTCCTATTCTATTACAATGTTATAGAGTTGTAGCACCTGAAGATTCATTTTGGAGTTTAAACGCCTGTTCTTTTATTTATGTTTGAGGTTCTTTTTGTTTCTGTACCAGTGCCTATAATCTAACTCTCTAAAATCTCGTAAGAAAAAAAAGGAGCAACTATAAACTTTCTGCTAATATAGGATCTCCTTGTTCGCTTATGCTTATGTTGGTGGTTTGCTTCTTGCCTACTTCTTTGGGACAGATATATGCATGTTGGTTCGTCTCAATGTTTGTAGGGATTGCCATTCTTAACTTGTTACTAATTCTTGGTTCCAGGATCCAGTAGAATAGGTGATTTATATATGCCCAATCCAATGCTTGTTGCTTTAACATACATGCTCCAGAATCTAGCAGAGCACTTCTTGCTGTTTACATATGCATATAGTAATTCTTCTTACTCGCATATACGAGGTATAGTTGTGGGAATCCTAGCATGAAGGTGGAGATTGCTGATGTGAAATGGCAGCGTCATGAGCCAAATGGTCAGCATGGAGACCATAAGCAGCACAGTGACCACCAGAAGCAAGACAACATATACACACCCTATTTTTTCAAAGTTAGTACTGTATTTGATTTTTTTTGCTTTATAACTGCCATGATGCATTTTTTTTCTCTACACAGTTTTTCGATTTTATTAGTTTAATACTGAAGTTTATGCTTTTTTGTTTCATAATTAAGTTCGTATGAAGAAAGAAATGGATACCATATTAACTCCAAGAGCCTAACATGGTCTTTCGTTTCCTTGTGATTACGTCGAATGGTTGTATGTGAGGTAATAGAGCTAATACCTTTTGTTTCTTCATGGCTATCAGTCCTGTTGCTTATGATTTCAAATGCTGAAAATATATGCCTCAAATCTCTGTTGGTATTTTCCCATAAGACTGACATTAATATATGCCTTAAATAGATTGATTATGGCCTTCATAAATGAATATCTATGGCTATAACATGTAGCTATTTTTCATGAGAAGTTTTTTCGTGGTCATGAGAAATTGGATTAAGTTGACTAATATTACCTAACTACCGTACCCTAGGTCTTGCGGTGTACACCAACTTCAGTGGCTTATTTTATTTTTTATTCAAATTATGGACCTCATTTTGTAGTGGCCTGATTCACAAGGGGTGTAGTTTCATAGTAAGACAGAGAACATGTTGTCCCAAGCATGTGCTTTTATCTTGCAGGTCGGTTTTACATTTTTTTTATTTTGGAAGAATGAGATGGCCATGAACAGATAGTATGCATGTATTTATATATTTTTTGCCTTTGTTGTTTATTTGCAGCTACCAATTGTTTTGCTTCAAGAAAAGTAGTTATGTTTCCATTCAAAAATTAACTTTTGTAAAGATTTATTTTCCTTGACCAGTTTTGACTTACTAACTAGAAATTATTTACTTACAATGGGTGAAAGAAGTTGTTGGCTAATGGTTTACTTCCGTTTTGAGATACTCTTTCATTTCCGTTGGATCACCACGAAATAAATGTAATAGAAGCGCTACAGTCCCTTTCTTTGTAGTATGCTGCACCCAGTAACTTTGATTTTCACAGGCTACTCTGCTTTTGCGTCTGCCTTCATATATAAGAAACCAGTCATCACTATGTATACCGACGATAACCACACACATGAACCTAATTATGTAAGACACTGGTATTCTTATATATGTATGTCACTACTGGCATGTACAATCCTATGTTTATGCTTGTTATTTGAAATAAAGAACTAGGGATATCACAAGATTATGGTATAAGACTATTCTTTTGTAAACATGCCAATGCTGCTATGTTAGAACTACTGGACCTCAATGTATTTTTGTATTTAGCTTCATCCACTTCTAAAAAGTTGCTATATATATGGTCGATTTCACGGTTGTGCGCTGTTAGAAGAAACCGCTATTAGAAAGCTTCGTCCTCACATCACAAAGCTTAATTTTTTTTAAATCTAAACTCACACTTTCTAATGGGTCCATATAGTGATTTTGTTTCTACTTTAATGTATGATCATCTCATATTACCTTTAATACCATATTTACATGTCCTTATTAAATTCTATGTTGTGGCATTTGGTTCATGATGTTATGATGCATATTGCTTAGTGCAGTGTCTGGATTGCTACCATTGTTTTCAATGTGCAGTATTTTTTTCTTGATCAAAATACATTTCTACGAGTACCTGATTTTCTTTATCCCCTTGCGCCATTGGCGCAACGGGTCATCTAGTGTCCTGTAAAGGGCATGGCCAACGCTCCACTCTGGACAGCTGCTCCAGGCCTCCTCGTCAGCTTTGATGGTCCAGATTAAATAAAGATGTTGCTTGAAGAAGGAAGCAAGTGCTTGCAGAGGAGGCCGCCTCATCCCCCATGAGAAAAAGCAGCTTCAGCACTCTCCTAGCCAATGGCATGGCAGCCTCGCTCACTTTAGCTCTTTTGTGATTAGGAAAATGAAGAGAGGAATTGAGAGTTAGGTCAATAGGGAGTCTACAGCGTTGGACTATTCTTTTTTCAAAGAGTGGTTTCAGATTCAAATATCTATGTCGAGGCTGGTGCAGCTGTACAGTACTGCCCCCATTGTACATGCCCTAATTCAACCTGAGATAACTGTACACGACATGGCTAACTTCTTGTTATACTGATTAAAACACCGGTTTAAACAAGAAAAAATCCCAGCAACAGGAGTGAGCTTTTCTAGATAAGTTGAGCCATTGGACTTCAGACGTCATTTTGCCGTAAACGCTGATACTTCTTCACTCATGAGCATGTTGTAAATAGATTCAATGAGTACTTCCACATCAGCAGCAACCCCTAGCCAATGGGGATCCGGTTCCATGAGTGAAGAAGTATCAGCGTTTACAGCAAAATGACGTCTGAAGTCCAATGGAGTACATTTTACAGAGATGCAGCATTAAGTACGTTGAGAGATATAATATCCGATAAAATTAGTATATTTAACTTAGGTTTCATAACTCAGGAAGGTACGTTCTACTAGAGACCACATGCAGTCCAATAAAAATCTAACTTAGTGTTACGATAATATCCTTGATAGCCCAATAAACATCTAACGTAATGTTACGATAATCCTTGATAGCCAATGGGGATCCGTGCAGCAACTCAGCCATCCAACCATCCATGTTAACACTGTAAACACAAAACATCATCATAAGACTGATATTGATGAAACTAAATGTTACTTCCGCTGTAAACTAATATAAGACGTTTTAGTGATCTAAAACATCTTACATTTATAAACGGAGGGAGTACTTGAGTGATAGTATAATAATCAAGTAGCAATTGACAAATTTGGCAGAGTTCCAAGTGCTAGCGCTAGCTGGTGAAGTTGTAAACAGAATAGAGAAATGATAATAATTGGCAACAACAAATATAGCAGCTTAGCTTATAGTAGCAGTATAATAAACTAATCAAGTGAGTGAATGATTGACTGACTGACCTGTGAAGAAATTGTAGGGAAGAAACTAGGATCCAGGGCAACAGGGTGATGCATCAACGGGATGGCCAGACGTCTGCTGGACCGGAGGCGCACCTTACAGCTGCTGCTGCTCAAGTCAATGCACACAAGGTGACCATACGCCACTCCGCCGCCTGTGTACGGTTCATGCAGAAGCATGTAAAAGACTCCATCATCCTTCTGCATCAAGATGGGAAATTTGGGTACGGTTTCTGGCAAACCCAAACCCTCTGCTGCATTGAAGAGCTCCAGCATCTTGAACTCTCTGTGCAGGTTCCACTTCTCCTCCTCTGACAGGAGGCTGGCCAGAGTCCACACCTTCACCACGGTATCACGAGGGCAAGTGAGGTTTGGTTCGATCATGACAACCCAGATGGAGTCCCCGACGCAGCCCATGTTCCGGTACACACCCAAAGAGCGATGACCCAAGTCGTCCAAGTCGTCTGCGACCCTACACTCCGCGGGCAACTCGATGTGCTTAAAATCCACGGGGCCAGTGCCAGCAGTCAGAACATGGCAATCGCAGTACATGATACCTTGTGCTAGATTGGCCCAGACAGCATTGCCCTTGAACACGAACACCGCCTTGGCTTGGAAGGAGGGCTCAGCTCTGAAACGCCCACGGGCCTTGACACTCCACGGAGATCTGCTGGAGTCCCTTCTGTCGTCTGGCGACCACAGGCAGATGATATTTTCAGAGGAAAAGGAAGGGATCTCTCTCTGTGCCATGAGGACCAGCGAGTAGTTGGTGCTGCAGATGGGACTGCCTACCTTGCGAGGCAACGTGGTGCAGATGGGCCTGTCTACCTTGAGAGGCAACGTGGTGCAGATGGGCCCGCAGAAGGGAGGCAGGCCGGAGAGCAGGACCATGGACTGGGCAGCAGAGTCGTAGACGAGGTAGTAGGAACGAAAGTCGCCGAGGCTGAAGCCGGCGCCGAAAGAGACAAGGAGGACCATCAAGCTGCCATCGACGGTGTAGATGCGACCGGAGAGGCAAAGGCCCCTCCCGAAGACTTTGGCCGTGCGGTCATCGATCTCCATCCCGACGATCTGGAAGACCTCGTCGCTCGCGGACAGGCATAGCTTGGGGTTGTCGTGCGGGTTGTCCTCGCGGCCAAGGCGCACGAAGAGCGAGAGGCCGCGCACAATGTCACAGCCGTTCTGCCCGCAGCCGTAGGCTGCCTTCCTCCAGCACGGGACCAGCTGAAAAGCAGTGCGGTCAACGTAGGCGAAATCTTGGACGAGGTCGCCTAGCACCAGGAACGGCAGCCCCTTCTCCTCCTTATCCATGGCGGCGGCTATGGAGATCAGATGAGATCAGACCAGATCAGATGGATCTAGGTTTTGGTTTTTGCTAGAGAGGAGGAAAGGAGGAGGAGGGGGAGGAGGAAGGAGAAGAGAGGATCAGATGTCGCCCTGTGCAGACGGACATTTTCCACGGATCCCATCTATTTCACCGGCGCACTCTAGGGGTGTGTTTGGTCTAGAGAATAGATTTTAATGGATGTGGGTATCCCCAACCACCTGGTCAGGGATAGCCATATTTTTGTTTGGTTGTGTGGGATAAAGATAATCAGGGAAATGTTTGGTTTGCGGGAGGAAAAGACGTGCTATCCCATCCTCTCCCTCTAGTCTGGAGCCTGCTGCGAGGACACCGGCCATGAGCAGCGGCGATGTTGACGAGGCGCGTGTCGCTCAGGTGCGGCGGCGAGGCCGGCCAGGCACGGAGGAGGTGGGCCGGCGAGGCCGCCCAGGCGCAGAGGAGGTGGGGCGGCGGGGCCGGCCAGGCTTAGAAGAGGTGGGGCGGCGGGGCCGGCCAGACGCGGAGGAGGTGGGACGGCGGGGCCGCCAGCCGCGACGGCGGGGTGGAGGCCGACGGGGCGGAGGAGGTGGGGCGGCGGGGTCGCTCAGGCGCGGCGGCGGGGCTGGCCAGGCGCGGAGAAGGTGAGCCGGTGAATCCGCCCAGGCGCGGAGGAGGTGGGGCGGCGGGGTCGGCCAGTCGCGGCGGCGAGGTGGAGGACGACGGGGCAGAGGAGGTGGGGCGGCGGCGACGATACGGAGGAGGTGGGGCGGCGGGGCGAGACGTTGTGGAAGGGAGCGAGGTGGGATGTGCGTATCCGCGACTTTCTGGCGGACATGCGGAGCCGTTTTTTTAAGGAATATTCCAAGAATCTGGTTATCCATATCCCTTCTTGCCCACGAACCAAACAGCTGGTATTCCTTTAAAACTGGGCTATCCCTGTCCTTCGCAGGCTATCCCTCCAACTAAACGCCAGCCAGATGGAGACCAAGTTGGTGTGGTGGGGTGGGGTGGGAGAACCGTTGGATGCCGGTGACGCGGATCGCGGGTTTGGTGGACGGTGGATGTGTACCTTCAAGAAACGTGGATCCGGTGCACGGTGGACACACCACGGTTTTTTTTTCAACACACCGTCATCGAAAATCCTACGGGTCTGTCTAGGCTTCATTTTTTTTAAACTAATCTAGGCTTCATTTAATTTGACATAGTTGAGGGGGATTTTTTTTTGAATAATACACTTATTTTAATAAATTACAAAAATGATGTACGTTTTAAAAAAATTACAAAAATAATACATCATCGGCCAGGCCTAGACCGATTGGGCCTAGGCCGACTGGACCCTTTCCCCCTATCTGTGTCGGCCGCTGGCGCCTTACAGTCGGCCCAGCACAGGCCGACTGGCCTACCACCTTTTATCAAGCTTTTTTCTTTTTTGAAAAAATATTACATTTAATAAAAAATTGCAGAAATAATGCAACATTAAGAAATAACAAAAGTATTAAAAAATTGAACCATTTAGAAACAAAAAAATTATTAAAAGAACTGCACCATTTAGAAAATTAAAATTATTAAATATTTTTGCACCATTTTAAAATAATACAAATATAAAAAAACTGCACTATTTTGAAGTAATAAAAATATTTATTTATTTTTTCTCCATTTTGAAATAATACATTTATAAATAAAGTTACAGAAATAAAGATATGTATTATGTGTGTGTATGTTTGTTCACATTAAGATTTGGATTTTTTGGAATACAGATAATTTATATTTTAAAATTAGTTGCTTTTTTCTAAAATTGTTAGTTTTAAAATGTTAACATACTCTAAAAAAATTGTTAATGTACTTCATAAAATGTTGATAGCATTAAAATATGTAAGTAACTTAAAAACATGTTTCTAAAAAATGTCAATGACATTTACAAAAATTTACACGATGTGCAAAAGTTGTACTACAGTTTTAAAAATGTTTATAGCACTAAAAATATGTTTGTTAAAAAAGTATGTGCTATATTAAAATTGTTAATCATGCATTTTAAAATGTTAGAATTATATATAAATACTGTATTTGGTGTATACGATAAATGTATGACATATGTAAAGAAAGTACACATTAAACATAAACTGAAAGAAATGCTGATCACACACTTAAAAATATTGAATGTGGATGAAAAATATTACTAATATATACTGAAATATATTTTTAATAATTGTATTATTTCTAAATGGTGCATTATTTCTGCGAATTTTATTTATAAATATATTATTTAATAACATTACTAATGTATACAGACATATATTTTTAATATTTCGAAATTGTGCAGATTTTTTATATTTGTATTATTTCAAAATGGTTCAATTTTTTAATAATTGTAATTATTCTAAAAGGTCAAGTTCTTTAAATAATTTTATTATTTCTAAATGATGCAAAAAAATTAATACTTTCATTATTTCTAATTTTTTTATTATTTTTGCAATTTTCTTAATAAATGTATTATTTTTTCCAAAAAGAAAAAAGCTTGGGAAAAGGTGGCCGGCCAGTCAGCCTAGGCTGGGCCGAGTGGGCCTGTCGGCCTGGGGTTGGACGACTGCATGACGCCAGTGGCCAACAGATAGGGAAAGGGGTCCAGTCGGCCTGGGCCTGGCCGACTGGGCCTAGGTGTATTATTTCTGTAAATTTTGAAAAACATGTATTATTTTTGTAATTTACTAAAATAAGTGTATTATTCAAAAAAAATCGTTAAGGGCCAGTTAATTTGTCGGCTTCTTTCGGAAGTTCTCTTTCCCTCAGCTTCTCTATGAAGCCATCCTAAAATGTTAGGGAGATTTTTGGAATGCCTCGTGTTAGACCATTTCTTTCGGTACTATGGTTTTATCATAAATTTGTTCAAAAAAACCATTTTACTTAATTGTTTGTCCAGTTTATTTTGTTTTTCTTTTACGCACAGAAAAAAAAGCAGCCTGAAAAGCAACCCAAGAAGCTACAACAGTTTGCAACTTTTTTAGGCACATTGCCACGATGGGCCGGCCCAAGTGTGTGGGAGGCTACAACCTAATTTTTTTATTTCATGTTGTTTGTTTTGTTTTTTCGTTTTTTGGTTCTATTTTATTATACTTTAAAAGAATATTAGTAAATATAACAGAAATAATTTACATAAAAATAAAAAATGCTAATCAACCATTTTAAGAATATTAAATGCACACAGAAAAATATTTCTCATGTATACAAAAAATACATTATGTATGAAACAATTCCTTATGTTATCTAATGAATGTTAATCTAGCATTTGAAACATTAAATGTGATGGACTTTGTTGATCATATATACGTAATATGTTTAAAACATATGCAAATATTTATGAAAAATGTTGATTATGAGTTTCAAAAATGTTACTCGTATATGAAATTTTTTGTTGATGATGTATTTAATATTACTAATCATGTATTAAAAATTGTTAAACCATATATGAAGAAAATATTGATCATGTATTTAGAAAATATATTGTAAAATGTACAATTTATATGAAGAAAAAAGTTGATCATCTATTTAAAACACGTTTATCAACCACTTAAAAAATGTTAATCATCTATTTAAAAAATACAGAAGATATATTAAAAAAGACTTTCATATATTTAGAAAAGTTTAAGCGTTTATGAAGAAATACTAAATGTCTATACAAAAATAAACAAACAAAAAGGAAAAAAATGAAAAATAAAATAATGAACGAAAGATAAAAAAAGAAAATTGTATAAATTTAAAAAAACTTAAAAGAAACTTGAGGAAACAAAATAAATTGAATGAGCAAAAAGATTTTACAAAAAGCCACCGAAGTGGAGTAAAAGGTCAAGAAAAAAAAGAAAATTTATCAATTATTGTTGTGCTAACAATGTTGAAGAAATAATCTCAAACTATACATAGAATGTGTATTTCATACTCTACATTCTAGAAAATAAAAATATTAACCTACAATTGTTACAAAAAAGTTATGTGTCCTACACTGCAAAACATTGAGGATTATATTGTGTCTGTGCGGGAGGTTACAAAATTTATGAATCAAATTCACAATTGTACCAAACAAACTATGCAATAAATGTAAAAATTATATTTTAAAAGTAAATGTCGAACTCAGTTGCGACTCGGTGGTGGACTCAGTGGTGAATTGTTTTGACAGTATGCTCTATACAATTGGTTTTCTAGCGTCTGTTCTGAGTTTTTTTATTTGAGTTGCAGAAGTGCCACGAAAAAATTATTTACTACCTGCTGGTCTGTTTTTCACAGATTCTGCCATGTTTTGCGTTTTCATCATTTTGCGAACCTTAAGCTTGCTTTTTTTTGCTGCGAGGCGAATTCAAAGAGGGAGTCGACATTGGCACAAGACTTGGCGAGTTACCCAGGTTCGGCCCCGACGGTGTGGTAAAGACCTACTCCTGCTTTATGACTATATGGGGATCGACTCCTGAATAGGAAGAGCCGATCGTATCGATTACAGTGGTGATGTTTCGCCGGCTTAGTCTCGTGGAGATCTAGGCTCTGAAGCGAGTTGTCTAAACCTGGCTTGATGTCAGTTCTGTCTCTGGCTCCCGTGGTCCTCGGCTTATAAAGGTGCCGGGTCCCGGGATTCCTAGAGTCTGACTCCTACACGATGTGGAGTTCTATTCTACTTTACAAGTTTTCTACGTGATATACAAGGTAAGTCGAATTCCTACTAGGGCTTCAATCTTCACGCTTGGCACGTCAGACTCTTGGTCGGGTCTTCTTTTTGGGCCTTCTTAATTCTTATATAAGCCGGCCCAGAGGTTCCTAATGCAGGTCTATGGGCTTGGTCCATCCCCCGACATTAGCCCCCAGGATTGTTGTGATGCTTTAGTCTTCACAGCAATCTTCTTCTTCATCGTCGCCGGCTCTTCATGGATCTATGACCGACTTTTATGCTTTAGTATTAAATGGGAGTCGGAGTCATTTCTCTTTAATCTTGCTTTGATTCCTTGATCTTCAGGGAGTCAATTCTTCGTCGCATCAGTCATTATCTGATGTTTTACTAGAAGTTGACGCCTAACTCTTTTTAATTTCCTGTTTCCTTTTACTTGAAGATTTCTCTTTTTGACCCTTTGGTCAAAGATTCGATTTTGTTTTTATGATTTCGCCGCCCAAAACGCCGGTTAAAGGCATTGATGTTTGTAGTGAGAATCGAGGAGTCCTTTAATAAATGCCATCCACCATGAGTAGTTACCCCTTGTTTATCGTGGTATTAATGGACCCTCTTCGTCAATCTATCATAAATAGCCTTTGGATAGCTTGATCTTTCAAGCACATCCCATTCTTCTCTTCCCCTTCCTACCTTCTCCATGGCCCCTAAGCTAGAGACCTCCTCTCCTTTGGCCTCCAATGAGTCTGATCCTCGCGCAAGTACCGAAGGTCGCGGCCGGGGTCGTGGCCGTGGTCGTGGTCGTGGCCGTGGCAGAGGTAGGGGAAGAAGTGCTCGAGCTACTTCTCCTTTTGTATCTCCCCCTTCTTCTCCTGAGAGGAATGAATTCTTGGTTCATATCCGGATGATTCGTCGCTGGATCAAACTTCCTAAATCTTTTTCGAATCTTGTGTTTGACTCATCGCCTTCGGGCCTTTGGCTCCGATCTGATGGATGTCCTCATGGTCCTGTCTGGGTGGAAGTTATTTTTTCTAACCAAGGCACCATGTTTTTTGAGAAAGGTTGGAAAAATTTCTTTGCTCCAGGAATATTTCTCGAGGAGACACTATTATCTTCAAGTTTTATGGTGAAGATACTTTGTCAGCTAGGATCTTCAACTCGGATGGAGGTCGACCCTGCTGTTGTGCGGAGAGCTCCAGCGATGAAGATCTCCTTAGTGAAGAAGATGTTTCAATAGAGGATGAAGCCGACTCTGAAGAAGATGCTTGAAGTTGTAGGTTCTTTTTTAATAGTAGTTTGCCGAGTTTGGCTTTTGCTTGTAAGGTTGCTTCCTTTGATGTAAGATCCAACTAGTATATCCACTAGGTAGTAGGATCCGTTGTACAGGTTCTTGCTGACCACAAACGGTCCCTCCCATGGAGAGGATAACTTGTGCATTCCATCTCTTTTCTGTATGAGTCGGAGCACTAAATCACCTTCCTCGAAAGTCCGACTTTTAATGCGACAGCTATGGTAGCGTTGAAGATCTTGTTGGTAGATAGCCGACTGAGCTGCAGCCAAATCTCGTTTTTCATCGAGAAGATCTAAGGCGTCTTGTCTAGCTTTCTCATTTTCGGCTTACACATGATACGTCCCAAACGTATCTATAATTTCTGCTTGCTCCATGCATGTTTTGTGTGACTTTGCCATGTTTTTCTTGAACTTTCATACACTTTTGAGCATATTTGGACTAATCTATTAACCCAGTGCACCCAGCTGCCAGTTGTTATTTTCTGCTGTTTTTGTATTTCAGGTTTTCCGGCCATTAAAAGTGGTCCAAAAAATCCAGAAAAATCAGATAAAAAATCAGCGTCATGGAAGCTTCCGGAAACACCAAAGGAGCAGAGGGGGGCCACCATCAGGAGGCCAGGAGGGTCCCTGGCGCGGCCCCACCCTAGGCCGCGCCAGGAGGCCTCCTGGATGCCTGGTGGGTCCCCTCGACACCCCTTCGCCTATATTTACCCCTTGGGGTGGAAACCCCTAAGACGGACTCCTCTTTCGCGATCTCGCCTATGTACCGCCGCCGCCGCCGTTTCAAGATCGGGGCTGGCTAGAGAAGTTGCTCCGGCACCCTGTCGGGAGAAGCTACCCCCTCCGGGAGACCATCCATAGCCATGGGCGCCTCCCGTATGTACCGTGAGTAGTTTCCCTTGGACCATGGGTCCGTGACCAGTAGCTATGTGATATATCTCTCCCTTCTTTGTGCCTCCACTTTCGAGACCTTGTGAGCGGCCTCACATGATCGAGGCACCTTTGTAATTTTCTGTTGTTGCTATGCTGAGTTTGCTGGGATCTGATGGATTATGAGACTATGTTCAGATTGTGATGAGTAATATATTTGGTTCTTCTCTTTTATATTTTGTTCTTGATTAAATTCTTGCATGTTCTCCGTTGCCGTATTTTACTTTGGCCAAGTGATTTGTTGCAACTCCAAGAGGGAGCGTTATGCTTGATTGTGGGTTCAGCCCCTTGATGTCTAGCTTGAGTGATAGAAACATGAGACTAGGGGATGTGTTGTTGCCACCAGGGATAAAAAAACGGTGATTGTATCCGCGGATGCAAGGATTGTTTACTTTACGTAAATTTCTTTTAATGCAGTTGTCTGTTGCTTTAAGCTTACACTTTGGGTGGGATTCACAACTTAATACCAGCGAGATGTTCTGGATAGATATCTCAAGGTGGATGATTCGTAGTAGATGCAGATGGATTTCGGTCTACTTACCTTGGCGTACTGCCCATTGCTTTTGAGCCCTTCCTTTCTTTGCAGCATAGTTAGCATTACGGTGCCTTCATAATCCTGTCAATTGCCCAACTGTGATTTGTTTACCTCGCTAGCACTTTTATCGTCTTTTGGGAGAGAGACATCACTAGTGAAAATTACGTGACCTTGGTCCATCTTCATATCATTGTTTACACCTTCAATTTACTTTCAGTTGTCACTATCATTATCTCTTGCGTTGATCCTTTGTAAACAGCAAGGCCGGAGGAATTGACAACTCCTCTGTACTCGTTGGGAGCAAAGTTATTTGTATCTGTGTGCAGGTCCAGGTGAAGTTAGCAATATCGGCGCCATTGTTCACTTTATCACCTACTTGTATCTCTGCGAGTCCTACGTGAGACAAACCCTATCCTCTACATAGGGGAAATTTGCTGCTACGCTACATCTCACCTTCCACTTGGGGTAACCAACGAGGAGTGAGAGATACTCACCGTATCACCACATAAGCAGTGACTCGAGGCGAGTCGTGACGTATGTCACTTGGGAGAACAACTTCTGTTCCATAAACTAGGAAGAAGGGCGTATATCCTGTCGACCTGTTGGGAGTCGTCCGGATGCTCCATAACACTGAGGGTAGCTCCTCTTCCCAGCAACCCAGCGTCCTTTTCAAAGGGACAATGAGTCGGGGTTTGATGCCTCGGAGCAACTCTTAGTTGGATCTCTCGGCTTGTCCATTGGATTGTGGGTGTGCCACTGATGCAAGGTCGAGCCGGATGTGCTCGTTTTGGCAGAATCGCTGCATAACCTCCTCTGATAGGTTAGAACCGTTATCAGTGATGATGCTGTGGGGGTAGCCGAATCTGTATATGATCTTTTTCAAAAAAATTAGTGCTGTCGCAGCATCACATTTGCTGGCTGGCTCTGCTTCCACCCATTTGGTGAATTTGTCTACTGCCACTAGTATGTGGGTATTTTTGTTGGATGACCTTTTGAAAGGCCCCACCATATCAAGTCCCCATACCGCGAAGGGCCAAGTGATAGGTATCATCCTGAGTTCTTGAGCCGGCACGTGAGCTTGTTTTGCATAGTGCTGGCATCCATCACATTTCTTGACTATGTCCTCTGCGTCCGCATGAGCTGTAAGCCAGTAGAAACCGTGTCGAAAGGCTTTAGCTACAAGCGAACGAGAGCCTGCATGGTGTCCCCAATCTCCAGAGTGTATTTCATTGAGGATGGCTCTTCCTTCTTCTGGTGAGACACATCTCTGAAAAACATCTGCAACACTACGCCGGTGTAACTCACCATTGATGAGTACAAAGGATTGGCTTCTTCTGACTATTTGTCTGGCCAACATCTCATCTTGAGGAAGTATTCCTCGAGTCTTGTAATCCAAGTAAGGTACGACCCAAGAGGGTGTAGCATGAATTGCAGCAACTAAAGCCGGCTCTAGATCTGGCTCTGCTATGTCTTGCTTTGTTGGTGGTTGTACAGACGGCTTTGTTAGAACATCCAGGAATACGTTTGGAGGGACCGGCTTTCGCTGAGAGCCGAGTCGGGATAGAGCACCCGCTGCTTCGTTTTCCCTACGGTCCACATGATCCACTTGGTATGCAACAAAAAATCCGGCTTCTCTTTGTACCTCTCGTCGATAAGCTGCCATTATGGGATTTTTGGAGTCCCATGTTCCTGACACTTGTTGAGAAACGAGATCAGGGTCGCCATAGCACTGGATCCAATTTATGTTCATCTCTCGAGCCAGCCTAAGTCCATGGAGCAAGGCTTCATATTCTGCTGCATTGTTGGTACAGGTTAACTGCAGCTGTAAAACATAGCAGAATTTCTCCCCTTTAGGTGAGGTAAGAACCACGCCGGCTCCTGACCCTTGGAGCTGACGGCTTCCATCGAAGTGCATCGTCCAATACTTGGTGACCGGCTTCTCCTATGGCGTTTGGACTTCTGTCCAGTCATTGATGAAGTCGGCTAGCGCCTGGGACTTAATTGCCGTTCGTAGTTTTTATTTGATGTGATAAGCCCCCAACTCTATGGACCACTTTGCAATCCTTCCCGTTGCTTCCCGGTTTTGGAAGATATCTGCAAGTGGTGCTGAGCTGGCCACAGTTATGGGGTGCTCCTAGAAGTAGTGTTTAAGTTTTTGACTCACCATGAATACACCAAGAACCAATTTCTGCCAGTGAGGATAGCGTTGCTCTGATAAAGTCAGAACCTCACTGACATAATAAACTAGTCTTTGCAGAGGGTGCTCCTTGCCGGCTTCCATACGCTCAACAACAACCACAGCGCTAACCGCTCGATTGTTGGCTGCGATATAAAGTAACATAGGTTCTTTAGGCTTGGGAGCCGCCAATATCGGAGCCTGGGATAATTGCTTCTTCAGTGACTCTAGAGCTTGATCGGCTTCGTCATCCCAGAAAAACGTCTCTGACTTTCTCAGGAGTCGATACAGGGGGATTGCCTTTTCACCGAGTCGGCTTATGAACCGGCTCAAAACGTCTACACACCCTGTGAGTCGTTGAACTCCCTTTATCGAGGCTGGCTTCTGAAGATTCATGACAACATTGATTTTCTCTGGGTTTGCCTCGATACCCCTCTCTAATACTATGTATCCAAGTAGTTTACCTGCAGGTACCCCAAAGGTGCATTTGGACGGGTTTAACTTCATCTGGTACTTGCGCAGATTTTTGAAGGTTTCCGTCAAGTCACTTATGAGTGAGTCGGCCAACTGGGACTTGATCACTATATCATCTACGTAAGCATGCACGTTGCGCCCAATCTGCTCTTTGAGGCAACTTTGCACTGTTCGATGATATGTGGCTCCTGCATTCTTAAGGCCGAAGGGCATGGAAGTGTAACAGTAGGTCCCAAAAGGGGTGATGAAAGCCGTTTTCTCTTGGTCCTCAAGGGCCATCTTGATCTGGTGATAGCCAGAATAGGCGTCAAGGAAACATAGGAGCTCACATCCCGCAGTCGAGTCTATAATTTGGTCAATACGAGGCAGTGCGAAGGGATCCTTCGGGAAAGCCTTATTTAAATCCATATAGTCAATGCACATGCGCCAGGTCCCGTTCTTTTTCAAAACGAGACCGGGTTTGCATGCCATTCTGGATAAAAAACTTCCATGATGAACCCGACGGCGAGGAGTCGGGCTATCTCTTCCCCAATAGCATTTCTTCTCTCGTCATTGAAGCGACGAAGGAATTGCTTGACCGGCTTCAGATTTGGATCTATATTTAGGTGGTGCTCAGCGAGTTCCCTTGGGACGCCTGGCATATCAGAGGGTTTCTGTCGGGACCCGGGGTTAGCGTATGCAAGTCCAGCTAAGACATAGTCATATGGAGAGCCGAGAACCGTACCCACTTGTCTAAGCAGACAAGGCCAAGCACAGAACGTTCTCGGAAAGCATCGTACGTGAGGGGCATCCCATCCAGGCCGGATGATCACTGAGATGGGTCCTCATCGTCCGCACACAAGTCTAATAATATGGGTGGTCAACTCCCATATTCAAAGACAAGTCGCCTCAACCATACTATCGACTATCTCATAACTCTTACATAGACTTACTCCAGCCCGATCACTTAGTCGGGGTCTAGGGCGGGCTCGATCATACCACAAAGTGTGCACGAGACAAAGTCTCGAACAATCGCATCGCGATGCCCCAAGCTGCGCACATCTAAGGGCCACTTGGTGTATGAAAGACCGCCAACCAGATCACAACTAAGGTCTCGAAAACCCATACAAAGACATGCATGTTATAAACATACACGCAACACACATGCCTTGTATGAACAACAGGTATCATTGCAATTCTCTACAAAGTATACATTTTATTGATAACTCTTATAGAGTGCACACAGAGATCACAAACATGTGATCCAACATTACAACAACAAGCGGAAGCAAAGTATGTCTGAGTACAGACAAGTTTAACAAATGGCTTAAGAAGCCTTATTTAAACACAAGCCCTGCACGAGGGAACCAGTCGTCTGACTGGGACTAGACTAGCTTGATCTTCAATCGTCCAGCTCGATGAAGAAGCCACCTTCGGGGTCAGTGGGTTCATCTAAAACATAGATTAAGCAAACGTGAGTACAAAGTCGTACTCAGCAAGACTTACATAGGAGCTATACTACTCATGCATATGTGTCAAGGTAAAGGGAGGTGGGGTTTCACTTGCAGAAGTGCCAGCTTTGACTTGGCTACTCCTAAACTACGAATACCAGACTTTGAGGTAAGAAGCGTACACGAGTCCACTACTTTCTCCAACCAATTACACCACTATGATGCCTTCCTCGACTTCCCCACGAGAAAGCACGCCATAGCACTCACACTTATCTTGGTGTGTTTTAGAAGTATCCAGTTCAATTTGTCTAATAATCAAGCTAAGCTTTCCAAGCAGTCCATAACCGCGAACGCGGCTATTCGAATAGTTTTTTTTAACCCTGCAGGGGTGTACCGCTACACACACATGATCATCATTTATCGCCTTTGATCTCGACACCATTTAAGGGGTGCCAGCGAGGATGCTCACCACAACTGTTACCTCATAGCCGATCTAGTCCGAGAAAGCCGCCTACCTGGGTTGGCTACCACTATCGTGAACCCGGCCGGTTTACCGAAGTGGACCCATGTGATGTGTGCGTGGTGCATAAGCCGGTCTCGGGTGAGCCGTTCTCTCACTTAGCAGCCAGGCCACAGACCTACCAGAACTCCGAACTATTGCGACATCTGGACATCGAAAGGGATGAGTTAATAGGTTGAGAGGGGTCAGTGAGCCCAATGTGTGGTTGTACTCTTCATCTTGGATCACCACACAAGAACTCAGACTTAGGGCGGTGTTCAACAAGACAACCCACCGTGTACTCCTACACAGCCTCTCATCGTTCACCTTGTATTAGGTAGATTCACCAACACCTTTCTACCATCATCATCATGATCACTACCATCCCGACTCACATAAAAGTATCATCATGGTATCACTCTAAGCATGCAATAAGCGATAACATTTGCAGGGGCCACATGATATCAATCAACTCCTACATTTGCTAGGATTGTGGTTTTGCCTACTACTGTGACAAATGATAGGTCATGCAAAGGAATGGGTTCATCTATGCGGTAGAAATGTAGCATGGTAATCATCCTATACAATGCATAAGCGAGACATGAGAGGGAAGTGGGATTTTATCGACATGATCAAAGGGGGTTTGCTTGCCTTGCTGACGAGGTTCGGGTTCGGGGTCTTCAACGAAGGGGGCAGCCTCCTGCTCCGGTTCCACCTCTACTCGACAAACATCAAACAAGGTAGCAAAGTAAATACAATGCACAAACACATGATGGAAGGTTGAAACTTGATGTATATGCTTTGATGTGTTAGGCAATTCCATTTAAATGGAGTATATTGCAATTTGAATTGCAAATTCAAACTCCAATTTGAATTCAAACTTAGCCAAGTTACATGTGACATTGTTTGATCAATTTGAATCATTTTGAAATGTGTATGATATGCCTCTGAAGTGTGGTTGAAATGTAGCATGTTTCCATGGTCCAAGTTGCAAAATCATTTGAATTAAATTTGAATAAATTCCAAATAAATCAAATAACAAATGATACTGGTCCCATTTTAAAATCAACTCAAACATAGTTGAAAGTTGGATGTTTGGATAGCTTATTTTCTCCTGATCATTTTTCATATATTATTTGTCCAATTTGGAGTTGATATGATTTTTCTATGAATTTCCAAAGTTTGGGCTATTTTCTGGATTTTCTGGAATTTCTTTAATTCATTTCAATTTCTGGAAATTCATTTATGGCGTCAGCATGACCTCATGCTGGCGTCAGGGGGGGGGGGCTGACGAGTGGGCCAACCCTGTCAGTGGGTCTGGGGTTCATCCCCGTTTAAATTAAACTGACAGGGGGGTTAAGGGGTCTAGGGCCCCACCTGTCATAGGCTGTGGGGGGTCATTAGGGGGTGATTATCCCGGGGTCAGCCTGACAGGCCGGCGGCTAGCCGCCGGTGCCCACCAGACGCGGCGGCGCTGCACGGGGGAGGTGCTCCCGGCCACCAAATCGCTCGCCGAGACCACCAGAGGGTAGCCCTCGAACTCGCGCTTCACCTAGGCGAGTCGGGCGACCACGGGGAGGCATATTTCTTAACTGTTTTCTAATTTCTTAAATGTTTATACTTGTTTAATGATATTTTTATATGGGATTTCAAATTATTGTTTTTATAGAACCAACATGTGGTTGGTTGGTTGGTTAGGAGGACAGTCAACGGCAAATTCAGTAAAAAATGGAGGGTGGGCTCAAACTTAGCAGCGAGAAATCTTAATGCCCGTTTTAAGAAATAAGACATTATCTGCCACTTCTTTTTCTCAAATAAGTCAAAATTTCCCAAATTATTACTAGAAACAACAATTATTTACTGGACAAAGTTAGATTTTTCCAAGAAGATCTTTTTTTGAACAAAAACTGAATTTCACTAGCTAAATAGCCATTATCTCCCAATCCTTTCCTCAAATTAAGTTCAAAATTTCCCGGATTACTACTGGAAATGTGTGGTATTTACTAGAAAAAATAGGTTTTTCAAAGAATAACATTTTTTGAACAAAAAATGAATTTCACTAGCTAAACAACCATTATCTCCCAATCCTTTCATCAAAATAAATTCAAAATTTCCAATATTACTACTGGAAATATGTAGTATTTACTAGAAAATAGGTTTTCCCAAGAATGCCAATTTTTGAACAAAAAAATGAATTTCACTAGCTAAATAGTCATTATCTACCAGTCCTTTCATCAAAATAAATTCAAAAATTCCCAAATTACTACTGGAAATATGAAGTATTCACTGCAATCTTTTTAGTTTTTTTTTCAAGAAATTCATTTTTTGAACAAAAAAATGAATTTCACTAGCCAAATAGTCATTATCTCTCAATCCTTTCATCAAAATAAATTAAAATTTTCCAAGATTACTATTGGAAATATGTAGTATTTACTGGAATTGTTTCCAGGTTTTAAAAAATGTCAAAAAAAATAACCAACAAATGAATCTCACTAGCTAAATAACCATTATGTCCCATTCCTTTCATCAAAATAAATTCAAATTTTCCCAGATTACACATCAAGTACTAGAAAGCAACTACAAAAAGCAAGGACAATGATACCGTTGTTGCTTCTTACTAATATTATTATACTTGTAGAGCACCTCCACACCAAATCTAGAAAGTGGTGTGCCCAAGTGATCAACGACATGCAATCTGTCCAAATTATTCCAACTGTTAGTGATATAATAGTAAGGCATCCACAAGTAATTATTAACACTAGTAAAATTATCATTTACCTCTAGGGAATCACATAATACTGATGAGGCAAATGTCCTCTTTAATCCATCAAATTTTGGAACTGTATCATCATCTGATCATCATAAATGCCTTTGAATATCTCTTTCTCGCAATAGCACACCATCAAATAATTTAGCCAATCATTTGATATCTTACTACGCAATCTGTCTCGATGATCTCCATTGCCAAAAATATTCTCTCAATCGATGCAGTTGCCACTGGATGAATCAGTGCCAACTCAATGAGGCGATATACCAACTGGAAAGTTGTGTGTTTTGTTGTTTGAACCATTAATCGAGAAAGTGTGGACATATCCCGACAATCACTAAACTCATAACTTCTCCTAATGTTCATAACGAATCTTGGGAGGTAAACTCTTAGCAACAACCGATCAACTTGTGTAAAGTCCTCATCAGAAATTTCAGCAAGCCGAATAAGTTTGTCAACATAGAACTTTGAGAAATTGTTTGCTGAATTAAGCAAGACATACAATCCAATAACTCGGTAGAAACTTCATTGATTCAATGGTTCATCTCAGTGATAGTTGCGTCAATGACAACATTGAATATGCTAACCTTGTAATAGTGTAGTTGAGTCACCTTATTCTTAGTGCAAACAGATTGACCCATAACTCCAACAAGATCATTCATATTTGGCATGTCAATGTCATGTGCTTCACATTAGTTCTTGGCTTGGTTAAATAAAGGCTCCCATCCATTGTCACTCATGTCTTGCAAGCTTTATTTCACATCCAAGATAAGACGCATGGCTTCAACAAGATTCCGATTCTTCCTTTGCAAAGCTTGGGATAAATGATTTGTGGTTCTCAACAAATTTATTAAGAACAACATGATGAATACAAATTCAAAGCATTCCATCTTAATAAGCAAACCTGAAGCTCCACCTTGAGATGTGTGTTCCCGAGCATCAACCACAAAAATTTCTAGCACATCCACCACCGCATTCCACGTTGTGAATATACAAACCAATGTTGAAGGTTCTGAGATGTGAGCCCTAACGAGTGTCTCCTTGTCTTGTTATGTTAGATTCTTGATGTAACCCAGTCCTAGCTAGAATCTTTCCATCCTCCATCAAATCTAACAATTCATCATTATGTTTGGCAAGTAATGCGTCTTTTCTCGTACAAATTGAAGACACTTCAATCATTATCAATGGAATATAGTTGAAGAAGTCATCAATAGTAGGATTACATTGACCAACATTGGCAACCACCGACTGCAACTGATGAGCAAAGCAATGAACTTAAAATGCATATGGAGCTTCATCTCTAACCAAATTTTGCAAACCAGTGAATCCACCACCCCCCTCATGTTTCAAGCCCCATCATATCCCTGTCCACGTAGCCTTGAAATTCGCAAACCATGATATTCCAAGACATCGACCAAAGCTTTCTTAATTCCAACATATGTACACTCTGTGATGTGCTTAATTGCAAGGAATGTCTCTTGAAGCTCCACATGATCATCAAGAAATCTACATGCATCAAGTAATCAAATTAGATAACATATCAGTACATTATAAAGAACACTAAAAATGAAATTCATACCACACAATCACTGCCATTTGCTCTTTTATTGAGCAATCTCTAGCCTCAACTATGAGAATTGCGAAACTTTTGTCTCCAATGCAATTCTTAATAACTTTGGTTACCCCCATTGCACAACATGCAACTAGATCATTTTGGATGTCTGAACAAACCATTTGCGCATTTCCTACCCCCTTATCAATTGCCTCCTTCACATCTTCCTTCTTGTTAACGGAAGTAGAGGATTCATCATGGTCGTGAAAAGCTTCCCCTTTGTGCTATGAGATACCTTGCACAATCCAATGATGCAGTTAATCGAATTTTGTAGGCTATCTCAGCTTCCTTGCTATAGACGCAGAAGTTGGTAGCCACACTTTTGAACCTATTTGGACTAACCTATTAACTCAGTGCACCCAGTTGCCAGTTTCTGTTTTCTGCTGTTTTTGTATTTCAGGTTTTCCGGCCACTAAAAGTGCTCCAAAAATTCCGGGAAAATATATAAAAAATCAGCGCCGCGGAAGCTTCCGGAAACACCAAAGGAGCGAAGGGGGGCCACCACCAGGAAGCCAGGAGGGCAGCTGGCACGGCCCCACCCTAAGCCGCGCCAGGAGGCCTCCTGACTGCCTCGTGGGTCCCCTCGACGCCCCCCCTTCGCCTATATTTACCCCTCGGGGTGGAAACCCCTAATACGGACCCCTCTTTCGCGATCTCGCCTCTGTTCCGCTGCCGCCGCCTGATACGTCCAAAACGTATCTATAATTTTTGCTTGCTCCATGCATGTTTTGTGTGATATTGCTATGATCTAGATACACTTTCATACACTTTTGATCATATTTGGACTAACCTATTAACTCAGTGCACCACAATGCCAGTTCCTGTTTTCTGTTGTTTTCCTATTTCAGTTTTCCGCCATATAAAAAGTGCTCCAAAAATTCAGGAAAAATCAGATAAAAATCAGCATAGAGGAACCTTCCGGAAGAACCTGGGTGGGGCCAGAGGGCCACCACCAGGGGCCCAGGGGCCCTGGTGGCGCGCCCTAGGGCCTGGCCGCGCCAGGGGGGCGCCTGGACCCCTGGTGGCCCCCCTGGCTGCCCCCTTCGCCTATATATTCTCCGTGACGAGAAACCCTCGAGGACAGAACCCTTTTTCGCGATCTCGCCTCTGTTCCGCCGCCGCCGCGCTTGCGAGATCGGGAGCACCAACAGACCTCTTCCCGGCACCCTGCCGGAGGGAGGGCCGACCTCCGGGAGTCTCCTCTCCACCATGGATGCTTCCCGGATGTCTCGTGAGTAGTTTCCTTTGGACCATGGGTCCGTGATCAGTAGCTATGTGATGTTCTCCTCCCCTCTTTGTTCTTAATCGTTTAGACCTCGTGAGCTGCCCTACATGATCGAGGCACTTTTGTAAACTTTCTGCTGTTGCTATGCTGAGTTTGATGGGATCTGATGGATTATGAGATTATGTTCATATTGTGATTAAGTAATATATTTGGTTCTTATCTCTTATATTTTTGTTCTTAAGTAATTCTTGCATGTTCTCCGTTGCTGTTTATTGCTTTGGCCAAGTAGTAGGTAGTAACTCCAAGAGGGAACGTTTTGCTCGATTGTGGGTTCATGCCCCCTGATGACTAGCTTGAGTGACAGAAACATGAGTCTAGGTTATGTGCTGTTGCCACAAGGGGGAAAACAACGGTGCTTACAAGGATTGTTTACTTTACGCAAAGTACTTTTTAATGCAGTTGTCTGTTGCTTTGGGTTTACACTTTGGGTGGGGCTCGCAACTTAATACCAGCGAGATGTTCTGGATAGATATCTCAAGGTGGATGATTAGTAGTAGATGCAGTTGGATTTCGGTCTACTTATTTTGGCGTTCCGCCCATGCTTTTGAGCCTCTTCCTTTCTTTTGTAGCATAGTTAGCATTGCGGTGCGTTCATAATCCTTTCAATTGCCCTTCTGTAATTTTTTCACCTCGCATAGCAGTTTTATCGTCTTTTGGGAGAGAGACATCACTAGTGAACATCACGTATCCCGGTCCATATCCTCATCATTGTTTACACGCTCATTTACTTTTCTGCTTTTACTTTCAGTTGCTATCATTATCCCTTGCGTTTGATCCTTTGTGAACAACAAGACCGGAGAGATTGACAACCTCTCTGAACTTCGTTGGGAACAAAATTATTTGTGTCTGTGTGCAGGTCCGCGTCAGTTGCGCCGCTGACACCTACTTATCATCTCTGGAGTCCTACTGGAGACAAACCTTGGTATCTTTACTGAGGGAATTTTCTGTTGTGCTACATCACACCTTCCACTTGGGGTTACCAACGAAGGGCGAGAAATCACTATCATCACCTCGCACATCAAGCAAAATTTCTGGCGCCGTTGCCGGGGACTCCGAGTGCTAAGATAGGGGAGTTGCACACTACCCTTTACCTTTGTTTTTTAGTCTTGTTAGTTTACCTTTCAGTTTTTACTTTTGTGTCCCTTATCAAAAATACCAAAAATACCTGTTACCTTGCTTGCTGATGTTATCTTTACCATGGGTGTTGAACCACCCAAATATGGAAGGATGGACATGTTTCACTTGGCTCGTCTTCAATCAATTTGTGCTCGCGCTAAAAACCCAACCGACTTGGTTGAGGGAAAATCATTGGATGAGCATGCTCATTACACGCGGCACCGCCTATCTCAGAAAGGGAAACACTTATGGGACCAAATACAAACTTCTTCTTGCTATGCTGAGT
This sequence comes from Bromus sterilis, assembly GCA_950022295.1. Classification (NCBI taxonomy): domain Eukaryota; kingdom Viridiplantae; phylum Streptophyta; class Magnoliopsida; order Poales; family Poaceae; genus Bromus; species Bromus sterilis. The sequence continues at coordinate 14,324,720 of OX465596.1, forward strand.
GTTTATGCCACATTTATGATTTTACTTGCTGCTCTAATATAGAGCATAAACACCTTCCTTTCCAGTGTGAGTTTAATGAAAATGAGATCATATCTTCTTATGCCAAAGGTGTTTATGATTACTTTGATGTTGAAAATATTGAAGAGTTTGTTGCTTTTAAAGGTGCTTATGAGATTGCTTCTTTGATTGAAAAGTATTACGATACTATTCACAAGTCCGAAAACTTTGTTGTTCTTGCTTATTGCTTTGAGAATTATAGTTCCAATGCTTATATTGAGGATTTTAAAAATAAAATGCTTGCTGCCCAAGAAGAGGCTAATGACTGCTATGAAGAGGAATCTTATGATTCCGAGGACTCACTTGATACTTCCCTTTCTGATGATTTTGATACTTGCTTTCTTGATGGCCATGATGACAGTATAGATGATGCTAACAAAAATGAACTCTCTATAGTTCCTTATGTTAAACATGAAATTGTTGATATTGCACCCACACTTGATTGTCCTATTATCCTTTTGAAATCTCCAACTTCGGAGAATTTTCCTCTTATCAAAGCTCAATGTGATGGGTTGCATTTATCTTATGATCCTAAAAACCGTGTTGAAAAAAATACACGTGTGCTTGTAGGTCATGAACAATATGATTTATGTGATAGTTACACTCTTGATGTTGTTCATGATACTACTGAAAATTATTTTGAGAGAGGGAAGTTTGGTTGTAGAAACTTCCATATTACTAAAACTCCTCTCTTTATGTTGAAAGTTTTGAAGTTGTTCTTGTTCCACCTTCCTATGCATGTCACTTTGTGCTTATTTGATTTATTTTCTTACAAGATGCCTATGCATAGGAAGTGGGTTAGGCTTAAATGTGTTTCATATTTACTTCTTGATGCTCTCTTTTGCTTCAAATCCTTATTTTTATGAGAGCAACTTTTATGATCTTCATGCCTAGCTAATGGCTCTAAAGAAGCGCTTTAGGGAGGCAGCCCGCAACGAAATTAGGATTTCCTTTTTGTTTCTCTTCTGTTTTTAGTGGTCTTGATGATTGTTACTACTGTAGCAACATCATTGTATCTTTATTTTTCAAGCTTTGTGCCAAGTTATAGCCTCTTACGGCAAGGGAAGTAAAAGTTGTGACATGTTGTCCAGAAAACAGATTTTGTCCTCGTGACCAGAAAAAATCCAGAAAAATCCCAGTTCATCTTTTTGAGCTGAAATTTTTACACAGCATGCTCTATACAATTACGAAACTTCCGTATGTTCTGAGTTTTTTATTTGAGTTGCAGAAGTATCCCCAAAAAATTCTTTACTACCTGATGTTCTGTTTTTCACAGATTTTGCCACGTTTTGTCTATCCTAAATTTTGCAAACCTTAAGCTTGCTTTTTCTTTGCAAAAACTTTTTGGCACTCTTGAGAAACAGTAGCTCTTCAAGAATATCTTTATATCCAGTGGGGGAAAATTATTTATTAAGGGTACTAACCTCTCTAGTCAGCTTATGATGAGTTATGTATGAAGGGAGTTTTCAAGTGTGCGATGGAAGATGATGAAAGAAGATCCAGGAGTGTCAAGCGCTCAAGCTTGGGGATGCTCCCATGCATCCCCAATAAATATTCAAGGAGACTCAAGCGTCTAAGCTTGGAGATGCCCCCGTGCATCCCCTTCTCCATCAACAATCATCAGTTCGTCCTTCGTCTCACTATATTTTTATCACTTCATGCATTATGTGCTATGCTTGGAGCGTCTCGCTCTTAGGTTTTATTTTTAGTTTTATTTAGCTTTGCTTGATGTTCATAACAAGTTAGATCCCGTCTGACTTTGTGTGGGAGAGAAACAGGCTCCACTTTCAAAATCTAGAACACATCATAGGATTCCTCATGCCTATCTTTTTTCTGTTGTGTGTTATTTATTTTTTCATAGCTACTGCCATGTTTAGTTTTAGTCTTAGTTTGTATTTAGCAAGAGCCTTGGCTTTTGTTTAGTTTTTTGCTGGAACTCTTTTTAGTTTTCATGTTTATCTTGTTAAAGAGAGTTGGTTGTTGCACTGAGTTTTGTCTTGTCTTGAAAGTAGGTAATTGAGGTTGCTATTTAATTCTAGTAGTAACTTGCAATAGTTTTGAGGTATTGATGTGAGTAATGTCTGAACTTCTTGGTGTCAAGAGCTCTAGCCTATTAGTGATAGGTGTCGTATTTTGGGCAATCCGTGTGTATTTTCAAAACCTACAAAACTAGTTGAGAACTCTAGCTACTAGATGGATCACTAATCTTTGGAGAGGATCGAATATTAGAGAACACTCACGTACCATGAGTCGAGGATGCGCAAGGATAACCAAACCCCCATACACTCCTCCTCGGGGTACTTGTCTCTTTGTGAACCTCCTTATTAGATTGAGAGTTTCCGATAATAAGTGCATGAGTTCTTCGGACTAATGTAAGTATTGAAAGTTGACACTTCCACCTTCCCATATTTTGCTAGCCTCTCCCGTGTCGTGCATTGCCTTCTTCTCACTCCGAGAGTTGGTGTCCACCTTCGCCGATACTTCCAAACCCTTGGCATGATACGCTCTGTCATCATAAACCTCCTTATATATTTCCTCAAAACAGCCACCATACCTACCTATCAAGGCATTTCCATAGCCTTTCCGAGATATATTGCCATGCAACATCCACCTCTTCATGACTTGATCTTCATGTCATACATGTTCCTGCTACATTGGCAGCGACATACATTGCATACTTCATGATAGTTACATCTTCTTTATGATTTTGAGTACCTTGTAAAGTGTGAAAGATCCCCTTTACCTTCTTGTAAAATAGAGTGTTGCCCTTAAGTGAGGAAAAGATCTCAAAGTGGACACAATAAAAGATCCCAAAGAGGACAAATGAGAGTTAAATAGAAAGAGCCATTGAGGCCACAAAAAATACAATAAAATAGAAAAAAGAGAAAAAGAAATAAAAAGATAGAAAGGGGCAACACTACTATCCTTTTGAGAGATCCACACTAGTACTCCCTTTATATCCTTGTAATCCATAGAGATGATCATTTATGCATATAGCTATGTGGGGACCTTCACACTATAGAACTTGGCTTGCATATTCCAAGGATGAGCCTCCTCAAAAGAGCTCTAGGTCTTCATGAGCGAGCAAGTTAGATGCACCCCCACTAGTTCCATTGGAGAACTTCCTAGATCGTATGTGCATCCGTTGCATGGCAATCCATACTCCTCACATCATATCTATCATTTGGCATCTCTTGCCTATGATTGTCCTCATTGATGTGAGCCTTTCTCTTCCTTTTTTGTCTTACTCCTCCGTATTCCTCTCGTTGCCATCCTAAGTGTCAACTCTCGTGCTTACGCTCATCCATTGCATGAGTGCTCAAAATATTGAAAAAGGAGTGGATCAAATTGACTTGTACCTGGCTAGTGGTCTGGGGACGAGTCAAGATAAGATTCCAGAAAAAGACCAAGTGTGAAACTTTAGTAGGCTGAGTTCTCAACAAATAAATGTTTTTCTCGTATTCCCTATCCCCCTTCTTGCACGCAAACACCATTTGGAGACATTCGAGTCACGGATAGCGAGAGCTCTTGTACCTAATGTTCTTTTGTTACTTGTTTCAATGCTAATATAGACTCTTGCATGTTATGACTTGAATTGGATCTCTAACCTTGATTGCTTTACTTTTCAAAGTTCTTATATGGTTGCTAGCATGTCACCACAGAAGTTATGCCGTTATCATTTACCTACTCGAGGACGAGAAGGAATTAAGCTTGGGGATGTTGATACGTCCAAAACGTATCTATAATTTCTGCTTGCTCCATGCATGTTTTGTGTGATATTGCTATGATCTAGGTACACTTTCATACACTTTTGATCATATTTGGACTTGTTGGGGTTCGCAGCAGAAAACACAAATTTTTCTAACTAGCGTTCCCATAACCCAAGATCTAGCTAGCCGTATTACCGTAACGGAAAGTAGTGCGGAAATAACATACCTCGGGGTGTAGTCTGTTGCGCGGGAAACGTTCCCGCAAACGTGGTTGATGTAGCCGATCAAGTTTCACAGCCCCCTGGTTGTGTTGAGCACCCGGATGGGTGTAGTGCCACATGTGCAGCACCTCGTAGTACTCGCACACGTACGAGACTCGATGACGACCTCCGTTCTCCGATCCAGCGAAGGTGGCGGAAGCAGACCTCCGGACGGAGCTTCGGCAGCACGACGGCCTCCGATTCTAGCAGAGAAGCCTCAATTCCACTATAGGCTCACACTAGGGAGCCCACCGTGAAAGAGACAAGGGAGGGGAGAAGACCGGAGAAAACCGATCTCAATTCGGAGTAATATTTATTTTCTCACCAATTTCTGTGTTTTAAATATGTGCACCCTGCCCATCTATATATAGGCAGAGGGGAGGGAGTCAACCCCTCTCCCTTAGCAATGTGGGACTAAAGTCCCTTTGCTAAGGGGAGGTGGCCGGCCAAGGGGGGGGAGGGGGCGCACCCCTCATGGGCCCTAGGGCCTATGGCGCCTCCCCCCTCTTTTCTTTTTTCTTTTTCCCTTTTATTTCCCCTAATGGGCCTTTTTCTCCACTAAGGCCCATTGCACATATTAATTAGAAATAAAATGTTTTTAATTATTAATTCAATTAATTAATAACTAAAACATAATATTCCATCTCCTGGTGCTCCGGAACAACTTCCGGTTCACTCCGAACTTGTTTCGGTTCAACACGGTACTTCTCCGATATTGTTTCCTTTATTCTCTAGTTACTCTGATGGTTCCGAAAAGGTCTCCGATTTCATCGAGCCCTTAAGTGTGTTACCCTACGGTCCGAGAACACTCCAGTCATGACCGAGATGAGGCTACGGTCAATGATCATCAGCGGGACCTGGATGCTGAAAGTGCATTTACTCCTAAATGGTGTTTTGGTGTAATGACAATGTGGTTAGTGGGACTAATGACGGGTGTTAAAGATTTATCTCAGGTCATAGGTCCCGTGGTGGGTTATTAATTTTGGAGGATGATTGGCCCCGATTCAAAAAGATAAAAGGCGTGGTGTTCACCTGATGACTCGAAGGATTCTTTCGGTTTGATTTGAGTCGTAGGATCACCGCACTATAAAGAGGGGTCAACGAGATTGAGTATGTGTGGGAACACATTTTCCATGTCCAAATATTTCATCCCAAACCCATCTGGAAGAAGTGCCGAAAAGTGTGCGATTGCATGGGCTCATTGTGAGGTGGACCAGTTTGTCTCTGGTCACCCCGTGTGCACGGGGTCTCTGACCCCCGTGCGCACGGGGTACCCAGAGGCTCACTGAGTAGCCCGTGCGCACCGGGTCTCTGACCCCCGTGCGCACGGGGTACCCCGAGCCTCTCTGAGTAGCCCGTGCGCACGGGGTCCCAGACCCCCGTGCGCACGGGGTAGAGCATCCGGCTCTGAGTAGCCCGTGCGCACGGGGCTCACTTAGCCCGTGCGCACGGGCCTCCAACGGCTAGATGCCCCCTCACAACTCTCTCCACTATATAAGCCCCCCTTCTTCTTCCTCCAGCCCTAATATTTTTCCCTTGCTTGAGCCTCCATTCCATGAACTCCATTTTGCTCAATACTCCCATCTCCTCCAACCAAACTTGTTGATACTTTGGGAGTTGGGAGAGCAAGGCCCGATCTACACTTCCACCAAACCGATTTGTGTTTCCCGCAAGATTTCTTCACCGTTGACTTGTTACTCTTGGAGCTTTGGCTCCTAGGCGGCTAGGTGTCCGTCCCGGAAGCTTCCTTGCTTGTGGTGTGCTCCGGGAAGTCTGTAAAGGTGTGGTGGTCGCCTTCAAGACCAACCCCGAGTGGATTCGAGGCTCATCCGTTGGGGGTGACTCGAAAGGGGAGAATACGGTGAGCTACGTTGTTGTAGCGTTCTCAATCTTGAGCACCGCTCCAACGGAGATTAGCACTCCCTCAAAAGAGTGTGAACTTCGGTCAAACAAATCACCGCGTCTCCTCTTCACTTGTGGTTTATCCTTTCCGCCCTTTACTTGTTCTAACCTTGTATGCTTGTTGGCTTGCTATCGTATTTGTTTCCTAGCATATTTGATTTAAGCTTGCTTGCCACCTAGGGTTATTTCATCTAGTTCACATCTAGAGAATTTTTTAATCCGCCTAACCCTAAAATTTGGTAATAAAGCTTAAATTTGTTAGTCACCTATTCACCCCCCCCCTCTAGTTGACTGTATCGATCCTTTCAGATGCCCATAATGACCCCTGTGCATTCCGGATATCAAACACCGATTGGACCTTACGCCGTATAGCATTCCCTTTGTCAGCGATACTGGATTGTTCCGAGATTCGATCAATGACATCCTATGTCTGGTTCAACCTCGTTCTGAACTAATCCTCATTCACTCGTTCCCGTGATATTCATCCTCGTGACCTAGTCACACGCTGCAGCTTTATGGATGGAATCTCACCGAGTGGGCCCAGAGTATCTATCCATTATATGGATTGACAAATCCCGCTCTTGTAACAATACCCCTCAACATATCTCCACGGAATACCTAAGATACAACCGTTATGACCCGCATATTTCAGTCAGGTGGTGGGATGTAAGTCAAAGCATCCGGGAAGATAGTAATTATGCACGTACTCACGGTCAAAGGAACGGTCTACCACGTTCTGTAATTACAACACTGAACCTTCATAAGATTTGATCATGTTGTAATGCTTACTTTGGGTAATGTTCATCACGTCACTTAACCAGTGAGGTGACCTCATAGTCAAGAGACTTAATTGTCCATGATCGCGAAACCACGACCATCATGTTGACCATGAACTAGTTATCGATGTAGAGGCTAACTAGGAACTCTGGGGGTTTCTATACCACACCTGCATCATTGTTTCACTGACACAGTTCTAGCACAGTATGAAACTGGTTATGAACTTGCTTAGATATATTGGAATATTCATATATTATTTGCCTCTAGAGCATATATCCAACAGTCTCCCACTTGCACTAGAGTGCTAATAATCTAGCCGCATTTTCCCGATCATGATCATCTTATCACATAAGTGTTCATTGATCATGCATGCTCATGGAAGAGGTTTCGTCAACGAACTGCACCAATTCAGATTCGTATGTTTCCTTTGCAACTGGTACAGGTCAAAAGCTCTTTTGACATACCACTCATTATCATATAATGGTTGGATATAAGTTTCGCGGGAGAGTGAGACTATTATTTCACAGTATCCTCCAATGATCTCTTGGTACAGTCTTTAGAAGACTCATCCTTAGTCATATATACTGGGAAATACACTCAACCAGAAGTCCAATACTTCTAACGCTAAACTTTTATCCATACGTCTACTTTCTTAAGTAGTATTATGTTTGTAGTGCCGTGATTTTGCTCGCTTTTCTTTCATGTCTTTGGTGATGTCTCTAATTCCATATAGTCCCATAATATGGCTTGCAATTGTAATCTTGCATTACATTCAAGTCTATTATCCTTTCTATATTTTAGAGAATAGTCCTCAGTATTCCTCATATACTGAATGCATGGACTTTTATTCAGATTATGTGTTTTACTCCTAAAGCACATCGGAATCTGTTCTTCTTCCAAGAACACTTGAGTCATTCTGTTGTTGGATTCACAATGCATGTTATATGGTAGAATCATATGTCAAGAACATATAAGATCACATGTCAAGTACATGGTGCATCTCTATTCTTCCATCAAGACATTGCTTGTGATATTTGGATTTCATCCATTATATAATTTCTAACCACAAGAACCTGTTTCTTGTCTAGAAGATTATTCCAACCTTTCACTTCGTTTCATTATCCGTATCTTAATCTACTCTTATCGATTTCAACGTGTAATGTGTTGGTATTTCACATAAAAGAAGATTCTTGCAATCTTGTATTTTATTTGCCTTATGCTCTATATATATCATAATGCACATATGTATATAAGACGATTCTCTATATACACAATCGATGCATATCCATATATATACATATGAGATCATTCTTCACACATATCAATGCATATATGTTTGAGGCAATGATCATGCTCCCACTCAAATATATCCATCATATACTTATATATTTGTGGTTCAGCTTTCATCAAGTCATTTTATTGTTCACTATGTCTCACATAATGACAAAGCTTCCAAAGCTCCCACTCAGAAAATTCCCTCTGCATTCCAAGTTTCCGGGAAGTCTTCAAAGCTCCCACTCAGATTCATGAAACTGCAGGCCCACTCAATATTTTGGTCATCACAAAATCACTTGATCAAATCAAGGTTGAGGGTTCCTGTCTTGAGGTACTATAGTCCATCCTTTTAACGAAGTAACCTTCGTCATGCCCATTGCAATTCTCTTTCAAATCCCAAATTTGACTGAGATGCAATTTCAGGCTATGGTCCATCGTAGTGTAAATGAAATATTTTATTGATTAAAGCATTCATACGTTTCCGTAGTCAATCACCATTGAACTTTGGTCATAACAAAATAAGGCCTTATGCCCATTACATTTTTCTCAATATGAAATAACCGATTTATTTCACGGGACGTGAGCCATCCTATATGTAACTCAATATTATTTCATTTCTCCTCGTGTTCTAGGCTACCATCATTCCTTTGTGTCTTCAAGCAATGTTATTCCCTATTGTTTTATTAAGAAGACTCATGATTATTGTTCTGTACAGAACGTATTCATGATAACTTTCTAAATTCAACAATGGCTTCAATTCATATACCAAGATCAATCATCTTTGGCATATCCTTCCTTATGCAGTGTCATTACAGCAGAACATGCTTCCGTTGCAATACTCTGATATTCTGAAGGCAAGGTCCAATACCCCGGTCAAAGTTTCCATTATCTCCCATTGGATCCGTGTCGAGAGACTTTTCTCAATTAAGCAACACAAATTTTGCTATTCGGGTAGAATATGTAATTTCAATTGCTTGTAGTTTTATTACAAAGAAATTCTTTCTTTTAAGAAACCTTATAACACCATCAGTTATGGAGCTATCATGTCTCGTTAGATTCAGGATGGTTTCCTATTTATGAAGTGGGTGGTTTAACTTAATGAATTAAACAACCTTATTCGACAATAACTATAGTGCTAGGGGAAAGAACGTTTAGACCATACTATGGTTTAGTATGACTACGAATGTTTCAAGTAGTCTAGCACTTTCAACTTCCCTCGTAGTTTGTGGTACAACTTCCACAAGTCTCCCATTATGTCAATATCAATACTTATCACTTCGGATCGTAGCGTAGTGATATGTATCCTTGTATTCTCACTTCTCACTGTGATTCCCGAATCTCAGTTTTATGATCTCAATTGAATACAACTTTCAATTAATCATATGAAGTCTTTAATGATAACTCACGTGCCCATTTAGTACATCATTTATGTATAATGATTGGCACAAGTTCTACTTGCTATAACCTTGTCATGGTTATATTTATTGCAGAGGTTCATAGATCGTGTATCTAATCCATCTCATGCAATCAAGTTATGATTTTCATTCGATAATGAAACCCACAAGTTAATAGATCATACATTTAATGAATTCATCAGTTATGAAGTCACCTCATGTAATCAAATCTTTGACTTGTTGTAATCAAGACAACTTTATCATTAAACATTGAATATTTCTTGACAATAATAGTAGTATTATAAATGCTTTCTATCATATCATAAATCAAAACGTAATCAAAGTATAATCACTCTTTTATTCATAAAGATGGAACAACTGACTTGTCTCATTACATGAATAACTTTGTCTCGCGAGATGCAAGACACACAACTAAGTGTTCATACTATAATGATTACATAAGATTTATCTAATACTTTAAGTATCTCCTATGATAGATGTCTTGGCTGTTGGATATGTGCCCTAGAAACAAATTAATAAAAATATTTGTCACATATCCGTTTTGTTCATAATACGTTTTATACTGTGCTATAACTGTATTACTTGGAAATACGAATACAGGTGTAGTATAAAACATGGTCCATTGTTTAACTCAGGTAAACTATCTCATTGGGCAATTGATTGATCAAGCTTTCCTGATCATGGCGACACTTAAGTCCATTGACAATGAGGTCATATCGTTAAGGGGAATGATGTGATGGACGTACACCCACCTAAAGTATTGCAATGTGATCGAGTCACATAGTTCAGCGTTGCTATGACTTTGTAACATATGGCTTAGTCCTTAGACCGTAATGATCATACGTAATTGTCATCTATGAGGAGACTTTGATTTGTATCCCACCGCCTGACTGAAATATGCTGGCTATAACGGTGCACTTTGGATATTCCGAAATAGATGGTTGATGAGTATGTTAATAGATCAGAGCGGGATTTGTCAGTCCTTGTGACAGGACAGGTACTCTGGGCCCACTCGGTGATATTGCATCAATAGCTTGCAAGCAAGTGACTAGGTCACAAGAGATGCAATGATCATGGACGAGTAAACTTGTTTGTTGTGAACGAGAAGTGAACACGGTATGTAGGATACCGACGATCAAACCTCGGACAAACAAAGTATCGCAGCACAAAGGGATTACGTCGTATCGTTAACGGTTTCCAAAAGCGATCGAAGTTCATTCGATGGAAGCGCAGGGGCTGTCAAGGATTGTAACCAGGTCCAACTGACTAGTAATTGGTCAATGAGAAGAGTCTCGACCATGTCTGCTGTTTCCCGGACCATTAGGGTGTTACACTTAAGGGCAATCGATGCATAGGACAGTTACGGGATCAATCGGTGAAATAGGAGGAATCACCGGAATAGTTCCGGAGGAGGACGGAATGGTTTCCGGACATTTTGAATAGTTCAAAATAAAGTTTAATTGTTTTAATAATGTTTTATTATTTAATTATCTGAATTAAATATTTAAAACATATTAAATAAATTAAAAAATTGGGAAAAAGGCTAAATGGGCCCATGGGGCCCATTAGGGGAGGAGGGGGTCTCCCCCCTTGGGCTTGGCGCCAAGGGTGGGCCCATCACCCCCCTTGGCCGGCGCATCCCCCCCCCCTTGGGATTTTAGTCCCACATGGGGGAGGGGAGGAGGATCACACCCCCCCCTTGGCCTATATAAGGAGGGGTAGCCCCCCTTTTTCCAACACACCAATATCTCCTTCTTCCTCCTTCTCCTTCCCGGAAGTGGACTCCCCTTGTTTGGAGTCTGCACCAGGATTGGAGTTCTCCACCATAAGGTAGGCCTTCATTCTGCTGGAGTCGGGATCCGTAGTCGTCTTTCTTCCGCTGCTCGCCTAGTTCGGGGCCCGGGAGGAACATCGATTGTACCGTACGTGTATAATCTCTTCGAGGCACTACACCTGTGGTGCTACTTCGTCGCTGGAGGTTTACCGGGAGTCATCCTCGCCGGTGGTGGTCTTCTACACGACAGGGAGGTCGTAGTTCCGAGTCTACGCCAACCACGTTCGCAAGAACGTTTCCCTCTTTCGGTCTTCAAAGGTATGAACACCGATTCCCTCCGTTACTTTACATCGCCATAGCATAGATCTTGGGTTTGGGTACCGTAGGTATGAAAATTTTGTGTTTTCTGCCCCGTATCCAAACAGTGGTATCAAGAGCTAGCTATGCGTAGATGTATTGTACGGGTAGAACACATCTAGGATGTGGGCATCGAATCTTCATTCGTTACCCTCCCACGTGTACTCATTTAGCGTTGCGGAAATGTTTGATGAAGCGTCCCCCGACCGACCTTACGTGTTTACGCGAGACTGGTTCCACGCTTGACATATGGCTTGTACCATATAAAGTGGCTGGGGGGTGTCTGTCTCTCTGCATTAGCGGTGCGAAGATGTTTGCAACGGAGGGCCCCGACAGGGGTGTAATAGAGACGGATGGGAGACGGTGTTGTGGCATGTTTTTCGCAGGATAGAAACGGTTCTCTCTCTCGAAACCCCTAGCAGCCACGTAAAACTTGCACAAGCTAAAGTAGAAAGGCGTTTAACTTTGCTTTGCATGAAGGGGGATCATAGCTTGTATGATTTAAAGTTTTACATCCTTTTTTGCTAATATACTTGATATAACGACGGTAGCATTATAGGATGATCTCTCACTAAAACCAACACAGTGTCCTTACCCTAGTGAGCACCACCTGGAAAGTTCTACATTATGGAGGCATCACGTGTCACACGGGTGTCAAACATTTTTTTGTTCACAAGAGGTGGGTGTAGCAAGCCTGGCATATGTATATGATATGGCCTTGCATGACACAGCAATAAATCACATAGGGTGTGATGGCGAGCCTGGCATATGTATATGATATGGCCTCGGGACACAAGAGACCGAAAGGTCGAGCATGAGTCACATAGATGATGTGATTGGCATGATGGCCTACCTTGAACACATACTGATGGCTGTGACAATCGGGGGAGGTATGGTGTTCTAGGATCGTGTAATCACTTAGCAAAATTGAGAGATGTTTTCCTAAGTGGGAGTTTTAGAATTAACTGTAATTGAACTCCACATTATGAACAAAAGTCTAAATATGTATCTTTGTGAATCAACCTTGTAGATGACAGGACCACGCCCCTCGTTCAACTTAGGATCATTCCTAGAGAAAGTTAAACTGGAAACTAATGGGTCAAACTTCACCTCCTGGTTCCGCACCCTGAGGATTCTCCTCGTTCCCCTCAAAATGTCCTATGTACTTGAGACTGCATTAGGAGATGCACCAGCAACTACCGCTACTCCGGCTGAGAAGAAAGTCTATCTCATTAAGTCGGATGATTCCTCCCTTGTCAAGAAGGGTATGCTCCATGCCATGGAGGCTGAACTGCAGAAACGGTTCGAGAGCTTCAGTGCTTATGAGATAATCACTGACCTCAAGACCGTCTTTGCACCTCAAGCCAAGGTTGAGAGAAATGAAGTTTGTGAAGCTTTCTTCTCTGCAAAGATGGAAGAGCACACTGGCATGACTGAGCACGTAGTCAAAATGTCTGACTACGTTCAACGCCTAAATGATCTAGAATTTAAGATTCCAGATGAAGTGGCGATTGATAGGGTGTTGCGGTCGCTACCCCCTAGCTTTGAGAGTTTTGTGTTGAAGTACAACATGCAAGGAATGGTTGAGACCCTTTCTGAATTGTTCACAATACTCAAAATTGCTGAGATGGAAATCAAGAAGGAGCACAGCTGCACCAAGTACCTAGAAGATAAGAAGGCCGGCAAGGTTGCCGGAAGAGACATGGATATATGTGATATACATGTTATTGATGTTTTCCTGACAAGTACTCGGAGCAACGTCTGGATATTTGATACCGGATCAGTTGCTCACATCTGTAACTCCCAGGAGGGGATGCAGAATAAACGACTCTTATGGAAGGATGAAGTGACGATGCGCGTTGGGAACGGTGCCAAGGTTGAAGTAATGTCAATTGGCACGCTTCGTCTTAGTCTCCCTTCGGGATTGATTCTTGTCTTGAATAATTGCTATTATGTACCCGCGTTGAGTATGAACATTGTGAGTGGATCTTGCTTGATGCGAGACCAGTATTCTTTTAAATCCGAAACAACTGGTTGTTCGATTTATAAGAATAATGTCTTCTATGTTGTAACAGCCCAGTTTTCACAAAAATTAAAAAAAAATCGGTGTGAATTGTTTGATTGTCTGATTTGTTTGCGGTGTTTGCATCCCCGATTTATCGATCGGCGATTATTTTTCCCCCTCGTATCTCGTACCGGACGGAGACCGACCCTTGCCATCCTGACACCCGACCTTTGCGACACCGGGTTTCGCCCGATCACCGTCGCGAAAACCGCACGAGACCAGCTGCAGCCAACGGAACGAAAACCCCGTTTAATAATTAAACGGGTTATTTTTATAGCGCGCCGGAAAGTGTTTTCGGAATGGTTCCAACGCGAGGTGAACGCCTCCGGCTCGATGTGTTGATCGCGCAGTTCGAAGTTTTACCCGAATCGGAGGTACTGCGGACCCCGGCGGTCAGAAACGTGAACACCGCGCGCGAGAGAAAAAACCGGGGATGTTTTTGCAAACTGCCAGCCACCTGGACTATATAAAGACCACCACACTCCCACCCATTTCTAGGGTTTCCCTAGCCAAAATTTGCAGCCACCCCCTCCACTTTGCCCAGTTTTACCCCCAAATCCCCATTTTTCGCAGCAGTTCCAGCCCAGCAGATCTGGACCGTCAGATCGCCCGATCTTACGGCCGAGATCGCCTCCCACCAACCTCTCTTCCACCTCTCACCAACCGCAGCCTTGGAGGCAGCCGCCGCCTCCACTCCGGCCGGAGTCGCCGCAGCCAGCGAGCCAGCCCGGCGCTCCTCTCCTTCTCCTCCCTCTCTTCCCTCTCTCCTTCCCTTCTCCTCCCGCTCACCCCGCCGCTCCTTTCTTCCCGCAGGTCCCGCACCATGGCCGGCGTGCCACCGGAGCCGCCGCCACGGGAGCCCGCGCCGCCGTGCGCCTTCCTCGCGACCGGGTCGCCTCCCCACCGTGCCTCCACGCCGAGCCGCCCCTCCGGCCAGCCTCGTCCCTGTCGCGCGCCGACGAACGGCGACGGCAGCCGCGCCACCAGCCATGGCCGACGGGGAGCTCGGGCTCCCCGATCCAGCCGCTCGGGAGGGAGCCGCCACATCCAGCTGGGCTAGCCTGTCTAGCATGGGCCCGCGAGGCCACCTGCGGCCCACCTCCTCCAGCCGTCCAGTGGGCCGAGCCCGCTAGGGGGTGAGGCCCCTCTTTTTTTTCTCTGTTGTGTTTTTTTTTCTTTTCTTTTTATCTGTTATTTTGCTAAGTCTGATAAAAACTGCTGCTGATTAAATTTTGCACCGTTATTTCCCGTTGATCCGTAGCTCCGATGAACGTGCCCCCAAAACGAAAGTTGCTCAGAATTGCGTGTACTTTAATTCATCTTTTGTGAGCATTTGCATTTGAGCTCATCTTGATTGTGTAATTGTGTGCTGAACAAGGCATCAGGCCGTTAAACTGCTACTTTTGCTATTATGTGCTGCTGTTATTATTTTGTTGCAACTTTGCATGATGATTGTAACAAATCCATGAGGCCTATTGCATTGATTCCTTTTGCGTTGCGTTAAGCAATGTTTCTACTTCAGTTTCATGCATTCACATGTCATATTTGCTTGCTGCATATAGATTGTATCTTGCTCCAAAGTAGCTATCCTGATGTTATTGTGCTGCTGTTGCTGAAACTGTTATTTTGTTGCAACTTCGGTCGACGAGTGTGTCGCGACCGTTTATCGGAATTGAGTGATTCCAATTGCATATTGCTAAGCATCATGTATAATTTCATCCCATGTATTGCATCTTCATGTTAGCATTCCTGGTCATGTAGATATTTAGCTCCAAAGTTGCTATGCTGTTGTTGTTGACAGCCACCTCAGTTTTACACTAAGTCTGTTACTTTGCGATGCCATGTTGTTTGCTTAATATCTTTTGATCCGTGATGTCTTTTTGCATGATTCTTTTTGCTATGCCTTCCTTGTCATGTCTAGTTTAATTTCATATCATGTGTGAGCATGTTTGCATTGATTAACCTGTTTATGAATTTCTCTAAAGTGTGCTTCGTGATGTTGGCAGTTTGTGCCCTTAATTTGTTTTGCTTGTATCTTTTTAACCGTAACTCCGTTTGGGGTGTTCTTTATATGTAACTTGATTAGTTTTTCATGTACTTTGTGTTTATGCTATTGTTTGCTGTTGTTAACCAACCTAAAATATGGTTTAGGGCAGAACAGTACCAAATGTTTTAATCATCGTGCGGCACTTAGTGTTATGCCATGTTTAGGATTGTGCCTCACTTAAATTGTCTAGCATAGATAGTTTACTTTGTGCTTCACCTATTGACATTTTTGTGTGCTATGCCATGCTTGCTTGAGTTGCCATGTTAATAACCGTTAGTTGACCACCTGTAGCTAAGCAACTTGAACCACCGTAAATGTGTGGTATTCGTCGTGTGTGACCGATACCCCACTTAAACTGTTAGTAACCGTTCTCGACGATAGATCCGTATGGCGTTGCCGTGCCTTGTGTTGTCTTCTTGATCTTGTATTGCTCCGTAGTAATAGTGGTGCACCGTTGATTGCTTTCCAGTGTTTACCTCTTGTGTGCTTCCGCGGGTACCTCTCGGAGACGATGCGAGCTTGCGATCAACTACACCTTCGGAACCCGACTTATCAACAGGCAAGGACTATACATTACTTATGATCCATTCTATTTCAACCAGCGGTTTGCATGCTAGTCTAGGTTAGGTTCGATGTTTGATCCTACCACATGCTTACAGCCTCTTTCAAACCGATACAGCCATGTCCCTTCCCAGCAAACCTTGTACTGCTATGTTACTATTGCTCGTTGCTCAGCCCCTGCTTAGTATGCATGCTTAGGATGCTACGATGTTACCCTGTTACCCCTGGGTTTGGGATATCACATTATTATTGTTGTTGATGATATGATTATTATAATGTTGACTATATTCGACGAAGGATGGAAGGTCTAGGCTATCCCGCCCCGACGCTTTGTTCCATTCGAGTCACCTAGGATCCGAGTTCCGGGTATTGGTTTTAAGACTGAGCGTGCCTAACCGCGTGTGGGATTTTATGGGGTCCCCTGTTCTTACCTATCTATCTTCAAACATTTCTAGAGGTGGCCCAAGCTGATTTACCATTTGAAAACATGCATATATATCTTGTCGGGTCGCTCCTAGCAGATATCTTTTAAAACAACTTGGGCCAGCGGAGACATGGTTTCTCTTGTTGGTCCACACCAGGGAGCTAGGGGGTTGTCCACATCTGTTTGGGCAACCTATCCGACCTCATCCAGACGGTAGAGGCCGATTCGAGAGCGCGGCCGGCTTTTGAGTTGGGTGTCGACTCACCGAGGGCCACCCGGATTTGTTCGTTGTTAGCTAGAGGGACTTGTCGTTTCGGATCTCTTGGAACTAAATCATAAAATGGTTGCCTGTGATGGGTAGCAACTGAGAGAGATGGACGTGCGTGCGGAGCCTTGTAATGGGCAGTTGGTACACCCCTGCAGGGTTAAATCTTTTCGAGAAGCTGTGTCCACGGTTATGGACGACTTGAGACCTACTCCTTGTTCATAGAAAACAACAACTGAGATAATCTTAATACAACTTGATCAACGTGTGTGTGTGCCTTGACTGCTTCTTCTTCGTCAGGATGCGAAGAGGAGGACAAGGATAGGATAGGTGTTATGTTTGCGTAAGTAGTTGATAGCAAGACTTGTTGGAGGCGATTCCTCATCGAATGCTTGGCTTCTTATCTTACTCTCTAGATCGTTAGCCACTTCATAAATGCTAGTGCGGCAGCAACCTCACCACTTACCCCCTTCCTTACCGTAAACTACTAGTTGTCCTAGAATGACGAGTGATGAAGTCCTTGCTGGGTCATATGACCACTACAGTTGGATGCTGAGTACCTCTGTACTCATGATACTACCCCCAAACTCTTTTCAGGGGTCTTGATCGACAACAGGTATGGTGATCGACGTTTCACGTGGAGACTCGGCGACGACTAGTTAGGCGGATCCCGGCGGAGGGCCTGGACCCGTGTGGTTATGGGATCGAAGTTTTTCTCTTTTCCATTAGGCATTTGCTTGTAGTCTGTACTCAGACATGTATCTTCCACTATTGTATTGTATTGTATTTGAGGCAGTTGTATGCCGATTGTATGAGATGTTGTATCCTGTATCTGTAATGTTGTGATATCATGTTGGAAATCCGGGGCATATGGCTTTGTCATATGTCGCGGTGGGACCGATATGTGCTTCGTCCCCGGATCTGGGTGGAAACACCTAGATCTGGAACAGTACCGCATATCGGGCCTTACATATGTTCATGCACCGGTGCGTAATGGTTTATTCTTATTGGATCTCGAATATCATGACTCCCACATCAATAATGTAGAGGCCAAAAGATTAAAGCCTAGTAACGAAGAACACATGACGATGTTGCATTGTTGACTTGGTCATATTGGTATAAAGCGCATGGAGGAACTCCATAAAGATGGACTTCTGGAGTCATTGGATTTTGGATCCCTTGACACATGTGAACCATGCCTAATGGGCAAAATGACAAGGACTCCATTCAATGGAACAATGGAGCGTGCGGTGGACTTATTAGGGATCATACGTACTGATGTATGCGGACCAATGAATGTCACCGCACGCAATGGTTTTCGTTACTTCGTGACCTTCACAGATGACTTAAGTAGATACGGGTATATCTATTTAATGAAACACAAGTCTGAAACCTTTGAAAAGTTCAAAGAATTTCAGAGTGAGGTCGAGAATCAACTCGGGAAGAAAATCAAGCACCTTCGATCTGATCGAGGAGGCGAGTATTTAAGCCACGAGTTTGGCACTCATCTGAAGACTTATGGTATTGTACCACAACTTACGCCAGCTGGAACACCTCAGCGAAACGGTGTGTCCGAGCGACGTAATCGAACACTATTGGATAGTGTACGGTCAATGATGTCTCATACCGACTTACCTACATCATTCTGGGGGTATGCATTAGAAACTGCAGCTTACGTTCTTAATAGGGTACCATCCAAATCCATAGAGACAACGCCAATTGAGAAATGGTGTGGCAAGAAGCCAAAGTTGTCTCAACTGAAGATTTGGGGTTGTGAGGCTTATGTTAGGAAACTTCAGCCTGACAAACTCGAATCTAAGGCGGAGAAATGCATCTTTGTAGGATATCCAAAGGAAACTGTTGGATACACCTTCTACAACAAATCTGAGGGCAAAACGTTTGTCGCTAAGACTGGACACTTTCTTGAGAAAGAGTTTCTCTCTAAAGAATTGAGTGGGAGGAAAATAGACCTCGATGAAGTGACTGACCAATCACTCCAAATGGAAGAATCGGTAACAAAAATTGTTCTGGAACCTTCTTCCACAGTGGGAGCTGAAGAGAATGGCCAGGAAGACATTCATAACGATCATGACATACATGATGATCATGATGAGAATGAAGAGGAACCTATTTAGCCCTGTAGGTCATCAAGAGTCCGTCAACCTACCGAGTTTTACGGACAGCTTGTGAATGCAATCTCGGCTGATGAGTCGGATGAACCTACGAGTTACAAAGAAGCAATGGAGGGACCCGAGTCCGAGAAATGGCTAGAATCCATGAAATCCGAAATAGACTCCATGTACACCAACAAAGTTTGGACTTTGGTGGATATTCCCGAGGACCGCAAGGCCGTCGAGAATAAATGGATTTTCAAGAAAAAGACTGACGCAGACGGAAACGTATCTGTCTACAAAGCTCGACTTGTCGCGAAGGGGTTCCGACAAATTCAAGGAGTTGACTACGAGGAGACATTCTCTCCTGTAGCACTGATCAAGTCTATTCGGATCCTACTAGCAATAGCTGCCTATCATGATTACGAGATATGGCAGATGGATGTGAAAACTGCGTTCCTTAATGGCAACATTGAGGAAGAGTTGTATATGATGCAACCAGAGGGGTTTATCGATCCAAGGAAAGCTGGTAAGGTGTGCAAGCTTCAACGGTCCATCTATGGGTTGAAGCAAGCATCTCGGAGCTGGAATCTTCGATTTGATGAGGTATGTCGGGGGACTGGTACCCGGGTAGGCTAACCCAAGCGGAAGTAACCTTTCAAGACAAGGATGGGCCGATTGGACCGCAGCTGGGCCGAGCTGGGCAGATGTACGACCGATTGCTCCAAGGCAATCAGCCGTATCAAAGGCCAGCAGTCGGCCCAGGCGCAATCGGCCCACCCTTTCCTTCACCAAGACAATCATCCGATTGGTCGGCAGCTGGTCCGGGGTTAATACCTAGCAAGCCGATTTCCCAGAGCAATCGACCTCGCCAGGAACCACCAGTCGGACCAGGCGCAATCGGAACCACCTACCACCCAGTCGGGGGTATGATTACGAGGTCATAAATACCATATCCCGAGATATCTGGGTGGCAGGAAGGCCAAGTCACGTCGAGGATTTGCTGGAGATACGGTGTCGACCTCCCTGCCGATTCCGCGGACAGACCGACAAGACCATACTCCCTAGCTCCACTATTCATCCCTACATCCTACAAGCCTACAGCATGGGCCGCCGCTCGTAGGCTCCGGATCGCCCGGAGAGGAGCAGTCGGTGGGCCCAGGCCGATTAGAGGATGACATCTGGGCCCATTCGGCAATGAAGTTACCGAAGTACCCTGGGCTCACCCTATAAGAGCCAGGGTACCCCTCCTGCGTGAGGGACGATCCGCACTAGAGCACCATAACTCATTTCCCCCAGTTCATTCACTACTCGTAGTTACTCCTCAGGGAAGCTGGTGAGAACCTTGCCCACGGCGGCGGAGCTCACCTTCCCCTGAGAAGATAGAGAAGCAGTTATTGTAGCCAGATCATTGATATACAAGAGACAAGCAGGAGTAGGGGTGTTATCTCTCCGGAGAGCCCCGAACCTGGGTACATCGTGGTGTCTTCACCGTGCTTGTGCCCAACCCGATTCCGGCACCATCGACATCCTCTCCCTCGAGTCTTCCCCCTCACTTTAGCCATCCCATGGCATCTGGCGTTACATATCGACGACAGTTGGCGCCCACCGTGGGGCAGACCGAGGCGTCGACTGGAGTAAAGATCCGGACGGGATTTTCCTCTGCATCGGGTGGGAGCCACGCCTCTGGCCTGATTCTAAGGCGTGGGGCAATCGACTATGTGGTGGACTACTCGGCGCGGTACGGGGCTGGAGCACCCCTGCCGCCCGGTGTGTCGCTGCAAGTTGGCAGTCATCGCCTCTACATCGGCAGCTTCCCCGAAACGTATCCTAGAGATATTCACATCTTCTCGTGTGCCACGGATCCGCTCCCGGCCAGGGGCTGCAGCGCATCACCTGGTAGAGAGAGAGGTCGAGTGCACGCTGCCGTCATGATGGCGGGAGCATCTTCATCCACTAACCGAGACCCAGCGAGTGCGGCTAGGAAGGCCAAGGAGGTAGCTGATGCCGCAGAGCGAATCGGCACCAGTGCATTGCGGGATGTGTTATACACACCCGTGAACAAGAATGGTGATCCGGAGCAGGTGCACACGGAGCTGGAAACACCACGGCTCGCCCTGGCTCGCAGAGCTGAGCAAGTGTTAGCAGAGGAGCGCAGGTTGGGAGCCATCACAAGGGAGTACAATGCAGCGCATGCAGGACCGCGTCGGCCGATTGAGCCCGTGGTCCTGGAAGATCTGAGAAGCCAAGGCAGGGCAGTCAACCAGCAGCTGTCGGGAGCCGAGCAACCGGAGCGTCCGAGAAGGCCAGTGCAACCGGAGCAACCGGCGCAATCGGCATTCATCCAAAGGCCAACTTACAGCACACCAGACAAGAACTTGAGAGCAGCCGAGCAGATAGCGCTTGAGCTAGAAGACCTGGAAGGAGATGAGCGACGTGAGCAGTCGTGCCGAATGCGTGAGCTGATAGCAGCCGCAAAGGAGCAGAGGCTCGTAGCAATGGGCAATCAAAATGCAGAACCAGAGGCGTCAAGAGGAACTGTGAGGCCGAATGCGGGAGCTAGTCAGCGACCGAATGCATCGCGCCAGAACAGGCACCAACCCGCGCCATCTCGGCACGAGAGTAAGGTTAGAAGCAATCGGCCACCCCCAGCAGCAAGCAGAAGAATGGAAGAGCCAGCTGTCAACAGCAGGCGCAATGAAATGCCACAACAATCGGCCCCAAGACCGGCAATTAGCGCTCGACTTGGCCCTCGCCAAATCGGCCAAAATGATGCAAGGCATCGCATTGAGCTCCTGGAGAAGGAGGCTCAGGAAGACGAAGAAGGAGAAGCTGGCCCGCCATGTTTCGGTCATCGCATTCGGACGGAAAAATTCCCCAAAGGCTTCACGCTGCCGAGAGACACTCCCAAGTACAATGGTTCTGTGAAGCCTGAAGACTGGCTATCTGATTACCTGACAGCAGTTTGCATTGCAGGAGGCAATCGGCGTGTAGCAGTCCGCTATGCACCTTTGATGCTGCAGGGGTCGGCTCGGACATGGTTGAACAGTTTTCCCAAGGACAATGTGAACTGCTGGGAGGATTTCACGACCGCATTCATCCACAACTTCACGAGCACATACGAGAGGCCCAATCTCCCGCGGCAGTTAGCTCTGTGTGTGCAAGGCAAGGACGAACCCCTCCGAGATTACTTATCTCGGTGGATCAAGCTGAAGAATTCATGCGAAGGAGTCCACGAGATTCAGGCCATTCAGTATTTTACTGATGGATGCCTAGCTGATTCAATGCTGAAGCACAAGCTGCTCCGCAAAGACTTCACATCGCTCGCCGAGCTCATGAAGGTGGCAAATGCGTTCGCTATGTCCGATTCTGCGATGCGCCCTATCCAACTCGGAGTTGGAGGTGTGATCCAGTCACCAGGGGCTCCGCAGTCGGACACAGGGAACCAAGGCCTCAGTCGGAAGGAAAGGAGGGAGAACAACCGCAACAACAACAACCACAACCAGCAGAACAGTGGTAAGCGCAAGGATGAGCAGCCCGATACTCAGTATGGCAGTCGACAGGTGGCCACTGTCCAGAATGAGGAAGATCCAGCAGCTGCAGGAGGCAGTCGGAAGATGAGACCAAACGTGAGACCCCCGGGACAGATGAAACCCAACTACACGTTCGAGGACATGCTGGACGCGCCATGTAAGTTGCACAGCACGCCAGGCAGGCCGTCTGCGCACACTACTCGGCAGTGTGACTTTGTGAGAAGAATTGCGAAGGGAGAAGCTTTACCACCTCCACCCCCACCACCACCCCAGAACAGAGGACCACCTCAGCAGCAGAACTAGTTCCCGCAGCAAGATGCCGCCTACATGATTTTCACCGAGTCCGCGGACAAGGGCAGTCGGAGAGCCCGAGCAGCGGAAGTTAATGCCACCATGCCACTGATTCCCCAGTTTGTGCATTGGTCCGAGTGTCCTATATCCTGGGACAGAGCAGATCATCCCACCATTTTGCCGAATCCGGGCAACTATCCGCTGGTGGTGGACGCTCTGTTCGCAGGACCAAGGTTTTCATGCAAATTTTCCCGAGTGCTTGTTGATGGAGGAAGCACAATCAACATTCTGTATAGAGATACAATGGTCAAGCTAGGGCTCATAGAGAGAGATCTAGAGCGCAGTCGGACGACTTTCCACGGGATTGTCCCGGGATTGTCTTGCACCCCCATGGGCCGCATTCGGCTGGACGTCATATTCGGCACGGAGGAGAATTTCAGAAGGGAGCCGATTTGGTTTGAGGTCGCCGACCTCAGCAGTCCTTACCATGCTCTGTTGGGGTTGCCGGCCTTCGCCAAGTTCATGATCAATGCACAACAGACATACCTGAAGATGAAGATCCCAGGGCCAAACGGTGTCATCACGGTCACCGGGGACTTCAGGAAGTCCCTCGAGTGCACATCCGCTGGCAGCAGTTTGGCTGACTCGTTAGTGGTTGAGACGGAGAAGCGTCAGCTCAGCAAAGTGATCGCAATGGCGCAAGAACAGAACAAGAATCCACTCCCAGTCGGCCCGGCAAAGAGAGTAGATGAGGAATCAGCGTTTCAGTCGGCCAAGAACAGCAAGAAGATCGCTCTAGATCCCTCTGACTCAACCAAGTTTGTTGTAGTCGGAGCAGGACTCAGCGATAAATAGGAAAGCGCGCTCGTCGAGTTTCTCCGTGAGAATCGGGACATCTTTGCATGGTCTCCACAGGACATGCCTGGTGTGCCGAGAGAACTCGCCGAGCACAAGTTGCACATTCGGCCAGGCTCGAAGCCGGTCAAGCAACCTTTGAGACGTTTTTCTGAGGACAAGAGAAGGGCAATCGGCGAAGAAGTGGCGAAGCTGCAGGCTGCAGGTTTCATCATGGAAGTATTTTACCCCGAGTGGTTGGCGAACCCAGTCCTCGTCATGAAGAAGAACAAGACTTGGCGCATGTGTATAGATTACACTTGCCTGAACAAGGCATGCCCAAAAGATCCGTTTGCTCTGCCCCGTATTGATCAAGTGATTGATTCTACGGCCGGCTGCGAGCTGTTATCCTTTCTGGATGCTACTGCTGGGTATCACCAGATCAAATTGGCTGTGGAAGATCAGATAAAAATGACATTCATAACCCCCTTCGGAGCCTATTGCTATATCACCATGCCGTTTGGTCTGAAGAATGGAGGTTCCACTTATCAGCGCACGATTCAGAGATGCACACACTCTCAGCTCGGCAGAAATCTCCATGTTTACGTGGACGATTTAGTGGTGAAGTCGGCAAAGGGAATCACACTGTTGGATGATCTGAGGGAAACATTTGCAAACCTGAGAACTTATCAGATCAAGCTCAACCCGGAGAAGTGCGTATTTGGAGTTCAAGCCGGCAAACTCTTGGGGTTTCTCGTTTCCGAGAGAGGAATCGAATGCAACCCTGAGAAGATAGCTGCAATAGAGCGCATGGAGCAGCCCAAAACCCTGAAGCAAGTGCAGAAGTTCACCGGTTGTCTCGCATCTCTCAGCCGATTCCTCAGTCGGCTGGGTGAAAAAGCAATCCCGTTGTACCAATTGATGAAGAAGACGGAGAAGTTCACTTGGACCCCTCAAGAAAATGAAGCATTCCGAGAGCTCAAGCGCATGCTTTCCACGGCACCGATTCTGGCTGCCCCGATTGAAAAGGAACCAATGATGTTATACATCGCGGCAACCAATCGGGTGATCAGTGCAGTTATGGTGGTGGAGCGGCCCGAGAAGGACAAGGCACGGCAAATTCAACGTCCAGTATACTACATCAGCGAAGTGCTCTCGGCATCCAAGCAGAACTACCCTCACTATCAGAAGATGTGCTATGGAGTATACATGGCAGCCAAGAGGTTGAAGCCATACTTTCAAGCTCACTTGATCACCGTCGTCAGTTCGGCTCCTTTGGCCGACATCATGGGAAGCAGAGATGCAACCGGAAGGGTGGCGAAGTGGGCAATCGAAGTCGCTAGTCATGGCATCCAATATGAGCCGAGAACGGCAATCAAGTCACAAGCATTGGCCGATTTCCTAGTGGACTGGGCTGAAACTCAGTACATGCCACAGCTCCCAATGTCGGATTCCTGGCGAATGCATTTTGACGGCTCCAAGATGAAGAATGGCCTAGGGGCTGGTGTGGTTCTCACTTCACCAAGAGGAGATCAACTGCAATATGTGCTCCAGATTCACTTCGCAGCATCAAACAATGTCGCCGAATACGAAGCCCTCGTGCATGGCATCAAGCTTGCCAAGGAAATCGGTATTCGGAATATCGAATGCTTTGGTGATTCCGACCTGGTGGTACAGCAGTGCTCGGGCACTTGGGATGCAAAGGATGCTAACATGGCAAGCTATCGCTTCCTGGTGCAGCAGATCAGCGGGTATTTTGAAGGTTGTGAGTTCCATCATGTGCCAAGAGCAAACAACGAAGCAGCAGATGCATTGTCCAAGCTAGGCTCAACAAGACAAGCAATCCCACCAGGCGTATCGTTGGAACACATCAAGAAGTCGTCCATCATACCATCTCCAGAGTCGAAGTCCATCTTTATCTCGGAGACCGATCTTGAACCATTAAGAAAGGCAAAAGAAATTCAACCGGCCAAGCCAGCAACCATGAAGAAGCAGTCAGGCGCTCAGGGTGTCTTGGAAATAGCACCGGGGGCTGCCGACTGCGGGCCAGGGGCGGCAGAGGAACAAGAAAAGAGCAAAGCCAGAGGGAAGCGAGTAGAGGCTGCGCCTGAAGGCACAACCTCCGAAGAACCAATGACATCAGAAATTGCCGATTGCAATGCTGAAGCTCCGACTCCAGGGGCTGCCGAATGTGTGCCAGGCGCCGCAGTCGGCAGTTCAGAAGCAGAGATAGAGATGGCAGAAGTGCAAGAGGCCGAGATCTCGGAGGCCAGTGGTCAAGAAACTGAGGTCCAAGAAGAAGTCCCACCCCAGCATGCAGTAGTAATGGCAGTGGTCAGTGCGCCATCATGGGCACAGCCGATTAGAGATTTCCTAGCAGACGGAGTCCTCACAGAAGATTTGGCAGAGTCAAGGCAAATCAGCCGCCGATCTTGGGCATACACAATAATCAACAATGAGTTGATGCGCAAGAGTGCGACTGGTATCCTCCAGAGATGTGTGGAAGAGGACAGAGGCTTGGAGCTGCTCAGAGACATTCATCAAGGTGAATACGGTCATCATGCGTCTGCAAAGGCCATTGCCAACAAAGCATTCCAACATGGTTTCTACTGGTCGACTGCCCTTGCAGCGGCTGAAAATCTGGTGAAGTACTGCAAGGGTTGTCAGCGTTTCAAGGCAAAAAGTCATCAGCCAGCATCGGCACTGAAGACAATCCCAATAGCATGGCCGTTTGCAGTGTGGGGTTTGGACATGGTCGGACCGTTCAAGAGAGCTCGAAGTGGCATGACACATCTTCTGGTTGCAGTGGACAAATTCACCAAATGGATTGAAGCTAGACCGATCAAGAAGCTGGATGGGCCGACTGCAGTTAGGTTTGTGGCCGACATTGTATGCAGATATGGTGTGCCCAACAGCATCATCACCGACAACGGCACAAACTTTGCGAAGGGTGCACTGGCCCGATATGCATCTCAGCAGGGCATTCGGCTTGATCTCGCGTCTGTGGCGCACCCGCAATCAAACGGTCAAGTCGAAAGAGCAAATGGACTAATCCTGTCGGGTATCAGGCCCAGATTGGTAGAGCCACTCAAGAGGGCACCCGGAGCATGGATTGAAGAGCTTCCCGCAGTACTGTTCAGCTTAAGGACCACACCAAACAGGTCGACTGGATTCACTCCTTTCTTCCTAGTGTATGGTTCAGAGGCAGTCATCCCGTCCGACATCGAGTTCGACTCACCTCGGCATGCCCTGTACACCGAAGAAGAAGCCAGATTGGCACGAGAAGACGGTATCGACCTCAAAGAAGAAGCTTGCCTGTTGGCCTTGTCCATGTCAGCAGTCTATCAGCAGAAGTTGCGGCACTACCACAGCAAGAAGATTCGTCCTCTCGCTTTCCGAGAAGGAGACATGGTGCTACGCCGAATCCAGAAGTCAGATGGGCAGCACAAGCTATCCTCACCTTGGGAAGGGCCATTCGTTATCAGCAGAGCGCTCAAGAACAATTCCTATTATCTGATCGACTGCACCAAGGGCACTCGGCACAAGGACACGTCAGGAGCAGAGACGGAGCGGCCGTGGAACGCCGAGTTGTTATGTCCGTTCTATAGTTGAGCGGCAGAAGTTTATGTAAGCCATTCGGCAAACAATCAGTAAAAGTTATCATGCCTCTGAAAATAAGCACTCGAGTGTCTTTGTATAATTTCATTCAAAAAGCTAGCCACGATCGGCGACGCTCAGTCATACCCGAGATGTGTATAACACGCCCGGGACTGGCCGACCACGAGGTCAAGAAAATAAGCCATCGCGGCACGGGGACTGCAGGCTGACACTCAATCGGACACCTAGCTTGAGCGCAAATCACTAAAAGGTTTGTGGCATTGAGAAGGGTCGCGATTGGCGCAGTCGGCAGTGCGAATCCTCGGGAAACAATCTGAAACAGGCCACCAAAGGCACGTTCGATGAGACAAAGCTACCGATTGCGCTGCGAACCAGGACATCGAGCCCGGTAGCGCGCAATCGGCGCCTACTATTGCAGAATCCTTTGCGTTAAAATCCTGTTGTGTACAAAATAAAAACTTATCGAACCTTGGCTGGTAGTCTACCGTTGATCCGATTGCAGACCGCATGACGGCAGCAGGGTCGACACGGTAGACATCCCCAAGTGTAGCCGATAAAGAAAACCGAGAAAGACGCAAAGTTGATCGCACAAGTAAAAGCAAAAGCCAAGCAATCGGATCAAATAAGAAATAGCAGGCCCAAGGACGAATAAGTGCATTACATCGAAGTAACACCCAGTGGGTGTCGACAGAATTAAAATTGTGTCTTACAAAATAAGATAAAACCGATCTAGTATCGGCA
Source organism: Bromus sterilis (assembly GCA_950022295.1). NCBI lineage: Eukaryota > Viridiplantae > Streptophyta > Magnoliopsida > Poales > Poaceae > Bromus > Bromus sterilis. The sequence goes on from OX465596.1 coordinate 14,352,737, forward strand.
AGCTACAGCAAGTAACACAGTTGATAGCATGACTCAGGCAGTTGGAGGCACTGAGCTAGAAGACGGAGCAGTCGGATCCGATTGCGCTTCAGAAGTTGTGGCACCAGTCTGCTTGGATCGTGGAGATGTTTGAGATGAGCCGCTATCGGAGAGCTCTTCGTCCAGGCCAGAGATGGTAGGAGCGGGGAGCGGGTTCCCTCCCTCGTCGAGATACGGAGTATACTCGTATGGAGAGAACCAGTTTACCATAGTGCTGGCTAGCCGATTGACTTCGGCATAGGTCTTCTCAAGCAGATCGGAGGCGCTTTCTCGGAGGCTGTAAAGTTGGGAGGTTTTCACCTGAGGGTACCAGCTCAGCACGGTCTGAAGGGCGGTTTCCGCGCCAGTCCGACCGGCAGAGTTCAGCAGCACATCGACTCGCCGTGGGATGGCCTTCAGAAGGGTCTGAGTCTGCTCAGTGGTAGCATTCGGAGCTTCCCCCTTGTCAGAATCTTCTTCATCTTGTATTTCCCCCTCGTGGATCTCGGCAGAGGAGTCAGCAGCATTCTTCATCTTCTGAAGTCCGACCTTGAGCTCAGTCGGCGACCACAATGATCCAGCAATCTTCAGGATGCCGAGCTTGAAGGATAGGGCAATGCCCTTGATAACAGGAATGCGGGCTTCGGTGCCAATCAGATATTCATGCCGGGTCCAGACGTTATCTTCACGGTCGCAGGTCCCTCCGGCGGCAATGGTGTCCTCTCGGGACTTGGCGACGGCCGCGTAGGCAGCTACTTCGGACTCGGGCCAAGCTTCTGTGTCACGAAAAGGAAGTATGAGCAATAAGATAAGAGAGGAGAGCAATCGGAGAGCGCATAGGGTGCAAGAAACACTCACCGCTAAGAAGGACGTCCATTTCGATCATTGTATCACAGAAGCCCTTGGCTCGGCGGCGCTGCCGGGTGGTCTCCTCATAGCTGCGTTTCTCCAATTCTTCAAACTTGGCAACATGTTCATCGCGATCTCGCCGAATGGAGTCACGGGCGGCGACTGCTTCATCCCTTTCAGCTTGCAAGGCCTCTCGGGCGGCAACAGCAGCATCTCTCTCGGCAATGAGGCCATCACCGGCAGCCGTCACGGCAGCGATGTCAGCCAAATGTTTTCTCTCAAGGGCGGCCATTTCCGAGCGAAGACCCTGGATAGTCCGATTGAGATCGTTTTCTACTCCCTGCAGTCGGGTCGCTTCTTCCTTGGCTTTGGCGAGTGCTGGACCATACTGGTCAAGTTCTGCAGTAAATTCAGCAATTCGGCCCTGAAGATCATCTACCATGGGAGAAGAAGCTAATAGAGAGCATGAAAATATGAGAACAAAAGCAAATGTTTAATCGGAGAGAAGGCGGAGAGGGTAGAGAAGTTACCTTTCAGTTTAGCAATCTCAGCCGACTGGTTGTTGACCTGCAGCTGGGCCTGGGCAAGAGTTCGGAGGCTGGCAGTGTATGCATCAAGGAGCTTCTCGAAGACCTCACATTTCTCTTCCATATCAGCCTGAGAGGAACAGCAAGATGGGATTAGAGACACGGCAGTCAGCAAAATCAGTTAAAGATCTGAACCGATTGCAACCAATCGGCTCGAATCTCGGGGACTACACCCAGTGGGTGCGCTTGCGCGCACCCACCGGAAGGAAAGTTTCCCGATTGAGGAAGGCAAGCGATAAAGCAAAATCAGTTAAAGATCCGAACCGATTGCAACCAATCGGCCCGAATCTCGGGGACTACACCCAGTGGGTGCGCTTGCGCGCACCCACCGGAAGAAAAGTTCCCGATCGAGGAAGGCAAGCGATAAAGCAAAATCAGTTAAAGATCCGAACCGATTGCAACCAATCGGCCCGAATCTCGGGGACTACACCCAATGGGTGCGCTTGCGCGCACCCACCGGAAGAAGAGCCTCACGAGCAAAAGAAAGACATAAAGAGAAAGCCAAGGGTTACCGTGTGATGAGAGGTGAGCTGTTGGAGGTCCCGGGCAAGGGCGGCGGCAAAATTATTCACCCGGCTCAGAGCAGTCGTCACAGGGTCTTGAGGACGATGCGAGGCGTCAGGCTCGGTGCCGACGTGACGGGCTCGAGAGTACTCGGCCCGGAATTGATCCACCGAGCGCATAAGAATTTCCGAGGCAGAAGAGGTCGGCGTTGGCACTGCAGTCTGAGTAGCGGTGGGAGCAGCGGCAGTAAGGGCCGGGGGCGTCGGCGTCACCTGAAGGCCAGAGGCACCCGATTGTGGCGGCGGCGCAACCGGGCGAGTTGGAGCAGGAGTGACAACGACAACTGGCGGCACAGTCGTGGCAACCGGCGGCACGGTCGTGGTAATCGGTGGAGCTGATACCACGATCGGCGACGGTGTCGTCACCATCGGTGGCTCGGACGTGGTAGTTGGGGCAGATGTAGCTGCGGCAGGAGAGACCGGGTTGGAGCGGCGTGGCGGAGACGGGGCAATCGGATCGACCGATTGCGTTCCTCTGTCACCAGGAGCCACCCGGTCAGCGGCATTCTTGGAGGTCTTGGAAGCAAGGGTGGAAGAGGAGGTTTTAGGAGTAGTTGCGAGGCGCGCCTTCTTGGCAGCGCGCTCGGCGTCCTTCGAGGAGCGATGAGAAGCAGTCGGCCGTTTATGAACAGCGGCGGCAGAAGCGGCAGGCGAGATGATAGCGCTGGCACGAACCGGAATGCCAGTGTCGACATCGTCAAGCCCAATCGGCTCCCTGAAGGAAGAAAGAGGAGGAGAGTCAGTATAAGCAAAGACAGTGAAGTGCTAAGCAAGAAGACAAGGGCATACCCGATTGTTCTTGGCGCACCAGTGGGCATTCGGCATCTTAGCGGAGCGACGTTCAGCGGCGCCTGAGCAATCGGCCTCCGAGTGGTCACCTCCTGGGCTTGTTTGCCTTTGCCAGCTATCGGCGCGACCTTGGCAACCTTCCTGGGAGCCATACCAGCGGAGGAGCTAGTGGTCGAGGTGCGCTTTACCGGCACCTTTGGGGGTTTGGCACGAGGAGCTGCATCAGAATCATCAGCCTTTGAGACACTTTCATCATCACTCCATTCGGCCAAAAATTGCTCAAGGGAAGGGTCAGGCGTACCCCCTTGAGCCGGCAGCCGGGTGTCGGTCCTTGGAGGATTGGCGGTCTCGGCATCATCGCCCTCGGCGTCCATGGAGTCGGAGGATCCTCCGGAAGACTCGCCATCATCTTCGTCATCGTCACCGGACTCGGCGGAGGGTATCTTGCCGTTATATTCAAAGTCGGCGGGGTTTTCCTCCGCGCGGTCGGGGGCGTATACGCCAGCTTCCTGGCCGTCCTCCATTAGGTCGGACTGGATAAAATGCTGGAAGGAAAATGGAAGTGATCAGAGCAATCGGAAGAAAGAGCAATCGGAGGAAAAAGTATTCGGAGCATACCACAGGAGACCTCTGCTGGCGGGTGAGGTAATCAAGCCCGAAGCGGAAGGGGTCTGGCAATGGGCTAGAGGTAATAGCTTTCACCCGGGCGCAGAGATCTTCAGTCTTCACTCGCCACGTGCAGAGCCGAGTGGGATCTCGGAGACCTGACATGTCGCAGAGGCGGTGCACTCGGCGCTGCAGGGGGAGAATCCGAGCTTGAAGCCAAGCGGCTACCAGGTCGGTTGGGAGGAGCCCTTCTTGCTCCAGCTGGGTGACCCTAGCAACCTGATCATCGACATCGAGGTCTCCGACGCCGTACTTCAGTGACCACTGATGCTTCTCAATCGGCCGTGCAAGGGAGAACTCGGGCAGGTTGAGAAGATCGGGGCCTTGGTCGGGCGACTTGACGTAGAAGAACGAGGTTTGCCAGTTCTTGCAGGACTGGACAATCTTGGGACTTTTATACCTCTGCTTGCCGGCTGCGACGAGACAACTACCGGAATCGGTCATGTCAGTCGGGTACGATGGCTCGCCGCCTTCGATGGTGGAGGGCACCACAGTTCCTGTCCGGGCGTTATGAGCTCGGAGGTTGAAGAAGCGTTTCCAGAGGGCGATGCTCGGACGGCAGCCGAGGTACCCCTCGCAGAGTGTCATGAACCCCGAGAGGATCATGATGAAGTTGGCCGCGAGATGATGGGGTTGCAGTCGGTGGAAATCAAGAAATCCACGGAGAAACGAGCTGGCGGGGAGGCCGAATCCACGCTCGAAGTGAGCAAGGAACACGACCCTCTCGCCAGCGCGTGCGCTGGGCACGACCTCAGCCTTGCCAGGGATGCGCCACTCGACCTCCGCGGGCATCTGACGGGCACGGATCAGGGCCTGGACGGCGTCGGCGGTGGCCTGAGAACCCCTCCAGCACCCGCGGCTCGCCTGTGACACATCTCGCCGGGGCGCCATGGTTTTCGCAGACGAGAAGAGAAGGAGAGAAACAGAGGGAAGTGGAGCACGAAAGCGGCGGTGGAGAGTCACTACGGAGGCGGCGGAGGCGCTAAAGAGCACGAGTCCGTGGCCGGAGCAGGTCCAGGGCACAGAGGTTCGCGGCAGAGAGTTTTGCGTGGAGTAGCAATGGAGCAGAGGAGAGGGAGCTCGAGGTTGAAGACGGGGTCTGAGGAGAAGGAAGAGGCGAAGGCACCCCCCCTGTGGCTTATATGGGCGGCGGGGGGGGAAGTGGGATGCGTCTGCGGCTGTGTGGCTCGGTGTGGCCTAGGGCACAGGAAGGGCAACCGGCAAACCAGCGCAGAGGATCCGGGCGCAAGAGGCGAGGCGTGCGACGTGGGGGTCAGGCCCTGCAGTTATGTCAAGTCACGTGTGGGTCGTGGGTCCCAGCTCATTGATCACATCCCGGAAGAATCGGAGGTCACTGTTGGAATGAAATCGGCGAAGGATGTTCCGCTAGAAAAGAGAAGACACAAGCTGGGAACAAAACAAACCCAATCGGACGAGAAGCTTGGTCAGCCGAGGGTGATCTCCGAGTCGGCCGACGAGCTCGGAACGACACACCCGATGAGGCCATAGCAGTCGGAGGATGTCAAGAGAGAGATTAAAAACTGCAAAGGCCCCGCGGTCAAGCGACCGTGGGACCTTTACAGCTTTAGGGGCTACTGTCGGGGGACTGGTACCCGGGTAGGCTAACCCAAGCGGAAGTAACCTTTCAAGACAAGGATGGGCCGATTGGACCGCAGATGGGCCGAGCTGGGCAGATGTACGACCGATTGCTCCAAGGCAATCAGCCGTATCAAAGGCCAGCAGTCGGCCCAGGCGCAATCGGCCCACCCTTTCCTTCACCAAGACAATCATCCGATTGGTCGGCAGCTGGTCCGGGGTTAATACCTAGCAAGCCGATTGCCCAGAGCAATCGACCTCGCCAGGAACCACCAGTCGGACCAGGCGCAATCGGAACCACCTACCACCCAGTTGGGGGTATGATTACGAGGTCATAAATACCATATCCCGAGATATCTGGGTGGCAGGAAGGCCAAGTCACGTCGAGGATTTGCTGGATATACGGTGTCGACCTCCCCGCCGATTCCGCGGACAGGCCGACAAGACCATACTCCCTAGCTCCACTGTTCATCCCTACATCCTACAAGCCTACAGCATGGGCCGCCGCTCGTAGGCTCCGGATCGCCCGGAGAGGAGCAATCGGTGGGCCCAGGCCGATTAGAGGATGACATCTGGGCCCATTCGGCAATGAAGTTACCGAAGTACCCTGGGCTCACCCTATAAGAGCCAGGGTACCCCTCCTGCGTGAGGGACGATCCGCACTAGAGCACCATAACTCATTTCCCCCAGTTCATTCACTGCTCGTAGTTACTCCTCAGGGAAGCAGGTGAGAACCTTGCCCACGGCGGCGGAGCTCACCTTCCCCTGAGAAGATAGAGAAGCAGTTATTGTAGCCAGATCATTGATATACAAGAGACAAGCAGGAGTAGGGGTGTTATCTCTCCGGAGAGCCCCGAACCTGGGTACATCATGGTGTCTTCACCGTGCTTGTGCCCAACCCGATTCCGGCACCATCGACATCCTCTCCCTCGAGTCTTCCCCCTCACTTTAGCCATCCCATGGCATCTGGCGTTACATATCGACGACAAGGTCATTAAAGCTTTTGGATTTGTCCAAAACGTCGAAGAGTTCTGCGTCTATAAGAAACTGAGTGGGAGCTCTGTAACATTCCTTGTGTTATATGTAGATGACATATTACTGATAGGGAACGATAAGAAATTCTTAGAAGAAGTAAAGGAATATCTGAATGGACAATTTTCCATGAAGGACCTAGGTGAAGCTGCGTACATATTGGGGATTAAGATCTATAGAGATAGACCTAATCGACGGTTGGCCTTGAGTCAGAACACTTATATTGACAAGATATTTAAAAGGTTCGGTATGGGTAACTCCAAGAGAGGCCTCGTGCCAGTTATAAAAGGTGTCAAATTAAGCGTGACTCAATGCCGAACCACAGCAAAAGAGAAGGAGGAAATGTCCTCAAAGCCCTATGCCTCAGCCATAGGTTCTCTCATGTATGCTATGTTATGTACCAGACCGGATTTAGCGCTGGCCATTAGTATGACTAATCGCTACCAGAGTAACCCGGGAATGGCTCACTGGACAGCAGTAAAGAGCATCCTTAAGTACTTAAGAAGAACCAAGGATCTCTTTCTCGTTTATGGAGGAGTTGATGAGGAGCTCACCGTAAAGGTTACATTGACGCAAGCCTCGGCTCAGATGATGACTCGAAATCCCAGACGGGAAATGTTTTCATGTTGAACGGTGGCGCAATTAGCTGGAGGAGCGGCAAACAGTCAGTCGTCGCCCAATCTACAATGGAGTCAGAGTATATTGCCGCTTGCGAAGCGTCAAACGAGGCGCTATGGCTGAGGAAGTTCGTGATCGAGCTTGGCGTCTTTCCCAGCTGCACTGACCCCGTAGGAATCTTCTGCGATAACACGGGTGCCATTGCTAACGCGAAGGAGCCAAGAACTCACTCTACAGCCAAGCACATCCTCCGAAAGTTCCATGTGACGCGAGACTACGTCAGGGATGGACACACTAGGATTCACAAGATACATACGGATCTGAACGCAGCAGACCCGATGAATAAACCTCTTCCACAGGGCAAGTTAGAAGAACACCGAGAGACCATTGGTGTAGATACATACCTGATGTAAACTAGTGTAATTTGTACTCTAGTGCAAGTGGGGACTGTTGGATATGTGCCCTAGAGACAAATTAATAAAGATATTTGTCACATATCCGTTTTGTTCATAATACGTTTTATACTGTGCTATAACTGTATTACTTGGAAATACTAATACAGGTGTAGTATAAAACATGGTCCATAGTTTAACTCGGGTAAACTATCTCATTGGGCAATTGATTGATCAAGCTTTCCTGATCATGGCGACACTTAAGTCCATTGACAATGAGGTCATATCGTTAAGGGGAATGATGTGATGGACGTACACCCACCTAAAGTATTGCAATGTGATCGAGTCACATAGTTCAGCGTTGCTATGACTTTGTAACATATGGCTTAGTCCTTAGACCGTAATGATCATACGTAATTGTCATCTATGAGGAGACTTTGATTTGTATCCCACCGCCTGACTGAAATATGCTGGCTATAACGGTGCACTTGGGTATTCCGAAATAGATGGTTGATGAGTATGTTAATAGATTAGAGCGGGATTTGTCAGTCCTTGTGACAGGACAGGTACTCTGGGCCCACTCGGTGATATTGCATCAATAGCTTGCAAGCAAGTGACTAGGTCACAAGAGATGCAATGATCATGGACGAGTAAACTTGTTTGTTGTGAACGAGATGTGAACACGGTATGTAGGATACCGACGATCAAACCTCGGACAAACAAAGTACCGCAGCACAAAGGGATTACGTCGTATCGTTAACGGTTTCCAAAAGCGATCGAAGTTCATTCGATGGAAGCGTAGGGGTTGTCAAGGATTGTAACCAGGTCCAACTGACTAGTCATTGGTCAATGAGAAGAGTCTCGACCATGTCTGCTGTTTCCCGGACCGTTAGGGTGTTACACTTAAGGGCAATCGATGCATAGGACAGTTACGGGATCAATCGGTGAAATAGGAGGAATCACCGGAATAGTTCCTGAGGAGGACGGAATGGTTTCCGGACATTTTGAATAGTTCAAATAAAGTTTAATTGTTTTAATAATGTTTTATTATTTAATTATCTGAATTAAATATTTAAAACATATTAAATAAATTAAAAAAATGGGAAAAAGGCTAAATGGGCCCATGGGGCCCATTAGGGGAGGAGGGGGTCTCCCCCCTTGGGCTTGGCGCCAAGGGTGGGGCTCATCACCCCCTTGGCCGGCGCATCCCCCCCTTGGGAGTTTAGTCCCACATGGGGGAGGGGAGGAGGATGACACCCCCCCTTGGCCTATATAAGGAGGGGTAGCCCCCCCTTTTTCCAACACACCAATATCTCCTTCTTCCTCCTTCTCCTTCCCGGAAGTGGACTCCCCTTGTTTGGAGTCTGCACCAGGATTGGAGTTCTCCACCATAAGGCAGGCCGTCATTCTGCTGGAGTCGGGATCCGTAGTCGTCTTTCTTCCGCTGCTCGCCTGGTTCGGGGCCCGGGAGGAACATCGATTGTACCGTATGTGTATAATCTCTTCGAGGCACTACACCTGTGGTGCTACTTTGTCGCTGGAGGTTTACCGGGAGTCATCCTCGCCGGTGGTGGTCTTCTAAACGACAGGGAGGTCGTAGTTCCGAGTCTACACCAACCACGTTTGCAAGAACGTTTCCCTCTTTCGGTCTTCAAAGGTATGAACACTGATTCCCTCCGTTACTTTACATCGCCATAGCATAGATCTTGGGTTCGGGTACCGTATGTATGAAAAATTTGTGTTTTCTGCCCCGTATCCAAACATTGGCAGAATCCATGCTGGCCATCAACTAACTTGATATCCATCAATCCTCGATTTCACCTCTTCCCGTCCATGCAACGGCAGGTCCTATTTTCATAAAACAGAATAAGTATCAGATACTCATTTACTGCAAATTTTGTATAAGGGAATAAACATTTATAAAGTATATCAAGTATATACCTTCTCCATCCACGACTTATGCATCTTCGATAGGAGCAATGTCCGCGGCCAAGAGGTCAGTCATGAAGTTCTGGAGACTCGTATTAGCTCCTCTTCCGACCTAGCTATGAACATAATCACCATAACTCGGAGGGAGTGAGTGCAATAACGTATTTATTGCAAACTCTTCCGTGGTGCTTTCGTTCATTGTCCAATATTCATAGTCCTCCACCAGGGTCAGGTACATCTCATGCATTCTGTCCAAGTGATCACCAAGGCTTGTGTGTTCTTCCATCTTTGTAGATAGAAACTTGCTTTCTAACTCAAATCTGGCAATTCTGAACTCACGTACGAACATTGTCTTTAGCGTGTCCATCATGTCATATGAGCCAGTGTCCTGAAACTGTATGCAAAAACCTCTGACATGCTGAAGATCATGACATTCCTGACTACGGAGCATTTCTGTCGGCGAGCATAATGATCAAGTATCTCTTGATCGCCAACATGATCGTCCGGATGTTCTCCCACATGCATTTCTATTGAAAATAAGATGTCTGCTCTCTTGAGCGACGTCCTAAGGCGTGAGTACCAATCAGCAAAGTTTGACTCATTTTATTTAAGTCTTTCACCATGTAAGAAGGAAACCATTTCAAGGTACTGGGTATTAGCCATTTTCTACAAACATAATTGCAAGGAACACAATTAAGACTAGTTCACAACAATGAGTTCATATAATCATATTATAAATGAGCTCGCACTAAAACAATTCATCCCTAGGAAGTTTTAGTGATTACATGATCCAGATTCACTGCCCGACCTCGAATATCACACGGCCGACGGGTCAGTTTCAAAGGTAGACAACAACTTGTGCGATCACATTATCTTATATGTACTGTGACTCATGCTCGATCTTTCGATCTCGAGTATTCCGAGGCCATATCTGCATATGCTAGGCTCGCCAAATTAACCTCCATGTTATATGCTGCTCAGCAATGCCATATATGCATATGCCAGGCTTGCCGAACCCAACCTCATGCGAACTCCATTTAATATGTAGGACAACTCCGATATGTACGGAGCATCAAGCCATATGGGAGAACCTTCCAGGCGGTGCACACTTCGGTAGAATACTTGTGTTTGGCTTTGTTAAGGGATCATCTTATCACATGCTACCGTCGTGTATCCTATACTAGCAAGTTTTAAGATGTCTGAGCTATGGCAACACTAAGTCTACAGTGTCTCCATTTTAGTTTGTTTTATGATGACGATTACTACTTACTAGTAACACATAGCAAAGCTATTACTACATCACAAAACAAACGAACGATAGCCCACACTTAGCAATACAAGGTTTAGACGGTCTAGTTGTATATTGCAAGTTTTACGTGGCTGCTAGGGCTTTCATAGTTAAACAGGTTTTAACCTACGAGTCAACCACAACGTCAATCATACGATTGTCTCTATTACACCCCGCACGGGGCCCTCCGTTGCAAATGCCACATCCGCTAAAGTAGAGAGACATACACCCCCCAGCCACTTTATACGGTACAAGCCGTATGTCAAGCGTGGAACCAGTCTCACGTAAGTGTACGCGTAAAGTCGGTCGGGGGCCGCTTCATCAAACAATGCCGCAGATGTGAACAAGTACACATGGGAGGGTAACAATCATACAATCAACGCCCACATCCCCGATGTGTTCTATCCGTACAGTAATACTAAGCATAGACCTAGCTCATGATACCACTGTTGGGGTTCGCAGCAGAAAACACAAATTTTTCTAACTAGCGTTCCCATAACCCAAGATCTAGCTAGCCGTATTACCGTAACGGAAAGTAGTGCGGAAATAACATACCTCGGGGTGTAGTCCGTTGCGCGGGAAACGTTCCCGCAAACGTGGTTGATGTAGCCGATCAAGTTTCACAACCCCCTGGTTGTGTTGAGCACCCGTATGGGTGTAGTGGCACACGTGCAGCACCTCGTAGTACTCGCACACGTACGAGACTCGATGACGACCTCCGTTCTCCGATCCAGCGAAGGTGGCGGAAGCAGACCTCCGGACGGAGCTTCGGCAGCACGACGGCCTCCGATTCTAGCAGAGAAGCCTCAATTCCACTATAGGCTCACACTAGGGAGCCCACCGTGAAAGAGACAAGGGAGGGGAGAAGACCGGAGAAAACCGATCTCAATTCGGAGTAATATTTATTTTCTCACGAATTTCTGTGTTTTAAATATGTGCACCCTGCCCATCTATATATAGGCAGAGGGGAGGGAGTCAACCCCTCTCCCTTAGCAATGTGGGACTAAAGCCCCTTTGCTAAGGGGAGGTGGCCGGCCAAGGGGGGGGAGGGGGGCACCCCTCATGGGCCCTAGGGCCTATGGCGCCTCCCCCCTCTTTTCTTTTTTCTTTTTCCCTTTTATTTCCCCTAATGGGCCTTTTTCTCCACTAAGGCCCATTGCACATATTAATTAGAAATAAAATGTTTTTAATTATTAATTCAATTAATTAATAACTAAAACATAATATTCCATCTCCCGGTGCTCCGGAACAACTTCCGGTTCACTCCGAACTTGTTTCGGTTCAACACGGTACTTCTCCGATATTGTTTCCTTTATTCTCTGGTTACTCCGATGGTTCCGAAAAGGTCTCCGATTTCATCGAGCCCTTAAGTGTGTTACCCTACGGTCCGAGAACACTCCAGTAATGACCGAGATGAGGCTATGGTCAATGATCATCAGCGGGACCTGGATGCCCATAATGACCCCTGTGCATTCCGGATATCAAACACCGATTGGACCTTACGCCGTATAGCATTCCCTTTGTCAGCGATACTGGATTGTTCCGAGATTCGATCAATGACATCCCATGTCTGGTTCAACCTCGTTCTGAACTAATCCTCATTCACTCATTCCCGTGATATTCATCCCCGTGACCTAGTCACACGCTGCAGCTTTATGGATGGAATCTCAACGAGTGGGCCCAGAGTATCTATCCATTATATGGATTGACAAATCCCGCTCGTGTAACAATACTCCTCAACATATCTCCACGGAATACCTAAGATACAACCGTTATGACCCGCATATTTCAGTCAGGTGGTGGGATGTAAGTCAAAGCATCCTGGAAGATAGTAATTATGCACGTACTCACGGTCAAAGGAACGGTATACCACGTTCTGTAATTACAACACTGAACCTTCATAAGATTTGATCATGTTGTAATGCTTACTTTGGGTAATGTTCATCACGTCACTTAACCAGTGAGGTGACCTCATAGTCAAGAGACTTAATTGTCCATGATCGCGAAACCACGACCATCATGTTGACCATGAACTAGTTATCGATGTAGAGGCTAACTAGGAACTCTGGGGGTTTCTATATCACACCTGCATCATTGTTTCACTGACACAGTTCTAGCACGGTATGAAACTGGTTATGAACTTGCTTAGATATATTGGAATAATCATATATTATTTGCCTCTAGAGCATATATCCAACAGAAATAACCTTTTAACTCAGTGCACCACAGTGCCAGTTCCTGTTTTCTGTTGGTTTCCTATTTCAGTTTTCCCCCATATAAAAAGTGCTCCAAAAATTCGGGAAAAATCAGATAAAAAATCAGTGCAGAGGAACCTTCCGGAAGAACCTGGGTGGGGCCAGAGGGCCACCACCAGGGGCCCAGGCGCCCTGGTGGTGCGCCCTAGGGCCTGGCCGCGCCAGGGGGCGCCTGGACCTCTGGTGGCCCCCCTGGCTGCCCCCCTTCGCCTATATATTCTCCGTGACGAGAAACCCTCGAGGACAGAACCCTTTTTCGCGATCTCGCCTCTGTTCCGCCGCCGCCGCGCTTCCGAGATCGGGAGCACCAGCATACCTCTTCCTGGCACCCTGCCGGAGGGAGGGCCGACCTCCGGGAGTCTCCTCTCCACCATGGATGCTTCTCGGATGTCTCGTGAGTAGTTTCCTTTGGACCATGGGTCCGTTATCAGTAGCTATGTGATGTTCTCCTCCCCTCTTTGTTCTTCATGGTTTAGACCTCGTGAGCTGCCCTACATGATCGAGGCACTTTTGTAATCTTTCTGCTGTTGCTATGCTGAGTTTGATGGGATCTGATGGATTATGAGATTATGTTCAGATTGTGATTGAGTAATATATTTGATTCTTATCTCTTATATTTTTGTTCTTAAGTAATTCTTGCATGTTCTCCATTGTTGTTTATTGCTTTGGCCAAGTAGTAGGTAGTAACTCCAAGAGGGAACGTTTTGCTCGATTGTGGGTTCATGCCCCCTGATGACTAGCTTGAGTGACAGAAACATGAGTCTAGGGGATGTGCTGTTGCCACAAGGGGGAAAACAACGGTGCTTGTAACCGCTGTTACAAGGATTGTTTACTTTACGCAAAGTACTTTTTAATGCAGTTGTCTGTTGCTTTGTGTTTACACTTTGGATGGGGCTCGCAACTTAATACCAGCGAGATGTTCTGGATAGATATCTCAAGGTGGATGATTAGTAGTAGATGCAGTTGGATTTCGGTCTACTTATTTTGGCGTTCCGCCCATGCTTTTCAGCCTCTTCCTTTCTTTTGTAGCATAGTTAGCATTGCGGTGCGTTCATAATCCTGTCAATTTCCCTTCTGTAATTTGTTCACCTCGCATAGCAGTTTTATCGTCTTTTGGGAGAGAGACATCACTAGTGAACATCACGTATCCCGGTCCATATCCTCATCACTGTTTACACGCTCATTTACTTTTCTGCTTTTACTTTCAGTTGTTATCATTGTCCCTTGCGTTTGATCCTTTGTGAACAACAAGACCGAAGAGATTGACAATCTATCTGAACTTCGTTGGGAACAAAGTTATTTGTGTCTGTGTGCAGGTCCGCATCAGTTGCGCCGCTAACACCTACTTATCATCTCTGGAGTCCTACTGGAGACAAACCTCGGTATCTTTACTGAGGGAAATTTTCTGCTGTGCTACATCACACCTTCCACTTGGGGTTACCAACGAAGGGCGAGAAATCACTATCATCACCTCGCACATCACTGCCGTTTCAAGATCGGGGCTGCCTGGAGAAGCTGCTCTGGCACCCTGCCGGGAGAAGCTACCCCCTCCGGGAGACCATCCATAGCCATGGACGCCTCCCGTATGTACCGTGAGTAGTTTCCCTTGGACCATGGGTCCGTGACTAGTGGCTATGTGATCTATCTCTCCCTCCTTTGTGCTTCCACTTTCGAGTCCTCGTGAGCTGCCTCACATGATCGAGACATCTATGTAATTTCTGCTGTTGCTATGCTGAGTTTGTTGGGATCTGATGGATTATGAGACTATGTTCAGATTGTGATGAGTAATATATTTGGTTCTTCTCTTTTATATTTTGTTATTGAGTAAATTCTTGCATGTTCTCCGTTGCGGTATTTGCTTTGGCAAGTATTTTATTTGCAACTCCAAGAGAGAGCTTATGCTCGATTGTGGGTTCAACCCCTTGATGTCTAGCTTGAATGACAGAAACATGAGACTAGGGGATGTGATGTTGCCATCAGGGATAAAACAACGGTGCTTGTACCTACGGGTGCAAGGATTGTTTACTTTACGCAAAGTTCTTTTAATGCAGTTGTCTGTTGCTTTGAGTTTACACTTTGGGTGAGATTCGCAACTTAATATCAGCGAGATGTTCTGGATAGATATCTCAAGGTGGATGATTCGTAGTAGATGCAGATGGATTTCGGTCTACTTACCTTGGCGTACTGCCCATTGCTTTTGAGCCCTTCCTTTCTTTGCAGCATAGTTAGCATTGCGGTGCCTTCATAATCCTGTCAATTGCCCAACTGTGATTTGTTTACCTCGCTAGCACTTTTATCGTCTTTTGGGAGAGAGACATCACTAGTGAAAATCACGGGACCCCGGTCCATCTTCACATTATTGTTCACACCCTCAATTTACTTTCAGCTTTAATTTCCTTTGCACCTCTTATCTCTTGCGTTGATCCTTTGTAAACGACAAGGCCGGAGGAATTGACAACTCCACTGTACTCGTTGAGAGCAAAGTTATTTGTTGCTGTGTGCAGGTCCACGACAACACCCTAGTCAGGAAGCAATTTCTGACGACGTTGCCACCTACTTGTATCTCCTGAGTCCTACTGGTTCGATAACCTTGGTATCTTCACCGAGGGAAACTTGCTGCTGCACTGCATCTCAAACCTTCCACTTGGGGTAACCAACGAGGGGCGAGAAGCTATCAACTCATCTTTGGGTATTTGGAGTCTTTCGACAAATAAGAATTTCTTGAATTTTCTAGCAATATTGATTTTTCACCTTTTTCTACGATGCAAACAATAATAGACATAAATTAAAGCGAGGCACTGGGTTAATAGGTCAGTCACAAATATGTTGTAAAATGAAATGAAAGAGCATCAAAACACATAGCAAAGTTACACAAATAAGCATGGAGCAAGCGAAAATTATAAATAAGTTGAGATTTATCAACATGCACAAAGATCAAACCTCTGTAGTGTGTTGAAGCGACTCAGGTGTCCTATCGTTTCTGCTCAAGGTTGACATCAATGTAGATTCCATTCATCGGTCGTCTTTGCTCTGGACCTACATTAATGCTAACCCTGAAGCGGGTTGATCGCATGAATGTGCGACAATCGCTTCACGCGAGGATAGGGTTTTTCATACAAAGGGTCTTGAATGGGATTGGGGTGTTGAACACGTACTGACAGTTGAACAAACATCGTAATACTCCCAGGATTTGTTTTCGATTTACGAAAAAACGAATTTGTAGACTGACCCACAGACAAATTCATGCGTCCGACCAATTCAATCCAAATGTTTGCACACAATTTGACAATCGGCATTAAAGATGCACTAATACTTGTGAGTAGTTATTTAAGACGTATATATGTATTATTGCTAAGATTTACATACAAAACAATTAAAGAATAAACATACAATTCGTGTGTATGTACAATATTTGTTATTAAAAGTATAGGTTGTTTGCTATTACCCATAAAAAGAAAGAAAATAAAAAATCATAAAAGAAAAAACTTTCACGTAATTTGCACAAAAATTGCATTTTACAATATGCTAGAATAATTATGTATTAATAAAATCCCCCCACTATAGTATAATTTACAAACATACTTTCTTTACAATGAAAAATAAAATATAAAAGAAACAAGAACAAAATAGTGATAATTTCCAAAGAAGGATCTATTGGTGGCATTAGTATTATCCTCTAAAAATAAATAAATTATTTTTTGTATAATATGCTCGTATAAGCATATAATACTGGATTTTTTTGCAAAAAAAGAAGTTTCTTAAGAATGAATGAAATGACGGCATTGCATTACCTCCAGAGAAGAAGAAAAATGAAATGAAATTAGTAAACAATGATTTTAACATTATTAATTACTGACATTAATATTATCCATTAAGATAAAAGGAACTAAAAATATACAACAAACAATGTAAATTTGCATTCAATTTAAACAAAATCTTTTTTTATTATATGCAAGAATAATAATGCTTAATGTAAAATTTGCATTCAATGTACACAAAATTGTTTTTTATTATATGCAAGATAAGCATGCAATATATTTTTTCACAAAAAACTTTCTTAATAAGGATTGACTTAGTGGTATTGAAATTACCTTAAAGTATAAAGAAAATAAAATAAAACTATTAAAACAAAAATAGTGAAGTTTTTTAAGAAAAAATAAATTAGTTGCATCGTTATTACCTTTTAAGAAGATAGAAATGAAAAAAAAACAAGAACAATATTTTTCCATAAATTACAAAGAAATTGTATTTTTTATAACTTGCAAGTATAAGTATATAATAGTGGATTTTGGCAAAAAAATAATGTACTAATTTCTAATGAATTAGTGGCATTAATATCACCATTAAAGAATAAGAAGAAAATAATAATAGTGAATTTCTTAAGATATAATATATTAGGGGCTTTGGTGTTACTCTTTAGGAAGAATGAAAATGAAAATAGAATCACAATAGTGTATTTTTTCTAATGAAGAATGCATTAGTGGCGTTGATATTCCCACTAAACATAAATAAAATGAAACAAATTCTAAAGCAAACAATGGTAAAATTCTGCACACATTATACAAATAATCGTGCTTTAAAAATATGGAAGAATAAGCATATAATATTGGACATATTGTAAAATAATCCTAATTAGGAATGAATTAGTGGCTTAGAAATTATCCTTAAAGGAGGTAAGAATGAAATTTTAACTAAATTAAAATCAATAATTTGATTTTGTTACGGAAAATGAATTAATGGCACTGGTGTTTCTCTTTAAGAGAAAAGATAATGAAAACAAAGATCAAACAAACTTGCACACAACTTTATACTAAAATTTCACTTCTTATAGTATGCAAACAATAATCGTATAATAGTGCAGTTTTCGCACATGCGACATACTCCCTCTTTTCAGAAATGGATGACATGGTTTTAGTTCAAATTTGAAGTAAAACTATGTCACGTATTTGTGAACAAAGGAGTAATTCTTATGTGTATACCCTTACACTCACATAACATCCCCCAAACACCCACAAAATAAAAATAAATAAATAAAACTAATAAAGTAAAACAAAATCAATATGAAAAAATTCATAAAAACATAAAAGAAAAAGGAAAGAGGGCAAGACTGGGTGTGGCACATATCATGGGCTTCAGACCAATAACAATATATACAAAAAAAAGTAGTAAAGCAGCTCACAGAGTGCACCATGAAAGAAAAGAGCAACAGCCAACGAATTGACTGATCCAAAATCTATTTCCAGGCAATTTACATTCAGCTAAAATGGTGGTACGTACGTCCCTGAGCCCCAAAATGGTAGTACGGCCCTGACACCGCCAGACGAGAAAAAGGGCATTCCGAGAGGGTAATCCGGAGACAGGCTGTGATAATATCCTCCAAAACTTCTAGAAAGATAAACCTCTCCAACGGATGTGCACGATTTGTGGGCGCAGCTGCCCACTTCCTCCAAGATTTACACTGCGTCCATCCATCTACCTCCACGATCTCCTCAAAACACCACCAAAGCCAAACACTTGTCACCACTGGCTTGAGCTACCTTGCCTGTGCGGCTTACCTTCAACCATGGCCATGGCAGCTATATATGCATTAGGTAGACCTAGTTAACCTTGCGCATAGCAGTTTTCCGCGATCCTACGTCGTTGACGACGATCGAGATCGCATCGCCGATCACCGGCCGGCCGGCGGACTCCACTCATTTGTGAATCTCCGTCGTCTCTGGTAGTACAACTTCAGCGTTTGTACGTGTTTCCACAGATCGAGCCATGCTTTCTCCCCGCCGCATGTTGACGCCGCGTCGCGACCCCCTAACGCCGGCTGCGTCTTGTTGAGCGTCATGGCCAGATGCCGCCCCGTCCCCAGCCGCCGCCGCCGGCGTACAAGCACTTCTGCAGAGTGTGCAACAAGGGGTTCACCTGCGGCAGCGCGCTCGGCGGGCACATGAGGGCCCACGCCGTCGTCGACGACGGCCCCGGCGCGGACGACGACGACGACGAGCCCGTCTCGTGCGAGGATGGCGGGCCGTCCACCACGGCGACGACGACCCACGTCTACGCGCTCCGGGCCAACCCTAACCGCCTCACCAGGGGCTGCCAGGTGTGCAAGAACTGCGGGAAGGAGTTCTCGTCCATGGAGCTCTTCCTGGAGCACGGCAAGTGCACCTCGGGCGAGGACGACGACGCCGACGCCGACGGCGAGTCGCCTCCGTCCGCGGCCGACGAGGAGGAGGACGCGTCCGTGCGCGCCGGCGGGTGGTCCAAGGGGAAGCGCTCGCGTCGCGCCAAGTCGATCGCTGGTGGCGGCGACGATGCAGCGCCCGCGACGTCGGCGGCGCCGTCCGGCGAGGACGAGGAGGAGGATCTGGCGAACTGCCTCGTCCTGCTCTCGTCGTCCAAGTCGGACAAGGCTGGCGTCGTCGCCGAGGCGGACCAAGAGCCGTGCGCGCCGCCGGCGAAGCACGGGAGAAGGCCTCATCTACAGCCGCAGCAGCCCTCGTCGATGCTCGTACCGGCGCCGGATCAGGCGATGGTGCTGCCCCTGGCGTTGCCCGCGCCGCAGTACGTCACGCCGGTGCCACGTGGCTTGTTCGAGTGCAAGGCATGCAAGAAGGTGTTCACTTCGCACCAAGCTCTCGGCGGGCACCGAGCCAGCCACAAGAAGGTCAAGGGGTGCTTCGCCGCGAAGGCCGAGAGCGGCGCCGGCGAGCCACCTCACCACCACGCACCGCCCGCCGATCCCGGTGAAGAAAAGGGCAATGCCGCCGCCGCCGCCGATGCCATGCATGCAAGTGGCGGCGCTGATGCCAGGACGAACGTCAATGCGACGACCGGTGGCGACACGACGAACGCCGGGACGAGCGAGGCCACGCCATCCTTAACAATGGCCATCACGGCCACCGACCATGAACCTCCGGCCGGCGCACTGGCCATTGCACCGTTCAAGAAGAAGGCCAAGATGCACGAGTGCTCCGTCTGCCACCGCCTCTTCTCCTCGGGCCAGGCGCTCGGAGGCCACAAGCGGTGCCACTGGCTCACCTCGGGGACAGGGGAGCACGCCACCATCACATCCCTGACAGCCGAGGGCCTAGTCGCCGCCGCCGGCCACCAGCTCACTCTCCGGCCACTTGTGGACGCTCCGGAGCCGGGGCTGGATCTCACCATCGCGGCCAACCCGCTGCCGGTCTTGGCCAGCTCGAGGGTCGCCGAGGTGGGAACCAGCTCGCTCCACCTCGACGCGTCCCCGTCGCTCTACCTGCAGCCAGCGGCGGCGCCGAGCAACCCCAGCCAACCGAACAAGATGGCGGCGACGAGCAGCCACAACGGTAACGACGCCGTGACCCCGCGCGAGGCCGCCGAGGACGAGGCCGACAGCACGACCGTCAAGAAGGCCAAGCTTAGCGATCTCAAGGACGTGAGTGCAGCCGGGGAGACGACGCCGTGGTTGCAGGTCGGCATTGGCTCCACGTCGGCCGGCGGTGACGGGAAGAGTGCTCCGGAATGAGCCGACTGAACCTGAACGAGACACACCGATATGGTACATACTTATTTTGTTATTTTTATGGACTAACAGTAGCGTATAAGTGTAGCATTTGCGTATACTATTATTTTCGCAAGCGTATGTAACTACTAAGTGTAGCATATTAAGAGTACGTGATTTTTGCACCAACAAAGTGTGTATGTATGATCGAGGAACCAGTTTTGTCAGGCGGCTATTCTAAGCAAATAAGATCAGATGCACCATCAAGGCGTAGAGCACTACAATTCCACAAGTGAGGAGGAAATCAGCCATATAATGTGGTTAGTGGATTTTTTTTATCTACGTATAGTTTTTCACAAAAAAATAATCAAATTTGTAGACATGTGTCTCTTTGTGAGTCTGATCATTCTTTTAAGTGGCAAAAGTCATGTGCGACTGCCGACTCTGAATCCTCGCGAGTCTTATGCACTGATTTCATTAAATTTTAAACTTCACAACTTTATTGAATGTATATGATTTTTGAATTCTTTTTTCTTCACAAAAAAATAAGATATCAAATTTGTGTGGGGATAGTTTATTTTGCCAGATTTGCTAGGGCACATCTAGATGTGCCCTAGGATAGAGCGCATCTAAGTTCAATCAAACTAGAAAGAAAAAAATATTAAAAAATATCTAAATATATCTTCATATAAAATCAATTTATGTCTCTTATAAAGCAAAATCCCACTAAGATGCATTTATGGTGTATATCTCAACATGCAAGTTATCCATATCATCCATTATTGTAGTCAATCATTTATCCATGTCATCTACTAACCAAATCCTATTAAGATGCATTTATGGTATCTATATTAACATGCAAGCTATCCACATCACCCACTATTATGGTCAATGACTTGTCCATGTCATCCACTTTTATTTACATGGATCTATACCCTTTCAATTTACATTGTAGAGTGCCTATAGAGATTTCCGCTGCAACGTGCGGGGTATTCTTCTAGTAGTATAGAACTTAGATGTGCTCTATCTTATGGCACATCTAGACAAACCATTTATTTGCATCACATGGCTAACGGAA
The DNA here is from genome assembly GCA_950022295.1 of Bromus sterilis. Classification (NCBI taxonomy): domain Eukaryota; kingdom Viridiplantae; phylum Streptophyta; class Magnoliopsida; order Poales; family Poaceae; genus Bromus; species Bromus sterilis. Next base: position 14,373,871 of record OX465596.1, read on the forward strand.
CTTCTAAATCTCACTCAATTAAATTTACTACTATTTAGGCTGTTCACAAAGGGGAGTAACTTAAAGTAGTAACATACACGTATTACAAGTCTATGTTACTACCTTCACAATGGTTAGTAATTTTTTTTATCTAAGTTACCACAAGCTCTTCTCTCCTCATTAACTACATACCACATAAGAAAATATGTCTTGAATGTGTGATGTTACTACCTAAGTTACTCTTATTGTGGCCAGTCTTACCCCTCCGATCATTCATCAATATCCGTACATGGGATGTATTGTTTTTGTAGTAGGGTTCTGTGGAGCTGAAGAGATGACCTAGACCAGCATGGCTTTTTTTATTTAGCTTTTTAAAGGTTATTATTATTATTATTATTGAGTTGAGTCTATTTTCTTTTGGCACCGGGGGAGACAGTAGGTTTTTCGTTTTGTCTACGAATCATTTGGAAATATAGAAGAATAGAACCTATTCTGAGCCATATAATACATTACAGACGTGTATCCTTACGGTGAAACATTTACATCGTTTTTCAAATGTTATTTTTTTGTAAATATTGAAACCATTTTAAGTATTGATTGAATGGTGGTTGGCTACTTCCCCACCACATAATATAAGATCATTTTGCAAGCTAACAGTATTATGGATAGAGGGAGTAGTTGTTAACCATCACGTGCAATCGCCCATGGGCCTAGAATCAGCCCATTTGTTTATTTCTTCATTATTTCATGTAGAAATTCATTCATTAGAAGCTATTTATTGTTCTTTCATTTTTTTTCCTTTTTTATTATATTTTCTTATAAAAATAAGATATGTTTAATAAAAACAGAATGAAACAATAGGTCTGTACCACTTGTGCGGGTGTTGTAATTGAACATATTAAGGTCGAGGAGTAGACGCCCTCTTAGGCATGCCACATGGCAGCTCAGAGTTGGTCGGCACTGTAGATTTTTTTCTCAAAGTTTTTTTTACTTTTTCATACTTTTTTGGAAACTTTTTTTTAGAAAATCTTGAATAAACATAGAGAACTCCTCGTAGTTTTGAAGGAAAGTAATAAAGACACCAATTCCAGTTGCACTTTGACTAGAAGAAGTACCTGGAATCTATCTATATCTATATCTCTTATAAGACAAAACCCCACTAAAATGCATTTAAGGTGTCTATCTCAACATGCAAGCTATCCACATCACCCACTATTGTATCCAATCATTTGTCCATGTCATCCACTAACAAAACTCAACTAACATGCATTTTTGGTATTTGTCTCAACATGCAAGCTATCCACATCACTCATTATTGTATCCAATCATTTAACCATGGCATCCACTAACAAATTCAACTAACATGTATTTGTGGTATCTATCTCAACATGCAAGCTAACCATAACACTCATTATTATATTCAACAATTTATCCATATCATCCACTTTCATTTACATGAATTTTATACCCTTCCAATTTACATTGTAGAGTTCTTATAAAAATTTCCGCTGCAACGCGCGGGGTATTCTTCTAGTATCTTATAGAACAAAACCCCACTAAGATGCACTTATGGTGTCTATTTCAACATCCAAGCTATTCACATCATTCATTATTGTAGCCAACCATTTATCCATGTCATCCACTAACAATATACTACTAAAATGCATTTATGGTATCTATCTCAACATGCAAGCTATCCATCACCCACTATTATAGTCAATCATTTGTCCATTTCATCAACTTTAATTTACATGCATCTTATTATATTCTTTCAATTTACATCGTAGACTTTTTATAGAGATTTCCGCTGCAACACGCGTGTATTCTTCTAGTTTATTTACATTGAAAAGCAACATCATATAAAATTTTAGGACCAAAAATCAGCATGTCATTGATAAGAGTGTTGCCCTGAATAGGAAATGCCTCAGGGGAAGATAAAGTAACAAGAACAAAATTTGCAGAGGCATCAATAACAAGGTCAACAGAGTCAAGCAGGTTAAGACCAGAGAATTTTGTAGAGCACTGACAACAACATTTATATGATGAGGCAAAGAGTTCTTCCTTTGAAGAGAGCATCATTCCTGGCTTTCCAAATGCACCACAAAAGATTTAATATGTTAGACATAGATGCATTAGGATGACCAGAGTTAATAAGGTTGCATGGTTGATCCAAAAGTACCCTCTATTTATAGCCAAAGGCACAATGAATTGCCGGTTTGGCAAATTGGGTCTACTTGGGCATGTTGTCGATTTACCTTTGGTAAGGTTTGCTAGGAGCAAGTTGTGAAACAAATTGAAAATCCAGAACAAGTTTTGTGGTCCTTTGGATAGAATAAAAGGATAGTTGTAGAAATTTCAATATTCCAATTGTTTTCTTGATTAAATTCTTATGTTCAGGAATGAATGGAAAGTCAGAGAAATCTCACGTTGTATATTTCGTTTTGTCCTAAAATTTTTTCCTTTGTTATGCATTTTTACCAGTTTCCTTTGACTAAAGGGTAAATTTGGCACATAAAAAACATATACACTTTCAATTTACACGACTCTATCAAACAATATGAAAAATGGATGAGTGCGGCAACGCGCGCCATCAACGATCTATTTAATATATACAGTACAGTCATTGGCAATACATAATTTAGACACGTAGCAATGGTACAACCAAGGCCCTCGTGTTTCTTCCGGTCCTCTTCCTCTTGTTGCGAGGCGTTGGGGCGGGGGGAGGAGGGGGATCCAACATCCCAAGAGATGACTTGGAGATCAACTTTGATCCCTTCTACACTGGGAACGGGTACATCAAAATTAAGGACGTGGGTATACAAATGACACAACCTTGTTTTTCTCCCCCTGCATAACATACAATTTTAACACATAATCTTTTCTACCCAAATAGGTGTACAACGAGGTGGTAACCTTGAGTACCTACAATGTATAAGGAAAGGCGGTCCTGACACGATAGACTAGGGAGAAGCGACCGACCCCAAGCGGCTCCTGCTCGTCGCTTGGGGCTGAGGAGGCGACTTCACAAAGCTGGCAATAAGGCAAGACAACATGTGCTTGGCGTGGTTCACTGACAAAGCCAGCAGGTGACACGGGAACCCAGGGAAACATTTGAGAGTGGCCAAAAATGCATAACCATGTTCATGAACCAAGAAGCCAAGCATCCATGCCTAAAATATGGGCATACTCATTTCCTCCTTTTAGATCATGAGGGGGGCAACCCCCCCCTAGGTGTACAACAAGGCGTTAGCCTTGAGTACCTACAATGTGTACAGAAAGCCGGTCATGGCAATAGACCGAGGAGAAGCAACCGGCCCCAAGTGGCTTTTGCTTGTTGCGCTCGGGGTCTAGGAGACGACTTCACAAAGCTGGCCATCAGGCAAGATAATCTGTACTTAGCAGGGATCACTGACAAAGCCAGCAGGTGACAGGAGCAACCCGGGCAAAATTTGAAGTGTGGCTAAAAATGCATAATCATATTCATGAACCAACAAGTCAAACATCCATTACTAAAATATGGGGTGCAGTCCATATTCAGGAACCAACGAGCCAAACATCCATATATAAGTAGCATGTGCTCCACACGCGTTCAGATATACAATAAAAATACAAGATTTAAAACAAAGTGTTATATAATATAAGACATAAAGACAAGTTGTTCCTACAAATAATATATTCTAAGCAAAATAAATTAATGTGATATCATCAAATGGATTAATAGAATGTAATTTGATATTATTCAAATGAAATACATTGTCAATATTTTCCACATAAAGTTCACATGTGCCATATTGTTGTATTTCTTGTGGAATATGATTGTTATGGCAAGGTAGGAATATGCCAATAGAAATAGCTTGAATGACTTCAAACTATATCAAAAATCCAATACCAGAAAAATAATATGTAGAAAAGAAATCTAGAATGTGATTACAAAGTCATGCGAAAAAATCTAGAATGTGATTACAAAATAATGTGTATAAAAGAAATCTAGAATGTGATTACAAAGTTAAGTGAGATGATATGTACATAAGTTAACTGAAGTAAAGACCGTGAAGCATCTCCTTCACAAGAAGAAAATTATCCGGAAATTGTGTTTGGAGCTCAAGCTTCATTGAGCTCTTAATTTTGAAAATTGAAAACATATTTTTTTTATATTTTAAAAAATCTGATTTTTTTTACACACATACATATGGATGTATATTACTTGTTTGGAAAGTTTTACAGTAAAATACATTTGTATACGAGCTACACAAAAATAATGAAATCATGTATTTCTAGCACTTGTAATATTCACTATTAAAGTACATTAATTTGGTTTTTATGCAGCTTGAACCAAAGCGTATTTCATCACGAAATTTTCCAAAAATGTAATATACATATGTATGTTCATGTGTGATTTTTTATAGAATTTTTTGAAAATTGAAAAAATATTTTTTAATTTATCAGATACAAGCTCCATAGAGCTCGAGCTCCAAAAGGCTACACTAAAAAATTATCCCCTTACTTGGCGTTGGTTATACTACTACCTAGATCAATCGTTCATAAAATATTTTCACTGAATGGACAAATGCACTTCCGGCAGGGTCAAGCTATTCACTCCACCTAGAACCACTCGAACTGGCGGGCTTCTGGAAATATCAGGTAGCTCCTGGCTGGTTCACGCAACGGGTTTGGGTTAGAGTATTTTTTTAACACAGTACAACATATACGCTCGGAAATATACTGACTCCAAGGTGTAATCAATTAAAAATGCTGGTGAATTCTGACGTGCAATTGGTCTGGCTGCAACTGTGATTAATAACCGCTTAACTGTTTGGTTCTAATGTTTTTGTATTGGTTTCTAAAGAACCGCACCATTCTCCGGAAGAGGTTTGACATCCGCATTTTTGGATACAGTGTGCCAGCACCACTCGAAACTTTTGAAGAACTGGTTTCAAGGTTAACATTTTTGGCCATCGTGGAGTCCAGATATAACTTACTGTTGGCAATGCTGCACAACACAAGATTATTTTTTGTTAGCTGATTAATAATGGGCAAAATATGTTTTCACGAAGTATATGCGTACCATTTAGCACAGCTGAATATTTAGAGTAATATGCGTGATATTCACTTAATCAGCACAGTACTACTACAAGCTCTGAAACAATTCTGATGCAAACTTGATCGAAGATAGTGAAATCATATCGACACGGTCGCCCCGGCCTGCTACATATAAGCTGTCTCAGTTCCTAGCCTCTTCTCGGATGTACGCACGGTTTGGCTATGGCGATGGCGATGGCCGGCCGGCCGGGAGGGGAAACGAAACGAGGAGGCATATGCGAATGCGACGTGTCGACGAGACTGGCTAGGTGGCTTCAAAGCGTGCGTAGGCGGACAAGCAGCCATGAAAAGGACGAAGGGTGTAGGCGTAGGCGACCTTCTCTTTGGCCCTGTTTGGATACTCTAACTCGATTAGAGGTTAGAGTTAGATTCTAACTCTAGACTAACCCTAAACTAACTTTAACCAAAGAGGTGTTTGGATGGTGGGGTTAGATTTGCAATAAATGTATCATTTTCAATCATTTGACTACTTTATTCGGGATTTGATTGGTGGAGGTAGAGGGAAACTTAACTTTTTTTGGGCCCCACCTAACTCTAACCCAAATAAGCACCTCTTGGGTGGGTTAGATTTTTTGGGTGGGTTAGATGCATCTAACCAACTCTAACCCTCCTGTTTGAATGTTTTGAGGTTAGTTTGGTATAATCTAACCAACTCTCACTCTAACCCATGAAACCAAACAGGGCCTTTATCTTGACCCGATCCATGCATGCCGATGCAGGCGAAGCAATCCATCGTTCTCATCCGAACAATTTCGCTAAACCCAAGGAGGGCATGCATTTACTTCCCCTGCCTCATAAAAGCACGCTTGAAATTGTTTCCAGCACAGATGCACTTGTGGATAGGCACCGCAAAAGTAAACTTACATCGTGTCTTGTCTGAGCAGTTAGTTCTTCCGCAAATGCTGCTCGATTCGGTTTCTATTTGGTTAGAGCATGGTTAATAGTATAGCCAGCCGCTGGCTATAAGAAGATATCATGTCATCTATAGCTAATTTTATAGTCAATAAGTACAATATTAAGGCTGGTCCCAATGGAGAGTAACTAAGCAGTAACATAGAGTCCAACTCAACAATTTTGCTTATGTGGCAACGAGTTAATAAGGAGAGAGATATTTGTACTCCCTCCGTTCCGGTGTATAGGACTCTTAGTGAAAATCTATTTGTTCCAAAACTACCAAGGAACAAGGCTTGTAATCATTAATTAGCCTAATTAATAGGCTCGTAATAACTCCTAACCATTCTCCATTCCTATTTTCTAGATGGTGAAAAACATATTGACCAATGCATGACTGGTTAGCATGCATGTATTTAATACAATAATCTTACATTCTTAAGAAGTTGCTCCCCACTACTTCTAATTCTCTCAACATGCACACACTCCACCTCATCATGCATGCCACATCACCCTCCACTAGCATATTTTTTTCAACATGCAAGCATGTCACCTCATCATCCAACATGCATGACAAAGATCCACCTCAATATGCCATTATACATAATAAAAACCCACATACAACATGCATGCATGGGAATTTTTACTTTATTGTGATATTTATATTAAGTCCATATATTAGTTTAAAAGTTATTGTTTCAAATCTTACATTCTTAAGAAGTTGCTCCCACTACTTCTAATTCTTTCAACATGCACACACTCCACCTCATCATGCATGCCACATCACCCTTCACTAGCATATTTCTCTCAACATGCAAACATGCCACCTCATCATCCAACATGCATGACAAAGACCCACCTCAATATGCCACTATGCATAATAAAAACCCACATACAACATGCATGCATGTAATTTTTTTATTGTGATAGTTATATTAAATACATATATTAGTTTAAAAGTTATTGTTTCAAATATACATGCTTCATTTAACCAAACATTTTCACTGAAATATTTTTAAAAGAAATTCTGCAACAACGTGCGGGACATCATCTAGTTAATCAAAAGGTCACTCATAGGAGGAAGCATACGGAATGCCGTGATTGATCCTAGCCAATAAAAATTCGCCTTGGTCGCGATGCAATATCTAATAAGAGCATGGTTAGAGCATGGTTAATAGTATAGCCAACTGCCGGCTATAAGGAGATGTCATGTCATCTATAGCTAACCTTATAGTAAACAAGTATAATAAGAAGGCTATAAGGAATAGTACTTTAGCAATATATTGCCCACATGTCTATCTCACAAAGTGCCTAGGAGCACGTGTTGCGGCTGGCTACTAATTAGTAGCCCGCTTCTCTTCTCTCTCTTCTTCTCTCTCTTCCAACTAAGCAACAATATATTATTTCCTTATAGCCCGCCCAGTCAGCTCTATTGTACTTGCTCTTAATAGTATAGCCAGCTGCTGGCTATAAGGAGATGCCATGTCATCTATAGCTAACCTTATAGTCAACAAGTACAATAGTAAGGCTATAAGGAGTACTACTTTATCAACATATGGCCCACATGTCTATCTCACAAAGTGCCTAGAAGCACGTGTTGCAGTTGGCTACTAATTAGTAGCCCGCTTCTCTTCTCTCTCCTCTTCTCTCTCCTCCAACTAAGCACAAATATACTATTTAATTCCTTATAGCCAGCTGACTAGACACTATTGTACTTGCTCTAAGCCCTACACACCGAAACAGAGGGAGTAGTAACTATGCTAGTTACTTGCTCTTTGAGTAATATCACACATACCAAGACAATATGAGTCTATAATCTAATAAATGAAATCTTATATGACACTACATATATGTTACTAGCCATTGTGAAGGTAGTAACATAGACTCGTAATCCATGTATGTTACTAGTCTAAGTTACTCCCCATTGTGACCAGTCTAAGACTATAAAGAGTACTAATTTAGCAATATATGACCCACATGTCTATCTCACAAAATGCCTAGGAGCACGTGCTGCAGCTGGCTACTAATTAGTAGCCCGCTTCTCTTCTTTCTCCTCTTCTCTCTCCTCCAACTAAGCATAAATATATTATTTTAATCCTTATAGTCAGCCGACTAGGCACTATTGTACATGCTCTTAAAAGATTTCGTGAAGTACTTCCACATGTTCTTTTTAGTTTGCATGCTAAATTTATCCAAAGTTAAATTTTATAAAGTTTGACCAACTTTATATGAAAACATGTCAACATCTACACTACTTAAGTTACATAACATAAAAATTGAATTCATGATGATTCTAATGACATAAATTTTGCATTACGAATGTTAATATATCTATTTCTATAAATTAGTTAAATTTTGATGAATTTTGACTTTAAAAAAAATTCTTATATACTCCCTTCACTCCTAAATATAAGATCTATTGGAATTTTTAGTATGAACTACTTACGGATTAAAATAAATGAATCTACACTCTAAAATATGTTTATATACATATGTATGTAGTTCGTATTACTTTGTTGAAGTATCAACTTGATTTTGATTCACCTGCACTAAACTAGTAGGCATGTTTGGTCTGAAAATCAAACTATATTCTTCATTAATGTAAGAACTCGTGGCTAATGCTAAATTCATTACATTTCACAGGCGTGGTAATATTTTGAGCAGAAAAAATTAATCACGGCATAATGCAACCTCTATCACCAATCTGCAGTGGCGGATCCAGCCCAGCAAACCACCCCGGGCCCCCTTTGCATATTGTAGTAGTTGCTACAGTATTTTTCTACGAAAACAAAGGCTTTGGGCCTCATGCCCCGGGCCTAGGCCCCCCATCTGGGGCCTAGATCCGACACTGCCAATCTGTACACGCCAATAACTGTTTCTTAAGAAAAAAACATGCCAATAACTTGAGTTCCCCATTTTTTCAACAAACTATTATACAAGAAATTCTATATGCGGTATCTACTCCTTCATATAGGTAGCAACTTTTTTTTGCAAATTATACCATATCAACCCAAAAAGGCACCTTTCTTTTTTGCTGTGCAATAAAACCGTGACTCTCAAACCAGAAAATCTGTGAATTTTCTTTGAGCACATTTCTAAATGTGCAGCACAAACACATACATTATTTTGAATTGGGAAAAACAAATCTATGAGTACTTTTTTGTTTGCTTTTGATTAAGAAGGAAATACTAGAGAAATTATTGATTTAGTATTATTAGATTTAAAAGTTGAAAATCAAGAGGGAACCGACATATCTCCATATCTGTTGGAGGTAATTTCGGCAGATCCCTCGATAAGGTATCCTAAGCTAAATGATCAAGAATCGATGGTAATAGGAGACATAGAGTTATCTAGGTTGAGGTTCTTTGAAGAGATAAAATTCTACTTCTTGTTTTCTATTATGATGAAGTGTATGCAAAATACAATGTTCCAAAAAATTGTTGCGTTCATTCTACTAGCCCAACCCCCTCGGTTTATATACAACGTTGAAGGATCCTAGCGTTACATTATTCCTAGGTACCTACGTATAAGATCAACTCTACCAGACCCCTTATCCGTCGCGGATCCTTAAAAATCTCGCCGATTTACAGTTTCGTGGGGTAAAAACGGCCCGAACAGAGCCCTTATCGGCCCCGGGCCCGTAAAACATTTTGCAGTGGCCGTAAATCGTTTTGCAGTGGCCCCGCCTCCAGGTAGAGGAGTACGACCGCCGCACCTCCTCCGGCGTATGGCGGTCCTTAAGCACGGGTAGCTCCTCTGGCGCTGGGAGCTCCCGCTCGTTTCCGTGCGCCATCAAGCTGGAGCTAGAGGACGAGCCGCCACTGTGCGTCGTCAAACCTGGAGACGAAATAAGAGCCTGCGGCACGACCGCGTCACCGGGACGGAGGACTTCCTTCCTCCCTCCCAGGCGGATGTAACCGAGGCGGTGATTGTCGCGCGCAGTTCCGGGAGGAGGCGGAGGCGCGCCGTCGGCGAGACGAGAAGATAAAAAAATCTCCTCTACGAGCAGGGGCTCTCCATCGCGTGTGAGTTCGAGGCCAAGCAAGACGGACGGCGTCGCGAAATCTATGAGCAAGAGAAGACCTTCGTCGATCTCGGCTCCGACGACGACGAATGAGCTCCACTGCCTCGTCACTGCACCCGGAGAGCTTCGATGAGCTGATTTTGGCTTGTTTTAGGGTTTGGCGGTGAGATGACTAGATTAATGCTATGTATGAATCGATGATGATGAACTATGCGATGTAATCGAACTATGCCGTCGCGAAATCTGTTCTTCGTTTCTCCCGCGAATCAATTTTTTCAAAATTCATGGGTCGATATAAGGGTTCTGTTCTGCCACAGCCAATTCCATACCTTAAACCACGCTTTTGTCGATTCTTATCACGGTCTTAATGGTCCACATGATAAGGGTTCTGCAAGAGTTGGTCTAAAAGTCAATATCCTCTACGATTCCATATTCTTTTTTTATGCCAAGTCTTCTAAAAATCTTCCTTTATTGATCCTGGGACCCTTCTACTGGATCGCTGTCGGGGGATAGTTCTCTGGCAGCCAGTTTAGAGCAACTCTAGCAGATGCGTCATCCCGCCGCCAACCCGTATATATGCGAGCTTTTTGGCGGACAGGGGCGAAGTTTTGGTCCTTAACAGAACCACCATAATTGGCACGACCCATAAACCGCCACTTCATCCGCTATATCTAGGGCTTGCCAGTGCTTTAGGGTTTCCGTCTCTTATCCATTCCCCCCTTCACCGCCGTAATATTTTTCCTCCGTCGCTTGCAGTCCACTTCTCCGACGAGAAATTACATGGCTCTTGGTGCAATAGGAGGCCCCGGTCATGGGGCAAACGGCGGCGGCCGTGGTGGCCGCTCCATTAGCTCGACTCAGGCCCCGGGTTTGTTCGGTCGAGCGCTCGCCGGTAATGCCGCTGGCCGCTCTTGGAATCAGTTCATGCACCTCATGAACTACCTCTCCCCCTACACGGTCGCCTGTAGCGACGCCGACATGGCACTTCGCGAGGCCACTAACGTTGTGATACGCGGTGATGTCGGCGCGCTGGGCCGCCACGTCGTCGCCGAGCAGCGCTACATGGAGGCCAGCACTTGCTTCAACGACAACGAGTAAGGAGCCACCGTGAAGAGCTTCGACTATATACTACCCAGGCGATCTATCTACCAAATATTAGGTGTTCATTTTTCAGCGTTTATGTGTTCCGACGATGTTTCGACTAGTTTGTACCGTCAAGCTAATTTTTAATATAAATCTGCAAATATGCCGTATGTGTTTGCCGCATCTTTTCTACCAATTTTCGTACTGCAAAATCGCTTTGCGGCGACCAAATTTGCGGGGTGAACTTTTAGCGTTTCTGCTAGAGTTGCTCCTACCTCACCGCCGGACCCACCCTGTCCCTATTTGCGTGCTGCCCATTGCGCAGAATAGCCGGCGACGCAGCAGTACGTTACGCAGGCACGTCGGTGGCATGGAGGTTGAACTGAGCAGCGGGGGCGAGGCCTTCGCCTTTGTTCGACCGCCCGTGCGTGAACGACTCGGCGGGTATACGGCGACGACTATTGGAACAATAATGCTACACGTACAGGATATTACGGACGTTTTACAGGCTGACTAGGAAGCGTTCTGACGTGGGCTGCGAGCGCGCGCCGAAGAGAAAAAAATGATTATGCCAAAAAGGAGGTTCTGTCCTTTTTTAAAAAACATGGTTCTCTCCTTTCCTTTCTCTCCCAAAGCGACGGACGGCTCTCCCAGATGGACAGATCGGCCAAGCTATCTCCTCTAGTTCCCCATGGATGCGATCTCTTTCGAGGCGCCAGGATGTGCTACTTTGAGGCGGCGAGGCGACCAGCGGACCACTTCCTCATTTGATGCCCCATGGTTGCCTGATCCTCCGTTGCGTCGAGGCGATCCCCTGTTCGTCGGCAGTTTCACGGCCGTCTCCTACAGGGCGGCGAGGCCATCCCCTGCTCGTCGGAAGCGTGATGGCCGGCTCCTCCAGAGAGGCGAGGCGGCCTCATCGTATAGACGCTGGGGGCGCCGTGGAGCCCATGGCGGCGCTCGTCGTGCGGGGGCTGACGGTGCTGGTCCACCTACTCCTGAGCGTGCAAGGGGCGAGCTCGACGATCTCATGCCCCCGCAGCTGGGCCAGATCGACGAGTTGCAGCGCCGAACTGGTAGCTTAGCGGTTTTCCTTCCTGCCAATATGAATTTTATGCAGGCTCTGAATTTTGTTCAAGGACTGAATTTTGTTCTGCTTTGCAGGGAGAGGAAATTAGACAGTTCAGCAGTAGTGGTATTCGCTATGCAATCATACAAGAAGCATGAAGTGTAGTTTCATCGAATCGAAAGAGACCAAAATCAGTGACCTCGGAAGATCTGGAATGTGCAACTTCCGTACATAATTGCCCATGTAGTTGGTGTTGATTGTAACATGTACTTCTCCTTATATGAATTTTTGCGGCTGTAAAATCTGACCTTATGAATAAATTCAATATACAAGATTGGTTGCTTCTTGAATAATTGAAGGATGGTAAAGCCTGTGACTTATGTAGTTATATATATGTTGTGATCATAATATTCCAACTAGAATCATGAATAAGAAATCTGTCCAGTTGGAAACATCCTTGTGTATTACTTTTTGTCTTTGATTGTTGAGATTTATGAGATTGATAAATAAAGAGTATCTGTCAGTTTAGACAAGATTGACATGGAATTCACCTTACAGCACATAATCCTGAAGCACATGAAGAGAAGGGCATATCATACATGTACATGAATTTAGAGTTTCTGTCAATACATGGAAGCCATCATACACTAATACTTGAAAAAAAAATCAGTTGGTATATAAGGCTCCCAGTGATGTGTGCACATATGGCATATCCATGGCAAATTACAAATCTGTGAGATAAAAAACTCTCATTCATGGGAGTTAATGGAAGCCATCATACACTAGTACTTGAAAAAAACAGTTGGTATATAAGGCTTCCAGTGGTGTGTGCACATATGGCATATCCATGGCAAATTGCAAATATGTGATATAAAAAACTCTCATTCATGAGAGTTAGCTAGCGGCAATGCACACACACATATCCACAAAAAAATGCAAATGTATAACAATCTGATAAAGCAATTTTGGTACACTATAGAAAAACCTGATGATAAAACATAAATTTAGTGCCCTGGTGTCTATCAGCTATTACATTAAAGTTGCCAAGTGCATAGAAACTACTGCATCCAACCACTTGAAATTACATGAATCATGTCAAACTCTGATCCACTGTATTGTTGAGCCCTCCTATTCCATCAAAATGTAACTCAGCAGAACTGGGCTCTACAGTCGATCCTTGCTGAACTTGATACAACATACTTGTATATTGTCCTAGGATTGGAGGCATAACCATTGTCGATGAATCTCCAAATGGTACTGTAGTTGATCCTTGAGGGAGATTTATGTTGCCAGTGTTAATGCCCACAGGGAATGATTCCTGCTCCAAAGTACGTGATAAAATGACATTGATTCTCAACTGTTTACTAGAAATAAAAGGATGAGAAACAAAGATACCTGAAGTGTGCTACTACAAGCTTGGCCATCCAAATAAACATCTTGTTGACTCTGTTTTAGATTGCAAGAAGTCAGTAAAATGCATGAAAAATATATTTATAAACAGCTGGGAGCAAGAATTAGATACCGCATGTACGGTCGCATTTTGTTCTACAATATCATCAACTGAGGATTTTCTTTTTTTGCTGGACCTTTTATTTTTCAAATTCAAGGAGCGAGCCTGAAATAAAATAAATTTTTAGTGAGCTCACATGTGTGAATTTAGGTCCTTATTTTTCACAACTGAAAAAATGTAATATTCAAAACAATACCTCTTTTTCAGAATCCTTCTTTTCCTTTATTGCAGCCTTTTTCTTCTCCATTTGTTCAATTTTCTTCTTCTTTTCATTTGCTTGCCGAATAAGCTTATCAACCTTAGATTCTTTTCTCAGCGAAGGAGGACGTCCAGCACATCTAACAGCTATTGGACTCAGTATAGTTTTACCGCTTGCCTTCCCATTAGAAGGTGCATCTTCCTGTGTACCAACCTTATCATTGTTATTTTCAGAACTTGAGTTGCTAGTATACTTAATTTTCAAGGTGCGAAGATCTTCGATCAAGGAACTGTGTGAATCATCTGACATGGCGCCTATCTCTGCAACTGGATAGAAAGAACTGCACAAGCTATCAAAACGTTTTGCAACAGGAGTATCTTCCATGCCACCGTATGTGCATCTGATAAAGTTATGTTTCCTTTTCACATTTTTTCCCCACCGAGCAAGGATGTATTGTGGAGGAACCTACTTGATTTTCTTCTGAGTTAGCACACATAACACATGCCTACAGAGAATACCTCTGAACTCAAAGCGGCGACATGTACATTTAACTTCAAACTCTTCCTCATTGAAATATACATGGTACACAATATCTTTTCTCCATCCTTTTTCTTCGTCAATTAGCACATCCTCAGTTATTTCGTATGTTTCTATTGCCCCTTCTTTTTGTATAAACTTCCGACCACAGTACATAATATCTGTTAGCTCTTCTTGAAATTCTTTGAACTTCGAATTTCTATAGATTGACTGAAATTGCTTCTCAATGTCAAAGCGTGTGACACAAGGTATGGTTGAATTGAAAGAATTGAAATCAGCAATATTCTCCTTTTCAACTTTATCACGAAGAGCATTCTCATATTGGCTAACAAAATGCTTCAATGTAGTTTTTGCATTAACATATCCATCAAAGAAGGCATTCATACTCTCACTACGTTGTGTAGTAGACATACCTGCCCAAAAGGCATCTTTCACAAATGCCGGAACCCAACGGTGTCGATGGTCGTAAAGCCCTTTAAGCCATTCATTATCACCAAGATCATACTTCTCAAGCATATGCATCCATGCAACTTCAAATTCTGCAATTGTTAATGACTCATAGACGGCCTTGCCAACAGCAACCTTGATGTGATCATATTCATCATATCCACCTAACTTCTCGGGTATCTTTTTCATTATGTGCCACAAACACCATCTGTATCGAGATTCTGGAAAAACTATTTCCACACCATTCTGAATTGCTTTGGCTTGATCAGTTACAATAGCTTTTGGTTGACGATTTGACATACATGTGAGCCATGCTTGAAATAACCAAACAAATGTTGCAGTATCTTCATTAGATAACAGAGCACATCCTAACAAAACTGATTGTCCATGATGATTCACTCCAACAAAACAAGCAAATGGCATATCATATTTGTTCATCAAATATGTCGTATCAAAAGTAATGACATCATGAAAAGAGTCATAGACTGCCCTGCTTCTTGCATCAGCCCAAAATACATTCCTAAGTCGGGACTCATCATCAAGATCCATGACACTAAAAAAGTTTGGGTTATCAGATTGCATTTTGATGAAATAGTCACGAACTGCTTCAGCATCACCACTGCCAAGATTCAACCTCCTTATTTTCTCTAGAAAATTACGAGAATCTTTCTCACGAAAAGTTAGGTTTTGATGACCATCTGCTGCCACAACAAAAGAATTAAAATTCTTGTTTACCCGAATTCCGGCCCTGTCATTCAACTCAAGCCTTCGCTTAACATTGAAGTCTAGCCTTTTGTTGCATCTGAATAACCGAGATTTATGTGGACTTAATGTATGATTATGATCCAAAATGACCTTCGAAAGATACAACTTCCCATCAGGACCACGAGTAATATTAATTTTAGCTTTGCATCCTAACCCGGCTGTTGGATTTGGCTTCAACATATTTCTTGAGTTTGATTGAGTCTTACCATGACGACTACAAGAAAGTGTAAGGTACCTCAATTGTCCATTATCATCCCTGTTTGAACTTCTTCTCGTGACACCAAAGCCCTTTTCTTTAGCATATTGGGTGTAGTACTCTCGCACCTCATTCTCATTACCAAAAGTCATCCCAAGTTCAGGGTCTCCAAGTGGATGGGCTTCAGCATGGTCATGTTCAACTTCCACATTGTGACTCTTTTGCTGCTTAGTGCCACCATCATCACTTGAAATAGACATGTCACTTGATTCTTGAACAAGAAAATCTCCATCATCCATTCCTATAAGCCATGAAATTTTTAATCATTCTCGTTGAAAAGCAGACATAAGTAAACTGAATGGTAACAAATTGACGTAAAGATTGACATATTGAAAATGACTTTGAAAAGTTCATGTTGAACATTACAAGATGCATACACTTAGAAACAAGCATAACAATTTGTGCTGTGATGATGTGATACAGTCATGTACATGCAAACATGTGAAGATTAAGTATCACATATTTATCTACATATGGATTTATTTTGGTGTAAAACTAAATCTAGATACATATGGATTTATTTAGATGTAAAACTAAATCTAAATACATCCATATTTACATAAATCTGTGACACCTATTTTAGAATGAAGGGAGTATTCATGTATAGCTAATTCAAGGGTTCATCTAAACGGATAACTCATGTACACGGCTTTGATCTACAGATGGATAAATCGATTATATTGCCCCACAAGTATATATGCTGCAGTATCACCAATCAAACTATCCAAATCATAGATTATGGCCTGCGATATACATAGGATTACCTGCTAATCCCTATGCAAAGGAGCATGCGACGCTGACGGCTTGAATGGATTGTCCCAGCAAGCAGCAATTGGCGGCGGCCGGCGGGACACGACCGTGGTTGTTTGGCGCGATTGACAATCTGCTGAACAAGGGCAAAACCGAACAGCTGTTCTGTTTTTTCACTTGCGTAAACAGCGGCACGTTCTCTTTTTTTTTGTTATCTCCTGCCGTTTTTTTGTTATCTCCTGCCGTTCTAGTTTTTTAAATTTGCGTAAACAGCGGCACGTTCTCTTCTTTTTTTGGTGTTTTCCCTCAGCATAGCCCACGTCAGATCGGTTCCTAGTCAGCCTGTAAAACGTCTGTAATATCCTGTACGTGTAGCATTATTGCTATTGGAAGTATCCATGCACGCAACTTGCTCGGAAGCGCGTGCGTCCCCAACTCGATCGGAAGCAGATTTTTCACATGTTTTCCGTCCGAAAACTGGCAAAATCGATTTATTGCATTCACGGTCGCTCCGTCACAAACTCTTTCCGGGGGGTAGACAAGACAAGAAAAACTGGACGATGTAAGTACATGCTGCTGCGACCAGTAGCAGCAGTGTCCTACAGTACGTAGTAGCCACCAATGGCCTTTGTAGTAGCTCCGTAGTACCAAACGTGACGGGTCCAACCAAGGCCAGAAGTTCCCCGGCGTGCTCCTCGGTGCAAAGCTCGCCGGAGTTCTCCTCCTTGCATCCATCCACTCACGGAAGTCAGTCCTGCATGCAGCGAGAGCGACCACCACGACGTGAGGAGAAGAAAGCCGGTCGATCCGGTCCGCCCGACCGATCCGCTTCACCAGCGACCATACTTTTCGGCCCATTAGAGTTCAAATCTATGGCTTCTGATGATGTGTTTTCAGTGGAAGGTGACGTTTTCGTCGAAGACAAAGTGATGGCTTCGCTAAACTCAAGATGCTTCATAAGGGTGATCGTATACTCGTGTATGTGAGTGTCTGAGTTATACTGTGATCTTAAAAAAAACGTTCTACAGCAACATGCCTAGGAGCATGGCAGCTCAAGAAGCGGATCATCGATCGCAGCCGCCCAACTCAACCATGATCCGACCGACGGGCCGTGACGTGTCGCCACGCCACGTGAGAAGAAAGCCCCGCCTCCTCCCTCTCTCAATCTACTCCGTACCTGACACGCATGCGGCAGGACCCACTTGTCACGCCTGGTTCCCCACCCGGCTGCCTGGTGGACCCGCGCGATCCGCCTAGGGCGGCGCGCCCTCGCAGCTTCTCTCCTTTCCCAGTGCTGCTACAGACGGCAGTTAACGAGCCCCATTAAATTACCGACTAATTCTACTTGTACGGACTATTCCGTTAGTGGCACATTCACCTGACCCGACCGAACCGGACCGGACCGGCCGAACAGCGACGCACGGGCGCCACGTGGCCGAGACGAGACCCGGTGGGCCATGCATGCCGTAACCACCTACTAGTACCCCTCCCTAGCTCCAAACGTGGAGAGCGGCTCCTGCAGAATCGGGCTTGCAGTTGTAGTTGCAGAGACCCTTGCAACTAACTGCTCACAGAGGGAGATCCAAGCAAACCCTGAAACAAACTCTGCAGATAATCTCTGAAACAAACCTAATCTTGATAACCAAAACCTAACCGATCATGTAAACCGATACAGTAAGTATAAGCCCTGCATTGCAATGCATTGGTATAATTGTATTGGTGTTGGTAGGTATCTTGTTTGCTTATGGCTTTACAACTAGTGAGTAATAATGAGTGAGGGAGATGATGCATCGATCGCTTGCTTGGTAAAGATCCCATGAGATGATGGCTAAGCTATGGACGGACAGTTGGAGCAACAACAGCTGGAGACCGCAACAGAAAGCAACAGTTTAGCTGATTTTTGCAGCTTTCTTTCCCATTATCTATCTGAGGATACTAGCAGATTATTTTCTTGCTAGGCTATGAAGTATGAACATGAAGCAAAAGTAATTAATTCACACTACTAGCTGGCTCTGTTTGCTACTCTGCTCCAATGCTTGAAACGAACAAAAAGACAGACCAGACCCGTGGGAGAACGATCTGCAGGCGATTGTTCTAGCTAGCTAGCTCCACGAGGCAAAATATAACAAATTAAAAAAAACAACTATCCGACCATAGATGTCTCTTCTTCTTCTTTAATCCTTTTCTTGACCTTTTTGGCTTACTGGCTATGCGGCTCTTTCTTGCTAATTAACAGAAGCACGAATCATCTTCGTTGGAATCAACCAAAAGTAGCTGGATTGCTTGCTTGCTCTGCTCTGCTTGCTGCTTTCAGAGATCATCAGTACCCTGGCTTTGATGATGCGAGGAAGGGATCTGACGACACGGCGGAGAGCTCCACGTCGTCGATCGGCGCCGGGAGGTTCAGATCAATGAGGCCGACGTTTTCCATCGCGGCCGCGGGATCGGCGGCCACGGCGGCGGCTGTGCAGAGCTGGGACCGCCTGTGGCCGCCCAGGGCCTTGCCTGACGGGAAGACGCGCAGGCAGTGTGGGCACTCGTGCGGCGGCGGCGGCGGCGGCGGCTTGGAACCCTCCTCGCCGCCGGCGTCGACCCCGCATTCCAGCTTTGGCTGCAGGTGAGTGGATGCAGGCGGCGGGCGCGGCGGGTTGAGCGGAGGAGGCGCGCAGCAGCCGCCCCTGCCCCCGCGGACGTGGCTCGCGCGGTGGCCGCCCAGCGCCTGGTACGATCGGAACACCTTCTTGCACGCGGGGCACTGGAACCGCGTCCGCTTCTCCTCGACCGCGGCGGCCGGCGGGGGCGCTCGCAGCCGCCGTCCGTCCCTTTCGTCGTCGGAGTAGGAGTAGGAGTAGGACGGCCACGCCACGGCGGGCCAGGAGTCGCGGGAGAGCATCATGAGGGAGAGCGCGACGTCCTCCTCCGGCGTGGCGGCGTCGGACACGGAGCTGAGCGGCTCGGCGTCGCCCGATCCGGCATGCACGCGCTTGAAGGAGTTGGCGGGCGGGGACGGGGAGGGGGAGGGGAACTCGGCCTCGCTCTCGCGATCCGAGAAGTCGGACTCGGCGAGGCGCACCCTGCGCTTGGGCTTCTCGCGGAGCACGTAGGCCTGGAAGGCGGCCTTGGCGGCGGCGTCGGCGGTGGAGGCGGAGGAGGCCGACGAGATCTGCTGCTGCGACGACTTGTTGGCGACGAGGGCGGAGTGGGAGCGCATGTGGCCGGCGAGCGCGCGGGGGCTGGCGAAGCGGCGGAAGCAGAGCTTGCATGTGGTCTTGGCCATGGCGATGGAGGGGCAGATGAGGAGAGCTGCTGCTGGGTGGAGGAGATAGCTAAAAATACGAGCTTTCGGAGGAAACGGAGTGTGCGAGAGAGTAGGAGAGGGGAGGAGGAGCCGCCTCCGTGCGGGTCTGGGGAGGTTGGAATTTAGCGGAACTGCCAAGCTTCCAATCCACCATTTATTCGCTTTTTTCCTTTTGCCCCCCCCCCCTCCGATTTTGCCTACGCCTCCTCGAATTCTAGACTTATTATATTATTATGCCAGTGATACTATTTGGCAGTAGAACCGGATTGCTCCCGAGTTTATCGTTCTCAATTAATGGCCGATTAATTAATTGATTTTTTTTGAGGAAATTAATTAATTGATTATTTGGAGTACTGTACTGGCATGGCATGGGGTGTGGTGGTCCATGGCTCATTCTTTAGCACGGTCGCATTGCGTAGGATTGCACTTTTGGCAGCTAGAATCAGCCCATAATTTCTTACCATAGGTTGAAAGATTTTGCTCCTTGATAGTAATAAATTTCTATGTGAGGTAGTAGTAGTAGTAGTATTATGTGCCTCCTCTCAATGCAAAAATTAAGCAAGAATTCCGGAAATAATTAGCACAGTACTAAGTCTTTGGAAGGTGTATACTATCACATGGCTGTCACTCCTTCCTCTTTTTCAAGGTGACCAAGGCTTTCCTTGTGAGATGAGATGAGCACCTCATATTCCAATCCATATCGAGAGCGGCGATCGATGCTTCCATCCTCCACCTTGCTCTGGTCTGCTCTGCTGCAGGCGATCGATGATGGGCGAGTTGAGTAGGGTAGATAAAGAGAGCTCGGAATTGGGGTGGCGATGGGGACAACGAGTAGGTGACAAGAAGGTCGAGATGGCAAAGTGGCATGCAAGGTGGAGTGTGGCTCGGGGCATTAGTGATAACTAGCAAATTAATCTTTTTTAGGAGTAAATTAATCAGTTATGGGGATCCTTAATCCGGCAGTGATGCACCACTGTGTTTTTCATAATATCGCCATTAAATTATTTAAAAAATACGCTTATCACGGCATGTCATCTGAAGCTGGCTGGAAATTCAGAATGACACGTCCATCAGGATCAAGATCAAGATCAAGAGAGCAATGTCCTGGCCGGTAACCCCCTGGCTATGTGCCCCCACGTTGAAGCTACTTTTGGGCTTGTCGTGTCGACTGTGGAGCATCGAATCTCCCGTCCATTTCTACCACGTCGTCTCGTGTAAAAGTTAAAAAAAAAAAGAATGCATATGTGCGCTGTGCGAGACGCCTTTGGCCTTGCGTCCGTCCGTCCGTCCGTGCGTGCGTGCGTGCGTGCCAACTAACTAACCGCTTTGGAGATTTCTCCGGCTATTATTATGGGGACGATTACCTAACTAACTAAACACCAGTTCCTGTCTCATCTACTCATCCTCAAAAGCCATGCTACTACTGCTGCTAACCACTACGATCTGCTGCTAGAGTGCTGATATCCGGCAGTATTGCAGCTCAAGATAGCGTTGCTTCCATGCTAAAAAAACAAAAACAAAAACAAAAAAGCTACGTGTCAGGTGTCATGTTGCTACTGGTGCATACTGCCGTGGATGAGGCAGTTTACTATACTTCGTACAGGTAGGACTGGTTAGTGGTACGTACAAGTCACACAAGTCAAGCAGGCGGCTTTGCTCCTGAATACGTACGAGGCATCATAGGCCAGCAGCGAGCGTCTTGTTTTTTTTTTTTTGAGGGAGCGAGCGTCTTGTTTTTTTGTTTTTTGTTTTTAGGGAGCGAGCGTCTTGTTTTCATCCCTCGCTTCTGCTCGTCCTACTCTAGTGGAGTTTTTTCGTTTCTTTCCTGTCATTTTCCTGCCGTCGTCCTTCTTCTCTGGATGCCCATCCACAGCCTCTCTCTCTCTCTCTCAGGGAGTATTCGTCGCCTGCCTCAACCGTCGTGATCTCGAGCTGCCTTTTGGGGTCGTGACAACTGACAATGGCAATGCTTTGCTCCTCTCTTTGTGTTTCAAGTTGAAGTAGAAACAGGAGGTGAGAGGAGTCCAAAAACTAGACTGGAGAGGAGTGGAAACAACTACAGGAGGTAGCATGGGTAGCTAGGAAAGGGGCTGCGGTTTCTGTTTACCCGGGCATCGTTAGCTGTGGTGCCATGAAAAGCTATGCCATTCTAAGTTTAGAGCGAGCTCCTCCGACACTTCCTTTATATCTTTAAATAAACCATTATTTTAAAAAATTGGAAAAAATTTAACTAACTCTTCAACAGACCCCGTAAACATTTAAAAAAATACGGAATCATGCAAAAGCTGTCCCTCCATCCCGTATTCACCCTTAAAAAATATTATGAATTTGACGAAAGCCAAAAAAGACTCGCAAGATCGTATAAAAAAGTCATTAAAGATAGACGTGGTTCGGGCGCCCTGCGTGCAAGGGCAACTTCAAAGGGACGATCCAAACATATCAAAATTTAGTTTTTTTTGTTCGTTTGGATTGCCCCGGCGAACCAAATATCCCTCCTTGTCTGTTTGGATCGGGAGGCACGTTCGAGGTCTCCTTGGCCCTACTTCTCGTCGTCGTCGCCGGGAAGGTCGGTGCAACTCACGCTAGAGGGGAGAGGGGGGGGGGAGACAAAACAACTGCTTTAGCGCGGCAGCCCGAGGGGAGTTGCCAGTTGCTGTGGAGGTGGTGGCGGCTCGAAGGTAGAGAGGGGCACCGAGAACACACACCGCGTCCCACCATGGATCAGATGACCTCGTGGTCGATGTGCTCGTCTTGGATCGATGGTGGAGGGAGGTCCTCGTACGAAGAACACTTTGGAGATGAATCTCATGGTGTAGGTGGCGGCGACTCGTACACCACGACGTTGGAGTTCTCTGTGGTGGTCTGGATAACGTCGAGCTGGCCCTGTCGGTGCTAGGCCTCCTCGAGCATGGAGATCTCTAGAGCGGCCTTGAGGGCCACATCCTCGACGTCGTCCGGCAGCGGCGACGATGGTGGCAGGGCGAGCACGGTGGTGGTGGCGGTTTGCGGCGCCTCACGTGCTCGCTGATGGCCTGCTTGTTGTGCGTTTCACAGAAACCCCCTTAGGAACCCCAAGAGAAATGTATGACACATCAATTGATAGTTTTTCCTCGGTTAATATACCAAGATTATCATTCCAATAGGACTTCAAAAGTCTTCAAGTAGGTTTTTGCTGCAACGACGTCAGAATACAAACATGGACCCACACACAAGAACACAAACACTTTAGTCCCAACTAGCCACGAAGTATGTTGTGGTGGAAACAATTAAAAGTATAAAAGTGCAACATGCAATAGATAAATAAAAGTAAATGCAAACGGTTGTAAACAATGATAAATGATGGACCCGGAGTATAGCTTCATGAGTGGTATCTCTCTATAAAATGATAAACATGCTGGGTAAAAATCTATATTTGCGCAATTGACAGAATTATAAAAGCATCATAATGCTAATTATGATATAAAAAAGCTCAAGGTTCTAATCATACAAGCATTACATCAAACATATATAAACCACTATCCAGCAGCATCTATAACTAAAAGTCCATCTTAAGATCGCTATCCAGTGTGTCTTGCTGGTATTAAGTTACGAACGCAGTAGACAAATGCTATGAGCTAGGTACATAATGTAAGCAATCCTGTAACCGCGATCGAGAGCCTCAGCCTCATTGATCTGAACCTGCCGACACCGTTCGACGATGTGGAGTTCTCCGCCGTGTGAGATCCCTTCCTCGCATCGGAGCCAGGAGCTAGGGTACTGATGATTACTGAAAGCAGCAAGCATAGCAGAGCAAGCAAGCGATCCTACTACTTTCGGTTGATTCCATTGGAGATGATTCGGGCTTCCGTTGATTACTAGCAAGAATAAGTTGCTTAGGCAGTAAGCCAAAAAGGTAAAGAAAAGGATTAAAAAGAGAGAGACATGTATGGTCCGGTAGTCGTTTTTCCTTGGTTTTTCAATTTTATTTTGCCTCGTGGAGCTAGAACAATCACCGGCGGTTCTCCCTCGGGTCAGCTCAGTCCTTTTGCTCGTTTTCAAGCAGTGGAACAGAGTGAGTAGATCGGGCTAGCAAACAGAGCCAGCCAGCTAGTAGTGTTAATTATTTTTTCTTGATGTTCATGTCATAGCCTAGCAAGAAAAATACCCTGCTGGTATGTCCAGAGAATGGAGAAGAAGAAGTTGCAAAAAATTCAGCTAAACTGTTGCTAAAAAGTGAAGCGGCACTTGTAGAGGAGGTGCTCTCCGGATTCCTGCACTTGTTTGCAAAGAGGGCAAAGCCCACAATTTGGCCAACCCCTCTTCCGGTTGTTGACCCAAGGCGCATCCCAAAAAGGCGTCTTCGCCCCATCCCCGATAGTGATTGTGGTGGAGGCGTAGAAAAAGTCCATATCTTGGTCGTCACACGGATTGCCCATGCCCACCCACATCTTGGATGGCTCCTTCCATTCAAACCAAGGCCACCTAAGGCGTAGCACACGAGCAAATTTTGCAGTGTTGAGCACGCCTAGACCGCCTCGCTCAAAAGGCCTGCACACCAAGTCCCAGTTGACCTTGCACTTAGCCCCAGATGTCTTGTCAGAACCAGACCAAAGGAGCTTAGCCATCATCTCATGGGATCTTTACCAAGCAACCGATCGATGCATCATCTCACTCACTCATTATTACTCACTAGCTACTAAAGCCATAAATAAACAAGATGCCATTATACCAATGCATTGCAATGCAGGGCGTATTGTGCTTACTGTGTCGGTGATCCGTTAGCTTTTGGTTATCAAGATTATCAGGTTTGTTTCAGAGATTGTTTGCAGAGTTTGTTTCAGGGTTTGCTTTGGATCTCC
The DNA here is from genome assembly GCA_950022295.1 of Bromus sterilis. Lineage (NCBI taxonomy): Eukaryota > Viridiplantae > Streptophyta > Magnoliopsida > Poales > Poaceae > Bromus > Bromus sterilis. The sequence continues at coordinate 14,398,617 of OX465596.1, forward strand.
CTCTGTGAGCAGTTAGTTGCGAGGGTCTCTGCAACTGCAAGCCCAATTCTGCTGGGAGGAGCCGCTCTCCACGTTTGGAGCTAGGGGTAGTAGTAGGTGGTTACGGCATGCATGGCCCGCCGGGTCTCGTCTCGGCCACGTGGCGCCCGTCGCTGTCCGTGGTACGCTTTTTTGGATGGATCGGATTGCATCGGCCGGTCCGGTCAGTGTGCCACTAGCTTCTTCGGTGGCGTGGGCGTTTTATTGACTCACCTGTGCTGGGGTTAGCACGAGAATTAACGCACACTGAATCGCGAATTAGTCTGTAATTTAATGGGCTCGTTAACTGCCGGCTGTAGCAGCAGCAGTGGGAAAGAAGCTACGGGGGCGGGCGCGGCGCCCTAGGCGGATCGCGCGGGTCCACCAGGCAGCCGGGTGGGGAACCAGGCGTGACAAGTGGGTCCTGCCGCATGCGTGTCAGGTACGGAGTAGATTGAGAGAGGGAGGAGGCGGGGCTTTCTTCTCACGTGGCGTGGCGACACGTCACGGCCCGTCGGTCGGATCATGGTTGAGTTGGGCGGCTGCGATCGATGATCCGCTTCTTGAGCTGCCATGCTCCTAGGCATGTTGCTGTAGAACGTTTTTTTAGTCTGTAATTTAATGGGCTCGTTAGTCTGTAATTTAATGGGCTCGTTAACTGCTGGCTGTAGCAGCAGCAGTGGGAAAGAAGCTACGGGGGCGGGCGCGGCGCCCTAGGCGGATCGCGCGGGTCCACCAGGCAGCCGGGTGGGGAACCAGGCGTGACAAGTGGGCCCTGCCGCATGCGTGTCAGGGAGGGAGTAGATAGAGAGGGACGTGGGATCGACCTTACGAGGTGGGGCTTTCTCACGTGGCGTGATGGCCCGTCGGATCAATGTTGGGGTTGGGCTTGGGCGGCTGCGATTGATGATCCGTCCGGTTCTTCTGCTCGCTGGTGAAAGTGAAACGGATCGGGCACACCCATGTTGGACCGGATCGGCCGGCTTTCCGCTGGTGTCGTGGTCGCTGCAGTATGCAAGACTCCCGTGAGTGAATGGAAGGAGGAGACTCCGGCGGGCTCGTAGTAAAAGGTTCACGCCGTGGGAATTCCTCCTAGCCTTGGATTGGTCCCGTCACGTTTAGTAGTACCACGTACTACTACGATACAAAGGCCATTGATGCCTACGAGTATAAAATTTCAAATTTTTTCCGAGGCGTGATAGCCTGCCACTTCCTCTTATTTTCTCTTGGCTCGACGATTCTTTTCATCTTCTTTTCAACAATAAACTGTCAACGAAGTCTTCCTAATTATTCTCTTTTCTTATTTATCACGCCACTTTGCACATTGCGCCATTATCGGCAAAGCCTTTTCTGGTCGTCGCTACGATTAAACGACACATCCCACGTTCGATTTAACGACGAATATCGCTTCGTACAAACGGTCAGACGACGCCCACCTACCCCTTCCACCTATCACGCACATCCCCCTTCCCCTTCCGAGAGAGAACCAGTGTTGGCCGCCGCGGCTGAAACCGCTGCTGGCGACGAGCTTCTTCACGCTCAGCTCCATCTGCATTGCTCACCACCGCGACCACAACGCCATCCAGGTCGGTAGGCCGTTCATGCACGCATCACAATGTCGACCGGCATAGTGTATCCTGTTTTCTTCCTGTTCGATGGATTTCATGTTGGTTTTGGTGGCGACTGATGATGTGCCGGACATTATCGGCGTGCAGACTGCAGACCTACATCATCAACATAGCCCGCGTGGTGTTCGTGTTCCTAAACGAGCGGCCGCAGCCGCGGCCAAGCAAGGGAGTCACCAACAGCTACGAGGTATGCGAGCGCAGCCTCCTCGACTCGTTCCGCTTCTGCTCCCTCGGATTCAAAGGAATACGCATTCCATACCGCACCAATCCTTCAATTCTGCTCCAACGGATCCAAGATTCGGCCTAACCTGGTGAATTGCTAGTTTGTATGAAATCATCACAATGTGTTCTTTCTGTTTCGTAGATTGTATGCACGTCCGGCTGGCACCGGCCAAGGAAGAGGCACGACTGCGGCAAGAGCGGCAAGAAAAAGAGAGCGGCGCTCAAGGATGATGCGATGTCGGACTTGGAGCAGTCGTGCACGAGCACCAGCGGCGGAAGCAGCGATAAGAGCATCTTTATGCAGAGTTTCACACCGTCGACCTCGCCGGCCACCTTAAGCAGCTACCGCGCCAGCAGCAAGCGCCCCAAGGGCACCCCGCGCCGCCGGTCGTCGTTTGGCAGCCTCATCGAGTCATCATGGAGTTATAGGACAGCGCACATGGTGAAGTGCATATCTGCACTCGTCAACATTCTGGCGCTCTGTATATGTGACATAACCAAGAATGCGATGGTGGCAATGGCTGCACACCCTGAATGGAGCCTTGTTCTTTTGAGCACGGAGGTCAGCCGCCGGCATAATAGTGCCGGAGAAGTGCATCTAGCAGACTAGCAATAAGCACATAGACTGCACGAAAATTCTGTCCCCGTTACAGATGGGACCGGGCATCCTGTGCCACGAAACGCCTTTCTATCTATAACACTCGTTCAACGGCCGTCCATGTTTGTCACTGTTTCCATCCTGTATTGTTCTCGTATCGGACTTATATAATGTCCTGTACTGTTTCGATGTGACTTGTACTACTCATCCCACAGCGCTCATCAACGTCCAAGATTCCAGGTCCATCTAATCCCATGTGTAGTTTATCCACGTCCTATACTTCCTCCTTACCCTTAATACGGAGGAAGTATATTTTAAGTTCAAACAAATCATATATATGAACTAAAAGGGGAAAGGTTCTGCGTCGGCTAACCGGCTAAGTCTTTCGGTCGATTGCGCTCGCACACGCATTGTTAGGCGGGCCAATGGATCAAGAAGCGGAAGCGTTGTCGCTGCCTTATCTCTTCAGAACGGGATCCGTTCATTCTAGACCACAGCCGACCCTCCTCCCCCCCTACTCCAGATCTGGTGAGAGCCATGGTCGTCGCTTACCCCTCCCTCCCTCACCCTCACTACTCCGCCTATCCTTTCCCCTCTGCAGCCACACCCTGCTCCACCGCTCAAGCTCCGAGATCGCTGCTGCGAGCCCCTCCATAGCCACCACAAAACACGAGCTCTCGGTCGGGCATGTCCCTCGTTTTGCAAATCCGGTGACCCCTTCCTCCACCTCCCCCACAACAGCCGTCGGCGGCGGAAGATCTATCAATTTTGTACGCCCACTAGTTGTAGCTTTTTGGATCACTGATAGTAGCTTTCTGCTAAACCGGTTGCAGTTTTTTTTTGCAGTCAGTACGTTCATACTTTTTTTCAAAATCTTTTTTTGTTGCATCTTTTTTTTCAAATTCACTGGTTCCAGCTTTTAAATCACTGTATGTAGCATTTTGTCAAACCGGTTGTAGCTTTTTGAATGGTCTGTACTAGTTTCAAATCATCAATCGCAACTTTTTGGTTGGTCGTTTGCATCATTTGTAGTAGCATTTTTTTTGTTGGAAGTTTTTGCTGCCGTGATTTTTGTTGGAACCACCATTAATTTTTGTTGGAACCGTTAATCCTTTTTTCTTCAACCGAGTATGAAAGGTTTTTTTTCTTCAGAGTTTTATTGGAAGCACCATTAAATTTTGCTGGAGCCGACAAATATTTTTGCTTAAATCTACTACTAAAAGATTTGTTGCTTTAGTTTTTTTTGCTGCTGAGTTGTTTTTGTTGAAACCAACGTGTTGATTTGTTCAAACTAGATGTTGGGTTTGCTACAATGGATTTTTTTAGATGTATGCTGTGGATATATTTTTACTGGAAACGTTATCAATTTTTTGCTATCATTAGCCACCTGAGTTTTGCCAGCGAGATTTCGTTCTGGAACCAACTAGAGAGCAAGGAGAAGCTCCTTCGCGGCGATGCTTCGAGCTCTTGGTTGCTACATCGCCCGTTTCCCATTGTCTTTTTTGTTGCAAGCACTTATTTTCATTTTTTTGCTGGAACCTGTGCCGCCAAATGCTGAAACCGGCGATAACCGGCGACGAGCGGGGGTGAACTGGTGGAGCGGCGAGCTGTGGTGTTTAGTGGCGGAGCTCGGGACGAAAGTAGGGACGGGCCATCAGTTCAGGCGAACAGGTCACACCTTTCCGGCCCCCGAACATCGAGTGGTTTAAGCACCATCTCATCTGTACCCCAATCTGCAGCCACCTCGATCTCTAGCTCCAATCTTCGTGCGATGCGCACAGCGTGTGACCCGACGGTTTTCCTTCCTCCTCTTCTTTACCACGGCAGATCGGGCCATCCGGGAACAGCACTCTCCCTTGACAATGACAAGCAGAGACTACTTTGGGAGTAAAGAAGCGTCCATGGCCGGCCAGTTGAGAAGCCCGTGAAAACGATCTCGCAACGGAGGAAAATGCGCAGTATACATCGTCTCTGATGAAGCAAGGTGCGTATAAATAAATAAATGCCACCAGCTAGCCAAGTACGTACCCCGGCCTGCTCACAAGCATGTATGTATCCATCCGGAGCGTAGGCGACGTACGTGCGTACTCCTACATTGATGGGATACGTCGATCGGCGTCGCCACAATCACTCACATGGACATGGTAGTAGGTTCGGTTGGGTACTGGCCAGTGGCCACCATCACCATGCATCGGCGAGCCAGCGAGCAATCAAGGGTCTAGGGCACGCATAGGCATAGGACACTGTCATGATACGCCCCCGTTCCGTCCATCGCCATTGCTTCTGCGTCTCGTTTCAAAGTGCGCATCTAAAAACATCTTTCATTTTCATCGCTGGTATGCTCGTCCTACTCCTAGACCTGTCGTTCGTGATCTATCTACAAAGTTAATGCAGACCGACACCCCGTCATCAGTGTGCCGGTCGCATACTCTGGTTGGTGCAGCGCCTCCAGGTTTGTTCAGGGGCTACTGTTAGTAGGGCTCCCTCAGAGTGCTTTGCTCACGCCAAGTGCTAGGATTCTTGCTTGCTTCTGCAGCCAAGACGGGGGTTCCTCGCTTGCTCCACGCCTCTAGGCTCTAGCTACCTACATCTCGCGATCAGCTACACTATAATTGGATTGCCCTCGCTGTCCATTGAAACTGAAGACCAAAGATCGGCCGAAGCGATTGCATAATAAACATGTATTCATCCGAATTATACCAGAGGACATTCTGCAACTGCAATCCACGGTATATCCTTGGTCGGCTACTGTTTCTTTATCTATTCGCTTGCTCATACTTCATGGTAAGCATAATTCCACTGGGACTGACAACGCTCATCAGATTCAGTATTCATCCTGGAGTCAGATGCTCCACAAACACTCCAAATGACTACTAATGTGAGGGAGGGATAAGTAGAGCAGAGAAAAATTCAGGGCATTGCTTGGTTGGTGAAAGATATCAAGGGCACATGGATGCTCTTTTTCTCCGGGTTAGCAATATTCCAATTGCTAAGAGCAACTCTAACAGACTCTGCATAATTTCAATCGCCATGAGTGCAAAACGCACAATCATCAAAGTGGCTTAGATGGACGAAAGTAATCTCAGAATTGCTTACCTGAGAATCCTACCACCTATACATATACATTGTGTCTTCAGAAGCTTTCGAAAGCATCTGGTTCCACGAGCAGCGGTAGCTCGTTCTTCCTGCGACCCGTTGCGACCTGAAAAAAAAAAGAAAACTACCCGGATGAAGCACCCATTGGCCATTGCTTTTTTTTTTAACGTATTGGCCATTGCTGACTTAGGGATCGATCAAACCCGGGTAGGTTAGCTGTTTGTACCGTCCTTTCCCCACTAGAATTTAAGAGCATTTTACATATTTTACAATTTCCAAGTAACTCCTCTTTTAAGCAGTAAAACAAACTCAAAAGTAAAAAACTTTCTTTTTTATATAGACTTGGAAATACGGAGTAGTAAAACTTCAGTTCAATACGAAAAAGCCTAACCGGACGGCAAAACCAGTAAAGCGAGCCCAAATAATGCATTTCACCAGGCCTCCTAGTTATTTTTGTAAAGCCCAGCAGCGCCTTTATCGTGGCCCACCGGAGACTCCTTCCTCCTCCCCACCGATACGCCCGTTCCCCATCGCTTCCCACCCACTCCCACACGGCCACCGCGACCACCACCACCGTCCCGGATCTCCGGCCACCGCCACCGCCACCATGTCGTCCACCACGGCAGGCTCCGCCATCCTCCTCCGCCCCACCTCCGCCACGACGAACCCGCTCCTCCACCTCTCCAGCGCCATCGCCATCGCCGGCCCCAAATCCCACTTCCTCCGCCTCCACTCGTCGTCACGCCGCCGCCCGCCCGTACTCCGCCTCTCCCTCACGCCCCCCGCCACCGCCGGCAGCGATTCCGCGCCTCCTCCTTCCCCGTCCCCCACGCCCCCGCCTCCTCCTCCTCCTTCCGCCAAGTGGACCCCGCCGCGCCCGATCTGGCGGGGGCTCTCGGCCCTGCTCCTCGCGGGCCAGGTCTTCCACCGCGTCCTCACGGGCCGCGTCCACCGCCGCAACCTCCTCGCGCAGCTCCGCCGCGTGGGCCCCGGGAGCGCGGGGGTCTCGCTCCTCACCGCCGCCTTCGTCGGCATGGCCTTCACCATCCAGTTCGTGCGCGAGTTCACCCGCCTCGGCCTCCACCGCTCCGTCGGCGGCGTCCTCGCCCTCGCGCTCGCCCGCGAGCTCACCCCGGTCGTCACCGCCGTCGTCGCCGCCGGCCGGGTGGGCTCCGCCTTCGCCGCCGAGCTGGGCACCATGCAGGTGTCCGAGCAGACCGACACCCTCCGGGTCCTCGGTTCGCAGCCCATCGATTACCTGGTGGTTCCCCGTGTCCTCGCGTGCGTGCTCGCGCTCCCTGTCCTGACCCTCATCAGCTTCGCCCTCGGGCTCGCCTCCTCGGCGTTCTTGGCCGACGCCGTCTTTGGTGTTAGCACCAGCATCATTCTGGAGTCTGCGCGCAAGGCGCTGCGTCCATGGGACTTGATCAGCTCCTTGATAAAATCTCAGGTGTTCGGTGCCATTATTGCGGTGGTGAGCTGCGCTTGGGGTGTGACGACCCACGGCGGAGCCAAGGGCGTCGGCGAGTCCACGACGTCTGCAGTGGTCATTTCCTTGGTTGGAATTTTCATTGCAGACTTCGCGCTTTCGTGCCTGTTCTTCCAGGCTGGTGCTGGTGATTCGCTCAAGCATGCGATGGGTTAAGGCAGGGCCACAGCAGAGCAATTTTTGCATTAGCAGGATAGTTTAGTGTTGTATATTGGCTGAAGAGGTGTAGTGGATTCAAAGAGATCGGCATTCCAACACCAGCCACACTCCAGGTGAATGAGTTATTTTTGTTGTGATATCCCTTGGAAATAAACTATTATGCGTTGTGCACATTCTGCAATTTCTTGCGTCTGATTTGTGTATAATCTTACCATCACTTGAAAAAGAAATAAAACTACTGGTGTGATTGTGTCCAAGTCGCACTTGCTAACAGAGATGTAAAGCATTTTAAGATCAGCTCAAGCATTCCAGCAGCACTGTAAAGTATAAATGTTTTTAGTGAGATATAGTGCTGTGAGAAAACCACGGTGTTGGTGATCAATATTGTTTATCAATTGCAACGCTGTACTCAGGAGAGCACATACATTAGGTCTTATTAAGAGTAGCAGCAATTCCTTTCGAAGCTTTAGTCATCCTTGGATGAGAAGAACTGCAGAATTTTTGCTGACTGCTCGGGGAATATGCGAGTTGGACGATAGTCTTTGTCAAGGCAAACAATGGTTCCTTTGGCTTCCAGTAGGAGCTGTAAGAGTAAAGAAGGTGAGAGATACATGGCAATGCTTAGAAATCAGTACTGTAGTTGATAATAGACCATGAATTTGAGTACCTTATGTTGGAAACACTTTGCACATGCACACACTGATAGTAAACGCATACCTTATGATCTTGAAGTGTTTCAATTGTGTGCTCAAGGATCACTCTTACACCTTTTATTTGCCCGAGCTTCACCTTAACGACGAACCTGTCACCAATCTGGCAATGCTGGAGAAACTTAGTGGTTTTTTGTGTGTGTAAATATCGTAGACGTACGTGAATCTGACTATGAAAATCATGTGTTGGTAAATTAGAACTATGGTGTTTCTATCACACCATCAGCCTGTCTATCTGAATTGATAAACTTGATTTTGTACCTTTACATTTATTAAATCCTTAAGGAATTTTATTTCAGTTTCAGCACCAGGGGTCCTAAGTTCTCTATGTTGTAGTGTGCTTCAGTAAATCATACCCTTAAAGGTGCAATGTACTTTAGATGTGCTTCTGAAAGAGCTAGTGCATTGCCTCTCGATGTTATCGCGTCCACACTAGTCATGACCTGTTACAACATGAAGGTTATATATAGATCATGTGGATTTGGAAAGATCCTCATTACTACTTGAAAATTGACATGGCTAACCATTTGAATGTAGTAACTGTAGGCAGCAGCATTGTTGACAACACCATATCAAGTTCCATGTCATGAACTTTCATCTCAACTTCGAAATATTTATCTTCCCTAATATAGCAAGTATTAGCAACTATACCAATATAATATATTTTGTTGCAATAAAATTAACAGAAGAGGAATGGTCTCAGAGAACCTTATACTGGAATCCTGGTTTTTGTTCCCAGTAGCCACAGCCTATAGAGGGCTGGATGCTCTAGGAGGAGCCTTGACTGGTGATATGCTTGGGGAAAGGGCATCGCACGGTGGCTGTAATCGGATCTCCCTCCATCAGCAGTGTATACCCGGCGTGGATGTTGAATGAACTGGTGGGTGGTGGCAAGAGGAACAAGAGTGCCTATTTGCTGCACTGTGGTGGATACTGATGATGTTAATATTGGTGGCACTGGCAAATGCCGCCTTTTATAGTGATTGTGGTTCAGAAGGCACCTGATTCTTCGACGTTCCCATACACTTCCAGTCTGGTGTTTTGAGTGTACCCCTCTACATTTCTAAACGAGCGTGCTGGTGATATTATGTGCCCTGGTGTTTGAACTGTTGAGTGGTGAGTCAGTTACATACAACTGATCTGATTTAGTTCCAGGAAGGTACATCAAGCCTGATGAAGATGGGGGCATGCTCTTCTAAATTACTGAACTTGTGCGTCTGAAGATATCCATTGGCCTGCAAAGAGGATTAACTTCTGAATTTCAACTTTGAGCGTGTGAGTAGCTACACAGGGCAGATCATCATTTTGCTGGCTGCCAAATCCATCCAGGTCTTCTACTATGTCTTCTTGGTCCTGTAGTTTAGAAAATCATACCTTCAATATGTTCTTGTGACGAAGATTTGAGCATGAGGCGTATGACTCTGGTGACGAAGATTGACCACGAGGTAACTCTTGCCGCGGGCTGGAATGAAAAAAAAAACTTCAATTGCCACACTGTCACCTGGGAAGCTGTCAACAAAGTCGCCATATCAGCAGAATACAACGCCCACATGTATCCGATGACCGCCATTCTGCCACTGCACACTGAGATAAGCTTAGTCATCAGGTATTGTTCGATGAAGTGATCATGTATTTCACTCGAGCGTAACACACGATCGAAAACAACATTCAAGAAGCAGTAGCCAATATACCATTGAGGCGAGCTCGGCGCCCCCTACCTATCTTTTAGCCCGTCCTCTCATGTTTATCTCAGGCGGTGAGCCGTTCATGGAGCTGCGTTCCTATTTCTTCGAAGGGGCATGTGTGATTTATGTCAAAAAAAATATGTTTCCTTTTGAGAAATACAATAAATAATAAAATAAATAAATAAAAGGGTTATGTGTGAGGTTTAGGGTGTGGAAAAAATAGTTTGGGCATGGGCGACTGGACACTAGCATTTCTTTTAGCACAGGGGTAGACACTAGCAGTACTTTTTTTTTGAGGGGTCTAGCAGTACTGGGTTTGATATAAAAAAGAAAAAGGAAAAAAAGAGCAGTACTGGGTTTCTCAAAAAAAAAAAACTACCAGTATTGGGCTGATTGCCCTTAAGGCCCAATTTAGATTACGATCCACACGCAGCCACCAGCCCACCGCCCCTCAAAAATGAAAAGAAAAGAAGTACTAACTGACCGAAAATCGAATGGTCGGTCTATGTCGCCGTCCCCAAATCGATCCCCTTCCCACCCCTCTGAAGACTACTCTGGAGGCCCTAGCCCGCAGCCATTATTGCGCCGCCGCCCGCCGACCTCCTGCTCCTCCGTGCCGCCGCTGCCTGCTGAGCCACTGCTGGAGGTTGTAGCTTCGGCGGCAGCGGCGCTACCTTCGCCAACCCCCCACCCACTGCCCAGGGGTGAAAAATGGCGTCACGGCCGGACGCCGACCTCACCGACTACGAGCGCCTCCGCGAGGAGAACATCCGCCGCAACGACGTCATCCTCGCCTCCCTCCGCCGCAAGGCTGACGAGCTCTCAGCCTCCATCAAGTCCTCCTCCAAGCGAGGGCGCCCCAGCAACCAGCCCCCCCGCAAGAAGCCCGCCGCCCCGACGGACCCCGCCGTGCTCCGCCGCTCCCTCCGGCTCTCTCAGCTCCCTCCCTCCCACTCCCCGGACGCCCAGCCCACGCCCGCCCCCCCTCGGGTGCCCCGCAGCACCACCTTCTCCTCCTCGCTCGCGTCCTCCATCATCGACTCCATTTCGCTCGCGCCGCCGGCCAAAACTCGGGCGGACGATTTCGACGCCGGGAAGGAGCTTGCGCTGGCGCCTGCCAACGTCAGGAGGGTGGTGCCGGACAGGATACTCGGGCTTAAGGTCCTGCCGCTGGTCGACCGGACCTTGGTTGCCGCGGGGAACAAGTTGGGGAATATTGGGTTCTGGGACGTGGACGGCATTGTGGAGGAAGATGAGGCTGGCGACGGCGCAGACGGGCTGTTCGAGTATTTGCCCCACAGGGGCCCTGTGGCAGCAATAGTCGCGCACCCGGCCGCGCCACAGAAGGTGATGGCTCCCTGTTATTCTGCTCTCTTACTAGTTTTCTGATTAGTGATTTAGCATTTGGAGTTTTGGTTAGTTGTGGTGTGCACTTCAATTGGGTTGCTGTATAGTATGAACACAGGATTTGGTAAAAGTAAATTGCACTTCTCTTTGCTAAATTGTACATACATCTTTCACGCATTACTTCACAGTTCACTAAAATAACTCATAAGTCTCCTGTTAACCGAGCTCACTCTGTTGATGAGTGTGAAGCTGTGTAAATAAAGCAATTGGAAGTTTCTATTGCATGCACAATTGTTTGTAGGGATGATTGTTAATCCATCATTAGATTATTTATAGGCTGGCATCTGTCAAATGAACTGAATGAACAGCTAAGATTCATATATTATGTTATGGGGACTGCCAGGGTTGGCTGGTCGATACTCGGGATTAATCATGTGAGGATAGGGGAACATTTTAGTCGATGGGTGTTGGTTCCAGCATGTCTGGTGTGTGTGGTGATGGTACAAAATGGGCCATGGGAGAGGAAGGAGGAAGGCATGGGTAAGTAGTTGTCAAGGGAGACAGAGGGAATTTAGATGATGTTGTTCTTCCTTATTAATCTTAAGCAGCCAATCATACTCTACTAGCTAATTCTAGGACCTCTTTTGTAGTCCAGAAGCATCCGGTAGCTACATCTGCTAACCATGTTTCAAGGTAGATCGATTAGGTTGTATGCTCCTGTTTGTGATACATGTAGTGTTGACAACCATAAGCGTCTTCTGACAAGGTTGATGATAGGATGATCAGATAATATATTCTAACAGTGATTTATATTTTGTTGAACATCTCTGCATCTAATCATGATTCTAATTTTTTGTTGTCTTGTATTTGCCTTATAGATTTACAGCTGTAGTTATGAGGGTGAAATTTGTCTTATGGACCTTGAGAAGGAGAACTTTAATATGATCCAGTTGTGCGACTATCCTGTTTATTCGCTTTGTCAAGCACCAGATAGTGCTGGCTGCCTATATTTTGGTGACGGAACTGGCGAACTGAAGCTCTTCGATGAGCGAATGGGTAAGGTATCAACCACATGGGAATCACACGACAATAAAATCAACTCAATAGATTTTCATCCAGAGAAAAAGCATATGCTTGCCACAAGTTCAACAGACCGAACAGCACGCATATGGGATCTCAGAAGGCTAAAAAGGAAGAAAGAGGATAGCTTGAAGATTCTAAAACATAATAGCTCTGTTCAGTCAGCTTATTTCTCACCTAGTGGCGGCATGCTAGCAACAACAAGGTAACAATTTTCCTACACTTGTTGTGGTTGATGTCTCTTCTGTTGTTTGATAGAAAGGACTTCCTGTTTGATTTAATGAATGTGTTTCTTTAATAACCATTACCTTGTGATGAATCTCTGATTTTGTCAATACATAGCTGGATTCTTATCGGGGCCTTAACAAGTCTTATAGCATCTCTGCATCTGTATGATGTTTATTTGAATAGTTTATGTTAGCAGTATGCAATCTGTGTGTCTGCACATGCTACTACATAATGCTCCCTCCGTTCACAGTTATAAGATCTGTTTTCTTTCTAAATCAGATGTATATAAATGTGTTTTAGTGTGTTTGTTCACTCATATCAGTCCGTATGCTTTGTAACTTCATTAATAAAAAAACTACAGTGCTATTATTTCTGTGACCTTGCTTTGATCATAGGAATTTTTTATTTTTATTTTGGAATACTATAGAAGAAGAGAGGAGAGGGGAGGGGGGGGGGGGAGTCATCCATACAGAGTTCAAAAGAACAAGGACCAAACATGATCAGAGTATTAAAAAACACGACGCTTCAACACCAAAAGAACGTTGAGCAGAAAAAAAAGAGGAAAGAATCCTGCGATGGCTGAACCAAACTCATCCTGCTGAACCAGAAACTTTCGCCCGACTTGATCTGATTGACGACCTGCTGCATTGGCGCGACCTTACCTTCAAACACCCAGCTATTCCTCAGATGGCTAAAATGCACAGGCAAACGAACTTCTTCCTGAAAATTTTCTGCATCAACCTTCTAGCAGTGAACCACCAGGTTGAGAACTGCATATCCAACAAGGGGACTGTCACTGGAAGACCAAACCATCGCAGCAAGGTGCTCCCTATGATGTTAGAGACCGCACAACCCATGAAAAGATGATTGACGTCCTCTTCAGCAGAATCGCACAAGACAAACCTGTCAATACACGGTAAGTACCTTTTGGCCAGACGATCTGCGGTCCAAATCCGATGCGTGTGACTAGCCAAGTGAGAAGTTTTTTTTCACCTGGGAAGAGCGACCGCCACCCAAATCATCTCATCCAAATTATTACTAGATGCCGGAGCTAAATGCACCATGTGTGTGGACTTAGTTGAGAAGATGCCATTGCGTTCCCAAGTCCACAACCAAGTGTCTCTAATATCTAGATAGATGACCACACTGTGGAGTCTCTCCCAAAGATTGAGAAACTAAAGAAATGCTTTGATGAAGGACCCTTATGTCCTCTAGCCAAGAGTGATTACCAAGCACATCGGCAGCCGTACTTTTAGTGCAATGCCATTTCTCTAGATGCTTCCAGCCTTGCACCTACTTTCTGGTTGGCTATGTTGCTTATGCATCTAATGCATCGCGTTCATTGACATGTATTCATAAAAATCGCTAAGTAATTATTTGCCGCACTCGTTCTTATTGTAGCTTGTTTGTGCCTGTGCCATCTTGTTTTGCTTATTTGAAACAACTTATTACAAACTTAACATGATATGTTCCATCCAATTTTTACCATGACAATCAATGTATTTTTTTTCTCTGATATAAGCTTGACCACACATTAAGGGCCACTTCTTTTGCTGGCTTTATTGGGCTTCCAGAATAAGCTGCCCTCTACCCAGCTTATTCTAGAAGCCCAACCAAAATTTTCTTTTTAGAAGCTCACTAGTCAAGTCTTAACTACTAGGTCTTTGAAACATTTTTTTGGTTGGGCTATAGAATAAGCTAGGTAGAGGGCAGCTTATTTCAGCTTATTCTAAGAAGCCAGCAAAAGAACTGGCCCTTAGCATATTGGCTCCCGTTTTCTTCTTTTACCTGTTTTGCTGATACAATGCATATAAGGATGGTTAGATTTTAATATGGAGCACTTATGATTGCGATATAGGTTTTCTATTTTAGGTTCCAGCAACTTGTGTAAGGAGGCACTGTTATCATTTTCGTTAAGAAAGAGTAGGAAAGATTAGACAGTAATGGTATAACCGTGGGAATTTTCTTATGGGCTAACGTGGGTGTCCACGGTGAAAATCCAGGAAGGGGGGGGGGGGGGGGGTCTGAAGGAACGTGACGAATAGGACATGTGCGCCCGAAACCCAGCCTGTAGGAATTTCCTGTAAGTCTACCGAAGATTAAATAATCCCCATAGTATATACTGTCCTTAACCCATTAGGATATTTAGAACAGTTGCTGTTCTTCCCCTGTCTGCGATAGTACACTGTTTTAAACAACTTGCTTATTTAAGAGTTTATAATGGTCGGCTCTGATCGATATTATTGTTAGAGAAAAGAATATGGTTTATAAGGCGGTAAAGCGAGCACCACTTTTCTGACGCTTAAGCGACGCCTAAGCGCCAATAGCTTAAGCGCCTAAAGCGGGCATATTTCTAAGGCGCTGCCAGGGCGCCTTATCGCTTAAGCGTCTGAAGCAGGATGCTTTATAAACAGAAAAGATCTTTAACCAACTCTACACAAATTTTTGGTGCGTGACCAACTTAACTTAAATTTCAAGCTAGCAATGGATATCTCATTTTGATATCCCACAGAATTATGTTGTTACAGAAGGCCTTATTCTTGTTCTGTCCACTGTCCAGCCTTGATGATACTGTCCGAGTCTTTGGTGGGGACGACATTGATAGTTCATACATTATCAAGCATAATAACCAGACAGGCAGATGGCTTTCTACATTCAAGTATGACAGCTCTTTTCACCTAGTTGCTTCCTTCATTGACCTTGAATGAATATTCCCTCACAAGCTAAATCGATTGTTGCAGGGCAATCTGGGGCTGGAACGACACTGACCTATTTATCGGAAACATGAAAAGGGCAATAGACGTTATCTCAGTTGGTGGCAATGACAGTAGCCTCTCAGCTTCATACAGTGCATGCCTCGAGAGTGAACACATGACAGCCATCCCGTGCAGGTTTTCTGCACATCCATATAAAGTTGGGCATCTTGCTTGTGCGAGTTCTGGCGGTAAGGTGTTCTTTTGGAGCAGAGCTTGAATCGACAAGATCTCTGATGGCTGACTTGCACACTGTTGGCGGTTTCTGTTAATAGGCATGCTAGGTACATTAATCATTCTCACAGTTGTAGCCTTATGTTTAGTATCCTGCTGAAGCTTAGGATAGTGTACCATTCTTGTTTCTAATGTTTTAGTTGGTGGAGCAGTTGAATGTTTCCAGAAAAATGCTGGGCAGTTGGGAACCGGTTTTCGGTTGCTGAGTATTTTCGAGCTCGTATTCTTACATTGTTTCCTGCCACTTCCTGATGTAAATCCGAGTAGTTTGTTAGAGCATCTCCTACGGATGATGTAAAGTTGTTGCCCTAAAAGCGATTATAGGGCAGAATAGAGAAGGTTTTGGGGCACCGCCGCTGCTGTTGCTTTAGGGCGTGTTTGGTTGCCTGGGATGCTACAGGCTGCATCGCATCAGGGATCCTGGCCCGACTGATGCAATTTTGTGTTTGGCGAGGACCGCAGCCGGAGGGCCGCAGCGGACGGTGCGCGAAGCTCGACGGGCGGCCACGCGTAGGGGCCAGCCGGCGGGCGGCCGGGGCGCGACAGCAGGAGGAGCGGGGGCTCGAGGAGGCGAGCGGCGGAGCAAACGTGGGGGAGCCGAAGACGGGGGCGCGACGGAGGCGACGCGCGGGCGAGGCTTGTAGGCCGACGGCCGGGGGACAGCCGGCGGAGCTTGGGGAGGAGCGGCCGGGGCAGCCACGGGGCCGGGAGGACCGCTGGCAAGGGGAAAACCGCCGGCGGGCTCGGGCGCGACGGGGTCGAATCCCGGCGGCTCTGGCCGCAAGGAGGAGCGGCGTGGAGGAGGACGGGCGGCCGGTGCCGGGGGAGGAGGACGGGCGCGGCGCGGAGGATACGGCCCGGCGCGGCGAGCTTGGCGCGAAGGAGGAGGACGGGTGGCGAGATGTGCAGGTCGCGGGTACGAGCCAGGCTCGCAGAGATACATTTCTCTCGCGTTCGGCTCAGCCTGACTGAGAGGCTCTTTTTGCATCCATCGGGCCTGGCCCAGCGAGGCATGCAGTCTACCAATCACGCTGAAATTTGCATCTTTCGTGCGAGCCAGGTACGAGGCAGGGAACCAAACACGCCCTTAGTAGATGCCCAAAAAACCGGAGCCCCAAAACTGAAGAACCACATGAAATTGACGATCAGATGGTGGTGACGCCGGGAGGCGGATTCAGTTGGGGACCAGCCTGCAACAAGTTGTGCAAGGTTTATGAGAAGATGTATATTTTCACACATAAAAAAACGCTACTGCATGAAACATCAATCAGAAGTGTGTTATCATATACTGTACTTTGGTATGCCAACACAAGGTCAAAAGGTAGTCGGTATGGCTCATTGTTACGAAGTACTCCCTCCGATTGAAAATACTCGTGCTAGATACATTTATTTGAACGACAAGTATTTTCGGTAGGGAGGATGACAGAGATGGTTTCAGCATGGTGTATGAGCTGGAATACTGATTAGGAGAAAGGAACACTTTTAGTAGACAAACGTCAAACCTGACATTTTAACGTACATGGCTAGTAATCAACTGTACCTATTGAATAAATAGACCAGTATCTAACTAAAGTTCTGAAGCATTATGGTAGATCAACTAACTACTACTCCCTCCGATCCATAATAAGTGTCGTTCATCTAGTAGAAAGTTTGTACTCCCTCCATTCCATAATATAGTGCGTCTTCGGTTTCCGTGCTTCAACTTTGACCATAAATTTAACCAACAAGACCAATTGCGGCGGCGGCAAAAATTATACCAATGAATTCGTGTTCGAATGAAGTTTTCGATTTTTTTTTCTTCCGCCGTAGTCGATCTTGATGGTTAAATTTATGGTCAAAGTTGAACCTCGAAAGCGTGGACGCACTACATTTTGAAATGGAGTGAATACTAGCTTAGTACAAAATGAGCGACACTTATTATGGATCGGAGGAAGTACCATATATATGAAGAAATTTGATATTTTCAAAGAAGAAGCATTTTGATACAATTTTGTTGTCATCTTGTATGCTAAGAAAAAGCAGAAGATTGTGATATTCATACCTAGATGAAAACAGGAGTTCTAGTTCAGATGGAAGCATTTTTTTTGTTAAATATGCAGGTAGATTTTGCGATTTGATAGAAAAATTCTAGACAACTGATAATTCATATTGGCCAGTTTCACATCTGGATTTAACAAGTTGGGTTTGTCTAGGGCACACCCTTAAGATAGATCACATCTAAGTTCTATACTATTGATTTTACATAAAGATTTATTTAGATATATTTTTAATGTTTTTTTTTTTTCTAGTTTGATTGAAGTTAGATGCCCTAGCAAATCTGTAACAAGTTTTAGTACAAAGTGTTGCAGTGCAGGCTCGATATAGTTATGAAGTTTTTTTTTGAGGTTTATGAAGATATATATTTAAAACATTGAAAATAGATTAGATGCGATCTAGAGGAGCCATCGCAAGCCCATCTTGTATCTGTTACTGCCCAGCTATGTTTTCATAAAGCAGCATAGCCTGTGAGTGTAACAGTTTAGCACCTGAGATTAATCTAAGCAGATTGGATACTACGCCAAACCAAGGATAAACATTCTAACCATTTACTGACTGAAGTAATATACTAGGACAAATGAATCTAATAGTACTTGATAGAATCCAGTGAATCGTGAATTAGTTTCACAATAGTTTCAAACAAAGATGATGCGTAAACTTCAAACAAGTGCGGTGATTGAAGCAATAGATTGTCTCCTCCACTTGACTTTGGTCACCCATACATATACTAGTCATGTTGATACATACAGATCCTTGGACAGTTGGCTAGGCCGGTCCAACAAAACAAAAACCTTCCCAACTAAAACAAGCAGCGCATTTACTTATCAAGATTTCATGAGTCCAATTTCAAGCGACGTAGAATCACACGAGCCTCACCGCCAAGGCAGATATGTTCTGACCGATAAACATACAGGAACATTTAAATAACTAGCAAACTTAGGGAAATGTCCAAACAACGACCATCATGCTGCTTTATAATACGAAATGAAGCCGATTGCATTTCCCAAAAAACAATTAGGTGCTCATGTATCAACAAATCATCTATAATTTCATATTAAATTTATACTTAGCAAATCACATGGCGCACAACCTTTTTCAAGAAAACACATTCCTTTAGACAGACATTGCGCCACCAAACGCTAACCATATTCTTTTGTTACAACAACACTAATGTATCAAACAACAGCCCACTAACAAAGTGATAAACCACCACCGATTTCCTAGAAAGCAGTTCGCGCGCGGTAAGTCATGCCCCCAATCGGGTAAGATGGATGGTTTCAGGGCCCCCCCATAGAAAAATTTCCCGTTTTCAATGGGAGTAGCGCAGTAGACATGTGAATCACTCATGTATATAAGCGAGTTGTCCGTCATTGGCGACGCAGATCCGCTTTGATCGATCAAGTGGATATTGCTCATGGAAGCAGAGGCCATCACATCAAGCATCTGGCGGTAGCCAGGTCCATTTTTATCGATGATGATATTGCTCGTGGAAGCGGAGGCTATCACATCACGCATGGGTCGGTAGCCACTCCCCATCGGAGCCAAAGCTGTCATCGGGCTTTTAACATACCCACCAAACTGGATGTTTGCCGCTCGATTGGCCATCTCTCCGTTAAAAATTGATCTAGGGAAACGTACAAACAATGTGAGGTTTTCTTGGTGTAGCCCGTAATACACAAGCCAATCTTCCATTATGCCCTCCTGTAATTCATCAAGAAATTAGGTGTATGAAAACTTATTTTACAAAATGATACATTAACCAACTATGATGTTTATTTGCACAACACAGTCAACACGATTTAAGCACGTTTTCATAACATGCTTTTTCATATTGCTAATAAAAATAAAAATAAAAATAAGGCCATGTAATTATTGTGAATGCTTTTTAAATGAATCTCATGTTGCTACTATACTTGTTAAATCAATAGAACTGCATTTTCAAAAAATACTAATAAGCCTTAATATATCAATCATCTATAATGTCATAACAAATTAAAAGTTAGTTCAAACAAGATAGTCTACAGATTCAGCGAGTAAACCACATGAATTGCTATTGAAGAAAAATATCATGTAGAAATAATTTGGTAGTAACAAAAAAAAACAATTAACATGCTTATAAGATCAGTGAGTAACTAATTTGGAAAACAATAAGTACAATCTAAAGCATATGTATTCAATGGAAAAGCATGGCAGGGGCTGGACTGGGTAGTTGCCCGGGCTTTATCGGCAAAAACTCCATTAATTTGTACTATGTCTTGAGAGGTTCATCATGTGTTCTTGTGGGTTGTTGCTAGCTAAGTCTGAAGCTCTCAAGCCGTTCCCAGGCTCCACGTATGCTAACGCTTCGTCAATGTATGTATTCCGCAATTGGTTGAGCCAGTAAAAGATTAGATTATAATAAAAGTTTAATGCTTAGATGGGCTTTAGCTATATTTAGATTGGTGAGGCTCATCAAAATCTACTTTTTTTTTTGCGGGTACATCAAAATCTACTATTATTTTCACAGTTGTGTTAATAAGAGTGTTTGTTACAATATTGTATAGTTGTTTTAGGCACTATTTAAAAGTGTCTCCACAATTTCTAAAAATCAACCGTGATAACTAATTATACTCCCTCCGACCCATATTAATGGGCACACAATGTTGTACTAAGTGTGTGCCCATTAATATGTGTTGGAGGTAGTATAATTTTCATGGAAAAACACTTATACATATCAGTTTGTTATGTTACGTTGATGCGGAGCTGTACCTTAATAATTACAATTGTGATATTTTGTTTGAGTCCCGGCTGGGAGACAGTCTCGATCACGCCCCCTGGACCCTTCTCTGGCTGAAAACCTAGGACGCAGTCGGCATTACGGCAACCGGTTTTCTGAAATCCATCCGACTACAAGCTCAAAGGAGAAAAATATGTTAGTACCAACGTATGCCAGCCACCTATTCCATGAGAAAGGAAGGACGATTGATAACCCACCGTCCACGCAACACCTAGATGGGTCCGTGAATCGCCGTACTTCTTGGGGTCAACCTAGCACCAAATAGAAAGTAGACCGTAATTAAGCCATGTCCATCCTCCACTAGTATATGTACTACTGTAGCTAAAACAAGATAGTTAAAACAAGGTAGTACGTAGCATATATGTGAATGTTAATCTTATTGCACTCACCTCCCAGCCGATCTTGATTACGTTGAGGATGGCCTCGTCGTTGTTCACCATGTCGAAGAGGAGAACAGAGGCCGAAGTGGACTGCTCAGTGCTCAGGTTGAAGCCGTACACGTCCATGGTGGCCATGAAACCATAGTAACCTTGATCCGATGCTTTTGTCAGGTGCTTCGCAAACTACAAAAAAACACAGATTTAATCTGTCACTGTTGTTAACCAAGGCAATGTACGTATATATTGAATGAATTGCAAAAAACCACCACATTAAAGCGACCATTTGCAGAAAACACTTTTTTACGTTTTTTTTTGCAGCTACCACTAATTTTGCGCTTAATTTTTTTACAGAAAACACTGATCGCCCAATTAAAGCAATTTAACCATGTTTATGACAGATGGGGCCCACATGTAAGGTCTTTACTTTTTGCAGAAACACCCTCAAAAAATAAATATAAATCTCTCCCCACCTGAGGACGACACCCTCCCCCTCTTGCCCGCGCCAGTGCCCCGATAGCGGCGGAGCTCGCGCCTGCCCGTGCGCTGCGTCACTCTGCCCAGCCGCCCGCACCGCGTCCGCGGTTGCGCCCGCACGAGCAGTGGAGGAGGTGGGGCGGCGAAGGCGGTGCTGGCCTGCAACAAGTTGTGCAAGGTTTATGAGAAGATGTATATTTTCACACATAAAAAAACGCTACTGCATGAAACATCAATCAGAAGTGTGTTATCATATACTGTACTTTGGTATGCCAACACAAGGTCAAAAGGTAGTCGGTATGGCTCATTGTTACGAAGTACTCCCTCCGATTGAAAATACTCGTGCTAGATACATTTATTTGAACGACAAGTATTTTCGGTAGGGAGGATGACAGAGATGGTTTCAGCATGGTGTATGAGCTGGAATACTGATTAGGAGAAAGGAACACTTTTAGTAGACAAACGTCAAACCTGACATTTTAACGTACATGGCTAGTAATCAACTGTACCTATTGAATAAATAGACCAGTATCTAACTAAAGTTCTGAAGCATTATGGTAGATCAACTAACTACTACTCCCTCCGATCCATAATAAGTGTCGTTCATCTAGTAGAAAGTTTGTACTCCCTCCATTCCATAATATAGTGCGTCTTCGGTTTCCGTGCTTCAACTTTGACCATAAATTTAACCAACAAGACCAATTGCGGCGGCGGCAAAAATTATACCAATGAATTCGTGTTCGAATGAAGTTTTCGATTTTTTTTTCTTCCGCCGTAGTCGATCTTGATGGTTAAATTTATGGTCAAAGTTGAACCTCGAAAGCGTGGACGCACTACATTTTGAAATGGAGTGAATACTAGCTTAGTACAAAATGAGCGACACTTATTATGGATCGGAGGAAGTACCATATATATGAAGAAATTTGATATTTTCAAAGAAGAAGCATTTTGATACAATTTTGTTGTCATCTTGTATGCTAAGAAAAAGCAGAAGATTGTGATATTCATACCTAGATGAAAACAGGAGTTCTAGTTCAGATGGAAGCATTTTTTTTGTTAAATATGCAGGTAGATTTTGCGATTTGATAGAAAAATTCTAGACAACTGATAATTCATATTGGCCAGTTTCACATCTGGATTTAACAAGTTGGGTTTGTCTAGGGCACACCCTTAAGATAGATCACATCTAAGTTCTATACTATTGATTTTACATAAAGATTTATTTAGATATATTTTTAATGTTTTTTTTTTTTTCTAGTTTGATTGAAGTTAGATGCCCTAGCAAATCTGTAACAAGTTTTAGTACAAAGTGTTGCAGTGCAGGCTCGATATAGTTATGAAGTTTTTTTTTGAGGTTTATGAAGATATATATTTAAAACATTGAAAATAGATTAGATGCGATCTAGAGGAGCCATCGCAAGCCCATCTTGTATCTGTTACTGCCCAGCTATGTTTTCATAAAGCAGCATAGCCTGTGAGTGTAACAGTTTAGCACCTGAGATTAATCTAAGCAGATTGGATACTACGCCAAACCAAGGATAAACATTCTAACCATTTACTGACTGAAGTAATATACTAGGACAAATGAATCTAATAGTACTTGATAGAATCCAGTGAATCGTGAATTAGTTTCACAATAGTTTCAAACAAAGATGATGCGTAAACTTCAAACAAGTGCGGTGATTGAAGCAATAGATTGTCTCCTCCACTTGACTTTGGTCACCCATACATATACTAGTCATGTTGATACATACAGATCCTTGGACAGTTGGCTAGGCCGGTCCAACAAAACAAAAACCTTCCCAACTAAAACAAGCAGCGCATTTACTTATCAAGATTTCATGAGTCCAATTTCAAGCGACGTAGAATCACACGAGCCTCACCGCCAAGGCAGATATGTTCTGACCGATAAACATACAGGAACATTTAAATAACTAGCAAACTTAGGGAAATGTCCAAACAACGACCATCATGCTGCTTTATAATACGAAATGAAGCCGATTGCATTTCCCAAAAAACAATTAGGTGCTCATGTATCAACAAATCATCTATAATTTCATATTAAATTTATACTTAGCAAATCACATGGCGCACAACCTTTTTCAAGAAAACACATTCCTTTAGACAGACATTGCGCCACCAAACGCTAACCATATTCTTTTGTTACAACAACACTAATGTATCAAACAACAGCCCACTAACAAAGTGATAAACCACCACCGATTTCCTAGAAAGCAGTTCGCGCGCGGTAAGTCATGCCCCCAATCGGGTAAGATGGATGGTTTCAGGGCCCCCCCATAGAAAAATTTCCCGTTTTCAATGGGAGTAGCGCAGTAGACATGTGAATCACTCATGTATATAAGCGAGTTGTCCGTCATTGGCGACGCAGATCCGCTTTGATCGATCAAGTGGATATTGCTCATGGAAGCAGAGGCCATCACATCAAGCATCTGGCGGTAGCCAGGTCCATTTTTATCGATGATGATATTGCTCGTGGAAGCGGAGGCTATCACATCACGCATGGGTCGGTAGCCACTCCCCATCGGAGCCAAAGCTGTCATCGGGCTTTTAACATACCCACCAAACTGGATGTTTGCCGCTCGATTGGCCATCTCTCCGTTAAAAATTGATCTAGGGAAACGTACAAACAATGTGAGGTTTTCTTGGTGTAGCCCGTAATACACAAGCCAATCTTCCATTATGCCCTCCTGTAATTCATCAAGAAATTAGGTGTATGAAAACTTATTTTACAAAATGATACATTAACCAACTATGATGTTTATTTGCACAACACAGTCAACACGATTTAAGCACGTTTTCATAACATGCTTTTTCATATTGCTAATAAAAATAAAAATAAAAATAAGGCCATGTAATTATTGTGAATGCTTTTTAAATGAATCTCATGTTGCTACTATACTTGTTAAATCAATAGAACTGCATTTTCAAAAAATACTAATAAGCCTTAATATATCAATCATCTATAATGTCATAACAAATTAAAAGTTAGTTCAAACAAGATAGTCTACAGATTCAGCGAGTAAACCACATGAATTGCTATTGAAGAAAAATATCATGTAGAAATAATTTGGTAGTAACAAAAAAAAACAATTAACATGCTTATAAGATCAGTGAGTAACTAATTTGGAAAACAATAAGTACAATCTAAAGCATATGTATTCAATGGAAAAGCATGGCAGGGGCTGGACTGGGTAGTTGCCCGGGCTTTATCGGCAAAAACTCCATTAATTTGTACTATGTCTTGAGAGGTTCATCATGTGTTCTTGTGGGTTGTTGCTAGCTAAGTCTGAAGCTCTCAAGCCGTTCCCAGGCTCCACGTATGCTAACGCTTCGTCAATGTATGTATTCCGCAATTGGTTGAGCCAGTAAAAGATTAGATTATAATAAAAGTTTAATGCTTAGATGGGCTTTAGCTATATTTAGATTGGTGAGGCTCATCAAAATCTACTTTTTTTTTTGCGGGTACATCAAAATCTACTATTATTTTCACAGTTGTGTTAATAAGAGTGTTTGTTACAATATTGTATAGTTGTTTTAGGCACTATTTAAAAGTGTCTCCACAATTTCTAAAAATCAACCGTGATAACTAATTATACTCCCTCCGACCCATATTAATGGGCACACAATGTTGTACTAAGTGTGTGCCCATTAATATGTGTTGGAGGTAGTATAATTTTCATGGAAAAACACTTATACATATCAGTTTGTTATGTTACGTTGATGCGGAGCTGTACCTTAATAATTACAATTGTGATATTTTGTTTGAGTCCCGGCTGGGAGACAGTCTCGATCACGCCCCCTGGACCCTTCTCTGGCTGAAAACCTAGGACGCAGTCGGCATTACGGCAACCGGTTTTCTGAAATCCATCCGACTACAAGCTCAAAGGAGAAAAATATGTTAGTACCAACGTATGCCAGCCACCTATTCCATGAGAAAGGAAGGACGATTGATAACCCACCGTCCACGCAACACCTAGATGGGTCCGTGAATCGCCGTACTTCTTGGGGTCAACCTAGCACCAAATAGAAAGTAGACCGTAATTAAGCCATGTCCATCCTCCACTAGTATATGTACTACTGTAGCTAAAACAAGATAGTTAAAACAAGGTAGTACGTAGCATATATGTGAATGTTAATCTTATTGCACTCACCTCCCAGCCGATCTTGATTACGTTGAGGATGGCCTCGTCGTTGTTCACCATGTCGAAGAGGAGAACAGAGGCCGAAGTGGACTGCTCAGTGCTCAGGTTGAAGCCGTACACGTCCATGGTGGCCATGAAACCATAGTAACCTTGATCCGATGCTTTTGTCAGGTGCTTCGCAAACTACAAAAAAACACAGATTTAATCTGTCACTGTTGTTAACCAAGGCAATGTACGTATATATTGAATGAATTGCAAAAAACCACCACATTAAAGCGACCATTTGCAGAAAACACTTTTTTACGTTTTTTTTTGCAGCTACCACTAATTTTGCGCTTAATTTTTTTACAGAAAACACTGATCGCCCAATTAAAGCAATTTAACCATGTTTATGACAGATGGGGCCCACATGTAAGGTCTTTACTTTTTGCAGAAACACCCTCAAAAAATAAATATAAATCTCTCCCCACCTGAGGACGACACCCTCCCCCTCTTGCCCGCGCCAGTGCCCCGATAGCGGCGGAGCTCGCGCCTGCCCGTGCGCTGCGTCACTCTGCCCAGCCGCCCGCACCGCGTCCGCGGTTGCGCCCGCACGAGCAGTGGAGGAGGTGGGGCGGCGAAGGCGGTGCTGGCCTCGGTTGACGCGGAGGAGGAGGCGCGTCTGGCGAAGGTCCCCAGGGAAGGAAGCAGCATAGCCGCGGGAGGCAGAGGGCGTGCCCGGGGAGCTGCTCGCCGTGTTGTGCGAGGCCAGGCGCGCCGCGGTGCACGACGGGCTCATCCAGAGGGGGTCGCGGGTCGTTTACCCTTCCGGCGAAGGTAGCAGCGCCGGTGGCGATGCGGGGATGGAGGAGGTCCTGGGGGGGGGAGCACCGGCTCGCTGGAGAAGAGAGTGGCGGCGGTGGCCCGGGGGTGGGGGCGCCGGCGCGCTGGAGATGGGAGCAGCGGCGGCTCGTGGGTGGGGGCGTCGGCGGCTCGAGGGGGGGGGGGGGGGGGGGGGCTCGCTGGAGAGGGGAGCGGGGAGGAGCGTGGGGGCTCGGCAACGGCGGCGGTGGTGAGTTCTGATCTGATCCCGACTTGGATCGGGATGAGAAGAAAGGATCTTTTTCTTTTTTGTTGGGGGAGGGTTCTTTTAAAAAAAGACCATTCTAGTATGCCACGTCACTAAAATCGGGTTTCACCTGTCATAAACGTGGTTACAATACCTAAATAGACTGATTAATGTTTTTTGTAAAAAATTAGGCCTAAAATTACTGGTTTCTGTAAAAAAACGTAAAAGTGTGTTTTCTGCAAAACGTCGTTTCAATGTGGTGATTTTTTACAATTCACTAGTATATATTAGAGTACGAATCAACATACAATATACGTACGTAGCTTATCATCACGGAGCCAGATTCAGCATTGAGTAGCGGTGAAACCTCTACAACCTGCAAGCTGCTGGACCTTTGGAGTTTCACCTGATCAAAGAAGGTGCTAGCTAATTAGCAATCTATCGTCGAAATTAAACACTTAAGTACTCCTACATAGTAAGACATAAGAGTGAGTGGTTGTTACCCGGGCAGCATTTGGTTCCACGGCCGGCCAAAAGCAGCAGCATCCAAACGACGGCAACGTGAAGAATATAGTTACCCATGGATCGTATCTTATCCCGCCTGATCCCAGATACAGAGTATTTTCAACGATGATGCAATGATCAACGACGAGGAAGCAACGCTGACACCCGGAACTCGCCGGATTGATTTGGTTTGCCCTCTGTTTTTTATTTCTGTTTCTCAATCCACGCTCCGGTTTTTACAAGGGGGTCTTGCCTGACACTGAGTATATGTAGTACTGTACTATACTAGCTCGTACACATCCAAACCGATCGATCGACTATAGGAGGATCCATGGATTAATTCCTTGCTGCAGGTGCCACCCTTTATGGTAAGATTAGAGATTGTCCAATAGTCACGGCTCATATACCATATAGGAAAACGATCCTAATCAGCCAGCTGATTTTGGCTCGTGCGTCCTCCGCGCGCGGAGCCGTCTGATCGGGTCGACGATGATTGGTTGTCTCATGGCAGAGCGACATACAATTCTGAGTTGACGCTATTAACTACTGTACGTAGTGTACTAATACGTAGTCTTATCCTTTTCATTTTGCCTTTTCCTTTTTTATCTTTATTTTACGCAGAGTAGTGAGCCATCGACATATCTTTCATTTCTTCTACATGTTTTTTGAAACATGTGTTATGTTGCAAACAAGTTTCTGCAAGATGTATTTTGTTGCAATTTTTTTTAGAATATGTGTCTTGTTGTAAAAGAGCGTCGCAACATGTATCTTGTTGCAAAGAAGCTCTGCAACATGTGTCTTATTATAAAGAAGCTTCGTAACATATGTCTTGTTGTAAAAAAGCTTCGCAACATGTGTGTTGTTGCAAAGAAACTCCGCAACATGTGGCTTATTGCAATGGAGCTAGACCGTTTAATCTGCCAATCGAACGCCTCACGACCCCGAGGATCTTTATAAAGGATATCGTTTGCAATAAAATACTTGTTGCGAAGCTTCTTTGGACATAGAGATTTTCCACAGGTGCCGTTAGATGCACATTACGTAGAATATTTTTTGCAACATGATGTTTGTTGTGAAGCTTTTCTGCAACATGATGTCTTTTGCAAAACTTTATTTGTACTCACATTTTTTTTTTGCAATTCGGTGCTTGTACGACGAACGATGTTGTGAAGCTCTTTGCAACATAAATAATATTGCAAAGCTCCTTTACAACAACGTCTTTGTTGTGTTCAATGAGTTTGCAACACACACCTTGTTGAAAAAAAAATCGAGCCACTACATTTATCTTGTTGTGCTCAATAGCTTTGCAACAAACACCTTGTTGCAAAGATTCATTATCTAAAAAATTTTGTTGCGAGAAATACAATGGATCGAACAAAACTTGATTTAAAATCTTGTCAAAAAAATCATTTTTGTTTGATTTTTCTTGTATGTACAAAAGCATATCATCATGCGCCTTTACAGGCACGTTATGGGTTGTGCCCTCTGTAATTATTATTTTATATATGTACTTACGTGCTAGCTAGAAGAGCTAATCCAGTTGCATGCCTGTCCGCTCAAAAAAAAAAATGCATGCCTGCCCGCTTAAAAAAAGTTGCATGCCTGTCAAGATTTGACGGTTGTGGCTAATTTGATCTAACGAAGGAGGAGGCGGTCGATCCCTGGAGAAAATCCCCCGGCGGACGCGTAGTGTCCCCCTACCATATATCATTATTTTTGCGGAAATATAGCATGCCTTAATAATTAATTGCCGCTTTATAACTTGGAAATTTTCATTTTTGGTAAACGAGACGGCACGCAGGAGTGTGTGGCTCTGTGCACACGCTTCTTTATAACTGACCAGAGATCACCGGCGAGGGCTGCCAATTCGTGAGATTACCGGCGAGGCAGATCTGCTATGATCGTTAAACTCGATAAACAACTAGTACATTTTCCTCAAAAAAAGAGATAAACAACTAGTACTATTTAAATAGCCAGCAAACTTAGGGAAATGTCCAAACAACGGCCATCATGCATCGAAAAATCCCTTTGGTGGACGAGCGCCAGGTAGGACCTTATCATGTCTGCCCACGAACGATCTGAAGCATCCACACCTCTGTATTCACGCTTTGTGTCTCCCGTGTCCACCCAGCCGACTGTGTATTCAGGGACTCATGACTGCGTCGAGCGCAGGGAATAAAACCCGACGTGCTCCCTTCTGACATAAAGCTACCTGTACCAGACGAGCGACGTGACCCTGTATCCAGTGAATTAAAAAAGCAAGTACGATTTGATCTATCAAGTTACGAGCTGAGCAGGCTGCAGCACACATGTGATTAAACCGTGCCATCACACGTCACGAGCTGGGCACGCTGCAGCACACCAAGCGATTCTTGTCCAGTCATAATATGCATTAGTGAGAACGATGAAATTAACCACCACTTTTCTTGTACATATATATTGTGTAATTTATATAAAACAATGGTTTTAAAAGTAATACGAACTTGCATATCAAGTCAAGGACATATTAAAAAAAAGTAAAAAAAAACAATTCAGATGATCACTTCTTCTACAAAGAAAAGGAAAAATAATCACAATCATTCATATAGACCAGTGTAAATTGTTCTCAACTTCAATAGTAAAATATAATATGCACACTCTGCTAAGATTTAATAATATTAGACACGACATCTTATGTGGGAGTCTATCCATGTGAGGATGAAATATTGCTTCATTTTCATTTAGAAACAACTGACGAGAACCGAAGACAATTTTGTAAGAAAACCGTTAGACAATAGGATTAATGA
The DNA here is from genome assembly GCA_950022295.1 of Bromus sterilis. Taxonomy (NCBI): domain Eukaryota; kingdom Viridiplantae; phylum Streptophyta; class Magnoliopsida; order Poales; family Poaceae; genus Bromus; species Bromus sterilis. The sequence continues at coordinate 14,428,032 of OX465596.1, forward strand.
TATATAACATTTTTAGCATGGTACGCTACATCCTTTATTCATAGTTAATTTAATATGAAATAGAAAGTACCATCATTGTCATTCCCCCGCAAAAAAGAAGAAAGAAAGTACCATCATTGTCATTTAAATCCATAGTTATTTTAAACTAGCAGAACAAGCACCCAACCATGATAAAAATATCACCAAGTTAAAAATGTTATGCTACATCACCGGGTCATAGTTAATTTAATCTGATAGAACATGTACCATCCTTTCACCGCAAAAAATATCATCCTTATTAAACAGAAAAGTATCACTTTCCTTAAATTTTAAATTACAAACAATAAACTCTCTATCAAGAAATATCTAATATCACGGTGTCATTAGATATATCAATAATTGTTTGAACTTACTTACATTTTAAACACACACAAAAAGAACTTACTCAAATTTTATTAGTCATTATAAAAAATGTGATCCACAAGATCAATGTCCCGTCAGATCCATATAATGTCACTCTTTAAAAAAAGAACAAGACCACCTTGTTAGATTGTAAACACAGTTTACAATTCACTGTGCATTTTAGATTTGAATCAAAAATCATATCAGAATAAACTAAACCAAATCAACTTTATGGTTTGTGTTTTTGGTGTGGTATGAAATATTTATACCATTTAGGTTTTTTATATTTATGGTGTATAATGAAAAATCAAATGGTTTAAAAATTAATAAAATATGCATTAGGGACGTTTATAAACAAACACAAGTGTGACTTCTCTAATAAATTATTAGCTACTCGCCAAATTTACTGGCTGGCTACTACTATGAAGACAAACTAATCATCAAATTAGCTGGCTAGCTACTCGCCAAATTTACTTTCATAAAAGAAAACTATTCTATCTATTCCAAAATAACTGTCTTAATTTTGTACTAATTTTAATATAAAATTATACTAGAGTTGAAACACTTATTTTGGAATGGAGGACCTACTAATCATCAACATGACTTAAATAATACCAAGGAATGTATGATTTAACAACAGCCAGCTGGTAGTATTGCTACTCTACCTAATGTTAATCAGTAATTAAAATTGAATATTTATACTCAGAACATTCGATGGATACTAATCTCTGACATAATCACCATACGGACGAGGGAGGGTAGTGGGCTAAAACAAAGACATAGTTAGTCTAACTACCGGGAAAAAAAGACATACTTAGTCTAACATATGCTGGACGTGGAGATGTGAGGTGAACCAACTTCACGGGCTACAGATGCAGCGCACATGTCTGCTTTTCAGTACAGTCTTTTACTCTGCTCTAGCAAGGATATATCCGTCCAACAGAGAAAACTATACATGCATGGACCCTGTGCAGTAAAGGTGCAGCCACGGTAGTCTCGCAGGCGGATACATCTCTGAGCCAGGTGTGCCGAGTGGATACAGACACTGGCATCCGGCGCGTGTATCCCGGTTGCATCGAGGGGACAACCGCTGACAAGCTCTGCTCGGTGTGTGAGTTTCACGGATCCAGGTGCGCATATGCATGGCCACGATAATGTCCGACCTGTCGCCCGTCCACCATACGTCCGCTTTCGTCGCATGCATGTTTTATAGTACTACTATGAAAGGAAGCCGATCAGGAGGAGTAGTGACGGAGGAACAAGGAAATTGTTGGGCGGGCCAGCCTTGAGAGAGCTCAATGTTTTCTTGTCATGATCCTCCATTTTCTTTCTTAAACTCATTGTTTTATTGCAAAATTGGGCGGGCCATGGCACGGTTTTGCTTGCACTAAGCTCCGCCACTGAGGAGGAGGACACCATCGAGCACATCCTGGTGCAGTGCGTCTATGCCCGCCAGGTCTGGTTCATGCTATTCTGCAAAGCTAGTATTTCACCAGAGCTCACACCCACGGTGCACGACCACATCGAGGACTGGTGGCATAACTCTCGCGCCGCTATCCCCCGTATCTACCGCAGAGGGTTTGACTCACTCGTGGCACTTGTTTGCTGGTCCCTCTGAAAACAACGAAACGGCCGCGTGTTTGGCAGAGGCACCAAGGCTATGGAGCTGGAGATCTCCAGGAGAATCTGGGTTGAGCTTAAACTCTGGGCGTTGGCTGGAGCTAGAGGAGCTGCTAGATTATGTGAGGAGTAGTGTTTAGGGTTGTGGAGTCCGGGAGATGTGGCCCATTGAGGTGGTGCCCTTTGTAAAACTCTCTTGTAACTAACTTTCTACCTTCTATAAAGCTACAATACACTCTTTGCGTACTCTCTAAAAAAAAATAAAGGAAGCCGATTGCATTTTTCAGAAAATTTTAAGCGCTCAACCAATCGTCCAAAATTTCATACGTATTAAATTAAAACTTAGCAAATCACTTGTGTACAACCTTTCAAGAAAGCACATCCCTTTAGCAGACACATCACGCCACCAGATCCTAACTATATTATTCTGTTACAGCAACAGTAGTGTATCAAACAATAGCCCACCAATAGATTGACAAACCACCATCGATTTTCTAGAAACCAGGTCGCACGTGGTAAGCATGAGACACACTCATTTTGATCAACTGGATATTTCTCATGGAAGAGGAGACCATCACATCAAGCATGAGGCGGTAGCCACTCCCTATCGGAGCCAAAGCTGCGTCGGGCTTGTAACAAGGCCAACAAATTGGATGTTTGCTCGATTGGCCATTCCTTCGTTAAAAAGTGGAGAGAATTCCTTATTTGACACTGGCTTAAAATCTTTTTCTTTATTTGACACTGAAAACTTTTTTCTTTCCTACATGACCTTTGATGTAATTTTTGCCTTATATGACACTTTCGTTAGTTTTGTTACCTTTTTCCGTCAATTTTTTAAATGATGGACCAAAATCCCCTTTGATCCAAGGACGGCGCAGACAGCCAGCCACGGGCGGACAGTCAACCCGGCACGCAGGCGTAGGCAGCCACGGGTGGCCAGCCAACCCGACACACGGGCACGAGCGGCCAGCCACGGGTGGCCAGCGCTAGCCACGGGCGGCCGGAACCGGATCCTCTACCGTGCTTCAAGGCACGTCACAACTGCCGTCCCTTCTCAAAGGGCTAGCGAGCGTAAGTTCAAAGAAAACAAAATATAAAAAAGGGCCAGCGAGTGTTGGATATGTGCCCTAGAGACAAATTAATAAAGACATTTGTCACATATCCGTTTTGTTCATAATACGTTTTATACTGTGCTATAACTGTATTACTTGGAAATACTAATACAGATGTAGTATAAAACATGGTTCGTAGTTTAACTCGGGTAAACTATCTCATAGGGCAATTGATTGATCAAGATTTCCTGATCATGGCGACACTTAAGTCCATTGACAATGAGGTCATATCGTTAAGGGGAATGATGTGATGGACGTACACCCACCTAAAGTATTGCAATGTGATCGAGTCACATAGTTCAGCGTTGCTATGACTTTGTAACATATGGCTTAGTCCTTAGACCGTAATGATCATACGTAATTGTCATCTATGAGGAGACTTTGATTTGTATCCCACCGCCTGACTGAAATATGCTGGCTATAACGGTGCACTTTGGGTATTCCGAAATAGATGGTTGATGAGTATGTTAATAGATCAGAGCGGGATTTGTCAGTCCTTGTGACAGGACAGGTACTCTGGGCCCACTCGGTGATATTGCATCAACACCTTGCAAGGACGTGACTAGGTCACAAGAGATGCAATGATCATGGACGGGAGAAGTTGTTTGTTGTGAACGAGATGTGAACACGGTATGTAGGATACCGACGATCAAACCTCGGACAAACAAACTACCGCAGCACAAAGGGATTACGTCGTATCGTTAACGGTTTCCAAAAGCGATCGAAGTTCATTCGATGGAAGCGCAGGGGCTGTCAAGGATTGTAACCAGGTCCAACTGACTAGTCATTGGTCAATGAGAAGAGTCTCGACCATGTCTGCTGTTTCCCGGACCGTTAGGGTGTTACACTTAAGGGCAATCGATGCATAGGACAGTTACGGGATCAATCGGTGAAATAGGAGGAATCACCGGAATAGTTCCGGAGGAGGACAGAATGGTTTCCGGACATTTTGAATAGTTCAAAATAAAGTTTAATTGTTTTAATAATGTTTTATTATTTAATTATCTGAATTAAATATTTAAAACATATTAAATAAATTAAAAAATGGGAAAAAGGCTAAATGGGCCCATGGGGCCCATTAAGGTAGGAGGGGGTCTCCCCCCCTTGGGCTTGGCGCCAAGGGTGGGGCCCACCACCCCCCTTGGCCGGCGCACTCCCCCCCCCTTGGTAGTTTAGTTCCACATGGGGGAGGGGAGGAGGATGGCACCCCCCTTGGCCTATATAAGGAGGGGTAGACCCCCCTTTTTTCCAACACACCAATATCTCCTTCTTCCTCCTTCTCCTTCCCGGAAGTGGACTCCCCTTGTTTGGAGTCTGCACCTGGATTGGAGTTCTCCACCATAAGGCAGGTCGTCATTCTGCTGGAGTCGGGATCCGTAGCCGTCTTTCTTCCGCTGCTCGCCTGGTTCGAGGCCCGGGAGGAACATCGATTGTACCGTACGTGTATAATCTCTTCGAGGCACTACACCTGTGGTGCTACTTCGTCGCTGGAGGTTTACCGGGATTCATCCTCGTCGGTGGTGGTCTTCTACACGACAGGGATGTCGTAGTTCCGAGTCTACGTCATCCATGTTCGCAAGAACGTTTCCCTCTTTCGGTCTTCAAAGGTATGAACACCGATTCCCTCCGTTACTCTACATCGCCATAGCATAGATCTTGGGTTCGGGTACCGTAGGTATGAAAAATTTGTGTTTTCTGCCCCGTATCCCAACAGTGGTATCAGAGCTAGCTATGCGTAGATGTATTGTACGGGTAGAACACATCTAGGATGTGGGCATCGAATCTTCATTCGTTACCCTCCCACGTGTACTCATTTAGCGTTGCGGCAATGTTTGATGAAGCGGCCCCCGACCGACCTTACGCGTTTACGCGAGACTGGTTCCACGCTTGACATATGGCTTGTACCATATAAAGTGGCTGGGGGGTGTCTGTCTCTCTGCATTAGCGATGCGAAGATGTTTGCAACGGAGGTCCCCGACAGGGGTGTAATAGAGACGGATGGGAGACGGTGTTGTGGCATGTTTTTCGCAGGATAGAAACGGTTCTCTCTCTCGAAACCCCTTGCAGCCACGTAAAACTTGCACAAGCTAAAGTAGAAAGGCGTTTAACTTTGCTTTGCATGAAGGGGGATCATAGGTTGTATGATTTACAGTTTTACTTCCTGTTTTATGCTAGTATGCTAGATATATCGACGGTAGCACGAAATAGGACCATCTCTCACAATACCAACATTGTGTTCTCCCTTGGTGGGCACCGCCTGGAAGGTTCTCCCATATGGCTTGATGCTCCGTACATACCGGAGTTGTCCTACATATTCAACGGAGTTCGCATGAGGTTGGGTTCGGCAAGCCTGGCATATGCAGATATGGCCTTGCTGAACAGCTAACATCAAGGTTCGATTGGCAGGCTTGACGTATGTAGATGCGGGCCTGGAACACAGGAGACCGAAAGGTCGAGCACAAGTCACATGCCTGATGTGATTGGCTTAGAGGCCTACCTGGTTCGCATACTGATGGCCGTGACGAGCGGGGGAGGTATGGGGGCTGGGATTGTGTAATCACTTAGTTAAATTGAGAGGTGTTTATCTAAGTGGGAGCTTTCTAGAATTTTGAGATTAAATTGAAACTCCACATTATGAACAAAAGTCTTAATATGTATCCTTGTGAATCAACCTTGTAGATGGCAGCACCTCGCCCCTCGTTCAACTTAGGATCATTCCTAGAGAAAGATAAGCTAAAAACAGATGGGACAAACTTCACCAACTGGTTCCTGATACGTCCAAAACGTATCTATAATTTCTGCTTGCTCCATGCATGTTTTGTGTGATATTGCTATGATCTAGATACACTTTCATACACTTTTGATCATATTTTGACTAACGTATTAACTCAGTGCACCCCAGTGCCAGTTCCTGTTTTATGCTGTTTTTCTATTTCAGTTTTCCCCCATATAAAAAGTACCAGAAAAATTCGGGAAAACTCAGATAAAAATCAGCGTGAAGGAAGCTTCGCGAAGAGCCCGAGTGGGGCCAGAGGGGAGCCAGGGGGCCTAGGCGGCCACCCGGCGCGGCCCCTGGTCCACCTCTGGCTGCCCCCTTCGCCTATTTATTCTCCGTCATGGGGAAACTCCGAAGACAGAACTCTATTTCGCAAACTCGCCTCTGTTCCGCCGCCGCCGCGCTTCCGAGATCGGGAGCACCAGAAGACCTCTTCCCGGTACCCTGCCGGAGGGAGGATTGACCTCCGGGAGTCTCCTCTCCACCATGGATGCTCCTCGGATGTCTCGTGAGTAGTTTTCCTTGGACCATGGGTCCGTGATCAGTAGCTATGTGATGTTCTCCTCCCCTCTTTGTTCTTCATGGTTTAGACCTCGTGAGCTGCCCTACATGATCGAGGCACTTTTGTAATATTTATGCTGTTGCTATGCTGAGTTTGATGGGATCTGATGGATTATGAGATTATGTTCAGATTGTGATAGAGTAATATATTTGGTTTTTATCTCTTATATTTTTGTTCCTAAGTAATTCTTGCATGTTATCCGTTGTTGTTTATTGCTTTGGCCAAGTAGTAGGTAGTTACTTCAAGAGGGAACGTTGTGCTCGATTGTGGGTTCATGCCCCCCGATGACACGTTTGAGTGACAGAAACATGAGTCTAGGGGATGTGCTGTTGCCACAAGGGGGAAAACAACGGTGCATGTAACCGCGGTTGCAAGGATTGTTTACTTTACACAAAGTTCTTTTTAATGCAGTTGTCTGTTGCTTTGGGTTTACACTTTGGGTGGGGCTCGCAACTTAATACCAGCGAGATGTTCTGGATAGATATCTCAAGGTGGATGATTAGTAGTAGATGCAGTTGGATTACGGTCTACTTATTTTGGCGTACTGCCCGTGCTTTTGAACCTCTTCCTTTCGTTTGTAACATAGTTAGCATTGCGGTGCGTTCATAATCCTGTCAATTGCCCTTCTGTAATTTGTTTACCTCGCATAGCAGTTTTTATCGTCTTTTGGGAGAGAGACATCACTAGGGAACATCACGTATCCCGGTCCATATCCTTATTACTGTTTCCACGCTATATTTATTTTCCTGCATTTACTTTCAATTGCTATCATTATCCCTTGTGTTTTACCCTTTGTGAACAACAAGACCGGAGAGATTGACAACCTCTCTGAACTTCGTTGGGAACAAAGTTATCCGTGTCTGTGTGCAGGTCCACGTCAGTTGCGCCGCTGACACCTACTTATCATCTCTGGAGTCCTACTGGATACAAACCTTGGTATCTTCACCGAGGGAAACTTGCTGCTGCGCTACATCTTAACCTTCCACTTGGGTTAACCAACGAAGGGCGAGAAGCCATCAAGCGAATTTCTGGCGCCGTTGCCGGGGACTCCGAGTGCTAAGATAGGGGAGTTGCACACTACCCTTTACCTTTGTTTTTTTAGTCTTGTTAGTTTACCTTTCAGTTTTTATCTTTGAGTCTTATATCAAAAATGAAAATTTATATATATATAGTATGTCTAGTTCCTTACTTGCCAATCAATGTCTAACTTCTTTGAGACTAGATCTTACTGGCATGGAGGATTCACCGAGGATCAACAAGAATATTACAAGGAATACCGCTTGTCTCAAAAAGTGATACACTTATGGAGACTCATACATCAATCGTATGAGTATGCTAAAAACTTGTGCTCAATATATAATATATCTTTCTGCAGGGATGAATCTTGTTGCTTTATGTGGCACAAACACCTTGCTTTCCAATGTGAGTACAATGAGGATGAAACCTTAGCTTCTTATGCTAAGGGAAATTATGATTTTTATGATGCAGAACAAATAGAAGAATTTGTTGCTTTTAAGGGTGCCTATGAAATTACTTCTTCTCTTGAAAATATTGACGACGCCCCTTACAAATCTGAGAGTCTTGCTATACTTAACTATTGTTTGGAAAATTATGATGCAAATTATTATATTACTGATCATCTTGAGATAATCTCTCCTCCAAAGGAAGAGACTAATGTTTTGCAGGACTCTATGGAAGAAGAAATTACAGAACCTGAAAGCTCCTTGGATGAAAAAGAGGAGGAGAGTGACGAACAAGAGGAGGAAGAATGGAGCCATCCATGTCTACCTTCTAATGAGAGTAACTCTTTGAATCTTACCTTATATGAGTGTTATGATCCTATGGATTCTTTTGAAATATCCCTTTTTGATGAAGTTGACGCCTTCTATGCTTATGGCCGTGATGCCACTATGGATGATGCTTACGGAGATGAACTTGCTATAGTTCCTCATGTTAAGCATGAAATTGTTTCTATTGCACCCACACTTGATTGTCCTATTATCCTTTTGAAATCTCCAATTCATATTCCGGAGAACTATGCTCTTATCAAGGCTCAATGTGATGGGTTGCATCTATCTTATCATCCTAAAAACCGTGTTGAAAACAATACACGTGTGCTTGTAGGTCATGAACAACATGATTTATGTGATAGTTATATTCTTGATGTTGTTCATGATACTACTGAAAATTATTTTGAGAGAGGAAAGTTTGGTTGTAGAAACTTTCATGTTACAAAAACACCTCTCTCTTTGTTGAAACCTTTGAAGTTCTTCCTGTTCCACCTCCCCATGCTTGTTGCTTTGTGCTTCTTCGATTTATTTCTTTACAAGTTTCCATAGCATAGGAAGTGGGTTAGGCTTAAATGTGTTTCATATTTGCTTCTTGGTACTCTCTATTGCCTCAAAGTTCTTATTCTTGTGAGAGCATCTTTTATAATCTTTATGCCTAGCTAATGGCTTTAAAGAAGCGCTTTCGGGAGGCAGCCCGCAACGAATTTAGATTTTATTTTTGCTTTTGTTGTGTCTTGATGATTGTTACTACTGTAGCAACATCATTGTATCTTTATTTTTCAGCTTTGTGCCAAGTTATAGCCTCTTACGGCAAGGGAAGTAAAAGTTGTGACATGCTGTCCAGAAAACAGATTCTGTCCTCGTGACCAGAAAAATTCCAGAAAAATCCCAGTTCATATTTTTGAGCTGAAATTTTTACACAGTATGCTCTATACAATTACGAAACTTCCGTATGATTCTGAGTTTTTTGATTTGAGTTGCAGAAGTGCCCCTAAAAAATTCTTTACTATCTGCTGTTCTGTTTTTCACAGATTCTGCCACGTTTTGTCTCTCCTAACTTTTGCAAACCTTAAGCTTGCTTTTTCTTTGCAAAAACTTTTTGGAAATCTTGAGAAACAGTAGCTCTTCAAGAATATCTTTTTATCCAGTGGGAAAAATATATTTTATTAAGGGTACTAACCTCTCTAATCAGCTTATGATGAGTTATGTATGAAGGGAGTTTTCAAGTGTGCGATAGAAGATGATGAAAGAATATCCAGGAGTTTCAAGCACTCAAGCTTGGGGATGCCCCCATGCATCCCCAATAAATATTCAAGGATACTCAAGCGTCTAAGCTTGGGGATGCCCTCGTGCATCCCCTTCTCCATCAACAATCATCAGTTCGTCCTTCGTCTCACTATATTTTTATCACTTCATGCGTTATGTGCTATGCTTGGAGCGTCTCGCTCTTAGGTTTTATTTTTAGTTTTATTTAGCTTTGCTTGCTGTTCATAACAAGTTATATCCCGTCTTACTTTGTGTGGGAGAGAAACACGCTCCACTTTCAAAATCTAGAACACATCATAGGATTTTTCCTGCTTATCTTTTTGCTGTTGTGTGTTCTTTATCTTTTCATAGCTACTGGCATGTTTACTTTTAGTCTTAGTTTGTCTTTAGCAAGAGCCTTGGCTTTTGTTTAGTTTGTTGCTGGAACTCTTTTTAGTTTTCATGTTTATCTTGTTAAAGAGAGTTGGTTGTTTCACTGAGTTGTGTCTTGTCTTGGAAGTAGGTATTTGAGGTTGCTATTTAATTTTAGTAGTAACTTGCAATAGTTTTGAGGTATTGATGTGAGTAATGTTTGAACTTTTGGTGTCAAGAGCTCTTTAGTGAAAGGTGTCGTATTTTGGGCAATCCGTGTTTATTTTCAAAACCTACAAAACTAGTTGAGAACTCTAGCTACTAGATGGATCACTACTCTTCTGAGGGGTCGAATATTAGAGTACACTCACGTACCATGAGTCGAGGATGCGCAAGGATAACCAAACCCCCATACACTCCTCCTCGGGGTACTTGTCTCTTTGTGAACCTCCTTATTAGATTGAGAGTTACCGATAATAAGTGCATGAGTTCTTCGGACTAATGTAAGTATTGAAAGTTGACACTTCCACCTTCCCATATTTGCTAGCCTCTCCCGTGCCGTGCATTTCCTTCTTCTCACTCCGAGAGTTGCTGTCCACCTTCGCCGGTACATCCAAACCCTTGGCATGATACGCTCTGTCATCATAAGCCTCCCTATATCTTTCCTCCAAACAGCCACCATACCTACCTATCAAGGAATTTCCATAGCCTTTCCGAGTTATATTGCCATGCAACATCCACCTCTTCATGACTTGATCTTCATGTCATACATGTTCCTGCTATACTGGCAGCGACATACATTGCATACATCATGATAGTTACATCTTCTTTATGATTTTGAGTACCTTGTAAAGTGTGAAAGGTATCCTTTACCTTCTTGTAAAATAGAGTGTTGCCCTTAAGTGAGGAAAAGATCCGAAAGTGGACACAATAAAAGATCCCAAAGAGGACAAATGAGAGTTAAATAGAAAGAGCCATTGAGGCCACAAAAAATAAAAAAAATAGAAAAAAGAGAAAAAGAAATAAAAAGAGAGAAAGGGGCAACACTACTATCCTTTTGAGAGATCCACACTAGTACTTCATCCTCTATCCCTTGTACTCCATAGAGATGATCTTCATGCATATAGCTATGTGGGGACCTTCACACTATAGAACTTGGCTTGCATATTCCAAGGATGAGCCTTCTCAAACGAGCTCTAGGTCTTCATGAGAGAGCAAGTTAGATGCACCCCCACTAGTTCCATTGGAGAGCTTCTTAGCTCGTATGTGCATCCGTTGCATGGCAATCCCTACTCCTCACATCATATCTATCATTTGGCGTCTCTTGCCTATGATTGTCCTCATTGATGTGAGCCTTTCTTATCCTTTTTGTCTTCCTCCTCCACCATATTTCTCTCTTTGCCATCCTAAGTGTCAACTCTTGTGCTTACGCTCATCCATTGCATGAGTGCTCAAAATATCAAAAAGGAGTGGATCAAATTGACTTGTACCAGGCTAGTGGTCTGGGGACGAGTCAAGATAAGATTCCAAAGAGGAGCAAGTGTGAAACTTTAGTAGATTGAGTTCTCAACAAAATACTTTTTTCTCGTATTCCCTATCCCCCTTCTTGCACGCAAACACCATTTGGAGACATTCGAGTCACGGACAGCGAGAGCTCTTGCACCTAGTGTTCTTTTGTTACTTGTTTCAATGCTAATATAGACTCTTGCATGTTATGACTTGAATTGAATCTCTAACCTTGATTGCTTTACTTTTCAAAGTTCTTTTATGGTTGCTAGCATGTCACCACAGAAATTATGTTGTTATCATTTACCTACTCGAGGACGAGCAGGAATTAAGCTTGGGGATGTTGATACGTCCAAAACGTATCTATAATTTCTGCTTGCTCCATGCATGTTTTGTGTGAATATTGCTATGATCTAGATACACTTTCATACACTTTTGATCATATTTGGACTAACCTATTAACTCAGTGCACCCCAGTGCCAGTTCCTGTTTTCTGCTGTTTTTCTATTTCAGTTTTCCCCCATATAAGAAGTACCAGAAAAATTCGGGAAAATTCAGATAAAAAATCAGCGTGAAGGAAGCTTCGCGAGGAGCCCGAGTGGGGCCAGAGGGGAGCCAGGGGGGCCCAGGCGGCCACCCTGCGCGGCCCCACCCCTGGCCACGCCAGGGGGGCGCCTGGGGCCCCTGGTCCACCTCTGGCTGCCCCCCTTCGCCTATTTATTCTCCGTCACGGGGAAACTCCGAAGACAGAACCCTATTTTGCAAACTCGCCTCTGTTCCGTCGCCGCCGCGCTTCCGAGATCGGGAGCACCAGAAGACCTCTTCCCGGCACCCTGCCGGAGGGGAGCCAGGGGGGGCCTAGGCGGCCACCCGGCGTGGCCCCTGGTCCACCTCTGGCTGCCCCCCTTCGCCTATATATTCTCCGTCACGGGGAAACTCCGAAGACAGAACCCTATTTCGCAAACTCTCCTCTATTCCGCTGCCGCCGCGCTTCCGAGATCGGGAGCACCAGAAGACCTCTTCCCGGCACCCTGCCGGTGGGAGGATTGACCTCCGGGAGTCTCCTCTCCACCATGGATGCTCCCCGGGTGTCTCGTGAGTAGTTTTCCTTGGACCATGGGTCTGTGATCAGTAGCTCTGTGATGTTCTCCTCCCCTCTTTGTTCTTCATGGTTTAGACCTCGTGAGCTGCCCTACATGATCGAGGCACTTTTGTAATATTTATGCTGTTGCTATGCTGAGTTTGATGGGATCTGATGGATTATGAAATTATGTTCAGATTGTGATAGAGTAATATATTTGGTTTTTATCTCTTATATTTTTGTTCCTAAGTAATTCTTGCATGTTCTCTGTTGCTGTTTATTGCTTTGGCCAAGTAGTAGGTAGTGACTTCAAGAGGGAACGTTGTGCTCGATTGTGGGTTCATGCCCCCCGATGACACGCTTGAGTGACAGAAACATGAGTCTAGGGGATGTGCTGTTGCCACAAGGGGGAAAACAACGGTGCTTGTAACCGCGGTTGCAAGGATTGTTTACTTTACGCAAAGTTCTTTTTAATCCAGTTGTCTGTTGCTTTGGGTTTACACTTTGGGTGGGGCTCGCAACTTAATACCAGCGAGATGTTCTGGATAGATATCTCAAGGTGGATGATTAGTAGTAGATGCAGTTGGATTACGGTCTACTTATTTTGGCGTACTGCCCGTGCTTTTGAACCTCTTCCTTTCTTTTGTAGCATAGTTAGCATTGCGGTGCGTTCATAATCCTGTCAATTGCCCTTCTGTAATTTGTTTACCTCGCATAGCAGTTTTTATCGTCTTTTGGGAGAGAGACATCACTAGTGAACATCACGTATCCCGGTCCATATCCTTATTACTGTTTCCATGCTATATTTATTTTCCTGCATTTACTTTCAATTGCTATCATTATCCCTTGTGTTTTACCCTTTGTGAACAACAAGACCGGAGAGATTGACAACCTCTCTGAACTTCGTTGGGAACAAAGTTATCTGTGTCTGTGTGCAGGTCCACATCAGTTGCGCCGCTGACACCTACTTACCATCTCTGGAGTCCTACTGGAGACAAACCTTGGTATCTTCACCGAGGGAAACTTGCTGCTGCGCTACATCTTAACCTTCCACTTGGGGTAACCAACGAAGGGCGAGAAGCCATCAGTTCTGCACCCTGAGGATTCTCCTCGTTCCCCTCAAGATGGCATACGTACTAGAGGGCGCCTTAGGTGACGCACCAGCAGATGATGCCAGTCAGGACGAGAAGAATGTTTATCTCTCCAGGACTGATGATTACAACCTTGTCCAGAGTGGCATGCTCTACTCCATGGAGGCTGAGCTGCAGAAACGCTTTGAGAGGATGGGTGCATATGAGATTATCACCGACCTCAAGGCGGTCTTCGCACCTCAAGCCAGGGCTGAACGGTACAAGGCTTCTGAAGCCTTCTTCTCAGCAAAGATGGACGAACACGGCAGCGTGAGTGAGCACGTAGTCAAAATGTCTGGCTACGTTCAGCGCTTGAATGCTCTGGAATGCCAGATTCCAGATGAACTCGCTGTTGATAGGGTGTTGTTGTCGCTTCCCCCTAGCTACAAAGGCTTTGTGCTGAACTACAACATGCAGGGTGATACGTCCAAAACGTATCGATAATTTCTGCTTGCTCCATGCATGTTTTGTGTGATATTGCTATGATCTAGATACACTTTCATACATTTTTATCATATTTGGACTAACCTATTAACTCAGTGCACCCCAGTGCCAGTTCCTGTTTTTTGCTGTTTTTCTATTTCAGTTTTCCCGCATATAAAAAGTGCCAGAAAAATTCGGGAAAATTCAGATAAAAAATCAGCGTGACGAAAGCTTCGAGAAGAGCCCGGGAGGGGCCAGAGGGGAGCCAGGGGGGCCCAGGAGGCCACCCGGCGCGGCCCCACCCCTGGCCGCGCCAGGGGGGCGCCTGTGGCCCCTGGTCCACCTCTGGCTGCCCCCTTTTCCTATTTATCCCCCGTCACGGGAAAACTCCAGAACGAGAACCCTATTCCGCGAACTCGCCTCTGTTCCGCCGCCGCCGCTCTTCCAAGATCGGGAGCACCAGAAGACCTCTTCCCGGCACCCTGCCGGAGGGAGGATTGACCTTCGGGAGTCTCCTCTCCACCATGGATGCTCCTCGGATGTCTCGTGAGTAGTTTTCTTTGGACCATGGGTCCGTGATCAGTAGCTATGTGATGTTCTCCTCCCCTCTTTGATCTTCATTGTTTAGACCTTGTGAGCTGCCCTACATGATCGAGGCACCTTTGTAATATTTCTGCTATTGCTATGTTGAGTTTGATCGGATCTGATGGATTATGAGATTATGTTCAGATTGTGATTGAGTAATATATTTGGTTCTTATCTCTTGTATTTTTGTTCCTAAGTAATTCTTGCATGCTCTCCGTTGCTGTTTATTGCTTTGGCCAAGTAGTAGGTAGTGACTCCAAGAGGGAGCGTTGTGCTAGATTGTGGGTTCATGCCTCCCCGATGACATGCTTGAGTGACAGAAACATGAGTCTAGGGGATGTGCTATTGCCACAAGGGGGAAAACAACGGTGCTTGTAACCGCGGTTACAAGGATTGTTTACTTTACGCAAAATTCTTTTTAATGCAGTTGTCTGTTGCTTTGGGTTTACACTTTGGGTGGGGCTCGCAACTTAATACCAACGAGATGTTCTGGATATATATCTCAAGGTGGATGATTAGTAGTAGATGCAGATGGATTTCGGTCTACTTATTTTGGCGTACTGCCCGTGCTTTTGAACCTCTTCCTTTCTTTTGTAGCATAGTTAGCATTGCGGTGCGTTCATAATCCTGTCAATTGCCTTTCTGTAATTTGTTTACCTCGCATAGCAATTTTTATCGTCTTTTGGGAGAGAGACATCACTAGCGAACATCACGTATCCCGGTCCATATCCTCATTATTGTTTCCAAGCTATATTTATTTTTTTGCATTTACTTTCAAGTTGCTATCATTATCCCTTGCGTTTTATCATTTGTGAACAACAAGACCGGAGAGATTGACAACCTCTCTGAACTTCGTTGGGAACAAAGTTATCTGTTTCTGTGTGCAGGTCCGCGTCAGTTGCGCCGCTGACACCTACTTATCATCTCTGGAGTCCTACTTGAGACAAACCTTGGTATCTTTACTGAGGGAAAACTCGCTGCTGTACTGCATCACGCCTTCCACTTGGGGCCTACCAACGAAGGGCGAGAAGCCGATAAGCAAGAGTATTTCTGGCGCCGTTGCCGGGGACTCCAAGTGCTAAGATAGGGGAGTTGCACACTACCCTTTACCTTTGTTTTTTAGTCTTGTTAGTTTATCTTTCCGTTTTTATCTTTGTGTCTTTTATCAAAAACTACAAAAAATCTGCCACACTTGCTGCTACTATGGGTTCCACTGAAAACACCAAGTTGTGTGACTTCACCAGTCACAACAACCAGGACTTTATCTGCACTCCCATTGCCACACCTGCCACTTCAGCTACCTCTTATGAAATTAAACCTGCTTTGCTAAACCTTGTTATGAGAGATCAATTCTCTGGTGCTGGAGATGATGCTGATTTACACTTGAATAATTTTGTTGAATTATGTGATATGCAAAAGTATAAAGAAGTACAAGGTGATGTTGTTAAGCTTAAGCTCTTTCCTTTCTCTTTAAGGGGAGATGCTAAAATCTGGTTTCAATCTTTGCCTAGAAATAGCATAGATTCTTGGGATAAGTGCAAAGATGCTTTTATAGGGAAGTACTACCCTCCTGCTAAGATTATCCAATTGAGGAGTAATATTATTAATTTTAAGCAATTGGATAATGAACACGTTGCCCAAGCTTGGGAACGAATGAAATCTCTTGTTAAGAAATGCCCTACACATGGTTTGACTACCTGGATGGTTATCTAGACTTTTTATGCAGGCTTGAACTTTACCTCGCGGAGCTTGTTAGATTCGGCCGCGGGAGGAACCTTTATGCCAACTACACTTGGTGCTGCCACAAAGCTTCTCGATGAGATGATGACCAATTATTCCCAATGGCACACCGAACGCACTCCAACAGGTAGGAAGGTAAACTCTGTGGAGGAAATTACCTCCCTCAATGAAAAAGTTGATTTAATTATGTCTCTACTTACCAAGCACCCAATAATCTCTCTTTGAAGGTAGAAAGCTTAGCCCTTGATATTGAGATGCTTAAAATTAGAACCTCCCCCCTTGAGGAGAATAAAGCCACTCCTATTAATGCTATCCAGTTACAAATCAATGAAAATATTAGGATGATGGCTAAACTTAAAGAAAGGTGGGCTAGAGAAAAAGAGGAAGAGGATAGAATTAAGAGCCTTCCTACACACCACACAGTTGCCACTATCCAAATTGTTGAGGACACTCAAACTATTAGCACCCAATGCACTCCTAGTCCCGTTGGACCTATTAATGGTGATGCTAATACCTCAACCGTAGAAAAAGAAACTCCTATGAACATAGAGGGTTTCAAACAAGTGAGCCTAGATGACACTACTACCACCTTTGATAGTAGTGATATTGATTTTGATAGTTGCACCCTCTCAGAAGTTATTAGCTTGTTACACAAAATGTCTAGAGACCCCCACACTAGCACACTTAATCTTGCCTTCATGGAGCATATCACAAATGCTCTTATCAAAGCTAGGGAGGAGAAGCTTAGAGTAGAAGCCTCCATACCTGGGAAGCTAGATGATGGTTGGGACCCTATGATCAAAATTAAATTGAATAACTTCTCTTGCTATGCTTTATGTGATGTTGGAGCTAGTACCTCTGTTATGCCCAAAAGAATATTTGATATGTTTGAATTGAAGCCTTTTAAGCCTTGTTCTTTTGGTGTTCGTCTTGTTGATTCTTCCATAAAGAAACCTTTGGGGAAGATCGACGATGTTCTTATCATTATCAATGACAACTATGTTCCCGTTGATTTTATTGTTATGGATATAGAGTGTGAACCTTTGTGTCCAATTATTTTGGGACGTCCTTTTCTTCGCACCGTTGGTGCGGTTATTGACATGTAAGAGGGGAATATAAAATTCCAATTCCCATTCAAAAAGGGGATGGAACACTTCCCTAGAAAGAAAATCAAGTTACCTTTTGAGTCCGTTACACGGGCTAGTTATTCTCTTTCTCTTGATAAAACTTGATTCTTCTTTTTGCATCATGCCTAGCTAATGGCTTTAAAGAAGCGCTTTCGGGAGGCAGCCCGCAACGAATTTAGGTTTTTCTTTTTGATTTTGTTGTGTCTTGATGGTTGTTACTTCTGTAGAAACATCATTGTATCTTTATTTTTCAGCTTTGCGCCAAGTTATAGCCTCTTACGGCAAGGGAAGTAAAAGTTGTGACATGCTGTCCAGAAAACAGATTCTGTCCTCGTGACCAGAAAAATTCCAGAAAAATCCCAGTTCTTCTTTGTGAGGTGAATTTTTACACAGTATGCTCTATACAATTAAGAAACTTCCGTATGTTCTGAGTTTTTTGATTTGAGTTGTAGAAGTGCCCCTAAAAAATTCTTTACTATCTGCTGTTCTGTTTTTCACAGATTCTGCCACGTTTTGTCTCTCCTTACTTTTGCAAACCTTAAGCTTGCTTTTTCTTTGCAAAAACTTGTTGGCACTCTTGATAAACAGTAGCTCTTCAAGATTATCTTTATATCCAGTGGATAAAAAATTATTTATTAAGGGTACTAACCTCTCTAATCAGTTTATGATGAGTTATGTATGAAGGGAGTTTTCAAGTGTGCGATGGAAGATGATGAAAGAAAATCCAGGAGTGTCAAGCGCTCAAGCTTGGGGATGCCCCCATTCATCCCCAATAAATATTCAAGGAGACTCAAGCGTCTAAGCTTGGGGATGCCCCCGTGCATCCCCTTCTCCATCAACAATCATCAGTTCGTCCTTTGTCTCACTATATTTTTATCACTTCATGCTTTATGTGCTATGCTTGGAGCATCTCGCTCTTAGGTTTTGTTTTTAGTTTTCTTTAGCTTTTCTTGCTGTTCATAACAAGTTAGATACTTTCTTACTTTGTGTGGGACAGAGACACGCTCCACTTTCAAAATCTAGAACACATCATAGGATTTTTCCTGCCTATCTTTTTGCTGTTGTGTGTTCTTTATATTTTCATAGCTACTGCCATGTTTAGTCTTAGTTTTAGTTTGTCTTTAGCAAGAGCCTTGGCTTTTGTTTAGTTTGTTGCTGGAACTCTTTTTAGGTAGAAAGCTTCCTAGCTCGTATGCGCATCCATTGCATGGCAATCCCTACTACTCACATCATATCTATCATTTGGCATCTCTTGCCTATGATTGTCCTCATTGATGTGAGCCTTTCTCATACTTTTTGTCTTCCTCCTCCACCATATTTATCTCTTTGCCATCCTAAGTGTCAACTCTCGTGCTTACGCTCATCCATTGCATGAGTGCTCAAAATATCGAAAAGGAGTGGATCAACTTGACTTGTACCTGGCTAGTGGTCTGGGGACGAGTCAAGATAAGATTCCAAAGAGGACCAAGTGTAAAACTTTAGTAGATTGAGTTCTCAACAAAAATACATTTTTTCTCTCGTATTCCCTATCCTCCTTTCTTGCACACAAACACCATTTGGAGACATTCGAGTCACAGACAGCGAGAGCTCTTGCACCTTTTGTTCTTTTGTTACTTGTTTCAATGCTAATATAGACTCTTGCCTGTTATGACTTGAATTGAATCTCTAACCTTGATTGCTTCACTTTCAAAGTTCTTTTATGGTTGCTAGCATGTCACCACAGAAATTATGCTTGTTATCATTTACCTACTCGAGGACGAGCAGGAATTAAGCTTGGGGATGTTGATACGTCCAAAACGTATCGATAATATCTGCTTGCTCCATGCATGTTTTGTGTGATATTGCTATGATCTAGATACACTTTCATACATTTTTGATCATATTTGGACTAACCTATTAACTCAGTGCACCCCAGTGCCATTTCCTGTTTTCTGCCGTTTTTCTATTTCATTTTTCCCCCATATAAAAAGTGCCAGAAAAATTCAGGTAAAAAATCAGCGTGATGGAAGCTTCGAGAAGAGCCCGGGAGGGGCCAGAGGGGAGCCAGGGGGGGCCCAGGCGGCCACCCGGCGCGGGCCCACCCCTGGCCGCGCCAGGGGGGCGCCTGGGGCCCCTGGTCCACCTCTGGCTGCCCCTTCGCCTATTTATCCCCCGTCACGGGAAAACTCCAGAACGAGAACCCTATTCCGCGAACTCGCCTCTGTTCCGCGCCGCCGCACTTCTAAGATCAGGAGCACCAGAAGACCTCTTCCCGGCACCCTGCCGGAGGGAGGATTGACCTCCGGGAGTCTCCTCTCCACCATGGATGCTCCCCGGATGTCTCGTGAGTAGTTTTCCTTGGACCATGGGTCCTTGATCATTAGCTATGTGATGTTCTCCTCCCCTCTTTGATCTTCATTGTTTAGACCTCATGAGCTGCCCTACATGATCGAGGCACCTTTGTAATATTTCTGCTATTGCTATGTTGAGTTTGATCGGATCTGATGGATTATGAGATTATGTTCATATTGTGATAGAGTAATATTATTTGGTTCTTATCTCTTGTATTTTTGTTCCTAAGTAATTCTTGCATGCTCTCCGTTGCTGTTTATTGCTTTGGCCAAGTAGTAGGCAGTGACTCCAAGAGGGAGCGTTGTGCTAGATTGTGGGTTCATGCCTCCCCGATGACATGCTTGAGTGACAGAAACATGAGTCTAGGGGATGTGCTGTTGCCACAAGGGGAAAACAACGGTGCTTGTAACCGCGGTTACAAGGATTGTTTACTTTACGCAAAGTTCTTTTTAATGCAGTTGTCTGTTGCTTTGGGTTTACACTTTGGGTGGGGCTCGCAACTTAATACCAGCGAGATGTTCTGGATAGATATCTCAAGGTGGATGATTAGTAGTAGATGCAGATGGATTTCGGTCTACTTATTTTGGCGTACTGTCCGTGCTTTTGAACCTCTTCCTTTCTTTTGTAGCATAGTTAGCATTGCGGTGCGTTCATAATCCTGTAAATTGCCTTTCTGTAATTTGTTTACCTCGCATAGCAATTTTTATCGTCTTTTGGGAGAGAGACATCACTAGCGAACATCACGTATCCAGGTCCATATCCTCATTATTGTTTCCAAGCTATATTTACTTTTCTGCATTTACTTTCAAGTTGCTATCATTATCCCTTGCGTTTTATCATTTGTGAACAACAAGACCGGAGAGATTGACAACCTCTCTGAACTTCGTTGGGAACAAAGTTATCTGTTTCTGTGTGCAGGTCCGCGTCAGTTGCGCCGCTGACACCTACTTATCATCTCTGGAGTCCTACTGGAGACAAACCTTGGTATCTTTACTAAGGGAAAACTCGCTGCTGTACTGCATCACGCCTTCCACTTGGGGCCTACCAACGAAGGGCGAGAAGCCGATAAGCACTGGAGATGACCAAAACCCCTTATGAGTTGTTCGCCATGCTGAAGTGCGCCAAGGTTGAGGTCAAGAAGGAGCATGCCGTCTTCATGGTCAACAAGACCACTGACTTCAAGAAGTCAAGCAGGCGGGAGAAGGCCAAGAGAGGTGGCCCCAAGAGGGATGGCAAGTCAGTTGCCGCTCCTCCCAAGGCACCCAAGCCTAAACCCGGAGTGGAGTGCTTCTACTGCAAGGGTGAAGCTCACTGGAAACGCAACTGCCCCAAGTACCTAAAGGACAAGAAGGCTGGCAAGGTCGCCAAGAGAGACGAAGCTATATTTGATATACATATTGTTGATATTCTCTTGACAAGCGCCGGGAACACATCCTGGATACTTGATACAGGATCTGTCGCTCATATTTCTAATTCCATTCAGGGACTAAGGAATAGGAGACGCTTGCTCAAGGATGAAGTGACGATGCGCGTGGGGAATGGCTGTCAAATTGAAGTCTTGGCGGGCGGTACGAAGCATCTTAGTCTCCCTTCGGGATTGGTTTTAGTTCTGAATAATTGCTACTATGTACCCGCGTTGAGTGTGAACATCGTTAGTGGCTCTTGCTTGAAGCGAGACCGCTATTCTTTTAAGTCTGATACAATTGGTTGTTCGATTTATAAGGATGAAATGTTTTATGTTCACGCACCGGAGTTGCATGGTTTATTCGTACTTGATCTCGATGGTGACGTGTGTCACATTAACAATATTGAGGCCAAAAGATTGAAGAATGATGAAGATCACATGAAGATGTGGCATTGCCGACTTGGTCATATTGGTATAAAGCTCATGGAGAAGCTCCATAAGGATGGACTTCTTGAGTCATTGGATTTTGGATCCCTTGATACATGTGAACCATGCCTCATGGGAAAAATGACAAGGACTCCATTCAATGGGATAATGGAGCGTGCGGATGACTTATTGGGGATCATACACACGGATGTATGTGGACCCATGAACGTCCCCACTCGCAATGGTCTTCGTTACTTCGTGACCTTTACTGATGACTTGAGTAGATCTAGATATATTTACTTGATGAAGCACAAGTCTGAAACCTTTGAAAAGTTCAAGGAATTTCAGAATGAGGTCGAAAATCAACTCGGAAAGAAAATCAAGCACCTTCGATCGGATCGAGGTGGCGAGTATTTGAGTCACGAGTTTGGAAATCATCTGAAGTCTTGTGGCATAGTACCACAGCTTACGCTGGCAGGCACACCTCAGAGAAACGGTGTGGCTGAGCGACGTAGTCGAACCCTATTGGATAGCGTACGATCGATGATGTCTCATACTGATTTGCCTGTGTCATTCTGGGGGTATGCATTAGAAACTGCCGCTCAAATTCTTAATAGGGAACCATCCAAATCCGTAAAGACAACACCATTTGAAGAATGGCATGGCACGAAACCTAAGTTGTCTCACCTGAAGATTTGGGGTTGTGAGGCTTATGTTAGGAAACTACAGCCTAACAAACTTGAATCCAAGGCGGATAAGTGCATCTTTGTGGGCTATCCCAAGGAAACTTGTGGATACACCTTCTACAACAAGTCTGGTAGCAAAACGTTTGTTGCCAAGACGGGACACTTTCTTGAGAAGGAGTTTCTCGCGAAAGAGTTGAGTGGGAGGAAAATAGACCTCGATGAAGTGACTGACCAATCACTCCAATTGGAAGAAACGGCTACGGAAATTGTTCTGGAACCATCTTCCACAGTGGGAGCTGAAGAGAATGGCCAGAACGACATTCATAACGATCATGACATTGATGATGATCATGATGAGAATGAAGAGGAATATTTTATGCCCCGTAGGCCATCAAGAGTCCGTCAACCTACTGAGTTTTACGGACAGCTTGTGAATGCAATCTCGGCTGATGACTACGAGGAGACGTTCTCTCCTGTAGCGATGATAAAGTCTATTCGGATCCTACTAGAAATAGCTGCATATCATGATTACGAGATATGGCAGATGGATGTGAAAACTGCATTCCTAAATGGCAACATTGAGGAAGAGTTGTATATGATGCAACCAGAGGGGTTTGTCGATCCAAGGAACGCTGGTAAGGTGTGCAAGCTTCAACGGTCCATCTATGGGTTGAAGCAAGCATCTCGGAGCTGGAATCTTCGATTTGATGAGGTCATTAAAGCTTTTGGATTTTTCCAAAACGTCGAAGAGTTCTGCGTCTATAAGAAACTGAGTGGGAGCTTTGTAGCATTCCTTGTGTTATATGTAGATGAAATATTAGTAATAGGGAACGATAAGAAATTCTTAGAGGAAGTGAAGGAATATCTGAATGGACAATTTTCCATGAAGGACCTAGGTGAAGCTGCATACATATTGGGGATTAAGATCTATAGAGATAGACCTAATCGACGGTTGGCCTTGAGTCAGAGCACTTATATTGACAAGATATTGAAAAGGTTCAGTATGGGTAACTCCAAGAGAGGCCTCTTGCCAGTTATAAAAGGTGTCAAATTAAGCGTGACTCAATGCCCAACCACAGCAAAAGAGAAGGATGAGATGTCCTCAAAGCCCTATGCCTCAGCCATAGGTTCTCTCATGTATGCTATGTTATGTACCAGACCGGATTTAGCGCTGGCCATTAGTATGACTAATTGCTACCAGAGTAACCCGGGAATGGCTCACTGGACAGCAGTAAAGACCATCCTTAAGTACTTGAGAAGAACCATGGATCTTTTCCTCGTTTATGGAGGAGTTGATGAGGAGCTCACCGTAAAGTGTTACGTTGACGCAAGCCTCGGCTCAGATCTAGATGGCTCGAAATCTCAGACGGGATATGTTTTCATGTTGAACGGTGGCGCAATTAGTTGGAGGAGCGGCAAACAGTCAGTCGTCGCCCAATCTACAATGGAGTCAGAGTATATTGCCGCTTGCGAAGCGTCAAACGAGGAGCTGTGGCTGAAGAAGTTCGTGATCGAGCTTGGCGTCTTTCCCAGCTGCACTGACCCCGTGGGAATTTTCTGCGACAACACGGGTGCCATTGCTAACGCGAAGGAGCCAAGAACTCACTCTACAGCCAAGCACATCCTCCGAAAGTTCCATGTGACGCGAGACTACGTCAGGGATGGACACACTAGGATTCGATCACAAGATACATACGGATCTGAACGTAGCAGACCCGATGACTAAACCTCTTCCACAGGGCAATTTTGAAGAAGACCGAGAGACCATTGGTGTTAGATACATACCTGATGTAAACTAGTGTAATTTGTACTCTAGTGCAAGTGGGAGACTGTTGGATATGTGCCCTAGAGACAAATTAATAAAGATATTTGTCACATATCCGTTTTGTTCATAATACGTTTTATACCGTGCTATAACTGTATTACTTGGAAATACTAATACAGGTGTAGTATAAAACATGGTCCGTAGTTTAACTCGGGTAAACTATCTCATTGGGAAATTGATTGATCAAGCTTTCCTGATCATGGCGACACTTAAGTACATTGACAATGAGGTCATATCGTTAAGGGGAATGATGTGATGGACGTACACCCACCTAAATTATTCCAATGTGATCGAGTCACATAGTTCAGCGTTGCTATGACTTTGTAACATATGGCTTAGTCCTTAGACCGTAATGATCATACGTAATTGTCATCTACGAGGAGACTTTGATTTGTATCCCACCGCCTGAATGAAATATGCTGGCTATAACGATGCACTTTGGGTATTCCAAAATAGATGGTTGATGAGTATGTTAATAGATCAGAGCGGGATTTGTCAGTCCTTGTGACATGACAGGTACTCTGGGCCCACTCGGTGATATTGCATCAACACCTTGCAAGGACGTGACTAGGTCACAAGAGATGCAATGATCATGGACGAGAGAAGTTGTTTGTTGTGAACGAGATGTGAACACGGTATGTAGGATACCGACGATCAAACCTCGGACAAACAAAGTACCGCAGCACAAAGGGATTACGTCGTATCGTTAACGGTTTCCAAAAGCGATCGAAGTTCATTCGATGGAAGCGCAGGGGCTGTCAAGGATTGTAACCAGGTCCAACTGACTAGTCATTGGTCAATGAGAAGAGTCTCGACCATGTCTGCTGTTTCCCGGACCGTTAGGGTGTTACACTTAAGGGCAATCGATGCATAGGACAGTTACGCGATCAATCGGTGAAATAGGAGGAATCACCAAAATAGTTCCGGAGGAGGACGGAATGGTTTCCGGACATTTTGAATAGTTCAAAATAAAGTTTAATTGTTTTAATAATGTTTTATTATTTAATTATCTGAATTAAATATTTAAAACATATTAAATAAATTAAAAAATGGGAAAAAGGCTAAATGGGCCCATGGGGCCCATTAAGGGAGGAGGGGGTCTCCCCCCCTTGGGCTTGGCGCCAAGGGTGGGGCCCACCACCCCCCTTGGACGGCGCACTCCCCCCCTTGGGATTTTAGTTCCACATGGGGGAGGGGAGGAGGATGGCACCCCCCTTAGCCTATATAAGGAGGGGTAGACCCCCCCTTTTTTCCAACACACCAATATCTCCTTCTTCCTCCTTCTCCTTCCCGGAAGTGGACTCCCCTTGTTTGGAGTCTGCACCTGGATTGGAGTTCTCCACCATAAGGCAGGTCGTCGTTCTGCTGGAGTCGGGATCCGTAGCCATCTTTCTTCCGCTGCTCGCCTGGTTCGGGGCCCGGGAGGAACATCGATTGTACCGTACGTGTATAATCTCTTCGAGGCACTACACCTGTGGTGCTACTTCATCGCTGGAGGTTTACCGGGAGTCATCCTCGCCGGTGGTGGTCTTCTACACGACAGGGAGGTCGTAGTTCCGAGTCTACGCCAGCCACGTTCGCAAGAACGTTTCCCTGTTTCGGTCTTCAAAGGTATGAACACCGATTCCCTCCGTTACTTTACATCGCCATAGCATAGATCTTGGGTTCGGGTACCGTAGGTATGAAAAATTTGTGTTTTCTGCCCCGTATCCCAACAGCGAGCACACTGATCTAGCCTAGAAAATTATTAAATGATCATTTAGACAACCAACTGTTTGCTTGTTTGTAGAGGGCCATCGAGGGCACTGATCTTGTTTGTAGAGGTTTTTATGCTATTTGTATAAATTTATTGTAGTTTGTACTACTGGTTTGCAGTATCTATTCCGTCGAACACTATTACTGCAAATATTTTTACGGGCGCTGCGTTTACGAGTCACGAGCAAGTAACTAGTACACGAGCAAGTCGCCCCACGGCCAGACTACCCCCATACAAAATTTAGATCATATTATGCATCAGGGGTAAAATACTCTTTTCATGCCACTCTTTAACACCGTTTGTGAACAAAATGCATTAGAGTGTCATATAGGGAGAAAAATTAAGATTTTTTTTGAAAAACCAAATAATTTTATTCATTTGAAACAACAGTTACATTATTTATGAGAATTCGAACAATATCAGACAAAGGATCCTCAAACCAGTCACTAGTAGAAGAAAATCAAGATAACTTAGCGAGTTCATGGGCAACTTTATTTGCTTCTCTAAAACAATGTTCAAATCTAGTAAGGGGAAAATCACAAGATAAAAAATAGCAATCATCGAATACTGCTGCCGCCGTTCCTGCAGACCGCCCTCTGTGCTTCATTGTTTCAATAACCTCCAAATTATCTGAATTAACAATGAGGCGATTACAACCAGCCTTGTGCGCAAGGGATAAACCATATCTTAATGTCAATGCTTCAGCTGTCAAGACATTCGTACACCAGCCGTAACTCCAATTACCACCTGCAATGAAATGGCTTTTATCGTCTCTGAGGACAGCGCCGGCCGTGCCCCTAAATAAGTCATGATCAAAATGTGCATCCACATTAAGTTTTACAAATCCCATGGGGGGTTTGATCCAACTCCCTCTTTTCATTGTAACCTTAGGAGATGATGCAATAACGTAGTTTGACGTTATAGCATGTATCCCCATTGAGATTTGTCTAGCATCTTGGATTTTCTCCTCATGAACAAGCTTACGTCTTTCCCACCAGAGATACGAAGTGGTAATGGCAATCATCTCTCGAACATTCTGAAGTCCTACAATAGAGACCTCTTGCTCCGGCAGAAAAAGTAAGTACTCGAGATCTGCTTCTCCTGCATAATCAACTTCACAATCTCTTTTTATAACCTCATCCAATCCCAGTAATTTCCAAACCTCCTTAGATTTTTGGCATTGAAACAGAAGATGCTTCATGTCTTCTGGTCCAAGAGAACAATATGGACACTGGGGAGAGTCTTTTAGATGTCTATTTGCTAGTGTAACAAGACATGGGAGAATACATGCAATGTGCGCCAAATAAATATCTTTACCTTAGCGGGGCAAGACAACTTCCAAATCTTACACTAGATCGAATTAACTGTGGTTTGTCCCATACCATTAGTACGTCGAAGTTTTCGGCCATGTTGATACTCCCATTCCACCGCATACGCGGATCGAACCGAAAATCTACCATTTTTTTAATGTCTCCAAGCAAAAAAAACTAACATATTGTGCTGATGAAGAGGAATAGCGAGAACTCTTT
The DNA here is from genome assembly GCA_950022295.1 of Bromus sterilis. NCBI lineage: Eukaryota > Viridiplantae > Streptophyta > Magnoliopsida > Poales > Poaceae > Bromus > Bromus sterilis. The sequence goes on from OX465596.1 coordinate 14,455,440, forward strand.
GAACATCAACTAGCCACAAAGTTTGTCTAACTAGGTCTACGTCCCAATCATTAGTAACATGAAGGATTAAATCAGAGACCTTAGACAAAATTTGTCCCCTTTTAGGAGTAATGACTTTTCTATCTGTACTACTTGGAATCCATGCATCTTTACAATTATCAATTTTCTGGCCATTTCCAACTAGCCAGATATAATCGTGTTTCAAAGAATTAATTCCGCCATAATACTTTGCCAGGTAAAAGATGATTGTCAGAACCCTCTGTTAGGTAATGTGCTAGGGTTAGCCAGTACTCTTGCATCATGTTAAATTTTCAAAAGAAATCTTTGAAATCAAATTCAAAAGCAAAATGGGAGAAGGAACCCCCCAGATGAATTAATTCAAAAGGCCAGATAAAAATCTTCTCCAAAAATTCATGTTAGATTTTTGAAAAGTCTTATAAATGAGTGTGATCACATATCAAGTGATGTGGGACCCATCCCATGCTCATAGATTTTTCAAATATTCAAACAGTGCCTTGGAATTAATTAAAAACCCCTATTTGAGTTAAGATTCAAATTATTTGAATTTTAAAAATGTTGAAACTTTATAAGTGGCTAGTCTATATTATTATGAAGCCATATAATTTTTTTTAGCATTTAATAAAATGCCTAGCTATTTATTTAGCTAAGACAAAACAAATGCCAGAAAAGAAAACAAAAAAGAAAAGAAAAAAGGACTTACCTGGCCGAAGTGGCCCAACTCATCGCCCAGCGGCCCACCAGCCTGGCCCAGCCCGCGAACTCGCCTGTCGTCTTCCTCCCCGCTCGCCAAAGCAGCTCGCTGGAGCGGCCGTGCACGCCGTGGACGCCACCTCGACGCCCAGGGGCTTCCAGGCCGCCCCAGGACTCCAAAGAGCGCCCAGGAGACGTCCGCATCGTCCCCTCTCACTTTTCCCCATCGCCGCCTCCTCTCAAGCTCTCTACGCGTTTTCCCCTTTTCCCCCGAGAGCAGCCGCCGTTCGCCGTCGACGAAATCCGCAGCCAACGCCGGAGAGAAGCCTGGAGACCCTGTCCATCGTGCGCGCCGTCGTCGTCTTCGTCGATCTGGAGAAGCTGGCGTCCTAATCGAGCCCGAGGCCGTCGCAATCTTCGCCATCGTCTCGCCGGAGCCGCCGCACGACTTCTTCAATTCCAGCCAGCCCCGAGCTCCTACGACTTCGCCACCGCTTCCGTTGGACTCACGGTGAGCTCACGGTTCAACCGAGCCATCCCAACGTCTTCCTCCACCTCTCTAGCACAATCCACCATGAAGGCCGAAGCTCCTCGCCGCCGGGAACCTAGGCGACGACCACCTGTTGCGCAATCGAACCCACCTCCTTGTCTGACACCTTCGCCGTGCTCCAAGGCTTCGTCTGCAACCACGTCTGCTTCTGCTGGAGCGCCGCAGTGAGTTCCACCCCGAGCCGTGGCTCCGGCCGCCGCCACCTTTGAAGACGTCTTCGCCCTGGTCACCCCCGAGGTCGCCCGCGTGCACCAGACGGCGTCGAGAGCACGGGCTCCGTTCCCGTGGTCTCAGCGCATCGAATGATGCACGGGAGCTGCGGATCCGAGTAGCACCACCGTGTACAGGTCGCCGGCGTTTAGCCGCCGGCAGCCCCGCCGACGTGGCCGTGCTTAGGGACTTAACCCCACCTGGGTTAAGTGACCCTAGGTCACTGCCAAGTGGGCCCAGTGGCTTAATTAAGCCACTGGTTAAGTTAACCCAGCCGGTTAATTAACCCCTGAGGCTGACACCCTGGACCCACATGTCAGCCCACCCTGACGCCAGCATGAAGTCAGCATGACGCAGTAATTCAATTCCAGAAATTAAATTGAATTAAAGAAATTCCAGAAATTCCAGAAAATAACCCAAACTTTGGAAATTCATAGAAAACTCATATCAACTCCAAATTGGACAAATAATATATGAAAAATGATCAGGAGAAAATAAGCTATCCAAAAATCCAACTTTCAACTATGTTTGAGTTGATTTTAAAATGGGACCAGTAGCATATGTCATTTGATTTATTTGGAATTAATTCAAATTCAATTCAAATGATTTTGCAACTTGAACCATGGAATTAAGCTATATTTCAACCACACTTCATAGGCATATCATACACATTTCCAAAAGGTTCAAAATGATCAAACAATGTCACATGTAACTTGGTCAAGTTTGAATTCAAATTGGAGTTTGAATTTGCAATTCAATTTGCAATATACTCCATTTAAATGGAATTGCTTCACACATCAAAGCATATACATCAAGTTTCAACCTTCCATCATGTGATTGTGCATTGTATTTACTTTGCTACCTTGTTTGTTGTTTGTCGAGTAGAGGTGGAACCGGAGCAGGAGGCTGCCCCCTTCGTTGAAGACCCCGAACCCGAACCTCGTCAGCAAGGCAAGCAAACCCCCATTGATCATGTCGATAAAATCCCACTTCCCTCTCATGTCTCGCTTATGCATTGTATAGGATGATCACCATGATAACGATTCTATCGCATAGATGAACCCATTCCTTTGCATGACCTATCATTTGTCACAGTAGTAGGCAAAACCACAATCCTAGCAAATGTAGGAGTTGATTGATATCATGTGGCCCCTGCAATTGTTACTGCTTATTGCATGCTTAGAGTGATACCATGATGATACTGTTATGTGAGTCGGGATGGTAGTGATCATGATGATGATGGTAGAAAAGTGTTGGTGAATCGACCCTAATACAAGGTGAACGATGAGAGGTTGTGTAGGAGTACACGGTGGGTTGTCTCGTTGAACACCGCCATAAGTCCGAGTTCTTGTGTGGTGATCCAAGATGAAGAGTACAACCACACATTGGGCTCACTGACCCCTCTCAACTTATTAACTCATCCCTTTCGATGTCCAGATGTCGCAATAGTTCGGAGTTCTGGTAGGTCTGTGGCCTGGATGCTAAGTGAGAGAACGGCTCACCCGAGACCGGCTTATGCACCACGCACACATCACTTGGGTACACTTCGGTAAACCGGCCGGGTTCACGATAGTGGCAGCCAACCCAAGTAGGCGTCTTTCTCGGACTAGATCGGCTATGAGGTAACAGTTGTGGTGAGCATCCTCGCTGGCACCCCTTGAATGGTGTCGAGATCAAAGGCGGTAAATGATGATCATGTGTGTGTAGCGGTACACCCCTGTAGGGTTAACAAAACTATTCGAATAGCCGCATCCGCGGTTATGGACTTCTTGGAAAGCTTAGCTTGATTATTAGATAACTTGAACTGGATACTTCTAAAACACACCAAGATAAGTGTGAGTGCTATGGCGTGCTTTCTCGTGGGGAAGTCGAGGAAGGCACCATAGTGGTGCAATTGGTTGGAGAAAGTAGTGGACTCGTGTACGCTTCTTACCCCAAGTCTGGTACTCGTAGTTCAGGACTAGCCAAGTCAAAGCTGGCATTTCTGCAAGTGAAACCCCACCTCCCTTTACCTTGATACATGTGCATGAGTAGTATAGCTCCTATGTAAGTCTTGCTGAGTACGACTTTGTACTCACGTTTGCTTAATCTATGTTTTAGATGATGCCACTGACCCCGAAGGTGGCTTCTTCATCGAGCTGGACGACTGAAGATCAACTAGTCTAGTCCCAGTCAGACGACTGGTTCCCTCGTGGAGGGCTTGTGTTTAAATAAGGCTTCTTAAGCCATTTGTTAAACTTGTCTGTACTCAGACATACTTTGCTTCCGCTTGTGTTGTAATGTTGGATCACATGTTTGTGATCTCTGTGTGCACTCTATAAGAGTTATCAATAAAATTGTATACTTTGTAGAGAATTGCAATGATACCTACTGTTCATACAAGGCATGTGTGCTGCGTGTATGTTTATAACATGCATGTCTTTGTATGGGTTTTCGAGACCTTAGTTGTGATCTGGCTGGCGGTCTTTCATACACCAAGTGGCCCTTAGATGTGCGCAGCTTGGGGCATCGCGATGCGATTGTTCGAGACTCCATCTCGTGCACACTTTGTGGTATGATCGAGCCCGCCCTAGACCCCGACTAAGTGATCGGGCTGGAGTAAGTCTATGTAAGAGTTATGAGATAGTCGATAGTATGGTTGAGGCGACTTGTCTTTGAATATGGGAGCTCATCACCCATATCATTAGACTTGTGTGCGGACGATGAGGACCCATCTCAGTTGATCATCCGGCCTGGATGGGATGCCCCTCACGTACGATGCTCTCCGAGAATGTTCTGTGCTTGGCCTTGTCTGCGTAGACAAGTGGGTACGGTTCTCGGCTCTCCATATGACTATGTCTTAGCTGTACTTGCATACGCTAACCCCGGGTCCCGACAGACTTGGTATCAGAGCAGGACTGACTGTAGGACTAGTAGCCTTGGCCGAAGTCGAGTCTAGCTTGCTATAGTTATATATTTACTCTGGGTATATAAGGGAACAACGTAAGGCTTTTTTTTTCTCCTTACCCCCTTCGTTCTGAGTTCTGAGTCACCCTCATCTTATTCTACGGGAAGATAGGACTAGGCTCTCCTCTGTCTGATTAGTACATCTCGTTGTTTGCTTCATTATAGCCGTAGGAAAGTTGTGTCCGGTTTTCCTAGCATTGTTGTAATGCTGATTTCTTACATCGTATTATGTAAGTGCTGTTTTTCATTATTGGAAGAAATTGTCATTTCTTACAATTACAGCGGTTATGTTGTCCGAGTCATTCCAGGTTTATCTCATAATCTGATGCATTTGCAAACTCCTTCTTCTGTTTCAGATGGCAGATCTTCCCCCTTGGCAGATTGTTCGTTTGACCAGGTGCCTCGGTGTGCGTGGCCATCCCGCCACGTTGATCGAGATGATGTCCTATGTGGGATATCGGTGGTACCCTGAGTACACCGTCGAGGAGCAGTTCCACGACTTCAACCAGACCCAGTTCCACTGCATCGTCAGGATCTACCCGCACCACGTTGGAGTCACCCAGCCTATCCATTTTGGACATGGCATTGGCATTACCGAGAACATGGCTGTGCAGTATGCTGCATACTCATGTATGACACTACTGAGAGAGGAGCACACTTTTCTGAGAGAGACCTCTTTCCGCTATATCCCTGCTGCACTTCCAGGAGAAGAGGGATATTACACCGGACTCTACTCAGATCACTCTGCAGAGGATCCAACACTTCAGGTGACTGCTAGGTTTGCTAGTGATCGAGATCGTGATGCACGCGCTCTCCGTTTCGAGCTCCACGCCACCCGTGTTCGTCTGTATCGAGCACTGACACTCTTGGCACCCTTTGTGAGTGTTGGATCAGTTGAGCATGATGCTATCTATCCAGTGAGGACTCAGATGCCTTATCGAGTTGCTTGGCCCGAGATTGGAGGCATTTTTCCACCCCGTGGTCCTTTTCTTCCACCCTACGCCGGACCTAGGCCCCATCCTTGCCCAAATGGATATCAGGGTCCACAGGCCTCCGTGTTTTTCGATGGTCATCTTCAGCTACCGGGATACGCGGGTAACTTTTACGAGGACTACTATGGAGATGGAGATGAGTGAGACCGCCTGTGGTCTTACTTAGTGAGGATGTAGTAGTATCTTAGTGTATTGTACGCAAGGGTCTAAGTCCCAGAGGCTTATATAAATAATGTATAGGAAGTCAGAGTGCCTCTGAAGGATGTATCATCTTCATCACGTTTGTATTAGCTTGGTGCTTGTACTAAAATGATGTATGGTTTGTATGACAGCTTGTGAATATATGGCTTGTATGCTTTTATCGCCATGTTGTCAAGATGATTACTTCCTTTGCTCTGTAATCCTTCCAGTACTTCAATACCTTGTTCAGACTCTTCAAATCAACTCTGTTTGAATTTGGTTTTTCACCTTCAGGATGTCTCAAGGAACCCGTGGCCAGGTTGGTCGTAACCAGGGTCGTGGGAATGATCAGGAGGAAGGCAACCTTCCACCCCCACCCACGATGGCTCAGGTTCTAATGGAGGTTGAGAGGAACCGCCGAGACTCTCACCACCTGTTGGAAGTCATTGCACGCAACACCACTCAGCAATGCAACGAGTTGGTGTCCCTGAACGACTTCATCCGACTTCATCCCCCGGTTTTCAGTTACTCCATCGAGCCCCTTGACGCCGATGACTGGCTTCATAGCATCGAGAGGAAGCTCCAAGCAGGCAATTTGCAGATGGCGACAAGGTCAACTATGCCACCTATCACCTTGAAGGTGCAGCTAGCTCTTGGTGGGAGAACTTTCTGAATATGCGTCCCGTTGGACCGCCTGCATCTTGGGATGAATTCTGCACTTCCTTCCGTGAGCACCACATTCCCAAGGGTCTTATGGACCGCAAGCGTGAGGAGTTCTGTAACCTCACCCAAGGCAAAAGGACCGTTGACGAGTTTAGTCGTGAGTTCAACCGACTGGCTCCTTATGCTACCGAAGAAGTCTCCACCGACTCCAAGAAACAAGAGAGGTTCCGTCGTGGCCTCAACTCTGGACTTCGTCGTGAGCTCAACCTGCATGACTTTGCCACCTTCCAGGTCCTTGTCAACAAGGCCATCAAGGCCGAGGACATGAACACCCCCAACGATTTCCGCAAACACCCTAGAGACGACAGTTCATCCAGTTCTGGCTCCCAGAAGCGCAAGATCTGGATCCCCAACAGTATGTTCCGCCAGAACAACCCACCGTGGCCATCCTATGTGGCGCCTCGTCCACCAACCCAGTTCCACCCAGCTCCACCAAACAACCCAGCTCCCCGCACTGTTTTCAGAGCCTGTTACAAGTGTGGTCAGGCAGGCCACTATTCTCGTGAGTGCCCCCAGAACCAGATCCAGCATCAGAATGCTCCACCCTGTGCCGGAGGCAACAACAATGGTCGTGGCAAGCCACCCCAGAAGGTCTACACCACCAAACCCGCTCCTCCCGCCACTCGTGGACGTGTGAACCAGATTGCCGCCGAAGAGACTGACGACACTACTGACGTCATTCTTGGTACGCTCCCAATCAATTATGTTCCTACTTCTGTTCTTTTCGACCCAGGAGCATCTCATTCATTCATGTCGGAAAGTTATGCACTTCGTCATGAGTTATCTTTTGTTGAACTGTCCACTCCAATGATTATTCAAACTCCAGGGTCAAGATGGAAAACTAATAGAGTAAGCCATGGTAATTAGATTGAAATTGAGGGTTTAGTATTCCTTGCTTCACTCATAGCCCTCAAGTCTTCAGATATTGATGTCATCCTTGGCATGGATTGGCTATCAAGACAGAATGCCTACCTGGATTGCAAAGGCAAATCCGTGAAACTCACCCACCCTTCAGGCAAGACCGTCAACTATACCTCACCCAGAACAAGAACCCAAGTGCATTCTTTGAATGTACTTCCCCTTCCCGAACTTGAAGATATTCCGGTGGTTCGTGACTTCCCGGATGTCTTTCCTGAAGAGCTGCCGGGCATGCCACCCGACAGATGTGTAGAGTTTATAGTGGATCTTGTACCAGGAACCGCACCAATTTCTAGACGCCCATATAAAATGGCCCCACGTGAGTTAGCTGAGCTTAAAATCCAACTTGATGCTTCGTTGGCAAAAGGCTTCATCCGCCCTAGCTCATCGCCATGGGGTTGCCCCGTTCTGTTCGTAAAGAAGAAAGATGGAACAGAAAGGATGTGCGTAGACTATCGCCCGCTAAATTTAGCAACGATAAAGAACAAGTACCCATTGCCCAGGATCAATGATCTTTATGATCAACTTGCAGGATCCTCTGTCTTCTCCAAGATGGATTTGAGATTAGGTTATCATCAAATCAAAATCCGAAACGAGGACATTCCCAAAACGGCTTTTACTACTCGTTATGGTCTTTACGAGTACACCGTCATGTCCTTTGGTTTAACCAATGCCCCCGCCACTTTCTCACGCATGATGAATTCGATCTTCATGGAGTACTTAGATAAATTTGTTGTGGTTTATCTCGATGATATTCTCATCTACTCGAAGAACGAAGAAGAACATGCCGAACACTTAAGGCTGGTATTGATGAAACTTAGAGAGCATCGCCTGTATGCTAAATTCTCCAAGTGTGAATTCTGGCTACCAGAAGTGACCTACTTAGGCCACGTGATTTCTGCGAAAGGCATTGCTGTGAATCCCGAGAGAGTTCAGGCCGTCCTTGACTGGACTCCACCTGAATCGGTTAAGCAAGTTAGGAGTTTTCTTGGCCTAGCCAGCTATTGCCGTCGCTTCGTCGAGAACTTTTCTAAAGTTGCAAAGCCTCTAACTGAACTCCTCAAGAAAGATAAGAAATTCCTATGGACTCCCAAGTGCGAGGAAAGCTTTCAAGAGCTAAAAAGAAGATTGACTTCTGCACCCGTACTTGCACCTCCAGACACCAAAGAGGATTTCGAGATCTATTGTGACGCATCACGGCAAGGGTTAGGATGCATACTTCTGCAAGATCGACATGTGGTAGCTTATGCTTCACGCCAGTTGCGTCCACATGAAGAGAACTATCCTACCCATGACCTTGAACTCGCTGCCGTAGTTCATGCCCTAACAACTTGGCGACATTACCTCCTTGGTAATCGTTGTGAGATTTATTCTGACCACCAAAGCCTCAAATACATTTTCACCCAGCCAGATCTTAATCTCAGGCAAAGACGCTGGATTGAGTTGATAAAAGATTACGACGTAGTAATTTCTTACACCCCAGGCAAAGCCAATGTCATGGCTGATGCCCTAAGTCGTAAGTCGTATTGTAACAACCTCATGTTACAACAGTATCAACCACTTCTTCATGAGGACTTTTGCAAGCTCAATCTTGAGATTGTTCCTCATGGCTATCTTTCTACCTTGGTGGCGAAACCAACTCTTGAGGATCAAATCATAGTTGCCCAAAGGCGTGCACGAGGTGTTCGCCGAATCAAGGAGAACATTGTTAGCGGAGTTGCTAAATGTTTCTCCACAGATAGCAAGGGAACGGTATTCTTTGAAAATCGTTTGGTAATACCTAAGAATAGGGAATTAAGGCAACTCATCCTCAAAGAAGCCCATGACACACCCCTCTCGATTCATCCCGGTAGCACAAAAATGTACCGAGATCTACGCCAGAGATTTTGGTGGACTAGGATGAAGAGAGACATTGCTCAATTTGTTTCCGAATGTGATGTTTGTCGTTGCATTAAGGCAGAACATCAAAGACCTGCTGGTACACTTCAACCTTTGTCTATTCCCGAGTGGAAATGGGACAAAGTCGGTATGGACTTCATCACCGGCTTTCCAAGAACCCAGAAAGGAAACAATGCCATCTTCGTTGTCATAGATAGGCTTTCCAAAGTTGCTCACTTCCTTCCGGTTCGCGAGTCTATAACTGCTAGCCAGTTAGCGGACTTGTACATATCTAGAATTGTATCCCTTCACGGTGTTCCTTTGGAAATCAATTCTGATCGTGGTAGCCTTTTTACCTCTAGATTTTGGGGAAGCTTTCAGAATGCTATGGGAACTCATCTCTCCTTTAGTACAGCTTTCCATCCTCAGTCTAGCGGTCAAGTCGAACGGGTTAACCAAATTCTTGAAGACATGCTCAGAGCTTGTGTTATCTCATTCAGAAAGAATTGGGAGAAGTCTCTTCCATTTGCCGAATTTGCTTATAACAATAGTTTTCAATCTAGTCTGAACATGGCTCCTTTTGAACTCCTATATGGACGACGATGTCGAACACCACTAAACTGGTTAGAAACCGGTGAAAGACAATTCTTTGGACCGGATATGATCAAGGAAGCAGAAGAGCAAGTTCGCATTATTCGTGATCAATTGAAAGCAGCCCAGTCTCGTCAGAAAAGCTACTATGATCGTCATCATAGGCAAGAGAGCTACAATCTGGATGAGAAGGCTTACCTTCGGGTTACTCCTCTGAAGGGAACCCAACGTTTCGGTATCAAAGGCAAGTTGGCCCCACGTTACATCGGACCTTTCCGCAATATTGCTAAACAAGGAGAAGTTGCCTACCAACTTGAACTACCCCCGCACCTTTCCCGAGTACATGATGTATTCCATGTGTCCCAACTCAGGCGTTGCTTCAAGGAACCCATCCGCGAAGTCGACCATGAAACGCTTGATCTCCAAGATGACCTTTCTTATCGAGAATACCCCGTTCGTATTCTTGATTCCGCAGAGCGTGTCACTCGTCGTCAGAAGATTAGGTTTCTGAAAGTGCAATGGTCACACCACTCTGAAAGAGAAGTTACGTGGGAAAGAGAAGACCGTCTCAATGCCGAGTACCCCACCTTCCTCCCGCAGACTTCTGAATCTCGGGACGAGATTCTTTTGAGTGGGGGCGAGTTGTCAGAACCCTCTGTTAGGTAATGTGCTAGGGTTAGCCAGTACTCTTGCATCATGTTAAATTTTCAAAAGAAATCTTTGAAATAAAATTCAAAAGCAAAATGGGAGAAGGAACCCCCCAGATGAATTAATTCAAAAGGCCAGATAAAAATCTTCTCCAAAAATTCATGTTAGATTTTGAAAAGTCTTATAAATGAGTGTGATCACATATCAAGTGATGTGGGACCCATCCCATGCTCATAGATTTTTCAAATTTTCAAATAGTGCCTTGGAATTAATTAAAAACCCCTATTTGAGTTAAGATTCAAATTATTTGAATTTTAAAAATGTTGAAACTTTATAAGTGGCTAGTCTATATTATTATGAAGCCATATAAAAAATTTCAGAATTTAATAAAATGCCTAGCTATTTATTTAGCTAAGACAAAACAAATGCCAGAAAAGAAAACAAAAAAGAAAAGAAAAAAGGACTTACCTGGACGAAGTGGCCCAACTCATCGCCCAGCGGCCCACCAGCCTGGCCCAGCCCGCGAACTCGCCTGTCGTCTTCCTCCCCGCTCGCCAAAGCAGCTCGCTGGAGCGGCCGTGCACGCCGTGGACGCCACCTCGACGCCCAGGGGCTTCCAGGCCGCCCCAGGACTCCAAAGAGCGCCCAGGAGACGTCCGCATCGTCCCCTCTCACTTTTCCCCATCGCCGCCTCCTCTCAAGCTCTCTACGCGTTTTCCCCTTTTCCCCCGAGAGCAGCCGCCGTTCGCCGTCGACGAAATCCGCAGCCAACGCCGGAGAGAAGCCTGGAGACCCTGTCCATCGTGCGCGCCGTCGTCGTCTTCGTCGATCTGGAGAAGCTGGCGTCCTAATCGAGCCCGAGGCCGTCGCAATCTTCGCCATCGTCTCGCCGGAGCCGCCGCACGACTTCTTCAATTCCAGCCAGCCCCGAGCTCCTACGACTTCGCCACCGCTTCCGTTGGACTCACGGTGAGCTCACGGTTCAACCGAGCCATCCCAACGTCTTCCTCCTCCTCTCTAGCACAATCCACCATGAAGGCCGAAGCTCCTCGCCGCCGGGAACCATGGCGACGACCACTTGTTGCGCAATCGAACCCGCCTCCTTGTCTGACACCTTCGCCGTGCTCCAAGGCTTCGTCTGCAATCACGTCTGCTTCTGCTGGAGCGCCGCAGCGAGTTCCACCCCGAGCCGTGGCTCCGGCCGCCGCCACCTTTGAAGACGCCGTCGCCCTGGTCACCCCCGAGGTCGCCCGCATGCACCAGACGACGCGCGAGAGCACGGGCTACGTTCCCGTGGTCTCAGCGCATCGAATGATGCACGGGAGCTGCGGATCCGAGCAGCGCCGCCACGTACAGGTCGCCGGCGTTTAGCCGCCGGCAGCCCCGCCGACGTGGCCGTGCTTAGGGACTTAACCCCACCTGGGTTAAGTGACCCTAGGTCACTGCCAAGTGGGCCCAGTGGCTTAATTAAGCCACTGGTTAAGTTAACCCAGCCGGTTAATTAACCCCTGAGGCTGACACCCTGAACCCACATGTCAGCACCCCCTGACGCCAGCATGAAGTCAGCATGACGCAGTAATTCATTCCAGAAATTAAATTGAATTAAAGAAATTCCAGAAATTCCAGAAAGTAACCCAAACTTTGGAAATTCATAGAAAGTCATATCAACTCCAAATTGGACAAATAATATATGAAAAATGATCAGGAGAAAATAAGCTATCCAAAAATCCAACTTTCAACTATGTTTGAGTTGATTTTAAAATGGGACCAGTAGCATATATCATTTGATTTATTTGGAATTAATTCAAATTCAATTCAAATGATTTTGCAACTTGAACCATGGAATTAAGCTATATTTCAACCACACTTCATAGGCATATCATACACATTTCCAAAAGGTTCAAAATGATCAAACAATGTCACATGTAACTTGGTCAAGTTTGAATTCAAATTGGAGTTTGAATTTGCAATTCAATTTGCAATATACTCCATTTAAATGGAATTGCTTCACACATCAAAGCATATACATCAAGTTTCAACCTTCCATCATGTGATTGTGCATTGTATTTACTTTGCTACCTTGTTTGTTGTTTGTCGAGTAGAGGTGGAACCGGAGCAGGAGGCTGCCCCCTTCGTTGAAGACCCCGAACCCGAACCTCGTCAGCAAGGCAAGCAAACCCCCACTGATCATGTCGATAAAATCCCACTTCCCTCTCATGTCTCGCTTATGCATTGTATAGGATGATCACCATGATAACGATTCTATCGCATAGATGAACCCATTCCTTTGCATGACCTATCATTTGTCACAGTAGTAGGCAAAACCACAATCCTAGCAAATGTAGGAGTTGATTGATATCATGTGGCCCCTGCAATTGTTACTGCTTATTGCATGCTTAGAGTGATACCATGATGATACTGTTATGTGAGTCGGGATGGTAGTGATCATGATGATGATGGTAGAAAAGTGTTGGTGAATCGACCCTAATACAAGGTGAACGATGAGAGGTTGTGTAGGAGTACACGGTGGGTTGTCTCGTTGAACACCGCCCTAAGTTCGAGTTCTTGTGTGGTGATCCAAGATGAAGAGTACAACCACACATTGGGCTCACTGACCCCTCTCAACTTATTAACTCATCCCTTTCGATGTCCAGATGTCGCAATAGTTCGGAGTTCTGGTAGGTCTGTGGCCTGGATGCTAAGTGAGAGAACGGCTCACCCGAGACCGGCTTATGCACCACGCACACATCACTTGGGTACACTTCGGTAAACCGGCCGGGTTCACGATAGTGGCAACCAACCCAAGTAGGCGTCTTTCTCGGACTAGATCGGCTATGAGGTAACAGTTGTGGTGAGCATCCTCGCTGGCACCCCTTGAATGGTGTCGAGATCAAAGGCGGTAAATGATGATCATGTGTGTGTAGCGGTACACCCCTGTAGGGTTAACAAAACTATTCGAATAGCCGCGTCCGCGGTTATGGACTTCTTGGAAAGCTTAGCTTGATTATTAGATAACTTGAACTGGATACTTCTAAAACACACCAAGATAAGTGTGAGTGCTATGGCGTGCTTTCTCGTGGGGAAGTCGAGGAAGGCACCATAGTGGTGCAATTGGTTGGAGAAAGTAGTGGACTCGTGTACGCTTCTTACCCCAAGTCTGGTACTCGTAGTTCAGGACTAGCCAAGTCAAAGCTGGCATTTCTGCAAGTGAAACCCCACCTCCCTTTACCTTGATACATGTGCATGAGTAGTATAGCTCCTATGTAAGTCTTGCTGAGTACGACTTTGTACTCACGTTTGCTTAATCTATGTTTTAGATGATGCCACTGACCCCGAAGGTGGCTTCTTCATCGAGCTGGACGACTGAAGATCAACTAGTCTAGTCCCAGTCAGACGACTGGTTCCCTCGTGGAGGGCTTGTGTTTAAATAAGGCTTCTTAAGCCATTTGTTAAACTTGTCTGTACTCAGACATACTTTGCTTCCGCTTGTGTTGTAATGTTGGATCACATGTTTGTGATCTCTGTGTGCACTCTATAAGAGTTATCAATAAAATTGTATACTTTGTAGAGAATTGCAATGATACCTACTGTTCATACAAGGCATGTGTGCTGCGTGTATGTTTATAACATGCATGTCTTTGTATGGGTTTTCGAGACCTTAGTTGTGATCTGGCTGGCGGTCTTTCATACACCAAGTGGCCCTTAGATGTGCGCAGCTTGGGGCATCGCGATGCGATTGTTCGAGACTCCGTCTCGTGCACACTTTGTGGTATGATCGAGCCCGCCCTAGACCCCGACTAAGTGATCGGGCTGGAGTAAGTCTATGTAAGAGTTATGAGATAGTCGATAGTATGGTTGAGGCGACTTGTCTTTGAATATGGGAGCTCATCACCCATATCATTAGACTTGTGTGCGGACGATGAGGACCCATCTCAGTTGATCATCCGGCCTGGATGGGATGCCCCTCACGTACGATGCTCTCCGAGAATGTTCTGTTCTTGGCCTTGTCTGCTTAGACAAGTGGGTACGGTTCTCGGCTCTCCATATGACTATGTCTTAGCTGTACTTGCATACTCTAACCCCGGGTCCCGACAATGATCCTTTTTTAAAATTTACTCTGAGTAAATTGCCATCAGGATAATACTTTGCCCTCAAACAGTAGCACATAATGATTCGGGATTCTCAAGAAGTCGCCATACCAACAACAGCAGATTGAAGCAATGGATATCCCGAAACCCTATCCCACCTTGATTTTTGGGAACCCACATTTTCCACCAAGCCATCCAATGCATCCGCTTGTGGTTGTCCTCGTCACCCCACAGAAACTGCGACATCGCGTCAATTATTCCTTTACATTTTTTTAGGAATTTTGAAGACGGACATAGCACAGGTATGCATAGCTTGTACAACAGGCTTGAGGAGGATTTCCTTCCCTCTCGCGGATAAAAGTTTTTCTTTCCATCCACTTATTTTTTTATGATGCGATGTAAGGCCCGATATGTGGTACTGTTCCAGATCTAGATGTTTCCATCCAGATCCGGGGACGAAGCACATATCGGTCCCACCATGACATATGACGAAGTCATATGCCCTGGATTTCCAATATGATATCACAACATTACAGATACAAGGATACAACATCTCATACAATCGGCATACAACTGCCTCAAATACAATACAACAACGGAAGATACATGTCTGGGTATAGACTACAATCAAATGCCTCCTGGCAAAGAGAAAAACATCGATCCCCATAACCACACGGGTCCAGGCCCTCTGCCGGGATCCGCCTAACTAGTCGTCGTCGAGTCTCCACGTGAAACATCGATCACCATACCTGTTGTCGATCAAGAACCCTAAAAAGAGTTTGGGGGTAGTATCATGAGTACAGAAGTACTCAGCATCCAACTGTAGTGGTCATCTGACCCAGCAAGGACTTCATCACTCGTCATTCTAGGACAACTAGTAGTTTACGGTAAGGAAGGGGTAAGTGGTGAGGTTGCTTCCGCACTAGCATTTATGAAGTGGCTAACGATCTAGAGAGTAAGATAAGAAGCCAAGCATTCGATGAGGAATCGCCTCCAACAAGTCTTGCTATCAACTACTTACGCAATCATAACACCTATCCTATCCTTGTCCTCTTCTTCGCATCCCGACGAAGAAGAAGCAGTCAAGGCACACACACATTGATCAAGTTATATTAACATTATCTCAGTTGTTGTTGTCTATGAACAGGACGTAGGTCTCAAGTCGTCCATAACCGTGGACAAGGCTTCTCGAAAAGATTTAACCCTGTAGGGGTGTACCAACTGCCCATTACAAGGCTCCGCACGCACGCCCATCTCTCTCAGTTGCTACCCATCACATGCAACCATTTTATGATTTAGTTCCAAGAGATCCGAAACAACAGGTCCCTCTAGCTAACAACGAACAAATCCGGGTGGCCCCCGGTGAGTCGACATCCAGCTCAGGAGCCGGCCGCGCTCTCGATCTGGTCTCTACCGTCTGTCGCAGGTTTGGATAGCCGGTTAATCACACATGGGAAACCGGGTCCTCAGCTGAACAAGGTGGGCCAGCAAGGGAACTATGTCCTCATTGGTCCGGGTTGATATAAAAACTACTGGCAGCTGACCAACACACACACGGTTTCAAATGGTAAATCAGCTCGGGCCACCACTAGAAATGTTTGAAGCTAGGTAGGTGAGAAAAGGGGACCCCATAAAATCCCACACGCGGTTAGGCACGCTCAGTCTTAAAACCAATACCCGGAACTCGGATCCTAGGTGACTCGAATGGAACAAAGCGTCGGGGCGGGATAGCCTAGACCTTCCATCCTTCGTCGAATATAGTCAACATTATAATAATCATATCATCAACAACAATATAATAATGTGATAGCCCATACCAAGGAGTAACAGGGTAACATCGTAGCATCCTAAGCATGCATACTAAGCAGGGGCTGAGCAACGAGCAATAGTAACATAGCAGTACAAGGTTTGCTGGGAAGGGACATGGCTGTATCGGTTTGAAAGAGGTTGTAAACATGTGGTAGGATCAAACATCGAACCTAACCTAGACTAGCATGCAAACCGTTGGTTGAAATAGAATGGATCATAAGTAATGTATAGTCCTTGCCTGTTGATAAGTCGGGTTCCGAAGGTGTAGTTGATCGCAACTCGCATCGTCTCCGAAGGGTACCCGCGGAAGCACACAAGAAGGTAAACACTGGAAAGCAATCAACGAGCAATCACTTTATTACTACGAGGCAAACACGAGCAAGCATCAACAAGAAGGCAACATGAGACATCGCACCTACCGTCGAGAGCGGTTACTAACAGGTTAAGTGGAGTACTCGTCACACACGACGATACCGCACATTTAGCAAGGTTCAAGTTGTTTAGCTACAGGTGATCAACAAAGGTTGTTAACATGGCATCTCACTCAAGCATGGCATAGCACACAAACATGTCAAGAGGTGAAGCACAAAGTAAACTATCTATGCTAGTCAATTTAAGTGAGGCACAACCTAAACATGGCATAACACTAAGTGTCGCACGATGATTAAAACATTTGGTACTATTCTGTCCTAAACCATATTTTAGGTTGGTTAACAACAAAAAACAATAGCATAAACACAAAGTACACGAAAAACTAATCAAGTTACATATAAGGCACACTCCAAACGGAGTTACGGTTAAAAAGATACAAGCAAAACAAGTTACGGGCACAATTTGCCAACATTAGGAAGCACACTTTAGAGCAATGCATAAACAGGATAATCAATGCAAACATGCTCACAAATGATATGGAACTAAAGTAGACATGACAGGGAAGGCATGGAAAAAAGAATCATGCAAATAGGCATCATAGATCAAAAGATATTAAGCATGCAACATGGCATCGGAACGTTACAGACTTAGAGAAAAACAGAGGTGGTTGTCAAAAACAGCAGCATAGCAACTTTGGAGCTAAAAATATATATTACCAGAAATAATATCATGACAATTCAATACATATAATGGAAGTAGACATGATGCTTAACAATATGCATTTGGAATCACTCAATTCCGATAAACGGTTGCGACGCAACCGTCACCCGAAGTTGCAACAAATTAACAGTTTTCAGCACAGTAGCACATTATCATCAGGGTCGCCACTTTGGAGCAAGATTTAATATAGCTAAAGCACCCAAACATGACAAGTTAAAGCATGGAAATGAAGTACACATGATGCTTAACACATAGGAAAAAGAATCAATGCAATAGGCCTCATGGATTTGTCACAATCATCACTCAAACTTTGAACAAAATAACAGCATGAGTAGTTAACAGCAGATTAGCAACTTAACGATCTGGTGCCCTGTTCAATACACAATTACATATTCAAGATGACCTCAAAATAAATAACTTCCTAAAGATGAACTCTATAGCACACAAAGCACAACCAAACAAAAAAAGAATCACTTCATTCGGAGCTACGAGTCAACGGAAAATTACGTTGCATAACAGTACCAGCAGCAGTTATGTCTCAGACTTAGCAAAATTTTACAGGGTGCTAGGAAAAAATAACAGAGGAAAAATAAAAAAATGGGGGGGGGGCGGCCTGGCTCACCCTTAGTGGGCTCGGCCCACTGGCCTGGAGAGGCCGGCCTGGCTGGGGGCGCTTGGCTCGGGCTGGGCTGGCTGGACCAGGGAGACGAGCCGGCCCACCTTGGCGGTTGGAGGGGGCGGCTGGCCTGCTCGCTCCCGTGCCCGATCCCGAACGGGTTGCGGTGGCCGGCGCCTGGCTCGACGCCGGCGTCGAGCGCCGGGCTCCGGCGGCTCGTGGAGGTGCGAGGCAAGGCGGATCTTGGGGCATCGGCGGCCGGGATGCCGGATCCGAGCGGTGTTGTGGCCGGCCGGCGGTGCAGCCGAGCTTCGGCTCCGGTCGATCCATGGCGCGGCGGCTCTCCGGCCATGGCGCGCGTTGCCTGCGAGGGGGGGAAGAGGGGGTGACGCCAGGGAGAGGAGAGGAAGAGAGGGAAAGGGAGGAGGAAGGGAGGAGAGGTGGTGGAGGCCCGGCTGGCCGACGGCCGTGGAGGGTGATGACCCACAACGTAAGGGATCGATTGCAGCTTTTTCGATAAGTAAGAGTGTCGAACCCAACGAGGAGCAGAAGGTAATAGCAACTGACTTTGGTAAGGAGATAACTACAAGCACTGAAAGATAACTTTTTAGGGGTTTTTCTTGGTATAAGCAACAGGAAAGTAAAAACGAGTAAAGTAAAAGGTACTGGCGAGTAACGAGTGGCCCAATCCTTTCTAAGCAAAGGAGAGGCCTAGCAACTGAACTTATAAAGGCTAAAGTGTTCTTGAGGACACACGGGAGTGGTAGTCATGTTCTTTCGCCATATTCCGTATCGGTACTATGTGCTGTGTTGATAAGTGTTGAGTGGGTTGATCTATGCTAGTACACCCTCTAGACTAAGATAAGTGCACTCTTATGATTAAACACCTTGCAAGCATCCGCAAATACAAGATAGTAATTAAGGCAAAAGCCTAACCATAGCAATACGATCGGTGATCCATTGTTCCCTTGTGCAAAAGCGTGCAAACTGTGGTTTAGGTTTCTGTCACTCCGGCAACCCACCGTAAGCATTCTTTGGACACAATGTATTCCACTAGGTCCTTAATAAGGCGAAGTGTTGAGTGTTCGACTCACACAACACCACTAGGAAAATAACAACACAACTTAAATATCAACCAACACATATTACTTCAACATCATATGACTACTAACAACTAGACTTCTCCCATGTCCTCAAGAACTAAAGTAACTACTCACAAGACATAAAAGAGATCATGATCAGCGGGGATAAATAGATGATAAACAATCTGAACACAATGATATTTCTCCAACAAAACTCAATAGCATTCACCACAAGGTAGTAATCAACACCGATAGAGCAGAGAGGATAGATAGTACGGATTACAACATGAGTTGCAATTGTGATGATGTTGATGATGATCTCGATGATGCCCGTGACGATGGTGATGACGATGGTGACGATCTCCCCTTCCGGGAGGTGATCTCCCCGGCGGAATCTGCCCGCCAGAGATGGCTTTTCTTCACTGTAGGTTCCGCCACGGAGCGGCGGCGGAACTCCGGAAACTCTCTCCTCCTTAGGGTTTTTGGACGACGAGGAGTATATAGGCCAGAGGGGGGAGCCGGGAGTGGCCCCGGGGGTCCAGGCGCCCTCCCGGCGCGGCCAGGGTGGGGGCCGCGCCAGGTGGCCGCCTGGGCACCCTGTGGACCCCCTCTGGTCGCTCTTTTGCGTGTCTTCGTGATCCTTCTGGAAAATAGCCTCCGTCGATTTTCAGGTAATTTGGAGGTATTCTTCTTTAGCAACTCAGCGTCCACTTTTTACCGCTGAATCTTGCGTCTG
The DNA here is from genome assembly GCA_950022295.1 of Bromus sterilis. Taxonomy (NCBI): domain Eukaryota; kingdom Viridiplantae; phylum Streptophyta; class Magnoliopsida; order Poales; family Poaceae; genus Bromus; species Bromus sterilis. Next base: position 14,475,210 of record OX465596.1, read on the forward strand.
CTGCTTCGGCACCGGAAAGTTGCAAACTGTGTAAAATAAGCCAAAACAACATAAGAATAGCATCATATCATGAAATATATCAATGAATAAGAAAGAATTACTATATAAAATAGTGATGCATTTTGGACGTATCAACTCCCCCAAGCTTAGACCTCGCTTGTCCCCAAGCGAATACTGAGTTCGGTAAACCTGTCCACAAGTTTAGAGAGTGAAGTGTCGATAAATAGAATACGGACAAGAAGCATCAAGGTTCCTTCATCAAACTCAAGCATCCTCAACAGCAACCTCAACTCATAAGGCCCTTATGAGAAAGTAATAACAATTATAATCAAAAGTAGGGCTGAGAAAACTCATCGAATTATGGCAAACATATCCTTGGTCAAAGGACAACTAATAACTTTCACTCTTGCTCTTTCCTTTTTAATGAAACAATTTGAAGCTTTTGAAAGAACATGTTATTAGTCAAGAAGTGCAAATGCTAACACAAAGGAAGATGCTTGCTTGGCAAAAGCTTTCGCAAACAACTTACCTATCAAAAGATAATGTCAACAAGGATGTGGCATGGCAAAACTTAATGCAGCTTTATAAGGATGAATCCTCATCAACATCAAATGTCTGTTCTCTTAGGGAAAATAAGGAAGTGGGACAACTGACTCAACATGAAGGTGGAATAAAGGCCTTGTTAGGGGCAAGCAGGGAAAACTCATGTGCTATCCTTAAATCAAACAGAATAAAAATAAATTTTGGGACGGTGCATAGTTTGTCAACGAATGCTAATAGATAGCTCAATTACTTCTCAAGATGGACAAGTTTCGAGGAACGGCTCCCAAGTGGGGACGATCACATCCCCTTAATCTCCTTTGTTTATCACTGCCAAAGTTTCTGATTTCTCATAGACCAAGCGTGAAGGAGGGTTTGTTGGTTATATTATCTTTCGAGCTGGACGCACTGATACGTCTCAAACGTATCTACTTTTCTAAACACTTTTGCTATTGTTTTGCCCTCATTCTTGCATGATTTGGACGAAACTAACCTGGACTAACGTTGTTTTCAGCAGAGCTGTCTGTATGGTTTTATTGTGTGCAGGAAAATGGATTTTTAGACGTTCCAAAAAATTCCCAGAAAATTACCAGAAAATCCACGCACCCGAAGGAGACAGAAGACAGAAGTGGGACCAGAGGGGTGCCCTGGGGGGCCCAGGCGCCCCCCTGGCGCAGCCAGGGGTGGGGTCGTGCCCTCTGGCCGCCTGGGCGCCTCCCCCCTCCTCTGGTGCCCTACCGAGACTCCTATTTATCCCCGTGACGAGAAAACCCCAGAACAGAAGTCGTTTTCCCAGTTTCCGTCGCGGAGCCGCCGCCACCCTCTTTTCTTCTTCGGGAGGGCTAATCTGGAGGCTGATTTGGCCTCCGGAGAGGGGAGATCGTCGCCATCGTCATCACCATCACCAATCCATCCATCCTCCATGACTTCTCTTCACATGTGTGAGTAATTCCCTACTGTAGGCAAAGGGGATGGTAGGGATTGGATGAGTTTGATCATGTAATAGTTCGTCAGATTGTTGGGGGCATGTTGCCTATCATCTAGATTGGTGTTTATCTTCTTTGCTTCAACTTGTTGTTCTTAATGCTTGTCACTTTGGGCCCGACTGCCATGTTTTCAGATCTGAACCCTATGTGTTTTCATGAATATATTTGTGTTCTAGATCCTATCTATGAGTTGTATGCACCTATTATGGTCCGGAACCGGCGATCCAAAGGTGACAGCTTGGGACACCAAAGGGGATGGTCCATAATTTGAGGATTCCATGTATCCATTGAGTTTATTGCTTTGTTCCGGTGCTCTTTGACAGGAGCACATTAATCTCCATAAGTTCCCTTTCGCCCCATTCGTAGCGGGATGGTAGGACAAAAGATGTTGTGCAAGTTCTTATTGCAAGCACGCACAACTACCTACGGGATACATGCCTATTGTTTGATATATGCCTAGATGATCATTGCTTTTCTGTGTGCCTTGCCCCGTGTTAGAATCTATTATATGTTCACTGTCATCCATGCAGCGCCCAACCGTCCATCTCCCTAGCCTACAGTGTTTTCAATCCTGCTGGTCATAAGTTGTTACTTTTGTTATTACTTTATCTGTTGCCACTATCACTATCGTATTACCGTTACCACTTATCTATTGTTGCAAGCAAGTATATTTCAGGTGCGGTTGAATTGACAACTCAACTGTCAAAGCTTATAAATACTCTTTGGCTCCCCGTGTGTCGAATCAATAAATTGGGTTAACTTACCCGCGAAGACTATCTCGATCCCTTACGCCTGTGGGGCATCAAGCAGCGTTTTCTGGCGCCGTTGCCGGGGAGCATAGCAATATTTAAAAGTCTACTTGAAGTATCCTGCCTGCTGCACATCATCTGCTATGGGTAAGAAAGGAGACCGCAAGGTTCCGATCTTACCATCCCGTACAAGAAAAGGTATTGTTCTGAACACTAGTGCTACACTTGATTCACCTTCTGTTATGAGTAAGTTTACTTCACCACCACTACATGATGCTTCTATTGAGTCAGTCACTATGTCCGATACTTTTGATGATGCTTCCACTACTCTTGATGATGCTACTTTTCTTGGTCACTATATTGAAACTCAGACTGCTAAGGCTGCAGCAGAATCCAAGACCAAGACCCCTGCTACCTATATTCCAGCCTGCAAAACCTTTGGTTACCCGTGCTTAGATGACCTCAAGGAGAGAATCCTTGATGATGATTATGTTACTCTTGATGATGATTTTTCCAGGTAACTCATAGAGTGTGTCGACTCTGACCCTGGTGCTGTTAAGGAGTTGCTCAAAAGGCACTCCATGAAGAACAAAGTTATTCCTGATCCTAAATTTGCCACATCTCCTATATGCATCACTGATCTTGATTATGATTTCTTTGTTGATCTTTCACTTATATCTACAGTCGAGGCTGACCCCTTTTATGGCAGAGAAAATGATGATGCTATAACACACTTGACCAAACTCGCTGAGCTAGGTAACCTATTCACTACTGATGAGAAGATACGAAACTTCTATGTGGCCAAGCTTTTCCCTTTTTCTTTAAAGGAAGACGCTAAATCATGGTACGATGCACTACCCTATGGTTCCATTAAGAGTCCTCAAGACTTAGTCCAATTCTTTGTTGATAAATATTTCCCAGCTCATCTGCAACATGCTGCTTTGCAAAGAATCTATAACTTTAAACAACTGCAGGATGAGCACCTCCCTAAAGCTTGGGGGAGGTTTTGTGATTTACTTAAGGTTATGCCGGGACATGGAGTCCCCAAGAATGAACTTCTTGATATATTTTACGCTGGTTTAACCGATGAATCCAGATCCTACCTGGATAGTTGTGCTAGTTGTGTTTTCAGGGAAAGAACGCCGGACGATGCAGAAGAATTAATGTGCCAAATTGCCAGGAATTATGAAGATTGGTCCGTTCCTGAACCACTTCTACCACCTAAAAAGAGGGGTATGCTTGTTCTGAACCCCGAAGATATGCAAGAAGCAAAGAAGTCTATAAAGGAGAAAGGTATTAAAGCCGAAGACGTGAAGAATTTACCTCCCATCGAGAAGTTGTGTGAGCCTACTACTCACCCTCCCTTGGTAGAGGTACACTCTCTATTAGACTTTACTGAAAGTGACATCCCTAAAGGTAAGCCTCCCGACCAATGCTTAGATGAGCTTGATAATTTTATTGTTAAGCAAGACCATTTTAATAGGAGGTTACAAAGTCAGTTGCATGATAACTCTCTTGCTATCAAAAGTTTGTGTGATGTTCTAGAAAGAACGGTTAATGATATTAAATGTCTTGTTAAGCATTTTCATATGGTTCAAACTCAGCTTGAACAAATTTCTAATGTGCAAAAAGATTTGCTTGCTAATAATGCCAAACAGGACATACAAGCTTATGGCATCAAAACTAGAGGTGGAACACACACCCAGGACCCGGTCTATCCTGAGGGGCATCCAAAGAGGATCGAGCAAGATTCTCAAGTACAAGAAGAAGACGAGACTGTTAGCTCTCCGAAGGAAAAATAAGAAGAAGAAACACAAGGAGGCTGACAATCCCGATGATCCTATCACAAGTGAAAAGCCAGCTGTTGACCCTAACAACATATCTACCTCCGATGCTAAAATAGAAGACGGTGCTGAGCCTGAAGAAAAGGACACGGATAAGGATGATTCTCCCAAGGTAAGAGAAGAAGAAGCACCCGATAAGCGCAAGAGGTATTCTAGAGAAAACTTCATCGCAAGAAGACATGGGAAGGAAAGAGAACCATGGATACAGAAACCTATGCCCTTTCCAGGTAAGTCCCTCAAATCTAAAGAAGAAGAGCATTATAATAAATTTTGTGAATGGATGAAACCTCTTTTTGTTCAAATCCCTTTGACTGATGCTATTAAGTTACCTCCTTATTCAAAATATATGAAAGATATTGTCACAAATAAAAGAAAAGTTCCTAATGAGGCAATATCTACTATGCTTGCTAACTACTCTTTCAGTGGCAAGATTCCTAAGAAGCTCGGTGATCCAGGTATACCCACCATTCCTTGCTCCATAAAAAATAATTACGTCCGAACTGCTTTATGTGATCTTGGCACAGGAATGAGTGTTATGCCTTTCTCTCTTTACAAGAGGCTTTGTTTAGAGAAAATGATCCCTACAGATATCTCATTTCAGATGGCTGACAAATCAACAGCTGTCCCAATAGGTATTTGTGAGGATGTACCCGTTGAAGTTGCTAACTGTTTGATCCTTACAGATTTTGTTGTGCTTGACATGCCCGAGGATGGGAGCATGTCCATTATTTTTGGTAGACCTTTTCTTAACACCGCAGGTGCTATCATTGATTGCAATAAAGGAAAGGTCACTTTCAACGTTGATGATAAAGAACACACGGTGTATTTTCCGAAGAAGATCGACAAGAGGCATGGCCTTAACTCTATAGAGAATATCGAGACCGTGAAGATTGGAGAATGGGACTGTCCACTACATGTGCACCACAAATACAAAACCATTATGGTGGGGACAATGTCCATTAAAGTAAAGGTGCAATGATCACTTCATAAGAGGGGAGACTTCTTGTTCTATATATCGCCGGTTTGTTGGTAAGACTTGATCAACCTTACTAGTGAGCTTGTTTTATATAGGTAAATAGTTAAGCTTGTTACGTTTTCATTTGCTTTAGCTTTCATTCTCTTTGCTGTACCAAGTTTTTATGTTTTTGAAGATTCATAATTCTAATCACTGCTTTAAGTTTTCAGATAGTTTTGCAGCTTTTTGAACTCCGAGAAATTTTCAACAGTGAAGTTTTCAAAAAAAATCCAGAAAAATAAAAATAAAAATTTCCATGTCGGGAGTGACCCAGAGGCACCTGGGCTGACATGGGGGGGCCACCAGTGGCCCAGGCGGCCAGCTGGCGCGGCCTGCCCCCTGGCCGCGCCCACTGGGCGCCTGGGGCCCACAGGCCCCACTTCCAGGTATGTCTTCTTCCTCCTCCTTCTCTCTCCAAAAACACGAGTTATGCACTTTGTTCTTGCGTTCTTGCTGTTCTTGGAGGCGATTTTCGATCTCTCTCTACAGCCCACCATTCAAGCTGAAATTTTGAGCAAATACTCCCTGGTATGTAACTCCTCCACTCCTCCAATTATATTTTTGATTGGTGGCCTCATTTGTGAGTATTTAGTAGCTCTTGGTGCTGTTTTTATGAGCTTGCATGCATGTGTAGAATTTTATTTTCCAAGTTTTGATGCAAGTTTATGCCTTAGGTAAGTGAGTTGAGTAGTTTGCCTTAACTCACTTTGTTTAAATCCTTGTTTTGTAATTTGTTAAAAATTTCAGAAATGAGTTTGCTAGGAAGAGCAAAGGGGTGGCTTGGGAAGAAAAGGCCCGAGCGCTCCGATCGAGTTACAAGAGCTGCAGCTTCACCCTTGACTGCTAGGGTGAGCTACAAAGAAGATCATGTGCCCTTAGAGTTGTTTGAGGACACAAACCCAGCACGTGCAATGACTTTCCCGTGCGATGAATTCCTTGAAGCTGCAGGAATTAAGTAGGAGTTCTATAATCTTTGTGCTAATGCAGGTCTGACGCGGCTCGCAACGTGCCGTGTTGCCCAGTATCAAAAACTCACCTCCTGTTTCATTAACAGTTTTAGATATAACCTTGATGCTGGTTCTGTTGAGTTTAAAATTTACAATGATCTTTTGACCATGCCTTTGGAAAAGTTTGTGAAATAATAGGTGTGCAGAACGTGGGATTGATGGCGAAGATGAGCTCTCAGCCCTCCGAGCTGAGAACCGCCTTCAACTCTCTCTGTAGCATGGATACAAGGGATATTCATCGGTCAAAGAGCTCCAACATCTTATTCCCACACCTCAGGTATTTTGCGTATTTTATTGCTAGAGGGGTGTTAGCTCGTGACAACACGAGCAACATATCTGCGCCGGATATTGCTATCCTGGCAACCGCCCTCTCGGGGAGGTTTGATTATAATGTGGGTGCCTTAATTGCTCGACGCCTTGCTATGAACGGTAACAAGGGAGATTTATTTGGTGGCGTTTATGCCACACTTATCCTAGAGTCTCTTAATGGCACCCCACACCCCGATGATAAGCCTTTTACTTATTTAACTTTTGATCTTGCTGCTATGAAAAGGCATAAATTTGTTACCATGACTTCCAAGTTTGGTAACCTTGATTATATCTTGCGTTCCGGAGCCACCACGGAACGCAAGATCCGTCTACCTGCACCTCTTTTGTTTGAATTTTCTCGCAGGAACCGATGGTCCTTTGATGTTATCCAGTTCGATGAGTTCGTGGTCCAGCATCAGTTTCATAACCCCATGGAGGGGGTTGTGCCCGACGAGGAGGAGCATGGTGAGTTCCCACCTTTCCAGGGAGAGACCGTCACCCAGTTTGGTGAAGGGTCTTCCTCTGCTTGGAGCGCGGATCCTTCTTCGTGGGAGGATCCGAGGACTTTGGTGTAGGCACCGGAAGCCTCATACGACCCTTGGACTCACCAGTACTACCCTGGAGCAGGAGGCTCCTGGGGACATTAGCTACTACCAACTTAGGCCAAAAGCCTAAGCTTGGGGAGTACGTGCTCTTCTCACTTCTCCATTGTATTATCCATTTTATTCGCTTTGATCTTTTCGAAGCTTTTGCCCGTTTTCTCTTTCTTTCTTTCTTTGCAAAAACAACAAAAAGATTTTCTCTTTTCTTTTGCTCTCTTTTAACCTTCAAAAACCCAAAAAGATTTCCTTTCTCTCTTTAGTTTGCTTTGTTTTCAGAGTTCAGCTCGATTCCATGATGGCATTTGATTATATTTCCCACGTTCAATCGTGCAAGAGACAAGGCAGTAATGATGAAGATCGGCGGAAGGGAAGCAACAAGGAAAACCGGTATGAACTCTTCTTGTTTCTACTTTTGTACATATGCATGTACTTATGATCTAGAGACCAGCTTGTAGCAACATAGTGCTATGTTTACAATGCTTTCCCAGTGTTCATGCTTTCCTTGTGGCTAGTCTCAAATAGCTAGAGTACATAATGTGTTGTTGAAATGATTTACATGCATTGCATTTTTCATGGTTTGGCATACTGAAGTGGTATTTCCCTTCGGAGAATTTTTGGATTGACTTGGCACATGTTCACACATGCTTATGACTAAAAAGTTTATTTTTGCCTTGATGATCTTTTTGTTTCAGAATAGTTATATCACTTTCATGCCCGATTCAATGTTGCTTTGTCGCTCTGCATGATTATGACAGTTATTGCTCTCTAGTTGGTCGCTTACCAGTCTTTTTCTAGCCTTCGCTCGCACTAAGCGGAATTCTTCTTGTGCTTCCAAACTCCTTTTCAAACCCAGTTGTTCCATTTGAGTCCACCATACCTACCTATTTGTGGTATTTACCGGCCACTCCTAACTTAGACTTTCTTGTGCCATCTCGAAATTTATTCAAAAGTTTCCCTTTTGTAACCGTACAAGCTCATGGTGCGGTGAGGGGAAATCAGTATCTTTCATGCCAAAAATATTTTGACGGAAGTTTTAACTAGTCAAACAGAAAAAAAAAGAAAAAATATATGAGAGTTACACCTCCCCCATACTTGATGATGGAGTGAAATGGACCAAATGCTGCTTATGATAGATGGAACGATACCCTCCTTCCACCCTTGAGGCAAAATAAAAGGTTCCGTAGACCATCAAAGGATTTATGGATAAGGGAATATGTGTAAGTAAAAGTCATTATATATGGTTGGCATGGGAGATATTGAGAGACCTTTACCGTTCACCGTTGAATGGAAAGTTGCACTTCTCAAAAAAAATGTTTTACCTCTGTTTTCAAAACCAAGAGCTCTGGCACGTGTTTAGTCTTTGCTTCCTTTCACGGGTTTTCAACCTTGCCATCAAAAGCCACGGTTCGAGAGTCTCCCCTTCTTTCTTCAAAGCACCAACTATGAGAGCATAATTGTCATTCTTAGTGTAACATGCATTGTCCCAAAGTATTACATTGTCTTCTGTATGCTTGTGTTATTGCTAGTCTGAAATACTGAGTTCTAGTCACCTTTAAAACTCCGGAGGAGTTTCTGCATTTATGTTTTGCTTCACTCATGGAGGCTAGCGAAATGCCACTAAAGTATGTTCAAGCTATGTGCATTGTGATCCTGTTTTGATTTTCAGTAGCTTATTATTTACTTTTAGTTGTTTGTGACTCATCACATGAAAGAAGAATTGCTTCGTGCATTGTCCTTATAGCATTGTTTCAATACTTGCTAAACTCTTTTCGTAGTACATGCTTATATACATCTAATGCAGCAAAAGAGTTTGTCAAAGTTTTCTTTGTCGCGTCCAGTTTGTTGAACTGAATTGCTTGAGGACAAGCAATATGCTAAGCTTGGGGGAGTTGATACGTCTCAAACGTATCTACTTTTCCAAACACTTTTGCTATTGTTTTGCCCTCATTCTTGCATGATTTGGACGAAACTAACCCGGACTAATGCTGTTTTCAGCAGAGCTGCCTGTATGGTTTTATTGTGTGCAGGAAAATGGATTTTTAGACGTTCCAGAAAATTCCCAGAAAATTACCAGAAAATCCATGCACCCGAAGGAGCCAGAAGCCAGAAGTGGGACCAGAGGGGAGCCATGGGGGCCCCAGGCGCCCCCCTGGCGCGGCCAGGGGTGGGGTCGCGCCCTCTGGCCGCCTCCCCCCTCCTCTGGTGCCCTACCTAGACTCCTATTTATCCCCGTGACGAGAAAACCCCAGAACAGAAGTCGTTTTCCCAGTTTCCGTCGCGGAGCCACCGCTCTGTTCTTCTTCGGGAGGGCTAATCTGGAGGCTGATTTGGCCTCCGGAAAGGGGAGATCGTCGCCATCGTCATCACCATCACCAATCCATCCATCCTCCATGACTTCTCTTCACATGTGTGAGTAATTCCCTGCTGTAGGCAAAGGGGGTGGTAGGGATTGGATGAGTTTGATCATGTAATAGTTCGTCAGATTGTTGGGGGCATGTTGCCTATCATCTAGATTGGTGTTTATCTTCTTTGCTTCAACTTGTTGTTCTTAATGCTTGTCACTTTGGGCCCGAGTGCCATGTTTTAAGATCTGAACCCTATGTGTTTTCATGAATATATTTGTATTCTAGATCCTATCTATGAGTTGTATGCACCTATTATGGTCCGGAACCGGCGATCCCAAAGGTGACAGCTTGGGACACCAAAGGGGATGGTCCATAATTTGAGGATTCCATGTATCCATTGAGTTTATTGCTTTGTTCCGGTGCTCTTTGACAGGAGCACCTTAATCTCCATAAGTTCCCTTTCGCCCCGTTCTTAGCGGGATGGTAGGACAAAAGATGTTGTGCAAGTTCTTATTGCAAGCACGCACAACTACCTACGGGATACATGCCTATTGTTTGATATATGCCTAGATGATCATTGCTTTTCTGTGTGCCTTGCCCCGTGTTAGAATCTATTATATGTTCACTGTCATCCATGCAGCGCCCAACCGTCCATCTCCCTAGCCTACAGTGTTTTCAATCCTGCTGGTCATAAGTTGTTACTTTTGTTATTTCTGTAGCTGTTGCCACTATCACTATCGTATTACCGTTACCACTTATCTATTGTTGCAAGCAAGTATATTTCAGGTGCGGTTGAATTGACAACTCAACTGTCAAAGCTTATAAATACTCTTTGGCTCCCCGTGTGTCGAATCAATAAATTGGGTTAACTTACCCGCGAAGACTATCTCGATCCCTTACGCCTGTGGGGCATCACGCACCCATGCCAGTTCCTCCTCGCATTATGGGTTTGCAGATTAGACATGCAATCCCGGGGTAAAACTTGTCCAACTTAAGAAGATCATGAATTACCTACTACTTCCTCATGATCTAAACAAGAGGCACAAAACAGAAGATTTTTAACATTTAAGGATAACACATAAATTCTATACTTATAGGAGTGGTAGTGGAATACCACGAATAGGAAGGTATGGTGGACTCAAATGGAAGGTATTGGTTTCAGGGTAAGGAAGCACAAGCAGAAATCTACTTGGCAAAGAGTTTGGCTAGCAAAGGCTTTGAGAGAATTAACAATTGATGCTAATTTAGATGTAAAACATATAAGGCATAAACATTAAGGTAAGCATAACACATCAAGTTGTCTTCCTTGTCAACATAACACTTCAAGCATAATAACAAAAAAGGTTTTGGCTATGTCGCTACTTGAGAAAACATGCATGTTGTCAAGACCAAAGCTATGTTTGCCAAAATTAAATAAAGTTTTCAAAGCCATACCTGATATAAGGTCAATACTCCCCATAAGAATCGTCATATGAGGCCGATTGCGTGAAGAGAATACCGAGTGCAGCGAAGGAACAAATAGACTTCTCATTAATATTCCAATATAGACGACTCCACACTCACGGATACAATCTCTCCACAGACGGAGTGATAGACCTCAATGCAAACACCTATTTCATATAATAAACTCCCTAGACATGATACGACTCTACTTGACTCTAAAAGACTAAGATAAAGATAAAGATACCGGGCCCTCCCCCAAGCTTGGAACAAGCTGAGGGGACGCCATTACCCGAGGAGATTTACTCCTCATTCTTGTTCTTCTCAATCAGGTACTCCTTGGCGAAGCGCTTTCATGGTAGATCCTCTGCAGTCTCGAAGGACATTCCCGTCTCCAGGATCCTGCACTCAGCACCTAAACCCATGCGCAGAAACTTTAGTTCATACTCACAGTTTTGGTTGTGCAGATCATAGATTTGTGCTTGGAGCTGATAAACTTTTTCTTCTAGTGCGGACAAACTTGACCACATCTCCTTCATCTCTTTCCTATGGGAAGCCTCGATCTCGTTCCTGATGTCGAAGTTGGCTTCAACACCACGCTTCACCATCTTCTTGAACTTGAAGACCTCATGTTCCATCTCCTTCAGCCGCTCCTCGGTGCTCCCCTCCATGACTGGTCCCTTCAGATCTTCCTTGTGGAGAACACCGTCCTCCACACGAAGGACCTGGGGGTGCTTGTTCACCTCAGCGAGGTAAGGGTTAATGACGTTGACGACGAACTTGTCCTTGGGGGAACTTGGGGAAGCCATGGCACCTAGGTTTCGCTAAAAGATCTCCTGGCAGAAACAAATTGAAGAGAAAACACACGAAATCGCGAGATACGTTGCCGGAACGATCCGGGAAAATATATAGCAAAAATTTCTGCAACAAAAGGAAGGTAACGAGCCAAAGTGGGGTCGGAGACGGACTCCTGGGTGCCCAGGCGGCCTCCCGGCGCGGACAGGAGGTAGGGCGCGCCAGGGGGCGCCTGGGCCCCCTGGAGCTCCTCTCCGGCTCCACTTAGGCCTCGAATTTTCCTAATTTTGCAAAAACTCAAAATATGGAACTTTTATGGCGGTTCGCGATGTTTCCTTACCGTAATACATACCTTTTCTTATTATGCTTCTGTCGGTGTCTGAAACAGGGCTGCAACGTGTTCTTCATGAGTTGTTGTGCGTATTATATTTACATCAACATTGACGGGATCTCCCGCCATGTAATGTTTGAGTCTTTGCCCATTCACAACTTGAGGCTTGGTGCCTTGAAAATTGTTAATCTTGATTGCACCAGACCGGTAGACTTCTTCGATATGAAATGGCCCTTCCCACCTGGAAAGTAGTTTACCTGGACAAAACCTGAAACGGGATCTAAACAATAAAACTTTATCACCAACATTAAATTCACGTTTCAGAATCCTCCTGTCATGCCACTTCTTTACCTTTTCCTTGAACATTTTAGCGCTCTCGTAAGCTTCACTTCTCCACTCATCTAGAGAAGTCAAGTTCATGAGACGCTTTTCACCAGCTAACTTTGGGTCAGCATTAAGCTCTCTAACAGCCCAGAAAGCTTTGTGCTCTAACTCTAATGGCAAATGGCAAGCCTTGCCATAGACCATTTTATAGGGGGGCATGCCCATGGGTTTTTGTAAGCAGTTCTATACGCCCACAAAGCATCTCCTAACTTACTTGACCAGTCCTTCCTATTTCTGTTAACTTACTTTTGCAAGATCAACTTGATCTCTCTATTGCTGAGCTCAACTTGCCCACTAGTTTGAGGATGGTACGGTGACGCAATTCTATAATTGACATCGTACTTGGCTAGAGCTTTTCTAAAAGCTCCATGTGTGAAGTGTGATCCTCCATCAGTCATGAGATACCTAGGTACACCAAACCTAGGGAAAATTACGTCTTTGAGCATTTTCAAAGATGTTTTGTGATCAGCACTCTCAGTGGGGATTGCCTCAACCCACTTGGTTACATAATCAACAGCAACTAAAATGTGAGTGTACTTGTGCGGAGAAGGAAAAGGACCCATAAAATCAAAACCCCAGCAATCAAAAGGCTCAATCACTAGTGAGTAATTCATAGGCATCTCATTCCTTCTACTAATACTACCAACTCTCTGACATTTATCACAGGCTAAAACATAATTTCTAGCATCTTTAAAGAGAGTAGGCCAATAAAAACCTGATTGGAGAACCTTATGTGCGGTTCTCTCACCGGCGTGATGTCCTCCATAGGGACTATCGTGGCATTGCTTGAGAATGTCCTTCTGCTCGTGTTCCGGTATGCATCTTCTCACGATCCCGTCTGGACCTTCTTTGAAAAGATGTGGGTCATCTCAAAAGTAATGTCTCAAATCATGGAAGAACTTCTTCCTTTGCTGAAATGTTAAACCTGGAGGCAAATACTTTGCAACGATAAAATTAGCATAATCTGCAAACCAAGGATCGGAAAGAGATTGTACTTTAACAACGGCAAGTTGTTCGTCTGGAAAGCAGTCGTTGACTGGGATGGGATCATGCGGTATATCTTCCATCCTTGAAAGATTGTCCGCTACCGGGTTGTTTGCTCCTTTTCTATCAACAATCCGCAAATCAAATTCTTGAAGAAGGAGTACCCATCTAATGAGTCTTGGTTTGGCATCCTTCTTCGTCATAAGATACTTAATGGCAGCATGGTAAGTATGAATAATAACTTTAGAATCAACAATATACTGCCTAAATTTATCACAAGCAAACACTACTGCTAAGAATTCCTTCTAAGTAGTAGCATAATTCTTTTGAGCACTATCAAGGGTTTTACTAGCATAATAAATAACATTCAATTTTTTATCAACCCTTTGTCCTAAAACAGCTCCAACAGCAAAATCACTAGCATCACACATAATTTCAAAGGGCAAACTCCAGTCAGGCGGTTGTACTATAGGAGCGGTTATTAAAGCTTTCTTAAGAACTTCGAAAGCCTCCTTACAATCTTCATCAAATACAAAAGGAACATCCTTCTGGAGAAGATTAGTGAGGGGTCTCGAGGTCTTATAAAAGTCTTTAATAAATCTTCTATAGAAACCAGCATGACCGAGAAAACTACGGATACCTTTAATGTCCCTTGGATAGGGCATCCTTTCGATAGCTTCAATCTTCGCCTTGTCCACTTCGATTCCCCTCTCGGAAATCTTGTGGCCAAGCACGATCCCTTCGTTAACCATGAAGTGGCACTTCTCCCAGTTTAGAACTAAGTTTGTATCCTCGCATCTCTGCAAAACTTTATTAAGATTGTGGAGACAGTGGTCAAAGGAAGTTCCATAGACGGAGAAATCGTCCATGAAGACTTCCACAATCTCCTCACAGAAACAATGAAATATTGCAGACATACATATCTAAAAAGTAGCAGGGGCATTGCATAAACCAAAAGGCATACGCCTATAAGCATAAGTACCGTAAGGACAAGTGAAAGTGGTCTTCTCTTGATCGGAAGTGTTAACATGAATTTGAGAGAAGCCAGAGTACCCGTCAAGATAGCAAAAGTGGATTATTTCGACAGCCTCTCAAGCATCTGATCAATAAAGGGCAGCAGGTAGTGGTCCTTCCTGGTTGCCTTGTTCAACTTCCTGTAATCAATACACATTCTATACCCAATAATAATTCTCTGAGGTATTAGTTCATTCTTATCATTAGGGACTACAGTTGTCCCTCCTTTCTTAGGAACACAATGAACTAGACTTACCCACTTACTATCGGCTATAGGGTAGATAATACCTGCAGCTAGAAGCTTGAGGATTTCGGTCCTCACAACATCCATCATCTTTGGGTTCAACCGTCGTTGATGGTCAATAACAGGTTTAGCATCAGGCTCGAGGTTGATAGTATGTTGACAGATAGATGGACGAATTCCCTTAAGGTCATCAAGGGTATAGCCAATTGCACCACGGTGTTTACGAAGTATCTCCAATAATCACTCTTCTTCATATCCTGAAAGGTTAGAGTTGATAATAACAGGATACACTTTCTTTTCATCTAAATAAGCATACTTGAGCGTATCGGGAAGAGGTTTGAGATCAAACACCGGGTCTTCTTTTGGTTTGGATAGAATTCCTAAAGGTTCAACCGGAAGGTTGTGCTTCAGGATAGCAGGTTGTCTCAAGAAGATTTCGTCAATTTCATTTCTTTCCTGCATATGAGTATCATTCTCGTGGTCCTCCATGTATTGCTGAAAAGGATCATTAGGGGGAATAGCAATAGAAGCAATACTTTCAATAATTTTATCATCACTAGGTAATTCAGTACCACGAGGCTGCTTAGAGATCTTAGAAAAGTTAAATTCATATGGCTCACCATTGAATTCAACAGAAACTTTACCTTTCTTGCAATCTATAATGGCTCCACAAGTTCTGAGAAAAGGTCTACCAAAAATAATAGGACAAAAACTATCTTGCACTAAACCAAGTACGAGAAAGTCGGTAGGATACTTTACCTTTCCGCATAGGACTTCAACATCTCTCACAATCCCAATAGGAGAGATAGTAGCTTTGTTTGCAAGATGAATAGTGACATCAATCTCTTCAAGTTCATAGGGTGAAATTTCACCCATGATCTCTTGATAAAGCGAATAAGGAATCGCGCTAGCACTTGATCCCAGATCGCATAGCCCGTAATAATTGTGATCTCCTATTTTAACAGATACAACTGGTGTACCTGAAATTGGGCTTTTATTCTTGGCTGTGACAATGTTAGTTGAAACAACACAAAAATTTATAATAGAATCTGAAACATCATTAGTAACTAAATCTTTAACCATAGCAACTTGAGGATCGACTCTGATCTGGTCCTCGGGTTCGCCTGTTCATCTCTCACTTTTATTTATGATGCCTGTCACAAAAGAGTGCTCCCTTATTCTTGAAGGAAAAGGGGGTTGTTCATATATAACTGTAGGCAAAATAGGATCAGCAACGTGAATATCAATAGGCACTTCTTCGAAAGGCTTACGGTACTGATCCTTCTTCATCTTAGAAGAATCAACATGAGAGGCAAAGTTCTTACAAAAATCAATCATTAGATGGGAATCCAGACCAATCTTAGAGCAAAAGGTATTAAAATAATCAGTTTTCACATAGCTCTCAATATAATCATGCTCATAATTTATAGCCGGTTCAATACCTTTATCGATTTCCCAGTCTTCGGCATTCTTCTGGATCCTTTCGATGAGATCCCATCTTTCTTCAACGCTCTTTGTCTGAAATACCCCGCTAGAGGAGGCATCCAGCATTTCCTTATCCTGACGAGAAAGCCTGGCATAAAAATTTGTAAGTATAATATCTTCGGGGAGCTTATGAATAGGACATTTGAACATTAGGGATTTAAGTCTCCCCCAAGCTTGAGCGATGCTCTCTCCGTCGCGAGACCTAAAGTTATAGATGTAATTCCTGTCTCGATGAACTTCATGAAGAGGGTAAAACTTTGTATAAAAGAGGGACATAAGCTCTTCCCAATTAAGAGAATGTGAGTTATCGAGGAGCTTATACCAATCTGAAGCTTTGTCCGTAAGCGATATGGAGAATAATTTCTTCATAACGAACTCCAGTGACAGACCTACAACCTTGAATAATGAACATAATTGTGATAAATATAGAAAGTGTTCACCTGGATGTCTGTCCCCTGCATAGCGATTAGCTAAGACATAATCGATAATACCAGATGGTATCTTATAAGGAACAATTTCAGCAGGGTCAGGAGTGACTACCTTAGTTGTGGGGCGGTTCCCCAAGAACAACGATCCAAGAGTAGGAGTGTCCATAAGGACAAAAGCAGCAACAGCAAAACTAAAAAAAACAGGAATATAAAAACTTCCTTACCAGCTTCACTTACTAGTAGCGCTACGCTCCCCGGCAACGGCGCCAGAAAACGTTACTTGATGACCCACAACGTAAGGGATCGATTGCAGCATTTTCGATAAGTAAGAGTGTCGAACCCAACGAGGAGCAGAAGGTAATAGCAAGTGACTTTGGTAAGGAGATAACTGCAAGCACTGAAAGATAACTTTTTAGGGGTTTTTCTTGGTATAAGCAACAGGAAAGTAAAACGAGTAAAGTAAAAGGTATTGGAGAGTAACGAGTGGCCCAATCCTTTCTAAGCAAAGGAGAGGCCTAGCAACTGAACTTATAAAGGCTAAAGTGTTCTTGAGGACACACGGGAGAGGTAGTCATGTGCTTTCGCCATATTCCGTATCGGTACTATGTGTTGTGTTGATAAGTGTTGAGTGGGTGGATCTATGCTAGTACACCCTCTAGACTAAGATAAGTGCACTCTTATGATTAAACACCTTGCAAGCATCCGCAAATACAAGATAGTTATTAAGGCAAAAGCCTAACCATAGCAATACGATCCGTGATCCATTGTTCCCTTGTGCAAAAGCGTGCAAACTGGGGTTTAGGTTTCTGTCACTCCGGCAACCCACCGTAAGCATTCTTTGTACACAATGTATTCCCCTAGGTCCTTAATAAGGCGAAGTGTTGAGTGTTCGACTCACACAACACCACTAGGAAAATAACAACACAACTTAAATATCAACCAACACATATTACTTCAACATCATATGACTACTAACAACTAGAATTATCCCATGTCCTCAAGAACTAAAGTAACTACTCACAAGACATAAAAGAGATCATGATCAGCGGGGATAAATAGATGATAAACAATCTGAACACAATGATATTTCTCCAACAAAACTCAATAGCATTCACCACAAGGTAGTAATCAACACCGATAGAGTAGAGAGGATAGATAGTACGGATTACAACATGAGTTGCAATTGTGAGATGAGATTGGATGGAGGTGGAGATGGTGCTGATGATGGGGATGATGTTGATGATGATCTCGATGATGCCCGTGACGATGGTGAGGACGATGGTGACGATCTCCCCTTCCGGGAGGTGATCTCCCCGGCGGAATCTGCCCGCCAGAGATGGCTTTTCTTCTCTGTAGGTTTCCGCCACGGAGCGGCGGCGGAACTCCGGAAACTCTCTCCTCCTTAGGGTTTTTGGACGACGAGGAGTATATAGGCCAGAGGGGGGAGCCGGGAGTGGCCCCGGGGGTCCAGGCGCCCTCCCGGCGCGGCCAGGGTGGGGGCCGCGCCATGTGGCCGCCTGGGCACCCTGTGGCCCCCCTCTGGTCGCTCTTTTGCGTGTCTTCATGATTCTTCTGTAAAATAGCCTCCGTCGATTTTCAGGTAATTTGGAGGTGTTCTTCTTTAGCAACTCAGCGTCCACTTTTTACCGCTGAATCCTGCGTCTGCTGCTTCGGCACCGGAAAGTTGCAAACTGTGTAAAATAAGCCAAAACAACATAAGAATAGCATCATATCATGAAATATATAAATGAATAAGAAACAATTACTATATAAAATAGTGATGCATTTTGGACGTATCAGAGGGCTCGGGTGCGGCGGCGCGGTGGGCTGCCCACGGCTGGAGGAGGAAGAGAGGTCCAGGGGGGCGACGTGGCACGATCTCGGCCCTCCGATCGCGAGATCGGACGGCTGAGAACGCTTGGGATCTAGGGTTTGCTGATTTGGGGGGGAATAGCTGCGATAATTGGGGCAGATCTGAGGGGGTGGCTACAAATTTGTGGCTAAGGAAACCCTAGAAAAGGGGTGGGAGTGCGGTGGTCTTTATATAGCCCAGGTGGCTGGCAGTTTGCAAAAACATCCCCGGTTTTTCTCTCGCGCGCGCGGTGCTCACGTTTCTGACCGTCGGGGGTCCGCAGGACCTCCGATTCGGGTAAAACTTCGAACTGCGCGATCAGCGCGTCGAGCCGGCGGCGTTCACCTCGCGTTGGAACCGTTCCGAGAACACTTTCCGGCGCTCTATAAAAATATCCGGTTTACTTATTTAACGGGGGTTTTCATTCTGTTGGCTGCGGTTGGTCTCGTGCGGTTTTCGCGACGGTGATCGGGTGAAACCCGGTGTCGCAAAGGTCGAGTGTCAGGGTGGCAAGGGTCGGTCTCCGCCCGGTACGAGATAAGAGGGGGAACAATAATCGGCAATCGATAAATCGGGGATGCAAACACCGCGAACAAATCAGACAATCAAACAATTCACACCGAAAACAAAATTTTTTATTTTTGTGAAATCTGGGCTGTTACATGCGATCAATCAAGTAGTGAAACCAAACAGATTTTTCCATACCCACATTAGCCGACAAACCCAAATATTTATCATTGAGAACCTCTGTCATAATATTCAGTATGGAACAAATTTCCTCGCTTACTTCCACTTTTGTATTGGGGCTGAAAAAGATTCTTGATTTATCAACTCTCACCATTTTCCCCGAAGCATCGCAATAATAAATCATAATAGATTTCAAAGCCTCGGCGCTTTGAGAATTAGCTTTCATAAGGATCAAAGAATCATCAGCAAAAAGAAGATTTGTGATAGAAGGGGCTTCTCTGCAAATCTTCACTCCTGAAATATTTCCATTCTCCTCCGCATTCGTCAAGAGAGACGTCAGCCCCTCGGTACATAACAAAAGAAGGTAAGGAGATAAAGGGTCTCCTTGCCGCAAACCTCTGAAAGGCTTAAAACTCTCTGTTTGTTCCGTATTAAACCGAACACGGTATTCAACAGTGGAGACACATTGCATAATAAAATTAACCCAATTCTCCTGGAAGCCAAGTTTCAACATAATCTCCTTAAAAAAAATCTATTCAACCCGGACATAAGCTTTGTGCATATCAAGTTTGATCGCACACAAACCCTCCTTTCCCTCTCTCTTATTTTTAATTGCATGGAAATACTCATAGGACACTTAAACATTGTCTGTAATCACTCTACCAGGCACAAAAGCACTTTGGGTCGGACTAATAATCTCTGGGAGAAAAACTTTCAAACGAGCGGCCACCATTTTTGATATAACCTTATACACCACGCTACATAGACTAATCAGTTTGAATTGGGTTACCTTATCCGGTTAATTAACTTTGGGGATCATCACAATCGGTGTATCATTCCATCCAACCGGAATGGTGCAGGTATTCACCGCTTGTAACACCTCATGAACCAGATCATCTCCTAGCATGGACCAAAATCTCTTATAAAAAGTAGCATGGAGTCCATCAGGTCCCGGAGCTTTTAAATCACCAATATCAAACAAAGCTTTTCTAACATCCTCGGCAGAATAAGGAGCAAGGAGTGCATTATTCATCTCAGCAGACACTCTTCTTCTGACAAGAGATAAAACTTCCTCGTTTGGTTGCAACACTACATATGTAAAAAGATTTGAGAAATAACCCATAATATGATCCTTCAAATCTGAACCTTGCCGCCAAACCCCAGTATCATCAAGAAGCTTCTCAATATTATTCCTCTTCTTTCTAGTCGTTGCTGCATTATGAAAAAAAGAAAGTGTTACCATCTCCATGCATCAACCAATTCGCTCTTCCTCTTTATAGCCAAAAAATCTCCTTCTGATCGATTAAATTCTCAATCAGTATAACAATTTTCTTTTGCCGCGAAAGAGATTCAGAACTCATATGGCCACGCCTAAAAATTTTCAATTATTTTTTCAATTTATTTATCCTTCGTTTAGGTCCCTTCAAAATATCACTATCCCATGTACGCAAATCTGCATGCACTGCACGTGTACGCGCAGCGAGCGACGGACCAACACCCGCCAATTTAGCTTTTCCCATGCCGTATGCACTATTTCCTCGACTGTTTCTTCTTGGAGCCACCTAGCTTAAAATTTCTTTACACGGCCTTGAGGAAGATTAAAAATATTACCATCATAATAATTTGTATCCAGAATCAAAGGACGATTGTCAGAATGTACATGTTCCTCATTGATAACCGCTGCAAAGGGAAATTTATTTGCCCACTACACATTACATACTGCCCGATCAAGTCTTTCCCTAATGTTACCTCTTCTCCAAGTGAAGGAGTCACCAAAACTTTCCATATCTTCCAAACCATAATCCCCTAAACAATTACTAAAATCTTGCATCATAGCAAAAGGCCTTTCATTACCTCCTTCTTTTTCATGTGAAAAAAGGATTTCATTAAAATCCCCAATAACAATCCAAGGATGGGAAGCATAACTATGAAGTAGACGAAGATCCGCCGAAGATAAATGTCTTTCACTCCACCCAGGATAACCATAGAAAGCCGTGAGTCTCCATTCCACATTATCTCCATTCATGACCATCACATCAATAAAATGCGCAGACAAAAAATTCAAGTCAAGTTTATTCTGTTGTTGGTAAAATAATACAAGCCCACCGGCCTTACCATCACTTTCTACTAGAAACATGGAATAAAAACCTAACTTACAATGTAGCTCGTCAGCTTTTATTTTATTCAATCCGAAATTGGGGATCCTCCATTTATTCCTATTAATTTTGTGTTGCCAACGGACTTTTTGCAAATTAAATCGGGATTAAGGATAGCGGAATTAGAGGAGCCAGACGTGTATATCAATCATCCTTCTCCCCTGGAATCCTATCCATATTTCCTAGTGAGTTCCTCTGTTTGTAATGTTATTTTGAGTGTGCAAGAGACCATGGCTAGTTCTTCTGCTGAAGGTGGAAAGAACGTGTCGGCTTAGAAGGTGTGCCCGCCGGTTGTGCTGGTTGCGGGGATGCGCTCGCCGGCAGCCTTGTTGGATGTTCCGGTCACTCCACCGGTGCTTCAGCGCAAGGACAAGACGGTGGAGGAGATGTTTCCGGGGCAGCATGCCTCGTTGGTCGTCAACATCGATGCTGCTCGGAGGGCGACAGGTGGTTTCCTCCTGGTGGGGCGCCTGCTCGCGGAATTCTCTGCCAACCCAAATGCCATCCTCAGCAAGTTGCGGAAAGCTTGGCGGCCACACGGCGATGTCATCCCTCAGTGGTGTTCAGTGATGATGGAAGATTCGTCCTTGTCTTCAAGGATGAAGGGGACATGAAGTTTGTGCTGAAGGCTCAACTATGGCACTTCAAGAACAACGACGTCATTTTTTCCGCGTTCGACGGCAAAGGCAGGGCAGCGGAAGTTGATTTGGGAGTCATGCCAATCTGGGCGCAAATCTGAGGACTTTATTATGAGTTCATGTCGGAGGAGATGGGCTGGTCCTTGGGAGGTCAACTTGGAGTAGTGTTGGAGGTCTCCCACCGCAACCATGTTATTGTTGATGAACATCTGCGTGTTCGTGTCAACCATCTGCTGCATGAACCTATTGAAGTGGGTTTTTATCAATCCAGAAAGAAGTAATATTGAAGTTTGAAGTTAAATATGAGAAGCTGCCACAGATTTGTTTATGTTGTGAGTGATTGGTCACACCTCAGAGATGTATTTCAGATTGCCGAAGAATGTGCGGAAGGTTACATTTTCATCAGCTAGTCGGGTTAATTCTTATTGGAAGGAATTGGACTCGATTATACGGGTACTGCAATTCAAGGAAGATGCGCCAAACAAGGTCCCAGAGGTGATCATGGGGGTTGTCACCAAGACGGTCAACGAGTTGGCGGTGACACCGGTTGTTTCTGCATCCAATGGAGTTGCTATCATGATTCCTGGAGTTGGTGTTGTTTTGGTAACGGCAGGTACTTCTGAAGCCCGAAATGAATCCATCAATAGCCAAGAGGATGTGGGGGATCTTGCTGCTAATGACCAGGCGGCGGTAGTAACCGGTCAGAGGGGTCCTGATGATATATTGCCGGCTGTTTTCGGGGAGGTTAAAGAGACTGACGTTACCCTTTTTGCAGTCTCCACAGGGATTGCTAAAGCTGCTGCTACTCAGGAGGCTTCGAAGAAATCTCTCTTTATCTTCAATGCTGTCAAAAAAACCAAGCAAGAGACATCAAAAGGCACTTGGAGGAGGGTGAATAAGGATGGAAAACAAGTTAAGCAAGTCTGCAACATCAACAATCGTATGGGAGATGCACAAAATAAAGGGAAAGGTAAAAATAGAAATGCTCCTAATGCTGCTCTACCTACAAGAAGTGATTTGGTTTTTTCATTTGAAGATGCTAGTATGGATAGTGATGAATTTATTCTGTATGGTGATGTTAATATCTCTAGTAAGAGGATGTGTACTGGCCGTATGGAGACAGTTAGGAGCCTGAATGGTGATCTGCCACATGTAACAAAAGAAATAGAAGGCAATGAGGTGTAGAGCGGAGAAGGGAACCACTGGGGGGAGAAAAAGGACTATAAGATATATCGGCGGCCTTCGGTCCGGAGGACCGCCAGGAGAAATGAAAATCCTAAGTTGGAACTTCCGTGGGATGTTGTCTACCACGACAGTTCATGAGCTCTTGGAGCTGAATGGAAGGGTTGGTGCGGAGGTGATTTTTTTATCAGAATATCAGTCGAAATTTTTTAAGACTAGATATCATATAGAAACAAAAAACTTTCCGGTGTCAAATAAGGAATGAAATTTTAAGCCAGTGCCAACTAAGGAATTCTCTCTAAAAAGTGATCTAGGGAAACATACACCGGAGCCCTTTCTTTCATCAAAAGGTATTGCAAACTTGTATAGTTCGCATTCTTTGGCTCTACCTATCCATTATAGAGTAAATAGCTCTTTTCACAATAAGAGTTATCCATACAGTGAGGGTATTTAATTAAGAAAGTTGGCTAAGTAGCTGACCCTATTAGTCCGTTCTTTTAAAATAAAGGAGCATAAGCCATTTTCTTTTTATTACTATTTCCTCCGCTTAATTGATAACCATTTGCTACCAACGGGGGAATTGATTCTTATTTCCAATTTACATAATTGGATTTGCAACAAAGAAAACCATAAATTCCATATACAATAGAAATCTGAAATGGTGTGAGGTTCTACTGGTTCACCCCATAATACACAAGCCAGTCTCCATTATACCCTCCTACAATTCATTAAGAAATCAGGTTTAAAAAATTCAATTTAAAAAATTATAGCTTAACCAACTAATATGTTTATTTGCACAACATGTTCAACACAATTTAAGCATGGTTTCATAACAAGCCTTTTTTATGTTGTTGATGTAAATAAAATAAAGCCATATAATTAACGTCAATGCTTTTTAATAAATGTTGCTACTATACTTATTAAATTGAAAGGAATGCATTTTCAGGAAAATGCTAATAAGCTTGAATATATCAATATCAATCATATATAATGTCATAATAAATTAAAAGTAAGTTAAAACAAGATATCCTACAAATTCCACGAGAAAAATACATGAATTGTTATTGAAAAAAATTTGGTGGTATAAAACAATAATTGCCATGCTTTATAACATTAGTGGGAAACTAATTCGGAAACCAATAAGTACAATCTAAAGCATATGTATTCAGTGGCGGAGTCCCGGACCCGACTAGGTACTGCCATGAACCCGTAGTCCAAGTAGAAACTACTCACGAAACATCATGGAGGAAGGAAGGTTGATGAAGATGGCCTCGGGGTTGATGGCTCACAAGTGTAGGGTATAGCAGCAGTCTTCGCGGGTAGGTATAACCCAATTTATAGATTCGGCACAAGGAAAGCCAAAGAATATTTATAATCTTTGAGAGTTGAGTTGTCAATTCAATCGCACCTAAAAGATACTTTCTTGGCAATAATTTATTAGTAGCAACGGTGTGATAGTAGTAGCGATGGTAACGAAAATAGTGGTAGCAAAAAAACGAGAGTAAAAACAGTAAAGTAAAGCAACTAGTAACAAGAAGGATTAAAACACTATAGGCAGGCTAAGGGATGGATGGTTGAGCGCTGCTTGGATAAGACTCATCACGTAATAGATTTAACACGGGGCACGACTCACATAAAGTAATGATCATCTAGGCATATATCAAACATTAGGCATGTATCCCAAAGGTAGTTGTACGTGCTTGCCATAAGAAGCACAAGATCTTTTATCCTACGATCCCGCTATCAACGGGACCATAAAAAAACTAATGGAGATTAAGGTGCTCCTATCAAAGATCATCGAACCAAGGCGACACTGATGACTTTTCAATCAAAATAGGGCTGCACCAGGGGCCATCTTTGAGCCCTTATCTGTTCAGATTGGTAATGGATGAGGTTAGACGAGATATACAAGGGGACATCCCATGGTGTATGATCTTTGCAGATGATGTGATGCTAGTCAACGATAGTTGCCGGGGGTTAATAGAAAGTTGGATTTATGGAGACAAACTTTAGAATCAAAAGCTTTTAGGCTTAGTAGAACTAAAACTGTGTACATGAGGTGCAGTTTTAGTACTACTAAGCATGATGAAGAGGACGAAGTTAGCCTTGATGGGCAAGTGGTACCTCAGAAGGATAAATTTAAATATTTGAGGTTGATGTTGCAGAAGTATGATGATATTGACGAAGACGTGAGCCATCGAATCAAAGTTGGATGGCTAAGTGGTGCCAAGCTTTCGGCGTTCTCTGTGATGAGAGAGTGTCATAAAAGCTAAAAGGCAAGTTTTATAGAATGGAGATTTGACCTGCTATGTTGTATGATGTTGAATGTTGATGCGCGAGAAATGATAATGGATTCTCGCCCTTCGTTGCTTACCCCAAGTGGAAGGCGAGATGTAGATAGTGGAAAATTTCCCTTGGCAAAGACACCAAGGTTTAAGATCCTCTCCCGTAGGACTCCGATAACTACAAGTAGGTGGTGAAGCGAGCAACGCGCCATTTGAGATATTTCTCCCTTAACATGGACCTGCACACAAATACAAATAACTTTGCTCCCAACGAAGTTCAGAGAGGTTGTCAATCTCTCCGGCCTTGTTGTTTACAAAGGATCAAACGCAACAGATAATAGTAATGATAATTGCAACTGGAAAGTAAAACATGAAGTAAATTGAGGGTGTAAGCAGTGGTGGAAATATGGACCGGGGTCCCATGATGTTCACTAGTGATGTCTCTCTCCCAAAATACGACAAACACCTATGCAAGGTAAACAGATTACAGCTGGGCAATTGAAAGGATTACGGGCGCAAACCAATGCTAACTATGCTACATAAGAAAGAAAAAGGCTCAAAAGCATGGCCAGTACGCCAAGATAAATAGACCGAAATCCATATGCATCTACTACTGATCATCCACCTTGAGATATATATCCAGAACATCTCGCTGTTATTAAGTTGCGAGTCCCACCCAAAGTGTAAACCCAAAGCAACAGACAACTGCATTAAAAGAACTTTGCGTAAAGTAAACAATCCTTGCAATCGCGGTTACAGGCTCCGTTGTTTTCCCCCTTGTGTCAACAGCACATCCCCTAGACTCATGTTTCTGTCACTCAAGCTAGTCGTCAGGAGGCATGAACCCACAATCAAGCATAACGCTCCCTCTTGGAGTCACTACCTACTACTTGGCCAAAGCAGTAAACAACAGCGAAGAACATGCAAGAATTACTCAAGAACAAAAATATAAAAGAGAATAACCAAATATATTACTCATCACAATCTAAACATAGTCTTATAATCCATCAGATCCCAGCAAACTCAACATAGCAACAACAGAAAGAATTACATATGTGCCTTGATCATGTAGGGCAGCTCACAAGGTCTAATCCATGAAGAACAAAGAGGGGAGGAGAATATCACATAGCTACTAATCATGGACCCATGGACCAAGGTGGACTAGTCACGGATCATCCGGGAAGCGGCCATGATGGTGGAGAAGCTCCCGGAGGTCAATCCTCCCTCCGGCAGAGCTGAAATCTCAAAAAATGGTTCTGTCCTCGAGGGTTTCGGAGGACGAGGTAAATATAGGCGAAGGGGGCAGCCGGGGGGGCACCAGGGAGTGCAGGCACCCTCCCTGGCGCGGCCTAGGGTGGGGTTGTGCCCCCTGGCCGCCTAGGCACAGGGTGGCCCCTGGCTCTCCTTCGGGGCTCTGGAAGGTTCATGTACGCTGATTGTTTATTGAATCTTTCCGGAATTTTTGGAGCAGTTTTAATAAGGGGGAAACCTGAAATAAAAAGAAAGCAGAAAACAGGAACTGGCACTGGGTTGCACTGAGTTAATAAGTTAATCCAAATATGATCGAAAGTGTATGAAAGTGTATCAAAAGCAAAGCAATATCACACAAAACATGCATGGGGCAAGCATAAATTATAGATATGTTTGAGATGTATCAAATGTTGGCTAACTACAAGGCGACATGTTCAACAACTAGGTGTGGCAGAGATGCGCATGTTGAGATGGGCATGTGGCCACACAAGAAAGGATCGGATTAGAAATGATGATATACGGGATATTGTTGGTGTGACACCAATTGAAAAAAAAAGCTTGTCCAACATCGTCTAAAATGATTTGGGCATATCCAACATAGGCCTTCTGAAGCGTCTACGCGCATATCAGACGGTTAATGAGTGGTGATAATGTTAAGAGAGGACAGGGAAAGCCAAACTTGACTCGAGAGGAGTCCGTGAAAACAGATCTAAAAGACTGAACTGTCTTCAAAGATCTAGCTCTGGACAGGGGTGCCTAGAAGTTATCTATCCATGTGCCAAAATCGTGATTTGATTTTGATATTTTTTGAGTTTCACTTCTAGCCTACCCCAACTTGTTTGGGACTGACAGACTTTGTTATTGTTGTTGTTGTTGTTGTCGGAAAATGTTCACAATCTTTACCAAATTCATGATTCTAAAACAATATTGATGAATTTGAGAAAAAATCATGATTACAGAAAATGTTCAAAAAAAATCATGATGTTCGCAAAATGAAAAGAAAAAAAATGAAAATAAAATAATACAAAAACATGAAAAGGTAAAAATAAAAATAAAAAATAGAGTTAAAAAATAAATTAGAAAACGAAATAGATAAAGAAGACTAAAAACTAAAAGAATAAACAAACAAGAAAATTCGTTCAGAGAAGGTGGTAGAACCTTCCCAGAACCATCGGGAAGAAAACCAGAATGGGCTGGCCATACAGAGGATGGATACAGCGCTAGGCCCCTAAAAAACGTACAGCGGCCTGCATCACTCGCTATGGGCCGGTTGTC
Organism: Bromus sterilis; assembly: GCA_950022295.1. Lineage (NCBI taxonomy): Eukaryota > Viridiplantae > Streptophyta > Magnoliopsida > Poales > Poaceae > Bromus > Bromus sterilis. The sequence continues at coordinate 14,503,038 of OX465596.1, forward strand.
GATCTCGGTAATGCGCTAATCTCGCTATTTGCTAAATTTCCCTCACACACATCGTTTTTTGAGCCATGAGATGAAGGGAGATGGTATGCTTTGGGATGACCGGACGATCATAAGGGTGGCTATTTATAGATCAGGAGTAGTTGATTATGCACCATATAGTTTGTGATTTAGGCTACTCATAATGGAAAGTATTATATAGTAGTATTATGCATATGATATTGTTGTATGATACTACCTTTATAGTGCATAGTATCATAAACTACTATCATAGGTGATTTCATTTATTAACGTGCATGATACATAATAGCATAACATTTAACATGATACATTATTTATCTATGTTACTCCAACACTTTTTTTAATTATTTTTCACATAAGCATTTTACTAGTCTCAAGTGTTGAAATCAGGCATGGGCTTTAGGCCCATCTAACAATTTCAGAAAATCTCTAAGGACCCATGTGGGAAAAATGACATGGGTGTGGTGCTAAGTTTAGTCCCACCCCGGAAGTGGAGGGTGAGTTGCACCTCTTTATAAGGTGAGCTCTTCTACATGCTATTGTGCACTTTTGTCTTAATGTGTTCTGAGGCTTTCATAAGCGAGATGCTATCCTACAGAGCGATCTCTGGAAGAGCACACCTATATGAGCCCGACTGCTGGTCACGGTCTATGAGATAGGGTAATCTCTAGGAAGCTCATGAATAGGCAAGGAGTGTGACTAATATGCTCCACCCGCGGGGTCAGCCTTCGGCAGCCTAGTATCGGTAAGACAAGGAGTGAAACTTCTTTACGCCAAACTGTCAATTCAAGGCATAGTCCATTGTTCAGTTGTGAAGGAATGTAATTCTTTGCTCTAGGTGGATGTTCAACCTTAACTGGTCTCCACTAAAAATACTGATATATCAAACAATGTTTGGAACTGAGGACAACACCATGGGACCTTGAGATCTGGTGGGGGATTGTTGAAATCAGGCATGGGCTTTAGGCCCATCTAACAATTTCATAAAATCTCTAAGGGCCCATGTGGGAAAAATGACATGGGTATGGTGCTAAGTTTAGTCCCACCCCGGAAGTGGAGGGTGAGTTGCACCTCTTTATAAGGTGAGCTCTTCTACATGCTATTGAGCAAGTAGAAGAGTGAGAGCTCACGCGCGCTCATCCTCTGCCGCCCGCCTCGCCATGCCACACCTCGCCTCGTCACGACGCGCGCGCGCGCGCCGCGGTTTGCGGAATTGAGCCGAGTCGAGCTAAAACCTATGTCATGTGTGCGCTTAACTTTTGCCAGTCCGAAACGGCTAATTAATTGGCATTAATTTTAGTTAATGCAATTAATCACGAGTCAACCGCTGCACGATCTGAGACGTCAATCGCGGGCCGACTCGGTCGCGGGTATCCAGTCCCACGTCGCCCTACCTCGGCTGTGTATAGCAACCCTAGCCGTCACACAACAGAATAGATTGCATCTGTTCTTCCTCGCGCACCGCCCACGTCGTTCCAAGCACTGCTGCTGCCTCCGGCGATCCCATTCCCGTCCGCCGCGTGCACGGCTGTGCGGGAGAGCAGGCCTCCGGAACCGTGCTCCTTGCGATCCTGCACCGGGAGAGGAGCAATAAGGTTTTTGGGGAGCGTCTACGACGCGACTGCTCGCTTCCGCTCCGGCTCGTCTACTTCGACTACTTCCTCTACGTCGCCATGTCTACCGAAGCTGAGAAGGCCGCCGCCGAGAAGCTCGCTCAGGAGGAAGCCGCCGTCGCCAAGAAGACCACCGACGAACTTGCTGCTGCTAGCAGCGCATCCGCTGCTGCGATCTGGCCGAACGGAGGGTATGATCTACTCACCTCGTTCATCGTTGTTTTCATCTATGCCATGCTTATTGTCTGCGTATATATATGTGTTATCTGCGTAGATCTGAGTTGCATGGTTAAGTATCAGTATAAGATTAATCTTGCATGCGTCATGTTCATGATTTATCTAGGGATTAAATTGCTTGGAAAATTGCTAATATATCCAACAATCCAAAAACCTTATTTTTATAGGCAATTTTCATCTCCTGGTTTTGCTGCGACACTGAAACCGAACCCGTTTACGGGTCAAAATTTTATGCGTTGGCAAACAAAGACTATTTTGTGGCTCACGTCTATGAATGTCTTCTGGGTCGTTGGAGAGACTCCCACTGGAACGATTACTCCTCAACAGGAGAAGGCGTTCAGGGACGCCTCCATCGTCTTTGTTGGAGACAAATTAGTCGACGCGTATTTACATATGCGTGATGCCAAGAACTTATGGAGTGCACTCGAGGCAAAGTTCGGAGCAACTGATGCCGGGAGCGAGTTGTATGCTATGGAGCAGTTCCATGATTACAAGATGGTCGAGAACCGTCCTGTGTTGGAACAGGCCCATGAGATACAGTGCATCGTGAAAGAGCTTGAGCTCCTCAAGTGTGATATACCGGACAAGTTTGTCGTGGGATGCATAATTGCTAAACTCCCTCCATCTTGGAGGAGCTTTGCCATCACTCTGAAGCACCAGAGGCGAGGATTCTCAGTTGAGGATGTTATTGGCCATCTGAGTGTGGAGCAGAACTCAAGGGCAAAAGACTCACACCAAAAGGGGGCTGAGGGAAATTTTACTGCCAACATGGTGCAGCAGAAGAACTTTCAGAATAAGTTCAAGGGAAAGAACAAGGTCCAACAGAATACTACCTTCAAGAAGAAGGGGAAGAAGAACAACAAGAAGGATGATGGTTGTTTCACTTGTGGCTCACTAGAGCACTGGGCTAAAAAGTGCCCGAACAAGTATAAGAAGCCAGCGCAGAATTCCAATTCTGTCAATGTGGTCATGGGCAACACGGACAATGGTGCACCTGGGTACGGTAATTTATTTACTGTTTTCTCGGTTTATCAATCTACTGAATGGTGGGTTGACACGGGTGCAAATGTTCATGTGTGTGCTGACATGTCCTTGTTTTCTTCTTACCAGACCACAGGAACCAGGTCCGTATTGATGGGGAACAGCGCACATGCTTCTGTTCTTGGTGTTGGTACGGTCGATCTGAAGCTTACTTCGGGAAAGACCGTGCGGCTGAAGAACGTGCAGCATGTCCCCGATATCAGAAAGAATCTCGTTAGTGGCTCCCTTCTATGTAAAGAAGGGTTTAAATTAGTATTCGAGTCGAATAAAACAATCTTGTCTAGATATGGATTATTCATTGGTAAAGGTTATGAATGTGGAGGTCTGTTCCGCCTTTCCCTAGAGGATTTATGTAATAACGTCGTGAATCATATACATTCTATCGTTGATGAATCTGAGATTTGGCATTCACGTCTTTGTCACATAAATTTCGGTTGTATGACGCGGCTAGCTAAGATGAATTTAATCCCGAGTTTCACTTTCGCCAAAGGTTCTAAGTGTGATGCATGTGTGCAAGCTAAGCAACCTCGCAAGCCCCACAAGGCTGCGGAGGAGAGACACTTGGCGCCACTAGAACTCATACATTCTGATCTATGCGAGATGAATGGTGTGTTGACTAAAGGTGGAAAGAAATACTTCATGACATTGATAGATGACTCCACTAGATTTTGCTATGTGTATCTGTTAAACACTAAAGATGAGGCTCTGCACTACTTTAAAATCTATAAATCAGAAGTTGAGAACCAACTTGAGAAAAAGATTAAACGGGTTCGGTCTGATCGTGGTGGAGAGTACTTTTCTAATGACTTTAATTCTTTCTGTGCGGAACATGGAATTATTCATGAGAGGACGCCTCCCTATTCACCCCAATAAAACGGGGTTGCCGAACGGAAAAACCGTACTCTAACAGATTTGGTTAACGCGATGTTAGATACATCGGGTTTATCCAAGGCATGGTGGGGGGAGGCTATATTGACATCTTGTCATGTCCTGAATAAGGTTCCCGTGAAGGATAACGAGATCACTCCCTATGAATTATGGGAGAAGAAAAGAACGACACTCTCATACTTGCGTACTTGGGGCTGTTTGGCGAAAGTAAATGTTCCGATCCCCAAAAAGCGTAAGCTTGGACCAAAGACCGTGGACTGCGTTTTTCTAGGCTACGCTAAGAACAGCGTTGGATATAGATTTCTAGTGGTGAAATCTGAGGTACCTGACGTGAAGGTCAGTACGATTATGGAGTCTAAAGATGCTACATTCTTTGAGGATATATTTCCCATGAGAGATATGCAAAGCACTTCTAGACAGGAATCTGATGAGATTCCTGAACCCGCCATTCCGATGGAATATTATGAACGAACTCATGATGATAATCCTGTGGAGGAGGACGATGAAGCTCCTATTAGGAGCAAGAGACAGAGGACTGCAAAGTCCTTTGGTGATGATTTCATTGTGTACCTCGTGGATGATACTCCCACTTCTATTTCAGAAGCTTATGCATCACCAGATGCTGACTACTGGAAAGATGTGGTTCCTAGCGAGATGGATTCCATCTTGGCTAATGGAACATGGGAAATCACTGATCGTCCCTATGGTTGCAAACCTGTGGGATGTAAATGGGTGTTCAAAAAGAAGCTTAGGCCTGATGGCAGTATTGAAAAATACAAGGCTAGGCTCGTGGCTAAGGGCTATACCCAGAAGGAAGGAGAAGATTTCTTCGATACTTATGCACCGGTGGCCAGACTGACAACCATTCGATTATTACTCTCGTTGGCTGCCTCGCATGGTCTTCTCGTCCATCAAATGGACGTTAAGACGGCTTTCCTAAATGGAGAGCTAGACGAGGAAATCTACATGCAATAGCCAGATGGCTTTGTAGTAGATGGTCTGGAAGGAAAGGTGTGCAAGCTATTGAAATCTTTATATGGCCTGAAGCAAGCACCTAAGCAGTGGCATGAGAAGTTTGATAAAACTTTGACATCTGCTGGCTTCCTTGTAAGTGAAGCCGACAAATGTGTATACCATCGCCATGGTGGGGGCGAAGGAGTTATACTGTGCTTATATGTTGATGACATACTGATATTTGGAACCAACCTCAAAGTCATTGAGGAAGTTAAGACATTTCTATCTCAAAACTTTGAGATGAAAGATCTTGGTGTGGCTGATGTTATCTTGAACATCAAGCTATTGAGAGATAATGAGGGTGGAATTACGCTTTTGCAATCCCACTACGTTGAGAAGATTCTGAGTCGCTTTGGATATTCAGATTGCAAATCTTCTCCAACGCCATATGATCCTAGTGTGCGGATTCGAAAGTTCGAAGGCACAGCTGTAGATCAGTTGAGATATTCTCAAGTGATTGGATCACTCATGTACCTAGCTTGCGCTACGAGGCCTGACATCGCATTTGCTGTGAGAAAATTGAGCCTGTTTGTCTCAAATCCGGGAGATGTTCATTGGCATGCTATTGAAAGAGTTATGCGCTATCTAAAGGGTACAATGAGCCATGGACTTCACTATACCGGATACCCGTCGGTACTTGAAGGGTATAGTGATGCAAATTGGATTTCTGATGCTGATGAGATGAAGGCCACAAGTGGATATGTGTTCACACTTGGAGGTGGCGCTGTTTCATGGAAGTCTTGCAAGCAGACTATCTTAACGAAGTCGACAATGGAAGCAGAACTCACAGCACTTGATAAATCCTGCACTGAAGCAGAATGGCTTCAAGAGCTTTTGATGGACTTGCCAGTGGTTGAAAAGCCGATTCCGGCTATCTTTATGAACTGTGATAATCAGACGGTGATTGTTAAGGCAAAGAGTTCAAAGGACAACATGCAATCCACAAAGCATATAAGAAGGAGATTGAAGTCTGTCAGACATTTGAGAAACTCCGGAGTAATAGCATTGGATTACATCCAATCGGCTAAGAATATGGCAGATCCCTTCACCAAAGGTCTATCACGTATTGTGATAGACAATGCATCGAGGGAGATGGGTATGAGACCCACATGAGTTGCCGTGGTGGTAACCCAACCTACACGATCAGAGATCCCGTGAAATAGGACCTGGGAAAACAAGCTACTGGTTAACTGAGGAGAGTAATTTTATTACCCACTCCGTTGGAGATGCAATAATCTCGGTAACTGTATGGTAGGTTGACTTTTGTCTTAATGTGTTCTGAGGCTTTCATAAGCGAGATGCTATCCTACAGAGCGATCTCTGGAAGAGCACACCTATATGAGCCCGACTGCTGGTCACAGTCTATGAGATAGGGTAATCTCTAGGAAGCTCATGAATAGGCAAGGAGTGTGACTAATATGTTCCACCCGCGGGGTCAGCTTTCGGCAGCCTAGTATCGGTAAGACAAGGAGTGAAACTTCTTTACGCCAAACTGTCAATTCAAGGCATAGTCCATTGTTCAGTTGTGAAGGAATGTAATTCTTTGCTCTAGGTGGATGTTCAACCTTAACTGGTCTCCACTAAAAATACTGATATATCAAACAATGTTTGGAACTGAGGACAACACCATGGGACCTTGAGATCTGGTGGGGGATTGTTGAAATCAGGCATGGGCTTTAGGCCCATCTAACAATTTCATAAAATCTCTAAGGGCCCATGTGGGAAAAATGACATGGGTATGGTGCTAAGTTTAGTCCCACCCCGGAAGTGGAGGGTGAGTTGCACCTCTTTATAAGGTGAGCTCTTCTACATGCTATTGAGCAAGTAGAAGAGTGAGAGCTCACGCGCGCTCATCCTCTGCCGCCCGCCTCGCCACGCCACGCCTCGCCTCGTCACGACGCGCGCGCGCGCGCCGCGGTTTGCGGAATTGAGCCGAGTCGAGCTAAAACCTATGTCATGTGTGCGCTTAATTTTTGCCAGTCCGAAACGGCTAATTAATTGGCATTAATTTTAGTTAATGCAATTAATCACGAGTTAACCGCTGCACGATCTGAGACGTCAATCGTGGGCCGACTCGGTCGCGGGTATCCAGTCCCACGTCGCCCTACCTCGGCTGTGTATAAAAGGAACCGCGGCAACCCTAGCCGTCACACAACAGAATAGATCGCATCTGTTCTTCCTCGCGCACCGCCCACGTCGTTCCAAGCACTGCTGCTGCCTCCGGCGATCCCATCCCGTCCGCCGCGTGCACGGCTGTGCGGGAGAGCAGGCCTCCGGAACCGTGCCCCTTGCGATCCTGCACCGGGAGAGGAGCAATAAGGTTTTTGGGGAGCGTCTACGACGCGACTGCTCGCTTCCGCTCCGGCTCGTCTACTTCGACTACTTCCTCTACGTCGCCATGTCTACCGAAGCTGAGAAGGCCGCCGCCGAGAAGCTCGCTCAGGAGGAAGCCGCCGCCGCCAAGAAGACCGCCGACGAACTTGCTGCTGCTAGCAGCGCATCCGCTGCTGCGATCTGGCCGAACGGAGGGTATGATCTACTCACCCCGTTCATCGTTGTTTTCATCTATGTCATGCTTATTGTCTGCGTACATATATGTGTTATCTGCGTAGATCTGAGTTGCATGGTTAAGTATCAGTATAAGATTAATCTTGCATGCGTCATGTTCATGATTTATCTAGGGATTAAATTGTTTGGAAAATTGCTAATATATCTAACATCAAGTATATGTTACTAGCTATACCACCACTATGGCCAGCCTTATGCGCCATGCATTTCGTGAGGATTACTCGCCGTATATAGTTGACTATTTACTTGGAGAAGATCATCGGATCCAATAGCTCGTGCTCCAAACCTCATACTTGGCAGAATGCCTTTTTTAACTTTCTTAATAAGATATAGTAATATTTTTCTTTTGACGGGATAAGAGACTATATTGATGTTTTTTCAGATTAATCTCAGTTCTCCGGTTCTCCCATCCTTGAATATCAACACAGTATTGTCCAATATCTATCTATTACTAGATGATTCTCCGCGCGTTGCTGCGTTAACTTCGCTAAAAAATGCGTAAATAATTGCTAAAAACAACTAAATCTAATGAAAACACAATATAAGCTTGGAATCAATAAAAACATCTCTAAATTTTTTTCGAATTACTGTTCAAATACCATTTTTGAATTAAAAATGAGAAGAATGACTAACATGCATACATGATGTGGTAACGTTAAATGCATGGACTAATGTAAAAATTATTGTAAATTATAAGTTTGCTTATGTGGCATTTTTGCATGACTTAGGAAGAGATAAAACTTAATGCATGGCTTAGTGGGGATGTTGAGGTGAACACCTTGCATGTTGAGAAAATTGGGACCAACTTCTTAAAAATATAAGATGTAAGATGTGCTTTTGGTTGTACTTATTGTTTTCCGAATTAGTTACTCACTAATGTTATAAAGCATGTCAATTATTTTTTCTGTTACCACCAAATATTTTCTTCAATAACAATTCATGTGTTTTGCTCGCAAAATCTGTAGGCTATCTTCTTTAACTAACTTTTTGTTTATTATGACATTACAAATGATTGATATATTGAGGCTTATTAGTATTTTCTTGAAAGTACCGTCATTTCAATTTAATAAGTATAGTTGCATCATTTATTGAATTTTTTTGACATTAATTATGTGGCTTTATTTGTATTTACAATAGCAATATAAGAATGCCTTCTTATGAAAACATGTTTAAATTTTAATGATTGTGATGTGGAAATGCACATTATTAGTTGGTTAAGATATCATTTAAAAAAATTGTAAACCTAATTTCTTGATAAATTGCAGGAGGGCATAATGGAAGACTGTCTTGTGTATTACGGGAAGAACCATGAGTACCTCACACTATTTGTATGTTTCCCTAGATTACTTTTTAATGCAGGGATGGCCAATTGAGCATCAAACATCCAATTTGGTGGCCTAGTTACAAGCCCGATGACAGCTTTGGCTCTGATGGGGAGTGGTTACCGCCCCGTACTTGATGTGATGGCCTCCGCTTCCATGAGCATTATCCAGTTGACCGATCAAAACAAACATGCATACAACCTCCTGCTTGATATGATGCCGCTTCCATGAGTAATATTCAGTTGATCAATCAAGATGGGCATGCCTCGCCAATGACGGACAACTCACTCATATACACGAGTGATTCACATGTCGACGCTGCTACTCCCATTGTAAACGGACAATTTTTCTATGGGGGGGCCTTAAAACCATCTATTTTACCCGATTGGGGGCATGGCTTACCACGCGCGACCTGGTTTCTAGGAAACCGATGGTGGTTTATCACTCTGTTAGTGTGCTATTGTTTGATACATTAGTGTTGTTGTAACAAAAGAATATTGTTAGCATTTGGTGGCGTGATGTGTGTGTCTAAAGGGATGTGCTTTCTTGAAAGGTTGTATGCAAGTGATTTGCAGACGCGGCTATTCTGACCGTAGGTGCATTTGCACCTATTAGTAGTACGAACATCATTTCAAAAAGTAAACAAAACCAAAAAATCGGATTTTTTGTATGATGCAAGATGGTCATGTGTGCGAAGTCCATGCCAAGTTTCGTGAAGTTTGAACATTCGAGTAATCCTCGGTAAAAACTACAAATTTTGGGACAGCGAGGGTTTTTGGTAAACGGCACTATTCATCAAAAAATTTGTGTTGACTTGTTTTTCACAAATCGAATGTGGAAATACCCTGAAATTTTGCACTGATGTCACATGCATGAGCATGTTGCGTTCCACAAAAATTTAGGTTTTTTTGAATTAGTTTGCATTTTTTTTGCTTTTCTGAATTAATGGATGCATATGCCCGCGTGCTTCATTTACACTTTTCGGTGATTTGCTAAGTTTTAATTTGATATGAAATTATAGACGATTGGTTACATGAGCGCTTTTTTTTTTAAAATGCAATCGGCTTCCTTTCGTAGTATAAAGCATGCATGATGGCCATTGTTTGGTCATTTCCCTAAGTTTGCTAGCTTTTAAATATAGGTTTATCGATCAGAACAGATCTGCCTCGCCGGTGAGGCTCGTGTGATTCGAGTATCTACGTCGCTTCAAATTAGACTTATGAAATCATACCAATCATAATAAGCGAATACACTACTTGTTTTAGTACGGAGGTTTTTGTGTAATGGTATGCTATATATGAGCCGTGACTATTGGACAATCTCTAATCTTACCAAGGTGCCACCTGCAGCAAGGAATTAACCCATGGACCCTAATCGGTTTGGATTTGTACATGCTCTAGCTAGTGCATACACTCAGGCAGACCCCCTTGTAAAAACCGAACCGTGGATTTGAGAAACACAAATCAAAACAGGAGCGCGACGATCCTCCTGTGGCAAACCAAATCAGTCGGGTGAGTTCCCTTGGATTCATCAAAGCATAGATCAAGCGACTGGTTGTGTATCGTGTGGTTGCTTCGGCCAGGATACTATGGAATAAATCCAAAAAAATGCGAGCACCATTATAAAATCTAAGATTTAAACTTTGATGGGCTGAGAATACAACTATCCACTTAACCAACTCAACCACATGAACTCTGATGGGTTGGGGATACAACCATCCACCTAACCAACTCAACCACAGTTTGATTCACAATCACTCACTTTTATGTAATGTGTTACAGTGTATCCTAGTATCTTAATTTTGAAAATATATTGCTAATTAGCACGTTCTTTGATCAGGTGAAATCCCAAATTAGGTCTAGCAGTGAAATTATCTTGCTGGTTGAAGAGGTTTCACCGCTACTCCATGTTGAATCTGGCTCCGTGATAATACCCTACGTATGTATATACTTTCTCCATTCCAAAATAACTGATTTACCTTTATATTAGTTATGACAATTATTTTAGAACAAAGGAAGTATTAATTATGTTTGTTCATCGTTTAATACATATATATTGCCTTGATTAGGGGTGACAGACTAAATCTCACCGGCCAAAAGCATCGGATCAGGGTTACTATGGTTTCATCCCCACCATGGACGTGTATGGCTTCAACGTGAGCACTGAGCAGTCCACTTCGACCTATGTTCACCTCTTCGACATGGTGAATGGCGATGAGGCCACCCTCAACGTAATCCAGATCGTCTCGGGGGTGAGTGTGATACTAGCATTAGTTCACATGCTAGCGGAGAATGGACATGATAATTACGGTTTGATTTCAATTTGGTGTTTAGGTTGACCCCAAGAAGTACAGCGATTCGCACACCTATCTGGGTGTTGCGTGGATGATGGGTTATCAATCGTGCTTTCTCATCGACTAGATGATTGACATACGTTGGTACTAACATTTTATTCTACTTTGATCTTGTAGGCCGATGGATTTCAGAAAACCGATTACCGATATGTCGATTGTGGCCTCTCTCGTCCCCCTTCCGTCCCTCCCCTTCCCCGCCCCTCGCCGCCCTTCTGGGTTGCCCCCGTGTCGCTCCCCGTTCGGGTCATACACCGAACGAAAACGTTCGTGTGGGGAGCAACCAACCACCGAACGAAATCGTTCGGACGACCTCCCCACCATCGAACGTTCGGGGCATATATCGGCGTCCTTTTTTTAAACGGTTACCCTGCTGATGGGTAGCTAGCGCGTGTTATTCTGGTCAAGGATTATTGCCTGAAATGTCAAGAAAAAAAATATTATTGGCTGAGAAATAAAAAATACCGAGAGGAGGATTCCCGTGATAAAATCGTTCAAAAACTCCACTCCTTCCTTCTCTCTCTCCTTCGACCGCCGCCGCTCCCCACCCACCCCACTCTCCACTCCTCTTCTTCCCCTCAACCGGCGCCTCTCCCCACCCACGCAAACCCTCGTCCGCCGAACAGAAAACCCTACCAACCTGCGGCCGTACCCTTCCCTCTCCCCGCCCGAGATGTCCACCACGACGGCGCTCAACGACACGACGGTGAATGTCAACGCCACTTGTGGCGATTGTGTTCAGACCGTGGCCTGCGGCTCGACGATGTCCATTGAAGTCGGTGTGGGGATTATGATCGTCCTACTGGTCCAGGCGTGCTCGTGGCTGAAGGGGGCGCTACATCCAGGTTGCGCCGGAGACCACCTCTGCCCCGCCACCCGACGCATCCCCATCGTCATCGTCGTCCTCCTCATCCCCGTCGCCGTCCACACCCGCGTCGACTCCTCCTCCCCTCTGTAACCGCCTCCCGTACCACCCGCCGACGCCGCCGATTCAGATCGTTGTCCAGGTCCCCGACAACGTCGCGTTCACCGCCGTCCCCGTATGCCAAATCATGTGAGATGGTGTGTTGTTTCATAATTCCTCTTCTGCATTGCTAAATCTGAGTAGTCGGGAAGGATTTAGGTGGAATTTGCAGGAGAGGGAGGAAGCACGAGGTTGAGAAGACGAAGAGAAGGTAATTAGGGTTCATATGTTTTCACTTCTGTTAAATGGTTAGAACCCACTACGCAAATTATAGACAGGGCCGATCCAATTAAATATTGGGCCCGGGGCGAATATAATAAATACATTATTTACTAAATATATATATTTATTTAGATCTTATTTTTAACATGTTATAGTGTTACAAGTATAATTTTATTTTGTTAACATAATTTAACCATATGATAGTGTTAATAAATATTAATTAGTGTATTTTATGTTTATGTTTAATATCATAGACATATGATAAGATGTATTTTGTAACAAAACTTTGAAATTAGAATTAGTTTTTCTATAATACATAATTTATACTTTTATGACAAATATTTACAAAGAGTATGATTCAACAAATATCACAATAGTGATTTCTAGTATGTGATTAAATAAGCATATGTATAGAAAGTTTTAGAATATAAACTGGGTCAATGATATTATTCTTTAATCTTTTTTGGTTAAATTTGTGTACCATGCATATTTTGTACTTTGAGTAAACAAAATGATTAGAGATTAGAGTAATCACCAATAAATATAAAAATATGTGCATTATAATGAGTTTCCATATGTAAATTTTATTATTTGATATCAATTATAAAAATGTATTTGTTATGATCATTGTCTATAGAAGACATCTACCGGTTTAGGAAATAAAAATGTATTGCACATAATTAAACATGTAAATAGTACTAAAATTTACGGTTTAAGCTACAAAAATGGCTTTGCGGTATTTTATCTTGTTTTTTTTCATATCTATTGATATTGGTTTTAGGCATACTATAAGTAAAAAATTATGATCGAACTTGTGCGTTTTTGATAAAAAAGACATTCATGCTTCAATTTTGATAGAGAATATTAATATTTTATTATGTATAATGGATAATAGCATAGTGATTACTATATGTTTTACAATTTTTGATCCCTTCTCTTCTCGAGGCCCTGGGCGGTCGCCCTTCTTGCTCGGCCTATGGACCGGTCCTCATTATAGATCTTAGTGGTGATGATTCATGCATATGCTACTTGAAGGCTGTCTCATATGTAAAGCATAGCCTTGTTAAATAGTTACAGAAACCAACATATAGCCTTGTATTGAAGTTTGCACACTAGTAATCACGGCAGTTGCCAAGAAAAAGAGTTTAAGCTACCTGCTATATAACTTGACCTGTTGAAATACACTGAAATGCTTGGAGTTGAGATCCTCTACTGAAGAACAGATATAAAATCCTAGTTCCACGAATAAGTATTACGAAACTAGATGAAGCAACATTGCTCTGAATGCTCTGTTTGCTCATTTAAGTTGTAGTGCTTTACATTACTCGAATTCTCTGTTTGCTCAGTTATGTTGTAGTGTTGTACATATTGGTGCCTTATTAATCACATAGTTTCCACAAACGGTTATATGCTATGTTTATTCAGTTAAGCTGTAGTGCTTTACATTGTTCTCAATGCTCTATTTGCTCAGTTAAGCTATAGTTATATGTGGTTTGCAAGTTGAATACAGTTGTTACAGTAGATTTGACTTGATTGGATCTCCTCTACCTTGCAGAGCCTGAAACTTCGAAGATAATGAAACTCATGTACAAGATCGAAAATTATGCTCCACCACTCAGTGCTATCATTGAAGCTGTATGTTCCAGTCTTTATCCGAGTACCATGGAGCAACTGTAAGTCCTTATCTATTTACTCTGTATATATGTGACTCTGTCGATTGATTATCAGTTTCTAACTATGGCTTAATGCTAGGAGGGATATCCTCTGTATTTAATTTAGATTTTATTGTACAGTTGTTAACTTGAGTTTAGTTGAACAATTGTTCACTTAACGCTAAGTATTATGTAACTAATTGAAGCATCATTGCTCTCAGTGCTCTGTTAGCTCAGTTGAGATGTAGTGCTTTACATATTGGTACTCCCTCTATCCCATAACATAAGACGTTTTTGCAGTATAAATTGAATTGTAAAAACGTCTTACATTTTGGGACAGAACTAGTACCTTAGTAACCACATATTTTCACAAAGTACAATAGTTATATGCGGTTTGCAAACTCCTTTTGCAGGACATTTGACTTTCTCGGATCCCCTCTACCTTGCAGGTTTACTGGAATGGCCAAGCCCCTGTAGGATTTTGACAAATGAAATCGGTCCTTCCGCCGCATCAAAATGAAACAGTGTTGACCTGTGTTGTATACATACCAATGTAAAAAATAGCGTGCTATGACAAAATAACGTGACCCTAAAAATATGATATTAGCGTGCTATTTCGCGCTATAGCGTGCTATTATCAATACATTGTACACAGATTCATTTAGCGAGGCATTGCCTGAAACGCTATAGTGTGCTATTAGTGACGCTATAGCGCGCTATTTTTTTCATTGATACATACATGATACATCTACCCTGTCCTCTGCAAACCATCATATATAGTAGTCGTGCGTATAACGAATTCACCATAGATGTTCAGTTTTGGAGATTACATGAACAGTTTTGGTAACACCGCATGCATACGCCGCCAGATGTGCTTGTGCTCTCTAAGAACTACTCGGAGGTTTAAATCGATGAAATGAGACGAGTAACTGTACTGTACTAGATCTTTCATATCCGTGCTATATTCTATATATGCCTGTGATGATGTACGAGTGCATCTTGTCTGCTGCAATCTCTAAAATATCTAAGCTCGCAAGAAATGAAAGCACCTGGTGCATCTTTAGGTCGCTTTCATAGTGGATCCTGTTATTTTTTCTTTTGATATGTTGGAAAGGTTTTCTGATTGTCTGGAAACTTTGCTCTGTTTATTGCAAGTATATACAAAGTATATTTTTCACGGTACGTTTAACTCTTGGAAAATGTTTTTCGCCTAGCTCGCCCAAATTTTGGTCAGTCGCATTCATACACACGCAAACAGTGCTCTATTTGCTGCAACCGATGGTGATCTATTTTTGCTGATGACGATGGAGCTGCAACAATTGCTTAGGGGATTTGCGGTCACGTTGTACGGTGAGCTTTTGATAGTGCCATTGAGGACACCTACAACTGTGATATAAAAATGCCTTTTAATAGCGTGAGTGCCACTACCTTTGATCCATATTATTTATAGCTTGAAAGAATGTACCTAAATGTATTTCAATCAGTGAAATAATAGCAATGCTATATCGTGTTGGGAAATGCCTCGCTAAATGAGTTTATGTACAATGTCTCGGTAAAAGTACGCTATAGCGTGAAATACCGTGCTAATAGTATATTTAAGGACCATACTATTTTATCATAGCACGTTATTTTTTTCATTGATTTCGATGCTAAATACATTACTGAGACCGTCGATACAAAAATGCTACTACTTGAGATCCATATTATTTGTCGCTGAATGGTTGTATCTAGATATATTTCAGTGCTAAATACATTTATTTGAGATTGTGGATATAAAAATGCTACTACTTCAGATTCATATTACTTGTCGCTAAACGGATGTATCTAGATATATTTCAGTGCTAAATACTCCATTTGAGAGTGTGATCGGCAGCGATGATGCCACATTTTTTTGCTCCAACTGGGAAATGTTACCATCGATCATTATTTATTACTCAAACGGGTGCTAAACACATTCATTCGAGAGTGTGACCCGCAATGATGGTACCATATCTTTTATTGCAATGGGCAACGAGGAAAGGTACCATCAGCCCTCAAATTGGCTACAACCAAAAATGATGAAGTGTGGTCGGTGATAACAGACTACAAATTTATTGGAGAAACTACCATCGATGAAGAAATTTACAGCCATCAGGCTATGGCGAGCGTAGTCGGCGACGATGGTGCATGATTTTTACTACAATGATGCTAAAATTTGAGGGAGAAAAGTATGGACACGGATGATAAAAAAATTCTACAACAACCGACTCGGTATGCTGTAACAGTAACTGTTTTTTACAGCATGTTATCGACCAACCAAAAATCCGGTCGATCGATTGGCACCTAGCATCAACCTTAACTTTTGCTGGTGGTACACACATATCTTATTTTCCAAACGAACATTTGTTTGCTTTAAAAGCCCGCGGAAATCTCTCCTGCTGATCTTGAACGCCTCTAGTAGCAAGATAATGTTGATCCAAAATAAATATATAAATAAATTAGCCCAACGTAAATCCCACAATAAAGAAGAATAAAAAGAAAACTTAACGAAAACCGGCGCAGAGCAAGCGCGCATATATCCCTCTAGTCTTATCTACGGTGCTGGAAATATTTTCGGAGTTTAGACATCATGTGTGAGCTAGTGGAAGCCGTTGACGAAGCTTTTGCCGAGGAAAGGGCAGACGGCAAAGTAGTCGGGTTCCCACGCCCACGGCGTCGGCGTCGAGTTACCTCGAGAGGCGCCCAAGAGTTCCATATCTTCTTCGCTCCCGACCACCCCTTATGTCCTAGGAAGAAGGCCGCATAGGTGCGGCCGAGAAATTTCCATTTTCCTCTAGTTTTCAATGGAATATCTTAAACCTAACTACTCTTCTTTGATGTTCATCTTGAATCTTCAAACCTGCACAACTCAAAAACAAAAGAATTTGTTGTTGAGGGTTAAAATGTATCATTCCCCTTAGGGAAATGCATTTGTTTAGGGGCTAGTACTCATGTACTCCCTCCGTCCCGGTTTATTAGGCTCGTAAGCAGTATAAGCATGACCCTTTTTATAAGGCCTCGTCTTGGGAAGTTGCGTGCATGCATCCTTTTCATTGGTTGCATGAGGAGTTATTGTTGTTAGTCTCATTGCTAAAAAATAAATACACCGCATGTAAGTTTTTTCATTGGCTGCATATGAAAACTAGCATATGAGAGAGTGCATTGGGAATGGCATAAATTGATTAATGTGAGCAAATTACTATATGCCGCGAATCAACCTGTGGTTGAGTTGGTTAGGTGGATGGTTGTATCCCCAACCCACCAGAGTTCAAATCCCAGATTTGACAATGGTGCTCGCATTTTCCTGGATTTATTCCAGGGCTTCCGGTGATGCGCTTTCAGTGGGAGGAGACGTTCCCGTCGAAGACGAGGTGGTGGCTTCGTTAATCTCAAGATGATGTACCGGCTCAGTATTGCGAAGATGCTCATAGGGGTACGGTGTGCGTGTGTGCGTCATAGGGGTGATTGTATACTCGTGTATGTGAGCGTCAGAGTTGTACTGTGTTCCTCAAAAAAAAATTACTATATGCCTTGGTATAAGAGAAATGGTCTTTGGGCCCAATAAACCGGAACGGAGGGATTACTTAGCAACATGGGCTAATAACCTAATTCAAGATTAAGGATTCAATGGACATTACATGAGGCAATGGAACAGTGAGCAACAAAACCAAGAGATCAAAAAGTGCACCACTATGTCACTTCCAGACAGCCCAAGGAATTCAAATCAAGAGCAAAAGAATACCAGTTTCAAAGTATTGAGAAAATATTAGATAGCACTAGCCCCATTTTAGCCCGCATTTAGATAATTAACTTTGACCTTGAGTTTAAATCCACTCAAAGTCAATTATGAGTTCACATAGGACAAAATCCCAATCAGAATAAAAAAGATCTACACAGGATAACTATGAGCCAGCTAGCTGAAAATTGCACAAGTTCCATACCAATTAGCCACCACACCAACCCTGGATAAGCATGCACCAAAGGAGGACAAAAACAAGAAAGCATACTTCTGTTGCATGTACACATAATCACCAACATGACAGGAACAACCAGCCCTACAAATACAAAGGCACAACCCAAAGAACACTAGGACACCACTTGTTTCAAAACCAACAAAAACTGGAGAAGGGCCAACCAAATCCTTGAGCTAGTGTGAAGTAGCTAGGAGGAGGAGGCAAACCTACAAGAAGCAGGCCACTAGATCCACAAGACCAAGCTACTCAACAACTTAAGGTTGGTTTAGAGGGTGAAATTCTCCTCATCTATTCTAGAAGTGTTAGAACCTTTGCATCATAGGAACAATGGGTTACAACATCTACTTACATTCATCTATTCCCCAAAAGAGTGCCTCCGACTAGCATCATGAAGCTCAATATAGTATTTGTTCATACCAGTGTAGTTGAGTAAAAGTCAAAGACCAGCGTAGTATTGTCCATAGTAGAATTAAAGGAGAGAGAAGAAGGCCAATATCACTGTAGAATATGCTCATACCAGTTTACAATAGCAGAAGGAAAGGGGAAAGAAGCAGGAACTTGTATAGTATTTGTTCGTAACAAAATTTAAGGAGAGAAGGAAGATAGGACCAGGAGAGTATATGTTCTTATCAGTTAATACACCATAAGAGGGAAATGGTATATCATTTGTTATTACCAGCTAAGTATAGATCAGGAACCATGGATGAGCTAGGACAGGGCAGAACAACACCGGCAGCACACAAGTGCCAGGATTACATTGCTCTATAAGCAATATAGCAAGGAACGAGCAGGACACTAACCACGGCCGCCGAAATCGGACGGTGAAGTTGGCGGTAGAGAGGGGATCGAGATCCGGTCAGGAGATGAGAGAGGAAGGGAGAAAATGAGAGAGGGGGGGCGAGCCGGTCTAGACCTTTGTCCACTACCAGGTGGGCTAGTGGGCCCAAGCCCAATCATTTTTTGTTTTCTACTCTTTAACTAGAAAAACCCTTTGGAAAATAAATAAAAGTAATATTATAAATCCAATAAAAATAAAAACTAGACATAAGATGAATTTAGGAATTTAATGAAATTAAGATTATAATTTTTGTACTAATTAATTAAATTCCAGGAATTAAATAAATTTAATAAGTTATTTTTTTAATAAAATAGAATTCAATAAATCAAGGGAATAATACCAAAGGAATAAAAAAACTTATAATTTTACAATAATTGTTAAAGAAATATAAAATAAGATAGAATTATAATCCTAACCTGTTAATAAGGAGGAAATTCAATAATACTTAAAATCCTCTAAGAAGACTTAAAGTCAATAAAAATAAGGAAAACTGATATTATAAATCTTAAAATCCTTAAAATAAATACCCAGACCAAAACTAATATTTGGGGGGGGGGGGGGGAGGGGGGAGGAGTAAAACAGAAATCATTAGGAAGAGAGAAAGCCATAAGCATCTTATGCATTGAATGCATATTTGACACTTTTCCATTTGAATGTTACTCCGTATCGTCTTATATGCTTCTTACGGAACCCGAGGCATCAACGTATCCAGAACTCTCGAGTCACACTACCTCCCCGACTCACCATATCCAGACAAGTTAATACCTTGCACATATCCATTGTGTTATGATTTTGTAAAAGCATTCTTTCAAAAGTTCCTTACATATCGTATCTACCCATAGCATTAAATAAAAGTACTTTATGTATTTAACTTTGGTGGGTGATAGAACTCAAGATTGGTCACATGGTGGAGAGTTCAATTACATCGGGTTAATAAACCAAAGTCAAAGACATTCCGGCGCCATGGCGATAGTGTTGACCACGGAACCTGGAATGGGACGGGCGAGTAAATAACTCCTTTTTAACGTTGGTGTGCTTTCGCACGGGTTATGGCTGCGGGGCGTGAATCCGTGAGCTGGCCTAGGGAGCTATATATCCTATCGGCTATGGGTGTCGTCAATGATACCCAGAGCTCATCGGTCATTAGGCCATATAATCCCTATCTATAGCTGAGTGGGGCAACAAAGGTAATGTCGAGGCCCCAATAGACGCGAAAGGGTAAAGAATCGGACCTTAGACCCAAACACACATCATGGATGTGCAAAGTTTCTGACCCGACATAGAGGCCATCAAGGCATTTATGACCCAACCAAAATGGCTAAGTTAATCTCCCATTCTAAAGTAGCGCACCTCCGTAAAGTGAATTGAATCGTGACTTGTCACTCCCTGATTTGGGAAAGATCTGTGAACGCAGTGAGAAAGGAGTCTATTAGATATTCTAACAAGCCGTGAAGTCTAATGTTTAAATGGATTTAAATTAAAACTTGCCTTCTACAACATATTTGCAAAGTGCATTATTGCGGTCTACCTGACCCCAATAGTAGTATAGTGCATATCTACCTCACAATAAATATGAACTTATTGAGTACCTCCTATACTAATCCCCTTGTATTACATCCCTTAGAATCTCAGTTGATGGAGGAGATGTCGGACGATCCCAACATCATCGGGGAGTACTACTATGAAGAGTCAGACTTATCAGGAGGAGTCGAAGATGTTGACTACTACATCACTTACAGCAATGGCAAGGAAGAAGAGGAGCCCGAGCAACAAGAGCAGCAGAACCAATAGAGTTAGTAAGACGGGTCACGGGAGCTGTGACGAACCAAATAAGCGGTCGTAGATGAATAGTGGTGCCAAATCTTTCGGTGCTAGCAGTTAAACGTTTGAATCATTTGGAAACTTGTTTGAATAATGGCATGTGATATAAAGTGTTGGTTGTATGCCTATGTTTTGGACCTGCTATGCTCTATTGTGCAACTCAGGGTTATAAGGTTCACGAGACGGTGTTTTATGGACGTCATAACAAAGACTAGCATACTACACCATGCAATGGTATGTAGGGTCACCGCGGTTAGGCCGCCTTCGACGTTGCTCACGAGATAAAGATCAAGTAGCTCATCACCTTCAAGCTGACGAGTCCCGACAGCTTGCGCGTGGTCATCTTCAAAGACGGCGACATTGAGGTGGTGGCCAGGTGCAAGAAGCATGATGAAGCATTTTTCATGGAGCGTTAGCTCTTGTGTTTGTGTTATCTCTTAATACTTTAGTGTTGGACGGTTTATTTGAGTGTATTAGTGTTGGTTATCACTATTATTCAAATGTGACTGTTTGTGCCGATAACCGTTTTTTTAACCTTGTGTGCTGATAACCTCATCACTCATACAAGAGGTTACCAAATCGCATTGTCTTGTATGCAACCAAACAACAACACTTTGCATTTGCATAAAACAGGCTTGCAACCAAACACATGTGCTTGTGTTTGTGCTCAGCTAGACTGCAGAGGATGCAGCCAAACAAACTATGTGTACAACTACACAAGATGATTTATGCTTGTATTCACTCAGCCTAGCTGAGTCACGCCACATATCCAAATACCCCAAAATAACAAGACCAGAGTGTTTATACATTTCAGAAAATACAGAGGTTGTGTACATTTTTACTCCAGTGCCACTCAACAAATTTTGGACTCGGTATCACCATTATGGGTTACAAATGTTTCCAAGTCCTATACAATTTCAAAATAGCAGTTACATGGAGACAACACGAAAGTGGACGTACATGGCTCCTACCGGAATCATCCCAGAAGATTGTTGTAGCGATTTTCGTACTCAGTTAATCATTGTTGTCCGCAGAAGAAAAAAATTGTAGCCTGGACAGAAACTCTGGAGATACACGGGTAGGGCGGTACTCCTTGTTGAGACAAACAGCTGTTGCCTTTGCTTCCAAAATCAACTGACATGAGAAAAAGGATATGCAAAATTGTGATCTAACAATCGCTGAAAATAATAATATAGTGATACATGCATATTTTTCTGTATATAGTGGTGGCACAGAAATGCCCACGAGTAATTTATACGTGAAACACCATACAAATGTAGAAGTTGTACATATATGACATAATGCCCCCCAGAATGTCATGGAATGGTGTTGCTGCCTTATTTCGACTACAAACGTACTTGAAACCTACATTGTATCATATTTCTTTTCTGTTCTGGATTATGGTACACATACCTCGTGGCTAGGCAGCTTCTCAATGCAGTGCTCGAATATCATCCTTATACCTTTGATGCTGGCAAGCCTCACCTTGACGACAAATTTGTCACCACTCTGATAGCACAACAAAATACAAAATGGAACTCAAATCTGAAGAGAACCTATGACGGTATACGTTGAAGTCTGAACTTGCAATGCTATTGGTTTCACAGTACTGCAACTAGTATATTCACTTTATTTTATTTTGCTCAACATAGGAAAGGAGGGCATTACTCTCAAAGGAGCGAAGTACTTGAGGTGCATCTCAGATAGAGCCAGTGACTCACCGCTGCGAGCTACTGCATCCGCACTTATTCCTACGCTCTCAAGTAGCTCATGCCGGCCTGCTCAATTTGAAAGCATAGAACCCAATGAGGAACACTGATACGTTATCTAAACCACAATCATGATTTGTTCTGATGATACAAATATGCTACCTAATGCGATATGAATTTGTATGCATTTCATTTTAGGATGAGTACGAGTTCCTAAGATGGCATCTGAATCAAGTTCACTGACCAAGTGTACAACAATGAGAGGTTCAACTGGAAATTTGGTCTGAACTCTGAACTCACCATGCTGGCAGTAGCTAGCATAGACAGCATTGTTGACAACTCCATACTGGTCGAGCTCGTAGTCGCGCACCTTCATCTCAAGTTCGAAAAAGTTATCCACTCTGAAAATCAGAAGGATTATAGACAGTGTGACACACTCACATCCAAACTTAACTGAATGGACAAAGTGCAGATTTCTGCATATCACCCAAATATACCAAAATCGCGTAGCTCATCAGTAAAATCACCTAAATCTCTTTCCGTCTTTAAAAAAAACAGCAATGTCCGAAGCTACTTGACGGACATAATTTGTCGCCAAAGACGACCAATGCTGAAGCACCATGAACGCATCAATTATTTAAGACGTGAATTCGCAGGCGCATTTACCACAGGGTCAGTAAAATCGGTTAGATCCCCCTTATTCCCGTTCGCATCTTGACTCGCCACGGAGAGCACGGACGATTATTACTTGGATGCTCGCTGACACGAAATTGGGCAAGGAGATTTAGGACGAACCTCAGGCCGGCGTCGAGGCTGGCGGACTGGGCGGAGACCGCGAGGGGGCGGCATATGCCTCGTGTGGCGGCGGAGGCGAGCTCCGGCCGGCGGAGCGGCGCGGCATGACCCGCCGGCCGGCCGGCCGTTCCTGCTCCGGCGCGGATCGGCGGGAGCGGCGAGTGGGCGTAGGGGACGAGGCGCCAAATCTGGCCGTACATCATGGTGGCGGAGTGTGTGAGCGAACAGGTGCGGCGCCGACAGGTGGCCGCATGGCCTATGTACTTGGCTTGGCTAGGCCAGCCACCCGACGCCTTTGTTGTGACTCGTCGTGAGTGAAGTATGAAATTAGAGCATCTCCACCCGTGGCCCTATTTACACTTGACGGACGAAATATGCTCAGTCGCATCCTTAAGGGTCCAAATAGCACTGGATGAGGTCGATTTTAAGTCCGGCGATCCCAAGCCGACCCGGCGCGTTGGGGTCGCTTGGGTGCGCCGGACGAAGCGAAAAGAGCCGGCTGGCCCACTGGCAGAGCAAACCGCCCAAAAATCGACCGCCTCTCCCCCACCACCCTTGTAGTCGTCGGTGTCGCGCCGCCGCGAGGTAGCCATTGCGCCGCCTTCAAACACGTCGATGCTCCACCCCACCGCCCCCTTCCAAGCTTGCCTAGTACAGCGGCGGTTGGCCGGCGCGTCGCGACCAGCCGAGACCACCGGCGACTGGTCGCGACCAACCCGCGCCCCAGGTGTTCGGAGAATTGCTACGCTGAGATGGACTCCGACGACGAGGCGCTCTTCGCCGCGCTGATGGAGGAGGAAGAGGCCGCCGCTGGCGACCAGGACGACGAGCACCTCATGATGCTCGCCGCCTTGGCCGGCCTGTTCTGCGCCAACACGGCGCCGTAGAGGGGCGGCTCCAAGATGGGCCGCCGGAAGGCAAAGGAGAGGCGTCGTTCGAAGGGCTATTTTTCCTCTACTCCGACTACTTTGCCGATGTTCCCCTGCACGGCGAGAAGATATTCCGGCGCCGGTACCGCATGGGTCGAAAGCTCTTTCTTCGCATTGTCAATTCACTCCGAGAGTACGACAACTACTTCGTTTGCAAGAAATAGGATGTCGAGCGGGCATTTGGGGTGCTCCAATCTCGATTTGCCGTTGTCCGGTACCCCGCTCAGACTTGGTCGAAAGATCAAATGTGGGAGGTGATGAATTGTTGTGTCATTTTGCACAACATGATCATTGAGAGCGAGAAAGAGGATCCAATGTATGATTCTGAACCATATCTGAACCAGGGCCCTCTTGCAGTTGTTAATCACCAGATACCACCAGATTGGACAGCCTATCTCAACATGCGCCAAGAGATCCGAGACCCGCACGTGCATTGTCAACTGCAGGAAGATCTAGTGGATCATCTATGGATGCGCAAAGGCAATGTCTAGTTTGATTTGTATTTGTATTTGTGCTGAACTATGTGTTTGTATTTCACGTTGTGCATCGAATTGCGCTGAACTGTGCCGATATTTCATGTTTTCGTGTTGATTTTGCGTTCGAAAGATCAATTTGCGTCATTTCTGGGTCGAATCTAGACCGAATCTGCGCCGGCACCATCCGAGTTGGGGGCCTTGGGGCCGCGGCTGGGGGGCGGCCGCCCCAAGCCGATTTCTCCGCCCGAGCGCCTCCAAACGGCACTAAAATAGCGCTGAAAACCGACTTAGGGGCCGAACGGCTGGAGATGCTCTTAACCCTGAAGTTGTAGAGGTCAGGCGAAAATAAATCCTTACCTTTAAATCTCTGAAGTTGATATCCTGTAAACCCTCATAAGTAAAATCTTGTTTGGTGAAACAGAGAGGCACGATCCTAGTCGGGATTGATTTCTACTATGACTTACACTACATGGATCCACCAGCATAGTGTCCTCTTTGGGTTCTGTACTCCCGCAGGTTCCTCACTGGAAGCGAAGTCATCTTCACCGACAAAAACGGGTGTCACACAGTGGTGATCTGAACCAGTGGCGTTGGAGTGCCTGGCACGGCGGCACGACATGGATCCCGCGCGCCACAGACAACAATGACGACGTGCACGGCCATGGAAGCAGCCCGCACCGTCAAGTATGGGCGTCCGCCATCGGAAAAAAGTCTGAAATAAACCTTGAACTTATACACAAAAGCTAAATCAAACACTGAACTTTGAATCCCGGTTGTTTGTATCCTAAACTATTGAATCCCGCCCCCCCCCCTCCCTTTGAAGACTAGGAAACCATCCTAATTTGGCTGTTATGCCTGTTGATGCATACCAGCTCAGCCTGAGATGTGTTGTTTTTATTCTGTTAAAACCTTTTATGCTTTTCTTTCAGTTTAGAACTTGTTTTTGACAAGTGCAGACTTGCGTTGTTTGTATGGTTAAGTTTCTTATGAAATGAAACCGGGAGAGGCTCCCTTTCTATCTGAACTATTGAATCCCGGTCTAAATTAAACCATGTAGCCGTTTGGCGCACCGGGAATTAGAGAATCCCGGTCGAGATGGTTTGCTAGACATTAAAATGAATTTGGCCAGCCCATTAACGCAGTTGCTTGCGCTCGCTCTTCTCTATTTTGTATTTTTTATTTTTTGTATTATTTTATTTCGTACTCTTTTTCTGTTTTATTTCATTTCATATTATTTAATCTTCTTCTTCCTTTTTTTGCAATAGAGAAATGCATTTATTGTGTTAACTTTAAAACATATTTGCACTCCAAAAATTTAAAATTTGTAAAAATATTCGCATTCAATTTTTCAAAAAATCTTAAAACAAGTTTGCACCTAAAAATGTTTGCTCTGCTCAAATTTTTATTTTCTTTCTCTTTTTTATTCTTTCTTGCATTACTTTTGAAAGATGTTTGCATTAAAAATAAAAATTTAAAAATGTGCGTACTTAAACATTTCTTTGAGTGTGATTTGTTAAACCGAGAATTGATAAGATTTTATAAAATAGATCAAAGGGTACACCAAAATTAAGCTTCAAATGTGCGCAGGGATCGAACACGCGACCTCAAATGTGCCATATATTTTTTTTTCTGTTATTTAGCGATGCCGAGTTAATATAATGATTCAAAATGATTTAGACGGTGAAGCCCACTGCGCTGCTTTCTAATTTTTTTTGTACTGTTATTTTCAAAAAATATTTATAAAATGTATATAAATAAAAAAAATATGTTATTTATAAAATTGGTATGAACAACAAATTTAATTGTATATTACCTATTATATATATTACCTATAAAATATACAAAAATATATGAGTAACAAATTTTATTTTATATTGCCTATAAAATATACATGTGTATATTACCTATTTTTATATATTGTATATACGAGTAACAAATTTACTTTATATTGCCTATAAAATATACAAAAATTATATAGACGGGTGACGAATTTTATTGAATGTTTGTTGGATACCGAGATCATGTATTTAGAAATGTTTAGAAAACATAAATTTAAAAAAATGTACATAATACATTTAAAAATATAGATAGTGTGTCAAAAATATTATATATGCGCGCAACAAATGTGTTTTAGGTACTGAGAAAAAATAGACATGTGTACACAAATAAAATATGTTACCGAGAAAGGAAAAAATAAAATAAAAAACAATATGAAGAAAATCAAGAAGAAACCATAGTATAAGGAAGAAAAAATCCAGAAGAAAATTGATAGAAAACCAAAGAAAAAATTAAAAATTAAAAAGAAAAAACAAAGCAGAGTGCATGTGAGCGACTGCCCTAATGGGATGGCCCAATTCAGAAAATATCGGTTAAATCCTGTCAAGGTTTAAAATAGACCGGGATTGAAGAGTTCAGTGTGCTGATTTCAGGGATTGAAAGTTCAGGGTTTGATTTAGCTTTCACCTACAAGTTCAAGGTTTATTTTAGACTTTTTCCTCCGCCATCGTAGTTATGGCCTCGGCTGCGCGCACCACGAGCCCCCCTTCCCATGCTCCGATCTTCAGTTGAAGAAGACACCAGTGGCATGGCATCGCGAGTGACAAAGAAAATCGCGGGGGTGCTGCCCCGGGAGAGGTAAAGGGGATCGACAGTGGAGAAGGAAATGTTGGGAAACGTAGTAGAAAACAAAAAAATTTGGCCTACGAATCAAGAACCCAAGATCATCCAAGAAGATTGCATACAAGGTTTTAGGTCATGGCTCACCAACCGATGTAGCGGAAGTAGAGTTGGTGAAGACCGTTGGTGCAGATCCCCGCAGCTAGGAATTTCAATGACCTCCCAACCGCGAGGATATCGATCCCTCGAACCGTCCCGCGATCTAGTTCCACGGACAAGTCCCACGAACAAGCTCCTCGAAGAAGGGTCGAAGGTACGACCCCTCCATTAGTATCCACACATCCCGTAGCAGCAATCCAGCAGCGCTCCGCCGTCCAGAGATGAACGCCACCGAGAAAACTAGAGGGAGAAAACCCTAACGGATTCCGATCTAGAACAGCGTCTAAATCGGGGTCTAATTGTGGAGCAACGGGGTTTAGAGGAGGGAGGGTGGCGCATAGGCCTTGGGGTCAAGTTGTGTTGCGCCCCCCACCCCTCCCCCACATTATATAGGTGGCCAAGAGGCCCTTGGGGCGCAATAAGGGGGGTGGGGAGTCCAACTTGGACTCCCAAACCTTCCCACCGGAAACCTGCCATATTGGAGAGTTGGACTTCCCACCTGGAGGGGGATTCCTTCCCCTTGGTGCGCCCCCCACCCCTTGGCCGGCCAGAGAAGCCTAGGTGGCTTTCCCCCCAAGGCTAGGGGCGCAGGGGAGTGGGTGGTACTGCCCGGAACCTTCCGGAACCTTCCATGACCTTCTAGAAGCTTCCAGGACCTTCCGGGACATACCGGGACCGTTTCGGGACATTCCGGACACTTCTGGAGCACTTCCAGGACCTTCCGAGACCGTTCTCGGACGTTCCGGAGCCATACGGATAGTTTCCAAGACCATCTGAGTTACATTTTAAGCCACCCGATGACCGCGAAGGTTGTCGGGACGCCCAGCGATTATCCGGAAACTATTCCGGTTGATCCAGGACTTCCCCAGTACCATTCTCATATGTTCCGGAACCACCTGGGACTACTCCAGAGTGATCCGAACATATCCTTAAATACCCAAAACTACTTCTGGTGCCCTTATGAACTATTTCATAAATCCCCGGAACTACTTCCGGTACCCGTATGAACTATTCTTCTTTGCTTTCACTAAACCTTCTACCATTCCAGCATTCTAACAGACTACTTCTCGTTAAGTGTGTGACCCAATAGGTTCGGTATAATGCGGACATGACTCAGAACATCTTCCGTACATAGGTCAACAGCCTTTCGTCAATAGCCAATAATCAACAGCGGAGCCATGGACACCCATGTTGACTCCCGCACATACACGAAGAAACTTCGAGTGAACCATTATGTTTAGTCATGCACCATTCCCTTTGCTTCGCAATATACGAAAAAGTTAGAGGAGAGAAGTTTGGCACCCATGTGTAACAAATTTTGAACACAAGCCACTCGTTATCCTCTTTGCTCGTTTGTCCCTTTTCTCGTTATCGTATTCCGGTATCCCCGTGACTGAATCACAATGCGTCTGGCCAGACTATAATGGATACCGTCATACCGAGTGGGCCCGAAGTGAATATCTTCTTCATCGTGAAGGAGCAAATCCCATTCTTGAACTATCACAGTCACTAGCCACACCATCTGACATACCCAGAACTTATTTTACTACTTCCCATTTACGGGAGGATTCATCTAAGAACCAAAGCATGTCTTCCTGTGTGAAGCAAATCGATACTCTCATGGTCTAAGGAATTACGTATATGATAACATTTCATGATATGACTTATAACGTAGTTATGATGTGATCTCTAAGTATATCATTCAATACTGGGGTCGGTTCAACATCATTGTTCTGCTAACAATATGTTCCCATTGCTATTGACATCCTTGTTACAAGAACAATGTCCATGATTAAGAAAACGTAATCATCAGTTAGCACATGAGCTGGTCTTAGAGGCTAAACCAGGAACTCTTGGTGTTTATATTTCCACACATGAAAATGAGTTTTCTTCTGAATCTCACAGTCAGGGTCATTGCAATTATAGCACAGAAATATAAACATTAATTACGAACGTGGAAATATATATAATAACATTTTATTATTGCCTCTAGGGCATATTTCCAACAGTCTCCCACTTGCACTAGAGTCAATAATATTATCAGTGCTTGAGCACTTTACACCTATGGCATACCGGTGTAAAACATGCTTCATTTGTGGTATAGACTTCATCATTGGATCTGATGTTTCAGGCCCGTTTGTATCTTGCATATCTTCGCGTTTTCACGCTATCATAAAATTCACTAATTTTATCAATTTAGCTTTGTATATGTTTGAATCATTTGGTAGGACCTTGGTTCCTTAGAATAAGTCATGAAATCATTCATCAATGTTCCATGAGCTTCAAGCATCTACGAAACCATACCATGTTCATAAATGAACCGATGATTCAAAATACCCTCCCTTGTTACTTCTTTAAGCAACAATATACTTAGCCTCTGTTATAGAATTCGCCACGGTATCTAACTTTAACACAGTTCCTTCATACTGTGCCACCCTTATGTGTGAAACACATAATCCCAATTAAAATCGAAAATTGGTCGGAGTAAGTATGAAGACTGAATTGGTGTAACTGTTTACATCAAAATTCAGCTGGTGTAACTTGTTACAACGAGCTCTTCATTATCTCCATTTTCCGAGAAACATATCTTATCTATCATAAGTTTAACTTTTCACTGTTTGTCCAATGATCATCATATTGATCACTTTGGTATCTTGCTCACAACCTTTTGGAGCGCCGGACATATCTGGTCGTTTTACATATTATGGTGTACATGATTAATCCAAACACATAGGTGAGTGAAAACCAATTCATGTGTTTTGCTTATCTGTGTTCATGAACACCGATTTCCGCAAACAACTTTTCACCATGACCTCGGCAAGAACATCCTTCTTGGCGTATTCATACTAAACTACTTTAGTATCATGTCAACATGTAATGTTGGCTTTAGCATGATCAGACACTTACTATCTACATAGATCATTGTGCTCAATACTAATGCTATATTAGCCCAAGTACTTCAGCTGAAAACTATTTCCAATAAAGTCCTTATACGTGTCAAGAAATTTATATCATTTCTAATCAACAATATGTCATCTAATCAACGGTGCACTTTGGGTATTCCGAAATAGATGGTTGATGAGTATGCAAATAGATCAAAGCGGGATTTGTCCATCCGTGTGACGGATAGGTACTCTGGGCCCACTCGGTGATATTGCATCATAAAGTTTGCAAACGTGTGACTAGGTCATGGAGTTGTAATATCACGGGAACGAGTAAACTTGTTTGTTGAGAACGAGGACGAACTAGGTATATTGGATACCGATGATCAAACCTCGGACAAGCAAAGTACCATAGGACAAAGGGAACATGCACACGGTTAACGGATCCAACAGCGATTGAAGTTCATTCGATGGAAGCGCAGGGGCTATCAAGGATTGTAACCAGGTCCAATTGATTAGTCATTGATCAATGAGAATTGTCTCGATCATGTCTGCTGTTTCCCGGACCGTAGGGTGTTACACTTAAGGGTACTCAACGCAGTAAGGATTGATTCGGGATCACCGGAGAAATTGGAGAAAACACCGGAATTGTTCCGATGAAGGCCGGAAGTTGTTCCGGGTATTTTGAAAGGTACAAAATATATTTAATAATGTTTAATTAATGTTTTATTATTTAATTATCTGAATTAAATATTAAAATATGATTAAATATAATTAAAAATGAATTAAAAGGCATATGGGCCTCATAGGGCCCATTAGAGGGAGAGGGAGTCCTCCCCCATGGGCCATGGCGCCATGAGGGGGCCCACCCCCTTTATTTCGTGCGCCACCCCCCTCCCTTGGGATTAGTCCCACCCCGGAAGTGGAGGGGGGTGGCACCCCTCCTTGGCCTATATAAGGAGGGGGTAGAGGTGCCCTTTTATTCATCATATTTTTGAGATAAGTTCTCATTTCTCTCTCCCTCCTTTCTCCTTCCTCGAGTGGACTCCCCTTGTTTGGAGTCTACACTTGGTTGGGGATTTCTCCACTATACGCACGCCGTCGTGCTGCTGGAATCGGGATCCGAATCCATCTTCTTTCCGCTGCTCTACTGGTTCGGAGCCCGGAGGGACGTCGGGTATACTGTATGTGTATAATCCCGCGAGGCACTACACTTGTGGTGCTACTTCATCGTCGTGGCCTTATCGCGAGGTCTTCATCGACAACGTTCCGACGGGGACGTAATCCCGTCATCGGTCCACAAGGATCGGGTGGCTAGAGGAGTCATCGTGGATCTGCGCGGCATCGGGGATTGCCGGTACGACTACACCAACCACGTTCATGCGAGAACGTTTCCCGCTTAACGGACTACATACTGGTATGTGATCTATTTCTGTCCGTTACTTGCATCAGCATAGCATAGGTCTTGGGTATGGGTCTCGTAGGTTATGAAAAATTTGTGTTTTCTGCCCCGAACCCCGACAGTGGTATCATGAGCAAGGCTATGCGTAGATGTATTGTACGAATAGAACACATCTAGTATGTGGGCATCAATTCTCCAATTGTTACCCTCTCACGTGTACTCATTTAGCATTGCGGCAATGTTTGATGAAGCGGCTCCCGACCGACCTTACGCGTTTACGCGAGACTGGTTCCACGCTTGACATATGGCTTGTACCATATAAAGTGGCTGGGGGGGTGTCTGTCTCTCTGCATTAGCGATGCGAAGATGTTTACAACGGAGGGCCCCGACAGGGGTGTAATAGAGACAGTTGCGGGATTGGTGTTGTGGCTTGTTTTCGCAGGATAGAAAGAGGTTCTTTTCTCGAAACCCCTAGCAGCCACGTAAAACTTGCAAAAGATAAAGTAGAAAGGCGTTTTTAACTTTAATTTGCATGTAAAGGGGAATCATAGCATGTATGATTTATGTTGCATCCTGTTTTGCTAATAAGTTAGATATACGACGGTAGCATAATAGGATGATCCCTCATTAAAACCAACATAGTGTCCTTACCCTAGTGAGCACCACCTGGAAAGTTCTACATTATGGAGGCACCACGTGTCACACGTGTGTCAAACATTTTTTCGTTCACATGAGGTGGGTGTAGCAAGCCTGGCATATGTATATGATATGGCCTTGCATGACACAGCAACAAATCACATAGGGTGTGGTGGAGAGCCTGGCATATGTATATGATATGGCCTCGGGACACAAGAGACCGAAAGGTCGAGCATGAGTCACATGGATGAAGTGATTGGCATGATGGCCTACCTTGAACAACATACTGATGGCCGTGACGATCGGGGGAGGTATGGTGTTCAAGGATCGTGTAATCACTTAGAACAAACTATGAGGGATGTTTGTCTGAGTGGGAGTTCCAGAATTGTTTTTGAAACATGAACTCCATATTATGAACTTAATCTTCATGTCTTAGCAAATATCATTGTAGATAACGTCATACCAATGTTTAGAACTATGGCTCTTTTAGTATGATAGAACTTAAGGTAAATGGGTCTTACTTCATTGATGTGTACCAACACCATTAGAGACATACTCATTAGTAATGACTTGCTAAACATAATACGAAGAACTGCTAGGAGATACACCTGACAACTCCGTAATCAAGGAAGATGATGATGAGTATCGCACTCACCGTCACTTATGAATGACTGTCCAATACACCATAATTCATTCTATGGAATCTGAATTGTGAATGCATGTTAACCAACACGTATGACGTGCTAGGTGAACTTGAAAGCACTTGGTCAAAAATCAGAGAAATGGAATATGAGTATATGGACGGGGTTTCTTTCAACTATGGTGGAAGGAACAACCTGCTGAGAAAGTCACTTGGAAAATGTATAAGATACATGGAACACCTTGTGTATAACTTGGACTACTGAATGACTGGTTACTTTGCGATAACTGGGGAGTTGCATCCGCTTCCTCCCAGTTACAAAGACCATGTCTGGACTATGTCATGAAGGAGAATCGTTCACCTGTCATGAGTTCATGGTTAAAGTTAAGAACTTTAAGAGTAGAACCAATGCAGGAATGGTCATTGACGGAGAAGGTATATTTGATATACGAGCCACGAAACACTAATTGCGGTTGATTAAGTATTCAATGCTTGAACTTACTGCTTGAGAGTGACTTGGAAGGGATGAGGTGACAATGTGTGCTGACGGCAATCAAGATAGTTGATGGTCGACAACACTCTCCCTCTACATCTATATATTGATTAATATATGAATAAATTTTATGATCGTTTGAATGGGGACTTTATTAGTGTGTCTTGCATCTCGCGAAGACAATTATTCATATTAGTGAGAAACAAGTCAGTTGTTCTCCTTTATGAATGATATCTCTTATGGTCACATTACGATTATGAATGAGTTATTCTTATATTGATGATAGTTGTTTGATCATTTATAAGAAATATTGTAATGCCAAGAAATATCCAGGCTTAATAATGACACTACAGTTTAAGTCATGAATGGTATGATGATGTCTTAAGATACTTGATCTCTTGACACATACAAACCATGCCTTTTAGGTGAGATGACTAAAACCTCGCATTCTGGTAAACGGAATTTGTACTGATTGTTGAATATCATACATTGTGATATATCGTATGTCAGCATGTGGTGAATTTCATTATTTCGTGAACTTCGTATGTGGACTTAGATGAATATTTGTATTCACTAATGAAACATGAGTCTGAAATAATTTGATATGATCAAAAGGGATTTCAGAGTAAAGATGGATATTAAATTAACAAGAAAGACAAGTCTCTACGATTTGATCAAAGTGACAAATGTTTTGAGTTAGTCTTGGGCATAAAGACTTGTGTGAAAGTTGTTCCACAAATTGCAATGTCTTGAGACACTTCAATATGATTGACGTGCCTGAACATTGTGATCATATTCTATCGAAAAATGTATGGTCTAAGTTATCTCTTGCCAAGTTATGTTATTATTGTATAGAGTTATTAATTTAATATGCAAACACTCATTTCAGCATAGGGAACCATCTGAGTTCGTGGAAACCAACACTATATATGTCATGGTGTGTTGTGGTTTCTAGGAAGCTTGATTTATGTAAGATAAATTATCTTTGTAGTGTATCCTTAGACAACTATGGATGCATCTTCCACAACTAGAACCAAAAGGAGCAAAACCTGTATTGCTATGTTTGGTGTTTGTCAAGAATTATTCTTGATAAATGTGGTAATGGAAGAGAAGTGAAAGTTCAACCAAGGTAATTGACCTTGCCTCCAAATGTCAGAGTAGTGCAACGGAATATGTTCTGGAAGCAAAGCTCTACAATAAGAGGAGAAACTAATGATAATGATCATGATCTTCGGATGGGAGCTTTTACTGAGAAAGGTAGGACTCAAGAATATATATTTGCCCCTGGTGCAAAATGATATTCATGATTCACTTGTCATGTTAATGGAACAAGACATTCCTACGAACTACAAAGAAGCGATGGTGGACCTAAGTACGAGATATGACTACGAGTCATGAAATCCTATGTTGAGTTACATTTAAGATTGCTTGAATCTTATCAAGTAAGGAAGTTACTTGATATTCACAATAACTTCAGAGTTATGAGGAATAAATGTGAACATCAAAGGGACGTCAAGATTGGTTTGTCACAAAGATTGTTTCTGACAAATTCAATGGGTTGACTACAATGTGTAGCAATGCTTGAGTCAAAGGGATATTCACTACGATTGATCCAAATGATTATCAATATCGTGACTTCCTCAAATCCTGCATTTGAAGAAGGGTTGTAATTGGTACAACAATAAGGTTTGGAAAAACATATGGATACTAGTGTCTCGTAAACTGAATTCTCATTTTGATGGATGATCAAAGGATTTTGGACTTAACCAAAATATCAAGGAAACATGCATCTGCATGAAACTGAGTGGGAGCTGAATAGTTTCTTGAAACTTAATATGTAGATGACATATTTTGAGTGGGAGCTATGGGAGTATTATCCTAGACTTATATGTAAAGGACATATTTGAGTAGGAGCCATGTGGTTAGTATCCTGAACTTAATATGTGTCTGACATATCTAAGTGGGAGCCATGTGGATGTTATCCTTGTCTTATATGTGGCTGACATATTTGAGTGGGAGCAATATGAGTGTTATCCTATAACTTAATATGTGCGTGACATATTTGAGTGGGAGCATGATAACATTCTCATATATGGATACCATATTATGAATGGTGCAGTTGGTGTTAATGATTATTTGAATCTTTCATAAATGAAGATGAATAAGTATTAAACATTGAAGATCTATTAAGATAGATATGTGTTTAATAACATTGAGTCGGAATACTTTCCTGGATAAGATTCTGAAGGAGTTCAGAATGGGACAAGTCAAGAAGTAGTTCTTACTTGTATATCCAAGAGAAGTGTTGAGTTAATCTCAGTACAAGAACAATGGTTAATGGTTAATGAAAGAAATGGATGTGTTGTATCCTCTATGCCTTTGTCATAGGTTCTTTCATATAAAACCAGAGTTATGTACTCGACGTAATGTGACCCAAGTTCTTAGTAGTAAGAACATGCTGTGATATGATTTATGAGTAAATCATTGAACAAAGAGTTAAGTTTATCCTTCAGTGTCTGAAGAGAACTGAGGAGACATCTCAAATTTGTAAAGGATAGTGGACTTGACCATAAATGTTATGCTGGTTCAAGTTTTGACACTAACCTAGAAAATTGAGATATCATACTAATGAATGCCTAAGTTGAAAGAAACATGGTTAGACATCAAAGTTGCATACAATGCACTAAGGATTGAATCTACATTGATGTGGCTGCTTTAGAAGTACCAGGAGTTATATTATGGCTTAAGAAGTTCGACTTCTGATTGAGTGAGTTTCAAGTGTGGATGACTATGAGAAAGTCCGCGTGACCCACCGGATGTCATTGCTATGACACAGCAAACGAAGTCTCACTTCACCGCCAAATATATATACCTCATCATTATAGTGGATAATGAAGGAATGTCAAATTAGGTGACATTATGATTTGCAAAAGGACATACGGTTCTGAATGGTACCCAGACCGTTGATACAACCTCTTCCACGGGGAAGCATGATCAATAAGGAGTTATGATCCAGAGAAAATGCAACTAGATTATTTGTACTCTAGTGCAAGTAGGAGACTGTTGGGAATGTGCCCTAGAGGCAAATAAAATATGTTTTATCGAGCATATTCCATTAGTTCATAATACGTTTGATACTATGCTATAACTGTATTAAGCGGAAACATTAATACAGGTGTGGTATACAAACAACCAGGTCCCTAGTAAACCCTAGTATACTAGTCCATTGGGCGATTGATGATCAAGGTTTCCTGATCATGAGACAATGGCGTCTGTTGACAATGGAGTCGTATCATTGGATAATGATATGATGGACATACACCCACCAGAAGTGTTGCGATGTGATCAAGTCACATAGTTCGACATTGCGATAACTATAACGTAGTGACCAGATCCTTTGACCGTAATGATCATACGTAATTGTCATCTATGAGGAGACTTTGATTTGTATCCCACCGCCTGACTGAAATATGCCGGCCATAACGGTGCACTTTGGGTATTCCGAAATAGATGGTTGATGAGTATACAAATAGATCAAAGCGGGATTTGTCCATCCGTGTGACGGATAGGTACTCTGGGCCCACTCGGTGATATTGCATCATAAAGTTTGCAAACGTGTGACTAGGTCACGGAGTTGTAATATCACGGGAACGAGTAAACTTGTTTGTTGAGAATGAGGACGAACTAGGTATATTGGATACCGATGATCAAACCTCGGACAAGCAAAGTACCATAGGACAAAGGGAACAGGCACACGGTTAACGGATCCAACAGCGATTGAAGTTCATTCGATGGAAGCGCAGGGGCTATCAAGGATTGTAACCAGGTCCAATTGATTAGTCATTGATCAATGAGAATTGTCTCGATCATGTCTGCTGTTTCCCGGACCGTAGGGTGTTACACTTAAGGGTACTCGACGCAGTAAGGATTGATTCGGGATCACCGGAGAAATTGGAGAAAACACCGGAATTGTTCCGATGAAGGACGGAAGTTGTTCCGGGTATTTTGAAAGGTTCAAAATATATTTAATAATGTTTAATTAATGTTTTATTATTTAATTATCTGAATTAAATATTAAAATATAATTAAATATAATTAAAAATGAATTAAAAGGCATATGGGCCTCATAGGGCCCATTAGGGGGAGAGGGAGTCCTCCCCCATGGGCCATGGCGCCATGAGGGGGCCCACCCCCTTTATTTGGTGCGCCACCCCCCTCCCTTGGGATTAGTCCCACTCCGGAAGTGGAGGGGGGGTGGCACCCCTCCTTGGCCTATATAAGGAGGGGTAGAGGTGCCCTTTTATTCATCATATTTTTGAGATAAGTTCTCATTTCTCTCTCCCTCCTTTCTCCTTCCTCGAGTGGACTCCCCTTGTTTGGAGTCTACACTTGGTTGGGGATTTCTCCACTATAAGCACGCCGTCGTGCTGCTGGAATCGGGATCCGAATCCATCTTCTTTCCGCTGCTCTACTGGTTCGGAGCTCGGAGGGACGTCGGGTATACTGTATGTGTATAATCCCGCGAGGCACTACACTTGTGGTGCTACTTCATCGTGGTGGCCGTATCGCGAGGTATTCATCGACAACGTTCCGACGGGGACGTAATCCCGTCATCGGTCCACAAGGATCGGGTGGCTACAGGAGTCATCGTGGATCTGCGCGGCATCGGGGATTGCCGGTAAGACTACACCAACCACGTTCATGCGGGAACGTTTCCCGCTTAACGGACTACATACTGGTATGTGATCTATTTATGTCCGTTACTTGCATCAGCATAGCATAGGTCTTGGGTATGGGTCTCGTAGGTTATGAAAAAATTGTGTTTTCTGCCCCGAACCCCAACAGATCACACATGATCAAGGGTGGCGCAGGCCATGGACTTTCCGGCGTGTAAGTCTTACTAACACCCCATGGAACTTCCTTTCCCTTAATCCTCATCATCATATGATCAGTGTTCTTCTGGATCCCACACTTATCAGTTTCGTTAGAGCATAATGAACATTTTCACTAATGCTTACAATCAGACATTGTAGTAGTTATCTTATATCCTACATCAGTTGTCTTATCACTGAAAACAATTTTTCAGTTCCATGCATATAACATAACTATCCCAAACGTTTCGAAGTTCGGGTTTCATGGTGATTACGACAATACACTTAGTTGTGGTGGAATTCTAGCCTTTTGGATTATGGACGTAAGTCACATCATCCATAGCATTAGCAGGAGAGCATAAAAAATTTGCGATAGGACAAGCTCCTTCTCGACACTATTGAGGATAGTCCTCACAATACGGTACCAATCGTAAAGTTTTTACCAGATAATACAGTTAATCAAAATCAATTGGGAAGGTGGTAACACGAGCCATTATTCTACAACGATAATGCAAATACTAAGACTTTGTTCATAATTAAGTTGCACTTGTGATTAATCAATTTAATTACTAAGTGCGCTCCCACTCAGATCAATATCTCTCGTAATTGTTGCTGGAGTGATTCAAGATCCAACCCAATCGTCCGCCATTGATGTGACATCACTGATGACTTAGACTGGACCGGTAGGCCAACTTGCCAATCACGCCAAAGGTGATTCTTGTTCATCTTTCGATGGGCGTGTTCCGGTAGCAAACTTTTATCCAAACCGTCAAGACAACCAAGTGTAATTGCAGTGTGTTCTTAACACACCCGCCTTTTATGCGTCACACCGTGTGCACCCATGTGACATGACCTGCTCCGATGTGAAACATAGTATAGACGGTGCTACAGTTGGAAGAACACTATCAACTTGATATTGTTTTGCGAGAGATCACCCTAATAAAATACGACTACCGCGCATCAAACAAGGGTGCATCAAAGGGATAAACATCACAGGAAGTTCATAAAATTATGTGATATAATATAGCCCTTTGCTTCGTGAAGTCTTCATTGTCTTCACGTCGTCGTAGTTGAAGTCACCGTGTCCACTAACTTTGTCCTTGGCGCCGGGAACATCACCACGGCTTCCGGCATGTGCGTCGGGGTCCACCTCCGCATCGTAGATCATCACGTTGCATCTATCTATTGCTTTGCCTCGAGCTAATAAAAAGTTCTGGCACGCAGGCCATAATTAAGTGACAATCATATGACTCCAGTCATCATGCCGTACCACGACACGCAGGTCGCGAATAAATATTACATCATATAGCATCTCATACAAACACATTGCAAATCTTGAAGGCTATACCACATCACATGCATACTCTGCAAAAACAAGTTAGATCGCTATCTACACGGGTTGTTGCAAATTTTATCGTGGTTGATTAGCAGGTTACATGCAAACGTTGTTCCCTATACAAACCAAACACGATACTTCATTGTTGCTAGTTTAACGTTCGGGGTGCGTGCAGCAACTAATGCCACAAGCCAAACTTCGTTCAACGCGTGACCCCCGTGTGGATTTGAGTTCATAAAATCCACAAGCCCCTCCATGTTAAATCTTCTATTGCAAGATTAAGATGAGGTCCAAGGAGTTTGATGTAGACCATGATCATGGCAACCAGCATACTGAAAGCAGCATAGAGGGATCGATGGAAAACTCAATCCTTGTAGCAAAACCTCAACTTGCCATCAAGCATAGAAAAAATCACATGACAGGGAAGCAACAAGAAAATCAATGCCTCATATCACACATATGATCTAGACCTAAACATGCATCTAATCAAGGATCACTCATGATACCACTGTTGGGAAACGTAGTAGAAAACAAAAAATTTCGGCCTACGAATCAAGAACCCAAGATCATCCAAGAAGATTGCATACAAGGTTTTAGGTCATGGCTCACCAACCGATGTAGCGGAAGTAGAGTTGGTGAAGACCGTTGGTGCAGATCCCCGCAGCTAGGAATTTCAATGACCTCCCAACCGCGAGGATATCGATCCCTCGAACCGTCCCGCGATCTAGTTCCACGGACAAGTCCCACGAACAAGCTCCTCGAAGAAGGGTCGAAGGTACGACCCCTCCATTAGTATCCACACATCCCGTAGCAGCAATCCAGCAGCGCTCCGCCGTCCAGAGATGAACGCCACCGAGAAAACTAGAGGGAGAAAACCCTAACGGATTCCGATCTAGAACAGCGTCTAAATCGGGGTCTAATTGTGGAGCAACGGGGTTTAGAGGAGGGAGGGTGGCGCATAGGCCTTGGGGTCAAGTTGTGTTGCGCCCCCCACCCCTCCCCCACATTATATAGGTGGCCAAGAGGCCCTTGGAGCGCAATAAGGGGGGTGGGGAGTCCAACTTGGACTCCCAAACCTTCCCACCGGAAACCTGCCATATTGGAGAGTTGAACTTCCCACCTGGAGGGGGATTCCTTCCCCTTGGTGCGCCCCCCACCCCTTGGCCGGCCAGGGCAGCCTAGGTGGCTTGCCCCCCAAGTCTAGGGGCGCAGGGGAGTGGGTGGTACTGCCCGGAACCTTCCGGAACCTTCCATGACCTTCTAGAAGCTTCCTGGACCTTCCGGGACATACCGGGACCGTTTCGGGACATTCCGGACACTTCTGGAGCACTTCCAGGACCTTCCGAGACCGTTCTCGGACATTCCGGAGCCATCCGGATAGTTTCCAAGACCATTCGAGTTAAATTTTAAGCCACCCGATGACCGCGAAGGTTGTCAGGACGCCCAGCAAACTATTCCGGTTGAACCAGGACTTCCCCAGTACCATTCTCATATGTTACGGAACCACCTGGGACTACTCCAGAGTGATCCGAACATATCCTTAAATATCCAAAACTACTTCTGGTGCCCTTATGAACTATTTCATAAATCCCCGGAACTACTTCCGGTACCCGTATGAACTATTCTGCTTTGCTTCCACTAAACCTTCTACCATTTCAGCATTCTAACAGACTACTGCTTGTTAAGTGTGTGACCCAATAGGTTCGGTATAATGCGGACATGACTCATAACATCTTCCGGACATAGGTCAACAGCCTTTCGTCAATAGCCAATAATCAACAGCGGAGCCATGGACACCCATGTTGACTCCCGCACATACACGAAGAAACTTCGAGTGAACCATTATGTTTAGTCATGCACCATTCCCTTTGCTTCGCGATATACGACAAAGTTAGAGGAGAGAAGTTTGGCACCCATGTGTAACAACTTTTGAACACAAGCCACTCGTTATCCTCTTTGCTCGTTTGTCCCTTTTCTCGTTATCATATTCCGGTATCCCCGTGACTGAATCACAATGCGTCTGGCCAGACTATAATGGATACCGTCATACCGAGTGGGCCCGAAGTGAATATCTTCTTCACCGTGAAGGAGCAAATCCCATTCTTGAACTATCACAGTCACTAGCCACACCATTTGTCATACCCAGAACTTATTTTACTACTTCCCATTTACGGGAGGATTCATCTAAGAACCAAAGCATGTCTTCCTGTGTGAAGCAACTCGATACTCTCATGGTCTAAGGAATTACGTATATGATAACATTTCATGGTATGACTTATAACGTAGTTACGATGTGATCTCTAAGTATATCATTCAATACTGGGGTCGGTTCAACATCATTGTCCTGCTAACAATATGTTCCCATTGCTACTGACATCCTTGTTACAAGAACAATGTCCATGATTAAGAAAACGTAATCATCAGTTAGCACATGAGCTGGTCTTAGAGGCTAAACCAGGAACTCTTGGTGTTTATATTTCCACACATGCAAATGAGTTTTCTTCTGAATCTCACAGTCAGGGTCATTGCAATTATAGCACAGAAATATAAACATTAATTACGAACGTGAAAATATATATAATAACATTTTATTATTGCCTCTAGGGCATATTTCCAACAGGAAAGGGGATCGGGAGAGGAGAGGATACAAGAAGAAGAAGATAAGAGGAGGGAAAAAGAGGAAGAAGAGGATGAGAGGAGAGAGATTAGCATGACTTGTGGACCATATTGTCAGCGAGATAGCAGGTGAAACCGGTTGGGATCATCTCATTTCCCAGTGCACCAAACATGTTTAAGGTTAGGATTGACCGGGATCAAAGAAATCAGGGTACCAACTTCATGGATTTAGAGGTGAGGGTTGACGTAAACGTCAACCTTTACAAAGTTAGGGTTTATTTCAGACTTCACTCTTTTGTCGTTGTAGTTAAAAAGGTATTATAATGATTAATAAGATAACTTTATCAAAATTTTTATGTTATCTTCTTTAAATAAAAGATAATATAGTAATATCACAAATATATTAACTACGTCTGATTTCTACATCTACAAGATGTTGCAAAGACATTCAAGATACAACTAACCAAAGAATATTGGTTCAGGTGTCATCGGGTCTTCAGCAGGGCGATCCTTTGTCTCCTTATCTCTTCATTATCATCACCCACGTCTTACACCGTCTGATCCTTAAGGGTTCTCATGACGGCCTTCTCTCTAACCATCTTGATCCGGAGTTTGTCCGGTGCTAAAGTATTCAGAAACGACATGTTGAGACTACATGTCAT
This sequence comes from Bromus sterilis, assembly GCA_950022295.1. Classification (NCBI taxonomy): domain Eukaryota; kingdom Viridiplantae; phylum Streptophyta; class Magnoliopsida; order Poales; family Poaceae; genus Bromus; species Bromus sterilis. The sequence goes on from OX465596.1 coordinate 14,545,800, forward strand.
AGCTCGCTCTGCTGCGGATGACCTCATGCTCTTGTCTCATCGTTGTAATAATGCTACTAACCAATCCTTGTTCAGGGATTGGAGTTCTATGTTGTTTCACTTAGCCACGAGATTATAAGTGGATGTAGTTATGCATCCCCCTATCTCTCTCTCTGTATAAACTCTCGTGTTCTATCTGGTGATTAATATAATTGGGTTCAGGCGGACGTAAGCCCATCGTTGACGCCTCAAAAATAAAAAAACACCCAAAAATATGAAAGATCTCTAAAGGCAAAGTCTTCAAGAAGGAAACAATGCATAATCGTCGTTGCTCGATCCAAGCTCTTAGGTTTTTACCCTGAAGGAAGTCCGAGTTCTCAAAATAATTCCTTTAGCAAAGCAATTTCCAGGCACAACTAATGAAGGTAAGACCTTAGGTTTTCACCCTAAAAGTCACAACTCGATACGCGAGACGTGCCATCAAAATTGAAATCCTCCAGTGTTGACGCCTCACTTGTCAATGATGTTTTTGAAAATTATCAAACACTCGGCTAACTTCATCGCCTTAAAATCCCCGTATGACTAACTGATCCTCGGATCTCAACCACCACGATCTTCTCCCATACACTACGAGAATCGAGAAATCGAGGATCCATCGCAGGCAAAGCTCATGCGGTTGCAACGCTGGCCTCCAATTTGCAGCACCACGAGCGTACATTATGATGCTCCGTCGGTGTGTTTGGGGCTGGAAAGGAAAGAAACGAGAGAAAAATTAGAGACTTGCAGCAGTAAAGATGGTGATGATGGTGTCACGTACGGTAGTAACTGGTGGGCATCAACACACGATGAATGCCGTCCAGATCACAAGAGAGAGGCGATAGATCGGAGAGAAGGCAGAGGTAGGAGACGAAGAGGGTGAGACAAAATGAGTGGACCTCCCGTAAACAAATTAGAGATAATGTGTTTGTCAGTGCGTGAGATCCATATAGACATGTGGAATGTGGAGGTCGCGGTTGATTTCTTCAAACAATCAGCCGGATGATTTAAGCACTTTACCATGCTTTTTTCAGTGCATTGAAACTAGCAACAACTATCAACACAATGAATCTGAAACAAGCAGTGAGAACGAGCAACATCACATTATTCTTTTTTTCAGTATCTCCGTCGTTAGATCCGTGTGAAGGCGGAGCCCCGGAGGAAAAGAAAAGATGAGAATCGATTTATTTATTAAATGTCTCTTTATATATTGATCTCATGTACAGTGCCAATGGGTTTTAGAGGGACTGGGATGGGATGGTCCAACTGGTACCTCATGTAGCAGCTGAACCACCGCTATGAGTCTGCCGCGCGCGTAGGGGGGGGGGGTGTGTCAAGAAGAGCCCCGCCGCCGTTGGCGCCGACCGAGCTTTGCCCGGTCGTGCCCCAGGCGGCGGCAAAGGGGGTGGTAGAGGAGGAGGGGGGCTAGGGTCCCCCCTTAGTTGCAGCGGGGCGACACGAAAGGGACGAAAGGAGGAAGTCGTGATGGTCTTTTGAATACACTCTAGCTAGGGTAAAAATGTCCCCTAAAGCATTCTAAATTCTGGAAGAAACTATTGAATTACAATAGTGTATTGTAAACCTGTACTGTAATATTGATCAATATACAATACTTTTTTAGAACATAGCCGGTATAAAAAGCATGGTCTTCATGAAGACGAAACCCGTGGGTACTGCGCTTATTTTAAAGACGTCGTCATGGATCAGCTTTTCGTGTCAAGGCTCCGGGTGAAGACCTCTGTCCGACTGGACTCGACAGCAACGACACTCTACGCCGTCTTCCCTCTTGAAGAACGTTGTCGTGGAGCTTAGGTATGCTAAGATGTTGCGTGTGTGTGTTTAGTTTTTTTCGATGCTTTGTGTTGGATGTGTAGGGTGCCTGCATGCTTCGATTATCTTAGGAACAACTTTGTAAGGGAGCTACTTTACGATCATATATCGTTCGACCCTATACTTTGTTCATATCATTTATCTATAAAAGGAAGCGAAAGTCTATTTTAAGATAGTATACATGGTCATGTACTGTACGCACACAAATAACCATGCATGCATGATGCATGTAAAGACAATCACGTACGCATAGTACTATATTTAGCTAATATAGCACCTGTTTGAGAGCGTAAGTGCGTGACACTACCCTCCTATATATCGCTAGCTATGCTTGTTTACACCACCGATGAATTGCATGCGCGGTATCATCGATGCATGTTTCTTGGTTGATGTCTATGAGTTGTGACATCATCCTATCCTCTCTCCAGCTGCATGCCTGCTTGTGTCCCTTGTTTCTTCAGCTGAGCTTCGTCTTCTTCTTCCTTTACTCTGCACAACAATTCATCTCACGGTTGGTCTGTGAGTGACTGGGTCCATGTTATGGGGTTCCGTGGGTACGTAGAACATCCATACATATATGCACTGTACTACGTGTTTACGTGATTCCCTCAACGTACCATTAGTTTTCAGCCTCCGAGCATGTCTCCCCGCCGCCTTATCATGCTCATCATCGCCGTCGCCGCCTCCCTGAGCGTCGCGGCGGTCGGTCAGGCGGATTATCTGAAAAGGTGCTCAACCACGGGAAACTACACCGACGGCAGCCAGTACGAGCACAACCTGGAGAGCCTCGTGTCCACGCTGTCCGCCACCGCGGCCGCCAACGGCGCCAAAGACGGCAGGTGGTTCGCCGGCGCCGACGTGGGCACGGCGCCGGACCGGGTGTGGGGCCTCATCATGTGCTACGCCGACCGCACCGCGGTGCAGTGCCGGGACTGCCTCCGGAACGCCTCCCTCGCCTGGCTCACCGACGCCTGCCCCGGTGGTCCTGCTCACAGCCGGAACCTGAGCGTCACCTACGCCGACGGCGACGGCTGCCTCCTCCGTTACGCCGACGCGCCATTCCTCGGCTCCGCCGACGTCGGCGACTGGGTGTTCGTCTGGGCCGCGGCGTACGTCAACGCGACGGACGCGTACACGATGGACGCGGCGAGGTGGCGGCTGCTGAACGATCTCGCGGATAGGGCCGGCAACGACGGCGACCGGTGGCTGGCGGGCGGGGGCGCGAGGTACACGGACGCGCGAGGCGAGGAGCAGGCTCTCTACGGGTTCGTGCAGTGCACCATGGACTTGGAGGCGAGCGTGTGCACCAGGTGCCTCATGCTCGCGATCCCCCTCTTGTCCCGGCGCAACAACAGCATGTCCGTGGCGGGCTCCGTCAAGGGGTTCAGCTGCTACGTGAGGTACCAGTTGCACGATCCCATCCCAGTCCCTGCAAAAAAGCCCGCACCCCCAGGTAAATCTACATCAGATCACACTATAATAAATCCACACTTCATTCTAAAAAATAGTTACTGTAAATCGGTTGCTCATTTTTCTTTTCATTTCGCTGGTATATATATATTCATTGACTCAGGGGCTGCGCCTCCTCCACTCGGATCTGAGGACGACGGAGATACTGAAAGAAAAAAGAGTAATGTGTTGATGCTCGTTCTCGCTGCTTGTATCGGATTCGTCATCTTGATGTTTGTCGGTATTGTCAAGATAGTGAATAAAGCAGGCCCTTAGTTGTTTGTTTGAAACTGATAGTTTATCTAGTGGGCTTCAATGGACAGAAACAAGATGCGTATAGTTACGATATTTTTGAATTTGGTTTGTATTTTGATGTGCATGTAGTCGTGTATTGGTTTGTATATTTTTATTTTTGCTATAGAAACCGTCGACAAGATCCCCAAGCTTAACCATTGGTAGTCCATGAGCAAAGTTAAACTTAAACAATGGATGAGGAGTTACTGTAATGCTTTCACTGATCAAAACTACACACGCGTTCAATAAAAAAAATCTCTTTTGGATTGAAATAAATCGATTTAACTTTCAAACTCACCCATATTAAAGCATCTCCAGCCGTTCGGCCCCCCAAGCCGTTTTTCGGCGCTATTTTAGCGCCGCTTGGGGGGCGCCCGGGCGGCCAAAACGCTGGGGGTTGGCCGCCCCCCAGTCGCGGTCCCAAAGGCGGCCCCAACAGAACGACGATTTGCACATAAAGTTCGAATGGTCGTCTTCCCGCTTTAAAAACTGCAAAGTTCGACGATTAACACGCCATGGTTCGGCGATCAAACATGCCACAGGCGGCGTGATCTGCGGGGAACAAAAAAAAAAGCAGGCCGGCGATGGCTCAACAAAGGGGCCCGTCCAGGTCGACGGCAGAACCAATGTCCTCGTGGAATCCATCGGGAGGTGTGGACGGCGTGCCCAGGGTCGACGGCGTGCTCCTGGGCGAGGTGGGCGCAGCAGCCGACATAGTCGAGGAGGTGGGCGCAACAGCCGGCGTAGTCGAGGAGGGCGGCACGGGTGGCGCGACAACTGGCGACGTCAATTGGACCAAGATCTTGGCACGCTCGACGATGAACCACTCCCTGACCGACGCGTCCATCTTGGCCAAATTCATCGTCGCCATTGTCGCCAGGAAGGTGAGGTCAGTGTTCCTCTTCTTGCGGCGGCGTTTGTCCCGAGGAGGTCTAGCTTGGCGTCTTGCTTTGTCAGCAGCTCCGACCACCTCGCTTGGGCCTTTTCCTCCCTGATCGCGGCGTTGCTTGCGGCGTGGGCAATGCATTTCTCAATGGCCGACCGCAGCCTCTCGGCAGCCGGCGCCGCGGACTTCGCCGCCTTGGCCTTCTTGTTGCCCTCGGCCGGGTGCCCTGCAGACGCCGACGGTGTTCTTCGTCTTCGAGAGATGGACGCGGAGCTCCTTCCATTTTTCGGACGACTCGAGCCGGCTAAAGACGATGATGAACTTGAACTCGACGCCATTGTCCTCACGGAACATGGCGAACATGCGCGCGATCTGCATGGCGAGGTCAGGACAAACGAGTTCACGGCGAGTTCACGGCGAGTTCAACATGAGAGCGTACCTTTTGGTCATTGCTTGCGTCGCTTTCGGGCCTGGCATGCACCTTCTCCTGGATGCCGTGTCACTTGTTGCACGCCGCCTGGATGGCCGACCAGTGGGACGCCATGGATTTCGCGCCGCGGTCCATGAAGATGCCGACGAAGGCGGGGTCGACCTGCTTCCGCTCGTCGAACGCGGCCTTGACGCGGTTCCAGTACGTGTCGCCGTTCTGGTTGGCGCCGGTGATGGGGTCCAAACTCACCGTCTTACATGCTTCGGCGAGGCATTCGTCTTCCTTGGCCGACCACTTGACGCGGTTCAGCGCAACCTCGCCGTTCTTCCTCTTCTTCCTCCCTTTGACGACCTGCTCCTCGGGCGCCTCTTGTGTCTCCTCGATGTCGACCTCGTCGCCTTGTGTCTCTTCTTCGGCGCCGACGTCATGGGTGAAGTCGTCGTCCTGGGCGGCAAAAGCCTCGGAGCCGGCGAAAGACTCGGAGCCGACAGTGATGATGTGTTCCATCCCCGCGGTGAAAGACTCGGAGCCGGCGGTGAAGGGGATGGCTTCCCTGCGCAGCAGGGATGGGGTGGACGCGTAGGCCGGCGAGTAGGCAGGCGAGACGGAAGCCGACGTCGGGCGCAGGGGGCATGGGGGAAGGAGAGGTTGGGGTCGAAGCCGTTGGAATCAGGCAATTGTGTGCCCCCCATGCCGACGGCGTCGAAGGTGAGAAGTTAACGGCGGGGGAGGCGACGCTTTGGTGAGTTGGGGGGCGAAACTGCGACACACCAGAGCGGACAACCTCCGCCGCTGCAAGGGCCTCCCGCAGGTCGCTCCTGGCCACAACTGCCGCCTCTTGGATGGCCTCCAGATCCTTCGCCGCCTTCTGCTTGGCGACCTCCATGCTCTCCCGGAGGAGCTGGGCTTCGAGCCTGCTGCGCCGAGAAGACGACATCACCTCGCGGCGCAACTCGTCGGCCTTCCACCGGGCGTCCGTCCAACCCTCCGGCCTTGGTAGCGGCGCCCTCGGCTTCCTCTGCTTGGGGGCGGAGCTGGCTCATCGGCGCGACATGGGGCATATCTGGGGGGAAATGGCGGGAGCTAGGGGCGCGGGGGGGGGGGGGATGGAAAACGGCGGAGATGAGTTGTATCTCGCCGACAGAGCGGCCCCACGCGACGTTTCGTTTCGTCCGGCGTTTCCAAGAGCCTCCCCAGCGCGCTGGGGTCGGCTTGGGATCATCAGATCTACTTTCGGCCCAACCCGGCGCTAATTGGACTCTTGGGGGCGCGGTTGGGCGAATTTCGTCCGTCCGGAGCAAATAGCGCCGGCCAAAGCTGGCCACATGGGCCGGCCCGGGCCGGCACGACCCGATAGTCACAAAGCGGGCCAGGCACGACACGACCCATGTCGGCCCGGTTGCTTCACGGGCCGTGCCGTGACGGTACGCGTGCCACTGCGCTAGGCCCAGGCACGGCCCAATCTTATACAGGCCAGCCCGTTGGCCCGTTTAGCACGCCAATTTGTTTGTTTTTTTCCTATTTAAGCGTCTTATAACTATATTACGCCTGGAATGTTATATAAAAAAATAAAAAAATAAATAAAATACCTAAACGGGTCGTGCCGTGCCGGCCTGCGTGCCCAGCCTACAGGCCCAGGCACGGCACGGCCCGTACCGTGCCGGGCCGAAGATGGGTCGGGCCAAACAAACCGGGCTATCGTGCTGGCCCTTTTGGCCGGCCATGTGGTCAGCTTTGGCGCCGGCTTGGGGGCCTCTTGGAAGCGCGGCTGGACATGCTTTCAAATCCATGGGGTTACTTAGCCATCACTTGGGTCTTTGAGTATTTGAAAGGACAGCGTGATCAATAAAAAATAGTAGTGGCGCATCTTGGTGCTGGGCCGTGCCGTGCCGTGCGGCGGTGCCGGGTCGGCCCATCTAGCCAGCTCACGCGCACGCGCACCCGGTAGCATTTGGGAAAAAAATAAACTGTGAATTCATCTCCCTCCCATCTCGTCCCCCTCCCCGCTGCGAAAACAGAACGCAACATTCCAAATCCCCAAACCCCCTAACCGCCCCGCCGCCCCTCCAGCCATGGCCTCGAGCCCCCGCTCCGGCGACGCCGGCGCCGACAATCCCCCGGAGAGCGCCCCGGGTAACCCCACCGGACCCGATCCCCCGACCAATCCCCGCAGGTCGGACCCCATCCACCCGCATTCCCCGCCCCAAACATCTCGAGTTCCGATACGACTTCGCGCGTAGCCCTAACGCCGCCGGCTTCCTCCCCACAGGGATGACGACTCCCCGGCGCAGACTTCAGCGGCGGAGACACCGTCGGGCTATTCCGATGCGTCGGCGACGGGGACGGCGGAGGTCCCGTACCCGCCGCCGCTGCCGTTCCGCTCGAGCGCGCCCAAGAAGAGGCCTCTCTCGGTGGCGGACGAGAGGGGGTATCGCGAGAAGTCGATGCGCCATACGTGGGGCGGGCTGCGCCTCCCGGCGGCTAGCCCGGGCGCCGCGACGAGAGTGCCGCCTGATGAGCGGAGCTGGCCGCGCGTGGACTACTCCAAGTCGACGCCGCTCGCGGGGTCGCGGGAACCCAGCTCCAACGATGACAAGGACAAGGCGCCGCAAATCGTCGTGCTACAGCCAAAGGGGTTCGACGAGGGCTGCCCCGCCCAGAGGTGTGCGCTGCAGCTCTCAACGGAGTTCATTCGGCTGCTGAACCCGCAGGCGGTTTCTAGCGCCGCAACTGGAGCCGATCTGGACGGGGGACTGGATGACGAGGCGATTGACAATTTGCTGAATGAGGTGGGCATGGAGGTATGTCGTTTTCTTGTGTATGTTTCATTCATTTCATGGCGATATGAAATATGCTGGGAAAGAATTTTGATGATGCTCAGATTTGTCCCACCGATCAGCTCTTTCTTGGGAGTCGGATTATGTTGTGTATATATAATACACTGGTGAAATTCAACTTCTGAACTCGACTCAAATCTTTTTCAGGGAAATGTCTTTGTGATAAGGACTTGCTTGCCATGTTCTTGCATATGACGAATTCACGATGTCCTTGTTAGATTCTAGAGCGGCTTGCTAACGAAGTCCATGAGAATAGTTGTCCACTGTTTTTTACGGAAAATCCTCCTCTGTTATAAGAATGAATATTTCGCTAGATTTACATTCGTAGGATGTAAAATATGTCTTGTGATTCTGTATAGATGTACCGCCAATTGTATGGCAGCAGCATAATTGACTTGGCATCTCAACCAGATAGTTCCCCTCTTTTAGCATTTTATTTTGCGAGGGCCTCATTTAGCATTTCATGTGCTGAAACATATAGTTTTTTTTACTAAGCTGTGTAAACCCACTTTGCCATATAATGGCCATGATGAACAGAGTTTGCTGAACTGAGATCTATATACTCCACCCACATTAATTACTTTTGCTCTTCATCCATTTAGTACGTTTCTTTTTCTACAATACTCCACCCACCATGTAAGTGGTAGTATTTCTGTGTTTAGTTTTTACTCTGCCTCATGTTGTCGATTTCTATCATCATTTTATTTCCCCCCTTATCAAGTCCTATTTTCTCGGAACTAGACTCTTGAGTAAATAAAGAATCCATACGGGGCAATGACATATCCTGCAAACTTTGTAGGCCATTCTCAAAACATCGATACCAACAGTTTATTCCAAGGAGATTCTCTATGAGATCCTAATGGAGTGTGTTGGACGATACCCAGAGTGGCTGGAAGATAATAAAGACAAGGTAGTTAAGGAAAAACATGAGCAGTACCAGAAGCAGCTTCAACTCATGGTGCGCCTTGCTTTGGTTTATGATAAGGAGCCTGGGAATTTGTCCAACATTATGAAACTCATGTATAAGATCGGAGAATATGGTCCACCTCCCAGTGGTATCATTAATGCTATATCTCCTCGTCTTTATCAGAGTATCATGAAGCAACTGTAAGTCGTTAAACTATGGCTTAATGCTAGGATTGATATCCTCCGTGTTTAATATCGAATTTATTTCTGTAATTGTTAACTTGAACTTAGTTGAATAATTATTTTTCTGTAGAAAAAAGGGATGTTCCCATCAAATAGCAATGTCTCTCTTCGGTAGCATTGAAAATATTATTTCTGGAATATGTATGATCGACCCCAAACTTACCCTCTCGGTACTAACTATATAATTCGGATCAGCAGTCACAACCTTACTCTTTGGGATGAAGGCTTTTCGCCTGTATTTTTTGTTGCCTTGTAGATGAAAAGCCCAACTACAATCTTACCTGTAACCATGTTTTATTCTTTTTCTACCAACTAGGATGCTTGCTAGTTTAAGTTTTCAACTGTATTTAATGCATGTGCAGTTATATGGAAGTCTAAAACTCAAAAGTTGATTTTACTAACGACGGGTTGTTTTATATGAAAGTTATATGAAAAAAGGGTTGTTTTATTGTTAGCATTTTCTGCTCTTCTGAGTTTATTGGTGTATATAATTCTGGTCAGAGCCGCTGCTGGAGTAGTAGACATTTTGCACGATAAGGTGCTGCAACCCACCAAAGTACAGACAAAGGGCCTCCATGAGGGCTGCTCTGCACAGAGGTTGGCCGGAAAGGTGCCAACGGAGTTCATGCGGCGGCTGGACCCAGAGGTGGGTTCTGGCTTCGCAGCTGGAAGGGGTGTGGACAGCAGTCTGGTTCAGGATGCTATAAAATTTTTGCTGAATATGGAGGGCATGCAGGTATGTTGTTTTCTTTTGTATATTTCATGGTGATATGAAAATGCACCGGGAGAGAGTTTTGATGATGTACAGCTTTGTCTCACCGATCAGCTCTTTCTTCGGAGTCAGATTATATTGTATATAATGCACTGTGGTGAAATCCAACTTCTGAACTTGACTCAAATCTTTTTCAGCGAAATGTGTTTTTCATATATCGGGTTCGTATGCAAATTCATGATTTTCTTGTTAGATTCTAGAGCAGTTTGTTAACGACGGCCATAAGTATAGTTCTCCACTGTTTTTAGGGGAAATTTTCCAATGTTCTAAGAAGGAATATTTATCTTAATTTACATTCGTAGAATGTAAAAGATGTCTTGTGATTCTGTATAGTGGGACTGCTACTGTTATTTGAGTAGCATAATTGACCTGTCATCTCAACCAGATAGTTCTCCTCTTTTAGCATTTCATGTGCTGAAACATTGAGTTCTTTTAGTAAACTGAAACGTAAACCCTTTTTGCAATATAATGGCCTCGATAAACACAGTTTGCTGAACACACTTATGATCACAGGAAAAACTTTCTTTACCCCACCCCCCATATAAGTAGTAGTATTTCTATGTTTAGTTTTTTACTCTGCCTCATGTGGTGGATTCCTATCATCATTTTATTATTTTCCTTTATCAAGTCCTATTTTTCGGAATTAGCCTCTGAGTAAATAAACACTCCAGACGTGGTAATGACACATCCTGCAAACTTTGTAGGTCAATGTCAAGGAGATTCTTGATGAGTTACAAATGGAGTTTGTTCGACGATACTCAAAGTGGGTGGAAGATAATAAAGACAAGGTAGGTAAGGAAGAAGATGAGCAATACCAGAAGCAGCTTCAACTCGTGGTGCGCCTTACTACTGTTTATGATGAAAAGCCTGAGAATTATTCCAAGATGTTGAAACTCATGTACAAGATCAGAGAATGTGGTCCACCACTCAGTGATGTCATTCATGCTATATCTTCTCCTCTTTATCAGAGTACCATGGTGCAACAGTAAGTCATTAAATTGCGGCTTAACGCTTGGATTGATATCCTCTTTGGTTAATTTTGATTATATTTCTGTAACTCTTAACTTGAATTTAATTGAATCATTATGCTTCTGTAGAAAAGAGGGAAGTTCAGCAATGTCTTTCTTTGGTAGTATTGGAAACAATAATTCTGGAACTCGTATGATCCACGCCAAAATTACCCTCTCCGTAGTAACTATATAATTCTGGTCAGCAGCCCACGATCTTACCTTCTTGGAATGGAAGCCTTTCGCCTGGATCTATAAATAAGGCCTTGTATATAAAAAGCCGAACTACGATCTTACTTGCAAGCGTATTTTATTCTTTTTCTACACAACTAGGATGCTTGCTAGTTTACGTTTTCAACTGTATTTATTGCAAGAGCAGCTATGTGGGATTCCAAAACTCGAAAGTAGATTTTACTAAGGGTTATTTTTATTGTTAGCATTTTCTTTTCTTTTGAGTTTATTGGTGTATATAATCCTGTCCAGCGCCGCTGTTGGAGTAGCAGACGTTTTGCACGATAAGGTGCCGCAAGTCATCGAAGTACAGACAAAGGGGCTCCATGAGGGCTTCTCTGCCCAGAGGTTGGTCGGGCAGGTCTCAACGGAGTTCATGCAGCCGCTGGACCCAGAGGCGGGTTCTGGCACCGCAGTTGGAAGTGATCTGGACGGGAAGCTAGTTCAGGATGCTATAGTAAATTTGCTGAACGGGGAGGGCATGCAGGTATGTTGTTTTCTTGTTTATGTTTGATGGAGATATGAAATACAGTGGGAGAGAGTTTTGATAATGTGCAGCTTTGTCTCACCAATTAGCTCTTTATTCGGAGTCAGATTGTATTGTATATAATGCACTGTGGTGAAATCCAACTTCTGAACTTGACTCAATCTTTTTCAGGGAAATGTGTTTGTGATATATCGGGAAGCACTTCCTTGCCATGTTCTTTCATATGATGAATTCACAATGACCTTGTTAAATTCTACAGCAGTTTGCTAACTGACGGCTACAAGAATAATTCTCCACTGTTTTAAGGAAAAGAATAATTCTCCACTATTTTAAGAAGGGATATTTCTCTAAATTTACATTCGTAGGATGTAAAATGTCTTGTGATTCTATACAGTGGGGCTGCTACTTATCTGGGAGCAGCATAATTGACTTGGCATCTCAACTAGATAGTTCCCTTCTTTTGGCAGTTCATTTTCTGAAATGATAAAGAGTTTTTTTACCAAATTGAAACGTATCCCACTTTTGCAAGATAATTGACACCTTAGCCTTTGTTTCTAAGATGAACAGAGCTTAACTGAGATATATCTATATGATAAAGGGTTAATGCCCCTTTCCCTCAATAATTACTCTGTCCTATATGCCCATTGGTATGTTCCTTTTTCTGCAATAAGTACTGTGGATCCAAACATTGTTACGAAGAATGGAAAAACTTTTTTATCCCACCACTCATGTAAGATGTAATTATTATTTTTGTGTTTCTCTTAGTTTTTACTCTTCCTCATGTTGTGGATTCCTTTCATCGTTTTATTTTACTTCTATATCAAGTCCTCTTTTTTCGGAATCAGCCTCAGAGTAAATAAATACTCCAGACGGGGCAATGACACATCCTGCAAACTTCGTAGGACATTGTCAAGACATCGATACCAAAAGTTTATTCCAAGGAGGTTTTTTATGAGCTCATAATGGCGTATGTTGGACAATACCCAAAGTGGCTGGAAGATAATGAAGACAAGTTAGGTAAGGAAAACCATGAGCAGTACATGGTGCAGTTTCAGTTCATGGTGGACCTTACTAATGTTTATGAGGAAGAGCCTGAGAATTTCTCCAAGATAATGAAACTCATGTACAAGATCAGAAAGTATGGTCCAACTCCAAGTGGTGTCATTGATGCTGTATCTCCTTGCCTTTATCAGAGTACCATGGAGCAACTGTAAGTCCTTAGCTATTTACTCTCTATCATTATATGTGACTCAGTCGATTGATTCTTAGTTTCAAACTATGGCTTAATGTTAGGAGGGATATCCTTTGTATTTAATTTAGATTTTATTGTACAACTGTTAACTTGATTTTAGTTGAACAATTGTTAACTTAACGCTAAGTATTATGTTACTAATTGAAGCATCATTGCTCTCAGTGCTCTGTTATCTGAGTTGAGATGTACTAGTGCTTTACATATTGGTACTACCTTATTAACCACACATTTTCCGCAAAGTAGAATAGTTATATGCGGTTTGCAAACAACACATTTGACTTGATAGGATCCCCTCTACCTTGTAGGTTTACTGGGATGGTGGAGCTGCTGCAGGATTTGGACAAATTGTTCCGTGTGCATACCAGTCCTTCCGCCACATCAACATGAAGCAGTGTGGACCTGTGTTGTATATTGTATACATACATGAACATGATACATCTACCCTGTCCTCTGCAAAGCATCAGTATATACTAGGCGTACATATAACGAATTTCACCATTGCTGTTTAGTTGTGGAGATTACACGAACAATTTTGGTAACACCGCATGCAGATCTGGTACACAGCCAGCTGTGCCTGTGCTAACTACTAGGTTTAAATCGATGAAATGAAATGAAACGAATAACTATACTGTACTGGTTCCTTGATATCTGTGCTATTCTTGTATATATGCCTGTGAATGTGATGATGTACGAGTGCATCTTGTTGTCTGTCGCAATCTTATCTGTGGTGCTGGAAACTGTTTGGGAGTTCAGATCAGACATCAGGTGTGAGCCAGTGGAAGCCGTTGACGAAGCTCTTGCCGAGGAACGGGCGGGCGGCGAAGTAGTCGAGCTCCCGCGCCCACGGCACACCGTGCACGGCGTCGGCGCCAGGCCCCCAGTTCCTGTACATCCCGAAGAAGGCCGTCCTGTACGTATGTAACAAGTGCAGGTTAGTGTTGCTCAACTTGTGCTGTGAGTGTTCTCAACATATATCTATGCAGATGCAGTAGTAATACTACTTGTTGCTCTTACATGCTCTTGTTGCTGGCATGGTCCCAGTCGTCCCAGGCGCGGGGCGCGACGACGTTGTCGAAGTAGGTGTAGGCGTAGACGATGCGGGAGTACTGCCCCATGGCCCTCCCCACGTAGAGCATCCCCGTGCCGGTCACCCTGCAGTTGACGAAGGCGAAGCCGGTGCGCTCGCACGGCCCCTGCCGGCCGTGCGCCGCCACCGACCCGAACCGCTGCGCCGTCGAGTGCAGCTCGCAGTCCTGCTCCATCGATCGATCGTACGTGTTTTAATTCACAAGCCTAGAGTGATCTGAGCACGCCACATACGTAGTATTTTCTTCAAGTAGTAGGAAGATACGTAGTAGTACCTTGTAGAGGGAGCGTCCGTTGCCGAAGATGAAGTCGATGGAGCCCTGGATGAAGCAGTCGCGGAAGTAGTGCCGGCCGGCGTCGTCGCACAGCGTGTCCTGCGCCCCGTAGAACCCGCACCCGAAGAAGTAGGCCTTGTCGCCGGAGATGCGCAACGCCACCGCCTGCCCCCCTTGCGCGCCGGGCAATGGTGCCGGAGCCGTGTTCTGTCAAACCATAGGAACACAGCGTCAGTCAAGTTTCATCAGATTGTTCCAGCCAGCCTCACGAGTCACGAGCAAGATAAAGTGGCCTCGTTTTCGCTCCGGCCAGTCATCCTCTCCGGCGCCGTAGACGCCCGGTTAGTTTGCCTGCTCCAAGCAAAACTCAAAACACATCATGCATGCATGTACCACTATACTACTAGTACATGATTTCAAAATGTCAAACGAACAAGGAGGTACACAGCACAGAGACTTGTGACCCTGACTGAAGCTTGTTGTCACTTTGTCTGCATGCCCGCCTGCACAGTGCAGCACTGCGACGGTACGCATCGACGCATGCAGCACGGCATGGGCCTCGACCATCTGTTTGTTTGTGCCTCCCTCCCTTGTGACTCGTGTCGCGTTCATGCATGGACCACTGTGGCGACTGACTCACCTTGAAGCTGATGTTCTTAGCGGTGAAATAGTTTGAGAGAACGGTTACGGAGGCGGTGTTGTAGGTGCGGAGCTGCTGCCCGTCGGCGCCGCGGTCGCTCGCCCTGTCGTGCCACTCCACCACCGTCGCCTCCCGCCCCGCGCCCTCCATCGTGATGTACGGCTTCGACGCCGGCACCACCACCTTCTCTCTGCGTGCGCATCAACCATCAACCAACAATGTCAAAACTAGCTAGCCCAGTCAGGAAGAAAAGGCACTCACGGGGTGGCAAAAGCACGATGAGCTAGCTTACATGTAGGATCCGGCGTTGATCTGCATGATGACGCGCACCGTGTTGTTCACCGGCACGGAGTCGACGGCCTGCTGGATGGACAGGAAGTCGCCGGCGCCGCTCGCGTCCACCACCATCCTCCGCACGCCCACCGGCTGCCTGTACTGGTGGTGCCCGCGCCTCGCGCTCTCGCACGTCGTCGTCGTCTGGCACGCCGACACCGGGAGGAGGCTCGCCAGCGTCGCCGCCAGCACCACCGCTTGCAAGAACGGACGAGACATCTGATTCACCGTCGATCTCGTGCGTGTGCGTGTGCGTGTGCCAATGTTCTTCTTAGTGTCTGTGTGCCTAGCTATAGCTTGTCACTCTCTAGCTTTCACTGGCAGTGCTCTCTAGCTACCTCTCTCCTTCACTTGCATGCGTGCATGCCGAGTGTATGGTGACCGTGCGTGAGAGCAAGCTAGCTAGTAGGCTCTTTCCCACGGCGGAGAGGCTTGGAATTTATAGAGGCGGTAGGAGAATAGTGAATAATGGAGGAGAGAGTCCGGAGCCCGGGTTGCACCAAAGTCCAAATACTATAGCTGTTGCATGGAGCGGCCTGTTTTGGAACTTCTGTCTTGGGGCGACGCCAACGGTCATGCATGCTTTGCCTAGCTAGGTCTTATTAGTACCTGCATTGCATTGCATGGTAGCTAGCTAGCTATGAGCAAGGCATAATTCTGCGTTAACATTTTTAGGTAAAGAAGAGGGAGATTTTTAAGGAGCGCCCGGCCGTGTGATCCGATTTCTGTCTAATAAGCCGGATGGTCCGTGAAATCTAGGTCGACTCTCTTTTTCACTAACAAAAATATGGTCTCACTACACCATTGCTGAGCTATGTTTTGCACCCCAAAATTAAACCGAAAATCATGTACTGTATATGCTTTATGACGTGCGTGGCATATCAGCTTTTCCGGATCCCTGAGACGGGAGGGATGGTCCTCAATTCTGATGTACCGTGGGCCTCCCTGGAACGGTAGATTGGATGGAGACAAGAGCGCCTGCACTGCATTGCATTGATAGGAGCACCAAGCCACCAACAGCAGCAATATACATGCACCGATTACTGCCGATTTTTTACACTGTACATCAGCCTCAGGAAATGGCACTGCAAAACTCACGGGATAGAACAGTACACCGCACAAAAACCTCTTCTTCCTTCCTAGTATCCGTTGCAGGCTTACAGCCAAGGCACTAAATTAATGCAAGATCCTTGAAGGGCATATATATATAATCTGGATGGCAATTTAGAGCGAACATTCGCTCCGCAAGTGCGAACGTTTTTATGGCAATTCGCAGTACAAACGCATGATAACTGTAATACAAACGCATGACAACTCGCTGCATTTTTAAGTTTTTATAAAAATCATGTGCTCTAAATTGCCATGCGTTTATACTACAATTGCCATGTAAATGTTCGATTTTGCCATGCCATCTGCGTTTGCTATTGGGCTAAGTTGCATGAATCTACAACTCGCATCGGTCGATTTTCAAGCACAACGCGAGGGCAATGCGCGCCAGCGAGGCATGCGGGTGCTCGACAAGGGCGGTTCAAGTGTAACTTGGAGGTGTCAAACTATAGTCGTATGAATACATGGTGATGTGTCATTCCATCTAGGGAAAAGCTAGGTAGCGCCGCCGCATACTAGCGTTTTCATGCGGCGGCCAGCAGCTAGCGGTTGTACGTTTCGAAACGTAAGCGTTCAAAATTAACAGGAAATCCACTAGCGAGAATTCACTGTTCGTTATAACTGATGCACGATAAACGATGCAACGTATTAAAAATAATATTGATAAATGTTATTTTTCGGTAAACAGATGTATTTATATATATTTTAGTGCTAAGCACATTCATTTTAGTGCTATATGCACCCACTTTTTAGCGCTAAGCACATTCGATGATGACGGCACTACGTTAAAAAAACTACCATTGATGCTTGATTTTTGTTACAATAAAAAATGATGAAGTATGATTACCGATGACGGGCTGCAATTTTTATTGCAATCACTAGCAAAAAGTGCTACTACCCGCAATTACTTCTGGCAAAAAGTGTTTTTAGTTGTCAGAATTTTAATACTCCCTCCGACCCAAATTAATTGACGCACATTTACTATATCTTTAGTACAAAGTTATACTAAGTGTGCGTCAATTAATACGAATCAGAAGGAGTACTTGGTTTCCATATTTTAGAGTTTTTAGTTGCTGCTTTTTCTAATACTTGGTTGTCACATTTAGGCCTAGTTTGGCAGCAAAGTTTTTCTAAAACTGAAGTACTCTAAAACCAAAGTATTCCATCACCTGGCTAACAAATACCATAGTTTTTCTCCTTTCTCAGTTTTTGAAAAAAGAGGATCAGACCTCTTTCTCAAATACTTCAAAAAAATCACAGTTTTAGAGAATACTTTAGTTTTAAAACCACAGTAATTATTGACCCCAAACACCTTAAAGTATTTAACACTTCATTATTTTGAGAAACTGAAGTATTCTCTAAATACTTCAAAAATACTTTGCTGCCAAACTAGGCCTTAGTGTTTTCAGTTATCAGAATTGTAATACCTGGTTTCCACATTTCAAAGTTTTTAGTTGCCACTTTTTGTAATACTTGGTTGTCACATTCAGTGTTTTTAGTTGTTAGAATTGTAATACCCAATTGTCACATTTAGTGTCATTCATGTATGATAGTGTTTTAACAATCAAGTTGGTATAATCTGGCAACTGTAATGCGGCAAGTATTGATAAAAAAAAGTTTTAACAATCAAGTTGGCAAAATTTGGTAACTATATGAATAATTATCAGGTAAACAGAACAGTAATGTGGCAAATACCGATGAAAAAGAAAGTTTTTTAAAACATATTGACATGAGATCTAGTTTCGAAGATCTCGTCGCGAGAAAGCTAATGGTGAAAACAGATCATCAATCGGGTTAACGGTTTAAGAAATAAAACTTTTCAAAAATTAAAAGATGCAAAAGCTAGTCATTTTTGCTAATGTGCTAAGTGGTACTTAGAGAAAAAGAGAGCCGCCGCACCATAAGCCAGGGGTACGGCGCCGCTCCGTAGTGGCGTCCTTCTATCTATGGCTCAACCAAGGACTTCCATCCATGTATTGGGATTCTTTAGCCTTTCGATTAACCCTATATATAATCTCAGAATAAAACTCATCTTCTCCACGTAGAAAAAGTCGCAGACAGCCTGCCTGAATCTTAATTAGCAGCCGAAATACTTCAAGGCACACTAAACCAATGTATGCGAGAACCGGAAACTGGAGGAGTGATCCAAGGACGAAAGAGCACACGATCGACGCGCCCATGCACATGCTGCCATGCACGGAAAGCTAAAGAGAACCTCGCTGCTTTGGGGCAGATGGAGCCGCAAAGCTCAAGCCCTTTTGCTCTTTGTCCCTTGACCGATTATTGGCAGTTGATGAGGGATCGTGAATATTATTACTAGTGCTAGTATCTGTTATGACGACGACGAGTGTATGTATGTAGGAGGACGATCGACTACCTGTGGGTGTAGGACCGGATGAGACGATGCTGTGAAAAAGCATGCAGCAGGCGCGCGCATTGAGATTGAGAATATATAGACCTCGCCTTTTGGGTTGGGATCCATGCAGCAGCAGCACCCCGCTTTTATCATCCATCCCTTTTCACAGTGCATGCAATTCAGAGACGTGACTGAAAGCTGTGTAGTAGGCTTGGGTCGCCAGATTCAGAGACGCCTTGGAGCATCTTTAATAGTTTGTATGTAAATGATGTTGATAAAGTGTACATGTCATCAACCAACAAACTATCATACAAATATTTCAATGGATTGTATGTAAGACATCCAATAAAGAGTGATAAAGTAAATGTGGTTACAGTATATTCTACCTTGAAGTTTGTGCAAGAGGTGTTGGTTAATCTACATACAACTTTACTTTCTCACCTCATTTATTGCATGACACATCATCATCATATCCTAGATGGCAAACTTATCAACACCCATCTTATAACCATTGAAGATGCACTTACTCATATCATATGCACCCTCCGTCGATCATCTGTTCAACTGCTAGCTACTACGTAGTACCTAGCATGGATGATTGGGTGAACGAGAAACGCGGATGACCTTTGAAAGAAATTTCAGCAAATTTTAACCCTCAAAAGAAAACATTTTAAAAACTAACCCAAAAAAATAGCTTTTGCCATCCTGGCGCTATCCTATATACGGTAACGCCATGAACGACGGTGCTACCAATCCTATCATTGTGGCGAGCAAATCCCTTTGCTCTTTTTTTTTTTGATAAAAGATAGAGCCCTCTTTGATTTCATATATATAAATCGGACCCCTTTGGTAGGGTAGCACCATCAGCCCGGGTGCTTAGGGTAGCGTCCCTTATTACGCTGCTATCGTACCCGCTCGCCTTCATGGTAGGGGTGATAGCGCCACCGACCATGGTGTTACCTCATAAAGGATATCACCGTGGTAGCGGAAGCTATCTACTTGTTTTAGTTTCGTAATAGTTTCACATTTGGGTTAAAGTGTGCTAAAGATTTATTCAAAGGTCAATTTTGTTGTTGTTTTTTGCCGAGAAACGGAAGCGAACGTTTCCTCAGAAATGAATAGGGCAGCAGACGACAGTCGGACAGAGCAACGCCAAGCAGGAAAGTCTGGCATCGATGCTAGAAGAACCACAAACTCATGGAGCATGCACGAACCACCGCCCAGACCGCTCCATTTCTCCACACGGCGCGCGCGGTGACCACACCATCGCCGTGCATGCATGCGCTGCGGCCGGAGGCGGCGGTACGCCATGACAGTAGAGCAACGGTCACTTTTACAACGCGTGCGGAGGCCACCAAGGCGCCGCTCGAGACGGCATGGCGGCGACGGGACGTGGGGATGTCATGTCCTGGCGTGCATGGGAGCTAGAGAGGGAGCGGGGCATGCACGGCCATGGCCTACCGTACCGTACCGCCGTGAGTCACACGGCCCGTGGTTTTGTTTGTACGCTAGCGGAGCGTCGTGGCCCTGGAATGGAAGAAAAAGAGATGCGGTTTTTGAAACGTTTGAAGCTGTCGGGCGGCATGGCATGGCATGCTCTATGATGCCATAGCTTGCCGAGAACGACGCATCAGGATGCATGGGTGGAGGGCGTATCGGATCCGAGCTCCATCGATCTCTGAAACAGACAAATTCGTAAGGAGGAGGGTGGGGGCTTGGCTATGGCTTGCAACATCCGGGTTCGCTTTTCTTCCCTTGTGTGTGGCCACTACCGTAAAAGCATTTTTGCTTTAATCACCTCACCTTTGGCTGGCACAGGAGAATTTAGTTGAGCACGCACTTGTTGGGTCCGTACGCGTGGTCGATGGTTTTGAGTGACGCCGTGACTGCGGGAGGGAATATATACTCGCACGCTGTAGGTCCATTTGCCGGATTTCAATGAGTTCATCATCGACCCCCTAACCTCTAAAACGAATGCAGTATCGGTTTAGATAGAGGATCAGTTCCCAACGTTGATGTGTGAGTTAGACATCTTACGGTAAGTTCGCATAAATTCGAATGTAATTTACATAAATCGGACATATTTCATGCAAACCAAACGATGCAAACCAGACAATTCCATCTATTCCAAGTCAGATCAAACCTAACCTCCCGTCCCCGCCTCGCGCCGCCTCCCCGGGCGCGCCCCCCCCCCCGCCTCCTTCCCTTGCCCCCACCTCCGTCCTCTCTCCCCTGCCACCGCCCGAGGAGGCCCCCGGGTCTGGCCGGGTGGTTTCGGTGGCGGCGGGTCTTCCTTTCCCCCGCGCACGGCGGCCTTCCCGGGGCAGGCGTCGTCGGCGGGTGCGCCTAGGCCGGCGGTGGTCCGGCGTCCTAGCGGCTCGCGCGGTGGAGATGCCGCCGCTTGGTGGCGGGGCGGCCTGGTGGCGCAGGTGGCCGGCGGCGCGACCCCGGCCCAGATCTGGGCCCTTAGGGCCCCATCTGGGTCCTAGCGGGCCGGCGCCGGCGTGGCTTTGCTGCCTTCGGTGCGGCGAAGTAGAGAAGCGTCTCGGACAAGGAGCGGCGGCGTCGTCGGTATGCCTTCTGCATCGTGGCGGCGGGAGGCTTTGCTCAGACTGCTGCGTCCGATCGGATCCCGTCGTGGGTGACGGTGGAGGTTGGGCCCTCCCGCGTGCTGACGGTGCTGCTTCTTCGAGTCCCGGCTCCTCTTCTTCGTTGTGCAGGTCTCACTTCGCGGTGCCAGGGTGAGACATCGTGGGAGACTCAAGACCGTGTGGGCGCAGGGTGGTGGACGGTATGGTGGCGTGCTCCGAAGCGCTCGGGGTGATGGTTGGGATCGGGAGAAATCCTTGTCGGCCTCGCCGACTCCGACGCGGTGCCGCCTGAGGGTGCCACCGGACCTTCCTGAAGGGCGTTGGATGCCACCCTTCCTTTCTCCTCGTCATGTACCGGGGAAAACCCTTGCAGCAGCGTCGTCTTCGTCGTGTTCCTCCTTGGAGGTGTTGTGTGGTACCGACGCTTCGGAGCCGGAGCTTGGTGGATGTTCCGGTGGGCGCAATGGTCGCGAGTCTTCCTCGTTTTTTGTTGATCCGCCGTTGTCGGCATTTGTTTCTTTTATGTTTTCTCTTTCGTTTCTTTTGGGTGTGCATGTGCTGCTTCCGCCCTAGCACCTATCTTTGATTGTATCGGGGTCGGTTGCTTTGTAATACAAAGCGGGGGGAAAACCTTTTTTGGTCATCTATTCCAGGTCATTGAAATAGAAGCTCTCAAACACGAAGATCGGGCGGGGAAGAAGCTCGGGGTAGACCTCACAGAAGGCACGACAAGACGGTCTTATGTACCAAGTTGTCTCATCTACGGGGTTACTGTAGGAGAAGATGCACGATGCCAACCGAAGGAGAAGTGCATCTAGGCGGGCCGCCGTGCAGGAGCCGCTTCCGCCACGAGGCTGAAGTATGAAGCGACAGTCGACGTACATGCTCCGCCTGAGCCTTCTGCCAGAGCACAACGCTTGCACGTGATAGTTATTCGGCGTGCAACCCCTCAAATGAGGAGAGGTGCTATCGTAATGGCTGCCAAAGCCATCGCTGCACCAGCTTTTTAAGGATGTTGCTCGGCCGACAAAACATCCGTCTTCTCCAATAACAAGATCGAGAACTTGCCCGACGAGGACGAGACCTAGAAGCCGCTGTATTCTTGAATCGTCCAGATCGGACAAGAAACTCATGATGAACAAGAGTGTATTTTTTTGAGGCAATGAACAAGTGTGTTGAGTTTGGACTTTGGGTAAGAGATAAATGCCCAATTAATATTAAGTGGGGAAATGTTGGGTAAAATATGTAGGTTCAAGCCGGCCCATCAATTTTCAACGCAGCCGAATTAATATTAAGTGGGGAAATGTTGGGTAAAATATGTAGGTTCAAGCCGGCCCATCGGCGTTGAAAATTGATGGGCCGGCTTGAACCGACATATTTTACCCAACATTTCCCCACTTAATATTAATTGGGCATTTATAAGTTGACATGCGTGCCCTTGCTCTTTTACAACCCAACAGCCCAGTAGCAATCAAGCATGGCCGGCTCTTTGCCGGCTAGGGGGTCGGTTATGAGAGTCAAACATGGTCAATCACTAATTAGCGAAACCTAAATCTAAAAAAAAAACTAACTTGCGAAACCTAAAAAAACTAATTTGTGGCCATTCTCCTGTGCGGCTCCATAGAGGTCATTTTTGATGTTTCTTTGGATCCTCCACATGTGGCATTTTACCTGTCCCGCGCGAAACAACAACTGTGGCTGCGCGCGGACCTGTGGCTGGACTGTGGCTAAAAAAAATTATGGTTGCGACTGAAAAAACTGTAGCTGCGCGTTGTGTGTCCAAAACGTGTCACATGTCGATCGCAGAGGGATCAAAGAAAAACACCAAAACACCAAAACGTATCAAAACGTGACACCTGACATGCTAAAAACGCGCAAGTGACCTCTATAACGGGTTACCTCTAATTGCTCTCTCAAGCATGGCCTTCTGTTCCCCGTAGACACTTCACGCGTTTATTACCTGGCCCTAAAAAACGCGTTTATTATCTCGCACGACAAAAGCTACTCAAGCGGCTGATTCCTTATTTTGCGTCGACGGTGCGTCTAACGCCAGGATTTGATCGCCTAAATGCCAATCGATCAGGAAAACAATCCTTAGAGCATCTTCAGTCTCTGCCCCAAAGGCCCCTAAAACGCCTTTTTCTGCGTCGGGCGGACGAAATTCGCCCAGCCACGCTCTAAGAGTCCGTTTAGCGTCGGATTGGGTCAAAAGTGAATCCGACGATCCCAAGCCAAACCCAGCGCCCTGGGGGTCTTTTGGGGGCGCCGGATGAAACGAAACGACACGTGGGGCCGCTCTGTCGGCGTGATATACCTTTCCCTCCCGCCGTTTTCTCCCCTCCCCCCGCCATTTGTCCCGGCTCCCGCCATTTCCCCCAGATCTCCCCCATGGCGCCGAAGAAGAAATACGAGGCCCCTCGCCGCGTTGACGGTGCACCAGTTCCGCCGACCAAGCAGCCCAGTAAGCCGAGAGCGCCGCCACCAAGGCCGGAGGGCTTTAGGGACACCGAGTGGCTCGCCGACCAACATCGCCGCTCGGTGTCCACGACCGAACGGTGCAACCGCCTTTTCAGCCAGAAGTCCCGGGAGATCATGGAGGCCACGCAGGTGGCGGCGATGAAAGCCGCGGCGGCGGCGGCGAGGCGTGAGCTCCAGGACACACTCGCGCAGGCTGCGGCGGCCAAGGAGGCAATTGCGGCGGCGGCGGCTCTCCGCTCCGGCGGGGTGCTGTTCCCTCTCCCAACTCAGCAGAGCGTCACCTCCCCGCCGGCAACTTCTCGCCTTCTACGCCGTCGGCATGGGCGGCGTCGCCTGACCACAGCGGCTGCAACCCCAACCTCGCCTTCCCTCACATGCCTCTGCCGCGGACAACCTCGGCGTCCTGCTCGCCGGTCTACTCGCCGGCCTACGCGACTACATCTGCCCGTCCTTGCTGCGCCGAGAATCCATCCCGTTCTCCACGGAGATGGAGGACATCATCGCCGCGGGGTCCGAGGCACACGTCGCCGTCGGTTCAGAGGCGTTCTTCGTCGGGGACACCGACTTCGCCCAGCGCGCCGACGAGGAGACGCAAGACTTTGAGGTGGACGACGAAGAAGAGACCCAGAAAGCGCTGGAGGAGTTGGCCGGCAAAGGAAAGAAGAAGAGGAAGAGCGGCGAGCCGTCCTTGAACCGCTACAAGTGGACGGCCAAGGAGGACGAGTGCCTCGCCGAGGCATGGAGGATGGTGAGCTTGGACCCCATCACCGGCTCCAACCAAAACGGCGACACGTACTCGAAGTGGATCAAGGCGACTTTCGATGAGCGCAAGATGGTCGACCCCAAATTCAAAGACGTCTACATGGAGCGCGGCGCGAAAGCCATGTCAAACCACTGGGCGGCGGTCCAGACGGCGTGCAACAAGTGGCACAACATCCAAGAGGAGGTGAACGCTCGGCCGGAAAGCGGCGCCAGCGCAGATCAAAAGGTATGATCTCGACGCGAACTCGCCGCAATCTCGCCTACACTGACATCTGTTTTGTAGTACGCGCGCATGTTCAAAATGTATCGAGATGACACCCGCATGGAATTCAAGTTCATCCACGTCTTCCCGCTGATCGAGACGTGCGACAAATGGTCGGAATGCCGCCTGATGCTCGCCAAGACCAAGAACGGCGTCTACGACCCAGATGCGCCGGCAGCGGCGGCTTCTGAAGGGCGGCCCGCCGAGGGAAACAAGAAGGCCAAGGCGTCGAAGGCTGCGGCGCCGGCTGCCGAGCGGCTACAGTCGGCCATCGAAAAATGCATCGCCGACGCCTCAAGCAACGCCGCGATCAGGGAGGAGACGTCCAGGGCGAGGTGGGCCGAGCTGTTGGACAAGCAGGACGCCAAGCTTGACCTCCTGAGGAACACTGCCGCCTCCAAGAAGAGGAACACCGATCTCGCCTTCCTGTCGACAATGGCGACGATGGATTTGCCCCAGATGAGGGCCTGGCTCGTCTCCGAGCGCGACAAGATCTTGCCCCAGATAGCGCCGCCCGTTGTCACGCCGCCCGCGCCCCCACAGCCCCGCCTGCGCTGGACGTGCCTACCTCGCCCAAGAGCACGCCGTCGACTCTGGACACGCCGTCCACGCCGGTTGAGACATTCGGCGAGCCACTGGCTTCTGCGGTTGACCTGAACGGCCCGCTTTGAGCTGCCGGCCGGCCTAATTTTTTGTTCCCCGCGTAGATCATGCCGCCTGTGGCGTGTTTGATCTCCGAACCATGACATGTTGGTCGCCGAACTTTGTTGTTTTTTGAAGCGGGAAGAAAACTATTCGAACTTGTGTGCGCGTCGCCGTTTTTCTTGGGTCCGCCCTTGGGGACGCGGCTGGGGAAACTCGCCCCAAGCGTTAATCGCCGCCCGAGCGCCCCCAAGCGGCGCTAAAATAGCGCCGAAAATCGCTTTGGGGGGCGAACGGCTGGAGATGCTCTATCGACGCCTTGCTTTAGCGTCCCGCGTTTTTACTTTTATTTTTGCAGGAAAGTTGTAATCCTAATTGGAAACGGATACGCAGGCGATTCGGAATCCCAGCCGTTTTCGGTTCGATCCTGGAAAATCCGGCGATGCCGATGCCACATATAATTAGTCGCCGAGCCCTCAACCTGGAACGTAGGCAGGTTTGGATCGTAATACGAATCTTAGAGGAAGAAAATCGCCAGCCCCGGCCATATGACAGCGGCGATGGGCGGAGACAAATCAGATTACAATACGTCTGAGCTGCAAATCGAGGAGCTATGTGAGAAGCGGATGGTGTGGACTGCCGAGGACGAGGAAAAGATGGACGGAGGTCCCATCATCTCCGAGCGGAACATCAAGAAGCTCTGCAAGGAACTGGAGGCGACGCTGTCTTACCTCACAATTGACATCGAACCGGCAGCCCCACTCAGGGACGCGTCGCCGGAGACGATTCACGCCATCTTAGAGCAGTTTAAAGCTGTGTGCCGCCACACGACGAAGCTCAGAATGCAGTTGCTTCCTTTCAAAGAAAGGTACGAGGAGGAGCAGTCTAGGAGGGATTCGTACGAGGGGTTGAGCGAGGAAGAAAAGGCCACGAAGATGATCGACAAGGAGGACAAGTTTTTCGATAGCTACCGTGAAGGCACCGAGTTCTCATCCCCCCGAGTTTCCTTTGAGCAGCAAAGTAAGTCACTCCAGGCTAAAACGTCGTCGTAATACTTGTTCCTTCCTAAATTCTATGAGTAGTATATGGACACTATAATTAATCTGATTGATTTGGTTAATTGTTTCTGCAGCCACATTGAGCTCCATGCATTTCACGCATTACATACCCGGGCAGGACCTACCCTACTATGTCGATACACAAGGAATCAGCCTTCAAGTCTTGTCTTTCAAGATTGCGGAGATCAAGGGTAACCTGCGTTGGCCGCTCCAGGTGTACGGCATCGTAGCTGCGCGAGACAACTCGGATCGCAAGCGCAACATCATCTTTGATCGACCGAGTCACGACTGCCAGGAGCTCACCTCAGCTGTATATATGTGCCCGCTTCCATTAAATGTTTTTCTCAAATTCTTTGCTTTGTTTGCGTATGTCTTCGTTGGTCGGTCGATCTGTTATGTTGTGATTAAAAATGTCTAATGATGTAGTTGTTGTTGCTTGTAGGACCCTTTCTTGCGCTTGACCGGCCCATCCCGGGCGATTATGGCACAGAGCCCAGTTGACTTTGAAGTCCAGTTGAAACTTAAGGGAGAGGCAGGGTCTGCGGACAGGGCGTTGATGAATCTTAGAGATCATTACATCGGAAGTTGCACTGCCGATGGTTTAGATACTCTTACTTTTGAAAACTGCCTTTGCACAGCTGAGTTAACAGTGGAGGAACTTGATAGTTCGGTTCAAGCCACTTTCTTGGGTGTACGTGTCGTCGGAGAAGGTCCATGGCCTTTTGAATACGGGGGGCGGATTGCTTGCTCCTCACCAGCCCATGAGTTTGTGCGTGTGGAACCTAAAGGCATTACTGAGTTCGTTGATGATTCTTCAAGCTTCCAGGTTGTGCTGCTCGATTCTTGTGATTATAATCTAAAAAAGGATCCTCGTGTCCGTGTGCGAGGGAAAATGCCAGTTGGCTACGATGGTTACCTCGATCTGTCAAGACGCTTTGTTTCTGTTGAACTGAGCCAAGAGAACTCCCGACAATACAAAGATAGCTTGAAAGTTTTCATTCAAGCCTACTCAGAGTCTGGTGGTATTGCTGCGCAGGCTCATGTCAAGATCAGGCCCAAAACTTGCAACATAAGTCGCCACACTTGTGAGATTAGTGGCTCTAAGGTCCAGATCACCATTGCTTGGTCAGCTATTGTTAGGACCGACCATTGTTAATTAGGACCGATCCGATTTGCTATGTGTTTGGTGGTGCTATCTTTACCCAGTTACATCTATCTATCTATGTTTTGTTGGTCACTGTTTGTTTGTTAAAGCGAGAATTTGCTCCATTGGTGAGCTATGTAAGATGTGCAAAAACTACTATTAGTGTCTCAAGCAGCTATCTGCGAACAACTGCTGAGCTATGTAAGATGTTGAACTATGTGTGTATTGACTTAAGAAATCTAGTAGTACTTCTTAACTAATGTGGGAACTGCTTTTTTTTCTTTCTATTGATAGCTTATATATCAGGCATGCCGCCTGTTGCTAAGCATTTTACTTTGCCTCAACAATGTGTTCGATAGTTGTTTGTTAACATGGCATGTTGTTTCTCTAGAGTGACACTTGATTTCTCTTGATTTAAACCATATCTGCAAACTGGCAAGTATACCAGAAATATATATGGTTTGTGAGGTCAGGTTTCATTGGTGACATGATCAGTGGCAGTGTTGCACACTTTATGCAGGCATGTCAACTTGTTCATGAAGCAAGGATTAGTGTTGCTGTTTAACCACCTGTGATTAGCACAAGTGACTACTACACTAATCAAAGGTAAATCTTTGTCGGATCCATGAAAATAAGATGACAAGCTCCTCGGCATTCTTAATGTATTAAAATTTGTCTGATAACATATGACGACATGCTTTCATAGTTAGGACACAAGTGCTGTTTTTATCGCTGTTGCGCCTGAGAAAACCTGTGAAGAAGGTTCAGTCCGGTGTGATGGAGCGCTGCATTTGACTTCTGCTCACAGTAGCAGTTGCAGAAAGCTAGCCTCTTCCACCCGTTCCGTTCTGCTCCTCGCCCCGGCGTGGCCGAGATCCCGGAGCGTGGTGATCGTGAACCGTGCATGCCTAATTCGCGAGGCCGGAGGCCCGTCCTCTCCTCGTACTCTGCATGGGCGATTGATAAATCGCTGGTGGAGACGCGCAGATGGAGCTCGGCCGCCACTCGGCAGGGATTCATGGAGATGGGGATGGAGGCGTGTGGAACGGGGAGGCGCAACACAGTAGAGGTCGAGAGAGGGTAGACGCTAGACGGGCCTGCACAGTCGAAGCTTCTGAGAGAAATTCTTTCTTGCGTATCGATTGCATGCAGCTATCCCTTGCCCCGTCGTCAAGAACTGTCGAGTATCCAATTATCCATAGGACGGTTGTTCCCTCTCCAATGGTGTTGGGAGAAATTGGACTGCAGGTTTCCTCCGCCCCACAGCAAAATCCTTGTTGTAGGAGGCGTGAATGTCTGCCACAAGCTGGATCCTCTTTTTTTAAAACTTTTAAACAGTATTATTGCTTTTACCGCCGATTGGGATCACAAGGAAAGGAAGGAAGCAAAAGGCAATTTAAGTGGGAGGAAAATGGAAAAGTGTGTGTCATACTGTCATTGATGACTAGATAAGAAACGTATGGTGGTGAGATAGGACAAAGAGGACACATGTTACTACTCCATACAAAACAACTTCTGATGATGGTAAAAGAAGAGCATTGTTTATCAAGTATAATTATTGCTTTGCTTATGGGTAAATCTACAACTTTTATGTTACAGACAATTCACACTTGTTTGTTTAAGTTTAGTTTTCAAGATTTCACAGTTCAAGAAGATTTCTTCCTCCTCTCGCCCGTCACCATTCTCTACATACCCATGGAAAAAAAGACAACTCCAGCAATATCCATTTCTTCTCTTTGAAAATCTAAATGCCAGACCACCACTACAACTAGCTTTCTCCTCCCTCTACGTCCGACACCCCATCAACGTCGTCATTTGGTCGGCACATCCCACCCCTCTCCTCAAGCGATTTGTCAATCGCCCATCACCAACACACAAGGGGCGGACTCAAAGTCCTTCATGTGTTCGATAGAAATTCATCGTCCTTTCCTATTATATTAGCTGGTTGATGGAGGATTTTTTGTGTGTGCAACTCTCCTCATATCACCGGACATAAATGATACTTCGCGACAAAGTTCCTCAATCCTGATAACCTTGGATCATGGCAAGTAGCATTTGTTACGTAGAGAATCAGGGTCACGACAACACAAGGATAATCCCGAAGAACCCTATGCTTAAGAAATCAATTATTTTTTATCATCAACGATTCTTGTCCCGTGACCAATAACTATCTACTATTAATTTTCGTTTGCTCTATCAAGAAAACCTTGAGCTAAACTATGTTCCTTGGCCATTGAATTGGAAAATTATTGTTTTTTTTACTCATACAAGCTTAAGGAGTTCAATAGTATTCTTCTGGTCTATACACTGATTGGTCAATTTTCACCATTTTCTACATACCCATGGAAAAAAGTCAACTCCAGCAATATCCATTTGTTCTCTTCAAAAATCTGAATGCCAGATCACCACTACAACTAGCTTAGTCTTCCCTCTATGCCTGACACCCCGCCAACGTCGTCACTCAGTCGGCACACCTCACCCCCTCTCCTCAAGTGATTTGTCAATCGCCCATCACCAACACACAAGGGGGTGGACTCAACAAGTCCTTGGTGTGTTCGATGAAACTCATCCAGCTTTTCTATTATATTAGCTGGGTGATGGAGGATTTTTTGTGCAACTCTCCTCATCTCACCGGACATAAATGATACTCCCTCCGTCCCATAATATAGTACAACTCCAGCAATATCCATTTGTTCTCTTCAAAAATCTGAATGCCAGATCACCACTACAACTAGCTTAGTCTTCCCTCTATGCCTGACACCCCGCCAACGTCGTCACTCAGTCGGCACACCTCACCCCCTCTCCTCAAGTGATTTGTCAATCGCCCATCACCAACACACAAGGGGGTGGACTCAACAAGTCCTTGGTGTGTTCGATGAAACTCATCCAGCTTTTCTATTATATTAGCTGGGTGATGGAGGATTTTTTGTGCAACTCTCCTCATCTCACCGGACATAAATGATACTCCCTCCGTCCCATAATATAGTAACGTTTTAAAAGCTAGCATAACCTTTTCTATGCTAGCTTTTAAAACGTTACTATATTATGGGACGGAAGGAGTACTTCGCGACAAAGTTCCTCGATCCTGATAACCTTGGATCATGGGAAGTAGCATTTGTTTCGTAGAGAATCAGGGTGGGGACACTGCAAGGATAATCCCGAAGAGCCCTATTCTTAAGATTTTTTTTTATCATTGACGACTCTTGTCCCGTGACCAATCATTATCTATTATTAATTGTTGTTTGCTCTATCGAGAAAACCTAGAGCTAATTATGTTCCTTGGCCATTGAATTGGATAATTATTGTGTTTTAATTTTTTGACTCATACAAGCTTAAGGAGTTCAATAATATTCTTTTGGCCTATACACTGATTGATCAATTTTTTGCAACCATTAGATTTTTGACTCATGCATATAAAAAAAGTACTACATACGAAGGGCTATTTTATGAGTAGGTGATTGACTTTTGATTGTAGCACACTAACACTAATGTAGGTTTAACTTTTTTTTTGAGGGAACACAGTACAACGCAGACACTCACATACACGAGTATACACTCACCCCTATGAATGCATACACGCACACCCTACCCTTATGAGCATCTTTGCAATACTGAGCCGGCACATCATCTTGAGATTAACGAAGTCACCACCTCATCTTCGACGAGAACGTCTCCTTCCACTGAAAGCGCATCACCGGAAAGCCTGAAATATATTCAAGAAAATGCGAGGTTTAACTTGGAGTACTTAGGTGTTAGGAGAGTTAAGGGTGGAAGACAGATAGTCCATAAATGCACACATCTACAAATGCATTGTGTAGAAAAGAAAGACAGAATTTGGCTACATCTACAAGATCCTCCAATTTTCATTGCGGTGCTAGACCCGGCCCTGATTTTTGTAGAGTGCACACATAGTCCATAAAATTCACATGAATATCTTAACATATGGATGTGCAGCTCTATCTGTGGGTCCTTGAAAGAAAATCCAGGCACAAGATAGAGCATACATGTACTTGTTGAAAGGGGAAAATGGTAAACATGTATGGGAGAGTCACTCTTGTGCATGAATGTCTTACCAAAAGCCTTTGTACATGATGTCTTTCTATCCCATTCTAGTGGGATTTAGAAAGAGATGTGATTTCTTTACAGCTAGAATGAGGATAGAGAAAATAGGAAGAGCCCTTAAAAGCCATTTCGGTGGTCAACTTTAGGATACTCTTACAAAATACTGTATGAGTTTGTAGAAGACATCGTTCGTCCTACACTGTTCAAAATGGCGCCTACATAAGAATTATAAATGATCATACACGTCTATGAATGTATGTCGAGTACCAAAACCTTTACCGCGAGATGTGAAACTGTTAGAGTTGTGTACATGGTAGGTTACGGTCGGATCTATTATATACTAAAAGCAAAATACGGATGAAAAATAGAGGAATTAGCTATAAAATCTCACGTTAATCAGAAACATCCGGCCATTTATTTTAAAAGCTAAAAATTTCTAACCGTTAGATTGGATTCAAGTGAAAAAAATTACCCACTAGAAGAAAATTACCCACCTTTGCCATTGAATCAAAACGTAAACCTAACTCAGAAAAAAAAATCTATATTCCCCAAACTCTTTTCTTCACGTCGCCGCCAATCTGCTCCCAAATCTTTTCTTCACGCTACCGTCAATCATGCCAGGGCGCCTAGATGCTCCTGTACAATCTTCACTAGCTGCATATCACAACAACCCTTCTTCACTAAACA
The DNA here is from genome assembly GCA_950022295.1 of Bromus sterilis. Classification (NCBI taxonomy): domain Eukaryota; kingdom Viridiplantae; phylum Streptophyta; class Magnoliopsida; order Poales; family Poaceae; genus Bromus; species Bromus sterilis. Next base: position 14,577,922 of record OX465596.1, read on the forward strand.
ACGTCATGGCTTGCGATCTACTGATGTGATACGATCTGCAGAGGTCAGTCTATGGTGGAGTCGCGATGGCAGCAAGGCAGGGACTCAGGGAGGCGACCACCGAGGAGGCGGAGAACGGGCTCTGTGAATGCGTCCTACAGGGGAACGAGCGGCGCGTGCTGCCCTCCCGCCACCGTCCAGTTCAAGTGGCGCTTGCGTGGCACTAGAGTCCTCTGACCCGGCGTCGAAGGTGCAACAGCCACATGGTGATGCCATAGATCTCTTGCTGCAGTTTCATGCGTAGGATGAAAGGTAACTCTTTGTGCTTTGACGTGGTGACTGAAATTCAAGTATTCAACTGATTTACTAGATTATTTTGGAGTAGCAGAAGCCCACGATTGCACATTACATGCGAATAGTTGTGCCCTTCTGGATACTCAGACATTATGATTGAGGTATCTACATGGGAGGAGAATGGCCGAATGAGCATGGTGACAGAACAATTCCACTGCTGGTGTGCTCTTTGTTTGTCCTCTAAGTTTTTGCAGTTTCGATTGAAAATTAAGACATGATATTGTGTATTTTTTCTGTCTATATGTATTTTTCAGTGGATATTCGATGGTGCAGAGCTGACGGATATAGATTATAGATGTGTGGATTAGCCTATAAATTTGAAGTTTAAAAAATCAGAGACTCTACATTGTGGTTGCTTAGTATACACTGCTACAGCTTGGTTCATTCACTTGTGGTTGCATAGTTGTAGTCACCAATTTACTACAGGCCCCCATAAAATCATGTAGTAAATTGGTGACTATTACAAAACTAGAGCTATATGATCCATCCAAGTAGATGTAGCAATATGACATGACACAACAAATAAATATGAGTGAGATTGTGGGATATAATTAATATAATTTTTTTGGTGGAAATATAATAAAAAATCATACTCAAATATACATTTTATTTCTTTACAACATAGTTATTTTTCATGAACATGTTCAATACACTAAAGACGATGCCCTCGCATTTGCGAGGGCCCCCTTCCTAGTCTTCTATTATATACTAAAAGCAAAATACGGGTATGCTTTCGAGGCACCACGTTGATCCACATCACCTCAATTATTTTTAACAGTTAGATTTACAATTAGCGGCTAGGATGATGTGCCATCTATTTTACGTACGCACAATTATTATCATTGTGGCCCAGTACGTACAGGGATAGAAGTTTGGTTTGGCCAACGTGCCAAGGAAAAAAACAAGCTAGCAACAAAAACGATTGGTACATTACGTACTACATACCATGTTTTTGTTTGAACTCATATACCATGTTTGGTTATTGGTTAATACTTGCATGGCACGATTATAGCGTGACTCATCCAGCTAACCCCACATCATGCTGAACGTCATAAGAAAGTGTGATAGGTGGAAGCATGATGCAATCAAGGCATGATAGAACGGTGTTGGACAACATCGCGCCGGCCGACGTTCCTTAAAATATTTTTTCAGTATATTTAAGGATATGAGAAATCTATTGTAAACTTGATTTCTTGATAATAGTCATAAATATCTATGTATAAAGAAAACCGAGCCACCCTTTTAGGCCTCATCATTTGAATTATTTGGATAGTTAAATTTAGAATTAATTGCTTGGATCAAATTGTGTTAAATTATTCATGTAAGGACACACATGTTAAGTTATTTACGTACATACACGCACAATGAAAAGGTGTACAAACAAAATTCTCATCAAAAGATAAGACATTTCATGATCAGTTTATAAAAGAAGCAATGTTTGATTATCAATTTTAAGAAACATAAATTAAGTAAATAATGCACAATCATTCACCTTATGATGAGACTATTTTAAGTATTAAAAATAAATGAAAGATTAACCGAATATAATTATATTTTTATAACTAATTGTTCTTCTATCCTGTCCCAATCTAAAATATAATCTCATATTTTTTTAATATAATTTAAATTAATAACCATATGCCAAAACTATGAGCAACCAAAAATGTCAACTTGAGATTAAAGTAAATGCTTATACAGTGCAATGCGGATATTGCCCTCGCATTTGCGAGGGCCATCCTGCTAGTTATTCTAACAGAAACTAGCTTCAAAAGAGCATCAGAAATTCGACCCCCCGTGTTGGAAAGATGGCTCCGACGCAAAGTCACATACTCACATCCTACATCAACTGTGCAACACCAAAGACGCTGTCTGCATTTTACAGGTGAGCTAGCTATATTTGGAAATACAGTGAACTGGAGTGGTTGATTCAGTATCCAACGGCTGAACATGGCGAAGCACCTCTCAGGCTCGTACTCAGGCGCCGTGTGACCGGCTCCCTGAAAAACCAAACCCCGAACAGGAACTTAGTACTAGGAATGGTCTACGAAACACTGAGAAATGTGAAGTAGTTTGCTCACCTTCACGGTTGCGAATGTCATGTTGTTGGAGTAAGTTATAGTGAATCTGCAAACCCAGGGAAGATAAATCAGAGGATTCACTGTCAGCGAGTGAAACAAACAGAGCATGCAACGGGAAACTTAATCAGACGACGACGAACCCGGCAGACTGGCCTTGGAGATGCCATGCCCTCCAGTCATCGGCGATAGGGAAGCCGAGCGATCTCACCCACGCCTGCGTCCCCAGGTGCGGCACCACCGAATCGTGGTCGCCGCTGCAAGCAGCCATTGATCGATGCAGAGCAAAACCCCATCAGAATAACTAAATCCTTAAGCTAGCTAGCTCACCCCGAAAGATCCATCCTAGTTTCATGTGGTAGTAGCAGTAAGAAGCAAAAATGTAAGACATTGGATCACGGACCTGTATACGAGCGCGCGGTAGCCGTTGGCCGTGACGTTCCGGTGGTACTTGATGCTGCTCGCGATGTCCCTGGTGTACGGGACGTCGCCGTCTCGGCACCTCACCCACTCGTCCACGGTGCCGTGCTTGACGCCGAGCGCTTCCCGGGTGCGCTCGTCGTTCGCCCAGAAGTAGGACAGGTAATGGGCGTAATGCTGATCATATCCATCAGGAGTGCAAGATCGAGTCAGTCAGTCCAATGAACAGGCAAAATCATCTAACCTCTAGTAAAATGAGGTAAATCATTAAACCCCCAGAGGTAAATAGGCATGATGCTGACTCAGTGACTCACAACACAGTCGAGTGGAGGACGAACTGGAGGATGTTTCAGCCGTTTCCCCATCTCGATTCCACCTTGGTCGACGCTTAAGATCTTTCTGCCGGGACCAGAAGATGCATAGACGCATTTGTCCGACAAGATATGGGACAACATAAGTCCGGAGAGGAGCTGCAGTTGGAGGACTCCGGTCAGAATCTACTTCATATTTATGTGGAGTAATAGTTATCCTGGCTTGGTGTGTTCTTACCTTCTTGGAAGTGGACAGAGCATTAGCACACAATGCGTTTTCAGGACTGTTGTAGTCTTGTCCTTGACAATGCCGCAATATAGTCTGATGAAAGGAAAATATACCAGAAGTATTATACATTACTAGGTGAATGCTACATCACAACAGTTGCAATATACAGTAGTTTGTATGTGCAGATGGAAGGGAATAGTGGATACATGTGAGGTTAGTTACCTCATATAATTGATCTGATATTATGCCAAATCCGTGAGCAAATGGAACTCTGGAGGCAGCGTCGATCCTGTCACCCGTTGCCGGGTTGCCTACTAGATAACCCTGCAAGTGATGAAATGAACATAAACACCACTATATTACTAATATGAATAGTGCCATTTGTGAATACTTTAAGAAACTACGAATAATTTGTAGAACCTTCTAACATATATAGTATCAAGAAATAAGAACCGCGTCGGAATCCCTGACTCCTCAGCGCTCAACTGTCTGATCCTTTTCTTCATGCTTTCCGGATGAGCGTCCCTTTTTTAGAATTTTTATCTTTTATTTTTAAGTTTTGTTTTTTACATTTAATTCATGAACATTCATTAAAAATTGTGAATACTCTAGAAAACTATGCATATTTTTTTAAACCTTCAGACATATATACTATATCTTACATTCTTAAGAAGTTGCTCCCCACTACTACCAATTCTCTTAACATGCACACACTCCACCTCATCACGCATGCCACATCATCCTCCACTAGCATATTTCTCTTAACATGCAAGCATGCCACCTCATCATCCAACATGCATGAGAAAGACCCACTTCAATATGCCACTATGCATAATAAAAACCCACAGGCAACATGCATGCATGGAAATTTTTATTTTACTATGATATTTATATTAGATCCATATATTAGTTCAAAAGTTATTGGTTCAAATATTTTCACTGAAATATTTTACAAAAAAGTTCCACAACAACGTGCGGGACATCATCTAGTATATAGAGATCAAGCTCCCAAGATATGGAGCCTTCTTATGCGTTGGAGGTTGTGGGGGTAGTGGAGGGCCCGCCTATAAGGGCGTGTATCATTGGTCGAGTGTTCCATTTTTAGGTTTTTATATATTTTATTTTCAAATTTTCATTTTTCACATTTAATTCATGAACATCTATTAAAAATTGTGATTACTTTTTATTTTTTAAAAATATTTTTTGAAATACATGAATATTTGTAAATTTCATGGAGTTATTTAAAGTTGATAAACTTTTTCCAAATTTGCAAACTATATTTCGAATTGGAAAGTATTTTTTTTAATTCATGAATATTTTTCCTCTATCAACTTTTCCACCTGTAATATTTTTGAAAATTCATGAACATATATAGAGATTAAGCTCCCTAGATAAGGAGCCTTTTTATGCGTTGGTTGAGTGTTCCATTGTTAGGGTCTTTAATATTTTATTTTTAAAATTTCATTTTTCACATTTAATTCATGAACATCTATTAAAAATTGTGATTAGTTATTATTATTTTAAAACATTTTTTCAAATTCATGAATATTTTTAAATTTCACTGAGATATTTAAAGTTGATAAACCTTTTCCAAATTTGCAAACTATATTTCACATTGGAAAGTATTTTTTAAAATTCATGAATACTTTTCCTCAATCATCTTTTTCATTGGCAAATTTTTTGAAAATTCATGAACATATTTTGCTTTTTTATAAGATAGCAATGGAGCGAGCAGAAGACAAAAATGAGCGAGTGAAGCATAGACCGAACTGAGCGAGCGAAAGCTTGATGGACCGGCAAATGGAAAATTATAGCAGCAATTCAATGGTTTCAGCGTGGAACATGAGCTTCGAAGGACCAAAATGTATATGGACTCCATAACCATACACCGGACAACTTTACTTTTCTCTCATAAAAAATATCGTCTCTAGTAGCACCCAACACAATATACGAAGAAAAAAAGATAACCGAAGCATAATTAAAATCCCAACCAAACACAAATTAAAACCAAAACGAAACAATCAACCGCTATAATCATCTAGAGAAATAAGGCTCAATCCCACAAGTGAAGAATGGCGCGACGATGCACACATTTTTTGTTCTTTTTCTTCAAGGAATTACTTGTAAAATCCCAGGCCGTCAGGTTTCCACCACGCCAGCTTTTGCCACATCAAATACGAGGTGAAGTGACATTTTGTGCATTTTGTTGAAGATCAACTTTGGGTTCAGTCTTCTTTGCCAACTGCTTGTATTGTGGTGATTTTTTTGCTAATAACTCAAGGAACGTGGTGATTTTATGCTTTTACTCCCCTAAGTCATATGCTGTCATCGAAAATTGCTAATGAAGCTCAGGCTTCATAGAGCCCAAATTTTTAAAAATTCCAAATTCAAAATTTTATGTTTTAAACAATGTTGGAAAAAATCACACATGTATAGGGATGTATACTCATGCATGTAAAATTTAATGATGAAATACATTTATATGTGACCTACACAAAAAGAACTTCTGCACAAGAAAGATAGAAAATGAAGAAGAAATTAACTGGGATTTTTTTTCTGCTCTTGGAAACAAGAGCAACAACATCCATTAGAGAGACAAGTGCCACTTGGGACGCCATACTCTGGTCTGATCCATTTTTTTCAATAGGGCATTAGGCTTCCTCTAATGCAAATGTGCTAAGTGAGGTGTTAGAAACATTAAATGTGCTAAGCAACCATAGTCTCTTAGGGCACTCCCAATGCTAGTATCTTAGCACGATATCATAGGCATTTTGCTTATGTGGCATAGTATTTAATGAAGAAAGAGAGTGAGGTTGTATCTTAGCTAAGATACAACCCTTGCACGTGGTCATATGCAAAAGGTATGGCTAAACCAATCACATGTATGCATGTAGCCAAAATCATTAAATAGGATACAACCTCTAAGAAACAATACATTGTGGTAGTTGTATCTTAAGTTTTTATTGCTCCTATGATATTGTGCTAAGAAACGATGCATTGGGAGAGCCCTTTGCATTGGTGCTTAGCTTATTGTTGCTAAGCTTCCCTCATTTAATGGTTTAGCAACTAAAGTCTTGCATGCATAGGTCAGTTTCCTCTATTTTTAATGTTTTGCCTAGATTTCCGTGACTAGCACAGTGTCCTCCTGGGGTTACCAAACTCCTCTCTTTCCTCTTAATTAAGGTGTCACATAAGATTTTTTGCCTTGTTGGCATGCTTAGCATCCATTTAAGGTGGAGCATTGGGAGCAGCCTTAGAATAGATCATGGGGATGTTTTATGTATCGACCACTTGGGCCGGATCCATAGTATAAAAGCTGATGGTCATGGCACGTGGGTCCTTGGGGCAGTTGCCATTTCAATGCGGCAAGCCATTCTCAACAGAGTCAAAACACACGATACTAAATGCATAGCAAACTGATGATAACGATATAACCGAGGCTTGCAAAACATTTCCGATGCGTATTTTGACAATATTGAAGTTCTTAGTCATAAGTACTACTACTGTATTCCATAATCTTTCTGCAAGAATTGTGACGGGTACGTAGGTACCTTGAGATTAAGAAGAGGTTTCCTTCCAACTTCAATACCTGAGTGAAGGGATGAAAGCATAAAGATACAGTTGAATTCAGCTTATTATTTTACATTTGGAGATGACTTTATCACGTTTATATCTTGTGGTGAATTCCAAGAATTCAGTCGACTATAAACATATGATCAATGTTGGATGGGTGGGAATATACAGCGAGTGCCTGTACCTTCAGTGATCTTTTGCGCGATGAATGGTACGATTTTTCCAGCATAGGAGTCTCCCCCGATGTAGAGAGGACTCGAGAGAAACTTGGGATGATCCGTAAGCCACTGTACATGTCACATGGATCAGACAGTGAGATCGATGCAGCCAAGTTGAATGAGACTATGGGAGTAGCTGGTACTAATCAGTTAAGCAGCACCTTAATGAGGACCTCATGGAGCTGCAACGAGGTAGATACTTCACCAACATCGTACCCTCGGGGATGCTTGAAAAAGGAAAACCCTGCCCCAGCCGGCGAATCAACAAAGAGGATGTGTGCCACCTGCAATGGCCAAGACAGGGATGAGCCTGAATATGCAACGTATATGGCTAAGATTAAGAGCGCGAAACATGAGCGACCTTTGTCCAGGAGTACGGGTTGATCTTCAGACGCGGTATGGTGCCATTGTAAGGCTCCGAAACGAACTGGAATGTACCTGCATTTGCGGTGGACATGTGTGGAATAATACTGTATGATTCAAGAGGGTAATGACATTGACGATCGAGTGAACGCTTTGAAAATGCAACCAAAATGTACCGATTTCGAAGGCCAGGCCGCTGAGTACGGAGCAATGGTCGCCGCCGGTGAGCCAGAGGAGGAAAGGGGCATCGTCGCCGCCGGCCTCGGACTCCACGAAGTAGTAGAAGAGCTCGGTGCCATTGCCCTCGTCCACCTCCACGTACCTGGAGCAGCAGGTTATAACCAATGGAGTCGACCAAGGAGATCCCACACTGCCTAGAAAACTTAACGGAAGAAGGTGTGGGAAATGGGTACCCGGTCTCGAGGTGGAAGGGGAGGCGGCCCTGGAACCCCGGGAGGCTGGTCACCACCTTGGAACTCGAGGCCGCGCCGGCGACGGCGAGCTGCCTTGTGGTAAGCGCGATCGAGAGGAAGAAGCAGAGCAGCAGGAGCAGCCGCCTGACCATTCTAGCAGAATGTAGTGGTCAACCGCTTCCTTTTGCTCTGTTTTCTTGTTCTCTGTAAGAGGCCGAGACCTCCGAGTTCAAAGCCTATAGATAGGCGCAATACATACACGATGTAGGTAGCAATGTAGCAGAACAATCAAGATCATGATCTGCATGGGACTATTGTTAAATATAATAATGTTTTTAGAGCATGTTAACATGTCACCACTGACACAATTATGTCATATTAGATGGCTAATCCTTCTATGACAGCTACTAGATGTCTAACCGACATGATACCACGCGCTAGGTGTGGCAAGCTGTCTTAAGAAAATGGTATCAGGCCGAGATAATTGATCACGCTCTCTGCAAAAAAAAAAAAGACATCACAAAAAACAATGTGCAATTTATTATAAGTGACACGAGGCACACACAACATGTTCTTTATTCTTTATAGACGATGAAGCAAAAATATTATTATGCAATATACCCCCGCGTAAAAATAAAAGACATATTTGACTCACCTTTTTGTAGTTAGATCATTTGGGTTCGCAAATTATTAGTTTAAAATATTTTAAAATTAAAATAAAAAGATACTATCTTTAAATCAAATCTAATGGCCAATTTTGCGCCACGACCTTCGTACTATTACCATTCATAGAAACAAAACACGCATACTATTATTTGGTTTGGCACCTTTCATTTCATTCCATTCCATTTGTATCTATTTTGGGATTTCATTCGTTTAAATCTCAATTCCAAATCAAAAATCATGTTTGAGTGCCACTAGAGTTTATCAATTTACCATGGACGTATCATACAACATACATACATTGCCATATTTTATAAAAATCAATTAAACATTGCTCGATCACATTTCAGTTGAAATGTAGCTCTTTCCTACAATGTTCGAATGTTTTAAACATCACCGATCAATAATTTTCGAACTTATTTCTTTTAGTATGTATATATGCCCCAAGTTACTCACTCATTCCATGGTAGGATTGATGGGCGCTTGCATGTCCGTAAGGGTGACCGAATTACGAGGCAAAGGTGACGACAGGCCCGACAACGCTGCTGTTGCGGAACTTGGAGACGGCGCAATCTGTCGAGAAAAGGTCGGATGAGAGGTATTTTGGCGCGCCGCCCATGATGGGCATCTTGGCGCTGATGTCCAACTTGTTGACGTACTTCGGCTGGTAGGTCTGGCCGAGCACGCCGTCGACGCTCTTGGTGAGGGAATGGAACTTGAAGCCGAGGTCAAGGTGCACGAGGCTGTCCCTCTCGGTCATGCCGTAGTTGTGGATCTGGGAGTCCTCCTCGGTGATCGGCACTGCATTGGCGGAGATGCTGAAAACACCGTCGAGCTCCACCATGATGGCGTTCACCGAGTCGGTGCGCGTGACGGACAAGCCGGGCAGAGCCTTGGAGACCCACCGGGTGTTCTTGACGGTCTCCACGGCGACCTCCTCGCCGTCCAACGTGATGTGGATGTGGTCCTCCTCCTCGTCCCAACTTACAGCCTTGCGAGCACCGACGTAGAGGCGGTGCTTCCCGAAGCTGATGCCGATGGCCTGGATCCACGTGAAGCTACGCTTTATGGCAGGGTTGTGGTTGCCGATGAAGTGGGCATTGATGTGGAGATCCTTGTCGGAGACGATGCAGAAGTCCTGGTCCTTCTTGCCGTGGAAGTAGAAGGTGTTGCCGTCGGCACCGGTGAAGCGAGGGTCTCCGCACGAAGTGCCCGGAAAGATATCACACACTAGACATGCATCCCGTTAAATTTGTTGAAGTGTATAGGTGAACTATCTAGTTTTTTCTTGTATCAGTTTGGATTTTTAGTTTTTTTTAAGATCAACAAATTAATAATGCTAGTAGTAGTAATAACAAAAAAATGGATTGGATTAAAACTTACTGCAGAATGTCATGCAGTAGCTGCAGGAGGCGAGGCACTTGTTGCGGCAGCGGCTGGGGCAGGAGACGACGCAGGGACTGCGACGGTCGGAGCAGGTGATCACGTACTGGCGCTTACCGTTCTTGCCCATGGTGATGGTCTGCAGCTTGGTGTTGGGCGGGAGCTTGCTGCGGCCGTTCGCCGGCACGGACGTCCTGGCGAGGTCCGCCGCCGAGGCCACGCCGCACGCCAGCGCGAGCGCCGCCAGGAGGCAGCAGGCCGCCACCAGCAGCGGCTGCTGACGCCGCGCCATTGCCACGACGATCGAGCTGAGCGCTTCTCCGATCAGGTGCGTGTTGTGTTTGCACTTTGCACGGCTAGTTAACTCGATCGATAGGGCTTTCGATGGTGTTGTGGTGTGTGTTTGTGTGGCACCTGGGGAGGGGTTCTTATGGGGGATGGAGGCGGGCGTGCTGACTTTAGGTGGGCAGCTTAAGTGGAGGTGAAGTGGCTTACTTGCCAAGTGGCGTAGGGGAGGGCAAAGTGACATTCTGACCATACATATACATTACTTTTGCTGAAACTAAGTAAGGGTCGTCGGCTCGACTTCAGCTTCGGGTTTTCTTTAGAACATAATACAATGCAAACGCTTATATACATGAGCATACATTTATTTTTATGAACGCACATACGTACACATTTTTATGAGCATCTTCACAATACTAAGTTTACACATCATCTTAAAATTAACGAAATCATTATATCGTCTTCGACGAAAACGTCTTCTCTCACTTGTTTCGTGTGGTTTGACCAGTACAAAGTCTTGCTTTCCGGTTGTATACCGAGAACGTGGTTGCTGGGTTACGCTGCTGCTTTCTCCGGAAAGGAGGTTTGGACTGGAGCTATCCATCGATCGATCCTAGGATCCAGCATGTTTGCCTTGCCCAAACTCAACCTGAAATCTTAGATATCGCCGGCATCAGTTACCACTTCCCCGGGAGTCCCCCCTAGCCGGCCAACGAACTAAGCCAAGGTCAACTCCACCGGCCCGTGTTCACAACGGGCTTACGTTGTGATGATGGAGAGAAATAATGTTCCAGTAATCCAGTGATCCAGTCCATGTCGGCATCCGGCACAATTTGTACTATGTAAACAAGAGTGTGCATATTCTGACCTTTTTTTCCGGGCAAACCTTTTTATTATTCACTCCTCAACGGGGTCACAATGAAGGATGTTCATCTCTAACGCTTCCTGAGGTTCTCAACCAACCTAGCTAAATCATGGTTCAATCTTCCACACGAGCAAAATTTGATAGAGAACAAGAAGGGATGGCGTGATCCGCCGCGCCCGTTGAAAGGCGATAGGTCTCCTAATAATTTTAGGTGAATGTGGTTCATGTAGTGGTCAATGGTCACAGGTATCGTAGCAGACGACATGCCCTCGCGTCACTCGCTCCTCAGGGGCGACTCGAGTGAACCTCAGATCATGATCTCCAGCCGCCTCCCCTCCCAATCCTCCTCCTCGGCATCGCCAGGGTCTCCCGCGGGCAAAGCTCGCGTGGAGCAGCTGGCGGCGGGGCCTTATCTTTGTCGGGCGGCGTCCTCCACAAGCAGGTGATCTCCTGGCAGAGGGCGGCGATCGGAGCGGCGTTGCACCTCGGGCATCAGCGACCTGCGGCTTCACGGCCTAGGGCTGCCGCGGCTGCTGCCCTCCATGGGGATCAGATCCGTGCGGATCTGGTTCCTGTGCGGCGGTCGCGCCTTGCGGGCAGGGTGGACCCAGAGTGGCGTGTCTGCACGGGCTGCGCCGCGATCCCCTTCTCCTCTGCTATTCTGACCGGCGGCGAGGGGGTCTGCTGGTTTTGTCTGAATAATTAAGGTGGTCCTATGGTTCTTCTCGCGCTAAGACGGTGTTCTAATTGATGTTGATCCTTACTGATGTGGCTGTTGAGGAGTTTCGGAAGGCTCCATTGGCGATATTCACCGCACCCTTGACAACGGAAGATTGCTGGGTCAGATGGAATTCGGCCATGCATAACCTATTTCAGCCTGTGCGACAAAGGAGGTGTGACGCGAAGCTTTGTCGTTGGTTCACACTATATCGGTATTGCAATTTCCATGGTGAAAACAGTGGTGGAGAATGTCATGGTGGATAAGGTCTGAGGCCTAATAATGGTGGATCAAGTCTTCGTGACGATGGGGAATTTGCTAGGTGATTTAGGACTCGTAGCACCGGCATCGGCAAGTGGAGGCGGCAACACTGAAGAAGTACAAAGTCTTATCTCTCAGGGTGAAATCAAAGGTCTTTTCTTAATTGGTTGAGCTTGGCAATGACCTTGTTGAAGGTATTTTTATGAGAGCGTGGATTTCTCCAGGGTGAAAATCTAATATCTATGATCAGGCGACGACGGTGCTTGTGCATTGTTCTCTTCTAGGAGGCGTCACTTTTGGAGAATTCAGACTTCGAATGTTGCATTGGTGGTGGATGTGATGCAGCTACGAGGAATGAATCATTGTAGTGGGATCTTTTTTTTTTTTTTACTTTTTATTCTTCTTTTTGTTCTCTGTTTTTGGGTCGTTTGCATCTGTAATATCTTTAGGACATTGCGTTGTTGCTGAGGTTGGGTGTTATTGGTATCTTCGTGATATTAATATATTCCCATCTTAAAAAAATGTGGTTCATGTAGTGTATTTGGTGGGTATGACCAGTTTATGTGGACGGTGTATCGTTTTTTTTCTTTTGTCCATGTCTGAGTAACATATTGAAAACTAAGTTGTGGCTGCAAATTGAGTTCTGATCTAGTAGAGGCAGGTGGCACATGGTGTAGAAGTGTGGCGAGACACATAGCTATATGTTTTAAAGATGGTGATGTGTACTTCTATGACGACCCCAACATCGTTGGAGACTACTTCTACGAGGAGCCGGATTGGTCAGGAGAAGTCGAAGCAGTGGACTACTACATCGCTTACGGTGATGACTATGGAGGGGGGGAGTTCTGACTTCAAGAGTAGTATAGTCTTGGCGGCAAGACAAGTCACGTGGAGTCATGACAAACCTAAACAAGCGAATGTAGCAAGATAGTGGTACCATGTCTTTGGTGTCAGTAGTTTGAACGTTTGAATCTTTTGGATTTTTTTTGAATCATGTTTGTAATATAAATGTTGGTTTGTCTATCTAATGGAATTGGACCCGATGTGATCTGTTGTTCAACTTTGAGGGATATAAGGTTCATACGACGGTGTTTTATGGGTGTTATATCAAAGACTGGCATACTACATCATGAAGTGGTATCCAAGGTCGCCACAGTGCTCCTATCCGTCATGGTATCTCGTACTTTAACTAGTTTAGGTTTTTCATCTGTAATGTTAAGACTCATGTGTGATTTGGTCAGTATGTTGACGCTGCATGTCTGTGGATTATATTAATTTAAATTCATGCGCACCTTGCACCTTCATTGTAAAAAACTCCAACGACAAAAGACAACTACATCCCAGCTTAGAACACAAGGCATACATACCTTGCAAGTTGCTGGCCTCTGAGATCAGGTATGATAGATGATGTGCGTAGGTCCAGGTTTGGAAGTTGATTTGCTGGAATAGTTGGTTAGGGTTCGTATTCAAGAGGAGGAAAAGATGGGTAGCGAGGGGGAGAAGAGAGGTGGACGAAACTCACCAAGAGAAATGAGCTCCATGACGACACTTCGGTCAGTGGATGCAGCACGACATCGAACATGCGGCTTTGATGTGAGTACACATCATGAGTAGAGGGGATGGCAGAAGAGGGGTCGACGAAGGAGATTCTCACCGTCGGTAGGATGCATCATCAGCGGTAAAGAAGGGAGGATTCATGCCAGCAGTACTGATGGATGAGGGATCACTAGTAGAAAACATGTCTTTGGTCCTGGCCAGATCAGAGCATTAGTTCCGGTCGTGTTACGAATCGGGACTAATGGGAGCACCAGTACCGATTCGAGAGGCTAGGACGTCGGCCGGGCCTCGGCAAGCATGAGTCCCGGTTTGTTTGGGACCTTTAGTCCCAGTTCCATCCACCAACCGGGACTAAAGGGTGTCGTAACCTTTAGTCCCGGCTGGTGTCTCCAACCGGGATAAAAAATGGATTTTTTTTTTAGAATTTTGACCGGGAAGACAGACCTTTAGTCCTGGTTGGAGACACCAACCGGGACAAAAGGTTTTTTTAATGGCAATAACTTTTGTGTACAAACTCGGAAAAAGGTATAATATATCAAACTGTTTAGCGTGAAAATCCGAATCCGCTCTCAACGGCCAAAGGCCGTTTTTTTATATTTTCAAAATTCCAAAGGGAAATATGAAAGTAGGAAGATTTAAAGTTTTTGCCCGAAAATCTGAATCCGCTCTCAACAGCCAAACGCCGATCGGGAAGTTTGTCCATGAATAAGCACTTTGACTTAGAGATTAGAGATCACAGGTGTGAGGATGGGTGATTAGAGATTAAACTGGCAAATAATTCAAAGATTTGAAATATCAAAAAAATCACAAAAATGCATTTTTTTCCGAAAAAATGACATTCAGTCCCAGTTCCTCCAACCTAGCCCACTAGCGCAACCACGTGGAGGGCCATTAGTCCCGGTTCGTAACTCAACTGGGACTAAAAGTGGAGGTCTTTAGTCCTGGTTTGTAACCCAACCGGGACTAAAAGTGGAGGTCTTTAGTCCTGATTGTTTAGTCTCGGGACTAAAAGTGGAGTTCTTCAGTCCTAATTGTTTATTTCCGGTTGCAGAACCGGGACTAAAGGCCCTTTGGAACCAGGACTGAAGCCCCGTTTTCTACTAGTGGATCTAGGGATGGAGGGCGGCAGTGGAGATCGAGGAAGGACGAAGGCGTCAAGGCGAGAAAAAATCAAGGAGAATGGCGACTGGGAGCATGATATTTGGGATTTGGATTAGGCAATATTTCCATCAGCTAGAATCTTAAAATGTCCTACCGTCAATTACCTGGTGGCCAAACAAGTTTTTTTTGAATTTTCAGGTGAATTATTTGATTCTTGGTCCAAATGATGGTTACCAAACATGCTGTAAAAGCTTGAGAAGAAGGCACATACACGCACGCTTCTCCTTCATCGTTCACCTTGCCACGCTACACCCAAAGTATAAGATAGCCCGCCATATAGCCAATATCTTGGCGATATAGCTGCCAGGAAAGCTCGCCGATGTTTTTTTCTTCGTTGAATATCGACAAATAGCAGGATGTATCTATGGTATATCGGGATTCTTTGTTGTCAAATATCGGCAAAAATGTCCGCCGCTATATCACTTCTCCCGCTATTTTAAACCATGGCTACGCCTCGTCTCGCCTCGCACATGCGTCTTGTGTCCTGATTGAGCCGGCTTGAGCAAGGACCTATTCCACACGTAACTGCCTTATTTTTTGTCACACACAAAATGTTGAAACATTTTACCTCTAGTGAAAGATGAATCAAAACAGTCAAACATGTATTGTGTATCATCTTCCACTACTCCAGGATCAGTTGATCAGTTGCAACTTGCCTACTCCCACTACTCCAGGAGTACAAAAGATCACTCTTTTTAGATGAATACACTTGATTTGCATTGTGTCTGCCTCCTGGTTCCGAAGCTTTGCACCGCCTATCATGTTTCCATCTCGCTTCTTGGCTTGCACCGAGAAGTAAGACATCATTATACTGCTTCTTGGCTTCTCTATGTACTTCATTATTTGATTGCATAATTGATTACATCATTATATTGCTTGATTCGGATATCATGTCTTATGTACTCCCTCCGATCCATAATAAATGTCGCTCATTTTGTATTAAGCTAGTACAAACTTTGTACTATATGAGCGACACTTATTATGGATCGAAGGGAGTACCATTTTTCAGATTAAAAATTTCTTAATTACTCAACAACATGCAGACAGACTAGAGTGGCTGGTTCAGTATCCAACGGGTAAACATGGCGAAGCACCTCTCGGGCTCGTACTGAGGCGCCGTGTGCCCACCTCCCTGCAAACCCAAAACCAACAACATCAACTTAAAACGGATAATCCACCACTAACCATGCGCGCCACACATACACAGAAAAAACGTTCCTACCTTTACAGTGGCGAATGTCATGTTGTTCGAGTAAGATATGGTGAATCTGCAGAGCCAATGGAAGAGAAATCGGAATAAGAACTGTCAGCGAGTGAAAAAAAAAAGCAAAGCATGCAATGCAACGATAAGCTGAAGGAAACGATGACGAACCCGGCAGACTGGCCGCCGAGGTGCCACGCCCTCCATTCGTCGACGACGGGAAAGCCGAGAGACCTCACCCACGCCTGCGTCCCCAGGTGCGGGACGACCGCATCGTGGTCGCCGCTGCCGACGCCAATGCAAAAAAAACCAGTCAGATCCCTGTCTCTCAAGTCTCAACTGATCGAACATCCAAGCTTCAGTAGCAACAAACACGAGAAGATAGCATCCACGTCTCACTTATTACCTGTACACCAGCGCCCGGTAGCCGTTGACGGTGACGTTCCGGTGGTACTTGATGCTGCTCCCGATGTCCACGGCGTACGGCATGTCGCCGCTGCGGCACCTCACCCACTCCTCCACGGTGCCGTGCTTGATCCCCAGGGCGTCCCGGGTGCGCTCGTCGTTCGCCCAGAAATACGACAGGTAAGCCGTGTAGCTCTGAATCCATGGCGAGTGTGGCTGGCATTAGGTCACCGCCAAGAACGAGAACACAAGCAATGGTAGAAGTTTTATATGCATGGTATGCTGGCTTACATAACAGCTAGGCGGTACAAAAGGTGGCGGATTCTTCACTCGTTTCTCCGTTGCGATTACTACTTCTTCCTCGCTTAGGATCTTCCGAGTAGGACTACCTGATTTGTCCGTCTTGGTTCCTGGTCCAGCGGATGCAAGATAGCAGTTGTCCAACAAAATTTGGGCGGTCATAACTTCGGAGCGGAGCTGCAATTTGAATTTGCATACAGCACATAACCTTCAGCCAAGTACTACACTAAGTTGGGACTTGGTACATGCACAGCTTGAATGTACTTGTAGGAGATCTCGTTCTTACACTATAGAAAGTGGCCATAGCTTGGGCACACAGTGCATTTGAAGGATTCCTGTAGTCTTCTCCATGGCAATGCCCCAATATCGTCTACAGGAAGGAGAGAG
Organism: Bromus sterilis; assembly: GCA_950022295.1. Classification (NCBI taxonomy): domain Eukaryota; kingdom Viridiplantae; phylum Streptophyta; class Magnoliopsida; order Poales; family Poaceae; genus Bromus; species Bromus sterilis. Next base: position 14,595,043 of record OX465596.1, read on the forward strand.
GAAGAGAGAGAGAGAGAGAGAGAATAACATGGATATCACCCCGACTGCAGAATCTTTTGTATACGCAGACATATGGGCATAAACGAATCTTTATGTGGAAAGTGTTCTTCTAAACACGAGCTCAAATGCTTCTCCATGAATAGTAAAACTTAAAAAAAATGATTCTTTTAAAATCCTGTTTTTCTTTAAAAACAAAAAAATCCTGGTTTTCTGGGTGCATCCATTTTTTCGTCGTAAAATAACATTCAAGGATATATCTGAAGAAAAACAGCAGTCCAGGGTGCCTTTAAAACTAGTCTTTTTCAAGTATCATTTTTGCTGATTTTTCTAAAACCTTCACACGGGAAGATAATTCAAGAATGTTTGTTGCCAAAAAATGAGTTTTAAATGTTTTCATTATTTCCTATATATTTTTACTGTTCACGAGGATGCTTTTCAGCTCAAGTGTAGAAACTCTATATCCATCTACATGTGTTTAATTACCTCATATAATGAATCTGGTATTATACCAACTCCATGGGCATACGACACTTTAGAGCTTTCATCAATGATTTCACCCGTCACTGGGTTGCCTACAAGATAGCCCTGGGAGCAAGGAAACTTGCATGATTAATTAATTATAACATCCAATATAATCTTTCTATTTTTTTGTTCATATTAGTTTCATCCTACATTTTATACAGTTTAACCAAATAATACTCCCTCCGTTCCAAAACATAAGGTGTATTAGTTTTAAAAAAAGTTAAACATAAGCATAAGTTTATAGAAAAAGTATAAATATCTACAATATCAAATTTATATCATTAGATCGACCACAAAAACTATTTTCATATTTTATTTATTTGGTATTTCAGACATTGATATTTTACTCTATAATCTTGGTCAAACATACATAAGTTTAACTTGCACGAAAAAAATTACACTTATATTTTAAAATGGAGGGAGTATCAGAAAATATCAATATATACAATACCAAATAATTATAATATAAATATATATAATGAATGATACTAAATTAATATTACGAATGTTAATACTCCCTTCGATTGGGTTTATAAGTCGGGCACGGGTTTTAATGTCTTTGACTTGACTAATAATACATGTATAATACATCATAAACACTATATGATTGGAAATTTCATTCGACGATGAATTTATAGATATATTTGTATAAATATAATATATATTTTCTAATCAAATTAAAGACCTAGAACCCCGTGGCTTACTTGTAATCCCAACAGAAATGAGAATATATTTTTATCTATAAACATGGTGAGACTTTTATTATTTTTACTTTAAACAAAACTAATAAGCTAAGAGGGAAAACGAGAAAATAATGTTTTCTTAGTTGAACAAAGGGACTATTGTTGTATAGACAAATGTGTTGTCACCATCTTCTTCAACCCTGGCAATTTGCGTATTGCCAGTGGTTTTTTTCGATAAAGGTTGGATTTTATGGACCAAAAATGAAGCATCAAGAATATACATAACACAAAAGCACACGCCGATCCTCTGGTATTGTCGGTGGTGGTGGTTTATGTTGATGTTTGTTGTTGTGTGCCTCCATTGATCACTCGAGCATGATATTTGAGGGTAATGTCCTTTGTTTCCCATTTTCATAATGATTCGTTTTTTTGCATCTTCATGTCCTATCTACGTTTTAACATTATGTTCTTGTGTAAACTGGTTGTATTTGGTGTTAGCTTAATTTCATGTATTACTTATTATTGAAATAAATACAAGCCCCTACCGCTGAGGTGTCCGACCGACTCATAGGGGGGTGGACCTGACCTCCATCTTCTGATACTATATTTACTTCCCATGCAAAATTTTTTTTGCTAGTGGTATATTGGAACCCTCATAATCTAAATCGTTTGGTTATATGCAAACTCCTAGCGATAGGTATACTCCATCTAGTCTTTTAGGAGAAATAATTGTGCTTACCTTGAGATTAAGGATGGGGCTCCTTCTAGCTTCAATACCTGCAAAATATAAAGCACAATATAGAGTTGAACTAGGTAAATCTAAAAAATTGTACATTTAAGAACCGAAAATATAAGCTAAGATTTTATAGGTTGCAACTATGTGATTAACCTCCATCTCCTAGGTGAGCTCCGCTCTACTTTGCATATTCTGTAGCTAAAAGAGATTCATGAGACTAGAGATGTTCAAAGACCTCCTTTTGTGGATTACAACAACAGTTAGTTCAAGCTATGCAAGTGCAATGCCTTAAAAATATACGTGCATGCTGGAAGAATTTTGTATGACGTACTGATTGTTAGATCTGATCGCATGACCTGGGTGTTGAAGTGATAGGTAAGTTTACCTAACGTCTAACCCCTGCAAGGGTTACACCCCTCCAATTTTATAGATGTCCCTAGAAGGTCTTAATACTCTTGAAGACCATTAAGATTTTAATTACAACTCCACTTGGATCCAAATCGAGTCTGAATGACACGCATATCGTATCTAAGTGATGAGTCAAAGTCCATTTGAGTGGCTTCTATCATTTAAGCGTGCAACTCATAGGTTAATATACACATGGGCATGACACATATATCATCCTAGTCGATAGCTAGTAGCGGATCCTATCAGAACGTTTCTACTTTCGAGTGCGTGAAAGTCATATGGAACAAACCTTGATAATGAGTAACGATACATATTACTAGGCTGAAGGTGACTATTTTTTACCCTTGTTGGTAGTTCTACTTCTCTTCTAGAATCCATGATACGAACTTCTGAACTAGATTAACTATGTCACATCCCATGATTTATTAGTCTAATTACTTGAGAGAGACCCAGAGAATATCTCTTTGAGTACTAGGAGAAAATATCATCGATCAACCATTTATTGCGGTATGTGTTACAACTCATGTGAAATTTAAATTTATAATTACCCAATTACGCGATAAATTTTTATACACCCTAAATGATTTTGTGCTCACTCCAATAGAGCATGTGAGGACCAATGCCAATATGCCATGTCCTAGACCTAAGGTGCTCGTACAATATATATGTCATATCATAGACTTGAGGTGCTCAATGTGTTCTCGGGATTAGGATCGATTCATTTATGCCAGTGGAATGTGTAGACAGAATTTCATCCAAAACCTTCAATCCAACATTGGGATGGGTTTTACATGTGCAGAAAAATAAAAAGTGCCCATCTCCCATTTCCAGAAACAATTGGGCTCAATCGATCATCACTATCACTTTGCGGCTTGGGAGAACCTAACTATCCCGCATCATGACCTGACCGAGTAGGGCGAGCCTTTTCTAAAGGAGATCAAAGAAATTGTGCTCTCTTCCTTTGGTCAAAGCTTTGGACCCAAATGGTATCGTTGGGAAATTATTCAAATCGTGTTGGGACATAATCAAAGTTGATGTGGTGGATGCCATCCTCCACATGGTATCTTCATAGGAACTATGTGAGCCTTGTCAACTTAGTAGATATCAACCTGCTCCCAGAAAAGTGTGATGCCATGGGGTGGGTGTTAGAGGCCAATAAGTCTCATCCATGTCTTGTCAAAGATAATCCTTAAGATGATGGTCAAACATTTGGCCTTCATGCTCCCAAGTCCCAGAGCGTTTTCTATTCACTAGAAATGCATCCACGACAACTTCATTCACGCCAATATTTGCATGTGTGAGATGCATGTCTCAAATAGTCAGGACTTTTTTTGAAGCTAGACATATTGAAGGCTTTTGACTCTGTCAACTAGACCTTGCTAGACGTGCTCATTCCCATGGGGTTCGAGCATCATTGGCAATATTGGTCTTGTGTGTCCTGGCATCCTCTACTTCTTGTGTCCTCCTCAACGGGAACCCCGTCTTACCCTTTGAACATCATCATAGCCTTCCTTAGGGAAACCCACTTAACATATGCTCTTCATCCTCGCCATAGATCCACTTCAAAAAATCCTAGAAGTGGAAACTGGCATTCAGATGCCGAAGGTTATATGTGCTTGATACGTCCCAAACGTATCTATAATTTCTGCTTGTTCCATGCACTTTTATGTGACATTGTTACATGTTTTTATACATTTTTATATCATTTTACACATATTTCGACTAACCTACTAACTCAGTGCACCCAGTTCCAGTTTCTGTCTGCCGATGTCTTTAGTTGCAGTGATTTTTTCCCCAATTTAAAATGCACCGAAAATTCCAAAAAATCTGAATAAAAATTAGCGCCACGGAAGCTTCCGGAATCCCGAAGGAGGGCCAGGGGGCCACCTGGCGCCCAGGTGGCCAGGTGGTGCGGCCCCACCCCTGGCCACGCCACCATGGTGCTTGGGAGCCCCAGGTGGCCCCTGACTGCCCCCTTTGGCCTATATTATCTCTTCGTTCCAGAAACCCTCGAGGAGAACCCCGTGTCGCGAAATACCCCTCTGTTGCGTCGCTGCCACGCTTCCAAGATCGGGAGCACCAGAAGACCTCTTCCCGGCACTCTGCCGGAGGGAGGATTGACGTCCGGGAGCTTCTCCACCACCATGGACGCTTACTGGATGTGCCGTGAGTAGTCCCCCTTGGACCATGGGTCCATGACCAGTAGCTATGTGATGTCTTCTCTCCAATCTTGTTCTTCAATGTTTAGTCCTTGTGAGCTTCCCTACATGAACAAGACACCTATGTAATTTTTCTGCTGTTGCTATGCTGTGTTTGCTGGGATCCGGTGGATTATGAGATTATGTTCAGATCGTGATGAGTTATATATTTGGTTTACCTTTTATATTTTGTTCTTGAGTAATTATTGCATGTTCTTTGATGCTTTTTATTGCTTTGGCCAAATAGTAGATAGTAACTCCAAGAGGGGGCGTTATGCATGATTGTGGATTCATGCCCCTCGATGCCTAGCTTGAGTGACAGAAACATGAGACTAGGGGATGTGATGTTTCCAACAGGGAGAAAACAACGGTGCTTGTAACCATGGTTGCAAGGATTGTTTACCTTACGCATAGATTGTTAATGCAACTGTATGTTGCTTTGAGTTTACACTTTGGGTGGGGCTCGCAACTTAATACCAGCGAAATGTTCTGGATAGATATCTCAAGGTGGATGATTAGTGAGTAGATCTAGATGGATTTCGGTCTACTTGTCTTGGCGTACTGCCCATACTTTTGAGCCTCTTACTTTTAAGTAGCATAATTAGCATTGCGGTGCGTTTATAATTCTGTCAATTGCCCAGCTGTAATTTGTTCATCCAGCTTAGCTGTTTTATCGTCTTTTGGAAGAGAGACATCACTAGTGAACATCATGGGACCCAGGTCCATATTTCCACCGTTGTTTACACCTCCACTTTATTTACTGCTTTTACTTTCAGTTGCAATTATCACTATCATTATCCCCTTGTGTTTAATCCTTTGTAAGCAACAAGGATGGAGAGATTGACAACCTCTCTGAACTCGTTGGGAGCAAAGCTATCTGTTGTGTGTGCAGGTCCACGTCAACCTCATCTCCATCCGGCAACTTAATATCGGGCGTCGTTGACACCTACTTGCAGAATTCGGAGTCCTCTTGGTACAATAACCTTGGTATCTTCACCGAGGGAAATTTGCTGCTAGCTACATCTCAACCTTTCACTTGGGGTAGCCAACGAGGAGCACTACTTCATTGCCATCAGTGCTCACGCCGCGCAATGCAAAAATCTTTCTCTTTGCTAATGATGTTGGCATCTTTGTGAATTCATACATTGAGGAAATGATGGTGTTCTCCAACATCATGACTTGCTTTGGTCACGCTTCGGGGTTCATCACTAACCTACCAAGATTTACATCTTTTTGATTTAGTGTTAGTCTGCGGATCTTCAAGACAACCTCGAGTTGTTCCCTGTGCACATTCCAAACATTCCCGAACACTTATCTTGTCTTGCATCCCTACACCAAGAAGGAAGGGAAGGTGGGCCTACAATCCTTCATTGATAAGTTCAAAGGTTGTTTACCTGGTTGAAAGGGGAAATTATTGGTTTGATCATCAGAGTGGTCCTTACAAAATCAGTCCTCATGTCAACGACCACTAACCACTTTTCCGTTATCATGCTTCAAAATTGGACGCATTTCAAGTTAGAGAATATTTCCAAGGGGTTAATTTGGCACACTGAGGACAATGGGCAAGCAAATGGGGTCACTTTATGGTAAAATGGAACAGGGTTTTCTTCCCAAGGGGTTCTTGGTATTCAGAACTTTGGAACATTTTGCAGTGCTCTACGCCTGCGATGGCCTTGGTTTGAATAGAAACCCCAATAGACTATGGTCGACTCAAATATCACCTACAACATGGCATACATGGACCTCTTTCGAGCATCAATAGTGATAATCGTGGGTGATGGCACAAATATACAACTTTTATATCATGACAAGTAGTCTGTCAAGGTTACCATGTTGTTTTTATTAAGGGTGAAACTGGACAATTTAGAAGTACCATCCTCATCGTGTATCATATTTCATATTTATTTTTGAATTAGAGGAAGTGGGACGGATGCAGTGCGGATGCAGTTTTGAATTCTAGATTATATCAGGTTTCGACATGGTCGGGTAATGAGACTGACTCGGGTCATATACCACATGCATATACGGGAAATATATACATGCTTTAAAACAAAAAATGTGTAAACATTAAGCAAGTATTAATACTTATATATTTAAGCACACATAAAGCACTAGAAGTTACTAGAAATAAGCCAAAAATACTAACTAACAAGCATACGTCTCACCTCGTAAGAAAGTATTTCATTCATATATTACCTATCAATAACTAAGATACCGTAGTATTTTCTGAAGAAGAAAAATCTTGAATCAAAGTTTAAGTATTTCCTTAGGGAATCATGATAGTTTTATTTACAAAAATAATATATTTTTCAGCCTGCATCACCGCACATAGCCCCCTCCATAATGCGCAAAATATACCTAAACTATTTCTAATAAAAACAAAGTGCTAGCTGAAGTGGCTAATGGCCACATACTCTGCTGTCAAAAAACTTTTTTGCGAGGGGATTAAGCGTTGCATGTAGGAGGAACCACAGAAGAAAAGGCAGAACACTGCTTGTTGGAGGGGATTAGAGCATCTACCGCCAGGGTCTTCATATCCTCCTTAAACGTCCGGGTGGGCAGCCCAGCCAGTGTTCAGACAAGAGAGAAAGAAAAAAGACATCTAACTGGACCCTTCATTTTGTCGCTATATGTTCGGGTTATCCGTAATCCTTATATTCAAAGAAAATCTAGGGAGGTTCGGGCGTGTCCGGGCAGCCCTTCGTGTAGGATACGGCTCACCCCGAACCATTTTTTCAATTTGTTTATTCTTTTTTTTATTTCTCTCTCCATCTTCACCAACCATATGCATTTAATCGGACAGTTTGAGAACAATGTAGAAAACATAGTTGCATGTATGAATAATTAATAGTTTAACAAAGATATGCCAAGATACCGACCGGACGTGACGACAGTGGCGGCGTCACCGTAGGGGCTGGTATGGGCGGCCGCCCCGGGTAGCCGGAAGTACGCAAACAAAATACACTTTATTTTGTACATAGCCAGCACATTCTGCAGTTCAAAGTCTCAAACGAACAGCTACCTATCCCATGCAGCCACACACTCACACGCCCAAGCCCTTGACCAGAACATATACAATTACTACTTAAACTGAGAGGGCACATCTTAAATATTAAAATCGTTTGTTGGCTATTATGGGTGTTGTTAGGAACTTCCTCCGCGTATTAAAATATTAGACTTTTTTTGGTTTAAATTAAAATTAAAAAACATTTAATATTTTGGTATAGAGGTAGTATCTTTTTAGGCAAGACCTATTTTGAACCTTTAGTTATGTTAATCTTCTAGTGCATCTAGATTTCCATTTGAATTTTATGAGTTTCAGTTGAGCGGATTTACATTTGTAGATAAAAAAAATTAGACTTCAAATATTTCGCCCCGGCTAGTTTCAATTCCTGGATCCGCCACTGCGTGACGGCAAAGGGGTGAGGAATTAAAATTACTCATTGTGGTTGTAGATGTCCTTAATTTTTACATGCAAGGAGGGACCACTGAAGAGAACAGACAATATGCAAAATGGCAACCGTATGATCGCGATCCAACGTTGCTTTATGCGTCTATCTCTGTTTCCAAAAAAGTGTGGTTGACCAAACAATTTTTCCTTTTTTAAATAATATTTGAGAAAAAAATGCACGAATATATACACAGCGTCCATACATACATACCTTCTGAGATCTTTTGAGCGAGAAATGGCACAAGTTGTCCAGCAAGGGAGTCTCCCCCGATGTAGAGAGGATTCACGAGGAACTCTGGACGGTCGGTGAACCACTAACATCGTCACGTGGATTCAACCAATTAGTACTCAATCCCTAACAAAATCTAACTGGGTACTCAGTTGAAGCAGACTAAATATAGAACTCGGTCGAAGTAGCTACGATACCTTGAAAAGGAGTTCATGGATCTGCGACGAAGTGGATACTTCCCCGACATGGTAGCCTTCGGGTTTTCTCGCAAAGGAAAATCCTGCCCCGACCGGTGCATCAACGAAGAGGATATTTGCCACCTGCGAATGTACAATGTCAACACAGAAATAAACCTGCGCATATGTACTCCCTTCGTTCCATATTAACGGTCACTAAAATTCGATATTAAATGCGGAGTACATCATTTTTCAACAACAGGTAATACAAAACAAAGAAAGTACATGTTAAATAGCCACTACAACTCTACTACCAAGTAAGCTGTGAGGCTCATCACCCAAAAAAAACTACTTCCTCCGCACCGAAATATGGGTATATTTCGGTACGGAGGTAGTAGTAAACTACTAATTAAGCTGGGGTGTGCAGAGCAAGACCGACCTTGGTCCATGAGTAGGGATTGATTTTCAGACGCGGTATGGTGCCATTCTGAGGCTCTGGGTCGAACTGGAATGGACCTGCAATTGGGGTGCAAATGTGTGGAATAAGAGCAGTATGAGATTCCACGCTTGAGAATGCAGACAAGACGTACCGATCTCTAATGCGAGGCCGCTGAGGACGGAGCAGTGGTCGCCGCCGCTGAGCCAGAGCAGGAAAGGGGCGTCCTCGCCGCCGGCCTCGGACTCCACAAAGTAGTAGAAGAGCTCGGTGCCGTTGTCCTCGTCCACCTCCACGTACCTTGCAATTGAGCAGGAGCAGCAGGAAGTTAACAGCTCCTACCGCCACTTGGTGCGTACAAATTTAGCTCAAGAAGAAGAAGAAAGCGGGGAATGGGTACCCGGTCTCGAGGTGGAACGGGAGGCGGCCTTCCAACCCGGGTAGGCTGGTCACCACCTTGGAACTCGAGGCTGCGGCGGCGACGGCGAGCTGCGTCGTGGTAACCGCGATAGAGAGGAGGAAGCAGAAGCAGAGCCGCAGCCGCAGCCGGCCGTCCATTCTACTTTTGCTATGTCTTTGGTTGTTCTGTGGAAGTGGAAGTGCTACTAGTAGGAAGAAGCTGAGAGAGATCGATGACCGACCACTCACTCGGGCTCGCTAGGCCTCTCACAGCCATCGGCGACAGCTAACCCCATGGCCCATGTACAGCGCCAGCAATAATGCAACCAGAGCCCCAATCGTGTAACACATGTACACTGATTTTTTTTCCCTGGTTAAAAATAGGGTTTCTCTGCGAAAATAAATATTGCTGTGAACTCGAGCCAATGTGGTGTGGATGAATTTGGCTTGAAAATAGAGGTACATTTTGGATTGTAGCACTTTCTATTTGGTTTGGTTTGGCTTGGCTTCTCAACTTATACATGCATGTGCAAGTTGGGTTAGATTTAGTTTGGATTACAAACTTTTCCCAAGTTTACACATGTGCTCTCTAATGCACAGTAAATTCAAAGAAATAAATCTGATTTTTTATGATTTTCTTAACAACTGATATAAGTGCTTGTAAAATTTCATCATCAAATGATATCCGTGGAAGCCACAGTAAAGAAAATGATCACTTCAAAATGCATTCAAAAATATCATTTTTGGATCATTGATATTTTTCTGGGTGTAGCTTCCACGAATATCATTTTACGATGAAATATTATCAGCACTCAAAACAATTATCATGGTTTATCATTAGAAAAACAGTTTTTTATTTATTGTTCATTAGGGAGCACATGAGCTTGAGAAAACACCGCGTGTCTGTTTTTTTACACAATATAGATGATATATACATGTACATTCACTTATCCACACACACACACACACACACACATTCTAAGCCTATGAAACCTTTGAGATATGGAGTCGACACATCATCTTGAGATTAATGAAGTTACCGCATATTTTTTGTAATCGTCGGAAACGACTACTCTTACCAAAAAAATCACTAAAAATATAAAATAAATTTAGGAAAATACGTGCAACAATGCCAACTCTAGTTAAAACAGGAGGGTACCTATAGATTCAAAATTTGCATCTCTAGATGGTAGCAGTCCTTGTTCCAGAAGGGGTGGGGACCTCCGGTTGTCCTTCTCCTGGCAGCGAAGCCGGGTCTTGTGGCGGCGGCCTTTGGTGTGTTGTGGTGGGATGGTCGAGCAACGCGCGGGAACATGCCGTGCGGCGGTTAGGAACGTCTCCTCTCTCCCTCCGCATGCAATTAGGGTGGCTACAACGACAATGGCTATCATGGTGAAGACTACAATAATACTTAGATAATATAACAATTTAGGCTAACTTCTCAAGATATTTAATTTTGAGGAGTTAAGCTGCACCTAGTTGAACTCTCAAATGGTTAGTGCATCTCTGATAGAATTTTATCCTAAAACTCTAAAAAATTATAGAAAAGATTATTTTTGCTCAACTTGATCCTTAAAAAGACGTGCACAATGACACATGCATGGGATCTCAACTGTTTCTACACCGGTGGTCGCTGTGATGCACACCCACCAGCTGATAACATCCGTCAACCCTACTTGTGCGCTCAAAAATGTAGTGCATTAGAGCATATTCAATAGGCGATGTAAAATAGCAGCCTATTAAAAACTATCTGATGTAAATTATATATCACCAAAAACGTAGTTTTTACATCACCAAAAGAGTTCAACTCCAACAGTTGATGTATTTAGACACTCTTCATTGATCCCGATATTGACGAATCCTCTTCCATGACCGGCGAGAGCTCGTTGATCGGGTGTTTTGGCGGGCATCGTGACGGCCAGGAGCTGCGGTGGAGAACACGAAATTGAGATGGAAGAGGCGCGGTGGGATGGTGGTGATGACCCTGGGCGACGAGATTGAGCCGGGAACGGAGGGGTGACGAGTCCAGGAAAGGAGGCAGAGGGCGACGTCGCCGGCGAAGATGGCTTCTAACCGTGGGTGGGAAGGTTCTGTGCAGCGGTTACACACGTGCATGGTTGCATGCGTTTTTGGGCACCACCCCTTGTGATATATATTTGGATCACCAGTACCATATGTTATGTCGTGATGTAAAAAATCATCAAAATATATGTGTAGAGCAGTTGTTGGAAAGCGTTTGAAAGGGCAATTGTATCCAATACTTGTTTTGGTGTTGACGTAATAGGATTAGATGATCTAATGATGTTTGTTCAAGTATATCTTAGGTCATTGGATTATTATTGGTTGGGTTACAATCATCGATGACTCCCTATGCAAAAAGTGCAAAGGCATGGTTGTCTGAAGACTCAAGAGTTTTTTCGATTTAATTTCGAGTCCAAGAAAACCGCACTATCAAGAAAGGTCATGGTGTTTGTGAATTTATGGGAATCAATCCAGATATCTGAGCTGGGCTGATAGAAGGTTACTGGGTGGCCCGGGTGCCCGAGGTCTTTGACCTTCAAGTGCTCGGTATGGAGCATCACGCCTGCACCCGGGTAAGTGGGTCTTGGACCTCCGGGTGCCCGGGGACCTGGCTCACGCTAGGGCACGGGTGCCTGGACATCCCCCACCTAGTAACAATCTGGCATGGGTGCCCGAGCACCAACCCTAAATTGACGCTCATGTCCGGGCACCCCAACATTGGCGATTGCAATGGCTATTTCTGAGGAGCGGAGTATAAATAATCCCCCTTATTTCACCTCCAACCTAAGAAGGCCACCATTAGAGATCCACAACTCCAAACCTCCATTTCTTCAATATGTACTCCATCCTCCACCCAATCTTGTTGATTCCTTGAGGATTGAGAGAGACCTTCCCGATGTACACTTTCACCAAACCGATTTGTGATTCCCCCAAGTTTACATCACTTTGAGATTTGTTACTCTTGGAGCTTTGGCACCTAGGCGGCTAGGTGTCCGATTCCGGAAGCTTCCATATGTGTGGTGTGCTCCAGGGAATTTGTAAAGGTGTGGTGGTATCCTTCAAGACCAACCCCGAGTGAATCGAGGCTCATTATCCATTGGGGGTGTGACGAGGGGGTGACCCCACGACTCCTGCGTATGAGGTTACCCGGTGCATATGAAGACAGAAGGCCCGCTAGGAAGCCACAACAGGCCCACGACAGGCCCGACCAAGCACCGATGTAGGAGTCCGTGACTGGTATGGAAGGCACGACTTGGCTCATTATCCATTGGGGTGACTCAAAAGGGAGAATACTGTGAGCTACGTACGTGGTAGCACCCTCAAAGTCTTGGCTTGAGCACCACTCGAACGGAGATTAGCATTCTGTCGGGGGAATGACCCCCGGGTAGGGTCACCCAGGGGAAATAGTTCATCAAAACATAGATCACCGAGCTGGAGGTCACTGATCTATTCAAGGCCGAGCTAAACAAGAGAAACCAAGAAGTGGGCCGAACTGCTCCAAGTGAGGGCTGATTGCCCCGGAGAGGGCGCAATCGGCCTCATCTAGGAGCATCCGGCCGAAGTAAGAAGAGCAGCGTCCGATCAGAGGTCCAGATCGGACACCTGGTACAAGAGCATTCAATGCGCAATCCCTGAAGATCGGGACTGTCAGAGGCGTGCGGTCTCCTCCAGCGCCGATCACGCGGACAGGCCGACAGGCCTAAGTACCTAGCCTTACTGTTCATAGCCGAGGTCTACGGGATAGCGGCATGGCGAGCCGCAAGTCTACACCGGTTCATCCGGAGAAGCACGATGCTAGGTCCCTAGCCGATCTGAGACAGACAGCTGGGCCCTTCCTCTTGTGTATTTACCTTTGTACCCTGGGCTTGGCCTATAAGAGCCCCGGGTACCCCTCCTGCGTGAGGGACGATGGCAGAGTAGTTATTGCAATCTCACCCACCAGAGAGAGCAAGGAGAGATTAGAGACCTGAGGCCCTCTTCTTCTTCCTCTCAGACAGCTCAAGGAGCATTCATTGTAGCCAGAGTTATTGCATATAGCTAGCTCGGCAGGACTAGGGGTGCTATCTCTACGAAGAGCCCCGAACCTGGGTACATCGTGGTGTCTCACCGTGTGTTCCCATTCTCGTTTGCGGTGCCATCGATACTAACCTTGGTCTGTCCCCCTCTTTAGCCATCCCCATGGCATCTGCCGTTATTTATTGACGACAGTTGGCGCCCACTGTGGGGCAGGCCGAGGCGTCGACTGGAGTTCTGATCCGGACGGGACCATCATCTGCATCGCGCGTGCGCTTCGCCTCCGGCCTGGTGATGAGGAGCGGAGCATGGGATTTCGTCATCGACAACGCGGTTTGGGGTTGGAATGCCTCTACCGCACGGCGTCATCATTCCTTTCGGCGGACATCGCGTCTTCGTCGCAGCACTCCCTGACGTGTTTCCCAGGGAGGTTCGGGTGTTTTCTGAGCTCACGGATCCGCTGCCAGGAGGGCCGGATGCCATGGGAGCAGAAGGCACGACTGCGCACATCCGTGCGGAGGTCATGATGGCAGGGGCGTCAAGTCGCCACAGTTCCACTTCAGCTTCCCGAGCCACGAGGGAAGCAACTGCAGCAGCAGGAGGCCCAAGCAACCCACCGGACGTGCTCAGCACTCCCGTGGATCTTCATGCCGATCCAGCTATGGCTCACGCCGAGCTGGAGAAGGTGCGTCAAGCGTTGAAGGAGCAATCAGATCGGATCGACGCTGAAAAGCGCCGAATGGAGGCATCAGTTCAGGAGTACAACGCAGCGCATGGCATTCGGCAGCGTGTTATCCCACCCCCAGTCATCGAGGAGCTTCGGGCAGCAGGCCGAGGGGTCGGCAGAGAGCTGGGAGGAGCCCAGCAGCCTATAGCGTCCATCATTGTGGCACCACAGATTTCATATAGTTCTCCTGTGAAGAACATGAGAGCTGCCCAGCAGATCGCCACCGAGCTGGAGCATCTGGAAGGAGAAGAGCTGCGGGAGAGGACGCGCCGAATGCGCGACCTCATAACCACAGCAAACCAACAACGAAGGGCGGCCACCGAGCAGCAAGCACCAGCAGCATCAAAATCGCTTCGGGCAACTGCGGGTGCGAATCAGCCGAATGCGCTGCAGTGGCAGCAAAGGCAAGCATCTTCACCACATGGCAGTTTGCATCGCAGTCGGAAGAATCAAGGGGCTGCAGGAGGCAGTCGGAGGGACGAGCCAGTAGTTAACAGCAGGCATAATGAGAAACCGACGGCATCAGTCCGGCCAGCAATCAGCCAGCGGTTAGGTCCCCGAGCAATCGCAGACAACGACGCAAGACACCGAATCGAGCAGTTGCAGCAGGATAAGCAACCGGAAGATGATGCGCCGGCGGGTCCAGCATGTTTCGGCCCCCGCATTCGGAAAGAGCAGTTCCCCAAAGGTTTCACATTGCCCAGGGACACCCCCAAGTACAATGGATCAGTCAAGCCAGAAGATTGGCTGGTCGATTATATGACAGCTGTTGGTATCGCAGGAGGTGGTCGGCGTGTAGCCGTACGCTATGCTCCGCTCATGCTCCAAGGTTCAGCTCAGTCCTGGTTGAATAGTTTGCCCAGCAACAGTGTCAATTGCTGGAAGGATTTTGAGGATGCATTTGTCCGTAATTTCACGGGTACTTATGAGCGCCCAGGTTTGCCTTGGCACCTGGCTCTCTGTGTACAAGGAAAGGACGAGCCCCTGCACGATTACCTTCAGCGGTGGATCAAGCTCAGGAACACTTGTGAGGGAGTTCATGAAATCCAAGCCATCCAGTACTTCACTGACGGCTGCTTGGATGGGTCTTTGTTGAAGCACAAGCTCCTGCGCAAGGAAATAACATCTTTGGCCGATCTGATGAGGATAGCCAATTCATTTGCCGCATCTGACTCTGCAATGCGCCCGATCACGTTAAGTCCCAGCGGTTTCATCCAAGGGCAGACGTCCGGACAGCAGCAGGAATTGGCAGAAGAAAATGGTCCCAACCGGCGCGAGAGGCGCGAGATCCACAGGAACAACAATTTCAACAACAACAACAACAACAACAACAACACCCCCAATTTCAACAACAACAACAACACTGGTTTCAACAAGAGGAAGGATGAGCAGCCGGATGCCCAATATGACAATCGACAGGTAGCAACAGTGCAACACCAAGAGGAACAAGGGGTTGCGGGAGGTAGTCGGAAGATGAAGCCTGCAGAGAGACCGCCAGGTCAACCCAGGCCCCCGTACACGTTCGAGGATATGATGAACCAGCCGTGCAAGATGCACAGTGGAGTAGGCAAGCCCGCATCGCACACCACTCGGCAGTGCATTTGGGTCGAGCGTCTGGCAAAGGGAGGGGCAGGAAATCCACCCCCACCGCCACCACCACCCCCAGACCCACCCCCAGCAAATGCTCGACAGCAGTTCCCACGTCATGATGCGGCATATATGATCTTCACCAGCGAGTCAGATGACAAGGGCAGTCAGAGAGCCCATGGGCAGGCAGTCAATGCCACCATGCCAGCAATCCCTCAGAGGCTGAACTAGTCGGACAGTGCCATAACATGGGGCCCAGAAGACCACCCGAGCGTAATGCCCAACCCGGGCAGTTATATGCTCGTGGTGGACGCAATCTTGGCGGAACCATTGTATTCATGCAAGTTCACCAGGACGCTTATTGATGGAGGCAGTGCCATCAACATTCTGTATAGAGACACAATGATCAAGCTCGGCATCAGCGAGAGCGAGTTAGAGCCCAACAGAACTACGTTCCATGGGATAGTGCACGTCCTGTCATGTACCCCGTTAGGCCGCATTCGGCTCGAGGTAGTATTCGGGTCGGAAGATAATTTCCGCCGAGAGCCGATCTGGTTCGAGGTGGCCGATCTGAGCAGCCCATACCATGTTCTGCTCGGGTCGCCTGCAATCACCAAGTTCATGTTCAACATCATGCAACCATATTTGAAGATGAAGCTCCCAGGGCCGAATGGTCCAATCACTGTGTGTGGGGACTACAGGAAGTCACTGTAGTGTTCATCCGCTGGTTCCAAGCTAGATGATGCTCTGGTCATAGATGCAGAACGGCGCCAGCTGGACAAGGTAGTGGCAGCAGTCCAAGCCCAGATGAAGGACCCCATGCCGAGCACGAAGGACAAAAGGCCGGATGATGAGACCATATTTCAAGCGGCAAAGGACAGCAAGAAGATCGCCCTGGACCCATCCGACCCGAGCAAGTGCGTCATTGTTGGGGCCGGACTCGGCAGCAAACAGGAAGGCGAGCTCGTCGAGTTCCTCCGTGAGAACCGTGACATCTTTGCATGGTCCCCACATGACATGCCTGGTGTACCGAGGGAACTTGTCGAGCACAAGCTTCATATCCGACCTGGATCCAAGCCGATCAAGCAGCCACTTCGGCGTTTTTCAGAAGAGAAGAGAGGAGCAATCGGCGACGAGATAGCCAAGTTGCTCGCAGCAGGATTTATCAAGGAAGTATTCTACCCAGACTGGCTAGCTAATCTAGTTCTGGTTCCGAAGAAGAATGGAACTTGGCGCATGTGTATAGATTACACTTGCCTGAATAAGGCCTGCCCCAAGGATCCTTTTGCGTTGCCCCGTATTGATCAAGTGATTGATTCTACGGCTGGCTGTCAGCTCCTGTGCTTTCTGGATGCCACGGCAGACTATCACCAGATTAAGCTTGATGTAAACGATCAAATTAAAACAGCTTTTATTACCCCTTTCGGGGCTTATTGTTACATCACCATGCCATTCGGCCTGAAAAATGGCGGCGCGACTTATCAGCGTACTATGCAGCGGTGTGTTCGACCTCAGTTAGGTCGGAACATACATGTATATGTAGATGACCTCGTGGTCAAATCAGTGCTGGGATCAACCTTGTTGGATGATCTCAAGGAAACATTCGCAAATTTACGAGCATACCGGATCAAGCTCAACCCAGAGAAGTGCGTGTTCGGCGTTCCAGCCGGCAAGTTGCTTGGTTTCCTGGTATCCGAAAGAGGGATAGAGTGCAACCCTGAGAAGATTGCAGCAATTGAGCGGATGGGCAAACCCAGGAACCTTAAAGACGTGCAGAAGTTCACCGGATGCTTGGCATCGCTCAGTCAATTTCTCAGTCGGCTGAGACAGAAGGCAATCCCACTATACCAATTAATGAAGAAAACGGACAAGTTCAGCTGGACGCCGCAGGCGGACGAGGCATTCAAGCAGCTCAAGCGTATGATGTCCACTGCTCCAGTGTTGGCAGCTCCGAAGGAAAAAGAGCCAATGATGTTGTACATTGCAGCAACCAATCGGGTGGTTAGTATTGTCATGGTAGTCGAGCGTCCTGAAAAGGACAAGGCACAGCTGGTCCAGAGGCCAGTGTATTATGTCAGTGAAGTGCTCTCCACCTCCAAGCAAAAATATCCCCACTATCAGAAGATGTGCTATGGTGTGTACATGGCAGCAAAAAAGTTGAAGCCTTATTTCCAGGCGCATCCGATCACGGTGGTCAGTTCGGCTCCATTGGCAGAAATCATTGGCAGTCGGGACGCATCCGGTCGGGTGGAAAAATGGGACATAGAAATCGCAACACATGGGATCAAGTATGAGCCTCGGACGGCGGTCAAGTCTCAGGTTCTGGCGGATTTTTTGGTAGATTGGGCAGAAACTCAATATATACCCCCCTGTCCGGACTCTCAGTTCTGGCAAATGCACTTCGATGGCTCCAAGATGATGACCGGACTAGGGGCTGGTGTTGTTCTCACTTCCCCAAAAGGTGACAAGCTCTAATATGTACTGCAGATTCACTTTGCAGCGTCAAATAATGTGGCCGAATACGAAGCTTTGGTGCACGGCGTCCGAGTGGCCAAGGAGATCGGCATTCGGCGAATTCTATGTTATGGTGATTCCGATCTGGTGGTGCAGCAATGCACTGGCACTTGGGATACGAAGGATGAAAACATGGCGTGGTACAGATTCCTTGTGCAGCAGTTATCTGGATTCTTTGAGGGGTGTGAATTCCATCACATTCACAGAGCTGAAAATGAAGCAGCAGACGTACTGTCCAAGTTGGGATCCACCAGAAAGGAAGTTCCTCCAGGAATATCGCTAGAAAATATCCACAAGCCGTCCATCAAGCCTTCCCCAGAATCAGAGTCAATCTTTATTCCGGCCGACCTGAAGATGGCAGAACTAGAGGCAAAAAAGCAAAAAGGAAAGGAGCATTCGGCAGCACCAGGGGCTGCCGATTGTGAACCAGGGGCTGCTGTCGTCAGTTCGGGGACTGAGGAAACCATGCCAGATGCATTCGGCTCTTCCTTCTCCGAGCTGCCAGTAGCGGAAGACGCACAACCAGAGCCAGAAACAGTTACTGTAATGGTGATTGTGGCAGCGCCGTCATGGGCAGAACCATTCAGAGATTTCCTGGTAGACGGCATACTCCAAGAAGATGAAGTAGAAGCTCGGCAAATCCAGCGCCGATCTGGAGCATACACCATCATCAACAATGAACTGGTGCACCGAAGTACAACAGGAGTTCTTCAGCGATGTGTGGAAGAGGACAAGGGGCTGGAGCTGCTCCGAGACATCCACCAAGGTGAATGTGGTCATCATGCATCAGCATAGCAATAGTCGCCAAGGCTTTTCGCCATGGTTTCTATTGGCCGACTGCGAAAGCAGCGGCAGAAGATCTGGTCAAGCATTGCAACGGGTGTCAAAGGTTTAAAGCAAAGAGCCACCTACCAGCCTCAGCACTGAAGACAATTCCGATCACATGGCCGTTTGCAGTCTGGGGTCTGGATATGATAGGGACGTTTAAAACAGCAAGAGGTGGTATGACACACCTACTGGTAGCAGTGGACAAATTTACCAAGTGGATAGAGGCAAGGCCGATCAAGAAACTAGACGGGCCGACTACGGTCAGGTTCATAGCAGACATCATGGTCAGGTATGGAGTGCCACACAACATCATCACTAACAATGGAACAAACTTTGCAAAGGGGGCGCTAGCTCGGTTTGCCTCCCGGCAGGGCATCCGGCTGGACGTCGCAAATGTGGCTCACCCACAGTCAAATGGCCAAGCAGAGCGGGCGAATGGTCTCATTTTGTCCGGAATCAAGCCAAGATTGGTAGAGCCACTGGAAAGAGCACCTGGCGCATGGATTGATGAGCTACCAACAGTATTATGGAGGTTGCGCACCACGCCCAACCGTTCAACTGGATTCACCCCTTTCTTCCTTGTATATGGCGCCGAAGCAATGCTCCCTTGCGACATTGAGTTCGATTCACCTCGTCATGCCATGTACACAGAAGCAGAAGCCAAGGAAGCTCGTGAGGACGGCGTTGATCTCAGAGAAGAAGCATGCCTCCTGGATTTGTCCAGGTCGGCAATATACCAGCAGAAGCTGCGTCACTACCACAACAAGAAGATCCGTCCCCTAGCTTTTCGTGAGGGTGACTTGGTGTTGCGCCGAATCCAGAAATCGGATGGCCAGCACAAGTTATCCTCTCCTTGGGAAGGTCCATTCTTCGTCAGTCGAGCACTCAAAAACAATGCATATTACCTCATTGATCTCAGGAAGCCGACCCGATACGTGGATACTTCGGGGCAAGAAACGGAGCGTCCTTGGAACACCGAGCTGTTATGTCTGTTTTACAGTTGAATGGTATTGTTGTCCCCTCCCTTTGTGGAATTGTTATCAATGAAAATAGTCGTGTGTCCATGAGATTGCATTCGGCAGGAGTATGAAATCATTTGTTTTAGCATGTTTTAGTCCTGGTGTCAGCAAAGGCAGACCCGGGGACTGGCTAGTTGCCCCGAAAAGGGTATACTTGGAGAAAAAGCGAAACGAGTGAAGAGTTTTGTGAAAGCCGGTCCAAACCGAATGCAGACCGCAGGTCGGCTGTAATGTCGGGGGGATGAGGCCGAACAGAATGATCAATCGGAGAGTTTATACTCAAGGTATATCCAGTTCGGAGCAAGCCATTCACAATTCGCCGATTGCGACCAGGCTGGCTGGCCAAGCAATCGGCAGGTTGTAAGCGGCTCAGCCACGAAATTTTCACCTTTGCGAGAAGAAACCGGGAACCTAGAAGTATTTGTCAAAAATCCTTTTAAGGCCTATTCTCCGATCCAACCACAGACCGCAGGTCGGCTGTAAGGTTGGTGAGAGTTTTTGACCAAGAGAGAACAAGTGGCAAAGAAAAAGGCAATCGGTTGAAAAACGCAAAGGCGGAGTGTTATGATCATTTAAGCAAATACTAGGTTTACAAGCAAAGATAGGGCCAGTCGGTCGAATGGTGTTCATTACATGAAAGTGGCCCTCGACGAGCGCACTTGGAATTTAATTGTTTTTTAAGCAAAAGCAGGAAACGAGTTCGGCATGCCGAGCTCAAGCAGCTGGGGCATCTGGAGCATCCGGGGCATCTGGCGCAGAGGGAGCGGTCGGAGTAGTACTGCCGGCACCTTCGGGAGTAGAAGAGTCGGTGGTCTTGGCTTGATCGCGAGGGGGCTCCTGGGCGACACTCACCGAGCGCCCATCGGAGGAACCCTCGCTCTCGTCCTCAACATCATCATCGGCGTAATCTGAAGAATGGGAGTTCTCGCTGCCGACCTGACGAGAAGGTCGGGACTGAGGCGCATTTTCCTCGCTTGTGGTATACAGAAGGTCGCTGAAGGAGGCAACTCCAGTCGGCTGGCCAGCAGAATCAACATAGGGAGTGACCTCCAGGAGATCTATACGATTGGCAAGCTCCTGGGCAATATGGCAGATCTGAGTCCAGAGCTCACCGATGGATTCTTCCGAGCCCTCCCGTAGGGCAGTCATCAGTTGCAGATCAAGTCCTGGATACCAGCTCTTCGCGATAGAGAGGGCAACCTGCACCCCAGATCGGAAGGCAGAATCAAGCATATGGTCAACCTGGCGGCCTACAGCTTTCAGACTCCGAGCAACATCTTCATGCTTGTCAAATGCAATGGTCTTTTGCCTGCCCTTGAACAGCTTGTCATTCAACTTCTGGATGCAAGTCTTGTATGTGCACAGGGCACCTTTCACATAAGGAATCCGAGCATCCAGGGCAACCACAAAGTCTTCGACGTCCCAGCCGGCATCAGCAGCAACTGCCACACCCTGCACTCGGCGGGCTGCGGCGACTGCTTCATCGACAGTGACGTTGGAATGAGGCCAGGCATCTGGCAGAAGCAATCGGAGAAGGAAGTTAGTCCAGTCAGGGCAAAGTTAGATCGGAGTGGCAAAAGCAAGAACTACCTACAAGAGCAAGATCCACTCGGTGAAGGCAGGTGTGGGAAAGGTCAACACTAGCTTGGGCGCGCTGGATCTCGATGATTTGCTGGGCATCCATGTCTTCAGCACATTTAACCGCGGCATCCCTTTCCTTCATAAGTTGGCCCTCAACCTCAATTCGGGCATCGGAGAGCCTCTGGAGTTCATGTTCATGAGTGCGTCGGGCAGCGGCGAGATCATCAACAGCTTGTTGAAGTTTGGCTTCAAGCTCAGTTTCGGCGGCGGCCAGGCGCTGGTTGTTTTGTTCGGCAAGGCCGAGCTAGCTATTCTTATCACCGAGATGGATCTCCAGTTCGGCGATTCTCTTCTGAGCAGCCTCTAGCTCGGAGGAACAAGTGGCAGCAGCTGCAAGTGTGCGATGGAGTAAGGATACAATAATGATCGGAGAAAGCAAGAAAGGGCAGGCATAATGTACCTGTGAGTTCCTGAATCTTGGCAGCTTGGGCATCAACATTCTTCTTGAGAGCGGCAATGGACTTCTGACCCGCTGAATAAGCGGCCAGAAGCTCCTCAAATATAGCTTTACGTCTGTCACAGATAGCCTAAAAAATGGGCCGATCAAAGTTAAAGCAAGATCATAAAGTAACAAAGAGAAATGAAGATCCGAGCATATTGCAAGCAATCGGCCCGAATCTCGGGGACTACACCCAGTGGGTGCGCTAGGCGCGCCCCCACTGAAAAGAAAGCTTACAGTAACAGAGTGGTTGGATGCAAGAATTTGTCCCAGCGAGGCGTCGGCGAAGCGTCGGATGTCGGTGGCAAGACCACCTAGCCGGTCCAGAAGATGGGACGGAAGTTGGTTTTCGGAGCCACGAGGCGGAGGAGTGGCCGAATCGTCAAGTGGTCGGACAGGAGAAACGTCGGAGGTTCCAAGGTACGCCTCGCGGAATCGGTCGGCCAGTACAAGCTGGCGGCCGGATGGCGGTTGGCGAACAAGAGCACCAGAGGACGGTGCTGTAAAAGCACTGGGTCCGGCAGCAACATGAGTGGCAGGTGGAGCAGTAGGTGGAACAGCAGTGGGCTCGGTGGAGATGGCAGCGGCGCTCCCCGAGCTAGCAGCGGGGGAGGGATCAGCGGCAGTGGCCTGGGCTGGAGAAGCTTCAGGCTGAGGAGGATCAGCGCTAGGCCGATCTGGCATCGGCACATCGACATGTGCGATGGCAGAATGGTCCAACAGAATTGGAGAAGCAGCGGCAATGGTCGGAATAGGAGAGGCCGACTGCGTGCCAGCAGTCGGAAGAGCAGCAGAGGTTGGTGGCGGAGCAATCGTTCGCGTGTGAGCCGCGGCAGCAGCGGTTTTCTTCTTGGCCCGCTCAGCTTTGTGGGTGTCCGCGACACTTTTCTTGCGTGCAAGCACGGACACATTGGAGGTGGCCGAGGTTGCCGGGGTCGTGCGGGCAGGAGCAGCAGAAGGGGCAGAGGGAGCAATCGGCGCACCCCCAGGTCCGGTAGGGTCCAAAGATCGGGCAGCCCTGCGATAAAAGAGCACAAGTGAGCAAGGCAGCTCAGGAAAAGTCAAGAAAAACAAGAGGTGAAGATATGTACCCGGGAGCTCGAGGAAGTTGAGCAGCAAATTTGGCCATGAAAAAGCCAGGGCGAGCGATGTTCAATGGGGTAGGATAAAGCACAGGGCCACTAACTTCAGGGCCAGTTCGGCGCGGGCCCGTTGTCCCTTTCTTCTTGGCAATCTTGGAAGGGCCGGCGTCATCGGGTCGGGGGCATTTCCCTTTGGGCAGTGTCTGTTCGGCAGGTTCAGATTCTGCGCCGAGGTCACCAAGAGGATCAGAATCACTGCTCCATTCGGCCATGAAGCGTTTGACGGAGGAATCAGACTCACCCGGCTTCTTGAAGCCGAGTCCGAGGGAAGCAGTTCGGGCCTCGGTCTCGGATTCGGTCTCTTCGTCAAGCTCCAAGTCCTGGGCGTCTTCTTCAGCTCGGTCAGGGTGGTAGCCCGAAGCGGACTGTCCGTCCTGCATGAGCCTAGAGGCCAGGAATTCCTGAGGAAAAGGATCCGATCAGAATTAATAGGGAGGAAAGGAAAAAAGCTAGAGCAAAGAATCATAATTGTAGCATACCTCGGGGCAAGGCCGAGATCGGCTGAACGGCTTCAGTCCGAACTCGAAAGGTTCAGTAACCTTAAGATTGGTAATGTTGTTGATTCGGTGGAAGAAATCCTTCTCGTCTATTCGGAATGTGGAAATCCGAGTGGGGTCGAGGCGCAGGTGCATATCGCAGATCCGGTGGCAGCGGCGTTGTAGTGGGAGCACTCGGCGGCAGATCCAGGTCGCCACCAGATCGGCGGGCTGCAGCCCTTGTTCCATCAGCTTTTGGATATACGCCATCTGGCGATCCAGATCGGTGTCCCCGTCCCCCGGTTTCTCAGCCCAATGATACTTCACAGTCGGTGGGGGCAGAGAGAATTCGGGCAGATTCAGCAAATCCCGATTCCGCGGCGAGGAAACGTAAAAGAACCCTGTCTGCCAGTTCTTGATGGACTGAGGCAGTTGGGGATGAGGATAGAGGCCAACCTGGCGGAGGTAGATGGTGGCGTCGCCGCATTCGGCCATCACCTTGACTTCCTCTCTGTTCTTGGTCTTGGAGTTGATAGTGTGCACACCAGTGCCCACTTGGAAGCTGCGGAAGTAAAAGATCCGGCACCAGAGCCCAATGGTGGGCCGGACGCCGAGATAGCCTTCGCACAAGGATACGAAAGTGGACAGCAGCATGATAGCATTGGCTCCAAGATGATGCGGCTGCATCCGGTAGAAGGCAAGGAAATCGTGAAAAAATTGGCTCACCGGAAGCCCAAACCCGCGCTCGAAGTGCGCAAGGAAGACAATGCGTTCGCCATCCCGGGGCGCGGGCACGATCTCGTCGCCGGGAATGCGGAAATCGAGGTCCGCCGGGATCTTGCGAGACCGGCGAAGGAGCGCGACTTGCATCTCCGTCACGTTGAAACCCTTCCAAGCTCCCCTCTGGGAGTCGGCGGCGGCGTCATCCCCCATGGAGGCGTCGGACTCCGTGGTGGGCGAGGAGGAGTGATGCGAAGACGAGGAAGAAGATGGCGACGGTGGAGACGACGGCGGCGGAGGAGGAGGAAATCTAGATCCAAGCCCACCTATGGTGATGGAGGAGGAGCGGTGGCAAGGGCGGTGAGGCGCGGCGGCTCTGGGCGTCGGAGGAAGTGGCAACAGCACGACGGGGCGAGCGGGGCGGCAGCGGAAGCAACGGAGAAAAGCTCGAGGAAGGAGATGGAGTGAGGGGTGCGATCCGCATCTCTCACCCCGTCGGGTATTTAAAGACGTGGTAAAGAGGTAGTGGGATCGGATATGTCGATCTGACAGGCGGTGTGGCCGCGTGTATCCAAAGAACGGCGTCAGTTCGGAGCACAGAAGATCCGGCGGATGGGACGGGACGTGCGCGCGTGGGTCAAGGCAGCGGTTATGGCATGTCAAGTCATGGCACGACGTCCCGTATTTTTCGGCGAATTCGAAGCGGCAAGTTCGATCAACATTCCAGTCAAACCAACCGTTGGGCGGATCGGTCGAGGAAGTCAAGAGCAATCGGCAAATTAAGTGCAATCGGCAAATTAAGTGCAATCGGCTTATTGAGAGCAGTTGATATGAAGATCAAGAGCAATCGGAAGATCAAGAGCAATCGGAAGAGCAAGAGCAATCGGAAGAATAGAAGCAATCGGAAGATCAAGAGCAATCGGCAGGTAGCAAGCAACCGGCCTATTGGAGCATTCGGTCAGAGACAAGGAAAGAATTTTTAAGGAACCTGTGCAGGCCTCGCCATCTCTGAGTTCGGCGGGACCTCCGCAGCTTCAGGGGCTACTGTCGGGGGAATGACCCCCGGGTAGGGTCACCCAGGGGAAATAGTTCATCAAAACATAGATCACCGAGCTGGAGGTCACTGATCTATTCAAGGCCGAGCTAAACAAGAGAAACCAAGAAGTGGGCTGAACTACTCCAAGTGAGGGCCGATTGCCCCGGAGAGGGCGCAATCGGCCTCATCTAGGAGCATCCGGCCGAAGTAAGAAGAGCAGCGTCCGATTAGAGGTCCAGATCGGACACCTGGTACAAGAGCATTCAATGCGCAATCCCTGAAGATCGGGACTGTCAGAGGCGTGCGGTCTCCTCCAGCGCCGATCACGTGGACAGGCCGATAGGCCTAAGTACCTAGCCTTACTGTTCATAGCCGGGGTCTACGGGATAGCGGCATGGCGAGCCGCAAGTCTACACCGGGTCATCCGGAGAAGCACGATGCTAGGTCCCTAGCCGATCTGAGACAGACAGCTGGGCCCTTCCTCTTGTGTATTTACCTTTGTACCCTGGGCTCGGCCTATAAGAGCCCCGGGTACCCCTCCTGCGTGAGGGACGACGGCATAGTAGTTATTGCAATCTCACCCACCAGAGAGAGCAAGGAGAGAGTAGAGACCTGAGGCCCTCTTCTTCTTCCTCTCAGACAGCTCAAGGAGCATTCATTGTAGCCAGAGTTATTGCATATAGCTAGCTCGGCAGGACTAGGGGTGTTATCTCTACGGAGAGCCCCGAACCTGGGTACATCGTGGTGTCTCACCGTGTGTTCCCATTCTCGTTTCCGGTGCCAGCGATACTAACCTCGGTCTGTCCCCCTCTTTAGCCATCCCCATGGCATCTGCCGTTATTTATCGACGACACATTCCCTCAAAAGGAGTGTAAAATTCGAGATAAAATCATCGTGTCTCCCGTGTCACTTGTGGTTATTTCTTTATCCGCACATTTATTTGTACAACTATAAGCTTGTTGGCTTGATATCTTATTTGTTGCCTAGCATATTTGTTTGAGCTTGCTTGGCACTTATGATTTTCCATATGGTTGCATTACTAGATAATCACTTTAATCCGCTTAATCATAAGATTTGGTAATTAAACTTAAAATTGTTAGTCATCTATTCACCTCCCCCCCCCTCTAGTTGACCATATCGACCCTTTTAGCATTTTTATCAAGAAATTCGTCAACCTGGCTGCGTGAGCATCGTTGCGTCCACGTTGCCGATAAAATTTCAAATCACACAGCGAAAAAGGAAGAGAAGGAGTTTCGACAATTGACCTTGGTCGGTGAGATTCCGGCATCGGTCATTTTCTTGATAACCAGGTCGGTTAATGGGCGGCAATGCGAGTATAGGTGGCGGCTGGCATGGCGACGTCCATAGTGAACATGAGCCAAGCATTTGCTTTATTCTTCATGAGAACGCATGTGGCTTGATCAGAAGTAAGAGAATGGAGGAGAGGTTTTAGAGGGAAAACGTCATTGTAGGAGAAGAAAAACTCCTATAAGGGATCCGCTAGAAATCTCATAATCCCTTAAGCCAAAAAAATCTCAAATATGATTCATAAGGTATTCTATAGAAATTCCTTTTAACTCCTAATTTTTTTTAGAAATTAATTCCAAAAAACCGCCTCGCTCTTTCACTTTAAAGCAGCCGCCGCCCATTCTCAGAAGAAAAAAACAATCCCTTGCTTCAACTCCCGCACCCGGTGCCTCCTCTTTCTACCTCTGCAACAAAAAAAAGGAAGAATCCATCCACTTTGATGCTTCTCCTCTATCTCCGGCCACCCGCTCATCCCGTCCTCCACCACCTACGACCATCATGCGGCGAGGTCCATGCCCACCAAGTGCCCAATGAAATGCTCAAGAGGTACAAAATTACATGTTTCATTTTTTTGCTAGGGACTTTAATGATGCAATGTGGTAACGATCTAGTGACATGTTTTTTCTTGATGGTTGTAGTGCGGGTCAATATGATTTTGAAAATTTCATGTCTCAATTGGATGAATCACATACACGTACTCGACCTTGATCACTTAGTTATGCAATGACTTGTTCAGTTGGATGAACTATAACTATGGTTGTAGTTCAATTGTTGCACATAGTTAATTTGAATCATTCAAATGATTGATTAAATATTGTATAATTGTTTGAAATTTATGTCACAAATTATAAAATTATTTTTCCAAGAAAAAAAATTAGAGAGTTAAATATAAGAATTCGATTAGATTCAGCTACTTTCTTAACTTCTTATTTTGTACTCCCTCCATCAAGAATTACTTATCAAAGAAATTGATAAAAATGGATGTATCTAGATCTAAAATACCTCTAGATACATTCATTTCTAAGACACGTAATTCCGAACGGAGGGAGTAGAAGTTAAGTTTCGTAAATGCACTTGAGGAATTGTAGGATAGGTAGGGCGTCTCTAACCAAACCATTAAAATCTAACTCTTTAAATGCTTCCTTAACCATATTTCTTAAACTTTAAAGATTTACATAGTGGTCAGGCCTAACTAAACACCTATATTTAACTCCTTAAAGAAATTGAACTAATTCTTCCATTCCTTGTCATATATATTTTAAACAATTGCACGATATTTTTTCAATCATTTGAATGATTCAAATTCACCATATGCACAGTTCAACTACAATCATATATATAGTTCATCCAATCAAACGTTGAAATTGGAAACATGCATATACTTCATCCGAAAGCCACCAAACCGATCAAGTTTGATAAAAAAGACTACAACTATAACATGCCTTTTGTCATGGACCAAGCCCAACCAAATTTATACTACACGAACCCAAACACTTTCATGCTCATCACCACCATGTCTACCACCACCACCACCATCGCCACTACCACGGCCAGCCTCCGATGGGGCCAAGATCTCCCCGCAAATGAGTATCCAACACACACACAAAGTTATGCATATCCTCACCCCATATTATCATCTACCATCTCCTGTGTCGCCTTACACCAAAGAATCCGCTCCTCTCTAATCTTCCTGAGGACCATAAGGGGCATCAGCGTAACCTTGTCGAAGACTGGATCATACGGCAAACGCAGCTGATGAGACAATTTAGCTCACGCCTTCTCTCGCGACGAATCATGTTAACAACCCTTAGCCACCACAGCGTGTGCAGATAATAGTGGGAAAAGTGCCCACTATTATCTGCACGACGATAACAAGTTTAGATCACACCGCTAGTTCAACAATCTTCACGAAATAGTGTGTGCAGACGAACATGCAGGTAGACTAGAGTGGCTGGCCCAGTATCCAACGGCTGAACATTGCGAAGCACCTCTCGGGCTCATACTGAGGCGCCGTGTGCCCGGCTCCCTGCAAAACACAACCCCCAACATCAACTTCAAACCGATAATCCACCTCTAACCAACCACACACACACACAGAGAAAATGTTCCTACCTTTACAGTCGCGAATGTCATGTTGTTCGAGTAACTTATGGTGAATCTGCAGAACCGTGAAAGAGAAATCAATCAAGCAGAGGAATCACTGTTAGCGACTGAAGAAATAAAAAAAAACAAGCAGGCTTTCAGAATGAAACGATGACGACGAACCCAGCAGACTGGCCGCCGAGGTGCCAGGCCCTCCATTCGTCGGCGACGGGGAAGCCGAGAGACCTCACCCACGCCTGCGTCCCCAGGTGCGGGATAATCGCATCGTGGTCGCCGCTGCGGAAACCAATCAAAAACCCAGCCAGGTTAACCCGACTTCAGTAGCAACAAACAAGCCACCACGAGAAGATAGCATCCATGTCTCACTTATATTACCTGTACACCAGCGCGCGGTAACCGTTGGCGGTGACGCTCCGGTGGTACTTGATGCTGCTCCCGATGTCTCCGGCGTACGGCAGGTCGCCGCCGCGGCACCTCACCCACTCCTCCACGGTGCCGTCCTTGATCCCCAGGGCGTCCCGGGTGCGCTCGTCGTTCGCCCAGAAGTACGACAGATAAGCCGTGTAGCTCTGCACCCATGGATCAAACCAGCACTCAAGCAATGGAAACACATGGTAATACAGTGCTGAGACGTCTATCGCTCTGTATAAAGTTTGGCTTACAATGCAGCCAAGCGGCACACGAGGTGGCGGATGTTTCAATCGTTTCCCAGTTACGATCAGCGCGTCCTCGCTTAGGATCTTCCGAGCAGCACCGGCTGAGTTGCCTGCGTCAGTAGCACCTGGTCTGGCAGACGCATAAACGCAATTGTCCAACAAAATTTGTGCCGGCATGACTTCGAAGAGGAGCTGCAATTTGAATCATATAAATAACCTTCAGTTAGGGAGTGATTGGGATTTGGGAGGTGGTAGGTACAGCGGCTTGAAAGTAGAAAGTACATGTAGGATATCTCATTCTTACTTTGTTGAAAGTGCCTAGAGATTGAGCACACAGTGTATTTGTAGGATTCATGTAGTCTTCTCCTTGGCAATGCCCCAATATCGTCTACAGGGGAGAGGGAATAACATGCATATCATTTAGAGTGCAGAAATTTTTGTTGCATTTAGATATAAAATAATTACCTCATATAATTGATCTGATATTATACCAAATCCATGAGCATATGGCACTTTAGAAGTTAAATCGATGATTTCACCTGTGGCCGGGTTGCCTACCAGATAGCCCTGTGATCGACGAAATTGGCATGAGTTTTGCTTCGGTACACCCCCTTAGAAAGTTTACACAAATCTTAAAGCTACATAAAAAGATTATTCTCGTACATTCATAGTGAACAAATTTTAACATCTATTCTCCCAATGTATCAAACAAGATATCAGAACAATCTAATCATTTTTATTGAAGAAATAACTTCTAATCTTCACATTAATTTGTATCGAAATATGTAAACTTTTCTAGGGGATCTACCCAAGCAAAACTCAACTAGCATAATTATGACATGCAAATCCAAGCATAGACAATGTGTAGAAAAAAGGACAACTAGTGTCTCGTTCATTTAGACTATATGCAAATGTTAGAATAATCCGAGTCGCATGTCGATCTACCGAGGACCAAGCAATCATCACAAGCACAAGCACGACACCGAGATTTGTTAACGAGGTTCACCAACATGGCTACATCCCCGGGGCATGACTACGGGCGCTCCTCCCCATGTACCAATTCCACATGATACAGTCGACGACAAGTCCGCCACGGCCGTCCGACAGCGCTCCGACCACCTGCCACGGCCGGTCCGGCCGCCCCCGCCACGGGCGCCGGACCGCCCCTCTCGTGATCTCTGTCTAGCCTATTGTCAGAACCCCAACTAGGGTAAGTGCTAGGGTTGCTTGTGTCCTTTGCATCATATAAAAATTTCAAAAGAAATTCAAAAATGGGGAAAAGAAAAGCCCTAGAGAAATTAAGTCAAATGGACAGACAAAAATTGCTTCCAAAAATTTCTCTGGTATTTTTGAAAAGTCTTATAAATATGCATGATCACATATAAAGTGAAGTGGGCCCCACTGCATGCACCAAGATTTTTCAAATATTCTAAATAAGGCTTGGAAATTAATTAAATACCCTATTTGATTTGAAATTCAAATAAGTTGAATTTCAAAAATGCCCAAATCCTAAAAGTGACTAGCTACTTGTCACCTAGTATTTATAAAATTAGTTGGACATTTTTATAAAATGCTATGGTATTTTTTTACCAAAGCAAAACAAATAAACAGAAATAATAAAAAGAAAAAGAAAGGAGAGGCTTACCTTGCGCCCACAGGCGAAGGCCCACCTCTCCACTGGCCTGGCCCAGCCCACTGGCCCTCCCCTTGTCGTCTTCTCCCCGACGCCAGAGCAGGCAGCTCGCCGCCGTGGCGAGCATGCCCGCGGCAGCCGAGCCACCTAGGCCCCCCTTCCCCTCTCTCGGCGCCAAGGAGACGCGCAGAGCCCCGCTCGATCTTCTCCCTCTCTCCCAGCTCGCCATCCCCTCTCTCTCTCCGTGCCCGCAACGCAACAGAGAGCTTGAGCTCGCCGCCGTCAAGCGTAGCCGCGGCCAACGGCCGAGCGGCGCCTCCCCACCGTGTCTACGCGACGCCCCGTCTACCCCTACGCTGAATCCCTCCATTGATTTGAGCTCGGAGGCCCAGGAGACGACAGCCGCCTCAAGAACTCGCCGCCGGCCGCCGAGGACGCCGTATTCAATTTCGTCGCAGCCACGGCTCCCCTGTCTCCGGCGACTTCACCATCTTGTTCACGGTGAGGCTACGCTCCATTTCCCCCCTCCTCCAGCTCTTCCCCGTGCCCGGTTTCTCCATCTCGCCGTCGACCGTGGCCCGGCCGCCGCCATGGTTGTCATAGCCATGGCCACGGGCCTCCTCTGGAACCCCTCCTAGCACCAGTAGGTGCACGTCGACGAGAGGCGCACGCCCGTGCCCTCCGTTCCCCTCCCCGTGGCCTCTAGCCGTTTCCGGCAAGGGCGCCGCCGTGGCTAGGTCACCGGCGGTTAGCCGCCGGCCGTTTAGCCCTAATCCCAAACTTAACCCCCCCCCCCCCAAGTCCATGGCAAGTGGGCCCTAGACCCCCCTAAACCCCTCTGTTAGTTAAGCTAACAGGGAATTAACCCCCTAGACACTTACAAGTGGGCCCCTGTTGTCAGCCCCCCCTGTGACATCACCCCTACATCAGCATGATGCAATAAAAGATTTTCCAGAAAATTAGAAATGAATTTAAGAATTACAGAAAATCTAGAAAAATAACCAAACTTCAATAAATCATAGAAAATTCATTTTAACTCCAAATTGGACAAATAATATGTCTAAAATTATCAGAAAAATATAAGGATTCTGAATATGAACTTTGTTTGTATGTTTGACCAATTTAAATTGGGTGAACAGTGGCAAACATCCATATGACTTTAAATTGAATTCAATTTTGGAGTGAATTTGCAAATGACTTTGCAACACACTTATTTTAGATGGATTCATCCACACATCAGAGACATTGTTCCAACTATACAACATCACTTCATGATCAACCTTTTCAAATGAACTTTCATGCATTCAAATGCATTTGAAATTCATCGATAAATGAAATGGAGTTTGAATTTGCAACTCAAATGCAATATACTCCTTTTAAATGAAATGCTCAACACATCAGTACCATGAACATCACCATTACAATCTTATTCATGTGATTGTGCATTGTACATTATGTTGATCCTATGATTGTCATGTTGCTGATAGAAGTGGAGCCGGAAACCGAGATCACCCCCTTCGTTGAAGACCCCGTGACTGAACCTCGTCAGCAAGGCAAGCAAACCCCCATTGATCATGTCGATAAAAACCCATTTCCCTCTCAGTCTCGCTTATGCATGAAATAGGATGATCACCTTGTTATCGATTCTACCGCATAGTTGAACCCATATCCTTTGCATGACCTATCATTTTGTCACAGTAGTAAGAAAACCACAATCCTAGCAGATGTAGGAGTTGGTTGTTATCATGCGGCCCCTGCAACTGTTACTTCTTATTGCATGCTTAGAGTTACAATGAGGTTACTCTTTTGTGAGTCGGGATGGTAGTGATCATGTTGGTGATGGTGGAAATGTGTTGGTGAATCTACCCTAATACAAGGTGAACGATGAGAGGCTGTGTAGGAGTACACAGTGGGTTGTCTCGTTGAACACCGCCTTAAGTCCGAGTTCTTGTGTGGTGATCCAAGAAGAAGAGTACAACCACACATTGGGCTCACTGACCCCTCTCATCCTAGTACCTCACCCCGTTCGAACCCCAGAAGTCGCAGTAGTTCGGAGTTCTGGTAGGCCTGTGGCACGGTCTGCGAAGTGGATGAACGTCTTTTCAAGACCGGCTTGGGACCCTGCACACATCGTTTGAGGCTGTACTGGAACCTCGGCCGGACTTCCATACGGATCCCCCTCAGATAGGCGACTCTCTGGACTAGAACGGAGCTGTGGGCGAAGTGTTGTGGTGGCATCCTCGCTGTCACCTCTTGAACGGTGACACGCAAAAGGCGGTAACTGATGACATGTGTGTGTAGCGGTACACCCCTGCAGGGTTAACAAAACTATTCGAATAGCCGCGTCCGCGGTTAAGGACTGCTTGGAAAGCTTAGCTTGATTATTAGACAACTTGAAATGGATACTTATAAAACTTACCAAGATAAGCGTGAGTGCTATGGCGTGCTTTCTCGTGGGGAAGTCGAGGAAGGTACCATAGTGGTGTAATTGGTTGGATATATGTAGTGGACTCGTGTACGCTTCTTACCTCAAGTCTGGTGCTCGTAGTTCAGGACTAGCCAAGTCAAAGCTGGCACTTTTGCAAGTGAAACCCCACCTCCCTTTACCTTGATACATGTGCATGAGTAGTATAGTTCCTACGTAAGTCTTGCTGAGTACGACTTTGTACTCACGTTTGCTTATTCTATGTTTTAGATGAACCCACCGAACCAGACGGTGGCTTCTACCTGAAGCTCGAAGAATGAAGACTCAGACCAAGACCAAGCTAGTGTAGCCCCAGTCAGACGACGGGTCCCTCGTGGAAGGGCTTGTTTTTAGATAAGGCTTCTTAAGCCATTTGTTAAACTTGTCTGTACTCAGACCTACTTTGCTTCCGCATGATTGATGTAATGTTGGATCACAAACTTGTGATCTCTGTGTGCACTCTGTAAGAGTTATCAATAAAGATGTATACTTTGTAGAGAATTGCAATGATACCTGCTGTTCATACTATACATGTGTGATGCGTGTATGTTTATAACATGCATGTCTTTGTATGGGTTTTCGAGACCTTAGTTGTGATCTGGCTGGCGGTCTTTTATACACCAAGTGGCCCTTAGATGTGCGCAGCTTGGGGCATCGCGATGCGATTGTTCGAGACTCTGTCTCGTGCACATTTTGATGTATGATCGAGCCCGCCCTAGACCCCGACTAAGTGATCGGGCTGGAGTAAGTCTATGTAAGAGTTATGAGATAGTCGATAGTATGGTTGAGGCGACTTGTCTGTGAATATGGGAGTTTATCACCCATATCATTTAGACTTGTGTGCGGACGATGATGACCCATCTCAGTTGATCATCCGGCCTGGATGGGATGCCCCTCACGTACGAAGCTTTCCGAGGATGTTATGTGCTTGGCCTTGTCTGCTTAGACAAGTGGTTACGGTTCTCGGCTCTCCATATGACTATGTCGTAGCGGGACTTGCATACGCTAACCCCGGGTCCCGACAGACTTGATATCAGAGCAGGACTGACTGTAGGATTATCAGCCTTGGCCGAAGTCGAGTCTAGCCTTCTATAGTTATATAGTTACTCTGGGTATATAAGGGAACAACGTAAGGCTTCTTTTTCTCCTTACCCCCTTCGTTCTGAGTTCTGAGTCACCCTTACCTCTTCTATGGGAAGATAGGACTAGGCTCATCTTTGTCTTACTAGAACATCTCGTTGTTTTCTTCTTGTAGCCGTAGGAAGGTTGTGTTCGTTTTGTTTTGAGTTGTTACGCTTCCTGATTTCTTACATCGTATATAAGTGTTGTTTCTACATTGCAAGAAAAGACGTTTCTTACAATTACAGCCGTTATGTTGTCCGAGTCCTTCCAGGTTTCTTCATAATCTGATGCATTTGCAAAATCCTTCTATCTTTTCGATTGTCTTTCCAGAAAATATGTTAGGTGGCATTCCCGACAGTTCCATAGACTTTGTTGTAGGTTTTCTTCTAGAAACCTATTTTGAGGCATTTGCAGTTCTTCCTCCCACTTTAGATGTCTTCTAGCCAGAAGAACCACACTAACCTTCGTGTTGGGGTACTTTGCTACTCTGACATATCTGTTGTAGGCCCTAGTAAGCCTTGGTCATCCTCTAGGAAAACTCCCCAGTAACCCAACCCCTTAAACCTAGCCACCCGACAGATGTGTAGAGTTCATAGTGGATCTTATACCAGGAACCGCCCCAATTTCCAGACGCCCATACAAAATGGCCCCACGTGAGTTAGCTGAGCTTAAAACCCAACTGGAAGCTTTGTTGGAAAAAGACTTCATCCGCCCTAGCTCATCGCCATGGGGTTGCCCCGTTCTGTTCGTAACAAAGAAAGATGGAACAGAGAGGATGTGCGTAGACTATAGCTAGCTAAATTTAGCGATGATAAAGAACAAGTACCCATTGCCCAGGATCAATGATCTTTATGATCAACTTGTTGGATCCTCTGTCTTCTCCAAGATGGATTTGAGATTAGGTTATCATCAAATCAAAATCCGAAACGAGGACATTTCCAAAACGGCTTTTACTACTCGTTATGGTCTTTACGAGTACACCGTCATGTCCTTTGGTTTAACCAATGCCCCCGCCACTTTCTCACGCATGATGAATTCGATCTTCATGGAGTACCTAGATAAATTTGTTGTAGTTTATCTCGATGAAATTCTCATCTACTCGAAGAACGAAGAAGAACATGCCGAACACCTAAGGCTGGTATTGATGAAACTTAGAGAGCATCGCCTGTATGCTAAATTCTCCAAGTGTGAATTTTGGCTACCAGAAGTGACCTACTTAGGCCACGTGATTTCTGCAAAAGGCATTGCTGTGAATCCCGAGAGAGTTCAGGCCGTCCTTGACTGGACTCCACCTGAATCGGTTAAGCAAGTTAGGAGTTTTCTTGGCCTAGCCAGCTATTGCCGCCGCTTCGTCGAGAACTTTTCTAAAGTTGCAAGCCTCTTACTGAACTCCTCAAGAAAGATAAGAAATTCCAATGGACTCCCAAGTGCGAGGAAAGCTTTCAAGAGCTAAAAAGAAGATTGACTTCTGCACCCGTACTTGCACCTCCAGACACCAAAAAGGATTTCGAGATCTTTTGTGACGCCTCACGGCAAGGGTTAGGATGCATACTTATGCAAGATAGACATGTGGTAGCTTATGCTTCACGCCAGTTGCGTCCACATGAAGTGAACTATCCTACCCATGACCTTGAACTCGCTGCCGTAGTTCATGCCCTGACAACTTGGCGACATTACCTCCTTGGTAATCGTTGTGAGATCTATTCTGACCACCAAAGCCTCAAATACATTTTCATCCAGCCAGATCTTAATCTCAGGCAAAGACGCTGGATTGAGTTGATAAAAGATTACGACGTAGGAATTTCTTACACCCCAGGTAAAGCCAATGTCATGGCTGATGCACTAAGTCGTAAGTCGTATTGTAACAACCTCATGTTACAACAGTATCAACCACTTCTTCATGAGGAATTTTGAAAGCTTAATCTCGAGATTGTTCCTCGTGGATCTCTTTTCAACTTGGTGGCGAAGCCAACACTTGAGGATCAAATCATAGTTGCCCAAAGACGTGCACGAGGTGTTCGTCAGATCAAGGAGAACATTGCTAGCGGAGTTGCTAAATGTTTCTCCACAGATAGCAAAGGAACGGTATTCTTTGGAAATCGTTTGGTAGTACCTAAGAATAGGGAACTAAGGCAACTCATCCTCAAGGAAGCCCATGGCACACCCCTCTCGATTCATCCCAGTAGCACAAAAATGTACCGAGATCTACGCCAGAGATTTTGGTGGACCAGGATGAAGAGAGACATTGCTCGATTTGTTGCTGAATGTGATGTTTGTCGTCGCATTAAGGTAGAACACCAAAGACCTGCTGGCACACTTCAACCTTTGCCTATTCCAGAGTGGAAATGGGACAAAGTCGGTATGGACTTCATCACCGGCTTTCCAAAAACCCAGAAAGGAAATGATGCCATCTTCGTTGTCATAGATAGGCTTTCCAAAGTTGCTCACTTCCTTCCAGTTCGCGAGTCTATAACTGCTAGCCAGTTATCGGACTTGTACGTCTCTAGAATTGTGTCTCTTCACGGTGTTCCTTTGGAAATCAATTCTGATCGTGCTAGCCTTTTCACCTCTAGATTTTGGGGAAGCTTTCAGAATGCTATGGGAACTCATCTCTCCTTTAGTACAGCTTTCCATCCTCAGTCTAGTGGCCAAGTCGAAAGGGTTAACCAAATTCTTGAAGACATGCTCAGAGCTTGTGTTATCTCATTCGGAAAGAATTGGGAGAAGTCTCTTCCATTTGCCGAATTTGCTTATAACAATAGTTTTCAATCTAGTCTGAACATGACTCCTTTTGAACTCCTTTATGGAAGACGATGTCGAACACCCCTTAACTGGTCGGAAACCGGTGAAAGACAATTCTTTGGACCGGATATGATCAAGGAAGCAGAAGAGCAAGTTCGCATTGTTCGTGATCGATTGAAAGTCGCACAGTCTCGTCAGAAAAGCTACTATGATCGTCATCATATGCAAGAAAGCTACAATCTGGATGAGAAGGCTTACCTCCGGGTTACTCCTCTGAAGGGAACCCAACGATTCGGTATGACATTATGTTGATCCTATGATTGTCATGTTGCTGATAGAAGTGGAGCCGGAAACCGAGATCACCCCCTTCGTTGAAGACCCCGTGACTAAACCTCGTCAGCAAGGCAAGCAAACCCCCATTGATCATGTCGATAAAAACCCATTTCCCTCTCAGTCTCGCTTATGCATGAAATAGGATGATCACCTTGTTATCGATTCTACCGCATAGTTGAACCCATATCCTTTGCATGACCTATCATTTTGTCACAGTAGTAAGCAAACCACAATCCTAGAAGATGTAGGAGTTGGTTGTTATCATGTGGCCCCTGCAACTGTTACTGCTTATTGCATGCTTAGAGTTACAATGAGGTTACTCTTTTGTGAGTCGGGATGGTAGTGATCATGTTGGTGATGGTGGAAATGTGTTGGTGAATCTACCCTAATACAAGATGAACGATGAGAGGCTGTGTAGGAGTACACAGTGGGTTGTCTCGTTGAACACCGCCTTAAGTCCGAGTTCTTGTGTGGTGGTCCAAGAAGAAGAGTACAACCACACATTGGGCTCACTGACCCCTCTCATCCTAGTACCTCACCCCGTTCGAACCCCAGAAGTCGCAGTAGTTCGGAGTTCTGGTAGGGCTGTGGCACGGTCTGCGAAGTGGATGAACGGCTTTTCAAGACCGGCTTGGGACCCTGCACACATCGTTTGAGGCTGTACTGGAACCTCGGCCGGACTTCCATACGGATCCCCCTCAGATAGGCGACTCTCTGGACTAGAACGGAGCTGTGGGCGAAGTGTTGTGGTGGCATCCTCGATGTCACCTCTTGAACGGTGACACGCAAAAGGCGGTAACTGATGACACGTGTGTGTAGCGGTACACCCCTGCGGGGTTAACAAAACTATTCGAATAGCCGCGTCCGCAGTTAAGGACTACTTGGAAAGCTTAGCTTGATTATTAGACAACTTGAAATCGATACTTATAAAACTTACCAAGATAAGCGTGAGTGCTATGGCGTGCTTTCTCGTGGGGAAGTCGAGGAAGGTACCATAGTGGTGTAATTGGTTGGAGATATGTAGTGGACTCGTGTACGCTTCTTACCTCAAGTCTCGTACTCGTAGTTCAGGACTAGCCAAGTCAAAGCTGGCACTTCTGCAAGTGAAACCCCACCTCCCTTTACCTTGATACATGTGCATGAGTAGTATAGTTTCTACGTAAGTCTTGCTGAGTACGACTTTGTACTCACGTTGCTTATTCTATGTTTTAGATGAATCCACCGAACCAGATGGTGGATTCTACCTAAAGCTCGAAGAATGAAGACTCAGACCATGACCAAGCTAGTGTAGTCCCAGTCAGACGACGGGTCCCTCATGGAAGGGCTTGTTTTTAGATAAGGCTTCTTAAGCCATTTGTTAAACTTGTCTGTACTCAGACCTACTTTTCTTCCGCATGCTTGATGTAATGTTGGATCACAAACTTGTGATCTCTGTGTGCACTCTGTAAGAGTTATCAATAAAGATGTATACTTTATAGAGAATTGCAATGATACCTGCTGTTCATACATGACATGTGTGTTGCGTGTATGTTTATAACATGCATGTCTTTGTATGGGTTTTCGAGACCTTAGTTGTGATCTGGCTGGCGGTCTTTTATACACCAAGTGGCCCTTAGATGTGCGCAGCTTGGGGCATCGCGATGCGATTGTTCGAGACTGTCTCGTGCACATTTTGATGTATGATCGAGCCCGCCCTAGACCCCGACTAAGTGATCGGGCTGGAGTAAGTCTATGTAAGAGTTATGAGATAGTC
The DNA here is from genome assembly GCA_950022295.1 of Bromus sterilis. NCBI lineage: Eukaryota > Viridiplantae > Streptophyta > Magnoliopsida > Poales > Poaceae > Bromus > Bromus sterilis. The sequence continues at coordinate 14,634,559 of OX465596.1, forward strand.
GATAGTATGGTTGAGGCGACTTGTCTGTGAATATGGGAGTTTATCACCCATATCATTTAGACTTGTGTGCGGACGATGAGGACCCATCTCAGTTGATCATCCGGCCTGGATGAGATGCCCCTCACGTACGATGCTTTCCGAGGACGTTCTGTGCTTGGCCTTGTCTGCTTAGACAAGTGGGTACGGTTCTCGGCTCTCCATATGAATATGTCGTAGCGGGACTTGCATACGCTAACCCCGGGTCCCGACACCTATCAACTAGTGTCTAGTCTATTTTGCTACCCTGCGGTGCCTTTATATAATAGGCACGGATTACATGTGTCCGACTCAAACACCTAACCCACCGCTATTACAAGTCCAACTGTAGCACAACTCGTACACATATATTCGGCACATATATTTTAACACTCCACCTTGACGAATAGATCCTCGCCACCTTGAAGCCTCCATGTGCGAACCTTCGTGTACCTTGGACTTGAACCATGAGCACCACTGCTATTCCCAGACTCCATGTGACTCCACCTGCAATTGTAGTCCCTTCTTTTCTCTTCTCCACAGTCAACACTCGAGCAAAATTAAGTTACTCTTTACTCTACTTTGTGCTTCCACCTTCCGGAGTATCCGTTCAACGGAAAACTATCACTGTCTGCGTGAAAGTGAACAACTCACATATTGGTCGCCACATATAAGAGTTATCCGAACTCAACATCCTAGCTCTTTTTTGACTGATATCTCAGACTTGAAGAAATTTCACCGTTGCCCTGTGTCATCCTGAGTCAAATTCACAGTTGTCTCACCCCTTTTTCTCGGATAGTCTCTGACATGTCCCACCGTTATAGCACTCCGCCTCCTTCTGTACTCGTCATCAATATTTTACCATGTGTACTAAACACCACAGAATATACGGCCATGTACTCTCTCAGCTTCTTGACAATTCCAGACTTTCCGCCACTTTCTCAGATTACCCATGGTCAACTCTTGTCCATCAATCGGCACCGATAGACCCTGTCACCAACTTGAATCTGGTACTCGTCAACACTGCGTCAGCACCCCTTTGCACACTTTCCATGATCACATGTCTGACCACCAGATCCTTGACCTGTCGATGTGTCCCGTTCTTACCGCACACCTCGCCGCTATCCTCGCGTCGAGCCTCTGCTGTCCCTGTCGAGTATCCTGGGTAGCTAGCCCACACCATCTCAACCCTCACTGCAGAGAACTACCGATCATCCACGATCGATGCCGAGTATCACGTCTCTCTCGAACCCTTGGCCACAACCCGAACAACGTGGTCTCTCTCTTTTCCCGCTGAAATAGACTTCGACTCTCCGTCGACTTACGCCGTAGCCCCTCCATCAGCTCAGAGTGAAGTCTTCCCTCGGACCTCAGCTCCACCTTCAGCATGACTCCTCGTGGTTGTACGTGCCACCTCCTCGCGCGCTGTCGACTCCAAGCTCTCTCGTGTACACCGTCTTGAATCAACCGTGCGCTATTGTCATGTCGAACCGCACAAGCCCTCGGGCATGCGCCACGTGTTTCCACGCCCCAGAAGTCGGCCACCATCAGCATCACGCTCCTATGTCGTCGTCGCTGAAATCTCCGCCATCTTCTACTTTGATCAACATCCACGTCGATCCATCAGATTATCCAGTCCGACCCAGCCGAAAAATACCCGACTGCAACCATGATCCACCCTGCGTCGCATCCGCCCGCACATCTCTCCGTGCTTTGCTTAACGCCCTGTGTATGCATGATTTTACCACGACACGCTCCAAACTTGCAATCATCTTCTGCAAAATTCATCCATCACATAATACTCTCATCATAGCTCGCTTGACTTCTCGCAATGACTTCAAAACATCCCTATTGTGCCAAATTTCCATCCTTGTTCACCATATGGTCAACCCATGAAAAATAACCAAGCCGCAATACTTTTCGTGCATGTGCTGAAGTGCACTCAGCAAAACAACCAAAGAAAATCCCTCTAATCAACAATGCTCCACGTACTGCTCAACTTCAAGCACAACTCCGATGTTTACTTTTCAATTGCTGCCAAAGCCTTGCTACTTCCGATGAGTTCTGCCTTGGATGATTTGTTTTTGCCAATGAATTTGCCATGCCTGAGCGTGCCGCCATACGTTGGTCTCAAGTCTCAACTTGCCGCACGCAGCCGTACGCACATGTACCAGCAAGTTTGCTGCTGCGTACCTGTCGCGGCTGCCAAGACCAATCGAGCCGATCGATCCGTCGCATGTCCGATCTCGTCGAGATCGCTTTGTTCCAAACAAATCTCGATGGCTGTCTCCAGACTGCTCTGTGATTCCTGCCGTCGTTGCTATACTAGCCGAGACTTTTCCGCTGCCGCCCAAACGCGTTGCCTGTCATCAACCTTTTCCACAACTGACCTCCTCTAGATCAACGATCCACAACCTCAAATCGAACCTTGCTCATGATACCAATTGTCAGAATAATCCGAGTCGCATGTCGATCTACCGAGGACCAAGCAATCATCACAATCACAAGCATGACACGGAGATTTGTTAACGAGGTTCACCAACATGGCTACATCCCCGGAGCATGACTACGGGCGCTCCTCCCCATGTATCAATTCCACATGATACAGTCGACGACAAGTCCGCCACGGCCATCCGACAGCGCTCCGACCACCTGCCACGGCCGGTCCGGCCGCCCCCGCCACGGGCGCCGGACCGCCCCTCTCGTGATCTCTGTCTAGCCTATCAACTTGTGTCTAGTCTATTTTGCTACCCTGCGGTGCCTTTATATAATAGGTCCGAATTACACGTGTCCGACTCAAACACCTAACCCACCGCTATTACAAGTCCAACTATAGCACAACTCGTACACATATATTTTAACAGCAAATGCATAGCGATAGGCATTAAGGATGGTTACCTTGAGATTAAGGATGGGGCTCCTTCCAGCTTCAATACCTGATGAATTAATAAAAACCATGGATGTAGAGTTGAACTAGGTAAATTAATCAATTATACATTCGAGAATCTATAAACTACTCCCTCCGTTCCATATTAGATGACTTACAAATAGATGTATCTTGAACTAAATGTAGTTTAGATACATCTATTTGGAAGTCATCTATTGGGAACGGAGGGAGTAGTTTTTTTAAAGGAGGTAATCTAAAAATTAGTAAGCTATACATTTATGGGTTAGCTCATATATATAACTTTTGGTATATAGCGAGTGTATATGTACCTTCTGAAATCTTTTGAGCGATAAATGGTACGAGTAGTCCAGCATGCGAGTCTCCCCCGAGGTAGAGAGGATTTGCGAGGAACTCGGGATGATCAGTGAACCACTAGACGTTGTCGCGGTGATTAAACTAATTAGCACTCAATCCAATATGGACTAATAACTAGTGTGTCAGATTAGCTATAGCTATGATACCTTGATGAGGAATTCATGGATCTGCAACGAGGTGGATACTTCGCCGACATTGTAGCCTTCGGGCCGTCTAGAAAAGGAGAATCCTGCCCCGACCGGTGTATCGACGAACAGGACATTTGCCACCTGCAGATGGACACAATGTCAAACACAAAAATGAACCTGCATATGTACGTAGAGATAGTACTTTCTTTTGCCGGAATTATTTATCGATCAAATGGATGTATCTAGGGGAAGAGGATCGACCTTTGTCCATGAGTACGGGTTGATCTTGAGGCGCGGTATGGTGCCATCGTAAGGCTCCGAGACGAACTGGAACGGACCTGCAGTTGCGGTGCACATGTAACGACGGACCAATATGGTTTCAGAGAGTAGTGGCGTTGGCGATTGAGTCAACGCTTTTGGGGATGCAAGAATGGTGTACCGATCTCCAAGGCGAGGCCGCTGAGCACGGAGCAGTGGTCGCCGCCGGTGAGCCAGAGGAGGAAAGGAGCGTCCTCGGCGCCGGCCTCGGCCTCCACGAAGTAGTAGAAGAGCTCGGCGCCGTTCTCCTCGTCCACCTCCACGTACCTTGTAATTGAGCAGCAGGTAGCATATCTTAGCCAATGGAGTCGATCAAGAAAATTGGCTGAAGATGCAGAAGAAAGCGGGGAGTGTGTGTGTACCCGGTCTCGAGGTGGAAGGGGAGGCGGCCCTGGAACCCCGGGAGGCTGGTCACCACCTTGGAGCTCGAGGCCGCGCCGGCGACGGCGACGGCGAGCCGGCGCGGGGCGGAGAGGAAGATGCAGAGCAGCAGGAGCCACCGCCGGTCCATTCTGCGACCAGATGGTCCTGGACAACGGCTTCCTTGTGCTATATTTTGTTGCTCTCTGCAAGAGGCTGAGACGACAAGGCACCGCACAAGGACAACTACCTTGAGCGGTGAGAGCACACATGATCTTCCTGGGACTTTTTCAAATAATGTTTTCGACTTGTGTGTGTATATATATAATTAAGCACATGATCAGCGCTGCTGTATTATCTTTCTTATTAACAGCCATGTCAGGATGCAAATCCGCAAATCAATAGACCATGCGTCAGGTGTGGCTAGATGTGTCTCAATATCAAGATAAGTCATCAGGCGACCTGGAAGAAAAAAAATCATCGCGTGCACCATGTGCAATACTAAATCACAAGAGATCCTCTCTAACACAAATCTAAATCTTTTTCATGACGTTGCCTTTAACACAAATCTAACAGCCTGATTTTGTGTTGCGTAAAACACATCTACTAAGTGTCGGCTAATATGGACTTCAAAAACACACGCCTTGCGTTTGAACAATGCTGGGCACATACCCCTAAATACCGAATAGATTTGGCCATTTTTCATGATTGTAGAACTGAAGAGATCAATTGCAGGAAGCCAAGAATGTGTTGGCCATTTTTTCTCAAGAACAGCAATTATGAAAACAAAAAAAAAACATTTACTCTAGTTTGTTCCTGAGCAGTACCACAACCAACACAAGCATCAATTTCCTCCTTCCCTCGGCACTGTATATATAATAACATCTACACGTCCAAGAGGACAATCATCATGGGTTCCAGTGGTTCCAGTTCGTTCGTGTTACAGAGGTACATCAACTGTAGTTCCCAAACTAGGCGGTTTACTTGTACAGCTGAATTGGCCATCAGAATTGCCAAACTTGAACTGGGATTAGCTGATCAAATGGAATGACAGTATGACACTCACTACCAAGTCACCATATATGTATCTGTCGCGCCCACCTCAGTAAAGCTTGGTGAACTCGGCCGTCTGGTTAGGTTCCCCGAGCCTGAAGGCGTCCCTCTCGATGAGGACCTGCAAGGAGCTCATTATCTTGACCAGAGACGCCCAGACCACGGGCGCGCAGAAGAACGCGTACGCGAACACCGCCAGCGCCCTGACAACACCGTTCATGTACCATGGGCATGCCATCACGAAGAGCGTCCCGATGATCCCAAACCATGTTGTGAGGACAGCAAGGCGGTGGAGGAGGAAGAAGTTGATGACAATCGAGGAGAGGGAGAAAGAGCCCAGCAGGTACAGTGGCCAGCCTAGCAGCGGATGGACGGTCCGCGGGATGAGGAAGAAGGGAATGGTGTAGGCTGCAAGGATGGACCAGGCTGCCACTACTCTGAGGGTGGTGAGTAAGAACATGGTGCTCTTCTCCATTCTTCTGTTGTAGCACAGCTTTGACAAACTAGGCCGTGCTAGTCGGTTGATTGTGAGGACTCCAATGTACAGCAGAGCCTGGAATAATGCCATCGGTATCTCTGATGAATACCTGCTTTGCACCAAGTTCAAACATTGTCAGGAAATGTAACATGATGATGTTTTTCCGAATTAAAACATCATTCTACATGCAATTTTTCAAGGGCATCACAAGTTCATAACCCCTACTTTACTGATACCATTTTTTAAGGGCATCACAAGCTCATAACCCCTACTTTATGAAATGCTATCCTAAAAGATAAAAAAGCATCAGAACATGTGCACCTTTATTCTAAAGAAGATAGATGGTGATTCCTGAAGAACATGTGACCAATCACATCAGTACACACTGAGTGCTACTGTCATTTAACAAAAATAGCCGTTTCTTATCTGGTACTACATTTCGTGCAAGGTACTATTAGTATCAGAGTTTTGAGAACGTAATAGAGATATGGATGACAAAAAAGTTTCTAACGAAACAACCCACCCTAGGTATTCACGACGTTGTTCATGCCAAGAAAGCCCCAGAGGCAAAACTGGCCAAGACCACCAGTACCATGGCTTCATCCATGGAGCACTTGGAAATGTGACCACACTATTCGGTCCACACGGAATACTCCAACGGAGTTTCAAATCTGAAAGAAGTGTTCATCAGTCTTACCCAAGAAGATGCATAGGCTTATGGAATACCAATATACTGTTAGTCATACTCACAATAATAAGATGCATCCATCTGATAGCCTAGAGGAAGGCGATAATTTCCATCAAGTTTGGTACCATTAGCTGGTGGGTGGAACATTGGTTGATCAAGCAAGTCTGGGAAATAGCTAGCAAGGAAGCCCTGATCTGCACCATCTGGGTTTTCACGCCCAACAGCTAGCTCATGTAGCATGTTCTTGAAAACTTCCGTAGAGGGCTAGAAACAAAAGAAAAAAATCAACAAGAATAGTCGTGTTTTTTGTATTAAAAACAGAAAGAAAATGGTTGATTAATAACTCTGAGAATGTCAACAATAACTATTTGGGTGTATAACAAAGGGATTTCAATGTTTTAGAACCATGACCAGTCCTTTTAGAGCACAAATATGGGCTCAAATTTTCTACTTAAGTTAGTCTGCACAATAAATACGGTCTTAGATAAATACATTTATGTTTCAAAAAATACATTTAAATAAACAAACAAACTGTACTAAACTACTCATAAAATAAAGAGGATAGAGTGGTACAAACAACTACCAAATGACAGCTAGATCACTCGTAAAATGAAGTACTGAATAACAAAAAAAGCATCTAAAAATGTTCTCAAAAGTTTCATTCATAACAATTGCAAAGAACAATTCAATAACACAAGTTTAGATCTGCAACAAGATAATAAATTATACAGAAGAAAGGAGATGTGTGCTGATTATGTAACCCTACCTTCAGTACGAAGAGGCCTGTATGGAAGATGCAGGGGTTGATGAAGACAGCACAAAAGTGACCACACTGAAATAATTCATCAGTGTTCTGGAGAAACATGTTGTCAGAGTCCAGCATAACAACTCGATCATAGGAAACTAAGCTCCAAGCATACAGCTTATTTAAGGTCAACTTGAATCGTGAGTTGAAGTTATTTTGGTTTTCGTAAGGATTCTTCAAATTATCCACAGAGACCACCTTCACACCATCATCTTTCCTACAGAAACAGTTGGAGATGCATAAATAAATAACAGAATCAAGACTCTGCATGCTAGAAAGAAGGCACATTCTAGATTACACATATTTAGCCGTAATGAATGTATGTTGCATGCTTTGCTTCATAATACATGTGAACTCTGGCAGTAGCATGAGGCATGACAAAGAATGTGTTACATTAGAAGATAAAATAAATGACATAATGCTTCACACACTGCTACAATAATCATTGCCACACAACAAACTGAAGATAGTTTTATAAAAATTTTGTTTGGCCATGCAGTAGAAGATACATGGATTGAGGAAAATTACAAACTCCATAGTCCCCTTCTTGGAACTAGGGAGTGACCCCGCCCAGCTTCATTTTTGTCGCAACCTGAACAGCTTAGTTTTCCTTTATACGGTCCACTATTTTTTGTTCCTGATTATTGTCATATACTAAAAAAGTATATTTCATGATAAATCTAGTAATACAGCTTGATGTTTTGAATGTGTTGATTCTTATGTTAAAGATGGTTATAGTTTAAAATGTCTGACCGGTAGCATGATCTAAGGACCTACAATTTGGATCAGATATAGTAAGCTTCAAAACCTGAACAAACAACAAACAACTTCAAGTAGTATTTTCATATCAGATTCAATCAGTTGTCCATATATTAGAGCCCAATTACAAAAATGCCCAAGCTCGACAATACTTGAATGGCTGATTCTCAGGAACAGGGGAGAAAGTTTTGGCCACCAAGATACAGAGAAAGATCACAAATTCCACTATACAAAGCTAGAATTTCCTGAAATCATAATCTTGTAGGCAAGGACTAACAAGCCATAACATAGATAAATCAACCTAGTCTGACATATACGCCCAACTGGAAATACTCTTTGACAATTATATACTGTCACAATCAGTTAATTAACTAACAAGTAGAAGTTGCAGAACATTGACTGGTCAAATGTTGAGACCTTCAGCAAATATCTAAACAGAAACACCAAGTCAGTGGTCTAACACGAACCTTTCTACGGTAAAGAACTACTACATGGTTAGCAATCAGCTAAGTGCAATTCGTACAGCTATGGGTGGTGGAAATTTGCAGCTCAGATCAGACAATTCATCAACAACTACACTTCAAAACGCAGATGAGGTATTATCCTTAACAAACTCCAATGACTTTGTGCCACTGAATCAACATGCATATGAGAGCTGCCAGCTCAAAGACAGTAACCACTAGAGAAGACCATTTCCAAGAAGCAAGCATGGCAACATATGCCTCGTTTGTGGTACTGGTACTGGAAGAAACAGTAACTCACAGGACAATGCCAAAAGGACAGTAAGGATCCGCATGCCAGAACTGTTCACAAAAATCCAAGATAAAACTGCAAGAACTTGAAATGATTCAGCAACAGAAGGCGCCACCTTCAATACCGGCCTCTCAAACTGTTCAAAGTACTGTACCCACAAAAATGAACCAAATAAAGAGAAAGATAGATGAATATATCCATACACTGCAACATCAATCAATCGAATAATCATGAATCGGCGTTGAGTAATAACGAAGGCGTTCTACTGACCAACCCAAAGTTCACAAGAATGAAACAGCCAAGGACGGAGTTCAGATTAAATACGGCTGGTGCGCCAAGTTACTACTGACAGAACATGGATATATGGCTATAAATACGAAGCAAGCACAAAGTCAACCAAGCAGGCAGATAAGCAATAGGAGCTTGAAGAAATGAAAAAAAAAATAGCTGCATCACAGTCCAAGAAGATAATCATCGAACATCTACTCCGACGATCCAAGGAAAAAGAAGGGAGAGAGCTTACAGCGCTTGGACCCAGTGCGGCGGGACGTCGAGCGAGGCGATGACGACGCGGTCGGCGTCGGCGCGGAGGCCGCGGAGGGAGCGCATCATGACGCGCGTGGCCACGTAGAACTCGTAGTCGCGGGGCGTGCCCATGTACATCATCGCCGCGTAGGCGTGCCGGCGCGGCCCGGCGACCGCCGCCTTGCCGTCCTCCTCCACGGCGGCCAGAGCCTGCGCCGCCACCACCACCCACGCCGCCAGGACGAGCCACCGCAGCGCCGCGAGCCGCGCCATCCCGCCCGGAGACCTCCTGCGGGCCAGATCTAGCTGCGAGCCGGGATCGCCGGAGCGGAGTCGAGCCGAGCGGGGGGCTGTGGCATCACCGGGCGGGCGGCCGCGGGAATGGGCGGGCGAGGGGCCGGTGGGTGGGTGGCCGCCGGTGAGCTGTCTCGGGAGCTGGAGCGGCGCGGCGCGGCTGGGTGTTTTCTTTGTGTTTTTTCTTTCTCCTCCGTGATTGCAGCAGGTTGGCTTCGACGGGAATGGGGAAGGGAAAGGGAGGTGGAGGTGGAGCTGGTCAGCTGCTTGCTGGGGGAGACGAGAGAAGAGAATGGAGCTGCTCAAGTATCCTGCTGTCCGTACCCCCCCGTAGACTAGAATAGTACGCGGTCACCTTAACCCTGGGGTATTTTTTTGTTTTTTTTTTAGGATTACAGGTTTTAGAGCACCAAAAGAAAAACTTAAGAGTATAAATTTAGGGTACAGAAATAAAATTATGAAAACGATCGTCTTCAGCAGCCGCGTTATTTTTGTATTTTTGGGCACCAATGGTTGTGTTGTGCGATGTAGCCGATTTGATTGTCGAAGTCGAGGAGCACGTCGTGGTTGTAGTCGTAGCCGTAGATAGTCGTGGAGAGCCACTAGATGACCATCTTCGCCCGATTCACCTACCTCCGCCATCGTCGGCCTTTCGATGCGACGACGGCACCGCTAGCTTAGTGTTGGATGTGTGGCGTTTGCTTAGTCGGCGGCTACAACCACGCTTGGACCTCTGGCGCCCACTGGCGGCAGCCGCGGGCCAACGATGGGGCGAATTGGGCGACGGAGAGGGCGACCATAATCCCAAATCGAGCGACGGTAGTCCACTACAACGGCGGGATGATGCATCGGGGAGGCGACTGATGCGGTCAGACGAAGGCACGGGCGAAAGGTCGAGAGGTCAGGAGGCAGGCGACGAGGAGAATCGCGACGGATGGCCATTGGTCAGCGGCGGCACGGGAGTGATAGTGGTAGTTAGGCGCGTGCGGGTGGTCGAAATAGTTGTTTGGGCAACACCCAAATATGTAGCACTTAGTGCCTTTTTTGGGATGCCAAAAAAGCATGCCTCATCTTTTCTTCTTGAGTCTGCAATGAACGAATATTTTTTTGTTTTTGTTTTATGGTGTCGTTAACAGTGAGTTGGCCAAACCCTTTGCGTATTGAAACGCCTTTTCAACAACATCTATCTAAAAACCGGGGGGACACGATCCTAGAAACGGGCCGCCAAGCCCTCGGGCATGTCCTAAGGAGCTCGCACCACACCAAATCTGTGATCGACGATATTGATCTATTGAATGAAAAGCAGTACTAGGACCACCACCATCGCACACCGCCCTTCGTGAGGCAATTGTCTGCAGAAGCGCCCTAGGCCAAGACCAGCCTCGCGTACCCTTGAGCGACCCCGATCTATGGGCGATGCCGGTCAACCGGCTACCGATTGCGGGATGTCGGTAGGTTGTTGGCCGATTACAAATCGGCATATGTGTTTAAAATTTCTTAGGAAAAAATATTTTTATATATAAAAAAAATCTACTGTTTCGCTCTTTCTGGATTTCACAAGACATGAAGCTGCAGGACAGGACGGAGAGCGCTCCCTTGGCTTTTCAACACCGTGTGATACTTGGATGGTGGTCTGGAACTCTCTCTGGAAGCAGCCAGCCAGTGGCTTGTTCCATCCAGGTGGGCAGGCAGCAACGCGGCGCGCCCCGGTGCGGCCACCCATCCCTTTCTCCCCCGATCGCACATATGCTTTTGGGACGGAGCAAACCCCTCATATCATATCAAGCACCAAAAGTGCTCATCAAAAACCCTACGTACCACGCTTTTAGTCAGACTCAGACCACTTGCAAGGCTGTACGTACGTACGTACGTAACAGTTCCCTGAAAAATGGAAGCATTTTATGGTTGGGGTTGGTTTGGGCTAGCGAGTGCGGTCCTTTTTCCTTCCTTCCCACGGAAACATCCATCCAGTCCAGGGCTATCTATCCATCTACTCCAACCGCGTGCTCTGCTCGTAGGTAGACTCGTACTGCCGTGAGTCCGTGACCGAACGCGTGTGCATGTGTGCATCTCGTCGTCGTCGGACTTCGTCGGAGCCAGCTGCTGCGGTGCGGTGTGGATAGGGATGAACGCGTCACGGGCACCACCGCGGGCCCGCCCTCGGATAACGATGGATGAGAATCCGTCCGTGAGTGCACAAAAATGTAAACTGGCGGCGTCATGCTTTTTTAGCCTCTCTATCTTTTTTTTATAAAGTGCTTTATTACTCAAAAGTTTTAAGTAAGTACATCTAAGCTCTGCATAATTAAGATGCACACGGTCGCAAGTCACCAAACCAGAGAAAGTAAAAAAAGTATGCGACAAGTTACAGATAAGAACTATCGCCACTCAAGGTAGCTCTATGCGTAGGTCACGCAGCCACCCATGCTAGATAAAAATATCCCTCGCCACCACTTTCAGTCGTGCACACGCCTCTATAAAAATGTCTCGATATTCCACCCATTGTAAGATGCACCACGAACGAAAAATACCCGTACATCGATAAAAAAACCTGCAAACAGGTGAAAATTTTATCAGAAAAGATCTTGTCATTTTTACATAGCCAGAGCAACCATATTACGGCGAGCACTTCTAACCTAAGTATGGTTTAATCTTACTATCTATCGCATTCAACCAATTGCCAAAGATATTAACAACGCACGTGGGTTAATATAAGTTTAAAATCATTTGGATAGCTGACCATAGACCTACAGGTTTCAACTTGTGTTTATTTAATTAATCACGCCAGGCAGGAGGATAACCAATCAATCCTTTCGGCCTCCACATCATGACATGATGACACTGCCAACTTGTTTTAAACACATCAAATTGGGATTGCAACGGATTATACTCTTTTTTGGATAGCATCGACTATGAGTGCGTTTGGTTTGATGGCTAAGGATAGCCAGTTATTAGCTGAATACCATGTGTTTGGTTTACAAGATAAAAGGGATATAGCCAACCATCCGCGCAGGTCTTGTCTCTGGCCATGGCGCGGGTGGGCGTCGTGGCTGCCAATAGCGGTAGATCCAGCCATGGCGCGGCGGCGACGGAGCGGCTGGGACGACCAACGAGCGTAGGGTGGCGGGGTCGGCCACGACGCGACGACGGCTGGGACGACCAACTAGCGCGGAACGGCGGAGCCAGCCTCGGCCCGGCGGCTGATGGGCTATCAGCGACGAAGACCATGCACAGATGCGCTCGTATGTCCAGTCAAATCAAACACATCATGGTTATGTTCAACCAGTTTGTATTCTAATCATTCAAACAAAAATATGGCTATCGGTGGTTAAGGATACCCATATCCCTTCAAGTATATCCTTTCAACCAAACACATCATATCTCTTCGCACGCTTATTTTAATGGGTGCTACAATGATCATTCTTGAAAGTTATGGTCAATACCAGGTTTATAAGCAGCGATTTCAAGCATAAACCCCACGGCCAAAAACCATCATCAATGTGTTGGCTAAAAAGGAAAGGCAAATAATTTATCCCTCCGACAATTCATCGAGCATTTGGCCACATCTGCGGGTGCCGAATGTGCCAAAGGAGAAGGTCTAGGGGATGGTTGGAGCGGGGCTACGATCTATCATACGAGAAGAAGGTGATGGTACCTTCTTCGTTGCCTCCATCGGGTTCCTCGCTCACTTCTTGCCTATCAAAGGTCGACTAGGTCACCCGGCAACAACCACTAGCCTTTGATGGCGGGTGGCGGTAGATCGAGCCAACAAAAGTAATCGATGGGTCAAAGAGTCGGCTTCTAATTCCATTTTGGTTGGAATCAAGGGCAATGGTAGCGACAACAAGGTTGAGCAGTGACGATCGGAAGAGTTGGCGCCTCGGGCGGGAGGGAGACTAGCCGAAATTTATCCTGAGAAAATAGAGATAGCTCCTTAATTTTTTTTACTACAAAGGTTGAAAGGTTCAGCTATGTGAGAAAATCAAGATAGTCGTAACTCTTATTTTGCTCCACTAAATGGAGCAGTTAAAGATGCCCTAAGCTTCTCAGCAGTACTCTTATTTTAGGTAGTGCGGCCATGGTATTGTGGTTTTTGATTTTAGGCCAGTTCTTTCATGATGTGTGGAATATAATTGCAGGCGCTACAATTAAACTGGTGTGTGGTCCAGTTCATGGACATTCTTGAGTTCAAACTTCCATCTCAGAGTCCCCTACCGTTTGCCCATCACTAGGTCAATGCCTCCACCTACCGGTGCAATAAACTATGAAACTCAATTGTTCGCCTGTCATTTTCAGGATAGGGTAGCGACAAGCGGAAATGCTAAAAAGTACGTATAAACACTGGACTGTTCCCAGTTTCAAACTTCACCAAACTCATTTCTTCCAAGATAATAACAATCACAAACGACAGAATTTGTTCCGAGTTTCACGGGTAAAGGTAGAAAATATTACACCATCGCATGGAAGAAACAAAGAAGGATAGAAGGAAGAGACAAGTCATCCTGGTAGGTCGACATCCAGAGCTGTGAAATAGTCGCCCCAGGAACGCTGATTTGCTGCTACTGTCATTTCTGCCATGCTAAACTGACCAACTGATCATGGGCTATCATTCCTGATCATGGAGTAAGTTGGGATTTCTCCTTCCATCTCACCAAGGATTCGAGGAACTCCATCACCTGCACGACGATTTGGGACAGATAAGTGAGCAACAGGAATGCAGAGATCAAGCATGAAGATTAAAGGGTTTTTTCGTTTACTTACTTCAGAAGGGTCTCGCAGTGAGTAGAAGGCTTCAGTCTCTTTGGGCAACTGCGAAACCAGAATTCCGTAGCCACAGTTCCGCTCGCGAAGCACCTGGTCATCATGGCAACAAATAGGGAGAAGCATGATGCATGTTCAGTTAATTTGTGACCGAAAATGAGCAGATCGTCGTCTTATTCTCAAGAAATGGTTTAAAACCTTGAACGCGTCTTCGTCAGTTCTATCGTCTCCGATGAAGATGGGAAGAACGCTTGCAGGGTCATCTAGCTGGAGCGACTGAAGCAGGAACTCCACCGCCTTGCCCTTGTCCCAGTCAATCACCGGACGAACCTCTAAAACCTGCGCATGGTTAAGAGATGCACATTCTGTCAGTGGAAGAAGAGTATGGAAACACTTGATTAGAAGGAAAAGAGTTCTACCTTTCGTCCAGTGTTTCGGTTCAGATGAGGAAAAGATTTCAGCACATCGTCGACATGCTGCGCGACCAATTTCCAGTCCTGGAACCAGGCAACACAGACAGAAAAAATCAGACAAACTTGCAGTTGTTGCAGCAAGAGAGGCAATGTACATTGCGAATTCAGAAAATTCAGGAACTTGAAGTGAATTCAGAAAAAAAATCAGAAGATTCTAAAACTAAGCCATAACACCTAGATGAAAGATCAGGTCTACACTATACCTGCTTGTCGACGTTGCGGTAATGTACAGACACACAGAACTTGTTGTTCTCAACGCTTGCACCCTTGATTGATCTGGTGGCCTCCACCAGTGAGTTGTAAACCTGTTGTGCACAAAACATAACAAAATATGTAGCTCGGCATTACTATTCTAAGGTTACACCTTAATTGCTGTAACTATTAAAAGAGTTGCCCTGTTTACCTCATTGATCATAGGTAAAAACTCACTTGCAGGTTGAAAAAGTTTGGCTTCATTGTCCTACAATTAAATAGAGTTTCCAAAAATATTAAATTCCTACTCTACAAAATACAATTATAAAAAAGATGAAAACCATTTAAAGAAACAATATTATAGTACTCAGGCAAGACCAAAAAGGAAGAAATAAATATTTATTCTTGCCATGCAATTTAGCAGCCACTGAAATATACAAACGATGAAAGTACTCACATCTTCTGTTTTACTTTCATAATCTGCAGAAGATAACATAATGTCCATTCCATGACTCCCAGCATAACACAGCTCCTTCAGATTTACAAATTCGAACACCTGAACAAGAAGGGGGCAAGGAGAACACATCAGCGATACGATTTTCATACAAGCAGGGATTATCCCAACATTCACATGCCAACTTGTCAAACCTTGTCACGGGACCTCCCGCTGACGATCGCCGTAGGAAAGAGCTTGGCAACATTCTTCACAGCAGCACGCATCTGAAGGAAGTTTTCCAGATTGTGAAAGCAAATTATACATCCATTGAAGGCATCAAGCAATTTTCAGAACCAAGCATGTTCATCCAAGCTGTGGGTTACCTCTGCGGACATGAACGCCTTGTCGGGATCACTGACAATGGGCGAAAGCGTGCCATCGTAGTCCAGAAACAAGGCGATCTTCTTGCCCTGCGCTCTGGCTACCAACTGGTCGAAGGTTGCTAAAGCAGAGGGGCATGTTGCCTGCAACAAATGGCAAACTCTAGAATCCTTGGGCATGAGACACCAATAGGTAATTTGAAATCAAAGGAAACATTGATCTTACCAGCCAAGCTTTGTAAGCAGAAGCTTCGTCAGATGAAGCATCGGAACCAGCATCCACAGATGACTTTAAAGACGGTGTCATCAGACCAAGCAGTCCATCGACGACTTCAACAAGTTTACGTCTGCTGATGTATGTCACATTCACAGAAGAACAGGGATGCCTCTTGGGTGTGACCGAAGATGGCATGAGATTGGAAGGCAAGGCCAAGACTGGCTGGCTTTTGGCCACATGATCCGACATGGCAGGCAAGCTATTGCTATTATACACTGGAGAATTAAATCAATGAAGAGGATTTTTTTGCAGAATGGAGTTTTTTGGAATCAAAATTAGGCGGAGAGGGGTTTCTTTCAACTGCTCCTTGTCAATGAAAAACCACAGAGCAGATTTAACCCACAGTTTTGTCAATGAAAAACCACTTCTTCAGCGTTTTCTTGTCAGTGTAAGTGCGCACAGAGTTCCTTATCAGAGAGTTACCATTGATCTGATGAAAAAAGGTAAGATTAGACACAATACATCCATCCCAATGACACAACCCAAAATACTTACAATCTTGTCATATATATATATGGTTTACCTTCATATACACCGGGGTGTGAGCGCATGTGAAGTCAGCGTGTCACGGAAGTGAAACTTCAGTAGGAAGGGAACGACCCAATTGGACTTCCACATATACTTGACCAGACATCAATTCTGCATGAGTCAAGGCATTTAAAAACGTCATGATACTGCATAGATTTTCATGGACCATGACATAATGCAAGCATGGGTCGAATTTGTAATGACATCTAGCCAACAGGAAAGCCCCTCTGCACCCAGATTTATCCGACAGCAAGTAATTGAGTAACATCAAGTGTCCTTATCACTGAGAAGATGATGAAAACAACAGCATAATTTGCCTAGCAAGAACATGATACTGCCTCAAAAAAAAATGCTTTGATTTTTTTTTCTGGGAAAAGGGGGATCTGAATCTGTCTGCCTTACGCTGCAGATTTAATCTCATCACTGCTGAATCTAATAACACGTGTCTTGTGTTAGAAGGAATTTACTGGCGATCAACATGGTTAGGCGCAATGAATGCCTATACCATCTACAATGATAGGATACCCCGGAAAGAACAAAGTAAACAGTAACTAGCTTCGATCATAAACCCTTGACGACATGTTAGGTGAGCCTAACTTGTCTTTTCCCCCGGTGAATCATCCATCGGAATTAAGTGCTCGATCTTTTGCCGCGAGTGATCGAATGATTCACCGGGGCGCCGAAATCAGTTGCAGATCCGGTTTTCGCTACGTAATGCACATAGACGTAATCTTTGACGGAAGAAAATGCAGCCAAGAATAAGATGCACGTACGTACGATCTGATAAATCAGATGGAGAAAAAATCATATCGCCATGGATCGGAATATCCAAACATCCAATAGACGCGACATGCACGTGGATTTAACAAGCAGAGGAAAAGCGACATTCAAAGGCGGTCGATCAGGTCAGGAAAGGAAAAAATCTCTGGAACACAAATCCGCATCTAGATGCGGAGTATCACGAGAACGAGAGAAAAAAAAAGGAAGACAAAAAGATATGGATTGGGAATTAATCGAGAAAAACCGATCTTGATTCTTAAATCATCAGTTGAACAAACAAACAATCAAATCACAGGGAGATTCGTAATGGATCTCAAACACACAAACCAACCTTTGGTAGGAAGAACAGAAACAGATTGGTTTTTTTGCACCACGACGGGGAGGAGCGAAGAGGAGAATGAGATGGCGTCGAGATGGGGAGCGTATATATAGGAGAGCGGGGCGGGGGCGAGAAGGAGATTTCCAATGGAAAACATTTATTTCTGAGCAAAGTTCCAATGGAAAACACTTAAATGTTAGGAAATCTCGGTGGATGGTTTCTGGAAAGAAAGAAATCAAGGCCGGTCGATCCCTCGCTTACGACGCGTCTGTGATTCCGATCCGCTGACGTAGCGGCTGATGTTGTTAGTTCGCGCCTCGCGCCGCTCGTCTGATGATCTCGCCATCACAATTTTTGCCTGGCCGCGCTGCACACCTTCTGGCACACGGTTGGATAAATTTTCTCTGAGCTGGGTTCAAATCTTTTGCATGTAAGTACTAGTACTCCTCTGTACCAAAATATAGGTAATAGTTGAAATGTACTGTAAGTATTTCGATATGGAGCGAGTATGACGTCGTTTGGGCCAATACACATGTGGAAGAAACCGACATAGGGAATGGTGAACATTGATACATCTTTTCGTGCAGACACTATGTCAGGACTAACGGGTGCCGTTGCTCGATATCATAAGGGTGATTTCGTTGCGGCGGCCACTTAGTTGCTACCACATGTTAGCTTGGTGGATTCAGCAGAGATCACTGCAATCCGTAATGGGATCTACGTACTTAGCTGCTAGTATTGGATGTAACAAGGTACAACTTGAGTCTTGGATAGTACCACAACGATTGAGTTTGTGCAATCGGCTGACAATTATCTGGGGCCAGATATTGCGGTTGTGTCAACTTTATCCACTGTCCACGCGAAGTAAATCAAGCTGCTGACGTTTTAGGTAAACAATGATTCATGCCAAGATCTTCTAGTTACTAGGGTTACAATCATAGTTAGTGAGCTCGATGGCATCAGAGGGCGCATCACGTATCCAAGTCATTGTTCTACCCTCTCTACTAGAAAATTTAGCCAGAAAGTCACTAACTTTGTTTTGTGATCAATGAATTTGAGTAATACTAGTTCTTCGGAGACTCATCAAATGTCTGATCTCTCTGATCAAAGAGGAGTAAATGGACCTATCATTGTTGCCAACGTTGATCATTTTGATAGCAACAACAGAATCAACTTCAATGGTGATGGGCATGTAGAACACATTAATGATTGAGACATTCCCTCCATAATTCCTTCGAGTTCACCTTCAAGGGCATCATGGCAGGAAGAGAAATATCTACACGCTGAGAAAATTATAGCTCCAAGCTCATTACGCAGAACCATACCAGATCCAGCTCGCCCATCCTGCATGAAGGACCCATCAATATTCAATTTAATCCAACCGTGTGCAAGCAGTTCACATTGCTTCGCATGAGCTATTATTTTATGTGGCACTCAAGGCAGACCTTCAAAAGGAATTACAACTTTCCCTTTATCATGCTCAGAAACAGGAACAAAGTTAATGCATAGCCCAGATTCCCAAAAGCTGCACAAAAACCTTATTCAAACCTCAACAGGGGAAGTACTATTAATGATAAAAAGCCACCCCCATTGCAACCATGCACTAGCTAGGAGTACTAGCTAATAAGCGAAAGCACTCTTTCGCAGTCGCGCGGAATGAGCGATTCACATCTTGCGCTTAGTCAATGATAGAGGGTCCACCACGTGTGTACACCATCCAAACTTCTCCCTCCACGTGAATCCAACTGGTGGGGCCCAAACTGCACTTCCATAATTACTCCCCTCCCCCCCGAATTCAACCGTGGGGGGACATGTCCTTCCATATGAATTGAGTTGCCTTGATTCGAAAAGGAAAGTTAACCGCGCTAAGACCTTGTCGGAAATCGGCCTCCAACGTGCGCGCGTTAATAAATAGCATCCCCGGATAGCTAGGAGTACTAGCTAATAAGCGAAAGCACTCTTTCGCAGTCCCGTGGAATGAGCGATTCACATCTTGTGCTTAGTCAATGATAGAGGGTCCACCACGTGTGTACACCATCCAAACTTCTCCCTCCACGTTAATCCAACTGGTGGGGCCCAAACTGCCTTTCCATAATTACTCCCCCCCCCCCCGAATTCAACCGTGTGGGGCAGACATGTACTTCCATATGATTTGAGTTGCCTTGATTCGAAAAGGAAAGTTAACTGCGCTAAGACCTTGTTGGAAATCGGCCGCTCCAACGTGCCCGCGTTAATAAATAGCATCCCCGGCTAGCTAGGAGTACTAGCTAATAAGAGAAATCACTCTTTCGCAGTCGCGCGGAATGAGCGATTCACATCTTGCGCTTAGTCAATGATAGAGGGTCCACCACGTGTGTACACCATCCAAACTTCTCCCTCCACGTTAATCCAACTGGTGGGGCCCAAACTGCACTTCCATAATTACTCCCCTCCCCCCCGAATTCAACCGTGGGGGGACATGTCCTTCCATATGAATTGAGTTGCCTTGATTCGAAAAGGAAAGTTAACCGCGCTAAGACCTTGTCGGAAATCGGCCTCCAACGTGCGCGCGTTAATAAATAGCATCCCCGGATAGCTAGGAGTACTAGCTAATAAGCGAAAGCACTCTTTCGCAGTCCCGTGGAATGAGCGATTCACATCTTGTGCTTAGTCAATGATAGAGGGTCCACCACGTGTGTACACCATCCAAACTTCTCCCTCCACGTGAATCCAACTGGTGGGGCCCAAACCGCCTTTCCATAATTACTCCCCCCCCCCGAATTCAACCGTGGGGGGCAGACATGTACTTCCATATGATTTGAGTTGCCTTGATTCGAAAAGGAAAGTTAACTGCGCTAAGACCTTGTTGGAAATCGGCCGCTCCAACGTGCCCGCGTTAATAAATAGCATCCCCGGCTAGCTAGGAGTACTAGCTAATAAGAGAAAGCACTCTTTCGCAGTCCCGTGGAATGAGCGATTCACATCTTGTGCTTAGTCAATGATAGAGGGTCCACCACGTGTGTACACCATCCAAACTTCTCCCTCCACGTGAATCCAATTGGTGGGGTCCAAACTGCCCTTCCATAATTACTCCCCTCCCCCCCTCCCAAATTCAACCGTGGGGGGTTGACATGTCCTTCCATATGGTTTGAGTTGCCTTGATTCGAAAAGGAAAGTTAACTGCGCTAAGACCTTGTCGGAAATCGACCGCCCCAACGTGCGCGCGTTAATAAATAGCATCCCCCGCTAGCTAGGAGTACTAGCTAATAAGCGAAAGCACTCTTTCGCAGTCCCGTGGAATGAGCGATTCACATCTTGCGCTTAGTCAATGATAGAGGGTCCACCACGTGTGTACACCATCCAAACTTCTCCCTCCACGTGAATCCAATTGGTGGGGGCCAAACTGCCCTTCCATAATTACTACCCTACCCCCTCTCGAATTCAACCGTGGGGGGTTGACATGTCCTTCCATATGGTTTGAGTTGCCTTGATTCGAAAAGGAAAGTTAACCGCGCTAAGACCTTGTCGAAAATCGACCACCCCAACGTGCGCGCGTTAATAAATAGCATCCCCGGCTAGCTAGGAGTACTAGCTAATAAGCGAAAGCACTCTTTCGCAGTCCCGTGGAATGAGCGATTCACATCTTGCGCTTAGTCAATGATAGAGGGTCCACCACGTGTGTACACCATCCAAACTTCTCCCTCCACGTGGATCCAATTGGTGGGGGCCAAACTGCCCTTCCATAATTACTCCCCTCCCCACCCCAATTCAACCGTGGGGGGCTGACATGTCCTTCCATATGATTTGAGTTTCCTTGATTCGAAAAGGAAAGTTAATTGCGCTAAGACCTTGTCGGAAATTGGCCGCTCCAACGTGTGCGCGCTAATGAATAGCATCCCCGGCTAATAAGACACGACTAATGCTATAAATTTACAACTATTCTCATTCACTTCATAAGGGAAAGCGCATATATGAGCATCGGATATTAGTTGCCAAATCATGTACTTTTTGAACAAGGAAAGAGGAATTGATTGATCTTCCCTTATCAGGGACGGCGGCCTCCTCGTTCCTCTAATATCTTCGTGCCTTTTTATGAAAGTTGTTGGGGTAGATGAGGAGATGGTGGTGGTGTCTGGTATGATGGCTGGTACCACCAGCTGTTACGTCCACCTATGTACTGGATGACTGTCCCTCCAAAGGAAATTTTTCCCCAAATTCATTGATGGGGGTTCACCTTGGTTTTCTTTTAAATATGATTTTACATACACATCATGAGGAAAAGCGGATTTCTCCGTTCTCGAAGGATTAGCGTTAGTATGTAATGAGAATCGATAAAATCTCCTCAAAAAACCTCTTATACCCGTCTAAAAATTATAAAAATATGAGCCATCAGAAGCGTCCCTCAACATTGAGGTATGATAATGACATAATGCCCGAACCACATGAGAAATCTCCATTTTACTAATTCTACTATTACTTCTACCGTTGCAAAGTCTCCGCTTTCCATCGCCAAGGTTGCATCTGAAAAAAGTTCATCGAAATCTATCAACATGGAACCTGGTTTTAAAGAACTTGATGTGAGCAATACACTGGTGAAAATGGTTCATTAATTCGACGAACTTGCACAAACATCTAACTCCCATCCTCATGCACGGGGTGGGAAAATGGCTTTGAACTTTCCGGATGCGATAAGTGGTGTGTATGTTACACCACTTTGTTAACACTGGGTAAAAAGTGACCTTCGCTAAGGTACCCTTCAACTAGTGAATTCGCTATAGGACGCACGTCTGTGTTTGGGTTTGATGCTAATACAGAAGGCGCGCCCTAATTGGGTCGGCCCATTTCGAACAAATGTGTTTTCTTTTTGTATTTTCACTTTCTTTTATTTTTATTTGTTACAAGTTTTTTTTTCATTTGTTTGGATAGTTTTTCCGGTTATTTCACACTACATATGAAAATTCTGTTTGGTGTGAAATAAATAAATGTTCATTGTAAAATAAATAAAAAGCTTGATAACTAATAAAAAAATCCATTATACTAAAAAAGTGTTCATCATATAAAATCAATGTATATCAAAAAAATTCATTGTTAACTAAAAAATGTTTCATATATAAAACAAAAAGTTCAATATGCATTTTTTTCAACATGCATCGTAAATTTTTTAATGTATATTTAAAGAAAGTTCATTGTACATTAAAACATTTATTCAATATATATAGAAAACAGATAAACGTGCATTTAAAAAAAATAAACATAATATAAAGGAAAATTCTAAAAGGAAATTTTCAACTAATAAGAAAATATATAACGAAACATAAAAATGAAGTAAAAAACAAAAAAAAAGATTGAAGGTGGGCCGGGCCATCTCGCGCCACCTGCGGAGGAAAAACCTCTGCCAACCAACGCAACGAACCCCCTCTGATGGACACACACACATATGCGTCGTATATGGTTTGCCCTTGTGGCTGAGTACTTCTGACATCATTCACTAGAAAAAAGTTCTCATAAAAGCATTTCGGTCAAAATACGGAAATATCTATTTGAATTTTATTAAATATTTCATTTATTTTAAATTTCAATTCTTGTGCACTACTGAAACTGCTAAAACATTTTTTTAAAGAATGACAAACGAAAAGGTATCTACCCCGTCATGGTGTTACACTCAGCTATGATCTCTTTGCAGAATCTGCACTGGACCGTGGCCAGCAGCACACAGTTTCCATCGCTTCTCGCATGTGCAGCAAGTTGATGAGCAATCCCATTGCAGTTCCTGCTGACATAAGCAACACTTGCCACACTGAACTTCTTCAGAGCCACCTGAATGTCTGTGATCACAGAGAGAAAGCAGACATGTTCAGGGCGTCCAATTTAAGTTCACTAACCACAGATGCATAGTCCGTCCCTACTACGATCGGGCCAAAGTACACTTTGGCAAGTTCCTGAAGCCCCGCCAGCATAGCCCGTGCCTCAGCCTCTTCAGTTGAATTGCAGCGGTGTAGTTTCTTGCTCACAGAACAAAGACCGAGCCCTCATGGTTCCTTGCTAGTGCTACACATCCAGCGAAACACGGACGCTTCTTTCTTGATCGAAAGGAAATATTTCAGTGCCTACTGAAATTATTGAAATTCATCGAAATCTCACTGAAAAATGAAAACCACGCATAAAAGGGAAAATTAAGCCTGAATGGACTACACCCCTTAATTTTCCAAAGACTGAAAAATTTCCAGCTTCTAATTGTGGTACCGCAGTTCTAGGGCTCATGCGCATGTGACTTAACTAAGTCACATGCGATAATGTCAGTTCACATGTTTTCTTAACTGGGCTTTTGTTTCTTTGTTTGAGATTGATAGTTTGTCTAGTGAGCTTCAATGGACAGGAAAAAAGGATGCGTGTAGTTGCAATATTTTTTAATTTGGTTTGGGTTTTCCTGTGCGTGTAGTCGCGTATTAGTTTGTATATATATTGAAAATATTTTTTAATTTAATTTTATTTGATTTTATTTTGAGAAAATAAATAATGAAAATTCAAGTGTTTCTATATTTTTATTGAAAATTTAAAATTTCGGGCAGAAAAAAAAGCAAAGTCCACCGCAAATGGAGTAGAAAAGGATATGTTACAATTGTGTAAAAAATGTTGAAGAAATAATCTCATACGATATAGAATATGTGTATCTCATAATCTATATTTTTAAAGGATATTTGCATACAATTGTTTCAAAAAAAATTGTATCCTACACTACAAAAAATTGAGGATTATATTGTGTACGTGAGGGAGGATGCAAAATTTAAGAAAAAAAAAGCACACCATACCAAAAAAATTTGCTACAATAAATGTAAAGAAGTTGGACATAGTTGCGACTCGTTGGTCGATTTGTAACTAAGAAAAAAATCGGATCCAGTTACGATTCGTTGATGGACTTGCAACTGAGAAAAAAATCGAACCAAGTTGCGACTCGATGATGGACTTGCAACTGAGAAAAAAAGTCTAAACCAGTTGCGACTCATTGGTGGGCTTACAACTGAGAAAAAAATTTGAAACCAGTTGCGACTTGTTGGTGAACTTGCAACTGAGAAAAAAAAATCTGACCCAGTTGCGACTCATTGGTGGACTTGCAACTGAGAAAAAAATGTCGGACCCAGTTGCGACTCGTTGGTGGACTTGCAACTGAGAAAAAAATCGGACCAAGTTACGAATCGATAATGGACTTGCAACTGAGAAAAAAATCGAACCAAGTTGCGAATCGATGATGGACTCGCAACTGGGAAAAAATCGGAACCAGTTGCCACTCGTTAGTGGGCTTGCAACTGAAAAAAATCAGAACCAGTTACGATTCGTTGGTGGACTTGCAACTGAGAAAAAAAAAAGTCAGACCCAGTTGCGAAGCGTTGGAGGATTTGCAACTGAGAAAAAAATTCGAACCCAGTTGTGACTCGTTGGGGACTTGCAAATGAGAAAAACATCCGGATCCAGTTACAACTCGTTGGTGGGCTTGCAACTGAGAATAAAACCGGAACTAGTTGCGACTCAACAGTGGACTTGCAACTGAGAATAATAAGTCAGACCTAGTTGTGACTCGTTGGTGGACTTGCAACTGAGAAAATAAACGAACCCAGTTGCGACTCGTTGGTGGGCTTGCAATTGAGGAAAAAAATTCGGAACCAGTTGAGACTCGTTGGTGGACTTGCAACTGAGAAAAAAAAAGTCGGACCCAGTTGCGACTCGTTGGTGGACTTGCAACTGAGAAAAAACGGTCAGTTGCGATTCGTTGGTGGACTTACAACTGAGAAAAAAAGTCGGACCTAGTTGCGACTCGTTGGTGAACTTGCAACTGAGAAAAAAAATCAGTTGTGACTCGTTAGTGGACTTGCAATTGATAAAAATAATCGAACCCAGTTGCGACCCGTTGATGGACTTGCAGCTGAGAATAATAAGTTGGACCTACTTGCGATTCGTTGGTGGATTTGCAACTCAGGCGTAAAAACAACGATGAGTGGAAAATGATTTGATGGTTGAAATTGCTACTACAGGAAAAAAAACACATACTGTGGATTGTTGTGCTATATCCTCTTAGCTAGTAGAAACACAAAAAATAATTTTCTCTCCCCTAAAAATATACCTGTAAAACAAAAATAGGTACATGATTTTCTGCTTTGATTTTCACCATCAAAAAAATTCTGAACCAAAAAAAAACCCCAGTAAACTCACGTCCTTTATAAAATAAAAAAGAAACAAATCATCTGACAACGCTAGTTAGGAGAAAGCTCGTCAATTCCTTGTGTCTATCTGTGGCCCAGGCAAAAAAAATATCAAAAAACGAAACACCAGATATGACCCGCGTAACAGTGCGCACAGAGACAAAAAAAAAAGCAGAATCCAACGATCCTAAATTTGCATGTGACTTAATTAAAACGCATGCGCGTTCGATTTAGCAAAATCGTACATAAAAGGGAGAGCTGCCTTCTTATTATGCAAAGTTTCTCTGCGTTGCTTCCAATAATTCGGGCGCTATGCAGGACGAAACATTCAGTCACACAGATTATCATTTCAGCACGACACAAAAGGCAAGCAATATCTATCTGGCAACGCTGCAACTTTGTGCTGCTTGCAGAAGCGAATAAGGCACACTTTCAGTCATCACCCACCTCGCATAATTTTGGTTGATGAAGCGTTGCGGATTGGGTCTATAAATAAAGCACTATAATATATCACATCTAGATTGGTGGACACTGGACGGTGACTATGCAAGGCGAGCTAGAGAAGAAAAGTAGATGTGCCATAAAGCGCAGGTGTGACTGTGAAACTCCATCACAATCACACTCAACTCTGTGTTCTTTCTCTTCCAGTTTTGGTTAAGTAAACTGTAAACCCAGTCGCCGTCTAGCTATGTTCTGAAAACATTCTAGCTCGTCGTTGCAGGGCTGAATGAAGCTGATGCCTCACCGATAATTGATTCCGCAACCACTGCTAGTCTGCTACCCTGGCCCTGACCCACCCCCATCATCCATGGCGGCCTTTAAGCACAGCAGAATCAAATCCACCGACTCCATCTTGCACAATCCAATCCAATCCAATCCACTACTTCAGTTACCAGTTCAAAGTTCAAACTAGCAGCATAGCACGAGATTTTTTTGATAAAGGATGAATATTATTTGGCTCAAAATGAAGCATCAAGCAGATACAAAACACAATGGACACACACCCGGCCTCTGCATAGCAGGAGATATCTTCTCTTTTTAGAGTGCCATTTTACAGTGACACTTGTGAGTTACTGCTTTCAGAATTCAGAGCCATGTATGTTCCAAACTTGAGTTGTATGGTGACGCATCACATCCCACAATCATCAGACAAAAAAGGTCCCGCCCCATCCCATTGCCCCAATGCCGAGCTAGAAAGTGGGGAAATTCCGGTCATAGAGATTAGCCTAACGTGGACGCCGCATCCTACCCGGCGGCGGCGGCGGCTCTGCACTGCAATCCCCAAAAACTACCACTATTCTTCAGGATATCTATCTCCGAGGGGAGGGATCCCACAGGCCAATATCATATTCGCCCGGTTCCTGAGCTGCTCCAGAGAGATTAGCCAGCGCTGCCTCACCATCATTGCGATTTATTCCCGCACTTTGCTTCCGGAGGCAGGAACCGCCGGCCCAACCCAACCACTCCTCGCGCCGTCCAGTTCACTGGTTCTTGAGAAGCAGCAGCACTGCTAGTGCTACCACTAACAGGGGAAGAGGTCGAATCTTTCTTCTGTGGGCAGTCTTCTGATCGGAGCCATGGGCAGCACTCTGCTTCGCGTCTGCCCGTCCGAGCTCAAGATCCCCTGTAAGTGTCCTCAAGAACTATTCCCACTCCTACCTAATTCAGAGGTGCTATCTTGGGCTGATTTTCTTCCTGGTTTGCTCTCCGTGGCCTGATCGAGAAGACGAGGTGAAGAGGCAGCGATCGTGCTGCATGCAGCTCATCAACAAGACAGAGAAGTACGTGGCCTTCAAGGTACCCTCCTCTTCTCCTCTCCTCGCGCTCTGCCGCTACTCTGTCTGTCTGCTGCGGCGCACTGGGTGGGGTGGGAGGGTGACGGATTGCCGATCCGCAGGTGAAGACGACGAACCCGAGGAAGTACTCGGTGCGGCACGCCTGCGGCATCCTGCTGCCCCGGAGCTCCTGCAGTGTCACAGGTGCGCCCTGCTTAACTGACTGTTCGGTTAACTTGTCTGACTCACGCAAATCCTGTCATTGCTGCTCAAGTGATGGAGCTGCTTCATTCAGTCACGATGCAGGCGCCCAAGGACTTTCAGCTGGATCACCATTGCAAGGACAAGTTCCTCGTGCAGAGCGCCGTGGCGCGAGACGGGGCCACCATCAGAGATCTTGTTCCTGAACTGGTAAAACTTCATCTGTTCATATGCTTCTCCTGCTGATGGATGTCCATGTCCATTTATTCAAACTTCTGCCGTGTAATGCGACTGCTGTGGTATGTATGCAGTTCACCAGAGCGCCGGGTAGGTTGATCGAGGAGTTCAAGCTGCGGGTGGTTTACATCGCTGCCAATCCTCCCTCGCCGGTGCCCGAGGAGGAGGCGGAGGAAGAGGATGCGTCCCCTCGGTCAGAGGTGACGATGGGCTATGAAGTGAAAATATCATCAGCGTTTGATGCTGTAAGTGACAACATCACTGTTTTTCTGGTGCTGCATCAGAAACAGTATCATATGCCATTGTCTGACCATATCTATGTTCATTTGCTTCCCAGGCATCTAGATGCATAGACAATCCTGGAGCTGATCTTTCATGTGCCATGGTAATTTAAGCCAGTATTGTTCATTGAGTTAGTTCTCAGATTCATTTTGAGATTAATTGAAAGTTTAATCCGTTGTTTTTTACTGCATGTTTTTGTGTAGAGTGCCTCTGTAGTGTCGGCGCTTGTTGGAGAAAAAACATATACACCAGAGGAAAATCAGAAAGAGCTTCAGCAAGATATGGTAGACCCCATTCAGATGACATATTACTCTATTGGAATATCTAATGTTGTTCTTATAGTGGTTCTGATGTATGAACTGTCAGATGCATTTTCATGACTGTCAGATATCTGAACATTTGGTGTTGGCCTCTGTTTCAGGAACTACTTAGGGAAGCAGGATCATCTCAACAGGGTTTCTCCGTAATGTTTGTGCTGTTAGTCTTCATGTCATCTGTCTTCATTGGACACTTGATGAAGCACATAAAGGTTTAGCCACATAAGGACCGAAACGCAAGCGCTAGAACTAGGAAGAAAGGGATCCCACATCGTAGAACCGAAGAACATGCATCATGTTCATGTATATATATGGTTCATCAGTTGCAGAGTCATGGCATATCGATTCGATTTTGTAGGAGTTTCAGAGTACCTCTTCTATGCGATACACAATATCAAAATCGGTGATCGAGCTTGTCTATTACCCCCTCCGTTCAGGATTAGATGTCGTTGAAATGTATGTATCTAGATGTATTTCAATACTAGATACTACATCCATTTTAGTATCAACTAAATTCGCATGGAGGAAGTGCTCTATACTAAATCAGCGACAACTAATATGAAACGGAAGGAGTACATGTGAATGAGATGCATCTTCTCGCCAATTCAACACATCAGGAAGCTACTGAGGATAATTGAAAATAAGCACAAACGTTAAATCATCTGAATCACAGAATTCTCATTATAATTATTTTTCCATCAGGTTTGCACAGACAGTTAAACATAGGGGGATCCACTGTTCCAGTTCGGGGGGTAGCGCTGCTGGTTCGCTTGCGGCGCCGGCGGCGCGAATTGCCGGGGCTGCGTCCTCTTGATTTCCCCAAAGACGTCGGGTACATGGCGATCTGATGGGAACAACAGGAGTCGATTTTCTGATGTCTGACTGAACTCGTAATGACAAGAAAGTGTAGGCGCTTTGGGTTGTCTTGGATCTGAGGAGAGGAAGTACCTGCGATGCGAGCACCGTTCTGGTGGACGATCCTTGCCGACTCCAGAGGCGAGGCGATGAGCGATGATAGCAGAAGGAAGAAGAAGAAGGTGTTGGCCATGGCCATGGGGATGGGGAGGGGCTTTGTCAGGGGTGATGGATTTGGTTCTCTTGCAGCTTGATGTGCCGAATATGACAATAACTTGTGTTCCATCCTTTCCTAAATATATAAGGCGCGTTTGTCTTGTGGTAAAAGCTATAGTTGTTCAATAATAAAAGAAGGCGCATATCGCGCGACCGTTCGCCCCGAATTGCGGTACTCCAACGTTACCACAACCGTTCGCCCCGAATTGCGGTACTCCAACGTTACCGTAACCTTTCGTGTTGGAATGATCAAGGCCATCGAACATGAACCCCAGACGCAACATCACGGTCTTCCCGCTGAACCCCGGCCATCGAGCATGAACACCCTTCAATCTCGAGCCCTACAGACAAATGGTCCATGCCGCAAACTCTCGCTGCTCCTGTTGCACATGGTCATGTACGGTTTTAAGATTAACTTAAACAAATGTGATGCCCTAAATGTGGGTGTGACTTTGTCGAGAATAACCACACACAGTGGTGTGGTACCAGAAAAATGGATCAAGGGGGGAGTGCTCTTAAAAGAGATTGGAAAGAACCAAACCATGGAAAAGTAGGCTTTTAACAAAGAATAATCACTATATTTACAATGTTCATAAGGAAATTAATAGCAAGCCTTTGATGTTAGTGGGTGTGTGTGTGTGGGGGGGGGGGGGGGCACAGCCCTTGCTGCCCCCTGTCTAGAGTTACCCCTTGGCGCGATAAATATAACATCTAGGAGGTATGGTTATTCTTATCAATGCTTGCTTATCTACTATCCCTGTGTTTATCATGGACTTTTATCGACTTTTAGAAAGCAATCATGTTGGGTCTCTCCATTTTTCCTTACAAGCCTACTGCGGCTGACTTCTTTCCTAATAAACAAAAAGTGGCCTCTAGAGTTACCCCTTGGCGCGATAAATATAACATCTTGGGGGTATTGTTATTCTTACCAATGCTTGCTTAGCTAGCATCCCTATGTTTATCAATGTTTTTTATAAACTTATAAAAAGTAATAATGATGGGTTTGACAAATAATGTATTGTATTCTATTATTAGGACACAATACATTATGTATTGCCTTGTATTATTAGGACACATCTCAATACATATAATAAAAAGAAATATAAAATGATTAAATGGAAGATTATGTGCAAACCGAAGAACCTTAAAGGGTTAGGTATCGTCAAGACCTCTCCTAGTGAGAAGTCTTGAATTGCTAACTTTAGGGATGGGTCTTAGTTTTGGAAAGATGTTGTTAAGGTTTGATGAATTTAGGTTATTATTGGTCAAATTTGAGGTTGATAATGGCAGTTCGGTGCACTTTTGGCTTAACTGGTGCCATGAGAATGGACCCTTAGCTTATCCTTTTATTGCCTTCGTTTACAAACTCACCACTAACAATTGGGACTTCAGATTTCTCTACTCCCTCTCCCACACTGAGTTGGTCGACTAGCAGGAACTTACTACTTGTTTCCCTCCTCTTTCGTTGTTTGTGGGCCAATTAATTTGGCCCATTGATCTTTAGTAATTTTTTTAATAAAATATGTATATTCAAGGTTAGTGTTGCAACATCGTTCAAATAAGCTTGTTACTTTCCATCACCCCAAATGGATGAACAACCTACAAGATGTATACAACCCCTCCCTCTCCACCATGAATGGAGGACCCATCACCACTCCGATTATTTCCAAATTTGACCCACCTCGCACCTCTTAATCCTCATCTTACCCCACTCAAAATAACAACAAAAAATCGAGAGGAATCGCACGCATCTCACTGGAAGCGGCCATGCAAAGGTACATCACTTAATTTCCTGTGGCTGTCGGGCGTGAACGAGGACAAAATACCACGAAGACATGTAGCGACACGAATGGCAACGAGCAAAGAGAGCGATAGGAAACTTAGTGAAGTGAAGAAAATGGACCGA
Source organism: Bromus sterilis (assembly GCA_950022295.1). Taxonomy (NCBI): domain Eukaryota; kingdom Viridiplantae; phylum Streptophyta; class Magnoliopsida; order Poales; family Poaceae; genus Bromus; species Bromus sterilis. The sequence continues at coordinate 14,666,106 of OX465596.1, forward strand.
GCATTTGAGGAAAATTATGGGAGGAAGAAAAGGGCTTGACCCAATACACAAACATTGCCGGGCCTGAACAACCCAAAACACACCCCATAAGGAAGAAAGCATTGCTAGATTTAGGGATAAAAAACACAAGGTTGGTGCCATGTAATGGCGCCAATACCTCTCCTCGCGTGCTAGCGTAAGTCCGCAAATTTATCTTCAAAGCATTTTGAGTAATGCATTCAGATGGAATGGAAGCCTCTCTTCCCCGATGATTATTCAAAATAAGAATTAAAACGAGGAAGCGAGGGAGCGAAGTTCAGGTAAATTGATATTTCCTACTAATACTAGATGGAATCTAGTGACATTTTATACATGAAAACTAATGCACTATACATTTTGCAACTTAGGTCAAATGAAGCATATAGAAAAAAACTTACCAAAAAGATGGAAGCATGTAAACGCTTAGCAAAAAGGAAAATTCACTCATAACAGTAAATTTCATTAAAGGAGGTTAACTTGATGGTTCCTCAGAGAGACTGTGAAACCGAGTATTCATCAGAAACTAGCAGATGCTGTACACTTTATTACTGAATAAACTAACAGAATAACAGATCGACAGTTGGTTGTCAGAAAACTAAACAGATGCAACTTAACTTGAACTTCACAACACTAAGTCACTAACAACAACAACAACGTAAGAACAGGATAAAAACACACACCCATCAATGTCATCTCCTCTACGTCGGAACAAGGTTGCCCGATTGCTGAGCCACCGTGGCGAACTCTAACGCCAACCCAGCCCCGAGCGCGATCACCGCCACCACGCCGGCAGCGCCGCACAGAGCGGCGCACCGTCTCCACCAGCGCCGCCGAGCGGTAGTACCTGTCGTGGCGGGCGCCGCCTCTGTCACCGCCGCCTTGTGCGCTTCCGCCGCGTCGCCGCTCTCGGCGTCGCACTTGGGGTCGAAGTCGAACACCACCTCCGGGCCCGTGAACTCGAAGCCGCCGGAGCAGGAGTCGTTGCAGGAGCAGCCGGCGGACGACCCGGACCCGGCCCCCGCCTGATCATCACCTTCTTCTTCTTCTTCTTCTTCCTCGGCTGCCGCGGCGGCGGCGGCGGCGACACTCCGCGCCCACTCCTCGAACGTGCTCTCGAGGGCGCCGAACCGCTCCTCGGCGTCGACGAGGTGCCGCGGCCGCGCGCCGACGTGGGTGTCCCGCTCGGCGGCCATGAGGGAGCGGAGGAAGTCGACCCGGGCCTTGATCTCCGGGAACAGCCTGGCGTCGACGGGGCTCAGCGCCTTGGCGAGCCAGGCCTCCAGTTCGCCGAGCTTCCGCTGCACCACGGGGTTCGGGCGCGCGTGCGGCGGCGGCGGCGGCGGCGTGTCCATGCCGGGCGAGGCCTGTTCCGTTTCTGGCGCGGCACTGGCGTTCTCCATCGGTGGAACGGGCGGTTTTGTTGCCGTCTGAGCGGCGGCCGCGTGTGAGGTTTGAGGAGTTGTTGCGGCCCTTCGCCGGGACGTGCGCGCGCGCTTTGGTAACCGCATGGCTCTGCGTTGCGTTGCGTGCGAATTCGATCTCGTGAGGCGAGAGCGCGCGCATATTTCATGGGAGGGATGTGGGAGTAACCGCAATCTCAAGAACTCACCGCCTTCCGTTTTTTTTTTTGAGCATTCAGTTCCACAGTGAACGATGCTTCAAATGGTGTAGGCCCCGTGGTCTGGTTTCGCCTCTTTTTCAAGGTTAGTTTTTTTTAAGGGGACGTCACCGTTGTTAGCTGAAGCATTTACAAGGGAAAGACCTCTATTAGCAAAGACTCACTCCGTTTCCTTTTACTTCACGTATAAAATTTACCCGAAGTAACATATTATAAAGTTTTACCAACTTTTATATTCAAAAAAATTCAGTATCTATAATATTAACGTTATACAATATGAAAATTTATCTCATGATGCACCAGATGATATTGGTTTTCTATTATGAATATGGATAGTTTTTCTTATGAAGTTGGACTTCAGACCAATTTTATATGCAGAATAAAAAAAAGGGCGGAGTTAGTAGTATATCAAACTTTGTTATCACATTTTTGTAGTATAATTATTGAACATGTTCATTTTTCTATTTTACACAATAATTAATAAAACTATGAATTATTTTAACACAAGCACTCAATTATACTACTCGTAACATAAATGTGCATGTAGTTAAAAAAACCATTTGCGTGTAAAAAAATGTACACTTGTGAAAAATATTCATAGTGCATGTTGTAATAGATATTAACATATTTATACATAAAAACTGTTATAAGAAAAAACTAAATTGTAAAAGAGAACACAATTAACTAGAATAATAAGAAGGAATGAACGAAATGTTCGTCAATCTCAAAAAAGTTATTCATGAAAGTACACAAAAATTAAAATAATAGTTAATAATTAAAAATATTCTAACAAAGGAATAGAAACATCCAAAGTGGAATAATAATAATAATGATAATAATAAATATCAATAATAAAATAAACTAGAAGAAGAAAACTACCAAGACTAAGGTCGATCCGCCGGTGTTGAGCATACATCCTTGTGATGCAAATGCATTTAATATTTTCCTAATTGTATGGTTGTTTCTATAAATATAAAATTTGAAGGGGTTCTCAAATATGGCGAATATATTTTTCCCATAAGTATGAGTTTGTGACACATTTTATCTTACTAAGGAGATTTATAAAACCACATTTGAGGAAGTTTGTTCTATTTCTCACTCTTCCCCTTTTTATGTAGTTTTTCCTGCTTTATCTAATGGGTTCCACTGATAGTCCGACATGGATGCTTCACTCAACCTCCTGGCGAGAGGCACATACAAAGAGGAGCTAGTTAGGGAGGAATAACCCCCCCCCCCCCCTCTTCAGTACACATTTCCTCCTTGTCCTTCTTGTTTGTTTCCTTGAGAGTTACGGGCAGTAGAGTCCAGTAGAGGGGTGGGTACTAGACCCGTGTGACTACGTGATCGTCGATGATGACTAGAGATATATCATGTATGAAGGTAAAATTATCCCATCCATTCATTCTTTCTAGATCGTGCCTATATTCCTTATGAAGCAATATGGCACCACGTTGATCCTTCATCTGACTGCCACTACTCTCACTTTTGAATCCCTAACTCATGTTGACACGAGGAGGGATACACTAGATTGTGATTTCGCCAGAGTATGGGAGGTGGTATTGCTTAATAAGATCGCCCACTCGCCCATTCATTGTGCGGGGATTGAGTTCCACGAATATACCACCAATCTAGAGGCCAACTATATTGGTCACTCGATTTAACAACATGAACTACTTAACATAATAGGGAAAACCTCTAAAAGGGGTAAAAGGTAAGGCATATTTTTTTAAATGGGGTATTTTAGAGGAAATTTTGCTAAATGAGGTTTATATTGCACAAACTTAAACTTAGAGGGTACAAATGAGTTTTATATTGCCACAAACTTGAACATAAATTTGGGCTTCTCATGAAAGAAAAAAGAAAAATAATAACTCTTTCCACGTAAATTTATTGTATTCAAAATTTTCTCTCTCCAAAATCAAAGAAAACCCGTGCGAAAATCGAGAATCCAAAAAACCAAACAAAAGCCTCAAAATCCCCGACAACACATACACAAGAATTAAAAAAATCCTAAGAAAGCGCTGAGCACGTGACACGTGGTGCACTCTCAGTCCACCACAAATTATCCTTGCGGGGCTTTCATAAGAAGTACTCGCTAACTAGTTGCTCTTAGACCTTAAAAAAGAGCTAGTTGTTCTCAATAAATCTCTTTTCGGCCCCGGGGAGTTTGAAAAACCCCTTTTCGGCCTGGATTAGGGGGTAGGTATATATATTTCAAATTTTTTTCCAAATCTCTATTTTTTAATTTTGTTTTTAAAAGAAAATCGAACATGGATGGTCCATTGGAAACCTTCAAACAAGTTGGTCCTTGCATCTTACGATTCCTCCATTTTGATTTTCTGTAAAGTTGTACTCCCGTCTGTGACTCAAAGATGCCATATTCAGATTAAGCTAGCTTCACAATTAGCAACAATCCAATATATCTAGGTCGTAATATTCAAGAATAACATCAGACACCAAGCAGGAACAAACGCCAAGTTGTGTAATATCAGACTAAACATGCGGCTTAGGCTGAAAAACTCCATTTCGGTGCACACAACAGGAGACCGAAAAACCTCTTTTCGGGCCGAAAATTTCCATTTTAATCTTTATGAGGCCGAAAAGCCCAAATCACTAGATAAAGAGTACTCATTGCAATGATCACTCTCACCTCCCCAACGACTGACAAGTGGCGCATGCGCGTTACTTATCCTAATCTGGAGTTTTACTTTTTCTTATATTTGTAATGATTTTTTATCTCTTGAACCGTGTGTCTAAATTTCAAACCGTTTTCATTGTTAGACTCCTCACGTCGAGATCTTCGAAACTTGATCCCATGTTAATAGGTTTTGATGAACTTTTTTTCACAAGGGAAGCAAACTTGTAGCTCCAAAAAAAGCAAACCCATGCATTTCGCCAAAAAAAACCATTTTGCCCTTTCCGAGAGGCACAATCATACCTCCCGTGGAAGAAAATATGTACCTCCGTGATAGGCACAACTGCGTCTTTCGAAAACACGATTTTCCTTTAGCGAGAGGCACACGCCTTTAAAAAAAGGGGGTTTTCCTTTCGAGAAGCACGCCCCTCTTAGGGAAGTAAACATGTGCCTCTATGAGAGGGACAACTATGCTTCTTGAAAACACATTTTTTTAAGAGGCACGGCCGTACCTCTCATGGATGCAAACCTATGCCCGCTAAAAAAGCAAATTTGTGCTGCTTGTGAAAAAAACGAGTTTTTTCCGCGTAAATTTGTTTTATTTTTTATTTTCAAAAGTCTTAGAAAATCTAATCAAAAATTGAGAAGCCAAAAAACCACACAAAACTACCTAAATCGTCTAAAATGCGTACAAAAAATAAAAAAATAGAACCCCAAGAAAACGCTCAGTACATGACACATGATACATTCTCTATCCACCAATAATAACTCTTTCGAAGCTCCCACAAGGAGTACTCGCTAACTAGCTAGTTGCTCTAAAAAAACTTTTTGGGGACTGGTTTATAGATTTGATACCCCTAAAAAAGGTATATATATTTAATAAAAAATTCAAATCATTATACTTTTTAATTTTGTAAAAAGATTTTTTTTTTAAAATCATTGAAGCCTTCAAACAAGTTGGTCCTTGCATTTTCTGCAAACCTCTACTCCAGTCCGTGACCCATAGATGCCATATTCAGATTAAGCCAGCTTCACATAGGGCCCTAGTTACGTACCTAGCAGCATATCGAGCATGGACTTGCAACTGCGACAAAAAGTACCTCCCTGGCATGTTAACTATTAAGGGTATACTTGGACTTGTAGCTAGAATAAAAAATTAGTTTGTCCCCAATTGGGCACCGATTGTGTACTTGCAACTGGGGGAAAAATGAGTATCCCTCCATTTGTTTTTTGATGGTAGCCTTGCAACTGAGACAAAAATGGATTGGGCCCCAAGTTACGCATCAAGGGTGAAGACATGGATAAAGTTGGTTGGCCCCTCAGTTGCATACTGAGGGCAAACTTGCAACTGAGGCAAAAATGGGTTGGATCTCAGTTGCGTATCAAGAGTGGAGTTATAACTGGGACAAAACTGGTTGTGCCCCTAGTTGCATATTGTGGATGACTTGCAACTGGGACAAAGATGAATCGACCCCAATTGCGTATAAAGGATGGAGTTGATATTAAGACAAAATTCATCGAAAAACACCCTCCCCCAACTACATGTCAGGAATGTACTTGAACATGTAACTATGACAAAAATGAATTGTGCCCAAGTTGTATGTCGAAGATAAAATTGCAACTAAGACAAGAAAAGAAAAGGCAATGTGATTGGTGTGGTGGTGGATATTAAATTCACTATAAAAATGTGTTAATCCATGATATATTGAATCTTTCATAGATGTGTGCAGAACCGTCATGATCGGGAGTCGATGGCGGATTTGTTCTCCGCCATATATATCACATCATAAATTGACCATCGTGCACTCCTTGACAGATTAACAAAATCATCATGGATCCATGATTATTCCTGACCGTCAAAAATTATGCTCAACTAACGGCGTTAATCATGCATCCCATCCATGTCATCATCTGACATGGCGTCTAACATGGATCTGACATGCCTATCGATATATGCATCAACCCAATTAGACTTTTGGCCCACTGACGAAGAAAATTTATGAATATTTTAAAAAAGTTCATAAATTTAAAATAAAAAAAATAAAAATAAAAAATTAAAAGGAAACAGAGAACGGAAAATAAGAAAAATCAAAGAGGAAAAAAATAATGAGAGTAAGAAGAAAGAGTGTACCCTGAAAAAAGGGATGTCTCACGAGTGTGAATTCCTGTAGCCCTAGCTATATGTGCCCTGTTATTTTGAAAAAATTAAAAAAACATATTTAAAAGCTTAAAAAATGATTTTTTTCTGTGGATACTTATGTGTATTCCTCACACGGGTATAAAATTTCGTTTGAAAAAATTGTAATATACAGTCTGCCCAAAAATAACAAAATTTTGGTCCAAAAACAAGAAATAAAAAGCCCATTTAAAATCAGGTATTTGTCTTTTTTATTCCCATGGCGCATTAAGGCATAATGGTATGAAAATTGGTACAAATCTCCTATACATGTGTATGTATATGCATAAAAAATTAAATTTATTTTGAACTTGTTTAACTATTTTTTATGATTTTTTTTAAAAATGAGCTATAAGGAGCTCTGGCTACATTGGCATTTTTCGGATGTCTCACGTGCTTTTGTACAGAAAAAATGGATCAGCTTTTCAATTCTACATTCCATGGAGCCTACATAAAAATCAGGACAAAACCATGAAACAAAACTGCAAGCAAATAACATAGACCCAAAAGGGCGACGTCGATCCACGACACATATGGAGCAACTAATTGAAATGGGGACCCGCAGAGGTTACTTTTGTTGTGTTCAGAAGTTATCAAGTATCGCGTTATGACTGTATCCATCGGATTTTTTTAATTCTCAACGCAAAATAAAATTGTGGTTTCTTGCGAACTAAGTTTGATGCTGCACGAGTGCAAATATGTGATTGCACAAAAATCAAAGATGTGGCTGCAAAAAGATAAAAAAATAATGACCAACGAGGAAGAAAACTATGGCTGCACAGAAGCAAATCTATGGTTGCACGATAAGGAAAACTCTACATGAAAAGAAAAGAGTGAAAAAAAACTATGGCTACATGGGAGCAAAACTGTGACTGCACAACAAGCGGATCTGTGGTTGTGCAATAAGAAAATCTATGGTTGCGCGAGAAAATAAAAATAAAAAAATAAACTATGATAGTTTTTAGTCGGTCTGGTACAATTTTAAACCATGATTTAGTACAGTTTTCAGGCGTAGATTTCACCCAAAAAATAGTAAAAACTGCGATTTCAACCATAATTTAATACAGTTTTTAGCAACAAATTAGTACAATTTTTACCTAAAGTATAGTACAATTTTCAGCCACAGATTTCGCCCAAAAAAAGCTCATCAAAACCTGTCAACATGAGATCTAGTTTTGAATATCTCGACGCAAGAATCACAACAATGAAATGGATTCGTGATTTGAATGCAAGATTCAAGAGATAAATCATTTTGAAAAAAACGAATCCATAAAAAATTGCAAATAATGCTTCACATCCTCACACGCGGGGTGGAAAAACCACTCAAAATTCACTTATTACGACAAATGAGTGTATGCGTTCATAGGCCCTGTTTGATTCAGCTTTGTCTATCAGATTTTCGAAATCCACAACCGAACCAAAAAGGATTTCATCAAAGAGCGAACCTTCAAACGACATGATTCCATCAAAGCGCAGCCGAAAAATACACGTACGAATGAACCAAAGAGCGAACCTCCGAACGATTTCTGAAAATCTGCTGCGGAAAATCGAAATCTGCCCGAGAGGTGCTTCCGATTTTCGGCAGCGGATTTTCGGCAGCAGATTTTCAGAAATCCACAGCCGAACCAAACAGGGCCACAGGGATGAGTATATGCACATACTTGCGAAGTTGTGAGCGACTATCGTTTGTACTCTCTTCTTAAGAAAAACTCCAAACGATTTTCAACATCAAGTTTAATGATGCGATGGCAACTTACGTGTTTCAGTTTCTTTTTGAGTTTTTTTTACGGTGCACCAAGTGAATATGAACCGTCGGTTGAATCAGATTAGATGGTCCAGATTCGAACATGATACACTGATGTCACATGTATCATGAGAAGGCTCGATGTGTATTTTCGGTATAAAAATATTTTAACAGTTATTTAATTGCTATTAAATTAATAAAATTCAATTCAACTTTTTGAATGATATTATCCTTTGAACCATTTTTTTTCTTTGGATGATCGGGTTTTTTGATCCATTATGCCCTTGGGCTTATGTAAGGCCCATATAATTTAAACCCTTGGATCATTAAAATGATACACCTTCCGCTTTAAAAAATAAAATTAAAGTGATAAACCTTTTTTCCTGCATCATGATGCACCGTAAAATATTTCTTCTTTTGGACAGAAACTGCCGTGTGTCACTGAAATTATCATCATTGCGTGATTGGAATTGGTATTGAAAAATGTTAGAGCTAGAGTGCTACACACTTAACTCGTGTGGTACTTATCATTTTGAAAAAATAAATATGTGACGGCACATTCTTGAAATTAAACACTCCTACCTTTTTTTTAAGTGGTAAGTTATACAGTAACACCTAACTTTGGCGATTGAGATGTGGAGCACAAAGTCACGCGCACCGTTCATCGTGATCATCATATACACCAAACAGAAGGAAATGTACATATCGATAGCTGCCACACAAACTGGCATCATCACTTGCTTACCAAACACGTTCGATCGATTATTATCGTAGCTAAACAACAAGCAATGAGCCCATGCATGTTGGAATTAATGGAAACGATCACAGGACGCAACGAATCTATTGGTGCAGGGGGTGCGTTGTGATTTTGTTCTTACGTGAAGCAGCCCGTGTTCTTGCGTGCGTCGTGATAGAGACGGATCGACCGGTGAAGTACCAAAGCAAATGGTTGTGATAGATCAAGACAACTCGACACATCATCATCTTGATCGCTCCAACTATAATATGGTAGTAGTTCTGATTCGTACGTCCCGTGACTTTCCAAGTGCCCCACACGTACCAAGGTCTCGGCTTCATGTGTGGTCGAGTTGTCCCCCTCCCCACGCGAACCCTAGCCCCGCACCGCCTCCCTTACTTCGTCCCCCTCTACTCGAGCCACCTTCCGCCGCCGCCGCCCGGGGCGTCGCCGGGCAAGGCCCGTGCTGCGCGGCGGTGGCGGCGGTTCTTCTCCAACGCCGAGCGGGAGAAGGTGTTGCGGCGACCGGCGCCCCTTCTCCAACTAGCGGTGAGGCGGAGTGGCGGCGACCGGGAAGATCTGACTCGTGGCGGCGGCGGCGGCCGGATGTGGCGCGGACGTCGGCTCCGATCTGGGTCCGTTTGGGCATGGTAGAGCGGCAGCTCGCTGCCTATCCCGCTGCTTCTCCGCTAGCGACGAGCGGATTCTTCCCTAGGCCACGTCTGCATCACGGAGATGCTCGTGATCTGTTCTGGGCATGGCGGTGGTGGTGGTCTCCTCCTTCGCCGGAGGCGGTCGGCCTGCTTCTGGCGGCACGGCGTGGCGGAGATGGTGGGACGCCACCGGTCTCCTTCACCTCTCCTACACTGTTGTTTTTGTTGGGAGTGGTCTCGCGGCGTCGAGGCCTGGCGGTGGTCCTAGGGTTACTCTGACGTCAAGACGAAGGACTACCGCGCGCCTGTCCTCTTTGATTTGGCCAGAGTATCGGGTTCCGGAAGGCTCCACCTGCGATCTCCCACTGGCGTTCATGCCTAGAGATTGTTGGATCGGGCGGTATTCGGTCGTGCCGGAAAAATCGACGCGAAGCTCTACTCTGTTGCCATCATGGAAAATCCATGGTGAAGTCAGCGGGAGAATGTCATGGAAGTTGTGATCGGAGGACTAGCAATGGTGTTCAGAGCCTTTGCGTTGATGAGAAACTGGCTCGGAGTTTCAGGAATCATGGCAGCAGTATGTAAGCGGGGGCGACAACACAGATGAAGTTCAAAGCTCTACCTTTCAGGGTGAAAATCCAAGGCCTGACCTTAATTGGTTGTGCCTGGCAATGGGCTTGCTGAAGACACATTGTTTTGAGAGAAGGGACTATCTTCAGGGTGAAAAACCAAGGTCTGGCCTTAATTGGTTGTGCCTGGCACTGACTTCTTGAAGGCGTTGCTTTTGAAGAATTGGACATCAGGTGTTGGCTTGGTGGTGGTTGTGTTGCGGCTGCGAGAATTGTAACTTTATAGCGGGACTATTCTTTTTCTTTTTCTCTTTTTGTTTTTGATTGGCTAAGTGCATCCGTAGTGTCTTTTGGACATTGTGTATTTGCAGAGGCCGGGTGTAATTGGTATCTTTTCGATATTAATATATTCTCCTTTTCCAAAAAAAATGTGTGGTCGAGTGACACCGGTGCCGACGGGAGAGTACTTGTACCGAGTTGTTTTTCTTTGTGGGGGTGCTCGTGAGTTTGGCAATATGAAAAATATTAAAAATTATATAAATTTCATCTAATTTCGTAGACCGCGTACCTACCAACGACTACATGCAATGAAACGAGCCAAAGGTACGTCATCATCATCGCCCCTCCCTTTTCAAAATCAGGTAAACCTTATTGTAGGTAGATAGTCGAAAATTTGTGCTAAGACCCCACAAAACCAGCACACCAAAACAGCAATCATCGTTGATGAAGAGTAGCGTATATCAAAAGTATCTAACATATAGATGCACAAACGTAGACGAACGAAAACCAGATCCAACTAGATTCCCTGAAGACAAACGCCGATCAAATCGCACAAGAATTGCCGGAAACACACCTCCACACACTCTCAAATGATGCTACACGCATTGCGGGAACAGAGGTTGAACGGGAAGGAACTTATTCGGCTCAAGCTCGGTCAGCAATTCATACTTTGATATTCGGCTCAAAAAATACAAATAATTGTATTTTATAACGAAATTTTATACTAGATAAGTAATTAACACATGGAAAAAAATCAAAAGAATATTTTTATTTTAAAATTCCAATATTTTTAGATTTTTATTTTCAAAATACTCAGCTACCTGGAGCTCTGTCCCAAAATCACACTCATATATGTATTGTTGCAGAGTTTTTTTTTCACATGGTCTAACTTAAATCCTTAAGATCCGAGATTTAATGCAGGCAGATGATGTAAGTTAACTATTGACTTGATAATTGTTGCGATAGTTTGGGTATGCGGCTTCGACAATCTGTACCCATTCATCAAATGGATAGGACTTGCGATAGTTGTTGCCAAGATGATATAGTTGGATTTTTTTGATGTATTATTTTATAAGGATTTTATAAAATCATTCTCCTTTTTAATATAAAAAACTAAGGCTAGGGCTATGGCCCCAACGGCATGCCCTGGCCATGTTTTCGCCACTGCTCCAAGCTAGACCGGCCATGCATGCATGCATGGGCCATGTGGTAAGTACTAGTACATGTCACGAGATGGATGCCTACATAGCTAGGTAGCGAACTGGACAAAATGATATGCACGTACGTGACGGGGGATCGCGAATCATCGAAACCGACACGAGCTAGGTATCATCTTTTGGTTGCATGTCCATCCACGAGCAAGCCATCAAACTACACTGTTGCAAACCAAACTTAACTGGAAAAGTTGGGACTTGAGAGCGACTTGAGCTGACCGACACTCAGTGTTCAGCTTGTCTCCTTCCTTTCTCCTCCGCCAGCTCATGTAGACACTAGACACTGGCTCACCCAGTCCACACAATTCCCCTGGCACCATCATCTTGTTGCTTGCACCCCGTGCGCAGCTCTTCAGATGCATGGAGAAGTGAAGCAAGAATGCAAGATACCTTCCGGCCCCCTATAAATACCGGCCTGGAGGCACCCTTGCATTGCCACACACAACAGATCGAAGCAACAACCTGTGTAGCCAGCTCCGAAGCCATGGCGAAGAAAGTGCAAGTGATCGCTACGCTCCTGGCCATGAACGTCCTCTTCTTCACCTTCGCCAATGCCACTGGACGTCCCTGCCCTCCAAGCGGCGGCGGCGGCGGCGGAGGGGGAGGCAGTGGTGGTGGAGGGGGAAGCGGGGGCGGGGGAGGCGGCAATTGTGGTGGAGGCGGGAACTGCGGTGGGGGCGGAAACGGTGGCGGTGGAAACTGTCCCGGAGGCGGGAACTGTGGCGGAAACGGTGGCGGCGGCAATGGCGGCGGCGGGAACGGTGGCGGCGGCAACGGTGGAGGTGGCGGGAATGGTAATAACCAGTGCCCGCTGGACGCGCTGAAGCTGGGGGTGTGCGCGAACGTGTTGGGGCTGATCAACGTGACCCTGGGGAGCCCGCCGGTGCAGCCGTGCTGCTCGCTGATCCAGGGGCTGGCGGACCTGGAGGCGGCGCTGTGCCTGTGCACCACGCTGAACCTCGACATTCTGGGCATCAACCTCACCTTGCCCATCGCCCTCAGCCTCGTCCTCAACAACTGCGGCAAGAACCTCCCCTCCGGCTTCCAGTGCCCCAACTGAACCATCCGCCATTCAATTCTGCATGCATATTGCATGCATGATTATTGGCTTTTTTAAAGTACCACTACGTACTTTATTGTGTGATTTGCTTGATCATTTGCTGCTTTTTATGTGTGATTGAATTTCCATTTCGGAGAAACTACGTGTTATTTCTCCAGTTCTTATGCATGCACGCACCCATTGTTACCTGCATGCATGCGTGCGTATGGGTTTCGGTGTGTTTGATCTTTGATGTGTTATATTATTGTAATCGTCACATGATTGTGAGTTTGCTTATGCCAGAGTGCTCATAATGTGCCTATCTTTGGTTAAATAAGTTATTTGCCATTTCCCATTATCATTTGCTTACAGCTGATCCAGGAGTATGCTTGAATCACTTGTTGCGGATAATTGGAGTATGTTGAGTGTTAGACTCACTCCCATGATGTTAGTATTGAACTATTTGTATTGGTGTGAGTACTTTTATAACCTCATGAGAGAAAAAAAGGGATCTAAAGTAAAACTTCCCGTAGGTGTCCTCTCCTAGAATTCCTACAAAATTGATGTAAATCATAGGAGGCATAGTTGATAATTTCTTCCTAAGTTGGATAAAACAAGTGTACGTTAATTTCACAGGGAACAGGCATTAACTAGCTAGTTCGGACCTCACAAAAGAAAAGAAAAAACAAGCTAGTTCAGAATATGCAGAATGGTTAGAACCTCATTTTTATACTATTAAAAGGACTCTTAGTTTAGTGAAGGATTGCAGTCTACTAGAGTAATATTAACTAGCTAGTTAGACAAATGTCCCTCCGTTTTAAAATGGCCGACTTCCACACAAAAAATGGTAAACACTTCCAAACTTTGAGTTTAAACAGAATATTGTTGATCAAACATGGAAAGAATTGGGTTCCTATGACTGCTATTTTAGCATATTAATGTAAAAATAATTGTTAAGAGTTATGGTTTCATTTTTGTTATGCTTTAGATACAGTGGCAATTTTTAATTTGTCATATATTTTAAGAAAAATAACATTCTTTTTATAAAGAGTCATGGTTTATTTTTTTTGTTTTAGATACAGAAAATTATTTGTATGAAGTGATATCGTTCAATCAAGGCAGAGATAGTTGTTTCGCTCTCAATCATTCCTAGCCATATAGTCAATATTTTATCATAGAAGTAGCAGAGGTTGGATGTAATTAGTATCTTCGTGGAATTAATATATTTTTTGTTTTGAAAAAATCATAAAAGTAGCATACCACCCAACCTGATTTCACTGAAATGGCAAACTCTATTGGGTCAATCTACCGTCCTAGATTGCCTATCACCGATTGACACCTAGCCTCCTTTCCAAAATGAGATATCAACAACTTCCAATACAAAAATCTCACCATAAAGCCATGTGTGAGGTACTTTTCCTTTATTCCAAATCTAATAACCTTATTGTAGAAGACATGAAATTCAAAAAAAAAATGAATACACTAATGAAATGTGTATCATTCTTCCTCAAAAAAAATGTGTATCATTCATGTCACAAACACATCAAATCCAAATTTAGAAACAACTCAAAAAACAAGGAGGACAAACGTATCTATAAATAGTAGCTAGTTCATATTGGGTTGTAAATTATGCTCATTAACACTATTAATGCTGAATTTTTTTTCTTGGGCCATATATTGATGCTGGTTCTGAATTTGTGTAGTATGTTACATACATGTCATGTCCAGATACATTCAGTTATTAGTGTTGTAAATTTATTTAACAAATTTTAGCAACACTTCAATTGTGAGTGCATGGGGAGTCCTCAGTACACAGAATACGTTCTTAGCAGGTCCTATCACTGATCGACAGCTGGCCTCCTTTCCAATTACCATAGATCGAAAGGAGGCTATCTTCAGGCCTCTATGTCGATCTTGTGCTGTCACACTGTGTTACTATAACGAAAGAGAGGAAGAACACTCATCATCTAAAGGCGATTGGGTGAGCACTCACTTGCTGCTTTTTGTCGCATGCAGAAAGCAGAGCATTTGATTTCTTTTTTACGGACATCAAATAAGAATATGTGTCGTCCGCCTATACTTGAAAGTTGAAACTGGTGATAGAAAAATCCAACGTAGCAAGTACTATCCGCTGTCATGTCATCTGAAGTTGCGAAGTAGGGGGTACTACAGTCCACAGCTACGTAGGTATACCGAACTAGCAGATGTGCTCACATGCACATGCAAATATGTGAAACAGTAACAGTAACAGTGACAGTGGTAAACAACAAATGGGCGCGGACGTGCGGTGGATGCGATTCGTCTGAAGATCTTTCCTGTATATACTACTGCTCAACAATTGAGTCATCGGCTAAATTTTTTAGTTTAGTCTGCTGGAGGGGCATCTAAAACCGTAAGCTTCAGGAACCAAGTTGAACGGTTAGAAGGATAGTAGTATCCTATTTCATCAAAGTTTAAGTCTTGGTGTTCGTCTTTTTTGAGTTTATTTTAGATCTTTCGACGATGCGCTTTTAGTGAGAAAAGTTTACGAGATATGTCTATGATAACTTCGTCAATCTTAAAATAATGTGTCGGTTCAGTATTTCGAAGTTGCTAATATGAGTAGGGTGTGCACAGTGGCGGCGCCAGGATTTGCTGGCTGGGTATTCATCTCAATTTCTTTTACTCTGAATGCAATATATGAACCAAATAGTACGGAAATTGCAATATATGAACAAAATAGTACGCCATAATGACAATAGTAGTTTTTAAATGCGTCAAACCATAATAATTATAAATAAACATGGATATAAAAGTACCTTTTGATTGACAAAAGTTCATCTTTAGATTTGTTTAGAAAACAAAGGGAAAGAATATTGGTGGCTTGGTGGATGCTAAACTGGATGTAGATCAATAGACCGGGGGCGGAGGTGAGGTAATCCAAAGGGTGCTGGACTGCTGGCGCGCTGACACACTGCCACACTGATTGGGCCAGGGTCCAGGGAGCACTGGAGCAGCCGAGCAGGGGAGGCGGACGCCGAACGGCCGGCCGGAGGGCAAATGGCCGAGGGCAGGGGAGGGAGAGGGCCGACCGGAACCCGACGGGAAGGGGAGATAGAGGGCGAGCGAGGTGAGGGAGGCAAAAGAGGGTCGGCCTGGCCGCCGGAGTCTAGGGGAGGCTGAATCGGGGGAGGGATAGGGGAAATGGGAACGAGATCGATTGAATCGGGGGAGGGAGCCACCAAGTAAGGGAGGTGATGTCAAAATAAAACAAAAAAGAATCGGGGGAGGGAGGGAGATGAGCCGGAGCCTGGAGGCTGGAGTTGCTCGCGCGCTAACCATACGCCGAGTGTCTCGTGTCTGGTCAGTGCGTATTGCTGTGGCCTATTTACTATACGTAGTAATAAAATGACGTTAGATTCTTGGGTATTCCAGGGAAGTCCCGGGAAGACACACAACGCCGCCACTGGGTGTGCATGTATGCATTCATAGGGATAAGTGTTTGGTCGTGTATGTTAGCGTCTGCTTTGTACTGTATTCTAAAAAAAATGAAAGCTTCAGATCCTTTCCAAACGTTCGAACGGGTCGTGTTGGACTTACAGCCTAAATAATGACCCAGCCCATTTCACCTTTTCTATAATTAGGTGTTTAAACAAAATATTTCGCTTAAAAAACATTGTGTTTTCGACATAAAGATCATTTTAAATGATAGGTCTCATTACCCACAAATTACTAATTGCCCCGCCCCCCTCCCTGGCTCAAAGGGTACGATCGAAGCTGGACCAGATCATTCAATGTAGGGTGACATCTTCCAGTGCATAGTTGCTTAGATAAGGTGCCAAATGCATGAAAAGGCTTAATAAGTAAACTTATTAATGCATAAATGCTTATTTTTAATGATTAAGCTTCCTTCATCTTACATTCTTAAGAAGTTGCTTCCCACTACTACCAATTCTCTCAACATGCACACACTCCACCTCATCATGAATGCCACATCATCCTCCACTAGCATATTTATCTCAACATGCAACATCATCCAACATGCATGAGAAAGACCCACCTCAATATGCCATTATGCATAATAAAAACCTACATACAACATGCATGTATGGAAATTTTTATTTTATTATGATATTTATATTAAATCCATATATTAGTTTAAAAGTTATTGTTTCGAATATACATGCTTTATTTAACCAAACATTTTCACTGAAATATTTTACAAAAAAATTCCGCAACAACGTGTGGGGCATCATCTAGTTTCATTAGTTATAGGTTACAAACTGATTATATCTGGATACATGTGTTTAGCATAGTTTCTTTCTGAATCACTAAATTGTTTTCACTTTCATTTATTGATAACTTGTCATATAAGAACACTTTTTTTTTCTACTTCGCAGTCATAGCATGGAGGATTGGGAAAGGCCCGAGGAAGTGAGGTGGAGGTGCGCCATTTCCCTTCTCGCTTTGATCCAAGGTTGGGATGTCTGTCTTTACTGGAGCAGGGTTTTGCATCCCAATTATCCTGCCATGACACTCGCCCTATTTTAATTCGTGTAGTCGATTGTCTGGTAAACACTCAGGCTGAGATGTGGAGGGGGGCGGGGGTGAGGGGTGAGGGGAAATTCTTGGGAGGATTAAGATATTTTTATCACAATTGGACATCAGGACATGTTGCAGTTTGTGCCTCCCCAAGTCCCTCACATGGTTTGCTAGCTCCTCGGGTTTGCAACTTTATGAGGACCACACACGGTTACCAATCGAAGTTCACTTCTCCGATCATCAGAGGTCAACTGGGTGGGCGCTCACGTGAAGCTTCTTGGGTGATTGACCGGGACTGTTTGCTCGCGTGTAAAGATCTAGAGATTTGCAGCAGGCGCAATACGTTATTGATTTAGTGACTATTTTATTCTTGCGACACGGACGCATCGGGACCTACGAAAGCTAGCATGCTCGGAAGCAAATTTCTGTCGTGGGATCGCCAGGATTGATGGTGTTATTATCTCCATCCAAGATGTTTTGCGGAGGTTTGTGCTGCAGATGGAAGTATTTACTGCTGCTTGACAGATCCATGCAGCCAACGTCAGTCTAATGAATAACATGATCAACTTGCTCAAGAATTTACATCTCAATTATCGTAAGTTTGTAGTAACATGGATGAAAATAAGTCAGCGGCATGCATCGATAGTCCTTCCCTGCCCAACTTCTCCAATATCTCCCTACTGTTTCTCCCTGGATCATGGAGATAGGGTTAGGTTTCATGGGTTCACCACAGTGGCGGCGTCAGGTTTTAAAAGGCGTGTGTTCATTTTAAACGTGGTATTCATTTTACAAAAAACCTTATTGTTTTTGCTAAAAATTTTGCTAAAAAACGTGGTATTCAATCCTTGCTAGAGTGATTGCTAGGGGTGGTGACGGGCAGTGAGTACAGACTAGACTGCGAGCGGCCGTTAACATGTCAAGGGAAATCACGGTGAGCTGCACACTGTTAGGGAGGTAACCGATCGGCGATTGTGACTGCCAGAGATACGGGAGAATGGTGACGTACAGGGTGCACAGAAAAACAACATTAGTGAGAACTCACAGCACAACAAAGCATAAGTATACTGTGTGACATGTTTCATTTTTTCAACAAGAAAATATTCTAGCTACGAGCGTCTAGCTTGCTAGTGTACCCGGCAATATCAGACTACAAAAAGTAGGGTTGAAGCTAGCTAGATCGGTAGCAGTTGACACAGAAGGACATGCCAAGAAATACAAGAAGTAAAGACCCCTGCACCAGAAATAGGGCTCGATTGAACGCTCATGCATATACACAGAGAACTTCACAAACTCATGCATCATCAATTGTGAATGGGCGGATGGGTTTCAGGCCCAGCATAATCCAGATGAAACGCTGTGCCCAGCATTTGCAAATCTCTACGAGAAAGCGGCCGCGAAACACCACCGACACTCCGAACCGCACCCAATGGCATTGCCGGTCCCTCCTTCACCTTGGCATCCTCATGATCAACGCAAGCATCCTTGGCGTCTGCACTTGATGGATCCTTCGTCTGGTTATTTGTCGGAGAATCATCAACCTGCAAGTTTAAGGACAATAAGTTAGAACAACCAATAAGACAATAAAAAGATGTTTTAGATAGAACGAAGTTACGTTTGCTGCAGTGCATGCATGGCTAGGTAGAGCTACCAACCTTGCACGGCGCGGGAGGTGGCTCGCTTGAGCTGGCCTTGGCGCCATGGACAAGAAGGCGTCGAGCCTCGCATGAGCTAAAGAAGAGAGCGAGGAAGAAGAGGGTGACGAGTACACTGGAAGTGGCGGCGACCCTCTGCTGCTTCATGGGGGCTAGAGGAGGGCTTAACCCCGGCATTGCAACGCACCAGTAGGTGTGACGACGAGAAGAAATAGAAGTGGGTTTGGAGATACTAGAAATGAGGAGAGGCCGGAGAAGAGGATCGTGTAAGCATGGGCAGTGGGGGAAGGGACACAAGGAGGCTGCCGTTGGGAATATATACGTACAACTGAAGCAATGCACGGGTAGACAGCCCTAGTTATCAATAGTACTATAAAACTGTTAGTGTGGAGTTTGTCTCCAATTTCTATGACACAGCCAACGATGTGCTACACGTCGTCTTCTTTCCTTTTGCAATGTCAGGAATGGTGAGACGTGGAAGATAGCAAGTAGTACCAATACAACACCAAGCGGAAGGCTGGGAGAGACTGGGAGATTAGCGATCATTATTTTATGTTACACACGGACAGTCAGACACTCCATGAGCAAGACGACGGTGCTGATCTTGGGCATTCGCGTCGCCGGGGAAAGGAAAAATCTTTGCCTGGCGAAATGGTGGGCGTCGGAGCGAGATATCGGAAAAGGCTGCGGCAGCAGAACGCGTGCCCCGACCCGCGGGGTCGCGCCCGGCCGCACGGTCACCCGACCGAGCACCACCGTTGTCTCTACGGCGCATACTATACTTCTAACAGCGTGCAAAATAATGCTATTGAAACACATCTATTCCAACCAGAAAAGACACGTCTTCCTCTCGGGCTCCCAGGCGCTGGAACACTAGCCGCGGCCATAAGAGGCCAATCTTCCGGCAATGTCCTCCGGCGGCTCCCCTCCACTGATGACCTTTTGGTCGTCGGTGGTGAGGGGGAACTACTGAAAAAAATGGCTATAGATAATATGAACACTAATGACGTACTATACATGTGGTGCGTCATTACCATTACACAGTGCGCCAATAGTAACATAAATAGCAGTGGCGCACCAGGTAAAAAGTGCATCATTACTATGTTTGATCAAAGATTTGAGCCATTCTTAAACATAGTAATAACACACTTTTTACAGGTGCGCCATTAGTAAGTTGGGGTAGTAATGGCGCACCTGATGAAAAGTGCGTCATTACTATGTTTGACCAAGGTTTGACTCATTCCTCGACATAGTAATGACGCACTTTGTATAGGTGCGCCATTAGTAAGTTGGGTTATTAATGGCGCACATATACAAAGTGCGCCATTACTAACTTTATTTTTGAATTTTGAAGGCGGAAAAATTAAAAAATTAAAAAAATCGAAAAAATAAAAAAAATTAGTAATGGCGCACTTTGTATAGGTGCGCCATTAGTAACTTTTTTTATTTATTTTATTTAAATAAAAAAAAGTTAGTAATTGCGCACATTGTATAGGTGGGCCATTACTAACTTAAAAAAAATTGAATTTTAAAGACGGGAAAATAAAAAATTTAAAAAATTAAATAATTTAGTAATGGCGCACTTTGCATAGGTGCGCCATTACTATTTTCTTTTATTTTTTTTGAAAAAATATAGAAAAATTAGTAATGGCGCACATTGTATAGGTGGGACATTACTAACTTTTTTAAAAAAATTTGAATTTTGAAGGCGGGAAAATAAAAAAAAATTTAAAAAGTTAGTAATGGCGCAATTTGCATAGGTGCGCCATTACTAACTTTTAATTATTTTTTGTGAATTTTAAAGGCGGGAAAATTAAAAAAAATCGAAAAAAAAAGTTAGTAATGGCGCACTTTGTATAGGTGCGCCATTACTAACTTTTTTTAAAAAATTTTGAATTTTGAAGGCGGGAAAATAAAAAAATAAAAAAGTTGTTAGTAATGGCGCACTTTGCATAGGTGCGCCATTACTAACTTTTTTTTTTATTTTGACGGCGGGAAAATGAAAAAAAATAAAAAATTCAAAAAATAAAAAAAATTAGTAATGGCGCACCTTACGAATAGTGCGCCATTACTAAGTTTTTTTTGAATTTTGAAGGAGGGAAAATAAAATAAAAATAATAAAACAAATTAGTAAATAAAATTAGTAACTTTTTTAGAATTTTGTAGAATTTTGAAGGCGGGAAAAAAAATTAAAAATAAATAAATTTGAAGGCGTGAATTATTTTGAATTTTGAAGGCGAGATTTTATTTTGAAATTTTTTGACTTTTAAATTTTATCAAAAGTTTTGATTTTTTTTGAAAGTTTTCAAAAAATATATTCTTTTTCAAAAAATTTGAAAAAAATAAAATTTTCAAATTTTGGACATCAACAAGGTTTAATAAGATTGTTATGATAGAACTGAGAAGTTAAGCGTGTTGGGGCTGGAGTAGTGTGAGGATGGGTGACCGTTTGGGAAGTTTGATCACGGAGCGTCATTTGACTTGGGATTAAGTATATGTGACCTGAGATTAAACATATTGAACGTAGATTAAAAAAATTTGAAAAAAAATCAAATTTACAAAAAAATTTGTAAAAATATTCAAAAAAAAATTTGAAAAAAATTTGTTAGTAATGGAGCACTTCTATAGGTGCGCCATTACTAAGTCAGATAGTAATGGCGCATTTCTTTAGGTGCGCCATTACTAAGTCAGATAGTAATGGCGCACTTCTATAGGTGCGCCATTACTGTCTGGGATAGTAATGACGCATCAAATGTGCGCCATTACTAAAAGTTACTAATGGCGTGGTAGTAATGGCGCACCTAATGTGCGCCATTAGTAGTCAAAATAGGTGCGCCATTAAAGACATTTTTTCCAGTAGTGGGGTCGCCGGATCCAGCGTATCCGGATCAAGTAGCTTTAGGTTTTAGGGTTCTAGTAGTTGAGGTTTGTGTCATTTGACGTTTTGGTATCGGTGGTGACGAGGACAACGTTGAATAAAGAAGCTTCGATTCCTTCCTCAATAAAGCGATCAGTTGTATGGTCAGTGATGGATTTGGAAACTAGATTGTTCAAGCTTGCATGTCGTGGCTGCGGTGGCACCCTTGTGGCGGATTTATGTCCTCTCGCTTCATCGTTGCAATGGTGTTTGTTTCAGCACCGACGCGGTTTTTGAGAGGTAGTCAAGAATCGGATGCAGATTATGGTCTGCATTATTGATATATCTGAAAGACGGATCGTGTGTTGGGTTTGTGATTGGTGGCTAGTAGCTATGGCTTCCTTCTCCGGCGTCTTAGTCTTGCAGGGTGC
The DNA here is from genome assembly GCA_950022295.1 of Bromus sterilis. Taxonomy (NCBI): domain Eukaryota; kingdom Viridiplantae; phylum Streptophyta; class Magnoliopsida; order Poales; family Poaceae; genus Bromus; species Bromus sterilis. The sequence continues at coordinate 14,688,248 of OX465596.1, forward strand.
CAGATCAGGAGTTCAATGGCGAGTCTGAGGTGTCGCCCTGATCTGATTCGTTCAACGGGAATCACTTCACGTTTGGTAAACTACCTTGTAGGCCCGCAAAGCTGCATATCCGTAACGGAGCTGCTAGAGGCAGGTAACGGGTGTTGGTGTCAAGCTCAAAAGATTCTTCGATCTTAATTATATTTTTCATTCTTGGTCAGTGTTTCTTCCTGCGAAGGATAGCAATCTGCTATTTTTTTTCAATTTTGTCATGTTAGTATTTACATGGCTTGTGCTATGATCTTTATGATATAAATGAGACAAGAAGGAAGGCGCGGTATATAACCATCCCACCCATAGCCGGTCTAACTGCTACTATGAAAAAAAAAAACACATCCATTCCTCACTCTTTAATCGAATTGTATATATGTGATGTGCATGTAATGTTACATCACACATCATCTAGAGAACAAACATATGTGAAGTTATAATATCAAGACAATTTTAAAAACACAGTCGTGTGTGATATCGTGCATATAGTTTTTATAAAAATGTATGTGGAATATAGTCTATGATTGGACAAGATTTTAAAAATGCAATCGTGTGTGATGCTTTGTACATGTTTTTTTATATTAAAAAAATATGTGTACGATGAAACTTGGCATCACACAATATTTTTAATGTTCTTGATTAAATTTAAAATATGAAAATATTTTCAGTAAATATATTTCAAAACCTATATTTCACTAAAAAATTAAAAATCCATGATTTTGACAAATGTTAACACAATGTACAAAAAATGTTACTGTAATTTTTTTAAATTTTTTTGATGGTGATCAAACATGTTTGTAACAAAAATATGTCCATAAGAAAATGTACCATACATTATAAAAAGTACTAGTCATGTATTTAAAAGGTGTATATAAAAATTTATTAATGGATACAAAAAATGGACAATATACGTGAAACAAACAATCATAAAAATGTACATTTGATTTTTTTGAATTATATATTTGAGAAAAAAATAAACATATATAAAAATATTCCCATTGTATGCAAAAAAATTATAACATGTATGAATAAATATATATATTAAAAATATTAATAATGGATATAAAAATGTACATTGTGAATGAAAAAAGGTAGCCATGTTATGAAAAAGATAAAAAAATGATGAGCATTGGAATAAAATAAGAAAACTAAAAAACATTAACGAAATCAAATTGACGAAAACAAAAATAAAGTTAATAGGAAACCGAACAAAGAAATACCAATAAAACCCATGCGACAACATTGAAATACAAAATTAATAATTACAAAAATCTAAACCTATAATGGTGGGTCGCTGAGATAGCACACGCATTTAGGTGATTCCTAATAGGAATATATATTTTGTACGTATTGATTCCACTCATATCATCCACAATGGACCCTCCTTTAAAAGTATGGATTTTTTACAGCTCATATAAATGAAAACACCGAATAATCATCTTTGCAATAATCCTTTCATAGGGTACCAAATCGCGTCGTGCCAGTTTGTAATAAAACCCGTATAGCTCATTGCATACAATTAGTTCACAAATTTCTTTATCATTAACTCCAAAATCATTTAAGGCAGGAAATTGCATTTCACCTTGTGTATGCACGATTTTCAATCATGTGGCTGGGTCAATGTTTGGATTGTGTGTGCTCATATCATTTTCATTCGGGTCTCTAGTTGCTTGGCAAGAATCAATGTTGTCATTAATGTGTGTGTGTGTGTTGACTATAAGATCCTAATCTTGTAAAGGTTGAATGTATACTCATTGTGTTTTATATCCCTTTGACATTTGATTAAGAGTGAAGAAACACCTTTTATCGAATAAAATTTTAACATAAAAATAAATAAATCAAATAAAAAAACATTGTGAATGTGTTTCATGTCGGGCTACCCCCGAATTGGGCTCAATATTGCAGATCAATGTGTCAAGCCAGGCCCGCTATATGATCAGATTGAGCACATGCTCTCTTAGACAAGGCGTAGCACAAGAGGACCTATTGTTCTACGAAGTTTTGCACCAACATGAACATGATGGGGTGAACCGGCGAAGTCAGTCTCAGATGGATGGCTTCAGAGATGCTCTGGATATATGTGGTTTGGCTGACTTGGGTTATAAAGGAAGGAGGTGGACTTTTGAGAAACGGGTTGCAGGAGGGACGTTCACCAGGGTCCTCCTGGATAGGGCGGTAGCTGACCCATCTTGGTGCTCTCGCTTCCAAGCCTGTGTATTGACCAACTACAACGCGGCAGCATCGGATCATGGACCAATAGTTCTTCAGCTAGATAGTTCGGCATCCTTTCAGAAACCCAAAGTATTCCGCTACGATCAAATGTGGGAGAGGCACCCGGAACTCCACAACTTTCTGAGCTCCGAGTGGGAAAGGGCGGGGCAGGCCTAATCTGTGGAAATCCAGGGCCCCAAACTCAAATCCTTGGCTGACAACCTGATGAACTGGGATAGGGTAACATTTGGTCACGTCAAGCGAGAGATCGGGAACTTGAAGAGGGAGACCGAGATCCTGCAAGGGGTTCCTGGCAGGGTGGCACCAAGCTTGAGAGAAGTAAAAATTCAAGAGAGGGTGGTAGAACTTTATGCACGGGAGGAGATTATGCAGAAACAGCGGTCTCGTGTGGACTGGCTGTCGGCAGGGGACAAGAACACTAAGTTCTTTCATCTTAGGGCCTCTATGAGACGAAAGAAAAATGTGATCAAGAGACTTGAAAAGGAGGGCGGCGTCATGGTGGAAGAAGAGGATGAGATGGCGGCTATGACTTCAGAGTTTTACAAGGAGTTGTACACTTCGGAAGGCACACAAAATACGAATGAGGTGATAGACAAGGTACCGAGGAAGGTCACGACAGAGATGAGGGCATCTCTGGATGCTCCCTATTCAGCCGACTAGGTGGAAAGGGCCTTGTTTCAAATGGCTCCTTCCAAGGCGCCTGGCCAGGATGGGTTGCCGGCACACTTCTTTCAAAGGCACTGGGCAATCTATGGGACAGAGGTCACAAAAACGGTACTCAGCATCGTTCAAGGAAGGGAGAGCGCTGAAAGTATAAACAGGACCATCTTGGTGCTAATACCGAAAGTGAAGGACCTTACTCTTCTCTCACAATTCCGCTCGATAAGCCTATGTAATGTCCTCTATAAGATAGCCTCTAAAGTGGTGGAAAATAGACTGAAGGAAGTTCTACCCCAAATTATCTCACATGAACAGTCTGCGTTTGTACCGGGAAGGATGATAACGGATAATATTATTGTGTCCTATGAGTGTCTACATTTCATGAAGAGGAACAAAGCTAACAAACATCGTCATTGCGCCCTCAAGCTTGATATGATGAAGGCGTATGACAGAGTCGAGTGGGATTATCTCAAGGCCATCATGTTAAATCTCGGCTTCTCTAATCATGAATCTGGTTGGTTCTGTTTCTTTTTCAGTAATGTTCAACGGGAGAGGACTGGAAGAGTTTAAACCTACGAGGGGTATTCAACAGGGAGATCCAATCTCCCCTTACTTGTTCCTTATTGCAGCAGAGGGCCTTTCGTGCCTCCTTAACTCTGGTGTTGAATCATCTCAAAGTGGTGGTCTATGTGTGGCTCACTCAGCGCCCCCTATTAACCACCTTTTGTTTGCAGATGATAGCCTGCTATTTTTTAAGACAACAATGGAAGGGGCGATTAATGTATCAAACCTATTGACTACTTATTGTAGCGCTTCGGGTCAAAAACTTAATCCACCTAAATCCACAATCTTCTTCAGCAAGGGGTGCCCGGACACAGTGAGAAGGGAAATCAAATCTTTGCTACAAGTGCCGAATGAGACTCTCAATGATAAATATCTGGGTTTACCATCGGATGTGGGATCGTCGAAGAACGGTGCTTTCAAGTATCTCAAGGAGAGGCTATGGGCTCGAGTGAAGGGATGGCTAGAGAAGATTTTTTCGTCGGCAGGTAAATAAGTTTTAATCAAATCGGTGGCACAGGTTGTACCGGTCTATTACATGTCTTGCTTCAAGTTGCCGAGGGGTCTTATCGAGCAATTGAACAAGACGGTGAGGCAATTCTGGTGGGGAAGTAAGGAAGGGAAGCGCAAGCCGGCATGGGTCTCTTGGCAGGATATGACGAGACCAAAGGAGATGGGGGCCCTGGGTTTCAAGGATTTTGAATTTTTCAATCTCTCCTTGCTGGCTCGCCAAGCTTGGAGGTTGTTGATCAGACTGGAAACTCTGTATGCAAGGGTCCTTAAAGTTGTCGATTATCCATCGAGGGACATCCTATCTGCGAAAGTTGGCACACACCCTTCGCAAATTTGGCGTTCTATTATGGAAGGAAGGGACATCATGAAGCAAGGATTGATCAGAATAATTGGCAATGGCAAAACCACAAGCATTATGGGACACAATTGGATTCCGAGGGAGATTAATATGAGACCGCTGGTGGTTCTCGGGAAACCCCATCCAGGTCTGGTTTCGGAACTTCTTGATGAGGCAACACATGCGTGGAATGTGGAGGTTCTATCTCATCGTTTCCTTCCTGTGGATGTTGAGGAAATACTAAAGATTCCATTACCCTCTAGATATGTGGAGGACGGATGGGCTTGGTGTTTTGAGGACAAGGGCATTTTCAGTGTGCGGTCCTGTTATCGCATGATTGCAGAGACTGTCCGACGGAGGACCGACTAGCTGGAGGGGCGCGAGGGTCACTCTAATGGGGAGGCAGACGGGAAGGGTTGGAAATCCTTATGGAAGGTGCAGGTGCCGGGGAAAGTGAGACATTTTCTGTGGAGGCTGGGAAGACTGTCGATACCAACTGAGGATGTGAGATTAAACAGAAAGATGGCGATCTCTGATGCTTGTCCGCTGTGTGTGTGGGCACTCTCGGAGGACAATGTGGTTGATCACCGTATCGCCACTCGTGAATCAAACGTCAAACAGTGGTTGTTCGCTATTATTTCATCTATGAAGCAAGATGAGCTGACGCATGTGGTGGTAACTCTGTGGGCGATCTAGCATGCCAGGCGGAAGCTAATCCACGAAGGTATACAACACAACCCTCTCTCTACGCATATGTTTGTCCGGAGATTCATCGATGAGCTGGAGGGGCTCCCTAAGCCTTCAGCCGCGTACCCGCTCTCATCGTTCAGGCCACAGGTGATTACAGAACCACTTGAGTCGGGGGTGACAACCATCAAATTTTCTGCTAGGAGTTCTAGTAATGGCCAGAGGGTGGATGTCGCTACGATTGCGAGAGATGGAGGCGGCAAGTACTTGGGGTCATCAGCGCTGGTGATGATCAAGGGACCGGATATTCAGACACTCCAGGCGCTGGCTTGCCGTGAGGCACAATGGCTGGCTCAAGATTTGCTGCTCCGAAAGATCATGATTTCATGTGAAGAAAGAGGAGTGGTAAGGGACATCAAGGAAGGAACGGAAGGGAAGAGCGCCATGATTTGCTATGAGATTAAGTCTAATAGTCTAGATTTCCAGTACTGCAATTTTATTTTTGAAAAGAAGGTAGTTAGGAGTGAAGCTTTTAAAGTTGTAATATTTGTTGTTTCTTTAGACATAGGAAGGCATGTGTGGTTGTTCAACCCACATGATCCGATTTGTATTCCGGTGAACCTTGGTGGAGAGTAAAGATTGTTATACGCTAAGAAAAACTAGTTACACTTTTTATGATGACAAGTGATGCAACTAATGCACGTCATTTTTTGTCACTAGAAAATTTTATGTAGCTTTCTCATTGGGCGACTAAAGGACGAGAGATAGGTTGTATGTGTTTTTTGGATTCGTATTTTAAAAATTATTTATTTCTCGAAGCGTGCATTCAAATCCCGAACCATACTTATCACTGCGTCTCTCGCGTTGTGTTCTGTCAGACTAGATCCCATGTTGGTAGGTTTTGCCAAACTTTTTTGAACAAAACCAATGCTTCAAACTGTATAAACTGTGCCTCAAAGCCATACTAAAGTGTGCTTAAAACGTACTGAATTATGTTTCTCGTGAACTAACAAATTTGCTTCACGTGAAGTCACTTATTTTTATAATTATGGTTTCCTCTATTTTTTCAGAAACATAGATTTGCTTCTCGTGAAAACATAGATTTACTTCTCGTTGAAGAACGTTTTTTTGGTAAAGCACATATTTACTTCTCATCGAGGTACAAATTAGCTTCTCACTAAGGCACACTTCTTGCTTCTCATAGTCACCGATTTTCCATGCATTGTGCTTTTCTATTTTTTTGAGAAGAAGCAAATTTGCTTCTCGCCGAGGCATAGAATTACTTCTTGTGGAGAAGTAAAATTTTGGCAACCGAAAAACACTGACTTAGTTCAAGTGAAGGCACATATTTGCTTTGTGAAATCATCGATTTGTTTTTCTGCCAAATTTCAAAACAAATTAAAAACAAAAAACCCATAACAACCAATAGTAAATTGAAAATACAAGAAAATAATAATAAATCTCGTGGATGTGCGAGAACGCAACACATAATGACAACAGGACTTGACGAATTCACATGCCCAAAGTAACCCCCTTGAAAGCCTCCAAAGGAGTACACGTTACATAGTCACGCCTATTATTCTTCGCATTGAGCAACACATTGTTGCTAAATTACTCGTCGCACAAGAAACTCATCCAGCACCCCATGCGCTCGGGGCAAATGGTTCGTTCACCCTCTTTTGTCCAGCTAGTAGCTTTTTGTTATTTTGGGTTTTCATATTTCATCCTTTACAATATAAACAATTTTTTAAATTTTCACTAGCTCCAAAATAATCATGAATTATAAATTGTTCATTAATTTCGCAAAAATGATCACCAATTCAAAACTATTTAAAAATTCTACAAAGTCTTATGTTTTATTGAATGTCCAATTGTTTTGAAAAGTGTTCAGGAATTTGAAATGATAACTATTTTCTAAATCTTAACTAATTAAAAATAAATATTCTGTAATGCCCAAAATTTTTAAAAGTGTACACGAATTGGAAAAATTCATGAAATAAAAAATGCAAAAAAGAAGAAAATGGATTAAAAGTGAAAATAAAAATCAATCCAAATATAACAAGTAAATAAACTGAAAGACTGCAGGTAAAAACTAGCAGAGAAATGCACTGAAAGAAGGAGAATAACAAATATTGGAAAATAAATCATATTGTAGCGTCTCGCACATGGGCTGGCCCATGGCACGGCGGTGCACGAAATTTCATGACACTAGTTGAGGGTTTCTCTATACTTATCTCTATACGATTGCCACAAGGCTCAAGCAATACATCAACGCTTTCACCAATCTCTATTATCCTTCTACACACAACAAGTAAGTTATGCTAGTTGGTTATAGCGGGGTGAAAGTAAACAAGAGGTTGTGAGTTCGAGGGGTTTGATGGGCGGGTGGATCGGCGGGGTGTGTACGACAAAGAAATAAAAAGAACCAAAAAATGCCAAATAAAACCTACAGAGAGAGAGAGAAACTAGATTGAGAAGATGCACAACAAAAACAATAAGAAAATTGTCTATTCGCAACAAGTAAGCTGTCCTGATTGGTTATGTGGGTGGAAGTAAATAAGAGGTTGGGAGTTTCAATCCTCTTGCACCTAGTTTTTGATGGTTAAGAAAAAAAATGGGTGAACCACCAAAAAATAGGTGCATGTCTACGTACAGCTCGTACGTGGGTTTAATGATCATACTATCCTTAGGATTTGTTCGGTGTCAGGGGATTAGTTTCCCTAGTGGAACTAAAACCTGCAGGGATTGGGTGCCATCACCTGATCCATGTGGGTTGAATCCACGAATCGATAGGAATGGATTATTTTTGCCTGATTTTACGAGGTTTGCGCCAGGGAAAAAAACCACGCGAGGCTAAAGCGAATGCATCAGAAGAAAACATGATAGTTTCCTAGTGGGACAATCCCTGTAAAACCTCGTGGTTTAGGCCAAAAACCACGCGAGGAAAAGGCTACCGAACAAAGCCTTATGTGTGTGTGTTTTGTGGGGGGGGGGGGGGTGCCGAAGCGCCCCTTATTACAGGGGCGGAGCTCTCGGTAGGGCGAGGTGGGGCGCTCGCCCTACCTTGATTTCTCCCGATTTGTTACTAGGTATACGTATTCGATCGCTAAAACCGTTGGATAGAAAATGTGTTATACAAAATCAATACGAAACGTTTTTTTGGGTTGTGCCTTGCTTGACAGGAAACCTGCTGCCTGCGCACGGCTTGTGGGTTGTGGCCCCTAGCAACCAGCCCGAGTCGTCGAGCCAACCAACCTCACACACTCCCCTTTGCCCTCGCACGCTGCACGCACAATTCGTCCATCCACGCCCTAATGCCCGAGCTGACGAACCCTAGCCCAAGTTGCAGTAGCAGGCAGCAGGAGCGGCGCCTGCGCCGTGGCGGCGAGGCAGGGAGGCGGCCAGGCGGGGACGAAAGCCAGCATTGAAGCGGCCCAACGGCCGGGGGCGGCGGCCAAAACGAGCGGGCGAGCGGTGACTCCGAGCACACGCGGCACACAGGGGCGGGGTTTGGTGAGTGTTCTCGGCGGCCAGCAGAAACACCGAGTGCATGTGACGGCGTGAGGTCGGCGGCTTAGATGGACAGGAAGCGAAAATTGCTAGCGGAACCCAAGGGAAGAGGGATTATTTTGAACTTTGTGTGATTTTTAGATAATGATTGTGAATTTGTGAGTTTGATGATACAGTGCAGTGATTAGTGACATTAATATGTGTTGATTACATACAGGATGGTCCAGGACTTTGCATTTCAATTGATGGATTTGGTCCAAACATTAGAGATGATATTAGATTTGCTTACCTAGATAAGGGTCCAACGCAACCAATCCGTCACAATTTCTCTCCAAATAAAGATGAAATATGCTTTCAGCCAGTATGGTATAAGGAGTTTGATTGGTTGAAATACAGTGTAGACAAGAATAAAGTTATTGCCACCACTGTTTTCTTTTTAAACATGATCAAATGGATGATAAATTTGGTTATGATATTTTCTCCAAATTGCTTGAGAGGTTGCGCTTGAGAGTTCTTTTTTTTTTGCGAAGAAAACTTTCGATCTATTCATCTTCAAACATGGTAGTACAATGAATACTAAAAATAATAAAAATTACATTTAGACTCAAAGACCACCTAGCGACGACTACAAGCACTGAAGCGAGCCGAAGGCGCGCCGCCGTCATCGCCCCTCCCTCGCCGGAGTTGGGCAAAACTTGTTGTAGTAGACAGTCGGGAAGTCGTCGTGCTAAGGCCCCGTAGGACCAACGCACCAGAACAGCAACCGCCGCTGTTGAAGAGTAGCGTAGATCGGAAGGATCAAAACTGAAGACACACAAACGCAGACAAACTATGACGAGCTTCGAGCAAATCCACCAAAGATAAATCTGCCGAAGACACACCTCCACACGCCCACCGATGATGCTAAACACACAACCGGGATGGGGGATAGGCGGGGAGACCTTTATTTCATCTTCAGAAATCCGCCACCATCTCATCTTTCTGAGCAAAACACAAACCCTAAAAAAATTTAGAGGAAACATCTAAAAACGATGCCCTCCCATCGACAACAACTGAGATCTACCGCGTCACCATGGCCCTAAGGCCACAGAGACGAAGCGGATCAGCAGTAGCGCCGACGGGAGGCGGGAGGAAGCGGCCGCGTGCGAGGGAGCCGGCGGCGGCGGCGGAGGCTGCGTGGAACCTTAGGTCGGACGCGTGCTGCGACTACCTATCCACGTCCAGGTTGCGCTTGAGAGTTCGCCCCACCTAAAAAATGTTTCGTCCTCCGCCACTGGCTTATTATGCAACATGATATTTAAAGAAGAAGAGAAAAATAAACCAACTCATTGAGGTTTTGTATGCGTGTTAAGTTTCGGAAAGTGCAAGGTTTAGGCCGGTTGGTCGATCGGTTTCCTTGTGGTGGACGTGCCGTGGTCGTATAGCAGTCAGAGCGAGACCCCGGATCGGTAACCGTCCGTGTCCGTGTGGGTCTCCAACTGTGGTGAGGTGCGGATTGCCCGTAGGTTGGTTTTAGGGATCCATAATATATACAAGCGGTACGAGCCAAAGCCCTGGAAGCCAATCCTTGTCGTGGAGCCTGCGTTTCCTCGTAATCAAGCACTTTTTGTTCGATCGTTTCCTCGTCGCGCCGGGCAGCACCCCTCGAATCCTCCTCGATCGCCGGCAATATAATGGTAAACTCTCCGACGAATCCTCCTGACCATAACCATAACGAAGCCCGTGTACGTAGCTAAATACTGACCGACTCCGTTCGCGCAGGCGGGGAATAAGGAAAAGAAGGCGGCGGCGCCATCGTCGTCGGCAAAGCCCGCCAAGACCGGCAACAGCAAGCAGCAGCAGAAGAAGAAGGTATGATCTAAGCTAGTTCTAGCGATCTCCGGTTAATTCTATCACTTTTCTCACGTCTGGATGACTGGATCTGCCATGAATTAAACTCCATGATTTCCGTTTAATCTGGTGTTTTTTTCGAAACGGTGGCAAAAGCTTTGCCACATCTATTAAATAAGAAGAAGAGAGTTGCTCAGTTAATTAATGGAAAATCGAGCGAAAACCGATACAAATTAGCCACATGTGAACTACTCACAGAGCATGCATGCCCGTACACGCATAAACAAACCGATAGCCATACTCAACACGCGATGACCCTCAACCCATACACTGCTACAACACAAAGAAATCCACAACAAAAAGACGTCGGTCGAATACCACGGGCACCCCCAACTCCATGAGCACATGCCAAGCCAAAAGGACACCCCAAGAGACAGATGACCTATCATCAAGCAGCTGCAGACGCCTTCCCTGTGGCGTCACTCTTTTTACTTTTGCCCTTGAGAGCCTCCTCCACAATCGTCTTGCCAGATCCAGGGCTAACCCTCTCCAAACGTTTGAGCAAGCTTTGAATCTCTAACTCAAAGAGAAACTCATTAAACTTTTCACACGCGGCTGCCAACCCTAAGGTCACATGCGATTGGGTGGTCACGGCGTTGGATCCTCCATGATCCACATGGGCGAGCGACTGACAGGGCTCCGAAGGATCAGGCGTCAACACACCAGCCTCCTCAATATCACCAACCAAAGGTACCACCGACACGAAGGATTCACCCATCTTCAGCTGCTCACATGACTTCATCGCCTCGTTAGTCTTAACACCCACAGACGCCATCGGATCAACAGCCAGAGGTGAGAGAGCAATAGCAGCATCCAAACCTCCACGGTCCACAAAGGAGAGCGGTTGACTGGGCTCCAACAACAACGGCGAGGGAGAAGATGGCATCGCCAAGGCCCCTCCAAGCGTTCCCAACTCCTTAGGAAGCACCATCGAAATAGGCGGAGTGGATTCCCCACAAAGCTTATGCAGCTCAGGCATAATCTGTAGCACCGGAGCAACGGTATCGATTTCGCTCTCAGAGGCAATCGACACAGCAGGCGGTCGCGGCAGGCAAGCTGTAGCACGAGGGGAAAGGTCTCCATACATGCATGCTTCCTCGTCGACAGAACCAACCTGGACCTCGGACAACACGGACACAACGGGCACAACCTGGAGCTTGGCGATAGCTGCCTCCACACTCTTCACACGCGCAATGCACTCGCGAAGCTCAGCGCGAAGGAGCTCAGTCTGCTCCGCGATGAGTTGCGCTGGCTCGACTGGCATCTCTGGGGTGACCAGGGCGACAACATCTGACCAAGCCATTGCAGGAGCTGCGGGCGCCTTCAGCTGTGGAGAGAGCAGGGGCCAGCACCTTCCGGCGCCGAAACGGGGCGCCGCTTGCCGAGGCTGAAGCGGAGCTGGAGTGGGTCGAGGGAGTGGCGGTGGAGGGATACTGACGAGGCGCGGCAAGGAGCTCAGCGGTTTCCAGCGATTGTTGCATCCACGAGCGCGGTGTCCATTTTGTAGACACCGAGAGCAGCGAAGGGGGTCGCGGCAGGTGGCTGCCTTGTGCCCGGGGGCGAAGCAACGACAGCAGCGGCCATCAAGCCATGACGGGATGGTCGACTTCAATGCTCGCGGCGCCAAAGACGGCATGTACGGAGCTCGATGTGACTTGACGAGCTGCCAACCGTCGCACGCTTCAATGAAGGCGGGCTCACACCTAGACACGCCATCACAGAGCGCTCGCGAGGGCAGCATTCTCCCGTCGTTGCCATTGGACATGGCAACCGGGCAAGAGGCAGCACGGAAAGCGATGGTCGACGAGGCCGAAGCAACGGGCAACGCGAGCACAGGCGCGTTCGAGACCTCCACACCAGCATCATCCTCCCGGAACCGGCATGCCAAAGGCAGCGACCGCGGCCGACGTGGGTCGCCAGCAGCCGGGTTGGAGGTGGAGGATGTCGCTCGAGTGGCGTCCACCATGGAGCCCCGTGCAGTGGATGGCTCAGGAGCGGCGGTCGCCATGCCGCAGGAGAGCGACGCCGCGGTCGATGGAGAGGGCGATGCGGGAGAGCGCGCCGAAGGGGCCTCGGATCTGGTCTCGGCGGCCGAAACGGAAGCCGTAGGATGGAGATCATGGCGACGGCGGCGGCGCGACCTGCGCGGCCGCACGGGCGCCATTACCTTAGAGAACCCAGCGCCGAGCCGAGCTTCACATGGAGAAGAGAGAGCGTGAAGGGATGACTCCGGATCTGGCCTCTTCCATTACAGAGCTAGCCGGAGGAGGGAGATCGAGGGGCCGCCGCCGGGGGCGCTCACCCGAGGCAGGCACGGTCGCGGGAGCACGCGAGGTAGTCTACAGTATTGTTTTAATTTGAAGCTCTTTTGGGCCTTCTGTCGTCAGCAAGTTAATCTGGTGTTTGGTCTCTGCATATATATGCAGAAGTGGAGCAAGGGAAAGCAGAAGGAGAAGCTCAACAACGCCGTGCTGTTCGACCAGCCCACCTACGACAAGATGATTTCCGAGGCGCCCAAGTACAAGCTCATCACCCCCTCCCTCCTCTCCGAACGCCTCAGGGTACGTATGTCTATGATCGATCATATCTTAGTTAACCTGAATAGTGGATACAATGTTTACACTGGATGATTATCCGATGATATCACCCAAGCTTACATTAATTATTATTTTTTGGAAAAAGAAGCTTATATTAATTATATTCCTGCAGATCAATGCGTCTCTGGCTAAGAGGGCCATCAAGGACATGACGGCAAGGGGCCTCGTGAGGGAGGTGTCGCTTCATGCCAGCCAGCAGATTTTCACCAGGGCAACAAATGTATCAAGTTAATTATACTCTATTTGCTAGTCGAGTTCTTTTAGTCCAGTATTAGGATAATAAAGTTGATACTCTTATATGTAACTTTATTTTCCAGCAAGTATGAATAGTGCAGTCGGATGAATTACCTTCATGAACCAATACTTGTATATTACCGTCGAATTTATGTTATGGTGGACATACATCTTCTCTCGTCTTGTCATTGCTATTGTTGCCATCATTGTATCAAGCAAAACATAGAGCAAGTTTTCAGTTTCATCTTGATGTGAAGCGTCTCATATCTATTTATGGCCTGAAAATCTGAAAATATTAGTTATTTTATACACAATCGCAATATGCAAAAGTTATTTTAATGCTAGATGCATAGGTGAGGAATTTTTTTCCCTCGGAGCAATTCTATCAGAGTAATCGTTGATATTAACTATTTTGATCGAAAGGACTGCTCTAGCAGTGCCGTCATATGCCTAGGATCGCCATAATTTATTAAGGGCGGTCAAAATCCAATTTGCAACCCCTATAGTAGCCCCCGAAGTAATCCTCAAGTTCGAACCTCGGTAGCTTGATTCTTTGCCTGTGTGCTCCACCGGGATTGAGATCATTCCATGCCACTTTTTCTTCGGGATCTTCGTATCTTCATGATCTTCAGATATTTGGAGGACTATAAGGTGGGGAAAAATCCCCGTTTTCATCTTTGAAAGGTTAATGACTGTCGATTTCAGTTTAACCACCTAACCCACTAGTCCACGTGGGTCTCTGTAAAAATATTGTACTGAGATGAACTAGGGCCCTACCCATCATGTCCCATTGATAAAGGGGCATGCACCTCGATCCTTGGGGAACATTAACCGTGTCCCCTGGATTCTCGCATGTAATCAACGGTTTGATCGTGAGAAGGGTAGCTATGAACCTCTACGTGGCGATTGCTTGAATCATTGCTGCTCCCCTGCTTCATTATACTCCCTCCGTAAACTAATATAAAATGTTTTAGATCAACTAATAGTGATCTCAAACATCTTATATTAGTTACGGAGGGAGTACTATATAAGATAACCTGCAATAGGGGAGTTCACTTTACACTCTCCTGCTTATCTTGTTCTTCATCTCCTTTTCGAGCCAGTTGCCAACCTTCTCGAGCACAACAAACCCCTTTCTCCCCCCTCCTTAGTAGTAACAGATAGCGCCACAGCGGGGGGGGGGGGGGGGGCAAGGATCCAGGGCCGATGCGAAGGAGGCGTTAGAAGGCACAGGGAAATGGAAGGCATCTATAGTTACTCAAACCAGAATCATCCAGCTCATCGTGGGGGATACCTGCCTCCTCTAATATTATGGCTTAATCGCCCTAAAGTGAAATGAGTCAAGACAATGCCATGGTACTTCCGGATCTTATTGGAAAGGCGTGTTACCATCATCATCTCGATGATGATGATGATATAATGTTTTTCTTTGATGATTTGACTTACGCACTAGAGCAACAAAAACTTGAGTTAGAAGCGGAGTTTAAGCATAGGATGGTAGTGGGGGCGGCCACGCCTTTGCCAAGTGGCGTGCCCCTGACGGCAAGTGCATCAAACATCCCTCCTCCCGTCCAACCTCATGGTGATACTAATAACATCGACTAAGAATGGGTTTATCTTAATATTAAAAATTATTTTCCCAAGTATATTTTTTATGGTTTACCCCCTATACTTGATAAGAAGTCAAACTTCTCTCTTACCAAACAAACAACCCCTTAAGCTCCACAGAAATTTCGCGGCCATTCAGAAGAAGATGATGATATGGGTTCCCGTCTTCGAAACAACACATAGGGAGCACAACCACAACCCATCGCTTGAGCTATACCGCTTGATCAACTCTGTTCCAAGATGGAAGACCTTGTCGAAATAATTACCAAACAACGATTATGATCTTCAATAATAAAGGAACTTTTCATAGTTAAAAGTGGATAGCAACTGCAGTTATAGCACAGTTTTAGAGAAAAGACTACGACCGCGCCCAAGGAGGGCCCGAACCGAGTCCGACTTTGAATTAACAAAGCCATCAACCGGCCAGCCTTACAAGGAAACGAATTACAACACCCAAACACAATGCCCAACTCCACTTACAAAGAGACACAAGCGACCGAAAGATACATGGATGCTGAGCACACAGTTTACAACACAACCCAAACCTACAAGCCTCTAAACTAGATAGGAGATGAAGCATCACTTGAAGAAAGGGCTGCCCTGATGTTTGACACACCGCCAGTGAAGGACATACCAGTGTCGAAGGATTAGCCATCCGCCTCGAACGTAAAGACGCCGAGCGCCTGCACTGAGGACCAAAGATATTGTACCTTCCTTCTCCCTCGCCGAAGAGGGCCCCAACCCCCTCGTCCTGGCTCGAAGGACGCCGCACCGTCGGGCGAGGGATGTGTTCACCCGAGAACAAGGAGAGGTCTTGGGGTTGCAGACACGGAACACTTGCACGCCGCCGCCTCGCAGCGATGGGCTACTCAGGCCATGAAGCACATACAGGTGATGTTCAAGCAAAAGGGGAGTAAACTGCAGGGAACGGCACACCGGAGATGAAGAAAGCAGCAACCCTGAACCAACCAGACGCAGTTATAGCACAAGGCAACTAGTTGTAGTTTTTTTTCCTTCAGTTGTCACGCTTGTGCTCGCAGTAGCCACTCATATCTATAATGATTGCCATATAAAGCGTTCACTCTTGCTATATTCGAAAGCGAACATTGCACTCCTATGATTATAAAAAGTCGACGGCTGCATGATATGCCAACACCAAGCTAACATATTAGATCCCCGAGAGGGTCAACTGCCAAGATACAGTATCCGGATAATCCTCTAGGACTATTATCATGCGCCACAATCATGTAGTACGTAGTACTCTATAATTTTTCGAAGTGGCTACAAATTAAGCACAATTCCAGCCTTTCATTCTCCTTGATATTTCACTCATGCCGCAAGAGAGCACCATTTCTCATGGTCTAAATAGTCGACACATGCTCCACAAGACCACCACATGGAGGAGCAGACAGTGCAATCATCGGCACTGTTACCTGATCGAATTCAGTCGTAATAATCAAATCCCATATGCACAGCTCGACAACAATCACATCACAACCCTGAGACTCAACTCAAGAGCACCTACTACGCCACCACCTCGGTTGGAAAATCAGAGGGGAGTCCGCTCTTTCCGTCTCACCTCCTCCTCCTTCCTGGTTTCCCCAGCCAGTCCTCCACCCACATCGATCCAATCCAATGTAATACTACATACAGTGCACCCATCTCCGGCACGGTCCCATTCTAAGGCTCCTCCAACGACGACGACACCGGCAGATCGCTCGCCGAGTCACCGGGGGACGCCGCCGCCGCCGTCGCCATCTTCGCGGTGATCTCGGCCACGACCAGCCTCGTCAGGAGCAGCCCGGCGATGAGCGCCGACGCCATGAGCATCGTGAACACGCCGCTCCAGCTCTTGGCGGAGATGTACCCCGTCAGGAGCGGCCCAACGGCGGCCCCGATGGACCCCGTGCCGTCGATGATCGCGGTCACCGTGGCCAGAGCGCGCGAGTTGCCGTTGAGCGAGCTGTGCGTGCCGAGGTCGGCGGACACGGCCGTGGTGATGAGCGCGTAGGGCCCGTTCACCAGCACCCCCGTCAGGAACATGAGCGCCACGTTCCACGTCAGCGAGATGCTCCCGTACACGCGGTACAGGAAGAGCGCCGGTATCGCCGTGAAGGTGAAGCTCGCCGCCGTCAGCGCCCGCGCGTCCAGCCGGTCGGAGATGTGCCCCGCCAGGATGCCGCCGACGACGCCGCCCACGTCGAACAGGGTCGACAGTATCCCCGCCGCCGAGTCCGACAGATACTCCCCTCCGATCTCTGAAACGCAGCAGAAAAACAGAACGACGGTCAGGTAAAAAGTCTCGTTTTTTATCACCAAAAAAGCACGAGCCAAGGAAAAGTGGAACCAGTAAACGAACCTGTGTGGCTGAGGTAAAAGGGGAGCCAGTAGAGAAACGTGTAGGCGACGAGCTTGCAGAAGAAGAGGCAGAGAGCGAACGGAGCGACGCCGGGGATTCTCCATGCCTGGATGAACCCCACGGCCTCGTCCCGTCCACTCGAATGGACTTGCAGCAGGGGCACATCGATGCCATTCTTCTCGCAATCCTTGACATGGCGATCCTCCTCGACGCCGATCACCTCGGGATCGACAGGCAAGAAGAGGAACACGGCGAGCCCAACCAGTGCGATCATGGCGCCGGGCACCGCAAACGACCAGCTCCACCCATACTTCAGCATGGCAGCCGCGATCAGAGAGCCGGAGATGTTTCCCACCGAGGTGTGAGCGTTCCAGATCCCCATGATCAGGCCCCTCTTGCTCTTCCCGAACCAATTACCGACGACGGCAACAACAGAAGGCCAGCCGCTCGACTGGAACAGGCCGGCGATCATCTGAACTGCAAGAAAGTAGTAGAAGCTGTGGATGTTGAGCCAGTAGCCAGCTCCGAAAGCGGCGGTGAACAGCCCGGTTCCAACCATTCCGACGGTCAGCAGGATCCTCAGATCAACCCGGTCGCCCATATGGCCAGCAAAGAACATGCCAATTGCATAAACCCCAAGGAAAGCCAGGTCGATCTCGCCGAGCAACTCGGTGCCATCCGCTCCATTGAACGGAGCCCAGCCACTGGAGAGAGCCGTGTTGTTCGCCGCGCCTTTTAGATCCTGAAGATACATATGGCTGGGCCAGTGCAGCATGCCTAGGTTTGTTGTCTTGGGATCAAGAACACTCTTGACGATGCTTGTGGTCTTCCTAGTGGCATGATAACTGGCATATGACATGAAGGTGAGCACCAGCACAAGAGCCTGGGCTGATCTGTAGGAGAGAGGGCCACCCCGGACACACTCCAAGAGCTTGATCCCAAAGGGCTTTATGCTACCCATGTTGCTTCTGCTGTCACCAGAGGAGACCATGAGTGGAACCTGAGTTCACTTCTGCCTCCCACAAAACTGTTATTGTTGCCGGGGAAGAAGGCCGGCTAGCGTTTATGTTATTGCCTTATCTGAAAAGTCCAAACACAACAAACGTCAGAATTATCCAGATAAGATCATGAGTGCTGACTGACAGATAGCTTGCACACAAATGCGGAACTTGTTGGAGTGATGAACATGAAAGTGACGGGTGCAAATTGTTAGTTTGCAACAAGGAGCAGTAATCACCCTATAACAATACGTGGAGGAATTATTGGGGGCAAGGACTAGATGGTTCCTGAAATAAAATAAGTAGCACGCTGTATGTTACTATGATCTTTTTAGGTGTGATGATGATGTTGCGAGCACAACATTGTTAAATCACTGAACGATTTATTTGGGCGGCCCCTAGCATCATCAGCATACAAAGTTACAAAACGCCTACAAACAAACACTTTTCACCAGAATCAACCTAACACGATATCCAAGAGACCAAACTCGCATTAAAAATCAGGCAACCCTCTAAGATAGATACACCACCGCAGATTGAGGAGGAGTATACAACAACCAGTATCTTCATAAGAGTTTCACAGTAACCTGAAGTTAATCGGAAGATTTGGTGGATGGAATGGGGAAACATCTATCTACAGTACCACCAAAATCAAGAACTGGGACTGAACTCTTCTCCATCAAATGAATAAGGTACTCCTATCAGAAAAACAAAACATCCTTGCACCAGAGCAGCAACATGGGCATCTCACCTCCAGCTCCAGTTGAGCAATGGGAAGAAGAGGAGAAGGCAAGGGGCACCCAGATGCGTAGGTAGTACTGCTACCCCGCCATGGCGATGGTTATAAAGGGGGGGGAGCAAAAGCAAGGCAAGGCCAGTCTTGCAAGCAAGGCAAGGAAGCCCGACGACAGAGGCAACCGAACCAACAGATCGCGCTCTTCAGAAAGAGAAAAAGCAGAAAGTGCAGGGCCAAAGCTCGCAACTTGCAAGACGGTCGTGGAATGGAAGCCGGCCGATCCGTTATGCCATGACCGGCATGTGCGAGATGGAGCAGCCGCCCTTTTTGTGATGCAGGCAAACGAAAACGAACTCAACTGAAAGCAGGGACAGCCGGCGGCGAGGTTACGCGAGCAATTAGCTGATGCAACCATTACCTGGCTGAGGAGCAGAGAGGATGTATCCTCTTCTTCTTCTTCTCCGGCGAGCTGTTGGGGAGTCGGGCCGTCGCGGGTGGGGAGCGCGGACCGTGGAGGAGGAGGAGTTCGAGTGGAGATTAATCTCTGAGGCGCCTCGGCCGTGGGTTCCGAGGAGAAAGCTAGCGTTTTATAGCGCTCTAGTCTGGAGACAGCTTATTGTTTTGGCCGCTCGTGCTGCCCGTGGGCTGCCGCCGGATCGCCTCTTTCGCCGGTCAGCTCACGCACGCTCTTCTTTGCCCTGCCTAATCCCTTCCTGTCATCGCTTGCTTAACGATGAGTGGCGTGTTGAGTGAGTACTGTTTAGTTGACTAACTTGCCATTTGTTATAAAACAAACAGGGGAAGCATGTGCCTGAAAATCTGGATAGCCCAACACACCCGTGGAACAATATAATCATTCATATGTAATAGTGTAACATTTTGCAATATTTTTTTTGGTATTGACACGCGGTAGACCAGCGACCCCCACATCGCCCTTCCTGGCGACATGGGGGGAACCTAATCGACGTCGCCTCCTATCCCAAACTCCCCTCCCTTTTGTCTTCCCCTGCTCGAGGAGCCCACCGACGAAGCCTGGCAGTCTTCAGGTATGGTGGTGATGAGGCATCTCGCTGAATAGCTGGTTTGAGCTGAGTTGGTTATACTTGGTAATGATGAAGTTTATTTCTACGTTCTAACCTTATTGAAAGCATCGCTCGGATATGCTCGAACAAATTAAAGGATAACCTAGATTCCGACTTTGGTTGTTGGATCCGATGACTGTAGTGCTTGAGCATCACTCTCTTCCTATAATTATTGTGTACGCTCATTGTGTGTGTGTGTGTGCGTGTGTGTTTTTATGCTTCGTTTTGAATGTTTCAATCTAAGACAATAAATTCAGAAAAAATCGAACTTCCCATGTAAATCAGTAAAAAGGGGGACATTTCTGATCAAACCTGCTGGCTGGCTTGCGTGCAAGCATAGCATAGCAACAGCACGGAGGGACGGTGACCCCCCTCCGAGCTTGCTCATTCGTACCGGCGGTGAGGGCACGCGCACCAAAGTTTCCCAACAAAAGAAAAAGGAAAGAGAGGAAGAAAAAAAAGGTTGCGGCTTTGAACAGATTTGGTTGCAGGCAGCCGGGCTGAGATGCTCTAAGAATAGAGAATTTAGAACGGAATATTTGGAGCGGATATTCTTTCCCGCAGAGGGATATTCGTGGCGCTAAAATTATATGCCCCCTCCCCCTCGTACCGTACGTGCCGGACCCCAACAACTAACTGTGGGGCCCTCTTCTCACACGATCCTGCGCCTCACGTCGTCGTCCAGTAAACCACCACACGCCATGCTAACCACACGTTACTATTAAATAAGTATAAAATTTGTTACGTACGTAATTCAATTACCAACATTTATTTAGCACTGTCGAATGGGGGTAAATTTGTACGGTGGGAATCGGAGGACGACGTACCTTTTTTTTGTTTTGGATTTTCGGAGAGATGGTGGGTGTGCGGCCGACGGGGGGCTGCCGGAGAAGGAACGAGTGGCGGAGGCGGGGTTGTCCGGCGCGGCTGGCGGGGCGTGAGACGGAGGGAATCGATCGAGTCAGAGAAAAAGAGAGAGGATTTGATTGGGCCTGAGGCCTGAGGCATCGGTGACCAAGAGATGTGACGAGGAGAGTGGGGATGGGTACCTGTCTCGTCGGCGGCGGCGATGATGGAGGGGAGCTCCGTTGCTGGCTGGGGACAGCGAACGGACAAACCGCCGGGAACCTGCCTCCACCCTATTTATATTTGTTGCGCCGGGGGGAATAGTGGTGGCTGCCCCCTCCTCTTCCTCCTCCTCCTCCTCCTCCTCCTCCTCTGTTTTTCGAAAATGTTTTTATTGCATATCTGTGTTAACTAAAAAAATAATACTAGTATCTGGCTTGGCGGTGTCAGCCAAATGGTGGTGAATCGATCGGGGTGATCGTGTCCAAGTCGACACCGATGGATGATGACGGATCATGGATGGATAATGGGGCATTCATTGGTTGCGTTGCACTGCACTGCATTGACCCGACACGAACGGACGTACTCCTACGTACGTAGCGGCCAATCAATCATGCACGGGGCCAGAGCCGACCTCCGCTGTGGGAGTGGCGGGGAGGTACATCCGGCCGGGTTTCATGCGCCGACCAGGCGAGACGGGACGAGTCGCCGGTTGATGGGGCCGCTCCAACACATACGTGGCTTCCATGGCCGGCTCGCGGGTTCTGGACGCCGCGGGGTTGGGTGGCTACGTGGACGCACACGTACGTACGTCCCGCGCATGGACAGCGACCGGCCGGCCTCGCCTCGCCTCCTCCTCCTGCCTACAGCCACCCAATCAATCCTCTCTCTTTTCTCTGACTCCCACCGCGTCGCGGTGTCGTTTGCGATTGCACACGGCCGTTTCCGTTTGGGAGGAACGCTTTGGCTCGGCTGGCCGTGTGGTGTGTGCATGGGCTTTTTTTCTTCTTTTTTCGTAAGATTTTTTTTATCTATTCATCTTTAATCATAGTAGTAAACGAACAACAAAAAATAATAAAAATTATATCCAAATTTGTGTACCACATAACAACGACTATAAACACTGAAGCGAACCAAATGTGCGATGCCGTCGTCGCCCTTTTCCTCATCAGAGTTGGGCAAAACTTCATTGTACCAGGCAGTCGGAGGTCGTCGTGCTAAGACCCACAGAAAACAAGCGCATCAGAGCAGCAACCGCAGCCGGTGAAGAGTAGTGTCGATCGAAAGGATCCAACCTAAGCACACACAAACACAGTGGCGGACCTAGAAAGTATTCTAACTGGGGGCAAACTATTTGAGTGGGGGCATATTCTATAAAAACTCAAAGAATTTCAACATATTTTTCAAAAAACACAAACAAATCCTAGTGTAATTTTAAACTTTGAGTGGGGTCCTGGGCCCCCACTCCCCTCAACATAGGTCCGCCCCTGCACAAACATAGACGAGCTATGATCCGGTCCGAGCAAATCCACGAGAAATAGATTCATCGGAAACATACTTCCACACAATCACCGATGATGCTAAACGTATCATCGAGATGGAAGCTAGGCAGAAATAATCCTATTTCATCTTCAAAGAACAGTCGCTATCTCATCTTTTTAAACAAAACACAAACACTAAAAATACTTGATAAAACATCTAAAACAAAAGGCCATGGACACGACCCGAATCAAATCTGGTTTGATAGTCGGTAGCGGTTCCTAGCAGAACGTGTCGACTCCCATATATGCGTAAAGTCATAAGACGACCCATTACAAAGTGTCATATGCAACATTCCTTTTTCCTCACGATATATGTTGTCAAGCTCAATGTGAGTACTTGTCACCCTTTTGATAGTTTGACCTCTCATCTCGAAACCGTGATACAAATTCCTGAACCGGGTTAACACTTAACCCACGTGATACGTCCAAAACGTATCTATAATTTATTCTTGCTTCATGCCTCTTTTGTGTGATATTGCTATGATATTGATGAACTTCCATACACTTTTGATCATATTTGGACTAACATATTAACTCAGTGCACCGCAGTGTCAGTTCCTGTTTTCTGCAGTTTTTCTATTTCAGGTTTCCCCCTTTAAGAGCCCGAGAGGGGCCCAGAGGGGAGCCAGGGGCCCCAGGCGGCCAGAGGGCGCGGTCCCACCCCTGGCCGCGCCAGGGGGGCACCTAAAGCCCCTGGCCCACCTCATCTCCCGATAAGAATCGGGATCAGCCTCGTCGTCATGACTTTATAAGGCCACGAAAACGAAACAAACGGCAGGGGCGCCGGAGGGAGGAGGCGGCTGCGTGCGCAAGGGAGAATGCGTGGTGTACATGGTTGCGACCTTTTTCTTCTTCTTTTTTGGACGTTTGGACATTTTTTTTCTTTTTGATGAGGGTGAACATGCATGGTTTGGACTTGCGAGGTGGCGGAACGGATCTGGAACTAGATTTAGATTTAACTGTTGGTGGTATGACTCATGGAAGGCTTTCTTTCAAGGACAGGTGAGACGCCCCTCCATTCCGTGCAACGCCGACATGCCCACGGCTGGAGTAAACACGGCGCACAAATGGGGCGAAAATCACAATTCTAACCCTTTGATCAAACTTCAGCACAATTTGACCCTCTGGGTAAACAGTTTTGAAAACTAACCCAATATGGTAGCGCCCGCCCCGGTGGTGCTACCCTCTATGGGGTAACCCTGTCGCAAGTGGCGCTACCCTATTGCCACCATGGCACTGGGACCCGCAGGATCTGAGCAGTGGGGTCCGGAGGCTGCTATGGTAGCGCCGTCAGCACTGACGCTACCCTCTTGTATAATCGAAACTGGCATTCTCCCGTTCCTCATTGCATCTCGATCTAGGGCGTGTTTCTTCCGTGCAGCGGCGGGCGACAGGTGAAGAAGGCCGTCGGCGACGAACCCAACCGCGCTCGAGGTGCGGCTCCCTCTCCACTCCTCTCCTTCCCTCTCATCATATATCCCCTTCTCCTTCCCTGACCTGGCCTCTCTCCAGGCGGCGGCGGAGGCCTCTCTCTAGGCGGCGGCGGAGGGCGCTGCTCGTGGAGTCCAAGCGGCGGTGGACGGCGCTGCTCGCCCGAGTCCAGGCGGCGGTGGACGGCGCTGCGACCGCTCCTCTGCAGGTATGGGCATTTCCTCCCCTGCCCCTCTCCAGCCCCTCTCCTCTCCCTGCCCTCCTCCCCTGCCGCCCCTATGGCACAAAATTAGAGCAATGCTACAAATGCTTGAGTTGGATTAGGCTTTGGTGTAGTAAATTTCAATGTTAATGCTTGAGATGTGAGAAATGGACAGTGGGAGTAATTATATGTTGTTTTTCAGATTTTTAGACATGTGAGAAGTGCTATGTTTACCTTAGATTTGTGTGAGAAATTTTCAGAGTTGTGACAAGTGCTTAGATAGGATTTTTAGATATGTGAGAACTACATTAGATAGGTTTTTCAGATTTTTACACATGTGAGAATTGCAATCTTACTTCATGATACACTGTGTGTTTTTTATAGATGGATATATGGAATAGATGGAATTACATTGTGCATATTTAGTTGATGGTAAATGAGCATTGGAAGCCAAATATTTTAGTGTGTGCCAAACATGAGCATTACATTTATATAGAGTGTGTGCTAATTTGTATTTTTGTAGGATGGCGGAATCAAGTAGCTCCGTACAATCAATTCTCCATCCACACTATGACAACCAACACCGTGGGATGTTGATGGCGGAAAGAGGCGAGGTAATGTAAATACACCATGTTAATTTATTGATGGTGGAAAGTATTGATTTTGATATTTATGCTATGCATTTGCAGGTTTTGGAACCTTTGCGCTTGAGGTCTCACTCGGTGCATATCACAAAGAACATGAAAAAAGATGAGTACATGCATTACGACGAGCGGTACACGGAGTTCATCGAGATGACCGGACTTCTTCCTTTCATGAATATGGTCACTCGGTCGATGCCAAATATGAACCCAGCTGCCATCACCGCACTTGTTGATCGGTGGAGGCCGGGGACGCACACATTTCACCTCCGTGTAGGTGAGATGACCGTGACTCTTCAGGACGTGGCCATGATCCTGGCTCTCCCCATCGACGGAGCACCTTTGGTGTTCGATACAGCCTCGGGTGGGTGGCGCTCCCAGATGACGTCTCTTATTGGTACGGCGCCTGCAGAGCCGATGATCAAGGAAGAGAAGAAGAACAATAGAGTCCCCTCTGGCGCTACTTATGTTTGGATTGTCCAGAACTTTGGGAAGTGTCCCATCGATGCTGACAGAGACACGGTGCAGAGGTACGCACGGGTGTACATCTGGTATGTTATCTCGAGAACATTTTTTCCTGACGGTGGAGGTAGGACCGCTTCTTGGGTGTGGCTTAAGGCGCTAACTGATTTGAGGAGAAGGACGAGCTGGGGATCGGTGGTACTTGCTTATCTTTATCGGCAGGTAATTAGTTATGCATATATGCTTTCATGTGTTAAGCGTTAGCTTATGTGATATAGGAGTTTCTAATAAATGTTTTTTGTGCTTTCATGTGTAGTTGGACGATGCTTGTAAAAGGATTGGGAAAGAGAGCGGTATTGGTGGTCCCTTAGTGTTGCTTTCCGTGTGGATGTGGGGGCGCTTTTCTATTGGACGGGCGAAAGTGTGTAATTACAAACCTTGGGAGGATCATGACAACCCGCTTCGACGGCCTACCTGGGCGTACAAGTTGGATGTGGTGGCGGAAGTCACCGGTGACCCGAGTATTATGTACCGCACGTACATAAACGAGTTCGATGCACTTACGCCAGAGCAGGTAATATTTATTTTTGTAAGATTGCAATTCTTATTTGGGGTTGGAGATAGGTAATAACAATCCAAAACCTTGTGGTATTTGATAGGTTAATTTCTATCCATATGGACCTGGGGATGGTGTTGGTGATACTTTTGGTCAATTCGAGTTGAACCCAATTTGTTTGAAAGATAGGCATTTATGGATGATAAAGGCGCCGATGATATGCCTATGGGTTGTCGAGTGGCACTTGCCTCACCGTGTCTTATCTCAGTTTGGATTATATCAATCTTTTCCGCCGGAGTGGATTGATACTAGTATTTACCTTTATGGGTGAGTGTTTATTTTTCCGCACATCAATTTGGATTATATCAATCTTTGCTAATTTGTTAATTTACCTTCACTAATCCATAATATTGTTAATTCGTAGATTGGATAGAAAACTTCAAAAGAAGGTGACAAATTGGGAGAAGGAACATCATGCTTACGTTGTGATGTGGAACCAAGAATGTTACAAGTTTGAGGTAGGTTTGGGAGATGCCGAGACGAGGGTATTAGACATAGAGAATTATAACAATTATGTTGCTTGGTTCCATGGTGTCACTCGTTTGGAACTATGCCCGCCGTCATTTCCTCCAGACATAGTGGATAGTCCCATAGATTAAGAACAACTTTCGAGGTCTCAGTACACCAAGTTGGTTAGAGAAGGAAGACGAACCAAGTTTGCTCCTCTCATCAACTTCATGGTAAGTTATGTATAAGCATGTTCTTCATTATACTAGTCCAATTAGAAGTTGACATGTTTGTTTTCATAGCACGATTCAATCACACGTGAAGCGGAGTTAGCAGAGGATGCACTTACATGTGCTCCAGGACCAACTAGGGAGAAAGTGCTTGAGGGCTTTGTGAAGGTATAAAGTATTCTTTTTTGTGTATATGCATGTATGAATGATGCACATGTTTGACGGCTTTATGAATGATGTAGAGGAGCACCACTCGGCTACGTTGCATAGCGACCCTCTTTGTCTGTCGTGAAACCAAAGTTGCCACGCCGCCCCGCGATACATCGGCCTCATCCCATAGCCATGGGCATCAAGAAGAGACATCAATGGAGGTACGAAATTCATGCAACTTTTGTCCATCAAGAAGAGGCATGTTGATGAATCTTATATGTTTTGAAGGTTGGCGATATCTCTGATGACATGATATTGTCGCAGTACCTATCTAGTCCGCGGTACACTCTTTACCAAAGGAGGACCCCGCTACTGACGAGGGGGTGACCCCACGACTCCTACGGATGAGCCTACCTGGTGTCCATGAAGGCAGAAGGCCCATGAAGATATGGCCTCAGCCCGCTAGTTGGTACCGACGTAGGAGTCTGCAACTCGCAAGGAAGGTGCGAAGACCTGCCGTGCGGAGCAAGCTAGGGTTAGGAAAGCATACTTGCACACGTAGTGGGACTCCACGAGACCTAGCCTGGTATATAAGGGCTAGGAGGGGTGACGCCAAAGACATCGAATCTTACTTGTAACCCTAGCCTTGAGCGCTCCAGCCTTGGCCTCCACTGTAATCACATCTCACCAATCTATAATATCGAGCAGGAGCGAGCCTCCTTGTTTGCCGACGAGCTATCGTCCAACCTGTGCCTCTCATGACTAACCCAGGGTCCCTGACATGGGATTTTCCGAGACCGATCCTCTTCAATTGGCGCCGTCTGTGGGAACCGCGCAGGTTGGGAACGCGATCTCGACGGCCTCATCATCACCAGCGCTCATTGACTCGGCGGCTCCGGCAAGATCCAACCTGTTCGAGTCCCTCGGATTCACGGCCCACCTCCCAGCCCTCAAACCAGTCTTCACCGATCTATGCTCCGGCATCAATCTGATCTTCGGAGAGTACCAGATCTACATCAACAACTGGGGCACCCTCCGCCTCGTCGACGACACCTGTGCACCCACGGCAACATCTACAGCAACGACCATAGCAGACGCCGCCCGCACGGACGATCTATCTGGCGGTTGTAGCTACGCACCCAACTCATGGCTCCACGCTACTCGCGACCGCTCAGGTGAAGCCCCAGCATGAAGAAGCACGATCGCACGCATCGGCAAGGAAACTGCAAGGGCACCATCGCAAGTATTCATGGCAGAAGTCGGCACATCAACGCCAGGTAACAACAGACGAGCCGACGACCCAGGCACTCGGCAAGACACCCCAACCACCAACAGGGCGGCTGGCCCTGGCAACACCAGTCAGATGGTCGTATAGCTAGGAGAACCGGGGACCATACCAAAGAAAGTCCCGGTGGAGCAAGGACCAAGCAATCAAAAAAGCAGTCAGCTGCCAAGCAACAAACAGCAAGCACCTGGCCAGGGCAGTCAGCCATCGCGAAGCAGGCAGCAAACCCCGGTGGCAGCGGCGGGCGAATCATCCAAAGAAAAAAATATACTTGTCCAAGGAATCGATGGCAATGGTAAAAGAAGCAGTCGCCCGTGGCGGGTTACTACCATCAGACGCCACAAGAGACAAGCTAAGGGCATACAACAAGCTAGCGGGAGAACTAACAAAGCAGACGAGACAGTGGCGCCTAGCCATGGAGAAGCAAGCCATAGCAGAACCCGAAAGGAAAAGCAGCCGCAGACAATCTCCCAGAAGCGACTCGCCAAGTCACGACTCCCCCATCCGCAATAGGTCGAAACTCAACAACCCGCGGAAGACAGAAAGGGCAAGAGTAGTGCGGAAACTGGAAGACGACTTCAGGTCAGAGGAAGACGACGACGAAGAGGAGCCTCTCACTCCGGCGGAAGCGCTCATAAGCGCCCAAGACTACCTGTCCCGTGCCCAGAAAAGCAGAAAGGGCAAAACGGATCGCTACACTTCCATAGCTCTGCAGATAATGAAGGACGCTATCGACGCCTCGGTACCTAAAAAATCCAGTGCAAAGTGGCAGACTCGCGAGCGGACACCGGACAGGGACCCCAGTTCGCCAGACGACGACGACAACGACAGTAACGACGACAGACGCAGGCGCTCCGACAAGCACAAGAAACGCGACAGCGACGACAACGGCAGACGCCGCAACACTCGACGAGACAGAAGCCCACGGGAGGATCTACATGATACAAGAAGGCAGACCTTCCAACAGGCAGCAGAAACAAGTCACCAGACAAGTCTTCCTGGCAACCTCCGCACACCCGGCCGTCCCAGAGTACCTGCGCGGGTCGGAGACAGAAATCTCCTTCTCCCGGGACGACCACCCACCAGTCGTCCCCCAACCAGGGCACGCCGCGCTGGTACTCGAGGCCAGAATCGGAAATTACGACATGTCGCGAGTATTCATGGATGGCGGCAGCGGGATCAACATCATCTTCACCCGAACACTCGACGACATGCTCATCCAAAACAACGCACTCAAATCCTCGGGCACAACCTTCCACGGGATCGTACCAGGAAGAGCAGTCTACCCCATCGAGAGGATAAGCCTGGAGGTAGTCTTTGGGAACGCGACGAACTTCCGCAAGGAAACACTTGACTTCGAAGTGGTTGATTGGAAGTCGCAATACGACGCAATCCTTGGGCGGCCAGCTTTCGCTCGCTTCATGGCCGTACCCCACTACGCCTACCTCAAGCTAAAGATGCCAGGCCCAAATGGGGTCATCACAATCAGCGGCAGTTTCGTCAGATCCGACCGCTGCGACAAAGAATTCCACAAGATAGCAGAAGCATTCGTAACCCACCAAGACAACAGAACCACGGGACTCGCGGAAGAAGCGCTCCCGTAGAAGGAAAGAACATCGCCCGAAGAAACCCAGAACTGGGAGACAAAGCTACCTGGCCCTTCGAGCCACTACATCATCGCTCTAAAAGGAACCTACCCTCTTCATATTTGTAAAGGAACAACAGGGAAGATATTTCATAAATATTTTTCCACAAAATTACTCGGCACTCGGGGGCTCGCCAAAGCAGCCACCCCCCGACGCGTCCTCCGCAATCGCGGCAAACTAACTTGGCACTCGGGGGCTCGCCAAAGCAGCCACCCCCCGACGCGTCCTCCGCAATCGCGGCAAACTAACTTGGCACTCGGGGGCTCGCCAAAGCAGCCACCCCCCGACGCGTCCTCCGCAATCGCGGCAAACTAAACTCGACACTCGGGGGCTCGCCAAAGCAGCCACCCCCCGACGCGTCCTCCGCAATCGCGGCAAACTAAACTCGACACTCGGGGGCTCGCCAAAGCAGCCACCCCCCGACGCGTCCTCCGCAATCGCGGCAAACTAAACTCGACACTCGGGGGCTCGCCAAAGCAGCCACCCCCCGAGGAGTCCTCCGCAATCGCGGGAAAAATAAATTCAGCACTCGGGGGCTCGCCGAAGCAGCCACCCCCGAGGCACCACACGCAACCACAAATACATATGACATATATAATCAAGAAGAAGCATACACAACGAAGGGAGGCACCTAATCTTTAGGCTCCAACTTCGCCTTAATAAGTGCACCCAGATGGCGGTCGTTCTCTTCGCAAACTCGCCTCACAACTTGGAGCGCATGCCTATCTACAGCCACGTAGTGCTCATTCATTCGGTGACTCCTACCACCTGGAGGACCCGCCACCACCTGAGAAAAATCCACCCCTGGCCAATGACTATGGACCAAGCCCAAAGCAGCTCGGGCTCCAGCATGAATTTTGTGGTCCATCACTCGGCGCAACTCGGCAGGCTGAGAAAAATATGCGACAAAGCCTCTCGAGGGACGAAGGAACCACCTCCTGTTGGGATACGGGGCAGAAAACACAAATTTTTCATACCTACGGTACCCGAACCCAAGATCTATGCTATGGCGATGTAAAGTAACGGAGGGAATCGGTGTTCATACCTTTGAAGACCGAAAGAGGGAAACGTTCTTGCGAACGTGGTTGGCATAGACTCAGAACTACGACCTCCCTGTCGTGTAGAAGACCACCACCGGCGAGGATGACTCCCGGTAAACCTCCAGCGACGAAGTAGCACCACAGGTGTAGTCCCTCGAAGAGATTATACACGTACGATACAATCGATGTTCCTCCCGGGCCCCGAACCAGGCGAGCAGCGGAAGAAAGACGGCTACGGATCCCGACTCCAGCAGAGCGACGGCCTGCCTTATGGTGGAGAACTCCAATCCAGGTGCAGACTCCAAACAAGGGGAGTCCACTTCCGGGAAGGAGAAGGAGGAAGAAGGAGATATTGGTGTGTTGGAAAAAGAGGGGACTACCCCTCCTTATATAGGCCAAGTGGGGTTTGATCCTCCTCCCCTCCCCCATGTGGGACTAAAATCCCAAGGAGGGGGGGTGCGCCGGCCATAGGGGAGGTTGGGCCCCACCCTTGGCGCCAAGCCCAAGGGGGGAAACCCCCTCCTCCCCTAATGGGCCCCATGGGCCCATATAGCCTTTTCCCATTTTTTAATTTATTTAATATGTTTTAAATATTTAATTCAGATAATTAAATAATAAAACATTATTAAAACAATTAAACTTTATTTTGAACTATTCAAAATGTCCGGAAACCATTCCGTCCTCCTCCGGAACTATTCCGGCGATTTCTCCTATTTCATCGATTGATCCCGTAACTGTCCTATGCATCAATTGCCCTTAAGTGTAACACCCTAACGGTCCGGGAAACAGCAGACATGGTCGAGACTCTTCTAATTGACCAATGACTAGTCAGTTGGACCTGGTTACAATCCTTGACAGCCCCTGCGCTTCCATCGAATGAACTTCGATCGCTTTTGGAAACCGTTAACGATACGACGTAATCCCTTTGTGCTGCGGTACTTTGTTTGTCCGAGGTTTGATCGTCGGTATCCTACATACCGTGTTCACATCTCGTTCACAACAAACAACTTCTCTCGTTCATGATCATTGCATCTCTTGTGACCTAGTCACGTCCTTGCAAGGTGTTGATGCAATATCACCGAGTGGGCCCAGAGTACCTGTCATGTCACAAGGACTGACAAATCCCGCTCTGATCTATTAACATACTCATCAACCATCTATTTCGGAATACCCAAAGTGCACCGTTATAGCCAGCATATTTCAGTCAGGCGGTGGGATACAAATCAAAGTCTCCTCATAGATGGTAATTACGTATGATCATTGCGGTCTAAGGACTAAGCCATACGTTACAAAGTCATAGCAACGCTGAACTATGTGACTCGATCACATTGCAATACTTTAGGTGGGTGTACGTCCATCACATCATTCCCCTTAATGATATGACCTCATTGTCAATGGACTTAAGTGTCGCCATGATCAGGAAAGCTTGATCAATCAATTGCCCAATGAGATAGTTTACCCGAGTTAAACTACGGACCATGTTTTATACTACACCTGTATTAGTATTTCCAAGTAATACAGTTATAGCACAGTATAAAACGTATTATGAACAAAACGGATATGTGACAAATATCTTTATTAATTTGTCTCTAGGGCACATATCCAACAGTCTCCCACTTGCACTAGAGTACAAATTACACTAGTTTACATCAGGTATGTATCTAACACCAATGGTCTCTCGGTGTTTTTCAAACTTGCCCTGTGGAAGAGGTTTAGTCATCGGGTCTGCTGCGTTCAGATCCGTATGTATCTTGTGAATCCTAGTGTGTCCATCCCTGACCTAGTCTCGCGTCACATGGAACTTTCGGAGGATGTGCTTGGCTGTAGAGTGAGTTCTTGGATCCTTCGCGTTAGCAATGGCACCCGTGTTGTCGCAGAAGATTCCCATGGGGTCAGTGCAACTGGGAAAGACGCCAAGCTCGATCACGAACTTCTTCAGCCACAGCGCCTCGTTTGACGCTTCGCAAGCGGCAATATACTCCGACTCCATTGTAGATTGAGCGACGACTGACTGTTTGCCGCTCCTCCAGCTAATTGCGCCACCGTTCAACATGAAAACATATCCCGTCTTGGATTTCGAGTCATCTAGATCTGAGCCGAGGCTTGCGTCAACGTAACCTTTTACGGTGAGCTCCTCATCAACTCCTCCATAAACGAGAAAGAGATCCTTGGTTCTTCTTAAGTACTTAAGGATGTTCTTTACTGTTGTCCAGTGAGCCATTCCCGGGTTACTCTGGTAGCGATTAGTCATACTAATGGCCAGCGCTAAATCCGGTCTAGTATATAACATAGCATACATGAGAGAACCTATGGCTGAGGCATAGGGCTTTGAGGACATATCCTCCTTCTCTTTTGCTGTGGTTGGGCATTGAGTCACGCTTAATTTGACACCTTTTATAACTGGCAAGAGACCTCTCTTGGAGTCATCCATTTTGAACCTTTTCAATATCTTGTCAATATAAGTGTTCTGACTCAAGGCCAACCGTCGATTTGGTCTATCTCTATAGATCTTAATCCCCAATATGTACGCAGCTTCACCTAGGTCCTTCATGGAAAATTGTCCATTCAGATATTTCTTCACTTCCTCTAAGAATTTCTTATCGTTCCCTATTAGTAATATGTCATCTACATATAACACAAGGAATGCTACAGAGCTCCCACTCAGTTTCTTATAGACGCAGAACTCTTCGACGTTTTGGACAAATCCAAAAGCTTTAATGACCTCATCAAATCGAAGATTCCAGCTCCGAGATGCTTGCTTCAACCCATAGATGGACCGTTGAAGCTTGCAAACCTTACCAGCGTTCCTTGGATCGACAAACCCCTCTGGTTGCATCATATACAACTCTTCCTCAATGTTGCCATTTAGGAATGCAGTTTTCACATCCATCTGCCATATCTCGTAATCATGATATGCAGCTATTGCTAGTAGGATCCGAATAGACTTTATCATCGCTACAGGAGAGAACGTCTCCTCGTAGTCAACTCCTTGAATTTGTCGGAAACCCTTCGCGACAAGTCGAGCTTTGTAGACAGATACGTTTCCGTCTGCGTCAGTATTTTTCTTGAAAATCTATTTATTCTCGACGGTCTTGCGGTCCTCGGGAATATCCACCAAAGTCCATACTTTGTTGGTGTACATGGAGTCTATTTCGGATTTCATGGCTTCAAGCCATTTCTCGGACTCGGGTCCCTCCATTGCTTCTTTGTAACTTGTAGGTTCATCCGACTCATCAGCCGAGATTGCATTCACAAGCTGTCCGTAAAACTCAGTAGGTTGACGGACTCTTGATGACCTACGGGGCATAAAAGGTTCCTCTTCATTCTCATCATGATCATCATTAATGTCATGATCGTTATGAATGTCGTTCTGGCCATTCTCTTCAGCTCCCACTGTGGAAGATGGTTCCAGAACAATTTCCGTAGCCGTTTCTTCCAATTGGAGTGATTGGTCAGTCACTTCATCGAGGTCTATTTTCCTCCCACTCAACTCTTTCGTGAGAAACTCCTTCTCAAGAAAGTGTCCCATCTTGGCAACAAACGTTTTGCTGTCAGACTTGTTGTAGAAGGTGTATCCACAGGTTTCCTTGGGATAGCCCACAAAGATGCACTTATCCGCCTTGGATTCAAGTTTGTCAGGCTGTAGTTTCCTAACATAAGCCTCACAACCCCAAATCTTCAGGTGAGACAACTTAGGTTTTGTGCCATGCCATTCTTCAAATGGTGTTGTCTTTACGGATTTGGATGGTGCCCTATTAAGAATATGAACGGCAGTTTCTAATGCATACCCCCAGAATGACACAGGCAAATCAGTATGAGACATCATTGATCGTACACTATCCAATAGGGTTCGATTACGTCGCTCAGCCACACCGTTTCTCTGAGGTGTGCCTGCCGGCGTAAGCTGTGGTACTATGCCACAAGACTTCAGATGATTGCCAAACTCGTGACTCAAATACTCGCCACCTCGATCTGATCGAAGGTGCTTGATTTTCTTTCCGAGTTGATTTTCGACCTCATTCTGAAATTCCTTGAACTTTTCAAAGGTTTCAGACTTGTGCTTCATCAAGTAAATATACCCATATCTACTCAAGTCATCAGTAAAGGTCACGAAGTAACGAAGACCATTGCGAGTGGGGACGTTCATGGGTCCACATACATCCGAGTGTATGATCCCCAATAAGACATCCGCACGCTCCATTACGCCATTGAATGGAGTCCTTGTCATTTTGCCCATGAGGCATTGTTCACATGTATCAAGGGATCCAAAATCCAATGACTCAAGAAGTCCATCCTTATGGAGCTTCTCCATGTGTTTTATACCAATATGACCAAGTCGGCAATGCCACATCATCATGTGAGCTTCATCATTCTTCAATCTTTTGGCCTCAATATTGTTAATGTGACACACGTCACCATCGAGATCAAGTACGAATAAACCATGCAACTCCGGTGCGTGAACATAAAACATTTCATCCTTATAAATCGAACAACCAATTGTATCAGACTTAAAAGAATAGTGGTCTCGCTTCAAGCAAGAGCCACTAACGATGTTCACACTCAACGCGGGTACATAGTAGCAGTTATTCAGAACTAAAACCAATCCCGAAGGGAGACTAAGATGCTTCGTGCCGACCGCCAAGACCTCAATCTGACAGCCATTCCCCACGCGCATCATCACTTCATCTTTGAGCAAGCGTCTACTATTCCTTAGTCCCTGAATGGAATTAGAAATATGAGCGACAGATCCTGTATCAAATATCCAGGATGTGTTCTCGGCGCTTGTCAAGAGAAGATCAACAATATGTATATCAAATATACCTTCGTCTCTCTTGGCGACCTTGCCAGCCTTCTTGTCCTTTAGGTACTTGGGACAGTTGCGTTTCCAGTGACCTTCACCCTTGCAGTAGAAGCACTCCACTCCGGGTTTAGGCTTGGGTGCCTTGGGAGGAGCGGCAACTGACTTTCCATCCCTCTTGGGGCCACCTCTCTTGGCCTTCTCCCGCCTTCTTGACTTCTTGAAGTCAGTGGTCTTGTTGACCATGAAGACGGCGTGCTCCTTCTTGATCTCAACCTCGGCGCTCTTCAGCATGGCAAACAACTCAGAAGGGGTTTTGGTCATCCCCTACATGTTGTAGTTCAGCACAAAACCTTTGTAGCTAGGGGGAAGCGATTGCAACACCCTATCAACAGCAAGTTCTTCTGGAATCTGGCATTCCAGAGCATTCCAACGTTGAACGTAGCCAGACATTTTGACTACGTGCTCACTCACGCTGCCGTGCTCGTCCATCTTTGCTGAGAAGAAGGCTTCAGAAGCCTCGTACCGTTCAGCCCTGGCTTGAGGTGCGAAGACCGCCTTGAGGTCGGTGATAATCTCATATGCACCCATCCTCTCAAAGCGTTTCTGCAGCTCAGCCTCCATGGAGTAGAGCATGCCACTCTGGACAAGGTTGTAATCATCAGTCCTGGAGAGATAGACATTCTTCTCGTCTTGACTGGCATCATCTGCTGGTGCGTCACCTAACGCGTCCTCTAGTACGTATGCCATCTTGAGGGGAACGAGGAGAATCCTCAGGGTGCGGAACCAGTTGGTGAAGTTTGTCCCATCTGTTTGCAGCTTATCTTTCTCTAGGAATGATCCTAAGTTGAACGAGGGGCGAGGTGCTGCCATCTACAAGGTTGATTCAAAAGGATACATATTTAGACTTTTGTTCATAATGTGGAGTTTCAATTTAATCTCAAAATTCTAGAAAGCTCCCACTTAGATAAACACCTCTCAATTTAACTAAGTGATTACACAATCCCAGCCCCCATACCTCCCCCTATCGTCACGACCATCAGTATGTGAACCAGGTAGGCCTCTAAGCCAATCACATCAGGCATGTGACTCGTGCTCGACCTTTCGGTCTCCTGTGTTCCAGGCCCGCATCTACATACGTCAAGCCTGCCAATCGAACCTTGATGTTAGCTGTTCAGCAAGGCCATATCTGCAAGTTTTACGTGGCTGCTAGGGGTTTCGAGAGAGAGAACCGTTTCTATCCTGCGAAAAACATGACACAACACCGTCTCCCATCCGTCTCTATTACACCCCTGTCGGGGCCCTCTATTGCAAACATCTTCGCATCGCTAATGCAGAGAGACATACACCCCCCAGCCACTTTATATGGTACAAGCCATATGTCAAGCGTGGAACCAGTCTCGCGTAAACGCGTAAGGTCGGTCGGGGGCCGCTTCATCAAACATTGCCGCAACGCTAAATGAGTACACGTGGGAGGATAACGAATGAAGATTCGATGCCCACATCCTAGATGTGTTCTACCTGTACAATACATCTACGCATAGCTAGCTCATGATACCACTGTTAGGATACGGGGCAGAAAACACAAAATTTTCATACCTACGGACCCGAACCCAAGATCTATGCTATGGTGATGTAAAGTAACAGAGGGAATCGGTGTTCATACCTTTGAAGACCGAAAGAGGGAAACGTTCTTGCGAACGTGGTTGGCGTAGACTCAGAACTACGACCTCCCTGTCATGTAAAAGACCACCACCGGCGAGGATGACTCCCGGTAAACCTCCAGCGACGAAGTAGCACCACAGGTGTAGTGCCTCGAAGAGATTATACACGTACGGTACAATCGATGTTCCTCCCGGGCCCCGAACCAGGCGAGCAGCGGAAGAAAGACGGCTACGGATCCCGACTCCAGCAGAGTGACGGCCTGCCTTATGGTGGAGAACTCCAATCCAGGTGCAGACTCCAAACAAGGGGAGTCCACTTCCGGGAAGGAGAAGGAGGAAGAAGGAGATATTGGTGTGTTGGAAAAAGGGGGGACTACCCCTCCTTATATAGGCCAAGGGGGGTGTGAGCCTCCTCCCCTCCCCCATGTGGGACTAAACTCCCAAGGGGGGGGGGTGCGCCGGCCATAGGGGGGTTGGGCCCCACCCTTGGCGCCAAGCCCAAGGGGGGAAACCCCCTCCTCCCCTAATGGGCCCCATGGGCCCATATAGCCTTTTCCCATTTTTTAATTTTTTTAATATGTTTTAAATATTTAATTCAGATAATTAAATAATAAAACATTATTAAAACAATTAAACTTTATTTTGAACTATTCAAAATGTCCGGAAACCATTCCGTCCTCCTCCGGAACTATTCCGGCGATTTCTCCTATTTCATCGATTGATCCCGTAACTGTCCTATGCATCAATTGCCCTTAAGTGTAACACCCTAATGGTCCGGGAAACAACAGACATGGTCGAGACTCTTCTCATTGACCAATGACTAGTCAGTTGGACCTGGTTACAATCCTTGATAGCCCCTGCGCTTCCATCGAATGAACTTCGATCGCTTTTGGAAACCGTTAACGATACGACGTAATCCCTTTGTGCTGCGGTACTTTGTTTGTCCGAGGTTTGATCGTCGGTATCCTACATACCGTGTTCACATCTTGTTCACAACAAACAACTTCTCTCATTCATGATCATTGCATCTCTTGTGACCTAGTCACGTCCTTGCAAGGTGTTGATGCAATATCACCGAGTGGGCCCAGAGTACCTGTCCTGTCACAAGGACTGACAAATCCCGCTCTGATCTATTAACATACTCATCAACCATCTATTTCGGAATACCCAAAGTGCACCGTTATAGCCAACATATTTCAGTCAGGCGGTGGGATACAAATCAAAGTCTCCTCATAGATGGTAATTACGTATGATCATTACGGTCTAAGGACTAAGCCATACGTTACAAAGTCATAGCAACGCTAAACTATGTGACTCGATCACATTGCAATACTTTAGGTGGGTGTACGTCCATCACATCATTCCCCTTAATGATATGACCTCATTGTCAATGGACTTAAGTGTCGCCATGATCAGGAAAGCTTGATCAATCAATTGCCCAATGAGATAGTTTACCCGAGTTAAACTATGGACCATGTTTTATACTACACCTGTATTAGTATTTCCAAGTAATACAGTTATAGCACAGTATAAAACGTATTATGAACAAAACGGATATGTGACAAATATCTTTATTAATTTGTCTCTAGGGCACATATCCAACACCTCCAACGGATAGAACTCAGCACGGATACCACCCAATACATGCTGGCAGTAACTAAGAGCTTCCGGAACTCGTTCAACTCGGCGACGAAGCAACGCAAACGCTCGAGCACGAGCCCCATCCTCCCAGAAGGGATTGCTCGCCTGCACACTAGGGTCATCAAGCCGTGACATCTCCGACTGAACGACCCTCTCTTCATCCCGAGTTCGCCCTGCCAGCACTTCGAAAGTCAAGAACTACGATCAAGACAAAGACGGCGAAAACCCACCAAGCGGAACTAAGCGAGCAAGCAGAGGCAAGACTAACCCCGCAGGAGGTCAGACAACTTCACCACCCACGAAGCAAGGCCCTCAACCACGGACTCGGCACGCTCACGCCGAGTACGACGAACGGCCATGGACTCCTTCAGTCGGACAACGTCCCGCTCAGCGTCCTTCAGCCGCAAGCAAACGGACTCATACGCACCCTCGCGAGCATCATCCTTCAGTGAACTCCAAGGACGAAGAAAGCCCGGAGTGGCCTACCGCAGGATAAACAAAAGCTATTTAAATTCAAACAATAAGAATAGCCAAAGCAGACATTCAGATAGAAGTTGCACAAGATCAATCGTCTCAACAGAGTCGCGAATTACAGACAAAAGTTTCCAAAAAAGGTGTAACACTACTGCACCTCCCCTTCACCTATGGCAGGAGGACCCTGAGCATCCACAACCTGTTGGAGGCGACGAGCCAGCCTGTCGGCTTGGTCTTCCTGCTCATCAGAATATTGTGGGATGGTCTCAACCAAGGAATCACCAAAGGAAACCCCATGCCCTATAAGGACGACCAGGGCCGTGGAAGAACCACTCACCACGCTCTCCGCCACCAGTTCCACCACATCTTTGCCATCAGGGCCGAACGCAGCAACCCGAGCACCCAGGCCATGGGGCACCTTCGTACCCTCCGGCATAAGGTGCTCGTACGCAAGACCCACAACATTGGAAGCCCGGGCACAGACGTCTTCGACCACTGCAACAGCATCTGCAACAGCATCAACAGCACTTTGAAGAATCCCAGACCCCGACGCAGCAGCTTCCTTCGGCTCAACACCTACAACAACTGCACCAAACAAAAAACGTCATGATATGGGGTGGCCCGATCTTCTCAGTAAGCGAACGGTGAATATGAGGGCGATGATAGATAACTTGTATGTAGCCGATGAACTCTCCTCGCTAGATCCCTGTTGCCAATGCGACAGCTTTCTACCCTTTGGATATTCACAACTTCACACACTTGCACAACGTAGCCGTCGACCACGAGACGGTAATTTGCAATCTACTAATTCCCAGTGGAACAACGGGTCACACAAATCTTGCAGTAGCAACACTTCAGATCGATACGAATTGAAGTATATGATTCAAGATGAAAGCTTGGAGCTATTCTCAAGAACTAGGGTTTATCTAAACGTGGTCTGACCTAAAATCACGTAGGGGGTCCTATATTTATAAGCTAGAGTGTCCAAACGGGGATACATGGGCCGCAACCCTTAATTCTGCGCGCAGGCATCGGGCAGGTCGGACGGTCCGACCTATAGCTCGGACGGTCCGGCCTCAGGACGGAAGGTCCGACCTGTTACTCGGACGGTCCGACCTAAGCCGTAAATGCTACTGATGTTTGGCGTCATAAGTCGGACGGTCCGGCTTGGTACTCGGACGGTCCGGGCCGAGGTCGGACGGTCCGACTTGCAATCCGGTCGTCCGACGTCTTCAACACTTCCTCCTTTTGTGTCGGGACCCGGGGTTAGCGTATGCAACTCCAGTTAAGACATAG
Source organism: Bromus sterilis (assembly GCA_950022295.1). Lineage (NCBI taxonomy): Eukaryota > Viridiplantae > Streptophyta > Magnoliopsida > Poales > Poaceae > Bromus > Bromus sterilis. The sequence continues at coordinate 14,728,692 of OX465596.1, forward strand.
TCATATGGAGAGCCGAGAACCGCACCCACTTGTCTAAGCAGACAAGGCCAAGCACTGAACATTCTCGGAAAGCATCGTACGTGAGGGGCATCCCATCCAGGCCGGATGATCAACTGAGATGGGTCCTCATCGTCCGCACACAAGTCTAATGATATGGGTGGTGAACTCCCATATTCAAAGACAAGTCGCCTCAACCATACTATCGACTATCTCAAAACTCTTACATAGACTTACTCCAGCCCGATCACTTAGTCGGGGTCTAGGGCGGGCTCGATCATACCACAAAGTGTGCACGAGACGGAGTCTCAAAAAATCGCATCGCGATGCCCCAAGCTGCGCACATCTAAGGGCCACTTGGTGTATGAAAGACCGCCAGCCAGAACACAACTAAGGTCTCGAAAACCCATACAAAGACATGCATGTTATAAACATACACGCAACATACATGCCTTGTATGAACAGTAGGTACCATTGCAATTCTCTACAAAGTGTACATATTTATTGATAACTCTTATAGAGTGCACACAGAGATCACATACATGTGATCCAACATTACATTACAAACGGAAGCAAATTATGTCTGAGTACAGACAAGTTTAACAAATGGCTTAAGAAGCCTTATTTAAACACAAAGCCCTCCACGAGGGAACCAGTCGTCTGACTGGGACTAGACTAGTTGGTCTTCAGTCGTCCAGCTCGATGAAGAAGCCACCTTCGGGGTCAGTGGCATCATCTAAAACAAAGATTAAGCAAACGTGAGTACAAAGTCGTACTCAGCAAGACTTACATAGGAGCTATACTACTCATGCATATGTATCAAGGTAAAGGGAGGTGGGGTTCATTTGCAGAAGTGCCAGCTTTGACTTGGCTAATCCTGAACTACGAATACCAGACTTTGTGGTAAGAAGCGTACACGAGTCCACTACTTTCTCCAACCAATACACCACTATGGTGCCTTCCTCGACTTCCCCGCGAGGAAGCACGCCATAGCACTCACACTTATCTTGGTGTGTTTTAGAAGTATCCGGTTCAAGTTATCTAATAATCAAGCTAAGCTTTCCAAGCAGTCCATAACCACGGACGCGGCTATTCGAATAGTTTTGTTAACCTTGCAAGGGTGTACCGCTACACACACATGACCATCATTTACCGCCTTTGATCTCGACACAATTCAAGGGGTGCCGGCGAGGATGCTCACCACAACTATTACCTCATAGCCTATCTAGTCCGAGAAAGCCGCCTACTTGGGTTGGTTACCACTATCGTGAACCCGGCCGGTTTACCGAAGTGGACCCAAGTGATGTGTGCGTGGTGCATAAGCCGGTCTCGGATGAGCCGTTCTCTCACTTAGCATCCAGGCCACAGACCTACCAGAACTCCGAACTATTGCGACATCTGGACATCGAAAGGGATGAGTTAGTAAGTTGAGAGGGGTCAGTGAGCCTAATGTGTGGTTGTACTCTTCATCTTGGATCACCACACAAGAACTCATACTAGGGCGGTGTTCAACGAGACAACCCACCGTTTACTCCTACACAGCCTCTCATCGTTCACCTTGTATTAGGGTCGATTCACCAACACTTTTCTACCATCATCAACATGATCATTCCCATCCCGACTCACATCACAGTAACAACATGGTATCATACTAAGCATGCAATAAGCAGTAACATTGCAGGGGCCACATGATATCAAACAACTCCTACATTTGCTAGGATTGTGGTTTGCTTACTACTGTGACAAAAAGATAGGTCATGCAAAGGAATGGGTTCATCTATGCGGTAGAAACGAATCATGGTGATCATCCTAAACAATGCATAAGCGAGAGATGAGAGGGAAGTGGGATTTTATCGACATGATCAATGGGGGTTTGCTTGCCTTGCTGACGAGGTTCGGGTTCGGGGTCTTCAACGAAGGTTGCAACCTCTTGCTCCGGTTCCACCTCTATTCGACAAACAAAGAACGAAGTAGCAATCAATATGAATGCAATGCTCAATCACATGAATGAATGTTGAAACTTGAAGTATAAGTTTTGATGTGTGAGTCAATTCCATTTAAGTGGAGTATATTGCATTTGAAATGCAAATTCAAACTCCACATTTGAATTCAACATTAACCAAGTTGTATGTGATATGGTTTGATCATTTTGAATCATCTTCAAATGTGTATGATATGCCTCTGATGTGTGATTGAAATGTAGCATGTTGCCATGGTTCAAGTTGCAAAAATATTTGATTTGAATTTGATTTAATTCCATTTAAATCAAATAGAAAATGCTACTGATCACATTTTAAATTCAACTCAAACAGAGTTGAAAGTTGCATATTTGGAAAGATAATTTTCTCCTGATCATTTTTCATATATTATTTGTCCAAATTGGAGTTAATATGAATTTTCTATGAATTTCCAAAGTTTCGGGTATTTTCTGGAATTTCTGGAATTTCTTTAATTCATTTTGTTTTTATGGAAATTCATAAAATGATTTATTGCGTCAGCTGACATGTGGGTCCAGGGTGTCAGTGACTGGGTTAATTAACCCGTGGGTTTTAATTAATCCAGTGGCTTAATTAAGCCACTGGGCCCACTGGTCAGTGACCCAGGGGTCACTAACTGGGTGATTAACAGGGGGGTTAGAGCTGACACGCCGGCGGCTAAACGCCGGCGACTGGAGTCGCGGCGGCGATGCACGGGATCACTATTCCGGCCGTCATTTGGAGCGCGAAGACCACCAGATTGAAGCCCTCTCCCGTGCGCGTCGAACTGAACCGATTCCAAGAGCTGGGGTGCACGGTACGCTCGCCGGCGTCAACTTTTGCGGCGACCTAGCTACGGCCATGATCGAGATATCGTTCCAGGGCACGACTTGAGGCGAGGCTAGGCTGGTTCGACGAGGAAGAACACGGGGAAGAAGATGGACAACAAGGCGGGCTCGATTACTTAACGGGTGGACCTCGCCATGGATCCCGGCGGCGAGGAGCTTCGGCTCTCATGGCGGATCCGGCTAGAGTGAGTAATCCAGGGGGAGAAGAGAGGGGTTTCGAACCCGAGCTCACCAGGAACTCAGTAGAGGTGGTGGCGAGGGCTGGGGTGGCTCAACGGCGGCGGAATTGACGAAGTCCTTCACGGCGGCCGGCGGGAACTCGAGGAAGAATCCGGCGTCTACGTGGGCTCCGGGCTCGATTCCTTCTGCAAGTCGGTGAAGACGACGACGACGAAGCGCTTGGACACAGTCTTGGGGCTTCTAGGCGTCAATGGCCACGCGTGTGCTCGACGGCGCTCCGGCGTGTTCCTCGGGCGGCGATGAATCGGGCGAGAGAGGAAAGGGAGGTGTTCCTGGAGGGGGGGGGAATGAAGCAGGGCGGCTCCAGGATGCGTCTGGACGAAGAGATAAGCTCGGGGGGGCCTGGACGCTCGAAGGCGTCGCAGTGGCGTCCACGGCGTCGGCGCCTCGCCACCGAGCTGCTTGGCATCGCGGGGTGGAAGACGACAAGGGGGTTTCGCGGGCTGGGCTGCGGGAGAGGTGAGTTGGGCCGGGGTGGCCCAGGTAAGCGGGCCACTTTCCTGTTTTTTTTTCTTTCTGTTTTCTCTTCTGACATTTGTTCTGTTTAGCTAAAATAAATAGCTAAACATTTTATTAAATGCTGAAAACTTTTATGTGGCCTCATAATAATATAGACTAGCCACTCATAAACTTTCAACATTTTTAAAATTCAAATGATTTGAATTTTAAATCAAATAGGGGTATTTCTTTAATTCCAAGGCACTGTTTGAATATTTGAAAAATCTATGAGCATGGGGTGGGTCCCACATCACTTGATAGGTGATCACACTCATTTATAAGACTTTTCAAAAATCTAACATGAATTTTTGGAGAAGATTTTTATTTGGCCTTTTGAATTAATTCATCTGGGGGGGGTTCCTTCTCCCATTTGGATTTTGAAGTTGATTTCCTTTGAAAATTTGACATGATGCAAGGTTACTTGATCCTAGCACATTACCTAACAGAGGGTTCTGACATTTTTCTTCATATTCTCGCGACTCTCTCCTCGTGCAACTTGCCCTTGTTCCTTCTCTTCCTCTTGTATAACTCCTTGGTACCTGATAACACATATATACGAGGACTTAGGCAGTATAAAATCCTCACGAAGTAAAACATGAAATTCTATGAGGAATAAGTTCACCTGTTGTTCTAGTAGCTTTGCACGAGCTCTTGTAACAGGTCCAATTCTGATTTCATTGGACTTAATCATCATTGGTTCTTCATTAGGTGTTGGAGGTGCAAGGGTACTAGGGATGTCCTCATCATCTCCCCCCCCTTCAAAAGGCGTCGACCTCGACGCTCCAAGGTCATCTCCATCGTAGGGTGACAAATCAGCAACGTTGAAACTGTTGCTAGCACCTCCAAACTCAGCAATGGGTATATCAATCGAGTAGGCATTGTCATTGATCTTGGCTAACACTTTGTAAGGACCAGCACCACGTGGCTTCAACTTAGAATCCCGCATCCCTGGAAACCTGTCCTTGCGCAAATGCACCCAAACCTTATCTCCAGGCTGAAAAAGAACTTCCTTCCGTGACTGGTTCCGTGCAGCAGCAACGTTCTTGCCTTGCTTCTCAATAGCCTCTCGAGTTTTCTCATGAATCTTCTTCACGTAATCTGCTCTTTTGGATGCCTCCATATTAACTCTTTCCTGCAATGGAAGAGGCAACAAATCAAATGGCGTAATGGGCTTAAAACCATACACCACCTCAAAAGGACAAAGCTGAGTAGTAGTGTGTATTGCCCTGTTATAAGCAAACTCAACATGTGGCAAACATTCCTCCCATTCACGCAGATTTTTCTTGATCATAGTGCGCAACAATTGTGACAATGTTCTATTCACCACCTCCGTTTGACCATCAGTTTGAGGATGACATGTAGTGCTGAACATCAACTTTGTTCCTAGCTTTCCCCAAAGTGTCTTCCAGAAGTAGCTCACAAATTTCACATCCCTGTCAGAAACAATTGTCTTGGGCACTCCATGCAAGCGTACAATCTCCCTGAAAAACAGATTAGCAACATGCGACGCATCGTCGCTCTTGTGGCAAGCAATAAAGTGTGCCATCTTAGAAAATCTATCCACTACCACAAATATACTATCATGACCATGTTTAGTACGTGGCAATCCTAACACAAAATCCATAATAATATCTTCCCAAGGTGTGGTAGGAGCCGATAGTGGAGTATACAAACCATGAGGCTTCAACTTGGACTTTGATGTGTGGCATACAATGCAACGACGAACAAACCTGTCCACATCACGCCTCATCCTGGGCCAATAAAAATGATCAGCAAGCATGAGTAGCGTCTTCTCACGCCCAAAGTGACCCATCAAACCTCCAGCATGTGATTCCTGCAACAAAAGCAAACGCACAGACGATCCTGGAACACAAAGTTTGTTAGCACGAAACAGAAATCTATCATGTATGTGGAACTTTTCCCATGCGTTTCGAAGCACACACAAACGATATGGTTCAGCAAAATCAGGATCAGTTGCATATAAATCACACAAGCTCTCTAAACCAGGAATTTTAACATCAAGATGTGTCAATAACATGTTCTTCCTAGATAGAGCATCCGCAACAACATTATCTTTCCCTTTCTTATGTTTAATGATGTAGGGAAAAGACTCAATGAACTCAACCCATTTAGCTAAGCGCCTATGCAAGTTAGATTGCGCCTTCAAGTATTTCAAAGCTTCATGATCAGAACGTATGATAAATTATTTTGGCCACAAATAATGTTGCCAAACCTCAAGAACTCGAACAAGTGCATACAATTCTTTGTCATAAACAGGGTAGTTCAATCTAGCACCAGAAAGTTTCTCACTGAAATAAGCAATAGGTCTACCTTCTTGCATCAACACACCACCAATGCCTATACCACTAGCATCACATTCAACTTCAAATTGCTTAGCAAAATCAGGTAATGCAAGTAATGGTGCAGAAGTAAGCAAACGTTTCAGCTCATCAAATGCAAGGTCTTGGGCAACACCCCAAACAAAAGGTACACCTTTCTTAGTCAATTCATTCAAAGGTGCAGCAATAGTACTAAAGTCTTTCACAAAACGTCTATAAAAACCAGCAAGACCGTGAAAACTTCGTACTTGGCTAACATTCATGGGAGTAGGCCAATTTTGAATTGCCTCAATTTTAGAAGAATCTACTTCTACCCCATGCTTAGAGACAACATATCCCAGAAATATGACCTTATCTTTTGCAAATGTGCACTTCTCAAGATTAGCATATAATTTAGCATCACGCAACACTTGCAAAACTTGTCTAATATGATCAGCATGCTCAAATTCAGTGCGGCTTTAAATAAGTATATCATCAAAATACACAACCACAAAACGACCAATAAACTCCCTCAAAACATGGTTCATTAATCTCATGAAAGTACTAGGAGCATTAGTAAGACCAAAAGGCATAACTAACCACTCATATAAACCAAACTTAGTTTTGAAAGCAGTTTTCCATTCATCCCCTTGTTTCATCCTAATTTGATGGTATCCACTACGCAAATCAATTTTAGAGAAAATAGCAGCACCACTCAATTCATCAAGCATATCCTCTAAACGTGGAATAGGATGGCGATATCGAATAGTGATACTATTTATAGCTCTACAATCTAGACACATACGCCATGTACCATCTTTCTTAGGAACCAAAATAACAGGCACAACACAAGGGCTAAGACTGACACGAATATACCCTTTATCCAGAAGTGCTTGTACTTGTTGTTGAATCTCCTTCGTCTCTTGGGGATTGGTCCTGTATGGTGCCCGGTTGGGAAGTGTAGCACCCGGTATAAGATACTTTTGGTGCTCAATACCACGTAATGGTGGCAATCCCGCTGGTACCTCCGCCGGAAACACATCATCAAATTCCTGCAAAACATTAGACACACCAGGAGAAAGAGGATGATTATCGTTAGAAAGCAAGACCTCGCCTTTGTACATAAGCACAAGTGGCATGGCTGTAGGATCCTCACTAGATTCTCTCATGTCTTCTTTGGTGGCTAATATAGGCAAACTAGACTCTCTCGCACTTTTCGTTATAGAATCACGCACAGCTATTACATTGTTCTCTCGTGTGGGTCCTAAATTAACTTCAACTTTCTGACGAGACTCATTCACAATTTGCTGTGGAGACATAGGATGGAGAGTAACTTTCTTGCCCTTGAACTCTAAGTGATATGTATTGGCTCGGCCATTATGTTGCACATGGCGATCATATAACCACGGCGACCCAATAGAAGATGGAAAACTGTCATAGGCACCACATCAAAATCAATGGAATCCTGGTATGGGCCTATCTCAAAATTCACGCGCACCATATGATTCACCTTCATCTCACCACTGTCACTCAACCATTGGACATAATATGGATTTGGGTGAGGTAAGTATTTCAGATTCAGCTTGGCACATAACTCCTTGCTTGCGAGGTTGCGGCAGCTACCTCCATCGATGATCACTTTGCAAGCTTTGTTGGGACCAACTAATGCCTTGGTCTGAAACAGATTACAGCGCCGAGAATCAGCATGTGGCTGCACAGTGAGAGCACGTTGTGACACAACAATAGTAGGAGCAGGGGACGGAAAAGCATCCATGCCTTCGTCACTATTGTATCCTTCATCATAAAACGCGGCTGGGTCTTCATCATCACCGGTTTCATACTCGCCGGTTTCTTCATTAATGAACATGACCTTTCGGTTCGGGCAATCTCTCTTGAAGTGGCCTGGATTACCGCAAGAGTGACAAGTCATCTCGCGATTGCGAGCTGTAGACATGTTGGAGCCTGCACTAGCGGCAGGAGCAGCCGACTTCTTGGCCATAGAACCATTGGAGGCTGGCTTGGAAAGTGAAGAAGAAGCACGAGTATTGGCACCATAGTTCTCCATAGGCGCGGCAGACTGTATCCGTGGAGAAAATCTGCTAGATGATGTGTATTTGGCCTTCAGTTGTGCCTCTTCTGCAAGCTGTGATTCAGCCTCCCTTGCAAGATGCAATAGATCATTCATATTATAGTATTGGTGATGCCGCACAATACTTTTGATGTTAAATTTCAGCCCATGGAGAAAACGTTGCATAGTCATCTCAACCTCTTCACGAACGCGTGCACGCTGCAGCAACATCTCCATCTCCATATAGTATGCATCAACGGACATAGTACCTTGCTTCAATTGTTGCAATTTATCAAAACTGTCCGTCAGTAATTTGTGGGAACAAACCGAGCTTTCATGGTGGCCTTCATGTCACGCCATGTACGAATAGGCTGCCCATCGGTTTCTTGTATCTCGGTCAACACAATCTCCCACCAACGCAAGGCATAACCGTCAAACTCGGAAGAAGCAATCTTGATCTTCTTGTCCTCCGAATAATCATGCAAACGCCATAATTTTTCCATCTTAAGCTCCCATATGAGGTACTCTTCCACATCCGTGGAACCTTCAAATTTGGGGATGTTAAACTTGGGCTTGCTCAAAACATCTTCTTCCTGAATAGGTAGACGGCGCACGCCAAAACCAAGCGGGGGTTGGCGAACCGGCCCTTGAGCACGATCACGCCCTTGATTGCCCCTCAAATCAGCATTGTCGCCATGGACACTACCATCATCTTCCTGAGCGTCAGGTTGGCTTTGTACAATAGCTTGTATGCCAGTGACAGTTGTTGTTGCATAGTGGTGACTGCAGCTTCAGTCGCGTCCACTTTCAGTTGGACCGCTTGAGCATTTGAATCAATCGCATTAGCGCATTTAGTCAACAGCCCAATCAAGTGATCACGGAGACCTTCATATGCCTCCCATGTAACCGGCGCATCCTTGTCCTGTTTCTGCATCACATCAAAACCACTTTGAGACATGATTAGTAGGTTAGTGCACTAAATCAAAATCGTTTGGTGGACACTCACAACTCACTCAAAACTAACAAGAAAAGGTGAATCTTACCGTTCCAAAGTGAATAGTAATGCGTACCCGTTCGGATGGAGGACTAGTGCACGGATGTGATGAAGTGAATACCCGGGTATAAGAAACCGTCACACGACAAAACATGATTATGTAGTGGAGTTATAGGTATGGATCCCTATCGACACCAATTCACAAACCCTAGTGCTGATCGTATGCCAAGAAGTTCTACAGGAACACACGCGGGGGAGAACAACTGGGCAAAAGCAACTATGAAATTGAGCGCACAATATGTGTGGCGGAGTAATGCTCGTGTTGCAATTGCACAAGAGAGAAATTCTAGCAAAAGCTCAAAGTATACGTGCACAAGATTGCTCAATCGACTAGTGCTATGAACGTGGTAGAAAAAGGAAACTCAAGGCTGCACAAAATATGTAATCAACTTAGCCTTTTCTGTCTCTTTTTGCTAGGATTTTTGCTCAACTCTTTCCCTTTTTTTGATTCTTTTTGCTCTTTTCTCGTTCTCTTTTTTTTGAATTTTCAGACTCAACGTGAAGTAAACAGCAACCCAACTCAACTTTGAACAAACCACTTGATGCACTTCAAAAACCGATAGGAGCAGCCCGAAGAGCAAAGATATGATAGTCTCATAGGAAAGTGCTACACAAAAGAAAGGGCTAACTATGGCTAACAAACGGAGACACAATCTGAGGGATAAAAGACAAAGAAACAAACTGACTTGACACAAACCAATCTAACACGACAAATACACTCCGACTTGTGAGACACAATTATAGGAAAACTAAGACTCGATCAAAAACAAGTTACGCAAACTGGACGACGATCAGCAACTAAAACTTGGAAAAGATGCACTCTAGGTTATGGAAAAAACACTAAACCCTAATATTTTTGTATGGCTTTTTCTGGATAGGACGAAACAAAACGATCTACGGGGGATTTGGTGGATGCTTACCGAGGGAACACTGGAAATCTGATACCAAGATGATATGGGGTGGCCCAAGATAAAATCTGATACCAAGATGATTTGGTGGATGCTTATCGGGGGAACACTGGAAATCTGATACCAAAGGCAAACAGTGGAAACAGCAACAGTCAAACACAGAACTTACACACAAGCGAGCCCGCCAAGGTGCGAAGACGTCTGCCCTCGACTGCCTCCACCTGAGCACGTGCGTCCTCAGCCTGGAGAAGGCGAACCAGATCCTCATGTTGACCATGCAGATCCGCCTCCTTGGAAGCCAAGGCAGCCTCGATTACGGAAACAGTCCTTTCCGCCTTTTCGGCTCGTTTCTCAGCAGCCTGGCGACGACCTGCGAAGCAAAAACAACACTCAGAAACAACAGGCGAAGCACCCAAAAGCTCAGTAGCACAAGAATAAAAACTTACTATCCATAGCAGATAAGGCGTCTTGGGCAGACTCATGGGCCCGTTGCCAACGCTCAGCATCAAGAACCAAACGCTCACAGTGCTGGAAAACAGGCTGCAAGAACCAGGCAATCAGGTGTTAATTAAAGGAAAGACTACAAGCAACTGCAAACAGTTACTTCTAGCCTCGGGGGCTACTCCCATCGGGAGCACTGCCGTGCCCCCGATGATAAAACGACAGACACGGATCACCTTACCAGCTTGGAGACATGGTCGAAAGCACGGACTTTTTCTTCAATTGCCAGACCAGGACGGCCAAAGTACAGAGGACCAAGATCGGCCGGCCTAGGTTCAGAAGCAGTAGTACCAGGCGCCCCAGAAGAAGGTACACCGGGAACTACACCCGCAGTCGAAACAACAGGAGTCGCCGCCGGCCCAGATTGGCCAGCGGCAGCCGAGTGGACCTCAAGATGCTTAGCTGCCGCCCCAGAACTCATCGACTTCAGATCAGTAGCAGCCGCGCTGGTGCACGAAACAGCCGGAGCAGGCGCAGCACTACAAAGTAAAACATTATCAGACGAAAGAACAAAGACAACGGAACAGGCACAAATCACGCAAGAATCCTACCCGACGCGCGCAGCACGAGGACGCCCCAGCCTCCCAAGCCTGGCCCTCTTGAGAGGAGGGGCCGGGGCAGCAGCCGAAGGTGAAGGACCAGCAAAAGGAGCAGCAGAAGAGACGTTATCACCTAACGCAGCATGATCTTCAGCACATAAAGGACGTGATCGCTTCACCCGAAAGGGACTCGAGTCCTCACTATCCCCAGTCTCCACTAGAACAATCTCAGCATTAAGATCCGGCGCAACATTTTCAGCTGCGGAAGCATCAGGCTCTTCAAAAATATCGGCGTCCTCCGGCTGTGGAGGGTTACACGGCACTGGAGCATGGCCCTGCAAGACAAGCAATGTCAACAACAAAACGAAACCAGGTACTCGTCCAAGCAGATGAAGGAACATGGAACCAACCGGCTGCGAAGGATGATCAGAAGCATATGGAAGGACAAGGCGCATCTCGGAAATACTAGAGAACTTGGTCACATGCTGGATGCGGGCCAGCAGGTAATCAGGTTCTAGCTCTTCAGGCGAGCATCTCGTCGAGTCATTAAGACCCTTGTACTTCCACATAGGGTGATCTCGATGCTGCAATGGTTGAACTCGTCTCCCAACAAAAACAGAGATAAGTTGACCACCAGTCAAATTATCCTTCAACACAGAGATCCTCTCCAAAAATGGGGCCAGCACGGATGACTCCACTTCGGTCAAAGAATGAGACCACGAAGACTGTCTGACCGCCCGAGTGCTCGGATTGAAAGTAGCAAGACCAAATTGCTGACCAACAACGAAGCGATCCTTCAGATAAAACCAGCCCCTTCGCCAGCCACTAACAGAATCGATCTTCTCCAAGTCAAAATACGCATGTTTATCCCCAATGGAGATACCCACTCGACCCACGGCGTACTCAGAGTTTGTCCTTTTTACACTAAAAAGGCGCCTCCAAAGTCCCCAATGGGGATAAATCCCCAGGAAAGCTTCGCAAAGAGTGATGAAACACGCAATGTGCAAAATCCCGTTGGGAGTCAGGTCATGCAACTGAAGCCGGTAAGAATACAGCAAGCCCTAGACAAAAGGATGCAGCGGAAGAGCAAACCCTCGGTGGAAGAAAGCCTAGAAGCATACCCGCTCGTTCGCCGCCGGCACTGGAATCGACTCTTCACCAGGAAGGCGCACATCGCCCTCCACCACCACGCCATCTGCGACCACTGCCTCTAGATCTCCAGCCCCGAACGCGGAGCGCTCCCACTTGCCGGACATCTTGGCCGACTCGATAGCAGCACGGGAGCGCTTGGACATAGATCTCATGGCAGGAGGCAGAAGAGAAAAGACGAAAGCCCTGGAACACAAAGGAAGCAGAGAAAGAGGAGAAAGGCAATGGCTGGGTAAAACATAAAACTTACCCAGCCACACGGTATTTAACTCACAGAGCCCCGCAAGAAGGGTCACAATGCAACGGTTTCTCCCAAGTAAAACGTGGCACGATCCCATACAGAGGCGAAAAGTATGGAAAACCCAACCGGCGCAATAACAACACCGCCCACTACGCGCGCAAAAAGAGGACCATGATCGCGCGACGCGAAAATTTCGGCGGGATAGCGCCAAGTCACTTCACATAACAGACCACAACGGTCAATAAATGGCAGAAGACCACGCCAGCGTCATATCATAGTAAGGCGTACTCAGTACACCATCAAGGCCCAAAGATTCCATCTTTTCAGATCTTTTCCCAGGGAAGAAAAAACATCTTACTCCCATCGGGAGCGTACATCATAAGAGTCCCGGGTGCTCCCTCACCTAAAGGCCAACCATGTGCTCGAGTGAACACTCGCACCAATGAGAGTCTCGGGTGCTTCCTCAACCCGACGCAAGACAAACAAAACACTCGCCAGGACCATACGGCGCTACGAGTCTCGGGTGCTCCCTCACCTCAAGAGCCAAAAATGGCATTCGAGTGATTACTCGCAAAAAACCCCCCGACTGAGCACTCGAAACAAAGCTCTTCGGGTGAATGAGTGAACAACTCGCTTGATGTTCTGTTCCAAGCGGGTGCAATGCTAAAAAGGCTCTGCGCCTCAAAAACACACATTCCTGGAACACGATACACTGTGCCCAGAAGCCACGCAAGATTAGCGTGTAGGTAAGACCCCGCTGCGAAGTACGGCCGGGCTGGGACTTGCCGAAGAGCGATTTCACTCCCAACCTTTCCCATGCGCAGAGCATGATAGATAAGCCGTGCGGACGCGTCTTAGGCTACAGACATTACTGGCGGCAAATGAACACCGTAAGACCTGAAGCGGCCGAACTTTTTCTCGACACCAGTGTTCCAAGCTCATGTCGAGGGACGTGGGTTTGATTGGGCTACTGTGGTATTTTCCCTAGTGCAATTCACCAAGGCTCGACCCGTCGACTCCTTGGGCCCTTTCAGCTTAGCATCCCTCGAAACAAGTTTTGTCATGGCCACCAGACTGCCAGCGACCCACGGATGAACCGTGCATATCAATAAAACGACAAATGAATGTACTCGAGTCCCTGCGCGACTCTTCGAGTCCCCCAGGCACTCGGGGGCTACTGACGAGGGGGTGACCCCACGACTCCTACGGATGAGCCTACCTGGTGTCCATGAAGGCAGAAGGCCCATGAAGATATGGCCTCAGCCCGCTAGTTGGTACCGACGTAGGAGTCTGCAACTCGCAAGGAAGGTGCGAAGACCTGCCGTGCGGAGCAAGCTAGGGTTAGGAAAGCATACTTTTACACGTAGAGGGACTCCCCGAGACCTAGCCTGGTATATAAGGGCTAGGAGGGGTGACGCCAAAGACATCGAATCTTACTTGTAACCCTAGCCTTGAGCGCTCCAGCCTTGGCCTCCACTGTAATCACATCTCCCCAATCTATAATATCGAGCAGGAGTGAGCCTCCTTGTTTGCCGACGAGCTATCGTCCAACCTGTGCCTCTCATGACTAACCCAGGGTCCCTGACCATGGGATTTGCCGGGGTTGATCCCCGTCAGCTACGTTATAGTCCTACTCATGAGGAAGACCGGTCTCAGAGGCTAAGGAAGAAGAAGAAAGTTTCTGCGGTGAGAGTGAAGGGGAAGGGGAAGGCGCCAAGCTTCATTGAAGATGATGATGTTGAAGATGATAATGTCGAAGACCCGCCGAGGAGGAGGAGTTCAAGGAATGTGGGTCGAAAGTAGCACTTTGAACTTGAACTATTTGTGGTTCGTATGTATGCCACTTGAACTATGTGTGTGTGGTCCTATGTAATGCGACTTCAACTATGTATGCCACTTTGAACTTGAACTTTGTGTGGTCCTATTTATGGTGGTACTTTGAGAAGGTTGATGGTTGTGAAATTGATGCTGTTATATATGTTATTTTTGAGAAACTAGTTACCAGCAAAATGATGTTGTTATATATGATCATGTATGTATTTTTTGAGAAGCTAGTTACCAGCAAAATGATGCTGGTAGAAATCTGAGAAGGGTAGCGCCCTCAGTGGTGGCGCTACCCTTCGAGCATCTCCACAGCCACACATTGGCTGGTAACTAGCGCCAGGGGGTAGCGCCATCGGCCATGGCGTTGCAGCACAGAGGGTAGCGCCACCAGCAGTGGCGCTACCCTTCAAAAATTTCTCAAAATCTTTCTGTAAGGCTACTGGAGATTGGCACATAAAATTGAGAAGGGTAGCGCCAGAGTAGGTGGCGTTGCAGCACAGATGGTAGCGCCACCACCAGTGGCGCTACCCTTCGATAATTTCTCAAAATCTTTCTGTAAGGCTACTGGAGATTGGCACATAAAATTGAGAAGGGTAGCGCCAGAGGAGGTGGCGTTGCATCACAGAGGGCAGCGCCACCAGCAGTGGCGCTACCCTTCGAAAATTTCTCAAAACCTTTCTGTAAGGCTACTGCTGTTGCAATATATAAATTAGAGATGGTAGCGCCAGGGTTAGTGGAGCTGCACTAGATAGGGTAGCGCCGTGGTCTCTGGCGCTGCCCTTCGAAATTTTCTTAAAACCTAATGTCACAATTTGTTGGACTTGGGGCACAATTATTTGAGTTAGCTCCACCAGCTGTCCTCAAATGCTAACAAATATGATCATCTTAAAGTCCATCAAATGCTAACAAATATGATCAAGACTTAGTTCATGCCATAGTTCACATAATTTCAACACATAGTTCATCCCATAGTTCACGACATAGTTCATCACATAGTTCCTAGGCATAGGATTACAACTCAAATGGACCCACGACGATGGTTCTTTGCGTTCTTCTCAAGAAGATCTGTCAAGTCCTCGTTGTCCCCATCGTACGTATTAGCCTTCATGGCATAGATATCCGCCATGCCTTCATCGAAGGCTTTTCCCTTCAGCTTGCGCACCTTCTCCAGTTGCGCCTCAAACCACGAATTGCGTAACTTCAGTGTCTTCAAAAGACAAACATCTTTACACCAACATATATTCGTTGTCGGAAGAACACCCCACCTATTGCGCTTCTTGGCCTCTTCCGGGGTCTCTCCCGAGATGAACCAACATGTTGAATCGTCAGACATGCCTACGAGCAAAAAGTTAATATCAAATTAAGTAAGTAAAAATCATGGAGTAGAGAACAATAACAATTATATTATTACCTATCATGCATGACTTCGACCACGACCACGACCACGAACACGACCACGACCACGATCACGACTATCGGTAGGAGATATACCAAACCAAAACCCCATCCTTTCTCCCCATGGAGGAATATAATGGGCGCCACCACCACCACCATTACCTCCACCACGACCATAAGCAACACCTTCTTGGCTAGGACCTTGTTGGCTACGAACTTGTTGGCTACGAACTTGTTGGCTACGAACTTGTTGGCTAGGACCTTGTTGTCTAGGACCTTGTTCGCTACCACCTTGTTGGCTCGTGCTTGTGTCATTTCCTTTTGATCTCTTATTTCGAGTACAACCTCTACTATTATGACCATGACCATTACACTTTCCGCAACAGACACTTGAACTAGCTTCTTGGAATAGATGGTTGTTCCAACCTCGCGTGCCTCCTCCACCCCATCCATCCATGTCACCCCTAAAGCGTTTTGCTTGGCGTCTTCCACGTTTCACCAACCTCATTTTGGGATCGGGCCAAAGTTGAATCCCGTGATACTCCGGCCATTGTGATTGGTCAAAGTATGGGTGAAGTCTAGGTGCCCAAACCTTCTTGGTCGTCTCTATCGTGAATTCAGACTCTCTCACGGTGAGCGGATGGTTGTAATCCACATGTCTAACACGTGCCGCCGCCCGCAAGTGTGCGCATGCGAGATGAAGCAACAAAGGCCTTTGGCATGAGCAATCACATGTCCTTTGAGAGACACAAACGCCTTGCCTCCGTGTTGAACACCATCGCTTGTTGTGCCTCCTGGCTCATTGACTTGGTAATTCCATTCTTCATTATCAAAAAGTATTGGCTCAAGGGTGTCCGCCTTCCTTGACTGAAAATGTATCCAATCGGTGACCTTCGGTGGATATTTGAACTTAATCTTCTTCTTGTTATCTCCTGCAATCTGCTTATCCGTTTCCTCCGAGTAATCAAGGAAATACTCTCTCAACTTGTCATATGTATATTGAACTATTGATGTGACCGGCAATGCACGGACACCCTTGAGCACACTGTTGAATCATTCTGCCATGTTGCTTGTCATTTGACCATACCTTCTTCCACCGTCGTCAAACGCTCGAGCCCACTTCATCAGTTGAGACTCGTGCCTAAGGAGAAACTCTTTACCGCCCGCCGAAAGATCACCTTTTGTGACCAAATTGTTGTACAATCTATAGAAACGAATCTCGGTGTAGGCGAGAGAACAATCTTGCAGACGGTCAGACAAGTCCTTGTTGCCACATGCCCTATAGAAGTTTGACACAAAATGCCTCATGCACCATCGATGGTGCAACCTCGCATGACCTAGAATATCAATCTCCACCGCATTGAGAATTCCTTGATGACGGTCTGAGATGACACACACTTCTCTTTGAGGTGGAATAACTTTGGTCCTCAATAGACGCATAAACCACTCCCAGTTATTGTTGTTCTCCGCCGAGACCAAAGCAAAAGCCAAAGGCAACAACCAATTATTGGCATCATTGGCTATTGCAACCAAGAGTGTGCCCTTGAACTGACCGGTCAAGAAAGTCCCATCAATAGAGATTACCGGCCTACAATGTTCGAAAGCCCTTTTGCATTGACCAAAGGCCCAGAACGCATGGCCAAATACTCTCACGGTTGCACCTTTATAAGTCCTTGTTTGCGATCCACATGGCTCCACCTCCACCACCATGCCCGGACTAGTTGCCGACATCGCTCCCAACAACCTAGGGAGTCGGTTATAAGCTTCCTCCCAATCACCATACAACATTTTAAACACGGCTTGCTTCGCCTTCCATGCCTTCCCATACTTCACCGTCAAACCATATAGATTTTTTACCGAATCTATTATGTTTTGGATTGTGAGTGTTGGAAGATTCTTAACGGTGTTGGAAACTTTGTATCCGATGAATTCGGATGTCAATTGTCGATGAATGTTCTTCACCTTGGGGTCATCGATGTTCTTGCCACTACACATGTGAGTTGACACACAACTTGATATGTGCCATTGAGGACCACCTTTATATGGTCTTGCACGAACAATCCATGGGCATCCATCCTCCTCGCATTTAACCGTGAAACGTTTCTTCTTGTCTGAGTGAACCACCTTGTAGGGGCGAAAATGCTTGACCGCAAACTCCACAATCCATATTTGGAATTCTAACAATGTATCAAACGTCAAACCTTCACGAATTCCATACTCCTTGGCCTTCTTATCCCGCACCGAACTACTCCTTGGTCCAAGCACAATGCTCGTGCCACCATCAACAACGGCTTCATCCGCGTGGCTAAGATCACGGAACAATGGTGTCCTATGATCCCGACCAAACACCTTTTTGAAAACCTCGGCCTCCTTAGCCGTGAAGCCTTCTTCATCAATGTCCTCTTTGGGACCATCATCATCCGAATCGGATGCATACACTTGGCTATATATCTTTTCATGGTTCTCGGTGTCATTGGTCATGTCCTCTTGCGCACAATATGCGTCCACATCTCCAACATCATTGTAACCAAGTTCACCGTCAAACATATCGCCCTCATTCTCATCATACTCCTCTTCCGATGGTTCACATTGGTTATTTGCATTTTGGCTAGAAGGTTGGCTAAATTGATGTTGGGTCATCGGATCTTGTGTCATCTCATCATGGCTCAACGCAACACGTGACTCACTCCGAACCGGGCTACTACCAACATGTGGCTCACTCCGAACCGAGCTACTATGGTTCAAGTCCAAAGCAACCTTCCTTGTGGCAAACAACTCGAGAGCCTTGTCTTGTGATTCCGCCACCACCTCCTTGTAAGCACTCCAACAAAGCTCGGAGTTGACACGCATAATCTTCCAACGAATATGATGCCCGAAACCAACAGTATGCCTTCCCTCTAACTCAACAACATCATTTTGGTGAGTCCACTTCAATTCTTCCTTGCATCTTTCCACAAGCTCGGCATAGGTAGGGCTATGCTCAAAAACCACCACAACCTCTTCCTTATCAAACTCTCCATTGCCTTTTATAAATGCCTCCTTATCCACATGATGCACATTAATAATCCTTGCCATCTAAATAAAAACATATTTATAGCACCAAAGTGCATCAAAGATTAGCAAACACAATCCTTGACATCTATTTTTGTACACAAGTCATCCTTGCCATCATTTTTTGTACTTAGCTAAGCAATTAACTTAACCCTAATTATTAGCCATTAACTTAACCCTAACTAAATCTAGTCAAATATCAAACTCTAATCTACAAATCCTATAACCCAAAAGGTTCCTAGCCATCATACAACTCACCACTAGCCAACACAACAAGAATAAAGCATTCATATTACACCAAATCAAATTTGTAGAGTTTCCAAGATTTAAACAAAAACTACACAAAAATGAAGATTTCAACCGGAGAAACGAAAGAGATTGAGGGAGAGTACCTTCTTCCATCCAGGGGGGGTCCAAATCCACCAAGAAATCACCCCAAAAGGAGAGATTGGAAGGGGGGCCATTTGAGGGGAGAGAGAGCAAGAATGGTTGCAGATTGGAGAAGAATGAGGTTGGGGTCGCGGGTGGGTGGGCCCACCTAACTTATTTGCCCAGGAGGGTAGCGCCACTTCTGGTGGCGCTGCACTACATAGGGTAGCGCCCCCACTGACGGCGCTACCCTATCAGCCTCCGGACCCCACTGCTCAGAGCCTGCGGGGCCCCCTGCCACGGTGGCAATAGGGTAGCGCCACTGCCCACGGCGTTTCCCCATGGAGGGTAGCGCCACCGCGGCTGGCGCTACCCTATTGGGTTAATTTTGAAATTTGTTTTCCCAGAGGGTCAAACTGTGCTGAAGTTTGATGAAAAGGTCAAAAGTGTGATTTTTGCCCACAAATGGGGTGTGCCATGTGATGTGACCCACTCACGCCTGGGACGAGATTGGTATCCCGCATTACCACCTTTGATCAGACACCTGTCGAATGCAAGTTTGGTCTATATGGATCGTAGCCTGTGTTACATCTGATTTTCGTTTGGTCTATATGATCACCATTATCATCAAATTTGTTGGTGGAATGACTTTTATCGCATAGAAGATGAACTTGGAAGGATGGATGTTTTATCTTGTAAAGCATTGTTGAATAATACTACTTTCGCAATAGTATAGTCTTTTCTAAGGGTATGCAATAATATAGCTATATGCATCGCTTTGATTGATATATATATATAGAGAGAGAGAGGGGGGGTGTCCTGCTTAACAGAATCAAGGATAAATACAGAGAAGATTTCTCCAACTGGATCAACATTTATACGAATTAACATGACTACACATATTGTATTCACTCGTGCCGGTATTGGCTAATTTTTTGAAGCATTGTAATTTGTACTATTATTAATAAAATGCCATAGAACATTTGTTCTAGGGTCGCGATAACTGCCGAACGTCTGGTGCAGACCCTGTCAGCCCGAACGGTTTCGTTCGTTCGCGTTCTAGCAGCGCTCGAACGATTTCGTTCGGGCCAACCTTCCCAGCGTCCGAACGTGCGTGTGGTTTCTGGTCCGGCTGAGTGGTTTGAGCTGCTTCCATGCATGAATGATTTGAGTTGTACGCATGAATAATTTGTGATGTTCCCATGCATGAATGGTTCGTGGTGCAGGCTGCAGCCGCACTGCTTTCACCGTAGCTACTAGCCGTCGTCGTCGTCGTCGTCCCCGTAGCTTACCGTTGTCGCCGCAACTGGCCGCTAATGTCGTCGTCGTAGCTTACTGTCGTTGTCGCTCGCCACCTCCATTGTCGTCATCGATGTAGCTCATCGCCGTCGTCGCTCACCGCCATCGCCGCTCACTTTAGCTCGAGCAACTTGCCGCTTTCGTCACTGTCTCCGCAGCTCGACGCTATCGTTGGCATCGTCGTCATTGGCGTAGCTCGCGTAACTTTCCTCTTTCGTCGTTGTCTCCGCAGCTCGACGCCATCGTTGGCACCATCGTCGTCGTCATCGTCGTAGCTCGACACTGTCCCGTAGCTTCTAGCCGATGTCATCACCGTAGCTCGTCGTTATCGCCGCAACTTGCCGGTGTCGTTGTCGTCATAGCTCGCCGCTGCTCACTGCCGTCGTCGCCTCCATCATCGTAGCTCGTTGCCGCTGCTGCCTCCATCGTCGATGGAAAATTTGCCATGTTTTACTGAATTCAAAATATCATATCCCGCGTATAAGAATTGCCATGTCCCACTACGAATAAGGATTGACATGTCCCATACATAACGAATGTCATGTTACACATAATATCATGTCCCCTCATATAAGAATTGCCATGTCTTATATATAACGAATATCATGCCGCCGTCGTCGCCGTCGCTTGCCGTCATCGTCATCGTTGTACCTCGCCGCCATTGTCGCCGCAACTTGCCGTTGTCGTCGTCGTCGTAGCTCCCGCGGCTCGCCACCGTCGTCGCCTCCATCATCGTAGCTCGCTGCCGCTGCCGCATCCATTGTCGATGGTAAATTTGCCATATTCTATTAAAAAATAGTCATATTCAACAATTTCAAATATCATGTCCCGCGCATAAGAATTGTCATGTCGTACAAAATAAGAATTGCCATGTCCCTTATATAACGAATTTCATGTTCCACACAATATCATGTTCCGCAATGTAAGAATTACCATGTCGTACAAAATAAGAATAACCATGCCCCATATGTAACGAATGTCATGTCACGCAAAATAAAAAAATGTCATAGCCGACAAACAAAAATTGCCATCTCACAAAAAAAATATCACACAAAAAATAAATTGCGATGTCCTACGAACAAGAATTGTCATGTCGTACAATTAAAAATTTCCATGTCCTAACAATAAGAATTGCCATGTCCTGCTGATAAGAATTGACATGTCGTATGAATAAAAATTGACATGTCGTATGAATAAGAATTGTCATGTCCTACAAACAAGAATTACCACGTCTGATAAATAAGAATTGCCATGTCCTACGAATAAGAATTGTCATGTCCTATGAATAAGAATTGTCATGTCCAAGAAATAAGAATAGTCATGTCCTACAAACAAGAATTAGCATGTATGATGAATAAGAATTGCCATGTCCTACAAACAAAAATTGCCATGTACTACGAACTAGAATTGCCATGTCTTACAAACAAGAATTGCCATGTACTACAAGAAAGAATTGCCATGTCCTATGAATAATAATTTCCATGTCCTACGAACAAGAATTGCCATGTCTAATGAATAATAATTGCCATGTCCTACGAATAAGAGAATTGCCATGTTCTACTAAAAATTTCCATGTCCAACAAAATAAGAATTGCCATGTCCTATAAATAAGAGTTACCGCGCATCACCCCCCAACGTCGGATATCTTTTCGGGGTTCACGAATCGTTGGTGCAACTCTCTAGGATCCTCGATCTATTACTATAAATTGTCGTGGTCATATAGTAGATTCGCCGCCACCGCAACACCACAACACCGACAACCGCTCCACCCCGAACCACATCCCCATCCCCCGCCGTCGCAGTTGAGGTGCGCCGGAGAATCTCCCCGACGCATATGTATCCCAAGAACCCGTCATACCGCGCACCATCACCCCACCCCCCTCTTGACAGTCGGATATCTTTCCGGGGTACACTGGTCGTTAACCCCCCCCCACACACACACACACACACATCCCTCCCTCCCGACGGATATCTACTCTACGCAGCTCTTCGAGGTGCTCGCCGATGAGTGAAAAGTATTTGGAAAAAATGGTAGCTTTAAATCTAGCGAAAAAACAGATGAAACAAATCATGGCAATTTTAGTACAAACTGCATGGCAATTTCAGTGTGAATAGCATGGCAATTTTTGTTCGAAAAAAAAGTTGTCGAAACATGCCAATATGGGGTCTTGTTTCGAAGATCTCGTCGCGACGGATTTAATGGTACAAACGGAATTTTGAACGGATCTTTTATTTGAGAGATAAAACTTTTTAAAGTTTGAAAAGTCTAAAAGCTGCACTTATCTGTATGGCAATCCAGCCGTTCGGGCGTACGCACGGACCGAACTACATTAATTTTCTGACGTCATCAGCGGTCGCGCGCGGTGATTAGTGCAGATGATCGAACGGGGAGATGTCGTTCGGGCGGAAGAGACCGAACCGAACGTGTGGGGGTTATCATTATCCTTGTTCTATGGTTACAAGCTTCAAAAAAAGGGCAGGGGGGCAATCCTTTTCGGAAAAAAAAGTCTCATGCCCTTGAATTCTCCTTCTAAAATTTAATTACGCCGAACCCAACACACAATAAAAGATAGAAAAACATGGATCGACGGTGAGTGGCGGCGGAAAGACGAGGAGCAGAGAGCAGACTCGTGAAATAGAGATGGAGGTAGAAGGGGAGGCCCAGATGAAACAATGGTGAATCCGAAAAGCACATCAAACATACTGTACTGCGGAAATCCAGATGAGGAAGCACTCGGAGTCGTCGTTGGAGATCAAGTCGGCCATGAACAAGGTCGCGGCTGAAGACAAGGGCGAAGCATCGTCGGAGACCGAGCATCACAAGGCCGTATTGGAGTCGTCGCCGGAGAACCTCATCGCCACGAGAATAAAACAAGAGACTCCAGAATCAGATTGGTTGGACGAAACAGAGGAAGCCAGAGAGAGACGGACGAGCGGAACCCCATGGAGACGGTTAGGGTTTCCACTTCCGCAGCCGCAGACAGCACAAACTTAGAGATCGAGGAAGCCAGGGACATGGGAGAGGACTCCGAGACAACAGAACTGGAGATGGGGGAGAAGACGCAGGCTGGGCGGGTCTTTGAT
This sequence comes from Bromus sterilis, assembly GCA_950022295.1. Lineage (NCBI taxonomy): Eukaryota > Viridiplantae > Streptophyta > Magnoliopsida > Poales > Poaceae > Bromus > Bromus sterilis. The sequence continues at coordinate 14,752,051 of OX465596.1, forward strand.
CTGTACCTTCGCGCCATGGAATCGAATTGGTCCAGATTGTTCAGCAGCCCCTGCAAAGATACCAGTGAGTAAAAACATGGATTCATGCTGCTGCTCTGCTCATTGTACGTTAGGACTAAAATTATCTAAATCTTCCTTTCTAGATTTATAAATCTACGAGTAATGGATTTACATTTACTTATCTGAATCTTCTTCTTCTTTTCTGTGAGCTGCAGCGTCATTGAGTCCAATGCATTTCACACACAGTGCACCGGGACGCGCCCCTGATGCTGCTTTCGCTGCCAGCGCCTTGCAGATCTTCTCTGTCAGAGTCGCTGAAATAACAGATGCTCTTGAGTTGAAGTGGCCACTGCATTTGTACGGCATGGTTGCCGCCCGTGATACCGTGGATCACAACCGCAACATTCTCTTCCTCCGTGGAAGGAATAACTGCCAAATCCTCACTCAAAAGGTAGTATTCCCTCGGATCCATATTAATTGACGCACACTTAGTATAATTCACCTCACATTGTTCCTCACGGTTTCTCTTTACTTCTTTTTTGCTTGCATTTTTTTTGTTTTGTTGATTCAAATTGTTGGGAAATGCAGGATTGTTGTTTGCAGTTGACTGGCCCGTCTCGTGCAATTGTCGCTATAGATCCTGTTGACATTGAAATCAAACTGAAAGTAAAGGGCACAACAAAGTCAGAAGATAGGGTGTTAATGCATCAGACCTTCAACTACAGTGGCGGTAATGAGATCACCCTGTTGAATGATTTCTGCAGAATTATGTTACAGTGTGCGAAATTAGAAAAGACAGTCCAGGCAACTATAGTGAGTGTCCGTGTTCTGAATTGGAGGAAGAAGAAATGGCCTTTTAAACACGATGGTAAAGTTAGTTGCATTGCCAAGGGAGCTTCTAAGCCCGTTAAACCCCAAGGTGAGCAACCTGAAGAAGAGCTTGTGCTTCAGGATCAAGTGACGGCTAACAGTTCAGATGGTTACCTTGATCTGTCAAGAAATGTTGTTTCTGTAGAGTTAAACGGAAAGCTGGAAGTTATCATCCGTGCCTCCAAATCAAGGTCCCCCAAATCACTTGGTCATGTCATCTTCCCAGCGCAAGAATGCAAAGTAAGCCGGGGCATATGTGATCTTGGCGCCCATAAGGTGGAGGTTACCGTTGCTTGGTCCATGCTTATCCGAGACAAGTGGTATATGTCAAATGAGGGTTGTGTTGATGGCCAGACGTTCGAGCATACCGCGAAGATCCGAAGTCGGAAGCACGCGGAGCAAACATCGGAGACTGCGTCGGCGACGGAGAAGGTTCGGGCTGAGATATACTCCTTACTCAATCTTATCTCCGAGAATTCTATGAAGCTGAAGCCTGAACCAAAGCTGAGAATTAGTGAGTACAGCATCAGCGAGGTACAGATCCACATGGATAACATGTACAAAGACGTGACAAGTTTGCTGCAGATGATGGAGAAACAGAACAGGGAGACCTACTACAAATATGGATTGAATGCAATCTTCAATGAGTTGGATCAGCTTTGCACCCGGTTGGATCAGATGGGGCATCTTAGTTACAATGGTAAGGACGAGGTGTCGCCGAGGATTTCCTCTTCCACAGAGATAAAATTGGAGATGGGAGAGGATGCTGAGATGAACAAGGTGCTGACTGACGAGGAGTTCTTTGCTAGCTACCGCGACGGCTGGGTATCGAATTGGTCCAGATTTCACGGTACCTTCATAGAGACGAGTGAGTAAACTTCTTCATTCAAGCTACTTATCTGCTCATTGTTCGTCGCTTTTATTCTTTACTAATGCATGTATCAATCAAGCAGAATCCTACATTCTTCAGTAAGGGAAGATATTCATTTGGTTTACTCATAGTTGCTGATTGAATATTCTCTAAACAGTCTCTTTTTTTCATGGCTGCAGCGTCATTGAGTCCTATGCACTTTACACACACTACACCGGGACACCGCCCATTTTCTGCTTTCGTCGATAGCACTCTGCAGATCTACTCCCTCAAGGTGGCAGAATTAGAAGACGGTTCTGGCTTGAACTGGCCACTGGAAGTGTACGGCGTGGTTGCTGCGAGAGACAACGTGGATCACAATCGCAACGTTCTCTTCTCCCGTCGAAGGAATCACTGCCAAATACTCACTCCAGAGGTCTGTATACCATTTTTCTAATTTCTGTTTCCTGGTTCTTTGATTAGTTATGAACACATATCATGCAATTGCCCACTAAACTGCTAGATAAGCAAAACTGATTAATGAATGGAAAATGCAGGATCCTTTTTTGCGCTTGACTGGCCCGTCTCGTGCAATTGTGAGTCGGGAACCTCTTCACGTGGAAATCGAGCTGAAAGTGAAGGGCGGAACAAAGTCTGAAGATAGGTCGTTGATGACTCATTTCTGGTATTACAGCGGTAGTCATTGTGGGTTATGCACTCTATATACCCCTCTCGAAGGAGACTTCTGCACAATGGCGTTAAGTTCAGAGGAGGTTCATGATTCAGTCCAGGCTACAATCGTCGGCATCCGTGTCAGTGTTCCTGAAGGGAAACCAAGTCCTTTCGAATATGGCGGCCGAGTTGTTTGCTCCTCTCTGCCTCAAAGGAGATCCACGTTGCCTGCTTCTGAACACAGGACTGATCCCTCATTTCGGAAAGTTGTGCTACAAGATGGAGCAATGAACTGTTGTTCAGAGGGATACCTTGATCTGACAAGGCAGGTTGTCTCTGTAGAATTATGTGGAACGCTTGAAGTTATCGCAGAGGCCAACTCGCAATCTGGAGCTCTCGCTGGTCATGTATCCATCAAGGCCCAAAAATGTAATATAACTCAGGATGTGTGTCATCTTGGTGACTCTCAGTTGGAGATCACTGTTGCTTGGTCCGCTCTTGTTCGAGACAAGCTGTGGGTCTCGAGGAAGGGAAGAGAGGAACTGTGATGGTGCTCAAGCATTATGAAAGCTGGTAGACTATGTTCACTTGCTTCACAAACGGAAATATTTTTTCTAACTCGGAATATTTTGTTCATATGAAACGGAGTATAGACTGAGTTTACAAACATAACTCTGAAAGTCACCAGAGCATGCTGCAAAAAACTAGCGGGTCCATATTCCATAGAGCTCTTTAGGCTAAATCATGTGCTACATCTGTGAAATTTTTGACCCGAAGAAATCCATGAAGGGGCGAATGGATATCTCCCTACACATTTTTATCGACCTCTCTCCAGGGGCTTGAAGGAGATTATTAACATTAGATGTCTTTGTCATAGAGAGAGCTCGAGAAAAATGTATAGGGCGATAATTGAGCATCATTCCACTTTTGGTGTCCATATTATCCTAAATCAAATTATTGTTGCTTTCTTTTACAGCTTGTTTGGCACCTCTCTTTTCATTTCATTTCGTGGAAATGAAATGAAATGAAATCTATGTTGGGATTTCATTTGGTTGAATCTCGATTCCAAATCCAAATATCATGTTTGGGTGACACTACAATTTATCAATTGAAATTAAAGGCGTTCTTTTTCTTTGGTACACCCACCCACCCCCCTACTAAACATATAAAGGGCAATATGAACCTTTAATATTTTTCGTATATGTATTTTTTGAGGGGTTGTATATACGCCATACGGGTCTATTTAGCGTGTGAAGCGCCGGCGGTTGTAGGCTTTGGGCGCACACGTACCCCACCCAATTGAGGGGTTGTATATACGCCATACGGGCCTATTTTGTTGGTCCATTCCACTGTTTTTTTAATTTTAATACGCAAAAATATTACACGCAACCTTTGCCTTATTTAAGGCCGCACTAACCAATCGGATAACTAACAAGTTGTGTTAATGCAATGTCTTCGTTTCTTTTATATTTTATTCCTTTTTTGTTGTTGTGGATTATTTGTCCACCGATTTTTTGTTTCTCTCTCTCTCTTTTTCAAAATGATTTTTTAAAAATCCAATGATTGTTTTTCAAATTGATGAACCTTTTCAAGTTTGTTGACCTTTTTTCCAAATCGATGAACTTTTTCCCAAATGGGCCCATTTTTTCATATCCATCAAATGGATCCAAATTATTTCCACAAACTCACATCAGCATGGCAAACAACCATGCAAAAATATTTATTGATTCGATATTTTCTAGATTTTCAAGATTATTTCGATGAAAAAACCCTAATATACTAACTGAACGTGACACAACGTGCGTACGGTATCTCAATTCATTCAAATTATGCACGGAGGGTTACCATGAGCATGCCAACCTACCGGTAAAATTTGGTATCATTCCATAGAAGATAGGAAATACACCATATTCAAATGTGGTGGTTCGGGTAGGCCCAAAAACTAGTCTTAAAAGTTTTTTTTTCACATTCATCAAATGGATCCAAAAAAATTCCACACACTCGCATCAGCAAGGCAAGCATCCATGCCAATTTTTTTTTTATAATATCAGTTCCCATGATTTTTCAGTGAAAAACTCCTAAAATACTAACCGGGTGTGACGCAACGTGCGTACGGTGTCTGAATTCGTTTAAATTTTGCATGAAGGATTCCATGAGCATGCCCACCTCCCATAAAATTTGGTATCGTTCCATGAATGATAGAAAATACATCATGTTCAAAACTAGTGGTTCGGGTAGGCCGGAAGGACTATTTTTAACAGACTTTTTTCACATCCGTCAAATGGGCCCAATACATTTCTATACACTCGTTTCATCATGGCAAGCATCTATTTAACATTTCATTGCTTTTTGACATAATATGAAATTTCTATGATTTTTCTGATGAAAAAAACCCTTAAATACTAGCCGGTCGTGATGCGACGTGCATACAATATTCGAATTCGTTCAAATTTTGTATGGACGGTTACCATGAGCATGCCCACCTACCAGTAAAATTTAGCATCATTTCATACATGGTAAAAATACATCTTGTTCAAAAGTGGTGGTCCGACTAGGCTGAAATGGCCAATCTCAAAACACCTTTTTTCACATACACCAGATGGAGCCAAAAAAAATGCACACACTCGCATCACCATGGCATGCATCCATCCCGAATTTAATTGCCTTTTGAGATTTTTTGAGACTTTTAGGGTTTTCCGGTGAAAAACACGTACAATATTGGCCGAACGTGACGCAACATGCATACGGTGTCAAAATTCGTTCAAATTTTGCATGAAAGGTTAGCATGGGCATCCCATCATGCATGGCAAAAAAATACATCATGTTCAAATGTGGTGGTTCGAGTAGGGTGGAAGGGCTAGTCTCAAGTCACTTTTTTTAATACATTAAATGACCTAAATTTTTGGGAGACACTCACATCACTATGGCAAGCATCCATGTCGAATTTCGTCGATTTTTAACAGTGTATGAATTTTAAACACTAAACAACTAGCCGAACGTGATGTAACATACGTGCAGTATTAGAATTCTTTCAAAATTTGTTGGAGGATAACCATGGGCTTGCCCACCTGCTCGTAAAATTTGGTATCATTCCATGCATTGCAAAACATATACCATGTTCAAAGGTGTTCGGTAGGTCATAATGGTCTGTCTCAAAGCATTTTATTTCACATCCATCAAATGGACCGAAAGGTTTTCACACACTCGCATCATCATGACAAGCATCTTTGCAAAAAAAATTGTTATTAGACATTTTATGATTTTTTCCGGTGAAAAAACCCTAAAATACTAGTCGAACGCGACACAACGTGTGTATAATGTCAGAATTCATTCAAATTTTGTATGGACAGTTACCATGAGCATGCTCACTCACCAGTAAAATTTGGTATCTTTTCATGCATGGCAGAAAATACATCATATTCAAAGGTGGTGGTTCGGATAGGTCGGAAGGACGTATTAAAAAACTTCTTTTTTCATATCCATCAAATCGATCCAAAAAACACGCACTCGCATCATCATGCAAGCATCCATGCATAATTTCATTATTATTTTTAACAAAATATGATTTTCTAGGACTTTTCCAGTGAAAAGACCCTAAAATACTAGCCGAAGATGACACAACTTGCATATGGTGCCCGAATTCCTTAAAGTTGTATGGAGGGCTACCATTGGCATGCCCGCGTGCTGACAAAATTTGGTATGATTTCGTGTATGGGAAGAAAATACACCATGTTCAAAGGTGGTGGTTCGACTAAACCTGAAGGGCCAGTCTGAAATCACTTTTTTTCACATCCATCAAATGAACCCAAACTTTCACCAAAAACCCCTAAAAAGTTCATAAATATTTATATTCGGAAGTGCTTTGAGACTAGTTATAACCGGTGCTAAATATGAAATAATGTACGGTGTACAAATATGATTATTGATAAATATTTTATATCATCTTTTAAAATTTATAAAAAATTGCTTGATGTAATTTTTTACAAATAATACATGATTTTTAAAATAATGCCACCATTTTATAAAAAGTTTTAATGAAATATTATTTTGATTATGTAAAGTGGTAATTTAAAAATTTCAAAATATCCAAGAATATAAATTATTTCAATTGTGTATGAAATACTGATGATATGTCCTGCATGTCAGCACGTGTGGTTGAACGTAAAAAATAGGAAATAAGACCATCATGCCCTTCATTATAAAAGGGTATCGGTTAATCTCAGCCTTCATGTAATTAGGGAATGTACCGAAGGAGAAGTGTTGAAAAATGATATACACATCATGTTTGCCTGCCATTTTGGAAAAAAATTATAAACCCAGACCAAGCATGGATCAATCACTACTTGACTAATTGCTAAGTTGCTAGTTGCATGCCTTCAGATGTACATAAATAAAAAAAAATATTCACTCTCATTGTTCCATGATAGCACATACTAGAAGAAGGCATTAATTTGGGAATTAAATCATCTAGGGGCTGCTGACCAAGAAATCCAAGGACATTAGATGTACCATATGTCGTACTGTTCACACGTGACTTTCCCAAGGCAAGTCACCTGATCTCAAGCGGACTGAGATCAGGTGATTTGTCGTGGGAAAATCACCTTTGTACTGTGTGCAGTGACTGAAAGGCCAAGTGATGATAAACTAATGAAATCACAATGCCACAATAGATCAATTCACATGGTAAGATGAACCCTCAGTGCAGTGTTAAGCTCATAGAAACTTAATGAACTAGAGGATACCCCGCGCGTTGCTGCGGGAATCGATTGAAATATATTTTGGATGATTTGATTGTATGAAACATGAATAATTGAATTAATAATATATAAACTCAAAGTAAAAAATACATGTTATACTACATTCGTTTTATTTTATTATTGTGAAATTGAAAATATTTATTTAATATAATGGAAAACTTTTTCATGCATGTTGAGGGTGGCACGTGTCATGAAATGAATGTGTGCATGAGAAAAACTAATAATAAATAGCTTGTTCTCATGCATATTGTGGTGGACTTTTGATGAGGTGGCATGTGTGCATGTTAAGAGAATAGAGATAGTGGGGAGCAACTTCTTAAGAATTAGTAGATAGTGGGGAGCAACTTCTTAAGAATTAGTAGATTAGTCCTGACAACTGTTGTGGGCATTCATGTAGGTGTTCCTTGGGAAAAACCAAGTTCTTTAGGCCTCAATTGGTTGCACGGGCAGCAAAACCAAGGGAGGAAACCCCCCTAGTGAGGGGGGTTTTGGGGTAGGTGTGATCCCATCCCACCACGGGGGAGAGGGGGGGGGATTCCCTAATCCTTGTTGTCACTTGGTGACAGAGGGAGAGGAAGGAATGTGGAGGAGGAAGACGACTGAGATCACGACGTGACGGAGATAATTCTCGCGATGTCCGAGGGTCGGGGTGAGGAGCCTGGGGATTACACGCGCAACCATAGCCGCAAAGGTTTATTCACCAAAAATTTACCGAAGTCAGATAAATTCGAACAAAATTCATTAAAATTCGGTCTCAAACAACTGAAACCCTAACCCTCAAACTACACAAAACAGCACACCTGTGATCCCCTGACCATCCTCACCATCGACAACAAAGAGGACGTCGGTGGAGGAGAGCCACCAGGACTCTTGAAGCAGCGGCTAGGGCTTGAGTCGTGGAAGCGCAAGGAGGAAAAGTGATCCTGTTAATATGCAGATGCCTAGATTTTGATAAGCACGCTATAAGTTGATCGGACAATTTTGCACACTGATTAGACTGAAATAGATTAAACATCAGGCACAACTCGCAAGTATCGTGTATGAAGCAGTTTCGATTAGATTATACTATCATACTTTTGGCTCTTTCCAAAAAAAACCTTTGACACAGGGCGAAGGTAAGTTAACCATGAATAAGGAATGGGGGACGCTAGGCGTCAGCCGGCTGATCCGCTGGAGGGATCAGCCGCCTGGATAGCCGTCCAATCAATTGATTATTAGCCGCATGATTAAACGAGTCAGCTCACGGACCAGTTCACGGACCGGTTATCTCTTCACGTGGGCGCTGGGCCTTATCTCTTTTCATGCACCACGTTTAATCTTACAATACTGTCAGCGACTTCACATACATACTCTAGCGACTTGTCTATCAAAAGTACGTACACAACAAAATCTAAATTTGTGTGTTAAAATACATTGGATCGTTACGGGCTTTGCAACAGCTTTTTCGTTGTGATCAAATCATTGCAACAGAACCTTTGTTGCAAAGCTCTGGGAAAGATTATTTTACGTTAAATCATTACGATAGCTTTGCGACAGAACTTCTGTTGCGTTTAAGCTATTGCAACAGGACTTTTGTTGCAAGTTTTTGAAGCGGATATTTTTTTCATGCATTGATTTTTTATTCTAACCTTACTAGTACACCGTACAAACTTTTGCAACGATCCTTTTGTTGCATTCGAACCAGTGCAACAAAAGCCTTGTTACAAAGCAGCGCAAAACATCAAAAAATATATTTATTAGTTCTAATTAATACAGTATGCAGGCATTGCAACATATGCGTTGTTGCAATCGTACCTTTGCAACATAATCTCTGTTGCAAAGAAACTCATATTTTTTTCATCACCGTAGCAAGTCTTGCAACAAGATAGCTGTTGCGAACTAATCTTTGCAACAACATGTCTGTTACAAAAGACAACTGACACCATGGGCTGGTTCACACGTCTCTATTCCCGAAGAAGAAAAGTGAGCACACAACTCTAGGTGAGGGACCGTTGGCTGCCTCCCGTGGTGTGCGCGTGCGTGAGGAAATAGGAACGCGGTAGTGGGGCCGTGTGGACACGTGTTTGGAGAAGAAGGTGGGGCCGTGTGGACACGTGTTTGGAGAAGAAGGCGGTCGATGCGTGCAAGATATCAGCCGGCGGAAAGCAAACCTTTTCCATAAGGGATTCCACCAGTCCACCTGCAGATCGTTCACTGATTGGCCAAAAAAAAAGTTGGTCCAACATCCTTTAGATACTTCTATATAAATAATGGTTGCTAGCAACAGTCAAAACTCAGCATCAAAATCGTAAACAAAAAGGATGATCACCCTACAAGCAGAGACTCGCAATGACAAAATTGTATACGCTAAATAACTATTCATGCACTCTACAAAATGACCGAGAATTTACAAGGCAAAACTGATGCAACAAAAGGAACATGCTATTGCTCAGCAAGTCTGCTCGTTCCCTCTTTATCTCTTGACTATATGACCTGTTGGATACAGTATACAACCTAGCCTAACTCGCAATGCCTATTGCTTCTTCGTTTTGTACAGATGACACACTCCACGCCATTGCTTGAGTACCCTGCTCCTACCTATGCTAATGAATGGGCGTCATCAATCTATAAGCAAGTAATGACTTAACATCAATGGTTTCCTCATGACTGAAGAAGTCCGTCACCTTCCCAACCAAGGCGTAGCATCTGATCCACAACCTTCAGGCTCAACTGCAACATTACCAGTTCAATCAGAAAGAAGGTTCAAAGTTGCATAAGTCAAACTTACATGCAACTAGCAAGATTCTAATTAGGTTAAGTGCTCGCATTAAGGAGGTGTTACAATTGGATTGCTGATGCAAAATTTATAATGATAAATGTAGTATACTCACAGCAGGATCAGTGAAAACCATTAGACCCTTATCGGCAGTAGAAACTAGAAGATTAGTGTTCTCTCTGTTTAATGCAATTGCTGTGATGTCCTGGCCTTTTCCCAGCTCCAATGTATGAAACACCTAACAGGAAAATGTTTCTGGTAAGACTTCCACCAAATGATAAACAGAGTAATCAGAAATTTAGCTTCAGATTTGTTTTCTTTATTAACCTTAAGTTTATGCAGATCAACAAAGCAGACAGAAGGCACATGAACAGATTGCCCGATTTCAGTTTGCTCAGATATATCATCCTTGCGACTTGGTTTGTCGGACTCATGATCTGCTGCCCCAGTATTGACCTCACACTTGTAATTGCTGGACGAACAAGTTCCAATGAGGGCAAAATGGCCATCCATAGAAATCTCAATGCAACTAACTGCCCCAGAAAAAGGTGATAGAACTGAGGTAGCAATAGGGAGTCCATTGACGGTGAAGGTAGATAATCTTTTATTTGATTCACTCCAAACCAGAATGATTCCCTGAGAAGACAAGGATACAGCATGTGCCTCCACTGCATGAATCTTCCTTATCAGCCGACCTGTCCGCAAAGAATGTAGCACCACACCTGACATGTTTGACGAGGATACAACGAGTCCCAAGTCTGGACTAACTGAACAGCTAATTACTTCTCCAAGGTGTCCTCTTAACACATGCATAGGACCTTCAATTCGACACTTTCTGCTTTCTAAAAGGTTGCTCATGCTACTAGGACTACTAGGAAGAGGGCTGCGAGGTGTCCTTGGTGTTGCGGGTGGAGGTTCAGGAGCATTTTTCTTATGTATGAAACCTGCCTGATGAATTCTCCATAATATAACTGTAGTATCTCGAGACCCTGTCACAAGGTAGTTGCTATCAGGGGAAAGTGCAAGGCAGGTCACAGGAGCAAGATGCCCAGAAGCACTTTCAATTGTCTTTGCTCCATCTGCGGAGATCAACTTCACCGAACAATCCGCATGCCCACCTATTGTTAAAAAAAATGGTATTAGAGATGGCGCATTAGCACCATCATGGAAAGACCAGAAAATAATAGAAGCGGCTTAAAAGGACCATAGCAGAATTGATAAGAAACATCTGGAATGCCATTATAAAGGGTGTGCACTTTGGCCTAGAAATCTACCAAAAATCCTAAAAATAATTTAGATTCAGCTTCAGAACTACTGTACAGAAGATACAAAGTAAGTCAATTTTTAGGCGTGAAAACAAATAAAGAAGCCAGTGTTAATCCTGAAAGCCTGTATCTCCTGAATTTGAAGTTTTTTCACAAGGTAGTGTTAGTGTACGTGCCTGACAAGTGTGCAGATGATAAATCAAAAGGACGAACAGTGGGAAAAAATAATCACCAGTGATGATGTCTTTGTCACATGTGACAGCAACAATAGCTGAACTACGGATTGCAGAAGCAGCAAATGCTATAGCTTTTGGGAACTCATAATCTTCTCCAGAACTAGTGGATCCTTTGAAAATACGCATGAATGCACCACTTGTTGAACTCGCAGCATTTCTACCATGATGAAAAAGGAAAGGTGTCCCTTGACCATCTGGAGTATTTGGTTGCCACTGGTGAAGTGCCACATGCGCCGCGGGCACATTTATATCTACAACTACAATAGAATCATTTGATACAAACATTGTACTTGCAGGGACATTGCAGCGTTCTGGATTAGGCAGTACATAAGATTTAAGTTCACTTGGATTCCGGAATATGGTCTGCAAAGTAAATCATGAGGGTCAGGTCATGCAAAAACAAAAAAGGCAGTAAGGCATGTCATTACCAATAATGCAACAGAAAAATATATAATGTATTTTGATCACAAAATTAGCTTATTTAAGCAGCACAAGAGCTATTAGGAGTGGTTGTCGATTTTATTATATTTTTTGCAGGGTTGTAGTGCTCATCTATCAAGAAGCATGATAAACAAAATGGAGATACACTAAATTCAAAAACAACCATACCTAGACTTCTGTAATGAAGAACTATAGCTAGATTTTGTTTATTAGTTCTTTGCATGGCAATGCATTTCAGTTCCAGCATGAGAGAAGGGGGAAAATCAGTTGGCTACACGAACCAAACATAACTAATTGTAGTTAAACAACAAAAATAAATTAACTCATGAATCAGCTAATATAAAGTACCTGTAGTTGTAAGACATCTGTCAATGACTTTCTCTTCATGTGAGGGACAGTCAGCAATTGAGATGGTGTTTGTCCAAAGTAGGCTATTTGATCTTGCATGGCTCGCCGTTGCACCTTCAACATTTACAGTAAAATATCAACATCCAAATGAAACTGGTCCAAAACCAATGTATACTAAATTAAATGCATAATACTTACCAGATCTGCAATTTTGTCAATATCAACAGTTCCCTCATATGTGATGTAGAAGAACACATTGTTGGCCATTACTGCTTCTTTACCCCTCTGTTTATATCTGCAAAAGGAAATCTCCATCATAAAACGGTGGTGCATGGATGTGCGGGCAAACCAGGTATCCTACCTCATTCAGGCCTTGTTCGGTTGAGTGGGGGTTGAAGGGGATTGAAGAAGATTGAGAGGGATTAAATCCCCTACAAGTCAAAATCCCCCTCAATCCCCTCCAACCCTCTCCAATCCCTTTGGGGAGGGGATTAACCGAACAAGCCCTCATGGATGTCAGAACATGAAATTTAGTACATTACTTATAGTTCACACATATAACATGATTTTTCTACACAAAATAGAAGCACAGAAACACAAAGGCTGAATTTCCCAATATTGAGAATCCAGATCCTTCATCTTGCTACATTACATAACTCTGTTTCGAACTAAAAACAGTATGCTCCATCCAAAGGATTTTGTATTTTTTTAAGCATCAAAAGTTCTTGAGTTCAATCTAAAAAGAGGGCTTGAGTACATTATGAGGTCAGGTTAAATTGATGGGAAGAGTTAACATACTAATGATGATAAAAGGGTAATGATTGGAAGAAAGGTCATCAAGATCATTATATCAGATTTGCATCTTATTACAATAGAAAGAAAGATACAAAAGAGTTATGGGTCACATGGACCAAACCTGGTAGATTGGCCATATAAGCATGGCCAGCTTACTTACAATAATACATATATCATACTCCCTCCGTTCCAAAATAACTGTCTCAACTTTGTACTAACTCTAGTACAAAATTGTACTAACGCTACGACAGTTATATTGGAACGGAGGGAATATTAAACAGTCTCCTCCAAATTATGGTGGGTATATCAAGCACACAACATTCAATGAAGAAAAAGGTTCCAAAAGTAGTAAGAATAAACTAGAATAGAGTGTACCCAAATATTAGATCAATCCAATGATGCAAATGAGCCGAGACATGCTCGCTCTCAAGAGCCTTCCGGTGTTTGTGGACAAAATCAACAGGGTTCTCGGCCCAAGGAGGCAACTCTACAAAATCTGCAATGATGTTCAGTATTACATCTGTAACCGTCTATTCTTTAACATACTTTTACAGAGGGGGAAAATGCATTTACCTAGCTTTCCTCCAAGTTGAGTTGTCCCGAAGTCAATAGAATTTATGTTGGTAAATACCTCAGGGAGGTAAAACATCTCTGGGACCTACATAAATATCATCATATAATAAAATTGCAGCAAACCTTGAATGGATGTTGGTACCACCCAATCAATATCCAGGAAAATATACTTAAGACACTAGCAACTTACTAGCTCTTTTACGTCACTCATGTCTTCCAGAACACTATCCCATGTGCCAGAAAGGTCAGAAAACATGCGATCAGCATGGTCAAATTTGCCACCTTGCAATTGTATAGATAGTGTGGTAAAAGGCTCCATCCTGAAAAGGTAATACAAGACCTGCAATGAATATATGTTATCAGTACAAGAAGAATCAATGTTTTTGCACCAAAAAATGCCCTTCGCTCAGAGAATATAATTGTAGGCCAACAGTAATTAAATATTTGATGTTATGTCTTCTAACGAAATGAACAGCATCAGAAAAAGCAGACTGGTAGCCAACCAAAATTATTCAGAAGGGTGAACCTATCAACAGCCATATCCTAATACTAATACGATTCACATGCAGAGTTTTCACAAATGCAGGAAAAGGCATCTGTGAACATAACATGTAGGCTCTTCTACGGGTAATTCAGATATCATCTTTTAGTCTGCGCGTTACGATTTACGAATTAATCGAGCTAAAAGTTATTGAGAAGTACTGAGACCCAGAGAGTAGAATACAATTGAAAATCCTTCAGCAGGAGATAGTACCTAGCTGACATTATAGATAAACATTTGGTTCAGCTACACAAAGAAGATTATACCGTGCCAGCACTGGAGTAATGTGAACCATAATGAAACTTAGGGATGATTGGATCCTCAAACGTCGAGTACCGTTCTTGGAACTTCTTTAATCGTTCTGGGTTCAGTGCTCCAACTGGCTGCATCAAATAATATCCAATGTGGTTAGCAGTTTAAACAATTAGTGAAAAGAAAGAAGCAATAATAGCAAGAGATCAACCTTTGAAAGATCGCGGTATGTAGAAGGATCATCCAGATTCAACACTTTGGACTGGTAATCAGCTATTATCCAGGGGAAAACAGGATACTGCGCAAGCATATAAGATTAGTTGAATGATAGGTTGCCTTATTGGACATTTACTCTAGACAAACTTTATGTGCATTAACTGACCTGCGTTATGTCATTATAACTGCGCCCAGAAAGAGTGTTCAGTTCCATCAAATATTCAAAATTGCTAATCTGAAGGAATTGGACATACTTAGATCTTGAAACAACCAACAAAAATGAAGAAGAAACACATATTTAGTGTTTGTGTACCTCCCAGTTAGCCCAGCGCTCCATCAACTGAGTTCTTTTAAGGATTTGCTCAGCTCTCTGAACAAAATATTATAGATTAATGATGATCATCTTTGCATGTTGACAACACTGGAGATTAGGAGAAAACATGTTGCACTAAGCCACTAACCTGGGTAGCTAGAAAAATGTCATTCAAATTAGGTGGTTTGGTTTGAATAATCGCCCGATAAGCATTTTTGCGTGCTTCCATATCCTAGATATAAGAAATTCGGACACAGAAGTGTAAAGAAGGTATTAATCTGTGTCATGCATGGATTTAAAACACTAAGAGTAAAGTGTCATAAAGGTCGTACCCCGAAATCCAAAAAGAAATTTGACCTATCCACCATAAATAATTCCAAAGCACTTCGTCGTAACAAGTACCTGCAACAAGTCATTGAAATCACCAAATGAGTAAATGGAAAATGAAAGCTAAACTTTATGGTGTGGTGATTCACAGATGGTACCGCACAGTTATTCACTCCAAAAACATAGACACCTTTTGTTCCAGCAGAACGGGATATATGCATCATAGGAGTATATAAGAATCAACTTCTAACATTAGAACCAGATCAGAATATAAAATTTACCGCCTGCTATATATCTGATGTAGAGAAGAGATCAACCAGCTCCGGTCTTTATCTTGCTGATAACATTGGCCACTAGTGGATGCATGATCATCGACGTTACTGTCACTTGCATGTTCGTCAATTATAAAGTTAATCCTCTTTGATGTTACCTAGGAACGAAATTACAAGAGTGAATGATATCAGTTAACAGTTAAAGTGGGAACTGAAGAAAAAGGTGAATAATTCCATAATACAAATCCTTGCAATTCCATCGTCATGGTTTCATATGAAAAGGTCATGTAGTTAAGCAGAAAGCAGATTTTGTGCACCCCTACTCATATTGAAATCATATTTTTGTGCAAATGTTTGCATGTACGCATACCATAAAATGTTTTTAAGAAGTGCCAACAGTTTGTACCCTACAAAGTAATTCAATGCTACATCACAAGGAAAAAAGAAACTCGCCATATTACTGCACTACTTCAACTGAAATGGTACGGTACAAGAAATCAAACACTATGGCAACATATTGTGCTAAATTAGTGCAACCCTTATTGGTAATAACTGCAACGTATGTGATATACTGTAGCTAAATTATTAACTAGCCAATCTTAAGAGAACGGAACCTAAAATTTGAAATTCAGAATTCTAGATGAGAACACATTAGATTACAGATGCCTAAGATAAGTTCAACTCTTAACAACATCGAAGATCAGTTTCGCATTTTCAGAACTGTTCATGCTGCTAGAACTTCGTAACAGGCAGGTATTAACTTTTCACAGTGCTTACTTGGAAGGTTCCACGCACAACTTTCAATGGTCGCACCATCAATGATGGAAGTTCAATGATAATTCTCTCATCAGCTTCAGTTGGCACATATCCAGGTGCAACAACTGAGGATCGAACCAAATTGCGATCAGCAGAAATACCAGAACTTCTTGAATCTACTGATCCTTTCATGGATTGTTGATCCGCTGATGAGGACTGAAGTTGATCAGCACCGCTGTGAGTAATGTCAGGTTCTAACTGCTCATTGTCCTCATTTCTGTCATCCACTGACATGGCATCAGCAATTACTACAGACGCAGTTGATGGAATAGTGTTTGTTAATGAGGAATCTGCACCCTTAGGATTGCTTTCATTTGATTGCACAGCAGCACTAAGAAGCTTTCGATCATCATAATCGGCAGCTGCACCCAAATGATCAGATCCCTTGTAGTTCCTTTTCATAAATCTTCTCATTCTTGAAGAACTTTCAGTAAAATCTAATTTCCAGAAAATCTGCAAAATGCAGGAGTGAAAAGATACATCAGGGTTTGTCCTGGAGAGTTTTTTTCCCTCTTTTGATGCAGTGCTTCTTTTTCATGCAGATGCGATGATTGTTACATGAAAAGAACTCAACTATTCTAGATGTGGCGGTCAATCAAGTGTGTCTTAACAAAGAAACTAGGCACAAAAACAGAGATAAAATAAATAAACTAGTAATTGTACATACACGATCAGGAGTACACAGGGGTTCTTCAAAAGGTCCATATAGTCTTCCCATCTCTGTCAGGCAGTGAAGAAGATGCCGCCATGCTCGAACTCCAGTTGATGCACGATGTTGATTCAGCACATCAGCTTGTGTTTGCCTCTCCATCTGCATGATCAAAAGTTTATAGGATGTATGGTAAATTCTAAGCATCCGAAATGAAAATGTTTCAAGTGGATTTACCTCCACTCGCTGTAAGTTCCGTGCAAAGGCAAAACCAGAAACAAGAATTGCAACATATTTGTATGAAAGGGTTGAAAATTCTCTTCCTGAAACAGGCTTAGAATCAGCTGACTGCAGGCACTCCATCCAAGCAGCACTCATAGCTTCAGATGTATTCCACCTCTTTGCACGCTCGATATCACTTGCACTTCTCCTCTGTCCTGATGTTGCCATTGCTACAGCACTAAGACCCCTTCTTGAACCAATCTTAGCAGTCCGCTCGAGGTCACGTGTAGCAGCTAATGCTGCAGCTTTAGCTCCTGCTTTGTCCTTTGGGATGGACCCAGGCTTGTTGTGCACGGTTTCAACAGGCTTCTGGAAACTTGAGAACGCCTGTAATCTTGCTGCTGCTTTACGCTCCGGCAAAGAGGTGTCATGCCTACTCAAGGTATTCCTTCGAGGTGTTACTGTTTCTGTTCCGGAGGCACCAGCAGCCATCATGGCTAATGCCATTGCAACCGGTGGTGAGGCAAAAGCAGCAGCCCAGCCAGGTGATATCATTGAAAGAGCAGCCTGTCAACATCTGATAGTTAGCTTTAAACTAGCCGAGACATGACGACATTTTTTCATCAAAGTTCATGACAAAGGGTAACATAGTTATGAGCGTGAAGCACATTTGAATATTTAGACACATGAGCTCAGGTTAGATATCAAAGTGTCCAGAACAAGAATACTAAGCAATTGCCAAATACGTGAGGAAAAAAGAAGTCAAGTAGACAATAGCTACACTGAGAGACTAATATAAGATGGATAAAGTGTAAGTCAGATTACCAGACTAGGAGAAGCTTGATAAAATCATGTTAGTTTATTTTAAGATTAACAGCTTATGGTTGGTCTATGGGCGATTGGAGCCAATCCAGCCTTCCACTTATTAACTAAGGTAAGCAAAATATCAAGATATTCTAGGACTTTCTTTTTCCCAGTTTAAAGAGAGGATACGAGTAAAACAAGCATAACAAAGATCACCGTGTTTTGCTAGTGCAAATATGTCACTGGTATCAGCATTAACACCATCTAACTTCACTAAAGGGACTATGGTTGGCTTACAAAGAACCAGTTAGTACCTCGATTGGTAGTGCATCTGCTGCCAGAGCACGATCATCAGCAATGAGTGGATTCCGTCCATCATAAGAAGTAAGCTCATGAACACCAGCCAAAAGTGGCCGCCACCTTCTTAGGATGGCTATAAATGGTGGTAAAATCAGCTCAATGTACTGTTTCCTTAGGGGGCTTCTGTCCCTACCAATAGCATGCCATACCTGCATCACGAGTAAGATAGCACGGACATATATGATATTTTTACTTTCAAGATTACTATCTCCAAAAGATAAAACGCTTCGAAAAGTGTAAAATGATGAACATGTCATTTATTCAAGTTATCACACAATGATCGATAAATAATACTAGCTTTACAAATTCGCCCAGACAGGCTATTGATCGGAATTAGAATTGTAGGCCAAAGGTAGAGCATGGAATGAAGTTTACGTCAGAATTAGGGCATCACATGTTTAAGTACAGAATGCAAGGCAAAGTTACAAACTCACCTCTGAATAGAGAATAGAGGAAGCAACCAACACCCTCTGCCTTTTCGACTCGGTAATTGGCATATTCAGGATTGGGCCAAGCACACTGTACAGTTATAAGAGTTTCAATGAAATAAAAGTTAACATAACAGTAGCCCAGAATAGACTGGCTGACCACCTATATATAACATATTAAGGCAGCTGTTCTTCCATTAAAGATCTGGGTGTTATTAACTAATGACAAAACAGTGTGCAGAAGTTTTTTTTTTCAAGAAGAGAAATGTAAATCCGGAAAAAATCAACATGAAAGACTATTCCAATGCATTTTGTATACAAATGTTCAGCTCCTATCAAAGATTATTAGCACAGGACTCTGCTATGCTAAATGGGTTTTCTCCTAAAGTTTCAGTTAAAAAATACAAAATGAACTTTAGGTTTTGTTATTTTTTCCTCTCGAAATGGATTCTGGTAGTTCAATGGGAAAGTATAGTTTGTACATCCTTTTTTTCCCGCAGTTGAAAAGGTACAAAATTCCATTTTGATAGTTGATACTACTTGATACTTGATGGTAGTACGTACCTCCAAAGAAGTGCAGGTCGGGGTTTCCTTGTAGATGAGTGACTGTTGCCATCAAATGGCGTCAGGCTTCCAGCTTGATGGTCCATCCCTTCTGATATGACATCCTTTATGCTAGTGTTCTTCAAAAGAGCATCACCTTCACCATTGTCATCCTCCCTCATTGAAACAAGAGTCATTCTGAGCATGCAAAGAAATGGCTGATCACTATCTAGCAATTGATAAAGTGCAGCCATAACACCCATACCAGGGCCAGACCCCCCTGCAATACCAAGACCACCGCCAAGTCCAGAATCATCTAACAAGAGTGCCTGCAGCACTTCTAGTGATTTCTTCACAAGTGGAAGCTCAACCCAATTTCCATTTGAGTCCTTCTCTAAAACAGATCTCCAAGATTCCAAATCACTTCCACCACCACCAAATAAATCAGATTTGGATGGAACGCCTACACCATACCATAAGCGGCTTCTGTACTTCCAGCTTTCTGCAAGATCTGCAATGCAGCTCCCATAAGACACAAATGCATGTTTGACAGATTCATATGGCTCAGCTGCTGCTGCTGCTGTAAGGCGCTCCATCACGGCAGCAGAAATTTGTCCATTTGCATCAGCCATAGAAGTAAGCACCTGCTTTGGTTACACAGAATCACGAATAAATGCAGCATTCATATGAATAAATTTAAACATCTGCCAATCTGCCAGCAATATCTAAAATTATAGATGAGTCATAAAGGAACGCTGGATTACATGCAGGGTCATTAGGTAACCAGAAAAATACCAAAATTGATTGAAAATAAGGAACAGAATCTCTAATGGTGCCTAACAACTTCACAGGTATTTCATGCTGCCATGTGTGCAGCTTGTGCACACTAATAGACGACTACAAGAAACATAGACATAATCTCCTATAGTTTTGTGGGCTTCGGAACTTTCTTGCAGAACCCCGCTCTATTAAAGTGGAATGTGTCTTATTATCTCTAATCTGTTAAAAAAAACTTACACTCCTTTCTACATGCAATTTGCAGTATATCGAACATGATCAATACATTTTATGAGAAATATCCTAGCATTTCGCATGCAATAAATTGCTCCTGTATTAGACGCCAATGCAGAATAAGGTGGGCAAGGTGGTAAAAGAATAGCTTTTGCTACATATTCAGACATGACGACTTTGATAGCTACTACCTCTGTAACTTAATATAAGATGTTTTTTTACTCTATCATAGTATCAAGAAATGTCTTGTATTGTGATACGGAGGGAGTACTATCTAAAATTCCAAATCCAGGTAATATCATGATTTTCCAACAACATGACACATCATCTTGAAGGAAACATATCTATTAAAGATGGCCATATTGTGTTATAAAGGTAAATGTAAAAGTACTCAATTTTAATCCCTTTTAGAAATAAATATGCATTTGATCAGAATAATGCCAATAACTGACTCGAATGTAATTGTCTGCAGTCTGCACTTCTTACATCTACTGGAAGGCCACCAGCATCACTGGATAAAGATGACCGTCTTGAGAGCCCAGCATCCATGTGTTCACTAGCAGCTGTGCCCAGTGAATTTGACCGACTGGGAGCAGATGAAGCAACGGAGGCAGAAGAGAAAACACTATTGAGTACACGGGACACGCAAAAATGTTGACCTTGTGTCCTCAGATGATCTTCTACAAGCATGAGGATAACTATTGCATTTTCCGCTAGTGCTACTGAGAGATGAGCAGCATTTTCTGCTTGCACTTTTGCTTCTTCAGGAGACAAGCCCTCGGCAGCAACACCAGCAGCAGCCGCTGCAATTACTTCAGTCTATTGTAGGGACAAGCAAAAGGAAGGCACATTACAGATAGAGATAAAAGTATAAATCAAAAAATTGAGTTGGATATTGTTCAAGTCCAAAGTAACATTAGTAGTATACTAGTATGGTAGCTATTCTTCAGGTTCAAAAGAAAAAAACAAATGGAGTTCAATACATGCATTCCCAGTAACATCATTAATAACAGTCCAATGTTCTTGGCATGGTAGTGCTACATCTAGGTGCAAAAAGTTGCATTCTTGTTCAAAGGGAGTTGTGGAAATTTCAAGCTGAAGCTACCAATTGCGCTGTTCTACTATTTCAATCTGAAGATTATCCCGTAATCCATGTAGATTTACGCTGACCTTTTCCCACAAATTTTCACAAATTAAGGCCCTCTATGCATTTCAGGATTCTAAATAGCGAGGATTTTTCCTATAAAAACCCTTTAAATCAGAGGGAAATGCTAGTACCAAATTTCTATAAAGTGTTTTCGTATGCCCCGCCCCCCTGATTTTTGTAGTATCATCCTGACATTGCTGTGTTTTTTTCTATTCTTTCCTGTGATATAGAGAGGACTTCAATGGGCCAGGAGCAAACAAACTACATGTAAGAAACAACAGCTTGGAAAAATGCATAAGACTGCAAGAAAATCTTGTTGAGAAGAAAAGGACATTGACCTGAACTTGAAGCTCCCTGGCAGAGAAATCAAGCAGGTCGCCTAATAATCTCCTTCTGAAAATTGGTAATGACTGTTCGCGCCTAAGAAGAACAACAGGCAACCGGTTTATTTAAAAGAACAGAACAATAATCCAACAAACAGAAGGGCAAAGCAGTACCAGAGGGGGAAAATCTTGGACAAGGTAGGCCAATTGGCTAGTTCAACTTACAGAAGTACACACATACATGCAAAGAGAGAGAGAGAGAGAGAGAGAGAGAAAAGTACCTCAAACGTTGGTCTCCAGTGCTGGATCCTCCAACCATTGAAAGCCACTCTGCGCAATGAATTGTAGCCTCCACGTCCTATGTTGTCGCGGCAATAGAAAAATCTTTCAAGTTACAACAAGGAGCTGGTAGTGATATAATCAACCCAAAGAAACCCCGAAAGAAGGTTGCAAACACTCAATAGCAAAAGGGTTTCTGAGTAAACTGATCTGCAAAGAAGTTATCTTACCCTCCACCCATCTTTTTGTCGCATTGAATGCTCCAACATGATAATCAGGAAATTATGTACGAGGTCTTCAATCTCACCAATGCTTACACCATCGACATATTTTTTACTACCCTTCTATAATTTGAAACATCTGAATTAGAGCAACGGGTAGAACACAGTACAAAATGTAGTCGATGAAACTAGTGCATTTTATATAATTCTAAGTAGAAAGTGAAATGGTGTCAAAAAGCTTGTGATGCTTACCTCATTATTATAAATTAAAACTTCTAAAATCCATTCTGGCCATTCTGCAATTGCGGTCATTGTGGTTCTATTTTCAGGATGACTGCAAGCCAAAAACAGAATATCCTGAAATGATACAGAAGGAAATTTTGAGACCCTAAGAAATTAAGCAGGTAAGTTGGCAAAGAAAGTTGCAAAAAAAGAAACATGGATTAGAGCAAAAAAAAAAACGAACGCAGAATTGTGAAAAACGTGCGGGTATTTAGTGGCATGACATCATCAAAATGTACCTACACTACACAGAGAGAACAGATATATGTAGATTGCTCTTTTGAGTTCTTCGCTGACTTCTACTGATGACCTTGACCAATGCTAAGTATGGCTCTCATAGAGAAGCTCAGAAGCATAGCATAGGCATTCAGATATGAGCCACAAGTGCATGTGGTTTGACTGAGAATGGTTTGTGAAATGTAAATGAAACTGAAAAATACCAGAGGGCATGATTGGATCCCATGCCATCTTGTTTTCCAAGGCAAGGAAAAACTAGCCCATATAGATAATAGCTCAGGAAAGAAAGGTTAGCAAAGCTAGGTGTTTGGTTATTTTGTCTTGGAAAGTTAAAAGCATAAGAAGAAATATGAAGGTCTGCTTAACACAAAGGTAAGATTGTTGCTAAGATATGCAGCGTTTAATTGGGACTATTTGGTGGACCGCAACATGATAAATTTAAGCCTTAGCAATGGCCTTGCCCAGATGATAGAACCAATTGACTTTCCTCAGTGTGCAAGTTTTTCCCTGCCTGTATGGGCAGTTGTGCTTGGCCAAATTGCTAGTTTCTCTTAAGATGAGGGAAATCAATGACAATTCAAAACTAACGCAAAGCAGAAAAGACAAAGTAGCTTTGACATGACAACTGAAACCATGCACAATAACAAAACGAACCTGTATCGCACGAGCTTGGAATGACCTTGGTGCATACGGAAGCGTGCGGAGCAGCACTAGTAAAAGTTGAATGTGTTCAAAACGGTGGCCACAATCATATAGGTTCAGATTTTCTTCAGCTGAAGAAACGTTAATCTGCATTCAAGACAACAACGTCAATGCTAGAAACTTCGGACTGTAAACACCTGCTGTGTTGGGAAAAAACTGGCTGCTTCTTAACAGAATTAGGAGTGTGCCGGGGGTGTCAAAAAGATATTTGCATAAATAAGGGCAACTAAATTGTAATCACCATACCGCAGCGGAAATTAAAGCCATATAGACATTTGCAGTCATAAGCCTCCTTGGGGCTGCTTGGAATGCTTTCTGCAATGCAAAAAGTAACAGTGATACCCTGTCTTCTGACATAGTACTTCCTTCGTCATGAACTGTCGTCAAACCACCAGGTAAATTTGGATTTGAAGAACTCGAGGCAAATTTCAGGTGACCTGATGCAACTAGAGCACCCAGAATGTGAATGATTCCAACAACAATTCCATCACCTTTGTCAACGTTGTATACATTATTCCGGACGTTATCAGCGGTAATTGAGAAGTTGATGCCACCCAAATTCTTTACAAGCTGATTCTCTGAGTTGGAAATCTTTCTTCCTATTTTTGCTCCCAACATCTTAAAAGAAGCATCATTTGTTTTTGTAGCTTCCTGTTCAGTGTCTTCTTCATGAACAATGGATAGATGCTGTTCAGCTAACCGAACCTCATCATCCTGGTGATATGCTTCACCAGTCGTAGCTTTTGTGTCAGAACCCTCATTACTCAGTACATCACTTTCACTTAAATTTGCATTAGGATTGTCCAAAATATGGTTATTACCAGCTTTAGCTTCTCGCTGTAGAAGAACAAGAAGTGCTTCCACACCACCACTAGATATGAATGACTGAGCAAACATGTTGGCTCTCGAAATGTTAGGCTGCACAATCAGCCTATAGATGAGGTGAAGCAACCTTGCTACCTGCCAACGAGTACATTCATAAGATCATAAGAAACAGCTTCATACTAGTTTGTCAATTAAGCTAGCCACATAAGGTGATCTTACACCTACTTTGTTACAACTTTCATAAGATCATACGTCCTACTGTCCAAAATAAAACATCATGAAAGTATAATTCATTATAAATTCAGTAATATCAACTAGACGCTTTGGATGCTACTTCCTCCAATCCATAATGAGTGGCATGGTTTTGGTTCAAAATTGAACTAGAACTAAAACCACAACACTTATTATGGATCGGAGGGAGCAGTATTTTTCTCTTATATAGATGACAAACTTATCTTTTGGGTTTCAGCTCTAGCCTACCCCAACTTTTTTGGGACTGACAGGCTTTGTTGTTGTTGTTGTTGTTGTATAGATGACAAACTTAAAAAATTTGGATGGAAAAAATGCTGAAAGGACCTACATATTGGGAAGGAGGTCCTAGTATATAATATAACACAAAAGAACAATATTGTGCAACCACATGCATTCTTTAAGAGCACACAGTCAATGTACTTGCAATATATATATAAAGATGCCTAGTAATGCCAGGTGCTATTCACCTGATTAGGTTGTGGACAGTCAACAATAAATCCAATCAAAGAGCAAACATCACCCGGAGCTGCTGTGGAAGATGCTGCTCCTAGCAGAAGTTCAATAACAACCAAAAGTTCATCAATCAGAGCATTCACTTCACCCAAGGATCTCTTTGTTCCAGCAAGTGGTAAGTTATCGACTGAATCTGGTTCGCGAATCACCCAGTAACACCTTCTGCAGCCATCAAGAAGCATTTGCAATGCATGTGCATCTCGCATGCAAACAGACTCAGTAAATACCATGTCTGCAAGTGAAGAAAGAAGCTTCTTCTGTAAACCATAGTTGCATGAACTCCACATCTTCAAGTCCAATAGCAAAGTGCTGAAAAGCTGCACTTTAAGCTCATGATTGTTTCTTTGAGATTGGCACAAAGATACAATTGCAGCAACTAGCTCCTCATTAGTCACTCCGTCTTCTTCTCCACTTCCCAGCTTTGAAGGTGCTTGCAACAGATAATGTAAAACGCGTGACAATAGCTCAGGTGCGCATGTACGGCATAATTCTTCATTATTGCCAGGATGTTGAATAGCCAGGGAAATAATTCTGAAGATTGGAGCAGAAAGGGAAGCAGTGGCAAGTGACAAAGACAATTCACCAAGTGCAGGCTCAAGAGTATCCATCTGCACACTGCTCATAGTCAATGGAAGTAAAGCCATTGGACCCCCATAAGCTAAGGCCCACAAAGATTCCGCAGGCCGCACACGAGAAGAAATATGAACCAACCCAAGAACCTCTGCAGGCCTTCGATGGGTTCCTGCAATTCAACGGAAAAGAGTATCGATAAAATCACATATATAACAGAACATTGCTCAGTACATTCAGAAGTAACTGAAAAATTCAGTATTCAACTATCCCAGCATCATTCCTAGAACAAAAGCTCAAAAAATTGATACCATAAAAGCAATAACAAATACAGTATAGTGGAGAATGATTATCAAATAGTTTTGCACACTGAAAATTGTATAGATGACTCAAGACAATGTGATCCTGCCTCAGTGATTTGTCAACAGTTGGTAGCAAATATTAAGATTGAAGAACTGACTCATGAGTAAATTGGTGATTTATTTATACAGTGAGTGCCTTGCTGATGGAAATTCTCTCATTTTTTCCAGTATGGTGCATCTTCTGTTTTCTTGTGGGAAAGCCTTATTTCGGGTCCTAAATTTTTTAGGCTACAGTTTGTGATCGTACTAAACTTTCCAAAGGATATTATTATAGGGCCAGAATGAGAAAATTTCTGAACCACGATAGGACATTCAAAAGGGCCTCCCCTATATTATTTTTCCTTTGAAAGGATCCAGAGAAAGGCCACATCCTGATATTGATGGGTTAAAATAGTAACTTTCCCTTGCGCGGATGATTGGCGCCACCTCTTTATATGGCTTAAAACGTAATAGGAGTACTATGTTTTGCCCAAGAAAAAAACCTTATGGTTTAGCTGATTCTCAGTTGACTAAAACTTCTGTAAATCTCAGTCATCTAAAATTGCACGACATTTAACCAAAAAAATGCAGTGTTACAAATGTGCAATTTTAATCAAACTTAACTGCAATTTTAGTCTTTACGTTATACATGGAGTGAGGCAAAATGAAGATAGTTGGATCTTGATCTGAAGGCCTAAAAACATAAACTGCGATTTACCAAAAATTCAGGCATCAGTTTCTATCTGCAAGACTGCATAGCTATTCAACTTAGGTAAATTAGATCACAATTTAATTCTCCATAAACAAGTAAACATAGAATGTACTGCTTATAAAGGAAAACAATCATAGTAGCATTACTGTATAAAAAGGAGGAATAGAAAAAACCTGCTGAACCAGAAGGGGAAGCATCTGGACAAAAACGGCCACTGAGAAGAATAGGGTGATAAAGAAGATGCAAGCAGCCCCCAATCTCATGGTTCAGTGCAAAGCTCTCTTCTGCCATGCTCTTAATATGGTCATTCGTTGCCTTCCAAGGAAAACCTGCACCATTTCCAAAAGTGGGAAGTATATCTCCACCACGGAGTGCCAGCCGACTCATCCTGTCTGGCCCTATTGGCTCCCGGAAGATGTAGATGGGGCCCATTTCAGCAAACAACGGGCATTGGCGTCGACGCCTCTGCAGGCCTGCAATAGTTGGTGGTGGATTCGTCCCTATGCAGCAAAATGCCAGTGGTTTCGATATGCGGGGGAAATCAAAAGCACGGCTCTCATGCAGACTACCGTCCACATACAACCTCATTTCACTGTCTCCCTTCCCAAGCAAACCATGCTTGTTTGTGTGCTCTAGCCCAACAAAGTACCAGCGCTGAGGCTTAAATGCATAAGTGAAGTGCAGAGAAGCCTTCTTACCCCCCTTCCCCACCCCGCTCTCCACCACCAAGAATTGGCCATGGAAGTAAGCCTCCACACCCTGGTTATCTGAAGAGAGAAAGCTGAAAAGCCGTGGCATGTGTGTTGTACCTTCTCCTGCAAGGGCACTGGCTGCTGCAGCTGCTGACATTGCTGATGATTTTCCAGATGTTGCCGCTGCAGCAGCAGCAATGGCAGCTGCGGCTGTTGCTGTGCTAAGTGTGTCCGAGAACGATTCTATATAAATCCAAGTAGCAAATCCGTAGCCATTCGAGAAGGGCCACCTGCTATCGCCAGGACCAAGCAGACCAGAGCTCTCCCCATCAAACTCAAACGTCGCAGCAGGACCTCTTGCTTCCTCGCTGCCCATAGCTTTCTCAAGTGCTAGCATCAGTGGAGTGGCCCAGCTCGTCCCTAGCGCCTTCTTAACCAAGTCAAGCCAGGAATGGAGGTCCTTCGCACAAAGCGAGTGGCCAGCCAAGAGCTGAATGCACTGAAGCAGTGGTGTCCCGTCCCAGCTACTGGTACTACTCTTGCCCATTCCAACAAACAGCTTCTCTGCAGACTCAAGGAGTACGGCCAGGAGGCCTGACGAAGAGCACATGGCACGGTTGCGGGTGCAGGCCCGTAGTGCGGCGTGCAGGCCCACAGCCATCCGAGTGCGTGGTGATGGCTCCAGGCCGCAGGGGAGGTGTGGCAGGAGCTCGGCGCCAGTGATGGCGGCGCGCGAATTGGACATGATGCTCGGGGAAGCACCGGTGCCAGTGGCGTCGCTGACCTCGTTAAGGCCATCCAAGCCGCCCATGGTTCCGAGCAGAACGTCGACGACGGAGTGCGGTAACTCGCCCTGCCCCTCAGAGACCATCTCGAGGAGGCAGTCCATCCCGCCCCCACGATTGCCCATGACCGCGGCATCCACGGCCCGCACCACGTCCTGCGGCGCGTCAGCTGGCACTCCCGGAGGGCGATGCCTACTCCTCAGCGGTGGCGAGGGATCCAGCGGCGAAGTGGGCGTGCCCGTGCTCGTCTTCGGAGTTGACGGGCCCTTCTCAGCACCCACCTCCTCGGTGACCGAAACAGCGGCGAACTGCTCCCGAGGCGTCGGCGCAGGCGAAGGCGTGCCCGTGCTCGTCTCCTGACTCGACACCCCCTCCTCCTCCTCCACAACCACCTCGTCCGTGAGCGGAGCCGCCGGGAACTGGAACCGCTCCGCCACGGCGCCCTGCTGCTGTCCGGGCGTCTGAAGCGGCGCCGACGTGCCCGCGCTCATCTCCTGGCTCGACGCCACCTCCTCGACGCCCGCGTCATCGGCGAACGGAAGCGGCGTGAGCTGCTCCCGAGGCACGAGCGGCGGCGACGTTGGCGTGCCCGTGCTCGTCCCCGGGCTCGACGGGCCCTCCTCGGCGCCCGCCTCGCCAGCGAGCGCAACGGGCGGGTCCTGCTCCATGGAGGGAGGCGGCGGCGGCGGCGGCGAGGAAGCGCGCATCTCGTGGGCGTCCTCGGCCATGGCGAGGGCTTACTTCATCAACGCCGCATCCGCACAGGGCGTCCGAATAAAAATGCGAGCGGAATCGGTCAACGGCAGTGGGACAGCGAAGCGGAGACTGGCCGTGGTGGCGGTGGCGGTGGGGAGATCGGAGTAAACGGCGGCGCGCAATGTGGTCGGAGATCCGCGCAGATCTAAGAGGGAGTCCTGGGGAATGGGTGCGAGGAGAGAGGGAGGTGGGGTTAGATCAGCGTGATGAGATCCGGGGATGGGGAGACGGGTGGATGGATGAACTGACGAAAGAGAAAGGGGAGCGAGAGAAGGAGACGCGGGCCGGTTCACGGGTTGCAGGTTGCAGCTCTCTCTTTTTTTTTTTTTGAGAATAGTACATTTCTTCTTCTGTTCCGGGTTTTGGGCTTTAGGCCCGTTCATGAAGCGAGGTTAGGAGGTGGGCCCAAGTTAGCAGTGACTGATCACTTGATCATAAATAAACACGAACGTCCCAAAAATGAACTTGATCATTATTAACACCGGCTAATTCCCAATTAAGAAAACACCAATTGATGACATCTTCTTCTTTTTTTGGCGTTCAATTGATGGCATCTTCAAAGGAAAGAAAATGCATACGGTAGGGTTTAGGGTATAACAGTGGCGGAGCCAGCTCAGGTTTATAGCCGGGGCAAAATCTAAGTGCCCCAAGATTAATTAGCTTTTGCCCCAACAAAAGCTTATTTACACAAATATTGAAGTATAATATTTCTCTACTAAACAACAAGCAGCATGCAACATGGAGCCGCCTCTGGGGTATAAGGTACCAGCAGCAGCAGCACCAGCAGTACAAAACCCTCGAAAGGTTACTCTGGCTTCACCTTAACAAACAGAAGTGAAGAATCGGAGTAACACAACACAACGGCCGTTGGAATGGATGGATGGATGGCCCCAGCCATACATAACTTGTGCACCAAGGAAAGGTACCGCTCACCCAAACCCAAACCCAACCCTACCCACCACGACTGTGATCTGCGAGCGAGCGGAGCAATTTTTTGAGTTGGTCACACGTGACTGCCGCCGTGTTTGTTCGGGCGCGGGTGATTGTTTCGGCCCGTGGGTTTGTGTCCTTGTGTGCCGCCGTGTCGTCGTCTATCCAGTCGCGGGGCTCCAGGTCTACTCTGCCCAGCTCCTTCCAGTTTTATTCTACTGCACTCCCGATGAATTGTGTAAGCTGGTAGGCTTTGCATACCCCCCCGCCCCCCCCCCCCCCCCCCTGGCGTGCTCTCTGGGTTGGTACTGTACTAGTTGGTTCGTGTAGACAGTTCGTTTGGTCAGAGTCAGACGGTCCAAGCGAGCACGCGGGGGATTCTCGGCACAAAGTCGGGATACGAGCTGATGAGATGCCGGTCCTCAGAAAATGCTAGGCCAGCTGAGTACAGTAGTTGTCGAGAGGGAAATTTACGTGAGCTTCAAGATGCGGAGAGCTGCGACCTCCCGCTTTAATTACTAAGTCAACCGTGTGTTATCCCGAGGAGCATTCAATTCAATTGCCAGATGGGCACTGTAAGGTGTAAACAGCGGTCGATCGGTTGTTCACGGTTATTTTTTCAATAAAAGTTGGATTTTATTCTTTTAAAAATGAAGCATCAAAAAGATATAAACACAATCAGCATAAATTTTATTTCTGCATAGATAAGAGCATGGTTAATAGTATAGTTAGTTGTTGGCTATAAGTCATTGTCATGTCATTCATAGTCTATCTTATAGGCAATAAGTGCAATAATTAGCTAAAAAATATATACTATTTTTATGATATATGACCTACCTTTCATCCTCACAAAGTACCTAGGAGCACGTGTTAGACCTGACTCTTTACCAAAAACCCGCTTACACTATCCATCGTGGGGAGTAACATCAATTAGTAACATCCACATGTTACTAGTCTATGTTACTACCTCTATAGTGGGGAGTAAGGCTAGTTACAGTGGAAGTAACTTCAGTATTAACATAGATGCCACCTAAGCAAAAAAAGATGATGTGACAGCTAATTAATGAGGAGAGAGGGAGATTGAGTAACTTAACTAGTTAACATCACATCGGGATATTCCCTTTGGCTCTGGGGTGCACGTGCACCTGCGTGCCAAATGTACATTTTGTTAATGCCAAAAAATTTGAAAAAAATTGTATGTGTTCATTGTCATACCCAAGTGGCACATGCAAAATTTCAGGTGAAAAGCTTTAGTATTTTGGTCTGATAAAAAAAAGACAAATCAAACGTCAAATTATACCTTCAAATGTAGCAAAACGGCATATGTACTTTTGTTTTTTTTCATCGAGGAAGAACCACTGCACAATATGACATCAAAATTGGCAAGCACACATACCACACTAATATGTATATCCACAAAAAATTTCAGATTTTTTGAATTTTTTTATCATTTGTTTTGATTTTACTATTCATTAGAGAACGCGTGCACCCCAGAGCCAAATAGCTGCGTCCCCATCACATCACTCTTCCCAAGATAGAATGAGCCTATAAGCTAATAAATAAGGTCACCTATTGACGAGGGGGTGACCCCACGACTCCTGCGTATGAGGATACCCGGTGCGTACGAAGGCAGAAGGCCCGCTGGGAAGCCACGACTGGCCCAACCAAGCACGACGTAGGAGTCCGCGACTAGTATGAAAGGCACGACTTGGCGTACAAGGCAAGACTAGAACTAGGAAACTATCTTTGTAATCTAGTACGGACTCCCTGAGACCTAGCCTAGTATATAAAGGCTGGGAGGGGAGATGTCTAGATCAATCCAATAGACAATCTACTCCTGGTCTTGCGAGACTCGTCTTGGCCTCCCCTGTAATCGCCCCCTCACACAATAATATCGAGCAGGAAGTGCTTCTCCTGTTAGCCGACGAGTATCGTCCAACCTGTTCCTTCTCTATGACTAACCCAGGGTCCCTGACCATGGGATTTGTCGGGGTTGATCCCTAAAGTTACTACCTTGAAGTTATTTTGCATTGTGGAGGTAGTAACATGAGCATGTTATTACTCGAAGTTACTCCCCATTGTGATCAGCCTAACATCAACTAGTAACTTTATTTATTATGCTGTAGACTCATATTATCTAGATATGTGTGATTTTACTCAAAGAGCAAGTAACTACCTATGTTACCACATGTCTCTCTTTCTTCATTAATTACTTGCCATATCATCTATTTTGCATAGATATATGTGATGTTACCACTGATGTTACTTCCACTATGGCTAGTCTTATCTTCTCTCTTCTATTCTCTCTCATCCAACTAAGCAACAATATACTATTTTATTCCTTATAGCCCACCCAGTCAACTCTATTATACTTGCTCTAAAATGCACACAATCAATATCAACTAGTAAATAACATAAAACTATCAGAATTTGGGACATCGTTTCAAAAATCTACCACTTTAAAATCTTTCGATGATACCTATCATGTCAGAGGCAGCCGTTTTAAAAAAACTACAAAGTGACGTTGATGACTGTCTTAGCAATTTTTAACCATGATTATGGCATCTTGGACACAGTTGTCCGTTTTATTTATTTACAGAAAAACCCTTACAAAAAAAAGAAAACGAAATTTGAATCCTGCCATTGAAAAAAAAAACGCCCTTCTTCTTCCCCAAAGAGGGCGCGGAAGCAGGAGACAGCGTGCGGAGGGACCCGATTGCTATGATTTTCTCCAAGAACCTGATTGTTTTTTTCTAATTTAAAAAAAACTGACAAGTGTGCCCAAGTTATCATAATCGCAGTTAAAAATTGCTAAGTCGGTCATCAATGGTACTTTGTACTCCCTCTGTTCCTTGATATAAGGTGCCTAAGGTTTTTGCACGGATATTAATGCGTATGTATAATGCTACAATTGGACTGATCTTTTCCTAGAAAAAATCAGGAGAAAACAGTTTGAATCAGCCAATAATAAAAAAAAGACTCTCCGTTCTATCTTTTTCCGTAGGTATATTTGCCTATACGGGTGGTATAATACCAATATGCCATGTGTTTTGAAATTTTTCTCAAAACCTTAGGCACCTTATATCAAGGAACGGAGGGAGTACTTTTTTGAAAACGGCTGCCTTTGACATGGTAGGTATCAGACAAAGTTTATAAAGTGGTAGGTTTTCGAAACAACATTATTAATTCTGGTAGTTTTATGCTATTTACTTCAATATCAACACACCCACACAAAATTTTCAAATCGACAGCTAGCAAAGTTAACTAAGACGAAAGCTATACTGGTAGATTAAAAAAAACTCCAAAGCGATCAAAACAATATCAAGAAGCTAACGTAGCGGCCATATATATTCGCACCAAACATCTCTTGACATATCAAGAAGCTAACGTAGCGGCCATATATATTCGCACCAAACATCTCTTGACATTACAAGTACCACGAAAAATGATTCTTCAACACCAACGCCTTCAGAAAAGAAACGACGCTCAAGCATCATCGTCGTCGGATCCAACCATGAAATGCCAGATCATGAGTTTTCACCCTGAAAAACAAGTTCGAGCAAATCCGAACAATGTCTTCAATAAGGTGATTACCCAACTAACATTGCGATTGCCATGTAACCAAAAGACCTCGGGTTTTCACCCCGAAGCTCGAACAGAAATGGGATAGTGCGCAATGTTGATAAAGCATATGATTGAGAAATCAAACCGTGTATCAAAAAATAAAACGTGGGAAATGAATTGGATAGCGCGCATGATAGAGATTTGCAAACTGTATGTGATAGCATGCACACGGTTCACAAGAACAAACCATTTGTGAACTGCTAATTATCAAACACAATTCAATAGTGTTAATCGTGTGTAAAACAATAGAAAACATTCTTAATATAATGTGTGTGCATTGATACCATGATCCCACACAAAACTTTTGACCATCCATCACAAATAAGAGAGAGAGAGAGAGAGAGAGAGAGAGGGAGGGAGAGAGAGATACTTAACACTCAATATGACATATATAATGATAGTTCATGGAATGAAATAACTAACATACACACCTTGGGGTAAATTTCAAGTTCATGAAACACATAACTAATTAAATACTTAACATTGCATATATAAACGAGCAGTACTTCTTCTTGTTTATCTTGCGACGACCACCAACTTGGCGCTGATTTTCTGGATCAAGGAGGCACCCTCTCATGTCAATGATGCACCTGCAGACCTGTAGCCTATGTAGACATCCTTCGCGACATAGGACACGTGTTCATCATTAGAGAGGAGATTTCCCCCAACTGGTGTGCAGTTTCTTCTGTTGATGAGACCCTTCACCCCCTTGACCGAGGGGTTGATGATGGCCTCTCTGAGGTCAGACAAGGAATCCTTGATTTTGTGATTCTTGATCCTGTATTGCTCTTATATCAACGAGATTCCTATACAAGAGACTGGAATTATCTAGTACCCTTCTATCGCCGGCAGCATCTATAGTAGCGAATTTACAAATATCGTTGTTGATGAAAGTGACGAACCTTTTGCAAGGCCCTGGGGCCCAACAATATCGGTAGACCAAGACGTGGTTGTCCACGCACAACTGAGCGACAACGACAGTCTAAAGAACACCGTTAAGTGTGCGGGTGTACTCTAGGGCTGCCAAATGGCACCACACCATATTTATAAAATATTATACCATGTTTTATGTACAATTGACCAAATTATTGCGTGTCAAAATTTGTCGATCCACCTCTATTAAAAAAGAAAAAGTTTCGCCGATTCAGTTGGAAACGAGACAAATTTGAACAACAAGTGCTGGATAGTTTGCTCATGATTTTTTTTCCAAAAATCGTTGTTAGGTACAACAATAGCTATTTCATCAGAGAAACACCAAAAGTTTTCCAAGATTCAACCTCTAGCTAAGAACGGTCATGCCCACCATTTTGACCGCATTTTGAAACCGGCATAACAAAATTCAAAAAATCGGAAAAACCTTCGCATTATATCATCATATATGACCAAGTTAAAAGGAAAATAATAAACTTGTAATACGAAAATTATTTAAAAAAAGTGTTCTCAAAAAAAGTTTCTAAGATTTTGTTCCATCACATTTAATACATGGTTAGCTTTTTCTATACTCCATTTTTAAAACATTTGATTATAATTTTTAATACTAGGTTAACATTTTTACTAAACACATTGAACAATTTTCAAATAAAAGTTCAACATTTTTTGACACCACTCCAATTTTGTAAAATTTTAGACACTTTTTCAAAATTTAATGAACCAAATTCTAACCGCATTTTAAAATAATCATATAAAATTAAAAAATATTGGGCATGAACTTAAGATGAATCAAATTGATTTTTGGATCATCTCGATCCAAGGTCATAAGGAAAGTTGATAGTGAAATTTTATTTTAATCTTTCAAAAAATATATTCTCTCCGTTCTAAATTAGTCGACTTCCATTTGTATCCCTATGTATACAAATGGAAGTCGACTAATTTGGAACGGAGAGAGTATTTTATTAGGAACTAAATCTTTTTTAACTTCCTGGAATTGTGTGGATTCAAACATAAGTGAAATCCCTATTTTCCTCCCACAAAAAAACAAATCCTTTTTTCACCGATATTCACATGTTCATACGTGGGAAATAGGGTATTTTTTTAAGATAAAGTGGGCAATAGGGGTGTTGGATCGGCCTATGTGTGTGTGGGGGAAATAGATAGGGAAGCCTCGTCCTATCAAAAGCCCAGGTGGATTGTGATGGATCGAGAGGTCTCGGGTTCATTGTGTGGAAATAGAACATGGGTGGTGTAGTGGTTTGGTGCATTGTGATGGATCGAGAGGTCTCGGGTTCGAGTGTTGCGGTTGCTTCTTTTTTGCGTATTATTGGACACTATCTTAGTGGGGCTGGTTCCATATAGCGGGCCTACTACTCAATAGAAGCACATGAAACATGATACACAATCAAAAATTGACATATAGACATAATACATAGGTACAATTGATGAGGTGGCGCTCAATCATATCAATACATTCAGTTTTATAACATTATGACCATCTAGATAGCTAGTAATTAGCTAGAAATAAGGCCATCATTCACTGTTGTCTTCTTTACGACCATTTCATGTAAGACAATTATGACTTTTTTAACTGAAATGGTCGTTATAGTTTAGGGTTTGGACCCTCCCAAATAGGTTACGACCAATTGATTCGGGATGGTCGTTGATTTACGACCATTTCTTCTAGGGTCACTGACAGAAGGTCACAAGTTAGCATATTTCTTGTAGTGGCGAAGCCAACCACTTTGTTTCTCATCTTGCTCAATATCTCCTCGAAGAGGTCGAGCATTCGCTCAACTTTTCACAAAAGCTAGGTTGACGTACATGACGTTCATCTTCACAGGGGTGGTTTGGCGGCGATCGCTTCAAACTCCTAGTCGGCAATGTACACCATTGGAGTCGGGGAAATGACTGGAAGAGGCAAATACGATGGTTCTTAGGTGTGGGCAATGGAACTCTAAGTGGGAGGAAGAGTAACGGAGGTGTGGGGATACGGAAAATGGTTTAGTTAACAATTTAAATGTAAAAACCGTTTGTGAATAAGAGTACTGGCCAACGCTTCGATTACAAAAATCATGTGCGACGCAGACATATTATCACGTCGACGCTGCAACCGCCCCTGGCAACAAATATGCTTGCTACACGTGTCCACCCACACACTCGTTATATGAACGAACTGTGTGTGATATACACTAACTAATTTGTGTTCCCACAACTCTACACGTAATCGGTGCGATTGTCGGAGAGACACTTCGACACTGCCGGCACCGACTTCATTACGGACGCGGCGATCGAGAAACCTACCCCAACTGTCGGCTGCCCCGCGGCTATTAAGAGTGTCGTGAGACTCCATAGCCACCATCGTTCATTTCCATTTACCCCCAACACGTACCAATCTCGCCATCTCCCAACTGCGGTAGCCATTGTCCGCTAGAAGATAACCACTTACAAGATGCTAATGCAGACGCGTCGCGCTGAGCTACTAGCAGAGGAGGAGGAGGCCTGGCGAATGGCCAAGCATGAAGCATCGGCACATGACACACCTGTGTAGGATAAGGTGGAGGCGAAGGATGCGTCCGCGATGAACAAAGAGTAGGAGGAGGAAGAGGAGGAGCCAATGCCTGAGGAGGAGGAGGAGGAGGAGGAGGCGCCCATGCATGGCGAGGAGGACATGCCCGTGCCTGAGGAGGAGGATGAGCTGACAAGTGACACCGACATCAACTACCAGCGGAGCTCCTGGACTAGCGCGTCCTCGCTTTACCACTGGGTTACCCTTAAATTATCCGATCGAGGAGCAGCAAATGACTACAAACGCGGAACAACAATCGGCTCCAGTCGTGGTGAGTACGATCAACGCGAAGCAGAAGACTATCTTGGAGCCTATCCAGTTGACACCATCGCTACCTCCGGGGAGAGGAGAAATAGTCGCCGAGCTGGAGTAGGGTGGTGACCTGGCCAAGGAGATGTTGTCGTAGCGCGATGAGTAAATTAAGTTTGATATATGTTTATTGTATGTTTAATAGTTTAATGAACCAAATACCGTGTGTTTATGTAAATTATACCGCATCAAATTTGAATGTAATATCATTGGTTGCTCCTCCTTCTCCTCCGCTATGGACGGCGATAACGACATGTCACCTGATGTGCATGCTTACATGGAGGAACCCTGCTACCGCCACTTCGGTGACCGCAAAGGAAAGGCGCCACCCCTCTCCATCCTTTTTTAGTTTAGTTTCATTTTTAAATGAAATGTCCGGCGAACTTTGTTGCTCTGATCTGCATTTTGAATCTGAATTTATGTAAGCTTGATCTATGTCCGTATGGTTTATCAACGATGTTTATCTATGCTTTGTGTGATCGGCGTAGCGTAGTACACGTGCATGAGTATGGATTTAGGGCGAACTTTTACGAACAACGATTATGGGCAAGGATGAAAACGAGATGATCGGTCACCACGTTTGAACGCGACCAAATTTATCCATTATAATTGTAGATGCTTATATGTTGTACTTATCATGTTAATAAACTTGATTAAGCTTATTCAAAATTACTCAATAAGCCAGGCAAACCTTTTCATCGTCCGTTCATCGCTCGAGTAGCACACAGCTAGCGTCCGGAGCGGAAAGTTCACGCACACGAGGAGCAAAACGCAGCACACAATGTTTCTCTTTTCGTGAAATGCATGCCATGGCCTGTGTGGAGTAGTCGGTGAACAAACCAATACGTTTTACGTAGGTCATCATCAACAAGAGGAAATCAAGATCGGCATGCCGTCTAAAATCAATCTTGGAACGGGAAAGACAGACAACGATGAGAGACCACACCTATATATATCTAGAGTTTACACCGACGACGACGGAGGGGAAATCAATGTGGTAGGGCATGCATGCAGGAACCGATCGATGCAGAAAAATGCCTTGTTCGTTCCTGCAGGTACGTTACGTAGATCCAGCTGCTGGCCTTGCCTTGGGGTAGTTGGGATTGGGGTTGGGGACGAAGAAGGAGCGGTGAGATGGAGAGGAATATAATTGTTGTTGAGATCGATCGAGTAGGGGTTCAGATCAGATCAGAGGGCTCTGGCCTTGACGATGTCCATGCTCATCTCGCTGGGGTCGGTGGCCTGCAGCTCCACCTGGATGCCGTCCAGCTCCCTCTTGAACCTGTCCTTGGAGCTCGCGTACAGCATCTTGCTCCTCGTCCTGGACGTGTCCGGGGACCTGCCATTGCATTGCACCCACCCACAGATGAACAAACCGTAATATATAGAAGAAGAAATTCTAGACGATGGATCATGCATGCATGCATGCATGTCCAGACGTAGTACGCTGTACCAGGAGATGAAGAAGATCTTGCTCTTCTGGCAGTTCTCGTCGGTGACGAAGTCGAAGTCGAAGACGGCGTAGCGGCACTCGTCGGCGGGCATGGAGTCGGTGAAGTCGGCGTAGGTGTCGCCCGGCTTCCCCAGCTTGTCCACCACCACCTGCTGCGTCTGCTCGTTCACCTTGAACGTGATGAACCGGAAGCTCCGCTTCGCCTTGAGCTCCTGGAACTTGAGCTTGCACTCGTCGCTCACGGCCATCCCCGACGCCGAGTTCGCCTTGCCATCCAATATCAAACAACAAACGACATCAACAATTCCATCATATAATATACCTGCTGGCGTCGTCACGTCCATCCATCGCCATTGATCGACGTGCAAGGGACCGGATCGGATCGATCGCTCACCATGGCTGACGATGGGCTTTCTCTTCCTTCCTTCCACGGACGGAGCGCCGGACGCGACGACGGTGGCGTGGGGGCGGCGGGCGAGATTCTCAAGGCCCGGAAGAGGGGAGGGGCCAGGCGAAATATAGGGGGGAAGGACCGGAGGCTCGCATGCATGCCGCCGCGTTAGGAGGAGGAGGAACAGGGGCGCTTGACCAAAGCACGTCCCCTCCTTGGCGCTCGTTCCTCCTGAGAGCCATGAGAGCCGCTCCACCGCCCATCATCTGCGGGCAATATTAGTAATTTTTTTATTGATTTAATTCATAAAAAATATATAATGATGGCAACAACAATATGAAGTTCACATCAAAAGCTAAACATGTGAGCGCACCAAACATAAAACCGAAACATCTATGAAGCAAGTAAGGCTAGCACATGAACCAGTAAATAGGATATGCACATGAAACATCTAAGCAATGGCAGTGGCTTCCTCAACAAACTTCCTCTGCGTAGCGTCGTCAGCAATGGCATCGGTGTTGAGAAAGTAGTCGAAGCAGCGAACGAAGATGAATAACGACCAATCACATCAAGACAGTCCCCAAAAACCTCACCTTTCTCCCGGTGCATGATAACAAAGGGTGAGATTCCGGAGGTCTGCTCTCTCGAACGACTATGCACGCGATCGACTTGATGGGGTAACCGGAAGCAACATTATTGAGCTGGCGGCTAGGGTTATGCGCAAGGAGGGAAGAAGTTTGTCTCAGCTAGGGTTGTCAATTCCTCCAATATACATAATTGATAGACACTGCAAGGGCTGTCTGATTGGTCGAGGCCATTGAGTGTATTGTGGCCAGACGATGCTTGCTTGGCAGAGGCGGAGGACAAGAAAAATCAAGGTGGGACAGACTATTAAGTATTTTTAAAATGCAAACTCATAATAGTAGATACACACCTAATGCACATTAATAATTTTCAACCCGTTTCATATCATGATTGCGTGTGGCTCTAGTTTAGGTTTTGAATTAACTATATTAAAGACCCAGAAATGTAATAAATGTTTCACCATAGATATGTGAGGTTGGGTTCAGCCCGGGTTGTGCCTTTTAAGCGATGTCCTCGCAGGTGCGATGGTCGATGTCGATGGTCCTAACGACACCTCATCATGCAAGAAACATATACTAGTACATCATTTAATGTGATATGGTATCATGATATGATATTTAACCTTTTGCTTATTAGATTGTATGTCACTTCATTAAAATTGCTTGGTTGACATACTACATGATACTACCTATGATACTCCATTACGAACAACCTTAGTTTGGGAGTGATTAGATTGAAATGTGTAGTATGTGTGTTTACCACGCATGCATGCATCCACCATTTCACTGGGTGACCACTAGTAGAAAACAGGGCTTTGGTTCAGGCCTCTCCAGCCGATTTGTCCCGGTTGTGCCACGAACCGGAACCCATGGGGGTCATACGTCCCGGGGGGCCGGCCGGGCCTCGTGGAGCATTGGTCCCGGTTCGTCTGGGGGCATATGTCCCAGTTCCAGACAAGAACCGGGACCAATGGACCTCGCTCCTGGCCCACAACCATTAGTCCCGGTTTGTGGATCGACCCGGGACGAAAGACTGGCCATTAGTACCGGTTCCAGTCGCAAACCGGGACTAATGATTTGGCTATATATACCCCCGTCGGCGAGCAGAGCACTCCACTGGTGCTCTGTTTTTTCGAGGAGGGCAAGGGGAGGGCTTTGTGGTGCTCTAGCTCACCTCTTATGCACATGAGGTGTTCGATGAAATGCCCGAGCCACACTACTTAAGCTTTCTCCTCTCCAAACTCGACTTCCAAGCTCCATTTTTCTTAAGATTTGTCCAGATTTAGCGGTCCGTCATGTCCCATCCCCGTCTTCACCACCGTCGATCGCCCGCGCCGATCTCGTCGCCGGCACCACCGTGGTGAGCCTCTTGTTCTTATCTTCTTTATAAAAGAAAAAAATTCTTACTTGTATGATTAGATAGATAATTGTCTAATTTTCTTACTTGTATTATTGCTTGTTATTATATAGAGGCGATGGTTTTGGTATCCGCCCCCGTCGGCCCTCGTCCTCTCTATGATTCGGATGTGGTATATATTATCTTTTATAACTATTTGTTTCATTTAGTGTTTATGGTAATTATCCCGACACCAACTTGACATAGATGTATTTATCTAGGAGGTATGTGAACCAGATATTACATACGACCCTCTTGTCGAGAGGTTAAATTTAGTTGAAGAAGAAAACGAGTATTTAAAAGAAAAGTTAAAAAGAGTTGAAGAAGAGAAGATGATATTGGAGTTGCATGTTGCGGATGTCGTAGAAGGTCACAAGATCAAGATGGATGCAATGCGCTTGAAGATTAGAAAGTTTAGAAAATATGCCATTCATAGTGAGGCTTGGTATCATTATGCCGTTGGATCAATTGTTACCTTGGTTGCGATTATGATCGCATTTGTTGTTGCATTGAAATGTTTTACATAGTTTCAATGTATGGTTTAATTAGATGCTCTGGAGAGCTATATGTTGTTCAATGAGAACTATGTATGTACTTTGGTTTTAATGTGATGATGAACTTCTATTAATTTGGTCACTTATATATTCATGATGTTCTGTAATGGTTTTTGACACACTTAATGCACACAGATGAACCGACAATGGATGTACGGTGACAGACACACCTCCGAGTACATTGAGGGCGTGCATGATTTTCTCGAAGTGGCTGAGGCAAACAAGCAGAATGGTTTTATGTGTTGTCCATGCTCTATATGTGGGAATACGCAGTCTTACTCTAACCGGAAAACCATTCACGCCCACCTGCTTTATAAGGGATTCATGCCACACTATAATGTTTGGACCAAGCACGGAGAAATAGGGGTTACGATGGAAGACGACGAAGAAGAAGAGTACGATGACAACTATGTGCCCCCTGAATACGGTGATGCTGCAATGGGGGAAGCTGAAGATCAAGAGGAGCCGGACGATGTGCCCGATGATGATCTCCGCCGGGTCATTGTTGATGCAAGGAGACAGTGTGAAAGTGAAAAGGAGAAGTTGAAGTTCGATCGGATGTTAGAGGATCACAAAAAAAGGTTGTACCCCAATTGCAAAGATGGCAACACAAAGCTCGATACCGTACTGGAATTGCTGCAGTGGAAAGCAAAGTATGGTATACCTGACAAGGGATTTGAGGATGTACTGAAAATATTTAAGAAGAGTCTTCCAAAGGATAACGAATTGCCCGACAGTACGTACGCAGCAAAGAAGGTCGTATGCCCTCTAGGATTGGAGGTGCAGAAGATACATGCATGCCCTAATGACTGCATCCTCTACCGCGGTGCGTACGAGGATTTGAACGCATGCCCGGTATGAGGTGCATTGCGGTATAAGATCAGGCAAGATGACCCTGGTGATGTTGACGGCGAGCCCCCCAGGAAGAGGGTTCCTGCCAAAGTGATGTGGTATGCTCCTATAATACCACGGTTGAAACGCCTGTTCATGAACAAAGAGAATGCCAAGTTGATGCGATGGCACAATGAAGACCGTAAGAAAGACGGGAATTTGAGACACCCCGCTGATGGTTCGCAGTGGAGAAAAATCAAGAGAAAGTACCGGGCTGAGTTTGGAGATGACCCAAGGAACGTATGGTTTGGTTTAAGCGCGGATGGCATTAATCTTTTCGGGGAGCAGAGGAGCAATCACAGCACCTGGCCCGTGACTCTATGTATGTATAACCTTCCTCCTTGGGTGTGCATGAAGCGGAAGTTCATTATGATGTCAGTTCTCATCCAAGGCCCTAAGAAACCCGGCAACGACATTGATGTGTACCTAAGGCCATTAGTTGAAGAACTTTTACAGCTGTGGAATGGAAACGGTGTACGTGTGTGGGATGAGCACAAACAGGAGGAATTTGACATGCATGCGTTGCTGTTTGTAACCATCAATGATTGGCCTGCTCTCAGTAACCTTTCAAGACAGACAAACAAGGGATACCACGCATGCACGCACTGTTTAGCTGACACCGAAAGTATATACCTGGAAAAATGCAGGAAGAATGTGTACCTGGGACATCGTCGATTTCTTCCGACCAACCATCAATGTCGTAAGAAAGGCAAGCATTTCAAAGGCGAGGCAGATCACAGGAAGAAGCCCGCCATGCGTACCGGTGATCACGTACTTGCTATGGTCAATGATTTACACGTAATATTTGGAAAGGGTCCCGGCGGACTATCTGTTCCGAATGATGTCGAGGGACGCGCACCCACG
Source organism: Bromus sterilis (assembly GCA_950022295.1). Taxonomy (NCBI): domain Eukaryota; kingdom Viridiplantae; phylum Streptophyta; class Magnoliopsida; order Poales; family Poaceae; genus Bromus; species Bromus sterilis. The sequence continues at coordinate 14,795,499 of OX465596.1, forward strand.
TGGAAGAAGAAATCTATATTTTGGGACCTACCCTACTGGAAACACCTAGATGTCCGCTCTTCAATCTACGTGATGCACGTGACGAAGAACCTTTGCGTGAACCTGCTAGGCTTCTTGGGCGTGTATGGGAAGACAAAAGATACACCGGAGGCACGGGAGGACCTGCAACATTTGCGCGAAAAAGACGGCATGCCTCCAAAGCAGTATGAAGGTCCTGCCAGCTACGCTCTTACCAAAGAAGAGAAGGAAATCTTCTTTGAATGCCTGCTCAGTATGAAGGTCCCGTCTGGCTTCTCGTCGAATATAAAGGGAATAATAAATATAGCCGAGAAAAAGTTTCAGAACCTAAAGTCTCATGACTGCCACGTGATTATGACACAACTGCTTTCGGTTGCATTGAGGGGGCTTCTACCGAAAAACGTTCGATTCTCCATTGTTAAGCTATGTGCATTCCTCAATGCAATCTCTCAGAAGGTGATCGATCCAGAAATCCTACCAAGGCTAAGGAGTGATGTGGCGCAATGTCTTGTCAGTTCCGAGCTGGTGTTCCCACCATCCTTCTTCAATATCATGACGCACGTCCTAGTTCATCTAGTCGACGAGATTTTCATTCTGGGCCCCGTATTTCTACACAATATGTTCCCCTTTGAGAGGTTCATGGGAGTTCTAAAGAAATATGTCCGTAACCGCGCTAGGCCAGAAGGAAGCATCTCCATGGGCCATCAAACAGAGGATGTCATTGGGTTTTGTGTCGACTTCATTCCTGGCCTTAAGAAGATTGGTCTACCTAAATCGCGGTATGAGGAGAGACTGACTGGAAAAGGCACGATTGGAAGGGACTCAATAATATGCAGGGACGGACATTCTTGGTCCCAAGCACACTACACAGTTCTACAGAACTCTATCTTGGTGGCCCCGTATGTCGATGAAAACAAGAACAGTCTGCGCTCCAAACACCCGGAGGAGTGTGACGACTGGATTACACATGAACACATCAAGACTTTCGGCGATTGGTTGGAAACACGTGTCAGAGGTGACAACACTGTTTCTGATGAGCTGTTCTCGTTGTCCAGGGGACCATCTTCAACTGTATTGACTTAAAAAGGATACGAGATAAATGGGAATACATTTTACACGATCGCCCAAGATCAAAAGAGCACCAACCAAAACAGCGGTGTCCGCTTTGATGCAGCAACCAAGAGGGGAAAGGACACATATTATGGTTACATAGTGGACATATGGGAACTTGACTACGGACATGATTTTAAGGTCCCTTTGTTTAAGTGCAAATGGGTCAATCTGTCAGGAGGCGGGGTAGAGGTAGACCCACAATACGGAATGACAACAGTGGATCTGAACAATCTTGGGTACATAGACGAACCATTCGTCCTAGCCAATGATGTGGCGCAGGTTTTCTATGTGAAGGACATGTCTACCAAACCGAGAAAAAGAAAAGATAAGGAAGCGAATACATCATACGATGAGCCAAAGCGCCACATAGTTCTTTCAGGAAAAAGAGACATCGTGGGATTGGAGGGAAAGACAGACATGTCTGAAGATTATGAAAAGTTTCATGAAATTCCTCCCTTCAAAGTCAAGGCTGATCCAAGCACCCTATTAAGCGATGAAGAATATCCATGGTTACGGCGCAATAAGCAAAGGACACAAGCGAAGAAAAAGTGAAGACAGATGAAGTCAGAAAGGGTTGAAAATTGATGATGTGGCTTTGAATGGTTCATTTTGAACACACAAAAAGCCTGGAGTTCAAATAAGTTCAAAAAAAAATGAAATCCCACACGATTCTGAATCCAACCAATCAGGAAGAAGCACACGGATCGCGTGTTTCTTTCAAGCGCTTGTGAGTCATTGCATCACGCTTGTGAGTCGTTGGATTAGGGTTGTGTTTCTTTCAATCCGCTATCGCGCAACCGGAACTAAAGGGGTGCATTGGTTCAAATAAGTTCAAAAAAATGAAATCACTTTGTAGATAGATCAACAAAACACACGGTTCTCCTGCATACAGCCCGACTGTGGCTCGTGAGTGCCCACATATCAAATGCACCGTCGGGTTGTATGCAGGGAATTTGAATGATTTGTATTTGGTCGATGAACTGAAGGATTTCTAAATATATCAACAAAATACACGGTTTCGCCTGCATACAGCCCAACTGTGGCTCGTCAGTGCCTGCACCGTTGGGCGTATGCAGGCCAATCCGAATGATTTGAATTCGTACACACCGAGTGTCCGAGAGGTGGGCTATATATAGGGGTCATGTGCCTCTTTAGCCCCGGTTGCTAGCACAAACCGGTACTAGCGCGAGACCTTAACCTTAACTGTGTACAGGCCGGTTCCCAGATCCAACGACTCACAAGCCGGATCCAACGACTCACAAGCGCTTAAAAGAAACACGCGATCCGTGTACTTCTTCCTGATTGGTGGGATTCAGACCCGGGTGAGGTTAAAAGCACGCGCAAAGCCAACCTCCACTATTTCTCTTCTCGCGAAGTCTTCCCCTTCCGCGGCACCGCCACCATCCAGTTTTTGCCGTAACCCTCTCAACTTTTTAGCACATGCTATGTGGGTCAAATGATGATACCATGCCAAGTTTCAACATTTTCGGAGTTCATTTGTAGTGCTAGAAACTGGAAAATTAAATAAAGGAAAAACGAAAACAAAAAAACTGGAAAAAAGAAAAAAAATGCCACCTATTGGGCCACCACGGCCTGAATACGACTAGAAACCCAACCATGGGCCAGGATTCAGGCCCGCAATAGGCCCAATAGGCCCACATGCAAGTAGTACCAGATTAGGCCCGGAAGCCCGCAGTTGAGAGGAGCTCGAGACGGTACACGCAGCAACGCTTATAAACCGCTCAAGTGCTCCCTCGACTAGCGAGGTGGGACTAAACATTCCACCGCTCCGCGGCGCAAGGCGTTTGGTTCCGGTTGGTGGCACCAACCGGAACTAAAGGGTAGCATTGGTACCGGTTCATGCCACCAACCGGGACCAATGCCACCCTTTAGTCTCGGTTGGTGGCACCAACCGGAACCAAAGGTCTTTGTTTGCCGCCTTTTTGGCTGCCGAAAAAAACCTTTGGTCCCGGTTGGTGTTATCAACCGGGACTAAAGGGGGGCATTGGTCCCGGTTGTTGCCACGAACCGGTACCAATACTCTGGGTATATAAATGGCACTTATAAATTTTCAGTTCTAATCTCGCCATTTCCCCCGACGACGCCGGAGACGAAACCGACGCCGTCAGGCTGCCCAACCGCCGCCCGCCGCCCCCGTCGTCGCGCGCCGTGCTCCACCACGTCGTTCCCGCCCGCCGCCCCCGTCGCACCCTCCGTCGCTGTGAGCCCCTCCCTCCTCTTCCCTCTCCGTTAGCTAGCCGTGCTCGCCACGGCCACGGCCATGGACAAGAGCTAGCCGTGCTCGCCGGCCCGTGCGCGCCTCCGCTGGTCGCCGCCTGCCCACCGCGCCCGCGCCCGCCCCCACCTCCATGCTGCTTGCTGCTGGTCGCCGCCGGCCACGGCCATGGCCACGACCGTGCCTTGTTGTGTGGCCTGCGGGGAGAAGAAAAGAGGAAGAAGGAAGAAGGAAGAAGAAAAAAAAGGAGAGGAAAAAAGAAAAATAAGAAGAAAAAAACAGAGAAAAGAAAATTTTGCTCTATGTACTGTTAAATGCAATTTTGTTGTTAGATGATGCTAGAATCGATGATGCCAAAGTTAAATTTTGTTGCTAGATGATGCCACTGTTAAATGCAAATTTGAAAAATACTTATGTATTTTACACATGTTGAAAAATAAAAAAAGATTTATGTATTCATTGTTGCAATAATGGTGTATGCAAATTTGCAATTGAACAATACAAAAATTTGAGCGGTTTGACATGTGCATGATAATGGCGTCGCGTTTTAGTTTTGAGAGGACACATATGTTCCTAGGATGGAAAAACACAAAACATCAAAGTTGTAGTCCTTGGGGAGATAAAGAACTTTCATGTTGAACTTTTTTTGATTCGGGGTCTTTTTAAAAGCCGAATTCGTCACACTTTCCATCAGACATTGGTTGCATGAGTCGTCGACGGTCGAGGGTCGTCGAGGGTCGTCGAGGGGTCGAGGGTCATCGAGGAGTGGATCGCCGATGTGTCGAGAGGTTGCCTTGTGTCAAAGTATTAAAGAAATCCATGGCTTCATCATTAGCCGAAAGTAACCGGGGCATGATTGTAGGAAGTTCTCTCCAAAGTTGTTTTGGAACGGAGTCCCGGATATGATAATTCGCTTTTTGGTACGAATTTCAGAAAAGGCCTTCCAAATAGCGATATTCGGAAGGCTCTTGCTGAACTTTGTATCAAAAAGCAAATTATCCTATCTGGGACTCCGTTCCAAAATAACTTTGGAGAGCTTAACCATCATGCGCCTGTTACTTTCGCCTAATGATGAAGACATGGTTTTATTTGTTTGAATCCTTTGACACTAGACAAACGTGACGTGAGGGGGTCGAGGGGTCGAGGGTCATCTTATATAGGTTTATTGTCGAGGCTATATCATGTTTGTATATTAAGTGTCATGTTGTAATTAATATTTTGCAGAAACTATGGACGATCGTCAAAGAAACTTAGAACAAGAAGAGATGTTGGGGGAAATCATCTGCGAAGGACCGTTGTTGGTGGGCGACATCGTCCGGGAAGGAGGTGATGTCTTCTAGTTTCTGAACGACACCGATGGTCTGGAAGAAGAGGGTGAAGCAGGCTCCGGTGATCGGACAATGGAGGTGGAAGGACATGCTTATGATGGCTCCTGTGAGCGAACAGAGGAAGGAGTTGTTGGAAAGTCCGGCGAGGTATATATAATAATTAAGCCTGTGCTGACTAGCTAATTGATGCATTAATTGTTTTGGACTGTGTACACATATTAACTTTCTTCTTTCTTCTTTTCTAGCCCTCCGTATCCGGATCGAGCCAAACTTCGGTAACGAGAAGAGGCCCGGATGAAAGGTTCACGATCACCATCACCAATAGAGATGGCCAACCGATTGAACAGAGCCGGACCAAGGATGCATTTTTTGCTCAGTGCGGGGTTCTTGTTGGGGACATGATCCCGATCACCATCCACCAATGGAATAAGCCGAAGGCCGGAGACCCTGAAAAGTCTTTTGTCACCGATAGACAGAAAGATGATCTTTGGACCGCGCTGAAGGCAAATTTCACCCTACCGGAAGAGGAGCATCCGGAAAAGCCAGTTATAGAGCAAAAGGTCAAGACTCATGCTCTTAAGAAGATGGCAGAGCTATTCAGGAGGTGGAAGAATGAGTTAAAAACAACGTTTGTCGACAAAGAGAAGACTCCAGCATTCACTGGCCGATTTGAGAAGATAAGAGAACAATGGCCCGCATTTGTGGCCCACAAGACATTGGAGAAGAGTAAGAAGATGTCAGCGGTAAACAAACTAAATGCTGCAAAGAAGAAGCATCACCATCGCACGGGGTCAGGTGGCTACCACAAAGCCCGACTGTTGTGGGACAAGGCTGAAAAGGACCTTCTTGACAAAGGGATCGTACCAGCAACATTGAACTGGCCAGAGCATGAAAGGAATTGGTTCTTCGGGGTTGGGGGAACCTTGGACCCTGAAAAAGGGAAGTACTTTTGGACGAATGAACAATTGAGAGTACCGATCACCAAGCTTCAGGAGTTAATCGCCGAAACGCAGGCAGGGACGTTCGTTCCCGACAGAGAGAACGACAAGCTCACAATGGCCCTCGGGAATCCTGAGCACCCAGGATGAACACGAGGCACGGCAGGCTCCCTTCCGTGGAAGCATGGGTTTCCCGACGCAAGCGGTTACAAAAGCAGGGAGAGGAAGAGGAAACAGGAGCAAAGCGAAATACAGAACCTGCATGCAAGAGTACAAGCACTAGAGGAGAGGCATCGAGCTGACGAAGCTACCCTAGAAGCTACCTCGCCATATCAGCGGAGAAGCAGCGTGGCTTCCACCGAGGTCATTGCACAGCCTGATTTGACGGCTTCCAGGTACCCCGTGGATGAAATCACGGAGTCTCAAGATTGCCACCTTAAGAAGCAATTGATGCAATTCAAACCCACGGTGGCTATCGGCCATGTTGCACCTCCTCGACCCAACGGAACTTTTCACTGTCATCCGATTCCACAAGGCTATGCTGTTGTGATGGTCGATGAAATAATGGAGGGATATGAGGAGATCGAGCTTGACTACCCTACCGGCGAAGGGGAAAATCTCCTGCAGAATGCTCTGAGGACTTCATGTCTATGGCCGAAGGAATTCATCAAGCTTCCGAACTGGACGGCGCCTCCATCTCCTCCTCCTCCTCCGGCGAGTAAGGGCCCGCCTCCTCCTCCGCCGGCGAGAGATCAGGGCACGCCTCCTTCTCCACCTCCTCCTCCGGCGACTGATCAGTGCACGCCTCCTCCTCCGCCTCCTCCTACGCCTCCTTCTCCGCCTGCGTCGGCGCGTCCGAGCAGTCCGTCTCCTCCTCCGCCTCGTCAGCAAGAGCAAAAGAGAGCCGCCACCGCCGCTCCGGCTGCTCCGGCGCCTCTTAAGCAACAAAGGAAAATAGCAGTCGTCGCTCCGGCGTCTAGCAGTACAACCAGTGGTGGGAGGCGATACCAATACGGTCCATCATCTCTCAAGCCTCTTGAGCCGTTACCATACGAGAGGAGCGATGAGGAAAGCGCGAAGATCTCTAAAGGCGAAGTGGATGCCTTTTTTAAAAAGAAAAATCCACCTCCGGAGGAGAAGATAGATGAGGTGAAATTGAAGCGCACTTTGGATGCCCTGAAGCGACCAGCACCGGCTCCGCTGGATGACAACCATGTCCGCGCTCTTAAAAAGAAATTGCAAGAAGCGCGCCGGTCCGGAAGCACTGCAACTGACCAAAGGAGAGAACAACAAATTGCAAGAGGGAAAAAATTCCCTAGCTCGGCGAACAGGCGAAACAATCGTGCCCCTCGCTGCAGGTGTCTAGTGATATCGTCGTCTCAAATCTGCCGGCCGGGATGGTGCCCGGGACCAATCCTGGTGATTACCTGCCAGACGATATATATTTTGATCCACTGCAGGTGGACGAACTCAAATTCCGGCACGGGTATCCTCTCGTTAGACTTGATCAACAGCTACCAACGATGATGCGAAGATTCCATGAGTGGTACATGGACACCTGCAAGAACTCTGGGTTGGATAATGTGTTGCTTATGGTTAAAGACAAGCACGACCTCGTTGGAATTGACACGTTGTGTGTTCCATTTGAGGAGTTATTCCAGCTTTACAATGCAATGACCATCGATAAAGTAATCGTCACTTGCTACTGTCTGTAAGTACTACTTCTTTAATTAAGTCTCTATATATAGCTCAGCTCTTTCATTGCATGTACATATAATTCACTATATCATGCAGATTGAAGATCGTCGAATGCAAGCAAAGAGAAATCTATAATATTGGGTTCATTAACCTAAATCTCTTTGATGAATGGGCGATGAAAAAGAATCCCAAACAAGCCGAGGCCAACTTGCTACAATCGTTGCTTCAACATCAAAACAAGCAAAAAATAATCTTTTCTTATAACTTCGAGTGAGTGTTATACTATGCATATTCGGTTTTCCTTTATTTACTCGAGGTTATAGTAATGTAATTGATGAGTTATGCATGCGTGCGTAGCTTCCACTTTATTCTCCTAGAGATTATGCTTGAGGAGGGACTAGTAACCGTCTTAGACTCAAGACGAAACGATCCCAAGACGTATGCGATCATCATTGAAATGCTTAAGAAGTAAGTGCAATCGATCATTATCGCAACATTTTGGCAACTTTGTTCATTTCCTGATATTAGGTAATAATTATTTTCTATGTCTTGCAGGGTTTGGATACAGTTCACCACAAAATCTCCGGGACTGCCGAAGGAGCTGAAATTTACACGCCCGAAAGTAAGTACTACTAGCTAGTTCCGCGCATCTCCCATTAATTTGATTCTAGCTAGTTTCATCAATACCATTTATATAATGCTTGATTATCAGTTTGATTGACCTCTATTTCTCGTAAAGTGGTTGTGGCGGCAAGAAGGGACTAATCTTTGTGGATACTACGTATGCGATTACATCTACAACACTACGATCTCTAAGCAGGGCGGCTACTCTAAAAAAGATTTTGATGTGCGTAAGCAATAATATTCACAATTTTATTTTATTACCATCATTTGTGTTGAGTTTCATTCATATATATGTATTGACCCCCTTCTTCGAATTAGCTTTGGGAGCTGCAGGAAGAACTCCTACCACAAGATCGCATAATAGCAATTCAAGAGGAATTGGCGAGATTCTTTCTTGAACACGTCATCAGGAAAGAGGGAGAATACCATATGAAACTTGATTTCAGATGTTAGGGTATTGTAAGAGATCTTATATTGTATATATGTAGCCAGTAGCGTCGGATAGATATACGAAAACTTGTTGTTCGAACAATCTCACTTCTCTCTGTATATGTTCATGACGATCTTCTGTACTTAATGGTTTAATTCCTTCATTTGCTTACTAGCTAGCATGTCGAGTCCTCTCTATACGTATAGTACGTAGCGTCGACCAAGCACGGAGATAAGAGAGGACACCTCTCTCTATTAGCTACAATATATGAAACCCCTAAATTAACCCTACAAAACCCCCATCCCCCTTTAAAAAAAACAAAACACCAGACACGGAACCGCTGACGCGTGGAGGCATTTTGGTCCCGGTTGGTGCTAGCAACCGGGACAAAAGGCCCTCCTGCCCGGGCAAGCTGCATAGGCCACGTGGAGCCCCATCTGTCCCGGTTCGTGGGCAAACCGGGACTAAAGGTTTTGGGCATTAGTAACGACCCTTTAGTCCCGGTTCCGGAACCGGGACAAATGGCCCTCTAGAACCGGGACAAATGGGCCTTTTTCTACCAGTGGACGCAAATCATTCACGTGTGAAGCAGTAAATGAGGCAATCTTCAATTGAGACGGCAATCCAGGAAGAGATGTTGCGGATTTATGACATGGTGAAAGGTCGAAATAGTGAAAACATGAAAAAAAACCAATACGGGCACTCCGGATTTGGCTTCGTCCCGGTGAGTCGCATCCAGGCGTTCGTCAACGCCCTACAGCTCGCCCGGCGGACCTTCCTCATACACAACTCCTAGGCCAGCGTTCCACTATTTTTTGACCATATGCGAGGCGGAGCAGTTCCCGAGGCTATGAAAGGCAAGCTTGCCGTGGAACGGTTACAAATATATGTTCATGTGGAGCATGTAAATGCGTCCATGGAGCATGAAAATATCAGTCATACAAAATATTTTATGAGAGGATGGTTTGCTCTTTGTGCCATTCTCTGTGTGTATTTAGAGAGGAGCAATAGCGCCCATAACAAAAAAAAATTGTGGTGGTGACACGTGTGCTACCACTAACTTTTAGTTGTAGGGTGCTAGTGGTAGCGCGGGAACCCACACTATCACTAGATTTTTTAAAGCATCACCAGGCATACGACATGGTCCGGGGATAGCCGTGAAAACGTATATTGAACTTATTTTTACTTATTGTCATCGAAAGATCAAACCAAAACTAATAAACTACAAACATCAATTCCTCTTTAATAACATTGATGCAATAGATAGAATATAACCCCCATAAAAAGTTGCAATATGATATTCTAATTGGTTATAAACACTAAAAAGAAGGCTTTACTCTTTTAAATAAAACAATGTTAGCCTTTTGAAATTTTGAATACACACTTTTTAAATCCTAGACCCATTCCTATAACCAAAACATGTTCACTTTGTTGTTTTATTAAGAAAGCCACCTTCACCTTCCTGAAGGGCGAGGATGGCAATTACCCTTGAGTCTTTGATGACTCGTATCCTTCATATAGACCCTCACAATGCAACGAAATTTTATTTAAAATAATATTATTTTTAATAACAAAATCAGTATTAACGCACGAAATGAAAATATTTTAAAACTAGCACGCCGTTGGCAGTACTAAAGCCGAAACCAGGTCTTTCAGCAAGAGTATGGCCGAAAACAGGGGTTTCGGTAGTATTAGGGCCGAAAGCAGAGGTTCGGCTATAATAAAGACGACGGCCTACATGGCGCTGCGGCCTAGGCCCACAGCTTTCGGCCTTAGTAAGGCCGAAACTGAATGGATTAGCGAACTAGTAGTATTTGCCATGGCTGATAGTTCAGCAGCTGAAACCACTCAATCAATACTGGTCAGTCACCGGTTTGCTGAAAGCAAATAATGCATGCACCTAGCTAGTCGAAGTTTAGCTGTACATAGGCTACGTGCATGGCAGGTGCAGGCATAAACAGCAGCAAAACATCAACGAAAATCACGGCAAGCGTCATCCGGGACGGTAGTTGCAAGGAAATATCTCGAATGGGACCCATTAAATGAGCATGCATGCATGTGAGCGTGGCACTTAAGTTATCAAAGGACAACCCTCACCTCCATGCATGCATCGACACCTTAAGGCTTTGTTCGGTTACCCACATGGTTTAATTCCACTAGAGGATTGAAGGGAATTTACAGATATTTTGACTTGTAAGGGAATTAATCCCCCTTAAACCCTGCCAAACCTCTCCAAATTTGCTGCAACCGAACAGAGTCTAAGGGAGTATACTCTATAGTCCAGTAGCTAGTAGAGGAAAAGCTGATAAAAACTAGAAACATGCCCCCCAGTTTCAGCCTTACTAAGGCCGAAAGCTGTGGGCTCGGGCGGCAACCACCCCAGCGCCATGCAGGTCGGCCCCACTACAGCCGAACCCACTGGTTTCGGCCCTAGTACTGTCGAAACACTGGTTTCGGCCCTACTACTGCCGAAAGCCATGGTTTCGGCTTTAGTACTGCCGACGGCGTGCTAGTTTTGAAATATTTTCATTTCGTGTGCTAAAATTGATTTTGTTATAAAAACAATATTAATTTAAAAAAAGTTCTTCGTCAACGCCCTACAGCTCGCCCGGCGGACCTTCCTCATACACAACTCCTAGGCCAGCGTTCCACTTTTTTTTCTGACCATATGCGAGGCGGAGCAGTTACCGAGGCTATGAAAGGCAAGCTTGCCGTGGAACGGTTACAAATATATGTTCATGTGGAGCATGTGTAACAGCCCAGTTTTTGCAAAAATTAAAAATTTTGTTTTCGGCGTGTATTGTTTGATTGCTTGATTTGTTTGCGGTGTTTGCATCCCCGATTTATCGATCGGCGATTATTTCCCCCCCTCTTATCTCGTACGGACGGAGACCGACCCTTGCCACCCTGACACTCGACCTTTGCGACACCGGGTTTCGCCCGATCACCGTCGTGAAAACCGCACGAGACCATCCGCAGCCAACGGAACGAAAAACCCCGTTTAATAATTAAATGGGATATTTTTTATAGCGCGTCGGAAAGTGTTTTCGGAACGGTTCCAGCGCGAGGTGAACGCCTCCGGCTCGACGCACCGATCGCGCAGTTCGAAGTTTTACCCGAATCGGAGGTACTGCGGACCCCCGGCGGTCAGAAACGTGAGCACCGTGCACGCGAGGTAAAAACCGATGATGTTTTTGCAAACTGCCAGCCACCCATGCTATATAAAGACCACCACCCCACTTAGGGTTTCCCTAAGCCACTAGCCCCCCAGATCTGGAAAAACACCCCAATTCTCGTCCAAACCCTAATTCTCAGATCTGAGATCAGCCCAATGGGTTCTGGACCGTCAGATCGGCCGATCTGACGGCCAGGAACGCGCCACGTCGCCCCCTGGATCTCCTCTCTCTCTCCTCTGTCTCCTCTCTCCCTCCAGCCCGTGGAGGCAGCCGCCGCCTCCACCTCGGCGAGCAAGCCGCCGGCCAGCCTCCCTCTCCCTTCCCTCCTCTTCCCCCTTGCCCCTGACCTCTCCCTCTCCGTCTGCAGGAAGCCGCCGGCGAGCTCAGCCGCCGAGCCGCCGCGCCATGGCCGGCCTCGGGACCTCGCCGCGACCTCGAAGCCGCCGCCCGATCCACGCCCTAAGGCCGCCGCCGGTCGTCGCCCTGACCGGATCCGACCGGATCCCGGTCACCGCGGCCTGCCGCACCCCTCCTCGGCCTCCTCCTCGGCGGAGCCGGCCGGCACGCGCCGCCAGCCGCCGCTGCCCGCTCGCTCGGGAGCACGGGCGGCTCCGTCCAGCCAGCCAGGGTGGGCCGCCTCCACCTCGTGGGCCGGCGCGCCTGCGAGGCCCAGCCTGGCCGCCTCAGCCCGAGCCGGCCACTCCAGCCTGATGGGCTCGGCCCATGGTAGCCCCCCCTTTTTTTTCTCTCTCTGCTGTTATTTTTTTTATTTTGCTAAGTCTGGAATTATTACTGCTGTGATCTGTTTTGCGACGCGATTCCCCGTTAAACAGTAGCTCCGATGAACGTGCCCCCAAAACGAAAGTTGCTCAGAATTGCGTGTACTTTAATTCATCTTTTGTGAGCATTTGCATTTGAGCTCATCTTGATTGTGTAAATGTGTGCTGAACAGGGCATCAGGCCGTTAATTGCATTTATTTCCTGTTATTGTGCTGCTGTTATTATTTTGTTGCAACTTTGCATGATGATTGTAACAAATCCATGAGGCCTATTGCATTGATTCCTTTTGCGTTGCGTTAAGCAATGTTTCTACTTCAGTTTCATGCATTCACATGCCATAATTGCCTGCTGCATCATGTTTATATCTTGCTCCAAAGTGGTGATCCTGATGTTATTGTGCTGCTATTGCTGAAACTGTTATTTTGTTGCAACTTCGGATGACGATTGCTTCGCAACCGTTCATCGAAATTGAGTGATTCCAATTGCATTTTGTTAAGAATCATGTCTACTTTCATCCCATGTATTGCTATGTCATGTTGCTGCACTTTGCATATAGATTTACCCCTGTTTATACAGCTTGTGCCCGTAACTTGTTTTGCTTATATCTTTTTAACCGTAACTCCGTTTGGGGTGTTCTTTATATGTAACTTGATTAGTTTTTCGTGTTCTTTGTGTTTATGCTATTGTTTTCTGTTGTTAACCAACCTAAAATATGGTTTAGGGCAGAACAGTACCAAATCCTTTAATTATCGTGCGGCACTTAGTGGATGCCATGTTTAGGTTGTGCCTCACTTAAATTGACTAGCATAGATAGTTTATTTATGATTCACCTCTTGCCATGTTTGTGTGCTATGCCATGCTTGCTTGAGTTGCCATGTTAATAACCGTTGTTTGGTCACCTGTAGCTAAGCAACTTGAACCATCGTAAACGTGCGGTATCGTCGTGTGTGACGAGTACTCCACTTAATCTGTTAGTAACCGCTCTCGACGGTAGGTGCGATGTCTCGTGTTGCTTCTTGTTGATGCTTGCTCGTGTATTGCTCCGTAGTAATAGTGGTGCACCGTTGATTGCTTTCCAGTGTTTACCCTCTTGTGTGCTTCCGCGGGTACCTCTCGGAGACGATGCGAGCTTGCGATCAACTACACCTTCGGAACCCGACTTATCAACAGGCAAGGACTATACATTACTTATGATCCATTCTATTTCAACCAGCGGTTTGCATGCTAGTATAGGTTAGGTTCGATGCTTGATCCTACCACATGTTTACAGCCTCTTTCAAACCGATACAGCCATGTACCTTCCCAGCAAACCTTGTACTGCTATGTTACTTTTGCTCGTTGCTCAGCCCCTGCTTAGTATGCATGCTTAGGATGCTATGATGTTACCCTGTTACTCTTTGGGTTGGGATATCACCTGATTATTATATTATTGTTGATGATATGATTATTACAATGTTGACTATATTCGACGAAGGATGGAAGGTCTAGGCTATCCCGCCCCGACGCTTTGTTCCATTCGATTCACCTAGGATCCGAGTTTCGGGTATTGGTTTTAAGACTGAGCGTGCCTAACCGCGTGTGGGATTTTATGGGGTCCCCTCTTCTTACCTACCTAGCTTCAAACATTTCTAGTGGTGGCCCAAGCTGATTTACCATTTGAAAACCGTGTGTGTGTTTGTTGGGTCGCTCCTGGCAGATATTATTTAAAACAACTCGGACCAGTGAGGACATAGTTCCCTTGCTGGCCCATCATGACCGGCTGAGGACCCAGTTATCCCAATGTGTGATGAACCGGCAATCCAAACCTGGAGTCATACGGTAGAGACCAGATCGAGAGCGCGGCCGGCTCCTGAGCTGGATGTCGTCTCACCGGGGGCCACCCGGATTTGTTCGTTGTTAGCTAGAGGGACTTGTCGTTTCGGATCTCTTGGAACTAAATCATAAAATGGTTGCCTATGATGGGTAGCAACTGAGAGTGATGGGCGTGCGTGCGGAGCCTCGTAATGGGCAGTTGGTACACCCCTGCAGGGTTAAATCTTTTCGAGAAGCCGTGTCCACGGTTATGGACGACTTGAGACCTACTCCTTGTTCATAGACAACAACAACCGAGATAATCTTAATATAACTTGATCAACGTGTGTGTGCCTTGACTGCTTCTTCTTCGTCGGGATGCGAAGAGGAGGACAAGGATATGATAGGTGTTATGTTTGCGTAAGCAGTTGATAGCAAGACTTGTTGGAGGCGATTCCTCATCGAATGCTTGGCTTCTTATCTTACTCTCTAGATCGTTAGCCACTTCATAAATGCTAGTGCGGCAGCAACCTCACCACTTACCCCTTCCTTACCGTAAACTACTAGTTGTCCTAGACTGACGAGTGATGAGGTCCTTGCTGGGTCAGATGACCACTACAGTTGGATGCTGAGTACCTCTGTACTCATGATACTACCCCCAAACTCTTTTCAGGGTTCTGATCGACAACAGGTATGGTGAACGACGTATCACGTGGAGACTCGACGACGACTAGGTAGGCGGATCCCGGCGGAGGGCCTGGACCCGTGTGGTTATGGGATCGATGCTTTTCTCTTTGCTAGTAGGCATTTGTTTGTAGTCTGTACCCAGACATGTATCTTCCGCTGTTGTATTATATTTGAGGCAGTTGTATGCCGATTGTATGAGATGTTGTATCCTGTATCTGTAATGTTGTGATATCATGTTGGAAATCCGGGGCATATGGCTTTGTCATATGTCGCGGTGGGACCGATATGTGCTTCGTCACCGGATCTGAATGGAAACATCTAGATCTGGAACAGTACCGCATATCGGGCCTTACAGCATGTAAATGCGTCCATGGAGCATGAAAATATCAGTCATACAAAATATTTTATGAGAGGATGGTTTGCTCTTTGTGCCATTCTCTGTGTGTATTTAGAGAGGAGCAATAGCGTCCATAACAAAAAAAAATTGTGGTGGTGACACGTGTGCTATCACTAACTTTTAGTTGTAGGGTGATAGTGGTAGCGCGGGAACCCACACTACCACTAGATTTTTTTAAACATCACCAGGCATACGACATGGTCCGGGGATAGCCGTGAAAACGTATATTGAACTTATTTTTACTTATTGTCATCGAAAGATCAAACCAAAACTAATAAATTACAAACATCAATTCCTCTTTAATAACATTGATGCAATAGATAGAATATAACCCCCATAAAAAGTTGCAATATGATATTCTAATTGGTTATAAACGCTAAAAAGAAGGCTTTACTCTTTTAAAGAAAACAATGTTAGCCTTTAAAATTTTGAATACACACTTTTTAAATCCTAGACCCATCCCTATAACCAAAACATGTTCACTTTTTTGTTTTATTAAGAAATCCACCTTCACCTTCCTGAAGGGCGAGGATGGCAATTACCCTTGAGTCTTTGATGACCCGTATCCTTCATATAGACCCTCACAATGCAACGTTGTTTGTTCATGCATACCATTTCGATCCTTAGTTTCCTTTTGTAAGATGTGGATCATAAGGTATGACATATAATACTTTTTTTAGCATGGCAGGAGGATGCAAGCAGTCGAACCCTCCTGCACTTAATTGGGTCAGCCCATTGCAGTCCCTTTTTTCATTCAGTTGAAAGGTTCTAGATCATTGAATCGATCGTGGGAATTTTTTATAATTCAAGTACAATTTTACAATTTACAAATATTTTATTAATACTTGATCTTGTTTAATTCATGAGCATTTCTTAAATTTATAAAAAATATCCACAAACATATTTTTTGAAACATGCATATTTTAAATTTTATGATTAGTTTAATTTTGTAAGTTATTTAAACTTACATCACAAGAAAATGCCAACGAATAAAAAAACATCAAAATGGTAAATGTTCCGGTTCACGGGGTGCTTGCGGTTCAGAGCGTATGAACCACCAATAATCAACAGGGAGGAAACACTAATGAGCCTAGTGAAATAAGCCCAATTACTATCGCTGGAGCGCTGCGGGCTACACCACCTTTCCTAGGCCCCGGCCCTGCATTTTACACACGGTTTTCTAAGAAAATCACCCTACCTAGAGCCTAGAGGGCAACTAACTAACCAGCGAGTCTATCTCAAAAAAAAAAAAAAAAAACTAACCAGCGAGTACTCGTTTTTGGTCCGTGCAGCGAAAGCTTTTTTGGTCACAGCGTGACAAGTGTCGCGTTTTCAGTGTTTACTCCAAATTTTATTTTTTATTTTTATGTACGTATTTTTGATGTTTAAAATAGTCTTTTTAAACTGCTTTTCTGGTTTTTGCATATAATTTTTTATGTTTTTTGGAAAGAATTAAATTTTGTCAAAAATAATATGATTATGCATCTCGTGAAGGCATAAATCAATTTCTTGAAAGGCACGCCGTGTATCTAAAAAAAGGCATGCGTAGTAGCTCTATAAAAAAGCATGACCATATCTTCACGGAAGGTATAAATTTGCTTTCGCAAGAGGCACACTGGATCCCTCTAAAAAACAAGATGCCTTTAAGAAAGCAGATACAAACATACTTAAGAAAAAGAGGTACGATTCGTGCCTTTAAAAAAGGCATGACCGTGCCTCCCGTTTGGGTACTAATGTACTTGCGCTAAAGACATACCGCATGTTACAAAAAAGAAAAAAAAATAACCGTCAAATCGTGTACATGGCGGGCGCGTAGAACATCACTTGTCAAACGAGGAGGAAATAGATGCATTCGTTGCAACGAATACTCGCTAATTAGTAATTTCGCCTTACACATAATCAAAAGTTGTATTCTTAAGGGTCGTTTTTTTGCTAGCTTTTTTGAGCTTCTAAAATAAATTGCCCCTATCCAATTTATTATAGAAGCTCATTCAATTTTTTTAAAAATATATTAGTTAAATCTTAATTATTAGAGTTTTTTTAAAAAAATTGGTCAAGTTATAGAATAAATTGGATGAGGGCAGTTTATTTCTTTCCGCAAAAAAAAAGACAGTTTATTCTAAAATCAGCAAAAAAAAATAACCTAAGAAGCTTATTTAAACTTATTCTAGAAGCCAAAAAAAGAACTCGGTAACTGTTTCCTTTGGCATTTTGGTGCGCTATATAGTTTTTTTTTTGAGATAAGGTAAGAACAAACTAGCAAAAGCTATCCTGTCAGGGGGCTGTGATCTTGATGCAGAAACGTCTGGGCACTCTCCGGTGCTCGCTCAAACATGAAACAGTCCCCCGATTCTCTCGCCCTTGCAGCCAGATGGTGGGCAACTTTGTTTGCCTGCCTACCAATGTGGCAAATGGAGGAAGAAGCAAAGGAGTTCAGAGCCATCCTGATGTCATGGACCGAGGCACAAAAAGCTGCTAATTTGGAAATGCCATCTGCTTGTATCTCTCGAACCAGAACTTGACAGTCCATCTCCAGGACGATGTGACCTTGATGCACATGTGCGCTATATAGTTTGCACACGAACAAGATCAAATAAGCTCAATTTCCTGTGCTGCCTTATCGGAAGTTGTTTATTCTGATAAATTACTCTTTGTACATGAGCAACAGTGGTACACGACACATAGAAAAGACCTTTAAAATAGCTTACATATCGAACGCTGCAAACTTCAAAACCAGTCTGAACCACGTGATGAAACTTAAAACTAGTGCCGTCTAGCTAGCCAGTAAGCTACCTAGGTGGCGTGCTTGCCGTCCTTGAGACCGTCCTCCTCCTTCACCTGGGGGGCACCGTGGACTGAAACCAAAGAACACAAACTCAGTTATTCCCATTTTGCAGAACATAGTTGTTGAACTCCATCGTATGATAAGTAAACAGAAAAGTACCAGGAGGAGGATGGCTCGCCTCAGCCGTTGGCCGGCTGAACGCCGGCCGGCCGTCGTCGTCGTCCCTGGCGTAGACCCCGCCGAAGCCTTCCTCGTCGGACCTCGTGGAGTAGGCCACCCCGAACGGGTGGGACGCCGCGTCCCTACACCACGGAACAACATGCTCAGCTCGGCTTAGTTAGAACGCCAGCATGCGATCTCCAAGCAAAAATTACATGTCGTAATGATCAAACTAAGTACTAATAGCAATACTCCATGGTCGTGTGCACGTCGTCGTGCGGTGCTGGCGGCTGCGGCTCCATGCCGGGCGCGGCGGACATGGATGCGATCCTTCTTCCTCCCCGAGCTACGGCCACCAGTCCTGGCGCCGCGGCGGCGAGCCGGCCGAGTCCCGTGCTGGTGACGCCAGACGACCTGAGTGAGTGCATGAGAGGAAGGAAATTAACAGCTCGTCTTCCCTGAGTAGAGCTCGTCTTCCATGAGTGACGAACACCAGGCCTGGCGAGAGAGCTTAATTATAAGGAGTCTGCGTTTGCGATGAGCCTGGAAAGGTCTATGCCCGGAGGCGCGTGGCCGCACACGTGGAAACCTCTCGCAGAAACCTCTCTCATCCTTGGGAATTATCTGGAAACTTGGTTAGTGGCATGGCCTCTGCCGCGTGCCACTGCCACCTGGTCTCTAAGAGCAAATCGGTCGTTGATTTAGTACGCTTTTGATCAAATTGCATATATACGTGGATGCAACACGTTGATTGGATGATAACGTTAGAGCAACTTTAGCCGATCCGCCAAATCTGCTGTCCGTAAAAAACATTTTTACAGTACGAAACGGACATTGATAAAACAGAATATAGTATATTACATATTTCAAATATAGTTAGGTTCGCGGTTCAAACTAAGCCCAAACATCGCCGGAGCACACAAACATTGAAAAAGAACACCTAATATTTGAACACCGGAGGTCGCCGGGTAGTACTTAGTCGGAGCCCTTCACGATGGCTCCTCATTCGTCGGTGTTGAAGCGATCACAAGCCTTCCTGTACCGTTCCTCGACGAGGTCGTCCTCCTCCTAGGCCACGGTGTGGCGGCTCAGCGTGCCAACGTCACCGCGTATCACGGTGTTCATGGCCGCGCGAAGTCTGATGTTGGTGTCGCTACAGGCGACAGTGAACGGAGAGAGGTAGTTCATGAGGCGCATGAACAGATTCCAAAGGCGTCGAGCGCGTGATTGAAAACTCCGATCGCCTGGGTGGACCTAGAAGAGCGGCCACCGCAACGGCTGCCGTTTACCCCACGATCGGGGACCTCCACTAGCACTAGGAGTCATCTAATTTGTCGTTGGAGTTGGGAACTGTACGCAGCGAGGAAATAAAATGCGGTGGCCGAGGAGGGAACGGATGAGAGACGAAAACCCTAAAGCGTCGAGCGAGTCGTAGATATAGCGGCTGAGGCGGCAGTTTGCAGACCGCTCGCAAAAAAATTACGGACCACGCCGAATATAGCGGTTCTATTTTAGAACAAAACTTCGCTCGTCCGCTAAAAAAACTCATATTTATACTACCCGATGATGGAATTGTGTATATCCCGTCGACATAAGTATGTAAGCCGAGTGTTTTCTACTAATGGATAGTTGATAAATGAACAGAGATCCATGGCGAAAAAGGGAAAATTATTCCTTTTAACCGGCGCATAACCACGTTTCATCCAACGCTTTGGCTGTATGTTACATGTCTCTTCTATGACCACCATCACGCTCGATTGCGAATATCCTGCACGCGTTTTTCCTATCTGGCTTCGCCTCAAATCAACGCCTTCCTTCAAGAGACGCTCGTCTGTGCCCGTATCAAAATGAAGCCGCGGGCGGCCTACTCGTAGTCGTCGTTCGACGGCGAGGCAGGCCTCTGTCACCATCTTTCCGCTCCTTTTTTTTCTTCCCTCACATCCCTTTTTCTTTGCACAGACATATCGAGATCCAGCTCGAGGCCATGGATGATGTTGACCCACCGTTAAGCTTTTGCAACAAAGAGCTTGTTACAATGAAGGTTTGCAATAAGGACCTTGTTTCAGTGGCCACGACTGTGATGTTGGGGTGCATAGCGAAAAACATAAATTTTTCTAACTAGCGTTTCCTATAACCCAAGATCTAGCTAGCCGTATTACCGTAACGGAAAGGAGTACGGAATAACATACCTCCGGGTGTAGTCTGTTGCGCGGGAAACGTTCCCGTGGCTGATGTAGTCGAACAAGTTTCACAGCCCCCTGGTTGTGTTGAGCACCCGGATGAGTGTCGTGCCACACGTGTAGCACCTCGTAGTACTCGCACACATACGAGACTCGATGACGACAATTTAGTATGACTACGAATGGTTTAAGTAGTCTAGCACTTTCAACGTCCATCGTAATTTGTGGTACAATTTCCACAAGTCTCTCATTAGGTCATCTTTAATACTTATCACTCATATCACATCTTAGTGATTTGTATCCTTATATTCAACTTCACATTGTGATTCCTGAATCTCAGTTTTATGATCTCAATTGAATACAAGCTTTCAATTAATCATATGAAGTATTTAATGATAACTCATGTGCCCATTTAGTACATCATTTATGTATAATGATTGGCACAAGTTCTACTTGCTAGAACCTTGTCATGGTCTTATTTATTGCAGCGGTTCATAGATCGTGTATCTAATCCATCTCACGCAATCAAGTTATGACTTTCATTCGGTAATGAACTCACAAGTTAATAGATCATACATTTAATGAATTCATCAGTTATGAAATCACTTTATGCAATCAAATCTGTGACTTGTTGTATTCAAGACAACTTTATCATTAAATATTGAATATCACTTGACAATAATAGCAGTATTATAAATGATTTCTATCATAACATAAATCAAGACGTAATCAAAGTATAAGCACACTTTTATTCATAAAGATGGAACAACTGACTTGTCTCATTACATGAATAACTTTGTCTCGCGAGATGCAAGACACACAACTAAGTGTTCATACTATAATGATTACTTAAGATTTATCTAATACTCTAAGTATCTCCTATGATAGATGTCTTGGCAGAATCCATGCTGGCCATCAACTGACTTGATATCCATCAATCCTTGATTTCACCTCTTCCCGTCCATGCAACGGCAGGTCTTGTTTTCCTAAAACAGAATAAGTAGCATATACTCATTTACTTCAAGTGTTGTATAAAGGGGAACAAACATTTATAAAGTATATACCTTCTCCATCGACAATTTTTCCTTCAATGGGTTCGACCTCCAGATACTGAAGTCTATCCATGAAGTCAAAGAACTCGAGGCTTTCACCTCTGCCGACATGGCCATGGACATGGTTTGTATAGCTCGGTGGAAGCGAGTGTAACACTGTGTATATCGCATACTCATCTATGGTCCAATAGTTAAAGTCATCTACGAGGCTCAGATGTATCTCATGCATCTTGGCCAAGTGTGCCTTCAGGCAAGAGCCTTCTTCCATCTTTGTAGAGAGAAACTCATTTTCTAACTCAAATCTGGCAACTCTAAACTGATGCATGTATAATGACTTCAGCTCATATATCATGTCATATTTATCCAACTCAGCATATTCCTTACGCAAGGCTTGCGAAATGCTGGTTTCTATGACACCTTTAGATATGGCGTATGTCCTCCGACGATTCTGATAATCAGTCGCTGCTCGTGCATCCATGTCGTTTGCTGGAGGGTTTCCCACATGCTCTTTAGTTAAGAATGAAAGGTTGGCTCTCTTGAGCACAGCTCTAAGGTATAAGTACCAACTAATGAAATTTGACCCATTTTCTTTAAGTCTTTCACCACGTAAGAAAGAGACCAATTCAAGATACTGGGGCGTATCCATTTTCTACAAACATAATTGCAAGGAACACAATTAAGACTAGTTCACAACAATGAGTTCATATAATCATATTAGAAATAAGCTCGCACTAAAACAATCATCCCTAAGAAGTTTTAGTGATTACATGATCCAGATTCACTGCCCGCCCTCGAATATCACACGGCCGACGGTTCAGTTTCAAAGGTAGACAACAACTTGTGCGATCACATTATCTGTATATTGTGACTCATGATCGATCTTTCGATCTCTAGTATTCCGAGGCCATATATGCATATGCTAGGCTCGCCAAATTAACCTTCATGTTATATGCTGCTCAGCAAGGCCATATCTGCATATGCTGGACTTGCCGAACCCAACCTCATGCGAACGTCGTTTAATATGTATGACACCCGATATGTACGGAATGTCGGCCATATGAGAGATCCTTCCAGGTGGTGCACAATTTGGTAGAATACTTGTGTTTGGCTTTGTTAAGGGATCATCTTATCACATGGTACCGTCGTGTATCCTATACTAGCAGGTTTTAAGATGTTGGACTATGGCAACACTAAGTCTACAGTGTCTCCATTTGAGTTTGTTTTATCATGATGACGTTTACTACTTACTAGTAACACATAGCAAAGTTATCACTACATCACAATCAAACAAACGATAGCCCCCACTTAGCAATACAAAGTTTAGACAATCTAGTTGTATATTGCAAGTTTTACGTGGCCGCTAGGGCTTTTATACTTAAACAGGTTTTAACCTACGAGTCAACCACAACGTCAACCATACGATTGTCTCTATTACACCCCGCACGGGCCCCTCCGTTGCAAATGCCACATCCGCTAAAGTAGAGAGACAGACACTCCCCAGAGCCACTTTATACGGTATAAGGCGCATGTCAAGCGTGGAATCAGTCTCGCGTAAAAGTACGTGTAAGGTCGGTCGGGGGCCGCTTCATCAAACAATGCCGCAGATGTGAACAAGTACACGTGGGCGGGTAACAATCATACAATCAACGCCCACATCCCCGATGTGTTCTATCGGTACCGTAATACCAAGAACACAAAATTTTCCTAACTAGCGTTTCCCATAACCCAAGATCTAGCTAGCCGTATTACCGTAACGGAAAGGAGTGCGGAATAACATACCTGCAGACCTCCGAAACCAGAGTTTCTGCAGCACGACGGCGTGCGTATAGTGGAGACATCTCCAACGTAGTGCAGCCTCCAAACAAGGGGAGTCCGCTCATAGGAAGGAGAAAGAGGGAGAGAGAGATCAACAGAATTTATCAGTATTTTTCTAAAATTTTCTGTGTTAAAAAAAAGCTACCTACCACATCTATATATAAGGGGAAAAGAATATACGCAGATACATAGCTAAGCGAGGTGGTACTAAAATTACCACGCATGTGCTAGCAATGCACACGCACATGCACATGACCGCATGTGGCCGGCGGCCGGCCATGCACACACACATGGCGTGGCATGTGGCCCAGTGGCCAAGCCCACATGGGCCTAGCCCATGGCGCAAGCCACCTCTCCTTTTCTTTTTTTTCCTTTTTCCTTTTCTTTTTATTTTCCTTTCTTTTAAAGAAAAATAAAAGAACTTGATTCCTTTTAATTATTTAAATAATATTTTAATAATTAATTTATTTAATTAAATAATAAAATATATCTAAATAACTTTTCGAACAATTAGAAAACCACGGAACCTTTTTCGTCTTTCCTCCGAAACGATTTCAGAGTTCTCTCTCATATCTCCGGTAACTTCGATAGTTCCGAAAAGGTCTCCGATTTCATCGAGCCCTTAAGTGTGTTACCCTAAGGTCCGAGAATACTCCAGTCATGACCGAGATGAGGCTACGGTCAATGATCATCAGCGGGACCTGGATGCCCATAATGACCCCTGTGCATTCCGGATATCAATACCGATTGGACATTACGTCGTATAGCATTCCCTTTGTCAGCGATACTGGATTGTTCCGAGATTCGATCAATGACATCTGATGGCGCGAGAGTTGACGGGTGTAGTCTTCTCGCCCTTCGTTGGTGAGCCCCAAGTGGAAGGCGTGATGTAGCACAGCAGCAAATTTCCCTCAGTAAAGATACCAAGGTTTGTCTCCAGTAGGACTCCAGAGATGATAAGTAGGTGTCAGCGGCGCAACTGACGCGGAACTGCACACAAACACAAATAACTTTGTTCCCAACGAAGTTCAGAGAGGTTGTCAATCTCTCCGGTCTTGTTGTTCACAAAGGATCAAACACAAGGGATAATGATAGCAACTGAAAGTAAAAGCAGAAAAGTAAATGAGCGTGGAAACAGTAATGAGGATATGGACCGGGATACGTGATGTTCACTAGTGATGTCTCTCTCCCAAAAGACGATAAAACTGGTATACGAGGTAAACAAATTACAGAAGGGCAATTGACAGGATTATGAACGCACCACAATGCTAACTATGCTACAAAAGAAAGGAAGAGGCTCAAAAGCACGGGCAGTACGCCAAAATAAGTAGACCGAAATCCAACTGCATCTACTACTAATCATCCACCTTGAGATATCTATCAAGAACATCTCGCTGGTATTAAGTTGCGAGCCCCACCCAAAGTGTAAACCCAAAGCAACAGACAACTGCATTAAAAAGCACTTTGCGTAAAGTAAACAATCCTTGTAACCGCGGTTACAAGCACCATTGTTTTCCCCCTTGTGGCAACAACACATCCCCTAGACTCATGTTTCTGTCACTCAAGTGTGTCATCGGGGGGCATGAACCCACAATCGAGCATAACGTTCCCTCTTGGGGTTGCTACCTACTACTTGGCCAAAGCAATAAACAGCAACGGAGAACATGCAAGAATTACTTAGGAACAAAAATATAAGAGATAAAAACCAAATATATTACTCAATCACAATCTGAACATAATCTCATAATCCATCAGATCCCATCAAACTCAGCATAGCAACAGCAGAAAGATTACAAAAGTGCCTCGATCATGTAGGGCAGCTCACGAGGTCTAAACCATGAAGAACAAAGAGGGGAGGAGAACATAACATAGCTACTGATCACGGACCCATGGTCCAAGGAAAACTACTCACGAGACATCCGGGGAGCATCCATGGTGGAGAGGAGACTCCCGGAGGTCGGCCCTCCCTCCGGCGGGGTGCCGGGAAGAGGTCTTCTGGTGCTCCCGATCTCGGAAGCGCGGCGGCGGCGGAACAGAGGAGAGATCGCGAAAAAGGGTTCTCTTTTCGGAAGTCTCCCGTGATGGAGAATATATAGGCGAAGGGGGGCAGCCAGAGGTGGACCAGGGGCCCCAGGCACCCCCCTGGCGCGGCCAGGGGTGGGTCCGCGCCGGGTGGCCGCCGGCCACCCCTGGCTCCCCTCTGGCCCCACTCGGGCTCTTCGCGAAGCTTCCTGTACGCTGATTTTTTCCTATATTTTCCCCGGAATTTCTCTGGCACTTTTTATATGGGGGAAAACTGAAATAGAAAAACAGCAGAAAACAGGAACTGGCACTGTGGTGCACTGAGTTAATAGGTTAGTCCAAATATGATCAAATGTGTATGAAAGTGTATCTAGATCATAGCAATATCACACAAAACATGCATGGAGCAAGCAGAAATTATAGATACGTTTTGGACGTATCAACATCCCCAAGCTTAATTCCTGCTCGTCCTCGAGTAGGTAAATGATAACGGCATAATTTCTGTGGTGACCTGCTAGCAACCATATAAGAACTTTGAAAAGTAAAGCAATCAAGGTTAGAAACTCAATTCAAGTCATAACATGCAAGAGTCTATATTACCATTGAAACAAGTAACAAAAGAACATTAGGTGCAAGAGCTCTCGCTGTCCGTGACTCGAATGTCTCCTAATGGTGTTTGCATGCAAGAAGGGGGATAGGGAATACGAGAAAAACAATTTATTTGTTGAGAACTCAATCTACTAAAGTTTCACACTCGGTCTTTATCTGGAATCTTATCTTGACTCGTCCCCAGACCACTAGCCAGGTACAAGTCAATTTGATCCACTCCTTTTTCAATATTTTGAGCACTCATGCAATGGATGAGCGTAAGCACGAGAGTTGACACTTAGGATGGCAAAGAGAGAAGTGCGGAGGAGGAAGACAAAAAGGATGAGAAAGGCTCACATCAATGAGGACAATCATAGGCATGAGATGTCAAATGATAGATATGATGTGAGGAGTAGGGATTGCCATGCAACGGATGTACATACGATCTAGGAAGCTCTCCAATGGAACTAGTGGGGTGCATCTAACTTGCTCGCTCATGAATACCTAGAGCTCGTTTGAGGAGGCTCATCCTTGGAATATGCAAGCCAAGTTCTATAGTGTGAAGGTCTCCACATAGCTATATGCATAATGATCATCTCTATGGAGTACAAGGATATAAAGGGAGTACTAGTGTGGATCTCTCAAAAGTATAGTAGTGTTGCCCCTTTCTCTTTTTTTATTTCCTTTTCTCTTTTTTCTATTTTTTTCTATTTTTTTGTGGCCTCGATGGCTCTTTCTATTCAATTCTCATTTGTCCACTTTGGGATCTTTTATTGTGTCCACTTTGGGATCTTTTCCTCACTTAAGGGCAACACTCTATTTTACAAGAAGGTAAAGGAGATCTTTCACACTTTACAAGGTACTCAAAATCATAAAGAAGATGTAACTATCATGATGTATGCAATGTATGTCGCTGCCAGTGTAGCAGGAACATGTATGACATGAAGATCAAGTCATGAAGAGGTGGATGTTGCATGGCAATATATCTCGGAAAGACTATGGAAATGCCTTGATAGGTAGGTATGGTGGCTGTTTTGAGGAAAGATATAAGGAGGTTTATGATGACAGAGCGTATCATGCCAAGGGTTTGGATGTACCGGCGAAGGTGGACACCAACTCTCGGAGTGAGAAGAAGGCAATGCACGGCACGGGAGAGGCTAGCAAAATATGGGAAGGTTGAAGTGTCAACTTTCAATACTTACATTAGTCCGAAGAACTCATGCACTTATTATCGGTAACTCTCAATCTAAAAAGGAGGTTCACAAAGAAACAAGTACCCCGAGGAGGAGTGTATGGGGGTTTGGTTATTCTTGCGCATCCTTGACTCATGGTACGTGAGTGTTCTCTAATATTCGATCCCTCCAAAGATTAGTGATCCATCTAGTAGCTAGAGTTCTCAACTAGTTTTGTAGGTTTTGAAAATACACACGGATTGCCCAAAATACGACACCTATCACTAATAGGCTAGAGCTCTTGACACCAAAAGTTCAGATATTACTCACAACAATACCTCAAAACTATTGCAAGTTACTACTAGAATTAAATAGCAACCTCAATTACCTACTTTCAAGACAAGACACAACTCAGTGCAACAACCAACTCTCTTTAACAAGATAAACATGAAAACTAAAAAGAGTTCCAGCAAAAAACTAAACAAAATCCAAGGCTCTTGCTAAAGACAAACTAAGACTAAAACTAAACATGGCAGCAGCTATGAAAAGATAAAGAACACACAACAGCAAAAAGATAAGCAGGAAAAATCCTATGATGTGTTCTAGATTTTGAAAGTGGAGCGTGTTTCTCTCCCACACAAAGTAAGACGGGATCTAACTTTTTATGAACAGCAAGGAAAGCTAAATAAAACTAAAAATAAAACCTAAGAGCGAGACGCTCCAAGCATAGCACATAACGCATGAAGTGATAAAAATATAGTGAGACGAAGGACGAACTGATGATTGTTGATGGAGAAGGGGATGCACGGGGGCATCCCAAGCTTAGATGCTTGAGTCTCCTTGAATATTTATTGGGGATGCATGGGGGCATCCCCAAGCTTGAGCGCTTGACACTCCTGGATCTTCTTTCATCATCTTCCATCGCACACTTGAGAACTCCCTTCATACATAACTCATCATAAGCTGATTAGAGAGGTTAGTACCCTTAATAAAATAATTTTTCCCCATTGGATATAAAGATATTCTTGAAGAGCTACTGTTTCTCAAGAGTGCCAAAAAGTTTTTGCAAATAAAAAGCAAGCTTAAGGTTTGCAAAAGTTAGGAGAGACAAAACGTGGCAGAATCTGTGAAAAACAGAACAGCAGGTAGTAAAGAATTTTTTAGGGGCACTTCTGCAACTCAAATCAAAAAACTCAGACCATACGGAAGTTTCACAATTGTATAGAGCACGCTGTCAAAAAAATTCAGATCAAAAAGATGATCTGGTGATTTGATTCGAATTTTTCTGTCAAGGGACATAATCTGTTTTCTGGACAGCACGTCACAACTTTTGCTTCCCTTATCATAAGAGGCTATAACTTGGCACAAAGCTGAAAAATAAAGATACAATGATGTTGCTACAGTAGTAACAAACATAAAGACACAACAAAAAGCAAAAAGAAACCTAAATTCGTTGCGGGCTGCCTCCCGAAAGCGCTTTCTTTTATGCCTTTAAACTAGGGATAATGCAAAAGAAGAATCAAGGATCTCCAAGATCAGAATCATAAAAACCTTCAAATTGATTTTCAATAAGCTCATTCTTCTTCTTCCTAGGAAAGAGGTACTTACCTTTCGCCATACCGCGTAAGCGTATGTGCCCGTTACCAATATCAATGAAGCCTTTCATAGCACGGAGGAAGTCTCTTCCGAGCACAATGTTACTTTGGTTTGGTTCCATGATGAAGAAATCCATTGGTGTAGTCCTATGAAGGAATGCAACTTGGACTTCTTTTACCTTTCCTTTAATCTCTGAAATATCTCCATTAGAATGTTCATGATAAGATGATAATTTATCCATATCTAGCTTCAAAGAATCATAAACTATTTTTGGCATAGTAGAAATTGTGGATCCAACATCACAAAGAGCAAGGAAGCCTTGGTTAGAGATGCTAATCCTAACAAAGGGCTCCCAATCATCATCTATCCCCAACATTTATTTCTTGTTGGACTTAAATTCCTCTACTTTCCTCAAGTCTAGAGCATCCAATCTTTTTTCAATAGTGGCAAGTCTATTTATGACATTATCAATACTACGATCATAAACAAAACAACTAGATAGACTACGCAAAATATCAAGAGCCCTAACTTCATCACACTCTAGAAAATCTCCTTCAGCTATAATGTCAAGAGAGTGTTTACATCACTTAAAAAGACCATGGTTAAAATTTCTAAGCACAATTTTTATAGGTATCCAAGGCATAATTCTTTTATGTGCTTCAGAGATTCTGTCCCATGCTTTCTTTATATTTTCTCCATCTCTTTGACGGATATCGAGAACTTCCGATTCCCGCAAAGCACCTAGCTCTAACATGTTCATCTAAACAAGGAGGACTGCTAACAGCAAGATAAACAATTTTTTGTGATTTTTGATAAAAGACACAAAGATAAAAACTGAAAGGTAAACTAACAAGACTAAAAAACAAAGGTAAAGGGTAGTGTGCAACTCCCCTATCTTAGCACTCGGAGTCCCCGACAACGGCGCCAGAAATTTGCTTGATGGCGCGAGAGTTGACGGGTGTAGTCTTCTCGCCCTTCGTTGGTGAGCCCCAAGTGGAAGGCGTGATGTAGCACAACAGCAAATTTCCCTCAGTAAAGATACCAAGGTTTGTCTCCAGTAGGACTCCAAAGATGATAAGTAGGTGTCAACGGCGCAACTGACGCGGACCTGCACACAGACACAAATAACTTTGTTCCCAACGAAGTTCAGAGAGGTTGTCAATCTCTCCAGTCTTGTTGTTCACAAAGGATCAAACACAAGGGATAATGATAGCAACTGAAAGTAAAAGCAGAAAAGTAAATGAGCGTGGAAACAGTAATGAGGATATGGACCGGGATACGTGATGTTCACTAGTGATGTCTCTCTCCCAAAAGACGATAAAACTGCTATGCGAGGTAAACAAATTACAGAAGGGAAATTGACAGGATTATGAACGCACCGCAATGCTAACTATGCTACAAAAGAAAGGAAGAGGCTCAAAAGCACGGGCAGTACGCCAAAATAAGTAGACCGAAATCCAACTGCATCTACTACTAATCATCCACCTTGAGATATCTATCCAGAACATCTCGCTGGTATTAAGTTGCGAGCCCCACCCAAAGTGTAAACCCAAAGCAACAGACAACTGCATTAAAAAGCACTTTGCGTAAAGTAAACAATCCTTGCAACCGCGGTTACAAGCACCGTTGTTTTCCCCCTTGTGGCAACAACACATCCCCTAGACTCATGTTTCTGTCACCCAAGCGTGTCATCGGGGGGCATGAACCCACAATCGAGCATAACGTTCCCTCTTGGGGTTGCTACCTACTACTTGGCCAAAGCAATAAACAGCAACGGAGAACATGCAAGAATTACTTAGGAACAAAAATATAAGAGATAAAAACCAAATATATTACTCAATCACAATCTGAACATAATCTCATAATCCATCAGATCCCATCAAACTCAGCATAGCAACAGCAGAAAGATTACAAAAGTGCCTCGATCATGTAGGGCAGCTCACGAGGTCTAAACCATGAAGAACAAAGAGGGGAGGAGAACATCACATAGCTACTGATCACGGACCCATGGTCCAAGGAAAACTACTCACGAGACATCCGGGGAGCATCCATGGTGGAGAGGAGACTCCCGGAGGTCGGCCCTCCCTCCGGCGGGGTGCCGGGAAGAGGTCTTCTGGTGCTCCCGATCTCGGAAGCGCGGCGGCGGCGGAACAGAGGAGAGATCGCGAAAAAGGGTTCTCTTTTCGGAAGTCTCCCGTGACGGAGAATATATAGGCGAAGGTGGACCAGGGGCCCCAGGCGCCCCCTTGGCGCGACCAGGGGTGGGGCCGCGCCGGGTGGCCGCCTGGGCCACCCTTGGCTCCCCTCTGGCCCCACTCGGGCTCTTCGCGAAGCTTTCTGTACGCTGATTTTCCTATATTTTTCCCGGAATTTTTCTGGCACTTTTTGTATGGGGGAAAACTGAAATAGAAAAACAGCAGAAAACAGGAACTGGCACTGTGGTGCACTGAGTTAATAGGTTAGTCCAAATATGATCAAAAGTGTATGAAAGTGTATCTAGATCATAGCAATATCACACAAAACATGCATGGAGCAAGCAAAAATTATAGATACGTTTTGGACGTATCAACATCCTATGTCTGGTTCAACCTCGTTCTGAACAAATTCTTATTCACTCGTTCCCGTGATATTCATCCCCGTGACCTAGTCACACGCTGTGCAACTTTATGGATGGAATCTCACCGAGTGGGCCCTGAGTATCTATCCATCACATGGATTGACAAATCCCGCTCTTGTAACAATACTCCTCAAGATATCTCCACGGAATACCCAAGATACAACCGTTATGACCCGCATATTTCAGTCAGGTGGTGGGATGTAAGTCAAAGCATCCGAGTAGATAGTAATTATGCACGTACTCACGGTCAAAGGAACGGTCTACTACGTTATGTAATTACAACACTGAACCTTCATAATATTGATCATGTTGTAATGCTTGCTTTGGGTAATGTTCATCACGTCACTCATCCAGTGAGGTGACCTCATAGTCAAGAGACTTAATTGTCCATGATCGCGAAACCACGACCATCATGTTGACCATGAACTACTTATTGATATAGAGGCTAACTAGGAACACTGGGGGTTTCTATACCACACATGTATCATTGTTTCACTGACACAGTTCTAGCACGGTATGAAACTGGTTATGAACTTCCTTAGATATATTGGAATAATCATATATTATTTGTCTCTAGAGCATATATCCAACATGCGAGTCATATATATTTTTGGCAATAAGGATCTTCTTGCAATGAAGGTTTGCAACAAAGGTCTTGTTGCAATGAATGTTTGCAATAAAAGTTTTATTGCAATGAAAACGAACACGACTATGAAATCGAAGATGCTTTAAAAAATGTTATGTTGCAATGAAGGTTTTGCAACGAAGATCTTGTTGCAAAGAGGTGAAGAAAAAAATCGCTTCATGCACACTATTTAAAGGCATGCGAGGCATATGATCTAAGCTCCGCTTCATACACACTATTACAATGTCCAATATAATCCCAAGAGGATATTAAGATTTCATCCATATGGTTTCGGACAATAACTCCCACACTCGGAGAGCTAATGATCTCCACAAAACTCGCATCAACATTAATCTTAATGAACTCCGGGGGAGGAGGCTGCAAAGTCAAGGCTTTTCTCTCCGCGTCATATAAAGTCATACCCTCGTCAGCTCTCCCTTTGCCTCTGCCATCTCCCTTCAGTTGCGAAGTATTATGGCAAGACGAGAAGGAAGTTCAATAATTTTGTACAAAATTCACAGATACAAAGATGGATTCCCTACCATTACCAAAAATCATATCATTTCTCAGGTGCCAAGCTCTCTAGAAGGTGAATATAATTTGCTCACGTGCAATTGGATTCACTTGATCCAACATAACAAGAAGCCAATCCGGCCCTGAATAATTTAACCTTTCCTCACTAGAAAGATTCCAGACACCCCTCATTGTCATACGAAGTGCACGATCCTTAGGACACGCCACCAGAGCATGAAAAATACTTTCATCTTCGAAACCACAAATAGAACATGCGCCAAGGGTAGCTTGATGGTGTCTTAGGGCCTGTTCGGTAGTCACCCACAGCTGTGAAATCCCGCAACTCCATCGCTGGCAACCGCAACCAGCTTCTGTGGTGAACTCCCGGCTGCTCCTGTCTGTTCGGGATGGCAACTCCTGTCTGTGGTGCCACTTTCTGGCGTACATGGACTTACAAAATTAATCTCTAGTCCTAGCTCGGCTTATTTACGAAATACGATGTGTGGTGGAACGGGTGGCTACGAAATACAATGTGTGGTGGAACGGGTGGCGAAAGAGCACGTGTGTACCGCTCTTTTTCTCAAGCTCCAATAACAAGTGAAAGGGAAATCTTTATTAAGAGGTCTCTACTCTTCACTATTAAACTTTCACCATGTCATGATATTATACATGAGCCTGTGAGATTCTCTATGAATTACTGTTTATATGAGTCCAATGCCCATCTATAATTCAACAGGGGCACACGGCCATCCCTGGCTGCGCAGCAGCATTTTTCTGGTTACTTGCTGCAACTGCGATTTGAGACAACTGATGGCAAGGCAAACAACACGGCTAGACACAGAGACATCACCCGCTCGTGTAACCCCATGAGCATGGTCACAGATGGGGTGTACCTGGGGCATAACGTGGACCGATGAACGATCAGACCTTTCAAATGATGGCACCTTTCCAAAATCACATCGTAGACAGATAAATTCTCGTTGAAAGTTACACAGCTGCCAAGAATTGTCCAGAAAGATCACTTGTAACATAGGCTACAAAAATGGCATCGTTCAACCAAAGAATTTTACAACTTTTGGAGCTTGCTTTCCCTTTGACTTTGAGCTGGCGTTCTTCTCGCCGCTGCTAGGTTGCTTTGCTTTATTTGATTTGGTGGTTTTCGGTTCTTCTTCATCAACGAAATCATCTTCTAGATCATCTCCACCATGCAGAGTATGGTCTTCCTGGTAGTATCCCTCTGTATTCATACCTAAAAAATAAACAAGTAAACACGAATTCCTGTAATGAACTGCACAACCACCAGCAGAAATTCAGCTGCACCAGCTAACTAACAATCTAAGGTTCTCACCATACACAATACATCAGATTTTATCTAAAGATAATTGGCGTCCGTACAGTTAGTAATACGTAGTAAGGAGTAAAAACAAACATGTTCACCTATCCACAGCCTCTGCCTTGCAGTACAACACCATGTGGCCTACAGATATATCTACCGTTGGCACAAGCACAACCAACTATCTGAACTTATATATTATATACAACAACACAAACAAGTCTTCAGAAACAAAATATTTTATAACCTGTAATCATAAGTTTAGCCAGCATGCTTATAGACAAGTGTTATTGCTCAGAACTTCAGATGTTTTCACGGACTTTAAATGATGCAAACAGGTTATAAAACGACTGCAAGAACATTCAAATGCCAGTGGATGTTCCAAATGTTACGAATGCATGCAAGATACATGTGATATTGCAAAGGTGTGTCAAGGAACTAGCTCCGGTTTGTTTACCTTCATCCGTGGAGGATATGAAGTCCTGTTGCCGTTTGTTTGGACAATTTCTGGCCAAGTGTGTAACTTCACCACATATCTTACAGCAACCACCCTAACATTATTCATAAAGTTAAAATCCATGTACAAGAAAGCAGTCATTGAATAAACTGAACTTAATCAAGGTAGAAGAGTGCTAGAAGCAATAAAAGTAACAATAGAAAGTCCAAGCTATAAACAAGCTTAGCTGCCCCCAATAAACTTGTTATGTACCTCAGAACTCAGACAAACAAACCTAAAAACCCTTGAAACAGGTACTTATCAATTATCAAATGGTGATTATATCTCTCAATGATCATATATCCATTTGCTCGCATGATGCATCACTATCCCAAAGGAAAAAAAATAGTGAATATTCTTTAGGTTCCTCAAGGCACATGCAATTCAAACATCATATCTAGTAATTAGGTAACTACCACCAGCCAAAATCATTATCGGCCAGCATGACGTCTTTGTGTGCATGTAACTCTAAATACAAAATGAAAACATATGTCCTTCAATTCAAAGTCTTACATTGGTAGTACCAGTATCATGGTTCATGAGAAGGGGCAAGGATGCCTGTGGAATACCTTTGGATAAATGCCGTGTGTATTTTCAGGACAATCCTTGCTCAAATGTCCCTCCTGTTTGCAGACAAAGCAGCTCGCAAAATTTGTACCGCCTGCATACATATCGAATAATGTTAAATCACACGAAGAAATCATATCTGTAGTAATCTAAGCATAAAATGAATGGATGATGAGTACCATTCTCAATGGGCTTCGGGCACTTGGAAAGGGAATGCCCAGATTCACCACAGTTATAGCAGAATTTCTTCAAATCCCCATCACCTTTGTCAGGGCAGTTCTTCAGGCTATGCCCTCGCTCCCTGCAGAGCAAGCAGATCTGAAAATAATAGAAAAACATTACAATTGTTAAGAGATAGCGAAACTGAAACCTTGCACATGGTGAAATCAGACACTAAACCAACTGGTGTAAAGGACCATGAGATCATGATCAAACATAATAGCATACCAAACATTTTGCAGCAATACCATGCATTCATATGACAATCTCGCTAAGAAAGGTCAAGTTAAATGAAAATCATCATTGATTCTATCGCTGCATTTCTACTACATCCGCCAACTAACACTAATCTGCTACATAAACTTAGTCCTCGGGTCAGCTGCATCATCCAGTGCTCTTAGGTCCACGCCTCCACGGAATCCACAGCAGGTAGCAATCGATACCATGCCAAACAACATTTACAATCACAAGCTTTTCAGGGGTGCGACAGTGGGCTGGTACCTTGTTCTTGTCCCAGTATGACTTCTCGGGGCAGTGCTTGGCCGCGTGGTCGGTGCCCTTGCAGATGAAGCACTGCTCCCCGGGCCGCATGCCAGGAACCCGCAGCGGGTGCTTGGACCTCCCCGCGCCTCGGCCGCCGCCGGCATCTCCGGCCTTCTTCACCTTCTTGAACATGCTCTTCTTGGTCTTCTTCTTTTTGGTGCCGTCTGCCGGAGGGGCGGGCGCGGGAGGGCAGAGGCCGGGGTTCGCCTCGCGGAAGCGCTTGCGCGCCTCCCGCTGACGCTTGTTCGGCATCGCTTGCTACAGCCGCACCACTCTCTCTTTGCGGCGGCGGAGGCGGCGGCGGCGGAGGGGAAGAGCGAGGATGAGGGCGTGGGTCGGGGACTGGGAGGGGTTTGTTTTGGGTGGAAGAGGTGCTTCAAGATTCGTGTTGGAGATGGGTTGGTATTTCCAGCAACTCAAAGAAGAAAAGCGCAAAAAACAAAAAAGTAACTCAAAGAAAAAGAGAGTCTAAAAAAACTCAAAGAAAAAGAAACATAAAATCAGTTTAGTGTAGTTAGCTCTCTAGATGCATTTACTAAATAATAACATTTATCTTTTACACCATTTAATTTAACATGAACTTTTTTGTGGATTTTTCTTTTTCTTTTTTATTTATTAAATCAAATGGTCGAAGAGTTAGATAAAAAATAATCAGTTTACTACTTTCTAGTTTCTACCCGATGAAAAGACACTTAAGTTGGATGCAGAGTAACTGCTCTCGAGCTCAAATACTCTCTAATGAGTACTTCTGTCGGGGGATGGATCAGGCCCATAGACCCGGCATTAGGAACCTCCGGGCCAACTTATATATGAAGGCCCATAAAGAAGACCCGACCAGGAGTCTGACGTGCCAAGCGTGAAGATTGAAGCCCTAGAAGGAATTCGACTTACCTTGTATAGCACGTAGAAAACTTGTAAAGTAGAATAGAACTCCATATCGTATAGGAGTCGGACTCTAGGAATCTCGGGACCCGGCACCTTTATAAGCCGAGGACCACGGGAGCCAGAGCCAGAACTTACATCAAGCCAGGTTTAGAAAACTCGCTCCAGAGCCTAGATCTCCACGAGACTAAGCCGGCGAAACATCACCACTGTAATCGATACGATCGACTCTTCTTATTGAGGAGTCGATCCCCTTATAGTCAAAAAGCAGGAGTAGGTCTTTACCGCACCGTCGGGGCCGAACCTGGGTAAATCGCCGAGTCTTGTGCCTATGTCGACTCTCTCCTCGAATCCGCCTCGCAACAAAGGTCCCACGATAAGTCCGACTCTACGGACATCTGCCGTGACTTTCCCACGACAGTTGGCGCCCACCGTGGGGCCTGCGCTCGCAGGTGTTGAGATTCTAGGAGGAGCTCTGCAAGGCATGGAAGGATTCGTGACCGGACGAATCACCAGGAGCCGGCGCGGAAAGCTCTGCATCGACGACTCAACTTGGGGTCCTGACGCCGATTCCGTCGAATCCGGTTATCGGGTCCTGATCGGATCCATTCACATCTTCATTGGGAAGACAGACGGATCTGAGCTAGAGCCGGATCCTGAAGTTCCCCTGGAAACCTCGAGTCGGTGACATGCCGGCTCAAGGCACACTTTTGTCGGGTTCATCGCTGGATCTTCGGAGTCGGCACGCTCCGTCGAGTCTCCGGCGCCTGACACCACGGGAGAAACATCTAACGCTGACTCACGCCCCAGTGAAACAAGCTTCTCAAATACTGTCTCCATTCGATCCGCTGAGAGCCACAGACTCGGCACGGGAACAGCCGAATACAACCCCGACTTTCCGCAGTACGAGCCCCCATATTGCGTGACAGTGTTCATGGCAGGCACCGAAGAGCAGGGAAGCCAACCGACTCAAGGTGCAGCGCAGAACCGGAATATGGAAACGACTCACCACACGGCTCCTAATCCGGATAGGGAACAATCAGAAGTCCTTACAGGAGCAAAAGTCCTCTCAGATGCCCTGAACGCCTTGGATGAAGCCTTAGCCGCGCCAATGACTGCTGAAAACTAGCAAGCCTGGAGAACCAAGGTCAACGGACTCAAGGCCCAGGTGATGAGCATAAGAAGGGAAATTAACTCTCAGAACGCCCAGATGGTGGAAAGAGAAACACAACTCGCCCAAGAAACCAGGCGCTTGCGACATGAGTCGGAATTGATAGAAGCACAGAGATTGAGTCTCGCCAACGCAGGACCCGCATGACCCACGAGCCGGATCCCTGCTGACCTCCCGGCCCGGAGGCTATTCTAGGACATGAATCAGTCGACTCCCCCAGGGTACACGCCACCAAGGCAACATGTCCCCTCGCCACGGCAAGAACGGTTCCATACGCCCCCAGATCACTTCAACAACCCTATGGCTAATGTGGTGGCAGCGACACGGTACCTCGCCAACGTGCCTGCATATGGAGACACTCCGGTGGATCAGGCCACTCGAGGGGGCGATTGATCTGCTCAAGACCGTAATCACACAGCAAGCCCAGTATTCACAGGGATTCCAATACTTACATGAAACCCCATATCAAAGTACGAGCCGGCAAGCAGATTCACCGGCTCCAGCTGGTTCGAGCAGCCATCGCCAGCGCAGAGCTCCGCCATCTATAGACCCGCCGGGGGCAATAAGGATCCAAGACATACCATCTAGCTTCCATCCTGAACGCCGGGTAGAGCAGATGGTCCAACTTCCACCCGAAGATCAAGACGCCGAGTTCATCAGCAGATCTGTGGGCAACCGATGCCTAGTGCCGGCTCTCCGAAATACATGCTTGCCATCGGATTTCAAGGGCCCGCGTAAGATCGCGAACTATACAGCTGACATGGACCCTGCAGCTTGGATCGAAAGTTATGACCTAGCCATGGACATGCTGCAAGCCAGTGAAGGAGTTTGTGCCCGTTACCTCACGATGATGTTGGAAGGGCCGGCTCACACATGGTTTAAAAATATCCCAGAGAATTCCGTCACCTCCTGGACGGACCTGAAGGAAAAATTCATCCAGAACTTCCAAGGCACATGCCGGCGAGCTACCACAATCGTCGACTTGGAGCATTGTGTCCAGAAGGAAGGAGAGTCGACCCTGAGCTGGGCACGAAGGGTTGCAGAAATAATCCACTCCTCGGATACCATCACAGCCCAAACAGCCGTCATTGTCTTGGAAAGGAACTGCAAGTTCGAGCCCCTAGTCCACAAGCTCGGCCGACTTAAGAGAACGGTCAAGGACATAGGAGAACTCATGAACGCAGTCATCAAATATGCCGAGTCTGACAAAACCAAGGATACCGAACCTCAGCAGGATAAAGCCGGCCAGAACAAAAATGGTGGCAAAACATCCCAGAACCAGAATCAGCAAACCAAGCGGCGGCTCGATCAGACTACTTCTGACTTGGTAGCCAACACAAATGTTCGCTCCCAAAGAAAGAAGCAGGGGGGCAACAACTACCGCAAGCCGGAAGGAAACTTTCGCCCAAACAATTTTGAAGCAGCTATGAAGAGTCCTTGCTCGACCCATAGCAAACCCGGGCGCCCAGCCAATCACACATGGGAAGATTGCTATTTCATGAAAGAGTTTGCATGACGTGGGAACCAGGGACCTCCCGGGTCAGGTGCAGGAGTCGGCCAGAACGGCAACAACCAGAATCCTGGCTTCCATGGAGCCGGCACAATACCTCAACACCAAGGACCCGGAGGAGGAACCCAGCAAAATTACTCTGGGCTTGCTGGATTCCAAGCAAACCCGAAACAACTTCATGACCGTGCAACATATCACGTTTTCACCACCAGCAGTTGCAGGAGGGATAGAAAGCTGCAACGGAGAGCCGCTATGGCTGTGACTACAAAGCCGGCTTGGCCTAGATGGCTCAACTGGTCAGAACAGCCAATTACTTGGACAAGAGATGACCACCCCCGGTGGTAGAGAACCCAAGGGCCCTGGATCTAGTAGTCTCTCCACAAATTGGAGGATATACACTCGACAAAGTGCTCATGGACGGAGGAAGCAGCATCAACATCCTCTACTACGAGACCTTTCGCAGGATGGGGCTGACCCAAAAACAGCCACAACCCTCCAACACCGTTTTCCACGGCATAGTCCCAGGCAAGTCAGCACGCCCGATAGGCAAAATCCACTTGGAAACGGTGATAAGGAGTGACACACCTGATGATACGAACACCGGGGGAATCCTCTAAAGTTTGTCCCGATCTTTCACAGCGAGCAACCTGGATAGAAATCCTTCCAATCATGCGATGAACGCAACCTGAAGAAGAGGAACGAATCCAGCAAGCAACGTGATGGAGATCACCACGCCTCAAACCAAAACACGACAATCCTTGATGAACACAAGAACCTCTACGGCAATCTTTATTGGATAAACGACATCGCCAACCCCGGAGGGAAGCTTCACCAAGAGATACAACTCTTAACCCTAAAATTCTTGTCTAAACTTAAGCTAACCCTAAAACTCGTAGGGGGTGTTCTATTTATAAGCTAGGGGATAAAACTAGGGATAAATGGGCCGTAGCCCGTCAGATCTGCGCGCAGGCAGTTTCGGACGTCCGATGTGTCGGACGTCCGAATCGTGTCGGACTTTCGGCTATTTTGACATCGGTTCAATACTCGGGGGTCGCCGTCCTCATCGTTGATGTCGGACGTCCGAATTGGGTCGGACGTCCGATGTCCAGAATCTTGTCCATCTTCGCCTCCTCCGTCCAGCGCATATCTCAACCTCCATCGTCCTGCCCATATCACCCCCCCTTCAAAAAGTGTTGTCCCCAACGCGTGAGGTTCTTCTCGAGAGGGTGGCGTGATACCAACAACATCACACGTCTTTGCCACTTGACTTGATGCAGCACTGAGCGCCTCCTTTCTTCTCCACATGAGTTTGGACTTTGGCGCCACCACCTTCTTCTTCTTAACTCTTGTTGGAGCCCGTTGTTGCTGAAAACGAATCTTCTTTCTACGACCCTGCAAATTGGTAATGCCCGGGCCACACAACTGACGAACACGTCCATCCTTGCCTTTGTGCACATGCACGGCTACTCCAACAAAAACATCGCAGAGGTGTGCAAACAAAACTGTGGTCATCAAACCTCGTCGCCATATGCACCGAGTCACGAACAACACCACTGTCATTAGTTTGAACACCTTTGTCAACACAAATTGAAGGTGTGTCACATGCTGCAATTTCCTTCCTTTCATCACGAAGAGGCGTAACTTCAACCGGCTTGTCACCAACAAGTACAACTGGCTTGTCATCTACAGGCATGGCTGAATTAGTTTCAGTACTGACGCTCCTAGCATCATGCTCCTCAGGCTGCAACTTAGCTAAACTTGGTTGTGGTTTAGCCTTGTGCAACTTCTCCCTGCGAACCACCAGCACCACATCGGACTTGATATGATCATCTCCCATAGGTTTCAAAGTCTGATGTTTGCCATCATGCATAAAAGAATATGTATTTGCTCGGCCCGCATGTATAGCATTGCGAGCATATTGCCATGGACGCCCAAGTAACAGTCCACACACCTCCAATGGAAACACATCGCAATCTACCTCATCAACATAGTCACCAACTGTAAATGGCACACGCACCTTATGAGTAACCTTCAGGATACCGCAGCTATTCAACCACTCGAGATGCTTCGGTTCAGGAATACGCCATGTGGACAACCCCAATGCGGCCACCATCGCCTTGCTAATGCCATTTGTACAGCTACCACCATCAATCATCAACTTGCATGCTTTTCCTTTGATCATACACTGCGCCTGAAATAAATTCCACCGCTGGCATCTATCCACTGTTGTCGGAGGAATGGTACCCAGGTAGGGTCACCCAGACGAAAGCATTCTTTCAACACAAGGAGGAGGCCGGTTGGGCTGCTGCTGGGCCGAGCTAGGCAGTCGCATGGCCGATTGCTCCCAAGCAATCGGCCATGCCGAATGCGAGCAGTCGGCCCAGGCGCAATCGGCACACTCCTCAATCGGCTCAGGAGTTGACCTTATCCAGATCGGATGTCTCTGGTACAAGGTCATAAATGCGGGATCCCGAGAGATCCGGATGGCAGTAAGCCAAGTCACTTCGCCGATCTGTCAGAGGAGTGTTGTCACCCTTTTCCTCTGAATCTGGGGACAGGACGACGAGATCAGAGGACGTAGCTCCACTGTTCATCATCATTACCTAGAAGCTACAGCATGGGCAGCCGCTTGACAAGTCCGGATCAACCGGAGATTTGCAGTCGGTGGACCCCAGCCGACGAGAGGATGACATC
The DNA here is from genome assembly GCA_950022295.1 of Bromus sterilis. Classification (NCBI taxonomy): domain Eukaryota; kingdom Viridiplantae; phylum Streptophyta; class Magnoliopsida; order Poales; family Poaceae; genus Bromus; species Bromus sterilis. Next base: position 14,837,254 of record OX465596.1, read on the forward strand.
TGGGGCCAGCCTCCGACTGAAATGACCGTAGTACCCCGAGCTCACACTATAAGAGCCCGGGGTACCCCTCCTGTGAGAGGGACTCCCCCATTCGCATTTACTTCCCACAGTAGAACCCGTAGAGAAGCAGAGGAGAGCCATGCCCACGACAGATCTCTTCTTCCTCTGAGCAGCTCCATGAGCATTGATTGTAGTTCGTGAGTTCATTTATATCAAGCAGACAAGCAGGAGTAGGGGTGTTATCTCTCCGGAGAGCCCCGAACCTGGGTACATCGTGGTGACCTTCACCGTGCTTGTGCCCAACCCGTTTCCGACACCATCAACATCGTTCTCCCTCGAGTTTTCCCCTCTCTTTAGCCATCCCTATGGCATCTGTTGTTACTAAACGACGACTGTCGTCGATATGTGACGGCAGATTCCATGGGGATGGCTAAAGTGAGGGGAAGACGCGAGGAAGAAGATGACGATGGTGTCGGAATCGGGTTGGACACAAACACGGTGACGGACACCACGATGTACCCAGGTTCGGGGCTCTCCGGAGAGATAACACCCCTACTCCTGCTTATCTCTTGTATATCAATGGAACTGAGCTCCAATAACTGCTTCTCTATCTACTCCGGGGAAGGTGAGCGCCGCCGTGGGCAAGGCTCTCTCTTGCTTTCCGGAGGAGTAACTACAAGCAGTGAATGAACTGAGTGACTTGTGAGTAATGGGGCGAATGAGCGGATCGTCCCCCACGCAGGAGGGGTACCCCGGGCTCTTATAACATGAGACCGGGGTAAATCGGTAACTTCACTGCCGATTGGGCCCGACCGTCATCCTCTAATCGGCTGGGGCCCACCGACTGCTCCTCTCCGGGTGATCCGGACCCGACGAGCGGCGGCCCATGCTGTAGACTCGTAGGGCATGATGGTGAACAGTGGAGCTAGGAGGTGCGGTCTTGTCGTCCTGTCCGCGGAATCGACGGAGAGGTCGACACCGCATCTCTGCCAGATCTTCGATGTGACTTGGCTTCTCTGCCACCCCGATCTCTCGGGATTGCGCATTTATGACCTCGTACTTGTACCCGCGACCGATCTCGGGGTCAAATTCTCCAGGGGTAGTAGGTCGTACCGATTGCGCCTGGGCCGACTGGTGGTTCCGGGCAAGGTCGATTGCCCTGGGCAATCGGCTGTGCTGATACCCACCTCGGCCCAGCTGCGGGCCAATCGGATAATTGTCTTGGTGATGAAAAGGGTGGACCGGTTGTGCCTGGGCCGACTGCCGGCATTCGGTATGGCTGATTGCCTTGGAGCAATCGGTCGTACGCCTGCCCAGTTCGTCCCAGCTGTAGCCCAATCGGTCCATCTTTGTCTTGAAAGGTTGCTTTCGCTTGGGTGAGCCTACCCGGGTACCAATCCCCCGGCAGTAGCCCCTAAAGCTGTAAAGGTCCCGTGGTCATTTGACTGCGGGGCCTTTGCAGTTTTTCAATCTTTCTCTAATATCTTCCGAATGCTATGGCTTCCTCAAGTGCGTCATTCCGAGTTCGTCGATCGACTCGGAGCTCACACTCGGCTAGCCCAGATTTCATCCGATTTGACTTGAATTATCCCCGACTTCTGTCTTCACTTCTTGAGAATAATATCCTTCGCCGATTGCCTTCCAACGGCTACCTCCGATTCTTCCGGGATACGGCCAATGAGCTAGGACCCACGACCCACGCGCGATTTGACGTAACTGCAGGCATCGACCCCCACGTCGCACGCCTCGGCTCCCACGCTGGGATTTCTTGTGCCGGTTTGCCGGTTGGTCTTCCTGTGGACTAGGCCACACCAAGCCACACGGCCACAGACGGATCCCACTCCCCTCCCCCGCCGCCCATATAAGCCACGGGGGAGGTCCCTTGCCTCTTCCCTCTCTCATAGCCTTCTTCCTCCTCCGCCTTTCTTTCCATGCGCCATTGCCGCTCCGCTCGAAGCTCTCCGTCGCGCTCGCAGCTTCGCCTCCGCGCACGGGACCCGCTCCGGCCGCGCACTCGCGTGCTTCTCCGCCACCGCGGTAATCCTTCCCCGCTACTCTCGCGCTCCTCGGCCTCCTTCTCCTTACGCCCGCAAGCTCCATGGCGCCCCGGCGAGACACCTCTCAGGCCAGCCGCGGGTGCTGGAAGGGCGCCACGGTCACCGCCGACGCCATCCAAGCTCTGGTTCGCGCCCGCAAGATGCCGGCTGAGGTCCAGTGGCGTGTTCCCGGTGCCGAGATCGTGCCCGCCGCGCGTGCTGGCGAGCGGGTCGTCTTCCTCGCTCACTTCGAGCATGGATTCGTACTCCCCGCCAGCACCTTCTTCCGGGACTTCCTCAACTTCCATCGCCTGCAACCACATCACCTCGCGGCGAACTTCATTATGATCCTCTCCGGCTTCATCACGCTGTGTGAGGGTTATCTCGGCTGCCGCCCAAGCATCGCTCTTTGGAAGAGGTTCTTCAACCTCCGAGCTCACAACGCTCGGACGGGAGCGATAGTGCCGTCTGCCACGGAAGGTGGTGAGCCAACATATCCGACTGATATGACCGACTGCGGCAGTTGCCTTATCGCAGCCGGCAAACCTAGGTATAAAAGTCCCGAGATCGTCCAATCATGCAAGAACTGGCAGACCTCCTTCTTCTACGTCAAGTCGCCCGATCAAGGCCCCGATCTCCTGAACCTTCCCGAATTCTCCCTCGCCCGGCCGACTGAGAAACATCAGTGGTCGTTGAAGTATGGTGTCGGAGACCTCGACGTGGATGCCCAAGTCGCTCAGGTTGCTCAGCTGGAGCAAGAGGGGCTCCTGCCGACTGATCTTGTTGTTGCTTGGCTTCAAGCCCGAGTTCTTCCTCTACAGCGCCGAGTGCACCGCATATGTGACATGTCGGGCCCCCGAGATCCCACTCGGCTCTGTACGTGGCGAGTGAAGCTCGAAGACCTTTGCACCAGGATAAGGGCTTTTACCTCCAATGCCTTGCCCGATCCTTTCCGCTTCGGCCTTGAGTACCTACACCGCCGACAAACACCACCCGTGGTACGTCCCGACTGGTCCCTTTCTCCGGTTGCTTTTGCCTCATGCTCAATTTCTCTGACAACTCTCTTCTTCTTGCTCAGCACTTCCTTCAATCCGACCTGATGGAAGACGGCCAAGTGGCCGGCACGTATGCCCCCGACCGCGAGGAAGATGACCCCGCGGACTTCGATTACAATGGTGAGGCTCCTGCCTCCAACTCTGAGGATTCTGCTGCTGATGCCGACGCCGAGGCCGGCGACCCCAAGAACTCCGACACCCGAACTGCGGCTCAAGGGGGTACGCCTGACCCTTCCCTTGAGCAATTTCTGGCCGAGTGGAGCGATGACGATAGTGTCTCAAAGGTTGGTAATTCTGATGCAACTCCTCACGCCAAGCCGCCGAAGGTGCCGACTAAACGCGCCTCGGCAACCAGCTCCTCTTCTGGTGCTGCTTCCAGCAAGGCCGTGAAGGCGCTGCCGACTGCTCCCAAGGGAAAACAGCCTCAGGCGACGGCCACTCGAGTGCCGACTGTTCAAGCGCCTCTGAATGTCGTCCCGTTGAGGTGTCGGATGCCCACGGGCGCGCCGAGAACAATCGGGTATGCCCTTATCTTCATGCTTTGAACCTCACTGTCTTCTTTTGTACTGATTGACCTCTTCTTTCTTCTTTCAGGGAGCCGATTGGTCTCGACGATGTTGACACCGGCATTCCTGCCCGCGCCAACGTGGTCATATCACCCGCTGCGTCTGCTGCTGCCATCCGCAAACGGCCACCTGCTCCACATCGCACCTCCAAAGATGCTGAGCGCGCCGCCAAGAAGGCTCGCCTCGAGACTACCAAAAAGACTGCCACTTCTTCCATTGCCTCCAAGATCTCCAAAGGCACGGCCGACCAGGGAGTTAAAGGAGCGCAGTCGGTCGATCCGACCCGGTCTCCGCCCCCATGACGAATGCTTCACCGATTGTGGTGTCCGCGCCACCAATTACAACGACCATGCCGCCAATTGTGGTATCCGCGCCACCGATTATGATGACCACACCGCCAATTGCGATGACCACCTCGACCTCAGCTCGTCTGATTGTGCCGAAGCCACAACCGAATGCCTCCAGCCTTTTGGCGACATTGGCACCACCGGTTTCTACCATCATTACCTCTGCCGCAGTAATTCAAGCTTCGCAACGACAGCCGACCTCTTCTGCGTCGGAAATTCTGCCACGACCGCCGACAGCTCGGTGGACTAATTCCGGGCAGAGTATTCTCGCACCCGCCATGTCGGTACCGAGCCCGATGCTCCACCGCGCTCCCAAGATCCTTTGACGGCAGCCTACAGTCGGGTGAACGACTTTGCCACCGCCATTGCTCGGGACCTCCAACAGCTCGATCGCAATCATGCGGTAAGTGTTTCCACTTTCCTTTACGATTCTCCTTCAATCGGGAGACTTTTCTTCCGGTGGGTGCGCGCAAGCGCACCCACTGGGTGTAGTCCTCGAGATTCGGGCCGATTGTTAGCAATCAGTTCGGATCTTTTATGCTCTTTGCTTTTTCTCCTGCCTTCCTCCAATCGGGAGGTTTTTCTTCCGGTGGGTGCGCGGGTGTAGTCCCCGAGATTCGGGCCGATTGTTAGCAATCGGTTCGGATCTTTTATGCTCTTTGCTTTTTCTCCTGCCTTCCTCCAATCGGGAGACTTTTCTTCCGGTGGGTGAGAGCAAGCGCACCCACTGGGTGTAGTCCCCGAGATTCGGGCCGATTGCTTGCAATCGATTCGGATCTTCTTTTGGTTGCTGCATATCTAAAGTTCATCTCGCTTTTCTTCTCAGGCTGTTATGGAAGAGAAGCGCGAGATCTTCGAGAAGCTCCTTGGTGCCTATGCCGCCAGCCTCCGAACTCTCGCCCAGGCCCAGCTTGAGGTCAACAACCAATCGGGCGAGATCAATAGGCTGAGAGGTAATTTCTGTATCATTTCTGTCTTCCCTCCGACTGATAATTTCTCTTGTATTAACATCTATATGCCTTCCTCTAGTTTCTATTCCCATAGTGGATGATCTTCAGGGCCGAATCGCCGAATTGACCACTGAGCTTAACCAACAAGGACCTACACTTGCTGCAGCCAGGCAAGAGACAAACCGACTGCAGGGGGTGGAAGCTGACTTGACTCGGACCATCAAGAGCCTCCACTCCGAGATGGATACTCTATAAAAGAAACATCTGGACGAGTTAGCCGCCGTGACTGCTGCTGGCGATGAGCTCCGCGCCGAGCGAGATGTAGCTGTGGCCGCCCGAGAAGCACTGCAGGCCGAGAGGGATGAAGTCGTTGCTACGCGAGATTCTCTTCGAAAGGACCGTGATGATCATATTGCCAAATATGAGGAGCTGGAGACGCGCAGTTATGAAGAAACAACCCGACTGCGCCGCAGGGCTAAGGGCCTCTGCGATACAATGAGCGAGATGGATGTCCTTCTTGGTGGTAAGTACTTCTTGCCTTTGATTGCATTTCCGACTGCCTCCTTCTTTTGTGCTATTACTCATACTTCTCTTCGTGATGCAGAGGCCTGGCCTGAATCTGAAGCAGCTGCTTATGCAGCCGTGGCCAAATCCCGAGAGGCGACCGTCGCAGCCGGAGGGACCTGCCAGCTTGATGATGATGTCTGGACTCGGCACGAGTATCTGATTGGCACTGCAGCTCGCATTCCTGTCATCAAGGGGATTGCACTGTCCTTCAAACTTGGCATTCTGAAGATTGCCGAGTTGCTGTGGTCATCGACTGAGCTCAAGGTTGGACTCCAGAGGATGAACCATGCTGCCAGCTCCTCTGCCGAGGTCCGCTGGGTGGAAACTCAGGACGGAGAAGATTCTGACAAGGGAGAGGCTCCGAATGCTACCACCGAGCAGACTCGGATTCTTCTGAAGGCCATCCCACGTCGGATCGACGTCTTGCTCAACTCTGCAGGTCGGAATGGTGCAGAAACTGCTCTTCAGACTGTGCTGAGCTGGTACCCTCAAGTGAAGCTTCCCAAGCTTTATAGCCTCAGAGAGAACGCAGCCGACGTGCTTGAGAAGAGCTATGCTGAGGTGAATCGGCTCGCCAGCACTATGGTGAACTGGTTTTCTCCCTACGACTACACTCCGTATCTCGACGAGGGAGCGAACCCGCTGGCTGCAACTTCTATTTCTGGCTTGGCCGAAGAGATTTCTGACAGCGGTTCGTCCCACACTTCTCCGAGGTCCAAGCGAGCTGGTACCACATCTTCTGACGCGCAGTCGGAGCCTGATGCCACTGCTGCGCAAGCCGATCCGCCTGCTCCGACTACGAGCTCTGCGCCATCAACTGCCCCGACTTCTTGAGCCGTGCCGCCGACGACGCCATCTATCTCTGCCGCCGACATCTGATCAGCCTTATCTTATTTTTATTTTCAGACTAGCCGTTTGTAAGACATTATTTTAATTCCACCGACACCCACTGGGCGTGGTTCGATGTAATGAACTTATTCGGCCTTGGGCCTGTTATTTCTATGCAATCCGATTTCTCGGTGCAAGTTTTATTTGTGCGATCGACTTTGCGTCTTTGTCGGTTTCTTTTATCGGTCTGCACTTGGGGGTGTCATGCCTTGTCCGTGTTGCTGCCGACATGCGGTCTGCAATTGGATCAAAGGTTGATTTCCAGCCAAGGTTCGATAAGTGTTTCGAATTTACACGACAAGGTTTAACGCAAAGGATTCTGCAATGTTAGGAGCCGATTGCTCGCTGCCGGCTGCTCGTTGCACCAGTCCGTGGCACAATCGGTGGCTAACTTAGTCGGCTATGCCCTTTTTAGAGCGTTTCGACTTGTTTCTCGGGAATTTGTACTGCCGACCGCCCCAACCGCTGCCCTTCTCAATGCCACAACCACTCTCGTGACTTGTGCTCAAGTCGGGTGCTAAGTTGAGTGCCAACCCGCAGCCCCCGTGCCTCGTTGGCTTATTTTTCTGACCTCGTGGTCGGTCAGTCCCCGAGTACGTTATTCACGTTTCGGGTATGACGAAGCGTTGCCGACTTGGGCTAGCTTTTCGAATGAAATTATGCAAATCGAATGCTCTTTTTCAGAGGCATGATAGCTTTACTGATTGTTTTGCCGAATGGCATAAATAAATTTCTGCCGCTCAACTATAGAACGGACATAAAAGCTCGGCGTTCCATGGCTGCTCCGTTTCTACTCCTGATGTGTCCTTATGCCGAATGCCCTTGGTGCAATGGATCAAATAATAGGAGTTGTTCTTGAGTGCGCGGCTGATGACGAATGGTCCTTCCCAGGGTGAGGATAGCTTGTGCTGCCCGTCTGACTTCTGAATTCGGCGTAACACCATGTCGCCCTCTCGAAAGGCGAGAGGACGAATCTTCTTGCTGTGGTAGTACCGCAACTTCTGCTGGTAGACTGCCGACCTGGACAAGGCCAGCAGGCAAGCTTCTTCCTTGAGGTCGACACCGTCTTCTCGTGCTAACTTGGCTTCTTCCTCGGTGTACAAGGCATGCCGAGGTGAATCAAACTCGATGTCGGATGGGATGATTGCTTCTGATCCATACACCAGGAAGAAAGGAGTGAATCCTGTCGACCTATTTGGTGTGGTCCTTAAGCTGAATAGTACTGCTGGGAGTTCTTCAATCCATGCTCCGGGTGCCCTCTCAAGTGGCTCCACCAATCGGGGTCTGATACCCGAGAGGATGAGACCGTTTGCTCTTTCTACTTGACCATTCGACTGGGGATGTGCCACAGATGCAAGATCCAGCCGAATGCCTTGCTGAGATGCATATCGAGCCAGTGCCCCCTTTGCGAAATTGGTGCCGTTGTCGGTGATGATGCTATTGGGCACGCCATATCTGCACACGATGTCGGCCAAAAAACAAACCGCAGTCGGCCCATCCAGATTCTTGATCGGGCGAGCTTCAATCCACTTGGTAAATTTATCCACTGCAACCAGGCGATGTGTCATGCCACTTCTAGCCCTCTTGAATGGACCAACCATATCCAAACCCCACACCGCAAACGGCCATGCTATTGGGATTGTCTTCAATGCTGATGTTGGCTGATGACTTTTTGCCTTGAACCGCTGGCAGCCCTTGCAATATTTCACCAAATTCTCAGCCGCTGCGAGTGCAGTCGGCCAATAGAAACAATGTCGGAAAGCTTTGCTGGCAATGGCTTTTGCAGATGCATGATGACCGCATTCACCTTGATGGATGTCTCTGAGCAACTCCAAGCCTCTGTCTTCTTCTACACATCTCTGAAAAACACCGGTTGCACTTTTGCGCACTAGCTCGTTGTTGATTATTGTGTATGCCCAAGATCGGCGGCTGATTTGTCTTGACTCTGCTTCGTCTTCTGGAAGGACTCCGTCTGCTAGGAAATCTCTAATCGGCTGTGCCCATGATGGCGCACTGACGACTACCATTACTGCGGCCTGCTGGGGTGCTACTTCTTCTTGGATCTCGGCTTCTTGGCTATTGGCCTCTTGGATCTCGGCCTCTTGAACTTCTGTCATCTCGACTTCTGTCTCTGAACTGCCGATTGCGGCGCCTGGCACGCATTCGGCAGCCCCTGGTGGCGATTGCTCGTCTGGAGCTGGAACTTCTTCCCTGCAATCGGCAGTGCCTGACGTCGTTGGCTCTTCTGAGGCTGTGCCATCTGGCGCTGCCTATGCTTGCTTCCCTTTGGCTTGCTCATCTTGCTGCATTCAGCAGCCCCTGGTGCTATCGGCTCTGCCGCTGCTGAAGCACCTTGGGCGCTTGACTGCTTCTTCAGAGTTGGAATTTTTTCCGGTTGAGCTTCTTTTTCCTTCTTCAACGCTTCAAGGTCGGTCTCCGAAATGAAGATGGACTCAGACTCCGGGGATGGCATGATGGATGGCTTCCTGATGTGCTCAAGTGATACGCCTGGTGGGATAGCTTGCCTTGTTGAGCCGAGCTTGGACAATGCATCTGCTGCTTTGTTGTTTGCTCTCGGCACATGGTGGAACTCACATCCTTCAAAGTACCCACTGATCTGCTGCACTAGGAAGCGATAGCTTGCCATATTTGCATCCTTTGCGTCCTAGGTGCATGTGCATTGTTGTACCACCAAATCAGAGTCACCAAAGCACTCAATATTCCGAATGCCGATTTCCTTGGCCAGCTTAATACAATGCACAAGGGCTTCGTACTCAGCGACATTATTTGATGCTGCAAAGTGCATCTGGAGCACATACTATTGGGAAACGTAGTAGAAAACAAAAAAAATTCGGCCTACGAATCAAGAACCCAAGATCATCCAAGAAGATTGCATACAAGGTTTTAGGTCATGGCTCACCAACCGATGTAGCGGAAGTAGAGTTGGTGAAGCTCGTGGACGTAGTGGAAGTAGATCTCGCAAGTTCTCCCACGAACAGTCCCTCGATCAATCCCACGAACATGTCCCGCGATCTAGTCCCACGGACAAGTCCCATGAACAAGCTCCTCGAAGAAGGGTCGAAGGTACGACCCCTCCATTAGTATCCACACATCCCGTAGCAGCAATCCAGCAGCGCTCCGCCGTCCAGAGATGAACGCCACCGAGAAAACTAGAGGGAGAAAACCCTAACGGATTCCGATCTAGAACAACGTCTAAACCGGGGTCTAATTGTGGAGCAACGGGGTTTAGAGGAGGGAGGGTGGCGCATAGGCCTTGGGGACAAGTTGTCTTTCTCTCCCTCTCCCCCTGGCTCACCTTATATAGGTGGCCAAGAGGCCTAGGGCGCAGCTCAAGGAGGATTGGGAGTCCAACTTGGACTCCCAAGCCTTCCAAACCTTCCCACACCTTCCCACCGGAAACCTGCCATAATGTGATTTGGTAATTCCACCTGGAGGAGGATTCCTTCCCTTTGGTGCGCCCCCCACCCCTTGGCCGGCCAGGGCAGCCTAGGTGTCTTTCCCCCCAAGGATAGGGGCGCAGGGGAGTGGGTGGTACTGCCCGGAACCTTCCGGAACCTTCCATGACCTTCTAGAAGCTTCCGGGACCTTCCGGGACATACCGGGACCGTTTCGGGACATTCCGGACACTTCTGGAGCACTTCCAGGACCTTCTAAGACCGTTCTCGGACGTTCCGGAGCCATCCGGATAGTTTCCAAGACCATCCGAGTTACAGTTTAAGCCACCCGATGACCGCGAAGGTTGTCGGGACGCCCAGCGATTATCCAGAAACTATTCCGGTTGATCCAGGACTTCCCCAGTACCATTCTCATATGTTCCGGAACCACCTGGGACTACTCCAGAGTGATCCGGACATAACCTTAAATACCCAGAACTACTTCTGGTGCCCTTATGAACAATTCCATAAATCTCCGGAACTACTTCCGGTACCCGTATGAACTATTCTGCTTTGCTTCCACTAAACCTTCTACCATACTAGTATTCTAACAGACTACTGCTCGTTAAGTGTGTGACCCAATAGGTTCGGTATAATGCGGACATGACTCAGAACATCTTCCGGACATAGGTCAACAGCCTTTTGTCAATAGCCAATAATCAACAGCGGAGCCTTGGACACCCATGTTGACTCCCGCACATACACGAAGAAACTTCGAGTGAACCATTATGTTTATTCATGTACCATTCCCTTTGCTTCGCGATATATGACAAAGTTAGAGGAGAGAAGTTTGGCACCCATGTGTAACAACTTCTTGAACACAAGCCACTCGTTATCCTCTTTGCTAGTTCGTCCATTTTCTCGTTATCGTATTCCGGTATCCCCGTGACTGAATCACAATGCGTCTGGCCAGACTATAATGGATACCGTCATACCGAGTGGGCCCAAAGTGAATATCTTCTTCATCGTGAAGGAGCAAATCCCATTCTTGAACTATCACAGTCACTAGCCACACCATCTGACATACCCAGAACTTATTTTACTACTTCCCATTTACGGGAGGATTCATCTAAGAACCAAAGCATGTCTTCCTGTGTGAAGCAACTCGATACTCTCATGGTCTAAGGAATTACGTATATGAAAACATTTCATGATATGACTTATAACGTAGTTACGATGTGATCTCTAAGTATATCATTCAATACTGGGGTCGGTTCAACATCATTGTTCTGCTAACAATATGTTCCCATTGCTACTGACATCCTTGTTACAAGAACAATATCCATGATTAAGAAAACGTAATCATCAGTTAGCACATGAGCTGGTCTTAGAGGCTAAACCAGGAACTCTTGGTGTTTACATTTCCACACATGCAAATGAGTTTTCTTCTGAATCTCACAGTCAGGGTCATTGCAATTATAGCACAGAAATATAAACATTAATTACGAACGTGGAAATATATATATAATAACATTTTATTATTGCCTCTAGGACATATTTCCAACAGTCTCCCACTTGCACTAGAGTCAATAATATTATCAGTGCTTGAGCATTTTACACCTATGGCATACCGGTGTAATACATGCTTCATTTGTGGTATAGACTTCATCATCGGATCTGACGTTTCAGACCCGTTTGTATCTTGCATATCTTCGCGTTTTCACGCTATCATAAAATTCACTAATTTTATCAGTTTAGTTTTGTATATGTTTGAATCAATTGGTAGGACTTTGGTTCCTTTAGAATAAGTCATGAAATCATTCATCAATGTTCCATGAGCTTCAAGTATCTAAGAAACCATACCATGTTCATAAAAGAACTCATGATTCAAAATACCCTCCTTGTTACTTCTTTAAGCAACAATATACTTAGCCTCTGTTATAGAATTCGCCACAGTATCGAACTTGACAAAGTTCCTCCACACTGCGCCACCCTTACGTGTGAAATACATAATCCCAATTAAAATCGAAAATCGGTCGGAGTAAGTATGAAGACTGAATTGGTGTAACTATTTACATCAAAAATTCAGCTGGTGTAACTCATTACAACGAGCTCTTCATTCTCTCCATTTTCCGAGAAACATATCTTATCTATCATAAGTTTAACTTTTCACTATTTGTCCAATGATCAACATATTGATCACTTTGGTATCTTGCTCACAACCTTTTGGAGCGTTGGACATATCTGGTCGTTTTACATATTATGGTGTACATGATTAATCCAAACACACAGGTGAGTGGAATTCAATTCACGTGTTTTTGCTTATCTGTGTTCATCAACACTGATTTCTGCAAACAACTTTTCACCACGACTTCGGCAAGAACATGTTTCTTGGCATTTCATACTAAACTACTTTAGTATCATGTCAATATGTAGTGTTGGCTTTAGCATGATCAGGCACTTACTATCTTTATAGATCACTATGCTCAATACTAATGCTATATCAGCCCAAGTTCTTCAACTGAAAACTATTTCCAATGAAGTCCTTATTTGTGTCAAGAAATTTATATCATTTCTAATCAACAATATGTCATCTACATAAGGTTTTAGAAATATTATTCAGCTCCCACTTACTTTCTTGAATATTCAAGCATCTTCGTTATTCCTGATGAAAACAAACTCTTTTGGCAATTTCATCACAACAAAAAATTCCAACTCCATTATGCTAGCTTCAGTCCATCACTGGATATCCAAGGCTTGCATCTATTTTAGCATCCTTTGAATCGACAAAACATTCCGGTCGTATCACATATACGTCCTTTGTTATATTTCCATGTAGGAACTTTGTTTTGACGTTCATTCTACCATATCCTATAAATGAGATATGTAGTAATTGCTAATATAACCCGAACTGACTAAAGCATTTCTACGATCGACACTATTTCGCCGTAGTCAACCTTTGAACTTGCTAGAAAACAATTTTCCCACGAGTTGAGCTTTATGGATAAAACAATTTCATCCGAATCAATTATAGATCCATATATATATTCTTCAGACTTTTAGTCTTTCCGAGGGTCTACCAAGTTCAAAACTTGACTTACTTCCATGGATACTATCTCGGATTATTTGGCATTTAGCCAAATCCCGGAGTCAGGGCCCATCAACGCTTCTTTGTATATCACAGGTTTATCATTGTCGAACAACAATATCTCGTTTTACATATCATGAATGTTTGTACGATTTTTTTCTAACCTGTGTGGTTCAGCTGCGCACTCCTCTGAAGATTCAACAATCTTTGACAAGTTGCACTGTCCTCCCACTCAAATTTTTGTAAGAAACTATTTTTCTTCAAAACACATTGTTCTTAACAGCAAACAGTTTTGCTTTTGTGTAGTGATAGAGGAATACCAAAACTTTTGGCATAACCTTAACAAAGTAGCACTTATCTGATTTGGGGTTTTGAGTATGTCAAACATATGCCTCATATACCCAAATTTTAAGAAAAGACAACATGGTTTTAACAGTCCATACCACATCTAATATGGTGTCATTTCAACAGATTTGATGGTGCTCTTTTCAGTGTAAAAGTTGTAGTCACTAACGCATAACTTTAATAAGTATAATGGCAAATTGATAAACGTCATATTTGATCTTACCGTGTCATACATGGATTGATTACATCTCTCGAACACTTTACTCATAGTGGTGTTCCGGGAGACGCAAGTTATGACACTTCTTCACAACTCATCAGACGTTCGCTAAACTTGTAACTCAAATATTACTTTCTACAATCTAATTTGCAGAAGCTTTATTTTCTTGTTACAATGAATTTCTATTTCACTCTAAAATTCCTTGAACATTTCAAAGATTTCAGACGTATGTCTCTATTGAATAGATATCCACATATCTACTTCAACTCATGAGTGAAGATAGGGAATCCACTGCACACAACTACACTTATTGGACTACACACATCATCATGTATGATTACCAATGGTTTAGTTGCCCGTTCATGTATGGCCTATCAACGGTGTTTTAGTCACATTACTTCGAGACAAAGATCGCAAGCGTCAAGTGATTCATAATCATATGACTCGAAAGTCCATCACTTATGGAAATTCTTCATGCATGTTATGTCACTTGTGATAAACGGCAGTGCCACATCTATGTGGTATTTCTGTCAGTCTTGCGACGTTTAGCATCAGTGTTATGGATGTTTAGTATTATTATCAAGATTCATAACATACAACCTATTCATAATGGAAGTATGGCCTTTACGTTATTCATAGCTTTGAACAACTCTCTTGCAACAAACATGATTCAAAATGATGTTTTGCAACAAGGCTAAAGTGTAGTAACAATTTACTCAACTCTAAAATGAATTATGAAGATAATCATAGAGTCAACACACGGCATAGTAAACCTTTTACCGTGTTCCCAAGCGTGTCAAAACTCATCATTAGCTGGTCATAAAGGCCATAGTATTTCTTGCATCGAGTTGCAACAATATGCAATCGATGTGATATTCCGGTGATCAACAGTTTAATCACAATATACAGAATCCACAATTAACTGCTTAATCATGATTCCCAAGAATTACATCTCTTGACCAACAATGAATTCATCTATAACTCCGTATGACTTTCATTTCTGAGCTGGTTATTCCAGTCTTCTTTCGTTTTGCCTTTATACGTATCATAGTTCTATTTCCAATGTCACTCCTACTCACAGAAGATCACACATGATCAAGGGTGGCGCATGCCATGGACTTTCCGGCATGTAAGTCTTACTAACACACTATGGAACTTCCTTTCCCTTAATCCTCATCATCATATGACCAGTGTTCTTCTGGATCCCACACTTATCCGTTTCGTTAAGAGCACAGTGAATATTTTCACTAATGCTTACAATCATACATTGTACTAGATATCTTATATCCAACCTTAATTGTCTTACCACTGAAAACAATTTTTCAGTTCCATGAATATAACATAACTATCCCAAACTTTTCGAAGTTCGGGTTTCATGGTGGTGAAGACAATGCACTTAGCTGTGGTGGAATTCTAGCATTTTTGGATTATGGACGTAAGTCACATCATCCATAGCATCAGCGGGAGAGCATAAAAAATTTGCGGTAGGACAAGCTCCTTCTCGACACTATTGAGGATAGTCCTCACAATACGGTACCAATCGTAAAGTTTTTACCAGACAATACAGTTAATAAAAATCAATTGGGAAGGTGGTAACGCGAGCCATTATTCTACAACGATAATGCAAATACTAAGACTTTGTTCATAATTAAGTTGCACTTGTGATTAATCAATTTAATTACTTAGTGCGCTCCCACTCAGATCAATATCTCTCGTAATTGATGCTGGAGTGATTCAAGATCCAACCCAATCGTCCGCCATTGATGTGACATCACTGATGACTTAGACTGGACCGGTAGGCCAACTTGCCAATCACGCCAAAGGTGATTCTTGTTCATCTTTCGATGGGCGTGTTCCGGTAGCAAACTTTTATCCAAACCGTCAAGACAACCAAGTGTAATGCGCTGTGTGTTCTTTTAACACACCCGCCTTTTATGCGTCACACACGTGTGCACCCATGTGACATGACCTGCTCCGGTGTGAAACATAGTATAGACGGTGCTACAGTTGGGAGAACACTATCAACTTGATATTGTTTTGCGAGAGATCACCCTAATAAAATACGACTACCGCGCATCAAACAAGGGTGCATCAAAGGGATAAACATCACAGGCAGTTCATAAAATTATGTGATATGATATAGCCCTTTGCTTCGTGAAGTCTTCATTATCTTCACGTCGTCGTGGTTGAAGTCACCGTGTCCACCAACTTTTTCCTTGGTGCCGGGACCAACACCACGGCTTCCGGCATGTGCGTCGGGGTCCACCTCCGCATCGTAGATCATCACCTTGCATCTATCTATTGCTTTGCCTCGAGCTAATAAATAGTTCTGGCACGCAGGCCATAATTAAGTGACAATCATATGACTCCAGTCATCATGCCGTACCACGACACGCAGGTCGCGAATAAATATTACATAACATATAGCATCTCATACAAACACATTGCAAATCTTGAAGGCTATACCACATCACATGCATACTCTGCAAAAACGAGTTAGATCGCCATCTACACGGGTTGTTGCAACTTTTATCGTGGTTGTTAAGCAGGTTTACAAGGCAAACAAGAAACCCTAGACAAAACAAAAACACGATACTTCTTTTGTTGCTAGTTTAACATACGGGGTGCGTGTAGCAACTAATGCCACAAGCCAAACTTCGTTAAACGCGTGACCCCCGTGTGGATTTGAGTTCATAAAATCCACAAGCCCGTTCATGTAAAATTTTCTATAGCAAGACTAGGATGAGATCCAAGGAATTTGATGTAGTCCATGATCAAGGCAACCAGCATACTAAGAGCAGCATAGAGGGATCATGGCAAAACTCAAACCTTGTAGCAAAATCACATCATGCCGTCGAGCAAAGAAAAGATCACATGATAGGGAAGCAAACAAGAAAATCAATGCCTCATATCAACATATGATCTACCTAAACATGCATCTAATCAAGGATCGCTCATGATACCACTATTGGGAAACGTAGTAGAAAACAAAAAAATTTCGGCCTACGAATCAAGAACCCAAGATCATCCAAGAAGATTGCATACAAGGTTTTAGGTCATGGCTCACCAACCGATGTAGCGGAAGTAGAGTTGGTGAAGCTCGTGGACGTAGTGGAAGTAGATCTCGCAAGTTCTCCCACGAACAGTCCCTCGATCAATCCCACGAACATGTCCCGCGATCTAGTCCCACGGACAAGTCCCATGAACAAGCTCCTCGAAGAAGGGTCGAAGGTACGACCCCTCCATTAGTATCCACACATCCCGTAGCAGCAATCCAGCAGCGCTCCGCCGTCCAGAGATGAACGCCACCGAGAAAACTAGAGGGAGAAAACCCTAACGGATTCCGATCTAGAACAGCGTCTAAACCGGGGTCTAATTGTGGAGCAACGGGGTTTAGAGGAGGGAGGGTGGCGCATAGGCCTTGGGGACAAGTTGTCTTGCTCTCCCTCTCCCCCTGGCTCACCTTATATAGGTGGCCAAGAGGCCTAGGGCGCAGCTCAAGGAGGATTGGGAGTCCAACTTGGACTCCCAAGCCTTCCAAACCTTCCCACACCTTCCCACCGGAAACCTGCCATAATGTGATTTGGTAATTCCACCTGGAGGAGGATTCCTTCCCTTTGGTGCGCCCCCCACCCCTTGGCCGGCCAGGGCAGCCTAGGTGGCTTTCCCCCCAAGGCTAGGGGCGCAGGGGAGTGGGTGGTACAGCCCGGAACCTTCCGGAACCTTCCATGACCTTCTAGAAGCTTCCGGGACCTTCCGGGACATTCCGGACACTTCTGGAGCACTTCCAGGACCTTCCGAGACCGTTCTCGGACGTTCCGGAGCCATCCGGATAGTTTTCAAGACCATCCGAGTTACAGTTTAAGCCACCCGATGACCGCGAAGGTTGTCGGGACGCCCAGCGATTATCCAGAAACTATTCCGGTTGATCCAGGACTTCCCCAGTACCATTCTCATATGTTCCGGAACCACCTGGGACTACTCCAGAGTGATCCGGACATAACCTTAAATACCCAGAACTACTTCTGGTGCCCTTATGAACAATTCCATAAATCTCCGGAACTACTTCCGGTACCCGTATGAACTATTCTGCTTTGCTTCCACTAAACCTTCTACCATACTAGTATTCTAACAGACTACTGCTCGTTAAGTGTGTGACCCAATAGGTTCGGTATAATGCGGACATGACTCAGAACATCTTCCGGACATAGGTCAACAGCCTTTTGTCAATAGCCAATAATCAACAGCGGAGCCTTGGACACCCATGTTGACTCCCGCACATACACGAAGAAACTTCGAGTGAACCATTATGTTTATTCATGTACCATTCCCTTTGCTTCGCGATATATGACAAAGTTAGAGGAGAGAAGTTTGGCACCCATGTGTAACAACTTCTTGAACACAAGCCACTCGTTATCCTCTTTGCTAGTTCGTCCATTTTCTCGTTATCGTATTCCGGTATCCCCGTGACTGAATCACAATGCGTCTGGCCAGACTATAATGGATACCGTCATACCGAGTGGGCCCAAAGTGAATATCTTCTTCATCGTGAAGGAGCAAATCCCATTCTTGAACTATCACAGTCACTAGCCACACCATCTGACATACCCAGAACTTATTTTACTACTTCCCATTTACGGGAGGATTTATCTAAGAACCAAAGCATGTCTTCCTGTGTGAAGCAACTCGATACTCTCATGGTCTAAGGAATTACGTATATGAAAACATTTCATGATATGACTTATAACGTAGTTACGATGTGATCTCTAAGTATATCATTCAATACTGGGGTCGGTTCAACATCATTGTTCTGCTAACAATATGTTCCCATTGCTACTGACATCCTTGTTACAAGAACAATATCCATGATTAAGAAAACGTAATCATCAGTTAGCACATGAGCTGGTCTTAGAGGCTAAACCAGGAACTCTTGGTGTTTACATTTCCACACATGCAAATGAGTTTTCTTCTGAATCTCACAGTCAGGGTCATTGCAATTATAGCACAGAAATATAAACATTAATTACGAACGTGGAAATATATATATAATAACATTTTATTATTGCCTCTAGGACATATTTCCAACAGTCTCCCACTTGCACTAGAGTCAATAATATTATCAGTGCTTGAGCATTTTACACCTATGGCATACCGGTGTAATACATGCTTCATTTGTGGTATAGACTTCATCATCGGATCTGACGTTTCAGACCCGTTTGTATCTTGCATATCTTCGCGTTTTCACGCTATCATAAAATTCACTAATTTTATCAGTTTAGTTTTGTATATGTTTGAATCAATTGGTAGGACTTTGGTTCCTTTAGAATAAGTCATGAAATCATTCATCAATGTTCCATGAGCTTCAAGTATCTAAGAAACCATACCATGTTCATAAAAGAACTCATGATTCAAAATACCCTCCTTGTTACTTCTTTAAGCAACAATATACTTAGCCTCTGTTATAGAATTCGCCACAGTATCGAACTTGACAAAGTTCCTCCACACTGCGCCACCCTTACGTGTGAAATACATAATCCCAATTAAAATCGAAAATCGGTCGGAGTAAGTATGAAGACTGAATTGGTGTAACTATTTACATCAAAAATTCAGCTGGTGTAACTCATTACAACGAGCTCTTCATTCTCTCCATTTTCCGAGAAACATATCTTATCTATCATAAGTTTAACTTTTCACTATTTGTCCAATGATCAACATATTGATCACTTTGGTATCTTGCTCACAACCTTTTGGAGCGTTGGACATATCTGGTCGTTTTACATATTATGGTGTACATGATTAATCCAAACACACAGGTGAGTGGAATTCAATTCACGTGTTTTTGCTTATCTGTGTTCATCAACACTGATTTCTGCAAACAACTTTTCACCACGACTTCGGCAAGAACATGTTTCTTGGCATTTCATACTAAACTACTTTAGTATCATGTCAATATGTAGTGTTGGCTTTAGCATGATCAGGCACTTACTATCTTTATAGATCACTATGCTCAATACTAATGCTATATCAGCCCAAGTTCTTCAACTGAAAACTATTTCCAATGAAGTCCTTATTTGTGTCAAGAAATTTATATCATTTCTAATCAACAATATGTCATCTACATAAGGTTTTAGAAATATTATTCAGCTCCCACTTACTTTCTTGAATATTCAAGCATCTTCGTTATTCCTGATGAAAACAAACTCTTTTGGCAATTTCATCACAACAAAAAATTCCAACTCCATTATGCTAGCTTCAGTCCATCACTGGATATCCAAGGCTTGCATCTATTTTAGCATCCTTTGAATCGACAAAACATTCCGGTCGTATCACATATACGTCCTTTGTTATATTTCCATGTAGGAACTTTGTTTTGACGTTCATTCTACCATATCCTATAAATGAGATATGTAGTAATTGCTAATATAACCCGAACTGACTAAAGCATTTCTACGATCGACACTATTTCGCCGTAGTCAACCTTTGAACTTGCTAGAAAACAATTTTCCCACGAGTTGAGCTTTATGGATAAAACAATTTCATCCGAATCAATTATAGATCCATATATATATTCTTCAGACTTTTAGTCTTTCCGAGGGTCTACCAAGTTCAAAACTTGACTTACTTCCATGGATACTATCTCGGATTATTTGGCATTTAGCCAAATCCCGGAGTCAGGGCCCATCAACGCTTCTTTGTATATCACAGGTTTATCATTGTCGAACAACAATATCTCGTTTTACATATCATGAATGTTTGTACGATTTTTTTCTAACCTGTGTGGTTCAGCTGCGCACTCCTCTGAAGATTCAACAATCTTTGACAAGTTGCACTGTCCTCCCACTCAAATTTTTGTAAGAAACTATTTTTCTTCAAAACACATTGTTCTTAACAGCAAACAGTTTTGCTTTTGTGTAGTGATAGAGGAATACCAAAACTTTTGGCATAACCTTAACAAAGTAGCACTTATCTGATTTGGGGTTTTGAGTATGTCAAACATATGCCTCATATACCCAAATTTTAAGAAAAGACAACATGGTTTTAACAGTCCATACCACATCTAATATGGTGTCATTTCAACAGATTTGATGGTGCTCTTTTCAGTGTAAAAGTTGTAGTCACTAACGCATAACTTTAATAAGTATAATGGCAAATTGATAAACGTCATATTTGATCTTACCGTGTCATACATGGATTGATTACATCTCTCGAACACTTTACTCATAGTGGTGTTCCGGGAGACGCAAGTTATGACACTTCTTCACAACTCATCAGACGTTCGCTAAACTTGTAACTCAAATATTACTTTCTACAATCTAATTTGCAGAAGCTTTATTTTCTTGTTACAATGAATTTCTATTTCACTCTAAAATTCCTTGAACATTTCAAAGATTTCAGACGTATGTCTCTATTGAACAGATATCCACATATCTACTTCAACTCATGAGTGAAGATAGGGAATCCACTGCACACAACTACACTTATTGGACTACACACATCATCATGTATGATTACCAATGGTTTAGTTGCCCGTTCATGTATGGCCTATCAACGGTGTTTTAGTCACATTACTTCGAGACAAAGATCGCAAGCGTCAAGTGATTCATAATCATATGACTCGAAAGTCCATCACTTATGGAAATTCTTCATGCATGTTATGTCACTTGTGATAAACGGCAGTGCCACATCTATGTGGTATTTCTGTCAGTCTTGCGACGTTTAGCATCAGTGTTATGGATGTTTAGTATTATTATCAAGATTCATAACATACAACCTATTCATAATGGAAGTATGGCCTTTACGTTATTCATAGCTTTGAACAACTCTCTTGCAACAAACATGATTCAAAATGATGTTTTGCAACAAGGCTAAAGTGTAGTAACAATTTACTCAACTCTAAAATGAATTATGAAGATAATCATAGAGTCAACACACGGCATAGTAAACCTTTTACCGTGTTCCCAAGCGTGTCAAAACTCATCATTAGCTGGTCATAAAGGCCATAGTATTTCTTGCATCGAGTTGCAACAATATGCAATCGATGTGATATTCCGGTGATCAACAGTTTAATCACAATATACAGAATCCACAATTAACTGCTTAATCATGATTCCCAAGAATTACATCTCTTGACCAACAATGAATTCATCTATAACTCCGTATGACTTTCATTTCTGAGCTGGTTATTCCAGTCTTCTTTCGTTTTGCCTTTATACGTATCATAGTTCTATTTCCAATGTCACTCCTACTCACAGAAGATCACACATGATCAAGGGTGGCGCATGCCATGGACTTTCCGGCATGTAAGTCTTACTAACACACTATGGAACTTCCTTTCCCTTAATCCTCATCATCATATGACCAGTGTTCTTCTGGATCCCACACTTATCCGTTTCGTTAAGAGCACAGTGAATATTTTCACTAATGCTTACAATCATACATTGTACTAGATATCTTATATCCAACCTTAATTGTCTTACCACTGAAAACAATTTTTCAGTTCCATGAATATAACATAACTATCCCAAACTTTTCGAAGTTCGGGTTTCATGGTGGTGAAGACAATGCACTTAGCTGTGGTGGAATTCTAGCATTTTTGGATTATGGACGTAAGTCACATCATCCATAGCATCAGCGGGAGAGCATAAAAAATTTGCGGTAGGACAAGCTCCTTCTCGACACTATTGAGGATAGTCCTCACAATACGGTACCAATCGTAAAGTTTTTACCAGACAATACAGTTAATAAAAATCAATTGGGAAGGTGGTAACGCGAGCCATTATTCTACAACGATAATGCAAATACTAAGACTTTGTTCATAATTAAGTTGCACTTGTGATTAATCAATTTAATTACTTAGTGCGCTCCCACTCAGATCAATATCTCTCGTAATTGATGCTGGAGTGATTCAAGATCCAACCCAATCGTCCGCCATTGATGTGACATCACTGATGACTTAGACTGGACCGGTAGGCCAACTTGCCAATCACGCCAAAGGTGATTCTTGTTCATCTTTCGATGGGCGTGTTCCGGTAGCAAACTTTTATCCAAACCGTCAAGACAACCAAGTGTAATGCGCTGTGTGTTCTTTTAACACACCCGCCTTTTATGCGTCACACACGTGTGCACCCATGTGACATGACCTGCTCCGGTGTGAAACATAGTATAGACGGTGCTACAGTTGGGAGAACACTATCAACTTGATATTGTTTTGCGAGAGATCACCCTAATAAAATACGACTACCGCGCATCAAACAAGGGTGCATCAAAGGGATAAACATCACAGGCAGTTCATAAAATTATGTGATATGATATAGCCCTTTGCTTCGTGAAGTCTTCATTATCTTCACGTCGTCGTGGTTGAAGTCACCGTGTCCACCAACTTTTTCCTTGGTGCCGGGACCAACACCACGGCTTCCGGCATGTGCGTCGGGGTCCACCTCCGCATCGTAGATCATCACCTTGCATCTATCTATTGCTTTGCCTCGAGCTAATAAATAGTTCTGGCACGCAGGCCATAATTAAGTGACAATCATATGACTCCAGTCATCATGCCGTACCACGACACGCAGGTCGCGAATAAATATTACATAACATATAGCATCTCATACAAACACATTGCAAATCTTGAAGGCTATACCACATCACATGCATACTCTGCAAAAACGAGTTAGATCGCCATCTACACGGGTTGTTGCAACTTTTATCGTGGTTGTTAAGCAGGTTTACAAGGCAAACAAGAAACCCTAGACAAAACAAAAACACGATACTTCTTTTGTTGCTAGTTTAACATACGGGGTGCGTGTAGCAACTAATGCCACAAGCCAAACTTCGTTAAACGCGTGACCCCCGTGTGGATTTGAGTTCATAAAATCCACAAGCCCGTTCATGTAAAATTTTCTATAGCAAGACTAGGATGAGATCCAAGGAATTTGATGTAGTCCATGATCAAGGCAACCAGCATACTAAGAGCAGCATAGAGGGATCATGGCAAAACTCAAACCTTGTAGCAAAATCACATCATGCCGTCGAGCAAAGAAAAGATCACATGATAGGGAAGCAAACAAGAAAATCAATGCCTCATATCAACATATGATCTACCTAAACATGCATCTAATCAAGGATCGCTCATGATACCACTATTGGGAAACGTAGTAGAAAACAAAAAAATTTCGGCCTACGAATCAAGAACCCAAGATCATCCAAGAAGATTGCATACAAGGTTTTAGGTCATGGCTCACCAACCGATGTAGCGGAAGTAGAGTTGGTGAAGCTCGTGGACGTAGTGGAAGTAGATCTCGCAAGTTCTCCCACGAACAGTCCCTCGATCAATCCCACGAACATGTCCCGCGATCTAGTCCCACGGACAAGTCCCATGAACAAGCTCCTCGAAGAAGGGTCGAAGGTACGACCCCTCCATTAGTATCCACACATCCCGTAGCAGCAATCCAGCAGCGCTCCGCCGTCCAGAGATGAACGCCACCGAGAAAACTAGAGGGAGAAAACCCTAACGGATTCCGATCTAGAACAGCGTCTAAACCGGGGTCTAATTGTGGAGCAACGGGGTTTAGAGGAGGGAGGGTGGCGCATAGGCCTTGGGGACAAGTTGTCTTGCTCTCCCTCTCCCCCTGGCTCACCTTATATAGGTGGCCAAGAGGCCTAGGGCGCAGCTCAAGGAGGATTGGGAGTCCAACTTGGACTCCCAAGCCTTCCAAACCTTCCCACACCTTCCCACCGGAAACCTGCCATAATGTGATTTGGTAATTCCACCTGGAGGAGGATTCCTTCCCTTTGGTGCGCCCCCCACCCCTTGGCCGGCCAGGGCAGCCTAGGTGGCTTTCCCCCCAAGGCTAGGGGCGCAGGGGAGTGGGTGGTACAGCCCGGAACCTTCCGGAACCTTCCATGACCTTCTAGAAGCTTCCGGGACCTTCCGGGACATTCCGGACACTTCTGGAGCACTTCCAGGACCTTCCGAGACCGTTCTCGGACGTTCCGGAGCCATCCAGATAGTTTTCAAGACCATCCGAGTTACAGTTTAAGCCACCCGATGACCGCGAAGGTTGTCGGGACGCCCAGCGATTATCCAGAAACTATTCCGGTTGATCCAGGACTTCCCCAGTACCATTCTCATATGTTCCGGAACCACCTGGGACTACTCCAGAGTGATCCGGACATAACCTTAAATACCCAGAACTACTTCTGGTGCCCTTATGAACAATTCCATAAATCTCCGGAACTACTTCCGGTACCCGTATGAACTATTCTGCTTTGCTTCCACTAAACCTTCTACCATACTAGTATTCTAACAGACTACTGCTCGTTAAGTGTGTGACCCAATAGGTTCGGTATAATGCGGACATGACTCAGAACATCTTCCGGACATAGGTCAACAGCCTTTTGTCAATAGCCAATAATCAACAGCGGAGCCTTGGACACCCATGTTGACTCCCGCACATACACGAAGAAACTTCGAGTGAACCATTATGTTTATTCATGTACCATTCCCTTTGCTTCGCGATATATGACAAAGTTAGAGGAGAGAAGTTTGGCACCCATGTGTAACAACTTCTTGAACACAAGCCACTCGTTATCCTCTTTGCTAGTTCGTCCATTTTCTCGTTATCGTATTCCGGTATCCCCGTGACTGAATCACAATGCGTCTGGCCAGACTATAATGGATACCGTCATACCGAGTGGGCCCAAAGTGAATATCTTCTTCATCGTGAAGGAGCAAATCCCATTCTTGAACTATCACAGTCACTAGCCACACCATCTGACATACCCAGAACTTATTTTACTACTTCCCATTTACGGGAGGATTCATCTAAGAACCAAAGCATGTCTTCCTGTGTGAAGCAACTCGATACTCTCATGGTCTAAGGAATTACGTATATGAAAACATTTCATGATATGACTTATAACGTAGTTACGATGTGATCTCTAAGTATATCATTCAATACTGGGGTCGGTTCAACATCATTGTTCTGCTAACAATATGTTCCCATTGCTACTGACATCCTTGTTACAAGAACAATGTCCATGATTAAGAAAACGTAATCATCAGTTAGCACATGAGCTGGTCTTAGAGGCTAAACCAGGAACTCTTGGTGTTTACATTTCCACACATGCAAATGAGTTTTCTTCTGAATCTCACAGTCAGGGTCATTGCAATTATAGCACAGAAATATAAACATTAATTACGAACGTGGAAATATATATATAATAACATTTTATTATTGCCTCTAGGACATATTTCCAACACATACTGCAGTTGATCTCCTCTTGGTGACGTAAGCACTACCCCAGCCCCTAGGCCGCTCTTCATCTTGGATCCGTCGAAATGCATTTGCCAGAAATCCGATCCTGGGAGCTGTGGCATGTATTGAGTTTCAGCCCAGTCCACTAGGAAATCGGCCAATGCTTGCGACTTGATTGCTGTCCTCGGCTCATACTGGATGCCATGATTGGCGATCTCGATTGCCCACTTTGCCATTCTTCCGGTTGCATATCTGCTTCCTATGATGTCGGCCAATGGAGCCGAGCTGACGACCGTGACCAGGTGGGCTTGAAAATATGGCTTCAATCTCTTGGCCGCCATGTACACTCCGTAGCACATCTTCTGGTAGTGAGGGTAGTTTTGCTTGGACGCCGAGAGCACTTCACTGATATAATACACAGGTCGCTGAATCTGCTGTGCCTCGTCCTTCTCGGGCCGCTCCACCACCATAACTGCACTGATCACCCGATTGGTTGCTGCAATGTATAACATCATTGGCTCCTTCTCAATCGAGGCAGCTAGAATCGGTGCGGTGGAGAGCACGTGCTTCGCTTGCTTGAGGTGTCCAGGTGAACTTCTCCGTCTTCTTCATTAGCTGATACAACGGGATTGCTTTTTCACCCAGCCGACTGAGAAATCGGCTGAGTGATGCGAGGCAACCGGTGAACTTCTGTACTTGCTTCAGGTTCTTGGGTTGCTCCATGCGCTCGATTGCGGCTATCTTCTCGGGATTGCATTCGATTCCTCTCTCGGAAACGAGAAATCCCAAGAGCTTGCCGACTTGGACTCCAAAAACGCATTTCTCCGGATTGAGCTTAATCTGATAAGTTCTCAAATTTTCAAATGTCTCTCGGAGGTCGTCTAGGAGTGTGACTCCCTTGGACGACTTCACTACTAGATCGTCCACATAGACGTGGAGATTTCTACCGAGTTGGGAGTGTGTACACCTCTGAATTGTGCGCTGATAAGTGGCACCTCCATTTTTCAAACCAAAAGGCATGGTGATATAACAATAAGCCCCGAAAGGGGTTAGAAATGCAGTTTTTATTTGATCTTCCACAGCAAGTTTGATCTGATGATAGCCAGCTGTGGCATCCAGAAAAGACAAAAGCTCGCAGCCGGCCGTAGAATCAATCACTTGATCGATACGGGGCAGAGCAAACGGATCCTTTGGGCACGCCTTGTTCAAGCAAGTGTAATCGATACACATGCGCCAGGTATTGTTCTTATTCATGACAAGGACTAGATTCGCCAGCCACTCGGGGTAAAACACTTCCATGATAAAACCTGCCGCTTGCAGCTTCGCAATCTCTACGCCGATTGCCCTTCTCTTATCTTCAGAAAAACGTCTCAGGGGTTGCTTGACCGGCTTCGAGCCTGGCCGAATGTGCAGCTTGTGCTCGGCGAGTTCTCTCGGCACACCAGGCATGTCTTGTGGAGACCATGCGAAGATGTCCCGATTCTCACGGAGGAACTCGACGAGCTCGCTTTCCTATTTGTCGCTAAGTCCTGCTCCGACTACAACGAACTTGGTTGAGTCGGAGGGATCTAGAGCGATCTTCTTGCTGTCCTTGGCTGACTAAAAAGCCGATTCTTCATCTGCTCTCTTGGCTGGGACGACTGGGAGTGGATTCTTGTTCTGCTCTTGCGCCATTGCAATCACCTTGCCGAGCTGACGCTTCTCCGTTTCAACCACTTGAGAATCAGCCAAACTGCTGCTAGCCGACGTGCACTCGAGGGACTTCCTGAAGTCCCCGGTGACGATGATGACGCCGTTTGGCCCTGGGATCTTCATCTTGAGGTAAGTCTGCTGTGCATTGAACATGAACTTGTCAAATGCAGGCAGTCCTAACAGAGCATGATAAGGACTGCTGAGGTCGGCGACCTCGAACCAAATCTGCTCCCTCCTGAAGTTCTCCTCTGTGCCAAATATGACGTCCAGCCGAATGCGACCCATGGGGGTGCAAGACAACCCAGGGACGATCCCATGGAAAGTCGTCCGACTGCGCTCCAGATCCTTCTCGGTGAGCCCTAGCTTGATCAAGGTGTCTCTGTACAGAATGTTGATTGTGCTTCCTCCATCGACAAGCACTCGGGAGAACTTGCATGAAAATCTTGGTCCTGCGAACAGAGCATCAACCACCAGCGGATAATTGCCTGGATTCGGCAAAATGGTGGGGTGATCCGCTCTGTCCCAGGATATAGGACATTCGGACCAATGCATGAACTGAGGAATCGGCGGCATGGTGGCATTGACTTCTTGAGCTCGGGCTCTCCGACTGCCCTTGTCGGTGGATTCACTGGTGAAAATCATGTAGGCGGCGTCTTGCCGCGGGAACTGGTTTTGCTGCTGAGGTGGTCCTCTGTTCTGGGGTGGTGGTGGGGGTGGAGGTGGTAAAGCCTCTCCCTTTGCAATTCTTCTCACAAAATCACACTGCCGAGTTGTGTGCGCAGACGGCCTGCCAGGAGTGCTGTGCAATTTGCACGGTGCATCCATCATATCGTCAAATGTGTATTTGGGCTTCATCTGCCCCGGGGGCCTCACATTGGGTCTCATCTTTCGACTGCCCGCTGCAGCCCCTGGATCCTCTTCATTTTGAACAGCGGCCACCTGCCGACTGCCGTACTGTGTGTCTGGCTGCTCACCCTTGCGCTTTCCATTGTGCTTCTGATTGTTGTTGTTGTTGTTGCGGTTGTTCTCTCTTCTTTTCTTCCGACTAAGGCCTTGGTTCCCTGTGTCCGACTGCGGAGCCCCTGGTGATTGAATTACACCTCCAACTCCGAGCTGGATAGGGCGCATCGCAGAATCGGATACAACAAAGGAGTTGGCCACCTTCATGAGCTCGACGAGCGATGTGAAATCCTTGCGGAGCAACTTGTGCTTCAGCATTGAATCAGCCAGGCATCCATCCGTGAAGTACTGAATGGCCTGGATCTCATGGACTCCTTCACATGAGTTCTTCAACTTGATCCACCAAGATAGGTAATCTCGGAGGGATTCATCCTTGCCCTGCACACAAAGAGCCAACTGTCGCGGGAGGTTGGGCCGCTCATATGTGCTCATGAAGTTGTGAATGAAAGCACTTGTAAAATCTTCCCAGCAATTTACGCCGTCCTTGGGCAAACCTTTCAACCAAGTCCGAGCTGAACCCTGCAGCATCAGGGGTGCATAGCGGACTGCCACGCGCCGACTGCCCCCTGCAATGCGAACTGCGGTCAGGTAATCGGACAACCAATCTTCTGGCTTCACATAACCATTGTACTTGGGAGTGTCTCTCGGCAGCGTGAATCCTTTGGGAAACTTCTCCGTCCGGATGCGATGACCGAAACACGACGGGCCAGCCTCTCCTTCTTCATCCTCTTGAGCCTCCTTCTCCAGGAGCTCAATGCGATGCTGTGACACCCTGTTTTTTGGCCCTTTTTATTTGCATTTGATTTCTTCTGATTTTCTGGATGTGGATTTTATTTGCCTGAGTTGCAAACTCTTTTGGCCTTGCTCACTAGGGTCCAAAATTTTATCTTTGGACCAAATGACCCCTAGACCCTCCTTCCCCATAGCCATGATCAAGTCATGATCATTCATGACCTTGCCCAAATTTTATTAAGCCAAAAATTCCTTTTCTCTAAAGGAAATTGTCCTGTTTCCCCCTCCTGGATGAAGCTAACCTCACTTCTACCTACCCTTTTGCCTTGAAACTTTTTGTGCTGAACAATGGAGTCATGGCACATGATCCCATGCAATGAGATGAGCAAGTTCAGTGCAAAAGTTCTCCTATAGAAATTATTTTGCAATTCTGGTCAGTATAGCACTTTGTATAGCAAGTACCCTGTAGACTTATCTGTTGGTCCTGAAATTTTGAACACTGCTAGTCCTTCCTAAGTGTAGCTTGCACACAAAAATTCAGCACCAGACTCCCAGCCATTTGCTCTACAGAACCTGCCAAAGTTTGATGCAGAAACACCTAGTTGAACCTCACATCCACATCTGACCAAACCAACTGCACCCAGGCGCCCAGATCAACTCCTGGACGTTCACTGCACCTGCCAGACACGTTTGCACAGCAGTGGCAGCCCCCAGTGCACGAGTGCACGGGGTGAGCATGCTCATTGTCGGCCAAACGCGCGCTCTGGCCATGCCAGTGGCAGTGCCCGTGGCCTGGCCGCCAGGGGCACCTCGCACCCCGAGCGCCCAAAGCCGCGCCTCCTTGTCCGCGACCCCCGCACAGCCTCCGCACGCCACCTAGTCCCCTCAAGCGCCACGCAGCCCGTCGGGAACCTCGCCGTCGCCGCCACTGTTCGTCCGCGGCATCCACGGGTCGCCACTGTGCTTGCACGCATGCCGTTCCGCCTGTGTCCGCTTCCACACGTTGCACACCTCCTCTGCACGCTCGCGCAACACAACCCTGCTCAAATCCTCGCCGCTAGCCACCTACCCCGACGAGCCAGAGCCGCCAGAGATGCTGCCTTTGTCGGGACCCGGGGTTAGCGTATGCAAGCCTCGATACAACACAATCATATGGAGAGCCGAGAACCGTACCCACTTGTCTAAGCAGACAAGGCCAAGCACAGAACGTTCTCGGAAAGCATCGAACGTGAGGGGCATCCCATCCAGGCCGGATGATCAACTGAAATGGGTCCTCATCGTCCGCACACAAGTCTAAATGATATGGGTGATGAACTCCCATACTCATAGACAAGTCGCCTCAACCATACTATCGATTGTATTATAACCCTTACATAGACTTACTCCAGCCCGATCACTTAGTCGGGGTCTAGGGAGGGCTCGATCATACATCAAAGTGTGCACGAGACAGAGGCTCGAACAATCGCATCGCGATGCCCCAAGCTGCGCACATCTAAGGGCCACTTGGTGTATAAAAGACCGCCAGCCAGATCACAACTAAGGTCTCGAAAACCCATACAAAGGCATGCATGTTATAAACATACACGCAGCACACATGCCTTGTATGAACAGCAGGTATCATTGCAATTCTCTACAAAGTATACATCTTTATTAATAACTCTTACAGAGTGCACACAGAGATCACAAGCATGTGATCCAACATTACAACAAACAAGCGGAAGCAAAGTAGGTCTGAGTACAGACAAGTTTAACAAATGGCTTAGAGAAGCCTTATCTAAAAACAAGCCCTCCACGAGGGAACCAGTCGTCTGACTGGGACTACACTAGCTTGGTCTTGGTCCGAGTCTTCAATCTTCAGGCTTCGGGTAAAGGTCACCATCGGGGTCGGTGGTTCATCTAAAACACAGATTAAGCAAACGTGAGTACAAAATCGTACTCAGCAAGACTTACATAGGAGCTATACTACTCATGCATATGTATCAAGGTAAAGGGAGGTGGGGTTTCACTTGCAGAAGTGCCAGCTTTGACTTGGCTAATCCTGAACTACGAATACCAGACTTTGAGGTAAGAAGCGTACACGAGTCCACTACATCTGCTCAACCAATTACACCACTATGGTTACTTCCTCGACTTCCCCACGAGAAGCACACCATAGCACTCACGCTTATCTTGCGAGTTTTAGAAGTATCCAGTTCAAGTTGTCTAATAATCGAGCACAGCTCTCCAAGCAGTCCTTAACCACGGACGCGGCTATTCGAATAGTTTTGTTAACCTTGCAAGGGTGTACCGCTACACACACGTGTCATCAGTTACCGCCTTTTTCATGTCACCGTTCAAGAGGTGACAGCGATGATGGCACCACAACACTTCGCCCACAGCTCCGTTCTAGTCCAGAGAGTCGCCTATCTGAGGGGGATCCGTATGGAAGTCCGGCCGAGGTTCCAGTACAGCCTCAAACGATGTGTGCAGGGTCCCAAGCCGGTCTTGAAAAGCCGTTCATCCACTTCGCAGACCGTGCCACAACCCTACCAGAACTCCGAACAACTGCGACTCTTGGGGTTCGAACGGGGTGAGGTACTAGGATGAGAGGGGTCAGTGAGCCCAATGTGTGGTTGTACTCTTCTTCTTGGATCACTACACAAGAACTCGGGCTTAGGGCGGTGTTCAACGAGACAACCCAC
This sequence comes from Bromus sterilis, assembly GCA_950022295.1. NCBI lineage: Eukaryota > Viridiplantae > Streptophyta > Magnoliopsida > Poales > Poaceae > Bromus > Bromus sterilis. The sequence continues at coordinate 14,869,027 of OX465596.1, forward strand.
TGTGTACTCCTACACAGCCTCTCATCGTTCACCTTGTATTAGGGTAGATTCACCAACACATTTCACTTTCATCAACACCATGTTTATCATCATCCCAACTCACATCATAAGCAACCTCATTGTACCACTAAGCATGCAATAAGCAGTAACAGTTGCAGGGGCCACATGATATCAACCAACTCCTACATCTGCTAGGATTGTGGTTTGCTTACTACTGTGACAAGATGATAGGTCATGCAAAGGATATGGTTCAACTATGCGGTAGAAATGTTATCATGGTGATCATCCTAAACAATGCATAAGCGAGACATGAGAGGGAAGTGGGATTTTATAGACATGATCAATGGGGGTTTGCTTGCCTTGCTGATGAGGTTCAGTCACAGGGTCTTCAACGAAGGGGGTGATCTCAAGTTCCGGCTCCACTTCTATCAGCAACATGACAATCATAGGATCAACATAATGTACAATGCACAATCACATGAATAATATTGTAATGGTGATGTTTATGGTACTGATGTGTTGAGCATTCCATTTAAAAGGAGTATATTGCATTTGAAATGCAAATTCAAACTCCATTTGATTTATCGATGAATTTCAAATGCATTTGAATGCATGAAAATTCATTTAAATTTGTTGATCATGAAGTGATGTGGTATAGTTGAAGTAATGTTTCTGATGTGTGGATGAAACCATTGGAAATAAGGGTGTTGCAAAATCATTTGCAAAATCATCCCAAATTTGAATTTGAAAAGGATCCATATGCATGTTTGCTACTGTTCACCCATTTTAAAATGGTCAAACATGAAAAAAATTTGCATATTCTTAATGCTTGTATTTGTCTGATAATTTTAGACATATTATTTGCTATATTTGGAGTTAGGATGAATTAATTATGAATTTCCAAAGTTTATAGCATTTTCTGGAATTTCTCTGATTATTTTTAATTCTTTTTGATTTATTGCGTCAGCAGGGGGGCTGACCAGTCAAACTGACTAGGGGGGCCCACCTATCATCCACAGTGGGGGTTAATCCCCTGCTTAAAATTAACCCGAGGGGTTAATTTGTGGCTGGCCCCACTTGTCAGCCACTGGGTTAGGTTTAAGAGGGTCATTAGTGGGGGGGCTAATGGTGGGCTCGCCGGGGAGCCGCCGGAATCCTGCCGGAGACTCGCCGGAGTTGAGTTCTAGGGCGCGGGGAGGGACCTGGAGGGCACGGGCTTGCTCCTTGAGGTCGTCCACGTCGAGTGGTGTCATCAGGGGGCCACGGGGATCACCGGAGCGTCGCCGACGTTGAAGACGGCGGAGGCAGTGGCTCGGGCATCGTCGAACTCGCGCTCTGGAGCGCCATTTTGACCGTGGCTTGGTGCAAAATCTTGCTGGGGTGACCAGGAGTGTAGCAGGCTAGGCGGTTGGGGTGGAGGTGCACGGGAACAAGTACCTCACCGGACATGGCGGCGGCGAGGCTCGGCTTTCATGGGGGACGTTGCTAGAGTACGCAAACGAAGGCGGATCCAGAGGGTTTTCGAGCTACAGCTCACCAGGAACTCGACGGGGGTAGCAGCTCGGTCGGGGAAGGCTCGACGGCGGAGTAATTGGACCGCGACGCACGGCGGCCGGAGCGGAAGACGATGAAGCGCACGTCGGCTACATGGCGTCCCGGGGCGATTCCTTCTGCGACTTGGCGTAGACGACGACGGCGAAGACGAAGGACACGTTCTCGGCGGCTATCTTGAGCTCGGGCTACGAGTTTCCATGGCCAGGGCCGGCGATGCTCTCGGGGGTCGTCGCGGGCGAGCTGGGGAGAGACACAGAGGGGTTGGGAGGAGGGGGAATGGACGTGTAGCTCGTCCAGCATCGACGTGGAGTGGTTAGGAGGCTCGGGGGGGGGGCAGCTGGAGGCTAGGGGCGCGTCGCGGTGGCGTCGGTGGCTTTCCACCGAGCACCTTAGGGGCGCGGGGAGGTAGAAGACAAGGGAGAAGGCTGCTGGGCCGTCTGCTGGGCCTCGCCCTGGGCGAGAGGTAAGCTTTCCCTGCCCTTTTCTTTTTATTTAATTCTGTTCTATTTGTTCTGCCTAGGAAAAAAATACCTAGGCATTTTTTTAAATGCCCCAAATTTTTATGTGGCCTCATAAAAATAGAGAGCTAGCCACTCATAACTTTTGGGCATTTTTTAAATTCAAATAATTTGAATTTCAAATCAAATAGGGTTTTATTTAATTTCCAAAGCCACTGTTTGAATATTAGAAAATTCCATGAACATGGGATTGCTCCCAAACCATTTTTAAAATGATCAGCACCATTTATAGGAATTTTCCAAATGTTCAAATGATTTTTGGAAAAAGATTTTTATCTGGCCATTTGAATTAATTTCTCAGGGCTTTCTTTTCCCCATTTTTGAATTGCAATTTGAAATTTTTGCCTGAATGCAAGGTACCTCTGATCCTAGCACGTACCTAACTTGGGGTTGTGACAGCCGTCGACCCGTCTAGTCGCCACAACGATGCAGCGCCTCGGGACGATCCTGCACGCGCGACAACACCTCCACCGCTTCCCCAAAACACGCCGGAGCCCCCCCTTATCCCCTCTGCACGCCGCCTGACGCCATGTCCATTCTGTCCGGCGACAACCGCAAGTGAACCCCGACGCCCGCTATAAAATTGGAGCTCTCGTCCGCTCCAAACCACCCCAGCCACCCACATGCCACCTGAATCGAGCACACTCGAAGGAGGAGCCCGCCGGGGAGACCCCTGGCACGAGATCCCACCGGAGCGCCGCCGGAAGGACTCCACCGTCGCCCCCCCTCCTCTGGTGCTCCCAGGGCACAACTCCTCCTTCCCCTAGCTTCTCCTCTCTCTGGCGATGCTAACAAGCCACTCGCCGTGGTCAATCGTGCAGCGTATCTCGACTCCGACAAGCTCCCTCCGCCGCTAGCCACTGGAGAGAAGCCCCGCCTCGCCGTCCGTCCACCGTTCGCCGAGATTCGGGTACGAGCAGAGCCTCCACGACCGTCCCCATCCACCGGTGCAAGCCATCGTCGCCGGGAGGGCCTCGTCGCCGGTGAACGCCGTCGCCGGAGCCGCCCACGCTCTGCTTTCCTCCTCCCCCTTCTAAACCTGACAGGGCTGGCCCACTGTCAGCCTCCCAGGCCAGCCCGAAGCGGTATAAGTGGAGACGTACTCGCCAGAGTACGCCTTCGACGTGGCCGCTTCAGGAAATTGCTGAAAATTCATTTTTAGCTAATTAAAAATGAATTTTTGACCAAACTTTGACCATGAATATCTCCTAAACCACAAGGCCAAATGAGTTGATTCTTTTTGCTAAATTTTTGTCTTGAGCTCCTCTTTAAGTTGGCAAAGTTTGGGGGCTTGATCCCCTGTGTAGGTCCACTGGTAAGAGAATATGCACTTTGGACCTAATTTTCTTTGCCACTTTTATTTATTTGCAGAAGGTGACCAGGAGCTTGCAAGAGACCAGGAGTTCTAGGACACTCCACTTGACCAAGGCAAGCCACAATATTCTGGTCATGAGGAGCTTGAGTTGGAATTTGATCATCTGGAGCTTCAACTTGGATTTTGGGCTTGATTTAATTGCTAATTAAATTGATCATGCCATGCTAAGTTAAAATGGTGAACTATGCCATGCTCTCTGATCATTTCCATGTCACTAGGAGTTCACATCTTGGTTATGGTAGATAGGTCATGATTGCTATGGAAAATCTTCGCATATGTTATGTTCATATAGTTCATGCCATGCCATGCTAGTTACTTCATCAAATCCTTGCTCATGTCATGTTACTTTGTTGCATGCTCATGGTAGAACTACATGTTGATATGCTCATGAACCTAATCTAACCATTGACCAAGTGCCACCGAACCGATCTTTATTCGTGCGGCCACAATTGCCTGTACGGGCAGGCCTTGATGCGGTCTACCGGTGGGCGTTCCTTATGTGTATTCACCAAAGTGGGAGGGCTACGCGCGGCAGTTGCCTTGGCCGGGTAAACGGCAGTAGCCTTGACAGCTAGTATTGTTTTGGGTACCCGTCCCCGTTTGGGACAAGTTTTGGGCCACGCGATGGTTGGAGCCATGCGATGTCAGTGTCGGGAGGACACCGGGCTACCCAGGGCATGGCTTGTAAAAGCATGTCGGTGATGCGGTAAGGGAGACACGCGGTATATCGGTCTCGTTGGGGATGTCCTAGTCCACTCCTGCGGTGCGAGTTCCAAGGATCCTGTGGGACAAGTACCGGGGTGCTGGATGGAGGAGGAACTCCATAATGTGGGTAACGTGCACAAACTCTGCAGAGTCAAAATCTATTCGAATAGCCGCGTCCTCGGTCATGGGACACAGTTCATATTAGGTCACACGAGGTCAACAAGAAATTGCTAATAATCTTAAATGCTGAAAGGTTGGACCGATTGGTAAGTGGTCATGAGATGACCCGGGTACCGAGTCGGGAGGACTCGGAGGTAAGATTCACGGTCATGCGGTGATCGTAAGTTGTGGTTATTGTTGCACTAAAGTTTAACGTGCTATGCATTCATGTTCACCATGTTTACATTCATGCCATGTTCATATTTTTCTCTTGATGTCTTGACTATTGTGAGCTTGCAAGTACATTCAATGTACTGACCTGGCGTGTCATGCCAGATGCAGGAGAAGCTGCACCTGAGGAGTTGGTTGTGCCGTACCTCGCGAACTAGGCCGTGTCCCAGCAGTGACCCGGTGGAGTGGAGCTCCATCACCCCGTCATTCCGCTGCCGTAGAGTTCTTCGTCGATCGAGGCCTCGAGTTGTGACATAAATAATGTTGATAGCGTTGCCGCACACCCTGTGCCGCCATGCCTCGAAGTAGTCTGTATCCTCGAACTGTTGTACCCGCATGTATAATAAATGAAGCGGTTGTTTCTGTACCAATATGTTGAGCATTGCCAGAAGACTTGATCTCTGGGTTGGCAATGTAAGGTAAACCGGTCGCTCTGAGCCGGGGTGCCACAGATGCCTGGCATCATTCTGACCGATTTGGCGAGGGCCAAGTCGGGCGCTGATTGCTGGTCTTGGTGCCGACTGCTGAGTCATGTCGTTGCGCCTGCTGTTAACAACTGGTTCTTCAATTCTTCTGCTTGCCGCTGGGGGTGGCCGATTGCTTCTGACCATGCTTTCATGCCGAGATGGGGCCGGTTGATGCCTGTTCTGGCGCGATGCATTCGGTCGCTGGCTAGCTTCCAGAATCAGCCTCACAGTTCCCCTTGATGCCCCAGGTCCTGTATTCTGATTCTCCACTGCCACGAGCCTTTGCTCCTTTGCAGCTGCCAGCAGCTCGCGCATTCGGCGCGACTGCTCTCGCCGCTCATCACCTTCTAGGTCTTCTAGCTCGATTGCTATCTGCTCGGCTGCCCTCAGGTTTTTGTCCGGAGTGCTGTATGTCGGCCTCTGGATGAACGCCGATTGCGCCGGCTGCTCCGGCTGCACCGGCCTCCTCGGCCGCTCCGGTTGCTCAGCTCCCGACAGCTGCTGGTTGACTGCTCGCCCTCGGCTTCTCAAATCTTCTAAGACCGCGGGCTCAATTGGCCGACGTGGTCCTGCATGCGCTGCGTTGTATTCCTTGTGATGGCTCCCAGCCTGCGCTCTTCTGCTAACACCTGCTCAACCCTGCGAGCAAGAGCAAGCCGTGCCGTCTCCAGCTCGGTGTGCACTTGATCGGGGTCACCATTCCTGTTCACGGGTGTGTATAACACATCCCGCAACGCACTGGTGCCCACTCTCTCTGCAGCCTCCGCTGCCTCCTTGGCTCTCCTCGCCGCACTCGCCGCACCGCGATTGCTTGATGAAGACGCCCCCGCCATCATGACTGCTGCGTGCACTCGGCCATCCTTTCCGCCAGGCGCTGCACTGCAACCCCTGGTCGAGAGCGGATCCGTGATGCACGAGAAGACATGAATCTCCCTGGGATATGCCTCGGGGAAGCTGCCGATGAAGAGGCGATGACTCCCGACCTACAACGACACGCCGGGAGGCAGGGGTTCACCGGCCCCGTACCGCGCCGAGTAGTCCACCACGTAATCGATTGCCCCCCGCCTAAGAATCAGGCCAGAGGCGTGGCTACCGCCTGATGTAGAGGAAAATCCCGTCCGGATCTTTACTCCAGTCGACGCCTCGGTCTGCCCCACGGTGGGCGCCAACTGTCGTCGATATGTGACGGCAGATGCCATGGGGATGGCTAAAGTGAGGGGTAGACGCGAGGAAGAAGATGTCGATGGTGCCTGAATCGGGTTGGACACAAACACGGTGACGGACACCACGATGTACCCAGGTTCGGGGCTCTCCGGAGAGATAACACCCCTACTCCTTCTTATCTCTTATATATCAATGGAACTGAGCTACAATAACTGCTTCTCTATCTACTCCAGGGAAGGTGAGCGCCGCCGTGGGCAAGGCTCTCTCCTGCTTCCCGGAGGAGTAACTACAAGCAGTGAATGAACTGAGTGACTTGTGAGTAATGGGGCGAATGAGCGGATCGTCCCCCACGCAGGAGGGGTACCCCGGGCTCTTATAGCATGAGACCGGGGTAAATCGGTAACTTCACTGCCGATTGGGCCTAGCCGTCATCCTCTAATCGGCTGGGGCCCACCGACTGCTCCTCTCCGGGTGATCCGGACCCGACGAGCGGCGGCCCATGTTGTAGACTCGTAGGGCATGATGGTGAACAGTGGAGCTAGGAGGTGCGGTCTTGTCGTCCTGTCCGCGGAATCGGCGGAGAGGTCGACACCGCATCTCTGCCAGATCTTCGATGTGACTTGGCTTCTCTGCCACCCCGATCTCTCGGGATTGCGCATTTATGACCTCGTACTTGTACCCGCGACCGATCTCGGGGTCAACTTCTCCAGGGGTAGTAGGTCGTACCGATTGCGCCTGGGCCGACTGGTGGTTCCGGGCAAGGTCGATTGCCCTGGGCAATCGGCTGTGCTGATACCCACCTCGGCCCAGCTGCGGCCCAATCGGATAATTGTCTTGGTGATGAAAAGGGTGGACTGGTTGCGCCTGGGCCGACTGCTGGCATTCGGTATGGTTGATTGCCTTGGAGCAATCGGCCGTACGCCTGCCCAGTTCGGCCCAGCTGTAGCCCAATCGGTCCATCCTTGTCTTGAAAGGTTGCTTTTGCTTGGGTGAGCCTACCCGGGTACCAATCCCCCGACAACGACAGTTAGCACCCACCGTGGGGCAGACCGAGGCGTCGACTGGAGTTCTGATCCGGACGGGATCTTCCTCGTCGTCGGGCGTGAGCCATGCCTCCGGCCTGATCTTTAGGCATGGGGCAGTGGACTTTGTGGTGGATGATGATGCGCGGTTTGGGGTCGGCGCACCCCTGCCGCCCGGCGTATCGCTGCAGATCGGTAGCCATCGTCTCTTCATCAGCTTCTTCCCCGAGGCGTATCCCAGGGAGGTGCGCGTCTTCTCCAGTGCCACGGATCCACTCCCCACCAGGGGATACACGGCAGCTCCCGGCGGAGAGGAATCGCGTGTGCATGCGGCTGTGATGATGGCAGGAACGACTGCGTCAAGCAATCAAGGCGCAGCGAGTGCGGCTAGGAAGGCAAAGGAGGCGGCGGACGCCGCGGAAAGAGTCGGCACCAGCGCGTTGCGGGATGTGTTGTACACACCCGTGAACAGGAATGGTGATCCTGATCAAGTCCACACCGATCTGGAGACAGCACGGCTCGCTCTCGCTCGCAGGGCCGAGCATGTGCTGGCAGAAGAGCGCATGCTAGGAGCTATCACTAGAGAGTACAATGCAGCGCATGCCAATCAGCGGCGGCCGATGTCGGGACCCGGGGTTAGCGTATGCAAGCCTCGCTACAACACAATCATATGGAGAGCCGAGAACCGTACCCACTTGTCTAAGCAGACAAGGACAAGCACAGAACGTTCTCGGAAAGCATCGAACGTGAGGGGCGTCCCATCCAGGCCGGATGATCAACTGAAATGGGTCCTCATCGTCCGCACACAAGTCTAAATGATATGGGTGGTGAACTCCCATACTCATAGACAAGTCGCCTCAACCATACTATCGATTGTATTATAACCCTTACATAGACTTACTCCAGCCCGATCACTTAGTCGGGGTCTAGGGCGGGCTCGATCATACATCTAAGTGTGCACGAGACAGAGTCTCGAACAATCGCATCGCGATGCCCCAAGCTGCGCACATCTAAGGGCCACTTGGTGTATAAAAGACCGCCAGCCAGATCACAACTAAGGTCTCGAAAACCCATACTAAGACAAGCATGTTATAAACATACACGCAGCACACATGCCTTGTATGAACAACAGGTATCATTGCAATTCTCTACAAAGTATACATCTTTATTAATAACTCTTACAGAGTGCACATAGAGATCACAAGCATGTGATCCAACATTACAACAGACAAGCGGAAGCAAAGTAGGTCTGAGTACAGACAAGTTTAACAAATGGCTTAGAGCAGCCTTATCTAAAAACAAGCCCTCCACGAGGGAACCAGTCGTCTGATTGGGACTACACTAGCTTGGTCTTGGTCTGAGTCTTCATTCTTCGAGCTTCAGGTAGAAGTCACCAACGGGGTCGGTGGGTTCATCTAAAACATAGATTAAGCAAACGTGAGTACAAAATCGTACTCAGCAAGACTTACATAGGAGCTATACTACTCATGCATATGTAACAAGGTAAAGGGAGGCGGGGTTTCACTTGCAGAAGTGCCAGCTTTGACTTGGCTAGTCCTGAACTACGAGTACCAGACTTGAGATAAGAAGCGTACACGAGTCCACTACATCTCTTCAACCAATTACACCACTATGGTTACTTCCTCGACTTCCCCACGAGAAGCACACCATAGAACTCACGCTTATCTTGGTGTATTTTAGAAGTATCCAGTTAAAGTTGTCTAATAATCGAGCACAGCTCTCCAAGCAGTCCATAACCGCGGACGCGGCTATTCGAATAGTTTTGTTAACCCTGCAGGGGTGTACTGCTACACACACGTGTCATCAGTTACCGCCTTTTGCGTGTCACCGTTCAAGAGGTGACAGCGAGGATGCCACCACAACACTTCGCCCACAGCTCCGTTCTAGTCCAGAGAGTCGCCTATCTGAGGGGGATCCGTATGGAAGTCCGGCCGAGGTTCCAGTACAGCCTCAAACGATGTGTGCAGGGTCCCAAGCCGGTCTTGAAAAGCCATTCATCCACTTCGCAGACCGTGCCACAGCCCTACCAGAACTCCGAACTACTGCGACTCTTGGGGTTCGAACGGGGTGAGGTACTAGGATGAGAGGGGTCAGTGAGCCCAGTGTGTGGTTGTACTCTTCTTCTTGGATCACTACACAAGAACTCGGGCTTAGGGCGGTGTTCAACGAGACAACCCACAGTGTACTCCTACACAGCCTCTCATCGTTCACCTTGTATTAGGGTAGATTCACCAACACGTTTCACTTTCATCAACACCATGTTTATCATCCCGACTCACATCATAAGCAACCTCATTGTACCACTAAGCATGCAATAAGCAGTAACAGTTGCAGGGGCCACATGATATCAACCAACTCCTACATCTGCTAGGATTGTGGTTTGCTTACTACTGTGACAAGATGATAGGTCATGCAAAGGATATGGGTTCAACTATGCGATAGAAACGTTATCATGGTGATCATCCTAAACAATGCATAAGCGAGACATGAGAGGGAAGTGGGATTTTATCGACATGATCAATGGGGGTTTGCTTGCCTTGCTGACGAGGTTCAGTCACGGGGTCTTCAACGAAGGGGGTGACCTCGAGTTCCGGCTCCACTTCTATCAGCAACATGACAATCATAGGATCAACATAATGTACAATGCACAATCACATGTATAATATTGCAATGGTGATGTTCAAGGTACTGATGTGTTGAGCATTCCAATTAAAAGGAGTATATTGCAAATTGAATTGCAAATTCAAACTCCAATTTGAATTCAAACTTGACCAAGTTACATGTGACATTGTTTGATCATTTTGAACCTTTTGGAATTGTGTATGATATGCCTCTGAAGTGTGGTTGAAATATAGTATAATTCCATGGTCCAAGTTGCAAAATCCTTTGAATTGAATTTGAATCTATTTCAAATAAGTCAAATGACATATGCTACTCGTCCCATTTTAAAATCAACTCAAACATAGTTGAAAGTTTGTCGGGACCCGGGGTTAGCGTATGCAAGCCTCGCTACAACACAATCATATGGAGAGCCGAGAACCGTACCCACTTGTCTCAGCAGACAAGGCCAAGCACAGAACGTCCTCGGAAAGCATCCAACGTGAGGGGCATCCCATCCAGGCCGGATGATCAACTGAAATGGGTCCTCATCGTCCGCTCACAAGTCTAAATGATATGGGTGATGAACTCCCATACTCATAGACAAGTCGCCTCAACCATACTATCGATTGTATCATAACCCTTACATAGACTTACTCCAGCCCGATCACTTAGTCGGGGTCTAGGGCGGGCTCGATCATACATCAAAGTGTGCACGAGACAGAGTCTCGAACAATCGCATCGCGATGCCCCAAGCTGCGCACATCTAAGGGCCACTTGGTGTATAAAAGACCGCCAGCCAGATCACAACTAAGGTCTCGAAAACCCATACTAAGACATGCATGTTATAAACATACACGCAGCACACATGCCTTGTATGAACAGCAGGTATCATTGCAATTCTCTACAAAGTATACATCTTTATTAATAACTCTTACAGAGTGCACACAGAGATCACAAGCATGTGATCCAACATTACAACAGACAAGCGGAAGCAAAGTAGGTCTGAGTACAGACAAGTTTAACAAATGGCTTAGAGAAGCCTTATCTAAAAACAAGCCCTCCACGAGGGAACCAGTCGTCTGACTGGGACTACACTGGCTTGGTCTTGGTCTGAGTCTTCATTCTTCGAGCTTCGGTTATAAGCCACCATCGGGGTCGGTGGGTTCATCTAAAACATAGATTAAGCAAACGTGAGTACAAAATCGTACTCAGCAAGACTTACATAGGAGCTATACTACTCATGCATATGTATCAAGGTAAAGGGAGGTGGGGTTTCACTTCCAGAAGTGCCAGCTTTGACTTGGCTAGTCCTGAACTACGAGTACCAGACTTGTGAAGGGTTCGTTGCATAGAAAACAAAAATTTTCCTACGGTTGTAACAGCCAAGATCACATCTAGAAGATCACTTGTAACGGTTTGAGAAGGACTCACCCTCGAAGACCAAAAGCTTTAACGAGAACTATTCTCGTGGGTGATGTAGTCGAACACTCGCCGACCTCAAGGTCGTGATGAAGACTTGACGCCACGAACGGGCAGCGTCTCCGTAGTCGGTCACACGTACAGATCAATGACGACCTCCGCCCCTTGCTCCAGTTGGGCAGCGGAAGTAGTGGATCCTCGGGAACTCCAGCAGCACTACAACATAGTGGTGGTGGTGGTAGAGAAGATCTTGAGCAGGGCTTCGCCTAAGCACCGTACTCGTGAAACTGGATCAGCTAGCAAGGGGAGGAAGATGCCAACCAAAGGGCATATGAGAGATGGAGGAATGAGTGTGTAGAGGGGTCTCCACCCATCTATATATAGGAGGGGAGGCAGCCCCCAAGGGGTAGCACGCCCCAAGAGGTGCCCCCACCTCTCCCCTCATCATGTGGGTGGAGTCTCCACTCACAAAAACAAAGGGTCACACATTATTCCCATAACTTCCATAATTCTCCACTCAAAATTCCAAGAGTTTATCACATTAAAACACTTTTAATTATGTTGTTTAATGTCACTCAAATTAATGAACACTTCATTTAATGAGTACTTCATTGATGAACACTTCATTCAATGAACACATTAACAATTATCCCCTTGCACTATTTTGATATACCGAAACTATTCCAGCAGTTTTATCAAAACAGTCCATGTGCTGTCCAGTATATTCTCTGGCGTTCCGTATCCACTCAAACGCGTCAACGAATCCTTAAGTGTGTCACCCTACGGTTCGTGAATAAAATGGACATGACAGAGACTCTTCTCTGATCAATAATCATCAGCGGGATCTGGAGATCCATGATGACTCCCACTTACTCAACGATGAACTAGTGATCGTGTGAACCAAAACTCCGTAACCAATTCCTTTTGTCTCGCGATATTTTACTTGTCCGAGATCCGATCATTTGGTATCATCCATACCTAGTTCGATCTCGTTACCGACAAGTACTCTTTACTCGTTCCGTGATATAACATCCTCGTGAGCCAGTCACGTGCTTGCAAGCGATGTCAATGTGATATCACCGAGAGGGCCCAGAGTATATCTCTCCGTCATCTGGATGGACAAATCCCACTCTTGATCCACGAGCCTCAACTAACACTTTCCAAGTACCCAACGACACCTTTATAATCACCCTGTTACGGTGTGACGTTTGATGGAATCAAAGTACTCTTCCGGTGTCAGTGATTGACGTGATCTCATGGTCTAAGGATTAGGGTTACTTCGTGAAAGTTTGATACAGCAATAGAAACTTGATGACATGATCGTATTGCTATAACTACTGTGGGTGTATGTTCATCACATCATTCTCCAATGACATGACCTTGTTATTAACAACATCCAATGTTCATGATCAGGAAACCTTGATCATCCGTTAATCAACAAGCTAGTATAAAGAGAGGCATTACTAGGAACCTTTTCTCTGTTTATTAAACACACATGTATTAACGTTTCCGGTTAACACAATTATAGCATGAAAATAAACATTTATCATAAACATGGAATAAGATAATAACCACTTTATTATTGCCTCTCGGGCATATTCCCTTCAGTCTCCCACTTGCACTAGAGTCAATAATCTAGTTTGGTACTTGCGCATCCAACACCTATGGCATTCAGTTGTTATCCATATGCATTGCTAGTGGTAAACCTAATCTCCAGATCTGACACTTCAGGTCCGTGTGTATTTGCATTTCTTTGCGTCTCTACGCATCACTCATTCACTAATGAGATGGCATTGCATAAATTTGGTCCTCCGGTGAGACCTTAGTCCCTTGAGCTCAAAACATGTTGAATCTATTGTCGTACAATAGATCTTCATAGTATTAGCTCGCTTGGAACTACACCTAGTTTGTCAAACAAACTTCTTGACACAAATGCCCTCCTTTGCTGCTGCTAGAGCAGTCATATACTTAGCCTTTCGTTGTAGTATTCGTTATAATGTCTTAACTTTGGAACTCATCCAAATCCATTTGGAACTATTCCAAATCTATCATGGAACTTTCTTCCATTACATTTTGCCACCTTAACATACCGCCAAAATTGAGATAAATTTAGATTGTATCTTGCGACAAAACTAGTATCAATGTAACACTTTACAATGAACTATTGTCCAACATACATAATATATATTCTTAGTCCTTCCAAAGCACGTAAGGATATCTTTACTATTGTCCAATGATCATCTTATGAATCATTCTGGTATATGCTCATAACATTTAGAGCATAGGACATTCTGGAATTGTACATATCATGGTGTAAATGATTGATCAAATCATTCATGTGGTTTTACTCACTAAGTGTCAAAACACTTGAATCTCGCTTCAACCTTTTCCATGCGGCAAGAACCTTTCTCGTCGTTTCCATATTGAACTTATTCAATATTTCATATATGTACTTCGGCCCAACCATATTAGCACCTCAATCTATCTATATAGACCATATTAGCCCAATATACTGCTTTTGCCCAAATCTTCCATTAAAATCAAATTTTCAATGAAACTTCACCCGTCTCAATAAAAGATACATCATTTCCAATCAACAATATGTCTTCTACATAATGTATTAGAAATATGTCTCAGCGCTCCCACTTAATTTCTTGCAAAAGCAAGCATCTTCACCGTCTCTGATGAAACTAAACGTTTTAACAATTTCATCATGATGAAGATTCCAACTCCGCGAATGCTTATTTCAACCATTGAAATTTGCATGCTATTTTAGCATCCTTTGAATTAACAGAACCCTTTGGACCGTGTCCTGTACACGTCCTAGGTAACCATTCTATTAGAAGAACGTTGTTCCGTTTGTTCAACTACCATATACCAAAACTAGCATATGTAGTGGTTGCTACAATAATCCGTCCAGACTAAATATCGTTATGAAAGATCAAATCTTGTCATAGCCAACTCTTTGAACATAATCGTAAACCATTTTAACGATATGTCGAATATTTCATAGATGTGAGAACATCCACGTCTGTTTCTTTATAGATCCAAACACGGTATCTAGAGGGTCTTCCAAGTTCAGAAACTTGGTTTCTCGTGTATGGAACTATCACGGATTTTATAGCTTCTAGCCATTTTGACGGAGTCAGGGCCCATCATTGCTTCTTTGCATGTAGTCGGTCCATTATTATCAAATAACAATGATTCAATCTCTAATCTTTCTATTTGATCGATTACCCGAACTACGCAGTTCAATAGGAACTTAGATCGCCGTGACCACAACCTTTGGGACACGGGAGCCAAGAGCATTGCGGCCGCTTCCGGGACACTTTCCGGCGCTGCGCCACTTAGCACATAAAGCTTAGGTTCAACAACCTAATCGAAGTTCTACTGTCCTCCCACTTAACTTTTCGCAAAAAATTCCTTCTCAAGAAACTTGATGCACTTAGCCACAAAACACTTTTGTCTTTATGGAGGAATAACCAACGGTTACATTGGGATAACCTACAAAGACGTACTTTATCCGACTTTGGTTGTAAACATTTTACATATGCCTTGCATACCAAAATTTAAGAAAAGACAAATTGGGTTTTATCCCATTCCACAACTCATATGATGTCATTTCAACGGATCTCGATGGCGCTCTTTTCAGTGAAAAGCGGTAGTCTCTAAAGCTTAATCCTTAAAATATAATGGCAATTTTATAAATAACACCTTTGATCCTTACCATGTCAAACAAGGTTTGATTACATCTCTCGAACACTCCATACTCCTATGGTGTTTCGGGAAATGCAAGTTTTGGAACGATTCCTAAACTCTCAGGCATTTGCTAAACTTTTAACTCAAAAATCTTCTTTTATGATCCAATCATAAACTCTTATTTTCTCGTTACAATGATTTTCACTTCATCTTGAAATTTATTTGAACATTTTCAAACATTTCATACTTCTTCCTTATCAAGTAAATATACACATATATCCACTCAAATCCTTGGTTAAAGTATATGAAGTTATAAGACCCACCACGCATGGCTACACATAATGAACTATACACATCAACATGTATAATGTCCAATAAGTTAGTCGTCCGTTCTTCTTTGCCTATGAACGGAGTTTCAATCATTTCTAGGAAATTCTTACAAGCGTCAATTGATTCAAAATCAAAAGACTCCAAAATTCCACCAACATGGAGTTTCTTCATGTTATCTTTCCAATATGATTTAAACGGTGTTTCAATCATCTCTAGAAATTTCTCACAACCGTCAATTGATTCAAAATCAAAAGACTCCAAAATTCCATCACCATGGAGTTTCTTCATGTGTTTCTTTACAATATGATTCAAACGGTGGTGTCACTCATAAGTGATCTTATAATCATTTGTCTTGCGACATGTTTAGCATCAGTTATTATGGATGTGATTTCTCCAACAAGATTTATAGAGTTCATCCATCTTCTATGAATATGGTGATAATTTGAACAACTATTGTTCGTATAACACCAGAACAGAATAACAATTATTCAAATAAATCTTGAAGGCTAGGTTTAATTCCAACGATAAACACAATAACACTTTATTTTGTTCTTGATGAGAATCATCCCATATTCATTTGCTAGTTACTCAGGCCATTGCAACTCTTGTATTGCTTTGTTCCGTATGACACTTCATACCAACCAATCAGTATCCAATACTCAAGAATCACGCTGTTTAACAAGCAATGAATATACCCATAACATGTATATCATCTATATACCCGAGCTGGACATTTCCAGTCTTTTCCTTTTTCTTTTTCGCCAAAATATTTTTTAGATCCTCTTTCAGCAATTCCTTTCCTTTTTAGAAGAATTTATCAACATCACTTGTGGCACCATTCATATGACACATAATCCAAAGTGTGTTAGTCAAATACTAACACCCTTTGATTCTCACTTTGATGTAGATCACCGTCATCAAATGTTTGGTGTTCTTCCAAATTCCATTCTTTAGTAATCTTATAGTGTAGTAAACATTTTACCTACATCTTCCATTCATCCTATCATGACAACTTTCATGACAAAACTACCATAGCTCATAGGGACAAACTGTGAGTACAATATTAGTTCCCAAAACCTTTTTGAGAGATTAGGACACATAGTGTCTCCAACCTTCACAAATTCTCATACAATATGAGAACATGTTTCTCACTAAATTTTACTCTATCACATTGCAACTAAACATTGTTTCAGATATCGCTATATCTTCCACACATGATAGTTTCTGAAACAATCATTTCAGCTCCTAGATAACCTTGATAATAACAAACAACATTTGAATATCAAGGATCATGGAGGCAAGTGTGATACTTAGACACTAACACTGGAATTGTTACTCTCGATTTAATACACATTATTAAACTTCATGGAGTAAGCAAGGTTTGCTAAAGTTTGCAATAAGACTTTAAACTTTAGATTGACACTCAAACAATACGGTACCAGTCCGTAAAGTTAAATATCCAGAATTCTATAGTTCTATTATCTCAATTATAGCTAAGCGCAAAGGTAGTAAACAAATGCCAATGACTACAACGAACTATGCAAATTCACTTTGATTTAGTTCATGATAAAATGAGTTCATCTAACTCCCACTCAAAAACAACATCCCTCGAGTCGTCTTTGGTGATTACACGAACCAAATTCACTACACCACGACCGATCATCACGTGAGGCAGTGTAGCTGCAATGACGAGCATCTCAATATGGTTCATCATATCATCCATATGACTCGTGCTTAACCTTTCGGTCCATGTTCCGAGGCCATGTCTGTACATGCTAGGCTCGCCAAGTAGAACCTTAGTATTTGCATGTGTTTCAAGGCCATGTCTGTACATGCTAGGCTTGAAAACACCCGTTGTATGCGAACGTAGAGTCTATCACACCCGATCATCACGTGGTGTCTCGAAACGACGAACTTTCTTAACGGTGCATACTAAGGAAGAACATATAATTATCTTGATATTAAGTGAGAGGGATCATCTTATAATGCTACCGCAGCGATCATGATCGTAACTAAGCAAAATAAGATGCATAAAAGGATAAACATCACATGCATGGATAATGTGATATGATATGGTCCTTCTCGCAATAGATCTCCATCTTTGTGCGTCTTGGTATGATCTCCATCATGCCACCGGCGCGGCACCAAGGTCCATGGCGCCACCACCATGGTCGTCCTTATCCATTACAATATATCTCATGGATATATCAACAGCACGCAGGCCTTAAAAAAGGAAAAACACAACCATATGGCTCCTGCCGGTTGTTTACAATAAATCTCATTTCATACAACAATTTTGTAACAATGACCATATCACATCACATGCCCTGCAAAAACAAGTTAGACGCTTCTAAATTATCTTTGCAAATTTTACGTGGTTTTGGGCTTCCTAGGAAAGAACCGATCTTACCTACGGACATGGAATAAGATAATAACCACTTTATTATTGCCTCTCGGGCATATTCCCTTCAACTTGAGGTAAGAAGCGTACACGAGTCCACTACATCTCTTCAACCAATTACACCACTATGGTTACTTCCTCGACTTCCCCACGAGAAGCACACCATAGCACTCACGCTTATCTTGCGAGTTTTAGAAGTATCCAGTTCAAGTTGTCTAATAATCGAGCACAGCTCTCCAAGTAGTCCCTTACCGCGGACGCGGCTATTCGAATAGTTTTGTTAACCCTGCAGGGGTGTACTGCTACACACACGAAACTATCAGTTACCGCCTTTGTACTCGACACCGTTCAAGAAGTGCCGGCGAGGATAATTCCCACAACTTTTACCTCACATCCAACTCAAATTCAATGGAGACGCCTATCTGGGCTGGAATCCACATCGTGAACCCGGCCGGTTTACCGATGTGGTCCCAGAAGATGTGTGCAGGGTCCCAAGCCGGTCTGAATAGCCGTTCTTCCACTTCGCAGACCGTGCCACAGACCTACCAAAACTCCGAACTAATGCGACTCATTGAACTGAGAAGGGGTGAGTTAGTAGGTTGAGCGGGGGTCCATGTGCCCAACATGTGGTAGTACTCTTCGTCTTGGATCACCACACAAGAACTCGGGCTTAGGGCGGTGTTCAACGAGACAACCCACTGTGTACTCCTACACAGCCTCTCATCGTTCACCTTGTATTAGGGTAGATGCACCAACACGTTTCACTTTCATCAACACCATGTTTATCATCATCCCGACTCACATCATAAGCAACCTCATTGTACCACTAAGCATGCAATAAGCAGTAACAGTTGCAGTGGCCACAAGATATCAACCAACTCCTACATCTGCTAGGATTGTGGTTTGCTTACTACTGTGACAAGATGATAGGTCATGCAAAGGATATGGGTTCAACTATGCGGTAGAAACGTTATCATGGTGATCATCCTAAACAATGCATAAGCGAGACATGAGAGGGAAGTGGGATTTTATAGACATGATCAATGGGGGTTTGCTTGCCTTTCTGACGAGGTATCGATAACGGTGTCTTCAACGAAGGGGGAAGTCTCCTGCTCCGGTTCCACCTCTACTCAACAAACAACAAACAAGGAAGCAATATAAATACAATGCGCAAACACATGGTTGAAGGTTGAAACTTGATGTATATGTTTCTGATGTGTTTGGGCAATTCCAATTAAATGGAGTATATTGCAATTGAATTGCAAATTCAAACTCCAATTTGAATTCAAACTAACCAAGTTGCACGTGACATTGTTTGATCATTTTGAACCTTCTTCAAATGTGTATGATATGCCTCTGATGTGTGGTTGAAAAGTAGCATAATTCCATGGTCCAAGTTGCAAGATCATTTGATTTGAATTTGAATTAAATTCAAATAAACCAAATGACATATGCTACTGGTCCCAATTTAAATTCAACTCAAACATAGTTGAAAGTTGCATATTTGGAAATATAATTTTCTCCTGGTCATTTTTCATATATTATTTGTCCAATTTGGAGTTAATATAAATTTTCTATGAATTTCCAAAGTTTGGGGTATTTTCTGGAATTTATTTAAATCAATTTATTCTGGAAATTCAATTACTGCGTCATACTGATGCAAGCATGACATCAGCAGGGGTCTGACTGGTGGGGTCCAGTGGTCAGTGGGGTTTAATTTAACCCGGTTAGTTAAACTAACCAGGGGGTTTAGTTAGTGGCCTTGGGCCCACGGGTCAGTCTCACCAGGGGGTCATTAGCACCTAATCTAATGGCGGCCACGTCACGCTGCCGGCGACGAGGCTCCGGCGAACCATAGCACGCCGGAGTGCACGGGAACGCGCTCTGGGCACGCACTTGACGCGCCGATGACACCAAACGTGAGCTGGGACCGAGCCGCATCGCATGGAGCCATCCAGGGGGGCTGGAACTCACCGGAGCGACGCCGGCGTCAAGCCCTAGCGGCGGCCGTGGCTCGGGCTCGAGGCAAAGCTTGATGTGGAGCTCCACTTGAAGCAGAAAAGGGATAAATCGATGCAGTGGAGCGTGGCGAAGACGACTGACAAGGAGGTGAGCTCGATTTCGTTACAGGTGGGCGTCGCCATGGATCCCGGCGGCGAGAAGCTCCGGCTCCCATGGCGGATTTTGCTAGAGAGGAGGAGGGAGACGAAGGAAAGGCTCGGGTGAACCGTGAGCTCACCGTGAGTTCAACGGAGGCAGTGGCGTGGTCGGAGAGGGTCTGTGGCCGGAGTAATCGACGACGGCGACTTGCGGGTCCGGCGAGCTCTCGGTGAAGCGTGCGTCGTCCTGTGGCTCGATTAGGACGCCATCTTCTCCAGATCGGGGTAAACGGCGACGCTGCGCACGATGGACATGGTGGGTGGCCTTCTCGTCGACGGTGGCTGCGGCTTCTCACGGCGATGAACTCCGGCGGCGTTCTGCCGATTTGGGGGAACCGTGTCGGGGGCAGGAGAGCGTTCGAGAAGAGGGGGAAGTGACGCGGCAGTCTTTCCTGGTCTTCGTGGCGAGAAGAGGAGGCTTGGAGACGACTGGAACACCGAGGGCGTCGTCGTGGCGGTCGCCGGCCGTGGCATGCTCGACAGCGAGCTGCTTCGGCTGGCGGGGAGGAAGACGCCAAGGAGGGGTGGGCTGGGCCAGGCTGGCTGGGCTGTGGGGCGACAAGTTGGGCCGAATGGCCAGGTAAGTCCTTTTCCTTTTTCTTTTCAAGTTTTCTTTCTGTCATTTGTTCTGTTTAGCTAAATAAAATAGATAAACATTTTATTAAATGCTGAAAAATTTTATATGGCTTCATAACAATATAGACTAGCCACTTATAAAGTTTCATCATTTTTAAAATTCAAAACATTTGAATTTTAAATCAAATAGGGTATTTATCTAATTTCCAAGCCATTATTTGAAAATTAGAAAATTCCATGAGCATGGGATTGCTCCCAAACCATTTTTAAAATGATCAGCACCATTTATAGGAATTTTCCAAATGTTCAAATGATTTTTGGAAAAAGATTTTTATCTGGCCATTTGATTTAATTTCTCAGGGCTTTCCTTTTCCCCAATTTTGAATTGCAATTTGAAATTTTTGCATGAATGCAAGGTACCTCTGATCCTAGAACATACCTAACTTGGGGTTGTGACAACTCGCCCCCACTCAAAAGAATCTCGTCTCGAGATTCAGAAGTCTGCGGGAGGAAGGAGGGGTACTCGGCACTGAGACGGTCTTCTCTTTCCCACGTGGCTTCTTTCTCAGAGTGGTGAGACCACTGAATTTTCAGAAACTTGATCTTCTTTCGGCGAGTGACACGCTCCGTTGAATCAAGAATACGAACAGGGTATTCTCGATAAGAAAGGTCATCTTGTAGATCAAGCGTTTCATGGTCGACTTCGCGGATGGGGTCCTTGAAGCAACGCCTGAGTTGTGACACATGGAATACATCATGTACTCGGGAAAGGTGAGGGGGTAGTTCAAGTTGGTAGGCAACTTCTCCACGTTTAGAAAGAATGCGGAAAGGTCCGATGTAACGTGGGGCCAACTTGCCTTTGATACAGAAACGTTGGGTTCCCTTCAGAGGAGTAACCCGAAGGTAAGCCTTCTCATCCAGATTGTAGCTCTCCTTCCTATGATGATGATCATAGTAGCTTTTCTGACGAGACTGTGCGGCTTTCAATTGATCACGAACAATGCGAACTTGCTCTTCTGCTTCCTTGATCATATCCGGTCCAAAGAGTTGTCTTTCACCGGTTTCTGACCAGTTTAAAGGTGTTCGACATCGTCGTCCATAAAGGAGTTCAAAAGGAGCCATGTTCAGACTAGATTGAAAACTATTGTTATAAGCAAATTCGGCAAATGGAAGAGACTTCTCCCAATTCTTTCCGAATGAGATAACACAAGCTCTGAGCATGTCTTCAAGAATTTGGTTAACCCTTTCGACTTGACCGCTAGACTGAGGATGGAAAGCTGTACTAAAGGAGAGATGAGTTCCCATAGCATTCTGAAAGCTTCCCCAAAATCTAGAGGTGAAAAGGCTACCGCGATCAGAATTGATTTCCAAAGGAACACCATGAAGTGATACAATTCTAGAGATGTACAAGTCCGCTAACTGGCTAGCAGTTATAGACTCGCGAACCGGAAGGAAGTGAGCAACTTTGGAAAGCCTATCTATGACAACGAAGATGGCATCGTTTCCTTTTTGGGTTTTTGGAAAGCCGGTGATGAAGTCCATACCGACTTTGTCCCATTTCCACTCTGGAATAGGCAAAGGTTGAAGAGTGCCAGCAGGTCTTTGATGTTCGGCCTTAATGCGACGACAAACATCACATTCAGCAATGAACTTAGAAATTTCTCTCTTCATCCTAGTCCACCAAAATCTCTGGCGTAGGTCTCGGTACATCTTTGTGCTACCAGGATGAATTGAGAGGGGAGTGTCATGAGCTTCTTTGAGGATTATCCTCCTAAGATTGTGTTTTCGTGGTACAACCAATCGAGTGCCAAAGAAAACAACACCTTGATCGTTTATGGAGAAACATTTAGCAACTCCGCTAGCAATGTTCTTCTTGATCTCTTGAATACCACTATCACGTTTCTGGGCGGCTATGACTTTATCCTCAAGGGTTGGTTTCGTCACCAAGGTAGAAAGATAGCCATGAGGAACAATCTCAAGATTGAGCTTGCGAAATTCCTCATGAAGAAGTGGTTGATACTGTTGTAACATGAGGTTGTTACAATACGACTTACGACTTAGTGCATCAGCCATGACATTGGCTTTGCCTGGGGTGTAAGAAATTCCTAAGTCATAATCTTTTATCAACTCAATCCAGCGTCTTTTCCTGAGGTTAAGATCTGGCTGGGTGAAAATGTATTTGAGGCTTTGGTGGTCGGAATAAATCTCGCAACGGTTACCAAGGAGGTAATGTCGCCAAGTTGTTAGGGCATGAACTACGGCAGCGAGTTCAAGATCGTGGGTAGGATAGTTCTCTTAATGTGGCCGCAACTGGCGTGAAGCATAAGCTACCACATGTCGATCTTGCAGAAGTATGCATCCTAACCCTTGCCGTGAGGCGTCACAATAGATCTCGAAATCCTTTTTGGTGTCTGGAGGTGCAAGTACGGGTGCAGAAGTCAATCTCCTTTTTAGCTCTTGAAAGCTTTCCTCGCACTTGGGAGTCCATAGGAATTTCTTATCTTTCTTGAGGAGTTCAGTCAGAGGCTTTGCAACTTTAGAAAAGTTCTCGACGAAGCGACGGCAATAGCTAGCTAGGCCAAGAAAACTCCTAACTTGCTTAACCGATTCAGGTGGAGTCCAGTCAAGGACGGCCTGAACTCTCCCGGGATTCACAGCAATGCCTTTTGCAGAAATCACGTGGCCTAAGTAGGTCACTTCTGGTAGCCAAAATTCACACTTGGAGAATTTAGCATACAGGCGATGCTCTCTAAGTTTCATCAATACCAGCCTTAAGTGTTCGGCATGTTCTTCTTCGTTCTTCGAGTATATAAGGATGTCATCGAGGTAAACCACGACGAACTGGTCCAAATACTCCATGAAGATCGAGTTCATCATGCGTGAGAAAGTGGCAGGGGCATTGGTTAAACCAAAGGACATGACGGTGTACTCGTAAAGACCATAACGAGTAGTAAAAGCCGTTTTTGGAATGTCCTCGTTTCGGATCTTGATTTGATGATAACCTAATCTCAAATCCATCTTGGAGAAGACAGAGGATCCTGCAAGTTGATCATAAAGATCATTGATCCTGGGCAGTGGGTACTTGTTCTTTATCGTCGCTAGATTTAGCGGGCGATAGTCTACGCACATCCTTTCTGTTCCATCTTTCTTCGTTACGAACAGAACGGGGCAACCCCATGGCGATGAGCTAGGGCGGATGAAGCCTTTTTCCAACAAAGCTTCCTGTTGGGTCTTAAGCTCAGCTAACTCACGTGGGGCCATTTTGTATGGGCGTCTAGAAATTGGTGCGGTTCCTGGGGCAAGATCCACTATGAACTCTACACATCTGTCGGGTGGCATGCCCGGCAGCTCTTCAAGAAAGACATCCGGGAAGTCACGAACCACCGGAACATCTTCAAGGTCGGGAAGGGGAAGCACATTCAAAGAATGCACCTGGGTTCTTGTTCTTGGTGAGGAGTAAACTATTGTCTGGCCTGAAGGATGTGTAAGTCTAACTGACTTGGCTTTACAATCAAGAAAAGCATGCTGTCTTGATAACCAATCCATACCAAGGATGACATCAATGTCTGAAGACTTGAGGGCTATGAGTGAAGCAAGGAATACTAAACCCTCAATTGCAATTTGATTACCATGGCTTACTCTATTAGTTTGCCACTTGGAACCAGGAGTTTGAATGATCATTGGGGTGAACATTTCATCAAAGGATACATCATGCCGAAGTGCATAACTCTCCGACATGAATGAGTGAGATGCTCCTGGGTCGAAAAGAACAGATGTGGGAACAAAATTGACTGGGAGAGTACCAAGAATGACGTCAGAAGTACTATCAGTTTCCTCAACAGAGATTTGGTTCACACGTCCAAGATTTTCTGAGGTGGATGGCTTAGCGGTGGAAACCTTCGGGTTTGGTTTGGCACGAACAGTGGGGTTTCCTTTGGCATGGGGTGGAGCATTTTGGTTGACGGGGCACTCACGAGAATAGTGACCAGGCTGGCCACGTCTAAAGCAGGCTCCAAAGATAGTGCGGGGAGTTGGGTTGTTTGGTGGAGCTGGTGGACGAGGCGGCACAAGGGATGGCCTTGGTGGGTTGTTTTGGGGAAACAAACTGTTAGGAATCCAGATCATACGCTTCTGAGGGCGTGAACTGGAAGAAGGGGAAAGCTCAAGAGCATGCTTGCGAGACTTCTCAAAAACTTCATTGCCATGCTCAGCTCTGAAGGATCTGTTGACTAAATCCTCAAAGGTGGCAAATTCGATGAGGTTGAGATCATGACGGAGGATGGGGCTAAGTCCCTTGCGGAACCTTGCCTGCTTTCTGGCATCGGTGGTGATCTCATCTTGGGCATACCGAGCAAGACGGTTGAATTCCCTCACATACTCATGAATGGACATCTCTCCTTGATTCAGATTGCAGAACTCTTCCTTCTTGCGCTCCATCAACTCATCCAGAATGTGGTACCCTCGAAAGGCAACACAGAACTCTTGCCAAGTCACTATGTGACCATCTGGCTGCATTGCAACATAGTTCTCCCACCACTGAAGAGCAGCACCTTCCAAGAAGTATACCGCGAAAATAACTCGGTCATCGGGAGCAACATGTGCAGTGTCAAGCTTACGCTCGATGGAACGGAGCCAATCATCAGCTTCAAGGGGCTCAGAAGAACATCGGAATACCGGTGGCTTGAGGAGGATGAAGTCCTGAATGCTGACCACCACATTACGATGGTGGGAGGTATTCTGCTCGATGAGCTCCAGAAGGCGTGTTTGATCACGTCTATTCCGCTCGGCTTCCATCATGATTTCCGCCGCAGAAGGCGGTGGTGGATGTTCATCATCATTTCGATTCCGATCACGGTCTCGATTCCGAAGAACAGCACTACGAGTTCCACCTGACATCCTGTGTGATAAAAATCAACAATCAGAACAGGTTGTACGATGGAGGCAAGGATAAAAGGATATGATTTCAGAAGGAGAAGACTATAATGCAAAGGCAATGATTCAAAGAAACACGGGATAAAATTCGGCAGCATAACGGCTACACCGGGATGGAAAACAAGACAACCTCGAGGAGATTGGACAGAACTTCCTCCAGGAACTCAAAACATGAAGACTCTGGACATCTACGACAATCCTACGGCTATAAGGAGGCAATCAACGAGATGTTCTATTCAGACATAGATGAGCCTAGTCCTATCATCCCGTAGAAAAGATAAGGGTGACTCAGAACTCAGATCGATGAGCGTAAGGAGAAAAAGAAGCCTTACGTTGTTCCCTTATATACCCATAGTAACTATATAACTATAGAAGGCTAGACTCGACTTCGGCCAAGGCTGATAATCCTACAGTCAGTCCTGCTCTGATACCAAGTCTGTCGGGACCCGGGGTTAGCGTATGCAAGCCTCGCTACAACACAATCATATGGAGAGCCGAGAACCGTACCCACTTGTCTCAGCAGACAAGGCCAAGCACAGAACGTCCTCGGAAAGCATCGAACGTGAGGGGCATCCCATCCAGGCCGGATGATCAACTGAAATGGGTCCTCATCGTCCGCTCACAAGTCTAAATGATATGGGTGATGAACTCCCATACTCATAGACAAGTCGCCTCAACCATACTATCGATTGTATCATAACCCTTACATAGACTTACTCCAGCCCGATCACTTAGTCGGGGTCTAGGGCGGGCTCGATCATACATCAAAGTGTGCACGAGACAGAGTCTCGAACAATCGCATCGCGATGCCCCAAGCTGCGCACATCTAAGGGCCACTTGGTGTATAAAAGACCGCCAGCCAGATCACAACTAAGGTCTCGAAAACCCATACTAAGACATGCATGTTATAAACATACACGCAGCACACATGCCTTGTATGAACAGCAGGTATCATTGCAATTCTCTACAAAATATACATCTTTATTAATAACTCTTACAGAGTGCACATAGAGATCACAAGCATGTGATCCAACATTACAACAGACAAGCGGAAGCAAAGTAGGTCTGAGTACAGACAAGTTTAACAAATGGCTTAGAGAAGCCTTATCTAAAAACAAGCCCTCCACGAGGGAACCAGTCGTCTGACTGGGACTACACTGGCTTGGTCTTGGTCTGAGTCTTCATTCTTCGAGCTTCGGTTATAAGCCACCATCGGGGTCGGTGGGTTCATCTAAAACATAGATTAAGCAAACGTGAGTACAAAATCGTACTCAGCAAGACTTACATAGGAGCTATACTACTCATGCATATGTATCAAGGTAAAGGGAGGTGGGGTTTCACTTCCAGAAGTGCCAGCTTTGACTTGGCTAGTCCTGAACTACGAGTACCAGACTTGAGGTAAGAAGCGTACACGAGTCCACTACATCTCTTCAACCAATTACACCACTATGGTTACTTCCTCGACTTCCCCACGAGAAGCACACCATAGCACTCACGCTTATCTTGCGAGTTTTAGAAGTATCCAGTTCAAGTTGTCTAATAATCGAGCACAGCTCTCCAAGTAGTCCCTTACCGCGGACGCGGCTATTCGAATAGTTTTGTTAACCCTGCAGGGGTGTACTGCTACACACACGAAACTATCAGTTACCGCCTTTGTACTCGACACCGTTCAAGAAGTGTCGGCGAGGATAATTCCCACAACTTTTACCTCACATCCAACTCAAATTCAATGGAGACGCCTATCTGGGCTGGAATCCACATCGTGAACCCGGCCGGTTTACCGATGTGGTCCCAGAAGATGTGTGCAGGGTCCCAAGCCGGTCTGAATAGCCGTTCTTCCACTTCGCAGACCGTGCCACAGACCTACCAAAACTCCGAACTAATGAGACTCATTGAACTGAGAAGGGGTGAGTTAGTAGGTTGAGCGGGGGTCCATGTGCCCAACATGTGGTAGTACTCTTCGTCTTGGATCACCACACAAGAACTCGGGCTTAGGGCGGTGTTCAACGAGACAACCCACTGTGTACTCCTACACAGCCTCTCATCGTTCACCTTGTATTAGGGTAGATGCACCAAAACGTTTCACTTTCATCAACACCATGTTTATCATCATCCCGACTCACATCATAAGCAACCTCATTGTACCACTAAGCATGCAATAAGCAGTAACAGTTGCAGTGGCCACAAGATATCAACCAACTCCTACATCTGCTAGGATTGTGGTTTGCTTACTACTGTGACAAGATGATAGGTCATGCAAATGATATGGGTTCAACTATGCGGTAGAAACGTTATCATGGTGATCATCCTAAACAATGCATAAGCGAGACATGAGAGGGAAGTGGGATTTTATAGACATGATCAATGGGGGTTTGCTTGCCTTGCTGACGAGGTATCGATAACGGTGTCTTCAACGAAGGGGGAAGCCTCCTGCTCCGGTTCCACCTCTACTCAACAAACAACAAACAAGGAAGCAATATAAATACAATGCGCAAACACATGGTTGAAGGTTGAAACTTGATGTATATGTTTCTGATGTGTTTGGGCAATTCCAATTAAATGGAGTATATTGCAATTGAATTGCAAATTCAAACTCCAATTTGAATTCAAACTAACCAAGTTGCATGTGACATTGTTTGATCATTTTGAACCTTCTTCAAATGTGTATGATATGCCTCTGATGTGTGGTTGAAAAGTAGCATAATTCCATGGTCCAAGTTGCAAGATCATTTGATTTGAATTTGAATTAAATTCAAATAAACCAAATGACATATGCTACTGGTCCCAATTTAAATTCAACTCAAACATAGTTGAAAGTTGCATATTTGGAAAGATAATTTTCTCGTGGTCATTTTTCATATATTATTTGTCCAATTTGGAGTTAATATAAATTTTCTATGAATTTCCAAAGTTTGGGGTATTTTCTGGAATTTCTTTAAATCAATTTATTCTGGAAATTCAATTACTGCGTCATACTGATGCAAGCATGACATCAGCAGGGGTCTGACTGGTGGGGTCCAGTGGTCAGTGGGGTTTAATTTAACCCAGTTAGTTAAACTAACCAGGGGGTTTAGTTAGTGGCCTTGGGCCCACGGGTCAGTCTCACCAGGGGGTCATTAGCACCTAATCTAATGGCGGCCACGTCAGCGCTGCCGGCGACGAGGCTCCGGCGAACCAGAGCACGCCGGAGTGCACGGGAACGCGCTCTGGGCACGCACTTGACGCGCCGATGACACCAAACGCGAGCTAGGACCGAGCCGCATCGCATGGAGCCATCCAGGGGGGCTGGAACTCACCGGAGCGACGCCGGCGTCAAGCCCTAGCGGCGGCCGTGGCTCGGGCTCGAGGCAAAGCTTGATGTGGAGCTCCACTTGAAGCAGCAAAGGGATAAATCGACGCAGTGGAGCGTGGCGAAGACGACTGACAAGGAGGTGAGCTCGATTTCGTTACAGGTGGGCGTCGCCATGGATCCCGGCGGCGAGAAGCTCCGGCTCCCATGGCGGATTTTGCTAGAGAGGAGGAGGGAGACGAAGGAAAGGCTCGGGTGAACCGTGAGCTCACCGTGAGTTCAACGGAGGCAGTGGCGTGGTCGGAGAGGGTCTGTGGCCGGAGTAATCGACGACGGCGACTTGCGGGTCCGGCGAGCTCTCGGTGAAGCGTGCGTCGTCCTGTAGCTCGATTAGGACGCCATCTTCTCCAGATCGGGGTAAACGGCGACGCTGCGCACGATGGACATGGTGGGTGGCCTTCTCG
The DNA here is from genome assembly GCA_950022295.1 of Bromus sterilis. Lineage (NCBI taxonomy): Eukaryota > Viridiplantae > Streptophyta > Magnoliopsida > Poales > Poaceae > Bromus > Bromus sterilis. Next base: position 14,898,113 of record OX465596.1, read on the forward strand.
TCGACGGTGGCTGCGGCTTCTCACGGCGATGAACTCCGGCGGCGTTCTGCCGATTTGGGGGAACCATGTCGGGGGCAGGAGAGCGTTCGAGAGGAGGGGGAAGTGACGCGGCAGTCTTTCCTGGTCTTCGTGGCGAGAAGAGGAGGCTTGGAGACGACTGGAACACCGAGGGCGTCGTCGTGGCGGTCGCCGGCCGTGGCATGCTCGACAGCGAGCTGCTTCGGCTGGCGGGGAGGAAGACGCCAAGGAGGGGTGGGCTGGGCCAGGCTGGCTGGGCTGTGGGGCGACAAGTTGGGCCGAATGGCCAGGTAAGTTCTTTTCCCTTTTTCTTTTCAAGTTTTCTTTCTGTCATTTGTTCTGTTTAGCTAAATAAAATAGCTAAACATTTTATTAAATGCTGAAAAATTTTATATGGCTTCATAACAATATAGACTAGCCACTTATAAAGTTTCAATATTTTTAAAATTCAAAACATTTGAATTTTAAATCAAATAGGGTATTTATCTAATTTCCAAGCCATTATTTGAAAATTAGAAAATTCCATGAGCATGGGATTGCTCCCAAACCATTTTTAAAATGATCAGCACCATTTATAGGAATTTTCCAAATGTTCAAATGATTTTGGAAAAAGATTTTTATCTGGCCATTTGATTTAATTTCTCAGGGCTTTCCTTTTCCCCAAATTTTGAATTGCAATTTGAAATTTTTGCATGAATGCAAGGTACCTCTAATCCTAGCACATACCTAACTTGGGGTTGTGACAAAGTTGCATATTTGGAAAGATAATTTTCTCCTGATCATTTTTCATATATTATTTGCTATATTTGGAGTTAGGATGAATTAATTATGAATTTCCAAAGTTTGTCCTATTTCCTGCCAAAATCTGGAATTTCTCTGATTTATTAAAACGATTTAAAACCTTTATTGCGTCAGCCTGGCGCAGTGCTGACGTCAGGGGGGAGCTGACGGGTGGGGTCACTCTGTCAGCCTCAGTGGGTTAAACCCGGTTTAAATTAACCCCCTGGATTAGATTAGGGGCACTGGGGCCCAGGGGTCAGTGGGGTTAGGGGGTGATTAGGGGTGGGTTTAGGTTTAAGTTCCCGGCGGTTAGCCGCCGGCGTCCAGTGCGCGGCGGCGCTCTGTCGGAACGGCGTTACGGGCCACGGGGAGGGAAGAGGAGGGCACGAGCGTCGTCTGCATCCAGTGGAGTTGTCGGGGGGCCACGGGGAGCTTCAGGGCCACGGCTACGACGACGTTTGCGGCGGCCGAAGACGGAGCACTACGGCGATGGCGAAGGAGGCCACGGGGAGGGGCACTGGACAGGGTAAAATGGCGAGGAGCTCACCGTGAGTGGGATGGAGGAGACGGCGGAGCTGCGGAGTGCTTGACCGCGGTGAATTTGAGCTCGAGCTCGTCGGCGGCCGGCGGCGAACTGGAGAAGGGGGCGGCGTCTCTGGGGCCTCCGGGCTCGAGTACTCGCGCGTGAATACGAAGGCGTCGTCGAGGAGTCTCCTGGACATCGTGGTGCAGCTCGAGGAGGATGACGGCCACGCAGGCTCGACGGCGGTGCTCCGGCGTGCGCTCGGTTCTTCACGGGGATTCGCCGGAGAGAGAGAGAGGAGGGGTCAGAGCGAGGCGAGGGATGCGGGGGGGGGGGGGGGGGGGGGGTTGTGGAGCGGCGTGGCGCTCTGGGGTGCGAGGGGAGAGGCCTAGAAGGCGCGGGCGTCGTCGTGGCCATGCTCTGCTCCAGCGAGCAGCTTGGCTCGGCGGGGAAGAATACGACAAGCCCGCTGGTGGGCTGGGCCGAGGCGACAGGAGGTGGGCCTCGCCTGTGGGCAACAGGTAAGCTGTGTTGTTTTTCTTTTCTTTTTATTTTCTGCTTTATGTTTTGCTTTGAAATAAAATAGCAAAGCATTTTTATTAAATGCCCAACTAATTTTATAATTCCTAGGTGACCAGTAGCTAGTCACTTGTGGAATTTGAGACTTTTTGAAATTCAAAACATTTGAATTTCAAATCAAATAGGGGTCAAGTTTAATTTCCAGGGCACCTTTTGAATTTTAGAATATTCCATGGGCATGGGAAAATACCCAAACCACTTTTAAAATGATCAGCACCATTTATAGGAATTTTCCAAATGTTCAAATGATTTTTGGAAAAATATTTTTATCTGGCCATTTATTTAAATTCCTCAGGGCTTTTCTGTTCCCCATTTTTGAATTTCTTTTTGAAATTTTGACATGATGCAAAGTAGCACTTGGTCCTAGCACATACCTAACTTGGGGTTGTGGCAGCCGATTGCGCCCAGGGTCCTAGAAGATCTCAGGAGCAGAGGCCGCGCAGTCAGTAGAGAGCTGTCAGGAGCCGAGCAGCCGGCGACGTCGGCATTTATCCAGCGACCAGCATACAGCACCCCCGAGAAGAATTTGCGAGCTGCCGAGCAGATTGCAAACGAGCTGGAAGATCTGGAGGGCGAAGAGAGACGTCAGCAGACTCGCCGAATGCGCGAGCTGCTGGCGTCGGCCAAGAAGCAGTAGCAGGCGGCGTTGGACAATCCAGGGGCAGGCCCTGAAGCATCGAGAAGGACTGCGAGGCCAGCTCCAGAGGTCAGCCAGCGGCCGAATGCGTCACGGAAAAACAGGCAGCCAGGCCAGTCCCAACGTGAGAGCAGGGTCAGAAGCAGTCGGGGTCCTCCAGTCATGAACCGCAGAGCAAAAGAGCCAGCCGTGAGCAGCAGGCGCAATGACCCACCTCGTCAGCCAGAAGCAAGGCCAGCAATCAGCAATCGGCTGGGTGCTCGTCAGATCGGCTAGAATGATGCAAGGCATCGCATTGAGCTGTTGGAAAGAGATGCGCAGCAAGAAGAGGAGGGAGCAGCCGACCCAGCATGTTTCGGGCATCGCATTCGGACCGAGCAGTTCCCCAAGGGATTCACCCTGCCCAGAGACACCCCCAAGTACAACGGCTCTGTTAAGCCAGAGGACTGGCTGACAGATTACTGGCAGAAGTCGGCGTGTAGCTGTACGCTATGCTCCTCTGATGCTACAGGGGTCAGCTCGGACATGGCTGAACAGTCTGCCCGGCAACAGCATCAATTGCTGGGAGGATTTTTCGGAAGCTTTCGTTCGCAACTTCACCGGCACGTATGATCGGCCGCATCTTCCTCGGCAACTCGCTTTATGCGTGCAAGGCAAGGATGAGCCGCTCCGAGAGTACTTGTCTCGGTGGATCAAGCTGAAGAATTCATGTGAAGGAGTCCATGAGATCCAGGCCATCCAGTATTTCACTGATGGGTGTCTGGCGGGATCAATGCTGAAGCACAAACTGCTCCGCAAAGATTTTTCATCACTGACCGAGCTCATGAAGGTAGCCAACGCATTTGCCATTTCCGACTTCGTGATGGGCGAGCCTATTCAGCTCAGCGTCGGCGGCGTGGTTCAGACACAAGGGGCTGCGCAAGCGGCAGAAACAGCGAACCAGGGGCTCAGTCGGCGAGAGCGCAGAGATATCAATCGGAACAACAACAACAACCAGAAAAACAGTGGAAAGAGGAAAGATGAGAAGCCAGATGCTCAGTATGGCAGTCGGCAGGTGGCTGCTGTCCAGGATCAAGATGAACAAGGGGCTGCAAGTGGCAGTCGAAAGATGAAGCCGAACGCGAAGCCGCAATGGCCAATGAAGCCCAAGTACACATTCGAGGACATGTTAGATCAGCCATGCAAGATGCACAACAGTCCAGGCAAGCCAGCGGCGCATACCACTCGGCAATGTGATTTTGTCAAGCACATAGCAAAGGGAGAAGCATTACCACATCCACCCCCGCCACCACCTCAGAACAGAGCACCACCGCAGGCGCAGAACCAGTTCCCGTGACAAGATGCCGCATATATGATTTTTACCAGCGATTCAAGTGACAAGGGCAGTCGGAGAGCCCGAGCTCAGGAGGTCAACGCCATAATGCCCCCGATTCCCCAATATATGCACTGGTCCGATTGCAAGATTACCTGGGGCAGGGAAGATCATCCAAGCATCATGCCGAATCCAGGCACCTATCCGCTCGTGGTGGATGCCCTGTTTGCGGCACCAAAGTTTTCATGTCTGTTCTCCCGAGTGCTCATTGATCCAGGGAGTACAATCAACATTCTGTACAGGGACACATTGGTCAAGTTGGGACTCACGGAGAGAGACCTGGAACGTAGTCGGACGACTTTCCATGGGATTGTCCCTGGCCTGTCATGTACTCCCATGGGTCGCATTCGGCTGGATGTGATCTTCAGGACAGAGGAGAACTTCAGAAAAGAGCCGATCTGGTTCGAGGTCGCCGACCTCAGCAGCCCATACCATGCCCTCTTGGGATTGCCTGCAATCGCCAAGTTCATGCTTAACTCATATGAGCCCTACCTGAAGATGAAGCTACCAGGTCCGAATGGCATCGTCACGGTCGCTGGAGACTTCAGGAAGTCTCTCGAATGCTCGTCCACCGGTGCAAACCTGGGCGATTCCTTGGTGGTGGTCGAAGAGAAGAGTCAGCTCGACAAGGTGGTGGAAATGGCCCAAGCTCAAAGCAAGGCACCTCTCCCAGTCGGCCCAGCCAAGCGAGCAGATGAGGAGACAGCCTTCCAGGCATCCAAGGACAGCAAGAAAGTTTCTCTAGATCCCTCCGACCCAGCCAAGTTTGTTGTGGTCGGAGCAGGACTTAGCAACAAATAGGAAGGCGAGCTCGTCGAGTTCCTCCGTGAGAACCGGGACATCTTTGCATGGTCTCCACAAGACATGCCTGGAGTGCCGAGGGAACTCGCCGAGCACAAGCTCCACATTCGGCCAGGTTCTAAACCGGTCAAGCAACCTCTTCGACGTTTTTCCGAAGACAAGAGAAGGGAAATCGGTGAGGAGATTGCTAAGCTCAAGGCTGCAGGCTTCATCATGGAGGTGTTCTACCCCGAGTGGCTGGCCAACCCAGTCCTCGTGATGAAGAAGAACAAGACTTGGCGCATATGTATCGATTACACCTGCCTGAACAAGGCATGCCACAAAGATCCGTTTGCTCTGCCCCGTATAGATCAAGTCATTGACTCTACGGCTGGCTGCAAGCTGTTGTCATTTCTGGATGGCACTGCTGGCTATCACCAGATTAAAATTGTTGTGGAAGATCAAATAAAAACTGCCTTTATAACCCCTTTGGGGATTATTGCTATATCACCATGCCCTTTGGTCTGAAGAATGGAGGTGCTACTTATCAGCGCACCATCCAACGTTGTACTCATTCTCAGCTCGGCAGAAACTTGCATGTATATGTAGATGATTTGGTGGTGAAGACAGTCAAAGGGGTCACAGTCCTGGACGATCTCAAGGAAACATTTGCCAATTTGGCGTTCCAGCCGGCAAGCTCTCGGGGTTTCTCGTTTCTGAAAGAGGAATCGAATGCAACCCCGAGAAGATAGCCGCAATCGAACGAATGGATCGACCCAGGAATTTGAAGCAATTTCAGAAGTTCACCGGTTGCTTGGCTTCACTCAGCCGATTTCTCAGTCGGCTGGGAGAGAAAGCAATCCCATTGTATCAACTCATGAAGAAGACGGAGAAGTTCACATGGACTCCACAAGCAGATGAGGCATTCAAGGAGCTGAAGCATATGCTCTCCACCGCACCAATTCTAGCCGCACCGATTGAGAAGGAGTCGATGATGTTGTTGTTGGGATACGGGGCAGAAAACACAAAATTTTCATACCTACGGTACCCGAACCCAAGATCTATGCTATGGCGATGTAAAGTAACGGAGGGAATCGGTGTTCATACCTTTGAAGACGGAAAGAGGGAAACGTTCTTGCGAACGTGGTTGGCGTAGACTCGGAACTACGACCTCCCTGTCGTGTAGAAGACCACCACCGGCGAGGATGACTCCTGGTAAACCTCCAGCGACGAAGTAGCACCACAGGTGTAGTGCCTCGAAGATATTATACACGTACGGTACAATCGATGTTCCTCCCGGGCCCCGAACCAGGCGATCAGCGGAAGAAAGACGGCTACGGATCCCGACTCCAGCAGAACGATGGCCTTCCTTATGGTGGAGAACTCCAATCCAGGTGCAGACTCCAAACAAGGGGAGTCCACTTCCGGGAAGGAGAAGGAGGAAGAAGGAGATGTTGGTGTGTTGGAAAAAAGGGGGGGCTACCCCTCCTTATATAGGCCAAGCGGGGGGGTGATCCTCCTCCCCTCCCCCATGTGGGACTAAACTCCCAAGGGGGGGCGGAGTGCGCCGGCCATAGGGGGGGATGGGCCCCACCCTTGGCGCCAAGCCCAAGGGGGGAGACCCCCTCCTCCCTTAATGGGCCCCATGGGCCCATTTAGCCTTTTTCCCATTTTTTAATTTATTTAATATGTTTTAAATATTTAATTCAGATAATTAAATAATAAAACATTATTAAAACAATTAAACTTTATTTTGAACTATTCAAAATGTCCGGAAACCATTCTGTCCTCCTCCGGAACTATTCTGGTGATTTCTCCTATTTCACCGACTGATCCCGTAACTGTCCTATGCATCGATTGCCCTTAAGTGTAACACCCTAACGGTCTGGGAAACAGCAGACATGGTCGAGACTCTTCTCATTGACCAATGACTAGTCAGTTGGACCTGGTTACAATCCTTGACAGCCCCTGCGCTTCCATCGAATGAACTTCGATCGCTTTTGGAAACCGTTAACGATACGACGTAATCCCTTTGTGCTGCGGTACTTTGATTGTCCGAGGTTTGATCGTCGGTATCTTACATACCGTGTTCACATCTCGTTCACAACAAACAACTTCTCTCGTCCATGATCATTGCATCTCTTGTGACCTAGTCACGTCCTTGGAAGGTGTTTGATGCAATATCACCGAGTGGGCCCAAAGTACCTGTCCTGTCACAAGGACTGACAAATCCCGCTCTAATCTATTAACATACTCATCAACCATCTATTTTGGAATACCCAAAGTGCACCGTTATAGCCAGCATATTTCAGTCAGGCGGTGGGATACAAATCAAAGTTTCCTCATAGATGACAATTACATATGATCATTACGGTCTAAGGACTAAGCCATACGTTACAAAGTCATAGCAACGCTGAACTATGTGACTCGATCACATTGCAATACTTTAGGTGGGTGTACGTCCATCACATCATTCCCCTTAACGATATGACCTCATTGTCAATGGACTTAAGTGTCGCCATGATCACGAAAGCTTGATCAATCAATTGCCCAATGAGATAGTTTACCCGAGTTAAACTACGGACCATGTTTTATACTACACCTGTATTAGTATTTCCAAGTAATACAGTTATAGCATAGTATAAAACGTATTATGAACAAAACGGATATGTGACAAATATCTTTATTAATTTGTCTCTAGGGCACATATCCAACAGTTGCATGTCGCGGCAACCAATCGGGTGATCAGTGCAGTGATGGTGGTAGAGCATCCTGAAAAGGACAAAGCGCAGCCGATTCAGCGGCCAGTTTATTACATCAGTGAGGTACTATCAACGTCCAAGCAGAATTATCCCCACTACCAGAAGATGTGCTACGGAGTCTACATGGCGGCCAAGAGATTGAAGCCCTATTTTCGAGCTCATCCGATTGTGGTGGTCAGCTCGGCCCCATTAGCCGACATCATTGGCAGTAGAGATGCAACCGGCAGAGTGGCCAAGTGGGCAATTGAGATCGCCAACCACGGCATCCAATATGAGCCGAGAACAGCAATCAAATCTCAAGCGTTGGCCGACTTCCTGGTGGACCGGGCTGAAACTCAATATATGCCACCCGTCCCGGGATCGGACTTTTGGAGAATGCATTTTGATGGGTCCAAGATGAAGAATGGCCTAGGGGCTGGCATTGTCCTCACATCACCAAAAGGAGATCGGCTGCATTATGTATTGCAAATCCATTTCGCAGCATCAAACAATGTTGCTGAATACGAGGCCCTTGTGCATGGCATCAAGCTAGCCAAGGAGATCGGCATTCGGAACATAGAGTGTTTTGGCGATTCCAACTTGGTGGTGCAGCAGTGTACAGGCAATTGGGACGCCAAAGATGCAAATATGGCAAGCTACCGTTTCTTGGTGCAGCAGCTAAGTGGATACTTTAAAGGTTGTGAATTTCACCATTTGCCCAGAGCAAACAATGAAGCAGCATACGCCTTGTCCAAGCTCGGTTCCACCAGGCAAAGCATCCCACCAGGGGTATCATTGGAGCACATCAAGAAGCCGTCTATCACTCCATCACCAGAGTCTGAGTCCATTTTCATATCAGAAACCGACCTGGAGGCGTTGAGGCAAGCAAAGTTGGTTCAACCAATGAAGATTCCGACGCTGAAGCGGCAGTCAGGCGCTCAGGAAGCAGCGGGATCGGCAAGCCTGGCAAGCCCAGATGCTGTCGACTGCGGTCCAGGGGCTGATGATCTCGGCAAGAAAAAGAAGTCGAAAGCAAAAAGCAGCAGCAACACCAGGTGCCGGGAACTCATCCGAACCAACGACATCAGGGGATGCCGATTCCGAGCTAGAGAATACCAGTCGCAAGGGAAGAGCCAGTAGATCCTCAGGCCCCGGTCTCAGCAGAACAAGCAGTACCAGGAGCTGCCGACGACAAGCCAGAGGTTCAAATCATCATCTCGGAGACTGACTCCGAGATGGCAGAGGTGCAAGAGGCCGAAATCCAAGAGGAAAATGGACAAGAAGCCGAGATCCAAGAAGAAGTCGCACCCCAGCAAGCAGCAGTGATGGTAGTTGTCAGTGCGCCATCATGGCCGCAGCCGATTAGATATTTCCTAGTGGACGGAGTTCTTCCAGAAGACGAAGCCGAATCAAGACAAATCAGTCGCCGGTCTTGGGCATACACAATAATCAACAATGAGCTAGTCCGCAAGAGTGCAACCGGTGTCTTTCAGAGATGTGTAGAAGAAGACAGAGGCCTGGAGTTGCTCAGAGACATCCACCAAGGTGAATGTGGTCATCACACGTCAGGAAGAGCCATTGTCAACAAAGCTTTCCGACATGGTTTCTACTGGCCGACTGCGCATGCAGCAGCTGAGAACCTGGTGAAGTATTGCAAGGGCTGCCAACGGTTCAAGGCAAAAAGTCATCAGCCAGCATCATCATTGAAGACAATCCCAATAGCATGGCCATTCGCGGTGTGGGGTTTGGACATGGTTGGTCCGTTCAAGAGAGCCCGAAGTGGCATGACACATCTCCTGGTCGCAGTGGACAAATTTACCAAGTGGATTGAAGCCCGCCCGATCAAGAAGCTGGATGGTCCGACTGCGGTCCGTTTTGTGGCCGACATCGTGTGCAGATATGGTGTGCCCAATAGCATCATCACCGACAACGACACCAATTTTTCAAAGGGTGCACTGGCTCGATATGCATCTCAGCAGGGTATTCGGCTTGATCTTGCGTCCGTTGCACATCCTCAGTCGAATGGTCAAGTAGAAAGAGAAAACGGCCTCATCCTGTTTGGTATCAGACCCCGATTGGTGGAGCCACTCGAAAGAGCACCTGGGGCCTGAATTGATGAGCTCCCAGCAGTCTTGTGGAGTTTGAGAAGCACGCCCAACAGATCAAACGGATTCACTCCATACTTCCTGGTGTATGGTTCAGAAGCAGTCATCCCAGCCGACATAGAATTCGATTCACCTCGGTGTGCCCGATACACCGAAGCGGAGGCCAAGGAAGCGCGAGAAGATGGCGTTGATCTGAAGGAAGAAGCTTGTCTGTTGGCTCTGTACAGGTCGGTGATTTATCAGCAGAGGCTGAGGCACTACCACAGCAAGAAGATTCGCCCCCTCGCATTCCACGAAGGCGATTTGGTGCTCCGCCGAATCCAGAAGTCGGATGGTCAACACAAGTTATCATCACCCTGGGAGGGTCCTTTCATCGTCAGCAGAGCACTCAAGAACAATGCATATTACCTCATCGATTGCACGAAAGGCACTCGGCATAAAGACACTTCAGGAGTGGAGACACAGCGTCCCTGGAACGCCGAGCTATTATGCCTGTTTTACAGTTGAGTCATGTGAGTGTATTCATGCTATCAAGCATTCAATCAGTAAAGCTGTCATGCATCCGAGAGATGGCATTCGATTGTCTTTATATAAGTTCTTATCTCTGAGCAAACCTCAGAGGGCAAAGCCTTGTCATTCCCGAGGTAGGTGAACAACCTCACTCGGGGACTGACCGACCACGCGGCCGCAAGTATAAAAGAAAGAAAAATGTGAGAACTACAGTACCGAAGCCAAGCTAGCATGCGACACGAGCGCAGATCACAAATTGACTGTGGCATCGATGAAGCAGTAGCTGGTCGGACCTGTACTACCACGTCTCACACGTAAAAACACTCTGAAAGAGGGTTATGGCCGACAGCGCCATCCGCTGATTGCGTCCCCGATCGATGCGCCAAGCAATCGGCATGGAGCAATCGGCCAACTAAGTCTATGCAGAATCCTTCCACGCTAACGCTAGAGCAGTTTAGTCTCAATGACCAAATCTTAGCGGTGTATGATCTTGTGAGCCGACACCAGACCACACGTCGGCTGTTGGCAAACATGGATTTATACCCCCAAGGGAAGATGGCAAAGAGCAAAAACGATAAGCGAAAAGCAGGAAGTTGATCACATAAGAAAACTATGCAATAAGCAAAGCCAAGAGGCGCAAGGCCGAAAAAGTTCATTACATCACAACATCCCCAGTGGGTGTCCTTGAAGTTTAGCAAAGTCTTGCAAAAGTTGTAGTAAAAGACATAGAATTCACTAGCTAGGCGTCGGGAGCGTTGGAGGTCGGCAGCACGGTCGAAGCAGTCGGAGCAGTGGTTGGCACTGGTGTAACGGTTGGAACTGCTTGCTCCGGCGAAGTCGGACCCTCTGGCACAGCAGTCGCCTCCTATTGCTTAGGCTCGGTCGAGCCTTCCCGCGCTTTGGAAGACCCGACCTCAGTTGGCTTGGCGCTTGTCTGTTTGGAGGTGGCCTTAGGTAAAGTGTGGGACGAGCCGCTGTCGGACAAGTCATCATGATAGAGATAAGAGCTTGAAGAGCGCGCAGGTTGGCTGCCCTGACCTCCTAGGGCACGACCACCAGCACAAGGGCTATCATCAGCCAGAGTAGCGATAGGAAGTGGAGCAATCGGCATCCCGCGTCGTCGAGAACAGGGGTGTACTCAGTATGAGGGAACCACACGGCCATGGATGTGGCAAGACGGTTTACCTGAGTATAGGCCGTCTCGAGGAGGTCGGCTGCCCCGTCCCGCATAGTGTAAAGCCGAGCTAGATTCAGCTTGGGATACCAACTTAGCACAGTCTGAAGAGCCATCTCGGCGCCAGTCCGGGCAGCTGAGTCCAGCAAAGCCTCGACTCGGCGGGGAGCGGCTTTCAGCAGCATCAGCACTTGATCATGAGTGGCAGTCGGGGCATCACCTTGCTCCGAACCCTCATCATCGGAGTCGTGAGGACCCGCTGAGGATCCTTCATCAGGGCGCACACGCCTGAGGGCTTGCTTCAGTTCGGCAGGCCCCCAAAGCAGCTCGGCAAGTTTCTGAACGCCCAATTTGAATGCGAAGACGCTGCCAAGGATGACTGGGATACGAGCTTCGGTGGCGATGATGAACTCCCGAGGACTCCATCCTTCAGCCTCAGATCTCTCAGGCCAGCCTTCTTCGGCTCGGATGCGCCTCTCCTCAGAGACTGCGCGCTGAGCGGCGGATTCGGAGGCAGGTCAGTTTTCTGTATCAAGAAGTTAAATATGAGAAGATGCAAAAGAAAAGAAGTCAACAGGGGAACCAAGACAAGAGAGATAGCTCACCAGAAAGAAGAGAGTCCATCTCGCGAAGCCCCTCGAGGTTGGTCCGGGCCTCGCGTCGGGCTTTGGTTATCTCATCATTATGGCGCAGCGTCATAGCATCCAGCTTGGCCACTGCGTTGTCCCGTTCAGCCTGCATGGCTTGCCGAGCTGTCATTGCAGCATCACGCTCCGAGCGCAGGATGTCGGTAGTCTTGGCCTGGGTCGAAATCACTGTCTCCAGTTCTGTTTGGTGACTGGTTCTGAGCGCAGCCATTTCACTTTGCTGTCGCTCGGCAGTGCGGGATAAATCAGCCTCGGCAGCTCGAAGACGCTCAAGTTCCTGCTGAGCGGCGGCAAGCTCGGGGCCTTGTCGGCCGAGTTGCTCCACCAGTTCGGCCACACGACCCTGAAGGGCAGTAATGGTGGGCAGAGATGTGGCAGCAGATGCAAAAGCAGGTCGGAGGAAGAAATTAGAATCGGAAGATGTAATTGACCAAGCGGGAATCAGCAGAATTACCTGTCAGCTCGGCAATCTTGGCAATCTGCTGGCTCACCTGAAGCTGAACAGAGGCGAGCAGTCGCAAGCTGGCGGCATAAGATTTGAGCAAGGTCTCAAAAACTTTACGTTTCTCCTCGGTGGCAGCCTACGCATGGAAAAGAAGAGTCATTACGAAAATTGACGAGATCAAGATTCGGGAGAAGATCCGAGTAGATTGCACGCAATCGGCCCGAATCTCAGGGACTACACCCACTTGAGGGCAGATCCACCGATCTGAGGACGGCATAAGAAGCAAAAGTAAGAAGAAGATCCGAGCTGATTGCACGCAATCGACTCGAATCTCGGGGACTACACCCAGTGGGTGCGCTTGCGCGCACCCACTTGAGGGCTGATCCACCGATCTGAGGACGGCATAAGAAGGCAAAAGTAAGAAGAAGATCCAAGCTGATTGCATACAATCGGCCCGAATATCGGAGACTACACCCAGTGGGTGCGCTTGCGCGCCCCACTCGGAAAAGAAGACTTACAGTATGGTTGCGGTCGACGAGCTTGAGCTCCTGGAGCACGCTGGTGGAGAGTGCCTTTACTCGGTCATAAGACGAAGCCATGGTACCATGGGAGGCCAAGGGAAAGCGGCGCAAGGCTTCAGGCTCGGAGTCGGCAGGACTTGTGCGAGAGTAAGCCATTCGGAAATGCTCTACCGAGTGCATCTGCGATTCGGGGGCAGCAGAGGAGGTGGCAGAGGTCGTCGTCGGCGTTGGATGAAGGATTGTAGCCTTGGAGGCAGCAGTAGTCAAGGGTGGCGCTGAGGTGGCTGGCGGAGGAGCAGCACTCGGCGTCGAAGCAGCCGTTGAAGGGGGAGATACCGTCACAATCGGCGGAGTGGTCGTTGCGATGGCAATTAAGATTTGACCAGAGGACTGCGGTGGGGAAGGAGCAATCGGATGTTCCGATTGCAATCCCTCGGCGTCGGTGGACTCTAGGTCGACGATGTCCTTTGGAGCCACGGAGGCTTTGGGCAGAGGCTTGCTCGGAGTTTGGCTCGGAGGCTTGGCGAGGTCGGCGCGAAGTTTCTTGGCTTTGCGCTCGGCATCCTTGGCCGAGAGAGGAAAAATCGGTGGCCGTTTTCTGGCGGCACCAATGTGAGCGGAAGTGGCAGAGGGACCTGGGCCGGTGACGGCAGGGACGTCCCGGTCAATGTCGTCCAAATCAATGGCAGCCCTGAGCAGAAAGGATAGATGAGCAACAAAGGAAAGGAGAATATAAAGGAGGAAAAGGAAGGAGAAATAATTACCCCACAGTTAACGGTGCTCTTCGGGGCATCCGGAAGCGCAGAGGCGGGATATCCAGAGGAACCTCCTGCAGAACAGGGCCGACCTTGGGCTTGGCACCGGGAACCTTTCCTGTCAGCTGGGCTCGAGTGCGCCCAGTCTGTGTGGCCTTCCCTTTCGGGGCGACCACCGTTGTCTTCGCATGCTTGCTCGGCGCAGCACCGGTTGACGGGTCGTCAGCTCGGGAGCGTTTGAGCGGCGCCTTCTTGGGGTCGGGATGCGCATCTGCACCAGAACCTCCAACCTTTGAGGCGCTATCGTCGTCACTCCATTCATCCAGAAATCGTTCGAAGGAGGAATCATGCATACCCCCTTTGTCGGCTGCACCGGTGTTGGCGGGGTGGGCCTCAGCGTCGGAGTCGGAGGCGGGGGAGTCGTCGTATTCGAGGTCGGCTGGATCCTCCTCTTCGCGATCAGGGGCGAATTCGCCAGCGACTTGGCCGTCTTGCATCAAGGCAGTCGCGATAAAGTACGGAAGAATGAGCAGAGCATCAGAAGTGCAAGTGAGAAATCGAGCAATCGGGAAAACAGAGAAAGCAATCGGAGCATACCTCAGGAGGAGTGGTTCCGCGGTGAAGGCATTTCAAGCCGAATCGAAATGGTTTTGGAAAGGGAGTGGTGGTGAGTGCTCTCACTCGGAGGCGCAGCTCTTCGTTGGTCAGCTTCTTGGTACAGATCTGAGTGGGATCCCTCCAGGTTGCCATGTCGCAGATACGGTGCACTCGGCGCTGAAGCGGGAGCACTCAGACCCGAAGCCAGGTGGCCACGAGGTCGTAGGCCTTAAGGCCATCTTTCTCAAGCTGCGCTATCCGAGCTACTTGAGCGTCAATGTCGCAGTCGCCGACCCCAAGCTTGGTCGACCAATGGTACTTCTCCGTGGGAGGGGCGAGCTGGAATTCGGGCAGGTTGATGAGGTCGGGGCCCTTGTCGGGAGATCGGACATAGAAAAAGTGGTCTGCCAGTCCTTGACCGACTGAATGATAGCAGGGGACTCATAGCCTTGCTTGCTTGAGTAAAGGATGCAGCCGCCGCAATCGGTCATGGCGGTCTCATGAATTGGCTCGTCTCCGTCAGGATTCGGCAGAAGCTTTCCGGTCCGAGCCATATGACCTCGGAGGTGAAAGAGGCGTTTCCACAGCCCGATGCTCGGCCGGATGCCGAGATAGCCTTCGCAAAGGGTGACGAATCCCGACATCGTCATGATGAAGTTGGCGGCGAGGTGGTGTGGTTGCAGTCGGTGGAAGTCCAAGAACTCTCGAAAGTGCTCACCGGCAGCCCGAAGCCGCGCTCGAAGTGCGCTGCAAAAACCACGCGCTCCCCGGTGCGCGGCTCCGGCACGATCTCCTCGCCGGGAGCGCGCCACTGGATGCCAGCCGGCATCTTGCGCGCGTGGAGGAGCCGGCGGATCTCGTCGTCGTTGACGGTGGAAAGGCCGCGGCTGGCGGCGGATTTCTCATCTGCAGCGGCCATGGCGCTTTCCAGAGCGATGGAGGGAGAATCCTCAGAGATGGGCGAAAGGGATCCGGTAGCGGATGTTGTCGAAAGGAGGCGCGGCGGCGGCGAAGGGCGCAAGCAATCGCAGAGGGAGAGGGTGCGGTGCGGCGGCGCCACAAGCACGCTAGACCAAGGTCGCCGGAGCAGAAACGTTGCGGCGGCGCGAAGAGAAGAAGGAGAGCGAGGAAGAAGAAGTGCGATTGAACCCGAGGAGTCCCTTCCCCCATTGGCTTATATGGGCGGCGGGGGCGAGTGGGATCGCAGGTGCGGCACGTGTGGCCCGGTGTGGCCACGTGTATCAAGAGGAGGTTGAGCAGGATCGGCGCAGAGGATCATGGCGCAGAATGCGAGGCGTATGCGGTAACGTCCCGTTGCGCGTGGGTCGTGGGGCCCGGAGCATTAACTGCCCCGGGGAATCGGAAGCAACGTGCGACGTGGGTTGGTCAGAAATTGGTCAAAAGTAACCGTTGGCAAAGCAGTCGGGTGAGCCAGATCTCAGCTCGGTCAAGGTTTGGCAATGGTCGTTTATCGGAGAAGCACAAGAGCAATCGGCGAGCTGGCAACCGAGGTCGGAGAAGTTGTATCGAACCATTATCGACCTGGTCAGCCGGGCAGAATCTCCGATCTGAGCGATCAGATCGGATCGATATGTCCGATGAGGCTAGAGCAATCAAAGCGCAAAGATAAGAAAAGAAAAACTGCAAGAGCCCCGCGGTCCAGTACCGTGGGACCCTTACAGCTTTAGGGGCTAGTGTCGGAGGAATGGTACCCAGGTAGGGTCAGCCAGACGAAAGCATTCTTTCAAGACAAGGAGGAGGCTGATTGGGCTGCTGCTGGAACGAGCTAGGCAGTCGCATGGCCGATTGCTCCCAAGAAATCGGCCATGCCGAGTGCGAGCAGTCGGCCTAGGCGCAATCGGCACACTCCTCAATCGGCTCAGGAGTTGACCTTATCCAGATCGAATGTCTCTGGTACAAGGTCATAAATGCGGGATCCCGAGAGATCCGGATGGTAGTAAGCCAAGTCACTTCGCCGATCTGTCAGAGGAGTGTTTTCATCTGAATCCGGGGACAGGACGACGAGATCAAAGGACGTAGCTCCACTGTTCATCATCATTACCTAGAAGCTACAACATGGGCAGCCGCTTGACAAGTCCGGATCAACCGGAGATTTGCAGTCGGTGGACCCCAGCCGACGAGAGGATGACATCTGGGGCCAGCCTCCTACTGAAATGACCGTAGTACCCCGAGCTCACACTATAAGAGCCCGGGGTACCCCTCCTGTGAGAGGGACTCCCCCATTCGCATTTACTTCCCACAGTAGAACCCATAGAGAAGCAGAGGAGAGCCATGCCCACGACAGGTCTCTTCTTCCTCTGAGCAGCTCCATGAGCATTGATTGTAGTTCGTGAGTTCAATTATATCAAGCTGACAAGCAGGAGTAGGGGTGTTATCTCTCCGGAGAGCCCCGAACCTGGGTACATCGTGGTGTCCTTCACCGTGCTTGTGCCCAACCCGTTTCCGGCACCATCGACATCGTTCTCCCTCGAGTCTTCCAACTCTTTAGCCATCCCTATGGCATCTGTTGTTACTAAACGACGACAGTTGATGCCCACCGTGGGGAAGACCGAGGCGTCGACTGGAGTTCTGATCCGTACGGGATCTTCCTCGTCGTCGGGCGTGAGCCACGCCTCCGGCCTGATATTTAGGCATGGGGCAGTGGACTTTGTGGTGGATTATGCTGCACGGTTTGGGGTCGGCGCACCCCTGCCGCCCGGCGTATCGCTACAAATCGGTAGCCATCGTCTCTTCATCAGCTGCTTCCCCTAGGCGTATCCCAGGGAGGTGCGCGTCTTCTCCAGTGCCACGGATCCACTCCCGACCAGGGGCTGCACGGCAGCTCCCGGCGGAGAGGAATCGCGTGTGCATGCGGCTGTGATGATGGCAGGAACGACTGCGTCAAGCAATCAAGGTGCAGCGAGTGCGGCTAGGAAGGCCAAGGAGGCGGCGGACGCCGCGGAAAGAGTCGGCACCAGCGCGTTGCGAGATGTGTTCTACACACCCGTGAACAGGAATGGTGACCCCGATCAAGTTCACACCGATCTGGAGACAGCACGGCTCGCTCTCGCTCGCAGGGCCGAGCATGTGCTGGCAGAAGAGCCAAATCCAATTACGGGATTTCTTCTCTTCAACCTCTAGCAATCTCCTCGCAAATCAATCTAGCGGAAACAAATCTGCACAAACACAACAGCAATCTGCAACCTCTATGCACAATCTCCTCCAAACAAATCAATCTGAACGAGAAATCCTCCAAGCAAACTCCTCCCAACAAAACCGATCTAGATGCGATCGATCAACACAACCTCGCCGTGATCAACCCAAAAATCTGATACCACATGATAAGGAGTGACACACCTGATGATACGAACACCAGGGGAATCCTCTAAAGTTTGTCCCGATCTTTCACAGCGAGCAACCTGGATAGAAATCCTTCCAATCACGCGATGAACACAACCTGAAGAAGAGGAACGAATCCAGCAAGCAACGTGATGGAGATCACCACGCCTCAAACCAAAACACAACAATCCTTGATGAACACAAGAACCTCCGCGGCAATCTTTATTGGATAAACGGCATCGCCAACCCCGGAGGGAAGCTTCACCAAGAGATACAACTCTTAACCCTAAAATTCTTGTCTAAACTTAAGCTAACCCTAAAAATCGTAGGGGGTGTTCTATTTATAAGCTAGGGGATAAAACTAGGGATACATGGGCCGTAGCCCGTCAGATCTGCCCGCAGGCAGTTTCGGACGTCCGATGTGTCGGACGTCCGAATCGTGTCGGACTTTTGTCTATTTTGACATCGGTTCTGTACTCGGGGGTCGCCGTCCTCGTCGTTGATGTCGGACGTCCGATGTCCAGAATCCTATCCATCTTCGCCTCCTCCGTCCAGCGCATATCTCAACCTCCGTTGTCCTGCCCATATCAGACGGCTTTTGGAAACGCTGAGAATTTCCGCTCCGAGCTCATACCCTTTAAAGTGGTGATGGCTTCTCGCCCCTCGTTGGTTACCCCAAGTGGAAGGTTTGAGATGCAGTGCAGCAACAAGTTTCCCTCGGTGAAGATACCAAGGTTATCGAACCAGTAGGACTCAGGAGATACAAGTAGGTGACAACGTCGCCAGAAATTTCTTCCTGACTAGGGTGTTGTCGTGGACCTGCACACAGCAACAAATAACTTTGCTCCCAACGAGTACAGAGGAGTTGTCAATTCCTTCGGCCTTGTCGTTTACAAAGGATCAACGCAAGAGATAAAAGGTGCAAAGGAAAGTAAAAGATGAAAGTAAATTGAGGGTGTGAACAATAATGTGAAGATGGACCAGGGTCCCGTGATTTTCACTAGTGATGTCTCTCTCCCAAAAGATGATAAAAGTGCTAGCGAGGTAAAGAAATCACAGTTGGGCAATTGACAGGATTATGAAGCCACCGCAATGCTAACTATGCTGCAAAGAAAGGAAGGGCTCAAAAGCAATGGGCAGTACGCCAAGGTAAGTAGACCGAAATCCATCTGCATCTACTACGAATCATCCACCTTGAGATATCTATCCAAAACATCTCGCCGGTATTAAGTTGCGAATCCCACCCAAAGTGTAAACTCAAAGCAACAGACAACTGCATTAAAAGAACTTTGTGTAAAGTAAACAATCCTTGCACCCGCAGGTACAAGCATCGTTGTTTTATCCCTGGCGGCAACAGCACATCCCCTAGTCTCATGTTTCTGTCAATCAAGCTAGACATCAAGGGGCTGAACCCACAATCAAGCATAACGCTCTCTCTTGGAGTTGCAAATAAAATACTTGGCCAAAGCAAATATCGCAACGGAGAACATGCAAGAATTTACTCAAGAACAAAATATAAAAGAGAAGAACCAAATATATTACTCATCACAATCTGAACATAGTCTCATAATCCATCAGATCCCAACAAACTCAGCATGGCAACAACAGAAATTACATAGATGCCCCGATCATGTGAGGCAGCTCACGAGGACTCGAAAGTGGAAGCACAAAAGGGGGAGAGATAGATCACATAGCTACTGGTCACGGACCCATGGTCCAAGGGAAACTACTCACGGTACATACGGGAGGCGTCCATGGCTATGGAGGGTCTCCCGGAGGGGGTAGCTTCTCCCGGCAGGGTGCCGGAGCAGCTTCTCCAGGCAGCCTCGATCTAGAAACGGCCGTCGCGGCGGAACAGAGGCGAGATCGCGAAAGAGGAGTCTGTATTAGGGGTTTCCACCCCGAGGGGTAAATATAGGCGAAGGGGGGCGTCGAGGGGACCCACGAGGCAGTCAGGAGGGTCCCTGGCGCGGCCCAGGGTGGGGCCGCGCCACCTTCCCTCCTGGCTGCCTGGTGGTGGCCCCCTTCCCTCTCTTGGTGATTCTGGAAGCTTCTGTTGCGCTGATTTTTTATATATATTTTCCCGGAATTTTTGGAGCACTTTTAATGACCGGAAAACCTGAAATACAAAAACAGCAGAAAACAGAAACTGGCAACTGGGTGCACTGAGTTAATAGGTTAGTCCAAATAGGTTCAAAAGTGTATGAAAGTTCAATCAAAACATGGCAAAGTCACACAAAACATGCATGGAGCAAGCAGAAATTATAGATACGTTTGGGACGTATCAACATCCCCAAGCTTAAATCCTTCTCGTCCTCGAGTAGGTAAGTGATAACAAGCATAATTTCTGTGGTGACATACCACACAACCATAAAAGGACTTTTAAGTAAAGCAATCAAAGCATGCAATTCAATTCAAGTCTTAACAAGCAAGAGTCTATATTAGCATTGACACAAGCAGCAAAAGAACAAAAGGTGCAAGAGCTCTTGCTGTCCGTGACTCGAATGTCTCCAGATGGTGTTTGCGTGCAAGCAAGGGATAGGGAAATACGAGAGAAAAAATAAGGTTGTTGAGAACAACTATCTACTAAAGTTTCACACTTGGTCTCCTTTGGATTCTTATCTAGACTCGTCCCCAGACCACTAGCCAGGTACAAGTCAAACTGATCCACTCCCTTTCGATATTTTGAGCACTCATGCAATGGATGAGCGTGGACAAAAAGTTGACACGTAAAAGGCGAAACAGAAAGAAGGTGGAGAAGGAAGACAAAAAAGGTGTGAAAGGCTCACATCAATGAGGAAAATCATAGGAGAGAGAAGGCCATATGATAGATATGATGTGAGGAGTAGGGATTTCCATACAACGGATGCACATGTGATCTAAAAGCTCTCCAAGGGAACTAGTGGGGGTGCATCTAACTTGCTTGCTCAAGAAGACTTAGAGCTCGTTTGAGGAGGCTCATCATTGGAATATACAAGCCAAGTTCTATAGTGTGAAGGGTCCCCACATAGCTATATGCATGATGATGATCTCTATGGAGTACAAGGGATAGGAGATGAAGTACTAGTGTGGATCTCTCAAAAGGAATAGTAGTATGCCCCCTTCTCTCTTTTTTTCTTTCTATTTTTCTCTTTATTTTTTATTTTTTTGGTGGCCTCAATGGCTCTTTCTATTTAACTCTCATTTGTCCTCTTTGGGATCTTTTGATTTTTTCCTCTTTGGGATATTTTCCTCACTTTAGGGGCAATACTCTATAATTTACAAGAATATAAGAGATCTTTCACACTTTACAAAGGTACTCACATAAAGAAAATGTAACTATCATGATGCAAATGTATGCTTCTGCCAGGATAGCAGGATATGCAATGATACTAGCGCGTCATGTAGCAATGATTAAGGCAAGGCCCAACTAGCATGCGGCTCATCGATCAAGCAAGTAGCATGTATGACATGAAGATCAAGTCATGAGAAGGTGGATGTTGCATGGCAATGTATCTCGGAAAGGCTATGGAAATGCCTTGTAGGTAGGTATGGTAGCTGTTTTGAGGAAAGATATAAGGAGGCTTATGATGACAGAGTGTATCGTGCCAAGGGTTTGGATGCACCGGCGAAGTATGCGCCAACTCTCGAGGTGAGAAAGGGCAATGCACGGTACCGAAGAGGCTAGAAAAAGTATAGGTGGGTGGAAGTGTCAACTTTCGAATACTCACATTAGTCTGAAGAACTCATGCACTTATTATCGGTAACTCTCAATCTAATCAGGAGGTTCACAAAGAGACAGGTACCCCTAGGAGGAGTGTATGGGGGTTTGGTTATCCTTGCGCATCCTCGACTCATGGTACGTGAGTGTACTCTAATATTCGAACCCTCCAGAGGTTAGTGATCCATCTAGTAGCTAGAGTTCTCAACATGAGTTTTTGGTTTTCGAAAAACACACGGATTGCCCAAAATACGACATCTATCACTAATAGGCAAGAGCTCTTGACACCATAAGTTCAAACATTACTCTAGTCAATACCTCAAAACTATTGCAAGTTACTACTACAAAGAGAATAACAACTTTAACTACCTACTTTCAGTCAAGACACAGAACTCAGTGCAACAGGCAAACTCTCTAACAAGATAAAACATGCAACCTATAGAAAGTTCAACCTAAGACAAAAGAAAAGCTCTAGAAAAACTAAAGCACTACAACTAAACAGAACAACAGCTAAGAAAAGAAAAAGAACAGCTCATAGCTAAAAGAATAGGCATGCAAATCCTATGAGGAGTTCTAGTTCAAGTGGAGCATGAATATCTCCCACACAAAAGAGTAAGTTGGGGTCTAACTTGTTACTACAGCAAAGAAAGCAAAAAAAACCTAGAAAAGTAAAGAGCGAGACGCTCCAAGCAAAGCACATAACGCATGAAGTGATAAAAATATAGTGCAACGAGGGACAAACTGATGATTGTTGATGAAGAAGGGGATGCACGGGGGCATCCCCAAGCTTAGACGCTTGAGTCTCCTTGAATATTTATTGGGGTGCACATGGGCATCCACAAGCTTGAGCGTTTGACCCTTCTGAATCTTCTTTCATCATCCTCCACCGCGCACTTGAAAACTCCCTTCATACATAACTCATTGTAGGCTGATTAGAGAGGTTAGTACCCTAATAACATAATTTTCCTCTACTGCAAATAAAGATTTCCAGGAAGAGATACTGTTTCCCAAGATTGCCAAAAGGTTTTTGCAAAGAAAAAGCAAGCTTAAGGTTTGCAAAAGTGAAGAGAGACAAAACGTGGCAGAATCTGTGAAAAACAGAACAGCAGATAGAAACGAATTTTTTAGGGGTACTTCTGCAACTCAAATAAAAAAACTCAGAACATAAGAAAGTTTTAATTGTATAGAGCACGCTGTGCACAAAATTCAGCTCAAAAATATGAACTGGGATTTTTCTCTGATTTTTCTAGTCACGAGGACAGAATCTGTTTTCTGGACAGCATGCCACAACTTTTACTTCCCTTGTCGTATGAGGCTAAACTTGGCACAAAGCTTGAAAAATAAAGATACAATGATGTTGCTACAGTAGTAACAATCATCAAAACCACTAAGAATAGAACAAAAGCAAAAAGAAAAACCTAAATTCGTTGCGGGCTGCCTCCCGAAAGCGCTTCTTTAGAGTCATTAGCTAGGCTTAAAGCAGAAGATCAAGTTGCATCTATTGAACCATCATCACGATCATCAAAAAGATCTTCAATAGTACAACTAGTCTTAATGGGTTTCTCAAATAAAGGACGAATGAAAATGCTTCTTGGAATAAAATCAAAAGGAGGGAAATCAATTGGAGTTTCATTAAAGTTAAAGATAGGTGTCTCCTCCAAAGTTTTCACCGTTTCAACTCTCTTGGCACTGGGTGTGCTAGCTTTAGCTCGGGGAACCTTGGGTACGTAAACGGACTTAGGTTCCTTCTTTGCTAGAGTTTCATCCTTTTTGGTTTTGATTGAGGATAAGGTAGTTCCTAAAGTTTCAATAACTTCCTCAATCTTTTCTATCCTAGAAGACTTTTCATCAAGGGATTTGATAATCTCCAAAGTTTTGACAATTTTATGCATGGAATTATCTAGCCTATTCAAATTCCCTTGAATCTTACGATCCGACTCATTCACCCTATCGATACTTGGCATCTCTAGCTCTATCTTTTCAAGTTTTCTCATAATGTGAGCTAAAGTAATGTCCTCCTTCATACTAACAATGGGGAGACTTCCAACAAGATTTTCAATAACATTAAGGGCTTCCCAAACTGGGGCCTCTATGAAGTTCCCATTGATAGCAGTGTCTAAAAGAGACCTATTCCAAGGAGTAATCCCAACATAAAAATTTCTAAGCAGGATAGTAGCGGATTGCTTCTTGGTGGCTCTTTTTTGAGAATCATTAATTCTATACCAGGCATCTTTCAAACTTTCACCACCTCTTTGAGTAAAGGTAAGCACTTCTGCCTCACCAAAGGCAAAAGGACCAGCCTTAGTGGTAACTACTGACAAGGTAATAGGTGTTTTTGGTATTTTTTATTAGGGACACAGAAGTAAAAACTGAAAGGTAAACTAACAAGACTAAAAAGCAAAGGTAAAAGATAGTGTGCAACTCCCCTATCTTGTAGACTTGAGTCCCCGGCAACGGCGCCAGAGATTTTCTTGATGGCTTCTCGCCCCTCGTTGGTTACCCCAAGTGGAAGGTTTGAGATGCAGTGCAGCAGCAAGTTTCCCTCGGTGAAGATACCAAGGTTATCGAACCAGTAGGACTCAGGAGATACAAGTAGGTGACAACGTCGCCAGAAATTTCTTCCTGACTAGGGTGTTGTCGTGGACCTGCACACAACAACAAATAACTTTGCTCCCAACGAGTACAGAGGAGTTGTCAATTCCTCCGGCCTTGTCGTTTACAAAGGATCAACGCAAGAGATAAAAGGTGCAAAGGAAAGTAAAAGCTGAAAGTAAATTGAGGGTGTGAACAATAATGTGAAGATGGACCAGGGTCCCGTGATTTTCACTAGTGATGTCTCTCTCCCAAAAGACGATAAAAGTGCTAGCGAGGTAAAGAAATCATAGTTGGGCAATTGACAGGATTATGAAGCCACCGCAATGCAAAGAAAGGAAGGGATCAAAAGCAATGGGCAGTACGCCAAGGTAAGTAGACCGAAATCCATCTGCATCTACTACGAATCATCCACCTTGAGATATCTCTCCAGAACATCTCGCTGGTATTAAGTTGTGAATCCCACCCAAAGTGTAAACTCAAAGCAACAGACAACTGCATTAAAACAACTTTGCGTAAAGTAAACAATCCTTGCACCCGCAGGTACAAGCACCGTTGTTTTATCCCTGGCGGCAAGAGCACATCCCATAGTATCATGTTTCTGTCACTCAAGCTAGACATCAAGGGGCTGAACCCACAATCGAGCATAACGCTCTCTCTTGGAGTTTCAAATAAAATACTTGGCCAAAGCAAATACCGCAACGGAGAACATGCAAGAATTTACTCAAGAACAAAATATAAAAGAGAAGAACCAAATATATTACTCATCACAATCTGAACATAGTCTCATAATCCATCAGATCCCAACAAACTCAGCATAGCAACATCATAAATTACATAGATGCCTCGATCGTGTGAGGCAGCTCACGAGGACTCGAAAGTGGAAGCACAAAAGGGGGAGAGATAGATCGCATAGCTACTGGTCACGGACCCATGGTCCAAGGTAAACTACTCACGGTACATACGGGAGGCGTCCATGGCTATGAAGGGTCTCCCGGAGGGGGTAGATTCTCCAGGCAGGGTGCCGGAGCAGCTTCTCCAGGCAGCCCCGATCTAGAAACGGCGGCGGCGGCAGAACAGAGGCGAGATCGCGAAAGAGGAGTCTGTATTAGGGGTTTCCACCGAGGGGTAAATATAGGCGAAGGGGGCGTCGAGGGGACCCACGAGGCAGTCAGGAGGGTCCCTGGCGCGGCCCAGGGTGGGGCCGCGCCACCTGCCCTCTTGGCTGCCTGGTGGTGGCCCCCCTTCCCTCTCTTGGTGATTCCGGAAGCTTCTGTTGCGCTGATTTTTTATATATCTTTCCCGGAATTTTTGGAGCACTTTTAATGGACGGAAAACCTGAAATACAAAAACAGCAGAAAACAGAAACTGGCAACTGGGTGCACTGAGTTAATAGGTTAGTCCAAATAGGTTCAAAAGTGTATGAAAGTTCAAGCAAAACATGGCAAAGTCACACAAACACATGCATGGAGCAAGAAGAAATTATAGATACGTTTGGGACATATCAAGTGGTAAAACTCGAGAGCCCATATTACGCCATTTTGGGCAGACCGGCTTATGCCAAATTCATGGCTCGGTCATGTTATGTCTATCTGAAACTAAAGATGCCGGGTCCTAATGGCCCAATCACCATCGATGGAAGTCGGTCCAGGGCAGTGGAATGTGACGAACATCACGTTAAGTTTGCCGAGTCGACACGCGCAAAAGAAGATTTGTCGGCATACAAAAAAAGGTAGACCCGGCAGATCGCACAATCCTGAAGAAACCGACTCCCGATAACAACCCCAAGTTCCAACCGGCTCAGGATACAAAGAAAGTCAACTTTTTCATTGGGACGGAGCTATCCGATAAATAGGAAAGCGTGCTCGTCGAGTTCCTCCGTGAGAATCGGGAAATCTTCGCCTAGAAACCCTCTGATATGCCAGGTGTCCCGAGGGAACTCGCTAAGCACCACCTAAATATAGATCCAAAGCTGAAGCCGGTCAAGCAATTCCTTCGCCGTTTCAACGACGAGAGGAGAAACGCTATTGCGGAAGAGATAGCCCGGCTCCTCGCCGTCGGGTTCATCATGGAAGTCTTCTATCCAGAATGGCTCGCATACCCGGTCCTCGTTTTGAAAAAGAACGGGACTTGGCGCATGTGCATCGACTACACAGACTTAAACAAAGCCTGCTCGAAGGATCCCTTCGCGCTGCCTCGTATTGACCAGATCATAGACTCGACTGCGGGATGTGAGCTCCTATGTTTCCTTGACGCATACTCTGGTTATCACCAGATCAAGATGGCCCTTGAGGATCAAGAGAAAACGGATTTCATCACCCCCTCCGGGATCTACTGTTACACTTCTATGCCCTTTGGCCTTAAGAATGCGGGAGCCACGTATCAACGAACAGTGCAGAGTTGCCTCAAAGAGAAGATTGGGCGCAACGTGCACGCTTATGTGGATGATATAGTAACCAAGTCCCAATTGGCCGACTCACTCATCAGCGATTTGATGGAAACCTTCAAAAATCTGCGCAAGTACCAGATGAAGCTAAACCCGGCCAAGTGCACCTTTGGGGTACCTGCAGGTAAACTCCTTGGATACATAGTATCAGAGAGAGGTATCGAGGCAAACCCAGAGAAAATCAATGCTGTCATGAATCTTCAAAAGCCGGCCTCAGTAAAGGGAGTTCAACGACTCACATGATGTGTAGCCGCTCTGAGCCGGTTCATAAGCCGACTTGGTGAAAAGGCAATCCCCCTGTATCGACTCCTGAGGAAATCAGAAACCTTTGTATGGGATGACGAAGCCGATCAAGCCCTAGAGTCACTGAAGAAACAATTATCCCGGACTCCAATATTTGCGGCTCCCAAGCCTAAAGAACCTATGTTACTTTATATCGCAACCAACAATCGAGCAGTCAACGCTGTAGTTGTTGAGCGTATGGAAGCCGGCAAGGAGCACCCTTTACAAAGGCCAGTTTATTACGTCAGTGAGGTTCTGACTTTATCAAAGCATCGATATCCTCACTGGCAGAAATTGGTTCTTGGAGTATTCATGGCAAGTCGGAAACTTAAACACTACTTCCAGGAACACCCCATAACCGTGGCCAGCTCAGCACCACTTGCAGATATCATCCAAAACCGGGAAGCAACGGGAAGAGTTGGGGGCTTATCACATCAAATACAAGCCACAAACGGCCATCAAGTCCCAGGCGCTAGCCGACTTCATCAATGACTGGACAGAGATCCAATCATCACCAGAGAAGCCAGTCAGCAAATATTGGACGATGCACTTCGATGGAAGCCGGCAGCTCCAAGGGTCAGGAGCCGGCGTGGTTCTTACCTCACCTAAAGGGGAGAAATTCTGCTATGTTCTACAGTTGCAGTTCACCTGCACCAATAATGCAGCAGAGTATGCAGCCTTAATTCATGGACTACGACTGGCTCGTGAAATGAACATAAGTTGGATCCAATGCTATGGCGACTCTGATCTCGTTTCTCAACAAGTGTCAGGAAAATGGGATTCCAGAAATTCCATAATGGCAGCTTATCGACGAGAGGTGCAAAGACAAGCCGGATTTTTTGTTGGATACCAGGTGGATCACGTGGACCGTAGGGAAAACGAAGCAGCAGATGCCCTCTCCCGACTCGACTCTCAATGAAAGCCTGTCCAGAGCAAGACATAGCAGAGTCGGATCCAGAGCCAGCTTTGGTTGTTGCAATTCATGCTACACCCTCATGGGTCGTACCCTTACTTGGATTACAAGACTCGAGGAATCCTTCCTCAAGATGAGATGTTGGCCAGACAAATCGTCAGGAGAAGCCAATCCTTTGTACTCATCAATGGTGAGTTACATCGGCGAAGTGGCGCGGATGTTTTTCAGGGATGTGTCTCACCAGAAGAAGGTAGAGCCATCCTCAATAAAATACACTCTGGAGATTGCGGACACCACATCGGCTCCAGTTCGCTTGTAGCTAAAGCCTTTCTGCACGGTTTCTACTGGCTCACAGCTCATGCGGACGCAGAAGACATAGTCAAGAAATGTGATGGATGTCAGCGCTATGCAAAACAAGCTCACGTGCCGTCTCAAGAACTCAGGATGATACCTATTACCTGGACATTTGCAGTATGGGGACTTGATATGGTAGGACCTTTTAAGAGGTCGGCCAACAAGAATACTCACATATTAGTGGCAGTGGATAAATTCACCAAATGGGTCGAAGCAGAGCCGGTCAGCAAATCTGACACTGCGACAACACTGAAATTCTTGAAAAAGATCATATACAGATTCGGCTACCCCCACAGCATCATCACTGATAATGGTTCTAACCTATCAGAAGGGGTTATGCAACGATTCTGCCAGAACAAGCACATCCGACTCGACCTTGCATCAGTGGCACATCCACAGTCCAACGGACAAGCAGAGAGAGTCAACCAAGAGTTGCTCCGAGGCATCAAACCCCGAATCGTTGTTCCTTTGAAAAGGATGCCGGGTTGCTGGGAGGAGGAGTTACCCTCAGTATTATGGAGTATCCGGACGACTCCCAACAGGTCGACAGGCTATACGCCCTTCTTCCTAGTTTATGGAGCGGAAGTCGTCCTCCCAAGTGACATATGTCACGACTCACCTCGAGTCACTGCTTATATAAAAGCCGAAAATGAGAAAGCAAGACAAGACGCCTTGGATATTCTCGATGAAAAACGAGATTTGGCTGCAGCTCAGCCGGCTATCTACCAACAAGATCTACGACGCTACCATAGCCTCAAAAGTCAGACTTTCCAAGAAGGTGATTTGGTGCTCCGACTCATACAGAAAAAGATGGAATGCACAAGTTATCCTCTCCATGGGAAGGACCGTTTGTGGTCAGCAAGAACCTGTACAACGGATCCTACTACCTAGTGGATATACGAGAAAAAGCGGACACGCGCACAAGCATGGAGGAGACTCCCAGACCGTGGAACATCGCACAACTCCGTCCATATTACACTTGAGTAGAAACAGGAACATTACTGTACGCTTCATTAAGTCGACATACGTCGCACTGGTTTTCGCCACAATATATATATATAAGCCGACATTGGTTGTGCCGACTTTCGCCATCAAAATATACATAAGTCGACTTCTGTCGCGCCGGCTCTCGCCACATGCAGCTAAGTCGACTTCAGTCGCAACAGCTACTGCCATACCAAACTCCACTTTACTTTTTCTCATGTCATTTATTTTTTGCATCATACATTTGCATATATTGCATTATTATACCTTAGAGACCTGGGGGCTTGATCTACCCCTCTATTGGTACTGAGCATGTATATTGCTTATTCAGGGGAATCGGGGAGTTGGATGACAATCATTGACTCTTTATCCGAAAACTCGGCATATATATGTAAAAAATAATTGTGTATAAGCTTATTCAAGGGCAGTAGGGGAGCTCGATGTCACTCATCGACTCTTATCCGAAGAAATCCCGGCATATACATGAATTGGCACAACAAGCCTTGGCCTGTATAGCTTATGCTCATACGATCCAAATACGCGAAACCCGTCTAAAAGCTCTCAAGAAGAAGTTTTAAAGCAAACAGAAAAACGCTGATCAACGTGAGACGACATACAGAGGAGTTCCGACTCATGGATAACCCAAAATTCTTCTCAACAAAGAGAAGATGAGGAAAAGATGAATCCAGAGTCGACTTCTATATGAGCCTTTATATTTTTCTTTTTACATACATTAGCATCATCGCATATTCTTTTCATTTTTTCATCCAAAAGATATATCTTGAGCAATAACCCGTGTGACTCGGTATGGCACAAAAAGATGCTCATACTGACTCATGGGAACTATAGTTCAAAAAATTCTCTGTGACTCAGTATGGCACAAAAATATGCTCATACTAACTCATGGGCACTATAGTTCAAAAAATTCTCTATGACTCGGTATAACACAAAAGATGCTCATACCGACTCATGGGGAATACACAACTTTTTCATTGCATCTTCTGCACATATAAAGTCGACCATGGTCGCGACGGCTCTCGCCATACATATGAATATCGACATTCGTCGAATCGGCCCTCGCCGACTTATTTGGAAGTTGGAAATAAAACCCATCGTGTCATATCTAACTTGGCAGATTCAAAGAAAGACCTCTGTGACTCGGCATTGCACACAGATGCACACACCGACTCATGGGGACTACACTTCAAGGTTTCTTCTCAAAAGAAGACTCGGTACATCACCCAGTTGAATATACCGACTCTTAGGGAGTAACACTTCAAAGTATTCTTTAGAAAACATGCAAGAAATTGTAAAGTCCCAGGTTGCTGCAGGCAAGACAACCCGACACTTGGGGGCTACAAGTCGATCTGTCCTATGAGTCGATTAACAGATACTAAACTATTCTGAATCGACTCAGGAGGCTACAGATACATACACTATCATAAATGGTCGGCTCTCATACACTCCAAGAAAACATTTCAAGTCAGGAATGAAAACCGACTCATAAACTCATGGACTCAACAAAAGTTCATAGATTTCATTCATCAAACCGACTGGGTCTTACATCAAAGGAGGCAACCTTACAAGCAAAAGCCAAACTCGGCAAACTACTACTAAAAAGAAAAACCCACAGCTTCAGACATCTTCTTCAGAGTCGGATTCATCCTCTGTTGAAGCTTCTTCTTCACGAAGGAGCTCTTCATCGCTGGAGATCTCCACACAACAGCAGGCTCGGTCTCCATCCGAGTCAAAGATCCTAGCTGACAAGGTGTCTTCACCATCAAATTTGAAGATAATGGTGTCTCCTCGAGAGATATTCCTGGAGCGAAGAAAAGTTTTCCAACCTTTCTCAAAAAACATGGTGCCCTGGTTAGAAAAACTAACTGTCACCCAGACAGGCCCATGAGGACATCCATCAGATCAGAGCCAAAGCCCCAAAGGCGATGAGTCGAACACAAGTTGAGAAAAAGACTCAGGAAGTTTGATCCAGCGACGAATCGTCCGGATATGAACCAAGAATTCACTCCTCTCAGGAGAAGAAGGGGGAGATTCAGAAGGAGAGGCACCACGAGCACTTCTTCCTCTACCTCTGCCACTTCCACGACCTCTACCACGGCCACGACCTCGAGTACTTGCACGGGGATCAGGCTCGTTGGATGCCAAAGGTGAAGAGGTTTCTAGCTTGGGTGCCATGGAGGAAATAGGAAGAGGAAGAAGAAGATAGATGTGTTTGAAAGATCAGCCTATCCAAGGGATATTTATAGATTCATGGAGAGGGTTCATTAAATTCCATAAAAATAAGGGATAACTACCCATGGTAGATGGCATTCATGGAAAGACCCCTCGATTCCCACTACAAACATCAATGCCTCTAACCGACGTTTCGGGCAGAGTGATCATAAAAACCAAACCGGATCTTTGACCAGAGGTCAAAGGAAAAATATTCAAGCAAAAAGAAACAAGAAAGAATTAGGCGTCGACTTCCAGTAAAGCATCAGACGCTAGCTGACTCAACAAGAAGAGACGACTTCATGAAGATCAAGGAATCGAAGCAAGATTGAAGAGAGACGACTTCGACTCCCAATCAACGTCAAACGTAAAGTCGGCCCCTGATCCATGAAGAGCCGGTGGCAATGAAGAAAATAAAGAAGATTGCTGTGAAGACTGAAGCATCACAACAATCCTGGGGGCTAATGTCGGGGGGATGGATCAGGCCCATAGACCCGTCATTAGGAACCTCCGGGCCGACTTATATATGAAGGCCCATAAAGAAGACCCGACCAGGAGTCTGACGTGCCAAGCATGAAGATTGAAGCCGTAGAAGGAATTCGACTTACCTTGTATAGCACGTAGAAAACTTGTAAAGTAGAATATAACTCCATATCGTATAGGAGTCGGACTCTAGGAATCCCGGGACCCGGCACCTTTATAAGTCGAGGACCACGGGAGCCAGAGCCAGAACTTACATCAAGCCAGGTTTAGACAACTCGCTCCAGAGCCTAGATCTCCATGAGACTAAGCCGGCGAAACATCACCACTGTAATCGATACGATCGACTCTTCCTATTGAGGAGTCGATCCCCTTATAGTCAAAAAGCAGGAGTAGGTCTTTACCGCACCGTCGGGGCCGAACCTGGGTAACTCGCCGAGTCTTGTGCCTATGTCGACTCTCTCCTCGAATCCGCCTCGCAGCAAAGGTCCCACGATAAGTCCGACTCTACGAACATCTGTCGTGACTTTCCCACGACAACTTCCTCAGTATCATAATATAAGACGTTTTTTAACATTCGCACAGTGTTAAAAATCGTTTTATATTATTTTACAGAGTTTTAAAATAAAAATAGACTTTTTTGAAAAAAAACATTGTCAAATGATTTAAGTTCTTGCAAAAAAATCATCATGAAATGAAATTTATGGAAGTCATGGCAAAATAAAAAAACCAATGCTCCAAAAATGCTATTTTCAAATACACTTTAGAGTGTTGATTTTTTTACTTTTGCCGAGGCCTCCAAGAATGTCATTTTGTGATGAAAAAATGCAAGCACTGGAAACATTTGTCAAAGTTTCATCCTAACAAATATCAGAGTTTTTTGAGTTTATTTCCATTTTCTTAATTATATTGTTTATCCCGAGCTCATTTGAGCTAGGGAGCAGAACATGATTTTCCACTTAAGTTGTCCTTTATCCACACTTATGTAAAAATTAAAATAGCACTTGTGTTTTGGTGACGCCGACCCCAATCCGCTACCAGCCCGCTATTTAAAGCCTTGCCAAGGTGAAATGGTAAAACGTTTTGCACTGAGTAACTCAAGAAACTAGACAGTTCCATGTAAGAAATCAGTGGGTTTACAAGTCTGCAGCCATTCATGACTTGCATTTCAAATTCAATTACAGTTTTGGATAGAATCTCATTTATATAGAGAATCCCA
The DNA here is from genome assembly GCA_950022295.1 of Bromus sterilis. NCBI lineage: Eukaryota > Viridiplantae > Streptophyta > Magnoliopsida > Poales > Poaceae > Bromus > Bromus sterilis. The sequence goes on from OX465596.1 coordinate 14,930,835, forward strand.
GAGGACACGTAGGTCCACATTGCCTCCAGAAACAATGATCCCTATCTTGCTGCTCTCATGCCAAGCAGAGCTTTGCTTGAACTCGTCAGAGAGGGCAGCCGCAAGGCCAATGGCTCCGCTAGGCTCCACAGCCACCTTCAGCGTCTCGTAGCACATCTTCATGGCGTCCACAATGGCACTGTCATCCACGACGATGATGTCGTCCACCAAGTCGCGCACCACCGGCCTAGAATACAATGATTAAATGTAAAACATGTCTTCCAGACTTATGGTTGTTCTGTCCACTACCATACATTCTTCTCACAAAGGCATAACACTTAGCATTAACAGTATTGCAAACCATTTCAGGACTTGCACATCAAATAGATTTTAGCCAGCATTGATGTTATCATTAAAAGGAGTGGAAAAAGGTCAGCGTACTAGTACGATTCCAGGACAGCGATGCACATGCAGAAAATGATGGAAACATGCTCAATGTACATTTGCTTTACCATGTCAAGTCACCGAGAAAAGCTCGTAGTCCATCAGCAATGGTGTTGGTTGAAGGCAGTTTAATGATCCTTCCAGCAGCCTTGGACTGAGCCGAATCATCAGCACCCTTTGGCTCTGCTGCCAGAATACGTATCGAGGGGTTTATGGCCTTTGCAGCCAGTGCCACACCAGAAATTAAACCACCACCTGAAGTTTAGCCAAAAATATTAAGTGTCAGATTAGGAAAGACTTCCACGCAAATTTTTATATAGAAGGTACTATTTACATTAAGGGAAAAGCTAAGAGAGAACAGACCACTAATTGGAACAATTATTGTGTCGATCTCAGGGACTTGCTCCAAAAGTTCAAGGCATACTGTACCTTGACCACTGAAAAAAATCAAGTAAAATTTCCATATTTCACGGGAAATTCAAGGGTAAATGAAAAATCAAGTTACACAAGGCACAGAAAGAAACTAGGAGATTTTGTAACATATAGGCCACATTAAACATATCGGTTTTCTTTGTGGATAAAATGGGTTGATATTCTTGTAGTCTAAAATGGTCCTAGATAAATCAAAAATGCTGAAGGTTGTATTGCTGGACGAAACGAGTTAAGATTCATGAAATCATCAATTTTAGATAAAAATATTGCTAATATGATGGCGTGCCAAGATTAGTATCAGGCAATTCCATTTACTCCTTCTGATCATTTCACTGGAAAAATATTTTGTCAGTTCTGAGTAGGCAAGTGATCAAATTTCTCTCCATACTTTCCATTTCAAATCCCAGCTATTTTTTCACATCGAAGCAGTAGCCTGGTCACTTGGACTACTTTAACAGAGGACTACTGACATACGGAATGTTACCGTAAGCGATGTCTATAGTACCTCAGATTTTTTTATCATTTACCTTAGGGAAACTGTAAGCATGCACTCTATGGGAATCATTTATAATTCTGGGGTAATGGGGATATTTGTAACATTGTACAGAATAATTCAACAATAAAAGCTTTGGATGGCAAAATACTACGTACCTGATGGTGTACTTATCATTGAATGGATGAATAAGAACAGCACCAGTCTCTTCCTGAACTTTTTTAGCTACAGATTCCCTTGATTCCATGGTGACATCGCTCCATATAACCTGGCCACCATAACGCTTAACATTCTCAACCTTACATGCCGGTGCGTTTTTGGGTATGACAATGTAAGCAGGGATGCCGCGCAACTTTGCAGCCAGTGCCACAGCAGCAGCATGGTTCCCACTGAGAAAAAAACATATCATCAGTATCTCAAAATTTTCTCTAGACATTAGGAACAATCACGACAAAACACTGAAAGCTAGCTAACATCAACCTGCTATGCGTCACAACGCCCTTTGCTGCCTGGCTGTCATCAAGGGCAAATATTGAATTGGATGCCCCTCGGATCTTGAATGCCCCTCTGCACAGCACAATACAACATATGTCCACAACAATTAGCAGTGTAGCACCATCTACTGAAAAACATTGCAGAGGTAAATATCACACGAAACATGAGCCAGGAATTCTCACGCCTTCTGGAAGCACTCGCACTTGAAGAACAGCTGCTTCCCTGCTATGGCATCGATGGTCGTTGATGACAGAATGGGTGTCTTGTGCACATATGGCGCGATCCGGGCCTGCGCCTCCCGGATGGAATTTATATCTGCGGCGTAACCCTGGCCGTCTGTGCTTTGCCCATCGTCATCTCTGCTTCCCATCAGGCCTACTAAGTATCAGATACATCAATTATTTACTTTATCCTTGATTCAGTCATACACTGATAACTGATACTCCAGTTCAGTGCTTCAAGATATTGCATACTAAATGGCACAAAAGATTCAAACAGTACTTTTTTTAGCAGGATTCAAACAGTACTAGTAAGTATATCTTCCTATCAGAATGAGTTGCATACAGTATTAAATGTGCATAACAGCATAAAATAAAAATAAAAATAAAAGTGACTTCCAGTTCCGTGATTCACATTTCACGGTTCTCAAGCCATTTCTTGGCTGTACCAGCTGAAGGGGGAAAAGAAGAGATGTAAATAATACTAACAATTTGAGAACCATATCTACTAGCATGCTGATTTAACTCACTAATCAAGAAAACCATCCAGAAGGCTGGACACCAGCAATCGTATAACTAGCAAATCGATTGATTAAAGCAAGCTGATACAGGCAAGTAAGATTCGACAGTAAAGTTACCGCGGAAAGCAAGAGGGGCCAGGAAACCGAGAGAAGGTCTGGGCGAAGAGATGCAGGAATCTGGCGCAGGGATGAATCTGCTGATGCAAGCTAGAGGGGGTGGAGATTTGAAGGCGGAATCTGCCACAGTGGAAAAGGTAGGGATCCTTCCAAGAGCCAAAATCCAGGAGAACTGAACGAGAAGGATCAGTTTTTTTTTTAGATTATCAACGAGATGGGCCTCGTGCTACGCAGTTTTGTCTGGCGGGCCGCAGGCTTGGAATTTTTTAGTAGTCAGTCTTCGTCACACACGCACGGGCCCGTGCGTTGTGCAGAGAGAAAGCAGAGCCCGCTAGGCCCAAATACTGTACCTTTGAACATTCTTGAATAATAAATTACATGTTCTCGCTAAAAAAAGGCAAATACCATGCAAGAAAAGGAGTTAATTGCATCATTCATACAACAACTTGCCTCCAATGCTCATTTTAGTACATTAACTTGAAAAACGTACTCCCTCCGATCCAAATTAATTGACGCACACTTAGTACAACTTTGTACTAGAGTTGTATTAAGGGTGTGTCAATTAATATGGATCGGAGGAAATATTAATTTTCTCCCTAAACTTGCTCTCGTGCTCAATTTGATACAAATAAAATATTTTACGGAAAAAAAATAAATTTTGGCCCAGAAAAATCAACTTTTTCTCCGAAATTAATATTTTTACCTAGAAATAATTCATTTTTACTCGAAAAATATATTTCCGGCCCAGAAAACTCAAATTTGTACTCCACCGAAGATATATTGTACCTGAAAATAATTATTTTTACCAAAAAAACTCTAATTTGTAACCGATGAAAAATATTTTTTACCCACAAAAATATTTTCAAACCAAAAAACCCACCTTTTTCCAACTGAAATATTTTTTTACACGAAATAATTTTTCTTAACCCAAATATATTTTCCTCATAAAACTATTTTCCACTGTAAAACACATGGTTTTTTGGACTGAATAATATTTCTTTGTAAAAAATCTGCTGATAATATTTCCCCATAAATCAAATTTTGTACCGATGAAAATATGTTTTGGGTAAAAATAAATTATTTTCGGGTAACAAATATTTTTACAATGAAAAAGTTGAATTTTTTAGGGCTGTAAATTATTTAACAGGTTTATATATTTGAGTTTTTTTGGCCAAAGATATTTTTTGGGTAGAACAAATTATTTCTGGGTTAAAAATATATTTCCAAGAGAAAAGTTATTTTTTTGGCTGATTTTTTTATTTTTCGGGTAATAATTTTTTATTTGAATTAAACTGAGCGCAAGAGACAAGTTTAGGAAGCAAATTGATACGTTTTGCAAGTTGATGTACTCAAGTGAACATTGAGGACAAGTTGTATGAACGGCGCAATTAACTCAACAAAAAGTTGAATAGGTCGAGAGTGCGACTGCGATGCAGTTTTGATTCATTTGTTTAACTGCTGGATCGACATTCATCCTCGGCTCTGATGTCCTCTGAGTCACTGGGAGTTTTAATAGGATTTAGATGGTGTAGATTGGTAGTACTACCTCCGTCCGACCAATCCGTCCAGTAGACCCTTCGACGCCGTCAATGTTTCGCAACCGTGTGAAGGTGAGTCTTTGCCGCTTGAATCTTCATTTTGACAATGCAAAGTGTTGGTTTTTGGCAAGACAATGACTATTATTCTTCCTTTTTCCCAACGCGAGTTCAAAGTGGGCTGCAGATTCCTTCTACACCGAAGGAGCCTTGCTTATCCAAGGACCTTGTCAATTGTCATTGTGGTCAACGCGAGTTCAATATTATCATATCCCAATCAGAAACCTCAAGGAGAATTCTATCGATGAAGTTTAAGAAAGGAGTTTAAGTTTATTGTAACTAATTTTATTGGATGTTCTCACGGTGCGATAAGAAAGGGTTTTAGGTTTCAATAACAATGTTGGAGTTACAAAATATGTTACAGATGCTCTCATAAATCGTCAAGAAAGTAGTTTGGGTTTGAGCTTCAATATTGGAGTTTTACTTGAATTTGCACGTCTAACGTTTCTGTCTTGGAAAGATACAGAGAAGATTAGCATGACTCCTGGGCAAGGATAACACCCACTCTTTTTTGTTTTGGCCATCTGACCATTTTGCCACAAAACAATCCTGCCTTTGGAGTTTGGAAAACGGAACTTGATGCCAGTTACTACTTCCTCTATAAACTAATATAACATGTTTTAGATCACTAAAATAATAATCTAACACTTCTTCTTCGGTACACCCCCCCTTAAACAAATAGATGGACTAAATCTATCTGTATCCCTTCATTAAAAAGGGTAGGATAGTCTTTATATATAGTTGAGCATGTCCATGATACTCCACACAAAATTCGAATGAATTCAAACATCGTTCACACAATGTATCACGTTGACCAATATTTTAAGGTTTTTTCACCTGAAAAACCTTAGAAACCTAGAATAAAATGTCTAAAGGCAATAAAATCCGTCCTAGCCTTGCTTCAGCCTGAAATAGGATACATATGATTCGATTTCTTAAAAAAAATCAACTTAGATGAATAGTGAAAAGATAATAATACCCTTTATATATTTAGGGGGGGGGGGTGTACCGAAGAACAGCTCCATAATCTAAACATCTTATATTTATGAACGAAGGGAGTACTTGCTACACCTAAGAAGCAACATACCCCTAATTAACCAACCTAACTAGCCTATACAAATCAATCAGTATTTTTTAACAGCAAAATCAGTCAGTTGTTTAACACGTTAGTCAAGTCATTTGAATTACCAGGTAAATTATCTTGATCAGTGACGATGCCAGGATGGTGTCAAAAGAAGGAACACTTAATTATTTATCACGCAGTCCCTCTCCTACTGGTTAGTGGTTATCATCTCCTATTTCTATGGTCGGGGGTTCTCCCCTTTTTCAAAAAAGAAAAAAACTCCTATTTCTGAATTTGACTTCCGGCCGGATACCTCCCGTTGGTAGATTGTTTGTTTCGTCCATTTTTTGCGTCTGAAATAGCACATGCAAACAACGGATTTGAATTTGAATGCGTGGTTTTGAAACTAAGCGACCATTATCCCTATAAACAACACTTATGTTTCAAACCCAAGTTTCGGCTGAATTGTTTGAGAGGTTGCCGAGATGTAGGGTTCCCGAGTTTCTAAGTAGTACCACGTGCGCAGTTCAGCCGGCCCTTCTACTCCGTATACGGTATACTGATTAAAATTCAAAATTCTAATTTGATCTCACTCCATTTGGTTTAGGCTAAGTGCGGCATGTCGTTCCAAGCGGTTCGAATATTTTTGTTCTTCCTGAAATCGTTTCAAAGTCAAACTTCAATCAACCATATGTGATTATGTGACACTCATCTAAAACTGCGCTCATCCATGCTGAAAAATAACACTGCGCTGACTTCTATCAGGTGAAGACAGTGAAGACGACACGTACGCATGGCACGCTCAACTTGCTTACTTCTTCTGAATTCGTTTGATTGGGGTATGTATATAGCTAGTTTACAATCCAGGTGCCGGAGTTGACATGCAGCATGGATGTAAAAGCAACGGTTGGTTAATTTTACCGGGTACGTACTGTATGATTTTCTGGCCTCCGTTGCTTTTGAAATCGGGGTCGAATGTGATTCGTGGGCCCGGTAATTTAACTCGAATTCGACATCTCATTACTCCGCTATTAGAGCATCTTCAGCCGCGCCCCTAAGGCCCCCAAGGCGGCGCTATTCGTCCCGGATGGACGAATTCCGCTCAGCCATGCTCTCAAGGGACCAAATAGCGCCGGATTGGACCAAAATTGAGTCCGGCGATCCCAAGCCAACCCGGCGCCCTGTGGGTCGCTTGGGGGCGCCGGATGAAACAAAACGGCGCGAAAGAGAGAAAATGTGTGCGCGGTTTCGCGCGCCGCGCGTCGGCCTACTTGTCGGCGTGTGAACACGCGTCGTCCTCATCCTCCCGCCTCGGCTTTTCCGCGTCTGCCGCCGCCGCAGAGCATCAATGCGGCGCTGATTTCCAGTCCAATCGCCGGCAGGGGATTCAATGCGGCCGCATTGAGTAGACCAACGGTCCGACGATCGCGCCGCCGCGTGTCCCGCCCCGGTGAGGCCGCCCTTTCGCGTCCTCCCCGCTATTTAAGGGTTCGCCGGTGGACACTCGTCGCACACACTCGCCCCTGCTCCTCTTCTTTCTTCTCCTCGCTCCTCGCCTTCTCCTCTGACCTCCGGCGACCATGGGGGACAACCTCGCCCGGAACGGGTTCGTCCGCCGCAACCTCTCGCAGATGGAGGCTCTGCTCCTCGCGCAGGCGGGCTATCCTTGCACGTCGGACACCAGGCCACCCCACGGATGGGTGTTGTCCGCTGCATCGTCCCAGTGTCGCCTGTGCCATTGGTGGGCACCGCCGCTTTTGCCCGGGCGGTGGAGGTCGCCCGCACCCAGATGACACCGGAGGACCGCGCCAATCCGGCGAACGCGGCAAACAACACCCCTGCGTGGGATGACTACTTCAAGCTCCGGCGAGCCGATGCGGTCGCCTCCACCAATGGCCTGACGCCGGTGGTCGGCCGGCACAACCGCGACGGCCGCATCCGGTGGTGGAGCGCGGAGGGTCGCTCCCTCGAATGGGTGATGGCCTACATCGACCACGGCAACACGCCGCGGCTCCAGTACCCGCCGATGGGGTACGGGGCCGCGGTCTGCCGCTCCTACAGCCGCTACACGCCGCTGCGGGCGGCGCTGCCGTGCGATCAGGACGGCTCGTCCTCCTCCTCCTGCGGCGACCACTCGCGCTCCACCGGCTCCCATTCATCGGGGTGAGCCTTCTCTCAGCCACAGTTCGCCCCTGTGAAAACCGAGGTGAATCTCAAGGTGAAGAAGGATAACGAGCCCACCCGGCGTCGTCTGGGCGCCTCCGCCGCGACGTCTTCATCGGCGCCCCATCCTCGGCGATGTCAAAGCGCCGTGGCTTCCTTGGAAGCCTGGGCTTCGGGAAGAAGAAGGGCAAGGAGGTCGCCCCGCCTCCGCCGCCACCGCCGGCCGACGACGACGACGAGTTTGACGCCCAACTGGAGTGGGCGAAGAAGGACTACCTCGTCGAGCAGGTGCAGCTCCAGCAGGAGGTTGGGGACCTCGCCGAGGCCCAGAAACTCATCGAGAAGGCGAGGGTCAAGAAGAAGTCGGCGGCACGAGGCGAGAGCGGCAGCAGCAGCCGCAGCAAGTGGGCGCCGCCGCCGCCGCCGTTCATCGTGATGGACGCAACCGACGAGGAGGAGGAGGAGGAGGAGACGCCGCTGTGGGTGCCGAGGAGGAGGAGGCCGCTTGGCGGCGCGATTGCAGCGCGCAGGCCGGTGTCAAGCCGGAGCCCAAGGATGACGGCGGCACTCCTGGAGGAGGCGAGACGACAATGGAAGACATCTACGCGTTTTTCCTCCAGTAATAGTTTAGATTTTTTTAGTTCGCCATTTATGTAAATTATGCCCAAATATTAGTGAAATCGGCCGAAGTTTGTGGAATTTCCTTGTTTTTGGTCAAATACGGCGAAATTTGGCTGAACTTGCGGGCGCGGCTGGGGTGCCTGTCGCCCCAAGAGGGTTTCGCCGTCCGAACGCCCCCTAAACAACGCTAAATTAGCACCGAAAACCGGCTTGGGGAGCCGAACGGCTGGAGATGCTCTTAGGCTAAGTACGTGCGTAGCAGTCCTGCTACCACAAGCAAACTCGAAGTCAAATTTGAATTGGAGTTTTTCGTGGCGTGCTGCCTACAATCATGCCGGCTTGCTCAATATTTTATTACAAAATCGATTGAATACGTATATCAATTTGAAACGCGAGCAAGATATGTCGAATTTTGAAGGCCATGTGTTGGATATTAGTGTGGATTTCTAGCCCAGCGTCATTAGAAAAATGAAAGAAAGAAAAATTGGTTTCTTCCCAGAGAAAGATTGGGCTGCGTGTCGACGTCTTCGGGGGTGTTTGGTTGGGCTTTCACAAAACGCCTTCGGCAGCACAGCTGCAAAGTTTTTGCACGTAGAAGCCGCAGCTCCTCTCGAGCAGCTTCCCGAGCTTCCATAGCTTTTGACATATCCCACGCCGGTTTTGTCCCTGCCACTTCATTGAAATTACGTTCAAAATGCCCTTCCATATAAGCATTGCATCTCCATCCTCCTCTTCTGTGCCGGAGGTCCTCCGTTGCTGGCGACGCGGCGGCCTCTCGACCTCCTGTGCTGCTGGCAACGGGCGCGTCCCCTGGAGCTCCTCCGCTACCGGTGGCGGCGCGGTCCTTCGAGCTTCTCCGCGGCCGGTGACAGGCGCGGCCCCCTCGAGCTCCTCCGCTGTCGGTGAAGAGCGCGGCCCCCTCGAGCTTCTCCGCTGCCGACGACGGGCGTGACCCACTGGACCTTGACTGCCGCCAACGACGGTGCGCCCCCGTCGACCTCCTCTGCTCCCGGCCCTCGACCTCCCATACTCCAGCCGACGGGCGCCATACTCCAGCCGACGGGCGCCATCTCCTGAACCTCCTTTGCGGTAGAACTCTGTTCTTCAGTTTTTCTTAGAAATAAATTATGTATGAATTGTTAACGTAGGTTAATGTAAGTTATTATTTGGTATACATAACATGTATGATTCAGAATATTATATTTATAGTTCCATTGATTCACAATTATTATTTTTTAATTACCTCAACCTCTCAAAAATAAGTGAAACATGACTAAAATAGATTTTTATTATTATATCAGTACATAAACTTCGTTTCAGCATCTCAGGGGTATTACAGACATTTTACTCAAAAGTCACAGTTCAGACAGCCAATTTACCAAACAACAATACTGCTCACAGCAACTTTCATCCCACAGCAGCTTTGCCACAGCTCACAGCCTACAACAGCTTTTCCACAGCTCACAGCTCAACCAAACACCCTTTTCGACAGTCTGACTGAGGTCGTCGCAGCCTGCTTAAGAAACTAGCCGTCCAGGTTAAAAGAAAACTAGCCGTTCAAGCGTTGGAAACCAGAACATTGGAACATCAATGGTCTAAATTTTTTTTTTCGCAAAAACAAAATGAAGCACAAAACGCTTTCCACCCGATTGTTTACGATGGTCAGTAGTATTAAACAATGATCGATTATCCATATTAAAAAAAACTTGACCCCAGGGGTAGAGACAACCCGAAGGCATTACATTGTATGCTCGAGAAAAGGCTTCGAACGCCGACTTGCACAGCGCAAGTATACACAACAAACACACCGGCTTGCACAACACAAGTATACACAGCGAGGGGCCTTTTTTTTGTGAGAACCAGGATCCGAGCCCTGGTTGGCAACAGACCTGGGCATATCCCGAGCCGGACCGGACCTTGGGCCGGGCTTGAAAAAGCCCGCAGCTAAAAACTAAGGCCCAAGACCGGCCCGACCTGGCCGTCGGGGCAAAAAATCAGGCCCGAGCCCGGCCCATGGGTGCCTAAAACGTCGTCGGGTCTCGGGCCGGGCCTTCCAAAAATCGTGTTTTCAGCAAGCACAAGCCCGTCCCAACGTATCCTTCAGGCCTAAAAATCAGGCCCAAGCCCGGCCCATGGGCATGGTCGGACCAGGCCAGGCTCCTAGTGCCCAGGTCTGGTTGGCAGCCTCTCCCCCGGAGGTCCTTACCACCGTGCTAGACGCACGTCCTCAATTATCCATATTTAAGCAATGACCATCCATATTTAAACAATGCCTACCGATAGTGTCGTCGATATGTAACCGGCAGATGCCATAGGATGGCTAAAGTGGGGGAATATGCGCAGACGACGGCGCTCCGGACGGGTCTAGGCACAAGCACACGGCGAGGTACCTAGGTTCGGGGCTCTCCGTAAAGATAAAACTCATACTCCTACCTGTCTGAACTATAGGCATGTATCTGTACAAAGGTGCTCCTTGAGCTGTTCTGTTCTAGCTACTTGGCTCATGGCCGAGCTAAACTGCTCCTAGCTGAGCTACTACTTGGATGGATGAAAATGGAGTGAGCTCATCCCCTTCTCCACCGTGAGCCATCTTGCCCCTTATATAGTGGGTGGCAAGATGCCCATGGGATGGAGACAAGGGGAGGAGGACAAAAAGCTAGTACATGTGATGTGATGTAATGTGACATCTCACACCCACACTATTCATGATGTGATTAAAGGTGTACTTTCTTGTCTTGTATGCTTGTCTTGTCTTGTTTGTCTTAATGCTTCGGTTGACTTTCGGGCATCCAGACGGCGAGCAATCGGCAGCCAACATATGAGCAGTCGGCCGGGTGAGCGGACAGTCGGTGCGGAGCCCTCGGGAGTCGGCCGAGCTGGGCCGCAGTCGGCGGGGAGCAGCCGGCCGGGTGCAATCAGCAGGCGCACAGTCGGCGGGCGCGCAGTCGACCGACGCCAGTTGCGTCGAATCGGTGACTTTGGTATACCCGGGGGTATTTCCCCCGACAGATAAAAAATCTGTTGCTGGTCATTTTTTTACATCAAACTATATATATCTCATACAGGCAACCATTTAGACAAGCTATGGGAGAAGCTATTGGAGATGCTCTTAGGTCATCTTCAATACTAATCGTTAAAACAAACATCATACTTGTTCGCGGATTGATCTTCCCTGGACACTGAAATTGGAGCCATCCATCCAACCCTATCCTTAAATGGTAACACTTAAAATAAGTATTAAAAATAGCATAATTCATTCATAGATATCACAATAGTTCAAATAGAGATAATCGAACTTCAACAAGTTTTTTGAATTCATCGATACCTAGCTATGGACGGATCCAAGGTAGGCGTCGCCGTAGTCCTAGGCAGGCAGGCCCGCTGGTGCAGGTTGCCGACATCCGACAATGCATGGACAACGGCTGGAGATTACAATGGTCGCCAGACAAGGAAGGTGTAGATGCAAAGCAATGAGGAAGATCAGGGACGAAGTAGTTCGGGGCTGTCGGAGTCCTACGTGGCGGCGATTTGGACTCTCGCAAACCTTTCCCGGTTTACATCCAATTTGCGGCATGAATACGAATCATTGACCTCTCGACGGGCACATGGCTTTTCGCGTGGATTTCGTGTGGTAGTCCAATATGACGTCCGCGTTCGAACTAATCCATATTTGCTTCGCACATGAGTTGAATTTGTAGGCTATCGAACAACCTAAACGTATAAACTCAATTTTAAAAGTTCGATTGGATGACATTTTCATCACCTTTTAGTCGAAGAGTATCATCTGAGAGGGTGCCACGAATTTGATTCAACTATATTCCGTTTAGGCCCGAACGACATAGCATATGCATGTTGTTCAAATCGATCGAATTTATGTTATTTTGTTCTCTCTGCAACAGTTTAAATGCGAACATCAATCAACCATATGCACAAATCTGTGATAGCCGCTTTTTTTAGGGTATCTGTGACAGCCGCTTAACACTGCGCTCATCGATATATTGATAAACATAACACTGCGCTGACTTCTATCAAACGAAGACAGTGAAAAACGGCCACGTACGCATGATGCACTGCACTCAACTTGCTTATCTTCTCTGAATTCGTCCGACATGGCGTAAAAAACATCATCCCAACCGTGCATGGGTTAGTTTAACGAAATGCTAACTTCATATTCTAACGATAAAAAAACATATAATAATGTATCTTAAACCAGTGTCCAGAAATCAAATGTTCGGTGAATCAACCCGTTTCACCAAAAATTCCGTGAACCAAGATTGTTCGTCGGCGGAACTGGTGTTCTTTGTGTTACTCCTTCTGTTTCTTTATTCTGCATATAAGAATGAAAGTACTAGTAATTCAACATCAAACAGCACCGACAAAAGAAAAAGAAGTGTAAATGCACGGCCGGTTTAATGATCCGTCGCATTATGAATCTGATTCGTGGGCAAGCGAGATCTTCCCCATAATTTAATTCGAATTCGACATCGCACATTGCTTGGCTCCCAGGCTACCTGCGTACCTATCCTGCCACCGCAAGCAAACCCCAAGTCAAATTCGAAATGGATTTCTTGTGTGTGTGCCCCCCCTGCTGCCTCAATCACGCAGGCTTGCGGGTATTTTTATGAAAGGAAAATGACTGAATACTGTACCGCTTTATTTTTTTGAGAAACACAGTATAACTCAAAACATACACGAGTATACAATTACCCATATGACGTAAACATGCACATCCTATTCGTATGAGCATTTTCGCAATACTGAGTCGATACATCATCTTAAATTAACGAAGTCACCACCTGCGAATCAACCTATGGTTGAGTTGGTTAGGTGGATGGTTGTATCCCCGGCCACCAGAGTTCAAATCCTAGATTTGGCAATGGTGTTCGCATTTTCCTGGATTTATTTCAGGGCTTTCGATGATGCGCTTTTAGTGGGAGGAGACGTTCCCGTCGAAGACGAGGTGTCTCAAGATGATGTACCGGCTCAGTATTGAGAAGATGCTCATAGGGGTAGGGTGTGCGTAGCGTCAGAGTTGTACTGTGTTCCTAAAAAAGATGAAGTCACCACCTCGTCTTCGACGGAAACGTCTCCTCCCACTGAAAGCATATCACCGGAAGCCCTGCAATAAATTCAGAACAATGCGAGCACTATTGTTAAATCTGAAATTTCAACTCTCGTGGACTGGGGATACAATCATCCACCTAACCAACTCAACCACATGTTGATTCGCAGCAATCCGTGTACCACTTTAAAGCCCGAGACAGAATGTCAAAATTTTGAATGCCATGTTTCGATTTACAGTGGATTTCTCGCCCAACGGTAATTGAGGAAAAACAAAGAAAGAAATGAGCACCCACCCTGGGCTGCGTGTCAGCTAAATAATGCTTGCGGCCCAAGCCCAGCCAGCTCGCGCCTATAAATAAATCTGCCAATGTTCAAAACATTTCTTGAACATTCATTCTCACCCAGCTCGACCAGAGTCCCCTCCCAAACCGTAACCCTCTCATTCCAAATCGATCAACGCTCCCAATGGCGGCGGCCATGGGGTCCCTCTTCCTCCCGTGCTTCCACAGCAGCGGCTCTGATGAGAGCGGCCGCCTCTCGCTGCCGTCGCGGTACCCGTCCATGCCGCGGCGCCCGCGGTCGGCCGGCGAGGGTGGCGGAGGAGAAACCAGCAGCTCGGTAGTCGTCGTTGATCTGGAGTCTGCGGCACGGGCGGCAGCGGAGGAGCAAGAGGAGGAGGAGAAGGTGGCTGTGTTCGCCGTGTCCGGGATGACGTGCGCCGCGTGCGCCGGCTCCGTGGAGAAGGCCGTCAAGCGGCTCCCCGGCATCCACGAGGCCGCCGTCGACGTGCTCGGCGGCCGCGTGCAGGTCGCCTTCTACACGGCGTTCGTCTCGGTGAGCATCGGATACTCTGACTTCATTTCTACTCGGATACTCTGATTTCATTTCAGATTTGTTGTGCCTCTGCACCTTAATTTTTGCGTGCTCTTTTATGGGCCGTTTCCTGTTTTTTTTTTGCGATAATATGGGCCGTTTCCTGTTGATCAGATCCATTGGTTCGGATTAGCAGCAGATGCTTAGATGCTTTGAGCGATTCTTTTGGATTTTGTGATTGGAAATCATGTATGCATATACAACCATTACCATTAGATCGAACTTTTTTATCCAGTCTAGCGTATACGAGTAGGTGTGGACGATGGCTCCATGTTAACTGAATAAGTGATTCACAGTTGTTATTTCCTGGCTGTAGGAGCACCATAGAACCACGATTCCTATGTATGATAAATATCAATCCTTTATATTTTAATGAAAAAATATTAGCCTAATTTCAATGAAAAATTTTATCCTATGAATCAAATGACATTTTTTTAAATAAAAATTGAGATATATGTCATCTCATTTCCTATATTTGTATTATTTCCGTAATATTCCTATCCAATGAGCCAAAGAAGATGCAAGAAAAAAAAATTGTTCTTCACAAATCAGATCTATGAGGAGAAGAAACAACCAGCGGGTGAAGAAACACACTCGCCCACTCCATGGGCTCTAGCCGACTCAATAATGCCAACCTCCATCTCCTAAAGAGGCTCCTTGTGACGAATCTATACAACGACGACTTCTAGGGAGGCTGAAGCATCTATTTGTTTCAATCTAAGTCCACATAGAAAAAATATCCTTCATAAAATTCTCACGTCTGGGGGTGGCGGCTCATGCTCACTTATGCGTAGCTCTATTGATGGGCTTCATGCCCTCTCACCCTAGCACGAAGGGCACCGATCCATCGAAAGATAAAGACGTTACCCGGGAGTCAAGGTGTAAACTGATGCCATAGACATCCTGAAGACCAACTTAAGCACCACCACCATGCTACGCAAAGCTCACCGTAAGAGAAGCTTCGCACTAACCCATGAAACCACACACAACGAGAAGAAATTGTACGACTAGATTGTTGTTGGTGAATATGCGAAGTAGTGGAGATAGAGATAGTGTAGAGAAACGACACCTACAATATCTTTGAGTTCACGCCACCCCCCAGTGTGTCGATGTGACCACGGGAAGAGGAACATGACCCCCTCCTAGTCCTAGCAAGACCATGATAGGAATCACATGCCACAGTCGGGATGGACTCGCCGTCAACAACCTTGAAAAGCAACGGACGTAATATACCTCTCCAACCCCATACAACAACACGATAACTTCAATCACGTCGATGCTATCTGCGAACCATCCAGGTCAAACATATATCCATCCCAAATTCAACTGACACACCATCCCTAGGAGGGTGTCGACGTCTGCATCATTGTTGTTGCCCTATCTAAAAGGGGTTTTGGTTTTCACCTGAAATATGAGTAGGAGGAAGAAGGGTAAGGGAGACAACCTTGATGGCACCTTTAGGTAGGAAACGACGCCACTCCCTTCGTGATTGCGCACAATGGATCACAAATTTCCCCGATCAGTGTTTCAGTGCACCCCTCTAGTGGTGACGAGAAGGAGAAGATGAGGAAAGCAGAACCAATGCCAGAATAGGATTTTCGCAACCCGATTTCCCCGTGGGGTGGCATAGGTGCCTAAACGTTTTTTTTATCCTTTTTCATCCAAATTTTACACAATCCATGTTACAAAATAAGAAAAATCCAAATAATTTTTACGGCCCCACATATGCTTAAACACGGGCGTAGCAGCAACGTAGTTTTGGTTCATGATAGTGCTGACGGAGCGTGACGAAGATGAGTCATTCGCACTATTAGCCGCTTTTATCGAGAGCGAAGGGGGGGAAAGATGGTTGTTGTTGATGTTAATCATGAACTAAAAGGTTTCCAAGTTGTTGGGAAAATCAATCCTAAAACAAAAATTACCGAGAAAAACAAGGAAAGTCCAAATAATTTCCGCGGCCGCACATGTTTAAACTTTGCACACGATTACCTGCAAAAATAAAATATGTTTAAACACGATTGTGGTAGTGTAGGTAATTTGGTTCCAAGAATCAAGAGATGTGTTAGCCACACGACAGAGCCCAAACAATTGTGCACTATGATCTCCTTCTCTAATCAGTTATACCAGAATTCTCCACCCACGCGCTGACTGACGTGTAGTGTAGTACTCTACTAATCCGACGCTGCTAGCACTGAGCTCCCTCCCTTTGCTTTAATCTCGTTTTCCGGCAAAAATTAAAGAAGACCACGCAATCGGCGCTCCACGCCGGCGCCACCCTGGTCGCCCTATAAATCCGGCAATGCTCGAACCACTCCCAAGCAACCACCACTCCTCAGCGATCACCGCCAGCTCTAGCGATCGCCGTTTCCGGACGGAAACCCTCACTCTCCGGACGCACCCGCGCGCCGCCAATGGCGGTCACCCGAGCCCTCTCCCTCTCCTGCTTCCGCGGCGGCGGCGGCGGCGGGGGCTCCGAGGTGAGCGGCGGCCGCCTCGCGCTGCGGCCGCGGTACGCGCCCATGCCGCGGCGGCCCAAGGCGGCCGCCGTCGCAGGCGACCTGGAGGCCGCGGCGGGGCCGGGCGAGGAGGAGGAGGAGGAAAAGGTGGCGGTTTTCGCGGTGTCCGGCATGACCTGCTCCGCGTGCGCCGGGTCCGTGGAGAAGGCCGTCAAGCGGCTCCCCGGCGTCCACGACGCCGCCGTCGACGTCCTCGGCTGCCGCGCCCAGGTCGCCTTCTACCCCGCATTCGTCTCGGTGAGTCAGCACCCTGATTGGATTCGATCCTCCCTTCATATCCGCCGCACTTGTCAAGCGCCCTCAACATCCGCCGCCCCCGGGTGGTTGGGGCTGGGGATGGGCCGTGAACGAACTCAGGATTTTGAGAGGGGTTTACTGCAAATGACGCACACGCTTTACATGTTCAGTTATAGACTTATAGATAGATATATGAGCTGCAATGGTGGGTGTTGGCTGTGCTTATACGCCAAGTCACGTGCATTCAGCGTCATGATCCATGCTCTCTGCTTTACTTTTGTTCTTGTCCTACTCACTTTGTGAGGAGATTGAGAGCCAAATGTGTAGCTCAGTGCAACCACTTTGGGGATTTAGACAGCGTCTAGGAAATTCCAAATATCCCCACAATAACAGAAACAACCAATGCTAAATATGCTCTCTTCTAGTAACTGCCAAGCAACCAATCCCAGCGGCGCCTACCGTCAATGGCGTCGGCCGAAGAGTGATTCGTGTGGCATCGATTTTGTTTTAATTTTTGAGTTGAGAAGGGTTTAAAGGGGTGGTGGCCCTGAAAGTTCTTGCATTTATGGATTTCGTGTGGTTCAGAAGGCTACAGGTAGGCAACTTTGCTTATGATGTAAAACTGCTAACTACTTCGTGTGTCCTTAAAGCATCGATTGGTCCGTCGATTTGGGTTCCCATCGCAAGCCTAGTTGCAAATACTGTGATGTGCACAAGGTTGCAGGTTCGGTAGGAAGCGCTTGGTTTGAAAAAATAGATTGATGATTCCTACTTGTTGTTTATGTTTACAAGCTTTCAACTACAAGTGCAGATAACTTTGCTTGTAAGACAGAAATTTGAGAGGAAACACAAACTTATATGCCTAGGAGGTACAGCCATTTCGAATTTGCCTGGTACCACAACAGAATTTCGAAGTTTATCAACTAAAGTTTGTGTCGTGCCTCTGGAGATTGCTGCCCTTGGGTATCAATCTTCCAAAAACTCTTTTACTTAGATGTTTTGAACTTGGGAACTCTTGTGCCTATGTACACAGTGGTCACATGGAAAATAAATCTACTTCAAGTGACCTTTTCCTCTTTCCCACACTGCATCTTTTTTCCTTCTAACCCACTCTGTTGCATAATTTTAAGTTTTTCATATCTGTTCGTTTGGTGTTCCTCCCACTAGACTTGAGCATATGTCAACTGATTATTAAATTTTCAGGCTGGCAAATATTTTCTTATTCTGGAAAATACTGCAACTCACGTTTCTTACTTTCTTTCAACAGTGGAGTGTTTCGGGTGCAATCTTACCCCACTCCCACCATTGTTATGATGTTATCTCTGATTATGTTTCAAGAAAGAACTGTTATTTTTTAAGACAACAAGAAGTCAAGAAGTGCATAATCTTTTTATCAGTATCGTGAAAGTTATTGGAACGATAGGGGTACTTTTCCTATTATTGGAAGTTCTTTTCCTTGCATCTCAAGTGCACTATTCTAGTTGGATGATGAGAGATACTTCATTTGATTGCAATTATAGGATCCAAAAAAAGTCCATCTCTATTTCAACATAATGGCTGCTTGCTCACACACTTCCTTGTTGGATGGCACCTATAACTGGGCTGATGTCATTTCTTGCTGCATCTAGTAACTTTAATCAGTAATAGCTAGAAGATAGTGCCACACTTGGGTGCCCTATTGAATATAGCAGTACCATCTTTGGCTAAAGTATTGCGAATAAGAGGCCAAGATAATGAAAATCAAAAGTGAGCCTGGGCTACATGGAGCCCTTTTTAGAAGGAAGAAAAGTATTTGAAACCTAAAAAAATCAGAAAACAACTATGCATGTTTCTTTCATTAATTTAACTTCATGCTCTTACTGAGTTCGTGCCTATGTCATCAATAATTTTTATTTGGAAATTGAAGTTCATGGCTGCCTTTTTTTACAGGAGGAAAAAATTAGGGAAACCATTGAAGATGTTGGTTTTGGAGCTAAACTGATTGACGAGGAGCTTAAGGAAAAGAGCATTTTAGTATGCAGGCTGCACATAAAAGGAATGACCTGCACGTCTTGTTCAAACACAGTTGAATCCGCCTTGCAAGCTGTTCCAGGGGTTCAGAGAGCTTCAGTTGCACTGGCTATTGAAGAGGCAGAAATCCGTTATAATCGTAGGGTTGTTTCTGCTATCCAACTAGTTCATGCAGTTGAAGAATCTGGCTTTGAAGCCATACTGGTCACTGCGGGAGAAGATCGGAGCAGGATAGATCTCAAAGTGGAAGGCATTCTCAACGATAGATCAATAATGATAGTGAAAAGTTCTGTCCAAGCTCTTCCTGGTGTGGAAGACATAAAAATCGATACCGAGCTCCAAAAGATAACCATCTCTTACAAGCCTGACCAAACAGGTCCACGAGACCTCATCGAAGTCATCGAGTCAGCTGCATCTGGTCATATTTCTGTATCAATATACCCGGAAGCCGATGGAAGAGAGCAGCATAGAAATGTGGAGATAACGCGGTACAGGCAGTCTTTTTTGTGGAGCTTAGTGTTCACAATTCCAGTGTTCCTAACCTCCATGGTGTTCATGTACATACCAGGGCTGAAGGATGGGCTGGACAAAAAGGTTATCAACATGATGAGCATTGGTGAATTATTGCGGTGGATTTTGTCGACACCTGTCCAGTTTGTAATTGGCCGCAAATTTTACACTGGTGCTTACAAGGCAATCTGTCATGGATCACCGAACATGGATGTCCTCATTGCTCTCGGGACCAACACGGCCTACTTCTACTCAGTTTACTCAGTTCTCCGAGCTGCCACTTCTATGAATTATATGGCAACTGATTTTTTTGAGACAAGTTCCATGCTCATATCATTTATCCTTCTTGGAAAATACCTTGAGATCTTGGCAAAAGGAAAGACCTCTGAGGCTATTGCCAAGCTGATGGATCTTGCACCAGAAACTGCAACTGTGCTGATATACGACAACGAAGGGAATGTTGTAAGCGAGAAAGAGATTGACGGTCGGTTGATTCAGAAAAATGATGTGATCAAAGTCATACCTGGTGGGAAAGTTGCTTCCGATGGATTTGTTATTTGGGGCCAGAGTCATGTGAATGAAAGCATGATCACCGGAGAATCACGGCCTGTGGCAAAGAGGAAGGGCGACACTGTGATTGGAGGGACGGTGAACGAGAATGGTGTGCTCCATGTCAGAGCGACATTTGTTGGATCCGAGAGTGCCCTAGCACAGATTGTGAGGCTAGTAGAGTCAGCACAAATGGCAAAAGCTCCTGTACAGAAGTTTGCTGATCAGATATCTAAAGTCTTTGTCCCCCTGGTGAGTTCAATTAAATTGTGTTATCCAATGACATTGTATTCTTATCAGTATTGAGCAATCAGTTTTATGCTTGCAGGTCATCTTTCTCTCTTTGCTTACTTGGCTTACATGGTTCTTAGCTGGGAGGTTTCATGGCTACCCTAGCTCGTGGATACCATCTTCCATGGATAGCTTTCAGCTAGCTCTTCAGTTCGGGATATCAGTTATGGTGATCGCCTGCCCTTGCGCCCTAGGACTTGCAACTCCAACTGCTGTGATGGTTGCAACTGGAGTCGGCGCCTCGCAAGGTGTCCTGATCAAGGGTGGGCAAGCTCTGGAGAGTGCGCAGAAGGTAGGTATCAATCATAAGTATACAAGTGCAAACAAGTTAGCAGATAGTGCTTCATATTTGCTCACGAACATTATTTGCATGAGATTTTACAGGTGGACTGCATTGTTTTCGACAAGACAGGAACACTGACCATTGGGAAGCCTATTGTCGTCAGTACCAGGCTCTTGAAAAACATAGTCCTACGTGAATTCTATGACTGTGTTGCAGCAGCAGAGGTATGCTCTCTAACTATATATGTATCTGCACTGTCTTCTTAGTAGATCTTCTTGTAGTGTCTTGGGAAGATACCTTGCTCAAATTTCATTGATTTTTCAGGTCAACAGTGAGCATCCGCTGGCGAAAGCGGTAGTAGAGCATGCCAAGAAATTTCACTCAGAAGAAACCCATGTCTGGCCTGAAGCAAGGGATTTCATTTCAGTCACCGGACACGGTGTCAAGGCAAAAGTCGGTGACAAGAACGTCATTGTGGGCAACAAGAGCTTTATGTTGTCATTAGACATTGATGTCCCCGTCGAAGCTTCAGAAATTCTTATGGAAGAAGAAGAGAATGCACACACAGGGATCATCGTGGCTATGGATCAAGAAATCGTGGGCATAATCTCCGTGTCTGATCCGATAAAGCCAAATGCTCATGAAGTGATATCGTACCTCAAGTCAATGAAGGTGGAGTGTATAATGGTGACCGGGGATAACTGGGGAACTGCCAAATCCATCGGCAAAGAGGTCGGCATTGAAAATATCATAGCTGAAGCGAAGCCGGAGCAGAAGGCTGAGAAGGTGAAGGAACTTCAGGTGAGCTATGACTATGATGATAGATGATATTCTTGCTTTATCTCAAAGGGGCATATCCTTGCTTTACCACTTTCATTTCATGGGTGATGTCCTTGCTTTATCACTTTCATGGTGTTGTCACATATGACATATCTACTCATTGCATTTAAATCTTTTTGATACACTGCAGTTAGCTGGAAGGACTGTAGCGATGGTTGGCGATGGAATCAACGACTCGCCAGCGCTTGTGGCGGCCAATGTCGGGATGGCCATCGGCGCGGGCACGGACGTGGCGATCGAGGCGGCGGACATCGTGCTGATGAAGAGCAACCTGGAGGACGTGATCACGGCCATCGACCTGTCGAGGAAGGCCTTCTTCCGCATACGGATGAACTACGTGTGGGCCCTCGGGTACAAC
The DNA here is from genome assembly GCA_950022295.1 of Bromus sterilis. Lineage (NCBI taxonomy): Eukaryota > Viridiplantae > Streptophyta > Magnoliopsida > Poales > Poaceae > Bromus > Bromus sterilis. The sequence continues at coordinate 14,952,507 of OX465596.1, forward strand.
ATCATCGGCATACCGATTGCAGCGGGGGTGCTGTTCCCGTCGACCCGGTTCCGCCTGCCGCCGTGGGTCGCCGGGGCGGCGATGGCTGCGTCCTCCGTAAGCGTCGTGTGCTGGTCCCTGCTGCTGAGGTACTACAAGAGGCCGTTGGTCATTCAGGAGCGAAAGACTTAGAGAAGAACACCACCACCATCATCATCAATTCAGGAGCGAAAGACATAGAGAAGAACACCACCACCATCATCACCAATTCATCATCATCATCATCTCATGGTATGATATACGAAGTAGTACATAGAATAAGGGCTGTAGATATCTGTGACAAGGTGGTAGAATGACAAAAAGGCAGCAGTTCTCTGATGAAATTGTATATACTACATCAATGTAACTCTAGCAATATGTGTGGTCTTATATTACAAGTTGGAAATAAATTGCTCCTGCATATGGTATAGTAGTCTCAATTTTGACCTTTGGAAGGGGTCAGGGTCAGGGTCAAAGGCTTTGTGACTGGGGTCAAGTTGGAAAGAAGGAAGTAAAGATGGTGGTGTGTGACGAACTGACGACGACGCTAGATTCTGGCAAGAATCATGCCTCTTTCACGGTGGGGTTTCCACTTAGTCCTCACTGTTGGGCGATGCCAGTTAGTTACTTTTTTTTGGGGGGGGGGGGGGGGGGGAATGCAGTCGCGTGCGCGCTGCCTATACAAGTTCCTGTCTTACAGCGTAGAAGCCACTAATGCCAGTTAGTTACGCACCTAACAAAGTAACAAAGCCGGTTAAGAACGCAAGGCGCACATATATTTACTTTGCAGCCAAAAGAAAACCTGATATAAAGTGATGCTGCTGGCTTTTTGTCTCGAGGGAAAGGATTATAAAGCGATCGGAGGAGGGCCGGTGTTTTCCTGCAACCATGATATTTTCGACAGGGTAGGGTACGTAGCTGGGGCGAAAGATGCTAGACAGATTAGCATCGATCAATCTCGATCGGTTCTTCGAATCATGGTTACCTGCCGTCTCGACCTTCTTATGGCACCCATCAGACGGCGACTGGTGAGCAGCCTGTCGTCCACATCTCTCTCAACGGCCGTCTGCTCAATGAAAACAAAAATGTCTCAGTTTAGATTATGAGTAGGATAATTCTTAGTTGTAATTTGCATTCCTGTTCACGCTTGGGCTACACGCTCGTGTTTAAGTTGTCTTGACCCATAATATGCTGGGTTTTCATAAGGTGGTTCAGCAATCAGCAGGCCTGGGCGGGCTTCCCAGTTTGATCATGTAGAGTAGAGCCGTACGTGCCACATCCTGTTTCATAAATGGAGAGCTATGAATCATGTTTTTATGAAGAATCTGTAGTTTACGCAACGAGCAGGTACTAGATCACAAGGAAGTTCCACCACCAGGAATCTCTCGAGACTTCTTGTGTAGTTACCAGTTACCTTCAATTTTATGACACTGTTCAGAAACATAGCAATAGAGGACATCATCAGAGAGAGAAAAAAAATCCCTAATTAGGCATCTCCACTACAGCTCCTCCGCCTGCTAGACAGACTGAGAAACCATGGTCAAAAACCCCTCCGCGCTGGGCTGCATTATCCGTTGATGGTTCCTTTGTCAAAGCATCAGGAGAGGCTGGTGCCGGCATGGTTCTGCCAGACTCCTGGGTGATGTCATATTCTCAGCTCATTGATATCTCTTCTACTTTCAATATGCACCGGAGGCTGAAATCTGCGCGATTCACGAAGGCTTGTCCTTATATACCTGCAGTGATCAAGCTTATCTATGGTGGTTCAGTCTGACAGTTCAATTGCTCTTGCTGATCTGACAGATGATTCCCTGGATAGATCTGCCTATGGGCATACAATATTTGAGATGAAGAAGCTTCTGAATCAACGTGGGTTTGTTATGTTAAAGATTGAGCATAATCAAAATGGAGATGTTCATAGTCTAGCTAGTTTGGGTCGTACTGGAGGTAGCACCGCTTGTAGGTTGCTTCATGTTCCAAATCCCATTTGTAATCTTTTACTAGCTTACTATAACACTATTTCAGAGGAATAAAACCCACATTCCCCCGTAAAGAAAAAGTGAAAAGCACAGAATCACCACAATACATATGTCATTAGCAAAAAACCACCACAACACAGGCAGTTGGTAATATGCACCGAACACATATTTTAATTTTGACAAAATGCACTAAACAATGCTTAACCTCCTATTTGACGTGGCAAAAAGCTGACATAGCAACATTTGACTAAGCAGTTTTACAAAAAAAATCTCAATTTTTTTATAAAAAAACAATCCAGTCCTCACTCTCTTCTTCCTCTCCTCCGTCTCTCTTCTTCCTCTCCTCCCTACCAGCGGAGTTCCCTGCCTCCCGCCGTGGAGCTGCCTGCCGCGGCAATGCCTCGCCGACCGCCGTGGCCATGGCCAGCCCCGCCCCACTGCGGCCTGCGGCCACACCCAGCCGTGTTCGCCGTGGCCATGGCCGGCCCCGCCTCACCGTGGCCACGCCCAGCCGTCCGCCGTGGCCGGGCCCCAGTCTCCCGCTGCGGCCAGCCCCGTTCGTCGCAGCGACACACCGCCCAGTCACCCATCCCGGCCACGCGCTACCACACTCTCCGGTTCCTCTAGCTGGAGCGCCGGGAGCACGACGCCGGCGAGCGGCGGACACGCTCGAGCTCCTCCTCTCCCTCTCCCTCGTCCTCTTCCTCCTTTGCTAGCTAATGGAGCACGAGGTGCTAGCTGGAGCTGTCCTCTCTTTTGAGATTATGAACGGACGCGAGCTTCGTGCTGGCGAGAGGAGCAATACGGGATAAGGCATAAAATTTACATACATCCCCTCAAACAAAAATAAAAACATAATTTAATCCTCACTATCACTTTTTGTGCCACATTAGCACTTTGCCGAGTCAAATTCGTGGTCAAGCGACGTTTAGTGTTTTTTGTCAATGTTTAGCGTTAGGTTCGGTACAAAATGCTAAAAAAACGTAAAGTGATGGCATTTTTGCTAATGACGTCTGTATTGTGGTGGTTCTGTGCTTTTCACTCGCAAAAAAAAGACTGCTTTCATGTTACAAAATTTAGAGAAAAAACCTGTTCTCCAACACTAAACTGTAACTTTACATGGCCTCTCAGGTCATTATCCACCTTGACATGGCTTGGGACAACCTCGTTCTCTTAGGTGAGGAGGCCGGTAAGAGGGAACGTCTGAAGCATCAGGTAGTTGGTCTGGCTGCTTTGAAAAAAATGAACAATGTGCCAGAGTAAAAATTCTCATAGAGGGAGATGCCAACTCCAGATACTTCCACCTCTGTGTCAATGCGAGAAGGAGAAAAGGCATTGCTCACCTTCATCGCACAAATGGATTGGTTACCTCACATGAGGAGAAAAGGAAATGGTGCCGAACCGTTTCATTACCAGGATGCATAAAGGGCGAAGCAAACATGTGAATGCAACTAGGGTGCTTTGAACTTTCAGGATTGGAACCTCTCTGCCTTGGGGAATAACATCCAGGAAGTCGCGGTCATTGCTGCCATAAACCAGATGCCCAAGGACAAGGCGACATGTTCGGATGGATTCACTCGACTTTTCTTCAAGAGTTATTGAGAGACGAATAAGGTCGATTTGTTGACTGTCATGCATCAATTCCTTCGGAATACTTACATGTGGCCAATCTCCATCGTCTCAATTCGGCTAACATTGTTCTGATGCCGAAGAAAGACGGGGGCGAGGATATTGAACAGTTCCTCCCCCCCCCCCCCTATCATCCCCATTCATGCAGTTGCCATGATAATTGCAAAGATTCTCGTCAAACAACTCGCTCCATTCATTCCCACTCTTATTTTCCAGTGTCCAAAGTGTCCTCATTAAGACGAGAAGCATGCACAAAAATTTCATGTTTGACCAAGGTTTCGCTCGACGCCAATATATAACTTGCACCCCTGTGCTACTTTTCAAGTTGGATATAAAAAAAACTTTGACTTGGTCAGATGGGATTACACGCTTGATCCGCTGCATCATCGTGTTTTCCCGACCAAATTAAAAAACTGGATTGCTGCCCTTTGACCCACATCTTCCTCATGTGTGCTGATCAACTATCTGCATGGTGACACCATCTAGCTTGGTCATGGACTAAGGTAGGGCGAACCTCTGTCTCCTCTCAAGTTTGCATTGCCATCTATCCTCTACAACAAATTCTAGACATAGCTACCGATCATGGCCTAATGCATGAACCGACTATGTGCTCGTCAATCAACCATCCGTACATCCCTTTATGCTGACCATTTGTTTGGCGCCAATTAAGGAGGGTGTCTAGTATCTATTGTTGATCAATGGCAGTTGCAGTGAGGTCATCGGGGAATTTTGCAAGAAGGACCCTACATAGGAAGTAAAAACACGATTAGGTCCATCGTCTCCACTTCGAATTCACCTCGTCGTCGTCGGGGAACAAGCCACTTGGAGCGACGAGGGCATCATAGCTTAGAGGTAGAGTTGCCGATGAGAACTGGAACTACCTCCCAAAAAGGCATCATGGACGGGAAAAAACGAGATTGGTTGCCCTTCCTCTAGAGGATGCGACGACATGGGTATGGCGGTCAGCCTTCGGCCATCATGCGACGACTGGTAGATTCGTCCACTGCCACCATCGACCATCAACCTCAAACCAGACAAGCACCGCCCCAACCTTTAGGCAAGCAGCATGGAGCATCGCCACCAAGGTGGTAACGACGTCTCGAGGAAGCCGTCGCCGTCGTCCGATCTAGGAACCGGATCCAAGGCTTTCACCCCGAAGAACGAACCCCACTCCATCTTGCCGGACAGGACGACACAGAAATATAAATATATAAATTCCAACAACATCGACACAAAGCGCGCGCGCCCAGCCGCCTTGTATGAATGCTATGTATCTTACTCCCTCCGTTTCTTTTTACTCCGCATATAAGGTTTGGTCAAAGTCAATCTTCATAAAGTTTGACCAACTATATAGAAAATTCTATCAACTATGAATATGCCACTATGCCTAATAAAAATCCAAATGCAACATGCATGTATGGGAATTTTTATTTCATTGTGATATTTATATTAAATTCATATATTATTTCAAAAGTTATTGTTTCAAACATTCATGCTTCATTTAACCAAACATTTTTACTGAAATATTTTGCAAAAAAAGTTCCGCAACAACGTGCGGGGCATCATCTAGTTACATTAGTAGTGTGCCGCAGCCCACCCACGCGTGTGTAATTACTATTATTTTGCTCCCGGTGTTCGTCGACGCTGGTTCATCCGTGTGAGTGTGAGGAGGGCGTAGTTATGCCGTTTGCTTCTCCATCGATGGCTAGCCAGGCATCCATCCATGCATTCAGGCGCTTTGCATCTCGCAAACAGACCGAAAGAACCGCATCGCCACCGACCGCCGATCCGATCGTGATCGTTTGCGATCGAATTTTGCTTGCGATCTTGGTTGGTAGCCTGCGTGCGTGAACGGGACGTCCGGAGCCGGCCGGGCGGGAGCAGATTGCTGCTGCGCTGAAGCTGTTTGTCCACGTGAATGAATGAATATCTCGGCCGTATGCATGGCATGCAGGAGGCGTGACCGCGTTCGCGCTGTCGGCCCTGCCGCTGACGGATCGATGTACTGTATGTTGCTTCCAGAAGCTTGGGGATTTTGTCCTGCAGTACGTACGTGTCGTCTCCGTCGGCCGTGGATGGTTCCTGTCTCTCAAGCCTTGCCGACGTTCGTTCCCGCGCCTTTGCTTCCCTCGTCGCCGTGCGCGCCGCTTTCTACGTACGTCCAGATGCTTGAACACGAGATGTTTGAAAGCCGTCCGTTCCGGCGACTGCACGAGACCACCACGTAGGTACCCGCGAAGCTTCCAGTAGCTTCTGCGAGACTGCGACATTTCCCACCTTCCCTCCCTGTTCCCACCGAGACCGTCCGATCGGATCCGACGGCGCAGACCAAGTTGACCCACCTCCACGATCCCCTTCACACACACGCGCCGACGCATCTCATTCACTGCCCGCCAGCGTTCACACTTCACACAATAATATTCCGGTAACCTCCAGCTAGTCGTGGGCCTCGGCCCTATAAATCCGCCGGCCCACCTCTCTCCCATCCATCTTCGTCGTCTCCACGCTACTACCGCCTGCCTGCCAAACTCCCAACTACCCGCTTCGCTCCCAAGTTCCTCCTACCCCGCTCGCGCGATCTCCGCCTCCGCCGAGTCCCACGGGGAACCTCGCCTCCGCCATGGCCGCCGCGTCCTCCGCCACCTCCGTCCACGACTTCACCGTCAAGGTCAGCTCCCCTCTCCCCTCTCTCCCCCGGTCTCCGTAATTTCTTCACACGCTACCACCAGATCCCCTGCTCGCCCCGCGCCAAACCCCGAAATACACCTCGAGGTGCGCTTTGCTGGTTCCGGTGGAGCTTCCTGTGTGTGAATTCCTCCGCCGATCCGTTTCCGTTGGATTTAAACTGCTGCTACTGCTAAACCGTCTGAATTCGCTGCCGACTTTGTAGTTCGATGTTCCCATGTATGTACGAGTATGACTGCAATTAACGGACGGGTCTTGCTGGGCAGGATGCAAGCGGGAAAGACGTCGACCTGAGCGTCTACAAGGGCAAGGTTCTTCTCATCGTCAACGTCGCATCCCAGTGGTACGCATCCAGTTCCATCCTCATTTCACTCACTTTCTGCTAGCCGCTAGGCTATGAGAAGTTGACAACTGAGACGCCTCGAATAATTCACAAGCAGTGTGTTCAACCAAATTGTTATGCCTGGTCGACAGAAAAATGTGAAATTAATGGTCCAAATCAATAAGTTGTTTACCTGCCGTGTCCTACTTGATTCTGCATCTACTCTATAGTATTAAATAAACTCTATAGAAAACAAACATTTAGGGAGTTCTTCAGCTACTCTGCTAATTGTTTTTTGTGACCAATTGTTGCAGTGGCTTGACTAACTCCAACTACACCGAGCTGAGCCAGCTGTACCCCAAGTACAAGGACCAAGGTGTTTACTTCAACCCTTTACCTTGTTAGTATACCTATGTTATGTGGTTCACTGTCATGTGGACTACTGGGTTTACTCTGTTTATTGCTTAGTTAGTTAACAGTAACCGCTCGTGTTTCTGGATGTTAAACCGCTGTGTTCTATTGTGGTTTCATAGGCTTTGAGATCTTGGCATTCCCATGCAATCAGTTTGGTGGGCAGGAGCCTGGCACCAATGACGAGATCGTCCAGTTTGCCTGCACTCGCTTCAAGGCCGAGTACCCCATTTTCGACAAGGTACATTTGTGCTCTCATTTTCCCCCCCAACCGAAGTAATGCATTTATCTGTTTCAGAGTGATACCGCTGGCAAATGTTTCAGTGGGATGGCACATGAATATCAATTTGATCTTAAGAATAACCCATCCAAAAAGAATGGTATGTTGTGGAGTGCCATAATATTGATCCCTAGTCCATGTTGTATGTCAGGTTGATGTCAATGGCAACAACGTTTCTCCCCTGTACAAGTTCCTGAAGTCTAGCAAAGGCGGCCTTTTTGGCGACAGCATCAAGTGGAACTTCTCCAAGTTCTTGGTCGACAAGGAGGGTCGCGTTGTCGACCGCTATGCCCCGACCACTTCCCCTCTGAGCATCGAGGTAAACTAACAGCACTGTGATTCACATCCCCTTGCACACGCTAAGCCCTACGCGATCAACATAACACTTGCTTTGTATATCTGCAGAAGGATATCAAGAAGCTGCTTGAGAGCTCTTAGACTTGCTGGCTCGAGCCTGTGGGGAAATCGGAACTCTGTACTATAGAAACAAGAATAATGTTGTGTTGAAATAAGAATCTGTACCCAGCATTTCAGAGGCTGCAACTGCTATATTTTCTACATCCCACTCTGTGTATATGTCGTGTTAATGAATTCCAATATTGTAGCTGTTTGGTGTGCCTTTCACTGGATCCTGTTGTTGTCTGGTTAAGTTTATGAAGAACATAATTTATGACGTTGCTGCATCAGCTTTGATAGCATGATGCAGCTCTGCATTTAATTGGCGGCAACCACCGATAGGTGGTGATGGGTAGCGCAGAACTTAGCCTAATTTCATGCCAAAATCATGCATACTAGCAAAAATAAATCCCACATATCACAAATGCTCAGAAGACACTTCTGCCATATGAATCTGCATTTCATAATCCTTCGACATAAGATGACTTGATATGACTAAGATAAGTCTGCGCAACTACACTGCTGGTCATGACTAAGCAAACCACATCAGCTTTACACTTCTTTAAGAGTTAGAATTATAATTTAGAACTACTTTTAAGTTTTAACCCGCATTCAAGTTTGCAAGTACTTTCCCGTCCACAAAATATCTTCGGAAGTCAAAAGTTTTCAACAACTTGCTCTTATAACTGTTGTGTTATATCTCCATCATGTATCATCTTCATGCGTGTGCCACAGCATGGTGAAGTCAGGTGCTAACCATTAGTCAGGTCGAAGCCATGGCGCTCAAGATTGACATCTTCAATCCTGGACCACGCAAACTGAGGCAACGGAGAAAAGGGTTCGTAAGGCATTGCATCCAGCTCCCAAGGTATTTTCAACTCATTGAGTTGGATGTCACTGGTCTTTGGCTCCTTCTTTTCCTCTGTCACCGTGTAATTGAAGCTTCCAGCAATCACCTGAGGTAAACAGACACAATGTAAAATTTACTCTGTGAGATTCTGCGCAAAAGAGAGCAAAGGCGGAAAAGAAAATCACGAAAATATCATCAACTGTGTCGCAGCAACTGTTTGGAGAATTTATGTATTAGTTCTTTTACTATCGCACACGCCTGCGGTAGCGAAAATATGTCATGTACCTGCACAGGATCTGCAGCAATCAGTGGCCCACCAACCCTACCTCCAAACAAGCTGCCACATGGAGTAGAAACTACAATGCTTAAACCCTCATTGCAGATTTCTGAGCCGCCCTCATCAGGCAGCAGATAAGAGCCTTTTAGTGAAATTATCTCAAAGTGACCCTGCAAAATCAGTTCAGAGTAAGACCAAGAGGTGGAAATGCTTTGTTTTAGGATACATGATGGACTGAAGCAGTGGAATCATTTCCTCTCACGCTACATAAGGGGCTAAAGAATTTGTACTGGTCTATTAGCCTACATGGAACTGATACGAGACAAGCAATCCTTTGCTGAAAATGGGAGAACAGTAGTATTTGAGAACACTGAGGCAAACCTGGTAAACTGCATTGTCATGACCACCTGAATGTGAAGATAGACGGAGGGTTATAGATGATAACGTGCCATTCGCTGATAGAATGCAGATGGATTTGCAATGCAGTCGTGATAACAGCATAATCTTGGAGGTCATATCCTGTGTATAAAAGTACTTTCAGTATTGTTAAATTATCACAAATTCACAACATAGGAACAGTGCACTCAATGAATCTTCTATGGCCAATAATTTTGAACCCCGCCTATTTTCTTCAGAAATAGGAACTGAGTGATAAAAGTACAAATCAAGTGATATTTCTGTCACATATTGAGACCATAAACACAGCCACATCAAAGGTTTTGTCAGGGATTTTGCACAGAAGCCTGACAAAACCAAAATTCTTTGGTGCGTCATATATAGATCAAAGACTTGCTCAGTGCATAAAACATGATGAACAGAAGACCCTGTACAGACTGCTCTGCACAAGCACATACAAATACAAGTACGCTGTAGTTCTGTTTGAAATGTTGTAGGCCTTATGGTTGTCAAATAAATATGTACTACGTCAATGCTGATAACCTGAAGTTTGGCAGAATGAAGTTCAGACTCATCTAAATTTGAAAATTCGCTAGTGAACAAGGAGAGCCAACAAAACATCAATGTTCATTATGTTGCAGATAACACAGTCTAAAGAGCAGTAAACTAAAAGTAGTAGTAGAAGCCACTATTCTCACACATCAGTGACATCACACAGTAAATTATCAAAAAGCAATTCTGTAATTTACTCACATCACAGTAAATTATCTCAACTTCAATACACAGAGAAGCAGAGACGTGGTAAACCAGGTTAGACAGAGAAAATGGAGACATTCCTCAGCAGCTGAAGCTCCATATTAAGCTAAAGTTATGAATAGTAAAACAAGACACAGCCACAAAATATTAAAAAAGCTAGTAGTTTTTTCTTGTAATTTGCAAGTTGAGATGATGGATAGGTGCCTGAAGCGGTGAAGCCGCATACCTCTCCGCGATTGGTAATCAGTACATGTGGAGCAAATGCATTTCCAGGTGAGCACCCCCCTGTGATCAAAAACATAAGTTCAGGGCCACTTGATGAGCATACAGAAATTCTCAGGCAGTAAACTGAAGAAGCTACAGTTAGATAAGCAAGCACCAACACATCACATGCTTCGACTGTCAAATCTCTACGACATGTAGGTCGATACTCATAAGAACAGAAAACGACATTACGATCACGAGGCATTTGCACATGGAGAAAGGGCCATCCTTTGTTGAGAACAGTTGCGAGAACATGGTCACTGTAACCTTGGCAACCAACATCACCACAGTAAAATCATGCGACTGGAAGCTCTGGTTAGGGTGTCGTTCTCCCGGCTCGCCTCCAAGATCACCCTTTTAATCAAGGGCCCTCTAATTAATTAATTAATTCCTTAGGCACCACACCACACCACATCCAAATCATCCCCACATCCTAATAACTAAATAAAGACCACAAGTAGTACCAGTATATCACCCAAAACAAGGTCCCAACATTGAAGTGTGGAATTCCTTAAAATACTGCAGCGGCAGAACCAAAACAGGGCAAGAAAATCAAGTGAAGAGCGAGCAAACAAGGGGCGGCTGGCTGTTCTAGTACTCACCAAGAAGGGCGAGCTGCGACTTCCTCCCTCGGGGCTTGGCCGGCCCGCGCCGCCGCCTCACCGGCTTCTTCTCCGACGAGGGGGCCGTCGCACGCATTGCTGCAAGGCAAGGAGGAGCGCCGAGAGCCCAAGACGGCGCCGCCGATTTTCGGTGGAGGGTGGAGCCGAACCCTAGGGCCTGCCTAGGCGCGTGATCCTTTTGCCGTCTGCGTGCGGAACAGTAGCTTTGCAGAGAGAGCGGCAGGGTTTTCAGGTTGATTGATGGTGGGAGGTTAGGGGTTAAAGTTGTGCACTGTTTGCAGGCTTTGGAGGGGTTAAGTGGAAGAAGGTGGTTAGTATGAGGTCTCTATCGTCTCTCTGATGAACTACTTATTACACTTACCGCCTGAGAAGAAGAAAATGCCGCCGCTGAGAGTTACGGGCTTGGGTCTCGGCCATATATCTTCTTCTGGGCTTCGTTGGGCTCGAGTCCTCCATCCAATAAATATCTAATCAGCCTGGCAAAGGAAATCCATCCAATATCTTACCGCATGTACTAAACCACATAAATATATCACCAAAGCTAAAAAAAAACATAAATATATCACCCCGATAGAACTATGAGTTATGTGGTGCCGAGACTTATTGGAGCCTTTCACTTATAAATTGCATGATGTTCCAATGTGTTTAGGCTCTTGCTGACGAGGAATTGATGAACAACGTGACTACCAGGGGCGGACCTACGTTGAGGTGAGTGGGGGCCAGGCACCCACTCAAAATTTGAAATCCTAGTTAGATTTGCTTATGTTTTCTTAAAAATGTGCTTAAAATCTTTGATTTTTGATAGAATATGCCCCTACTCATCTAGTTTGCCCCCAGTCAAAATACTTTCTGGGTCCGCCCCTGGTGACTACCAAGTGGTGAATGATTGGTGGTAAGGTAGATGCCGCCTCCGGTGGGACACCTGATGGTCAATGTACACATATAATTATCCAAGAAAAAGATAGTGGGAGTAGCAACATCATTCCTTTAAAATAACAATTGAGCATAGCATTTCTTGGAGCATCAACATTAGTGCACAGTACAATTACTCAATTGTTAACACCCGGGGCTCTTCCACGTCGGGTGACCCGGACGTGTTGCCTCCCATCCCTAGCTAGACTGTGTTGAGGTTGTCAGGGAGATAAATAAAGGAAGCATGGTTGGGTTTAGCCACGTGGTTTTAGAGATCAAGCAAGGATCATCAAACTTCTGACTAGTGGAATTTTAAATCAAAGGTAGAAGGTGCAATGTAGACGTTCACCGTCTAGCGCAAAATGTTCTATCTCTCAGTTATGGGCGACATGTATGGTCTACACAGTCGATGGAGGGTATCGATAATTCATGTAATATCAATGGGTAGAGTTAGATTGTTCGAAAAATCATGTCACCATTAGAGGCAAAGTAACCTTTGTGGGGTACCGACGAGGGGTTGACCCCACGACTCCTGCGTGTGAGGATACCTGGTGCGTATGAAGACAGAAGGCCCGCTGGAAAGCCTCGACAGGCCCACGACTGTCCCAATCAAGGCACCGACATAGGAGTCCACGACTGATATGAAAGGCACGACTTGGCGCACAAGGCAAGACTAGAACTAGGAAATTATCTTTGTAATCTAGTACAGACTCCCCGAGACCTAGCCTAGTATATAAAGGCTGGGAGGGAGACGTCTTGGACATCCAATATCCAATCTACTCTCCTGGTCTTGCGAGAACTCGCCTTGGCCTCCCTTGTAATCGCCCCTCACGCAATAATATCGAGCAGGAAGTGCTTCTCCTGTTAGCCGACGAGTATCGTCCAACCTGTTCCTTCTCTATGATCAACCCAGGGTCCCTGACCATGGAATTTGCCGAGGCTGATCCTCGTCAATTGGCGCCGTCTGTGGGAACCACACAGGTTGGAATCACGATCTCGGCGGTCCCGCCTTCAGCAAATCAGGACTCGAGGACTAGAGCCAGATCTAGCCCGCTTGAGGAGTTCAAGTTCACCACAAGCATCTCCATTGCCCCGTCAAGATCACTTAGCCTGCAGCCGAATCAAGTCCAGCACCTCGACGACCGCCAGATCTATCGTCGAAGGAAAAGAACTCGACGACCCAGAAGATAGGCGCGAGGACTCTACACAGGAACCCCACTCGAAGAGTCGCGGCGCGTGACAGAAGACTCGCCAACCACTCGACGACCCGCCGTCACCCGGACTCCCGCCGCGCGACAAGACAGCGACTCTGAAACCCAGACCGACGAGTACTACGACCCAGACCGAAGACCAGATGAATTCGCCAACTTCATCCGGAACCAGTCGCTCAGCGATGGGATAGAGCTCGACCCAAGATTCCACAACCGAACAGAAGACCACTCGGAGATTTTCCAAGTCTCAAGGAGAAGAAGGCACGCTGCCTCCAGTAAGCTCACAGCCAGAGAGCAACTGGAAGGACCTTGCGCGATCCACTCTTTCGAAGACAGTTGGGGACACCTCAGAGCAAGCCACACCCTAGGTGATTGTCGCCTATTCACCGAACTCTCCAACAGCCTCAAGGAGGAAAATCAGCATGAAGCCAAGCGCACTCGAAGAAGCGCGCAACACCAGCACCAAGTACAGAAAAGAAATACCCTACGTCCCATGGACGAATCTGCATGATCCAAGAAGGAAGACCCTAAAAAACAAAGCAGGACGCTTACACCCTGCAGGCCCGAGCAGCCGAGGGCCTAAAGATTGTTGGAAATATGCCCTAGAGGCAATAATAAATTTTTTATTATCATATTTCCGTGTTCATGATATATGTTTATTTTCCATGCTATAATTGTATTAACCGGAAATATAATGCATGTGTGGTTGCATAAACAACACCGCGTCCCTAGTAAGCCTCTACTATACTAGCTCGTTAATTAATGATGGTTATGGTTTCCTAACCATGAACATGAGTTGTGTATTAATTAATGGGATCATGTCATTAGAAGAATGACGTGATGGACAGACCCAACTAAGCATAACAATATTGATCGTTTCATTAAGTTTATATTGTCATGCCTTTTATTGTCAAGTATCATGTTTCTTAGACCATGAGATTATGTTATTCCAGGGTACAGGAAGAATACTTTGGGGACATCAACCATCACATCGTGACAGGGTGATCATAAAAATGTCTTACGGGTATCTCCGAAAGTACTTGTTGAATTACATGAATCAAGACTGAGATTTGTCCCTCCGTGTGACGGTGAGATATACTCTGGGCCCACTCGGTAATGCACATTCAATAACGCTTGCAAGCACGTGACTAATGAGTTAGTCACAGAGAATTTTGTATTACAGAACGAGTAAAGACTTACCGGTAACGAGATTGAACTAGGTATAGCGATACCGACGATCGAATCACGGGTAAGTAAAATATCGGGCAACAAAGGAAATTGTGTACGGATTATAGTAGTCCACGACATAGTGGTTCAATCGATAAAGATCTTCGTTGAATGTGTGGGAGTCATTACGGATATCCTGGTCCCTCTAATGGATATTGATCAGAGAGATGTCTCGATCATGTCTGCACGTTCTCGAACCCGTAGGGTCACACACTTAACGCTCGGTAACGCTAGAATAGCTCTGGGATAATTTTATTAATGGTGTTCGAATATTGTTTGGAGTCTCGGATGAGATCCTAGACATCACGAGGAGCTCCGGAAGAGTCCGGAGGTAAAGATTTATATAAGGCAAGTTGATTTCAGGGTTCCGGAAAAGTTCGAGATTTTTTCGGCAGTGCCGAAATGTTCTAGAAGGTTCTGGAGGGTCCCACTATGGGCCCCACCTGTTTTGGACGACCAAGGGTGGTCCAATAGTCCATGTGACCAGCCCTCCTTGGTTTATTATGCCAATAAATGGGTAGCCCTTCAATGGGAGTGTTACCACTCTTAAAAGAAAGGTGTTACCATCTTTTTAATGAGAGAGGGGTTTTCACTTGGGAATTGAAGTGGCTACAACCTCCTTGCCTATATAAGAGAGGGGAGAGGCTCACCAAGAACACCCAAGTCCTTCCACACCTCCTCCTCCCTCACGTGCATCGCTTGGCGAAGCCCTGCCCGAGGGAAACTCTTCACCATATCCACCACCACGCCGTTGTGCTGTTGGAATTGATCCCATTTATTTCTCCCTCTTTCTTGCTAGATCAAGAAGAAGGAGACGTCATCGAGTTCTACATGTGCAAGCCTCCGGAGGTACTGCTCGTTTGCAGTGCTGATCAGATCGAACTTCACCAAGCTGCGTTGAAATAAACGTTCAACGCGTGTGTTCTTCTAGATTGGATCTTGGATGTTGCTTCCGCATGTGAGAGAAAATTTTTGTTTTCTATCGCGCAATCTCCTACAGTGGTATCAGAGCTAGTTCTATGCGTAGATGCTTTGTACGATTTGAACACAATGAGTTGTGGGCGTTGATCTTCTTGTTGCTACCCTTACATGTGTATTTTGGTTTTGCGGTATGGTTTGATGCAGCGGCGCAGACCAACTATACAATCTTCGGATTGAGACCGGTTCCGCACTTGACGTGCAACTTGTATTGCACATGCGGTCTGCGGGTGTCAGTCGCTCTTACCATAGTATTAACCACATTTACAAAGGAGGGCTCTTATGAGATTAAGAAGCAATTTTTTATATCAACGTTGTGGTTTTTTTGTGGGTAAGAACGGTTCTTATGCAAAACCCTAGAAGCCACGTAAAATTAAAAAATAATAAGGGAGATGCGTCTAACTTGTTTTTGCAGGGGTGCTTGTGATGTGGTATAGCCCAAACTGTTCATATGATATATTTGTAATGTATGAGATGATCATGTTTTGTAATGTTCACGACTTGGATGTCGATGAGTACGACAACTGGCAGGAGCCATATGGTTGTCTTAATTATTTATTGTATGGCCTGCGTGTCAACTTCAAACGCCATGTAATTGCATTACTTTATCGCTATGAGTTAGCAATAGTTGTAGATGCAACGTGGTGTAGACAACGAAGATGCCATAAGGTGGAGACCAACATGGTGCCATAATGGAGATCTTGTCGGTGCGTTCAAGATGGAGATCAAGGCGCAATAAAAGGGCTATACCATGTCACATATTTTATGCATGTGATGTTTATCCTTTTATGCATCTTATTTTGCATGTGCACAACGGTAGCATTATAAGATGATCCCTCACACTAAATATCAAGATAAACGTGTTCTCCCTAAGTATGCACCGTTGCAAAAGTTCGTCGTTTTGAAGCATCTCGTGATAATCGGATGTGATAAACTCTACGTTCACATACGACGGGTGTAAGCCAGTTTTACACATATACTTTGGTTAACTTGATGAGCCTACCATGTATAGACATGGCCTCGGAACGCAACGAACCGAAAGATTAAACACGAGTCATATGAATGATATGATCAACATTTTGATGTTCACCATTGAAACTACATCTTCTCTCGTGAAGATCGGACTTGGTGTAGTGGATTTGGATCGTGTACCACTAGACAACTATGAGGGATGTTGATTTAAGCGGGAGTTCATTAGTAATTTGATTAAACTGAACTCATTATCATGAACATAGTCTAAAATTTTATTTTTCTAAAATATTGTAGATCATGGCCCGCATAGCTCAGTTCAACTTCAGCGCATTCCTTGAGAAAGAAAAACTAAAATCATCTGGTTCAAACTTCACTGACTGGCACCGCAACCTAAGGATTATCCTCACTGGGTGTAAGAAGCAATATGTGCTCGATGCTGCGCTAGGTGACCCACCTGCAGACGATGCTGCAGAAGCAGAACATAACGTCTTTGAGACATGCAAAGATGACCACATTATAGTTTATTGTGCCATCCTTACATCTCTGGATACTGATCTCCAGAAACGTTTTGAACATCACGACGCCTATGAGATGGTTGAAGAGCTGAAAACCATGTTTCAGACTCAGACCCGCGCTGAGAGATATGAGATCTCTGATAAGTTCTATAAATGTAAGATGGAGGAGCACAGCTCTGTCAGTGAACATGTTGTAACAATGGGAGGCTATATCCAGCGCCTAATTCAGCTGGGATGTGTGATCCCAGATGAGTTAATCACTGACAGGGTGCTGCAGTCGCTCCCTCCGAGCTACAAAGGCTTTGTGCTGAACTATAACATGCAAGGCATGAATAAGACTCTCAATGAGCTTTTCGCGATGCTGAAATCTGCGGAAGTGGACATCAAGAAAGTGTTGGGGTTCGGGGCAGAAAACACAAATTTTTCCTTTACCTACGATACCCAATCCCAAGACCTATGCTATGCTAATGCAAGTAACGGACAGAAATAGATCACATACCAGTATGTAGTCCGTTAAGCGGGAAACGTTCCCGCATGAACGTGGTTGGTGTAGTCGTACCGGCAATCCCCGATGCCGCGCAGATCCACGATGACTCCTGTAGCCACCCGATCCTTGCAGACCGATGACGGGATTACGTCCCCGTCGGAACGTTGCTGATGAATACCTCGCGATCCGGCCACGACGATGAAGTAGCACCACAAGTGTAGGGCCTCGCGGGATTATACACATACAGTATACCCGACGTCCCTCCGGGCTCCGAACCAGTAGAGCAGCGGAAAGAAGATGGATTCGGATCCCGATTCCAGCAGCACGACGGCGTGCGTATAGTGGAGAAATCCCCAACCCAGAGCAGCCTCCAAACAAGGGGAGTCCGCTCAAAGGAAGGAGAAAGGAGGGAGAGAGATGAGAAACTTTTCTCAAAAAATTCATGATTAAAAGGGCACCTCTACCCCTCCTTATATAGGCCAAGGAGGGGTGACACCCCCCTTCCCCTTCTGGGGTGGGACTAATCCCAAGGGGGGGGTTTGGCCGCACCTATAAGGGGGGTGGGCCCCCTCATGGCGCCATGGCCCATGGGGGAGGACTCCCTCTCCCCCTAATGGGCCCTATGAGGCCCATATGCCTTTTAATTCATTTTTAATTATATTTAAATACATTTTAATATTTAATTCAGATAATTAAATAATAAAACATATATTAAAAATTATTAAATATATTTTGAACCTTTCAAAATACCCAGAACAACTTCCGGCCTTCATCGGAACAATTCCGGTCATCACCGGAACAATTCCGGTGTTCTCTCCAATTTCTCCGGTGATCCCGAATCAATCCTTACTGCGTCGAGTACCCTTAAGTGTAACACCCTACGGTCCGGGAAACAGCAGACATGATCGAGACAACTCTCATTGATCAATGACTAATCAATTGGACCTGGTTACAATCCTTGATAGCCCCTGCGCTTCCATCGAATGAACTTCAATCGTTGTTGGATCCGTTAACCGTGTGCCTGTTCCCTTTGTCCCATGGTACTTTGCTTGTCCGAGGTTTGATCATCGGTATACAATATACCTAGTCCGTCCTCGTTCTCAACAAACAAGTTTACTCGTTCCCGTGATATTACAACTCCGTGACCTAGTCACACGTTTGCAAACTTTATGATGCAATATCACCGAGTGGGCCCAGAGTACCTATCCGTCACACGGATTGACAAATCCCGCTTTGATCTATTTGCATACTCATCAACCATCTATTTCGGAATACCCAAAGTGCACCGTTATGGCCAGCATATTTCAATCAGGCGGTGGGATACAAATCAAAGTCTCCTCATAGATGACAATTACGTATGATCATTACGGTCAAAGGATCTGGTCACTACGTTATAGTTATCGCAATGTCGAACTATGTGACTTGATCACATCGCAACACTTCTGGTGGGTGTATGTCCATCATATCATTATCCAATGATACGACTCCATTGTCAACAGACGCCATTGTCTCATGATCAGGAAACCTTGATCATCAATCGCCCAATGGACTAGTATACTAGGGTTAACTAGGGACCTGGTTGTTTGTATACTACACCTGTATTAATGTTTCCGCTTAATACAGTTCTAGCATAGTATCAAACGTATTATGAACTAATGGAATATGCTCGATAAAACATATTTTATTTGCCTCTAGGGCACATTCCCAACAGTCTCCCACTTGCACTAGAGTACAAATAATCTAGTTGCATTTTCTCTGGATCATAACTCGTTATTGATCATGCTTGCCCGTGGAAGAGGTTGTATCAACGGTCTGGGTACCATTCAGAACCGTATGTCCTTTTGCAAATCATAATGTCACCTAATTTGACATTCCTTCATTATCCACTATAATGATGAGGTATATATTTTGGCGATGAAGTGAGACTTCGTTTGCTGT
Organism: Bromus sterilis; assembly: GCA_950022295.1. Classification (NCBI taxonomy): domain Eukaryota; kingdom Viridiplantae; phylum Streptophyta; class Magnoliopsida; order Poales; family Poaceae; genus Bromus; species Bromus sterilis. The sequence goes on from OX465596.1 coordinate 14,971,633, forward strand.
GTCATAGCAATGACATCCGGTGGGTCACGCGGACTTTCCCATAGTCATGCACACTTGAAACTCACTCAATCAGAAGTCTAACTTCTTAAGCCATAATATAACTCCTGCTACTTCTAAAGCAGCCACATCAATGTAGATTCAATCCTTAGTGCATTGTATGCAACTTTGATGTCTAACCAAGTTTCTTTCAACTTAGGCATTCATTAGTATGATATCTCAATTTTCTAGGTTAGTGTCAAAACTTGAACCAACATAACATTTATGGTCAAGTCTACTATCCTTTTCAAATTTGAGATGTATCCTCAGTTCTCTCCAGACACTGAAGGATAAACTTAACTCTTTGTTCAATGATTTACTCATAAATCATATCACAACATGTTCTTACTACTAAGAACTTGGGTCACATTACGTCGAGTACATAACTCTGGTTTTATATGAAAGAACCTATGACAAAGGCATAGAGGATCCAGCACATCCATTTCTTTCATTAACCATTAACCATTGTTCTTGTACTGATATTAACTCAATACTTCTCTTGGATATACAAGTAAGGACCACTTCTTGACTTGTCCCATTCTGAACTCCTTCAGAATCTTATCCAGGAAAGTATTACGACTCAATGTTATTAAACACATATCTATCTTAATAGATCTTCAATGCTTAATACTTTATTCATCTTCATTTATGAACGATTCAAATAATCATTAACACAAACTGCACCATTCATAATATGTTATCCATATATGAGAATGTTATCATGCTCCCACTCAAATATGTCATGCACATATTAAGTTATAGGATAACACTCATATTGCTCCCACTCAAATATGTCAGCCACATATAAGACAAGGATAACATCCACATGGCTCCCACTTAGATATGTCAGACACATATTAAGTTCAGGATACTAACCACATGGCTCCTACTCAAATATGTCATTTACATATAAGGCTAGGATAATACTCCCATAGCTCCCACTCAAAATATGTCGTCTACATATATCAAGTTTCAGGAAACTATTCAGCTCCCACTCAGTTTCATGCAAATGCATGTTTCCTCGATATTTTGGCTAAGTCCAAAATCCTTTGATCATTCATCAAATCGAGAATTCAGTTTACGAGACACTAGTATCCATATGTTTTTCCAAAACCTTCTGGTTGTACCAATTACAACACTTCTTCAAATACAGGATTTGAGGAAGTCACGGTATTGATAACAATCCTGGATCAATCGTAGTGAATATCCCTTTGATTCAAGCATTGCTACACATTGTAGTCAACCCATTGAATTTGTCAGAAACAATCTTTGTGACAAACCAATCTTGACGTCCCTTTGATGTTCACATTTATTCCTCATAACTCTGAAGTTATTGTGAATATCAAGTAACCTCCTTATTTGATAAGATTCAAGCAATCTTAAATGTAACTCAACATAGGATTTCATGACTCATAGTCATATCTCGTACTTAGGTCCACCATCGCTTCTTTGTAGTTCGTAGGAATGTCTTGTTCCATTAACATGACAAGTGAATCATGAATATCATTTTGTATCAAGGGCAAATATATATTCTTGAATCCTACCTTTCTTAGTAAAAGCTTTCTTCAAAACATCATGATCTTTATCATTAGTTTCTCCTCTTATTGTAGAGTTTTTCTTCCAGAACATATTCCGTTGCACTACTCTGACATTTGGAGGCAAGGTCAATTACCTTGGTTGAACTTTCACTTTTCTTCCATTACCACATTTATCAAGAACAATTCTTGACAAACACCAAACATAGCAATACAAGTTTTGCTCCTTTTGGTTCTAGTTGTGGAAGATGCATCCATAGTTGTCTAAGGATACACTACAAAGATAATTTATCTTACATAAATCAAGCTTCCTAGAAACCACAATATACCATGACATATATAGTGTTGGTTTCCACGAACTCAGATGGTTCCCTATGCTGAAGTGAGTGTTTGCATATTAAATTAATAACTCTAAACAATAACGTAACTTGGTAAGAGATAACTTAGACCATACACTTTTTCATAGAATATGATCACAATGTTCAGGCACGTCAATCATATTGAAGTGTCTCAAGACATTGCAAATTGTGGAACAACTTTCACACAAGTCTTTATGCCCAAGACTAACTCAAAACATTTGTCACTTTGATCAAATCGTAGAGACTTGTTTTTCTTGTTAATTTAATATCCATTTTTACTCTGAAATTGTCGGGACCCGGGGTTAGCGTATGCAAGTACAGTTAAGACATAGTCATATGGAGAGCCGAGAACCGCACCCACTTGTCTAAGCAGACAAGGCCAAGCACTGAACATTCTCGGAGAGCATCGTACGTGAGGGGCATCCCATCCAGGCCGGATGATCAACTGTAATGGGTCCTCATCGTACGCACACAAGTCTACTGATATGGGTGGTGAACTCCCATATTCAAAGACAAGTCGCCTCAACCATACTATCGACTATCTCTAGACTCTTACATAGACTTACTCCAGCCCGATCACTTAGTCGGGGTCTAGGGCGGGCTCGATCATACCACAAAGTGTGCCCGAGACCGAGTCTCGAACAATCGCGTCGCGATGCCCCAAGCTGCACACATCTAAGGGCCACTTGGTGTATGAAAGACCGCCAGCCAGAACACAACTAAGGTCTCGAAAACCCATACAATGACATGCATGTTATAAACATACATGCAGCACACATGCCTTGTATGAACAGCAGGTACCATTGCAATTCTCTACAAAGTGTACAATTTATTTATAACTCTTATAGAGTACAAACAGAGATCACATACATGTGATCCAACATTACAACACAGAACGGAAGCAAATTATGTCTGAGTACAGACAAGTTTAACAAATGGCTTAAGAAGCCTTATTCAAACATAAAGCCCTCCACGAGGGAACCAGTCTGCTGACTGGGACTAGACTAGCTTAACTTCAGTCGTCCAGCTCGATGAAGAAGCCACCTTCGGGGTCAGTGGCGTCATCTAAAACATATATTAAGCAAACGTGAGTACAAAGGCGTACTCAGCAAGACTTACATAGGAGCTATACTACTCATGCACATGTATCAAGGTAAAGGGGGGGGGGTGGGGTTCACTTGCAGAAATGCCAGCTTTGACTTGGCTAGTCCTGAACTACGAGTACCAGACTTGAGGTAAGAAGCGTACACGAGTCCACTACTTTCACCAAACAAATACACCACTATGGTGCCTTCCTCGACTTCCCCACGAGAAAGCACGCCATAGCACTCACACTTATCTTGGTGTGTTTTAGAAGTATCCGGTTCAAGTTATCTAATAATCAAGCTAAGCTTTCCAAGTAGTCCATAACCGCGGACGCGGCTATTCAAATAGTTTTGATAACCTTGCAAGGGTGTACCGCTACACACACATGATCATCATTTACCGCCTTTGATCTCGACACCATTCAAGGGGTGCCAGCGAGGATGCTCACCACAACTGTTGCCTCATAGCCTATCTAGTCCAAGAAAGCCGCCTACTTGGGTTGGCTACCACAATCGTGAACCCGGCCGGTTTACCGAAGTGGACCCAAGCGATGTGTGCGTGGTGCATAAGCCGGTCTCGGGTGAGCCGTTCTCTCACTTAGCATCCAGGCCACAAGCCTACCAGAACTCCGAACTACTGCGACATCTGGACATCGAAAGGGATGAGTTAATAGGTTGAGAGGGGTCAGTGAGCCCAATGTGTGGTTGTACTCTTCATCTTGGATCACCACACAAGAACTCGGACTTAGGGCGGTGTTCAACGAGACAACCCACCGTGTACTCCTACACAGCCTCTCATCGTTCACCTTGTATTAGGGTCGATTCACCAACACTTTTCTACCATCAGCAACATGATTATTCCCATCCCGACTCACATCACAGTAACAACATGGTATCATACTAAGCATGCAATAAGCGATAACATTTGCAGGGGCCACATGATATCAACCAACTCCTACATTTGCTAGGATTGTGGTTTGCTTACTACTGTGTCAAAAGATAGGTCATGCAAAGGAATGGGTTCATCTATGCGGTAGAAACGAAGCATGGTGATCATCCTATACAATGCATAAGCGAGACATGAGAGGGAAGTGGGATTTTATCGACATGATCAATGAGGTTTTGCTTGCCTTGCTGACGAGGTTCGAGCTCTGGATCTTCAGCGAAGGGGGTGACCTCTTGCTCCGGTTCAACCTCTACTCGACAAGCAAAGTACAAAGTAGCAATCAATATGAATGCAATGCTCAAGCACATGATAGAATGTTTAAGCTTGAAGTACAAGTTTGATGTGTGAGGCAATTCCATTTAAGTGGAATATATTGCATTTTTAAAATGCAAATTCAAATTCCACATTTGAATTCAACATTAATCAAGTTACATGTGATATAGTTTGATCAATTTGAATTAATTTCAAATGTGTATGATATGCCTCTGAAGTGTAGGTGAAATGTAGCATTTTGCCATGGTTCAAGTTGTAAAATTATTTGAATTGAATTTGATTTAATTTCATTTAAATCAAATAGCAAATGCTACTGATCACATTTTAAATTCAACTCAAACAGAGTTGAAAGTTGCATATTTGGAAAGATAATTTTCTCCTGATCATTTTTCATATATTATTTGTCCAATTTGGAGTTAATATGAATTTTCTATGAATTTCCAAAGTTTGGGGTATTTTCTGGAATTTCTGGATTAAACAATTTTGATTTATTGCGTCAGCAGAGGGGTTTGACCAGTCAAACTGACTAGGGGGTCCCACTGGTCAGTGACACAGGTTTAATCCCGTGTTGAATAAGTCAACAGGGGGATTAGGGGGGTGCTGGGCCCACCTGTAAGCGACTCTGGGGGTGGGTTTAGTGGTTAACCACCATGGCCACGTCAGGCCTGCCGGCGGCTAGTCGCCGGCGACCTGGCCATGGCGGCGCTGCACGGGGAGATCGATTCCGGCCACGGGAGAGCACGGGGAGGGCACCAATCGACGTAGAAGCGTCTCGCGCATCCTCTGGAGGCGACGGGGGTCCTCGGGGTGGTCGGGAACGACGACGGCGACGTCTCCGGCGGCAGCAGTACGGCGACGAGGTCGTAGTCGACACTAGGAAGCACGGATCGAGCTGATTTCACTTGCGTTCGAAAGCTGGCATGACCAGGGGTTAAACGCACGCTCTGGACGAGTCGAAGGGGCACAGGGGCGACCTCGAGCTCATCCATGGCGGCGACGAGCTACGGCTTCCATGGTGGATTCGGCTAGGACGAGCAAACGAAGGGGAAAACAGGGGGTTCTCACGCGCAAGCTCACCCTGAACGCAGTCGAGGTGGTGGCGCAGGCTGAGGTGATTCAACGGCGGCGGATTCGACGACTTGCTCCACGGCGGCCGGCGGGAGCTCGAGGAAGAACTCGACGTCTACACTGGCTCCGGGCTCGATTCCTTCTGCTTGAAGACGAAGTCGAGGACGAGGAGTACGATGGACTTGCTGGCTTGAGCTCTAGGGCACGGTGGCCACGTCGTCCACGGCGGTGCGCTCCGGTGAGGCTTCGGGCGGCGACGGATCGGGTGCGGGAGGAGGAGGAAGACGATGAGGAGGGGGGGGAATGGATGCGGCTTGCTCCAGGGAGGCTCCAGGTGCGAGAAGAGGGCACGGGGCGGCCTGGAAGCACACGGCGGCGACGTGTCGTCCTCGGCTCGCTCGGTGGCATTCCACCGAGCAGCTTGGGAGCGCGGAAGGTGGAAGAAGACCTCCCTGCCCTTGTGGGCCGGTTGGGCTGGGGTGGGCTGGCTTCGCTCAGGCGACAGGTAAGGTTTTTCTGATTTCTGTTTAATCTTTCCTTTCTGTTTTTCTGTAATTTGTTCTGTTTAGCTAAAAAAAAATAGCTAAACATTTTATTAAATGCTGAAAACTTTTATGTGGCCTTATAATAATATAAACTAGCCACTCATAAACTTTCAACATTTTTAAAATCCAAATGATTTGAATTTTAATTCAAATAGGGTGATTTCTTTATTTCCAAGGTACTGTTTGAATATTTGAAAAATCTATGAGCATGGGATGGGTCCCACATCACTTGATATGTGATCACACTCATTTATAAGACTTTTCAAAACTCTAACATGAATTTTTGGAAAATATTTTTATCTGGCCTTTTGAATTAATTCATCTGGGGGGTGTTCCTTCTCCCATTTGGAGTTTGAATTTGATTTTCAAGGTTTCTTTTTGAAACTTTTGCATGATGCAAAGGTACTAGCTAACCCTAGCACATACCTAACAGAGGGATCTGACAACTCGCCCCCACTCAAAAGAATCTCGTCCCGAGATTCAGAAGTCTGCGGGAGGAAGGAAGGGTACTCGGCACTGAGACGGTCTTCTCTCTCCCACGTGGCTTCTCTTTCAGAGTGGTGTGACCATTGCACTTTCAGAAACCTAATCTTCTGACGACGAGTGACACGCTCTGCTGAATCAAGAATACGAACGGGGTATTCTCGATAAGAAAGGTCATCTTGAAGATCAAGCGTTTCATGGTCGACTTCGCGGATGGGGTCCTTGAAGCAACGCCTGAGTTGGGACACATGGAATACATCGTGTACTCGGGAAAGGTGCGGGGGTAGTTCAAGTTGGTAGGCAACTTCTCCACGTTTAGCTAGAATGCGGAAAGGTCCGATGTAACGTGGGGCCAACTTGCCTTTGATACCGAAACGTTGGGTTCCCTTCAGAGGAGTAACCCGGAGGTAAGCCTTCTCATCCAGATTGTAGCTCTCTTGCCTATGATGACGATCATAGTAGCTTTTCTGACGAGACTGGGCTGCTTTCAATTGATCACGAACAATGCGAACTTGCTCTTCTGCTTCCTTGATCATATCCGGTCCAAAGAATTGTCTTTCACCGGTTTCAGACCAGTTTAGTGGTGTTCGACATCGTCGTCCATACAGGAGTTCAAAAGGAGCCATGTTCAGACTAGATTGAAAACTATTGTTATAAGCAAATTCGGCAAATGGAAGAGAATTATCCCAATTCTTCCCGAATGAGATAACACAAGCTCTGAGCATGTCTTCAAGAATCTGGTTAACCCTTTCGACTTGACCGCTAGACTGAGGATGGAAAGCCGTACTAAAGGAGAGATGAGTTCCCAAAGCACGTTGGAAGCTTCCCCAAAATCTAGAGGTGAAAAGGCTACCACGATCAGAATTGATTTCCAAAGGAACACCGTGAAGGGATACAATTCTGGAGATGTACAAGTCCGCCAACTGGCTAGCAGTTATAGACTCGCGAACCGGAAGGAAGTGAGCAACTTTGGAAAGCCTGTCTATGACAACGAAGATGGCATTGTTTCCTTTTTGGGTTCTTGGAAAGCCGGTGATGAAGTCCATACCGACTTTGTCCCATTTCCACTCGGGAATAGACAAAGGTTGAAGTGTACCAGCAGGTCTTTGATGTTCTGCCTTAATGCGACGACAAGCATCACATTCGGCAACAAATTGAGCAATGTCTCTCTTCATCCTAGTCCACCAAAATCTCTGGCGTAGATCTCGGTACATTTTCGTGCTACCGGGATGAATTGAGAGGGGTGTGTCATGGGCTTCTTTGAGGATGAGTTGCCTTAGTTCCTTATTCTTAGGTACTACCAAACGATTTTCAAAGAATACCGTTCCTTTGTTATCTGTGGAGAAACATTTAGCAACTCCGCTAGCAATGTTCTCTTTGATCCGGCGAACACCTCGTGCACGCCTTTGGGCAACTAAGATTTGATCCTCAAGAGTTGGTTTCGCCACCAAGGTTGAAAGATAGCCATGAGGAACAATTTCAAGATTGAGCTTGCGAAAGTTCTCATGAAGAAGTGGTTGATACTGCCGTAACATGAGGTTGTTACAGTACGACTTACGACTTAGTGCATCAGCCATGACATTGGCTTTGCCTGGGGTGTAAGAAATTGCTACGTCGTAATCTTTTATCAACTCAATCCAGCGTCTTTGCCTGAGATTAAGATCTGGCTGGGTGAAAATATATTTGAGGCTTTGGTGGTCGGAATAAATCTCACAACGATTACCAAGGAGGTAATGTCGCCAAGTTGTTAGAGCATGAACTACGGCAGCGAGTTCAAGGTCATGGGTAGGATAGTTCTCTTCATGTGGCCGCAACTGGCGTGAAGCATAAGCTACCACATGTCGATCTTGCAGAAGTATGCATCCTATCCCTTGCCGTGAGGCATCACAATAGATCTCGAAATCCCTTTTTGTGTCTGGAGGTGCAAGCACGGGTGCAGAAGTTAATCTTCTTTTTAGCTCTTGAAAGCTTTCCTCGCACTTGGGATTCCATAAGAATTTCTTATCTTTCTTGAGGAGTTCAGTTAGAGGCTTTGCAACTTTAGAAAAGTTCTCGACGAAGCGTCGGCAATAGCTGGCTAGGCCAAGAAAACTCCTAACTTGCTTAACCGATTCAGGTGGAGTCCAGTCAAGGACGGCCTGAACTCTCTCGGGATTCACAGCAATGCCTTTTGCAGAAATCACGTGGCCTAAGTAGGTCACTTCTGGTAGCCAGAATTCACACTTGGAGAATTTAGCGTACAGGCGATGCTTTCTAAGTTTCATCAATACCAGCCTTAAGTGTTCGGCATGATCCTTTTCGTTCTTCGAGTAGATGAGAATATCATCAAGATAAACTACAACAAATTTATCTAGGTACTCCATGAAGATCGAATTCATCAAGCGTGAGAATGTGGCGGGGGCATTGGTTAAACCAAAGGACATGACGGTGTACTCGTAAAGACCATAACGAGTAGTAAAAGCCGTTTTGGGAATGTCCTCGTTTCGGATTCTGATCTGATGATAACCTAATCTCAAATCCATCTTGGAGAAGACGGAGGATCCTGCAAGTTGATCATAAAGATCATTGATCCTGGGTAGTGGGTATTTGTTCTTTATCGTCGCTAAATTTAGCGGGCGATAATCTACGCACATCCTTTCTGTTCCATCTTTCTTCTTTACGAACAGAACGGGGCAACCCCATGGCGATGAGCTAGGGCGGATGAAGCCTTTCGCCAACGAAGCATCCAGTTGGGTTTTTAGCTCAGCTAACTCATGTGGGGCCATTTTATATGGGCGTTTGGAAATTGGTGCGGTTCCTGGAACAAGATCCACTATAAACTCTACACATCTGTCGGGTGGCATGCCCGGCAGCTCTTCAGGAAAAACATCCGGGAAGTCACGAACCACCGGAATATCTTCAAGTTCGGGAAGGGGAAGTACATTCAAGGAATGCACTTGGGTTCTTGTTCTGGGTGAGGTATAGCTAATGGTTTTGCCTGAAGGGTGGGTGAGTTTCACGGATTTGCCTTTGCAATCCAGATAGGCATTCTGTCTTGATAGCCAATCCATGCCAAGGATGACATCAATGTCTGAAGACTTGAGGGCTATGAGTGAAGCAAGGAATACTAAACCCTCAATTGAAATTTGATTACCATGGCTCACTCTATTAGTTTGCCATCTTGACCCTGGAGTTTGAATAATCATTGGGGTGGACAATTCGACAAAGGGTAACTCATGACGAAGTGCATAACTTTCCGACATGAATGAATGAGATGCTCCTGGGTCGAAAAGAACGGAAGTAGGAACAAAATTGACTGGGAGCGTACCAAGAATGACGTCAGTGGTGTCGTCAGTCTCTTCGGCGGCAATCTGGTTCAGACGTCCACGATTGACTGGAGGAGCAGGTTTGGCGGTGTAGACCTTCTGGGGTGGCTTGCCACGACCATTGTTGTTGTTGTTGCCTCCGGCACGTGGTGGAGCATTCTGGTGCTGGACTTGGTTCTGGGGGCACTCGCGAGAGTAGTGGCCTGCCTGACCACACTTGTAGCAAGCTCCGAAAACAGTGCGTGGAGCTGGGTTGTTTGGTGGAGCTGGGTGGAACTGGGTGGGTGGACTAGGCGCCGAATAGGATGGCCTCGGTGGGTTGTTCTGGCGGAACATGCTATTGGGAATCCAGATCTTGCGCTTCTGAGAGCCAGAATTGGATGAACCTTCCTCTCTAGGGTGTTTGCGAAAGTCATTGGGGGTGTTCATGTCCTCTGCCTTGATGGCCTTGTTGACAAGGACCTGGAATGTGGCAAAGTCATGAAGATTGAGCTCGCGGCGGAGTCCACTATTGAGGCCACGACGGAACCTCTCTTGTTTCTTGGAGTCGGTGGAGACTTCTTCGGTGGCATAACGAGCAAGTCGGTTGAACTCACGACTAAACTCGTCAACTGTTCTTCTGCCTTGAGTGAGGTTACAGAATTCCTCACGCTTGCGGTCCATGAGACCTTTGGGGATGTGGTGCTCGCGGAAAGAGGTACAGAACTCCTCCCAAGATGCAGGTGGTCCAACTGGGCGCATATTTAGAAAATTCTCCCACCAAGAGCTCGCGGCACCTTCGAGGTGATAGGTGGCATAATTGACCTTGTCGCCATCTGCAACATGGCCGGCTTGGAGCTTCCTCTCGATGCTGCGAAGCCAGTCATCGGCGTCAAGGGGCTCGGTGGAGTAACTAAAAACTGGGGGATGAAGCCGGATGAAGTCATTCAGAGACACCAGCTCATTGCGCTGCTGAGTGGTGTTGCGTGCGATGACTTCCAACAGGTGGTGAGAGTCACGGCGGTTCCTCTCGACCTCCATCAGAACTTGGGCCATCGTGGGTGGGGGTGGAAGGTTATCTTCCTCCTGGTGGTTCCCACGACCTTGGTTACGACCAATCTGGCCACGTGTTCCTTGAGACATCCTGAAGGTGGAAAACCAAAGTCAAACAGAGTTGATTTCAAGAGTCTAATCAAGGTATTGAAGTACTGGAAGGATTACAGAGCAAAGGAAGTAATCATCTTGACAACATGGTGATAAAGCATACAAGCCATATATTCACAAGCTGTCATACAAACCATACAACGTTTTAGTACAAGCACCAAGCTAATACAAACGTGATGAAGATGATACATCCTTCAGAGGCACTCTGACTTCCTATACATTATTTATCTAAGCCTCTGGAACTTAGACACCTTGCTTACAATATACTATGATACTACTAAATCCTCACTAAGTAAGACCACAGGCGGTCTCACTCATCTCCATCTCCATAGTAGTCCTCGTAAAAGTTACCCGCGTATCCCGGTAGCTGGAGGTGACCATCGGAAAACACGGAGGCTTGTGGACCCTGATATCCATTTGGGCAAGGATGGGGCCTAGGTCCAGTGTAGGGTGGAAGCAAAGGACCACGGGGTGGAAAAATTCCTCCAATCTCGGGCCAAGCAACTCGAGAAGGCATCTGGGTCCTCACTGGATAGATCGCATCATACTCAACTGATCCCACGCTCACAAAGGGTGCCAAGAGCGTCAGTGCTCGGTACAGACGAACACGGGTGGCGTGGAGCTCAAAACGGAGAGCGCGTGCATCACGATCTCTGTCACTAGCAAACCTAGCAGTCACCTGGAGTGCTGGATCCTCTGCGGAGTGGTCTGAGTAGAGTCCGGTGTAATATCCCTCTTCTCCTGGAAGTGCAGCTGGGATATAGCGGAATGAAGTCTCTCTCAGCAAAGTGTGCTCCTCTCTCAGCAGTGTGATACATGAGTATGCAGCATCCTGCACAGCCATGTTCTCGGTAACGCCGATGCCATGTCCAAAGTGGATAGGCTGGGTGACTCCAACGTGGTGTGGGTAGATCCGGACACTGCAGTGAAACTGCGTCTGGTTGAAGTCGTGAAACTGCTCCTCGATGGTGTACTCAGGGTACCATCGATATCCCACGTAGGACATCATCTCGATCAACGTGGCGGGATGGCCACGCACACCGAGGCACCTGGTCAAACGAACAATCTGCCGAGGGGGAAGATCTGCCATCTGAAACAGAAGGCAGGAGTTTGCAAATGCATCAGATTATATGACAAACCTGGAATGACTCGGACAGCATAACGGCTGTAATTGTAAGAAATGACAATTTCTTTCAATATGCAAACAGCACTTACATAATATGATGTAAGAAATCAGCATTACAACAATGCTAGGAAAACCTGACACAACTTTCCTACAGCTATAAGGAAGCAAACAACGAGATGTTCTAGTCAGACAGAGGAGAGCCTAGTCCTATCTTCCCGTAGAACAAGATGAGGGTGACTCAGAACTCAGAACGAAGGGGGTAAGGAGAAAAATGAAGCCTTACGTTGTTCCCTTATATACCCAGAGTAACTATATAACTATAGCAAGCTAGACTCAACTTCGGCCAAGGCTACTAGTCCTACAGTCAGTCCTGCTCTGATACCAAGTCTGTCGGGACCCGGGGTTAGCGTATGCAAGTACAGTTAAGACATAGTCATATGGAGAGCCGAGAACCGCACCCACTTGTCTAAGCAGACAAGGCCAAGCACTGAACATTCTCGGAGAGCATCGTACGTGAGGGGCATCCCATCCAGGCCGGATGATCAACTGTAATGGGTCCTCATCGTACGCACACAAGTCTACTGATATGGGTGGTGAACTCCCATATTCAAAGACAAGTCGCCTCAACCATACTATCGACTATCTCTAGACTCTTACATAGACTTACTCCAGCCCGATCACTTAGTCGGGGTCTAGGGCGGGCTCGATCATACCACAAAGTGTGCCCGAGACCGAGTCTCGAACAATCGCATCGCGATGCCCCAAGCTGCACACATCTAAGGGCCACTTGGTGTATGAAAGACCGCCAGCCAGAACACAACTAAGGTCTCGAAAACCCATACAATGACATGCATGTTATAAACATACACGCAGCACACATGCCTTGTATGAACAGCAGGTACCATTGCAATTCTCTACAAAGTGTACAATTTATTTATAACTCTTATAGAGTACAAACAGAGATCACATACATGTGATCCAACATTACAACACAGAACGGAAGCAAATTATGTCTGAGTACAGACAAGTTTAACAAATGGCTTAAGAAGCCTTATTCAAACATAAAGCCCTCCACGAGGGAACCAGTCTGCTGACTGGGACTAGACTAGCTTAACTTCAGTCGTCCAGCTCGATGAAGAATCCACCTTCGGGGTCAGTGGCGTCATCTAAAACATATATTAAGCAAACGTGAGTACAAAGGCGTACTCAGCAAGACTTACATAGGAGCTATACTACTCATGCACATGTATCAAGGTAAAGGGGGGGGGTGGGGTTCACTTGCAGAAATGCCAGCTTTGACTTGGCTAGTCCTGAACTACGAGTACCAGACTTGAGGTAAGAAGCGTACACGAGTCCACTACTTTCACCAAACAAATACACCACTATGGTGCCTTCCTCGACTTCCCCACGAGAAAGCACGCCATAGCACTCACACTTATCTTGGTGTGTTTTAGAAGTATCCGGTTCAAGTTATCTAATAATCAAGCTAAGCTTTCCAAGTAGTCCATAACCGCGGACGCGGCTATTCAAATAGTTTTGATAACCTTGCAAGGGTGTACCGCTACACACACATGATCATCATTTACCGCCTTTGATCTCGACACCATTCAAGGGGTGCCAGCGAGGATGCTCACCACAACTGTTGCCTCATAGCCTATCTAGTCCAAGAAAGCCGCCTACTTGGGTTGGCTACCACAATCGTGAACCCGGCCGGTTTACCGAAGTGGACCCAAGCGATGTGTGCGTGGTGCATAAGCCGGTCTCGGGTGAGCCGTTCTCTCACTTAGCATCCAGGCCACAAGCCTACCAGAACTCCGAACTACTGCGACATCTGGACATCGAAAGGGATGAGTTAATAGGTTGAGAGGGGTCAGTGAGCCCAATGTGTGGTTGTACTCTTCATCTTGGATCACCACACAAGAACTCGGACTTAGGGCGGTGTTCAACGAGACAACCCACCGTGTACTCCTACACAGCCTCTCATCGTTCACCTTGTATTAGGGTCGATTCACCAACACTTTTCTACCATCAGCAACATGATTATTCCCATCCCGACTCACATCACAGTAACAACATGGTATCATACTAAGCATGCAATAAGCGATAACATTTGCAGGGGCCACATGATATCAACCAACTCCTACATTTGCTAGGATTGTGGTTTGCTTACTACTGTGTCAAAAGATAGGTCATGCAAAGGAATGGGTTCATCTATGCGGTAGAAACGAAGCATGGTGATCATCCTATACAATGCATAAGCGAGACATGAGAGGGAAGTGGGATTTTATCGACATGATCAATGAGGTTTTGCTTGCCTTGCTGACGAGGTTCGAGCTCTGGATCTTCAGCGAAGGGGGTGACCTCTTGCTCCGGTTCAACCTCTACTCGACAAGCAAAGTACAAAGTAGCAATCAATATGAATGCAATGCTCAAGCACATGATAGAATGTTTAAGCTTGAAGTACAAGTTTGATGTGTGAGGCAATTCCATTTAAGTGGAATATATTGCATTTTTAAAATGCAAATTCAAATTCCACATTTGAATTCAACATTAATCAAGTTACATGTGATATAGTTTGATCAATTTGAATTAATTTCAAATGTGTATGATATGCCTCTGAAGTGTAGGTGAAATGTAGCATTTTGCCATGGTTCAAGTTGTAAAATTATTTGAATTGAATTTGATTTAATTTCATTTAAATCAAATAGCAAATGCTACTGATCACATTTTAAATTCAACTCAAACAGAGTTGAAAGTTGCATATTTGGAAAGATAATTTTCTCCTGATCATTTTTCATATATTATTTGTCCAATTTGGAGTTAATATGAATTTTCTATGAATTTCCAAAGTTTGGGGTATTTTCTGGAATTTCTGGATTAAACAATTTTGATTTATTGCGTCAGCAGAGGGGTTTGACCAGTCAAACTGACTAGGGGGTCCCACTGGTCAGTGACACAGGTTTAATCCCGTGTTGAATAAGTCAACAGGGGGATTAGGGGGGTGCTGGGCCCACCTGTAAGCGACTCTGGGGGTGGGTTTAGTGGTTAACCACCATGGCCACGTCAGGCCTGCCGGCGGCTAGTCGCCGGCGACCTGGCCATGGCGGCGCTGCACGGGGAGATCGATTCCGGCCACGGGAGAGCACGGGGAGGGCACCAATCGACGTAGAAGCGTCTCGCGCATCCTCTGGAGGCGACGGGGGTCCTCGGGGTGGTCGGGAACGACGACGGCGACGTCTCCGGCGGCAGCAGTACGGCGACGAGGTCGTAGTCGACACTAGGAAGCACGGATCGAGCTGATTTCACTTGCGTTCGAAAGCTGGCATGACCAGGGGTTAAACGCACGCTCTGGACGAGTCGAAGGGGCACAGGGGCGACCTCGAGCTCATCCATGGCGGCGACGAGCTACGGCTTCCATGGTGGATTCGGCTAGGACGAGCAAACGAAGGGGAAAACAGGGGGTTCTCACGCGCAAGCTCACCCTGAACGCAGTCGAGGTGGTGGCGCAGGCTGAGGTGATTCAACGGCGGCGGATTCGACGACTTGCTCCACGGCGGCCGGCGGGAGCTCGAGGAAGAACTCGACGTCTACACTGGCTCCGGGCTCGATTCCTTCTGCTTGAAGACGAAGTCGAGGACGAGGAGTACGATGGACTTGCTGGCTTGAGCTCTAGGGCACGGTGGCCACGTCGTCCACGGCGGTGCGCTCCGGTGAGGCTTCGGGCGGCGACGGATCGGGTGCGGGAGGAGGAGGAAGACGATGAGGAGGGGGGGGAATGGATGCGGCTTGCTCCAGGGAGGCTCCAGGTGCGAGAAGAGGGCACGGGGCGGCCTGGAAGCACACGGCGGCGACGTGTCGTCCTCGGCTCGCTCGGTGGCATTCCACCGAGCAGCTTGGGAGCGCGGAAGGTGGAAGAAGACCTCCCTGCCCTTGTGGGCCGGTTGGGCTGGGGTGGGCTGGCTTCGCTCAGGCGACAGGTAAGGTTTTTCTGATTTCTGTTTAATCTTTCCTTTCTGTTTTTCTGTAATTTGTTCTGTTTAGCTAAAAAAAAAATAGCTAAACATTTTATTAAATGCTGAAAACTTTTATGTGGCCTTATAATAATATAAACTAGCCACTCATAAACTTTCAACATTTTTAAAATCCAAATGATTTGAATTTTAATTCAAATAGGATGATTTCTTTATTTCCAAGGTACTGTTTGAATATTTGAAAAATCTATGAGCATGGGATGGGTCCCACATCACTTGATATGTGATCACACTCATTTATAAGACTTTTCAAAACTCTAACATGAATTTTTGGAAAATATTTTTATCTGGCCTTTTGAATTAATTCATCTGGGGGGTGTTCCTTCTCCCATTTGGAGTTTGAATTTGATTTTCAAGGTTTCTTTTTGAAACTTTTGCATGATGCAAAGGTACTAGCTAACCCTAGCACATACCTAACAGAGGGATCTGACAGAAATCCCTTTTGATCATATCAAACTATTTCAGACTCATGTTTCATTAGTGAATACAAATATTCATCTAAGTCCACATACGAAGTTCACGAAATAATGAAATTCACCACATGCTGACATACGATACATCACAATGTATGATACTCAACAATCAGTACACAATCTGTTTTACCAGAATGCGAGGTTTTAGTCATCTCACCTCAAAGGCATGGTTTGTATATGTCAAGAGATCAAGTATCTTAAGACATCATCATACCATTCATGACTTAAACTGTAGTGTCATTATTTAGCCTGGATATTTCTTGGCATTACAATATTTCTTATAAATGATCAAACAACTATCATCAATATAAGAATAGCTCATTCATAATCGTAATGTGACCATAATAGATATCATTCATAAAAGGAGAACAACTGACTTGTTTCTCACTAATATGAATAATTGTCTTCGCGAGATGCAAGACACACTAATAAAGTCCTCATTCAAACGATCATAAAATTTATTCATATATTAATCAATTGATAGATGTAGAGGGAGAGTGTTGTCGACCATCAACTACCTTGATTACCGTCAGCACACATTGTCACCTCATCCCTTCCAAGCCACTCTTAAGCAGTAAGTTCAAGCATCGAATACTTAATCAACCGCAATTAGTGTTTCGTGGGGAAAGACATTTATAACTTGTATATCAAATATACTTTCTCCGTCAATGACCATTCCTGCATTGGTTCTACTCTTAAAGTTCTTAACTTTAACCATGACCTCATGACAGGTGAACGATTCTCCTTCATGACATAGTCCAGACATGGTCTTTGTAACTAGGAGGAAGCGGATGTAACTCCCTAGTTATTTCAAAGTAACCAGTCATTCAGTAGTCCAAGTTATACACAAGGTGTTCCATGTATCTTATACAATTTCCAAGTGACTTTCTCAGCAGGTTGTTCCTTCCACCATAGTTGAAAGAAACCCCGTCCATATACTCATATTCCATTTCTCTGATTTGTGACCAAGTGCTTTCAAGTTCACCTAGCACGTCATACGTGTTGGTTAACATGCATTCACAATTCAGACTCATAGAATGAAGTATGGTGTATTGGACAGTCATTCATAAGTGACGGTGAGTACGATACTCATCATCATCTTCCTTGAATACGGAGTTATCAGGTGTATCTCCTAGCAGTTCTTCGTATTATGTTTAACAAGTCATTACTAACGAGTATGTCTCTAATGGTGTTGGTACACATCAATGAAGTAAGACCCATTTACCTTAAGTTCTATCATACTAAAAGAGCCATAGTTCTAAACATTGGTATGACGTTATCTACAATGATATTTGCAAAGACATGAAGATTAAGTTCATAATATGGAGTTCATGTTTCAAAAACAATTCTGGAACTCCCACTCAGACAAACATCCCTCATAGTTTGTTCTAAGTGATTACACGATCCTTGAAGAACATACCTCCCCCGTGTGACACGACCATCAGTATGTTGTTCAAGGTAGGCCATCATGCCAATCACATCATCTATGTGACTCATGCTCGACCTTTCGGTCTCTTGTGTCCCGAGGCCATGTCTGCACATGCCAGGCTCGCCACAATAACCTTAGTGAGTATATGCTGCGTATGCAAGGCCATGTTTCTGGACATGCTAGGCTTGCTCCACCCATCTCTTGTGAACGTAAAAATGTTTGACACCCGTGTGACACGTGATGCCTCCATAATGAAGAACTTTCCAGATGGTGCTTCACTAAGGAAGGACACTTTGTTGGATTAGTGAGGGATCCTCCTATTATGCTACCGTCGTATATCTAACATATTAGCAAAAACAGGATGCAGCATAAATCATACATGCTATGATTCCCCCCGACATGCAAATTAAAGTTGAAAACGCCTTTCTACTTTATCTTTTGCAAGTTTTACGTGGCTGCTAGGGGTTTCGAGAAAAGAACCGCTTTCTATCTTGCGAAAACAAGCCACAACACCAATCCCGCAATTGTCTCAATTACACCCCTGTCGGGGCCCTCCGTTGCAAACATCTTCGCATCGCTAATGCAGAGAGACAGACACCCCCCAGCCACTTTATATGGTACAAGCCATATGTCAAGCGTGGAACCAGTCTCGCGTAAACGCGTAAGGTCGGTCGGGGGCCGCTTCATCAAACATTGCCGCAATGCTAAATGAGTACACGTGAGAGGGTAACAATTGAGAATTTATGCCCACATACTAGATGTGTTCTATCCGTACAATACATCTACGCATAGCCTTGCTCTGATACCACTGTTGGGGTTCGGGGCAGAAAACACAAATTTTTCCTTTACCTACGATACCCAATCCCAAGACCTATGCTATGCTAATGCAAGTAACGGACAGAAATAGATCACATACCAGTATGTAGTCCGTTAAGCGGGAAACGTTCCCGCATGAACGTGGTTGGTGTAGTCGTACCGGCAATCCCCGATGCCGCGCAGATCCACGATGACTCCTGTAGCCACCCGATCCTTGCAGACCGATGAAGGGATTACGTCCCCGTCGGAACGTTGCTGATGAAGACCTCGCGATCCGGCCACGACGATGAAGTAGCACCACAAGTGTAGTTCCTCGCGGGATTATACACATACAGTATACCCGACGTCCCTCCGGGCTCCGAACCAGTAGAGCAGCGGAAAGAAGATGGATTCGGATCCCGATTCCAGCAGCACGACGGCGTGCGTATAGTGGAGAAATCCCCAACCCAGAGCAGCCTCCAAACAAGGGGAGTCCGCTCAAAGGAAGGAGAAAGGAGGGAGAGAGATGAGAAACTTTTCTCAAAAAATTCATGATTAAAAGGGCACCTCTACCCCTCCTTATATAGGCCAAGGAGGGGTGACACCCCCCTTCCCCTTCCGGGGTGGGACTAATCCCAAGGGGGGGGGGGTTTGGCCGCACCTATAAGGGGGGTGGGCCCCCTCATGGCGCCATGGCCCATGGGGGAGGACTCCCTCTCCCCCTAATGGGCCCTATGAGGCCCATATGCCTTTTAATTCATTTTTAATTATATTTAAATACATTTTAATATTTAATTCAAATAATTAAATAATAAAACATATATTAAACATTATTAAATATATTTTGAACCTTTCAAAATACCCAGAACAACTTCCGGCCTTCATCGGAACAATTCCGGTCATCACCGGAACAATTCCGGTGTTCTCTCCAATTTCTCTGGTGATCCCGAATCAATCCTTACTGCGTCGAGTACCCTTAAGTGTAACACCCTACGGTCCGGGAAACAGCAGCCATGATCGAGACAACTCTCATTGATCAATGACTAATCAATTGGACCTGGTTACAATCCTTGATAGCCCCTGCGCTTCCATCGAATGAACTTCAATCGCTGTTGGATCCGTTAACCGTGTGCCTGTTCCCTTTGTCCCATGGTACTTTGCTTGTCCGAGGTTTGATCATCGGTATCCAATATACCTAGTCCGTCCTCGTTCTCAACAAACAAGTTTACTCGTTCCCGTGATATTACAACTCCGTGACCTAGTCACACGTTTGCAAACTTTATGATGCAATATCACCGAGTGGGCCCAGAGTACCTATCCGTCACACGGATTGACAAATCCCGCTTTGATCTATTTGCATACTCATCAACCATCTATTTCGGAATACCCAAAGTGCACCGTTATGGCCAGCATATTTCAGTCAGGCGGTGGGATACAAATCAAAGTCTCCTCATAGATGACAATTACGTATGATCATTACGGTCAAAGGATCCGGTCACTACGTTATAGTTATCGCAATGTCGAACTATGTGACTTGATCACATCGCAACACTTCTGGTGGGTGTATGTCCATCATATCATTATCCAATGATACGACTCCATTGTCAACAGACGCCATTGTCTCATGATCAGGAAACCTTGATCATCAATCGCCCAATGGACTAGTATACTAGGGTTAACTAGGGACCTGGTTGTTTGTATACTACACCTGTATTAATGTTTCCGCTTAATACAGTTCTAGCATAGTATCAAACGTATTATGAACTAATGGAATATGCTCGATAAAACATATTTTATTTGCCTCTAGGGCACATTCCCAACAGTCTCCCACTTGCACTAGAGTACAAATAATCTAGTTGCATTTTCTCTGGATCATAACTCCTTATTGATCATGCTTGCCCGTGGAAGAGGTTGTATCAACGGTCTGGGTACCATTCAGAACCGTATGTCCTTTTGCAAATCATAATGTCACCTAATTTGACATTCCTTCATTATCCACTATAATGATGAGGTATATATTTTGGCGATGAAGTGAGACTTCGTTTGCTGTGTCATAGCAATGACATCCGGTGGGTCACGCGGACTTTCCCATAGTCATGCACACTTGAAACTCACTCAATCAGAAGTCTAACTTCTTAAGCCATAATATAACTCCTGCTACTTCTAAAGCATCCACATCAATGTAGATTCAATCCTTAGTGCATTGTATGCAACTTTGATGTCTAACCAAGTTTCTTTCAACTTAGGCATTCATTAGTATGATATCTCAATTTTCTAGGTTAGTGTCAAAACTTGAACCAACATAACATTTATGGTCAACTCTACTATCCTTTTCAAATTTGAGATGTACCCTCAGTTCTCTCCAGACACTGAAGGATAAACTTAACTCTTTGTTCAATGATTTACTCATAAATCATATCACAACATGTTCTTACTACTAAGAACTTGGGTCACATTACGTCGAGTACATAACTCTGGTTTTATATGAAAGAACCTATGACAAAGGCATAGAGGATCCAGCACATCCATTTCTTTCATTAACCATTAACCATTGTTCTTGTACTGAGATTAACTCAATACTTCTCTTGGATATACAAGTAAGGACCACTTCTTGACTTGTCCCATTCTGAACTCCTTCAGAATCTTATCCAGGAAAGTATTACGACTCAATGTTATTAAACACATATCTATCTTAATATATCTTCAATGCTTAATACTTTATTCATCTTCATTTATGAACGATTCAAATAATCATTAACACAAACTGCACCATTCATAATATGTTATCCATATATGAGAATGTTATCATGCTCCCACTCAAATATGTCATGCACATATTAAGTTATAGGATAACACTCATATTGCTCCCACTCAAATATGTCAGCCACATATAAGACAAGGATAACATCCACATGGCTCCCACTTAGATATGTCAGACACATATTAAGTTCAGGATACTAACCACATGGCTCCTACTCAAATATGTCATTTACATATAAGGCTAGGATAATACTCCCATAGCTCCCACTCAAAATATGTCGTCTACATATATCAAGTTTCAGGAAACTATTCAGCTCCCACTCAGTTTCATGCAAATGCATGTTTCCTCGATATTTTGGCTAAGTCCAAAATCCTTTGATCATTCATCAAATCGAGAATTCAGTTTACGAGACACTAGTATCCATATGTTTTTCCAAAACCTTCTGGTTGTACCAATTACAACACTTCTTCAAATACAGGATTTGAGGAAGTCACGGTATTGATAACAATCCTGGATCAATCGTAGTGAATATCCCTTTGACTCAAGCATTGCTACACATTGTAGTCAACCCATTGAATTTGTCAGAAACAATCTTTGTGACAAACCAATCTTGACGTCCCTTTGATGTTCACATTTATTCCTCATAACTCTGAAGTTATTGTGAATATCAAGTAACCTCCTTACTTGATAAGATTCAAGCAATCTTAAATGTAACTCAACATAGGATTTCATGACTCATAGTCATATCTCGTACTTAGGTCCACCATCGCTTCTTTGTAGTTCGTAGGAATGTCTTGTTCCATTAACATGACAAGTGAATCATGAATATCATTTTGTATCAAGGGCAAATATATATTCTTGAATCCTACCTTTCTTAGTAAAAGCTTTCTTCAAAACATCATGATCTTTATCATTAGTTTCTCCTCTTATTGTAGAGTTTTTCTTCCAGAACATATTCCGTTGCACTACTCTGACATTTGGAGGCAAGGTCAATTACCTTGGTTGAACTTTCACTTTTCTTCCATTACCACATTTATCAAGAACAATTCTTGACAAACACCAAACATAGCAATACAAGTTTTGCTCCTTTTGGTTCTAGTTGTGGAAGATGCATCCATAGTTGTCTAAGGATACACTACAAAGATAATTTATCTTACATAAATCAAGCTTCCTAGAAACCACAATATACCATGACATATATAGTGTTGGTTTCCACGAACTCAGATGGTTCCCTATGCTGAAGTGAGTGTTTGCATATTAAATTAATAACTCTAAACAATAACGTAACTTGGTAAGAGATAACTTAGACCATACACTTTTTCATAGAATATGATCACAATGTTCAGGCACGTCAATCATATTGAAGTGTCTCAAGACATTGCAAATTGTGGAACAACTTTCACACAAGTCTTTATGCCCAAGACTAACTCAAAACATTTGTCACTTTGATCAAATCGTAGAGACTTGTTTTTCTTGTTAATTTAATATCCATTTTTACTCTGAAATCCCTTTTGATCATATCAAACTATTTCAGACTCATGTTTCATTAGTGAATACAAATATTCATCTAAGTCCACATACGAAGTTCACGAAATAATGAAATTCACCACATGCTGACATACGATACATCACAATGTATGATACTCAACAATCAGTACACAATCTGTTTTACCAGAATGCGAGGTTTTAGTCATCTCACCTCAAAGGCATGGTTTGTATATGTCAAGAGATCAAGTATCTTAAGACATCATCATACCATTCATGACTTAAACTGTAGTGTCATTATTTAGCCTGGATATTTCTTGGCATTACAATATTTCTTATAAATGATCAAACAACTATCATCAATATAAGAATAGCTCATTCATAATCGTAATGTGACCATAATAGATATCATTCATAAAAGGAGAACAACTGACTTGTTTCTCACTAATATGAATAATTGTCTTCGCGAGATGCAAGACACACTAATAAAGTCCTCATTCAAACGATCATAAAATTTATTCATATATTAATCAATTGATAGATGTAGAGGGAGAGTGTTGTCGACCATCAACTACCTTGATTACCGTCAGCACACATTTTCACCTCATCCCTTCCAAGCCACTCTTAAGCAGTAAGTTCAAGCATCGAATACTTAATCAACCGCAATTAGTGTTTCGTGGGGAAAGACATTTATAACTTGTATATCAAATATACTTTCTCCGTCAATGACCATTCCTGCATTGGTTCTACTCTTAAAGTTCTTAACTTTAACCATGACCTCATGACAGGTGAACGATTCTCCTTCATGACATAGTCCAGACATGGTCTTTGTAACTAGGAGGAAGCGGATGTAACTCCCTAGTTATTTCAAAGTAACCAGTCATTCAGTAGTCCAAGTTATACACAAGGTGTTCCATGTATCTTATACAATTTCCAAGTGACTTTCTCAGCAGGTTGTTCCTTCCACCATAGTTGAAAGAAACCCCGTCCATATACTCATATTCCATTTCTCTGATTTGTGACCAAGTGCTTTCAAGTTCACCTAGCACGTCATACGTGTTGGTTAACATGCATTCACAATTCAGACTCATAGAATGAAGTATGGTGTATTGGACAGTCATTCATAAGTGACGGTGAGTACGATACTCATCATCATCTTCCTTGAATACGGAGTTATCAGGTGTATCTCCTAGCAGTTCTTCGTATTATGTTTAACAAGTCATTACTAACGAGTATGTCTCTAATGGTGTTGGTACACATCAATGAAGTAAGACCCATTTACCTTAAGTTCTATCATACTAAAAGAGCCATAGTTCTAAACATTGGTATGACGTTATCTACAATGATATTTGCAAAGACATGAAGATTAAGTTCATAATATGGAGTTCATGTTTCAAAAACAATTCTGGAACTCCCACTCAGACAAACATCCCTCATAGTTTGTTCTAAGTGATTACACGATCCTTGAAGAACATACCTCCCCCGTGTGACACGACCATCAGTATGTTGTTCAAGGTAGGCCATCATGCCAATCACATCATCTATGTGACTCATGCTCGACCTTTCGGTCTCTTGTGTCCCGAGGCCATGTCTGCACATGCCAGGCTCGCCACAATAACCTTAGTGAGTATATGCTGCGTATGCAAGGCCATGTTTCTGGACATGCTAGGCTTGCTCCACCCATCTCTTGTGAACGTAAAAATGTTTGACACCCGTGTGACACGTGATGCCTCCATAATGAAGAACTTTCCAGATGGTGCTTCACTAAGGAAGGACACTTTGTTGGATTAGTGAGGGATCCTCCTATTATGCTACCGTCGTATATCTAACATATTAGCAAAAACAGGATGCAGCATAAATCATACATGCTATGATTCCCCCCGACATGCAAATTAAAGTTGAAAACGCCTTTCTACTTTATCTTTTGCAAGTTTTACGTGGCTGCTAGGGGTTTCGAGAAAAGAACCGCTTTCTATCTTGCGAAACCAAGCCACAACACCAATCCCGCAATTGTCTCAATTACACCCCTGTCGGGGCCCTCCGTTGCAAACATCTTCGCATCGCTAATGCAGAGAGACAGACACCCCCCCAGCCACTTTATATGGTACAAGCCATATGTCAAGCGTGGAACCAGTCTCGCGTAAACGCGTAAGGTCGGTCGGGGGCCGCTTCATCAAACATTGCCGCAATGCTAAATGAGTACACGTGAGAGGGTAACAATTGAGAATTTATGCCCACATACTAGATGTGTTCTATCCGTACAATACATCTACGCATAGCCTTGCTCTGATACCACTGTTGGGGTTCGGGGCAGAAAACACAAATTTTTCCTTTACCTACGATACCCAATCCCAAGACCTATGCTATGCTAATGCAAGTAACGGACAGAAATAGATCACATACCAGTATGTAGTCCGTTAAGCGGGAAACGTTCCCGCATGAACGTGGTTGGTGTAGTCGTACCGGCAATCCCCGATGCCGCGCAGATCCACGATGACTCCTGTAGCCACCCGATCCTTGCAGACCGATGAAGGGATTACGTCCCCGTCGGAACGTTGCTGATGAAGACCTCGCGATCCGGCCACGACGATGAAGTAGCACCACAAGTGTAGTTCCTCGCGGGATTATACACATACAGTATACCCGACGTCCCTCCGGGCTCCGAACCAGTAGAGCAGCGGAAAGAAGATGGATTCGGATCCCGATTCCAGCAGCACGACGGCGTGCGTATAGTGGAGAAATCCCCAACCCAGAGCAGCCTCCAAACAAGGGGAGTCCGCTCAAAGGAAGGAGAAAGGAGGGAGAGAGATGAGAAACTTTTCTCAAAAAATTCATGATTAAAAGGGCACCTCTACCCCTCCTTATATAGGCCAAGGAGGGGTGACACCCCCCTTCCCCTTCCGGGGTGGGACTAATCCCAAGGGGGGGGGGGTTTGGCCGCACCTATAAGGGGGGTGGGCCCCCTCATGGCGCCATGGCCCATGGGGGAGGACTCCCTCTCCCCCTAATGGGCCCTATGAGGCCCATATGCCTTTTAATTCATTTTAATTATATTTAAATACATTTTAATATTTAATTCAAATAATTAAATAATAAAACATATATTAAACATTATTAAATATATTTTGAACCTTTCAAAATACCCAGAACAACTTCCGGCCTTCATCGGAACAATTCCGGTCATCACCGGAACAATTCCGGTGTTCTCTCCAATTTCTCTGGTGATCCCGAATCAATCCTTACTGCGTCGAGTACCCTTAAGTGTAACACCCTACGGTCCGGGAAACAGCAGCCATGATCGAGACAACTCTCATTGATCAATGACTAATCAATTGGACCTGGTTACAATCCTTGATAGCCCCTGCGCTTCCATCGAATGAACTTCAATCGCTGTTGGATCCGTTAACCGTGTGCCTGTTCCCTTTGTCCCATGGTACTTTGCTTGTCCGAGGTTTGATCATCGGTATCCAATATACCTAGTCCGTCCTCGTTCTCAACAAACAAGTTTACTCGTTCCCGTGATATTACAACTCCGTGACCTAGTCACACGTTTGCAAACTTTATGATGCAATATCACCGAGTGGGCCCAGAGTACCTATCCGTCACACGGATTGAAAAATCCCGCTTTGATCTATTTGCATACTCATCAACCATCTATTTCGGAATACCCAAAGTGCACCGTTATGGCCAGCATATTTCAGTCAGGCGGTGGGATACAAATCAAAGTCTCCTCATAGATGACAATTACGTATGATCATTACGGTCAAAGGATCCGGTCACTACGTTATAGTTATCGCAATGTCGAACTATGTGACTTGATCACATCGCAACACTTCTGGTGGGTGTATGTCCATCATATCATTATCCAATGATACGACTCCATTGTCAACAGACGCCATTGTCTCATGATCAGGAAACCTTGATCATCAATCGCCCAATGGACTAGTATACTAGGGTTAACTAGGGACCTGGTTGTTTGTATACTACACCTGTATTAATGTTTCCGCTTAATACAGTTCTAGCATAGTATCAAACGTATTATGAACTAATGGAATATGCTCGATAAAACATATTTTATTTGCCTCTAGGGCACATTCCCAACAGTCTCCCACTTGCACTAGAGTACAAATAATCTAGTTGCATTTTCTCTGGATCATAACTCCTTATTGATCATGCTTGCCCGTGGAAGAGGTTGTATCAACGGTCTGGGTACCATTCAGAACCGTATGTCCTTTTGCAAATCATAATGTCACCTAATTTGACATT
Source organism: Bromus sterilis (assembly GCA_950022295.1). Lineage (NCBI taxonomy): Eukaryota > Viridiplantae > Streptophyta > Magnoliopsida > Poales > Poaceae > Bromus > Bromus sterilis. Next base: position 14,998,777 of record OX465596.1, read on the forward strand.
CCTTCATTATCCACTATAATGATGAGGTATATATTTTGGCGATGAAGTGAGACTTCGTTTGCTGTGTCATAGCAATGACATCCGGTGGGTCACGCGGACTTTCCCATAGTCATGCACACTTGAAACTCACTCAATCAGAAGTCTAACTTCTTAAGCCATAATATAACTCCTGCTACTTCTAAAGCATCCACATCAATGTAGATTCAATCCTTAGTGCATTGTATGCAACTTTGATGTCTAACCAAGTTTCTTTCAACTTAGGCATTCATTAGTATGATATCTCAATTTTCTAGGTTAGTGTCAAAACTTGAACCAACATAACATTTATGGTCAACTCTACTATCCTTTTCAAATTTGAGATGTACCCTCAGTTCTCTCCAGACACTGAAGGATAAACTTAACTCTTTGTTCAATGATTTACTCATAAATCATATCACAACATGTTCTTACTACTAAGAACTTGGGTCACATTACGTCGAGTACATAACTCTGGTTTTATATGAAAGAACCTATGACAAAGGCATAGAGGATCCAGCACATCCATTTCTTTCATTAACCATTAACCATTGTTCTTGTACTGAGATTAACTCAATACTTCTCTTGGATATACAAGTAAGGACCACTTCTTGACTTGTCCCATTCTGAACTCCTTCAGAATCTTATCCAGGAAAGTATTACGACTCAATGTTATTAAACACATATCTATCTTAATATATCTTCAATGCTTAATACTTTATTCATCTTCATTTATGAACGATTCAAATAATCATTAACACAAACTGCACCATTCATAATATGTTATCCATATATGAGAATGTTATCATGCTCCCACTCAAATATGTCATGCACATATTAAGTTATAGGATAACACTCATATTGCTCCCACTCAAATATGTCAGCCACATATAAGACAAGGATAACATCCACATGGCTCCCACTTAGATATGTCAGACACATATTAAGTTCAGGATACTAACCACATGGCTCCTACTCAAATATGTCATTTACATATAAGGCTAGGATAATACTCCCATAGCTCCCACTCAAAATATGTCGTCTACATATATCAAGTTTCAGGAAACTATTCAGCTCCCACTCAGTTTCATGCAAATGCATGTTTCCTCGATATTTTGGCTAAGTCCAAAATCCTTTGATCATTCATCAAATCGAGAATTCAGTTTACGAGACACTAGTATCCATATGTTTTTCCAAAACCTTCTGGTTGTACCAATTACAACACTTCTTCAAATACAGGATTTGAGGAAGTCACGGTATTGATAACAATCCTGGATCAATCGTAGTGAATATCCCTTTGACTCAAGCATTGCTACACATTGTAGTCAACCCATTGAATTTGTCAGAAACAATCTTTGTGACAAACCAATCTTGACGTCCCTTTGATGTTCACATTTATTCCTCATAACTCTGAAGTTATTGTGAATATCAAGTAACCTCCTTACTTGATAAGATTCAAGCAATCTTAAATGTAACTCAACATAGGATTTCATGACTCATAGTCATATCTCGTACTTAGGTCCACCATCGCTTCTTTGTAGTTCGTAGGAATGTCTTGTTCCATTAACATGACAAGTGAATCATGAATATCATTTTGTATCAAGGGCAAATATATATTCTTGAATCCTACCTTTCTTAGTAAAAGCTTTCTTCAAAACATCATGATCTTTATCATTAGTTTCTCCTCTTATTGTAGAGTTTTTCTTCCAGAACATATTCCGTTGCACTACTCTGACATTTGGAGGCAAGGTCAATTACCTTGGTTGAACTTTCACTTTTCTTCCATTACCACATTTATCAAGAACAATTCTTGACAAACACCAAACATAGCAATACAAGTTTTGCTCCTTTTGGTTCTAGTTGTGGAAGATGCATCCATAGTTGTCTAAGGATACACTACAAAGATAATTTATCTTACATAAATCAAGCTTCCTAGAAACCACAATATACCATGACATATATAGTGTTGGTTTCCACGAACTCAGATGGTTCCCTATGCTGAAGTGAGTGTTTGCATATTAAATTAATAACTCTAAACAATAACGTAACTTGGTAAGAGATAACTTAGACCATACACTTTTTCATAGAATATGATCACAATGTTCAGGCACGTCAATCATATTGAAGTGTCTCAAGACATTGCAAATTGTGGAACAACTTTCACACAAGTCTTTATGCCCAAGACTAACTCAAAACATTTGTCACTTTGATCAAATCGTAGAGACTTGTTTTTCTTGTTAATTTAATATCCATTTTTACTCTGAAATCCCTTTTGATCATATCAAACTATTTCAGACTCATGTTTCATTAGTGAATACAAATATTCATCTAAGTCCACATACGAAGTTCACGAAATAATGAAATTCACCACATGCTGACATACGATACATCACAATGTATGATACTCAACAATCAGTACACAATCTGTTTTACCAGAATGCGAGGTTTTAGTCATCTCACCTCAAAGGCATGGTTTGTATATGTCAAGAGATCAAGTATCTTAAGACATCATCATACCATTCATGACTTAAACTGTAGTGTCATTATTTAGCCTGGATATTTCTTGGCATTACAATATTTCTTATAAATGATCAAACAACTATCATCAATATAAGAATAGCTCATTCATAATCGTAATGTGACCATAATAGATATCATTCATAAAAGGAGAAGAACTGACTTGTTTCTCACTAATATGAATAATTGTCTTCGCGAGATGCAAGACACACTAATAAAGTCCTCATTCAAACGATCATAAAATTTATTCATATATTAATCAATTGATAGATGTAGAGGGAGAGTGTTGTCGACCATCAACTACCTTGATTACCGTCAGCACACATTGTCACCTCATCCCTTCCAAGCCACTCTTAAGCAGTAAGTTCAAGCATCGAATACTTAATCAACCGCAATTAGTGTTTCGTGGGGAAAGACATTTATAACTTGTATATCAAATATACTTTCTCCGTCAATGACCATTCCTGCATTGGTTCTACTCTTAAAGTTCTTAACTTTAACCATGACCTCATGACAGGTGAACGATTCTCCTTCATGACATAGTCCAGACATGGTCTTTGTAACTAGGAGGAAGCGGATGTAACTCCCTAGTTATTGCAAAGTAACCAGTCATTCAGTAGTCCAAGTTATACACAAGGTGTTCCATGTATCTTATACAATTTCCAAGTGACTTTCTCAGCAGGTTGTTCCTTCCACCATAGTTGAAATAAACCTCGTCCATATACTCATATTCCATTTCTCTGATTTGTGACCAAGTGCTTTCAAGTTCACCTAGCACGTCATACGTGTTGGTTAACATGCATTCACAATTCAGACTCATAGAATGAAGTATGGTGTATTGGACAGTCATTCATAAGTGACGGTGAGTACGATACTCATCATCATCTTCCTTGAATACGGAGTTATCAGGTGTATCTCCTAGCAGTTCTTCGTATTATGTTTAACAAGTCATTACTAACGAGTATGTCTCTAATGGTGTTGGTACACATCAATGAAGTAAGACCCATTTACCTTAAATTCTATCATACTAAAAGAGCCATAGTTCTAAACATTGGTATGACGTTATCTACAATGATATTTGCAAAGACATGAAGATTAAGTTCATAATATGGAGTTCATGTTTCAAAAACAATTCTGGAACTCCCACTCAGACAAACATCCCTCATAGTTTGTTCTAAGTGATTACACGGTCCTTGAAGAACATACCTCCCCCGTGTGACACGACCATCAGTATGTTGTTCAAGGTAGGCCATCATGCCAATCACATCATCTATGTGACTCATGCTCGACCTTTCGGTCTCTTGTGTCCCGAGGCCATGTCTGCACATGCCAGGCTCGCCACAATAACCTTAGTGAGTATATGCTGCGTATGCAAGGCCATGTTTCTGGACATGCTAGGCTTGCTCCACCCATCTCTTGTGAACGTAAAAATGTTTGACACCCGTGTGACACGTGATGCCTCCATAATGAAGAACTTTCCAGATGGTGCTTCACTAAGGAAGGACACTTTGTTGGATTAGTGAGGGATCATCCTATTATGCTACCGTCGTATATCTAACATATAAGCAAAAACAGGATGCAGCATAAATCATACATGCTATGATTCCCCCCGACATGCAAATTAAAGTTGAAAACGCCTTTCTACTTTATCTTTTGCAAGTTTTACGTGGCTGCTAGGGGTTTCGAGAAAAGAACCGCTTTCTATCCTGCGAAAACAAGCCACAACACCAATCCCGCAATTGTCTCTATTACACCCCTGTCGGTGCCCTCCGTTGCAAACATCTTCGCATCGCTAATGCAGAGAGACAGACACCCCCCAGCCACTTTATATGGTACAAGCCATATGTCAAGCGTGGAACCAGTCTCGCGTAAACGCGTAAGGTCGGTCGGGGGCTGCTTCATCAAACATTGCCGCAATGCTAAATGAGTACACGTGAGAGGGTAACAATTGAGAATTTATGCCCACATACTAGATGTGTTCTATCCGTACAATACATCTACGCATAGCCTTGCTCTGATACCACTGTTGGGGTTCGGGGCAGAAAACACAAATTTTTCCTTTACCTACGATACCCAATCCCAAGACCTATGCTATGCTAATGCAAGTAACGGACAGAAATAGATCACATACCAGTATGTAGTCCGTTAAGCGGGAAACGTTCCCGCATGAACGTGGTTGGTGTAGTCGTACCGGCAATCCCCGATGCCGCGCAGATCCACGATGACTCCTGTAGCCACCCGATCCTTGCAGACCGATGAAGGGATTACGTCCCCGTCGGAACGTTGCTGATGAAGACCTCGCGATCCGGCCACGACGATGAAGTAGCACCACAAGTGTAGTGCCTCGCGGGATTATACACATACAGTATACCCGACGTCCCTCCGGGCTCCGAACCAGTAGAGCAGCGGAAAGAAGATGGATTCGGATCCCGATTCCAGCAGCACGACGGCGTGCGTATAGTGTAGAAATCCCCAACCCAGAGCAGCCTCCAAACAAGGGGAGTCCGCTCAAAGGAAGGAGAAAGGAGGGAGAGAGATGAGAAACTTTTCTCAAAAAATTCATGATTAAAAGGGCACCTCTACCCCTCCTTATATAGGCCAAGGAGGGGTGACACCCCCCCTTCCCCTTCCGGGGTGGGACTAATCCCAAGGGGGGGGGGGGGTTTGGCCGCACCTATAAGGGGGGTGGGCCCCCTCATGGCGCCATGGCCCATGGGGGAGGACTCCCTCTCCCCCTAATGGGCCCTATGAGGCCCATATGCCTTTTAATTCATTTTTAATTATATTTAAATACATTTTAATATTTAATTCAGATAATTAAATAATAAAACATATATTAAACATTATTAAATATATTTTGAACCTTTCAAAATACCCAGAACAACTTCCGGCCTTCATCGGAACAATTCCGGTCATCACCGGAACAATTCCGGTGTTCTCTCCAATTTCTCCGGTGATCCCGAATCAATCCTTACTGCGTCGAGTACCCTTAAGTGTAACACCCTACGATCCGGGAAACAGCAGACATGATCGAGACAACTCTCATTGATCAATGACTAATCAATTGGACCGGTTACAATCCTTGATAGCCCCTGCGCTTCCATCGAATGAACTTCAATCGCTGTTGGATCCGTTAACCGTGTGCCTGTTCCCTTTGTCCCATGGTACTTTGCTTGTCCGAGGTTTGATCATCGGTATCCAATATACCTAGTCCGTCCTCGTTCTCAACAAACAAGTTTACTCGTTCCCGTGATATTACAACTCCGTGACCTAGTCACACGTTTGCAAACTTTATGATGCAATATCACCGAGTGGGCCCAGAGTACCTATCCGTCACACGGATTGACAAATCCCGCTTTGATCTATTTGCATACTCATCAACCATCTATTTCGGAATACCCAAAGTGCACCGTTATGGCCAGCATATTTCAGTCAGGCGGTGGGATACAAATCAAAGTCTCCTCATAGATGACAATTACGTATGATCATTACGGTCAAAGGATCTGGTCACTACGTTATAGTTATCGCAATGTCGAGCTATGTGACTTGATCACATCGCAACACTTCTGGTGGGTGTATGTCCATCATATCATTATCCAATGATACGACTCCATTGTCAACAGACGCCATTGTCTCATGATCAGGAAACCTTGATCATCAATCGCCCAATGGACTAGTATACTAGGGTTAACTAGGGACCTGGTTGTTTGTATACTACACCTGTATTAATGTTTCCGCTTAATACAGTTCTAGCATAGTATCAAAAGTATTATGAACTAATGGAATATGCTCGATAAAACATATTTTATTTGCCTCTAGGGCACATTCCCAACAGAAAGAACATCAAGTGTTGATGGTCAATAAGGCCACAAGTTTCAAGATGGCTAAAGCCAAAAAGGGACACTTCAAGAAGAGTGTCAAGTCAGCTGCCACTCGGGGCGGCAAGCCTGTTGTCGCTCATGTGAAGCCCAAGGCTGGTCCTAAGCCGGACACTGTGTGTTTCTACTGCAAGGGAGAAGGTCATTGGAAGCGCAACTGCCCCAAGTACTTGGCGGATAAGAAGGCTGGCAATGTCAAAGGTATATTTGATATACATGTTATTGATGTGTACCTTACTAGTTCTCGTAGTAGTGCCTGGGTATTTGATACTGGTTCGGTTGCTCATATTTGCAATTCGAAACAGGAGCTTCAGAATAAATGGAGACTGGCGAGGGATGAGGTGACGATGCGCGTCGGGAATGGATCGAAGGTCGATGTCATCGCCGTCTGGATGTTACCTCTTCATCTACCTTCGGGATTAGTTTTAAACCTTAATAATTGTTATTTGGTGCCTGCATTAAGCATGAACATTATATATGGATCTTGTTTATTGCGAGACGGTTACTCGTTTAAATCACAGAATAAAGGTTGTTCTATTTTTATGAGTAATATCTTTTATGGTCATGCACCCGACGTAAATGGTTTATTCTTGTTGGATCTCGATAGTAGTACTTCACACATCCATAACATTGATGCTAAAAGATGCAAAATGAATAATGATAATTCCACATACTTGTGGCACTGCCGTTTAGGTCATATTGGTGTAAAACGCATGAAGAAACTCCATTCTGATGGACTTTTCCAGTCACTTGACTTTGAATCATTTGACACATGTGAACCATGCCTCATGGGTAAGATGACTAAGAACCCGTTTTCTGGTACGATGGAACGGGCGAGTGACTTGTTGGAAATCATACATACTAATGTGTGTGTGGACCAATGAACATTTCGACACGTGGTGGATATCGTTACTTCCTAACTTTCACTGATGATTTAAGTAGATATGGGTATATTTACTTAATGAAACACAAGTCTGAAACATTTGAAAAGTTCAAAGAATTTCAGAGTGAAGTAGAAAATCATCGTAACAAGAAGATCAAATTTCTACGATCTGATCGCGGAGGGGAATATCTGAGTTACAAGTTTGGCATTCACTTGAAAAACTGTGGAATTGTTTCCCAACTCACGCCACCTGGAACACCACAACGTAATGGTGTGTCTGAGCGTCGTAATCGTACTTTATTAGACATAGTGCGCTCTATGATGTCTCTATCCGATCTACAAATGTCATTTTGGGGCTATGCATTAGAGACAGCTGCATTCACTTTAAATAGGGCACCATCTAAATCCGCTGAGACGACACCATATGAGTTGTGGTTTGGCAAGAAGCCTAAATTATCGTTTCTTAAAATTTTGGGGTGTGAGGCTTATGTCAAACGGTTACAACCTGATAAGCTCGAACCCAAAGCGGAAAAATGCGTCTTCATAGGATACCCTAAGGAAACTATAGGGTATACCTTCTATCACAGATCCGAAGGCAAAGTCTTTGTTGCTAAGAACGGATCCTTTCTTGAGAAGGAGTTTCTTTCGAAACGAGTGAGTGGGAGGAAAATAGAACTAGATGAGGTTATTGAACCTTCTCCTGAATTGGAGAGTAGCGCAGCGCAAGAAGATTTGGTTCTTTTGGTGCCGCCTTCACCAGCTAGAGAGGAAGAAGCTGATGATAATGATCATGAAGCTTCGGTCGAAGTTCCCGTTCGTAGGTCGACTAGGTTACGTACTACTCCTGAGTGGTACGGTAATCCTGTCATGAATGTTTTATTGTTAGACAATGATGAACCTATGAACTATGAGGAAGCAATGATGAGCCCAGACTCTGGAAAATGGCAAGACGCCATGAACTCTGAAATGGAATCCATGAAAGAAAACAAAGTGTGGACTTTGGTTGACCTTCCTGATAGCCGCAAGGCTGTTGAATGTAAATGGATTTTCAAGAAGAAAACAGACGCTGACGGTAATGTTACTGTACATAAAGCTCGACTTGTCGCAAAAGGTTTTCGACAAATTCAAGGAGTTGACTACGATGAGACCTTCTCACCCGTAGCGATTCTTAAGTCTGTTAGGGTTCTGCTAGCAATTGTTGCTTATTTCGATTATGAAATTTGGCAGATGGATGTCAAAACTGCATTCCTCAATGGAAACATTGAAGAAGAGTTGTACATGGTATAACCCCAAGGATTTTTCAATCCTAAGGATGCTGGTAAAGTGTGCAAGCTTCAGCGTTCCATCTATGGACCAAAGCAAGCATCCCGGAGTTGGAATCTTCGATTTGATGAGGTTATCAAAGGTTTTGGATTTGTCCAAAATTATAAAGAAGCTTGTGTTTACAAGAAAGTGAGTGGGAGCTCGGTTGCATTTCTGATTTTATATGTAGATGACATATTACTAATTGGGAATGACGTGGAGCTGCTTGCTAGGTGGCTTCTCGCCCCCCTTCGTTGGTTACCCAAAGTGGAAGGTTGAGATGTAGTGCAGCAGCAGTTTTCCCTCGGTGAAGTGAAGGGAATATGCCCGAGAGGCAATAATAAAGTGGTTATTATCTTATTCCATGTTTATGATAAATGTTTATTTTCATGCTATAATTGTGTTAACCGGAAACGTTAATACATGTGTGTTTAATAAACAGAGAAAAGGTTCCTAGTAATGCCTCTCTTTATACTAGCTTGTTGATTAACGGATGATCAAGGTTTCCTGATCATGAACATTGGATGTTGTTAATAACAAGGTCATGTCATTGGAGAATGATGTGATGAACATACACCCACAGTAGTTATAGCAATACGATCATGTCATCAAGTTTCTATTGCTGTATCAAACTTTCACGAAGTAACCCTAATCCTTAGACCATGAGATCACGTCAATCACTGACACCGGAAGAGTACTTTGATTCCATCAAACGTCACACCGTAACAGGGTGATTATAAAGGTGTCGTTGGGTACTTGGAAAGTGTTAGTTGAGGCTCGTGGATCAAGAGTGGGATTTGTCCATCCAGATGACGGAGAGATATACTCTGGGCCCTCTCGGTGATATCACATTGACATCGCTTGCAAGCACGTGACTGGCTCACGAGGATGTTATATCACGGAACGAGTAAAGAGTACTTGTCGGTAACGAGATCGAACTAGGTATGGATGATACCAAATGATCGGATCTCGGACAAGTAAAATATCGCGAGACAAAAGGAATTGGTTACGGAGTTTTGGTTCACACGATCACTAGTTCATCGTTGAGTAAGTGGGAGTCATCATGGATCTCCAGATCCCGCTGATGATTATTGATCAGAGAAGAGTCTCTGTCATGTCCATTTTATTCACGAACCGTAGGGTGACACACTTAAGGATTCGTTGACGCGTTTGAGTGGATACGGAACGCCAGAGAATATACTGGACAACACATGGACTGTTTTGATAAAACTGCTGGAATAGTTTCGGTATATCAAAATAGTGCAAGGGGATAATTGTTAATGTGTTCATTGAATGAAGTGTTCATCAATGAAGTACTCATTGAATGAAGTGTTCATTAATTTGAGTGACATTAAACAAGATAATTAAAAGTGTTTTAATGTGATAAACTCTTGGAATTTTGAGTGGAGAATTATGGAAGTTATGGGAATAATGTGTGACCCTTTGTTTTTGTGAGTGGGGAGTCCACCCACATGATGAGGGGAGAGGTGGGGGCACCTCTTGGGGCGTGCTACCCCTTGGGGGCTGCCTCCCCCTCCTATATATAGATGGGTGGAGACCCCTCTACACACCAATTCCTCCATCTCTCATATGCCCTTTGGTTGGCATCTTCCTCCCCTTGCTAGCTGATCCAGTTTCACGAGTACGGTGCTTAGGCGAAGCCCTGCTCAAGATCTTCTCTACCACCACCACCACTATGTTGTAGTGCTGCTGGAGTTCCCGAGGATCCACTACTTCCGCTGTCCAACTGGAGCAAGGGGCGGAGGTCGTCGCTGATCCGTACGTGTGACCGATTACGGAGGCGCTGCCCGTTTGTGGCGCCCATCTTCATCACGACCTTGAGGTCGGCAAGTGATCGACTACATCACCCACGAGAATCGTTCTCGTTAAAGCTTTTTGGTCTTCGAGGGTGAGTCCTTCTCAAACCGTTACAAGTTATCTCCTAGATGTGATCTTGGCAGTTGCAATCGTAGGAAATTTTTTGTTTTCTATGCAACGAACCCTTCAGTGGTATCAGAGCCTCGTCTATGCGTAGATGCTTTGTACGGTTAGAACACATAGAGATGTGGGCGTTGATCCTCTAGTTGTTACCCTCTTTTGTGCACTTGTTCATATTGCGGCAATGTTGGATTGAAGCGGCCCTAAGCGCAGATTGCGTGTCACGCTTGACATACGGCTTGTACCGTATAAAGTGGTTTTGGGGGTGTCAGTTTCTCTAACATTAGTGATATGGCATTTGCAACGGAGGGCCCTGGAAAGGGACGAAAAGAAACAACTAGCGAATCAACGTTGTGGTTCTTGTCCGTAGGTAAGATCGGTTCTTTCCTAGGAAGCCCAAAACCACGTAAAATTTGCAAAGATAATTTAGAAGCGTCTAACTTGTTTTTGCAGGGCATGTGATGTGATATGGTCATTGTTACAAAATTGTTGTATGAAATGAGATTTATTGTAAACAACCGGCAGGAGCCATATGGTTGTGTTTTTCCTTTTTAAGGCCTGCGTGCTGTAGATATATCCATGAGATATATTGTAATGGAGAAGGACGACCATGGTGGTGGCGCCATGGACCTTGGTGCCGCGCCGGTGGCATGATGGAGATAATACCAAGACGCACAAGATGGAGATCTAATGCGAGAAGGACCATATCATATCACATTATCCATGCATGTGATGTTTATCCTTTTATGCATCTTATTTTGCTTAGTTACGATCATGATCGCTTCGGTAGCATTATAAGATGATCCCTCTCACTTAATATCAAGATAATTATATGTTCTTCCTCAGTATGCACCGTTAAGAAAGTTCGTCGTTTCGAGACACCACGTGATGATCGGGTGTGATAGACTCTACGTTCGCATACAACGGGTGTTTTCAAGCCTAGCATGTACAGACATGGCCTTGAAACACATGCAAATACTAAGGTTCTACTTGGCGAGCCTAGCATGTACAGACATGGCCTCGGAACATGGACCGAAAGGTTAAGCACGAGTCATATGGATGATATGATGAACCATATTGAGATGCTCGCCATTGCAGCTACACCGCCTCACGTGATGATCGGTCGTGGTGTAGTGAATTTGGTTCGTGTAATCACCAAAGACGACTCGAGGGATGTTGTTTTTGAGTGGGAGTTAGATGAACTCATTTTATCATGAACTAAATCAAAGTGAATTTGCATAGTTCGTTGTAGTCATTGGCATTTGTTTACTACCTTTGCGCTTAGCTATAATTGAGATAATATAACTATAGAATTCTGGATATTTAACTTTACGGACTGGTACCGTATTGTTTGAGTGTCAATCTAAAGTTTAAAGTCTTATTGCAAACTTTAGCAAACCTTGCTTGCTCCATGAAGTTTAATAATGTGTATTAAATCGAGAGTAACAATTCCAGTGTTAGTGTCTAAGTATCACACTTGCCTCCATGATCCTTGATATTCAAATGTTGTTTGTTATTATCAAGGTTATCTAGGAGCTGAAATGATTGTTTCAGAAACTATCATGTGTGGAAGATATAGCGATATCTGAAACAATGTTTAGTTGCAATGTGATAGAGTAAAATTTAGTGAGAAACATGTTCTCATATTGTATGAGAATTTGTGAAGGTTGGAGACACTATGTGTCCTAATCTCCCAAAAAGGTTTTGGGAACTAATATTGTACTCACAGTTTGTCCCTATGAGCTATGGTAGTTCTGTCATGAAAGTTGTCATGATAGGATGAATGGAAGATGTAGGTAAAATGTTTACTACACTATAAGATTACTAAAGAATGGAATTTGGAAGAACACCAAACATTTGATGACGGTGATCTACATCAAAGTGAGAATCAAAGGGTGTTAGTATTTGACTAACACACTTTGGATTATGTGTCATATGAATGGTGCCACAAGTGATGTTGATAAATTCTTCTAAAAAGGAAAGGAATTGCTGAAAGAGGATCTGAAAAATATTTTGGCGAAAAGAAAAAGGAAAAGACTGGAAATGTCCAGCTCGGGTATATAGATGATATACATGTTATGGGTATATTCATTGCTTGTTAAACAGTGTGATTCTTGAGTATTGGATACTGATTGGTTGGTATGAAGTGTCATACGGAACAACGCAATACAAGAGTTGCAATGGCCTGAGTAACTAGCAAATGAATATGGGATGATTCTCATCAAGAACAAAATAAAGTGTTATTGTGTTTATCGTTGGAATTAAACCTAGCCTTCAAGATTTATTTGAATAATTGTTATTCTGTTCTGGTGTTATACGAACAATAGTTGTTCAAATTATCACCATATTCATAGAAGATGGATGAACTCTATAAATCTTGTTGGAGAAATCACATCCATAATAACTGATGCTAAACATGTCGCAAGACAAATGATTAGAAGATCACTTATGAGTGACACCACCGTTTGAATCATATTGGAAAGAAACACATGAAGAAACTCCATGGTGATGGAATTTTGGAGTCTTTTGATTTTGAATCAATTGACGGTTGTGAGAAATTTCTAGAGATGATTGAAACACCGTTTAAATCATATTGGAAAGATAACATGAAGAAACTCCATGTTGGTGGAATTTTGGAGTCTTTTGATTTTGAATCAACTGACGCTTGTAAGAATTTCCTAGAAATGATTGAAACTCCGTTCATAGGCCAAAGAAGGACGGACGACTAACTTATTGGACATTATACATGTTGATGTGTATAGTTCATTATGTGTAGCCGTGTGTGGTGGGTCTTATAACTTCATATACTTTAACCGAGGATTTGAGTGAATATATGTGTATATTTACTTGATAAGGAAGAAGTATGAAATGTTTGAAAATGTTCAAATAAATTTCAAGATGAAGTGAAAATCATTGTAACGAGAAAATAAGAGTTTATGATTGGATCATAAAAGAAGATTTTTGAGTTAAAAGTTTAGCAAATGCCTGAGAGTTTAGGAATCGTTCCAAAACTTGCATTTCCCGAAACACCATAGGAGTATGGAGTGTTCGAGAGATGTAATCAAACCTTGTTTGACATGGTAAGGATCAAAGGTGTTATTTATAAAATTGCCATTATATTTTAAGGATTAAGCTTTAGAGACTACCGCTTTTCACTGATAAGAGCGCCATCGAGATCCGTTGAAATGACACCATATAAGTTATGGAATGGGATAAAACCCAATTTGTCTTTTCTTAAATTTTGGTATGCAAGGCATATGTAAAATGTTTACAACCAAAGTCGGATAAAGTACGTCTTTGTAGGTTATCCCAAAGTAACCGTTGGGTATTCCTCCAGAACACTAAAGACAAAAGTTTTTTTGTGGCTAAGAGCATCAAGTTTCTTGAGAAGGAATTTTTGCGAAAAGTTAAGTGGGAGGACAGTAGAACTTCAATTAGGTTGTTGAACCTAAGCTTTATGTGCTAAGTGGCGCAGCGCCGGAAAGTGTCCCGGAAGCGGCCGCAATGCTCTTGGCTCCCGTGTCCCAAAGGTTGTGGTCACGGCGATCTAAGTTCCTATTGAACTGCGTAGTTCGGATAATCGATCAAATAGTAAGATTTGAGATTGAATCATTGTTATTTGATAATAATGGACCGACTACATGCAAAGAAGCGATGATGGGCCCTGACTCCGGCAAAATGGCTAGAAGCTATAAAATCCGTGATAGTTCCATACACGAGAAACCAAGTTTCTGAACTTGGAAGACCCTCTAGATACCGTGTTTGGATCTATAAAGAAACAGACGTGGATGTTCTCACATCTATGAAATATTCGACATATCGTTAAAATGGTTTACGATTATGTTCAAAGAGTTGGCTATGACAAGATTTGATCTTTCATAACGATATTTAGTCTGGACGGATTATTGTAGCAACCACTACATATGCTAGTTTTGGTATATGGTAGTTGAACAAACAGAACAACGTTCTTCTAATAGAATGGTTACCTAAGACGTGTACAGGACACGGTCCAAAGGGTTCTCGATAGTAGTACTTCACACATCCATAACATTGATGCTAAAAGATGCAAAATGAATAATGATAATTCCACATACTTGTGGCACTGCCGTTTAGGTCATATTGGTGTAAAACGCATGAAGAAACTCCATTCTGATGGACTTTTCCAGTCACTTGACTTTGAATCATTTGACACATGTGAACCATGCCTCATGGGTAAGATGACTAAGACCCCGTTTTCTGGTACGATGGAACGGGCGAGTGACTTGTTGGAAATCATACATACTAATGTGTGTGTGGACCAATGAACATTTCGACACGTGGTGGATATCGTTACTTCCTAACTTTCACTGATGATTTAAGTAGATATGGGTATATTTACTTAATGAAACACAAGTCTGAAACATTTGAAAAGTTCAAAGAATTTCAGAGTGAAGTAGAAAATCATCGTAACAAGAAGATCAAATTTCTACGATCTGATCGCGGAGGGGAATATCTGAGTTACAAGTTTGGCATTCACTTGAAAAACTGTGGAATTGTTTCCCAACTCACGCCACCTGGAACACCACAACGTAATGGTGTGTCTGAGCATCGTAATCGTACTTTATTAGACATAGTGCGCTCTATGATGTCTCTATCCGATCTACAAATGTCATTTTGGGGCTATGCATTAGAGACAGCTGCATTCACTTTAAATAGGGCACCATCTAAATCCGCTGAGACGACACCATATGAGTTGTGGTTTGGCAAGAAGCCTAAATTATCGTTTCTTAAAATTTTGGGGTGTGAGGCTTATGTCAAACGGTTACAACCTGATAAGCTCGAACCCAAAGCGGAAAAATGCGTCTTCATAGGATACCCTAAGGAAACTATAGGGTATACCTTCTATCACAGATCCGAAGGCAAAGTCTTTGTTGCTAAGAACGGATCCTTTCTTGAGAAGGAGTTTCTTTCGAAACGAGTGAGTGGGAGGAAAATAGAACTAGATGAGGTTATTGAACCTTCTCCTGAATTGGAGAGTAGCGCAGCGCAAGAAGATTTGGTTCTTTTGGTGCCGCCTTCACCAGCTAGAGAGGAAGAAGCTGATGATAATGATCATGAAGCTTCGGTCGAAGTTCCCGTTCGTAGGTCGACTAGGTTACGTACTACTCCTGAGTGGTACGGTAATCCTGTCATGAATGTTTTATTGTTAGACAATGATGAACCTATGAACTATGAGGAAGCAATGATGAGCCCAGACTCTGGAAAATGGCAAGACGCCATGAACTCTGAAATGGAATCCATGAAAGAAAACAAAGTGTGGACTTTGGTTGACCTTCCTGATAGCCGCAAGGCTGTTGAATGTAAATGGATTTTCAAGAAGAAAACAGACGCTGACGGTAATGTTACTGTACATAAAGCTCGACTTGTCGCAAAAGGTTTTCGACAAATTCAAGGAGTTGACTACGATGAGACCTTCTCACCCGTAGCGATTCTTAAGTCTGTTAGGGTTCTGCTAGCAATTGTTGCTTATTTCGATTATGAAATTTGGCAGATGGATGTCAAAACTGCATTCCTCAATGGAAACATTGAAGAAGAGTTGTACATGGTATAACCCCAAGGATTTTTCAATCCTAAGGATGCTGGTAAAGTGTGCAAGCTTCAGCGTTCCATCTATGGACCAAAGCAAGCATCCCGGAGTTGGAATCTTCGATTTGATGAGGTTATCAAAGGTTTTGGATTTGTCCAAAATTATAAAGAAGCTTGTGTTTACAAGAAAGTGAGTGGGAGCTCGGTTGCATTTCTGATTTTATATGTAGATGACATATTACTAATTGGGAATGACGTGGAGCTGCTTGCTAGGTGGCTTCTCGCCCCCCTTCGTTGGTTACCCAAAGTGGAAGGTTGAGATGTAGTGCAGCAGCAGTTTTCCCTCGGTGAAGTGAAGGGAATATGCCCGAGAGGCAATAATAAAGTGGTTATTATCTTATTCCATGTTTATGATAAATGTTTATTTTCATGCTATAATTGTGTTAACCGGAAACGTTAATACATGTGTGTTTAATAAACAGAGAAAAGGTTCCTAGTAATGCCTCTCTTTATACTAGCTTGTTGATTAACGGATGATCAAGGTTTCCTGATCATGAACATTGGATGTTGTTAATAACAAGGTCATGTCATTGGAGAATGATGTGATGAACATACACCCACAGTAGTTATAGCAATACGATCATGTCATCAAGTTTCTATTGCTGTATCAAACTTTCACGAAGTAACCCTAATCCTTAGACCATGAGATCACGTCAATCACTGACACCGGAAGAGTACTTTGATTCCATCAAACGTCACACCGTAACAGGGTGATTATAAAGGTGTCGTTGGGTACTTGGAAAGTGTTAGTTGAGGCTCGTGGATCAAGAGTGGGATTTGTCCATCCAGATGACGGAGAGATATACTCTGGGCCCTCTCGGTGATATCACATTGACATCGCTTGCAAGCACGTGACTGGCTCACGAGGATGTTATATCACGGAACGAGTAAAGAGTACTTGTCGGTAACGAGATCGAACTAGGTATGGATGATACCAAATGATCGGATCTCGGACAAGTAAAATATCGCGAGACAAAAGGAATTGGTTACGGAGTTTTGGTTCACACGATCACTAGTTCATCGTTGAGTAAGTGGGAGTCATCATGGATCTCCAGATCCCGCTGATGATTATTGATCAGAGAAGAGTCTCTGTCATGTCCATTTTATTCACGAACCGTAGGGTGACACACTTAAGGATTCGTTGACGCGTTTGAGTGGATACGGAACGCCAGAGAATATACTGGACAACACATGGACTGTTTTGATAAAACTGCTGGAATAGTTTCGGTATATCAAAATAGTGCAAGGGGATAATTGTTAATGTGTTCATTGAATGAAGTGTTCATCAATGAAGTACTCATTGAATGAAGTGTTCATTAATTTGAGTGACATTAAACAAGATAATTAAAAGTGTTTTAATGTGATAAACTCTTGGAATTTTGAGTGGAGAATTATGGAAGTTATGGGAATAATGTGTGACCCTTTGTTTTTGTGAGTGGGGAGTCCACCCACATGATGAGGGGAGAGGTGGGGGCACCTCTTGGGGCGTGCTACCCCTTGGGGGCTGCCTCCCCCTCCTATATATAGATGGGTGGAGACCCCTCTACACACCAATTCCTCCATCTCTCATATGCCCTTTGGTTGGCATCTTCCTCCCCTTGCTAGCTGATCCAGTTTCACGAGTACGGTGCTTAGGCGAAGCCCTGCTCAAGATCTTCTCTACCACCACCACCACTATGTTGTAGTGCTGCTGGAGTTCCCGAGGATCCACTACTTCCGCTGTCCAACTGGAGCAAGGGGCGGAGGTCGTCGCTGATCCGTACGTGTGACCGATTACGGAGGCGCTGCCCGTTTGTGGCGCCCATCTTCATCACGACCTTGAGGTCGGCAAGTGATCGACTACATCACCCACGAGAATCGTTCTCGTTAAAGCTTTTTGGTCTTCGAGGGTGAGTCCTTCTCAAACCGTTACAAGTTATCTCCTAGATGTGATCTTGGCAGTTGCAATCGTAGGAAATTTTTTGTTTTCTATGCAACGAACCCTTCATGAAGATACCAAGGTTTGTCTCCAAAGTGTAAACCCAAAGCAACAGACAACTGCAATAAAAAGAACTTTGCGTAAAGTAAATAATCCTTGTGACCGCGGTCACAAGCACCATTGTTTTCCCCCTTGTGGCAACAGCACACCCCTAGACTCATGTTTCTGTCACTCAAGCGTGTCATGGGGGGGGCATGAACCCACAATCTAGCACAACGCTCCCTCTTGGAGTCACTACCTACTACTTGGCCAAAGCAATAAATAGCAACGGAGAGCATGCAAGAATTACTTAGGAACAAAAATATAAGAGATAAAAACCAAATGTATTACTCCATCACAATCTGAACATAATCTCATAATCCATCAGATCCAATCAAACTCAACATAGCAATAGCTGAAATATTACAAAAGTGCCTCGATCATGTAGGGCAGCTCACGAGGTCTAAACAATGAAGATCAAAGAGGGGAGGAGAACATCACATAGCTACTGATCACGGACCCATGGTCCAAGGAAAACTACTCACGAGACATCCGGGGAGCATCCATGGTGGAGAGGAGGCTCCCGGAGGTCAATCCTCCCTCCGGCAGGGTGCCGGGAAGAGGTCGTCTGGTGCTCCCGATCTTGGAAGCGCGGCGGCGGCGGAACAGAGGCGAGTTCGCGGAATAGGGTTCTGCTTCTGGAGTTTTCCCGTGACAGGGGATAAATAGGCGAAGGGGGGCAGCCAGAGGTGGGCCAGGGGCCCCAGGCGCCCCCCTGGCTCTCCTCTGGCCCCTCCCGGGCTTTTCTCGAAGCTTCCGTCATGCTGATTTTTTATCTGAATTTTCCCGAGTTTTTCTGGCACTTTTTATATGGGGGAAAACTGAAATAGAAAAACAGCAGAAAACAGGAACTGGCACTAGGGTGCACTAAGTTAATAGGTTAGTCCAAATATGATCAAAAGTGTATGAAAGTGTATCTAGATCATAGCAATATCACACAAAACATGCATGGAGCAAGCAGAAATTATAGATACGTTTTGGACGTATCACTGCTTAACAGTGTGAAAGATTATTTGAATAATAGTTTTTCAATGAAATATCTTGGTGAAGCTGCATACATATTAGGCATTAAGATCTATAGAGATAGATCGAGAATCTTAATAGCACTTAGTCAAAGTACATACCTTGAGAAGATAGTGAAGAAATTCAATATGCAGGATGCAAAGAAATGTTCTTTGCCCATGTTACAAGGTAAGCCATTGAGTAAGACTCAGTGTCCAACTACGGCAACAGAAAGGGAAAGGATGAATAAAATCCCCTAAGCCTCGGCCATAGGTTCTGTTATGTATGCCATGTTGTCTAGACCAGATGTGTCCCATGCTCTTAGTTTGACGAGCAGGTACCAGAGTGATCCTGGAGAGGCTCACTGGACAGCAGTTAAAAATATCCTTAAGTACCTAAAGAGTACTAAGGACATGTTTCTTGTCTATGGTGGTGATGAAGAGCTCTTCGTAAAAGATTACGTCGATGCTAGCTTCAATACTGATCCAGATGACTCAAAATCTCAAACAGGGTATGTCTTTATTTTGAACGGAGCTGCGGTTAGCTGGAGGAGTTGCAAGAAGAGCGTCATTGCAAGATCTACATTAGAGGCGGAGTATATGGCCACTTCTGAAGCAGCGACAGAAGGGATATGGCTGTTGTCACTGAACTCGGCGTTGTTCCGAGTGCACTGGATCCCATGGAGATCTTTTGTGACAACACTGGTGCCATTTCTCTAGCCAAGGAACCAAGATGTCACAAGAGCTCCAAGCATATCAAACGCCGGTTTCATCAAATTCGTGAGCATGTCATTGAAGGAGATATTACCATTAGCAAAGTACATACGGATCAGAATATCGCGGATCCATTGACTAAAGTTCTTCCACAAACAAAACATGATCAACACCAGAATGCCATGGGTGTTAGATTTCTTCCAATGTAAACTAGATTATTGACTCTAGTGCAAGTGGGAGACTGTTCGAAATATGCCCTAGAGGCAATAATAAAATTGTTATTATCATATTTCCGTGTTCATGATATATGTTTATTTACCATGCTATAATTGTATTAACCGGAAACATAATGCATGTGTGGTTGCATAAACAACACCGCGTCCCTAGTAAGCCTCTACTATACTAGCTCGTTAATTAATGATGGTTATGGTTTCCTAACCATGAACATGAGTTGTGTATTAATTAATGGGATCATGTCATTAGAAGAATGACGTGATGGACAGACCCAACTAAGCATAACAATATTGATCGTTTCATTAAGTTTATATTGTCATGCCTTTTATTGTCAAGTATCATGTTTCTTAGACCATGAGATTATGTTATTCCCGAGTACAGGAAGAATACTTTGGGGACATCAATCATCACATCGTGACAGGGTGATCATAAAAATTTCTTATGGGTATCTCCGAAAGTACTTGTTGAATTACATGAATCAAGACTGGGATTTGTCCCTCCGTGTGACAGTGAGATATACTCTGGGCCCACTCGGTAATGCACATTCAGTAACGCTAGCAAGCACGTGACTAATGAGTTAGTCACAGAGAATGTTGTATTACAGAACGAGTAAAGAGTACTTACCGGTAACAAGATTGAACTAGGTATAGCGATACCGACGATCGAATCACGGGTAAGTAAAATATCGTGCGACAAAGGAAATTGTGTACGGATTATATTAGTCCACGACATAGTGGTTCAATCGATAAAGATCTTCGTTGAATGTGTGGGAGTCATTACGGATATCCTGGTCCCTCTAATGGTTATTGATCAGAGAGATGTCTCGATCATGTCTGCACGTTCTCAAACCCGTAGGGTCACACACTTAACGCTTGGTAACGCTAGAATAGCTCTGGGATAATTTTATTATTGGTGTTCGAATATTGTTCGGAGTCTCGGATGAGATCCTAGACATCACGAGAAGCTCCGAAAGAGTCCGGAGGTAAAGATTTATATAAGGCAAGTTGATTTCAGGGTTTCGGAAAAGTTTGGTGTTTTTTCGGCAGCGTCGGAATGTTCTAGAAGGCTCCGGAGGGTCCCACTATGGGCCCCACCTGTTTTGGACGACCAAGGGTGGTCCAATAGTCCATGTGACCAGCCCTCCTTGGTTTATTATGCCAATAAATGGGTAGCCCTTCAATGGGAGGGTTACCACTCTTAAAAGAAAGGTGTTACCATCTTTTTAATGAGAGAGGGGTTTTCACTTGGGAATTGAAGTGGCTACAACCTCCTTGCCTATATAAGAGATGGGAGAGGCTCACCAAGAACACCCAAGTCCTTCCACACCTCCTCCTCCCTCACGTGCGTCGCTTGGCGAAGCCCTGCCCGAGGGAAACTCTTCACCATATCCACCACCATGCCGTTGTGCTGCTGGAATTGATCCCATCTATTTCTCCCTCTTGCTTGCTGGATCAAGAAGAAGGAGACGTCATCGAGTTGTACGTGTGCAAGCTTCCGGAGGTACTGCTCGTTTGCAGTGCTGATCGGATCGAACTTCACCAACAACTTCACCAAGCTGCGTTGAAATAAACGTTCAACGCGCGTGTTCTTCGAGGGTATGATGACCTACTCTCCCTGTTACTAGCATCTTCTAGATTGGATCTTTCATGTTGCTTCCGCATGTGAGAGAAAATTTTTGTTTTCTATCGCGCAATCTCCTACAAAGATAACAAAAATCTACCAACTGTGTGGCGCCGAGACCAGCATCACCTTATCTCAGAGCGACCACCCGCCCACAGTCCCAAGGCCGGGGCACGCACCCCTGGTCCTCAAAAATCAGATCGGAGGTTACGACATGGACAGAGTCTTCATGGACGGAGGCAGCAGCCTAAACATAATCTTCGCCAGCACCCTACACAAGATGCTAATCCCACGATCAGTTTGGAAGAAGTCAGGCACCACAATATATGGCGTAGTTCCATGTGAAGCAGCCGCCTCCATCGGAACAATCGAGCTTGATGTCATCTTCGGCAGCAAGTGCAACTTCGCAAGGCAAGTCCTCGAGTTCGAAGTGCTCGACTGGCAGTCGCAGTACCACGCCATACTCGGGCGACCAACGTTTGCACAATTCATTGCGGTTCTGCACTATGCATATCTCAAGCTCAAGATGCCAGGACCCGTAGGAGTCATCACAGTCAATGGAAGCTTCACCAAATCGGACCAGTGCGATCGCGACTTCCACAAAGTCTCCGACACGTTTGGAGCCCAACAACAACTCAAAGAAATAGCCATGGTGAAGGATAAAAGCATCTTTCCACTGGTGAGACGAAGCGAGTCAAAAGAATTCGGCTGCGATTTCAGCGTCGACAGCGACACAATCACCCACCAAGTTCACCCAACAGACCCAGAGAAGACGGTCCGGTAATGACATGATTGGGTTTCTGGGAGAAATTTGAGAAGGTAATTGCTATAGAAAAAGTCAGTTTGGTTATTTTGGAAGAGCTATTGGGTAGTGATGCAGTGAAGAATTCATACAGTGACCGGATCCTGCTAGCTATAAGATTTGCAATTGCAGGGTAGTAATTTTTGTCGGTAAGAAGGCGGGAGATTAATGACGAAGAAAATCACATGTCAGACCACTCAGTAAAAAGTCTAGCGATGAATTACCATCGTGCACGGTGCATTGTTTCTTTTCCGACAAAAAAAACTTTTGAACCAAAGCTCCGACAAGGTTTCTGTCAGAACCCTCTGTTAGGTAATGTGCTAGGATCAATTTCACTTTGCATTCATGAAAGAAATCAAAGGAAATTCAAAATCAAAATCAAAATGGGAGAAGAAAAACCCCCCCAGGTGAATTAATTCAAAAGGCCAGATAAAAATATTCTCCAAAAATTCATGTTAGATTTTTGAAAAGTCTTATAAATGAGTGTGATCACATATCAAGTGATGTGGGAACCACCCCATGCTCATAGATTTTTCAAATATTCAAACAGTGCCTTGGATTTAAAGAAATACCCCTATTTGATTTAAAATTCAAATCAGTTGAATTTTAAAAATGTTGAAACTTTATGAGTGGCTAGTCTATATTATTATGAGGCCATATAAAAGTTTTCAGCATTTAATAAAATGTTTAGCTATTTTATTTAGCTAAACAGAACAAATGTCAGAAGTGAAAACAGAAAGAAAAAGAAAAAGGGCTTACCTCAAAGAAGCCCGATTAGCTCCCCAGCGGCCCAGCCCACCTACCTCCCCTGTCGTCTTCCTCAGGCGGCAAGCAGCTGCGTGCCGGCCATGCCGAGCCCCGCCGCCGTGCTTGGCCACCTCCTGCTTCCCCGTGCCACATCTCCTCCTCTGGACGTGTCCTGGAGCCGTCCTGATCCATTCCCCCCCTCCACGAGCTCCCTCCCCTCCTCCCTCGCCCGATTCGTCGTCGCCCGAGAAGAACGCCGGAGCGCCGTCGAGCCCCCGCGTAGCCATTGACGCCGAGAATCCCCCGAAGCTTGTCCATCGTCTTCACCGCAGTCGTCTTCGTATTCGAGCGGAGTAGGAGGAGCTGAAGCCCCCTGGAACTGCTGAATTGTGTCGTTGTCTTCGTCTACGGCCGCCGCACGACTTCGTCGATTCCGTCGCCGTTGAGCCACCCCAGCCATCGCCACCACCTCTGCTGAGTTCCTGGTGAGCGCGGGATCGAAACCACTAACCTCCCCCTCTCGATTTCTTCCTCTGTCACCGTTTTCCATGGTCGCCGGAGTACCGAGCCGCCACGGTCGTTGTCTGCGAGCTTCTGCTAAGCAATCGTCCTTGTCGTCTTGTCCATCACCTCCACCGTGGTCTTCTGCTTCGAACGCGCCCAACGTTGGCTTCAATGGTGCTCTGCTGCGAGTTTCACCCCGAGCCCGTGCCACGGCCGCCGCGGAAGGTCGTCGCCGTCGTCGTTTTGGTCACCCCCAAGGCCAACCGAGTGCACCAGGTGACGTGCGAGCGCTTGGGCTGCATTCCTATGGTCTCGACGTAGAGAATGGAGGCCAGGAGAGGGAGAACGCAGAACGCCGCCGCGGTCTGGTCGCCGGCGTTTAGCCGCCGACGAGTTAGCCCAAACCCCCCCCCCCCCCCCCCGTTAATCACCCGCCTAATGACCCCCAGGGTCACTGACCAGTGGGCTCAGTGGCTTAATTAAGCCACTGGATTAACTTAAACCAACGGATTAACTCACCCAGCCACTGACAGGTGGGACCCCCCTTGTCAGCCCCCCCCCCCCTGACGCCAGCTTGACGTCAGCCTGACGCAATAAGTCATTTTAATGAATTTCCAGAAAAGCAAATTGTTTTAAAGAATTCCAGAAAATACCCCAAACTTTGGAAATTCATAGAAAATTCATATTAACTCCAAATTGGACAAATAATATATGAAAAATGATCAGGAGAAAATTATCTTTCGAAATATGCAACTTTCAACTATGTTGGAGTTGATCTTAAAATGGGACCAGTAGCATATGTCATTTGGTTTATTTGAAATTAATTCAAATTCAAATCAAATGATCTTGCAACTTGGACCATGGAATTATGCTATATTCAACCCCACATCAGAAGCATATCTTATACCATTGAAGATGATTCAAAATGATCAAACAATGTCACATGTAACTTGGTCAAGTTTGAATTCAAATTGGAGTTTGAATTTGCAATTCAATTTGCAATATACTCCATTTAAATGGAATTGCTTCACACATCAAAGCATATACATCAAGTTTCAACCTTCCATCATGTGATTGTGCATTGTATTTACTTTGCTACTTTTCTTGTTGTTTGTCGAGTAGAGGTGGAACCGGAGCAGGAGGCTGCCCCCTTCGTTGAAGACCCAGAACCCGAACCTCGTCAGCAAGGCAAGCAAACCCCCTTTGATCATGTCGATAAAATCCCACTTCCCTCTCATGTCTCGCTTATGCATTGTATAGGATGACCACCATGTTACGATTCTACCGCATAGCTGAACCCATTCCTTTGCATGACCTATCATTTTGTCACAGTAGTAAGCAAACCACAATCCTAGCAAATGTGGCCCCTGCAAATGATTATCGCTTATTGCATGCTTAGTATGATACCATGATGTTACTGTGATGTGAGTCGGGATGGTAGTGATCATGTTGTTGATGGTAGAAAAGTGTTGGTGAATCGACCCTAATACAAGGTGAACGATGAGAGGCTGTGTAGGAGTACACGGTGGGTTGTCTCGTTGAACACCGCCCTAAGTCCGAGTTCTTGTGTGGTGATCCAAGATGAAGAGTACAACCACACATTGGGCTCACTGACCCCTCTCAACCAATTAACTCATCCCTTTCGATGTCCAGATGTCGCAATAGTTCGGAGTTCTGGTAGGCTTGTGGCCTGGATGCTAAGTGAGAGAACGACTCATCCGAGACCGGCTTATGCACCACACACACATCACTTGGGTCCACTTCGGTAAACCGGCCGGGTTCACGATTGTGGTAGCCAACCCAAGTAGGCGGCTTTCTCGGACTAGATCGGCTATGAGGTAACAGTTGTGGTGAGCATCCTCGCTGGCACCCCTTGAATGGTGTCGAGATCAAAGGCGGTAAATGATGATCATGTGTGTGTAGCGGTACACCCTTGCAAGGTTAACAAAACTATTCGAATAGCCGCGTCCGCGGTTATGGACTGCTTGGAAAGCTTAGCTTGATTATTAGATAACTTGAACCGGATACTCCTAAAACACACCAAGATAAGTGTGAGTACTATGGCGTGCTTCCTTGTGGGGAAGTCGAGGAAGGCACCATAGTGGTGTATTGGTTGGAGAAAGTAGTGGACTCGTGTACGCTTCTTACCTCAAGTCTGGTATTCGTAGTTCTGGATTAGCCAAGTCAAAGCTGGCATTTCTGCAAGTGAACCCCACCTCCCTTTACCTTGATACATGTGCATGAGTAGTATAGCTCCTATGTAAGTCTTGCTGAGTACGACTTTGTACTCACGTTTGCTTAATCTATGTTTTAGATGATACCACCGACCCCGAAGGTGGCTTCTTCATCGAGCTGGACGACTGAAGACCAACTAGTCTAGTCCCAGTCAGACGACTGGTTCCCTCGAGGAGGGCTTGTGTTTTTAAGAAGGATTCTTAAGCCATTTGTTAAACGTGTCTGTACTCAGACATAATTTGCTTCCGCATGTGTTGTAATGTTGGATCACATGTTTGTGATCTCTGTGTGTACTCTATAAGAGTTATAAATAAAAATGTACACTTTGTAGAGAATTGCAATGGTACCTGCTGTTCATACAAGGCATGTGTGCTGCATGTATGTTTATAACATGCATGTCTTTGTATGGGTTTTCGAGACCTTAGTTGTGTTCTGGCTGACGGTCTTTCATACACCAAGTGGCCCTTAGATGTGCGCAGCTTGGGGCATCGCGATGCGATTGCTCGAGACTCCGTCTCATGCACACTTTGTGGTATGATTGAGCCCTTCCTAGACCCCGACTAAGTGATCGGGCTGGAGTAAGTCTATGTAAGAGTTTTGAGATAGTCGATAGTATGGTTGAGGCGACTTGTCTTCGAATATGGGAGTTCACCACCCATATCATTAGACTTGTGTGCGGACGATGAGGACCCATCTCAGTTGATCATCCGGCCTGGATGGGATGCCCCTCACGTACGATGCTTTCCGAGAACGTTATGTGCTTGGCCTTGTCTGCTTAGACAAGTGGGTACGGTTCTCGGCTCTCCATATGACTATGTCTTAGCTGTACTTACATACGCTAACCCCGGGTCCCGACAGTTTCTTAAACTTGACATTGATGCTTACTTCATTTATGATGATAGCTCTGGTTTAAGCAGTGTGATATCTTCGACGACAAGGCGACTTAGTTACAACTGAGGCTTTTTTTCATCGTGCCAATTTTAAATATACATGCAACAGAAGTAGTGGTAAACTCTGTCTGCTTCTAACTTGTCGAGTGCACGAAGAGTGGTATGTGCTCATTGATCTTTGCACCAATTATAGATGACTAGGTGACCCGTTGCGCCAAATGGCGCAGAGTCCCAATTGAAACCATGAAATCGTGGAAAGAACTTGCATTTTTAGGACCAAATCAGTGATGTAGATTAAGGTAAAGTGTGAATCAAAAAGGAAGTGTTACAAATGATGTAATTTGCAATGTTATAAAGGAACAAGCGATGAAGGTATTGATTTAAGTAGGCGTTCCAAAATAGGACTTAGGATTTGGTCCACACCCTCCCATGACAATCTTCTTCCTCCGCTGTTGCGTTTGAAAATCTGTTAACAAATATACCTATATTAGCAAGCAAAACATTGGTTCCAGTTCAGTACATAGATATGATTGACATGCTAACCTGATTAAATTCTATGAACGCTGACCCATAGTTTCTCCTTGCGGGTGCGAAAGGAAAAGATGCAAATGCGGCCTTGAGAAATCTTTGCGTACTTGACAAACTGAGACCAATTAGTAGTGATAGTGGCTCTGTTGTCTTGTCCTTCCATCAAGCATACCTCAACAGCGCCGCTTGAAAACACAATGCACGTCTTCTTAATTAGTGAGGAAATGTAATCCATGAGGTACTACTTCGTGAATGCAACAGAAAAAGTACTGCAAAATTACAAGAATTGCTCAGTTCAGATAGCGTAATGCATGAAAGTATGAAGCTATTGGTTCTTAATTAGTTCTTTTCATTTCACACACATAGTGCTTGATAACAGGCTTTGTTGATTCGAAAAACCTGTTCAAACGGTTGATTTCACATAGTGATATTTCCAACTTCTCTGCGAAGACACATTTCAATTAGAAGGAAGCAAAAGCACGCGACTGAAGTCCTGGATATGCAAGAAAAGAAATCAATGCAGTGTTTACGGGAACAGAAGTAGCAAGGGTAGAGGTTTAGTTTCTTACCTACGATCATATCTCTACACAGTGACAGCGATCACTGCATTCAATTCTAGTTTTGCGCTACTTCCGTCAGTGATGATCCCCTGTATTGGTTAAGTAAGGAATCTATCATCTGGAAACAAACTATGAACTGCATACATAAACAAAAGCAACTAATGTATGAACTACACACACAAGATACAAGATTGGATTCAGGTTTTGAATATCTTAAATAGTCTATAGAAATCTAGCATGCCCAGAATCTTGAAGAGTTTGAACTTTGAAAATGAGGACAGCCAAGCACTTAATAACTCTAGTTAGCTTGTTATATGACTAAATATATGCATTGTCCTTCCACTCCTGTGGACATGAACCTGAGGGGATAGCCAAGCATGTAATAACTCTAGTTCGCTTGGTATATGACTAAATGGGACTCAAAGATGAATTTGGAATAAACCCAAGTAAGATGAACAACATCAGACCTGAAGGTTGATTAAAGCAGGAGGCAAGTATTGCTTTGGTATTTAATTTAATTAAATTTTCAGTAATGTACATGGTTGTTTTGTTTCTTAAGGAGAAATTTTAAATAGAATGGGATGTGTTTTAAATAGATACCTTTACTGCAAGGGCGATTGGATCATCCCCTCTTGCCCCTTTCATTTCGTACGTATTTAAAAGGTTGCTAGCTCTACACAAACAAAAGTAGAAAGAAGTACATGTACGTTAGGTATAAGAATAGAGAAGAGCTCTTAAGAAGGTGCTTAACTCTTCCATCGATGCTTAGCACCTACATATACGTTCATGCATCACCGACTATGAGATTGGTAAAGCAAAAAAGGCAATTATTATATGTGCTACAAAGTGTTTGAATTTTTTGTAAGAGTAGATGAATTCATTGTGATAGCCTCTACAGGAATTCTAAGAGCAGAATATCATCCTTCTATAAGAAATCCTTATATTTAGTGTGAGGGCGATTTCATTTTCGCAAAGGAATAAGTGAGAGCTTGAGGCACCCTGCCTAATTCAAAATAAAGAATCACAATGCTGTGAATAATTGCTGGACTGGAATATATGAGTTTAACCTAAGATTATGGGGACACAATTTAGAGTGTCCATACTATTATTGGATTTGCTTTACAATATCCTAGTTCGATTTGACCAAATTCGTATTTTCGCCCTGCTTTCTCTGCTTATAATATAGCCAATAAATTTGCTATGTAGTGGCGCTCAAATGGACATCTACTCGAAACAAAGTCCAGTTTCCCCCCTTCTAAAATTCGGTAAGCTCAAACTTGAGAAATAACAAAGTTCAGTATGCCAGTGGAAATAACCCTAAACCCTAGAAAAAATAGCAAGAAACCAGATCAAACCTCACCTCCTAAAAAACTGAAGTATCAAATATGTTTCACAATCAATAGTTTAATAATTCCAGTTTTGCTTGAAACATCTCACTTCGATTATCCCATTACAGAACATTGTATGTACCTGAACATGCATGTCTCTGTGTCACTGTCACTAATATAATTTGCATCATTCATCTTTACATATCTAGGTAATCTTTCAATCATGAGAAGTGCATCACCGTTAGATTTTGCCATCTTTTTTATCAGAGTATGGTGAAATGCAACTATTATTCCTATCATAAGATGATTTACTTTTGATGACTAAGAACCAAACATCAGAAATGGTTCCTATTCTTCTCAAAATTCAAATCATACAAATTTCAGACTGGTAGCACAGTAGCAACAAATAGGAACTAAATGATCACCTAGAACACAGGTAGGACAAATTTGTTGTGGCATAGCAGCTTCTGCAAGGGATCTGGGCAGCCATACCAGTCTGGGACAAGAAAAACAAAGTTCAAGCATGTATCAGGTCTAACACATCCCAAATTCCCAAAGAAATAAAAAGATGCATTGGAAGACAATTTATCGGCCTTCGCTTCAGGGCATTACAATTTCAATGGTATTATGTTTCTCGTTGATAGGTCTATTTAACCTGGATAAAATAATCAAAGTGAAGCTAAAATGCGCAGCAAGAAAAGAAGAAAATCAAATGAAGCCATCGAACCTAGAAAAGAACGTTCACATTGCATCAAGGAGCTCGCTTTATGTCAGCAACTGAACATATGACATATCCTTCATCAATTCTTAATAATAAGCTGAAAATGAAGCTCAACTCATTGGTTCGTAGTGTTCTCTTCAATCCTTGCTTCTCACAAAGAGTACTCATGTTATAAAATGCATTACCTGGGCAAGCAAAACATAATATATCAGATGACAGCGCACTGTATTTCTCTCTCTTCAAAACTGTAGCCAAGCGGTCAAAAGCATAAACATAGAATAGCAAAAGGAAGTGTGTGTTTTCAGTTGCTGACTGCATATATAACAATCAATGAATACTCATAAGCTGAATTGCAAGAAAAAACTTTAATTCCCAGAAAAAAATATTGTTACTATTAGAAAGACAAAAATGCACAATTTATCTTTTTGTAGAAATATGTAATTTGTTAGTAAAACAATGGTCTATCCATACGGTACACAGCTAGCAGTGAAATTGGTGTTAAAATCAACCACTGCACCAAATCCTAAATGGAAAAATACACATGAATTAGAAGAGGAACACTCGTCGCTGCTCACTCCTGCCATTGTCCTCCATTTCTGCAGCCCTGGATCAGCTGAAATGAAGGATACATATGTTGTGAATATTCAGTAAAATCTCAGTTGAACCTACTCAACTCTAAATGCAATGCATTTGGGGAGATTAGATTTCCAAAGACAATAGTAAACGGCTATGTTCAAAAGTGACAGCAAACTTCGCAAGATTTGATGCAGCTGTCCTTCAAACCAAAGACATGTCATCTTGGCATAGCTAGCTATAAATAGTCCTCAATTATGTTTTCAACGGATCGGCGGCACTGGGGTAGGCTATATGGAAAAGACCACATGTTGATACTCGAGCTATAAACTAGTCACCAGCTGCTAGCCTCTCAAACGAGTAAATAATGGTTGATCAAACATGCATAAAGATACCGACAGAAAATAACAACCTCTCCACTCCAAGCAGCAGTAGCCCCTCAGCTCGTCCAAGTACCCACTGCAGCACCTGCACAAGAAGTTCAGTTCAGTTCAGTACATTCCACATTTCACTTATAACAACCTGCAGCTCCATAGTTCTATCTAACATATCTAATGCAATTTAGGAAGGATCGAAACTCAAAAATAAAAGTAAAACACATCTAAGGTCTAAGATCGTACGGACATCTGAAATAGAAAACTATCCAAAGCACAAGCTGAAACATATATGTTCGCCACATAGACTGTGCATGCCTCAAAGAAAGAAGATTGGAGTGGCAGAGAGAGAAAGCGGCCTACTACCCAGCCACCATAGTTGAAATTATGGGCTTATGAATGATCAAGAAGAATGAATCCAACACGCATGAAAATAGGAAAGAGATGGCAACAGGATCCTACAACCCCTTTTGTGGCTACTTAATTAACTTCCATCTATTAGTGAGCAGCAAGCATTACTCTTTGCATATGTAAAAGATAGTGAGCAAATTGTTTTACTCTTTTCATATGCAAATAGTAAAAGGTGATCTGATAGATTCTAGAATAGATCTATTGATATTTTTTTAGGCACCTTTCCTTCATTAGCAAGAAGCAACTATTGGTTTGAGCAGGAAAAATCAAGCCCATATGAAATGAAAATGGCAAACATGCAGCCTACTGCACTATAAAACCCATAGTTTACTCTTTGCCCCATTTGGTTAACTTCCATCTAATAGTGAGAAAGAAACATCACTCTTTGCACATGTAAACAGTATAAGGTGATCAGCTGGATTGTATAAACCTGTCATATATGTACCAAGACCTAACCGCACAAACACACAGAGTTCATGGAATATGTACCAAGACACAATCAAGCAAGCCATCACAAGAAATTAACCTTGTAGGTCAACGGCTTGCACGGTGAACGAATCAAAAAAGAACCTGCATAGCATCAACGGAAAACACGTCGAACAAATAAAAAAAGAACCTGCATAGGAAAGGAAACATGGAACCAGAAAATGTCTCAGCTCACATTTTTTTTATCAGGACACGAGCAGAAAAGATCCTACCTTTGGAAAAAATAACCAACTGATGTAGTTGGCAAACCCAAGCAGGAAATTGAACGATGAACGACGAACCAAAAGATCCTGCACCAAAAGAGAAGGAGAGGTGAGAAAAAGGAAAACCTAACAGTGGGAGGGAAAGGAACAGAAAAAGCGACACAACCATGTACGCCGGCTGGCTGGATGCGCGAGCGCCCTTTACCTGCTCGTTGCCGGCGCCGTAGACCTTCGACTGCTGGTGGCCGCCACTGGTGGCGCCACTGATGGGGTGGCGGCGTGGGAGAGCAGGGGGGCGGCGTGAGGAGAAAGGCTCATGGGGTGAGAGGAATTGTGGCTAGGGTTGGCCGGTTGGAGCTACGTGAGGAGTCCCGGCATCGTTTGGCAGAGCAGCGGCTGGGTGCATGGGAGGCTGCAGCGCCACCCTCATCTACTTCCTTCTCTATCTCTCTCGTCGGCGCTCTTTCTCCTCTTTGTCGACGCTGCAGGCCTCAGATCCAGCGGGGCCTGGGGATGGGGTGGGGTATGGGAGGAGTTTGAGGTGGCCGGAGAGGTGTGGCGGGCGTCATGGGAGAGGAGGTGCCGACGACGTGGGAGAGGATGAGGCCGGCGTGAGGAGGAGGGGGAAAGTGGGGCGGCTCGGCAGGATGTGGTTGGCGGCTAGGGTTGAGAAAGATAGAAGAGACCAAAAGAGGAGGGTTACCGCGGCTGCGAGACGTGCGGCTCGGGATTGGGCAGCCACAGGATCGGACGGTTCACGTAGCTTGCCCTGAGGAGGGTTGTGAAGCCACTTTGTTCCCTTGACCTTTAAGATTTAAATTCCTTTGATGCTTGTATTAATACTGGGACTAACAGATTTGAGCATTGTGCACAAGAGGCTAATTGTGTTGCTCATGGTTTGGCTAACTAGGCTAGGGTTTATCCTCTGGAGTTGTATACAAAGAGCCTCCTTTCTTTTGTTACTAGTTTCTGATAGATGATGTCTCTTTATTTGCCATGAAATAAAGATAGTCATGAAGTCATTTCCCAAAGATAATCTTTGCAGGACATAAATATGATGTGTTATTATTAAAAAAATGTACGTTTCTATCATATTTTCAAGTTCTACGATCCATAATAATAGGGACCTCTCGTCACTCTAGTATGTGGGTTGAATATGGGCTTGATGTGTGGACGAAACAACATATATTACTGCTTTGATCACATCATTCATCCAAAATATTCAAAATCACATGCCGCCGTGTCGCCGGTGGTGTTGTCTACCCTCCTCATGTTGTCGCGCTCTCCGTGGAGGGTACCTTCAAAACACTATCCAAATTTGCTACGTTGCCTCCTTACCACGCGTGGGTATGGATGCGTTAGCGTGCATAGAACGTCTTTTTCGTATACCTAAAATCAGGGATAAGTTGACCTTTTTAGAAGAAAATGTAACACAAAAGCAAAATGAAACAGACAAATAACAAAGCAACATCATTTGAATATAAAGTATGTTGTGTCAAATCATTTGTGTGGACCAAAATTGGTAGAAGTTGTCTACACGTGAAAGCTTGTGCTCTTCAACTATGCCTTTAATTTTTATGGATCTTGCGTTATGAAAAGGACAATACAAAAGAATAATCATTGAATAAAAGTCTACCTACAAAGAAAGTGGCATGACAAAACGCACAATATTTACATAATGGGTCAGATGTCACACTCAAATGGGCTCTTCGGTTCCAAGGCCATGGCGTCCCGGCCGAAATAAATATGGCGTTAGGGTTTATGTGCATAACTATTTGTTTGCACCTAATATTATTACCCCTAAAAAATGCAACTAATATTATTTCAAGCTGTGCAGAAAAGAACTTTTTTTGGAAGATCACGGATAGTCATATCTTACCCAGGGTCTCCTTTGCTATGGAGAAATGTTGTAAGTACAGTAATTTTACCAATATTTTTTCCTTTAGTCTTTAGAGCCTTTTGGTTTGTATGAATGAATTCCTATTCTAAAAAATAAATTATTCTTATCATTCATATTACAAAATAGTGGATGGGCACACAAACTTATGCAAAACACAAATCCTATATACCTAAATAGTTGATCATCACTATTTCTATTATTTTAAGGATAATTTAGTAGGCTCTTCATGAAGAGTTCGCTTACCATCTCTCTCATCTTCTTTTTTATCCAACTAAACATTAATATACTATTTTATTTCTTATAGTTCGTTGACTCGACTTTATTGTACTTGCTCTAACATGCACACACGTCATCAAGGTTTTGAATTTCGGAAAGGAACAAATTTCGCTTGGCGTCGAAATGTAGAAATTTCCGAAATTTCGAAAAAAAGTTTCGGACAAATTGACGAAATTTTAATTTTGAATTTAAATAGATTTAAAATGAAGGAGATAGATTATATAGCATTTACCTAAGAATTCAACGAGGCAGCATGTCTACCGTGGTGGTAAAGCTGTTTGTTAATCAATAGACGGTGCAGGCTCGAATCTTGTTCAGGACCTATTTTTGCCAATCTTTTTTTGCATAAAATTCAAATCTACCGAAATATTTTGAGCGAAATACAAAAATGTCACCTTTCGGTAATTTCGAACGAAATTTTAAACCTTGCACGTCATATCATCAAAGGTCCACCACAATATGTATATGTTTTTTTTTCATTATTAGTTGATCTCATGCACACATTAATCTCATCACGCATGCCACCTCATCAAACATTCACTCAACATGCATGATAAAAAAATCACTATATTATATCACATATATTCAATAAATATTTTGAACTACACAATGATCAAATACAAACATGTTTTAACTATTCATGTCTCATACTATACTATAATTTAGTTTAAATTCATTTTTGTGTTTCATGCAAGTAAATCATTTGAAATATATTGCGACCGATTCACGCAGTAACGCGCGGGGTATCCTCTAGTTACCTTAAATTTAATGAAAAAATCTTGTCATTTTTCCTATTTCTATTAATAGGTTTAAGATACATTTATCTCATTTTCTACAAGTTTCCTGTATCTTACAAACGAAACGAGGAGCAAAGTTTACATGCATATACTCCATACATAATTTATTTGGCGATTTTACAGATCTCTTAAAACCATGAAGGAGTGGTGAAGCGCGGCAGGGCAATCATCTGCATGCTAGTACTGTACTGTTAAATTGCAGCCACGGATGTAGGAGGAGTACTTGAGAGTACTGTTTGTGAATCCAAACGGAACGAACGAAAAAGACAGGAAACAAATCCGCCACTGCACCTCGCTCGCAATCACAGAGCGTGACACTAGAGACACATCAAATCGCTCTGATTGGCTCCCCGCAAGATCGAGCATGCATTGGCCATCTCGGATTTTATTGACGCCAGCCAATCATGCAATCATTCCTTCACTTGGTGATGTGAGCGACGAACTCCTCCATGTCCGCCCACGACGAGCCGCCGTTGGCCACGGCGGCGCGGACGTCCTCGGCGAGCGCCCTCGCCGCGTTCCGCACGGCGACGCCTTCGCCGGAGCCCATCGCCCTGTTGATCACCTCCTGGATCTCCTTGGCCGGCAGCGTCTCCCGGCTCCTCTCCCACGGCCTCATCACCATCCCGGCCCTGAGGTGGCCGCACACGTACCCGGCGTTCCACGGCTGGTCCGAGTGCATGGGCCACGCCAGGATCGGCTTCCCGTGGCTCAGCCCTTCCAGCAGCGAGTTCCAGCCGCAGTGGCTCACGAACGCCGCCGTCGCGCCGTGCGCCAGGATCTCCAGCTGCGGCGCCCACCCGGTGACCACCAGCCCCCTCCCCTGCGTCCGCTTGGTGAACTCCGACATCAGCATCGCGTGCCGGCGAGAGCTCTCGCCGGCCTCCGCGAAAATGTCGGCGCGGTCGGCGTCCCGCAGCACCCAGATGAACCGGTGCTCGCTGCGCTCCAGCGCCGCCGCCAGCTCCTCGATCTGCTTTCCCGGCAGCGACGTCATCGTGCCGAAGCACAGGTACAGCACCGACGTCGGCGGCTGCTCGTCGAGCCAGTCAAGGCACTCGTGACGCGGCGGGTCGGGCGTGGTCGCGTCCAGCTCCAGCAGCGGGTTCAGCGGGCCGATGGAGAAGAGCTTCTTGCCGCCTTCGAGGGCCAGGGCATCGGCTTGCGCGTCGATGAACTCCCCCTCGAGCGCGCGGCACGAGTTGAGGAGCAAGCCGGCGCCGGGCGCGCTGAGCCCGCCCTGCCGCGCCACCAGCGCCATGAACTCCTCGGTGAGGAAGGATTCCGGCGACGGCACGGGCAGGCCGAGCGCGCGCACCAGGGGGTGGCTGGGGTCCTTGAACCCGGCGCCGAACGACTGCCCCACGCACTGGAGGCCGTACGCCGCGCCGTTGCGCAGCCGCGAGGCCTCCGCCGCGGGGAAGGCCACGAGGTTGTCGTGCACGACGACGACGCGGCGGTGCGAGGCTGCGAGGTCCTCGAGGAGGCGGCGGAGCGAGGGCGCGGCGTGGTCGCAGAAGGCGTCGAAGAGCGGCTGCAGGTGGCCCGGGAACGCGACGGGGCTGTCGGGGTCGGGCGGCGGCGCGGCGTAGGGCGGGATGCCGTCGAGGGCGGCGAAGCGGAGGGAGCGCACGGCGCGCGCGTCCCAGCCCTGCACGCGCGCGCGCGCCTGGCGGACGTGCGGCGCCGGCGCGGCGTAGTGCACGTCGAGGCCGCCCCGGGAAGCGAGGAGGAGCGACAGGTGCAGCATCTGGTTCAGGTGGCCCTGCGCCGGGAACGGCACGGTGACGACGGCCACCGGCGCTGGTGCTGGCGCGGCGTCCATCGCCGCCGGAGCCATAGTGATTGAGTGAGCGCTGGACAACTTTGTTCGGAGGTTCACGAGGCGCAGGCGAGGCGAGCGTGCAGCTGCAGCAGCATTTGTAGGGGCATGACGTGACGTGAGTGCCGGTTAGTTATGGGGATCCGTCCGGTCGACGACACGCTATAGGAAGGCTCTAGGCCCTGCTTGCTGCCTTTTTCGGGCTTATTAGCTACTAGCTGGCTGGGTCATGCTGCATTGGTGTTTTTTTACGCAAGAGCTTACGTATCATTTATAGAAGAAAAAAAAGAGAAAAGTGTACAAGAAAAAAAAGTATGAAAAAATGGTTCGGCATGTTTTGACACGCTGCAGTAGTGTGAGTTTTTTTATGGGTAAACAGAACATTATTCAACCAATGACACATTCGGTGGGATAACAGAAACATCATGGGGCTGGACAAGCCAAAGACGACGCTCCTGATGAAGAGAGAGGAAAAATTTAGCTAGTCTATGAGATTCAAAATTAAAACTACGATTCTCAAATTTAAACTTTACATTTACTTGCCCAGCCTTTAATGTAACTTCCGAGATGATAGCTTTATTGGTCCTTTGCTGCCTTCTTTAATATTGTTGATCACTTGCTTGCAGTCACTCGCAAGCACATAAGATAACACGCCCAAATCCTTGGCTAGGCTCATTCCTTCCCTGCATGCTATTGCCTTGAGAATTTCAGGGTTGTGAACTCCTTCTATCACTAGGCTCGAGCTTCCCATATAGGCTCCAGACCCATCTCGGCAAACAGCGGAGGCCGTTCCTCTTCTATCTTGCGTAGAAACTCCAGCATCAACATTGATCTTAGCAAAACCTTGCGGGGGGGGGGGGGAGGGGGGCAATTAGGCGCTGTTGCACAGGGGCATCAGCTCTCGGTATTGCATGGGGTCGGTCCTGTCTGGCTTGACCATTAACAGGTTTCTTGATCAACTCCAAATCGGCGAGGAAGCGGTTAATAAAGTTGTGTGTTGAAAAAGGGCTCTGGAAGATCCCTTCGTGAATCCATAATGTGTGTTGCAAAAGCGGTTAATGGTTCAGCCATGTTTTGACACGCTGTAGTAGTGTGAGTTTTTTTTAGAATTTGTAGTAGTTTTTTTAGGGGTTTTATACTACTCTATTCATAAAAAAAAATAACAGGTTCGATACAAGCAAGTCCTGGGGGATTTAAAAGCCACATGTGGCGCCCCGAAGAAAGATTACTGGAGAAATTAACTAAGCTATAAGCATCATGGTTCTTGACTCGGCCTTCATAGATTATCTGACATTCCTGGAATCGGATTGTCCTCATGTTTATTTCTCGGTCCACTGCTTCATATCTGCCTCCGTGCCCTTGATTGATGGCTGCTACAACTTCCTTATTATCACATGTGATGATGATCCTTTGGAGAAGAAGATCTTCGCCGGAGCAAGAGCTTCGCGGCAGGATAGAGCCTGAGCAGTTCCCTCTTTAGACAAACCTTTGATCACCAGTGCTGAAGCGCCCACATACCGTCCATGTTCATCCCTGCAAACTGCCACAGCGGCACCGTTTGTTCCTTCCAAATTGAGTCCTCCGTCAACTATAATTTTTGCGAAACCATCCAACGGCTTCATCCGTCTAGTCGCAGGCCCCCTCTTGCCAATAGTCACGCTTGAGGTTGTTGTGGAGCTTCGGCTTGCTTCAGAACCTGGATGACTTCCAGGCGTCAGGCCCCGTGGCAGCGCCTTAATCATGCCCAGTTCTTGCAAAAATCTGTCGACAAACAGCTTTGTGCCGAGCGGGCTCTGGAAGATTCCTTCGTGGATAGCTTTCCGCCTAGCCGTCCATATAGCCCATAAAGTCACAGCAAAGGACACAAACTCCACATGCGATAACGAATCTGCTAGGTTAAACAGCCAAATCTTTGCACTTGGGACCATCTTTTCCAGCATCTCATCGACAGTGTTTTCAGCATGTAGCGCCCATACGCACCTGGCAATTGTGCACTCCACCAGCAAATGCCTCCATGAATCACATTCTCCACAGAATTGGCAGAGATCCTCGGTGCTCATATTTCGGTGCTTTCTGACATCTTCCGTTGGCAACGAATGACGCGCTAGTCTCCACAAAAAATTACGAATCTTCGCAGGGACTTGCACCTTCCAGATAGCCTTCCATCCTTGAGCTTCTTTTGATGGATCAGAGGTGGCGCCTCGTGATTCCAGGCGCGCTTCACCCACATTTCTGGTCCGTACGAGTAAGTTATACATCGAGCGTACAGAAAATATACCCTACCTATCATAGTGTCAGGACCAGAAATCTCCCACCGCATGTGTGAACAGCGGGATGTTGAGGATGGAGGCAACATCATTGGGCAGGAAAACATGGCGTACTCGCCCCTCATTCCAGCAAGCTTCGGGCGCATTGATAAGATCAGCTACAAGTTCAGGTTTGGCAGCACTCAGGCACGCAATCGGCTGCATCCCTAAGTCTCTAGGGATCCAGTTGTCAGCCCAAATTCTAGTTGTCTTTCCATCCCCGATACGTCTGATGAGGCCAAGCTTCAGAGCATCCCTCCCCTCCAGAAGACCTCGTCAAATCTGAGATGGATGTGTACCAATTTCAGCGAGCATGAAGTCTTTATCAACGAAGTAAACTGATTTCAGTAGCCTGGCACAAAGGTCTCAGGCTTCACTAGGATCCTCCATGCCTGTCTCGCAAGGAGTGCAACATTAAAAAGCTCCAGATCTCTGAACCCAAGTCCACCATCCTGTTTAGGCTGAGTCATAGCCTTCCAAGACACCCAATGTGGTTTCCTTTTACCTTGCTTACTTCCCCAAAAGAACTGTCTGATGAGCTTGCTTAAGTGTTCACAAACTCCACGAGGTAATTTGAAGCAAGACATGGAGTATACGGGAACCGATTGCGCAACGGATTTGATAAGGATCTCTTTTCCAGCCGAGGAGATTGTCCTCTCAATCCAGCCCTTTACCTTCCCCCACATATGATCTTTTAAGTATTTGAAAGCACCCGACTTCGAAGAGCCTATATCAGAGGGGAGGCCAAGGTACCTCTCATTCAAAGTCTCTGTATGAACATTCAGAATTTCTTTCACTTCGTTCCTAGCTGCCTCCGGACAGCCCTTGCTGAAGAAAACCGATGATTTATTAGCATTTACACGCTGGCCCGACGCTTGACAGTAGTCATTCAGTAAGTTTTGAGGAGCTCCTTCTCCATTAGCCTTGAATAGCAGCAGGCTATCATCCGCAAACAATAGGTGGTTAACACGTGGAGCCGTGGCAGCCACTTGCAACCCACTAAGCTGCGATGACGAATCTCTGGTTTTGAGGAGGCCTGAAAGGCCCTCCGCTACTACCAAGAATAGATAGGGAGATATAGGGTCTCCTTGACGAATTCCCCTCGACAGTTTAAACTCCTCCAACTTCTTTCCATTGAACATAACCGAATAAGAGACTGAGGTGAGTAAACTCATCACCACAGCCACCCATCTTTCCAAGAACCCCAGTTTGATCATAATGGCCTCCAAATAAGCCCATTCCACCCGATCATAAGCTTTCATCATATCAAGCTTGAGAGCACAATGACGGTGTTTAAGTGACTTGTTTCTCTTCATGAACTGCAAACACTCATACGCCACTATGATATTGTCAGTGATAAGACGTCCCGGCACAAAGGCAGATTTCTCATCCGAGATGATCTCCGGAAGAATTACCTTCAAACGATTTGCAAGGACTTTGGAAGCAATCTTATATAAAACATTACATAGGCTGATGGGGCGGAATTGTGTCAACTGAGTGGGTTTTTTCACCTTTGGTATTAGAACCAGGAACGTGTTATTGATGCTTTCAGCACTCTCCTCGCCCCTGACAATCTTGAGTACAGCAGCCACAACCTCATCGCCATAAATATCCTAGTGCTTCTGAAAAAAATGTGCCGGGAATCCATCCGGTCCGGGGGCCTTCAAGGGGAACATTTGGAACAGAGCTCTCTTGATCTCTTCAGCCGTGTAGGACGCGTCCAAAGCTGCATTCATCACCGGGGTTACCTTTGGCAATACAACATCAAGAACCACACCCATGTTTGAAACACCTTCAGAAGTGAACAAATTCTTATAGAATTTGTAGTAGTGTGAGTGAATGGATGCCATGAACCTCTCATCACACCCACGGTGGGCTGCCCCGCTGAACCCACCGGGAGCCCATAAACATCCGCATTTCTGCATCTTTCACCATAAAGAAAATTAATTTTTTGAGCTTATTTATTTATATATAATACTATAATAGTTCATCCCCACTAATCTATTTATCTTGACATGCAAGCTATCCACATCATCAAGTAGGTCCATCATTCAAAAATCCTTCCACTAACTATTTATGCACATGCTTCCATTAACTTTGCATGTGCATGCAATCTCTCACAACTAAATAATAACTTTGTATGCATTTAACCTCACAGTTTATAAGTAAGTTTTTTTTATAAAAAAAACTTTGCATGTGCATGAAATCTCTCACAACTAAATAATAACTTTGTATGCATTAAACCTCACAGTTTATAAGTAAGTATTTTTTATAGAAAACAAATTACAAGTTACATCGCATTTTATTTCCTATGTAACATTACACATCCATAGTTGGTATGATTGTTTTAGGGTTAGCCAAGGGTGGACACGTCTTCAACATCTAAACTAACAAAAATAATCAAACTCATTTTTAGATTTTTCATCAAAATTTCTTAGATTTTTCACTTTAAATAATATTATTATTTAAAATTATTTTATAATCAAATTATACTATGTTTCATAAATTTTCACATGTTTTAAAATATTAAATTATTTCTCAACGGTTCCCGCAGCAACGCGCGGGATATCATCTAGTTTTCTTAATTTTTGTTCCCGGGTGCAGATGCACCTGGGCATCGAATCGACTCTCCCCAACCCTTGTCCCTACCCTCGCACAACGCAAAGAACCCCGACGTGCAAGCCAGCTAGTCTAGTAAAAAAATGCAATGGTTCGATCGCACCTTACAAACGAGAACGTCCACAAAAACCACTACAACACGTATCTACATGCATCGAACAATGGTGGATAGTCTAAGGCCCAGTTCTTTTGAGCAGATTCTATATAATTCTAGTCTGTAAAATCAACTGATGAAAAGAACTCGAATGAGGTTCCAAAATCTTGATAGGACTCTATAAAATCCTAGTGCAATAAAAAATTATTTTCTCAAAATCTCAGAATTTCGAGCAATCCCTCAAAACAAAACGTTTTGAATTATTGAAGTACCCCTATTGGAGCAACTAATTACGGGAGGAATGCCACCACGTCCTGACCCTTCATAAGGAAAAAGGGTGTGCTTTCCGCACGACACCACGTACGCCATCACCGACCCCCGCTCCAGTCCTCGTCGCCGCCTGACACCGCGCACCATCGTCGCCGCCGCCGCCCGCCACCGACCCCTAGTTCTCGTTGACCCGCCTCCGATTCCAATCTTCGCCGGATCCGCGCCCGCCACCGCCGGCGCCATTCTGCTATAGCGTTCGTCTCCAGTCCCGGCCCTCGTCGCCGTCGCCCCTCTGCTTCTAAAATTGTTCGAAACAACAAAGTGTTGGCAATATAGTAAACAATATCTTTCTAAGAGGCAATATAGATATTTCAACACACAACTCAACCCATAATCTTAAACTACAATATTAGAAAAGAACTGGATGGAAGATTTTGTGAGAAATAGATTTTGGAGGAAGTTTTCCAAAATCTTGATTCTGCAGAA
Organism: Bromus sterilis; assembly: GCA_950022295.1. Taxonomy (NCBI): domain Eukaryota; kingdom Viridiplantae; phylum Streptophyta; class Magnoliopsida; order Poales; family Poaceae; genus Bromus; species Bromus sterilis. The sequence continues at coordinate 15,041,453 of OX465596.1, forward strand.
TTTTGTACGAAAAGAACTGGCCCTTAAGTCGAGTAAGATTTAGCAAATCCCTTTTTATTGACCTGACGTAGAAAAAAACATGACATATAAATATGACGAATATACATGAATGAAATAAGGTAAACATGATAAGAATAATAGGCACATACAAATAAACAAGATAGAGAGTAAATATCTTTCATGTCTGTCAAATTGTATATTTTGAAAAAAATCCATATTTTCAAAATGAAAAATATTAAATACATATGAAAACTGCTTAATAAAATGAAAGTAAAATAGAAATGGAAAAAGGAAACGGAGTGGGTTTCCCTAGTGAGATTCGTATTGTACACATAAACCCAACAAAAATTAGAAAATATAGAAAATAGGAGTTTTTAGAGTAAAAGGAAGCCAGCCATGGCTCCCCGGTTCAATTTATTAGACGAAACCGAAGTTTTCCCAGTTCATACAAAGACCAGTTCTTGCAAAAGGAAACTAAAAGACAACAACCACCATCACTCCACAATCTCAAAGAAACATCAAGGCAAAGACATTGCGCAACATCGCAACATTGCAACATTCAGTCCAGCACGGGCGAATCAGACCATCTCTGCCTCCAGCAGAGTAGAGGACGTCGCCCAGGTCTTTGGCTTCTTCATCGGAGATTGCGAGGGGGGGGGTTGATCATTTCCAGCGGCGTCATCGGGCTCAGCTCCGTCGACTCCCGGCTCTTCGTTCCAGAGGACCCCCAGCGTCGATGAGATGGCGTCAGAGAGAGCTGATGCATCAGAGGGAGAGCTACCCCACCCCCAGCAGGTGCGGAGCCTTGATGATTTTGGAGATCGAGGCAATAGCTTCTCCGATTTTCATCGATTCTTGTTCTTTCAACAAAATCATCCACCTTTGAAGCGAGGTTGAGATCCTCCACCAGACCTGTTTAATGTCAATCCAACATGCATTATTAAACACATGATCATTTCTAGTTTTCCATATGCACCAAAGTGCACATGCAACGATCGAGTTGAGACATGCATGTTTGGACTGCTCAGGCTAGTATTGAGCAACTGATAAATAACTAGAACCAATGGGGATGCTAAAGAAATTAGATAAGTGCATCCAAATCTGCTTAGCAACTACACATTCAAAGAAGAGGTGCTGAATGGTCTCTGTTTCAGAACAGAAGATGCATTCAGGAGATTTTTCAATCCCTCTTTTGAGGAGATTGTCTTTGGTCATGAGCTTATTGTTAGCTAACAACCAAAGGAAAATGTTCAATCTTGGTGGAGAAGTAATTTTCCACACTGCAGGTATGAACACAGGTGTTACACCTCTAAAATTTATAATACTATATAAAGAGCTAGAAGAATAAACTCCTTTGCTCTCATGCTGCCAAACCAAAGCATCAGTGTCATTTTTGAGGGAAACACTTTTAAGGATCTGCTCTAGACAGTACCAGGATTCCATCATTTTGGGGGAGAAAATTCTCCTAAAGGTCATTTTAATCTCTCCATCAGCTAACACATCCTCAATGGTGGCATTTTGTTGGTGGAAAATTCGGTAGAGAGGCCAAAATTGAACAGCTGATGGAGAAGAGCCGAACCAAATGTCCTCCCAGAGCCTGATTTTTCTACCATCCCCTACAGCCCACCTATATCCATGTTTGACAGCCTTATCTTCCCACATTACCCCCTGCCAGAACCTGGAGGGAGATTGATTTTTACAAGCAAAAATATTAGGAGATCTACTGAGATACTTATGCTCAACTAGATCTCTCCAAATTTTTCCCTCATCCTTATAGAATCTTTTAATCCAGTTTCCTAGGAGACAAATGTTGAGATCCCTAAGGTTTGGGATGCCAAGCCCACCAAAATCCTTTTTCATACAGACTAAATGCCAATTAGCTAAATGAATATTCCTATTACCCTCATCATCACTCCACAAGTAGTGTGCAAGTTGGGTGTTAATCAAATCTAATGCCCATTTGGGGAATTTAAAAAAGGACAAGAGATAGACAGGAATACTACTAAGGCAGGCTTTAATGAGGTTAATTCTAGCAGCATAGGAGAGAAGCTTCCCTCTCCAACCAGCAATCCCTTTCAGGATTTTATCTACTATAGGTTGGATATCCTCTTTCCTCAGCTTATCATAATGTAAGGGAACTCCCAGATATTTAATTGGGAAATTCCCTACAGCACATCTAAAGACACCTAAAAAATCATTAGTTTCTTCCTCACTTAGTCCCATAGGAATCAACTCACTCTTGGAGTAGTTGATTTTCATCCCAGAGACACACTCATAACAAGACAGTAGCCATTTTAGGTTGGTGGCCTTGCTAATATCATTTTTCACAAAGAGTATAGTGTCATCAGCATACTGAAGACAAGTCACCCCTCCTGTGATATGATCAGTGCACAGACCTTCTATCAGGTTATGATTGGAAGCTTTAACTAACATTCTAGTCAACACATCTACCACTAGATTGAACAAAAGGGGGGGGACAGGGGGTCCCCTTGCCTGATCCCTTTACTTGTAGTGAAGTAACCCCCTTCTACACCATTAATCTTCACACCCACATATCCTCCATGTGTGATCAGATTAATCCAACTAATCCATTTTGAACCAAAGTTTCTTTTGCTGAGAATTCCATGGGGGAAATCAAGTTTAACTTTGTCAAAGGCCTTTTCATAATCTAGTTTAAGCACTACCCCTGAAGATTGGGACTGATGAACAGAGTGGAGCACTTCATGTGCTGTCACTACACTCTCCAGAATATATCTACCTTTTATAAAGGCAGTTTGATTACTAGCAGTAAGGAGATTCATAAGTCTAGCAAGCCTGTTAGTCAGGACTTTGGTAAAAAATTTAAAACAACAGTTTAGCAAGCTAATGGGTCTAAATTTCCTAATGTTTGTTGCATCTTTCTCCTTTGGGATGAGAGAAAGGACTGCAAAGTTTAGCCTAAATATATCCAACTTACCAGAATGGAAATCATCAAACATGTCTAGCAGGTCTTTATTAATAGTGTCCCAAAATCTCTGATAGAAGAGGAAGGATAAACTATCAGGACCAGGAGCACCATCTGAATATGACCCAAAAACAGTAGCTTTAACTTCCTCCTCAGAGAAAGGTTCCTCTAATCTTTTTTTGTCCTCAGGGGATAACTTTTCTCCATCAGAGAAAAAATCCTCCTGCAATTTGAAACCATTTCTATCTACTTTTTTAAAAAGATCCTTGTAGAAGGAAGAAGCAATGCCAATCATCTCTTTAATATCAGAGGTCTTCCCATTAGGGCCTTCTAAAGAGGAGATCCTAGTTTTCCTCCTCCTCTGATTAGCTACAGCATAGAAATATTTTGTATTCCTATCTCCCTCTAAAATATCTATATCCCTAGATCTTTGTCTAGCCTTGATTTCCTCTTTTTCCCAAATTTTGGAAAGCTGAGTGTGGATAGCTTTCAACCTAGTGTTTTCAGCATCATTGAGACCAACAGTTTCAGCTTTAATATCCAGGTCATCAAACTCTACCAACAACTCTGCTTTTAACTTCCTACTAGCAGCTTCTATATTCCTGCTCCATCCCCTGGAGATTTTCTAAATCTCCTCACTTTTTCTTGCCATTTATCAATGGCACTCTTGGCTTTAACTGGTGCACCCCAGTTTTTCTTGAAAAGCTCAAGGAAACCATCCTGTTGTAACCACCATTTTTCAAATTTATACCTAGCTGGTATGGAAGTGATATTAATACCAGAATCCCACAGGATTGGGGTATGATCACTACAAACCCTAGGCAAGGAAGTGAGAGAACACAATGGAAAGAGTGCTTCTAATTCAGTAGAACAGAAGACCCTGTCAATTGTGGACATGATCAGATCATGCTGGTTATTCCCCCAAGTATATTTCCTGCTGGCTAGCTTAATTTCTAATAGCCCCCAAATCTCAATCCAGGAGTTAAATTTCCTACTCCATCTAGCATCAATTTTCCCATTGCTTTTATCAGTGCAATATCTGACTAGATTGTAGTCTCCCCCCCCACCAAGGTAGGTTGAGAGTCTTCAAGGAACCAAGAATGAAGTTTAGAGATGAACTCATCTTTTCCTTCATCATAGGGTGACCCATAAACAGCTACTATTCTAAAGCACAAATCACTACTTTTATATTTAAGACTACAAGATACAGAGAATTTTTTATTCTCCTAGCTAATAACATCAAAAACATCAGTGTCAACTCCAACTAAAATGCCTCCAGCAGAGCCATTAGCAGGGAGTGCATGCCAATCAAAATTCCTATTGAGACTAATAGATTTGAGGAAACTATTGGTGAATTGCTCTTTTTTGTTTCCTGAAAAGCTACATAAGTGGGTTTAAATTTAGCAAATGTATCTAAAATGCAGCTTTTTCTACCAGGGGCAGTAATCCCCCTAATATTCCAAAAGAGGCAATTCATGGGGCACATCTTTTCTTGGGGTGCTTGCCCCGCCTATTTTGGTTAATGTTGTCCCACAGGACACTCTGATCCTGCAGATCATAAGAGAATTTCTTTTGTAACTCAGGAGTAAAGTATCTACTATGATCTAGATCTCCCACATCCATCCCTTCAGAATGCATGGGGACATCTATTAGACCAAGCTCACTAGAATCTTGTAAATTTAGCTCCTCAACATATTCTAAATCAGACTGAGCACCACTAGGTTTAGTAATAACATGAGCAGGATCTACTTCTACATCTATTTTACTGGCTACATGTAGAAAAACAGGGTCATTAAAATTAGAAAATGAGTTTTTAAGAATGGTACCTTTAATGTCCCCTTTAGCTTTCTCCAGATTGTTGGATTTCTTCAGTTCCATAGCAATCTCAAGCATAGACCTGTCTCCTATGTCCACCCTATTGCTTCTCCTGGTAGCTACCACAGGGCCCCATTTCTGTAACTGAGGGAAGTTCTCATTGTTCACTTCCAGTGCAGGGAAAGGTGCAGTCTCACCAGAGGTGCTGATTTCAGAAGGAGGAACAGAGAGTGCTTCCCCTTCTACATTCATGAGGATTGCGGTACTTTTGCTGGATTGAGCACTGGGGCTGAAGATCACATCTCCAGTTTCAGATTCACAATCCTCTTCTCCATTAGAGAGCTCAGTTTCATTCTCAGAAAATTCCATGTCTTGCAGGAGATTACAGCCTTCAGCAGAATGAGGTTCTTGGATTTGCAGGAAAAATTCCAAAGTAACTCGCTTAGAGCTAGAACTGGAGTTTTTCCCAGATCCAGCACTTGGAGCAGGTTTCTGATTAGGCTCACTAGGTTTTTCTGCACCCCTTTTGTCTTGATCTTCTCCAACAGGAGGGCCAGAACTGTTACCAGGTTTCCTCCCTTTGTCAAGATCATCTGGTAGGAGTTCATCATCATCAAAATCATCTTCAGGAGGTTCTACAGTAACTTTGATTCTGTAAAGGTCGTCTCCTACTCCAAATAGTCTATCATCAGGGATTTTGGTGTGATCCTTGCATCTAATCTTGATCCTCACTTCCTCAGCTAAGTTCTTGAAGTTGTGCTGCCAATCTACATCTATTAATGTGCCAAAGACAGAAGCAAATTGCTCCAGGATTGTCCACTGAATCCATTTGGGGTCCATTCCTTCTAGGAGGAGCCAAACATGTTGAAGTTCTTCTTCAGGTTCAATTTTCCCTTTCCAAACCTCCACATTGACAGTAACTCCTTCATTGGCAAGGAGCCCAAACATGGGGTACCTTGCTACTTGCTCCACAGGGATGTGAGAAGGGAATTTCACCAGAAAGGACCAGTCATCCAGCCTTCTAATCTGCCAGGGCCAAGTGGTTTTGTAGATTTCAGAGAAATTAGTAGCAAGCTCATCCTTAGATATCTGACCAGATTCCACATACACAAGTCCAGAGGCTGCACTACCAACAAACACAGTAGGGGTTCTGGGCTTTTTCCTCTCAGGGCAGTCCTCCACTTGATGAGTCACCATCTTGCAGATGAAACAGTTCGGTGGGGAACTGCACCCAGCTTTGTGGTGCCTCGCTCTCCACAGCTGTAGCAGATAACATCAGCATAAGAGGCAGCTTTGGCCTGTGAAGTTGCTACAGGCTCTTTGCTCTGTGAAGCAACCTTTTCCTTGCCAGTGTTCTTCCCCTTCTTGCTCCCTTGCTGGTTTCTGTTGCCCTCATCAATGTTGCTTTTAGGTCCAGGATCACCCTCAGAGAAGTTCCCACCCTGTCCTCCAAAACCAGGGCCTTGTGGGAAATTGCCCTGAGCTCCCACAGGTTGGTTAGAGCCACCAGCTCCAAACACAGGACCTCCACCCCATGGGTTTGAGTTCATCCAAGGATTTGGGGGAGGAGGAAAATATGGCCCTTGAAACGCCCATGGAAGAGGCGCCCCAGGAAAACCATACATCGGCGACGGCATCTGACCTTGAGGTGGCTGGAATTGGTTGTCTGGAAGTGCATCAGCCCAGACCTGCTGATTTCATCTAGCAGCACCACCTCCTGCGCGGCCCCCTCTTTGGAAATTGTTGCCACGGCTTCCTCCCCTGCCTCTCCCCTGGTTCTAAGCCATGCTCCTAATTTCCAGGAGATCTTTGGTGCCCCCCTGATGAACCACAACCGTAAGGGATCTATTGCAGCGTTTTCGATAAGTAAGAGTGTCGAACCCAACGAGGAGCAGAAGGTAATAGCAAGTGACTTTGGCAAGGAGATAACTGCAAGCACTGAAAGATAACTTTTTAGGGGTTTTCTTGGTATAAGCAACAGGAAAGTAAAACGAGCAAAGTAAAAGACACTTGAGAGTAATGAGTGGCCCAATCCTTTCTGAGTAAAGGAGAGGCCTAGTAACTAAACTTATAAAGGCTAAAGTGTTCTTGAGGACACACGGAAGATGTAGTCATGTGCTTTCGCCATATTACGTATCGGTACTATGTGATGTGTTGATAAGTGTTGAGTGGGTGGATCTATGCTAGTGCACCCTCTAGACTAAGATAAGTGCACTCTTATGGTTAAACACCTTGCAAGCATCCGCAAATACAAGATAGTAATTAAGGCAAAAGCCTAACCATAGCAATACGATCGGTGATCCATTGTTCCCTTGTGCAAAAGCGTGCAAATTGGGGTTTAGGTTTCTGTCACTCCGGCAACCCACCGTAAGCATTCTTTGTACACAATGTATTCCCCTAGGTCCTTGATAAGGCGAAGTGTTGAGTGTTCGACTCACACAACACGACAAGGAAAATGACAACACAACTTAAATATCAACCAACACAAATTACTTCAACATCATATGACTACTAACAACTAGACTTCTCCCATGTCCTCAAGAACTAAAGTAACTACTCACAAGACATAAAAGAGATCATGATCAGTGGAGATAAATAGATGATAAACAATCTGGACACAATAATATTTCTCCAACAAAACTCAATAACATTCACCACAAAGTAGTAATCAACACCGATAGAGTAGAGAGGATAGACAGTACGGATTACAACACGAGTTGCAATTGTGAGATGAGATTGGATGGAGGTGGAGATGGTGCTGATGATGGAGATGATGTTGATGATTATCTCGATGATTCCCGTGACGATGGTGATGACGATGGTGACGTTCTCCCCTTCCGGGAGGTGATCTCCCCGAAGGAATCTGCCCGCCAGAGATGGTTTTTCTTCTCTGTAGGTTTCCGCCAAGGAGCGGCGGCGGAATTCCGTAAACTCTCCCTGTTTTAGGGTTTCTGATATATGAGCGATATATAGGCCAAAGGGGGGAGCCGGGAGTGGCCCCAGGGGTCTAGACGCCCTCCCGGCGTGGCCAGGGTGGGGGCCGCGCCAGGTGGTCGCCTGGGCACCCTGTGGCCCCCCTCTGGTTGCTCTTTTGCGTGTCTTCGAGATCCTTCTGGAAAATAGCCTCCGTCGATTTTTAGGTAATTTGGAGGGATTCTTCTTCAGCAACTCAGCGTCCACTTTTTACCGCTGAATCCTGCGTCTGCTGCTTCGGCACCGGTAAGTTGCAAACTGTGTAAAATAGGCCAAATCAACATAAGAATAGCATCATATCATGAAATATATCAATGAATAAGAAAGAATTACTATATAAAATAGTGATGCATTTTGGACGTATCAACTCCCCCAATCTTAGACCTCGCTTGTCCCCAAGCGATTACTGAGCTCGGTAAACCTGTCCACAAGTTTAGAGAGTGAATTGTCGATAAATAGAATACGGACAAGAAGCATCAAGGTTTCTTCATCAAACTCAAGCATCCTCAACTCATAAGGCCCTTATGAGAAAGTAATAACAATTATAAACAAAAGTAGGGCTGAGGAAACTCATCAAATTATGGCAAACATATCCTTGGTCAAAGGACAACTAATAACTTTTACTCTTGCTCTTTCTTTGTAATGAAACAATTTTGCATCTTTTGAAAGAACATGTTATTAGTCATGAAGTGCAAATGCTAACACAGAGGAAAATGCTTGCTTGGCAAAAGCTTTCGCAAACAACTTACTTATCAAAAGATAATGTCAACAAGGATATGGCATGGCAAAACTTAATGCAGCTTTATAAGGATGAATCCTCATCAACATCAAATGTCTGTTCTCTTAGGTAAAAGAAGGAAGTGGGACACTGACTCAACATGAAGGTGGAAGAAAGGCCTTGTTAAGGGCAAGCAGGGAAAACTCATGTGCTATCCTTAAATCAAACAGAATAAATAAATAAAATAGATTTTGGGCGGTGCATAGTTTGTCAACGAATGCTAATAGATAACTCAATTGCTTCTCAAGATGGACAAGTTTCGAGGAACGGCTCCCAAGTGGGTACGATCACATCCCCTTAATCTCCTTTGTTTATCACTACCAAAGTTTCTGATTTCTCATAGACCAAGCGTGAAGGAGGGTTTGTTTGTTATATTATCTTACGAGATGGGCACACCCATGCCAGTTCCTCCTCGTATTATGGGTTTGCAGATTAGACATGCAATCCCGGGGTAAAACTTGTCCAATTTAAGAAGATCATGAATTACCTACTACTTCCTCATGAGCTAAACAAGAGGCACAAAACAGAGGATTTTGAACATTTAAGGATAACACATAAATTCTATACTTATAGGAGTGGTAGGGGAATACCACGAATAGGAAGGTATGGTGGACTCATTTGGAAGATATTGGTTTCAGGGTATGGATGCACAAGCAGAAATCTACTTGGCAAAGAGTTTGGCTAGCAAAGGCTTTCAGAGAACAGACAATTGATGCTAATTTAGATGCAAAACATATAAGGCATAAACATTAAGGTAAGCATAACACATCAAGTTGTCTTCCTTGTCAACATAACACTTCGAGCATAATAACATAAAGGTTTTGGCTATGTCGCTATTTGAGAAAACATGCATGTTGTCATGACCAAAGCTATGTTTGCCAAAATTAAATAAAGTTTTCAAAGCCATACCTGATATAAGGTCAATACTCCCCATAACAATCGTCATATGAGGCCGATTGCGCGAAGAGAATACCGAGTGCAGCGAAGAAACTAATAGACTTCTCATTAATATTCCATTATAGACGACTCCACACTCACGGATACCATCTCTCCACAGACGGAGTGATAGACCTCGATGCAACCACCTATTTCATATAATAACTTCCCTAGACATGATACGACTCTACTTGACTCTTAAAGACAAAGATAAAGATAAAGATACCGGGCACTCCCCCAAGCTTGGAACAAGCCAAGGGGATGCCATTACCCGAGGAAATTTACTCCTCATTCTTGTTCTTCTCTGTCAGATACTCCTTGGCGAAGCGCTTCCATGGTAGCTCCTCTCCAGTCTCGAAGGACATTCCTGTCTCCAGGATCCTGCACTCAGCACCTAAACCCATGCGCAGAAACTTTAGTTCATACTCACAGTTCTGGTTGTGCAGATCATAGATTTGTGCTTGGAGCCCGTAAACTTTTTCTTCTAGTGCGGACAAACTTGACCACATCTCCTTCATCTCTTTCTTATGGGAAGCCTCGATCTCGTTCCTGATGTCGAAGTTGGCTTCAACACCACGCTCCACCATCTTCTTGAACTTGAAGACCTCATGTTCCATCTCCTTCAGCCGCTCCTCGGTGCTCCCCTCCATGACTGGTCCCTTCAGATCTTCCTTGTGGAGAACACCGTCCTCCACACGAAGGACCTGGGGGTGCTTGTTCCTCGGTGCTCCCCTCCATGGAAAGTAGTTTACCTGGAGAAAACCTGAAACGGGATCGAAACAATAAAACTTTATCACCAACATTAAATTCACGTTTCAGAATCCTCCTGTCATGCCACTTCTATACCTTTTCCTTGAACATTTTAGCGCTCTCGTAAGCTTCACTTCTCCACTCATCTAGAGAAGTCAAGTTCATGAGACGCTTTTCACCAGCTAACTTTGGGTCAGCATTAAGCTCTCTAACAGCCCAGAAAGCTTTGTGCTCTAACTCTAATGGCAAATGGCAAGCCTTGCCATAGACCATTTTATAGGGAGACATGCCCATAGGGTTTTTGTAAGCAGTTCTATACGCCCACAAAGCATCTCCTAACTTACTTGACCAGTCCTTCCTATTTCTGTTAACTGTCTTTTGCAAGATCAGCTTGATCTCTCTATTGGTGAGCTCAACTTGCCCACTAGTTTGAGGGTGGTACGGTGAAGCAATTCTATGATTGACATCATACTTGGCTAAAGCTTTTCTAAAAGCTCCATGCGTGAAGTGTGATCCTCCATCAGTCATGAGATACCTAGGTACACCAAACCTAGGGAAAATTACATCTTTGAGCATTTTCAAAGATGTTTTGTGATCAGCACTCTCAGTGGGGATTGCTTCAACCCACTTGGTGACATAATCAACAGCAACTAATATGTGAGTGTACTTGTGCGAAGAAGGAAAAGGACCCATAAAATCAAAACCCCAGCAATCAAAATGCTCAATCACTAGTGAGTAATTCATAGGAATCTCATTCCTTCTACTAATATTACCAACCCTCTGACATTTATCACAGGCTAAAACATAATTTCTAACATCTTTAAAGAGAGTAGGCCAATAAAAACCTGATTGGAGAACCTTATGTGCGGTTCTCTCACCGGCGTGATGTCCTCCATAGGGACTATCTTCACATTGCTTGAGAATGTCCTTTTGCTCGTGTTCCGGTATGCATCTTCTCACGATCCCGTCTGGACCTTCTTTGAAAAGATGTGGGTCATCCCAAAAGTAATGCCTCAAATCATGGAAGAACTTCTTCCTTTGCTGAAATGTTAAACCTGGAGGCAAATACTTTGCAACGATAAAATTAGCATAATCTGCGAACCAAGGATCCGAAAGAGATTGTACTTTAACAACGGCAAGTTGTTCGTCTGGAAAACTGTCGTTGACTGGGATGGGATCATGCGGTATATCTTCCATCCTTGAAAGATTGTCCGCTACAGGGTTGTCCGCTCCTTTTCTATCAACAATCTGCAAATCAAATTCTTGAAGGAGGAGTACCTATCTGATGAGTCTTGGCTTAGCATCCTTCTTTGTCATAAGATACTTAATGGCAGCATGGTCAGTATGAATAATAACTTTAGAATCAACAATATACTGCCTAAACTTATCACAAGCAAACACTACTGCTAAGAATTCCTTCTCAGTAGTAGCATAGTTCTTTTGAGCACTATCAAGGGTTTTACTAGCATAATAGATAACATTCAACTTTTTATCAACCCTTTGTCCTAAAACAGCTCCAACAGCAAAATCACTAGCATCACACATAATTTCAAAGGGTAAATCCAGTCAGGCGGTTGTACTATAGGAGCGGTTATTAAAGCTTTCTTAAGAACTTCGAAAGCCTCCTTACAATCTTCGTCAAATACAAAAGGAACATCCTTCTGGAGAAGATTAGTGAGGGGTATCGAGGTCTTAGAAAAGTCTTTAATAAATCTTCTATAGAAACCAACATGACCGAGAAAACTACGAATACCTTTAATGTCCCTTGGATAGGGCATCCTTTCGATAGCTTCAATTTTCGCCTTGTCCACTTCAATTCCCCTCTCGGAAATCTTGTGGCCAAGCACGATCCCTTCGTTAACCATGAAGTGGCACTTTTCCCAGTTTAGAACTAAATTTGTATCCTCTCATCTCTGCAAAACTTTATTAAGATTGTGGAGACAGTGGTCAAAGGAAGTTCCATAGACGGAGAAATCGTCCATGAAGACTTCCACAATCTCCTCACAGAAACCATGAAATATTGCAGACATACATCTCTGAAAAGTAGCAGGGGCATTGCATAAACCAAAAGGCATATGCTTATAAGCATAAGTACCATAAGGACAAGTGAAAGTGGTCTTCTCTTGATCGGCAGTGTTAACATGAATTTGAGAGAAGCCAGAGTACCCGTCAAGATAGCAAAAGTGTGTGTTTTCGACAGCCTCTCAAGCATCTGATCAATAAAGGGTAGCGGGTAGTGGTCCTTCCTGGTTGCCTTGTTCAACTTCCTGTAATCAAGACACATTCTATATCCAATAATAATTCTCTGAGGTATTAGTTCATTCTTATCATTAGGGACCACAATTGTCCCTCCTTTCTTAGGAACACAATGAACTGGACTTACCCACTTACTATCATCTATAGGGTAGATAATATCTGCGGCTAGAAGCTTGAGGATTTCGGTCCTCACAACATCCATCATCTTTGGGTTCAAACGTCGTTGATGGTCAACAACAGGTTTAGCATCGGGCTCGAGGTTGATAGTATGTTGACAGATAGATGGACTAATTCCCTTAAGGTCATCAAGGGTATATCCAATTGCACCACGTTGTTTACAGAGTACTTCCAATAATCGCTCTTCTTCATATCCTGAAAGGTTAGAGTTGATAATAACAGGATATATTTTCTTTTCATCTAAATAAGCATACTTGAGCGTATCGGGAAGAAGTTTGAGATCAAACACCGGGTCTTCTTTTGGTTTGGATAGAATTCCCAAAGGTTCAACCGGAAGGTTGTGCTTCAGGATAGCAGGTTGTCTCAAAAAGATTTCATCAATTTCATTTCTTTCCTGCATATGAGTATCATTCTCGTGGTCCTCCATGTATTGCTGCAAAGGATCATTAGGGGGAATAGCAATAGAAGCAATACTTTCAATAATTTTACCATCATTAGGTAATTCAGTACCACGAGGCTGCTTAGAGATCTTAGAAAAGTTAAATTCGTACGGCTCACCATTGAATTCAACAGAAACTTTACCTTTCTTGCAATCTATAATAGCTCCACAAGTTCTGAGAAAAGGTCTACCAAAATGATAGGACAAAAACTATCTTGCACTGAACCAAGTACGAGAAAGTCGGTAGGATACTTTACCTTTCCGCATAGGACTTCAACATCTCTCACAATCCCGATAGGAGAGATAGTAGCTTTGTTTGCAAGATGAATAGTAGCATCAATCTCTTCGAGTTCACAGGGTGAAATCTCACCCATGATCTCTTGATAAAGTGAATAAGGAATCGCGCTAGCACTTGATACCAACGCATAGCCCGTAATAATTGTGATCTCCTATTTTAGCAGATACAACTGGTGTACCTGAAATTGGGCTTTTATTCTTGGCTGTGACAATGTTAGTTGAAACAGCACAAAAATTTATAATAGAATCTGAAACATCATTAGTAACTAAATCTTTAACCATAGCAACTTGAGGATCGACTCTGATCTGGTCCTCAGATTCGCCTGTTCTCCTCTCACTTTTACTTATTATGCCTGTCACAAAAGAGTGCTCCCTTATCCTTGAAGGAAAAGGGGGCTGTTCATATGAAACTGCAGGAAAAATAGGATCAGCAACGTGAATATCAATAGGCACTTCTTTGAAAGGCTTATGGTACTGATCCTTCTTCATCTTAGAAGAATCAACATGAGAGGCAAAGTTCTTACAAAAATCAATCATTAGATGAAATCCAGACCAATCTTAGAGCAAAAGGTATTAAAATAATCAGTTTTCACATAGCTCTCAATATAATCATGCTCATAATTTATAGCAGGTTCAATACCTTTATCTATTTCCCAGTCTTCAGTATTCTTCTGGATCCTTTCGATGAGATCCCATCTTTCTTCAACGCTCTTTGTCTGAAATACCCCGCTAGAGGAGGCATCCAACATTTCCTTATCCTGACGAGAAAGCATGGCATAAAAATTTGTAAGTATAATATCTTTGGGGAGCTTATGGATAGGACATTTGAACAATAGGGATTTAAGCCTCCCCCAAGCTTGAGCGATGCTCTCTCCGTCGCGAGACCTAAAGTTATAGATGTAATTCCTGTCTCGATGAACTTCATGAAGAGGGTAAAACTTTGTATAAAAGAGAGACATAAGCTCTTCCCAATTAAGAGAATGTGAATTATCGAGGAGCTTATACCAATCTGATGCTTTGTCCGTAAGCGATATGGAGAATAATTTCTTCATAACGAACTCTAGTGACACACCTGCAAGCTTTAATAATGAACATAATCGTGATAAATATAGCAAGTGTTCACCTGGATGTCTGTCTCCTGCATAGCGATTAGTTAAGACATAATCGATGATACCAGATGGTATCTTATAAGGCACAATTTCAGCAGGGTCAGGAGTGACTACCTTAGTAGTGGGGCGGCTCCCCAAGAACAACGATCCAAGAGTAGGGGTGTCCATAAGGACAAAAACAGCAACAGCAAAACTAAAAACAGAAATATAAAAACTTCCTTACCAGCTTCACTTACTAATAGCGCTACACGCCTCGGCAACGGCGCCAGAAAACGGTACTTGATGACCCACAACCGTAAGGGATCTATTGCAGAGTTTTCGATAAGTAAGAGTGTCGAACCCAACGAGGAGCAGAAGGTAATAGCAAGTGACTTTGGCAAGGAGATAACTGCAAGCATTGAAAGATAACTTTTTAGGTGTTTTCTTGGTATAAGCAACAGGAAAGTAAAACGAGCAAAGTAAAAGACACTTGAGACTAATGAGTGGCCCAATCCTTTCTGAGCAAAGGAGAGGCCTAGTAACTGAACTTATAAAGGCTAAAGTGTTCTTGAGGACACACAGGAGAGGTAGTCATGTGCTTTCGCCATATTACGTATCGGTACTATGTGTTGTGTTGATAAGTGTTGAGTGGGTGGATCTATGCTAGTGCACCCTCTAGACTAAGATAAGTGCACTTTTATGGTTAAACACCTTGCAAGCATCCACAAATACAAGATAGTAATTAAGGCAAAAGCATAACCATATGTCGGGACCCGGAATAGGCGTATGTAATTCCAGTCACGATACAATCACATGGAGAGCCGAGAGCCGTACCCACTTGTCTAAGCAGACAAGGCCAAGCACAGAACACTCTCGGAAAGCATCGAACGTGAGGGGCATCCCATTTAGGCCGGATGATCAACTGAGATGGGTCCTCATCGTCCTCTCACGAGTCTAAATGCTTATGGGTGGTGAATCCCATATTCATAGACAAGTCGCCTCAACCATGTTATCGATTGAATCCTAACTCTTACATAGACTTACTCCAGCCCGATCACTTAGTCGGGGTCTAGGGCGGGCTCGATCATACAACAAAGTGTGCACGTGACAGAGTCACGAGCAATCGCATCGCGATGCCCCAAGCTTCGCACATCTAAGGGCCACTTGGTGTATAAAAGACCGCCAGCCAGATCACAACTAAGGTCTCGAAAAACCCATACTAAGACATGCATGTTATAAACATACACGCATCACACATGTCTAGTATGAACAGCAGGTATCATCACCAAGGTCAACGTCGAGCTTCCGGTTGGTGACTCCATCGGTGTCCGGGTTCTCATCTAAAACATAGAATAAGAAAACGTGAGTACAAGTCGTACTCAGCAAGACTTACATCAGAACTACACTACTCATGCTCAAGTATCAAGGTAAAGGGAGGTGGGGTTCAACATGCAGAAGTGCCAGCTTTGACTTGGCTAGTCCTGAACTACGAGTACCAGACTTGAGGTAAGAAGCGTACACGAGTCCACTACCAAGTCTCCAACCAATACACCACTATGGTTACTTCCTCGACTTCCCCACGAGGAGCACACCATAGCACTCACGCTTATCTTGCGAGTTTTATAAGTATCCATTCAAGTTGTCTAATAATCAGGTACAGGTTCCAAGTAGTCCTTAACCGCGGACGCGTCTATTCGAATAGTTTTGTTAACCTTGCAAGGGTGTAAGCTACACACACATGACCATTGGTTACCACCTTTTGCTCGCCACCGTTCAAGAGGTGACAGCGAGGATGTTCACCACGACACTTCGCTCACAACCGGTCTATTACAGGAGTCGACTATCTGAGTTGCCTCCGCTCGAGAGCCCGGCCGGATCAACGAAACAGACTCAAACAATGTAAGTGACCGAGACGCCACCTCTGGCAGATGGTTTTCCTGCCTCACAGGTGCACCCACATATCTCTATAATGCAACCATTCCTTCATTCTTTTTCTATGCAGATGCCAAATGGAAAACCCGAACTAATGTGACTCCTGGACGTCGACACGGATCAAGGTACTAGGACGAGAGGGGTCAGTGAGCCCAATGTGTGGTTGTACTCTTTGTCTTGGATTACCATACAAGAACTCGGTGCTTAAGGCGGTGTTCAACGAGACAACACACTGTGTACTCCTACACAGCCTCTCATCGTTCACCTTGTATTAGGGTGGATTCACCAACACAGTTTCACTTTCATCAACACCATGTTCACTATCATCCCGACTCACATCAAAAGCAACCTCATTGTAACACTAAGCATGCAATAAGCAGTAACAGTTGCAGGGGCCACATGATATCAATCAACTCATGTGTCAGCTAGGATTGTGGTTTGCTTACTACTGTGACAAGATGATAGGTCATGCATCGGATATGGGTTCAACTATGCGGTAGAATCGACACAAGGTGATCTCCTAAACATTCATAAGAGAGATTGAGAGGGAATTGGGATTTTATAGACATGATCAATGGGGGTTTGCTTGCCTTGCTGACGAGGTTCACACACGGTGTCTTCAACGAAGGGGGTGGCCTCCGGTTCCGGTTCCACTTCTATCGAGCAAACAAAGCAATCAAGGGATAAATATAATTGCGATGCTCAAGCACAAGATAAGTTGTGAAAACATGATGTACATGGTACTGATGTGTTGACAATTCCATTTAATTGAAGTGTATTGCAAAAGAATTGCAAATTCAAACTCCAAATTCAAATTCAAATTAAGCCATATGCACATTTGCTACTGTTGCCCCATTTTAAAATGGTCAAACATGATTTTTTTTGCATATTCTTAATCCTTGCATTTTTCTGATATTTTTTCATATATTATTTGTTTAATTTGGAGTTAGTATAAATTTTCTATGAATTTTTGAAGTTTAATTGATTTTCTGTCTTTTCTGTAATTTCTTTTAATTCTTTTAATCCATTTATTGCATCAGCATGATGCAAGCATGACATCAGCAGGGACCTGACAGGTGGGTCCACCCTGTCAGTGGCCCACTGTTAAATTAAGTTTCTGTTAATTAAACATGGATTTGATTAGTGGGATGGGGCCCACTTTCATAGGCTGTGGGGGGGGATTAGCAGGGTGGTTAGGCCCTCTAATGGAGGAGCTCGCCGGCGTCCTCTGTATCCCGCCGGAGTCTCGCCGGAATGAGCCTCCCGGCGACCATTTGGTGCGCCAAGTGCGTGGGGAGCAAGCCCTCAAAGAGCCGCAACACCAGCGCTACTCAGCCCTCGCCGAAGAGGCCTCAAAAGACGACGACAACGAGCGGCGCGGCGGCCGGAGCTCGGCTCAACGGCCACGGCGTCTCGGGCCATGGTTTCGAGCGTTGGGAGAGGGGAAAGGAGGATTGTCTCACCCTAAGCGTACGCGCGTGGTCGAGGGGGTCGGAGAAGCAATGTCGGCGATGTAATTGATGAAGGCGCGCGGCGGCCGTAGACGACGGAGTCGGCGCGATTTACAGGCTCCGCTGGCTCCTGGCTCGTTTCCTCGCACTAGGTGGCGTAGTCGTCGAAGGCAGAGAGGAGGGACACCTTGGCTAAGCTTGAGAGTGTCGCTGGCCACACGGGCACGGCTGCACGCTCCGGCGTGAGCTTCGGCCGGTGACAGGGACTACGAGGCAGAGGAAGGGGAAGACGCCAAGGAGAGGGGGAAAAGACACAGGGGGCTCTGCACGTCTCCTTGGCAAGAGGATGAGGCCTAGGTGGCCTGGAAGTCGCGAGGCATCGCGGTGGCAGTGCCGGCGTGCTCTCCCTCCAGCGTGCTGCTTCGGTGCGCGGGGAAGAAGAGACAAGAAAAGGGTAGGCTGGGCCGGCTACAGGTGAGTGGGTCAGCGCCTAGGCGTAAGGTAAGGTGGCCCCTTTCCTTTTTCCTTTTTATTTTTTTCTGTCCTTTTGTTTTGCCTTTGTATTAAATAGCTAGGCATTTTAGTAAAATGCCCAAATAATTTTATAAACCCTAGGTGACCAGAAGCAAGCCACCCCTAGGTTTTGGGCATTTTTGAAATTCAAAACATTTGAATTTCAATTCAAATAGGGGTCAAATTTAATTTCCAGGGCACAGTTTGAATTTTAGAAAATTCCATGAGCTTGGGATTGAACCCAAACCACTTTTGCAATGATCAGCAACAATTCTAGGAATTTTCCAAGTATTCAAATGATTTTTGGAAAAATATTTTTATCTGGCCAATTAAATTAATTTCTCAGGGCTTTTCTTTTCCCCATTTTTGATTTTCTTTTTGAATTTTCCATGGTGCAAAGGGACAATAAAGCCCTAGCACTTACCCTATTTGGAGTTCTGACAACTCGCCCCCACTCAACAGAATCTCGTCCCGAGATTCAGAAGTCATCGGGAGGAAGGTGAGGTACTCGGCACGGAGGCGGTCTTCTCTTTCCCATGTTGCTTCTTTCTCGGAGTGATGTGACCATTGCACTTTCAGAAACCTGATCTTCCGACGACGAGTGACACGCTCTGCTGAATCAAGAATACGAACACGGTACTCTCGATAAGAAAGGTCATCTTGGAGATCAAGCGTTTCATGGTCTACTTCGCGGATGGGGTCCTTGAAGCAACGCGTGAGTTGTGACACATGGAATACATCATGTACTCGGGAAAGGTGCGGGGGTAGTTCAAGTTGGTAGGCAACTTCTCCACGTTTAGCAAGAATGCGGAAAGGTCTGATGTAACGTGGGGCCAACTTGCCTTTGATACCGAATCGTTGGGTTCCCTTCAGAGGAGTAACCCGAAGGTAAGCCTTCTCATCCAGATTGTAGCTTTCTTGCCTATGATGACGATCATAGTAGCTTTTCTGACGAGACTGTGCGGCTTTCAATCGATCACGAACAATGTGAACTTGCTCTTCTGCTTCCTTGATCATATCCGGTCCAAAGAATTGTCTTTCACCGGTTTCTAACCAGTTTAGGGGTGTTCAACATCTTCGTCCATAGAGGAGTTCAAAAGGAGCCATTTTCAGACTAGATTGGAAACTATTGTTATAAGAAAATTCGGCGAAAGGAAGAGATTTCTCCCAATTCTTTCCGAATGAGATAACACAAGCTCTGAGCATGTCTTCCAGGATTTGGTTAACCCTTTCAACTTGACCACTAGACTGAGGATGGAAAGTTGTGCTAAAGGAGAGATGAGTTCCCATAGCATTCTGAAAGCTTCCCCAAAATCTAGAGGTGAAAAGGCTACCTCGATCAGAATTGATTTCCAAAGGAACACCGTAAAGAGACACAATTCTAGAGACATACAAGTCCGCTAACTGGCTAGCAGTTATAGACTCGCGAACTGGAAGGAAGCGAGAAACTTTGGAAAGTCTATCTATGACAACGAAGATGGCATCGTTTCCTTTCTGGGTTTTTGGAAAGCCGGTGATGAAGTCCATACCGACTTTGTCCCATTTCCACTCGGGAATAGGCAAAGGTTGAAGTGTGCCAGAAGGTCTTTGGTGTTCTGCCTTAATGAGACGACAAACATCACATTCAGCAACAAATCGAGCAATGTCTCTCTTCATCCCGGTCCACCAAAATCTCTGGCGTAGATCTCGGTACATTTTTGTGCTACCGGGATGAATCGAGAGGGGTGTGTCATGGGATTCTTTGAGGATTAGTTGCCTTCGATATCTATTCTTAGGTACTACCAAACGATTTCCAAAGAATACCGTTCCTTTGCTATCTATGGAGAAACATTTAGCAACTCCGCTAGCAATGTTCTCCTTGATCCGGCGAACACCTCATGCACTCCTTTGGGCAACTATGATTTGACCCTCGAGAGTTGGTTTCGCCACCAAGTTGAAAAGATATTCACGAGGAACAATCTCGAGATTAAGTTTTCGAAATTCCTCATGAAGAAGTGGTTGATATTGTTGTAACATGAGGTTGTTACAATACGACTTACAACTTAGTGCATCAGCCATGACATTGGCTTTGCCTGGGGTGTAATATATTCCTAAGTCATAATCTTTTATCAACTCTATCCAGCGTCTTTGCCTGAGATTAAGATCTGGCTGGGTGAAAATATATTTGAGGCTTTGGTGGTCGGAATAGATCTCACAACGATTACCAAGGAGGTAATGTCGCCAAGTCTTCAGGGCATGAACTACGGCAGCAAGCTCAAGATCATGGGTAGGATAGTTCTCTTCATGTGGCCGCAACTGGCGTGAAGCATAAGCTACCACATGTCTATCTTGCATAAGTATGCATCCTAACCCTTGCCGTGAAGCGTCACAATAGATCTCGAAATCTCTTTTGGTGTCTGGAGGTGCAAGTACGGGTGCAGAAGTCAATCTTCTTTTTAGCTCTTGAAAGCTTTCCTCGCACTTGGGGGTCCATTGGAATTTCTTATCTTTCTTGAGGAGTTCAGTTAGAGGCTTTGCAACTTTAGAAAAGTTCTCGACGAAGTGGCGGCAATAGCTTGCTAAGCCAAGAAAACTCCTAACTTGCTTAACCGATTCAGGTGGAGTCCAGTCAAGGACGGCCTGAACTCTCTCGGGATTGACAGCAATGCCTTTCGCAGAAATCACGTGGCCTAAGTAGGTCACTTCTGGTAGCCAAAATTCGCACTTAGAGAACTTGGCATATAGGCGATGCTCTCTAAGTTTCATCAATACCAGCCTTAGATGTTCTGCGTGCTCTTCTTCGTTCTTCGAGTAGATGAGAATGTCATCAAGATAAACCACAACAAATTTATCTAGGTACTCCATGAAGATCGAATTCATCAAGCGTGAAAAAGTGGCTGGGGCATTGGTTAAATCGAAGGACATAACGGTGTACTCGTAAAGACCGTAACGATTAGTGAAAGCCATTTTTGGAATGTCCTCATTTCGGATTTTGATTTGATGATAGCCTAATCTCAAATCCATCTTGGAGAAGACCGAGGATCCAGCAAGTTGATCATAAAGATCATTGATCCTGGGCAATGGGTACTTGTTCTTTATCATCGCTAGATTTAGCGGGCGATAGTCTACGCACATCCTTTTTGTTCCATCTTTCTTCGTTACGAACAGAACAGGGAAACCCCATGGCGATGAGCTAGGGCGGATGAAGCCTTTTGCCAACGAAGCATCAAGTTGGGTTTTTAGCTCAGCTGACTCATGTGGGGCCATTCTATATGGGCGTCTGGAAATTGGGGTTGTGCCTGGTATAAGATCCACTATGAATTCTACACATCTGTCAGGAGGCATTCCTGGCAGTTCTTCGGGAAAGACATCCGGGAAGTCACGAACCACCGGAATATCTTCAAGGTCAGGAAGGGGAAGCACATTCAAAGTATGCATCTGGATTCTAGAGTTGGGTGATGTGTAGTCAATGGTTTGGCCTGAAGGATGGGTGGGTTTAACTGATTTGGCTTTACAATCAAGGAAAGCATTCTGCCTTGATAACCAATCCATTCCTAGGATGACATCAATGACCGAAGACTTGAGGGCTATAAGTGAAGCAAGGAATACTAAACCCTCAATTGCAATTTGATTGCCATGGCTTACTCTATTAGTTTGCCACTTTGAACCAGGAGTTTGAATGATCATTGGAGAAAACATTTCTTCAAAAGGGAATTCATGACGAAGTGCATAATTCTCCGACATGAATGAATGGGAAGCTCCTGGATCGAAAAGAATGGAGGCGGGAACATGATTGACTGGGAGTGTACCAAGGATGACGTCAGAAGCAGCAGTGGTGTCCTCAACGGAGATTTGGTTCACACAACCACTACTAGTGGATGAAGGCTTTACTTGCAAGGGTTTGGAGGTGGATTTCCTTGAAGGCTTATGTCGAGAATGACGTGGTGTCATCAAGACCTGAGGGCATTGACGAAAATAATGGCCTGACAGACCACACTTGAAACACACCCTGCCTGAATTGCTGGGAATGGGATTACTTGGTTGCACACCATCATTCCGGGGTGGAATAATGTGTTGGGGTGGATGGCATATATTGGAGGTTGGTCTCTGTAGAAAGTTTTGAGGTATGGCTCCGGTTGGAATCCAAATTCGGCGTTTCTGAGGGGCTGAACTTGAAGAAGGAGCAAGCTCAAGAGCATGCTTGCGAGACTCTTCGAACATTTCATTGCCATGCTCAGCTCTGAAGGATATGTTGACTAAATCCTCAAAGGTGGCAAATTCGATGAGGTTGAGATCATGACGAAGGATGGGGCTAAGTCCCTTACGGAACCTTGCCTGCTTTCTGGCATCGGTGGTGATCTCATCTTGGGCATAACGAGCAAGACGGTTGAACTCTCTCACATACTCATGCATGGACATCTCTCCTTGAGTCAGGTTGCAAAACTCTTCCTTCTTGCGCTCTATCAACTCATCCAGAATGTGGTACCCTCGAAAGGCAACACAGAACTCCTGCCAAGTCACTACGTGACCATTTGGCTGCATTGAAACATAGTTCTCCCACCATTGAAGAGCAGCACCTTCCAGGAAGTATACCGCGAAAATAACTCGGTCATCGGGAGTAACATGTGCAGTATCAAGCTTACGCTCGATGGAACGGAGCCAATCATCAGCTTCAAGGGGCTCAGAAGAACATCGGAATACCGGTGGCTTGAGGAGGATGAAATCCTGAATGCTGACAACCACATTACGCTGACGAGCGGTATTCTGCTCGAAAAGCTCCAGAAGGCGTGTTTGATCACGTCTATTCCGCTCGGCTTCCATCATGATTTCCGCCGCAGAAGGCGGTGGTAGAGGTTCATCATCATTTAGATTCCGAACACGGTCTCGATTCCGACGAACAGCACTACGAGTTCCACCTGACATCCTGTGTGATAAAAATCAACAATCAGAACAGGTTCTACGATGGAATCAAAGATAAGAGGACATGATTAGGAGGAAAAGATCATAATGCAAAGGCAAAGATTCATAGAAACACGGGATAAATCGGGCAGCATAATGGCTACACCGGGATGGAAAATGAAACAACCTTGAAGAGATTGGATAGAACTTCTTCAAGGAACTCAACAACACGAAGACTCTGCACAACCACAACTGTCCTACGGCTACAAGGAAGCAATCAACGAGATGTTCTAGTCAGACAATAGATGATCCTAGTCCTATCATCCCGTAGAAAAGATAAAGCTGACTCAGAACTCAGATTGATGAGGGTAAGGAGAAAAAGAAGCCTTACGTTGTTCCCTTATACCCAGAGTAACTATATAACTATAGAATGCTAGACTCAACTTCGACCAAGGGTTGAATAATCCTACAGACAGTCCTGCTCTGATACCAAGTCTGTCGGGACCCGGAATAGGCATATGTATTCCAGTCACGATACAATCACATGGAGAGCCGAGAGCCGTACCCACTTGTCTAAGCAGACAAGGCCAAGCACAGAACACTCTCGGAAAGCATCGAACGTGAGGGGCATCCCATTCAGGCCGGATGATCAACTGAGATGGGTCCTCATCGTCCGCTCATGAGTCTAAATGCTTATGGGTGGTGAATCCCATATTCATAGACAAGTCGCCTCAACCATGTTATCGATTTAATCCTAACTCTTACATAGACTTACTTCAGCCCGATCACTTAGTCGGGGTCTAGGGCGGGCTCGATCATACAACAAAGCGTGCACGTGACAGAGTCACGAGCAATCGCATCGCGATGCCCCAAGCTGCGCACATCTAAGGGCCACTTGGTGTATAAAAGACCGCCAGCCAGATCACAACTAAGGTCTCGAAAAACCCATACTAAGACATGCATGTTATAAACATACACGCAACACACATGTCTAGTATGAACAGCAGGTATCATCACATAACTCTACAAAGTACTTCTTTACTTACGTACACATAGAGTATACAAATATCACATGTCTGTGATCAACATTACATCATACAACGAAAGAAAATTACGTCTGAGTACAGACAAGTTTAACAAATGGCTTAGAGAAGCCTTGTAAACATACATGCCCTTCCACGAGGGACCAGACTGCTGCCTGGAACTATACTACCAAGGTCAACGTCGAGCTTCAGGTCGGTGACTCCATCAGGGTCCGGGTTCTCATCTAAAACATAGAATAAGAAAACGTGAGTACAAAGTCGTACTCAGCAAGACTTACATCATAACTACACTACTCATGCTCAAGTATCAAGGTAGAGGGAGGTGGGGTTCAACATGCAGAAGTGCCAGCTTTGACTTGGCTAGTCCTGAACTACGAGTACCAGACTTGAGGTAAGAAGCGTACACGAGTCCACTACCAAGTCTCCAACCAATACACCACTATGGTTACTTCCTCGACTTCCCCACGAGGAGCACACCATAGCACTCACGCTTATCTTGCGAGTTTTATAAGTATCCATTCAAGTTGTCTAATAATCAGGTACAGGTTCCAAGTAGTCCTTAACCGCGGACGCGGCTATTCGAATAGTTTTGTTAACCTTGCAAGGGTGTAAGCTACACACACATGACCATCGGTTACCGCCTTTTGCTCGCCACCGTTCAAGAGGTGACAGCGAGGATGTTCACCACGACACTTCGCTCACAACCGGTCTATTCCAGGAGTCGACTATCTGAGTTGCCTCCGCTCGAGAGCCCGGCCGGATCAACGAAACGGACTCAAACAATGTAAGTGACCGAGACGCCACCTCTGGCAGATGGTTTTCCTGCCTCATAGGTGCACCCACATATCTATATGATGCAACCATTCCTTCATTCTTTTTCTATGTAGATGCCAAATGGAAAACCCGAACTAATGTGACTCCTGGACGTCGACACGGATCAAGGTACTAGGCCGAGAGGGGTCAGTGAGCCCAATGTGTGGTTGTACTCTTTGTCTTGGATTACCATACAAGAACTCGGTGCTTAAGGCGGTGTTCAACGAGACAACACACTGTGTACTCCTACACAACCTCTCATCGTTCACCTTGTATTAGGGTGGATTCACCAACACAGTTTCACTTTCATCAACACCATGTTCACTATCATCCCGACTCACATCAAAAGCAACCTCATTGTAACACTAAGCATGCAATAAGCAGTAACAGTTGCAGGGGCCACATGATATCAATCAACTCATGTGTCAGCTAGGATTGTGGTTTGCTTACTACCGTGACAAGATGATAGGTCATGCATCGGATATTGGTTCAACTATGCGGTAGAATCGACACAAGGTGATCTCCTAAACATGCATAAGAGAGACTGAGAGGGAATTGGGATTTTATAGACATGACCAATGGGGGTTTGCTTGCCTTGCTGACGAGGTTCACACACGGTGTCTTCAACGAAGGGGGTGGCCTCCGGTTCCGGTTCCACTTCTATCGAGCAAACAAAGCAATCAAGGGATAAATATAATTGCGATGCTCAAGCACAAGATAAGTTGTGAAAACATGATGTACATGGTACTGATGTGTTGACAATTCCATTTAATTGAAGTGTATTGCAAAAGAATTGCAAATTCAAACTCCAAATTCAAATTCAAATTAAGCCATATGCACATTTGCTACTGTTGCCCCATTTTAAAATGGTCAAACATGAAAAACAATTTGCATATTATTAATCATTGCATTTTTCTGATAATTTTTCATATATTATTTGTTTAATTTGGAGTTAGTATGAATTTTCTATGAATTTTTGAAGTTTAATTGATTTTCTGTCTTTTGTGTAATTTCTTTTAATTCTTTTAATCCATTTATTGCATCAGCATGATGCAAGCATGACATCGGCAGGGGACTGACAGGTGGGTCCACCCTGTCAGTGGCCCACTGTTATATTAAGTTTCTGTTAATTAAACATGGATTAGATTAGTGGGATGGGGCCCACTGTCATAGGCTGTGGGGGGGATTAGCAGGGTGGTTAGGCCCTCTAATGGAGGAGCTCGCCGGCGTCCTCTGTATCCCGCCGGAGTCTCGCCGGAATGAGCCTCCCGGCGACCATTTGGTGCGCCAAGTGCGTGGGGAGCAAGCCCTCAAAGAGCCGCACCACCAGCGCTACCCAGCCCTCGCCGGAGAGGCCTCAAAAGACGACGGCGACGAGCGGCGCGGCGGCCGGAGCTCGGCTCAACGGCCACGGCGGCTCGGGCCATGGTTTCGAGCGTTGGGAGAGTGGAAAGGAGGCTTGTCTCACCCTGAGCGCACGCGCGTGGTCGAGGGGGTCGGAGAAGCAATGTCGGTGATGTAATTAATGAAGGCGCGCGGCGGCCGTAGACGACGGAGTCGGCGCGATTTGCAGGCTCCGCTGTCTCCTGGCTCGTTTCCTCGCACTAGGTGGCGTAGTCGTCGAAGGCGGAGAGGAGGGACACCTTGGCGAAGCTTGAGAGTGTCGCTGGCCACGCGGGCACGGCTGCACGCTCCGGCGTGAGCTTCGGCCGGTGACAGGGACTACGAGGCAGAGGAAGGGGAAGACGCCACAGAGAGGGGGAAAAGACACAAAGGGATCTGCACGTCTCCTTGGCGAGAGGATGAGGCCTAGGTGGCCTGGAAGTCGCGAGGCATCGCGGTGGAAGCGCCGGCGTGCTCTCCCTTCAGCGTGCTGCTTCGGTGCGCGGGGAAGAAGAGACAAGAAGAGGGCCGGCTACAGGTGAGTGGGCCAGCGCCTAGGCGTAAGGTAAGGTGGCCCCTTTCCTTTTTCCTTTTTATTTTTTTCTGTCCTTTTGTTTTGCCTTTGTATTAAATAGCTAGGCATTTTAGTAAAATGCCCAAATAATTTTATAAACCCTAGGTGACCAGAAGCAAGCCACCCCTAGGTTTTGGGCATTTTTGAAATTCAAAACATTTGAATTTCAATTCAAATAGGGGTCAAATTTAATTTCCAGGGCACATTTTGAATTTTAGAAAATTCCATGAGCTTGGGATTGAACCCAAACCACTTTTGCAATGGTCAGCAACAATTCTAGGAATTTTCCAAGTATTCAAATGATTTTTGGAAAAATATTTTTATCTGGCCAATTAAATTAATTTCTCAGGGCTTTACTTTTCCCCATTTTTGATTTTCCTTTTGAATTTTCCATGGTGCAAAGGGACAAGAAAGCCCTAGCACTTACCCTAGTTGGGGTTCTGACACCATGGCAATACGATAGGTGATCCATTGTTCCCTTTTGCAAAAGCGTGCAAACTGGGGTTTATGTTTCTGTCACTCCGGCAACCCACCGTAAGCATTCTTTGTACGCAATGTATTCCCCTAGGTCCTTGATAAGGCGAAGTGTTGAGTGTTCGACTCACACAACACCACTAGGAAAATGACAACACAACTTAAATATCAATCAACACAAATTACTTCAACATCATATGACTACTAACAACTAGACTTCTCACATTTCCTCAAGAACTAAAGTAACTACTCACAAGACATAAAAGAGATAATGATCAGTGGAGTTAAATAGATGATAAACAATCTGGACACAATAATATTTCTCCAAGAAAACTCAATAGCATTCACCACAAAGTAGTAATCAACACCGATAGAGTAGAGAGGATAGATAGTACGGATTACAACACGAGTTGCAATTGTGAGATGAGATTGGATGGAGGTGGAGATGGTGCTGATGAAGGGGATGATGTTGATGATGATCTCGATGATGCCCGTGACGATGGTGACGTTCTCCCCTTCCGGGAGGTGATCTCCCCGGCGGAATCTTCCCGCCAGCGATGGCTTTTCTTCTCTGTAGGTTTCCGCGACGGAGCGGCGGCGGAACTCCGTAAACTCTCCCTGTTTTAGGGTTTCTGATATATGAGCGATATATAGGCCAAAGGGGGGAGCCGGGAGTGGCCCTAGGGGTCCAGGCGCCCTCCCGGCGCGGCCAGGGTGGGGGCCGTGCCAGGTGGCCGCCTGGGCACCCTGTGGCCCCCCTCTGGTTGCTCTTTTCCGTGTCTTCGTGATCCTTCTGGAAAATAGCCTCCGTCGATTTTCAGGTAATTTGGAGTTATTCTTCTTCAACAACTCAGCGTCCACTTCTTACCGCTGAATCCTGCGTCTGCTGCTTCGGCACCGGAAAGTTGCAAACTGTGTAAAATAGGCCAAAACAACATAAGAATAGCATCATATCATGAAATATATCAATGAATAAGAAAGAATTACTATATAAAATAGTGATGCATTTTGGACGTATCAACTCCCCCAAGCTTAGACCTCGCTTGTCCCCAAGCGATTACTGAGCTCGGTAAACATGTCCACAAGTTTAGAGAGTGAATTGTCGATAAATAGAATACGGACAAGAAGCATCAAGGTTTCTTCATCAAACTCAAGCATCCTCAACAGCAACCTCAACTCATAAGGCCCTTATGAGAAAGTAATAAAAATTATAAACAAAAGTAGGGCTGAGGAAACTCATCAAATTATGGCAAACATATCCTTGGTCAAAGGACAACTAATAACTTTTACTCTTGCTCTTTCTTTGTAATGACACAATTTTTCAGCTTTTGAAAGAACATGTTATTAGTCATGAAGTGCAAATTCTAACACAGAGGAAAATGCTTGCTTGGCAAAAGCTTCCGCAAACAACTTACTTATCAAAAGATAATGTCAACAAGGATATGGCATGGCAAAACTTAATGCAGCTTTATAAGGATGAATCCTCATCAACATCAAATGTCTGTTCTCTTAGGGAAAAGAAGGAAGCGGGACACTGACTCAACATGAAGGTGGAAGAAAGGCCTTGTTAAGGGCAAGCAGGGAAAACTCATGTGCTATCCTTAAATCAAACAGAATAAATAAAAAAATAGATTTTGGGCGGTGCATAGTTTGTCAACGAATCCTAACAGATAACTCAATTTCTTCTCAAGATGGACAAGTTTCGAGGAACGGCTCCCAAGTGGGGACGATCACATCCCCTTAATCTCCTTAGTTTATCACTACCAAAGTTTCTGATTTCTCATAGACCAAGCGTGAAGGAGGATTTTTTTGTTATATTATCTTACGAGATGGGCGCACCCATGCCAGTTCCTCCTTGTATTATGGGTTTGCAGATTAGACATGCAATCCCGGGGTAAAACTTGTCCAACTTAAGAAGATCATGAATTACCTACTACTTCCTCATGAGCTAAACAAGAGGCACAAAACAGAGGATTTTGAACATTTAAGGATAACACATAAATTCTATACTTATAGGAGTGGTAGGGGAATACCACGAATAGGAAGGTATGGTGGACTCATATGGAAGATATTGGTTTCAGGGTATGGATGCACAAGCACAAATCTACTTGGCAAAGAGTTTGTCTAGCAAAGGCTTTGAGAGAACAGACAATTGATGCTAATTTAGATGCAAAACATATAAGGCATAAACATTAAGGTAAGCATAACACATCAAGTTGTCTTCCTTGTCAACATAACACTTCGAGCATAATAACATAAAGGTTTTGGCCATGTCGCTACTTGAGAAAACATGCATGTTGTCATGACCAAAGCTATGTTTGCCAAAATTAAATAAAGTTTTCAAAGCCATGCCTGATATAAGGTCAATACTCCCCATAAGAATCGTCATATGAGGCCGATTGCGCGAAGATAATACCGAGTGCAGCGAAGAAACTAATAGACTTCTCATTAATATTCCATTATAGACGACTCCACACTCATGGATACCATCTCTCCACAGACGGAGTGATAGACCTCGATGCAAACACCTATTTCATATAATAACTTCCCTAGACATGATACGACTCTACTTGACTCTTAAAGACAAAGATAAAGATAAAGATACCGGGCACTCCCCCAAGCTTGGAACAAGCCAAGGGGATGCCATTACCCGAGGAAATTTACTCCTCATTCTTGTTCTTCTCAGTCAGATACTCCTTGGCGAAGCGCTTCCATGGTAGCTCCTCTCCAGTCTCGAAGGACATTCCTGCCTCCAGGATCCTGCACTCAGCACCTAAACCCATGCGCAGAAACTTTAGTTCATACTCACAGTTCTGGTTGTGCAGATCATAGATTTGTGCTTGGAGCCCGTAAACTTTTTCTTCTAGTGCGGACAAACTTGATCACATCTCCTTCATCTCTTTCTTATGGGAAGCCTCGATCTCGTTCCTGATGTTGAAGTTGGCTTCAACACCACGCTCCACCATCTTCTTGAACTTGAAGACCTCATGTTCCATCTCCTTCAGCCGCTCCTCGGTGCTCCCCTCCATGACTGGTCCCTTCAGATCTTCCTTGTGGAGAACACCGTCCTCCACACGAAGGACCTGGGGTGCTTGTTCACCTCAGCGAGGTAAGGGTTGATGACGTTGACGGCGAACTTGTCCTTGGGGGAACTTTGGGAAGCCATGGCACCTAGGGCTAGCTAAAAGATTTCCTGGCAGAAACAGATTAAAATGAAAACACACGAAATCGCGAGATACGTTGCCGGAACGATCCGGGCAATTATATAGCAAAATTTTCTGCAACAAAAGGAAGGTAACGAGCCAAAGTAGGGTCGGAGACGGACTCCTGGATGCCCAGGTGGCCTCCCGGCGTGGCCAGGAGGTAGGCCGCGCCAGGGGGGCGCCTGGCCCCCCTGGAGCTCCTCTCCGGCTCCACTTAGGCCTCGAATTTTCCTAATTTTGCAAAAACTCATAATATGGAACTTTTATGGCGGTTCGTGATGTTTCCTTACCGTAATACGTACCTTTTCTTATTCTGCTTCTGTCGGTGTCTGAAACAGGGCTGCAACATGTTCTTCATGAGTTGTGGTGCGTATTATATTTACATCAACATTGACGGGATCTCCCGCCATGTAATGCTTGAGTCTTTGCCCATTCACAACTTGAGGTTTGGTGCCTTCAAAATTGTTAATCTTGATTGCACCAGACCGGTAGACTTCTTCGATATGAAATGGCCCTTCCCACCTGGAAAGTAGTTTACCTGGAGAAAACCTGAAATGGGATCTAAACAATAAAACTTTATCACCAACATTAAATTCATGTTTCAGAATCCTCCTGTCATGCCACTTCTTTAACTTTTCCTTGAACATTTTAGCGCTCTCGTAAGCTTCACTTCTCCACTCATCTAGAGAAGTCAAGTTCATGAGACGCTTTTCACCAGCTAACTTTGGGTCAGCATTAAGCTCTCTAACAGCCCAGAAAGCTTTGTGCTCTAACTCTAATGGCAAATGGCAAGCCTTGCCATAGACCATTTTATAGGGAGACATGCCCATGGGGTTTTTGTAAGCAGTTCTATACGCCCACAAAGCATCTCCTAACTTATTTGACCAGTCCTTCCTATTTCTGTTAACTGTCTTTTGCAAGATCAGCTTGATCTCTCTATTGGTGAGCTCAACTTGCCCACTAGTTTGAGGGTGGTACGGTGAAGCAATTCTATGATTGACATCGTACTTGGCTAAAGCTTTTCTAAAACCTCCATGCGTGAAGTGTGATCCTCCATCAGTCATGAGATACCTAGGTACACCAAACCTAGGGGAAATTACATCTTTGAGCATTTTCAAAGATGTTTTGTGATCAGCACTCTCAGTGGGGATTGCTTCAACCCACTTGGTGACATAATCAACAGCAACTAATATGTGAGTGTACTTGTGCGAAGAAGGAAAAGGACCCATAAAATCAAAACCCCAGCAATCAAAAGGCTCAATCACTAGTGAGTAATTCATAGGCATCTCATTCCTTCTAGTAATATTACCAACCCTCTGACATTTATCACAGGCTAAAACATAATTTCTAGCATCTTTAAAGAGAGTAGGCCAATAAAAACCTGATTGGAGAACCTTATGTGCGGTTCTCTCACCGGCGTGATGTCCTCCATAAGGACTATCGTGACATTGCTTGAGAATGTCCTTTTGCTCGTGTTCCGGTATGCATCTTCTCACGATCCAGTCTGGACCTTCTTTGAAAAGATATGGGTCATCCCAAAAGTAATGCCTCAAATCTTGGAAGAACTTCTTCCTTTGCTGAAATGTTAAACCTGGAGGCAAATACTTTGCAACGATAAAATTAGCATAATCTGCGAACCAAGGATCGGAAAGAGATTGTACTTTAACAACGGCAAGTTGTTCGTCTGGAAAACTGTCGTTGACTGGGATGGGATCATGCGGTATATCTTCCATCCTTGAAAGATTGTCCGCTACAGGGTTGTCCGCTCCTTTTCTATCAACAATCTGCAAATCAAATTCTTGAAGGAGGAGTACCCATCTGATGAGTCTTGGCTTAGCATCCTTCTTTGTCATAAGATACTTAATGGCAGCATGGTCAGTACGAATAATATCTTTAGAATCAACAATATACTGCCTAAACTTATAACAAGCAAACACTACTGCTAAGAATTCCTTCTCAGTAGTAGCATAGTTCTTTTGAGCACTATCAAGGGTTTTACTAGCATAATAGATAACATTCAACTTTTTATCAACCCTTTGTCCTAAAATAGCTCCAACAGCAAAATCACTAGCATCACACATAATTTCAAAGGGCAAACTCTAGTCAGGCGGTTGTACTATAGGAGCGGTTATTAAAGCTTTCTTAAGAACTTCGAAAGCCTCCTTACAATCTTCGTCAAATACAAAAGGAACATCCTTCTGGAGAAGATTGGTGAGGGGTCTCGAGGTCTTAGAAAAGTCTTTAATAAATCTTCTATAGAAACCAGCATGACCGAGAAAACTACGAATACCTTTAATGTCCCTTGGATAGGGCATCCTTTCGATAGCTTCAATTTTCGCCTTGTCCACTTCAATTCCCCTCTCGGAAATCTTGTGGCCAAGCACGATCCCTTCGTTAACCATGAAGTGGCACTTTTCCCAATTTAGAACTAAATTTGTATCCTCGCATCTCTGCAAAACTTTATTAAGATTGTGGAGACAGTGGTCAAAGGAAGTTCTCATTGTTCACTTCCAATGCAGGGAAAGGTGCAGTCTCAACAGAGGTGCTGATTTCAGAAGGAGGAACAGAGAGTGCTTGCCCTTCTACATTCATGAGGACTGCGGTACTTTTGCTGGATTGAGCACTGGGGCTGAAGATCACATCTCCAGTTTCAGATTCACAATCCTCTTCTCCATTAGAGAGCTCAGTTTCATTCTCAGAAAATTCCATATCTTGCAGGAGATTACAACCTTCAGCAGAATGAGGTTCTTGGATTTGCAGGAAAAATTCCAAAGCAGCTCGCTTAGAGCTAGAACTGGAGTTTTTCCCAGATCCAGCACTTGGAGCAGGTTTCTGATTAGGCTCACTAGGTTTTTCTGCACCCCTTTTGTCTTGATCTTCTCCAGCAGGAGGGCCAGGACTGTTACCAGGTTTCCTCCCTTTGTCAAGATCATCTGCTAGGAGGTCATCATCATCAAAATCATCTTCAGGAGGTTCTACAGTAACTTTGATTCTGTAAAGGTTGTCTCCTACTCCAAATAGTCTATCATCAGGGATTTTGGTGTGATCCTTGCATCTAATCTTGATCCTCACTTCCTCAGCTAAGTTATTGAAGTTGTGCTGCCAATCTACATCTATTAATGTGCCAAAGACAGAAGCAAATTGCTCCAGGATTGTCCACTGAATCCATTTGGGGTCCATTCCTTCTAGGAGGAGCCAAACATGTTGAAGTTCTGCTTCAGGTTCAATTTTCCCTTTCCAAACCTCCACATTGACAGTAACTCCTTCATTGGCAAGGAGCCCAAACATGGGGTACCTTGCTAATTGCTCCACAGGGATGTGAGGAGGGAATTTCACCAGAAAGGACCAGTCATCCAGCCTTATAATCTGCCAGGGCCAAGTGGTTTTGTAGATTTCAGAGAAATTAGTAGCAAGCTCATCCTTAGATATCTGACCAGATTCCACATACACAAGTCCAACATTCTTCACTCCCCCACATGTTGCAAGTTGACATCTGGAATGTTGATTTGAAAGAAACCAACTCCAGAGGATGCACTACCAACAAACACAACAGGGGTTCTGGGCTTTTTCCTCTCAGGGCAGTCCTCCACTTGATGGGTCACCATCTTGCAGATGAAACAATTGGGTGGGTAACTGCACCCAGCTTTGTGGTGCCTCGCTCTCCACAGCTGTAGCAGATAACATCAGCATAAGAGGCAGCTTTGGCCTGTGAAGTTGCTACAGGCTCTTTGCTCTATGAAGCAAACTTTGCCTTGCCAGTGTTCTTCCCCTTCTTGCTCCCTTGCTGGTTTCTGTTGCCCTCATCAATGTTGCTTTTAGGTCCAGGATCACCCTCAGAGAAGTTCCCACCCTGTCCTCCAAAACCAGGGCCTTGTGGGAAATTGCCCTGAGCTCCCACGGGTTGGTTAGAGCCACCAGCTCCAAACACAGGACCTCCACCCCATGGGTTTGAGTTCATCCAAGGATTTGGGGGAGGAGGAAAATATGGCCCTTGAAACGCCCATGGAGGAGGCACCCCAGGAAAACCATACATCGGCGGCGGCATCTGACCTTGAGGTGCCTGGAATTGGTTGTCTGGAGGTGCATCAGCCCAGTCCCGCTGATTTCCTCTAGCAGCACCACCTCCTGCGCGGCCCCCTCTTTGGAAATTGTTGCCACGGCTTCCTCCCCTGCCTCTCCCCTGGTTCTCAACCATGCTCCTAATTTCCAGGAGATCTTTGGTGCCCCCCTTCCACTGATCAGCTACCGAAGAGAGTTTTATGGGGGTGTGCCTCTCTCGACCCCCGGCTCGGAAACAATCTGCAGCGGAGAAAGATTTGGCAAGCACAAGCACTCGCCGCACCCAGACCAGCTCTCCCCGAGGAACCCTAGAGCTATGCTCCTCCCAAATTTGTCCAAATATATCCCTACCACTCTCCTCAGTGATCAAGGCCTGGCTACTGTCCATGTCTCCCCCAAAACTTGCGCCCAGGCCGCGCCTGGCAGGTGGGACCCTGCAGACACCTTCAGACGCAAATTCAGTCTCTGAATTTCGAACAGCCACACTCCTCAATTCAGAGAAAACAGGAACAGGTTGGGCTAGCTCTCCAGCACCGCGAGTTTGAATTCTGGGGTTGTTCTCTGTTGTACCTTGCGACTCTGTTGTTCTAATCGCAGAGCAGCCCTCCTGCAGGTTGAGGCATCGACGAGCTCCTCTGCCAACATCGGCACCGAGAAATGATGCAGAGTTCCCATCTTCCCCAACAATTTGGTCTAGTTTTCTGCTCTGAAGATCAACCGAAACTCCCCAAATGCTCATCTCCGCTAGATTACAGAACGTGTTGACGAGCTCAGATCGCTCCCTCAAATTGAGCTCCTCACTGCCTGCGCTAGAGCACATCGAGGGCGTCGAGCAACGTGAGCCTCTACCACCAAGTGATGCAGCTTCCTTCCTATTGACAGCGAGAAATCTAGTGCCTGAAACTGGTGGAACACAAGCTTCCGGGAAGTTGGAGACCGCAGAATTCAGTGTCACAACTCGTGATCCCACCATGAAACTGCCAGCCACAACTGAACCCTTGACGTCAGGGGGTGGAGGGGAAGGAATTGCCGCCAAGCGAAGAGGCGATCCGATCTCGACCTCGCCGTCGCGCTGCTCACCAATCACGGTGACAGCATGTTGCCGAAAACGCACCTCCATCTCCCTCTCTGAATGGGGTCCGATGAGGTCGCTTCCGCCGTCGCCCACCTGAGGATTAGGTCCGGGCGCTCCCTCCATCTTCTCCACGGATGTGGCATGGTCGCCTTCTCCTCCATGGTCGCATCGAAGATGATCATCTCTGCCAGAGCAAACAGCGCATCGACCACCGCCTGGGTCAGGGAAGCGATCTCCTGCTGCAGCCTCTCGGAGATCCTCCCCCTCCCACTCGACCTCGCCTGAGCCTCTCGCAAAGAACGAACTGATCCCGTCCAGCGAGAGGACGCCTCCTCGATCCGCCGGAGTCTGGCCTCCTCGCACCTCCTCATGACCTCGTCTACCTCCGCCTGCGAGAGCGGCTCCCCCCTCCAATCCTCTGAGGGCTCCGACCTTCCGCCCTGTGCCCCGCGGGCCGCCCCCCGCGAGAGAGGGTGCCAGCCCGAGCGTCCCTGGCGGCGCGGAGGAGCCATGGCGAGGGGAGAAGTGGCGGGCGGTGCGGATCTGGCTGGATCGGCGGGGAGCGGCGGCGCAGTGGGTGGGAGCAAGCGCAGGGCGAGAGCATCTCCTGTCTGTCGAGGTTCACACCTGAATTGACCTCTTCAGAAAATAGGAGTATAAAATATTTACATGAAAGAAATATGATAAAATAAAAAACTGAAGAATAAAATTGAAAGCATTGCAAGCCACAGCCCACGAACAGATATGGAAGCAGAGAGAGCGCTGCTAGTCCATTACAAGCCCAGTACACATCAGCGATAAAAACAAATCAATTAAATCATACTCTTAGTCGACTGAGAATTTGCAAAGCCGTTTCAATTCTGATACATGCATTATTAATCCGGACCCACGATCCATGTTTGTGCTGCGAGATTTATAGTTCAAATCCAAACTGACTGAACCTTGTCAGCATGAAAATGCATTCAGTCGATCACCTTGTGATGTAAGCAGTGAAATCATCCAGGTCCTTGCGCGACGAACCGCCGTCAACCACGGCGGCGCCGACGGCATCGCCGAGCATCCTCGCCCGTTGCCGCACAACCATCCCATTGTCGGAGAGCATGGCCTCCTCGATGACTTCCTGGATGGCCTCCGCCGCGATCACCTCGCCGTGCTTCTCCCATGGACGCACGAGCACGCCGGCCTTGAGGTAGTTGCAGACGAGCTCCGCGTCCCACGGCTGGTCGCAGTGCATGGGCCACGCGAGGATCGGCTTGCCGTGGCTCAGGCTCTCCATGGTCGAGTTCCACCCGCAGTGGCTCATGAACGCCGCCGTGGCGCCGTGCGCCAGGATCTCCAGCTGCGGCGCCCACCCCGTGATCACCACCCCCGTCCCTTCCGTCTGCTTGGTGAACTCTGACAGCATCTTGGCATGCCGGCGATCGTCGGACTCCGCGAAGATGTCGCCGCGGTCGGCGTCGCGCAGCACCCAGATGAACCGCTGTCCGCTGCCGCGCAGTGCCGCCGCGAGCTCCTCGATCTGCTCCGCTCGCAGAGACGACGTCGTGCCGAAGGACACGTACAGCACCGACGCCGGCGGCTGCTTGTCGAGCCAGTCGAGGCACTCGTGCCGCCGCTCGCTCTGCCTCTGCTTCGACGCGCTGGCGTCGAGCACTGGGTTCAGCGGCCCGATGGCGAAGAACTTCTTGCCGTCGGCGGCCAGGTCCCGGGCGACGACGTCGACGAAATCACCCTCGAGAGCGCGGCATGTGTTCGCCAGGACGCCGGCGCCGGTCGAGATCTGTTTCACCGGTCTGGCCCGGTCGGCGAACTCCACGAACTCCTCCGTCGCGGAGCGCTCGATGGCGGTGTAGACGAGGCCGTTCTCTCGCAGCAGCCGGTGGCCGGCGTCCTTCCTTCCGACGAGCATGGACACGGCCAGGCAGTGCAGCCCGAAGGCCTCACCGTTGGGCAGCCGCGCGGCCTCCTCGCAGGCGAAGGCGTTGATGCGGTCGTGCACGACGACCACGCGGCGGTAGGAGGCGGAGAGCTCGGCGAGCAGGGCGGCGAGCGGGGCGCGCGCGCCGGCGATGTAGGCGTTGAAGAGGGGCATGAGGTGTGACGGGAATGGCGAGTCGGCGGCGGGGTCCGGAGGCGGGGAGACGTAGCCGGAGATGCCGAGGTCGTGGAACCGGAGCGACAGGAGCGCCTCGTCGCCCCAGCCGTGGACGCGCGAGCGCGCCTGCCGGATGTGCTGCGCCGGCGCGGCGTAGTGCACGTCCAGGCCGCCGCGCGACGCGAGCTGCAGAGACAGGTGCAGCATCTGGTTCAGGTGGCCCTGCGCCGGGAACGGCACCGCCACGACGGCCACAGGCTCCATTGCGTGGTAGTTCTCACTCCCCATCTGGACTTGTCAGTGGTGAGTGGCTGGTGGGAGTGGGATTGAGCGGCACTATGCCAGGCTATATGTAGGTAGGCGGCAGCGAGCTAACCGGAGGCAAGCGGAGGTCGCCATTGGAAGCTTCCTCCTGGCCATGCTGACAGCAAGGTTCAGTGAAAATCTTGGGGCGAGGCCTCAAATCTCCGGCAGTTTATTTTCTGAGGATCGGAGACGATTGGCAGATCAAAACACCTACTACCAGTTCATGGCTATCATCATTCATCCACGACCAAGAAATGCCTATCGTCGTCATGGCTCATGTCATGTCATGGCAATCGCCGGGTCGCACTTCGCAGATGAATGCAATTACAAAATCATGGAAGAAGACGAATCGAGGACTTGGACATCAGGTAGCTGGACGTTGCGTGACTACTAGTCTACTAGAGGTCGCAGTACACTCATGTGACTCCATGTTTCTGGACACCAATAATAAGGGTATCCGCAGTGTTTTTAAACTGTTTAGATTGAAATTAAGCTTGCTAGTAGAATGTCCGTGCGGTGCGGCGTGTTTTAAAAGTATTTTCGAAAGTGGCTGGTAATAAATAAGTGTTCACAATTTTTTTTCAAAAAAACTTTTGAATTAAAAATAAACATTAAAAATAATACTCCCTCCGATCCATATTATTGACGCACACTTAGTACAACTTTGTATTAAAGTTAAATTAAGTGTGCGTCAATTAATTTGGATCGGAGAGAGTAAAATTATATCAAGATCCATAGACCATCCAACGGCGACTACAACCACTAAGGCCTCCTTTGGTTCATAGGATAGGATTATCATAGGAATAGGAAATTTGTAGGATTGAGATGACATGTATCTCCAATCCTATGAGTAGGGATAGGAAAAGAGATGTCATTTGGTTCACACCAAAGGAAATTTTCCATTGAGTCTATGCTCATTTTTATTTTCTTTCGAAATGTGAAGGATAGGAACCAATCCTATGTAGGAATAGGAATCCATTCCTATGAACCAAAGGGCTCTAAAGGAAAAAATCCTATAAGAATCCTATCCTACAAAGTTCCTATGATATTCCTCCAAACCAAAGGAAGCCTAAATCAAGCGGAGGACGCGCCGTCATAATCGCCCTTTTCTCATCAAAATCGGATAAAACTTGTTGTAGTAGATAGTCGAAAAGTCACCGTGCTAAAATTCCATAGGACCGACGCACCAAAACTAAAACTGTCGTCATTGAAGAGTATTTTCTGCCTTATGAAAAAGTAGGCATTAGTAGCGAACATGAGATCAAACACCTTCCTTTAGCAATGTCTCCCACCCAACGGGCATTGCCCATCAGGCTCCCTTACTCTTTCATGTCCTCTCCAGCTCTAGCAACTTTCTAGTTTATAATCCACTGCATCAATATTAAAAGTAATAGTACGGTACACCGCTTCAATACTAAAAATTTATTAGAATAATGAAAGTGAAGATACATGCTTCTGTTGCACGCAGCACTCCGTGTGTTGTCGTCTATGTCTTCACCTACTGCTTTCTTATACCCACATGCACTACATGTTTAAGAAAATTCTTTGATACAAATAGATTAAAAATACCTTTCCCTTGAAGTGGATTAACAATACCAATGTGCTACTTTTTACAGAACTGTATCATCATTCGATATTTATCTTATGAACAAAAGAGTAGTGCTACATGTCTGGCGAATTTGCAACCAACGTTTGTTGGGCAGAGGCAAATCACCCTTTTTTCAACTTGCCATATCAACCGGCACTACGGGACTGGGCTCATACGCCTATGGCCGGCTGCTAGCCCGACGGCCAAAGGTCGGGACCGTCGGCGTAGGCCCGGTTCCATCTCAACCAACAAGCTGGCCATCGGGGTAGGTTGGACCGTCGGCATAGCATGACTAGGCCGAGAGCAGCCGTCGGCGTAGGGGTATGAGGGTCGTCGGCGTAGCTGGGCCGCAGAAGACGGCGCGCGAACGGCGTCAGCTCAGGAGAGGCTACGCCGACGGTCACGACCTTTGGCCGTCGGCGTAGGCCCTAAATTTTTTTCTTTTTTTCTCCTGTTTAAACATTTAATATTATATTAGTAATAGATAAAATAATATTGGAAAATGGGATTATAATATATATAATTTCATTTCAACCCTTGATATACATCACTATATTTTTTTGATTTTTTTGAATTGTTTTTGTCGATTTCAAAAAGTGGTCAAAACGGGGGGGGGGGGCATGACCGATGATAGCTAGGAGTGGAATATTGAAAAAATCTTGGTGGATCTCCGATGAAATGAAAACTTTTGTACCTAGAAATATTTTTTTGAAAAAATAAAGAGCAAACTATCAAGCACATGTAGTTCAAATTTGACCCCGTTTCAACTGAATCTGCGGAAATTTGTCTTTTTCAGGAAAGGTATATAAAAACATTTTGTATGGAAACTGTCGTCGATATGTGACGGCAGATGCCATAGGATGGCTAAAGGTGGGGGAACAATGCGCAGACGACGGTGCTCCGGACGGGTCTAGGTACAAGCACGGTGATGAACACAACGAGGTACCCAGGTTCGGGGCTCTCCGTAGAGATAAAACCCCTACTCCTGCCTGTCTGGACTATAGGCATATATCTGTGTACATGGTTGCTCCTTGAGCTGTATATCTGCTAATGCCGAGCTGGACTGCTGTCACCCGAGCCGGCCTCTACTGAAAGGATCAAAGAGTGGAGACCCCTCTTGGCTTGGCCTCTTGGTGCCCTTATATAGGAAGGCCCAAGGGGACAAGGAGACAAGAAGGTACAAGGGAGAAGGGGACAAGGGGACAAGGAGAGCATGGGCAAAAGGTGGATGTGATGTAATGTGACACCTCCACTTTACACTATTCACCATGTCATGATCTGACTAAAGGCATCATGGCTTGTCTAATCGGCTCGTCTTGTCTGCTTGATGTAGATGTCTCGGTTGACCTCATGGGCAACCAAGTGCGGAACAGTCGGCCGAGTGCGTGGGCAGTCGGCCGAGTGTTGGCAATCGGCTGGCGCCCGAGCTGGGGCGCAGTCGGCGGGGGGAGCAATCGGCGGAGTGCGCGGGGCAGTCGGCCGAGCTGAGCTGAGGGCGCAATCGGCGCCCGCTGCTTTCGAAGATTATTCCCTCTGCTTGACCCTACCGGGGGTATATTCCCCCGACAGTAGCCTCCGAGCCTCCGGGTGACTCGGAGAGTCATCCGGAGGGTCTTCTTCCTTGTCGGTGGAGATGGACGTCGATTGCACTTGGTGCAGCTTCTTTCCAGTGGGGGCGCGCAAGCGCACCCACTGGGTGTAGCCTCCGAGCCTCCGGGTGACTCGGAGAGTCATCCGGAGGGTTTCTTCTTTGTCGGTCTAGCCGAATGCCGATTGCACTTGGTGCAGCTTCTTTCCAGTGGGGGCGCGCAAGCGCACCCACTGGGTGTAGCCTCCGTGCCTCCGGGTGACTCGGAGAGTCATCCGGAGGGTTTCTTCTTTGTCGGTCTAGCCGAATGCCGATTGCACTTGGTGCAGCTTCTTTCCATGGGGGGCGCGCAAGCGCACCCACTGGGTGTAGCCTCCGAGCCTCCGGGTGACTCGGAGAGTCATACGGAGGGTTTCTTCTTTGTCGGTCTAGCCGAATGCCGATTGCACTTGGTGCAGCTTCTTTCCAGTGGGGGCGCGCAAGCGCACCCACTGGGTGTAGCCTCCGAGCCTCCGGGTGACTCGGAGAGTCATCCGGAGGGTTTCTTCTTTGTCGGTCTAGCCGAATGCCGATTGCACTTGGTGCAGCTTCTTTCCAGTGGGGGCGCGCAAGCGCACCCACTGGGTGTAGCCTCCGAGCCTCCGGGTGACTCGGAGAGTCATCCGGAGGGTTTCTTCTTTGTCGGTCTAGCCGAATGCCGATTGCACTTGGTGCAGCTTCTTTCCAGTGGGGGCGCGCAAGCGCACCCACTGGGTGTAGCCTCCGAGCCTCCAGGTGACTCGGAGAGTCATCCGGAGGGTTTCTTCTTTGTCGGTCTAGCCGAATGCCGATTGCACTTGGTGCAGCTTCTTTCCAGTGGGGGCGCGCAAGCGCACCCACTGGGTGTAGCCTCCGAGCCTCCGGGTGACTTGGAGAATCATCCGGAGGGTTCCTTCTTTGTCGGTCTAGCCGAATGCCGATTGCACTTGGTGCAGCTTCTTTCCAGTGGGGGCGCGCAGGCGCACCCACTAGGTGTAGCCTCCGAGCCTCCGGGTGACTTGGAGAGTCATCCGGAGGGTTCCTTAATTTTGTTGCAGTCGATGGCGTCGAGGGTCTCAGTAGTTTTCCCCCGGAAACAATCATGCATACGATAAACGTTAGTTATCTCGGATATACCGAATACTTCTTATTTTTCTGAAAATGTTGATTTGTGCAATCGGGAGGCCGACACGGCTTTTCTTTCGCCCGCAGTCGTTTTTCTGTTCATTCCACCCTTTGGCTTTTGCTCTCGCCAGCGTTACAGCCGGCTTGCGGTCTGTAGCTGGATCGAACAGTCGGCCGCAAGATGAAGTGTACAGTATTTAGACTTTAGGGAGCAAACTCAACCGAGCAAACTTCCAAAAAGAAACGATCGGGTCGTCCAAATTGTTTTCTCTTTGTACGCTGTTCATGTGTGGTGACCTCCAGCTTTTTCTCTTTGCCAGCGTTGCAGCCGGCATGCGGTCTGCAGATGGATCAAATCGCAGGCCTTCGGCCCCGTACACACTACTAATCCGTCTGTCGGAAATAACTATTTGGGTTATCCGGCCTGCCCAGAGGCAGCCGGTCCCGGGCCAAACATGCAGCCGACTAGAAATAACGTGGAGATAACCCCCGAAGACTACTCAGGTTCATCCGTCATGCTTGCTATGGTGAGCAGTATTGAGTGGAACTCACATTGAATTTTTAGCGCAGTCGGAACACCCACTGGGTGTAGCCTCCGGGTGACTTGGTGAGTCATCTGAAGAGTCTTCTGTTGATGCGACCGACGGGGCACTCGGCAGGTTCGTCCTCCGAGCCTTCGAGTGACTTGTCGAGTCATTCAGATCTTTTATGCTTTTTGCTTCTTTTTCTTGCCTTTATCCGATCGGGAGACTTTTCTTCCGGTGAGTGCGCGCACTCAACCGAGATGAACTTTCTTGGAGACATCAATCGGGAGCTGCCGACATGGCGCACTCAACCGAGATGAACTTTCTTGGAAACATCAATCGGGAGCTGCCGACATGGCGCACTCAACCGAAATGATCTTCTTGGAGAGATCGATCGGGAGCTGCCGACATGGCGCACTCATCCGAGACGAACTTTCTTGGAGACATCGATCGGGAGCTGCCGACACGGCGCACTCAACCGAGACGAACTTTCTTGGAGACATCGATCGGGAGCTGCCGACATGGCGCACTCAACCGAGATGAACCTTCTTTGGAGACATCAATCGGGAGCTGTCGACACGGCGCACTCAATCGAGATGAACCTTCTTGGAGACATCGATCGGGAGCTGCCGACATGGCGCACATCGATCGTTTTTTTTTTGTCGAGCTGAGCAGTCGGCAAGCCCCTTTCTCTGTACCTTTTCTAACTTCTCTGAATTTTGACACTTCTCTGTCACACGCGGGCGCAGACGGAGGCGAAGGCAGCCGGCGTGGATGAATTTGGCATGGCGCGGCCAGCCGTCTGCGAGGCGGCACTCGGCGCGGCCAACCGACCTGGGACGCGGCACTCGACGATGCCAGGCCGGCGGCGACGCGGTGGTGGCCGACTGCAGCGAGCAGCTCGGCGACGAATGCGGGCGAGGAGGAGCTGCACGAGGAGGCTCCACTCGGCGGGAGAGCTTGGAGATGGCGGCAGCTGACCTGGGGCGCACAGCTGGACCGGGCGCAGGTGGCGCGGATGGCAGGGCGCAGTCGGAGGCGCTGCGGGAGCAGGCGACTCTGGCCACGACGGAGATGGCCAGAGGGGCCGCAACCGCTTCTGGCGACGCAGTAGAGGGCTGCCGGCAGAGGCGCTGCGGGGCGAGCTCGAGGAAGAACAACACGTGTCGGGAAGACGCAGTTGCAGCTTTCAGGCACACCTCTCGTTGAACTGGGATCCAGATCCAGTGAAGTTGGCGCTGAAGAAATCGTCGGTGAAGAATGGTCCCGGCCGGAGCGGGACTCCGGTCGCCGCAATATGCCCCACGGTGGGCGCCAACTGTCGTCGATATGTGACGGCAGATGCCATAGGATGGCTAAAGGTGGGGGAACAATGCGCAGACGACGGTGCTCCGGACGGGTCTAGGTACAAGCACGGTGATGAACACAGCGAGGTACCCAGGTACGGGGCTCTCCGTAGAGATAAAACCCCTACTCCTGCCTGTCTGGACTATAGGCATATATCTGTGTACATGGTTGCTCCTTGAGCTGTATATCTGCTAATGCCGAGCTGGACTGCTATCACCCGAGCCGGCCTCTACTGAAAGGATCAAAGAGTGGAGACCCCTCTTGGCTTGGCCTCTTGGTGCCCTTATATAGGAAGGCCCAAGGGGACAAGGAGA
Source organism: Bromus sterilis (assembly GCA_950022295.1). Classification (NCBI taxonomy): domain Eukaryota; kingdom Viridiplantae; phylum Streptophyta; class Magnoliopsida; order Poales; family Poaceae; genus Bromus; species Bromus sterilis. The sequence goes on from OX465596.1 coordinate 15,086,209, forward strand.
CAAGAAGGTACAAGGGAGAAGGGGACAAGGGGACAAGGAGAGCATGGGCAAAAGGTGGATGTGATGTAATGTGACACCTCCACTTTACACTATTCACCATGTCATGATCTGACTAAAGGCATCATGGCTTGTCTAATCGGCTCGTCTTGTCTGCTTGATGTAGATGTCTCGGTTGACCTCTTGGGCAACCAAGTGCGGAACAGTCGGCCGAGTGCGTGGGCAGTCGGCCGAGTGTTGGCAATCGGCTGGCGCCCGAGCTGGGGCGCAGTCGGCGGGGGGAGCAATCGGCGGAGTGCGCGGGGCAGTCGGTCGAGCTGAGCTGAGGGCGCAATCGGCGCCCGCTGCTTTCGAAGATTATTCCCTCTGCTTGACCCTACCGGGGGTATATTCCCCCGACAGTAGCCTCCGAGCCTCCGGGTGACTCGGAGAGTCATCCGGAGGGTCTTCTTCCTTGTCGGTGGAGATGGACATCGATTGCACTTGGTGCAGCTTCTTTCCAGTGGGGGCGCGCAAGCGCACCCACTAGGTGTAGCCTCCGAGCCTCCGGGTGACTCGGAGAGTCATCCGGAGGGTTTCTTCTTTGTCGGTCTAGCCGAATGCCGATTGCACTTGGTGCAGCTTCTTTCCAGTGGGGGCGCGCAAGCGCACCCACTGGGTGTAGCCTCCGAGCCTCCGGGTGACTCGGAGAGTCATCCGGAGGGTTTCTTCTTTGTCGGTCTAGCCGAATGCCGATTGCACTTGGTGCAGCTTCTTTCCATGGGGGGCGCGCAAGCGCACCCACTGGGTGTAGCCTCCGAGCCTCCGGGTGACTCGGAGAGTCATACGGAGGGTTTCTTCTTTGTCGGTCTAGCCGAATGCCGATTGCACTTGGTGCAGCTTCTTTCCAGTGGGGGCGCGCAAGCGCACCCACTGGGTGTAGCCTCCGAGCCTCCGGGTGACTCGGAGAGTCATCCGGAGGGTTTCTTCTTTGTCGGTCTAGCCGAATGCTGATTGCACTTGGTGCAGCTTCTTTCCAGTGGGGGCGCGCAAGCGCACCCACTGGGTGTAGCCTCCGAGCCTCCGGGTGACTCGGAGAGTCATCCGGAGGGTTTCTTCTTTGTCGGTCTAGCCGAATGCCGATTGCACTTGGTGCAGCTTCTTTCCAGTGGGGGCGCGCAAGCGCACCCACTGGGTGTAGCCTCCGAGCCTCCGGGTGACTCGGAGAGTCATCCGGAGGGTTTCTTCTTTGTCGGTCTAGCCGAATGCCGATTGCACTTGGTGCAGCTTCTTTCCAGTGGGGGCGCGCAAGCGCACCCACTGGGTGTAGCCTCCGAGCCTCCGGGTGAATTATGAATAAAATATGGTCTAGTATTTTACAAAAATGGAGTGGTTCAAGTTGACATCAAATATTTGGTAAATTCTTCACAAAAAACTCCTACTTTTGTCACTCGGAAAATGAAAAATGGATTTTTCGTGCAAAGAAAATAAAAACTTCCTTTGGAAAACTTGTTAGCCAGTATAATATACACACACGTGAAAAATATGAGATCATTTGGAAAACTATCCTTTAAAACTAGCTATAACATCTGTCATTTGGCTTGAAAGTCATGAATCTTCATACTCGATAGCTCATTTTGTAAAGACTTTTTTAAGATATTTGTCTTATTCAAATTTTGTTGGTTTGTATGGTTACTATGACATAAATTAGGATAAAACGCGAAGGTTTTACATTTTTTTATTTTTTTATTATTTTTGTCGATTTCAAAAAGTTTTCAAAATTTCAGGGTTGTGAACTCCTCCTATCACTAGGCTCATTCCTTCCCTGCACATAAGATAACACACTATTCCTAGGCTAGGCTCATTCCTTCCTTGCATGCTATTGCCTTTAGAATTTCAGGGTTGTGAACTCCTCCTATCACTAGGCTCGAGCTTCCCATATAGGCTCCAGACCCATCTCGGCAAACATCGGAGGCCATTCCTCTTCTATCTTGCGTAGAAACTCCAGCATCAACATTGATCTTAGCAAAACCTTGCGGGGGGGGGGGGGGTGGCAATTAGGCGCTGTTGCACAGGGGCATCAACTCTCGGTATTGCATGGGGTCGGTCCTGGCTGGCTTGACCATTAACAGGTTTCTTGATCAACTCCAAATCGGCGAGGAAGCGGTTAATGAAGTTGTGTGTTGCAAAAGGGCTTTGGAAGATCCCTTCATGAATCGCCTTCCTCCTCGAGTACCAGATTGACCACAAGGAAACAACAATTCTGATAAACCTGACATGAGATAGCGTATCTCTCAGCTCGAACAACCATTGTTAAAAATGATAAGAATAATAGGCACGTACAAATAAACAAGATAGAGAGTAAATATCCTTCATGCCTGTCAAATTGTATATTTTGTTTTTTTTCTTCATATTTTCAAAATGAAATAAATACATGTGAAAACAACTTAATAAAATTAAAATAAAATAGAAATGGAAAAAGCAAACGGAGTGGGGTGCCCTATTGAGATTCGTACTGTACACATAAACCCAACGAAAATTAGAAAAGATAGAAAATAGTATAAAATATTTACATAAGTATTCTGAAAAGTGGCGGGTAATAAATAAGTATTCACATAAATATTTCACGAAAATACTTTTAAACTATTCATCTTCATCAATCATGCTAGTAAATTAATTATATCTAAATCCGTAGACAATCGAACGACGACTACAAGCACTGAAGCAAGCGAAGGACGTGTCGCCGTCATCGCCCTTCGTCGAAGCCGGGTAAAACTTGTTGTATTAGATAGTCAGAAAGTCACCGTGTTAAAATTTCATAGGACTGGTGTATCCAAACAACAATCGTCGCCATTAAAGAATATTTTTTCGCCTTATGAAAAGTAGGCATTAGTTTGTTTGTTTTGCATTAAAGTAGGCATTAGTTGCCAACATGAGATCAAACACCTTCATTTAGTAATGTCTCCCATCCAACACGCATTGCTCATCAGGCTCCCTTACTCTTTCATGTCCTCTCCATCTCTAGCAACTTTTTAGTTTATGATCCACTGCATCAATATTAAAAGTAATATTATGGTACACCGCTTCAATACTAAAACAATATATGAATAATGAAAGTGAAGATACATGCTTCTCTTGCACGCAGCACTCCGCGCTTTGTTATATCCACATGCACTACATGTTTTAGAAAATTATTTCATACAAATAGATTAAAATACCTTTGCCTTAAAGTGGATTAAGAATATCAATGTGCTACTTGTTGGAAATATGCATCAGTGGCAATAATAAAATGTTATTGTATATATTTCCACGTTCGTAATTACAGTTTATATTTCTGTGCTATAATTGCAATGATCCTGACTGTGAGATTCAGACCAGCTCATGTGCTAACTGATGATTACGTTTTTTAATCATGGACATTGTTCTTGTTACAAGGATGTCAGTAGCTATGAGAACATGTTGTTAGCAGAACAATGATGTTGAACTGACCCCAATATTGAATGATATACTTAGAGATCACATCGTAACAACGTTATAAGTCATATCATAAAATGTTATCATATACGTAATTCCTTAGACCATGAGAGTATCGAGTTACTTCACACAGTAAGATATACTTTGGTTCTTAGATGAATCTTTTCGTTACTGAAAAGTAGTAAAATAAGTTCTGGGTACATCGAATAGTGTGTCTAATAACTGCGATAGTTGAAGACTGTTGCTCCTTCACGATAAAATTTTGGGTTCAGCTTGTGGTTGTTGTGTCAGGTTGTAGTGAAAAGTAGGTTCAGTTTATGGTTGTTACTGCCACTAACATCCGTCGATGCTGCAACATTTTTCCACAAAAGTGAGCAGAACGTACCAAATCCTTGTTACTCCCCCTTTAGGAGTAGAGATCCCGTACTCTCTTAAGATTAAAGCAAGGCCACATAAGAACCAACATTAGATTCTCTTATTTAGGTATTTGATCAAATCGTCATTTTCATCACGGGCTTTCAGTGACTCCTCATAGTCAGAGGTGTAGATGCGATGGCCAATAACAACTCGAAGGTATGGGACTTAGAGGTGTTTTTACAGCTTCATCTGATCCAACAAAAGACATATGACAACTTGTAGTTTCTCATTATTTTACCCACTTCCCCTAATCAAACAAAGAAACATATATAAATATTCAGTTGGCCACTACATACTAATCATATAAAAAAACTAATTCTTTATTTAAAATTTTCAAGCATGCCTCAACAACTCACACCTTCAGCACCATATTCAAGCAAGAGTAAACACACACGCACAAGTCCAGCCTCTAATTCCACCTATAGAATGGATCCATAACTAAATAGTTCTACTGATGAAAGGATCGATATGATCAACTAGAGGGGCGGGGTGAATAGGTGACTGACAAATTTAAACTTAATTACTAATTTCAGGGTTAAGCGGATAAAGAAGGTTCTCTAGTAATGCAACTAGATGGACATCCCTAAGTGTCAAGCAAGCTCAAACTCAAATGCTAGGCACCAAATAGGATAGCAAACCAACAAGTATACGAAGCTAGTAGAAGTAAAAGTGCGGGAAATAGATATCCACAAGTGACAAGGGGGACACAATGATTTATCTCGAAGTTCACACTCTTTTGAGGGAGTGCTAATCTCCGTCGGAACAATTCTTAAGCCAAGGCTCAAGAGCGCTACCAAGCAGCTCACTGTGACGCCCCCGAAATCAGACCGTGTACAGTAATCATACACGCAAGGTACACGATCGAGATTAAGGACTCACGATGAGATATCACAACACAACTCTACAAATAAAATAATACAGGCTGTTTAATACAAGCCAGGGGCCACGAGGGCTCGAATACAACAGCTCGAGAGCACAAAGTCAGCGGAAGCAATAGTATCTGAATACAGACACAAGGATACAAGGTTGCCTTAAGAAGGCTAGCACAAATAACAACAGATCGAAAAGGCCATGCCTCCTGCCTGGGAACCTCCAAGCTACTCCTGGTCAACGGGGAACTCGACATCGTAGAAGGCATCGGGGGTCTCCTGCTCCTGGGCTCCAACGTCGACTGCAGCGGCCGATCAGGCAAAACAGTAAAGGAAATAAAGCAGGTGAGTATCTAGTATACCCGCGAGTCTTACGTCCGCTACTAAGCATTATGCATTGTATCAACGGAAAGAAGAGGCTGTATATAGTGGACTGAAAGACAGAAATCCAGAGCAAGGGTAAGAAGCTAGGCCTAACGAAGACTAGCATCTTCCGACGATGTCTTGCAGCATGAGGTAAGAATCAGCCAACAGTTTATATAAAGCATAAAGTAACAATGCAGCAGAAGTTGCTGCAGCATTGTATAATAATAAGTTGTAATAATTAGCAATGCCTCCGAGATCACCTCCTCGACATCCCCGCGAGGAAGAAAACCCGGAACCATACAGTTTAATAATAATAGTTTCTAGTGGTAAGATCCAGCTTCAGCATAAAGCGTCCTGTTACCGTGGACACGGCTATTCGAATAGATTAATCTTCCCTGCAGGGGTGCACTTGTGTTACGCTACACGCACGGATCTCCAGGGTGGCGGGAACCTTGTTAGGGAACGCTCCACCAAGGCTATCCGACACTTCATAGCCCATCTTTCAAACTCAACAGAGAGGTCATCCGCCGGTCTAAATCCTAAGTATGCCGAGCCTTGGACCCCAACCCGAACGTACTCCTGCACGGTGCGTGACTGGCCGGTGAAGTTGAAGCAAAACCAAATAAGACATCACCGCGCGAGCAAATAAGACAACACCACTTCCCGGCAATCAGCCCGCCGTACTGCTGACGTCTGAAGAGTCCTCGGACGACACTAAGAAGCAGAGGAGCCAATAACTCGTAATTCCCACGGGTAGGTAGTGCGTACATGGAATATAGCCAACTCAAGACATTCACTGAACCATTTAGCATTTTAATTAACCTGCGTGACAACCGTTATCGTTGCCTCGACTTAACCGACCCGCGGACAACGACAACAGCCAGGACCACCAGTACATCGGTGCCTGCCCCATCGTCCCACCAAGTCACTGCGGTTACCAACAAGGTGAACCGTCTCCTTACCTTGTCTCGCGTGTGCTCCTGGAGGAGCTCGACTTTCGTGGGTTGGTAACTCTCATGGCCAACGATCAGGGGCCAAGCACACCGGTACACTGGTCGTACCCTCCCTGTCGTCCCGTCGCAATACCACTCGCGGGCACCGTTGGGTCGCCCGACTTCTCACCTTTAAGGACACCAGTTGGTTCGAGTTCCTACCATTAAGTGAAACCAGGAGGAATCACCCTCGATGGTACACTTGAGCTGGCTCGACTGAGACATCAGCGGGATGAACTAAAGAGGTAAACCTCGTATCATCCCGGTGATGCTACGCTACTGAGCCGACGAGAGTGAAAATACGAGTCCATTCCACTCGTAATCCAAACTCGAAGCGACTCGGCAGAGTCTCGCCGTTGTAGGTTCCCTAGGGCGTCTGCATTGATCCGTACCTGTTGCAGTTGTAATATATCGTTCCCGCGATCACTCCCAGAGTGATCACGGCCCGCTATTCTAAACCTAACTAACAATGCGCAGGGTTTACTGCTGAATATAATATATGGATATAGCAGGCAGCATAGGATGAGGAAGGTACAACAAGGGGCGACAAAATCAGGCTATGCAATTGAATAGGATTGTAACGTAGCAGCAGCAGTAACAATGCCTAGTGCAAGAAATGTACAGAAAGATAGGCGATATCTGGGGAAGAGAATGGCTCTGCTTGCCTGGAAGCTCGACGGTAGTAGTAGGGTCGTCGACGAAGTAGTCGTACTCAGCAGCGGTGTAGTCGACGGCAGCAGCGGGGTCTACCGGAGATTAAGGGGGGAGGAAACAGTAAATACACAGCAAGCATATACAAACAGATGCATGACATGACAGATGAAATGTTAACGGTATTCTAACGCAGTGCAATGCACATTGCTCGGAACGGAAATTCATCTGAGGATGAACTACCGGCTCCGGATGATTATCGGACAGGGTGATCGGAGGGGGAAGGATCAAGCCGGAGGTGTCGTGGGTACCGGACAAGCATAAGGGAGGTGAATCCGTGCTAGTTGGTCTATTCTGAGAAACATCCGTGTTCGGAATAAATTCATCCGGGCACTCTAACAGTACCGGATAGTTTATCGGACCGTCGGTCCGGAGGGGGACGGTTCGATGTTCGTTGTGTTAGAGGGGTGTGATAGACATACTGATAGCGTATTTGTATTCGTTATATTTTTCTGATCAATTTTGATATACAAATTATTTTCATCTGAATTACGGTTTAAAAGATATTGAATTTTCAAGTTTAAACCATTTTAAATGAATTTTTGAATTTCTTTTTAATATTTATTACAACATTATCCACATCACAGTTTGACTGGTCAAAGTTGACATATGGGACCCACATGTCAGCCTCTCAGTTTTAATAAATCATTTTTAACAATTTAAATTGAGCCAGGGCCCACATGTCATTGACTCCAGTGCTAAATATGATTATTAATAACCCAATGACTATTTTTCAACTACCAGGGCCCACCTGCCATACTCACTGGCCCAGCTAACAGTTATTTAACTTAAACAATGGGGGTTAGGTGTGGGCTGGCCCACATGACATTAGGTATGGGGGTATTTTCTTTGTTTAATAAAATGTGAGGGGGTATTAGTTTAATAGGGGGGGCTCCTGTAAGTGGCAGCAGGGGGTGGTTTAGTTTAGAGGAGGGGGCGATTAATCCCTCGGCCTAATTAGGGCTCGCCCTGCCGGCGACGAGTCGTAGCTCACCGGCGAGGGGGGGGGGGGAAGCCAAGGGAAGGGGGGGGGTCTCAAGGCACGGCGACCAGCGGGATGCGCGGCGGCCGACGGGAACAGCAGTGGCGTGCGGGAGCGGCCACGGTGCGCGGGAGGGAAGGCGCCGCGCGCGGACCGCGGCCATGGTGAGCATCACGGCGGCCGGAGCGCCCATGGTGACGGCGGCGAAGGGAGGGGGATAGGGGGGAAGGACGCTCACAGAGGGGCGCATGGAAAAGCTCGGGGGAGGGGTCTTCATCGCCGGAGCCCGCGAATTCGAAGAAGATAGCGGCGGCGGCCGCGGCGGGGATGAGGTCGACCACACGGGCCGCCCTGTCTCGAACTGGTGCACGGGGGAGACGAAGATGGCGATGGGGATGCTTCCGGACATCCTTGGGCGGCGCGGGGTGGCTAGCGGCCGCGACTCCCACGGCGGCCCGGCCCTGACAGAAAACGCGACGGCGAGGGGGGCGAAGAGGGGGATGCTCGGGGTGAGGGGTTTGGGTAGGCTTAGGGTTAGGGTTCCCGGGGCGAGGTACTTTAACCCCGCCGATCCACTGTAGCGGCGCGACGACGGGGTCCGACGGCGACGGGTGGCTCGGTCGCTCTGGCGCCCTGGTACAGTAGCGTGAGGAAGGAGACAAAGGAGGTGGGATGGGCTAGCGGTTGGGCCTTGCCCAGGGCGTGAGATAGGGTAGTTTTATTTTCCCTTTTATCTTTTTTTTGTTTGTATTCTTTTTCTAAACTTTTGCATTTTTGTTAAACATGTAATATGCCCCAATATTATTGTTATATCATATAGAAATGCTACAAAGAGTTTTTGGGATTTATAAAAATCCTTTACATTTTAGTTTTATTTAAAAAGGATTAAATGCCACCTTTTTCCTACAGTTTTTATTTTCTTACAATATTTAAATAGCTTAATAAATTCCCATAACTATTTTAACATAGCCTACTGATTATTTGACATTTAATAAAATTGGGTTCACAATTTTTAGTTCATTTAAAATTTCCACTTGTTTATTCAAATTCCCAGGCAATTTATTAATTCCCAAGCTATTGTTTTATTACCTAATATTACTATACCATTTTCATAAAACTAACCATGGCCTAATGATTGTTATGCATTACATTAATAGGTTCCATCATTTTGATTTATCTAAGATTCCATTTCCATTTTAAATCTCATGACAATTTAGATAACCCAACCTTAAGGGTTTCATGATTATCATTGACTTGGGATTATGCAAATGACTAAGGTGGTGTTGGTTTAACCATGATCAAGTTGATTGACTGGCATCCACAATTCTTGGAGCAAAGTTTTATAATTTACCCAATTTGAAAATTTTATCTGGGTTGGAAATTGACAGAGCTATGATGAAAGGTGATCATGGCTTGATCATCAACAGTAGTGATCACTAATAGTGGAATCACTGTAGTGATTACTGTTACTGACACTGGGGGTGTTACACTCACCCTATTCTTCCTTATGAGTCACCCCCAATAGATGCCTCGATTTCCCCAATGCATGAGAAAAAAGAGGAGAGCCACATCATTAAATATGCGGCGGGACACAAAGTATTTGATGTCCAGCTCACATGCTCCCTTATGAATAATAAATAAAAAATCAAACAAATCTGTTATTGGCAAACTTTGACAAAAAAATTAACCGCTTGAAAATTTTCATCGCGAAATGACATTCGCGGAAGTCACTGAAAATAAAAAAAATCGATGCTTCAAAAATGCGATTTTCGAAAGAATTTTGGATGATCGTTTTGTTATTTTTTCATGACTTCCACGAATGTAGCTTTTCAACAAAATTTTGCAAGGACTCAAAACTTTTGTCAAAGTTTGCCAAAAAATAATTTCAGTTTTTTTTACTTTACTTTTGTTTTTTAATTTACTGTTTATAAGGGAGCATGTGAGCTCGAGATCAAAAGAAGACTTTCGATATGTGGCACCTCTATATAGTTGGATACTTGGATCCAACAAACTAAGAACATACGTCTCTTAAATATTGCACACAATGAATCGGCATATACCATATATCTCTAAAAATCTAAGTACATGGAAAAATTATTAATGCATCATTATGCCAATTGAATTTCATAGAAAATTGAGCATAATCATCACCTGATGAAGTTCAGTGGGTATTGCCAGCAAGGATACTCACACATTGTGCCGTGTCTCGTCGATATGGGAGAGTTGCAGGAGGGTAGTGTAAAAGGGGAAAATGTGGTTCAATCATATAGGCTATCCTCTCCTCTAATACACCCTCCACTTGTTAAAAGAGAGAGATGGCTTCTTACCCGATAGCGTGGCGGGTTGGAGGCGGTAAATGGGGCGATAGGTGATGACTGAAGGGAAGAGGAGACTGGAGGTTGCAGACGCACCTACATGAAGGTCTCCTTTGAGCCTAGACTCACCGCACGACCGAAAAAATCACATGAGCAGGACAATATCGTCGGTGCCTGCTCGAAGATGGAAGTGTTGTATACCATAAACAGAGAATTCCTTCTATGACACTACTTTGAAATTTGATGTCTTATGTGACACTCTTAACTTTTTGCTTCCTTCTATGGCCACTTGTGTAAAATTTATGCCTTATATGACACTCTAGTGTATTTCTAGAACTTACGGTGTCAACTTTCACATACAAAGTCACTTCTACCCCTGATGCAATATGTGGCAAAAATACAAGAAATATTGTTGTACTATGTAATATGGAACCGTGCATGTAGATTCATAATAACTGAAACACTAATTCAAAATAATTCAAAAAATACAAGGGATATGGCATCAAAATACATGGGAGGTTCTGCTGATTTTTTGATTTTTTTTGAATTAGTGTTTTAGTTATTATGAATCTACATACACGGTTCCATATTACATAGTACAATAATATTTTTTGTATTTTTGTCACACATTGCACCAGGGGCAAAAGTGACTTTGTATGTGAAAAGTTGACACCATTACCTCTAAAAATACACAAGAGTGTCATGTGAGACATAAATTTTACACAAGTGGACATAGAAGTAAGCAAAAAAATGAAAGTGTTACATAAGGCATCATATTTTAGGAGTAGTGTCATAAAAGGAATTCTCTCTTCCATAAATTACCAAGACACATGCTTGATGCTTCTCCTTTTGTGTTGTCGTGCCACCGTTGCATCCCATATATCCTACTAGTTGGGCAAAGTCACGGCGACATTCCGTGCCCATGATAGTGTCAATGAAAATGTTTGTCTCTTATTTAGTTATAATTTAGAAGATTGTTAGTGTTTCTAGCTTAGTTTTTATTTAGATCGTTGCAGGTTTTTTGATAATATTGGTAGGAACAGTGTAGTAGATAGGTGTACGGATGCGCATTGCATGTTTAAGAATAAGATTGAAAAGATGATAGTATACATTGTGTTAGTAGATGATACATGAAACTATTGGGATAGACGGCGGTTACTACGAAAGAGAAGAGAAAAAAGAGTTTGTTAAGCAACAGGTGCTTTTTGTTGATGCTTTAGTCCGCCTTCTTTGAATGGTTATGCTTCTTTCTCAGTTTGTTCATCAGAAGAAGATAGAATGCTCATTTAAGCGCCTCCGCTGTTTGACACGAAAAATAATAAGAATAACGAATGCGTTATTATGTTATTATCTTTCTACGCCCCAGGGAAAATAAGTAATGCGGGCGTGCCAGTGTACAAGGTACACAAATACATGAGGAAAAAAAAGGGAAAGGTGGAGCCTGCTGGCACGGCTAAGTGATCAAGCGATCATGGTCTCCTGGTTCCCGGGTGCCTCGTAAAGCACCCGGTTAATTACTCCCGATGATTGTACCGCGAGACACCTCCGATTAAGCTGGGCAGTCGTCTTCTTCAGTCTTCGCTTCGCGTTCTCCATGCATGGTGGTGGTGATGTGTGTGGCGGCGGCAGAGTCCGTGTACTAGGTGGTACACGCGTCGTCGAAAGTGTGGCCTTTGCTCCGGCCACACCCGCCTACGCCGTCTTGCCTCGTCGGTGTCGAGCGGCGTTGATGTTGTTGAAGTCGCGGTAGCATGCATGGTTGAGCTTGGCTTGGACGTCGCCGATGACTTTGTAGCTTCGCCGAAAGTGTGAGGTGTACGCCCTGCCGGAATAGAAGATTGGGAGAAGAACGAGCGGACGTGCAACACATTGGGTGTTCACATCTGGCCCGCGTACACCGCCGCCAATACCGCTGAACTCGCCACCTCGTGTGCCGAAACGGTTTAGAGTGCCGCCTCCAAGGGAATGCGTCCGAACTAGGCCGGGAGCCGCTTCGCCAAAGCGGACCCCGGCGAGTGTAGTGTATACCCACAACCCCGACGCGTCGCCGAAGAAGAGTACGTCGAGCGCCGCACATAGGTGCGACCCCGACGCGTCGCCGAAGAAGAGTACGTTGAGCGCCGCACATAGGTGCGACCCCGACGCGTCGCCGAAGAAGAGTACGTCGAGAGCGCCGCACGCAAGTGCGATCCCGACGCGCCTCTGAAGAAAAATGTGCCGGGCTAGCACACGGGCGGCAGCCCTAGCACGGCGTCGACGTGGTAGAAGGACGAAGAGTGTGCCGTCGCCGAAGTGTACCAGACATGCACTGGCTTCCCAGGCACGTAGTCGCCGACAACAGAAGGTACTCCGGTAAGCCGCCAACGGATGGCTGTCGGCAGTCCCGGCCTTTTCATCTTCAGGGGCTAAGGCAAAGCCGGCGGCCAGCCTCAGGTTGGGCCGTGGCTCCGGCCATCATCGAGAGGGATAAAGGAAGAGAAAGTGGAAGAAGAAAAGAAGGGAGGCGGACTAACCGTTGGAGAAGATGACCGGCATGGCTGCTAATGAGATCGCCCGCAGCTCGCCGATTTGTGATGTGCGTGTGCCCGTCTTCTCTTCCCGGCCGGCTACGCAAGAAGAAGCCGGCCTTCCGATCGCGTTCTTACCCCGTGTGAAAGCTGATGGATGGAGTTTCGGCGTGAGTCTCAGCTGGATGGATGGATCCCCCTCCCTTTGGCCTCCTCCTTGTGGTCCTTTATATAGGCAGCAGGCGCAGCCTAAGGCGGTGGGCGACGTGCGTTATCTTCGAAAGGAGTTGCAACAGCTCACGTACGGCGTTGCTTCTAGATACCCGAAAGTCGTTTTAAAACAACCTTCACAGTTTATCTTTTGGAGTTTGTTTGCTCACGGGTGCACATGTATTCGGATATTCGGGTGTATAGAATTTCCCGTTACCAATACGCACGTATTGTGCACCAGCGGAGTACTTAGATCAAATACGACTAGGGCGTGACATGTATACGCACCGTTAGCTAGCCGCACCACTTCATTGCCGTTCTTCCGATGCTAAGCTAGACATGCTTGCTCATGTAGAACCTTCGTACGTGCATAGCCATGCATGGTCATGTGGTGCAATTGCACCCCTTCACGTACATAAGAAAACATGGCTAGCTAGCCAACGTACACACAGTTAATTGACTAACTATGCGGTCATTAGCTCATCCCAATATTCATTGTCTAAGGATTTTCAATGTATGTATATGCGTAACACACATGAGACATCCGTGGGCACTGCTTGCTCCATATAAATGTGCTTGTACAAATAATTATCAAACATCCGCAAGGTAGATTGCAGGATTTTCATACTTTTTTTTACTTCTTGTTCTATTTCTCCAAGCCATAAGAGCTGATATTTTTTGTCTTCCCACTGCAACTCATCCCTGTGACCTGCATCAACACAACATCCATGTCGACAGAAGCACCAAATAGAACCAAACAATGAATACAAATGAAGGAACAAATCAAGGAATTATTGAGAAAATATTTGCACAAATTTGAATGGCTTAAAATCAAAAGTATGAAAATTGATATTTGATTCCGGATGATAAGGAAAACACACAAACAGCTCAACCAAAGCTTTGATTCAACCTACATATTTATTGTGTGTGTCCGGACTATTGCAAATTCGCAAGCTTGTAGGCATAGACCATATATAATAGGAGTCATGGTAATTTCTAGTAACAAACCTGGGAGGTACTTGTGCTTTTTCTTCTTTTGTAGTTCATGTGATGGGAAGTAGAAAGTAGAATGATTCAAGAATGTGAACCATTATCTACGCCAAGAGACAAATCTTGTTATGCCATTTCTTGCATTGGTAGTTGTAAGTCAAGTATTTCTACGCACGCAGAAATGTTTGAAAACATAAACTTCAGAGAAAACTAGTATAAATGAAAATACTTTTATACAAGGAAAACAAATTAATATGATATATTGACTGTGCAAATACAAAATACACAAAGATGGCCTTCTCGAACATCAACCATAAATACCAAAGATCAATTAAATGGAGCTCCAAGATGACATGTAATGTATAGAAAGTAGATCATACTGTGTGCAGGCAAAGAATACATAGATTGCTCGATTTCTAGGTTTTGATGAGATTTTGCACTGCAGTATATAAATCTCTAAAGTATCAAGTCCTCTTTCCAGTTAATGGAAACAAATATAATAACTATGACTTTTTCACATTGTATAGAAGAAAATAGCATTGTCAATTATAAATTTTCAGAAATGTATATAGATTCTACACTTACATTTTCTACATCCGTATATAAATGATCTGAACTGTCCAATAGCATTCAGATTCATCATGTAACTCTCAATACTGCAATTGTAGTTGTATATAACAATATATTGGCGTCTCAATGGTAATAAAAGGCACAAAACTCTGCATCAAAATTCAGGGAATCAAATAGTAACTGAAACATATTATACGAAGTACTATAACAATAAGGATGACTTCAAACTTCACCTGGGCATACTGTATAATCAAGTTTGTTTCCTCTAGTATAATAATCACGTATAGTCTGCAAGGATAACCGCTGAAAACCATAGAAATAAAGAAAGTCAAGAAGCTAGGAACGCGTTATGAACCAAAAATAAATTCATTTTTAAGCAGTACTCAATGAACGTCAAGAAATGAACTCTTAAATAATTTAGAAATTTCATGATAACTTTGAGGTGGAAAACCAAGATATATATCATAGGAAAAATTATCTAAGTGCGGGTTACCAGAAACGAAATATACCGAGTGGCTAAATTCTCTCGGAACCAGCAGAATTTTATCTTTGAACCTGAAGGCACATAGCATACCCAAATATCTAGCTAGCTGCCTAAAACCATAAAGCGACAAAACCAAGCTAATCTTTCAGCGAGAGGAACATACTATCTTCAGTTAGTTCAGAATGTTTTCTTAACATTGCGATTTTGATGGTGATCTCAGTAGCTAAGTATTAGTAAGTGGCATATCAGAAGCGAGCCAAGAACGACATGTGAATCCTATCAGGTAGCAGCAAGGACGGTGCTCATGCCAACGTACCAAATCTCAAGGCAGAGAACGAAGGACGACTCAAGTGAGTGCGTGACGAATGGCCACATCCGGAAAGGACAATTGTGGGAAGTTCTAGAAGTAAGGTTCCTCCAAGTAGAAGTAAAAAACCATATTGAGCAAATCTTAACCTTGCAGGACCCAAGTAAAAAAAATACAGGATGACATTACCTTGAAATATAGATTATGCATGTCTAACCTCATCTTATCAGAATCAACAGAGAGTACATATGCATAGTGAAACATATAGCAGGCAATGGTAATTCCACCCAATAGTTCTTCAACCAATGAGACTAAAATGGTAATAGAAGGATGAGGTACATTCTTATCGGCCGAACATATTACACATCCAATTATGTTTGTTATGTAAACTTTTGAAGTGAAAGGGTATCAAGATAGAAATAGTAAAAAATCTAGAAGTAAAGAAAAAAGATAACCATGATTTATATGAAAACAATGTTGCCAATGGAGCACAGATATATCTGTTACTAAACCAGAAATAGTTTAGAGCAGGAGCTAACCAAGTCGCTAATCAAATAGAGAATAGATTACCACATCAAGATGGTAACAGAGTATAAGTACATGCTCTATAAGTGAAACAAAGTAAAGAATGATCTCTTAAACTCTTAGTCCATATTTTCATTTTTATTTTTATGAATGAAAAATCCACTGTGATTTTTTTCGGAACTCCAAAACAAATATTTTGCTATACATATGAGTGCCTCTTTCAGTTTATTTTCACATCCGACGATCTCCTCCAGAACCACGTGGACCAGGGCTGACCCCGTGGAAGTGGAAGGTTTAGCTTGTAGGCTCAGGCATGAAAAGGTTCATGGCTGCAAAGGCCACAAGAAGACGTCAATGACGTTGAACAGCTTACGACTGGAGGCGATGTGAAGGCCCGAGAGGACGCAATCTTCCAGACCATGCATACGCCACCGTCCTCTGCAAGAGCAAGCACCTGGTTCACAAGTGAGGCCCAATATTCAACATACAAACTTGTGTACACACTGTAAAAATGGAGAAAATCAATAGGTTAACCAGTTTAAGTATGTTACATATACAAAATAATCTACCAAATCAGGTACTCTTTATACTGAATATACCAGAATAAATTTATGTCGCAAATTGAGCAATATTATGTAGTAGTTCATGGCAGACCAATTTCTAGAAAGTAAAAGATTGCATTCAGAAAATTGAAGGATACAAAAACTGGTAGATTGTTCTTCACAAAGAACAATAGACTGAAAACCAAAGACATTTGATCAAATAATGCAGAAATACATAGTAGTAGTAGTAAGCATGGCAGCAGATAATGCTTCATGGCTGATATGAATACCACATTCTCCTGGGTCTTGTGGTCAGAGAAGTAGACATGGACGCAATCCTCCCCACGACGCCGATGCTCTCCTTCCCTTCTTCAACATCCTCGTCGGAGTCCGCAGGGATGGGGACAGAGTCCGCTGAGCAGCCTCGAGTGGTGCGTGGTGTTCCGCACCGGCGGCGGCATTATCTTGGGGAAGAAGAGGCCGGCCGCTCCTCTCGTGGCCAAGGGGAAGAGAAGGGGCGACAAACCCTAGACCGGAGCCGGACGGTGCAGTCGGTGGAGACGCGAGGCGATTTGAGGAGAGTAGATGGCAGAGGAGGAGGGGGAGACGGCGGCGACATGAGAGAATGATGGTGGCAATGAACGGCGACCGCAGCCGGAGAGGCACCGGTGCGGGCGGCGAGTGGCCTTGCTCTTTTTTTCTCTCGGAGAAGAATCGGGAAGGGGCGAGCAAGGCCCAGATATTCGTTCAGCGGTAAATCTAAAAGGCCAGTTAAGAAAATTGTAGATTAGCAGAGATATACGTGTCAACTGAACAAATGATATACGTGGCGTATTCTAAACACTCTCGCTCAACACAGGGAAGGCACGGCATGGGCTCTAGGTTAGCCAGTTTGTATTAGTAGTATATTCCATCAAAATAGTGTAGGATAGGATGCAACTAGGATTTGAGAGCATCAAAGGTGGGTTGCAAGGGATAGCGTGGTCGTGAGAACTATGACGAAGAAGGAGCAACGCTACCTGGGACTCGCAAATTGCGGAAGCGAGAGGTACATGCCCAGAAAAGTGCCACAATCACCGGAAAGAACACACGCAACATTCAAAAGAGATGGAGATGCAGAGAAATGACGTAACGAGCTTGGGGTAACCTCTTCCTGGATCTATGTACACTCCTTTGAGCGTTGATCGACTCAATTAAGGATAAAGTACCTATCTCAATCATCGAAGCAGCAGTTCGATGAAGTTGAACCGGACTCATCGCGTGAGTATTATCTCACGAAAAAATGGCCAACCGTGAGTAATGGGATGACAAAAAGATGTGAAGTGTTCAATGATGATCAATAACGTCAAATCGCTATGGAGGTTCGCTGATAGCTGAATCTTACTTTCTTTAATATTGAATACATTTTGTTGCAGGGATTAATATTGAATACATTGATGTTTATCTATTTCGTTGTAAACTCCGAGGTTAAGAAATTTTTATCGAGTCAAATTCTCACATTCAATCACATCAATCTTGATTGTACTTAATTACATCATGTGGGACAAACAGATCTCGATAAAAGTCAACAGTCGTAACATGTTTAAATAGACACCGGTCCCATTTGATTTCATTTCATTATCAAGATTTTATGTGATCCTCCCACTTGCTTTCTGATGAAAATAGTTAGTACGTACGTACGTATCGACATCTCCTTCAACCAAATATTTCTCCTTGATTCTTCGTATAATTCAAACTTCAAAGCGAGTAGATGAATACATTGAAAACGACAAATCATTGAACTACTAAAATCCATCCTGCGTAGAAATCATAATTCAAACTCAACCGTTGGATCAGATGAATCCACGGATACACTGATCACCTTGTGACGTAAGCAACGAAGTTTTCAAGGCCTTTGCTCGAGGAGCCGCCGTCTGCCACGGCGGCACGAACGGCCTCGCCGAGCACCTTCGCCCGTTGCCGCACCGCCATCCCTTTGTCGGTGAGCATCGCCTCCTCGATCACCGCCTGGATGGCCTCCGCCGGCACCACCTCGTTGTGCTTCTCCCATGGCCTCACCAGGAGTCCGGCCTTGAGGTACTTGCAGAGAAGCTCCGCGTCCCACGGCTGGTCGGAGTGCATTGGCCAGGCCAGAATCGGCTTGCCGTGGCTAAGGCTCTCCATCGTCGAGTTCCAGCCGCAGTGGCTCATGAACGCCGCCGTGGCGCCGTGCGCCAGGATCTCCAGCTGCGGCGCCCACCCGGTGATCACCAGCCCGGTCCCTTCCGTCTCTTTGGTGAACTCGGACAGCAGCTTGTCGTGCCGGCGATCGTCGGACTCCGTGTATATGTCGGCGCGGTCAGCCTCGCGCAGTACCCAGATGAACCTCTGCTTGCTGCCCTTGATTGCCGCCGCCAGCTCCGCGATCTGCTCTCCCCGGAACGACGTAGTGGTTCCGAAGGACACGTAGAGGACCGACGCCGGCGGCTGGTTATCGAGCCAGTCCATGCACTCGTGCCGCGTCTTCGCCGGCGTCCGTGCGCTCGCGTCCAGCAGCGGGTTCAGCGGCCCGACGGCAAAGAGGTTCTGTCCTTCGAACACCGGGTGCGCGGCGATGGCGTCCATGAACTCGCCCTCGAGCGCGCGGCACGTGTTCATGACCATGCCGGCGGTGGGCACGCCGCCCTGCTCCTGCATCTCCTTCTCCGTGGCGAAGACGTACTCGAGGAACTCCTTGGACATGCAGGCGTCGATGGGGAGGAACTCGAGGTCGTTGTCCCGGAGCAGCGAGTGCGCCGGGTCCAGCCACCCGACGTTGTAGGAGATGGCGACGCACTGCAGCGCGAAGGCCTCGCCGTTGCTGAGCTTTGCGGCCTCGACGGCGGCGAAGGAGTTGAGGCGGTCGTGCACGACGACGACGCGGCGGTGGGTGGCCGAGAGGCTCTCCAGGAGGGCGGCGAGCGGAGCGCGCGCAGCGGTGGTGAAAGTCTCCCACATGGACATGAGGTGGTTGGGGAAGGGGGAGGGTGCCGTCGGGTCGGGCGCCGGCGACTCGTACGTGGAGACGCCGAGGTCGTGGAACTTGAGGGAGCCGAGAGCATCAGGGTCCCAGCCGTGGAGGCGGGAGCGCGCCTGCCGGAGGTGCGCCGCCGGCGCGGCGTAGTGCACGGCGAGCCCCCGCGACGCGGCCAGCAGCGACAGGTGCAGGAGCTGGTTCAGGTGGCCCTGCGCCGGGAACGGCACGGCGACGATGGCCACCGATTCCGTGGAGTCAACTGCCATTGAATCCCTGCGTGTGGTGTAGAGTGTAGAACTTCTTGTAGCATAGAACCAGATTGACAGCCGCGCTATATATAGACCAGATCGACGAATGATTTTCGAGTGTACTGTAGTATACTAGGATTATCTCCGCCGAGAAACGAGTAAGCGTGAAGGGGCGCTGATTATCCTATTAATCAATTTCCATTGGTGACGTCGCATACTAGGATTTAGATTTACCAGGATCTCCCAATGCATTGGCTGACTTTTAGCACCCTACTATCCTAGGAGATGATAAAATTTTAGAGATAACCACCACAATGAAGAGTGTAGATTGTCTGCTCTCTCGTGAATAGTAAAATCTATAATAATGCGCTCATAAAT
Organism: Bromus sterilis; assembly: GCA_950022295.1. NCBI lineage: Eukaryota > Viridiplantae > Streptophyta > Magnoliopsida > Poales > Poaceae > Bromus > Bromus sterilis. The sequence continues at coordinate 15,106,067 of OX465596.1, forward strand.
TATTTGTATTATTTTAAAAACTACTCCCAAAAATGTTATGATAAACAGTGATAAATGATATGATTGTCTGCTCTGCTCTCAAAAAATGCAAAATCTTTGCATGGCTCCCGGCTAAAAACAGGATTAAAGTTCGGGTCGTCCTGAAAAAGCAATGGTGCTCGATGATGAAAACCATCCAAAACTTTTTCTCAATTGCAATTCGTCAGAAGAAAATACATTTGAGCTCTTCTTGTCATAAATTTTGGGGGCTTATGAGGAACTGGATGACATCTTCACAACTCTAGCTCAAACCTTGCCTGAAAACAAACGCAAATCTTGGGAGCTAGTTGCTATCGCCGTTCTTTGGTCTATATGGCTGGCAAGGAATCGAAGGGTGTTTGAGAGCCTAATGATATACATCCTGTAGTGGTGGCGACTCAATGCAGGCTATGGTTGAAATTCGCGCGAGACGAGAGGAACTCCTATATGTTCACAACTGGCTGGATTGTTGGTCTAGTTAGTCCTCATTTCCTTTTCTTCCATACATGATTGCGTGTTAATGCAGTGTTTCTTTTCCTTCTTTCACTCTCCCGTGATGTAAATTTTGGACTTGTTGTCCCAATAAGCATTTTGCTTATGTGTTTTATTTATGAAGTAGGTAGGGGTTTCCCCCTCCTGATTCCCTAAAAAAATATCATCTCGAAACAACATTTGTGGAAGCCGTGGCAAAAAAAAATATGATGATCCAAAATGCTATTTTAAAGCATTTTATAGTGATGACTTTTTTTTTGCAACGAACATCACAAATGTTGTTTTATGTTAAAATTTTGCAAGCCTTTAAAGTTTAAAGCATTTGTCAATGTTTGCCATAAAATGGATTTTTTTTGGCAATTGTTTTCAAAAAAAATTGTTTATGAGGGAGCAAATGCTCCCAAGAGCATAAGAATACCCCCCCCCCACTAGCATTGTTTCTTAAGCATTGTACTCTAAGAGGATTTCATTTAATTACATTAAGGATCCTACTTGCATTTCAAAATTGTTGGCTATTTGCGGCATTTAATACCATTGCCTGAAATAGGCTATTTGGGAGTACTAGTATTATTTAACATACGAACTACGATTCTTTCTCTTAGTTAATAAGATTTTCTGATATGAAACCGAGTCTAAGATACGCGCGTTGGAAACGCCCTGATAAAATACTGCATGTCCCAACCTCGGTCGCGCCCGATGATATCATTGGCACCAACCATATCACCCGTATCAGCATATGTATGGAATGACGCCAGCAAAACCTAGCAGGCGAGCTTGTGCATGGCAGCAGGCCGGAGCTTTCCCGGAACGCCGGTTTTTGTACACTTGCTATAAAGCTCCTTGGGATATCACTCCGAGGAAGCCGACGCGCCGGCGTCGTCATCGGTGACGACCGCCCACCGGCCGATCCGTTGTACCGCGGAAGCCCAAGGCCGCGCCGGAGGCGACGTGCTAACTACCTCGTGCAATACTCACTCTCAATCTAAAAACCAAGCTAAAGAAAACAGTACTAGTGCTAGCTTCTCCAAGAAAAGTTGAAAGTTGAAAAGTTCACCTGGCTTTGTAGACGTGCGGACACGTCGCTATTCCCAGTACTCCTCAGTCTCTCAACTCAGTAGTGCAAAACTTGTACCTACCACCTGGATGCGCACATCGTCGTCATTTTTACCCGGTCTCGTGATCTTTTATGTTTGTTTGGATCTGATGATGATCAGGAGAGGAGAGTCCGCCGGTCGGACGGAGGAGCGTGCGTGAGCTGACTCGTGGAGCGCGGCCGGTGGTCGATGGAGCTGCCGGCTTGGCCACGGCGAGGTGGGGGGAGAAAATCCACCGCCGTCGGCGTCAGGCGCATGCACAAAACTGACCCATCGCCGAGCTCTGGTTTCGCCGCCGCAGCGAATATCCCACGGTGGTGTGTGCGACTACGTACCGCGCAGGATAGCGTTGCCGTTTTCTGCCCGGACGCATCCTCCGACTCGCTATCGGAATAGGAGTAGCGAGCAGGATCGCACGTCTTTCGTGGTCTGTGCGTCGTTAAGTGTTGGATAGTAGGAGAATGGATCAACGCTTGGGGTTGGGGAGGCGGCTGGCGATGGGAACTCGTCGCGCCACGGTCAACAATGCTTGACAGACAGACGGCCTCGCGGCCATGTTCGGCACGCAGTACCAACCGCCCATGTGATGTGAGTGACACTCACCAATCGCACTACTATAGTCCAATCTGCTGCCTCCAGGTATCTTTTGTTACGTACTCCGCATTTTCCACATGATTTGCCTAGTGATTGTTCAATGTACTTCCTCTGATAAATTAATATAAGATGGTTTAAATAAATAATTTACAGAATAAATATATTATAGCTAAGATATCTTAAATTTAGATATCTAGCTGACAATGTTTTTTTAAGGATAATGATAACGCCCACACGTTACGTTGGGTCTTTCCTGCCCGAACGGCCTCTCCCCCGTTCGATCATCTGCACTAATCACTCGGGCGGCCGGTGATGACGTCATCATTATCCCATCGTTCGGGGAGCTCCTGTATGCTCCCCCGTTCGATCATCTGCACTAATCACTCGGGCGGCCGGTGATGACGTCATCATTATCCTATCGTTCGGGGAGCTCCTGTATGCTCGAATGCCTGAACGGCCAAAGACTTGCTTTGCCCACTAGTACATACACATTAGTGCAGCTTTTAGACTTTTCAAACTTTAAAAAGTTGTATCTCTCAAATAAAAGATCCGTTCAAAATTTCGTTTGTACCATTAAATTCGTCGCGACGAGATCTTCGAAACAAGACCCCATATTGGCATGTTTTAACAACTTTTTTTTTCGACCAAAAATTGCCATGCTATTCACACTAAAATTGCCATGCAGTTTGTACTAAAATTGCCATGATTTGTTTCATATGTTTTTTCGCAATATTTAAAGCTACCATTTTTTTAGCTACTTTTCACTCATCGGCGAGCACCCCGGAGAGCTGCGTAGAGTAGATATCCGTCGGTCGGGAGGGGTGTGTGGGGGGGGGGGGGAGGGGGGGTAACGACCAGTGTACCCCGGGAAGGTATCTGACGGTCAAGAGGGGGGGTGGGGTGATGGTGCGCGGTATGACGGGTTCTTGGGATACATATGCGTCGGGGAGATTCTCCGGCGTACCTCAACTGCGACGGCGAGGGATGAGAATGTGGTTGGGGCTGGAGCAGTTGTCGGTGTTGTGGTGTCGCGGTGACGGCGAATCTACCATTCGACGACGACAATTTGTAGTAATGCATCGAGGATCCTAGAGAGTTGTGACGACGACTCGTGAACCGCGAGAAGATATCCGATGTTGTGAGGGGAGGGGTGATGCGCGACAACTCTTATTTGTAGTGCATGTCAATTCTTATTTTGTTTGACATGACAATTTTTAGTAGAACATGGAAAAATCGCCATGGTTCCAATGCTGCAATAGGTTTTCAACCCAAATAGGTTGGGATACATGGCAATTTCTATTTGCAGGACATGACAATTCTTATTCATCAGACATGGCAATTCTTATTTGTAGGACATGGCAATTCTTATTCGTAGGACATGGCAATTCTTATTCATCAGACATGGCAATTCTTATTCGTAGGACATGACAATTCTTATTCGTAGGACATGGCAATTCTTATTCATAAGACATTGCAATTCTTATTTGTAGGACATTGCAATTCTTATACATCAGACATAGCAATTCTTACTAGTAGGACACGACAATTCTTATTCATTGGAGATGGCAATTCTTACTAGTAGGACACGGCAATTCTTTTCATTGAACATGACAATTTTTATTCATACGACATGGCAATTCTTAGTAGTAGGACATGGAAATTCTTAGTAGTAGTACATGGCAATTCTTATTGGTAAGACATGGAAATTCTTAGTAGTAGTACATGGCAATTCTAGGTAGTAGGACATGGCATTTTTTGTTTGTACGACACGACAATTCTTGTTTGTAGGACATGACAAATTCTTTTTCGTTTTGAGAATGTAATTCTTTTTTTTTGTGTGAGATGGCAATTCTTGTTTGTTGGATATGACATTTTTTTTATTTTACGTGACATAGCATTCGTTATATATGGGACATGGTAATTCTTATTTGTACGACATGACAATTTTTATATTGCGGAACATGAGCATGGCAAATTTTCCATCGACTATGGAGGCGGCATTGGCAGCGAGCTACAATCATGGAGGTGACGACGGTGACGAGATACGACGACGACGACAACGACAAGTTGCGGCGATAACGGCGAGCTACGGTGATGACGTCGGCTAGAAGCTACAGCGACAGTGTCGAGCTACGATGGTGGTGGCGAGCGACAACGGCGGCAAGCTACGGCGATAACGGCGAGACGACGACGACAGTGACGGCAAGCGACGACGACGGCGGCGGCGGCAAGCTACGGCGATAACGGCGAGACGACGACGACGACGGCTGCAAGCGACGATGAGCGACGGCAAACGACAACGACGACGGCGGCAGCGAGCTGGCAGCTGAGCTGCGCGCGCATGGCAAGCTCTGCACGCACGAAGCTCTACGTGGATCGATTGTAGCATTGGGCCTTGGATCGGTTGTGCGTAGGAGGAATCGTTCGGTAGAAACCCTCTGCGCAGAACGAACGTTCTCGTTCGGTGGAACGATCGTTCCGTCCTGACGATTTCGTTCGGTCCAGCTACCTTTCCACCGAACGTGTGGCATATATCACGGTCCTTTTTTAATTATAAAAAAATGCGACTATTTTTTATCCACGCTTAGATACGATGAAACCACGTGATAATGGATTTATGGCATCTCCAACAGTATTCCTTAAAAAGATGCCGCATCCGTCAGCGGATAGGGGATCAATTCACAGATACTGATGCCAAAATCGATCATCCGATCTTATCGTAAGCATTTTATTGGAAATTAAGCAAAATCAATAAATTTATACAAATTATACGGATTCACTTCAAATTGAAAAATACTTACATAAATTGGCTGATATTTCCTTCAATTAACCAATAAAACTAAAAAAAACATAATTAAAAACCCGGACAGTGACCTCGTATGCATAGCCGGACTGCACCGCAAAACCTCTGTCATCGTTCGTACCGTCGTCGTCGTCCTTCCAACGACTGTAGGGTGTTGGGTCGAGACAGCCTTGCCTGACCATCCCCTATCGCTCGTGGCAGAATCGTTCGCACTCCTCCGCTGCGCGAAGGGCGGCATCGGCAATTGACGATCGTGGATTCACCGGTCCAACAACTCGGTATTCGCCCTTGTCCTTCAAACTGCCAGAGACAGCGACGTCGTTGAGAGACTACTCCTCACTCATCTTGCCGAGTTGTTGGTCCAGCCATCGGATGCGCCCCTTGGACGTATCTGCTGTGGTGAGGGAGCGATCGCGTGGCCAGGCTTCCATGAGGTTCTCACCGGCGCGGAACCATGCAGACACCCCTACGGACTTGGCGAAGGCCGAGTGGCGTGACTTGTTTTGTCACTCCTTCTGTTACTCCTCCCTGGCCGTCGTCTCCTCCATCGGGGCAAGGCCCGTGACGAAGAGCCGCCGCAGCGACCGAGATAGTGTAGGAGGCGGTCGAGCGCCTTCACGATCGGCGATGTTAACTCCTCCTTGATGGTTTTATCGCACTAATTTTTCGCGGTGGTGGTGCTGACGCGGTGACGCCCGACGGTTGAATATCGTGTACATGCTATCCTGTATCGATGACTCCACTCGCTTGACGCAGAGTCCACGTGATGGACCGGGGATAGTGATGATGGCTTGGGCTTGATGTGGCGTACGATCTGAGTGACGCGATTGCGGTGGATCAGGAACGGTGAGACACGCTCTGTCTTAACACGGTGTAGAGGTGGCGGGTGACATGCTTCATCTTCACAGGCAAGAAATGCGATGGTGATGGCTACTTCTCCTTAACAGGGTGTCGGGAAAGGAATGGAAAGGTTCCGTTAGATCTTATGTTCTTGCCTAAAAGAAGTTAAATCTTGTGTTCGGTCCAGATTAAGGTCCTATTTTTATGTATAAATATTTCTTAGGTGTATAAAATTATACTTCCAGGTAAAAAATATAAAGAGCTACAAGAAAATCGGGCTCCAAAACACATTATTGATAATACCTCTAACCTAACGGAATCAAGCTATACTAAGACTAGACATAGTGCGAGTAACTTAGCTGATAACATCACACATATCAAGATAGATATGCTTATATAGCATGTAGCTAATAAAAAGAGAAATGCTAGTGATAGCATAGATAGTTACCGTAATCTTTATCTTCTTCTAATCTAATAATAAAGGAAGGTATATTTCTTCTTCCGTCATGGCGCTTTACAAACAAAAAACCTCCCGTTTAACCGAATCAACCCGCAGTCCATAATTTCCGGAAAATAATAATATAAAAACGTTGCGCTGCTCCCTCAACGTGCTTCACGTGTAAGCTTCCTGGGCCTCAGCCCATCTGCCGCATGTTGCCCGGGCAATGAAGCTGGCCCATCTACTGGGCCGAGTCGAGCCTGTTCACAGCAGCGGAAAATAATTACCCATATGGTTGCTCAAAAAACAAACTAGGCTCTGTTGTGTTTCGTGTTTTATGTATTTTTTCCTTTTTAACAAAAAAATTGTTTAGGAATGTAAACGCAGTCGCTCTCGTGCTCGCCCTGCATTAACACTTTTCATAAATTTTAAGTGTTTGAGAAATTTTTAAAATGTTCACGCATTTTAAAAAATTGTTTGCACTTAAAAATAATTATTATTTTGTATAAATTCACACTAAATAAGTTTATGTGTGAATAATTAAACACATTTAAGTGCATCAATATTTTAACACATTTTTAAAGTAGGAAATATTTAATAAATGCATTCACGGATTTATATACACTTTTTTATGCATGATTTTTAAAATATTATTTTTTAAATGCAAACATCTTATAAAAATGATTCAAAAGAAGAATAATAAATAAATAAAAATATTCTGAGGAGAGCAAAGTATTTTTAAGTGCGAGCATTTTTTATTTTATTTTTGAGTACGATTAGTTTGTTCTGCGCTAATGGGCTGATTCAATTTGTTCTAATATCCACCCAATCATGCCGACGTGATCCTCCATTTCTTGGTGCGCCAAACAGGTAGACATTCATTAGTTCAATGTACAAATGATAGGGATTCCGACATCGGAACAAATCACGAACCACTACGAGTTTAGGGTTTTAAATAAACTTTTTATTTTCTTCCGTTGCAACGCACGATTTTTTTTTGCTAGTATGACATATATCAAAACAATGAGTCTATTTCTTAATGAGTACGATGTTACATGACACCATATATATGTTACTACAATGAGTACTACCCACTATATACCAAAACACAGTAAGTATTACTCACTATGAAGATAATAACATAGACTTGTGTTACTAGTCTAAATTACTCTCTACTATGGCTAGTCTAAAATGTAAGCATACATAAGTATACCCCGCAAGAAAAAAGCATACATAAGTATATTCCGAAAATTTATAAGCATAAAAATCTTAATGATCAGCACATATCTATATTTAAATACCAACAAATTTAGGGTAAATACAATGTATCCTGGATAACCGGGTCTGTTACATCCCCGTCCCGATTCAAAAGTTGCAGCACAGATCAGCGCAGCGGCGAATCACGTAGGTAGTCGTCATCGCCGTCAGCCGTAGCTGTTGTCCCGTCCTGTAACACATTCTTGACGTCGGTCTCAACCTCCACAGACCAATTCTCACCGTCACTGTTCCAATCCCCCTTGACGTCGGTCCCCTGGTTTGCGGCTCCAGTCTCTACCCCCTCCGCCGCTGCCTTGGCCGTCGTCGTTGCCGCGCCGGAAGGATCAGGGACCGCCGAAGAACTGCACTGTCCGACGTCGACTGCTCGATCGTTGCATGGCCGAAACCGACGGACCATGGGCCTCACCTGCTGATGGTTGTAGTTGACGCCGGCGCCAAAGTATGGCTGCTGCTGCTGCTGCTGCATGACCGCCATCGGCTGCGGCTGCTGCGCCGGCGGGTAAGCGGCATTGCCAGGTTGTGGCATCATGCCGTACCTCATCATTTCGGCAATATGCTGTTGATACACTCGTTCCATGCGCATCTCTTCCGTCTCCGGCTGCCTCTGCACCATCTGCGGACGTCGCGGGAGAGTCACCGGCAGCCGTGGTCCGAACGCTTGGCCGGGCTGCTGGGCGCCCATGGGTCGCATCATCATCGTTGCCGGACCAACAAACCCGGGGGCAACTACAGCCTGGTACACCGGCATCTGGTTCTGACCGGTGAACGATACCGGCGGCCGCGGCATTGATGCATGGGGGTGGTACACCATCGGCCGCTTGGCTCCAGCGATAGGGCGCATTTGCTGCATGCCGCCGGCGTAAAACTGCGCTGGATTTGGACCTTGCTCTTGTCCAAAGTATCGGCCCGGCGGCGGCGGAGGAGGCTGCTGGCTGTACCTAGGGGCCTCCTCGACGGGCCTCTTGCCGGCTTGTCGCTCTGAAAGCTTCGGCCCCGCCGGCGTCACGAGCGCGAGCTGCGACGCAGACTGAGACGTAGATTCTTCACAAGTCCCGCTGGGGCCCGCCTCGTCGTCGTTCTTCTTCTTCTTGTCCTTCTCCTTCCTCGGCGTCAGGTAAATCCTGCACACGACGTACTCATCCAACTGCGCGCATGCAGCCGCTCTCAAGTTTGGTCAGGACAGCAATTCGAAACTACCCAAGAAATCGAAAGTAGTGAAGAACTAAGTAAAGAGTGAAGTGCATGCCACGTAGATCCTTAAACTATAAAAAGTGTCATTCATATTCTTGGAACTCCCTCTATGCGCAAAAAGTGTGTATATGTGATACTCCTTTCAATCACTTTTAGCCTGTATATAAGTTTTGTCTGAAGCACTGATGGAACTGGCTCTTTGGCAGTGGTGTCAATTGACATCAACGAATTTCAGAAAATCCTTTATAAATTGCAGGACATATCTGCCTAATTGTAGAGATGAATCCATGCTACAACGTTGTTGACACCACTGAATTTAATTCAAAGTATCACTACTTTGACCAAACTTGTAGAAAAAAAGTACCAACATTTACAATTTCAAATTAATATGGTTGGATTCATCATAAAATGTAGTTTCATGGTATATGTATTAAATATTGTAGATGTTTATATTTTTTAATATAAATTTGGTCAAACTTTGTAAAGTTTGACTTGCCACAAATCTAATACGTGGAGTAAAAAAGAACCGAAGGGAGTACATTTGACATAGTTCAAGGATCTACATGAGGGCTCTTCCAATGCATCATCTCTTAGCACGTTATTATAGAAAATATAAAAACTTAAAAAACAACTACCCTAATGCATTGTTTCTTAAGGGTTGTATCCATATTTAATGATTTAGGGTTCATGCATACATGCCAATGGTCTAGTACTCCCTTCGTTTTTATTTAGTCCGCTTATTAGCTTTAGTCAAAGTCAAGTTTTATGAAGTTTGACCACAAATTAAAAATATTAACATATACAATAACAAATCAATGTCATTAGATTTATTATTGAATGTACTTTCACATCATATAGACTTGTTATAGTAATTTTTTATATTTTTTCTATAAATTTGGTCAAACTTCATAAAATTTAACTTCAGTCAACTGTAATATGCAGAGTAAATAAAAACGAAGGAAATACTTGCTTTTTCCTATGATCTCGTGCCTGTATCTTAGTAAGATACAACCTCTATCCTTTTTTTTTATTAAATGCTATGCCAAATAAGCAAGCATTGGAAGTGCTCTGATATGTCTAGAATAGTTTGAGGATCTGGCTGATATTACACTTAGGAAACCTGGATGGTGTTTTTTATAGTCTGAAAACCTACGTGGCATATTTGAAATAGTTCGAGAACCTAGAGTGCACTTCCCTCCAATAAACATAAATATAGTTATGATGTCGCAGATGATCGAACTTACTGTTTCGCTTTGCTCGTTCTCGTACTTGGGCACGGTGAGCTCACGCATCAACCACCTGGTCTTCTTCTCGGTCTTGACGGGGCCAATGTGGTAGGCTAGAACGCTCGCCATGTACGTGAACATACCGCCGACGACGACTTCCTTATCCTCTTTCCCCGTCGACGCCTTCCACCGCCCTCGCCTGTCTTCCGTCGCCCGGTCGGGCCTGTTTCCGTTGGTGTACTTGCGAATCCTCGACGTCAGGAAGAACCAGTTGCCGTCCTGGCCCTTGTCCTTGTACTTGCCTGCCATCCATCAATCGACAAGCACAATGTAAATATCATTGAAAACTACATTTAAATCCACAATGTAAATCTTTAGGACATACATTAACAATTTACCATTGAAGAACCTTTGATCTAAAATGCAATGGAGATTAATACGTCCCGACGGAGATGGTAGTAATAAGTTAAGTCATGGTGCAGAAGGTACGTACCGTTGACGAGAGCCTCCGGGTGGCATTGGTACACGCTGTCCTCGATGACGGCGTCGTTGGGGACGTGCTGCCGGCCCTGCAGCCGGGGGAGGAGGTAGTAGGCCACCAGCTCCTCGTCCGTCGGAGCGAACCGGAACCCGGTCGGATAGATGATCCTCCTCTCGTCTTCTTCCTCGCCGTTCTTCTTCTTCTCCTCCTCCCCCTCTGCCATGGCGCCGAGTTAGCTAGGTTTGCCAACGAGATGTTTTAGACGGCCGGACGGCTAGTTGATTGGGTCGTGTCGTCCACGGAGTCTTCTCTACCTTGTTGTTATATGATGATGATGATGATGAACGGCAGTACTACTTGTTCGGAGAAGGATACTCGATCCGACAACAACAAGGATCGGAGTAGAGTCAGCGACGGAGTACAATTCCATGGATCCGGAGGGACGCGGCGGAGTACAACTCCAAATACGGAGGAGCGCCTGCTGTGCTAGCCCACGGCCAGACGGAGGGTTGTTCGGTTCGGCTGCCTTGCTCGCCGTCCGATCTCACTGAAACCACGATAGATCTCAAATTTCGGTTAATTACAAGTTTGCAACATCGACAAAGTAAACTATGCAAAAAAGTGAACAAGATAACATTGCAATCAATACTTCAGAGCTCCCCTGCAAAACAAAACAAAAAAAAACTTTGTAGTGTAGAGCTAAGAAACACCATTCTCTTGTCATTGACGGGCCAACCGGAGTGCGTCGATAATGAAGTCATAGAGGCTCGGCTCGATAGATATCACCGACAAGCCCAATGAAGATTTGTTCGCGCCACTTAAGAGTCAAGATGCTCAAAATTGGCTTAATGTTATCGCAAGTGATTAGTGATGTGATGTCAATATTGATTGGTACCGTATGTATTGTCGGATGAATGTTGTAATTTAAGAAGGAGGTAAAAGCACTAGGATTCCATAAACTTGTACATTTCGTGAAGGTTTAGTCCACAATGTTGTAAAATGCTACTCCACCATCCATTAACTTGTTGTTCAGGTGCAAAAAAAACCAAACTCAATACAAAGTTGACATGTGGCACTATATATTTTGCACAAAACACCTTATCATGTTTAAATTTGATGCAATGGCTATATGGGCTCGACTATCAGTACAATAGTGAAATAATAGGCCGAAAAAAGATAAAACTACAAGATGCCAGGATCGAGCCTATGACCTCCTCGAGGAGAGCACATGAGCTACCACTTCGCCCAAATAACTTGTTTGCTAATTTTAGATTTATATTTTATATATAGTGTATATGCAGGAGGTTGCTAAGAACAGGTCAGCATGACCAATACATGCGTGCGTACATGTATAAATTGAGTGTAGCGTTTTGAGTTTTTATAATCTTTTAAATACAGTAATATATTTTTATTTTTATACTATGTTCATGAAGACCGGTCACTGAATCGTTTTTTTGTACAAACTAGTAGCCTCATGTATCAATTAAAGTCCACCATACTAAAAATAAATAATCAGATTTAAATGGAAATTTTTCTTGTATAGAAAAAACAAATGTAACATCAATGTACATATGTGCACTTTTTTATTATTATGACCAGTGCTATCAACGTTTTTGGATGTGAGTACGATCCGAGTTTTCATTTTGGACGTGAGCGACAAATTAAATTGATATATACATACATCATCGCATAGACATAAGTATTTCAAATATACAAATATTTTCTCACCAGTTAAATAAAAAATAGCACACATGTATGCGTGCACGCAATGGTAAATGCATTTCACTCAACATTTTTTTTTTCTTAAATTAGTTACGTGCATGTTTTGATTATACTAGACTGCATGAAAATACATATTTTGTTTTGTTAATTATATAAAAATAAAACACTTATAAATATGTAATCTATGGCTACATAAAATATCATGGTGTATGTAAAAAACTAACATATCATGGTTGGTACTGAAATTGCGTTTTATATTCAGAAGGTATTGGTGTGGTTTATTTTTATTTTTTTCTGGTGACCCATTGCTATATAAAAGATGAATCTACAAAGTTGACAACCAGTTGTTCTTGGCGTGGAGGTTGTTGCGTTGGAACCCAGAAGCTGGAGACCAGGGTTCAAACCCTATGGCGCCTTCTGCCTTCTTTTTATTTCTATTTAAATAGACTCCAGCAGCCCCATTTTATTTCTATTTAAATAGACTCCAGCAGCCCCAGATACAATAGACGTATTTTCTGTAAAATATACTATAATCAAGGTGTTTTCTGCAAAATATACCATGCTACATGGCTTCATTTCATTGGGTTTGGGCTTTTTTGCACCCGAACCGCAAGTTGTTGTATGGTGAAGTAGCATTTTACAACATTATGAACTAAACCTTCACATGGTGTGCAAGTTTATGGACCTCTGATGCTTTTACCTCTTTAAAAAGCCCTTAAAGTTTCTTTCAACCGTTTCTCAATAAAAATTTGTCGCACTCCATATAAAAAATGCTAGATCTACAGATTTTTTACAGGCTTTTACGGAAACTTTCTCTAATCTAATACTGCCCCTCCTGAATTTAACCGGGGGTGAGGCCCAGCCAATCCACTAGCCCAATCAAAACGTGCAACGTCATCAACAGTCCGTAATGTTATGTAAAAGATCCGTAGATGTAGCATTGCTCCACTGCATATGTATCTGACACCACACAACTCTCTCTCTCTCTCTCTCTTTTTCATCCTTCATCCTGTGCCATTGTTTGTCGTCATGGATCTCCATCTGGTCACGAACTAGTGGGAGCTAGTGTCTTTCCACGTGGCCACTATCACCCGGCGTCCATGAGCTCCATTAATTTCTACTTTCTGTACACAAATACCATGTCATCTATTTGTGAACGGAAGAAGTATTAACGTTATAATTCCAATTTTACTATTCATTTTATGGATTATTCATTATTGGTGTGGTATGAACCCTTACTAGAAAGGGCCGTGTGCTCCACCGCGTCCGATGGTCGGATGATTTTAGATGTGCATGATTCATGCAGTGTACTCGTGGTTATAACCTGCGATATCTGAAGCACATACAAGATCGTGTAATAATTTTCATGAAAGTATCCTTAGGGCATCTCCAACACAAGCCCTTAAATCTTTCGTGAAGGTCCGTACCACACTGTCTGGACCACTTCTGTCATCCAACATAGTTTTGTATCTGTCCATGGACCCGTTCACATGTTCGTTTTTCTATAAAACCGACCCTACGTTGGGGGGCTTTGGGGGAGTTCGAATATCTGCATGTCCAACCTGCTCAGCCAAAAGCAAGCACGTGGTCCCTCTTTTTCCTTTCTCTCTCTTCCCAGCAACCACATCCATATAATATGCACTTTAAATCTATTGGGCCCACCTTTATGTTTGAAGTTAGTGCATCCGGTTGGATGGCTGCCACCTGTATCACGTTCGTGGACCCATACGGATGCGGTCCGTGGATGTTTGCGGTTTCTGTTGTAGAGGATAGCGTTCAAGATGCCCTTAGTAGATATGATCCTCAACTATGATCAGAGGAGATTATCAACAGAGACATTTCGGTCGTACGTAAGGTGTCATAAGTCCCGCGTGAATTAACTATTTGAATACCTGCAAGTAAGTATCATTTCAAAAAACACGGATAAGTTTAGTGGTGATAAATGAGTGATTGACTTGATATTGTGATGAACTTGCATAAAAATTAATTAGCTTGAATAGACATAACTAAAAGTACAAAAACTATCGGAGGATATGTTTGCCAATGTTGTTGTAGTATCAGTTATCTTGTATCATGATACTAGCTTATAATTTTAGGATCGATAAGCGGTTCATCATAAATTAGTAGAACTCCTCCTCATGGTATTCATTCTCCAATATCGTCTAGTTCCTGTTTCAACGTTGCCACGGCGGGTCGTCTCTACAATTGAGGTCATTAGATCAAATGGACGCTTTAGGTGTCGTGGTTCCTCGTTATCCTTATATCGTCTTTGCTCCTTGTAGATATCAACACCTGACATCTGAAGGTCACAGATTCACTAAACGATATGTGTTATTTTGTAGGTTATTAGATCATGTTGCATGGACCCTTAAATTGGACAACAAGCATTGCAATCACCATAGATAAATAACTACACTTTGAACAAACACGAAACTAACTCTCAAATGAATTCATAAGAATAGGCGCAACATAAATCTCACCAATCACGTACATCTCCCACCCCCAGGGTTAAAATACTCACACATGAGAGAAGAGAGGTCAGATACCTTGATAAATGAATAAAGAGAGATCATATCGATAATACCGTAAAGATCCACAGTAGTATGAATGGTCAAACCGATATCAATCTCGAACAAGTATGAACATGGTTTCACAATTCTGATCTTACAAGTTGAAATCTCTCTCTCTCACTAGTGGTAAATGTGATAAAGGGTGGGGATGTAGAGAAAGAAGAAGAATGTCTAATCAGTTGTTACTACATATTGTCCATGCATAGTGCATGATCAACAGGGAGTTGATGGTGCTATGTGTACTGTGTGTGCAAGGCAGAGGGCCCGAAAGGTCGCGTGAGCCCTCGTAGTGGACCGCCAAGGCGAAGTCCCACACTGCGGCGCTGCTATGGGTGATTGGTAACCCCGTATACCGCAACCGCGTCATGTTGCAGGTGTCAGTCTTCAACCACGATGGATCCATCATGGACTTCACATCTATCGGCGATGTGCAGTCCATGAGCTCCGACGAGGAAGAGTAGGACATGGGAAACGGCGGTGCCTCGAGTTACATGAGCTTGTGTGTGTCTCATATCCTACTCTACCTCGACGGTGACCAGACCGACACTCCCGAGGGATTAGCCAGCCGTCACACATGGACTCGACAATGAGCCAAAGCCCCACCACCGAAAATTTAGATTAGGTTATACGTTGCATATAATTGTATGGATTTAAGTTTTTATAATTGAGGTATCAGGTTGTGAAAACTAAAATTTATTGTCTGATCAATCACTGTGCCACAAACTTCGTGCTCGGATTATCCAAGTCCGCCTGTAGATGCTCTAAGGCCTCGTTCAGTTAGAGGTGATTAGTTCCCCTAGTGAAACTAATCACTACAAGGATTGGGTGATCATCATATGACCTCCATGGGATTGAATGCCTGCCACTTCATTTTCGGTTAGAGGAGAAAGAGAACAGCGAAGCTGGGTTTTTTTACGGGTATGTAGGAACTGATTTTTCCACCCGGTTTTGAGGAGTTTAGCCTAGGAAAACAATTGCTCAAAGCTAAACCGAACGCAATATGGGCATGTACAATGGTTGATAAGATTGGTCTATCTCAGCACCGCCACATAATTTAGATATGACAAAAAATTTGATAAACAATGGGTTATATCTTATTAAATTTGTGGTGCGAGAATTATTGTTAAGAGATCATCTCTTAAATAAGAGAAGGCAAAACCTTTTTTTTTCTCTTTCCTCCACATCAGCATTTATCATATATGATAAGGCTAAAATATCACTATTGTACATGCCTTAATAGGTTATTTCCTAGCTGGGGTAATCTGCGTGGATCCCCGTAGATTGTGCCCAAAACCTCACCTATATGATCAGCATTAGAGGAAGAGGCGGGATATGTGTTAGAAATTCACATGAACTCCACAGGACTTGCACCAATCTGAGCAAGCCCGGTGATTAACCTGACGATGGTGGCAAAAAAGTTATGGAATTTGTCACCCAAATATCATTCTCCAGTATTTTTCATTTCATGGTACATGTTAAAGCCCTTCTGAGTGACATTCAAATCGACCCCCCCTGAAAGGCCATAAAAGATCACACAATCCTCTCATGTACTTCCAACATGCTTGAACAAGAACATGCATCCTCACTGACGTGTGCTCAACCTACTTCTTTCACCCACTTCTGAACTGCCAACTGGTAGCAAGAGCACTCGACTCGTTCAGTTCAAAATACAAGCTAACACTCGATATCTATCATTGGTTGCACTACAAATTCAACAAAATGCTTCCGAAAATGATGCTAACTGACCATATACCACTGTACCTTGCAATGTTTCAGGTGCCAAGTGTGTCATCTTCCCAGAGTGTCATATACTATCCACTTACTATGTCACAACGGTCCACTAGCCAAATCTAAGGTTATCTCTGAACATTTAAGAGCAAACTGCAGGTTAGAACGCCAAGCGAGGCTGAGGATTCACTCTGCAGCTTGACGTGCCAACCACTCTGCTTTTGTCAAGCCATAGTAGACTGCTTTGCCTCCAGGCCACATAAGGAAATTCCAGCCCATGGGAGATCCTCCAACGACATAAGACCCTAGCAAGCGGCCGCCCAGCAGCTGATTGGTATGGTTTGCCACCTCACTTGGATTGGCTTCTCCATGAATCCCCACTGTGGCCGTCGGCGAGCTGACAGGCTTGAGTGGTACCTTCTCACCTCTATCGTGGCCTATCTGAGGCACTTGATTCTTCCCTCCAGAAAGAACCTTTCCTGCAGGTTTGTCCTTGACATCTCTAACTGCAGGTGTGTCCAATGGTTTAACAGGCTCAGCAGCAGGAGAGATATCAAGCCGCATTTTCTTGGATAATTCCATGATAACTTGTATCTCTGCAAACACAAAAATGAACAGTGTCAGACTAACTAGACTTATTTATCTATAATAGATGAATTTAGATGCATGACCACGCACCCATACATTCATAAGACCCTTGAAATCAGCAAGTATAAGCATTAAGCCTTACGCGATTATCAGAAATTTCTTTATCAAAACAGAGAACACACTTTAAGTGGTTTTCCAGATAGAAGTAAACATATTTAGATTCATACTGCTTGTGCAAATAGCATATTTATTTTATGTTTCATTACAACCACTAACGGGTACTAAGAATCCTGACAAAATACATTATGATCCTACTTACTATTGAAGCCTGACATGATACATCAGTTATGCTACAAAAACAATAGGGTCTTTTTCAAGTGCAGGGCTATGAAAAACAACATATCAATGTGTTTACATGTTATAGAAATGTACAGACCTTTTCTCAAAAAAAGAAATGTGACAGACAGGTAGAAAATTGTAGATTGGGAATCACAATGGTATGAAAGGAGAACACTGTATTTCTATACATGAAACATTAAATTCCAGAAGATCACACTGTATTTCTATATCCTAAACTATACTCAGACCAAAACCATCCTTGGTGCATCAGGGAAGTTCAACACATCTCAGTGAGCTCTGACAACAATATGAACTGAACATTTACCTTTCAGGATCTCAATAGCAGCATCCTTCTTTTGGGGATCAGTATCTTGGCAAACCTTCAACACAACAAACGTACCATTTCAGAGTTGCATCCTGCTTTAAACAGTACAAATCACACGACAACTGAAAGTAAACAGCAAGCAATGAACCAGGGGCATTTCAGATTAGCAAAAATTCGAATGCAATATCAGCAATGTCAATACACAATTGCACAGAACAATTGTGTCCTAAGTCCTAAACGCACTATAGCGGTCGCCACCATCTTCCTGGATCTCAATCTCTATTTTGCAGATTTATGCCTTTTCCTCCGTCATATCATACATTTCAACTATCTATATAAAACCACCATGAGTCCAAGAAGCGCACTGAACCTTGGCTAAATTTTTCCCCATTTAGTCGCTAATCCAATGTCCAACAACTACGCTAGCAAGCATAGCACTACTAGCAGAGCTCTATCCTCAAGCATTAGTCAACAAACACCACCCGATCTTCTTCAAGCCAAACAAAAAACCCCAACAAATTGCACGCGTAGAAAGATTACGCGGGTTGCTGCTGCTACCAGGGGTGAAGGGAATGCACCGAGATCAAGGGTTTGGCGCGGGGACCTGAAGGAAGCGGCCGCGGAGGCTGGCGACGGCGTCTCTGATCTTGTAGTAGGGCGAGTTGTGGAACCCCAGTTCCTCCAGCTTCCGCCTCTTCGGCGGCGCGGCGGACTCGTCGAACGGATGCGGCGGCGGCGGCGGCGGCGGACAGGGTGGTGGCTGCATATCGACGGCGGCCGTCGGCTCCGGCGTCGGGGAAGAGGCGCGGGGGTGGTGGCGTGCGCGGGGGAGGGAAATGGTTGAAGACGGGAAGGTTGAAGGCGAGAGATAAGCAATTGATGTGCTGTTTGAGAGTGCGTTTAGAGACGAATGGTATTCTCAAACAGAGGAAGCGTGCAGTCGAATTTTTCTAAGTATATTAATTCCTTTGACAGATGAAGGGTCTCGAGAGATCCAGATCCAGATCTCATAGATAGTACGTAATAAGTACTCCCCCCGACTTTGAAAGAAGGCATGCCTGTTTGTGAAGGTTTAAGTGTAATTAAAGAACTAGGCGGCAGTCTGGTGGCAAGGATCGCACCAATGCATCCTGATGTTCAGAGTTCGAATCTCGTTGGATCAAATATCAAGGTGAGCTCTTGCTATACAAAAATGTCCTGGATGCTAATGCCTACGGATCTAGTTCATTAAACCACATCAATAGTAATTTCCACTCCTTCGCGTCGTTCCCTTGGGGCGACACCGGTGGTGACCTAACCTAGCCGTTGCTGCCAACCAACTCTCGTCTCCCTGCCCTCGTCGCCGCCAAAGAAAGCCGTTCGGAAAGCCCGCGCTGCTTCCAAGGACGACATCGGCAAGGCATCGCTCCCGATGCACGTCTCAGCCCACAGATGGTGATGGTGGAGCTCCTCTGCTTCGATGCCCGTGCGAGAGAGCGGCGCGGTCATCAAGACAACGCATCGACTTACTGGAGCGAGCAGTTGTGCGGGACGGAGCATTGCGGTGTCGCATCAGGCCAGGCCAGATTTGGGACCGAGGGGGCCACTGTCGTGTGAGCTCGTGTACAACGTCGTGTCTGAGGAGAAGGGCCAGGCGGGAGAAGGGCTTGGATCCGACCGTGAGAAGGGAGAACGGCTGGCGGTTGTGAGCCCAAGGGGCTTCAGGGGACGACGACGATGCCTACGGGCGCCGCTTCCTTCTGGAAGGCCGTTGAGGCGTTATGCTCACTTCACTCTACGAGAAGCTCCGAGGGAAACCCTTAACCCCCATGAGATCGGACGATGAAGGTGATTTAAGTTGCACCTCTTGGGGCATCGTACCAGTAGCTTCTCATATCCGGAGGGACCAGTAATAGGGGGTGGTGGCTGTTCGTGTTGCTTGGTCGACGAGATTTGGTGTTAGTGGCGATGCAATGGAGGTTCGATTGAGATGCTTATCTGAAGTCGGGTTAGCGGGTTTGATTCTCCCCAAATCACCTCGTTCCTATGCGATGCTCCTCCCTCTCTTTGAGGGTTGTTGTTTGTGGCAACCAAAGGATCAATGCTAAAGTCTACGCCTTGCTTGGTTAGATGGCGATGGACATCACAAACCTACTCTTGTTGCTTGTACCACTCTGATATTTGAAGTTGAGTAGTGTTGTTGTTTTGTGGTTGTTTCATCTTCCCCTAGGAGAAGTTGAACTACTTGTGTGCTTATCTTGAGCTTTGTAACATTTTCTTCTTCATGAATGAAATGCAACGTTGATTTTTTTTGTCAAAAACAAGTTTGATCATGAATTTAAAATGGCAGCTTTTGGCTTCAACTTTTTTTTATGTGCTTCATATTTTTGGGAACTTACATTTTCTTTTCATTAGTCTTAGATGCTTTTGTAGCAACTATTTATACAAATTTTAGCAAGGTTCCTGCAGTAACGTGTGGGGCATTATCTAGTTTACAAGTTACATGAATTATTCATTGTTGGTCTAATTGGTGGTCAAGTTAAATCTTAAAAGACTTGAATTTTGGTTTTTGTATCTATAAGCAAATTAAAATTACAAGTTAGTCCATATCTTTTACGAAATAAACCCCGGATCACAAAACCAGATTGCAATTGGGTCCTTGTGACAGGCTTCCACATAGACCTGGAACCACCATCGTCATGACAAAACCACTTGGGACAATTGTCTTGCCACAAACCCACCGCCCGAACCTTGTCGATGAAAGTTGTAGACGCGAAACTAAAGTCGAATTGCCTCCCTTTTGGCCAAGAGGAATGAAAGGAGGCGTCATCGAGGGGTGTTGGACTCCATGCCATGTGGTCACCTTTTGAACAAAATATGTTGTAGCAACAAACACCAAACATCGACCTTCGACCACCAAAGAAAGATCCTCACCCAAGGGAAAGATTGCTCCATGTGCATCGTTGCTTGAGCACACATGTCATTGGGATGAGCTCGAAGCAATAACAAGACTCACATCTCATTAAGAGCATGGTTAATAGTATAGCCAACTGCTGGCTATAAAGAGATACCATGTCATCTATAGTTAACCTTATAATCAACAAGTACAATAGTAAAGTTTAGACATGTACTACTTTATTAATATATGACCCACATGTCTATCTCACAAAATGCCTAGGAGCACGTGTTGCAGCTGGCTACTAATTAGTAGATTGCTTCTCTTTTCTCTCCGTTTTTATCTCCTCCAACTAAGCAAAGATATTATATTTTAATGCTTATAGCCCGCCTACATCACCTTATTGTACTTGCTCTAATAGCTTGATGTTTCCACTTTCACCTTTCCTCCTTCCTTTGGCATGTCAGGTAGAAGAGATAGTATATGATAAAGAACCAAGCTCATATTTGGGTAGCATGCAAGCTTATTCGAGGAGACGACATCGTTGCATCCTCCCTCCGAGGGCATCGCAACCAGGGGAACACCACCTGTATGCATCGACCATGGCTCAACTGTGTCGGTGACCTTCTTGATACTTGCATAGCATCATACTTAGATCTACTATTTACACGAATCACCTGCGCTCCTCACCATTGCCTATTCTAGTTGGCGGCGTTGTTGATAGTAGGGAGACGATCCGGTAACTCATCAAAGAAAATAATTGAGATGGGTCTACAAAGGGATGAATATGTACAAGTACAATTACCAAATATATTTATTTATTAACAAATTTAGTCAATGTCAAATATGAAAGATGAGACTGAACAATTGCTATGGTGAGCTAATGAACACAATAAATTAAGTTTACTAAGATGTATCGAATGCAATGTGAAGTGATCAAAGTAAACCCCAAATACAAAGTAAGGGTTAAGGATAGAGAGCGGTGTTTCTGCACCCGGGTGCATCCGCACCCAGGGAAACTATATTTTTTAAAATAAATATGAAAAAAGCTTAAAAATTTCCAATTCTTTTATGGTGAAAGATGCTTTTAAAAGAGATGTTCGTGCAAATTTTGGAGAAGTTCAAACTTTTGGATAGTGCGCGGCAAAAAAGACAAGTTCGCTGTTTTTCACAAAGACACTGTTCACGCACTATTCCGGACAGAATTTGTCTTTTTCGCCGCGCGCTCTCCAGAAATCCAAACTTCTCCAAAAGTTGAAGAAACATCTCGCACATAATCATCTTTCACCATAAAACATTTTGGAACTTTTTGAACTTTTTTTGAATATCTTTTTGAAGATATTTTGCCCAGTACTAGATGAGCTTGGCCTCATCTTTGAATTACCCCTAAGGATAATTGAAACTACGAGGACGAGGACGTATTCCAATATTCATTGTAGGGAAGCTAGTCACTGTTGAAGTGGTGGATGTTACCACAAAGGCACATCAACACCATGGAGGCTCAATATATTTTCCTTGAGATATCACCATGAAGGAGATTTTCAACCACTAGTGGTAGACCTTGAGGCGACCTCTAAACTTCACAAAGTTTATGGGATAAATCACAAATTAATTCCTCACCGGAGCACTCTTCACTACAGGAAACAGGAGTTTTGCCGTCAGCCCAAGCTGACGGCAAACTTATGAAAAGCTGACGGCAAAGGCTTTGCCGTCAGCTCCACGACGGCAAACCTGTTGTCAGCTCATCAGTCGGCAGTGAGCTGCTTTGCCGTCAGCTCAAGATCGACCGACGGCAAAGCCTTTGCCATCAGCCTTTTTGTACTGGCTGACGGCAAAGCCGCTCGTACGGCCAGCTCTGACTTAACCCCCGTGAGCTGAGTTAACGGCGTTCATTGCCGTCAGCTAGCCGTCTGGCTGACGGCAAAGCCCTTGCCTGGGCCCACATGTCAGCAGTTTGCCGTCAGCCAGCCTACTCTTTGCCGTCAGCCGGTTGAAGGCCGACGGCAAAGCCGTGACCAAATGGTCACTACCACAGTCCAGATTGCACAGGCTGCCGCCACGTGTCCGCTTTGCCGTCAGCTTGCTAACGGCAACGCCTTTGCCGTCAGCAAGCTGACGGCAAAGCTCTCTGTATCTATCTTTTTAATTTGTTTTTCTTTAATTCCCTGCATATAAACAATAATATATATATATATGTACAGAATGCCATCCACAAGTCATATATACAATCATAATGCTATCCACAAGTCACGTATACAAAAGAAGCCATCCACAAGTCATATATACAAAAAGAAGCCATCCACAAGTCATATAAACAAAAAGAAGCCATCCACAAGTCATATAAACAAAAAGAAGCCATCTCCATGTTTAAAAAAGCAAGTCATCTCCATGTTTGAAACAGCAAGCCATCTCCAAGTTTAAAACAACAAGTCATCATATATACAAAAGGAAAGTGCCCAACATGATATACATCTACAAGTCATCTCCATCCTAACATACTATATCTACAACAAAGAAGCATCCATCCATGCATAAAGGCAATCTGCAAAATGAAAACATAATCATATGTTACATACGGAAAAGAAGAAATCCAAAATGATGAAAAGATGAAAATAAAAAGGAAAAAAGAAGAACAAGGAGAAGAAGAGTAAGGAGAAGAAGAGGAAGAATAAGAATAAGATGAAAGGAAGAAGAGAAGATGGAGAAAAAGAAAGAAGAGAAAAAGTAAGAATAAGAAGAACTTTTCTTCTTTTACTTTCTTTTTCACCTCTTTCTTCTTCACTTCTTTCTTTTCCTCCTATCCTTCTTCTTATTCTACAATACTTGTTCTTCTTAGACCTCAAGAGCTAAATATATCTCATTTTAGATCTAACTAAGTCATTAATTCATTTTTGAGCTTTATATGCGAAGTATAAGTCATTTTTAGGTTTATAAGCCACTTAAGCTAGTAAATTCATTATTGAGCTTTTCTAAGACAAGTATAAGTCATTGTTGAACTTAATAAGCTTATAAAATCTAATTTGAGCTTTAAAATCTTATAAAGACAAGTTTGAGCTTTATAAGCTTATAAAGTCACTATTGAGCTTTTAGAAGTCAAGTATAACTCAATTTTCATCGAACTACGCTATTAACATCATTTTTCAGCTTTATGAGCTTATGAAGTCATTGAGGAGCTATTATAAGCCAAGTATAAGTCATTTTTAGGTTTACAAGCTTATAAAGCCAAGTATAAGTTTTATAAGCTTATATAGTCATTTTTAAGCTTTTATAAGCCAAGAAAAAGTAAATATTTATGTAACTAAGCTATTACTACCATTATTGAGCTTTATGAGCATATAAAGTCATTGATGAGCTTTATGTAACTTACCGGAGGCCACCTCAAGGCTGAGAAGCGCCGCCACGTGGGTTGCTCGGGGATTCACTAGGAGATTCTTGTGGGTTGTGAGATGCAGCTCCGGAATTATGCTGCAACAAAGGATGAGTTGCAATGTGGTAAGCATGATGAAACTTGATGGTATAAGACCGGGATATATTGATCATTGAAAGAAACTTACCGTTCCGGGAGGAGAAACGATAGGCGTCGGCATCGGTGGAGGGGTAAGACCTTGCTTCTCCCACATACTCTGCGAGTTAGTTTTTGAGGACTCGAGCATATTAGCAAGTGAACCAAACATATGCATATGCATTCTTGGCGGATATATGCAAAAGTAGTAACTTAACGAGAAGAGGTCGTAGATGGCCTTCGTCTGGGCATTATTGCGTGCCCTCTCCTCCTCGAGTATCCTTTGGGTCCTCTCCTCCGCCAGCCGGTCCCTCTCCGCAAGCTGCTCCGACAACATATCTTGTGTCGCTTGTCTCTCCCTCTGAATGGCGTCCTGCGAACACTCAACAATATAGCAATTATTGTCATCATCACTACGTAGTCTAAAGAACGGAAAGAAAAATTGAGACAAAGTTATACCTGGATAGCAATGTCCACTGGCCGCGGGCGAGGTCGTACAGCAGGAGCGGAGATCGTTTGCCTCGCCTTGATCTGAGGTAGAGTCTCCGGGCAATGTACGAAGCCATTGCACATGGAGGTGCTGCCATGATGCTTACCGCCACCAGAAATCATCAAGGCCTCCGGATCAATCTCCTCCTCGCTCGGGTCAAACTGAGGACCGCGTAGCTCTTTCGCCACCTCAGAATAGGCCATCATCTTGTGGTAGGCTGCAGCGCTGGTGTACGCCTCAACACCGTCGCCCTCGGAATATGCCGTCATCGTTTTGTACTTTCCCTTATGGGCCATGGCAAATGAGTGAAATCCCTTAGGCACAGGCTGATTATGGTGCTTCGCCTACAATGAAAAGGAAAGAAAATGCATGAAACAAATCAATTGATTAATGATGAAAGGAGATGAAACTTAAAACAAAAAGGCACATACCCATTTTTTTGCGTACTCGTTGACGTTGAGATTGCCTTGGTGGTGTGCCACACCTACCATTTGTGCACGCCTAGCCTTGGCACTTTTGTGGGTGGACAACCAGGCATCACTGAGCCATTTGTCCACTATCGCCTCAAAGCAATCCATCTTATTTGCACACCATCTCGGGGGCGCCTATGAATTAATAATCTTATAAAGTCATTGAATATCTTTTTTAAGCCAAGTACAAGTCACGTTTTATGTAACTAAGCTATTATTATCATTTTTTAGTTTTACAAGCTTATAGAGCCAAGTTTGACCTTTATAAACTTATAAAGCCAAGTTTGAGCTTCATAAGCTTATAAAGAAAAGTTTGACACTTATAAGCTTATAAAGCCAAGTTTGAGCTTCATAAGCTTATAAAGAAAAGTTGGAGCTAACTAGGCCTTACTTATAAGTGTAGGAATTTGAATTAGTTAGTAATTTACCTCCAAGTATTCTTCCTTCTTAAGGAAAACTTTTCTACACTTCTTCTTGGCCTTCTTCACGCCCTTCTTGGCGTACCAATCTCGAACACACTGAACACGCATCTCGTGCCTAGTGTTCGTGAGTAGCCTCACTATCTCCTTCTCAAGATTCTTCTGGGCCGCCGGCTCCATCCCCTCCTCAACCCTATAGTAGCATTGAAAAATGCATCGAACATATGAAAAGACGAGTGAAATGATTCCAACACTAATAAATGATTGCAATGCTTAGAATACTTACCCAAAAAGTAGCCACCACCATGTCGGCTTTGGTACGGCATTCAACGTTGTTGATGCGTTCATCTGGCAGGGCCGGGGCGGCTTTGTAGTGTGGCCAAGTGAGGCCGGGCTCAGGAACCCTACCCTCAACAGGCAACTGGACTAGCCCGGGGAACTGCTCCTTAAGCACGGCACCAAGGAGGCAGTTCGGATTCCGAGCACCTTCCGGGTAACTCCACGCCCTGCAAAATAAGAACACAAAGACATTAGTTCTTGTTGGACCATATGTACATGTATGATATATATATACAAGGAACACAAAAAATTCATCAACTTACTTCTCCCCATCTGGCGCAATCAATGTCCGCTGCGCAGGGTCTGGACGTGGTGGGAGCCGTGTCATACCACGCTGGTACACTGGCTTCTTGGAAGAGGAGCTCCCCTCACCCCCATCATCCCCCTCACCCCTCAGCCCCGTCGTCATCGCTATCATCATCCTCATAAGCATCATCATCATCCGTGCGAGCACGCTCCTCCCAAGGATCATCCCAACGAGGCTCCGTCGACTGCCTCGGTGCCTCCGGTGTCTCTGACTGCACCGGCGGTGTCCGCTGCTCCGGTGCCTTCGACTGCACCGGCGGTGGCCGCTACTCCGGTGCCTCCGACTGCACCGGCGGTGGCTCCTGCACCGGTGAGACTGTCCTGTGAGTGGGTGACTCGGCTAGGGCGCCACCTGCTCCTCGACCACCGGGTTTAGCTCTCTTTGGGCCTTTTCCCCGACCTCTCCCACGAGGCTGCTCAGCACGCGCCGGCGGCGAGCTGGCTGCGACAATACCCGCCAGCAACTCTCTCCGTAGAGGTAGAGGTGGTCGAGACTCCACCGGTGGGTCCCTACGGCTCGCCATGTGTCAACACCTGTTACGGAGTAAAGATGAATTAGTAAAGTAAGGAAATAAATAATACAAATTCATATATACAAAAAACAAACATATGCATATAAAATGAATTAGTACATTAAGGAAATAAATAATACAAATTCATATATACAAAAAACAAAAGAAAGTTGGGATGCATACAACTAATAGTCGGGATCATCTGTATCTTCTCCAGGATCAATAAAAACATCATCGTCACTATCACGCGTGTCGTCATGAATGATCTCTTCTCTGGGATCGGGTTCAGCGTCAACCACATTTCGAAAGCCTTTTTGTAACCGGTCAAGCAATGATAGGTTATCCGCATCGGTAACCTCTTCGTGTTCCACTTCTTCATCTTCCTCCTCATCATCATCGGTAACCTCTTCGTGTTCCACTTCTTCCTCTTCCTCCGCATTGTCATTCTCTACTTCCATGTTTTGACCAAACGTAGAGGTTTTTCCGAAATGTTTTTTGGCCACACGTGTTTCTTGGAAGAATTCTCCGTCATATGTGTCTGGGTCTATGTGAGGTTGATAATCCTCTTCCTCATTGGGGGCAGGTAGTTTACCATGTGGCGGCACGTCATAGACGACATACCAATCTTCGAGATGCTTTACACTTTGGCAGGCCCATGGAAGATAGAAAACTTGTGTGGCCTGTTGAGCCACAATATAAACTTCGGCAACATTTAAACGGTTCTTCTGTTTAATTTCAACTAGCCCAACATGCTCATGAGTTCGTCTAGTGTCCTTCGGATCGAACCAATGACATTTGAAGACAACGACATTCGGAGGATTTTCACCATAATATAGCAGTTCGTATATTTCTTCAACTATTCCATAATACTCGACTCCTCCATCTATAGCGGACACACCCGAATTCGTTGTTTTCTGATCGGGCATAGTTTGCTCTTTCATACCAGTACGAAAGCGAAACCCGGTGGAAAGATCTTCTCTAACTTGCATATCAACTCCGGCGCCAGTTTTTCCATCTCTTCTATCACAATAGGCGATAATTCTTTAGCACAAAGAAGACGGAAGAAATAGCTTAGCTCTGCCATTACTAGCCATTCATCCTCGGGGATGTAGCCGCGCAACATCACCGGCATTATCCGCTCAAGCCATATGTGCCAATCGTGACTCTTCAGCCCAAAGATTTTCAACTTTTCAAGACTTGCTCCCCTTGCTAGATTCGCTGCATACCCATCGGGGAACATCAACTTTTTTTTCACCCAGATGAGGATTTCCCTCATGTGTTCCCTTTTAAGATTGAACCATGCCTTTGGCTTCTCCCAATTCTTCTTCCCTTTCGGTTGTCGCATGTTCAGTGACTTCCTATTACACAGACTCTCCTGATCGACTCTAGCCTTAACATTATCTTTCCCTTATCAGTGCCGAACAATGTACCAAAAAGGGCCTCACCCATATTTTTTCAGTGTGCATCATGTCAATGTTGTGTGGAAGAGCAAGGTCTTTGAAATACGGGAGATCCCAAAAGCATGGCTTGTGGGTCCAGGCGTGTTCCGTATTATATCCCAAGAAATACCCTGGCCGGTTCGGATCAGGCTCTAGTGAGTTCAACTGATCAAGAATTTGTGCGCCCGTCATCATAGGTGGTGCCTCGTGCTCGACAACTTTACCTTTGGTGAAATTCTTCTTTTCTTTTCTGAATCCATGGTCCAGAGGCAGGAATTGTCTATGCAAGTCAAAGCAATAATACTTGCGACCCTCCGGCAGCCAATGAAACTTAAGAGCAGACTTGCATTGCGGGCATGGGAACCTTCCGTGCACGCACCATGCAACAAAAAGTGCAAACGCCGGCAGGTCATGCATGGAGTACATCAACCAAGCATGCATTTGGAAGTTTGTTTTGCTAGCTGCGTCATATGTCCGGATCCCATTATCCCAAGCTTCTTTCAAATCATCCATCAGTGGTTGCAAGTACACATTCATATTTTTTCCGGGATAGTTGGGCCCCGGAACTATCAACGTCAAGAAGATGTGCTTTCTTTGCATAAGTACTTCAGGGGGCAGATTGAGGGGCATGATGAATACGGGCCAACAACTATACTGGGTTGCCGTCATACCGAAAGGATTGAACCCATCGAGGATAATGGCGAGTGCCACGTTTCTTGGGTCTTTGGCTTTACCTTCTTTATGTATTTCATTGAACATCTTCCACGCTTCACCATCAGAGGGGTGGGTCAACATCAAATTCCCGTATTCATCTGTAGCACGTCTAATTCCATCTCTGTGCCATGTCATTTGTTTTGCTGTTTCTTCAATCATGTAAAGCCGTTGAAGTCTTGGTAAGATCGGTAGGTACCGAAGAATGTTTACGGGTATTTTGCTCTACGTCTTCTCACCAAGACCGTTGTCTACGACAATATACCTGGAGGATTTGCAGCGTGGACAATAATTATCATCCGCATACTCATGCCTAAATAAGACGCAACCTTTCTCACAAGCATGTATCCGCTCGATGGGCATCTTCAGTGCACCGAGTATTTTGTCTGAGTGGTATAGGTTTGCAGGCATAATATGACCGTCCGGTAGAAAGCGCCCGAATAAGGTCATCATCGCATCATAGCACTCTCTGGATAAGTTGAATTGTGCCTTAAGAGCAATTGTTTGTGCGATGGCATCTAGTTGACAAAGCTTGGTGTGCGCATGCAGTGGGAGTTTTGAAGACTCTAGCATGGCATAAAAGGCCTTGGCAGTTTCCTCCGGTTCTTCGTCCTCAAGACGAGCATCGTTGTAGTCATTGACCATGTCTTCGATCCCTGTACCACAATCCTCAATGCGCTGACGCACTACCTCATGTCTGTCACGTTGGGCCGACTCGCCATGAAATGACCACAACGTATAATCAGGCATGAAACCACGTATTTGCAGGTGTTTACCCATTACATCCTTTGTCTGTTGTGAATAGTTCTTACATCTAGTGCAGGGGCACCATGTTCTTGGTTGGCCAGCACTAAATGCAACCTCTAGGAACTCCTCGGTCTTGGTCAACCATTCCTCAGTCATATTTTTTTGACTAGGGTGACTAGTGTACATCCACGCACGATCATTCATTCTGGCTAGCTAGCTAGTACAAATTAACACCAGAAGGCATATAATTAATTACGGTGATACGGCATATGCACACTAGCTAATAGGTAAAGATAGGTCCTAATCCCACCCGAGTATGTGCAGATTGGATTCATTTCCCCATGCTCTCCTCCCGATCCGACGCAAAATTTCGACATCACCTCCCCGTTGTTCTCCTGATACACGTCTCGGCATAAACCGAGAGGATGTGTACCCGGAGAACAACAAGGTGGCGCTGACGAAATCCTGCGTCCGATCCGGAGGAGAGCATATATGGGGAAATGAATCCAATCTACACATACTCGGGCTGTCCATGGATAACGTTGGACAATTCGAAAGAATCCAATTATAAATATGCAAATGAATGCATATTTATAAATGGAATCTTTCGAACGGGAGACGCATATGGGTTACGTGACTTGCATGATTTGAGAAGGAAAAACTAGCTATACACCTATCTTTTGGGTAGGGTGAAACTAAGGTAGGGTGAAACTAAGAGGAGAGAGACGTTTGGCGTCCCCAGTAGGAAACGGTGCTAGTCACGGGAACCTATGCAATTAAATAAGGCAACCTTCGCAACAACAAGCTAAGCTCCAATATATCTAGAAATCCTAACATTTGTTACTTCCATTAATTTCCTTTCCATTTATTTATTTCTTTTATTTCCTTTCCATTCATTCCTTTTTTTTAACTTCTATTTCTTTCTAACATACATACTGCTTCTCTTATAATTCTTATTCTTCTTTTCCTACTCTTTTTTCCTTTTTTTTCTTAGATAAATAAGAGCTCTTGCCCACTAACAGTACTAACTATATATCCTAATTTAGTAATAACTAATTCCTAAATCTAACAAACCCTAGCCCTAATCTACTAACAGATCTAGCTAGCTAATTTTTTTAATAAATAATTATAAGCTAACTAAAATTTAACATAAATATCTACTAACAATAAATAGAAACAAAATTGAATCCTAATTAGTATACTAACTAATTTCTAAATCTAACAAACCCTAGCCCTAGTCTACTAACAGATCTAGCTAGCTAAAAATTTAACTAACTACTGATAAGCCAACTAAAATTTAACATAGATATCTACTAACATTAAATAGAAACAAAAATGAATACAAAATAAATAAAAAATGGAGAAAATGGAGGGGGTGCTCACCAGGGGGGTCGACGACTGGTGGAGAGGAGAGCGGCGGCGCTGCCAAGAGCTAGAGGGGGAGGGCGAGCCGAGTAGGAAGCCGGTGGCAGGGTGAGCGGCGGCGGCCATGGGAGGTGACGGCGGCGACTGGATCCGGGTCGGGGGAGGTGGCGGCGGCGACTTCTGGTCCCAGTTGGGGGAGGTGGCGGCAAGGGCTGGATCCGGGCCGGGGGCGACGAGCTCGACGGGGAGCAGTGGCCCTAGGAGCAGCGGCGACGAGGTCCCTGGGTGGCGACGGCGGCAGCACGGGAGAAAGAGAGGGGCGCAAGAGAAATGAGAGAGAATAGGGCTAGCACGCGCATTTAACGGCGCTGGTGCTTTGCCGTCCGTTGCCGTCAGCTGGCTGACGACAAAGCGCCAGCCCGTTATCCCTTGGCACGTGGTGGGCCCGGGTCCATGTAGGCCGTCAGTCGCCGGTTGCCGTCAGCCTGGTGAGACTTTGCCGTCAGCCAGCTAACGGCTTTGAAACAGCTGACGGCAGAGCTTTTTTTGCCAACAGCTAATTCTTTGCCGTTAGCTTTTATTCTAGCTGACGGCATGGCAATCTTTGCCGTCAGCCCCGATAGAAAGCTGACGGCTAAGTTGGAAGCTGACGGCAAAACTCTTGTTTCCTGTAGTGCTTACACGTAGGAGTCTCCAACCTTTTGTTGAAAATTTGCTAAAGTTCATCCTTTTGGTTCTCATATATTAAAATTTAATAAACATCATTTGTTCTACAAGAGTTTTATCCACTTTTTATTAAATATCCCTTCGAATTTGGTGATCCCGAATAAATGACTATCATCCTATCTCTTTTTATGAACATGTTCGGCCATGTCTCCGGACATTTGATGATGTCCATTTCAACCAATCTCGTTGAAGTTGCCTAAAGCTTTGTACAATACAAGATGCTTACGGAAGATGCTTAGAGAAATATTTTTTTTGTTTAAACATCGATACTTACTTTTAAAGGGTAGAAGCCTAATTAAACATTTTTTCTATATAAATAAGCACTTATGCTAGTGAGAAAATCACTTTATTTGATAAACATCTAGATATTAACTCCGACCCATATTAACGTACTTAACTTTGTCTAGATTCGTATATATCTAGTTAAATATTTAGACTAGATGCATGTGTATGTAAACAAACTTAAGTACATTAATATGAATCGGAGGGAGTACTACATTATGGGACTGAGGAAGTACTTATCTAAGCGTCTTGCATCCCTTCTGTACACTGCGTCAAGGAATGGAGTTTTTGAACTTGAACTGCACACACGCTCTAAATAAATACCGTGGAAAACGGCCGGCCGGATTAAATGGAGCCGGACCAACCCGTGTTTGACGACACACCTTTCCACGGCCTGACAGACGCGCGCGCATGCTGCTGCCCAAGAAAGAAAAACCGAAGCGACGGGCCACAACGAAGCGCCGTCTCAGCTCCTCGACCCCGCCCCACTCGACGTACGCGCACACACGCTGACAGGCGGCCCGTCACCACCCGTGTCCCCAGCTGCCATCGACCGGGAACGGCCGCCGGGACGACCAATCGGGACGGCAGCCGGCCGCATTATTGCCTATCCGGACGGAGACCATCTCCACCACCCACGGGAAGGAAACGCCAGGGAACCCAGCCGTGCGGGGGCGCCTCCTCCACTCTCTCCTCCCACTCCTGCCGCCGCCGATGCTCTCTCTTCACTCTTCAGCTCCTCCTCCGCCGCCGCCCCCTCTTCCTCTTCCCCGGGTAAGCATTAGCAAGACCCCCCCTGGATTCGTTTACAGTAGCATTTTCGCTTCTGCTAAGATATGCTGGAGCACACATTTCTTTCTGCTATGTGAGTTTGTTTTCAAGATTGTTCCACATTTGGTTAAAATGTAGTTTCTCTCCTTGCACGCACAGTAGGATTGCCTAGAAGTGCAGAAGATTTGCACCGTGAAGTACTTAAGGAGTAGGAGTAGTTTTTTTTAAAGGCTACTTTTAGTCCATGTTTTGCTTCATATGCTGACGAAAATTGGGGCTCTGCATTTATTTTCTTTCCTGGGTTTGTCTAAATCGACACCAGTTTGGATGGGCGTGACCAGGCAATAACCTCATAGTGCAAGAATGGGCTAGATTTACAAATCAAAGGCACACACTAATCTAGTGAACGAAACACTGAAGCGAAGCCCAACTGAAGCTGAGCTGGTTCATGCTGTCCGATTTCACACACCACCTGCACTTTTCTGCTCCCTTTGATATACAGTATATGCTTGTGCATCGTGTGGTTTTTTTTCTTTTTTTAGAAAAGGGGAAAGCCCCAGCCTCTGCATCGATTGATGCACACAGCTTTTATTGCAATATCTTTGTAGTTCAGATTTTACATCTCAAGAAATAAAATATCCAACAATAACACCCAGAAAAGTCAATAAAAAAGAGGCTTCTTAAGCAACTTTTAGTCTTCTTAGGCGTCTTGTATTCTTCTAGACAGTCGCCAGGTACCCCGGGTATAGATATCCGAAGCGACCGCCTCCAGTCGGGTGCATCGTGTGCTTATACTGCCATTTGCTTGGTTCTCAGGACAGGTGAAGTGCTCAGCTATGTTTCTCATTGACCGGCCGCACTTGAGCTGAATCGACCTCGCCGCAAATCGCTTGATAGTTTCAGTGGAAAGTATACAAGGACTTTGAAGCAATGATCTCATCTATCAGCTTACTTGACAGTTCCCACCAGCTCATTAACAGACTCTGCAGAAAATGCTGGCCAAGTAACTCACGTTCAGCACTGAGCATGCATTCAACCGCGAAATCTGGGGGTAAGAGCATGAGGATAAAGATGGCACTTCTCATACCCCATGCAACCGACTTCAAGAGGAACCA
Source organism: Bromus sterilis (assembly GCA_950022295.1). NCBI lineage: Eukaryota > Viridiplantae > Streptophyta > Magnoliopsida > Poales > Poaceae > Bromus > Bromus sterilis. The sequence goes on from OX465596.1 coordinate 15,139,864, forward strand.
CCAATCCCACGAGGAAGACAATGTGTTCTACAAATTAGTTTACCGTCTCCCCGAAAGCCTTAGCTGGCTGTTGGTGCCACAAGAAAGGGCTAAGAAACCAGTCAGAAAGAAGAAACAGCACAAGGAAGGGACTGTGCCCACTAACCGGTTTGGTGTGATCTTGGAGTGGGAGGGAGTTGTTGTGGAAGACGATGACCCTGATCTGGAGCCCCGGGTGTGGTATGTGTTGTCACTCGAAGAGGCGAAGTCTTTCCCTCCAGATGAAATGCTCAAGGAAATTGAGGGAATGAGAACTGACCAAGCCATCTCAGAAGTCTTAAGTTGGTCCAAAGATCCAAAAGAAATCAAGAGGCTAGCAGAACGTAAGGAGGTAATATATCAGAAACTCCATGGCAGGTTCTACCAGCTGCGGCCAGGTGCTCTTGATTTCCTGAACACCCTTGTGGATTCTGATATTCCAGTAGCATTAATCGCTTCTCGCCCAAGAATGAGCCTGGAAGATGGCATAAAAGCTGTTGGCCTGCAGGGCTATTTCGACGTTTTAGTGGCGGCAGAGGACTTCCGCCGGGGGAAGCCCGACAGCGAGATGTTTGAGGTTGCAGCAGAGCAACTTGGTCTTGAGCCTGATTTGTGTCTTGTGATGGGCAACTCAAACTTGACGACGGAGTCTGCGCATGCTGCTGGGATGAGGTGTGTGGCGGTCGCAAGCCGGCACCCTGCTTATGAACTCCGCGCCGCAAACCATGTCGTCAGATGGCTCGATCAGCTCTCTGTTGTTGACCTGCAGAGGCTTGCCGATGGTGAGGTTCTTGGGAGCAGGGGCAGACGATCTGACATGGACATGGAGATTGTGATCGAGGAGTGATGTTTCTGCAGGCACTATCCACTACTACTAAATATATATAACCATGTTGTAACTTCAGTACTGCATTACAGCATTTTGTGACAGACCTAGTGTAGCAAATCAACGCTCACTTGGTTTCTTGTAATGCATAACTGAAACTCATCTAGCTGAGATCCTTTTAATCATCAGAGGAGTTGTACACGTAAGGAAACTTCCCACGATGTAAGTCTTTTGCTGTGTATACATATGTTTACCACTTCTAGTTTGTTCCTCTGGCTTTTCAGAGATGAGCACTAGAATTTTTTAGTACTCCTGCTAATATTGGTTACCCATGAAGAACTGAAAATGTGTGCAGGGTTTTATTCACAGAAAGAGCTGATGCCCAGTTCTACCGTACTGATAAAGCTACATAATTCCAGCCTTGCAGGATCCCATGGGTATTACGCTAGCATTCATTGTAGCCATCAGCACATCAGGTACTCAAGCATAATCGCAGTAGTCTAATAAGCTAATACTCCCAGTTCTGGCATACATGATTCTGAATGTTTGTGGCCTTGTTATCATCCGTATCATTCTGAGTTGATGTGTGAAATTCAGAATATGGAGAGTTGGTTAATGTTTATTATCGACAGTTTAAATGGTTGATGATTGCCTGTTTTCTTCCTCTTTTCTGATACCCATTACAGATTTAACCTTTCATATCATGTAAGGCAGGATATTTTCTATGCATACATGACATTTTTTATTTGTAGAGAGGATACTTTCAATAGGTTAGTTCATAATTTGTCGTGCGAGGGAGTGCAAGCAATGTGAAATATGTGTACTGTTATAGTCGACCGAACAGCGTATGAAATGAAATTGTAATCTCACAATATGTGTATAAGGAGCTAAAATCTTGTAGCCTTTGGAGCACTTTTTTTGGGTTCATACCAGAAGAATGCAATAACTGTTAAATAGCCGATGATGATGAAGTCAGTTAAAGATATATCCTGAGAGGACCATGAAACTAAGTCAAGTAGGGTTTCTTTTAGAGGAAGTAAAATATGTAAGGTTAGAGTAGAACTAGCCGAAGCTTTCGGGAAGGTTAGGCCTCCATTAGCATTCTATTGAGTCATTGTTTGGCAATCTCCCAATCAACGAGACAAATACTTAGCACATGAGAAGGATCACAAGAGGGGTACCTCAGAAAGTGTCTTCAATCTGACTTATCTTAACAGAGTTCATATTTCCAATTGATGATAGCTTACCTAATTTCTTACTCAATGTAGCAGATTGGTTGGCAAAACAACTTACGATGATCAGGATTTTTACTATTCCTACGAAGCGAGGGAGGACCGAGGCCTAGGATTAGGAATTGGAATCTTCACAATGCGGACCCTCAAATTGTTTGCAAACGTCCTGATCGCGTTGTACCAATGCAGTTTGCAATTCAACGCGGTCCTGCATTTGTTCGCGGACTCATTTGTGCGTCCGTTTTCTGAAAAATCAAATGCAAACAGGGGGAGACTTTGCGAGCGTTCAGATATGAAAGTGCATTTATTCCTAAATGATGTTTTGGTATTATAACAATGTGGTTAGTGAGATAATGATGATTACTAAAAGTATGATCACAGGTCAATGGTCTCTAGGTGGTTTATCTATTTTTGGCACCCTTCACACATACAACCTTCACTGGCTCAATTCGGCGCACATTGTTCTTTTGCAAAAGAAAGAAGATGGAGCGGAAGGGATCTCCGATTGTGGACCCATTAGTCTCATCATGTGTTGCACAAATTATTGCCAATGTGCTTTCCATGAGGCTTAGCACGCACATGAACAAGGTTGTCTCCAATGCCCAAAGTGTCTTCATCAAGACATGAAACATCCATGATAATTCCATGTACGTGCGTAATCTCGCTAGACCGCCTACACAAGAGCAAGACATCATCCCTCCTCTTTAAGCTTGACATTCACAAGGCTTTTGACTTAGTCAAATTAGAATACATTTCGACCTTCTTCAACGCATGGATTCCCCAATAGATTCACGGGTCGGAGATCATGACTCTTCTTGGCTCGTCATCTTCGAAGATCCTCTTGAATAGTATGTCCGTCCCGCCGATCAAGCAAGGGAGGGGTCTTAGGCAGGGAGACTCTCTCCCCCTTCCTTTTCATCATTGCTATCTACCCACTCTATTATCTTCTTGAGTTGGCGATGAGGAAGGGATTACTTCACAAGATTCGAGGGAGGAGATCCTTGACTTCACTCTACACGGATGACGCGACGATTTTCGTGTCCCTCATCAAAAGGGACATCGACAACCTTTCCACAATCCTCCAAAACATTAGGGAGATCATGGGACTGTGCACCAACTTTCATAAGAGCTTCATTGTGCCAATCCGCTGCAACCATCTTGAGTTAGACCCAATTCTGCAAAGCTTGTCAACTTCTAGGACCTATTTTCCTGTGAGATACTTGGGCATCCTCTTGTCCGTTTGGTAGCTAAAGAAGGCATGCCTTTAATTCCTGGAGGATAAAGTTGCTAACAAGCTCGTCACTTATGAGGGTCAGAACATCTCCTCGACTGCCCGCACGTCGCTCGTCAAGTCCACCATCTCCTCCCAAGCAGTCTACTCATCACAACGCTTGTGCTTCCGGCAAGCTCCCTAAACAACATGAAAAAATGGTGAGGGCTTTCCTTTGGACCGGCTCCGACAACACTACGGGCGCAAAATGCAAGGTGACATGGGATATGTGGTCTGCCGACCTCATGAGTTTGGTGGTCTTGGGGTCCTCAACACTGACAAGTTAGCTCGGCCTTTGAAATTGTGTTGGCTATGGCATCAATGAAAAAGCTCGAACAAACTCTAGGTGGGAATGGGAAACCTGTGTGATGAGGCGGATCGTGACTTCTTCTACACTTCAACTTCTATTACTATGGGAAATGGCGTGCCAACCCTTTTTTGGACCTCTCCGTGGCTCATTGGGCGGAGGCCAAGAGATATTTGTCCTCTTATTCATGAGGCCTCTCTCCGCTAGAATTTGTCAGTCAAGGAAGCAATTCATAACTCCGACGACATTGTCTCCTTTTGAGAACATATCCCAGTTCCTCACTCTCTTGACTCTCGTCCACGACTTCCACCTCAACGTGCATTCCGAGGACGATATCACATGGAAGCACTCTCCTTGTGGGCACTACTCCGCCGCCTCTTCTTATGGGGCACAATTCCTTTGTTTGGTCTCCTCCCTCTAGAGCTCTCGATTTGGAAAGTATGAGCTCACCTAAGGTAAATTTTCTCTTGCTTGGTTGGCTATCGAAGATCGTATTTAAACCGTTTATAGACTGGAATGAAGGTGATGGATAAATTGTGGCCTTTGCCCCCTATGCGAAAAGGTCCAACCGTCCAAGAGAGCAACGACCACCTTTTTTCCTATATCGGTTCACACTTAGGTTTTGGGATTTGGTCATTCGGAATTTTAGCATCACGAACCTGGACACATCTTCTTGGCATGCTTGCACTACTACCAATGGAGTGGTGGACGTCCGATATCGGTGGGCGCTCCAATGCCACGAGCGCAACGTCAGAGTCTTCATCCGACCTCCGGTCATCCTAAGCATTGTCGTAACCAAACTTTGGGTATAAGAGGGTGCTAAGATTCTATTGTAACAAACTTTGTTATTAAGTTAAAAGAACTTTATTATCTTCTTAACCAATAGATGAGGCAAAATTTTAAGTTCTTAGCAACACAGCCGCCCCTTGCCCTATCACAGCCGCCAACAACCCTAGCCACCCGGCCGCTGCCTCCCGCCGGCGCCGCGCCGGTCCGCCTCGTCTCCGATGGCCTTAGGGCCATGGCGGCGTGGTGGATCCTGGCTCTTGCCGGCGGGAGGGCTTCGTTGTTAGTTGTTTCTCTAAGATTTGTTAGGGTTTGTATCTTGTTTAGAAAGATGAGATGGCGGCGGCTTTCTAAAAATGGAATAAGGTTCTTCCCGTCTAGCTTCCATTCCGGTGGTGCATCTAGTATCATCAGTGGGCGTGTGGAGATGTGTCTCCGGCAAATTTATCCTTGGTGGATTTGCTCGGATCTGGTCTTAGTTCATTTACGTTCGTGTGTTTTCAGGTTGAGTCCTTTTGATCTACGTTACTCTTCAATGGCGGCGGTTGCTGTTCTGGTGTGCTGGTCCTATGGGGCCTTAGCACGGCGACTTCTCGATTGTCTACTACAACAAGTTTTGCCCGACTCCGGTGAGGGAGGGGCGATGACGACGGCGCGTCCTCGGCTCGCGTCAGTGCTTGTAGTCGTCGCTAGGTGGTCTACGGATCTGGATGTAATTTGTATTATTTCTGATGTTCGTTGTACTACTGTAATTGAAGATGAATAGATCAAAAGTTTTTTCGAAAAAAAAACAGACGAGGCAAAATTTACACCTCCGTTTCGAAGGAAAAAAAAAACCCGCCCGGGAACGGGAGAGCCAGCCGGCTGGCGACGCACTGCCCCGCGCGTGTGCGACAAGCGTGTCCCACCCGGCACGTACCTGCTACGACCGGAGCCAGGACGACACGGCGCGGAGCCAGGCACGTCCGCATCCCCGCCGGAACGCACGCACGGACAAAGAGGCGAAAAGAACGGACCAAAAGTACACATGACAGGGTCGGGCTCGGGCGTGCATGGCCACGAGCCGGCGACGTGGGCGATCAGCACTCACCAGCCGGCCGGCCGCCGTCGACCGGACGCTCCTCGCTCTCCCCGGCGCCTCTTCAAGACTCCCTACGAACGATCGAGATGCCACGTGAAGAGCATGGGCGAGACTGGTGGACACACCGCGCGCTCTCGTGACGCGCATCGTGCGCCCATGATCACATGATTTCATGTGGATCCAATAATCGGGAAATCCTTTTGTCACCTTCACATTACTGCATGCACAACCCAACGAAAGACATCCAATAATGTGTGTGTGCGTGCGTGCCAATCTACAGTAGTAGCAGCAGCAGCTGCATCTATCCTTTGTTCATCGCCTGCGTATGGCTTTCTGAAGCGCCTCGCTGATCGTCCCAGGCGCCACGGCGCCGACGCCGGCGAACTGCAACAAATTCACCAAAGAAAACCACATCAGTAAATAAATAAATCGATGGGCATGTCAGTTCTAAGCTTCTAATGCCAGATCGAACCTAGTCGTCTAGCAGACCTGAGCCTTGATCTTGAGGGCGAGGAGGCCGTCCGGCGTGGACGTGCGCACGGAGAGGACGTCCAGGCAGAGGCTCTTGATGGCGTCGAACACGCGCGCCATGACCTCCTCCTTCCACCGGCATTGCACCTCCACGAGCACCTCCTTGTCCGTCACGGCGACGTTGACGACGCTGCTCGGGCCGTCGTCCCTGGACACCACCACCCTTTCCGCGTCTGCGTCATCCCCGCCGAGGAGCTCCGACGCCTTTCTCTTGGATCCGACGTCCTGTCGTCTCCGGACGGTCGGTCCCGACGGCGCCCTGCTGGCTTCCAGCTCCTCTACCCTTTGCTCCAGCTCTCTCAGATAGGCTATCGTCTCGGCTAGAATGGATGCCTTGTCCACCTGCAATGACATTTTTTTTAAATTATTTGGTGAAGAAGGAAAAGTAAATAAACACTTGGGTGTAACGCCGTACGTTCTCAATCAAGAAGTGAAAATGACCTTGTGAATGGACGGGACCATCGACTTGAGAATGAGAAACATCTCGTTGAGCTTCTCCCGTCGCCTCCTCTCCGAAATGACGTGGTTCTTGGTGTTGCCACTTTCATGAGCCCTCGCCGTGCCGCCGCCGCCACGGTTATTTGCCCATGCACCGCCGGCCAGAGCTTTCTTCAGTAACTTCTGTGACTCCCCGGCGACCGACGCAGCCCCGTAGTCTTCCCCTGAGTCACACGATCTATTCCAAGCCACAAAGCACGACGAGCGACACGATTCAACGGAGCTTAAAATGACTTCACCGTCAGTGATCGCGTCCGCCGCAGGGGCCGGTGGCGCTCCCGGAGAAGAGACGACCTCGAAAGACCCGTCCATGATCCAGTTTTCCTCGAGGGCGGCGCCCACGTCCAGCTCGGCGCAGAGGCCGTAGAACTCGTTGATCTCCTTTGTGATCCGCTCAAGGCTTCCGTCGGACAGGCGGTCGACCTCCCCTAGCTCGGGTTCGCCGGAGATCATAGCGTCCATGGTGTTACGATCGAGGTCTTCGAACACGATGTCTTCTTCGCCAGCATCGTCTGCTGATGGGCTGGAGATCGTCTCCTCCGGCTTCGAGGGTGGTGGGAACTGCAGGTCCCAGAAAGATGTGCCGATCAGGCTCACCATGTCCCTGTCCTCCAAAACCTAGAAAATGGATAGATAACACTCTATGTTATTTATGTTAGATTTCTTCGAAGGAATCAATCAGTATATACAGATTGAAATAAGTGAACAAACATACTAAATATGTTTATATACATCTGATATAGGAAAAAAAATACAACATCTCATAGTGTTTTAGCAAAGATATCGCTGTAGGGGGGGGGGGGGGGGGGGCACTACTAGATCCTACCACCAAAGACTATATATCAGGAAATTTCCCTCCTACAATAGGTTCAATGAAATTCCAGAAAGCCGGGACTCGAGGTTGTTTTCCAAGCCAACATTGTCATGAAATACTTCCTCGGGACAGGAATGCTAATGGAGCCCCGTACGCTTAAGAGAATGAGTAGTGTCACTTTTCCATGAACAACTCGGCATCTCACATACCAAAATGCCACGTCCAATTTGATCACACTACACGTGTGAAAGAGGCTACCAATCAATCCACATTCTATATTTCCATGGTGACAGAATCATGCGAACACATGGCACAAGTTGCACTCGACATCTTTGTTTTTCTTTACTTTTTGCTTTCTCCTTTAGTTGTGTGTATCCTGGATGTCTTGCGACATATTATAGGTGCAGAGGCTAGGTGTAATTGGTATCTTTCATGATATTAATATATTCACTTTTTCAACAAAAAAAAATGCACTTGGTAAGGAAAGAAGTCCCCGACAGCATAAGCCATCCTACCACACCTATCAAAAAGGATGACTCAAACAAATCCATCAAAGCACATGTTGGAATCACGAGTTGTCATTCATGTCCACCATCCTATGAAAATGGAGCTACAATACGAGTTGACATCGACAAGATCCAGAGGAAGAGATACAAACTAGAGGGCGGTGGTGACGGTTAAGTTTATGCCATTTGAGCCACCCTAGAAGATGGATTTCCATCGCATTCATAAACGCCAATCCATAGATTATTCTCCTTATGTGCCTTACGGTGAACAATTTACGTGTGTGCCCTCGCCAATCGCTCCCCTGTCCTTGATTCCATATATGGGGCCACCCTATTTTCAGTTGAGTATGCCACACCAAACTGTAGGACTTATTTCTTTGAGATTTGTCCGTAACACTAGCAAAGCTCGGGAGAGAATGGAAGGAGAACAAATTTGCACGACAATTGACATGTCAGCTAGAGTGCATCATTGGGGATCCATGCTCTAGTGAGCCTGATTTTTAAAAATAAACAAATAATACTTGCAAGCTTCAAAAAATTATGAAAACCAAATCTACATGTTATATAGATCTATTCTACACATGTGAATCCTTTGGTTAAGAAATACTATAACATGCATGTGAGATGCACAAAAGACAAATGCGTGGATCTGGAAATAATAGTACAACTATCTTTTGCTATTTCTAGATCCACATATTTGTCTTTGTTTGTCTACCCACATATGGAAAGATGTATTGAATAAAAATGTATACATACATAGGACCACTTTTTTTCTTTTAAGTTTTTACCGATGAGGCTCCATGCATGCAGCCCGGATTCGATCACTTTTGCATTTTTGGTAGTTTGTCTTAGTTCGCGCCGAGAGGAAAGAACCACAATTCATACGAGACAGACTTGAAAAACATGTACTCTTCCCGATTCATAATAAATGTCGCTCACCTAATACAAAATTTGTACTGACTTAGTATATAATGTGTGACACTTATTATGGATCGAAGGGAGTAACTAACAATTAGTATTCCGTTCATATTCTTTCAAACAGAAGTGCATATCATGTGCTAGATGCGACGAAAACTCACAGTATCTGTTGTCCCGAGCTCAAGCACACCACCCATCATGGGAATGCAAGCGATTGTCTGAAAAATGTGACCCAAGACACACGTGCAGTTGGGGTCAGAAATCTGAACAGTATACACAGGAGAGATACTACTACATGCATTGGGTGCATGACGCGCACTAACCTGGATCGACGCCGTCTGATTTAACCGGCAGTTAGAGAGAGCGCCAAACACAGTGGACATCATGATATTATTAGTTCAGAGATTCAAAATACATAAGATTAATCAGATAGTATATGGTAGAGGGAGAGCTTGAGTGTGATTAAACGTAGGTACCTTTGCTAAGAGCGCGCGTTTGAAGGTTTTGGTGTCTGCGAACTGAGCATTGCACAGCCAAACATGTTCGTTGCTCGCGAAGCTTCTGCCTGGCAACCTGACAGTGCATCCAAATAACAAATTACCACTAGATTTTCTTACCAAGACAAGTTACTGTAGGTGCACTAGATCTTCGTACCCTTGGCCAGGCCGGAAGGCGTAGCTCATGCAGACGGTGTAGTACCACTCGGCGTCCCCGAGGTCCTCCGGCGAGAGCGAGGCGGCGGGCCGCCTGGCCCGGTGGTCGCACTCGCCGGAGAGGAGAGACTCGTAGAGCTCCCGCAGCTGCTCGCTCCTCTGCAGGACGAGCTGGTCGGCGGTGAGGTCCGCCGAGCTGGTGACCTTCCTCGTCTTTATCTCGCCGTTGTAGAACCCGTCCATCCACGTCAGAACCCTACACAAGAAACGGCCTCGTATAGTAAGAGGAAAGGAAACCGCTTCTATCTGAGGAACTGGCGTCACTAGCTCAATTGCTCATCAATTTTGTTGTATTATTACCCTGGCCGGCTGGTTGAAATGGACCAGAATATGGCGTAGCTCCAGCTGATGCTCCTCACGGCAGCGGCGAGCTGGCTGCTGAATTGCTTCCCCGGCGGCGGCAGGGCGGGTTCATCCTGATTCGGAGGAACTGGCAGTGGCAGCGCCATCACCACACACTGTTTGCTTCCTTCCTTCATATGCATGCAAATGAGGAGAAGTTAGAGCAAGCAAGAAAGCAAGAAGAATAGTACGAGTACTAAGAATCTCCTGGCCAGATTTTTCAACGAAGTTTTTCTCTCTTGTTCTGATGCTAATTCAGAAACTCTATGTGGTCAGGTTTATTTCTCAACCAAGACTATAATGAACAAACTAGCTCGAACAAAACTAAGATAGTACTCCCTCCCAATGATGCCTGCTATTAGATGCATGTTGACTAGATAATCAAGGTAGCCATGCATGAGTGGAGGAGAAGCTTGCAACGAAAAGGCAGTTAGAGGATTACTTGAGCTGCGGAGACCAAGGAGCTCCGAGGCCAACCTGTCGTGATGAGAGGAAGATGGAGCTGCTATATTTTGCAATGTGCCAAGAATCCTGGGCATGTTGTTATATAGATCTTGCACCAGCAAAGTACTGTTCGGCCGGGCACCACCGCACCAGCAAGCATACATATAATTAAGGCCGTCGCTTTCAGCTAGCTAGCTAGTGTGGTGTGCCTGGTTTTGTCACTGCTTGGTAGAATTGGAGTGAGATGCACGGAGGCATCACTTTGACGGTGAGGTGACTGGGGTAAAAAGAGAGAGTAATAAGTCAGTCGTAGGGCCAATAGGAACAGTAGGATGGACGTCGACGCACAAGGAAACGGCGAACATCACGCGCGGCAATTGGTGTCACCAGGAGTAGCGTGTTGACATTCTACCAAGACTACTATACTTAGTCTAGTAACCAGAGTGTAACTGTGAAATGGGCTTGTACATGTGTTCTAGGCTTCTAGCTCGTTCTTTCTGTGCCCCCACCAAGGAATCTACATCAGCATCTATATTATCATCCTTCCCGCTTTTATTTTTTATGAAAGAAATGGCAAAAGCTTTTGGTAATTCAAATACGAGTCTGGGCTCATAAGCTTCTAATGAATAGTAAATTCAAAAATTATATTAAAAAAATTAGGCATCCAAAATGCTCATGTTCACAAGGTGCATGCAAAATTTCGTGATGTTTGGACATATGAGGATATCATGGCAAAAAAACACAAAACTGGCTCCGAATATTGTTTTGTTTTTCAAAGTTTCTCGAACACCCGGAATTTGTTCTTTTTGTCATGAGCTCTTCGGATTTTCAAACATCATAATTTTTTGCGTGAGCTTTGTACATATGAGCATCTTGAATGTCTTCCACATTTTTATATTTTTTACTAACCTTTTTGAATTTACTGTTCATGCTCAGGTGCATCTGCACCTGGGCAACAAATCACCGCTCTCAAAAGCTTTGCCATGTTTCATTCATGAGGGTGTTTATGTACATAGCAAGGTTGTAGCCATAGAAGGGATTACTCTTCTAGGACCTCAACTTTAAAACTACGCGCCCCAACCTTAACCCAAAGTCCGGTTTCTTTCTTGATGTTGGCAAAGATGACGGTTGACATGCATGGTGGCCTTGGACATAGTACCACCTCGTCAAGTGAGCACATCCCATCAACTCGGCACAAGATCGAAGGCATTCCAATAAGGGGGATCAAGATCATACCTTCTAAGCCAACGATTGACCATGTTCCAAATCCTCACAAAGAAGCAACATTTAAAAGGGAGGTGGCCGCTGTCTCCAGTTCTCGCTTGCAAAGATGATAAGTACCACAATTAGACCATCTTCGTTGACTCAAGAAGTCGGAGGTCAAACCTAGTTTTGTGAGAGAATCAATGTGAGTAGCTTGTATTTAGGAGGTGCACAATGCTTCCAAATGGCGGGTTTTTGGACAGTTGAGTGATTATGTGAATTAGCCCGAGTAAGCGCATGCGACTAACTAGCATGAGTTGGTCAAGTTTCCAAGCAATTGACTCTTACACACCCCCATGTAGGTAAATGTGCTTCAAGAGCTCCCAAAGATTGGAGAATTGGTTGATGTAATCAAGCGACGTGCCGCTAGGAGTGTCAATTTGGTTTACCCAACTATTGTTGAATAAAGCAAGCTTGGCATTCATATCCTTTTCCTTGACGCCTCGTAAATAAGGGGAGCAATGTCCAATGTGCATGCGGAAAGGTCACTGATCTAGGCAAGTCCAAAATTTCGCATTATCGCCACCCCCAATAGTATATAGTAGTACCTGGGTTTTGATTTTCAGATCTCATTTTTTTTCACCCCAGACCGAGATGGCTGAATTTCGGCCATTTCAAAAATTTCGGCCGAAATTTGACCAAATTTACCGAAATTGACTAAAATCAGAATTTTTTGTTGATATTTTTTACCCATGCCGAGATGGCTGAAATTTGATTTTTTTCGGCCGAAATTCAAAACCCTGAGCAATACTAGAAGACAAATGATGTATCATTTCAAGACAACACATCCATTGTTATCGAGCATAAAATTTAACAAGGAGAAAACCGGAATATCCTTCCATTTGTGCCTTGATTGGTTTTAAGTTGAGTTTAGGCATTTCTTCCAAAAAGGGAAAACAATTGGTTCGAAACCACCCGAACATTTGTGTGATGCTTTACACTACTGTCAGATGCCAATAAATATACTCCCCAAAAAATGATATTTTCTTGATGATTTTTAAAATGAGTGATATATATTATTTTGTAAAATGCAATAACGTGAGATGAATGTCCATGTTTGTCTGAAACCAGACATTAAACAGATCAGGATAAATGTCCATCTGATAACATTGAACTATGACCATATATACATATCTACCTTTGTGTTCGATTTGATCCTATGACTGAGGACGCCGTGCCCTCTAGACAGCCAAACGTGCTCAAAATGCAGTCAAATCGTGGAAGCTATAGACAAGTCACGGTCATTGTGGCCACATCAAATCAAAGTTGAAAACGACCGATTTGTAAGCTAAGCAATACTGTGCATTGGTGTAAATACATGTACGGCGAGTCATCAAAGTTATGAGCGTGTGGTGGGAGCAGACATTCACAAACGGCTGAAAGACTCTTGTAGCGACGTGAGCCACTCCACATCACCAGTGTCTGCTACTGACCTTTTCTTTCAACATAAATGGTTTCATTTTGTTATGTGTTGAATTAGATGGAAAATCACCATTAAGAAAATGGAACAGTCAGAAACATACATGATACGGAAGCCGATCATCCAACCGTAAGCGCATCTGTTCGCCAACAGTTTAACAAAAAATACGGTAAAGTCGTATAAACTCGAATGGATTTCATTCATATTCGAATATAATTTACATAAATTGGTCATATTTCATGCAAACCGGATGGTTTTCATAAAAAAAACAGATTTTAACCTAGTCTAAATCTAAACAGGTATCATGCACGGAGGTCGTGAGTTCGATGGAATTGAAATTGTTTCAATGTTGCTCCTAGAATTAACACTCAAACATGGCCGTCACGCACGGAGCAAGCCTGCCGTGTTCTACTCTTACTCTGAGTCATCTCCCGCTGTTTGTCGGACTCTGGTGGAAGTGAGGTCCACAATCAACATGGACATGCCTTCTTTGGAGATGCCCAGCGCGGTTGTTGTTTAGGAGGCCGAGTTGTCCACGTTGTCGTCCGCAATCACTCGAGATGCCTCCGTGTCCCCCGCCGTAAGGGATGCTTTATAGCTGTCATGTTCATGACGAGCGTCCTCGTGTACAGTGCCTGTTTTTGTTCGATGAAGCTCAGGGTCTGCGCCCCCATGTCCGACAAGACCGCCCCGCTCGCTCTATCATCGTAGATTTGGGTTTCCGCCCACTGTTGCTGCTCGAGGAGGTCCATGTTGTACATCTGCTCCACCCGAATATATCGGAAAGTTGAAAGCGACGACGATGTTGGGTCCTCCACCATGACGGCGTCGAAGTGGGCCCACGCTTAGCCCGTGGTGATGCCGTCACGGGCCAAAGCTCGGTCTTGGCATCTGACACCTCCTCCATCATCGTCGTCGTCTCCTCCTTGTTCAACTCTGGTGAACTCATCGGCAAGCCGGTCTCTATGCGCTGACCATGCCGGGCTTGTCAACTACCCACCAGACGGACCAACTCGTGTTCATGCTCCATCGACAGGCTATCCCACGTGGCTCTAGAACTCGTCATCATGGCGCAAGTGTAGAATGGGCAGAGGATGGGAGGCGTGTGAATAATGCAGTGCGCGACCGCGTTCAAATAGTGTGACAACGATGGCGTCAATTCAATGCCTCCTTGAATGCAGGGCACCGTACTGGGGTTCTCGATCGCCACGCCTATTCAATGCCTGCAGATGGGCAGACTGATTGTCGGTTTCATCTCGGCAGATAACCGTCCCATCTCTTGTCTTCGACATTGAACAGACGCGAAAACCGGATCTACGACACCAGTGACCGATCGTGTTGTTCTAGACTGGCATCCAATGAGCGGTAGCGGCCGCTCAATCGGCATGAATGTGCGGAGACAATCAAACTAAAGCAGAGCTCTGTATAATCCATTCCGACCGTCAAACTCAAGGAGGACCGAAGCTTGAAAGGTTGACACGAATAAGAAGTGCCCCTATCCATCTAAGCGCCACACCTGAAAGGAGTAAAAACCCAAATTTATCTACTTGCCGAAATAGAGGTATCCAAATTCCCCTCCCGCCACTGGTCGACAAAGGAGACGGTGGCGGGGGAAGGTGAATCCACTAATTGCGGAGATCGAGGGAAGGAATATTGTGCCTAATCGGTTTGCGAGAGATGAAAGAAATACTTTCTCTCCAATACCACCACTAAATCGAGCACTATATCTAAACTAGTTTGTGGATACTGATACGGGAATTAGACATCAAACCTTAGCACTATATATACAAGGACAATATATACAAAGTGTGATCAGATTTGGTTGAACTGATGGGCCTTAATTACCAGGAAAGTATATATGCACGCATGGTGGTAACTGAAGCATGGCATGTTTCACTTAATTTGACCCAAACAGCTGCTGGTTAGGGCTGTGAACGCGTGTCCCGGCTGATGACCGGTGGACTTGTCGTGTCGTTTGCAGCGAAGACGACAAATTACACCACTGTCACCACGCGCGAAAACTGCACGGAGGTGGTGACTGAATAGCGCGGCCTTCTGTCTTGTTCTCCTTGGATTGGACGTCCACTTTAGCCTCCACGTTTGGAGCTTGGACATGACGGCTAAGTGAAGTGCCGACGGTGGCCACCATTACGTGTCTACTGTCCGGTGGTTTTACTACATATCCATGGCTCTCCAGTCCACCTTCATCTGGAAGAAAAGAAACGGAACAATGGCCAGCATGTTGCGCCGACGAGATGGGTAGTTAGCAGAGTACGAGGGTAACATGCCACCGAGACATGGACAGATATGGACTGGACGAAGACGAACGGGCGTCCTTGGAGCAGACAACGACGCTACGTACCTTAGAAGTTAGACCTGGAGGCTGGAGCTAGCTAGGCCGCGGCGCTGTCGGTCGAAAGGCAAATTGGCTTCCTTCCACCTCGCGACGCACGTGAGACCCCGGGAGCGCCTACGTAGCCTGGCTTTGGTCATATCTACAGTGCTTTTTGTCCGCTGCCGGCCGTGACCTCTGGCGAGAAGAAGAGTCGCCGGAGGTAGATCGTGAGACTCTTTCTTGGCCAGGTCTGGGTCTCTCGCTCTCGCTCTCGCCACGGTAAAGCCCGGATCTGCGGTGATCGCGTTGATTCCTCGGCGACGGCAGTCGCTACCGCCTAGGCCTGCCTGACCAACGGAGAGTTTCAGGCCGCGTCTGTCCAGCATTTCACCGGTCCACGTCGATGGTGGCGACAATGGCGTCGCTCTGTGGACGGACAATGGCAGGACTCAGCAGCAGAAGTAAGTTTCAACTCATGGGCCAAACGGGCAAATTTTATCCCCGATTTCCTGTCGGGGGTGTGGGCTACAGTGGATCCGCTGTTCATGGATTCGTCCTAGTTTGGCTAGTTGTTGATTGATTCGATTCATCATCGCCGCCGGCTGGTGGTTTTTGTTTGTTCGGGCACTAGGCCTCCAGAGCTCCACATGCTCGCTGTAGACGCCGGTCGTACTGCTATGTCTCATTTTGTGCCTCTCTCATTTTGATTACAAAGGAAAAGGAGGGGCCTCATCTACCTGTATTTGCCTTGATATTTTTTGCTTGTGAGACGTCACCTTTCACTGCTGTGCCTTGGCAGGGGATACTTAGATTATTTTGCACAAGCAGGACATGCTTCGGCTAGTTAAGTACAGGTTAGCTAGAAGTTGTTTTGCCACATGCTTTACTATTTGTGTAAGGATCCTAATTCCAAGCGAACCGTCGCAGTAGGAGATCACGAGAGAGCAACTAATTGAGGAATACTTGTTCGCGACCCCGCGCAGCGAACGTTTTTGCTACCTCACAGTGGGACACGTGTCCGGTCCGCAGCGTTACCTTGTGATTTTTTTTTATTTTTTTTTATGTACGTACTCTCAGTGTTTAAAATAGTTTATTGTTTTTTCGGCTTTTCTGGTTTTCGCACGTTTTTTCTTTACGTTTTGGTAAAAAATAATCATATTTAACCTAATTAAGTATAGGTTAGCTAGAAGTTGTTTTGCCACATGCTTTACTATTTGTGCAAGGTTCCTAATTCCAAGCGAACCGTCGCAGTAGATCACGAGAGAGCAACTAATTGAGGAGTATTTGTTCGCGACCCCGCGCAGCGAACGTTTTTGCTACCTCATAGTGCGTCACGTGTCGCTCCGCAGCTTTCCTTCGTGATTTATTTTTATTTTATTTTTGTGTACGTACTTTCGGTGTTTAAAATTGGTTTTTTCAGTTTTAGCACGCTTTTTCTTTACGTTTTGGTAAAAAAAATCATTTTTTTAAAAGATGACACGACCGTACCTCTGCGGAAGGCACAAATGTATTTGCGTGAAAGGTACGCAGCGTGCTCCAGAAAAAGGGAAAAGGGAACCGCCAGATCGCACCACTTGGCATGTGCGGAGCATCACTTATCGAGCACGGAGGGAGTGGACGCGCTCGTTGCTACGAGTACCGCTAGTTAGTGATTTCGAGATCTCGGTTTACTCGTTCACTAGATTTAGATTTAGATATCGGAGCGAACCTCCCAAAGACTTTTTACCTAGACTAATAGAAAACTGTAAAAAAAATCTATGAGATTAATTTTTACCATATGAAACGTTCATATTGAAAAAATGTGTAACTTCACAAAATATTTTCAAAAATATATTTTCATGAGACCATATAAAAATAAAGTCTAGACATTCAAATGCTATTGAAGAAGAAGGATGCAGTGGTAAAACTGCCACCAAGAAAAATGCAACGACAAATTTACCATGCCATTTTTAAAAACTTTATAAAAAAATCATGATGTATAATTAACCTTTCCATGGTCCCAAAACTAAATTTGTGTGGTACGTAAAGTTTATTTTTGTATAATTTACCATCCTACAAAAGAAAAGGATAAATGAGATTTTTTTGCTACCTACTCCCTCCGATCCATAATAAGTGTCGCTCGACACTTATTATGGATCGGAGGAAGTACATTTTATTTATTTATTGTATATTTTTCTAATTTCTGAAAAAAAGATGTGAGATTAGCCGTGCAATCTACAATTTTTACCATTTTTTCTTGCTATTTACTCATCCATGTAATAAAATGAAAAGTAAGAGAATTGGGATCGAATTCTGGTCTCATAGACATGATGCATTTTTTTGATAAAGAATAACCTTTTATTGGTTTAAAATGAAACATCAAGGGGACCCTTATTCTGGCGGGAACGGTTTTTACATCTAATGTGCCAAATCGATCTACACCAAGATCCACACAAACTAATTCAATGGTTCATCAAAGCCAGTGATTAGCGTTTATTAGCTCTAAAAAGTGAATTTCCTATCCTTCACTCCCTATGATTAGCGTTGCGTAAAGGATCTCTTGTGTGCTGATCTACTCGAACATGACATCGGTCAAGAGCTATATATGTAAGAGCATCTATAATCGGGCGACTTAAGTCGTTGCTCGGACTTTTTACCACCCAACCTAGGTCCAAGGGTGGCATAGCCATTCTAAACTTCTCCCTCGTTTTCTTTTTATACGGATGGCAAAATACGTAAAAAAACGTAGATAGCAAGACAAAATATGCAAAATATAGTTAGCATGGCAAACAAAAATTGACCTGGAAATTTTTGTGTGTTGGACCATGCAAAATTGTTTATCATAGCAGGGAAATTTAGTTTTACAACATGGAAAATTTAGTTTTCGACCATGGCATTAATTTTTCATAGCATGGCAAATTTAGTTCAGAATCATGACAAATTTAGTTGTAGACCATGATAAATTTAGTCTTTGACCATGCCAATAATACAATTGTCGCATGAAAATTTTAGTTTTGAACCATAATAAATGTCCAAAAAATATTTTTCCTAATCACTTAATATCAAGGAAAATTTACAGTTTCATAATCCTCGGTCAAATAGCATTTTTATAATGTTTAAATAGTGTTTCATAAAGTTTTATGTAATTATATATTTTTATTAAAGAAATTGTGTACTATGCATATTTACCATGTAGATCTTTTATATGGCAGAATTAATCTCATGGAAATTTTTATATTGTTTATGATTATTACTTACAGTAAAACTGAGTCTTTTTTTGGCCCCATTAAAACGCCGCTGGAGGTTGCGTTGGAGCTAAAATCCTAACAAACCCGATAGTTTGTTTAGTAAAACCCAACTGCAACATGCATGTATGAGAATTTTCATTCTATTATGACATTATATTAAACTCATATATTATTTCAAAAACATATTATTTTAAATATTCATTTTTCATTTAATGAAACTTTCTACTAAAATAGTTTGCAAAAATTTCCCACAATAACGTGGTGGACATCATCTAGTATATAAGACGTTTTAGCAAACTAACTTAATTTGCTATAACGTCTTATATAAATGAACGAACGGAGTACATATTAGTTATGTATCTGATAGGTTCTCTGGATTCATGCCAGTTGATCAGTTTCAATCTCATACGTTATTTTAAAATAAGTAACTATGGTTGGTTGCTTGCCATATTATTTGAGATGGAATTTAACCAGCCCTAGAATTTTGTCACATTTTTTTGGCAGCAAGAGAATGTAAGCATTTCTCAAGACACATAGAGGTGTAAACTTTCCCAGATGGTTATTTCAACATATTACATCATATTAGTAATATAGTATAAATGTGCAGGAAAGCAAAAAAAAATATATTCTAAATACTTTAAATACACTAAAGACGATGCCCTCGCATTTACGAGGGCCACTTACTAGTTTATATTAGGGTAATTGTAGGGAGCGAAAGGTCGCTTCCGGATATGACAAGAGCGAACGTATTGCACATCAATCGTTGTAGATACGGTTGGCATCTGTCAACACGTGCGTGGCAACCAAAGAAAAAAGCTATAGCAAGGTGGTATGTGCTATACACTTCAGTTGTCATCCGCGTCTACATCGATTGCCATAAAAAACGTTCGCGTTTGTCATGTCCATAAACAAACGTTTGCTCTAAATTAATCCATAAACAGATACAATATCTCTTTTAAAAACCCATGTTGAAAATGTTCTTAAAAGATACTTGCTAATTCCCGCAAAAAAATAAAGAAGGTTACTTGCTCCTCAAGACTTGGTACCACCAATGCGATGCCACGTGACGTGAGGTGTGCAACCCGCGTCATACATCGTCGTATGGCCGACATGGACGAGACTGTTGGACTGATGATGCATCGCGTGCTCGTGACGAGCTCTGTGATTCACATGATTTCAGGTGGATCCAATAGTCGGGAAATCCTTTTGTCACGTCCACACATTACTGCACAAACCAACGAAAGAAATCCAATAATGTCATGTCTGAAGAACATAGCCACCCCAGCTGCATGCGTGCGATTCTGCATCACCAGTGCCACGCCACGCCATGCTTTCAGGCTCAGCATTCATTCCTTTCAGCAGCTAGCGCCCGCGTATAGCTCTCTGAAGCGCTTCGCTGATCATCCCAGGAGCCACGGGTCCAGGACCAGCAAACTGCAACAAATTCACCAAAGAAAATCTCATCAGTAATTATATCGATAACCATGGCTAGATCGAGCTTGATCGATGAGCTGCCAGTACGAGACCTGAGCCTTGATCTTCAGAGCGAGGAGGCCGTCGGGCGTCGACGTGCGCACGGAGAGGACGTCCAGGCGGAGGCCCTTGATGGCGTCGAACACGCGTGCCATGACCAGCTCCTCCCACCGGCATTGCACCTCCAGGTGCACCTCCTTGTCCGTCACATCGACGTTGATGACGCTGCTCGGGCCGTCGTTCTTGGGCACAACCACCCTCCTCTCCGCGTCTGTGTCGTCGCCGCCGAGGAGCTCCGACGTCTTTCTCTTGGATCCAGCTGACACCTTCTTCCCGGCGACTCGCCGGACGGCTGTTCCGGTGGATTCCAGCTCCTCTACCCTTTGCTCCAGCTCTCTCAGATAGCCTATCGTCTCGGCTAGGATGGATGCCTTGTCCACCTGCAATAACATTATTCTAAAAAAATTTTGGTAAAGAAGGAAATATAATAAAATAGACACTCTGCTTGGGTATAACGCCGTTCTCAATCAAGAAGTGAAAATAACCTTGTGAATGGACGGGACCATTGACTTGAGAATGAGGAACATCTCGTTGAGCTTCTCCCGGCGCCTCCTCTCCGAAATTACATGGTTCTTGGTGTTGCCACTTTCATGAGCTCTCGCCGTGCCGCCGCCGCCACCGTTATTTGTCCATGCACCGCCGGCCAAAGCTTTCTTCAGTAACTTCTGCGACTCCCCGGTGACCGACGCCGCAGCCACGTAGTCCTCGGCTAAGTCCCACGATCTCTTCCAGGCCGTAAAGCTCGACGAGCGACACGATTCAACAGAGCTTAAAAGGACTCCACCGTCAGTGATCACGTCCGCCGCAGGGGCCGGCGGCGCTCCCGGAGTAGAGACGACCTCGAAAGACCCGTCCATGATCCAATTTTCCTCAAGGGCGGCGCCCACGTCCAGCTCGGCGCAGAGGCCGTAGAACTCGTTGATCTCCTTTGTGATCCGCTCGAGGCTGCCGTCGGACAGGCGCTCGACCTCCCCTAGCTCGGGTTCGCCGGGGATCACCGCCTCCATGGTGCTTTGATCGAGGTCTTCGAACACGATGTCGTCTTCGCCAGCATCGTCTGCTGATTGGCTGGAGATCGGCTCCTCCCGTTTCGAGCGTGTAGGGAACGACAGGTCCCAGAAGGACGTGCCGATCAGGTTCACCATGTCCATGTCCTCCAAAACCTGCCAAATGGGGGTAGATAGAAGTCTGTGTTTATGTTTGATTTCTTCAATCAGTATCACTTCATTTGGTGAAGCAACTCGTTGACTTCATGACGGTCCCACAGACGAATGCGATTTTTTCTAAATATTGAGCTTTATTAATGTGTTTAAATTGTAGAGGATATTCTCTTCGCTTCTTTATTACTTCCCATATAAAAATATCATCATAAATTTCTTCCCGTATGAAGTCAAACTTTGCAAAGTTTGAACAAATTTATAAAAATATCATCACCTACACTACCAAAGTTATATCGTATAGAAAATAGTTTCATGATGCATCTATTGATATTGATTTCGTATAATGAATGTTGATATTTCTCCTATAATTTTGACCAAAATTTACAAAGTTTGATTTTGGTCAAATAATTTCATGATGCATCTATCGATATTAATTTCAGGCGAATGTGTATGCACTGTCACTGTTGGATCATACCATTTGGAATCAGGAATTGTGCCTAATTTGTCCCTTCGTGTCCACCATCCTACGAAAATGGAGCCGGGAATACGAATTTGCATCAAGAAGACCTAGATGAAGAGATGCAAACTAGGGGGGCGGTGGTCTCTGCTAGGTTTTTGTGGTTTGATGCACCTTAGAAGAGCATATATATCAAAGTCCTCCAAGAGATGAATTTCCTTCGTATTCACAAGTGCCAATCCATAGATTGTTCTCCGTATGTGCCTTACGGTGAACAATCTACACGTGTGCCCTCACTAATCGCCCACCTGCACCTGATTCCATCTATGGGGCAACCCTATTTTCAATTAGTGTATTCCATTTCCATATATCAGCATGTATGAATTATTCCATGAGATTTGTCTGTAACTCTAGCAAAGATCGGGAAAGAACAAAAGGAGAACAAACTTGTACGGTAATTGACATATCAGCTTGCACTACGGGAGAGGCGGTTGACGCCGACGGCCTCCCTCTACGCCGACGGCCAAATGTCGGGGCCGTCGGCGTAGAGGCACGACTCGTCAGCCCTCGTAACGGTCCGTCGGCGTAGGCCTCTTTAGACCGAGGGCCGCCGTCGGCGTAGAAAGGCCGTCGGCGTAGGCCAAATTTAGGCCGAGGGCCGCCGTCGACGTAACACAAGCCGTCGGCGTAGGCCTGACGGGTGGGCCCTGGTGGCGACGGGCGGTAACACCGTTAGCCCATCGTAGGCTACGCCGACGGCCCCGACCTTTGGCCGTCGGCGTAGGCCCTGTTTTCATTTTTTTCTTTTCTTTTGTTTAACCGTTTAATCTTATATTAGTAATACATTAAATAACATTGGCATGGGATTATAATATATATCATCTCATTTCAACCATCGATATACGCCTCTTTATTCTTTTTGTGTCTACTAATTAATACATAAAAAACCCCTACTTTTGTCACTCGGAAAATGAAAAATGGATTTTTCGTGCAAAGAAAATAAAAACTTTCTTTGACAAACTTGTTGGCTAATATAATATACACACATGTGCAAAATATGAGATCATTTGGGAAAACTATCCTACCAGGCCAAACGGCCGTTAGTCTCTGTGTGGACCCCACCTAGCATACGCCGACGACAATGGTACGCCGACGGCATCGAAGGCTTACCCGAGAAATACCTAAGCCAACGGCGGCCCTCGGCGTAGGCCTACGCCGACGGTTTTCGACCGTCGGCGTATGCGTGCTGTGCCCTAGTGTTGAGTGCATCATTTGGAGATCCGGTTTGGGCTCTTGTGAAGCTGGAATTTTTTAAATTAAATAATACTTACAGGTTTAAAAAAATTAAAAAAAAAATCTACATGTATATATAGGTCAATTCACCACAATCGTAGGTGTGGTCAGCTCTTTCATGTTGATGAGTATATATATTTGAAAGAAGAAGAAAAATTATAGGTCAGTTCTACATAGGTATATCCTTTGGTTAAGATGTTATAACATGCATGTGAGCTACACAACAGACAAATGTGTGGATCTGGAAATATTAGTACATCAATTGTTTGCTAGTTCTAGATCCACATGTTTGTCTTTGTTGTCTACCCACAATTGAACGTAAATAGATAGATACATAGACCATTTTTTTCTTACTTATTTTTTGCATTTTTGCCCGGGTTCACTTTTGCGTTTTCGGTGATAATTTGTCTTAGCAAGTGCCGAGAAGAAAGAACCACAATTCATACGATTCGGACTTGAAAAACATGTAACTAAATAACAGTTAGTACGTATTCCATTTATATTTTTCCAAAAAAAAGTGCATATCACGTGCTTGATGCAAGAAAAACTCACGGTATCTGTTGTCCCGAGCTCAAGCACACCACCCATCATGGGAATGCAAGCGACTGTCTGAAAAATGTGAACCGAGTTGGGGTCAGAATTCTGAACAGTATAAACAGGAGATACTAGTACGTGCATTGGGTGCATGAATGAGGTGTTTTTACGTGGATAGACGCCGTCTGATTTGACCGGCAAGGCAGCATGGGCGCCATACAAAGTGGAAACGATGATATTAGTTATTAAGATCCAAAATATACAATTATAGATAGATTACTCAGATAGTTTTACTTCATTAGAGAGTGAGTTTGAGTGCAATCAAACCTTTGCTAAGAGCGCGCGTTTGAAGGTTTTGGTGTCTGCGCACTGAGCATTGCACAGCCAGACGTGCTCGTTGCTCGCAAAGCTTCTGCCTGGCAACCTGACAGTGCAGCCAAATTAGAAATTACCACTAGATCTTCTTACCAAGACAAGTTAATTACTACGAGTAGCTCATAGTAGATGGATTGGTAAATGGATTAGAGAAGTAGTAGTTCTTTCTTGAAGAACATATATACCCTTGGCCAGGCCGGAAGGCGTAGCTCATGCAGACGGTGTAGTACCACTCGGCGTCCCCGAGGTCCTCCGGCGAGAGGGAGGCGGCGGGGCGCCTGGCCCGGTGGTCGCACTCGCCGGAGAGGAGGGACTCGTAGAGCTCCCGCAGCTGCTCGCTCCTCTGCAGGACGAGCTGGTCGGCGGTGAGGTCCGCCGAGCTGGTGACCTTCCTCGTCTTTACCTCGCCGTTGTAGAACCCGTCCTTCCACGTCAGAAACCTACAGCACAGAAGAAGAAACGGACTGGTGTCGTAAGAGGAAAGGAAACGGCTTGTCCATCAATCTTGTTGTATTATTAGTATTACCCTGGCCGGCTGGTTGAAATGGACCAGAATATGGCGTAGCTCCAGTTGATGCTCCTCACGGCAGCGGCGAGCTGGCTACTGAATTGCTTCCCCGGCGGCGGCAGGGTGGGGCGTTCTTCCTGAGCCGGAGGAATTGGTAGCGCCATTACGAGACTACCTTTCATATGCATGCAAACGAGGTGAAGTTAGAGCAAGCAAGGAAGCAAAAAAGAACAGTTTCAGTAAGAAACTCCTAGCCAGCCAGATTTCTCAACGATTATGTAGTCGAAATTAATCTCTTTAATTTGCTTGCTGATTATGAGAACTCATGGGCAGATTTATTTCCCAACGAAGATTATAAAGAACAAACTATATCGAGAGAGCTGGAGCAAACGAAGAAAGTAGTAGGAGATAATCAATCAAGGTAGCTAGCCGGCCATGCATGAGTGGAGGAGAAGCTTGCAGCGAAAAGGCAGTTAGAGAGGATTACTTGAGATGCGGAGACCAAGGAGCTCAGAGGCCAACCTGTCGCGAGGAGAGGAAGATGGAGCTGCTATATATTGCAATGTACCAAGAATCCTGGGCATGTTGTTATATAGATCTTGCACCAGCATAGGCCATCGCTTTCAGCTGGCTAGCTAGTGTGGTATGCCTGCTTAGTAAAATTGGAGTGAGATGCACGGAGGCATCACTTTGATGGTGAGGTGACAGGGTAAAAAGAGAGAGTAATAAGTCAGTCGTAGGGCCAATAGGAACAGAAGGATGGACGTGGGCGCATAAGGGAACGGTGAACATCAAGCTAGAGTGCGATTACGGTCACCAGGTGTAGCATGTAGACATTCTACCAAGAGTACTATACTTAATCTAGTAACCAGAGTGTAACTGAGAAAGGAGTGTGGATGTGAGTACGAAGTTATGGCGGACGGACTCCTTGAAGCAAAAAATCGAAAAATGCTATTTCTAAGTTTTCAAATTTAGTTGTAAACATGCCACGCCCGCACCCGCTTGGGCGACTCGGGCAGACCATCTGACCTCAGATCGTCGGCGGCGGCGTGGAGGGCCGGCTGCAGACATGGTTGGGTCTTCGGTCAGATTTGATCTGACCGGATTGTCTTGCTTGCTGCGGGGCGGCGAAGATCGATGACTGTCCCGCGCACACGATGTGGATGGAGGTTCGTCGAGCAGATCCGGGCAAAAACACTGCTCTCAGCTAGTTACCAAGGTCGGCGACGGTAGCGCTCTTCTATGTTGTCCCCTTCTTGAAGGCATCACCATGGAAAAGCTCTAAACCTCTTTATGCTACCTCCGGGGAAACCCTACATCAGTCAATCGTATAACGATGATGCTCTTGTGCCGTTCCCCACTTGGGAGTCGCCATGGAGCAGATCCCATCACTCCGTATTTTTTTACTCGCCTATACATAGCTTTGGCGGATATGAATTTGCTATTTGACGGCGATATATGTGTGTGCGTGCGTTTATGTTGGTTTGTGCATCCTAACAATGTAGAGGTTGGGTATATGCTCATTATATTTGTATCCTCTTGATGCTCCATTATGCCAATAAAATTTACCTTTGTAAGAAAACATATATGTCCGTCTATATATTTTTTGATTTTTATGTGATATGGAAATATGGTATTTTAAAAACTAGTAAAGTGGCCCTCGCAAATGCGAGGGCATCGTCTTTAGTTTCTTAAAAGTATTTTCAAAAAACTTTATATTTGTTTCATATTTATATTATACTGTTAATAGTACCACATAATATGGTTGTATAAGAGCATAATGTAATGTATGTATATTTTTATGGGCATCTAGGAATCATTTGAATTTCCCATGATGTTTTGAATAGAGCGGCATAACCAATTTCTAATGAATTAATTAGAAAATAAGTTATCTTCATTGATAGGGCAGGCAAAATAAGTAGCCAATTTTTTTTATTTTATTGTTCCAGATCATTTACTCCTTCCAATCTGAAATACTTAATGGTCTCCCTTTGCTAGTGGCATTTTGGCATGAACAGAAACTCCAAAATAAACCTTTATCATTAATTTTTATATTGAATAATTAGCAAAATGTAGAAATAGAGGTAAATCTGAATATATTCCTAAAACATCCTTTCATTTTGAATGAACGAACTATTTTAACTTATTTTATATTTTTCCGTGCGTTACCATTCACTCTTCTATTATGTTATTCCACGCTCCAATTCATACATATTTATCGCGTCATGTAACATGCAGGCTTGAGCAACATAGTTTGTTGAGGAAATCGTTAACTGGTACCTGCTCGGTTGGCTGCTGAGTAGGGGAATAATAGACTAATCGGGAAGTTAATCAATTAATCAGCCGATTTATCGATTTATCGGCTACTCGGTGACTCTACGAGTAGGGATTAATCGACAAGTTAACTGGTTAATCGGACGAATTCTTAAACAGGGAAACTCATTGATTTTTACCTTGTATATATATCATGCAAGTCTTTCCGACCCACGACCTAGTTTCAGATTTTTTTAAACTACTTTAGAGTTGTTAATTAGGACCAACTTATTGACATTTACGTCTGAGTTGAACAAAATAATGGATTTGCGCTGAAAAGAAATCAATCAATAAAGATTTTCTATCCCCTAGTAAATCTTAACAATACATTATAGATCCCACCATCAAAATAATGTTGACGATGCCGATGGATGATCGTGTTTTCTATTAAAAAACACCATACTGTTCAAGATCTATCGCTTGCGGGGGACTATCAACGAACTTGGTCCATTATGTTGCAATTTACCGTGCATTTATATTCTCAAACTATATTGTATTTTAATGTAAAATAAATATATTATGTTCGAGAATTTTTAGATTACGGTTGATTGACGTGTTAATTTCTATATATCTTCTGTAATAGCAAGGAATTTGTTAAGTATATGACCATATGTACCAGCCTTTAATTTTATGAAAAATAGATAATTGGATTTCCATGGTTTTATTATTGTTTGATTGGATTTTTCAATGATGTTATTTTTATAATGTATATGTAGTACTTTCAAGCATTTGTGTAATAAAGTAAAAGTATGGTCTGGTGACTCATGTGACATTCCAATATCCGCCGACTCTTCTCACCTTCAAAATTTGATCATCCCTAAGAACAAATTAAGGCAACCGTAGATCGATCAACACTTTGTAGTTCACTTACCTTCATTATTATGTTATGACTTTTGCGAAGGCGGCATATGGAATAAGGTTCTCTTAGCTTAGTCGTCGTATTATACTTCGTGAAACACATCTGGATCTTATGACTCATCTTTTCATCACTTGGACCCCCCATCCCTCGCATATCTCCTCACTTTCATAATGTTAGTCATGAGTGAGGAAGAAAGGGAAACCACTAATGAACCTATGACAAGTAGTTTAGGCACCTTTTTTTGGTTAGGTTATGTTCCTATGAAAAACATCCCGATTGTGATATGGTATAGTGCAAAATTCATGAAGAAATTATGGCTCTCATCAGTGGTGTAGGCTGTCGTAGCTCCATGGAGCTAGTAGTTCTCAAGGATCATCTTTTCACGCTATTGATCTTCTTATCGAGCGTTGCAGAAAATATTTGACAATTTGGCTTATCTTCTGAAACAGGCCCGTCCCCGCGTCGCTCCCAGGGGGCGGCACGGGCGAACCCTAAGATCGCCGCCGACAGGCAAGGGAGGTGTTGCTGGCCTTGATTCGGCCCGATCTGGACCCGTAGAGGCTTGGCAGCGGCGGTCCTAGGGTTTCAAATCGCGCCAGGAATCCGATCTGCCGAACGTAGATCCTCTTTGATCTGGTTGGAGTGACGGGTTCCGGAAGGCTCCGCCGGTGATTTTCCTGGGCATATGCCTAAAGATTGTTGGATCGAATGGGATTCGGTTGCAACGCAAAAAGTGGCGAGAAGCTCTGTTCTGTTGCCATCATGGGCAAATCCATGGTGAAGTCAGAGGTGAGAATGTCATGAAGGCTGAGATTGGAGGACTTGCAATGGTGATTGGAGTCTTTGCGTCAATGAGGAACTGGCTCGGAGTTTCAGGAATCGTGGCAACGGTATGGTAGCGGGGGCGACAAGCCGACAACACAGGTGAAGTTCAAAGTCCCATCTTTCTGGATGAAAATCAAAGGTCTGGCCTTAATTGGTTGTGCCTGGCAATGGTCTTGCTGAAGACATTGTTTTGAGAGCAGGGACTATCTTCAGGGTGAAAACCCAAGGTCTGGCCTTAATTGGTTGTGTCTGGCACTGATTCCTTCTTGAAGGCAGTGCTTTTGAAGAATTGGACATTAGATGTTGGCTTGGTGGTGGTTGTGCTGCTGTTGCTGCAAGGATTGTAACTCTGTAGCGGGACTTTTCTTTTTTATTTCTTCTCTTTTTGTTTTGGTTGGCTAAGTGCATCCGTACCGACTCTTCGGCAGTGCGTAGTTGCAAATGCCAGGTGTAATTGGTATCCTTTCGATATTAATATATTCTCCTTTTCCAAAAAAAACATGGTGTTTACCAGTCTTAGGATCCCACCTTTATTGATGTGCTATATATACATCTCCTGAAAACCTATGACGCTAGCCCCGTTCTTCAATATTTTGGGTTCTGTTATATCCTCATTGGAGACATAGTCATCTATTCTATGAAGGTTGAATGTTGATATGTTGACTTTGAGAGACTTTAATGTGCCTTTATTTTTAATAAAATATTTTTATTGATTATGTCATAGTGTTGATTAATGCTTAATAAACCGATAATATCCATAGAGGGAGACATCTTAAGAGCTCAAAATAAAAATAATAAAAAAAAGAAAATAGTAGAAGTTTATACATGTATATAAATATAAATATAATACAATAAAGTGACAGATGATCTGGCTACTGAGTCAAATCCAGAGATAATATTTTAGGTGATTATCCTTCGATTCTCTCTTAGGGAGTATTCAAGCAATATTGCATAGATCAAGATGTATTGCAGCCACTAAATCTCAACACATGTTCTTCCCATATTTAAAGGTAATTTAATATATTCTAATGGTTAAACCTAGTAGTAGTATGGCCACTACACATGCTGCATGTTCCTCCTGCCATCCACAAATGCACTTCATGTCCTCGTTCCACGTTGCTTTGGCTGGCGTGCTTTTTTTCCTTTTGGTTTTCTTAGACTTGCTGGCTGAGGGTTTGAGCTACGCGGATAGCCTGCATGCACAGATGCACTGGGCTCGTATTGTAAGCTATGCCCCCGCAAGAAAAAAAACTATATTGTCGTTAGCAAGGAAAAAGGCCCAAAGGGGACACACGTGTTATATTGGAGGACCGAGGACTTTTATTATGCAGGTTTGTTGTTACGTGATTTTAAACATATTGTGGCTGTTAAATAATAGATCCAACCGTTGAAATAATTCTAGTGATGTGGATCAATACGGTGTCTCTATTCAGAACCCCGCATTTTACTTGTTCCACGTTGCTTTGGCTAGCCGTGCTTTTTTTCCTTTTGGTTTTCTTAGACTTGGCTGGCTGAGGGTTTGAGCTACGCGGATAGCCTGCATGCACAGATGCACTGGGCTCGTATTGTAAGCTATGCCCCCGCAAGAAAAAAAACTATATTGTCGTTAGCAAGGAAAAAGACCCAAAGGGGACACACGTGTTATATTGGAGGACCGAGGACTTTTATTATGCAGGTTTGTTGTTACGTGATTTTAAACATATCGGGGCTGTTAAATAATAGATCCAACCGTTGAAATAATTCTAGTGATGTGGATCAATACGGTGTCTCTATTCAGAACCCCGCATTTTACTTTTAGTATATAATAGATGAGCTACTTGGAGCCGGACCTCGATTGGTTTCATTGTACATGCATATTCTAGCGCATTATGTGCCCCCGCCAAGGAATCTATCACCAACACCAAATTTATCCCACATTCTAGTTTTTTTCTAAAGCAGTGGCAAAAGCTTTGCCATATTTCATAAATTTTAAAGGAAAGTGCTTATGTACATAGCAATGCCATAGCCATAAAAAGGAGAGCAATCCCGAGATTACAACTTTATTATTACCCGCCTCAACGTTAACCTAAATTTTCTCCTCTCCCTAATGTTGTAGACTATGATGATTGACATGTGTGGTAGCCTTGCACATAGTACCCTTTCGCCAATGAGTGCATATCGTTAGTCATGAACATAATCAAAGGCATATCAAGAAGGAGGGTCGAGATCATCCCTTCCAAGCCAAATATTGACCATGTTCCAGTTTGCAAAGTTGTCAAGCATCAGAATTGAGCCATTCCCGTTGGGTCAACCAATCGGTGTTCGAAACCTTGTGTTTTCAGATAATCCATGCACATGAATTGTATTTAATTAAGATGCGTCCAAGGTTTTCAAATTAATGGTGGGTTTATGGATAATCGATTTGATTTTGATGAACTAGGCTCAGTGAGCGAATGCATCAGAGTAGCAAGAGTTCGTCGTGAGCTTCCAATCAATTGAGTCCTCCACACCCTCATGAAGGTCAATGTATTGCAAGAACTCCCAAAGATTGGAGAAATTGTTGATATGATCAAACACCATGCTACTTGAAGTGTTAATTTTGTTTACCCAATTGTTGTTGAACAAAGAAAGCTTGCCATTCATATTATTGTTTCTCGTTGCCTCGTGAATAATGGGGGGGGGGGACGTGCATTGTTCAGGAGTGCCAAAATTCCACCTTCTCACCATCGCCGACAATGAGTTTGGTTATAGCATGATAACAGTGGTGAATCTATGGATAAAATGAAAGTAGGGCTCAAAGTATTGGACTGACCATTAAGCTGGAAAAAAACATTGTCTAGGTTGAATCTTAGGCTTAAGACTAGTAGTTAAACTATTTCTTGCAGAGTTTGAGGAGGGCTCTAGCATGTTTCAGCTCCCCGAGTAGATTCGCCTCTGCATGATAGAGAAGCGTATCATCGTTATTGCATGGCTTTCCAAGCCTCATCCATGTTTTTTCCAATGTGCTCCATTTGAACCAAAGCCAACACTTTACCTAAATATGCTGGCAAAATAAATGAATTGGTGACCTCCCATCACTTTCCGCTAATATCCAAAATGCTGGTGTCGACGGCCCCTGATTATAACCTCAATAATTGCATCAATAAAAATATGTGTGCATATTTCAACAAGGAGGTAACCTCAACAATATAGAAATATTTAGGGTTTGTTGTCTTTGTGACAACACTTCCAAACTGATAAAACACATGTATATTTATGAATAACAATTTGGTTCTCTTCCTTCCGTTTGCCTTGATTGATTTTAAGTTGAGCATCTTAAAACATTTGTTAAAGTTTGTCCCCAAAAAAATCATATATTTACTCTTCTCAGGGAAGCATTTAAGCTCGGGAGTAAAAGGTGACTTTCCCCAACAAAAGCTATTTTCTCAAAGATTTTCGAACTGATCGAGTGATTCTCCGTATAGTACTCCACTACGGCACATCACGCATACGCCGACGGCCGAGAACCGTCGGCGTAGAGCCAAATGCCGTCGCCGTAGGCCTACGCCGAGGGCCGCCGTCGGCGTATCACCGTCGGCTTAGGTATTCCTCGGGTTAGCTTTCGATGCCGTCGGCGTAGAAATATACGCCAACGGCCAGGACGTCGGCGTATGCTAGGTGGGTCCACACAGAGACTAACGGCCGTTTGGTCGGCGTATATTTTTTTATTTTTATTTTTATTTTTATTAATCTAAGATCATTATGGTTAATCTCAGGTCAAATTGATCTTTGTGGTCAAACTTCCCCAAGGGTCACCCATCCTCATACTACTCCAGCCCCAGCACGCTTAACTTCTCGTTTCATTCAACACCTACCCCAACTCGCTTAACAGACACTTGTTAATATATGTATCATATCAATCCTATTAAACCTTGTTGATGTCTATGGTGTAATGAAATTTTGAAAAAAAATTGAAACTTCCCGATCGGTTACTCATTATATTTTTTTGAAAAAATATATTTCTTTTTAATTTTGAAAACACATTTTTCATTTTCCGAGTGACAAAAATGGGGTTTTTTGTGAAGATTCTACCAAATATTTGATGTAAACTTGAACCACTTTATTTTTGTAAAATACTAGACCATATTTTATTTACAATTGACCAAAGTTTCCATGTAATATGTTTTTTATATACCTCTTCTGAAAAAGACAAATTTCCGCAGATTCAGTTGGAACGGGGTCAAATTTGAACTAAATGTGCTTGATAGTTTGCTCTTTATTTTTCGAAAAAATCATTTCTAGATACAGAAGTAGTCATTTCATCAGGTATCCACCAAGACTTTTGTAAGATTCCACCCCTATCTATTACCGGTCATGCCCTCCGTTTTGACCACTTTTTGAAATCGACAAAAATAATTTAAAAAAAATAAAAAATTGTAAAACATTCGCGTTGCATCCTAATTTATGTCTTAGTAACCATGCAAAACAACAAACTTGGAATAAGGCAAATATCTTATAAAAGTCTTTTCAAAATGAGCTATCGAGTATAAAGATTCATGACTTTCAAGCCAAATGACCAATGTTATAGCTAGTTTGAAAGGATAGTTTTCCCAAATGATCTCATATTTTGCACATGTGTATATATTATATTAACCAACAAGTTTGCGAAAGGAAGTTTTTATTTTCTTTGCACGAAAAATCCATTTTTCATTTTCCGAGTGAAAAAATGGGGTTTTTTGTGAAGATTCTACCAAATATTTGATGTCAACTTGAACCACTTTATTTTTGTAAAATACTAGACCATATTTTATTTACAATTGACTAAAGTTTCCATGTAATATGGTTTTTATATACCTCTTCTGAAAAAGAAAAATTTCCGCAGATTCAACTGGAACGGGGTCAAATTTGAACTACATGTGCTTGATAGATTGCTCTTTATTTTTTGAAAATAATAATTTCTAGATACACAAGTAGTCATTTCATCACGTATCCACCAAGACTTTTGTAAGATTCCACCCCTATCTATTACCGGTCATGCCCTCCGTTTTGACCACTTTTTGAAATCGACAAAAATAATTCAAGAAAAAAATAAAAAAATTGTAAAACCTTCGCGTTGCATCCTAATTTATGTCTTAGTAACCATAAAAAACAACAAACTTGGAATAAAGCAAATATCTTATAAAAGTCTTTTCAAAATGAGCTATCGAGTATGAAGATTCATGACTTTCAAGCCAAATGACCGATGTTATAGCTAGTTTGAAAGGATAGTTTTCCCAAATGATCTCATATTTTGCACATGTGTGTATATTATATTAGCCAACAAGTTGCCAAAGGAAGTTTTTATTTTCTTTGCACGAAAAATCCATTATTCATTTTCCGAGTGACAAAAGTAGGGGTTTTTTGTGAAGGATCTACCAAATATTTGATGTCAACTTGAACCAATTTGTTTTTGTAAAATATTAGACCATGTGTTATTTACAATTGACCAAAGTTCCCATGTAATATGGTTTTTATATACCTCTTCTGAAAAAGACAAATTTCCGCAGATTCAACTGGAACAGGGTCAAATTTGAACTACATGTGCTTGATAGATTGCTCTTTTTTTTTTGAAAAATAATAATTTCTAGATACACAAGTAGTCATTTCATCACGTATCCACCAAGACTTTTGTAAGATTCCACCCCTATCTATTACCGGTCATGCCCTCCGTTTTGACCACTTTTTGAAATCGAAAAAACTAATTCAAGAAAAAAATAAAAAAATTGTAAAACATTCGCGTTGCATCCTAATTTATGTCTTAGTAACCATACAAAACAACAAGCTTGGAATAAGGCAAATATCTTATAAAAGTCTTTTCAAAATGAGCTATCGAGTATGAAGATTCATGACTTTCAAGCCAAATGACCGATGTTATAGCTAGTTTGAAAGGATAGTTTTCCAAATGATCTCATATTTTACACATGTGTGTATATTATATTAGCCAACAAGTTTGCCAAAGGAAGTTTTTATTTTCTTTGCACGAAAAATCCATTATTCATTTTCCGAGTGACAAAAGTAGGGTTTTTTTGTGAAGGATCTACCAAATATTTGATGTCAACTTCAACCAATTTGTTTTTGTAAAATATTAGACCATGTGTTATTTACAATTGACCAAAGTTCCCATGTAATATGATTTTTATATACCTCTTCTGAAAAAGACAAATTTCCGCAGATTCAACTGGAACAGGGTCAAATTTGAACTACATGTGCTTGATAGATTGCTCTTTTTTTTTTGAAAAATAATAATTTCTAGATACACAAGTAGTCATTTCATCACGTATCCACCAAGACTTTTGTAAGATTCCACCCCTATCTATTACCGGTCATGCCCTCCGTTTTGACCACTTTTTGAAATCGACAAAAATAATTTAATTTTTTTTTTGTAAAACCTATCGTTGCATCCTAATTTCTGTCTTAGTAACCATACAAAACAACAAACTTGTAATAAGGCAAATATCTTATAAAAGTCTTTTTAAAATGAGCTATCGAGTATGAAGATTCATGACTTTCAAGCCAAACGACCGATGTTATAGCTGGTTTGAAAGGATAGTTTTTCCAAATGATCTCATATTTTGCACATGTGTGTATATTATACTAGCCAACAAGTTTGCCAAAGGAAATTTTTATTTTCTTTGCACGGAAAATCCATTTTTCATTTTTCGAGTGACATAAGTAGGGTTTTTTGTGAAGGATCTACCAAATATTTGATGTCAACTTGAAATGAGATGATATATATTATAATCCAATGTCAATGTTATTTAATGTATTACTAATATAAGATTAAACGGTTAAACAAAAGAAAAGAAAAAAAGAAAGAAAAAATGAAAACTGGGCCTACGCCGACGGCCAAAGGTCGGGGCCGTCGGCGTAGCCTACGATGGGCTAACGGTGTTACCGCCCGCCGCCACCAGGGCCCACCCGACAGGCCTACGCCGACGGCTTGCGATACGCCGACGGCGGCCCTCGGCCTAAATTTGGCCTACGCTGACGGCGGCCCTCGGCCTAAAGAGGCCTACGCCGACGGCTTTGGGACGCCGACGGCCCGTTACGAGGGCTGACGATTCGTGCCTCTACGCCGACGGCCCCGTGGCCGTCGGCGTAGAGGAAGGCCGTCGGCGTCAACCGCCTCTCCCGTAGTGCTCCCTCCGATCCATAATAATTGTCTCTCATCTAGTACAAATGCGACCGGAGGGAGTAGTATTTTATGCAATGCACTAGCATGAGATGAGTACGTGTTCATTTTTGTGTGAAGCAAGGATCTCCCACTTATTTCCATGAGTTATACAGATGAGGATAAATGTCCATATGATAACAATGAACTATGACCATATATTCATAGCTACCTCTGTCTTGGATTCCAGCATTGCTACTTGCTAGCTCACTCGACCTGTCGACTGTCGTCACCTGCGCCTGTGACTGAGGACACCGTGCCCTCTAGACAGCCAAACGTGCTCAAAATGCCGTCAAATCGCGGAAGCCAGTCACGTCATAGTCATTGTGACCACATCAAATCGTAGCTGAAAACGACCGATTTGTAAGCCTAGCAATAATGTGCGTCGAGGTAAATACGCGTACGGTGAGTCATCAGAATTATGAAGCTTGTGGTGGGAGCAGACAGTCACAAACGGCCGAAAGGATCTTGTAGCGACGCCAGCCTCTCCACATCGCCGGTGTCTCCTACAGCTCCACATCACGTACGTTATGCGTGCAATTATAGATGAAAATCACCATTACAGAAATGGAACAGTGTAATGATATTTTTCTTCCGGCGATGCTATATATGACAACACAGTGCCCGCCATTTTTAACTGTATATTCTTACACAGTTTCACGTTGCCTTTTCCGGCCTTCACCCGCGTTTTTCATGGTTGTTTGATGTGCTTCTTTATCGCCACTGTTACCTTACCTCTGTGTGTATATTTTGCGACGATATCAGTTGAGGTGACATTACCATGGCGCTGTTTACAGCATCCGCATGCATGACAACAAAGTGTGGCTGGACTTTGTCGAACAGATGATGGGCCTTACCAGGAAAGTATGGGTGCATGGTAACTGAAGCACGGCAAGTCTCACTTAATCTGACCCAAACAGCAGCTGGCTAGGGCCATGGACGCGTGTGCCCGCTGATCACCACTGGACTTCTTGTACCGTCGGCAGAGAAGACGACAAATTACACTACCATCACGAGGCAAGAAAACATCACATAGGTTGTGGCTTATACGCGGTCATCCGTCTTCTCAACGCTTCAATTGGACGTCCACTCGATCCAGCCTACACTCGATCCAGCCTACCGGCCAAGTGCCAAGGGTGATCAGGGTTGCGTGTCTACCGCCCAGTGGTGATCAGCGGACAAGCTAAGTCTAGCATGCGCAATGTTGCACTGGATCCCCCGAGAACGATGGTGGCTTGGCGTCACCATGAGCTAGCTTTGGCAAGGTAGGAGTGTAACATGGCACCGAGACCTAGCTTTTAGCTGCGAGCATGGCGACGATGGAACGAGGCCCAGCCCCGAGCTATGCCGCGGCGCTGTCGATCGAAAGGCAAGTTGGCTTCCACCTCGCGACGTCGTGAGAGACCCCGGGGCCTGGCTCTGTAGTCTGGACACGGCCGACAGGGCCCCGTAGCGAATATCGCCCGCCTCTTTTTGTCCGCTGCCGTGCGTGACCACCGGCGAGAAGAGTCGCCGGAGGATGATCGCGAGACGCTTTCTTGGCCGGGTCGCGCTCTCGCCACGGCAAACGCCCGTCGCTACCGCCTGCGCCTACCCAACAGAAAGCCGTCCGTCCGTCCACCATTGCCGTTGCACCGGTCCACGTCGCGCTGTAGACAATGGTTCGTACTTCCGAGCAGGGGCGAACCGGGTTCCGGTGTCACTGTCTCTTCCCCTCTCTTCTCTTCTCTAGGGCAGGCCAAGTTTCAAATGGAGCGCTACGCGTAGGTTGGTGGATCTTTGCCTTCCAACATGTCTTAATCGGTGTAACAAAAGCGGTGTTGGAAAATTCTTTGCAACAAATGTTATGTTGCAGATTTTCTTTACGACATAGTATGTGATGTCAGACGGTTTTTCTGTTGTTGCGTGCTACGCATCAACCGGTGAATCAATATAAAAGGTCCGCCGCCCCGCGAACTGTGAGATCTAACACTATCAAGCGGTTGCGCGTCTTTCTTTACTTTTTCAACAATAGTCTTGTTGCAGAAAGCTTTGCAACAAAGATTCAGCTTGCCGCGAAACCTTTGCAATAAAGATTTTGTTGTGAAATCTTTGCAGCATTGATTATGTTGTAGAATTTTTTGCAACATGAGTGTTATACGGTTTGTTTTCGTCTTCATTTTTTCCACAAAATGAGTGTTGTTGCGAAAAGAAATTTTACAACACAAGTGAGAGTTGAAGAAAAAATAACAGAATTTTTTAAAATAACCGTGATGCATCTTCATCCATTCATTAAAAATTTAGTTTAAATATAATGCTAAGTGGGGCTACATAAACACGTGTCGCCCAAAAGAGGAGGTGGACGCTGGCGAGCGATTCACCGGGCCAAATCGGGAATTTTGTTTCTGATTTCATGTCGGGTGGGGCTACAGTACAGTGGATACGCTGTTCATGGATTCGTACTTTGGCTAGTTGTCGTTTTTGTTTGTTCTCGAGCTAGGGGCCTCCACGGCTCCACATGCTCGCTGTACACACCGATCGTACAGTGTCTTATTTTGGTGCCTCTTACATTTTGTTGGATAGAAAGGAGGGCCGTAATCTACCTGTATTTGCCTTGATATATTTGCTTGTGAAACGTCACCTTTCACTGATGTGCCTTTTTTTTCCTTGCTTGGCTGGGGATACTTAGTTTGTTTTGCATATTATTATTTTTAAAACGGTGGCAAAAGCTTTGCCACATTTATTAAATAAAAGAGAAGAGAGTTGCCCAGTTAATTAAAGGAAAACCGGGCAAAAACCTATAAAAATGAGCCACATGTGAACTACTCACAGAGCATGCAACCCCAAACACACATAAACAAACAGACAGCCAGACCTAACACGCAACGACCCTCAACCCTTACACTGCTACAACCCGAAGGAATCATCAACAAAAAGACCTCAGCCAGAGATCACAGGCATCCCCAAGTCCACGAGCACATGCAACACCATAAGGACATCCCAAAAGAACACAAGCCAAGCCATAAGGACACCCCAAGAGACAGATGACCAATCGTCAAGCAGCTGCAGACGCCTTTCCTGTGGCGTCACTCTTCTTAGTTTTTCCCTTTAGAGCCTCCTCCACAATCGCCTTGCCAGATCCGGGGCTAAGCCTGTCCAGACGTTTGAGCAAGCTGTAAATCTCTATCTCGAAGAGAATTTCCTTAACCTTGCCATGCGCGAATAACTGCCCACCGGTCACGAGTGAGTGGGGGATCGCGGCGTTGGATCCTCCATGATCCACTTGGGCTAGCGACTGACAGGACTCTACAGGATCAGGCGCCAACCCACCGCATATACATATACGAAAATAAAGAGGGATTTTTTAAAAATAATACACTATTTTTAGTAAATTACAAAAATAATACACGTTTTTGAAAATTTACAGAAATAATACACCGTCGGCCAGGCCTAGGCCGACTGAACACTTTCCCTATCTGTCGGCCGCTGGCGCCATGCAGTCGGCCGCGCCCAGGCCGACTGGCCCACTCGGCCCAGCCTAGGCCGACTGGTCGGCTACCTTTTCTCAAGTTTTTTTTGGAAAAAATAATACATTTAATAAAAAAATTACAGAAATAATTCAACATTTATAAATCATGCAAGTATTAAAAAATTCACCATTTAGAAATAATACAATTATTAAAAAATTGCACCATTTAGAAAAATTACAATTATTAAAAAAATTACACCATTTTGAATAATACAAATATTAAAAAAACTGCACCATTTTGAAATAATAAAAATATTAATTGTTTTACTCCATTTTGAAATAATACATTGTTTTAGTTTTACTTTTATTTTGTTTTAGTTGTACTATCCGATGAACTATGTTGCTCCAAACTGCATTTTGGGTCGGAACTATGTAAAATTAATCTATTTCAATGTATTATATCTTTGTTGTTTATGTATGCCATAGAATCGGCGAACTTTTGTGTGTGTGCATGGCTAATATGAAATTGAGGACACCCGTTTGTGGACCGCGACTATGGGTGAGGTGAAAAACCAATTGACTGATCATCGCGTTCGATCTACGAACGCGTCCGCCGACGGTATAAGGGCCCAAATTTGTTTAAGTCCAGTTGTAAATGCTCTCAAGACAACCATGACCAGACCCCAAAAGTTAACTCCAATAATCCGCTTCCAAACCAAACTCCTACAAATTCATGTGTATTGGGAATGTAGTTTATAATACATGTCCAAAAAATCGAACCAAAAAGAAAAACACAATTTCAAACCAAAACCTTCCCATGTTGTAAATCTACATGATCTATGATCGATTTCAACATGATGTTAAACATAATTAGCATAATCCGTAACCTGATTGAACATCCAATTGACATGCAAGAAAATAGAGATTGGTAGGGAGCGGCGTTTCTGCACCCAGGTGCATCCGCACCCGGGGAAACTAGAAAAAATTGAATAAATATAAAAAAATTCAAACAATTCCAAAAAAAAATTGGTGGAAGATGCTTTCGGAAGAGACGTTCGTGCAAATTTTCGAGAAGTTCGAACCTCTGGAAAGTGCGCGGCAAAAAAGACAAATTCGCTGCTTCTCACGAAGGCACTGTTTACGCACTATTTCGGACAGATTTTGTCTTTTTCGCCACGCGATCTTCAGGGATCCAAACTTCTCCAAAAATTGCAGAAAGCTCTCGCACATAAGCATCTTTCACCACAAAAAAAATTATAATTTTTTAAACTTTTTTCAAATTTCTTTTTGAAGATCTTTTGTCCAGGACTAGATGAGCCTAGACTCATCTTTGAATTACACAGATTGGTACTCTTACTTACCCATCGCGTCTTAAGTCATGGGAAAAAAGGACGATGTTCTGTGAGAAAAATTGGCTTGTCTCGTTCGTTCCGGACCTCAATTCATGTTCACTTTTTTTTGCAGCATGGATGTTGTTGCGAAAGTTTTTTTTGCATTACGAATGATGTTGTGGATTTTTTTTGCTTTTTTTTGTTTTTAGCTTTTTGTTGTGGAAGAGAGTTTGCAAATCGATGATGTTGAATGAAAAATATTTTCTTAAACGTAGTGTTATATGGACCAGTGTTGACACACGAACACGTCACGTGTACCCTCGACGCCGGGGGTGATGCACCGCAACTCACGTCGAAGGAGATCCGTCCGGTAGCGCGATACGCAAGACA
This sequence comes from Bromus sterilis, assembly GCA_950022295.1. Classification (NCBI taxonomy): domain Eukaryota; kingdom Viridiplantae; phylum Streptophyta; class Magnoliopsida; order Poales; family Poaceae; genus Bromus; species Bromus sterilis. Next base: position 15,180,589 of record OX465596.1, read on the forward strand.
ACCAACGGACGCTTTTGAGCACCCGAAACCCCACACGCCCGGGAGGGACCCCGTCTGGGCGCACGGCGTCTATGGGCTGCCCTAGGTCGACCTTATCGCCCCTAGAGCTCTCGCGGATCGTTGCCCTGCAAGAACAAAAACAAACGAAGAACAAGGGAGAAGATACGTGGAAAAGTAGACAAAATTAGGGTTTAGATGTGTTTGCGATTGTGTGTTGTTTCAATCGGCCGTCACCTCATCTATTTATGAGGGGGTTGGACTTTCCGTGCAAGAAACGGGCTCAGATTCGCGTCAAAACTGCCAAAAACCCGATCAAATTCGGACCCGGATCGGGGGTTCGGACGTCCGGACTTTATCCCGAACGGTCCGGACTTTATCCCGGACGGTCCGGACTTTATCCCGGACGGTCCGGACCATAGGGTCAGACGGTCCGGGTTCTAGGTCGGATGGTCCGAGCTGAGGTCAAAATATTTCTGTAATCGGGGTCCTTAAGTCGGACGGTCCGACCTTAGCTCGGACGGTCCTGTTTCCACCTCGGACGGTCCGACCTGGTTTTCCAGTGCTGAACTGTTTTGGCAATAACTTCTTCATACGAACTCGGATTTGGACGTTTCAAATATCAAAATCGACGGGCTCGACGATACGAAGCCGGCCTATGTAGAACACTTTCCCATTTGAGGATGTCTTGATGTCCTAATTGGCAGAATAGTAATTCGAATGCCAGGGTCTTATTGCTTCAAACATAGTTTCGGCCCTTGAGATGGAATCGAATGATCATGGCTCAAACTTCAAAGTTGTTCATATCGACAATACCCAACTTTTTCATGTAGAGCACTTCTTCATTTGAGGTCATCTTATATAGGTTTAATGCCGTGCCAAAAACCGGTGCCAACACATGCCCCCCTGTTTTTCGGCAAAACTTGCGTGCCGAAAAATAACTTGCCCATGTTTGTTCTAAGGACGATGTCAACACTCCATCGGCCATGCATACTCTTAGGGCGATAAACATATATCGGCCATGTTTTGTTCTTAGGGCGATAATCACATATTGTCCATTGTTTATTCAAGCTTCTTGCCACACACTTGGGTGGTACTTCTTCAAATACTTGCCGTTGAGAGCTTTAGGCAACAACGTTCCTTGTATGGATTCCACCAAATACGAGTTTCCTGGAACGATTCTTATAATCTTGAAAGGACCTTCCCAGCTTGGCGACCATTTTCCGAATTTTCTATCTTTTGCACCAATTGGTAGAATCACCTTCCACACAAGATCTCCAATCTGAAAATTCTTCAACTTTACCTTCTTATTGTAAGCTCTTGCCACCCTCAACTTATCCTTTTCTATGGCCTTTAACGCAGCCAAACGCTTATCGGTGACCTCATCAATATTATCAATCATCAAATTATAAAAGTCCACCGCTGATAAATCATTTTGTTTTGCTATCCTCAAGGCATTCAAATTAACCTCCACGGGTAAAACAGCTTCTTGATCATATACAAGTTCATATGGAGTTACCTTCGTAGCACCATGCCTTGAAATCCTATGTGCCCACAAAGCTTCAGACAATAACTCATGTCATCTCCTTGGATTATCTTCAATTTTCTTCTTGATGAGCTTGATCAATATCTTATTACTAGATTCAGCTTGTCCATTAGCTTGGGCATAATACGGGGACGAATTGAGCAACTTTATATTATAAGATTTGACAAATTCTCTAACCTGATGTGCCATGAAAGACGAACCTTGATCCGTAGTCAATGTTTGAGGGATGCCGAATCTATGAATAATATGCTCGGTTATAAATTTAATTACCTCCACATGCGTCATATTCCTGAAAGGTACTGCTTCGGACCACTTAGTAAAATAATCAGTCGCCACCAACACAAACCGATGCCCCTTTGAAGAGGAAGGATGAATTTGTCCAATGAAATCTAATCCCCAACCTCTGAAAGGCCACGGCTTAATAATATGATGTAACATAGCAGCGGGAGCCAACTGAATATCACCAAACTTTTGACAAGCTTCACATCCTTTGTAGTACTTGAAGCAATCACTAATCATAGTCGGTCAATAAAATCCAGCATGTCGCAATAACCACTTCATCTTTGGAGCCGCCTGATGAGTACCACATATTCCTTCATGTACCTCTCCCATAGCAACTCTCGCTTGATCATCATCCAAGCACTTTAAAGAAACATCATCAACCGTTCGGCGATAAAGGTCATCATCCCTCAATTCATACTTAAAATCTATACGCCGAACAGTCCTGTCCACCCTTTTACTAGGATCACGCAAATAATCAATAATGGGCTTCCTCCAGTCTTGATTTTCACCTGCACTAGATATCTCATTAGTGGCCGAAGTAGTAAGTTCTAATTCGGCCTCTTCTATGTTGGCAAGGCAAGACATCGGTTCTCGAGAAATATGAAACATGCCACAATCAACATGATAACCAGATGCTTGTTGTGCCAATTCATTTGCTTTCCAATTGTCATGTTTAGGTATATGAGCAATACTAAAATGATCCAAAGTAGAAACTACATCTAGACATTTATCAAGATAAACATTGAGTGATTCATCAAAGCATTTAAACACTCCAGAAACTTGCTGCACTACCAATAATGAATCACCAAAATCCTCAATATGTGTAGCACCTATATCAAGCAACATCTTTAAGCCGAATAACAATGCTTCATATTCGGCCTGATTATTGGTGCAAAAGTATTCTAATCGGCACGAGGCCTCAAAAATAACACCATGAGGAGATATATAAACAACACCAACACCCTGGCCATTGCTACAAACTAAACCATCAAAATATAATATCCATGGTACTAACAAAACAAGGTTTACATCAATATCATGCTCACTGTCAATCCGATGTTCAACTATAAAATCAGCAACAATTTGGCCTTTCATAGATTTCAAAGATTCATAAGCCAAATCATACTCAATTAAAGCATAAGCCCACTTGCCAATTCTACCACTAAGAATTGGCCTATGCAACATGTATTTGATGACATCGGTTTGAGAAGCTACTATGCAATTACTACGCACTAGAATATTTCTCAGTTTTGTGCAAGCATAATATAAACATAAGCCCATTTTCTCAATGAAGGTATACCTTGTTTCGGCATCCAAAAGGCGCCGACTCAAATAGTAATAGCATGTTCCTTCCCTTCGATCTCTTGAGTCAAAACAGCACCAATAACACCGTGCTCCGCCGCAATATAAAGTCTAAAGGGCTTCCCATGCTTAGGAGCTTTCAACACCGGAGGAGTGCACAAATATTTCTTGATCATGTCAAATGCTTCTTGCTGTTTTGCCCCCCAAATAAAATCAACATCATTCTTTAACCGAAGTATAGGGGTAAATGCATCAACCTTCCCTGACAAATTAGCAATGAATCTCCTCAAATAATTAATCTTGCCAAGGAACTTCTGCATATCTCTCTTGCACTTTGGAGCCTCCACCTTCTTTATAGCTTCTATCTTCTTGGGATCAATTTCAATACCGTCCTCATGAATAATAAAACCCAAGAACTTTCCAGCCGATACGCCAAAAGCACACTTCAAAGGATTCATCTTCAATCCATATTTCTTCATCCTCTCAAAAGCTAAACGCAAATCGGCTAAATGAGATTCAAAAGCATCCGATTTGACAACAATATCATCAATATAGACCTCAAGTATAACACCAAGTAGATCATGAAAAATTAAGTTCATAGCCCTTTGATATGTAGCACCGGCATTCTTCAAACCAAAAGTCATTACCACCCACTCAAATAAACCAACAAAACCGGGGCACCGAAAAGCAGTCTTGTAAATATCCTCTTCGGCCATAAAAATCTGATTATATCCCGCATTACCATCCAAAAAACTAATAACTTTATGTCCAGAAGCTTCATTAATAAGCATATCGGCTATTGGCATGGGATACTCATCTTTGGGCGTAGCTCTATTCAAATCTCTAAAATCAATACACGCCCTCACCTTGTTGGACCCTTTCTTCTCCACAGGCACGATATTAGAAATCCATTCAGCTTATCTGCAAGGTCTAATAAAATTAGCTTTAAGCAACCGACCGATCTCTTCCTTGATACGGTCATATATTTTAGGATTAAACTTTCTATTTGTTTTCTTATAAGGCCTAAAACCATTCTTTATAGGCAACCGATGCTCAACTAGCTCTCGGCTTAAACACGGCATCTCATGATACTCCCATGCAAAGCAACAAATATATTCTTTCAACAGCTCGATTATTTTCACTTTACAATCGGCTTCCAGATTTTTGTTCACAAACGTCGGCCTAGGAATTGAACCATCTCCTATGTCTACCTCCTCTAATGGATCAGCCGACGCAAAACCTTGTCCTAATTTATCCATGTCTTCCAACTCTTCTATCGACTCAAATATATCGTCCCCATTGGGCCGATATTCCTCAAGACGCTTTTGCAACCATTCGGAGTTAGAATCCATTTAAATGCATTGTTCCTTGGAGCCGGTTACCACCAACCGGCTTTAGAGATACGGGCATGAAACCATTCTTTGTGGCGCTAAGAAAATCAAAATCTGACAAGTCGCGCCCCGTCAAGCAAGTAGCATGTGGATGTTGCCAATCCACCGGTGCATCAGCCAAAGCAACACAGGCCGAATTATCCGCATGAACAACCTCCACTTCCTCATCAACCCACTGAATCAAGAACTGGTGCATAGTTGATGGCACGCATTGATTAGCATGAACCCAATCGCGCCCAAGTATGACATTGTAGTTACCATGCACCTCAGCAACAAAGAACGCAGCAGCCAAAGTCTTGCTCCCCACCGTAAGTTCTACATACATGACACCTTTGGCTTCAGTGTTGTCCTTGCCTTCAAATCCATTGAGCACAATATTGGTCTTTATCAATTCTGCCTCATTCAAACCCAACTTTTTGAAGACCGAATAGGGCATAAGATTCACAACAGCACCACCATCAACAAGCATTCTAGAGACCGGTGATCCATTAATATGACCTTTAAGATACAATGGCCTCAAGTGCGTCACTGGTTCTTTTGGCTTCTCAAATATAGCATTTTTAGGGCCAAAATCCAAATGAGCTACCTCCCCTTCTTCATCTACGGCACGAAATTCAGCGGGTAAGTAGAACACCATATTAATATCCATACTTTCACGTACAGGCGTAGGCTCATAATCTAGCAACTCCTCTTCTTCATGCATATCCACTGACTCCGATGTATTCTCAAGTGAAGGAGAAGTGATAGATGGTGCGGACGATACAATAGCATTTGCATCATCCTCTCTTGGAACTACCGGCGTTGGGAGAGCCACCGGGTTATCTATTTTTTTAGGCCTCCACACCTTTGCCGCGGGCACCATGGGACGATCTTTCTTGAACCACTCATCCCTCAGTTTTTCTGCCTCTTTCTCCACCTTTTCATGGCTCCTCATGCGCTGCAATCTCCTCTTTTTTGATTTGGATATACCGGGAGGACACCATTTAGGTTGAGTATACTTGGGGTCTCTAGGCTTGACCTCACTTGTACTAGCTTCATGATCATTAGCCATAGGACCTTGCGGGACAGCCACCACACCATCACTTGAAATAGCCGGATCATCAATAACAATGGGCTCTTTGAGTTTTAGCACCTCAGTGCACACCATAACGGTCTTGACACCAAGCCCATCTTCCTTCGGCTTAGCGGATTCTGGAATTATAGCACTCGGCGACTTTGCACGCCACATTTTCCCGCTAGCTTCCTTTGGATGACTTTGCATTGACCGATTGGCACCATAACTCAAACGGTCTTGTATGGGGTAAGAAATCCTCTCATGCACGGATCTTCTAGGCGCTGCCCACCCTGGATGAAAATCATAAGGAGCCATTGGGGGTTGCTCCCATCTACCATCAAATCCTCCTGTATATTATGGCCCATAAGGGGGCGGAGCATGAGGGGGTGGCGCCATCCATGGGGTTGGCGCCCATGACCCGTATGGCCTTGCTTGACGCTGAAATTCCTGCTTAGGAGGCGACCTTGAACGTTTCAAACGTGATGACCGATTAGAGCTAGAATCGGCCGCTTGGTTAGCATACTTGGACAACAACATATCAAAAGTTGGCTTGATTTTCTTGCGTTGCATTTTAGCTTCATTTGTCTTCCACCTGCCAATTTCCGGACTCTTGGGCTTGACAAATCTGCCACGAGTATTCTCTTGCACTTGTGGTTGCCCCCCAGGTGTAGGATTCTTGATGGTGATCTTGATAATCTCCCCACCACCGGGTTGCTTGTCAAGCACCACCTGCCTCTCCGAGACCTCACTGCCATCCTTGCTTTTTCTGGATTCACCAATGACAACATTGTCCTTGTTAGTTGATTCGGCTATGTCAGGCCGAATTAACATCTTCTTCCCCTCCAAATCCATAGTGTTCATGGGGAAGGGTTGTTTATCAACTTGCATCTCAGAAAAATTCAATCGTCCGTCATTAATGGCCGATTGTATCTGTCGTCGAAAAACATTGCAATCATTAGTAGCATGAGAAAAAGAATTATGATACTTGAAATATGCACGCCGTTTTAGCTCCTCAAACGGCGGTAAAGCGTGAGAAATTTTAATAAACTTAGCTTGCAGCAAAGCATCAAATATTCTATCACATTTAGCAATGTTAAAAGTAAACTTCATATCATCATCACGATTCTTATGAATCGGCTTTAAATCTTGACAAGTAAAAGGTTTGGCCTTGGATGGCCAAACAAACTCGGCGGTATAGACATTAGCTTCATCGTCCGAATCACTATCATATTCAATCATATTCACCTTAGGACGATCAATCTTATATCTATGCACCTCTTTATTCTCTTTGCCCGGCTCTCTTGAGCTAAAGCCCTTTGCAAGACTTGATTAATAGTTAAGAACTCATGGCCCTCTAACCTATCTTTAATGTAAGTTTTTAAACCATTAAATACAATATCAGCTAAATCCCTCTCACTTATCACTAAACTATAACACCGGTTTTTTGTGTCCCTAAACCTCTTGACGTAATCGGAGACCGATTCATCATTCTTTTGTTTAACCAATGTAAGATGTGACAGTTTAAGTTCATTATCACCACTGTAAAAATGATCATGAAATTTTTGCTCAAGATGAGGCCATGCAAGAATAGAACCATGCGGCAAAGATGAAAACCATGAAAAAGCAGTACCAGTCAACGATAAAGGAAACAAACGTATTTTCAATTCTTTTGATGAAGCTACTTCACCTAATTGAGCCAAATATTGACTAATATGCTCCCATGTAGTCTTTGTGCCATCCCCACTAAACTTAACAAAATCTGGAATTTTATATCCTGGAGGACATTGAATTTCATCGAAATACTCAGGATACGGCTTTTGATACATCCGATTCCTAGGTAGTTCCACACCAAAGTTTTCTCTAAGCATCTTGGTCATCTCCTCTCTAAGGTTAGCTAAGGCATCGTCTGTATTAGACGATGTTGCTTGTGACACTGGCACATGAGGAGTATGATTTGGGGCTACATGTGTGTATACCGAACCATAATTCGGCAATGATCCAATATTATCCTTACCTGTAAACAAAGTTTGGTTCGGCGTTGCCACCGAACCTGGCATACTCATGATAGGATTAATAGGTGCAGCCACAACTTGATTTGTATAGGTGGGGAAGTAATTCATCGGCATGGGAGGCGCCGATGATAATGGCAAAACTGAACTAGGGTTTCCCAAACTAGTACGTGCACCAATACTACCACTAGATAATGGAGGCATATTATTTTTAGCACTAGTATTCTCAACGCAAGCTCGGTAAACCAAATTATTGCCGTCGGTAATACGACTATCAATTTCAGCCCATTGTTCAGGAGAAAAGGTGGTACTCACGGAGGGTTTAACTTGCTCAACATGAAGAGGAGGGAACTTGATTTCTCCAACCGGAGCAATATTGCCTTGGCGATCTTTCTTGAAATTCCCAAGGAAGTCCTGCAGCTCCTTCTCTTCACGTGCCTTCTTGTACTCCTCATAAGCTCGGCGATGGTCCTCCGATAATTCCTCAAGACTAGGCTTGATGATGTTACCGGCGTCAACTTCCGATGGATTGGGAAGATTATATCCGTTGGTCATGGTTGATGATGAAGCTTGATCTATTTTCCCCAGCGGAGTCGCCAAAAAGTGTGTTGACACACGAACACGTCACGTGTACCCTCGACGCCGGGGGTGATGCACCGCAACTCACGTCGAAGGAGATCCGTCCGGTAGCGCGATACGCAAGACAACCAACGGACGCTTTTGAGCACCCGAAACCCCACACGCCCGGGAAGGACCCCGTCTGGGCGCACGGCGGCTATGGGCTGCCCTAGGTCGACCTTATCGCCCCTAGATCTCTCGCGGATCGTTGCCCTGCAAGAACAAGAACAAACGAAGAACGAGGGAGAAGATACGTGGAAAAGTAGACGAAATTAGGGTTTAGATGTGTTTGCGATTGTGTGTTGTTTCAATCGGCCGTCACCTCATCTATTTATGAGGGGGGTGGACTTTCCGTGCAAGAAACGGGCTCAGATTCGCATCAAAACTGCCAAAAACCCGATCAAATTCGGACCCGGATCGGGGGTTCGGACGTCCGGACTTTATCCCGGACGGTCCGGACCATAGGGTCGGACGGTCCGGCTTCTAGGTCGGACGGTCCGAGCTGAGGTCAAAATCTTTCTGTAATCGGGGTCCTCAAGTCGGACGGTCCGGTTTCCACCTCGGACGGTCCGACTTGGTTTTCCAGTGCTGCACTGTTTTGGCAATAACTTCTTCATACGAACTCGGATTTGGACGTTTCAAATATCAAAATCGACCGGCTCGACGAGGCGAAGCCGGACTATGTAGAACATTTTCCCATTTGAGGATGTCTTGATGTCCTAATTGGCAGAATAGTACTTCGAATGCCAGGGTCTTATTGCTTCAAACATAGTTTCGGCCCTTGAGATGGAATCGAATGATCATGGCTCGAACTACAAAGTTGTTCATATCGACAATACCCAACTTTTTCATGTAGATCACTTCTTCATTTGAGGTCATCTTATATAGGTTTAATGTCGTGCCAAAAACCGGTGTCAACAACCAGCAAGCCACGTGTCGCACCAAGGAGACGACGGACACTCCAATGCAATTCATCGGGTGATAGAAATCATTTACCTTTTGTTATAAATTTCATTTTAATTTATTCGAATTTAAGTTACAATGATACTAAATGAAGGTACATGTCATGTGGATCAATCTGCAAAAAGATCCAATGTATTTGGATGTATGGTTTGCATTTTATGCCATGTTTAAGTTTGAATTCAAATTTGAAAAGTTCACCAAGCTAAATAATGGTTCTACTGGATGCGCATGATCTTCAAGATCACATTGCAAAAGGTTCCAATATGAAATTATATAACTTGAATTATATTTGATATTATGCTTGAATTTGAATTTGAATCAATTCAAATATACATTGTTCAATTTGAAATTATTTTGGTCTAACAGATAAGAAATTTCATGAGGGTTAATATAAAAAAATAATCACCCAATTTTGATCTATGGATAAATGGTTATAACGATTTTAGTTTACAGGGACTTCATTTGGAAGTGTTACAGTAGATCTGACATTTTTGCAACTTAGTCTAGATAATGTTTTAGTTAAGTGAATTGATCGAGATCATCAGTTCTAGCTTGAATGGATGTGGGTGTGTACCCCTTCGTTTAATTATAAGTTCTAATATCGATCGTAGATGGATAGATAGACGGCCAGGATCATGCCACATAGGAAAGGGAGCGATGCTCACAGGATATTTGCTGGAATCTCGTTGGAGAGCGTGGCCGAGGAGCGAAAGTTATTGGGGTGGCGCTCTGGTTGCTGCCGACGTTGATGAGATGCACATATGGGTGTGCCTCGACGTCACAATCCAATGGGTGTAGTCGGTGGTCGTCGACATTGACGGTGGCGGCAAGGATTGCTTAGCGAAGCGGTCCATGCATCGGCAGGCTTTAGTATCATCACGGGCAATGATTTTGAAGGTCCTGGGGTCTAATCAAATGGCTAGGAAGGTGAGCACGATCATCACGAGCATGTGGGGTATGGTGGTGTCGACTCAGGGATCCTTACCTTGCCGGGGAAAATGGTGTAGTGGCAGCGAATCTCGGTTCTCATGAGGGACACGACCCGATGTCTATGGGGTGCTTCGTAGGACTACGATGAGGTCACTTAAGGAGGCGCACTGAGCGGTGTCTTGCAATCGTCAGAATGTAGCGGCGATAACGACTGTAAAGAACAAATGGTGTCGATGATTTCGCGACAGCGTGGCAGCGATTTGAGGGTGGGGGGGAGGTAGAAGGGAAATGCAGAGGGGTCTAGGCACTTTAAAAGGGGCAATGCCAAGAGCTCGAGTAGGCATCATGGGGAGTGGGGTGTCGTGGCCATGGCAGTTGTCCAGGGGTCGTCAGGGTGGTTGGGAACGAAGACATCATGGTGTCCACCTATCTGTGGGAGAGAGACTTGGGTGGGATGGTCAATTGGCTTGGGTCGGGATTAAGCTAGGTGGGTGTTGGGTTTTTTTTTCTTTTTTCCGTTCAATTTTCTTTTAATTTTTAAATCTTTTAATTTGTTTACAAAACAAATATGTAGCAAATTCATTTTTCAAAAGAAATAATGGTTCATACTTTAATTGATCTTAATAGAAATATATTTCTTTGCCAATTTTAAATAAGAGATCAAATTGATTTTTCCCAAATTTAAAATCAATTATATTTAATACTTGGAATAAATTCAAAGATGAATATTATTATTTCGACTTATGAAATTTATTACTATTTGTAAAATAATAAATAAAGAATATTTAATTTATTTAACGCTTCTTCCTTATTTTTTCCTTTCAAATTTATTATAATATTTTTAAATTTTCATTTTTGTACAAAAGAAACATGGTCCAAATTCATTTTTGAACTATAACAATAGTTCATAATTTCATTGGCTTACAGAAATATATTTATTTGCCAATTTCTAAGGGATAAAATTGATTTATACCAAAATAATTTTAAATTTATTTAAATTTAATTTCTCTTTAATCCTTGGAATAGATTCAGAGATGAATATTATTACTTTGACTTATTCAATTTATTACTTCTTAAAAATAATAATTAAATTGTAATTTACTTATGTATTTTGCCCTTTTGATTTTAAATAGATTTAGGAATAAATTTATTAAATATTTTGGGAAACCAACTCAATTGATTTATCTGAAGAATAACCTGGCCTTATAAATATTGATTATTTGGCCCAATTTTAATGATTAGTTCATTTCCCTATTATTTGGAAATAAAATTATTCTTTAGAAACCTTTCATGTTTATTTTTATTTGAAATTTAATTTAGGGTTTCATTTGATATCCTGGAAATGTAGAAGATATATTCCATACCAATCTCATTCAAAATTTAATGCTAAAAAAATTATACACAATTTCAATCAAATTCTAGCTAAAAATAATCAATCTACCCTATTTTTTAAATTTTATAATCCTTTCAAAATTTAATGCGATATTTCTGGATTTGAAAAATCCTGGGTTTGTTACACAAATTTACTTCAGAATCATGGAAAATTTAGTTTGATAACATGACAAATTTAATGTTTTACCATGGCAATGATAAAATTGTAGCATGGCAAATTTAGTTTTGAACCATAAAAAAATTATAGAAAGTAGTTTTTCATAATCACAAAATATCATGGCAAATTTCTTGTTGCATCTTTCTTCATGGAGAATTTGCCGTTGCATCTTTTTATGGCAAATTTGCGATTGCATATTCCTCGGTTAAAGAGTGTTTCATATAGTTTTATGTTATTTGCCATGTAGATCTTCTACATGGAAAAATTAATCTCATTGCGAATAGTGTTTCATATAGTTTTATGCCATTTTATATTTTCTCATAGATTTTTTTATGTATTATACGTATTTTCCATATACTCCCTCTGTTTCAAATTAATTGACTATGTATACAAATGGAAGTCAACTAATTTGGAACGGAGGGGAGTACATCTTTTACATGGAAAAATTAATCTCATGGTATTTTTTACAAAAACAAATTTGATAGTTACGATAAATCTGGGCCTCAAACCTGGCGTTCGCTCAGGATTAGGATCCTACGTTCAAATCCATCAATTGCTGTATGTTTGCTGTGCGATGATCTGTACTCTCTACTCTGTACCACGAGATACAATTTGCTACCCGGTTATTGACTTATTGTTCAGACCTGGCTGGTGCACTTGGCGCTCTTATGATTGTAGTAATGTAGTTCCCTTGTGTTGTGAACAATATTCAGACGTGCACGGATGACTGATCTGCATTTTCCTTGGTTCCATCGGACTACAGTTTGCGACTTTGCTCACTGGACTAAACCACTCCTGGCCCTCACTCTCCTGGTGTTCATCTGCAGTTGATTCAGGTGCAAATAGCTGAGTATCCAGAGTAGACTATAGTGTAAGAGCTACGGGGATCCATGAGCAGAATCCATATTGCCATAGCTGTTAAGGCTGAAGATGACGCGGATCCATACTGTTCTTCAATATCATGATGCCGTCGTGCTGTGGGCAGTGGTTTGGCGTACCAAACCCCGCGTGCCGGAGCAAATCCGGTCCTCATCACTGTCTCTGCACAGGAGAAGTTTCAGCTCATATGCCAACGAGGAATTTGGGCTGTAATCGCGGTCGGAGTCGGACTGGCTGTTCATTGATTAATCACTGCGCCTGGAGGTTTCTGTTTGCTTGAGGCGCTAGGGCTCCACATGATATGCTCGATGGAGACGACGGCCGTACTGTGCATTGTCTCCAGGCGCATTTTGATTGAAAGGAGGGGCCTAATCGACCTGCATTTGCTTGGTGTTTTCCTTGTGAAACGTCGCCTTTCACCAGTGTATCTTTGCAGGGTTTACTCAATCGAATTTGAATCATAACTCCCACTCTCCCTTGAGTACAGTTTTTATCGCATGCATTTTCCTTGGTTCCATTTTGCCACTTGTTCACTGGACTGGACTAGCGCTCCTCGCCCTCACTCTCCTGGTGTTCATCTACAGTTGATTTAGGCCGGTGTCAACAGTTCAGTATTCCATGCAGACTATTACTATACTAAGAGTTAAGGGTCAGTTTTTTTGGTGGCTTTTAGAATAAGTTGAAATAAACGGCTCTCTACCTAGCTTATTTCAGAAGCTCAATCAAAATTACTTATTTAGAACCCTACTAATTAAGACTTGAGAAGTGAGCTTCTAAAAATATATTTTTGGTTGACTTGTAAAATAAGCTGGGTAGAAACTCCAAAAAACTACCAAAAGAACTGACTCTAAAAGTTACGGAAAAAAAATACTCACCACACGTTCGGGTCACGCTCCTCACACCGGACGCTGTTATCATCACACGTTTTATTGCACGAATCTTAGCATATGAAAAAACTGCCAAGTCATTTTTATCAGTGTTCTAACTAAACTGTGATGGACCGAAAGTTGTTTTACCTTTTTTTTCGCATGGCGACGTTTTGCTATTCCTCGCCCATAATGTTTGTGTACCTAACTGTTTGGCCCTGTTTACTATAGTTCGGCTTAGTGCCTGATTAGATATGATTATTTTTGCGATGCTTATAATTTCTAAACGGTAGCTCGGATTAAAATGTGTTCTACATGTAACTTGTTCATAATTTTATCTAGTTTCATAAAATTAGCTTTTTTCCATGTTTCCAATTCTTTAACATGATATTTTTTTAATTACAAATCATACCATTTTTCGTAAATGAATTGTGTGATATCTAATTAATCATAACTAATGTTAATTTTCTATTTTGTGAGATATGGAAATTATCATTTGTATGTAGCTTACGGGTATTGGTAATTATTATTTTTTAGGACATGACAATTATTATTTTCATGAGAGATGGTAATTCTTTTCTGTTGTCTTGGGGGTACACATTTATCAAAAACATGATCATTTATTTTTGTGATATGGCAATTGTTATTTGTTGTACATGGCAATTCTTTTATAATATTACGTGAAACACGGTAATTTTTGGTTTTAAATATGTTGGACATTGTTTTTTTAGTAGAACATGGCAAAATTGCCATGGTTTCAATGGTGCAATAGTTTTTCATCCCAATATGGCAATTCTTATTCATTGCTTGGACATGACAATTTTTGTTGATATGACATGGAAATTCTTATTCATCGGACATGAAAATTCTTATTCGTAGGACATGACAATTCTTATTCATCTGACATGGCAATTCTTATGCGTAGGACATGGCAAAAAAAAATATGACATGGCAATTCTTATTCATCAGACATGGCAATTCTTAATCGTAGGACATGGCAATTTTCGTTGATAAGACATGGCAATTCTTATTCAACAGACATGGCAATTTTTATTGGTAGAACATGGCAATTCTTATTGGTAGGGCGTGGCAATTCTTATTAGTAGGACATGGCAATTCTTGTTGATAGGGCATGTCAATTCTTATTAGTAGAACATGGCAATTCTTACTGATAGGACATGACAATTCTTGTTGGTAATGCATGGCAATTTTTTATTAGTAGGACATGACAATTCTTACTCGTATGACATGGCAATTGTTGTTGGTAGGACATGGAAATTCTTACATGTGGGTCATGATACTTTGCGAAACATGGCAATTTTTTTGTTAAAATTCTTGAACATGGCTATTTTTGTTAGTAGAAGATGCAAATTTGTCATGGTTATAATAGTGTTGTAGGATTTTCTTTCATTGGTATTTGAAATTGTTGAACATGGCTATTTTTAAGGAGAACATTACAATTTTGCTATGATTACAATAGTATAATAGGGTTTTCACCCCGTGGCAATTTTGCCTTGTTTTTATTTTCTAGATTCTTTTTATATAAGTTATGATAAAATATATATATAATTGCCATGATATTTTTTATATTTACTCCTATGATAATTTTATTTTTATTTTTATGATTAATTTTTATAATTTAAAAGTTAATTGCATTGTAGCAAAGAAAATAAATATTTTTAGCACAGCACAAAAAAATTAACGGTTTCTCTTTGTTTTCACTAATGGGCTTGTGTGGCCCAGTAACAAAGAGAGGTGTTTGGACCGTACACAATCTGGAACCGAACGAAAACGTTCGGGTGAGAGCAGCGAGCGACCGAACAAAATTGTTCAGGCCAGCCTTCCCACACCGAACGTCAGGTGAATATTTGAGTCCAAAAGTTATGGGGATCCACGAGCAGAATCACTAGTGTCTACTCATCATTCTTAAGATTCAGAATGATGCGGATCCATAGTGTCCTTGGATACCATGAATTACTCAAAAGAAAACACTATGGGTGTTAAACTTGCAGGAGTTGGTAAGAGACATTGAACAATTCCGACGGTACTTGAAGGAACTGCATAGTCATTATTATGCTGGAAATAACACAACTCGCAACTAATTCATTCCTACAACATTTTAACGACTAAAATGCATAATTCAAACAAAAAACTCTAGGTTTCAATTGTATGTTTTGCCATCTCCTTATGTTTTTTTATCAAAGCGTACGCTTATGCACAATTAAGCACAGAGCTAGAACAATTAAACGTTAAGCGTTTTGCCGTCGCTTAGAGCCTAGGTGCACCTTTTTTAAACTATGCTAAAATGGTTAGCCGTAAGCAGGCATTTAACCTATTGGATATTTGGACATCACTGTAGCTCTGAATCGGGATCTTTCCGATATATCGATAAATCGTCTGATTTACCCCTAATTTTGGGTCGATCAATAAGTTTTCGATAAGTGATATCCCCAACATTGGTTTACACACATGAGCCTCCATTTGTCAAAAAAATTAAACACAAAGTGTCTCAGCAATGCTATGGATATGTCTGCTGAGCCAGTTGTATTCCTATGTATAAAGTAGTTCATCCATATATTTATAAAGTTAGAAAAAAAATATTTTCTACAAGAGCCTCAAAACTTCACCTATCTAAAGATGCATGTAGTTGAACCTAGGGACATCAAAATTCTGTTATACTTCCTCTGTAAATTAATATAAAATGTTTTAGGTATCTTATATTATTTTACGGAGGGACTACTTATAAATTGGTTCGAAGCCAATTCGATAATGCATATGTCGCAAATTCGAGCACTCGTTGGATACCATCTTCATTCCAGTTGATTCTGCCACATGTACAATTAAGAAGATTTTATGGTTGAACCTAAGCATAATTCACAAACCTCAAAACACAACAACTTCTCCTTTGTTCTAGAATCTTTCATGTTTTAAGTATTCAAAATTATCTCTTCTAGAAAATATGTTGGTATTGTTTGTTGTTCTAGAATCTTGGTTGAACCTAAAAAAGCATACTTCTCGTTGGTATCGTTTGTTTTTTTACTTTATGCTTTACAATGAAAAATATGCACGAACCTCAAACAGAAGTACTATTTTTTCAACAGTCTTTCATACTTTATTATTCAAACTCTTTTATAATGAATTGTCATTATTTTTAATGTATGATTTGCATTGCACAGTATGCATAAACCTCGAAATACAAATACTTCTCCTTTGCTCTAGAATCTTTCATACTTCATTTTTCCAAAAAAAAATCTAAATGAGTCATTATTCCTATTTCACTTTACGATTTATAATTAATGATATGCATAAACATCACATCATAGACACTTATCAATTAATCTAGAAATTTCCATACTTTATTTCTCACCATCCCGCCAAAAAACATTCTTCTAAAAGAATTATCGTTGTGTCTATGCTCATCAGGTTTGGTTCATGTGCTTCATGCAGGCAAACATTGAACTATACAGAGTGCCTTCGGTTTTGGACAGACTCGAAGCCTGGTGGATGCAGGTCTGTAAAAACCTCCTCAAGATCCAACGTCCTCGCTTTGACTTTTTGGTTATTCTTATCTGCTAGAGCCTATGGGAACAACGGAATGTCCGTGTCTTTGATCAACCTCAACGAACTATATCGACCCCTACCTTAACATCTCAAATTTGTAATGAGATCAACTTTCGGCCTCGGCTGGGAATAGAGGGTTAGCTAGCATATGTGAGGAGTAGCGTATTCTATTGGGGTTGGGATTGAGATTCTGTTCGATATGTGGAGGGAGCTGATCTCGCTATATTGTATACTCTTTTTCAGTTCTTCTATAAAGCTATAGTACGCATTTTATGTACTCTCAAAAAATTGAATAAGGGACCAGAAGGTCTCAGACTAACATTAATAAAACAAAAGTTTAGAGCATCTCCAATATATGATGTAAAATAGCACCTAAAAAATGCTTGATGTAAATTAACATCACTAAAAACGGAATTTTTACATCACCAAAAGTGTGCAACTCTAACAAATGATGTATCATATGACATGACAGGTACAACAACTGATGTGAAATAACATTCCAACATTTCATTTGATTACTTAAACTAAAAAAATCTAACTACATTCCCACATTCAAACTATAATTTAAACTACTAGATGTTGCTACTCGTCGAACTCATTGGAGTAGCCATCCGATGACCACTTGAAGGAGGAGTCGTAGACCAAGTTGATCACCGGAGATGATTCGGCCTCGATCTCCTTCTTGGCCCTCACCGTCGAGGGCCCAACCTCGTCGAACTTCATCTTCTTCTCCATCTCTCGCTTCCATAAGAACTCATGCTCGTATTGCATGTACTTGGGGTTCTCCCGCGCAAGCCTCGCCATTGCCTCATCGTCAGTCTCCTGGATGTTCTCTGGATCCTTGTAGCTCACAAGGCGGGTCTTCACCTTCTTCTTCATCCGTGGCGCGACAAACTCCGCTTCCTGCAGAGAGAACATGTCATCGATGAGCTCCTCCTGCGGAACACCGATCTTCCAACCGGCAAGGTCGTACGCCATCGCGTTGCAGCTCGGTGGCGTATCGGCCCGACTTCCGCACCGAACTAACTTGAAGCCATACTTCGCCTTCAGCTTCTTCATCGGTGCCATGGCGCGCGACGGGGCGCACGATCGGGGAGTATCATGGTGGGGCGGGACGGGGTAGGGGACGGCGGGGCAGTGGAGCGGCGGTGGTGGTGGATTAGAGCTCGGCGGTGGTGTGGGCGGTAGAAGATGTGAGCTCGCGGACGACGGGTTCAATTCGTGGGTGGCGGCGGTAGATCCGAGCTCGTCGGTGATGGGGCGGCGCCGGGGGGTGGATTTGGCGAGGTAGGGATGTCATATTTTACATCACGATGTACAAAAATTTTGAGCAAAAGTAAATACTCCTTTCGTAAACTAATATAAGATGTTCTTTCCCTAATAATAAAGGGAGGTGGGTTTCTCCTTCCGTCATGGCGATTTTGCAGAAAAGCCCCTCACGTTTTAGTAAATTAACCCGCAGTCCACAGTTTCTAGGCAAAAGAAAAAGTAAAAAACGTTGCACTGTCTGGGCCTCAGCCCATCTTTCGCATGTCGCGCCTGGGCAACGAACGAAGCTGGGCCATCTAATGGGCCAAGCTAGGTTCTGTTTATTTACGTTTTTCCATTATGTATTTTCTTTTTTAGCAAAAGAAAATGTTCGAGGATATAAACGCAGTCGCTCGCGTGCTTCCTCTGCACTAACACTTTTCATAAATTTAAAAGTCTTTATTTTTTTTAATAATCACACATTTTAAAAATTGTTTGCACTTAAAAATAATAATTATTTTGTAAAAATTGAAACTAAAAAAATTTATGTGTAAATAATTAAACGCATTTAAATGCACCAATATTTCAAGTCGCTCGTGTGCTTCCTCTGCACTTTCATAAATTTTAAAATTCTTTGATTTTTTGAAATAATCACACATTTTAAAAATTGTTTGCAATTGGAAATAATTATTATTTTGTATAAATTGAAACTAAAAAAGTTTATGTGTAAATAAATAAACACATTAAATGCAACAATATTTTAACGCATTTTTAAAGTACGAAATATTTAATAAATGCATTCACGGATTTTTATACACTTTTTTATGTATGAACATCTTTTGAATATTATTTTTTGAGTGCAAACATCTTACTGATGTAAAAGCAGAATAAAAAAGAAATAAAAATGTTCCGAGGTGAGCAAGTATTTTTAAGTGCAAGAATTTTTCTTTTGAGTACGAATAGTGCAAACATCTTACTGATGTAAAAGCAGAATAAAAAAGAAATAAAAATGTTCCGAGGTGAGCAAGTATTTTTAAGTGCAAGAATTTTTCTTTTGAGTACGAATAGTTTTTTCTGTGCTAATGGGTTGGCTCAGTTTGTTCTAATATCCACACACACACCGACGGGATCCTCTATGTCCTGGTGCGCTAAAGATATCATTTCAATTTAGATCGTGATTCATTAGTTCAGTGTACAAACGATAGTCATTTCAATTTTGGGATTAAAGTCACGAACAACTACGAGTTTAGGGTTTAAAATAAACCTTTTTATTGTGTCCCATTGCAACGCACGGGCATGTTTGCTATCTATACCTAATAATAAAGCGTGATGGATTTTTTAGTCTCCCTGTTCTTTTTGTTCGGCTTGTTGAGCTTCTTTCGAAGGGACTAAAAAATGCGCACATGAGATAAATCGACCACGCTTTTTGCTGCATGTTCGTTCGGCTTTGTTGGACTTTTTTTCTTGGGCCGTAGCCGCTGAAAAAATGCGACTGAGCAAGTTAAATGGATGACCACTTTGCCCTTTTAATCCAAAATCCTACATGTATCTAACTCATGAAAAAATTTACCCACAAAAAAACTTACGAAAAGTGTTCACACATTTTAATTTTTTGTATTATCTTAAATGCGTTTGCGCCTTTCTTAAATATATAAAGTTAATTTTACGTAAAATATGGGTATTTTATCATAAGATTACAATTTTCTCCCGTTGTTTTAAATAATCTTTATTTTTATTAAATAATATTGCTTCAAATATCCCAAAAAAAGGTTTACAGGATTTTAATTTTTTGTGTGAGTCGTTCCAAAAACCTTCATGTAGCTATCTCATGAAAAAGTGTACCCACAAAAAAATTATGAAAAGTGTTCACAATTTTTAAATTCTTATATGGGTTTGCACTTTTTTTAAATATATAAAGTTAATTTTACGTACATCATAGGTATTTTATCACAAGGTTAAAACTTTATCCCGTTGCAACGCACGGGCATTGTCCTAGTTAGTTTACAAAGGGAGTATAAAGCAGCTGTTGGAGAGATTTTTTTTGGTTCTTTTTTGTATCAAAAAGCGGTTAGTCGCTATTTTAGGTATGCCACTCAACTTTTTTTTGAGCCCAAATTGCCACTCAACTTGGAACGGAGAGAGACGACCAAAGAGAAACGCCAGGGGCGTGTTTGGTTGCCTGGGGTGCTACAGGCTGCATCGCATCAGGGATCCTGGCTGAGCGTGGCCTGGCCCGACTGATGCAATTTTGTGTTTGACGAGCTCCAATTTTTCGCGTGGAGCTTAGGCCAGTGGAGGCGCGCCGGCGACGGGCGTGGAGGAGGAGGGGGAGGGCCGCAGCCGGAGGGCCGCAGCGGACGGGGCGCGAAGCTCGACGGGCGTCCACGCGCAGGGGCCAGCCGGCGGGCGGCCAGGGCGCGACAGCAGGAGGAGCGGGGGCTCGAGGAGGCGAGCGGCGGAGATGCAGCCGATGGACGCGGCGGAGCAAATGTGGGGGAGCCGGAGACGGGGGCGCGACGGAGGCGACGCGCGGGCGAGGCTTGTAGGCCGACGGCCGGGGGACAGCCGGCGGAGCTTGGGGAGGAGCGGCCGGGGCAGCCACGGGGCCGGGCAGACCGCTGGCAAGGGGGAAACCGCCGGCGGGCTCGGGCGCGACGGGGTCGAATCCCAGCGGCTCTGGCCGCAAGGAGGAGCGGCGTGGAGGAGGACGGGCGGCGGGCGGGGGGAGGACGGGCGCGGCGCGGAGGAGACGGCCCGGGCGGCGAGATGTGCAGGTCGCGGGTACGAGCCAGGCTCGCGGAGATACGTTTCTCTCGCGTTCGGCTCAGCCTGGCTGAGAGGGTCTTTTTGCATCCGTCGGGCCTGGCCCAGCGAGGCATGCAGTCTACCAATCACGCTGAAATTTGCATCTCGGATGCGAGCCAGGTACCAGGCAGGGAACCAAACACGCCCCAGGAGACGGCGGCCCCCGACGACGGTGACGGACCGATCAACCTCGACAGCGGCGGCGGCGGCGGCTACAGCCCGGCGAGGAAGGTGAGTTTTCTCCCTCCCGCCTCGTTTCCCCAGTCAACTAGGGTTAGGGTTACGAGGTCAGCGGCGGCCTCTACATCCCGGCGGAGCAGAGGCGGCTCGCACTCGTGCTCTGCCGCCGGCCACAACGTGCTGGTCCGTAGTGTTGCATCCGCAGCTGGTGCGTGAGGGTTCCGCCGCTGCTCTTTGTGAGCTTGGGAACTAGGGTTCATCTTCTCCCCGATTCCGATGGGGGGGATCAGGATGCACCGGTCAAACTAGTAGAAGGGGCAGTTTGTCCACTGTTTTTTCCATAGTTCAGTTAAATGTTAAAACGTTTGCTAAGATTATTGTCGTGTTATAAAGTGCAAACTAAGTAGTGGCACCTGATCAATTACAATCTAATGAGTGGCAAAATGTCAAAATACAAATTAAGTTGTGGCATAATCAAATCGCCCCCTGTCCCCGATGCCCGACGGACGGCGGCCACAATCAGGAGTCTGCGCCGAGCACGCCTGCAGGCCGCAGACCCTCTACCGAAGTAATACTCAGCGCCCAAAGAGATTTTCCTAGCATACTCGCCCCCTCCCTGTCAGCTCTACTGAACTGGCGCTTTTGTGGAGTGTGGTGAAGAACCCTAAATCGCTTGTGTTGCTCTTAGATATTTGTTCTAGCCTTTTCTTTTATGTGAGCAATCAGATCCAATTCGATCGTTCTAGCTTGATGTCCCGGGTACTTTGCTGTGTAGGAGGCGTAGTCATATCAAATTATGAAAAGCGTACCCCAGGATCCGTTGTTGTTAATCTGCCTGCTGGTCTCTGTGCACTTGTTTAGTATGAGATTCATATAGGGTGGAAAATGCTATTAGTTGTTAAAGTTGTGATGGGGTTCTACTTCACCTGCATGGACAGGTAATAAGGAATTATGACATCAGTTCAGGAGGTAAAAGTCTTGACTTGTGAAATTGACCTTTCAGTTCGATGAACTATGCTTTTGCAGTAACCTGAGAGGAAGGAGCCAAGAGTTGATCGAAGATGAATGCCCCAGACCGCTACGAGCGCTTTGTCGTGCCCGAGGGCACAAAGAAGTGAGTCTACACTACCGCATACATGCCGAAAATTTATCTATACGCTATTTCATAAATGAGCAACAGTGAGCCCCAAGTTTTATGGAATAATGGAACATTTAAAAAAAATAGTTTCTTTTAATGGCTGTTTATGTGAATCTTCTGGCATGAAGCTGTGGAACTCTGATGCTTCTGGTGGTTTGCTAGTTTGCTTGCTTTTAACTTCTTCTTTTTTGCTTCTCTTGTTTTGTGCAGGGTGTCATTTGAGAAGGATACAAA
This sequence comes from Bromus sterilis, assembly GCA_950022295.1. Taxonomy (NCBI): domain Eukaryota; kingdom Viridiplantae; phylum Streptophyta; class Magnoliopsida; order Poales; family Poaceae; genus Bromus; species Bromus sterilis. The sequence goes on from OX465596.1 coordinate 15,203,141, forward strand.
GATTATGAATGCTGCATCGTTCACTATTGAACGTGAGGACCACACCATCGGCAACATCCTCCGCATGTAAGTACAGAAAAGTTAAGTAACACCTTTTCCCCCCTTGGTTATGTTAATTCCTTTTGATTCTGTGTCTCCGGAATTCTGCAGGCAGCTGCACAGGGATCCGAATGTGCTCTTTGCCGGTTATAAGCTCCCTCACCCCCTTCAGTACAAGATCATTGTTAGGGTAGGATGCAAATTATGTTTGTTTGATTCCTGTCCAGTGGTCAGGTTTTACAGCGTTAGTCTCATGGTTTGTTCTGTGGGCAGATCCATACTGCAAGCCAGTCCTCCCCAACACAGGCATATACGCAGGCAATCAATGATCTAGACAAGGAGCTTGAGAACCTGAAGCAAGCTTTTGAGGTATGTTTGTAGTGTTATCCTTTCAATAGTAAGTTCCATCCTAGAGCCTATGGTGTGTGATTGTGCATTGATATTGAGGGGAAGCAGAATAACATTCTGAAGTTACTGAAACTGTATTTACCTTCTCTTGTTATTAACTTTGAGTTTTCACTACCTATTTTGTAGCTTTATTTTTAGTTTTTTTTTACGTTGAGGTTCTTACTTTGATTCCCACACAATCATGTTGATGAAAGTTGAGCCACGTAAAGTTTCATTCTGTTGTACTGAGATGAGTGGGTGCATGTTGCCATGCAATGCTTGGTTTGACATTTGTTATTGGGAAATATATGTGTTGTATTTCTGTACGTTCTTTTATCAAAGACGAGTCCTTTTGGAAGGAAAAAAACACTTCTTGAATAAGAAGGGGAAGCCAATATCAATAGCTGACGACTATGTATTCTGATTTCTTGGTTATTGGTAACATCAAAATCTGGTGCAAGTCACTCTTGATCGTTCCTAGATTTTGACATTGAATTATCTGTCGTTTCCAACATGCAACAACCATTTGGCAATAGGTACATATTGTTTTAAGTCAGATAATGATCCTTTATTTCTAGCTGCTTATTACCATTGATGATGATATTATTTTTATATGTGTAACTCTGGAGGCCATTGATTAACTGATCATTAAGCGCATAAGCAATCAGGTTAGATATCTCTGGATGGCAACAAAGCCTTGTGCATGAGTTTGGTTAATGATAAAGTGATGTTAGACAGTTTGATGAGGATATATGATATACTACATTAGGTAACAATAGGATAGTATATATGGAAGTTGCTCTGTTTTTATGAATCTTCGGCCTAGTTTGTGTCATCGGTCTATAACCTAGTATCAGCAGTGACCTTTAGATGTCTTCAGAGGTAGTCAGAGCTTTAGATATTACATTAGTCTTCAACACAGTAGACAAAACATAATATAGTTCCTTCTGCTCTTGGGGCTCGCTTTATCAGCCACCTCAACATAAATAGGTTAGATTTGATTTGAACTGCTATTTCATATCTTTCTAGAATAAAATTCTTGTGCCTAAAGTAATTTCATATGAAGGTCTGGCTGCTCTGCCACAATACTTTCAGTACCCTCTTTCTTTGATCAAGTGGGAGAATGGGTCATTATAGAATTTCTTTTCTTGTCAATGGTGGTTAAAATATATCTTGGTCAGACTATGATCCATGATACTTGCCTGGCATCTCTCATATTCTTGTAAACAAACTACTATACCACCACGGCAAGGAGTCTGATCCGTGTGTGGACATGTCATGAGCTACATATGCACAACAAACGTACTGTATGTCCAAAATCGTTTCTTGGATATGTTTTTGTGGGTTCTAACTTATGAATGGATATTTCATATCGCATATGACAAGTCAACTGGGAACCTCTTGAAAATTATCTCCTTGCAAACATTGTTGTACCTTTTAGAGAGTGACATGTCAGATATTTGCATTTGTGTCTACAGTCGTACTGTATTAATATGCCACTGAGTTCTTGAGATGTCTGTTTTCAGGACGAGAAGAACCGCTTCGAGGAAAGGGCAAAGCCGGTCTACTAGGCTTGGGTGTTTGTTATCCAATGTAGAAAGTTCGTTGGTTGATCTGATGTCTGAATTAATGTAAGAGAACTCCTGTAAGGATTATCGAGACGATATTAGTCCGATCCCTGAAATTGCAGAATCTTTGGATGTGCCAAGCTAACTTTCACATTGGGTAAAAGACAGTTGCAGTTCGTCCTGCTGCCCCATATCTCTTGTGTTTGCTTTAGCCTTATGCTACCATAAAATTTCCATCTAATTTTTCCTTGAGTTTTCGCTCTTCAGCGGAAGTGCCAAAGCCTGAGCTCATATGCTCCTGCCGTGAACAGCAAATTCCCAAAATTGTGTCGAATAAAAAAAATCCTGAATTATCTTGTCCACAATTTACTTTGGGTATCTCCAACGTTGACCTTTAAAACAAACATCACATCCGTTCGGGGACATTGATGTGGGAATTGATCATCCAACCATATCCCCTAGACGTTCAACTCCAATCCCAACGAAAGATCTCAATTTGAAATGAACAATTTAAAATGGATAGCAATGAGCCAATTTAACACCCATCACAACCAAAAGGAGGTGTTCATTGTTTTACATGCTCGATCACAAAAGTGATTGTCAAAATGTCAGTGCAACCATTTCGAGCAAAAAAAATATGCCCTCTTCGATCGTATGTCCATGACCCCGTCGAGTTCAATCGTTTGCACAGGTCATCACTATCGTCTATCTGGTGTCCTTCGGCTCTTCTATCGCCAGAACGATCGACATGTGTTTCAACATCCCAGCGCGGGAGGCTTGAACGATCATGGATGCATCGGGATCCAAGTTAGACATCTTCAATGTGAGCAATTTGGTCTCGACCTTTTGCTCTTCGATGAAGATCTTTTTTTTTCATCGCCGCCGTGAAGATGCTAAACCTCTCAACATTCTTCTCCTCCTTGATCTCGTAGTGCTTGATGCATGCCTCATCCTTTTTGGCTAAGATGTTCACAAATTTGTTCGTCATCTTGGCAACCACCCCTTCTCGCTTCTCCTTCTTTTCCTCCCACTTTCTTCTATGAAACCCCATTCTAACCTTCTTGGTTGATTCATTTGCTAGGTCTATCGGATCACCCTCATTGTCATAATTGTCGGCGACCTTGAAGGTATTGGCAATGTTTGCAAGCCATTTGGGTTGTCCGTCTAGCTTCAGCCAACAATGCATGAGGACGAATCTCTTCTTCTTCACCTTCAAATACAAATTGAAGCATGAGAGGGATGGAAAAAAGAAAACATATTTAGCAATCTTGTCTGCCCAAATGACCAACACAAAGTGCATCTTCCCAACAATTTGCATATCCAACCAACTGACCAACAACAACAAGTGCATCCGACAAAAATTTGCATATCCGATCAACTGAACAACACAATGTGGATCTACTTATTTGCTTGGTCATTAGTGCTCTACTTGGCCATCGATGCAAGATTTGTTTAAGGTGGACGCTAAACTTGCTCACGGACTCTTGAATTATATACTACCTATGGTTGAGTGATTTTGGTCCATGGTCTCGGATGAGAGCGTTGGCATTGGAATTCACATTCTTATGCTCATGGAATGGAATATGAATTTTGAACCAAACTGTTGTGCCCTTTGCTCCGACCCATTTGATTGGATTGACAATAGTGTCCAACCAGTCCGACCACGAATCACACAAGAGTTCATCCTCTTGCATGTTAAAATTTCCAGCACCACCTGGGCATGCAAGAGTCGTGGGATGGAGAGGAGGGTAGAGATGGGTGCGAGAGACTCCTAGAGGGCCTTGGGCCTCTCGACGACCTCAGAGGGAGGCCAAGGCCAAGGAGCGGGAGGAAGGTGGAGGCTAGGAGATAGGAGGAGGCGGGTTGTGGTGGAGAGGAGGCATCATCGAGGAGCGAGAGGAAGGAGGAGGCACGGGAGAAAAAGATCCTCTTGCACCCCTTCAATATTTAGTCCCTTTTATTCCATATATTTCTGATCATCACTGTAAAGCGTTATGTCGTGCCACATCACCTTTATAGGCGGGCCATAATCATCATCGAAAGGACATAAACCACCGATCAATGTTTTTGGACGGAGCGACCGGGTCGCTAGAGGGTGAGGGTGAAAGAACGATACGTTCGCTCAAGCAAGAGGGGGTGAGCAAACAATTGGGTTCGATGCAATCACTGCTCAAGTGCGACCATCCACGGCCTTATAATTGGACAAAAAAAAGTCCAGTTTAATGTGAATAAAAAAATCCATAATATAAAAAAATTCCATGTAAAAGGTTTACCATGGCAAATGTGTATAGTTCTGTGATCAAAGAAAAATCAATGCCAAATTTTTCATGAATTTTGTGTTGAGAGAAACTTTTATTTTGTGAAAATTGCCATCAAATATTTGTGTTGAGATTTTCTTAATCATACAAACAAACATGTAACTCTAATATAGAGTACTAATAAAAGTTGATAGCGGTAGTCTTTGTCTGAATTTTTTCAGAAAACAAACATGTATCTGTTCATTCATTTGTTTTGTCAAACTATGCACGGTCAATCTCTTCTCCTGGATCATCACAAAATCATCAGTACACAAACGAAAAATCCAACCCTCATCATCGCTTGTAAAAGAAGCGCTTGAAGTTAAAATTCAGGTGCAAGACGCCCCTCTCGAACGTGCACCTGAACCCGGCCTTACGCGAGTACTCCCACTCCTTGTTCACGATCCTGAACGCGATGTCCTCGTACGGCGGCCCGGCGTGAAACCTGATGATGCAGGTCTCTCCGCCGCTGTCGCCGTCCTTGTGGACGGCGTACTCCGGCGGTTTCGTGCCGGCGACGGCGAGGTCGGGGTAGTGCACCACGAACCTGTAGCCCTTGACGATCTTGGGCGGCGGCTGGTCATGGTCGTAGTGCACGCGGTTGTACTTGTTCCACTCGAACCCTGACCGCACCCGCGTCATGTACTTGGGCTTCCTCCGCTCCGGTGACGGCGTCTGTGGCAACGCGACCGGGCAGAGCGCCTCCGACCCCTCCTCGTCGGCGTCCGCCGTGTCATCCTCCTCGTCCGCGCTGGAGGGTTCGTCGTCCTTGTCGTCGGAAGAGGGCGGCGGCGCCTCGTCGTCGGATGCGGAGTAGTTCTGTTGCAGGTACTTCTTGGCCTTCTCCACCCGGATAAGCTCCGTCACGCCCTGCCAGTGCTCCACGACCATCGCCTCGCCGACGGCCATCCGCGCGGCGACGGTCTCCTGCATCGCGTCGAGCTCTTCGATGCTACTGCCTTCGACGACGCTCCTCACGTCGGCGAAGATCGCCGAGTGCAGCAACCTCTCGCCGAGCCCGGCCGTCCCGGCGGCCCTGGCAATCTCGGCGTCGCACAAGATCTTGGCGGCCTCCCAAAAGGGCCCGTTGGCCCTGTCGAGATCGGCATGCTGCCCGATCTCCTTGCCGAGCTCCCGGAGTTCCTCCAAGGACGCGCCGCGGAACGCCGCGACGGCGCGGGGCCGCGTGCCGTCGAGGGATTTCACGAGCACGTCGATGGGCTTGGGGCGGCCGTAGCCGAACCGCGTCTCCGCCCGGAGCCTGCTCTGCTCGAGGAGGAAGGCGGCCTCCTTGGCCTCCTCCTCCGCCCTGGCAAACGACGCGGTCGCGATCGGAGGCGGCGAGCTCCGCCGGGACGCGGCCGACGAGCTGACGGCGGCGGCCTCCTTGCGTCGGGCGAGGCAGCGGCGGCGCTCGGAGCGGAGCGAGACGATGTCCGGGAGGAGGCCGCGGGCGAGATCGCGGTCGAGCTTCTTGTGCCACACGAAGGCCCCGAGGCCGCGCGCGGCGAGCTTCTGCGACACGGCGTCGGCGCGGCGGCGTACGGCCTTGGAGAGCGAGCTCGAGGGCCGCGTGGTCTCCCGGGCGGGGGAGGCGGCCCCTGGGTTCGCCATTGGCGGCGCGAGATAGATCAAGGAGCACCCGGTTTTGTAGAGAAAGAAAAGGCGGTTGTGTCGTTCGTTGCTCGGTCAAGAACGAATAGAAGAAGGCTTGAAAACGAACCGACTATAGGGAACCGGCTCGGGACTGATTAAAAATTTCGAACCGACTATGGTACGATACCATGATCAATGACTATGTCATCTAGATGATGCAATTGACAACCTGTAGTTGAATTAGTTAGGTGGATAGTTATATTTTTAAGGGCCGTGTTACGTCGTGCTGATTATTTAAAAGGATCCGCCGACTTCATTACCGTCCGAGTATGATTAGAAGATGTCAAAAGAATATTCTTTTGCAACGGAAGGTTTGTTGCGAAGCTCCTTTGCAACAGAATGCTTGTTGCGAAGCTTTTTTGTGCACAGAAATTTTTCATAGCCGACGTTGGATTTAGCGTGTCACGTAAAACATTTTTTTGCAACGGGAGGCTTGTTGCGAATCTCTTTTGCAACAGAATGCTTGTTGCGAAGCTTTTTTGTGCGCAAATATTTTTTTGTGCGCAAAGATCTAAGTATTTTTTTTCTCGATCGCACGCATCTGAGACAACGAGCTTTGTAACAAAGTCTCTGTTGTGGTTGGACCATTGCAACAGAGTCTCTGCTGTAAAGGGATTCAAGTAAAAAAACAATCACGCGCACATGAAACAACAAGCTTTACAACAAAGGCTTTGTTGCGATCGGACCATTGCAACAGAGCCTCTGTTGCAAAGGGATCCAAAGCATTAAGTGACAGGCTGAGAAACCCACGTAGACACATGGCGAGCGCAGGAGAAGACCGACGCGCACGACGTTATCCGCCGACTGACGGTAACCTTTTTCCTATTTTTAATCTATCAAAGTTTAAATTTCAGATTTGATATATTTTAGGCTTTTCGATAATATGCTTTTAGTAGAAGGAAACTTACGTTTGCATTGTACTCTTTCTAAAAAAATGATGCAATCAACCGCAAACAGTATCGTACTAAAATCATATTGGAAAAACCATACGCATAGCCATGGCCAGAACTAGATCGTGTGTGCTTGCCATGCTAAACATAATTTATATAATTTTATTTATTTATTTTTGCGTAAACTTTTGCTCATTGTTTTTGGATAACTTACAATTTATCTACTACACTCGAGGAGGCCAAAACACGCGAGTACACTTATAAAAGAGCTCCTATAGCAGATTTAAAACAGCCTTGCTTACCGCCAGATTTAGATCTAGTGACTACAGTAACCAGCAACGACGTTGAACGGCCACCCACGACGTTGAGCACCAACGGTAATCGCGAACCGTCAATCACTAATTAGAGCAAGTACAATAGCATGCAGTCAGCAGGCTATAAGTCATTTCACATCAGATAAAATCTAGCTGGAAGGAGAGAAACCAAGAGAGAGAAGGGAGCGGGCGTTCCATGAGTTACCAGCTGTAGCACATAAACCAAGATGTAGCAGCCCGCTCACAGCCTGTGCTAGACGTTATAGTCAGCTCTCTACCAATCCTGCACTACAAAGAGCATTTATTAGGGTCAGTTTATAGCCAACATTAAAGCCAGCTTATTGTGTGCGAAGACTTTATAGATGATGTGGCAGTGCCTTATAGCCGACAGCCGGCTATATTATTAGGGAAACTATCCCTTTCAGCCGACTGATCTTTTCTAGCGCTTCGACCTTCTCCTACGGACGACGCGTGTCCCATGTGGACCCATCCCCGCTTGGTTCAATTGTCTTGTCTTTTCTGCCGACGACTACCATCCACATATTCTCCCCCCAGCGCCTTCTTCTTCCTATGCTTGCCGCCGTTACCCAATCCTTTGGCCCTCTTCCGCACGCCAAGCCTTAGGATGGAGAGTGTCCATGGAAGGTATCAAGCAAGCAGCAGCTAGCATGAAGCAGCAAGTAGAAGGAACAGCCACGTGTGTCCATGGAAGGCGCCCCTTCTATCTCCAACGAGTCTCGCGCGGGGTGCCCTCATCGGTGACCGCCGCGACGGCCAGATTTGCGCGGACGCCATGGGATCGAGCTTGGAGCTCGCCCAAGTCGACTGGATGCCGCTCGTACTCGCCTCCCGACCGCCTCGATCCGACGGATCCGTCCGTCGCGCATCGTCCACGGCCATCCCTTCTCTGATAAGTTTGGAGCCCTTTGCAACAGAGTCTTTATTGCAATGCTTAGACTGCAACAGAGCCTCTGTTGCAAAGCTCTTTTGTCTTAGATGCGTGCTATCCGGCAAAAAACTGCTTGGATTCTTTTGCAACAGAGGCTCTGTTGCAATGGTCTGACTGCAACAGACCCTCTGTTGTCACAGATGCACGCGATCCTCAAAAAAAATGAAAAAAAGTTTGCAACAAAGGCCATGTTGCAATGGTCCGGCCGCAACAGAGCCTCTGTTGCAAAGGCTTGCTCTCTCAGTGCACGCAGACGGCTGTCTTTTTGCGATGCGGACTTGATGAAAAAAACTTTGCAACAGAGGTCATGTTGCAATGCTCTGACCGCAACAAAGCCTCTGTTGCAAAGGCTTGTTGTCTTGATGCGTGCAGATTAGACGGTTATAACTTGCTCTATCGTACGGCTACGGAGGCGGCGGATATTTTCTACTCTTCAACCGGCGGACGTGTAGCGCTGCCCATATTATTAACCATGCTCTTAGCAGGCACCCTCTCGCGGGGCCCCGCAGAGGTCACTTTCGCGCGCTCTAGATCCGCCACGTGTCGCGTTTTTACTGTGTCCCGCGCGAAACACAACTGTGGTTGCACATGGACTTGTGGCTTGGACTGTGGCAGGGTTGTGGCTGTGGCTGCAAAACTGAGCTGTGCCAGGAACTGTGGCTGAAAAAACTATGCATATGACTGAAAAATTGGGCTGTGGCTGAAAAAACTGTGGTTGTGGCTGAAAAACTGGGTTGTGGCAGGAACTATGGCTGAAAAACTAGGTCGTAACAGGACTGTAGCTGAAAAAACTATGGATGTGACAGGACTGTGGCTGCGCGTATGGTCGTGGCTGCGGTTATGTGTCCGGAAGGCGCCACATGTCAAACGCGAAAGGACCCAAGAGAAACACCGAAACGCACCAGAACGTGACACTTGTGCGCTCGAAGCACACGTGAGTGACCTCTGCAACGGGTATCCTTTAATTAATTGCTCTCTCGCGAACCGCTCAGCCCGCCCAACGTCTTCCTCTCCTTCGTCCCCCACCCCTCCAGCACTGCCCCCTGCCACTCTCCTCTCCTTCGTTTAAGGGCTAGTTCTTTGATCTTCAAATTTTCTTTTATGAATTCCTCTCATGTTAAGTTTGATCTACCCCAACCTCTCTTGACATTGTATATGCCAAACTATATCGGAAATTGCTAGTGACGGACGAGCTCCATGGAGGCCTTCAAATGCGAAATCCAAAATTCATGAAATTTGGATTTTTTTACATTTACAAAAAATCTGAAAAAAAAACAAAGACCGATGAAGGCATAGTGCACAAGTATATAAAATTTCAAAACGAAATACTAAAAAATAAAGGCTATGCAAAAAAGAAACAAATATAAGGCTTTTTAACATATGATACTATTCATCCTTTCACACCATGAATTTGTTTTTTATATATAGACCCATTTCAACGTATTTAATCCTAAAATTTTACACATACACCTCACATCCTTATTTATTTGTACACTTTTTTCAGATTTTTTTGAAAACTTAAAAATATATTTTTCAGATTATTAAAAAAAATGGATCCATGGAGCTCGAGCTCCAAAAATCCTTACTCAAACTATCTCAAACGATGCTGAACAAATAACTCTTTCCACCCATGTATAGAACAGATAAGTTCAAAGTTGACTGCAGAGCGTAAAAAAAACTCGAGGGCTTGGCCACTGAAAAAATTAGTCACTTCACGATGACACTCACAGATCAACATCAATTTTACAAACGCTGGCAATTGTAGTAAAGTGGAGTTTCATTGCTCCAACTTTTCTATAAATGCGGCACAGCACCACCATCCGCAAAACTTTGCGCAGATATCAATTTCAAAACAAAAATGGCAGTTCGCGGTCAAATAGAAACAGAAAGCCGACTCTAAAGCATTGCCAGTTTACACATCTAGTTTCTTCTCAGCTTCGCCGATGACCCGCAGTTGCTCCAAAAAGGCGGTGAGTTTTCTCATGTCCTCCTCTTGGACGCTGGGCGGGGCCTTCTCTCTGTAACCAGATGCTTCTATCTTCTGAGACAGTGCATGCTGTAGCCTGCGTGTATGCATACCAAGAAACCATCTTACTTGATACAATGGGATTAAGGACGGCGAGAACTATACATGCGGATCTTTTATCAAGTGAGGACAATTAGACAGCACAGCGTAAGCAGGCTTACTTTTGAATTTCATCCCTCTTTTTCCGTAGCTTTTCGAGCTCCACTTCCGCATTTAGAGCTCCCTGGAGCTGAAGGTACACAGACAGATCTTTGTTTACAACAGCAGTTGAACAGTCTGGTGGAGTTTCATCACTCTCTGTCAGGATCTGAAAAATTTCCGACATCAGGTCAGCGCTTTTTGTCGAACACGCAAAAAGGCTCAAATCAACTATGAGAATTGATTATTTTGCAATAAACAAGTCATTTGAGATGATATGCTCTACTCCAGGTTTTAGCAAAAAATTGTATCCGTACAGGAGAAACTGATTGCAGGGTGTAAGAGAACATGCCCACATATTTCACTAATAATAAACCAGACAATACAGCTAAATAAGGAAATGTAAGGCAAAACCTTAAGTGATGATACAGAAGAAAGAGACACCGCCAGAGATTGATAGCACTGAACAGTGGCAGCAATATCTTGGCCTCGGCAAAGTGCAAAAGCAGGTCGCCTGTTCATGAAAAAGAAAATAAATAAGATATTGTTTTGGCAAGCCAACTGTAGAACAAGAAGAATCAAACAACCATATATATTATATGCATATTTAAATATATATTATATGCATATTTAAATCTTAAAGGTCAAGGGAACCAGAAGGCCTCACAGCCCTCCTCAGGGGCAACCTACGTTAACCGTCCGATCTGTCTCCCGCTCACTCTGCACCCTTGGATGTTTCCTGGCCAATCCTCACTCGCTCCGCACCCGCCACGGGCTGTCACATCTCTCGTTCGCGGAACCCTAGAGACCCAGCCCCCTCCTCTCTCTCTGGCTTCCTCTTTCTCTCTCGCCCCCGTGCAGCACACCTCCTCTTCCACTCCCTAATCCCACCCAGCCGCCTCCTCCCTTCTTTCCCCCGCTATCACGCCGCCGCTGGTCTCCACCTCCTCTAGCGCACGCCCCCCCCCCCCCCCCCTTCTATCCCGGAGCCGGCTAGCGAGGAGGGTGAGGTGGGGGAACGGCGAGGGAGACCAGCAGTGGGACGAGCAGGGGATGTTGTGTCTTCCACCCCCAGCGCCGCCTCCTCCATCTCTGCGCCCCCCTTGCCGTCAGTCATGCGGGAGCAGAGGCAAGCTTCTCCGGCGGCAGATCCCAGTCGCCCCAGATCGCTGGAAGGCCAGCGGAGGGAAGGAGCAGGGAGACTCCACTCCGACTGCTGCGCCATCTCTACCACCACAGTGTTGTCGGCTCGCGCGATGACAGGAACGCACCTCCGATTCCTCCTCATCCTGAGAGATTTGTGTAGGTCAGCCCCTCCTCATTTTTCCCTTTTCCCGTTCATTCACCCGGATCTTTGATAATCTGATTTGGATTTCTCAATTTGTGTTTTTTTCTAAACAAGATGTGTGCAGGTCGGATGAAGAATAGAAAATGAAGTATTTGAGGAAGAACAAGGTGAGCTCTCTCTTTTATTGAATGGAATCCAAATGTTTGACATAATAAAATTTAGTTATCCTATATACATTTTCTCATTATGTTAATAGAATACTTTTGTTGAAAATAATTTTGGTCGATATCTTTTTATTTTATTTAGAATCATGGTTGGATGGTGTCTTCCAGTATGCTTCATTTAAAAAGGTGTTCTGCAAATGTGCACTTGTTTGAGAATTTGAATAATCTCATGGATTTTATTCAAAACAAAAATTATTAGTTATTTCAGGATGCATAATGTTTGTTTTTGGTAATTCTGTTCTGTTTTGTAACAGCCAGAAGCGAGCTCATTGGAGACACAATTGCATGGTGTGTGTGTGGATTTTCTATGACTGGCCCTGCCACTTATATGGTTGCAGCTCTTTCTTAAGATCTTCCTGATTGGGAGCTTGTGATGCATGTCTCTAGGGCTTTCACATGGATACCCCCTGAGCTTGCATGTTCGGATAAAGATCACGCTCGACACGGTGACGTTCTTATGATCTAATCGCAATACTTTACTTTGCAGTGAATCCGAGTGATGATTTTTCAATGTACATACCTTTCACTGTACATACCTTATTTTAAATGTACATACCTTTCAATGTAGATACCTTATTTTGCATATGTATCAAGTTTCTACACTCAGTATGGGTAGTGTTCGCTCAACTTTTTTAGTTAAAACAGAGTGTACAGTTTCAGTTTTTCGCACTGAACATGATCTGTTTTTTAACCTATACAGAGTAGATTTTCACATATGAGCACAAAGTGTAATGGTTCAATTTTTTTCCACATATATATTTAGTTACAACAAAATTTAAAGGTTCAATTTTCGCATCAAATATGATGTGTTCTTCAACCTATACAAAGCAGATTTTTACACACATATATAATCAGTTAAAACAGAGTGCAAAGGTCCCATGTTTGCATTGAACATGATATTTTCTTCTACTTATACATAGCAGATTTTCACTCATAGAAACAAAGTGTAAATGTTCAGTTTTTTCACATAAATATTCACTTAAAACAAAGTGTAAAGGTTCAGTTTTTTGCATTGAATATGATATGTTCTTCCGCCTATATTTAGCAGATTTACACACATAGGATGAAATGTAAAGGTTTAGTGCTTTTCACATATATATTCAGATTAAACAGGGTGTGAACATTCAATTTTCCGGGCGTCTTGGTTCTAGCTCTTTCTCTGAAAACCACTTTGTTCAATTCCTTGGTGTCTTGGTTCTAGCTCTTTCTCTGAAAATTAAGTGTGCTCTGCTGATGTAGGCTACTACTCTTGCTAACTGAAATATCATGGTTAAGGTCACTTTTATTCTGCACCCTTCAATCCAATAGATATGCAAAGAAAACATTCATATACACTTTATTTTATATTGTGAGGAATTTCCATATTGATAAAACATGATAGCCCTGGCCTTTTCATCTCTTCAAGAATACATTAATTTCTACGTATGATATATATTTGAGCTTCCAAAGTTAAATGATACATTTATTTCCCAGGTCTCCGTAAGGCCCCAGATTACATGTATGCGAAGACATAGGCCAGCAAATTATATTTTTTATTCCCAAAAAATAAAAAATAGCTTATAATCTCTAAAATAAATAACAGACAACAAACTTTAAATTGGAATAGTTATGCTAGGAAACATGGCAAGTGGACTGTACCACAAAATCATTTTTTCAGTAATTTGTGACAGTCCAAAATAACTAACCCAAAACAACAAAGGGGATTAAGGATGCCTCATAGGCATGCTTTCACTTAAGATAGATTATATTGACTTCAGAAATATCCCAGGTAATATAGATTGTAAAGTAGAAGTAGCTTATACAGATAGCTGCAGCGTGTTGCCTGATTTTGTATCTCGCTGATTATTGTAGTTGTATGTTGATATGTGGTAGTAGTTTTTCATCTTTGAACTGATCTGTGGTTTCAGTTGTGCAGTTTTTTGTTTGTCAACGATGGGGATTCGAATGTTCAGTTTTCAGCGATATAGTAGTCGATGGTTTTTAAAAAGCTATAGTAGCTGACGTGATATGTTTGCTGCAATGCATTCTAGAAAAAAAAACTATAGTGGTTAGTGTATTTGATCACACTACTTGTATGTTTATTTGAAATGGCTGACTAGAAAAACAAATGTAGACTCACCTGACAAAACATTTAATTTTTGCAGTCTAATATGGTATCACCATTTGCCAGCAACAACTTGCTTTTATGACCCAGTAGCAAGATATTCTAATGGCTGCTCTTCTACAAGCTATGTCGTCTCTCGGATCATAGATACAGCGGAAGCTGGCGCATCAAGGGGAGTGCGTTTATGGTGCTGAGGATCACTTGGGAGATCTGGAACGCAAGAAATAACTGTGTATTCAGAGGGCAGCAGGCCAACGCAGAGGCGATTATATCAGCAGTCCGACAATCATTAAAACAATGGCGCCTTGCTGGCGCAAAGGCATTAGAGCACCCATTCGGAGACTATATCGTGAGATAGAGAGCTAGCATAGCAGCCTCTCTTTTTTTTGTTCTTTGTAATTCTGAACATTGTTCTATCCTGCTCCTGCTTAATCTATTGAAGCCAGCGTTTTGCTAGATCTTACAAAAAACAATGGCTGCTCTTAAATCTTGAAATGCACCCCAAATGGACTAGATGGTATCTTTAGGGATGATGCATTTAATGGACCATGAGAAAGTGAACGATGATCTTGCCAGGCTAATGGAAATGGAGGGGCTTGATGTCCAGCTTAGCTATGATGGTCTCAGAGTACCTGTAAGGCTCTAGAACTATTGGACACGTGTTACCTTGTGGGCACTCTTGGACGATGGTTACAAATTTTCTGTAGTTACATTTCAGTAAAATAATCACAACATGTAATCCGTTGAACTCCCCGCGTCAAGCTTTCCCTTTACTTATCTTTCTACCCCCACCCCTTTTTCTCAGAGAAATCATATGTAGCAAATTTAGTCCTTGCAATGCTGATGGAATAATGTTTCAGCATAATGGTTTGTTTAATATTATCTGAGTTTATGCATTCTAAATTTTGGTATTGTATTTACACCATTATTGATGAGTTTAAATAGTTCTTGAAGATGTTTTATCAAACAATACATGCAAGATTAGGGAGCATGTAAAAGGCAGGTGTTTAGGAATCTACTAAACTCCAACTGCTTGCCCTAGCCTTTCCCTTAAGATCTTTGCTCCAAAGTCCAAAGTATCTGAGCATATGATATAGTTAGCAGCCATTACAGTTTGCACTGATAATTTATTTTGCTCGGTTGGATTTAGGATCTTTAGAACTGCTAGATCTGACTTCTCCACAACATAAGTATGTAAATTGCTCTTTTTACCGCGGTTTGATAGATTGCAGGTCTTTTGGCTGCAGTTTGATAGACTGCTCTTTGGGTTGTTTTTAGAAAAAATTTACTATATTTCTCACATTTTTTTCATCACAAAGAAATAGAAGCATTAATCTCATAAAGAAGCATTTAGTCAAACATATACTCTAGCATTTTTGGTGGCTTCAGAAACAGTGATACAAATTCAAAATGTCAATGATAAAGACATTTTTCTTCTGTTTTTACTATAAATAATGCGAGAGGTTGAGGCATTTAAATTGCATACTTGCACAAGCATATACCATCTGGCAGTGACAATTCGGCTATAGCTAAAGTTCTTAAGTTGTTCCTTTTGTTTGGCAAGTGAGCATTTCAATTTCTTTGTCTATTCAGAATTACATATCTTAGTTCTTGGTTTTAGTTCACATGGAAAATATCAACATCGTATGCTACAACCAAAGGAAAATAAACCTTTTTAGTTTTTCACATTACAGTGGAACATTATCTTTTTTAGTTCGTGGTTTAAATGAGTCTTTCGCGCTAGGCGGTGCGATGGGTCTCAAAGAAGAATTACCCTTTTCACATCTTCAAAAACATATTAGCATCATAATTGGTTTCTAAAAATGCACGTTTTTTCTACAAAAACATGGTTTCAAATGGGACTCCGCGCCATTTGGCGCAACGGGTCATCTAGTAGTACAGAATAAACTAGACAACCATGTGTATACATACCTTTCATTTGTATCTGTTGGTGGCTTCAGAGATCTTAGTTTGTTCACAGTATCCAAGATAATACCAATTTCAGTTTCAAGTTTATCATCAGCCCATTCCTGTCATAAAGAACAATTGTTTTTCTCATACACGACTAAGAAGGCATTCCAACGTGAAGTTCTATGTATTTAGTCCTTAAGATGTGAGTATTACCTTCACAACAGATGGGTATTCTGATATCATAATAGAATTTTTCCTACAAGAATCTTTGGGCTGAGGAAGACGCTGCCATAGTTCTTCTGTTACATATGGCATGAATGGGTGGAGCAGGCGCAAACCAGTGTCGAGACAAACCCACAGGGCATCTCTACAAGCAGCTCTTGCTGAATCGAACTCTTGAGAGTCATTGAAGAAGTAAGGTTTTACAGCTTCTATAAATACATCACATAGCTGGTACTGCCACCATGAGTATATAGCAGATGTTGCATCAGCGAACTTGTATGCTTCTAATGAGGTCACAGTCTTCCCAATAGCCTTGTTAAGTACGGAGAGTATCCATTTGCAGATTGGGGGCATTGCAGACACAACAATGGTCGCCGGTGGAGTATAATGATCACCAAGTTTGCCCATTGCAAAACGAATGGCATTCCACAATTTATTGCACCACTGGCGATATCCAACAACCCTCTTGATGTCCAGATTTATCTTGTCAGACTGCCAAACAAGAGAGATTCTATCAAAATATGAAACAGAAGCTTAATACAACAGAAATTAAAATGGGTGTGACTATAACCTGAGAAGTGTAAGAAATCAGTGCGAAACGGAGTGCATCAGTGCCACATTCAGCAATACCATCAGGAAAATCTTTCTTCTTTCCTTCTCTTGCAACGCTTAACTCATTTTGATCCAGGTTGCCTTCTTCCAAACGTTTGAGGAGATCTGCAAGCGTCGTACCGTTTATCACCTCGAGGGGATCAACAACATTACCAAGTGACTTGGACATTTTGCGGCCATGTGCATCACGGATCATAGGATGCAAATACACCTGCAAAAGAGGGTGCAATCATGACTGGAATGCGAGAAAATTAAAGCATATCTTCAACTAGTATGCCCCGCATTTAGAAAAGAGTTGAAGCTCAATATGGTTGGTTAAATAAGTTGTTGAATTTAGAGAGAAGCACCTTATACATCCAGAAAGGAAAAAAGGTAGGTTAATGAGTTTAAGCATTTAACACTACATGATAGTCTCAGTCAAGCATAAAAGAACTTATGTTCAAAATTAACCAAGAACGGAGTTAGATCATTCAGGAAGAGTGACCTATTGATACAAATGACAGATCACAGAATAATTCAAATGAGTAAGTTTCTCGGTTAGTTCAACAAGTATCTGGGGAACTTATAGTGCACTATATTGTCAAACAATTGCGCTCTCATTTTTCAACTGAACCATGTTTATAACATCCAAAACTCAAACTACCAAAGTTAAAGCTAGATTGCCTTGAGTAAAATATGTGCAGAGTTCAATCAGGACAAAGCTAGAATGGCGTGCAGAGACAAGAGCAGCGAATAAGCAATATGGACAGACTCATTAATCCATTCAGTTTGTAGAATTTATAGTGCATGATTTTGTCAATCAATGGTGCTTACGCACTGCCAATATTAAATGTAGATTGCTTCATTTTTGGACATTTGGGCACAGCTATACCGTTACACTAAAGCACAGTTTCACCATGCCGAGTCCTATGGGGACACACAGGCAGAGATACCTATCGACTAAAGAGTATGTCAAATGAATAAGATTATTATGTATAAATAATGGACCACTAGAACTGTTGAATACAGTTTAATTGGCAGAGAATAACATTTGTGTCATTACCTTCTGAAAGGGCACATCACCACCAAGTTGCATACCCATCATCACCATACGTGCCACCCAGAAGAAGAGAATATCAAGTCCAGTTTCAAGTACTGAAGTAGGGTAGAAAGCACGAAGATCAGCAGTATCATCTGGCCAACCAAGTACTGTCAAGGGGAAGAGACCAGATGAAAACCAAGTATCCAAAACATCAGGATCTTGATTTAACTGGAATTTCGTCCCCGGATACTTTTGCTGTGCCTCAAGCATTGCATCACATTCATTCCTTGCAACTATCCAACGGTCATTGATTGATCCCAGATCATCCGATTGGTCATCTTCTAGTGTCACATACCACGCAGGTACGCGATGTCCCCACCAGAGTTGCCTTGAAACACACCAATCACGTATATTTTCAAGCCATCTGCAAAGACAATGGTTGATGGATCATTGTTTCTTGATATTTCATTACTTGGCCTGAATCCGCAAGAGGTGGCACTTAACTAGGCAAAAGAACATACCTGTACCAGTCTTGTTCATATTGTTGCGGAATAATCTCAATTTTTTTGGATCTTACAGCATCAAGACCTGCCTTTGCCATCGTATGGCAATTAACAAACCATTGGGGTTTTATCATAGGTTCCACCACATCATTACTCCTTGAACAAATCCCCAAATTCATTTCGTTCTTTTTTGTGTCCTTGTACAATCCCTTAATTGCAGAATAAAACATTTTTAGTCCAAAAATCAGAACTACTTAATTAAATCCAAATGAAATAAATTGGAAAAGGAAAAAAGACAAAGATCAGCCTAATGTGATTAAATAGCAAGTAAAGGTAAGTAGTTGATCACTGGATTCCACAGACATGCAAATTATATTTCTAAGTAACGAGAAGCCATTATGATGGATACCCAACTACAATGGACCTGAAGAAGCCTTGAAGCAACAAATGCATGAACTACCAAAAAACATATTTGATATTTCTCATAAAAAGTGTGCTATACTGAGAAATTAATTAAACAGGTGAAGGACAACCATGTCAAAGGTAGAAATATTTATACAGGAATCAATATTGCTTAGACTAGCAATTTGTTCTTTGTAGGAAGTGTTAGCAAAATAGATATGTCAATATTATACTGAGAAATTAATTAAACAGGTGAAGGACAACCATGTCAAAGGTAGAAATATTTATACAGGAATCAATATTGCTTACACTAGCAATTTGTTCTTTGTAGGAAGTGTTAGCAAAATAGATATGTCAATATTACGCTACAAAGTTCAGGATATGTAGTCTTTTGTATACCATCACCTAAATTTGTACTAATCCAGCACAATAACCCAACAAACATTCTTTAAAGACTACATCATACACTTTAAGAAACAGAAACTAAATGAAACCAGTAATACCTTTTCCTTCAGTGCATCAATAACTGCAACCCGAGCAGCAAATCTTGGCATTCCTTCAAATTGTGCACCTCCATTGCTGTTTATCTTCCCATCATCAGTGAAGATATTGATGAACTCTAGGTTGTGTCGTTTTCCAACCTCAAAGTCATTTGGATCATGGGCGGGTGTAATCTGCAAAACGAGCACACAACAATAAAAGCTGAGCGCGGGGGGGGGGGGGGGGGGGGAGGGGAGGTTGCGCTGTTGCAGAAGGTTTAACTAGGAATATAGAAACAAAAATAAATTAAGACAGTCCTAAGCATTATAACATACCTTGACAGCCCCAGTACCAAAAGTGAGATCCACTAACACAGCATCACAGATTATTTTGAGTTTCCGGCCGTTGAAGGGGTGAATGGCATGCTTTCCATGCAGATGCTTGTACCTTTTATCCTCAGGATGAACAGCTATTGCCGTATCACCAAGCATTGTTTCAATTCTTGTTGTTGCGACAATAATTTCACCAAGTCCTTCTTCAAGAGGATAGGCAAATGATATCAACACCCCAAACTGTACAGGACTACCATAACCAGGGACCTTCAGCATAGTTTCCTCTTTAAGCTCTAGATGATCCACCTGAGAAAACAGCATTTTTAACAAAGAAGTTGATCTTAGTCATGGTTGTGGGATCAAACTGTACATTGTAGACAATATAATAAGCTTCATCAACCTCTATATCAGATATTGCTGTTAAAAGCGTGCAATCCCAGTTCACAAGGCGGTAGTCTCTGCAAAGGACCAAATCATCCATAAGAGGCGCAAAACTAGTTTGGTGATTGGATGACATAGATATGACAATACCAAAAATGGTAACACTTATAGCAACAGAAATAGAGGAAACTAACCTATAAATTAGGCCATCTTTGTGCAACCTAACAAAGGCTTCAGTTACAGCTTTTGACCTTTGATCGTCCATTGTGAAACACTGATGCACGAGTTAAGATTAAGTTGGTAATGTCAGAGTAAGAAATATAAGGGTATAAGAACAATTGTGTTTTTTTCTTAACTAAAAGATAGGAACTCTACCTACCTCGCGGGACCAATCAAGAGATGCCCCAAGCCTACGCAATTGACTCAATATGGTACCACCATACTGATCTTTCCATTTCAGAACCTGTCCGAAGGATCATGACAAAAAATAGAATAAGCAAGAAAAAGATACACCAAAATGGAATCAAATTAAGCTTGCTATGATTCTCGCTTCATCACGCCTGAAGCTATGTTCACTGTGATTTTCATGTACATAGGATGTTGAGCCCAATTATTATTATTCCATAGTATAAAGGTGATGATTAAATGATTTATGATCTGACACGGGAGAAGAACATAAACATACATTAAGGGGAGAAGATACTTACTTCAGTAATAAATTTGTCACGTCCTATGTCATGCCTTGTCAGCTTCTTTTCACGCATTAGCTTCTTTTCGACCACAACCTGGCTTAGGAGAACAGATTATTAAATAAAATTTATTACTAAAACCGTGTGATGTGACGCTCAAGTACTAAGAAAATTCGGAGGTACCCAATCCACAGTTGCTAGCTTAGTTCAGAGAAAATAATGCAGGTTGAAGTCAATACAAAATAATTACATTTGGCATCGCCATACAGGATTTAGTTTCATTTGCTAAAACGGAAAACAATATGATAAATAGAAAGTACATCATTCTGCCAAAACAGAATATCCATGTGGTAATTTTTTCTACTTTGATGCATGTAGAATTGGCAAGTCGACCAGTAAGGTAGTAACACAGCAAGAAACGTCTAGTAGTTCGAAATGGGGTTCCAATTTTTATCCCAATATTGCAAACATTACATATACAAACAGGGCCTAAAACCCCTTTTGGCAAGCTTTATTTTAGTGATGGCACACCAAGAACTAACACGGCTAGAGACGTACGTTTTCATAAGCTGAGTGGCCGAGCAAGTGCCACCAAAGAAGATACAAGGAGCTCAACTGTACTATCTGTGTATGCCATTCAAAAGATAAACCTCAGCTGACAGTGAAATGCAGACCTGTGTAGCAATGCCGGCATGGTCCACTCCTGGGACCCACAGAGCATTATAGCCTGACATTCTCCTCCAGCGTATCATCGCATCCTGCATTGTCGAAACAAAATAAAAGAAAGCAGCTTAAAATGCCTCGTGAATGGCCAGGGAATGGTAGATAGGCCTCACATCTCTACAACCATAAAAATGGTACCTCTATTGCCACTGTAAGCGCGTGACCTATGTGAAGCGCTCCAGTCACATTTGGTGGTGGTAGAACCTGATATGAAATAACTTAGAACTCTTGCTGGAAGAAAATCCAAATCTCTATTTGTATAAAAACACTAGTGATCCCATAAGATGCCAGTTTGTTAACCCAGCTAACAGTGCGCATCTTGCATGAACCTCATAAGAAGTGGGTCACTTACTATAACAAAGGGTGGTTTTGAGCTTGCAGGGTCTGCCCCAAAATATCCCGCTGACTCCCACCACTCATACCACCTACATTAGGGGGAGAAAAAGGTATTCAGTTCAGCTAGGCGTTACAGATGCTATGTATTACAAATACAAGAAATGCAGACTAGCATCTTACGATTTTTCAACTGCACTTGGGCTATACTGCTTGGCCATTTGAGGTGCAAGCGATTTCTTCTCCCCACTAGGTGTCGCAGGGTCAATGAAATCCTCAGGATTTTCATCCTCTGCAGTCTTCTTCTTTTGCTTCTTCTCACTTTTCTTAGGTCCATCCGAAGTTGCTTGAGCCTACAGAAGACCAAATCAGCACAAAACCATCTCCACCACCAAACTCATTTAACAATGTAGAATGTAGCAACCTGGAGCCTAGCCGCCTCCTTTTGCTTTGCCTTCAGCTTTTTCTCCTCCTTCTCTCTTGCCTGCAAGTAGAACACTCAACCATGTAAGCGATCTTTCCCCCATACACATAACAAATAATGTTATCTTAGCACCGAATTAGTTTCTAACATCTGCAAAATTCACAGATCACACGACATTTCAACAACCAATTCGGAAGAACTGACTGCCAATTATGCGAATCGAACAACAACACAGGGACGAAATTCGCAAAAGCAAGTTCAAGCGGATCTCGACCCAAGTATACCTTCTGCTCTTTCTTCTGCTTCCGCTCCCGCTCTAGCTCCAGCTCCTTGTCGTCAAGTTGCTGCTCGCATCACCAACAAAAAAAGAGAGAGAAACCGGATGAGCCGCTGATAATAAACAGGATGCAGATTGGACTGCAATCGCGGCAGCTTGCGCACAAACCTTCTCCTCTGAAGCCGCCTTCTCCGGTGCCTGGGCGAGGCCAGCAAAACTCGAATCAGAGGCGCACGAGAAAAGAGATCCATCGATGGGAGCGGGAGAGCGCGGAGTTACCTTCTCCATGGCGAGAGATCGGGGGGCGGCTTGTCGCGCCGCCGGCGCTTGCGTGGGCGTTGCGGCTCGCCGAGGGTCGCTGACAGGTTAGGGTTTTGCGGGATTTCTTTTGGTTTGGATGGAAGATGGTGAAAGGGATTAGGAGTATGTGTGCACGTCAAGTTTCGTGAAAACTAGAAGTACAGTGCTCGCTTCGCCGCGCCCGTTTATGTTTTTTAGGTCTTGTCATATGTGCTATATTTTTAGTTGTGAAAATTATTTAGTGTAATGTGGTGTTTGGATGGATCTTTTTAACGTACGATTATGCGACAACTTCTAATGAGTGCACGTATATAAGAAGATTAACTATGTTATTGACCACGTGTGCTATGATGATGCTAAACATATCGTAGGCGTGTTTTCTTCTTGCCGACCAAGACTCATACCATCCAATCATATATCAAAGGGATGCATCCATTAAGAAATGTCACCACATAGTCAAAATCTTGTATCTAGTAGTAAATTAAAGACCTCAACTGAATGAAAAAGATTCAAAATTAAACATTTTAGACAATTGGTCCTTAAAACACCAATTAACCTTGTTTGGATCGGACGTTATAAAGTTGAATATCATGTTGTTGTTGTTGTGTATGTCGTGGTTGAAAGTTGTTGTAGTGGTATCTACCGCATGAGCCGAATCGACTGATCGCGAACTCAATAATATTGTACTGCAATAACGTTTTGATTGTAAGCTCACAACAAATCCTCTATAGCATGAACATATAAATCATATTAAAATTGACATTCAACAAAAAGATACATGTTGACAGTGTATTTATGTTGCCCATGTCAATTTTTTAAAAAATGCAATATATTTATTAATAATAATAATTTAAATATGTAAGGAGCTGACCAAGTCAAATTTGACTACTTAATTAAATGCCAACCAAAAGGTTTGACCAAGTCAAAATTGACTACTCAATTGATTCTAAGGGCTTTTACCCCTAGGGGCTTTAGTATTTTAGAAGATTCGACATTTTGTATGGCCTGTGTAAAAAGATTAAAAAACATATTTCAAGAAAGCCTTCTTAATAACATTTTTTTGTCTTTTTACACACAACATAAAATATGTCAAATTTCCATGAAACAACTCTGTAAACACAAAATAAAAATAAAATGTACACTCAATTTTTTTATCCTTTTTTTAACATAACAAATGTGTTAAAAATGTATATTCTAAAAACTAGAAGCATATGCTTCCTATGCAAAAAAAAAACACGTTCGTAGTTTTAGTATTACACCTACTTCACATATCTTACACATGTCATCATCAATTCTACCCATCTATAAGCAAAACCAAGCTTTAACATAATATTTGTAGAAAATCTCAATTCATCCTGTCATATGCTTTTTCAAAGTCTAGCTTTAGGGCCTGTTCGGTTACCTCCACAGCCACAAACTTCCCAACTCCCCAGCCAACAGCTAGCAACCAGCTTCTCGTAGAAAAACTCGGAGTCCGCCAAGCATTCGGGAGCACGGCTTCTTTCTTCTGTCGATTTCCTACCAGGCTGAAAATCCATTTAAATGTTTCTGGCCCAAACGTCTATAGTAGGTGGGCTAACTGGCTCATTGAAGCCCATGTAAGCAGCCACGGAAATCCATCTACGCTCCTCTAGCGTCCACGCACACAGATAGCGCTCGAACCGGTACGCAGTGGTCTCACTTGGCGGTGGCAGGTGGGTAATTTCAGGCAACTCCAACTCCTTCGTTTTCTGAGAGCTGAGAAAGACCAGCTCCACAACTCCTCGCTTTTTACACTAGCCCGCTCGCCAACTTCTCGTTTCTGACTCTGCGGAGTCGGGGCGTTCGGCCCAGCTCCACTCAGGAGCTGGATAGCTACCGAACACGCCCTTAGTATGACCCCTCTTGTTTAGTTCTCCTAAGCTCATGAAACACCTCATGGACAGTGACCACCCCATCTAAAATATTTCTATTTTTCATAAATGTCGTCTGACTCTTAATCACCACCTTATCTGCAACTCTCTCAAGCTAACTCTAGGCTTAACACTAAGGGCAACTCCAATGTGTCGACCCAAATGGACCACGAATTTGTTTGCCTTTTGTTCGTTTGGGTCGCCAAACGGATCATTGTCCAACCCATGTTCGTCCTCCCCGGGTCGCTTCGCTCAACGGTGCAGGCGCGACCCAAATTTAGTCCCACCTCGTCGGTCAAAGGGTGGGCGGAGTTGTTTATAAAGGGGGGCCGCCGGTGACCACAATGTGAATCGTAGCAAAGCTAAAGAGATGTAGCTCCCGAGGTGAGCTACTTGTTGGTGCTCTCTGGACCTATTCACGCAAGTTTCTTAGGACATCTTTTTTCCAAAATAGGATCAAATATCATCCTTATAGGCCACTCGCGGAAACTAACATTGATAGATTTGCTATCATTTTGTAAAATCATACAACATAGCACACAATAACATTACAAACCAAATAAACATTCATTATAGCACACAATAATATTACAAACCAAATAAATCATTCACTGTATGAAATACTTTTATTATAAAACATACACAGTAGCATTAAAAAGAGAGCCCATGCTACTGAGCTCCTATGTGAGCCCACATATGCTCAGCCAAATTGTTCTATAACTGTATGTGGGTTCCCCGATCATGCATGTCGCGATGAAACTTAAAGAAGTTCTCGTATGATGTCGGTGGACCATTGGGCACAACATTGTCACCCTGATATTGCTAGTGCTGTTCATTGAGACTCTCAGTACGCTCAGCCTCCACAATCATGTTGTGCATGATCACACATGCATTCATCACCTCCCCCAAAGTGTTAACACTCTAACATCTCGTAGGGTGCCGAACAATAGCCCATCGAGATTGGAGAACACCAAAAGCACGCTCCACATTCTTTCTACAACTCTCTTGTTCTTTGGCAAACCTTGATCTCTTCTCTCCTTCAAGATTGGGGATTTTCTTCAAAAAAGTTGACCATTGAGGATAACCATATGCGAGGTAGTATCCTTGGTTGTACTGGTGGCCATTGACCTCAAAGTTCACAACCGGGGCATTGCCTTCCACAAGGCTGGCAAACACGGGGGAGCGCTGAAGCACGTTGATATCATTGTGAGAACCTGCCATTCCAAAAAAGGAGTGCCAAATCCAAATATCCTGAGATGCCACAACCTCGAGGATCACAGTGCAGCCCTCGACATGTCCCTTGTACATCCCCTGCCAAGCAAATGGACAGTTCTTCCACTCCGAATGCATACAATCAATGCTACCAAGCATGTCTGGGAAGCCTCTGGCAGCATTGATCTCCAGCAACCGAGTTGTATCCTCGGCATTTGGTTGTCACAAGTACTCGGGGCCAAACACTGCAACCACATCTCGACAAAATCTATACAATGCCTCCAGATAAGTAGACTCGCTCATGTACACATACTCATCGACTAGGTCACCGGGAACTCCATATGCAAGCATCCAAATAGTTGTTGTGCATTTATGATAAGAGGAGAACCCAAGCTTGCCAGTACAATCATACTTTAATTTGAAATAATCATCATACTCTGTCACTCTCTCCCGAATACAGTTGAACAACCATCTACGCATGCGGAAGCGTCGCCAGAATAGCCTAGGAGGGAACAATGACTTTGGCTGGAAGTAGTCATCATACATCAGAAGATGACCACACTCTCTGTTTTGATCCAAAGCAGGAGCATGCCCCGGTATCGAACCTCTAAAAGTTGTCTGCTGCCTCTCAAAATGATCATTCACGAGAAGGGTAGAAACCAAAATATCGGTATCATCATCGGATGACTCCTCCGACGTGGATGACTCGATGAAATTGTTGTAGAAAAATTCATCCGCACTATCATCCATGATCAAAATTGTTCCTCACACGGGTCGGGCAATTCACTGAACACCTTGTGGGCAGCCAAGCTCGACGAAGAGGTCGTCGTTTTCGTGCTGAAGAAGAGGACGATCGATCGTCGGGGGGGGGGGGGGGTATCGGCGGTGCTACTCCTCGCTCTGGTGTCCTCCTCCTACAAGCTTCCTCCTCCATTCCGGCGTCCTCCTACCTCCGACCACGACCAGTACAGGGATCAACTAGTGGGTATGGTCAGACGGGCAGCGCAAATGGCGGTGGTGGCGCAAAGGTGTGGGAGAGACGCAAAGGGGGGACGACGGCGAAATGGGGCGAGGCGCAAGTGGAGGCGGCGGCGCCGGTGAGGCAGAGGAGAACAAATTGGGACGCAGGGGGAAGAGTTTCGGTTGTGAGGCAGACATGCGGGTCAGGGCAGACATGGGGGACGAAGAAGACCGTTCGTCTCGCGTTCACTGCATGTCTGCGCAGACCCAAATCGAACGTAGATTTGGGCGGAATTGGATCACGACGGACCAAAAATAGACAATGATCCGTTTACGTCGCCCCGTTGGACCGAATTTTTTATCCGCAGCGACCCAAACAACGACCGACGAACTAAAAACAAACTAATGCGTCGCGCCGTTGAAGTTACCCTTACTCCCACATTGCAAAGGGTGTTGTACGACTCATGATTTGACTCATCGCATCCAAGCTAATGAAACACAAGCATCAAAACGGTTGAAAGAGATGCCCGACAATCATAAGCATCCCACTAAATCGCACATGCTAAAACGCCCTTAAACCATCGTTCCTCCATTATTTCGGGTCAGCGCGAGCAACTGCTCGTCGTCGACATCTCGCCTACCCCCATACACTGTAATCTATGGCCCACACGTCACTGAGAGAGCACTCCAACAACTAACTCCAGGGCCGTCACAACTCACAACGTAGCCAGTCCACTGCTCCCACGTGTGGAAAACAAATAAATTAACTCGACGAGCAGACTTTTTTTCTTCTTCTGATAACGACTATTTTCTTTTCTCTCTCGTCGCGTCCTGCCCACAAGTTCTTCATATCCCAATCGCCTTCGAAATAAATCCCAATCGCTTTAAATTCGAGATTTCTCCAGTCCGCCATCGGAAGCGCAGCTGCCCCGGCGCTCCCCCACCACCACCCCTCCCACCCGCCGCCCGCCGCCGATGGACCGGGAAGAAGGTAAGGCAGCGGTGACGGAGAGCCCGCCGGATTTGGGAGCGACTGTGGCTAATTCCGGGGATGATTCCCGTTGGTGGTGTGCAGTGACGGAGTTCCTGGGCCAGGTGCCCCTCCTGCAGTCCCTCCCCGGCTCCTCCATCCGCCGGATCGCCGACGCCGTCCAGCTCAAGCACTACGGTCAGTCGCTCACTCGCGCACCCCCCTTAGATCGCTCCATCGATCTACCGGATTTTCATACTTGAGGCGAGCGCAGCCTAAATCTGTCTTGGGTCAGTTAAGAGTAGTCTGTGCTGTTATGTTAGCCTACTGACCGAAGGGTGTTCTCTATGCTTGTCACTTGTCAGTGGTGCGACTCCCTAGCTAGAATCGCTGTTCACTGTGCTTCAAATCGCGTGCATGATTCCATCATTCCATGTGATGCTCACTGACTATGAGCGATTGTACCGGCGTTGTGATCTGCATAGATAGATATAAAATGTTAACAAGTGCATGCGGACTAGACTGCCAAAAAACATTGGGCGCTGCCTTTGAGTGCCTACCTAATATATATAGTCCCTTAACTTGACCAGGTGTTGTTTAGCCTTTGGGTGTTGACTTTTTAGTTATGCGCTTGTCGGAAAGGTGCCGAGCTTGTATTCGATGAATGTTTTGTAGGATCCCTAACTCTCCCCTAACCCATGTTATACATATCCTTCGCCTCTGATTAATAAATTCACTGTGGGGCTTTGCCCTACAGTAATCCTTCCAAAGAAATGTCGTGTAGAATCAAAGGTGATTTATGCATTTTGTTTTTCATGGTGGCATTTTGCAGAACCTGGTGATTATGTTGCGCGTGAAGGTGATCCCGTAGATGGCCTTTGCATCATACTTGATGGGCAGGTATTAGTTATGCTAGCTCTCGCTTCACTTATTCACAGAGATAACTTTCTTTCACAGAACGGCAGAGTTCACTATAAGGCTGCCATTCACTTTGACAAGTCCTGATTACCACCTCAAAAAGCAAAACTATATCAGCAAATTTGAATGGGCCGGGTGTTTCATTTTTGGCAAATTTTAAAAAATAGTGTTGATAAGCTTTTACATAATTGGTTTTGCATTCATACTCGCGGGGAAAGACCGAAAGACTCAAACTGAGTTTTTCGTTCCAGATCTTCAGAATAAAATTCCTATCTCGCAGCAGCCAACAAAGTATCACTCTGTAAAAAAAAAAATCTGTTAATTGAAAGAACTTATCATTATCTTGCAGGCTGAAGTTTCTGCTCCTGCGAACACAGAAGAAGCAAATCGTCCAGACTATATGTTAAATAAGTATGACTACTTTGGTTATGGTAAGACATCTCTATACATGATTTTAGTTTTGTTACGGATTGACGGATTGTATCTATTCTCATCTTGTATGTCCATATTTTGCATGAAAAGACAAACAGTTAGTATTTCATCTATTTTTTGTGGACAACTCCCAACGTTTTTGCATTTGTTTTATAGGGACCAATAGTTCTGTACATCAAGTAAATGTTACTGCGATAACAAAGGTATCGTTTTCCGTATTTCTGTTTTCTAACTTGACATCTTATTAGCGATAGGAATTCGTTTTGCAATGATATTAACTGATGGATTTTCCAAATCCAATAGCTGGCTTTAGCTTATTATTGTTAGTCATGTATTGCAGCTGACCTGCTTTGTATTGCCAAGTCAATATGGACATTTGCTGCAAACAAAGACGATTTGGAATGCAGAGGAGACGCCTGAAAGCCATTCTTTGATGGAACAAATTTTGCATTTAGAAAAATTAGAGGTAAGTCTAGATGTATGCTGGTATCTATGATACTTTCATTTTGTTAAGGAGGTATGTATCATGTCTCAGTTTGCTAACTGTACTGGAGGAATGATCATGCATGCTACCTAAAAGAAAGAACTACAAGAGTAAATTTGGCAGTTTCAGATTTGCATCTCATAGCTTATAAGTTAAAGAAACATACATGCCTATCATAATAATTTACAGTAAATTTGCTGATCTTGCTTACTTATCTTTTCATCTGTTTTGTATTGTAGGTTGATATCTTTCGTGGATTTACTTTGCCAGAAGCTCCAACTTTTAGGCAAGTTTTTGGAGGGCAATTAATTGGGCAGGCATGTTTCAACCGCTCTCTTAGTTGCTGTCATTGTCTGCCAACTGCATGTATTTGACCTCTTCATTTATATGCTCTGGAGGGATATCCAAGTTCCTATATTTAAGTAGAAACATGTGAATCACTAAGCCAATGCTAAAAGGATACTTCTGAATCATTAAGCATGCTTCTGAATTCCTTCGACTGTTGGATAAAAGCCGTGCACATTATTTTCAATGGTTTTCATTATGTCTTAACTTTCCTGCAGGCACTAGCAGCAGCATCCAAGACTGTCGATTGCCTGAAACTTGTGCACAGTCTACATGCAATTTTTCTCATAGCAGGGGACAATCATAGTAAGAATATTTATAGTTTGTGTTCATTTTATCAACAGGTGGACAAACAGAAACTAAAAGTCAGACCTTTAATTATCAGTACTATGCTCATATTAATATCCTGTTCTGTAATTATCTTATTAAGTTTGTGATCATCAACGCAATATTCTTTTCTTCAAACAAAACCATGTTTATGTCCATCTTTGTTTTGTCATCTGTTATAGTGCCAATAATATATCAAGTACACCGGGAGCGTGATGGAACCAGTTTTGCCACCAGAAAAGTGGAGGCAAAGCAGAAAGGCCTTGTTATATTCACCTTAATTGTTTCTTTCCAGGTGATTATCCTTATAGTTGTATAAATAATTATAGTAGAGTTGTTAGAATTTTATTTTTTAACACTCCCAGTGATATAACCAGGGAAAGCGTGTGTGTCTTGTTCATGTTGATAACATATTAGATAGTAGCTCAAATGACAGTTTTCTACCTTGTAGCTTCCAAAATGTTGTGTCGAATTTTGTTCCTTCATTTATTTTAATGTTTAACCCCCTAAACTATATCATTACTCCAAACTCTTGTGTGCAAAAAACAAAACAAAAAAGAGTGCGCCAGACTGAACAGAGAATTGTGTTCACTATCTCAATACTAGGTTGATATGTTCCTAAGAGCTTTCCGTGATAATCAAATTAAACATGAACAGTCATATGCTATACAAAGTTCTAAGTTCTTAAAGTTAAACCCAGAGTTGTTTTGGTCTATCCGTTACCCACACCCACAGATTAGTGACATTCTTCATCTCAAACATCAGTCAGCATATATGCCACAGTGAAGTAATAAATTTGCCCAATAGTATGACTAGTGAAATACTACTAGGTTGAGATATATAGGAGGATCAGCCTCACTAAATTATTCTACTAGACAAAGTAGAAAGTGTGTCTAACTTCTGTTCTGATTCTGTTGCAGAAGGAAGAATTGGGATTTGAGCATCAGGCTGCAATCATGCCTGTTGTTCCTCCTCCAGAACAGGCAAGGATTTTTTTTATCAATTTTCTCTGATGCACATGAGGAAAATGTCTTGGAACTAATAAATGATCAAATGCAGCTCCTGAATATGGAGGAGATACGAGAAAGAAGGCTGACTGATCCACGGTTTCCGATGTAAATTTTCTTCAGTTGGGATCATATGTTTTGCTAATTGGCTAAAGTAATTGTTGTTCTCAGATGATTCGTTTTAACTTAAAAATATTCACCTTAAGAAGCAACATTTTCTGAACTGTTAAGAGAAGCATGATTGTGTATGTGAGTATTAGTTTTCAAGTGGATTTCCTATTCTGGCAATGCCGCTAGTTGAGCAGCACATTAGTATTAGTTGTTACACCTCTTAAGTTTCAATTATCATATGGATTTGACAGTTTGTTCATCTCTTTATCACATGCTGCCATAGTCCTGACTGTTCAGTTATCTGCAGGCAATATAGGAACTCGGCTGCCAAGAAAAAGTTTGTACCTTGGCCCATTGAAATGAGGTTCTGCCAAGATTCCAAGTCTCAACATGAACCAAGGTAAATTCATGTAATTTCTTTGTGGCCTTGAGACTCACTAATCCTTAGTTTCTTTGTGGCTCGGACCTTTTTAGATATAAATTCTAGGCTTCAGTGTAGATCCTTCAGACTCGCAATTTTGTCATAGATGGATTTGCAACCTCGAATGCACAGATACTTCATGGAATCAGCATATCCGTATCAGATACCGTATCCGATACTGATACTGCCCCGATACTCGCTGGATACGCATCCCCTGAGTATCAGGGAAAAAACGATTTAAAACAATGTCGATACTTCACGGATACTCAGTCGGTGTGTTTTGGATACTTCATGGATACTCAGTCGGTGTGTTTTGGATACTTCACGGATACTCAACCGATGCTCCTCCTTCCTCACCGACTCCCCATCGTATTCGTCGCCAACTCCCCCTCAACCCCAGCCCCTCTCACTATGCATCTCAGCCAACTCATCGAGCTCAATGCTCGGCTGCAGCTTGATGGTTGAGGTCGGCAAAGGTATTTGTACCAAGCCGTTCAGTCGACAGCTGTAGCAAGGCTCCCGCTTCTCCTTTCTCCTCTCCTAATCTCATCTCCGTCGATCCTCTCCTCCAGATGGCTCCTCCTACTAAACCTCCTGCTCAACCTACCAACCTAAGGGCACACTTGTGGAGCTATATTAGAGTACTATTCAATTAATTTTTTTAGTAAAACATATCCCCGTATTGGCGCTTTTCCAAAATGGCAAATTTACGTATCCGTATCGGCCTGATACTGATACACGTATCCGTATCCGTGCATTCTTTGCATAATACTTCCTCCGTCCCATAATAACTGATTCAATTATGCTTTTGAGTTTTTCTGATTCAGTTATGCATCTGATTCTTTTCAGCCTGCATTATTGGTTTAGAGCTAGAGGGAAACTTTCGGATGATCCAGCTCTGCATAGGTTTGTCGTTTATCACTGCAACATTTTTCATATTTGACATTGTTGGTATGTCGATGACATTATTCTATGGCATTACAGATGTGTTGTAGCATATGCTTCAGATCTACTATATTCGGGCGTCAGCCTAAATCCGCACCGGGAGAGGGGTTTGAAGACATACTCTCTCAGTCTTGATCACTCGTATGTTTCAACAATTTACACTCATTATCGGTTTCTTAATTTATTTACCACATTCGTCCCACCAGTAAACGGTCTCTTTTCTGTTGCTTGTTAATGTTTCTCAGTATGTGGTTCCACAAGCCTGTGAAAGCTGATGACTGGTTGTTATATGTGGTAAGCTATTGGCTTGTATCTCTCAATTTCTCATGACAGAAAAATAAGTTGTATCCAAAAGGCTCACAACACCGTCTTCCCTTCATAAACACAGATCGACAGCCCATCTGCACACGGTGGTAGGGGATTCGTTACGGGGCGTATGTTCAACCGGCAAGGAGAGGTACGTGCATTCAATCTTTCAAACCTCGACTGTTATGCTGCTAGCTGTTTTTCTCATCTAAATGATTGTGATTTCTCTTCCCTGAATTTTCAGCTCATCGTGTCCCTGACCCAAGAAGCGTTGATTAGGAGGGCTAAGACACCTGGACAAACCCCAAGGCCAAAGCTTTGAGAACTGTAGAACAGCCGTGCATGTACTTAATTTTTTTCCCGTTTTGCTATTCCATATTTGTATCTTATATTACTATCTCCATCTTAAAATAAGTGTTTCAACTTTGTACTAACTTTAGTATATAAAGTTATACTAAAGTTAAAACACTTATTTTGGGACGGAGGGAGTACTACATCTACATGTAACACTTATCTGAAAGGGTGGCATCAGGTGAGACAACGCTGAGATAATGTACAGCAATTAGCCTACGGCTGGAAACACATCCTCCATGTGTACGATTACATGTTCACTCTCAGGTTTCCCTCTGCATATGCGCCTATGAGGACCGAAATAATTGTCACCTCACATGAAATGGTTCCGCATTTGAATTTGAAACAAAATTTTGTCATCCCAAGATCATCTACCGTTTCAGTCATGTGTTGTCGCTTAATTTGGAATTTTGGCTCATATCAAAATGTTTGATACATTGCAACACTTTTGCGCTAAACTATTTAATACTCCTATACTGTGGCTACACAAGCCTCACAATTAACTCCACTGGTAAAAAAAACTCCGCATCTTCATCTGAGATCCTTCCCAAATGATCATCCTAAGCACAACAACATATTACAACTACTAACGACAAAACAAAAACATGTACCAATGTGACAGGAAGGTCTTGTCTTTCACATATATGGTCAGAAACAACTAGCAAATAATACAATTGACTCCACTGGTAAAAAACCTCTGTATCTTCATCTGAGATCCTTCCCAACCCCTCAAAAAAAAATCTGAGATCCTTCCCAAATGATCATCCTATGCACAACAACATATCACAACTACCAGCAACAAAACAAAAACGTGTACCAATGTGACAGGAAGGTCTTGTCTTTCACATATATGGTCAGAAATAACTAGCAAAGAAACAATCTGAAGAAGTGGCAAAAAACAGTTACATACAGTGCTTTCTGATTTCATAAATTAGGTAAAATGCTACATCCAAAGTGTAAATATCCACGCTTTGTCAGTAACACATCCTGCCTAAATACTACCGAATCAGGCTATTCCAACACCAACATGTTACAGATGGTACAGTTTGCTGAGTTAGCAAGCAGCCAGCCTCCCGTGTAATAGATAAAACAGAGCACAATGTCACTGCTACCGTTTTCTTTGGAAAACAGGATGTATATTCACATTCAGTTGCTCCAGCTTCTCCATGCGAGCAACACATTCGTTCATCTTCTCCAGTACCTTGGGCATGGCTGCGATATTTGCCTCGGTCTTGGCCTTGAAGATCTTTAGCTTTTCAAGCATAGCTTGTTCAGCTTCGGCGTGCGAGGTTCCAGCAGCAGGTTGTGCTTCACTTGGAATTTCTGCAATATCCATACTGCTGTCAGCCTTGGTGAACTACCAAATTTGTGTAAATTCTCACTGCGTTATTTTATGTTTGCCCTTTATTTATGCCAGGATTGATGTTTAATCTGCCATGCTTGCAAAGTACTCCCTCCGTTCCATATTAACTGTCGCAGAAACGGATGTATCGTGTATTTCAGTGCTAGATACATTCATTTTAGCGACAGTTAGTATGGAACGGAGGGAGTAGCAGGCTGTGCTTGCAGTCAGGTATTTTTTGAGTAAATGACAGCAAAATTAGTAGGGACTGACTTGTGGCACACATATTTAGCTGAATTTGCAAAGGAGAAAACAGGAAAATTTATAACCCCCTTTCACTTGCAGCAAACACAGAACATGTCAGGTCAGATGATAAATTGCCAACATTTCGCTGCGTAAAGAACTAAGTTGAGATTACCATAAGAAGAAATAAGCATGAATTTCTACATTCTGTTTCAAGTTGCGGTCAATTATGGCAATCATGTTTGCCGAACAAAATTTGCCTATTTTACTGTTTCAGATTTGTCTGACAAACATTTTTTCTATTTTTGTGGTTATTTTTTCCACAACTGATTATAAAGTTAATTCCAGAAAACACCACAATTTAGCAGGCACAATGCAGCTTATCAAACACAAACTGAGCCGTAGCAATATTTTCAACTACCAGTGGCAACCAGATACCAGGTTATAACTTACCTAGACTACAAATCAATTATTCCTCCAATAATTTGCTGGAATATTATGCAAACAGAAACAAATCTGTCCCTCCGTTCCTCTCATTAGCTCAAAGTGTCAACTTAGATCCAAAATGCTAGCTTTCACCCATGTCTCCCAGGTAAATCACAAGCAGGGGCATTTCTCTATGCACACTTCAAGCACGACCATCGAAGCGCAAATCATATAAAAATCCCAAAACGGGGACGAACTACCAAGAAACCCTAGTACCAGAGCAGGGGCGAAAGCGCGCATACCTACGGAGACGGGCGGACGGAGAGCGGCGAGGCGCGATGCCGTGGCGTCGATGAAGCGTGCGGCGGCTTCACGGCGGTGCTCGAGTATTCGGCGGCCCAGATCGGCCACCTCCCTCTCCAGCTCCTCTATGTCCTCCTCGTCCGCCGACTCGTCCCTTCCCGACGAGGTGGAGGTGGCGGCGGCGGCGGCGGCGGCGGAGGGAGATGCGGGGGCCTTGCGCTTTAGGCGGTTGGGCGTGGCTCCGGCGGCTTGGCTCGGCGCGAGCGAGCCCCCCGCCATGGGTAGCAGCTGGGAGCGGAAGCGAGCGGAGAAGCGGACGAAGGGGAGCGGCGAGAGCGATTCGATTTTGGGGGGTGGTTGCTGGGAGCCTGGGGACCCGCATTAAATGGTTCGCTTCTGAAATTTCGAATTCTGAGAATTTCATGGAAACAGGGTGGAGAACCTCACGGCTTTGATGATCTTGACCGCTCAGCCTCGATCTGACGGCTACAAAGCAACGGGAATGGGAGAAACCAATGCAGACCTTTTTTTTTAACGGGGAGTGAAGAGCTTGAATAGATCGTATTGGAATGTGAGGCGTATTTTGTTCCGCTAAAATACCACTTTGATGGGCATCCATTGCGCATAGAGCATCTAGAGTTGCAATGGTCAAATACGACCTTTCATTTTTTTCTCGCTTATCCCCGTTTTAACAAGCACAATGTTACATTTAGTTGGAGGGGTTTGTGGATAAACACATAAGCAAATCTCTTTTCTTTTTGTTCTCCTTGTACTTTTTCGATCAATTACTCTCGATAGATCTTTAAGGAGAACTCTAGACCTTCATATACTAATTCTTGGTAATCTACAATGACTCTTGAATTTTATGATCCAACAGCAAACCGTCTAGTGGATGCGCAGTCCAAAAGAGTAATATGCACAAGCTAAGCTTCAATCTAGTTCTTCGTGATACTCAATCACCACAAAATATTGGGCTATGGTTTCCTTTCTTCGATTATGTCAATTCTCTCAAAGGATGGTGTCGGGACCCGGAATATGCGTATGTAATTCCAGTCACGATGCAATCACATGGAGAGCCGAGAGCCGTACCCACTTGTCTAAGCAGACAAGGCCAAGCACAGAACACTCCCGGAAAGCATCAAACATGAGGGGCATCCCATCCAGGCCGGATGATCAACTGAGATGGGTCCTCAACGTCCGCTCACAAGTCTAAATGCTTATGGGTGGTGAATCCCATACTCATAGACAAGTCGCCTCAACCATGTTATCGATTGAATCCTAACTCTTACATAGACTTACTCCAGCCCGATCACTTAGTCGGGGTCTAGGGCGGGCTCGATCATACAACAAAGTGTGCACGTGACAGAGTCACGAGCAATCGCATCGCGATGCCCCAAGCTGCGCACATCTAAGGGCCACTTGGTGTATAAAAGACCGCCAGCCAGATCACAACTAAGGTCTCGAAAACCCATACTAAGACATGCATGTTATAAACATACACGCAGCACACATGCCTAGTATGAACAGCAGGTATCATCACATAACCCTACAAAGTACTCTTTATTGACTTACACATAGGGCATACAAAGATCACATGTCTGTGATCAACATTACATCATACAACGGAAGCAAATTAGGTCTGAGTACAGACAAGTTTAACAAATGGCTTAGAGAAGCCTTGTAAACATACATGCCCTTCCACGAGGGACCAGACTGTTGTCTGAAACTATACTAGCTTAGTCAACGTCGAGCTTCAGGTCGTTGACTCCATCGGGGTCTGGTTTCTCATCTAAAACATAGAATAAGCAAACGTGAGTACAAAATCGTACTCAGCAAGACTTACATCAGAACTACACTACTCATGCTCAAGTTTCAAGGTAAAGGAGGTGGGGTTCAACATGCAGAAGTGCCAGCTCTGACTTGGCTAGTCCTGTACTACGAGTACCAGACTTGAGATAAGAAGCGTACACGAGTCCACTACCAAGTCTCCAACCAATACACCACTATGGTTACTTCCTCGACTTCCCCACGAGGAGCACACCATAGCACTCACACTTATCTTGCGAGTTTTATAAGTATCCATTCAAGTTGTCTAATAATCAGGTACAGGTTCCAAGTAGTCCTTAACCGCGGACGCGGCTATTCGAATAGTTTTGTTAACCTTTCAAGGGTGTAAGCTACACACACATGACCATCGGTTACCGCCTTTTGCTCGCCACCGTTCAAGAGGTGACAACGAGGATGTTCACCACGTCACTTCGCTCACAACCGGTCTATTCCAGGAGTCTACTATCTGAGTTGCCTCCGCTCGAGAGTCCGGTCGGATCAACGAAACGGACTCAAACAATGTAAGTGACTGAGACGCCACCTCTGGCAGATGGTTTTCCTGCCTCACAGGTGCACCCACATATCTATGTGATGCAACCATTCCTTCATTCTTTTTTTATGCAGATGCCAAATGGAAAGCCCGAACTAATGTGACTCCTGGACGTCGACACGGATCAAGGTACTAGGCCGAGAGGGGTCAGTGAGCCCAATGTGTGGTTGTACTCTTTGTCTTGGATTACCATACAAGAACTCGGTGCTTAAGGCGGTGTTCAACGAGACAACCCACTGTGTACTCCTACACAGCCTCTCATCGTTCACCTTGTATTAGGGTGGATTCACCAACACAGTTTCACTTTCATCAATACCATGCTCACCATCATCCCGACTCACATCAAAAGCAACCTCATTGTACCACTAAGCATGCAATAAGCATTAATAGTTGCAGGGGCCACATGATATCAATCAACTCCTATGTCAGCTAGGATTGTGGTTTGCTTACTACTGTGAAAAGATGATAGGTCATGCATCGGATATGGGTTCAACTATGCGGTAGAATCGACACAAGGTGATCTCCTAAACATGCATAAGCGAGACTGAGAGGGAATTGAGATTTTATAGACATGATCAATGGGGTTTGCTTGACTTGCTGACGAGGTTCACACACGGTGTCTTCAACGAAGGGGGTGGCCTCCGGTTCCAGTTGCACGTCTATCGAGCAAACAAAGCAATCAAGGGATAAATATAATTGCGATGCTCAAGCACATGATAAGTTGTGAAAACATGATGTACATGGTACTGATGTGTTTACAATTTCATTTAATTGAAGTGTATTTCAAAAGAATTGCAAATTCAAACTCCAAATTCAAATTCAAATTATGCCATATGCATGTTTGCTACTGTTCACCCATTTTAAAATGGTCAAACATGATATTTTTTTTTCATATTCATAATCCTTGCATTTTTCTGATAATTTTTCATATATTATATGTTCAAATTGGAGTTAATATGAATTTTCTATGATTTATTGAAGTTTTGGCCATTTTCTGTAATTTCTGGAATTTCTTTAAATTCTTTTCTATTTACTGCGTCATCACTGCATCAGCATGGCGTCAGCAGGGGGGCTGACCAGTGGGGCCGGGGTGTCAGTGGCAGTGGGTTTAAACCCGGTTTAGTTTAAACTAATAAGGGTCATTAGGGGGGCCAGGGCCCACCAGTCAGTGACCCAAGGGTCAACTAACAGGGGATTAGCCCCCTAATGGAGGAGCTCGCCGGCGTCCTCTGTACCCCGTCGGTGTCTCGCCGGAATGAGCTAGAGGCCACGGGGGTGAGAAAGGGGAGCACTGGGGCGTAGCCCGTGCTCGCCCGCGTCTAGCAGAGCACGCAAGGGGTCGACAGGAGCACGAGAGCGACAGCAACGTCGTCAATGGCGACGGCCGACGTCGGGTGAAGAAGAAATCGCGCTGCGGTGCACGGAGGAGACCGGGAGATGGGGGAAAATTCTCACCGGAGCGTGGGGAGGACGAAGAGGTTGGAGAGGAGGCCGGAGGCGCTGGGACGGCGGCGAATTCGATGGAGATCTTCCACGGCGGTCGGCGGGAAGCGGTGAAGTTAGCGACGGCTCAGGGCGTCCTCGGGCTCAATTGAATGCACTCTTCGACGGAGACGGTTGCTGCGGGGACGATGGACATGAATACGCGGCTCCAGGAGCACGGTGGCCACACGAACACTCGTCGGCGGCGAGACCTAGCTTTCGGCCATGGCGAAATCCGACGCGAGGAGAGCGGGAGGTTGAGCTGGGGAAAAGGGAAAGGTTGCGGGGCGTCTCCAGACGCTGCGTGGCGGAAGAATAAGAGGAGGGGAGGCTCTGCGTGGCAGGGAGCAGGAGCTGGCGTGCATGCCGTGAGCGCACGGCTCGGCTAGTGCTCCTACTGGCGAGGAGGAAGACGACAGGGAGGTAAGTGGGCCGGGCCAGATGGGCCTTTGCCCTAGGCGTAAGGTAAGGTCTTCTTCTCTGTTTTCTTTTTATTTCTTCTGACATTTGTTCTGTTTTGATATAAAAAATTACCAAAACATTTTATAAAATCCCCAAATTATTTATATGGACTTACATGGCATAACACTAGCCAATCCCAATATTTGAAGATTTTTGAAATTCAACTTATTTGAATTTCAATTCAAATAGGGTTTTTATTTAATTTCCAAGCCCTGTTTGGAATATTTAAAAAATCTTGGTGCATGCAGTGGGACCCACTTCACTTTATAAGTGATCATGCATATTTATAAGACTTTTCAAAATTACCAGAGGAAATTTTGGAAGAAATTTTTGTCTGGCCATTTGATTTAATTTCTTAGGGCTTTTCTTTTCCCCAATTTTGGATTTCTTTTGAAATTTTTGCATGATGCAAAGGGGCACTCAAACCCTAGCACTTACCCTAGTTGGGGTTCTGACAGATGGGTTTCTCGAGTAAATTGATCATGTCAATCCAAACGAAGCAGCCAACTGTCTCATGTTGGAGAGGGATGGCTATTTATAGTTGGAGCAACCCAAGGGCCAGGGTGTGAAGCCACCATAAGGGAAGTAGCCACTCAATGGGAAACCAACACGTAGCTTAATGGACAGATCGAGCACAAATTGGAGACCTTAATTCAATTTTCACTTTTTTTAAATGGAATATATTAATATCACAAAGATACCAATTATACCTAACCTTTGCACCCACAAGATGCCACAAGACATCCAGGATGCACACAACCAAAGGAGAAAACAAAGGGAAGGGAAAACAAAGATCCCGGCACAACGACCAACTCCTCCCAATAGTTGCACACCATCCACCACCAAATACAACACCCAAAAAACATAAGAGGTCTCCAAAAGCAATGCCCAATCATCGTTGCCCAATCGAAGATCTTAAGTATTCCCCCTAGAGAAAGTCCGAGCTCTCAAAACAATTCATTCAGCTCGCAATTGCCAAGCACAACCAATAAAGGTCGGACCTTAGGCTTTCACCTTGAAAGTCATGACTCGACATCTGAAGAGCACCAGCAAAAATGAAATTCTGCAATTCTGCTTTTGAGAGTTATCAAACACCTGGCTGACTCCCAGGGCCGGTCCTGAGGGGGGGCGAGAGGGGCGGCCGCCCCGGGCCCCCGAGTTGGAAGGGGCCCCCGATGGATAGGTTCCGTTCCCCCCTATGTACGTGCATGATGTTCAGCTTGTAATAGATCAATTGATTCTTAAAAGGAAAAACTGCAACTGATGGATTGATTATCATGTTGTCTCACGACCGCAGTCTTTCCATATACTCCTCCTCAATTGGCAATGAATAATCCATGCAATAGATGACGGCAATCTGACCGCCTGTGTAATTTTGATTTATGGCTGCTGGACGTGATTATTGGAAGAAGGTAATGCGGTTTCCAGATTTCCATCAAACCTATCTTCAACGCAAATTTCTCTTTTTATATTCTCGTCAGATCCTTCATCTGTTTCTTGCAGATCATCCATGTACTCCCTTTCTCACACTCAGATCTCTTGTATCGATTGGGATTACAAAAGAGAAACTCGAAGTTTTGTTCGTGAATCGTATGAAGCAGCAAAATCTTGTGATTTCCAGTTTTCTAGCCATCTAGGTACCTTGTTCCATGCCTTTCTTAGCAGTTTTATTTAATTAACAGAATAACAGTGTTCTCAATTTTTTTGTATCATATGTTTATGTTTTAATCAGCAAGATTTCTATTCTTTTAGCAAGATGCCATCTAGAAAGTTATCATCTGATAATAAGAAAACGACTCACATATGAGTTAGTTGAGTCCCACGTGAGCTATTGGCATTCTTCTAGAACAGATACAAGTGGTCTACTGATTCCCCACAACAAAAAAGAATAGTGTTCTACTGCCAGGAATTCCGAGGAGTTAGATTTGATTTTTGTTAAAGAACAACCTAGTGAAAATTATAGGAATATACAAATTTGAG
The DNA here is from genome assembly GCA_950022295.1 of Bromus sterilis. Classification (NCBI taxonomy): domain Eukaryota; kingdom Viridiplantae; phylum Streptophyta; class Magnoliopsida; order Poales; family Poaceae; genus Bromus; species Bromus sterilis. The sequence goes on from OX465596.1 coordinate 15,244,927, forward strand.
TAGGCATGGAAATGTTACTAATTCACTTAATACAAAAGGAAAATGTAAGTGTAGATTAACAAGATCGACCAACTTTTACTGTGAATGTTTATGACAGATTTTTCTAATAGTTAAGAAAATAATGCACCATCGCCTACTAGTATATATTTGTAGTTGAAACACAAAAATACACATATGATTATGTGGTTTTAGGGCCCCTTCACGTTATCTTGCCCCGGGCCCCGAAAATCTCAGGACCGGCCCTGCTGACTCCATTGCAACCAAGGCCCCGTCCGACTAACTGATCCTCGATCTCAGCCACCATAACCTTCTTCATCGTTGTCTACTCCATGGAAATAAACAAGCTGACATGTCCCATGGTATCAACAAACTCCAGAGCTCTGCGATGCGCCCTCAGAACCTCGTAGACTAGCGTAGCGTGCCACATTCCCCAACAACCTAGACCTCTTCTCACGTTGCAGCATACTAGAGAAGGACAAATTCAGGCATGGTAAATTTGTGATACTGTCGGGGGATTGGTACCCGGGTAGGCTCACCCAAGCGGAAGCAACCTTTCAAGACAAGGATGGACCGATTGGGCTGCAGCTGGGCCGAGCTAGGCAACCGCACCGAATGCCAGCAGTCGGCCCAGGCGCAACCGATCCACCCTATTGTCATCAAGACTATCATCCGATTGGCCCGCAGCTGGGCCGAGGTGGGCGTTAGCACGTCCGATTGCCTAGAGCAATCGACCCTGCCAAGGGCCACCGTCGGCCCAGGCGCAGTCGGTACAACCTACCACCTCTGGAGAAGTTGACCCCGAGACCAGTCGGAGGTCCAAGTACGGGGTCATAAATGCGCAATCCCGAGAGATCGGGGTGGCAGAGAAGCCAAGTCACATCGAAGATCTGGCAGAGATACGGTGTCGACCTCTCCGCCGATTCCGCGGACAGGACGACAAGACCGCACCTCCTAGCGCCACTGTTCATCATCATGACCTACAAGTCTACAGCATGGGCCGCCGCTCGTAGGGTCCGGATCATCCGGAGAAGATCAGTTGGTGGGACCCAGCCGATTAGAGGATGACGGCTGGGCCCAATCGGCAGTGAAGTTACCGATTTACCCCGGGCTCATGCTATAAGAGCCCGGGGTACCCCTCCTGCGTGGGGGACGACCCGCTCATTAGTACCATTACTCACATTCTCCTCAGTTCATTCACTGCTAGTAGTTACTCCTCAGGGAAGCAGGAGATAGCCTTGCTCACGGCGGCGCTCACCTTCCCCTGAGAAGATAGAGAAGCAGTTATTGTAGTCCAGTTCATTGATATAGAAGAGACAAGAAGGAGTAGGGGTGTTATCTCTCCGGAGAGCCCCGAACGTGGGTACATCGTGGTGTCCATCACCGTGTTTGTGCCCAACCCGATTCCGGCACCATCGACATCCTCTTCCTCGCGTCTTCCCCTCACTTTAGCCATCCCCATGGCATCTGACGTCACTTATCGACGACAGATACCTCATGCTGAAGGAAGGATGTAAGGCGCGAATACGCCCAATTCCATCTCCCGTGTAGTCATGCATGGATGAGCGGTGCCCATCGGGGATGAACTCCGCGGTTCCGTTTGGCGTTCGGATGCACTGATGATTTGAGCTGCCGACATAGCGGGAGAGACCCTTGGTAGCACAAAGATCCTAGATCTACTCGAGAAAACCCAATTCGGAGTTTTCAATGCAGGCTTTCATGTATTTGATGAGGGTGCCAACTAGGGATCAGTTTGGTTTTATGTTTCCACACATGCAATTTTTTTTTGCTAAACTTCATATTCAAGAACCGATGCAATTATAGCATAGAAATATAGACTTAATCATGAACATGAAAATGTAATAATATATTTACTATTACCTCTAGGGTATATTTAAAACAACCTTGCGCCTCATTTCTTCTCGTGTCTAGATTGATCTCGACGTCGATGCAATTAGGTTGTTTCTCCCTCTTGTTTCTCTTGGTGATTTCTTGTTCTGGACGATAAAGTATTTACGAACCATTAATACAATATGTGTGGATATCAACAGAGAGATTATCTTTTCTGTACTAATTCGAAGAGAAAATACTTGTTGTTGAGAGGTTGTAAATCCTATCTGCAAAAATCTATATTAACGTACGTCCTCGACTCTTCTCTCTGTTGCATTTATTCATAAATATCTGATCTAAATCTTTATGCATATGTATGATTATTTTGAGTTTGATTCATAGGTCAGAATCTTCTTTTGTTTTCTACTACGTTTTTCAACGTAAAGTGCGTTGGGGAATTGAATACAGTGGAATTCGAATTTGACTCGGGCTTTGTCTAGTCCGTATTACAAGTAAGCAATAGATAACCACAAGTTGATGGCTCTCATCCGTTTACCAATTCGCCAACCACAACATTACAACACCCGATATATATTTACAAATTGATTGTTTCTCAAAACCATTCTCTCACGTTTCTTTGGAAAGTTAAGATCCATGCTAAGGTCAAGATATTATATTGGCTTCTAGTAAAAAAAAGTATCTTAACTAAAGATAACTTGATTAAAAGGGGTTGGTATGTGAGTGAAAATGTGTCACGTGTGGAGATTTGGAAGATATTGATAATTTGTTTTTACAAGTGCTCTGTTGCTAACCTTCTAAAATGTGCTTTCAATTTACACAAGTTTGCCTGGTGATTTGGATTCATGTGTGTATGGGGGAAGGGTGGATTAACAACTTCTCCAAATTAAGCTGATAAACATCTGATTTGGGTTGTCATTTTAGCTCTGTTTTGGGCCTTGTGGAGATGCATGAATAATATTATCTTTGATAAGAAAGAGAATCGCAATCCCGTATCGGTTATTAAACTAATGACTGCATGGATTTTTTATTGGTACATACTTAAGATAAAAGAGATAAATATAAAGATGCTGGAGATGGGAGCAAGATTACTAGAACGAGTTGCAGGTAAAGTTTACAAGATCTCTCGAAGTTCGTGTTCTGAAGTCCGAAGAATTGGTTGTTGATCTTAAAGTTGGCGAATGGTGATGAAGCTCCCACCTTCTTCTCCCCCTTATGCTTTCCTATCGAGTCTAGGTGTTGGTGTTTCTTAGATTCCTGCATTTTCATCTCGTGGTTATCTGATCTATATTATTTAACCATTTTAAGAATAGGGTCTCCACTCAATGGTACAAATATTCTGCCCAACTTGCACTAGGTCAAAACCTCACGGTGGACCAAGTAAAAACCCGGCAATTATGCTTGATCTCATTGAACTCAAGCTTGAGAATCATGGCCCTACATTGACTCATGACCCTCGTATTGACATTTTGACTTTGCCTATTCGAATACAAGACGAGTAATAATGTCTGCAACTAATGTTCATTCTTATTACCCTACTACCTCCTTTCTTGTTTACAGGGCGTGCCGTATCCATAGATCGTCAATTTGACCAATATAACTCAACATATATTATAAAAAATATGTATTTGAAATATAATATCAAAAGTTTATGATAATATATTTTTTATAATATATTTTTATGTTGGTAAAATTAATGATCTAGAAGAACTCGCACACCCTGTAAACTGTGAAGAAGAAAGTAAAAAATATATACCCCATGCTGCGTGGCCCCAATTCATAGCATTTTCTCCCAAGTTGCGTGTTGATACGTTATTATCCATGGATTTATGCAAGAATATTCCTTCCGAAAGCTAAGCTACGATTTGTAGCAAACACACCCCAATAAAAAGGCATATTCGTCATATCTTTTTCCCATTTCCAACAGAACCAAGCACGCAAATGTTAAACAAACAATTCGATTAAGACAGCAAGAAAAGTCGACACTGTCCCGGCAAAAGCATCCCAGGGAGTAATATACACAGTTCATAACATGCCCAGACGCCACTCTGCAAGAACGCTGCCAAAATCAAACAAACCAGCAAAGCAAAATATTCATCAACTTCCTTGGACGTGTACTAGATATTATTTCTTTCGTTTCATATCAACTATCGTTAAAATGAATGTACTAGATGTATTTCAGTTTAAAATACATTAATTTTAATGACAGATAGCTTAAACAGTGAAGGATCAAAGCCGAAGCTCACAAGCACCACATGAAATGCTCAGAAATTATGATGCTTAATGCCTCTTTGGATCGTAGATATTACCAGTAATAAGGAAGAACTTGCTAACAGTTTTCCCCATTTCTTTTCAAGAATATTTACACCCGGGAACAGAAACAAAAACTACTTGCGTCATCCATATGACATGTACATGTACATTTATCCGGAAACATGCGGATTAAATAAAGTGAGTTCACCACTCTCAAAGAGAGAGTAGTAGTAAAAAGGATTCTCCATGTGCCACCGGGGCGGCGAGAAGTGGCACGTCGTCGTGAACTCGTCATGGCCGGCTGGCGCAGCGGGCGGGCGCGAACCTGGCGGTGAAGTCCGGCTCGTGGAGCTCGAGGCTGGTGTCGTCGAAGTTCCGCGCGTAGCTGAGCGGGTCGTAGTTGAGCCCGCCGGCGCCGCCGAGGATGGAGCGGCCGTGCCGCGCCCTCCGCCGCGCCAGGAAGAGGTGCCGCAGCCTGTGCCACAGCGCCGCGATGCCGAAGCGGCCCCAGCACGACGCCATCGGCGCCCGCCGGCCCGCCTCCGCCTCGCACCCCTCATCCTCCTCCATCGCCGGCAGCCTCCCCGGCGACGCCCACATGGCCGGCAGCGTGGGAGAGAAGAAGAGAGGGGAGTGAGGTGTGTGTGGATGGTTGGCTGGGTGGTGTGGCCGACTGGGTAGCTGAAGCGGGAGGGGGTGGGGGGTCGTGGGAGGCGATGTCGACGGCCGCGACGGGGTGGCACGACAGGTGCGTGGTGAGGCGTGTTCCCTTGCGCTCTCGGTTTGGAGTTTGTTTGGCGCGTTGGGTCCGTCGTGCCAGCGTGGGGTCGGGTCCTTGTCAGATTGGGAGGGAATGCGAGCGACGTGATTTCTGCTGCCGTGTGCAAAACATACTGTGATAGGACCGGTTTCTGTTTGGGATTTTAATGTGTTCCGTGATGCGTTTTGGCCACATGTATTTTCAGCAGTTTTGCACTTATGGCCGACGTTTAGGCTATGGACCTTGCCATTTGGATCACTGAATTTGGTGGCAGATGGAATTTTGGACAAATGCCTCACAAATGGACAGTTTAGTAAAAATATATACTAGAGTTAAGACATTTATTTCAGAACAGTAAGAATACTTGTGTGGCGCGTTGCTCGTTGCTCTCGCGTACTGTACGATTACATAATGTCCAATCCACAACCTCGTGTTCATAGCAGATTTATATACAGTGCGCCCACTTCCAAGCATTATGGTTAGTCTAATCTATGTATCATGGTAAAACTAATACATCCAGTTTCTTTTTCTCGAGGGTACATTAAAAACGTACCTTATCTTTATAGAAGAAAAAAAGAATTACATTTAAAGACAGAGAGATGTGAACATCCCACTTCAACAAAAAAAATCATAGCTACTCTCTCACAAATCTAGATAAACCTCCTACACGGATGTCAACTTTCTCTCAGATCCTAACTCCCTCCTCAATCGTAATGACCAGGCGTGTCGGGGTGAGTTGCTGCGCGGCCCTATTGAAAATACGAGCATTCTGTTGCTACCATAGGTGCCACATTGTCATGATGACGACCGTGTCGAAACCCCTACACTCTCGTCCGAAGAAACTCTCACGCGTACTCAGTCCTGGAAGGACTGGTCATCTACTGGGCCAGCAGCATGTGTGTTCATGGTTGCTAAAGCCACGTGCCAAACCTCACGGGCAAAACCGCATCTCAGCAAGATATGCTCAACATTATCCTCCGCCTGCACGCAGGTGTAGATCGGGGACGACGTATTCTGTAGACCATGTCTCGCCCGCCTGTCTGAAGTCCACAAACGATGTTGACAGGAAAGTCAAATGGAGATTTTGAATTTTAACGGAGCCCAACTTCTCCATATGCTCGTGCTGACGCTAGATCGGGTCGAGCCCTGGTATATCTTAAGGTAAGTATCCCTAGTAGTGTAGATGCCACCAGCGACACAAAGCCATCGGAACTCATCGTGCCTCATCAGATCGCGGTCGACGAGAGAGATGGCTTATCTTAGGTGGATTAGCTCCAAGTGTGCCATGAAAGAGAGCTCACCTCTAAGATCTTGCTGCCATGACTCCTCCTCAAAAGCCTGGCTCACCCAGGGTCGGGCACATACATGCGCCAAGTATGCAGCCTGCGCAGGGCCCACAATTTTAAGGGGCCCCAAATATTTTATATAGTGTAGCCTTTACTTGGAAGGTGGGCCTCAGCGCATCATATCATTAGTGGGCTGCCCGATGCGATGGCTTCCTGCTCGGTGGATCGATCGGAGCCGAGGGAACGAACGAATGGGATAGCGCCATAGCGGTACAGAGGAAACGAATCGTCAGGCCAAACCTAAGGGATCGCGTTATCGATAGTTGTTCTAGGGGTTCGATCAGAATTGAATCGTCAGCCGCCTGAGAATCGCATCGACAATATTTCTAGCGGCTACTTCCTGCCTTTTTCTGGCGCCGGCCACCGGGACGGGACTCAGGGCGAGACTACCGCCAGCTCGCCCGCACCTGGCCCTGCACGTGCTTGGCAAACACGCTGCCGCCCGGGACTTGGCAGTTGCCGGCTGGCGCCTGAGCGCCTCACGGCTGCATCCATCCGCCACAAAGGGCACAGTGACAATTACAAGTACTATACCACCAAGAAACTGCCCCCGCATCGCTCTCTCTGAAGCGGCTCAGGAGAAAACCACATCCACCGCGGCCGCCACCCCCAGTCCCTCCCTTCCCCTCGCCGCCGTCGGCTCATGCCACTGGGCAAAGCCCGGCAGCGGCCGGCGGCGGCGGGATCTATGGGTCTGCTAGCGTGGGAGAGCAGAGGCGCGCGGGACAGCGGAGACGCGCGGGAGGGCAGATGCATGCGTGCGGGGTCGTGGTGGAGGCCGGCGATGCGGACGGCGCGCAGGAGCAGGGGCACGTCAGGCCTGGACGACGCAGATCTCTACGCGGCGGCTCGACGTGCTTCAGCTCGCAGGATGGCCGGGGAGGTCGAGACGGCCACGAGGGAGAAGGCCAGGGGCGTGCGCCGGCGGGCTGTGCGCGGCGGCGTGAGCGCGTCCAGGGCGCGTGCAGGGCCAGGTGCGGGCGAGCTGGCCAGCGCGGTCTCCACGGCCGGCGGTGGGTGGGATCTGGTGCGGCCCTGCGGGGTCGCCGGATCTTTTGTGAGGCGGGGTGGTGGCGCAGCAGGCGCGCACAGGGTGAGCCTTCGATGGATTCGGGCTTCGACGGTCCAGTCCAGCGCTACGGCTGGGAGTCGTGGTGGTTCTTGGCCTCGGGCGGTGCTCTATGGTTCCTTGTCGGCATGGTGCCTGGCAAGGCGTCGTGGATTGTGCTGCGTCCAGTGGCGCTGTTCCCGGTCTGTTGTGGGTCGTGATCTGCCCGTGGGCGTCGCAAGAGGTTCCGGCGCTACAGATATGGTGTCGAGCAATGGTGGTGGTGGTTGGCGGGTTTGCTGATTTCGAGGCGAGATGATGTGCGTCACAGATGGTATGGATGCTCGGGTGTAGGCCCCTGTTGTGGCTTCATGCCGTGACCATCGATGGCGGCGGCTGCGGGCCGTCGTTGACCTTCCTGGAGGCATTGATGAGTTGCTGCCGCACCCCTCCCGTACGGATCCGGCCTTGTTGGCCTCTCCAGGGGAAATCCTTGATCTTATGATCAGACGATGACGACACCTTGGTGTCGTTTTCCCTCTTGGGGGCTTTGTTGCGGAGCTCGACTTTAGTAAGCGGGACCAATGGTTTGCGGCGATGTGGCGGTCAGGCTTCTGTGGCAACGGTGATGGCGAGAGCGATGTCGACAACGGGACAATGGTTGCGGTAGTCGGCTCTTCTCTGGCGTGTCCGCGATTTTGCCTCGGTTTGTTTGTTGCTGTGGAGTCGAAGCTGCGGCGGCGGGGCCTCGTGTTATGCGATGACTGGCTACAGGTGGCCCGTTCGGTGATCTTTCATGGCGCCAGCTATGCCTGGATTTGTCCTCAGAGCTCCCCTTCAGAGTCGGAGCTGCGCTGTCTGGTCGCAGGGGGCTGAGTATTGCTGCAGATCTTCATGCAGCTTACACATCCACTACGTTGTGGGTTGAGTTCACGGTCGCCGTCGGCGAAGTCGGAGTCGTTTGATCAGAGTTTCAGGAGTGCGAGGAGGCCTAGTGGAGAAGTGATGACGATGACGCTTTCGTTCTGCCTTGACAAGGCCTTTTCTTTAGTGGTGTGCGTGGTTTTATTTTGTGTGTACCGCTTAGCGGTTGTGATGATTTTCGCCCGGTTCTCCATAATTAACTGGGCAATCTGGTTTTCGCTCGGTTTTCCTACATTAACCGAGCAACTTTTTTCTTCTTAACGGATGTAGGATAACTGCCATTTAAGGAAAAATAATTACAGGTACTCATGTAGCCTGCCGCTGCTAATGGAATACTGGACTAATTGTGTGTCCTTCTGTTGCTATTTTTTAATTATTTTTTGTAGAGATTGTTATAGAATGATGTTCTTTAAATAAGCATTATGCAATCGGAATTTGAATATATTTTTGTATATATCTGGTTGTTATGTAAGGCATTACTGCCTTGGTTTCCAAATATATTAGAGATTCCAATATAAAGTACATACAAAATAAATTGAGGTTATATATGTACACTTTAAACTATGTCTATCAATCTATACATATTGGTATGTAATTTCTATTAAAATCTCTAAAAAATTATATTTGAAAACGGAGGGAATATATTCTATGCATTGTAATTGTTCGTTAGTTCTTTTTTCTAGTGAGGTAGGGCCTCAATTTTTAATTTGGCACAGGGCCCCTGATTTTGCCGGCCCGGCCCTGGGCTCACCGTTCGACTGTTCCTCACCTTTGTACTATACATTTGTACAACCCTCGGCGCCAGATCCTATGCACTAAATCCGTTGATCCATCTGTCACACTAGAAGAGGACTTTGTCATCCATGCCCACTTTGATCTCCACCAAACTATGAAAGACTCCACGTGCCTCATCATCGACCAACATAGCAAGCCCCTGCCAGGGGCGTTCTGAATCAGTACGCCTCATCCTCAATTTACTATTCCCAGTCCGCCCAGGTGATACGTCCCAAACGTATCTATAATTTTTACTTGTTCTATGCTTTTTTTGGTGACATTGTTATGCGTTTTGCTACACTTTCATACCTTTTTACACATATTTGGGCTAACCTACTAACTCAGTGCACCCAATGCTAGTGTCTGTCTGCTGATGTCTATTAATTTCAGGTTTTTACCCATATTTACAGAGCCTCAAAAATTCTAACATAAATAAAAAAAAATCAGTGTGACGGAAGCTTCCGGAAACACCAAAGGAGGGCCAAAGGGGAGCCAGGCCCCACCCAGGCGGCCAGGTGGCGTGGGCCCCCTCCTGGCCGAGCCACCAGGGCGCCTGGGGGGAGGGGCCACCCCCTGGTGCCCCCCTTAGGCCTGCATTTACACCCATCACGGAAAACCTCGGGAGGAACCCCGCATTACAATTTTCACCTCTGTTCCGCCGCCGCCTCGCTTCTAACGTCGGGAGCACCAGAAGACCTCTTCCCGGCACCCTGCCAGAGGGAGCATTCACCTCTGGGAGCTTCTCCACCACCATGAGCGCTTCCTCGATGTGCCGTGACCCGTGAGTAGTCCCCATTGGACCATGGGTCCATGACCAGTAGCTATGTGATGTCTTCTCTCCAATCTTGTGCTTCAATTCTTAGCCCTTGTGAGCTGCCGTACATGATCAAGACATCTATGTAATTCTTTCTGTTTTTGCTATGCTGTGTTTGCCGGGATCTGATGAATTATGAGATTATGTTCAGATTGTGATGAGTTATGTATTTGGTTCTCCTTTTATATTTTGTTCTCGAGTAATTCTTGCATGTTCTCCGTTGCTTTTTATTGCTTTGGCCAAGTAGTAGATAGTAACTCCAAGAGGGAGCGTTATGCTTGATTGTGGGTTCATGCCCCCCGATGTCTAGCTTGAGTGACAGAAACATGAGGCTAGAGGATGTGTTGTTACCACCAGGAAGAAAACAATGATGCTTGTAACCGCGGTTGCAAGGATTGTTTACCATACGCAAAGTTTGTTAATGCAGTTGTCTGTTGCTTTGGGTTTACACTTTGGGTGGGGCTCGCAACTTAATACCAGCGAGATGTTTTGGATAGATATATCGAGGTGGATGATTAGTGAGTAGATGCAGCTGGATTTCAGTCTACTTGTCTTGGCGTACTGACCATAATTTTGAGCCTCTAACTTTCTTTGCAGTATAATTAGCATTCGATGCGTTTATAATTATGTCTATTGCCCAGCTGTAATTTGTTCACCCATCTTAGTTGTTTTATCGTGTTTTCGGAGAGAGACATCTCTAGTGAACACCATGGGACCCCGGTCCATATTTCCACCACTGTTTACACCTCAACTATTGACCGCTTTATTTCCTTTCAGTTGCAATCACCGTCACTATTTCCATCGCGCGTTTGATCCTTTGTAAACGACAAGGCCGGAGAGATTAACAACCTCTCTGTAATCATTGGGAGAGAAGTTACTTGTTGTGTGCAGGTCCAGGTTAAGGGAGAAATATCTCAAACGGCGCGTTGCTCACTTCATCACCTTCTTGTCGTCCTTGGAGTCCTACTGGAGACATAAACCCTATCCTCTATGTTAGGGGAAATTTCCTGCTAAACTACATCATAACCTTCCACCTGGGGTAACCAACGAGGGGCGAGAAGAAGATAATCTCTCGTGCCATCAAGCAAATTTCTGGCGCCGTTGTCGGGGACTCCATTCTTCAAGATAGGGGAGTTGCACGCTATCTTTTACCTTTGCTTTTTATTTTTGTTAGTTTACTTTCTAGTTTTTTTGCTTTAGAGTCTTATACCGAAAACCACAAAAAAATTAGTTGCTTTGTTCTTGCTAGCTGCTGTTACTATGGGTATCTACAAAAGTAACAGACCTTGTGACTACGTTAGTTTTAACAGAGAATTATGCCCTGGCATGGTCTCCCGGGGAAAGAACTTGATCTTTGGTTTGAAGTTGCTCCTAAACGTCCTCAAACCTAGGAGGATGTCAATACTCTTATAATAGAAATCAAATCAAATATAGAGGATGACACCACAACTTTTCTTAATAGCAAGGAAATTGATTTTGGTAATTGCACTCTTGCTGATGTTATCACTTTTTTTGCAAAGAATGGCTAAAGACCCCCACACTAATACACTTAATATTTCCTTCGCCGCGCATATTACCAATGCTCTTATCAAAGCTAGGGAGGCGAAGCTAAAGTTAGAGACTTCTATTACTAGAAAACTAGAAGATGGTTGGGATCCTATGGTCAGAATTAAATTGAATAATTTATCTTGCTTTGCCTTATGTGATGTTGGAGCTATAGCCTCCGCTTTACCCAAAAGAATGTATGATATGCTTGATTTGAAACCTTTTGATCCATGTTCTTTTGGTGTTCATCGTGTTGATTCTTCCGTAAAAAACCCTTTAGGGAGGATTGATGATGTTCTTATTGTTGTCAATGATAATTATGTTCCCCTTGATTTTCTTGTCATGGACATTGAGTGTGATCCCTCATGTCCAATTATTTTGGGACGTCCTTTTCTCTGCACCGTTGGTGCTATCATTGACATGAAAGAAGGGACTATTAGATTCCAATTCCCCCTCAAAAAGGGAATGGAACACTTCCCTCAAAATAATATTAAGTTAGCTTATGAGTCTGTTACACGGGCAAGTCATTCTTTTGGAGTACAACTTGATCTTTTTGCTTCATGCCTAGCTAAAAGGCATACAAGAAAGCGCTTATTGGGAGGCAACCCAAAATGTTTTTATTTTCAGTTTTAGTGGTCTTGATGCTTGTTATTACTGTAGCAACATCATTGTATCGTTATTTTCAAGCTTTGTGCCAAGTTTTAGCCTCCGATTGCAAGAAAGTTCAAAAGTTGTGACATGCTGTCCAGAAACAGATTCTGTCTGCTTGACGGAAAAATTAGCCAAAACTCACCAGATCATCTTTATGATCTGAATTTTTTTGAAAGTATGCTCTATACAATTAGCTTTCTGGCTTCTATTATGAGTTTTTAAGTTGAGTTGCAGAAGTACCCCAAAACAATTATTTACTACATGCTGGTCAGTTTTTCACAGATTCTGCCACGTTTTGTGTTTTCATCGTTTTGCAAATCTTAAGCTTGCTTTTTCTTTGCAAAAACTTTTTGGCAATCTTGAGAAACAGTAGATGTTCATGAAAATATTTATTTCCAGTTAATAAAAGTTATTTTATTATGGTTACTAACCACTCTAATCAGCTTATGATGAGTTTTGCATGAAGGGAGTTTTCAAGTATGCGGCGTAAGATGATGAAAGAAGATCCGGGAGTGTCAAACTCTCAAGCTTGGGGATGCCCCATGCACCCCCAAGAATTATCCAAGGAGACTCAAGCATCTAAGCTTGGGGATGCCCCCGTGCATCCCCTTCTCCATCAACAATCATCGGTTCGTCCTTCTCCATGCTATATTTTATCTCTTCATGTGTAATGTGCTAAACTTGGAGCGTCTCGCTCTTTACTTTTTAGTTTGTTTTAGTTTTGCTTGTTGTTTATAACAAGTTGGACCCTAGTCTTCATTTTTTGGGAGAGAAAGACGCTCCACTTCACCCTAGAACACAACATAGGCTTGCATGCTTATATTTCTTTGTGTGTGTATTCTTTATCTTTTCATAGTTGTTGTCATGCTTAGCTCTTAGTTTTCATGCTTATATTTTTAAGATCTTTTATTTAGGTTGCTTTTGGAACTCTCTTGAGTTATCATGCTTATCTTTTTTAGAGAGTTGGCTGTTGCACTGAGTTGTGTGTCTTGCATGAGTAGGTAATTGAGGTTGCTATTACAAGTGTAGTAGTAACTTGTAATAGTTTTGAGGTATTGATTGTAGTAATGTTTGGGCTTTTGGTGCCAATAGCTTGAGCCTATTAGTGATATGTGTCGTATTTTGGGCAATCCGTGTTTATTTTCGAAAACTACAAAAAATTAGTTGAGAACTCCAGCTACTAGATGGATCGCTAACCTCTGGAGGGGTTGGAATATATAGAATACCTTCGTGTACCATGGGTCGAGGATGCGTAAGGATAACCAAACTCCCATACACTCCTTGATACGTCCCAAACGTATCTATAATTTCTGCTTGCTCCATGCATGTTTTGTGTGATATTGCTATGGTTTAGATACACTTTCATACACTTTTGATCATATATGGACTAACCTATTAACTCAATGCACCCTAGTGTCAGTTTCTGTTTTCTGCTCTCTTTTTATTTCAGGTTCCCCCGTATTGAAAGTGCTCCAAAAATTCCAGAAAAATCCGATAAAAAATCAGTGCACGGGAACCTTACAGAGTCCTGATGGGGAGCCCGGGGGTGGTGGTGGTGGTGGGGGGGGGGGGCACCCTGTGCCTAGGCGGCCAGGGGGCGCGGCCCCACCCTAGGCCGCGCCAGGGGGGCGCATGTGATGGCGTGGAAGTGGATAATGGCTTCTCGCCCTTCGTTGGTTACCCCAAGTGAAAGGTGAGATGTAGGATAGCAGCAATTTCCCTGTTCATGACTAAAATATCAGTATACTTATTGCTGTCAATTGCAATTTAATATAAAACATGAAATACATTGCAAGGTGATTCAGTTTTGAATCCACATGATGTCTTTTGCTCATCATATCACTACTCTTTGTATGCAGCTGTTATACAGTGACTTGCCATTTTCAATATGTTTGTGTATATGTCTTGTTCCTGGAATAAATCTTATATAGTTATACTTGATCAATTGCAACATTTGGTGGAAACCCATTCTGTTGTTTCAATTATTCGGGTTGCATTAAAATTGTATGGATTCTAGAGTGTCACAACGCACTAGGTAACTCTATATTGTTCTAAATTTAAATCACATGACCTTGTTGGAGTCGTGGTCTGGTTTTGGGTTGTGGCTTACCAGACATTATGTGGTATTAGAAAAAAAATTAGAATCTTTCAAGTTTAGAAAAAAGTTTAGAGAGATTACAGTAACACATATACTTATTTCTAGGAGGATTTTTCTTCCTTAGCAGAACCTTAATTGCTAGTACCCATGCCTTTGAGTTGATTTAAAAAATGAACATACAAGTTTGAACTCTGAGAATACAGTGAACACATATTCTGAAATTTGGACCTGTAGCAGTGTTTCAGCTTGTAGGATTCGCAACAGCCGTATATTATTTGCCCCATAGAAGTGGCCTTCATGTTTAGGGTAGCATAGTTTTTTACTTCAGTTTAATAGAAAAAAGTTATATTACTGATTAAGTGTTCTATTGTTTGCTCCATGCAGATAAATGTTGAAAAGCTCAAGCTAGGTGGTGCCGTGCGTGCGCTATGATGTGAACTGAAGTGTTCTTTGGTTGTTGTTTGCTGGTTTGCTGCGGCCTAGATTGGTGGCTGCTCCATCTTAGTGTTAGTTTGGGATCCGTTTTTTCTAGGTAGCGGTGGAGAGAAAATGGTAGACTTTGATGTTTCAGAAGAGTTGGGATTCGAGGTGTTGGTTGCCATGGAATGATAGGAAATTGTTGTTGATATTGTGCTATTGATATTAATTCCACTTTGTAGTTTCAGTGATCATATTGTGCTATCGATGTGCAAATGCAATGTGTTTTTATTTGTAATATTTTTTATTAAAAAATGTATACTAGCGACGGGAAAACTACCAATCTAGCAATTTGTCTGTCGATGCTAATGATGTAGAAACACTATTATGAAAACTAACTAGTGACGGGCACATATAAATGACTGTCACTAGTGAACAGATACTAGTGACGGGCACCTTCCCGTCACTGGTAACCTATTACCAGTGACGGGCGCCTTGCCCGTCACTAGTGGACCTTTTGAGCCCGTCGCTAGTAGGCTATTCTGCAGTAGTGCATGCACTTGCTTCACAATGCCCCCTTGCTGCATCCATACTTTAGGAATTTATGGTGGGAGTTTTGCTAAGCAAATGATGGTGGAATTTGGTGTAGGACAATCATATGACCATATGAGCATGCACAAAAAGTTTCACCAGCAATGGATCAAGATAAATGGCATTTCCTTCACAATGCTCAATTCTACCCCCACAAACAAATGAATTTTTCTAGAGGAAAAATCCACTTGGGCCATGCAATTTTTTTGGAGAATTTTGCAAGATATAACATCAAGGCTAGGTGGGAATTAATTGGAGATTTATGGAGCAATATAAATAGGGGTTGCTTCACAATTCTCAAATAATAGGAATATTCTTTTTATTGGAAAAGGAATACATGGCTTGAATAAAATGGTGGCTTGGATGAGATGGATCAAAGGAATGAAATTGGAAGGGCTTGGAATCAAGGGCCACTTGAGCATGGAGAGAAATATGCTCAAGTTTCAAGTTCAAGGAGGTGTTCAAAATCAAATCAAATGGCAAATCCAAAAATAAATCAGAAAAGTTTTTAGAAAAAGAAAGTTACAAAATCCAGGGTGTCACATCTCGCCATTTTCCCCCGACGACGCCGGAGACGACACCGACGCCGTCAGGCTGCCCAACCGCCGCGCCACACTGCCCGACGACGCCGATGAACTTGCCTCCCCAACCGGTCATTGTTGGATATATGCCCTAGAGGCAATAATAAAGTATGTTATTATTAATATTCAAGTTCATAATTAATGTTTATATTTCTGTGCTATAATTGCAATGATCCTGACTGTGAGATTCAGAAGAAAACTCATATGCATGTGTGGAAATGTAAAAAACAAGAGTTCCTGGTTTTGCCTCTAAGACCAGCCCATGTGCTTATTGATGATTATGTTTTCTTAATCATGGACATTGTTCTTGTAACAAGGATGTCAATAGCAATGAGAGCATATTGTTAGCAGAACAATGATGTTGAACCGACCCCAGTGTTAAATGATATACTTAGAGAACTCATCGTAAACAACGTTATAAGTCATATCATAAAATGTTATGTATACATAGTTCCTTTGACCATGAGAATATCAAGTTGCTTCACACAAGAAGATGTGCTTTGGTTCTTAGATGAATCTTCCCGTAAATGGGAAGTAGTAAAATAAGTTCTGGGTACATTGGACAGTGTGTCTAGTAACGGTGATAGTTCGAGACTGGGATTTGCTCCTTCACGATGAAGAGATATAGACTCAGGGCCCACTCGGTATAACGGTATCCATTCTCGTCTGGCCAGACACTTTGTGATTCAGTCACGGGGATACCGGAATACATAACGAGGAATGAAGACAAACGAGCAATGAGGATAACTGATGGCTTGTGATCAAGAAGTTGTTTCACATAGGTGCCAAACTTCTCTCCTCTAACTTTGTCATATGTCGCGAAGCAAAGGGAATAGTATACGATAAACATAAAGGTTCACTCGAAGTCTTTTCGTGTATGTGTGGGAGTCAACATGGGTGTCCATGGCTCCGCTGTTGATTATTGACTGTTGACAATAGGCTGTTGTCCTACGTCCGGAAGACGTTCCGAGTCATGTCCGCATAATACCGAACCTATTGGGTCACACACTTAACGAGTAGTAATCTGTTAGAGAACTAGGAGATGAAAAGAGAAAGGTACCGGAATTGTTTCGGGTGGAACCGAAAGTGTTTCGGATAGCGATAAGAAATGTTCTAGGTAGTACCGAATGGTCACGGATGATTCCGGAACATTCAAGAATGGTCTTGAGTGATCACAATACATTTGGTGATAGGTGTTGGAAAGGTTACGGAACATCGGGAAAATTGTTCCGGGACTTTCGGAAATGTTCCGGTAGGTTCCGGAAGGTTCTCGGGAGCTTATGGAAGTATCCGGAGGGTTAAGGAACTCTCCAAACCGCGGAAACCAACATTAGACCAAGTAGGAAGGTCCACAAGGTCGTAACTCGGAAGGAAAAGGACTTTCCTTGAGTCCTAGGCCCAGACGCCAGGGTCCCTGGCGTTTTGGACCAGGACGCCGTGGTCCGCGGTGTTTCGGCGGGGAATCCGTGTTGGACTCCTCCTGGTGGCCAAAACCGACTTTGGGGAGGACCCTCGCCCAAGTTGCGACCCCAGGCTTCCACCTATATATACAGGAGCAGGGGCAACCCCAAAACTACACCAAAAAAGCCCCAAGGTTTCCCTAGCTAATCCACGCGCCTCTAAATCTCTATTCGGGCTAGATCGTTCTAGTCCGGACGCCGCTAGGCTGTTCTTCCTCTAGTTTCTCTCGGTGGCGTTCTTCTCTGGACGGCGGAGCGCTGCTGGATTGTTACATCGGGACGTGTGGATACCGGTAGAGGGATCATACCTTTGATCCTTCTTCGAGGAGCTTCTTCTTCTTCTCGGAGATCTGTTCGTGGGATAGATCGAGGGACTGTTTGTGGGAGATCTACTTCGACTACTTCCACTACGTCCTTGAACTTCACCAACTCTTCTTTCGCTGCAATTGTTGGTGAGCATTGTCCTAAACCTTGTATGCAATCTATCATGGATGATCTTGGGTTCTTAACTCGTAGGCACGAAATTTTTGTTTTCTACTACGTTCCCCAACAGTGGTATCAAAGCGATCCTTGATTAGATGCATGTTTAGGTAGATCATATGTTGATATGAGGCATTGATTTTCTTGTTTGCTTCCCTGTCATGTGATCTTTTCTTTGCTCGACGGCATGATGAGACTTTTCTACAAGGTTTGAGTTTTGCCATGATCCCTCTATGCTGCTTTTAGTATGCTGGTTGCCTTGATCATGGAATACATCAAATTCCTTGGATCTCATCTTAGTCTTGCTATAGAATTTTTTACATGAACGGGCTTGTGGATTTTATGAACTTAAATCCACATGGGGGTCACGCGTTTAACGAAGTTTGGCTTGTTGCATTAGTTGCTACACGCACCCCGTATGTTAAACTAGCAACAAAAGAAGTATCGTGTTTTGTTTTGTCTAGGGTTTCTCGTTTGCCATGTAAACCTGCTTAACAACCACGATAAAATTTGCAACAACCCGTGTAGATAGCGATCTAACTCGTTTTTGCAGAGAATGCATGTTATGTGGTATAGCCTTCAAGATTTGCAATGTGTTTGTATGAGATGATATATGATGTAATATTTTTTGCGGCCTGCGAGCCGTGGTACGGCATGATGACTGGAGTCATATGATTGTCACTTAATTATGGTCTGCGTGCCAGAACTGTTTAGTAGCTTGAGGCAAGGCTATAGATAGAGACGAGGTGATGATCAATGATGTGAAGGTGGACCCCAACACACATGCCGAAGCCGTGAGGAGGTCCCGGCGCCAAGGACAAAAGGTGGTGGGTGGAGACTTCAACCACGGAGTCATGAAGGCAACGAAAACTTCAAGACACAAAGGGCTATACCATGTCACACATTTTATGAATTGCCTGTGATGTTAATCCCTTTGATGCACCCTTGTTTGATGCGCGATAGTCGTGTTTTATTAGGGTGATCTCTCGCAAAACAATATCAAGTTGATAGTGTTCTCCCAATTGTAGCCCCGTCTATACTATGTTTCACACCGGAGCAGGTCATGTCACATGGGTGCACACGGTGTGACGCATAAAAGACGGGTGTGTTAAAAGAACACACAACACATTACACTTGGTGATCTTGACGGTTTGGATAAAAGTTTGCTACCGGAACACGCCCATCGAAAGATGAACAAGAATCACCTTGCGTGATTGGCAAGTTGGCCTACCAGTTCAGTCCAAGTCATCAGTGATGTCACATCAATGGCGGACGACTAAACTTGGATCTTGAATCACTTAGAATCAACTACGAGAGATGTTGGTCTGAGTGGGAGCACTTATTAAATTAATAGTATGATTAATTAGTGCAACTTAATTATGAACATTGTCTAAAGTGAAACTTGTGTTTATGTTGTAGATTGAAATGGCCCGTGTCAATCCCCAGTTTAACTTAGGTCCGTTGATTGAGAAAGAAAAATTGAAAGCTGATGGAAGCAACTATGTGGACTGGGTTCGTTCCCTGAGAATTGTACTCAGGAGTGCTAAGAAGGACTATGTCCTGACGACACCTCTCCCAGCAGCACCGGGGCCTGAAGCCACGGTAGCTGAGCAGAATGTGCATCAGACTAAGCTTGATGATAGCACCACAGTTCAGTGTCTTATGACTGCGTGTATGGAATCAGAGTTACAAGGGAGGTTTGAAAACACCGATCCCCACTTAATTGTTAAGGAGTTAGACGCTCTGTATGCCAAACACGCTAGAACTGAACGGTATGAGGTAACTCATGCCATGTGGAATTGCAAGATGAAAGAAGGAACACCTGTCAGTGAGCATGTGATAAAGATCATGCGCCTTGGGCAAAGGTTGACTGAGCTGGGATTTCCGGTCCCGGAATCACTGGGTATAGATATTGTTCTCATGTCACTCCCTCCAAGTTTCAAAGGCTTTGTTCAGAACTATCGCATGAACGGGATGGATAAGTCAGTTAATGAACTGCTTGCAATGCTGAAAAATGCGGAGACTACCATGCAGGCTGACCCTAACTACACGTTGGCGGTTAGCAAGACCACCAGTTTCAAGAAAAAGGGCAAGTCCAGGGGCAAGGGCGCCGGCAAGCCTGGCGCCAAGACCAAGAAACCCTCTGGTACTGGCCCTAACAAAGATACTGAGTGCTTCTACTGCAAAGCTAAAGGTCACTGGAAGAGGAACTGCAAGAAGTATCTGGCAGATAGAAAGAAGCCTGGTTTTATCAGCGAAGGTATAAAAGTTATATATGTCATAGATGTTTTTCTTTCCGGCCCTCACTCTAAGTCGTGGGTATTTGATACTGGAGCTGTTGCTCATATCTGTAATTCATTACAGGGACTAAGGAGAATAAGGAAGCTGGAAAGGAATGAAGTGACGATGCGTGTCGGAAATGGAGCTACGATCTCTGCTAAAGCCGTGGGCGTCTACACTCTACATCTACCTTCAGGATTTACCATAGAATTAGATAATTGTTATTTCGTTCCTGCTATTTGTAAGAACATTATGTCCGGATCATGTTTAGTCCGCGACGGTTATAATTTTAAGTCTGAGAACAATGGTTGCTCTATTTACTTGAAGAATATGTTCTATGGTTTTGCACCTATTAAGAATGGGCTGTTTTATTTAGATCTTGATTGTAGTAACGACATCTTAAACACTAGCTCTAAACGTCTCAAGCTGACTGATAATACCACTTACATGTGGCACTGCCGTCTAGGTCACATCGGAAAGAAATGCATGCAGAAACTTCATAAAGATGGAATTTTGCAATCTTTTGATTTCGAATCATTTGATAAATGTGAGGCTTGTCTGATGGGAAAATTGACTCGGACGCCGTTCACAGGTCATGTAGAACGGGCGACTGACTTATTGGAAATAATACATAGTGATGTGTGTGGTCCGATGAGTATACCAGCGCGCGGTGGATATCTCTACTTCGTAACTTTTACTGGCGATTTGAGTAGATATGGCTATATTTACTTAATGAAGCAAAAGTCAGAAACTTTCGAAAAGTTCAAAGAATTTCAGAATGAAGTTGAGAATCATCGTGACAAGAAAATCAAATTTCTACGATCCGATCGTGGTGGTGAATATCTTAGTCATGAGTTTAGAGAACACCTCATAGAGCGTGGAATCGTTTCACAGCTGACGCCACCTGGAACTCCACAGAGAAATGGAGTGTCTGAGAGGCGTAACCGAACTTTGTTAGACATGGTAAGGTCTATGATGTCATTAACTGATCTGCCACTATCTTTTTGGGGTTACGCATTAGAGACTGCTGCTTTTACTTTAAATAGGGCGCCGTCAAAGTCTGTGGAAATGACACCATACGAGTTATGGAATGGGAGCAAACCAAATATATCGTTCCTGAAAATTTGGGGTTGTGATGTTTATGTAAAACGTTTACAACCGAACAAACTCGACCCTAAAGCAGACAAGTGCTACTTTGTAGGTTATGCCAAAGACACCGTAGGCTATTCCTTTTACCACCCCTCCGATGGCAAAGTCTTTATTGCTAAAGGAGGAACTTTTCTTGAGAAAGAGTTTCTTAGAAAAGAGGTGAGTGGGAGGACAGTACAGCTTGATGAGGTTAGTGAACCTTCGGAACCAAGGAATGAAACGATGGAAGTTGTTCCGGCAGTCATTCCGATGAAGGAACCGGAAGCTCTTGCAAGTGATGTAGGAACTTCTGAGAAGCTGGAGACTGAACCAAGGAGATCAGGCAGAGTGCGTCAGCTACCCGAGTGGTACGCTAACGAAGTATTCATCTTGGAAGATGATGAGCCTGTGAACTACAAAGAAGCGATGATGAGCCCCAACTCCACTGAATGGCTACAATCCATGAAATCCGAAATGGAATCCATGTACGAGAACCAAGTATGGGACTTGGTTATCCCTCCAGAGGGTGTGAAACCAATTGAATGTAAATGAATTTTCAAAAGAAAGACAGACGCGGATGGTAATGTCACTATTCATAAAGCTAGACTTGTTGCGAAAGGGTTCCGACAAGTGCAAGGAGTTGACTACGACGAGACTTTCTCGCCAGTAGCAATGCTTAAGTCTGTGCGGATTTTACTAGCAATTGCTGCATATTTCGACTATGAGATATGGCAGATGGACGTCAAAACAGCTTTCCTGAATGGGAACCTCGAGGATTATTTATACATGATACAACCTGAGGGTTTTGTCGCACCAAAGGATGCTGGAAAGGTATGCAAGCTTAAAAGATCCATCTATGGACTAAGGCAAGCATCACGGAGTTGGAATCTTCGTTTTGATGAAGTGGTCAAAAGTTTTGGCTTCATCCAGAATGGCGAAGAAGCTTGTGTTTACAAGAAAGTAAGTGGGAGCGCAATATCTTTTCTAATACTGTATTGATACCGGCTGCTGGATTGCTACATCGGGACGTGTGGATACCGGTAGAGGGATCATACCTTTGATCCTTCTTCGAGGAGCTTCTTCTTCTTCTCGGAGATCTGTTCGTGGGACTTGTTCGTGGGATAGATCGAGGGACTGTTCGTGGGAGATCTACTTCGACTACTTCCACTACGTCCTTGAACTTCACCAACTCTTCTTCCGCTGCAATTGTTGGTGAGCATTGTCCTAAACCTTGTATGCAATCTATCATGGATGATCTTGGGTTCTTAACTCGTAGGCACAAATTTTTTGTTTTCTACTACGTTCCCCAATAGTCATCGCCGTCACGGTGAGCTCCCGCGCCAAGTCCCGTCTTTTCCCCCTCGTTTCGCCGCCCACATCGGCCTGCGGCCCGCCGTCGTGCATACGCTCGGGCCTCCCCTCGCCGCCGGCCACGGCCATGGCGTGGGTGCGTGCTGTGTGCCACGTACGGCCATCACGCCGCCACCGCAAGCCGCTCCGATCGACACTCGCCGCTGCGCGCCGCACCGGTCGACACTCGCCGCCCCTCGCCGCCGCGCGCCGTTTCGACCGCCCCTTGCTGCCGGCCATGACCATGGACATGAGCATGGCCATGGACATGGCCATGGCGTGGGTGCATGCGTGTTGTGCCACGGCCAACAAAAAAATAGAGAAAAGAAATAGAAAAGAAAACCCCCCTAGTCACTTACATGTGGGGCCCCATCTGCTTTATAATAAAAAAAAAGAAAAATGAAAAGAAAACAGAGAAAATAAAAAAAATAAAAAAAATCTCTAGTCACTTACATGTGGGCCCCATAGTCCTTTTTAATTAAACATTAGTGTTTTTGTCGGGAACTAGGGTCGAAAGTCCCCTAGTCGAGGGTCGAGGGTCCCCTAATCGAGGGTCGATGGTCCCCTAGTCGAGGGTCCCCTAGTCGAGGGTCGAGGGTCCCCTAGTCGAGCGTCGGTCCGGACGTCGGACATTCATGAGAGAGGCGGTTCGGCCCAAACAGTACCCTAGAAGGGTAAAGGGTCGTCGATCGCCGATGTGTCGAGAGGTTGCCTTGTGTCAAATTATTGAAGAAATCCATGGCTTCATCATTAGCTGGAAGTAACCGGGGCATGATGGTACGCACGAAGTTCTCCAAAGTTGTTTTGGAACGCAGTTCCTGATAGGATAATTCACTTTTTGGTACAAACTTCAGCAAAGGCCTTCCAAATAGCGATATTCGGAAGGCTCTTGTTGAACTTTGTACAAAAAAGCAAATTATCCTATCTAGGACTCCGTTCCAAAATAACTTTGGAGAGCTTCATACTATCATGCGCCTGTTACTTTTGCCTAATGATGAAGACATGGTTTTATTTGTTGAATCCTTTGACACTAGACAAACGTGACGTGAGGGGGTCAAGGGCCGGGAACTATAGGGTGGATCGCCGATGTGTCGAGAGGTTACCTCTTCTCAAAGTATTGAAGAAATGCATGGCTTCATCATTAGCCGGAAGTAACTGGGGCATGATGGTACGTACAAAGTTCTCCAAAGTTGTTTTGGAACGGAGTTCCTGATAGGATAATTCGCTTTTTGGTACGAATTTCAGCAAAAGCCTTCCAAGTAGCGATATTCGGAAGGCTCTTGCTGAACTTTGCATCAAAAATATAATTATACTATCTGGGACTCCGTTCCAAAATAACTTTGGACAGCTTCGTACCATCATGCGCCGGTTACTTTCGCCTAATGATGAAGAGATGGTTTTATTTGTTGAATCCTTTGACACTAGACAAACGTGACGTGAGGGGGTCGAGGGTCGGGAACTATAGGGTGGATCTCCGATGTGTCGAGAGGTTGCCTTGTGTCAAAGTATTGAAGAAATCCATGGCTTCATCATTAGCCGAAAGTAACCGGGGCATGATGATACGTACGAAGTTCTCCAAAGTTGTTTTGGAACGGAGTTCCTGATAGGATAATTCGCTTTTTGGTATGTATTTCATCAAAGGCCTTAAAAATAGCGATATTCGGAAGGCTCTTGCTGAACTTTGTATCAAAAATCAAATTATCCTATCTGGGAGTCCGTTCCAAAATAACTTTGGAGAGCTTCGTACCATCATGCGCCTGTTACTTTCGCCTAATGATGAAGACATGGTTTTATTTGTTGAATTTTTTGACACTAGACATGTCACGTTTTCCATCAGACATCGGTTCCACGGGTGTCTGGCTCCGTGCGCCATCTTATATAGGTTTATTGTCGTGCCAAAAACTGGTGTCAACACATGCCCCCATGTTTTTCGGCAAAATTTGTATGTTTGCCACACTAATATATCCATGCTATATCATGTTTGTAGATTAAGTTTCATGTTGTAATATTTTGCAGAAACTATGGACGATTGTCAAAGAAACTTAGAAGATGAAGAGATGTTGGGGGAAATCATCCGCGAAGGACAGTTGGTGGGCGACATCGTCCTGGAAGGAGGTAATGTCTTCTTTTTTCTGAACGACACCGATGGTATGGAAGAAGAGGGTGAAGCAGGCTCCGATGATCGGACAATGGAGGTGGAAGGACATGCTTATGATGGCTCCGGTGAGCGAACAGAGGAAGGAGACCGTGAGGATGACGGCTCCGGTGAGTGAATGGAGGAAGTAGTTGTTGCAAAGTCCGGCGAGGTATATATAATAATTAAGCATGTGCTGACTAGCTAATTGATGCATTAAATGTTTTGGTATGTACGCATATTAACTCTCTTCTTTCTTCTTTTCTAGCCCTCCGGATCCGGATCGAGCCAAACTTCGGTAATGAGACGAGGCCCGAAGAAAAAGTTGCGCCCGGATGAAAGGTTCACGATAACCAGCATCAATAGAGATGGCCAACCGATTGAACCCAACCGGACCAAGGAAGCATTTTCTGCTCAGTGCGGGGTTCTTGTTAGGGACATGATACCGATCACCATCCACCAATGGAATAAGCCGAAGGCCGAAGACCCTGAAGTGTCTTTTATCACCGATAGACAGAAAGATGATCTTTGGACCGCGCTGATGGCAAATTTCACCCTGCCGGAAGGGGAGCATCCGGAAAAGCCAGTTATAGATGATACGTCCAAAACGTATCTATAATTTCTGCTTGCTCCATGCATGTTTTGTGTGATATTGCTATGATCCAGATACACTTTCATACACTTTTGATCATATTTGGACTAACCTATTAACTCAGTGCACCCAAGTGCCAGTTCCTGTTTTCTGCTGTTTTTCTATTTCAGTTTTCCCCCATATAAAAAGTGCCAGCAAAATTCGGGAAAATTCAGATAAAAAATCAGCGTGACGGAAGCTTCGAGAAGAGCCCGGGAGGGGCCAGAGGGGAGCCAGGGGGCCCCAGGAGGCCACCCGGCGCGGCCCCACCCCTGGCCGCGCCAGGGAGGCGCCTGGGGCCCCTGGCCCACCTCTGGCTGCCCCCTTTTGCCTATTTATCCCCCGTCACGGGAAAACCCCGAAAAGAGAACCCTATTCCGCGAACTCGCCTCTGTTCCGCCGCCGCCGCGCTTCCGAAGATCGGGAGCACCAGAAGACCTCTTCCCGGCACCCTGCCGGAGGGAGGATTGACCTCCGGGAGTCTCCTCTCCACCATGGATGCTCCCCGGATGTCCCGTGAGTAGTTTTCCTTGGACCATGGGTCCGTGATCAGTAGCTATGTGATGTTCTCCTCCCCTCTTTGATCTTCATTGTTTAGACCTCGTGAGCTGCCCAACATGATCGAGGCACCTTTGTAATATTTCTGCTATTGCTATGTTGAGTTTGATAGGATCTGATGGATTATGAGATTATGTTCAGATTGTGATAGAGTAATATATTTGGTTTTTATCTCTTATATTTTTGTTCCTAAGTAATTCTTGCATGTTCTCCGTTGCTGTTTATTGCTTTGGCCAAGTAGTAGGTAGTGACTCCAAGAGGGAGCGTTGTGCTAGATTGTGGGTTCATGCCCCCCGATGACACGCTTGAGTGACAGAAACATGAGTCTAGGGGATGTGCTGTTGCCACAAGGGGGAAAACAACGGTGCTTGTAACCACGGTTACAAGGATTGTTTACTTTACCCAGAGTTCTTTTAATGCAGTTGTCTGTTGCTTTGGGTTTACACTTTGGGTGGGGCTCGCAACTTAATACCAGCGAGATGTTCTGGATAGATATCTCAAGGTGGATGATTAGTAGTAGATGCAGATGGATTTCGGTCTACTTACCTTGGCGTACTGCCTGTGCTTTTGAACCTCTTCCTTTCTTTTGTAGCATAGTTAGCATTGCGGTGCGTTCATAATCCTGTCAATTGCCTTTCTGTAATTTTTTTACCTCGCATAGCAATTTTATCTTGTTTTGGGAGAGAGACATCACTAGCGAACATCACGTATCCCGGTCCATACCCTTATCAATTTTTCCACGCTATATTTACTTTTCTGCATTTACTTTCAAGTTGCTATTATTATCCCTTGCATTTTATCCTTTGTAAACAACAAGACCGGAGAGATTGACAACCTCTCTGAACTTTGTTGGGAACAAAGTTATCTGTGTCTGTGTGCAGGTCCGCGTTAGTTGCGCCGCTGATACCTACTTATCATCTCTGGAGTCCTGCTGGAGAAAAACCTTGGTATCTTCACCGAGGGAAAACTGCTGCTGCACTACATCTCAACCCTCCACTCGGGGTAACCAACGAAGGGGGCGAGAAGCCGTCCTAGCAAGAAGTTTTCTGGCGCCGTTGCCGGGGACTCCAAGTGCTAAGATAGGGGAGTTGCACACTATCCTTTACCTTTGTTTTTTTAGTCTTGTTAGTTTATCTTTCAATTTTTATCTTTGTGTCTTTTATCAAAATTTACAATTTTTTTTATTTATCTTGCTGCTAGTAGTCCTCCTTGTTTAGATGAACATGTTAGGACTAGGTTCTTTGCGGGAATCGGAAGTTCTCGATTTCCGTCAAAGGGATGGAGAAAATATGAAGAAGGCATGGGACAGAATTTTTGAAGCACATAAAAGAGTTATGCCTTGGATATCTATAAAAACTGTGCTTAGAAACTTTTACCATGGTCTTTTTAAGTGGTGTAAACACTCTCTTGACATTATAGCCGAGGGAGATTTTCTAGAGTGTGATGAAGATAGGGCTCTTGAGATTTTGCATAGTCTATCTAGTTATTTTGTTTATGATCGAAGTATTGATACTGTCATAGATAGACTTGCCACTGTTGAAAAAAGACTGGATGCTCTAGATTTGGGGAAAGTAGGGGAACTTAAGTCAATAAGAAAGAAATGTTGGAGATGGATGATGATTGGGAGCCCTTTGTTAGGATTAGCATGTCTAACCAAGGCTTCCTTGCTCTTTGTGATATTGGATCCACAGTTTCTACTATGCCAAAAATAGTTTATGATTCTTTAAAGCTAGATATGGATAAATTATCATCTTATCATGAACATTATAATGGAGATATTTCAGGGATTAAAGGAAAGGTAAAATAAGTCTAAGTTGCATTCCTTCATAGGACTGCACCAATGGATTTCTTCATCGTGGAGCCAAACCAAAGTAACATTGTGCTCGGAAGAGACTTCCTCCGTGCTATGAAAGTCTTAATTCATATTGGTAATAGGCACATACTCTTACGCGGTATGTAAAAAGGTAAGTATATCTTTCCTAGTAAGAAGAAGAATGAGCTTATTGAAAATCAATTTGAAGGTTTTGATTCTGATCTTGGATACCCTTGATTCTTCTTTTTGCATTATGCCTAGCTAATGGCTTTAAAGAAGCGCTTTCGGGAGGTAGCCCGCAACGAATTTAGGTTTTTCTTTTTGCTTTTGTTGAGTCTTGATGATTTTTACTACTGTAGCAACATCATTGTATCTTTATTTTTCAGCTTTGTGCCAAGTTATAGCCTCTTACGGCAAGGGAAGTAAAAGTTATGACATGCTGTCCAGAAAACAGATTCTGTCTTCGTGAACAGAAAAATTCCAGAAAAATCCCAGTTCATCTTTTTGAGCTGAAATGTTTACACAGTATGCTCTATACAATTAAGAAACTTCCGTATGTTCTGAGTTTTTTTATTTGAGTTGCATAAGTGCCCCTAAAAAATTCTTTACCATCTGCTGTTCTGTTTTTCACAGATTCTGCCACGTTTTGTCTCTCCTTACTTTTGCAAACCTTAAGCTTGCTTTTTCTTTGCAAAAACTTTTTGGCACTCTTGAGAAACAGTAGATCTTCAAGATTATCTTTATATCCAGTGGAGAAAAATTATTTTATTAAGGGTACTAACCTCTCTAATCAGCTTATGATGAGTTATGTATGAAGGGAGTTTTCAAGTGTGCGATGGAAGATGATGAAAGAAGATTCAAGAGTGTCAAGCGCTCAAGCTTGGGGATGCCCCCATGCATCCCCAATAAATATTCAAGGAGACTCAAGAGTCTAATCTTGGGGATGCCCCCGTGCATCCCCTTCTCCATCAACAATCATCAGTTCGTCCTTCGTCTCACTATATTTTTATCACTTCATGCGTTATGTGCTATGCTTGGAGCGTCTCGCTCTTAGGTTTTATTTTTAGTTTTATTTAGCTTTGCTTGCTGTTCATAACAAGTTAGGTCCTATCTTACTTTTTGTGGGAGAGAAACATGCTCCACTTTCAAAATCTAGAACACATCATAGGATTTTTCATGCCTATCTTCTTGTTGTTGTGTGTTCTTTATCTTTTCATAGCTACTGCCTTGTTTAGTTTTAGTCTTAGTTTGTCTTTAGCAAGAGCCTTGGCTTTTGTTTAGTTTGTTGCTGGAACTCTTTTTAGTTTTCATGTTTATCTTGTTAAGAGAGTTGGTTGTTGCACTGAGTTGTGTCTTGTCTTGAAAGTAGGTAATTGAGGTTGCTATTTAATTTTAGTAGTAGCTTTGCAATAGTTTTGAGGTATTGATGTGAGTAATGTTTGAAATTTTGGTGTCAAGAGCTCTTGCCTATTAGTGATAGGTTTCGTATTTTGGGCAATCCGTGTTTATTTTCAAAACCTACAAAACTAGTTGAGAACTCTAGCTACTAGATGGATCACTACTCTTCTGAGGAGTTGAATATTAGAGTACACTCACGTACCATGATTCGAGGATGCGCAAGGATAACCAAACCCCCATACACTCCTCCTCGGGGTACTTGTCTCTTTGTGAACCTCCTTATTAGATTGAGAATTACCGATAATAAGTGCATGAGTTCTTCGGACTAATGTAAGTATTGAGAGTTGACACTTCCACCTTCCGATATTTTGCTAGCCTTTCCCGTGCCGTGCATTGCCTTCTTCTCACTCCGAGAGTTGGTGTTCACCTTCGCCGGTACTTCCAAACCCTTGGCATGATATGCTCTGTCATCATAAGCCTCCCTTTATCTTTCCTCAAAACAGCCACCATACCTACCTATCAAGGCATTTCCATAGCCTTTCCGAGTTACATTACCATGCAACTTCCAGCTCTTCATGACTTGATCTTCATGTCATACATGTTCCTGCTACACTGGCAACGACACACCTTGCATACATCATGTTAGTTACATCTTCTTTATGATTTTGAGTACCTTGTAAAGTGTGAAAGATCTCCTTTACCTTCTTGTAAAATAGAGTGTTGCCCTTAAGTGAGGAAAAGATCCCAAAGTGGACACATTAAAAGATCCCAAAGAGGACAAATGAGAGTTAAATAGAAAGAGCCATTGAGGCCACAAAAAAATACAAAAAAATAGAAAAAAGAGAAAAAAGAAATAAAAAGAGAGAAAGGGGCAACACTACTATCCTTTTGAGAGACCCACACTAGTACTCCCTTTATATCCTTGTACTCCATAGATATGATCATTATGCATATAGCTATGTGGGGACCTTCACACTATAGAACTTGGCTTGCATATTCCAAGGATGAGCCTCCTCAAACGAGCTCTAGGTCTTCATGAGCGAGCAAGTTAGATGCACCCCCACTAGTTCCATTGGAGAGCTTCTTAGCTCGTATGTGCATCCGTTGCATGGCAATCCCTACTCCTCACATCATATCTATCATTCGACATCTCTTGCCTATGATTGTCCTCATTGATGTGAGCCTTTCTCATCCTTTTTGTCTTCCTCCTCCACCATATTTCTCTCTTTTCCATCCTAAGTGTCAACTCTCGTGCTTACGCTCATCCATTGCATGAGTGCTCGAAATATCGAAAAGGAGTGAAACAAATTGACTTGTACCTGGCTAGTGGTCTGGGGACGAGTCAAGATAAGATTCCAAAGAAGACCAAGTGTGAAACTTTAGTAGATTGAGTTCTCAACACAAAAAAATACTTTTTTCTCGTATTCCCTATCCCCCTTATTGCACGCAAACACCATTTGAAGACATTCGAGTCACAGACAGCGAGAGCTCTTGCACCTATTGTTCTTTTGTTACTTGTTTCAATGCTAATATAGACTCTTGCCTGTTATGACTTGGAATTGAATCTCTAACCTTGATTGCTTTACATTTCAAAGTTCTTATATGGTTGCTAGCATCTCACCACAGAAATTATGTTGTTATCATTTACCTACTCGAGGACGAGCAGGAATTAAGCTTGGGGATGTTGATACGTCCAAAACGTATCTATAATTTCTGCTTGCTCCATGCATGTTTTGTGTGATATTGCTATGATCTAGATACACTTTCATACACTTTTGATCATATTTGGACTAACCTATTAACTCAGTGCACCCCAGTGCCAGTTCCTGTTTTCTGCTATTTTTCTATTTCAGTTTTCCCCCATATAAAAAGTGCCAGAAAAATTCGGGAAAATTCAGATAAAAAATCAGCGTGACGAAAGCTTCGAGAAGAGCCCGGGAGGGGCCAGAGGGGAGCCAGGGGGCCCAGGCGGCCACCCGGCGCGGCCCCACCCTTGGCCGCGCCAGGGAGGCGCCTGGAGCCCTTGGCCCACCTCTGGCTGCCCCCTTTCGCCTATTTATCCCCCATCACGGGAAAACCCCGAAAAGAGAACCCTATTCCGCGAACTCGCCTCTGTTCCGCCGCCGCCGCACTTCCGAAGATCGGGAGCACCAGAAGACCTCTTCCCGGCACCCTGCCGGAGGGAGGATCGACCTCCGGGAGTCTCCTCTCCACCATGGATGCTCCCCGGATGTCCCGTGAGTAGTTTTCCTTGGACCATGGGTCCGTGATCAGTAGCTATGTGATGTTCTCCTCCCCTCTTTGATCTTCATTGTTTAGACCTCGTGAGCTGCCCAACATGATCGAGGCACCTTTGTAATATTTCTGCTATTGCTATGTTGAGTTTGATAGGATCTGATGGATTATGAGATTATGTTCAGATTGTGATAGAGTAATATATTTGGTTTTTATCTCTTATATTTTTGTTCCTAAGTAATTCTTGCATGTTCTCCGTTGCTTTTTATTGCTTTGGCCAAGTAGTAGGTAGTGACTCCAAGAGGGAGCGTTGTGCTAGATTGTGGGTTCATGCCCCTCGATGACACGCTTGAGTGACAGAAACATGAGTCTAGGGGATGTGTTGTTGCCACAAGGGGGAAACAACGGTGCTTGTAACCGCGGTTACAAGGATTGTTTACTTTACTCAGAGTTATTTTAATGCAGTTGTCTGTTGCTTTGGGTTTACACTTTGGGTGGGGCTCGCAACTTAATACCAGCGAGATGTTCTGGATAGATATCTCAAGGTGGATGATTAGTAGTAGATGCAGATGGATTTCGGTCTACTTACCTTGGCGTACTGCCTGTGCTTTTGAACCTCTTCCTTTCTTTTGTAGCATAGTTAGCATTGCGGTGCGTTCATAATCCTGTCAATTGCCTTTCTGTAATTTGTTTACCTCGCATAGCAATTTTATCGTCTTTTGGAAGAGAGACATCACTAGCGAACATCACGTATCCCGGTCCATACCCTTATCATTGTTTCCACGCTATATTTACTTTTCTGCATTTACTTTCAAGTTGCTATTATTATCCCTTGCATTTTATCCTTTGTAAACAACAAGACCGGAGAGATTGACAACCTCTCTAAACTTCGTTGGGAACAAAGTTATCTGTGTCTGTGTGCAGGTCCGCGTCAGTGGCGCCGCTGACACGTACTTATCATCTCTGGAGTCCTGCTGAAGACAAACCTTGGTATCTTCACCGAGGGAAAACTGCTGCTGCACTACATCTCAACCCTCCACTCGGGGTAACCAACGAAGGGGGCGAGAAGACGTCCTAGCAATAGAGCAAAAGGTCAAGGCTCATGCTCTTAAGAAGATGGAAGATCTATTCAGGAGGTGGAAGAATGAGTTGAAAACAACGTTTGTCGACAAAAGGAAGACTCGAATATTCGAGGGACGATTTGAGATGATAAGAGAACAGTGGTCCGCATTTGTGTCCCACAAGACATCGGAGAAGAGTAAGAAGATGTCAACGATAAACAAGCTAAATGCTGCAAAGAAGAAGCATCACCATCGCATGGGGTCAGGTGTCTACCTCAAAGCCCAACCATTGTGGGACAAGGCTGAAAGGGCCCGCCTCCTCCTCCGGCGAGTAAGGGCCTGCCTCCTCCTCCCGGCGAGTAAGGGCCCGCCTCCTCCTCCGACGAGTGATCAGGGCACGCCTCCTTGACCGCCACCTGCTCTAGCGAGTGATCAGTGCTTGCCTCCTCCTACGCCTCCTCCTCCTTCGCCTCCTCCTCCTCCGGCGAGTGATACGGGCACGCCTCCTCCTCCGGCGAGTGATCCGTGCATGCCTCCCCCTCCGCCTCATTATCCACCTGAGTCGGCGCGTCCGAGAAGCCTGTCTCCTCTTCCGCCTCGTTAGCAAGAGAAGAAGAGAGCCGCCGCCGCCGCTCCGGCTGCTCCGGCGCCTCTTAAGCAACAAAGGAAAAGAGTCGCCGTCGCTCTGGCGTCTAACAGTACAACCAGTGGAGGGAGGTGATACAAATACGGTCCATCATCTCTCAAGCCTCTTGAAAAGTTACCATAGGAGATGAGCGTGGAGGAAAACACGGAGATCGTTCAAGGTCAAGTGGATGCCTTTTTGAAAAAGAAAAAACAACCTCCGGAGGAGAAGATAGATGAGGTGAAATTGAAGCGCACTTTGGATGCCCTGAAGCGACCAGCATCGGCTCCGCTGGATGACAACCATGTCCGCGCTCTTAAAAAGACGGTGCAAGAAGCGCGCCGGTCTGGAAGCACTGCAACTGACAAAAGGAGACAACAAAAATTGCAATAGGGAAAAAAAATCCCCAGCTCAGCGAACAGGAGAACCAATCGTGGCCCCCGCCGAAGGTGTCTAGCGATATCATCGTCGCAAATCTGCCGGCCGAGATGGTGCCCAGTACCAATCCTGGTGATTACCTGCCCGATGATACATATTTTGATGCACTGGAGCTGGACGAACAAAAATTCCGGCACGGGAAGCCTCTCGTCAGACCTGATCAACAACTACCAACGATGATGCAAAGATTCCATCAGTGGTACATGGACACCTGCAAGAACTCTGGGTTCGATAATTTGATGATTATGGTTAAAGAGGAGCACTTCCTTGTTGGAATTGGCGTGTTGTGTGTTCCATTTGAGGAGGTATTCCAACTTTTCAATCAAAAGGCCATCGATAAAGTAATCGTCACTTGCTACTGCCTGTAAGTACTACTTCTTTAATTAAGTCTCTATATATAGCTCAGCTCTTTCACTGCATGTACATATAATTCACTATATCATGCATATTGAAGATCGTCGAATGCAAGCAAAGACAAATCTATAATATTGGGTTCATTAACCTAAATCTCTTTAATGAATGGGAGGTTAAACATGATGCCAAACGAGCCGAGGCCAATTTGCTATAATCTTTGCTTAAAAATCAAAACAAACAAAAAATAATCTTTCCTTACAAGTTCGAGTGAATGTTACTGTGCATATTCAGTTTTCCTTATTTACTCGAGGTTATAGTAATGTAATTGATGAGTTATGCATGCGTGCGCAGCTTCCACTTTATTCTCCTAGAGATTAAGCTTGAGGAGGAACTAGTAACCATCTTAGACTCAAGACGAAAAGATCCCAAGACGTATGCGGGCATGACTGAAATGCTCAAGAAGTAAGTTGAATCGATCATTATCGCACCATTTCGGCAACTTTGTTCATTTGCTGATATCAGGTAATAATTATTTATGTCTGGCAGGGTTTGGATGCCGTTCACCAAAAAAATCTCCATGACTGCCGAAGGAGCTGAAATTTACACGCCCGAAAGTAAGTACTACTAGCTAGTTCCGCGCATCTCCCATTATATTTATTCTAGCTAGTTTCATCAATACCATTTATATAATGTTTGATTATCACTTTTATTGACCTATATTTCTTGTAAAGTGGTTGTGGTAGGAAGAAGGGACTAATCTTTGTGGATACTACGTTTGCGAGTACATGTACAACGCGACGACCTCTAAGGATGCCGACTACTCTAAAGAGGAATTTAAAGTGCGTAAGCAATAATATTCACAATTTTATTTTTTTACCATCATTTGTGTTGAGTTTCATTCATATATATGTATTGACCCCCTTCTTCGAATTAGCTTTGGGAGCTGCGGGATCAACTCCTACCACAAGATCGCATAATAGCAATTCAAGAGGAATTGGCGGGATTCTTTCTTGACCACGTCATCAGGAAAGGCGGAGAATACCATATGGAACTTGATTTCAGATGTTAGGGTATTGTAAGAGATCTTATATTGTATATATGTAGCCAGTAGCGTCGGAAGGAGAGGTCGATCACTTCTATCTGTATATGTAAATGATGATCTTCTGTACTTAATGGTCTAATTACTTCATTTGCTTACTAGATAGCGTGTCGACTCCTCTCTATATGTATAGTACGTAGCGTCGACCAAGAACAGAGATAAGAGAGGACACCTCTCTCTATTAGCTAGCTAACACAATATATGAAACCCCTAAATTAACCCTACAAAACCCCCATTCCCCTTTCAAAAAAAAACCACAGCCCCTGAACTGCTGACGCGTGGATGCCTTTTGGTCCCGGTTGGTGCTACCAACCGGGACAAAAGGCCCTCCTGACCAGGCAAGCCACAGAGGCCACGTGGAGCCCCGTCTGTCCCGGTTCGTGGGAAAACCGGGACTAAAGGTTTTGGGCATTAGTTACGACCCTTTAGTCACGATTCCGAAACCGGGACAAATGGCCGGATCTTCTGTGCTCCAATCTGATGTTGCTTTGGTGGTACACGAGGCCACACCGGCCACAGACTTGGCACGCCGGATCACACCACCACCCCTTGGCTCTTTAAATAGCCCGGAGGGTGGGGATGTGGCTCGCCCCCGCCCACTCCGTCTTCTTCCTTGCGCTCTCCTCCTCTGCCTCCGTCTCCGCTGCGACGTGTGCTCCGCTGTTGCCGCTGCTGTCGCCGAGGTTTAGATCTATCGCGACGGCCATCTCCTAGCTGCTTGACGCCGCCGCCAACACTCACCGTCGCCATTGGTGGACGTGGTTCTCGGTGCCCGCCGCCGCTGCCAACTTCATCTTCTTCTTCTTCCTTGCCCGCAATATTTTCAATAATTTTATCATTACTAGGCAAATCAGTACCACGAGTTTGTTTGGAGAATTTGGAAAAGTTAAATTCATATGGCTCACCATTGAATTCAACATATACTTTCCCTTTCTTGCAATCTATTATAGCTTCAAAATTTCTGAGAAAAGGTCTACCGAATATAATAGGACAAAAATTATCTTGCACTGAACGAAGTACAAGAAAGTCGGTAGGATATTTTACCTTTTCGCATAAGACTTCAACATCTCTCACAATTCCAATAGGAGAGATAGTTTATCTGTTTGTTAGATAAATATTAACATCAATCTTTTCAAATTCACAAGGTGAAATCTCACCCATGATCTCCTGATAGAGTGAATAAGGAATAGCACTAGCACTCGATCCCAAATCGCATAACCCATAATAATTGTGATCTCCTACTTTAACAGATACTACGGGAGTACCTGAAATTGGGCCTTTATTCTTGGTTAGTGGAAACAACACAAAAGTTTATATTGGAATCTAAAGTATCACTGGTGACAAGATCTTTAACCAATGCAACTCTAGGATCAACCTTTTTCTGGTCCCCAGGCTCATCAGTTCTTCTCTCCCTTTTATTTAATATGCCTGTCACAAAAGAATGCTCCCTCATCCTTGAGGGAAAAGGGGGCTCTTCATATATAACTGCGGGCAAGATAGGGTCAGCAACATGAATATCAACAGGTAATTACTTAAAGGGCTTATGATACTGATCCTCTTTCTTTTTAGAGGAATCAATATGAGAGGCAAAGTTTTTGCAAAAATCAATCAAAAGTTGGGAACCAAGACCAATCTTAGAACAAAAGGTATTGAAGTAATCAGTTTCCACGTAGATCTTAATGTAATCATGCTCATAATTTATAACGGGTTCAATTCCTTTATCAATCTCCCAATATTCAGTGTTCTTCTGGATCCTTTCGATAAGATCCCACCTTTCTTCAACGCTTCTGGTTGGAAATACCCCACTAGAGGAGGCATCAAGCATCTCTTTATCTTGACGAGAAAGCCTTGCATAAAAATTTGTAAGAATAATTTCCTTGGGGAGCTCATGATTGGGACATTTGAGCATTAGGGACTTCAATCTCCCCCAAGCTTGAGCGATGATTTCTTCGTCACGAGACCAAAAGTTATAAATATAGTTCCTGTCTCGATGTATTTCATGAAGAGAATAAAACTTTGCATAAAAGAGAGGCATAAGTTCTTGCCAATTTAGTAAATGAGAGTTAGCAAGAAGCCTATACCAATCCAAAGCCTTATCTTTTAATGATAGAGAGAATAGTTTTCTCATAACAAAGTACATCGATATGCTTGCAAGCTTAAATAAGGAGCATAGTTGTGAAAGATATAACAAGTGTTCACCTGGATGTCTATCTCCTTCATATTGGTTAGAAATACCCCAATCAACAATACCAGTTGGTATTTTGAAGGGCACAATTCCAGTAGGTGGGGGAGCCTTCACCATCACAGTAACGGTGAGGCGACTCCATAGGGACTAAAAGTAATAACAGCAAAATAAAAATATATAGGTTTCCTTATCAATTTCACTTACCAATAGCGCTACGCTCCCCGACAACGGCGCTAGAAAATGGTCTTGATGACCCACAAGTGTAGGGGATCTATCGTAGCCTTTTCGATAAGTAAGAGTGTCGAACCCAACGAGGAGCAGAAGGTATTGACAAATGATCTTGGGATAGGAATAACTGCAAGTACTGCAAGGTAACTTTTTATGGGTTTTCTGGTATAAGCAATAAGGAGATAAAAGAAAATAAGGTAAATTGTGATAAGGTGCAGCAAGGTGGCCCAGTCCTTTTGTGCAAAGGATAATCCAAAGGATCTAAACTTATAAAGGCTAAAACGTTCTTGAGGACACACGGGAGAGATAGTTGTGTGCCTTCGCCATATTCTGTATCGGTACTATGTTTTGTGTTGATAACTGTTGTGTGGGTGGACCTATGCTAGTGCACTTTATAGACTAAGATAAGCACACTCTTATTAAACCTCTTGCAAGCATCCAAAAATACAAGAGAGAAATTAAGGAAAAATCCTAACCATAGCAATAAACTCTAGGATTGATACATCCCAAACATATCTATAATTTCTGCTTGTTCCATGCATGTTTTGTGTGACTTTGCCATGTTTTGCTTGAACTTTCATACAATTTTGAGCATATTTGGACTAATCTATTAACCCAGTGCACCCAGCTGCCAGTTGTTGTTTTCTGTTGTTTTTGTATTTCAGGTTTTCCGGCCATTAAAAGTGCTCCAAAAATTCCAGGAAAATCAGATAAAAAATCAGCGTCGCGGAAGCGTCCGGAAACACCAAAGAAGCGGAGGGGGGCCACCACAGGGACTCCAGAAGGGTCCCTGGCGCGGCCCCACCCTAGGCCGCGCCAGGGGTCCTCCTGGCTGCCCTGTGGGTCCCCTCGACACCCCCCTTCGCCTATATTTACCCCTCGGGGTGGAAACCCCTAAGACGGACTACTTTTTCGCGATCTCGCCTCTGTTCCGCCGCCGCCGCCGTTTCAAGATCGGGGCTGCCTGGAGAAGCTGCTCCGGCACCCTGCCGGGAGAAGCTACCCCCTCCGGGAGACCATCCATAGCCATGGACGCCTCCCGTATGTACCGTGAGTAGTTTCCCTTGGACCATGGGTCCGTGACCAGTAGCTATGTGATCTATCTCTCCCTTCTTTGTGCCTCCACTTTCGAGTCCTCGTGAGCTGCTTCACATGATCGAGGCATCTATGTAATTTCTGCTGTTGCTATGCTGAGTTTGTTGGGATCTGATGGATTATGAGACTATGTTCAGATTGTGATGAGTAATATATTTGGTTCTTCTCTTTTATATTTTGTTCTTTAGTAAATTCTTGCATGTTCTCCATTGCGGTATTTGCTTTAGCCAAGTATTTTATTTGCAACTCCAAGAGGGAGCGTTATGCTTGATTGTGGGTTCAGCCCCCTGATGAGACTAGGGGATGTGCTGTTGCCACCAGGGATAAAACAACGGTGCTTGTACTTGCGGGTGCAAGGATTGTTTACTTTACGCATAGTTCTTTTAATGCAGTTGTCTGTTGCTTTGAGTTTACACTTTGGGTGGGATTCGCAACTTAATACCAACGAGATGTTCTGGATAGATATCTCAAGGTGGATGATTCGTAGTAGATGCAGATGGATTTCGGTCTACTTACCTTGGCGTACTGCCCATTGCTTTTGAACCCTTCCTTTCTTTGCAGCATAGTTAGCATTGCGGTGCCTTCATAATCCTGTCAATTGCCCAACTGTGATTTGTTTACGTCGCTAGCACTTTTATCGTCTTTTGGGAGAGAGACATCACTAGTGAAAATCACGGGACCCTGGTCCATCTTCATATCATTGTTTACACCCTCAATTTACTTTCCGTTTTTACTTTCAGTTGCCATTATCATTATCTCTTGCGTTGATCCTTTGTAAACGGCAAGGCCGGAGGAATTGACAACTCCTCTGTACTCGTTGGGAGAAAAGTTATTTGTATCTGTGTGCAGGTCCAGGTGAAGTAGCAACCTCGGCGCCACTGTTCACTTTACCACCTTCTTGTATCCTTCGGAGTCCTACGGGAGACAAACCTTGGTATCTTTGCCAAGGGAAAACTTGCCGCTACTCTACTATATCCAACCCTGCACTTGGGGTAATCAACGAGGGATTGAAGAGTATAACACTCTCTTGCCACCAGCAAGTTTTCTGGCGCCGTTGCGGGGGACTCCAACCTACAAGATAGGGGAGTTGCACACTATCTTTTACCTTTGATTTTTAGTCTTGTTAGTTTACCTTTCACTTTTTACTTTTGTGTCCTTAATAAAAAATACCAAAAATACCTTTTACCCTTGTTGTGTGGTTAAGTATGTTAGGAGTTGGTACTATGAGGGAATCCAAAGTCTTGGATTTCCATCAAAGGAACAGGGAGAATATGAAGAAGGCATGGGGCAGAATTTCTGAAGCACATAAGGCAAATATGCCTTGGTTACCTATAAGAATTGTGCTTATAATTTTTTACTTTGGCCTTTTTAAGTGGTGTAAGCACTCTCTTGATCTTATAGCTGA
The DNA here is from genome assembly GCA_950022295.1 of Bromus sterilis. NCBI lineage: Eukaryota > Viridiplantae > Streptophyta > Magnoliopsida > Poales > Poaceae > Bromus > Bromus sterilis. Next base: position 15,284,531 of record OX465596.1, read on the forward strand.
AGGAGACTTCTTAGAGTGTGATGAAGCTAGAGCTCTTGAAATTATACATGGTTTATCTGGTTATTTTGTTTATGATGGTCTTAACACTGTTGTGGACAGAATTGCTACTATTTAGAAGAGACTTGATACTCTAGATTTAAAAGAAGTAGAGAAGTTAAATCCCCCTAGAGAGGAGATTTTGGAAATATAAAATGACTGGGAGCCTTTTATTAGGGTTGTTATCTCTAATCAAAACTTCCTTGCTATTTGTGACATTGGATCGACAGTTTCTATAATGCCAAGCTTTATTTATGATTCTTTGTACCTTGCAAGCATGGACTAATTTCCATCTTTCCATGAACATTATAATGGTGATATTTCTGAGATCCAGGGAAGATTAAAAGACGTCCAAGTCATGTTTCTTAAAAGGAGTGTAGATATTGACTTTGCCATCATTAAGGCCAACAAAGGAAATATAGTGCTCGGAAGGGACTTCCTCCGAGCCATGAAAGGATTCATTGATATAGGTAAAGGACAAATACATTTGCATGGTAAGGCAAAAGGTACGTACCTCTTCCCTCGTAAGAAAAAAGATGAGCTTATTGAAAACCCTTTTGAAATCCTTGGTGAGCCTTCCGATGATTTTGAAAAGACTTGATCTTCTGTTTTAAGCCTAGCTAATGGCTCTAAAGAAGCGCTTTCGGGAGGCAGCCCGCAACGAATTTAGGTTTTTATTTTTGCTTTTGTTCTGTTCTTAGTGGTCTTGATGATTTTTACTACTGTAGAAACATCATTGTATCTTTACTTTTCAATCTTTGTGCCAAGTTTAGCCACATACGGCAAGGGAAGTAAAAGTTGTGACATGCTGTCCAGAAAACAGATTCTGTCCTCGTGACTAGAAAAATTCGAGAAAAATCCCAGTTCATCTTTTTGAGCTGAAATCTTTACACAGCGTGCTCTATACAATTACAAAACTTCCGTATGTTCTGAATTTTTTGATTGAGTTGCAGAAGTATCCCTTAAAAATTCTTTACTACCTGCTGTTCTATTTTTTACAGATTCTGCCGCGTTTTGTCTCTCCTAACTTTTACAAACCTTAAGCTTGCTTTTTCTTTGCAAAAACCTTTTGGAAATCTTGGGAAACAGTAGCTCTTCAAGTTTATCTTTATTTCCAATAAGGGAAAAATATATTTTATTAGGGTACTAACCTCTCTAATAAGCCTACAATGAGTTATGTATGAAGGGAGTTTTCAAGTGCGCGATGGAGGATGATGAAAGAAGATTCAGGAGTGTCAAGCGCTCAAGCTTGGGGATGCCCCCATGCATCCCCAATAAATATTCAAGGAGACTCAAGCGTATAAGCTTGGGGATGCCCCTGGTGCATCCCCTCCTTCATCAACAATTATCAGTTCGTCTCTCGTTGCACTATATTTTATCACTTCATGCGTTATGTGCTTTGCTTGGAGCGTCTCGCTCTTTACTTTTCTAGGTTTGTTTTGCTTTCTTTTCTGTAATAACAAGTTAGATCCCAGCTTACTTTCTTTTGTGTGGGAGAGATACACGCTCCGTTTGAACTAGAACTCCTCATAGGATTTGCATGCTTATTCTTTCAGCTGTGAGTTGTTCTTTTTCTTTTCTTAGTTGCTGTTCTGTTTAGTTTTAGTCCTTTAGTTTTTCTAGAGCTTTTCTTTTGTCTTAGGTTGAACTTTCTATAGGTTGCATGTTTTATCTTGTTAGAGAGTTTGCCTGTTGCACCGAGTTCTGTGTCTTGACTGAAAGTAGGTAGTTAAAGTTGCTATTCTCTTTGTAGTAGTAACTTGCAATAGTTTTGAGGTATTGATGTGAGTAATTTTTGAACTTATGGTGTTAAGAGATCTTGCCTATTAGTGATAGATGTTGTATTTTGGGCAATCCGTGTTTATTTTCAAAAACTACAAAACTAGTTGAGAACTCTAGCTACTAGATGAATCACTAACCTCTGGAGGGTTCGAATATTAGAGTACACTCACGTACCATGAGTCGAGGATGCGCAAGGATAACCAAACCCCCATACACTCCTCCTCGGGGTACTTGTCTCTTTGTGAACCTCCTTATTAGATTGAGAGTTACCGATAATAAGTGCATGAGTTCTTCGGACTAATGTGAGTATTCGAAAGTTGACACTTCCACCCACCTATACTTTTTCTAGGCTATCCTGTGCCTGGCATTGCTTTCTTCTCACTCCGAGAGTTGGCGTCCACCTTCGCCGGTACATCCAAACCCTTGGCATGATACGCTTTATCATCATAAACCTCCTTATATCTTTCCTCAAAACAGCCACCATACCTACCTATCAAGGCATTTCCATAGCCTTTCCGAGATACATTGCCATGCAACATCAACCTTCTCATGACTTGATCTTCATGTCATACATGCCACTTGCTTGATCGATGAGCCGCATGCTAGTTGGGCCTTGCCCTAATCATTGCTACATGACGCGCTAGTATCATTGCATATCCTGCTACCCTGGCAGAGGCATACATTTGCATCATGATAGTTACATTTTGTTTATGTGAGTACCTTTGTAAAGTGTGAAAGATCTCCTATATTCTTGTAAAATATAGAGTATTGCCCCTAAAGTGAGGAAAAGATCCCAAAGTGGACAAAATCAAAAGATCCCAAAGAAGACAAATGAGAGTTAAATAGAAAGAGCCATTGAGGCCACCAAAAAAATACAAAAAAATAGAAAAAAGAGAAAAGAAAAATAAAAAGAGAGAAGGGGGCATACTACTATTCCTTTTGAGAGATCCACACTAGTACTTAATTTTCTATCCCTTGTACTCCATAGAGATCATCATCATGCATATAGCTATGTGGGGACCCTTCACACTATAGAACTTGGCTTGTATATTCCAATGATGAGCCTCCTCAAACGAGCTCTAGGTCTTCTTGAGCAAGCAAGTTAGATGCACCCCCACTAGTTCCCTTGGAGAGCTTTTAGCTCACATGTGCATCCGTTGCATGGCAATCCCTACTCCTCACATCATATCTATCATTTGGCTTTCTCTCGCCTATGATTGTCCTCATTGATGTGAGCCTTTCATACCTTTTTGTCTTCCTCCTCCACCTTCTTTTTGTTTCGCCTTTTAGGTGTCAACTTTCTTGATCACTCTCATCCATTGCATGAGTGCTCAAAATATCGAAAGGGAGTGGATCAGTTTGACTTGTACCTGGCTAGTGGTCTGGGGATGAGTCAAGATAAGAATCCAAAGGAGACTAAGTGTGAAACTTTATTAGATAGTTGTTCTCAACAAAAATAATTTTTCTCTCGTATTTCCCTATCCCTTTCTTGCAAGCAAACACCATTTGGAGACATTCGAGTCACGGACAGCAAGAGCTCTTGTACCTTTTGTTCTTTTGTTACTTGTGTCAATTCTAATATAGACTCTTGCTTGTTAAGACTTGAATTGAATTGCATGCTTTGATTGCTTTACTGAAAAAGTCCTTTTATGGTTGTGTGGCATGTCACCACATAAATTATGCTTGTTATCATTTACCTACTCGAGGACGAGCAGGAATTAAGCTTGGGGATGTTGATATGTCCCAAACGTATCTATAATTTCTGCTTGTTCCATGCATGTTTTGTGTGACTTTGCCACGTTTTGCTTGAACTTTCATACACTTTTGAGCATATTTGGACTAATCTATTAACTCAGTGCACCCAGCTGCCAGTTGTTGTTTTATGTTGTTTTTGTATTTCAGGTTTTCTGGCCATTAAAAGTGCTCCAAAAATTGAAAATCAGATAAAAAATCATCGTCGCGGAAGCTTTCGGAAACACCAAAGAAGCGGAGGGGGGCCACCACAGGGACTCCAGAAGGGTCCCTGGCGCGGCCCCACCCTAGGCCGCGCCAGGGGGCCTCCTGGCTGCCCTGTGGGTCCCCTCGACACCCCCCTTCGCCTATATTTACCCCTCGGGGTGGAAACCCCCAAGACGGACTCCATTTTCGCGATCTCGCCTCTGTTCTGCCGCCACCTCCGTTTCAAGATCGGGGCTGCCTGGAGAAGCTGCTGCGGCACCCTGCCGGGAGAAGCTACCCCCTCCGGGAGACCATCCATAGCTATGGACGCCTCCCGTATGTACCGTGAGTAGTTTCCCTTGGACCATGGGTCCGTGACCAGTAGCTATGTGATCTATCTCTCCCTTCTTTGTGCCTCCACTTTCGAGTCCTCGTGAGCTGCTTCACATGATCGAGGCATCTATGTAATTTCTGCTGTTGCTATGCTGAGTTTGTTGGGATCTGATGGATTATGAGACTATGTTCAGATTGTGATGAGTAATATATTTGGTTCTTCTCTTTTATATTTTGTTCTTTTGTGAATTCTTGCATGTTCTCCATTGCGGTATTTGCTTTGGCCAAGTATTTTATTTGCAACTCCAAGAGGGAGCGTTATGCTTGATTGTGGGTTCAGCCCCCTGATGTCTTGCTTGAGTGACAGAAACATGAGACTAGGGGATGTGCTGTTGCCACCAGGGATAAAACAAAGGTGCTTGTACTTGCGGGTGCAAGGATTGTTTACTTTACGCATAGTTCTTTTAATGCAGTTGTCTGTTTCTTTGAGTTTACACTTTGGGTGGGATTCGCAACTTAATACCAGCGAGATGTTCTGGATAGATATCTCAAGGTGGATGATTCATAGTAGATGCAGATGGATTTCGGTCTACTTACCTTGGCGTACTGCCCATTGCTTTTGAACCCTTCCTTTCTTTGCAGCATAGTTAGCATTGCAGTGCCTTCATAATCCTGTCAATTGCCCAACTGTGATTTGTTTACGTCGCTAGCACTTTTATCGTCTTTTGGGAGAGAGACATCACTAGTCAAAATCATGGGACCCTGGTCCATCTTCATATCATTGTTTACACCCTTAATTTACTTTCCTTCTTTACTTTCAGTTGCCATTATCATTATCTCTTGCGTTGATCCTTTGTAAACGGCAAGGCCGGAGGAATTGACAACTCCTCTGTACTCGTTGGGAGCAAAGTTATTTGTATCTGTGTGCAAGTCCAGGTGAAGTAGCAACCTCGGCGCCACTGTTCACTTTACCACCTTCTTGTATCCTTCGGAGTCCTACGGGAGACAAACCTTGGTATCTTTGCCAAGGGAAAACTTGCCGCTACTCTACTATATCCAACCCTGCACTTGGGGTAATCAACGAGGGATTGAAGAGTATAACACTCTCTTGCCACCAAGGATCCATCAATCCCTCATGGAAAAGTGTGTGAACTGGGGTTCAGGTTTCTGTCACTCCGGCAACCCACCATAAGCATACTTTATACACAATGCATTCCCCTAGGTCCTTAAAAGTCGAAGGGTTGTGTAGTCGACGTTCACACAACACCAGAACTTAAATATCAAACAACACATATTACTTCAACATCATATGACTACTAACAACTAGACTTCTCCCATGTCCTCAAGAACAAAAGGAACTACTCACAAGACATAAAAGAGATCGTGATCAGTGGTGATAAATATATGATAAAAAATCTGGTCATAACAATAATTCTCCAACAAAACTCAATAGCATTCACTACAAAAAGTAATCAACACCGGTAGAGTAGAGAGGATGGATAGTACAAGTTACAACTTGGATTGCAATGGTGAGATGAGATGGGATGAAGATGGAGATGGTGCTGATGGTGACGATGATGTTGATGATGATCTCGATGATGCCCGTGACGATGGTGATGACGATGAGGACGATCTCCCCCTCCGGGAGGAGTTCTCCCCGGCGGAATCTGCCCGCCGGAAAGTTCTTTTCTCCTCTGTAGGTTTCCTCCACGGAGAAGCGACGGAACTCCGGAAACTCTTCTCGTTCTGGGGGTTTTAGGTCACGATGAACATATAGGCCGAAGGGGGGTCCCGAGAGTGGGGCCCACCTCCCAGGCGGCCAGGTGGCACCACTAGGAGGGGGGCCGCGCCACCAGGGCGCCTGAGAGCCTGGTATCCCCCCTCCGGGTGCCGTTCGGCCAGTCTTCTTCATATCTTCTGGAATTTACACCCCTTGATTTTTAGGTCATTTGGAAATGTGCTGATATGGCCACTAGATGTGCACTTTTCTCTGTTGATTCATGCGTCTACTGTTTCGCCACCGGAAAGTTGTAAACTGTGTAAAACAAGCCAAAACACTATAAGAACATCATCATAACATGAGATATATCAATGAATAAAGGTAAATTATGATATAAAATAGTGATGCATCTTGGACGTATCACTAGGTCACGGGGTTGCAATATCACGGGAACGAGTAAACATGTTTGTCGGTAACGAGGATGAACTAGGTATAATGGATACCGATGATCAAACCACGGACAAACAAAGTATCGTAGGACGGGAACATGCTCAACGTTAAACGGATCCAACAACGATGAAGTTCATTCGATGGAAGCGGAGGGGCCATCTAGGATTGTAACCAGATGTGCTCGATGGTCATTGATCAAGAAAGTGTCTTGATCATGTTTGCTGTTTCCCAGACCGTAGGGTGTCACACTTAAGGGAATTCGACGCAATAAGGATTGATTCGGGATCACCAGAGAAATAAGAGAGAACACTGGAATTGATCCGATGGAGGCTAGAAATTGTTCTGGGTATTTTGAAAGGTTCAAAATATTATTTAATAATGTTTAAATATGTTTTATTATTTAATTAACATAATTAAATATTAAATATAATTAAAAATTAAAAAAACATATGGGCCTCAAGAGGCCCATTAGGGGAAGAGGGAGTCTCCCCCTTGGGCCATGGCGCCGAGGAAACGGGCCCACCCCCCTTTAGGTGCGCCAACCCTCCCCTTGGGATTAGTCCCACGTGGGAAGTTGAGGGAGGTCCCCCCCCTCCTTGGCCTATATAAGGAGGGGTAGCGTGCCCTTTTTCTTCATGAAATTTTGAGACAAGTTTCTCCTTTCTCCTTCCTTTGAGCGGACTCTCCTTGTTTGGAGTCTGCACTGGGTCGGAGATTTCTCCACTATACGCACACTGTCGTGCTACCACTAGTAGATAATAGGGCTTTGGTTCAGGCCTCTCCAGCCCATTAGTCCCGGTTGTGCCACGAACCGAGACCCATGGGGGCATACGTCTCGGTTCGTGCGCCCAGGGGGCCGGCCGAGTCTCGTGCGACATTGATCCCGGTTCTTCTGGGGGCATATGTCCCGGTTCCAGCCAAGAACCGGGACCAATGCACCTCGCTCCTGGCCCACAAGCATTAGTCCCGGTTTGTGGCTCGACCCGGGACTAAAGGCACGCCCACAAGCATTAGTCCAATTTCAGGGTCATTTAGCTCAAAATAAATCATTAAATGCATGAAAAAGAGCAAATGGTGGCGGCGACGTGGCAAACTTAAAACATTCAACAACTTAACATCTCAACCCTAGAACATAAAAAACTACTCCTCCTCATCGTCGGAGAAATCGTCTTCGGTGTCGGAGCTGATGTCATCCTCCAGCGCTATCCAGCGGGGGTCACCGAGGGGCCAGTTGGCGGCGCCTCTCGCCAGTTCCTCCTCCGCCATCGCCTTGGCCGCCCGTCGCTCCTCCCGCCATTCATGACGCTCCTGTCGTCTCTCCGCGCTCTCGGCCGCCAGCCTCGTTCAGTGTTCCGCCTCCTCTGAGGCTTCACGGGGATGGCTCGCGTACCAATCCTGCACGGCACGCTGGTCCTGCTCCGAGGTGAGGCCGAGCACCGCTCGTCGACGATGGAGGCGGTTGATACGTCCCAAACGTATCTATAATTTCTGCTTGTTCCATGCATGTTTTGTGTGACTTTTCCATGTTTTGCTAGAACTTTCATACACTTTTGAACCTATTTGGACTAACCTACTAACTCAGTGCACCCAGTTGCCAGTTGTTGTTTTCTGCTCTTTTTGTATTTCAGGTTTTTCGGCCATTAAAGTGCTCCAAAAAATCCAGAAAAATCAGATAAAAAATCAGCGTCACGGAAGCTTCCGGAAACACCAAAGGAGCGAAGGGGGGCCACCACCAGGTGGCCAGGAGGTTCCCTGGCGCGGCCCCACCCTAGGCCACGCCAGGAGGCCTCCTGGCTACCTGGTGGGTCCCCTCGACGCCCCCTTCGCCTATATTTACCCCTCGGGGTGGAAACCCCTAAGAAGGACCCCTTTTTCGCGATGTTGCCTCTGTTCCGCCGCCGCCGGCATTTCTAGATCGGGGATGCCTGGAGAAGCTGCTCCGACACCCTGCCGGGAGAAGCTACCCCCTCCGGGAGACCCTCCATAGCCATGGACGCCTCCCGTATGTATCGTGAGTAGTTTTCCTTGGGCCATGGGTCCGTGACCAGTAGCTATGTGATCTATCTCTCCATCTTTTGTGCCTCCACTTTCGAGTCCTCGTGAGCTGCCTCACATGATCGAGGCATCTATGTAATTTCTGTTGTTGCTATGCTGAGTTTGTTGGGATCTGATGGATTATGAGACTATGTTCAGATTGTGATGAGTAATATATTTGGTTCTTCTCTTTTATATTTTGTTCTTGAGTAAATTCTTGCATGTTCTCCGTTGCGGTATTTGCTTTGGCCATGTATTTTATTTGCAACTCCAAGAGAGAGCGTTATGCTCGATTGTGGGTTCAGCCCCTCGATGTCTAGCTTGAGTGACAGAAACATGAGACTAGGGGATGTGATGTTGCCACCAGGGATAAAACAACGGTGCTTGTATCTGCGGGTACAAGGATTGTTTACTTTACGCATAGTTCTTTTAATGGAGTTGTCTGTTGCTTTGAGTTTACACTTTGGGTGGGATTCACAACTTAATACCCGCGAGATGTTCTGGATAGATATCTCAAGGTGGATGATTCGTAGTAGATGCAGATGGATTTCGGTCTACTTACTTTGGCGTACTGCCCATTGCTTTTGATCCCTTCCTTTCTTTGCAGCATAGTTAGCATTGCGGTGCCTTCTTAATCCTGTCAATTGCCCAACTTTGATTTGTTTACCTCGCTAGCACTTTTATCGTCTTTTGGGAGAGAGACATCACTAGTGAAAATCACGGGACCCTGGTCCATCTTCATATCATTGTTTACACCCTTATTACTTTCAGTATTTACTTTCAGTTACCACTATTATTATCTCTTGTGTTGATCCTTTGTAAACAGCAAGGCCGGAGGAATTGACAACTCCTCTGTACTCGTTGGGAGCAAAGTTATTTGTTGTTGTGTGCAGGTCCACGTCAACCGCCTAATTGCTGGCACCGTTGTCACCTTCTTGTATCTCTTGGAGTCCTACTGGTTCGATAACCTTGGTATCTTCACCGAGGGAAATTTGCTGCTACGCTACATCTCACCTTCCACTTGGGGTAACCAACGGGGAGTGAGAGAACTATCCTCATCGTATCAAGCTAATTTCTGGCGCCGTTGCCGGGGACTCCCGTCTACAAGATAGGGGAGTTGCACACTATCTTTTATCTTTGCTTTTTAGTCTTGTTAGTTTACCTTTCAATTTTTACTTTTGTGTCCTTAATCAAAAATACCAAAAATACCTGTTACCTTGACAGTAGTTACCACTATGGCTGGTCCTTTTGCCTTTGGTGAGGCAGAAGTGCTTACCTTTACTCAAAGAGGTGGTGAAAGTTTGAAAGATGCTTGGTATAGAATTAATGATTCTCAAAAAAGAGCCACCAAGAAGCAATCCACTACTATCCCGCTTAGAAATTTTTATGTTGGGATTACTTCTTGGAACAGGTTTCTTTTAGACACTGCTATCAATGGGAACTTCATAGAGGCCCCAGTATGGGAAGCCCTTAATGTTATTGAAAATCTTGTTGGAAGTCTCCCCATTGTTAGTATTAAGGAGGACATTACTTTAGCTCACATTATGAGAAAACTTGAGAAGATAAAGCTAGAGATGCCAAGTATCGATAGGGTGAATGAATTGGATCGTAAGATTCAAGGGCATTTGAATAGGCTAGATAATTCCATGCAGAAAATTGTCAAAACTTTGGAGACTATAAAATCTATTGATGAAATGTCTTCTAGGATAGAAAATATTGAGGAAGTTATTGAAACTTTAGGAACTACCTTTTCCTCAATCAAAACCAAAAAGGATGAAACTCCGACAAAGAAGGAACCTAAGTTCGTTTACGTCCCCAAGGTTCCTCGAGCTAAAGCAAACACACCCATTGCCAAGAGAGTTGAAACTGTGAAAACTTTGGAGGAGACACCTATCTTTAACTTTAATGAAACTCCAATTGATTTCCCTCCTTTTGATTTTATTCCAAGAAGCATTTTCATTCGTCATTTATTTGAGAAACCCATTAAGATTAGTTGTACTATTGAAGAGATTTTTGATGATCATGATGATGGTTCAATAGATGCAACTTGATCTTCTGCTTTAAGCCTAGCTAATGTCTCTAAAGAAGCGCTTTCAGGAGGCAGCCCGCAACGAATTTAGGTTTTTCTTTTTGTTTTTGTTCTGTTCTTAGTGGTCTTGATGATTGTTACTACTGTAGCAACATCATTATTCTTTTTTTTCAAGCTTTGTGCCAAGTTTAGCCTCATACGGCAATTGACGGGGATCAACCCCAGCAAATCCCATGGTCAGGGACCCTAGGTTTTGTGTAGGAGGAAAGACAGCGACGTGGCCTGCGCGTTGGTAGGATTCGGAGGTGACAAGCGACACATGGGGCACGATTTACCCAGCTTCAGGTCCCCGAAGGGAAACCCTACATGCTGCTTGTCTGATCTTGTATTGATGATGATGTACAGAGGTGCCGTGAGGGCTTTGGTGGAGAGAGATCTGTCTAGTTCTATGCGTGGGGATTGAGATGAGTTGTTATCTGATCTCTAGAGAGGTGCCCCTGCCTCGCTTTATATAGATAGCCAGGTAGGGGTTTACAAGAGTCCTAGTCGACTACAAGTAGGAGTCCTTGTCTTGCGCCTCAAGTCTTCGGCTTCACGTCTTATTCCATTATGTCGGTGTCCACGAGTGGGCCCCTGGTGGGCCGCCAGCCATGACACGCACCAGGTACCCTCTCGTAGAGGAGTCGTGGGGGTATCCCCTCGTCAATAGCCCCCGAGTGCCTGGGGGACTCGAAGAGTCGCGCAGGGACTCGAATATGCAGTAGCCGCCGTAGTGCGTGTCGGTCATTTGCTGATGAACGGTCGAAGATGTCGTGAGTATGCTCCCGATGGGAGTATTTGGATGAAGCATCGAAATTGCAGTCTGGTTCGTCTTCTTGTTTCATCGTCGAGTGGACAGAAGTTGCCCAGTCGAGTGGTCGTCGGGTGCGCTTCAGCGCTCCCGATGGGAGTAGCCCCCGAGGCTATGTGCGACTCTATGAGTCGCACATAGGCTCAAGTTGTTTTTAAGCTAACCCCATCGTCTTGTCAGATGCGCGAGTAGTGCTCGTCGGGTGCGCGTCAGCGCTCCCGATGGGAGTAGCCCCCGAGCCTATGTTCGACTTCTTGCAGTCGAGCATAGACTCAAGACTTCTTCGTCGTCGAGTAATTGTCATCTGAGGAAGTGCTCGACTCAGGTCTTGTGTCGTAAGCGTGAGTTGTTGTAGGGATCAGTCGTGGACGAGGAGGTTGGTGTCGCCGCGTCCTGAGGGCGCCCAGCCCCCGAGTATCTGCTGAGAAGGAGAAAAAGGATGCAACTGTATTAAGATGTACTTGCACAATATACAAAAGAATTGTAAGGTGCATGATTTGCAGATGTTGCACTTTTGTCGAGTGGAAAATGTAGCATCATATAAAGTTCATGCGTGTCTTTTCATGAGTAGGCCCTCCAGCAACATACTCTTGCCGGGTAACAAGGACGCTATGCCAGACTTGTTGAACCCGGAGACAAGAGCGGCCTTTTGGTACCCAGCCTCACTATAAACGCGAATAAACACATATAAAATTGAGCATGATCCAAAGAATGATTTTGTAGGCTTCAGATGTTTGTGCGCGACTGCTAGTCATTTTTGGCGACTGATCGAGAATGTATAAAGGTTTTGGAGTCATAGCATAAGAATGTAAAGAAAACTTAGCTGTAGGATCGACGCGGCGGAGGATGTCGAAGATGAGCAGTCGACAAGGCGAGAACGGAGTCGATGTCACGGCGACCGCGACGTTCAGCCCCCGAGTTCGCGAGCCCCCGAGTGTTGAGGTGGCGGAGTTGCGCGGCGAAGTCGTCGTGATGAATTTATCCGGTGAGTGACGAGAGGACTCGATGCGGCGATTCCTGCGCGATGGAGCTCGGTACGGGAGAGCCCATACAAAGGAGCTCGACGCATGATGATTTGTGTGCTTGGAGTCCACGGTGCGGCGAGTGAACGAGAAGGACTCGACGCGTCTGGCGGAGTCGATGTGACGAAGTTTCGCGGTGTGTATCCGCACTGGAGCCAATGAAGTTGATGTCGTTGTTGATGTCGAAAAAAGTGCCAGCCCCCGAGCATCGAGTGCGCGTCGTGATTCGTCCGTGGTTGATTAGAGGACGGAGTCGATGCCGCGGCCGTGGTCGATGTCGCGCCCGAAGTCGATGTAGAGGATGGAGTCGACGCCTCGCCCGTAGACGTGCGCAGCCTGATTCCGCAGTCTTTTGCGGCGACGGTTTCCATTGCGTTTTTTTTCTTCCGTAGTCGCCGAGTCGTCGAGTTGTCGATTGCTCGTCGTGTGCTGTTGTTGTAGCGGCTCGAGTCGATGTAGAAATCTTGGCAACTCATCTGTGGTATTCGAGTTGGAGTAGAAATCTTGTGGGTCGAGATTGAACCCGAATTCGCGATCTCGCGTAGATCCAAAAACGCGTTGCAGTGCGAGAGCCGCTGATGGAGATCTAACCGTTGGAATTTTCTCAAATGTTTTGTGCTGATGGGGGATTGGAACCCGCAATTTTTCACTGGAGGGATCTTCAAGTTGATGTCCGAGTCAATGTCAGGAATTGTTTTGCTGGAGTCGCGCGGAGTTCCATCATATTCCAAGAGTGCTTCAGTGCGCAGGTCTCCGACGGAGATCAAGCCGTTGGAATTTGATAAAATTTTCACAGATTTTCGAAAATTGAATTTTGCATCTTTCAACCGAAGGGATCGTCCAGATGATCGCCGAGTCGTCGTCGCGAGTGCCCGAAACACAAATGTTTTTTGTCCTGTAGGCTGCGTGTGAGCGCTTTTGTTGATGTCGATCTTCGAGTGATGCACTCGAAAATTTTCTTGTTTGCTCCGTGAGCTTGATGTAGATCTTGACGTAGTTGTTCAAGAAGCCAAGATTGCGAGGAACCCAACTTAAATAGATCCTTCCGAAGTCGACGGATCGTCGCTTGTTGATGTAGGTTTGAGCCGCCGATCCGTGATTCCAACGCGCATGTCTTTCCCACAGACGGCGCCAATTGACGGGGATCAACCCCGGCAAATCCAATGGTCAGGGACCCTAGGTTTCATGTAGGAGGAAAGACAACGACGTGGCCTGCGCGTTGGTAGGATTCGGAGGTGACAAGCGACACATGGGGCACGATTTACCCAGCTTCAGGCCCCCGAAGGGAAACCCTACATCCTGCTTGTCTGATCTTGTATTGATGATGATGTACAGAGGTGCCGTGAGGGCTTTGGTGGAGAGAGATCTGTCTAGTTCTATGCGTGGGGATTGAGATGAGTTGTCAGCTGATATCTAGAGAGGTGCCCCTGCCTCGCTTTATATAGATAGCCAGGTAGGGGTTTACAAGAGTCCTAGTCGACTACAAGTAGGAGTCCTTGTCTTGCGCCTCAAGTCTTCGGCTTCACGTCTTATTCCATTATGTCGGTGTCCACGAGTGGGCCCCTGGTGGGACACCAGCCATGACATGCACCAGGTACCCTCTCGTAGAGGAGTCGTGGGGGTATCCCCTCATCAGCAAGGGAAGTGAAAGTTGTGACATGCTGTCCAGAAAACAAATTCTGTCCTCGTGAGTAGAAAAATCAGAGAAAATTCCCAGTTCATCTTTTTGAGCTGAATTTTTTACACAGAGTGCTCTATACAATTAGGAAACTTCCGTATGTTCTGAGTTTTTTTATTGGAGTTGCAGTAGTACCACTAAAAAATTCGTTTCTATCTGCTGCTCTGTTTTTCACAGATTCTGCCACGTTTTGTCTCTCTTCACTTTTGCAAACCTTAAGCTTGCTTTTTCTTTGCAAAAACATTTTGGCAATCTTGGGAAACAATAACTCTCCTGGAAATCTTTATTTTCAGTAGAGGAAAATTATTTTATTAGGGTACTAACCTCTTTAATCAGCCTACAATGAGTTATGTATGAAGGGAGTTTTCAAGTGTGCGATGGAGGATGATGAAAGAACATTCAGGAGGGTCAAACGCTCAAGCTTGGGGATGCCCATGTGCACCCCCAATAAATATTCAAGGAGACTCAAGCGTCTAAGCTTGAGGATGCCCCCGTGCATCCCCTTCTTCATCAACAATTATCAGTTCGTCTCTCGTTACACTATATTTTTTTCACTTCATGCGTTATGTTCTTTTCTTGGAGCGTCTCGCTCTTAGGTTTTGTTTTTAGTTTTCTTTTACTTTGTTTGCTGTAGTAACAAGTTAGATCCCAGCTTACTTTATTTTGTGTGGGAGAGATTCACACTGCGCTTGGAGTAGAACTCCTCATAGGATTTGCATGCTTAATCTTTCAGCTGTGAGTTATTCTTTTTCTTTTCTTAGCTGCTGCTCTATTTACTTGTAGTGCTTTAGTTTTTCTAGAGCTTTTCTTTTGTTTTAGGTTGAACTTTCTATAGGTTGCATGTTTTATCTTGTTAGAGAGTTTGCCTGTTGCACTGAGTTTTGTGTCTTGACTGAAAGTAGGTAGTTGAAGTTGCTTTTCTCTTTGTAGTAGTAACTTGCAATAGTTTTGAGGTATTGATTAGAGTAATGTTTGAACTTATGGTGTCAAGATCTCTTGCCTGTTAGTGATAGATGTCGTATTTTGGGCAATCCGTGTGTTTTTCGAAAACCAAAAACCCCTGTTGAGAACTCTAGCTACTAGATGGATCACTAACTTCTGGAGGGTTCGAATATTAGAGTACACTCACGTACCATGAGTCGAGGATGCACAAGGATAACCAAACCCCCATACACTCCTCCTCGGGGTACCTGTCTCTTTGTGAACCTCCTGATTAGATTAAGAGTTACCGATAATAAGTGCATGAGTTCTTCGGACAAATGTGAGTATTCGAAAGTTGACACTTCCACCCACCTATACTTTTTCTAGCCTCTTCGGTACTGTGCATTGCCCTTTCTCACCTCGAGAGTTGGCGCATACTTCGCCGGTACATCCAAACCCTTGGCACGATACACTCTGTGATCATAAGCCTCCTTATATCTTTCCTCAAAACAACCACCATACCTACCTACAAGGCATTTCCATAGCCTTTCCGAGATACATTGCCATGCAACATCCACATTCTCATGACTTGATCTTCATGTCATACATGCTACTTGCTTGATCGATGAGCCGCATGCTAGTTGGGCCTTGCCCTAATCATTGCTACATGACGCGCTAGTATCATTGCATATCCTGCTATCCTGGCAGAAGCATACATTTGCATCATGATAGTTACATTTTCTTTATGAGAGTACCTTTGTAAAGTGTGAAAGATCTCCTATATTCTTGTAAAATATAGAGTATTGCCCCTAAAGTGAGGAAAAGATCCCAAAGAGGACAAAATTAAAAGATCCCAAAGAGGACAAATGAGAGAAATAGAAAGAGCCATTGAGGCCACCAAAAAAATAGAAAAAAATAGAAAAAAGAGAAAAAAAAAAAAAAAGAGTGAAGGGGGGATACTACTATTCCTTTTGAGAGATCCACACTAGTACTTCATCTTCTATCCCTTGTACTCCACAGAGATCATCATCATGCATATAGCTATGTGGGGACCCTTTACACTATAGAACTTGGCTTGTATATTCCAATGATGAGCCTCCTCAAACGAGCTCTAGGTCTTCTTGAGCAAGCAAGTTAGATGCACCCCCACTAGTTCCCTTGGAGATATTTTAGCTCACATGTGCATCCGTTGTATGGCAATCCCTACTCCTCACATCATATCTATCATATGGCCTTCTCTCGCCTATGATTGTCCTCATTGATGTGAGCCTTTCACACCTTTTTGTCTTCCTCCTCCACCTTCTTTCTGTTTCGCCTTTTAGGTGTCAACTTTCTTGCTCACGCTCATCCATTGCATGATTGCTCAAAATATCGAAAGGGAGTGGATCAGTTTGACTTGTACCTGGCTAGTGGTCTGGGGATGAGTCAAGATAAGAATCCAAAGGAGACTAAGTGTGAAACTTTAGTAGATAGTTGTTCTCAACAAAATTACTTTTTTCTCTCGTATTTCCCTATCCCTTTCTTGCGCGCAAACACCATTTGGAGACATTCGAGTCACGGACAGCAAGAGCTCTTGTACCTTTTGTTCTTTTGTTACTTGTGTCAATGCTAATATAGACTCTTGCTTGCTAAGACTTGAATTGAATTGCATGCTTTGATTGCTTTACTTAAAAAGTCCTTTTATGGTTGTGTGGCATTTCACCACAGAAATTATGCTTGTTATCATTTACCTACTCGAGGACGAGCAGGAATTAAGCTTGGGGATGTTGATACGTCCCAAACGTATCTATAATTTCTGCTTGTTCCATGCATGTTTTGTGTGACTTTGCCATGTTTTTCTTGAACTTTCATACACTTTTGATCATATTTGGACTAATCTATTAACCCAGTGCACCGAGCTGCCAGTTGTTGTTTTCTGCTGTTTTTGTATTTCAGGTTTTCTGGCCATTAAAAGTGCTCCAAAAATTCCAGGAAAATCAGATAAAAAATCAGCGTCACGGAAGCTTCTGGAAACACCAAAGGAGCGAAGGGGGGCCACCACCAGGAGGCCAGGAGGGTCCCTGGCGCGGCCCCACCCTAGGCCGCGCCAGGAGGCCTCCTGGATGCCTGGTGGGTCCCCTCGACGCCCCCCTTCTCCTATATTTACCCCTCGGGGTGGAAACCCCTAAGAAGGACTCATTTTTCGCGATCTCGCCTCTGTTCCGCCGCCGCCGCCGTTTCTAGATCGGGGATGCCTGGAGAAGCTGCTCCGGCACCCTGCCGGGAGAAGCTACCCCCTTCGGGAGACCCTCCATAGCCATGGACGCCTCCCGTATGTACCGTGAGTAGTTTCCCTTGGGCCATGGGTCCGTGACCAGTAGCTATGTGATCTATCTCTCCCTCTTTTGTGCCTCCACTTTCGAGTCCTCGTGAGCTGCCTCACATGATCGGGGCATCTATGTAATTTCTGTTGTTGCTATGCTGAGTTTTTTGGGATCTGATGGATTATGAGACTATGTTCAGATTGTGATGAGTAATATAATTGGTTCTTCTCTTTTATATTTTGTTCTTGAGTAAATTCTTGCATGTTCTCCGTTGCGGTATTTGCTTTGGCCAAGTATTTTATTTGCAACTCCAAGAGAGAGCGTTATGCTCGATTGTGGGTTCAACCCCTCGATGTCTAGCTTGAGTGACAGAAACATGAGACTAGGGGATGTGATGTTGCCACCAGGGATAAAACAACGGTGCTTGTATCTGCGGGTACAAGGATTGTTTACTTTACGCATAGTTCTTTTAATGCAGTTGTCTGTTGCTGTGAGTTTACACTTTGGGTGGGATTCACAACTTAATACCAGCGAGATGTTCTGGATAGATATCTCAAGGTGGATGATTCGTAGTAGATGCAGATGGATTTTGGTCTACTCACTTTGGCGTACTGCCCATTGCTTTTGAGCCCTTCCTTTCTTTGCAGCATAGTTAGCATTGCGGTGCCTTCTTAATCCTGTCAATTGCCCAACTATGATTTGTTTACCTCGCTAGCACTTTTATCGTCTTTTGGGAGAGAGACATCACTAGTGAAAATCACGGGACCTTGGTCCATCTTCATATCATTGTTTACACCCTTATTACTTTCAGTCTTTACTTTCAGTTACCACTATTATTATCTCTTGCGTTGATCCTTTGTAAACATCAAGGCCGGAGGAATTGACAACTCCTCTGTAATCGTTGGGAGCAAAGTTATTTGTTGTTGTGTGCAGGTCCACTTCAACCGCCTAATTCCTGGCGCCGTTGTCACCTTCCTGTATCTCTTGGAGTCCTACTGGTTCGATAACCTTGGTATCTTCACCGAGGGAAATTTTCTGGGACGCTACATCTTACCTTCTACTTGGGGTAACCAAAGGGGAGTGAGAGAACTATCCTCACCGTATCAGCGGTGGTCCTCTTCAGTGAGGAGGAGCGGCGGATCTGCCATGTCCTCCGCCTCTTCCAAGCTGCGACAGTTGCGGTTATTCATATCCGCGCGCGGGCGGCCGAGCCTCCACGCCGCAACGTCGTACACGCGGGCGGCTAAATATGCATGCCATAACCTGCCGATGCACACACGCTCGTTGTTGGCGCAAGTGATCACCGCCATGAATGTGCCGTTCGAGCGCTCGCGGACGCCGTGGTATCTTGGTGGGCGGCGGCGGGGCGGCATGGTGGCGGTGGCGCGGAAGGGGAAAGAGTGCACGAGAAAAGAACTAGTGGCGACTGGCGTTGCGTGGACTTCTCTTCCACGCGCTTTTAATCGTACACGATTTTGAATCCAACCAATCAGGAAGAAGCACACGGATCGCGTGTTTCTTTCAAGCGCTTGTGAGTCGTTGGATCAGGCTTCTGAACCTTTGGATCCAACCAATCAGGAAGAATCACACGGATCGCGTGTTTCTTTCAAGCTCTTGTGATTCGTTGGATCAGACTTCTGAGCCGTTGGATCCAACCAATCAGGAAGAAGCACACGGATTTTAGTATGCGGTTTTGAATGTTGCATGTTGGATGCAAAAAAATTCTTGAGTTGAAATAAGTTTAGAAAAATGAAATGCCTTTGAAACACATGTGTTTTCGTCTGGAACCCTCGTACTTTAAAAGAGATGGTCCAGTTTGTACACGAAGTGCATCCAGTTTTTGTCGTAACCCTCTCAAATTTTGCACACATGTTATGGTAACATGATGATACCATGCCAAGTTTCAACCTTTTCTGAGTTCAAAAAATAGCAAATGAAGTCAGAAAGATCTTTAGAACCGGTTTCAACCACAAACCGGTACTTCAAGCGCTTTGTTTCTTTCGGCTCACCTCGACCAATCAGGAAGAAACACACGGATCGATTCTTTCAAGCGCTTTGTGAGTCGTTGGATCAGGCTTGTCAGCCGTTGGATCAGGCTTGTCGTTGCCTATATATAACCCACCTCTCGGACATGTTCGACACTCATTTCATGGGCCGAATACAAATCATTCGGATTCGCCTGGTTGCGGTCTGATGGTGCTTTTGATATGCGAGCACTCACGAGAGCCACACCGTCGGGCTGTAACCAGGCGAAACCGTGTGTTTTGTTGATCTTATATATATCTAGTTAGAAATCTTTCACTTCATCGACCAAATACAAATCATTCAAATTCCTTGCATACGTCCGACGGTGCATTTGATATGCTTGCACTCATGAGCCACCGTTGGGGTGTATGCAGGGGAAACCTTGTGTTTTGTTTGATTGGAAAACAAAAACAAAAAAGTATAGCAATTTCATTATAGGACGTCAACGGAAGAATAATCCACATCCTGTACACCATCAAGGCGAATTGCAGACGGTCCTCGCTTGGTTGACAGATCCGGCAAGTCTACCGACCAAGCGTGAACCGTTTGAAATACCCGTACGGGATTTTCGTCCCCTACGGGTTCTCAAACGGGCCACGCCTCGTGGGCACATCTGGCAAATCTGCCAACCAACCAAGGTCCGTCCGCATTTCTCCCTGACAGAGTACCGGATACAGATGAATTCCTCCGTGTACGACCTTTAGTGAACTTGTTATGCTACGATAAGTCCACGCGGACCTGTGCTTATAAACAGGTCTAACTCCACTTCGGCTAGCGAGGTGGTACTAATTTCACTTGGTTAAATGGGACCTTTAGTACCGGTTATGGGCACCACCCGGTACTAAAGGGTTAGTTAGTGGTTAATTACGGTGGGAGAAGACTTTAGTACCGGTTGGACGCACCAACCGGGACTAAAGGTCCTTTTTCAGAGAAAAAAAATGCCACATACTGAGCTGACACGGGGCTAAAGGTCCTTTTAGCTCAAAATAAATCATTACATGCATGAAAATAGCAAATGAAGTCATAAAGGGTTGAAGTTTTAGTATGTGGCTTTAAATGTTGCATGTTGGATGCAAAAAAAGTCTTGAGTTGAAATAAGTTTAGAAAAATGAAATGCCTTTGATACACATGTGTTTTCGTCTGAAACCCTCGTACTTTGAAAGAGATGGCCTAGTTTGTACACGAAGTGCATCCAATTTTTGCCGTAATCCTCTCAACTTTTGCACACATGCTATGTGGGTCAAATGATGATACCATGCCAAGTTTCAACCTTTTCTGAGTTCAGTTGTAGTGCTTTCCAATTACAGGGTCATTTAGCTCAAAATAAATCATTAAATGCATGAAAATAGCAAATGAAGTCATAAAGGGTTGAAGTTTTAGTATGTGGCTTTGAATGCTGCATGTTGGAGGCAAAAAAAGTCTTGAGTTGAAATAAGTTTAGAAAAATGAAATGCCTTTGAAACACATGTGTTTTCGTCTGAAACCTTCGTACTTTGAAAGAGATGGTCCAGTTTGTACACGAAGTGCGTCCAGTTTTTGCCGTAATCGTCTCAACTTTTGCACACATGCTATGTGGGTCAAATGATGATACCGTGCCAAGTTTCAACCTTTTCTGAGTTCAGTTGTAGTGCTTTCCAATTACAGGGTCATTTAGCTCAAAATAAATCATTAAATGCATGAAAAATAGCAAATGAAGTCAGAAAGGGTTAAAATTTTAGTATGTGGATTTGAATGCTGCATGTTGGAGGAAAAAAAGTCTTGAGTTGAAATAATTTTAGAAAAATGAAATGCCTTTGAAACACATGTGTTTTCGTCTGAAACCCTCGTACTTTGAAAGAGATGGTCCAGTTTGTACACGAAGTGCATCCAGTTTTTGCCGTAATCCTCTCAACTTTTGCACACATGCTATGTGGGTCAAATTATGATACCATGCCAAGTTTCAACCTTTTCTGAGTTTAGTTGTAGTGCTTTCCAATTACAGGGTCAATTAGCTCAAAATAAATCATTAAATGCATGAAAAATAGCAAATGAAGTCAGAAAGGGTTGAAATTTTAGTATGTGGCTTTGAATGCTGCATGTTGGAGGCAAAAAAGTCTTGAGTTGAAATAAGTTTAGAAAAATGAAATGCCTTTGAAACACATGTGTTTTCGTCTGAAACCCTCGTACTTTGAAAGAGATGGTCCAGTTTGTACACGAAGTGCATCCAGTTTTTTCCGTAATCCTCTCAACTTTTGTACACATGCTATGTGGGTCAAATGATGATACCATGCCAAGTTTCAACCTTTTCTGAGTTCAGTTGTAGTGCTTTCCAATTACAGGGTCATTTAGCTCAAAATAAATTATAAAATGCATGAAAAATAGAAAATGAAGTCAGAAAGGGTTGAAATTTTAGTATGTGGCTTTGAATGCTGCATGTTGGAGGCAAAAAAAGTCTTGAGTTGAAATAATTTTAGAAAAATGAAATGCCTTTGAAACACATGTGTTTTCGTCTGAAACCCTCGTACTTTTAAAGAGATGGTCTAGTTTGTACACGAAGTGCATCCAGTTTTTGCCGTAATCCTCTCAACTTTTGCACACATGCTATGTGGGTCAAATGATGATACCATGCCAAGTTTCAACCTTTTCTGAGTTTAGTTGTAGTGCTTTCCAATTACAGGGTCAATTAGCTCAAAATAAATCATTAAATGCATGAAAAATAGCAAATGAAGTCAGAAAGGGTTGAAATTTTAGTATGTGGCTTTGAATGCAACATGTTGGAGGCAAAAAAATGTCTTGAGTTGAAATAAGTTTAGAAAAATGAAATGCCTTTGAAACACATGTGTTTTCGTCAGAAATCCTCGTACTTTGAAAGAGATGGTCCAGTTTGTACACGAAGTGCATCCAGTTTTTGCCGTAATCCTCTCAACTTTTGCACACATGCTATGTGGGTCAAATGATGATACCATGCCAAGTTTCAACCTTTTCTGAGTTCAGTTGTAGTGCTTTCCAATTACAGGGTCATTTAGCTCAAAGTAAATCATTAAATGCATGAAAAATAGCAAATGAAGTCAGAAAGGATTGAAATTTTAGTATGTGGATTTGAATGTTGCATGTTGGATGCAAAAAAAGTCTTGAGTTGAAATAATTGTAGAAAAATGAAATGGCTTTGAAACACATGTGTTTTCGTCTGAAACCCTCGTACTTTGAAAGAGATGGTCCAGTTTGTACACGAAGTGCATCCAGTTTTTTCCGTAATCCTCTCAACTTTTGCACACAAGCTATGTGGATCAAATGATGATACCATGCAAAGTTTCAACCTTTTCTGAGTTCAGTTGTAGTGCTTTCCAATTACAGGGTCATTTAGCTCAAAATAAATCATTAAATGCATGAAAAATAGCAAATGAAGTCAGAAAGGATTGAAATTTTAGTATGTGGCTTTGAATGCTGCATGTTGGATGCAAAAAAAGTCTTGAGTTGAAATAAGTCTAGAAAAATGAAATGCCTTTGAAACACATGTGTTTTCGTCTGAAGGGTTAGTTAGTGGTTAATTACAGTGGGAGAAGCCTTTAGAACCGGTTGGAGGCACCAACCGGGACTAAAGGTCCTTTTTCAGAGAAAAATAATTCCACCTAATGGGCTAACACGGCCTGGATACGACTAGAAACTCACTAATGGGCCAGGATCCAGGCTCGCAGCACACCCAGAAGGTCCACAGGGAAGCAATAACAAAGTAGGCCCGAAAGCCTGCGGTTGAGAGGAGCTCGAAGTCGTACGCGCATCAGCGCTTATAAACCACTCCGGCTGTCCCTCGACTAGCGAGGTGGGACTAAACATCCCACTGCACCGCGGCAGCGCAAGTGTTGTCCCGGTTGGTGGCACGAACCGGGACGAAAGGATACCTTTGGTTCCGGTTCGTTCCACCAACCGGTACGAAAGGTCTCCTTTGGTACCGGTTCGTGCCACCAACCGGTACCAAAGGTCTCTCTTTCCCGCCAATTGGGCTACTGAAAAAGACCTTTCGTACCGGTTGGTGACACGAACCGGTACTAAAGGTTAGCATTGGTACCGGTTTGTGCCACCAACCGGAACCAATGTTCCTGGTATATAACTGGCACTTAGGATTGTTCAGTTCTCATCTCGCCATTTGCCCCGACGACAGCGGAGTTGAAACCGACGCCGTCAGGCTGCCCAACTGCCGCGCCGCACCGCCCCTGACGACGTCGACGACCTCGTCGGCGCCACCCCCGCTGTGAGCGTCTCTCCATCCCCCCTCTCCTCTCTTGCATTGCGCCCAAACTAATTAACCTGCCGCCGCGCCGTGCCATGGCCGAGAGGGGAGCTCCTCCTGTGCGCCGCCGTCGGCGGCCCCTCGCCGCTCCTCGCCGCTCCGGCCGTCTGCCCCTCGCCGCCCTTGCTGCCGGCTGACGTCCATGGCCACGGCCATGGCGTGCGTGTCATGGATGGCTGCAGCAGTGGGGGGGGATTTTTTGTTTTATAAGTGTCTTCGATATGTGACGGCAGATGCCATGGGGATGGCTAAAGTGAGGGGAAGACACGAGGGAGAGAATGTCGATGGTGCCGGAATCGGGTTGGGCACAAGCACGGTGAAGACACCACGATGTACCCAGGTTCGGGGCTCTCCGGAGAGATAACACCCTTACTCCTGCTTGTCTCTTGTATATCAATGAAGGGACTACAATAACTGCTCTTCTATCTTCTCAGGGGAAGGAGTACACCGCCGCCGTGGGCAAGGTCCTCTCCTGCTTCCCTGAGGAGTGACTACAGGTAGTAAATGAACTGAAGGGGGAGTGAGTTAATGAGATCTCAGGTGTAGCGTCCCTTGCGCAGGAGGGGGTACCCTGGCTCTTATAGTGTGATTCCAGGGTACTATGGTAACTTCATTGCCGAATGGGCCCAGCCGTCATCCTCTAATCGGCCTGGGCCCACCGACTGCTCCTCTCCGGGTGACCCGGAGCCTACGAGCGGCGGCCCATGCTGCTACCTTGTAGAACCTAGGAGTGAACAGTGGAGCTAGGGGGTGCGGTCTTGTCGGCCTGTCCGCGGAATCGGCGGGGAGGTCGACACCGTATCTCCAGCAAATCCTCGACGTGACCTGGCCTTCCTGCCACCCAGATATCTCGGGATATGGCATTGATGACCTCGTAATCATACCCCCGACTAGGTGGTAGGTTGCTCCGATTGCGCCTGGACCGACTGGTGGTTCCTGGTAGGGTCGATTGCTCTGGGCAATCGACCTTCTAGGAATCGGCCTCGGTCCAGCTACGGACCAATCGGATGATCGTCTTTGGTGAAGGGTGGACCGATTGCACCTGGGCCGACTGCTGGCATTTGGTATGGTCGATTGCCTTGGAGCAATCGGCCGTACCTCTGCCTAGCTCGGCCCAGCTGCAGCCCAATTGGTCCATCCTTGTCTTGAAAGCTTGCTTCCCCTTGGGTTAGCCTACCCGGGTACCAATCCCCCGACAGTAGCCCCTAAAGCTGTAAAGGTCCCACGGTCGCTTGACCGCGGGGCCTTTGCAGTTTTTCAATCTCTGCCTTGACGTTCTCCGACTGCTATGGCCTCTTCGAGTGCGTCATTCCGAGTTCGTCGACCGAGTCGGAGATCACACTCGGTTGACCAAATTTCCATCCGATTGGACGTGGTTCCCTCTCAATTCATGTCTTCACTTTTTGAGAAAGATCTCTTTCGCCAATTGCCCTCCAACGGTTACTTCCGATTCGCCCGCGACATGATCAATGAGCTGGGACCCACGACCCACGCGCGACGTGACATAACTGCAGGGCCTGACCCCCACGTCGCACGCCTCGCCTCTTGCGCCGGGATCCTTTGCGCTGGTCTGCCGGTTGGCCTCCCTGTGCCCTAGGCCACATCGGGCCACACAGCCGCAGGGTCATCCCACTCCCCTCCCCTGCCGCCCATATAAGCCACCGGGGGGGGGGGGCTTCGCCTCTCCTTCTCCCATACGCCTCCTTCAACCTCCAGCCTTCTCTCCTCTGCGCCATCGCCACTCCACGCGAATCTCTCTGCCGCCGGCATCTGCATCTTGCGCTTGCTCCGGCCACGGGCTCGTGCTCTCCGATGCTCCCGCCGCCACCGCAGCCACTCTTCTCCGCAGCTCTCGTGCTCCTCCTCCCTCTTTTCTCTCCTCCGCTCCTCGCCGGCGAAGACCATGGCGCCGCGACGAGATGTGTCGCAGGCGAGCCGCGGGTGCTGGAAGGGCTCTCAGGCCACCGCCGCCGCCGTCGAGTCCCTCGTCCGCGCCCGGAAGATGCCCGCGGAAGTCGAATGGTGTATTCCCAACGAGGCCGAGGTCGTCCCCAGCGTGCGCACCGGCGAGAGGTTCGTGTTCCTCGCTCACTTCGAGCGTGGATTCGGCCTTCCCGCTAGCGCCTTTTTCCGCGAATTTCTCGATTTCCACCGACTACAGCCTCACCACCTCGCAGCCAACCTTATCATGATCCTCTCCGGGTTCGTGACGCTCTGTGAAGGGTACCTCGGCTTCCGTCCAAGCGTCGCCCTTTGGAAGCGCTTCTTCAACCTCCGAGCTCACAACGCTCGGACGGGTGCTGTGGTGGCCTCATCGAAGGCGGCAAGCCAACGTACCCGACTGACATGACCGACTGCGGCAGTTGCCTTGTCGCAGCCGGCAAGTCGAAGTATACGAGCCCCAAGATCGTCCAATCCTGCAAGAATTGGCAGACCTCGTTCTTCTATGTCAGGTCCCCTGACCAAGGCCCCGACCTCCTTAATTTTCCCGAGTTCTCTCTCGCCCGACCGATTGAGAAACATCAGTGGTCGCTGAACCACGGCGTCGGAGATTGCGATGTCGATGCCCAGGCTGCCAGGGTCACCCAGCTGGAGCAAGAAGGACTCCTCCCAACCGACTTGGTAGCTGCATGGCTTCACGCTCGGATTCTTCCCCTGCAGCGCCGAGTACACCGCCTCTGCGACGTGTCGGGACCTCGAGATCCCACTCGGCTCTGCACGTGGCGGGTGAAGACAGAAGATCTTTGCGCCCGAGTGAAGGCCATCACCTCTAGCGCATTGCCTGGCCCCTTCCGCTTCGGGCTTGATTACCTCATTCGCCAGCGAAAGCCGCCTGTGGTATGCTCCGACTACTTTTTTTTATTGCATGCTCTTCCGATTGCTTTCTCTTCCGATTGCTCTTATTGCTTACACCTCCTTCTCAGCACTTTATTCAGTCCGACCTCATGGAAGACGGCCAGGAAGCTGGCGTGTATGCCCCTGATCGCACGGAAGAGGACCCCACCGACCTCGAGTATAACGGCGAGACTCCTTCCGCCGAGTCCAGTGGGGATGATGAAGACGATGACGAGTCTTCCGTAGAATCCTCCGACCCCATGGATGCTGATGATGATGACGCCGAGCGCGCCAACCCTCCGAAGACCAACACTCGGCCGGCAGCTCAAGGGGGTACGCCTGACCCTTCCCTTGAGCAATTTTTGGCTGAATGGAGTGATGATGATAGTGTCTCAAAGGGTGATGGTTCCGATGCAGCTCCTCGAGCCAAGCCTCCAAAGGTGCCAGCCAAGCGCACCTCGGCCGCCGGCTCCTCCTCTGGTGTGGCTTCTAGCCAGGTTGCCAAGGCCAAGCCGACTGCCAGCAAGGGCAAACAAGTCCAAGAGACGAAAACTCGGAGGCCGACCGTCCAGGCGCCGCTGAACGTCGCTCCACTTCGCTGCCGAATGCCCACTAGCGCACCCAGGACAATCGGGTATGCTTTTATCTTTATGCCTCCTGCTTCACTATCTTTGCTTCTACTGATTCTTCTCCCTTTCTTCTTTCAGGGAGCCGATTGGGCTTGATGACGTTGACACCGACATTCCCGTCCGTGCCAGACCCTCCATCTCGCCCGCTGCCTCTGCTATTGCCGTCCACAAGCGGCCGGTACCCGCTCATCGCTCCTCCAAGGACGCCGAGCGCGCTGCCAAGAAGGCCCGTCTTGCGGCGGCTTCGAAGACCTCTTCTTCCACCCTTGCCTCCCCAACTCTCAAGGGCGCAGCGGACCGAGTGGCTCCTGGTGGTGGAGGAACGCAACCGGTTGACCCGATTGCCCCGTCTCCATCGCGCCGCTCCAACCCGGCTTCGACTGCCGCAACTTCCCCTGCTGCGATGACCACATCTAATACGCCGATGGTGACGACCCCATCGCCGATTTTGGTGTCGGCACCACCGGTTGCCTCCACAGTTCCACCGGCTGTACTATCTGACCCACCGACTACGACGATCTCGCCGCCAGTCATCGCTACCACTTCTGCTCCGACTCGCCCGGTTGCGCCGCCGCCGCAATCGGGTGAGTCCGGTCCTTCACCAACATCCGTGCCACCAGTCCTCACCATTGCAGCTTTCACCATCGTTCCCACTTCAGTGCCGCTGCCGATTTCTTCTCCCTCAGAGATTCTCATGCGCTCGGTGGATCAATTCCGAGCCGAGTACTCTCGCGCCCGTCATGTCGGCGCTGAGCCTGATGCTCCGCATCGTCCTCGGGACCCCGTGACGAGCGCTCTGAGCCGGGTGAACGAATTCGCCGAAGCCCTTTCTCGGGACCTTCAACAGCTGACCTCTCACCATACGGTAAACTTTTCCTTCTGTACCTCTCTTTTACTTCGGCAATTTTTCTTCCGGTGGGTGCGCGCAAGCGCACCCACTGGGTGTAGTCCCCGAGATTCGGGCCGATTGGTTACAATCGGTTCGGATCTTTAGCTTTTTTTTTGCTTTATCATTTGCCTTCCTTAATCGGTAGACTTTCTTCCGGTGGGTGCGCGCAAGCGCACCCACTGGGTGTAGTCCCCGAGATTCGGGCCGATTGGTTACAATCGGTTCGGATCTTTAGCGTTTCTTGCTTTATCGTTTGCCTTCCTCAATCGGTAGACTTTCTTCCGGTGGGTGCGCGCAAGCGCACCCACTGGGTGTAGTCCCCGAGATTCGGGCCGATTGGTTACAATCGGTTCGGATCTTTAGCATTTTTTTTTGCTTTATTGTTTGCCTTCCTCAATCGGTAGACTTTCTTCCGGTGGGTGCGCGCAAGCGCACCCACTGGGTATAGTCCCCGAGATTCGGGCCGATTGGTTACAATCGGTTCGGATCTTTAGCGTTTTTTGCTTTATCGTTTGCCTTCCTCAATCGGTAGACTTTCTTCCGGTGGGTGCGCGCAAGCGCACCCACTGGATGTAGTCCCCGAGATTCGGGCCGATTGGTCACAATCGGTTCGGATCTTTTTCACTGTTGCTTTATGTCTGACTCCGTCTTGCTGTTCTTCTCAGGCTGTCATGGAAGAGAAAAGAGGTGTCTTCGAAAAACTCCTGGAAGCTTATACTGCTAGCCTTCGAACCCTCGCCCAGGCCCAGCTGCAGGTCAATAACCAATCGGCTGAAATCACTAAACTAAGAGGTATCCTCTATCTCACCGCTGTCTTTTCTTCATTTGACAACTGCTCTGGTACTAAAATCTTCGCGCTCTCTTGTAGCTTCTATTCCTATGGTAGATGATCTTCAAGGCCGAATTGCTGAATTGACTACAGAACTTAGCCAACAGGGTCCAGCTCTTGACAAAGCCACCGGGGAAGTAACTCGGCTGCAGGGGATAGAGAAAGATTTGAATCAGACTATTGAAGGCCTCCAATCTGAAATGGCTGCCCTTGAGAAGAAACATCTTGCCGACATAGCCGCAGTGACGGCTACTGGCGAAGGACTGCTTGCTGAACGGGATGCTGCCGTCGCCGCCCGAGGTGCTCTGCGAGCTGAGAGGGATGAAGCGATTGCTGCCCGAGACTCCATTCTCCAAGATCATGACGAGCTCGTCGCCAAGTTCGAAGAGCTGGAGAAGCGCAGCTATGAGGAGACCACCCGAATGCGCCGCCGAGCCAAGGGCTTCTGTGATACATTAACCGAAATGGACCTCCTCCTTGGCCGTGAGTCTTCCTTGTTGCCGAGTGCACTTTCCGGTTGCTTTCTTCTCTTATCTTATTACTCATGCTCTTCCTTCTTAATGCAGAAGCTTGGCCCGAATCTGAAGCGGCTGCTTATGCAGCTGTCGCCAAGTCCCGAGAGGATACCATCGCCGCTGGAGGGACCTGTGACCGTGTAGATAACGTCTGGACCCGGCATGAATATCTGATCGGCACCCAAGCCCGCATTCCTATTATCCAGGGAATTGCCCTATCCTTCAAGCTCGGAATTCTAAAGATTGCTGAAGCACTATGGTCGCCGACTGAGCTCAAGGCCGGACTCCAGAAGATGAAGAATGCTGCCGACTCCTCCGCCGAGACCCGTAAGGCAGACACTCAGGATGAAGAGGATTCTGACCAAGGGGACACTCCGAATGCCACCACTGAGAAGACTCGGACTCTCCTTAAGGCTATCCCACGTCGGATCGACGTTCTGCTGAATTCTGCCGAAAGGACTGGTGCGGAGACCGCTCTTCAGACTGTGCTGTCTTGGTACCCTCAAGTGAAGCTCTCCCAATTGTACAGCCTTCGAGACAATGCCTCTGACCTTCTTGAGAAGACCTACGTCTAAGTCAATCGGCTAGCCAGCACTATGGTGAATTGGTTTTCTCCCTACGAGTATACTCCGTATCTCGACCAGGGAGGGAAACCGCTCCCTGCCTCTACCATCTCTGGCCTGGCCGAGGAGCTCTCCGATAGCGGCTCATCTCAGACGTCTCCGAAGTCTAAACAGACTGGTGCTGCAACTTCTGAAGCTCAATCGGACCCGTCTGCTCCACCTTCTAGCTCAGTGCCTCCGACTGCTTAAGCTATGTTATCTTTAATTTGTATTCCGACTGTCCGCTTGTAAGACATATTTTTAATTCTGTCGACACCTACTGGGTGTGACTTGGATGTAATGACCTTATTCGGCCTTGGGCCTGTTACTTTTGATACAATCCGATTGCTTGTTTGTTACTTTTGCATGTGCGATCAACTTTGCGTCTTTGTCGGTTTCCTTGCATACACCCTGTGCAACTTGCATGGTGCGTCCAACATATCCTCGAACGTGTACTTGGGTTTCATCTGCCCTGGGGGTCTTACATTTGGTCTCATCTTCCGACTGCCTCCTGCAGCCGCTGGATCTTCCTCATTCTGAACGGCAGCCACCTGCCGACTGCCATACTGAGTATCAGGATGTTCGTCCTTGCGCTTGCCGTTGTTCTGCTGGCTGTTGTTGTTGTTGTTGTTGCGATTGTTCTCTCTTCTCTCCTTCCGACTGAGGCCTTGGTTCCCTGTGTCCGACTGCGGAACCCCTGGTGACTGGATCACCCCTCCAACTCCGAGTTGGATAGGGCGCATCGCAGAATCGGACATGGCGAACGCATTTTCCACCTTCATGAGCTCGGCGAGAGACGTGAAGTCTTTGCGGAGCAGCTTGTGCTTCAACATTGAATCAGCCAGGCATCCATCAGTAAAATACTGAATGGCCTGGATCTCATGGACTCCTTCGCATGAATTCTTCAGCTTGATCCACCGAGATAAGTAATCTCGGAGGGGCTCGTCCTTGCCTTGCACACACAAAGCTAACTGCCGCGGGAGGTTGGGCCTCTCATACGTGCTTGTGAAGTTGTGGATGAATGCGGTCGTGAAATCCTCCCAGAAATTCACACTGTCCTTGGGCAAACTGTTCAACCACGTCCGCGCTGAGCCCTGCAGCATGAGAGGTGCATAGCGGACTGCTACACGCCGATTGCCTCCTGCAATGCGGACTGCCGTCAGGTAATCGGACAACCAATCTTCCGGTTTCACCGAGCCATTGTACTTGGGGGTGTCTCTCGGCAACGTGAAGCCTTTGGGGAATCTCTCCGTCCGAATGCGGTGACTGAAACATGATGGGCCAGCTTCTCCTTCTTCGTCTTCCTGAGCCTCCTTCTCCAGGAGCTCAATGCGATGCCTTGCGTCGTTCTGGCCGATTTGGCGAGGGCCAAGTCGGGTGCTGATTGCTGGTCTTGGCGCCGATTGCTGCGGCATGTCATGGCGCTTGCTGTTAACAGCCGGCTCTTCCATTCTTCTGCTTGCTGCTGGAGGTGGCCGACTGCTTCTGACCTTGCTGTCGTGCCGAGATGGTGCAGGTTGATGCCTGTTCTGGCGCGATGCATTCGGTCGCTGGCTCGCTCCCGCATTCGGCCTCACAGTTCCTCTTGACGCCTCTGGCTCAGCATTTTGATTGCCCATTGCTACAAGCCTCTGCTCTTTTGCGGCCGCTATCAGCTCACGCATTCGGCGCGACTGTTCGCGCCGCTCATCTCCTTCCAATTCTTCCAGCTCGAGCGCTATCTGCTCGGCTGCTCTCAAGTTCTTGTCCGGTGTGCTATATGCTGGCCTCTGGATGAATGCCGACTGCGCTGGTTGCTCCGGTTGCACCGGCCTTCTCGGACGCTCCGGCTGCTCAGCCCCTGATAGCTGCTGGTTGACTGCTCTTCCTCGGCTTTTCAGGTCTTCCAGGACTGCGGGCTCAATCGGCCGGCGCGGTCCTGCATGTGCTGCATTGTACTCCCTTGTGATGGCCCCCAGCCGACGCTCTTCTGCCAACACTTGCTCAGCCCTGCGAGCCAGAGCGAGCCGTGCTGTTTCCAGCTCGGTATGCACCTGCTCCGGATCACCATTCCTGTTCACGGGTGTGTATAACACATCCCGCAACGCACTGGTGCCGATTCGCTCTGCCGCATCAGCTACTTCCTTGGCCTTCCTTGCTGCGCTTGCCGGATCACGATTGGTCGATGAGGATGCTCCCGCCATCATGACAGCGGCGTGCAGTCGGCCCTCCTCTTGGCCAGGCGCTGCGACGCAGCCCCTGGTCGAGAGCGGGTCTGTAGCACACGAGAAGATGCGGATGTCTCTGGGATACGCCTCAGGGAAGCTACCGATGAAGAGGTGATGACTTCCCACCTGCAGCGACACTCCGGGCGGCAAGGGTGCTCCAGCCCTGTACCGCGCCGAGTAGTCCACTACATAATCGATTGCCCCACGCCTTAGAATCAGGCCGGAGGCGTGGCTACCGCTTGACGCAGAGGAAAATCCCGTCCGGATCTTGACTCTAGTCGACGCCTCGGTCTGCCCCACGGTGGGCGCCAACTGTCGTCGATATGTGACGGCAGATGCCATGGGGATGGCTAAAGTGAGGGGAAGACACGAGGGAGAGAATGTCGATGGTGCCGGAATCGGGTTGGGCACAAGCACGGTGACGACACCACGATGTACCCAGGTTCGGGGCTCTCCGGAGAGATAACACCCTTACTCCTGCTTGTCTCTTGTATATCAATGAAGGGACTACAATAACTGCTCTTCTATCTTCTCAGGGGAAGGAGTACACCGCCGCCGCGGGCAAGGTCCTCTCCTGCTTCCCTGAGGAGTGACTACATGCAGTAAATGAACTGAAGGGGGAGTGAGTTAATGAGATCTCAGGTGTAGCGTCCCTCGCGCAGGAGGGGGTACCCTGGCTCTTATAGTGTGAGTCCAGGGTACTATGGTAACTTCATTACCGAATGAGCCCAACCGTCATCCTCTAATCGGCCTGGGCCCACCGACTGCTCCTCTCCTGGTGACCCGGAGCCTACGAGCGGCGGCCCATGCTGCTACCTTGTAGAACCTAGGAGTGAACAGTGGAGCTAGGGGGTGCGGTCTTGTCGGCCTGTCCGCGGAATCGGCGGGGAGGTCGACACCGTATCTCCAGCAAATCCTCGACGTGACCTGGCCTTCCTGCCACCCAGATATCTCGGGATATGGCATTGATGACCTTGTAATCATACCCCCGACTGGGTGGTAGGTTGCTCCGATTGCGCTTGGACCGACTGGTGGTTCCTGGTAGGGTCGATTGCTCTGGGCAATCGGCCTTCTAGGAATCGGCCTCGGTCCAGCTGCGGACCAATCGTATGATCGTCTTTGGTGAAGGGTGGACCGATTGCGCCTGGGCCGACTACTGGCATTTGGTATGGTCGATTGCCTTGGAGCAATCGGCCGTACCTCTGCCTAGCTCGGCCCAGCTGCAGCCCAATTGGTCCATCCTTGTCTTGAAAGCTTGCTTCCGCTTGGGTTAGCCTACCCGGGTACCAATCCCCCGACAATAAGTCTCAATTTTACTAAGTTAAAATGTTCTAGTGTTGGGGGGGGGGGAAGAAAGAAAAAAGATGGAAGGAAAAAGGAAAAAGAAAAAGGAGAGGGAAAAAGAAAAATAAGAAGAGGAGAAGAAGAGGGATAGAGGAACACAAAAAAGAGGAGAAAAATAAAATGGAAAATAATTTTTTTGTTCATCTTATTTTTTTCTGTTTTATAATTAGTCTTAATTTTACTAAGTTAAAATGTTCTAGTGTTGGATAAGAAAAGAGTAAGAGAAGTAAAAATAAGGAGAGGGGAAAAATAAAAATAAGAAGAGGAACGAAGGAGAAGAAGATGAGGAAGAAAAAAAAAGAGGCCTCTTTTTTGGAAAATCGAGAACGAGAGGGTGTCGAGGATCGCCGTGCGGGTCGAGTCGTCGAGGGGTCGCAGACGGTTCGAGGGGTCGACAGGGTCATCACCGAGAGAGGTCGTGGGTCGATTCGTCGAGGAGTAGCAGAGGGTTCGAGGGGTCGAGAGGATCATCGAGAGATCGAGGTCTCGAGTCGTCGAGGGGTCGAGGGGTCGCAGAGAGAGGGTTTGAGGGTCGTCGAGGGTCGAGGAACGCCGAGGCAGGTCGAGAGAGGATGCATTGTGCGAAGTTTTCGATCCAAATCCATGGCTAGCTATCTCATGTTTGTATATTAAGTGTCATATGTTGTACTCCCTCCGATCCATAATAAGTGTCGCAGATTTTGTACTAAGCTAGTACAAACTTTGTACTAGATGAGCGACACTTATTATGGGTTGAAGGTAGTAATATTTTGCAGAAACTATGGACGATGGTCGAAGAAACTTAGAAGAAGAAGACGTTATGGGTGAAATCATCCGCGAAGGAGCAAAAGGACCGTCGGTGGGCGACGACATCCAAGAAGGACCGGGACCGTCGATGGGCGACGACATCGAGGAAGGTGATGTGACCTTGTCGTTTCTGAATGACACCGATGGTCTGGAAGGAGAGAGTGAAGCAGGCTCCGAGGATGAATAAATAGACCGTGATGACGACTACGATGAGCGAACGGAGGAAGGAGCTGTTGCAAAGTCCGGCGAGGTATATATATTAGTATATATAGCATGTGCTGATGAGACTAGCTAATTGAATTGATGCGCACATTAATTGTTTTGGTATGTAGACATATATATTAACTCTCTTCTTTATTCTTTTCTAGCCCTCCGTATCCGGTTCGAGCCAAAGTTCGGTAAGGAGACGAGGCCCAAAAAAAAGGTTGGGCCCGGATGAAAAGTTCACGATCACCGGGATCAGGAATGATGGCGAACCGATTGAACCCAGTCGGACCAAGGACGCATTTGCTGCTTAGTGTGGGGTCCTCGTTTAGGACTTTATCCCGATCAGCATCCACCAATGGAATAAGCCGAAGAGCGAAGACCCTGAAGTGTCTTTTGTCACCGATAGACAGAAAGATGAACTTTGGAACACGCTGAAGGCAAATTTCATCCTACCGCCAGAGGAGGATCAGGAAAAGCCAGTTATAGAGCCATTGACCAAGACTCATGCTCTTAAGAAGATGGCAGAACTATTCAGGAGGTGGAAGAATGACTTGAAAACAAAGTTTGTCGACAAAAATGAGACTCCAATATTCACCCGTCAATATGAGAAGATAAAAGATCACTGGGACGCATTTGTGGCCCACAAGAAATCGGAGAAGAGTAATAAGATGTCAGAGACAAACAAGCTAAATGTTGCAAAGAAGGAGTTTCACCATCGCACGGGGTCAGGTGGCTACCTCAAAGCCATCCCGTCGTGGGAGAAGGCTGAGCATGACCTGATTGAAAGAGGGATCACACCAGAGACATTGTTCTGGTCACAGCGTGGAAATACTTGGTTCTTCGGGGCTGGGGGATCATTGGACCCCGAAACAGGGAAGTGCGCTTGTAATAATAACAAAAAATTGGACGCAAAGGTACAAAAGCTTCGGGAAAATTACGCCAAATCGGCGAAAGGGACGTTCGTTCCCGACAGAGAGAACGATGAGCTCACAGACGCCCTCGGTAATCCGGAGCACCCAGGACGAACACGGGGCACGACAGGCTCCGTTCCGTGGAAGTATGGATTTCCCGACGCAGGCGGTTATAAAAGTCGGGAAAGTAATAGGAAAAAGGAGCTCGACGAAATGCAGCAACTGAATGCAAGAGTAAAAGCGCTAGAGGAGAGGCATCGAGTTGACGAAGCTACCCAAGAAGCTACCCCACCATCTCAGCGGAGAAGCAGCGTGGCTTCCATCGAGCTTGTTGTTGCGCAGCCTGAGTTGACGGCTCCCACCAGCTACCCCGTGGATGCTATCACGGAGACTCAAGATTGCCAACTTCTGGCGAAATTCGCGCACCTCACACCCAAGGCGGCTAACGGCAATGTTCTACCTCCTCGCGGAGGAACTTTTCACTCTCGTCCGATTCCACAAGGCTATGCCGTTGTGATGGTCGATGAAATAGTTGAGGGATATGAGGAGCTCGAGCTTGACTGCCCTACCGGTGATGGGGACATTCGCTTGAGTCAGGCTCTAAAGACTACATGTCTATGGCGGAAGGAATTAATCAAGCTTCCGAACTGGACGGCGTGTGATCATCAGGTACCGCCTCCTTCTCCGCCTCCTTCTTCGTCTGCGCCGGCGCGTCCCATCGGTCCGCTTGCTTCTTCGCCTGCACCGATGCATCCCATCGACCCGCCTCGTCCTCCACCTCCATCGCCTGCGCCGGCGCGTCGCATCAACCCGCCTCCTCCGCCTCCTCCTTCGCCTCCTTCGGCGCGTCAGCAAGGGCAGAAGAGAGCTGCCCCCCCGCTCCGGCTGCTCCGGCGCGTAATAAGCAACAAAGAAAGACAACCGCCGCTGCTCCGACGTCTAGCGGTACATCCAGCGCCGCCGGGAGGAAACACCAATACGGTCCAGCATCTATCAAGCCTCTTGAACCGCGGCCATACGATAGGAGTGTGGAGGAAAACGCGAAGATCGTTAAAGGAGAAGTAGATGCATTTTTGAATAAGAAAAAAAATGCACCTCCGAACAAGATTATTTTAGATCCGGAGATAGTGAACCTGATGCGACCACCACCGCCTCTGCTGGATGACAACAATGTCCGCATTCTTAAAAAGACAATGAAAGAAGCGCGAAAGAATAGAACCACTACAGCTGACAAAAGGAGACCAGTAAAAAAAGTGAAAAACATTCCCCAGCTCGGCGAACAGGCGAAACAATCGTTAGCCCCGTTGAAGGTGTTTAGCGACGATATCGTCCACGTCGAGGGGATGGCGCCCGGTAATAAAATTGGTGATTACCTGTCCGCTGATATACAGTTTGAATCAATGGAGGAAGTATACAAATACCGGTACGGGCATCCTCTCGTCAAACCTGGTACTCCTCTAACAACTATGATGCGAAGACTCCATAATTGGTACCTGGATTGCTGCAAGTCGTCTGGCGGTCAGGATAATTTGTTCGTTATGGTTAAAGAGAATCAGGACGACCTCGTTGCAATTGAGCTGGTGCCTGTTCAATTTGAGGAATTATTCCAGCTTTACAATGCAATGGCCATCGATAAAGTAATCGTCACTTGCTACTGTCTGTAAGTTACCACTTCTTTAATTAAGTCTCTCTCTATATATACAGCTCAGCTCTTTCATCATGTACAAATAATTTATCCTCTATATCATGCATGCAGATTGAAGATCGTCGAACGCAAGAAAAAAGGAATCGACAATATTGGGTTCATTAACTTAAATATATTTGATCCATTCGTGGTTAAAAATGAACCCGCGGTACGAGTCCAACTTGCTAAAATCTTTGCTTCAACATCAAAACAAACAGAAAATACTCTTTCCTTACAACTTCAAGTGAGTGTTATACTGTCTTGTGCATATTCGGTTTTCCTTAATACTCGAGGTTATATTAATGTAATTGATGAGTTATTCATGCGTGCACATCTTCCACTATGTTCTCCTAGAGATTGATGTTGATAACGGAGTATTAACCGTCTTAGACTCAAGACGAAAAGAACGCAATGAGTATGCGGAGATCATTGAAATGCCCAGGAAGTAAGTTCAATCAATCATATATCGGCAACTTTGTTCATTTCCTGATATCAGGTAATAATAATTTTTTTGTGTATGGCAGGGTTTGGAAATAGTTCACCCAAACAATTCCGAGAGTAGTGCCGAAGGAACTGAAAATTTCATACCCGAAAGTAAGTACTACTATAGCTAATTCCGCGCATCTCCCATTCATTCTAACTAGTCGTTTCATCAATACCATTTATAATGCTTGATTATCAGTTTGATTAATTGAACTCTATTTCTCGTAAAGTGGATGTATCACCCAGAAGGGACTAATCTTTGTGGATACTACATTTGCGAGTACATCTACAACGAGACGTTCTCTAAGAAAAGCGGCCACTCTAAAAAAGATTTTGATGTGCGTAAGCAACACTATATTCACAATTTTAATTTGTGTTGAGTTTCATTCATATAATATGCATGTATTGACCCCCTTCTTCAAATTAGCTTTGGGAGCTTCAGGAACAACTCCTACCAGAAGATCGCATAAAAGCAATTCAAGAGGAATTGGCGGGATTCTTTCTTGAGCACGTCCTCGATAAGAAAGGAGAATTTAATTTCAGTTGTGGAAATTGAGTTCAGATGTTAGCTAGGGATAGATATCCGAAAACTTGTTGTTCGACCAATCTCTCGGGGAAGGAGTGTCGATCACTTCTCTCTCTGTATATATATGTTCATGACGATTATCGATCTTCTGTACTTATATTAATGGTTTCTTCATTTGCTTAATAGCTAGCGTGTCGAGTCCTCTCTATACGTATAGTACGTAGCGTGGACCAAGAACGAAGATAAGAGAGTACACACCTTTCTTTATTAGCTAGCTAAAACAATATATGAAACCCCTAAATTAACCCTGCAAAACCCCCTAAACCCCCCGCCCCCTTTCAAAAAAAAAAACAAAACCCAGCCACTGAAATGTTGCCGCGTGGATGTCCTTTGGCCCCGGTTGGTGGCACCAACCGGGACAAAAGGGCCTCCCGCCTGGGCAAGCCACAACGGCCACGTGGAGGCCCGTCTGTCCCGGTTCGTCATGGCCGTATCGCGGCGTCTTGACCGACAACGTTCCGACGGGGACGCAATCCCGTCATATGAGCACGATTGGTAGTTTTAAATTATGGTTTATTTAGATCAAGTTTTTACTATTAATTATTGATCATGACCTTTATTTTTCTATGGGCTAGCTGAGACAACAAGTGTTGTACCTTATCTATCCGATTTTCTTGTGGCAACAAACGAGTTTATTGTAGATCTTTTCCTTGAGACGATTCTCAAAGACGTTGTTTCATAAATTGCAGACCAGTGTATTTTAGCAGACTAAATGTGCTAATTTTAAAGATAGTCAATCATGGTAGATTTCTTAAAGGTGTTCACTTGTGCTGAAGTGGACTAAATGTATGAACATTTTCAGAAGCGACAGTAAGGTTTGTATCTTTGGTTCGACAATTGCCTTAATATTGTATATATTGTGAAAATTGTTCAGAGAATCATATGATTGGTATACCCATATCTCAACTTTAGTTATGGTAACTCAGCTTCCAAAGCAGCTTAAGATCATAGGAGCATCATCCTGTGGTACCAACTAAAGAGTGGCAACAAGAAGTAAAAAGTAA
Source organism: Bromus sterilis (assembly GCA_950022295.1). Taxonomy (NCBI): domain Eukaryota; kingdom Viridiplantae; phylum Streptophyta; class Magnoliopsida; order Poales; family Poaceae; genus Bromus; species Bromus sterilis. The sequence goes on from OX465596.1 coordinate 15,323,430, forward strand.
GCAACAAGGACCCTCTCTGACAATAAAACTCTATTATCTGTACCATTTTCTTTGTTGACTACTTGTTGACAATGGCTCTTGCATTAAGTCTCTTGTATTAGTATTTGGACCACTAGCGCACTTGCTGCCACCTGGGCTATAACTTTGATTGGCTGACGATTTGTTTTCCAGGTTGATTTCAAAGTTACACCTATTTCCTGGGATGAATCATCTTGATGTGGCTTGTGGAGCGGGTAAACACTAATGCATCTGTGACCCTCCTTTTCAATATAAGATGTGGCTTGTGGAGGTAACCATATATTTACCAAAAATACTACCATTCTATTATCAAATTGGACATGAATGGAAAATTTAACTTGTTTCATGTGGCCATATATGTACTAATGAATATTATTTGTTTTAGTGAAATTGTAAATTACCCCTTCATTTTTCCTTCCTTTTAGATGCTTTTGTTTGCATTAATGTCACTATCATGTGTTTTTATGTGTTATTCTCGATGCATTTTATGCTTGTCCATGGAAGATCATGTAGTTTGTTGGTTTTATTTTATAGTTTGTTTTGACTGTTGTGTATGTTGTCATACCAAGCCGGTTTCTATGTGAAAGCTTTTATTGAGTCTGAAATTCCATCAATTAGAGACTCATATATGGGTTGTTCGTGCAAACTAAATTTATATAGTATATTTACAACGGGACAACAAACTTAGACAAAACAACCAAACAATTCAGAATTCAGAATTTATATTGGTAATGCTCCCCCGTGTGTGTTTCTCTGAACAATTCAGAATTTGTACTAACCAAACCATTCAAATACATGCTTCAGCTAGATTTTCCTTCATATTTCACCATGTTGGTAAGATGAAAAATAAAATATTATAAAGTCTTATGAAAATCTTATGAGGATGTATAAAAACTGAACATAGTTTGATCATGCACTTGCCGACCTAAAAAAAATTGAACCACAATGACACATGTGTAAAATAACTAAGTGCATATTGGATGCTATAGACCTTTTTTTCAACAACAGAGTGAATTTTTCACCGTATGTTATCATAGGCTTATCATTCTATAAACCAAAATGGTACACCTACGTAATTTTCTGAGCTAAACTTACTTAAGGTTTCTTCTCAAACACAACGACCCCCCCCCCCCCCCCCCCGAATCCGCCAATTCAGCATTTACGTAGGTGTAGCAAAGCTCTTCTATAAACTGGGTTTCCGAAATTATACAGACGGTGTACCATTTTTTGGGGGAAGACGGTTTACCTTTTTTTTGCAGGAAGACGGTGTACCTATTAATACTTGATTAAATATTTTTTTCTCCAGCGGTTAGGGACCCAGAACTGCTCTCATATATTTTTTTTCTCCTGCCGTTTAGGGACCAAGAACTGGTCAGAATTTTTCTCCCGTGGTTACGCGCATTTTGTTTCTGTAGTGCTTAGATGTTAATCACAAGATTTGGCGAGCATCTAATGACCAGGACATGTAATCCAGCGGTCAAAAACTGTGACGACGTGAGAGGGCTAGAAAATTACCTAGTTTTACTATCCTAAATTTGAAGCAAACATTTGCGAGTTAAGGTGGAGAAATTTAAAGCATGATACAAAAGGTGAGGTGAGCTAGATATCGACCTACATCTAGCAAATTAATAAAAATGAAAAGGAGGGTATATAATGAGGGAGGGGACGGGAAGCTATGGATGGGAGCAAAATCTCTTTGCCTCCAGCAAGTAACTCGAGATTTACTACCGAGCTCCATACCGTGGCATATATTGGACGTTTAACAGCAACAATCGATTATAATAATGCTCCATTGGTGACTTTTACCGTGACTCGAGATTTAAGGGCACTCCTTGTCACTGCTAAGGTATATACTACAACCGATAGACATTTAAGGGCACGCACCGCAAATCTTCAAAGACGTACCACTGCCGGATAATTTACAAATCTCGCCAATGGTATGCACTTACCAATGACGAAATGGAATTGTGCTCACCATCAGCAATTTTCCATGTTACAAGTGATGAGCAACATACGTGCATGCTACTGATGATCCGACCATATGATTTTTCCAAGTAGTGGAAGAACTTTCTTTCTTTTAACTAGTATAAGGAAAACACCAAGATAAAAACTGGGGTAGAAGAAATATATTAGTGAAACTTACAAAATAAAAATAGCAGCTGAGGCAGTGTTTTATTTAGCATATAGCATGTCAAATAATACTACTCCCTCCGATCCATAAAAAGTGTCGTCCACTTAGTACAAAGTTTGTACTAACTTAGTATAAAATGTGCGACACTTTTTATGGATCGGAGGGAGTACTAGTCATCACGCGGTGGGGCAGTTGGGATAGCATGGACAAAGCTTTGGGTTGGGATCCCTAACATTACATGAGTGTTGAGCATTATCGAGTTTTGGTGAGGTCGTAGAGTTCTTCGGAGTCACCGAATTGCGCGCCGATCCTTGACTGCTTTCTTCCACTGGAATCGCTGCCACTGCCTGCTCGTGGTGCACGGCAGAGATGATCATCATCAAACTAAGAACCATCACTAGTGTCACAAATTTTGACATGGACACTGTCATTGTCCTTCACAATATACAATAGAAAACTATCTAGATTGATGTAACAGACTAGTGTTCCGTTGCTAATGCATCACAGAAGACGACATATATACTCATCAAGCGGACCTATTTTGGGATAGCATCAATGTGTATCTATATATACCATGCGGCACGCGTGGTACAAGCAAAGACAAAAAAATGTGTATCCATATATTGTATTTTTTAAAGGAAAGTATTAATGCATATAAAATAAAATCTATTTATACTGGCAATGCAACACATCTGTATAGAAATTATGGCGTATTAGATGGCATGTACTCCGTATTATTTACTATGTTATGCATGCATAGTATATATTGAATGCCGCAATTAATAACTACCTATTTTATAATACTAGTATTTTGATTATCTGCGTCATAATCATCTCGTAGATAAGCTTGGTGGCCGCTTCACACCTCTCGTGGGATCCCTTCTCTAAACTGAAACAAATTAATGCTGATTATGTAGGATTTGCCTATTCTATAGTAGCTAATCACTACAAATCAGGAAACTAGTTTTCCAGATTTGCTCATAATTAAACCGCCCATTATTTTTTAGACATAATTACTATATTTTATCTACTGAACGATTTGGTACGTGTGAGGCGGTCGCGCCAGGCCCACGCGCGCACTAGTGATCCCAATTTTGTTAGAATTGTTATATGATAGGTTCTATATCTATGATATTAGAATGTTACGATCTGAAAAAACGCGAGTTACCGTAAAAAAAATGATAATAAAATGCGAGAGGTGCACAACTCTTGCGTCTCTACAAGGGGAGGCGCCAGGGGCACCCGCCAGCGCCGCTAGCAACACCCCCTACTTCACCGAGGGCCCTCACCGCTGAAGGTGTCTTGAGGTGTGGTGCCAGACAGAGTCCACCGTTGGAGCTGGTAGGGCCGCGACCCTGCGTCGGGGTGGTGGCTGAGACCGTCTTCGGTGGAGCCATGAATGGTGGTGGAGGCAGGGCTATGGCCGGTGGTGCTTGGACAAAACCTAGATCTAATTTGGGTGGTTCTCCTGTGTCGTCTACCTAGATATTCTTCGTTGTGTGATAGGACCGGGGCCGATGGAGGGTCATGCTTGCGCTGTCATTAGATTCTCCAGTTGCTGGCCCATGCCCGTTGGATGTGTTCAGTACGACAACATCAGGGTATTAGTCGATGGCGTGGGGGCTATGGGCACGACCTCAATAAAGGCGGCGGTCCTAGGATTTTTCTTACGAGATCTGCTTGACGCTTGCCTTCCTTGATCTCGCCGGAGTATCGAGTTCAGGAAGGCTCCATCGGCGAACTCCCATGGGTGTGTTATGCCTAGAGATTGTTGGATCAGATGGAATTCGGTTGTTCCCAATGGTTTTCTGCCAAGGAGGAAGCGGTGCAAAGCTCTACTATCTGTTGCCATCATGGGAGATATGTTTAGTTACATGGTGAAGTCAGAGGCGGAGAATGTCTTGCTAGTCGAGATTGGAGGACTAGCATTGGTGATTGTAGCCTTTGTGGCGATCATGAACTTTCTTGGGGTTTGGGTTCTTGTTAGCAGCGATATGTAAGTGGGGGATACGACACAGGTGAAGTTCAAAGTCCTACTTTTTAGGGTGAAAATCCAAGGTCTGAAATTAATCTATAAGGCATTGTTTTGAGAGAAGGGATTACCTTCAGTGAAAATCCAAGATCTACGATCGGGTGATGATGGTGCTTGTGCACTGTTTCCCTCTTGGAGGTGTCACTTTTGGAGAACTTGGACTTCATGTGTTGTCTTGGTGCTGATTGTGCTACTGCTGCAAGGACTGGAACTCTATAGCGGGCTTTTTCCTTTTTTTAGCTTTTTTTTGTTGTGTGCATCTGTAATACCATTAGTGTATTGTGTTATTCTAGAGACTGAGTGTAATTGATATCTTCATGATATTAATATACTTCCTTTATAAAAAATGATAATAAAATGCTTCTACGCCGATCTATGTTACTTATCGCTAAAATATATGTATCGAGATGTATTTAAGTGCTAAGTACATTCATATGAGAGCGTGACACAAAAATATTACTATGTCAATCTGCATTACTAATTACTCAAATGGATATATCCAAATGTATTTTAGTGTTACAAGTAATCACGTTTTGCTACACCAGACCAACGAGCTAAAATTTTGACCGGTCAATCGTGCACATCACTAGCCTCTGGTAAAGAAAACAATAATTCTAGAAAATGAGATTATACGCACATATAGTTTACTTTCTTCTAAAGCACATTGTTGGTTTCCTAAAAATCTCATTGTTTGGAGCTCCTAACGGATTGGAGGGTACAATAAATGCACACAAATGCACTTAATGCCTTAAATATGTAAAACGGGCCCTTAAAAATCCTAAAATTTAACGGGGATCCTGTGACGATATGTGTGATTTGCAGGAAAAATCAAGATCGTTCGAACGGAAGGAATGTTTGATTCTCCATGATTCCTAGCGTTTTCTTTACCGAAACCATGATCCTTCATGTGAGATGCCTTCATTTACAAGGCGATGACCTTCGAACCTTTCTCAAATTGGATAATGTTCTATGATGATCTATTTATGGCATACCGTGGCACCATGAAAAGTCTCATCTATTTCACAAATATTTTCCATTTTATGGAATTAAAAAACCATTAATCTCAATGTTTTCGGTTGAGCAATGTGTCCAAGATTTGGATGAAGTTCATTCCAATTTCTTGCGTGAGGCCTACACGTTCAACCGAGATCAAATAATAAGATCTTTAACGCATCTCCATGCAATTTCTATGTACCTGTAGCTCAAATTTGACTTATGGTCGTTAACTGCATAACAATGCATTTAATTCCTTAAACATATAAAACAGGCCCCAAAAAATCCTACAATTTAACGCAGAGCCTATGATGACATGTCTGATTGGAAGAAAAGGAATCAAGGCTATCCGACCACTTTTTGCAACTGATACCGTTGCACACTCATCATTGGCAATAACTTGTACGGGTACCAACATATCGAGGAAAATCATTAAGTCGCCTAAGAGGATCTAGGCATCTACTGCCAGGTAGCTAATGCAAGGGACCAAGATCCCACTCTACAGTCAAGCACATTCTTCGACGTTACCATGTAACAAGGGATTATGTCAGAGATCGTTAAGATTTGCAAAATACATATGAATCTGAATGCAGCAGACCGTTGACGAAACCTCTTTCACAAGTGAAGCATGATCAACACCAAGATACTATAGCTGTTAGATTCTTGTCGAATGTAAACTAGTTTATTTGTATTCTAGTGCAAATGGGAGACTGTTGGAAATGTGCTGTGACGCCCCCAAAATCAGACCGTGTACAGTAATCATACACGCAAGGTACACGATCGAGATCAGGGACTCACGGTGCGATATCACAACACAACTCTACAAATAAAATAATACAAGCTGTTTAATACAAGCCAGGGGCCACGAGGGCTCGAATACAACAGCTCGAGAGCACAAAGTCAGCGGAAGCAAAAGTATCTGAGTACAGACACAAGGTACACATGATATGCCTTAAGAAGGCTAGCACAAAATCAACACGATCGAAAAGGCGAGGCCTCCTGCCTGGGAACCTCCAAACTACTCCTGGTCAACGGAAAACTCGACGTCGTAGTAGGCATCGGGGGTCTTCATGTTGCGGTGGTCGACATTGGGGATCTTCTGCTCCTGGACTCCAACGTCGACTGCAGCGGCCGATCAGGCAAAACATAAAGGGGGAAATAAAGCAAAGGTGAGTATCTAGCATACCCGCGAGTCTTACGTCCGCTACTAAGCATTATGCATTGTATCAACGGAAAGAAGAGGCTGTATATAGTGGACTGAAAGACAGAAATCCAGAGCAAGGGTAAGAAGCTAGGCCTATCGAAGACTAGCATCTTCCGACGATGTCTTGTAGCATGAGAAGAGAATAGCCAACAGTTAATATAACAGTAATGAAAGTAACAATGCAGCAGAAGTTGCTGCAACATTGTATAATAATAAGTTGTATTCATAATTTAACAATGCCTCCGAGTTCCCCTCCTCGACATCCCAGCGAGGAAGATAACCAGGAACCATACAGTTTAATAATAATAGTTTGTAGTGGTAAGATCCAGCTTCAGCATAAAGCGTCCTGTTACCGTGGACACGGCTATTCGAATATATTAATCTTCCCTGCAGGCGTGCACTTGTGTTACGCTACACGCACGGATCTCCAGGGAGGCGGGAACCTTGTTAGGGAACGCTCCACCGAGGCTATCCGACACTTCATAGCCCATCTTTTAAACTCAATAGAGAGGTCATCCGCCGGACTATATCCTATGTACACGGGGCTTTGGACCCTAACCCCGACGTACTCCTGCACGGTGCGAGGCTGTCCGGTGAAGTTAAAGCAAATCCAAATAAGACACCACCGCGCGAGCAAATAAGACAACACCACTTCCTGGCGCAGGCCGCGGTACTGCTGACGTCTGAAGAGTCCTCGGACGACACTACGAAGCAGAGGAGCCCATAACTCGCAATTCCCACGGGTAGGTAGTGCGTACATGGCATATAGCCAACTCAAGACATCTGCCGAACCATTTAGCATTTTAATTAACCTGCGTGACAACCGTTATCGTTGCCTCGACTTAACTGACCCGCGGACAACGACAGCAGCCAGGACCACCAGTACATCGGTGCCTGCCCCGTCGTCCCACCAAGTCACTGCGGTTACCAACAAGGTGAACCATCTCCTTACCTTGTCTCGCGTGTGCTCTTTGAGGAGCTCGACTTTCGTGGTTTGGTAACTCTCGCGGCCAACGACCAGGGGCCAAGCTCACCGGTACACTGGTCGTACCCTCCCTGTCGTCCCGTCGCAATACCACTCGCGGGCACCGTTGGGTCGCCCGACTTCTTACCTTTAAGGACACCAGTTGGTTCGAGTTCCTACCATTAAGTGAAACCAGGAGGTATCACCCTCGATGCCACACTTAAGAAGGTTTGACAGAGACATCAGCGGAATGAACTAAAGAGGTAAACCTCGTATCATCCCAGTGATGCTACGCTACTGAGCCGACGAGAGTGAAATACGAGTCCATTCCAATCGTAAGCCAAACTCGAAGCGACTCGGCAGAGTCTCGCCATTGTAGGTTCCCTAGGGCGTCTGCATTGATCCGTACCTGTTGCATTTGTAATAAACCGTTCCCGCGATCACTCCCAGAGTGATCACGACCCTCTATTCTAAACCTAACTAACAATGCGCAGGGTTTACTGCTGAATAATGCATAAGTAATAATAGGCAGCGTAGGATTAAAGGAAGGTACATCAAGGGCCGACAAAAACAGGCTATGCAATTGAATAGGATTGTAATCGTAGCAGCAGCAGTAACAATGCCTAGTGCAAGAAATGTACGGAAAGATATGCGATATCTGGGGAAGAGAATGGCTCTGCTTGCCTGGAAGCTCGGCTGTCGGGGTACAGTCGTCGACGAAGTAGTCGTACTCGGCAACGATGCAGTTGGCGGCAGCAACGAGGTCTATCGGAGAATAAAAAGGGGGGAGAAACAATAAATACACAGCAATAATAGCAATACAAATACAAGACATCGCAAACGCAAAGTTAACGGTGTTCTAACGCAGTGCCATGCACGTTGCTCGGAGCGGAAATTCATCTGGGGATGAACTACCGGCTCCGGGTGATTATCTGACAAGGTGTCCGGAGGGGGAGATATCATGCCGGAGGTGTCATGGACATCTGACAAGCGTAAGGGGGGTGTATCCGGGTTAGTTGATCTATTCCGAACAACTTTCATTTTCAGAACAAATTTATCCGGAAAGTTTTACCGGCCCCGGTCGTCTGGCAAACAGATGAACCGGAGGGGAAATGTTCCACGTTCGGTATGTTAGAGGGGTGCGGTGGGGGTATGGGTATCGTATCCGTATTCGGTGATCCGTTCTGAGAAACTTTCGTGTACGAAAGTTTTTCATCCGGACAACTTTTATCGGTACCGGGAATTTTCGACAAACGGCCCGAAGGGGGGAATGTCCATGTTCGGTAAGTTAGAGTGGGGTGTTAGACATACGAATAACGTATCCGTATTCGTTATATTTTTCTGATCAATTTTCATGTATAAAGTTTTTTTATCTGAGTTACGGTTTAAAAGATATTGAATTTCAAAGTTTTAAACATTTTTAAACAATTTCTGGAATTTCTTTTATTAATAAATCCAACCTTGTCCAGAACCTTATCCACAACAGTGCTGACATGTGGGCCCCACATGTCAGCCTCACATTTTAATAATTCCTTTTATTAAATCCAAATAATCAGTGGGACCTACATGTCATTGACACACATGCTAACAAACCTTTTTTTAATGCCAGGAAAAATGTTAAATGGCCTGGGGCCCACTGTCATAGACTGTTAGTCAATATTAACTAACAGATTAATTAATCTAACTTAATTAGTGGTGGGGGCCCCACATGTAAGTCTCAGGAGGGATTAAAATTAGCAGCTAACTTAACTAACATGGGGGGTTATATTCTAATTGGGGGATTAAGGGCTAACTTAATTTGGAGGGGCCCATAGGTCAGTGGGTTAGCCCACGACTCACACGGCCATGCTCGCCGGCAAGCCGAGCACGGCGGCCAGGACACGGCGGCGGCCGGAGTAGGGGGTCACGGCGAGGCGCGGTAGCGGTGGCCAAGCAAAAGAGGAGGGGTCACGGGGGCGCTCGGGCTCAGGTCAGGGCGCAGGGAGCACGAGCTCCGACCATGGCGAGCTCAGGCGGGGCGTGCGCACACTGTGGCGCGGTCGGGCGAGAGAACGCGCATGGGCGCACGCGCATGCGGGAGCAGCCAAGGGGGAGCAGGTCAGTGGCGCGGCGAGTGCGCGCACATGCTCGGACATGGCGTACGGCGACAACCGAGCACGGGCTCGGTGCTCCGGCGGGGAATCGATACGAGGAGAAGGGGGAACGGGCGCGGCAGCTCACCACGAGCTCATAGAGGAGGCAGTGGGCTCGGAGAAGACCGGAGCGGCGCGAATCCAGGCGAGGAAGAGGGCGGCCGGCGACGAGGAAGAAGATGTAGGTGGCATCCGTGGGCCGTCCCAGCTCAATTACTCTTGGGTGTTGACGAAGCCGACCCCGAGGATGTTCTTGGACACGTTGGTGAAGCACGACATCGTCGTTGCTCGCGAGTGGCCACCGGCAGTGGCCACGACGATGCGGATCACGCACGGGGAGGAGGCAATTAAAGGCGAGGGGGAGGAGGGGGAGGACGAGCACTGGGGGCTGGGGAGGCTTGGTCTTATCTCCACCGGGGGGGCAGGTGGGAGGGGGGAGGGAGCAGGTGGGGTGGGGGCATGGCCAACAGTGGCCATGGCCCTGTTGCCGTGCGGGGTGGCGGGAACAGGGGAGGGGGAGCAGTTGGAGAAGAAGGGGGCGCCCGAGGTGGGCCAGGCTGGGGGGAGGGGAATGGGCCTCGCCCAGTGGCGGGGTTCAGGTTTTTTTTCTTCTTTGTTTTTGTTTCTTTGAATTTTTCTTTTCTGTTTGTATTTAGTTTAGCTAGGTTTTGATGTTTGTAAAATGTTATAATTGCACCTATATTAGTGTTACACTTTAACATGATGCCACAAAAAGTTTAGCCCACAATAAAATTCATCTAGATTTTATTCAATGCACAAAATATTAAATGGAGCTAATTTTGCTACTGTTTATATTTTTCTGCATTATTTAAATAAGTTAATTAAATGTCATTTATCTTTTTATATGACCTACTGATTATTAGGTATTTAATAAAAATGGTTTCACAATTTTTAGTGCATTTAAAATTCCTACTTGTTTATTAAATTTACCATGGCAATTCAATAATTCCCAAGCATTTATTTTTATTTCATATTATTCCTAAAACACTTTAATAAAATATCCATTTTTATTTTAATCATGGCCCAACGATGGCTAGGCAATTTATTTAATATGTTTCATTAACTTTGGTTTAACTATGATTTCCATTTATATATTAATTTTCAAAACAATTGTGATAACCCCACAACATTGGTTCCATCATTAGCATTGACTTGTGATTATTCACATGGCTAGTTGGATTTGATTTAACCATGGTCAAGTTGATTGACATGCATCCCCAATCCTTGGAGCAAGATTTACAATTCACATTTATTTGAAAATTTTATCAGGGTTGGAATTTCAATGAGCTGTGATGAAAGGTGTTCAAGGCTTGATCATCAACAGTAATGATCACTAACAGAGGAATCACTGTAGTGATTACTGTACTGGATCTGAGGGTGTTACAAATCTCCACCACTACAAAGAATTCTCGTCCCGAGAATTAAAAGTAGTGTAAGGGGTAGAGTTTCGGTTTCGCCTTCTAACAAATCTTCTGGTTCTTGTTGTCCTACTCGAAGAAATTAATCCTTCACGTTGAGGCCTTCACCTCTTTGCATCGGTGCATCTCGATGGGTTTTCATCCTTTCCTCGGGGCTCCATCGCACTCACGAACAGGTTAAGAGGTAAAGCTTAAGGGGGTCGGATCGATACAAGATCAATCAAATGGGGTTGCTCAAGGGTATGGGGTACAAAGTCCTTCCGAGTTTAAGCTCAGGGAAGTACGTCGGGTGAAGTTTTAAGAGGGTAGGCACGCATTCGATGCCGATGACGGATGATGAGAGAAAGGAGGCCCTGATCATCAGACACAAGCACTGAGTCTGATCTCGGGCGGAATATCACAAGGTCGATGACAAGAGTCAGGTTTCGGTCCTGTGGAACTATGGGTTATGGGCCCACCAAGAATAGGGAGGGTGGCGACATGTTATGCGATCGCGACGCAAGGTTGTCAGAGAATAATTTGTCAGCTATGTCAGCAACAATGTCGGTACCAGGGGCCGTGGACATTGAGAACCATTTCCTGCTCGTTAATACGAGGCGGACCAATTGGCAAAGTTCTCGTCCCGGTGGTTACCGAAATGTCATCGACAATGTCAACAAGGGGTTACTGACAAGGTAGTACACCGAGGTGTTTACATAAGCAGGGAATCATCGCTGCTCAGATAATTTATATCACAAGAAAGGTTAAATAGACCAATGGGAGGGAGAATTTGATTGTCTGATCAATCAGACCAAAAGGAAGAGAAAAATGATGATACACAAGTATCACGTGTATAGATTTCCCAAGGAAAAGCAGAGCACGATATAAACGACCAAGTTGTACTGGCAGGGAGCCAAGGGTGTTTGTCGATGATAACACCAATCATCGAGGGCAAGGATGGTATTTCACATGATGAATCCAATTCGACACATGGAAGAAACCATGTAAGATTAGTCGGATAATAATCCACCAAAGGTCGGGTGGTTCGCAAAGAATCTGATGTGGGTATCGACACTCAACCAGAAGGAGAAAGAATGCAAAGGCATCGGATGATAGAAGCATCGGAATAATGCGAGGCTTGAGTACAAGGGAATCGTGTTTTTCAGATTGGGAGGTGGATGCAATCATCCATACGGAATTATCGGTGGCAGGGGATTGCAAAGGCGATGAACACGCAGGTTCTCGGGAATTTATCAGAGAGTAATTATCGGGATCTTCAGGTGAATCAGGCGATCATCGAGAATGCAGAGCTCTCCGGGAGGAAGGAGGTACGTGAACCTAAGTCAGAGTTATAAAAACTTTACCAGCAAGGATAAGAGAGCAGAGTCCCAGAGCATAGGTACGGAGAAAAAGATCCTAATACCAAAGATATCACACGTAGTGACATCGATGTGGGCCCGTAAGCGAAACATTAAGTTAGCAAGTAGTTTTGCAAATACTAGACTCAACTTCGACCAAGGAGTTGGAAGGCGGTGTCCTACAGGCAGTCGGCTCTGATACCAACTTGTGACGCCCCCAAAATCAGACCGTGTACAGTAATCATACACGCAAGGTACACGATCGAGATCAGGGACTCACGGTGAGATATCACAACACAACTCTATAAATAAAATAATACAAGTTGTTTAATACAAGCCAGGGGCCACGAGGGCTCGAATACAACAACTCGAGAGCACAAAGTCAGCGGAAGCAAAAGTATCTGAGTACAGACACAAGGTACACATGATATGCCTTAAGAAGGCTAGCACAAAATCAACACGATCAAAAAGGCGAGGCCTCCTGCCTGGGAACCTCCAAACTACTCCTGGTCAACGGAAAACTCGACGTCGCAGTAGGCATCGGGGGTCTTCATGTTGCGGTGGTCGACATCGGGGATCTTCTGCTCCTGGACTCCAACGTCGACTGCAGCGGCCGATCAGGCAAAACATAAAGGGGGAAATAAAGCAAAGGTGAGTATCTAGCATACCCGCGAGTCTTACGTCCGCTACTAAGCATTATGCATTGTATCAACGGAAAGAAGAGGCTGTATATAGTGGACTGAAAGACAGAAATCCAGAGCAAGGGTAAGAAGCTAGGCCTATCGAAGACTAGCATCTTCCGACGATGTCTTATAGCATGAGAAGAGAATAGCCAACAGTTAATATAACAGTAATGAAACTAACAATGCAGAAGAAGTTGCTGCAGCATTGTATAATAATAAGTTGTATTCATAATTTAACAATGCCTCCGAGTTCCCCTCCTCGACATCCCAGCGAGGAAGATAACCCGGAACCATACAGTTTAATAATAATAGTTTGTAGTGGTAAGATCCAGCTTCAGCATAAAGCGTCATTTTACCGTGGACACGGCTATTCGAATAGATTAATCTTCCCTGCAGGGGTGCACTTGTGTTACGCTACACGCACGGATCTCCAGGGGTGGCAGGAACCTTGTTAGGGAACGCTCCACCGAGGCTATCCGACACTTCATAGGCCATCTTTCAAACTCAACAGAGAGGTCATCCGCCGGACTATATCCTATGTACGCGGGGCTTTGGACCCTAACCCCGACGTACTCCTGCACGGTGTGAGGTTGGCCGGTGAAGTTAAAGCAAATCCAAATAAGACACCACCGCGCGAGCAAATAAGACAACACCACTTCCCGGCGCAGGCCGCGGTACTGCTGACGTCTGAAGAGTCCTCGGACGACACTACGAAGCAGAGGAGCCCATAACTCATAATTCCCACGGGTAGGTAGTGCGTACATGGCATATAGCCAACTCAAGACATCCGCCGAACCATTTAGCATTTTAATTAACCTGCGTGACAACCGTTATCGTTGCCTCGACTTAACTGACCCGCGGACAACGACAGCAGCCAGGACCACCAGTACATCAGTGCCTGCCCCGTCGTCCCACCAAGTCACTGCGGTTACCAACAAGGTGAACCGCCTCCTTACCTTGTCTCGCGTGTGCTCTTTGAGGAGCTTGACTTTCGTGGTTTGGTAACTCTCGCGACCAACGGCCAGGGGCCAAGCACACCGGTACACTGGTCGTACCCTCCCTGTCGTCCCGTCGCAATACCACTCGCGGGCACCGTTGGGTCGCCCGACTTCTTACCTTTAAGGACACCAGTTGGTTCGAGTTCCTACCATTAAGTGAAACCAGGAGGTATCACCCTCGATGACACACTTAAGAAGGTTTGACAGAGACATCAGCGGAATGAACTAAAGAGGTAAACCTCGTATCATCCCAGTGATGCTACGCTACTGAGCCGACGAGAGTGAAATACGAGTCCATTCCACTCGTAAGCCAAAATCGAAGCGACTCGGCAGAGTCTCGCCGTTGTAGGTTCCCTAGGGCGTCTGCATTGATCCGTACCTGTTGCAGTTGTAATAAACCGTTCCCGCGATCACTCCCAGAGTGATCACGACCCTCTATTCTAAACCTAACTAACAATGCGCAGGGTTTACTGCTGAATAATGCATAAGTAATAATAGGCAGCGTAGGATTAAAGGAAGGTAGATCAAGGGGCGACAAAAACAGGCTATGCAATTGAATAGGATTGTAATCGTAGCAGCAGCAGTAACAATGCCTAGTGCAAGAAATGTACGGAAAGATAGGCGATATCTGGGGAAGAGAATGGCTCTGCTTGCCTGGAAGCTTGACTGTCGGGGTACAGTCGTCGACGAAGTAGTCGTACTCGGCAACGATGCAGTCGGCGGCAGCAACGAGGTCTATCGGAGAATAAAAATGGGGGAGAAACAATAAATACATAGCAATAATAGCAATACAAATACAAGACATGGCAAACGCAAAGTTAACGGTGTTCTAACGCAGTGCCATTAACGTTGCTCGGAGCGGAAATTCATCTGGGGATGAACTACCGGCTCCGGGTGATTATCTGACAAGGTGTCCGGAGGGGGAGATATCATGCCGGAGGTGTCATGGACATCTGACAAGCGTAAGGGGGGTGTATTCGGGTTAGTTGATCTATTCCGAACAACTTTCATGTTCAGAACAAATTTATCCGGAAAGTTTTACCGGCCCCGGTCGTCTGGCAAACAGATTAACCGGAGGGGAAATGTTCCACGTTCGGTATGTTAGAGGGGTGCGGTGGGGGTATGGGTATCGTATCTGTATCCGGTGATCCGTTCTGAGCAACTTTCGTATACGAAAGTTTTTCATCCGGACAACTTTTATCGGTACCGGGAATTTTCGACAGTAGCGTATCCGTCTTCGTTATATTTTTCTGATCAATTTTCATGTATAAAGTTTTTTGATCTGAGTTACGGTTTAAAAGATATTGAATTTCAATGTTTTAAACATTTTTAAACAATTTCTGGAATTTCTTTTATTAATAAATCCAACCTTATCCAGAACCTTATCCACAACAGTGCCTCACATTTTAATAATTCCTTTTATTAAATCCAAATAATCAGTGGGACCTACATGTCATTGACACACATGCTAACAAACCTTTTTTTTAAATGCCAGGAAAAATGTTAAATGGCCTGGGGCCCACTGTCATAGACTGTTAGTCAATATTAACTAATAGATTAATTAATCTAACTGAATTAGTGGTGGGGGCCCCACATGTAAGTCTCAGGAGGGATTAAAATTAGCAGCTAACTTAACTAACATGGGGGGTTATATTCTAATTGGGGGATTAAGGGCTAACTTAATTTGGAGGGCCCCATAGGTCAGTGGGTTAGCCCACGACTCACACGGCCATGCTCGCCGGCGAGCCGAGCACGGCGGCGGCCGGAGTAGGGGGTCACGGCGAGGCGCGGTTGCGGTGGCCAAGCAAAAGAGGAGGGGTCACGGGGGCGCTCGGGCTCAGGTCATGGCGCGGGGAGCACGAGCTCCGACCATGGCGAGCTCGGGCGGGGCGTGCGCATGCTGTGGCGCGGTCGGGCGAGAGAACGCGCACGGGCGCACGCTGCGCACGCGCATGCGGGAGCAGCCAAGGGGGAGCAGGTCAGTGGCGCGGCGAGTGCGCGCACATGCTCGGACATGGCGGACGGCGTCAACCGAGCACGGGCTCGGTGCTCTGGCGGGGAATCGATACGAGGAGAAGGGGGAACGGGCGCGGCAGCTCACCATGAGCTCGTAGAGGAGGCAGTGGGCTCGGAGGAGACCGGAGCGGCGCGAATCCAGGCGAGGAAGAGGGCGGCCGGCGACGAGGAAGAAGATGTGGGTGGCATCCGTGGGCCGTCCCAGCTCAATTACTCTTGGGTGTTGACGAAGCCGACCCCGAGGATGTTCTTGGACACGTTGGTGAAGCACGACATCGTCGTTGGTCGCGAGTGGCCACCGGCAGTGGCCACGACGCTGCGGATCACGCACGGGGAGGAGGCAAAGGCGAGGGGGAGGAGGGGGAGGACAAGCACTGGGGGCTGGGGAGGCTTGGTCTTATCTCCACCGGGGGGGCAGGTGAGAGGGGGGAGGGAGCAGGTGGGGTGGGGGCATGGCCAACAGTGGCCATGGCCCTGTTGCCGCGCCTGGACCCCTAGGGCCACTCCCGGCTCCCCCCTTTGGCATATATATCACTCGTCGTCTAAAAACCCTAAAAGAGGGATAGTTTTCGGAGTTCCGCCACCGCTCCGTGGTGGCAACCTACAAAGGAGAAAAGACATCTCCGGCGGGCAGATTCCGCCGGGGAGAAAAACTCCCGGAAGGGGAGATCGTCGCCATCGTCATCACCATTGTCACGGGCATCATCGATATCATCATCAACATCATCCCCAACATCAGCACCATCTTCATCTTCATCCAATCTCACCTCACAAGTCCAACTTGTGTTGTAATCCGTACTATCTATCCTCTCTACTCTACCGGTGTTGATTACTACCGTGTGATGAATGCTATTGAGTTTTGTTGGAGAAATATCATTGTGTCTAGATTATTTATCATCTATTTATCCCCACTGATCATGATCTCTTTTATGTCTTGTGAGTAGTTACTTTAGTTCTTGAGGACATGGGAGAAGTCTAGTTGTTAGTAGTCATATGATGTTGAAGTAATATGTGTTGTTGAATATTTAAGTTGTGTTGTTATTTTCCTAGTGGTGTTGTGGGAGTCGAACACTCAACACTTCGCCTTATTAAGGACCTAGGGGAATGCATTGTGTACAAAGATTGCTTACGGTTGGTTGCCGGAGTGACAGAAACTTGAACCCCAGTTCACACGCTTTTGCACAAGGGAACAATGGATCATCGATCGTATTGCTATGGTTAGGCTTTTGCCTTAATTACTATCTTGTATTTGCGGATGCTTTCAAGGTGTTTAATCCTAAGAGTGCACTTATCTTAGTCTAGAGGGTGCACTAGCATAGATCCACCCACTTAACACTTATCAACACGGCACATAGTACCGATATGGAATATGGCGAAAGCACGTGACTATTTCTCCCGTGTGTCCTCTAGAACGTTTTAGCCTTTATAAGTTCAGTTACTAGGCCTATGCTTTGCTAAAAAGGATCGGGCCACTTGTTACTCTTCAGTGCCTTTTACTTTGCTCACTTTTACCTTTTTGTTGCTTATACCGAAACCCCCTAAAAAGTTATCTTTCAGTTCCTGCAGCTATTTCTTTACCAAAGTCACTTACCAATACCTTCTGCTCCTGGTTGGGTTCGACACTCTTATTTATCGAAAACGCTACAAACGATCCCCTAGAGTTGAGGGTCATCAAGTACTGTTTTCTGGCGCCGTTTCCGGGGAGCGTAGAGATATTAGTAAGTGAAGCTGGTAATGAAGTTTTTATATTTCTGTTTTTTTTTACGTTGCTTCTTTTATCCTTATGGACACCTCTACTCTTGGATCATTGTTTATGGGGAAACGCCCCACAACTGTGGTGGTCACTCCTACCCCTACTGAAATTGTGCCCTACAAAATACCATCTGGTATTATCAATTATGTCCTATCTAATCGTTATGCAGGAGATAGACATCCAGGCGAACACTTGCTATATTTATCACAACTATGTTCATTATTTAAGCTTGCAGGTGTGTCACCGGAATTCATCATGAAGAAATTATTCTCCGTATCACTTATAGGTAAAGCTTTAGATAACTCACATCTACTTAATTGGGAAGAGCTTTTGTCTCTCTTTTATACAAAGTTTTACCCTCTTCATGAAATTCATCGAGACAACAATTACATCTACAACTTTTGGTCTCGCGACTGAGAGAGCATCGCTCAAGCTTTGGGGAGACTTAAATCCCTAATGTTCAGATGCCCTATCCATGAACTCCCCAAAGATATTATACTTACAAATTTTTATGCCAGGCTTTCTCATCCGAATAAGGAGACGTTGGATGCCTCCTCTAGCTGGGTATTTGATGGCGTGGAAGTGGTAATGTCTTCTCGCCCTTCGTTGGTTACCCCAAGTGGAAGGTGAGATGTAGGATAGGAGCAAATTTCCCCTAAGTAGAGGATAGGGTTTGTCTCCCGTAGGACTCCGGTAATGATAAGTAGGTGTCAGCGACGCACCTGACGGGGACTTCCACACGATACAATTAACTTTTATCCCAACGAAGTTCAGAGAGGTTGTCAATCTCTCTGGTCTTGTTATTTACAAAGGGTGAAACACACAAGGGATAATGATAATGATAGCAACTGAAAGTAAATACTGAAAAGAAAATAGGCTTGTAAACAATGATGAGAATATGGACCGGGGTCCCGTGATGTTCACTAGTGATTTCTCTCTCCCAAAAGACGATAAAACTGCTATGCGAGGTAAACAAATTACAGATGGGCAATTGACAGTATTATAAACACACCGAAATGCTAACTATGTTACAAAAGAAAGGAAGAGGCTCATAAGCATGGGCAGTACGCCAAAATAAGTAGACCGAAATCCATCTACATCTACTACTAATCATCCACCTTGAGATATCTATCCAGAACATCTCGCTGGTATTAAGTTGCGAGTCCCACCCAAAGTGTAAATCCAAATCAACAGACAACTGCATTAAAAGAAATTTGTGTAAAGTAAACAATCCTTGCAACCGCGGTTACAAGCACCGTTGTTTTCCCCCTTGTGGCCATAGCACATCCCCTAGACTCATGTTTCTGTCACTCAAGCGTGTCATCAGGGGGCATGTACCCACAATCGAGCATAACGTTCCCTCTTGGAGTTACTATCCACCACTTGGCCAAAGCAATAAACAGCAATGGAGACCATGCAAGAATTACTTAGGAACAAAAATATAAGAGATGAAAACCAAATATATTACTCTATCACGATCTGAACATAATCTCATAATCCATCGGATCCCATCAAACTCAACATAACAACAGCAGAAGAATTACATATGTGCCTCGATCATGTAGGGCATCTCACGAGGTCTAAACCATGAAGAACAAAGAGGGGAGGAGAACATCACATATCTACTGATCACGACCCATGGTCCAAGGTAGACTACTCACGACACATCCGGGAAGCGTCCATGGTGGAGGAGAAGCTCCCGGAGGTCGATCCTCCCTCCGGCAGGGTGCCAGGAAGGGTCCTGACGGTGCTCCCGATCTTGGAAGCGCGGCGGCGGTGGAACGAAGGCGAGATTGCGAAATAGGGTTCTGTCTTCGGAGTTTCCCCGTCACGAGGAAGGGGGCAGCCAGGGGGGCCACCAGGGGTCCAGACGCCCCCTGGCCCCACTTGGGTGCTTCTGGAAGACTCCGTTACGCTGATTTTTTTTCCGATTTTCCCAAATTTTTGGAGCACTTTTAATATGGGGGAAATCTGGAATAGAAAAAAAATAGAAAATAGAAACTGGCACTGGGGTGCACTGAGTTAGTAGGTTAGTCCAAATATGATCAAAAGTATATGAAAGTGTATCTAGATCATAGCAATATCACACAAAACATGCATGGAGCAAACAGAAATTATCGATACGTTTGAGACGTATCAACATCCCCAAGCTTAATTCCTGCTCGTCCTCATGTAGGTAAATGATAACATGCATAATTTCTGTGGTGATATGCTAGCAACCATATAAGAACTTTGAAAATTAAAGCAACCAAGGTATGTAATTCAATTCAATTCAAGTCCCCATAATTTATGTGGTGACATGCAAGAGTTTATATTAGCATTGAAACAAGCAACGAAAGAACATTAGGTGCAAGAGCTCTCGCTGTCCGTGACTCGAATGTCTCCGGATAGGGAATACGAGAAAAAAAGTATTTTTGTGTTGAGAACTCAATCTACTAAAGTTTCACACTTGGTCTTCTTTGGAATCTTATCTTGACTCGTCCCCAGACCACTATCCAGGTACAAGTCAACTTGATCCACTCCTTTTCGACATTTTGAGCACTCATGTAAAGCATGAGCGTAAGCACGGGAGTTGACACTTAGGATGGAAAAGAGATAATATGGTGAAGGAGGAAGACAAAAAGGGTGATAAGAGCTCACATCAATGAGTACAACCATAGGCGAGAAGGCCAAATGATTGATATGATGTGAGGAGTAGGGATTGCCATGCAACGGATGCACATATGAGCTGAAAATCTCTCCAATGGAACTAGTGGTGTGCATCTAACTTTCTCGCTCATGAAGACCTAGAGCTCTTTTGAGGAGGCTCATCCTTGGAATATGCAAGCCAAGTTCTATAGTGTGAAGGTCCCCACATAGCTATATGCATGATCATCTCTATGGAGTACAAGGATAAGAGGGAGTACTAGTGTGGATCTTTCAAAAGTATAGTAGTGTTGCCCTTTCTCTCTTTTTATTTCTTTTTCTCTTTTTTCTATTTTTTCTATTTTTTGGTGGCCTCAATGGCTCTTTCTATTTAACTCTCATTTGTCCTCTTTAGGATCTTTTCTTTTGTCCACTTTGGGATCTTTTCCTCACTTAAGGGCAACACTCTAATTTTTACAAGAGGGTATAGAAGATCTTTCACACTTTACAAGGTACTCAAATCATAAAGAAGATGTAGTTATCATGATGTATGCAATGTATGTCGCTGCCAGTGTAGCAGGAACATTATGACATGAAGAACAAGTCATGAAGACGTGGAAGTTGCATGCCAATATATCTCGGAAAGGTTATGGAAATGCCTTGATAGGTAGGTATGGTGGCTGTTTTGAGGAAGGATATGAGGAGGTTTATGATGACAGAGTGTATCATGCCAAGGGTTTGGATGTACCGGCGAACGTGGACGCCAACTCTCGGAGTGATAAGGAGGCAATGCACGGCACAGGAGAGGCTAGCAAAAGATGAGGAGGTGGAAGTGTCAACTTTCAATACTTACATTAGTCCGAAGAACTCATGCACTTATTATCGGTAACTCTCAATCTAACAAGGAGGTTCACAAAGAGACAAGTACACCGAGGAGGAGTGTATGGGGGTTTGGTTATCCTTGCGCATCCTCGACTCATGGTACGTGATTATACTCTAATGTTCGACCCCTCAGAAGAGTAGTGATCCATCTAGTAGCTAGAGTTCTCAACTAGTTTTGTAGGTTTTTGAAAATAACACACGGATTGCCCAAAATACGACACCTATCACTAATAGGCTAGAGCTCTTGACACCAAAATTCAAACATTACTCACATCAATACCTCAAAACTATTGCAGGTTACTACTGAAATTAAATAGCAACCTCAATTACCTACTTCTCAAAAACAAGACATAACTCAGTGAAACAACCAACTCTCTTAACAAGATAAACATGAAATCTAAAGAGAGTTCCAGCGACAAACTAAACAAAAGCCAAGGCTCTTGCTAAGACAAACTAAGACTAAAACTAGACAGGGCAGTAGCTACGAAAAGATAAAGAACACACAACAGCAAAAAGATAGGCATGAAGAATCCTATGACGTGTTCTAGATTTTGAAAGTGGAGCGTGTTTCTCTCCCACACAAAGTAAGACGGGATATAATTTGTTATGAACAGCAAGCAAAGCTAAAGAAAACTAAAAATAAAACCTAAGAGCGAGACGCTCCAAGCATAGCACATAACGCATGAAGTGATAAAAATATAGTGAGACGAAGGACGAACTGATGATTGTTGATGGAGAAGGGGATGCTCGGGGGCATCCCCAAGCTTGAGCGCTTGACACTCCTGAATCTTCTTTCATCATCTTCCATCGCACACTTGAAAACTCCCTTCATACACAACTCATCATAAGCTGATTAGAGAGGTTAGTACCCTTAATAAATAATTTTTCCCCACTGGATACAAAGATATTCTTGAAGAGCTACCGTTTCTCAAGATTTCCAAAAGGTTTTTGCAAATAAAAAGCAAGCTTAAGGTTTGCAAAAGTTAGGAGAGACAAAACGTGGCAGAATATGTGAAAAACAGAACAACAGGTAGTAAAGAATTTTTTAGGGGTACTTCTGCAACTCGAATCAAAAAACTCAGAACATTCGAAAGTTCCGTGATTGTATAGAGCACGCTGTGTAAAAGATTCAGCTCAAAAATATGAACTGGTGATTTATTATGATTTTTCCCATCACGAGGACAGAATCTGTTTTCTGGACAGCATGTCACAACTTTCACTTCCCTTGTCATATGAAGCTATACTTGGCACAAAGCTTGAAAAATAAAGATACAATGATGTTGCTACAGTAGTAACAATCATCAAGACCACTAAAAACAGAAGTAAAAACATCTTGGGTTGCCTCCCAACAAGCGCTTTCTTTTACTCCTTTAAGCTAGGCATAAGGCAAAAAGAGAATCAAGTTTTATCAAGAGAAAGAGAATAGCTAACCCGTGTAACGGACTCAGAAGGTAACTTGACATTCTTTCTAGGGAAGTGTTCCATCCCCTTTTTGAGAGGGAATTGGAATTTTATATTCCCCTCTCTCATGTCAATGATAGCACCAACGGTGCAGAGAAAAGGACGTCCCAGAATAATTGGACATAAAGGTTCACACTCTATACCCATAATGATAAAATCGAAGGGAACATAGTTGTCATTGACAATGATAAGAACATCTTCGATCTTCCCCAAAGGTTTCTTTACGGAAGAGTCGACAAGGCGAACACCAAAAGAACATGAATCAAAAGGTTTTAATTCAAACATATCATACATTCTTTTGGGCATGGCGGAGGTACTAGCTCCCACGTCACATAAAGCATAGCAAGAGAAGTTATTTAATTTAATTTTGATCATAGGGTCCCAACCATCATCTAGATTCCTAGGTATGGAGGCTTCTATACTAAGCTTCTCCTCCCTATCTTTGATGAGAGCATTTGTGATATGCTCTGTGAAGGCAAGATTAAGTGTGCTAGTGTGGGGGTCTCTAGACATTTTGTGTAATAAGCTAATAACTTCTGAGAGGGTGCAACTATCAAAATCAATATCACTACTATCAAAGGTGGTACTAGTGTCATCTAGGCTCACTTGTTTGAAAACCTCTATGTTCATAGGAGTTTCTTCTTCTACGGTTGAGGTATTAGCATCACCATTAATAGGTCCAATGGGACCAGGGCTGCATTGGGTGCTAATAGTTTTGGTGTCCTCAACAATTTGGATAGTGGCAACTGTGTGGTGTGTAGGAAGGCTCTTAATTCTATCCTCTTCCTTTTTTTCTCTAGCCCATCTTTCTTTAAGTTTAGCCATCATCCTAATATTTTCATTGATTTGTAACTGTATAGCATTAATAGGAGTGGTCTTGCTCTCCTCAAGGGGAGAGGTTCTAATTTTTAACATCTCAACATCAAGGGCTAAGTTGTCTACCTTCAAACAAAGATTATCTAATTTAGCTAGTTTTTCTTCCACATTCTTGTTGAAGGCTTTTTGGGTAGTGATGAAGTCTCTAAGCATACTCTCTAGTTCAGAGGTGGGGTTCTTGTTGCTAGGGTAAGTGTTGTTGTTCCCATAAGTGGATGGGACGGTCTAGGATTACTAGCAAAGTTGCCCCTATAAGCATTATTATTAAAGTTGTTTCTAGCAATGAAATTCACATCTACTTTTTCCTGAGCAACCAAAGAATTTAAAGGAACATCATGAGGATCAATAGAGGGTTGCTTGGTAAGTAGAGACATAATTAAATCAACTTTATCATTTATGGAGGTAATTTCCTCGACAAAATTTACCTTCCTACCTGTTGGAGCGCGTCCGGTGTGCCATTGGGAATAGTTGGTAATCATCTCATCAAGAAGTTTTGTGGCATCACCAAGTGTAGTTTACATAAAGGTTCCTCCCGCGGCCGAATCTAACAGGTTCCGCGATGTAAAGTTCAAGCCTGCATAAAAAGTCTGGATAACCATCCAGGTAGTCAAACCATGTGTAGGGCATTTCTTAACAAGATATTTCATATGTTCCCAAGCTTGGGCAACGTGTTCATTATCCAATTGCCTAAAATTCATAATGTTACTCCTCAATTGGATAATTTTAGCAGGTGGGTAATACTTCCCAATAAAAGCATCTTTGCACTTATCCCAAGAATCTATGCTATTCCTAGGCAAACATTGAAACCAGATTTTAGCTTCGTCCCTCAAAGAGAAAGGAAAAGGCTTGAGCTTAGCAACATCACCTTCTACTTCTTTATACTTTTGCATATCACATAATTCAAAAAAATTATTCAAGTGTAAAGCAGCATCATCTCCAGCACCAGAGAATTGATCTCTCATAACAAGATTTAGTAAAGCAGGTTTAATTTCATAAGAGGTAGCTGAAGTGGCAGGTGTGTGATACGTCCCCATCGTATCTATAATTTCTTCTTGATCCATGCATATTTTGTGTGATATTGCTATGATCTAGAGACACTTTCATACACTTTTGATCATATTTGGACTAACCTATTAACTCAGTGCACCCAGTTGCCAGTTCATGTTTTCTGCTGTTTTTATATTTCATGTTTTCCGGCCATTAAAAGTGCCAAATAAATTCCGGAAAAATTATATAAAAATTCAGCATCCCGGAAGCTTCCCGGAGAACCAAGGATGGAAGGGAGTGGACCCACCAGGGCCCTAGGAGGGTCCCTGGCGCGGCCCCCCATAGGGCGTGCCGGGAACCCTCCTGGCTGCCCTGTGGCCCCCCTCGGTGCCCCCTTTGGCTCCTATTTATTCTCCCGTCGTGAAAACCCTGATCCCAGACCACTTTTCTCCAAAAGCAATTCTGATCTCCACCGCCATCGCCAACAAGCTTCGGGGGACCAGGATTCCTGTGCCGGCACCCTGCCGGGACGGGGAAGTGCCCCCGGATTCATCTCCATCGACGTTGCTTCCTCCCTCCATGAACCGGGAGTAGTCCCTCGTCGGGGCTAAGGTTTCTACCAGTAGCTATGTGGTCAATTCTCTCTCCCATGATGTGATCTTTGTTATGATCATAGGTTATGTTAATCTAGGGTGATCCCATGATATTTACCCTTCCTCTATGTATTGGATTGATGTACTCAATTGATCTTATCTAGTATAATCCCCGACACCATGGTGACAACGGTCTATTGGACATGGATTAGAAGAATATTTTCTTAAGTGATTTCCTCTTTTGTGTGTTGATTGAAGATTGAGAGTCTCTTGGTGCTTGTATTTGACTATCCTTGAGATATGTTGTGGTGATTGTGGTACTCTCTTTGGATGGCCGCGGTGACATTGGGAAATCCATAGATTGAGAACTACGAACTCTGAGGTGTGCTTTTGTAGCCCTACATAATTCTCTTCCTCTCTTGACCACAAAGGAATGACCTCCGAGTGCGTCTCCATTGCATGTTTTATGGGAAATATCATGTGATTAGACTATGTTAATGTTGTTGTTAGTTTCCACTAGTGAAAGTATGAATCCTAGGCCTTGTTTCCACCATTGTTATACCGTTTGTGCTCACTTGTGTCACATGTTTGCTTGCTGCACTTTTTATTACAGATTTATGTTACCTTGTTTTGCCACACCTATCACCCATATTTTACCATCTCTTTGCCGAACTAGTGCACCTATACAACTCCTAGTTGTATTAGGTGTGTTGGGGACACAAGAGACTTCTTGTATCTTAATTGCAGGGTTGCTTGAGAGAGACCATCTTCAACCTCTACTTCCCTCAGTTCGATAAACCTTAGGTCATCCACTTGAGGGAAATTGCTGCTGTCCTACGAACCTCTGCGCTTGGAGGCCCAACATAGTCTACAAGAATAGATGCGTGCGTAGACATCAAGCTATTTATAGCGCCGTTGACGGGGAGGTAAGCGTTGAAGGTATATCTTTAGATCTTGCAATTAATTCTTTTTGTTTCTTGTTTTTATTTTCACTAGTTAGGCTTATGGAAAACAACAAAGAAATGAGAGAGCTTTATGAGCTCTACCTGGAATTGGTTCATGAAGTGTTTGAAGAGAAAATAAAAAAACCTATGGAACTTTATTTGCATACTCTTCATGATTGCAATGTTACTAGTATGTCTTCTTTGAATACCTTTGATGCTAATGATATGAAAAGTTATAAGCTTGGGGATGCTACGTTTGATGAAGATGATCTTTTTAGCCCCCCAAGTTTTGATGAGGAAATTTATTTTGATGATACTTTGCCTCCTATCTATGATGATTATTGTGATGACACTTATGCTCTAAATAATACTATTTTGCTAATGCATCATGATAAGAATGATTTATATGATAGCTATTTTGTTGAGTTTGCTCCCGCTATTACTAATGAGAAGGATTTTGCTTATGTGGGGAGTAATAAATTTTCTATGCTTGTGGATCATGATAAGAAAGTTTTATGTGATACTTATATTGTTGAGTTTTTCATGATCTCACTGAAAATTATTATGAGAGGGGAACATATGCTCATAGATATTTCAATAATATCAAGTTCCCTCTCTTTATGTTGAAGGTTTTGAAGTTGCACTTATTTTGCCTTCCTATGCTTATTGCTTTGTGCTTCAATGAATTATTCTATTGCAATATTCCTATGCATAGGAAGCATGTTAGACTTAAATGTGTTTGGTATTTGCTTCTTTATGCTCTCTTTTGTGCTTCAACTCTTATTCCTACGAGAGCATCATTAAAATCTTAAGCCCATCTTTATGGCTATAAAGAAAGAGCTCTAGGGAGACAACCCTTGTTTTCTTTACTTTCAGTTTGTTCTTTCTGTTCTTAGTGGTCTTGATGTTTGTTACTACTGTAGCAACATCATTGTATCTTTAGTTTTCAAGCTTTGTGCCAAGTTTAGCCCCAGATTGCAAGAAAGTGCAAAAGTTGTGACATGCTGTCCAGAAACAGATTATGTCTGCTTGACGGAAAAATTCATGATAAATCACCAGATCATCTTTTTGATCTGAATTTTTTTTACAGTATGCTCCATACAATTGTCTTTCAGGCGTCTGTTCTGAGTTTTTTGATTTGAGTTGCAGAAGTGCCCCTAAAAATTTCTTTTCTCTCTGCTCTCCTATCAAATTCCCTCTCTTTATGTTGAAAGTTTTGAAGTTGCACTTGTTTTGCCTTCCTATGCTAATATCTTTATGCTTCAATGAGTTATTCCTCTATAAGATTCCTTTGCATAGGAAGCATGTTAGACTTAAATGTGTTTGGTATTTGCTTCTTGATGCTCTATTTTTTTTTCTTCAACTCTTATTCTTATGAGAGTATCATTAAAATCTTAAGCCTATCTTTATGGCTATAAAGAAAGAGCTCTAGGGAGACAACCCTTGTTATCTTCACTTTGAGTTTTAACTTTCAGTTTTTAGCGGTCTTCATGATTGTTACTACTGTAGCAACATCATTGTATCTTTATTTTTTCAAGCTTTGTGCCAAGTATGGCCTCATATGACAAGGGAAGTGAAAGTTGTGACATGCTGTCCAAAAAAAAGATTCTGACGGAAAAAATCAGAATAAATCACCAGTTCATATTTTTAGCTGAATTTTTTACACAGCGTGCTCTATGCAATCACGGAACTTTCGTATGTTCCGAGTTTTTTTATTTGAGTTACTGAAGTATCCTAAAAAATTCTTTACTACCCGCTGTTCTGTTTTTCACAGAGTCTTCCACGTTTTGTCTCTCCTAACTTTTCCAAACCTTAAGCTTGCTTTTTCTTTGCAAAAACCTTTTGGAAATCTTGAGAAATAGTAGCTCTTCAAGAATATATTTATATCCAGGGGGGAAAAAATTATTTATTAAGGGTACTAACCTCTCTAATCAGCTTATGATGAGTTGTGTATGAAGGGAGTTTTCAAGTGTGCGATGGAAGATGATGAAAGAAGATTCGGGAGTGTCAAGCGCTCAAGCTTGGGGGTGCGCCCATGCATACCCAATAAATATCCAAGGAGACTCAAGCGTCTAAGCTTGGGGATGCCCGCGTGCATCCCCTTCTCCATCAACAATCATCAGTTCGTCCTTCGTCTCACTATATTTTTATCACTTCATGCGTTATGTGCTATGCTTGGAGCGTCTCGCTCTTAGGTTTTATTTTTAGTTTTCTTTAGCTTTGCTTGCTGTTCATAACAAGTAAGATCCCGTCTTACTTTGTGTGGGAGAGAAACACGCTCCACTTTCAAAATCTGGAACATATCATAGGATTGTTCATGCCTATCTTTTTGCTGTTGTGTGTTGTTTTATCTTTTCGTAGCTACTGCCATGTCTAGTTTTAGTCTTAGTTTGTCTTTAGAAAGAGCCTTGGATTTTGTTTAGTTTCTTGCTGGAACTCTCTTTAGTTTTCATGTTTATCTTTTTAAGAGAGTTGGTTGTTGCACTGAGTTATGTCTTGTCTTGAGAGTAGGTAATTGAGGTTGCTATTTAATTTTAGTAGTAACTTGCAATAGTTTTGCGGTATTGATGTGAATAATGTTTGAACTTTTGGTGTCAAGATATCTAGCCTAT
The DNA here is from genome assembly GCA_950022295.1 of Bromus sterilis. Lineage (NCBI taxonomy): Eukaryota > Viridiplantae > Streptophyta > Magnoliopsida > Poales > Poaceae > Bromus > Bromus sterilis. Next base: position 15,352,110 of record OX465596.1, read on the forward strand.
TAGTGATAGGTGTCATATTTTGGGCAATCCATGTTTATTTTCAAAACCTACAAAACTAGTTGAGAACTCTGTCTACTAGATGGATCGCTAATCTTTTGAGGGATCGGATATTAGAGTACACTCACGTACCATGAGTCGAGGATGCGCAAGGATAACCAAACCCCCATACACTCCTCCTCGGGGTACTTTTCTCTTTGTGAACCTCCTCATTAGATTGAGAGTTGCCGATAATAAGTGCATGAGTTCTTCAGACTAATGTAAGTATTCAAAGTTGACACTTCCACCTCCTCATATTTTCTAGCCTCTTCCGTACCGTGCATTGCCCTCTTCTCACTCCGAGAGTTGGCGCCCACCTTCGTCGGTACATCCAAACCCTTGGCATGATACGCTCTATCATCATAAACCTTCTTATATCTTTCGTCAAAACAGCCACCATACCTACCTATCAAGGCATTTCCATAGCCTTTCCGAGATATATTGTCATGCAACATCCACCTCTTCATGACTTGATATTCATGTCATACATGTTGCTGCTACACTGGCAGAGGCATACATTGCATACATAATGATAGCTACATCTTTTTTATGTTTGAGTACCTTGTAAAGTGTGAAGATCTTCTATACCTTCTTGTAAAATAGAGTGTTGCCCTTATGTGAGTAAAAGATCCCAAAGTGGACAAATTAAAAGGTCCCAAAGAGGACAAATGAGAGTTAAATAGAAAGAGCAATTGGGGCCACCAAAAAATACAAAAAAATACAAAAAAGAGAAAAATAAATAAAAAGAGAGAAAGGGGCAACACTACTGTCCTTTTGAAAGATCCACACTAGTACTCCCTCTTATCCTTGTACTCCATAGAGATGATCATTTATGCATATAGCTATGTGGAGACCTTCACACTATAGAACTTGGCTTGCATATTCCAATGATGAGCCTCCTCAAACGAGCTCTAGGTCTTCTTGAGCAAGCAAGTTGGATGCACCCCCACTAGTTCCCTTGGAGAGATTTTAGCTCACATGTGCATCTGTTGCATGGCAATGCCTACTCCTCACATCATATCTATCATATGGCCTTCTCTCGCCTATGATTGTCCTCATTGATGTGAGCCTTTCACACCTTTTTGTCTTCCTCCTCCACCTTCTTTCTATTTCGCCTTTTAGGTGTCAACTCTCGTGCTTACGCTCATCCATTGCATGAGAGCTCAAAATATCGAAAAGGAGTGGATCAAATTGACTTGTACCTGGCTAGTGGTCTAGGGATGAGTCAAGATAAGATTCCAAAGAAGACCAAGTGTGAAACTTTAGTAGATTGAGTTCTCAACAAATATATTTTTTCTCTCGTATTCCCATATCCCCCTTCTTGCACGCAAACACCATTTGGAGACATTCGAGTCACGGACAGCTAAGAGCTCTTGCACCTAATGTTCTTTTGTTGCTTGTTTCAATACTAATATAGACTCTTGTCTGTTATGAATTGAATTGAATCACATACCTTGATTGCTTTACTTTCAAAGTCCTTATATGGTTGCTAGCATGTCACCACAGAAATTATGCTTGTTATCATTTACCTACTCGAGGACGAGCAGGAATTAAGCTTGGGGATGTTGATACGTCCCAAACGTATCTATAATTTCTTCTTGATCCATGCATGTTTTGTGTGATATTGCTATGATCTAGAGACACTTTCATACACTTTTTATCATATTTGGACTAACCTATTAACTCAGTGCACCCAGTTGCCAGTTTCTGTTTTCTGCTGTTTTTATATTTAAGTTTTTCTGGGCATTAAAAGTGCCAAATAAATTCTGGAAAAATTATATAAAAAATCAGCGTCCCGGAAGCTTCCCGAAGAACCAAGGATGGAAGGGAGTGGACCCACCAGGGCCCCAGGAGGGTCCCTTTCACCCCCCCCCCCCCTCGGTGGCCCCTTTGGCTCCTATTTATTCTCTCGTCGCGAAAACCCTGATCCCAAACCCCTTTTCTCCAGAAGCAATTCCGATCTCCGCCGCCATCGCCAACAAGCTTCGGGGGACCAGAATTCCTGTGCTGGCACCCTACCGGGACGGGGAAGTCCCCCCGGATTCATCTCCATCGACGTTTCTTCCTCCCTCCATGAAGCGGGAGTAGTCCCTCGTCGGGGCTGAGGTTTCTACCAGTAGCTATGTGGTCAATTCTCTCTCCCATGATGTGATCTTTGTTATTTTCATAGGTTATGTTAATCTAGGGTGATCCCATGATATTTACCCTTCCTCTATGTATTGGATTGATGTACTCAATTGATCTTATCTAGTATAATCCCCGAGACCATGGTGACAACGGTCTATTGGACATGGATTAGAAGAATATTTTCTTAAGTGATTTCCTCTTTTGTGTGTTGATTGAAGATTGAGAGTCTCTTGGTGCTTTTCTTTGACTATCCTTGAGATATGTTGTGGTGATTGTGGTACTCTCTTTGGATGGCCGCGGTGACATTGGGAAATCCATAGATTGAGAACTACGAACTCTGAGGTGTTCTTTTGTAGCCCTACATAATTCTCTTCCTCTCTTGACCACAAAGTAATGACCTCCGAGTGTGTCTACATTGCATGTTTTATGGGAAATATCATATGATTAGACTATGTTAATTTGTTGGGAGTTGCCACTAGTGAAAGTATGAAGCATAGACCATGTTTCCACCATTGTTATACCGTTTGTGCTCACTTTTGTCACATGTTTGCTTGCTGCAATTTTTATTAAAGATTTATATTACCTTGTTTTGCCACACCTATCACCCATATTTTACCATCTCTTTGCCGAACTAGTGCACCTATACAAATCCTAGTTGTATTAGGTGTGTCGGGGACACAAGAGACTTCTTTTATCTTAATTGCAGGGTTGCTTGAGAGAGACCATCTTCAACCTCTACTTCCCTGAGTTCGATAAACCTTAGGTCATCCACTTGAGGGAATTTGTTGCTGTCCTACAAACCTCCGCGCTTGGAGTCCCAACATAGTCTACAAGAATATAAGCGTGCGTAGACATCAGTGTGGAAATAGGAGTGCAGATAAAGTCTTTGTTGTTGTGACTGGTGAAGTCACACAACTTGGTGTTTTCAGTGGAACCCATAGTAGTAGCAAGTGTGGCAAAAAAATTTGTAGTTTTTCTTATAAGACACAAAGATAAAAACAGAAAGGTAAACAAACAAGACTAAAAAGTAAAGGTAAAGGATAGTGGGCAAGTCCCCTATCTTATATCTCGGAGTCCCTGGCAACGGCGCCAGAAATTTTCTTGATGGCGTGGAAGTGGTAATTGCTTCTCGCCCTTCGTTGGTTACCCCAAGTGGAAAGTGAGATGTAGGATAGCATCAAATTTCCCCTATGTAGAGGATAGGGTTTGTCTCCCGTAGGACTCCGGTAATGATAAGTAGGTGTCAGCGGCGCACCTGACGCGGACCTGCACACGATACAATTAACTTTGCTCCCAACGAAGTTCAGAGAGGTTGTCAATCTCTCCGGTCTTGTTATTTACAAAGGGTCAAACACACAAGGGATAATGATAATGATAGAAACTGAAAGTAAATACTGAAAATAAAATAGGCTTGTAAACAATGATGAGAATATGGACCGGGTCCCGTGATGTTCACTAGTGATGTCTCTCTCCCAAAAGACGGTAAAACTGCTATGCGAGGTAAACAAATTACAGATGGGCAATTGACAGGATTATAAACGCACCGCAATGCTAACTATGTTACAAAAGAAAGGAAGAGGCTCATAAGCATGGGCAGTACGCCAAAATAAGTAGACCGAAATCCATCTACATCTACTACTAATCATCCACCTTGAGATATCTATCCAGAACATCTCGCTGGTATTAAGTTGCGAGTCCCACCCAAAAAGTAAACCCAAAGCAACAGACAACTGCATTAAAAGAACTTTGCATAAAGTAAACAATCCTTGCAACCGCGGTTACAACACCGTTGTTTTCCCCCTTGTGGCCACAACACATCCCCTAGACTCATGTTTCTGTCACTCAAGCGTGTCATCAGGGGGCATGTACACACAATCGAGCATAACGTTCCCTCTTGGAGTTACTATCCACCACTTGGCCAAAGTAATAAACAGCAACACAGAACATGCAAGAATTACTTAGGAACAAAAATATAAGAGATGAAAACCAAATATATTACTCTATCACGATCTGAACATAATCTCATAATCCATCGGATCCCATCAAACTCAACATAGCAAAAGCAGAAGAATTACATATGGGCCTCGATCATGTAGGGCAGCTGACGAGGTCTAAACCATGACGAACAAAGAGGGGAGGAGAACATAACATAGCTACTGATCACGGACCCATGGTTCAAGGTAGACTACTCACGACACATCCGAGAAGCGTCCATGGTGGAGGAGAAGCTCCTGGAGGTCGATCCTCCCTCCGGCAAGGTGCCGGGAAGGGTCTTGACGGTGCTCCCGATCTTGGAAGTGCGGCGGCGGAGGAACAAAGGCGAGATTGCGAAACAGGGTTCTGTCTTCGGAGTTTCCCCTTCATGAGGAATAAATAAGCGAAGGGGGCATCCAGGGGGGCCACCAGGGGTCCAGGCGCCCCCCCTGGCCGCGCCAGGTGGCCGCCTGGGCCCCTTGTGGTGGCCCTCTGGCCCCACTTGGGTGCTTCTGGAAGACTCCGTTACGCTGATTTTTTATCCGATTTTCCTGAATTTTTGGAGCACTTTTAATATGGGGGAAACCTGGAATAGAAAAACAACAAAAAATAGGAACTGGCACTAGGGTGCACTGAGTTAGTAGGTTAGTCCAAATATGATCAAAAGTATATATGAAAGTGTATCTAGATCATAGCAATAGCACACAAAACATGCATGGAGCGAGCAGAAATTATCGATACGTTTGAGACGTATCAGTATTCCAAACAAGTGTTGAAGAAAAGTGGGATCTCATCGAGAGGATCCAGAAGAATACTGAAGACTGGGAAATCGACAAAGGTATTGAACCTGCTATAGATTATGGGCATGATTATATTGAGAGCTATGTGAAAACTGATTATTTTAATACCTTTTGTTCTAAGATTGGTCTTGATTCCCATCTTATGATTGATTTCTGTAAGAACTTTGCCTCTCACATTGACTCTTCGAAAGAAGAGAAGGCTCAGTACCATAAGCTTTTTAAAGAACTACCTGTGGATATTCATGTTGCTGAACCTATTCTTCCTGCATTTTTTTATGAAAAGCCCCATTTTCCCACAAGGATGAGGGAGCACTCTTTTGTGTCAGGTATAATAAATAAAAGTGGGAGAAGAACTGACGAACCTGAGGACCTCACGAGGATCAACCCCGGCAAATCCCATGGTCAGGGACCCTGGGTTAGTCATGAGAGACATAGGTTGGACGATAGCTCGTCGGCAAACAGGAAGGCTCGCCCCTGCTCGATATTATTGATGGGGAAGATGCAATTACAGTGGAGGCCAAGGCTGGAGCTCTCAAGGCTAGGGTTACAGGTGAGATTCGATTGCTTAGGCGTCACCCCTCCTAGCCCTTATATACCGGGCCAGGTCTCGGGGAGTCCCTCTACGTGTACAAGTATGCTTTCCTAACCCTAGCTTGCTCCGTACGGCAGGTCTTCGCACCTTCCTTGCGAGTTGCAGACTCCTATGTTGGTACCAACTAGCGGGCTGAGGCCGTATCTTCATGGGCTTTCTTCCTTCATGGACACCAGGTAGGCTCATCCGTAGGAGTCGTGGGGTCACCCCCTCGTCAAGAGCTCCCGAGTGCCTGGGGGTCTCGAAGAGTCGCGCAGGGACTCGAGTACATTCATTCGTCGTTCTTTCGTATGCAGGGTTCATCTGCGGGTCGCTGGCAGTCTGGTGGCCATGACAAAACCTGTTTCGAGGGATGCTAAGCTGAAAGGGCCCAAGGAGTCGATGGGTCGAGCCTTGGTGAATTGCACTAGGGAAAATACCACAGTAGCCCAATCAAACCCACGTCCCTCGACGTGAGCTTGGAACACTGGTGTTGAGCAAAAGTCCAGCCGCTTCAGGTCTTACGGTGTTCATTTGCCGCCAGTAATGTGTGTAGCCTAAGGCGCGTCCGCCCGGCTTTTCTATCATGCTCTGCGCATGGGAAAGGTTGGGAGTGAAATCGCTCTTCGGCAAGTCCCAGCCCGGCCGTACTTCGCAGCGGGGTCTTACCTACACGCTAATCTTGCGTGGCATCTGGGCACAGTGTATCGTGTTCCAGGAAGGTGTGTTTTTGAGGCGCGGAGCCTTACAGCATTGCACCCGCTTGGAACAAAACATCAAGCGAGCTGTTCACTCATTCACCCGAGGAGCTTTGTTTCGAGTGCTTAGTCGGGGGGTTATTCGCGAGTAATCACTCGAATGCCGTTTCGGCTCTTCAGGTGAGGGAGCACCCGAGACTCTCATAAGTGCGAGTGGTCACTCGAGCACGTGGCTAACCTTTAGGTGAGGGAGCACCCGGGACTCTTATAAGTGCGAGTGGTCACTCGAGCACGTGGCCAACCTTTAGGTGAGGGAGCACCCGGGACTCTTATAAGTGCGAGTGTTCACTCGAGCACGTGGCCAACCTTTAGGTGAGGGAGCACCCGGGACTCTTATGATGTACGCTCCCGATGGGAGTAAGATGTTTTTCTTCCTTGGGGAAAAGATCTGAAAAATTAAATCTTGGGGCCTTGATGTCCGTTTTTTTACTGCTTGTCAGGGATGATGATGCCTCTGTTTGATGGATGTCACGGATGCGCTGCCAGTGAACCGTCACTTCTTTAGGACCGGTCATAATAATGGCCGCTGTGGCGTGCGGCGGGCGCCGGTTGAGTTTCCCAGACGCGCGTTGGAAACACGCGTGAATTGATGTGTCGTGTGTACAGTGCGTCCCGTGGGAAAGCGTCTTCGTTTTGGAGTCCGAGACGGCTGGGACGATTGGTCTTTGAATTAATTACTGCCGTCGTCTTGGCTTCCATGTGTTGTGAGGATAGTTGCTCCATAAATAGGCCTTTCTCTTCCGTGCCTCTATCCAACTCGCTGCTTCACCTCTTCCTTCATCTCTTCTTCCGCTCATGGGTCCCAAGCGAGGTGTTGGCCGTGGCCGTGTTCGTCGTGGACGTGGTGGTCGTACACCACGCTCATGTCGTGGTGGTCGCCATGGTGCGGCGCCAGTGCCTTCCTCCTCTCCCTTGGAGGAGGGATTCTGGCGCTATGATTTTATTTTGCGTGTTCGTGGCCAAAGTGCTAATCGCATCCTTCTTCCCTCTGCTTTTTCTGCCATTGTCTCTGAGCGTGGCTTGGATGTCTTGCTTCTGCATTTTCAAGGGAGCTGTCGATATCCTTCTTATGTTGACTTGGAGGTTGATAGTTCTCACTTGATTTTTCTTGGCTCTGGTTGGAGTTTGTTTGCTCGGCGGTTGAATTTGCGAGATGGCGACATGCTCAGCTGTCGTTTTGACGGCGAAAGCACTGTCACTGTCCGCGCATTCGATCCGAGTGGCAATAGCATGGATCCTCATGGGCAAGAGTCGAGCAGCGACAACTCCACAAAGTCGAGGAATCCATCGCCGGCGTCTTCGACTGCTTCGTCCTCCAGGGACTCTTCTGGTGGTGGTGGTGAGCCGTCTTCAACTGCTTCCTCCTCTGCCTCTGAAGAAGACCTCGATGTCAAGCCACCGGTTAAACGAGCGCGGCAGGCGACCTTGTAGAACTGGAGGCAGCGGCGTCATCTTCGCCGGCAACTTGGGCGGAGCTGGAGAAGAAGCTGGTGGAGCATCGTCTCCAATGGCTCCGCAAATAAGTCGAGCTTCACCTTTTGTTATGTCATTGACATCATGAGCCTGCTGCTTCGACTCCTACTTTGTCTGTGATGATGCTCTTGTACTAGAGTCGGCTACCCCTCATGGGCACACATGTAGAAGTCATATTTCCTTGGGTGATTCCCTCTTGTAACAAGAGCTGCCTTCTATCCAAATGTAGTTGAATCCTTTTTGTACTGAGGGTGTAAAATGTGCTTTATCCTTTGCAATGGAATTTATATTTATTCCTTTATGCGACAAAAAATGTTGCTCGAGTCCTGGACGATCAGGAGTTGTCTTTGATTTCTTTGTGTTCAAATCCTTTGCGGCCGAGGGCTGTCTTCGAGTCCGTCCAATACTTTGCGCTTGCGGGTTCTGTCGGGTGCGCGACAGCGCTCCCGATGGGAGTAGCCCCCGAGGCTACGCTTGAGTCGAAGGGTCAGGCATAGGCTAAAATATGTTTCCTTTGTCGTCGTTTATCGGGTGCGCGACAGCGCTCCCGATGGGAGTAGCCCCCGAGTCTTTAGGTGATCGTTGGCGATCGGGTGAAGACTAAATGAGCTTCTGCTTCCTCTAAAGTTTCTTCAAGAGTGCTTAGAGATTCATCTGGTTGTGGCCCTGTCAAGACCCTGAGTGCTCACGAAGAAGATCGCGTAGGCGATAGCGTTGCTCAGGGGGATTTTGCTCTTAAGCCCCGAGTGCTTTACTTGAGATCGCGTAGGCGATAAAGTTGCTCGAGGGGATTTTCTCTTTAATCCCCCGAGTGCTTTACTTGAGATCGCGTATGCGATAGAGTTGCTCGAGGGGATTTTATCTTTAAGCCCCCGAGTGCTTTACTTGAGATCGCGTATGCGATAGAGTTGCTCGAGGGGATTTTATCTTTAAGCCCCCGAGTGCTTTACTTGAGATCGCGTATGCGATAGAGTTGCTCGAGGGGATTTTATCTTTAATCCCCCGAGTGCTTTACTTGAGATCGCGTATGCGATAGAGTTGCTCGGGGGGATTTTGCTCTTAAGCCCCCGAGTGCTTTACTTGAGATCGCGTATGCGATAGAGTTGCTCGGGGGGATATTTCTCTTAAACCCCCGAGTGTTTTACTTGAGATCGCGTATGCGATAGAGTTGCTCGGGGGGATTTTTCTCTTAAGCCCCCGAGTGCTTTACTTGAGATCGCGTATGCGATAGAGTTGCTCGGGGGGATTTTGCTCTTAAGCCCCCGAGTGCTTTACTTGAGATCGCGTAGGCGATGGAGTTGCTCGGGGGGATTTTGCTCTTAAGCCCCCGAGTGTTTTACTTGAGATCGCGTATGCGATAGAGTTGCTCGGGGGGATTTTGCTCTTAAGCCCCCGAGTGCTTTACTTGAGATCGCGTAGGCGATGGAGTTGCTCGGGGGGATTTTTCTCTTAAGCCCCCGAGTGCTTTACTTGAGATCGCGTAGGCGATGGAGTTGCTCGGGGGGATTTGGCTCTTAAGCCCCCGAGTCCTTTAAGAAGGCAGCATTTGGGCAATATTTATTTTATTGCGATCAAGCTGTTTACATGAGTTGTCAGTCATGTCCGACCGATAGGGGCTATGGATAGAACAGTCGCAAGTTTGCTACGTTCCATGGGTTACCCACGTCCTCGTCTGTCTTCGGGTTTTGCAGCCTGTAGGCGCCGCCTCCGATGACTTATGATACTATGAATGGTCCTTCCCATTGGAGGCAAGTTTATAGACCTTCTCTTGTATTAATCGTAGGACTAAATCACCTTTGTTGAAGGTTCTGGTGCGCAATCGAATGCTTTGGTAGATACGTAGTTTGTCTTGGTATCCCTCTGATTTTGTCAGGGCTGTATCTCTTGCTTCGTCAGCCGTATCCTTGTCATCTTGTAGTGCTTCTTCTACTTCCTCTTCTTCGTATCCAGTGACCCGGGGTGCTCCAAACTTGAGGTCGTTTGGTAGGACTGCCTCTGCCCCGTACACCATGAAGAAGGGTGTGTATTGGGTCGCGGTGTTTGGTGTAGTTCGTAGACTCCATAGGACCGCGGGGAGCTCTTCTACCCAGTTGTCGGCGGCTTGCTCGAGTGGTGCGAGGAGCCGTTTCTTGACTCCCCCGCAGACAAGGCCGTTTGCTTTTTCCACCTGGCCGTTGGACTGTGGGTGCGCGACTGATGCATAATTGATTTTGATTCCCAGTTCTTCGCAGAAGTTCTGAAATTCTGTGGTTGTGAAGTTCGTTCCATTGTCCATGATGATGTTGTGTGGCACTCCGAATCTGAATATGATCGACTTGATGAAGTTGAAGGCCGTGAGGGATGTGGAGCTGGTGATTGGCACTGCTTAATTCCATTTAGTGAACTTGTCGACTGCGACGAGCAGGTGTGTCCTTCCTCCCTTTGATGATTTCTTGAGTGGGCCTACCATGTCGATTCCCCAGGTGGCGAACGGCCAGGATAGTGGTATGGTTTTGAGCTCTGATGCGGGAGCGTGTGGCATGTTGGCGAATTTCTGGCAAGCGATGCAACGTCGTACTATTTCCTCTGCGTTTTTCATGGCTGTGGGCCAGTAGAACCCAGCTCGGAATGCTTTGGACACGAGCACTCGACTGCTCACGTGGTGCCCGCAGGTGCCTTCGTGGATTTCGAGCAGTAGGGCTTTGCCGTCTTCTTCGTCGATGCACCTTTGGAGTATTTAAGTGATACTGCGCTTGTATAGTTGTCTGTTGATCACCGTGAACGCCTTGGATCGTCGGCTGATGCGTCGTGCTTCGGCCACGTCTTTTGGTAGCGTGCCTTCGATTAGGAATCGGAGAAAAGGTTTTGTCCAGACTGGTCCTTCGAGCTCTGCCGGAGCTGTGCTATCGGATGTGTTGGTGCTTGCGCCTTCTGATGGCGTTGCTGCTGCCACCTGCGCCATTTCTGTTGCGTCTTCGCCGTCCTCGACTGCTTCAGGTGTTGCTGCCTGGACCTTGATGGATCTCCGGCTGATGCTTTAGAGAAAAACGCCGGGTGGTACAGGTCCTCGGGTCGAACCGATGTACGCGAGCTCGTCGGCTTCTGTGTTGTTGTCCCTGGTGATGTAGTTGAGCTCGCAACCATCGAAACTTCCTTCGAGTTCGTTGTAGAACTTTTGGTATGCCGCCATGTTGTCGGCTATTGCGTTGCAGTTTCTCATCGTCTGCTAGACGACGAGATTGGAGTTTCCGTAGATTATGAGGCGAGTGGCTCCGCATGTTTTGTCCATGCGCATGCCATGGAGGAGTGCCTCGTATTCTGCCTCGTTGTTGGAGGCGTGACTGAAGTTGATCTGGAGGACGTATTTCAGCTTCGTTCCTTTAGGGGAGGTGCGCACGACTCCTGCCCCAGCTCCTTGTTGTCTCTTGGACCCATCGAAGAACATTGACCATGAGTTTGATAGGTCCGGAGGGCCTGGTGTCTGAACCTCCGTCCACTCGACCAGAAAGTCTGGGAGTACTTGGGCTTTGATGGTTGTTGGGTGCTTGAACTGCAGGTCCCGTGGGCTGAGCTCGATGTTCCACTCGGCGACTCGCCCGGTTCCTCCGGGGTTGTTGAGGATGTCAGCGAGTGGTGCGCTGCTCACGATTGTGATAGGGTGCTCGTCGAAGTAGTGGGATACCTTCCTTGAGGTCATGACTATGGCCAGTAGTAGCTTCTGATAGTGCGGGTACCGATGCTGGGATTTGGTCAGGAGCATGCTGAGGTAGTAGATTGGTCTCTGGATGCTCTGGGCCTTGCCTTCTTCTGCGCGCTCGACAACGAGTGTTGTGCTTACTACACTGCTACGTGCTGCCACGTAGAGGTATAGCTTCTCTCGTTCCTTGGGTACCGCCAGTATTGGTTTAGTCGAGAGTTTCTTTTTCAGGTCCGTGAATGCTTGCCGGGCTTGCTCCATCCACTCGAATTTCTCTCCTTTTCTGAGCAGCTGATAGAAAGGCAGCGTGCGTTCTCCCAGCCTGCTAATGAAGCGGCTTAGGGCTGCAAGTTTTCCAGTGAGCTGTTGTACTCCTTTGACGTCGGTTGGTTCTTGCATGCGGGTGATGGCTTGGACTTTCTCAGGATTTGCCTCGATTCCTCGGGCAGAGACCATGTAGCCAAGCAGCTTTCCCGCCGGTACGCCGAATGCGCACTTCTTTGGGTTGAGTTTGATTCTGTATTTGTTGAGCGCCGCGAAGGTTTCGCGCAGGTCGTCGAGTAGTGTGGCTGATTTGTAGGTCTTGATGACGATGTCATCCACGTAGACTTGCACGTTTCTTCCGATTTGCTCTTTCAGGCAGGCCTGCATCATTCGTTGGTAAGTGGCGCCTGCGTTTGTGAGCCCGAAGGGCATGGTCCTGTAGCAGAATACGCCATAGGGGGTGATGAACGACGTGTGCTCATTGTCTTCTTCCTTCATCCTGATTTGGTTGTACCCTGAGTAAGCGTCGAGGAAGGAAAGTAGATCACACCCTGCTGTTGAATCGATTATCTGATCGATCCTAGGAAGGGGGAAGTGATCCTTCGGGAAATGCTTGTTGACTGGCCCGTAGTCGACACACATGCGCAGCACGGTCGTGTCTTTTTTGGGCACCAACACTGGGTTGGCTATCCAGGTGGCTTTCTTCGTTTCTCGGATGAACTGAGCGTCGAGTAACCGGTTGACTTCCTCTTCGATTGCTCTACGCTTGGGCTCCGAGAATCGTCTCAGTGCTTGCTTCACCGGCTTCGTGTTTGGCTTGATGTGTAGGGCGTGTTCCGCGAATTCGCGTGGTATCCCAGGCATGTCGGCTGGGCACCAGGCAAATATTTCCCACTCGTCTCGAAGGAAAGCAATGAGAGCCGTCGCCTGTTCCCCTGGTAAGTGGGCGTACACGCGGACTGTTTTTTCCGGGTCCGTCGGGTGCACTTGGTGAGTGACTGTGTCGCTGTCGATGCTGAAGTCGCGTCCGTACTCCCTGGATTCGCTTCGGCTTACCAGTGGGAAGGTACTCTTGTCCGTCACCATGGCTATTTCTCTTAGTTCTTGTTTGGCTCCGAATGTGTCGGAGATTCTGTGGAAGTCGCGATCACATTGATCGGATTTGATGAAGCTTCCGTTTATCGTGAGGACTCCTCTTGATCCTGGCATCTTGAGCTTGAGATAGGCGTAGTGTGGGACCGCCATGAACTACGCGAATGCTGGCCGTCCCAATATGGCGTGATACTGCGATTGCCAGTCGAGTACCTCAAACTCGAGGACGTGCTTTGCGAAGTTGCGTCGGTTGCCGAAGACAACCTCGAGTTCGATGACTCCGAGGGATGTGGCTACTTCTCCCGGGACTACCCCGTGTAACTCGGTGCTTGATTTTCTCCATACTGATCGTGGGACCAGCATCTTTTGCAGGCTGCTGGCAAAGATGACGTTCATGCTTCTACCTCCGTCCATGAAGACCCGATCCATGTCGTATCCTCCGATTTGTGCATCGAGTACTAGGGGCGCGTGCCCCGGTCTGGGTACTGTGGGTGGATGGTCGTCCTGTGAGAACGTGATGCTGGTCTCCGCGTCATGTAGTTGGTAGACTTCGACTATGTTTATGCTCTCAGCTGCTCTGGCCTGCAGGGTTTGGGCGTCGCGTTGCGCTTGCTGTACCCTTCCTTCTTGGATCATGAGCACCTGTTCTTGCAGCGGGCTGTGACATCCTTCCGGGCTTGAGGTCGGTGATTGCTCGGGTCGCTGGTTGCGTCTGTCCTCCTTCTGCTTCTCCCTCTTGAGGTCCTCGGCTAGCTCGTTAAACAGGCGGCAGTCTCTCAAAGTGTGACCTGACCTGACGCGTCCCCAGTCGTCCTCGAAGCTGTGGATCGTGCAGGGTCCTGCTAGCAGTTCTCTAGCCGTGAGTTTTCTAGATCCGGTGTGCCTCTTCCTTCTTGAGATTCTAAAGATCTGCTCGTGATCCTCCGGGTGCTCGTGGAAGCGAGGGTCGGTTTCGACTCCTCGACTCGTGTCTTGGTGCTTGATGAGGTTGGCGAATTCATCCGGTCTTCGATCTGGGTCGTAGTACTCGCCTACAGGTGTCTCGGAGTCACTGTCTTGGTTGGCGGCAGATGCTCGCGCGACTGCGTGTCGTCGAGTGGTCGTCGGTTGTGCGGCTGCGTGATGTGGCTCGTTCGTTGGGGCCTCGTCGTAGATCTCCCGTGCGTGCCTTTTGGGTCGTCGATTCCTTCTTACTTGGCGGTGGTTCTGACGATTGCTGGATTCGATCTCGCGGTATTCGTCTTGATGTGCGGCGGGTGCCCGGGCGGTGGTGGGTTGTCGAAAGATTTGCGAGCCCTCAGCTGCGCGTCGTAGTTCATCGAGTGGGATTCCTTCGTAGAGGCCCCTCGCCGTTCTTCTGGGTCGTCGACTCTTCTGGCGCTGGCGCTTCATCTGGCCGTTACCATAGTATCGGTCTTGGCACGACTGCGGCTTGAGTGGTCTTGATGGGGTGGCGGAGATGTTCGCCGTGATCTTGAATCCTTCGAGTGGGCTAGATCTGGGTCTTGCCCTTGAGTTGTAGCTTGCTGCGGACGGGACCGCCGAGATCGTGATCCCAACCTGTGTAGTCCCCACAGACGGCGCCAATTGACGGGGATCAACCCCGGCAAATCCCATGGTCAGGGACCCTGGGTTAGTCATGAGAGACACAGGTTGGACGATAGCTTGTCGGCAAACAGGAAGGCTCGCTCCTGCTTGATATTATTGATGGGGAAGATGCAATTACAGTGGAGGCCAAGGCTGGAGCGCTCAAGGCTAGGGTTACAGGTGAGATTCGATTGCTTAGGCGTCACCCCTCCTAGCCCTTATATACCGGGCCAGGTCTCGGGGAGTCCCTCTACGTGTACAAGTATGCTTTCCTAACCCTAGCTTGCTCCATACGGCAGGTCTTCGCACCTTCCTTGCGAGTTGCAGACTCCTACGTTGGTACCAACTAGCGGGTTGAGGCCGTATCTTCATGGGCTTACTGCCATCATGGACACCAGGTAGGCTCATCCGTAGGAGTCGTGGGGTCACCCCCTCGTCACGACCTGATCAAGGTCGATCCTCAAGTTGCGATGGTTAAAGATTTAGTTACTAATGATGTTTCAGATTCCAAGATAAATTTTTGCGTTGTTTCAATTAACATTGTCACAACCAAGAATAAGAGTCCAATTTCAGGTACACCAGTTGTATCTGTCAAAATATGAGATCACAACTATTACGGGCTTTGCGATCGGGGATCCAGTGCTAGCGCTATTCCTTATTCACTCTATCAGGAGATCATGGGTGAGATTTCACCCTGTGAACTTGAAGAGATCGATGTTACTATTTTTCTAGCAAACAAAGAAACTATCTCTCCCATTGGAATTGTGAGAGATGTTGAAGTCCTATGTGGAAAGGTAAAGTATCCTACCGACTTTCTCATACTTGGTTCAGTGCAAGATAGTTTTTGCCCTATTATCTTTGGTAGACCTTTCCTCAGCACTTGTGGTGCTATTATAGATTGTAAAAAAGGTAAAGTTTCTGTTGAATTCAATGGTGAGCCATATGAATTTAACTTTTCTAAATTTTCCAAGCAACCTCGTGGTACTGATTTACTTAGTGATGATAAAATTATTGAAAGTATTGCTTCTATTGCTATTCCTCCTAATGATCCTTTGCAGCAATATATGGAAGACCACGAGAATGATATGCATATGCAAGAAAGAAATGAGTTAGATGAAATATTCACAAGACAAACTGCTATCCTGAAGCACAACCTTCCAATTGAGCCTTTAGGAATCCTAGCACAACCAAAAGAAGACCCGGTGTTTGACCTCAAACCACTGCCTGATACGCTCAAGTATGCCTATTTAGATGAAAAGAAAATATATCATGTCATTATCAATGCTAACCTTTTAGTATTTGAAGAAGAGCGATTATTGGAGACACTTCGCAGACACCGTGGTGCCTTGGGATATACCCTTGATGACCTTAAGGGGATTAGTCCATCGATTTGCAAACACACTATCAATCTCGAGCCCGATGCTAAGCCAATTGTTGATCATCAACGACGGCTGAATCCAAGGATGAAGGACGTGGTTAGGACGAAGATTCTCAAGCTTCTAGCCGCATGTATCATCTATCCTATAGTTGATAGTAGGTGGGTAAGTCCAGTTCATTGTATTCCTAAGAAAGGAGGTATGACTGTTGTTCCTAATGATAAAAATGAAGTAATACCTCAAAGAGTTGTTATTGGATATAGAATTTGTATTGATTACAGGAAGTTGAACAAAGCGACCAGGAAGGACCACTACCCGCTGCCCTTTATTGATCAGATGCTAGAGAGATTGTCTAAAAACACCCACTTTTGCTATCTTGATGGGTACTCCGGCTTCTTTCAAATTCATGTTAACACTTTCGATCAAGAGAAGACCACTTTCATGTGTCCTTACAGTACTTATGCTTACAGACGTATGCCTTTTGGTTGATGCAATGCACCTGTTACTTTTCAGAGATGTATGTCTGCAATTTTTCATGGTTTCTGTGAGGAGATTGTGGAAGTCTTCATGGAAGATTTCTCCGTCTATGGAACTTCCTTTGACCACTGTCTCCACAATCTTGATAAAGTTTTGCAGAGATGCGAGGATACAAACTTAGTTCTAAATTGGGGAAAATGTCACTTCATGGTTAACGAAGGGATCGTGCTTGGTCACAAGATTTCCGAGAGGGGAATTGAAGTGGACAAGGCGAAGATTGAAGCTATTGAAAGGATGCCCTATCCAAGGGACATTAAAGGTATTCGTAGTTTTCTTAGTCATGCTGGTTTCTATAGAAGATTTATTAAAGACTTTTCTAAGACCTCGAGACCCCTCACTAATCTTCTCCAGAAGGATGTTCCTTTTGTATTTGATGAAGATTGTAAGGAGGCTTTCGAAGTTCTTAAGAAAGCTTTAATAACTGCTCCTATAGTACAACCACCAAACTGGAATTTGCCCTTTGAAATTATGTGTGATGCTAGTGATTTTGTTGTTGGAGCTGTTTTAGGACAAAGGGTTGATAAGAAATTGAATGTTATACATTATGCTAGCAAAACCCTTGATAGTGCTCAAAAGAATTATGCTACTACTGAGAAGGAATTCTTAGCAGTAGTATTTTCTTGTGACAAGTTTAGACCTTATATTGTTGATTCAAAAGTTATTATTCATACTGACCATGCTGCTCTTAAGTACCTTATGGCGAAGAGGGATGCCAAACCAAGACTCATTAGGTGGGTACTCCTTCAAGAATTTGATCTACAGATTGTTGATAGAAAAGGAGCAGACAATCCGGTGGCAGACAATCTTTGAAGGATGGAAGATATACCGCATGATCCCATCCCAGTCGACGACAGTTTTCCAGACGAAAAACTTGCCGTTGTAAAAGTACAATCTCTCTCCGATCCTTGGTTTGCAGATTATGCTAATTTTATCGTTGCAAAGTATTTGCCTCCAAGTTTAACATTTTAGCAAAGGAAGAAGTTCTTCCATGGTTTGAGGCACTACTTTTGGGATGATCCTCATCTTTTCAAAGAAGGTCCTGACGGGATCGTGAGAAGATGCATACCGGAACATGATCAGAAAGACATTCTCAAGCATTGTCACGACAGTCCCTATGAAGGACATCACGCAGGTGAGAGGACCGCACATAAGGTTCTCCAATCAGGTTTTTGTTGGCCTACTCTCTTTAAAGATGCTAGAAATTATGTTTTATCTTGTGATAAGTGTCAAAGAGTTGGTAATATTAGTAGGAGGAATGAAATGCCTATGAATTACTCACTAGTGATTGAGCCTTTTGATTGTTGGGGTTTTGATTTTATGAGTCCTTTTCCTCCTTCAAACAAGTACACTCACATTTTAGTAGCTGTTGATTATGTGACCAAGTGGGTTGAAGCAATCCCCACCGAGAGTGTTGATCACAAAACATCTTTGAAAATGCTCAAAGATGTAATTTTCCCTAGGTTTGGTGTACCTAGGTATCTTATGACTGATGGAGGATCACACTTCACGCATGGAGCTTTTAGAAAAGCTCTAGAAAAGTACGATGTCAATCATAGAATTGCTTCACCGTACCATCCTCAAACTAGTGGGCAAGTTGAGCTCACCAATAGAGAGATCAAGCTGATCTTGCAAAAGACAGTCAACCGTTCTAGAAAGGACTGGTCGAAGAAGTTAGGAGATGCTTTGTGGGCGTATAGAACTGCTTACAAAAACCCCATGGGCATGTCCCCGTATAAAATGGTCTATGGAAAGGCTTGCCATTTGCCATCAGAATTAGAACATAAAGCTTTCTGGGCTGTTAGATAGATTAATGCTGACCCAAAGTTATCCGGTGAAAAGCGTCTCATGAAATTGACTTATCTAGATGAGTGGAGAAGTGAAGCTTACGAGAGTGCTAAAATGTTCAAGGAAAAGGTAAAGAAGTGGCATGATAGAAGGATTTTGACACGTGAATTTAATGTTGGAGATAAAGTTTTGTTGTTTAGATCTCGTTTTAGGTTTTCTCCAGGTAAATTACTTTCCAGATGGGAAGGGCCATTTCATATCGAAGAAGTCTACCGATCAGGTGCAATCAAGATTAACAATTTTTATGGCACCAAACCTCAAGTTGTGAATGGGCAAAGACTCAAGCATTACATGGCGGGAGATCCCATTAACATTGATGTAAATATAACACACACAACCACTCATGAGGAATATGTTGCGACCCCGTTTCAGACACCAGCAGAAGCAGAATAAGAAAATGTATGTATTACGGCAAGGAAACATCGCGAAACCTCCATGAAAGTTCCAGATTACGAGTTTTTGCAAAATATAGAAAATTCAGAGCCTAATTTAATTGGATCCGGAGAGGAGATCCAGGGGGCCAGGCGCCCCCTGGCGCGGCCTACCTCCTGGCCGCGCCGGGAGGCCGCCTGGGCACCCCGGAGCCCGTCTCCGACTCCACTTTGGCTCGTTACCTTCCTATTGTTGCAGAAATTTTTGCTATATATTTGCCCGGATAGTCCTGGCACCGAATCTCTCGATTTCACGTTTTTTTATTTTCGAGTTGTTTCTGCCAGGAGATCTTTTAGCTAGACCTAGGTGCCATGGCTTCCCCAAGTTCCCCCAAGGACAAGTTCGTCTTCAACGTCATCAACCCTTACCTCGCTCATGTGAAGAACCATCCTCGAACCGTCCAGTTGGAGGATGTTGCCCTTCACCAAGAGGATCTGAAGGAACCTGCCAAGGAGGGGAGCATCGAGGCCAGGCTAGAATAGATGGAGAAATAAGTCTTCAAGTACAAGAAGATGGTTGAGCGGGGTGTTGAAGCCAACTTCGACATCATCAACGAGCTGAAGACGTTCTACAAGAAGGAGATGAGGGGGATATGGTCAAGCATCACCGCTGCAGAAGAAATGAACTGATGATCTCCAAGGACAGATCTATGATCTGCACAACCAGAACTGTGAGTATGAACTAAAGTTTATGCGCATGGGTTTAGGTGCTGGAAGCAGGACCTTGGAGACCAAAGCCTCTCATTGGACCGGGGAACCTCTACCATGGAAGCGATTCGTCCATGACTACATCAACAACAACCACACCAAGAATGAGGAGTAAATCTCCTTGGGTAATGGCACCCCCTCAGCTTGTTCCAAGCTTGGGGGAGTGCCCGATATCTTTATCTTTATCTTTATCTTAGTCTTTTAGAGTCAAGTAGAGTCGTATCATGTCTAGGAAAGTTAATATATGAAATAGGTGTTTGCATTGAGGTATATCACTCCTTCCGTGGAGAGTTTGTATCTGTGAGTGTGGATTCGTCTATGTTGGAATATTAATGAGAAGTCTATTGGTTCATTCGTTGCACTCGGTATCCTCTTCATGCAATCGACCTTATATGATGATTCTTATGGGGAGTATTGACCTTATATCAGGTATGGCCTTGAAAACTTTATTTAATTTTGGCAAACATAGCTTTGGTCTTGACAACATGCATGTTTTCTCAAGTAGAGACATAGCCAAAACCTTTATGTTATTATGCTTGAAGTGTTATGTTGACAAGGAAGACAACTTGATGTGTTATGCTTACCTTAATGTTTATGCTTTATATGTTTTTGCATCTAAGTTATCATCAATTGTCTGTTCTCTCAAAGCCTTTGCTAGCCAAACCCTTTGCCTAGCAGATTTTTGCTTGTGCATCCATACCCTGAAACCAATATCTTCCATATGAGTCCACCATACCTTCCTATTCGTGGTATTTCCCTACCACTCCTAGAAGTATAGAATTTATGTGTTATCCTTAAATGATCAAAATCTTCTGTTTTGTGCCTCTTGTTTAGCTCATGAGGAAGTAGTAGGTAATTCATGATCTTCTTAAGTTGGACAAGTTTTACCTCGGGATTGCATGTTTAATCTGTAGACCCATAATATGACGAGGAACTGGCATGAGTGCGCCCAGCTCGAAAGATAATATAACTAACAAGCCCTCCTTCACGCTTGGTCTATGAGAAATCAGAAACTTTGGCAGTGATAAACAAAGGAGATTAAGGGGATGTGATCGTCCCCACTTGGTAGTCATTCCTCGAAACTTGTCCATCTTGAGAAGTAATTGATCTATCTATTATAATTCGTTGACAAAGTATGCACCCCCCCCCCAATTTATTTTCATTCTGTTTGATTTAAGGATAGCACATGAGTTTTCCCTGCTTTCCTTTAACAAGGCCTTTCCTTTACTTTTATGTTGAGTCAGTTTTCCTACTTCCTTCTTTTCCCAAAGAGAACAGACACTTGATGTTGATGAGGATTCATCCATATAATGTTTCATTAAGTTTTTCCATGACTTATCATTGTTTACATTATCTTTTGATAAGTAAGTTGTTTGCGAAAGCTTTTGCCAAGCGAACATCTTCCTTTGTGTTAGCATTTGCACTTCATGACTAATAAAATGTTCTTTCAAAAAGTTTCAAATTGTTTCATCATATTTAGAAAGAGCAAAAGTAAAAGTTATTAGTTGTCCTTTGACCAAGGATATGTTGCCATAATTTGATAAGTTTTCTCAGCCCTACTTTTGATTATAATTGTTATTACTTTCTCATAAGGACCTTATGAGTTGAGGTTGCTATTGAGGATGCTTGAGTTTGATGGAGAAACCTTGATGCTTCTTGTCCGTATTCTATTTATCGACACTTCACTCTCTAAACTTGTGGACAGGTTTACCGAGCTCAGTATTCGCTTGGGAACAAGCGAGTTCTAAGCTTGGGGGAGTCGATACGTCCAAAATGCATCACTATTTTATATAGTAATTCTTTCTTATTCATTGATATATTTCATTTTATGATGCTATTCTTATGTTGTTTTGGCTTAATTTACACTGTTTGTAACTTTCCTATGCCGAAACAGCAGACGCAGGAATCAGCGGTAAAAAATGGACGTTGAGTTGCTGAAGAAGAATACCTACAAATTACCTGAAAATCGCCGGAGAGTATTTTTCAGAAAGATGACGAAGACACGCCGAAGAGGGGCCAGAGGGGGGCCACAGGGTGCCCAGGCGGCCACCTAGAGCGTCCCCCACCCTGGCCGCGCTGGGAGAGCGCCTGGACCCCTCGGGCCACTCCCGGATCCCCCCTTTGGCATATATATCACTCGTCGTTGAAAAACCCTAAAAGAGGGAGAGTTTTCGGAGTTCCGCCGCCGCTCCGTGGCGGAAAACTACAAACGAGAAAAGACATCTCCGGCGGGCAGATTCCGCCAGGGAGAACACCTCCAGGGAAGGGGAGATTGTCGCCATCGTCATCACCATTGTCACGGGCATCATCGAGATCATCATCAACATCATCCCCAACATCAGCACCATCTTCATCTTCATCCAATCTCACCTCACAAGTCCAACTTGTGTTGTAATCCGTACTATCTATCCTCTCTACTCTATCGGTGTTGATTACTACCGTGTGATGAATGCTATTGAGTTTTGTTGGAGAAATGTCATTATGTCCAGATTGTTTATCATCTATTTATCCCCACTGATCATGATCTCTTTTATATCTTGTGAGTAGTTACTTTAGTTCTTGAGGACATGGGAGAAGTCTAGTTGTTAGTAGTCATATGATGTTAAAGTAATATGTGTTGTTTGATATTTAAGTTGTGTTGTTATTTTCCTAATGGTGTTGTGTGAGTCGAACACTCAACACTTCGCCTTATTAAGGACCTAGGGGAATGCATTGTGTACAAAGATTGCTTACAGTGGGTTGCCAGAGTGACAGAAACCTGGACCCCAGTTCGCACGCTTTTGCACAAGGGAACAATGGATCATCGATCGTATTTCTATGGTTAGGCTTTTGCCTTAATTACTATCTTGTATTTGCGGATGCTTGCAAGGTGTTTAATCATAAGAGTGCACTTATCTTAGTCTAGAGGGTGCACTATCATAGATCCACCCACTCAACAGTTATCAACACGGCACATAGTACCGATACAGAATATGGAGAAAGCACGTGACTATTTCTCCCGTGTGTCCTCAAGAACGCTTTAGCCTTTATAAGTTCAGTTCCTAGGCCTCTCCTTTGCTAAAAAGGATCAGGCCACTTGTTACTCCTCAGTGCCTTTTACTTTGCTCGCTTTTACCTTTTTGTTGCTTATACCGAAAACCCCTAAAAAGTTATCTTTCAGTTCCTGCAGCTATTTCTTTACCAAAGTCACTTACCAATACCTTCTGCTCCTCGTTGGGTTCGACACTCTTATTTATCGAAAACTCTACAAACGATCCCCTATAGTTGAGGGTCATCAAGCCTCTAACTTTATTTGCAACATAATTAGCATTGCGGTGCGTTTATAATTCTGTCAATTGCTCAGCTGTAATTTGTTCACCCAGCTTAGTTGTTTTATCGTCTTTTGGGAGAGAGACATCACTAGGGAACATCATGGGACCCCGGTCCATATTTCCACCACTGTTTACACCTCAACTATTTACTGCTTTATTTCCTTTCAGTTGCAATCACCATCACTATTTCCATCGTGTGTTTGATCCTTTGTAAACGACAAGGCCGGAGAGATTGACAACATCTCTGTACTCATTGGGAGCAAAGTTACTTGTTGTGTGTTCAGGTCCAGGTTAAGCGAGTAATATCTCAAACGGCGCGTTGCTTGCTTCACCACCTTCTTGTCGTCCTTGGAGTCCTACTGGAGACATAAACCATATCCTCTACGTTAGGGGAAATGTGCTGCTACGCTACATCATAAACTTCCACTTGGGGTAACCAACAAGGGGCGAGAATAAGATACTCTCTCGTGACATCACCAGTGCATGCGGTCTGCAGATTGTACTCCAAGCCACTAAGCATTGCCCTTCGTTAACTTGTCATATACGACTAGAAGTGATGAACTCCCACCATATAATATTACCCCGATGATGACCCTCAACCGTAGGGGATCGATTGTAGAGTTTTCGATAAATAAGAGTGTCGAACCCAACAAGGAGCAGTAGGTATTGGTAAGTGAATTTGGTAAAGAAATAATTGTAGGAACTGAAAGATAACTTTTTAGGGGGTTTTCGATATAAGCAACAAGAAAGTAAAAGCAAGCAAAGTAAAAGGTACCGAGGAGTAACAAGTGGCCCAATCCTTTTCAGCAAAGGATAAGCGTGGCAACTGAACTTATAAAGGCTAAAGCGTTCTTGAGGACACACGGGAGATATAGTCACGTGGTTTCGCCATACTCCGTATCGATACTATGTGTTGCGTTGATAAGTGTTGAGTGGGTGGATCTATGCTAGTACACCTTCTAGACTAAGATAAGTGCACTCTTACGATTAAACATCTTGCAAGCATCCGCAAATACAAGATAGTAATGAAGGCAAAAGCCTAACCACAGCAATACGATCAGGGACCCATTATTCCCTTGTGCAAAAGTCTGCAAACTGGGGTTCATGTTTCTGTCACTCCGGCAACCCACCGTAAGCATTCTTTATACACAATGCATTCCCCTAGGTCCTTAATAAGGTGAAGTGTTGAGTGTTCGAATCACACACCACTAGGAAAATAACAACACATATTACTTCAACATCATATGACTACTAGCAACTAGACTTCTCCCATGTCCTCAAGAACTAAAGTAACTACTCACAAGACATAAAAGAGATCATGATCAGTGGGGATAAATAGATGATAAAAAATCTGGACACCATGATATTTCTCCAACAAAACTCAATAGCATTCATCACAAGGTAGTAATCAACACCGATAGAGTAGAGAGGATAGATAGTACGGATTACAACACAAGTTGCAATCGTCAGATGAGATAGGATGGTGGTGGAGATGGTGCTGATGTTGGGGGTGATGTTGATGATGATATCGATGATGCCCGTGACGATGGTGATGACGATGGCGATGATCTCCCCTTCCGAGAGGTGTTCTCCCCTATGGAATCTGCCCGCCGGAGATGTCTTTTCTTCTCTGTAGGTTTCCACCACGGATCGGCGCCGGAACTCGCGAAAATCCTCTTTTTGGGTTTTTGGGTGATGAGGGATATATAGGACAGAGGGGGGAGCTGGGAGTGGCCCCAGGTGTCCAGGCGCCCTCCCGGCGCGCCCCTGGTGGGGCCGCGCCAGGTGGTCGCTTGGGCACCTGGTGGCCCCCCTCTGTCTCCCGTTTTGCGTGTCCTCGTCATTCTTCTGGAAAATGACCTCCGTCGATTTTCAGGTAATTTGGAGGTCTTCTGTTTTATCAACTCAGCGTCCACTTTTTACCGCTGAATCCTGCGTCTGCTGCTTCGGCATCGGAAAGTTGCAAACTATGTAAAACAAGCCAAAACAACATAAGAATAGCATCATAACATGAAATATATCAATGAATAGGAAAGAATTACTATATAAAATATTGATGCATTTTGCACGTATCACCCGACCGTCCATCAAGATTGCTGGAGCACTCTAGTCTCCGAGGAGGAGAAGCTGGAGTATGAAATCCTCGTGAAGAAGATTGGAAAAATCTAGATCAAAGGGTTGATTGGAAACGACCAAGCGATTGCCTTGGTGAGCCATCAGATTCAACCCTTCCAAGGCTGAGTGAATCTCATCTGGCAGTATATCAAAAAGACGTCACCAGCTAGGTACATCTCGAGGAACTTGACGATGACATGTTTGAATATATGATGAAGCCCCTCACCATGGTGCACGAGAATCTACACCGAGATGGCCTAGTCAAGCTTTAAAATTCCACTGAGATTCCTCCCATAATAAGTTCCATTTGTTCTTAACTTTGACTATATGTATTCCAATTGATCCTCAAAATGTCTTATTATTCAACTGGTAGATAAACAACCAATCGTTACAGTGTTATGTACTATGACTGATAATTAGGTGAATGGTCCTTGAAATGTTTTACAAGAATTCAGGAAGATGACTTCTCTGCCACCCATACCAGGTGCCAAACCCCCTCACCCTGGGAAGAATCCTCTAAGAGTAGCACCCAGGGTGGACACGACAACCAACATGATGTGGAAGTAGATTGATGATGAACACAACGAATCAACAACATCACCGCCTACCCATGCCATCATAGAAATGATACAAAGCAAGATATGATCTATTAGAACCTGAGTAGGCCACCTCTGATGCCAAGAAATGTCGGGTCAATCCAGACTCCGACTTGGCCGAGTCTCGTGCCAAGAAGGCTCGTCTAAAACCGGTGGCATCGAAGCCCCATGTGAAGAAGACCACCTTCAAGCCTCCATCAAAGAAGACCAACCTGCCTCGCGCAAAGGTCATCCCCCATTCCAAATCGTAAATATTTTGATCTCCATGTCTTAGTTTGCATGTCTTGATTTGAATGAAATTTCTATGGTCAATCTTCTCAAATTACACAACCCTCCTACCTTGAGTTTTTCCAGTCATTCGAACAAGGCTGACAAATTTGTTGAGTCAAATGCTACGTCAAATGGACAAATTCCGCCTCAATCTCTTCAGACCCTAAGGAAGGAGATGACCATTGATACGTCCCAAACGTATCTATAATTTTTGCTTGCTCCATGCATATTTTGTGTGATATTGCTATGATTTTTCTACACTTTTTATCATATTTGGACTAACCTATTAACTCAGTGCACCCCAGTGTCAGTTCCTGTTTTCTGATGTCTTTTTATTTCAGGTTTCCCCCGTATTAAAAATGCTCCAAAAATTCCGGAAAAATCCAATAAAAAATCAGCGTACGGGAACTTTCCAGAGTCCCGAAGGGGGGACGAAGGGGACCCACCAGGGCCCCAGGCGCCCTCCCGGCGCGCCCTAGGGTGGGGCCGTGCCAGGGGGGCACCTGGACCCCTGGTGGCCCCCCAGGCTGCCCCCTTCTCCTATATTTACCTCTCGCCTCTGTTCCTCCGCCGCCGCGCTTCCAAGGCCGGGAGCATCAGGAGACCTCTTCCCGGCACCTTGCCGGAGGGAGGATTGACCTCCGGGAGCTTATCCACCACCATGGACGCTTCCCGGATGATCCGTGAGTAGTCCACCTGGGACCATGGGTCCATGATCAGTAGCTATGTGATGTTCTCCTCCCCTCTTTGTTCTTCATGGATTAGACCTTGTGAGATGCCCTACATGATCAAGTCACATATGTAATTCTTTCTGCTGTTGCTATGCTGAGTTTGCTGGGATCTGATGGATTATGAGACTATGTTCAGATTGTGATTGAGTAATATATTGGGTTCTTCTCTTTTATATTTTTTCTTGAGTAATTTTTGCATGTTCTCCGTTGTTGTTTATTGCTTTGGCCAAGTAGTAGGTAGTGACTCCAAGAGGGAGCGTTATGCTTGATTGTGGGTTCATGCCCCCAGATGACTAGCTTGAGTAATAGAAACATGAGTCTAGGGGATGTGTTGTTGCCACAAGGGGGAAAACAATGGTGCTTGTAACCGTGGTTGCAAGGATTGTTTACTTTACGCAAAGTTCTTTTAATGCAGTTGTCTGTTGCTTTGGGTTTACACTTTGGGTGGGGCTCGCAACTTAATACCAGCGAGATGTTCTGGATAGATATCTCAAGGTGGATGATTAGTAGTATATAAAGATGGATTTCGGTGTACTTATCTTGGCGTACCGCCCATGCTTTTGAACCTCTTCCTTTCTTTTGTAGCATAGTTAGCATTGGTTTGCGCCCATAATCCTGTCAATTGCCCAACTGTGATTTGTTTACCTCGCATAGCAGTTTTATCGTCTTTTGGGAGAGAGGCATCACTAGTGAACATCATGGGACCCCGGTCCATATTTCCACCACTTTTTACACCCTTAATTTACTTCCTGTTTTACTTTTCAGTTGCAATTATCACTACTATTATCTCTTGCGTTGATCCTTTGTAAACAACAAGGCTGGAGAGATTGACAACCTCTCTGAACTTCGTTGGGAGCAAAGTTATTTGTTGTGTGTGCAGGTCCAGGTCAAGGAAGCAACTTTTGTCTTAAAAACGGTGCCATTGTTTCCTTGCCACCTACTTGTCGACCTTGGAGTCCTACTGGGCTGAATCTAAACCTTGGTATCTTTGCCAAGGGAAATCTTGCTGCTACACTACATCTCAACCTTCCACTTGGGGTAACCAACGAGGGGCGAGAAGTATTTCCTCGCTAGCATCAACCATCTCCACCAAAAAGGAGAAAGAGAAGTCAAATGGACAAATTTGTTTGACCCTACCATACTGACCCTTGGATAGATGATTGGTAATGAGAACTATGGCTTGAGAATCAAGTTGCAACATTTTATTATCTTTAGCAGTTGGAACTCTAACAGTAACTCCACTTAGAACCACTTCACACATATCATTATCTTGAGGTTTGGTGTTCTTCATTTTTATCCTTCCAATAAGGTTAGAATTATCCACCATAGACTGGTATGGGCTCACTAGATCTAAAATTTTCTGCGATGAACATTCTTGACAATACAGCAGGAGGTTAGTCTTTACAAAGTAAAGCAAAGGGAGTGCCTTGCTCCGATCCCAATTGAACGAAAAGAATAGAAAAAATGCGGATGAATGGAC
The DNA here is from genome assembly GCA_950022295.1 of Bromus sterilis. NCBI lineage: Eukaryota > Viridiplantae > Streptophyta > Magnoliopsida > Poales > Poaceae > Bromus > Bromus sterilis. Next base: position 15,379,868 of record OX465596.1, read on the forward strand.
TCTTCAAAAATTCTAAGGAATTTTACTCGAGTCACAACTAAGAAGCGAAATAACTTAACATAAAGCAGGGAAGAGACGAAACTAAATAGGAAGAATAAAGACAAACACACATTAATACATGGAGTACAAACACCTAGCACAAAATAGAACATACAAGCAAACTAATCTAATGCATAAGTAATGTAGGAATAGGTAGACCGAGCCTAGACACACGATGTTTGGTGTACCAGTTCACACTCTACAAAGTGCTACGTCTAGTTGGTGAGACTAGTGATTGAACACGTAAGAAAACTCTCTTCGTCCTATTCTCCACAACAGAAAGTTCCTCGAACTTGAGTTGATTTTACTCGAGGTAGATGCTTCAGGCGATCTCCAAAACCTTTTACATGCTTCGCTTTGCAATCACAAAGTCCTCGATTGCTAAAGATAAATGCATAACAGTTTAGGAAGCTTGTAGGATACCAAGATAAAAAAAGTCTAGCTAGTCTGAACCTAAGTCTAGGAGAATCTGCTCAACTCGATGGGACTTAGTCAAAAGGATTTGTCTCCATTTCCTCTTTGCGTTGCTCACACCACTCTTGTCCGAATGTGGAACGGAGAAGACCACTACAAATGGAGGTTGGAGGCTAAGTATTTATAGGTGACAATCCCAATGGTCAGATAACCAAAGTGACCTTAGTTTATCACGCGACACGTGTTGCAACGGTTGGATATTTTGAACAAGTCGCAACATTTCTTGAGGAACAAGAAATGTTGACTCGGTGCTTGAGTTCTCCCTCTGAGACCGAAAACACCGTGACTTTGTCTATGAGTAATAACTCAGTGCACATGAGATTTCTTCACTAAAATCCTCACTAAGATTTGTCTTAGATTGAGCATGTTCACTTCAACCTAAATCTCAACTAACAAACCCCTTTTGATAGTACGGTTTGTCCTATGACTCAAATAAAGCAAAGAAATTATGAAAAATACTACGTCTTGATCCAACTTTCTTCATTTCCTCGATGAGCAGTTTCTCTTTGGGACACCGTCTTCATCAAGTGTATTTTTGGATTGTTATTCCTTCAACAGTTTTAACTCCAAGGTTGTTCTCATCTTGAGTTTATCCTCGAAGATCTACCAATCTTCTCGTGTCCCCAGGAATCTAACACTCTGTTTATACTTGCAAACATAGTTTTATTGTTTTGCTCAACAAACTCCAAAACAACTAAGGGGCAAAACTTTCTTCCACACCTATCCACCCTCATTTCAGTTGGTTGTCATTAGTTAAGATGATATATAAGCCATAAAAACACATTATTATTAGTAGGAATTTTAATTTTCAAAAGAAATTTATAAGGAAAATCCACATTATCATTAACCAGTTTCTTATAAAGAGGTCTAATTGTGAGCTTGCCATCAACGGTGAGGTTTCATCTAACCTATCATTTTCCCATGGGTATTTCCTCACACCTGGGTTTAAGGAATTCCATAAATCAAGGCTTTCACCTAGGAGAGTTCTTCTAAAATAAAGCCTCCCCGACCTATCATAATGGCACCAGCCATATATATATATTATGATTGAAGCTAAAAATATATAATCTACGTGGGCATCCTTCAAAGTTTTATCTCCTAGCCACCAATCTTTTGAGAGAAACCTAGTACTCCTTACATCACCGATTATTATTTTTACATTCCTTATAGAACAACTCCTTAACCTTAAGGATGTTGCTCCAAAAGTGCGAGTCACCCACTTTTAGTTTGATACGAGAGATACAAGTTTTATTCATAAGGTCGAGATAGAGGATCCCTAAATCCTCCCCCCCCCCCCAGTTTCTTAGTTAGCAACAAGTATTTCATTTCACCAGGTGATATTTGTAACCCCTTCAATTTAGCTCTAACGGGAAAAAATCTTACTCCCATTACAATGGGATAAAATGACATAATCTAAAGAGGCATGTTTTTCTTTTCAACATGGTGTAAGGAGGCATGTTAGTAAGGCATGTGTGAACTAATGTTAGCCTTTCAGCAATATTCAGCATTCTACCTTGCCAACTGGCACATCATTTCTCAACTTTATCAGTAACACCATCCCAATGATTGTTTGTCAATTCACATTTAGCAAAATAAAAAATAGAAATGTGAGGAGCAGGTACGTCGTCTCCTTCATTTCCTCTAGTACAAGAAAGGACTTGCAATGAAAATGCAACGGCTAATTGAACTTCTGGTGAGAGCTAAGCCTCCCCAAATATTGCATGCATTTGCAACCTTTATTAAGCCATTTCGCCGTCGGCCACAGAAGGCTACGTTCCATCTTTAGATCGCCGGAGCCGACTCCCCATATGTAACCTTACCTCGCGCAACACCCTCCTCTGATCATTCTCCTTACGCCGCCCAAATGGACAATCCAAACCATGGACGATGCTCGCCGCCGACGCCGCCGCGCCTCACCCTCCGCGTCGCCTCCGTCCTCCTCTTCCTGTGCGTCGCCGCGACCCCGGCGGCGAGCCATGGGGGCCCCGACATCGGCGTGCACAAGAACTTCCTCATCATCGTGCGCCGGCCGTACGAGTACGACACCAACCTGTACAAGAATGTGTCGAGCTGGCACGCGTCACTCCTGGCCGAGGTGTGCGACATGGCCAAGGAGACCATGGAGAAGGACCCCTCCTCCGTCACCCGCCTCATCTACTCCTACCGCAACGTCGTCAATGGCTTCTCCGCCCGCCTCACGCCGGAGGAGCTGGAGGAGATGTCCAAGAAGGACTGGTTCGCCCATGCGCACCCTGAGAAGACGTACCACCTCATGACCACGCGCACGCCCACCATGCTCGGGCTCATGGGCGAGGACCGCGGCGGGGAGGGCGTCTGGAACACCAGCAACATGGGCGAGGGAATCATCATCGGCGTCCTCGACGACGGCATCTACGCCGGGCACCCCTCGTTCGACGGCGCCGGGATGAAGCCGCCGCCGGAGAAGTGGAACGGCCGGTGCGACTTCAACAACACCGTGTGCAACAACAAGCTCATCGGGGCGCGGTCCTTCTTCGAGTCGGCCAAGTGGAAGTGGAAGGGCGTCGATGACCCGGTGCTCCCGATCAACGAGGGCCAGCACGGCACGCACACGTCCAGCACGGCCGCCGGCGCGTTCGTGCCCGGTGCCAACATTTCCGGCTACGCGCTTGGCACGGCGGCCGGCATGGCACCCCGCGCGCACATCGCCTTCTACCAGGTCTGCTTCGAGCAGAAGGGCTGCGACCGCGATGACATACTGGCGGCGGTCGACGACGCCATCGAGGACGGCGTCGACGTGCTCTCCATGTCTCTTGGCGGGAACCCGGACGCGGACTTCTCGGAGGACCCCGTCTCGCTCGGAGGATACACCGCCGCCCTGAACGGCGTGTTCATCAGCGCGGCGGCCGGCAACATCGGCCCGAACCCGGCGACCGTCTCCAACGGGGCGCCGTGGCTTCTCACCGTGGGCGCAAGCACCACCGACAGGAGGTTTGGGGCCACCGTGAAGCTTGGCAGCGGAGATGAACTCGAGGGGGAGTCGCTCAGCGAAGTCAAGGACTACGGGAAGGAGCTGCGGCCACTGGTGCGCGACATGGGCGACGGTAGGTGCACCAGCGAGAGCGTGCTGGTAGCGCAGAACATCACCGGGAAGATCCTTGTTTGCGAGGCCGGCGGCTCCGCAAGCACGGCCAAGGCCAAGATGGTGCAACGTGCCGGCGCGTTCGGCATGATCGTGGTCGCCCCCGAGGTGTTCGGCAAGGTGATTGTGCCGAGGCCGCACGTCATCCCGACGGTGCAAATCACCTACGCGGTCGGGCAGAAGATCAAGGCATACTTAGAGTCGGAGCGCGAGGCCACGGCGAACTTCATCCTCAACGGAACGTCGTTCGACACGCCGCGGTCGCCGATGATGGCGCCGTTCTCGGCGCGGGGGCCGAACTCGAAGAGCCGAGGGATTCTAAAGCCTGACATCATCGGCCCAGGAGTGAACATCCTCGCCGGTGTCCCCGGCATCGCCGACTTGGTGCTGCCGGAAAATGCAGTGATGCCCAAGTTCGACGTCAAGTCCGGCACGTCCATGTCCTGCCCGCACCTCGCCGGGATCGCCGCGCTGATAAAGAACGCGCACCCGACATGGTCGGCGGCGGCCATCAAGTCGGCGCTGATGACGACCACCGAAACCACCGACAACGAGAAGAAACCGATCGCCGACGTGGACGGCACGCAGGCGACGTACTTCGCCACCGGCGCCGGGCATGTAAACGCCAAGAAAGCCATGGATCCCGGTCTGGTGTACAACCTGTCGGCGTCAGACTACATCCCGTACCTGTGCGGGCTCAACTACACGGACCAGCAGGTGAACTCGATCATCCACCCGGAGCCGCCGGTGGACTGCACCAAGCTACCCAAGGTCGAGCAGAAGGACCTCAACTACCCGTCCATCACCATCATCGTCGACAAGGCGGACACCGCCGTGAACGCCAACCGCTCGGTGACCAACGTCGGCGTGGCGAGCTCGACGTTCGAGGTGGAGGTGGAGGTGCCGAAATCGGTGACGGTGGAGGTGACGCCGACGAAGCTGGAGTTCAAGGAGCTGGACGAGGTCTTGAACTACACGGTCACCGTCAAGGCGGCGGCGCTGCCGGATAACGCGATCGAGGGGCAGCTGAAGTGGGTCTCCAGCAAGCACATCGTGCGAAGCCCGATCCTTATCTTGCCCGGCGCCGGGGAGGAGGAGGCCACGCCGGATGCGGCGGCAGCGCCTACAGCAACAGCTAACATTTAACTAGCTCCCGATTAGATGACCATCTTATATTAGTTCAGTTTTTTCTTTTATTTTTTTTCTTTGTTCCTGTTGATAAATATAAGTGTGGATGATCATGCCAAGTGTTTTTTTTTGGTATTTAGGGACAAGATGTGGCTGCAGTCCCACTCTGTATTCACATGTGATCTACTTTCTCTGTTTCAATATATTTGAAGTCTTTAGATTTGTCCCAAGTTCAACTTAAATTTGATCCGATTTATAAAAAAGTATCAACGTCTACAACATCAGGTTAGCTTCATTGTGAGATCCTTGTATAAGAAACTTGTTAGTTTTCGAGTGGTTTTTTCAAACTAAAATCCCCTCCAAAGTTCACGTGTTCATTTGACTAATGGTTAGGAATAGCATTATGACCAACGATATTCTCCTCAAAAGAAGCTAGAAAGATAGCAAGTTGTGTGTGTTTTGTGGTAACAAAGAGAATGTTGATCATCAATTTTCTCTAATGGTCTTTGTGTTAAACAGTATTTAGGGTGGAGTGAGGGACCGTAAGTACAAGAGAGGATTGCTAGTGGGGCATTTACCTGGTTCGAGCCCTCGTGATCAGAGGTAATACCTTACTCCTGCTTTATTTTGATTGATGTAGAAAATACCTAGGGGGTTACAATATGTAACTATACTACCGAGGCGGTGACTATGAGTCAAGGTACCTCAATCTATCCCGACCTCACCTTATATAGGGGAATGAGGCCTAAGGTTACAAGGGTGAACCAACCTTCGTCAGATTGAAATAGTAGTCCTTGACCTGGCCACTAAGATGATGAAGCTAATAGGAAGAGGACTCTTCGTGAAGACCCAAGAGCCCTATTGAGAGAGGCATACACCATGGGCCTTGGGCCCATCAGAATACACGATCTGCCTTGTACGTGTCATCCCTAGCATAGCACATCGTCAATCACCCGTAGAATTCAACATGACAAATTTGACATTTTTTGCTGGTGTTTTCACTTGCGATTAATGAGAATGGAGGAATGAGGGCTCGTGGGGATGCAAATCGATGGGGGAATCAAGATCCTTGCCTCAATTCCATGTGGTGGCGGTTGAATTTCACTGAAACCATACGAGTGGTGTCAAACTCGCCATTGCGACTGGTGAGAGGACAATCAAATCAAAAGGAGAATGTGAGGGAAATTGAAGACTTTTGCGTGGCAAACAAGAAGGTGCGAGAAGCAGGTTTGGCGTGGGGCTTTCTGACACACGATGGCAATGTGATAATGATGATAGCTCATATCAAGTTGATTTGATCACAACTCACGTTTGTGTTCATCAGGGAGGGGCAGGGCGAACAAATTCGTTTGTTTTATTGATCAATCCAACGCAAATGGTCATTTGCATGTAAGGAATTTGGGAGCGAGGCTCTTGACATCCTAGATACAAGCCGCTGTGTTACATAATGAAAGGTTGGATGTGGCGGTTAGTTTCTTTTACGAGAATATGACTTTATTCATCAAATGACAGCCAAATTGTTTACAACCAAAAAAGAAATAAAGCCAGTGGCCGAGATGTACCAAAAGTACGAAGATTTAGAAGCATACCTTTCCTTTTCAAATAGTCAGCCTCTTCATTTGCCTCCCTTTTTTCATGAATTGATTTTTACCATTATTGCGGCAACATTGGAACCATAGTAGTTCTTAGCTTCCACGATTGCATCTATAAACGGGAACAATCAGATTCAACCATCAACTTGTTACTTCCCATTTGATCAGCTAACAATAGGCCATTGCGTAAGGCAAAAGCTTTAGTTGCTTCTACAACAACATAAGTGACGAACCAAGTTGTCGCGCCAATAAAAAGGCCCCATTCATCAGGTAAGATTTCTCACATAGCACGCAATGGTGATTCCCTATGGAAGGAAGCATCTACATTCACCTTAGAATATCCATGGACCGGTTTCTTCCATATCTGATTCCATATGAAGGGGAAGGCGGAGGATGTGTCGGCATCGGCTCCGCTGCTGCGGGTACGTAGGGAGGCCAAGGAGAGCGGCGGCGGCTTCCGCACCTGCGTCGTCTGCAACGAGAACAACCTCATTGTCCCAGACTGCTCCCCATCGACCGAACGTCAGGAAGGAGAAGACATTAGAGGAAAAAAAGAATATGATGCTTTACGGTCACGAATTCCGCGCGAGACCGTAAAACACGTTTTTCACAATTTGTATTCATGTTTTACATGTCCGTATTATACGGGTGTCCTGGACGGAGATGTTCTTAGTTAACACTGTACCAAAGGGATATTCAAATATGAGTCCAGGCTCATATGTTTCTGCATAAGAAACTTTCGAAAAGACATATATATATTTTTTAAATTCTAAATTTTATTATAGTGAAAGATGCTTAGAGGCTAGATGTTCATGTAAAATTTGAGATTTTTTTAACATCTAGTGAGCTTGCGGTAAAAAAGATAAATTCATTTCGAAATTGTGCATAAATAACGGTGTTTAAAGAAACTGTATTTTTTTGCTGCGAGCTTTCCAGATGTCTAAACTTTTAAAAAGTTGCACGAACATCTCGGTCGTAAGCATCTTTTACCATAAAAATATTTTTAAAAATTGGGCTTTTATTATTATATGTTTTTATTTTTTCTCCCCGGGTGCAGCGAATCGACGCTCCCGGCATTCCTACCAATTGATTTTGGAGTGGGTATTTTTAGCAGTCGATTTGGGCATGAGGTTATATTTGTAAAAAGGTTCGGCATTCTCGCTGGGACGCTCGACAAGTCCAAACCTACCTCTCTCTCTCTCCCTCTGCCGTCCAAACCTACCGCTCTCCGGCCGCCCATGGCGTCGCCGCCGGTCCGCCCGTGGGGGGAGATGCAGCACGACCTCCTTGTGGCGATTATGACCCGCGTGGGCGCACCCGATCTACTCTCTGGGGGCGCACCCCGTGCCTGCTCTGCGTGGTGGGCTGCGGCTCGCGACCCGCTCGCATGGCGCCGCGTCGATCTCCGGGACTGGACAGCCCGGGTCTCCGCCAGGCGCGCGGCGGGGAAAGGTGCCACCAGAGGGAGCATCTCCGTCCAGGACGCTCTCGCCGGCGACCTTGAGGTCGCCGCAACGCGGGCAGATGGTCGGATGGAGGTTGTGCTCCTCCCTGAGTTTGCCGATGAAGAGCACCTCATGTTCCTCGCCGAGAGGTGAATCTTCTTTGACCATTTTTCTTTAATCTTGTCTGTGTGGTTTCTGTCTTCCTCCATTTCGCTGTAGTCATAGATGCACAAAATTGGTTAGGTTATCCTAATGTCGCACCTTCTTGATTTCGAGCCAAATTCACTTGTTAAATGTGTAATTTTCTGTGATAACTCATATGATCGGTCGATCTATGTAGAACTAAATATAGCCACACTCTTATTGACAATGTTTTGGTGAATCATGATGAGAATGAAGTGCCCCTGGCAGTGATAGTGGTGAAATTGAAGAGGGAATTCGCCATGGGGAATATTAGGTTACCATAGGGGATAGAAGTGCAATCGAAGAGGGAATTTGCAGCTTACATGATTCGAACAATGAAACAATTGTTCTCAATAGACTCATAAGAAACTTATGTTCTTTTTGTTGACAATGTTTTGGTGAATCATAATGAAAATGAAGTGCTTCTGGTAGTGATAGCTTTCAATTGCCAGTTAAGTTCTTGGACATGTATTTTGAAATTGTGGTACAAAATTAATAAATCAGTTACATGACAGATGAGGGATGATGGCTTCACAGATGAGTTATGTCAGTCAATGCGGCTCATAGTGGCTGTAATGCTGAAGTTAGCATGCCATTTTTTTTTTGGATTTGTTATTGCTAGATGTTCTAAGCTGATGTATTTTTTTTTAATTATTTGAAATATCTGTTTTTTACTCAGTAATATGAGATCCTTATAGCACATGGTTGTTGTGTCTGTGTGGTACCAGTACTCTCATGTGACCCTCTGTTTTAAATAGGTTTTATCAAAATCCTTGTTGGTGGTCACACTATTACGACATGCTTCAAAAAATGTATGCATAAAAAATAATGTTTTCACAGGGCACAACCTGCCCAGTCCTTATCACCCACATATTCACATCCTGTTTGGCCCGATCTGGTTGGCATCCCGTATTCCCGTGGGACGCCATTCTGCTTGCATTTTACTAGATGCTCTGCCGAAATGCAATTGTCTCCTACCCCATTGATTGTTATGTTTCATCCATCCTATGTGTTTCATCATCCTAACCCATTGATTGTTATGTTTCATTCTCTTGATGTTGTAGCGTTCCTTGATAAATTCTTGAAGTACTGAGCTGCATACTTACATCCTTGCTGCACCTCACCACTCAGTCTTGCTGTTTATGATTCACCATCTCCTACTTGTTGCCTACCCAGTTGCCTCTGTACCCCTTTCCTTTCCTTATAAGCATCACTTATTTGTCATTGGAAGCCATCTATACATTTTCGTATCATGGTTGATGATGAACCAACCATGCTAGGTAATATCTCTATTGTGCATAAAAAGGGAAGTAAAAAAGAGAAGCAGGAGTTTGAAAAGTAATAGTGTGTTTCATGAATTAAATTTCCCCACGAGAACTGAAGAACTGATCACTTCCTAAGTATTATATCATATAACATGTTAATGTGACTCAGCTGTGCAAATCACAAAAGAAACTAGTGTTCTCAGCTTTTAATATGCGATTTTTTTTAATTATTGCAATATGCTTTTGTGCATGCAAGTATTGGGTGAATCTTTCTCATTTTTTCATATTCGCTTATCTCATGCCCTGGGATTCTTATAATTTAACTGCAAATTTTAACTTCATTATTATTGTAATTGGTGCAAAGAAACATGTGTGTTGAATATGAGTTAAACATGAGTTATATTTACCTCTAGAGTTGATTTCATGGACAGCTCAACTGTTTGTCATATATCTATAATCTTGACTGTTTTGTCTTAAACAATACTATTGAACTATTAGCTGGTTGCATTACCTGTACATTCATGTCACATCTATTGTACACACGTGGCATTTGATCTACTGTTTGAAACAATGAGATTTATCATGGCTATGCAGTTCATCTAGATGTTGGTCAGAAATTTTACTTGGTCAGTTGATTATTAATGAATGATATTTGTTAGTGCATTTAATTTGTGCGAGTGTTATTTTCAGTGAACCCTGCAAACTTGCAAAACTGATACACCATGAATTTTGTAAACTCCGGTGCATTTGGTTTTTACAGCCTGCATTGCAATTTTATGGTATGCTGCAATATATATCATTTATATGTGGCAGCGTGACATTTGTTTGACATGGAACTTTTTAGGTTATGTCTGGTACAAAATTTGGTTGCAGCTAAATGCTTTTCCCGATGTTTTATACAGGAGTCCAAACCTGCACTATTTCAGCTTTCCTGCCACATGTATGAGTAATCATGAGTTCTGTAAGGCAATCGGCAAATTTCAGTCGCTTAAAGGCATGGCAGTGGATGAGAGTCTTATTAATTATGATGTCCTCCTCCATGTGCATCAGTGTTGCCCAGATTTTCTGGAACTGAAAGTGTTTGCTCTTTATGTGGATGAATATATGGCCTCTATAATTTGCGAATCTCTTCCGCGGCTGAAGAAGCTTGAGATACCAAATTCTGATATGTCCTGTGCTGCAATAACAAAATTCCTTGATTGCCTAGAGGATCTTGAGCATTTGGATATATCGGGTTATGAGACTTCTGCCATCTCAAGTAGTGTGCTTCATAAAGCTGCACAGCTCAAGGTCTTCATCTGGAACTCAAAATTTGAGCTCGGGGAGTTCACGGACTGCTCAAACTGCGGAGAACACTCCATTAATCCTCAAGAGCCCTGTAAGTGCACCATGGATCAGAAAGTCATGGATTGGCTGGCTGGGCCATCGCTAACTTCCTGACACCATGACATGTATGTGTAGTTTCTGTTGTTATCTTTTGATAATTTCCTGTTTGAAAATTTCGAATTAGCTGTTTGAGTTGGTTGTACAATGAAGTGGGGGGTACATTCGACCGCACGGTCGATATGACATTCAGTTTGCTTGCATGACTCAAGTTTGTTGTTAAGTTTGAGATTCATCCCCTTCCTTGAACCAATGCCGTTGATTACTTTCAGATGTGTGCACACAATTATATTTTGGTTTTGTATCTCTGCATGGTTTATGCGTGGCTAGCTGTGAGCCTCCTGACTCCTGAGAACCTTTGCTGCTCTTGGCTCACTGCCTTGCGGGTCCATGCTGACAGCTATGCCAGTGCCACAGCGAGTGTTTTTTCAGCGTGATTTTTTTTGAGCAGTTCAGCGTGATATGTGTGCTCGATGTGTACTGTACTGTAGCAGGCTGTGGCGTTAAGTTTGCGGGCTGTGGGCCTCTAAGCTAGCCGGGTATTAGTTTCACTTGCCTTGCATATCCCTAAAAAATCTCCCCTTGCAGCTTCTCCCAGGGTAAACTATTCAGATTTCCCTAAGAAAAGCAAATGTCAAAGGTTCCGCAAGCACCATGCTGATCATTTTTAATCCTAACAAAAAATCGCTATACATAAATCAGCAAAACTATTGTTGTGTGATTTCAGTAGAGGCAAATTCTATTACACCCAAAGCGCGCCTGATTTTGCTGGTTAAATATTTAACCTATGCACTTGGGTTGGGTTTCCAGTCTTTCATTTCTCTTCACTATTTGTTCTAGAAAAAGAATTTTCTCAACCCTTTATTTTAATTTTCTTTTTGTCAAACATTTTTTATAATTGTTATTTATTTATAATTTTGAACTTTTCCAGCGGATATAAAAATATATTCATACATGTATGAGTGATTTTTCTAAAATATGTACTTTATTTAAAAAATACACTAGCATTTAGTACATGAACGTTTTTATTCACGAACATTTCTCTGCGATGCAAACTTATACATTTTTTTACGCACATGATTTTTTTTAGTTTTCCTAAATACAATTTCCCTTTTAAAATTGCATTTTCACAATTTTGATAACATTTTTAAACAAAACAGTTCAAATATAAAACAAGATGATCTTAATGCAGCATGCCTACGATCGACACATGTAAAATAGCGTTACATGTTTACATGACTATACTCCGCAACTAGTGCCTAATAAAAGGACTCCACACGAGCCGCATACCAACATCCATGCCGACAACTATTGGGTCAATGGGCAATGGCCGAACAACAACCAAAACATGGTCCAAATCATAAATAGTGTAGCACATGGTTAGATAATACTAATGTAGACCAGGCTACACGTAGCCTTTTATTTTAAACAATTCATAAAATATATTTTACATTATCCAAAAAGCATTGATTTTTAATGAATATACATACACATGTATATGACATATGTGTAAATTTTTATACCATTATACTTTTACATGTGGCGTATGAAAAAAAAGATAAATATTTGATTTTAAATGGGTTTTTTTGTTGTTGGTTTTGGACTGAAATTTTGTTTTTTTGTGCAGACTATATATTACAATTTTTTCAAATGAAATTTGACATGTTTGTGCGGAATACATATAAGTTTCTACAGAATTGTTTTCAGATTTTTTTAAAAAATTAAATATGTTTTACGATTTTCTTAAAATAAAAAGGCTACGTGTAGTTCCGCCTTCAGAAATTCGCACTAAAATTACCTAAGGCCTCCTATGGGCATCTTCAACGAGCTTCTGTATTTCTCCCCTACTTATGGTGTTTCACCGGGCGCAGTGGAGCGCACCAATCCATCTAGTGCGATTCCATATTCAACTAATTGGTTTGAAACCGTAGACTTGATCTGTTGTTTGTATAATGTGTTTTACTTCATTGATGGTGCTTTTTTACTTCACTGGTGATATGTAAGGGCATCTTCAACACCGATTCTTAAAACGGGATATCACATTCGTTCGCGGATCCGGGGCCAGTCTATGAATATTTATGTGGGAGCTGACCTTTCAATTGTAGCTGCAAAAGTCGGCGGGAATTTCAACTAAAATTGGTAAAATCGAATACACTCGAACAGAATTAATTCAAATTCGAATATAATGTACTTAAACTACACGTATTTCATGCAACCGAATTATTTTCGCAAAAAAAGGACTTTAACATACTGTAAAACTACACTAGGCCCTGTGCACGACGGTTATGAGCTTCATGAATTGCAACTTTTAAAGGTCATGGACATAGATGCTCTCGAAGTTGACACGACAACTTGCCACGTACATAGCCGTGCCCCAGGCCCCCTGGCTAGGTGAGACCTTCCCTCGGGCCCTCCTTTGGCCTATATTTACCTCCAATCGCGAAAACCCCGAATATCCAAACGACTTTCCCAGAAGCATTCTGATCTCCGCTGCCATCACCAGCAAGCTTTGGGGGAGGGGGGGGGCAGAAGTTCCTATTCTGGCACCCTGCCGGGACGCGGAGTCACCCTCGGATCCATCTCCATCAACCATGCTTCCTCCCTCCATGATGTAGGAGTAGTTCATTCTCAAGGATGAGATCTTCTACAGTAGCTATGTGGTTAATTCTCTGTTCCATGATGTGATCTTGATTGTGATAATTGGCTATGTTGATCTAGTTGTATCCCATGATGTTTCCATTCTTTTATGTATTGGATATGATTTGCTCCTTTGATGATATTTTCGGAGTCCATGGTGACGCAGGGACTCAATCATTAGGGGAATATTGATCACGGGATCGCTCTTCTTGTTGGATGATGACGGGAAAATGGCGGCGTAGGGAAAATACGCGTCCGCGTCATTGATACAGAGTGAATATATTTAAAAATGCATACATGCGTAAATAAAAGGGATATCAAACATTGCGAGTACATTATTTCCAGAACTTTTACATTTACATATTTTTTTTTGTTAATTACATCTCCGAAGAGAAAACCCCTGATTAAGAATTCCAACATTTCTATTACATAGGATTACATCATATGACTATTACAAAAGATGAAATAAAACTAAGAAGTCCTCCTCGCTATCGTCGACGTCGGCGTACTTGAGGGAGCATTCTAGTCTTCTTTGAGTTATGATCTCATTTGATGGCATTATTTTAGCCTATATGTCATATCTTGCGCATGCACTATTATTAAAAGTAAATGGAGAATGCATGCATCAATTTAATTGGCTTATATCAGGAAACATATTGTTTGTAGATTTATCTTTGGAGCAGATTTTTGGATTATTTGCACACTATATGGGTATGCATATTTGATGTCTCACTTGGATTACTACCAGCATCATGTAGCACCAGTATGGTACACATCCGTAGCGTAAACAAAGGGACTCTTTTGTTATGAGATGATTTTATAATCTTTGACTTAGCCTATAATATGATGCAAGGCATATTTTTATTATGATTGATTTCACTTGTATTAATACTAACACCGCGTAGCGAATGACGCCGACGGGCAGCATAACCAAGATGAAGATTTATTTTCTTCATGTTTGTATTACTACTAGCGAGACATAAAATGCCCGTAGCGTAACCGAACAAGAAGTGCATAAATTTTATTATATATGATGGAGCTCTTTGATTTGTATCCAAGGCCAAACCAAAGATTAAACATGCATTTTAGAGCAATATACTTAGTCTGTACCACAATGGCCAAACTAAGTGCATAAATTTTAGTATATATGATGAAGCTCTTTGATTTGTACCCAAGGCCAAACCAAAGACTGAACATGCATCTTAGCAGATTTTTGGAGACTCCTTGGCTTGTACCTATGGCCAAACCAAGGATTGAACATGCATTTTAGGAGATTTTTGAGACCCCTTGGCTTGTACCTATGGCCAAACCAAGGATTAGACATGCTTTTCTGGCAGATTTTTGGAGACTCCTTGGCTTTTACCTATGGCCAAACCAAGGATTGAACATGCATTTTGGCAGATTTTGGAGATTCCTTGGCTTGTACCTATGGCCAAACCAAGGATTGAACATGCACTTTGGCAGATTTTTGGAGATTCCTTGGCTTGTACCTATGGCCAAACCAAGGATTGTAGGAGAAGATATAGATAGATGCTCTTTGGTTTGTACTCGTGGCCAAACCAAAGGCTAGGGGAAAGCCATGAATCCCACCTTCTCACCTTCTGCAGGCAGAACTTCTTCTCTTTGCTTCTTTTCTTCTTGTGTCTTGATGAATATTTGCTGTGATGTGTTTGTGTATTCCAGCGGCAGCGTATAGACGCAGAGCAGCAGCCGGATGAGAGTATGAGCGGGGGTAATGAGCCAGGCCGGGGGCGAATGGATGGATAGTGATCAGGGGGGCTATATGAGCAACGTCCGGAGCCTTTTATAGCAGCGGAGAGGGAACGGCAGGCTCCCGCGCGCTCCCACGTCTCGTCATCGTGGGATGCATGCCATCATGGGTGGCGGTTCTACGCTCCTCCAAACTTTTCTAAATGAGTAGATATTTTTGTGTTGAGGTCACTTTGGCGGGAGAACTGCAAGTCCTGTTGCAACTCGTGTGAACGTCCTGGCCATCATTGCATGGAATGCTGCATGCAGGCCATGGGCTAATTACCTCACGCATAATTAGGTAACGCCCGTCATGCATAATTAGGCAACGCCGCCCGGTAATTTCATGCATGCACGTAGCTTTGCAGCTGTACGTTATTCTTCTCAGTGTATATATGTACATTGAACGTATGGCCTAGTAGCAACTAAGTTAGCTAGCAAGAAAGATTTTAAGATTGGCTAGCAAACATTAATTCCTATTGTAAATATATTTTTGCTGAAATATTTGTATATATTTTGCCATTTGATATAATATAATTTGATCATATTTTATACGGATGTTGGGATTGTGCTGATAATTTATTAATTAGCGTCATTTAGTTAGTATTTATACACCACCCTTATATTTTATCAGTGCAATATATATTTATATATCATGCATATATTTAATTAGCCTGATGTATTTATTGCGTCCATATTTCATGTCACCCATATATTTTCATCGGTGCAATATATTTTATATGTACCGCGTATATATTTCATTAACATAATTAGCGCGATATATTTTATGTGTCGCACCCATATTCCACTTTGTCAATGGTACAAATCATGTGTCACATGACTATTATTTCATGTGAAGCAACATATATTGATAGGGATTTATTATATCTTCTATTTCACATAAAGCGGAACTTTTTTCTGTTGACATCGATTTTTGGCAAAAATCGATGTCAACAGATGCCCCTCGAGGTCTGGGCTCGAAGAGATTTTTTTTATTCGAGCCCAGAGCTCGAAACTTGATTACACATATTTCTTGTGTTTGGAGCACGGCCACTGAGTATATGGGTTCACGATATTTTTAGTCAATTGTGTGTTCGTGTGGATATGCACGTTATTTGGACCCACACGGTGGTAACCCCTTTTTTTTCTTTTTTTAAACGTTGCTAACCTGTTTTGCAACCGTGGAAGCTAGAAATCCGGGCACGTTCGAGGTTATTCGGCCAACAAACGTCATCCGGCTAACAAACTCCCTCAACTCTTTCTTAAACAGCCGGCCTCTTTCTTCTTATATTCTCTTGTCTCATCGCTTTCCTTTACTGCGGCGTATTGGCGATCACGACTTAGCTTCGCTCTCAAAGCAGGTTCCATTCTTCTTTACTTTACGCATATGTATAGTTATTGGCAACTGATCTTGTGTTTATACTATCTTATCTGATTCTTTCTACTCTCATCTTTTAATTTGTCAGACCTAAAGCCAGCAACTCTTGTGGAAGTGTTGATCGTGATTTATTTTCCGGATACCGGGGAGTGCCTGATTGCTCTTGAGAACATCCATCCGAACATGCAGTTCATGTTATGATCTGATTCCCCACCTCTTTGATTTTTCTCTAGATGAGTTGATTCCGATCTAGTAGAATGGAGTTTACCTTCACTTTCCGTCCAGGTACCCCAACTCCGAAGCATACATGTCTACTTCATGTTTTTGTTTGAAGTAGGATATATGATAGATATGTATGGCAGCACACAACATCACCGCATGCAATTTTCCTTTTATATACGAGGATGGCATCTTCTTTAAACATGTGCATGATACAATAATATTTTGGTTTTACGGTTGGCGTGCCGGCAAGTTTTTATGAACTTGGTCCGTCGTACAACCGTACAACCATGAAGACTGGTATACATGACATATGTAGACATACATGTCATATACAACATTACGACATGAATTTCATTTCAATATGCTCATCGGATATTCTCTGAACGTATGTGTAACACAACAATCTTTGGCTTCACGGTTGGCGTGCCGGCAAGTTTTATAAAAACTTGGTCCGTCGTACACCCGTGAAAAACAATATACATGATATATCCGTTTAATTTAAAAAAATTTGCATGACATGCTACAAATTTTCTTATGCTTGTTGATATATCAATATGAGCTTGGCATTGTCACAACCGTTGAGAGTAATATATATGTCAAAATATGATTTCCCTCTTGTTGGCGTTCCGGCAAGTCTATATGCAGGCTTGGCCCGTCGTGCAACATGAACACAAATGTGCATGCTAGATAGTATAACTTCTGTCACAATATTATCACTTGTCGGAAAACATTCATAATGTGATCCCAACTTTACATATAAATTCTCTCACAGTTGGCGTGCCGGCAAGTTTTCATATGAACTTGGTCCGTCGTACGATTGTAAAGATAAATATTCTTAATCATTCCGTTTACTTTGGAATACGTCTTCTTCTAAACTGAGATTTTTCTTTCTTTTTGTAGTGAGGCTCGTGGGTTCTTCAGCAGTACTGTTTTAGGTAATGTCCTATACTGCTTCCAATTGTTAGTTGCATTCATTTTTCATACTTGTACCAATATATGGATACTTTGTTTATATAGATGGAGGAGTCTACAGTCTCATCTTCGTCTAAGAATTTGCACAGAATGTCTCTTTTGCAACTAGCCAAAATATATATGTTTAAGCCGGTCACCGATGAGCTAGCTAATCCAGTGATCAAGCCCTTATATGTTCCACATGGCAACCCTGAACATGGAGAACGTGGATGGACATCAGGGCCCTCTTTTTCAGGCCATTGCTACCATCCAATTGCGCCTTTGCCCAGGCTTGATCAAGCTTTAACCCTGGGGACTCGCATAGTGGCAGAAGGTTTGGGTTGGGAAAACCATGCTGTGGAATATGTTCCGATGACCCATGGATATGTTGAATGGGGAACTTGCATTATGAGGCAATATCATACCCATTTGAAGGGGAGTGAAGAGGGTGTTGATTATATTTATGGAGCCATTTATTGCTCTCTAGGTAATTATACTGTCTCGCCTCCACTTCTGAGGTCTCTTCTTGAGAAATGGGATTTCAACACCAACACATTCTTGCTTTCTAGTGGTGAACGTACCATCACTCTCCTTGACATGCATCAAATGGCGGGTTTGCCGCTTGATGGTGATCCTTATGAAGAATTTGTTCCACCGCCTCATGAGCTAGAGGGCTCGTTACTTTTATATCCCAATTTTCTATCTCGGCTCCTAGAAATTTGGACCGGGCTTTCCATAGACAACCAAGTTGGTTTCCAAGTTTGGTGTGATTTCTTTCATAATCGAGAATCTGATTGCTTTGCTATGAAAACTCTCGAAGATGAGCGTATATATACTGCGGCTTTTATTTCCGTATGGCTATGTCGCTTTGTTGTTGTCGGTGGAGGGCCTTATGTTCGTCCAGCAGTATTGGTGATGGCATCATGGATTACCTTAGGACGCCGGATTTCTTTGGGTCCAGCAGCTCTCTGCTCACTTTATTACTCTCTTCGACACATTAGTACACATCCAATTGGGCCTTCTTTCACTCAAAGAATTTGGCCGGTTCACTTTATTGCTGGATGGATGGGTGTATACCTTAAGAAGGCTTTTGGAAACAGGGTGAAAACCCCACACTTTCTGGGCTCTAGGATTTTGAAAGTGAGGCCTGCTATGGTAGATACCATGTTTAAAACACCAAAGTCATTTACTCCTGAGAAAGCTTATAACTTTCTCGAGAATCATCATAATATCTGTTGGAGTCCCTTTACTTTGATGACTGAGGATGGTGTTTTCCGACCAAAGATAGAATTTTTGATCTCTATCCGCCGAGGTATGCTTCCTTGGAGGCGTGGATCCCTGGAAAATGATGCATGTATAGCTGAACCATATCATCCGGACCGAGTAGCTCGGCAATTTCGCTTGGATCAAGTTGTACCTTTTACTCCCTTGC
This sequence comes from Bromus sterilis, assembly GCA_950022295.1. Lineage (NCBI taxonomy): Eukaryota > Viridiplantae > Streptophyta > Magnoliopsida > Poales > Poaceae > Bromus > Bromus sterilis. The sequence continues at coordinate 15,398,867 of OX465596.1, forward strand.
CCAGCTTGTATACGATGGATGAGATTGGAATAGCTCGCGTATTTTGGATACATTTACTCAAATCAGACCCGGAGTTCCAGTATTTTCCAAGTGATACTCGGCCCACTGATTCTTCTGTGGCGTGGTCCAATTGGTGGAAAAAATTTGTGAAGCCTTTTGCTCGTGTTTCGAACTCTCTTCGTGATGGTACCATGTTTGGGAAGATTGCCTATGATAAGAAGAAGAAAAACAAGTATGCATCACATAACCATATTAAGGCTCGTCCACTCTTAGATAAGGACTTAATGGTGGTAAAGAGGGTATCAAAAAAACATCAAGCACAATATATTGCAGTCCTTGAGAAGGCAGAGACTAGATTTAAAAGTCGGTGGATGCCTGTACTCCAAAGTTATCTACATGACGTTGTTGCTGTGCATTCAAATGAGGTGAGCTAATGACGTATATTTGCTACTTTTTTTATGTCATCTTCACGTACTAATTTCAATGTCTATTTATTTTGCAGATCCAAAAAGGGAATTTTATTGATCCAAATGCTGCAGCTGGGTCATCCTCTTTTAACCCAAGCGCAAGTGCGCCGGATAATGATTTAGCTGATGTTGTCCCGGGTACAAGCAAGAAGCGACGTAAACATTGTATCTCAGTTCCTGCTACTGAACGAGAGAGACCATCGGCCAAGCGGAAACTGGACTTGGGTAGTGAGCTTGGTTCTGAGTCTTCAGGATTACCAGAGCCTAAGGATATGATATTAGATGTCGATTTTGGGATTTTATCTACCGGCGAAGATCTTGACCGCGTTCTCGCGGGTGAGAAGAATCATGGCCTGGATGATATTTTAAGCATAAGCTCGGAAGATTACCAGCCGAATGGGACTGGCATGTCTTGCTCGCCTGTCACATCATTGGGGGTATAAAATATGCCTTCAACCCCCGGTGCTCTTGATTTTTCATCAACTTCACATGGTAGTTTACACGTACTCAGATTTGACAGACTAACCATGCTTATTAACCATCATTATTATGAATATCATTTCTTATGATGATTTTTGTTGTGTATATATTTCAGACAACCAGCAGGACGGTTGCAATTTGGCAAGCTCCGCGGTGACGGACGTCATTTCTGGACAGAGCCCAAAAATGGAACGTGATTCCATAAAGGACATATTTTTGGATGCTACTGACCAGGCGGTGCGGAAAGGCCTTAACGGCCTGAATCGAGCCACACTCGGTGACCCTGAACGACGTTCTTTGCTTTTGGATGTTTCTAAAATGCTACCGGTGCACATCCCTGAGGTTGCTATGGCTCAGGAAATTTTAGTCGCTCTTGTTACTCTTTCTAGCAAGCTAGAAGACAATTTGAAGGAGTTTCAGAAGGAGACTGAACAGGAGGAATGTCTTGTGAAGGAAGTGAAACTAGGAATTCAGTCCCATGAAGCTGTCATCAAGACTTCCGCTGAAGAGTTATCCTCGGTTGAAAAACGTTGGGCCGAACAGGCGGCGTTGGTTGATACTCTTAAGGAGCAATATGAGGAGGCTTCTTCTGTTTTACTTGAACTAACAGAGAATAAAAAGCAGCTGCAGAAAGCACACTCAACTCACAAGTCAGAACTGAAGGAACAGAAAGATAAGCTTCAGAATGTTGATGTTGCTCAGAAGCGAAAGTTCTCTGAATTCGAGCAGCAGAATAAAAGTTTGAAGCTTGAAGCTGATCAGCTTGTTGAGAAGCTGCAGAAGTGGCGTACCCTCTGAAGGACTCAGATCCTCTCGTCGTTTTTTATTTATCATTTCATATTTGAATAATTACACTTGGTTCTAGTTTTACCAAGGACAATATTTCCTGCATTATTACTCCAGCCTAGGCTGCTCTGCTGCTAGCAAACTTCTTTATGTTGTTCATGTAATAATTAAACTTTTGTGCATCGTTTTCTGAGAACATGTATGCCTTAAGTTCTGGATATTTATCTGTGATATACAACAGCTCAAGCGAGCTTGGTTTGGATGTTTACACCAATTTTATTTATTTATATCTTGATGCTTGTCGTACTTATATATTGTGACTCATATATACGATGAATTTATGGGTTATATGCCTCAGTTTATACTCGTGAGGGTATGAAGTATATCTTTATTTATTGCGCTCCAGTTTATACTCGTGTAGCGACGGAGTAATATATTTTCCTCAGTTTAAACTTTATACTCATGGAGTATATTTTTTATTTATTGCGCTCCAGTTTATACTTGTGTAGCGATGGAGTACGTTTGATGATGATTTTTTTATGAGCTTCAAAGTTTATACTCGTAAGTTGTTGGAGTTATATTTTATTTTGTTTTGCTTTTAGGCATAGTAGCGCTTTAGGAATTTTCCGTTTACCGGTGACGGCGAGTATTGACCATCAGGCGATATAATTTTGTATGCGCCGCTTGAATACACTTCTTTCACGACAAAAGAACCTTCCCATTTGGGTTCAAATTTCCCTTTCATTCGTCTTGTTATATTCATAGGTCGAATGACGGCGAGTACTAAGTCCTCTTGTTTAAATGACCTTCGTTTAACTTGCTTGTCGAAGGCTCGAGACATCCTTGCCTGATATGCCTCAAGATTTTGCAAGGCCTGAAGTCTGTTTCCTTCAAGTCTTTCTAGTTCGTCGAGACGTATTTGTACTGATTCCTCTTCGGATATTTTCTCATGAGCAGCGACTCTTAAGGAAGTAATTTGTACTTCTAAAGGAAGAACTGCTTCTCCACCGAACACGAGGGAATACGGTGTCATTCCAGTCGGTGTTCGTGTCGTGGTTCTATATGCCCACAAGGCTTCGAGCAGTTTTTCATGCCATTCACGTTTATTTTTTGACACAATTTTCTTTAACAACTTGCATAGGGTTTTATTAAAAGCTTCCGCTTGTCCATTAGCTGCCGGATTATAAGCCGTAGAATAATGGTGGTTTATTTTAAATTTTGAACATAGCTTATCCACATATTTATTTTTGAACGGAGTACCGTTGTCGGACATAATACGAGAGGGCACTCCAAAGCGATATATAATTTGTGTTCTTATAAAATGCTCCACATTTTCTCCCTTATCCTCCTTTAATGGTATAAGCTCAGCCCATTTAGAGAAATAATCGGTGGCAGCCAAGATGAATTTGTGGCCTTTGGATGATGGTGGGTTAATAGGCCCAACTATATCCATTCCCCACATTTCAAATGGCCAAGCTATATTTGTTGCATGGAGTGGTTCATGTGGCTGATGTATAAAGTCAGCATGTATTTGACACTCATGGCATTTCTTTGCGAATTTAGTGGCATCATCAAACATTTTGGGCCAATAATAACCCAAACGTCTTAATTGATAATATAGTTTAGGACCAGATTGGTGCGAGCCACATATTCCGGCATGCACTTCATTCAATGCCTCCATAATTTCATTTCCAGCGAGGTAACGCAATAAGATACCATCATGGGAACGCCTATATAGTATGTCATTTATGCATGTATAATGAATTGATCTTTTGCGGATGCGAGATCTTTCACTAGCGTCCAAAGGTAAATATCCATGGAGTAAGTACTCTAGGAATGGTTCTCGCCAATTGCCTACCTCGATATCACATACGTCGGCTGTCATTACTGACGATATGATTGTTTCATCATCTTCTTCTTCTGCCAGTATTGGTAGGATTCTTCTTTCCTCAACGTGGACATCCATTGTTTGAGGAAATGTTAGTGCCATACTAGCAGCTAAACTTGCTAAAGCATCAGCCTTGTCATTTTGGCTTCTAACAATATGCTTAATATTTAGATCGACAAACATAGACATGAGCATTTTGGCTTTTCTAAAGTATGGCATTAGTTCTTCCTTCTTGACCATGTAGATTCCCAGTAATTGGTTAATTACCAACTGGGAGTCACCATAAACAACGAGTGAATCTAACCCCATATTCAGAGCTAGTTCAAGCCCGATGACCAAAGCCTCGTACTCGGCTGAATTATTTGACACCGCCGAGGTTAAAGTGAATGAGTACGGAATTATCCCTTTGCTTGGTGTAACAAAAACGACTCCCGCACCTGCCCCTGATTGTCGACATGCACCATCAAAATACATCTGCCATGTTGAGCTAACGACCGACGTGGTAAATACTTCCTGATCTGGCAAGTCATCATCGATTGGAAAATCGTCAGGTATTGGATGTGCAGCCAGAAAATTAGCCAAGGCCTGCCCCTTTACGGCTTTTTGTGGCACATACTTAATATCAAACTGTGACAATAACATTGCCCATTTTGCTAATCTTCCTGAAAGAACTGTTTTATTAAGGATGTATCGAAGAGGATCGGCTCTCGAGACAAGGTGAACTGTATGTTCTAACATGTAGTGGCGTAGTTTTTGTGCCGCAAATACTAATGCTAAACATATTTTCTCCATGTCCGGATAATTGCACTCAGCCCCGACAAGGGTGCGACTAAGATAATACAAGGACATTTGTTTCCCCGCATCATTATTTTGTGCCAATAGAGCACCTAACGATGTAGACATGGCTGCTGTATATAGGATTAATGGTCGATCCTTAACCGGTGCTCCTAAAACAGGAGGATTTATCAGATATTTCTTAATTTCCAAGAACGCATTTTGGCATGCTTGATCCCATTCAAAAGGTACACCCTTTTTCATAAGATGCGAGAAAGGCTTGCATCGGCCAGATAGATTAGAGATAAACCTCCTGATATATGCTAAATGGCCTTGAAAGCTTTTTAACTCGTGTATATTTGTGGGCGGTGGCATTTTAACGATCGCCTGTATTTTACTTGGGTCGACCTGAATGCCATGCTTTGTAACTACAAAACCGAGAAATTTTCCGGAAGAAACTCCGAATGCACATTTCATTGGGTTCATTTTCAGATTATGTTTCCTGAGGCGCTCAAAAACCATTTCGAGATGTTTTAAGTGATCTCGTTCGCTCTTTGATTTTACAACTATGTCGTCGATATAACATTCGACAATCACATATAACAATCCATCTAAGATGATTGTCATGGCTCGTTGATATGTTGCTCCAGCATTTTTTAAACCGAAGGGCATAACTCTATAACAAAATATACCTTTAGGGGCGCGGAACGCCGTTAGCTCCTCATCTTCCGGTGCCATTTTTATTTGATTGTAACCGGAATAGCCATCCATAAAGGAAAATATTTCATGACCCATAGTAGCATCAACTAATATTTCTGAAATAGGTATTGGGAAATTATCTTTTGGACATGCTATGTTCACATCCCTGAAATCTACACATACTCAAGTTTGGCCATTTTTATTTTTAACAGGGATAATATTAGAGATCCATGTGGGATATTTGACTTCTCTAATGAACCCTGCGGCTATGAGTTTATCTACCTCAGCTTCTACTTTTGGAAGTAATTCCGGCCGATACTTTCTTTGTGCTTGTTTTACCGGTATGGCACCATTTTGTACGGCGAGGCGATGTACAGCTACTTTTGGATCTAGTCCAGGCATTTCCTCATATGTCCAGGCAAACACATCTCTATTTGCGTACAAGAATTCATGATATTTTTGCTTATCTTCTACAGACAAATGTTTACTAATAAAAATTGGACGAGGGTCATCAGTCGTACCAATGTTTATTTCCTCCAAATCATCAATGGTACATTGGTTGCCATCTTCCATTTGGGGAGATGCTTCTGCCATATCCATATATTCAGCCGAAGCCATACAAACTTCATATCCTAATCCATGCTTCTTTGCTTTTAAAACACGGTCTTCATGTAGAGCTTCAAGTTGTTCTTGCGACAAAGCTTTTTCGAATGGTGCAAGTTGCCCCCGCCCTTCACACAAAGACGGGCCGTTGGAGACATCATATCCCATTTTCTGCATCATATACAAAACCCTGTTATCATACAACGAAATAGGCAATGAATTATCATCTTTATTTGACAAGGTAATTTGCCCCACATTGTCACTTTTAATTTTCTTATACTGATGTGACTCCTTAGCTTGTTCAATTTTGTGTTGAACCAAAGGAGTTAGAGGTATAGGTAATTTTGTACCTTTTTTAACGAACGACTTATTCACAACGCGAAATATTGGGTCGCCCTTCTTTCTCTGATTAGTTGGTATATACTGATAGACTTTCTGAGCCGATGAAGATTCTGCAATATCTTCCCCTATAATATCTGATTCGGGTACTAAGATTGGCTTTGGCTTGACTATTTTCTCAAGAGGCTCAAAGTAAAATTTTGCATCGGCATAGAAGGATTCAGCCACCGTGAACGGCCTCTTATCTGCAAATATTCTTATTGTTTCTCAGCTCCCTTTACTTAATACACTGATGGAGTGTAGATGGTACAATCTGATTATCATGCAACCATGGTCGACCCAACAAAGCGTTGTATGAGGTAGCTGCATCAATTACATGGAACGACACATTTGTGCATAATGTCTACAATTTTAGAGACAGAGATATGGTGCCCATGGCCTCTTGACCCGATTGATTAAAACCATGAATGACAACATTTGATTGGCTCAAATCTCTGCTGGAATATCCTATTCTTTTAAGAGTTCGTAGAGGTAGCAAGTTTATAGCCGATCCACCATCTACCATTATACGATTTATTGGCAAGTCATCAATCTCACCAAACATAAGCAGAGGCCTGTTGTGCTTTTTTGAACCTAACAGCCTATCGTCATCACTGAATGTAATGTTCAATACATCATTTAGTTCAGTTTCAGTTTGTGAAACTTCCACTCGATAATCTTCTGGGAACGACAATGCCGTAACCAAAGCTTTGCGCAAATCAGAAGAAAGAGACAGAGCATCATACACCGAAAGCATAGATGGTATTTTCTTCAAGTGTGTAATTACATCATATTTGACCGACACCTTAACAGTAGGGTTAGTCGTTTCATTCACAACTACATCTTTGCTTCTAGGCTCCCTTCTAGGTGGAGGATGTGGGTCAGCTAGTTGGCGACCTGATCTAAGATGGACTTGATCCACCTCGGGCGCTTCTTCTTCAGGGAAGTGAAGAGACTCGCTATCATCCTCGAAAACACCAATGGCCAGAACATCAAATTCTTGGGGAAGTCCTTTTAAACGCTTCGCCAAGCTCTCTGATATTCCCGGCTTGGAGCACGTAACATTTGCTTCTTCTTTCACTTGATGCTGGACACTGGGTCCAGTTCGCCGTCGTCCTCGATCTTGCGATCCACGGGAGTTGATGGCGTGTAATCCTCCACGCTGGCGGAGAGTGTCTCTTTCGAGCTGACATCTACATCGCCTTTCATATCCAGAGTGTTGTTCAACTCCTGGTAACATCATAGGATTAAACTTGCCATCCGATATCAACATATTTTTATTGTAAGCTGGTCTCATGTTTGAGGAGGCACAACTCACCATATCATCTTGGAGGGTAGCCACGTTTGCCGCAGCAACCTTTTTCCTTTCTTTAGACTTTTAAAGAGGTCTGCATCGATCGTCCCTTCATCTATCAATTTCTGAATAATGTTCTTTATCACAAAGCAGTCTTTGAGCGTATGGCCCAAAATGCGATGGAAATGACAAAAGTTTGGATCATTAGACTTGTTAGCTTCTTCCGGTCTCTTTGAATTTGGAAGCTCAATAAGCTTAAGCTGAAGTAGACCAGTAAACAAGTCACCAATTTCTTCAACAGGGAATGAATATTCTCTGTTTTGTCGCTCAGTGAGGGTTGGCCTCCTATGAGCTGGTGCGCCTGCACGATCCGTATGTCTTGCGGCAGGTGCTCCGGACTGAAATTGTGGTTTCATTGTTGTTTCCATAACTTGAGTGGGTTTTGGCTTGATGGGCAGCTTATCACGCTGACCGCTCTTCTCAACCCGCTTGTAGACTGTCTTTGTACGACGAGCCACAAGCTGATTGTAATTCTCAATGTCGGTGGCTTTCGAGGCCAACTCTTCAAATGTAACAGGCCATACACCCTGTAGATACACAGCCATGTCAGGACGGAGATTATTCATGCACATACGTACGGCTTCAGGTTCCGTGATTGGTTGCGGACAGTGGAGGCTTAAGTTCCTCCATCTGTTAATAAAGTCCGCAGCCTTCTCATTCATTCCTTGCTCCGTCTGTGTCAACTCCGTGATGCCAACCGTTCTCTGAGTGCTATAAAAGCGCTCGAGAAAAGCGTCATGCATCTGCTCCCATGTTTTTATGGAACTCGGTGGCAATTTGCTATACCAGGTGAAAGCAGGTCCTGACAATGTTTGCACAAACTGCCGTAGAAGCAATGCGCCATTTTGGGCCGTATCTTGACATGCCGCCAAGAAGTGCGCGACATGCTCATGTGGAGATCCACCTCCACTGAATTTGCTGAATTGTGGCTGTCTATAATTGGCCGGAAATGGAACAAGGTCGACATCCGGCGGGTACGGCTTAACGTACCCTGGTCGCATGGAGTAATGAGTCTGCATATACTGAGCCTTCACTCCTTCAGCTATCATCTTTTGAATGGCTTCAATATTAACTCCCGAGCCTGTTGGATCATTGTTACGGCCACCAGAAGCATTCCTCTCAGCTTCAAAATTTGTATTGTTTGGCATGCGACTGCGCAAAGCAACCAACTCTTCTTCTTTCTGTTGAAGTGCAGCCGTAAGTTGTGCTAGCTGCTCATCAACTGAACGACTTGCATTTGCCGTGAGAACCTGCTCCACACGGGCTGTATCGCCATGATGCTGTTGTTCTTCATGAGATTTTAGCTCATTCTCGGAACCGGGTTCAGAAGCATCGTATAGAGGATAACGAGACTCTGCACAATTTGAGTCTTGCTCATCGTTACTAGAATCTTTTTTGACTACGATTCACAGGACGATGACCTGGTACAACATTTCCTCTAGCTTTCTTTCTCTTGAAATGTATTGAAGTTGACGACGCTTCACTGCTGCTGCCCGCCGCATCTGTGATACCAACCGGCAAAGAATTAAACACCTCGAATGAGTTGCTCGAAATTCTCTTGCGGGTAGGCCATGGATCAAGGGTCACAACATCTTTCTTTGGTTCATTCAGTGATTGCTTGCTCACTTGTGCTCCACGAACGTGACATGAAGATGAAGAATTTTTGCCTTCTACCATACTGTACCCAGAATCAGTACGTACAACCATCTCTCTTCTTTTAATAGCAGCCCATCTTGCACTTGCTCGACCTGCTTGGGTCACATATTCTCTTCTCTTGGGTTCTTGCTTTACAAACTCTTCATACTCCGGCCATTTGGCAAGAGCATGTGTCCGCCGCATGATTGTACCTCCAAAATCATCGGCGGACATGGAGTGACCTGGCAACACATCTTTCAAAGCTTGGCATATGCACTTCGTTGTAGCTCTTTGGAAATCTGTGTGGCGCTTCCCACGGATTCTTGCATTGGTATTAGCATCTCTATTTTGGATGGGAAGAGAAACTTGTTTCCGTTGACGTCTTGCTAAATTGGAATCGACCGCCGTTGGGAGATCGACCAACGCTTGATGAGCCCTCTGCCGCCGGCGACGGTGTCGAGCGGGATCAAAGGAAGCTACATATGATGGACGCGGCATTGGTACTGATGATGACAAAGGGTCTGTAATCGCAGCGGTCGGATCGACATGACCCTTGCTAATATCACTTGGAGTTAGGTACACTCCCTGCCACGCGAGCGAGCGTTTGTTGCTCGGATTAATGTACGTCGGAATGAACTCAGGCGCATCAACCCGAAGTTTACCATGTGCTCGAGGAGACTCATACTCCTCTACCATCACAGCTTTGCCTTTCTCTGCTGCGGAAGCTTTATGAGCTGCTCTTGGAGCTTCATGGAGAACTTTGCTCGACGATGCGCGTGCCTTCAGTTTGGAAGGAGTGAGCGGCACCGCGACCTTGGTCGATGTAGATGAAGATATTTGGTGTCTTGCCGGTGTAACCGGAGCGGAAACAGACCGCGCCGATGGAGCCGTCTTCGGTGGAACCTTCCTTTTAGCAAGGACCGGCCACTCCTCAAGTGAGGCTACATTGATCTTCATTGAAGCGTGCTCACTTGCAGGTCTAGCATACACTGGCTTTGCAAAACCAGGTGAAGCTGACTCTAAAGAAGCAACAGTCTTGTGTACATTTACGTACTTGTCATTTGCAGCAGCTCTTGAAGCTCTTGCTGCGGCTCGCATCCTTCTCTTGGCAGATTTGGACAACACTGGAACAAATCCATCTTTAGGAGCTGAGGAAACTTCTTTTTCTTTCTCTTGTTCAGTACGTGAGGCAGCTGTAGTTTTCCAGCTCTCACTCACTGAAGCTACAAGTGGACCGATCGGCACATCTAGCCAAAGGTCACCGAAACGAAGAGTCACGAACTGTTGAACTTGTCCCTCCATACCTTCATATAAGCAAGAAAACCATATATTAGTTTTCTCGCATTTTCTTTGACATATAGTTATTTTGCAAAGTCATAGTATGGTTTTTATTATATGTATTTTTTCGCAAATTTATATGCTGCAATCCTATGTTGGAATTCAGAGATGAGGGGAAAAATAAGTCCTACCGGGCGTGCCAGAATCTGATGACGGGAAAATGGCGGCGTAGGGAAAATACGCGTCCGCGTCATTGATACAGAGTGAATATATTTAAAAATGCATACATGCGTAAATAAAAGGGATATCAAACATTGCGAGTACATTATTTCCAGAACTTTTACATTTACATAATTTTTTTTGTTAATTACATCTCCGAAGAGAAAACCCCTGATTAAGAATTCCAACATTTCTATTACATAGGATTACATCATATGACTATTACAAAAGATGAAATAAAACTAAGAAGTCCTCCTCGCTATCGTCGACGCCGGCGTACTTGAGGGAGCATTCTAGTCTTCTTTGAGTTATGATCTCATTTGATGGCATTATTTTAGCCTATATGTCATATCTTGCGCATGCACTATTATTAAAAGTAAATGGAGAATGCATGCATCAATTTAATTGGCTTATATCAGGAAACATATTGTTTGTAGATTTATCTTTGGAGCAGATTTTTGGATTATTTGCACACTATATGGGTATGCATATTGGATGTCTCACTTGGATTACTACCAGCATCATGTAGCACCAGTATGGTACACATCCGTAGCGTAAACAAAGGGACTCTTTTGTTATGAGATGATTTTATAATCTTTGACTTAGCCTATAATATGATGCAAGGCATATTTTTATTATGATTGATTTCACTTGTATTAATACTAACACCGCGTAGCGAATGACGCCGACGGGCAGCATAACCAAGATGAAGATTTATTTTCTTCATGTTTGTATTACTACTAGCGAGACATAAAATGCCCGTAGCGTAACCGAACAAGAAGTGCATAAATTTTATTATATATGATGGAGCTCTTTGATTTGTACCCAAGGCCAAACCAAAGATTAAACATGCATTTTAGAGCAATATACTTAGTCTGTACCACAATGGCCAAACTAAGTGCATAAATTTTAGTATATATGATGAAGCTCTTTGATTTGTACCCAAGGCCAAACCAAAGACTGAACATGCATCTTAGCAGATTTTTGGAGACTCCTTGGCTTGTACCTATGGCCAAACCAAGGATTGAACATGCATTTTAGGAGATTTTTGAGACCCCTTGGCTTGTACCTATGGCCAAACCAAGGATTAGACATGCTTTTCTGGCAGATTTTTGGAGACTCCTTGGCTTGTACCTATGGCCAAACCAAGGATTGAACATGCATTTTGGCAGATTTTGGAGATTCCTTGGCTTGTACCTATGGCCAAACCAAGGATTGAACATGCACTTTGGCAGATTTTTGGAGATTCCTTGGCTTGTACCTATGGCCAAACCAAGGATTGTAGGAGAAGATATAGATAGATGCTCTTTGGTTTGTACTCGTGGCCAAACCAAAGGCTAGGGGAAAGCCATGAATCCCACCTTCTCACCTTCTGCAGGCAGAACTTCTTCTCTTTGCTTCTTTTCTTCTTGTGTCTTGATGAATATTTGTTGTGATGTGTTTGTGTATTCCAGCGGCAGCGTATAGACGCAGAGCAGCAGCCGGATGAGAGTATGAGCGGGGGTAATGAGCCAGGCCGGGGGCGAATGGATGGATAGTGATCAGGGGGGCTATATGAGCAATGTTCGGAGCCTTTTATAGCAGCGGAGAGGGAACGGCAGGCTCCCGCGCGCTCCCACGTCTCGTCATCGTGGGATGCATGCCATCGTGGGTGGCGGTTCTACGCTCCTCCAAACTTTTCTAAATGAGTAGATATTTTTGTGTTGAGGTCACTTTGGCGGGAGAACTGCAAGTCCTGTTGCAACTCGTGTGAACGTCCTGGCCATCATTGCATGGAATGATGCATGCAGGCCATGGGCTAATTACCTCACGCATAATTAGGTAACGCCGTCATGCATAATTAGGCAACGCCGCCCGGTAATTTCATGCATGTACGTAGCTTTGCAGCTGTACGTTATTCTTCTCAGTGTATATAGAACGTATGGCCTAGTAGCAACTAAGTTAGCTAGCAAGCAAGATTTTAAGATTGGCTAGCAAACATTAATTCCTATTGTAAATATATTTTTGCTGAAATATTTGTATATATTTTGCCATTTGATATAATATAATTTGATCATATTTTATACGGATGTTGGGATTGTGCTGATAATTTATTAATTAGCGTCATTTAGTTAGTATTTATACACCACCCTTATATTTTATCAGTGCAATATATATTTATATATCATGCATAGATTTAATTAGCCTGATGTATTTATTGCGTCCATATTTCATGTCACCCATATATTTTCATCGGTGCAATATATTTTATATGTACCGCGTATATATTTTATTAACATAATTAGCGCGATATATTTTATGTGTCGCACTAATATTCCACCTTGTCAATGGTACAAATCATGTGTCACATGACTATTATTTCATGTGAAGCAACATATATTGATAGGGATTTATTATATCTTCTATTTTACATAAAGCGGATCTTTTTTCGATCGCATTTTATTTTTGGCAAAAATCGACGTCAACATTGGATTGAATTATATATTCGAGTACTCTTGATGCTTCTGTTGAATATAATATTCATAGTGCTTCGGTGACAGGATGAGCATTTTGTTATATTAAAAAGAGATTATTCAAGAAAAATATTGTGGTGTTTGTTAGTACTAATTTTAGATGCTCGTGGGTGACATTGGGGTGTCCATAATGTGAATACGAACTCTAAGGTGTTCTTTTGTAGCCCTACACAATTCTCATCTTTTGATCCACGAAAAAGATGATCTCAGAGTAACAACTTGCTTGCATGTTTTTGAAGGAAATATCATGAGTTTCAATTATGTTAATGTTGTTGGGAGTTGCCATTAGTGAAAGTATGAAGTCCAGGCCTTGTTTTTAAGCATTGTTACACCGTTTTTAGTCACTTTTGCTATTTGTTACCTTGTTGTACTGTGGTTTTTTCATAATTTTGCATTGTGGTTTTGTTTCGCCAGAGCAAATACCACAAAACTATAAGTCAAAAGAAGAAGAAAAAGTCCGGCGATGCTACGACCGTGCGCTTACTCCGGCAGCCGCTATCTAGCTCCTCCTGCGACACTCACTCCGACGATATTCCGATCGTTCGCCTACTGCGGCGATGCTCCGACGACCGTTGTCGAGCTCCTTCGCTTGCTCCGTCGGCGCTCTGGTAGTCCGCCTACTCCAGCGAGGCTCCGGCAGACTTTGTCGAGCTCCTCCACCTGCTTCGGCGAGGCTCCGGCGGCCTTTGTCGAGCTTCAGGCCGCCTGCTTCGGCGTTGATCACTTTGCGGTTTCATTATATGGAGAGTTGCAAAACGATAAAAAAGCTACATATTTAAGGTGTGCAAAGGAAAAATACTGGGAGGTGCAATTTATTTTATGGGTCAATCGTTTTATGGGATCTATTCAATACGTTTTACGACATCTATATTGTAAATTTGAAGGTTTGACCAATTTTAACAAATCTGCTAGAGTTGTTCTCAAGTGATAAAAGATTGTTCCAGCTTTACCAAAATACTTAACTGAATTTCTCCCGCTCTAACAATTTCCAAGTATACTTGTAGAATGAAACTATAAATGGATGTGAAATAAAAGAATGTTTTAGTCAAAAAATGTGAATCCATTTCAACTGAATATTATGTAATCAAATTGTTCAATTTGTCACTGCAAAAAAAATCCTTCAATTCGAGAATTTTCCGATATATTGAAGAAATGGGTGACGCAAAGACGCAATAATTCAGCACAAACTATATCAAACTTTCGCAGTTACATTTTTTTATCAAACCACGTCATGTCGAACTAACCATAAGAAAATAAACACGTGACGAACAAATGTAGCATCACGCTGGCGTAGTTATAAAATAAATAAATATAAAACGTGACTAGTGTCCGGCGATTGGAGAAATGCCTCTCTATGTATAATTTATCCTCCTTAGTTACATCTCTTTCTTTGTTTTCTTTACTAGAAGTATACCCCGCGTTGCTGCGAAAATTGCTATGAAAAATCTATGCATAAATAAAAAGTATAAACGTATGATACATTAAGTTATCTAAGTGAAGATGTAATAGAAACATGTGTGCATTAAAAATTATTAGGGTGGAAATAAAATGATCAAAATATGGTTGATATGGAGATTGCATATAGAGATTAATAAATATATTAGAGCTGATGAGATGGACAATTGATTGGCTATGAAATGGATGATGTAGATAGCTTGCATGTGAAGAGAGACAATTTAAATGATCTAAGTGGGTGACATGAATAATTGATTGGCTAAGAGAATAGATGATGTGGATAGTTTGCATGTTGAGATAGACAACTTAAATGATCTTTATCGCAAAAGGAAAAAAAGACAAATGATCTATAGTGGGGTTTTATTTTATAAGTATAGATAACGGGTTCCATCATGATTGGAGAAAGATTGAATCGTATGTTGGCTCCAAGACAATAATACAGGTATATATGACTATCCCTTTTTTTGAATTCTTGGTAAGTGGCACTCAGATGCAAGGAGGTACTATGGAGATTTTTTTTGGAACCTTCACAAATTTGTTTTTGCACTTTAGAAGTTGAAGTTTCATTTTTTATGCTTTGTTTCAGGATACATAGTGAAGTTTGGGCTACAGTTCAAGCTGGATCATGACTTACATTCGTGGAGTTTGGTGTATGAGCTTGACATACTACTGTGTTAGGAATCTACAATTGCTACATTTCCCTTCTGATCTACGTACATGGAGGTACTATGGAGATTATTTTTCTTTCTTCTCCTGCTTGTTTATGTTGTTCACTGGCTGCCCCGGCCCATCTCCTTTTGATTTTGGCACCCCATTTTTCCATATTATTTTTGCATGTCTAAGGAATAGTTTCGGCTGAATACCTACTTGTATAGGCAGTGCTAAATTTTACATACATTGTAACTATGTAATATCCTATAGTTTGTGTATTCCAAGCTTGCTGGTTGAGCATTATAGATTTATTTGTTCAACTTTCTTGAAGTTATTACATAAGAGACACTTAAGTCATGTGAATCTTATCTTAAAGTATGTGCATATGTAAATTTGTTTGATTATCGGTGTGCTATTTGAAAAAAAAAAACGACTGTGGTTTAGATTCATTAGCAATATCTGGTAATGCGTTTATTGATTTCCAAATCGATCGTTTCTTCTGATTAGAGTTAGCTATCCACAAAATTATTGATGTTCAAAATCTCATGGAGACTGGCTTGTGACGAGTTTGGCTGTCACTTGATTTATATTAACTAGAGCATACCCCGCGCGTTGCTGCGGGAATCAACTGCAATATATTTTGATTATATATATGAAACATAAATAGTTGAATTAATAATATATAAATTAAAACTAAAAATAATACTATATATTGTATTTGATTATTGTGTAGCTGGAAATATTTATTTAATATAAGTGACATGATATGATGGAAAATAATTCTCATGCATGTTGATTGAGCCTTGATGTGGTGGCATGTATGGTGAGATAGATTTGTGCATGAGACTAAATATTAATGAAAACCTTTATAAAAAATGCATATGTACATGTACAAGCGGGTACATGTGATATCATGTCAGCACAATGCTAAAAAATTGCTTTGAGATCCGTAAAAACTGTGTTAAGAACATTGCATATTTTATACAAAATCCAATGCAATGTACCTAATCCTTAAAAAAATTCTTCCTTTTTCCAGTGAATTAAACCATGCATTTTCAAATCATATAGGAACCAATACGTAATAGCATATTAGTCATATGTTTTTCCTGCTCCTATGTTTTAGAATCCTACAAACAATGAAGAAATTTTAAGTTTTATTTCATATATGTCAGTAGAAAGTTATGGTATGTATTCAAATAACTACATCGTATGGAAACTATAATAAAAATAAATGCATAGTGCAAAAAATATAGAATTTTTTGGCAGAAATCTCAAACAACAACGCACGGATAAGATATCACATGTACCCGATTACATATGTACAAAATCCGCACTCAACCTTTATCTCATGCATATTGTGGTGGGCCTTTGATGAGATGGCATTGTGCATGTTAAGATAATAAACGTAGTGACTTAGTGGGGATGTTGAGATGGACACTTTGCATGTTGAAAGAATTGTGACCAACTTCTTAAGAATGTAAGATTAGCAAGTACTCCCCCGTTTCAAAATATCCGTCTCAACTTTGTACTAGCTTAGTTATTTTGGAATAGGGAGAGTAATATGTTTTGAATTATATTAAATCAGGTGAGCATTCTGCATTCAAGGTCTAAGCAAAATACTGCACTTTTGTTCCAATGAATTTTAACCCTTTTAAAATACTTCATGGAAATAATTTTGTTACAATAAACCATGTTTTACCTAAAATTATGCAACAACTCTAAGTTGACTCATTATCACAAATGTGTTCACATACATTTTTAAGAATTAGCACCTTACGAAATTTCTAAAGTTACACATGCGTGCACGTACACATTTACTAGTATTTTAGAAAATGGGTGACGCAGACACGCTATAATTCGTGACAAACTATGTCAAACATGCGTTGTTACAATTTTATATCAACCCACATCACATCGAATTAACCATAAGATAACAAAGACGTGACAAAGAAATGTTGCATACTTGCATCAAGCTGG
This sequence comes from Bromus sterilis, assembly GCA_950022295.1. Lineage (NCBI taxonomy): Eukaryota > Viridiplantae > Streptophyta > Magnoliopsida > Poales > Poaceae > Bromus > Bromus sterilis. Next base: position 15,416,024 of record OX465596.1, read on the forward strand.
CGTAGTAAACGTCTCTAGACTCTAGTGCTCGGCGAAGGTGACCTAGAGGGGGGAGGGGGGGGGGGGGTCGGTGACTTTATGAAGCAAAGTCTTACCGGGACCTACCCCAAAAATCAATTTTAAATGTTAAAAAAATCTGAAAAATGTGGATCTTCACATCATATGAATGTATAATCCTTAAATAGTGTGACTCATTGTGACATTATTCATGCTAAATTTGTCTTTTTTGTTTCTCAATGTATATTTTAAATTTGAACTTAAATTTTTTAAAAATTGTACATTCATGTGATGTGAAAATTCACAAAAAAATTCAGAATATTTTGATACATTTAAATTTGAATTTTAGAGGCAAGTCATCGCATAACTTTGCTTCACAAAGTCATCGAAGCTGCGTCCGGACTCCTCACGGTGTACTTGTCCGACACCCACCGAGCGAAGACTCTAGTTTTAAAAATGGATGACGCAAAGACGCTATAATTCAGAACAAACTATATCAAACTTTCGCCGTTACATTTTTCTTATGAAATCACGTCATGTCGAACTAACCATCAGAAAACAAAGACGTGACGAACAAATGTAGCATCACGGTGGCGTATAGTAAATAAAAAAATAATATAACGTGACTAGTGTCCGGCGAAGGCGACCGAGATGGGGCTCCTCACGGTGTACTTCTCCGACACCCACCGGAGCGCTCCCTGCACCACCACCGCATCGCCGCCGTCCCTCGGCCACACGAACACGTTGAAGACCTTCACCTGGTTCGCCTCGGTGAACCGCAGCGAGCTCGGCATGACGGTGACGTTCATGGAGTTCTCCGGCAGGTCCAGGTGGGCGTAGTACACCGCCGGCACCACTCCGACGTTCGTCACCCTGCGTTTAGCCAACATCGGAGTCGTCTTGTTCCACGACGCCGGGAACGTGAGGGAGATCGACGGGTAGTTCAGCAGGCGGTCCGGGATCACGATGACAGCGGAGCAGTCCACCGCACGGCGCGCGATCAGGGAGACCTGCTTGCTCGTGTACATGCCGCAGAGGAAGCCGATGTACTCGGCGGGGGAGATGTCGTAGACCAGGCCGGGGTCCATGGCCTTGTCCGGGTCGACGTGCCCGGCGCCAATGGCGAAGAGGTCCGCCGCCTTCCGCTGCTCGTCGGTTATCGGCATGCCCGAGCGGTCGGTGCTGTCCGCGGTCGTCATGATGGCGGACTTGATCGCCGCCGGCGACCAGTCCGTGTGCTTGCTCTTGATCAGCGCGGCGATGCCGCTGAGGTGCGGCGCTGACATGGACGTCCCGGACTCGAAGTTGAAGAAAGCTCCGTGGTGCTCCCCGGCGGCGGACGGTGGGCCTACCTGGAATGGCCACGCCGCGAGCACGCTCACGCCGGGGCCGGTGATGTCGGGCTTCAGAATGCCGGGGTTCTGCGTGCTGGGCCCTCGCGAGGAGAAGGAGGTGATAGCCGGCGCCGGCGACGTGCCGAGGACGGTGCCCCTGAAAAAGATTTGCGCCATCGGTCTCGCCGTCGACTTGATGTAGCTCATGATTTCGGCGCCGGCGGCGTAGCTGACGTGCGACGCTGGGAGGACGTGCACGTCGGCGATGGTGCTGAAGCCGTCAATGGCCTGGTTGGCCAGAATCATGCCGACGCCTCCGGCTCTTACAACCTCGGCGCCCTTGTCAATCCTGCCGATGTCGTTGCCGCGCTCGCAGACCACTATCTTGCCCTTGACGTCGAAGCCGTCCAGCGAGCCGTTTCCGCAAAACTGCGCGTCCGGCGTCGAGCTCTCGCCGGCATAGACCAGCGGGTACAAGACGGTCGCGGCGGCGTCTGGCTGGTTGACCGACTCGCCATCGAAATAGACACCGTTAACAAGGCGCACCCTGGTGCTGATTAAACGGTCCATGGTGCTCGCCGCGACGGTGAGCATCCAGGGCGCCTCGTTCGACAGCGTGGTGTAGTTCGGGCCGGAGTTGCCGGCGGACATGCTCACGAAAATCCCCTTCTCCGCGGCGGCGAACGTGCCGACGGCGATGCTGTCCTCGTGGAACGGTAACGACGGCCCGCCGAGGGACATGGAGATGATGTCCACGCCGTCGGCCACCGCAGCGTCGATGCCGGCGAGTATGTCGGCGCTGGTGCAGTCCTCCAACCCGCACACCTTGTACATGGCGACGTGCGCGCGGGGCGCGATCCCCGACGCGGTTCCCTTGCCCTGACCAAGCACCTGAGCGCCTGGCACGACCGCTCCCGCCGCCGTGCTCGACGTGTGCGTGCCGTGCCCGTCCTCGTCTATCGGCGACAGCGGCGCACCGGTAGAGGCAGTGCCGTTCCTCCCAGCATTGGAGGCAGTGTCGAAAGCGCGAGCACCGATGAGCTTGTTGTTGCACACGGAGCGGCCGTTGAAGTCGCACCTCCCTTTCCACTTGGGCGGCGGCGCCGGCATGCCATCGCCGCTGAAGGAGGGGTGGTCGGGAGTGACGCCGCTGTCGAGCACCCCGATGATGACACCATCGCCGGAGCCGGCCGAGTAGTTCCTGACGCCATTTAGCCCGTTCAGCCCGAGAAACAGCGGGGTGTGCGTCGTGTGCAGCTTGTAAACCCGGTCCGGCACGGCGGCGACGAACCCTGGCATGGCGGACATGTCCTCGAGCTCCTGCGGTGTCAGCCGGACGGCGAAGCCGCTTGCGACGTGGTGGTAAGCGTGGAGGAGACGAACATTCGCGGGGAGGAAGGAGTTGTACCAGGCCTTGCGGTCGTCGGCCGAGCCGAACACGTGGTTAGCTCGGGGTTGCACGTGGACGATGAACGTGCTGCGCTCATCGCCGGCGCCATCCGCCTCCGCCGCGACAAGGGCAGCGAGGAGGAAGGGGAGAAGAAGGGAGAGCATGGAGACCCTCAAGCTTGCCGCCATTGCTAGTCTGCTCTGACCTCTTGACCTCTGACCTCTGGTATGGATATGGTTCGTACGTGCTCTAGCTCCCGTGGTCATTTTATACATGCACTCCTACAAGCTCCCGTTAGAATACCATTGTGTACGTCGTTGCTGCAGGCATGGCCATGGCGCCATGGCCGGCTTTGTTTTTCCGAGGCAGTTTGGAGGTTTGGAGCGATCCAAACGTTGGCACATGGCGCTTGGATGGTTGCGTGTGAGGACGACAAGGACCGGGTCATGGACATGGATTGGGTCGCCTGGGAATTGCCGGACGCACGGCCGCCGGCGGCGGCAGGAGGTGGGAGTTAGCTGTAGGAGCGGCGCGGCAGCCGCCTGTTTCGCTCTTGCTATTGCTGGATAGATGGCAACAGGAAACGTCCACTGGGGGGCCATGGCTCATCTCTTCTTCTTCGTCGCGGACAAAGTTACCATGGCCTCTACTTAGTAGACGTCGACGCTATAGAACGAGCGCATAGCGCTACACACTTGGCCGATTAATTTTAATTCCCACTAACTACTTGTACTGGCTGACTTCCACTTTTGAGAAGTTAGATAGAAGTCTGTTAATAAGAATTTTGAAAAAAAAAACTTGAAACTAACATTAAATAGACAAAGGGTCATATTTAGCTTTTGGAACAAGGGTTATGATCCCAAATTCAACCTGGATAGATTCATATGTTTTTCGTGGAAATCATCAAGCATATCTCTTAAGTCATATTTACTCAGCTTCCAATATCTCTTATAGAATTTGGACCGTGATATATGCCACACGCTCGGTGGAAGGGTAGCTGGACCGAACGAAAACGTTCGTTCTGCGCAAAGGATTCTACCGAACGATTCCTCCTACGCACAACCGATCCAAGGCCCAATGCTACAATCCATCCACATAGAGCTTCGTGCATGCAGAGCTTGCCATGCGCGCGCAGCTCAGCTGCCAGCTCGCAACAGCTGTCGGCGCCGCTTGCCACCGCCGTCGACGCTGTCGCTTGCCGTCGCTCATCATCGCTTGCAGCCGTCGTCGCCGTTGCTCACAGCCGTCGTCGTCGCCGTCTCGCCGTTATCGCCGTAGCTTGCCGCCGTCGTCAACGTCGCTTGCCGTCGTCGTCGTTGTCGCTTGCCGTCGCTCGTCGTCGCTTGCAGCCGTCGTCGCCGTCGCTCACAGCCCTCGTCGTTGCCGTCTCGCCGTTATCGCCGTACCTTGCCGCTGTCGTCGCCGTCGCTTGCCGCCGCCGTCGTCGCCGTCTCTTGCCGCCGTCGCCGCCGTCGTCGTCGCTTGCCGCCACTATCGTCGTCGTCTCGCCGTTATCGTCGTAGCTTGTCGCCGTTGTCGCTCGCCACCACCATCGTAGCTCGACACTGTCGCCGTAGCTTCTAGCCGACGTCATCACCGTAGCTCGCCGTTATCGCCGCAACTTGTCGTCGTCGTATCTCGTCACCGTCGTCACCTCCATAATTGTAGCTCGCTGCCGATGCCGCCTCCATAGTCGATGGAAAATTTGCCATACTCATGTTCCGCAATATAAAAATTGTCATGTCGTACAAATAAGAATTACCATGTCCCATATATAACGAATGCTATGTCACGTAAAATAAAAAAATGCCATATCCAACAAACAAGAATTGCCATCTCACACAAAAAAAATTACATTCTCAAAACGAAAAAGAAATTGTCATGTCCTACAAACAAGAATTTCCGTGTCGTAAAAAAAATGTCATGTCCTACCACTAGTAGAAAAAGGCTCATTTGTCCCGGTTCCAGAGGGCCTTCTGTTTCGGTTCTGGAACCGGGACTAAAGGGTCGTTACTAAAGCCCATGACCTTTAGTCCCGGTTCGCTTGCCGGCTGGAGCGAGGGCTGAATTTTTTTTTTGTATTTTTTTCATTTTCGAATCTTTGAATTATTTGACAATTTAATCTCTAATCACCCCTCCTCACTGCTTCAGAATTTAATCTCTAATCAACACTCATTTCAAATCATCTAACTTCCCGGCCGGTCACCCATCCTCTCACTACTCCAGCCCAAGCACGCTTAACTTTCAGGTTCTATCTCCCCTAGTTTCCAAGTCTGCACTTGTTGTTTTCCTGACAATAGTAAGATATCAATCATGTTAACCCTTAGGTCTTGATATCACATGATTTAATTTTTTGAATTCCAAACAATTATTAAAAAAACAATCACGATTAAAAACAACAATGATGTCACACGCTTCACCGTTTGAGTTTGAAATTATTATTCTAAAAAACAATAATTATTTCATATTGAAACAAACCAAATATATATATATATAATTCATAATATTTATTACAGAAGATCGAAGCTAAAAGCGTCTAATCTAACGACTAGAGCTAACTAATCACCAAATATATATATATATATAATTCATAATATTTATTACAGAAGATTGAAACTAGAAGCGTCTAATCTAACGACTAGAGCTAATTAACTACTCGATCTTCTGCTTCTTGACGGAGGTCCCGGCGCCCTCATCGTCGCCGCTGGGCGCCGCCCGCTTGGTGGCCTCCTCCGACGCGACTTTCGCCTCCACACGCGCCGTCATCTCGGCCCTCTTCTTCTCCTTCTTCTTGGCCCTCACCTTGGCCAGGTTCGCCGCAGACTTCTCCGCACGTGCGGCACGGCGAAGTTCCCGCGCCTCCAGCCGTTCCAGCGGGCTGTCGTCGTCGGCGGGCGGCGGACTGTCGGCGGCGGCGCGCGGTCGTCGCCCGCGCTGAGCTCGAGGCCGCGGCTTCGGAGGCGGGTCGTCGCAGTCCCAAAACTTGCGCCTTTCGGGGTGGTTGTCCTCGTCCGACGGGGTGTCGGAGTCGGACGGCCACCGTAGCGGTGACCCCGACATGGCGGCGAGAAGCTCGTCGGGCGCGAGAGGGGAGATCAAGATGAGAAGGGAAGATCAAGATAGATCAAGATATATGAGATGAGATGAGTCGAATGAAACCGGCCCCGACCTTCTACTTATAAAGCCTGAGAAGCTCGTCGGGCGCCTCGGGACGAAGCGCAGGAAGACGAAGAAACCGCATCGGGACGTAGCGCGGGAAGACGAAGCGCCATCCATTGGTCCCGGTTCGTAGCTGGAACCGGGACTAAAGGCAGCTACGAACCGGGACCAATGGATGGAGGCCCATTCGTCCCGGTTCGTGTCTGGAACCGGGACTAATGGGTCCAGACGAACCGGGACCAATGCCCCACGAGACCCGGTCGGCGCCCTGGGCGCACGAACCGGGACGTATGCCCCCATGGGTCCCGGTTCGGGACTGAACCGGGACTAATGGGCTGGCCAGGTCTGAACCAAAGCCCTGTTTTCTACTAGTGTACTACTAAGAATTTCCATGTCTTACCAATAAGAATTGCCATGTCCTACTACTAAGAATTGCCATGTCGTATGAATAAAAATCGTCATGTTCAATGAATAAGAATTGTCGTGTCCTACTAGTAAGAATTGCCATGTCCAATGAATAAGAATTGTCGTGTCCTACTAGTAAGAATTGCTATGTCTGATGTATAAGAATTGCAATGTCCTACGAATAAGAATTGCCATGTCCTATGAATAAGAATTGCCATGTCTGATGAATAAAAATTGCCATGTCCTACGAATAAGAATTGCCATGTCTGATGAATAAGAATTGCCATGTCCTACGAATAAGAATTGCCATGTCTGATGAATAAGAGTTGTCATGTCCTACAAATAAGAATTGACATGTCTGATGAATAAGAATTGCCATGTCCTGCAAATAGAAATTGCCATGTATCCCAACCTATTGGGTTGAAAACCTATTGAAGCATTGGAACCATGGCGATTTTGCCATGTTCTACTAAAAATTGCCATGTCAAACAAAATAAGAATTGACATGCACTACAAATAAGAGTTGTCGCGCATCACCCCCCCCCCTCACAACATCGGATATCTTCTCGGGGTTCATGAGTCGTCGTCACAGCTCTCTAGGATCCTCGATGCATTACTACAAATTGTCGTCGTCGAATGGTAGATTCGCCGTCACCGCGACACCACAACACCGACAACTGCTCCAGCCCCAACCACATTCTCATCCCTCGCCGTCGCAGTTGAGGTACGCCGGAGAATCTCCCCGACGCATATGTATCCCAAGAACCCGTCATACCACGCACCATCACCCCCCCTCTTGACCGTCAGATATCTTCCCGGGGTACACTGGTCGTTACCCCCCCCCCCCACACACACACACACCCCTCCCGACCGGCGGATATCTACTCTACGCAGCTCTCCGGGGTGCTCGCCGATGAGTGAAAAGTAGCTAAAAAAATGGTAGCTTTAAATCTTGCGAAAAAACAGATGAAACAAATCATGTCAATTTTAGTACAAACTGCATGGCAATTTCAGTGTGAATAGCATGGCAATTTTTGGTCGAAAAAAAATGTCAAAACATGCCAATATGGGGTCTTGTTTCGAAGATCTCGTCGCGACGAATTTAATGGTACAAACGGAATTTTGAACGGATCTTTTATTTGAGAGATACAACTTTTTAAAGTTTGAAAAGTCTAAAAGCTGCACTAATGTGTATGTACTACTGGGCAAAGCAAGTCTTTGGCCGTTCAGGCATTCGGGCGTACAGGAGCTCCCCGAACGATGGGATTATGATAACGTCATCACCGGCCGCGCGCAGTGATTAGTGCTGATGATCGAACGGGGGAAAGGTCGTTCGGGCAGGAGAGACCTAACCGAACGTGTGGGCGTTATCATTATCCTAGAATTTAGCATGGTAGAACGAGAGCATTGGCATGGCGATGTATGTATCTGCGTCCGCATAGTGCTAACACACTTGGCTGATTGATTCTAATTCTCATTAACTAGTTCTGGCTGGCTTCCACTTTTGAAAAGTTAGATACTAGAAAATTGCTAAATGTCAGTCGACTGCTTCACAGATTGAGAGAAAAATTACTCCTTAGTTGGGGGAAAATCTGGTCACACTAATATATTTAGCTGAACCATCCTTTCTCAGACCTTTAAAATTATTAAAATAAGATCCTATATTTTTTTTTTGAACAGTAGATCCTAGAGATTCATCAACTTCTATAGCAGCATGCCCCCCCCCTCTAATTGTTTCATGATCCAATCATTCCATATGTCAGAAAAACCTCTTAAATAGAGCATTTTAAGCACAAAGAATCATTTTATCTTATTACATGATTTCTCAAAGTCCATCTTGAACAACATAACATTTTGTTTTGCTATGAATGGAATTCAGTGTCTCATGTAAAATCAACACACTCTTCATGATATATCTTTTTTTTTAGATATATCATGAAGAGTCTCTTCATGATATATCTCTTTTTGAAAAAAGGCCGTTTGAATGGAGGTAATCAAACCTCCAACTATCTTGCGAAGTCTGTTAATAAGAATTTTGAAAAAAAAACTTGAAACTAACATTAAATAGACAAGGGGTCATATTTAGCTTTTGGAACAAGGGTTATGATCCCAAATTCAACCTGGATAGATTCATATTTTTCTCGTGGAAATCATCAAGCATATCTCTTAAGTCCTATTTATTCAGCTTCCAATATCTCTTATAGAATTTAGCATGGAATCCATCAGGATCAGGACTTTTATTACGTTCCATTTCAAAAATATTTCTATGGATCTCTTCCATTGAAAAGTTTTTCACCAATTCATCAACATCTTTTCTAGAAATTTTGGATGCCTCATCCACATCTAAGGAGATGTCAGAGATATCAGGTTTTGTAAAGAGAACTTCATAGAATTTGATAATACAATCCATAAGATTATCATCACCATAAGTCACACCTTCTACCTTCTCCAAAGTAGTGATTCGATATTTTCTCCTTCTATTGTTAGCTTTAGCTTGGTAATCTATATCTCTTATAAGGCAAAACCGCATAGTTTCCACAGCAACATGTTGTGTGTCATCTAGTTGCAAAAAAAAAAAAATCACGTCCAAGATCATGTAAAGGAGACGGAGATTGGGCTCCGCACGGTGTGCTTCTCGGACACCCACCGTAGGGCGCCCTGCACCACCCTCGCAGCACTCTGCCTCGGCCACACGTATACCGAGAAAGTCATCTCCTGACCCGCTTCGACGAATTCCAGCTCCCTCGGAAATACATCCACGCTTACAGCGCTGCTCGTCACGTCCATCGCCGCATAGTACGTCGAAGGCACCTCACCTACGTTCTTCACCTTGCGCCTTACGACCACTGGCGAAGTTGAATTCCAGGACGCTGGGAAAATGACCGAGACCGACGGGTAGTTCAGCAGGCGGTCGCTGATCACGAAGGTGGTCAAGCAGTCAATCGGTCGGTGCGCAATCACCGACACCTGCTGGCTCGTGTACATGCCGCAGAGGTAGCCGATGTAATCCCCGGGGGTAATGTCGTAGACTAAGCCAGGATCAACAGCCTTCATTGGGTTGACGTGTCCGGCGCCAGTGGCGAAGAGGTTGGCCGTCACGCGCTGCTCGTTAAGTATGGGATTGCCGGAGCGGTCGGTGATGTCGGCGGTGGTCATCATGGCCGACTTGATCATCGCCGGCGACCAGTCCGGATGCTTGCTCTTGATCAAAGCGGCAATGCCGGCGAGGTGCGGTGTCGACATGGACGTACCCGAGATGATGTTGAAGGTCGGCCCAGGGAGAACCGGCGCCGACGGTGGACCGACCTGAAAGGGCCATGCCGCCAGCACGTTCACTCCGGGGCCGGTGATGTCGGGCTTCAGAACGCCGGTGCCATGAAGGCTAGGCCCTCGAGCCGAGAAGAAGACAATCGACGGAGCAGGTGACGTGCCGAGCACTGTGCCGCTGAAGCCCATTCGCACCACCGGGTTCGCCGTGGAGTTGAGGTAGGATTTGATGGCTGCGCTTGCGTGGTAGTCGACGCTCGACGCCGGGAGGACGTTCGCCTGGGCTAACTTGTCATACCCTCGGAGAAATGGGTTCATCAAAATCATGCCGGCGCCGCCGGCACTCGCCACCACCTCACCTTGGTTGATCACCGTGACATTTCTCGTGATCAGTTCACAGAGCACGATCTTTCCCTTGACGTCGACGCCGTCCAGGCTTCCGTTACCGCAGAACTCGGCAAGTGGCTTCCCGCTCGCGCCCGCGGATACCAACGGGCAGAAGCCAAGGTTTGGCTGGTACAGCGACTCGGCGTGGAAAGACTCGCCGTTCCCCAGCTGCACCGTCGACCGAATCGAGCGGTCCATGGTGCTTGCGGCAACGGTGAGTGTCCACGGAGCCTCGTTTTGTAGACTGCTCTCCTCTGGGCCGGAGTTTCCAGCAGCCATGCTCACAAAAATGCCCTTCTCGATGGCGCCGAACGCCGCGATGGCCATAGGATCTATGTGAAACGGCACCGACGGCCCTCCGAGAGAAATGGAGATGACGTCGCAGCCGTCGTCCACGGCGGCGTCGATGCCGGCCAGTATGTCGGCGTCATCGCACCCTATTACAACCGCTCCGTAGCACACCTTGTACATGGCGATGTGGGCGCGGGCCGCCATCCCGGCGGCGGTGCCCAGTGCGTGGTCGAGCACGTTGGCGCCCCGCACGACCGCTCCTGCTGCGATGCTTGCGGTGTGAGTCCCGTGTCCAAATTCATCGACCGGCGGCACCCGCGCGGAGGTGCCGTTCGGCCTGTTGAGGCCGGCGACGAAGTTGCGCGCCCCGATCAGCTTGTTGTTGCAGGAGGTGCCGTTGAAGTCGCAGCGCCCCTTCCACTTGGCCGGCGGAGGCGGCATGCCGTCGCCGCTGAAGGACGGGTGGTCCGGAAAGATGCCGGTGTCGATGACGCCGATGATGACCCCGGCGCCGAACTCCGACGTGTAGCTCCGCCGCCCTTGCTCCACGTTCAGCCCCAGGAACTCGGGCGTGTGCGTCGTCAGCGTCGTGTACGTCCGGCCAGGGGTCGCGCTGAGGAACCCGGGCATGGCGGACACCGCCTGGAGCTCCCGCCGCGTCAGCCGGGCCGCGAAGCCGATGGCGACGTGGTGGTACGCGTGGACGAGCCGGCCATGGTCGGGGAGGAACGTGTGGTACCACGCCTTCCGGTCGTCGGCGGTGCCGAAGACGTGGTTTTCCTCTGCTTGCACGTGGACGATGAAGGTGGTGAGCTCATCGCCGGTTGCCTCCGCAGCGGCCGCGAGGAGAAGTAACGGAAGAAGAGAGAGCAAGGATAGGCTTGTGGTTTCTTCCATGGCTTTCTTGCTCGAGATATTCGTGTGCGATCGCGAGAAGGAACGACCAACGACGTAGGAGTATGTACTACTCCTACGTGCTAGGTTCCTATACCACTGTGTCCAGTAGATTGCTCCAAAAGGCAGCTTTGTCCTGTACAGTGGAGCTTTGTGGCTGGCCCGAATGAGATGTGATTCTCGGTTAACCAACGAAATGGAGCGATACGAACAATGTGCATTGGTTGTTACTGTCAAAGTGTCAAATACACTACGTACTACTTAGGGAAGCGTCTCAATCCTTCGACATGGTGAGACGGCAGGTTATATATTAGGATGTGGCTAGCTGGCGCACCCACGTCCAATAGTCTAGCCGAGCGGCCCTTCCTAATATGGAAGGGACCATTGCTCGGGCTGTCCGGCCGCTAGAAAAGGAAAAAAATTAGTCCCCTACTCTGTTGTCTCTCCGCATGATTAGCAAATATGCTTTGCCACGTCAGTTCGTATGCATTAGTTTGAGTTTTAAAAAATTTAAAAAGCCGTAACTTCTGATTCGAGTATCGAAATTCAAATCCGTTTTCACCGTTATGTTTCTTGCGACGAGTTCTTCAAAACTAGATCCAATATTGATAGGTTTCGATGAACTTTTTTTTGAGCAACTATGTGCCATATATAGACAACTTTAGTGCTATCAGTAAGCAACTCTTCTTGTTTGTCTAATATGATTACCTATCATCTTGGTTTGTGTAACAACAAGAAAATGCCCTAACAAAACCAAGCAACTGTCCTAGTAAATCAAGCAACTGTCATACCAAAACCAATTGATTGTCCTAATAAATCAAACAACCGTCCTAACAAAACTAAACAACTATCCTAACAAAACCAAGCAACTGTCCTGGCAAATCTATGCAACTATATTATCAAAATACACAATACATAATGTCTTAGCAAACCAAACAATTGTCCTAACAAATCAAGCAACTATATTAACAAAAAACAAACAACTTTAATAACAAAACCAAGCAACTGTCCTAACAAATCAAGCAACTGTCCTAGTAGAAACCAAGCAACTATCCTACTAAACCAAGCAACCGTCATAACAAAACCAAGCAACTATCCAAGCAAAAAGTAAGCAACTGTCCTAGCCAAACCAAGCAACTGTAATAGTAAACCCAATCACCTATATAACTAAAAAAACAAAGCAAAATGGGAGCCTTAAAATACGTTGTGATCATCTAAGATGCCTACCAATGATGCTTACTTGCCTATATACGATGAAATTTGTTTGTCATGATTTTTAAGTGGTTTCTGTCATACTTAATTGACAAATTCATTAATACATATAATGTACAATAGTTGCTTATGTTTAACACTAGAGTTGCCTCGTTTAGCATCAAAGTTGCTCGTTTTTAAAAATTTATCAAAAACATGCTCATATGAGATCTAGTTTTGAAGATCTCGTCGCGAGAAACCTAACGGTGCAAACGGATCTTCGTTCGGACAATCGGTTCAAAAGTTATTACTTTTTTGGAAAAAAATGAAACGTAATAAATGAACGTGTCAGCACATGCATGAGCATATCTCATCCGCCTGCATGGGACACGGTCCCCTTAACTGTCACTGCCAACAGTAATCTAATATTGTGTGCTATTGCATGTTGCGTAGGGTGCGCTCGCTCCATCAAACGAGCGCAGTCGGTAGTCTTTAAGTATATATTAACGGGCTTGCTAAAACTCAGTCGATTTAGATTTAATTAAGTTGGATGTAGTATTATATAATAATTGTTCCAAAGCCTACCGTAGATGGATCAATCCAATGGCTCCAGATGAGCTAAACCGCTTCCTTAGTAACCAAGGATGTCCCAGAACAATAATGGTTGAAATCCAGAAAGAATCGCGTTTGATCCTTGCGATTTTAGAGTTTTGTCGGTGCGGTGTGACCGGACTAACGTCATCTTTCCTTCTGGACACCAACTAGTAAGCTTGCACGTGCAACGCACGTCTAATCGTAGAAAAAACATTCATCTGATTTAAATTAAAAAATGTATTATACTCAAAATTAAATGCCCGTGCGTTGTTACGCGAGACATATGTACAAACCGTAAACAATAATGTTTCAAGATTATCTAACATTTTTAGTCGAGAATTATCTGAATTTATTTAATAAGATAAAATAGCTTCATAATTTACTGGATTAAATTTTAAAAAAGCATGTACATATCTTTAAAAAAGCGTTCATTTGATTTAAAATGTACAAAATAAATGTATTGTGCTAAGAGTAAAAAGGATGATCTTAGCTAGAGGTAACAATTTTATAAAAAGAACAAAAAATGCAACAATGTAGGTCCATCCTATGAACCTATAGTCTTTTCAAATGAGGGCCAAATCTCCTATTGAACATGCACACACAATGGTCGTCTTGACCATACAAATTTAACAAAAACACATTACATACAATAGTATCTTAGTCAATTCGTCCCATAGGATGACAATCAAGTAGCACACGCAGGAAACAACTTAGTCCTCTGCTTTGGAGCCATATACAATAAAATGTGAAAGTAAGTTGGACATTGGGCATATTTCATCTATTATCCTAACTCCAGATTTTATAGAAGCGACAAACCACATATATTTAACTTCCAGACATAACCAGTATCTCCACTTATGTCTTCAGCCTAATCATATCTTAGTGATGATATGAACGTTCATGTGAACTACCAAATTAGAAATCATCAAAGCGTTAATAAATGGATCACACAATAAACCTCGCAAATATGCATCATCATGTATCATGAAGACAAGCTCTACATACAACTTGTGCTACCATGACTTTATACAACCAAACAAATCAAAAGTAACCACAAAAATATTTTGACATTCAGTATGGAGCTAATTAATCATGAAGCTCATCATGCCCTTACAACTCTCGAATCACATCAAGTCCTTATAAGGTAGAAAAAATACAGTAACAAGTTAGGAAAATGAAAGAATTGAAAGTAGTCTTGAACATGATGAGACTTGTACTTGCTGCACAAATGGGAGAGGTAAATTTGAAAGAAAGAAAATGCCACACAAGATTGTAACTCTGTAATAAAACAAGGAATAAATGTTTGCATATTTTACATATACTATAGTAGCCTCTCACTTTTTTATCCATCGGGAATGGAAGTGCAACGTTGAAGCTGAATGGCAAAAAAAGCATGAAAGCTATTGCAACTGCACTATACTATCTTAAACATACAGTCCATCCACATGCTAGCAGCGGCGACAAGCACACAAGCAAGAAGCAGCCCCGAACCAGCAACACTGGCATCTCCCTGATTCCTACCCCCTCTATTTCTCTCCCTCCCTCTCTTCTCTCTTCTCTCTTCTCTCCCGTCCATCTTCTCCCTGCAGACTCTAAATAGTTGAAACGATAGAGATGTGACGATCATAGTTGAAACGACTCACATAATTTTACAGAAAAAATCTATGAGGTGGTCTGAAAGATCCATTATGTATAGTGCTCTTGTGAGAGATCCTACACCTGGAAAATTTTGTGTATTAAAAGTAGTGTGTGCTATAAAATGGAACCCGCGGAAAAAGAATAAGTAGATTAGGGAGCAGTGGTGCGAATATTTGATGTATGTGAGACAGAGAGCTCTTTGCATCAGAGTATATACCTAATTTGACTTCAGTTTATAAGTGGAATGTCGGTGCTTTGATCACTTCATCATATTGGTACCTGATTCACCTGCGACATCACAAATATAAAAGAGGTTTATTCTCATGGGTAAATATATCGTAGCAAGATCAAGTCTGTACATCAAGTTCAGTCACATATTTGACTCCTTCTATATAAAGAAACAAAATATAAGTATTATATGCTCTCCAGATAACACATTTAACCTGTCATTGAATTATGTGTGTACAAATTTTCAGTGTTATCATAAACACATGATAAATTACAAAATAGAAAGACATATCCAAAGTAGCTTACACATCGCAAGCAATAACACTGGGCCCCTACTTGGCTACCAGGGGAAAAATCTACTTACAGTTCATACCATACTAACCAGTAACCAATATGAACTAACAACAATGCCGGATTGTAGCACCATTATGGACATTATTATGGTTCAACCACAGCTAGTGTTTAGCTGGTATATCATTTGAGAGAACATCAGTGCGACTGGGCAAATAGCAAGCTATCTGACAGACATAATATTTCCTGAACCCATTAAGAACATCTGAAGTAATAAGCAATAAAAATAATCATACGTGCATCATTTATATATAAGATTCTTTTAGCCAGTCCAGGAAATTCGCTGTACCACCCCAATACCAGCGAGTTAAGCTAAACCTGATAGATCTGACATAGAACCATCCTGCAAGCACCAGGGATAGAAAAACATATTATACTGACGAGGTTAATGAAATTCAGAAGAATCCAACATAACTGTAATGCTATGCAAAACTATGCCTCAAGCAAAACAGGGAAAATATCCTTTGCTATATATTTAGCATTCCCCAAGTATATGAATGGCACGTGAGCTCTAGACATAGCATTCAGAATTTGGATACTATGTAACATAATTGTGGAAATTTAGATGAAAATACACAAACTCAACTGATGGTTCATAATAAAAAAGAAAGGTACCTATTCAAATTAAACGGTAGATGCTACATGGATATAATAAATTATTTACTACATTGGCACGTCCATTGCAAATAGTTGTGATTTTTTTCTCACTTTGTCACCTGATCAACTTCATGACGGTTTTCCGCCCGCTATACAAGCTACAGAAGTGGTACGTGGCAGGGGAGGGGCATGGGCTAGTTGTCACGCCGGATCGTTGGTAACGACGCTAGGGTTGTGCTGGGTCGGCGGTGGAAGTGACCAGCAGAGGGAGGGCATGGGCTGGAAGCCCCCACTCCCCCACTGGCATCGGACGGGCGTCAGGAGGTGCACAAATGAACTTTCATGGAAGCCACCTGTTGAATCCCAAAACTATAAAGCTACCAACCTTCTGTAGAAGTTTTTCATCTTCACAATAACCTTGATATCTTGCACAACCTCTTCTGAAGCACACATAAAACAAGACTATGTGCCAAGCATCATATCTAAAACTTCCTTCAAGAGAATATTGTCACAATTATATGCAGATTCTTCTACCAACAAGCCTATAAACATGATCATCACTATTGCATCTCAGAACTCAATGTCTAGAAGATGAACTTACTTCGCAGTCATAGTTTTTTCTTTGGTACTCCCTCTGCAATGAAGTCAAGTTAAGAAATTTCACTTGCAAATTTCCATTCGAAGAAGATAACTTATATCCTCAAACTTTCGTTGATCACTTTCCCATTGTGTTGCTATGCTCGTCATCACATATTTATGTTCCCATTTCGATTCATTGTTTGTTCTAGATTTTAGAAGTGCATCTCGCTCTGCAAGTATTATGAAGTTGAAGTCTAAAACTAACCTGAATATAACATAAGCAGTGTGGGCTGCTACATCTGATGATGCCTTCCATTGCAGCATCTCCTCCTCTCTATAATGCATCTCCGCCGCCTTTGTTGCGACTTTTTACTTGTACTCACAACACTTTTCTTTAACTCTCCCTAGCAGCAAAATACCACAAGTATTCCAATAATTTTTTGATTCAAAAAAAACAATTTGTTGTTAATTTATAGCCGTCCTAACAGAATATCTAGTACAGTAAGTATAACTGGAACACCTAGTGATGTAGTAGGTGCAAAGTAATTGGACGTCATGGATCAATTGCTATGAAGTTTTACTTGAAACATACCCGTGTCTTACTTGAAACTATGAATAAACATACAAATGCCATCTCTCCCATATCAAGGGATCATCAACTTGTAATGGAAGGATTGTGGATCAATTGCTATGAAGTTTTGTAAAAAAAATCAACAATTGTATTCACAGCGCATACAAAAATTCAGACAAGCACCGGGTCTGAAGATAACCTTTGTCAGGCCGCAGCGCCGCCGGCGGGTGGATGCAGATCTGGGTGCCGCAGCCGGTCACGGTGAGGAAGACGGGCGGGTGGGAGGCGCAACCGGTGAAGACGAAGAAAACGGGCCGGGCGGGGAAGCCGTTGGGGAGGATTGCGGCGCGCGGCGGCGAGAGAATGAAGGGACGTCGACAGGGAGGACCGCGGCGTGGCTGGGGCGGCGGCACAGATTCACGCCCGGGGGGGGGGGGGGGGGGGGGGGGGAATGGGCGCGGCGGAGGAGTGGCGGGGACAGGGCGGCGGGGATGGGGCGGCGCTTGTCTCCCTTTCGCCGGGGATGGGGTGGACACGGAAGCAGGGGAGGGACGGCGGCGTGAGGGGAGGAGTTCGCTCGAGGGGAGGGGGCGAAGGAGTGCTGGGGATGGGGCGGCGGGGGAGTCATGACGTGGTTGACGCGGGGGCGGTGTCAGGGGAGTTGGCTCGAGGGGAGGAATTAGATTAGTCATCGAACCGTTTTATTTTGCGGGATTACTAAAAACCTAAACTATGCAATGATCACAATAAAAATAATCTCCCCTAAAAAACAATAAAAAAATATAAACTAGAAAAGCAAATCCAATTAATTAAAAAATGGCATGTTTTCCATTGATAAGAAGGAAGCCCATAATTTTTGGGGGAATGTGGTAGACATATCATTTAGATTTGAGATTTCCTAAGCTGGGACAACCTACACAATTGACATTATAACAGTATACAGAAATAGTTATTGCATAAATTCAGTAGAAAAGGGCGTACAGAAGGAAAGCAAAAGGTAAAGGAATCACACAGATCGAGCATAATTTCCTGTTTTCATTTCTGGTTAAAAAAAGAGTTGTTTCGTTTTTCCATCAGTTTTTTTTACCTATATATGCCTAGCAATCACCGAGCATGAACAGAGCCGATTCTTGTTAGCCTGCATCATGGAAAAGATCCGATCGTCGTTTCTCCGCGCGATCTCTCGAAAGCCAGCAATGAAATTGACAAGGGACACGACGCAGTCCTCCTGCTCCGGCGGCCTATCCGCGCTAGCTACCACCATCCTCGTGAGTGGCCTCGCCGCCGACAACGCCGACAGCAACCTGGTGTTCTCGCCGCTGTCCATCTACGCCGCGCTCGCGCTGCTGGCCGCCGGCTCCCGGGGAGCCACCCTTGAGGAGATCCTCGGCGTCCTGGGCGCGCCGTCTCGCGCCGAGCTCGACGAGTTCCTTTCCGGCATCGTGGAGGACGCGCTCAAGGACCACTCAGACTCCGGCGAGACCCCCTTTCGTCCAGCCCAAAAAAGGTATCGCTCCCGGTTCATTTCAGAACCGGAACCGATGCTGGGCAACGGTCCCGGTTCGTCTGCATAGGGCAACAGTCCTGGTTCAACTGGGCAACGGTCCCGGTTGGCGCACTGCGAGGCATTGGTCTCGGTTTTTGGCAAAAACCGAGACCGTTGCCCCAGCTATATAACCCCCAGCCAGCACTTTGCCATTTTGCCTCAAAAAAATTCAGGATTGTGTTGGGGCGGGGTGGGTGCTACAAATTTTTTCATTTGATTGCACGCCCGGTGTTCGACGAAATGTCCGAGCCACACTTAGGTCCTCAGAACACCGTATCCTCGGCCGAGGTTAGCAACCTTATCTTCTCCATCTGTAACTGATACAAAAATACTGCACGTGTGCATATATAGTGGACTTTTCACTATTCACGAAGTTATTGTAATGGTTAATTATATGACGCAGATCGAAGCACGGATGTGATGGATGTACAGCGATCGACGCGGGTCCGAGTTTATTACAAACCTGCATACATTTCTCGATGTGGCTAATGCAAACAAAGTGGATAATTTTATGCCTTGTCCCTGTATTGACTATCAGAACGTGGCGGAGTACTCTTCCTCGAGAACACTTGAAGGCCACCTGCTTCGGAGAGGTTTCATTCCCGGATATTATTGTTGGTCCAAGCATGGAGAAAGAGGGGTTAGGAAGGAAGACAATGAAGAAGAGGAGGATGATGATAGCTATCCTATGTCCCCTCAAGAATTCGGTGACACTGCAATGGAAGACAATGAAGAAGATGGAGCTCCTCGAGGTGACAATGAAGAAGAACAACGGGCATCGGATGAGACCGCTGATGATCTTGGTCGGGTCATTTCTGATGCAAAGCGAGACTGTGAAACAGGAAAAGAGAAGGAGAAGTTGGAGACCATGCTAGAGGATCACAAAAAGCCCTTGTACCCAAATTGCGAAGATGGCAGCACAAAACTCGGTACCACACTGGAACTGTTGAAATGGAAGGCATATTTTGGTTGTTCTGACACCGGATTTGGGAAGTTACTGCAAATAATGAAGTCGAAGCTTCCACCGGATAACGAATTGCCCGCGACAACACACGAAGCAAAAAAGGTTATCTGCCCTCTAGGATTAGATGTGCAGAAGATACATGCATGCATTAATGACTGCATCCTGTACCGCGGTGAAAAGTACGAGAGTATTGATAAATGCCCGGTATGCACTGCGAGTCGGTACAAGATCAGACAAGATGACCCTGGTGATGCTGAGGGAGATGACAAGCCCCCGAGGAAGAGGGTTCCTGCTAAGGTTATGTGGTATGCTCCTATAATACCATGGTTGAAACGTCTGTTCAGAAACAAGGAGCATGCCAGATTGCTGCGATGGCACAAAGAAGACCGTAAGAAAGAAGGGAAGTTGAGACACCCCGCTGATGGGTCGCAGTGGAGAAAAATCGAGAGAGGCCACTCAGACTTTACAGATGAAGCAAGAAACTTATGGTTTGGTCTAAGTACAGATGGCATGAACCCTTTTGGAGAGCAGAGCTGCAGTCACAGCACCTGTCCTGTGACTCTATGTATCTACAACCTTCCTCCTTGGTTGTGCATGAAGCGGAAGTTCATCATGATGTCAGTGCTCATCCAAGGACCGAGGCAACCCGGCGACATTGATGTGTATCTAAGGCCATTAGTCGATGAACTTTTGGAGCTGTGGGCCAAACCAGGTGTACACGTGTGGGATGAGGAAAAACAGGAGGAATTTGACCTGCGAGCGTTGCTTTTCGTAACCATCAATGATTGGCCCGCTCTTAGTAACATTTCAGGACAGTCAAACAAGGGATACAATGCATGCACGCACTGTTTAGATAAGACTAAAGGTATATATTTGTATAAATGTAAGAAGGTTGTGTACCTGGGGTGTCGTCAATTTCTGCCGCCCAATCATATCGTGAGAAAGAAAGGCAAGCATTTCAACGGTGAGGCAGATCACCGGAAAAAGCCTAAGCTCCCTAAAGGTGCTGATGTATTTGGTATGGTGAATGACCTAGAAGTAATCTTTGGAAAGGGTCCTGGCAGTCAATCTGTTCCGAAAGACGCCGTTACCGGACACGCGGCCATGTGAAAGAAGAAATCTATATTTTGGGAGCTACCTTATTGGGTAGACCTAGAGGTCCGTTCTTCAATCGACGTGATGCACGTGATGAAGAATCTTTGCGTGAACCTGCTAGGGTTCCTGGGCGTGTATGGGAACTCAAAAGATACACCAGAAGCACGGGAGGACCAGCAACGTATGAAAGACCCATACCACAGGCATACTGATAAAGGGCATCTAAGCAGCTACGCTCTTACCAAAGCAGAGAAGGAAATATTTTTTGAATGCCTTAGAAGTATCAAGGTACCGGCAGGCTTCTCGTCAAATATAAAGGGAATAATAAATATGGTAGAGAAAAAATTCCAGAACCTCAAGTCTCATGATTGCCACGTGATTATGACGCAATTGCTTCTGGTTGCATTGCGTGGGCTTCTACCAGAAAATGTTCGAGTACCCATTATGAAGCTATGTGCATTTCTCAATGCAATATCTCAGAAGGTAATCGATCATGCAAGTCTGGAAAGGCTACAGAAGGATGTGGTCCAATGTCTCGTCAGTTTTGAGTTGGTGTTCCCCCCGTCCTTCTTCAATATTATGACGCATCTGCTGGTTCACCTGGTCGACGAGATTGCCATTCTAGGTCCTGTATTTCTACACAATATGTTCCCCTTCGAGAGGTTCATGGGAGTTTTAAAGAAATATGTTCGTAACCGTGCAAGGCCAGAAGGAAGCATCTCCAAGGGCTATGGAACAGAGGAGGTCATTGAGTTATGTGTTGACTTTATTCCTGACCTTAAGCCGATTGGTGTTCCTGAATCGCGGTATGAGGGGAGACTGAGTGGAAAAGGAACGCTAGGAAAGAAAGCAAAGATATTTCAGGACGGACATTCTTTGACTCAAGCACACTACACAGTTCTACGAAGTTCTACCTTCGTCCAACCGTATATCGAGGAACACATGAATGTTCTACGCTCCAAGTTCCCGGGGGAGGATGACCAATGGATTCAAGTCAAACACATGGAGACTTTCGACACTTGGTTGCAAT
This sequence comes from Bromus sterilis, assembly GCA_950022295.1. Lineage (NCBI taxonomy): Eukaryota > Viridiplantae > Streptophyta > Magnoliopsida > Poales > Poaceae > Bromus > Bromus sterilis. The sequence continues at coordinate 15,437,532 of OX465596.1, forward strand.
TACGTCTCATGCATGACACCACTATTGGAAATCAACTCTACTTGCTGGCCGCGACACCGTCTGAGACTGTATTGAATTTCCAAGGGTACGAGATAAATGAGAATACATTTTACACGGTCGCCCAAGATAAGAAGAGCACCAACCAAAACAATGGTGTCCGCTTTGATGCAACAAACGAGGATGGTACAAAGGACACATACTATGGTTACATAGATGAGATATGGGAACTTGACTATGGACCTACTTTTAAGGTCCCTTTGTTTCGGTGCAGTTGGGTCAACATGAATGGAGATGGGGTAAAGGTCGACAAGCTGTACGGAATGACAACAGTGGATCTCAAGAATCTTGGTCACACAGACGACCCATTCATCCTAGCCAAAGATGTGGCTCAGGTTTTCTATGTGAAGGACATGTCTTCTAGACCGAAAAAAGGAAAAACAAGGATACGAATACATCAGACGATGAGCCCAGGCGTCACATAGTTCTTTCAGGAAAAAGAAACATCGTGGGAGTCGAGGACAAGACAGACATGTCCGAAGATTACGATAAGTTTCATGAAATTCCTCCCTTCACAGTGAAAACTGACCCAACTATCCCATTAAGCAATGAAGATGCTCCGTGGTTACGGCCCAAGAAGCGATCATAAGCAATGTAGGAAACAAGTGATGTGTAATAATGTATTGAACCTTTTATGTATTGAACCATTGGTGATTTTTTTGTGATGTATTAAACCTTTTATGCATTGAACCTTTTTTGTGATCCGCGATGAAATTGGCTTTTTCGTGCGATGAAAAGGAAAACTTCCTCCTGCAACATCGTAAGCCATCCCAAGATGCATGTGTGTAATATGGGCACATTATCACAAACTATGCCGTGATTCAAGCCATAACATTGGTGGTTTGACCTAAATGACATGAAATCTCCAACATGATTGATCATTTTGTGAAGGATTTTTTGTGATGTTTGCAATTAGCCAAGTTTAGTATTTTTACTTGCAAATATGACACATAATATGACACCACGCGAAGGTTTCAAGTTCTTTGGATGGTTTTTGAATTTTTTTATGCCCGTTTGAAACCATATTCAAAACGGCGAGGATGATGATTCCTATCCCGGGGCTGAGCCTCGCTAAACTTGTAGTGGATATCTGATGAAATAGCATATTTTGGACCTAGAAATGATTTTAGAAAAAAATTAGAAGCAATATATCATGTACCTGTAGTTCAAATTTAGGCCCCCTCCTGCCGAATCGCCAGAAATTTGTCTTTTTCACGATTTTCGGCACCTCAAATATAGAAATTGTCTTTTAAATTAAATATTTTTGAAAACAGATAATTATTTTGGATTAGTTATTTAAATTGAAGCACTTTTCCTGTTGAAAGTTTTTTCCAATTCCAAATTATGCAATAAATATTTGAAAATGCATTTTTAATTGAAAATAGTAAAATTGTATAGTTAAAATAGTTAAACTGTATAGTTAAATAAATATTTTTGAAAACAAAAAATGGTTTTGGATTAGTTAATTAAATTGAAGCACTTTTGCTGTTAAAAGTTTTTTCAAATTCCAAACAAAAAATCTTTTTGAAGTGAAACACCTAACTAATTAAAAAAGAAAATAAATTTGAAAAGGGCGGGAAGATGAAATATTGCATAAAAGGGTCAACGATCCCGGTTAACAGCAACAACCGGGACCGATGAGGCCAACGATCCCGGTTGGTAGCACGAACCGGGACCGATGACCCTGGTGCGCGCGCTGCGACGTGGCAGCACCACGTCTCTCCCCGCCTAGGCCAACGATCCCGGTTGGTAGCACGAACCGGGACCGAAGACTCAACGATACCGGTTGGTGCTACGACCCAGGACCAATGGCCCTTAGTATATACACGCGCATCTCTTCTTCCTCCCCAACTCCCCAACTCACTTCTCTTCTTCGTCGTCGCAGCCGCCGCACCATCGTCGTCGATCTGCCGACTCCGGAGCTCCCCCGTCCCCGCTGCCCTCCTCGACGAGTTCGTTGTGAGCCTCCCGCCTCTGCTCCCCCCCCATCTCCTCGGCGTGATCGCTCTCTCCTTCCTCGGGCGCCGGCGCAACTTCCAGATGCAAACGCTCGACTCCGGCTGACGGCGCTCCACTCCGGCGTACGGCGACACACTCTGTCTGGTCCAGCAGCAGTTTCACCCCGCCCCCCTCTCCTTCTCGCAGTCTTGGCCGTGAGCATGAGCTCGGCCGGCGAGATTTTTTTGCAATGTTTTTTAATCTCGATTTGCCGTGAGCTCCCGCTGCTTGTGTGTATTGTTGCCCCCCTGTTCATCCAAATTTTTCATATGGTTGTGCTAATTTTACCAAGTATAGTACTGCCCTGTGTGATGCTATCATTGTATTTGCATAGAAGAATGATGGCATGTGTGATGCTATAAAAGACAAGATTAACTTTTGAAAATTTATATTGAAATGTTGACCATGTATTTAGAAAATTTTAGACGTGTATAAAAAATATTTATCACGTGTAAACGTGTTTAACAATTGTTAATGATAATAAACATTTTTTCACACACGATGTAGATATATTTTATACATGAGGAACATATTTATATACATGTTTAACACTCTAAAAAAAATAAAAGATTAACTTTTAAAATTTTATGTTTATGGATGTCTACTTTTATTTAGTGTGTGCTGTACATTATTTTAAACTTTTTTTTATCACCGATTAAAATTTTAAAAATATGTGATCAACAGTTTTACTTATATAAAAAAGAAAACCAATGAAATAAAAAAACAATGCAAAAGAATGGAAAACTGAGAAAAAATGAAGACCGAAGAAGACCGGCGAAAACATGAAAAGCTGAAGAGAAAAAAGGAAAAAAATATTTATGAAAGCGTTGAAATAACAAAAAAAAAACAAAGAAAACATTTTATTGGATAATCTTAGTCATGTTCTTAGAAAATGTACATGTATTTCTCTTGTGAACGATTGCTTTACTAACAGGTGTCTGCTTTGCTTTCAACTAATTACCCAAGTGCAAGTGCTCACACAGTACCAAGTTCTATTAAAATGTACTGTATCAACTATCAAACAAGTAGTGCTTGCGAACAATTAAAGAAACACTAGATAAGGTCAATCATTTATCTAAGTCGATTTATCAAAATACAATTTTGCTCCAAGAATTTCACCATGAGTTTTCATGTCGAGGAATTAATACAATGTTATCGAACCATGTATCAGTTGCTCTTTGTATAAATAGGTAGAAGGAATGCCTCCCTAGCTAGAAAATGGAGGGTTTCAAGTTCTTCACATGTTGCGACGTTCCGCCTCTATTCCACTAGGGACAACCGTACAAGGTTCCCAGTAGCATTTCATTTCACCACATCTGTCCAACCTGATGTAGTTTCGTTTCAGTCTTTCTTTCCTACTTGAAAAACCTGGCCGAGGTGTTAATCAAATCTAAATACATTGATTACACTGAGAATACACCCAAGATAGGATGTTTCTAGTTCAGAGTATCTTGCCCATCAGACAAGTTGACCCTCCATCAACTGACACACAAAATGGGGCCTGCTGGCTACGCCGGTTGCATGCCTAAGTGGGAGGTAATTGAGGCCAAGTATGTTGATGCCGGGATCACTCCAGAGCCTACAACATGGAACGAACGGACAAGAAACTGGTTTTACGGTCATGGGGGCACGTTGGACAAAGATGGGAAGGCAATATATAACCAGTCACACGCAGATGATCCCCTGCTGCCCATCGAAGATATTAGAGATGCAGTACGTGATGTTGAAGCGGGACGGTTCATTCCCGATAGAGAGAACGACGAGCTCACACGCGCCCTAAAAAATAAAGAACACGCAGGACGAGCACGAGGCACGCCAGGCTCCAAGTGTTGGAAAGTTGCCTTCCCTCCGGAAAGCAAGAAATATCCAGATAAAAGCCATCAGAGGAGGAAGGAAAGGGAGGCAGCTGAGAAAGCGGCGGCTGAGAGAGAGAAAGCGGCGAATGAGGCTGAGAAAGCGGCTACCAAAGAGCGGCTGCGTAATGTAGAAGAAGGCTTAAAGCGGGCGGAGGAGCTGATCGACAGACTTAGCCAGCAAAGTGGCGGCCAACCTCAGCGGCTCTTGTTAGAAACTACATTCGATGCTACCGGCACCCCATCGAATCGGAAAAGCTCCCAAGCTTTCACGCAACTCCAGGAGGATGATGATGATGCACTGACAACGGCTGCTCCTAAACGCTACCCAGTGGATTATATCACGGAGAGCACACGTTGTGAGCTTAAGGTGCAAGTGTTGAACTTAAAGGTGACGGTGGCGGTCGGCATGGCCCTATCAATCCCGGAGAAACCAACTTATCATTGCAACCCGACTCCAGAAGGGTACGCTGTCGTCATGGTGGATGATGTGATGGATGATTATGAGGAGCTGAAGCTGGACCACCCTGCAGGTGAAGATAGGGAGCTGACTGAACTAGGAGAAGCCAAAAAGGGGAGTGTTCTATGGCGAAAGGAGCACATCGTGCTTCAAAATTATGTGCCACCAAGGTCACCCACTCTTCAGAAGAGCAATCCACCTTCGCCGCCATGTGACCATTCTCCACCGCAACCATCGCCTTCACCGCCTCACCGCTCTCCGGCTCAGCCGTCTCCACCGTCGCCTCAGGCATCTCCACCGTCGCCTCAGCCGTCTCCATCTCCTGAACCTCAGAGCCAGAAGCGGAAGCGTACCTATACTAGGAGGGGCAGCAGCAGCATCAGCAGCAAGAAATCACCGAAACGTAAGAGATCACCCCTCCCAAAAGTTCCTCATCAGAATATGAAGAAGCTACTCGGAGAGATGACACCTGAGGAACTGGAAGTGTCTGCAAAAATGTCTTATGAAAAGTGGAAGATTGCTGTGGCCAACAAGAAGAAGCCGATAGAGCCATTGTTCCCGCGCACCCCAAAAGATCACGCCGCGTGCGTGGAACTGAAGAAGAAGCTTCACAACCCCATACCGCTCACATCAGACTATGAACGCTCTATTACAAAGTTGGCTGAGGCAAAAGAGCGGAGAGTCGGAAAAGAGATTGCCCATCTCGGACTACAGAAAAATCAACCGATCGAACCGCTCAAAGTGCACACTTGGCCGCGCCCCCAGCAGCATCAGGTCGATGCGTATGATCCGAACAAAGATACGGAGTTTATAAGACAGTACAGAGCAAAAGCCCAGTCAGTAGGACTGTCTATTACTGAGTACCTGAGCCGTCTGGATGAGTTCAAGACCGGGAACGACGAGGAATTCGTACCGGCATACCAATACCGACACGGGTATCCTCTCGTCAAACCCGAGTTAGTCAACGATCTACCAACAAAGATGCGAAAATTGCATGACTGGTACATGGAAAAATCTGCTAAATCCGAAAACTGGATCTACGCTAAATTTCAGAACGAGCATTACGGGCATGGACAAGGCTTCGATCTGATTGAATTCTCAGAATTATTTCAGTTTTACCAAGGAGACGCCATCGACAAATCTATCGTCAGTGCATATTGTCTGTAAGTACCATTAATTTCAGTGATCAAGCCTTTCTAGCTCAACTCATTCGTTTCATGTACAATCTTACACTCATCACTAAACTAATTATATATGCAGAATGAAGATTCTCGAATGCAAGAAAGGACAAATCTATGACATTGGGTTCGTTGACTGCTAGTTCGTTCATGAAAGAACTCTCAAAGATAATCCCAACCAGACAGAGAACAACTTGTTGCAATCGTTGACGTATTTCGGCACAAGAAGGGAAATACTATTTCCTTACAACTTCGAGTGAGTGTTACTGTCTCGCACACATTCTATTTCGCTTGCTCGGTGTTAAGCGTATAATTGACTCTTTATGCGTGTGCAGCTTCCACTTTATTCTGTTGATCATTATTCCGGACGAAGGAATAGTAAAAGTCATGGACCCGGGACGCAGATCTATGAAATCATGGGAGGACATGCAAGCATGCCTCCAGAGGGCTTGGAAACGGTTCACCGCTAAAACACCGGGTCTTCCGGCAGAGCTTACATTTGAACCACTGAATGTAAGTACTACTTGCTAGATCCGCGCATCTTTTTTGTTCTAGTTTCAGTATAATTATCATGCTGATTATAATATTCATTGATCTCCGTTCTCGTAAAGTGTTTGAGACAGGGACCCGGGAATAACTTATGTGGATATTATGTCTGCGAGTTCATTCGCCAGACGACCAAAGAGACGGCCGCAACCCGAAACATAAGGAAAAATGAAGTACGATAAACAACATTCAATACTTTAATTTATTGCGTTAAATTGTGTTTAGTTTCATTCATATATATTGATCCCTTTCTTTTAATTAGATCGAACGAATGCGGGACGGTCTTCTACCACGAGAACGCGTGCGAGCAATTCAAGAGGAAATCGCCGGATTCTTATTAGACCATGTCATAGCTCCGACCGGAGAGTTCTTTCACCCTCATTTTTTGGAAGACAAGCGGCCAAGGACCGATGTAAATTAGATCGAACTCGTGTGAGTACCGTTTGTGTAACATGTTCGACCAAGCACGATCGAGGAATGAGATGGTGTATATGATATATTTGTGACGATAATGTGTAATATATATTGTGGTTCCTTCATTGTTGCTTTATATATATATGGTACCATTTAATTGAATACAAAACACAAAATAAATAAATGGAAAAAATCAGAAAATCCTGCCACGGCAGAAAAAGATCAGGGCAAAATCCTGTCGGCCCGATCCCGGTTCTTCCTATTAACCGGGATCGATGACCCCTCCCCCCTCGCTGCGTGCCTGACCACGTGGAGCCTCTTCGGTTCCGGTTCGTGGGCCAACCGAGACCAGCATTGGTCTCGAGTTATTGGTTCCGGGTGTTGAACCGGGACGGAAGGTCCATATGAACCGGGATAGTATGGGGTCTGTCCACTAGTGGTTCGCGTTCGCGTGCGGCGTGTGGACCGACCTCGCGTGCCCGCTGAAGCCATCCTACAGCCACGCCGCCGTGAGCACGTACAAGGCCGAGGCCAGCGCCGTCGACTTCCGCAACAACCCGGAGGCGGTGCGGAGCCAGATCAACGCGTGGGTCGCAGAGGCCACGAGGAACCTGATCGTCTCCGTCCTTGCTCCGGGATCAATACCGCCGCTCACCCGCGTCGTGCTCGGCAACGCCATATACTTCAAGGGCAAGTGGAGAAGACCTTCTACAAGATGTACACCGCTAACAATCTCTTCCACCGGCTCGACGGCCGCACCGTCGACGTGCCCTTCATGCAGAGCTGGGGTTCTCAGCTCATAGCCGTGCACAAAGGGTTCAAGGTGCTCAAACTCCGGTACGGCGGTACCAGATGGCTAAGTCGCAAGGTAATCCGTCCGTCCGCCCTGCCACAATCTCGATTCTTTCACATGCGGATCGCACTAATGCATCACATCTTGCTAACCCGTTGACAGGGCGTGCACAGTATTTTATGTGCATCTTCCTCCCTGATGCCTTCGACGGCTTGCCAATGCTGGTCGATAAGATGGCATCCCAACCTGGCTTCCTGCACAAGCATCTGCCGAGGAAGAAGATCGACGTTGGGGAGTTCCGGGTGCCCAAGTTCAAGCTCTCCTTCCACAGCAACGTCGTCGCCATTCTCAAGAAGCTGGGGCTTCAGTTGGCGTTCAGCGAGCAAGCGGATCTGTCTGACATGGTGGAGGATGATGAATCCGGCTTGCCATTCGTCCCGAATAACATCATCCACAAAGCCGTCGTCGAGGTGGACGAGGAAGGCACCGAAGCTGCGGCCTTCTCCATATTGGATGTGCCAATTGAATGTAATATTACACACCCGCCGCCACCTCCTCAAGTAGATTTCGTAGCCGACCATCCGTTTGCATGCTTCATACTGGAGGAGGCAACCGACGCGGTTGTCTTTGCAGGGCACGTCCTCGACCCCTCTAAGGAGTAAGGACTAGCTCGTCTCCAACTCATGATATAGTGTTTTGGATACCCATTGTTGGAGTAATATATAATAAAGAAATGCTTTCATGCTATTTTTCTATATTATGATAATCTACTTTGTGTTTTTGTTTATGATTTTGAGTTTTGCTAAACATGCATGAGGCACTTAGAACTTACGGATTGTTTGATTTCTGACTAAGTTTGCCACCCTAAGATTAAACAAGTTTGACCAATTTAATCTAGTGTTTGGTTCAAGCCTCACCATAGGAAAGATGATTTTCATCACATTAGGGCCCTCACATTCTTTTTTTTTTTGAGGAACAGGGCCCTCACATTCCATACACGTAAAAAAATATCGCAAGATTAGGCAAGTTTAAGCTAATCTTAAGGGATATTTGATTTGTGACTAAGTTTGCCACATCTAAGATTTGGCAAGTTTAAGCAATTTAGGCTAGCATTTGGATCAATCCTCACCTTAGGTCCGATACTTTTTGCCACACTTGTAGCAATATTTTCTTAAGCTTGCTAACTGTTGGCTTTCATTTTGAAGAACTAACCTTAGACAATTTAAAAAAAAGTGCTACATATGAGGTGATTGATGCAAATCTAAATGCTAAAAAGTTTGATTATTTTGCGGGGTTCAAAAAGTTAGATTTTCCATGATCCACATACTTAATTTGCCATGCTATAAATTAAAAATGCCATGTCCAAGTTTAATTTTCCATGTTCAAAATATTTAATTTATCATGCTACATAAACTAAATTTGTCATGCTTAAAAGTTAGATTTCATCATGTTATATGAACTAAAATTTCCATGCTAAACTTTAGATTTGCCACGTACTTAATTAACTAAATGATATCCCGCGCGTTGCTACGGGAGTGGATTGCCGTATATTTCAACAAAATTTAATTATGTGACTTCTAAATATTTATATTACTAACACATGAACCAAAATTTTGAAATACATAGAACTTATTATATTTGATTATGTATAGTTGTAAAATGTTTATTGAATATAAATAGAGTAATAGAATAAAAACTATTTTTTCATGCATGGTTGCATGTGGTGGTGGGTCTTGTCTCATGCATGGTTGCATGTTGTGGTGGGTCTTATTCCACTCATAATTATGTAATGATGTGGCATGATTGCATGTCAACAAAAATAAGATAGTGGAGGTATTATAGATTCGTCATGCACAAATATTTAATTAACCATGCTAAATAAATAAAAATTGTCATATAAAAAACATTTGTCATGCTATATAAAAAGATTTTTCCCCTGTATATGAACTTATTTTACCATGTTCAAAACAAATTGCCATTCTTCATAAAACTCCTTGCTTTAAAAAATTACCGTCTATCTATTACTATTTTTTCATGTTTTCGCCCTCGACAAAAAAAATTACCATGGTAATTTTATTATTTTAAACTGGTTTTTCACACTAACTAGAAAAAAGATTACAAGAAAGGAAGAACTCCAGAATTCAAACGTAGATATCCCATGTAAATTGTAGAGTCCCTAACCACTGAATTAAGTTCATGCTTTTGTTTTAGATGACGTTCGTCCTGGTTTTATATTAATGCGAACGGCATAATTACTAGTCGCTCGGGATATATACTTTACCATTTATTATCATTGTTAACGGACAACGTTACAAAAGCATGAGCCAAACACCTCCGTAATGTATAGCATGAAACACCGGCAGAAACCTGTTCCGCTGAAAACCGTTCCACCGTTCTTGAATCAGGCAAATGTGACGGAGATAGGGCTCCGCACGGTGTGCTTCGCGGACACCCACCTCAGCGCACCCTGCACCGTGCTCGCGCCACTCTGCCTCGGCCATACGTATACCGAGAAACTCAGCTCCTGGTTCGCTTCAGTGAATTCCATCTCCCTCGGAAACACGTCCACTCTCACGGCGCTGCCCGGCATGTCGATCGCCGCGTAGTACACCGAAGGCACCTCCCCAACGTTCTTCACCTTGCGCTTTACCACCACCGCGGCAGTCGAATTCCAGGACGCTGGGAAAGCGACGGAGATCGACGGGTAATTCAGCAGGTGGTCGCCGATCAGCAAGGTGGTCAGGCAGTCGATCGGCCGGCGCGCGATCACTGACACCTGCTGGCTTGTGTACATGCCGCAGAGGTAGCCGATGTAATCGCCGGGAGTGATGTCGTAGACCAGGCCAGGGTCGGTGGCCTTGATTGGGTTGACGTGACCGGCGCCGGTGGCGAAGAAGTTTGCCGTCACATGGTGCTCGTCAACTATGGGGTTTCCGGACCGGTCGGTGATGTCGGCCGTCGTCATCATGGCCGACTTGATCGCCGCTGGCGACCAGTCCGGGTGCTTGCTCTTGATCAAAGCGGCACGCCGGCGAGGTGCGGTGTTGACATGGAGGTGCCGGAGATGATGTTGAATGTCGGACCAGGGAGAACCGGTGCCGCCGGCGGGGCGACTTGGAATGGCCATGCCGCGAGCACGCTCACCCCAGGGCCCGTGATGTCGGGCTTCAGGATGCCAGGGACCTGCTGGCTAGGCCCGCGGGAGGAGAAGAAAACCATCGACGGAGCAGGTGAGGTGCCGAGTAGTGTACCCCCGAAGCTGATTCTCGCCACCGGGAATTGTTCTCTCACGTAGGATTTGATGGCGGCGCCGGCGTAGTAATCGACGTGTGACGCCGGGAGGACGTGCGGCTGGGGAAACGTGTTGTAGCCTTGCGGGAACTGGTTCATCAAGATCATGCCGGCGCCGCCAGCGCTCTGCACCACCTCACCTTGGTTGATCGCCGAGAGGCTTCTCGTGAATTCACAGAGCACGATCTTGCCCTTGACGTCGAAGCCGTCCAGACTGCCGTTCCCACAGAACTCGGCGAATGGATTCCTGCTCGCACTGGCGTAGACCAGAGGGTAGAAGACACCGTGTGAGCTGCCTGCTGGCTGGTAGAGTGACTCGCCGTGGAAAGTTTCGCCGTTCCCCAGGTGCACCGTGGCACGGATCGAGCGGTCCATGGTACTCGCGGCGACGGTGAGCATCCACGGCGCCTCGTTCGACAGAGAGCTGTCGAGCGGGCCGGAGTTGCCAGCAGCCATGCTCACAAAAATGCCATTCTCCATGGCACCAAACGTGCCGATGGCAATAGGGTCTAGGTGAAACGCCATCGAAGGCCCGCCTAGAGACATGGAGATGACGTCGCAGCCGTCGCCCACGGCGGCGTCGACACCAGCCAGTATGTCGGACCCGTCGCACCCCATGTAGCACACCTTGTACATGGCGACGTGCGCGCCGATCGCCATCCCGGCGGCGTCGCCGTATGCGTGGCCGAGCACGTTAGCGTCCGGCACGACCGCTCCCGCCGCGGTGCTGGAGGTGTGAGTGCCGTGCCCAAAGTCGTCGACCGGCGGCACCCGCGCAGAAGTGCCGTTCGGGCCGTTGAGGGCGGCGACGAAGTTGCGCGCGCCGATGAGCTTATTGTTGCAGGAGGTGGCATTGAAGTCGCAGCGCCCCTTCCACTTGGCAGGCGGCGGCGGCATGCCTGCGTCGCTGAAGGACGGGTGGTCCGGGAAGATGCCGGTGTCGATGACGCCGACGATGACCCCGGCGCCGAACTCCGACGGGTAGGTGTAGTTCCTTCTCCCCAGCTCCACGTTGAGCCCCAGGAACTCGGGCGTGTGCGTCGTCAGCGTCGTGTACGTCTGGTCGGGGGTCGCGCTGAGGAACCCGGGCATGGCGGACACCGCCTCCAGCTCCCGCAGCGTCAGCCGGGCCGCGAACCCGCTGGCGACGTGGTGGTACGCGTGGAGGAGCCGGCCATGGTCGGGGAGGAAGGTGTGGTACCACGACGTCCGGGCATCCGCGGTGCCGAACACGCGGTTCTGCTGCGGCTGCACGTGGACGATGTACGTGCTGAGCTCGTCGCCGGTCGCCTCGGCAGCGGCGGCCGCGAGGAGAAGGAACGGGAGAAGGGAGAGCAAGGAGAGGAGCCTCATGGTTTCCATGGTTTTGAGCTTTGCTTGAGATGTTGTCCGTGCGGGAGCATGGCCTTTTATACGACGAACTACGTGCGCAGGCTCCTGTCACAGTACGCGTCAGACTACCCTAATCCCAACTTTGTCCTGTCCAGGAGGGCGTTACAGCCGGTGGAGCTTTCGTGCTGGTGCTGGGCTGCCGCCTGCCGGCCACAGCGCGATGCTGCATGCATAAACCTTGTGGTAGCCGCCCCTGATGTTTACCTCGATCACAACGAAGCATCTGTGCCTCCATGGTCTCAGAGAATGAAAATTCAGGCATCCACAGGGAAGCATCGAGGAAATTCCGCGGGTTCATGTTCTTGTTCGGACTGAGAGTTTACTCTTACTTACACGCTCTGATTTGGTTTTACTGATTATTCCTGGGTTTTTACATTTTTGTATTTTGGAGGTACTTACCAATTGTTGCCACTAAAAATCCTACCATCGACAAGTGAAGATACTTGGGATAAACTTTCTTTGAAAACAATGTGTTTAGACCGAACAAAAGCAGACATAAAAAAGATGTGCTAGAACTAAACTTGACATCAAAGTCCATTTGTATCTACCCGAAAAAAAAAAGTTCATTTGTATCGTGGACTCAAACTTCAGAGCAACTCTAACAGATACGCTAAATAAGCAGTCCGTAAAACCCAGATACGGATCGCCGTAAATCGATTTAGCAGCACGACGGCGTGATATATATGCCATAGTTATACGCTATATTAACAAAACATAGATTGATTCGCGGTACAAATCATATCCGAAACTTCGCCGTGGAAAAAACACCTAAATAGGGGGTCTCCAGAGGTCGCCAGAGTTCACCTGAGAACGCTTGAAGTTGTCGCTCCTCAAGTGTCGCCGTTGAAGTGGGCGCAAGCAGCGGTAGCTCTGTACCGCTCAACGGCGAGATCGTACTCCTCATGGACGGCAGCATGGCGTTCTCGGGAGTCATCTTTACCGTGTATCATGATATTGACAGCGGTCCGGAGCCGGATGTTTGCGTGGAAAACGATGATGGTGTACTGAATGTCATAGCTGCTAAGCTGCATGAATCGCTCCTAAGCGTGGTCATACGCTAGGTCGCCGACATTGCGGAAGAAGCGCAGTCCGAGCAGGGGCTCGCGACCGACACGTTCCCCGCCAGAGCCGCCAGTATTGCCACGCCCAAGACCTCATTGGGAACCAAACATCATCAAATTCGTCGTCGGAGTTGGCTACTCTAGACGACGAAGGAAATAAAACGCGACGGCGGGAGGGGAATAGATGAGACACGGGAACCCTAAATCGTCCCCCGTGCCGTAGATATAGCAGACGAAGCGGTGTTTTGTAGATCGCACGTAAAGAATTTACGGACCGAAGAAATTATGGTGGTTCTATTCTAAACCAAAACTTTTCCCGTCCGCTAAAAAACCTGCATATATACAAACCGACGGTGGGATGACGCATCTGCTAGAGTTGCTCTTAGTATCCACTTTAGCATATGCATACGTAGGTTGCATGGTTTTCAAATTTGGATCAAATATTTGTTTATGGTTGATTTTTCTTTGTCATAGGTTGGTTTTTGGCATGCCCTTGTTTTAGGGATAGAGATCCAGTGACCTGCTAAAGTCACCAGTGAACAGTCCGATGACTTTTTTCTTTCCACATCATTCGGTTGAGAATCAACGGATAGATCTTATAAAGAGTGCGCAGCTAACAGTACGCTCACTACAGGATCTGTATGCAGTACTATAGTGCCTCTCGCAGAGGCACCGACTTCATGTAAAACGGAGGCACGACCTCATACAAAACAGAGCCACGACCTTATACAAGACTGAGGCACGACATCTTATAAGACGGAGGCACAACCTCATACAAAACGGAGGCAAAACGGAGGCACGACCTTGTATGAGGTCGTGCCTCCGTTTGTTATGAGGTCGTGCCTCCGTTTTGTATGAGGTCGTGCCTCCGTTTTATATAAGGTTGTGCCTCCGTTTTATATGAAGTCATGCCTCCGTTTTGTATGAGGACGTGCCTCCGTTTTTTATATAGTCGTGCCTCTGTTTTGTACGAGGTCAGATTCTGTAGTGAGCGTACTGTAAACATGTACTATAATTACGCACTGTTTATGATATCTATCCGTTGATTTTCAATCGAATGGTGTGGAAAGAGAAAATGTCACCGTACTGTTCACTGGTGACTTGCCCACAGCAAGTCAGTGGATCTTTGTCCCTGTTTTAGGTAAGTTGGGCTTTTATAGGCTGAATTTTTTACTTCCCCTATTTATTTGGGGTAAGTCAATTTTTCTATTAAGCTTGCATCTCGTTGCACATTGCTGTTTTTTTATATGTTTTTACATTTTATTTTTTAGGCTTATTTTACAAGGATATTTTTGGTGTGTTAGATGAGTAGAAACGTACACATTAAGCTTTTTTTAGCCATTTATGATAGTGAGGGGAACCCCCACTGCCTTTAGATTAGTAAATCAAACAGAATGTCAATGGTTACATGTAGGAGGGGAGGGAGGGGGTTAGGGGAGGTCATCCCGAGAGAGCTATACACAAGAGCGATGCACAAGGTGTGAGGGAGAGGGAGCTGGGGGGTGAGAATCACACTAGGGAGAGTACAAGGTCTGATATGAATGGCCAGTCACTTCTGAATCTTAAGAGCATCTCCAGCCGTTCGCCCCCCCAGGACGTTTTGCGGCGCTGGACGCGGCGATAGGTCCTGGGGGGCCGGCTACCCAGCCGCGCCCCCAAGGCGCCCCCCAAGACTGACGGGCCGGCCAAGGAGCGGCCCAAATTCGACCCAAAAAGGCGCCGATTTGATTTTTTTTGCACAGTTTCAGCACAAAGCACGCGAATTTCGTCTCAATTTCGTGTCGGTTCGGCGCAATTTCGTCATACAACATGATACTACAAACACATAGTTCGGCACAAATACAAAAAACTGATCAAACTAGGCATTGCCTTTGCGCATCCATAGATGATCCACTAGATCTTCTTGCAGTTGACGATGCACATGCGGGTCTCGGATCTCCTGGCGCATGTTGAGATATGCTGTCCAATCTGATGGTATCTCGTGATCAACAACTGCAAGAGGCCCCTGGTTGATATATGGTTCACAGTCATACACTGGATCCACTTTCTCGCTCTCGATGATCATGTTGTGCAGGATGACACAACAATTCATCACCTCCCACATTTGATCTTTCGACCAAGTCTGAGCGGGGTATCGGACAACAACAAATCGATACTGTAGCACCCCAAATGCCCGCTCGACATCCTTCCTGCAAGCCTCCTGGCACTTGGCAAAGTGGGCGTGCTTCCCTCCTTGCACAGGGTTTGAGATAGTCTTCACAAATACCGGCCACCTTGGATAGATGCCATCTGCTAGGTAGTATCCCTTGTTGTACTGGTGCCCATTGACCTCAAAGTTCACCGGAGGAGCATGACCTTCGACAAGTCTGGCAAAGACATTTGAGCACTGCAGGACGTTGATGTCATTGTGTGTTCCTGGCATACCAAAGAAAGAGTGCCAAATCCAGAGATCATGTGTAGCAACCGCCTCAAGTACCACACTGCAGTGACCCTTTGCACCTTTGTACATCCCCTGCCAAGAAAATGGACAGTTCTTCCATTCTCAATGCATGCAGTCGATGCTTCCAAGCATCCCAGGAAATCCTCTTGCTTCATTCTCTGCTAGGATTCGAGCAGTGTCTTCTGCATTGGGTGCTCGCAGGTACTGCTTTCCAAAGCAGCCAACTATTGCCCTGCAAAATCTGTATAAACAATCAAGGGCGGTGGACTCGGCCATGCGTGCATAGTCGTCCTGTTCATCACCGGGAGTTCCGTATGCAAGCATCCTCATGGCCGTTGTGCACTTCTGAAGCGAGGAGAACCCAACTGTGCCGGTGCAATCTTTCTTGCAAACGAAGTAGTTGTCGTACTCTCGGAGTGAATTGACAATGCGAAGAAAGAGCTTTCGGTTCATGCGATACCGGCGCCGGAATACCTTGTCGCCGTGCAGGGGAACATCGGCAAAGTAGTCGGAGTAGAGCAAACAGTAGCCCTCCGAACGGCCCCTCTCCTTTCCCTTCCGGCGACCCATCTTGGAACCTCCTCGCTGCGGCACCTTGTTGGCGCCGAAGAGGTCGGCCAAGCCGGCCAGCATCATGAGATGCTCGTCGCCCTGGGCACCGGCGATCGCTTCTTCCTCCAGCAATGCGGCGAAGAGTGCCTCATCGTCGGAGTCCATCTCGGGGGAGGCAATTCGCCGAACAGGTGCGGCGCGAGGTGGGCGCGGCTTTGCACCGGTGGGCTCGGCTTGGCGGAACACGGCGGCCAAGCGTCGGTGAACTAGGCGGGGGTAGTCGACGCTGGAAGAGGGGCCGACAGAAAGAAGCTTTTGGGCGGCGGAAACAGCTATCTAGCGGCGGCGCGGCAGCCGGCGGCGGCAAGGGTGGTGGTGGAGAGGTGTTCTTTTTGGGCCGGTTTGGCCTGACAGTGGGCCACGCACGCGTTTTCGTTTCGTCCGGCGCCCCCAAGCGCCCCCCAGCGCGCTGGGTTCGGATTGGGTTCGCCGGACTCAAAATCGGCCCGATCCGGCGCTAATTGGGGTCTTGGGGGCGCGACTGGGCGAAATACGTCCGTTCGGCGCTATTTTCGCCGTCTTGGGGGCCTCTTGGGGGCGCGGCTGGAGATGCTCTAAGCTCCAAGAAGCAACGGAGGTGGCACACTTCGGAAGTATTTATTGTTTCTCTCTTTCCATATACTCCAAGCAGCCACCATGAAGATTTCCATGAACGTATCTCTAGACCACCGATTTTTTGCAGCATGCAACACATCTCCAACCTGCCTCCAGTGTCCAACCAGACAATCCCTAGCCTGTCCCAGCACTCTTTACTAAAAGGGCATCGAAAAAAAAAGGTGTTCAACCGTTTCCTTCAGAGAAGTGTCACACAACAGACAACCGTAGTCATTGTCTTGGAGTATACAATGACGTCGCCGCAGCATGTTCCTAGTGTTTAGGCGATCAGCCAACAACAACCAAGCGAAGACCTTCCACTTATTTATGCATTTGGAGGACCAGATCCATCAAAATGCAGCATCAGACTGCATATCCCGGAAGCAGTGGAGATAGAATTTGCGGGAGTTGAAGGAACCTCCCCAGACACGCACCCACGCATCATTTTGATCACCCGACAAGTGTGATCCCGCGGCAAGTAACTGCAGGTCATCCAGCTCCTCTCTGGCTTGTACAGATAGAGGCAAATCAAAGTTTACCCCCAGGGAGGTAGCCGTGAGCAAACTCTGGACCGAAACGTCAGGATTTTTAGCGAAGGAAAAGAGCCTAGGAAACCTGTCCTCCAGCACATCTTCAAGCCAGGCATCTTTCCAAAACAGAGTTCCCGTACCATCCCCAACTGTTACCGAGGTCACTGCTCTATACGCCGGGGAGAGTTGCATCACGTCTTTCCACCAGAACGGACCGCATGTATTAGCAGTATGAGGAATCATACCAGTATAGTAGGCATTCCGGACCAGGATCACCCACGGGACATCATTTTTGTTGTAGAATTTGTGTAGTTGTTTGAGCAAGAGCCCTTGATTCTGAAGCTTGAGATCGATTATCCCCAGACCGTGGTTTTTGGCCGACAGACAAGCGACCAAGCGGCCAACGAGTTATTACTGGAATCATCTCCATTGTTTCTGTTCCACAGGCAGTGGCGTCGGAGTTTATCCAAATGCTCAATTACCTTCGGAGGCAGTTTGATCGAACACATCGCATATATGGCAAGGGAGGTGATCACCGAGTTCACCGGAGTAAGTTTAGAGCCGTAGTCGAGCAGAGAAGCTGCAGTGGATAGACGCCGTTCAACCGAAGCAACCAGGGGCATAAGATCATGCACAGTGGGATGAGTTGTTCCCATGGGCAGGCCAAGATAGGTAAACGGCATCGATCCAACCGTGCAACCCAGGTTATTGGCCAAAGGGGACGTCAAAACCTCTGATGTGTTGATGGGAATAAGAACATATTTTTGAAAGTTTATCTTTATGCCAACAGAGACTGCATAATCCTGAAGAATCATCTTCATCCGCGAGGTTTGATCCAAATCGGCAGGCATCACAACTATAGTATCGTCCGCATATTGGATTACCGGGTAGTCACATTCAGCAGACGGAATTGGTGAGTGGAGATTCCCTTTTCTGAACTCATCATTGATTGCAGCCTGAAGCAAGTCTGCCGCCATAACAAATATCAAAGGGGACAACGGATCACCTTGCCGCACTCCCCGTTTACAGAAGAATTTTTTCCCCGGCAAACCATTGAGAAGAACTGCTGACTTAGCCGATGAGAACAAAGAATCGATCCAGCCCAGCCAAGTATCATTAAACCCCATATGTTTCATAATGTCCAACATCGGTTTGTGCTCAATAGTGTCAAACGCCTTAGCAAAGTCTAATTTGAGGATCACACATTCCTTGCCGGAAGCTTGGCATTGGTGTATGTACTCAAAGGCCCATGCCAGACAGTCCTGAATCGATCTCCCCGTAAGAAGCCATACTGGTTGCTGTGAATGATTGAAAGGATAATCTTCTGAAGATGGTTGGCAAGGATTTTAGTGAGCAGCTTCAGTCAGCAGTTTAGAAGAGTGATCGGGCGGTAATCATTGGGTGTTTCAGGCGACTGAATTTTTGGGATCAGTGTTATGAACCCCTCCTTAACACTCTCCAAGTCAAGCTTGCCCGCATGAAAATCAAAGCAAAGGCGGAAGAAGTCCTCTTTAATCAGAAAATTGCCACTAAAACCATCCGGTCCGGGGGCGCGATCCCCAGGCATTTGTTTCACTACATCATCTATTTCATCCTTATTAAAAGGAACAATGAGGACCTCCAGCCCCACAATTTTCCTTATGATACTGGATAAGTCAAACAACATATTCGGGGGGTTGGACTGTCCAAGCCTCTCTCTGTAGTTTTGGAAAAGCAAAGCTTCTTTCCCCATATGATCATGGATGACCACATCATCACTGGTCCAGAGAGAAACAATCGAGTTGCGCCTGAAACGTTCAGTGGCGATACGGTGAAAGAATTTGGTGTTCCCGCCCCCAAATTTAAAGTATCTGATCGTACATCTTCTTTTTCAGTAAATTTGTTTGCACTTTAGCAGAGAGAGCAGGTGATTTTTCAGGATAGCTCGGAAGTTTTTCTCAGGGATAGTGAGAGACCGTAGGTCTTCGCGGGTGTCATTATCAGCGAGGATTTGATTCGAATTGTCTATCAGCATGGAAAGCCTCGAAGAATTCCTACTCCAGTATTTGAGATCATATTTGAGAGTTTTCAGTTTCTTGCAAAGAGTAGCAGCAGAGTTATGGGCAAAGCAGCGCTTGTTCCAGGACAATTCCACTGTTTCAAGAAAACCAGGGAGAGTAGTCCAATAGTCCTCAAACCGGAACAAAGTAGACTTCGGGATTTTGGTTTGAATGCTAACATAGCAAGGAACGTGATCTGAAACCGGTTTGCCGAGCGGAAGCACCACAGTGTTAGGGAATTTGGCCGACCAGTTAATCGAAGTAAAGTGCCAATCAAGTTGTTCGAGCAAAGGATCACTCTGCATATTACTCCACGTGTACGATCTGCCCTTAATCGGCAATTCAACCAAGGAGTGATACCGGATAAAATCATTGAACAACATCATGTCATTGGCATCGCCCCCGCCTCTGTTCCGATTATCCGGGGCTCTAATGAAGTTAAAATCCCCAACTAGGAGCCAGTCTTCTCCGTGGGGGATCACCAGATCAAAAAACCACGACGAGAAGATATTACGATTTGGGCCAGAACACGGACCATAGACATTCAGGAGGGTCCACACGTCACTAGAACTAGAAATATACCCCGTGCGTTGCAGCGGGTATTTCTTAAAAAACTATGTAATGTAAATAAAAAGTAAAAAAGTATGATATATTAAGTTGTCTAAGTGAACATGTAAAATTCAATTTATCATAGTCGAGATACTAAATTTATTCAAAAATGAAACACGTGTGTATTAAAAATTATTAGCATGAACAATAAAATGATTAAAAGGTGGTTGATGTGGACTTTGCATATAGAGATAAATAAATATTTTAGTGGAGATGATATGGACAATTGATTGGTTAAGGGTATGGATGATGTGGATAGCTTGCATGTGATGATGGACAATTTTAATGATAGTGTAGATGACATGGACAATTGATTGGCTAAGGGAATGGATGATGTGGATAGCTTCCATGTTGAGATAGACACCTTAAATGCATCTTAGTGGGGTTTTGTCTTATAAGAGATATAGATGCGTGAGGAGAAACTGTTGAATATAATGTTTATTAGGAAACATAAATAACGTAGGACTCTATTCTACCTTGACTTGTACTCAAGGTAGATCATTGTACTCCTATATATATGCCTTCAAGGCTCAAGCAATAAACATTGATTCCACCAAACCCCTCTCTATCCTTCTACATGGTATCAGCCTAAACACGATCTAAACCCTAGCCGTCGTCATCGCTTCCGCCCACGTCGCCCCCGGGGCCGATCCATGATCGCCGGCGCTGGGGGCCGCACCGCCCGAACCTAGGGTTCGTCTGCCGGTTCTGTGCACCGGCTGCCCTAGAGAGTCTTTTTCCCGATCTCTTGATTCGGGTTTCTCTCTTCCACCGATCGTCTTGATCGGCGTATTTTTTGGTTTTCCGATCTAAGATCGGTTTGCGTCGCCCACCGTCGCCGTCGATCCTCACGCGCCTCTACTCCGACACCGGCGTGACTACTGGCTTCATCACCGACAAGGCGGCTTCGCGCGCCGCCTCGTCGGCTTCGTGCGACGCGGCAGCCCGTCCGGGCCGCCTTCCGCGCGCCTGTCACCCGTCGCTTTACGCCGATCGTCGCCGCCTACGCTTCGGATCGGGAGTCCTTCATCACCATCTACTACAGCCAGCCGTGGCGCTCGCCGTCCCCGGCTGGCCCGCGCCGATCGAACGTGCGCCGACTAGACCTGCGCCGACTCCACTCCCGCGACGTCCCCGACACCCCCCGACTGGCCTCGCACCGGCTGGGGTTACTCCGGCTAGACACACGCTGGCTGGTCTCGCGCCGGATGGATCTGCTCGGCCCTTTGTCGCCATCATCACGCCGAGCAGCGCCCTCCACCTTGCGGGCGATCGGATTGATCACCTGCCCGCCCGCGATTGCCTCATCCGTGCCGTGTGGACGATCCGTACAGTCGTCCGCATGCGCCTCCGCAGGACCCCGTAACGAACACCTCCGAGTACGAGCGCCTATCAATCGATCGAGCAACGGGTTGCTGCCGCGTCCCTCATCGGGCCGTAGTGTCGCCGCCCCGTGGTTCTCCCCGTGGTTGCACCAACCTGCGTGTTGCCGCTGCGTCGCCCCTTCGGGCCATAGTGCCGCGGCCCGCGGTCAACCGTCGCCCCAAGGTCGTCCGCTCCAGGTTGCCCCCGAGGCTGCATCGACCCTCGCGCTGCCGCTGCATCGCCCCATCGGGCCGTAGTGAGCGTGGCACGCGGTCACTGCAACCGCCCCGAGGTTTTCCCCGCCGTCGCCCCCGACATGCGTGCCGCCGTTGCGTCGCCCCTTCGGGCCGTAGCGCTGCGGCGCACGGTCCATTCCGCCGTCCCCGCGCGTCGACTTCTATGTGGTATGCGCCGCGCCGCCTCTCTTGGCGCGGGAACGCCACCGTCCGCGCATGGTCTTCGTCACGCTGTTGGGTTCTTTATCGCCTAATTTGAGCATCGCCGTCGCCGCGCCACTGCCGCTCACCCGAGCCGCGGCGACACCCTGTTCGCCGTTGCCGCTCACCCGAGCCACGCCGCCTCTACCGGCGACCGACGCGGCCCCCCACGGTCTGCCTCTGGTTCCGCCGGCTTCATCGCCGTCCATCCTCTTCGTCTTCGTCCAGCACCAGCTCATCGTCAGCGTCGTCGTCATCTTCCCCGACCACTTCATCTAGCTCCGGCAACCGCGACATCTCCACCCTCGGCACCTTCTACCCCCGCCGAGTTGCGCCGCAACCGTCGTCGAGCCCTTCTTTGCTGGTCCCTCCGACATGGCGTACAGCTCCTACTGGTCCCCGTCTCCGCATGCCCGGTACTGGCAACACCGGTGTGTGCCTTCTTCTACGACGTGTTCCCGGGCCTGGCAAGCCTGGTGCGGCGCTTCGTCGACATCGTCTTCGTCTGTCTACGCATGCTTAGTGCTGGCACCACCGACGCGTGCCTTCGTCTACGACGCGTCCCCGGGATTGGCAAACCCGGCGCGACGCTTCGTCAACACCGTCTCCTTCCGGACGTCACCACCATCTTCTTTGCGACGTCCCGTGCTCCGACTGACGACCGCCCGCTAGTGCCGCTCTTCCCGAGCCGCGCTGCGCTACTGACTTCCTTGCACCCGCGGCTCCTCGGCGACTACCTCGACACCGGCTACCCCGACTCGACATCGACCACGAAAATTCTCGCACGGCTACCTCGACAACGACTTCACCACTCTACGCTCTCGGATACCTCGACATCGAAAAAAAGGGCTACCGCCTTCTTGGGAACCTCGTTGGCTTCCACTCCAGCCACAAACTCCGCGATGCGTCGACCGTTACGACTGTGGTGGGATGTCCATTGGCTCCGCCTTCGGATTCTTCTCCAGTCTCACTGTCTGCGTCGCTACGTTGTGACTGCGGGGGGATGTTCAGTATAATGTTTATTAGGAAACATAGATAGGGTAGGACTCTATTCTACCCAATTTTCAAGATATCGCTTATCGTTAACTTATCGGTCGAGCCCCGATAAGGATTAAATCGGCTTATCGTCCGATTTATTGGTTATATCGGTCGATCATTTATCGGCAAGTTTTTTTAAAAATTTATGTTTTCCTAAGAGAAATAATATAAAATATGCTATATTAACTATTACACACATGAAAAATAAGTGCTCTCAGCATTCAAAATATGCTATATCAGTGTACAAGCGCGAGCAATCTGAAGCAGACATCTACATAAATAAAAGGAAACAACCATATATCAACCATCTACATAGTTTACCAATGGTTAACTAATATAATTACAATCTGTCTAATACAATCTGCCATCTAATGGACCAACTAATAAATTTGAGATGATAAAATCATGCATCACCCGTTGCACTGTCTAATATCATCTCAAAATTTGCTGACTAGAGAAATAAAATCAAGGGAGAAGATAAATTCTATCGTGATGCTGCTCTTCTGTAAAAATCGGAAAAAATCGGTAAAAGTCGGAAAAAATCGTTCTGACAGCCGATATATCGACCAGAGCGATAAATCATGAAGATAAGTGTTTATCCTATCGGTAGGACCCCGATAAGCGATATATCGGCCGATATTTGGAACATTGATTCTACATTGACTTGTACTCCAAGTATATCCTTGTACTCCTATATATATGCCTCCAAGGCGGAAATCTCAAACGGCTCACGGGAGCGTATGCACCCACTAACTAGAAAATTCAAAAAAAAAATCAAAGCAATTCAAAAAAATCTGAATTTTTGTGGAATCCAACATGTTCATGCATGTGACATTCGTGCAAAATTTCATGGTATTTCGACATTCGATTTCTAAAAAACCATGACCATCTTGATTCTTGATGAATAGTGCCATTTTTCAAAAACCCTCATAGTCCGAAAATTTAACATTTTTGCCGAGGATTACTCGAATGTTCAAACTTCACGAATTTTGGCATGGACTTCGCACACATGACCATCTTGCATCATACAAAAAATCCGAATTTTTTGGTTTTGTTTACTTTTCGGAATGATGTTCGTATTACTAATAGGAGCAAATGCACCTATGACCCAAAAAACCACCTCCAAGGCTCAAGCAATAAACATTGATTCCACCAAACCCCTCTTTATCCTTCTACAGAAACGAACGCCTAAAGCAAACATTTCAGAAAGGATAACAGTCCCTGAAAACATCGAACTCATCCAGATCGTGCAGAGACCACCAGAGTGACCAACCGACGGAATAAACGCAAACATATCAAAGTTCTTAGGACATAAACGTTTAACATAACTGAGATCGAAGGTTTAACATAACAGAAAGGATACATTAAGATTTTGGGTTCACTAAAACTTTAATCTTTTTTTTTGAGTTGGCTAAAACTCAATCGATTAAGTTTTACCGAGGTCTCCTAGCCGTGGATCATTCAACACTTTTGAGATTTGTTTTGCCCCATAAAGGCATTCAACCAACCTGTTTCCTTTTCTATTATGTTTTTTTATGTCCGCTCACAAAAAATAGACTTTTTTTATGTCAAAGGTATGGGTATGCATGGTGTTTTTTTTATTAGTTTGTGTTGTTATAAAAAATTATGTTTTGTTTGGATAATGCATGTCGTATTTTGTACATGTTTGTTAACACAGTATATGCCAATGCATTCTGCGTAGATAGGTCAGATTAATTTTTAATTTTTTTTCTTTATTTTTTCTGTTTTCCCATTTCAAAAATATATACCATTTTATTATTAATTATATACCTTATTAATATTATATTATTAAATATATTCTAAAAAATCTATCACCATTTGCAAACAAGATATGAAATTTTGAGTAACGTTTTTGTTAGTTTGTTAGACAGGGGTGTTGGACGTATGTTGCATGCACATACTAGTGCAATTCCATGTATGTGCTTCAACACGCATCATGTACACCGGTTAGTTTGTAGGTTTCTCAAAATAATTCAAAAAAATGTATATTATATTTTTGTTCTGAAATAAGACCACCTAGTCTGGGTTAATTTTTTCGTTATTCTAAGTTTTTTTTCATGTTAGTACATATTTGTTTCATCAGTAAATAATTAAGAAAGTAATAAAAAGGTGAGCACAACACAAAAGGGAAGGGGCATAACTGCATGTCCCATACTAGGATTGAAACAACAAGTGTCATCCTCGATCGCAAGTTGGCAACTATTTTTCTACGTACCCAATCGCAACTGGCCTTGTCTTTCTTGTTGGAGAGGGGCACAAAGTTACATGCCCGTCACTAGGCTAGCAACTGCAAGTGCCACCCTCAACCACAACTGCATGTATACACATATAAATGCAGCCGGTCTATGTTTCTGTAAGTGTACGACAGAAGGGGGGAGGGGGAGTTGCATGTTCTAAACTAAGCTCACAACTACAAGTGTCGCTCTCGACCGCAACTGCATATCTCCCTTCCAAACAACAACTAGTCTTGTCGTTGTTTTGTCGGAGAGGGAGGCTCTAGGCTCGCAATTCAAGTGTCACCCTCGACCACAATTACATGTCTCCCTCCATTCGGACTATAACTTGTAGGATAGGGACACAGTTGCATGTCTGACATTAGAATCCCAACTACAAGTGTCGCCCTTGACACTGCAAGTGCATCTCTACGCATCCAACTCTATCTGGCATTGCATTTCTTGTCGGAGAGGGGCGTAGATGCATGCTCGATGAAAGCCATGTTAAGCTTATGAGTGTGGAGGTCTTTGGCCATCCTTTGTAAGAATTTAATCACTTTGGATAGCTTGCAATTGTAAAATTTCAGGTCACTACCTTCAAGTAAAGTGGGAGAACTATTATCTAAAGCCATCTTATTATCTACTCCACTTTCTACACTATTTTTTATATTAACTTTGACACTCTCCAAGATGTGAGGACGCTTTTGTCCTAAGGTTGAGGCATCAACATTCCCATTGGATTATCCATTGCTAGGACTAGTATGTGTGTGATGGATGCTAAAAGTTTACATGTCCTTAATGACATATATGGTAGCGAGGGTAGTACTCATGGATAGATTTTTGGCTCTTTCTTCTTCCTCCTCCTCTCTAGCCCATCTAGCTATTAGTTGAGCTAGCATCCTAATGATTTATATCTATTTGGACTTGGATGGAGTTCAAAATCTTGAACTTCTCATCCTCAAGGAGTGGGGTTCTAACTTTTAACATCTCAACATAACGAGCAATGTTGTCAACCTTTAAAACAAGACTAACTAACTTCTTTAATTTCTCCTCCACGGTTTTGTGAAAGACCTTTTGAGAAGTGGTAAACTCCTCTAGCATGCTCTCAAGTTCGGAGATATAACTTTTTCTACTTGCATAAGCATTGCCATAGGAGTTTCCGTAGGATTTACTATTTTTGGAAGGGACGAGCCTAGTATTGCTATTACCAAAGTTACTCCTACAAGTATTATTATTAAAGTTATTCCTAGAAATAAAATTAACATCCACTTGCTCATTCTCTTGAATAATCAAAGAATTCAAAGGAACATCACGAGGATCAAGAGGTACTTGTTTGGTAAGCAAAGGCATAATAATATCAAACCTTTTCATTTAAAGTAGATATCTCCTCAACAGAATTTACCTTCTTACCAGTTGGATATCGTTCGATGTGTCATTGTGAGTAATTTTCCATCATATTGTCCAATAATTTACTGGTTGCACCAAGAGTAGTAGACATAAAGGTTCCTTCTGCGACCGAGTATAACAAACTTAATGAAGAAAAGTTTAATCCTGCATAGAAAGTTTGGATGACCATCCAAGTAGTTAGTCCATGAGTGGGATAATTCTTAACAAGAGATTTTACTATTTCCCAAGCTTGAGCAATAGGTTCATTATCAAGTTGTCTAAAATTCATAATGTTACTCCTTAACTGAATAATCTTAGAAGGGGGATACTTCCCGATAAAAACATCCTTACACTTACTCCAAGAATCTATACTATTTTTAGGCGAGGACTGAAGCCTCTTTTTAGCTCTCCTTCTCAAGGAAAAAGGTAAAAGTTTGAGCTTAACAATATCACCTTCTACCTCCTTATATTTTTTACATCACATAACTCGACAAAGTTATTCAAGTGTGAGGCAACATCCTTTCCTACTCCATAAAATTGCTCTTTTATGATAAGATTGAGCAAAGCGAGCTTAATTTCATAAGACTCTACCGAGGTGGCGGGTGGAGCAATAGGAGTGCAAATAAAATCTCTATTATTTGGACTTCTAAAGTCACAAAGCTTGGTGTTCTTAGAAGAACACATGCTGACAGAAGAAAAACAAACAAACTAAACAAGAAAGGAAACTAGAAACTAATTTTTTTTTGGGGGGGGGGGGTTGATAAGAGACAAACAAACAAAACTAAACAAAAGGTAAACAAGCAAAATTAAAAGTGGAAATGTGCAAATCCACTATCTTGAAGACTGAACTCCTCTGCAACGGCGCAAGAAATTAACTTGATAATGTGGATCACGCACACTCGTTGAGAAACCCCAAGTGGAAGGTGGTGATGCAACAAGCGGCAAATTTATCCTAGTAAAGATATCAAGGTTTATGTCTCCAGTAGGACTTCAACGTCTTCAAGGAGGTGGTTAGCAGCAACGGCGCAAGAAAGTGCTTGCTAGACCTGGACTTGCACACAAGAACACAAATACTCTCGCCCCTAATGATCTAAGAAGGTTGTCAATCTTCTCGTTTTGCTGTTTACGAAAGGTTAAACGTACATGGTGGTTGAAACAACAAAAGTAAAGGGAAAAAATAAAGTGCAACAGTTGTAAACAATGATGGAATATGGACTGGGGGTACCAAGACTTTTACTAGTGATGTATCTCTCCCAACCATGATAAAACGTATGTTGGATGAACAAAATACAGTTGGAAAATTAATAAAATTATGAATGGACACTCTTATGGCCCGCAGTGGGATTTTTCTGGCTACGGGCGAGAAGGTTGTGGGTTGCACGTGTGAACGGGCACCTGCTCGGCTGCAATGCGAGCATATTTTTTCGATTTCCCTATTTTTGATATACATGTACAATTTACATATGAAATTTTATCGCATTTTAGTTAGTTAAAATTTGGTGTTTTGGTAACATGGTTTTATTTGCAGACATGTCATTGATATAGCTTGTGGACCAGGGCAGGACACAAGGGGCACACACGTGTGCGCATGTGGGCTTAACCATCATGTGTTCTCTGGGTTAAGTTATCCCAACATAAAGAATGGTAGTTCTAACTATATTAACTAATGTAATTGACCATTGGACTATGTGACGTATAGAATGCCTAGCCAAAATTATACATAATAATAAGATATAGCATAGAAGGTCTCCATTTGTTGATGACAAACATGCTAAACATTAGTACACCACATGTCATGGTTGCTAGTATGTCACAAAATACGGAGAAAGTCACCACCTTCCAACAAACATGGAAAATGATAAGCATACAATGACAAATTTGATAAATTACCCGGATAATGCTAACGTACACCGAGCTACACGTAGCCCTTTAGTTTGAACAAGTCATAAAATATATTTTATATTATTCAAAAATCATTGAATTTTTTTTATGAATATATATACACATGTATATGACATATGTGTAAATTTTCATACCATTATACTTTCACATGTGGCGTATGAAAAAAAAGACAAATATTTGATTTTAAATGGGCCTTTTTGTTGTTGGTTTTGGGCTGAAATTTTGTTTTTTTTGTGCAGACTTCATATTATAATATTTTCAAGTCAAATTTGACATGTTCATACGGAATACATATAAGTTTTCATAGATTTTTTTCGGATTTTTTCAAAACTTTTAAATATGTTTTACGATTTTTTTCAAAATAAAAGGCTACGTGTAGCTCGTCCTCCAGAAATTCGCACTCCAATTACCAGCCTACTAAAGACTAACATTTTGTAGGATTTTTAAAAAAATATCCTTGGAATCCACATATAGATGCCATAAAACCAAAGTCTATTCACACATAGAGGAACATAAAATATCCCTATTATGAATGATTGTTTGAGGTCCTATGCATAGAAGAACTTGAATTTCTTATTATGTACAAAAGGAAATGTATTTACTCATTATGTTTCATATATAGGCCAACTTTGGAATTAAATCTATGCATGTGGTTAAAACTCGATGATGCAATTCATTTTAAAATGATTTTACTTATAGGAAGATCTCGGTCTTTGGTAAAAAGCAAGGGAGCCAGGGCTAGGTACTAGGGAAATGCAAGTGTGCCCACAGGGCCGGCCCTAGGCCATGACCAATGATGTGGCGATCTATGGCCCATCTCAAATAAGGGCCCAATATATTTACATATCTAATACATTATAAATTTATATTTTTAAACATAAAACAAATATATATAGGGGGCATTGCCCCCCCCCCTAATTTCATCATGTTATATTTAATAAATATTTATTTATAATTGAATAAATGTATCTTATAATTATTATTTGTGTCATATAATCATATATACACTATGTATTGAGAATGTATTTTCTAATTAAGAGTATATCTTTGGTGTCTCGGCCTTCAAAATAATTTCCATGATGTGATATATATTGCTAAATATATTTATGTTACTATGTTAGACTCCATTATACCTTGTTCGCACTAGGTCCTCCATAATAACAGAGCCAGCACTGTGTGCACAAAGGTGAGTTCAACCACCATCATCTCTATTCTTTATTTTATTTCATCACAATATGTAAAATATTTTATATCATTTTAATGGTTTAATGATGCTCCAGGAGGTTTTTTATTTAATTATTGTATGCTAAGATGGTTGTTGGGGAAAATAAGAACCTTCTAGAGCGTGATTAAACCACCAAAGTGGTAGAAAATAATTCATATATTTGATTGATTAATTGGGGTAAATTAGAAAGCTATTCATTTCATATTTATAAAGATATATGGTTGCCATCATTAAATGAACTGACTTTTGCTTCTTAAATTAATTTTCATATGAAGTTGGGTGGCATGAAGATATCATTTATGTTTGTTGCCTCAACTTCTGTGCTTCTGAGTGTCACTGCTATTGCAAGCTAAATCCCAAGCATTATTTGCTCTGGTGGCAACTACATGGGATTGAGGTACCAAGAAATATTCAAGTCTTCATATGTGACACTACCACGGATGGTGTCGGTTTCTCCAAGAATGTTCGCCTGATAGACCATCGTTTCAGCAGAAGCCACATATACCCTAGCACAATGCCAACGTGATACATACACCTTCACTTGCAGCACCTGCATTGATGAAGCTATCCAGAAGGAACGGTTGTTTGTGTGCTCAGAAAGGAAGTAAGCTTTGCCCTCTTTGAGTTTCTAGCGAGATGATCAATTGAGCACCTCGAGTGTGTGACATATCAGTGGAACAGGTTGATACAACCATCGTGCGGAGCAAGGCGTTTGACACGGGAACTAGTGCACAAACATGTCTAAGAGGTTTGCCACTACCGTCGAAGAAATCAACATAGAAGGCACCAAGTACACCACTTATTGCTTGGCGTAGTGTGTACTTGGTCACTCATTCTTGGCGACAAGCCTCTGCACAACAGAGTCTGAATTTATCCCATCTCGCACCACCTTCTAGGGACGCATGGGTGGTGCAGGGGACACTTGCCCCCCCCCACCCCCGCGCGTTATGTATCAGTATCGACCTAGGTCACACCTATTATATATACTCCTTTAATCCACCGCATAGGATACAGTTGTAAATCCCTCGGCGTTTTTAACCTCTCCACAATAGTGAAAGGTTGTCTCAAGGATTTTTGGTCAGGTTAGAGGTCTGCTTCGCCTTAGTGTAGCTACAAGTTTCACCATTGCATGTTTTTCATTGGTGAGCCAATGCAGAATTTTGCCATGTTCACGTCCAAGACATGCAGATGTAAGACGAAGACAACAGAAAAATCCTTAATAGTATCAGGAATAAGCTAAAGCTTTCATTTTGTAACACATATAATGTCTGGATGTATGCATGTGACAAGAAGAACAAGCAAAAGAAGATACTTTTGGGTGTGGTTACCGTTGTACTAGTGATCAACATGGAATCCTCGTATGGGTAGTTTTGTGGAACAAACAAGGTGATTGCAGAAGAAGAAATCTTCAGGTAAAGGTGATATTATCAATCTACTTACTGACTTGCGGATTCCTTACTTTTTAAAGCCCGACTTGCAGATTGTTGAAGTTGTATTCTTCAAACCCATAAATTGAAGTGTAAAGTATGTTAGAAATCGTGCATTCACAATATCTTCTATATAATTAAGCTCCCTAATTTTGAAACCCCTCATTCAATTAAGATCTCCAATTTGAAATTGTGTTGCTCAATTTTAACTCGATCAGATTTCTTGATCATGAAATTAAGATAACATGTATTATTCATAATTAAATTTGAAAACATATATTTGAAGGTGACGGTCCCGATTGGGCCCAAAGTATTAAGTAAAGGGCCCAATTGCCCTTTCTCCGAAATAATTAGCCCTTTCTCTTTTAATTAAAACATAACATAAAAAGGGCCACAAAAATAGGTAGAAGGGAAAATAACGGCTAATAAAATATGTCATGGACTCAGCATGATTTATAGGCTTTTATGAAGGTGGTTTGAATCCATTTGGGTGATTTAAATTCAAATGCCTTTTGGATTTATTTCAAACACACTTGAGCT
Source organism: Bromus sterilis (assembly GCA_950022295.1). NCBI lineage: Eukaryota > Viridiplantae > Streptophyta > Magnoliopsida > Poales > Poaceae > Bromus > Bromus sterilis. The sequence goes on from OX465596.1 coordinate 15,468,953, forward strand.
ACAACTCAAATTTCCAGGAGGGGTAAAATCATGAAAATTAGAGGAGGGCTAGGGCATGGAAAAAACATCATATCCAAGAGGGGAGGTTGAGGGGATGAAAAATGAAGCATAGGGGAAATGGCAAAGATTGAAATTGAAACAAAGAAAAGAACTTGAATAAATCCTTCAAATGGCAAGGAAAAAATGTAGGGACATCTTTCTAGCACATGGAATTGATTAGAGAACTTAAAAAAATCACACAAAGGTGAGAAATTAATTTCAATTTAATTGGAATTGTCAGATGGAAAATTGCTAGTGGGTTGTTACAAGACGCCAACCCCGCGACACTATCGATTCTCACTGGTACTGGCGACCCTCCTCATGGGAGGATGCAAAATGCATTGGGTCAACGACCTGTTCATCATCACCCGCTCCTTCCCTTTTCCTCTGTATAACACGTGCCTTCCCTAGTGTGACATTCACCCCTTCAGCTGCATCACCGGAGTTTGCTGCACTCCCTTTCAGGAGTAGTACAGTTCCTGCCACTATAACCTCTTCTCAAAACCGCCATTTCCTAGTAAATCCATTTGGCAGTCTTTTTAATTCTTGCCCATACATACATATATACTCCCTTCGTTCTAAATTAAATGACTTTTATTTGTATATATGTGAACAAATTGAAGTCATCTAATTTGAAACAAAAAAAGTATTATTTAGCCTGTAATTTGAGAATTGCGAGAAACCATCGTACTCATGTATGATAACTGGAGAACTTTACCGTTCGGGTGGAACGGTTAGCTACCACACAAAAACAATATACTGATAACTGGAGAACTTCGGGATAACCAGGGACCTCCAACTATAATTCTATTTCAATCATCTAAACAATGACATTGTACCAGGAAAAGGTTTGGTCCCTTTGACACTGAAAGACACCCCTTGTGCTGAGGACCACTTCTGACTGAGTAAAGCCACATGACTGAACGTTCTTTTTTTTTTTTGCGAAAAACATGACTGAACGTATGTGTATTGTGTAGTATGAAATCGAAATAAACCCAGCCAACATTCCGAAACAAAAGAAATTAACCCAGCCAATGTACATCCTTGAGGCTATGTTCCGTTACAGCAAATTTGGAGAGGTTTGCAGGGTTTGAGAGAGATTAATTCCCTTACAAATTAAAATATCTGCAAATCTCCTCCAACCCTCTAGTGGAATTAAATCATGTGGGTAACCGAACAAAGCCTGATTAGGTTGTCGACGTTTTCAAAGAAGTCTAGATGGACTTCCTATTCTCAATACAGTTTCATCCCTGCAAACCTATCCTCCAAATCGGCTTCTGAACCGTATAGTACCCGCCATACTCATCTTCATCTTCACCAAATCGGTCCTAGGCCAGGTCCAGACTTTTGCCGGTGCTAAACATGTGTGCCTAACAACAGACAGGAAGGCGTGAGGGCCTGATTAATTAAGTACTGTATTGGTGATGGGATCGGAAGGTAGTCATGGCGACCACGTACATACAGATCGATGGCTCATCACTACTCAAGTACACATGCATGCAACCATACGTACGTACGTACCCATGGTGCATGGCATCTGTCATTTCTCATCTGAACTCTATATGCGCCATGGACAGTACAGTAGTTCTCATCTCAACTGTGTGCTTGCAACAGATACAGTGTATGTTCTTGTTTAAGAATCCGGAGGAAACACAAGATCTCTCGCCGCCGTTCAGTCGTTCGCTCTATATACTTTCCTCGGGACTGACTAGCGCTCATGTGCATGTGACTTAGCGCTGATGTCAGCCCACATATTTTTTTAACTAGCCTTTTGTTTGTTTGTTTGAGGCTGATAGTTATCTAATGGGCTTCAATGGACAAGAAAAAAAAGTACTATCATACAAAAAACATTACTACAATAAATGTAAAAATGTCAATTTTAAAAATTGTAAGTAAATGTCGGAACAGGTGTGACTCGTTGGTGAACTTGCAACTGAGAAAAAAAGTCAAACCAAGTTGCGACTCGTTGGTGGACTTGCAACTGAAAAAAAACGCAGTTGCGACTCGTTGGTTGACTTGCAACTGAGAAAAAAAGTTGGACTCAGTTGCGACTCGTTAGTTGACTTGCAACTGAGAAAAAAAGTCGAACTCAGTTGCGACTCGTTGGAGGACTTGCAACTGGAAAAAAACATAGGTGCGACTCGTTGGTTGACTTGCAACTGAGAAAAAAAGTCGGACCAGTTGCGACTCGTTGGTGGGCTTGCAACTGAAAAAAAAATTAGACTCGGTTGCGACTCGTTGGTGGACTTGCAAGTGAGAAAAAAATCGGACCTAATTGCGGCTCGTTGGTGGACTTGCAACTGAGAAAATAATCGGACCCAGTTGCGACTTATTGGTGGACTTGCAATTGAGAACAAAATTGAACCCAACTGCGACTCGTTGGTGGACTAGCAACTGAGAAAAAAACTCGGACCCACTTGTGACTCGTTGATGGACTTGCAACTGAGAAAAAAAATCGGACCCATTTGCGACTCTTTGGTGGACTTGCAACTTAGAAAAATAATTGGACCCAGTTGCGACTCGTTGGTGGACTTGCAACTGCGAAAAAAACTCAGACCCACTTGCGAATCATTGGTGAGCTTGCAATCGAGAAAAAAATCGGACACAGTTGTGACTCGTTGGCGGACTTGCAACTTAGAAAAAAATCGGACACAACTGCGACTCGTTGGTAGACTTGCAATTGAGAAAAAAATCGGACATAGTTGCGGTTCGTTGGTTGACTTGAAACTGGGAAAAAAATCAGATCCAGCTGCGACTCGTTGATGGACTTGCAACTGAGAAAAAAAATAGAACCTAGTTGCGACTCGTTGGTGAACTTGCGACTGAGAAAAAAACTCGGACCCACTTGCGACTCGTTGGTGGGATTGCAACTGAGGAAAAAAAAATCGAACCCAGTTACGACTCGTTGGCGGACTTGCAACTTAGAAAATAATTGGACTCAGTTGCGACTCGTTGGTGGACTTGCAACTGAGAAAAAAAACTCAGACCCACTTGCGAATCATTGGTGGGCTTGCAACTGAGAAAAAATCGGACCCAGTTGCGACTCGTTGGCGGACTTGCAATTTAGAAAAAAACCGGACACAATTGCGACTCGTTGGTGGTCTTGCAACTGAGAAAAAAAATTGGACCCAGTTGCGACTCGTTGGTGGATTTGCAACTAAGAAAAATAAGTCGGACCTAGTAGCGACTTGTTGGTGGATTTAAACTAAGAAAAAAAATTAAACCAGTTGTGACTCGTTGGTGGAATTACAACTGAAAAAAATCAACAAAAAAGCAGAGGGAACCATCGACGAAAAAAGGACAACCTATAAACATCACATGATAAAAGCGAAAAAAACAACCAAAAAATTTAAACAGTTTGCGCTCAACTTCCGTACGACAAACAATCTAATTCAACCCTCAATCAACTCTTGTACATTTTTTGAAAACAGAAAATTACACGGCAGCGGATTCATATGTAGCTTCGATATTTCGTGTTTACATGCTTTTTAACAATTTTATATTAAAAAACTTAAAAAAAATATAAAGTGGACCGGCCCACCTCTCTAGGCTGCAAACTTCGCTTCAGCGAAATCTCACGTACATATTTCAAAAGAACAGGATAAGCATATTTGATTTGCAATTTAAGAGAAAAAAACAACTTGCATGTGACTTAACTAATTCTCATGTACATGAGAATTAGCAAAGCCGTTTTTTTTAAAGCAAGTTCATGAAAAAACCCTCTGAAAGTACTAGAAAAAAGGCCTGTAAACAATGTAATCCACAACTAATCCAAGATAGCACCCTGAAAATTAAATACACCCAAGAGGCACTCAAGAAAAGCCTATCCATGGTCTACTAGTGCATTATAAACAGACAGCAAGGTTCAGCAAGAAGACAGCCAAACAAGCATACTAAGCACGCATGATCATCCGGCCAAAGCACTGTCATTAGCATCTAAGAGCCTAGGCACGTGGTGCTGCAATCGTAGGCTATGATGATGACGCGTATAGGCCAATCAAGAGTTGGCATAAGCGTGCCACGGATAAGCTAAACTAAACAAATGCTGCAGTAGCATTAGCACCTTAATCCACAAGGACAGAGCCAGCAGGAAGCAGGCCCTATTCTATTCGGCCTCTCCTCTGCATGATCTCAACTCTCGTCAGTCATCTCTCCTATTCTATGCGCCACAGCTCTTGACACCCTGCTTTTCTCTGTACTTTACTAGCATGACACTAGGGCTTTGAGGCTTTGAATCTTGCTGTAACTTGCAAAGAAAGGCTACGGAACATAGGAGGGAATGAGGGGAGAAAACCTACGTTTCCATTGATAGATCAGTCCCAAGGAGGGAGGGTGTGAGATAAAAATAATGGCGGCTTTGCCATTGCCAGGGGGAATGAGAATGCGATCGGGCTCTCCTCTGCTCCTCGGGGAGCTCAACTGCCGGGTCATGATCGGAAAGGGCCGCAGCGGCGAGGGAGTCCCCTTTCCATTTTTCCCCGTTCCTTTTGGCCTTTGCCCCGTCCGTCCGTAATGTCGGCATTATTGCTCCGGTGTGGGGGTGGCCGGCATGCGAGCGCTCGCCAGCGACTTTGTGTCAGATAAAGCCCACGGCGACGCGACCTCCACGCCAGCCACGCGGCCGGATCACTGTACCCAAGCCGTGCTTAGCGGGGACAGATGATGATGGTTGATTGGACATTACTCTGCCGGAGATGCCGTGGGCACATGATCATATGCCGACGCTCGATGCTCAGTGCAGACTGCAGAGATGCTCCTGTTTACTGTTATTAGATTACTGGAGGCAGCAGTAACAGTAAGCTGCTGCACATTTCAAAGAAAATTCCCCTCCCGCGGGCAGAGCAGAGCAGGCCCTCGCCGGCGGCGGCAGGGGGAAGGGAATCGCACGCCCCCGTTTACCTCATGGGCGTCATCGTGGGGCCTCATCATGGCGATGCCACCCACCTATTTCTGCTCATCCCACCGCCACTTCCCCCGCACCTCTCTTCTCTTCTCACACACCACTGTACCTCTGTGTACGACCACCACCACCAGACTACCATCGTTATCCCATTCCTTCACGTTCCAAAGGCCTTCTCATTGATCCATCACCTCGCTCGCACCACCACCCCGGAGCTAGCTGTTCGACGGACGGTCCATGCGCGGGGATGGACACGCCGACGTCATCCACCTGGGAGGAGGAGGAGGGCTCGCAGTCCGACTACGCCGACCTCGACGACGATGACATGCTCCACCGGGGCGGGCTGCGGCTGCACCTCAGCCGCGACGGCGACAAGGACGACGCCTCCGACGTGTCGTCCGAGTGCAGCGGGGAGCCCGGGAGCCCCTACGGTTCGCCGTACCCGCGCTGGCCGGTCTGCAAGCTGGCGGCGCGGATGCCGCCACCGGCACCGCTGCTGCAGCGGCTCGGCACGGAGCCCCGGCGCGGCGGCGCGCGCGGTGACCGCAAGGCCGGCTGCACCGGTACGTACCGCCTCTGGTTTCTTGGCTCTCTTCTCTGCGCACGACAGAAGACGTGCTAATGTAGTAGGGAGGGGTTGGATTGGCAGAGTTGCAGCTGATGAAGGAGAGGTTCTCCAAGCTCCTGCTCGGGGAGGACATGTCCGGCGGCGGCAAGGGCGTCTCCACCGCCGCCGCCATCTCCAACGCCATCACCAACCTCTACGGTAACCAATTAACCACGCCGGAATGCCCTTGTTGGTTTGGAAGATATAACAGAGTATGCTGAATCCGCCGTTGCTTCCTCTGCTCGCAGCGACCGTCTTCGGGAGCTGCCACCGGCTGGAGCCGCTGCCGGTGGAGAAGAGGTCCATGTGGCGGCGGGAGATGGACTGCCTGCTCTCCGTCTGCGACTACATCGTCGAGTTCTTCCCGTCCAAGGACATCCTGCCCGACGGCACCACCCGAGAGGTTCGTGACAACTCGAACCAGCAGCACCGCACCATGGCTTCAAAATGCACAACTTCCATGTCACTGACACAGCAAAGCAACTTCCGATCATGTCAGGTAATGGCGACCCGGCCGAGATCCGACATCTACGTCAACCTCCCGGCCCTCGAGAAGCTCGACGACATGCTGCTCGTAAGATCCGACCTCCCATGCATCCTTGGCGCATTCCAAGAAATGGGTTCCAAGACGAAGAATTGCTGCTTAGTTTGATGTCGTGTGTGTGCGCGCGCAGGAGATCCTGGACGGCTTTCAGAAGACGGAATTCTGGTACCTCAACGACAAGGCCCACAAGGAGAGCTGCGACGACTCGGCGCCCTGCCGGCCGGCGAGCCACCGCGGCGAGGAGAGGTGGTGGCTGCCGGTGCCGTGCGTCACCAAGTCCGGGCTGACGGAGTCGGCCCGGCGGGACCTGCAGCAGAAGCACGACTGCGCCAACCAGATCCACAAGGCCGCCATGGCCATCAACAACGGCGTCCTCGCCGAGATCAAGATCCCGGAATCCTACACGCAGACGCTTCCCAAGGTGCGCGACCTCAAACCTCCCGCCATGAAAACTTTTCCTTTCAGTTTCCCGATCGCGATTCTGACTTCTGAAACGTGCGTGCAGTGCGGGCGGGCGAGCGTGGGCGACGCCATCTACCGGGGAATGTCGTTCCCGGGCAAGTTCTCGCCGGAGTACCTGCTGGACTGCCTGGAGATATCGTCGGAGCACGAGGCCCTGGAGGCGGCGGACCGCGTGGAGGCGGCGATGCACGTGTGGCGGCGCAAGGCGGACCACGGCCACTCGCGGTCGCCGTGGAGCGCCGTCAAGGACCTCATGGAGTCGGACAAGAACGTGATGCTGGCCAGCAGGGCCGGCGACGTCCTCCTCTGCCTCAAGCACCGCTTCCCCGGCCTCTCCCAGACCACCCTCGACGCCAGCAAGATACAGCACAACAAGGTAACCATCCAAGAGCACAACAATTAATGGTGCCTGCAACTGCAAGCAGCAGAGAAGCTTTTCGATCTTATTACATGCTTGAATTGTGAATTTTCTGATCTGATTGACTGATGAATTTGCTTGAATTGTGGGGTGCAGGACGTCGGGCAGGCGATCCTGGAGAGCTACTCCAGGGTGCTGGAGAGCCTGGCGTACACCATAGTGACATGTATAGAGGACGTTCTTTTCGCCGACGACGAGTCGGCGAAGATCCGATGATCATTTGTTCGTCCGGACTGGACCAGAAACCAGAACAAGGGTCCATCCATACAACAATATGTACATTATGCCATAGCAACATGTAGTAGCAACAGTACACTAGTGGAAGATAGCATGAGCACAGTAGGCCATGTTTGGGGTTGCATTCATTCATTCCCATGGTCCCTCAGTTACACATTGCATTCTCTATCATGGCAGTGGATGTCAAAGAGTACATCATCAGTTGTCACTTGTGAATGTTTCTCTTGTATATGGATGGGCATGGGCCTCCCAAGTTGGCAATTGACATGATTCAGCAGAGTATGAACTGTAATACAGGACTAATATGTATCATAAACAGGGAGAATTACCCTGCTCTTTTGGGGCAAGTTATTCTTCAGACAGTTAAAAGGAACAATCTATACACAGCCAAACTCATCTTTCCTATTTTCACACTTTTACAACCAACATGAAGTGAGATGAAAAAAGCATAACCAAACAACCTCTAGCGTTTGGAACCACATTTATTCAGGACTATACAATTAACACCATTTAGGCTGTGAAGAAAACTGTTATTCGCTCCATCCGGAAAATGGGATCCAACCCTATCACGATGAAATGTCTAACTCTATCATACTCACCTTGCCTCTCCTTATATAACAGAACATTGCTGATTCTTCTTCATCTCCTCTAGAGAAGAAACCACTGCTAAATCTACCTTTTCAGTTTTGACGATCCGATGTATCTTCACGGATGACTGACTACAGAGATCTACAATCTTAAAACCATAGGTCAAACACCATCTCCTCCAGTAAGTCATCAAGCATATCATCCCACACATCAATAACAGAGTCCTCAGCGTCGCATCGAAGGTCCATCCACGGTCCGCTTTCCAAGTCCTTCATCACCACCTGATCTAATGTTCCTGGAATTTCAGTATCGACAAGAGAATCGACGCACTTGGCCACCTCTTTGACGAGTTCCATCCCCAGTGGGGCTGCTCTCACGTTGTTCTTCAGAAAAGCTACCCATGGGTCAGCACCGAAGAAATTATCACTTATCTTGAGAAGAACTTCCTCGACACAATCAAAAAGAAGAACCACATCATCTGTCAGGCAGTATGACATTCCTATTTCAGCCAATACAGATGTCTCAAGCACTGACACATCCATATACCATCTCTCCGAGCATCCCTTGGCCAGCGATTCCGATGCTTCCAGCACAGACTTAATGAAGGAAATCCTTTCATGTTTATCATAAAGAACAGAAGTCCGCAAGGTCTGAGATGAAGCAGCGTCAAGTTCTTCAAAAAGACTTCTTGAACTAGGCATGGACAACTCATCTGCAAGCACACACAATTCTTTTTCTGTTATCAATTGATTGCAAAAGCGAAAAAGGCAGAATTTCTTATTTTCACTCAAGTACCTTGCTTTCGAGTTTTTTGGATAGGACTAGTACTATTTGCCAAGGAAGGATCCAGAACGGAATGTGGGCTCAGTCTCTCCTCTTTTTCATCAGCATTCTCTGGTAAGCAAGCAAATGTCAACATGGATGGCTTGGCTAATCCAGCAACTCCTGATGGACTGCGATCATCTTGATCCTCAACGGGGTCCTCGGGAGAATGCATGATCACTTCTGGTAACACATTCATGGGATGTGTTTCCTCGGAGGATAACTTTAGTAGAGGGGGAAAGTTATACACATTGTTAGATAAGAAATTTATCGACATTCTGTACAGAAAAATGCTCAACTTTGTACTGAATATGCTAGAAGGTATGCATTACCTGGTCTGAATTTATTTGCTCAAATATTTCACTTGAATTTTCAACCTCGGTACAGAGTTGTGGGGTATTCACCCCACCCTGCATGTTCTTAGCATCTGCAAACATATATATGTCCATATTACATTACAACAACAAAAAACTAATGCTGAAAAAAGGGGGTCTTACACTTCAAAAATACATGAGCAACATACCTTCATTGATTAACTCCTGAGAAATGGTCTGCTCCTCAAGTAGATGGTTGCCATGATCTTTCCTCTGTTCATCCAACTCCTTACTAGCTAAACTGCTTGTGTCGGTAGATACTGTCTCTTGGTGTTCGCTTGGTGTGTCGAAATTTGTTGAGCTATCATCTTGCTCAATTAGTTTTAACCCTGAGTCTTTAGCTTCCTGAGATATACTAATGCACTCCTCTGGAGGGCAGTGACTGGGAGAAATTGTATCATCCTCCAGATATGAGATTAATCTCCCAATGGATTCTGATTCATGTAAAGTCTGAGAAATGCCTTCATCCTGATTGTCTAGCTTCTCAATTAGATGCCTCCTAGCCTTTTCATAGGAGAAAGAGCCGACACCATGAGTGGCATCATTCCCCATGCCAATTCCACTATCTCTAAAGTTTGTTTTCTTGTCAACAATGGATGGTTCTTTGGCTATCTCACTGTCAGAAGAATCTGTACTTTCTGAACTCATCGACACGCTTTCGACAGGAAACTGCTTGGGTGGATCAACATTCTGGAAAGTACTACTACTCATGGTGGCAAGTCTTAGCCTCCTTCTAAGCTCTCTAAGAGAGAAATGGTGAGGAGGTTTACCATCTTCAATCTGATCTTGCAAATTATTATGATTTGACCGTGGTGAAGAAGTTACACTACTTGAGATAAGATTACCCTGACTTCTTGCAGGACTTGGCTTCAAGATTACTATTGTGCTAAGACCACGGGAAGTATCATTTAACTGTGATGGTTTCCTCATGACTAACTTATCCTCTTGTAAGAAAGAATTATACTTTCTTTGCACTTTACTTGGTGAAACCTCCGACTGCTCTATGCCATTAGTCACACCTTGCAACTTAGTTACTTCATCAGATTCTGCCGGTTCTAACTTGGGACCTCCTAGTGATGTGTACAGATTCTGGAGGCATTGTAACAATCTAGAGCTCGGGTCTCGCAGAAGCATCAGAAACAGCTCTCTGTTTGAGCTCAGCAGCTGCAGTGCATCAACCAATTCTTTGGACCTAGATTCACCGCTGCTGGTTATGTATTCTGAATTAGCTGATTGATGGCATATTACTGCTTCGGCCACATCTTCTAGTGCTTTCTGAATAATACAGGGGATCCGGTTGGTACGTGCGGCAGCATCAGCATTGTCCTCTTGCTCAACTGAATAAGAAATGTTACCAGAGTTAACTGAATCGCTGATGTCTTGACTTCCATTGTGACTTCTGTAAATTTCCTTGAGACTCGCAGCCAAGTTTAGGTCAATCTCAGATCCTTCAGGCAGATTCACAGACTTCATGTCATTAGAGAATACCCCCAATGTGTTTCTTTGTGTTTTCTTCAAAGGCTGTGTGGCAATGGCCATCTCTTCTTCCATCAGTGCTTTAATACTTGGCCTGCCGTCATAAATTCCTTCATCCCCATGGTCTCTGTCATTCTGAGAAAGGCAATGAATTAGTGTATTCAGAATTATTTTCAAAATGTTGGAAATACTTCTGACCATGCTAAACTCCAATATTACATAGTGATTTGCCATACCTAAAGGCTAAAGTATTCATACAGTAGTGTCTTCGAAACTTACAGTAGTTCCAAAGTTAGCACATATTGAGGTTTATAGCACTATTTTGTTGCATAGCAGGAGCACTTATGTTTTGTCTAATCCACGGAAATAGAGATCTACAGTCTAAACTTTGAAACCTGCAGGTCAATAAGTATTGCTTGACAATATACAAGAAAACATTTATCGCACACAGTTATACCACTATGCAAGTTTAGTAGAAGCAGCATAGATACAAGATATCTAACAAGCAGTCGCCGGTTAATTTAGTAACTGAACTTCCATCATTTCACTTTCCTTCTTAAAGAATATTCAATTTTCCTCCTTCCTTTTGTTGTCTATTTCTTAAAATGGCCGTGTGAATTTTGTACTTCCTATGTGAAAAAACTGGACAAAATAGTTTCCGGTCGATTAAAAACTTACATTTGCAGCCAACATTCGATGGTAATCTTCAGAACCTTTTAGGTCTCGTTTAGCTGCACAAAGCACACAATTTACTTTTAGCAACTTCACGGACCAGATAATTGAGATAATACATTACTAGCATAGTGCAGCTAAGGAATGTCACCGGGTTCCTCACCTGAATGTGTATTCATCCGTCGGCTCCCATCTGAAAGATATTTCTGACCACGACGGAAGTCGAACATGCGGATCAGCCCCGACATACAACCAACCTGGACCTTCTCGGTCCGCTGTTTATAACTTTTGTTTGCCATGTTGGGGGACAACATAGCCAAACAGTGTTACCTTATAAGGACTCTCTTCAGACAATTTAACCTGAATGTGGAAAGCACACGTGTAAGAACAAAAAAGTTTGTGTGAACATTACATAATTAGGACTATATATTATGGCAACAAAAGCTTCCATTTATTCTACTCTTCCAAGTCCCAACAACTCAGATTTTCTCATAGTATGTTCCGACTAGTGAATGGTGGCAGAACTAACTACATAAACAATACAACATTCCAAAGAAAATGAATGAGAAATAAAACAAAGATACAACAGACAAAGACCATATCATTTCAAAAAGAGACTAAGTTCACATTGGACCCGCCGGATGAAATTGTCGTCTTCGACATGCTTAGAGTTAAAGGCTTTGTGTTTAACATTACAATTCTTTAGTAAGTTTAACCATGTCACAAGAACTGAAAGAATCAAAGGACAGAAATTTGACGCGCAGCAGTTTTCAGAACATTGAAAAGGCAAATACGCCACATATTCAGTCAAATTAATAATAATTGGAGAGGCAGAAGATTTCCGCGGTATCGGAAGCGTAAATATGCACAAGATATTAATTGAAACTGAGAGAAAGAAGTTTTTTCGTGTCGTCGAAAAGACATATTTGGTGAAACCTGAAACTTTCAACCCATTCGCCCGCCCCTCATTTTCTGACAACGAAAGGAAGAGTTATCTTGTTGGATTGGGAATCTCCCAAAGCATACAAAGAAGCAGCTACTAGCTGACCAAATTGCGCGTTCTATAAATAATAAAGCAATGTATGATAGTACCAAAATGGACTTTGCGTCATTAAAAAACGAAGCACCGACGGAGCACCACACCAACTTAATCTTCTATTTCGTACTGGGACCAAGTTAATCGGACAGTTAGCGAGATGAACAGAAGATCAATATTGGATAATTTACCTGATTGTTTACCAGCGAGGATTGATCACAGAAACCCACCGAATAACAAAGCCGGGCGGCGCCTTCACGACTGTTCTTGGAGAACGGCAATTCAGAATTGTTCTGAATCGCTTTGTTTCCGCCCCTTGAGACTCGGCACCAATATTCAGAGATAACTCGAAATCCAACCTCTGGACCTCGAACGATGAAAACGGGCGGAAACAGATTGGAATGGTCTTCTCAGAAAGGAAACCCTCCTTGTTGTTATTGCCGTGCTTCCTCGGTTTCCACGAGGCTTGGAATCCACGCCCGGAATCGGGAAACTTGGCACGCCGGAGGGGAATAATACCTCAGAAGGATCCAAACACCCAGAAGACCACGCCGGGGAGTTTCGGTCCTCCAGCCGCCGGACTCCGGTGATTCAGAATCTCGCGAGCAGGAAAGACCGAACAACCGCCGGAGCCCGCCGCTCTCCTCTCTCTGATCCTCCGTTTCTTGTAGGCAGCGCCAAGATCGATTTCCCCCGGACTTCAAAGATGGAAAGAAACGAATGCGGATGAAGAGATAGATACTCACAGCTCACAGGACTGCGCCTTCCTTTTTCTTCTTCAGAGGACCATGTATGCGGACGCGACGCCCCGAAGAAAACTTGGTTGCCTCTTTCTGATGATGATCCTTTCTCCGTCCCTCTCAAGAAACTGGGCCGTCCGCCATGGAGACGCATGCACGGCTCCCCCTTAGCAATCGGCAGGCTTCTTGGGACGTGGAACCCCCCTTGCCCTCACCCTCACTGCCTGCTCTGCTCCTCCTACCACCACGCCCCTCTCATGCCCCTCTCTTTCTCTCTCTCTCTCTGATGACGATGGAGGGGGAGGTGGGATTTTTGGAGGGTGATTTGTGTTAGCGGAATAACAGAGGAAGAATTTTGGATTTGATATATGTCTCTGTTTTGGTGTGTCCCTCGTGCCCCTCTTTTTGTACGTCATAGCTGCTGGATCAAGCTCGACACGTAGTGGATGGCAAGGAAAAGGGGGGAGAGAAGAGAAGAATAAAATTTTGACATATACACCCCTCGACATAATACTATATACTACTTCCTTCGTCTCATAATTCTTGTCAATTTAAACTAAAACCACAACAAAAATTATGAGGAGAGTACTTTCTTCGGTCCATATTAATTATCATTGAAACTATATGGGGAGTACTTTCTTCGTTCCATATTAATTATCATTGAAACGAATGTATCTTCGACAAATAATAATTATCGTGAAACAGATTTATCTTTCAGCGATAACTAATATGTTCAAAGTGAATAGTAAGTATTAACTAATTATATCCCAGTTCTATATTGGAAAAAATATACATGAAGTGGTACAACATCATCATCATCGATACTATTAGTCATAAAACACAATGTATTATTAAATATATTTTATTCACTTTATGTTTAAGAAAAAATATCACGCAAACACAAGATTCAGAATATTTCATCTTCAAAGTGTGACAAAAAAAACCACCCTTGAAGGAGGAGTAATTGTAAGTTTGGTTAGAAGTGAAAAAATGTAGAGTTTTAGGTGGTGCACAAGAAAAGTCCATAGCTAACCGTTTGCCAGTTTTTTTACTTGCATTCATATTGCAACTAACTTCGAGCATTGAATCAAGTCGTTTCTAAAATCAGGGTGCATTAAAACGCTTACTATACATGATGAGCAGGTGGCTCGAAACGCTAATAAAGAAGGTGCGACCGACAAATATTAAGAAGGGTGATTTACAGATGGATGATTGTGTGTCTTCAGTTCACTTGGTGCCTCATAAGGTTTGTCATCGGGTGGTTCCTTGTGGTTTTTCCTCTGTCGCCTTGCATGTACCTCGGGTTACTTTACCAACAACCGAATGATGAGAATAACAATCCGACTAGGACATATCATTTTCTTGGGCTCCACTTGGTAGGTGTTAGCTTTGTTCCTTGAGTATGTTGTGTGTGGTCAATGTGCAGTGAGGAACTAAGGATGTGTCATCTCGATGGTCTTATGATGTTCATTGTGGTTCGTCCAAATGTGGGTGCTTTTAAGTGATGTTGTGTGGTCTTACTTACATGCACATGGGGTTACTTCACTCGAAACCAAGTTTAAAAGATCAAATTGGTCGATTGGAGGGGGATGGAATGAATCGGCGACTGTGTAATTTAATTTAATTGGCAATTTTAGGAATGTTGTGTAATGCATTTTTTATGTTCACAATATTTGAAGTTGCAGTGTTAGCAATACAATATTAGCTAGCAATCAAACACGGGCATACTTATCTTCTATCGAGCAAGAGACGTACGAAATGGAAACGCCAAACTACATACTTCTTTCGATCCATATTAATTGTCTTAAAAATGAATGCATCAAACACGGGTCAAAGGGAGTACATCATTACTATATTACACAATGGTTGGAATATACATTTGTTCTACTCCAATTAATTAGAATTGCCATAAAAAATAGTGGTTAAGATATATGTGGGCATGCATACATGTGAGAGAGTGTGGCGGCTTAAGAAATTTACAGCCAAATACTCAACTAAGAGATATTAGGAGAAGTTTAGAGCTGATGACACTGGAGAATTTTTCAAACCTTGTGCAGCAGGACTACAACATGACTACATCAAGAAGCAAACTTGCACGAGCAATAAGAATTGCAATGAAGAAAATGCATGGAGATGAAGATAAGAAATTTGATAGTTATGAGATTTATTTCTCTATTAAGGTAAGGAGATCAAAACCATGAAGTTGCATGTTCATAAGCTACGGTATAGTCACTTACATGTTGTTCTATGCATGCAAAGCGGGATTTCTTAGGGGATCTGGGTCTATTGTTTGCGTACACGGATGCCATATGAAAAACAAGTATGGTGGGTAGTTACAACTGTGGTCTTAGATCCTAATGATTGTTTTTTTATATTGCCATGGCATATGTTGAATTAGAGGACACGAAAACATGGAAGTTATATCTTAGAACACTAGTTGAAGATCTAGGAATACAACAAAATACAACACCTTGGGCCATTATGAGTGATAGGCGGAACAAAATACAAAACTTCAGCAAGCAATGGAAGGGAGGGATCTTACAGAACAAGCTATGGCCATATGCTAGGTCTTACAACTTGTATTGATTGGAGAAAAAACGTGGATGAAATGAAAGAACTGGACGTGGAGGCATATCAGTAGTTAGAGGCAATTGATCCACATGCATGGTGTAGGGCACATTTCAGTAAATTGCAGAAGTGTGATCAATTGCTTAACAATTCATGTGAGATGTTTAACAAGTAAGCATTCATGCATTCCTTTAGCAGAGCATATGTTCTTTGTACTTGAGAAATAAATTAGAGCATGTGTTTTGTATTTGAGAAATAAATTAGAGCTTGTGATTGTGTACTTGAGAAATAAATTGGTGTGAATAATCTTAATTTTCTTCGTTTATTTGATGTGAACATATCTCATTTTTAGAGGCCATGGTAGATGAGAGAGGAGAGAAGAGATGGGCTTGAGATGAGGAAGAAAGGTTGCCTTGTAGTGCCCACGGGACTAAATGAAATATCCACAACTTCTCGCGGCGGAATTTTTTCTACCAAAAGCGGTTCTTCTTACATGGTCATGGTCAAGTTGCCACACGGCTTGGTTGGCTGCATTTAAGAGCCGCAATGGACAATTTATTTAGTTTCAGGATTTTTCTTTTAAGAAGACAGTACAAATGCAGCCGTTTATAAGTACGTACATACATTTATTACTATGAATGTACGCACATATCATATCCCTATGAGCATCTTCAAGAGATTGGTCTTGATTCAACGAGTCTTGAGATTTAACAAAATCACCACAAACGCTTTGTAGTAGATGTGCATTTTAGAATACAGGTGATACACCTCGAATACATGAATACATTTAAGATCTATGGTGCATTTTACTCTAAATGTATCTATCACCAGTCTCCGGTAATTATTATTTTTTGATAATTTTTCTTGCAAGTAACATCCCTCTGAGTCTCTGACTTCCGGTTTTACTACTAACCTGGCCAGCATTTTCAAGCGAATGGAAACAATCTGAAGGTTGCATTCATAATTTTCCTCTGAGCGCCACAGCGGCAGGGACAGCAGCAACTGTCATCGTCCAATTCTTAATTCCGAGGATGTGACAAACCAACTAGAATAAGATTCCGCCAGAAACCAGTTGGATTAGCATGAGATAAGAAACGTCTATAGTCTAAACTATCACCACATCACCCGATTCTTTTTCTTTCATTCTTTTGTCGTTTCGTTTATAAAATTGAAAGCATTAGCATCAGTATGTCATGCAATTCGTAGGAGTATCGAGTTTCTTTATATACGTTCGTCTATGTACACGTACACGTAGAGAAACAGTGGGCATTGTACAATACACATGCAGTACAGGTATAGACGTGCGACGCAGCTGGGGTATGAATAACTCTACAAGACCGTATAACAGAATGCATGTGTACTTCCGGCAGTGGTACGTCCCGTTCGCGCAATGGAGAAATAAAGGTCAGGGGCGGGCGTACGTGCAGGCGTGGATGGCGACCGGGGCCGAGCATGTCCGACGGCGGTCGATGCATGGAGGCGTTGGTGGCGGAGGGGTCGCCGTCGCGGGTGTCGGCCGGTGGCCTCTGCGTCTCGCCATCATTGGGGGGCAAACGGGCGAGCGACCATGTATTATCGTGTAGGCGTACGCTGCGCTGAGCGGGCAACCCGTATTTTATTCCGGCGACGTCTCAACCTTTTCTCAGCTGCTACGTACGTACCCGAGTCGCCTTTCCACCCTACCAATTTTCAAACAAACGGCCAATGTAAATTTGCTCATTATTTTATCAGTTATTTAACTAATTTATAATTTGTATCCTTCACGTAGTGTTGCTATTGGTATAGGATTAACCACAGGTTTAGCACTCTTTTTCTTAGGCTGAAAAAGCTAGCCATTATCTGATCGCTACGGCTATTTAAAAATAATAAAATTTTAACATCAATATATTTTATTTTTTATAGTTTATGTACCGATGAATTAGTATGCTTTGTTATGGTCGTCTCTATAGCATGTAAGCATCACGGCCTGTTTACGTATGTTTGTACACGGTTGGAGGGCACGACGAAAGATTTTTTTTTCAACGTGAATGGCAACATAAACTACGGATTGACCCTTCTCCATCTATGGTGATCAACAGTCCTACCTAGTGCTTATCTTTCACTGTTTTTTTTATCTTTCTCTCTTGTGCTCGGATTTGAAGTGATTGTGTGCATCCTCGTTATGAAGACACCGGGTGTAATACTTATAACTATTAAATAATAAAGCGCCTTTTATAAAATAAATATTTATGTATAGAGATAATGTGTGTGCATATGGGTCTTGTATGGTTGCCTGGATTAGTCTCAGCGTGTGGCCCTGTGGAAAACTATTTTGGTTCAAAAACTTGTATGATTGCCTGGATTAGTCTCAGCGTGTGGCCCTGTGGAAAACTATTTTGGTTCTTTTGAACGCCTCATCTGCATCAGAATCTTGATCCGCATAGAACTTAAATCACGTCTCAATCAGACCGTTGAAAACGGCTAAATCAGTTGTTTCATCTCAGTCAGGCTCTCATCATGCGGAGAAAGAGAATGTGGCGCCAAGCTCATCAAAGCAAGGAGGTGGCGCCAGCTCGTGCGCGTTCCCAGAAAAAACACAAGATGAATTGAGCAATCTCCCGTTTATTCTATCGCGCTATTTAGCCCCATTCAGCTCACCGTCGAAACCCCCGACACCATCCCCCTCCCCCTTCCATTCGAGCTCTTCGTCCCAAGTGAATTATTCATCGACAAGAAAGTAAGCGGGCCATCTTCTTCGAGAGTCGATGGTCGGCGGAGGCCTTCTTCCTCCTCTCCCATGAGTTGTTCCTCATATCCTCCTTCCTCCATCGATGGTTGTAAGTTAAATTACACCCTACTCATTGTACCTTAGATCTGTGAGCATGTGGTAGGAGTAGATCTACATGTAGTATGGTACGTTAGATCCGATGATGTCGTAGATCATATGCTAGTGGTGTCGTTTTGTTAGCATATGCTATATTTTGGTTCTCGGGATTGATGATGTTCATGCTATTGTGGTAGATGTGGCAATATGTTTAGCTAGATAATTAGACCATGTGTAGTATGGTAGCATGTTAGTATGATAGATAGGTAAATGTGGTAGCTTGTTGGACTTCATGATCAATCAATGCTAGTTTGTTGGTGTGTTGAACTTGAGGATTTGTCCCTGTGTAGATGCATTGTCTTTCTTCACTAACCCTAATGTTAACCATTGTACGACATGATCATCAAAGACCTTAGTTAGGTCATTGATCTGTCCCTCTTATGTTGAGGACGCCTTGTCGCTATTCAAGCAGATGCATCCCTGATACAGATGTGTTCATGGGGCTTTTTATACAAAAATATTTAGTGGTGGATATGCCTGTGAGATCTACTAAGATGGCTATTGGGACTACAAGGGCACACACCAGCGCGCAACCTTTCACTCCTTATCTTTTTCTTTATATCACTCCACGTCGACAGAAAACAATCTGAAGCGGGATGATGGATTAAAAGTAACCGGTTTTGAAAGTTGAGCAGCTAAGATTTGTTGTTTTAAAAGTTGAGGAATCAATTCTATAGTGTGGATTCCCATCAATTCTTGTCCATGCTCATGCTTAAAAATATGTGTGAGATTATCGCTAGTGGGGTGATGACTGGCACGGACTTCAAGGATGTGCACCTCAACATTGTTTCCAAGAAAATATTTGAGTTCTATGACACAGAGGTGACCTCAACCCAATTTCACAACCACCTCAGTAAGTGAAAGAGTCATATGGATCCAAGTGTCCAACATAGAGACCTTAGAGGCACACAATGGGATCACATTCACGGTCTCATTGGAGGCAGAGCGCTACCAAGGTCACATCGTGGTTATCTAACATGACACTTGTTTCACTTGTTACTTCTCTAACAGGTCAGTCAAAACTAGCAACATTGTCTTTGTTTCTTAGGACCACCCCAAGGACGTTGAGTTCATCAACACTCTCCTCCATAACTACTCTCAAATGCAGACTATCTTCTACTGGGGTATGGCTTCTGTCAACCATGCTACGGGCTCGACTAATCCTCTCAGTTTGCCTATGATTGAATATCCTTGATGTTCCTGAGAAACTTTCATTTTCTTATCATTGTTTTGCTCATGAGAGGAAGATAAAGAAGGTGGCTTGATGGAGGAGGAGCTCGGCGTCTTTAGTAGGATGGATGATGTTGTGAAGGAGGTGTCATCTACCATCAGGGAGAGAAAGTCTGTAGATGTCCAGCCTTCCCTCCACGTAAGTGTCAGGGAGATGGTGGCAAAATGGCATATTGTATTGGGATCATTGGGATGGAGCGCAATATATGACATTTTGGCTTAGGACATAACTAGGCAAGCACTATTGATGGTGTTAAGGTCTGGTGGTGGTGACAACGTGCGTGATGATGATTATGATGCCATTTTTAGTATCTACACTTTAAAACAGTTTTGGTCATGTATATCTTGATGAGGTGGTATATATTAACCCTTCATGGTGATGTTGAACTTGTGGTGGTAGGGTTGTATCTTATTTTTGATGTATTGGTAGGATGACATCATCGTAGTCAGTATGAACTGGTGCAAATTTTTGTGTATATGATCAAGCATGCCTACGTTGCTTTTGTTTCATATGTTGTGTTGCTTCAGTTGCTTGTTGAATTTTTGCTCTTCTCTCTTGGTAGATGAAGTGGATGTGGTGTACTCATGGAGGGTTCCAGGAGTCTGCAGTTCATGGTAGACATGCCATGAACAATTGATATTACAAAGACAATTGCTACAAAGGGTTAATAACTAGGCATGAGGTAGACAATGATTACCCCAAGTTTGTTCTCAAAGAGAAAAGCAATCTTGAGGTAGGCAAGAATGCAGGTCAGATCGTATTGTGTTGGGTAAAGAATATTGTAATCTTTGTTTGGTTTATCATCATTGTGGTGTTGCTTTTATCATGTGATTGAATGTAACATGGAATGAGCAGAAGTTAAGATGGTACTTGGTAAGCTCACCCCTTAGGAGTTGAAGGTTACTACATTGATCCAACATGTGTGCAAACAAATGTCACTTACTGCATTAGCCTAGTTAATAATCACAAAATGCACACAACCAAATATGCTGAGGGGGGATTGTTGCCCTAATGTTGCAGAGCATGCCTTAGTTTTTTTTCACTCAGCGAGTCTAAGTCGAGCCACAGATGGTAGGACGGTGGTCATGTGCTTAAAGAATCCATCAGTGAAATGACATACATTCTAAATTAGGTGCTAGAATGATTTTATCGTGAGAAAGGTTTTTGATTGCTTGAAATTTTATGATTTACAAATATAAATGCATTTCTGTTGAAAAAATCGTTAACTGGTGTTGAAGCTGGAACCTCACCTTAGTGTTGTAGCTAGAACCTCACCTTAGTTTCCCCTGGCGGATGGGTGGTGTGATATGTGTGCTTTTATACACTCCCAAGCTGGCTGCACCACCTCTTCTAGGTCAAGGTATGGGTTGGGCCTTATGGGCTTAAGTGGAGATGAGCTAGTCAGCCCATAACGGTTCAGCATGTCACAGGGGCAACAACCCACTTCAACACTCCCCCTCAAGAGGGGTGATAGATGTCTATCATTCCCATCTTGTCACAAGCTAGGTTGCATTCCTTTGCTGCCAAACCTTTTGTCAAGCAGTCTGCTATCTGTTGGCCTGTGTGCACATACTCAATCTTTATAACCCTAGCATCAAGCTTCTCTTTGATGAAGAATCGATCAATCTCTACATGCTTAGTTCTGTCATGTTGCACTAGATTGTTAGCTATGCATATAGCAGACTTATTGTCACACCAGACATTCAGAGTTCCTTCCCTTAGCAATTTCAATTTGCTTAGGAGATTTCTCACCCACAACATCTCACTTAACCCCTGAGACATGGCTCTATATTCTGCTTCTGCTGATGATTTTGACACAACTTGTTGTTTCTTACTTCTCCATGAAACTAAGTTTCCTCCCACAAACACACAATACCCAGATGTTGATCGACGATCATCCAGACAACTTGCCCAATCTGCATCACTATACCCATCAACTACCAAGTGGCCATTCCCTTCGAACCACAGTCCTTTTCCTGGAGTTCCCTTAAAATACTTCAAAATTCTATGTGCTGCCTCCACATGTCCACTTCTGGGCTCATGCATATACCTACTCACTATGCTCACAGCATAGGCAATGTCTGGCCTTGTGTGACACAAGTATAGTAAACGCCCCACCAGTCTTTGGTATTTCTCCTTATCCACTAGATCTCCAGATTGAGCTGTTACCTTATGGTTTCGATCAATTGGGGTAGTAGCAGCTCGACACTCTAACATTCCCATATCATTGAGGAGGTCCAAGGTGTATTTGCGTTGAGACAAGGCTATCCCTTTGGCAGATCTTGCAATCTCAATACCCAGAAAGTACTTCATCTGTCCAAGATCCTTTACTTCAAATGCCCTTCCAAGACACTCCTTTAACCTTGCTATCTCTGTCCCATCATCTCCAGTTATGATTATATCATCCACATAGACTGCAAGAATGAAAAACTTCCTATTCTGATGCCGGTAGAAGACAGTGTGATCATTATTGCATTGTATGTATCCCATTTCACACACAGCCCTTCTGAATCTATCGAACCAAGCTCTCGGTGATTGTTTCAGACCATACAAAGACCTTTTCAATCTACACACCTTGACTTCAATTTTAGACGAGTCCAATCCAGGGCGGACTTCCATATACACTTCCTCTTTCAGTTCTCCATGCAAGAAAGCATTTTTCACATCTAATTGATGCAAAAGCCATCCAAAGTTGGCTGCACATGACACTAATATCCTCACAGTGTTCATTTTTTCTACCGGAGCAAATGTTTCATCATAGTCTATCCCATAGATTTGACTATATCCTCTTGCAACTAGTCTAGCTTTATATCTCTCAATCTTACCTTCAAGATTCTGTTTGACAGAATAAACCCATTTGCAGCTCACTGTTTTCTTCCCTGCTGGCAGCTCAACTAACTCCAAGTTCTCTGTTTTCTCAACGCTTCTAGTTCTTCTCGCATAGCAGCACACCACTTGGGGTCCTTTTTTGCATTCTTCCAATATGAAGGAATGACCACCGCTTGAAGAGAAGCAATGAACACTTTATATGATGCCGACATACCATCATAATTCACATAATTCCCAATATTATGTTCAAACCCATATCTCTCCAAAGGTTTGGCAACCGCAGCCCTAGTTCCCTTCCTCAATGCAATTGGAATCTCCATGGATGAGTCCTCCTGTTCTAGATGTGACTCCCCCTCAATAACATTATCATTTCTTGCTTGCTCCCCCTGGGGTTCATTTACCCTGACTCGACGGGTGTAGACTTTCAGTGGCTTCTGTGTTATGCCCTGCTGCTCCTCAGATTGCTGTTGAACCTGATGCATTTCTGTTTCACCTTCTCCACTAGACAATGGCAACACGGGTATAGTGCCCACAATTAGCGGTCTTGCCTGCTGCATCACCTCTTGATACGTCCCAAACGTATCAATAATTTCTGCTTGTGCCATGCATGTTTTGTGTGACTTTGCCATGTTTTGCTTGAACTTTCATACACTTTTGAGCATATTTGGACTAACCTATTAACTCAGTGCACCCAGTTGCCAGTTCCTGTTTTCTGCTGTTTTTGTATTTCAGGTTTTCCGGTCATTAAAAGTGCTCCAAAAATTCCGGAAAAATTATATAAAAAATCAGCTTCCCGGAAGCCTCCGGAAACACCAAGGAAGGAAGGGAGGGCCACCAAAGGACTCCAGAAGGGTCCATGGCGCGGCCCAGCCCTAGGCCGCGCCAGGCACCCTCCTGGCTGCCTGGTGGCCCCTCTCGGGGCCCCCTTTGGCCCTATTTTTACCCCCGAGGAGGAAACCCCTAATATCGAAGTAATTTTTCCAGAAGCGATTCCGATCTCCGCCGCCATCGAAAACTAGCTTCGGGGGTCACCAGGATCCTGCTCCGGCACCCTGCCGGAGAGGGCCTTGGCCCCCGGGGCCATCTTCATCGACTCTCCTTCCCCCATGATGCTTCTTGAGTAGTTCCTCCTTGGACTACAGGTTCTTGGCAGTAGCTATGTGGTATTCTCTCCCCCTAGATCTTCAATACAATGTTCTCATGAGCTGCCCTACATGATTGAGATCCATATGATGTAATTGGTGTTGTGTTTGTTGGGATCCGATGAATTGTTACCTTGTTCAGTCCTAAGAGGTTTATGAATTATTGTTGCTGCAATTTGTTGTTCTTAATGCTTGTTACTAGTGCACGAGTAGCATGATCTCAGATCTGAGCACGTTATGGTTGCATGATTATAATTGTTGTTCTAGATCTTATCTACGGTTGTATGCACCTATTATAGTCCGGAACCGGCGATCCCAATGGTGACATCTTGGGACACCAAAGGGAATGGGCTATAATTTGAGGATCACGTGTGTTCATGGAGTGTTAATGCTTTGTTCCGGTGCTCCGCCGCAGGAGCACCTTAATCTCCATAAGTTCCATAAGTGGCCCCGTTCATAGCGGGATGGTAGGACAAAAGATGTTGTGCAAAGTTCTTATTGCAAGCACGTACAACTACATACGGAACACATGCCTACGTTTGGTTCTTAGACTAGGATGCTCTAGTTTGTTCTTTGGCTAGAGTTGGTGCAATTCTGTCAATTGCCCAACTGTAATTTGTTCACCCAGCACCTTGTTCTTTTGCTTGAGAGGTACCACTAGTGAAACCTTGAACCCCGGTCCATCTTTCACCTTCATTGCCTTCGTTGTTACTTTTACTTTCTTTGCTGCTCCTACTACTTTGTTACTACTTTGTGGTGTTGGTGATTGGGGAAGTCTTAAAGGCTACACCCAACAACACGCCATCAAACTATTTTCTGGTGCCGTTGCTACTAAATATCTTGTCTAGTGCTTTTTCAGGTGTGGTTGAATTGACAACTCAACTGCTAAGGCTTATAAGTATTCTTTGGCTCCCCTTGTGTCGAATCAATAAATTGGGTTACTCTTACCCGCGAAGACTGTTTCGATCCCCTACACTTGTGGGTTATCACCTCTTCCTGATCTCTTCCTCTTGCTTCAGATACTTGAGGTTGCAACACCCTCTCCCCCTCTGGACCAACCGCAGGCTGGTCCAGACATTCAAATACCGAGCTCAATTCCGTTTTTTCACCATAGTAAGGATTAGACTCCCAAAATGTTACATCCATGCTCACGAAAGTGCGCCTATCAGAAGGACTCCAACACTTATACCCTCTTTGTCCAGAAGGATAGCCAATAAAGATACACTTCACCACTCGAGGATCCAGCTTGTTCACAGCAGGTCTATGATCCCTGACAAAACAAGTACATCCAAACACCTTTGGTGGCACAATAAATTTATTTTCTCCTAATAAGAGTTCACAAGGAGATTTCATACCCAATATCCTAGATGGTGTGTGATTGATCAGATAGGTTGCAGTCAGAACGGCTTCGCCCCATAGACACTTTGGCACATCCATAGTGTACATGATTGAGCGTGCCACCTCAAGGATATGCCGATTTTTCCGCTCTGCCACACCATTTTGCGGGGGAGTGTCCAGGCAAGATGTCTGATGCAGAATACCTTGGTCTGATAGGAACCCTCCAAGCCTTCTATTGACATATTTTGTCCCATTATCAGTCCTTATCATTTGAACCTGCACCTTGAACTGAGTCTTAACATACGCACAGAAGTCCTTGAAACACTCAAACACCTCATCTTTATGTCGCATTAGATACATCCATGTCATGCGAGTATTGCAATCAATGAAGGTGACAAAATATTTCATTCCATTTATCGAAGTTGTTGGACATGTCCAAACATCTGAATGAACAAGAACAAATGGGACTATACTCCTGAGCCCCTTACTCACGTACGATGTCTGAGTGTGTTTAGCATACTCACATGCCTCGCACCTTAACTTGGTTTTATCTAAACCATTCATTACATCAGGGAAAGCGTTCCTCATTTTCTCAAAAGAAACATGTCCAAACCTACAATGGTGTTTCATAGCTAATGCTTCCTTCTCTGTCGCAATCGCAGCAAGAGCCATGCCAGCAGTCTTCTCATCCTCCTGGCGATCCATGTACCATAGTCCTCTATGCCTGGTTCCTGCCCCAAGCCTCTTCCCAGTTCCAGTCTCCTGAATCAAACAATGGTGCTTGTTAATAGCTATGTCACAATCTATCTGATCAACCAAAGCACTCAATGAAACTAGATTAACTGGGAAAGCTGGAACATGCAAGACTGATTTCAACTTAATACTTGGAGTACATTGCACTACCCCAATCCCTTTAATAGGTTGTGTAGTACCATCTGCAGTTTGCATAGTTCCATGGTACGATTGGGAGTATTGTTGATAACATTCAAACTCTCTAATGTTGTCAGTTACATGTTTTGATGCCCCTGAGTCTAAAACCCAATCCACACCAGCCCTAGGAATAGGAACAACAATAGATGCAGATTCATTACCTTCATCAGAGTACACAAAATGAGCAAAGTCACCAAACGTTGTCTTTGCCTGCTGTTCGTTACTCTTGTTCTGGCCCTGCTGCTCATTTCTCTTGTCTTGATTGTGAGAAGAAATGGGTTGTCCCTCACTCATGACAGATGCATTCGATCTGGCCTCTCCTTGGTAGCAGTTGTAGTTACTATAGCTACTTGGAGCACTTCTGCCCCTGCTATTGCTTCCACGATAGTGTCCCTTGCCATCTCCCCTGTAGCTGCCTCTGTAACCTCCTCTTCCTCTGTTGTCTCTCTTTGATGGGGTTGTGCACTCGTAACTGAGATGCCCCCTCAGCCCACAATTGTGGCAGTCTCTTGTCTCGGGCCTCTTCATTATGTGATAAGCAGATTTGGAAGCCACATCTGACCGCTTCACACCTTTCAGCCTAGTCTCTTCCTATGCTATAGCAGCAATGGCATCTCTTAGTGACGGCATCTGAACTTGTTGCATTAAGATAGCCCTTCTATTCTCAAACATGGAGTCCAGACCCTTCAGAAACTTGAGAACACGCTTATCCTCAACCCACTTTCTAGCTATCACTGCACACTCAGCATGTGGCAACACAAGAGGTGCAAGATAGTCTAAATCAGCCCAAAGGTGTTTCAGCTCTTCAACATACATCATCGCGGTCTTATCACCTTGAGTAAGATCATGCACATTGTCTTCAATTTTGGAGAGCAACATGACATTTCCCTTCCCTGAGTACATACTAGCTAACGCAACCCATACCTCAGCAGCAGTAGGGAGGTCCTCTACCGAAGCAGACACAGAAGGGGATAGAGAACTCAGTAGCCAATTCAACACCAAACTGTCTGTGGCATTCCATTTCTTCCATGAAGCTCCCATTTTGTCTTCTGGTTCCTTCACCTCACCAAGAGCATAGTCTTCCAGTGACTTAGCTCTGAGGATGAGTTTACCTCTCTTCCACCACCTCAGGTAGTTCTCTACACCTTCTAACTTCACCTCATTTGGAGCCAGCTCAATCTTCCGCACCATCTCTGCATGCCCAGCACTTGAGCCCCCATCAGCAGTTGCCTTCTCACCTGCAGCCACCAGCTTCGCGGCCATGATGTCTGCAAGCTTGTCCATTACAGCTGCCAGTGCCTCTTCCGCCATTTTCCCTTTCAATCAGCAGTAGTTCGCCACCTCTGCCCCTAGAGACAACTCCTTGCAGGAACAAGCTCCAGCAGCACAGCAATTCAGCTCCTGCTCGTCATGTTCCAGATCGAGGACGAGCTGCACCTCCTCTTCCTCCTGTGCCGCGCAGCAGCAGCTCCTCCAGCTCCTCGCACACAGCCGCCCTTGCCTGGCACCTCGCAGCCGCCTCTCTCCGCCGGACCCCACCACCTTGCCGGCGAGCGACTACACCACGACCTGGTCTGATACCATGTTGAAGCTGGAACCTCACCTTAGTTTTCCCTGGCGGCTGGGTGGTGTGATATGTATGCTTTTATACACTCCCAGGCTGGCTGCACCACCTCTTCTAGGTCAAGGTATGGGCTGGGCCTTATGGGCTTAAGTGGAGATGAGCTAGTCAGCCCATAACGGTTCAGCATGTCACATGGGCAACAACCCACTTCAACAACTGGTAGCTGCTCAGTTAACTGGGGAGCAGAGGACTGACTAATGCGGTTGATCAAGAAGTTAATTGATCATTTAATCAAATTATCGGCCGATCTATTACACGCTGGCGTCTTGTATGTGTTGTGGTGCTGTAACCTAAGTTGGTAGGTGTGGCTTGCCGTTGTTCAGGTTTTCGCTCGGTTTTCCTTAATAAACCGAGCAGTTCGGGTCCTTGTATCATCTTCTTCTTATAAGGCAAACGCAGCTCTCATCAAAAAAATTACACGTCCTGTATCTATTTGTGCGGCACGGCTGGGATGTTGTTGGTGAGTGGTAGTATCACGGCGCGTGCTGCAATCCCCGCTCAGGGGACGCGTCAGGTGCAGGCAGGCAGCACCATCCGCTTTCTTTCTCTGCACGTTCTCGACACGGCCACACGGGCGACGCCGACGGCCGGCGCTGTCTGCCGCTAGGTGGGCGATCGATTCCAACACGTACATATCAGCTTCTTCTCAACTGGACTCGCGAAAAAAGGGGGCGACTTGGATATAATCATTCCATCAGTCAGTCAGCCAGTCGCTTAAACCAACCCAGGGTTTTGTTTGCCATACGTACTACTGGCTTTCGAGGCCAACGCCTCACCAGCCACTCACATTTTGTCCCTATGCTATCTGTCTGCGTAGGCATCGCATTGCACGAATGAGGAGGAAGGAACTAACTGGGGTTTGTTACGGCGTCAGCGTCGTGGCAGTCCAAATCCATACCCCATGCAACTGCCGATCGCTCACTCTTTTCCACATTTCATAATGCAAAGCAGGCCAGAAGCTTTGTCTTGTGTGGTCTGATGTAATGTAACCCCCTCTTTTTCAGGGATGATAAAATGATCCTGTATCCTCCTCACCAGCAGTTTTGACAGAATATATTTCTGTAGAGTAGTTATCTAAAGCTAGGTGAAGTAAGGATATACATCGACTTTTAAGGCGAGCGAGACGGCAACAACCCAGAAGAAGTATAGACCCTTCTCTTCTGGGAGAATTTAATCAGATGGATGTGGCACATGTGTACCTAGCTACACGAACTGTAGCAAATTTAAGGTTTTTCAGATCGGCAACAGTGCGTCTGTGCATGATTGCGTGGAGTGAGCTGTTGCGCCGAGGAGACGAACCCCGAATGTAAATGAGACGCAGGGAGACATTATTGGCAAACAATGGACGACCTGTTGCCACCTGACGAAACATAATTAGGCACTGTTCTAAACTCACACCCCATCATCGTCCACATATACATACATAAAGGAGATAGGTGGCTAGGTACTGAACGCAGTTGGTGCAAGAAATATATGTGTCATGGGATGCAAGTCAGGTCCAGTTATGTATAGTGATATTGTAGCCAGTCCAATTGGGAAATGAAATGAGAGGAACTTTATTCTTATCTGCACGATTCTAATCTACATTTTGCTTGTGCAACATTTCGGATGGGAAAATTTGGCGATCTTCATTTATTTCGGGCTGAGAAACACGAAAGGACTACTGAACCCAATATGGGAACTCATTGATAAATTCAGTATAGCTGTTAACTCAATTGCACACTCCACCCCATACTGTCCTCTGCAAGGCCCTTCTGAATAGCTGTAAGTGTCGAATAGAGTTGCTGGGACAGAGCCCCGACCTTCCCGTTCCCATACTCCACTCTGCAAATGAACATGGGATCAACAAGAGTTGATTGTTTCCAATAAAGGAATGGCAATCAATAGGCGGCATTGCTGGCAGAGCCCATAATTTTTTCCAATATTGCACCCACTGGCAGTTGCAGATTTTGTACGAGTAGAATGGATGAAGGAATTAACATGATAACTGGAGAACGCATAAGCCAGGGCCAACAATTTTGTGAAACTCGTACTAATGTACATTTATAGAGCCACCATGAAATGCCGCTGCTAGGTTCTTAACTCATACTGCTAGTTAGACATACGACATTTCTGGATGCCTGATTTCATAAGCTTTTAAATCTTATCTATCCTGCCCAGATTTGATAGTTTAGAGTCATTCATCAAATATGCAAATAGCATACTAGCAGAAAAATAACTACTTCAAGGCTGGGGTATTTACCTTCTTCCATGGTACACTATGCAACCAACAGGTGACAGTACAACAGCGGTCCCGGTACAGAAGACCTCATCAGCGTCAAGCAACTCATCTATCGCAATAAGGCGCTCTTCAACCTGAAAATAAAGAAAGGAATGCGGTATGTTAAAGGGAGAGATCATATTAGTATCTTGTATTGCTGCTCCATCGCCCATCGGCGGTGTGAGCAGAAGATGAACATCCCAGTTTTAATTACCTTAATTCCAAGATTTCGGGCAATTTCGATAATACTTCTTCTTGTGATTCCAGGAAGAATGGTTCCCGTTAATAGTGGAGTAGAAATAACATTATCCTGTCAGAAAAAATGCAATGATAGCATTTATAACAGAATATAGTAATAAGAAAATAATGCCAATACAACATGTACAGTTTTGGAGCAGTCATGGAATTAAGAAAATATCCTGGCTGGATACTAGCATGCTAATCAGATGATGATATTGTGCATCCGTGCCTTGTTCAGTTCATTCAGTAGACTATGTAAATGCTCCCAACATGGCAACATCATTGTCAGAGAAATAATAGGTGTTAATACTCAAATTACTCTACACTGTTTTTTTGCTAGATCCACTTGCAAAGGAAGTCCAATGGAACAAAGTCCAGTATACATACCTTCACCATGAATATATTACAGGAAGAAACTTCCTCCACAAACTTATTATGAATGGGATCCAAGTAAAGAACATCAGAATGACCTTTATCCTTGGCTCTTTTCTGAGCACTAACAACCTGCATACAAGGAACCAACAAAAGTGCAGAGTATCAGGAACCACATAGCCCTATGGCAATGTTCTTCCCGATTATCAAACCAGAGATATCAAGATGTGCATTTATGTACACCAAATGTTTTGAGGAAAGCTATCACTATACTATACAAAATTAGAATTGAGATGTACTTAACAGAACAACAGTAGCATGCAAGTTGAGGGTAATCATGGATATATAGGAAGCCAAACTCAGATTCAGAGAACCAGGGGGTAAAGATGTACACAAGGTAATCATGGGTCAGATGAAAAATATTACACTTGTCAGTCGCTACAGAGAAGGGTGTGTTACCGAAGCATAATTTCCAATTGTCTTAATATCACCAGTTCCACCAGGTGCAGCACGGTGATATTCTTCCTCAGTTAATAAGCTAATTGGAGAGAGTCCGTCCTGAAAGTAAATTAGACATTGAAATATTACTGTTGTAACCTTGAAATAGTGACCAACTTGAAACGAAGCCAAATTCACGAACCTTGAAATAGTGACCAACCGGGCAAACAAACACGATAAATGTATACTCCGGGGCAGGTGCTACACCTAGCATGGCTCCACTTCCAATCAGCAGTGGTCTGATATACAAAGAACCTTTCCCAATGGGGGGTACCTACAATATCATGAAGCACATAACCCATGAGAAAGGGGAGATGCATCACATATCACTGTTCAAGAAAAGATGTTCTTACCCAACGCTTGTTTGCCAATATAGTTTGCTTGACACCTGATAGAAACTGCTCAACGGTTGGTGCAGGCATGCACAGCCGATCCGCACCTATCCTCATCCGTAAAGCGTTTTCCTCAGGGCGAAAAAGAAGGATTGAACCATCCTCCTTTCTGTGTGCTCTAAGACCTTCGAGCAATCCCTGCACGTTTTACAAGCATGTTAGAGCATATCCAACAAAAATGGAGCAAACGAATGAATCCTTCCATATCTGAAATCGACAAGGCTATTATCTGCATAGCACTGTTCATCAATCATGTAGTGATTCTTCAAGGCAGAGCAGGGAGATAAACAGACCTGGCCATAATTTAAAACAGCTGCAGCAGGGTTCAGCTCGATTGGCCCATACGGAACCAATTCACCCTTGGTGAACACCCCATCTGACGAGCATTTCATTATATACATAAAGTCCGTCGGGATCAGTTGAAATCCAAGAGTGTCCCAGTTGAAGTCGACTAGGTCCGGGGTTCCTGTACTGGAACATGCAGCTCACATAAACGAACCATAATTGGCAAATCAGGAAAATGCCCATAATGGGGCAGCCCCAGGAGGGAACTAAGTTTAGCAGCAGCAACTAAATGCAAATGCATACTGATTCACCCATCTCTTGTTGTAATCTTGTTCACTTACCTCTTTCGTAGCTATAGTAAACCTTTTGACATGATCAAAGGATGTTGTTACTATTACCCCCCCCCCCTTTCCCCCTCTTCGTTTAACTAAATAGTGGATTTTAAGTTTGTGGTAACAATATTTTCCTTCACCGGCAAATCAATTGTGCATAGCTGTGTAAATGTAGAACAATCGTAATACGCAGAGCGTATTATTCCCCCTTCTTTATATCATCATATGCAATCTATAATTTTTGACTATGTTCTTACTACCAGTAACAGCTGACAGCAGGGCCTAATGGCATATCTTAAAAACTAAAACTAGAACTAAAGGTCTAAAGCGCAGGCACCGGCTCAAGTTGTTCGTACTTGTATGCTGCCGCCATCAGGGTGGAACACGGGCTCCTCCTCGCGGCAGGGCCTCGTCTGGAGACGGAGACGGCGCTGCCGGGCAATCGCTCCTGAATCTGCAGACAGCAGTACATCACCGATCACCATCAGTTTGGGACGCTACCAGATCGTTGCCGCGGTCGCACGCAGATGAAAACTTGTCTTACGGGGTGTGAGGTTGGGCGCGTATACGGCCTGGGGGTGGGGGAGACCACCGTGGCGCGCGGAGAAGCGGAGGCGGGGGACGGCTGGGCGCGGAGGCGGAGCTCCATATTTGTATGCCGCGCCGGGGCGGCGGTGGGTGGGCGTGGGGGTAGGTTGGTTGACTGACTTGGCTTGGCGCGGCGGCGGGGGAAGATCAGGAGAAGGAGTCGCGGGGTGGCGGCTGGGAACGGCAAGCGTGCCGGCGGCTCGTTGCCATTGGTTCGCCCGCCGGGTGGCGAGGTCGGTCTCCGGGGGTGGGTCGACGCGTACGGCTCCACCCTGTCAGTGAGGAGGGGTGCGGAGGCCCGGGCATCCGGTCTTTTCGGTTATCCCGGTTCGAATAGTTCGGTTTATGGATAGCTCAGTTTACAAAAAATGAGGGTCGGAATTTTATGTGCTGAAAAAATAACCGAATTCAAATTATTTAAATATATGAATTGGATAATTTTGTACCCAAATTACCTGAAATATTGTTTTTTTAACTTATATAAAACTTAGTTTAACATTTCACGTTGTTACTTAGTGAGATCATGCATGAAAACAACCTTGAACTAGCTTTGTATATTTTCTAAATTATTATTGATGCTCTAGAATTAGGAAATAATTCCTTACATATGCTAGGTCTAGATGTTTTATGAGAAAAACACAACCTCGTAACATGATGTATCTAAAAATTTGGTAATATGGGTATTTCGGGTTTTAAACAGTAGGAACCGAACCCTAACCGGATAGCTGAATAGAAAGAAAATGAAAAACGAACCCTAACTTGATAACCGAAATAACCTACTACCTCCGTTCCGTTTTATATGTCGTTGTAGTTCATCAAATTTGAGTTGTTGTGAGTGAGTGTCTGAAATGCCTACAACAACCTATAATAGGGAACAGAGGTAGTACAATTTAGGTAATTCGGTTCGGCTCGGGTTCGGGTATCCAAAGGCCAAGTCTAAGGCACCGGGGTAAACAGGGATTTCGATTGGGTCCAGCTTGACCTGGCCATCGGGCCGGGCCGATACAGGCCAGGCACAATAAGTCTTAAACGGGTCTGATTCGACATGACTGGTTAGATATGTTTAATATTTGTATTGTGTAGGATCGATACACGAACCGCCAACTCAAGTGAAAATACGACGCGGATATTACATGGACCGGCCATGTTGTTTGTTTAGTTTTTATATCTTTAAAAAAATTGGAGTGGAAAAATAAAGTGTTAGGTCTATGTATTATTTTATTTATTATATAAAAGTTATGTCAGGCCAGTCCGTGTGCCTGCCATCATGACCAGGTATGGCACAAGGCGAACTGTGGTCCGAACACGGCCATTTAATGCTATGTCGGTTCGATCCATCATGTGCCTAGGCACGCAGGTTCCTGTGCAGATCCGTTTAACAAGTTCATTTGGCCACCTTTCAATTTATCGATGAGCGGTGTTATATTAGTAAAAAATGTCTTCAGTTGAGTACAAGCGAGCATGATTTCACACACACCCGCATAAAAAATATTTTTCAAACATATTAGGAATTTACTTATTTTGGAATTTTGGGGTATCACTTTTTGGGAAAACGGGCTTTCTTTCATGGTGTTTTTAAGTCTTTCTTGGTGCATTTGTGTTAGGAGTTTACACAAAATTATAAATTGGCACTTCCAAGTTTCGAGCTTAATGTACCCAAGATCATGTTTGCATTTTGCATGGTACTATGGGAACACACTTACATAGAGTATCAATTCTTTTAGAACGGGCTAGCTTCAAAAGGTAAGCCGAACAAATAATTCCACCAATAGTTTTAAGCCCTCAAAAGATATCGATCTTCAAGATCGAATGTCCTAGATAGGTGAGTCTAGTAGGGTTTTTTCACAAAAAAACGGCACTGTAACATGAGGACATGGCAAAATGTGAGAGGTACAAATAATAACCTCCTCGTACAACATGAGGAAATGGAAGCAAAGCAATGAAGGCAACCGACCTTGGTTTCAATCTTCAAGTTTGTGAAAAGATACTAAACATGTGAAAGAGCATTGACAAGATCAGTGAGGACATAACTGAAATAGTTGAAGGACGAGAACAAACTAGTCATCGCCTCTCAAACAGTCAGAGGACAAGGCAAGACCAATGGAGACATAATTGAAACAGGTAATGCAACCTGCTTAGCTCATGGTCTATGATTAGCTCAACCATTCTACATCTATTGATGATGCTAAGCCACTCAAGAACGACACATTCTGGGAGCAGTTGTCACGACTTCCCTAATGAGAAGAACAAAAAAACATGTGCAAGATTGAGGGGTGCCCCTATGTCTTCCTTCTTTCGTCATTTATTTTTTCATTCACTTTTTATTTTATATTTTTTTATATATTTTATATTTTATAAATTTATAAATATATATGACAATAACACTCACACAAAACATTGAGAAAGTGTTAATAAACATTTAAAAATATTAAATGTGTATAGGAAATAATGTTTGTCATGTATAGTAAAATTAAATAATGTGTATAAAATATATAATCTTGTATTTACGAAATTTTAATCATGCATTAAAATGTATTAATCATGCAAATTTAAAATGTTAAATTTGTATAGAAAAATGTTTCTTATGTATACGAAAAATGTATTAGAAATATACAATGTGTATGAAAACATTATCATGTATTTAAAATATGTTAATCAAGAAAAATATCATACAATTTAAAAATGTTAAATATGTATAAAGAAAATGTTAATCACGCATTAAAAATTTATTAATCAATTATTTAAAATTTTAATCATATATTTAAAATTTATTAAACGATTATTGAAAAAATTTAGTCATATAGTTCAAAATATTGATCCATGTATTCCAAAAATATAAACATGTATGAACAAATGTTATCAGAAAAAAACGAACACGAAGAAGCAAATAAAAGAATGAGAAAGCAACAAAAATAAAACTAAGTAAACAAAGAAAAGTAATAATAACCTACAAAACAAAAAAGTACCTGAAAATTTTGAAAAGTAGAAAAATAGTAAGGAAATAAAGAGCAGACAAAAGAAAATTGAAAACAAAAAAACCACAAAAAACCAAACCAAATCGTGAATGTCCAAGAAACAAGACAAAATAGACAAACAAGCTGGTTCAGCAGCTACGCGAGGAAAGAAAGCTTCACGCGAGACTTTCTTCCGTCTCAAGTGAAGCGACATATGGCACTCCTAAATATTGAAAAGCACCAACACCGCTCAATAGAGGAGATATAGACCATAATATTTATGCGTTTTTTCTAGGTATTTCTTTTCCTGTTTTGGTAAAAAAAATATGCGTGGTTTCTTATTTGTACGATTTCACTGTTTGGGGCAGGTTTTCATTCTTATTTTTCTTTTAACATTATTTTTTATTTCTCCATCGGTTCTTTTTCATTGTTTTTCTTTGATATACTTCCGTTTTCTTTGTTTCTCTTGTTCTTTCTTTTGGATATGTTAATTTTTATTTTATTTTCCTTTTTTTGTTCTTTGTCGGTTTCTATTAGTTTTAATTTTTACAACATGTCTATTTTCATCAAATACATGCAAAATGTTATTTTGATACATGGTAAATACTTCTAAATACATGATGTATATTTTTTAGTACATATTCTGATCATTTGTTTTAATATATTTATAAAATAGGCATTCTTTCCGCTTTATAGATAAAGTAGCATCCACAAGTTAAACACTTTATTGAATATATGGTCAATATTTTTAAAATACATGTTGAAATATATTTTAAATAGTAATAAATATTTTTGAAACTACATGAACATGGTTTACATTGTATCAATATATTATTTTTTATATCATAAAATAAATTGAGGAGTGGGAACAATTGTTAAAAATATCACTTAAATTGTTTGAAATGGATGAAGAAAATAATACTCAAAAATAAATACATTGTATACATTTTTTTCAAAAAAATTACATATACTTTATTGAAACATTGAAAGCTTTTTCATTGTTATATTTGGAAGATATCAACATTTTTTTTAAATGTGCTATTTTAATAATATGTTATAGTATCATTTTTTAATCCTATGGATTTATTTATTTATTTTCTTAATTAAAATTAGTTTTATAAACATATTCATTTTACTGAATTTAAAGTATCATGGCGATAATCCAACAAGATGGAAAATAATACTCCCTCCGTTCCAAAATAACTGTCTCAACTTTGTACTAGCTCTAGTATAAAGTTGTACTAAGGATGCGACAGTTATTTTGGAACGGAGGGAATAGCTGATAAATTCTTTGTAATGTATAATGTGCCAGTAAAGCTTGGGTTAGTTTTACAACACTGCATTTTAAGGGTAATGCAACGTTACAAACCCACATACACACAAGCACACATACGCGCACGCACGGGTTTAGGGCCATTGTGAAAGGGAGGGAGAGCATTGTGTAAATGGACATACCGCTAAAAAAAACATATCAAGAACACAAGCGTAAAGTAGAGTATTAGTACAACATATCAGGTTATCCATGAACTTACCCAGGAAACATAAATCACGAAGCCAACTCTGCAGGTCGATCGCAGCTTAACGAACCTAGGAAGAGAGCGGGTGTGAAAATGGCAGTGTGGCGCTGAAATTTTTCCTCCGGAAATTGCTCCTGCCATGAACTCTGAATGTATCTTTATATGGCTAGTTAATATAATCACTCTTTCACAACATATTCCTCTTCTTCAGAGGATCAAAGTACCGTCAGCCGTACGAGTTTTGCTTCCATCCACATTCCACATAAAATACTGGTCAGGACGAACTGGCCGGATACCACTGTTCCTCTTCAATGGACACTGCAGAGAGAGACAAGGACAAGGCCTGGCTAATCCTCAGCCTCACACCGGCGTGTGTGTTACGACGAATGGACAGCCTCTCGCCACCGCACCGCAAAACCTGCAAATAAGCTGTTCATTACGAGGAGCATGCATACCCATGCAGCTCGCTATCGCACGCACCTCTCGTTTGTCACATGATATGATTGAATAATTCGTTTCCGGAGAATCGAGATCAAAGGCGCAGGCACGCAAAACGTGAGGAGCCGATCCACCGGTCGGCGGCAAGAGGCAAGATGGTGAGTTGTCTTTTCTACTCCCTGTCACGTCTGCCAGGCGGACCCCAGCACGGAAGGAGGTCACTAATCAGAAGGGCCCACGATCCAGCGAGAAGGAAGAGACAGAGAAGGCCGAGGACACCGATGAGGGACCAGAGTAGGTGTGTGTGCGGCCTGCGTGCCGTGGTGAGGTGTACTTAAGACAAGGAGGACCACTTGTAAGGATCATCTATCATCTTACCAGAACCCTAATCGAAGAGAAGATGTCCTTCTTCTTCACGGCCTCCCCTTTCCCTCCTCTTATCCTCCTTCCGCCGCCGCCATCGGCCAGTCTAGATCGGGTCCCTTACACTTGGTATTAGAGGTCAGTCGTCGATCTGGAGTCCACCTACGCCAGGCCCCGCTACACCACCAAGCAAGCCCAGCGAACGGCGGCGATGGAAGAACAAATCGCGGCACTGGTGCGCTCGGTCAACGAAGGGTGAGCGGCACACGAGGCGCAGTTCGAGGCGATCCAGTCATAGTTGGAGCTTTGGCGGCCCGCCGTCGTGGGGCTGCAACAACAACTCGACAAGCTCCGCTCCCATGTGGGGCGCATCGCGCTGCATCCGGCGCTCGCGACTTCGGGTGGTACAGCGGAGGACGCGGTGGTGCAGTCCACCGGGCCGACGACACCGAGCACTCGTCCCGGGCACCACGGGCCAAGTGGCCACGGCGAAGACTGTCACTCCGGAGGTTTGGGCCAAGGGGTGCTCACCACCCTGGCACCGCCTCCGTCCAAGCGTGCGTTCCCCTCTCCTTCTCTCCAGTCCCCTACCGTTTCTGAGCTGCGTCGTGGGGAGGGTACCGAGTTGGCACGGGGCACTCCGCCTGCTCACTGGGCACTGCCGAAACTGGATTTCCCACGCTTTGATGGGGATAATCCACAGTACTGGCGCGCGCGTTGTGAGAAATATTTTGACGTGTATGGGGTTCACTCCGATTTGTGGGTGCGAGTGGCAACTTTGCATTTCACGGGGGCGGCAGCACGTTGGTTGCAATTACAGGAGTTGAGTGGGCAACCATTGGGCTGGGAAGCACTATGTGCTACTCTGTTGAGCAAATTCGGACGCGACCAATATCAGGCACAGCTCCGTCAATTCGCTGGGTCGCGTCAAACAGGGACAGTCACGGAGTATATGGAACGGTTTGAAGAGTTGATGCATCAATTGCTTGCTCATAATTCAGGATTTGATGCTGTCTATTTTACCACAAAATTTTTTTGGATGGCCTACGTTCAGATATTAGAGCAGGAGTTGCTTTGCATCGTCCCCAGGACTTGGACTCTGCGTTTTCTTTGGCTCTCTTGCAGGAGGAGATGCTGGAGGCGCTTCCACGCCGCGAGTTCCGGCGACAAGAGCACCAGCCAGGGAGGGGGCAGCAATGGCCGCTCTTGGCCATTGCAGCGCCACCACCGCTCGCATTGCTACCCGCGCCACAGGTAGCAGCGGATGATCGACGGGGCATTGAGGCGGCGCGGGCACCTGATCGCTGTCCCGAGCCTGGTCGTGGAGAAGACCGATTGGCGGCGCTCCGCAACTACCGCAGTGCTCGCGGTCTCTGCTTCAAATGTGGAGAGCGCTGGGGGCAAGGCCACCAATGCGCCGCCACAGTGCAAATCCATGTGGTCGAAGAGCTGCTGGAACTGTTGCAGGCAGAGGCTGAGGCTCCCCCCGGACACGATTCAGATTCTGACGAAGAGCAGCTGATGTCCATTTCCAAAGTGGAGACAACTGGCCAGACGACGCCGCGCACGGTCCGGTTGTTGGCATCCATTGCAGACCAGGAAGTGTTAGTTTTGGTGGATTCGGGAAGCTCTCACAGTTTCATCAGTGAGCGGGTGGCTTAGAAATTTGCTCACAGAATTTGTCCACTTCAACCGGTCAAGGTGAAGATTGCAGATGGTGGTACTCTATCCTGCTCCGGCTACATTCCGCACTGCCAATGGGAGACGCAACAACAACTGTTCACGTCTGATCAGAGGGTGTTGTCCTTGGGATGTTATGATGTGGTACTTGGCATGGATTGGCTCGAGTCTTGTGGCCCTATGATGGTGGACTGGCTAGCAAAAACACTTGAGTTTTAGTATGGAGGACAGAAGGTCCGATTGCAAGGGCTTATCGGCACGGTGCAGCACATTGAACCCATCTCGCTTACACAAGTGGAGGTGGTAGCGCAAACAGATTCGATTGCTCATATGGTATGGTTGTATTCCACTGAGCAGCAACAGGATCCGGAGGCGCTGCCAGCAGAAATCCAGGCCATTTTGGAGAAGTTTAGTGGTGTGTTTGCGGAGCCATCGGAACTACCCCCCCCCCCCAAAAAAACCATGGGATCACTCGATCACTCTGTTACCAGGGGCACAACCAGTGAATATCAGACCGTATAGGTACACTCTAGAACAAAAAAATGAGATTGAAGCTCAGGTGTGCGAAATGCTCAAAAAGGGGCTCATCACGGTCAGTTCAAGCCCGTTTTTCTCTCCGGTGCTATTGGGGAAGAAGAAAGATCAAACGTGGCGTTTTTTGTGTGGATTATCGCCACTTGAATGCAATCACTGTCAAAGTCAGTTACCCCATGCCAATCATAGACGAGCTACTCGATGAGTTGGCCGGTTCCAAATGGTTTTCCAAATTAGATTTGAGGGTCGGGTATCATCAGATTCGCCTGCGGCCAGAAGATGAACACAAGACGGCTTTCAAAACCCACCAAGGACTGTTCCAGTTCAGAGTCATGCCCTATGGACTCACATGTGCTCCCGCGTCATTTCAAGGTGCTGTCAATACGGTATTGTCGCCGGTCCTGAGAAAAGGAGTCCTTGTGTTCATGGATGATATTCTCATCTATTCTCTCACATTGGAGGAGCACGCCAAGTTACTGGAACGTGTGTTATCGTTACTACAGAACAACAATCTGTTTGCCAAGAGGTCCAAGTGTACGTTTGTGCAGAGTAATATCAGATATTTGAGACATTATATCAGTGCGCAAGGAGTGTCGACAGACGAGAGCAAGGTTCAGGCTGTCAAGGACTGGCCAGTGCCCACCACTGTTAAGCAGTTGCGGGGTTTTTTGGGGCTTGCGGGCTACTACCGCAAGTTTGTCCGAAACTTTGGAGTGGTTAGCAAACCACTGACCGATCTGCTTCGCAAAGGTGTCGTGTTCGTGTGAACGTCGGTAACAGAAAAGGCGTTTCGCATGCTTCAGCAAGCTCTAGTGGAGGCTCCCGTGTTGGCTCTTCCAGATTTCCAGAAACAGTTCGTGGTCGAGACTGATGCCAGTGCCACGGGCATTGGGGCGGTACTCATGCAAGACGGACACCCACTTGCGTATCTGAGCAAGGCCTTAGCTCCAAGAAACGTGGGTCTGTCGGCATACGAGAAGGAATGTCTGGCTCTCCTGTTGGCGGTCGATCATTGGAGACCATACCTCCAACAAGCAGAGTTTGTGGTTCGCACCGATCAGAAAAGCTTGCTTAACCTTACTGATCAGCGTCTCAATACCCCAATTCAACAGAGGGCTTTCACAAAACTCTTGGGGCTTCAGTTTGTCATCCACTACAAAACGGGATTGTCAAATAGAGCAGTTGACGTGCTGTCGCGCCGTGAGCATCAGGAAGTGGGCGAGTTGGCAGCGCTGTCCGTGTGCAAACCAGTGTGGCTCGAGGTCATCCGAGAGACTTATCAAAAGGACGACGCGACCAAGCAGCTGCTCACGCAATTGGCGCTTCATCCAGGTAGCGAGCCTTCCTATCAGATGAGTGGTGGGGTGCTTCGTTTCAAAGGCAGAGTCTGGGTGGGGGCGGACGCTGAGGTGCAGCTTCAGCTAATCCGCGCGCTTCATGACAGTGCAGCAGGCGGGCACTCGGGGTTTCATGCCAAATATAACAGGGTCAAGCGCCTCTTCGCATGGAAAGGATTGAAACAACAGGTCAAGCGGTTTGTGCAGGAATGTCTGGTATGTGAACAAGCAAAAACTGAGAGAATTTCTCCGGCTGGGCTGGTGCAACCGCTGCCGATTCCACAGCGACCATGGGCTGTGGTGTCCATGGACTTCATCGAAGGCCTTCCGTTGTCCGGGGGATACAATGTGATACTCGTGGTGGTCGACAAGTTTTCCAAATATGCTCATTTCCTAGCCCTGAAGCATCCCTTCACAGCATTGGAGGTAGCCAAATTGTTCATGAATGAGATATTCAAACTGCATGGACTGCCACTGGGGATCATCTCGGACCGTGACCGTATCTTCACAAGTCAACTATGGCAAGAGTTGTTTCGGCTTTGTCGCACGGAGCTGCGGATGAGTTCCTCCTATCACCCGCAAACGGATGGGCAGACGGAGCGAGTCAACCAATGTATGGAGACCTACTTGCGTTGTGCGGTGCATTCTTGTCCGGCCAACTGGGCAAAGTGGCTCTCACTTGCGGAATATTGGTACAATACCTGCTTTCACTCTGCATTCGGCCGGACACCATTTGAAGTCATCTATGGACATTTGCCTAGGGAGTTTGGGGTGATGCAAATTGATGAGTGTTCTGTGCCAGACCTGGCAGCGTGGCTGCATGAGCGTGAAGTTCTGCGAGAGCTGCTCCAACAGCATGCAACTGAAGCACGTACAAGACCGCATGAAGGCCCAGGCTGATCGTCATCGCACGGACCGCTCGTTCGAGGTAGGTGATGCAGTCCTCCTCAAGATGCAACCGTTTATCCAAACATCGGTGGCGCGGCGGCCGTTTCAGAAGCTTGCATTCCACTACTATGGACCACACACCGTCCAGGCCAAAGTGGGAGCAGTGGCGTACCGCCTTAATCTGCCAGTATCGTCCAAAATACATCCGGTGGTGCACGTGTCTCTGCTCAAGAAAGCGCTGGGAGCTAATGTCCAGGTTAGTTGTGAACTACCTCCTGAAAATTCAGTGTTGCAGGCAGACCATCATCCAGTTCGCGTTCTCGAGCGCCACACCGTCCATCGTGCGGGCGTGAAGGAGGAGCGCCTCTTGGTCCAGTGGGATGGCTTGCCCAAGTCCTTGGCCACTTGGGAAAGCTGCACCGACCTTCATCGCCGGTTTCCCTCAACACCGCCTTGGGGACAAGTCGGCACTCAAGGGGGGGGGGGGGGGCGAATGTCACGTCTGCCAGGCGGACCCCAGCACGGAAGGAGGTCACTAACCAGAAGGGCCCACGATCCAGCGAGAAGGAAGAGACAGGGAAAGCCGAGGACACCGATGAGGGACCAGAGTAGGTGTGTGTGCGGCCTGCGTGCCGTGGTGAGGTGTACTTAAGGCAAGGAGGGCCACTTGTAAGGATCATCTATCATCTTACCAGAACCCTAATCGAAGAGAAGTTGTCCTTCTTCTTCACGGCCTCCCCTTTCCCTCCTCTTATCCTCCTTCCGCCGCCGCCATCCGCCAGTCTAGATCGGGTCCCTTACACTACAATTCGGAAGGCGCCTTTTCCAAAAAACAAAACAAAAAAAAACAATTCGGTAGGCGCCGCCGCGCCATCTCCGGCGGTCCTGTTCCTCCCGATCAGATTCCCCGCCGCGCCCAAGTTAAGGCGGACGGCCAGGGCCAGCATCTGATCTAGTAATCCGTGGCGTCGAGGATCACCCACACCTGGCAGTACGCTACTTGCATGGTATTATTACGTACAAGAAAGTCCTTAATGATTAAGGCCGTTCGTTGGCACTTTGCATGCATCAACGAGGTCACGTTACACACCACCCTGGCCCCCTGGGGTAGGGGGCTAGCGGCAGTGTAGTGTGTGATCGATCATCATGTGCACGGAACACTAGCGCGGCACGGTGCAACAGCGGATTGCCGACGGGTTGCCGTTGCCACTTGCGAGAGCAGTGAGATCAGTCGCACGAGAAAGAAATCTGGGACTCGCGTCTTGACTCCATCCAATCATACACACACAGCGCAGCACGCAGTACTCTATGTACGAGTAGGAGGCAGTGAGTGAGAATGAATTGCGTTTAGAGTTTAGACATCGCAGGGAGGGAGCGCTCCCTCGTGTCGCCGATAGGTCGACCGGTGCCTATCAACCGTCGTGGAGGAGGATGCTTGGGGGCAGTGGCGGAGCCGGGAGTTAAACTTTGTGTAGTCAAGGCAATTTTGTGTAGTCAAATAGTTGTATTTTTAAATTTTTAAATTATTTTTTGCTTCATTTAAGCCTATATTATCAAAAGAAATGTGTAGTCAACTGACTACACAGCTAGAACGTGGCTCCGCCACTGCTTGGGGGTTGGATAGGTCTCCGTGTTGAGATTACGTAGAGGTTGTCGGTGAAAGCCGTACTTCGATAATGGCTAGAGTACATCATCGTTGGCGGCACTTACAGACGTCGTTTTCCTTGTGGAAAACGTCGATGAAGCAGTATCCGCCTCCCATCCCGGTATGCTCTTGAGGGAACCCTAGATTCGATTTACCGGATCAGATGATGGCGGTGCTCTAGCTTCAATTGGCGTTGAATTCTCTCTTAAGGGCATCGTCTTGGAGATTGACCCGGTCATAGGGACTCGTGGCTCGTGGAGATCGACGACGATTCGTCGCTTGGCGATCGTGAGGCGGACGGTGCTCTTCTCGTCGGTGGTGAGCTGTCGGAGCATCCTTCACATGCTATGTCTATCAACCCCGTAGGATCGAAGTGGCATCCCTTTGGACATATGGTTTCCCTTGTTTGTTGACGATGTCCGTAGATATGCGTGTGCCATCCCAGTGATGGGTTGGTCTTCTAGCGTTTTGTATGTATCGTGATGCTTTAGCCTTAAAACAATAGTTGCGGCTTACTATTGTTCGGATTTTCACTCGGTTTTTCTTTAATAAATCAAACAGTTCAAATCCTCCTTGTACCATATTTTCCTAATTAATGAAATAGGCAGCTCCTCTGCGTTTATTTCAAAAACTCCATCCAATCATGCATGCATGCATGCATGCAGGTGGTGCAAGAGGCCACCTTGCAACCCATTGATCTGAACTGTTGTGGCTCGGATCTGAGAGCGAGCGAGCGGTGGTTGGGACCATGGGGCTCGTGTCTCTCGTGTGCGACAGACAGGTAGCCGGAGGCAGCGCTGAGCTGT
Source organism: Bromus sterilis (assembly GCA_950022295.1). Lineage (NCBI taxonomy): Eukaryota > Viridiplantae > Streptophyta > Magnoliopsida > Poales > Poaceae > Bromus > Bromus sterilis. Next base: position 15,513,522 of record OX465596.1, read on the forward strand.
CCTCACATGCCTCGCCGTTCGTACCATCCGGATAAGCACGACATTGCAATCAGCCGGCTGATACGATCCGTTCCTACTCCAGCCCCAGCCAGCATGATGCGTCTACCAACTTGATTCCCCATTTTTGTTTGCCCGATTATCTATCTAGTATCTATCAATCTGCCGCTGGCCCTACGCCTTTCTGCTCTGCTTGCTAGTAGGAGTACTTTCTACGTGCACGTACTTTTCCAACATGGTTAGGTTACGTGTACGTAGTGCATGCGTTCCAGAGCGTTCGAGCCCCCACGACCCGTTGAATTATTCTGGAGGACGACGAACCCCAGGGGAGGGGATTCACGCTAGACCCTAGACAGAAAATATACCATGACATATATAAATAGGCTTGCCGCACCCGGCAGCGATTCAGTAGTACAGTCAAATGTAAAAAAATAGCATAATATAGTTGTGTTTATTAATCTAATATTTTAAGTTTATATCAGCACGTGTTGCCCGCCATACGAGAAGCAATCAGATATGTATAGCTGCTTTGAAAGATGCACAAATGATTTTCACACTGATAAACGATTGAAGACATCACATGCGGAGCAGCATTCTTATAACCCGCGTGATGTCGGGTAATGGTACAAAATTTTATAACCACGAGGAAAAGGAAAGCTAAACACTAAGGACATCACATGTCAAGTCGATACACATGGAGCAGCATTCTTACAACCGCCTTATATTGGGCAGTATAATCATGAGGAAACAATGTTTGAACACTCTTAGTTCTGCAAATAACATACAAGTTTGTAGATAAAATAAGCATGAACTAATCTATGAAAACACGCTATGTAGTTTCATCACTCTGCTCCACCCAAAAAGGCTCTGTGTGTGCGCCACATTGGGTTAATCTTTTTGCAGCTCTACAGGTCCAGTTGGTCAAAGGCAAAACTCTACATCTATATCAAGGAATATATAGTGAAGTATGACTGCTAATATTGAAATAACAAATTTGAACAAAAACAGAAAATATACCATGACATATATAAATAGGCATGTGTTTTTAAGATCAACTTCAGAAAATAGATGGCAATAAGAAGGTACTGAGCACCTGCTATGAAAGGAGAGAACATGTCTTCAAAGTTGAAAAATCATAATTGTTTTAAATGCAAATTAAAAAGGAAAACTACTATAGGCATCCACACCAGGTACCATATAACATGTTTCCGCATACCAACAAGAAACCAGAGAAGTGACCATTTTAATGCCTTATAATGCTGGTCAGGCCAGCAGAAAACTCAACCTCTTACATTATACATCCATCTACAAAGGAAATAAAGTGTACTCATAATGCATAAATTACTGGCTATGAAATTGTTACATGCATTGGCACCGTGTTTCATTTTTTTACCAGACTATAAATTAGTCAGACACGGATGCTAACTTAGCAACCGGCAACATTCAAAATAAAGATAGACATGGCCAGGATATTCTGGTAAAATATTGCGAGCACTTCGGGCTTATATCTAAGATTGATTTCCATGCAGGAGACCAAATAACTAAGAACTGTAAGGTACTAAACTTGCAGCTATGTGTTGTAAAGCCCGAATATAGCAAAAGAAAGATTTTATGATATAGCTATAAAATCTGGGAGAAACAGAATGGCCTCACAATTATAAACAAGACAATAAATCCATAAGTATGCAAAAGAAAGATTTTATATGCATAACTCATGAGATAACCTATGCAAATGAAATAGCCCTATAGCTAAAGAAAGAGAAACCGAGAAAGTCGAAGATTAATTACCAAGAGAATGACATGAGACTTGGAAAGGATCTAGCAAGGAACAGACACCTTTTGTACGATCGTAATCACAACAAAGAGAAACCAAACTGAACGGAAAGCAAATTAAAAATAGCCATCAAGGGTCCATAGTTGATTGCATGGATAGCACGATGAGTAAATCCTAATTATGCAATTCAGAATAAACTGACATTTGGAGCTGCTACCATAGCTCTTAAATTTGACCAAAAAGTGGCTTGATATGCACTGCAGTTTCTGAAACACAAAGTAACAAAGCACAGCAAGCACATGGCAGCAAGAGGTCCATGAACCTACGGCAAAGCAGCAAATTTTTCAGCTCCACAGCTACATAGTCCAACACGGACCAAGCTATCACTACTACTTCCAATTCTCAATCTACCATTCGTACATGCAACAGGCTTTAGATTCCCTTAGAAAAAGAGAGAGAGATCTATATCATTAAATGGTCTCAAAGTTAACCTGTACAGCAACTTGAGCAATATATGTAAACGGTAAACTTTGAACCATACTATTCCAGGCAATGGATAAAAGATCAGCATACATTTACATGTACATTACTTCAAAGAAAAATATCCTATAAGAAAATTGCATTCATAATTTGAGATGATCTTGTAAGTCCAGTAATTAGGCGATATTTGTTTGAAACATAAACATTAATAACCATTGTGTTTGAAACACACACACGTAAATAATATTGTGCTCGCCGCCTCACCGCTAATAGCTACCCAGGATATGCCCAGACTGAGTATGGTTCACGTCTCGTAGCTTCCTGAGCTAGTGGATATTACTGCTGGTCACTGCTCGGCGGTTTTCTGCTCCTAGCTGACTGGACAGTCGTATTGGGGATGTGTCACCCCCAGCACTGGTACTTGTTCGAACCAGTGCTTGGGGTTTGACTACAGCTGTTCAAACCTAGCATGAGTGCGTGACTGAATCGGGAGAGTACATGACAATATGATGGATACAATTCAGCAAGAAAAGAACTCATGACCTGGTCAGGATTGTACTGGACTAGTGGGATACAAGCATACTGCATATGTACATAAGGCACCTATGTGTTAGATCAACCAACCTGCATAGAAGAAGGCATTTGTGTGCTGGCAGACGACACAGGTCCAGGTGAAGCTTAATCAAAGACCTCACCACTATTCAGGGTGGTCGTTAGATGCCTCTGCAGCAAGATTCTACAGGAAAACAGGGGAAGGCAACAACCGTGGTCATAGAGAGTGAATCACAAGCAAGAAGATACATCAGATGCACTTGTCGGTGAGTACTTACCCTGAAGAGCTTGCTGGATCGAAGCTGACCAGTCCGGCGCCACCACTGCTTACCTTGGTCTGGGGTAGATGGGAATGAAACATTAGATCAGATGCTATATAACAAAAATTTATAGTGATAAATGAAGTAGTGGGATTTCTACTATGCTTATATAAGCCTTTACTACTATCCAAAATGGCTTTTAGCAATTATTTTGCAGGGAAACAGTTAAATAAAACTTGTAACATGTTTTGCAGATCAATACACGGGCCACTAAATTACAGTCGCTTAACATTGCTTTCGATGGAGTCTTTTGCAAATATAGGGGTTCTATGTGCGTAAGACTTTGGTGGCAACATTGGTAAGCTCGATTAGACACAAGTAAAGGATTAATAATTGAAGAGAGCATCAAAAGGCCAGATAGATTACACAACAAGATATAGTTAAACAACATCCAACCGAAGTAGAAATTGTAAGCAACATACATCCGGAGCGAACTGGTATTAGCATCCTGGGAATTCAGGTTAGTTCTAGACTGGTTGGATGAATCTGCCTTGCAACATCTGGAGCATTGAATTTTTTTGCAACCTTCTCATAATGGGGCTACAGGCAAGGAAGAAATCAATATTAGCAAAGAGTGTCTTTTTCAAGATTATGAGCGATTCTCAAGATTAGCAAACAAAACCAAGCAAAACAATAATAATAATAAGTCCACACCATCCCCTAACAACACGTGCCCCATTGAAGCCATTCATTTTCCAAGACTAATAAATAGGGGGTTGTACATTTCAAAGTAGAGAATCAAACATGTTCAGGCATACAATTCAAAGTAGATAAAACACATAAACAAATCATCCATTTCCAAGCCTCTAGTGCTTACTCATTCTAAAGTAAAATTAAATATAAGAGCTAATTATATACTTACGCATAATGGTATAGAACTTAGTGAAGCCTGAGCGCCAAGCTACTATAATTGTTTGGACAAATTATGCTCGTAAGATGCTCGTGTGTCAGTGACATGTAAAGCACCCTTGATAGTTAGTTTATAGTAACTGAAATTAATATGTAATATTATCATTATAACCCATATGCCTTCACATAAGATGCTACAATTGGCAAACAGGACCACATAAAAAAACATGGTAAAAATTCAGTTATAGAAAGTATTTTGCAAGAAACCAAATAAACATGTAAATATGCAGTCTGACTACAAATATATTGTAACTATGTATCACGTCGAATCTCTACTCTCATGATGAGAGTCATCAATTAAACCAATTTCCAAACAGGGCCACTTAAAAAAGATTGTATGCCTCCATTCATCTATCTATCACAGTTCGGGAATGAAAAGGATCACACAACATCGGGTGCTCTAATTGGAGTTGCTTAGTAATTTTCCTTGACTTAGGATTACACAACATTGTAAGCAAAGGAAAGGAACATACATATGACACATAATCTGTACTGTACTTGAGAACTAAGCAAGGAAAGAAAACCAAACCTTGAACTCTGGATCAGCGACAATGTACTGCTTCAATAGTTTATCACCAAATGCACGAGAAACAGCAAGAACGCCACCAACACGCCACGTCCCTGCAAAAAAGGAAAAGTTAATAAACAGAAACAATGTTAGCAATGAACACTCCTTTTTTTATTAGAAATGGGGAAATCCCCAGCCTCTTCATCAATTGATGCACACAACTTAAATTATTACAAGATTCAGGATAATGAACACTCCTGAAGTAGAGAGTTTTTTAGGCCTCATAAAAATACCACCCCACATCACAAAGCCTCTAGCTTCCTCAATTCTCTGTCTCTCATCTGTCTGATCAGGTTTGTGATCCCTGGAAACCGCAATTGTTGAAGTGGTGGGATGCAGAAAACATCATGATCATCTAACGCAAGTGAAATGATATTAACATGAGATCATGTTATGCAGTCAATTTCAACTTCCATGTACCCATAGAGAAAAACCACAACAATATGAACTTTCCAATGAAACCAATAAATGCATTACAGACATTGGACTTACCCTTCCCTCCTTTAGAAACAACAGCTCTAGAATCACCAACATTTGCAACCACCAAGCAACCACCGACAAGAATAGCTGTTGAGGCAGTTGAGCCAGCAGCTCTGGTGTGGCTACTATCAGCTTTCAGAAACTCTGAATCGGTATGATTGAATGTTTCAGCTGCAGAGAAGGAACAGAAGGAAATCAGGATCACCCTCTACCTGGGTAGAGATACTTTGGTTCAGATAGTTTATGCATGATAAGCATACCAATAACAGCCTTTGTATCTGTCATGAATTGTGGATGCTTGATTAAATTGCTGAAAAGGTGCTTCTTCACATATTCAGCTGCGCGAGTACCGCCATGACCTATAGGAAAGTCAACTCTACTAATTAGCTCACTAACAAACATAACTGATCAAGGAGCTACTGACATTTGAAAACCCTGAACAATTAATTAATAAAACCCGGCAAAAGGCAATCCATACAATCAAATACGGTAAACAACCCGACTGTCTCTCCATCAACATCATCGACTCTTGTCTCGTAGAAATCCTCCATTTATGCCCTTTTCCCAGCACAGCTTGCAAACCCATAACTGAACTTCCCATTTTCACTGCAGTGGCAAGAGGGAAAGAAAACAGTGAACAGAAAATCCAAATTCATGACACCCGTTGTACATCATTCCTTGAATATGTCAAACTTTTTAATCGCAGCTACTTTGTGCACCCCAATATATGAAAACAAAGATTGTTGAATTAACATTTTGGATTTAGCCACGTTTTGCCTTCACCTTATCAGATTTTCTTCCAAAGTACCAAAAGCACGTATGGGCAAATTTGTGGAGTATTTTACATTACATGGTAAAGTATCTCGCATAGAAATGATTAGACGTGACATAGATTTCCAACTGCTACAATAATTATTTGATGACACTATTAGTATATCTCCCACTGTGACACCTTTAATTACAGTTGATTCAAAACAGTGTACACGAAGGTGGTGAATTAGCTACAGAAATACGTAATACTTCTGTTCATACAACGACCAAATCAGATCGATATATTATTTCCTAGGTCCTCACGGCAAGAGTTCTTGTATGGCAAATACGACCCCTCAAAAATTCAGTACCCAAAACAGGACCGAATTATCACGACACTAAGATCACCACGAATTTGCTTCTGACTAATTAGACAGATCCAGTCGAAAAGGCACTCGTAACTCAGGTCCCAGACGAATTCGCATGTGCTCACTCGGCGCCCAGGCCGTCAGGCATGGCAGACGCAAGAGGCAACCCCACCACGGCACACGCTACCGTCACCAGCTACGGATCTCTCCTCCTCGCGCACACAAATAGACTCTACCGAGCACGAATCAGCGAACCCCGTAGTGAGAGAACCGAGCGCACGCCAAGCAAACAGACGCGTGGGTCGAAGAAAGGGTGGCTCACCTGATCCCGCCGCCGGTGACCGGCGCGTCGTCGCCCCTGAACCCCATCAGAGAGCACCCCTCGTCCTCCGCGCGGCACCACCAGCAGCCCGACCGGACGGCGAGCAGGGACAACGAGGCGTCCACAGCAGATATCCAACCCTAGACCGCAAAAAGAAAAGAAAACGGCGCCATCAGAAGACCACCACACGCATCTTAACCAAGCAAGGCCGGAGGAAAGTGCACATACATGTGGATCGACGACGGGGAAGGAGACGAGAGGACAACGACCGGATGCGGGAGAGGAGTTGCGTACAAAAGAACAAAACGACCGCATCAGATAACCGGCACACGCATCTTAACCAATCAAGGACAGAAGAAATCGACCAAACCTGAGGATCGACGACGGGGAAGACGACGAGCCGGCGGCGACCGTATGCGGGAGATGAGGAATTTAGGGTGAAATGGCTAGGGTTCCAGCCGGGCGAGCATACCCGATCCCCTTTACACACATGACCGTCCATAGACGAAGCGCCACGCAAATGAGATGAAAGACGATCTCGCCCTCGACGGCCACACAAAATTACAGGCGGTGGCATGCCGACGCGGTGAAAAAGAGTCACACATCGACAGGGCACCCATACAGTCACTGAAACCCGGGCCCCATCTTTACAAAACCCCACCGGTCATGGAGGTAAATGGACGCAGAACGGATGGAAAAACAACACGCACTATTCATTGATTGTCCCATCAACTTGATCCAACGGCCAGGCTCAATTCATCTCCACATCTAACGGGCAGGATCCGTTTGGACGGCTAATCTGACGGCTAGGAATGCAAGTGCCCTGAGAAGGCTCCATTTTGCTTGCGGTTCTAACAATGGGATATGCGGATGAGACCGTGACGAGATGAATGACGCTCAAAGAGCCATTCCGTTCACGAGGTACTACTACAATATTATCATCATTCGATTTGAACCCGTCATGCTGGCTGGAGTACGTTGGTTGCCTTCTCCCTCCATCAACGACGACTCACTCAACCAAAGTACAGCGAAATCGAGCTCGAGGTTGGTTGAGCGATGCTCATCAAGCCCCTCCCTCACGATATGCTTGTTTACGTCTGGCTTAGCTTAATCAACTCAGGTCCTCCTCCCTGGAACCAGTAGCAGTTCCGTTCTAATCATTATCTCAAGGTACGTCCAATCCACGGGCTTAATCAAACAGATCCATTGATTGAAACTCCGGGTGACGCCGGAAAACGGCGGCGGCTAGCCCGGACGACCGCCACCACACGTATGGGTACGCCGGCGGCCGCGCCGTCCCGAGAAAGAAAGGTTGGCTGGCGGGTACGTGAACCATCATGGCGTCGGAATTTCTGGTGAGAGAGAGGAGAGATGGGGAGAATTCTGAATTATTATTATTTGGGGATTCTGCAACTTGTGGCGCGGGTGAGATGGCCGGTGGTGGCGGGAGATACGAGAAGATACGGCAGGTTTGGTTTGTTTGGCCGACCGTTGGCGAGAGGGATGGGATGGGAGGTGCCGTGCCGCGGCGTGCGCAACTACGTCAAAATCACATCACATCACATCACCACCGCCAGTGAAAATGAGATAATGGAAAGGAATCCTACGTCTACAAGACAACAGTGAATGCAAGACGGCAATCGTCTCGTCGGGACCAGAAGAAGAAAGCCAAGGGAGGAGAAGAATCGTGAAATTTGTGGACAGACAAACAAAACCATGGCTCTGCTGCCATCCAAGCTGGCAAATCTGAGATTATACTAGTACTACTACATGACTGCTTACCTTTCAAACCGATAGGTCCACGTGATTGATTGTGCATGCCGATTGCCAAATGCTTAACCGGAGTGAATTCGGTTCAGGTTACGTCAATCATAAGAGCATCTTTACCGCTTGATCCTTAAAGCAGACCCACATTCGTCTTCGGATAAAAAAAGAAAATTTCTACGGTATATGATGATATAAGAGGAAAGTTGTATCGTTTGGATGATTCAACGATTCGAATTACATAGGCCTTACTTAAACCCAATGACATAATGGTTTAAAAAACGGTCATCCAAAGAAAATAAAAACGGTTCAACGGATAATGATATTTAAAATTTTAAATTTTATTGATTTAATAGCAATTAAATAAATGTCAAAATAATTTTTATAATGTAAAGGCCCTTCGGGCCTTCTTACGATACAGGTGACATCAGTATATACTGGTCCGACGGACAGTCCATATTCACTTGATGCACCATAAAAAGACTCTAAAAAAAACAATCCACAAACACTAATGCAAAATCGGTCATCCAATATTAAAGGTCACATTGTGTGCTTTTCACTAGCTTCGGTGCTTCCAGCGGTCCTTCCTTTTCACTAGCTTCGGTGCTTCCAGCGGCGAAGAAGCTTCAGTGCAGCTCCAAACCAACGAGACAGATCAGTCGTCTGCACCAAACCGCGTTCATCCGCCAAATATTCCTCGTCGGTGCTACACCGAGTCCTTGTACTTGTATGATGTACAAGGGCAACGCCGACCAATGATGCTTCGGAGGGAAGGGAATACCACCCTCCGCCTCCCCGACCAAGCGGCTAATCGGTCGATGACGAGCCTTCCAAATCTGGCTTCAACGGGAGGGGAGAAGTGGTAGCCTTCATGTGATACAAGCCGGTGCATAGCCCTCCGGTGATGAGAGGTGCTACCCGTAATCACCGCCTAGGTAGCCGCTACACACGGCTTGTGTAGGAGAGCTGCTATCTGTAATTGATGTTGCTCGTTTGGTGAATCAACCTCTATCCCACAAGATCCTAGAGCTCGGTGTCATGACGGAGTTGAAGGAAGAAAAACTGGAATGGGCGGTGCGTGGTGTGTTCCACGGTCATGTGAGGGTTCGTTTAAATAGTGAGCACCGGCTAGGGGAACGAAAGATTCAGTTTGAATCCGAGGCACCGGAGTGGGTTTCTCAACCGCCGCGATGCCGACATGTGAAGGGCGGGTAGCCATCCCATCGCATCTCTTCGACATTGAACGGATGCGGGAGGCTCTCGGCTGGCGAGCTGTCTGTCCTTCCAGTGAACGGTTGTGATGGCACTGACTGAACATCAGAGTCGATCGTAGTAGTCGGCCGTGCATGCACTCATCCTGCATTCAATGCTAGCTACCTCCATGAATGTGTGGCGACATCTTCGCGCAGGGAGGATTTTTGGCGCGAAGAGATTTTGGGTGGGATATGGGTGTTGGGTGAGGGAGTTTTGTCCGAAATCCCGCAAAGTCCTCCTGGTTTAGATCAAATTTGCGAGAAAACAAACATGTAGACCAACCCGCGTATGGATACATGGTCACGTTGGATGATAAAAGTGGTTCAGACATACCAATCTAAAGTGATGGGAAAGGTTTAAGGATCGGCTTTGAAAATGCCCTAAACGCAATTATCACCTTTTTTAGACTGTATTATCCTTGTTTACATGACTAAGAGCATCTTCCAAAGAAGATGTAAAATTTGGTGTCCAAAAGTGATTATAGGACAGGAGATAAAAGGCTTTTTGGGCATCATTTTTTTCAAACATGAACATAAATGATTGCATAGTTTCAAAATTTGAATGTAAATACAAATTTGCAAGATTTAAGCATTAAAATGATATGGTATCATTGTACAATAGATCACCACATAATTACTACTCCCTTCTACAATAGACCATCACGGAGAAGACATCTTTGTACGCACATGATGTGCCTTGAAGTCATCATCGTCCAACTTGATGTCGATCACCCCTTCGTTGGAGGGGTCCGCCTCATGGTCATTCCTGTAAACAGCTTCACCTCATGTCCTCATCCTCCTCGATACCGTAAATGAATTCACCAACCTCGACTGTCGCGGGCAACAATTGGAATGCGGTGCGAGTGAGGCGAAAATCAAGGCGGATCTCGAGGGATTGGTTATAGTTGATTGATGCGGTGGCGATAGAGGCGTGGGTGGCTGAAATTGAGGCATCGTCGGTGGGTGATGATGCAATTGTGGCGGAGGGAGGGGATGGACTCCAACGCACTGTTAGAGGTTAGGGCGACGTTTTCTTGCGGCAACCCTAGTGGTATTGGAAATATGCATTTGCGGGAACTAAAATTTATCGTTGTCCAAAAAAATTCATCAAATGCAAATAGGGCGTCTATTGAAGTATTATTTTTAACACGGAATGCCTTGAAAGGCAAATTTTAAGGGACCGGCTATATGTCAAGCAACTGGAAAAAACAATCTAGATCTGTCGTTTTTTTGGTGAACGTTAGAGCTTAAACGAACGAGTTAGATCGCATCTTCCACCTTCAACCGTTTCTTTCTTTTTTTTCTTGAAAACAGAGCACCAACCACCCAGCGAGCCACCAGACCGCCTACCTCCGCCGCTCATTGTTGTTACCGCTATCGCGCCTTCCTAGTCGCCTCCCACCCTGCACCGTGCTGGCCTCACCTCCGACTCTCCCTCTAAAGTCCGATGACCTCCATCCCCGATGCCGGCGAACCTCCCCCCCCCCCCCCTAAGATAGATACCCGGGTGATGCTCTCCGGTGAATCACACCCGTGCACCTTAAAGATAAACCTAGGGGATGCTTAGTCTTCGACGAGCACGGTGCTGGAACCGATTGAACCTGATTTTTTTTCAAGTGATTTTCATTTAGCTATTATTAGATTGTCAATATGGTTAAAAAAATCATCATCAGTTGAAGATGCTCTAGTCACATATTTAGTACAGTGACGTAAACAGTCTTGCAACAGAGCTATTTTCAGTGTTAAGATTCTCGCTCAAACAACGACACCGCCATAACCAAATGGACGTCTCCAGTGTGAAGTAGAACGGCTATTGACGAAACGAGATTGCTAAATCTCAATCGATCGAGTTTTAACCAAATCTCAGTCAATGGTATATTCTTAGGATCTCATGTCAAGATGCATGCATTTTTTTTTCATTCTTGCATATTATGTTTACTTAATTTAAATTTAGTTAAGTTTTAATCGATTGAGACATAATCATGCATTGGCGAAAATGATGAACAGGAGAAGCATTAGGCCTACCTAACGTTGTTGTATTCATCTTCTCAACAATAATTGTAATTTTCAGCACTGCCACTGATCTATCACGCATAATTTTCTGAACTTTAAGCCAAAAATGTTGGTTCAAACGTTAAACACAAGCGGATAAACAACACCACAGAAGCGCTGCCGTCCTCGTCACCAAGACAAGAAACAAACAGCAAACCAGCTAGCCCGCTCCTCCTCCTCCTCCCTCCCTGGCTGTCACGCCACGTCCTCGTCACCCGTCGTCTTCCTTCCAGAACCGCCTGCGCCTCCCCTATCCTCCCTCCTCCACCACGGCTTTCCCCCTATAAGACTCTTCACTCCCCCCCACTGCGAGCCTCACACAGTCACACACCATCTCTCTCCGTTCCTTTCATTCCAGCTCAGGCGAGGCGAGCAGAGCGGAGCAGCGAGCGAGCGAGCCATGGAGGGCAAGGAGGAGGACGTGCGGCTGGGGGCGAACAAGTACTCGGAGCGGCAGCCCATCGGCACTTCGGCGCAGGGCACGGAGGACAAGGACTACAAGGAGCCCCCGCCGGCGCCGCTGTTCGAGCCCGGGGAGCTCAAGTCCTGGTCCTTTTACCGCGCCGGCATCGCCGAGTTCATGGCCACCTTCCTCTTCCTCTACGTCACCATCCTCACCGTCATGGGCTACAGCGGCGCCACCTCCAAGTGCGCCTCCGTCGGCATCCAGGGCATCGCCTGGTCCTTCGGCGGCATGATCTTCGCCCTCGTCTACTGCACCGCCGGCATCTCCGGTACCCTTCCTCTTCTTCCTTCTTCTTGCAGCTTTATCTCTTGTTGTGGTGTGGTGGTGCTAATGGAGGGATGGATGGATGCAGGCGGTCACATCAACCCGGCGGTGACCTTCGGGCTGTTCCTGGCGCGGAAGCTGTCGCTGACGAGGGCGGTGTTCTACATCATCATGCAGTGCCTGGGGGCCATCTGCGGCGCCGGCGTGGTGAAGGGTTTCCAGCAGGGGCTGTACATGGGCAACGGCGGCGGCGCCAACGTGGTGGCGCCCGGCTACACCAAGGGCTCCGGCCTGGGCGCCGAGATCATCGGCACCTTCGTCCTCGTCTACACCGTCTTCTCCGCCACCGACGCCAAGAGGAACGCTAGGGACTCCCACGTTCCCGTGAGTAGCTTCACCAGTAAAGATTCCTTCAAGATTTCCTTGCCGTGCTTAATAATAATTTATGATGGAACATGAACAGATCCTGGCCCCGCTGCCCATCGGGTTCGCCGTGTTCCTGGTGCACCTGGCCACCATCCCCATCACCGGCACCGGCATCAACCCGGCGAGGAGCCTCGGCGCCGCCATCATCTACAACCGGGAGCACGCCTGGTCAGACCACGTGAGTGAACCGAAACTGAAACCTAACACCCCTCCTTTCTCTCAACCTGAGAACATGGCGATTGTTTTTTCTGCAGTGCTAGTAGTAATTGTTTGCAGTAGCTTAAAGTTGGTGATGCAGACACATATCTGCCTCTAGCACACCTACCTAGCTCTATAAGAGTAGTAATTAATTACCCGATGTGAAATTGGGAAGCTTAATCTGATGAACTGATGTGACACTAGCAGCAATAATTGAGCTGGTATATCATCTGCTAGTTGTTTAAATATGGGAAAATATAAGTCTACCCTCATCTGAAGGGAATTGCCTCAGGGTAGCACGCAACTACTGACTGCCTTGTGGGAGTTGGACAGTGACTTGAGTGTAGATTATCAGATTGCATGATAAACATCCATCATTATCTAGGAAATGAATAATAGTGTCCTTGCAAACAAGTGCTAACAAATTTCTCCAATATTTGCAGTGGATCTTCTGGGTCGGCCCCTTCATCGGCGCGGCGCTGGCGGCCGTGTACCACCAGGTGGTGATCAGAGCGATCCCGTTCAAGACCAAGTCCTAAGCTTTGCTGCTGATGCCAATCCGAAGAGCAGAGCAAGCTGCGTTTGCTCTGAACTGAAGGGGAGGCTCTCTTCCTCATCCGTGTCGCCGTGGAACTCCAATTTGTCTTCCAAAAAAGTTTGATGTACCATTCAGTACTCTGTATTCCACCTGAACCCACCAGAACTTGTATGTAACCTCATCATCACATCCGTGCCGCTGCCGAATCGAGTCAAGTTATCCATTTATTATGCGCCCCGTTTTCGGAGTTCAGCTCGGCTGCCATCTTCTTTTGCAATGCACCCTAAAGATAGATAGATAGAAGTTTCGGTGCGCCACATGACATGACATTGGCGGTACAAGGAAACTCGGGGCTCTGTTCATCGTCAGTGCGCGCCATGTCGCCATGAACATGCACCCTATGCTACCTGCCAGGCCGTGGCTGGAGCAAAGGACAATGATGTGATGATCCATGGAGCCACCCCACCCTACCCGTTGGCAAGTAGCGGCATGGCGTGGGGCGTGGCCGCCACTCTGGAGTCTGGTCCTAGTAACGTAAACGCTACCCTACAACTACAAGCAGACAACACCGTGGCGGACGCCGTGCTGCTTGTTTGCTTGTTCCTGCGTGGTAGAGTACTACCAAGTACCAGCTGGAAGCGCCGTTTAGCCAGCCAGCCGCGAACGGTATGTACGCAGGAGGTTGCCAACCGGTGCGAGTGGCAGATGCGGGTAGGGTACACCATCATCTCCGTTTTTGCCTGCATCACATACAGGTCACAGGTAAAAAAAATCATCATCTGCATATCGATTGGTACTCTGCACACCCTATAGCTTGTTGGGGTGAAACGGAAGGTATGCTGTTTGATTGCCCACTTATATTTAGGAGAAAACGTAAGGTATAGTGTTCGGTTACATGCATCGCATGCGGTGTGGTAACCTTCTCATCGATGTGATGATTTTATCTGCACACTAAAGGTAGGCGAAATTAAGCGCGCACACACACACAAATAGGTAGCCGATAAACATAGTATGACAGTTAAACAAAAAAAAACAGTTTTGATCCTAACCAGTACGCCACTTAAACAAGTAACCACTCCGGTGTTTCTGGACATTCACGATAGGCATCGTCGTGCTTGTGGCACTTGATGACCATTTTAATGCCATCATGGTTGAAGACGATGACCTTGAGCGTGTCGGAAGTAGCCAGCTTGAAGGTCAGCATGTATCTGATCTTGATCTTGTGGATGGCAGCGATAAAATTCTCACCACTTACCCATGACCGCTATATAAATAACCACCCTAACGCTCACTACTTACCCACCACCAGATTCGGTCATCCTTCTTTCACCTATCCATCGCCATGACCTCCAACCTCAACCTCTTCCTTTGGGGCATTGGATGGAGGGCTTTTTTCCTTGGATCCTCATAAGTTGACCGCACCAAGTTCGAGAATACCATGAAAGTATGCTCGAACTTCATCAACATCCAAGACATGCGCAAGAAAGCCATCAATGTGGTAATATGAGGTATATGTCGAAGGAAGGGGGAATCATGATTCCAGACCCAGTGAAGGGCGATCAGTTAGTGGACATCCTACGTTGAACCATGAATCGGGAAGATTCCGACGACGCTGGACAGAGGGCAAGATAGGGCTCCTCAAGATCAGTGTGCCGCAACATTCTGGGCTAAGACGTTGCCACCGTCGGAGGACGACAACGGCGTGGTGCAGACGATGGTCAGGCCGCCTAAGGCAGGTGACGCCATCGGTGTTGACTAAGAAGATGAGCACGTGGAAAAGGAAAAGAAGATGGCTACAGTCCCCATCACTCCAAGTGGCTCAAAGGTCACCCACGACTAGGATTAGGTGCTTGTAATGACACCCTTGATGTAATCAAAAAGCACCGTTAAAACCCTAGAATGCATTGATGCAGAACCAATAGATTCAAGGGTTCATAGACTGTGTTTTTCCTAAAACATTCCCCAAAACAAATAGCTCCATTTCTTCTCGCCGGAGCTTGATTTGGTCTAATGCTAGCAACGAAACACATCCCAAGCCAAGGGGGGTGAATGAATGAATACGAGGAACCCGACGTTCGAGCCTGGCGAAATCCCTCGGTATAACCCAACCGGTCCGTGAAAACTAGCGGTCCCTGGGAACCCCCCTGGCCCCTGATGATGAAGTGATGGCCACCGCGCCAGCTCAAGCTGTCGGACCGATCTGGGAGCTGGAGCAACGGTTCTAGATCGCCAGGACAACGGCCTTTGTTACCGCGGAAGCAAAGGCAACATTATTGTGCATAGATGTAACTTGCACGAACACAGCTACGGGGCTGGAGTAACGCAGATAAGTTCCATGTACACCGACTCAATATGGACAGCTGCACGGTACATCCGAAAGTTACACCAGTAGTACATTTGAAGCAATTTAATTTAACCAGGGACCATACTCTTTGTAGAATGAGTTTTCCATGCTAACTTGGCTCGCCAGCTGATTGCTGTTGCCAAGTGCTTCCAGTATGCAGTTAACTAGCAGCCGGGTGGAGGTAATGTGTCTGTTACAAAGAATTTGGCTCAACTGTTTCTCCTGTGCAAAATATTGGCTTTTTACTTGAGAATTACGTATGTACAACGGCGCATCAGGACGCCAAGAAAAACAATTAACATGTAAAAGGCGGGTGCCGAACTCCCTCTGGCTTCTTCAGTCTCAGTATACAGTCTTGTCATTTCGACACATGTTAGCACGCCAGTCGTAGTATGCAACACCCACTTTGTTCCGCCTCAAAGGGATGGATGGGCTGCGATCCATATCACAGAAGAATTCGTAAGAACTATGGTCAAGTACGTGTGATGTTTGAAAAGCAAAGGCTCCGATGTGGATTTTCCAGCTCATAAATTGACAGAAGGGCGCACATGATTTAGTAGATTCTATGCGCTACAATCAGGTGCAAAGCTAAAGGCCTAGCCACATAATAATACTAGCAAATGACGGGGCACTAAAAGTCATTAATCAGTAGGGACTGCAACCTCATAAGACAATTAGAGATGAAATTGTGGTTTTTATGTCTTCATGCATTAAAAATCTGATTCAATAATTATACAAGCACAGAAGGATATTTTGAGTCATGTACACTTAGCCGCTATCACGGTAATAAAACCATTTGTGCATTTAGTTGTGAGTGCTAGAATATGTGTCACACAACATCGAAGCTGCAAGGGATCATGGCTTCATGTAATTGAATGCAGATGGATCAACTAAAAACTGTAAGATCACGACAAGAGTTCATACCTTTGTCTATCTGTGGGGATGACAACAAAGACTCCATCCATCTACACTTGTTAGCTTCAAAATAAATCAATGATATTTCCAGTAGTCATATTATGATACAGTTCCAGCCACTGAATGGCCAAAGCAGCTGAAAACCACTCAGTTACCCTGCCAAGCTCCAAAAAAATTCACTTGGCCTATCGTTGGTGATTAGTTATCATGCTTCAGTCCAAGGTGGGGAGAACCAGATGTGAAGTCTAGTGAAGGATTTGGCTTCACATGACGACTCATATGTTCAGAAGGAGACAGTCTATCACGCAAATCAAAAACGTTTCCAAGCCTCTTTCCAAATTGAGGGCTCTGAATGTTAGCTTCAGATACTATCCTCTCCTGCATCCCCTGCGAGACTTGATGCCCCCGACCAAATTGCCCAAGGTTACGATCTGTGGGCCGATTGGGGAAGTGATCATCTGGGCCTCTTGATGCGATTGCAAATCCTTCGTTGCTGTAGGTTGGTTGCTTTGAATGGTTAAAGGGAATAGCACCATTACCACCAGACAGGGGAGTGGAAGCGCCTGAAAGGGTTCTGGGGCTCGAAATTGGAGAGGGTGACATTCTGCCATTTGTATGTTGGGGAGACCTAGACCTTAGTAGAGGACTTCCACATGGAGAAACTGGACAGGATATATTGCTCCGTATATGGATATCGCTGCAAAATAAACAACAATATGAGGTGCCAAGATAAATAAAGTTCACACCAGAATTCCAGGCAAGCATGAGGTTAGCTGTACACTGCACTAAAAGGCGGTCACCTAGGTGCTAGCTGTTCCATCTTGTGTCCAGCACACCTAGGCGTCTGCTTAACAAATAGTCCACATTTAGGGTGCTACCCTGCGTCCTATAGTCTATTAGTACATTGACAGTACAAAACCGTACGGCTTTAGTTTGCATAGCTGCTTTAGTTATCGGTTACTGGTTTATTGCAATAACATTTAGATCTTTGGACACCTTGATGGTGTCGGTGTGTGTTTCTAAAGTAAATAAGCAGAACTTGGGAAATGTTGTACCTGTTTTTTGAAGAAAATTTTGCACCTCTTCTCTGGTAAATTGTCTGACCCTCCAATCCCAATGACGAGATATTTGTTGTATGTCCAGCCACCTACAAGATCAGTGGAAGCCTAGCAAAGTGAGAAGACCACAAGAATGATAAAAGAAGACACTGAGTCATCCACGATACATCAGTTAAAAAGAAGTAATGTTACCCTAGAATTCGGTCTACAAGATATAACAGCCAAATGTTCCAAAGGATCAGAAATGACAGATTTCTCAAGTCGGACTCCATATTGTATGAATCGGTGTTGCAAAAGCTCCATTGCTGTCGGCCGTTGAGAAGGATCACGTTGCAAACACTTCCTGATGAAGTCCTTGCACTGCTCTGATAGGTGATCTGGTATTGGTGGAAGTTCCTTGCTATTTCCAATCTTGAACATCGCAGCAATCTGTAGGTGAGAAAATCGGGGAAATATTTGATGATTACTTAACTTCTCATGACCAACCAAAAGAGGAAGGATCTCCATGTTTCACAAAATTACATGCAAGCAAATGAGTTTTCAGAGTTTCCACGTCAAGCCAGTCATAAGTTCTTAAACAAAGAATGAAAAATAAAGGTGTCATATCCATTCATCTGTTGTGGACAAAAAATTAGTTGTTTTCCCAGTTTGTTTCCTTTTTCAGCATATTTTGCCATACGATCCCAGTTTACAGGACTAGTTATGTTGGGTAAGAGTCTCAAGGCTGAGCCCCTTGCCTATCTCCAAGTAACAGCGTAACAGAAACGGGTAGCTGCTTCATTTGTGTTGGAAACTGGTAGGAGTTTCAAGAAGGAAACAGTCTGCAGAAAAATTTCCTTGTTTTTTATATATAATTTTACATCAATGGCCTGTTATGTGCAGAAGGTGCGAAAACCAGACAATATGTGCAGGAAATGGTTTCACTACACCTTTCACAGTACTAGTATGTCATAGTCTATGTGAGAAAAGTTATTTCACTGAAATGATATGCACATCACTCCGAAAAGCTTGCTCATTCTAAGGAAAACTGGGGTGGGGGGGGGGGGGGGGTGGGGTGCTTCCAGAACACAGTTAAATTATAAAAAAACAGTCATCAACTGTTTGTTTTAATCGACTTGAAAGGTGTTCTTAAAGCTTAAAAGCATGTGTAGCACACAGATGAAGCAAGAAATATACTCCCTCCGATCCATAATAAGTGTCGCACATTTTGTACTAAGTTAGTACAAACTTTGTACTAGATGAGTGACACTTATTATGGATCGGAGGGAGTAGCTTGCAACTCACACTAGCCATCTGATATTATAGGACAAATATAAAGTGCATCTTTGTGGTAGAATACTGACCCCTTCGTACTGGCTCCATGGGGGTTTTGAGGTAGCCATCTCCAGGACAGTGCATCCTAAACTCCATATGTCAACCGCTAGATTGCAACCACCATTTGAACTTTTTATAACCTGCATGTGTGTTAAGTATAAATTTTAACTACAAAAAAATATACACATGAAACTCAACTTAAAAATATACAAAGGTAGCATAATATTTTCAAGACTACCTCTGGAGCCATCCAATATGGACTACCCTTAAATGAAAAAGGACATTGATGCCCATTGATCTGGGAAAAGGTACCAGGAAGACCCCATTAATACAACATAATCAATGAAATACATTTATTATCGTATAACAGAGGTCATTTGTGACCAGAAAACTTACATGTTTAGCCATTCCAAAGTCTGCAAGCTTAACACGACCGCTAGGATCTACTAGTATGTTTGCACCTTTGATATCCCTGCATGTTGTGTAGAGTGATTTCAGTACACCAAAGTTCCACTAATGCATAGAGCCAAAATGCAACCAAAATCAAATGAATGCTACCTATGGACTGTATTCTTCGCATGCAAATAAGCTAAGCCCGAGAGTATCTGCTGAGTGTAGCTGCGTATAGCTGGTTCACCAAGCTGCCCATACTCTTGTAGAAGTTTATGGATAGATCCACCAGAAACATACTCCAAGTATATATATAGTTTGTCATCAACCTGCTTTGGGGCATAAATAATGTAAAGTCATGCCCAAAAATGAAGAAGTGACACATAAAGTGACCCAGAAAAATACAGGTATAATCCTCTGAATACAGGGAAGGATAGCAGTACAATTAGAAAGCAAGGAATACCAAGTGTAAGTAAATAGCAATTGAAGGCAACAGTTTATACCGTTTCTGAGCCATAGTATCGTACAATATTTGGATGTTGTAAGCGGCTTAAGAGTGATACTTCCTGAGAAAGAAAAGAATAAATGATACATTGAATGGAAAATGATAATAAATAATGTGATTTTTTTGCTGATGTGGTAGTGTAGATGCAAGCACATTTTAGAAACCATACCTGCCCCAATTGCTTTGCGCTTTCCTTTGATTTAGGATCGTCCGAGAATAGGGTCACCTCTTTCATAGCACACATTTCACCGCTATCACTGGTATAGATAGTGAAACCAAAACAGGGGGAAAGGACTGAGGAATCAGGACATGATTTGAACAATCAAATGGTCACCATATAGTACTAGCAAGGAAACCATGTGATGCTATATATCAAGAAAAGGCATACAACATGTTTGCGAGGCTAGTTGATTTATTAAGCTGGGCTAGAGTATCTGTGAAATTCATTGTAGATCGAGGGATTTTTGCAGAACAGATTTAAGTGGGTGGTGACCGATCACATTTTAATCTTAGGCGTCGGTAGAAAATTATCCAAAGTTGAAAGGACCATCACCGATCAACTGGTTTCTTTATTATAGGAGTAAAGATAAAGATTTAAGCCGCGTGAACTATATAATTGTGAAAAAAAATGGTCAATAACTATACTAACTTCTCTTGTACGCCATACTGTGCTTTAACACGCCACCCCAGTATGGCAACTAGAATTCAGTGACTTATGAGTCTGAATACAAGGGAGTCTACCATTAACATAAGATAGCAATATCATCTGCCCTTCTGCAAATGGTAACTTCTCAGTGCTAAGGATGTCCAATTCTAAGTATCATATCCACTAGGCGCGGAGTTTATGCAAGTTATAGATGGGCATGATTTGAATGACTGTTACTTACTACTCCCTCCATTCCTTTAAGGTAGGCATTGAGTTTTTATGAGCAGAAGGGACTAATTTAGTGCTAAACCTGCCAAAATTACAACCAAGTCCCGCATTCGTGCTCCTCTATTGAGAAACCATATTAAATAAGCTATGACCGATTTCCCCAGCTTCGGTGCTGGCCTTTAGTGCTGCTGAACCGTTTGTTTCTCTCATTTCAAATCCCACATGCATGCTAATAACTGCACAATCCTAGAGAGATGATTACAGGGTGTTTATGTGGTGGGCTAAAAACTGCTCAAATGTGTGCATTACCAAGGGTAAAAGGGTCCAAAACTGCTTCTTCTAAGCCCTCCTTTGAGGAACGGAGGGAGTAGTTTTTAGCCCCTTGGTGGAAACAATGAATGCCATGTGCCACACCATAAATTTATATGGACGCCCTAGACACTTAGTCTTAAACGAGAAAAGTTGGCACGATACTACAGTGCTTATCTATACCTCTTAAATAACAGAAACATTGTATGAGACAATATGAAATCAAATGAATATAAGAGTCCATACACACAAAGAACTTGCAGAAAATTAAGATAACCAGAACTGAACAAGTTATGCGAGCACCTTAGCATACTCTAAATCATGCTTAAAGTACATGTACATTAAGTCATACAATGAAAATTTGAAGCTTCATATGTAGGGAAACAGTATACCTGTTAAAGCCAACATATACATGACCAAATGTCCCGCGACCAAGCAGCTTCCCCTTCTTCCATCGTGATCCAGGACTTGGTGGATTCTCTGTTCGGACAGGACTACGAGGTGCTGAAATAGGACTAGCCGGCGTGGACTTGTTTGGAAAAAATGAACTATTAGAGATGCTCAATGGTGGAAGGGGCAATCTGTGGGTTTGCTTCTTCTTCCCTCCATCATTCTGATTTGCTGGAGATTCAGGTGCCATCCCTCCAGACCTCGTGTGTAATGGAGAAACATTTCCACTGTGCACCCTGGAACTAGGGCCAGGACTTGTCATTCTTGGGCTAGGAATCGGTGAACACTCTGGACTACCTCTGCTGGGCTGCCAGAAAAGCTGGGCTAGCATATCACCACCCACCGAGTTGTGACCAGATGTTTGCCCTGAACCTGGACTGGAGCATTGACCAGAGCCAAGGAAAGTAACATCTGCATGAGGCTTCACTGCCCAAAAGGCTGAAGTGGGAATATGATCCGGACATATTCGTCTTGGACTTCTAGAAGGACTTGACATCAGACTATTCGGAGCACTCTCCAAGATTACCGGCCGAGGACTATGTAGATTGGATTGGTGATTGTCAGCTGCAATACCTCTGGGTGATGTGGACAATATATTGTTAACAGGGAACTGATTAGCTGTCTTTGTCATCTCCTTGGTATTCTTGGTGGTGATAGTACCAGGGCGCTCTTTGCGCACATTACTTCAGGGTTGAAACAGAGTAAAATATATGTAAGAGCAAGTTTGAATGAAGAGGGACAAAATTAATGCATTACAATAAGGAGCATACCTTGACTTGCTCTTGGAAGCAACATTTGTTATGTTCTCGGCATCATTTCCAACAGGGCTTGGAAGCTGTGAATCTCCACGATCATCACTATCAACAGAGCAGTTGCTAGAGACTGATGCAATCACTATCTCTGACCTTTTCTGAGGCCTGTTAGGTTTAGGAAGTGGCAGAAGCAGTGGTGGTTTGCCACGTTTTTCTAATATGGGCCTTGATTCAGTGACATCAGAAGCGGTGCGTGTCACTGGAGGACGTGATCCAGGAACAGGAAGTGGCTGGGAATGTAGCCTGTCAGCTGAAAAGCTTTGACAGCGAGAAACTTCTTTCGAGGGTGAAGTTGCACGTGATACTGTGGTCGACTGGCAGACTTTTTCAACTGTTGCATCATTGACACCACGTCTATGACTCCGTTTTGACTTTGTGCTTCCTTTTTGCTCATTTGGACTTATAAAGCGATGAAATGTATCCATGATGTTCTCTTTGGTGGTTTTCTTTGCATCTTTTGAGGAAGACTTCCCCCACCATGATGGCATATCGAACGCGAAAGGGTCTGCGGTATATCTGACAGGCTGTGCACTCACCCAAAATGCTTACCAGAACCGATCAATTACCATATTCTGCCAATCAGATGAGAGCATAAGCACGGGCGGGCTTTTCTCGGGGTGGCATGTAACAGCCTCGACTTTCACGATGGACCGAGACAATGGAAAAATATCTGCAAAACCAAGAGCCCAAGACGGAGTAAGATTCCAGCAAACAGTTTCTTCCATAGACATGGAATTCTGTAATACATATACAGGTCCGTATTATAGAAACCATTAATTCAGTTGAAACCAGTATTAAAAATGTGCCAATAGAAGTTCTCAGGGCAAGCGAAGGATGAAAAGAAACAGTGTGAATATAAAATATGATGCGCATATCATTCAGGTTTTCCTAGGTAACTTGTGTGATCCAACGGCACGACCAGAACACATGGTCAGCCGTAAGCATCAAGCGTATTTGGTTTTCATTTACTCCGGACCAACCGAATCTTCTTATTCGCACTTTGCTGAACCGTGTGATCTCTTCTCTTCCGCCATGAATACGCCCCTCTACCCTCCTTGAGGCGAAACGAAACGAGCGCGCTCTGATCGATCGACGGAATGCGATATGGAGAGTGGAGGAAACATGGTTTCCGGCCTCGTTTAGGTAAGAAGGAGCTGTCGGGGCGACAAGTGACAGTCCAGGGGCGGATCTAGACGGTGCGCTTGGTGCGCACCCGCAAATCGCGGAGGCGCGGCGGGGCCTAGCTAATCGCTGGACGGGAAGAAGGAAGCTCGTACGTACCTCGGCGTCCGGCGGCCGGAGACCGCCGACGGGGCGGGGAGCGGAGGCGGCAGGAGCGCGACGCCGCGACGAGCGGAAAGGAGGGCGGCGAGGGGCCGTGACGGGGCGGGGGCGTTTGGGTGGGGGAGGTGGGACGGACAGGGTGGAGGCGTCGGCGGTGAGGCGCGGCGCGGCGGCGGGTGTGGGGCGGGCGGGCGGCGAGGGGAGATTCGGAGCTGCGGTGGGGGAGGTGGGTTGGTGGTGGGAGAGGGAACAAAGGTAGGGGGGGGAAGGGAAAGAGATGGATGCTGGTTGTTCTCACTCTCTCTTTTTTTCTTTCTCGGCGCCGCACCACTTGAAGGAGAGGAGGGCAGGACAAGAGCAGAGAGCCCCAGTCGAACGTTGCCACTGCCCCGTGCGTGAGGACGTAGTACGAGACAGTCACACACAGGACTGCACTGGCCGCTGAAGAACAAAGGCAGTGAAGCGAAGTGAAGCCGGAACTGAAGTCCCCGATTTCGTTGGGGGGAAAAAAAGCAGCAACTGCCCAACGATCGGCGCGCCTCGCCTGCTGCCGGGATTTCTGCTGGATCCCCTGTTAGCTCTAAGCATCTGATCTTAAAAAGAAAAGAAAAAAGCTTTACTAATTATAGTCCTGTATATATGGAAAACGAGTTTGTAGCTGGATTTTAGCAAAATCAGTTTTACTAATTATTTTTTGGATAACTAGTGTACGCAGAAACACGTTTGGGTTTGAAAACTGTAAAAATGACCTCTGTACATTCTTTGTTTGGAAGGGTATCGTTCTGCTTCCTTCCGTGACATTTTCTCTCTACTTTTCCCTTTTCTGGCCATTGACGACGACAAACGCAGCCTGCAATTCTTTCGTCTCGTCCGTCCTCAGCCCCTATACGCCGGCGGCCTACTCCCATCTGGACGGCCTTGACGACCTCTCGCGGCGGAGCCTTCCCCTGGTCGATGCCGCACAGGTTATGCTCAGGGACAGCTGGTCCTCGAGCTCGTCCTGCAGGCCCGCCGGTCGCTGCTCCTCGAGCTCGTCCTGCAGGCCAGCCGGCCGCTGCCCCTCGAGCTCGTCCTGCAGACCCGCCGACCGCCGCTCCTCTATGCTGGTCGTCCATCCCTCCCCGACCCTGCATAGCCTCTGCCCGAGGAGCCGCATCGAGCTCGTCCTGCGTGTGCACTCCCTCTCGACATTTCCTCTCCAGGATCCATACCAGGAAGCTCAGATCTCAAGTGCTCGACGCCGCCCACCATGACGATGGCCATGTCAGAGCTGATGGTGGAGCGTGAGGATGATGATTCTTCTATGAAGGTAAATATTTGAACTTTCTTTGTATTTTGAGGTCGGATTATTTGAGCAGGGTGCTTGAACAATTAGGGTTATAAGTTTTGAAGGCATAATCTGATGGTATCATCTTGTGTGTTGGATACTAGTATGATGGATCTACTTGTTAGTAAGGTTTAATCTCTTCAATGTGCTCATTTTTTGTTGTTCACTGCACTAGTTTCATTTGCATTCGCTTACATAGACTCCGCACAAATATATTTGATCCAGTTCTTCGTGTACTGCACATAGTTGTAAAAAAATAAATAGCATTACTGTCATCTTATAATACAAAACGGGAAGTTTTGGAACCTATAAATGGATGAAAATTGTAACTATAGTTTTACAATGAATCTATAAATAAAATAGAAAAATAATATCGTAAGCTTAATCATCTTCTTGTTGTTGAGCGACACGTTGTTGATGATTAGTCCACAACTGTCGAGCGATGCCTCCACGAACTCTCTCACCAGCAACTCGATCATCTTCTCTGGTTTGCCCTCTAACTTGTTGATCACCATGGTCAACAAGTTGTTGTGGTTCCCCATTCTCATAAAGTTCGAACAACTCATCATGATGATTAATCTTTCGAATGAAGTTATGAATAATACAACAAGCCATAACAATTTTGACTTGAGTTTTATATGGATAAGGAATTCCTCCTTTTCTACTTAAAATTGGAAAACGAGCTTTTAGAACACCAAAAGTTCGTTCAACAACATTTCGTAGTTGTGCATGTAGATGATTGAACAAATCTTTCTCACTAGTATATCGTCGATTACATCCACGAAAAGAAGCAATGTGATAACGATCTCCACGATACGGGGCAATAAATTTTGGTGTATTTGCATATCCTGAATCAACAAGATAAAATTTACCTGCACATAAGATTTCATAGCACACTCAAAATCTTGATATAATAAGATAGACCAATATATAGTTCATATATGTACTCTTACCTTCAGGAACAACAAAGCCCCCACTAGTAACAGCCCATCTTAGAACAGCTTGATCTGACGCAGAACCTTCCCATCCAGCAGCGACATATGAGAATGTCATGTCAAATGACACTACTGCCATTACATTTTGAGAGGGGTAACCATGTCTATTTCGATAAGGAGTTTGCTTGTCAAGCCTGATTTTTGCATCAACATGTGTTCCATCAATTGCACCTAGGCAGTTCTGTTGGGATCTTTTGTTAGTCAAACAATGAAGTTTAAAGTGTCTGTGACATAGTATTTTAATCACTTGTAAAAGGAACATGTGTTGAGGGTATAAAAATACCTTGAAATATGGGTAGAACCTTTCGTCACCCAATATTTTTGCTTGCACTTTATTCTTTGGATCTGTTATGCAAACATCACGCAACCCATTTATGGCGTTTAAAACTTTGTTGAAGTGTCGGCTGATTGATTCACCGGAATGTTGATATCTATCCTGGATGACACGGTTCCTGACATTGTGACCAATTGTATGTAGAAACATGAGTAGTTGTTCATCCACCGTCATTCGCTTTGTATCCTTGAGTAATTTTTTGTCACACAAAGCATCTCGCAACAAGTAGAATGTGTGCTTCTCAAGACGAATTTGTTCATAAAATCTAACTGGATGCCATGCAGCAACTCTATTGTTTTTTGGGCACCAGTTAAAATAGAGATGTTACGAGGTGTTTTGAATAACCTAGTGAAGAACACATCACGAAACACGGACACTGCAGAAATGTTGTTAATAAGAACTTGCTCGGAATCAGAAAATTCATCATCTGACACATTCGAAATGTTCATGGTTCCCTGCAAAATGTACACTATTGATTGGATCATCCCAGGTTAATGTTTTCAATGCTATATAAAGTAGTTCATTGTTGCAACACAAATTGACAAAAGAAAGTAACACAAATTATTCTATAAAAATGTAAAACGACAACTTCTGTAATGAAAAACTAGGGATCAAGAATCCAAAGCTTTCGAGTCTCTTCATCCATCTCAATGAAAATTGCGCGTTTGTCACCATCAGTAAATGCTTTTACCGCTTTTATCTTTGTGCTGGCATCAAGGTTATCCATACTATTTAATACTGACATGCATGATTTAACTGAGTAAGCATCACTTTGTTCTGCTATTTTTTTCTTTGCTTGAACAATGCTGAGTGATGCATCTGCAAGACGATCAATTGCTAATGTGGCATCATCAGCTGTTCGTTTTTGTCCTCTTGTTGTTTCTTTTGATCCACTTCCAGCTAACTTCTTCTTTTCTGGCTCAATGGTTGTTGACTTCTTAGTGAACACACCAGGTGAACCATTGTTTTCATCAGATTCAATGTCATGTACTTCAACTTCCTTATTGAGATCGATTTGAGATGATTTGTTTGTGCATGTGGCATCTTTCCCTTTGCTGGATACAGCACCAACTCCAGAAGCCGTTGAATTGGCACATGTTTTCTGAAGATCTTCCCAACTAGGCCACACCTTATCTCGATATTCTTGGATTGTCTTATCCTTCTGCATGTTGTTATCGTTTTGGTTAATAATAGAATGATGCCAATTTTATATGAATCATACTCGCACACACTTACCTCAATTAGTTCCTCCCAAGTTTCTTCTGAAGCTCTTATCATTTTGTCATCGTCGTCCCAACCAAACCCCGTGAGTTTTAGAAGTCTATCCATGGTAGCATAGCAACTCCTGTAGTACTTATGGCGAATTTTCAATTGTTGTAATTCAAGTTTGTCCACTCTTGATTCATTGAACTGTTCTAAGATATCACGCCATGCTTTCTTTGTGTAACTTGTTCCTTCTTTCCTTCCTTGTAGAGTTTGATCTTTCAGTATAGTGAGCAATATTTTATCCTCCGAAGATTTCCATATGTGCCTCTTTTTCTCTGGGTTTTCTTTCTTATTTTTTTTGTCCTTCTGATCATCCATATTTATCTGGAGGAAAATACAAAATTTAAATGATTATATGATGGATAAACTTTGTTTTACTTCACAGTACATAACCTCTAGTTTCGAGTTGTCCTTACAAAAAGCCAGAATACAAAGTGTGTTGTTTGGTTCATAAGAAAAATTCTGATAAGTGGAAGAAAATGAGCATGATAATAATATTTCAGATGTTTCAAGTGTATTCATGTCATGTCTTGGCATGTATTCTTGTGAATAGTCAATGCAGGGTCAACAAAGGAAGTGATGTCAATTGTGGAAAATGCTATTTGACATGTGATCTACTGGTTGCTTACCATTTGCGTTTTATAGAGGTAATCAGGTAACCTGCATGTGCATCTTGATTATAAATTCAAGAACATATTATATTCAGAAGGACACAATTGGCCTACATACTGGACCATGATACATCTATGTACAATTTTGACTATTACACACACATATATAAGTATATCTAGCACAGTTCAGATTGGCCTAGTGCTTATTAATTCCATCTAATAAAAATGTAAAAAGAGTTACAGTTTCTATTTTATTTTCTGTCAATTATGTGATCTACCTGGTTTGCATGTAGAGGAGCAATTAACTTGTGTAGTTGGTTTCGTTTATAACCAAACTACAGTGTGTTTCTAATCACAGAGAACAAGGGGAAAATGCCAGGTTGCGAGATCTAATTTCATCTAGTAATTGGCTATATCCAATTACCAGATGTTCTATGTGAAATAAGGATGATTACCAAAAACAATACGATCAAATATGTGCATCTACAACTTATATTGCCAAATTTGTTAATCTGGATGATTGATCTTACTAGGATTGAGGAACTTGATTGGAAATGGGAAGATGATGACAATAGCCTGATGAAGATGTCACTGAGAACCAACGTGGACGTCTCCCAGCCAGCGCTTGTGACGGCCAGCCAAGTTTCTAGTGATTTAGGTCTCGATCAGCCTGTATATAAGCAATGAAAAGGGCGGCAAGGCGGGCAGAAATAAACCCAGCTGGCGCCAAAAAAGTTGTTGAGAAACGACCGGGCGGAAAAAGGCTATTCTGTTCACGCACATGGCAACCGCGTTTGTGAAAAAACGGATAATAGTAGTTTTTCTATAAACGTGAAATCTTGGGTTGTAGAAAACTGAGTTTCCTATATACGTGGGTTTGTTATAGTAGCCAAACGTGGTTGAACTGTTTTCCTGGTTTATAGATTACGAGTTCTGTACATATGCTCTATCCAAACAACGCCTAAGAGTAAGTCTAATAGAGCCCTCAAACCCTCGAACCCCTAAAAATAACTGCTTTTTTACAGTTTTCGCCGAAAAAAAGCCGTAGAGTACAACCTCTAAACCCTCAAACCCGTAAAAAAATTAGAGGTCCAACCCTCAAGCTGTTTTCCAACCTGTAGAAGTGAGGGTTGGGAGGAAAAACTCCTCCCTACCCGCACTCCTCTTTCCTCTCGCGCGGGAGGGAAATTTCTTCTCCGCCTCCCCGGCTCCTCCCGCCGCCTCGCCCCGCGCCGGCCATGGAGGCCCCTGCCGCCGCCGCGCCTGCCCCGCCTGACTCGGGCCCCGCCCCCGCACCCGCCCGGCACCCGACCGTGGCCGACGTGGTGGCAGCGACCCACGTCGGGGCCAAGCGGCGGCAGACGGGCCTCACACCGCCTATCCTGCCTCCCCGGCTTTCGCCCTGGCCCCCGTCCCCGCCCCGCCGTCGCGCCCGCCACCAAGAAGAGACGGCCGAAGGCGGCATCCAAGGTCGTCGGCTCGTCCCCGGCCGCGGAAGAAGCCCGCGACCCCGCCCGCCGCCATCGCCGAACCTCCTCCCGCCGCGCACGAGGTGTTCGAGGAAATGGCAACCCCATCCTCGTTCATGGACCTCCTCCAAGACGCGGAGGTGGACCTCGGGGCTCCGCCTCTAGAACCATTTAGGGTTGGTGACGACTTGGAGGAAGATGAGGAGGATGAAGGGGATGACGAGGAGGAGGTGGCCGAGATAGGGGAGAAGGCATTCACCGCCGCTTCCCGCCCACACGCGCGGTCGACAAACTACACCGAGGCGGAAGATATCCTCTTGGTTCGTGCTTGGGAAGCTGTGGGGATGGATGCAAGCACCGGCACCGATCAAACCGGTAAACGGTATTGGCAAAGGATCGAGGACAGCTATTGTAGGATCAAGCCGAAGAATAGTGGGTTCATCTCTCGCACTTACCGGTCGCTTCAAGGCCGACGGGAGTTGATGAAGCCCGCTTGTGCTCGTTGGAGTGCGGCCATGGACCAAGTGAGGGATGCACCACCTAGTGGAACCGTGGAGAGTGACTATGTGAGTACATATTTCTTCACTATTTTGATTATGTGTGTGTACTATGCTATTGGTGGGTTCTTATGTGATTATGTGTGGTTGATAGGAGACAATTGCCGGCATGAGGTACAAGGAGATGGCCGCTTCCAAGGGCAAGCCATACTCATTTAAGCATGCTTGGGCAATTCTTCAAACCTTTGACAAGTGGAAGTTGAGGGATCAAGAGACCGCACCCAAGAAGTCGGCAATGCTTAGGATGGATGATAGTGAAGATGAGGAGGAGAGGAACTTGGGCAAGCCCGACCAAGAAGGGCAAGCTAAGGGTGAAGATGGAAGGAGAGGCGTCAAGACTAAGGGAGAAGATGGAGCACATGATGAAGGCAAGAGAGGATTTGATAACGAAGACATTGGAGATGGAGCTTCTTATCACCGAGAAGAAGAAAGAGGTCAAGCTTGCACAAGTTGAAGCAAAGCGTGAAGAAGCAAAGCGCAAGGCCGACTTGGAGGAGAGGATGATCAAGCTCAAAGAGGCAAAGGTATGGAAAGAACTCATGGTGGAAGAGAAGGAGCACATGATGATGTCCAAGAAGGACATGGATCAAGACCAACTGCAATGGTGGAAGGACTACAAGGAGGACATCGTGGAGAGGAAGAGGATGTTCCGTGGTGCGTCCTCTACTTTTCGAGGTGACACTCCGATGAGTAGTTGTGGCGATGGCGGTGTGTACGACTCCACCGGGGCCTATGGAGATGCTTGATGGAGCCCGCGTGTGGTCTAGGAGATGGCGCTGAGGTGCAACTTTTTGGTGATGGTGCCGATGAGAGGAGGAAGATGATGATTTTGTAATGTAAACTATTAAACCATGCATCAATGATTGTCACTTGGTAGTTTGTTTGGAGATTGATTGTGTTCTTGTAGCCATAAAT
Source organism: Bromus sterilis (assembly GCA_950022295.1). Lineage (NCBI taxonomy): Eukaryota > Viridiplantae > Streptophyta > Magnoliopsida > Poales > Poaceae > Bromus > Bromus sterilis. Next base: position 15,544,732 of record OX465596.1, read on the forward strand.
TGTGAGATGTCAAATGATAGATTTAAAGGTTGGGGTAGAGGCAAAGACTAGAACCCTCAAACCCAACCCTTAAAACTTTAAGGGTTGGGTTTGAGGGTTCTAGTCTTGGCCCTGTTTTTCAACCCTTAAAAGTGCCAAAAACTGGCACTTCTCAACACTTAAAACTGCTTTAAGGGTTTGAGGGTTTGAGGGTTCTACTAGACATGCTCTAAGAGCATCTCTAGCAGATTTTTTAAAACGACAACCCTTATAATCGGGACAAGGGTGGAGAAAAGCGCATTTTAAAACCGAATTTAGCTGCGGACGACAATCACCAAAATGGATTCGCGGATGCAGTGGTTTTACATCGCGAGACCGCCTAGCCCTAAACAACCCAAAATGGGGCTCACCGAAGCCTTCCGGGTACGGCGACGGCGCTCACTCATCATCGTCGGAGCTGACGTCGATGAAGAATTTATCTTGCTCGGCTTCGTGGCACCACCCCGCAAGCTTCTCGTCGAACAAGCGCGCGGCGGCGAGCCCTTGCTCGTAGAGGGCGGAGTTGATTTCGTCGTCCCGACGACAGTGCTGCGCCGCCTCCTCCTCCTCCCGCACACTGCGCACAACAATTGTCGCTTCAATTTTATCGGCCTAGGAGCGGGGAGGTAGTCCTCCGACACGATGACGTCGACGTGCGGGCACTCCTCTGGCTCCCTCTTCACCGCGCGAAGCAGCGGCTCCTCCTCCAGCTCCATCTTCACCGTGCGGAGTGGCGGCAGTGGCGAGCTCAAGCTCCCCGCGTCGGAGAAGCGTCGCGCCTATCGACAGTCGTACTCCTCTATCTCGCGGTGGAGGAGGGGCGCCGACGGCTTGAGGCAGCAGTTGGTGTACCGGCGGGTGGCGCGCTTTCGCGCCGCGTCGGCGGCGACACATAGCTGGGGTTCCTCCTAAAGGTAAAGAAAAAGGTTCTTCGGTAGCTGTTCAAAATGCGATCGGAGGCTGAAATCTTTTTTGCCCTTCCTAAGAAAAAGGCACGCCACACCGTATACTTGCGGGAGCATGGTTGTTGCCTAAAACAATACGCAGGCGCCCCACCCTCCTCCACCTTCAACTCTCACCAATAGTCGCCGCATCGATCCCGAGCATCCAGTCGTAAGGATCCGTCGTCGACGTGCCATCTCGCGGACTTAAAACTATAACTATCGCGGATTAAACATGATCATCACATAATATTTTTATATGTAATAGGAACGAAATAACAATTATCTAGTTCTACGATAAATTCTAGACGCATAGTGAATACACCATCGGCATGATCAAGGATCGTAGCTCTATTCCCGACTCAACACTTCAAAAAAAAACCAATCTTCATATACTCCTTAGTCCCTGTGACGTACTACAGATTTGAGCAACAATTCCCGTATAAGCTACAACAGTTCGATAAGTTGCTAATTTGCAAAACCTGAAATTTTTAAGTTGCTAATAAGTTGCAACAATTCCCGTATAAGCTACAACAATTCACGTAGAGCAACGGAAAATTCAAGGATGAGCCTGGACTTATACGCTTCTACTGAATAATAAATTTTAAAGTAATACTGTAATAGTAAGAAAAATTACAAAACCTGAAATTTTTAGGCATCCAAGATGCTCATGCGTGCAAAATTTCATGGTACTAAGACACTCGATGAGCTTGTAGCAAAAAAATATAAAATCAACTTGAAGGAGTATGTTTTTTCAAAGCTTCTTAGACATTAGAAATTTGTTGTTTTGCTATGAGATCTTCGGATAATCAAGCACCTTTTGCATATAAGCATCTTGAATATCTAAATTTTATATTTTTGTTTGATGTTTTACTATTTATTTTGAATTTACTTTTCATGCCTAGGGGTAGATGAACTCGGACATCGAATCGACGCTCTCGTAGGGCAACAGCTTACAGACGTGTGTAACTCACTCCCGAGAATACAAAAAGGCCCACCAAAAGATGATGAATGGAAATGAAAAGAACAGGTCGGTGCGCAAGCGCAAACTTGTCGCCTTCGATACAAATGCATCGCCTAAAAAAGGAAACCCTCATTACGCAAAAAAAAACGTCGCTCTCTCGGTCTCGTGCACGAGCCTTAAACAACCTTAAGATGGAAAACAACGATGTCCATTGATCTCCCCATGTCGACCTCGTGCAATAAAACGATCTGGTAGCTAAGCTACCCTGTACCGGCAATCAAGACGCCAGGTCCATCCTCCACAAAATAATCACAATCACTCGATTTAAAGTACTCATGTTTCAGCTCACACGCAAGCTCTCTAACAACAAAGTTTCAAAATGCTAATAAAATCTCTAACAAGAATCGGCGGCGCATTAACACAAACCGCCCACACAAATTCAGGGCTTACATTTCAAATTCATCGTCACACGCAATACAGTACAGTACAGGAGAGGAGCATTATTGTCTTTTGCTCCCTTTGTTTCTATTTTTAGACGGATCCTTGCTTGTTGTGTTGGACTCATGATGTTGTATCTACACAGATTTTGGTGCCATTTCCAACTTTGCCCTTCGGACCTTCCCCATATGGTGGCACCAACAGTACGTACGCTACGTACGTACGTGGAGCATGCACGGCGCCATGGGGATCTCTCATCTTCTCGCCTTCTTCTACGCGCACGCCGCCACGGCGGGTGCCTCGGCGGCGCGGAGCTTGTCGAGGGCCGGGGCGAGGTCGCGCGGGCGCACCTCCATCCGGAGCCCGTGCTTCATGAAGAGCGTGAGCGACATCTTCTGCTCCACGCGGTGCCCCGGCGCCACGGCGAGCCTGTGCCGGAGCAGCACGCTCCCGGCGATGTTCTTCATCTGCAGGTACGCCAGGTCCTTGCCCAGGCATATCCGCGGCCCGGCGTTGAACGCCACGAACCTGTACGCGTCGTGCGGCTCGAACTTGCTGCCGTCGGCCGACAGCCACCGCTCCGGCCGGAACTCCAGGCAGTCCTCCCCCCACACCGTCTTCATGCGCCCCGCCGAGTAGATGGAGTACGTCACCGACGACCCGGCCGGCACGAAGGTTCCGTCGGGGAGGTAGTCGTCGGCGACCACGTGCTTGGAGTCCTCCGGCACGGACGGGTACAGCCGGAGCGTCTCCGACAGCGCCGCCTTGAGGTACACCAGGCGGTCCAGCTCCTCGTAGTCGAACGGCGCGGCGAGCCACAATGCCGTCTCGTCGGCGCCGCGGGACGCCGCCAGCACGGCGCAGAGCTCGCGCACGATCTTGCGCTCCACGGCGGGGTGCGTGGAGACGAGCCAGAAGAACCAGGAGAGCGCCACCGAGGAGGTGTCCCGGCCGGCGAGGATGAAGTTGAGCGCGACGTGCTGCAGGGAGTCGTCGGAGTAGGTCCCCTTGCGCATGAAGCGCGACAGGAGGTCGTCGTGCGGCGTGGCGCCCTTGCCGTCGCCGTTGCCGGCGAGCTCGAGCTTGCGCGTCTTGATGACGGCGGAGAGGTAGCGGTCGACGTGTTGGACGCTGCGCGCGAGCGTGGTCTCCATGCCGAGGCCGAGCCACTTCTTGCAGCGCCAGACGAACTCCGGGAAGATGAAGCGGTTGAGGGTGGCCTCGGTGGCGCGGTCGAAGGAGGTGGCGAAGGCGTTCTCGGGGAGGCCCCGGGCGAGCGTCTCGGGGTCCTTGCCGAAGGCGAGGCCGCAGATGTTGTCGAAGGTGAGGCGGAGGAGGAGGTCCTGGAGGTCGACGACGTGCGCTTCGGGGCCGGCGGCGGCGGCGTCGGCGAGGATGGGGAGGAGGCGGCCGTGGATGGAGCGGGAGACCCAGCGGGACATGGCGGTGCGGAGGGTGCGGGTGGTGAACTCGAGCGCGGCGGTCTTGCGCTGGGCGACCCAGGTGTCGCCGTCGGAGTTGAAGATGCCGTCGCCGAGGAGGTCGCGGAAGACGGCGTGCCAGAAGGGGCCCTTGGGGTAGTTGTCGAAGCGCGCCTTGAGGACGTGCTCCAGGTTGCGCGGGTCGCAGGTGACGGTGACCAGCCCGCCGCGGCGCGCCACGCCGGGCACCGCGAAGATGCAGGTCTGGTATGTCCCGCCGGTGCGGCGGAGGTTGCCGACGATCCACTCGTGCATGTCCTCCGCGTGCCGCAGGAGGCCCGGCAGGCTGCCGACCACCGGCCACACCCTCGGCCCGCTGAGCCCCCGCGACATCCGCCAGAACCACGCCAGGTACGCCGCCACCGCCGCCACCACCACCGCCCACGTCCCCGCCTCCATGGTGGATGATTCCACCTAGCTACGATGATCGACGCCGCAATGCGATCGGCCGGACGAATTGAGATGCCGGTGTGGCGGCGACGACTTGGCTGGCTAGTGAGCGCCGAAGCTGCGATCCTTGTCCCATCCGGCCTGCGTGTGCGCGGGATATATGGAGGAGGGGATGGGGAAGAAGGTTTGACGTGCAGGGCAGCGGGGAGGTGAGTGAGAGGGGAACGTCCGGGTCAGACCATTAATCGCCGTCGGGAGGGGTTGGGAAGGCAGGCGGGCGGGCGGGCGGAACCGAACCAGCGGCGCGTCAGTGGCCTCCTTGCTGCTGCTGCAACTGGGTGCGGGACGACGGTGCGAGGGCGCCGCGTGCCGCTGGCGGGCTCACCTAACTGAGGGGCGAAGCGATTCATTCAATGCGCGCGCATTCAAGGCGCACGGCGCGGCCGACCGTGCTACTCGGACCGCGCGGCACACAACGATTACTAGCACGTACTGGTTGATAGGGTACGCCCGGCTTGCTTAGTGTAGCACGGTACATCACATAGATCACGTAGGACTTTGACACTCTCGATCCATTCCAATCCCCCTTCGGGCCACTTTTGTTTTCGCTTAGCCCTTGCTTCTTCCTTGCTTTGAATTAAGGTTGCAGGTGGGGCGGGATGCGGCTGCCCGGCACACACCGAAGCGGGATCGAGATTTATTAGCGGGTCACTGCGGCTGTCCGTTTCGCGCCGTTTAACTTTTCACGGACAACGCGGTAACCCGCAAAGTCCCGCCAGCAATCAGTTACAGTACGTAGTAAGCATCACGCCGTGGTGACTTGAGTAGCTAGTTGCATGGTTGTAGTGCGTACATGTATGTCAGTCTGCATGAGCCATTCGCGTTATAGTTGTTAACGTGTACGTTTGAGTCGCTGCATGAAGAGCATTTTCAGCCGTTTGATCCCCTAAGCTGTTTTTCGAAGCTATTTTAGCGTCGTTTGGGGGCGCCTCAGCGGCGAAAGCGGCTTGGGGCCGACCGGCCATCCAGTCGCGGTCCCAGACCGGTCCCTCATGTTCGTCTAAATTTAATTAAACGAAGCAAAATTCAATGAATTTTAGTCGAATTCATAATATTTGATCTAATTTACATAAATAACAAATATAAAATAAAAACTATTGAAAACTTAAAAAATTGTAGAGCTCCTCGTAGTTGAGCTCTCCGGCGCCTCCTCCGGCGGCGGTGTCGTCGCTGAGCTCGCGCTTCACGGCGGCTTGGGCGCTGCATCCTGTGTCGCCGGTGGACAACCCCCTCCTCCTCCTCACCCGCAGCGGCGCCGGGTCCTCGTCATCGCTGTCGCCGAGCACCACCACCAGAGCAGTCGGCGGTGGTGCGGCCCTGCTCCGGCTGCGGCTGCTCCGCATTTTGGTCCGCCGCGATTCAAATCGAACCTAAATTTGAGGTCATTTTGCGTTCCCACGGACAAGAGGCGGACAGTCCGTGAGTCTGTGCGCGTCTACCCTGACCCTGCCTGGCAGCCACACGACGACCCTTTGACTGATCGTGCGATGTAATCCGGCTTCATTTTATCCTTTTTTGTCTGTTTGATTGCTAAAACGGATAGATGGCATTCATGATACACCAAAAATTATATTGATCGGCGCTTTGTATCCACCTTTAGCAAAACACATAATTATTACACATCTAAGTAACTTAATCAAATCAAAAAAGAAAAAACTTCACAAATTTCTGTGTAAAAGTAGTAGTATAAAATTTATATATACAAACACTCGCAAAAGAAAACTTAGAACACAACTAGGTATATTTTAACAAAATTAAAGATGCTTCAAATAAACACAATAGATCCAAAGGCGTGTCACGTGTGCTGATGCGGCTGTAGCAATCGCTTGCATGTAGGCTAAAAAAAGTATCAAGTTGGCAGCGCCCTTTTTTCTTCAGTCGAAAAGTAAACGAAGCAGATGATGCGGGATATGCGGACGCCCGGCGTCCAGAGCGGCACGACCGCTTGAACCCGCTAGACATTACACGGTCAGCCCAACGGCGCCGCATGGATTAAATTTGCGGGGCGGCTTGGCGGCGTGACGGGATGTCCCGCGCCGCTTGCAACCTTAGAAGCCTCACCCTCCTCGTTTGTAGTCACCGCTGAACCTTTTCAGCCGTCGCCCACGCATTATCGATCGTCCGCAATCCCCATCGACGCGCATGTTCGTCTTGGACTACATCTTCGATCACCTTGATCTATCCGCGTCCAGGTACCCTTCATGCCCCTCCAGGCATCATCCATGGTGGATCCACGTTCGACGGGTGTTCAGTCAAATGCCATGTGTTTTTATGTACCTTCTCATTGTTCCCTATTCGATGATGGTAGATGAGTTGTTTTGTGAGGCGTGGTTCATCGTATATACAAACTTTGTAGGCATGAGGCAAGGGGCCCCAATGTTTTGGTAAAAACGTGCATTCTTCGTTCCATGGGAAAAAATACATCGCGCCCTACGACTTGCATGTGATCTATGAACGTAATATGAAACTGCTAGCCCGTCGATGGTACGCCAACTCCAAGTATATCATGAAGTGTCGCGGTGTGTGTGCACAAGTGGAGAGAAAGTGACCATGGAGCACGTCAACTATGAAGATCATAAGTTTTGCTTCTTCTTGCTCTACATTGCTTCACCTAATGTTACAACTTGGTAATCATTACATTGTATTGCTCGAACACGCTAATATGATGTACCGTGGAAACAAAGGAAGACCATTTACGTTCATACTTTGTTGGATGCAACTCAAGAGGCACGGTGCATGGTGCGATATGTGTGTATTCTAAGCTGAGTATCGTTGAAATTGAAATTGATTAACTCGATTTTTTTGTTGAAATCAGATTTCTCCGATGTAATAATTATATTTAAACTATTGTTGTACTAAGGATATTTGCATGATATTCTATATATGTGTCCGTGAATGAATACAGACCGGACTACAAACTAATAATGTGGCTATTTTAAGGGTTTGTGTTGTAGATTCCTTTGGAGCATTTCTAATCAATTCCCTAAACTTGAGAGGAGGTCACGATCGAGTATATTTAACTCCTTATATTATAAAAAGTTAAAGGTTGTTCGTTTCTAACTGAACCCTTATATTTAAATCCTAAAAAATACAAACATCAAAGAAATCCACATAGCCACAACCACCATCACCATCACCATCACCTATTTGACTCCATCACCATTTCCACGTCCCCCACCCCATCACCCCAAAATGCTACACCACCATCATTTCTTTGTGCATCACCACCATTCACACAACCACCATCATCATTTCTAAGAGAAAACCTCTGTTTGGGTTAAGATATCTTCATGACCGAGCATCCAAATTTCTTTGCAGTGATATCCATTGTGGTTGGATTCATAAACATGATAGTTCTTTCTTTGACCCTCTTCTATTTAAAGAACTTCTCCTCCACCAGTACAAGCCTACACTACTCCGCCTTCAACTTTCTCTCTTCGATCGTTAACTTTGACCTTCATTTCTCGTCCTCAAACAACTTGAGATCGCTCCATCTTACTGACTTTATTTTCTATAGGTTCGTCCACCAATGCTTTCTTTGCATAGATCATGTCCACTAAGCCTTCTTTGTAGGTGTCACCGGAGGCTCCTCTTGTTTTTTTCTCCTTTCAATCTTGTTTCCATCCGACCTCTTGTCGAGGTTTTAATCTTCCTCATCATCTTCTTCAAGGGAAATGCTTATCCTTGACCTCTTCAGTGTGGTCTTCGAGTTTCTTCTAATCCACTTCTCATTGTTGCAAAGTACTTTGCAACAATGATGCAAAGTGAAGGGCTTATCATCATACTTCTTGTTGCATTGCTTGAATAGCTCTTGAGCGATAGGCCCATAGTCTGACGCTTGCACATCACTCGATGGAGCGCGGTTCACTTGATCAAGGTGAACATACCATTTGTTGCCTTGGTCTTGAATGGTGCCCCAACGATGTCCAAGAGAGCCTTGGGTGTGTCTTGATGGCATGTTCACGTGTAAGTATAGAACTCTTCAATTATCCTCTAACACTTGTCTCTTGATCGATTCGTTCCAATTGATGCATCAAGTGACTTATTCATCCAAGTATCACACGAAGCAACATCATTTTCTTCACAATAGTTGTGTATCATTGAGCTTGATAGTGTATTCACGCTTGATTGTATCTCCATGACCACCTCCTCATCTTCGGTTTCCTCCCTCCTCCACTTTGGGCTCGTAATTTTCTCGTTCTCTTCTTGTTGATTAAACATTGAGTCTTAGTTGAGATTATCAAGGCCAATCATGTGTGGCTTATTCAAAGACGACGATAATTCTATCGTTCCCTTCTCTGCACTATGACAACAAAGACAACAAGTTCACCATCCGACGGCTGCTATCATTCACCAAAAAATGCATCATCTGGAATTAAAATGTGATTTTTTTCACCTTGATGGCACTTCATCAATCACTTGGCGCCCACCGGCCTTGATTGCGGAAGCGGTGACCAGACGTGGTAGACGAGCGACTTAGAAGTGTCAGAAGAAGGGGTACGAGGCGCTAGAGACGGATGGAGCCACTACCTTTTTCTTCTTATTTTTTGATGCCTCCTCGGCGAGCGTCATTGTGACCACCGACGACCGGAGCAGCTGAAGTGTGAGTTGCCGCGTCAGGGATGATGCAACCTTGCCACCGACCATGTTGTCGGCGTTGGTTGCGGGTGTGGTTGATGAGGACATCCCTATTAACAACACATCTCCAGTTCGTCATGAAGAACAAGTTGATTCTACAAGGAAGAAGGATGATGAAATCAGAATTGGACCTATTACAAGAGCTCGTGCAAAGTTGATAGAACAACAGGTGAATTCGCTCTTAGTTGATTCTAACATGTTATACAATGAGAATTTTATACTGCCTAAATCTTTGTATGTTTGCATAATCAGGTATCATGACGAAGACGAGGATCCAGAAGGAGGAGTGTTGGGAAACGTAGTAGAAAACAAAAAAATTCGGCCTACGAATCAAGAACCCAAGATCATCCAAGAAGATTGCATACAAGGTTTTAGGTCATGGCTCACCAACCGATGTAGCGGAAGTAGAGTTGGTGTAGCTCGTTGAAGTAGATATCGCGGATCGTCCCACAAACAGTCCCTCGATCAAGATCACCGAGGAAGAAGAAGCACCTCGATCCGTCCCACGCACAAGTCCCTCGAGCAAGTCCCTCGAACAAGATCTCCGAGGAAGAAGAAGCTCCTCGGAGAAGGACCAAAGATATGATCCCTCTATTAGTATCCACACGTTCCGTAGCAGCAATCTAGCAGCGCTCCGCCGTCCAGAGATGAACGCCACCGAGAAAACTAGAGGGATAAAACCCTAACGGATTCCGATCTAGAACAGCGTCCAAACCGGGGTCTAATTGTGGAGCAACGGGGTTTAGAGGAGGGGGGAGGCGCATAGGGCTTGGGGACAAGTTGTGTTTCTCCCCCTCCCCCTGGCTCACCTTATATAGGTGGCCAGGAGGCCTAGGGCGCAGCCCAAGGAGGATTGGGAGTCCAACTTGGACTCCCAAGCCTTCCAAACCTTCCCACACCTTCCCACCGGAAACCTGCCATAATGGGATTTGGTAATTCCACCTAGAGGAGGATTCCCCTTTCCTTGGTGCGCCCCCACCTCCTGGCCAGCCAGGGCAGCCTAGGTGGCTTGCCCCCCAAGGCCAGGGGCGCAGGGGAGTGGGTGGTACTGCCCAGAACCTTTCGGAACCTTCCATGACCTTCTAGAAGCTTCCAGGACCTTCCGGGACATACCGGGACCGTTTCGGGACATTCCGGACACTTCTAGAGCACTTCCAGGACCTTCCAAGACCGTTCTCGGACGTTCCGGAGCCATCCGGATAGTTTCCAAGACCATACGAGTTACAGTTTAAGCCACCCGATGACCGCGAAGGTTGTCGGGACGCCCAGCGATTATCCGGAAACTATTCCGGTTGATCCAGGACTTCCTCAGTACCATTCTCATATGTTCCGGAACCACCTGTGACTACTCCAGAGTGATCCGGACATATCCTAAATACCCAGAACTACTTCTGGTGCCCTTATGAACTATTCCATAAATCCCCGGAACTACTTCCGGTACCCGTATGAACTATTCTGCTTTGCTTCCACTAAACCTTCTACCATTCCAGCATTCTAACAGACTACTGATCGTTAAGTGTGTGACCCAATAGGTTCGGTATAATGCGGACATGACTCAGAACATCTTCCGAACATATGTCAACAGCCTTTTGTCAATAGCCAATAATCAACAGCGGAGCCATGGACACCCATGTTGACTCCCGCACATACATGAAGAAACTTCGAGTGAACCATTATGTTTAGTCATGTACCATTCCCTTTTCTTCGCGATATATGACAAAGTTATAGGAGAGAAGTTTGGCACCCATGTGTAACAACTTTTGAACACAAGCCACTCGTTATCCTCTTTGCTCGTTTATCCCTTTTCTCGTTATCGTATTCCGGTATCCCCGTGACTGAATCACAATGCGTCTGGCCAGACTATAATGGATATCGTCATACCGAGTGGGCCCGAAGTGAATATCTTCTTCATCGTGAAGGAGAAAATCCCATTCTTGAACTATCACGGTCACTAGCCACACCATCTGACATACCCAGAACTTATTTTACTACTTCCCATTTACGGAAGGATTCATCTAAGAACCAAAGCATGTCTTCCTGTGTGAAGCAACTTGATACTCTCATGGTCTAAGGAATTACGTATATGATAACATTTCATGATATGACTTATAACGTAGTTACGATGTGATCTCTAAGTATATCATTCAATACTGGGGTCGGTTCAACATCATTGTTCTGCTAACAATATGTTCCCATTGCTACTGACATCCTTGTTACAAGAACAATGTCCATGATTAAGAAAACGTAATCATCAGTTAGCACATGAGCTGGTCTTAGAGGCTAAACCAGGAACTCTTGGTGTTTACATTTCCACACATGCAAATGAGTTTTCTTCTGAATCTCACAGTCAGGGTCATTGCAATTATAGCACAGAAATATAAACATTAATTACGAACGTGGAAATATATATAATAACATTTTATTATTGCCTCTAGGGCATATTTCCAACAGTCTCCCACTTGCACTAGAGTCAATAATATTGTCAGTGCTTGAGCACTTTACACCTATGGCATACCGGTGTAAGAAATGCTTCATTTGTGGTATAGACCTCATCTTCGGATCTGACGTTTCAGACCCGTTTGTATCTTGCATATCTTCGCGTTTTCATGCTATTATAAAATTCACTAATTTTATTATTTTAGCTTTGTATATGTTTGAATCATTTGGCAGGACCTTGGTTCCTTAGAATAAGTCATGAAATCATTCATCAATGTTCCATGAGCTTCAAGCATCTAGGAAACCATACCATGTTCATAAATGAATTTATGATTCAAAATACCCTCCTTGTTACTTCTTTAAGCAACAATATACTTAGCCTCTGTTATAGAATTCGCCACAGTATCGAACTTGACATAGTTCCTCCATACTGTGCCACCCTTACGTGTGAAACACATAATCCCAATTAAAATCGGAAATCGATCGGAGTAAGTATGAAGACTGAATTGGTGTAACTGTTTACATCAAAATTCAGCTGGTGTAACTTGTTACAACGAGCTCTTCATTATCTCCATTTTCCGAGAAACATATCTTATCTTTCATAAGTTTAACTTTTCACTGTTAGTCCAATGATCAACATGTTGATCACTTTGGTATCTTGCTCACAACCTTTTGGAGCACTGGACATATCTGATCGTTTTACATATTATGGTGTACATGATTAATCCAAACACACATGTGAGTGAAATTCAATTCATGTGTTTTGCTTATCTGTGTTCATGAACACTGATTTCCGCAAACAACTTTTCACCGTGACCTCGGCAAGAACATCCTTCCTGGCGTTTTCATACTAAACTACTTTAGTATCATGTCAACATGTAACGTTGGCTTTAGCATGATCAAGCACTTACTATCTGCATAGATCACTGTGCTCAATACAAATGCTATATTAGCCCAAGTTCTTCAACTGAAAACTATTTCCAATGAAGTCCTTATTCGTGTCAATAAATTTATATAATTTCCAATCAACAATATGTCATCTACATAAGATTTTAGAAATATCATTCAGCTCCCACTTACTTTCTTGAACATTCAAGCATCTTCGTTATTCCTGATGAAAACTAACTCTTTTGGCAATTTCATCACAACGAAAATTCCAACTCCATTATGCTAGCTTCAGTCCATCACTGGATATCCAAGGCTTGCATCTATTTTAGCATACTTTGAATCGACAAAACATTCCGGTCGTATCACGTATACGTCCATTGTTATATTTCCGTGTAGGAACTTTGTTTTGACGTTCATTCTACCATATCCTATAAATGAGATATGTAGTAATTGCTAGTATAACCCGAACTGACTAAAGCATTTCTACGGTCGACACTATTTCGCCGTAGTCAACTTTTGAACTTGCTAGAAAACAATTTTCCAACAAGTTGAGCTTTATGGATAAAACAATTTCATCCGAATCAATTATAGATCAATATATATATATTCTTCAGACTTTTAGTCTTTCGGAGGGTCTACCAAGTTCAAAACTTGACTTACTTCCATGGATACTATCTCGGATTATTTTGCATTTAGCCAAATCCCGGAGTCAGGGCCCATCAACGCATCTTTTTATATCACAGGTTTATCATTGTCGAACAAAAATATCTCGTTTTACATATCATGAATGTTTGTACGAGTTTTGTCTAACCTGTGTGGTTCAGCTGCGCACTTCTCTGAAGATTCAACAATCTTTGACAAGTTGCACTGTCCTCCCACTCACTCTTTTGTAAGAAACTATTTTTCTTCAAGACACATTGTTCTTAACAGCAAACAGTTTTGCTTTTGTGTAGTGATAGAGGAATACCAAAACTTTTGGCATAACCTTAAGAAAGTAGCACTTATCTGATTTGGGGTTTTGAGTATGTCAAACATACGCCTCATATACCCAGATTTTAAGAAAAGACAACATGGTTTTAACAGTCCATACCACATCTAATATGGTGCTCTTTTCAGTGTAAAAGCCGTAGTCACTAACGCATAAATTTAATAAGTATAATGGCAATTTGATAAACGTCATATTTGATCTTACCGTGTCATACATGGCTTGATTACATCTCTCGAATAATTTACTCATAGTGGTGTTCCGGGAGACGCAAGTTATGACATTTCTTCACAACTTATCAGACGTTCGCTAAACTTGTAACTCAAATATTACTTTCTACAATCTAATTTGCAGAAGCTTTATTTTCTCGTTACAATGAATTTCTATTTCACTCTAAAATTCCTTGAACATTTCAAAGATTTCAGACGTATGTCTCTATTGAACAGATATCCACATATCTACTTTAACTCATGAGTGAAGATAGGGAATCCACTGCACACAACTACACTTATTGGATTACACACATCATCATGTATGATTACCAATGGTTTAGTTGCCCGTTCATGTATGGCCTATCAACGGTGTTTTAGTCACATTACTTCGAGACAAAGATCGCAAGCGTCAAGTGATTCATAATCATATGACTAGAAAGTCTATCACTTATGGAAATTCTTCATGCATGTTATGTCACTTGTGATAAACGGCAGTGCCACATCTATGTGGTATTTCTGTCAGTCTTGCGATGTTTAGCGTCAATGTTATGGATGTCTAGTATTATCATCAAGATTCATAACATACAACCTATTCATAATGGAAGTATGGCCTTTACGTTATTCATAGCTTTGAACAACTCTTTTGCAGCAAACATGATTCAAAATGATGTTTTGCAACAAGGCTAAAGTGTAGTAACAATTTACTCAACTCTAAAATGAATTATGAAGATAATCATAGATTCAACACACGGTATAGTAAACCTTTTACCGTGTTCCCGAGCATGTCAAAACTCATCATTAGCTAGTCATAAAGGCCATAGTAGTTCTTGCATCGAGTTGCAACAATATGCAATCGATGTGATATTCCGGTGATCAACAGTTTAATCACAATATACAGAATCCACAATTAACTGCTTAATCATGATTCCCAGGAATTACATCTCTTGACCAGCAATGAATTCATCTATAACTCCGTATGACTTTCATTTCTGAGCTGGTTATTCCGGTCTTCTTTCGTTTTGCCTTTATACGTATCATAGTTCTATTTCTAATGTCACGCCTACTCACAGAAGATCACACATGATCAAGGGTGGCGCAGGCCATGGACTTTCCGGCGTGTAAGTCTTACTAACACCCTATGGAACTTCCTTTTCCTTAATCCTCATCATCATATGATCATTGTTCTTCTGGATCCCACACTTATCAGTTTTGTTTAGACACAGTGAACATTTTCACTAATGCTTACAATCATACATTGTACTAGATATCTTATATCCAAAATTAATTGTCTTACTACTGAAAACAATTTTTCAGTTCCATGAATATAACATAATTATCCCAAACGTTTCGAAGTTCGGGTTTCATGGTGGTGAAGACAATGCACTTAGCTGTGGTGGAATTCTAGCATTTTGGATTATGGACGTAAGTCACATCATCCATAGCATCAGCGGGAGAGCATCAAAAATTTGCGATAGGACAAGCTCCTTCTCGACCCTATTGAGGATAGTCCTCACAATACGGTACCTATAGCTCCACTACATAATCCTGTTTTATCGTGTGACGGTTTCTTATACCCGGGTATTCACTTCATCACATCCGTGCACTAGTCCTCCATCCGAACGGGTACGCATTACTATTCACTTTAGAACGGTAAGATTCACCTTTTCTTGTCAGTCTTGAGTGAGTTGTGAGTGTCCACCAAAAGATTTTGATTTAGTGCACTAACCTACTAATCATGTCTCAAAGTGGTTTTGATGTGATGCAGAAACAGGACAAGGATGTGCCAGTTACATGGGAGGCATATGAAGGTCTCCGTGATCACTTGACTGGGATGTTTACTAAATCCGCTGATGCGATTGATACCAATGTTCAAGCGGTCCAACTGAAAGTGGATGCGACTGAAGCTGCAGTCACCACTATGCAGCAACAACTTGCTGCTATACAGCAGAGCCTGCAACAAATGACAACATCTGTCACGGGCATACAAGCAGCAATTGTGCAGCGCCAACCTGACGCTCAGGAAGATGATGGTAGTGTCCATGGCAACAATGTTGATTTGAGGGGCAACCAAGGTCGTGGGCGTGGTGCTCAAGGGCCGGGTCGCCAACCACCACTTGGCATTGGTACGCGCCGTTTACCCATTCAGGACGAAGATGTTTTGAGCAAGCCCAAGTTTCACATTCCCAAATTTGAAGGTTCCACGGATGTGGAAGAGTACCTCACATGGGAGCTTAAGATGGAAAAATTGTGGCGTTTGCATGATTATTCGGAGAACAAGAAGATCAAGGTTGCTTCTTCCGAGTTTGACGGCTATGCCTTGCGTTGTCGGGAGAGTGTGTTGACCGAGATACAAGAAACCGATGGGCAGCCTATTCGTACATGGCGTGACATGAAGGCGACCATGAAAGCTCGGTTTGTTCCCACTAATTACTTACGGACAGTTTTTGATAAATTGCAACAATTGAAGCAAGGTACGATGTCCGTTGATGCATACTATATGGAGATGGAGATGTTGCTGCAACGTGCACGAGTTCGTGAAGAAGTTGAGATGACTATGCAACGTTTTCTCCATGGGCTGAAATTTAACATCAAGAGTATTGTGCGGCATCACCAATACTATAATATGAATGATTTATTGCATCTTGCAAGGGAGGCTGAATCCCAGCTTGCAGAAGAGGCACAATTGAAGTCAAGATACTCCACATCTCGCAGATTTTCTCCAAGGACACCGTCTGTCGCGCCTATGGAGAATTATGGTGCCAATACTCAAGCTTCTCCTTCAGTTTCCAAGCCAACCTCCAATGGTTCTATGGCCAGGAAGCCAACTGCTCCTGCCACTAGTGCAGGCTCCAACATGTCTACAGCTCGCAATTGCGAGATCACTTGTCATGCTTGCGGTAATCCGGGTCACTTCAAGAGAGATTGTCCGAACAGAAAGGTCATGTTTGTGAATGAATAAACCGGCGAGAATAAAACTGGTGATGATGAAGATCCTCCCGCATTCGATGACGAGGGATATCATAGTGAAGAAGGCATGGATGATTTTCCGTCGCATGCTCCTACCATTGTTGTGTCACAACGTGCTCTTAAAGTGCAGCCACATGCTGATTCTCAGCGCTGTAATTTTTTCCAAACCAAGGCACTCGTTGGCCCCAACAAAGCTTGCAAAGTGATCATTGATGGAGGTAGCTGCCGCAACCTCGCAAGCAAGGAGTTATGTGCCAAGCTAAATCTGAAATACTTACCTCACCCAAATCCTTATTATGTCCAATGGTTGAGTGATAGTGGTGAGATGAAGGTGAATCACATGGTGCACGTAAATTTTTAGATAGGCCCATACAAGGATTCCATCAATTTTGATGTGGTGCCTATGACAGTTTGCCATCTTTTATTGGGTCGGCCGTGGTTATATGATCGCCATGTGCAACACAATGGCCGAGCCAATACATATCATTTGGAGTTCAAGGGCAAGAAAGTTAATCTCCATCCTATGTCCCCACAGCAAATTGTGAATGAGTCTCGTCAGAAGGTATGTGACGCCCCCAAAATCAGACCGTGTACAGTAATCATACACACAGGGTACACGACTGAGATTAGGGTGCCACGGTGATAATATCACAGCACAACACTAAACACAAAAGGATAAACAAATATGTTACAATAGAGGGGGTCACGCGGACCCGAATATATAAGTCATACAAGCCATAATATCTGAGTACAGACATAGTTAGTCAAGTTTTGCCTTAAGAAGGCTAGCACAAATCACATCAGAGATACAGATCGAAAAGGCGAGGCCTCCTGCCTGGGATCCACAGAACTACTCCTGGTCGACGGGGAACTCGACGTCGTAGTAGGCGCCTCCGGGGTACTCCTGCTCCTGAGCTCCAACGTCGGCTGCAGCGGCCGGTCAGGCAAAACAGTAAAGGAAATAAAGCAGGTGAGTATCTAGTATACCCGCGAGTCTTACGTCCGCTACTAAGCATTATGCATGGTATCAACGGAATGAAGAGGCTGTATATAGTGGACTGAAGACAGAAATTCAGAGCAAGGGTAAGAAGCTAGGCCTATCGAAGACTAGCATCTTCCGACGATGTCTTGCAGCATGAGGTAAGAACCAGCCAACAGTTTATATAAGGCATAAAGTAACAATGAAGCAGAAGTTGCTGCAACATTGAATAATAATAAGTTGTAATAATTTACAATGCCTCCGAGTTCACCTCCTCGACATCCCCGCGAGGAAGAGAACCCGAAACCATACAGTTTAATATTAATAGTTTCTAGTGGTAAGATCCAGCTTCAGCATAAAGCGTCCTGTTACCGTGGACACGGCTATCGATAGATTAATCTTCCCTGCAGGGGTGCACTTGTGTTACGCTACACGCACGGATCTCCAGGGTGGCGGGAACCTTGTTAGGGAACACTCCACCGAGGCTATCCGACACTTCATAGCCCATCTTTCAAACTCAACAGAGAGGTCATCCGCCGGACTATATCCTATGTACGCGGGGCTTTGGACCCTAACCCCGACGTACTCCTGCACGGTGCGAGGCTAGCCGGTGAAGTTAAAGCAAATCCAAATAAGACACCACTGCTCGAGCAAATAAGACAACACCACTTCCCGGCGCAGGCCGCGGTACTGCTGACGTCTGAAAAGTCCTCGGACGACACTAAGAAGCGGAGGAGCCCATAACTCGTAGTTCCCACGGGTAGGTAGTGCGTACATGGCATATAGACAACTCAAGACATTCACTGAACCATTTAGCATTTTAATTAACCTGCGCGACAACCGTTATCGTTGCCTCGACTTAACCGACCCGCGGACAACGACAGTAGCCAGGACCACCAGTACATCGGTGCCTGCCCCATCGTCCCACCAAGTCACTGCGGTTACCAACAAAGTGAACCGTCTCCTTACCTTGTCTCGCGTGTGCTCCGGGAGGAGCTCGACTTTCGTGGGTTGGTAACTCTCGCGGCCAACGATCAGGGGCCAAGCACACCGGTACACTGGTCGTACCCTCCCTGTCGTCCCGTCGCAATACCTCTCGCGGGCACCGTTGGGTCGCCCGACTTCTTACCTGAAGGACAACCGTTTACAGGACCCTATGGCGGCAAGACAAAGTCAGCCTCGAGTGGAGTACAAGGATTACTCCTTGATAGCTCACACTTGAGGTGACTAGGCATAACCCAGATAGGGGCCTTTGACGGTGTCTGCATTGTACCGTACCTGTGCAGTTATAATATAAGTATCCGCGTTCACTCCCCTGAGTGATCAAGGCCCTCTACCTAATCCTAGCTAACCATGCGCAGGGCTCACTGCCGAATAATGCATAATAATAATAATAATAGGCAGCATAGGATAAAGGAAGTCACATCAAGGGGCGACAAAAACAGGCTATGTAGTTGAATAGGATTGTAATCGTAGCAGCAGCAGTAACAATGCCTAGTGCAAGAAATGTACGGAAAGATAGGCGATATCTGGGGAAGAGAATGGCTCTGCTTGCCTGCAAGCTCGACGGTAGTAGTAGGGTCGTCGACGACGTAGTCGTACTCAGCAGCGGTGTAGTCGACGGCAGTAGCGGGGTCTACCGGAGATTAAGGGGGGGGGAAGAAACAGTAAATACACAACAATAATAGCAATACAAATGCAAGACATAACAGATGAAATGTAAACGGGGTTCTAACGTAGTGCAATGCAATATGCTCGGAGCGGGAATTCATCTGGGGATGAACTTCCGGCTCCGGGTGATTACCGGACAGGGTGCCCGGAGGGGGAAGGATCAAGCCGGAGGTGTCGTGGTTACCGGAACATCATAAGGGGGGGGTGTATCCGTGCTATTTGATCTATTCCGAGAAACATTCGTGTTCGGAATAAATTCATCCGGGCACTCTAACAGTATCGGACAATTTATCGGACAGACGGTCCGGAGGGGGAATGTTCGATGTTCGTTGGGTTAGAGGGGTGTGGTAGACATACGGATAGCGTATTCGTATTCGTTATATTTTTCTGATCAATTTTCATGTATAAAGTTTTTGAATCCGAGTTACGGTTTAAAAGTTATTGAATTTCAAAGTTTAAATCAATTTAAATGATTTTCTGGATTTCTTTTATTATTTATTAAACATTACCCAAAACATTATCCACAACATTATCCAGAACAGTGCTGGCATGTGGGACCCACATGTCAGCCTCTGTTATTTATAAAACATTTAATTAAATTAAAAAATGCCACTGGACCCACCTGTCAGTGACTGATTAACTTAACTAAACAGTTTTAATTAAGTTTTTATTAAATTTTAAATTTAATCAAGGAGGGCCCGCATGTCAGTGACTGGGGCTGCCCAGTCAGCATAGTTGACTGGTCAACCCAGTCAACTGGACCACGGGGGCCCACTGGCAGCGACCCAGGGGGTTGCCCCAGGGGTGCCACGTCGGAGGCTGCCGGCGGTGAGTCGCCGACGAGCTCCAACAGGGCGGAGCGCACGGAAGGGGGGTCGGGTTTCGCTTGTGGGGTGCCATTTGGGACGCGGTTGGTCGCAAACGAACCAGAGGAGCGTGGCGCGTCGATTGGGGGTGATGGCGTCGCCGGGGGTTCACCAGAGCGGTGACGGCGACAAGGTCAGGCGGCGGCCGGACCATGGGTTTGACAACGTCGACGTTCTAGGGACTAATAGTGAGCGTGCCCTACGGGGATCGGTTCCTGAGAGTCCGGGGAGTAAGACGACGCGCGTGGCGTGCCAAATGGGAGGGCTAGGCCACGGCGGCGAGGCGCTTCTGCCCTAATGGCGGATCGGCACATGGGGTACGGAAGAGGGGACGGGGCGTTGCCGGTGGTAGAGGTGCTCACCAGGAATGTGTTGAGGCTGGCAGCGAGCTCGGGGAGGGGCTGATGCGGCCGGAATTCGTCGCGGATCCCGCCGGAGCCGAAGACGAAGACGATGAAGTAGAGCTCGACGTGGTGGACTAGGGCTCGATTCCCTGCGGGACTTGACGAAGACGACGATGACGCGGCTCCTAGACAACACGGTGAGGCGTTGTGAGCACGTTGGACGCGCTTGGCCACGGCAATGGCGACGACGGCCCTCGGCTGCTTTTCCCCGAGGCGCGAGAGAGGAGGAGGAGGGGAAGGAGAAGGGGAGCGTGTCCAGGGGGGAGGGGGGTTCGTTCTTATCGCGTCGGCGCCGAGGGGGAGCAGGTGGAGGCGGGGTCGGCTTGGCAGCGGCGTGCCCACGGCGGCCACCGTACGGGGCAGGTGGGAGTGGTTGGGGGAGGAAGAAGACAAGGGGGGGGGGTTGGGCTGGGCTGCGGTGGGCCTCGCCCCAGGCGAGTTTTAAAGTTTTCCCATTTTCTGGTTTTTGTTTACTGTCCTGTTGTTTGTATTTTAATTTAGTGCCTTTTGCATTTTTGTAAAATGGGTTAGGTGTCCCAATATTAGTATAACATTATATGTCAGTGCCACAAAAGTTTTTGCAGCAAAATAAAATCATTTGATATTTATTTTAAATATTAAATGCCCAAAGTAAGGGTTTTAACCTACTGTTTGAATTGTTTGGAATTTTCTGTAACTTCAAAAATTACCAAAGTTGTTCCAACATTATTATAACGATTTTAGGCAATTTACAAAAATAGTTCCATGATTTTTGGAACAACTTTATTTGAGCACCTTTGTTTTATTTTCCATTTAAAGTAGTTTGAACTAGGGTTGGATTTCTTGATGAGCAAGATGCATTGTGCTTTGGATTTGATTACCAACCAACATGGTTTTGAAAAGAGTAGAAGCAAAGTTTGATTAGGGACAGAGGATAACAGTGATTAACAAACAGTGATGGTCAACAGTGATGATGGTTACTGTTACAGGAACTGAGGGTGTTACAAGGTAGAGGTGAATTTAGAACCTACACGAGAGAACAATGTAATCACTGTGAGAGATACTATAACGAAAAGTGAGAGAGAGCCTAGTGTGCTTACATTATCCACCAAAGAAGACATGAGAGAATATAGTGCGGATTCTACAGCCATACCTCTTGTCCTCATGTATAAAGGTGAGGTTTTGGTTTCTAATGATAACCATCCTATTTCTCCTGGTGTGTCTAATGTTTTGCAGGATTATGATGATGTGTTTCCGGCGGAGGTTCCAGCAGGATTACCACCTTTGCGTGGTATTGAGCACCAAATTGATCTTATTCCCGGTGCAACACTTCCCAACCGGGCACCATATAGGACCAATCCCCAAGAGACGAAGGAAATTCAGCAACAAGTACAAGCGCTTCTGGATAAAGGGTATATTCGTGTCAGTCTTAGCCCTTGTGCTGTTCCCGTTATTTTGGTTTCTAAGAAAGATGGTACTTGGCGTATGTGCGTAGATTGTAGAGCTATAAATAATATTACTATTAGATATCGCCATCCTATTCCACGTTTAGAGGATATGCTTGATGAATTGAGTGGTGCTGCTATTTTCTCTAAAATTGATTTGCGTAGTGGATACCATCAAATTAGGATGAAAGAAGGGGATGAATGAAAAACTGCTTTCAAAACTAAGTTCGGCTTATATGAGTGGTTAGTTATGCCTTTTGGTCTTACTAATGCTCCTTGTACTTTCATGAGATTAATGAACCATGTTTTGAGGGAGTTTATTGGACATTTTGTGGTTGTGTATTTTGATGATATACTTATTTACAGCCGCAATGAATTTGAACATGCTGATCATATTCGACAAGTTTTCCAAGTGTTGCGTGCTGCTAAATTATACGCTAATCTTGAGAAGTGCACATTTGCAAAAGATAAGGTCATATTTCTGGGATATGTTGTATCTAAGTATGGGGTAGAAGTAGATTCTTCTAAAATTTAAGCAATTCAAAATTGGCCTACTCCTATGAATGTTAGTCAAGTACGAAGTTTTCACGGCTTAGCTGGTTTTTATCGCCGTTTTGTGAAAGACTTTAGCACTATTGCTGCACCGTTGAATGAATTGACTAAGAAAGGTGTGCCTTTTGTTTGGGGCGTTGCCCAAGACCTTGCATTTGATGAGTTGAAACGTTTGCTTACTTCTGCACCATTACTTGCATTACCAGATTTTACTAAGCAATTTGAAGCTGAATGTGATGCTAATGGTATAGGCATTGGTGGTGTTTTGATGCAAGAAGGTAGACCTATAGCTTATTTCAGTGAGAAGCTTTCTGGTGCTAGATTAAATTATCCTGTTTATGATAAAGAATTGTATGCACTTGTTAGAGTTCTTGAGATTTGGCAACATTATTTGTGGCCAATTTTTTTATCATACATTCTGATCATGAAGCTTTGAAATATCTGAAAGCTCAATCTAACTTGCATATGCGCTTAGCTAAATGGGTTGAGTTCATTAAGTCTTTTCCCTACATCATCAAATATAAGAAAGGGAAAGATAATGTTGTTGCTGATGCTCTCTCTAGGAAGAATATGTTATTGACACATCTTGATGTTAAAATTCCTGGATTAGAGAGTTTGTGTGATTTATATGCAACTGATCATGATTTTGCTGAACCATATCGTTTGTGTTTGCTTCGGAATGCATGGGACAAGTTCCAAATCCATGATAGATTTTCGTTTCGAGCTAACAAACTTTGTGTTCCAAAATCTTCGGTGCGTTTGCTATTGTTGCAGGAATCACATGCAGGAGGATTGATGGGTCACTTTGGGCGTGAGAAGACATTACTCATGCTTGCTGATAATTTTTATTGGCCCAGAATGAGGCGTGATGTGGACAGGTTTGTTCGACGCTGCATTGTATGCAACACATCCAAGTCAAAGCTGAAGCCTCACGGTTTGTATACTCCACTATCGGCTCCTACCACACCTTGGGAAGATATTAGTATGGAATTTGTGTTAGGATTGCCACGCACTAAATATGGTCATGATAGTATATTTGTGGTAGTGGATAGATTTTCTAAGATGGCACATTTTATTGCATGCCATAAGAGCGATGATGTGTCGCATGTTGCTAACCTATTTTTTAGGGAGATTGTACGCTTGCATGGAGTGCCCAAGACAATTGTTTCTGACCGTGATGTGAAGTTTGTGAGCTACTTCTGCAAGACACTTTGGGGAAAGTTGGGGACAAAGTTGATGTTCAGCACTACATGGCATCCCCAAACTGATGGTCAAACGGAGGTGGTCAATAGAACATTGTCACAATTGCTGCGAGCTATGATCAAGAAAAATCTGCGCGAATGGGAGGAGTGTTTGCCACATGTGGAGTTTGCTTATAACAGGGCAGTACACACTACTACCCAACTTTGTCCTTTTGAGGTGGTGTATGGTTTTAAGCCTATTACGCCATTTGATTTGTTGCCTCTTCCATTGCAGGAACGAGTTAGTATGGAGGCATCAAAAAGAGCAGATTATGTAAAGAAGATTCACGAGAAGACTCGAGAGGCGATTGAGAAGCAAGGCAAGAACGTTGCTGCTGCAAGGAACCAGTCACGGAAGCAAGTTCTTTTTCAGACTGGAGATATGGTTTGGGTGCATCTGCGCAAGGACAGATTTCCAGAGTTGCGGAATTCCAAGTTGAAGCCACGTGGTGCTGGTCCTTACAAGGTGTTAGCCAAGATCAATGACAATGCCTACTCGATTGATATTCCCATTGCTGAGTTTGGTGGTGCTAGCAACAGTTTCAATGTTGCTGATTTGTCACCATACATGGGAGATGACCTTGGAGCGTCGAGGTCGACGCCTTTTGAAGGGGGGGGAGATGATGAGGACATCCCTATTAACAACACATCTCCAGTTCGTCATGAAGAACAAGTTGATTCTACAAGGAAGAAGGATGATGAAATCAGAATTGGACCTATTACAAGAGCTCGTGCAAAGTTGATAGAATAACAGGTGAATTCGCTCTTAGTTGATTCTAACATGTTATACAATGAGAATTTTATACTGCCTAAATCTTTGTATGTTTGCATAATCAGGTATCATGACGAAGACGGGGATCCAGAAGGAGGAGAAGATGAGCCGTGCTCCAACTTTCGGACGTCCGACCTCAGCGAGAAGGATGGCGACCTCCGTATCCAGAAGACCTCCAAAACCGAAGACGGATTTTCGACAGGATTCGGACGTCCGACATATGACGGACGTCCGACATATGACGGACGTCCGACATGAAGGTCCTCGAGAAGAACTCCCAATCCAGGACACCTCACCGCCAGAGTCGGATTTCCGACACGTTTCAGACGTCCGACGTGACGGACGTCCGAAACCCATCGAACGTCCGAAACTGCCCGCGCGCAGATCAGACGGGCTGCGGCCCTTGTATCCCCCTAGCTTATAAATACCCAGCTCCCACGAGTTTTAGGGTTAGACCACGTTTAGATAAACCCTAGTTCTTGAGAATAGCTCCAAGCTTTCATCTTGAATCATATACTTCAATTCGTATCGATCTGAAGTGTTACTACTGCAAGTTTTGTGTGATCTGTTGTGCCACTGGGAATTAGTAGATTGCAAATTACCGTCTCGTGGTCGACGGCTACGTTGCGCAAGTGTGTGAAGTTGTGAATATCCAAAGGATAGAGAGTTGTCCCATTGACAACAGGGATCTAGCGAGGAGAGTTCATCGGCTACATACAAGTTATCTATCATCGCCCTCATATTCACCGTTCGCTTACTGAGAAGATCGGGCCACCCCATATCAGTGGTAGCCTGAAGATAAATTTTTTGTGCCCAACTTCTTCCTTGGTGTGTGCGGTGGTGATAAAGATGATTCCAACGGCATCGTGCCGACGATGGTGGTCGACGGGATGACATAAGGATCTTCGCTACTCATTCCTACCAGAATCGGGGGGCTGCTCGGGTGGGAAGACAAAGGTGTCAAATGTTTTTCTCCAGGAGACACCGAACGAGCAAACTTGAGAGTTAGGGCTCTCCCAATGCTAGTTTCTAAACATGTAACCATATGCATTTTTTTACATGGTGAAGAAAGAGAGAAAGTCTGTATCTTAGCTATATGCAAAAAGTATTCCTAGACCAATCACACGTATGCATGAGGCTAAAATCATTAAATTAGATACAATCTCTAAAATACAATGCATTGTGCTACTGTAGTTGTATCTTAAGTTTTTATTGCTTATATGATAATATGATAAAAACCAATGCATTAGGAGAGCCATTAGAGTTACTTTTACGATTGTGGAGCGAAAAATATCCACTAATAACAGTTTAAGGCTTCGATTAGAAGCGATTAAAGAAGAAGAATAGAAAGTTACTTTCTTCATAAATTAATATAAAACAATTTAAATTAATAATCTAAAACATCTTATATATTAATTTACGGGCTAGCTAGTGGATGGAAACAGCGAAGCATGCGCCCGTGCATGATGCAACGGGCAGGGACGGACGTAGCCTTAATTTGGTGGGCTAGGGTACATACAGCTGAGAAGGAAGGAAGGGAGGTGGATGCCGAAACGACATTAGTAGTAGGTCACGCGATGCGAACAAAGTGGATGGCTGCGGGCTTTGGTCAAGCAGCCAGCACGGCGGCTGCACGTACGCTGAGCTAGCCGCACCCGGTTTTGTGATGGTTTGGGGACGTTGGGCCACCCAACATTTACCGGAAACTCAATCGAGTAGCTTATCTGCAACATCTGATGAGTCGGACTGCTTGGGTCTTCTGTCTGACCTCTGTGTCTGCCTCGTCGTTATTCTGCATCACTGCGTCAACCTATACGGCTATACTCCTTTCATTCTAAAATATAGCGCGTGTTTCATTTTCTCAAAGTCAAGCACGCGTATGCTTGACCAAGTTCAAGGAGATAATGTCAGCATTCACATCCCAAAAAACACTATGAAATTAGTATCGTTGGATTCATCACGATGTATTTCCTAGAAAAAAGTCTATTTTACTACCCTGAATAAAGTGGATGGTTCACTTTACCCCCTGATCTATTTTTCTGCTTCTTATAGACCCCAAACAAACCCAAACTGAACAAAACAACCCCCTGGCTGGTTTGTCTCCACCCGTTGCTGATGTAGCACCAGTCAACGACGGTTTTGACCTGGGTGGGGCCCTCTTGTCAGGTGGGGCTGCTATGGAGCAGCCGCCGCCGGTTCGTTCGGAAGCAAAAAAATCCCCATTTCTTCAGGGCGATGTCCGGGTCGGAGGAAGCCGTCGTCGGGGTGACGCGGGAGGCGCCGGTGCAGCGCGGCGACGCGGCCAGTGGGACTGTCGGGGCGGAGCGGAGGTGGCCAGATGCGGGAGCGCGAGGCCTATGGGCGCGCGGCCGGAGCGGGCCAGGCGGGGCGGCGCAGGGGCGGGGGCGCGAGGAGGGAGCCGTCGTGGAGCGGGGCGGCGCCACTCCGACCACAGTTGCTGGTCTCCGATCAGCGCTGCCCCGACGGTGCCATCGACGGCGACAGAGAGTAGAGAAGAACTGGGGAATTTTTCCTTCAGATCGAACCGGCAGCGGCAACGCTTACCTTGCCCCACCTGACAAGGGGGGCCCACCCAGGTCAAAACCGTCGTTGATTGGTGCCACATCAGCAGCGGGTGGAGACAAACCAGCCAAGGGGTTGTTTTGTTCGATTTGGGTTTGTTTGGGGTGTAAAAGAAGCAGAAAAATAGATCAGGGGGTAAAGTGAACCACCCACATTATTCAGGGTAGTAAAATGGACTTTTTTCTATTTCCTATTTTATTATCGTAATAGTTTAGATGTCATTGCTCTATTATGTATAAACTTTGTCAAAAAAAATTTAAAGTCGAACCCAAAGAATCTCGAATTCATTAAAAAAAATTAAAGTTGCTCGGTTAATTTATGGAAAACCGAACGAAAATCGTTACAACATGTTTGCAAAGCAAATGCACAACGGGCGATCTGGCAGCCCACACAAGAACACACATGCACACACCGTCGAGGAAAAAGCATCGCAAAGATTGCCATCTGGTGCCATTGTCATCACTCCTCCACGAGCCAGCGACTCCTACTCGACCATCGACAACGACCAACGTAGCCCTCGCCGCAAACAAGCATCGAGGCATGTGCTTGCCAATGCCAAACAGTCCACCACACACATCGACGACCAAATAACTCCGACTTTGTAAACATATTTGACTCTCTGAAAAATAAGTACGCACTACATTGTGGAATCGGACGAGGGAAATATTATTGCACTCCAATAGTTTACATGCCTTGTATGGTCAGTTTTTGATGACCTACATACTGTTGTTTTCAAATGGGAGATTCTACATTACTTCACGGTACCACAACAACAACAACAACAAAAGACTCTTACTCCCTCCGTTCCGCTTTATAGATAGCTAGCTGTGTGTGAATGTCTGAAAATCAGAACGATTTATAAAACAGAACATAAAAGGTACTTCCTCCAATCCATAATAAGTGTCGCTTATGTATTACAAAGTTTATAGTACTAACTTAGTACAAAATGAGCGATACTTATTTTTACTGAAAAACCCCTAGTTCTACCTTTAGTTTGCCTACAAAATTGCTACTCCTCCTGCTTGACCTCCTATGGTTCTCATTGTCAAAACGGAGTACTATAATTAATTATAGCTACTGCGCAGTGAGTCCAACTGTCCTAGGACCTCCTGCTTGATGATCCGTTGCCAGGGACGATTACTTCTGTCACGTGTCTCTGTCTACCTCGGACAGCACGGCGAAGAAAATTCGGTGCTTCTCCGTAATGAATCCGAATAATAGTCATGCTCCCGGAGTAGTTGAGACCGAATTAACCCAGATCGATGAAGCCCGGAATAATCCATCTACAAGTGCGGTAATTAGGGATGATTGGACTTTTGTACCAGTTGTTTAAGGGTGTTGTATCACTGTTAAGGTCACAGTACATAATAATAAACCAGACCTTCCTGAAGCCTGCACGGCACATACTTCCCCGTTCACCAATAAGTATGCTTCTACCATTTATCCTACTCCCTCCGATCCAAATTAATTGACGCATACTTAGTATAACTTTATACTAAAGTTGTACTAAGCGTGTGTCAGTTAATATGGATAGGGGGAGTAAGTTTTTTTTTGAACTTCCATTTATCCTAAGTAGAAGGTTTAAATTTTATCCATTTTATCCAAAAGTAGTTACATATATGATATCAGATTTGTATATTAAGAAAATACATTTTAAAACGGAACTAGTGATACTAATTTAGTGCCATAAATGCTTTTATTTTTTTCCTATAAAGTTGATTAAATTTTAATTTTTTCACTTAGAACAAAAGCTAGAAGTACACTTATTCGCGAATGGAAGGATTACGGTTAAAGCATCTGAATTCGATTAGCGGAAGTTTAAATTGGTTTGTTTGGTTGTTGAGCGAGGTGGTTAGAGTTATGAAATGAGAACCATTTAAAAGCCCCTAGGGCTCTGTACCCGTTTTCTAAATTAAATCGGCAACTCAGTATTATGAAATCCAAACAAAATGGAATGACTAATGTTTAATAGAAGAAGATTCAACAAAATGAAATGGATTTCAAGTGTCTATGAAAATTGCTTACGTATTCAATTATATATTCACGCAAAACATGAAACTGTAAATACAAAAATGAATGTAAATATTTTTTGAATCATTTCCTACTACACTATGCAAATAAAAATAATGTTGTAGAATAAAGATAATAAAGATCAACGCACCATAAAAAATCAGTTCCGCGAGGACGAACATGGCGGTAAGGGGAATGTACGTTCCTATCCGGGCGTAACACCGTTAGAGCAAGGTTTTTTCGCGCACATTGACACGCATTTAGTTCAAGCGACAAAGTTGCCGCAAACTCGGATATGCTCCGCTTCCTCGCCCTCACGTTGAGATGCTTAAATCACATATATGGGGTGTTCGTGAAGTTTAATTAGGAGAAATTGGCAAGCGACATGTTTTCTCACTTCCCTAAAAACTTCCCATAAAAGTGGTTTTTGGCGGTGGTGCGATGACAATGGCAAACTCCAGTGGCGGATGACAACGGTTGGCGGCCACGCAAGCACCCGTGCGGCGTTGGTGATGGTCGGTGGCATCGGTGGCGCGGTGGGTGTGGCGGTGGCGCGACGGACATAGATAGCGGTTAATTGACATCGTTTTTTTTTTGCGAAAGGTCATCTTTTTGCAGATGAAGGATGTTTTTTTAAGAAATTAAAGGAACCCAGAACTTTTTTATGCGTATACAAAAACTGCTGACAAACTTTTTTGTCACTTTTCTAAACGGTGATTATTTTACTAATACTGAAACAATTGGAAACGCTTCATATTTTTGCCGATGACCGAAGCTTCTAATTAGCTTAGCTTGATCCAATCTAGCCGGAAGCAACACGCACGAACTCGTTTTGGATGGCTGGATTTCATTTCTTCAAGATCTGGTGATTACAGCTTTGGTGTGTGTTGTAACACCAACAAGTTTTTGTGTTTCAAAAAAAAAAACACCAACAAGTTTTGTGAGGTTACAGCTACGATGTTCAGTACTCCCTCCGTTTTAAATTAGATGAATTTTATTTGTATACATGTCTATACAAATGAAAGTCATGAAACGGAGGGAATACGTACCATCGACAGAGATGTTCTTTGTGAGGCTGCTTGCTCTTGTCTAGGCCTTCCATAGTTCCATCAGACCAGAGAAGCAAGGAGAACAGAGCTCCTGTGAGCCCCAGTTCATCAGGGCATAAGTCTCCTCTGTCGCAGCATGGAGCTCAAGCGTGGTTACATCGTCGTTGTTTCTGCTTGTTCCAACCCCAGTTTAAGAACAATATTTCTTGCATAAACGAAAAATTAAATTCTTGATGCATCCCATTCCAAAAGCCAAATAACCGACGTCAGCTGTCTCTCAACATCTCATCTCTCTCCCCCCTCTACAATTATCGTGGCTAAAAACTACTCCTAAACCCTAATAGATGTGAGGAAGTTTATACTACAGCTCTGTCTTGTTATTATGGAATATAGAAGCCGAGGGCTAAATCCAATATATATGGATGCATATGTCTCTCTCTCTCTCGGATGTACATGCCAACAATAATTAGGACTCCAATGCTTCACCAACCATAGGATCATTTATTATTTATTTTTTGTGTAAAGTAAGAGTTAATTGTTTCAGCAGATATCGTATTATACTCTTTATATAAAAAATGGCAATTACAATGTAAAATTAGGGGGGTTCTGGCAGTTGCACGATTACACGCGCGATTGACACTCACCATTGACACTCACCTTCGCTCTTTGGCTTGGCGACCGATGGCGACTGAAAATGAGGTCGTCGGCGAGTGTGCTAAGAGCAGATTATCTGGCGATCGCATCTGATTTTGGTTAAGTTATATTACGAGCCTGAAGAGATATCGATAGATCAACAGAAGCCATTAATAATTGGATGCTAATTTTGTTTTCACAATTGTTACATTTTTAGAAAATGGTAATGCATTCCATTTAAACTGTTGCACTAAGAAATATGCAAATGAAAGCATGTTGTTTTTGCTCTTTTTTCGGGCCCCATACTTGTGTGAAGTAACTGAAATTCAATCTTTTCTAATGTTTTATCACTTTTATTACATATTTTGCCTAGAGCATGAGGGTGCGCTTTGCTTTGCCCGCCATCTTCTTAGTAAATAATGATATTTTTTTGTAAATATATGATTGACGAAATAGGAGAGTTAGAAACAAAACCGAAAATTCATAGAATTTAAGAACAAAAAGAACCAAATATTAGAAAATAAAGCATCAACACTTGTGTTTATGAGGATGCAAGTGTAAAATCAATTACCGAATTCTTGCCATGATAATCTATTTTGATAACACAACAATATGAACATTTCTACGAAAACAATGCGGCACGAATATATGAGAAAACCTAGAGTCTAAAATAATCATTGGATATTGCATAAATACTACTTCCTCCGATCCATAAAAAATGTCGCTCATCTAGTACAAAGTTTGTACTAGCTTAGTACAAAATGGGCGACACTTATTATGGATCGGAGGGAGTAAGTGACGAATACAATTATGCTAACATGGCTTAAACTACGTCATGCTAGCAATAACAAATGACCCAAATAACGATTCTACACCAAGAAAAAACTAGTGTTCTCAATTAGTGTGTGCGAGCATATAATCGCTGAAACCAAAGCATAAATAGGAGAGAAAGCACACACGCTGCAGGTCAAAATGATATGGTAAAAACACTGAAATCCCCCTTCGAATAGGTGTACTTCTACCTTTTATCCTAAGTTAAAGGTATAAATTTATAATCAACTTTGTAGAAAAGAGTAGTAACATATATGATATTAAATTGGTATATTATGAAAGTATATTTTAAAACGGATTTAGTGATATTAATTTAGTGCCATAAATGCTTTTCTTTTTTTCTATAAAGTTGATTAAATTTGTAACTTGGAACAAAAGCTACAAGTACACTTATCCGCAGACAAAGGAAGTATGGTTAAAGCATCTGAAATCGATCAACGGAAGTTTAATTAAATTGGTTTGTTTGGTTGTTGAGAGGAGGTGGTGAGAGTTATGAAATGAGAACCATTTAAAAGCCCTAGGGCTCTGTACCCATTGTCCAACTTAAATAGCCAACTCTTTATTATGAAATCCAAAAAAAATGGAATGAGAAATCTTTAATAAAAGAAGATTCAACGAAATAAAATGGGTTTCAACTGTCTATGAAAATTGCTTACGTATTGAATTATGTATTAACGCAAAGCATGAAACTGCAAATACAAAAATGAATGGAAATATATTTTTAATTATTTCCTACTACACTATGCAAATAATAATAATGTTGTAGAATAAATAAAATAAAGATTGACACATCATCAAAAATCAGTTCCGCGAGGACGAGCATGTTTATTGAAATATGTTTCACCGTATGACGAGGGGGTGACCCCACGACTCCTACGGATAGGCCTACCCGGTGTCCTTGGAGATAGAAGGCCCATGAAGACCCGCCTTGGCCCGCTAATTGGCACCGACGTAGGAGTCTGCGACTCACAAGGAAGGTGCGAAGACCTGTCGTACGGAGCAAGCTAGGGTTAGGAAATCTTACCTGTAAACGTAGATGAACTCCCCAAGACCTAGCCCAGTATATAAGAGCTAGGAGGGGCGACGCCAAAGCGATCCAATATCATCTGTAACCCTAGCCTTGACCGCTCCAGCCTTGGCACCCACTGTAATCGCATCTCCCTCATCAATAAAATCGAGCTGGAACGTGTCCTCCTGTTTGCCGACGAGCTATCCTCCAACCTGTGCCTCTCATGACTAACCCAGGGTCCCTGACCATGGGATTTGTCGGGGTTGATCCCCGTCAATTGGCGCCGTCTGTGGGAACTACACAGGTTGGGATCACGATCTCGGAGGTCCCGTCTCCAGCAAGCCACAACTCAAGGGCAAGGACCAGATCTAGCCCACTCGAAAGATTCAAGATCACGGCGAACATCTCTGCCACCCCATCAAGATTTCTTGGGCTACAGCTGTGCCAGGACCGATACTACGGTAACGGCCAAGTGCAGCGTCAGAAGCGAAGGAATCGACGACCCAGAAGAACGACCAGAGGCCTCTACGAAGGAATCCCACTCGACGAACCGCGACGCGCAGCGGAGGACCCGCAAATCTTTCGACAACCCACAGCCGCCCGGGCACCCGCCGCACATCAAGACGATGACTACGAGATCGAAACCAGCGATCAGCAGAACCATCGCCAAGGAGGAAGGAATCGACGACCCAAAAGGCGCGCACGGGAGATCTACGGCGAGGCCCCACCGAACGAGCCACGTCACGCAGCCGTGCAACCGATGGCCACTCGACGACACGCCGTCGCACTAGCACCTGCCGCCAGCCAGGACAGCGACTCCGAGACACCGGTGGGCGAGTACTATGACCCAGATCGAAGGCCGGATGAATTTTCCAACCTCATCAAGAACCAAGACATGAGTCGAGGAATCGAAACCGACCCTCGCTTCCACGAACACCGGGAGGATCACGAGCAAATCTTCAGAATCTCAAGAAGGAAGAGGCACGTCGGATCTAGCAAACTCACGGCTAGAGAGCAGCTAGCAGGACCCTGCACGATCCACAGCTTCGAGGATGACTGGGGACGCGTCAGGTCAGGTCACACTTTGAGAGACTGCCGTCTGTTCAACGAGCTAGCCGACGACCTCAAGAAGGAGAAGCAGAAAGAAGACAAGCGCAACCGGCGACCCGAACAATCGCCGCCCTCAAGCCCGGAAGGACGTCACAGCCCGCTGCAAGGACAGGTGCTCATGATCCAAGAGGGAAGGGTGCCGCAAGCACAATGCGACGCCTACACCCTGCAAGCTAGAGCAGCCGAGAGTATAAACATAGTCGAAGTCTACCAGCTACATGATGCGGAGACCAGCATCACGTTCTCACAGGACGACCATCCACCCGCAGTCCCAAGACCGGGGCACGCGCCCCTGGTGATCTATGCACAAATCGGAGGGTACGACATGGATAGGATCTTCATGGACGGAGGCAGCAGCATGAATATCATCTTCGCCAGCACCTTGCAAAAGATGCTGATCCCATGATCAGTATGGAAGAAATCGAACACCGTGTTACACGGGGTAGTCCCAGGAGAAGCAGCCACATCCCTCGGAGTCGTCGAACTCGAAGTTGTCTTCGGCAACCGACGCAACTTCGCAAAGCACGTCCTCAAGTTCGAAGTACTCGACTGGCAATCGCAGTATTACACCATATTGGGACGGCCAGCATTCGCACAGTTCATGGCGGTTCCACACTACGCCTACCTCAAGCTCAAGATGCCAAGATCAACGGGAGTCCTCACGATCAACGGAAGCTTCATCAAATCAGATCAATGTGACCGTGACTTTCACAAAATCTCCGACACATTCGGAGCCGAATAAGAACTCAGAGAAATAGCCATGGTGACGGACAAGAGTACCTTCCCATTGGTGAGCCGAAGCGAATCTAAGGAGTACGGAGCGACTTCAGCATCGACAGCGACACAGTCACTCACCAAGTGCACCCGACGGACCAGGACAAAACAGTCTGCGTGTACGCCCACCTACCAGAGGAGCAGGCGACGGCTCTCGTCGCTTTCCTTCGAGATGAGTGGGAAATATTCGCCTGGTGCCCAGCCGACATGCCTGGAATACCACGCGAATTCGCGGAGCACAGCCTACACATCAAGCAAAACACGAAGCCGGTGAAGCAAGCTCTGAGACGATTCTCGGAGCCCAAGCGCAGAGCAATCGGAGAGGAAGTCAACCGGTTACTCGACGCCCAGTTCACCGGAGAAACGAAGAAAGCCACCTGAATAGCCAACCCAGTGTTGGTGCCCAAGAAAGACAAGACCGTGCTGCGCATGTGTGTCGACTACGGACCAGTCAACAAGCATTGCCCAAAGGACCACTTCCCCCCTGCCTAGAATCGATCAGATAATCGACTCGACAGCAAGGTGCGATCTACTTTCCTTTCTTGATGCCTACTCAGGATACAACCAGATCAGGATGAAGGAAGAAAACGAAGAGCACACATCGTTCATCACCCCCTATGGTGTATTCTACTACAGTACCATGCCCTTCGGGCTCAAGAACGCAGGTGCCACATACCAGCGAATGATGCAGGCCTGCCTGAAAGAGAAAATCGGAAGAAATGTGCAGGTCTATGTGGACGATATCGTCATCAAGACCTACAAAGCATCCACACTACTCGACGACCCGCGCGAAAGCTTCGCATCGCTCAACAAATACAGAATCAAACTCAACCCAAAGAAGTGCGCGTTCGGCGTACCGGCGGGGAAGCTGCTCGGCTATATGGTCTCTGCCCGAGGAATCGAGGCAAACCCTGAGAAAGTCCAAGCCATCGCCCGAATGCAAGAACCAACCGACATCAAAGGAGTACAACAGCTCACTGGAAAACTCGCAGCCCTAAGCCGCTTCATCACCAGGCTGGGAGAACGCACGCTGCCTTTCTATCAGCTGCTCAAGAAAGGAAGGAAATTCGAGTGGACGGAGGAAGCCCGCCAAGCATTTGCGGACCTGAAAAAGACACTCTCAACCCCACCAATCCTGGCGGTACCCAAGGAACGAGAGAAGCTATACCTCTACGTGGCAGCACGTAACAGTGTAGTAAGCACAACGCTCGTTGTCGAACGCACAGAAGAAGGCAAGGTCTAGAGCATCCAGAGACCAATCTACTACCTCAGCATGGTCCTGACCAAATCCCAGCAGCGGTACCCGCATTATCAGAAGCTACTACTGGCCGTCATCATAACCTCAAGAAAAGTGTCCCACTACTTCGACGAGCACCCTATCACAATCCTGAGCAGCGCACCACTCGCTGACATACTCAACAACCCTGGAGCGACTGGACGAGTCGCCGAGTGGAACATTGAGCTCAGCCCACGGGACCTGCAGTTCAAGCACCCAACAGCCATCAAAGCCCAAGTACTCCCAGATTTCCTGGTCGAGTGGACGGAGGTTCAGACACCAGGCCCCCCAGACCTATCAAGTTCATGGTCAATGTTCTTCGATGGGTCCAAGAGACAACAAGGAGCCGGGGAATGAGTTGTGCTCATCTCCCCTAAAGGAACAAAGCTAAAATATGTCCTCCAGATCAACTTCAGTCACGCCTCCAACAACGAAGCAGAATACGAGGCACTCCTCCATGGCATGTGCATGGCCAAAACGTGCGGAGCCACTCGCCTCATAATCTACGGGGACTCCAATCTCGTCGTCCAGCAGACGATGAGAAACTGCGACGCAATAGCCGACAACATGGCGGCCTACCAGAAGCTCTACAACGCACTCGAAGGAAGTTTCGACGGTTGCGAGCTCAACTACATCACCAGGGCCAACAACACAGAAGATGACGAACTCACGAACATTGGTTCGACCCGAGGACCAGTACCACCTGGCGTTTTTCTCGAAAGCATCAGCCAGAGAACCATCAAGGTACAGGCAGCAGCACCTGAAGCAGTCGTGGACGGCGAGGAAGCAATAGACCTGGCGCAGGTGGCAGCAGCAAGCCCATCAGAAGGCACAAGCACCAGCACACCCGACAGCACAGCTCCGACTGAGCTCGAAGGACCTGTCTGGGCAAAACCGTTCCTCCAATTCCTAATCGAAGGTACGCTACCGCAAGACGTGGCCGAAGCACGACGCATCAGCCGACGATCCAAGGCGTTCACAGTGATCAACAAACAACTATACAAGCGCAACATCACCCAGATACTCCAAAGGTGCATCGACGAAGAGGACGACAAAGCCCTACTACTCGAAATCCACGAAGGCACCTGCGGGCACCATGCAAGCAGTCGAGTACTCGTGTCCAATGCATTCCGAGCCGGGTTCTATTGGCCCACAACCATGAAAAACGCAGAGGAAATCGTGCGACGTTGTGTCGCCTGCCAGAAATTCGCCAACTGGCCACACGCTCCCGCCTCAGAGCTCAAGACCATACCACTATCATGGTCGTTCGCCACCTGGGGACTCGACATGGTGGGCCCACTCAAGAAATCATCAAAGGGCGGAAGGACACACCTGCTCGTCGCAGTCGACAAGTTCACTAAATGGATCGAAGCAGTGCCCATCACCAGCTCCACAGCCCTCACGGCTGTCAACTCCATCAAATCGATCATCTTCCGGTTCGGAGTGCCACACAACATCATCACGGACAACGGCACGAACTTCACAGCCGCAGAATTTCAGAACTTTTGCGAAGAACTGGGCATCAAAATCAACTACGCATCAGTCGCACACCCGCAGTCCAACGGCCAAGTGGAAAAAGCAAACGGCCTTGTATGCGGGGGAATCAAGAAGCGGCTCCTCGCATCACTCGAGCAAGCTGCCGGCAACTGGGTAGAAGAACTGCCCGCGTTACTCTGGAGCCTACGAACTACACCAAACACCGCGACCCAGTACACACCCTTTTTATGGTGGACGGGGCAGAGGCAGTACTACCACATGACCTCAAGTTCGGAGCACCTCGGGTCACCGGGTACGAAGAAGAAGAAGCAGAAGAAGCATTACAAAATGACAAAGATACAGCTGACGAAGCAAGAGATACAGCCCTGACAAAATCAGAGGGGTACCAAGACAAGCTACGCACCTACCAAAGCAGTCGCTTGCGCACTAGAACCTTCAACAAAGGTGACCTAGTCCTACGGCTGATACAAGAGAAGGTCCATAAACTTGCCCCCCAATGGGAAGGACCATTTATAGTCTCAGAAGTCATCGGAGGTGGCGCCTACAGGCTAAAGAACCCGAAGACAGACGAGGAGGTGGGTAACCCATGGAACGTCGCAAACTTGCGACTGTTTTATCCATAGTCCCTATCGGTCAGACATGACTGGCAACTAAAGTAGCCGCTCGACCGCAATAAAAATAAACGTTGCCCAAATACTGCCATCTCAAAGCACTCGGGGGCTCGAGCACACACTCCCCCCGAGAGACGCTATCA
This sequence comes from Bromus sterilis, assembly GCA_950022295.1. Taxonomy (NCBI): domain Eukaryota; kingdom Viridiplantae; phylum Streptophyta; class Magnoliopsida; order Poales; family Poaceae; genus Bromus; species Bromus sterilis. Next base: position 15,582,585 of record OX465596.1, read on the forward strand.
TCGCCTACGCGATCTTAACCAAAGCACTCGGGGGCTTAAGCATAAAATCCCCCCGAGAGACGCTATCGCCTACGCGATCTTAACCAAAGCACTCGGGGGCTCGAGCACACACTCCTCCCGAGAGACGCTATCATCGCCTACGCGATCTTAACCAAAGCACTCGGGGGCTTAAGCATAAAATCCCCCCGAGAGACGCTATCGCCTACGCGATCTTAACCAAAGCACTTGGGGGCTTAAGCATAAACTCCCCCCGAGAGACTCTATCGCCACTCAAGTGATCTTCACCAAAGCACTCGGGGGCTTAAGTATAAAACCCCCCCGAGAGACGCTATCGCCTACGCGATCTTAACCAAAGCACTCGGGGGCTTAAGCACAAAATCCCCCCGAGAGACGCTATCACCACCTACGCGAGCTCACCTTAAAAACCCAGGGGCTCAGGCATAAGCATTCCTCGAGACACGCTACGGTCTTATTCAAAAACACCAAGTTAGCAATCTTCAAGTCTTCACCCGGACGACAAACAACCAAGACTCGGGGACTACTCCAGAGTTGAACCGCGAGGAAATACGCAAAGTTTTAAAGCCTACGTTTGACTCTACAACTCAAACGTAGCCTCGGGGGCTACTCCCATCGGGAGCGCTGCCGCGCATCCGATAGAACACTTCAGAAGGAGTCGAAGTCAGTGCATCACGTGAGGAGTCGAAGACATTTCACGCTATTATATGGAGTCGAGACATTTCGCACTATCAGATGGAATCGAAGACATTCTGCGCTACCAGAAGGAATCGAATACATGGCATCACAGGAGTCGAAAACACATTTTATAGCAAGATCTCAACCACAGCTTGAATTCAACCGTAAAGGTATAAAAGAACTCAACTACATTTGGATAGAAGGCAGCTCCTGTTACAAAAGGGAATTACCCAAGGAATTAAGACTTCTACATGTGTGCCCATGAGGGGTAATAGACTCTAGTACAAGGGCATCACCACAGACAAAGGAAAAAAAGGAAGCTAGCAGAGGATGTCAATGACATAACAAAAGGGTGAAGCTCGACTTATTTGTCGATGCTCCACCAGCTTCTTCTCCTACTCCACCAGCTTCTTCTCCAGCTGCAGCTGCACGCCTTCTTCTCCGGATGCACAACTCCTTCTCCGAGTTGCCGACGAAGATGAGGCCGCCTCCAGTTCTACAAGGTTGCTTGGCGCGCCCGCTTGACCGACGGCTTGACGTCGATGTCCTCTTCAGAGCTGATGGAGACGGCATCACCACCTGAGGAGTCGCCAGAAGAAGGAGTTGTAGAAGATGCAGGCGTAGGACTCCTCGACCTTGTGGAGCTGTCGCTGCTCGACTCCTGCCAGTGCGGATCCATGCTGTTGCCGCTCGGGTCGAACGCGCGGACAGTGACAGTGATTTCGCCGTTAAAATGACAACTGAGCATATCGCCATCTCGCAAATTCAACCGCCGAGCAAACAAACTCCAACCAGAGCCAAGAAAAATCAAGCGGGAGCCATCAACCTCCAAGTCAACATAAGAATGAGATCGACAGCTCCCTTGAAGATGCAGAAGCAAGCCATCTAAGCCACGTTCAGAGACAATGGCGGAAAAAGCAGAGGGAAGAAGAACACGATTGGCACTCTGTCCACGAACGCGTAAAAGAAAATCATAGCGCCAGAATCCCTCCTCCAAGGGAGAGGAGGAAGGCATCGGCGCCGTACCATGGCGACCACCGCGGCATGAGCGTGGTGTACGGCCACCTGCTTGGTGTGCGAGGTGATGATAGTGATTGCTTGTCCGGACCCGGAATATGAGTATGTAATTCCAGTCACAACTCAATCACATGGAGAGCCGAGAGCCGTACCCACTTGTCTAAGCAGACAAGGCCAAGCACAGAACACTCTCGGAAAGCATCGTACGTGAGGGGCATCCCATCCAGGTCGGATGATCAACTGAGATGGGTCCTCATCGCCCGCTCACAAGTCTAAATGATTATGGGTGGTGAAATCCCATACTCATAGACAAGTCGCCTCAACCATGTTATCGATTGAATCATAACCCTTAAATAAACAAACTCCAGTCCGATCACTTAGTCGGGGTCTAGGGCGGGCTCGATCATACAACAAAGTGTGCACGTGACAGAGTCACGAGCAATCGCATCGCGATGCCCCAAGCTGCGCACATCTAAGGGCCACTTGGTGTATAAAAGACCGCCAGCCAGATCACAACTAAGGTCTCGAAAACCCATACTAAGACATGCATGTTATAAACATACACACAACACACATGCCTAGTATGAACAGCAGGTATCATCACACAACTCTACAAAGTACTTCTTTATTGACTTACACATAGAGTATACAAAGATCACATGTCTGTGATTAACATTACATCATACAACGGAAGAAAATTAGGTCTGAGTACAGACAAGTTTAACAAATGGCTTAGAGAAGCCTTGTAAACATACATGCCCTTCCACGAGGGACCAGACCGCTGTCTGGAACTATACTACCAAGGTCAACGTCGAGCTTCACGAAGGTGACTCCAACGGGGTTCGGGTTCTTATCTAAAACATAGAATAAGCAAACGTGAGTACAAAATCGTACTCAGCAAGACTTACATCAGAACTACACTACTCATGCTCAAGTTTCAAGGTAAAGGAGGTGGGGTTCAACATGCAGAAGTGCCAGCTTTGACTTGGCTATTCCTGTACTACGAGTACCAAACTTGAGGTAAGAAGCGTACACGAGTCCAATACCAAGTCTCCAACCAATACACCACTATGGATACTTCCTCGACTTCCCCACGAGGAAGCCCACCATAGCACTCACGCTTATCTTGCGAGTTTTATAAGTATCCATTCAAGTTATCTATTGATCAAGTAGAGGTCTCCAAGTAGTCCATAACCGCGGACACGGCTATTCGAATAGTTCATTAACCCTGCAGGGGTGTACATCTTCACACGCGTGTCATCACTTATCGCCTCGTTCTCGTCACCCTTCAAGCGGGTGTCGGGCGTGGATGAAACCAAGGCACTACCCTCACATCACCTTCTCTAATCCAGGAGTCGACTACCTGAGTTTGGCACCGCTCGAGAGTCCGGCCGGTTCCACGAAACGGACTCAGATAATGTAAGGGACCGAGACGCCACCTCTGCCAGATGGTTTCACTGCCTCACAGGTCCACCCTCATATCTATATGATGCAACCTTTTCTTCATACTTTTTCTATGCATATGCCAAATGGAAAGCCCGAATCTATTGTGACTCCTGGACCGGATCGGGTATGTAAAGAGGCCAAACGGGGTCCCCATAAAACCCTACATGTGGTCATATTCTTTGTCTTGGATCACAAAACAGGAACTCGAGGCCTAGGGCAGTGTTCAACGAGACAACCCACTGTGTACTCCTACACAGCCTCTCATCGTTCACCTTTGCTTAGGGTGGATTCACCAACACGTTATCATTAGCATCACTGTGTTCATTCCATCCCGACTCACAATCATAACATCCTCATTGTAACACTAAGAAGCAATAAGCAGTAACAGTTGCAGGGGCCACATGCTCATCAATCAACTCCTAAATCTGCTAGGATTGGGGTTTACTTAATACGGTGACAAAATGATAGGTCATGCATCGGAATGGGTTCAACTATGCGAAAGAACGTGTCTCGGTGATCTCCTAAACATGCATAAGCGAGACTAAGAGGGAATTAGGATTTTATAGACATGATCAATGGGGTTTGCTTGCCTTGCTGACGATACACGGGGTTTGCCGATCTTCTTCTTCGTCGGGGGTGATCACCGTCTCGGAAAGGCTGGTACCGGAAACAATCATCAACAAGAGGGAGGGCAACAACATTAAATGTAAATGCACAAGGACAAGATTATGTTGTCCATGGTGTGAATGGTATTGGTGTGATCTAGGTTCAATTTGCCACATGTTAATTGAAGTTGATTTGAAAAGTTAATTCAAATTCAAACTCCAAATCTTATTCAAATTAGGTCATATTGCATTTGCTAATGTTTGGTTATTGTAAACAATGTGATCATGTGTGTGATATGCTTCTGAAGTACACGCAAAATGTGGTAAGTTGCAAAGGTTCAAATTACAAAAGCATTTGAATTTAATTTGAATTATTTCCAATTAAGCCAAATAGCAAAAGCTACTGGTCCCATTTTAAAATCAACCCAAACATGGTTGAAAGTTGCATATTTGGATAGAGAATTTTCTTCTGATCATTTTTCATATATTATTTGTCCAATTTGGAGTTAATATGAATTTTCTATGATTTTTGGAAGTTTATTCAATTTTCAACCTTTTCTGTAATTATTTTAATTGTTTTTTCTATTTATTGCGTCAGCAGTGACGTGTGGATGATGTCACAGGGGGGCTGACAATAGGGGCCCACCTGTAAGCCTCAGTGGGGGTTAATCCCCTCTGTTTAAAAAAATAAACAGGGGTTATTAGGGGCAGGGCCCCACCTGTCAGTGACTAGGGTTAGGATTAGGGGGTGTTTAGGTTAGTTCTAATGGCGGGCTGGCGGGGAAGCCACCGAAACTTCGCCGGAGTTGGGGTTTTGTGCACGGGGTGGGGTTTGGAGGGCACTGGCGCGTAGCTCTCGACGTCGCGCGTCTTCTGGGGCTACTGGGGGTTCACGGGGGGGCTCGAGGCCACGGCTAGGACGAAGAGGGCGGCGGTCGGAGCCACTGGAACGGTGAGCTTGGCGTCCCGTGCGTGAGAACGAGCAAGGGGTGGGGGAAATCGTTCGCGTGCTCACCCTGAACTCGACGGAGGACACGGCGTGGTCGGGGATGGGCTGGCCGGTGAGGAATTTCTCGCCGGAGGTCCGCGACGGCCGTAGCTGCTCGGTGAAGGGAGCGTCCTCTCTGGCGTCCTCGGGCTCGATTCTATGGCGCGGCTCGAGGGAGTCGATGCTGGCGAAGCTTCTGGACATGCTGGCTCGGGCTAACTCGGCCGGTGGCCGCGGTGGCATGTGACGGCGGCGACGGGGCGCTCTCGGCTGCGCGCTGGAACTGGCGAAAGAGGGAGAGGGGAAGAACCAAGGGAGGGGGAGATGGGCCTGGGGCCTTCCAGGCGTCCACGGGGAGGGGTAGGAGGCCAGGGGGCAAGCAGGAGGTGGCCGTCGCGACGGCATGCCCGCCACGCCGACGAGCAGCCTGCCTGTCCCGGGGTAGAAGACAGCTCTACCCCTGGTGGGCTGGGCTGGCTTGCTGACCAGGCTGGGCCACATGGGCCAGGTAAGTGGGGTGGGGTTTTCCTGTTTTCTTTCTGTTTTAATTTTCTGACATTTGTTCTGTTTTGATAAAAACAAATACCAAAACATTTTGTAAAAATCCCAAAATTTTAATTTGGACTTATGTGACATATAACTAGCCACTCCCAAATTTTGGAGATTTTTGAAATTCAATTTATTTGAATTTCAATTCAAATAGGGGTATTATTTAATTTCCAGGGCACTGTTTGAAAATTAGAAAATTCCATGAGCATGGGAATGAACCCAAACCACTTTTAACATGATCACCATCATTTATAGGAATTTTTCAAATGTTCAAAAGATTTTTGGAAAAATATTTTCATCTGGCCATTTGATTTAATTTCTCAGGGCTTTTCTTTTCCCCATTTTTGAATTTCTTTTGAAATTTTCACATGATGCAAAGGGCACTCAAACCCTAGCACATACCTAAACTTGGGTTGTGACATTACTCGCCCTTCGTTGGTAAACCCCAAGAGGAAGGTGTGATGTAGCACAACAGAAAATTTCCCTCAGTAAAGATACCAAGGTTTGTCTCCAGTAGGACTCCGGAGATGATAAGTAGGTGTCAGCGGCGCAACTGACGCGGACCTGCACACAGACGCAAATAACTTTGTTCCCAACGAAGTTCAGAGAGGTTGTCAATCTCTCCGGTCTTGTTGTTCACAAAGGATCAAACACAAGGGATAATGATAGCAACTAAAAGTAAAAGCAGAAAATTAAATGAGTGTGGAAACAGTGATGAGGATATGGACCGGGATACGTGATGTTCACTAGTGATGTCTCTCTCCCAAAAGACGATAAAACTTCTATGCGAGGTGAACAAATTACAGAAGGGCAATTGACAGGATTATGAACGCACCGCAATGCTAACTATGCTACAAAAGAAAGGAAGAGGCTCAAAAGCATGGGCAGAACGCCAAAATAAGTAGACCGAAATCCAACTGCATCTACTACAAATCATCCACCTTGAGATATCTATCTAGAACATCTCGCTGGTATTAAGTTGCGAGCCCCACCCAAGGTGTAAACCCAAAGCAACAGACAACTGCATTAAAAAGCACTTTGCGTAAAGTAAACAATCCTTGCAACCGGGGTTACAAGCGCCGTTGTTTTCCCCCTTGTGGCAACAGCACATCCCCTAGACTCATGTTTCTGTCACTCAAGCGTGTCATCAGGGGGCATGAACCCACAATCGAGCATAACGTTCCCTCTTGGGGTTACTACCTACTACTTGGCCAAAGCAATAAACATCAACGGAGAACATGCAAGAATTACTTAGGAACAAAAATATAAGAGATAAGAACCAAATATATTACTCAATCACAATCTGAACATAATCTCATAATCCATCAGATCCCATCAAACTCAGTATAGCAAAAACAGAAAGATTACAAAAGTGCCTCGGTCATGTAGGGCAGCTCACGAGGTCTAAATCATGAAGAACAAAGAGGGAAGGAGAACATCACATAGCTACTGATCACGGACCCATGGTCCAAAAGAAACTACTCACGGCACATCCGGGAAGCATCCATGGTGGAGAGGAGACTCCCGGAGGTCGGCCCTCCCTCCGGCAGGGTGCCGGGAAGAGGTCTGTTGGTGCTCCCGATCTCGGAAGCGCGGCGGCGCCGGAACAGAGGCGAGATCGCGAAAAAGGGTTCTTCTTTTGAGGGTTTCTCGTCACGGAGAATATATAGGCGAAGGGGGGCAGCCAGGGGGGCCACCAGGGGTCCAGGCGGCCCTCTGGCGCGGCCAGCCCCTGGGGCGCGCCACCAGGGCGCCTGGGCCCTGGTGGTGGCCCTCTGGCCCCACTCAGGTTCATCCGCGCTGATTTTTATCTGATTTTTCCCGAATTTTTGGAGCACTTTTTATATGGGGGAAAACTGAAATAGAAAAACAGCAGAAAACAGGAACTGGCACTGTGGTGCACTGAGTTAATAGGTTAGTCCAAATATGATCAAAAGTGTATGAAAGTGTATCTAGATCATAGCAATATCACACAAAACATGCATGGAGCAAGCAGAAATTATAGATACGTTTTGGACGTATCAACATCCCCAAGCTTAATTCCTGCTCGTCCTCGAGTAGGTAAATGATAACAACATAATTTCTGTGGTGACATGCTAGCAACCATATAAGAACTTTGAAAAGTAAAGCAATGAAGGTTAGAGATTCAATTCAAGTCATAACATGCAAGAGTCTATATTAGCATTGAAACAAGTAACAAAAGAACATTATGTGCAAGAGCTCTCGCTGTCCGTGACTCGAATGTCTCCAAATGGTGTTTGCGTGCAAGAAGGGGGATAGGGAATACGAGAAAATATTTATTTGTTGAGAACTCAATCTACTAAAGTTTCACACTTGGTCTTTTTCTGGAATCTTATCTTGACTCGTCCCCAGACCACTAGCCAGGTACAAGTCAATTTGATCCACTCCTTTTTCAATATTTTGAGGACTCATGCAATGGATGAACGTAAGCACGAGAGTTGACACCTAGGATGGCAAAGAGAGAAGTACGGAGGAGGAGGAGGAAGACATAAAAGGATGAGAAGGGCTCACATCAATGAGGACAATAATAGGCAAGAGATGCCAAATGATAAATATGATGTGAGGAGTAGGGATTGCCATGCAACGGATGCACATATGAGCTAGGAAGCTCTCCAATGAAACTAGTGGGGGTGCATCTAACTTGCTCGCTCATGAAGACCTAGAGCTCGTTTGAGGAGGCTCATCCTTGGAATATGCAAGCCAAGTTCTATAGTGTGAAGGTCCTCACATAGCTATATGCATAATGATCATCTCTATGGAGTGCAAGGATATAAAGGGAGTACTAGTGTGGATCTCTCAAAAGGATAGTAGTGTTGCCCCTTTCTCTCTTTTTATTTCTTTTTCTCTTTTTTCTCTTTTTTCTATTTTTTTGTATTTTTTTGTGGCCTCAATGGCTCTTTCTATTTAACTCTCATTTGCCCTCTTTGGGATCTTTTATTGTGTCCACTTTGGGATCTTTTCCTCACTTAAGGGAAACACTCTATTTTACAAGAAGGTATAGGAAATCTTTCACACTTTACAAGGTACTCAAAATCATAAAGAATATGCAGCTATCATGATGTATGCAATGTATGCGTCTGCCAGTGTAGCAGGAACATGTATGACATGAAGATCAAGTCATGAAGAGGTGGAAGTTGCATGGCAATATATCTCGAAAAGGCTATGGAAATGCCTTGATAGGTAGGTATGATGGCTGTTTTGAGGAAAGATATAAGGAGGCTTATGATGACAGAGCGTATCATGCCAAGGGTTTGGATGTACCGGCGAAGGTGGACACCAACTCTCGGAGTGAGAAGAAGGCAATGCACGGCACGGGAGAGGCTAGAAAAATATGGGAAGATGGAAGTGTCAACTTTCAATACTTACATTAGTCCGAAGAACTCATGCACTTATTATCAGTAACTCTCAATCTAATAAGGAGGTTCACAAAGAGACAATTACCCCGAGGAGGAGTGTATGGGGGTTTGGTTATCCTTGCGCATCCTCGAATCATGGTACGTGAGTGTACTCTAATATTTGATCCCTCCAAAGATTAGTGGTCCATCTAGTAGTTAGAGTTCTCAACTAGTTTTTGTAGGTTTTGAAAATACACACGGATTTCCCAAAATACGACACCTATCACTAATAGGCTAAAGCTCTTGACACCAAAATTTCAGACATTACTCACATCAATACCTCAAAACTATTGCAAGTTACTACTAGAATTAAATAGCAACCTCAATTACCTACTTCCAAGACAAAACACAACTCAGTGCAACAACCAACTCTCTTAACAAGATAAACATGAAAACTAAAGAGAGTTCCAGCAACAAACTAAACAAAAGCCAAGGCTCTTGCTAAAGACAAACTAAGACTAAAACTAAACATGGCAGCAGCGACGAAAAGATAAAGAACACACAACAGCAAAAAGATAAGCAGGAAAAATCCTATGATGTGTTCTAGATTGGAGTGGAGCGTGTTTCTCTCCCACACAAAGTAAGATGGGGTCTAACTTGTTATGACCAGCAAGCAGAACTAAAGAAAACTAAAAATAAAACCTAAGAGCGAGACGCTCCAAGCATAGCACATAACGCTTGAAGTGATAAAAATATAGTGAGACGAAGGACGAACTGATGATTGTTGATGGAGAAGGGGATGCACAGGGGCATCCCCAAGCTTAGACGCTTGAGTCTCCTTGAATATTTATTGGGGATGCATGGGGGCATCCCCAAGCTTGAGCGCTTGACACTCCTGGATCTTCTTTCATCATCTTCCATCGCACACTTGAAAACTCCCTTCATACATAACTCATCATAAGCTGATTAGAGAGGTTAGTACCCTTAATAAAATAATTTTCCCCACTGGATATAAAGATATTTTTGAAGAGCTACTGTTTATCAAGAGTGCCAAAAATTTTTTGCAAAGAAAAAGCAAGCTTAAGGTTTGCAAAAGTGGAGAGAGGCAAAACGTGGCAGAATCTTTGAAAAACAGAACAACAGGTAGTAGATAATTTTTTCGGGGCACTTCTGCAACTCAAATAAAAAAACTCAGAACATACGAAAGTTTCACAATTGTATAGAGCATGCTGTCAAAAAACTTCAGATCAAAAAGATGATCTGGTGATTTTATTCGAATTTGTCTGTCCAGGGACATAATCTGTTTTATGGACAACATGTCACAACTTTTGCTTCCCTTATCATAAGAGGCTATAACTTGGCACAAAGCTGAAAAATAAAGATACAATGATGTTGCTACAGTAGTAACAAACATCAAGACACAACAAAAGAAAAAAGAAACCTAATTTGGTGTGGGCTGCCTCCCAAAAGCGCTTTATTTTATGCCTTTAAGCTAGGCATGATGCAAAAGATCAAGTTGTATCAATCGAATCATTATCAAGATCATCAAAAAGCTCTTCAATTGTACAACTAGTCTTAAGAGGTCTTTCAAATAAAGGCCTAATGAAGATACTTCTAGGGAGAAAACCAAAAGGGGAAAAATCAATGGGAGATTCATTTATGAAATTATCAAAGAGAGGTATTTCTTCCAAAGTTTTCACGGTTTCAACTTCTTTGGCAATGGGTGGTTTATTTTTGGGTCGGGGAACCCTAGGGACATAATTGAACTTAGGTTCCCTTCTTGCTGAAGTCTCTACCTTTTTTGGTTTGATTGAGGAAAATGTAGTTCCTAGAGTATTAATGATTTCCTCAATCTTATCAATCCTAGAAAGATCCGTATCACGGGATTTGATGACCACCAAAGTTTTAATAATTTTAAACATGGAGCTATCAAGCCTGTTCAAATTCCCTTGAATGTTGCGATCCAACTCATTTATCCTAGTTATACTAGGTATTTCTAACTCTATCTTTTCAAGTTTCTTCATAATGTGAGCTAGAGTTTCTTGTATGCTAGCAATAGGGAGGTTTCCAACAAGATTTTCAATAACATTAAGAGACTCCCAAATCGGGGCTTCTAGGAAATTCCCATTGATAGCAATATCTAATATGAACCTATTCCACGGAGTAATCCCGACATAAAAAATTCTAAGCAGGATAGTAGTGGATTGCTTCTTGGTGGCTCTTTTTTGAGAATCATTAATTCTATACCAAGCATCTTTTAAACTTTCACCACCTTTTTGTTTACAGGTGAGAACCTCTGTCTCAACAAAGGCAAAAGGGCCAGACATAATGACAACTACTAGCAAGATGATTTTTTTTTATTTTGATATAAGACACAAAGATAAAAACTGAAAGGTAAACTAACAAGCCTAAAAAACAAAGGTAAAGGGTAGTGTGCAACTCCCTTATCTTCGCACTCGGAGTCCTCGGCAATGGCGCCAGAAATTCTTTGCTTGGTGTGCGAGGTGATGATAGTGATTGCTCGCCCTTCGTTGGTAAACCCCAAGAGGAAGGTGTGATGTAGCACAACAGAAAATTTCCCTCAGTAAAGATACCAAGGTTTGTCTCCAGTAGGACTCCGGAGATGATAAGTAGGTGTCAGCGGCGCAACTGACGCGGACCTGCACACAGACGCAAATAACTTTGTTCCCAACGAAGTCCAGAGAGGTTGTCAATCTCTCCGGTCTTGTTGTTCATAAAGGATCAAACACAAGGGATAATGATAGCAACTGAAAGTAAAAGCAGAAAAGTAAATGAGTGTGGAAACAGTGATGAGGATATGGACCGGGATAAGTGATGTTCACTAGTGATGTATCTCTCCCAAAAGACGATAAAACTGCTATGTGAGGTGAACAAATTACAGAAGGGCAATTGACAGGATTATGAACGCACCGCAATGCTAACTATGCTACAAAAGAAAGGAAGAGGCTCAAAAGCATGGGCAGAACGCTAAAATAAGTAGACCGAAATCCAACAACATCTACTACTAATCATCCACCTTGAGATATCTATCCAGAACATCTCGCTGGTATTAAGTTGCGAGCCCCACCCAAAGTGTAAACCCAAAGCAACAGACAACTGCATTAAAAAGCACTTTGCGTAAAGTAAACAATCCTTGCAACCGCGGTTACAAGCACCGTTGTTTTCCCCCTTGTGGCAACAACACATCCCCTAGACTCATGTTTCTGTCACTCAAGCGTGTCATCAGGGGGCATGAACCCACAATCGAGCATAACGTTCCCTCTTGGGGTTACTACCTACTACTTGGCCAAAGCAATAAACATCAACGGAGAACATGCAAGAATTACTTAGGAACAAAAATATAAGAGATAAGAACCAAATATATTACTCAATCACAATCTGAACATAATCTCATAATCCATCAGATCCCATCAAACTCAGCATAGCAACAGCAGAAAGATTACAAAAGTGCCTCGATCATGTAGGGCAGCTCACGAGGTCTAAACCATGAAGAACAAAGAGGGGAGGAGAACATCACATAGCTACTGATCACGGACCCATGGTCCAAAAGAAACTACTCACGGCACATCTGGGAAGCATCCATGGTGGGGAGGAGACTCCCGGAGGTCGACCCTCCCTCCGGTAGGGTGCCGGGAAGAGGTCTGCTGGTGCTCCCGGTCTCGGAAGCGCGGCGGCGCCGGAACCGAGGCGAGATCGCGAAAAAGGGTTCTTCTTCTGAGGGTTTCTCGTCACGGAGAATATATAGGCGAAGGGGGGAAGCCAGGGGGGCCACCAGGGGTCCAGGCGCCCCCCTGGCGCGGCCAGCCCCTGGGGCGCGCCACCAGGGCGCCTGGGCCCCTGGTGGTGGCCCTCTGGCCCCACTTAGGTTCTTTCAGAAGGTTCTTATGCGCTGATTTTTTATCTGATTTTCCCGAATTTTTGGAGCACTTTTTATATGGGGGAAAACTGAAATAGAAAAACAGCAGAAAACAGGAACTGACACTATGGTGCACTGAGTTAATAGGTTAGTCCAAATATGATCAAAAGTGTATGAAAGTGTATCTAGATCATAGCAATATCACACAAAACATGCATGGAGCAAGCAGAAATTATAGATACGTTTTGGACGTATCACCACCACGGCCACGACGAACACGGCCACGGCCAACACCTCGCCTGGAAGCCATAAGAGGAAGAAGAGAAGAAAGAAGAGGCAAAGCAGCAAGCTGGATAGAGGCGAAACGCTGTGGAAGAGAAAAGCTTATTTATAGAACAAAAATCTCCCAGCACAGGGAAGCCAAGACGACGGCAGCAATTAATTCAAAGACCAAACGCCGCAGACGTCTCAGATTCCAAGACCAAGATGCTTTCCCACGGGACGCACCGTGCGTGAGACGCGTCAATTCACGCGCGTTTCCAACGCGCGTATCGTAAACTCAACCAGCGCTTGCCGCACGCCACAGCGGTCATCATTATGACCGGTCAAGAAGATGTGACGGTTCACTGGCGGAGCATCCCTGACAGCCATCAAATAGAGGCATCGTTATCCTGACAAGCGGCGAATAACACCAACAGGCATCAAGAATGATCTCTTAAACAAAATTTTAAAATATATTTAAACTCCCATCGGGAGCGTACCCACTCAAAACCGAGCCCCAGGTGCTCCCTCACCCAAAGGTCAGCAATGTGCTCGAATGATCACTCGCACTCACGAGAGTCTCGGGTGCTCCCTCAACCCGACGCAAGACAAACATTCACTCGCCAAGATCATACGGCGTTAGAGTCTCAGGTGCTCCCTCAGCTCAAGAGCCGAAACGGCATCCGAGTGACTACTCGCGAAGAACCCCCCCCGTCTGAGCACTCGAAACAAGCTCCGCGGGTGAATGAGTGAACAACTCGCTTGATGTTTTGTTCCAAGCAGGTGCAATACTATTAGGCTCCGCGCCTCAAAAACACACATTCCTGGAACACGATACACTGTGCCCAGATGCCACGCAAGATTAGCGTGTAGGTAAGACCCCGCTGCGAAGTTCGGCCGGGCTGGGACTTGCCAAAGAGCGATTTCACTCCCAACCTTTTCCATGCGCTGAGCATGATAGAAAAAGCCGGGCGGACGCGCCTTAGGCTACGCACATTACTGGCGGCAAATGAACACCGTAAGACCTGAAACGACAGGACTTTTGCTCGACACCAGTGTTCCAAGCTCACGTCGAGGGACGTGGGTTTGATTGGGCTACTGCGGTATTTGCCAGTAGTGCAATTCACCAAGGCTCGACCAGTCGACTCCTTGGGCCCTTTCAGCTTAGCATCCCTCGAAACAGGTTTTGTCATGGCCACCAGACTGCCAGCGACCCGCGGTTGTACCGCGCATAAAAACGACCGACAAATGGATGTACTCGAGTCCCTGCGCGACTCTTCGAGTCCCCCAGGCACTCGGGGGCTACTGACAAGGGAGTGACCCCACGACTCCTACAGATAGGCCTACCCGGTGTCCTTGGAGATAGAAGGCCCATGAAGACCCGCCTGGACCCACCTTGGCCCGCTAATTGGCACCGACGTAGGAGTCTGCGACTCACAAGGAAGGTGCGAAGACCTGTCGTACGGAGCAAGCTAGGGTTAGGAAATCTTACCTGTAAACGTAGATGAACTCCCCGAGACCTAGCCCAGTATATAAGAGCTAGGAGGGGCGACGCCAAAGCGATCCAATATCATCTGTAACCCTAGCCTTGACCGCTCCGGCCTTGGCATCCACTGTAATCGCATTTCCCTCATCAATAATATCGAGCAGGAACGTGTCCTCCTGTTTGCCGACGAGCTATCGTCCAACCTGTGCTTCTCATGACTAACCCAGGGTCCCTGACCATGGGATTTTCCTGGGTTGATCCCCATCACCGTACATGAAAATATGACCATGTGTTTCCGAGAAATGTTTCCCCAAATCTCCAACTCTTTTGAAAAATACTGGTTCACCATCCATGACCTGCTTATTAATAACTTTGAAATTGAAGTAGTAAATTATTCACCACCACCATTATACAAACACAAACCGTTATTTGTGGGGTATTTGATTTTTTTTTCTTACTCCCGAACAGGCTACAAAATCTCTCGTCAAATTCCCCACGATCCATCAAAGCTCTTGGCCGCGCGCCTTCTTTGATAGGGGTGGAGGTTCCTCGATGTATTCAAATTTCTTGGCATACTTGTCTTCCTTTGCACGCTTGACTTCCTTGTCTTCTTGCATTGGCTTGTCCAGATTGTCCACCATGTAGCACTCTTGGGCCGAGGTCGCCTACCATGGGCGGAGAGGCACCAAGGAAGGCTGACGACTACATAAATCCCCCATACCTTCCTCTGGGTCTTCGAGCTCATCGGTGTCAACGTGGATACATGTGAGATCTTCAATGTTGGCTACCAAGAGGGTGGGTCACAAAAATTGATTTTTTCCTGGATCTGGCATGACACCAAACCTTGGCGAATCAGTTTGCTTAATAAGTCAGTGACATACTTCAGATTTCTGAATTGAATAGTCCAAAATGAGGACAAAGTTTTGACTTGGCTGAGATGATTGGTCAAGTCGACAACGTAGCACATAGGGCCGAGAACAAACGAATGATCCGATGTATATATTATGCAAGCGCTGAAAAGCAATCTCATCCGATCCGTTAATTCATCAAATGAGACTTGAATGGGCCACCACTATCAGAGGTAATTCCCATAGATCCATTGATAGGGTATCTCGTCTAGGTGAGTAGATCGATGAAAAACACGAGACAAGTTTACCCAGGTCCAGGTCCTCAAGATGAGGTAAAATCCCACTTCGTGCTCGTGTTCTATGATTGCTATGAGATGTATACATCACAAAGTACAATTGAGGGATATGTATTGAGTTTCCTATCAACTTGCTCGACCCCAAATTATATAGGATGTCGAAGTCCCAAGGGTACAAGAGTCTTATTAGTTGACTATGGCGGTAAGGGGAATGTATATTGCCATTCGGTCGTAACACGATTAGAGCAAGGCATTTTTCGTGCACATTGCCACCCCATTTTGTTCAAGCGACAAAGTTGGCGCAAACTCGGATATGCTTCGCTTCCTCGGGCTCACATTGAGATGCTTTAGAGCTTATCTAAAACAATCATCATAAAATCACATATATGGGGTGTTCTTAAACTTTAATTAGTGAAAATTGGCAAGTTACATGTATTCTCACTTCCCTAAAAACTTCCCTTTTTTTTGGCAGTGGGGCGATGACAACGGTAAACTCCAGTGGCGGTCGGCGGCCAGGCAAGCAGCCGTGCAGTGTTGGTAATGGTCGGTGCATCGGTGGCGCGATGGGTGTGGCGGTGGCGCGACGGACTTTGATAGCGGTTAATTGACATCAGTTTTTTATGTGAACGGCCACCTTCCTGCAGATGAAGCATTTTTTTAATAAAATTTTAAGAACCTGTAAAAAAATTTGCGTTTACAAAAACAGCTGGAAAACTTTTTTTTTGTCATTTTTCTAAACGGTGATTATTTTACTAATATAAAAATAATTGGAAATACTCTATGTTTTGCCGATGACCAAAGCTTCTAATTAGCTTGATCAAATCTGGCCGAAAGCAACACTAGCAAGTTTTGTGAGGTTATTCTAATTAGCTTGATCAAATCTGGCCGAAAGCAACACTAGCAAGTTTTGTGAGGTTACAGCTTTCGTGCTTATAGTTCCATCGACAAGGAAGTTTTGTGTGAGGCTGCTTGCTCTTCTCTAGGCAATCGTTCATACCAGAGAAGCAAGGATAACGGTGGTCACGTGAGCACCAGTTCGTCGGCCCATGAGTTTCTTCTGTCTCAGCATGCAGTGCATGCGGGGTTACATTATCGTTGCTTCTGCTCGTTCCAACAAATGTCTAAGAACATTCTATCTTTCATGAGCGAACAACTAAATTTTTGATGCATCCCATTCCAAAAGAAGAATAACCAGCGGCAGCTATCTCTCAACTTCTCATCACGCTCTTCTCCCACTACTATTATCGTTGCTAAAAACTGCTCCTAAATCCTAATAGATGTGAGGAAGTTTGTACTACAGCTCTGTCTTGTTATGGAATAGAAGCCGAGGGCTAAACCCAATATATATGGACGCATGTCTCTCTCTCTCGGATGTACTCCCTCCGTAAAGAAATATAAGAGTGTTTAGATTACTACTTTGTTTAGATAGTAATCTAAACACTCTTATATTTCTTTACGGAGGGAGTACATGCCAACAATAATTAGGACTCCAATGCTTCACCAACCATAGGATCATTTATTTATTTTGTGTGTAAAGTAAGAGTTAATTGTTTCAGCGGACATCGACATTGCACCGTCCATATCAAAAAGGGTAAAATGCATGCGCGGGCCTAATTCTTTCACGAAAGTGTTGACTGGGTTCTAATTCTTTCAAAATGCACGTCTAAGTTCTAAATCTTTTTAAGTTGTTCATCTGAAGTCCTAAATCCGTTTGACCAGCATTGACCTGCCTGCATGGCACTTTGACCGTGGCCACATGGACAAGATGGCATAGGAGGCGTAGCGATCGGCCTTGCATATTTGCAAAAAAGCCCTTCAACACTAATTTGTTAACAATTATGATCCCTTTTCTCTCCCTCACCCCCTAGCGAAATCAAAGGCGAGCGATGGCAGTGGCGCTGCTCCAGTGAGAAGCAGAGGTCATCGATGGAAATAGTCCAACAACGTCGGCCGCTAGGATGGTGGAAGCGAGCCCGACCAGAGAAGGCATTAGTGGCCCACGGGGTATTCACACGCGCGATGGGGACATGCGAGGCAGCGGGGCATACGTATTATCCTTTGGTGGGATTGCACCATGACCAGGCGACGAGACTCGTAGGAGCCGAGGAGAAGTAGAGTTGCAGGCGGCATGGATGGGCGGATCAGGGCGTGGGGAACCGGATCTGGCCGGTGATGCTAGGGTTTTGACACACAACATCCAGATCGGTGGTGAGGGAGCTCGGACGTTCGTTCATGGAGGTTCTTGTGTCAGGAGAGATTGGGAGATGAGAGACCATGAGCGAGGAGGAGGATAAGGAAGGCACAAAAGGAAGCATGGAGCTAGGCAGCGCTAGGGTGCAGATGCAGCTGCCGGCGGCCGGCGAAGGGTGGAGGCAAACTTCAACTAGGGTTGCTCATGATGGGAGGTGCGCGGGGTCTGGGGCGTTGTACCAAGGGTAGCATCCCCGATGGTAGCGACGACACAAGAGGAGTTACTACCGACGATGGAGACGACGGTGACAAGGTCAGGACTGTACCGGGCGACTTCTTTTCGTTGCGCTTGACCACATATGAGCTTGCGCCGGCAGACATGACGATGGAGCACCGACAGAGAGAAAAGAGTGGCGGAGAAGACCTAGGGACTGAGGATTGAGAAGAAATATTACATGGGTCAATTTGCATAAATATCCAACCACCATTGGACCCCCTATCCACATGGCCACGATCAAAGTGCCACGCAGGCAAGTCAATGTTGGCTAGATGGATTTAGTACGTCGGGTGAAAATTTTAAATTTTTTAGAATCCAGACGTGATTTTTTTTAAATTAGGACCCAATCCATATTTTCGTGAAAAAAATTTAGAATCGCACATGCGTTTTACATTTTTACTCAGGTCAAATTAACCGAGTTCAATTTGTAGATGCTCTGTTTCCATCTGTTTCCATCCCCCCTCTCCTGTGCCTTTCTTTCGGGTTGTCACACCCTCGTCTCGTCGACCTCAAAGCCTCCCTCCGCGCCGCCTCCCCGTCTCCCGCGGCGCTACCACAGCCTCCGCTTTCCGCATCGAGCCCCGCGATTCGACGCCTCCCATACCCCTTCCGCCTCCGAAGCCGCCCTCCGGTGGAAAGCTAGGTAAAGGTTTCTTCCTCTCTTTTTTTTCTTGCCTGTACCATCGCATGTTTTTGGCAGTCCTTCAAACCCTAGGTTTTGGGATAGGCGGGGACCGAGCAGAATAATCTATGCGAACGTCGATGCCCGGAGAGAATTCTCAGAAGTTTCAATATTTGAGAACGTACATTGGTTTGTAACTAGTTTAGACTAATTTAAATTGTATAGATGTACATTACAAACATATCAACTACAATATATCTTTTTAATCTTGTGCTATTGAATGGCAGTCTAACTATTGTAAGGGACTGCTTAGTATCTCAGTAATCAAGGAAACATAAGTTTGCCTTTTCACACTTTCAGTTTTCCGCCTATAACATACACATCAGATCTTTTTTATTTCATCAGTTTTCTGCCTAAATCTGGGAGTATCTAATGGTTTCATTATCATTAGATGTTGTCTAATATTGAATTATTGAGAAACCGACAGTTTGACGACCTGATTTGTAGCTGTAACATTGTATGTATGAGCTAATTGTTCTGTACTGAATAATACAGCAGTATCTACTTAATTCGAGAAACAAGTTACCAAAAGCTCTGTTACTGCATCCAAGCTCAAATTTTACTTAATTACTATTGGCCCTTGTGAGACAACATCACATTTAACAAAGAAAATGAAAATTTTAAAGTATTACAAGGTGTTTGTGTGCATAGACTCTGTACTATGCTGTATTTCCATTAATCTTCTAAGGATATAAGTGTGTCCTTCTAGAAGAACAACTTGCCTGAGCAACTTAGAACACAAAAAGAATAAAACATACTGGCCTTTCCAATACATTGCCCTACCCAGGGGCAGTGACGATCGAAGTGCTCGACACAGTGGTTGCAAATGGAACAGTGTGAACACCGAGGAGGTTGAAAAACCATGCAAGATTCACAATACCTTACTTTCACGGGCACTCCATTTACCATGGCCTCTTTTACAGGAGGAAATTCCTCCTCGGGCGAATGAGAAGCACGAGGTACAATGCTAGGATCCCGAGCTGCTGTAATGAAGAGTAGCAAAAGAACCTAGAATGAAAAGTTGTAGTTAAGCCATACACGTTCAGTGTGCCAGTGAATTTAAGCAATGATCACTGAAAGATACCTACAGAAAAAGAGCACCGGCGTGCGTACATAGGTTGTGAACACCACTGTGACAGAAAGAACTGCATGTCCTGCAGGAAACTGATGACTGAGATGCCACGCCACGAACACACAGAAGATCGCAACCGGGACTACGATGAGCCCGGTCGTAACAAGTAGGGATTTGGCATCGGGTCCAAATATCAACCATCCGCCAAATAAGAACCTCTGCGAGTGAGAAACATGGATCGGTTAGGCTTAGCCAGAGCAAATCCACCTAGTAGGAACGGGGGAATTACCAGCAGAGCGAGAGTGGGCTCACCGGCTCACCGGCTCACCGGCACCGCGTGCAGCACCAGCATCGGCTGATGCCGGAGCGCGACCGCGACGAGGTTTGTGGGCTGTGGCGGCGTCAGACTCCCGATAAGATTTAGAAGGGTTTTGTGGACTGTGATCCCAATTCCTGGCTCTAACTGCAGGTTTTTAAGGGATTGTTGCAGCAGAAGAAACCTGACAGGTGGTATGAGCGCAAATGCAGACAATGGGAAGGAGGAGGCCAAGAAGACAGGTCTGGAGGGCACCGGACTGCCCCTTCCAGGCGGCTCCCATGGCAGTGTGCGCTGTGCTGGCAGCGACCCACAGTTGAGGCAGATGCTCGATTCCCTCAAATCCTCCAAGTCTTCTGTAAGCGTAGTTGCTACCTCTACACACCTTCGTTTTGTTATTTAAGAGCACATGAGCGATAATGATATAGTAAAACGATGTCTCTTTTTCTGTCACATGAAAGGAGAAAAGGCATGAACCTAAAAATGTAGATTTGTCGCTAGAGTATTGAAGAGCTTTTTAGTCCCTAGAATTTTGTTGTTAGGAAGTTTCTTTTTATTGAACTCTCTGGCTTTGTTCCATTGCAGGCTGTGATCAACTATGGTGCCTCATGGTATGTAACCTCCTTGCTGTGTAACTTTTGTTTCTTCTTGCGTTGGGAACCTTACATTACAGTGTATCTGCTAGCAACTACTCCCTCCGATTCAAAATAAGTGTCGCTCATTTTGTACTAAGCTAGTACAAACTTTGTACTAGATGAGCGACACTTATTATGGATCGGAGGGAGTACTAAAGATAGTGCATCAATCTTTTGACTGCTTGATGGTTTGCATACTATTCTGCTCAATTGAGCAAAAGCAGTTTTTGCAGTACGATGTGTATGTTATGAGGATGTATATGCAGAGTATACAACACACACAGCTAATTATGGATACTGATATGAGCTAAGCTTTTTTTCAATGTGAGCTTTATGTACTAAATTGGTTTGAACTCTGCCTAAGTTATCTACTAGTACTAGCTAAATATCCAAAGGTGTTTCATTACTTTCTGTATAATACAAGTGTGTTGCATAGCTTTGCGGTCTGCAGATCATTTCTGCTCGTTAATGAGAAATATAAGAGCATGCTGTTTCCAGTTTCCTCACTATGTGCTTTATTCAATTAATCTCTGTCGGTTACCCAGGTGCGGTGTTTGCAGTCAGATTCTTCCACCTTTCTGCAAATTCAGCAACGAATTCAAGAATCTGACTTTCATATATGCGAATGTTGATGAATGCCCCGAAACAACTCAGAACATAAGATACACTCCGACCTTCCAATTTTACCGGGATGGAGAAAGGGTGGATGAGATGTTTGGTGCAGGAGAAGAGAGATTACATGATCGGCTGTGGTTGCATTCGTGATAATAATTTGGAAGGCCGTGGCTTGCAGTGATGCTGTTTTCATGTAGTACTTATGCATGACATTTTCTACTTTCCAGTTGATCTTGGATTTATCCTTTTTGACAAGTCATGTTTGATGTGGAAAGGAAGGACAATGTTAAGCTCATTCTTGCCAATTTCTCTCCCAGGCAGAAGGCATTTATTTTTATGGTTTATTCCTCTCTATTGTCAAATTCACGTTCATTCGATCGTATGTTGATATATGTATATACGTATATGTGCTTGTTGATTCATTCAGTTGGCATGTTTAGTGCTTCAAAGCACCAAATCAAACTGATTTTCCTGGCAAGGCCTCATGCTTACTACGAACAAAGCTGAGCATAACTTATAGGAAGTAATCAAAAGAAGCAAGCATTTTACTGTGTTGAATCATGGCTGTTATACATGAGCAAATAATGTTGCTGGTGATGGAAGTGGATTGCTCCTCTGAAATCCGCTTCTTTTAGATTTGGATGCTATCGAAATGAGCAGTGCCAATTCTATTTTCGTCTACCTACAGACTACACTTTCACTCTCAGCCATGCAAAGATTGAGCACTCGCCAATTGACTAATGAAACGCAATTGGATATTTTTATCATCAAGAGATACACCTGCCAAATGATTAACCATCAACCCTGAATGAAAACTGATTTGTGGTTGCGGCAAGTACCTGACTCGTGGGCACCCCATTTGAGCATATCAAAGATGCCAAAGAAACTTATATGAATGATGAAGCATTGTAAAACTTAAAAACGGCGGACATGTTTTCCATCTATTACTGATGTAGTAAAATTCATGCACATCTCAACCACAAGCTTCTTCAAGGATAAACCTAACAGTACAAATGAATTAGTGCATTCATGCACAACATCTCAACCACAAGCTTCTTCAAGGATAAGCCCTAACAGTACAAATGAATTAGTTTGCACGATCTTTTGCAGAGGTTACATAAAATCTGGATGATCTCATGCAAAATCTAAAAAAATGGCATCAGCAGACAATCACCGAATATGCAGCATGAGATTGGTCTGGGACTAACATCTGAGGAGAGGCTGCATGCAAATGAACGCCATAATCTCCAAGCAGATTTATGTTTGAACAAGAAATTACAACTATCAATTTATATACAGCCAGGCTCATAAAAGAAACAGCAGTCAGGGATCACGTTTTGGCAAAGGTTGGGGTTTAGAAAGCCGCACTCTTAGCTTCAAGGGTCCAGATTTACTTCTGCTGCTGTTCCGGTCTGCCTTAATGGAAGCAATCACAGCATCAGCCCCGGGACCAAGACCTTTCCTGCCAATTAGTTTCACACCCAAATTCTCACAGAGGTGATGCAGCCTCATCTCATCACCCCCTCTGACCTCTCTTAGCTCCATAGCCTGCTGCCGCGATATTAATGTATACACATAGAGTTGCTGCTGTTGGTTGAAATGTGACTGTAGCTGCTGAAACAACGATTTGTTCGAGTGGTGCTGCTCTTTTTTCCCTCCTTCGGCTCCACTTTTCTTCTGAGGGCCACCTAGTTCCACCTTCAGAATAGCTGGGGATTTCGGATCCGAAGCTTTTCCGCCAAAAATGACAGAGAAGCTCCCAAATTCCAAGTCTGGTTGCCTAAACAAGTCTACCAGTAAGGTAGCACAGGCTTGTGCGTTTGTAGATGGGCTTTTTTCTACTTTGGTCTTTGTTACTCGAGCGGTGGCATGGATACTGATGTTAGCAGCCTCTCGTACACCACTAATAAAAGCTCCATGCATTGTTGCAGGGTAACGCCTTGTGGTGGCTTCGCCAGCAAAAAACAACCGCCCGTCCCCAACACTTTCGGCTAATATATCATAGTCATCTCCAGATGCTCCAACAGCAACATGCGAATATGAACCTAGACTGAAAGAGTCTGTGCCCCATCTAGTACAAACACTCTGTAGAGGATCTGGTACTTCAATCCCTTGCGGCTCATAGATACCTGCAATACACAATGTTCATCTTTCAGACAGAAACCTTTTTGAGCAGTTAACTTTATTTGTACATGAATACACAACAACACATAGTTCAGTGCAATTGCCAGGTGAACGGAACTAAGGATCTGCTCTAGTAATCAGTTGTGAGAGGTACTGAATACCTTATATACTCCATTATTATATAACAATGTAAAATTTAATGATAGAGCTGCTCAGATTGAAGTCTTACCCCTCAGTATCTGAAGAACCGAGGTAACAGCGTCAGTTGGAGGCGTGGATTCAAAGTTGTGGGCAGCCTCACCAGCAACCAAAGCCATCAACAATGGACCACCAGCCACTGTTGCATAGCTATAGAACAGAAAGAACTCCCCACGGCGACTTGGATGTTCAGTCAGATGTCCAAAGGTATCAAGGTCGGTGCTCCAGAAAACACGAGGAAACAACATTGAGACCTTGTTTAGCAATCCAAAGCCTAGTTTCTTGATACTATCAAGCTTCCTTTGTGGAAGCTCAGGTACAAATTTGATACCCCCATTTTTCAGAACCCCAAGTGGCACAGTGCACAGCGCCATGTCCCCTTCATAAACCTGCCCACCATTGACAACCACCTGCACGCCATCCCCTCCATACCGTATAGTGTGCACTGTCCTCTCGTAAACAATGGGCACATTCTCTGCGAGGGCCTGTACAAGCCTCCCGTTGCCACCAGGCAAGAAGCAGTGATCCCCACCCATGTCATACGGATCATCCTGGTCCCAGAATGCAAGGCTAAGCCTTGAAGATAATCCTGCATTGGCGTATTCAAGATTTGCTATATGCCAATTGAACAAGTTCACCTCCTCCTGTGAGGAGATACCCCCATCAGACTGCCGTAATGTCTCGAGCGCCGCCCCAAGAGAGATATCCATCGCAACATCCCCCATGGCTGCCCGCAGGTGGCTGGCATTATCAAGAAACTTGTTATATGTTCCTTCCACTTCCTTATCAACCTCCGGATCAACTGGTGACCCATCCGGCCGATACAGCGGGCACTTGTCTCTGATCTTATGCATCGGCAAGCCGAGCTGCTTGGCCACAATTCCGAGTGGGTTCCCAAATGTGCCGGTAAGCACGCTGCCGCCGAGGTCAGCAGCAGCCGAGCGCCCACCGCCTTCCATCTTCTTCGTGTACACGCGGCCACCGCACCGCTTGCGCCCCTCCAATACGACCACCTTAAAGCCGGAGGCCAGCAAGTGGCGTGCCGCGGCGAGCCCAGCAAGGCCAGCGCCGACAACGATGACAGTTTCGGGCCTGGTGGGCTCCTTGGGGAGGCGCTCCTTGATGGCGGGGGCGACCCCGAAGTTGACGTGGCCGTGGGAGACGAGGAAGTTGTAGGCGGAGGTGAGGAGGTGCTCGCAGTGGGGCGGGATGAGCGGCAACAAGGGCTCCTTGGCCAGCCATGAGTTGAAGGCCTCGCGCCACCTGGTGAGGAGGTGGTTGCGGATGAGGATGTAGTTGACCTGCTCGATGCCGCCGACGTCCGAGACCACCCCGGCCTCGATCTCCTCGTCGGTGAGCGAATCCGCCGGAAAGCCGGCGGTGAGCGCGGTGACGGCCTCCGCTGTCGGCTCCCGGTTGATGACGATGATGTCGTCGGCGGCGGAGGGGGCGACCGGCGGGTGGGGAGCAGGGGAGGCGGCGGAGGGGACCTTGCGGCGGAACCCGGTGCGCTTGCGCTTGCTGGGGCTGGGGAAGGCGGGGATGTGGAGGGCAAGGGTGGGGGCCGGAGTAGGGGTAGGGTTAGGGTTTGGGGGAAGGGAGGAGACGAGGGGGAGGGGCGCGCTGGGCGGCTGCTGGTCGGACATTGTCGCCGGCGGCGGCGAGAGCGGCTCCGGCTGGTCGATAAATCTGGGGTTTACTCGAGAGCCATGGGCACATCTGTGCAGGTAGAAGACGGCAAGGGGACAAAACAGCTAGTTTACGCCTTCAAGTGTAGGATACGTAAAACTGGGCTTTACCTCTGGTACTGCTTCTTCGGAGAAGCTGTGTGCGTGCCCTCAGGTGAGAAGAGATGCATATAGTCATACAGAAATTGATGATGCACCATGCGCTTAATTACTTCACCAAAAGCAAACTTTCTGATCAAATTGTTCAGGAACTAGTGTACAAGGTTTCTGAACTGACCACATCGTTCTTCGGCGAAATTCTCAGAAGAAGAATAGCTGGTCTGGGAAAGTACAGTACAAAGGATCAACCATGCTTGATTGCAGAAACTAGGTTTGTTACTTCAGAGAGAATGCTTCAAGGAACAACTCCAAACTGATGGAAAAGATGAGTACATGGTGCCTTACTATTGAACACCACGCACTTCTTCTTCAATCGAATGTACGTACGATATGTGCGGACCAGAACACATCTTGATCTCAAAACAAGGCCAGATAATGGAACATG
The DNA here is from genome assembly GCA_950022295.1 of Bromus sterilis. Lineage (NCBI taxonomy): Eukaryota > Viridiplantae > Streptophyta > Magnoliopsida > Poales > Poaceae > Bromus > Bromus sterilis. Next base: position 15,608,348 of record OX465596.1, read on the forward strand.
CCCAATGGCAATCTGATTCTGAAGTGTCGTTTTACAAACTGCGCTCAACCTTTACATTGTAGCAGTGCCCTTGTGGCCAGCAGCATGGCCTGTCCTTAACATTATGACTTCACTGCTATTGGTGTGGGATGGCTTGCCATGATCTAAACCATATACGCCCGAGAAGGGATCCATGAAGACGCCGACGAATGCAATCAGTGGGTCTGCGCGCGCACTGTCGACGCATAGCTTCAGGTACCGGGCTTCGACGGCAGGGAACCGGAGCAGCCTCTTGTATCCGATTGTCGTGCCTTCGAGAATTGTTTGCCACAGTCCACCCAGTATTACATCCACATGAAACCCGATTACTCGCTGCCCCATCTGGATAGGCTCCTGGAGCTGGAGCAAGTTGAAGGAAGTGGATCGCCCGAGGTCGAGGAGCATTTCCCAGCTTGTCTGCCCTTCCAGTGGTGCCCAGTAGGAGTATATGCTATCTTGGAGGACGTTGGAGGGTGCAAACTGCAAGTTGTGCAGCCCACCACGCACACTACTTGCGGTGACAGTCGCATTGGCAGAAAAATTCTGAGAGAAAATTGTCCGTCGGATCTCAGTGAATTCCTGAAGGACTTGCATATCTTCGTCAGAGATAAGCCCGGATGAATTGGGAGGAACATTCAATATGAGGAGACAATTTCTGCCAACTGATTTGTAGTATATGTCAAGCAGGGTTGTTGCATTTTTTGGTTTCTCTGAGGCATGCCAGAACCACCCTGGCCTCATAGAAACATCACATTCTGCAGGTACCCATTCTTCACCAAATCGATCCCCACTGCGTGAGTATCTGACAATAAAGTTCACATGTCAGGAAGTAGACCAATGAATTCCCAAAAAAAAAATGCTTGTCAATGACAAGCAAATTCCTCTTTCAATAAACACCCCTTAAAACCACAACACTGCAGGTTGTACAAATATGTCATAGAGGCATAGAGTTTAAAAGTATATGCACTAACTACAGGTTATTTCATCCCAATCACTTTCATGTTTCTCATTGCTACGCATGAGTAAATGAATCAAGTTACACTGGTCCAATATTTGGTTTGCCAAGGGGATTTAAGTTTGGAGTCTGAATATGAATAAAATAACTTCATAGTTTGTAACCCTTCTTGCAGTAACTTCAGCAGTAACATAGAGTCCAATGGGGAGTAACTTCAGCAGTAACATAGAGTCCAACTCAGCAATTTTGCTTATGTGGCAATGAGTTAATGAGGAGAGAGATGTTTGTGGTAACTTAGCTAGTTACTTGCTCTTTGAGTAACATCACACATACCAAGACAATATGAGTCTATAATCTAATAAATGAAGTCTTATATGACACTACATATATGTTACTACCCATTGTGGAGGTAGTAACATAGACTCGTAATCCGTGTATGTTACTAGTCTAAGTTACTCCCCATTGTGACCAGCCTTAGCTTTCATTCTGATGCAATCCAGTACCTAAATCACATTCCCAAGCATAATGTCTGCATTGTGTTTTCTCAACTAAAAGAGCCACCGCAGTGAGGTACTTTTTGATGCACACATGCGTCCCCAAATTCGCACCCTAATTAAGTACTTTCAACTGCCCGATGCCATTAATAATGCTTACCTTCGAAGAGAAGATAGCTGCAGTATTCATTTATATCAAGTATTATCATTAGCTGTCTGTTTGGAGTTATCATTACTAGGTACTTTGCAAGGGCATTAGTTTCTATTAATATGTTTACCATCACAGTAGTTCGGGGTACTACTACAACTGTAGTGCTGTAATGGGAATGAACGTTTAGAGTTCCGTTCTCACACACCTTCTAGTAAAACTATGCAGTGGCACACTGTCTCATTCCAAATCAATAATTACATTGCAGTACTGGAATTTTCCTCACGCGACAGAGAAAACTGAAAGCACTGCCAAGGTTAAATTAAAGTTGTCTCCTGCTAAATGGGAAGAGTACACACCTTAAATTTTCTAGAAATGAAGGTATTTCAGCAGTTTGTCAAGGAACCAGAATCCCCTCACAAGAAAAGTTACTCTATTGAAATTCCAAGTCTACCTATACCTACAGGTCTCATCCATGCTAGGATCTCAACAGTGATACATGATATAACCTGTGTGATTGTAAGCTGGGAGATAACATCCAAATTTCATATACAATGCAGGGTATGTGTTTTAACTAAATACTCTAAATTTCATATACAAATCAATACAATATAAATGGCACAGAATTAACAATCATCTTCGCACATTTTCTAGTTAAGCAAGAATAAATCACTTACTCAGGAACGATGTCCCCAATTGACACGAGAGTCTTGTTGAAAGGAGACCAACAAGTACGACCCGCAATCCCTGCCTCGTCTCCTACCCATCTAGTATCTGGTCCAGCATCTGAGAAGATAACCACCCTTCGCTGGAGCTGATGGATAAGTGCAAACCAGGCATCAAACATGTACTCCATGTACTTGTCGTCGCCCTTTGCACCATCAAGCCAAACTTCCTCCACATCTCCATACCTGAACATGTAAAAGGAAGAATCTATAGACTGCGTAGGATATATGATTTTTGTTGTTGTTGCTGAGGGGAGTAGAATAAACAGTTTAAGGCTTTAAGCACCAAGTTCATCACAAACATATGGAGAATTCACACACTCCGCAATCCAGGTACCAAATGTACCACCCGTTGATTATGTGTAAGCAATCAAGCTCAAAGTAATGCATGAAGCAACGTGCTAGAAGCATATGTACAAAATGTTATATCATCATAGAGCTGTAGTTCAGTAATTTTCACCAAGGAAACGCTACAAGAGCCAAACTTTATTTTTTCTTTAATCAAGCAAAACAGTAAGCACTGAGTACTCCTGATCCAAGAACATAGTCCAGCAAGAACAGATACTACAGTTTTCTGCAAAGGCCAAGAAAGAAGGCTCGTTTTTCTGAGCTTCACTCCGGAATCACATCAGACATGCGTGCTAAATTCAGTAGTTGACCCTCAAAAACTCCAAATAACAAATGTAGCAGCAATAACATTGTAGTAATTCGAATCACACAAATGTAACAGCAATAACCTGGTGAGCAATTCCGTCATTTGGCCCATGTAGTGCTCATTGTACGCGACGGTGTCGCCGTACACCGGCTCGTGCCGGTCCCACGGCGACAGGTACAGCCCCAGCCCGATCCCCTCCGCGCGCACGGCGGCCGAGAGCTCGCCGACGACGTCCCCCTCCCCGCCCCGCCACGGGGAGGCGGCCACCGAGTAGTCCGTCAGCGCCGACGGCCAGAGGCAGAAGCCGTCGTGGTGCTTGGCCGTGAGCACCACGCGCCCGAACCCACCCTCCGCCGCGACGCGCGCCCACTGGCCGGCGTCGAGCGCGGAGGGCGCGAACACGGCGGGATCGGCGTGGCCGGAGCCCCACTCGGAGTCCGTGAAGGTGTTGGGCCCGAAGTGGACGAAGAGGGCCATCTCGGAGAGCTGCCACTGGAGCTGCGCGTAGGAGGGGACGGGCAGAACCGGGAGAGGCGACGGCGTCGCTCCGGCGGCGACCGCGGCGGCGCCATGGGCGCACAGGAGGAGCGGGTGGAGGTGGGCAGCAAGTAACAGGACGATGATGGTTGACATTTCGGAGACGAGAGATTGTTCAGTGTGGTTGACGGATAAAGCGAAAGAAGTGAACCGGGTCTAAATAAAATGTATGAAGTAACCCGTGTGGATTTTGCCATTTTACTGGCTAGGACACACATAACTAAAATTGTAAATTTGAATCTCTTATCTCTTAATGTATCTTTTATTTATATTATAGATGAAACCCCGCACGTTGCGACGGAATTTCTTTGAGTGATTTATGTGGAAGTTAGCATCATCTTTTTTGGCCATCAAGAAGAGAAAAAAAAACTACTTGTATTATGTAGTAGAGAAGCAGAATTATAATATTATAATCATAGAGTGTTTTATTTGTATGAAATTACATGTTTGATGGACGTGTACATACTGACCTGAATAATGTCTAACTTACTATGAAGAAAACGTCAGACATATTATTTTAACATCTTTAAACATCAGGGTAAGTACCTAAGGAAAAGTGCTTGAATACATAAAGTTTTGTACAAACATAATATACTCAAAATAGAGCAAGTATAGTTTGCATTCGTATAGTGCTGACATTAGTGTTACAAATAAATCAAGGATTATGCATGGTACAGAAGCAATGTAAAACTAGCGATCAAAGATGAAGCTTAGTATTTATTAATTCAGACACTCATTATATCATCCTGAGTTATTATGGAGTACAATATAAGCTGATCAATCTAGTGATCAATAATAATTTATGTAAAAAAAAATACATTTTACATCTAGATACTCATGGATGGCATCTTGCTCGACCAATTCTTCAGCAACTCAAACCGAGGTAGTAGATAGTAGAGTCTTCAGTTTTTTTCATGCGTGGTTGATGATGCCTGCATGTGGTTAAGAAAGTCAGCATTGCTATAAAGGTAAAACTTCCTTTTTTATCACCCAAAAAATCACATAAATCACTCAAAAAATTCCTGGAAACTTCAGGATTGTGTTGTGTGTACTGACGATACTATTTTCTTCTATTGTCCATCCTTTTCCTTTCTTAGCTGTCTGCTCCATCATTGTTGTTTGAGATTCTATTTGAGGATAAAAGATAAGAATTGTGAATGTGATATTATGTATGTGATATGAGGAGATGTACATATACCTTTGCTTATGTCGTTTGCCACTCTGAAGTTTTAGTTCTCTAGCTGAAAGATCTTTCTCTTGTTCGATGTGGCATTTCAAAATTGCAAAGGTAAGAAATTGCATATCTTATCTAAAGGTGTTCTCTTTTCATACCTTTCGTTGTTTTCTGTATCATGTTTTGTAAACTGGATGCTTCTTTTTGTTGTTGGGTTGCTGTGAAAAATAACCGTCATTTCAAATTGTTGTCGAACCCAAAGGAATGAGTACATATAATAGATACAAAAAATTACTTGACTTCGTTTTTGCTGGTGTTAATAGTTGCTTGGTCACAAAAAGGAGGTGTTGCATTGCGCAGGTCATGTGGGCTATTGCTTGAACTACAAATAGCAAGGTTGTGTTAGGATGTCCAAATATATGGTGTGTAACTTAAATTTTAGGATTGGTGAAAACCAAATTTTCTTCACTGCTTATGTTGAAACTTGAAACTGGGATTCATGTTCAATTGAATGCACAAGTTCATGTTTTCTGATACCGTAGTCAATTCCTCATGTTCGAGCGGAGTGGGAAAGAGAGCGGTGGTGCCCCGCCTTGCTATATAAGGAGGACGGGGTGAGGCCATCAAGAGGTTAGAGACCACTTTGTATCGGGAAGAGTAAGCAGAACAAATATATGAACACATAACAACAGTAGGGTATTATACCTTCGTCGATAGCCTGAACCTGAGTAAATTGCCTCGTGGTGTTGCTTGGACTGATTTGGATGTTTTCTCCGCTGGCCGAATAATCTAGGAGCCGCATCGTAATTCCGATCTCAACAATCATCCATCGACAAAAACCATCCCGTTCAACTTGCATCATCAGGGAAATCTTAGTTTTGAGTCAACAATCTCATACTTCATATATTTTCTTTGGGAATTGAGAGAAAGATCACGCTTTGGGGATCTGTAAGGGAAGCTAGATATTAAAATGCAATAGGAATTTAGTTGCATGTGCAATGGATGCTAAAAAGAAGAAGCAGACTTCGTGTCACAGCTTGAGGTACCTCCGAACCCATGTCTCCTTAACTGCCTGTCCCTGGGTCCTGTACCCACACTCAATCCGACGACACAAGTTGTTTCGCATGTAAACCGTCGAGACAGACGAAGACATGGCGGACCACATCGCCGTCCTTGATCGAGTAGTAGTAGCAGTACTCTGGACCTGGCACGGATGGGTGGCAAAAAGGCAAGGCACTGTCCCAACTTATGGTGAACGACATGGCATCACCACCCGACACGTCCTGAGAGAGTAACCAGCATGTTTATCGAGTCGTATCTTGTATGCGTCCACCCAAGAGGGGTCTTGCTGCATCATCCTTATTTCCATTTCCTCAGCCCTGGCGTTCACAACCACGAGCGAGAGCGTCCCGTTTAGTTCGACGAGAAACACGTCGTTGTTCGAGGATGCTTCTTCGCACGGAAAGATGCTGAAAGCACGGGCGGAGATCTCAAAGGCAACGACGACACACTCGTGCGCAGGCTCGCTCAACCAGTAGAGTGTGCCATCAACATGCGCTGGTGGCATGTCGCTCACCGGCTTGCCGATGCATCTCCACCGCTTCTCTCTGCTCGTCTTGATCATGCACGCCAAATCGCCGCCGCTGCGTCCTATCTCCACTACGACGTGCTCCCCTGCTGCCTCGTCGAAGCCCAATCCGACGCTTCTGCCAACCGAAAATGCGTGTCGGCCATGACCCCTAGGTGGGCTCAAGTGTGATTTGCCACGCCGTCCCAGACATTGGATAACGCCGGTTGATACGTTGCATAGGAAGTCGTCGCTGCTACTGCTTATGAGGTTGAGCCCGTGGCACTGCTTGGAGCAGACGATCTTGTCCTTGACAAGAGTGTTCGCAAGAGCGCTACCAGCACCTTGGAGCCAATTCTTCGCCGGGACAAAGTTAAAGAAAGCACGCCGGGGCCGGGCGCAGCCATTGTTCACCATCAAGATCCTCTTCGGCACATGTGTGCTGAAACAAACCTCTCACTCTCGACTAGTCAGCACCATTGCCTGCATACTACCATGGACTGGATGATGGATTTGACAGGAAGCTTCACTAGGATCTCGGTCACTGCCGATAACACTTGCTTCTCTCGCTGTCTTTCGCACCCTACCCGGACTAAGCTATCCTCGTAGAGGCCAAGCCAAAGACCGGCAGCTGCCTCCTTATGGTTGTCAGTCTCGGGAACAGAGAAAACTAGTTGAACATCCCCTGTCTCCGGATCGTAAGCATGAACTTGGTGCTGTGACGTAGCAATCAATATATTCTTCTTGTCCTGCTTATTTCCACCGCAGCAGCCAATGACGGTGATGAAGCGGGGGCTGTAGTGTACATCCCGTGCGACGATAGGTGTGACATCGATGTGATGAACCAACGACCACTCGCTGGCAGTATGATCCTGTATCATCCACACGGCCAGTGTGTACCGGACTAGCGGGTGTCGGAGAAGAGCATGGTGCCGCGGCACGGCTTGCTGGACAAGCACAGAAAGTCTGAGCGCAGGCGGTCAATGGTGAAGAGAGGGTCAGCGACGCCCGTGCCCCTGGCCAAGGAGTAGGCAACTGTGGAGCGATTCGGTGACGGCCCGAAGAAGACGAGCTTGTCTGCACGGAGAGCGCGGGCAGAGGCGTTTGTGAAGGCTTGAGAGGAGAGCATGGCGGCCCAGGAGCGGCAGACGGCGCGGAACTGGAAGATGGATCTGGCGGGCACCAGCAGCAAGATCTCGGACATGATCTCCGCCCACAGATACGCCGTGGTGCATGGCGCGCAATTCTTTCTCTTGGACGCCCGCGACATGTCGAGCGCCATGTCTCGTTATCGTGGAGGAGGCCTGAGGTTGAGGTCGAACAGGCTGGCGCATACGACGTTTGCTTAACACTGTATATATGCTACAGGTGCTGGGCTAGTCCGATTGCAACTACAATCGAAGCCTTCCAAACGAGGAATTTTTGTCAAAAAAGACCACTCCAGCAATTAAATTCAATGTCAAACAAGACCACCTCTGATTTTTTTTTGTCAAAAAAGGACCACCTCGCATTTACTGTTTATTGGCGGCATGTACTGTTCACCGGCGACACGTGCAATGTTCGCTGGCGGCACCTACTGTTCACCGGCGACACGTGAACAGTACCCTGGCAGCATGTACTGTTCACTGGCGGCACCTACTGTTCGTCGACGGCAGTGAACAATAGGTGTCGCCAATGAACAGTAAACGTTAGGTGGTCTTTTTTGAAAAAAAAAATCAGAGGTGGTTCTTTTTTATATTGAATTTGCTAGGGTGCTCTCTTTTGTCAAAAATTCCCAAACGATATGTACTGCTCTGTTCCCTGTATCTCGAACACTTCAGTATACGAATCCGTATACGAATCAGTCCCGCTATCTGTACTCCAAATAATCAAAGGAAACTGATTAAATTCAACCGACTCGTCGGACATTGGGTCGCGTCCGATCCTGCAGTGCGGATATGTCATCAACGATCCTGCGCCCCGTCTGATCACCAACCGTGGATCTTGCCTGGGCACCCACTGCAGAGTCGTGCACTGACGAATGATGGTGCAGTGTACATTTTTGTTTACAAACCAGCCATTCTATTTTGGCCGACCCTACCCGTTGGTCGACCAGTCCAGTTTAATCTTGATCTCGGAGATTCGACGGATCAAAATGCAGCGTACCCTTTTATAATAAAAAAAATTGTGGGTATGATTGTAACGTTCGCGGTACGGTTGTAATTTTTTTGGTACATGAATGTAACAAAAAATTATTGTGTGCATTTTTTTCATTTTTTCTTAGTTACAACAAAAAAATATGACAAAATTGTTGCGTATCATATTTATCAATAATTCGTGGCAGCAAATTTGATCACCGATGGTATGTTTTTAAATTAACAGTGCAAAAAAATCCAGAACCCATCATCACCAATCTTACTTCATTTTTTTGTTGTAGCAAAAATCAATTAGTGCAAAAAAGTCCAGAACCCATCATCACCAATCATACTTCATTTTTTTGTTGTAGCAAAAATCAATGGTCAGTAGTAGCTTTTCCCATCGCCTGTTGCAACAGAAAAACATAACACCGTCATCGTCAGTCGCACACCTTAAAATAAATGTATATAGCACTATAATGCATCAAAATACATCAATTTCACGATAAGTAATATAAATTAATATAGTAGCATTTCTATCTCACGTTCTAAAATGGATGTATTTAACACTAAAATAAATCTAGATATATCCGATTAACGAAAAGTAACATGGATCACCATAGTAGCATTTAATACTATAGTAATAATTAGTATAGATAATAGCATTTTAATAGCACAGTTGTAAAAATGAAAAACAATGCGGACAGGTGGGCTTGGCCTGACCGGACGAAGCTTCGGCCAGTAGCAGGCCAGGAATATTAGCCTTCTATTTTGATATGTGATGACTTTTTGGAGTTTTGCTAAAATATTATTTCATGGGGTAGTCTTTATCTGTGTTTGTATTTTTGGCTTCCATGTTGCATAGCTGCAATGTTATGTTTTGTTACATTTAAATGAAATTTAGTTGTGTTGATATCAATTTTTGGCATAACAATAAATGTATATAAGATGGCCTCGATGGCTTCATGTCTTCTGATGTTCGGCTTGAGTGACAGAAACATAGTACTAGAAAATGTGATGTTGACATTAGGAGTAAGGCAGCGGTGCTTATGATTGCGTGTTGCAAGGATTGCGCATATTATGCATAGAGTATTAATGCAGTTGTCTGTTGCTTTGAGTTCACAACATTAGTTGTGGTTTGCAACTTAATACCAACGAGATATTCTGGATATATATCTCAAAGTGGATGATTAATAAGTAGATGCTGATGAATAAGTGATCTACTTGTTTCGGGGTAATGCATTCGATTGAGCCTTGTATTCTCTGTAACATAGTTAACATTGTTGTGCGTTTATAATTCTGTCAATTGTCCAGGTATAATTTATTCATCCAACATAACTGTTTACCGTCTTTTGGGAGAGGGACGTCACTAGTAAGCGCCAGTCAGGTCCACGTGATCAAGCAGGTTGCGAACATTTGAGCCAATTACTAGGGTTCGGTTGTATAGATGCTTTAAAAAGTAAAGTTTTATATTCCTATAAAAAGAGTAAAGTTGTACAGATCACACCCAAATCACGGGGACGCGTTTTCGCCGGATAGAAAAACAGAGTGACGGGAGACCGCTTTTGGCCGTGCGCCGTTGTTTCTGTTTCACCGGCACCGAATAAAATCGCTGCACAAGATAGCGTGATTCCAAGCCTTTGAATCTTTCCTTTCCCTCCCACGATAGAGAACCAAACAGCGCAGCGCACAAAGCGAACGCGCCAAAGGGGACAGGCATCGGCACCATCGCCGGCCATCACGTCAAGCACAGAGCTCCCTCCCTACCGGAAAACCCCCGCTTCAAAACCTCCATTTCTTTCGCTCTCACCTCCTCCAAGATCCAGAGAGGAGGAGGAAGGAAGCTGTAGCCTGTAGCAATGGGCAACTGCTTCACCAAGACGTACGAGATACCCATCACGTCGGGGTCGTTCGAGCGCCCGCCGTCGTTCGGCGAGCAGCCGGCCGTCGGGCACGGCAAGCCGCCGCGTCCGCCGCCGTCGTCGTCGTCCCGACGGCCGACGTTCCCCAAGCAGCAGCAGCCGCCGCCAAGGCCGTCCGGGCGGCCGCCGCTGCCTAGCTTCCTGTCGGGGTCGCTGTCGCGGAAGGTGCCGGTGGGCGAGATCGGGCCGGTGCTGCAGCGGCCCATGGCGGACGTGCGGGCGCTCTACAACCTGGAGCGCAAGCTCGGGAGCGGGCAGTTCGGGACGACGTACCTGTGCACGGAGCGCGCCACGGGGCTCAAGTACGCCTGCAAGTCCGTGTCCAAGCGCAAGCTGGTGCGCCGCGCCGACGTGGAGGACATGCGCCGGGAGGTGACCATCCTGCAGCACCTCAGCGGCCAGCCCAACATCGCCGAGTTCAGGGGCGCCTTCGAGGACGCCGACACCGTGCACCTCGTCATGGAGTTCTGCTCCGGCGGGGAGCTCTTCGACCGCATCACCGCCAAGGGCAGCTACTCCGAGCGCCAGGCCGCCGCCGTCTGCAGGGACATCCTCACCGTCGTCCACGTCTGCCACTTCATGGGGGTCATGCACCGGGACCTCAAGCCCGAGAACTTCCTGCTCGCCAGCCCCGCCGACGAAGCCCCGCTCAAGGCCATCGACTTCGGCCTCTCCGTCTTCATCGAAGAAGGTCAGCACCACCATGCCACAAACATTTCTCGAATCCCACACATGACATGATTTACAGTACAATCTCAATGCATTCAGCTCAAACACTGCAATACAAACACATAGTATTATCCAAGCATAAATCAGTGCTGCAACATATGAGGGGATAATTCAGAAACAAAATTTATTCAGTCCAGCATTGCATATAAGGATAGCATTTTTTTGCCCTCGTCGAATGCAGGAAAAGTGTACAAGGACATCGTCGGAAGTGCATACTACGTGGCCCCAGAAGTATTGCATCGGAATTATGGGAGAGAAATTGATGTCTGGAGCGCTGGAGTGATCTTGTATATCCTCTTATGTGGTTCGCCGCCTTTCTGGGCAGGTAAGTGTTCATCCATTTTCAGCCTAGCATACTACATTATGTACATCACAGGGCTAATAATCTTGCAATTTGCAAATCCTGATCAGAAACGGAGAAGGGCATATTTGACGCTATACTGGTGGGTCAACTTGATTTCAGTACCAGCCCGTGGCCGACGATATCTGAAAGTGCAAAGGATCTTATCAGGCAGATGTTAAACAGAGATCCCAGAAGGCGTATTACTGCAGTTCAGGCCCTAGGTAGGACACCATCTGGGTTTATTTTATTTTTTGAAAAGGAGGAGAACCCCCGGCCTCTGCATCAATCGATGCATGCTATGAATGCAGAATTCTTCAGCATTTGTATTGTATAGATTATACATTTCATTTTCATTTACAATAAATCTCTATGTGTCCGTGTGCAGAACACCCATGGCTCAAAGAAGGCGGTGCATCTGACAGGCCTATCGATAGCGCGGTCTTATTAAGAATGAAGCAATTCAAGGCGATGAACAAGCTAAAACAACTAGCGCTTAAGGTGAATTATCCTTGACAAAGATGACTGCTGCTTTCTCTTGGTATAATTAAGCTGACACACCGCTTCTTCCATTTTCATCTCAAGGTAATTGCAGAGAACCTGTCACCTGAGGAAATCAAGGGCCTGAAACAGATGTTCAATAACATGGACACAGACAAGAGCGGGACCATCACAGTTGAAGAACTGAAGATTGGTTTGACAAAGTTAGGATCAAAGATTACTGAAGCAGAGGTTCAGAAGCTTATGGAAGCAGTAAGATCGCTTTTCTCTTGTTTCACCCTTCACCATTAGTTAAATATATGAAGATTTCATTCACCATATATACTATGATTCAGGTCGATGTAGACAAGAGTGGCAGCATAGATTACACGGAGTTCCTGACTGCTATGATGAATAAACATAAGCTGGAAAAGGAAGAGGATTTGCTCCGTGCATTTCAACACTTTGACAAAGATAACAGCGGGTAATGCTAATTTCGCTAACCAATAAATATGCCTTTTTCTTGCATGCTTATAATTATCCAACGCTGAACTTCTGAAGCGAATGTACGTAGCAATCGTGTTATTTAATGTATAGAAATTAACAATACTCATTGTTCTTGCATTATTTCCTGCTTGATCTGGGTCAGACTTAACAAATTGAGGGTCTGTGTGTGATGGTAGTTCACTATCACCATCCACTGAGAATAACATCGGTCAGGAGGTACTAATCATAGACAATATGCATAATAACAACTGCAGGTACATATCAAGAGATGAACTTGAACAAGCCATGACAGAGTATGGAATGGGTGATGAGGCAAATATCAAAGCAGTACTGGATGAAGTTGACAAAGACCAAGTGAGCTTTTTTTTAACCTTTCTTTTGAAATGATATTTCCCCACCTTAGTGCCATCTGAACATATTAAACCCTTGTCATCATTAAATTCACAGGATGGGAATATCGACTACGAAGAGTTTGTGGAAATGATGAGGAAAGGAAAATAGACCTGAGGGAACTCGGGCCTCTTGATGAACGCAGTTGTATAGAGATGTTTCAATATTATACTGCAAAGATATGCAAACTGTAAATTATAACTCAGGAAAAAGTTGATTGCAATGTGTATGTATATGGAAAAGCAATGTCGCCTGTCGCCATATTCCCACATCACTTTTTTTAACTTCGTAAGTTATGATATGTGTGTTCGTACCACCTTCGACAAAAGAAGGACCAGCACCGTGACAAATTTACAGAAATAAAAACAAAATAGGAAAAGAAAAAGAAATGAAAACTGGCAGGCCTTTTTTTTGTATAAGTTGTGTGACAATATCACTGGCCATCGTCTACGGAATTTACAATCATATTTTTCTAAGGAAACAACATGACTCAGTTGCGTATTTACAACTATGTCACTAGAAAAGAAATGAAATTGGTGAGGGGGTGAGTTGGCTCACCTTTTACATATGAGTTGTATGATGACACCACCAGACATGGTCTAAGAAAATTGCAATGAAAAACCTCGCGCCCCCCGACACCCCCGCTCCACTCCCATGGGAGCGTGCCGGGCGCACCGGAGTGCCGCCACCGCCCGTCTCGAGCCCCCACTCGTGTCTCCAACTCCTTGCCACCGCCGAGGAAGTCGCCAAGAAAAGCATGTGCCGCGCGGCAGCAGTAGGTCCTCCGAGGCACCGATCTGGAGGGCGGCGGCAATGGTAAGTCCTCCGAGGAACCGATCTGGAGGAGGGTGGCGGCGTCCTGATAGGTTCAAATAACACCTACTCGTTGGTTACCCCAAATGGAAGATTATGATGCAGATAGTAGCAAATTTTCCACGGTGAGATACCAAGGTTTTTCTCCTTTAGGATTCCGGAGACGACAAGAAGGTGGCACCGACACGAGAGGTTTAGCTGACGCGTAAGTTGATGTGGACATGCACACAAGACACAACTAACCCAATGAGTACAAAGAGGTTGTCAATCTCTTCGGCCTTGTTGTTTACAAAGATTAAATGCAAGAGTTAACAAAAGTGCATCTGAAAAGAAAAGCAGTAAATAATAGTGGTGTGAACTTATGATGAGAATTTGATCACGTTGATCCAGCGGATGCAGATGTCGGAGACAGGGGCCAAAGCCGCTCATCGCGAGAGGAAGTGGGTCGCGCAGAGGGCGGCGGAGGCCGAAACTTCCCACCCACGCATGAGATCCACACCTCGTCGACACTAAGGAGCAACTTCTCCATAATAACCATTGGTGGCCGCTTACTGAAACGTCTCAAACGTATCCATAGTTTTTGCTTGTTCCATGCTTTTTTTGTGTCATTGCTACGTCCTTTTTCCATGCTTTTGAATCATTTATTGGACTAACCTACTAATATAGAGCCCAGTGTCAGTTTCTGTCTGTTTTGTCTTTGCAATGCAGAAAAAGTCCAAAAATGAAGTTGCTCAGAAAATTCCCAAAAAAATCCCAAAAATATTTTACTCCAGAAGACTCCATACGCCCGAAGGAGAGCCGGAGGGGGGGCCACCAGTTGCCCAGATGGCCACCCGACGCGGCCAGGGGGGACCCACGCTCGTAGGACTCCTCGACGACTGGGACCACCCCTGGTGCCCCCCTTTGGCCCTATTTATTTCCCGTGACGTGAAAACCCGAGATATCGAACTCCTTTTTCCATAAGCGCTCCCGATCTTCGCCGCCATCGAAACCTAGCTTCGGGGGTCACTAGGATCCTGCTCCGGCACCCTGCCGGAGAGGGCCTTGGCCCCCGAGGCCATCTTCATCAACTCTTCTTCACCCCATGATGGATCATGAGTAGTTCCTCCTTGGACTACGGGTTCTTGGCAGTATCTTGTTGGTATTTTCTCCCCCTAGATCTTCAATACAAAGTTCTCATGAGCTTCCCTACATGATTGAGATTCATATGATGTAATTGGTGTTGTGTTTGTTGGGATCCGATGAATTGTTACCTTGTTCAGTCCTAAGAGGTTTATGAATTATTGTTGCTGCAATTTTGTTGTTCTTAATGCTTGTTACTAGTGCACGAGTAGCATGATTTCAGATCTGAACACGTTATGGTTACATGATTATAATTGTTGTTCTAGATCTTATCTACGGTTGTATCACCTGTTATAGTCCGGAATCGGCGATCCCAATGGTGACAGCTTGGGACACCAAAGGGGATGGGATATAACTTGAGGATTACATGTGTTCATAGAGTGTTAATGCTTTGTTCCGGTGCTCTTAGACAGGAGCACCTTAATCTCCGTATGTTCCTTTTGGCCCCGTTTGTAGCGGGACGATAGGACAAAATATGTTGTGCAAGTTCTTATTGCAGGCACGTACAACTACATACGGAACACATGCCTACGTTTGGTTCTTAGACTAGGATGCTCTAGTTTGTTCTTTGGCTATAGTTTGTGCAATTTTTTCAATTGGCCAACTATAATTTGTGCACCCAACACTTGTCTTTTTGCTTGGAGAGTTTCCACTAGTGAAACCTTGAACCCCGGTCCATCTTTCATCTTCATTACCTTCGTTGTTACTATTGCTCTCGTTACTGCCGCTACTACTTTGTTACTACTTTGTGGTGTTGGTGATTGGGGAAGTCTTAAAGGATACACCCGTAAACACACCGTTGCTACTTATATCTTGTCTAGTGCTTTTTCAGGTGTGGTTGAATTGACAACTCAACTGTTAAGGCTTATAAGTATTCTTTGGCTCCCCTTGTGTTGAATCAATAAGTTGGGTTATACCTACCCGCAAATACTGTTGCGATCCCCTACACTTGTGGGTTATCACTTACCACGACGGAGATAGATGTGAGGCGCCTCTGCCCCAAGAACATGAAGACACCCTTGCTCGGGATCGAACAGTGGGAGTGCCTCATGAGGCAGAAGGAGACCACCAAGGCCAAGTTGGAACGACACATGAAGGAGCAGGCCCACGTCCTTCGTTGTCTCGTCGACTTCATCTCGTTATCATCGAACAATGCCATGTTGAGCACAAACGATGACAATGCAGCTACCACCACGGACGCCTACAAAGACGTACTACCGCCACTCGGATGACCGCAAGGGGAAGAGGTTGATGAAGAAATGGTGATGTTCGCCACGTGCGCCTACTATCTAGTTAATTTTGTATTTAGTTAGTCTATCTAGTGAAGTATTGTATCTGATGAACTATGTTTGACGAAGAACTATATTTTTTGGATCGGATGGTGCTATGTATTGACAAGTTTGATCTACGTAGTTGCATGATTTATAAGGATTTAGGATCGAGCATTTGAGTATCATGGCTATGGGTGAGGATAAACAGAGGATGATCGATTACAGTCCGTGAACACATCCAAAGCATCTACAGGCGTATAGGGGCTCATATTTGACAATCCTGGTTGTAGACGCTCTGAAACTTTGGGTTGCTAACCACACATGCCTCATGATAAATATTTCGAGTATAACTTTACGTTGTTAAAAAAATGAATATGAACTAGGCATCTTGCTAGAACCAACCTGCAGTTTGACGATTAGAAATGTAGTGTTATCCTTAGCTCATCCAAAATTAAATTTTAAGTTAACATTTATATCTTATAAAAAATAAATATTCTTTGACTATGAGATAATGTTAGAAATGAGTGTATAGAGGTATACATGTGTGATGTGTATCTAATTTTTTATATATATGCAAATCAACCTGTGGTTGAGTTGGTTAGGAAGATTGTGGTATCCATAGCCCACGAGAGTTTAAATCCCATATTTGACATTGGTGCTCGCATTTTCTTGAATATATTTCAGGGCTTCCGGTGATGTGCTTTCAATGGAAGGAGATGTTCCCGTCGGCTACGAGACTGAAAGGATTGGAATGTCGACTAGAGGGGGATTGAATAGGCGACTAACAATTTTTAACCGTTTCTTAACAAGTTAAGGCTTAACAAATAAACTAGGTTGTCTAGATGTGCAATTAGGTGAGCAACCTATATGACAATGAATGCAATACTATATGAGAAATCAAAAGATGAACAAGGAAATAAGCTTGCACAAAGTAAAGATAAATGACTGATAAAAGAAACATGGGAGACAAGGATATGTTACTGAAGTTCCTTCTTTTGCGAGAAGTACGTCTCCGTTTGGAGAGGGTGTGGAACACAATGCTCACGCGAAGCAAACAAGGGCCACCCTATTCTCCTCACGCTCTCACCAACGCAAGATGTCGTGATCCACTACGCGGTGCCATTGAAGGCGGCGCCCGAACCTTTAAAAACAAGGTTAGGGCAATCTCCACAACTTAATTGGAGGCTCCCAATTCAACAGCGAAGCTTCACCACAATGGAGTATGGCTTCGAGGCGACCTCTTCCGTCTAGGGCACCAAAGCACCAAAGAGTAACAAGATTCACAAGGTATTAATAGTAGGAATTAAATATCCTTTGGTGGAAGTGTAGGTCGGGGCCTTCTCCTCCTAACTCTAGAGAATCAATAGGTTTTGATGGCTAGGAGGGAGATCGGGCAAGAATAGAGCTTGGCATTAATGGAGGAGAGAGCAAGTCAAGAGGTGAGTCAACATGGGGAAGAAGACCCCCTTTTATAGACGGGCTCAATTCCATCCGTTATGTGCAGATTTCACCAACCATGGTACTACCGCTCGGGGAGCGGTAGCAGCGCCGTGACAGCGCGGTACTACCATGATGGCCACGGTACTACCTCTTGCCCGGTACTACCGAATATTGATAAATGTGATACTTCCGCTCCGAGTCCAGAGAGTACTTCTTGGTGCGAAAGTAGTGCGGTAGTCAATGTTCGATAGTACCGCTAGCGCGGTACTACCTCCCTGGCCAGTACTACCGAATGCTAACTGTCGTGCTACTTCCGCTCTGAGTCCAGAGAGAAAATCTGGCGCAAAAGTAGTGCGGTAGTCAATGTTCGGTAGTACCGCAGGCGCGGTACTACCGCCTGGCCAGTACTACCGAATATTTACTGTCGTGCTACTTCCGCTTCGAATCCAGAGAGCTATTTTGGAGCGGTATTCAAAATCCGGTAGTACCGCTGGCGCGGTACTACCGCCCTGGAGGAACCAGGGAGCCCTAGCACAAAACAGTTGGCCTCCAAAAATGCAGGAAGAATATGTGGGTGCAGAAAGTGTGTATGTGTGATGATTCCACCCAC
Source organism: Bromus sterilis (assembly GCA_950022295.1). Taxonomy (NCBI): domain Eukaryota; kingdom Viridiplantae; phylum Streptophyta; class Magnoliopsida; order Poales; family Poaceae; genus Bromus; species Bromus sterilis. Next base: position 15,626,359 of record OX465596.1, read on the forward strand.
CATTCCACAACGGATCCCCTCGTATTGTCATCAATCACTAAAACCAAGCAAGGGGAAATATGCCCTATCAATCCTCCCTTTTTGGTGTATTGATGACAACGCAAGATTTGCACAATTAATAAACATGGAATGTAGTGCAAACCAACAATCTACAAAATATAGTTGGACTCCCCCTAGATGTTTGCATCAACTTAGATATGCCTTTGGAAGGCAAGACAGACACACTAGGATGAACACTCCCCCTACACTACTTGTTATCAACAAAATATACCAAGTTTAAGGTAGCATATGTCTCACACCATACATAGGATAAGTCTCACAAGACGAACTGAAAACCGAATGCAAAGAAACGGAGTTCACAAGCGGAGCAAACAAACTAAGGCAAAGAAAACACGCTTATGACTCTCCAGTAAGCCTAAACCCTACAAATCCCAGAGTCCTAATCTCTCTCCCCCTTTGGCATCGAGACGCCAAAAAGGCAGGGATCAACCTAGTGTCACGAGGTGGTAGCCTACTCGTCATCCTCCTCCTCATCATCATCAGACTCCTCGGACTCCTCTGAAGCTTTTGGAACTGCGGTGGAAGAGGTGCATGCACGGTCATCTCCCATCTCCCATGAGCTGAACTGGGAGATCAACTTATCCTCAGGTGTGATGCTCACCTCTGACCCATCACGTTGTTCCACACCCATATGCCTCATTAGATGGATCTGACACCTACAAGCCAACTTATCATTCGTGTGAGCCTCGTACATCCTGTGTTGCATGTCCTGCTGGAAGCAAAAGAGCTGCTTCACCTTCCTGGTGAGCTTGGCAGCCGAACCTAGCTGCTCGGACCCGCTAGCAGAAGATCCAACACCAGCAGATGGCTCATCATCCATGCCCTCCTCAGACTCGGCTAGAGAGGCATGCAGGAGCATGCCCACCGGCCCAACGGTCTTTGCAGCACAATTAAACCACCTCGTGAGAAATGAGAGCACCCGTAGGAGGGGCTGGCCCTCTGAAGCAGCAATCCAGGTGATCTCGAATATCCTCTGGAGATAAAGTCCATAGATAGGCACCTTCCGGTCCATCACAACATTATAGAGCTCCTCCCACATAATATGGGACGCATCGAACCGAACACATTTGCCCTTGTACTTCATGCAGAGAATGAGCATGTCCACCAGATAAATTTGAACCATATCCAGATACCCCACCCTGGGAAAGACAGAGTTCCTTAGGATCCTATGAATGATATCAAGGAATGGAATGAACGCAGCCTTGCTCTTCTCCCTGCCATTTGCATCGATCACAGAGGTGATGCTCTGATAAGGATCCAACTTGCTCTTGGGCTTGGAAGCCTTGTTAGTGTGAGGATGGAGGCCAAGTGCTTCATCAAGACCCTGGTCCTAGATATCCAAAGTCGTCTTATACATGAGATAACTTCTCGCCCTCGTTGGTTACGCCAAGTGGAAGGTGAGATGTAGTGTAACGGCAAGTTTCCCTTAGCAAAGATGCTAAGGTTGAGTGTCGGACTAGTATGACTCCAACAGATACAAGAAGGTGGTGAAGTGAACAATGGCGCCGTTCACAACCGAGGTTGCTAAATTCACCTGGACCTGCACACACACAGATAGCTTCGCTTCCCAACGAGTACAGAGGAGTTGCCAATTCCTCCGGCCTTGTTGTTTACGAAGGATAAAACGCACGGGATAATAATGATAGTGATAGCAACTGAAAAGTAAATACTGAAAGTAAATTGATAGTGTAAACAGTGGTGGAAGTATGGAACGGGATATGTTCACTAGTGATGTCTCTCTCCCAAAAGACGATAAAATAGCCATGTGAGGTAAACAAATTACAGCTAGGCAATTGACAGGATTATGTGCGCAAACCAATGATAATTATGCAAAACAGAAAGGAAGAGGCTCAAAAGCACGGGCGGTACGCCAAGACAAGTAGACCGAAATCCATCTGTATCTACCCACTAATCATCCACCTTGAGATATCTACCCAGAACATCTCGCTGGTATTAAGTTGTGAATCCCACCCAAAGTGTAAACTGATACGTCCAAAACGTATCTATAATTTCTGCTTGCTCCATGCATGTTTTGTGTGATAGTGCTATAATCTAGATACACTTTCACACACTTTTGATCATATTTGGACTAACCTATTAACTCAGTGCACCACAGTGCCAGTTCCTGTTTTCTGCTGTTTTTCTATTTTAGTTTTCCCCCATATAAAAAGTGCTCCAAAAATTCGGGAAAAATCAGATAAAAAATTAGCGCAGAAGAACCTTCCGGAAGAACCTGGGTGGGGCCAGAGGGCCACCACCAGGGGCCCAGGTGCCCTGGTGGCGCGCCCTAGGGCCTGGCTGCGCCAGGGGGGCGCCTGGACCCCTGGTGGCCCCCCTGGCTGGCCCCCTTCGCCTATATATTCTCCGTGACGAGAAACCCTCGAAGACAGAACCCTTTTTCGCGATCTCGCCTCTGTTTCGCCGCCGCCGCGCTTCCGAGATCGGGAGCATCAGAAGACCTCTTCCCGACACCCTTCCGGAGGGAGGGCCGACCTCCGGGCGTCTCCTCTCCACCATGGATGCTTCCCGGATGTCTCGTGAGTAGTTTCCTTTGGACCATGGGTCCGTGATCAGTAGCTATGTGATGTTCTCCTCCCCTCTTTGTTCTTCATGGTTTAGACCTCATGAGGTGCCCTACATGATCGAGGCACTTTTGTAATCTTTCTGCTGTTGCTATGCTGAGTTTGATGGGATCTGATGGATTATGAGATTATGTTCAGATTGTGATTGAGTAATATATTTGGTTCTTATCTCTTATATTTTTGTTCTTAAGTAATTCTTGCATGTTCGCCGTTGCTGTTTATTGCTTTGGCCAAGTAGTAGGTAGTAACCCCAAGAGGGAACGTTTTGCTCGATTGTGGGTTCATGCCCCCTGATGACTAGCTTGAGTGACAGAAACATGAGTCTAGGGGATGTGCTGTTGCCACAAGGGGGAAAACAACGGTGCTTGTAACCGCGGTTACAAGGATTGTTTACTTTACGCAAAGTGATTTTTAATGCAGTTGTCTGTTGCTTTGGGTTTACACTTTGGGTGGGGCTCGCAACTTAATACCAGCGAGATGTTCTGGATAGATATCTCAAGGTGGATGATTAGTAGTAGATGCAGTTGGATTTCGGTCTACTTATTTTGGCGTACTGCCCATGCTTTTGAGCGTCTTCCTTTCTTTTGTAGCATAGTTAGCATTGCGGTGCGTTCATAATCCTGTCAATTGCCCTTCTGTAATTTGTTCACCTCGCATAGCAGTTTTATTGTCCTTTGGGAGAGAGACATCACTAGTGAACATCACGTATCCCGGTACATATCCTCATCACTGTTTACACGCTCATTTACTTTTCTGCTTTTACTTTCAGTTGCTATCATTATCCCTTGCGTTTGATCCTTGTGAACAACAAGACCGGAGAGATTGACAACCTCTCTGAACTTCGTTGGGAACAAAGTTATTTGTGTCTGTGTGCAGGTTCGCGTCAATTGCGCCGCTAACACCTACTTATCATCTCTGGAGTCCTACTGGAGACAAACCTTGGTATCTTTACCGAGGGAAATTTTCTGCTGTGCTAGATCACACCTTCCACTTGGGGTTTACCAACGAAGGGCGAGAAATCACTATCATCACCTCGCACATCAAGCAAAATTTCTGGCGCCGTTGCCGGGGACTCCGAGTGCTAAGATAGGGGAGTTGCACACTACCCTTTACCTTTGTATTTTAGTATTGTTAGTTTACCTTTCAGTTTTTATCTTTGTGTCTTATATCAAAAATCACAAAAAAATCTGCCACACTTGCTGCTGCTATGGGTTCCACTGAAAACACCAAGGTTTGTGACTTCACTAGTCACAACAACCAAGACTTTATCTGCACCCCCATTGCCACACCTGCCACTTCAGCTACCTCTTATGAAATTAAACCTGCCTTGCTAAACCTTGTTATGAGAAATCAATTCTCTGGTGCTGGAGATGATGCTGCTTTACACTTGAACAATTTTGTTGAATTATGTGATATGCAAAAGTATAAAGAAGTAGAAGGTGATATTGTTAAGCTCAAGCTCTTTCCTTTCTCTTTAAGGGGAGACGCTAAAATCTGGTTTCAATCTTTGCCTAGGAATAGCATAGATTCTTGGGATAAGTGCAAAGATGCTTTTATAGGAAAGTACTACCCACTTGCTAAAATTATCCAATTAAGGAGTAACATTATGAATTTTAAGCAATTGGATAATGAACACGTTTTCCAAGCTTGGGAACGAATGAAATCTCTTGTTAAGAAATGCCCTACACATGGTTTGACTACCTGGATGGTTATCTAGACTTTTTATGCAGGCTTGAACTTTACCTCGCGGAACCTGTTAGATTCGGCCGCAGGAGGAACCTTTATGTCAACTACACTTGGTGCTGCCACGAAGCTTCTCGATGAGATGATGACCAACTATTCCCAATGGCACACCGAACGCGCTCCAACAGGTAGGAAGGTAAACTTTGAGGAAATTACCTAGTTATCTAGTTACAAATCAATGAAAATATTAGGATGATGGCTAAACTTAAAGAAAGATGGGCTAGAGAAAAAGAGGAAGAGGATAGAATTAAGAGCCTTCCTACACACCACACAATTGCCACTATCCAAATTGTTGAGGACACTCAAACTATTAGCACCCAATGCACTCCTAGTCCCGTTGGACCTATTAATGGTGATGCTAATACCTCAACCGTAGAAAAAGAAACTCCTATGAACATAGAGGGTTTCAAACAAGTGAGCCTAGATGACACTACTACCACCTTTGATAGTAGTGATATTGATTTTGATAGTTGCACCCTCTCAGAAGTTATTAGCTTGCTACACAAAATGTCTAGAGACCCCCACACTAGCACACTTAATCTTGCCTTCACGGAGCATATCACAAATGCTCTTATCAAAGCTAGGGAGGAGAAGCTTAGAGTAGAAGCCTCCATACCTAGGAAGCTAGATGATGGTTTGGACCCTATGATCAAAATTAAATTAAATAACTTCTCTTGCTATGCTTTATGTGATGTTGGAGCTAGTACCTCCGTTATGCCCAAAAGAATATATGATATGTTTGAATTGAAGCCCTTGGAGCCTTGTTCTTTTGGTGTTCGTCTTGTTGATTCTTACGTAAAGAAACCTTTGGGGAAGATCGACAATGTTCTTATCATTGTCAATGACAACTATGTTCCTGTTGATTTTATTGTTATGGATATAGAGTGTGAACCTTTGTGTCCAATTATTTTGGGATGTCCTTTTCTTCGCACCGTTAGTGTGGTTATTGACATGAAAGAGGGGAATATAAAATTCCAATTCCCTCTCAAGAAAGGGATGGAACATTTCCCTAGAAAGAAAATCAAGTTAACTTTTGAGTCCGCTACTCGGGATAGTTATTCTCTTTCTCTTGATAAAATTGATTCTTCTTTTGCATCATGCCTAGCTTAAAGGCATAAAAGAAAGCGCTTTCGGGAGGCAGCCCGGAACGAATTTAGGATTTCCTTTTTTGTTTCTCTTCTGTTTTTAGTGGTCTTGATGATTGTTACTACTGTAGCAACATCATTGTATCTTTATTTTTGAGCTTTGTGCCAAGTTATAGCCTCTTATGAAAAGGGAAGCAAAAGTTTTCACGTGCTGTCCAGAAAACAGATTCTGTCCCTTGACAGAAAAATTCGAATCAAATCACCAGATCATCTTTTTGATCTGAATGTTTTTGACAGCATGCCCTATACAATTGTGAAACTTTCGTATGTTCTGAGTTTTTTGATTTGAGTTGCAGAAGTGCCCCGAAAAAATTCTCTACTACCTGCTGTTCTGTTTTTCACAGATTCTGCCACGTTTTGCCTCTCTTCACTTTTGCAAACCTTAAGCTTGCCTTTTCTTTGCAAAAACTTTTTGGCACTCTTGAGAAACAGCAGCTCTTCAAGATTGTCTTTATATCCAGTGGGAAAAAATATTTTATTAAGGGTACTAACCTCTCGAATCAGCTTATGATGAGTTATGTATGAAGGGAGTTTTCAAGTGTGCGATGGAAGATGATGAAAGAAGATCCAGGAGTGTCAAGCGCTCAAGCTTGGGGATGCCCCCATTCATCCCCAATAAATATTCAAGGAGACTCAAGCGTCTAAGCTTGGGGATGCCCCCGTGCATCCCCTTCTCCATCAACAATCATCAGTTCGTCCTTCGTCTCACTATATTTTTATCACTTCATGCGTTATGTGCTATGCTTGGAGCGTCTCGCTCTTAGTTTTTATTTTTAATTTTCTTTAGCTTTTCTTGCTGTTCATAACAAGTTAGACCCCGTCTTACTTTATGTGGGAGAGAAACATGCTCCAATTTCAAACTCTAGAACACATCATAGGATTTTTCCTGCTTATCTTTTTGTTGTTGTGTGTTCTTTATCTTTTTATCTGGCAGTAGCTATGAAAAGATAAAGAACACACAACAACAAAAAGATAAGCAGGAAAAATCCTATGATGTGTTCTAGATTTTGAAAGTGGAGCGTGTTTCTCTCCCACACAAAGTAAGACGGGATCTAACTTGTTATGAACAGCAAGCAAAGCTAAAGAAAACTAAAAATAAAACCTAAGAGCGACACGCTCCAAGCATAGCACATAACGCATGAAGTGATAAAAATATAGTGAGACGAAGGACGAACTGATGATTGTTGATGGAGAAGGGGATGCACGGGGGCATCCCCAAGCTTAGACGCTTGAGTCTCCTTGAATATTTATTGGGGATGCATGGGGGCATCCCCAAGCTTTAGCGCTTGACACTCCTGGATCTTCTTTCATCATCTTCCATCGCACACTTGAAAACTCCCTTCATACATAACTCATCATAAGCTGATTAGAGAGGTTAGTATCCTTAATAAATAATTTTTCCAACTGGATATAAAGATATTCTTGAAGAGCTACTGTTTCTCAAGATTGCCAAAAAGTTTTTGCAAAGAAAAAGCAAGCTTAAGGTTTGCAAAAGTAAGGAGAGACAAAACATGGCAGAATCTGTGAAAAACAGAACAGCAGGTAGTAAAGATTTTTTATGGATACTTCTGCAACTCAAATAAAAAAACTCAGAACATACGGAAGTTTCGTAATTGTATAGAGCATGCTGTGTAAAAATTTCAGCTCAAAAAGATGAACTGGGATTTTTCTGGAATTTTTCTGGTCACGAGGACAGAATCTGTTTTCTGGACAGCATGCCACAACTTTTACTTCCCTTGCCGTAAGAGGCTATAACTTGGCACAAAGCTGAAAAAGAAAGATACAATGATGTTGCTACAGTAGTAACAAACATCAAGACACAACAAAAGCAAAAATAAAAACCTAAATTCGTTGTGGGCTGCCTCCCGAAAGCCCTTTCTTTTATGCCTTTAAGCAAGGCATGATGCAAAAAGAAGGATCAAGTTTTATCAAGAGAAAGAGAATAACTGGACTCAAAAGGTAACTTGATTTTCTTTCTAGGGAAGTGTTCCATCCCCTTTTTTAATGGGAAATGAAATTTTATATTCCCCTCTTTCATGTCAATAACCGCACCAACGGTGCGAAGAAAAGGACGTCCCAAAATAATTAGACACAAAGGTTCACGCTCTATATCCATAACAATAAAATCAACGGGAACATAGTTGTCATTGACAATGATAAGAACATCGTCGATCTTTCCCAAAGGTTTCTTTACGGAAGAATTAACAAGACGAACACCAAAAGAACAAGGCTCAAAGGGCTTCAATTCAAACATATCAAATATTATTTTGGGCATAACGGAGGTACTAGCTCCAACATCACATAAAGCATAGCAAGAGAAGTTATTTAATTTAATTTTGATCATAGGATCCCAACCATCATCTAGCTTCCTAGGTATGGAGGCTTCTACTCTAAGCTTCTCCTCCCTAGCTTTGATGAGAGCATTTGTGATATGCTCCGTGAAGGCAAGATTAAGTGTGCTAGTGTGGGGGTCTCTAGACATTTTGTGTAGCAAGCTAATAACTTCTGAGAGGGTACAACTATCAAAATCAATGTCACTACTATCAAAGGTGGTAGTAGTGTCATCTAGGCTCACTTGTTTGAAACCCTCTATGTTCATAGGAGTTTCTTTATCTTCGGTTGAGGTATTAGCATCACCATTAATAGGTCCAACAGGACTAGGAGTGCATTGGGTGCTAATAGTTTGGGTGTCCTCAACAATTTGGATAGTGGCAACTGCGTGGTGTGTAGGAAGGCTCTTAATTCTATCCTCTTCCATAGGGATAACTTCCGGTTTGGCTGTCATTTGATTTATCAAAGTAGATTGGGTGTGGGACATATTCGAAACATGGCTTTCGGTGGCGGTAAGGGCCAGTTCTTTTCGGGCTTATAGCAGCTTCTGGCCAAATTAAGCTATAAGCCCAAAAGAACTCATTTTCAGAGATGGGCTCAGATTTTCCCCACCGGGCCTCTCCTTGCAATGGAAATAAGCTGGGGGGGAGGAGCTTCTCGGGGGCGTCGCGGCTTCCCGCAATGTTGCGAACCGGTATAAGGCATTGCCCCCGTCATCTTGTGGAAATTGCGAAGAAACTGCCCCCGCGCCCCCGCACGAACGAATCCTCTCCTCCTCTCCCCAGCCCCCCCCCCCCCCCCGCCGCCAGCCCCGCCTCCCTCCGCCGCCTCCCTGAGCTCGCGGTCGGACTGGGCAGGGAAGGCCTATGGTGTCGCTGCCATGCGCTGGATCGGGAGCGGGGCGCTCGTCCTCTCCGCTCCGCTACGGTCGACGGGGCTAGGTGGCGCGGCTGACCGGCGATGCGTACGCCGGCGCAAAGCGGCGAGGCGGGGGAGGCCGGACTGGGGGCGCGGTGGACGGATCTGTTCCCGGCGAGGTCCAAGGCGGCGGCTCCTTCCCCGCATGCACCCCCGTGCCCCGGGCTGCAGCTCACCCTGCCCCCCTGTGCCATCCCGCGACGGCGGCCTCGAGGGCACCTACCCCGCCTCCCGCGACGACGGCCCTCGACGGCGGGCTCCTCTGTCCAGTGCACCGACGGCCCTCTCCTGCCTCTTCCCCGATGCAGGCCCGCCCTGGAGTTACCTCTGTGCCAGCCGATCTGGTCCAAGGGCATTTTAGACTTTCCACTAGCTATGTCAAAATTAAGCTAAAAAACAGAAAGTGAAAAGAACTGGTGGGCTTATTTTTAAGTGCTTATTTTCATATGAGCTTATCACTGGCTTATTCTCACAGGAGCTTTTGTATAAGCCGGACCCCAAAAGAACTGGCCCTAAGTCTAGCCTGGAGATTTGAAATCTCACTGTTCAGGCTATCAAGCTGTTCACTAATGTTTTGCAGAATGGCAGTGTGCTCACCTATTTGCTTAGAGAAGGCTTTGTTTTGTTCAAACTGGGTGTGCATATAGTTCTTAGTAGCTTTCTCTATTTCTACCAATTTCTCATAGCTAGGTAGGTCTCTTTTCGTATAAGCAGGATTATAGGAGTTGTTGCTAGGGTAGGTGTTGTTGTTCCCATAGTTGGATGGAAACGGTCTAGGATTGCTAGCAAAATTACCCCTATAAGCATTGAGATTGAAGTTGTTTCTAGCAATAAAGTTCACATCTACTTGTTCTTGGGCAACCAAAGAATTTAAAGGGACATCATGAGGATCAATAGAGGGTTGCTTGGTAAGTAGAGACATAATTAAGTCAACTTTTTCATTGAGGGAGGTAATTTCCTCGACAGAGTTTACCTTCCTACCTGTTGGAGCGCGTTCGGTGTGCCATTGGGAATAATTGGTCATCATCTCATCGAGAAGCTTCGTGGAAGCACCAAGGGTAGTTGACATAAAGGTTCCTCCCGCGGCCGAATCTAACAGGTTCCGCGAGGTAAAGTTCAAGCCTGCATAAAAAGGATGGATAACCATCCAGGTAGTCAAACCATGTGTAGGGCATTTCTTAACAAGAGATTTCATTCGTTCCCAAGCTTGGGCAACGTGTTCATTATCCAATTGCTTAAAATTCATAATATTACTCCTTAATTGGATAATCTTAGCAGGTGGGTAATACTTTCCTATAAAAGCATCTTTGCACTTATCCCAAGAATCTATGCTATTCCTAGGCAAAGATTGAAACCAGATTTTAGCATCTCCACTTAAAGAGAAAGGAAAGAGCTTGAGCTTAACAATATCACCTTCTACTTCTTTATACTTTTGCATATCACATAATTCAACAAAATTATTCAAGTGTAAAGCAACATCATCTCCAGCACCAGAGAATTGATCTCTCATAACAAGGTTTAGCAAAGCAGGTTTAATTTCATAAGAGGTAGCTGAAGTGGCAGGTGTGGAAATGGGGGTGCAGATAAAGTCTTGGTTGTTGTGACTAGTGAAGTCACACAATTTGGTGTTTTCAGTGGAACCCATAGTAGCAGCAAGTGTGGCAGATTTTTTTGTGATTTTTGATATAAGACACAAAGATAAAAACTGAAAGGTAAACTAACAAGACTAAAAGAAAAGGTAAAGGGTAGCGTGCAACTCCCCTATCTTAGCACTCGGAGTCCCCGACAACGGCGCCAGAAATTTGGCTTGATGTGCGAGATGGTGATAGTGATTTCTCGCCCTTCGTTGGTATACCCCAAGTGGAAGGCGTGATGTAGCACAGCAGCAAATTTCCCTCGGTAAAGATACCAAGGTTTGTCTCCAGTAGGACTCCGGAGATGATAAGTAGGTGTCAGCGGTGCAACTGACGCGGACCTGCACACAGACACGATAACTTTGTTCCTAACGAAGTTCAGAGAGGTTGTCAATCTCTCCGGTCTTGTTGTTCACAAAGGATCAAACACAAAGTATAATGATAGCAATTGAAAGTAAAAGCAGCAAAATAAATGAGCGTGTAAACAGTGATGAGGATATGGACCGGGATACGTGATGTTCACTAGTGATGTCTCTCTCCCAAAAGACGATAAAACTGCTATGTGAGGTAAACAAATTACAGAAAGGCAATTGACAGGATTATGAACGCACCGCAATGCTAATTATGCTACAGAAGAAAGGAAGAGGTTCAAAAGCATGGGCAGTACGCCAAAATAAGTAGACCGAAATCCAACTGCATCTACTACTAATCATCCACCTTGAGATATCTATCCAGAACATCTCGCTGGTATTAAGTTGCAAGCCCCACCCAAAGTGTAAACCCAAAGCAACAAACAACTGCATTAAAAAGAACTTTGCGTAAAGTAAACAATCCTTGTAACCGCGGTTACAAGCACCGTTGTTTTACCCCTTGTGGCAACAGCACATCCCCTAGACTCATGTTTCTGTCACTCAAGCTAGTCATCAGGGGGCATGAACCCACAATCGAGAAAAACGTTCCCTCTTGGAGTTACTACCTACTACTGGGCCAAAGCAATAAACAGCAACGGAGAACATGCAAGAATTACTTAGGAACAAAAATATAAGAGACAAAAACCAAATATATTACTCAATCACAATCTGAACATAATCTCATAATCCATCAGATCCTATCAAACTCAGCATAGCAACAGCAGAAATATTACAAAAGTGCCTCGATCATGTAGGGCAGCTCACGAGGTCTAAACCATGAAGAACAAAGAGGGGAGGAGAACATCACATAGCTACTGATCACGGACCCATGGTCCAAGGGAAACTACTCACGAGATATACGGGGAGCATCCATGGTGGAGAGGAGACTCCCGGAGGTCGGCCCTCCCTCCGGCAGGGTGCCGGGAAGAGGTCTTCTGGTGCTCCCGATCTCGGAAGCGTGGCGGCGGCGGAACAGACGCGAGATCGCGAAAAAGGGTTCTCTTTTCAGGGTTTCCCCGTGACGGAGAATAAATAGGCGAAGGGGGGCAGCCAGAGGGGGACCAGGGACCCCAGGCGCCCCCCCTGGCGCGGCCAGGGGTGGGGCCGCGCCGGGTGGCCGCCTGGGCCACCCCTGGCTCCTCTCTGGCCCCACTCGGGATCTTCGTGAAGCTTCCTGTACGCTGATTTTTCCTGTATTTTTCCCGGAATTTTTCTGGCAGTTTTTATATGGGGGAAAACTGAAATAGAAAAACAGCAGAAAACAGGAACTGGCACTGGGGTGCACTGAGTTAATAGATTAGTCCAAATATGATCAAAAGTGTATGAAAGTGTATCTAGAACATAGCAATATCACACAAAACATGCATGGAGCAAGCAGAAATTATAGATACGTTTTGGACGTATCACTTGTAACCGCGGTTACAAGGATTGTTTACTTTACGCAAAGTGCTTTTTAATGCAGTTGTCTGTTGCTTTGGGTTTACACTTTGGGTGGGGCTCGCAACTTAATACCAGCGAGATATTATGGATAGATATCTCAAGGTGGGTGATTAGTATTAGATGCAGTTGGATTTCGGTCTACTTATTTTGGCGTTCTGCCCATGCTTTTGTGCCTCTTCCTTTCTTTTGTAGCATAGTTAGCATTGCGGTGCGTTCATAATCCTGTCAATTGCCCTTCTGTATTTTGTTCACCTCGCATAGCAGTTTTATCGTCTTTTGGGAGAGAGACATCACTAGTGAACATCACGTATCCCGGTCCATATCCTCATCACTATTTACACGCTCATTTACTTTTCTGCTTTTACTTTCAGTTGCTATCATTATCCCTTGCGTTTGATCCTTTGTGAACAACAAGACCGGAGAGATTGAAAACCTCTCTGAACTTCGTTCGGAACAAAGTTATTTGTCTCTGTGTGCAGGTTCGCGTCAGTTGCGCCGCTGACACCTACTTATCATCTCTGGAGTCCTACTGGAGACAAACCTTGGTATCTTTTTTGAGGGAAATTTTCTGCTGTGCTACATCACACCTTCCACTTTGGGTTTACCAACGAAGGGCGAGAAATCACTATCATCACCTCGCACATCATAAACTCAAAGCAACGGACAACTGCATTAAAGAACTTTGCATAAAGTAAACAATCCTTGCGCCCGCAAGTACAAGCACCGTTGTTTTCCCCCTTGTGGAAACAGCACATCCCCTAGACTCATGTTTTTGTCACTCAAGGTAGTCATCGGGGGGCATGAACCCACAATAATGCATAACGCTCCCTCTTGGAGTCACTACCTACTACTTGGCCAAAGCAATAAACAGCAACGGAGAACATGCAATTGTTACTCAAGAACATAAATATAAAAGAAGAGAATCAAATATATAAATCAATCACAATCTGAACATAATCTCATAATCCATCGGATCCCAGCAAACTCAGCATAGCAACAGCAGAAAAGATTACATATGTGCCTCGATCATGTAGGGCAGTGCACGAGGTCTAATCCATGAAGAACAAAGAGGGGAGGATAACATCACATAGCTACTGATCATGGACCCATGGTCCAAGGTGGACTACTCAGGGTTCATCCGGGAAGCATCCATGGTGGTGGAGAAGCTCCCGGAGGTGATTCCTCCCTCCGGCAGGGTGCCGGGAAGAGGTCTTCTGGTGCTCCCGATCTTGGAAGCGCGGCGGTGGCGGAACAGAGGAGAGATCGTGAAAAAGGGTTCTGTCCTCGAGGGTTTCTCGTCACGGGGAATTAATAGGAGAAAGGGGCAGCCAGAGGTGGGCCAGGGGCTCCAGGACCCCTCCTGCTCCCCTCTGGCCGCCTGGGGCCCCTGGCTCCCCTCTGGCCCCTCCTGGGCTCTTCGTGAAGCTTCTGGTACGCTGATTTTTCCTATATTTTTCCCGGAATTTTTTTGGTACTTTTAATAAGGGGGAAACCTGAAATAGAAAAACAGCAAAAAACAGGAACTGGCACTGGGGTGCACTGAGTTAATAGGTTAGTACAAATATGATCAAAAGTGTATGGAAGTTCATCAATATCATAGCAATATCACACAAAAGAGGCATGGAACAAGCAGAAATTATAGATACGTTTTGGACGTATCAACATCCCCAAGCTTAATTCCTGCTCGTCCTCGAGTAGGTAAATGATAACAAGCATAATTTCTGTGGTGACATGCTAACAACCATATAAGAACTTTGTAATGAAAGCAATCAAAGCATGCAATTCAATTCAAGTCATAACATGCAAGAGTCTATATCTAGCATTGAAATAAGCAACATAAGAACATAAAGGTGCAAGAGCTCTCGCTGTCCGTGACTCGAATGTCTCCAAATGGTGTTTGCGTGCAATAAAAGGATAGGGATATACGAGAAAAAAGTATTTTTATTGTTGAGAACTCAATCTACTAATGTGTCACACTTGGTCTTCTTTGGAATCTTATCTTGACTCATCCCAAGACCACTAGCCAGGTGCAAGTCAAAATGATCCACTCCTTGTCGACATTTTGAGCACTCATGCAATGGATGAGCGTAAGCAAGAAAGTTGACACTTAGGATGGAAAATAGAGAATAAGGTGGAGGAGGAAGACAAAAAGGTGTGAAAGGCTCACATCAACGAGGACAATCATAGGAGAGAGAAAGCCAAATGATAGATATGATGTAAGGAGTAGGGATTGTCATGCAACGGATGCACATATGAGCTAAAAGCTCTTCAATGGAACTAGTGGGGTGCATCCAACTTGCTTTCTCAAGAAGACCTAGAGCTCATTTGAGGAGGCTCATCATTGGAATATACAAGCCAAGTTCTATAGTGTGAAGGTCCCCACATAGTTATATGCATGAATGATAATCTCTAAGGAGTACAAGATACAAGATGGAGTACGAGTGTGGATCTTCTAAAAAAGAATAGTAGTGTGCCCCCTTCTCTCTTTTTATTTTTCTCTTTCTCTTTTTATTTTTCTATTTTCTATTATTTTTTTGTATTTTTTGGTGGCCTCAATGGCTCTTTCTATTTAACTCTCATTTGTCCTCTTTGGGATCTTTTAATTTGTCCTCTTTGGGATCTTTTAATTTTGTCCACTTTGGGATATTTTCCTCACTTTAGGGGAAACACTCTATATATTACAAAAAGTATAGAAGATCTTTCACACTTTACAAAGTACTCGAATCATAAAGAAAATGTAAATATATGCCTCTGCCAGTGTAGCAGGAAATGCAATGATACTAGCGCGTCATGTAGCAATGATTAGGGCAAGGCCCAACTAGCATGCGGCTCATCGATCAAGCAAGTAGCATGTATGAAATGAAGATCAAGTCATGAGAAGATGGATGTTGCATGGCAATATATCTCAGAAAGGCTATGGAAATGCCTTGATAGGTAGGTATGGTGGCTGTTTTGAGGAAGGATATAAGGAGGCTTATGATGACAGAGCGTATCGTGCCAAGGGTTTGGATGTACCGGCGAAAGTGGACGCTAACTCTCGGAGTGAGAAGAAATCAATGCACGGCACAGGGAAGGCTAGCAAAATATGGGAAGAATGAAGTGTCAACTTCTGAATACTCACATTAGTCCGAAGAACTCATGCACTTATTATCGGTAACTCTCAATCTAATAAGGAGGTTTCACAAAGAGACAAGTACCCCGAGGAGGAGTGTATGGGGGTTTGGTTATCCTTGCGCATCCTCGACTCATGGTACGTGAGTGTACTCTAATATTCGACCCCTCAGAAGAGTAGTGATCCAACTAGTAGCTAAAGTTCTCAACTAATTTGTAGGTTTTTGAAAATAAACACGGATTGCCCAAAATACGACATCTATCACTAATAGGCTAAATCTCTTGACACCAAAAGTCCAAACATTACTCAAAACAATACCTCAAAACTTTTGGAAGTTACTACTACAAAAAGAATAGCAACCTCAATTACCTACTTCAAGTCAAGACACAAAACTCAATGCAACAGGCAAACTCTCTAAACAAGATAAAGATGAAAACTCAAGAGAGTTCCAGCAACAAACTAAACAAAAGCTCTTTAAAAAGATAAACATGAAAGCTAAGAGCAAAGCATGACAGCAGCTACGGAAAGATAAAGAACAAACACAACAAAGATAAGCAGGAAAAAGTCCTATGTTGTGTTCTAAATTTTGGAAGTGGAGCGTGTTTCTCTCCCACACAAAGAAAGTTGGGTTCTAACTTGCTATGAACAGCAAGAAAAGCTAAAGAAAACTAAAAACAAAACCTAAGAGCGAGACGCTCCAAGAATAGCACATAACGCATGAAGTGATAAAAATATAATGAAACGAGAGACGAACTGATAATTGTCGATGGAGAAGGGGATGCACGGGGGCATCCCCAATCTTAGACGCTTGAGTATCCTTGAGTATTTCTTGGGGATGCATGGGGGCATCCCCAAGCTTGAACGCTTGACACTTGATACGTCCAAAACGTATCTATAATTTCTGCTTGCTCCATGCATGTTTTGTGTGATATTTCCATGATCTAGATACACTTTCATACACTTTTGATCATATTTGGACTAACCTATTAACTCAGTGCACCCCAGTGCCAGTTCCTGTTTTCTGTTGTTTTTCTATTTCAGTTTTCCCCCATATAAAAAGTGCCAGAAAATTTCGGGAAAATCCAGATAAAAAATCAGCGTGACGGAAGCTTCGAGAAGAGCCCGGGAGGGGCCAGAGGGGAGCCAGGGGGGCCCAGGCGGCCACCCGGCGCAGCCCCACCCCTGGCCGCGCCAGGGGGGCGCCTGGGGCCCCTGGTCCACCTCTGGCTGCCCCCCTTCGCCTATTTATTCTCCATCATGGGAAAACTCCAGAAGAAGAACCCTATTCCGCAAACTCGCCTCTGTTCCGCCGTCGCCGCGCTTCCGAGATCGGGAGCACCAGAAGACCTCTTCCCGGCACCCTGCCGGAGGGAGGATTGACCTCCGGGAGTCTCCTCTCCACCATGGATGCTCCCCGGATGTCTCGTGAGTAGTTTTCCTTGGACCATGGGTCCGTGATCAGTAGCTATGTGATGTTCTCCTCCCCTCTTTGATCTTCATTGTTTAGACCTCATGAGCTGCCCTACATGATCGAGGCACCTTTGTAATATTTCTGCTATTGCTATGCTGAGTTTGATGGGATCTGATGGATTATGAGATTATGTTCAGATTGTGATAGAGTAATATATTTGCTTTTTATCTCTTATATTTTTGTTCCTAAGTAATTCTTGCATGTTCTCCGTTGCTGTTTATTGCTTTGACCAAGTGGTAGGTAGTGACTCCAAGAGGGAACGTTGTGCTCGATTGTGGGTTCATGCCCCCCGATGACATGCTTGAGTGACAGAAACATGAGTCTAGGGGATGTGCTGTTGCCACAAGGGGGAAAAAACGGTGCTTGTAACCGCGGTTACAAGGATTGTTTACTTTACGCAAAGTTCTTTTTATTGCAGTTGTCTGTTGCTTTGGGTTTACACTTTGGGTGGGGCTCGCAACTTAATACCAGCGAGATGTTCTGGATAGATATCTCAAGGTGGATGATTAGTAGTAGATGCAGATGGATTTCGGTCTACTTATTTTGGCGTAATTCCCGTGCTTTTGAACCTCTTCCTTTCTTTTGTAGCATAGTTAGCATTGCGGTGCGTTCATAATCCTGTCAATTGCCCTTCTGTAATTTGTTTACCTCGCGTAGCAGTTTTATCGTCTTTTGGGAGAGAGACATCACTAGTGAACATCACGTATCCCGGTCCATATCCTCATTACTGTTTCCAAGCTATATTTACTTTACTTCTTTTACTTGCTATCATTATCCCTTGCGTTTTATCCTTTGTGAACAACAAGACCGGAGAGATTGAAAACCTCTCTGAACTTCGTTGGGAACAAAGTTATCTGTGTCTGTGTGCAGGTCCGCGTCAGTTGCGCCGCTGACACCTACTTATCATCTCTGGAGTCCTGCTGGAGATAAACCTTGGTATCTTCACCGAGGGAAAACTGCTGCTGCACTATATCTTAAACCTTCCACTTGGGGTAACCAACGAAGGGGCGAGAAGCCATCAAGCAAGTTTTCTGGCGCCGTTGCCGGGGACTCCGAGTGCTAAGATAGGGGAGTTTCACACTACCCTTTACCTTTGTTTTTTAGTCTTGTTAGTTTATCTTTCAGTTTTTATCTTTGTGTCTTTTATCAAAATTTACAAAAAAATCTGCCACACTTGCTGCTACTATGGGTTCCACTAAAAACACCAAGTTGTGTGACTTCACTAGTCACAACAACCAAGACTTTATCTGCACTCCCATTGCCACACCTGCCACTTCAGCTACCTCTTATGAAATTAAACCTGCTTTGCTAAACCTTGTTATGAGAGATCAATTCTCTGGTGCTGGAGATGATGCTGCTTTACACTTGAATAATTTTGTTGAATTATGTGATATGAAAAAGTATAAAGAAGTAGAAGGTGATGTTGTTAAGCTCAAGCTCTTTCCTTTCTCTTTAAGGGGAGATGCTAAAATCTGGTTTCAATCTTTGCCTAGAAATAGCATAGATTCTTGGGATAAGTGCAAAGATGCTTTTATAGGGAAGTACTACCCTCCTGCTAAGATTATCCAATTGAGGAGTAATATTTTGAATTTTAAGCAATTGGATAATGAACACGTTGCCCAAGCTTGGGAACGAATGAAATATCTTGTCAAGAAATGCCCTACACATGGTTTGACTACCTGGATGGTTATCCAAACTTTTTATGCAGGCTTGAACTTTACCACGCGGAACCTGTTAGATTCGGCCGCGGGAGGAACCTTTATGTCAACTACACTTGGTGCTGCCACAAAGCTTCTCGATGAAATGATGACCAATTATTCCCAATGGCACACCGAACGCGCTCCAACAGGTAGGAAGGTAAATTCTGTCGAGGAAATTACCTCCCTCAATGAAAAAGTTGACTTAATTATGTCTCTTCTTACCAAGAAACCCTCTATTGATCCTCATGATGTTCCTTTAAATTCTTTGGTTACTCAAGAACAAGTAGATGTGAACTTTATTGCTAGAAACAACTTCAACAACAATGCGTATAGGGGAAATTTTGCTAGCAATCCTAGACCGTTTCCATCCAACTATGGGAACAACAACACCTACCCTAGCAACAAGAACCCCTCTTCTGAATTAGAAATCAAGCTGAGAGACTTTATCACTACCCAAAAATCCTTCAACAAAAATGTAGAGGAGAAATTAGCTAAAATAGATAATATCTCTTTGAAGGTAGAAAGCTTAGCCCTTAATATTGAGATGATTAAAATTAGAACCTCCCCCCTTGAGGAGAATAAGGCCACTCCTATTAATGATATCCAGTTACAAATCAATGAAAATATTAGAATGATGGCTAAACTTAAAGAAAGATGGGCTAGAGAAAAAGAGGAAGAGGATACAGTTAAGAGCCTTCCTACACACCACACAGTTTCCACTATCCAAATTGTTGAGGACACCCATACTATTAGCACCCAATGCACTCCTAGTCCCGTTGGACCTATTAATGGTGATGCTAATACCTCAACCGTAGATAAAGAAACTCCTATGAACATAAAGGGTTTCAAACAAGTGAGCTTAGATGACACTACTACCACCTTTGTAGTAGTGATATTTATTTTGATAGTTGCACCCTTTCAGATGTTATTAGCTTGCTACACAAAATTTCTAGAGACCCCCACACTAGCACACTTAATCTTGCCTTCACGGAGCATATCACAAATGCTCTTATCAAAGCTAGGGAGGAGAAGCTTAGAGTATAAGCCTCCATACCTAGGAAGCTAGATGATGGTTGGGACCCTATGATCAAAATTAAATTAACTTCTCTTGCTATGCTTTATGTGATGTTGGAGCTAGTACCTCCGTTATGCCCAAAAGAATATTTGATATGTTTGAATTGAAGCCTTTTGAGCCTTGTTCTTTTGGTGTTCGTCTTGTTGATTCTTCCATAAAGAAACCTTTGGGGAAGATCGACGATGTTCTTATCATTGTCAATGACAACTATGTTCCCGTTGATTTTATTGTTATGGATATAGAGTGTGAACCTTTATGTCCAATCATTTTGGGACGTCCTTTTCTTCGCACCGTTGGTGCGGTTATTGACATGAAAGAGGGGAATATAAAATTCCAATTCCCATTCAAAAAGGGGATGGAACACTTCCCTAGAAAGAAAAACAAGTTACCTTTTGAGTCCGTTACACGGGCTAGTTATTCTCTTTCTCTTGATAAAACTTGATTCTTCTTTTTGCATTATGCCTAGCTAATAGCTTTAAAGAAGCGCTTTCGGGAGGCAGCCCGCAACGAATTTAGGTTTTTCTTTTTGATTTTGTTGTGTCTTGATGATTGTTACTTCTGTAGCAACATCATTGTATCTTTATTTTTCAGCTTTGTGCCAAGTTATAGCCTCTTACGGCAAGGGAAGTAAAAGTTGTGACATGCTGTCCAGAAAACAGATTCTGTCCTCGTGACCAGAAGAATTCCAGAAAAATCCCAGTTCATCTTTTTGAGCTGATCTTTTTACACAGTATGCTGTATACAATTACGAAACTTCCGTATGTTCTGAGTTTTTTTATTTGAGTTGCAGAAGTGCCCCTAAAAAATTCTTTACTATCTGCTGTTCTGTTTTCATAGATTCTGCCACGTTTTGTCTCTCCTAACTTTTGCAAACCTTAAGCTTGCTGTTTCTTTGCAAAAACTTTTTGGCACTCTTGAGAAACAGTATCTCTTCAAGAATATCTTTATATCCAGTGGGAAAAATTATTTTATTAAGGGTAGTAACCTCTCTAATCAGCTTATGATGAGTTATGTATGAAGGGAGTTTTCAAGTGTGCGTTGGAGGATGATGAAAGAAGATCCAGGAGTGTCAAGCGCTCAAGCTTGGGGATGCCCCCATGCATCCCCAATAAATATTCAAGGAGACTCAAGCGTCTAAGCTTGGGGATGCCCCCGTGCATCCCCTTCTCCATCAACAAATCATCAGTTCGTCCTTCGTCTCACTATATTTTTATCACTTCATGCATTATGTGCTATGCTTGGAGCGTCTCGCTCTTAGGTTTTGTTTTTAGTTTTCTTTAGCTTTTCTTGCTGTTCATAACAAGTTAGATCCCTTCTTACTTTGTGTGGGAGAGAAACACGCTCCACTTTCAAAATTTATAACACATCATCGGATTTTTCCTGCCTATCTTTTTGCTGTTGTGTGTTCTTTATCTTTTCATAGCTACTGCCATGTTTAGTTTTAGTCTTAGTTTGTCTTTAGCAAGATCCTTGGCTTTTGTTTAGTTTGTTTCTGGAAATCTTTTTAGTTTTCATTTTATCTTGTTAAAGTGAGTTGGTTGTTGCACTGAGTTGTGTCTTGTCTTGAAAGTAGGTAATTGAGGTTGCTATTTAATTCTAGTAGTAGCTTGCAATAGTTTTGAGGTATTGTTGTGAGTAATGATTGAACTTTTGGTGTCAAGAGCTCTTGCCTATTAGTGATAGGTGTCGTATTTTGGAAAATCCGTGTGTATTTTTAAAACCTACAAAACTAGTTGAGAAATCTAGCTACTAGATGGATCACTACTCTTCTGAGGGGTCGAATATTAGAGTACACTCACGTACCATGAGTCGAGGATGCGCAAGGATAACCAAACCCCCATACACTCCTCCTCGGGGTACTTGTCTCTTTGTGAACCTCCTTATTAGATTGAGAGTTACCGATAATAAGTGCATGAGTTCTTCGGACTAATGTAAGTATTGAAAGTTGACACTTCCACCTTCCCATATTTGCTAGCCTTTCCCGTGTCGTGCATTGCCTTCTTCTCACTCCGAGAGTTGGTGTCCACCTTCGCGGGTACATCCAAACCCTTGGCATGATACGCTCTGTCATCATAAGCCTCCCTTTATCTTTCCTCAAAACAGCCACCTTACCTACCTATCAAGGCATTTCCATAGCCTTTCCGAGTTACATTGCCATGCAACTTCCACCTCTTCATGACTTGATCTTCATGTCATACATGTTCCTGCTACACTGGCAGCGACATACATTGCATACATCATGATAGTTACATCTTCTTTATGTTTTGAGTACCTTGTAAAGTGTGAAAGATCTCCTTTACCTTCTTGTAAAATAGAGTGTTGCCCTTAAGTGAGGAAAAGATCCCAAAGTGGACACATTAAAAGAGCCCAAAGAGTACAAATGAGAGTTACATAGAAAGAGCCATTGAGGCCAAAAAAATACAAAAAGAGAAAAAAGAGAAAAAGAAATAAAAAGAGAGAAAGGGGCAACACTACTATCCTTTTGAGAGATCCACACTAGTACTCCCTTTATATCCTTGTACTCCATAGAGATGATCTTTTTGCATATAGCTATGTGGGGACCTTCACACTATAGAACTTGGCTTGCATATTCCAAGGATGAGCCTCCTCAAACGAGCTCTAGGTCTTCATGAGCGAGCAAGTTAGATGCACCCCCACTAGTTCCATTGGAGAGCTTCTTAGCTCGTATGTGCATCTGTTGCATGGCAATCCCTACTCCTCGCATCATATCTATCATTTGGCATCTCTTGCCTATGATTGTCCTCATTGATGTGAGCCTTTCTCATCCTTTTTGTCCTCCTCCACCATATTTCTCTCTTTGACATCCTAAGTGTCAACTTTCGTGCTTACGCTCATCCATTGCATGAGTGCTCAAAATATCGAAAAGGAGTGGATCAAATTGACTTGTACCTGGCTAGTGGTCTGGGGACGAGTCAAGATATGATTCCAAAGAAGACCAAGTGTGAAACTTTAGTAGATTGAGTTCTCAACACAAAAATACTTTTTCTCGTATTCCCTATCCCCCTTCTTGCACGCAAACACCATTTGGAGACATTCGAGTCACGGACAGCAAGAGCTCATGCACCTAATGTTCTTTTGTTACTTGTTTCAATGCTAATATAGACTCTTGAATGTTATGACTTGAATTGAATCTCTAACCTTGATTGCTTTACTTTTCAAAGTTCTTTTATGTTGCTAGCATGTCACCACAGAAATTATGCTTGTTATCATTTACCTACTCGAGGACGAGCATGAATTAAGCTTGGGGATGTTGATACGTCCAAAACGTATCTATAATTTCTGCTTTCTCCATGCATGTTTTGTGTGATATTGCTATGATCTAGATACACTTTCATACACTTTTGATCATATTTGGACTAATCTATTAACTCAGTGCACCCCAGTGCCAGTTCCTGTTTTCTGCTGTTTTTCTATTTTAGTTTTCCCCCATATAAAAAGTGCCAGAAAATTTCGGGAAAATTCAGATAAAAAATCAGCGTGACGGAAGCTTCGAGAAGAGCCTGGGAGGGGCCAGAGGGGACCCAGGGGGGCCCAAGCGGCCACCCGGCGCGGCCCCACCCCTGGCCGCGCCAGGGGGGCGCCTGGGGCCCCTGGTCCACCTCTGGCTGCCCCCCTTCGCCTATTTATTCTCCGCCACGGGAAAACTCCAGAAGAAGAACCCTATTCCGCAAACTCGCCTCTGTTCCGCCGTCGCCGCGCTTCCGAGATCGGGGGCACCAGAAGACCTCTTCCCGGCACCCTGCCGGAGGGAGGATTGACCTCCGGGAGTCTCCTCTCCACCATGGATGCTCCCGGATGTCTCGTGAGTAGTTTTCCTTGGACCATGGGTCCGTGATCAGTAGCTATGTGATGTTCTCCTCCCCTCTTTGATATTCATTGTTTAGACCTCGTGAGCTGCCCTACATGATCGAGGCACCTTTGTAATATTTCTGCTATTGCTATTCGGAGTTTGATGGGATTTGATGGATTATGAGATTATGTTCAGATTGTGATAGAGTAATATATTTGATCTTTATCTCTTATATTTTTGTTCCTAAGTAATTCTTGCATGTTCTCCGTTGTTGTTTATTGCTTTGGCCAAGTAGTAGGTAGTGACTCCAAGAGGGAACGTTGTGCTAGATTGTGGGTTCATGCCCCCCGATGACATGCTTGAGTGACAGAAACATGAGTCTAGGGGATGTGTTGTTGCCACAAGGGGGAAAACAACGGTGCTTGTAACCGCGGTTACAAGGATTGTTTACTTTACTCAAAGTTCTTTTTAATGCAGTTGTCTGTTGCTTTGGGTTTACACTCTTAATACCAGCGAGATGTTCTGGATAGATATCTCAAGGTGGATGATTAGTAGTAGATGCAGATGGATTTCGGTCTACTTATTTTGGCGTACTGCCCGTGCTTTTGAACCTCTTCCTTTTTTTTGTAGCATAGTTAGCATTGCGGTGCATTCATAATCCTGTCAATTGCCCTTCTGTAATTTGTTTACCTCGCATAGCAGTTTTATCGTCTTTTGGGAGAGAGACATCACTAGTGAACATCACGTATCCCGGTCCATATCCTCATTACTGTTTCCAAGCTATATTTACTTTACTGCTTTTACTTGTTATCATTATCCCTTGCGTTTTATCCTTTGTGAACAAAAAGACTGGAGAGATTGACAACCTCTCTGAACTTCGTTGGGAACAAAGTTATCTGTGTCTGTGTGCAGGTCCGCGTCAGTTGCGCCGCTGACACCTACTTATCATCTCTGGAGTCATGCTGGAGACAAACCTTGGTATCTTCACCGAGGGAAAACTGCTGCTGCACTACATCTTAAACCTTCCACTTGGGGTAACCAACGAAGGGGCGAGAAGCCATCAACACTTCTTAATCTTCTTTCATCATCTTCCCTCCAACACTTGAAAACTCCCTTCATACATAACTCATCATAATCTGATTAGCGAGGTTAGTACCCATAATAAAATAATTTTTTCTCTACTGGAAATAAAGATAACCTTAAAGAGCTACTTTTTCTCAAGATTTCCAAAAAGTTTTTGCAAAGAAAAAGCAAGCTTAAGATTTGCAAAACGAAGAAAAGGCAAAACATGACATAATCTGTGAAAAACAGACCAGCAGGTAATAAAGAATTTTTAGGGGTACTTCTGCAACTCAAATCAAAAAACTCAGAACATACGAAAGTTTAGTAATTGTATAGAGCACACTGCGTAAAAAATTAAGCTCAAAAAGATGAACTGGGATTTTCCGCTGATTTTTCTAGTCACTAGGACAGAATCTGTTTTCTGGACAGCATGTCACAACTTTCACTTCCCTTGTCGTATGAGGCTATAAAAGGCACAAAGCTTGAAAAGTAAAGATACAATGATGTTTCTACAGTAGTAAAATTCATCAAGACCACTAAAAACAGAAGAAAAGCAAAAAGGAAAACCTAAATTCGTTGCGGGCTGCCTCCCGAAAGCGCTTCTCTAAAGCCATTAGCTAGGCTAAAAGATTATAGAAGATGCTCTCACAAGAATAATAATTTTGAAGCAAAAGAGAGCATCAAGAAGCAAATATGAAACACATTTAAGCCTAACCCACTTCTATGCATAGGCATCTTGTAAGAAAATAAATCAAAGAAGCACAAAGAAACCAGCTTAGGAAGGTGGATCAAGAACAACTTTAAAACTTTCAACATGAAGAGAGGAGTTTTAGTAATATGAAAATTTCTACAACCAAACTTCCCTCTCTCAAAATAATTTTCAGTAGTATCATGAACAACATCAAGAATATAACTTTCACATAAATCATGTTGTTCATGACCTACAAGCACACATGTATAGTTTTCAACACGGTCTTTCGGACTTGATAAGAGCACAATTCTCCGGAATATGAGTTGGAGATTTCAAAAGGATAATAGGACAATCAAGTGTGGGTGCAATAGAAATAATTTCATGCTTAACATGAGGAACTATAGCAAGTTCATCTCCGTAAGCATAATCCATATTGACATCTTGGCCATCAACAAAGAAAATATTAAGTTCATCAGAAAGGGAAGTATCAAGTGAGTCCTCAGAATCATGGGATTCCTCATCAAAGCAATCATTATCCTCTTCTAGGGCAGCAAACATTTTATTTTTTAAATCCTCAATATAAGAATTGGAAGTATAATTCTCGAAGCAATAAGCAAGAACTGCAAAGTTTTCAGACTTGTAAATAGTATCGTGACACTTTTCAATCAAAGAAGCAATATCATAAGCACCCTTAAAAGCAACAAATTCTTTAATCTTTTCGACATCAAAGTAATCGTAAACACCTTTAGCATAAGAAGATAGGATCTCATTGTCATTAAACTGACATTGGAAAGGAAGGTGTTTACGATCTATATTAGAGCAGCAAGTAAAATCATAAATTTGGCATAAACACTCAGCATAGCAATAAGAAGTTTGTATTTGGTGCCATAAGTGTTTCCCTTTCTGAGATAGTCGGTGCCGCGTATAATGAGCATGCTCATCCAATGATTTTCCCTCAACCAAGTCGGTTGGGTTTTTAGCTCGAGCACAAATTGATAGAAGACGATCCAAGTGAAACATGTCCATCCTTCCATATTTGGGTGGTTCAGCACCCATGGTGAGGATAGCATCACTAGGCAAAGCAAGACAAAGGCAAAAGGTAGCAACTATTTTTGTGGTTTTTCATATAAGACACAAAGGAAAAAGCAAAAAACTGGAAAGGTAAACTAACAAGACTAAAAATCAAAGATAAAAGATAGTGTGCAACTCCCCTATCTTGAAGAGTGGAGTCCCCGGCAACGGCACCAGAAATTTGCTTGATACACGAGATAACTTCTCGCCCTCGTTGGTTACCCCAAGTGGAAGGTGAGATGTAGCGTAACGGCAAGTTTCCCTTAGCAAAGATGCTAAGGTTGAGTGTCGGACCAGTAGGACTCCAACAGATACAAGAAGGTGGTGAAGTGAACAATGGCGTCGTTCACAACCGAGGTTGCTAACTTCACCTGGACCTGCACACACACAGATAGCTTCGCTTCCCAACGAGTACATAGGAGTTGTCAATTCCTCCGGCCTTGTTGTTTACGAAGGATAAAACGCACGGGATAATAATGATAGTGATAGCAACTGAAAAGTAAATACTGAAAGTAAATTGATAGTGTAAACAGTGGTGGAAGTATGGACCGGGATCTCATGATGTTCACTAGTGATGTCTCTCTCCCAAAAGACGATAAAATATCCATGCAAGGTAAACAAATTACAGCTGGGCAATTGACAGGATTATGTGCGCAAACCAATGCTAATTATGCAAAACAGAAAGGAAGAGGCTCAAAAGCACGGGCGGTACGCCAAGACAAGTAGACCGAAATCCATCTGTATCTACCCACCAATCATCCACCTTGAGATATCTATCCAGAACATCTCGCTGGTATTAAGTTGCGAATCCCACCAAAGTGTAAACTCAAAGCAACGAACAACTGCATTAAAGAACTTTGCGTAAAGTAAACAATCCTTGCACCCGCAAGTACAAGCACCGTTGTTTTCCCCCTGGTGGCAATAACACATCCCCTAGACTCATGTTTCTGTCACTCAAGCTAGTCATCGGGGGGCATGAACCCACAATCATGCATAACGCTCCCTCTTGGAGTCACTACCTACTACTTGGCCAAAGCAATAAACAGCAACGGAGAACATGCAAGAGTTACTCAAGAACATAAATATAAAAGAAGAGAATCAAATATATAACTCAATCACAATCTGAACATAATCTCATAATCCATCGGATCCCAGCAAACTCAGCATAGCAACAACATAAAAGATTACATATGTGCCTCGATCATGTAGGGCAGCTCACGAGGTCTAATCCATGAGAAACAAAGAGGGGAGGAGAACATCACATAGCTACTGATCATGGACCCATGGTCCAAGGTGGACTACTCACGGTTCATCCGGGAAGCATCCATGGTGGTGGAGAAGCTCCCGGAGGTGATTCCTCCCTCCGGCAGGGTGCCGGGAAGAGGTCTTCTCGTGCTCCCGATCTTGGAAGCGCGGCGGCGGCGGAACAGAGGAGAGATCACGAAAAAGGGTTCTGTCCTCGAGGGTTTCTCGTCACGGAGAATAAATAGGCGAAAGGGGGCAGCCAGAGGTGGGCCAGGGGCTCCAGGCGCCCCCTGGCGCTACCAGGGTCCTGGTCGCGCCCTCTGGCCGCCTGGGCCCCCTGGCTCCCCTCTGGCCCCTCCTGGGCTCTTCGCGAAGCTTACGGTACGCTGATTTTTCCTATATTTTTCCCGGAATTTTTCTGGTACTTTCAATAAGGGGAAACCTGAAATAGAAAAACAGCAGAAAACAGGAACTGGCAGTGGGGTGCACTGAGTTAATAGGTTAGTCCAAATATGATCAAAAGTGTATGGAAGTTCATCAATATCATAGCAATATCACACAAAAGAGGCATGGAACAAGCAGAAATTATAGATACGATTTGGACGTATCATCGCCATCCAATCCTTCCATTTGCAGCTCACCATCCTATCATGACACATCCAAGTCATGGTCCTGTGTACGTTGGTGCTGAAGTAGACAATGGCAAAGAACCGTGCCACAAGCTCGACATTGAAATCCTTGTTGAAGGAGATGATACCGGAGATCCCAAACTGATCACAAAGGTCCTGAGCCTCACCAAAATATCCGAGATCAGCCCTCATGTACTCCAAGCTAACGGTCTACACATTGGGGACATACAAGTTCTTCCTCATCTTCAACACATCATAGAACACTGCAGACTGAGACTTGTTCCAGAATTGAGTTCCCACCAACTCTGGGTCTTGCGGTAGATGGTATGGATTGACTTTGCGATATGCAGCATACTCTTTCAGACTAAGCTCAGACATCGGTTTGGCAAGCTTCTTCTTGGACGCCAAAGCCTTCTTCCGCATAGGAGGAGAAACCCCACCTCCTCCACTCGCCTTGCGCTTCGGAATGTGACGACGAGAGGCTTCACCTAACCAAAAACAAGGGCGACGGAAAAGCAAGACACATGAGATGCATAAGCCAAGAGACGATGAACCAAGTGGAGTGTTGTGTTTGGTAGTTTCTGGGTACCACGGTAGTACCGCGGGGGCTAGGCGATAGTACCGCCGTGCAAACCGCCACCCAGATCTAAAGATTCGGTAGTACCGTGGTACCAAATCCTGAGAACAAACAACATCCCCGCTCCATTCCTATCTAGCAGTCACAACTCAGTTAGGGATTTGGACAAAAATCTAGTGGATCCAAAAATATTGCCCTAAAAAAGAGATTCACAAAAGTGAACCAAAGGAAGAGGAGAACGAAGCAATACTGGAGTCCATGGCACAAGGGGAGGGTGGGGATTGATCTCACCGGAGGAGAACGGAGGAGACGACACGGAATCGACCAACCGAGGGCGGCGGCAAAAGCTAGCGGCGATCTGCTGCATGAGGGATGGGGGAGAAGTGAATGGGTATGGGGACGAACTCCCCGTACCGTTCAGTTATATCTCAACCCCGATACAGTGGTAGTATCGCGGTCAGAGCGATAGTACCGCGGGAGTAGTAGTACCATTTTTACTGCGGTAGTACCGCTGGCAACAGACCAACACAACCTAGGATGAATTAAAACGGTGGCTTATGCGTTCTAGAGGTTTTGGAGAGGGAAATGCTTGGGTTGAAGACTCTAAGCACAACAAATGGGAAGGGACACTCCAAGGCAAAAGACACGAAACACTAGAGCATCCTTGGAGTGACCCAAAACTCAAGTGGTACATATATTTACAAAAAATCATGTATTTAAAAAATATAAATTTAAACATGTATAAAAGAATGTTTCGGGTATGAAACAATTATACAAAGTGTGTGAACACAATGTAGACTTGTGTTAAAAAATTAGACATCAAAACGTATATTAGAAAACATGCATTTAAAACTTTAAACATGCAAAAACGTACTTTTGGCGTACACAAAAAATGTATAATCTCTGTGAAAAAATGTAGACATGTTAAAGTTACAATATAAATAGAAACAAGGAAAAAATAAAACCAAATAAAAAATGAAAGAAAGAAGAAAAACAGAAAATCCTGAAGAAAACCTAAAAAAACGTATTATTAAAAATTAAAGCAAATAAAAATCGGTGAGGACTGAGGAAGCAAAAAAATCCGGAAATGATACGCACCATCTAAAAACGTGTAGGCAGAAGCGCTTCGCCCACATGTGTGGCAACTATCGAGGTCCCAAAAAAACATTAAAAAACTAAGAAAACCAATTACAAACAACGTTAAAAGAAAGCAAGTCAAACCAGCTAAGCTGATCTATAGTGTTGAGTCCGGCTTATTACCCCGACCCGATCTAGGCGAGATTTCCTTAAGTTTCAGACGGTGAGTGTTCTTGGTGGGCTAATCCATTTAGCTAGTGTAGCGTAGGTTTTTCTTTACGATTTCTATCGATTTTTGGTTTCCAAACTAGTTTTTTAAATAGTTTTTTGTTATATTAGAAAAAATATTGTCTATTTCATTTTTTTTCTTATTAATAAATCTAATTATTTCAAGACAAAATCATATTTTAAATAAATAATTATTTTAAAAAATGGAGTTTCGATAAATGTTTGAAAGTCTTGGTTTTTTCATGCTTTCCTAAAATTATTTTTTTGTTTTATAAATAATCAAAAGAATCATCAAAAAATCAAAAGTTGTTTATAGTTGAAAAAATGTGCAATTTTTTCATATTTTGCAATAATTTTTAATAGTATATTTGCGTTTTTGAGAAATGCTCACAATTTTTAAAAAATGTTCATGTTTCAATAATATTAACATTTTTCAAATGTCTACATTTATTTAAATAAATGTCCTCTTTTTAAAGAAAGCACTACTATGGTACACCTTGCTATATTATTATATAATCGCTAATGGATCGGTGAAGTAAGGTCACACCTATGGATGACGTTGTTGTTGGGTATAATGAGCGTCCAAAAGGAGCTCCCCTATTTACTTTGAAAATGGAACATTGAACCAAACTGAAACAGATTAACCTATAAATTATGTTTGACCTTTAGTATGCAATGCACTTTTTCTTGCGAAATTCCCTCTATCTCTCCTTCTCTTTATTGATAAGGGTTTTAATATAAACGCTAGACAATGAAGGCGCGCGTTGCTGGGCTCATCCATTATATTTGTTAGTAATTAAAGAGAAGAATTATATAAATATATAAACCGGAAATGCTCTTTGGAGCTCGGGCTCCATGAAGCCCTCCAAATTCAAACTTAAAAATTTATCAAAATTTATATTTCTATATTTCAGAAAATTCTAAAAAAACTTACAGATATAAATGAAGTCATAACACACAAGTGTGTAATTTTTAGGACGAAATACGTTGAAATGAGGGCTATGCAAAAAAGAAAAATCTAGTGTTTGTTAAGACATGATACTATTCATCCTTCCAGTATATCAATTTATCTTTTTTGTACAGACCACAATTCAAGGTATTTCATCGTGAATTTTTACACACATGTACATTACATCATTACATACTTGCATATTTTGTTTAGATTTTTTTGCAATCAAAAAATTTGGATTTGTAATTTTTCAAAATATCAGGATCCATGGAGCCCAAGCTCCAAAACACCTCACTCTATATAAACTAATTAAAAACAAAAAAAGGGAGATAGTTTAAAGTACCTTACATAAAATTTCAAGTATAGGAGCACAAAAATCGACATGCTAAAATAGCAACATCCAAGTTATCGCTAGGCACAACATTCCAATCTCGTTTTGTATCATTGGTATAATTCTTATAACATTCAAATATATTTCCCTTGAAGTACAAAATAGTATGGGCCAGATCGTTTGATGTGAAAGTATAGGCATAATATACCATAGGAAAAATATGCAGCAGAACAATCTAATTGTTCACGTTCATCCTTTGAAGTTCCTGGAAGACACATGTTAGCACTATGTTAAGCAGTA
Source organism: Bromus sterilis (assembly GCA_950022295.1). Taxonomy (NCBI): domain Eukaryota; kingdom Viridiplantae; phylum Streptophyta; class Magnoliopsida; order Poales; family Poaceae; genus Bromus; species Bromus sterilis. The sequence goes on from OX465596.1 coordinate 15,657,951, forward strand.
TAATTTACATAGCTTGTAGCATCCAGAACAATTGACCAAATAGTATCGGCTAGATCGTTCCATGTGAGAGTATAGGCATAATATACTGCAGGCAATATTTCACATGCAGCAGAACAATCTAATAGTTCAAGTTGATCTTTGAAGTTGCTGGAAGACACAAATCGGCATTATATTAAGCAGTATAATTTACATAGCTTTGTACCATCCAGAACAATTGACCAAGGTATAGTGATATGTAAGAGGTTTGATTATATATATATCATAAAGTGAGCGTATCAACACGCTACAGTATAGGTAGGGTTCATGTCAAAAAGAAAGAAAAATGGTATTGCATAACTGAAAAGGAGAAAGTATATGCTTTTGAAAGTTGAGGAAACTCAGCCCACATAATCAGTTGCTCATGTGCAAATAAAGCCTAATTTCATATCTTCGATGCTGGTGATTAATCAGAGAAATAAGATGCATTGTAAAGTTTACAGAACTAATCTAGAGAGAGTCAGATATTAATTATTATATGGAATATGCAGGTTAATGAAGTAAGGATAGGTTATTTGCATCACCTTACAAATCTATATCTCTTATAAAGCAAAACCTCACTAAGATGCATTTAAGCTAAGGTGTCTATCTCAACATGCAAGCTATCCACATCACTCACTATTGTATTCAAACATTTGTCCATTCATCCACTAACAAAAGTCAACTAACATGCATTTGTGGTATCTATCTCAACACGCAAACTATCCACAACACCCACTATTGTAGTCAATAATTTATCCATATCATCCACTTTCATTTACACGCATCTTATACCCTTTTAATTTAATATTGTAGAGTTTTTATAGAAATTTTCGCTGCAACGCGCGGAGCATTCTTCTAACTAGATGATACCCCGCGCGTTGCTGCGGGAATCAGCTGCAATGTATTTTGAATGATTGATTGCATGAAACATGAATAGTTGAATTAATAGTATATAAACTAAAATATAAAAATATGTTTTACGTATTTTATTTTATTATTGTGTACTTACAAATATTTATTAAATATAAGTAATGAATTTAATGGGAAAAAATTCATGCATGTTGAGTGAGTTGACATCTGTCATTATATTGATGTATGCATGAGATCAACTAATAACAAAAAACTTGTTCTCATGCATATTGTGGTGAGTATTTGATGATGTGACATGTATGCATGTTAAAAGTGATGTAATATAATGGAAAAAAAATTCATGCATGTTAAGAGATGTTGCATGTTTCATTAAATGGATGTGTGCATGAGATCAACTAATAATGAAGAACTTGTTCTCATGCATATTGTGGTGGGCCTTTGATGATGTGGCATGCTTGCATGTTGAGATAAATAAGATAGTGGGATGATCTATTATAGTATTATAGATAATAATTATGAGGTATTACTTGATACATGCCCTTACAATACCTCATATTTATTTTGAGCATGTCCTTAATAGTTTAGTGCTCGATACAAGGCCTCGTAGATTTGGGCAGAAGGGGGCTCACAAATTGAATACTTGTATTTTTATCAAGAAATTTGTCATGTCATTGTATTTACAGACTATATCTCTTCATTTTCGAACCTAAAATTCTAAAATAATAAAAATGTAGCATGCTTGAAAAAAGGGAACAACTATTTTTTCATTCTTTGGTCGTTCCAATTTAATCAGATCCATATCTGAACACGAGGTTTACAGTGTTAAAAGGAAAGTGGACAAGATTTATACATAATCATATAAATTGAAAACAGTGCAGGAATAAGAACTTGCCTTCGACCATCAGGATGAAAATTTTGTGCATTCAACAATGCAAAATGCATTTAACTCCACCAAGTTTGTCTTGAAAAACCTAGAAGAAACAACAAGGTCTTGTGGATAGGTGAGGATATAATCTGCATAGGTTTTGTAACTTCAAAAAAATTACAGAGGCAATGTTTATCATATGAAAACCAAGCCTCATCAGAGAAAGCCATCTTATCGTGTAACATTTGACCTTGATATTTTATCAAAAAATGTACATGGGAAATCATTAGTTACTCTCTTGTCTGTTGTCTTTGACCATAAATACCTTAGCAAAGCTAAAGGCATCAAGAATTCAAGGTTTCAAAGTGGGGACTATACGGGCAGGACAAAAGAAATTGACATCTAAGACTAAATCCTATACATGAAAAGAGTATAAAATCAAACTACAAAAACTTAATCAGAAAGGTGCAAAACACATTGTATCATAAGTGATTGTCATCTCCGGATAGTACACATGAGGATATGGTTTAGCATGCAAGATACCTAATTTAAGACATAACCATGTGTTCTGAACTATATCAAACACTGCTCACAACAAATCAAGAGAGCATATGTGTAGTGATCTGACTTAACTCTGTGATGAGCATACATGACCAAGTGGAGAACATATGTCGACGACATTAAGAGGTTGCTCCATGTCATATGCCTTTATCAGGGTCGACGCCCTTGAATCTTAAAAATCTATAGGGAGAGATCATTTGGAGCAATAAGTCACAAAATCACCTAGCCGTCCAGGTACAAAATAGTAAAAATCATCAGACTGGAGAAATTTCTCACGAGATACAAACCAACTTATCTTCTAACAATAACAGAAAGGGATTGATCCCTCGACCTCGTGACTAATGTTCGATACGGTCACACGTCTCTTCCCCAACCACGGGCTGAAATCTGAAACATAATTTCATGATATAAGCTTATTCCTAATAAACCGTGACTTCGAGAATCAATAAATTTACCATGATTTTTTTTCTTCCGGCCTTCGTTGTCATATGAATCGACACCATGGTCGGTGCTGATAAAATCGTTAGGCTCACCATCCTCCTCATCTGACATGTGTTCATCACAACCCCATTGCACAATCCAGTTATGCAAAATACAACAAACAAGCACAAGCTTAACCTGGGTGGGGTAAGGATGGAATGGCTTCTGATATAGGATCTTAAACCTATTCTTCAGAGCTCCAATGCAGTGTCTGAGATTAAATAGTTCTTGTGCAGTCCTAGGAAAGTTCCTATTTGAGTACTCGTTCAGATGGTACCTAGTTTTCCTCAAGGATGGAAGAACACCTAAACGATAAGCATAGCCAACATCTCCTAGGTACAACTCGTCGTCAGGGATATTGATGCCATTAGGACGACTCATGCTGTAAGTTAGAATGTTAGCATCATGTGATGATCCTTCCCAGCCAGCCAGCACATATGTGAACTTTAGATCGAAGTCAACAACAACAAGCATATTATGGCTTGTGTAGTGCTTTTTACTCCTTTATGTTGCAGCTTGTGACTTTGGCACTCTTGCAGTGACATGAGTACCATCTATTGCCCCAATGCAATCCTAAAATGGCATTACAAGATGGTGTTATGGCTATAGTAGAACAATACAAGCATACAAGGTAAGAACTACATACTATGAGTGCTCACCTTGAAGTATGGATACCATCTTTGGTTACCACGAACCTTGCAAGGAGTGTGGCCAGTTGGTGGCTTGATCATCCCTCCTCCGAGTTTTCCAATAGCATACAACACTTGCTTGAAGTACTTGGAAATGGTCTCCATTGATCTTATGAACGTGCTGTGCATAACCTTGAACCTCTGGTATTGACCAACAATATGGATGAACATGGCCACTTTCTCATCCACACTGGTGTGGATGCTATCTTCTAGCAGTCCCCTGCTCCAGAAGGTTTGCACGAGCCTGCTGAAAGGTGATCTACACATTCGAAGCATCCACAAAGCCTCGGTGTCGTTGCGGTTATAGATGTAGTTCAAATTGGCTACCCTCTCCCTATCCCGGTGGATCATTGAAGCACATCTGATGACACGTTGTTGACCACGACGAACAGCTCTCTTGTGGATCCACTTGAGCCATGCCTGAATCAGAACTATCAGTGATGTTGCCTGAACTATCATATGCATCCGTGCTTCCATGCCTAGTCGACATCGAGGGGGAATTCAACAATGGGGAAATCGAGCCTACCTTACCTAACAACCTACCTAACAAAGGGGAAGGGGATTCATGGTGCTTACCGGGTTCTGAGACGAAGGGGGCGGGGGTGGCTGAGTCAAAGCGGAGCAGACGGTGGCCAAGAGGAAGGGGAGAACTAGCTGCTGCCGCAATCCGGTGCCTACACCGCCGCCACTTGCGCAGATCTGAGTCGTCGCCGCCGCCAGAGCTAAGAACTGAGGTGGTATTTGTTCTAGAGCTAGCGATGACCGAGTAAATTAGAAGGTGACGCTAGATTCCGCCCCATCCCGCCTCGACCGATTTGCATCACCCGCCATCCCCACCGGATTTCGGGTTGCACCGGCGCGTGCGCGTTGCGTCTGTTTTCGATCGCGCTCAGCCTCGCTCGCTGAAAACTCCCGATCACCATGTTTCTAGCGGGCCTGGCTGAGAGGTGCTTTAAGTTTCATGCGTGCGAGATATAGATGCAGCCCAGATAACCAAACGGATCAAATTCTTTCCGCACGGGCCCGATTGGCGTGTATGCGGTCAACCAAACGCGCCCCAATTGTATAAAAGACAAATATAGATGTGAACACTAACAGCCAATTGTGTTATTGCTATTCAAATCTTGACCCTCTTCATTTTTTCTGTTCAGTACCAGCCAGACCACCTGCACCACCAAAACACCAGAAACTCCTGTTTTCACCGGCTTCTGTGAAGCCTACTCAGCACTCGGCAAAAAGCAAGAAGTGGCATGTGATGTGATTACTTGCAGTCAAATTTAAGCAAGCACTTTGTGTGACGCTACTGCCTGTAATTAAGGTTACCAGCTCCAATCAATAACCAATTAGAAATAAATGCAAAGTGCCTGAGATGGTGATCATCTTGCTTGTTGGGTGTTGACACTAACCCAGTCTTATTCTTTTACCCCAAACATCAAAGCAGCTTTATCTTCCCAACTTTCTCCACATTATGTCATTATTTTACAATGCATTGACCCAACTAACGCCAGATAAACAAGGAAGAGCTGCAGAACCACCATTAGGCCGGCGGTCGATGGTTGAGAGGAGAAGAGTAGACGGAACGGGACCCAACTCCCTCCCAACCTATCTGTCATTCTCACGTCCACTGTAGATGATATGACTTTCTGACTTGAGACTAGGTTTGCTCCATGGGTGATGCACCCGGAGTGCGTATATATGAGGTGACCCCTGTGTGCCCCTGTTGCACCTCTCAACACTCATCCTACTATCCTAGGGAGAAGTTGCAGGCAGGCACCAAAGAAGCGATCCAGGGAAGAAGAAGAAGATGGCGTTCAGCATCACCAGGAAGGAGATCGAGGGGTTCTGGCGGAGGAAGGAGACGGAGGAGGAGGAGCGCCGCCTCGCCGCCGAGAAGGCGGCCGCCAGAACCAAAGCCAAGACGCTCAAGGTCAGAACTCAGAACCCTGCCGTTGATCAAACTGTATTTCCCCATCATCCGTTGAAAAAGATCTCACTCTCCCTTGTCATCTGAAGAAGACAACAAAAAGCTCTGTTATATCATTTATCTTGAAACTTCTGACTCTGATTTTGAAAGAGCGTGTAAATAACACGGTTTTGAGTGACTGAATTTCCGGAAAGCAGATGGAGGATTATCTGCTGTTCGAGCAAATGATAAGGGAGATTCTGGAGGAGGGGGACGAAGCAGACGGGGGCATCACCAAGAACAGCACCAGCAGGGCCGCTGCCGAAGCATGGATCGGGATCAAGCACTGGTAACCTCATCTTCCCCCAAACTTTCCTGTATCAATCCCAACACCGAGAGTGCGCCCTTTTCTGCACAGCACTTTTAACCCCACTTTGGAGAAATCGTATGTTGGAAAACAACCTGTATCCCACCCCGCTCCGTCCAATACTCCAATACCTCCGTAGTTGGATACCATGTCACTGCTCACAATGCCGTAGCGTAGCAACTTATTATGGCCGGCCAAGGAGTACACGACATAGGCAATTGGAAAACAAAAGCCATTCCGGGTCATGCCACAAGCAAAGCAACTTTGCACACACGCTAAAGATTCCTTCTGGTTATATCTATCTATCTTATCTTACTTACATAGTATGCTTTAACGTCTTCGGGGAAGCTTCTTGGCTATTTAATTGGGCGTTTAGGTACCTGTGGATTATGACAGATCCAACCATCATCTTGTCCAATTGGGTGCAGGTGGAAGAAAAGCACTTATGCTTATCTGAATGAACCAGCAGTGACGGCGGCATCAATGGATGACAAGGGCAGAAGCAGACGCGCCATGACATATGTTCCACAGGATAGATGCCTCAAAGTCTGCTCCTCAATTCCTGCTTCCTTTGTCATCTTTTAGATGTTATTCTGTATCCATGGCAAGGCCAAGCTGATGCTGTGATGCATGCGTATGTCTATATGCATCAGCTATTGTGATAAGGACGGAATAAATTAATGGTTGTGTATAAGTTTGTCTGGCTGCTACTTATATCAAATTAAGTGGATAGCTTTGTTGCCCCGCATTGTACAGAAAGCAGGTCGTTTTCATATATCTGAGTAAATGCCAAGACAATGTTGCTTGGTGCGTTTGCGTCAAGTTTTAATCTATCTCTTGGCTTGCCCGAAAATTCAGAATTGCACTCGTGTTGGGTGCAAAATGTAAATTTACATATGTCAGAAAGCTCAGAAAACAAAATTGGTATCTTTGCATGTTGGTAAAATTTCGCAAAAAAACAATTCAAACTTACTATCGCGGGTGTCTGCTGAAATTCATGGCATGAAGAGAGATTGAGCGATGCCTTTTATTGATTTGTTCTTGCGTCTGGAGTATGAGGAGAAACTTAATGATATTTGGCTTCCTTTGATCCTGTCGGCTGTCTGATGTAATAAGAATAGAGTTTCATTTCTGCAGTTTTTGTTCAGTTTGTCCAATGTTTTTTCGGTCCTGACTGTACATTTCGGTGAACCTTTCGTTTTCGAGGGACCGGCATGGACAGATTGTGTTATCAGTTTCATTTCAAATGGAGTAAAATTAGGAGCTCTGCTCCTTAATTTGAATTCAAAAGTGGTGCACCCTGTGTAAAAAAAGTGGTTGTAGCTTTGCTTCAATTCTACTATTCCGTGTAAAGAAAACTAACATCTCGATTGAACGTTTACTGTTGCAAACTCCAAGGTTTAGAGCTGAAAGCTATCAGGTGTATCATAATATATCAGGTCGTGCAAACCAGCCTAACATCTCTAACCGATCGCCCAATAAGTGTTAGAAGAGGATAAAAGTAGTTTTTTTTCCTCTAAGCGGCATGTAGCCGAACCACTACCGTCGTTAAAGGAGGATATTTTTTACTCTGGGGCGACCACGATTCTTACATATACTCGGTCTACACCCATGGAGCAAACAAAAAAATTTATCCTCACCAACCCCATGGGGCATCCATTTTGGTTCCACCCTACTTGCCTCTGCCAACCGCCACACACTGCTGATGCCCGCGTAGCATGCCTCCACCACCTTGATTCGGCCGCTTCTCACATTGCTGGCGTCAAAACTGATAGATCTACGCTCATCGCAGCCATCGTCGGATTCGACGTGCCCAGTCCTTGGCGTCATCGACGGGGACCGCTTCATGACGCCTCGACCGTCCTGCTCCTTTTCGGTATGAGAATCTTTTGAAATTCAAGTTGTTTGAATAATGTATGATATTTGGTTGAGTTTGTAATATAATGAAGTGGACCCACTATGATTCTATTGTATAACTTTGAGGGATATAAAGTTAACATGATTATGTTCTGTGGACGTTATATCGAAGACTAGCACACTACATCATGCAGTGGTGTGCGAGGGTCACCGCAGTGGAGTTGCTCTTGGGTCATGGAGGTCATCTTCCCTGCGGTTGGCAGCAAGGAACGGGCTCGTAACGGGCCTTGTGTGGTCTTTGTGGGCCCTATGTACCCTACTTAAGATTATTGTTGGTGCACAAAGTCTTAATTGTGTACTTTTCATGGGCCTCGACGTCGAAATTTGTTGTTGATCATCAGTTGGATAGCATCCACCCAATAGGTTGTCCATAGACACATCCAGACTTGTCCACATACATTTGTTGAGGTTGTCACATCTTAGAGTTTTCTAACTCTGAAATATGAATAATTAAATTAGAGTCCCTTAAAAAGAATTGTTTTCGCTCGAGATTGCTTGAGCTTAGCCATATTTGATTAGGGATTTTTGGTTGAACTGGTTGCTAGTTGTGGCTCAATAATATATTTGGAATTATTTTAAACTCTAAAATAAATCTTAAGAATTATTAGTAAAACAAAAAACTCATCTAGAAAATATTAGTGTGGTCTTTTGGGGTGGAAAATTATTTTCCTAAATCCCAATTGATTGAACCCTAATTTAATTTAGGAAAATAAATAAATATATCACTAATAGGATGGAAATAATTTAAATTGTGCTGAAATATCTATTTCTAATTCCCAATTGATATCTCGAGTCTCTGTAAATTCTCCTCAAATGATTTGGAGCAAAAAAAAATTGAACCGTATTTGGAGTACATTTTATTTTTAAATATTTTTCAAATTCAATAAGAAAATCAATATGGAAAAGAAATAAAAAGGAAAAAAAACTAACCTAACCTTACCAATGGCCCAACAACTAATAATGTGAACTACCAAAGCAAAATGGAGGGAGGAGGCTGAAAGAAGAATAGGCTAACGGCTATAAGCCCAACAAGCAGAAGCAGAATCAAACTGATCACAAACACAGACAAGTCAAAAATAACTCAGACCAACACAAAACTTGAAGCACGTATGAACAATCTTTTGGACGAAAGGCGTAGGTCCGACTTTATAAGCAGTCACCAGGCATAGCTAAGAGCATCTCTAGTAGACCTCTTATCTCGCGGACCCTTATAACTGGAATAAGGGTCAAGAATGGCGCGGTTTAAGGGTCGAAATTGGCTGCGGCAGAACAGAGCCCTTAAATCGAACCCGTAAATTTTGAAAAAAAAATGATTTGCGGGAGAAACGAAGAACAGAAGACGTGATTGCATAGTTCAATTACATAGCATAGTTCATCATCATCTAATTAACATAGCATAGCCTAATTCATCTCGCCGACAAACCCTAAAACTATCCAAAATTAGCTCACCGGAGCTCTCTGGGTGCTGCGGTGAGACAGCGGCGGGGGTGGATCTCTACTCGTCATTGTCGGAGCCGAGGTCGACGAAGATCTTGGATTTCTCCTCTATTTCGCGGCGCTACGCGGCCTGCTTGGCCTCGAATTCACGGGCGGCGGCGAGCCTCTGCTCGTAGAGCACCGCGTTGATGACTTGATGTCATTGTCCCGCCGGCAGCGCGCTTCCGCCTCCGCCTCCTCCCGGGCACTGCGTGCGGCAATCGCCGCCTCGATTGCGTCCGCCTTGCCGGATAGAGGAAGTCCTCTGGCCGTTTTTTGCTCGCGAAACCATAAATCAGGAAAAAAAATAAAGCTCCGCAGCTTTTAAGGGATCTGCTAGAAATGCTCTAAAACATTGAACGATGACAGGTTCGACTAACCAAAATTTTAAAATGAAACAGCTTACATTTAGCTATTTTTGTGAGAAACAGCTTACATTTAGCCGAAGTGTGCAACAAAACCAAATGCAAGGAGACCGGTTTGGCTCGCACATCATCAAAGCCGCGCCCAAAATAACCAACCAGCACTAGCCCACCACAGTTCCCCGCATGCTTAATCCGCTCGCCGTCCGTTCCGGAGACCGTTCCCCTCCCCTTCAGCACCCACGTCTCCGGCGCCCCCAAATCCAGCTTACGCACGAGGCTGCCGGCCTCCCGCAGCCACACGTCCAGAATTCTGCACCCCGTCCCCGCCGACGACGACGGTCACGCCGCTGCTTTTAGCTTAGTCGCCGCGGCCGCCTAATCATTCAACATTTTTCCGTGCATGCATGCACGCGCACATGGTGCGCGCGGCCGTGTCCCGCCGTGAGGCTTGCGTTGCATGAGCGTGCGCGCCCCGCGGGATGCCCGCGCGTGCCCGGAGACGGCCTGAGCGTCCGCCGTGGCTGCTGCCTCCTCCGGCCCCGGCACCGGCACTAGAGAGTCTCCCCGTCGTTGATCAGAGAACCAGCGATTTGCTGGTTAGCCTGCCGCCGCCGGGCGGTTCCTCTGCCCCGGCCGCGCGATGGATCATCAGCACAAGGCCAGCACCCAGTCGCAAGGGTCCAACAAGTCAGGTTCGTTCGACTTCGAGCAGGACCAGGGCCGCGGCACCGACCGCCGGGAGGTCGTCGTCAAGATCGACGCCGACGCCTCGGCCTCGCACGCGCCAGGGTCGAGCTTGTCGGCCTCGCCCAAGGCCCGGAGCCGCATTGGCGGGACGTTCAGCTTCAAGAACCGCGCGCCGGAGCCGGAGTCGCCCACGTCGCCGGCGCTGAGCGTCGGGGCCGAATTCAGCGATGACCCCGCGGGCCGCCTCATCGGCAACTTCCTACGGAAGCAGGCGGCGGCCGGCGGCGAGCTGTTGCTCGACCCCGACCTGGAAGTGGAGGACAATCAGGACGTGGGGAAACCGCCGCGCGCGCCCACGTCCGCCACCAACTCACGGGAGCTCCGCGTCTCGTTCCAAGACACCCACAAGCGTTACGGCCAGTCTTCGTCGACGTCGGCGTCAACCTCCTCGGACGCCACCGCCGACGGTAACCGAAACCAGGCGGTCAACGCCGCCGAGGTCGACACCGCCGAGGTGCTACGCTGCACGTCGACGTCTACCTCGCACAGCGCGCTGTCGTGCAACAGGACGCGCTCCCGGCTGATGGACCCCCCGCCGCCGTCCAATAATGGCCCCGCCGGTGCCAAAGGCAACGAGCGCAAGTCGTTCGTGATGAAGGGGCCGCCCAAGTCCGGGCAGCTCCGGTCGGGGCTGATCGGCAAGTCGGGGCTGATCGGCAAGACGTCAGGCCCGGTGGGCAAGGCAGGCGGCGCGTGCGACGACGACGACGACGACCCGTTCATGGACGAGGGCGTCACCGCCGCCGACTTCAAGTTCAAGCGGGAGAGGGCGGGGTGCCTCATCATCCTGGAATGGATCGGGCTGGTGATCATCGTGGCGACGCTGGTGTGCAGCCTGACCATAGACAGGCTGAAAGGGAAGGAGCTCTCGGGGCTCCCGCTCTGGAAGTGGGAGGTGCTGGTGTTCGTGCTCATCTGCGGCCGCCTCGTCTCCGGCTGGGTGCTCCGCATGACCGTCTTCTTCGTGGAGCGCAACTTCATGCTCCGGAAGAAGGTGCTCTACTTCGTGTACGGCGTGCGGCGCGCCGTGCGCAACGTGCTCTGGCTGGGCGTGGCGCTCATCTCATGGCACCTCCTCTTCGACAACGACGAGAAGCGGGACGCGCACACGCTGGTACTGCCCTACGTCACCAAGACGCTGCTGTGCCTCCTGGTGGCCACCCTGATCCGGCTGGTGAAGACGCTGCTGGTCAAGGTGCTCGCCTCCTCCTTCCACGTCTCCACCTACTTCGACAGGATCCAGGACGCGCTCTTCAACCAGTACGTCATCGAGACGCTCTCCGGCCCGCCGCTCATCGACGAGACCCGCATGCTCGCCGACGTGCAGAGGATGCAGACCGCGGGGGCGGCCATGCCGAACGAGCTCCACGCGGCGGCCATGCCACCCAGGGACTCCGCCGCCGCGGTGCCCAAGAGCGGGCGCCTCACGGCGCAGACGTCCAAGAAAGGCACCAGCAAGCAGCTGCACCGGCAGAAGTCGGAGCGGCACGACTTCGACGAAGGGATCTCCATCGACCAGCTCCACAGGCTGAACCAGGAGAACATCTCGGCGTGGAGCATGAAGCGGCTGATGAAGATCGTCCGGTACGGGGCGCTCACCACCATGGACGAGCAGATCAAGCATGCCACCGCCCAGGGGGACGAGCTGGCGACGCAGATTCACAGCGAGCACGAGGCCAAGGTTGCCGCCAAGAAGATTTTCCACAATGTCGCCAAACCTGGATCCAAGTGAGATGATCTTCCATTGTGCAAAAGGAAAGACATTCAAAATGCCATGTCTCTGAATGCTGATCCGATAATGTTGTTAATGGTGAACGATGTTACGTGCAGGAAAATATACTTGTCGGATCTGATGCGGTTCATGAGGCAGGAGGAGGCTGTGAAAACCATGGAGCTCTTCGAAGGAGCCAAGGAGAACAACAGGGTGAGCAAGAGGGCGCTCAAGAACTGGGTGGTAAGTGACGCTCTCGACACTGACACTTGATGCGACACATGACATGAGTCAGTCAGTGTAGTATGCATGTCTTGTGACTGTAGGTGAACGCGTTCAGGGAGCGCAAGGCCCTGGCCCTGACGCTCAACGACACCAAGACGGCGGTGAACAAGCTCCACCAGATGGCCAACGTGGTGGTGGCCATCATCGTGCTCGTGCTCTGGCTCCTCATCCTGGAGATCGCCACCACCCGCATCTTCGTCCTCCTCAGCTCCCAGCTCTTCCTCGCTGTCTTCATGTTCGGCAACACCCTCAAGACCATCTTCGAGGCCATCGTCTTCCTCTTCGTCATGCACCCCTTCGACGTCGGCGATCGCTGCGAGGTCGACGGCATGCAGGTCACAGATTCTGTTCCTCCCCTGCCCTGCTAATTTTCTGAATCGACAGACCTGGCTGAATAATGAATCTTTCAGGTGGTCGTGGAGGAGATGAACATCCTGACGACCATCTTCCTCCGCTACGACAACCTCAAGATCTACTACCCCAACAGCCAGCTCGCCATCTTGCCCATCTCCAATTACTACCGGAGTCCCGACATGGGAGACGCGATTGAATTCTCCATCAACGTTGCTACGCCCGCGGAGAAGCTGTCCCTCATGAAGGAACGGCTGTTGCAGTACGTGCCATTCATTTCTCTCTTTGCAACACTCTCTTTCTATACGCTGTTACTACGAGCAATTGGTAATTACAACACTTTGTTGAGCCTATCATCATGTTGTTTCAAATTTCAGTTATCTCGACAACAAGAAAGAACATTGGTACCCTGGCTCCATGGTCGTGCTCCGTGACATCGATGATATGAACCGACTCAAGATATCGTTATGGTGCCGCCACACCATCAACTTCCAGGACATGGGGATGAGATTCGAGAGGAGGGAGCTGATTCTCCAGGAGATGATGAAGATCTTGAAAGACCTCGACATCGAATACCGGAAGCTGCAACTCGATGTTAATGTTCGAAAAGCGCCTGCTATCCAGTCTAATAGGATGCCAACAACGTGGACCACACATTTTTGAAATTTTCCACCGTCTGTCCGGTTTGAGTGGCGAGATTGTGTATTCAAGATTTAGATTGGTAGGTCGTAGTTTTGTAGAAGGTGTAAAATTATACAGTGTATTGATCAACAACTTACTGATGAGAACAAGATGAATTACCGAGTGGTGGCACATTAGGTTAGTTTTAGGCTTGGCCTCTTGTGAGGAAAAAATGGAAGGCTAGATGATGATGGTTATTGCTAGAGTTGAGTGCAATATTTTGGGTATGAAAAGGTACGGTCAACCCCATTTAGCCTTTAGGGGATTTAAAATAAGGTCTCCTTGTGAAGATTATTAGGGTTTAGGGTGACAATAATTGTTAGGATATTAAGCAATTTTTGTTAACCCTAATTCAGATTAGTATCATCACAAGTTTACTGATACGGCAAATCACATATAACAGACTTAAAGCATCCACTTCCTTCATTCGGAATTACTTATCGCTCAAATGGATGTATTTAGCACTAAAAATAGTGTTACATTCATCCATTTAAGCGACAAGTAATTTCGGTCGGAGGGAGTAGCATATTCACATATGAATCAAATGCACATGCAAAAAGCGAGAGGTTTAGAACATACGTGTCTATTAAAAACTTGACATCAACAACTCATCGGTCATGATGATGAAGATATAGTGGTTGTCTGTCATAATGTACATCCACAAATTAACATGAAGATAAGTACTGGTCAAGCCAAGGATTATTCATTTTCATCTTAGTGATCCAAGATCATAGCGGGTTTATAGATATGTCAGTGCCATTAAAATGGGATGAGAAAGTTGCGCTGAGTTTCCTTCTTTGTATGCTTAAAGATCAAACTTAATTTCCCTAAAGACCTTCAATTTTTGTCCACTATATCTACCTAATTTTTAAACCTCAGAGATGACATGCTCTTCCAATTAGCACCGTCGAGCAGTTCATCCAGATATAGTCATTGCAAACCCTAGCACTTTTAAGGTGCTAGTTATTCCATTCCAAACCGCCATGGTGCATGGCAAACCTTCATTTTGCCTCCTAGAGTTTCTGAATCCCCTCTCTCGGAATTTCCAAAGTGGTTAGAGAGAGTGTTCCACTACCAGGAAAGTTGCCTCGGAGCCTCTGAATGTTATCCCTTTAGTCTGAACAAGTGATTTGAAAGTTGTCACATTTTTTACAGGTTGAAGCATCCAAGATGATCACTCTAGAGCTTTTGAGTTGTGTTAAAAGGTGTTTAACAATCAGATTTTTGGTCCAACCTATTTATACCTTGATCTATATATCCCATCAGTTCACTCCAAAGAAAAATATGTTCTTATGATATGTTATGAGAGAGAACTAAAGTTTCTTGGCTTTCTATTCCAACAATCCAAATCAATCCTTTGATATGTAATCCCTCTTTTCTTTTCTTTTCTTTTCACTCCTACTTCTACAATTCGAAAGCCAGATCTTCAGAGATTTTTAGTGCAATAGGAGAATGAAGCACATGATCAACAGATTCATCATCAAGCAATAGTAGTCTTATTATTATTGAAGGTTGTGTGTCTCCTAGATAGGGTAGGTTCTTCAGAGTCTTCAATTTCTCAAGAAACCAAGATTTTTCTGCGGTTCGTAAGTTCAACTGTTTTTTGAAGATCTACCCTGAGTGAGGCTAATTCTTCTAGGCATAATCCATGGTGGAATAGCCTGGTGGCTCCTTTGTGGATCGATCCTTCCTTTTTGGAACTTGCAATCATGATCATTGAGATCTTAGATCCTTAGTGGGTCGAAGCTTCCATAATATGGGTGTAACATGACTACAATTATTCAAACCACGGGGAAAATCTTCAACGAGCCACCCCATGTTTGCATACAGTCATCCCTGCACTCTTGCTTTACTCGTGCATGTCTTTACTTTTCGCTACATATACCCTTGTAGACTTGCATGTGTAGGGTGCTTGATATATTAGAGAAGAAAAATATTAAAATAAAAAAAACTATAATTGAACTCTACCTTGCCTCCTCTAGAAGCACATCTATTAGGACTCTACCATGTAAACCGACTTGGGCTCATGTAACCCTAACCTTGTCCACCTACATAACTAGAGGTAAGGGACTACCAGGTCGGCATTGAATCTATTCATAAGATCTCATACGAGAGACTCCAATATCAATAAAGATCAAACATGCAGGATGTAGGATATTATCTCACTACAAGGGTTTGAACCCGAGTAATTCCTTGTCCCGTTTTTACCTATTATGATCCTTTATGTGTGTTCCGCTCCATGAGCAACGCTATGCAAGGATCTGCCGAAACTATACACTAACATATCCCGAGCTCTCTCTACAGGGCCCGGGCACTGCATGCGGGGAATCTTACCCTCCTCAAGTCCGTTCTTGGATGGCGCTCATCCAAGTCCCTATTCGTAGAATGGGATCCGAAAACTGGATTGGAAAATACATATCACAATAAGTGATTAGGGCATTGATTGGTTTGACTAAATCAACTTTTCATATCCTTTGATACCCAGGTGGTGAGGGCCGCAATGCTATCACAATCAAACATTGAAACTAGTATCTCTCTTGCCAATGAGAGAAGCATTCACTAAGCCTATTGCGTAAAGGCATCCCAGCTTAAATGAGACCTTTTTATCACACTGACTAAGGAGTAAAAGAAATACTAATTTTACCCCCTTTGAGGCTGGTTTTAAGGGGCACTGATTATAATGTATCGATTTCAAAGGTACCGTTCTGCAAGGTACTGATTCTAGAGGTGTCGATCTGTGCCTTTCCCTATTTTTGGTGCAAGTTACCGATTCTAGAGTTGTCGATCTGTGCCTTTCCCAATTTTTGGAATTACTCCTATGGTCGGAAACTCTATTTATTTGTGATCGCTCTTCCTCCTTCGTTCCCTCTAGTATTCGATATTTTGAGTTGTTTGCTTTTCCGAGCACTCTCCGTGGGTCTCTTACATCTTACGTCCTTGAGTTCAAGTTTCGAAAGGTGGTAATGGCAAGTCCAAGGTACTCTCTTCGGTACCTTTGGAATTAGCATCCCCTGAGACCGAACTCGAAGGGGGATAAGATTAGTATGTCTTTTACTGCTTAGTCCTTGTGGTAAGGAGATCGTAGTCAAGATGGAATGCCTTTACGCAACATGCTAGTGCGTGCATCTCTCATTTACCCTCGGCGCACTTCTCTTGCGCATATTTCAGAAGTCGTCGTCGACGTTGTCTATTGACCTATCTTCATGATAAGGATCCACACATTACCCCTCCCAAGCATACTATCGATGCCACCACCTCATGTGCATCCATCATCACATGGACCCACTATCATCAATGCGGTACATGTAACACCGCTCCACCTCCTTCTTGCCCCCTCCAACCATCACCTCTGCTTCAAACGATGCCTCTAGAGTGGAGAGCGACATCGAAGGTGCCACCATCGTTCAATCTAGGATAAAAAGATTTAGAGTATTCCTTGGAGCTGCCGAAGATTGCAACGACGATGCCTAAGACGCAGGTATCATCCGCCATGACTATGGCTAATGCCGACCACAATGGCGATAGGGGAGACGCTGTTGGAAGGAGGGTGGGGGCTGCTCTAGGGTTGATGTACTATTACATACTCAAGGCAGTAGTAGGATGCACCGTAAATTTTCTCAAAAACTTGAAGTAGTTATCCATAGGTGTGTACAATAGCTAGCGGCAGTACAATAGCTGCCGGCAGTTTCAGTCACAGTTGTCTGTATCATAGGTAGTCATCGCGTAGACACGGAGACCGAACTCAATCGATCCACGAGACCCCCATCATCTTTGCCGCGAACGCGTAACGATCCGCAGCCTCGTCGATCTGCCAGTCCAACCCAACAATTCAGTCTCACAATGGCACAAATAGATCGAAAGAGAGAAGAAGTTTCTCTGTTGCAAATTAGTAAGCAAGCACGTACGATTTTCTGCGTGGAGCGGCCGCAGCCGTGGCCGCTCTTGCGATCGATCCGGGCGACGATGGGGTTGGTCTGGGGGCTCTGCTCCACCTCCTCGCCCGTGCACAGGACGTGCTGCATCGTCTGAAATGGACAAATCGTCAGTTCCATCGTGAAGGCAGAGCTTGATTTGGATCCATCGATTGTTCAAACGATCATCATGGCGTACCGCGAGGAACTTGAGGGTGTGCGACGGCACGACGCGGTCGTCGTGGTCCGCCGTCAGGAGCATGGTGGGAGGGTACTGCCGGCGGTCGCCGGCGGCAGCGCACTTCTCCCACGGCCGCCTCACGTTGTGCAGTGGGGAGTACCTGCATGAAACCGTATTCCGTCAGATTAATAAGTTGGATGAGCAGCAGAAGCCACCGAGTGTAGTATCTTGTCAGGTTAAATGAAATGAAACTCTTCATCCTACGTACTTGATGAGCCAGTGAAACTCTTCCTCGTTCTCGGAGCAGCCGAAATCACAAGTCCATGCACGACCTGGATGATGACAGACAGATATTCATAAGATGATCACCTAGACACAAACAAGATGTGATTTTCAGAGGAGAGGCGACAAGCAAAACCTATGGTGAACTTGTGGAACCGAAGCATGTCCATGACACCCACGTGAGCCAGAGCACACCCGAAAAGACCAGGCCGCTGCAACAACCACAAACAATCCCCGCTCAACTTTGGAACAAACGAGCTGCAACATTTTCAAACTAATTTGTACTCAAGACTTAGCTGACCTGGTTCATGCATGCGGCGACCAGGAGCCCTCCGTTGCTCCCGCCTTCGATGCACAGCCTGCTCGGGCTCGTGTAGCCGGCGGAGACGAGGAACTCGCCGGCGGCAATGAAGTCGTCGAAGCAGTTCTGCTTGTTGGCCAGCGAGCCACCCTTATGCCAGTCCTCACCGTACTCCCCGCCGCCCCTAATGTTGGCAATGCACGTCACGAATCCTAGGTTCCTCATGAGGACGACGCGGGCCGCGCTGAACTGCGGCGTCATGCTCATGCCGAACCCGCCGTAGCCGAAGAGCAGGGCCGGGTGCGAGCCATCCAGGTGGATGTTCTTCCTCGACACGACGAACATCGGGATCTTGGTCCCGTCCTTGCTCGGATAAAACACCTGAAAAAGCAAGCAAGATCAACTCAACCGCAGATACATCACACATTGTTTGGTTCAGCCATATATGTTTCTTCAGATAACCGAATGTGATGTACCTGCTTTGCTTGGAAATCCGTGCGGTCGAAGCCAGGGACTGAAATCTCTCTGTATATGTTCATCACAGGAGCCCCGGAGCTGAGATCACACCTGAAGATGATCCCCGGAGTAAGGAAGCTGGAGAACTCGATGAACACCTCGGAGTCGACACGTCTACCGGTGATCCCGTTGACGCTGCCTATGTCGATGGGTATGTCGTGGAGCAGCTCTCCGGTGGCCAAGCTCCTCATCTGCAGCACATACTTGACATCCGACAAGTAGTTCACCAGGAGCTTGTCACCGTGGACAGCACAAGCCGATTCTAGCACAGCCTTGCCATCTTCAGGAACAACATCGGCCCATGACTGCGGATCATCAACGTCGACCCGTGAGATTTTATACCTCGGAGCGTCTTTGTTTGTGAGAATGGTGAATTGTGAATCGTCATTGGCGACGACTCCGTAGAACGCCTCGAATTCGTCCACGAGCTTCACAAAGGGGAGCATTTCGTGGGTTCCCTTCATGCCTCCTGAAAGCCCATGAGGAAGAGCTGAGAGGTCGCAGTAGTACAACTTGTTGACCGGCTCTGAACTCTCTGAAACTGACAGAAGCACATACTGCAACAAACAAACAAATCAGTTAACCTTACCATATCAGTACTGCAACATATGTGATTCTGTAATGTACCTTGCCGTCTTCCGTGACTTCAGGGGTGTAAATGTACTTGGGATGCTCGGGGTCTCTCCAGCACATGACATCTTCGGACTGGTCAGTTCCGAGGAAATGGTAGTAAACCTCGTGGTTGAGGTTAACATCGGTCCTGATCCCGGACTCCGACGCGCCATCGTCGTCTCTGCTCAACCAAACCCAACTTCAGAGCATGAGAAACAACAGGATGACCCCATGGATTTTATCAAGAACAGCACTCTCCTAGTATGTGTTTTCACTTACTTGGGAGCCGGGAACCGCGAGTAGAAGAAGCCCTTGCCGTCGCTTGTCCACGCGATGCGCGAGAACTTGACCCAGGATAGGGTGTCGGGGAGGCGGAGCTTGTCGCGGACGCGCATGACCCTGATGGTGACCCAGTCGCTGCCGCTGGCGCTGGTGCCGAAGGCCAGGTGCTCGCCGTCGTCGCTGACGCCGATCATGGACAGCGACACCGTGGCGTCGTCGCTGAGCTCGGTCGGGTCCAGCAGCACCTCAGGCTCGCCGTCCAGCCCGCGCTGCACGACCGGTTCGGAGATAAATCAACAAATCAGTGTGGAGTCGTTGCTTGGGGAGAAAAAATGGATATGCGGTGCTGCGGCGGTTTTGATTTGGGACCTGGACGTAGAGGGCGCTGTGGGGGAGGAGGCCGGGGTTGTGGAAGAAGAAGTAGGCGCCGGCGCGGTTGAACGGGGCGCGGTGGCGCGGGTGGTCGAGCAGCGCCGTGAGCTGGCCGCGCAGGCGGCCGCGGTGGTCGCAGGTGGCGAGCACGGCGTCGGCCACGGCCGCCTGCGCGCCCACGTACTCCTTCACCTCGTCGGACTCCAGCTCCTCCATCCTGTCCCAAGCAATACGTCCGTTACTCAGACGGAAAAATAAAGGTGGGGTAAAACTGTACTGTAAAAAGCTCGAGCTTCGGTGGTGTGCTTCTGCAGAGGATTCAGAGGAGCATGTGGGGTGGCGTACTGCAGGGCAGCATGCTTGCCGTGAGCCGCGTGTTCTTGATGCAAAACAGTGAAACGAATGGACCAGTGATCCTCTTGCATTATTTTGCAAGTGTTGTTGCTCAAGGGGATTGCATCGTACATAGCAAAATTGTACCTTTTCTGGTAAAAAGAACTGTATGCACTCTATCTATGTGTGCTAAAATGCTATACTATTCAAGTGCCTGAACTGTTCCTTGTCCTAAACCCGTACTGTACTTCTTTTCAACGAAAGAACCTTACTTCTCTCACGAGAACGACCCAAACTATTTTCCCTTCTTCATGTATCAGCAACAGCAAGTTGGGTGAAGTTCAGTTCATAGATTCGGAACTGGACGAATCAGCAGTTTCACCTCAGGCCGAAGAAACGCTCTCGCGAGTGAGCTTTCGAGGAAGAGAGCTTGCAGCTAAAACCAGACTCTACCACCAGAGGAAAGGAAAACGATGGATACTACTAGGAAAACTCACCATCGGTAGGGGTCCGGCACAAGAACGCCATGGTAGTCATCCACAATGTCGCCGTCGCGGCGAGCCGGAGGGTACCGGAGAGGAGGCGGCGGCTGGTCGGCGGCGGCGAGGGAGCCCATGGCGACGGGTGTAGGTGGAGTTGGTGTGGTATATTGAATGGAAGCGAATAGGAGTAGCTCCCTTGGCACCGGAAGCACAAAGAAGGCGCACGATGACAACACATCACGATGCCAGTGCCTGCATAAATAGAAGTAGAAATCGAAGGCTTTGGGAGTTGGGAGTGGGGTGTGCGCAGGATGTGTTAACGTGTCCGCCATTATTCTTGCTCCACATTGCAAAGTGGTTCGGCATTTGAATATTTGAGAAAATGATAAAACAAGATCTCGCTTACCTAGGAGAGGTTCGCATAGGAAGTCATAAACTAAAAAGTTTCCCTGCTGTGGGCAGGAAAAGAAATGATTTTGGCTCTCTTTTTGTTACTAGCATAAATGAAAAAGGAATAATTGCGTTGGGAGCCAAGAGGCTTGAAAAAACAGGGACAAGGATGTCGCCATGGAGGTGTAATGGTGTTGCCATGCATCAGGATTCAGGATGCGTCGCTGTCGGCGTGTCACGTGCGACGCACGGCTCTGACCAACCGGCTCGATCTTCTGCCGGTTTTGTCCCCGCTGCACCGGGCTTCGTGGTCTCTCTGGACATGGATTTTGGGACCAAGTTTTTAAACGCAAGTCAGCCGAGGGGTGGTGGTGAATCTGGATGGTTTTCGTTGGTAGGATGAACCTGTAGAAGATGTGTTTGCCGTCTACTTTCTCGGCGTCTCTTCACAGTTTCTAAGGCATGATTTTTTTCCATTTTGAAGCAATGAACCTCGAATTGTTTTCGTTAAAGATGGGCCTTCGATTTGATTTCCTTAAAGAAGAACTTCTTATCTGGTTTTGAATGGTAACTTATGTTATGAAAAAAATGGCGTTTTTTTCTTCTATAGAAGGCATTTTCTTCAGAAAATTGTCATCGCTACGAGGGTGTCAGCCAAGAATTTCGATTTTTTGTCAAAAGAGACCATCCTAGCAAATTCAATGTCAAAAAGGACCACCTCTAAAAAACTTTGTCAAAAAGAACCACCGCGTGTCTACTGTTCACTGTCGGCATGTACTGTTCACTGGCGGCATGCACTGTTCACCGGTCGCCGGTGAACCGGTGAACAGTGCATGCCGCCAGTGAACAGTATATGCCGCCAGTGAACAGTGCATGTCCCGCCATTGAACAGTACATGCCGCCGGGCACGACGTGGTCCTTTTTAACAAAGTTTTTCAATGGTGGTCTTTTTTTTACATTGAATTTGTTAGGATGGTCTTTTTTGACAAAAATTCAAGAATTTCTTCCTAGGAAACATCATCCAATGAATGAGGATTACCGCTAACAAAACTTTGTCTGTGTCGAACTTTCATTAAAAAGACGTCGTATGAATTTGACAAAGTTTAAATATGGAGTCTCTCACCCCCCCCCCTCATCTCCTGAGGCGACTTGGGCGGGAGCACCGGTCGTCCCATCCACCTTCCTTGTGTCCCTCCCTCACCGACATCGACAAACGACGTCGGGCAAGCCAGCGATGTGATTTGTTCCTTCGGCCAACAAACTCCCATCGCGACGTTCGTCACCAACCTCGACCTCCGCCAAATCTGGCCGCGGTCAGCCCACTGCCGATCTAGTTGCGGTGCCTCTCCTCGAGGTTCTATTGCTTTCCTTCATTTTCGCTCGACGACGCCTCTGCCTCAATCCATCGACTTGCGCCTCTACCTCCACGCCCCATGCCTTGTCCTAAGCCGCCAGATCTGGCCAGTGCTTCTCGCTGGTTGGGTATAGCTCGTGTGTCGCATTGGTCACAGGAGCTTCACTGATGTTGTTGCCCTTGGTGATGGCTAGACAAACGATGCATCCCTCGTCCATCTCATTTACCAACTTCTTATGCCACTGCCCCTTCGACTACACTTGGATGGCGGCTCGCCGTTGACTGGTAGTTCAGGCAGTAGCACTCATCTATGGGATTCAGGCATGGATCATGTTGATCCAGGAGAGAGTTGTGCGTCGTTGTCATCAGCGTCGCATCATATAAGGTCCAATGTGATCGGGAGAGGATTGCAAATCTGAACTACATCTATAACTGCAACGACACCGAGGCTTTATGGATGCTTCGAATGAGTAGAGCACCTTTTTCCAAGATTGTGGAGACTTTCAGGACCAGGGGGTGCTTCAAGATAGCGGCAACACCATCGTGGATGAGCAAGTGTCCATGTTCATCCATGTTGTTCGTCAAAACCAGATGTTCATACATAACACATTCAGGAGATCGATGAAGATCATTTACATGTACTTCAGGCAAGTGTTAAATATTGTTGGTGAACTAGTAGAGATGATCAAGTCACAACCGCTAAGACTCCCAGCAAGATTAGTGGTAGCTAGAGATAGTATCCATGCTTCAAGGTGAGCACTAACAATATGTAGTTCATTGGAAGCCCTGATAGGAAAAAAAACCTAGGACTCCTGGTGTTTTTATTGGAAGTGCAGCTTCTGGATTGGGATATTTTCAGATTAACATTCTTGATGTGAATTTGCAACATGTTGAAGGTACCAAGAATGTGGGATTGGTTTTTGTAGATACTGGCCAAATTACCAAAGAAGAACTTGCCACCAACTTCTTTGTAATTTACAAGACTACGTGGCCATGGCAAATTAGGAAGCTTGATGATTTTTCATTTCTGGTTAAGTTCCCCACACACATCCCTGTGGCACAAGTTGTTATATATCCAATGTTTGGCCTGCCTGCCAATTAAGGTGTTACAGTGAATGTGGAGGTTTGGAAAGGAAAGCTTGACCCTGGAGTAGATCTACAACTGGTTTGGATGCTCTTGGAAGGGATGGACCCAAAATGGATAAACTGCGCCATTCTGGAACGATTTGTTTCTGTCTTTGGCTCTCTGGTAGATGTTGACTGGCAACACAACTTCAAAAATCTAGCTGAGACTGTTAGGATTAAGATTAGGTGCAAAGATTACACTAAAATTCCTGCTGATAGGCTATTTGGACTTGGAGACAATTTATTCAGGATCAAAGTGACTGTAGAACCTCCTGAAGATGACTTTGATAATGATGATCTGCTGGAGGAAGATAAAAACAAGGGCACTAGAAATGATACCAATCCTGCAAAAAATGGGGAAAAGAAAGGAGGTAGCATGGAGACTAGTCACACTTCCTCCTCTTCAAGACTAGGGGCTGGGGGCTCTAATACCACCTCTAAGCAAGCAACTCTTGACTTCAGTATGCAAATCCAAGAATTACATTCTGAGGGATGTGATCTCCTAAGAGACATGGAGCTTCCTGATGATGAATCCATGGTTTCTGAAAATGAAGAGGTTCTAGTTTCAGATGATGAGGATGTGATCTTCAGTCCCGCTGGCAATATAATCTCTGATGCAAGGCAAGTCCTGCCCTGAAAATCAACAATGAGAATTTCCCACCTGACGAGGGGGTGACCCCACGACTCCTGCATGTGAGGCTACCTGGTGCGTATGAAGACAGAAGGCCCGCTGGGAATCCACGACAGGCCCACGACTGGCCCAACCAGACACCGACGTAGGAGTCCGCGACTATTATGGAAGACACAACTTGGCGTACAAGGCAAGATTAGAACTAGGAAACTATCTTTGTAACCTAGTACGGACTCCCCGAGACCTAGCCTAGTATAAAAGGCTGGGAGGGGAGACGTCCAGATCAATCTAATACACATCTACTCACCTGGTCTTGCGAGAACTCGCCTGGCCTCTTCTGTAATCGCCTCCTCGCGCAATAATATCGAGCAGGAAGTGCTTCTCCTGTTAGCCGACGAGTATCGTCCAACCTGTGCCTCCTCTATGACTAACCCAGGGTCCCTGACCATGGGATTTGCCGGGGTTGATCCCCGTCGCAGAAATGGGTCCCTGTGGTGGCTGTCAGGAAGAGCAATAGAGTATATATTGGAGATAGATCTATGTTAGACATTGCTATGGACAAGAACAAAGATGCCAATCTAGATGCTAATAAGAACACCATTAAAGGTACTATTGTCAATACCTCTTTTGGAATTTTCAATGATCCTAGTTTTATTAAAGTAGCCGATAAAATAGGTATTGAAGTTGATACAAATTTGATTAATGATGCCAACATTGTAAATAAGGTGGGTCTCAAAATCCCACCTCCTTCTTCCTGTATTGGAAAAGATGTTGTAGTTGATCTTAGTGAGTTAGGGTTTATGGAGACCTCTCTACATTCTGAAGGAATGGAGGGGGAGACTCCAGAGGATGACAATTTCTATACGCCCATTCCTCTTAAGAATATTCCAATTGATCTGCGGGATCATAGTGTGCTATGGCATAAAATTTACAAACATGGGTGGGGCAAGCACCCCAGGAGAATTGTTCCCCCGTGAATGTTTTATTTTGGAACATTAGGGGGATTACAACCCCTGGGAGAAAAGCTTGTATTCTAGACACCTTTGCTAAAGTTAAACCTTCCATTGTAGCTTTTCAAGAAACTAAGAAAACTGATTTGACAAATAGCTACCTCGAATCCATTAGCCTGAATAGGAATTTTATTTAGCACCAACTCCCTGCTAATGGCTCTGCTGGAGGCATTCTAGTAGGAGTAGATGCTGATATTTTTGATATAATTAGTTGGGTAGATAAAGATTTCTCTGTTGCTTGTAATCTGAAATACAAGAGTAGTGGTTTTTGTTTTAGAGTAGTAGATGTGTATGGTTCACCATATGAGGAAGGCAAGGAAGAGTTCATCTCTAAACTGCACACCATTCTTATGGATGATATCACACCCACCATGATAGGAGGGGACTTTAATTTAGTTATGTATCAATCTGATAAGAGCAATGGTAGAACTGATCCTAAATGGTGTAGAAAATTTAACTCCTGGATAGAAATCTTGGGTTTACTAGAAATTAAGCTATATAGTAGGCAATTTACTTGGGGAAACAATCAAGCTAATTTGATTATGTCCACAATAGATAGAGTCTTTTGTACCACTGATTTATAAGCCAAATTCCCTTTATGCTCACTAACTGCTTTGCCTAGGGCTGGCAGTGATCATACTCCCTTGTTATGGGACTCTGGGGTTGCTATCCCACATATACCTGCTAGTTATAAATTTGAGAAATGATGGTTAATGCAAGAAGGTTTTGGGGAGTTGTTTAAAAAGAATTGGTGTGCCCCTGTAAAGTAAAAACATCTCTTGATAGATGGCAAGAAAACTTTAGGAGGTTCAAGAAATTTTCTAGAGGTTGGAGTAAAAATTAGAAGCTGTTAATAGAAAACGGAAAGCTACTTCAATAGAGGAATTTGATAAACTTGATGTTGAATCTGAGACTGTAGGTCTCACTGATGAGGAAGTAGCTAGGATGGATTTTATCCATAGAGAACTATCTAAGATCTGGGCTAATGAAGAGACTAAAGGCAGACAAATATATGGAGATAGAGATATACTCGAAGGTGATAGAAATACTAAATAGTTTTATGTTGTAGCTAACCAGAGGAGAAGGAAGACTAGAATTAGTTCCTTAGATGGTCCTAATGGGCCTACCTCTGATGTTGATGAGATGATAGGGATAGCTTCCTCTTACTATAAAGATCTTTTTTAAAAAGTAGACAGAAATGGCTTTAAGTTGAAGGATGAATTCTACTCTGAAGATGAAAAACTTTCATCGAAGGATAAAATATCTTTGGAAAATCCTTTTACAGAGGAAGAGGTCAAAACTGCAGTATTTGGGTCATATTCTGATGGAGCTCCTGGCCCTGAGGGCCTGTCTTTTATGTTCTACCAGAAATTTTGGGATGTTATCAAGCAAGATCTGATGGATATGTTTTCAGATCTCCATGCAGGGAAACTGGACATATACAGACTGAACTTTGTTGTTCTCTCCCTTATTCCTAAAGAAAAGGATGCTACTAACATCGGAAAATTTAGACCAATTAGTCTTTTAAATTGTTGTTTTAAGATTTTTACTAAAGTGCTCACAAATAGATTATCCAGACTTATGAACGTGTTGATTGCTAGTAACCAAACTGCTTTCATCAAGGGTAGGTTCATTTTAGAAAGTGTGGTAACTAGTCATGAGGTCCTCCATTCAATGCACCAATCTTCCTCTGCAGGGATTGTCCTTAAACTAGACTATGAAAAAGATTTTGACAAAGTTAACATAGACTTCCTTAATGAGATCCTTGAGAAAAGGAATTTTGGTGCCAAATGAATTAGATGGATTAAGATGATAACTCATGGTGGTTTTGTGGGGGTTAAAATTAATGGAGTTGAGGGTGGTTTCTTCACCACCAGTAAGGGTTTGAGGCAGGGAGATCCTCTCTCACCTCTCCTTTTTATCATAGTGGTAGATTTTTTAACCAGGATGATGGTTAAAGCTAACTCACAAAATCTTATTAGGGTTTTATGTACAAAACATGTGCCTGGAGGGGTGTTATGTCTGCAATATGCAGATGACACCATTTTTTTTGTTGAAAATCAGGTGGACAAAGCCAAAAATCTTAAATGTCTCCTTTCAGGTTTTGAATGTGTTTCTGGCATGAAGATGAATTATACTAAAAGTGAATTGATCCCCATGGGCCTAGAGGATGATGAGATTAAAACTTATCTCGATATTTTTGGGTGTGCTGCAGGCAACTTCCCAATTAAATAATTAGGAGTACCTTTACATTATGAGAAGCTTAGAAAGGAGGATACCCAACCAATTGTAGACAAAATCCTTAAAAGCATAGGGGGATGGAGGGGAAAACTGTTGTCTTGTGCAGCTAGAGTCACTCTCATCAAAAGCATGCCTGAGTAGTATACATGTTTATATCCTCTCTTTTTTTCAAATTTCCCAAGTGGGTTTTAGACCTAATTAACACTCAATTAGCTAATTTCTTGTGGAATGATGATGGAAGTAATAGGAAGCTGCATCTTTCCAACTGGCGTCTAGTTTGCATGAAAAAAGAATTTGGTGGGTTGGCATTCCTAAGTTGATGGGTGTCAACCTCTGTCTGCTAGGGAACTGGATCGAAAGATATTATGCTGATGAAGGCAAACTCTGGAGGAGTTTGGTAAATCACAAATATCTGACTAGGGCTCCCAATATCTGGCAGGGTGGTGGCTGTCAAGGAATTCTTCCAAGAGGCGATTGTAATCTGAGCTGGTTTCCAGATTTCCGTCGCTGTAGTTGTTATTTCTCTTTATCTTTAGTTTCCCGCGTGGCTGGTGAAACCTTGTGTGTTATGTTTTAAGACTGATGTATGACTCGAATGCTTTTGTTTCAATTTAATGGAACCGGGGGGCCCTGGTGGCTTCTTCGCTCTAAAAACAATATGTAGTTCATGCCTTGCATTCTTGTAGTATTGTTCCGCTATAACCATAACACCATATTGTCATGCCATTTCAGGATTGCATTGGGTCAATATATGGCACTCATGTCACTGCAAGAGTGTCGAGGTCACAATCTGTGGCATACAGGGCTAGAAAGCACTACACCCGCCAGAATGTGCTTGTTGTTGTTGACTTTGCTCTGAATCTAATAGGAACTATCATAGGACTCCGTAGGAACCGTATAATCTCAGACACTCCAGCCTTAAGAGTTACGGTTGAGAGGGCATTTGGAGCTCTCAAGAATAGGTGGGAGATTTTGGATCAAAAGCCATTCCACCCTTTCCCCACTTAGGTTAAGTTTTTTCTTGCCTCTTGTATTTTGCATAACTGGATCCTCCAATGGGGTATTGATGAACACGTGTCGAAGGAGAAGGAGGTTGATCCTGACGATGTTGTCAACACCGATCATGGTGTCGAGGCATTTGACAACGAAAGGCTCGAAGGACAAAAGGATGGAGTGGGCACATGCAATGTGGGATAACAAAGGACGAACAAGGATCCAACGACGACGACGAAGAAGAAGAAGAACAACAAGAGCAAGACCAACAACAACATAAGAAGAATAGCAACAACAGAAGAAGAAGAACAACAACAACAGAAAAAGAAGGAGAGCAACAGAAGAGTTCGACCATTCATTTCACATCGATGAACTTTCTCATATTTAGTCATTTGTGTGTTGTATTTGAACTTACATTTGTCAGTAGTTAAAATTAAAACTATGTTCATGTGTGATAAGGTCACCGCTAGAAAGAAGTGGTGATAGCACCATTATGCAGATTACAATCAAATATCATGTAATTTGTGCGTCTGGTGCACTGCGGGCAACAAACCAAAGGACCAATTTTAGTTTTCTCATGCAGCCAGTTTCGATGTAGACAATCAATCAACATGCAGATGTTATTTTTTGCTTGCATTTATTCAATCAGCATCTGCAGAAAAGTGTATGCAACGAAGGCTAAATCACAAATGTGAACTAAACATGTCCTAGAAGACTCTGGAACGCGTCTCCAACTGAGTGCCCGATGAGGAAAAAAAAATAAGGAGCTGATAAGCAACACGCGTACAGAAAAAGATATTCGCACAGAGACCCCCAGACCCGAGCCCTAGACACAGGCAAACCTTCCCGAAATCCCAATCCACCAGCTTCCCTTCCCCAAATCCCCCCGCCGCACCGCCGATCGAGCGCAAATCCACCCCGCCGCCATGCCGAAGAAGATGGGCGTCAACTCCAAGGCGGAGGCGGCCCGCGAGCGCCGCTCCGCCGAGGAGTCGGACCGCCGCAGCCGCGCCGAGCGCGCCAAGGAGGAGGAGTACTGGCGCGAGGCCGAGGGGTCCAAGTCCCGCGCCGCGCGCCGCCGCGAGGAGGACGCGGAGAAGCGCGCCGAGGCGGCCGCCCGCAAGGCCGAGAACCGCCGCCTCGCCGAGGCCGAGGCCGCCGCCGTCGCCGCCGCCGTCTCCAAGACGGACGCCCGCAAGGCCAACCGCGTCGGCGCCCCGGCCCCCAAGGTCACCGAGGCCGAGCTCGTGCGCCGCCGCGAGGAGGAGCGGCTCCGCCTCGAGCGCGAGGCCGAGGCCGCCAAGAAGCGCGCCGCGCGCACCGCCGAGGAGGACGAATACGAGCGCGTCGTCCTCGTCGCCAACACCAACAGGGACGACTCCATCATCGAGGCCTCGGGCGTCGACGAGGCCATCGTGCGGATGTCGCTTGTTGACTCAGATGCGGCCTTGCCCGCCGACAGGCATCCTGAGCGTCGCCTCAAAGCATCCTTCAAGGTATTTTTTGTGTGTGTATTTGGCCAAAATTTAGGTTTGTGTGCTTAATTGCTGCACACAAAAGTTTTATTTTTTTTGAGGATTCTACTTTAGTCCCCAAGAAAAAGGATTTATGTGCTGCTAGTATGAGTATAGGAACAACCAAACCCTGTTATGATTTATTGTTCGATGCGCATTAGGTTGCTTACAGGAATAGCTATTGTGTGGAAATGGATTGTGACCCCTGAGAATGCACAATAGTAGCTTCTTCTGGTACTATCTGCACAGGTGTGCCGTTATCGTGCCTGATTGAGATCTGTTTGGATGTTCTATGAACACAATTGGAGATATGAGCAGTCAAAATTGTGTAATTTGTTAATTTCTTAAAGAGTGGTTGAAATGAGTTGATATCTGATATTGTAGAGCTAATTGCTCCCTAATCATAGTAAGTGGAGTATCTTGTATGGTACTCCCTCCGTCCCATAATGCAGTAACGTTTTTTAAGCTAGTCTAGTTCAAAAAACGATACTATATTATGGGACAGAGGTAGTACTCCGTAGTTATTAGTTCATTAGTTTGTATGCTAATAACATGTAGGCTGAGGGCTGATTAGCTAGTCGGTTAGGCAGTATTTACCACTTCCACTGGCAGTCTCACAGATTGAAGGAGGATGAATATTTGCTGTGCTAATGCATTTAATCTTAAGGATTTTCCGGTTAGTTTAGTGTTCAAACACAGACTTCTGATTAGTAGTACATGATATTTAATCATGCCACTTAAAAGAGTGTTCTGAACTATGTGCCATGTTACTTTGCAAATCCTGCATTGGATGCGATTTTATTGTACCCGTAACGTGTCATTTAGTTGTCATATGCGATGGTTGGAGTTTTCATGGTCACTAGACATCTGTTGTTTGAAGTACAGTTTTAATTTTCTTTATGACAGGCATTTGAAGAGGCAGAACTCCCTAGGCTGAAGGAAGAAAAGCCAGGCCTAACCCTGAAGCAGTACAAAGACATGATATGGAAGCTATGGAAGAAATCCCCAGACAACCCTCTGAACAAGGTTTGCTCACATAATGCTATATAAGTATATATATGCTACTTTTCTTTCTTATATATTTTTTAGATGTGCCCCAGCTTTTCTTTGTTGGGTCTGTTGCCTTTAGCATTATAACATGATCTGGAATTATGTTGCATAACTGTAGTCTACGAAGAACTTCGGTGATCAATAGATCACAGACATTTACAAAAGAATAGGAAAGAGAATGGGGGCAAACCTTGACAATAGCCAATGTCATCATATTCATTTAATATCCATAATGAAAATAGTTTCCACTAGCACAATTAATCCCACAAGTGATAATTCTTGATATTTTCTGTAATTTAACGTGAAAAGCAGGACAATAGCCAATGTCATCATATTCATTTAATATCCATAATGAAAATAGTTTCCACTAGCACAATTAATCCCACAAGTGACAATTCTTAATATTTTCTGTAATTTAACGTGAAAAGCAGAAATTGTGGTTTATGATACTCCAGAGGTTTGTTGTCTTGCCTGAGTTATGACTAATTATCATGTGCAGGCAGCTGAGTGAGGGGATGCACCCCCAGTGCTCTA
The DNA here is from genome assembly GCA_950022295.1 of Bromus sterilis. Taxonomy (NCBI): domain Eukaryota; kingdom Viridiplantae; phylum Streptophyta; class Magnoliopsida; order Poales; family Poaceae; genus Bromus; species Bromus sterilis. The sequence goes on from OX465596.1 coordinate 15,689,351, forward strand.
GTGAATGCTCTGATTTCTGAGGTGAGTTTTCATGGCTTAAATGGGCGCTACTGCGGTTCATTGTTTCTGGAAAAATAATGTGCCTTGTGTCAACATGTAGGCATCCAACAGAACTGCAGATGTTCATGGAGTGAAATGAGATGTGGCAGAGCTTGAACCAAAGACTAGCTTCTCGGCTAATAATCAACAAATCGATGCAATGTATATTCTGAGAGTTGCTTTTGATTAGAGGTTTTGTCCAAGTTTCTGTTGTACTTAGTAATGTTTGGGGCATGTTCATATTTGAACAACGGGCAATTTGGCTAATACATGATAAATATGTCATTTTCTCTGCCTATATACTTGTATTTCTTGTTAGTTTTTCTTCTGGTCCTTGCTAAAGTAGTAATGGTAATGAGTCTGAATTATTTTTAGAAAAGATTGACAATTCAGCTTTCGGCTGAAAAAAAATCTGTGACGAGGAAGGTTCTGGGGGTTACTCAACAATTGGCAAAAAAAACTGTTATTCGCTGCACTGTTCTGGGCTGGAATGCAGTTTGAAAATGGTCTTCAAAATGGGTTTGGCTGGTCAATACTTTGATTTGCACTTGCTACTTGTTTCATTGAGAAAATAGAGTCTTGAAACAAGAAGTAGCAAACCATTGCAACCATAAAGGAAAGCCTACCAACAATGCATCACTTACATCAGGAGAAGCAAAGAAAGAAGCCTACATGGGCAAATCTACATGGCTACATCCCTAGATATCTAACCACATATAAGGGATGCTAATAGAAGCAACTACAGAAAAATAAAACAAGACGGAGTTTCCTCTTAGGATTTGATTGTATGCAATTCTTTTTTGGCTGTACTCTTTCAGCAAAAAATATATTTTCAAAACGCAATCTTAGCAAATATCAAGAACTTCAACAGATGGCACACTTTCAGATTTTGAGCCCACATGAGTTTACCCTTTTCTATGCTTTGAAATGTTTCAGAAGCAATTGCCTTCATATTCTGTAAGCTGGTGTGCTTACATGGAGCAGATAGTGCACTTTCAGATATTATGTGAGTTCGTAAACAAAAATGAAATTTGAGTCAAGTAGATTCTCAGCATAGAACAAATCCCCAATCTTTGTATTATTGTTATCGCCTATTGCCATGGGCACTTTTGATCTTTGTTACATGTTGCCAAACAACAATCCATACAATAAATATCCACACATGTATACAAATCCCACACCAATCGCTTCACACTATGGCATCAATGGAATGAACTGAGCCGCGAACATCTTGCTCCAGAACACAATCATAGCTCATTCATCTGTAGCTGTTCTGTTCATATGTGCGGCGGCTTCGGCCCGAGCAGGCTGGTCATCATCCTGGGCAGACAAAGGCAGCATTCAAAAGATCAGTATGCATTCTCGTAGCACTCATCACTATTTTTGTTCCACAGATAATTTCATGCAATGCTGGGAAGGAAGAACCAAGAACTGACTAACCTTTGGACCCGACCCTGCGGCTTTCTGCAGCACCACCCAAATCCCAAACAACAAACTGGTCAGTCAGTTGCTTCCCCGGTCTCTCCTCATTAAATTTCGTAAGGGTGCGCACACTTGCCTTTCTCTCGGCCTTGCGACGATCTGGTTACGCTCCGCCACCGCGCCTGTCGTGGCCGCGGGTCTTGGAGGCTGCTCCCCTACTCTGGGGACGGTCTTCACCTGAAAGAGAAGACAATATGACATTATTTATCAGACCTCCTTTTTTATAATTTGTTTGCATTGTGCATTGGCCACTGCATCAGATCATAAGCTCACCAGATTCCTGAACTGAAGATTGTAGAACATCTGCATGTAGCGTTGCTTCGCCACTCTCTCTTCCTTGTTCAGAGTCCTCCAGAAACCATACATTGCTCCCATGTTCAGCACCTTAGTTGCGTAAATCTTCCATGTGTAGCTGCCATCATGCATAACACATGGTTAATTTTTTTCACCAGGTGATAGGAAGATTTGTGCCTGCCATTCATGAGGTAGGAGACAAAGAGTGGGTGCCTACCATTCGTAAATGCGCTGAAGTCCGGCAGTGGACACCTTGTTCCAGTAGCTCGGGTCTTCCTTGCACTTCTGGAAGAAATCTGCAATCTTGGTGCCTGCCTCCCTGCCGTTCGTCGGGTTTATGTGGAAACCCGAGACCCCGTCGACAATGATCTCTGCTGGTCCTCCTTGGTTTGTCGCGAAGGTTGGCAGCCCGCAGTTCATCGCCTCGATGACTGTTAACCCAAATGCTTCATACAGAGCAGGCTGAAACCAGAGATATGAATTGTGAGGCTAGAGTTGATTTTCTATATCAAGAAAGAAAGAAAATGCTAGAGCTGAGGTTTCATCCACCGGTTGGTTTGCAGGTTATACCTGGACAAATGCACCCTTTGTATCTGCAATGTAACGGTACAGCTCACCGTTGCGGACACGGTCAGTCTGTGCCTTGATCCAGCGGATCTGGCCTTTCAGTTGGTACTTGTCGATCAAATTGTGCATCTTGTTAATCTCGTCTATCTCTTCTCGGTCCTTGGACTGTGCAGCATTCAGGAGGCCTGCGACGACCACTAGGTTCACAAGGTCCCTGACCTTCTTGTTCTGCCCATACCACTCGACTAGTCCAGTGATGTTCTTCACCTTGTCCAGCCTTGCCATGGAGAAGATGATTGGCTTATTTCTGTCTGCCAGATACCCTCTGATTTGGTAGAATCATTACAGTTAGCAACTCCATCTGATCAAACAAAAGTACTGTATGTGTTTTTGTAAAGGACTTACATGTGTTCATCTGTGTCCTCCTTGCTGTACAGTAACTCCTCGATCTCTGGGTGTAAACTTGTCAGCCGCTTCTGCTTCTGTGTAAATGGGAAGTAGACGGACTGGTCGGCGCCGGGTGCAGCAATGTTGAACTTCGGATCGAATACATTGATGCCCGTGGCATAGCGGCAAAGCCCGGGCATTGTGAATGCATAGTGATGTTCATATTGGCCAGGCTTCTCTTTGCTGCATCACATTTTCATGTTAAGAAGTTCTAGGAGTAAGTACTCGAGCGTTGTTAGAGCACTTAATGTTACAATAAGATTCAGTATGCAGACCTTCCAGCAATTTCTTGGTATGTGCTAGTGATGATAAAGTCAGTAGTGTTCATGGCAATCATGTCAGCAGTGAATTGACATGAGAAGTGGTACTTCTGGTCCAGCTCTCTCCACTTGACATCCGAGTCCTCATACTTCGTCTTCTCGAGAGCATGCGCAATTGTTCCCTGTCAGGAAGATCATTTAGGGATGTCATATCAGCTGTGATTGGTGGCAAAAACTAGGAATTCTATTCGATTGGACATGTTCTCACCTGTGTGACCCCTAGTCTGCTTGACATGAGAGACGCCACCAAGTTTCCATCGGTGTAGTTACCAATGATCAAGTCTGGTTTGCCCTCTAGAATGTCAAGAATTTTAGCAGAGGCATCCTGAAATTATGACACGATGAAATGTTGCTCACGATCTCTTTACACATAGTGCTGATAATTAATAATTCGTAGCTGCCAAACCTGTGCATATCTCTCTAGGTAAGGGTAAATGTCAAACCGGGAAACCCACTGGCGCAGATCCTTCCCATCTTCAGTCTTGAATGGCACGCGGAGTATGTGTGAATATTTTGTATTTTCAACTGGTTCAAGCTCCACATTACACTTTGTGCCTTTGGAATCTGGTATCAATCTTGTTAGCTGAGGCAAAATAGTAGACATTAGTTTATCAGTTCTACAAATGACATACATAGCAGGAACGGCAGGATAAGGGTGCAAAGAGCCTTACCACAAGAATCTTTGGTGTTATATTCAAACCCTGCTGCTTGATTCTTTGTAGCAGCTCCTCTTCCATGGACCTGACTTGATCCAGGATGTAGACAACCTGTTACATAGAAACCATGCCTTGAGAGTATGATAAGCTGATCAGGGTATCATTTCCTGCTATTTGATGATATTGATACCTGGCCGCCGGTGTCTGGCAAGCCTAGAACCTTCTCTTGGCCAAAGTAACCATGGATAGAGAAGACAACAATGTTAAATATGGATGGAACCCTGCTGAAGAACTTCTCCATGTTGATAGGATCTGGTGCCTGGAGCACTTCAGATAGGAAATTCAGCGTCTCCTTGCACCTTTCGGCATTGTCACCCCACCCTTTCTCCAATCCCCACTCCTGAAATCTGCAAGACCATTGTAAAGAAACCTTAGGCACAATCACCCATTTTTTGGCACCATGAATTTTATAGCTACTTGATTTGGAAGGACGCGCACCTTTGTTCAAATTTCAAATACGGTGTGTTTTTCGGCAGCCCACTAACAAAAACTTCTGCAAGGAGCAGTGCTGTCTGAAGCTTGCTCACCGTGTCAATTGTGTCGTTGACCATCAGCTTCTGCATGTTTATAAGGATATATAAGTCCAAGTATCTAACCGTTCTGTTAGTTTGTATACTTCACTAATCTCTGTGAGTGAATGCTGATCTCCTTACCTCACCGCGGTAATTCAGAGTGAGTAAATAGTCTAGCAACGGCTTCATGCTTTCGGGCTTGCCATTCAGCTTTGAAGACATGAACTTGGAGACGAATTGCATCCCATTCCCTATGGACGAGGGAAGCGTCAGGCGAGGCGTTGAGAGGTCAAGAGCGCCGAAATCGACTTCCAGCGAGTTGTCATCCTTGGCCCTGAAATTCACATGAAGATACATTTTCTTTTTCAGTTTCAAATTTGGTTTATATTCCATCTAAACCCTCATATTATCAGCAAATGTATTACTCGTACCATTTCTCATCATATAATGTCTCTTTGAACTTGAGGTACTCGGATGGCGTGATTCCTTCGACGGACAGATCATCGGAGTGAACTTTGACGTACTCCCAGATGCCAGGGTTCATTCTAACAGCGAACGCAACGTACGGCGGCAGCACTACTGCTTCCTGCAAGCATAAGGATACACAAGCATACAAAACTTTAGCTCCATTCTGTCAAAACTTCATTCTGGCCGCAGAGGCGAATCGGGTGATTTTAAAGAGAAATGGATAACCTGGGTGGAACAAATGATGTAACCGAGAAAGCCTTCGACGAGCTTCTCCTTCTCGACCTTGTCGTCGAGGGACCGCTCCAGCTCCTCCATGAGCTGCTGGTTCTTGAGGAGCCTCCGGCCTTTGGAGACGTACCTCTGGAAGCACCTCTTCATCTGGTACCGGCTCTGCCGCAGCGCGTCGGGCATGCTGTCGGCGACGCTGTCCATCCTCTTGAAGCTGAGCTTGGTGGAGGCCATGGTGAGAGACTACCACCAGGCCTGTCAAAGGTCCAAGAACTACTATTTTGGGAAATGAAACTAGGGAGGAATGTGGCTGGGTTGGTGTGATTGTATGGGTGTTGATGAGAGATGATTTATAGAAGAAGGGCACAGAAGAAAACTTCCTCCATGGAGAAAATGCAAGATAGACGAGGCTAGGCGAGAGGAGAAAGCACATTGCCTGGGACAAGTTATTCCAAGGAAACACGCGAGGAAAGAGGAAGGCATTAGATTAGATTAGAAGGGCTGGACTGGAGGTTTCCCATTTAGTTGTAGTATATCGCTTTTAGTACATACAGATAGTAAAGTTCCTTTCGTGTGTCGTCGCGTCGTGAAGATACATGCAGCAAGATAGCTAGGTATTTTTTCGAATCTTGTTCCTAGCATCTCCCAGAAAGAACTTGCTCCTATAGCAGTAGCAGGCTAAGGAAACACAATACCTTGAGACAGAGAAATACTACAGTACAAGTCAAACTAAGCTAGAAGAAATGGAAAACCAAAATACGAATACTATAAGCCTGGCTCCAGTAAACTGTCCAATCAAATTTATCCGTTATTAAACCGACTTCATGCAAGCTACCCATGTGATGCTACTGAATGAATATTATCTCCAGTGCTGTCTTCTGTGGGGAATAGAGTATGGTTTGCTTTAGCAGTACAACAGCACAACTTGACAGGAAAGGTAACCATTGGAGCCGAATGGGGTTGAACTCCCCAAATTTCTCAAAATTGTCGATGGTTGTTTGGTGGGTGTACAGTTTGCAGTTGACATCAATAAAAAGAATGAGATTTGTCGTTCTTAGCGCACTTGCCATCTGCATACATCTTCCGCAGAAATCTTGGCTTATCAGTACGCCTCGTGCACCAACAATGCTTTCCCTTGATGCTATCGTGTGGCAGCAGCGTGTTATTGCAGCAAGTCCATCTTGACGTCAGTCACATCGAGTTGCAATATCTCTGCTCTGCAGCGTAACATGGAACCGATACTGCAATAGCAAGGGCACAAGGCATGGGCAGAGAAGCTGGTCAAAAACTAATAAAACTGCACTCCAAGGATGTAAATTTATTTCTTATTTATCTACAGATGAACAGGGCTTGAGAGGAGACGTTCACATTTAAACATGCATTACATCTTTCTTTAAGCACAATAGGGTGCTAGATATAGTACATGACAAATGCCAAGAAAACTAAGTATCGATAAGGAGGATCTATACCTCGGATTTGTGCGCCCAAGATCACCATGTACAAACTCCTTAATGTATGTTCCTGCCTGTAAACACACCACAGTTGATCAAACAGGAAAGAGAAGAATTATACTAGTGCATAAATTTTGTATTTGCTGAATTATTCTATAAACGATATTTACACATCCAGCAAATGCTTTATTTTTTCACAAGTTTGGACATACAAAATCAGAATGTATCAAGACAACCAAAACATACAGAGAAAAATAACCTACTAATTTTAGCAAGATGGTACCTGAGTGCATAGATGCAACAAGTAATAGTTTGAACTGCCTTCAACTTTCTCAATCTCCATCCTGATTGACAGATGAATTGTCGTCTCAGATGAAGAAATACAAAGTGGATTCGAAAGAAGAAGAAAAGAACAATGAAATAGATCACAATAAAGCTGGAATCAGTCTCAACTCTCACCAATGTATAATCCGTTTCCGCTCCAACGGGCTTCTTCGATGAAGTACCCTTACTGGGGTATTTTGAACAATTTCCTACAAGGCAGACAAAAAGATATTCCATTATGTGTACTTCATAGGGAGTGTTGGCTTAGTACCCAACTAGCAAGATATAAACACAAAATAGTTGAATAAACTCGGATAAAATCGCAGTCGATTCATCATATATATACGCATGACAAACAAAATGCCTTAACAAATCCATGGATACGCTAGCAAAGAATATCGATCCAATAAAAGCAAATCTTGGCAAAGTTAATGACTTATTCCCCGCTACCTGCCTCGGTACTACTTGCTTAGATAAAAAACTATAAATAACCCAAAGTTTACCGCGACACATGGTCACATGCAAAACCCCAACTCATCCAATAAAACTACAAGAGAACACGATCAAACTTGCTCTATTTGTCTACTAGTAAGTAAATATACTGTACCATATCCTTAACAACAGAAATTTTCTGCAGGTCATCATCCGTCAGAGGACTAGAAGTCCACATGAGGGCAGCATACTGCTTCTGCACACATAAAGTAAGAGTAAACCTTCATAATAAGGGAAGGATTGCGTTTATTTTGTAAGAGAAAGCAATGTGTAATCTGTAATGTGATGTGACAAAAAATGTACAAGAGATAAGAATAACTGACACCATCATTTTAGCTAAATGATACTGTCACCAATTGAATGGAGCACCTGCTTCTCCGCTTCCCCTTCACGCATCATGGCCCATATTTCATTGTCTACCAACTTGAGATTTCTAATTCTGACCTAGAAAATTCGAGCCATAAGTATATCATATGTCTGTGTGCAACTATGATATACAATGTCAATCGAGCATCAATTTAATTCCTTACATGTTTCTTTTCGGAGGCATTAATTTTGTCAGAAATTTGTTGAATTTCAATCGCAGATGGAATTGATCGCACATTCAGGACTTCAATTAGAAATGGACGACCAGATCCAAGCATCCGTACCTGTGTATGTGAGACATTGAGCATACCAAATACCAACAGATACAGTTCCAAACCAGGCCCTTATCCAAACTACAACGTTACATCGATATCTTCTCTTCCAGCAGCATGGAACTTGTAGACATCACCCCTGCAGATGGCAGAGACACTCTCTTTAATTATCTCCTACAAAAAAGGTGGAATGATGTTCAGCTTTGTTGGATTGGAACTTGATTCTGACACAGTGTGTTCTACCTCAACTGATGCTTCCCCCATTCTTTCATCATCAATAATCCAACATGACTGACTGACATTTCTTGAAAGCTGACAATGGGAATTAGTAACACGAGGGATTCAGAATCTTTTTTGAATATCAACAAGTTAATTGAAGAGCAAACTCACATGCAGTTTGTTTATGTATATATATTGAGCATAGGGAAACAAATACCAAGTCGCATACAATTGATATTATGGCGCAAAGTACAGTATAGCCTCTTTAAAAGAAAAATGTTTGATTTTGACACGATATTTGTATTATTCATAACAGCTAAGAGTTGAATCTTTTCAATAGCCTTTAATGAGGTTGGAACTGAGTTTACAGAACTACATAATTCCTGATGGAGTAACTCTTCAAGAAAGCAGTGACTATTGATCAAGAAGGCATTTCATAAGTTTGCTACTAGGGAAATAGGCCTTACTGACAGCAAAAGGTGCTGTTCTACTATAATTAACATTCTGGTAATAAGCCACACTGGTTAAAACAAAGGATTACTTGAACATACCTTCAAGTATCTTCCACCAATATATATGGGCGACCTTAGGAAGGATATCACAAGATGGCAAGGTTTGAACACCTGAAGGGAAATCAAGTAAAATCAGTATAATATATGGCCAATTTCTGGGGGTAAAGCAGTATTGTAACAGAACAGTGGGCACCTTTTCAGGGGGCAACTTAAATAAACTACAGAATTCATGATCTTGAATACCCTCGAGGCTCTTGTGGATGAATGAATCTGTCTCACTTAATATCTGTTTATCATCATATGTTGAGTTCCTTCTAGTATCATTTCCTTCTCTTGACTCTGTTACAGCATCGACAAATCATCATATGAATGACAAATCTGATAAATCCAGAAGTATGATTAAGTTACCTTGTAAGTAAATGGCCACCTTAAGGACTCACCTGTTTTCCTTTTACGATTGCTGTCATTTGGCAATACACTTTTGAACTTCAGTGAAGCATCATCATGAGTATATGTTAAACGGATTCGAAATGAATTGTTACTATGCTTAACATCCTGCATGTGTTTATTTAGTCAAGCATTTGCTGGTTGCACATCGCCCCAGGAAAAAGGACAATCACAGAAGATCTTACCAGTTCTTTCTCGAGCGATGGTACTATCAATAGTCTCAGGGCCTCCTTCACTGATATGGTTTGTTGAGAAAATATTTCATCCTTGAACCAATTTTCACTGCCATATTTTTCTTTCATATATAACCTATTAAGAAGAAAAGGAAAAAATATCATGAGAACAACAGTTTAGAATTATCACATATACATTACAAAAACATGAAGATTAGAACGAAACACACAAAATAATACCCATGCACATTTGAGAGCGGGTAAGACATGGTCTTAATTATAATTATCCAGTATCCACTAAAACTAAATCGAGCTCACTGATGTAGAATGTTTGCTAGTTGAACAGAGTTGAAGTTATTTCAACATAGGTTGTGTCCAATATCAGCATCTATGCAATCGACACAATAACCTTCTAGCTTATTGATATAGTTAATATAGACTACATAATGTCACCTCCTTGAATAACCACTGCCACATATCTGAATAAAAGGTGCTACAGATAAAAATGAAGCAGCGATTCTTGAGTACAGATGGTTACCATATGGCACGTTCATTTGCTGCTACAACTGCAGGCAGTGAAATTTCTAAAGAAAACTCATCGATTTGATAACCCTCTCTTTGGATTGCTTGAGATACCATTGAAGTAATGATGTCGATACGAGAAATGTCATCAAATGATGCTACACCATCATCCTCATAGCAGGTGGGTAGCAATATTCCAAAGCAAATAGAGCAGTATGCTCCATCCATTGACAAACATGAGCAAGACCCACTTTTTGCAGAATCATCATGCTCTTCGAGAAACGAATGCAAGACAGTCAGCGTAAGAGACGGGCATGAGCAGGCATGGCTAAAGGCTCCAAACATGCGAAAGATGCATCGCACACAAACCTGCAAAATGACATAATGTTGATGATTTATCTCCAGTTGTGAATATATGCATGAACAGGCACAGCATACAGAGCAATGCAAAGAAACGAAGAGTAAATGGACAGAAAAAGCTCCATACCTAGTCAACACCTAGCGCGTTCTTACATACACAATAAAGAACAACAGTTTCTTCTTCACTTTATCTTAAACACGGTCAAGAGTTTTCTATATCCTCTTTTACTTCTGGTTCTACACACAATTAACACAGAGACGGAATCAAGGGATGGTGACACAATTTTCTCAATCAAACCCCCACCTATCTTAGCGAAGCTGCTCCAAACAAACAACCTGTGTTCCTAGCAAATGCTCTTTGGATCTATAAAATTGCGCACTGGTACATTAATCTCAATTAACAACTACAGACATTGATTGGGGGACATAAACGAAGTACCACACACTGAATATGAGCCGAGTGAGGATTCAGCAGCAAAGTTTGCACAGGAAGAGAGTAATGCATCTACCAACGAAAACTGACGGCCCGTCAGAAACGGCTGGATTTGGGGTTTCTTCTATCTACTCTGCTTCAAGCAGCTAAGTTCATCGCAGAGGGTACAAAAAAGGTAACTGAGGTGTTCTCCGAAGGGCAATTTCTAGTCCTGTTGAAACAACTTCGAGATCTCTTCCATGTAATTGGGAAGGGAACGCCCCTGCCGTAATTTCGAGAGGAAAACAAAGGAATGGGTGAGGAGCCGAACCCCGACGGAGAGGAGGTGGTGGACGGCGTGGAGCGGCGGGAAGGAGGCCGCCGCGGCCCGCTCGAGGATGCTCCTGGCCTCCGCCGCCGCGTTTGTGGCCGTCATGGTCGTGCCTCGTGCGGTTCGTTAAACCCTAGCTAATCCCCCTGGTGAAGACTGCAGAGGACTGAGTCTGACTGCTATAATCTCCCCAAAGACTCTGTAGCTAACTTTGGCGCATACCGCCGCAAAATATTTATCACATTTATCTTATTTGAGATGCTTCAGCCGTTCGGCCCTCCAAGCCGGTTTTCGGCGCTAAAATAGCGCCGTTTGAGGGCGCTCGGGCGGCGAAACCCGCTTGGGGCGGTCGGCCCTCTAGCCACGCCCCAAGGCGGCCCCCACGTTCGGCCGAATTCTGCTAAAAGTTAGGCAAAATTGAACGAAATTTGCGAGATTCGGTGAATTTCATAATATTTTTATTACATAGGTTGAACTGAAAAACTATGTCGCCGCGCCGCCCCCCGTTGTCGCCTTCACGGGTTCCCGTCGACGTGTCGCCGCCGTCGTCTTCACGGGTACTCGAGACGCGGCTCGTTGCCGCCCTCGATGTAGTGAAGAACGGCGGGGAGAGTGCGCCCCTCCCCGCTCCACCACAGCCGCCGGTCGTTTATGTTCTGCCGGCCCGAAACCGGTTCCAGGCCGTTTGTGGAGATCATCTCCTGGTTGCGGCGCTCCTCGAAGTGCGTCGCCCTGCGGGCGATGTTTCCCGGCGCGTTCGCCGGGTCGGCGCGCTCGGCCTACGTCATGGAGGCGCGGATGGCCTCGACCCGCCGGTCGAAGGGAGCCCCACGAGGAACAGGCGCTACCGGAACACCGCCGGAGCTGAGCACCCAGCCGCGCGGCAGGCGTGTGTCTGGCGGGCAGGGGTAGTCCGCCCTAGCGAGGAGGACGGCTTCGTAGACGGATTTTGTCCCTGGACAGAAAAATTCGAATAAAATCACAAGATCATCTTTTTGATCTGAATTTTTTTGACAGCGTGCTCTATACAATTGTGAAACTTTCGTATGTTCTGAGTTTTTTTTATTTGAGTTGCAGAAGTGCCCCGAAAAAATTCTCTACTACCTGCTGTTCTGTTTTTCACAGATTCTGCCACGTTTTGCCTCTCTTCACTTTTGCAAACCTTAAGCTTGTTTTTTCTTTGTAAAAACTTTTTGGCACTCTTGAGAAACAGTAGCTCTTCAAAAATATCTTTATATCCAGTGGGAAAAAATTATTTTATTAAGGGTACTAACCTCTCTAATCAGCTTATGATGAGTTATGTATGAATGGAATTTTCAAGTGTGCGATGGAAGATGATGAAAGAAGATCCAGAAGTGCCAAGCGCTCAAGCTTGGGATGCCCCACGTGCATCCCCTTCTTCATCAACAATCATCAGTTCGTCCTTCGTCTCACTATATTTTTATCACTTCATGCGTTATGTGCTATGCTTGGAGCGTCTCGTTCTTAGGTTTTATTTTTAGTTTTCTTTAGTTTTGCTTGCTGTTCATAACAAGTTAGATCCCGTCTTACTTTGTGTGGGAGAGAAACACGCTCCACTTTCAAAATCTAGAACACATCATAGGATTTTTCCTGCTTATCTTTTTGCTGTTGTGTGTTCTTTATCTTTTCGTAGCTGCTGACATGTTTAGTTTTAGTCTTAGTCTGTCTTTAGCAAGAGCCTTGGCTTTTGTTTAGTTTGTTGCTGGAACTCTCTTTAGTTTTCATGTTTATCTTGTTAAGAGAGTTGGTTGTTGCACTGAGTTGTGTTTTGTCTTGAAAGTAGGTAATTGAGGTTGCTATTTAATTCTAGTAGTAACTTGCAATAGTTTTGAGGTATTGATGTGAGTAATGTCTGAACTTTTGGTGTCAAGAGCTTTAGCCTATTAGTGATAGGTGTCGTATTTTGGGCAATCCGTGTGTATTTTCAAAACCTACAAAAACTAGTTGAGAACTCTAACTACTAGATGGATCACTAATCTTTAGAGGGGTCGAATATTAGAGACCACTCACGTACCATGAGTCGAGGATGCGCAAGGATAACCAAACCCCCATACACTCCTCCTCGGGGTACTTGTCTCTTTGTGAACCTCCTTATTAGATTGAGAGTTACCGATAATAAGTGCATGAGTTCTTCGGACTAATGTAAGTATTGAAAGTTGACACTTCCACCTTCCCATATTTTGCTAGCCTCTCCCGTGTCGTGCATTGCCTTCTTCTCACTCCGAGAGTTGGTGTCCACCTTCGCCGGTACATCCAAACCCTTGGCATGATACGCTCTGTCATCATAAGCCTCCTTATATCTTTCCTCAAAACAGCCACCATACCTACCTATCAAGGCATTTCCATAGCCTTTCCGAGATATATTGCCGTGCAACATCCGCCTCTTCATGACTTGATCTTCATGTCATACATGTTCCTGCTACACTGGCAGCGACATACATTGCATACATCATGATAGCTACATCTTCTTTATGATTTTGAGTACCTTGTAAAGTGTGAAAGATTTCCTATACCTTCTTGTAAAATAGAGTGTTGCCCTTAAGTGAGGAAAAGATCCCAAAGTGGACACAATAAAAGATCCCAAAGAGGACAAATGAGAGTTAAATAGAAAGAGCCATTGAGGCCACAAAAAAAATACAAAAAATAGAAAAAAGGAGAAAAAGAAATAAAAAGAGAGAAAGGGGCAACACTACTATCCTTTTGAGAGATCCACACTAGTACTCCCTTTATATCCTTGTACTCCATAGAGATGATCATTATGCATATAGCTATGTGGGGACCTTCACACTATAGAACTTGGCTTGCATATTCCAAGGATGAGCCTCCTCAAAGGAGCTCTAGGTCTTCATGAGCGAGCAAGTTAGATGCACCCCCACTAGTTTCATTGGAGAGCTTCCTAGCTCATATGTGCATCCGTTGCATGGCAATCCCTACTCCTCACATCATATCTATCATTTGGCATCTCTTGCCTATGATTGTCCTCATTGATGTGAGTCTTTCTCATTCTTTTTTGTCTTCCTCCTCCACCATACTTCTCTCTTTGCCATCCTAAGTGTCAACTCTCGTGCTTACGCTCATCCATTGCATGAGTGCTCAAAATATTGAAAAAGGAATGGATCAAATTGACTTGTACCTGGCTAGTGGTCTTGGGACGAGTCAAGATAAGATTCCAGAAAAAGACCAAGTGTGAAACTTTAGTAGATTGAGTTCTCAACAAATAAATATTTTTCTCGTATTCCCTATCCCCCTTCTTGCACGCAAACACCATTTGGAGACATTCGAGTCACGGACAGCGAGAGCTCTTGCACCTAATGTTCTTTTGTTACTTGTTTCAATGCTAATATAAACTCTTGCATGTTATGACTTGAATTGAATCTCTAACCTTGATTGCTTTACTTTTTAAAGTTCTTATATGGTTGCTAGCATGTCACCACATAAATTATGGTGTTATCATTTACCTACTCGAGGACGAGCAGGAATTAAGCTTGGGGATGTTGATACGTCCAAAACGTATCTATAATTTCTGCTTGCTCCATGCATGTTTTGTGTGATATTGCTATGATCTAGATACACTTTCATACACTTTTGATCATATTTGGACTAACCTATTAATTCAGTGCACCACAGTGCCAGTTCCTGTTTTCTGCTGTTTTTCTATTTCAGTTTTCCCCCATATAAAAAGTGCTCCAAAAATTCGGGAAAAATCAGATAAAAAATCAGCGCAGAAGAACCTTCTGAAAGAACCTGAGTGGGGCCAGAGGGCAACCACCAGGGGCCCAGGCGCCCTGGTGGCGCGCCCTAGGGGCTGGCCGCGCCAGGGGGCCGCCTGGACCCCTGGTGGCCCCCCTGGCTGCCCCCCTTCGCCTATATATTCTCCGTGACGAGAAACTCTCAAAAGAAGAACCCTTTTTCGCGATCTCGCCTCTGTTCCGCCGCCGCCGCGCTTCCGAGATCGGGAGCACCAGCAGACCTCTTCCCGGCACCCTGCCGGAGGGAGGGCCAACCTCCGGGAGTCTCCTCTCCACCATGGATGCTTCCCGGATGTGCCGTGAGTAATTTTCTTTGGACCATGGGTCCGTGATCAGTAGCTATGTGATGTTCTCCTTCCCCCTTTTGTTCTTCATGGTTTAGACCTCGTGAGCTGCCCTACATGATCGAGGCACTTTTGTAATCTTTCTGCTATTGCTATGCTGAGTTTAATGGGATCTGATGGATTATGAGATTATGTTCAGATTGTGATAGAGTAATATATTTGGTTCTTATCTTTTATATTTTTGTTCCTAAGTAATTCTTGCATGTTCTCCGTTGCTGTTTATTGCTTTGGCCAAGTAGTAGGTAGTAACCCCAAGAGGGAACGTTATGCTCGATTGTGGGTTCATGCCCCCTGATGACACGCTTGAGTGACAGAAACATGAGTCTATGGGATGTGCTGTTGCCACAAGGCGGAAAACAACGGTGCTTGTAACCGCGGTTGCAAGGATTGTTTACTTTACGCAAAGTGCTTTTTAATGCAGTTGTCTGTTGCTTTGGGTTTACACTTTGGGTGGGGCTCGCAACTTAATACCAGCGAGATGTTTTGGATAGATATCTCAAGGTGGATGATTAGTAGTAGATGCAGTTGGATTTCGGTCTACTTATTTTGCCGTTCTGCCCATGCTTTTGAGCCTCTTCCTTTCTTTTGTAGCATAGTTAGCATTGCGGTGTGTTCATAATCCTGTCAATTTCCCTTATGTAATTTGTTTACCTCGCATAACAGTTTTATCGTCTTTTGGGAGAGAGACATCACTAATGAACATCACGTATCCCGGTCCATATCCTCATCACTGTTTCCACACTCATTTACTTTTCTGCTTTTACTTTCAGTTGCTATCATTATCCCTTGTGTTTGATCCTTTGTGAACAACAAGACCGGAGAGATTGACAACCTCTCTGAACTTCGTTGGGAACAAAGTTATTTGTGTCTGTGTGCAGGTCCGCGTCAGTTGCGCCGCTGACACCTACTTATCATCTCCGGAGTCCTACTGGAGACAAACCTTGGTATCTTTACTGAGGGAAATTTTCTGCTACCAACGAAGGGCGAGAAATCATCATCACCTCGCACGCAAGCAGTACCGCATCCACTACCGGATTCCCACTGGACTCTGCGGTAGTGGAGGCGGCACTGGGGCTCGGTAGTACCGTGGAGCGGTAGTACCGCTCCCAAAGCGGTAGTACCGTGACCCAGTACCGCATCCATTACCAGATTCCCACTGGACTTTGCGGTAGTGGAGGCGGCACTGGGGCTCGGTAGTACCGTAGATCGGTAGTACCGCTCTCAGAGCGGTAGTACCGTGAACCAGTACCGCATCCACTACCGGATTCCCACTGGACTCTACGGTAGTGGGGCCGGCACTAGGGCTCGGTAGTACCATGGAGCGGTAGTACCGCTCTCGGTACGGTAGTACCGCTCTCGGTACGGTAGTACCGCAGACCGTGGTTGGTGGACAGCCAACGGCTGCATTTAAGGGCACCTATAAAAGGGGGTCTTCTTCCCCGTTGAGAGGTACCTCATTTATTGCTCCCACCTCCTAATACAACTAGGAGTTGTATAGGTGCACTAGTTTGGCGAAGAGATGGTAAAATATGGGTGATAGGTGTGATAAAACGAAGTAATATAAATCTGTAATAAAAAGTGCAACAAAGAAACAAGTAACAAAAGTGAGTGCAAACGGTGTAACAATGATGGAAACAAGGCCTAGGCTTCATACTTTCACTAGTGGCAACTCCCAACAACATTAACATAGTCTAATCATATGATATTTCCCATAAAACATGCAATGGAGACGTACTCGGAGGTCATTCCTTTGTGGTCAAGAGAGTACGAGAATTGTGTAGGGCTACAAAAGCACACCTCAAAGTTCGTAGTTCTCAATCTATGGATTTCCCAATGTTACCGCGGCCATCCAAAGAGAGTACCACAATCACCACAACATATCTAAAGGATAGTCAAAGACAAGCACCAAGAGACTCTCAATCTTCAATCCACACACAAAAGAGGAAATCACTCATGATAATATTCTTCTAACCCATGTCCAATAGACCGCTGTCACCTTGGTCTCGGAGATTATACTAGATAAGATCAATTAAGTACATCAATCCAATACATAGAGGAAGGGGAAATATCATGGGATCACCCTAGATTAACATAGCCTATGATCACAACAAAGATCACATCATGGGAGAGAGAGAAACCACATAGATCAAGATATAAGCCTTAGCCCCGAGGGGAACTACTCACACATGGACATGGTGAGAGGGAGAGTTGTTGATGGAGAGGTGCAGCCCGGAGGAGATGAAGGAGACGGCGACAGCGGAGGCCATGGCGGCGGCGGCGCCCATGGCAACGGCCACGGCCCTTGGGGCAGCGGCCCTTGGCCCCTTCTTCTTCCTTGGAGATGGTGCTTCTGTGGAGATTGATCTCCCCCTCAAGACAGCTGCCAAGGGGGAGGAATTTTCGTGGTGCCCTTTGACCTAGGTTTCCTCTCTTTATATAGACTCTCGGATTCCCGTCATCCAGATTACGTCTTCTGTATTTTGGGGTTTTTGGAAGCATCTGAACTCCGATTGGGCCAAATTTTATGTCTAAATCCACCGGAAAAAAATAAACTACAACCTTGTAGTTTTAAGTTTTTCCGTTTGAGGCCGTCTTCTAGCGTTTACGAGGCGATCTTTAAAACCTGTCTGGTGGGGACAGATTTCGGGAAAGTTAGAGTCCAACTCCTACAAGGCTCCTTTTTGTGATTTTACCTTTATCCAAGTAATTCCTACACATAAAGTACAAAAACAAGAACTTGTGCACTCTTGAAACCATTAATAGGTTAGTTCCAAAATATGTTATAAAAAATGAAAGTGTATCAAAAGCATAGCAATATCACACAAAACATGCATGGAGCAAGCAGAAATTATAGATACGTTTGGGACGTATCAGCTACATCACACTTTCCTCTTGGGGTTTACCAACGAAGGGCGAGAAATCATCATCACGTCGCACGCAAGCAAAGAATTTCTGGCGCCGTTGCCGGGGACTCCGAGTGCTAAGATAGGGGAGTTGCACACTACCCTTTGCCTTTGTTTTTTAGTCTTGTTAGTTTACCTTTCAGTTTTTATCTTTGTGTCCTATATCAAAAATCACAAAAAATCCGTCACACTTGCTGCTGCTATGGGTTCCACTGAAAACACCAAGTTGTGTGACTTCACTAGTCACAACAACCAAGACTTTATCTGCACCCCCATTGCCACACCTGCCACTTCAGCTACCTCTTATGAAATTAAACCTGCCTTGGTAAACCTTGTTATGAGAGATCAATTCTCTGGTGCTGGAGATGCTGCTGCTTTACACTTGAACAATTTTGTTGAATTATGTGATATGCAAAAGTATAAAGAAGTAGAAGGTGATATTGTTAAGCTCAAGCTCTTTCCTTTCTCTTTAAGGGGAGATGCTAAAATCTGGTTTCAATCTTTGCCTAGGAATAGCATAGATTCTTGGGATAAGTGCAAAGATGCTTTTATAGGGAAATACTACCCACCTGCTAAAATTATCCAATTAAGGAGTAACATTATGAATTTTAAGCAATTGGATAATGAACACGTTGCCCAAGCTTGGGAACGAATGAAATCTCTTTTTAAGAAATGCCCTACACATGGTTTAACTACCTGGATGGTTATCCAGACTTTTTATGCAGGCTTGAACTTTACCTTGCGGAACCTGTTAGATTCGGCTGCGGGAGGAACCTTTATGTCAACTACACTTGGTGCTGCCACGAAGCTTCTTGATGAGATGATGACCAATTATTCCCAATGGCACACCGAACGCGCTCCAACAGGTAGGAAGGTAAACTCTGTCGAGGAAATTACCTCTCTCAATGAAAAAGTTGATTTAATTATGTCTCTACTTACCAAGCAACCCTCTATTGATCCTCGTGATGTCCCTTTAAATTCTTTGGTTGCCCAAGAACAAGTAGATGTGAACTTTATTGCTAGAAACGACTTCAACAACAATGCTTATAGGGGTAATTTTGCTAGCAATCCTATACCGTTTCCATCCAACTATGGGAACAACAACACCTACCCTAGCAACAAGAACCCCTCTTCATAATTGGAAAACATGCTTAGAGATTTTATCACTACCCAAAAAGCCTTCAATAAGAATGTAGAGGAGAAATTAACTAAATTAGATAGTCTCTCTTTGAAGGTAGAAAGCTTAGCCCTTGATATTGAGATGCTTAAAATTAGAACCTCTCCCCTTGAGGAGAATAAGGCCACTCCTATTAATGCTATCCAATTGCAAATTAATGAAAATATTAGGATGATGGCTAAACTTAAAGAAAGGTGGGCTAGAGAAAAAGAGGAAGAGGATAAAATTAAGAGCCTTCCTACACACCACACAGTTGCCACTATCCAAATTGTTGAGGACACCCAAACTATTAGCACCCAATGCACTCCTAGTCCCGTTGGACCTATTAATGGTGATGCTAATACCTCAACCGAAGATGAAGAAACTCCTATGAACATAGAGGGTTTCAAACAAGTGAGCCTAGACGACACTACTACCACCTTTGATAGTAGTGATATTGATTTTGATAGTTGCACCCTCTCAGAAGTTATTAGCTTGCTACACAAAATGTCTAGAGACCCCCCACACTAGCACACTTAATCTTGCCTTCACGGAGCATATCACAAATGCTCTCATCAAATCTAGGGAGGAGAAGCTTAGAGTAGAAGCCTCCATACCTAGGAAGCTAGATGATGGTTGGGACCCTATGATCAAAATTAAATTAAATAACTTCTCTTGCTATGCTTTATGTGATGTTGGAGCTAGTACCTCCGTTATGCCCAAAAGAATTTATGATATGTTTGAATTGAAGCCCTTTGAGCCTTGTTCTTTTGGAGTTCGTCTTGTTGATTCTTTCGTAAAGAAACCTTTGGGGAAGATCGACGATGTTCTTATCATTGTCAATGAAAACTATGTTCCCGTTGATTATATTGTTATGGATATAGAGTGAGAACCTTTGTGTCCAATTATTTTGGGACGTCCTTTTCTTCGCACCGTTGGTGCGGTTATTGACATGAAAGAGGGGAATATAAAATTCCAATTCCCTCTCAAGAAAGGGATGGAACACTTCCCTAGAAAGAAAATCAAGTTACCTTTTGAGTCCGTTACACGGGCTAGTTATTCTCTTTCTCTTGATAAAACTTGATTCTTCTTTTGCATCATGCCATGATCACATCTAGGAGATAACTTGTAACGGTTTGAGAAGGACTCACCCTCGAAGACCAAAAGCTTTAACGAGAACTATTCTCGTGGGTGATGTAGTCGAACACTCGCCGATCTCAAGGTCGTGATGAAGACTTGACGCCACGAACGGGCAGCGTCTCCGTAGTCGGTCACACGTACAGATCATTGACGACCTCCGCCCCTTGCTCCAGTTGGGCAGCGGAAGTAGTGGATCCTCGGGAACTCCAGCAGCACTACAACATAGTGGTGGTGGTGGTAGAGAAGATCTTGAGCAGGGCTTCGCCTAAGCACCGTACTCGTGAAACTGGATCAGCTAGCAAGGGGAGGAAGATGCCAACCAAAGGGCATATGAGAGATGGAGGAATTAGTGTCTAGAGGGGGTCTCCACCTCCTCCTTTTATAGGAGAGGGGGGGCAGCCAGCCCAAGGGGTTGAGCACGCCCCAAGGGTGCCCCCACCTCTTCCCTATTGATGGTAATGGAGTCTCCACTCACAAAAACCAAAAGCCACTATTATGCCCTTCAATCTCCACTCAAAATTCTAAGAGACTTTGCATTAAAACACTTTTAATACACTTGGTTTAATGCCACTCAACTTAATGAACACTTCATTAAATTAGTACTTCATTTATGAACAATTCACTTAATGAACACATTAACAATTATCCCCTTGCACTATTTTGATATACCAAAACTATTCCAGCAGTTTTATCAAAACAGTCCATGTGCTGTCCAGTATATTCTCCGGCGTTCCGTATCCACTCAAACGCGTCAACGAATCCTTAAGTGTGTCACCCTACGGTTCGTGAATAAAATGGACATGACAGAGACTCTTCTCCGATCAATAATCATCAGAGGGATCTGGAGATCCATGATGACTCCCACTTACTCAACGATGAACTAGTGATCGTGTGAACCATTACTCCGTAACCAATTCCTTTTGTCTCGCGATATTTTACTTGTCCGAGATCCGATCATTTGGTATCATCCATACCTAGTTCGATCTCATTACCGACAAGTACTCTTTACTCGTTCCGTGATATAACATTCTCGTGAGCCAGTCACGTGCTTGCAAGCGATGTCAATGTGATATCACCGAGAGGGCCCAGAGTATATCTCTCCGTCATCTGGATGGACAAATCCCACTCTTGATCCACGAGCCTCAACTAACACTTTCCAAGTACCCAACGACACCTTTATAATCACCCTGTTACGGTGTGACGTTTGATGGAATCAAAGTACTCTTCCGGTGTCAGTGATTGACGTGATCTCATGGTCTAAGGATTAGGGTTACTTCGTGAAAGTTTGATACAGCAATAGAAACTTGATGACATGATCGTATTGCTATAACTACTGTGGGTGTATGTTCATCACATCATTCTCCAATGACATGACCTTGTTATTAACAACATCCAATGTTCATGATCAGGAAACCTTGATCATCCGTTAATCAACAAGCTAGTATAAAGAGAGGCATTACTAGGAACCTTTTCTCTGTTTATTAAACACACATGTATTAACGTTTCCGGTTAACACAATTATAGCATGAAAATAAACATTTATCATAAACATGGAATAAGATAATAACCACTTTATTATTGCCTCTCGGGCATATTCCCTTCAGTCTCCCACTTGCACTAGAGTCAATAATCTAGTTTGGTACTTGCGCATCCAACACCTATGGCATTCAGTTGTTATCCATACGCATTGCTAGTGGTAAACCTAATCTCCAGATCTGACACTTCAGGTCCGTGTGTATTTGCATTTCTTTGCGTCTCTACGCATCACTCATTCACTAATGAGATGGCATTGCATAAATTTGGTCCTCCGGTGAGACCTTAGTCCCTTGAGCTCAAAACATGTTGAATCTATTGTCGTACAATAGATTATAGTATTAGCTCGCTTGGAACTACACCTAGTTTGTCAAACAAACTTCTTGACACAAATGCCCTCCTTTGCTGCTGCTAGAGCAGTCATATACTTAGCCTTTCCTTGTAGTATTCGTTATAATGTCTTAACTTTGGAACTCATCCAAATCCATTTGGAACTATTCCAAATCTATCATGGAACTTTCTTCCATTACATTTTGCCACCTTAACATACCGCCAAAATTGAGATAAATTTAGATTGTATCTTGCGACAAAACTAGTATCAATGTAACACTTTACAATGAACTATTGTCCAACATACATAATATATATTCTTAGTCCTTCCAAAGCACGTAAGGATATCTTTACTATTGTCCAATGATCATCTTATGAATCATTCTGGTATATGCTCATAACATTTAGAGCATAGGACATTCTTGGAATTGTACATATCATGGTGTACATGATTGATCAAATCATTCATGTGATTTTACTCACCAAGTGTCAAAACACTTGAATCTCGCTTCAACCTTTTCCATGCGGCAAGAACTTTTCTCGTCGTTTCCATATTGAACTTATTCAATATTTCATATATGTACTTCGGCCCAACCATATTAGCACCTCAATCTATCTATATAGACCATATTAGCCCAATATACTGGTTTTGCCCAAATCTTCCATTAAAATCAAATTTTCAATGAAACTTCACCCGTGTCAATAAAAGATACATCATTTCCAATCAACAATATGTCTTCTACATAATGTATTAGAAATATGTCTCAGCGCTCCCACTTAATTTCTTGAAAAAGCAAGCATCTTCACCGTCTCTGATGAAACTAAACGTTTTAACAATTTCATCATGATGAAGATTCCAACTCCGCGAATGCTTATTTCAACCATTGAAATTTGCATGCTATTTTAGCATCCTTTGAATTAACAGAACCCTTTGGACCGTGTCCTGTACACGTCCTAGGTAACCATTCTATTAGAAGAACGTTGTTCCGTTTGTTCAACTACCATATACAAAAACTAGCATATGTAGTGGTTGCTACAATAATCCGTCCACACTAAATATCGTTATGAAAGATCAAATCTTGTCATAGCCAACTCTTTGAACATAATCGTAAACCATTTTAATGATATGTCGAATATTTCATAGATGTGAGAACATCCACGTCTGTTTCTTTATAGATCCAAACACGGTATCTAGAGGGTCTTCCAAGTTCAGAAACTTGGTTTCTCGTGTATGGAACTATCACGGATTTTATAGCTTCTAGCCATTTTGACGGAGTCAGGGCCCATCATTGCTTCTTTGCATGTAGTCGGTCCATTATTATCAAATAACAATGATTCAATCTCAAATCTTACTATTTGATCGATTATCCGAACTACGCAGTTCAATAGGAACTTAGATCGCCGTGACCACAACCTTTGGGACACGGGAGCCAAGAGCATTGCGGCCGCTTCCGGGAAACTTTCCGGCGCTGCGCCACTTAGCACATAAAGCTTAGGTTCAACAACCTAATCGAAGTTCTACTGTCCTCCCACTTAACTTTTCGCAAAAAATTCCTTCTCAAGAAACTTGATGCACTTAGCCACAAAACACTTTTGTCTTTAGTGTTATGGAGGAATACCCAACGGTTACTTTGGGATAACTTACAAAGACGCATTTTATCCGACTTTGGTTGTAAACATTTTACATATGCCTTGCATACCAAAATTTAAGAAAAGACAAATTGGGTTTTATCCCATTCCATAACTCATATGGTGTCATTTCAACGGATCTCGATGACGCTCTTTTCAGTGAAAAGCGGTAGTCTCTAAAGCTTAATCCTTAAAATATAATGGCAATTTTTATAAATAAAACCTTTGATCCTTACCATGTCAAACAAGGTTTGATTACATCTCTCGAACACTCCATACTCCTATGGTGTTTCGGGAAATGCAAGTTTTGGAACGATTCCTAAACTCTCAGGCATTTTCTAAACTTTTAACTCAAAAATCTTCTTTTATGATCCAATCATAAACTCTTATTTTCTCGTTACAATGATTTTCACTTCATCTTGAAATTTATTTGAACATTTTCAAACATTTCATACTTCTTCCTTATCAAGTAAATATACACATATATCCACTCAAATCCTTGGTTAAAGTATATGAAGTTATAAGACCCACCACACATGGCTACACATAATGAACTATACACATCAACATGTATAATGTCCAATAAGTTAGTCGTCCGTCCTTCTTTGCCTATGAACGGAGTTTCAATCATTTCCAGGAAATTCATACAAGCGTCTATTGATTCAAAATCAAAAGACTCAAAAATTCCATCAAACATGGAGTTTCTTCATGTTTTCTTTCCAATATGATTTAAACGGTGTTTCAATCATCTCTAGAAATTTCTCACAACCGTCAATTGATTCAAAATCAAAAGACTCCAAAATTCCATTACCATGGAGTTTCTTCATGTGTTTCTTTCCAATATGATTCAAACGGTGGTGTCACTCATAAGTGATCTTCTAATCATTTGTCTTGCGACATGTTTAGCATCAGTTATTATGGATGTGATTTCTCCAACAAGATTTATAGAGTTCATCCATCTTCTATGAATATGGTGATAATTTGAACAACTATTGTTCGTATAACACCAGAACAGAATAACAATTATTCAAATAAATCTTGAAGGCTAGGTTTAATTCCAACGATAAACACAATAACACTTTATTTTGTTCTTGATGAGAATCATCCCATATTCATTTGCTAGTTACTCAGGCCATTGCAACTCTTGTATTGCGTTGTTCCGTATGACACTTCATACCAACCAATCAGTATCCAATACTCAAGAATCACACTGTTTAACAAGCAATGAATATACCCATAACATGTATATCATCTATATACCCGAGCTGGACATTTCCAGTCTTTTCCTTTTTCTTTTCGCCAAAATATTTTTCAGATCCTCTTTCAGCAATTCCTTTCCTTTTTAGAAGAATTTATCAACATCACTTGTGGCACCATTCATATGACACATAATCCAAAGTGTGTTAGTCAAATACTAACACCCTTTGATTCTCACTTTGATGTAGATCACCGTCATCAAATGTTTGGTGTTCTTCCAAATTCCATTCTTTAGTAATCTTATAGTGTAGTAAACATTTTACCTACATCTTCCATTCATCCTATCATGACAACTTTCATGACAGAACTACCATAGCTCATAGGGACAAATTGTGAGTACAATATTAGTTCCCAAAACCTTTTTGAGAGATTAGGACACATAGTGTCTCCAACCTTCACAAATTCTCATACAATATGAGAACATGTTTCTCACTAAATTTTACTCTATCACATTGCAACTAAAATTGTTTCAGATATCGCTATATCTTCCACACATGATAGTTTCTGAAACAATCCTTTCAGCTCCTAGATAACCTTGATAATAACAAACAACATTTGAATATCAAGGATCATGGAGGCAAGTGTGATACTTAGACACTAACACTGGAATTGTTACTCTCGATTTAATACACATTATTAAACTTCATGGAGCAAGCAAGGTTTGCTAAAGTTTGCAATAAGACTTTAAACTTTAGATTGACACTCAAACAATACGGTACCAGTCCGTAAAGTTAAATATCCAGAATTCTATAGTTCTATTATCTCAATTATAGCTAAGCGCAAAGGTAGTAAACAAATGCCAATGACTACAACGAACTATGCAAATTCACTTTGATTTAGTTCATGATAAAATGAGTTCATCTAACTCCCACTCAAAAACAACATCCCTCGAGTCGTCTTTGGTGATTACACGAACCAAATTCACTACACCACGACCGATCATCACGTGAGGCAGTGTAGCTGCAATGGCGAGCATCTCAATATGGTTCATCATATCATCCATATGACTCGTGCTTAACCTTTCGGTCCATGTTCCGAGGCCATGTCTGTACATGCTAGGCTCGCCAAGTAGAACCTTAGTATTTGCATGTGTTTCAAGGCCATGTCTGTACATGCTAGGCTTGAAAACACCCGTTGTATGCGAACGTAGAGTCTATCACACCCGATCATCACGTGGTGTCTCGAAACGACGAACTTTCTTAACGGTGCATACTAAGGAAGAACATATAATTATCTTGATATTAAGTGAGAGGGATCATCTTATAATGCTACCGCAGCGATCATGATCGTAACTAAGCAAAATAAGATGCATAAAAGGATAAACATCACATGCATGGATAATGTGATATGATATGGTCCTTCTCGCATTAGATCTCCATCTTGTGCGTCTTGGTATGATCTCCATCATGCCACCGGCGCGGCACCAAGGTCCATGGCGCCACCACCATGGTCGTCCTTCTCCATTACAATATATCTCATGGATATATCTACAGCACACAGGCCTTAAAAAGGAAAAACACAACCATATGGCTCCTGCCGGTTGTTTACAATAAATCTCATTTCATACAACAATTTTGTAACAATGACCATATCACATCACATGCCCTGCAAAAACAAGTTAGACGCTTCTAAATTATCTTTGCAAATTTTACGTGGTTTTGGGCTTCCTAGGAAAGAACCGATCTTACCTACGGACAAGAACCACAACGTTGATTCGCTAGTTGTTTATTTTCGTCCCTTTCCAGGGCCCTCCGTTGCAAATGCCATATCACTAATGTTAGAGAAACAGGCACCCCCAAAGCCACTTTATACGGTACAAGCCGTATGTCAAGCGTGACACGCAATCTGCGCTTAGGGCCGCTTCAATCCAACATTGCCGCAATATGAACAAGTGCACAAAAGAGGGTAACAACTAGAGGATCAACGCCCACATCTCTATGTGTTCTAACCGTACAAAGCATCTACGCATAGACGAGGCTCTGATACCACTGAAGGGTTCGTTGCATAGAAAACAAAAAATTTCCTACGATTGCAACTGCCATGATCACATCTAGGAGATAACTTGTAACGGTTTGAGAAGGACTCACCCTCGAAGACCAAAAGCTTTAACGAGAACTATTCTCGTGGGTGATGTAGTCGAACACTCGCCGACCTCAAGGTCGTGATGAAGACTTGACGCCACGAACGGGCAGCGTCTCCGTAGTCGGTCACACGTACAGATCATTGACGACCTCCGCCCCTTGCTCCAGTTGGGCAGCGGAAGTAGTGGATCCTCGGGAACTCCAGCAGCACTACAACATAGTGGTGGTGGTGGTAGAGAAGATCTTGAGCAGGGCTTCGCCTAAGCACCGTACTCGTGAAACTGGATCAGCTAGCAAGGGGAGGAAGATGCCAACCAAAGGGCATATGAGAGATGGAGGAATTAGTGTCTAGAGGGGGTCTCCACCTCCTCCTTTTATAGGAGAGGGGGGGCAGCCAGCCCAAGGGGTTGAGCACGCCCCAAGGGTGCCCCCACCTCTTCCCTATTGATGGTAATGGAGTCTCCACTCACAAAAACCAAAAGCCACTATTATGCCCTTCAATCTCCACTCAAAATTCTAAGAGACTTTGCATTAAAACACTTTTAATACACTTGGTTTAATGCCACTCAACTTAATGAACACTTCATTAAATTAGTACTTCATTTATGAACAATTCACTTAATGAACACATTAACAATTATCCCCTTGCACTATTTTGATATACCAAAACTATTCCAGCAGTTTTATCAAAACAGTCCATGTGCTGTCCAGTATATTCTCCGGCGTTCCGTATCCACTCAAACGCGTCAACGAATCCTTAAGTGTGTCACCCTACGGTTCGTGAATAAAATGGACATGACAGAGACTCTTCTCCGATCAATAATCATCAGAGGGATCTGGAGATCCATGATGACTCCCACTTACTCAACGATGAACTAGTGATCGTGTGAACCATTACTCCGTAACCAATTCCTTTTGTCTCGCGATATTTTACTTGTCCGAGATCCGATCATTTGGTATCATCCATACCTAGTTCGATCTCGTTACCGACAAGTACTCTTTACTCGTTCCGTGATATAACATTCTCGTGAGCCAGTCACGTGCTTGCAAGCGATGTCAATGTGATATCACCGAGAGGGCCCAGAGTATATCTCTCCGTCATCTGGATGGACAAATCCCACTCTTGATCCACGAGCCTCAACTAACACTTTCCAAGTACCCAACGACACCTTTATAATCACCCTGTTACGGTGTGACGTTTGATGGAATCAAAGTACTCTTCCGGTGTCAGTGATTGACGTGATCTCATGGTCTAAGGATTAGGGTTACTTCGTGAAAGTTTGATACAGCAATAGAAACTTGATGACAAGATCGTATTGCTATAACTACTGTGGGTGTATGTTCATCACATCATTCTCCAATGACATGACCTTGTTATTAACAACATCCAATGTTCATGATCAGGAAACCTTGATCATCCGTTAATCAACAAGCTAGTATAAAGAGAGGCATTACTAGGAACCTTTTCTCTGTTTATTAAACACACATGTATTAACGTTTCCGGTTAACACAATTATAGCATGAAAATAAACATTTATCATAAACATGGAATAAGATAATAACCACTTTATTATTGCCTCTCGGGCATATTCCCTTCAAGCAAGAGCCTTGGCTTTTGTTTAGTTTGTTGCTGGAACTCTCTTTAGTTTTCATGTTTATCTTGTTAAGAGAGTTGGTTGTTGCACTGAGTTGTGTTTTGTCTTGGAAGTAGGTAATTGAGGTTGCTATTTAATTCTAGTAGTAACTTGCAATAGTTTTGAGGTATTGATGTGAGTAATGTCTGAACTTTTGGTGTCAAGAGCTTTAGCCTATTAGTGATAGGTGTCGTATTTTGGGCAATCCGTGTGTATTTTCAAAACCTACAAAAACTAGTTGAGAACTCTAACTACTAGATGGATCACTAATCTTTAGAGGGATCGAATATTAGAGACCACTCACGTACCATGAGTCGAGGATGCGCAAGGATAACCAAACCCCCATACACTCCTCCTTGGGGTACTTGTCTCTTTGTGAACCTCCTTATTAGATTGAGAGTTACTGATAATAAGTGCATGAGTTCTTCGGACTAATGTAAGTATTGAAAGTTGACACTTCCACCTTCCCATATTTTGCTAGCCTCTCCCGTGTCGTGCATTGCCTTCTTCTCACTCCGAGAGTTGGTGTCCACCTTCGCCGGTACATCCAAACCCTTGGCATGATACGCTCTGTCATCATAAGCCTCCTTATATCTTTCCTCAAAACAGCCACCATACCTACCTATCAAGGCATTTCCATAGCCTTTCCGAGATATATTGCCGTGCAACATCCGCCTCTTCATGACTTGATCTTCATGTCATACATGTTCCTGCTACACTGGCAGCGACATACATTGCATACATCATGATAGCTACATCTTCTTTATGATTTTGAGTACCTTGTAAAGTGTGAAAGATTTCCTATACCTTCTTGTAAAATAGAGTGTTGCCCTTAAGTGAGGAAAAGATCCCAAAGTGGACACAATAAAAGATCCCAAAGAGGACAAATGAGAGTTAAATAGAAAGAGCCATTGAGGCCACAAAAAAAATACAAAAATAGAAAAAAGGAGAAAAAGAAATAAAAAGAGAGAAAGGGGCAACACTACTATCCTTTTGAGAGATCCACACTAGTACTCCCTTTATATCCTTGTACTCCATAGAGATGATCATTATGCATATAGCTATGTGGGGACCTTCACACTATAGAACTTGGCTTGCATATTCCAAGGATGAGCCTCCTCAAAGGAGCTCTAGGTCTTCATGAGCGAGCAAGTTAGATGCACCCCCACTAGTTTCATTGGAGAGCTTCCTAGCTCATATGTGCATCCGTTGCATGGCAATCCCTACTCCTCACATCATATCTATCATTTGGCATCTCTTGCCTATGATTGTCCTCATTGATGTGAGCCTTTCTCATTCTTTTTTGTCTTCCTCCTCCACCATACTTCTCTCTTTGCCATCCTAAGTGTCAACTCTCGTGCTTACGCTCATCCATTGCATGAGTGCTCAAAATATTGAAAAAGGAATGGATCAAATTGACTTGTACCTGGCTAGTGGTCTTGGGACGAGTCAAGATAAGATTCCAGAAAAAGACCAAGTGTGAAACTTTAGTAGATTGAGTTCTCAACAAATAAATATTTTTCTCGTATTCCCTATCCCCCTTCTTGCACGCAAACACCATTTGGAGACATTCGAGTCACGGACAGCGAGAGCTCTTGCACCTAATGTTCTTTTGTTACTTGTTTCAATGCTAATATAGACTCTTGCATGTTATGACTTGAATTGGATCTCTAACCTTGATTGCTTTACTTTTTAAAGTTCTTATATGGTTGCTAGCATGTCACCACATAAATTATGCTGTTATCATTTACCTACTCGAGGACGAGCAGGAATTAAGCTTGGGGATGTTGATACGTCCAAAACGTATCTATAATTTCTGCTTGCTCCATGCATGTTTTGTGTGATATTGCTATGATCTAGATACACTTTCATACACTTTTGATCATATTTGGACAAACCTATTAACTCAGTGCACCCCAGTGCCAGTTCCTGTTTTCTGCTGTTTTTCTATTTCAGTTTTCCCCCATATAAAAAGTGCCAAAAAAATTCCGAAAAAAATACAGGAAAAATCAGTGTACCGGAAGCTTTGAGAAGAGCCCGGGAGGAGCCAGGGGGGCCAGGCGGCCACCCGGCGCAGCCCCACCCCTGGCCACGCCAGGGGGCGCCTGGGGCCCCTGGTCCACCTCTGGCTGCCCCCCTTCGCCTATTTATTCTCCGTCACGGGAAAACTCCAGAAGAGGAACCCTATTCTGCAAACTCGCCTCTGTTCCGCCGCCGCCGCGCTTTCAAGATCGGGAGCACCAGAAGACCTCTTCCCGGCACCCTGCCGGAGGGAGGGTTGACCTCCGGGAGTCTCCTCTCCACCATGGATGCTCTCCGGATGTCTCGTGAGTAGTTTTCCTTGGACCATGGGTCCGTGATCAGTAGCTATGTGATGTTATCCTCCCCTCTTTGATCTTCATTGTTTAGACCTCGTGAGCTGCCCTACATGATCGAGGCACCTTTGTAATATTTCTGCTGTTGCTATGCTGAGTTTGGAGGGATCTGATGGATTATGAGATTATGTTCAGATTGCGATAGAGTAATATATTTGGTTTTTATCTCTTATATTTTTGTTCCTAAGTAATTTTTGTGCCAAGTAGTAGGTAGTGACTCCAAGAGGGAACGTTGTGCTAGATTGTGGGTTCATGCCCCCCCCTCGATGACACGCTTGAGTGACAGAAACATGAGTCTAGGGGATGTGTTGTTGCCACAAGGGGGAAAACAACGGTGCTTGTAACCGCGGTTACAAGGATTGTTTACTTTATGCAAAGTTCTTTTTATTGCAGTTGTCTGTTGCTTTGGGTTTACACTTTGGGTGGGGCTCGCAACTTAATACCAGCGAGATGTTCTGGATAGATATCTCAAGGTGGATGATTAGTAGTAGATGGAGATGGATTTCGGTCTACTTATTTTGGCGTACTGCCCGTGCTTTTGAGCCTCTTCCTTTCTTTTGTAGCATAGTTAGCATTGCGGTGCGTTCATAATCCTGTCAATTGCCCTTCTGTAATTTTTTTACCTCGCATAGCAGTTTTATCGTCTTTTGGGAGAGAGACATCACTAGTGAACATCACGTATCCCGGTCCATATCCTCATTACTGTTTCCAAGCTATATTTACTTTACTGCTTTTACTTGCTATCATTATCCCTTGCGTTTTATCCGTTGTGAACAACAAGACCGGAGAGATTGACAACCTCTCTGAACTTCGTTGGGAACAAAGTTATCTGTGTCTGTGTGCAGGTCCGCGTCAGTTGCGCCGCTAACACCTACTTATCATCTCTGGAGTCCTACTGGAGACAAACCTTGGTATCTTCACCGAGGGAAAACTACTGCTGCACTACATCTCAAACCTTCCACTTGTGGTAACCAACGAAGGGCGAGAAGCCATCAACAAGCAATATGCTAAGCTTGGGGGAGTTGATACCTCTCAAACGTATCTACTTTTACAAACACTTTTGCTATTGTTTTGCTCTCATTCTTGCATGATTTGGACGAAACTAACTCGGACTAACGTTGTTTTCAGTAGAACTGCCTGTATGGTTTTATTGTGTGGAGGAAAATGGATTTTTAGGTGTCCCAGAAAATTCCCAGAAAAATACCAGAAAATTCACGCACCCGAAGGAGCCAGATGCCAGAAGTGGGACCAGAGGGGAGTCCTGGGGGCGCCAAGAGCCCCCCTGGCGCGGCCAGTGGTGGGGCCACGCCCTCTGGCCGCTTGGGCGCCTCCCCCCTCCTCTGGTGCCCTATCGATGCTCCTATTTATTCTCGTAACGGGAAAACCCCAGAAGGGGAGTCACTTTTCCAGTTTCCGTCGCGGAGCCGCCGCCACCATCTGTTCTTCTTCGGGAGGGCTAATCTGGAGGCTGATTTGGCCTCCGGAGAGGGGAGATCGTCGCAATCATCATCAACATCACCAATCCATCCCTCCTCCATGACTTCTCTTCACATGTGTGAGTAATTCCCTGTTGTAGGCAAAGGGGATGGTAGGGATTGGATGAGTTAGATCATGTAATAGTTCGTCAGATTGTTGGGGGCATGTTGCCTATCATCTAGATTGGTGTTTATCTTCTTTGCTTCAACTTGTTGCTCTTAATGCTTGTCACTTTGGGTCCGAGTGCCATGTTTTCAGATCTGAACCCTATGTGTTTTCATGAATATATCCGTGTTCTTGATCCTATCTATGAGTTGTATGCACCTATTATGGTCCGGAACCGGCGATCCCAAAGGTGACAGCTTGGGACACCAAAGGGAATGGTCCATAATTTGAGGATTCCATGTATCCATTGAGTTTATTGCTTTGTTCCGGTGCTCTTTGATAGGAGCACCTTAATCTCCATAAGTTCCCTTTGGCCCCGTTCGTAGCGGGATGGTAGGAAAAAAGATGTTGTGCAAGTTCTTATTGCAAGCGCGCACAACTACCTATGGGATACATGCCTAATGTTTGATATTTGCCTAGATGATCATTGCTTTTCTGTGTGCCTTGCCCCGTGTTAGAATCTGTTACATGTTCACCCTCATCCATGCAGCGCCCAACCATCCATCTCCCTAGCCTAAAGTGTTTTCAATCCTGCTGGTTATTAGTTGTTACTTTTGCTGTTTACTTTTGCTGTTGTCACCATCACTATCATATTACCTTTACCACTTATCTTTTGTTGCAAGCAAGTATATTTCAGGTGCGGTTGAATTGACAACTCAACTGTCAAAGCTTATAAATACTCTTTGGCTCCCCTTGTGTCGAATCAATAAATTGGGTTAACTTACCCGCGAAGACTATCTCGATCCCTTACGTTTGTGGGGCATCAAACACCATCAACAGTCATGCTATGCTCGTGATAGGAAATGGGTTGAAGGAAGAGCAATACAATCTTGTCCTAAAGTGTGAAACGGCCAAAGAGATGTGGGATATTCTCGAGAGGACTCTCATGGGAAGCACTAGCATACAGTGCTCAAAGTTTGACAAGATTCAAGATCAAGCCGATCACTTTGTCTGGAATGAAGGGGAGTCTTCCGAGGATGTTCATCAAAGGTTGGTGGCTCTTGCAAATTCCATGACGGACCATGGAGCATGGACACCGATGACGGATGGATAAAGAGAAAGTTCATCACGACTATGCTCCTACACAAGAAGCATATCACCAAGGTCATTCGTCAAAGGCCCGACTTTCGCGAGTTGAGTTCAAACCAAGTCTTGGATGAATTCGTTGCCATGGAAATCTTGGACTCCACGGCCGAGTTAAAATTGGCTCGCCAAAGCGGCTCCAAGATGCCATCTCTTGCCTTGAAGGCCAAGGAGGTTCAAGTTGAGGAAGATGAAGATGAAGAGGATGTGGGTCCGGAAGACACCAAGTATGCTTACAATGAGCGCATGGCTCTAGCCTCAAGACAATTTTGGGGAAACAAGAAGAACTTCAAGTCCAACTCAAGTAGCTTCAAGCCAAAGGGCCAAAGAATAAGAACTTGCTTCAATTGTGGCAATGTGAGTCACTTTGTTGCGGATTGTCCGTATGAGAAGAGAGAAGACCACGGTGGAAAGCTCATCCGTAAGGACAAGAACAAGACACCATTGAACAAGACCTTTGTGAAGAAGAAGCCACAATGTGTGTTGGTGGCTCAAGAAGAATACTATTCCGATGATGAGGAGGATGAAGGAAGTGATGATATTGTGGCAACCGCCACCGTAGCCATCGCCTTTGAATCCCCCTCATCAACGTCTCTCTTCAAATACCCCAACGAGAACCCTCACATCCTCCACAAGTGTCTTATGGCCAAGACTACCTCGGTAACTCCTCACTCTAAACCATTTACTCCCACTAACCCCTCTTTGTTGGATTGTGTGGAGGAAAATGAGGAGCCCAAAGCACATGAGGAGAATGAATTCGAACTATTCATGTCCAAGCTCAAAGGTGTTGCAAAGGGACATTTTGTGGATCTCTTGGAACAACTAGGAGAAGCACATGCTCACATTGAGCAACTTGATGAGACTATCATCGAGTTGCAAGGTCATAGTCGCGACTATGCGGATAAGATAGGGGAGCTATCTCATTCTCTCGAAGAAGAGCGTGAGCTTAAGTTGTCTCTTGATGAGACGTATGCTATTGATATCTCTAAGCTAAAACTTGACCTTAAACATTCTAATGCTATTGCTTGTGATCTCAAGACTAAAAATGATGAACTTGTTGAGGCTCATGAAAGACTTCTTGTGGATCATGAGAAAGTCGAAAAGGACCACAAGTCCTTAAAACACGAACTCATGGCTCTCAAGAAGGCTCATGATGAAACAAGTATGCAACTCACTAAATAAATTACTACCTTTTCTCCTATTATTGTGGTAGAGAAACATAGTTCCTCTAACTCTTGTTGTGAGCATGCTCCTCTCATTGAGGAAAACACTAGGTTGAAGGCACAACTTGAGAAGGGACTTGTCTCGTGCATTCAAGGAGAAAAGAACCTTAATGATCTCTTGAGTTCCCAAAAGGAGGTCATTGGCAAGGAAGGCATTGGTTTTGGTACAAAGTCATCAAAGAGGAAGAACAATAAGAGGAAGAACAAAAAGAAGAAAGGCAAGGCACCGCCTCCTTCAAAGGAAGTCACATTTGTGAAGGAAGGGGAGAAGCCTCAAGAAAAAGTGGCAAAGGCCATTGAGGGTGGAATGACCAAGAGGAGTGATGCCACTCCCAATGACTTTGTCGAATCAACTAACCCCTCTTATGTTCTTTGTTGCACTAATGATGGGCATGTTTATGCCAAATTTGTTGGTTCCTTTGATGAGTATATTGCATGGTCCATTTGGGTGCCTAAGACCCTTGTTACTAATGCGAGAGGACCCATTCATGAATGGGTACCTAAATCCAAGCATTGATATCATGTAGGTGGCGGCTTCCGGTGGGGGTTCATGGATACTTGATAGCGGGGCTACAAGTCATATGACCGGAAGCAAGGACATGTTGGTGGACATTGATTTCGGACCATCTAGAACCACCCGTGTCCAATTTGGAGATGCAAACACGTCAAAGGTATTAGGTCTTGGCAAAGTAATAATCTCTCCGGACTCGTCCATTGAGAAAGTATTGCTAGTTGAGACTTGTGCCTTTAATTTACTTTCCGTTCGTCAACTTGCCATGATGGGCCTGTGTACCTTCTTTGATAAAGACATGGTCACCCTAATGTGGAGCAAAACTCTTAAAGTAGCCTTTGTTGGACACGTGGAGGACGGTATGTACGTGGTCGACTTCTCAAAAGTCCCCACCAATACCGCCATGTGTTTAATGGCTAAAGTTGATGTGGGATGGCTTTGGCACCGCCGACTAGCCCATGTCAATATGAGGTCTTTGCAAACACTTCTCAAGGGTGAGCATGTCATTGGACTAACAAATGTTAGCTTTGCCAAAGATCGTGCTTGTAGGGCATGCATTGAAGGGAAACTTCATGAGAAGAAACACCCCGTCAAGAATATCATCTCCACCAAGAGGCCTTTGGAGCTCCTTCACATGGATCTTTTTGGGCCTCCCTCATATGATAGTCTTGGCGGGAAGAACTATTGCTTGGTTATTGTTGATGATTATTCAAGATATACTTGGGTATATTTCTTCAAGAAGAAAAGTGAGACCCAACAAACCGTCATCGAGTTTGCCAATGAAGCTCAACGTCAACACAATTCAAAGATTTTGGCAATTAGGAGTGACAACGGCACCGAGTTCAAGAACTACACCCTGGATGAATTCCTTGGAGATGAGGGGATCAAACATCAACATTGCGTTGCTTATACCCCTCAACAAAATGGCGTTGCGGAGAGGAAGAATCGCACTCTGATTGATGCAGCAAGAACAATGATGGCGGAGTTCAATATTCCATACAACTTCTGGGCAGAAGCCATCAACACTGCTTGTCATGCAACTAACCGTCTTTATCTCCGCAAGATCTTGAACAAAACTCCGTATGAAATCATCACCGGTAAGAAGCCCAACAACAAGTATTTTCAGGTCTTCGGGTGTAAGTGTTTCATTCTTAAGAAAGGTGTTTGTTTGTCTAAGTTCGAGGCTAAGACAAATGAGGGCATATTTGTTGGTTATGCTTCGAACTCTCACGCCTATAGAGTCTACAACAAGTCTTCCGGACTCGTTGAAGAGTCTAGTAACGTGGAGTTCGATGAACATAATGGCTCCCAAGTGGGGCAAAGTGATATTAATGTTGTAGGTGATGAAATTCCTCCTCAAGACATAAGAAGAATGGGTGTGGGTCATTTCCTACCCATTGAGGAACCCCTTGTGGTGGAAGGAGAAGGACAATGCTCTACGCACGTGGAGCCATCACCTCCTCAAGATTCACAAGCAAACCAAGAACAAGACGAAGGCCCTCTCTCGCCCGTACAAGATCAAGGTCAAGATCAAATCATTGAAGATGGTGGTGCACCAAATGATGACCAAGATCATGTTCTCATTCAAGGGCAAGCTCAATATGATGAGCAAGTCCTTGAGGATGCTCCTTCTTCCGAAGATGGTCCTCTAGCTTCTCCTCAAGAAACTTTGGAAGAAGAGAGAGTTCGTCGAGCACTCAAGATTGCATCCCGGTTAAAATCACAAGATCTTTCGGTGGATCAAGTGCTCGGAAGCATCCAAAAGGGGGGTAACAACTCGTAGTCAATTGAGAAACTTTTGTGCCCATAATGCATTTGTTTCTTGTGTTGAACCCCAAAAGGTAGGTGAGGCGCTTGAAGATCCAGATTGGCTTGAGGCCATGCATGATGAACTCAATAAATTCAAGCGCAACAAGGTGTGGACATTAGTGGAGAGACCCAAAGGTGATCATAATGTTATTGGGACCAAGTGGATTTTCAAGAACAAGCAAGATGCACTTGGTATTGTCATCCGGAACAAGGCACGGTTGGTGGCTCAAGGTTTTTCCCAAGTCGAAGGTATTGACTTTGGTGAAACTTTTGCCCCCGTGGCTCGTCTTGAGTCCATTCGTATTGCTCTTGCTTATGCCTCTCATCACAACTTCAAGTTATATCAAATGGATGTGAAGAGTGCTTTTCTTAATGGTCCCATTAATGAGTTGGTATATGTCAAGCAACCCCCCGGGTTCGAGGACCACAATTTCCCCAATCATGTCTATAAACTCGACAAGGCGCTCTATGGCCTTAAGCAAGCACCACGCGCTTGGTATGAACACCTTACCGAGTTATTAGTTGATTATGGGTTTGAAATTGAGCAAATCGATCCCACTCTTTTTACCAAGAGGGTTGGTGGGCAATTGTTCATATGCCAACTATATGTTGATGATATTATCTTTGGCTCGATTAACAAATCTTTTAATGAGGAGTTTGCTAAGCTAATGACCAACAAGTTTGAGATGTCTATGATGGGAGAGTTGGAGTTCTTTCTCGGTTTTGAAGTCAAGCAATTGTCAAGAGGAACTTTCATTAATCAAGCCAAATATACTCAAGACATGCTCAAGAGGTTCAAGTATGATGGTCTTAAAGGAGCCAAGACCCCCATGCCACTCAAGTGTCAACTTGACCTCGACCCGAACGGTAAAGAGGTAGACCAAAGGGAGTATCGTTCTATGATTGGCTCCTTGTTGTATCTTTGTGCATCTAGGCCGGATATCATGTTGAGTGTGGGCATGTGTGCAAGATTTCAATCCGCACCAAAAGAGAGTCACGTAGTGGCTGTCAAAAGAATCTTTCGATATTTGGTTCATACCCCAAACTTTGGATTGTGGTATCCTAAAGGCTCAAGCTTCAACCTCGTCGGGTACACGGATTCGGATTGGGCGGGAGACAAAGTGGAGAGGAAGTCCACTTCCGGAGGATGCCAATTCCTTGGTAGGTCTTTGGTGAGTTGGTCATCCAAGAAGCAAAATTGTGTTTCCCTCTCTACCACCGAAGCCGAGTACATTGCCGCCGCAAGTTGTTGTGCACAATTATTATGGATGAGGCAAACTTTGAAGGATTACGGTGTCATTTGTGACAAAGTGCCTCTTTTATGTGACAATGAAAGTGCTATCAAGATTGCTTACAACCCCGTTCAACATAGCAAGACGAAGCATATTGAGATTCGTCATCACTTTATTCGAGATCATGTGAAGCGGGGTGATATTGACCTTTCATATGTGGGCACCGGAGATCAACTTGCGGATATCTTCACCAAGCCTTTAGATGAAGCAAGATTTCGAGAGTTAAGGCATGAGCTGAATATCATTGATTCAAGTAATGCGGTTTGAAGACTTGCCCACACTTCCCATCTCAACATGAGGTCTAGCTTGGATGTAGGCATGACCATAGGGGGAGTGTTGCTTAATTCATAGGCAACCACTCCACCTATTATGCGGAAAGAGACAAAATTCTTTCACTATGGTCACGTTCGGCGGCCGTCATGGTCACCCAAGATGACAACGGTGCTTCAAATAAGAGCATTGGCAATGAACCCAAGATACATCTTTGTGGTGTCATACCAAATAAGCTCAAACATGGTGGCTTCGGCCACCGCCCCTCTCGTTGGGAGGATTGGTTCGCCTTTGTGCTTCTTTCTTGTGTTCAGGTAGTTTTGTTGCATCTTGATCACTCCGAGTTTGATCTTGCATTTTCTCGTTGTTGTTTTGTCTCGGAGTGCTTTCTTTCCAGCTGTCGTGTTTCGAGTCATCCCAAGCCCTTCCCCCTAACACATTTGATGCAATAGCCCCCCCTCATCGTTGTCCTTGTTGGACGTTTCTGCTGCCAGCAGTACTATCGCAACAGTCACGGTACTACCGCTCTCGCGGTACTACCGCGGTCCCGAGGAATCTTATAACTGAAGGGGTACGGGGAGTTCCTCCCCATTCCCCCTTTCAGTTTCGTTTTTCTCCCCTCTGCAGCAGCGGCGCCCACCCCGGCGCCCCCTCCCGGTGTGCCGCATCCGTGTCGTCCTTCCTTGTTCTTCTCCGGTGGGATCATTCCCTATCCCCCCGGGTGCCATGGATACCAGTATTGCACCCGTTCTCTTCTCCTTTGGTTCAGTTTTGTTGAACTTTGTTGCTAGGGCAATACTTGTAGATCCACTAGGTTTTTGGCTATGCCTAGGCACTTTGAGAACATGGATAGACTGCTAGATAGGAATAGAGTAGATGTGTTGGAGTGGTTTGAGTTTTTGGAACCCCGGTAGTACCGGATCTCAGATCCGTGTCCTCTGCTCCAGGGCGGTACTACCGCTGGTCCCGTTGCGGTACTACCGCTTGCGCGGTACTACCTCACAGTCAGCGGTACTACCGCTGGGTGGTACTACCGTGCCTCGGGCGGTACTACCGGGGTCCCTCAATCTGAAACCTCCCCAACAGACCTGCCTTGTTCACTTGTGTCCGGCTTTTGCATCTCATGTGGTTTGTTTTTCCGTTTCTCTCTGTTGGTGTTGGTCAGGTGATGGCTCTCGTCGGAATCCCAAGCGCATGGCCTCGGGTCCTCCCGGTAGCAACTTCAAGAAGGTTGCTCACAAGAAGAAGGAACCGGTCAAGCAGGTGGCAGAGCTTTCTCTTCCCGAGTACAGGGCCTACCGTTGTGTCAATCCTTACCGTGAAGAGCAAGACCCAGAGTTAGTTGGCACTCAGTTCTGGAATAATACTCAGAGGGATGTGTTCCACAAGGTTATGATGCACAGGAAGAACAAGTTTGTTCCACACGTGAAGTCTGTCCAGCTAAGGCACATGCGGGCTCACCCCGATTACTTTGGAGAGGCATATGCTCTTTGCGAGCAGTTTGGGATTCTGGACATCATCTCCTTCAACAAGCGGTTCGATGTCGAGCTTCTTGCCCAGTTCTTTGCTACAGTGTACTTCACCAGTAACGCTGATCGGACCATCGTTTGGATGTGCAAGGACGAGCAAGTCAGATGCACATGGGGAGAGTTCATGACAGCTTTGCACATTCCCGTCTCCACGTCAGAGGCGCCCGTTGGTGTCAGCCCATATGCTTCAGCAACTGCCAAGCCCAAGAGCATGCTAGGGCCCTATCAGAAGTCAATTCCTTATATAGATGCCAAGGGACAGCAGAAGTACATAGTGGTCCTCTGCCCGTTCTTGGACATCATGCATCGCATTCTCCGGACTTCTCTGTTTCCCCGTGTGGGCAATCTGGACATGGTTCACGGGCATCTGGTGGACATGCTTCTCCTCTGTGAGGATTGCAAGGGCACCACGCAGACCTTGGATGTCTGTGACATCATGTGGGAGGAGCTTAATGCTGCTGTGATGGAACGTAAGGTTCCCATATATGGCCCTTATCTTCAGGTCCTCTTCGAGATCACGTGGACAACTACCTTTGCTGTTGAGAGCCTTCCCGTTGGGCCTCTGACTGCTCACGAGGAGGTTCAGCTGCGCATCAAGGACAACTGGGCTGGCGGTCATGGTCCTGCGCATGGTTCCCCTCCTCCTGCCGGGTCTGATGAGGAGATTCAGGAGGAGCAGGAGGCTGGTGGAGGCAGTGTTCCCCGCACACGCTCTGGTGCGAGTTTTAGTGCTGGTGGTTCGTCTTCTGCACAGGGTCTGAAGCAGCCCGGATGGGCTGCCAAGCTCACTAGGAAGGTGAAGCAGCTCTTCTGCCTTCAGACTGATGTTCAGCACCGCCTGTATGAGGCCCACGAGAGGGAGAAGAAGAACAGGAGACTGCAGAAGGCTTTCTACAGACAGCATGGCATGCACGTCTCGAGTGGGTCCGAGCGGAGCATCACTCCTGAGGACAAGTGGATCTCCCAGCTCGGCGCGTGGGACCTCACCGATGACATGCCTGGCCCTTCGTCCACTGCTCAGCAGCCTGCTACTGATGACACAGAGGCAGCAGTGGAGTCCGAGGAGTCTGACGATGACGAGGACTACGACCAGGACGACGAGTAGTTCGTCACCTTGGGACGCTAGGTCATTCTCTGCCTTTTTGGCGTCTCGATGCCAAAGGGGGAGAGAGGTCTAGGATTCCGATTTGCATCTTCTCAGGGTTGGGCGAGTCATAAGCGTGTTTTATTTGTCTCATCTGCTCCGCTTGTGAACTCCGTTTATTTGCTTTGGTTTTTAGTCCGTCTTGTGAGACTTCCGTGATATATGGTGTGAAACATATGCTATCTTATGTTCGTACTCTTATTGTCTTGTTATGTGGTGCTATGTTATGACATGTTATCCTTATGCTCACATACTTGTTTTGTCTAACTTAGTATGGCCTAGTTTATAAAATATAGGGGGAGTGTCCTCCTTATGTGTGTGTCCTGCATTCGAGAGGCATATCTAAAATGATGCACACATCAAGGGGGAGCCTGTCTATACTTTATAAACTAATGGCATGTTGTTTTAAAATTCCCTATTTTTATTGTGCAAATCTTGTGTTGTCATCAATACACCAAAAAGGGAGAGATTGATAGGGCATGTTTCCCTTGATTGGTTTTAGTGATTGATGACAATACATTTGCGGACTAACCGGGTGCAATGAGCATTTCAAATAACAACATTATTGGCACAAGACGGTTATTGTCCCCTCGGTGTACGAAACGTGAAGACGGAGTTTTTCTTTCGATCTCCTTTTGTGTTAATTGAGTCGTAGGAAAACCGTACTATGAAGAGGGGTCCTCTTTGGAAATGGTGGGTGGAATCATCACACGGTCTCACTTTCTGCACCCACATATTTCTTTTGCGTCGTGGAGGTGTGGGGACTCTTGGATGTGGCTCTATGGCTCTGCCAGAGCGGTAGTACCGCTCCACGGTAGTACCGTGAACCAGTACCGCATCCACTACTGGATTCCCACTAGACTCTGCGGTAGTGGGGGCGGCACTGGGGCTCGGTAGTACAGTGGAGCGGTAGTACCGCTTCTTAAGCGGTACTACCGTTGTTGGTGGACAGCCAACGGATGCATTTAAGGGCACCTATAAAAGGGGGTCTTCTTCCTATTGGGGTTCGGGGCAGAAAACACAATTTTTTTCATAACCTACGAGACCCATACCCAAGACCTATGCTATGCTGATGCAAGTAACGGACAGAGATAGGTCACATACCAGTATGTAGTCCGTTAAGCGGGAAACGTTCCCGCATGAACGTGGTTGGTGTAGTCGTACCGGCAATCCCCGATGCCGCGCAGATCCACGATGACTCCTGTAGCCACCCGATCCTTGTAGACCGATGACGGGATTACGTCCCCGTCGGAACGTTGCTGATGAAGACCTCGCGATACGACCACGACGATGAAGTAGCACCACAAGTGTAGTGCCTCGCGGGATTATACACATACAGTATACCCGACGTCCCTCCGGGCTTCGAACCAGTAGAGCAGCGGAAAGAAGATGGATTCGAATCCCGATTCCAGCAGCACGAC
This sequence comes from Bromus sterilis, assembly GCA_950022295.1. Lineage (NCBI taxonomy): Eukaryota > Viridiplantae > Streptophyta > Magnoliopsida > Poales > Poaceae > Bromus > Bromus sterilis. Next base: position 15,732,380 of record OX465596.1, read on the forward strand.
GGCGTGCGTATAGTGGAGAAATCCCCAACCAAGTGTAGACTCCAAACAAGGGGAGTCCACTCGAGGAAGGAGAAAGGAGGGAGAGAGAGATGAGAACTTATCTCAAAAATATGATGAATAAAAGGGCACCTCTACCCCTCCTTATATAGGCCAAGGAGGGGTGCCACCCCCCTCCACTTTCGGGCTGGGACTAATCCCAAGGGGGGGGTGTGGCGCACCTATTAAGGGGGGTGGGCCCCCTCATGGCGCCATGGCCCATGGGGGAGGACTCCCTCTCTCCCTAATGGGCCCTATGAGGCCCATGTGCCTTTTAATTCATTTTTCATTATATTTAAAATACATTTTAATATTTAATTCAGATAATTAAATAATAAAACATATATTAAATATTATTAAATATATTTTGAACCTTTCAAAATACCCGGAACAACTTCCGGCCTTCATCGGAACAATTCCAATGTTCTCTCCAATCTCTCCGCTGATCCCGAATCAATCCTTACTGCGTCGAGTACCCTTAAGTGTAACACCCTACGGTCCGGGAAACAGCAGACATGATCGAGACAATTCTCATTGATCAATGACTAATCAATTGGACCTGGTTACAATCCTTGATAGCCCCTGCGCTTCCATCGAATGAACTTCAATCGCTGTTGGATCCGTTAACCGTGTGCCTGTTCCCTTTGTCCTATGGTACTTTGCTTGTCCGAGGTTTGATCATCGGTATCCAATATACCTAGTTCGTCCTCGTTCTCAACAAACAAGTTTACTCGTTCCCGTGATATTACAACTCCGTGACCTAGTCACACGTTTGCAAACTTTATGATGTAACATCATCGAGTGGGCCCAGAGTACCTATCCGTCACACGAATGGACAAATCCCGCTTTGATCTATTTGCATACTCATCAACCATCTATTTTGGAATACCCAAAGTGCACCGTTATGGCCAGCATATTTCAGTCAGGCGGTGGGATACAAATCAAAGTCTCCTCATAGATGACAATTACGTATGATCATTACGGTCAAAGGATCTGGTCACTACGTTATAGTTATCGCAATGTCGAACTATGTGACTTGATCACATCGCAACACTTCTGGTGGGTGTATGTCCATCATATCATTATCCAATGATATGACTCCATTGTCAACAGACGCCATTGTCTCATGATCAGGAAACCTTGATCATCAATCGCCCAATGGACTAGTATACTAGGGTTAACTAGGGACCTGGTTATTTGTATACCACACCTGTATTAATGTTTCCGCTTAATAAAGTTATAGCATATTATCAAACGTATTATGAACTAATGGAATATGCTCGATAAAACATATTTTATTTGCCTCTAGGGCACATTCCCAACAGTCTCCCACTTGTACTAGAGTACAAATAATCTAGTTGCATTTTTCTCTGGATCATAACTCCTTATTGATCATGCTTGCCCGTGGAAGAGGTTGTATCAACGGTCTGGGTACCATTCAGAACCGTATGTCCTTTTGCAAATCATAATGTCACTTAATTTGACATTCCTTCATTATCCACTATAATGATGAGGTATATATATTTGGCGGTGAAGTGAGACTTCGTTTGCTGTGTCATTGCAATGACATCCGGTGGGTCACGCGGACTTTCCCATAGTCATGCACACTTGAAACTCACTCAATCAGAAGTCGAACTTCTTAAGACATAATATAACTCCTGCTACTTCTAAAGCAGCCACATCAATGTAGATTCAATCCTTAGTGCATTGTATGCAACTTTGATGTCTAACCATGTTTCTTTCAACTTAGGCATTCATTAGTATGATATCTCAATTTTCTAGGTTAGTGTCAAAACTTGAACCAGCACAACATTTATGGTCAAGTCCACTATCCTTTAAAAATTTGAGATGTATCCTCAGTTCTCTTCAGACACTGAAGGATAAACTTAACTCTTTGTTTAATGATTTACTCATAAATCATATCACAACCTGTTCTTACTACTAAGAACTTGGGTCACATTACGTCGAGTACATAACTCTGGTTTTATATGAAAGAACCTATGACAAAGGCATAGAGGATCCAACACATCCATTTCTTTCATTAACCATTAACCATTGTTCTTGTACTGAGATTAACTCAACACTTCTCTTGGATATACAAGTAAAGACCACTTCTTGACTTGTCCCATTCTGAACTCCTTCAGAATCTTATCCAGGAAAGTATTACGACTCAATGTTATTAAACACATATCTATCTTAATAGATCTTCAATGCTTAATACTTATTCATCTTCATTTATGAAAGATTCAAATAATCATTAACACCAACTACACCATTCATAATATGGTATCCATATATGAGAATGTTATCATGCTCCCACTCAAATATGTCATGCACATATTAAGTTATAGGATAACACTCATATTGCTCCCACTCAAATATGTCGGCCACATATAAGACAAGGATAACATCCACATGGCTCCCACTTAGATATGTCAGACACATATTAAGTTCAGGATACTAACCACATGGCTCCTACTCAAATATGTCATTTACATATAAGTCTAGGATAATACTCCCATAGCTCCCACTCAAAATATGTCGTCTACATATTAAGTTTCAGGAAACTATTCATCTCCCACTTAGTTTCATGCAAATGCATGTTTCCTCGATATTTTGGTGAAGTCCAAAATCCTTTGATCATCCATCAAAATGAGAATTCAGTTTACGAGACACTAGTATCCATATGTTTTTCCAAAACCTTCTTGTTGTACCAATTACAACACTTCTTCAAATACAGGATTTGAGGAAGTCACGGTATTGATAGCAATCCTGGATCAATCGTAGTGAATATCCCTTTGACTCAAGCATTGCTACACATTGTAGTCAACCCATTGAATTTGTCAGAAACAATCTTTGTGACAAACCAATCTTGACGTCCCTTTGATGTTCACATTTATTCCTCATAACTCCGAAGTTATTGTGAATATCAAGTAACCTCCTTACTTGATAAAATTCAAGCAATCTTAAATGTAACTCAACATAGGATTTTATGACTCATAGTCATATCTCGTACTTAGGTCCACCATCACTTCTTTGTAGTTCGTAGGAATGTCTTGTTCCATTAACATGACAAGTGAATCATGAATATCATTTTGCACCAGGGGCAAATATATATTCTTGAATCCTACCTTTCTCAGTAAAAGCTCCCATCAGAAGATCATGATCATTATCATTAGTTTCTCCTCTTATTGTAGAGCTTTGCTTCCAAAACATATTCCGTTGCACTACTCTGACATTTGGAGGCAAGGTCAATTACCTTGGTCGAACTTTCACTTTTCTTCCATTACCACATTTATCAAGAACAATTCTTGACAAACACCAAACATAGCAATACAAGTTTTGCTCCTTTTGGTTCTAGTTGTGGAAGATGCATCCATAGTTGTCTAAGGATACACTACAAAGATAATTTATCTTACATAAATCAAGCTTCCTAGAAACCACAACACACCATGACATATATAGTGTTGGTTTCCACGAACTCAGATGGTTCCCTATGCTGAAGTGAGTGTTTGCATATTAAATTAATAACTCTAAACAATAATAACATAACTTGGTAAGAGATAACTTAGACCATACACTTTTCGATAGAATATGATCACAATGTTCAGGCACGTCAATCATATTGAAGTGTCTCAAGACATTGCAATTTGTGGAACAACTTTCACACAAGTCTTTATGCCCAAGACTAACTCAAAACATTTGTCACTTTGATCAAATCGTAGAGACTTGTCTTTCTTGTTAATTTAATATCCATCTTTACTCGGAAATCCTTTTGATCATATCAAATTATTTCAGACTCATGTTTCATTAGTGAATACAAATATTCATCTAAGTCCACACACGAAGTTCACGAAATAATGAAATTCACCACATGCTGACATACGATACATCACAATGTATGATATTCAACAATCAGTACACATTCTGTTTACCAGAATGTGAGGTTTTAGTCATCTCACCTAAAAGGTATGGTTTGTATGTGTCAAGAGATCAAGTATCTTAAGACATCATCATACCATTCATGACTTAAACTGTAGTGTCATTATCAAGCCTGGATATTTCTTGGCTTTACAATATTTCTTATAAATGATCAAACAACTATCATCAGTATAAGAATAACTCATTCATAATCGTAATGTGACCATAAGAGATATCATTCATAAAAGGAGAACAACTGACTTGTTTCTCACTAATATGAATAATTGTCTTCGCGAGATGCAAGACACACTAATAAAGTCCTCATTCAAACGAACATAAAATTTATTCATATATTAATCAATTGATAGATGTAGAGGGAGAGTGTTGTCGACCATCAACTATCTTGATTGCCGTCAGCACACATTGTCACCTCATCCCTTCCAAGTCACTCTCAAGCAGTAAGTTCAAGCATCGAATACTTAATCAACCGCAATTAGTGTTTCGTGGGAAAGACATTTATAACTCGTATATCAAATATACCTTCTCCGTCAATGACCATTCCTGCATTGGTTCTACTCTTAAAGTTCTTGAATTTAACCATGACCTTATGACAGGTGAACGATTCTCCTTCATGACATAGTCCAGACATGGTCTTTGTAACTAGGAGGAAGCGGATGCAACTCCCCAGTTATCGAAAAGTAACCAGTCATTCAGCAGTCCAAGTTATACACAAGGTGTTCCATGTATCTTATACATTTTCCAAGTGACTTTCTCAGCAGGTTGTTCCTTCCACCATAGTTGAAAGAAACCCCGTCCATATACTCATATTCCATTACTCTGATTTGTGACCAAGTGCTTTCAAGTTCACCTAGCACGTCATACGTGTTGGTTAACATGCATTCACAATTTAGATTCCATAGAATGGATTATGGTGTATTGGACAGTCATTCATAAGTGACGGTGAGTGCGATACTCATCGTCATCTTCCTTGATTATGGAGTTGTCAGGTGTATCTCCTAGCAGTTCTTCGTATTATGTTTAGCAAGTCATTGCTAATGAGTATGTCTCTAATGGTGTTGGTACACATCAATGAAGTAAGACCCATTTACCTTAAGTTCTATCATACTAAAAGAGCCATAGTTCTAAACATTGGTATGACGTTGTCTACAATGATATTTGCTAAGACATGAAGATTAAGTTCATAATATGTGGAGTTTCAATTTGATCTCAAAATTCTAAAAAGCTCCCACTTAGATAAACACCTCTCAATTTAACTAAGTGATTACACAATCCCAGCCCCCATACCTCCCCCGATCGTCACGACCATCAGTATGCGAACCAGGTAGGCCTCTAAGCCAATCACATCAGGCATGTGACTCGTGCTCGACCTTTCGGTCTCTTGTGTTCCAGGCCCGCATCTACATACGTCAAGCCTGCCAATCGAACCTTGATGTTAGCTGTTCAGCAAGGCCATATCTGCATATGCCAGGCTTGCCGAACCCAACCTCATGCGAACTCCGTTGAATATGTAGGACAACTCCGGTATGTACGGAGCATCAAGCCATATGGGAGAACCTTCCAGGCGGTGCCCACCAAGGGAGAACACAATGTTGGTATTGTGAGAGATGGTCCTGTTTCGTGCTACCGTCTATATATCTAGCATACTAGCATAAAACAGGAAGTAAAACTGTAAATCATACAACCTATGATCCCCCTTCATGCAAATTAAAGTTAAAAACGCCTTTCTACTTTATATTTTGCAAGTTTTACATGGCTGCTAGGGGTTTCGAGAAAAGAACCGCTTTCTATCCTGCGAAAACAAGCCACAACACTAATCCCGCAATTGTCTCTATTACACCCCTGTCGGGGCCCTCCGTTGCAAACATCTTCGCATCGCTAATGCAGAGAGACAGACACCCCCAGCCACTTTATATGGTACAAGCCATATGTCAAGCGTGGAACCAGTCTCGCGTAAACGCGTAAGGTCGGTTAGGGGCCGCTTCATCAAACATTGCCGCAACGCTAAATGAGTACACGTGAGAGGGTAACAATTGGAGAATTGATGCCCACATACTAGATGTGTTCTATCCGTACAATACATCTATGCATAGCCTTGCTCTGATACCACTGTTGGGGTTCGGGGTAGAAAACACAAAAAAATTCATAACCTACGAGACCCATACCCAAGACCTATGCTATGTTGATGCAAGTAACGGACAGAGATAGGTCACATACCAGTATGTAGTCCGTTAAGCGGGAAACGTTCCCGCATGAACATGGTTGGTGTAGTCGTACCGGCAATCCCCGATGCCGCGAAGATCCACGATGACTCCTGTAGCCACCCGATCCTTGTAGACCGATGACGGTATTACGTCCCCGTCGGAACGTTGCTGATGAAGACCTCGCGATACGACCACGACGATGAAGTAGCACCACAAGTGTAGTGCCTCGCGGGATTATACACATACAGTATACCCGACGTCCCTTCGGGCTCCGAACCAGTAGAGCAACGGAAAGAAGATGGATTCGGATCCCGATTCCAGCTGCACGACGACGTGCGTATAGTGGAGAAATCCCCAACCAAGTGTAGACTCCAAACAAGGGGAGTCCACTCGAGGAAGGAGAAAGGAGGGAGAGAGAGATGAGAACTTATCTCAAAAATATGATGAATAAAAGGGCACCTCTACCCCTCCTTATATAGGCCAAGGAGGGGTGCCACCCCCCTCCACTTCCGTGGTGGGACTAATCCCAATGGGGGGGGGGTGTGGCGCACCTATTAAGGGGGGTGGCCCCCCTCATGGCGCCATGGCCCATGGGGGAGGACTCCCTCTCCCTCTAATGAGCCCTATGAGGACCATGTGCCTTTTAATTCATTTTAATTATATTTAAAATACATTTTAATATTTAATTCAGATAATTAAATAATAAAACATATATTGAATATTATTAAATATATTTTGAACCTTTCAAAATACCCGGAACAACTTCCGGCCTTCATCGGAACAATTTCGGTGTTCTCTCCAATCTCTCCGGTGATCCCGAAACAATCCTTACTGCGTCGAGTACCCTTAAGTGTAACACCCTACGGTCCGGGAAACATCACACATGATCGAGACAATTCTCATTGATCAATGACTAATCAATTGGACCTGGTTACAATCCTTGATAGCCCTTGCGCTTCCATCGAATGAACTTCAATCGCCGTTGGATCGTTAACCGTGTGACTGTTCCCTTTGTCCTATGGTACTTTGCTTGTCCGAGGTTTGATCATCGGTATCCAATATACCTAGTTCGTCCTCGTTCTCAACAAACAAGTTTACTCATTCCCGTGATATTACAACTCCGTGACCTAGTCACACGTTTGCAAACTTTATGATGTAACATCACCGAGTGGGCCCAGAGTACCTATCCTTCACACGGATGGACAAATCCCGCTTTGATCTATTTGCATACTCATCAACCATCTATTTCGGAATACCCAAAGTGCACCGTTATGGCCAGCATATTTCAGTCAGGCGGTGGGATACAGATCAAAGTCTCCTCATAGATGAAAATTACGTATGATCATTACGGTCAAAGGATCTGGTCACTACGTTATAGTTATCGCAATGTCAAACTATGTGACTTGATCACATCGCAACACTTCTGGTGGGTGTATGTCCATCATATCATTATCCAATGATACGACTCCATTGTCAACAGACGCCATTGTCTCATGATCAGGAAACCTTGACCATCAATCGCCCAATGGACTAGTATACTAGGGTTAACTAGGGACCTGGTTGTTTGTATACCACACTGTATTAATGTTTCTGCTTAATACAGTTATAGCATAGTATCAAACGTATTATGAACTAATGGAATATGCTCGATAAAACATATTTTATTTGCCCTAGGGCACATTCCCAACACTTCCCCGTTGAGAGGTACCTCATTTATTGCTCTCACCTCCATTGACGCCCAAGCTCCATTCTTGCCCGATCTCCCTCCCTAGCCATCAAAACTTGTTGATTCTCTAGGGTTTGGAAGAGGAGGCCCCGACCTACACTTCCACCAAAGGATATTTGATTCCCCCCACTAATACCGTGTGGATCTTGTTACTCTTGGGTGCTTTGGTGCCCTAGACGGAAGAGGTCACCTCGAAGCCACATTCCATTGTGGTGAAGCTTCGTGGTTTCGTTGGGAGCCTCCAATTCAGTTGTGGAGTTTGCCCCAACCTTGTTTGTAAAGGTTTGGTTGCCACCTTCAAGGCCGCCTCGTAGTGGATCACGTCATCTTACATCGGTAAGAGCGTGAGGAGAAATATGGTGGCCCTCGTTGGCTTCGTGTGAGCATTGTGCTCCTCACCCTCTCCAAACGGAGACGTACTTCTCGAAAGAGAAGGAACTTCGGAAACATATCCTTGTCTCCCGTGTTCCCCTTTACCTTTACTTTGCCCAAGTTACTTTCCTTGCTTATTTATTGCTTGCTTGTTATATCATAGTTGTTGGCATATAGGTTGCTCACATATTTGCATATCTAGACAACCTATATCCCTTGTTAAGCCTAAATTGTTAAGAAAAGTTTAAAAAGTGTTAGTCGCCTATTCACCCCCCTCTAGTCGACATTCTGATCCTTTCACCTTCGCCATCTCGCCGCTATGAAAATCCATTCTCATCGTCGTTCGTCGCATAGCTCTCTACCGCTCTCGCCTGCACTCCCTCTCTTGCCCTACAAAAAAGGCGAGGACGCCGCCTAAAAAGAGGGGAACTGCCTCGAGGAGGAGAAACGAACGCCGGCGACCTCCTTATTCTTTCTCCGTTTCTTCCCCACGGGGTAGTTCCCCCCTTTTTAGGCTTCCTCCTCGCACTCCAGCGGTAGCACCCCGTCCTGGTTGCCGCGTCGAATGGAGATGGGGACCTCTTCTTCCTCCGACTCGGGTTTGCGCTCTTCCGGCGCCGCTGAGGGTGAGGAGGAGGACGACGTAGGATACATCAACAGCGCCGCGCCAAAGGACGAGCCGCCGAGCGACGACGGTGACGACTACACCACCGAGATTTATGAACTCGCCTATATTTCGTCCAAATATCTATGAACTCGCCTATATTTTGCCCAAACCGAGTAAATTTCATCAATTTTGGCCATTCAATCGCCTCGCCCATGGATATGCGACTGAGAAATAAACCGGTCCTAAGCCGAAATGTCCACCGGCGCACCCGAAGTAGCAATAAAATCATCGGAAAAATGACCTTGAGGTGCTACGCAAAAGAAAAAAGAAAGATTTTTTAGGGGTAGAAAGATTAGGAGTTAGTTTTTTTTAGGGGTGATTAGGAGTTAGTTTTTTTTGTCGAGGCTCCTCTGTCTGGGCCGGGCCAGTCCAACGACCACACGGAGCCACCACCCCTCTCCTCTTTCTTTCCCACGGCACGCACAAAGCCCTAAGCCGCCGCCGCCGCCGCCGCTTGAGCCATGACGCCGACGACGCTGCAGCCGCAGCAGAAGAAGGAGAAGGCGGCGCACGAGGTGCCCCGGGCGACGGTGGCCAGCGCGGTGGCGTCCCTCACCAAGTGGATGCGCGAGCGCGCGGCGGAGGCTACGCCGAACCTGCTGGCCGACGAGCGCGACGACCTCGTCGTGCTCCAGCTCACGCTCCGCAGCGTCCCGCCCAAGCCCACCACCAAGCCGCACCTTCTCCCGCTGCCGCACCCCGTCGTCGCCCTCTCGGCCGCCTCCGTCTGCGTCATCTCCGACGACCGCGCCGGGTCCGGCTCCCCCGTCGCCGCCGACATCCTCGACGCGGCCAGGTCCCTCAAGCTCCCCATCTCGGAGGTCGTCCCCTTCTCCGCCCTGCGCACCGACTACCGCCCTTACGAGTCGCGCCGCAAGTTCGCCGCCTCCTACGACCTCTTCCTCGCCGACCGCGCGTTGCTCCCCATGCTGCCCCGCCTCCTTGGAAAGTCCTTCTACTCCACCAAGAAGGCCCCCCTCGCGGTCGACTTCACCCGCGCCGGCTGGCCGGAGCAGGTCCGCAAGGTTCTGAACTCGACTTTCCTCTACCTGCAGTCTGGGACATGTTCCGGGATCAAGGTGGGCAGGCTGGACATGGAGGAAGATGAGATCGTTGACAATGTCAAGGCTGCCGTGGAGGCCGCCATGGAGAAGGTGCCGAAGAAGTGGGCGAACGTGAGGGCTCTGCATTTGAAGGCTGTGGATTCGGCCGCTCTGCCGATATACCAGGTTGTGCCGGAGTTGGGCATGAAGATTGAGGTGCCGGTTGGGATATTGGAAGCAGGGATAGGTGCCGGTGAGGTTATTGATGCTGCAGAAGTGGGGACTGTCAGCAAGCGCAAGGACAAGAAGATGAAGGCATTGAAAAATGCAGCCGAAGGTGTTAGTGTGAAATACAACAGGAAAAGGAACAAGAAGGAGCAGACTGAGGATGTTGTGATGGAAGAAGCCCAAGAGGTGAGTGAGAAGAGGAGAAAGAAGGAGGTTGAGCCTTCCATAGAGGTTTCTGTTGATGAGGAGTTGAAGGTCGTGAAGAAGGGCAAGGACAAGAAGCATGCATTGGACAAGGAGGTGGAGGATGCCAGTCCAGCAAAAAAGAAGGGTAGGAAGAGTGCATCGAAGGAAGCGAGCAACAAGAAAAGCAAGGGCAAGAAAGAAGATAGCAAGCAAGCACAGGTGGAGGTGGAGGATGTTGGCAGCAAGAAGAACAAGGGTAAGAAGGGAGATGTCAAGGAGGGGAAGAAGAAGAGCAAGGGTGATTCTGATGATGGTGAAATCCTTTTGGATGGGGAAACCACTCCTGCTACTGTTAGAGCTGACAAGGAAGAGAAGAAGGGCAAGGGGAAGAAATCGAGTGGCGATAAGATGAAGAAGAGAACTAGGGTCAGGGTCTAAAAGGTTGTTTTTGTTTTTCCTGAAATTGATGCCTGGCTGAGCATTTGAATGCCAATCTCTTGAATTGAGACCAAGCTACATGTTCTATGCTGGTAGCTGTGAGAAACAATCATTGTCGAATCTGTTTTTTTTTGTATTAGGAGATTACACTTGAGATTATACTGCCGAGTGTATCTCCGGTTTCTGGAGTAGTTTCTTCAGATTTTGGTAGCTTAAACCTTGGGGTAAAAGTTACGGTGAAACTGTTTCTCTTTTCATCTTTTGTAATCCATCTGGTATGCAACAATTTTGTGTTGGCCTGATATTAGTGCAGTGTTCATGTTGTTCTGCTCTTTGGGTTGATCTATGATGTGGTTTATGTGTGGCTGTTTCATTTTGTTTTTTTGTTAGACTATATAAGGTGTGGTGGCTGCTCGGGGATGACGGGGCTGGTATGTTTGTGTTTGGTCAGTTTTTTTTTTTTATGTTGTACATTGGGTTATATGCTTTTTGCTTCCATCAACCCCCCCCCCCCCCCCCCGCGCGCGCGCAAGATCAATTCGGAAGTAACACCTTTTGTCGGAAAGGTATGCATACCTTTTTTCTTGTTTTGCTCTGAACAATCTGAATGAGGTATTTATTTTTCCTTCTCTTCTTGAATCTATTGCCTGATCAGTTGACATTCACACCTTATCAGCCTTGGTCAACCGTGGTGGCTCCATGGTTGCAGCTAAGTGCATGTTCTTGCATTACAGATGAGGGGGCGATGCTTGCACCCTCACTCCAGGGATGGAACATGGAAGTCAGAGAGTGTTTTCAAATCCGTTTCCTGAAGTGTGCAAGCCCATTCTTCCCGTGTTAGGTGGTGATATATTTTTATCCCTGCAATAAATGGTTAAAATGAAAATTTAAAATATTCTAACATGTCTTTGGGCTAATGTTATTTACCTATTTAGCTTGATGTTCTCTTGTTTAATGTGTCAATGTAAATTCCTAATTGTTCAAATTGTTGTTGTGTGCTCCATTTTATTTGAAGTCATATGGTGTGCAATTACCTCACCAGATTGAGCCTGACCTGAATGATTTGAGAACAAGTCGCTTTATGTAGGATTCATCCATTACAAGTTTCAGTGTAAGCTGCTTTCTTTCTACGTATGTGAAATTGAGCACTTTTGCATCATTATTTGTGTGCTTTTTTTCCCAGGCTGGTCACTTATGTAAGTGCAAGCATACTAGCAGCAGCTATATTGATCTACATCTTCATTTATGACTTGGACATTGATGTTCATCACCCCTGACCCTGAGGATGATTTTCATCCTGGTTCTACCGCAGCTGGGTGGTCAGGCATTATTCCTTGTTTTTTCGGCCTCCCTTCGACCATGCTTGTCCTCGCCTCTTTCTGCAGCCTACAAGGAAGGGGGTCATGGTAAAAGTTTTATCATTCATATTTGTTCTAGCTAAACTTAGTAGTAGTATTATTGGTAGTGCTATTGATTTCAAATGTGTCTCATATATGATACTTTCTCAAGCAATGTATGTCCTCAATTTTTGACCTGACATGCTCCCTTTCCGCCATCGACCGCCCCTCAGGTGAACAGCCCTTCTCACTCGCCATCAGCCTCGATGCCACTTCAAACGCTTCAGGAAACAGGGGAGGCATTGTGATGACACCAACAAGGCAATGGTGAGTATCCTCTCCACTTACCCCTTTTCTTTGGCTTTGGCTTTTGCATTCCCTTTCGCTCAACCGAAGCACGTGAGGTGTGCTGCGTGTTAGACTTATTGCTCACCTCAGATGGGAGCGGGATACCATGCAGCAACTTCAGAAATTAGTACATATGTTGTTGGATGCCCTGGGAAACTTGGTCTCAATGCATATTATTACAGATTCACTTCACATAATTTATTATTTGATCAATGATTTTTGCAAAAACTTATTCTTGAAGCCTCATTTTAAGAGCTTCTTGGAGTATTAGTAATACTCATTACCAGTAGCACGACTTTTGCAGTGATTAGTGCCAATCCATTTTTGCAGTAATTAGTGCCTAGCCATCAATTGGGATATATAGGCGTAGGGACATGGCTGTGCAAAGAAACGCTTCTAAGCTCATGATAGACAGATGTTGAATCAGTTGTTCTCAACTGCAATGTCTTGTTAGTCCAGATTAGACTTTGGTAAGCACCACTTCAGCTATGGCTCCTTAGTTTTTTCTAGCTGTACTGTCATGATTCATGCACGATTGAAACACACTACTGTCACTACATTAGTTTAAATTGCTGACAGTTCTGATCATAAGCCATGTAATATTCTTGTTGTTAAGTCCTTGATTTCCATGAGATGTGCCTGCTCTTAGGTTTTTCCATTCATGGAGTCTCGCTCTCTAGGATCCAGTGACTTGATTGATGGTTGTTGTTTTGTTCAGATGAAGATCCAGTTGGGCGAGCCTCTGTAACTATCCCAAGAAGATGCTTGCTAATGAGGAAGTTGGTTCCTTATTACAAGGTGTGCCCTATTAGCTCTTCCACATTACAGATTCTTATCATCGTGTTGAGTATTGAATTATTGGTGACAAACCTGCGTTGTTGCATTTTCTGGAGTAGTATTCTATTTTGATTTATGACTTGACATTTCATTTTTTGCGCGGATTGTCTGTTGGTTTGCTAAAGCAATCGACATACACAAACGCTCGACTTGGATACTGTAAGTTTGTACGTAAACCAGTAACTTAACTCATCAGTAACATTCCTTTATTGTAAGACCAAATAATTTTCTCATGAAGGTTCGTGACTTTGACGTTGATATTATGTCTGCCTTTAATCTGGTGAATGAAGAATACATCAACATTGTGAAATACCGTTTTAATTCAAATGGTTATAGTTTCTGTAGTACTCATCCATTTTAAAATCACGACAGGTATTATGGAATGGAGGGAGTAGTAGATTAGATATTTTGAATAATTTTGTATATTGATGCTTGCTATCGATCGCCGATTGTTGTATGGCCAAGCATTTGTCACGGATGATTTGAAAAATAAAAATACTATGAATTTGAAATGTGCAAAAATACGATTTTTTTCATGTGCAAAAGATCCATTGCAACCTATATAAAAAAACTAAAAAATAAAAATAAGGAAAAAATGCCGTAGAGGTGAAACCCTATTGCGCCAATGGAACCACGGCAATTTGCCATGTTTTACTTAAAAAAAGCCATGTCCAACATTTCCAATAGAAATTTACCATGTTTCACATAGTATCATGTCTGTGCTTAAAAAAACCATGTTCAACATTTAAACAAAAATTGTCGTGTTTTGATAAACTAGATGATACCCCGCGCCTTGATGCGGGAATTGGTCGCTCTATATTTCAACAAGATTTAATTATGTAAATTTTAAATATTTAGATTAATAACAAACGAAGCAAAAATTTAAAAACACATATAATTTATTATATTTGATTATGTTTACTTATTGATTTTTTTGAATATAAGTATAATAAGAGAATGAAAAACATTTCTCCATGCATGGTCGTATGTTGAGGTGGTCCTTCATACAATTTATTATATTTGATTATGTTTAGTTATTTTTTAACATAAGTATAATAAGAGAATGAAAAATATTTTTTCATGCATGGTCGTATGTTGAGATGGTCCTTATCTCGTATGTAATTGTGTGGTGATGTGGTATGTTTGGATGTTGAGATAAATAATTTAGTGGTGATCACGGGAATTGGTCGTCTTATATTTCAACAAAATTTAATTATGTGAATTTTAAATATTTAGATTAATAACAAATGAACAAAAAAATTAAAAACACATATAACTTACTATATTTGTTTGTGTATATTTATAAATTATTTTTTAAATATAAGTATAGTAAGGGAATGAAAAATATTGAGGTGGTGGTGGGTCTTGTCTCATGCATGGTTGCATGTTGAGGTGAACCTTATCCAAATCATAATTGTGTGGTGATGTGGCATGTTTGCATGTTGAAATAGATAAGATAGTGGGGATGATCTATTATAGTTTATAGTATTATAGATGTGTACACCATGACAACATATAAGAATTTTCATGACACACAAATAAGAAATAAAATGTCACACAAATAAAAGAATTGCTATGTACAACAAATAAAGAATTTCCATGTACACAAATAATTACCGTGCTTTAATAAATGTGTGCCCTCATGACAACATATAAGAATTGCCATGTCACACAAAATAAGAATGACCATGTCTCAAAAAATAAGAATTACCATAGCCTAAAAATAATAATTACCATGATCCATAAGCTGCATACAAAAAAGAATTACCATATCTCACAAATAAAAATTGCCATGAGTTTGGGTTAATTAGTTATCACACAATTCATTTACAAAAAATGATGTGATTTATAATTAACAGAAAAACAACATGTTTAACAATTGCAAACATGGTAAAAAAGAAAAAAAATGTATAAAAATACATAAAATTCTAAGCAGGTTACATAGGACATGTTTCAATCCGAGCTATCATCTACAAATTACAAGCATCGCCAAGGTTGTATCTAATACTGTAAATAATATATTCAAACATGAATAAATCACTGGGCCGAATCTTTAGCAACCGGATCTAAACAGTAGTGCACAAAAAACGTCAAGACGGATTCCTCGTAGCCCACACGTTTTAAAAAGGTTGATCTGACGCTTTAAGATTATCACGAACCAATGGTGGATAAGGCGTTAGTGCCATCTCCTCTCCGCTTTGACGTCAGGGCGTTATCATTTTGGTAGTTTTATGCTATTTACTCCCATCATTCTTATAAATCGTGCTTATAAAGTCGACAGCCTTGTTTGAACCAAACACTTGTGAATAAAGTGAAAACAAATCGTACATCAAATTCTTGGACGTGGACAGCAATCCCTCTATACCCATCTCCCGATCAAATCAACCCCACACTCTGTAGTCCCACACCACTACTTATTCCGGAGTCGATAGCACCAAGACATCGTCGGAGCACGTACGTAGAAACAGACCCAGATCGTTTGCGACGCTCACAGCGCCGCCAGCTGCCCGACGTTGATGGGGTGGACGTATTCGCCGCCGTCGCTGAAGAGCGCGAACGCGGCCAGAGCCGACGCGGAGGCCGTCGGGTGGAAGCCGTCCCAGAACATGAAGTTGACGCGGTTGGGGCAGACCTTGGCGGAGGCGTCGCACTTGCCCGCCGCGCCGCCGCAGCACGCCGTGTCCACCGCCGTCAGATCTGCCAAAGAAAACCAGCCACACATCATCAGCATCGGTACTGCCTTACAAAGGGTGCATGCATGAAGGCGGACGGACGTACTGTAGTGCTTCGCGCCGCCGGGCACGAAGACTGCTGAGGCCAGCTTCGCCGAGTCGCAGATGGAGTAGTTCATGCCGTCTAGGTCACCGCTGAGGTCCTGGAGCATGGAGGCCAGCAACGGGTAGAGCTGCCTGGAGAGGTCGTTGGCCGCGCGGAAGCAGCCGTAATCGTCGGTGTCGTTGTTATGCTGCTGCGCCACCGGTATCTGCGACGGGCAGCACCCCACCAGCGACGGGCTGACCACGCTGAACTTCCTCGCCCCGGCCGCGTACAGCTCCTGCATTGCAATTGCATGCAATAACGACGACGACGTCCATGATCATGAGCTTCACCTTCACAATATCTACCTAGAGAAAGCACCAGATCGATATCGCACCTGGAGGTAGGTCCTGTAGTAGGCGACGAGGCATGCCAAGAAGGCGGTGTCGTCGCGGTTGGACGGCGTCGGGAAGGGGTCGGCGTACTCGAACAGGTCGTTGCTGCCGACGCTGATGAAGAAGAGGGACTTGGAGATGAGGTCGCACGAGCCGTTGCCCATCATCTCGACGGCCGCCGTGAACCTCAGGAGCTGGTCGCTCATGCTGAACACCGGCCGCCCACACTGCGCGCAAGCAAATCGGATTCAGTGGCTGTGGCTCCATGGAGCTAGCGCAAGCAGCAAAGTGAGTGAAGCCAGGACGGGTGCTGCATGCATGCGGCGCGTACATGGAGTTGGCCCGTCTGATTCTGTATGCCTGAGCCTCCGGATGCGAAGTTGATGCCGTCTTTCATCTGTGGAACGATGCCCTTCGCCGGGAGGGATTCGAAAGCTGGCGGGCTCTCGTCGAATCCAAGGAATTGAGCTGGTCGTCCACAATATACAACAAGTTGGTCATGGTCGCCTCAATCAATTGTCTTGCGTGTCTGAGTCAAAATCTGGACGCGCGGGTATAAAAGAGCCACTTTGAGTCGGCTGTCAACCTCCCCCTAATGATCTGTGTTTATAATTGTTCAAATCAAGTGTTACCCTACCTACTAAACAATTCAAGCTCCAAGGTTTTACTCCCGATCGACAACGCCAAATCGTACGTACGAGCTTCCACTGTTGTGTCTATGGTGTGCTTCAGGCTCGTTTTCCAAACAAAAAGGAAAGAAAAGATTTTACTGAAAGGCTTTGGTGCCTAGCTAGCGCCTAGACCGTCACCCCGTGTCTCCCAGTAGGAACACACAGGATTCGCATCTCTCGATCAAGAAAGCTCTCTTCATTTGAATTTTTGATTAGCGTCATAGTGTTTCTCCATAAAGAAGACTGTTGTACTGTTGTTACTGGCATTTTCCACGTACGTGTTCAGCAAGGGCATTCAGTTTCGCTGTGCATTGAACTTGTCTTAACAAATACTCCTACTGTACTAGCCGAGATCAGTAGCCTCTACTAACACGACGAAAACTGAATGGAGAAGAGATCTAGTTTTGGCGGGCACTTACCTATCTGGTCAGCAAGGTTGTGGCCATTGCTGAAGCGGCCGGTGGGCGTCTGGGAGGGGTAGTCGAGGCCGTACTGCGGGTAGTTGGCCCTGCACTCGGCCGAGCAGTTGGGCAGGTTGTTGTTGTTGCCCACGTCCACCGTGGAGTCCCCGAACACGAAGATGGCCGGCACCAGCCGCTCCCGTGCGGCGGCGCCTCGCAGCGCGAGCTGGAGCACGCAGAGCGCGACGAGCCCGAACGCCCCGGCCATTGGACCGGTGGAGCTCCCTTTACCCTCGTCGGCGTTGGCGTTGTACAGTGCGAGCGGTCGTTGGTACGTGGCCTTGGCATGCCTATTTATACACCTCGCGCGCCCAGGACGATGTGACGGCGCGAGGAATAACACGAGTATTTTATGCAGAATGAGGTGCAGCAATTGGGTACCTGCGGCAGTATCTTGGAATCCTTCGCCGGAGTGAGCCGATCCGAGTCCGACGGGGATATGCCGCTTGTCCCGTAGCGGCACGCAGAAGCGGTTCGTCTCCCCGCATGCGTTTCTCAGTCGTGCTATTATAAACCATTGTAAACAAGTGGAGCCTTGCGGTGGCAGCCCGCCATTGGCCGCGAGAGCGACCTTGAACTAGAACGTTAATTAAGCTGCTTAGTTCTCATATGCCAGCCAGGGCGCGCGTGCATGGTGGTGACTGGTGAAGAGCTCTGCGTCGCCTGCTAGCCGGAAAAAGTAATCCGGGGCTTGGATCTTCAGCCCGCCCGCGATCGCGAGCCTGTGGACTGTTGTGGCCTTGTGGGTTACGGACAAATTGGATCGGGACCGAGACGCGACGTCCGGCCGTCCCGGCGAGGGAAGTGCTGCATAGAATACGCCGGGCGCGACCGGGACGTGGTCGGCGCGCTCTCGCCGCGACCTACGTCGACGGCAGGCAAACACATTGTTGTTGTTTATTTACTGCGTGTAAAATACCGAGGTCCAGGTTACCTACCAGGTACGTGGCTGCATTCGTCAGGCGGTTCGCATTGCGCATAAACAAGCATATGTTGTGAATCTTGCACCATTATTTGTATAGGTTTCTTTTTGTCTTTCAGAAGAAAGGACAGAATGATAAACGGTTTGTCATGTGTGACTTGGCAGTTTTGAATGGAAAAGTTGGCAACTCCGACCAGCTAGGGTTTGCAAAAGTTTTTTTTTTGCGAGGATGCAAAAGTTATATTTAAATACACTCCTTGACGGTTTAAAAAAACTAGATCAGCGAGGAAGGAATCCAGCGGCATTATATTAAAGGAGAATGTGAGACATATAATTCGATCCGAAGACAGTGGCGGAGCCAGCTCAATCTAAAAAAACTCCAACCAGATAGGGTTAGCAAAAGCTTTTATTTTATTTTTGCAAGGATGCAAAAGCAACATTTGAATACACTGCTTGACGGCTTAAAAAACTAGACCAACGAGGAAGGAATCCGACAACATTATATTAAAAGAGAATGTGAGACATAGAATTCGACCCGAAGTCTGAAGAGGGGTCGAACCCCAGTCGATAGAGCCCTCACCATTGGACAATGAGCCCATCCATCTGCTTGACAGTTCTGCCCGAAAGAGTTTGGTAGATCCAAAGTATTAAAAATAGGTACATATAATAGAGAACAACTGAAGGCCTTGAGGGCTTTGAGAGTTTGATCTTTAAGCATTTGGGAAAACAAACTCATTACATCTTTCTCATACCCCTTTTGTTAGGATTGACATGGCTATGGATTCAATGTGAATTAGGATCATTAAAATGAAAATGAAGAATCCTTAGATTAGCTAACACTTGTCTTCATGATAATTTGTGGGGGCACATTTCGTTTTCTTATTGCAACCAAATGAACCTTTCCTAAGATAAGCTAGATAAAGCATTAGTTCAGTGAGATATATCGATTACTTCCTTACCTCAACGGGAACAACATTACGATAGCGGCGGCGGTGCATGACTTTGATCATGGGCTTGCTTCCAGACGTTCTTGGACATGCGTGAGATGTCTTGAGCCAGAGTGGGAGGGAAAGAGCCATGTGCCGCTCAAGCTGGGCCTACGTTTAGGGTTAGGTTTAGGTTTCATATTTTTATTTTATTTTTTGAAAATTGATCCATTTAAACTTGAAAAATTAACAATTTTATTTTAAAAAGTCAACATAATATTTAGGACTTAGCGAAATTATTTCCAACCGCAAGTATTGAATAAAAATTATAATAATTTCATAAAACAGATTTTGGTCATTATAAATATTCTCTAGAAATAAATTTGGAGTTCTAAATATTTTATAAAATATTTTGGAACTCCAAATAAAAACAACTAAAATCCAAAGGCTTCAAATTATTAACTCAAGCAACACAAGTAAACTTAATTAACTCTATTTAAATTATTAGCATTACAAAGTTTAGAATTGTGGGATGGTAGAATTTCTTATTATTTCAACTTTGATCATAAGATTTATTTATTTATTTACAATCTGAACAATTTCTCATTTTTTTACAGTTATCAATTTCTACTATACGATACATTTATCCTTGAAATTAAAAAGACTAGTGAGTTTGACAACACCACTGGTTTAGTTGGGGCAAGAAGAAGTTTTGTAATTGTGTACATGCACTAATCATTAGCTGTAATCCATGTTGGGAAACGTAGTAGAAAACAAAAAAATTTGGCCTACGAATCAAGAACCCAAGATCATCCAAGATAGATTGCATACAAGGTTTAGGTCTTTGCTCACCAACGGTTGCAGCGGAAGTAGAGTTGGTGAAGCTCGTGGACGTAGTGGAAGTAGATCTCGCAAGTTCTCCCACGAACAGTCCCTCGATCAATCCCACGAACAAGTCCCATGAACAAGCTCCTCGAAGAAGGGTCGAAGGTACGACCCCTCCATTAGTATCCACACATCCCGTAGCAGTAATCCAGCAGCGCTCCGCCGTCCAGAGATGAACGCCACCGAGAAAACTAGAGCGAGAAAACCCTAATGGATTCCGATCTAGAACAGCGTCTAAACCGGAGTCTAATTGTGGAGCAACGGGGTTTAGAGGAGGGAGGGTGGCGCATAGGCCTTGGGGATTGATTGTGTGTGTCTTCCCCCACCCTTGGCTCACCTTATATAGGTGGCCAAGGGGCCTAGGGCGCAGCTCAAGGAGGTTTGGGAGTCCAACTTGGACTCCCAAGCCTTCCAAACCTTCCCACACCTTCCCACCGGAAACCTGCCATAATGGGTTTTGGAAATCCCACCTGGAGGGGGATTCCTTCCCCTTGGTGCGCCCCCCACCCCTTGGTCGGCCAGGGCAGCCTAGGTGGCTTTCCCCCCAAGGCTAGGGGCGCAGGGGAGTGGGTGGTAATGCCCGGAACCTTCCGGAACCTTCCATGACCTTCTAGAGGCTTCCAGGACCTTCCGGGACATACCGGGACCGTTTTGGGACATTCCGGACACTTTTGGAGCACTTCCAATACCTTCCGGGACCTCTAACGAATGTTTCGGAGCCATCTAAATAGGTTTCGGAACAATCCGGGTTTAGGTTAATATGTCCGGTGAACACAACATATTGTTTAAGATGTCCATCGATCACCGAAACTATTCCGGTTGATCGTAAACTTTCCCATTACCATTTTCATATGTTCCGGAACCACCTGGGACTACTCCAGAGTGATCCGGACATATCCTTAAATACCCAAAACTACTTTTGGTGCCCTTATGAACTATTTCATAAATCCCCGGAACTACTTCCGGTACCCGTATGAACTATTCTGCTTTGCTTCCACTAAACCTTCTACCATACTAGTATTCTAACAGACTACTGCTCGTTAAGTGTGTGACCCAATAGGTTCGGTATAATGCGGACATGACTCAGAACATCTTCCGGACATAGGTCAACAGCCTTTTGTCAATAGCCAATAATCAACAGCGGAGCCATGGACACCCATGTTGACTCCCGCACATACACGAAGAAACTTCGAGTGAACCATTATGTTTATTCATGTACCATTCCCTTTGCTTCGTGATATATGACAAAGTTAGAGGAGAGATGTTTTGGCATCCATGTGTAACAACTTCTTGAACACAAGCCACTCGTTATCCTCTTTGCTCGTTTGTCCCTTTTCTCGTTATCGTATTCCGGTATCCCTGTGACTGAATCACAATGCGTCTGGCCAGACTATAATGGATACCTTCATACCGAGTGGGCCCGAAGTGAATATCTTCTTCATCGTGAAGGAGCAAATCCCATTCTTGAACTATCACAGTCACTAGCCACACCATCTGACATACCCAGAACTTATTTTACTACTTCCCATTTACGGGAGGATTCATCTAAGAACCAAAGCATGTCTTCCTGTGTGAAGCAACTCGATACTCTCATGGTCTAAGGAATTACGTATATGAAAACATTTCATGATATGACTTATAACGTAGTTACGATGTGATCTCTAAGTATATCATTCAATACTGGGGTCGGTTCAACATCATTGTTCTGCTAACAATATGTTCCCATTGCTACTGACATCCTTGTTACAAGAACAATGTCCATGATTAAGAAAACGTAATCATCAGTTAGCACATGAGCTGGTCTTAGAGGCTAAACCAGGAACTCTTGGTGTTTACATTTCCACACATGCAAATGAGTTTTCTTCTGAATCTCACAGTCAGGGTCATTGCAATTATAGCACAGAAATATAAACATTAATTATGAACGTGGAAATATATATATAATAACATTTTATTATTGCCTCTAGGGCATATTTTCAACAGTCTCCCACTTGCACTAGAGTCAATAATATTGTCAGTGCTTGAGCACTTTACACCTATGGCATACCGGTGTAAGAAATGCTTCATTTGTGGTATAGACCTCATCTTCGGATCTGACGTTTCAGGCCCGTTTGTATCTTGCATATCTTCGCGTTTTCACGCTATCATAAAATTCACTAATTTTATCAGTTTAGCTTTGTATATGTTTGAATCATTTGGCAGGACCTTGGTTCCTTTAGAATAAGTCATGAAATCATTCGTCAATGTTCCATGAGCTTCAAGCATCTAGGAAACCATACCATGTTCATAAATGAATTTATGATTCAAAATACCCTCCTTGTTACTTCTTTAAGCAACAATATACTTAGCCTCTGTTATAGAATTCGCCACAGTATCGAACTTGACATAGTTCCTCCATACTGTGCCACCCTTACGTGTGAAACACATAATCCCAATTAAAATCGAAAATCGATCGGAGTAAGTATGAAGACTGAATTGGTGTAACTGTTTACATCAAAATTCAGCTGGTGTAACTTGTTACAACGAGCTCTTCATTATCTCCATTTTCTGAGAAACATATCTTATCTATCATAAGTTTAACTTTTCACTGCTTGTCCAATGATCAACATATTGATCACTTTGGTATCTTGCTCACAACCTTTTGGAGCGTTGGACATATCTGGTCGTTTTACATATTATGGTGTACATGATTAATCCAAACACACATGTGAGTGAAATTCAATTCATGTGTTTTGCTTATCTATGTTCATGAACACCGATTTCCGCAAACAACTTTTCACTGTGACCTCGGCAAGAACATCCTTCCTGGCGTTTTCATACTAAACTACTTTAGTATCATGTCAATATGCAGTGTTGGCTTTAGCATGATCAGGCACTTACTATCTTCATAGATCACTGCGCTCAATACTAATGCTATATTAGCCCAAGTACTTCAGCTGAAAACTATTTTCAATAAAGTCCTTATTTGTGTCAAGAAATTTATATCATTTCTAATCAACAACATGTCATATACATAAGGTTTTAGAAATATTATTCAGCTCCCACTTACTTTCTTGAATATTCAAGCATCTTCGTTATTCCTGATGAAAACAAACTCTTTTGGCAATTTCATCACAACGAAAATTCCAACTCCATTATGCTAGCTTCAGTCCATCACTGGATATCCAAGGCTTGCATCTATTTTAGCATCCTTTGAATCGACAAAACATTCCGGTCGTATCACATATACGTCCTTTGTTATATTTCCATGTAGGAACTTTGTTTTGACGTTCATTCTACCATATCCTATAAATGAGATATGTAGTAATTGCTAATATAACCCGAACTGACTAAAGCATTTCTACGGTCGACACTATTTCGCCGTAGTCAACCTTTGAACTTGCTAGAAAACAATTTTCCAACGAGTTGAGCTTTATGGATAAATTTTTTTCATCCGAATCAATTATAGATCCATATATATATTCTTCAGACTTTTAGTCTTTCCGAGGGTCTACTAAGTTCAAAACTTGACTTAGTTCCATGGATACTATCTCGGATTATTTGGCATTTAGCCAAATCCCGGAGTCAGGGCCCATCAACCCTTCTTTGTATATGACAGGTTTATCATTGTCGAACAACAATATCTCGTTTTACATATCATGAATGTTTGTACGATTTTTGTCTAACCTGTGTGGTTCAGCTGCGCACTTCTCTGAAGATTCAACAATCTTTGACAAGTTGCACTGTCCTTCCACTCACTCTTTTGTAAGAAACTATTTTTCTTCAAAATACATTGTTCTTAACAGCAAACAGTTTTGCTTTTGTGTAGTGATAGAGGAATACCAAAACTTTTGGCATAACCTTAACAAAGTAGCACTTATCTGATTTGGGGTTTTGAGTATGTCAAACATATGCCTCATATACCCAAATTTTAAGAAAAGACAACATGGTTTTAACAGTCCATACCACATCTAATATGGTGTCATTTCAACAGATTTGATGGTGCTCTTCTCAGTGTAAAAGCTGTAGTCACTAACGCATAACTTTAATAAGTATAATGGCAAATTGATAAACGTCATATTTGATCTTACCGTGTCATACATGGATTGATTACATCTCTCGAACACTTTACTCATAGTGGTGTTCCGGGAGACGCAAGTTATGACACTTCTTCACAACTCATCAGACGTTCGCTAAACTTGTAACTCAAATATTACTTTCTACAATCTAATTTGCAGAAGCTTTATTTTCTTGTTACAATGAATTTCTATTTCACTCTAAAATTCCTTGAACATTTCAAAGATTTCAGACGTATGTCTCTATTGAACAGATATCCACATATCTACTTCAACTCATGAGTGAAGATAGGGAATCCACTGCACACAACTACACTTATTGGACTACACACATCATCATGTATGATTACCAATGGTTTAGTTGCCCGTTCATGTATGGCCTATTAACGGTGTTTTAGTCACATTAATTCGAGACAAAGATCGCAAGCGTCAAGTGATTCATAATCATATGACTCGAAAGTCCATCACTTATGGAAATTCTTCATGCATGTTATGTCACTTGTGATAAACGGCAGTGCCACATCTATGTGGTATTTCTGTTAGTCTTGCGACATTTAGCGTCAGTGTTATGAATGTTTAGTATTATTATCAAGATTCATAACATACACCCTATTCATAATGGAAGTATGGCCTTTACGTTATTCATAGCTTTGAACAACTCTCTTGCAACAAACATGATTCAAAATGATGTTTTGCAACAAGGCTAAAGTGTAGTAACAATTTACTCAACTCTAAAATGAATTATGAAGATAATCATAGAGTCAACACACGGTATAGTAAACCTTTTACCGTGTTCCCGAGCGTGTCAAAACTCATCATTAGCTAGTCATAAAGGCCATAGTATTTCTTGCATCGAGTTGCAACAATATGCAATCGATGTGATATTCCGGTGATCAACAGTTTAATCACAATATACAGAATCCACAATTAACTGCTTAATCATGATTCCCAAGAATTACATCTCTTGACCAGCAATGAATTCATCTATAACTCCGTATGACTTTCATTTCTGAGCTGGTTATTCCAGTCTTCTTTCGTTTTGCCTTTATACGTATCATAGTTCTATTTCCAATGTCACTCCTACTCACAGAAGATCACACATGATCAAGGGTGGCGCAGGCCATGGACTTTCCGGCGTGTAAGTCTTATTAACACCCTATGGAACTTCCTTTCCCTTAATCCTCATCATCATATGATCATTGTTCTTCTGGATCCCACACATCAGTTTTGTTTAGAGCACAATGAACATTTTCACTAATGCTTACAATCATACATTGTACTAGATATCTTATATCCAACATTAATTGTCTTACTACTGAAAACTTATTTTTCAGTTCCATGAATATAACATAACTATCCCAAACTTTTCGAAGTTCGGGTTTCTTGATGGTGAAGACAATGCACTTAGCTGTCGTGGAATTCTAGCATTTTGGATTATGGACATAAGTCACATCATCCATAGCATCAGCGGGAGAGCATCAAAAATTTGTGATAGGACAAGCTCCTTCTCGACACTATTGAGGATAGTCCTCACAATACGGTACCAATCGTAAAGTTTTTACCAGATAAAACAGTTAATCAAAATCAATTGGGAAGGTGGTAACGCGAGCCATTATTCTACAACGATAATGCAAATACTAAGACTTTGTTCATAATTAAGTTGCACTTGTGATTAATCAATTTAATTACTTAGTGCGCTCCCACTCAGGTCAATATCTCTCGTAATTGATGCTGGAGTGATTCAAGATCCAACCCAATCGTCCGCCATTGATGTGACATCACTGATGACTTAGACTGGACCGGTAGGCCAACTTGCCAATCACGCCAAAGGTGATTCTTGTTCATCTTTCGATGGGCGTGTTCCGGTAGCAAACTTTTATCCAAACCGTCAAGATAACCAAGTGTAATGTGTTGTGTGTTCTTTTAACACACCCTCTTTTATGCGTCACACCGTGTGCACCCATGTGACATGACCTGCTCCGGTGTGAAACATAGTATAGACGGTGCTACAGTTGGGAGAACACTATCAACTTGATATTGTTTTGCGAGAGATCACCCTAATAAAACACGACTACCGCGCATCAAACAAGGGTGCATCAAAGGGATAAACATCACAGGCAGTTCATAAAATTATGTGATATAGTATAGCCCTTTGCTTCGTGAAGTCTTCATTGTCTTCACGTCGTCGTGGTTGAAGTCACCGTGTCCACCAACTTTGTCCTTGGCGCCGGGAACATCACCACGGCTTCCGGCATGTGCGTCGGGGTCCACCTCCGCATCGTGGATCATCACCTTGCATCTATCTATTGCTTTGCCTCGAGCTAATAAACAGTTCTGGCACGCAGGCCATAATTAAGTGACAATCATATGACTCCAGTCATCATGCCGTACCACGACACGCAGGTCGCGAATAAATATTACATCATATAACATCTCATACAAACACATTGCAAATCTTGAAGGCTATACCACATCACATGCATACTTTGCAAAAACGAGTTAGATCGCCATCTACACGGGTTGTTGCAACTTTTATCGTGGTTGTTAAGCAGGTTTACAAGGAAAACGAGAAACCCTAGACAAAACAAAAACACGATACTTCTTTTGTTGCTAGTTTAACATACGGGGTGCGTGTAGCAACTAATGCCACAAGCCAAACTTCGTTAAACGCGTGACCCCCGTGTGGATTTGAGTTCATAAAATCCACAAGCCCGTTAATGTAAAATTTTCTATAGCAAGACTAGGATGAGATCCAAGGAATTTGATGTAGTCCATGATCAAGGCAACCAGCATACTAAGAGCAGCATAGAGGGATCATGGCAAAACTCAAACCTTGTAGCAAAATCACATCATGCCGTCGAGCAAAGAAAAGATCACATGATAGGGAAGCAAACAAGAAAATCAATGCCTCATATCAACATATGATCTACCTAAACATGCATCTAATCAAGGATCGCTCTGATACCACTGTTGGGAAACGTAGTAGAAAACAAAAAAATTCGGCCTACGAATCAAGAACCCAAGATCATCCAAGATAGATTGCATACAAGGTTTAGGTCTTTGCTCACCAACGGTTGCAGCGGAAGTAGAGTTGGTGAAGCTCGTGGACGTAGTGGAAGTAGATCTCGCAAGTTCTCCCACGAACAGTCCCTCGATCAATCCCACGAACAAGTCCCATGAACAAGCTCCTCGAAGAAGGGTCGAAGGTACGACCCCTCCATTAGTATCCACACATCCCGTAGCAGTAATCCAGCAGCGCTCCGCCGTCCAGAGATGAACGCCACCGAGAAAACTAGAGCGAGAAAACCCTAATGGATTCCGATCTAGAACAGCGTCTAAACCGGGGTCTAATTGTGGAGCAACGGGGTTTAGAGGAGGGAGGGTGGCGCATAGGCCTTGGGGATTGATTGTGTGTGTCTTCCCCCACCCTTGGCTCACCTTATATAGGTGGCCAAGGGGCCTAGGGCGCAGCTCAAGGAGGTTTGGGAGTCCAACTTGGACTCCCAAGCCTTCCAAACCTTCCCACACCTTCCCACCGGAAACCTGCCATAATGGGTTTTGGAAATCCCACCTGGAGGGGGATTCCTTCCCCTTGGTGCGCCCCCCACCCCTTGGCCGGCCAGGGCAGCCTAGGTGGCTTTCCCCCCAAGGCTAGGGGCGCAGGGGAGTGGGTGGTAATGCCCGGAACCTTCCGGAACCTTCCATGACCTTCTAGAGGCTTCCAGGACCTTCCGGGACATACCGGGACCGTTTTGGGACATTCCGGACACTTTTGGAGCACTTCCAATACCTTCTGGGACCTCTAACGAATGTTCCGGAGCCATCTAAATAGGTTTCGGAACAATCCGGGTTTAGGTTAATATGTCCGGTGAACACAACATATTGTTTAAGATGTCCATCGATCACCGAAACTATTCCGGTTGATCGTAAACTTTCCCATTACCATTTTCATATGTTCCGGAACCACCTGGGACTACTCCAGAGTGATCCGGACATATCCTTAAATACCCAAAACTACTTTTGGTGCCCTTATGAACTATTTCATAAATCCCCGGAACTACTTCCGGTACCCGTATGAACTATTCTGCTTTGCTTCCACTAAACCTTCTACCATACTAGTATTCTAACAGACTACTGCTCGTTAAGTGTGTGACCCAATAGGTTCGGTATAATGCGGACATGACTCAGAACATCTTCCGGACATAGGTCAACAGCCTTTTGTCAATAGCCAATAATCAACAGCGGAGCCATGGACACCCATGTTGACTCCTGCACATACACGAAGAAACTTCGAGTGAACCATTATGTTTATTCATGTACCATTCCCTTTGCTTCGTGATATATGACAAAGTTAGAGGAGAGATGTTTTGGCATCCATGTGTAACAACTTCTTGAACACAAGCCACTCGTTATCCTCTTTGCTCGTTTGTCCCTTTTCTCGTTATCGTATTCCGGTATCCCTGTGACTGAATCACAATGCGTCTGGCCAGACTATAATGGATACCTTCATACCGAGTGGGCCCGAAGTGAATATCTTCTTCATCGTGAAGGAGCAAATCCCATTCTTGAACTATCACAGTCACTAGCCACACCATCTGACATACCCAGAACTTATTTTACTACTTCCCATTTACGGGAGGATTCATCTAAGAACCAAAGCATGTCTTCCTGTGTGAAGCAACTCGATACTCTCATGGTCTAAGGAATTACGTATATGAAAACATTTCATGATATGACTTATAACGTAGTTACGATGTGATCTCTAAGTATATCATTCAATACTGGGGTCGGTTCAACATCATTGTTCTGCTAACAATATGTTCCCATTGCTACTGACATCCTTGTTACAAGAACAATGTCCATGATTAAGAAAACGTAATCATCAGTTAGCACATGAGCTGGTCTTAGAGGCTAAACCAGGAACTCTTGGTGTTTACATTTCCACACATGCAAATGAGTTTTCTTCTGAATCTCACAGTCAGGGTCATTGCAATTATAGCACAGAAATATAAACATTAATTATGAACGTGGAAATATATATATAATAACATTTTATTATTGCCTCTAGGGCATATTTTCAACAATCCAAGCATTTCTACTGGTTCGATAAATCTTGGTTCTCAACTGAGGGAAATACTTGCTTGATGACTACATCACAATTCCACTTGGGGGTCCAAAAACTTCCATGAAATTACCAATAGGCTTTTCTACAAATATCAAAGAAAACTCTATAAGATGTCTTTGGTTGCGTATCAGGGTGTGCAATGATGAAGCGTATCATGTATATGATGAATAAAATACATACCATGAAGAAACATAATGCTAGATATTAATGATCATGTAAAGCATATTACCATGAGAACTCATCTTACTTTAGTCATGTAACACAAAAGGATTGTAGTGCATGTTAATTTACTTGAAGCCAACACCGTAAAAAATTGTTTTATGATGTATTTTATATTAATGTAAATAGTATGGTACAAAGGTGGGGAGTAAATAAGAAGAAAAAAGGGAGAAGACAACTCTACAACTAAGTCAACCTATACCAGCGCGGTGCAAAAAGCAAGAAACTAATTAAAGTTATTAGCAATCCAGTCTTGGAGCAGAGAAAAATGCATGTTCCCAACTTTAAGCCCTAGAAGAGTAAGATCTTTTGTAGTCCAAGCCTTCAATTGAAGAGGGATGGCTTAAGATGTCTGAAATCATATCATTTATTTGCATCTAGATATTCCAACATCCAATGATGATGATCTTCATGGAAAATTTCGAGGGAAAATGTTTCAAAGAAAGCATGGTTTCTTCAAAAGTATATGTCCCTCTTTGCTTAAGAGGTATAATAGAGATCCAACAGCTATGAGCAAAATTGCAATCCCAAAAGAGGTGCATTAGTGTTTCCTCAGCCTGTTGATTGCAACAAACACACTGATAGTTTTGAAGATGAAATCCTTTCCTTTTGAGTAGAGCTCTGGAGTTTAGTCTGTTATGTGCCATCAGCCAAAAAAAGATTTGTGTTTGAGTCTACATTTGCTCTTGCAAATCTTTTGAAATATTAGTATACTATTAGGTGTTGTGAGGAGCTACTTGTACATATACATGGATGAGAAGGTGGTCTTATTGTTTTTCTTCCATATGTCTTTCCGGGAAGGAATCTCATTCAGGATTTGGGTCATCAGGTTGAATTGATGCTTTAAAGGAGAGTGGTGTGTGGAAATGTTCAGTCCAGTCAATTGAATTTGTGAATCTTGCCAAAGTAATAAATTCAGAATTTACATAAGAGTAAAGTTTAGGGAAAGTAATCTTCAAGGGGGCTTATTGCCATTGATCTTTCCAAAAGAAAATTATGTTCCATGTTTCGACATTGCAAGTGGCATGCTGTTTGTAACTTGTGATCAAGGGAATATGGCATTCCACCAAAAAGATCTTTCAAGATTATCTTTACGCGCGCGCACACACTCGGGCGGGGGGGGGGGACCTTGATGAGTATAAAGTTTCCAAGATTATTAGCCTGATCGAAGGTATATCATCCTTGTTAAAAAATTGGTGGATGTTTTTCATGAGCAAAGCTTTATTGTGAGTGGAAATATCTAGTATTACAAGACCTCCTTTAATTTTTGGCATGCAAAATTTATCCGTGGCAATAAGAGCAGATCCACTATCTTCCATTCCATGCTAGCTATCTCCATACAAAATTTCTTAGGTATTTGTTGATCTGATTTATTACACTAATAGGACGGCCTATAGTGCATATGTATTATGTGGGGAGAGCTGGGAAGACAAACTTAATAAGCAACATTCTTCCATCATATGCGACCATTCTTGAGCATCCAGACAGTCTTTTCTCAATTCTTTGCACGAGGGATGAGAAGTTTTCCACTTTTTGCTTGTAGGTGCTCTTTGGGAGTCCTAAATAAGTGAAATGAAAATATCCTTGCTGGCATCGCAGAGTAGACGTGAGAGCAAGAATTTGATCATTTTTTTACATTGATGGGTACAATCATAGACTTACTGTAGTTTACTCTAAACCAAGTGAAATCGGCAAAGTGAAGTATGAGGTTTTTTGACTTGAGCTAGATGAATGGCTTTTGCAGGTAGTACCATGATAGTATCATCAATGTGAGAGTGGATAATGCTCGATATCAAAGATTCTAGCAAAAAGTTGTATAAGGTAAGAGAAAATGATTGTGGAACCTGCGTTAATCAATAATCATACATAACTCATCTACTTAATAAGCACATCCTACTATCATATCGCATAGTAAAACAAGCAAGTATCCAACACGGGTGTTGGTAGGAGTTAACCATCTCACGACCCTAAATATGTCAATGTCACTCGTCTAATGGTTGCATTATAAACAATATTATGCAGTTTTCGGCCACCACTAGAGTTCCCTTTTTTGTTTATTAGGTGAAAAAGGGCAATGATTCTCTTGAACATCAATGCACTATCCCATCTATAAATGTCATGAGATAATTCAATATAAAAATTAATAGTGCTAATAGTGTCTCAATGCTACTTGATGGTGGATGAACACATGTAAAATTTTCATAATTTTTTGCAAACGGATGATCGTGCTGGCATTGACAACCTCAACTTCGAGATCCCAGGCCAAACCATGAAGAAGTGAGAAGAATGCATGAGCAACGACACCATGCAGGAGGACATGACATTGTGCGCAGTGGAGGAGCTAATCCATGTAGAAGGGGCCATTCAATACGAAGATCGGGCAAAACTCCACCACCGATGTCTAATTACGTGCTAATCATATGACAAAACTACAATAGTCGGGGAGGGGGAGGGGGCATGGCCCAAGATGGTCATAGGGAAAGCTCCGCTACTGTTGCTATGCATGGATGAATGTGCATTTTAATAGGTTGGTGGCCAGAGATCAAAGCAAAAAGATGCATATGTTGTATTGAACAAGTATATAAAAACTATCTTCTCCGCTTTATAACAAAGCAACAACCCAGCATACAACAACCATTACAACAAAAAAATAAAATGAAAACGATAACATTGTACCAAATGTTGTGCCGCTCAATGAGCATGAGACCTTCATCGAAGCACTTTTGAGATGAACTGAGTTGTTACTTCAAATACAATCTGTAAACATGTGTGATTTGAAACTGATTCTGTGCATTAACATTTGAAATATTTTTGAAATGTATGCATCTGAAACATTAAGGTTTTATTATAGTTGTTTATACGAAGCTGAAATGAGATTTACACATGCAAAGGGACGAGACAAATAGCAAAAGGAAAGTCATACGAAATTCGGATCAATTAGAATGCAACCTAAAAACCTCAGGGTTTTTTGGAAGCTATAAGCTTTAAGGCGTCTATTTGGAAATTAAATTTTAAGAATTGCCCTAAACACAGGCGGCCAGATCGCTCGCGGTCCTCCTCCACGTACGCTATGACTCCGTCAGCATCTCCACATTTATAGGGTGGACGTACATGCCGGGGTCGCTGAAGAGCGCCATGGCGGCCAGATTCGACGCGGCGTTGGTCGGATGGTAGCTGTCCCAGAACATGTAGTTGTCGTGGTTGGGGCAGAGCTTGGCGGTGTCATTGCACTTGCCGTCGCCGCCGCAGCACGCCGTGTCTAGCACCGTCAGGTCTGCCGAAACCCAAAGACACGCCATTAATCAACAACATGCATGCAGAGACGTCCACTGTGTGAAGCAAAATGTGATCGAGGGTGTTGCTGACAATGACATACCGAAGCCAGCTCCGCCGCCGGGCTTGAAGAGCTTTTCGGCCATCGCCGCCGAGTCGCAGACGGAGTAGTTCATGCCGGCCAGATCACGGCCGAGGCCCTCAAGCATCGAGGCTAGCTTGGGGTAGAACTGCCTGGAGAGGTTGTTGGCGGCGCCGAAGCAGCCGTACTCGTCAATGTCGTCGTGTTTCTTGGCGATCGCTCTCTGCGACGGGCAGCACCCCAGCATCGACGGGCTCACGATGCTGAACTTCCGTGCCCCGGCCGCGTGCAATTCCTGCAGAAAAACCCCATTTTCAAAGACGATTCGTAAACAGATTTGTACGGAGAACAGTCGCACCTGGAGGTAGCCCTTGAAAAGTGCGGTCAGGCTGTCCAGGAACGCGGCGTCGTCGCCGCTAGGCGGCGCCGGGGAGGGATCGGCGAACTCGAACAGGTCGTTGCTGCCGACGCTGATGAAGAAGAGGGATTTGGAGATGTGCGAGCTGTTCCCCGTTGCCTCGACGGCCGACGTGAACTTCTCGACTTGCTCGGCCATGGTGATCAACTTCCCACACTGCAAAGGAAGAAGCGGAGCCGGTGGCTTCGTTATGGATCGAACCAATTTGGCTCAAAATTAAACGGAGTCAGGTCACTGTAAGCTGCGTACAAGTTTCTGGCCGGTTTTGTTCTGCAGGCCTGAGCCTCCAGACGCGAAGTTGATGCCGGTTTTCATCTGATCAACGACGCCCTTCTCCGGGATGGATTCGAAAGCAGGTGGGCTCTCGTCGAATCCAAGAAACTGAGCTGGTCGTCCAAACATGCAAAGAAATGCAACAAGTTGGTCGCTTCAATAGTCTTGCATTGCATGATTGCTTTACGAATGGTGCAAAAACCACAATAGAACGCCGAAATTTGGCGAGGTGCTGATGCTCAGTGGGTCAGAACTTTCTTGTAAAAAATAGCCTTGTAATTTTCTTTTCGACCCATGCAAGAGCTGCCATGTATTTTTTTCTTTCAAAAAAATAAAAACTGCCATGTACTTATTATAATAAAAAGGTGGAAGATGAAAAAAAACCCCGGTACAAACGAGTATGAACTATGGAGGCATCACTATACAAATGCCCCATAAGAAAAAAATAGTTTGAAGCATCTCTATATGTTTATCATCTTCAACGGTAGCAAGCATCGTTGGGCCTCATCAAATTAATCAAAAAACAGAATTTAAGGACCCTTCTTGCACCCCGTGACTCAAAGGACTGTAGCCTTTCTGTTCTGCTGGATCGCGCGACAAGTCGATAACATAGTTTCTTTTCACGTATGCTACATGCGATAACTTCTTCTTATTTTTTGCCAGGGAATGCGATAATTTCTGTGTGCATTGAACAGAAGGGAGAAAAAAAGGAAGCTAAAATCAGTGGCCTCTGCTAAAACAGAAGGGGAGAAGGAAAATTGCATGGCACCTATCTGGTCAGCAAGGTTATAGCCATTGCTGAACCGGCCGGTGGGCTTTTTGGAGGGGTAGTCGACGCCGTACTGCGGGTAGTTGGCCCTGCAGTCGGGCGTGCAGTCCGGCAGAAGGTTGTTGTTGCCGACGTCCACCGTCGAGTCCCCGAACACGAACATGGCCGGAACGAGCCGCTCCTTGGCGTCACCGGCGACAACACCCAGCGCTAGCTCGAGTACGCACAGGGCAGCGAGCATGAAGGCCACGCCGCGGCCGGCCATTGGATCCATGGAGCTCCGCTTACCTCTCGCTCTCTGTCGCACGGCCTCCTCCGCTTCCTCTTCGTTGTGGTCTACGTTATGAGCGGTCATTAGAATAGGACGATGGAGTTGGCATGCCTATATATATACACACATTCATGCACCCAAGACCACGCGAAGAAGAACAACGACTATTATAAGCCAAATGAGGTGCAACAAATGGCTACATGTGCCAGTATTTTATTCTAAAGTTGTGTTTCATAAGGCTCTGATCTTTATATCTCTTTCCTATTTATAAATGTTGAAGTTGATGGTGAGTTCACACGTGAGACCATACAAATAAATAAATGCATTTCTACCCGTATGTGGGGCTAGCAACATTCAATAAACAAATGGAGAGTGATTGTTTTGATTGTAGGTGCATTTGCACCTATTGGTGCATTTGCACCTATTAGTAATACGAACATCATATTAAAAAGTAAACAAAACTAAAAAAATCATATTTTTTGTATGATGCAAGATGGTCATGTGTGCGAAGTACATGCCAAGTTTCATGAAGTTTGAACATTCAAGTAACCCTCGGCAAAAATGATAAAGTTTGGGACTGTGAGGATTTTTGGAAAACTGCACTATTGATCAAGAATTTCGTGTTGAGTTGATTTTCACAAATCGAATATCGAAATACCCTGAAATTTTGTATTGATGTCACATGCATGAACATGTTGCATTTCACAAAAATTCAGGTTTATTTGAATTGCTTTGCTTTTTTTTTTTTTGCTTTTACGAGTTAGTGAGTGCATATGCCCGCGTGCTCCATTTGCAATTTCCCCAAATGTTACTTTTACTTTGTGTGAGACCAATACCAAATAAACAAATACATCGCTATCCTATTATGAGAATAACACTTTCATAAATAAAAAAATTATTTGAATAGTACGCGACCCTAACTCATGATCATGGTCTTGATTTTAATTTATCTTCCCAACCAGTCTTCCAGCTCTATCATATCATAAGAGAGCTTTTTTTTTGCAATTTCACGATCTTGTGCATCAACTTACTCATGTCCATTCTTGTATGTTTTAAAATTAAAAATGCTATCCCACTATAAATCTTGCAAACGACCTACTATGGTCGCTTAAGATTTTTCAACGACTATAACATGATCTTTCATTATATTTTTGCTCTCTTTTTAACCGCGAACCATGGAACAATTGTAAGACACCATGGTCTTTCGACAATCCACTAAGTAAAATAATTTTCTTTTCTATGGTTTGTAGCAACGCACGGGCACTGTGCTAGTATATCTTTAACTCCATCTCCATACTAAAAGAATGCATAGTACTCTGAAAATACATAAGGTTTCCTCACCCTACGATCTTCATTTTGATCTTTCCTTCGTCCTTTCTCAAGACCTATTTAGCAAATAAACATCAATCAAAACTTTTATCTTAGATATCCCAATAAAGTAGATCAATTATGTGCATATATCTATTTTGACGGTGTAAGAAATGGAAAAAATATATGCTATATAACCAAATCATAATCTTTGTATATTTTTTTCATACCCTCCTGTTCGAAAATACTTATCGAAAAAATGCATAAAAAATTAAGAGTCAATATCACTGTTGGTCACAGAACTTGCATCTGATGTTCATTTTAGTGCTAAAAGTTGTAAAATACCTCATTCTAATCATATAACTTGCAAATGTGTGCAGATACAGTCAAAAATCACGTATGGTCTTGTATCACATGCCGGCGTGGCATACCAGGTCCACTGTCAGCCTTTGACGTTGTCCCACTCCTTGCACATTTGCGAAAAGGCTCCCAGAAAATGTTTCTCATTCGGCCCCAATCCTCACTGTTTTGGCTCCCTCCTCGTCTCCCACGATTCTTCTAGGTGGTGGCGTCGTGGCGGCACGGCGGCCGTCATCGGAGGAGATGGATGACCCGCGTCGTCGACTACGAGGCGAAGCAGCGCCGGTGTATGGTTAGTCCGTCTCCTGTGTCGCCTTACTCTAGTTACATATTTTCTGTGTTTGTGCGCCTCATCTGTCGTAGGTTAGGGTTATCTAGTTCATGTGGCGGCCAGGCTTGATTCCCATATATAGTTGTTCTGTGTAGCACGTTGTGAATGTAAGCATTACTTGCGGATGCTCTACGGGCCATGTTTGCCAGATCGTTCAGACCAATGACAGGTTAATGAGGAGGCTGCTCCCAGGTTAGAAAACCAATGATCAAAGCATTGGTCAGAGCAATGAGGGCATGTAAATAAGCACTACAATGTTGGGATATTTGACCATATGCTTCTATGAGCTGGTACATGATGGTTTGAAAATTCTGAATGTGTGTTGTGTGTTAATTGAACTTGGCATTTGCTACAATATTACCTGAACTTTTGTTAACTGAATTTGACATTTGAACATGTTAACTGAAAGTGTTCACTTAATTTGTTAACTGCACCTGGCATGTGAACTTGTTAACTAAAATTATTCACTCATTTTGTTAAGTAAATTTGTGCACTCTGCTTTGTTATTATTAATGTAGAGATTCAAAGCAACAAGTGTGTATTAACGACCAACCGGCTTAATGTGGCGCATGCGCGATTAATCGGCCGTGGCTAACTACTAAGAATAGCAACCAGTATCATGTTTAACTAGCGTGGAGCATGCCATGAGACAAATGGATCACTAGTACGAACGAGATACTTCCATGTGGTTATTGTGCTTACAAGTTACATTTTTTATAGAAACCATAATATTCATATACTACTTTGAGTGTTACTATATCTAAAACTACAGTTTTTCCTAGATGTTTGTAACAGAATGGAGTTGAGAGTAGTGTGCAGTACTGATAATATTACAATGCAGGAGATTTTGATGGCCAGTTCAGTGTTGAGATCCACCACATGGGTTTCTTTTGTGGCACTGATACGAACAAGACATACATGGATTATGAAGTTGACTGGTTTGACTATTGTCAGACTGACACTTGGTCATTGCTCTGGATTAATGGCTTTCTTCTCCAGCTGGGATATGACAAAGAAGCCTCCAATATTGATGTGTATTGGAGTGAACCAGGAAAGAGGATTAGTGATGGCCTGAAGCTCTTGACTTGTGATGCAGACATGGTGCTTATGATTTCTGCAACACTAGAGCACAAGAACTTTCTAGTGATAGTAGACAATGGATCACCAAAGGTTATTAGTCCAACGAGGCATGTAAAATAAAATGTGGGCTGGTCAGAGAAAGAAGAGATTCCAAGCGAGAATATGGCAAGGACAAAAAAGAGGTCTATGTCATTTGGAGAAGGATGTAGTTCAGGGATTGCTATGGAGAATGATGTTGAGGATTGTGATGAGGATGGTGAGAGCAATGAAGATGGAAATGGTGATGATGCAGATGTTGATGCTGAAACAGATGAGGATTTCGACGAGAGTGACTAAGAAGTTGCAGAAGGTGATGATGACTTGTTTGTGAAAATGTAGACAAAGATGTTGATGATCATAGAGAGAAGAATATATTGCCTGACTATGAAGCGGAACTTCCAGAAGATGCTTTAGAGGACAACCACTTAAATCTGTCAAAAGAAGAAAAAGAGAAGCTGAAGCACAAATTCGGTACTTTCAACCCCAACACTGATCTGAATGCACCAATTTTCAGGCTTGGGATGGTGTTTGCAGATATGAAGGAGTTGAGGCATGCTCTCATTGCATATAGTGTAAGAAATAGAGTGAAAGTGAATAGGCTCAGGAATACCACAATCTCACTAGAGGCTGTATGCAAGCCTGTTTGTTCTTGGTACATGAAGGCAGGTAAAGACAATAGATCAAGTAGCATACAGATCAAGAAATATATTGATAATCACAGTTGCAAAAAATCCTGGGACCTGAGAGTTCTGACTGCTCCATTTCTTACTAAGAAGTTCGGAGAAGAATTCAGAGACAATGAAAAAATGCCTTTCAGGAAATTCTCAGAAAAGGTTGAGAAAGAATATAACTTGGTTGCACATAGGAGTAAGTTGGGTAGGGCTAGGAGAGCAGCAGTGAAGCAAATAAGGGGAGAAGATGATGATCAGTACAACACTTTGTGGGACTATGGGCAGGAGCTTAGAAGGAGTAATCCAGGAAGCCAGTTCTTCTTGTGCACAAAGGAGGTATTTGATGAGAAGGAAAAGAAGACAAAGGACCACTTCTCAACATTGTACTGGTCATACGATGCATGTAAGAGGGGGTTCCTTAAGGGACGTAGACCGATCATTTTCCTAGATAGTTGTCACATTAAAACAAGATACAAAGGAAATTAGCTGACAGCTGTTGGAATTGACCCAAATGATTGTATCTTCCCTATAGCATTTGGCCTATGTGAAGTGGAGTCAACACATAGCTGGGAGTGGTTCTTAAAATCGTTGAAGGATGACCTTAACATAATCAACACCTCACCCTACACCATTATGAGTGACAAGCAAAAGGTTAGAAGTAGATCCTATAATTTCTTCATTGTAAGATATTCAACGTCAATGTTCTGCAACCATTTTAGTGTGCAATGTGTGTTGTTTTGCAGGGATTAATAAATGCAGTGCAAAAGGTTTTCCCTGATTCAGAACATAGAAACTGTGTTAGGCACATTTACCAAAATTTTCACAAAATACACAAGGGTGAACAACTTAAGAATGACCTATGGTCTATAGCAAGATCCACTAATGAAGCTGCTTACAATAGGAATATGGATC
The DNA here is from genome assembly GCA_950022295.1 of Bromus sterilis. Classification (NCBI taxonomy): domain Eukaryota; kingdom Viridiplantae; phylum Streptophyta; class Magnoliopsida; order Poales; family Poaceae; genus Bromus; species Bromus sterilis. The sequence continues at coordinate 15,771,944 of OX465596.1, forward strand.
AAATCAAAGAACACAGCTTGGGTGCCTACAAGTGGGTCGAGAAATTGACTCCAAGAACATGGATCAAAGTATTCTTTGACCCATTTTGCAAGTGTGACATATTACTCAATAATATGTCAGAAGTGTTCAACAGGTTAGATTTTTCTTTCATATGTTTCTGCCATTAACAGAGAAAATGCCAAAATGTGGTAACATATTTTGTACTATTTGTAGTTACATTTTGGATGGAAGAGAAATGCCTATCAAGTCAATGTTGGACTACATATTGTGGAAGCTAACAAACAGGATTGTTGGTAAGCAAAGGGAGGCGAGCAAATGGACAGGCAGACTATGCCCCAAGATACAAAAGAAATTGGACAAGTATGTGGAGTGGGCGAAGAACTGTAGGGTACAAGAATATGGACAAGGTGTTTTCAAGGTTTTCTCACTGAACAACACATACATTGTTGACCTGAACATGCTGAGTTGTGACTGCAAAAGGTGGGAGCTATCTGGCATACCTTGCCATCATGCAATTGCATGTTTTAGGCATGAGAGAATTGAACCAGAGACCATGGTTCATTCATGCTACACTATTGAGGAATATAAGAAATGTTATGGCTTTAATATGATGCCAATGAGGGACCCAAAGCAATGGAAAAAAATGCATGGCATTTCTGTTCATCCGCCCATGTACACAAAAGTAATGGGAAGGCCTAAGAAAAATAGGAAAAAGGATCCATTAGAGAAGAAGGATAAGAATGGAGTGAGGAAAATGAGCAAACATGGTGTAACTATGCATTGTTCTGTTTGTGGAGCCGCTGACCATAACAAGAAGGGCCACCACAATCATGCTAATCAAATACCAAACGAGGAAGCAACTAGGGAATCAGAAGAAGAGTACGATGATCCAAGCATAATTACTGTAATTTCCTTTCCTTATCTCTTTTGATCCCTAAAGTTTATACTTTACTCCAGCATACAAATCGCTTATACATTGGGTTCACCTTTTGCAGAACATTATGCCACATAGAGTTTACCTCCAGATGGATCCAACAGAAACCCTGGACTCAATGGTTTACAAGATGCAGGAAAGGGTAAAATATTCATTGACAAGAATATGCACACTATTGTCTCTTTGTTTACCTCTATTATAACATGTACCATATTATAATTATGTGATCAGGAGAAGTTTACATACCCACCACCTAGGGAATTTGGTCCCCTGCCCGATTCTAGCTTCATTTCCAATGCTAGAGACTCAATTCCTATGGCCAGAGTTACAACTGCTATGTCAAGGGGCAGGGTGAGAAGGAGTGCAGGTGGTATTGGAAATGAAGCACCCGAGTCAAGTGACCAAGCAACAAGACCAAGAAATAGGCAGGCAAGAGGTGGCGGTGTTGCAAGGGGAGGCAATGGAAGAGGTGGTAGTATTGCAAGGGGATGTAATGGAAGAGGTCGAAGCAATGCCCCAAGAGGAGCAGGAGGAGGCAATGCAAGAGGTGGAGGCAATGCTCCAAGAGGTGGAGGCAATGCTACAGGTGGAAGCAATGATCCTAGAGGAGCAAGAGATGATGCTCCAGGCTTCTACAACCTGCTATTTGGAGATGATGGAGCCATAAGGAGCGAACCATCATCACTTTTCGTGCAAGGCGAACAGGAGGTCGTTTGTAGCCAGAATGCACAGAAACTAGCCAAAATGCTCTCTATGATCAAGGCTGGTCTGATGATTTCTTATCTCTGTAGTTTAGATGAGAAAGCAATGAAGTTCATGAATGTTCCTGAATGGACTCTTGTCTCTGTAGTTTAAATGACAATGTGATGACCTGCTACTTTTGTTGGGGCTAAGAAGAACCATATATGTCACTTTTGGTTTGGTTTGGTTTGCTTTGCTTTTTTAACACAAAGGAACTACATATTTCACTGTTAAATCTTTGGTTAAATGTTGTCCAATTTATGATTGTGGACGATTTTGTGCAACATTTTCATGAAAAGCATAAACAAAGAGAAAATGCTATCCAATTTTGGTCATAATGGTGCTCAGAAATATTTGAAACTTATAGAGTGAATCAATCATAAGTGTGGGAATAATCTGGGAAGTTTTAGGCTCATTTGGATGAGCTATTTGAGAGAAACTTCAAACTTGACTTCAAACAACAATTTTTTTTCAAAATTTTCAAAGTTCTTAGAAATATTTGGATTTTCTATAGCAAATCAATCATATGTGTGGGAGTAATCTGGGAAATTTTGAGCTCATTTGATTTAGCAGTTTAGGAGAAACTTCAAACTGAATTTGAAACCGCAAAAAAATTCAACATTTTCAAAGTTCTCAGGAAAAAAATGAAAATTTTATAGGAAATCAATCATAAGTGTAGGAGAAATCTGGGAATTTTTTAGCTCATTTTGATGAGCCATTTGGGCAAATAATAATGATGAAAAAATAGGTTATCCTAGTGATCGAACACAAGACCCGTTGAAACAACTAACGTGTATGTAGCCAGTGGGACATCGTCAAAGGATAACAGTGACCTGGTATGCCACGCCGGCACATGATACAAGACCATACGGGATTTTTTACTGTATCTGCACACATTTACAAGTTATATGACTGGAATGAGGTATTTTACAACTTTTAGCACTAAAGTGAACATTGGATGCAAGTTCTGTGACCACCAGTGATATTGACTCAAAAATTAATGCATCTAAAACTAAAATACGTCTAGATACATCCATTCCTACGACAAGTATTTTTGAAACGGAGGGAGTACAATATTGTTTTGTATCAAACTTCTATTGCATTAAAAAAAATACTTGGCACCCGTGGCAACTCACGGGCACACACCTAGTACTCCCTCTGATATTTTTTTCTCCTCATATAAATTTTTTTTGAAGTCAAACTACATAATTTTGATCACATTTTTATGAAAAAAGTATCTATATCTATAATATTAATATTTTACAATAAGAAAATTAAATCCATGATGCATTATGATATTGGTTTTGTATTGTGAATGTTGGTATTTTTCCTCTAATTTTTTTCTATCTTGACGAGGTTTAACTTCAAAAAAATCTAATATGCAAAATAAAAAGGATTAGAGGGAGTATATACTTACTATCTAAAAAATACCTAACGTTTCCTCACCTGTTTCGCCATGTTTCGTCAACTTTTCGTCAGCTTTTTTGAACTCCCTCCCCTTCCACCTGTTTTTTCACTCATCCTCACCTGTTTTTCATCTCAAACTTTTGGCATACCGCATCATACATTAATACTAGATGATGCCCTGCATGTTTCCATAGAAACCTTGCTTAAATGCAAATAAAATGCAAGCTTAGAAACAATAAAGAAATAAGAAGTGTATAAGAATATACAAAAAGTATTGTCAAAATTTGTAACAAAAAAGTGAAGAAAAAAGTAGTGCTATCTCCCAACATATATACTGTCAATACAATATCTAATGTAAAAAAATCTAATATGCAAAATAAAAAGGATTAGAGGGAGTATATACTTACTATCTAAAAAATACCTAACGTTTCCTCACCTATTTCGTCATGTTTCGTCAACTTTTCGTCAGCTTTTTTGATCTCCCTCCCCTTCCACCCGTTTTTTCACTCATCCTGACCTGCTTTTCATCTCAAACTTTTGGCATACCGCATTATACATTAATACTAGATGATGCCCTGCATGTTGCCATAGAAACCTTGCTTAAATGCAAATAAAATGCAAGCTTAGAAACAATAAAGAAATAAGAAGTGTATTAGAATATACAAAAAGTATTGTCAAAATTTCTAACAAAAAATTGAAGAAAAAAGTAGTCGGTACGGTGCGATCTCCCAACATATATACTGTCAATACAATATCTAATGTAATAATAACTTATGATTAACATGTATGAATTTCCGCACACACAAAAACATGCGTCAATTGGACCTCGTAAAAAAACATGAATTGGCGATGTGAAAGAGTTGCATACATAGAGTAATGCAAAAAATGAAATATATTGCTTACATGCATGACTTGCTTGTGTGGCATAGTTGCATGACTATAAAATAGATAGTGGATTCTAGCTATTTAAGAATTCCGATATCTTCGCTGCCCGCCTTGATCCATCTTCACCTTCCATTTTTTTTTCAATCAGCCAACCACGGTTTTGTCCCACGTCTGACTGGCCACGAACCAATGCCCCTTCCCGACCCCCATCCTCCTTGCCAAGTTGGTTTCCATAGCTTCCCAAACCCTTGCCACCGACAGAAGATGTGCTATGTCGCAGACTAAAAGTCTACGACCACCACCAAGCCACATCATCATGTCCACGACGCCTTCACCTTGTACGAGGATGGTTTCGCCTCAGCACACTCCTACGATCGTTGGCAGGGTGCTGCACAAGTTAGTGAATATTGAAAGTGATGGATTCTACAACCACCACATGGAGGATGCTAGGCTTAAATTAGCCGAATCCAACCCGTTTTAAGCCGCATCGATAACCGTCAGATCCAGCGCGTTGCGATCATTAGATGTAGCCCACGTGTCACTCGTTCCAACTCGCGTCTCAGTCCACCTCCACAAACCACTGCGACAAGCCGAGCTGCAACCAAGCACATGCGCACATGCCACATCCACCTGCTCGCCGCTATTCCCGAACGCCTCTGCCTTAGAGCGATCGTGGCATCAACAGAGAAGAATCCCGCCACCCACCGCAACAATTCTATCTATGTGCAACACCCGTTGCCCCCAACCCTCACCCAATGGAGCACCACATATTCATGGAGATGTTGTCCACCACCATGGCCAGTAGCTCAGAGGGTCAACCATTCAACGACAAACGAGCTCAGCTTCAGCGAGCGGTCTGGGTCCCATGCAACAACGACCTTCTTTGCCTTGTATTGAGATCCGTTGATCATTTTCCCGAGAGCTGCCACAACCAAATCAGATGTTGTGGATTTCGTGAGCACAAGAACACCGAAATAGATGACATCTTGGATGGGAAGAGCTCGACGAAGCCACTATAGAGGCGATGTTGGACTATCTGAATGGACCCCCAAGGCAAAAGATCCAAACATGGTGCACCTACAAACGCGGCAGGAGGTGAATCAAATGACCAGTGGGCTGGTTACCTCAAAGGGGACTTCTCAGGGCGCCACGACAGAACAACCCGGGGAGGGGCACGACAAGGCGCTACCTCGGAGAGGAAGGGGTGCCAAAGTCGCGAAAGAAGTTGTCCAAGAAAACCCATGCTCCCTCGACCACCACCACCGATCACGTCAAGGAGTAGGAGGAGGAGAAAAAGGTGCCCCTTATGCAGTGCTAGTCCTGGAGAGGCGCGATGACTCAAGCCACCATCAGCACCAAGCAAAAGGGGGGCATCAAGAGGGGCATGTCTCTTCGATGATGCCATTCCTGGAGCTTCAAGGTGCGTCTGCCCCGTGAAAGAGGAAAACGTGAAAGACCAACTTCATTAACGACGAGGGAGAGGAGGAGTAAGTACTCAAGTCCTGATTACTCCTTGCTTGCTTCCTGACTTGGTGCTTTGCTACCACCGCGCAGGGAGGAGGTCTTGAGGGAAAGCAAGAGGGCGCACACTGAGAGGAACTCCGAGGCAGGTGTTGATGGGAGCACGGATGGCCATCTTGGCTTCAGGGGAGGGAGTCACCAGAACGCTCGTGAGGTCATTCCTCAAGACTCTCGGGAAGAAGAAGCCCGGGAAGCTCTCTGAAGAGAACCATGGAGGGGACCAATCCCGAGAAGAGAGGCCCCTTGCACCGCCGACACAGTTAAAGGGGCTATCTTACAAGAGCAATAGTATAAATCCATCTCCCAGAGGTTCACGAGTTTTACAAGGATATGCAGGCGCTTTCATCCCTATATGCACCCCATCAAAGACAAATGTCGAGAATTTATCCCAACATTACCATATTTTCATGGGGTGCACCTACTTAAATACCGTCGAGCTCAATCTTAGGCATTGACGTGGCTCGCTGTCATCTCCCACATTTGGTCATCATCGCGCAACATGATACATGACTAAGGCGATCGAGAATTTATTAGTGCGACGAATTCCCGACTAATTCTTTAGTTTAACTTTTAGAGGGGGGCAATTTCTAACACAAATTTAATTAAATGAGGTAAGTTGGATGAATTACGATTTCAATGGGCTAATTCATGCCAGAAATGACAAAACAGAGGATATAAAATGGAATCAACTCTAAACTACACCGGACATAACCAAATCAACGGACATCACACAGCATTGCACTTGTTTATACCGAGGCCACTTAGGCCTGAAATGTTTTGACTCTAAAATTCCCAACACCTAACCAGCCAAACTAGTCTTCGACACAGTTGACCTTGCACACCATTACCACTACCAATACTTGGATACAATTGCATCACACTACTGCTTTCCCAGCGTCTGGTTGGCTGGCTGCTCAGTACCGATAGAATGGGATGCGGCTGGACTTGTTGGCGGCGCGGCCGCAGCGGAGCACGTTTGCCGGCAATGGGAGCTCGTCGCGGAACGAGTGCGTCGGCGTGTACACCCGGAGGTAGAACTGCTGGCCCAGGTACCTCCGCGCCCAGTCCTCCGACCTCAGGTTCCACATCCCCACGTTGTCCAGCGCGATCAAGATCGCCGTCCACGCCCTCGGGTACACCTTCGCAAACCACCAACATCAAAAACAATGGCGATGGATCATATAAACACATTGAAATCATCAGTAGTAGCCCGTAAGCTGGAGAAGAAAGCTGGAGTAAATCTTACCTGCACCGTGCACCTCGCCACCGCATCCACGAGGTTGTATCCCTTCCTGCTCCCCTCGCTCCACACCCCCTTCTCCATCCTGCAAAACCACCAAGAAAGCAGCATGATCGCACCAGAATCACCAATGGAACAACAGAGCGCTCACCATGAGTGAATCAGCGTGCAAGCGTACCCGACGACGAACACGTTGTAGCCGTCGAGATGCCAGCTCTGGACGGCGTCCTCGCCGTTCTCGAACACGACCTCCACGAAGGACCGGTGGTCGGAGTCCATGACGGCCGTCGCGTTCTGCAGCGCCGCTGGAGAGCTGGTGCCGTTCTGCGCCGCGCCGCCGCTGTGGGTGGGCGCCGGCGCGTCCGGGATGGCGCCCATCCGGAACACCCCGCTGATGTTGTAGTAGTCGGCCAGCTTGAGGGGCGTGTCGGCGTCCACGTAGGACACGCCGTTCACGCCGTACCTGAGCTTGCCGCCGGCCTGCCCCGCCGCGTTGGCCAGCCGGATGGTGCGGGTCACGTTGATCGTCCCGTAGTGGTACGACCCCTGCGGGTTCGGCCGCGGCCCGCTCGCCGTCAGGTTCGTCCTGCACGTCGGTCGGTCACCACATCATAACTTCAGACTTCACACCCAAACACGATAATCGACAGCCGTTCATCTCCACAGCGCACGGTCGAGATGAGAGTCCACCCGTACCTGATGGAGCGAGCCTGGTTCAACGAAAACTCAACGTCGTCGCCGGCGGGCACAGCAGGAAGCCGCCGGTAGACGACGCCGGTGGAGCCGGCGTAGCGCAGGAGGGCGGTGGAGTTGAGGGTGAGGTTGGAGAAGCGGGAGGAGACGACGACGTGGTATCCCCCGGCGGGGCGGTCGGCGGTGAAGAGCACGGAGAGGGACTGGCCGGCGTGGACGTCGAGGGAGGTGTAGGCGTTCTGCACCGTGTTGGTGCCCTCCACCTCGACGAGCGTGACATTGTGGTCCTGGATCATGAAGTTGAGCGTGCTGCCCAGGCCGACGTTGGAGACGCGCATCCGGTACGTCTTCCCTTGCTCCACCGTGAAGTTGGCGCCGCCGTTGGCGCCCTTGCCGTTGATCAGGACGGCGGCCGGGGGAGGCAGCTGCTTCCCGGCGTCCAGCATGGTTTGAAGAGCCTGGCAAGCAAGACCAAACCGGTCAGTTACACAATGCCAAAACTGAAAGGAACCGAGACCGACATGGAAATGCATTTCGTGCAAGCCAATATATGGTAACCTTGTGGGTGGTGTTGTGCCAGTCGCCGATGAGGACGGTGAAGTCGGCGGCGGGAGGCGGGAAGGGGACGGGGATGCGGGGGCGGCTGTTGACGCGGACGGCGCCGAAGCCGCCGGCGGCCTTGTGGAGGGCGAGCGACGGGAAGTAGAAGAAGCTGCCGATCTGGTCCTTGGTCTGAAGGTGGTACGTGTAGTTCTGGCCCGGAGGGATCGGGCAGTTGGTGCCCGACACTCCGTCCTGCCACGAGTTCTTCCTCTGCTGGATCCCGTTCCTGTTGCATGCATCCCATGAGAGTTACAATGTTAATTACAGTAATTAATTTTGCTCAAACTTTTTTACTGTTGCATTTGCACAGATGATGGATAAAAAGTAAGTACAGTATACGTGATTAGATGAAAATGCTGGCGGTAACCTATTTCTAGTAGCCGAGATATCCGGAAAGTTTATATGGCACGGCATCTATGTTCCATCAAATTAGTGATATAACCAGGAACAATAGGAGACATGATGATGCGTGCACTCGAATTATACATCACAGATCACACTATTCGTTCGTTGCATGCGTTTGCAGTTGCCACTAAAGGAATTTTGGCATGCATCTATTTTTGGTCAGTGACTTGCTGATCGGTGGTTCATGATTAGATGCATTGCACTGTCAAAAAAGAAAGAAAGATTAGATGCACTGCATAGCGTTCCCGGACAGCAGAACGAACGCTGCAGATTCCTCCTCAAAAAAACGAGAAAATGATTAGATGCGTTGCAAAGCTGCTTAAACCCGAAGACGCGCGCTGCACGACTTGTTAAAGCGCTAACTCACGGTGACACTACACGCAAACGAAATTCCCCAACCGCTTTTTCCGATCCATACGACACCATAAAATTAATGCAGATTACGATAGTTCAGAGTAAGCTGCAACCGATCGGAAGAAGTTCAGAACCAAGAACAGATTAATGCAGATCGAACTGAACTGAACTGAACTGGCGCAACTACTACTAGTAAGCTAGTAAAAACTTGCCATGAAAGAAGGAAGGGCTCGGGCAGCTTGTTGCGGACGTTGATGATGAGATTGTCGTTGGTCTGGCAGTGGATCTCCGGCCCCGGAAACTGCCCGTTGATCAGAATACCCTAGCAGCAGAGATCCAAAAGCAAGCACGGTCGCAGTTAACATCAGATGCAATCCAGATCAAACCAGCATAGTTTCACCACGTTTGTACCTGCTGCGGAGCTCCTCCTCCTAGGGGATTGATGTCGCCATAGGTGACCTCCCAGTCGAAGAACCTGTAAGGGGCCTCCGCCTGCGTGGCGAGGAAGAGGGAGAGGACGCACGCGAGGGCGATCATCGCCGCCGCCGCCGCCGCCATGTTGAGCTCCGATTGGCAGGAGACGAGAGGAAGACGAGACGAGAGGAAGACGAGACGAGAGAGAAGAAGAGATCGATAGATGGCTCCGCGGGAGAAGATGGATGGCGGGGTGGCCATTTATAGATGGAAACCCGTTCTGTTGGGATAACAACACCTCGAAATATTTTTGAATCTGTTACGATGTGCGTGCAGGGTTTGTTACGCCCGCGGCGCGCCATGCCAGCCTGGCCGGCCCATCTGTAACCGGGCCCACACACACTTCTAGGCGGGCCTGCCCTTCAGGCCGACCCATCTGGAAGCCCACACACTTCTAGGCGGGCCTCCGGAGCAACCCATTGTAACAGCAACCTGGCTCCTCTCTCCTCCCGCGAAAGTACCGGCCACCGGAGGAAACAATCGCCACCGGCCCCCCTCTCCCTCGTCTCGTCGTCGGCGCCGGAGCGGCGGCGAGGATGCCGTTGTGCGGGGAGAGAGACCCGACCCAGGAGGCCGTCAGGGTCCTGTCCCAATCGCAACCCCAGCGCCACGGCTCGCACGGTTCGTCGTCGTTTCGATTAATTAGGTTGCGGTCGGGGGGTTCCGGTCGCCGGGGTATGAATGCCTGACCGGGGGCCTGGGGGATTTTGACCGCAGGGAGGAAGCCGTGGAGGTGCGTCAGGTTAATCGTGCTGCTGCTGCACGCGCTCTTCATCGGCGCCGTCTTCCTGCTCGATCCGGCCCTCCAGGGCCAAATCCGCCAGGATAAGTGGTACCTCCTTTCTTTCCCCATTTATCTTCGCTGTGAAATGCTGCCGTCTGCCTAGATTATTTGATGGAGATCGGCTTTTTGGAGCCGATTTGCTCCTACCTCGTGCTGGCGATTAATTATTGCTTTTCTACCATTTGGTCGTGTAGTCGTGGCATTCTTTAATTTTGAAGGGGAATCGTTTTTGGTGTGCCTGTGCAGAGTGCCCCAATTGTATATGCAGGGCTGCCTGATATGGTTGAAGAATATTAGTACTGAGTGGTTACTTGTATTAAACAGCTTATTCAGAATTGATATGGACACTGGGAATTCATTAATTTATCATATAAGTATATCTTCTCTGTTATTCAGTAGCATGTTGTTATCTGAAAGAAATATCACTGGTCATCTGTCTTTAGTCTTCCAACTGAACCACTTTTGATGCCAGGTATATGAGTTTGTATGGAGCGCTGGTGCTGTTTACCTTGGTGCAATACCTGTATACGGCTAATTCGTCACCAGGGTAAATTGATGCTTCTCCATTTTACTGAACCCCAGGGGAAGGATCATTGCATAGGAATAGTGACAAGTTTTACAATGCACCTCATTTGGTCCTTTTTTTTCTGTTAGGTATGTTGCTGATATGTTGAAAGCTGGATCAGCGATGCATGCAACCTTCGTTAATACAGCGACACTCTCAAAGTAATGTCGTAAGTTCTTTTGTTTTACCTTGGTCCGATGTATGTATATTTGAAGTGCTGGAGCCTGCCGGTTGCACAGACTTACTTTGTGCTAAATAAAAAATGTTTATTTATGGTTAAGAAAAGACAGGTCTGTTCAAAAAACGGAGGCTTAAATTATTTCATGAGTCGCAGCAAAATAGAGCAACACAACCCACAATCTGCTACATCGCTTCTGCAAATGATGGATCTATATCCTCCTGGGTCATCCAGCAGGTGCACTTGTCTGAATTTGGAATTGAGTTTTTCCACTCTTTTGAGGTGTAGTTTTCAATACATATTGCCATCTATTTTCGTTATGTGATATGGTTGGATGCTTCCATTTTAATTAGGGACTTGACCTGCGGTCACTGCCATCTCATTCAGGTAATCATTATTTTTCTAAAGTTGCAGCCTATTTGTAATGTTTTTTACACTAACGGCAATGATAAATAACTGGTGAAAAAAAAATCTGGAGGTCACCATCCGGCAGACTAACTGTCTTGGAATCTTAATGTTAGCACTTATGGCAGAACAATAAAATTCTCTGGAATTTTTTAATAGAAAAGAAATATCAGTCAACTTATTGTTATTGGTATAATATAATATATGGGTCATCTCAAGCATGGACTATCTGTATTGTGCCTCAGATAAACTTGATTTAAAGATCAGTAGAAAGTAACTTAGCAGATCTTGTGTTATTTCCAATATGTTTGCTTACTACTATGGATTATTATGACATGTGCTTACTGTTCTTGTTTCCATACCTATGAATCTGTACTCTAGAGGGGTTAGGGTATGTTGTTCGTGACCAAAAATGTACCGTACCGTTAATATGGGCATGACTGAAACATTGGTCTTTGTTTGGATGGTTGTCAATTTTTTGACATGTCGATGCCCCTTTGCCCCATTCTAGTTCATTTTTCTTGGCAACAGTGGCCATTACCAAAAGTTTCTCTTGCCAGTTTTTTTGGTAGGGTAAGCTTGGTGCAAACCAAACACAACCTTAATGTATGACAGCACCAGTGATGGCCTAATGGGCAGTACTGTGTCAATTATGTTATTCTCCTTCCTCATTTACCAGTGAGTCACATATTACAAACCACAAGACGACTTTCTGTCACTTTCTGCTTCATTTCGACTTACCAAACTGAATCTATTTGGCAAAATAGTAAATTATTTTTATATGGTGTAAAGAACGAGAGCACCCTTATTGACTCTGATCAGCGTAATATTAAGATTGTGATATGTGCATTTGTTATTCTCAAATATTTGTCAGATTAACTTGTGCAATATCCAATATTCTTAACTAGCACACATTTATGTTATATTGGCCATCTATTGCCCATCTTTTTTCTGTTGACTACCTTTCACAGCCACCACGCACCAAGCATTGTCATGATTGTGATAAATGTATTCTCCAATTTGATCATCACTGTACATGGCTTGGAACATGCATTGGCAGAAGGAATCATTGCCGTTTTTGGTGAGATTTTATTTTCACATTTTGCAGCATGTCTCTTGAACACATTTCATCTCAAATGCATGATAGATATTTAGTTCTGAAGTCTCGTGTATGTTATTATGTGCAAATACCGCAACATCCTTACCTTTTCCAGTTTTTCTGTACCCTGTGGTCCCGATCGTTCAACAATAAATCTAGAAGCCCCCTGTAGAGAAGTTATGTTGGAATGGATGTACAGAGTTATGTTGGAATGGAGGACTGATCTTTTACCCAATAATGAGGCCAGGCACTCATACTTTCTCTATATTAACTGTAACAAGTAGTTGATTGGTTTCAATTGGAACTACTGAAGACCATTCCCACCCTTTCCCTTAGTATTGATCTAGTGGAATTGACAGGATTTTACTTCTTTTTGCGGTACAATCTATCATGCTTTGGATTTCTTTTAATATCAAAGGAGAAATAATGAGGAGGAAAACTAATGATTATTTGACTTATGAAGTCTCCCCAATATACGTAGAATTGCAGATCTCCTCAAAGAAAAAAAGTAATGAGAAGAAGACTAGTGATTATTAGACTTACAAAGTCTCCCCGATATGAGTAGGATTGCAGCTCTCCTCCATTTCTTTTTCTCTTTTAACTGCAACGTCCTCTTAATATGCATTCTATTTTAAGATATTGCTCTTAAATATTGGAATATACATATGCAATTTTATGTTCTATTTTATGACTCATCAAAATTCTATCCAATTTACGTCATTGTATAATTGACATTTTCTAGGTGGTACATATTTGGACAAACAACTTTAGCTGCTTGGACTGTTGGTCTCTACATCCAGTTCTTACACGTGGATACGAACGGGTCCTGGTATGTATTTTTACATTTTTAGACTAGTTTCCTGAGTCCCGACTCATAGGACTTTCATGTCTTTGGTTTTCAATTTTGTTCGCCACACATTATATTTGTGTTTCAATGGACAGGTTGAAGGGTTTGACTGGTTTGATACTATTGGTGCCATTGATATTAATCCTCATAGTTTTGCTGATCTTACTGATGTTGCATACGTAAGTTTGTATATTTAAATTCACGATAGTCTGAGTTCTTTTAGCATTCGCAATCTACTATGCAGAATTCAGAGAAAAACAGTCACAGTAGCTATTAACATCAAATTAAATAAAATTTACACCAAAATAGTTATATTCTTACATGTTACAAAGTCACAAATTAACAATGATTTCTTCACTGGTGATTATTTGTATTCACGAGCTTGTGCATATCTGCAGTTACCTTGCTCTTACGAACCAAACAACATATGAAATTGCCAGACGGAAGCGAATATTTTACCTAAGGTATTAAATGGCTGAAAACTAGCATTTTTTTCTTGTTACATTTGCTTTTCAGTAGAGCACCATGATGAATCGATCAAATGCCACTTACAGGGGAGTTCCTAGCAAGGCCCATCCTTTCAGCAAAGGTATCTGCAGGAACCTCTATGACCTCTGTCTCTCTAGACAGAAGGGATATGTTCTGGAGGCAGTACCCCCGCTGGAGGAACTAGAAGCTCGAGCTAGACCCTACACCTGCCGAGATGTAATCTGCTGCCGGTGCTGCTAGTATGCGGTATATGTGAAAATACAGTAGCTTAGCTCCATGCACATAATAACATGATAGAGATACTTGTGGCTCATTGATGATGTACAGCATATATAGGTGCCTTTTCTGTCTCCCATAGAATGCATCCGGTTTAACCGATGCTGTTTGATTGATCCGAGTATGCATGTATAGATTTTTTTTCTTTGTTTATTCCTTGTAGCTTCATAAGGAAAATAGTTTGAACTTTTTCACACATTCGCTATAGAACATTGCGTCTCAGTGATTTAGCTGTCATGTCGAATGCACGACTAAAAATTCGTTCGTTCTGTATATGATGATTGTATCTTCCTTTTGTTCTTATTTTCCATCCTCCGTTATCATGCTTTAAAGTACTCCTACGTAGTCACTCATTACTCTATAATCTACATACGTAGATGTCAGGTGACCTGAAGGTTATTACAGTATAGATTTTGCAAGTTTGCATCTATGGATTTTTCAAGTTTCTTCCTTGTAGCTCCATAAAAGAGAGAAGTTTGAACTTTGTCGCTCATTCGCTATAGAATGCTGTGTCTGGGTGATTGAGCTGTCATGGTGAAATGCATGACCGAAAACTCGTTCGTTCTCTGTAATCTGTATTTGATGATTGTTTGTTCCTTTTGTTCTCATATTTTCCATCCCCCGTTCCGTTGTGATGCTTCAAAGTAGTAGTCCATTATACTCTAAAATCTACATTCGTAGATTGATATCAGGTGATCTGAAGGTTGTACATAAATTTCCAGTTTGGCTTCCAAAAACAGTACACGATGTCTATTTCTCATATAATTAAAGAAGGAAAAAAACAAGACAACATTACGTCTTCCGTTGGTAGGCAAACAAACTTTGCTTCCATATTTGATTTCACTGGAACTCGGCGGGCTTGAAGAACTGCACATGCAGGCCGGTGGCGACGAGGCCCCAGAGGTTCCCGACGATGAGGACGAAGCTGAGCCCCATGCCGAGGCAGCCCAGCGCCCAGTTGAGGCCCCACATCGCCGTGCCCCTGCCGGGCTTCATGATGGCCAGCCACATGAAGCACGGGTAGGCGAGCGTGACCGGCAGCGAGATGCCGCCGAGGAGGCCGGCGAGCTCCGACAGGAAGGGCAGCGCGACGGCGATGAGGAGGTTGATGGCGCCGAACATGGCGCGGAAGCCGGCGCGCAGCCACCACGGGCACGGCCGGTTCTTCTTGTGCACGTAGCCGGCCTCCATGTTGTCGAACACCGGCATGGCGTAGATCTGGAACGTTGTCAGGCAGTTCACGATCACCAGCAGCGTCGCCAGGCCGACCACGAGCCTGGACACGTCCCTGCTGTGGAACTTGTACAGCGCGCTCAGGATCCCGTTCGGAGGTATCTGCAAAACCATAGTTACTAGATTAGCTATTTGGTCACTCAAATTTGCTGACACTGGAAACTGTTAGGTGCTGCGCCGCCGGCGGCCGGCGTACCTGGTTGCCGTAGGCCCAGAAGCCGCCGATGGCGACGGGGTAGAGGCAGAGGGCGACGACGAGGTAGGCGAACTTGACGCCCTTCCACATGGGCACGTGAGAGGGGTGCTTCAGGGTCGACGGCATTGTGCCCTGCAAATCGATGGAGCACACACTCACTTGATGTCAGCGACTGACTTTTCTTGGTGATTCTCACTCAGTGCGGCATAAGGACATGAGGACGTCCACTAGATCGTTGGGAGGAGAGGACAGTTACCTGAATCTCCAGCACGAGATTGTGCCCCCTGAAAGCGAAGGCGATGATGCCCAGGCCGTTGAGGACGGCGACGGTCCTGTCGACGTCGCTGCTGGCCTTGGCCGGGTCGTCGTAGGACACGCCGGCCACCCTCCCCTTGCCCACGGACACCACCCAGATCACGGTGCAGTAGCCGACCGCCGCCGTCGCCCCGACGAGGGAGACGCCGGCGATGGAGTTGAGGTTGGGGAGCTGGGACAGGACTACGGCCACGCAGACGAAGATGACGTACCACTCCACCATGGTCGGCGGCCGCGCCACGCACGCCGGCCCGCACGCGATGCTGAAGAGGATCTTCATGCTCCCGCCGCCCACTATGATGAGCGCCGTGCAGGTCCCCGCTGACAGGTACATCGTCGGCAGCAGCGCCAGGATCTTCCCCCATCTCTCACCTGTTCAAGGCAAGGCCATGGTTTAATGGTGAGCGAGTGGAAGTGCAACATGTTTGAGAGAAGGAAGTGAGGAAGGGTTTATGGGATGTACCGAAAACGGTGGTGGCGAGGTGCATGTAGCGGCTGTAGCGCGTGCCGCCGGCGACGGGCTCGTGGAGGTTGACGAGCAGCCGGAGCGTGTAGAGCTGCCACACGAAGGCCACGGTCAGGCAGACGAGCGCCCACGTCCTGCAACAAGAAACCAAAGTTCATTGCTCCATCCAATAACACTACTAGCTAGCTCTGTAGCATGGTGAATGAGTGGAGTAGGTAGGTGGCATGGACATACCATCCGAGGGAGGCGAAGGCGGCGGGGAGGACGAGGGCCTGGAAGCCGACGCCGGAGCTGAGGTTGTGGAAGGCGGCGTAGTAGGCGTTGCCGCTCTGGGAGGCGGTGATGGGGAGCCAGGCGTCGCGCGGGTCGGCGAGCTTGGTGATGTGGCCCACCTCCTCCAGGCACCCCTTCACGCTCGCCACCGCCTTCTTCATGGGGCTGGCCAGCGGCGACGTCATCGCCCGCAGCGGCGACCGGCTGGGCCCCGTCGGAGACGGTATCTGCGACGGCGGGGCCATCACCGCCGGCCGCGGCGTCGGCGGCGCCGAGTTCACCTCGCTCGTCATGCCCGCTCGCTCTCTCCCTCCCTCCGGTGTACTATGTGCTCGCTAGCTGTGTACGCTCTACGCTGTACGTGCCTCGCCGGCGAAGTGGCAAGGGAGGGAGCTCGGTTGGTCGGTTGCTGGTTGATTCCGGCGAGGCTCAGCGGGGCGGGGTGGTTATATAGGCGGAGCGTTGTCACGCGCGTCGTCCGCGGTTGGTGAAGCTCGAGCTTGTTGAGCCGTGGAGGGAGGTTTCGGTGTGGACGCCGCGAAACCTGGGCGAGCGCGTGACCTGTGAGACCGGGACTGATCGCGGCCATGCATGCAATGCACAGCGGCGAGTGAGTGAGTGGCGACACGATCATACATACGATCTCGACTCCTCGAGTGCATTTGCTGGTCATAATTAATGTTGTCACTGACACTACGGCAGCGTGCGTGCCGGAGCTGTGCCACCGGTCGGTCTTTCGGTGGGATCGTCTGGCCTGCCGGTCTCACCTTTACATGGTCGTCAGATAGATGGATGGATGTTTATCCGGTGGCTCTCACCTTGGCTTTTGGGGTGCGGAAGCTGAAGGGCATTGCATCATCTTTTTTGCCATTTCCAAGTGCAAGAAGACTCTCTCTAGTCTCTAATGCTTGTCTTGGGAGATCCGAAACGAGAAGAATGCTAGAGTTTTTCGTAATTTTGCATCTTTAACTTCAATTTTAGTTGGTAATATCAAGAGGAAAGGCTAGGCTCTGGTGTATCGCCGGGGCGAAATATTGGGTGGCGCGATCATTCCTGAAGGGTATTTCGTATATGGTCTTT
Organism: Bromus sterilis; assembly: GCA_950022295.1. NCBI lineage: Eukaryota > Viridiplantae > Streptophyta > Magnoliopsida > Poales > Poaceae > Bromus > Bromus sterilis. The sequence continues at coordinate 15,789,407 of OX465596.1, forward strand.
TAGCTTTGGCCTTGTACGTATATACTCTTTCTCTTCGCAAGTTGGAACATTATTTCTATCTCATGTTTAATGAGACAAAAGTTATAAATTTAATATTGAAGATAATGATTGCTCTATATATTTGAATAATATGATTTGTGGGTTGGTATCCGTTGTAAACATGTTATAAATTTTAGATCTTGAAGCTAAAAATTTTATATATAAATGTAAAAAAGCTTAAGCCTAATGATTTGAATACAAATTACTTTTAGCATTGTCGACTTGATAATAGTATAAGTGTGAAACACATGAAAAAGTTTCATGATGCTGGACTTCTAAGTTCTAACTTTGTTTGATTTGAATCATTTGACGTGTGTGAATCATGCCTACTCGACAAGATGACCAGAACGTCTTTCGCAAAGAGTTGTGAAATAACATCCGACTAGTTGAAACTCATATATACTGACGTGTGTGGACCAATGAACCGACTGCTAGATGCTCACGAGTTGAGCATATATGGATATATGTTTATTCTTGCATATTGCTACAAGAATGCAATTTTTGTGTAAATTTGGTCATTTTTTCTAGTTTGTAGCTTTTCATTTTATTAGTCCTTAAAATAATATCAATGCCACTAATTTATCTATATTAGACAATATTTTATTTTGATTTGTTAATAGCACCAGTTTTCTCGTTGGGTGTGGCACACAATACAAAGAGACAAATAAACGTAGACGATATGGTGTTCCGTGTAACTTGTGACATTTTACCTTCTCTAAAAACTTTCAAAGAGTATAGAAGCTCTTGTTCTTTCATTGGAGCTTTGCAGAGAGTTTCTTGAGGGATAAATATACTATTGATAGTAGGAGGACCAAAAATTGGAGCGTAAACCTTTCATTCCATAATATATAATGTTTTTGTATGTTGCTTTAATTTACAAAAATATTTTACATTATAGAAAGGAGGGAGTACATTCTAGGATATATGCATGTAACTATTTTATCTACTCGCCCAATCTATTAACTGGAATATGAGGGTAAAAAAAAGGATGAATTTATCCCTCCGCCCAAAATTACTTATCTTAGAAATAAATGTATCTAAACGTATTATGATTTTGAATACATCTATTGTTATCAATGTTTTGCAATAAGTATTTTAGAAGGAAGGGAGTACGTACCACTGTACCAGCTGCATGGCTGCATGGCTGCATAACCGGAATCGGTCTCCGGTTGTCAATGGTCGGCCGATCGACCGGTTCTCCAAGACACCACTAGAGACAGGACACGATTCAAGTGAAGACGCATGTGTCAGCTTTAATTAACCCGGAGGCTAAACGTGCTTCATAGTTGCAAGTTACATTTCAATAGTCGTCTTGTCGCAAGTCATCAGCAGCTAGTAGATGCAAGTAAAAAATCACTCGCCCCGGCGGCTCCACGTGCTGCATGTCGGTTGTCAAAGAAAAATAATGCTAATACCCAAAATAAAAATCCAATCATCTGACCCTTAGCCATCTTTTTTTTTAAATAAGGATTTGGACTTATGTCCAGCGATCACAAGAAAAGGCTTTGAATTTATGTCAAATGTTAGTACAATATACAAGGCACATTCCAACAAAAGAGGTCATTAGAGTGAAACAAAAAATCAAGCTTTCAAACGAACCGAAGAAAGCTACGTACCAACTATCTGCTTTTTTTTACAGGTGTCTGTTTTGTTTTGACTAGAATGTAACGGTGTATGAGCATTGTATAGTACTATTTGCAATAATAATACTGTACAATGAGCATTGCATAGTGCCGATTAACATGAATTTTCCATGAAACACCCACCAAAAAAAACATCCTTCAGCCCGTTATGACATCTAAACTTCATTCTTTTTCTTTATGACATTTTCATGGGTTGTAGCCACTAAAAGCGTTATGTGCGACATGAAAATTCTTTCTTACCCCTACATTATCGTGCTAAAAAAAATGCCCATGTTGTCACACAAAATTCTTGCCGATTCCCTTCGCTCAAAAAACAGAGAGGCGGCAAGGGTTGTTCTATTGGCGGTGACTGGAGGCGAGGACGGGCACGACGGCCTGCGGGATTGTTGGATCCGGGACCTTCGGCGCGGGGCGACGTAGTTCGGCGGCGGAGGGTGGAGCACCATGAAGGAGGAGACAGGGCGGCGGCTTCCCAAGCGGCGACGGCGGATGCCGAACAACGGAAGGTGCTGGGGTATGTGGTGAATGGAGGCGAGGATGAGCACGGTGGATGGCGAGATAGTAGGATCTGGGATCGTCGGCGAGGACGAGCACGGTGGATGGCGAGATAGTGGGATCTGGGATCGTCGGCGAGGACGAGCACGGTGGATGGCGAGATAGTGGGATCTGGGATCATCGGCGAGGAGGAGCACGGTGGATGGCGAGATAGTGGGATCTGGGATCTTCGGCGAGGACGAGCACGGTGGATGGCGAGATAGTGGGATCTGGGATCTTCGGCGAGGACGAGCACGGTGGATGGCGAGATAGTGGGATCTGGGATCGTCGGCGAGGACGAGCACGGTGGATGGCGAGATAGTGGGATCTGGGATCGTCGGCGAGGACGAGCACGGTGGATGGCGAGATAGTGGGATCTGGGATCTTCGGCGAGGACGAGCACGGTGGATGGCGAGATAATGGGATCTGGGATCTTCGGCGAGGAGGAGCACGGTGGATGGCGAGATAGTGGGATCTGGGATCGTCGGCGAGGACGAGCACGGTGGATGGCGAGATAGTGGCATCTGGGATCGTCGGCGAGGACGAGCACGGTGGATGGCGAGATAGTGGGATCTGGGATCGTCGGCGAGGAGGAGCACGGTGGATGGCGAGATAGTGGGATCTGGGATCTTCGGCGAGGACGAGCACGGTGGATGGCGAGATAGTGGGATCTGGGATCGTCGGCGAGGACGAGCACGGTGGGTGGCGAGATAGTGGGATCTGGGATCGTCGGCGAGGACAATGCAACCCGGCGACGTCGCACGGAGCTCTATGACGGGCCATGGTGTTGCTGCTGGGGCATGAGGAGGACCTACTGCCGGTGGACGACCAGGTGTCGGCGGCCTGCAGAGGACCTGCCGACGGTGGCAACAATGGGGCACTAGCGGCATGTCGGTGAGCGGGGACCGCGGCGGCCAGGGGGCATCAGCTCAGCACGGGATTGGTAGTTTTTTTCTGAGTTTTTGAGGTTTTTTGGGTGGAAGTTTTTATTTTTTAATAATAATCATATCACATAATGCATGAAGGGCAAAGTGGACTTCTTATGTTGCACATAATGATGTAAGTGGCTAAAATTGATTAAAATGTCAATAAAATGAAGTTTGATTGTCAAAAAGAAAAAAAAATATTTTTCAAGGCCAAGAAAGGAAAGAAATTTTAAGGAAGGGCCAAATAAAAAATTCCCTCGAGGAAATATGGTGGTTTGTTCGAACCGATAAACATGTCGGTCCGTCAAAAAATCCGCATATATACGAACCGACGGCGAGATAGCGCATCTGTTAGAGTTGATCCTATCATCGCCCCCTTGTGGACCATAAACTTGTGTGGTTACTTCTCCCCGCCTACTGAATTACCTCAACGAATTCTCCTAAAAATAATAATTTAGTGCAACGAACTAAAGTTCAACTGCTGTCACAACATGGCAAATCATTCGGCGCATCACGTACGTACACTTGGGTCGCCGACGGTCCATATCAACGCACTAATGGCTGGAGGATATGCAATATGCATGCGCCCACTACATGCGTCCATATCACACTTAGGTGGTCGAGCCCAAAGTTTTCAGCGTGTAGGTGCAGCGATTTTCCGGTTCCATTGACTAATAAATCTGGTGCAGAGATTATTCAACGGCGAGCCACAGCAGAAAGCATCGCACGACTTTAATTAACGATCGATTTCGCCGCAAAGGAGAGGTTTTTGGGTGGTACGAAATACTGGAAAGTGTGAGTGGTTACGTCTGAATTATGATCAAGGAGAGGAGGATTAGAGGACAGACAAGACCCTTGGGTCAAGAAGATAGATGCCCGCATTAACTATTTCTTCCTGCAATCTGATAGACAAGGCCCCGATTATTATTATCCCCATTAATTGTCCATGGACGGACATCAAGCGCTGCAAGTGGCTAGCTTATTATCGCTCGTTTTTGTGATGGTAAGTACTCCCAATCTATCATATGCCCAAGTTGATTTGCAGCCAGCAATCTATAATCGCATCGAAGCGAAATGATGACGTCTAATCGATTGGTCTCGAGTCGATATCAAACCGGGGAATTGGGAACTATAAACCATGAGTGAGTGAGACCCATGTTAATTACTATCTGAAATGGTTAGAAGAGAGTGGAGCACTAGCTAGTTTACCAAGGAAGGCTTTTCCTTTGTGTGAAATGAATACGTCGACCTCGTCAAAAAGCGGGACGTAATCGAATGATGGAAGTCAGTAACCAAAGCAGCGTTTCTTCTTTATGGAAGACATGAAGATTCGTGCGAAGAAGGTAAAGCAGCCGTGCGCTGACATGAGCTTAGTTAGCCATGCAGACAGCCAGCCACACGGTTCTTCATGGTAGGTGGCCGCCGAGGGACTGGTCTGGTCTGGTCTACCATACCAGGGGGTTGGCACGCAGGGCAGGGGTGTCATTAGTTATCAATTTAGTTTGAGAAAAGTGTCATTAGTTAGTGAAGCAGTGTTATTCTACTCTATGCTGATGTCTTTGACGGAATTCAGAAGCGCACCAACCCTGCAGAAAGCAAAAATCAGAACCAGGGACTGGATTGACCGCGTGTTCTGTGGTGTGGTGTGTTGTGATGGGCAAGCAAAGCAATCCAGGTGTGTGTGTGTGTGTGTGTGTGTGGACTTGTCAAAAAGTTTGTGAGCTGGTGGACGGACGGAGTGGAGTGGAGTAGCTAGCCAGTGCAAGACGCGGGCGGGCGGAGTGCTCGCTGGTCGCGTGGCCAGTGCAAGACGGTGAAGAAAATGATGGCAGGAAAACGTACGTAGGACAATGGGATGAGTGACGAGAGTAGCTTTTCTCACAGGATCCATGTTTGCTGCGATTTTACCTACATGGCATCCACATGTCTATACAGCCTGCCTGAGCACATACGGATAAAAACACAACATCTGCACTTTGTTTGATTGCCTGCATACTTTCTAGTCCGACTGAAAGAATTAGAAAGCACATTGTTTAGTTATCCGCATTTTCTCCGTTTATGCAACTACACGGGTGTTTGGTTGCCAACATTTTTCACGATAGAATGCAACGACGTGATGTGGGCCGGTCCGGTTTCTGGTTTCCGCGTGCGCTCACTCTGTTTCATTAGCTGGTGCTGCGGGGTTTTTCATTTTTTTTTATCCTGTGTTTTTTTTAATAATTTTATTTTTTGAGCTTTTCCGTTCTGTTCTTCTTTAAATTTAAGGTATTTTTCTTCTCCCCTAGTTCATTTTCTTATGGTTTACCTTTCATTATCTTCCTTTTCAGTTTTTCATAGGTTTATGTATAATATTTTTTTCCTAATATACGATTAATAATATTTTTATAAATTTATGAATAAATTTGAAATATACAATTTAATTTTCTTAATATAAAATTAATATTTTCTTAAAATATAATGAATATCTTTTTATGTGTAGTGAAATAGTTTTTAGATATGGTAATTTTTTTCTAATACACACTTTACAAACTATATATAAATTTCAATTTTATGAGTATATGATGATTTTTTTATAATACACACTAAAAAGTATTTTATTTTTTAATATTTCATGAAATGATATTTTTAGATCACTTTTATAAACTCCAGCAATCATTATTTCAACTTAATATTCTAAAACAAATGCAAATCGAACCCACGTTACTTAGCAAACCATAATAGGCCGGCCCATTAGAAATTGGTTTCAAGCGTCCCCTAATGTTGTTCGATGCCAACGGACGTCCACTAGGAGGTCTCCTTTTTCACATAATTCACTTTGATTTACGAGTCCTCTTATTTTTATTTTAGTTTTTTTATTTAAACAACATATATTAACTATCATGTTGTAAAAGTGTTATACAAAAATATAAGTTATGTATAATTTTTTTAATATACTTCATTTTTTAACAAAAATCATGATTTTTATAATATTCACATTGAATTAACAAAATATTTATCACTTATTTTTAAAAACATCATTGTGTGTATTATAAAGAGTTTACCATATATTATATAAATGTACACCATGTATTAAAAAACGTTGAACACATATTACATTCATCATGTATCAGAACAGTGTGCAACATATATTACAGAAATCATGTTTATTTAGAAAAATGCTTCTCCATATATCAAAAAATAAAAAAATGGAAAGAACAATATAACCGAAAGAGAAAACATGAATATAACCCATAAAAAAAATTCAAAGAGAAAAGTGAAACAACAACAACGCAACAATCCCCTAAAAGGATCCAACCCAACTACACGTTCATCGGGTGGTGATCCAAAAAGATCAAATGGCTCACGGGCCATTGGATGGAGATTGGATAACCGTTCAATCTCCCTCGTGTGATGGCGTGAGTCTGCCGCCTGACGCCCTGCTCTACCATCGCCTAGCCACCCATGCAGTCGTGGGGAGGCGGCCACCAGCTCAAGTGAGCGCCATCTCCGTCGAGGAGGCGTCGCCCTCTCCATCAGAGGTCGTCGCCAAGAACCCTAAGCATGTCCCTAGGAGGGAACGTGATCAAATACCTCGTTGCCACTCTAATCGACGATCGCGTGGGATTACCCGTGATTGCCTCCGACGGCGGCAAGGAGGATAGGCTGAGAAATGGGATGGAGGCGGACTAGGACTAGTCGCCCTGAAGGGCGATGCGAGGAAGGGTGGGGGTCCCTGATGGTCTCATCCTTCTACTAGATAGTTTGATCCGTATATACTGTAGATGGTGCTGAACTATGTTATTATCTATAAAGCGAGGAAAACAACCTTTGGCTATGTTACTATGCATGATGATGAACCATGTTGCTATGTTTGTTTATAAACTTCACCTTTAATCTATACTGCATGCATATTTTAAATTTGATACTTCTTCCGACCTATAATAAGTATCGATCATTTAATATAAATTTTATATTAATTTAGTATAAAATACGCGATATTTATTATGCATCGGAAAAGTAAGTTAAATATGAAAAAAAAACTGTAAAAGCAAAGAAATAAGAGGTGTCAAGTCACTGCATCCGCGGAGAGGACATGATTTACTAGGTCCAAGCTGTAGATAGATGCTCTTGGCGCTGAGCGGCGAGGGGCCGCAGTCCCGAATGCAATTGGCTACGTGCGGCCATGCATGTAGCAACGATTTGGTACCTGCCACGCGTAGGCTGCAAGCGCCAGGGTGGAAGCGCCTCCCTCAGACGTGTCGCCCGGAGCTGCGACGTACGGAGCACAATTCCCTAGGGGAACGATGAGTCTCTGACACTTCAAAATCCAAGTTCTAGTTTTTCTTCCCCATTGTGGTGGCCTGGTAAAGACTTTGAAAACCTGACCATCGCAGTATAACAGTCGAATCTATTACTTAACAAGTAGCTCACCTCACACTATGTCGACGTTACATACATAGTAGTACATCATTATCTCTTCTTCACACGATCGAGCATGCAAGAATGCATACCGGAGGTCCATTGCTACCAGCGGCCTTCCTATATATACCTCTCTCTCTCTCTCAGACGGATAATCATAGGTCTTCTGTATCTTCTTGCTCTTGCAAACACTGCAGCAGCAGCAGCCAGCATCTGATAGATCTTGCCGGACGGCAGAGGAACGGAGATGAAGATGCTGGGCCGCGGCGGCGTGTCGTTCGGCGACGTGCTGATCATCTGCGGGCTGTTCGCGGTGCAGTGCATCTTCGCGCTCTACATGATGTTCCTCAACCGGCTGCTCGTCGCCGGCGTCCCGTCTCTCTTCATCATCGTCGTCGCCTGCGCGGCCTCCTCCGTCGTCGTCCTCCCCTTCGCCATCGCGCTCGAAAGGAAGAAATGGCCCGAACGCTGGAGCCCCGTGCTGATAATCCAGCTCGTTATCATCTCCCTTGAAGGGTGAGACAGAAGAAGAATTAACAGTAACCTTCCCCGCAGTTTATAGCTAGACAGTCTTCATTATAAGTATGTACTTCAAATAAAGTTATTTAGGTTTATTTTGATTGATTTTGATTTGCTAATAGCTAGGTTTCAAATTATTCAAATCTTTATTTTTTATACTTATGTTTTAGTTTGTATCATTCTGTTCTCAATTTATGTCAAGTTATCTTAATTAATTAGCTAACTCGGATCAATCCATCAAGTATTTGTGGACCACGTCATCACATAACCAGTTCCTCTGCCCGAATTGCTCCAGAGTTCAGTTTAGTATTTCCGAAAAGGAGCTCCAGAGTTCAGTCAATCTGTCAATGGGTTTAATTTGATGATGATTGACATTTACCCCTACATGGTTACTTGGGCATAATTGTTCCACAGTTCATCAGTTACATTGTTGTAAAGATTCAGAGACCAAATGCTGCCGAGCAATCAAAAACATTTTTTGCTCCTTGTGTAGGGTGTCCATATACCAAGTCTTGATGATGCTCGGCGTGGAACGGACCTCCCCAGCGATTGCCTCGGCCATGCCCAATCTTGGCCCTGGCTTCATCTTCGTCATCGCGGCCTGCCTGCGGTACTGAACCGCACCAAAATCTTAAGTGAACACATGCAACTTTCAGACTGACCAAGTAGCTCAACCAAGTCTTTAATTACCAGTGATCCTGTTTATGTGCAGGTTTGAGAGATTTGAGTGGAGGTGCAAGTACACCAGAGCAAAGATCTTGGGCACCTTGGTATGCATCAGTGGAGCAATGTGCGTGAGCTTTCTGAAGAATCCCGATCCCGGCGCGGTGCCGAAGTCCGTTCCCAGGGACGGAGAGTTGTCCGGCATGAAAATCGACAGAGATTGGGTGCTTGGCTGCCTGTACCTGCTCACTGGTGTCACGGTCTTCGCCTGCAATACTGTCCTGCAGGTCGGTATAAGCTGATAAACCATAATTCTGGTATTTTGTTTTAAATACTTGATATGTTAACTGAATCTGATGTGCAAATGTAGGCTGCAACCCTCAAGAGGTTCCCGGCGCCGCTGTCGATCTGCGTGATCACCGCCATGATGGGATCCATCTTCAGCGCCATCATCGAGGTCATCATGGATGGCAAGCTTGGCGCGGGCACCGCAGACAACGTCCCCAGAATAATCGCTGAAATTGTGCTCGTGGTACATTGTACTACTCACTCCGTTTATAAATATATACGAGATGTTTTACATATTTTAATATAAACTACGTACACACGAAGTGAAATAAATGAACCCACACACGTTAAAACCTATCTACTCGGATTATGATTTAGATTATTATTAAAATCTTATAATTATGAACGAAGGAAATACTAGTATATATGCCGCAGAGACTTCATTTTATACCAAGCAGACATCTTCGGGCACTGAAAATACTGGCAATGATGCTGCAGGGAGGCGTGGTGATCGGCATGTGCACGGTGTTTCAGGTGTCGAGCATCGGCCGCAAGGGGCCTGTCCTGGTGTCCATGTTCAGCCCCTTCCAGACCGTCTTCTCGGCGTTCATCTCCTTCGTCTTCTTTGGACAGTGGATCGGCACAGGATGGTACTTTCTTCGTCCGCAAATATAAGATGTTTTGAATTTTGTAATATGAACTAATACATATGAACTGAAATAAGTGATCAAACACACTGAAACGTGTTTATATACATCTAATTTTAAAAAGTTAATACATCTAGATACATACATTTTAGCAATAAATAATACTCCATTAGACGGTAAATGTACATTTTTATAATTGTGAACAGAGGATGCCGGTCATTAGCATTGTCATACGTATTCATTCTTCGTTGCAGCCTGGTGGGAATAGTGCTCATGTTTACGGGCCTGTATGTGGTGCTATGGGCGAAGAACAGGGAGGACAAGATGTTCGCCCAGCTTGAGGTGCCATCCGACGCAACTGAATCTGATGTCGAGAGGCCATTCTTGCAGTGTTGAGTTGGACAGAATCGCTTGCTTCTACTACATATTGAACGCAAGATGTTTTGTTTTAGTTTTGAGTTGGGATGTTCTATCGGAATCTACGCGCTGATCCTATCTACCGCTTGATTTCCCCTTTCCTTTGTGAGGATATTGTATTGTTTGGAGCGACATTAATTATGGATCGAAGGGAATACTTTACAGGCCACTGAGCAAAGGCGAGCTTCTTTTTCATTTCGGGTCTGCTACAGTGGAAGTTTTTCTTTTTTGCGTGAGTATAGTGGAAGGTTTGAAAAAAAAACTTCGCCCGTCCGCGACGTTTTGCTGGCCGTATGTGCTATAGAAAAATATTTTATTTATGATCTACATGATCGAGCCGAAAAATCATCTTGAAGGAGATTCGAAAATAGGATTTGGTGCACGCGCAGTATAATCCTTACTGTACAAGTTAAGCTAACCTTATCAGTTAAGCTAATGTATCATTTTTTTGACATTTTAAAGCTCCCTTTATTCCTTCTCTACTAAAGTAACATCTTATATTTTAAAGCTAATGTATCATGTTGTCACTTCTGGATACACCATAGTTATCCTTTCTAGCCTTATCAGTTAAGCTAATGTATCATGTTGTCACTTCTGTCTCATTGTACTGTTTGAAACAAATAGAACGGACTGCTGCTCACAGGTCCATTTTGCACTGTGAATTTTTCGAGTAAATAGCAAAAAACTACCACAATTGGGGCTAGGGTTATACAAAACCACCACTTTTCAAAGTTTTGCTAAAACATACGGAATCTTTGTAATGCATTTGCAAAAAAACCAAGTGACTCACTAATAGTTTTTTAAACCTGTTTATGACAACTGGGACCCACAAGTCAGTTTTAATTATTTTTTTCATATAAACCCCTGCAATAACAAAACTAAACTCAATCAGATCCCTGCCCCCCACCCCACCCAAAAAAAAAACAGCTGCCGACCACTGGCCACGGGCACGGCGAGGGCGAGCGCTCCGGGCACGGTGGGCGCGCGGCGGCTCTAGACGCGCGTTGGCGACGACGGTCTCGGGCGGCTCCGGGCGCGCGCGTGCGGCCCCGGGAGGCTCTGGGCGCGGGCGGCCCCTGGCGGCTACAGACGTGGCCAACGGCGGTCCAGGCGGCTCCAGGCGCGTCCAGTGGCTTCTCCAGTCGGGTCCAGGCGCGGACAGTGGCGGCTTCGGGCGAGGGAGGCGGCCCTCATGGAGGATGTGGCGACCCAGGAGCGAGCGGTCACGGCGGCATGGCCGCGGATGAGAGGGAGGGGCGGCGTGGCCATGGAGGAGCGGGAGGGCGAGGGCTTCCGGCGCGGCGGGGGAGGAAGGAGGCTGCGGCCGGCCGGCCGGCCACCTCCAGTGGCCATGGCTTCTGGCTCGCCGGCGGCTAGACACTTTGCGGATTTATTTTTTGTTATAGGGGGAGGGGTATAGTTGTATTTTCTTTTTCTTTTGTAGGGGCTTATTTGCAATGTAAGATATTACAAATGGGTCCACTATGTCGTAAACATCATTATGTGTTAATAACTGAGTCACTTGGGTTTTTTGCAAAGTGATCACAAAGATTTCGTAGTTTTTTGAAAAAGTTTGAAAAGTGGTAGTTTTTTGTAACCCTAGCCCAATTGTGGTGGTTTTTTTTCTATTTACTTGAATTTTTCCTGTGTTTTAGGTTATTATATTGTAAAATATTATATGTAATAAATAATATAATATATTGTATAAAATATTATGTGTTAAATAATACAAATAAATATACTATATTTAGGATTTTTATACGAGCGAATGTACGTTCTGAAGAATGTCAGTACGTTCTGAAGAATGTCAAGCGAGAATGTTTTTAAGGCAAACTTAGTTTATATGGAATGACAACTGCAATATACGCGCGCATAGCAACTCGCTACATTTTAATTTTTTAATAACAATTGTGAACCAGATTTACCATTGCGTGTGCTGTGAATTGTCAGGTAACCCGTTCGCACTTTCATGTATTGGACCACACGTTCGCTCCAAATGATTACTGATATTATATTACGAAATATTATGTATATAATAATAATGCAATATATTGTATACTTTTAGTTTGTATTCTAAATATGAATAATATAAATATATTTATATAGATATAAATAATACAAATAATATAATATATATCACTATAACATATTGTGTGTTATGAATAATATAAATACTCCCTCCGATCCATAATAAGTGTCGCTCATCTAGTACAAAGTTTGTGCTAACTTAGTACAAAATGAGGGACACTTATTATGAATCGGAGGGAGTATAATATATTTTACATTTCATAACATAATATATTCTAATTAGGGTATAAAAAATATAATACATCATATTATTAGTATTATTTATATATTTCTAAATGTTTGTATTATTTGTATTTATTATATAACACACTATTCATAATATAATACATCATATTTATTTTTATTATTTAAAACACAATATTTCATAGTTATATTTTATAAAATAATTTTGATTGTATGAATAAATAATGTATTTTTTCACATACTATTTTTTATTAAAATTGAGTCTGAACAAATAATTTGCACTTTCAATACCTTTCCACATCATAAAGATTTTATTTTCTCTCGATGCAAAACACTGCCATTTGTGCTAGTACATAAACATATATAGAGATAGATTAATTAAATACCTAAGTGTAAACTTGAGTAGAATATGTAAGAACAAATAATTTGCACTTTCATCAATAGTTTGGACCATGGTGTCCGTTTGAGATAACTGCACTATACACATGTTCATGGATAATTCTAAAGGCTTCATCAGAACAACATGACGTATTTTTTTAATTTACTTCAAATTACTCTTAACTTTTGCAAGCAGGTGTGCATGCCCATGTTAGGTTTTTGAACGATTTTCGATATTGTATGCATGTTTTGATATTTTCGGCCATTTATCGACCTTTTTATATGAAGAAAACTTTAAAAAATAAAAAAAGTTATCGAAAACATAAACAACTTGGCATGATGCTTTGAATTGATCATATAAGCTTGTGTAAAACATTTGGGTTCACGCTCTCAAAATGACCCTTCTTGCCTACCCGAACATTCTCCATCGAATATGGTCTATTTTTATACATGCATGAAATCGCACAAAATTTTGCCAGGAGGTGTGCATGACCATAGTAGACATCCATTCCCGGTTTGAACCAAATTTCGACACCGTATGCAATTTGTGTCACATCCAGCCATATATCGGGCATTTTTCACCTAGAAAACTCCAGAAAATGCAAGATTTGTCAAAAACTAAAACAACTCGACATGGTGCCTTTAATTGGTCATATAAGCTCATGGATATAATTTGGGATCATTTGACGGATGATTAAAATACACGCTCTCAAACAGATCCTTTTGACCTATACTCGGACACCCTTCGTTGAACATGGTTTGTTTTGGACATGCATGAAAATAACTCCATTTTTTTCCAGCAGATGGGCATGCCCATGGTAGGCATCCATACCAGCTTTGAACCGATTCCGACACTTTATGCAAGTTGTATCACGTCCGACCATTTTATCGGGATTTTTGACCAAGGATACTTCAAAAAATGCAAAACTTGTTGAAAACCCAAACAACTTGACATGGTGCCTTGAATTGGTGAATGGTGGTACAAAGCTGCTAAAAAGGGGGCCATTTCAAGGATGTCGACAAACAACATGCCCTCAAAGGTAAAGACTCGGGTAAAAAAGAAAAGCGAAATAAACAAAAGGCCATAAAATTTGTTGGGAAAGGAAAAAAGATAAGTGAACAAAATAATACACACGAATATGAAAAATGAACTTTGAAACCCGAGTGATTAGGTCTTCGTTATATGTGTGAAGCGACACGGTGAAAAGAAAAACCCAAGAAGTGGACAAGCCCACATCGAGAGTTGAGTGTTTTCTTCACGTATAGAGCGGGGTTTATGTCAACAAATTGATATGATGTTACAGAATATATAAATGTATAACTTAAAACAAAGCTAACAGAACATATAAAATAAAATAAAGAAAGTAGCCTGGAGCAACCAAGCAGGCCCTTAAAGTCAAGGAGTGACCCTGTCCCGTGGGTTAGGGTGACATCCATGTTTGATTAAGTAGTTGTTCTTAATTTGTATGCGAGGTAATTGTACTCTAGGTACAAGAACTTGGCACGTGGGTATAATTTAGTACAACAACTTAAAAATCCTGCAACGATGATCCAAAAACTTGACACTAATGATCATTTGAGGTACAAACCGCTCCTATGATGGGCACGTGGACGCGGTAGAAGTCACACGCTGGCCTATATTAAAGATTTGCAGAAACCCCATCTCAAGACCATAAAATACAGGCCAATGCATGTCCAGTAATTCAGGGTAATTTAAGGAAACCCATCTGCCGCCGCCGCCTGACACTTCTATTCTCGTCAAAGTAAAAGGAGGAGAAATTCGTCCGCTCCCAACTGTTGTCGCCGCGTTCTTGCGGCCGCTGCCATGGTGCCGGAGCCCGTCTATCGGCAGGATAGTCGCGCTCCACCGCCAGATTACGGTAATCACTTCGATTTGGTAAAGAATCTTCTCGCCATTAATTTGCAGAGGAATTTAAGGAAGATTAGTAAGGGTTTGGGATAGCAAGCTAAAAAATTGAAGGAGATGCATGCAAGATGTGACTGAACGAGTAGAACATAAATACCCAACAGTGCAAGATGTGACTATGTCTCGCATTGCAATCCCATCCTTGGTTCCTGTAATAGACACAATTAACACAACATCTTGTCCCATTAAAAAATTGAAGGAGATGCATGCAGACCACATTCTAATAACAAGTAAAACAACTGAAAAACTAAAAATTGTAACAATTCTTTCTGTACCATCCATCTAGTGTTTGTTGCACCACACTCGGTGGAAATCAAATTTTCATGTTTGCTTGTACAATGCAGGTGGTGATGAAAATTTCTTTTCAATTCACATTGAGCACAATGGTATATTTTGTGGGACCGCACAAAATCTAGATTACGTCAGCGGCAGATTGGATTGTTGGGATTACTGTCATGCAGACACATTTTCTTTACTCTATATTGAAGAATGGTTGAACTGGCTGAGTTATCCTAAGAAGGAGCACAATGTGTACTGGTGCCTTCCAAGTAATAGCATTGCAGATGGTTTAAGGCGTGTTACAAGTGATGCTGATATTGTAGCTATGATAAATTGTGCAAAAAAGAACAAGGCTTTGAATTTTCTAATTGATCACCCCAATTTCCTAATAGTGTGCAGAAAAGAGGTTATTTCTAATGCAGGTCCATCCCTTCCAAACGTGACCAGTCCTAGGAAAATTCCTACGTCAGGTATACGTGTACTACCCGATAGCACTCCAGGTGAAGGCCCATCATGCAATGTAGCTGATGGAGAAGCCAACAGTGTAGGTGAAGATGAGGATGGTGAGTATGCATGGCTTGAAGAATCTGATTCTGAATCAGAGTTGGACCCAGATTATGGTATTGTTGATAGTGATTATGATATGAGAGAAGGTGATGATGATCTATTTGATACTAATGTTGATGAGGAACTAGGTGATCACAATGTGCCGAAAATAACTGAAGATATGGAAGAGTATGTGCTAGATGATGAGCATTTGGACATGTCCACAATGGAAAAACAAAGGCTCACATATAATTGGAGGGCGTTCAATCCTCAAGTTGACATGAAGGCGCCAATATTCAAAGTTGGCATGGTTTTCGCTGATGTGAAGGAAGCTAGGCTTGCTCTAGAGGCGTACTGTGTGAAGAACAGGGTGCAGGTTAATAAGGTGAGGAATGAAGCAGCAAGGATAGAAGCTATATGTGTGCCTGGATGCCCATGGATTTTGAAAGGTTCAATGGACAACAGAACTGGTTGCTTTGTAATCAGGACATATTCTGGAAATCATACTTATCAGAAAGTTTGGAATCTTAAATCACTCACAGCAAAATTCCTTACACAGAGATTTATAGATGAGTATAGGGATAACCAGAAGCTGGATTTGAGGACATTTGGTAAGAAAGTTCTTAGAAAGTTTAATGTTTTACCTAGTAGAGCTAAATTAGGGAGGGCAAGGAAAGATGCTTTAACTCAAATCCATGGTGATGAGGCATCACAGTATACCATGCTTTGGGACTACGGACAAGAACTTAGGAGATCAAATCCTGGTTCGAACTTCTTACTATGCACCAAGCAAGTACTACATGAAGGAGAAACAGAACCAAAACAACACCTCTCAACATTGTATTGGTCATATGGTGCTTTGAAAAGAGGTTTTCTAAAGGGTTGCAGGCCAATTATTTGTTTGGATGGTTGTCACCTCAAAACAAGATACAAAGGCATTTTACTTACAACAGTGAGCATAGATCCGAATGACTGCATTTATCCTATTGCTTTTGGCATTGTGGAGTTAGAGTCCACAAATTCTTGGGTGTGGTTTCTCACTACATTGAAGGATGATTTGAATATCATCAATACTTCACCATACACAATCATGAGTGATCAACAAAAGGTACGCAATAGTTCTTAAATATGTCAAATGACCAAAAACCATTTTTCTGACAAGAAATTTTTTATGTTTTGTACAGGGGTTAATTAATGCCGTTGGTAAGGTTTGGCCTGATGCGGAACATAGATTTTGTGTTCGACATATGTGCCAAAATTATAACAAAGCGGGTCATAAAGGAGAAACTCTAAAGAATGACTTGTGGGCTGTTGCAAGATCAACAAATGTTCCAAAGTATAACGAGAATTTGCAGAAACTAAAAGAGGATAGCTTTGATGCGTACAAATGGACCGAGAATCACCCCCTTAATTGTTGGATTAAAGCATTCTTCAATGATTTCCCAAAATGCGACATTTTGTTGAATAACATGTGTGAAGTCTTCAATAGGTCAGTTTGGTTTCCCTAATAGTCGTTGTTTATTATAATCTTTGTTGTATCTAACAGTTTTATCACTTTCACAGTTACATTCTAGATGCGAGAGAGTTCCCTATTCTTTCCATGTTGGAGAGTATATTTCTAAAGTTAATGAATAGAGTGCAATCAAAGAAGAAAGAAGCACAACAGAAGTGGTCCAGTAGTAGATTGTGTCCAAAAATTCAAAAGAAACTTGATAAAAGTGTTGAGTTTGCTAAAAATATATTCCCTACTGAAGCAGGTAATCAAGTTTTTAGAGTGTTGTCAGGAGAAACTGAATATGTTGTGGAATTGGGCTTGAGGTCATGTGATTGTAGAAGGTGGCAATTGTCTGGCATACCATGTGGCCATGCAATTGCTTGTTGTAGGTCAGAGAGGATCGACCCTGCATCTTTGGTACATGATTGCTACACTGTTGATACCTACCTTCAGGCTTATGGCTACTTAGAGATAGATCTCACTGGGAGAAAATGAATGGGGTTCAAGTGCATCCACCCATATTCAAAAAACAAGTTGGTAGACCAAGGAGAAACAGGAAGAAAGACCCAGAAGAGAAGATCAAACATGGTGCTAAACATATTAGCAAGCATGGAGTGATCATGCATTGTTCCATATGTGGTAGGGCAGATCATAAAAAAAAGGGCACAACAAATACATGCAGAATCTAGCTGCAAATCCTGAAGTACAAGAGGAAGAAGTAGATGATCCATCAATTCTACAGGTATGTAGTTATTGCATTGTTTACACTGACCCTTCAACATATCTTTGCTAACTATAACTATATATGCAGAACATAATGCCCCACAGAGTAGAACCTAGACTGGATTCAACAAATGTACATGGAAGCATGGTTTTCAACATGGCGCACCAGGTAACTAACCTCTCATGTGTACAATACATTATTGATAATTTTTGCATGTGTGCTATATTATTTGTTTTACAGGAAAGAAACTATGTAGTACCTGATAGAACATACGGTCCTTTTCCAGAAGAAAGCTCATTTGTAGTTGCTGCCAGGGCATCAATTCCACAAGGCAGGGGAAGGGTGACCACATCAATGAGTAGAGGAAGGGTGAGCGCAAGACCTAGGGGCAGGGGAAGGGGCACAATACAACAAGCGGAAGGGTTTCATGTTAGGGGAACGGCTAGTAGTGCAAGAGGGAAAAGGAGTCAACCAGGCCAACCTGGTTCAAGGGGACAAACTAGGACACGAAGGGCTCGAAGAGGACGGGCAACTTCTATTGATGCCGATGTGCAGGAAAATCCGTTGTTCAACTTGATGTTCGGCCAGGATGTTAATGCCGATGTCATTCTTGATCTCAATGTACCACCACCGCTTGATCCCCACGCTGCAGAAAATCAGTATGAAGAAATTCAAGTCACTCAGAATGCACCTGGAGAGTGAACTTACTAGTTTGGTCTCACCGTCTTTTCCTTTACTATGTTATGAACCGGATTTGTGTCGTTTTACGAACTTTGCTTTGATTTTGAGAACCTGCCAAACGATGAAGTTATTCCTTCTAGACAACACTATGCTATGATTGTGTGAATCTATGAACTATGCTTTGATTTTGATGGGTTGCCTGATGTGAGCATCACTATGTTGTTTAAATTGGTATTTTTGAATGAGGTTATATGATCGCCTCATATTATTTTCTGGATGTATTTAATTGGTACCGCCTAATGGAATATATATACAAGATTATAGTAGGTGATTGATCTAGCACTCACCCTGCATATTTGCTAGCTCCTTCTCCCTTTGTTTTGAAACCTGATCAATGATTTAGAACGAACATACATCAATCACCAGAATAGTAAATGGACCTCTCCATCCAATAGATGTACAAATCAAACTAGTACAGTAGATGATAACGCCTCAGCTGAACAAACTACTTACTTGGGCACTCGGCTGCTGTCCTTGTCCACCAGTCCGGCACCGGCAGCAACTTTGCCCACCACGTCCTTGTACTCTACCCTCCCACAACCGGCAGGAGGCAACAAGCAAATGCCTACCGGCTGCAAGGTCGACTCCTTTCCCTAGGCCGCGTGTATCCACAAGCACCCCTGGCCCCTGCCCAACAAGGACTCGCGGGACTGCTGCGGATCCGCCGTCAGTGAAGCAGGCACTGTGCAGATCGAGGAGGGAGATATTGGTGGGAATAGAGGGACCAGGGCGCTCCGGCGTGGTTCGCATATGGCGCGCTTTAGGAGCCATCACTGTGATGCTCTCTTGATGAATGCGTCCACCCACGGCGAGTACGACGACGGCGACGCACATGGCGAGCGAGTCACCGGCCACTTAGAGGATGCACGCGTAGCTCGCAGAGGAGTGGCACGCCGGTCGGTGGAGGACCCGGTCGATTTCCTTGCGTAGATCGACATCGCGGCACTCGCCGTCGAGGCGTATCTCTTCTTTCTTTGCTATTTCAGTCGTGGGGAAAGTGAGTGTCTCTTGGTTCCATAGGAAGAGCAGCAGGAGGATAAGGTAGAGACGAACGAGCGGCTGGGTATTTTCTGTTTTGATTTTTTTTAGGAGAAGAAAAGGAGGGCAGGCGTGAGCTGCTGCGAGGAAACGAGAAGCATTAAACGTCTACCATGAGGGGTTTTCTGTAAATATATTGATGATCTTACCCATGTTTTTTTCCTAGGTGGCATCCATGTGGCGGCGAGAATGTGATTTGTACCTTGGATGAACACGATAGCCAAGTTTATGTATCTGAGATGCATGTTTTTCAAGTTTTTGTATTAAATTGATCCCACTTGTCAAGTTTATGTATGTACAATGCAATTACCTCTTTGTATGCGGATGAACGATATTTTACCATGCTAGATTTGTCTTTCTTGCTGTTGCAGTCTTGCCTATCTGCTTGACTAATGTCTGTCTGGGACTGCTCCACTTTATCTTTTTTGGCTCCGCTTCTAATTTTGCTAGATAAAGAGGAACATATTAACAAACTCTGCTCTAGATAAAAGGTGGAGTTGATGATGAACTCTAGGTGTTTTATGGTTCACTTGAAGAGATACTTTAGAAACTTTAGTTTTTTTTGGAGTTGTTCTATGATGAAGTTGGTGAAATTGCGTTAGCTTTGGTAGGGTGGATCGGTTCCAAATAGATCCTACGTGTAACAAAATCAGCTATACCAGGACACTATACTCAAACAAATGGTGAGTGACGAAATTCAGTACTACTATACTTAATAAGGGATATTCTTTTGAGTCATCATATGAGTCCCTCCGTCTCAAAACAAGTATATTTCGAGCATATGTTGGAGGGATGAATGCTACTATAAAATTGCATATACATACCCATATCGAAAGTGGTAGTAACATATAATAATTATACTTTAAAAATACATAAATTAGAAAACCTACTAGTGCTAGGTGGTCCATGAACTAAAGGTGCACGTGTTATGTGACAAAATTTTAGTATTGGAAGTGCGCTTGTTTTAGGACAGAGGGAGTAAGAAAGCCTAGACCATTTATCATTCTTAAGGTAGTTTCAACGAAATCACTAGTTTAAAAGTACTCGTAGCAACGAACACCGCGAGGCCTTCTGCATGCGACGTATGCGCACTACTTGTCGCGCTCTAAAGCTTTTTTCGTTTTTTCTATTTTAAAGACACGAGCGTCTTTCGCGCATACACGATAGTCCCTTTCAAGGAGGAATGATAATGCCTTTTACGGAGGCACGACAGTGCCTTTCACGGAGGCACATGACGCGTCTCCCGCAGAATTAAGGTCGTGCCTCTCATGATAATAAACTCGTGCCTCTTCAAAAAAAAATCACCAAAATGTAAAAAAACCCACGCAAAAACCAAAAAACCAAAAAATAAACAAAGAGAATCATTTTTAAGCACCTAAAATGCACGCAAAAAAAAACAAGTTTCCAAGGGAAGCATTCAACGCGTAGCACGTGACGCGCTGTGAACACATAAAAATGGATTTTTTTTAAATAATACGTTTTTAATAATAAAATCAGTAATAGCACGCGATTTGGAAAAAATTGAAAATTAGGTCGTTGTCGGCCGTAGTAGGGACGAAAGCAAGTGATTCGGCCCGGCTAGTGACGAAACGGGTCGTTTCGGCCCTGGTAAGGCCGAAGCAGGTAGTCGGCTCCAGCTTCGCCGATCTGCAAGGTTTGGGATGTGGCTGCCGCGCGGGCCCCACCGTTTCGGCCCGGGTACAGCCGAAACAGCCTGGATAAGGCCGAAACCGGCCGCTCCCTCCCTCCTCCTTTCTTCTTCCTCTAGCTCTCATTCTTACCGAGCTCTCTCTCTCCTTCATCTTTCCCCTGACCGTGATCTCTCATAATAGCCAATAAAAATCAGATTTTTTTAGTGGAATAAATAGAGGAGGCTGTAAGCATCAAGGATCTGGTCATGGGATAGCTTTTGGTGGCGTTTTGGGTGATGTTTTTGGGTGAGGAGGTGGAGCTTTTTTTTGCAACAATGGTGGACAATAGTGGTGTGTGTTGGTGTTGTGAGGTTAGGAGAAGCGGTGCTGCGATGGTGGTGGTGCTCTTTTGAAGTACGGCAGCGAGAAAAAAGTGTTCGCACGCATCAAGGGTAATCCCTAGTTTTTCTGTAATTTTAGATACGCGTACATGGTAATATATTTAGATACATTTTATAGATGCAACATATATTATTGTAGATGATATAGATAAAATTTTGCTGATATATTGAGTATATATTTAGATAAATTTAGTTGGCTCATTTAGTATGTTTACATATATTTTAGGCGGTATAAATTTTAGGTAGTTTACATAAAATTTATTAGATGCGAGACATTTTATTTTAAGAGGTATAAATTTTAGGTAGTTTACATAAAATGTAGGTGGTTCATTTTCGGTGGTTTATATAAATTTTAGGTGATTCATTTAGTATGTAGTATTTGTAGATGGGCGATATTTTATTTAGGGGTATAAATTGTAGGGCAGTATATGTATATATGTAGTATTTAATGATGGAATATATATATTTTTTAGGTGAGGAGTCATGTCTGAATTTGTAAATGTTGGTGTTTACTATGGTTCTGGTACTGTCCATGCAAATGAGCCGGGTGTTGATCTCAGTGAATTTCAGCACGTGGTGATACCGTTGACAGATCCAGAGAAAGTCAGAATTAGTGTGGTTCAGAACTATTTGACGGTGAATTTTGGGTTCGATCCTAATTTGTGGACCGTTAGGATTCAGTCATTATGGACCAAAGACCGTACAAATATTTGTTGGGAGTTGTTACCGCTAGATCGGACAAAACAGTGGTTGTCTTGGCTAGCATCATGCAAACGCCGAGGGACTCAACCCATCGTCCTAGTGTCCTTTGTGCCAAACCAGAATAATTTGGGACAAGATTGCGGCGGTACTGAGCATTGTCAGAGTAGTGAGGCAACGGGGCAGATGAATGTATCTGGGTCGCAACCTTTTGATCAGTGCGGCTATGAAACACATACCACAGGACAAAGTAGTCAGTCATCAGAAGCTGTCGATATTGGCGAGGCTGATGGGGATGAGCAGGGGGGAAGAATGCAGGAACAGATGGAGAGGGAAGACGAGGATGGCCTGGCGGTAGATCTAGATTCAGATGAAGATGCTGCTGAACATGATGATGAGGAGGATGATGAAGCGGATGAAGAAGAGGATGATGATGATGAGAATGACGAGGATGTGCCTATTCCAGATTCCTGGAATTTGGACATGTCGACCGTCATGACTGTTAATGATGGAAATGAATCATCGTGGGAGTATCACATGAATAATGTTGAAATTGGAGCTCAGTATAGCACGAAGCAAGCACTACGGGAAGCTGTAACGAAGTGGGCATTAACCACACAAAGGATTTTTCAAACTGACGTATCAAATAAACAATATGTGACTATGACTTGTGTTGTAGAAGGGTGTCCTGCAAGGGTGGACGGCCATGTTCCGAAGTATGACATTAATTGGGTAGTGACGAGCGTCGTGGGCCACACATGTGTCCTTAAAAATATGAGGCAAGATCATCCAAACCTAACATCAACCCTCATTGCGCGACTCTTGTTCAATGAGATAATTCAGAAGAAAGACATGGAAGTAAAGGGAGTACAAAAAGCAGTTAAGGCAAGATGGAATTATGATATTCCGTATGGGAAGGCTTGGAGAGCTAAGCAGAGGGCTCTAGAGAATAGGTTTGGTACCTTTTTTGACTCGTATGATAATGTTGTACGTCTTCTTCGCACATTGCAAGAGAGGAATCCTGGCACATATGTCAATGTCCAACACTTCACAAATGATACGATGCCAGGATATAAGATCTTGCACCGAGTGTTCTTCTCATTCAATATTTGCATAGAAGCTTTCAGATATTGCCGTCCGGTGTTGTGTGTGGATGGCACATTCCTCACAGGCAAGTACAAGGGGCAGATACTTACTGCAGTAGGTGTTGACGGGAACCAACAGATCATCCCAATTGCTATGGCGTTCGTCGAGAGTGAGAACTATGAGAGTTGGTTATGGTTCTTCAGGCATCTAAAAATGGCAGTTGTGAAGCATCTCCCAAATGTGTGCATCCTTCATGACAGACATGCTGGTATGCTGAAGGCAATTAAGAAATTGCAGCAACCTACCATGGACGAGCCAACACCATGGATTGATTTGCAGAGCCGATGGTTTATGCGCCATCTCGGCGCAAATTTTTACTCTCAGTTTCGTAGTAAGCGCCTTGTGAATCTGTTCAAAAGAATGTGCAATCAGAATCAGGGGAAGAAGTTTAAATTTTTGTGGGATAGGCTAAATGAATTTACTAGGAACCAAGTTAAGGAAAGAAAAGCTGCAGAAAAAGTTGCGCAGGCAGCTGCTGTGGCCGCACAAGTGGCAATGTTGGCAGAGGATGAGCCTATAGGTTTGTGTGACTTGCCTAGCATTGACCCACCTGGGACGAAGAGAAAGAAGGGAAGGCAAATAAAGAACTTTGAACAATGGATCGAAAAAGAGAATCCCGAGAATTGGTCTTTGTTGCACGACACACATGGTGCAAGGTACGACATCATGACAACCAACCTTGCTGAGATATATAACTTTGTACTCGGAGGTAATAGGAGCTTGCCACTAACAGCAATTGTCGAGGGTGTTTTGCATGGAACAATGACTTATTTCAGAGATAGACGACAGGCTGCCATCGAGCATATTCAGGAGAACCCCAATACATCATACTGTAGAAAGATCAAACAGTACATGGATGCGAAGATAGAAAAGGAACGATCGCACACTGTCATTCCAGTGGGTAATGCAGAATGGAGGTATGAAGTACGCTTACCGGCCGCACGATTTGGAGCTGGTAATGAGTTGAAAACACATGAGGTTACGATTGGTAATGAAGCACCTCCAACGTGTCAGTGCTCATGCAACAAACCTAGGTTGTTGCATCTACCTTGCTCACATGTGTTGGCTGTTTGTTCGCAATTGCAGATTGACCCGTTAGCTTTTGTATCCTACTATTACTCTAAGGAGGCTGTGCTCAATACTTGGACAGGGGAGATGACCGGTTTTAGAGTTGTTGGTAACTTCAGTAAGGTTAACCAGGCAGGAAGGGAATACGTTCCAGACCCGACTCTAATGAGGGTCACTAGAGAAAGAAGGAAATGTCGCCGCATCCGCAATGATATGGATGAGTCTAAAGCTGGTGGTTGTACTCGATTGTGTTTGTTGTGCGATGAATATGGACACAGAGAGAAATATTGTCCCAAATACGTCGAATCTGCACGTGGGCGAGGCAACCAAGGGGGACGTAGAGGAGGAAGAAGAGGAGGACGAAGAGGAGGAAGAGGGGGGCAAAGATCTTAGGCAATACGCGTGATCTATGTCTCAACTATTTCTTTGTATGTCTGATCTATGTCTGAACTATTTCGCATTATGTCTTAAGTTGTGATATGTAATATGTGTAGACTCTGTTATGATATGTAATATGTGTAGACTCTGTTATGATATGTAATATTGTGTGAATCATATTATGCTATATTGTCTTATTTTAATTTTAGGGTACGGATGGATCGGTATCCGTTGCTAAGTCAGGTGATAGATAGAAAACATCGTGCGGCAATTTGGGAGAAAGGTGTGGAACCACATGTGTTGCGTACACGCACACCGGCACATAACTGGAAGATACACCCTGCTTGGGTAGATCGGTATGTACCATGAGACATTTCTGCAAATATTTGTTAACTTTTAGCAGTCCATAAATATAATGAAGTTGCATTTGTTTTGAACAGGTTGTCTTGGGCAGGACTCTTACCGATTGCACGACTTGTTGAGGACACTCCCGCTGGTTGGGTAGAGGTCGAACCAGATGAGGAGGGTGAACCTGCACGTGATGTACGCCATGAAAAATCGAGACGGGTTTTCGTAGACAAGTCACTGCTCAGTTGTTTAGTCGACAGATGGAGGCCTGAGACCCACACGTTTCACTTTCGGTGGGGAGAGATGGCACCTACTCTCCAGGATGTGTCATACTTGTTGGGTCTCCCTTTGGCAGGTTGCGCAATAGGTTCGTTGGGGAAGCCAGCGCATTGGCGTGACCAAATGGATGCACGTTATAATGATGTGCGTCAGAATAATATTGCATTGCCGGAAAGTCCACACGGACCTCGAGTTTCCTGGTTGAGCGCGTTTGAGGTAAGATTGTATGTTTTTAAGTTTTCGCTTATACACATTAAGTTTGACATGTTCAATGTTAAATGCAGATTGGTCAGTTAGGATGGCCACAGGTGGAGTTGACTGGACCGCAGATTACTATATGTCTGGAGGCATATATTCTCTGGTTATTGGGAAAGGTCCTGTTCACTGATAACCACGTCGACACTATTAGTGCGAGGTTCATCCCTATTGCGCAAGAGATCTCGGTGGCACGGAACCAGGCTAACATTGTGCCGAGGAGTTTTGGTTCTGCCGTCTTAGCAGGTACGTACCGAGCTATGTGCAACTCTTGTACGAAGAATAAGGATACTTCTTCCATACTTGGTTGTCCACTATTCTTGCATCTATGGTCATGGGAGAGGCTACCTATCGGTCGACCTGACGTCGATGCTATGCGACCTTGGGATAGCCGCATTGATGCGTATGATGATGAGATGGCTACTGTTGGAAGCGTGTGGACACGTAGACAGGTAACTAGTTTATCTTGTCATGTTATTCAAGTAGGCACTTCCTAGAACTAACTAGTTTTTGTTTGCAGAGACGGTATGCGCAACATCAAGTCAGGAATTGCTACGCGTCGTTCACGATGCAGTTTGATCAGCTGGACGAGGGTGAGGTCATATGGGAGCCATATGACCCTGCTACTTTGGCTGTGAGATTCCCGGGCGGGATTTCACCCTTGTGTACGAGAGATCAAGGATACTGGTACACTAAAGCCTTTCTTATTTTCGATGTCACTGTGGAGGAGATGGCGCAGCAAAGGGTCATGAGACAGTTTGGTCGGCGCCAACTGTCGAACCCTCCCCTTAGACTACCCCGCTTGCCACAGGATATCCACAGGTTCGTAAATTCCCTACATTTATTTACACATGCATGCGTAATATATTGTAGTATATAGAAACCTAATTTCCTGCTTTTATTTACACATGTAGGATGAGTCACCAAGCAGAGAGATCGATGACAGTATGGTCGCAAACCCTGTAGCCGTACATTGCGGGATGGGTGACTGCCACAACATCAGTATGGCCATCGAATGAGCCATTTGAGGAATGGCGCGCAGATTTTGATGTGTATCTTCAGACGTACAAGCGTACAACTCGTCTACGCTTGGTGCAGACTTCTCACCCTGAGCAGATGCAACCCCCTTCTGTTGCAGATATGTATCCACTTGAGGCTATTGCGGGATCCAGGCTCTATGCGGTAAGTAACAAGCATCTTATTTTTCTTTATGTTAGGTTTGATTGATCAAACTTAACATTATCCATTACAGGCAGAGTTGATAGATGAGATTCAGCGCGATGTGACTGCTTTTACCCCGCAGCCCGAACATGTTGGGTGGTTCAAGCGGCTTGAGGATAAGCTACACAATGTCTACAACGTTCTTACATGTAGCCGCTCTACAGACGTTGTGCCCCGCCGTGAAGATCCTTCGCGCCACTCTTCCCACACTAGGGATTCACAGGTATCGGCCCCGCGTCACTCTATGCATCGTCAGGAACCACGTCCACGTCTTACGCCAGTACAGACTCCCCAACCACCACCCACTAGCCAGCCAGATCTTTCCCAGCCTGGTAGTTCATCGTGGCAGTTGCATCGACCTACTTACCATTAAGATCCTTCCCAGCCTAGTAGTTCAACGTGGATGCCACAACCAAATTACCCGTATGGGATGCCTCAATACGAGATGCCACAACCAAATTACCAGTATGGGATGCCTCAATACGAGTGGAATCCATCTGCTGCTCCATTAAGTCAAGGCATGGGGCTAGGTATGTACTTTTCACTCTTCGTACTTACCAATAGGAAAATAAAAATGTATATAGTATTAACATTGCATCTACAGGGGGGGATGCTGAGTCTTTACATGATATGCATGGCGAGCACGACATGTACGCCACTCCACCTCCGCCCGTCACACAGGAGACACAGGCACATGAGGAGGAGCCGTTGCGCGGTCGAGGTTTGCGTGACCACCATGGTCCGAATCGCTGGGAGCCTTCAGGGCGTCAGCAACGTCCTCCGAGACAGCCGCGATATCGTAATCATACAGACCAGTGAGACATTTATGTATGCGACATTTATGTATCCGACTTATTTATGTATGAGACATTTATGTATCCGACTTATTTATGTATGAGACGTTTATGTATCCGACTTATTTATGTATGCGACTCAGTAATTTTACGAGGGATTCTCAGTCTTAAATTAAATTAAATTACTTAAACTGAAAGTAAGATACAACGTAGTGCTTATCGCTAACAGTACATAAAGTCGTCAACACTTTTTTTTCCACGGTAAATTTCCGCGCTTGTCTGGCATAAAGTCATCATCACTATCTTCAACGGGCTTTGTTGATGCATCGCTTGATTTCTTCTTGTTGGATGACACTGATGCAGCACTCTTACCTGTTTTTTTTCCACGGTAAGTTTCCGTGCTTGTCTGGCATAAAGTCATCATCACTATCTTCAGCGGGCTTTGCTGATGCATCGCTTGATTTCTTCTTGTTGGATGACACCGATGCAGCACTCTTACCTGTTTTTTTTTCCACAGTAAGTTTCCGTGCTTGTCTGGCATAAAGTCATCATCACTATCTTCAGCGGGCTTTGCTGATGCATCGCTTGATTTCTTCTTGTTGGATATCTCTCGGGGAAATGGACGAGGATCGCCCATGACTGCGAAATGAGAAGAGTGAATGAGGAGAAGAGGCAAAGATGAGCTCCTTTTAAAGAACCGACGAGGCCTCAACGCCGAAAGCGTTTCAATACCTGTCTCCTCAGCGCCGAAAGCGTTTCAATCCCTGTCTCCTCAGCGCCGAAAGCGTTTCAATCCCTGTCTACTCAGCGCCGAAAGCATTCCAGTCTATGTCTCCTTAGCGCCGAAAGCGTTCCAATCAAACAAAGAAAGGGCTCGTCAAAAAGAAAATATCCACGTTGGACTCAGTAGATTTGTGTGATACTATCTTCAATTTCGCAAGCGGTTGTATCTTTATTTTACTAGTTAAATGTATCTTTAATTCCAATGTAGTTTTTTTAATTGCAATGTACTGCAATAAGTTATCAACTCGCAAAAAGGAAAAAAAACTTATCCAGGAAGCTTCGGCCTTACCAGGGCCGAAACGGTGGGGCTCGGCGTCTGCCCAGTGGAATCCCCATGCAGGTCGGCCGTGTCGGCGCCGACGGACCTCTTTCGGCCAGGCCGCTGCCGAAACAACGTCTTTCGGCCTTACTTAAGCCGAAACAAGGGCTTTCGGCCTTGCTACTGCCGACTCGTTTGGTTTAAATCGCGTGTACTGATTTTGTTATTAAAAATCGTATTATTTAAAAAAAAATCTAAAAAATTGTGGGGGCTTCGGAACGAGTACTCTAGAGCTAGTTGCTCCCTAGTTTCAACCCATAATTTTCATGAGTAGTTTCACGAGTACAGTTTTACTTTATATTTTTTCGTGTGCATTCTAGTTGGATCGTAGCCTTTTTTCCTTTTTAAGAAAAACTTGGATGGTAGCCAATCGTCTATTTGTTCGGTCAAAGGCGGATCTGGGCCCCAGGCAGCCCAGCGAGCGCGTGGGAAAATTTGTTAGCCCTCTAAAGGGAAAAAAAATTCGGCCTGGGGCGTGGGCGCACAGCCCAGCCCAGCCCAATACAACACCGCTTCACGCTCGCTAGCTTTCCTCGTTCAGTCGTTCCGTTCGTCCTTCCAGAATCAGGAACCAGCGACCTGGATCCCTCCCCCGCGGCGGCGCGGTCAGTGCTGCGGCGAGCCGACGACCCCCCCCCCCCCCCCCCACCCCCACCCACCCCTTCCGCCCTGCCCAGGGCTTCCGCCTGCTCTGGTAGAAGGAAAGGACGAGGGAGGAGCTGGCCCGGCTGCCCACCGGCCAGGAAAGGGGCGGCGACCCTGCAAAGGTATCCCCCATAGCATGAAATCTTTGTGATAGCAGCAAAAGAAAAGAACAAGGACTCATGAATTTGAATAATTCTAACTTCTAATGTATACTACGGCAAACTGGTTTACTGGGTTGGCAGGTTAATACTCCCAAACAATCTTGTGGATTCCTGAGTCTAAAAGGGGCAGAATTTGGTACAGGTTTTCAGGCCAAAAGGGGCATACACTACAATTGCATAAGAGAAAGCAGGGTGCCCAATGCACTCATAAACTGTTCCTCAAAATTGATTCAAATGCCTAAATTTTGTTTGCCACAAGCCACTGTATATGATGTTTTGTTCATTCTTCATTTAGTACAAAATCACATAGCTTTCATTGATATAATCATTATGTTTTGTTCGTACAGTGGCATGCTTCAATTCTGATTATTTATCAATCATTTGATTGCAGGACTGTGTTTGTGTTGAGTTCAATTCAAATCACGTAGTTGCTTTTCCCACTGTTTTGTTCTAAAGGTAATTTTTCGCATTTTGCATCTATTATTTACTATTTTCTTGCTATTTATGCATTGATTTGCACTTCAAAATTTGTACTTAATTGTTTAGCTTATGCTACTATTGAAGATGTAGTTATGGGAGGCTCACATCAACCAATCTTTTGATTTAGTATCATCTTTTATATAATCTATGCTATGTATCTGTTGTCGTTTGATATATCTTGCTTTATTAATCGATCCATCAATGAAAAAAATATTGTCATTCAATATTGTGTTTTGAGTTCTAATTAATTATGCAACATTGCTTCATTTTATATATCTTAAAACTGGGTTTTTTTGGGAGTAATTTTAAGCCCTAAGTTTCTCGCCCGGGGCGTGAGCGAATCCTAGCTCCGCCACTGTGTCCGGTGGTCATCTCTTTCTCTCCGCTCAATCCCTCCCCGCCGTCCTGGCCGGTGAGCAGAAGCGCGAGGGTGAGAGAGCACATCAGCACAGGACTGGAGCGTTCACTTCCAGCTCGGTAAAATTATTAGTTTAAACTTTCGTTGCGCCAGCATGGTCCAACAATAGGTGTACCATGCAATGGCCGAGTTCGTCATCCTCGGACTGACCATGTTGGGACGTGTCGTCATCTTCGGATTCATCTGGATTCGTCATGAAACATAATTTTCATAATATATTTACTTGAGCAACCACATTACCGTCGTTTGTAGTGGTGAGGGTTGGAAGTCCTTGATTGCTGGTTTGGTGAACCCTATATATTGCAATCTTCGGGATTTTAAGTATTAGCGTCCTAAATATTTTAACATATTTCAATCATAATTTAGTTGAACTTGTACTCGTCATGTCCTTGATCTCTCATGACTTGTCCTACACATGTAGTAGATAATAATTTACTCTTGTACATCCATGTGCCAAAAAGCATATCTACCTCAAATAGATTTAATATGAAGCATTGAATTTGAATAACAATAGGATTTTCCTTGCAACTCTATGTAGAACATCGTATTTTTCAGTACAATCCTCTTCTACTAATATGCTTTACCAGGAGTATGTTGGATGTACATCCTTAGGTCACTGAATATATTTGTCCCAGGTACAGTTGTATGGTAAAGCCTTAAATGAGATATGCAGCGAACTACTAAGCAAGGCACTTCATTATCTTCCATCTAGCGAGATGGATATTGAACCAAAGTCCATCATCCTCAGTGATGGGTATGATGACATTGTGGACGAGTGGATTTGTCCTTCCTGCATTAAGGTCAACATATGAAAGCTAAAGTGTGCTGGCAATAGCTCTGGTAGTGGCACGTCACCATCAAGATACTGCAAGACTTGCCGCATGTTCGGCCTTGCATCCGGAAATGGGTGAGAGCACAACAATCCTAACTTCAATGCAAGGCACACCTCAGCAGTATCATAGTTACCTTGGAGTCTGATACCCACAGCATCAAGGAGTTTATCTTCATGCCAATTCTGAATCACCCAATCAACCAACATGAGCTGATGGCCTTGGGCGTCTTCAGTCACTGGCTTTTTCCCACAAGTAACCTCAAGAATAAAAACTCCAAAGGCAAATACATCAGTAAGAGGGGTTGCCTTGCCTCTATGTACTAGCTCTGGAGCTAGGTATCCTATTGTGCCAACCACATGTGTGGTCTGTGGATCAGTGCCATGATCATATAACCTCGCGAGGCCGAAATCTCCCAGTTGCGCTTTCATATCTTTGTCAAGAAGAACATTGTTTGGTTTGACATCGCGATGTATTATAACCTTGTCCCATTCCTCATGGAGGTAGAGCAACCCAGCTGCAATTCCTTTGATGATCCCAAACCTCTGTCCCCAATCAAGGATGGCCCTGCCCTCTTTACCATACAAGTATCTGTCAAGACTTGCATTTACCATATAGTCATACACCAGAAGGAGCTCACCTTTTCGCCTACAATACCCAAATAATTTGACTACATTGTTATGCTGGATTTGCCCCATGCTTACTACTTCAGCAATGAACTGTTTTGTACCCTGCATTGAGTTATACGACACCCTCTTTACTGCAACCTCTGATTTTGATGTGGGAAGCACTCCCTTGTACACCCTACCAAATCCACCTACCCCTATCAAGTTCTTGGAACTAAATCCTTTGGTGGCGTTGTATAAATCCTTGTAGGTGAATCGGTGTGGACCATACTCGACCTCCCAATCTTCATGCACCTCCTTATATCTAAAATGTCTCCTCACAAGTAGAACAACTATAGTTCCGGTAAGTGATATGAAAAGGGCAGATGCAATAGGTAGAGTGATCTCTAGGATTCTAGATGGAGGTCTTGGACCGAGATAAGGTAGTTTGGGTAGCTTTGCAGAGTCAATGATTGGAGCTGGACTATTCATGCCAAAACTCCAGCCAAGAACACAGTGATGATGCCCTGTGCTTAAGCCCGTTGCAGATGAGAAACCAATGTGTGCTTGCTCTGTTATAACCGTTGAGAGGTTATAGGTTAAGGAGAGCAGTGGCCTCACAGGTTTTTGCATGCCAATGGGTGCTATTGTCACATCGATCCGTGTCGTGTTTCCGTCGTACTCCACCCAGGCTTGGATTGGACCACTTCCCCGGAGCTGCAGGTTTGTGAACCTTCCGTTGCTACCGTCATGGAACCCAGCCGTGCTGGACTTGAGAGAGCTGAGGCTGTTGATGTCGATGCCGACGTGGTTGTTGTCGATGTCCCCAAACTCGGTGTTCTGGACGGTGTCAAGCTCAACTGCAAAGATGTGGTTGCTTGAATTCCCGTTGTCAGTAGAGTTGAGAAGGCCCATGAATTGGGTAGGGAAAGCACCGGTGAAATCAGTGCTTGGGGCGATGAAGAAGGCGAGGCCATGGCCTCTGATGTCAGAGAAGGAAGAGAGGAGGCCGAACACGAAGGAGAGGGAGAAAGACTGCACCGTGGTGTCCCGGGAATGGCGGAAGCGAAGCGGGGACGGGTAGAAGGCATGGCCTTTGATCCTGGACGTGTCGTTAGTCAGCTCGATGAGGCCGTCCGAGGTGATCCTCGCCGAGCCGCCTAGGGTGAGGTTGCTGCCGGCGAAGCCGTTGTAGACGAACTGTGGAGGATTGCTGCTACTGATGACGGTACTGAATTCTGGTAGCAGGAAGAGGAGGATAGGCAAAACGAGCCTCATGTTCATGTTCATGTTCATGCTAGCTAGCACTGGTCAGCTGGTCATGGGGGATTAGTAGTCGATTTGTACGTGTGATGCTAGCTGCAGCTGCAGCTGCAGCTGCGGTGAGATCACCTGACCCTACCTGTGGAAATTTATAGCCAGGTGGGACACCTATTCCAGCAGTGATCGATCAGTTAGCAGCTCTCTTTCTTCATTAAATATTATGCCACATAAACAAAATACTTATGATTACGTGTTAAGATAGTGCTAGCATTAGAAGTGCCCTTATAAATAAGTGCAGATGTGTCTGTACGTTAGGCGCGTTTTTCAATGTTTTAACGTAAATGTGAACGCGCACGGAAGAAATATGCAGACACGTTGGACTTGGGGGAGTTGCCGTCACTGAAGAAAATCGTTTTCAGAGCAGTGAGGTAGCGGTCTTCATGGGTTGGCCAGTATCTCAGAAATGAGGAGTTCGCTTTCGAAGCTGCGTGTCATATGGACGGACTATAGAAGCCAAAAGGATAATCAATCGGACTGCAAGTGGGACAATACAATGGTCCTTGATAGGCGACATCAAAAGTGGCCGTGTCGATGCGAATCAACCTGTGGTTGAGTTAGTTAGGTGGATGGTTGTATCCTCAGCCTACCAAAGCTCAAATCCCAGATTTGACATTGATGCTCGCATTTCCTTGAATATATTTCAGGCTTTTCGGTGATGCGTTTTCAGTGGAAGGAGATGTTTCCGTCGAAGACGAGGTGGTGACTTCGTTTTGTAGTGCCGTGTCGACCAGGGACTTGTTACAGCCGTCCACACGGAGCAGTGGCACACAGGCGATCCAAGTACACGTACGCACGACACACCACTCACGCACTCCACGACGTACTACCACTCGCCGTTTCAGTGACTTGCTGTGACCAAGTCATGCCGTGACTTGATCAAAAAATTCTGAGAATTTCAGTGGATGTTCACATCCTAGCTAGCTATTTGTAAATTGCCATTGTGGACGCCCTTAGCTAGCCAG
The DNA here is from genome assembly GCA_950022295.1 of Bromus sterilis. Taxonomy (NCBI): domain Eukaryota; kingdom Viridiplantae; phylum Streptophyta; class Magnoliopsida; order Poales; family Poaceae; genus Bromus; species Bromus sterilis. The sequence continues at coordinate 15,823,626 of OX465596.1, forward strand.
TCATGCTCACTGCAATTAATCAAATAATACTCCGACAATGATGGGTACGAATAATCTGCACAACCGGACAGACGTTTCAAAGTCACTCTTGACTAAAATCTGCCGTCTCGCTGCAAACAAATTAGAGGCCGGCCACAGCGCAGACTGACTACACAAACACAACCACCACCTCCCTGCGTCAATGAATTGAAAGCCACCATTTCCTGCATCTCGTGGAGATCATCATATCATACAGTTGCAGGCATGGTGCATCCATCCTTCCTTCTCTTCTCGCTGGTACTGAACCTTGCATCTTCCACCACTCTCGTCACTGGTCAGGACCAGTTCGTCCTCTCCGGCTTCTCCGGCAGTAGTAACCTCAACCTCGACCTCGACGGAGCGGCCACCATTACACCAGACGGCGTCCTTGAGCTCACGAACCGCACGGTCACCGTCAAAGGCCATGCGTTCTATCCAACTCCATGGCGGTTCCGCAGGTCCCCCGGCGAGGAGGTGCAGTCCTTCTCAGTCGCCTTTGTCTTCGGCATGGTTCCTATCTACCCTGGTATATGCACCGACGGCATGGCTTTCGTGATCTCCCCCACCAAGGATTTTTCAGGTGCACAGACCTCGCAATACTTGGGTCTCCTCAACAAAACAAGCGATCGCAATTCAAGCAGCCACATATTTGCAGTCGAGCTTGATACTAGCCAAAACACCGAGTTCAATGACATCGACGACAACCACATCGGCATCGACATCAACAGTCTCACCTCATTTCAGTCCCAGCCAGCTGGCTTCTACGATGACAATAAGAATGGTATGTTTAGTAACTTGTCCCTTATTAGTAGCAGAGAGATGCAAGTGTGGGTGGACTACAATGGCGAGACCACACACATCAGCGTGACCATGGCTCCACTCAACGTAGCCAAACCATCCAGGCCTCTACTCTCAGCAACCTACAACCTCTCAACAGTGTTGCAAGATCAATCCTACATTGGCTTCTCTGCGTCAACTGGTCCGATCTATTCACTGTATTGTGTGCTCGGCTGGAGCTTCAGCTTGGGCATCAATAGCTCAGCTCCGCAGATCGACATCGCCAAGTTGCCAAAGCTACCTCGTGTTGGCCCGAAACCTCGGTCCAAGGTGCTCAAGATCACCCTACCAATAGCCACTGCCATATTCATCCTCATTGTCGGCACAGTGATAATTCTATTTGTGCGTAGACGAATGAAGTATGCTGAGATAAAAGAAGATTGGGAAGACGAGTTTGGACCACATCGGTTTTCATACAAGGATTTGTTCCATGCTACAGATGGCTTCAAGAACAATAATCTGCTTGGCCTAGGAGGATTTGGGAAGGTGTATAAAGGTGTGCTTCCTGTCTCCAAATTAGAGATTGCTGTTAAGAGGGTGTCACATGACTCAAAGCAAGGAATGAAGGAGTTTATTGCTGAGGTTGTCAGTATTGGCCGTCTCCGTCAGCGCAACCTTGTCCAGCTCCTTGGTTATTGCAGAAGAAAAGGTGAACTCCTATTGGTATATGAGTATATGTCAAATCGAAGTCTTGATAAGTATTTACATTGTGAGGAGGATAGTCCCACTCTGGATTGGACCCAAAGGTTTCAAATCATCAAAGATGTTGCATCTGGCCTATTTTATCTCCATGAGAGGTGTGAGAAAGTCGTAATCCACCGGGACATCAAAGCAAGCAATGTGCTACTTGACGGTGAGATGAATGGACGGCTAGGTGACTTTGGTCTTGCAAGGTTGTATGATCATGGCAGCGACCCACAAACAACACATGTAGTTGGTACCATGGGATATCTTGCCCCAGAACTGGCACGCACTGGTAAGGCGACACCTATGACAGACGTGTATGCGTTTGGTATTTTCATCCTTGAGGTAACCTGTGGGCAAAGGCCTATCAGTAGTCTTGCAGAGGATAGTTCGCAGATCCTTATTGATTGGGTAGTCGAGCATTGGCACAAAGGATCACTTACATATACACTTGATCCTAGGTTACAAGGAAACAGCAACGCAGATGAGGTACACCTGGCATTAAATCTAGGATTGTTGTGTGCACATCCAGTTTGCAGTGCAAGGCCGAGTATGAGGCAAGTCATACAATACCTCAATGCCGAGATGCCACTCCCAGAAATGGTGCCCACAAACATGAGCTATAGCGTGTTGCGCCTGATGCAAAATGAAGGTTTTGACCAGTATATATCCACAGTTAGCAGCAATGGCATCACCAGCAATAGCATCACCAGCAATGACATCACCACCAGCTTCTTGAGTGGAAGGTGATAATAGATAGATAGATGGCAGGCCCAGGGATAGAATTCTTGTAATTACTATGCCTTATTACACTACTAGAAGCGAATGAGTGCTTTGCTGCGCCGCTTTTGTGTATGAAAGCTTTTTTTTATACGCCTCTCTTCTTTGTGGAAGCTAAAAAAAATCTGTATATAGTACTCATGGTTCTTTTTTGCTTTATTACTGCATGGCAGACACTTATGCATATTCACGGTTCTTTTTTGCTTTATTTCTGCCGGGTAGATGACCTATGCATCTACTGGAACATGTTGTGTTTTACTTCAGTGAAAACTAAACATTTTGCAAAGATTATTCGAACTGATAGATGCAGACTTGCTTATGCCATTCGATAAGTCAACAAAATAAGGGATTAGGGATCTCACCACTATCTGCAATGTTCCATTTTTCCGTCATTCAAAATACATCATGAATCAGGCCGCTAGCTAAGGTTGTGAAAATGTAATTATAAAAACTAGCAAAGTGGCCCTCGCAATTGCGAGGGCTAGACCTGTAGCGCATTGAAAGTTTTTTTTTTATCTTATGGAAAAACACTTTTTTACATCCTTTCATTATATAGTACACGATATTGTAGACATTGGGGCATTTATAAAGGTGTAAATTTGTTATTTTTTATGGGACATTTGGGCGGGCTAGCATTTAACAAAGTTAACAGAGTATCTTAGTATCTTTTTCTATAATAAGAGTATTTTATTTATTTATCTCAATGAACTGAACCAAATGTTGTAATATTCACAAATTTGAGCATTTTTCTAACATTAATTTGTGATATGTATGTTTTCTTTTCTTGTTGATATTTTATTATAATGTTATCCACTAAATGTGTGGGCAAAGTCGTTATATTCAAGACTATTATTTATAGATTAGAGCGCAAACAAACCTGTTTGTACCTAATTTTGTTCAAATAAACTATTACCTTGCTAGTATTGTTAAAATAACATGTAACACCAAATTCTGTTAGATAATTCTTGAAATTGCATGAAGGTGATATGGTAAGGAGTAGGACTTATCTGTGACTCGGTGCAGAATTGCAAGATTGGGAAGGGCCGAATCCGACTGCAAAGTCAAATGTGTTTCTCGCAGCGACACCGACACCTTGGTTATTTTCTCGTTCCAAAAAAGAAAAGCATAATATTATGGTCCTTCTCAAGTACATAAATGAAAAATATCCATATGAATGTAATTTCAACTGAAGTATAATGTTTGTCCTCACAATACATTTGAGGTGAGAATCAACTACTAAACTCTAATTCGACTTGCTAGGAAAATGTATGAAAGTGAGGTCACTAATACATTAAACCTGCATATTGGGTACACCTCAAAACCGATGAAAGAACAACATCAATAAGGAAAGTTTAATATGCATTCTATGCACCGAGGACAACCGTTTGTATTATGTAAAACGCATTATACTTTTGTGAGGGTACATGACAACATAGGTCAACAAATAATCCTAGAGTACCAGAAATTCAAGACCGCAAGATATATTCATGTAATCATGTTGTTGCTCTATCTAGAGGTATATCCTGTTGGAAGGATATTCATTTGTGAGGAAGGAAATAGTACAATAAGTTCTGTGTAATCGCAAACCTATTGTAGCATGCATGGCCAGATAGAGAAAGCAAATAGTAATGAGTAATAAACATGAGTAACGTGATGTATGTTTGATGCAAGCCACTAAATTTGTATTCATATTTATACTTTCACCCGAAACATAACCTAAGATCACGTACAAAAAGATATGTATCCCTAGATAATAAGGGTCAGAGAAACACTAAAATAAAATAATCAGTCACTTCTCACTTGCATGAAAATAAACTTCATGGTAGAGTAACATCATTTTTGTGAGAGTTGTTAGAAACATGTTTACACCAGCATACATGAGGCAACAACTAACTATATTTTGTGATTTGGTAAAACCTGAATAAAAAAATAATACTATGAATGGTTTTCTCTCCATCGCATATTAGAAAGTACAAACAATAAAATTCAAAGATGAGTCTGAAGCTATACATGTCAGCTGAGAAAAGTGTTAAACCTAGAAGTCAACTGATGCAAGTAAGAACCTATAAGAAACCTACTGAAAATATAATAATCTTCTTCATTCCTAACATTGAGAAAAATGGCATATAGACATAAAGATGTCATGTCTCGGCAAAAAAGCAAACACCTTCCGTAAGGATACATCAAATTCAACGAATATAGGTATATTATAAATGTTTAAGTTATATTTCTCATGGGCTTTAGAATTTCTATGATTTCTTCTGCAAGGAATGCTTTAAAAAAAATTCTTCTTTCTAACCACCGAATTTCAGTTACTATATAATAATCTAAACTGAAATACTGGAATGTATAATTTACTAAATCAGATATAGATGCACAAAGAAAGAGGGGTTGTACCTCTCATTACAGCTAGATTTTGGCTATGGCTGCGTAAGCCAGCTCCAAGGAAAATCAATCAAGTGCTCAGCTTGGGTATTTAGTATTTACATCTTGCTGCAACGAAATTTGCTTCAAACTGGCATGATGTATGTACGTGCATCTGTCGTGAAACACTCTTATCGAATCGGAGCAGCATGTGATACAAACGCGATACCTATTGGGGGCACCCGATCGGCCGAAACACCACCGTGGTCGTGGCGTAGTCGAGTTGGAAAGTACACTTGCAGATACAGAGATAAATTTTGCCACTTCTTACGATCTTGCTAGCTGGTCACGAACTCACGATCCAGCTACGCTTGATTCTTATCTCAATCGCTAGCAGTTCAAGGGGTGCAGCAAAGGGAGGAGGACGACGGCTATGCGACGAGAAGAGAAGACGGAGGCTGTGCGGCACGGATCAAGTAGGCCTTAGGTCGGGGCATAGGGCACGATTCCCCTTTTTACTTTTTTGCGTGAGAAGGTAGGTTTCGTAGATCTGACGGACACAATTTCTTTATATTAGAAGGTCCACAAGATCAAGGGGCCCTATTTTCTAATTAACGTGGGATTTTCTAGCATTTTCTTCTTGTTTCCTTCGTATTTTGCTTTTAGTATATAATAGATTATCACCATCCCTAATCTCACACCAGAGTCTATAAACCAGGGAACCAGACAACTTAAGGTCCTAAAACAGAAGAGCATTAATCACCCAGATTGCCATCATGCCTAATCTCACGACAGTCATAATCAAAAACCAAGGAAGCATCAGGCAAGGCTTATACGGAGTAATTTTTCCTGTAGACAGAATCTCAAACATGATCTATTAAAATGAACAATAATTGTCCAGGTGGGAATCAAGAAACATGAGCTTACTGAATCTGGACACAAGGATGGCGTACAAATATGCCGGTTGCAGAATCAAATCAAAGGAGTCAAAAAAGAAGTAAATTTTGCAATGCATGAAAAATGGATAGATTATGAGTATGTGACATCTACATTCTCTGTGTAACAATTAGTTCTCTGAAAATTCATTCCCATGTAGGCATGCACTTGCCTGCAAGCATGATATATTGCTGTATTAGAGAATTCACTTATCCTTACAGATAATATACCTAGTTCTATCAAGCAAAAGAAGACAATGTAACATAGCCTGCAAAAAAAAAAAATGCGAGTCATGATCTAAACAGGTTGCAAAATCTATTCTCCCCTTATTGCAAGTAGTTGGTGATCTTGAAAAAATCTCGACCAATGCTTTCCATCCCTAAAAAATCAGGTCTTCACATAGTTGAGAAAACATCCAACCATTGGAAAGGCTAGAACTCCATATTTCCACAGTCACAGTACGCACCTATATATCAACCAGTTGTACGTCACTGGATTGGCTCCACTTCTCCCGCAGCCAACATTCCGTCGAACACCTTGGTTGCTTCCTCGACCTTGTCGACCATGCACCACCACGAGATCACTGTGGCATAAGTGTACTTGTCAGGGGCAATACCTCCGCGCTCCTGCATCTCTCGCATAATATCCAGCCCCGCGTAGACGCGGCCGCGGGCGCAGAACCCGGCGATGATGGTGTTGGGGCGTGGTAGCCGTCGGTGGAACTCCAATGCGCGGACGGGCTTGCCGATAGAACAGATGTGGCTCGACATGATTTTTAAGGTGGTGGTGGAGAGCGGGAGGCGGAGGAGCAAGATGTCGGCGAAGAGGGCGAAGGTGGGGGAGGAAAGGATTGGGTGGAGCGTGGCGGTGGGGATAGGGAGGATGAGGGACTTGAGCCGCGAGTAGAGGCTGAGCGAGGTGGTGTGCGGGCGGCCGACGATGGAGTCCGGGAGGAGCAAGAGAAAGATCGATGCGTGGCGAATCGAAATCCCATTCTTATTTCTTCCCGAAACTTCCCAAGATTTTTTTTTGAATTGGATCCAAAATTGACTTATACAGTGACAAATTTGAAGTCTATGTACAAGAAGTTGGAAAGAGGGTGATTTCTTTGTTAAATGTGAATTACGGAATAGAGAAAATGACTTTAAATAAATGGATTTTGGCTTTTTTTATGGGGCAGCTAAAACACAATTTGAGTCTTATTTGACTGAATTAGTCAAGTTATGTTCGAAGAAAACCTTACCTATATTAACTAATGGTGACTTCAACACAAATACGAGGACCACACAAGTATCAGAGTTCACATTAAGTGACACCTAATTGCACTTAGTGTGTATTTGGTGCGGGGACGTAGTGGGCTGGGATGGACCCAACTCAGTTTTGAGGATGCTCGTGTGTTGTAATGGAAGAATTTTTTAAAAATATAAAGATCATTTTAAAACATAAACTTAGGATAGATCGGTGATTTAAATCCGAAAATCACTATGGTTTGCGTACTAAAATAATGAATCCCAATCTAAATAGAATACATATCGGGATGGTTGGATGGATATTAGAACACATCGCGCCAACCCATTAGAGGCGATTTGATATTTTGCCACCCGTTACTTTGCGATTTGATGATTTGCCACCCCGTGTCTCAATGATGGGTGGGCCCGGGCCCCACCTGTCATTCTCAGGGGGGCAAATTATCAAATGGGGAAATAAGGGGTGGCAAAAGATCAAATTTGCCACCCATTAGGGCAGTAGCTCACGCTCATGCTCACTCTAATTTATTTTTTATTTTTCCTTATTATTTCATTTTTTCTCTTTCATTTTTTCGCATGAAAAATAAACGTTTTGTACGTTAACTTTAAAAAAAATCGTAGTAAAAAAAATTAAAATTATTCACACTTAAATTTTGTAAATTTTAAAAAAATGCTAGCACTTAAAAATATTTGCTTTCCTCAAAACAATTTCATTTATTTTTATTTTTCTTTTGCATCATTTTCATAAGATGTTGCACTAAAAAATAATATTTTCAAAACTATTCATATTAAAAAAACATTTGCTTTTATTTTTTATTTTGCATCACTTTTATAAGATGTTTGCACTAAAAATAATATTTTAAAAAAATCAGATATGAAAAATATATAAAAATCATGAACGTATTTATTAAATAGTTCATACCTTAAAAATTCCTTAAAATGTTGCCCCCCCTAAAAACTAATATTTAAAAAAACGTTCATATATAAAAAATATTTCTTTTTATTTAAATTTTCCATCACTTTTAAATGATGTTTGCATTAAAATAAAATTTAAAAAAATGTTCATATATATAAAATGTATGAAAATCATGAACATATTTATTAAATTGTTCCCACTTTCAAAATGGGTAAAATGTTGGCGCACTTACATGTGTTATATTTTTCACACATAAACTTTTTATAGTCTGAATTTTTATTAAATAATATTTTTTCTAAGTGAAAACTATTTTTCAAAGTGTAAACTGTATTTTTGTATGATATAATGATGCGTGTGCACGTGGTAACGACACTGACCCGGTAGTTAGAAAAAAGACCAAGGCCCAAATGTGGTAGCAAAATATTTTTTATTATCCTGCTTCAGTGGGGCGCCAACCTCAAATGAGCCATATTTCCTTCAAAGTGTAGTGCCAGACGGCCCAAGTGAAGTAGCGAAACGTTTTTTTTTCGCTTATTATTGAAGTGCGGATTAATTTATAAAATTTACAGGGATCTTTCTGTAAAATGTGTGTAACGAAAGAAAAAAGGAGAGAAACGCGCATCCTTTTATTATTAGGTAAAAATGGATATGACAACCCCTATTTTCGATATGGTACTAAGGATAAGAGAAAACCGGATGGATGGTGTATTTTACACTGTTAGCCACGGTTTACTGGGACCCACATGCAAATCTTTTTTCCTTTTCTAAAAAAAATCTTTCTGCAACCTATGCATGATCGTGCCTAGGCTCCACAGGCACTCTCCAGAGGCCCATGCCCTACGCCGCCTGCCTCGATTTCTCCTCACCCTAGCCGAGAGCTGGCCCGACGCCCCCACATTCCTCATTGTCCGGTTGAGAACGAGGATACACATGAGACGATTTGCGACCCTGCAGGCACTCGAGTCCCGCCCTGGTGCCCATATCTCCCGCCCCAATGGTGCCACCCATCGGCCATGGCCATGCCGTCGGCTCAAGCAACGAAGTTGCAGCTTCCGTCGCCCATGGCCGCGTGGCGGAATCCGAAACCGCCAAAGTCGAACAAACGCACATCGCGTCGATCAAGGACGACCCCGTCCTCTCGATTTTGTGGAACAAGAGTCAGGTGAATCTTTAGAGCATATTCGCTTTGGGGATGGACATTTCCCCTTCTTACTTCGAACCAAACACTACTAAGAAATCAGGGATCACTCTGTCCCATCCCTTAAGATCCTCAGAACCAAAGACACAACTAAAGTGTTAGACATACACCCCCGCCTTAAAATTATTTATGTGTTAACATTGTCTGAAATCAAACTATTTTTATATGTATCTAAGTACTTGGGATAGGATTCTAGTGTATCCATCCCTACCGCCAGCAACAGTGTTTAACATGGTGTGACTGCGGATTTTGAAACTCTTAGTTCAAGATTTTGCTTTGCATCTAGAGTTTTGGGAGAAAAAAGCATTGTGGAATGGATGAGACACTTCCGCGGTTAGATCCCTTCAGCTGTGTCGGGTCTAATTCGAATTAAACCCTTTTTCTAGATGGATATAAAATTTAGAAGAACCAAGGGAGGGGATAAAGCGAAAGCAAGCCCCGACTGGTTGAGCTTCGGTTTGGATCTGGTTGGATGGGCCTTTACTAGGGTTGTTTTCGGTCGTGAATGCTATTTTTTTAGGGCCGCTATTTTTAGAGATACTAGTTTCAAACTCCCTCCGAAACCCGAAATATGAACTGGTTTGAGACATGTTTCTATTTTCCCATCTTGAACTGTTTCGAGGGTTTCCAACATTTGTTGAGCCTGCACCGCATGCATAGCTCGTTGGCAAGGCCACTCGGGGTTCGCATCGGGTTTTTTTCCTCAATTTTTTCAGCTTGAAGTGCATGCGCCTAGTGTGTGGTATGAGTTTGTGCTTCAAGTATTGAGGCGGTAAAAAAACATTTGTTGAGCCCGCTTGTTTTAGCTGATGCATTACTTATAGTTACAATAATCCATGACTTCGCAGCTGTAGCTGAAAAGGTTTTTCTTTGTGTTTAATATGGTTTGTCAATCGATCACTTGACAGAGTGAAATCCCAGACATGGTTTGAGTAACATGGTCCCATTCTGTCATGACTTGCCTTCGCGCGCTGCCGCTCGGCGCCATGGCCCTCACCAACCATCACTGGTGAGTTTTTCAACGACCACATGCGAAGAGCTGCAACCTCTAACACGAAATGTTGCAAGCGACGCCCAAAAAAGCTAAAACCAATGGTTAAAAAGCTTCAACCAAATGATGATATTTGTTGGATCGACCACCGCCACTGAGAAAAGCTACAACCAACGTAAAAAAAGCTTTAACCGAAGTATAAAAAAGCTTCAACTAGTGGCGATGGTTTTGTTGCAAGGGAATATCTAAGAATTTTTTTGTTACGCATAATGTTGCAACCGATTAAACTTTTTGCTTCCATTGTTGTGTGTTTTGCTACTACTTTTGAGAGTTTTTTCTACAACCAAAAATGATAAAGTGATTGGCGACGATGGGTTATGGTTTTTTTATTTCAACCGATAGTAAAAAAATGCTACCATCAGCCATTAAAATTTGTTACCATCATTTTCTTGATGCAAAAAGCGAAACAAATAAAAAATGTTACATCACTATAACGAAAAACTTGCAAACCTACCACAGATGTTACAATGATACCGCAAATGTTGCACTCATATAACATGAAAGAATACGCACGAATCCGGTTCATTGAATCACAGTGATCAGATGGTTGCAGATTAGGTAAACTTTAATGGACCAATATGGACTGGTTTTAGAAGCTTCGGTATCTTTATTTTTTCTTATCAAGTTTTTTCGTTCGCCGTATTTATTTACTTATTTATATTTTAGTTTTTATTTTATTTTACTTTCCATTTTCTTTATTTCCCCCTTTTTCAAATACATGCAGATTTTATTTTTTTTAAACATGCTGAATATCTTTGTATATACGTTAAAAAATTATGCACAGTATTATTCATTTTTCAAGTAAATATTTAATATTTGTTAAAAATAAAATGAACATCTTTTGAATACACTGCTTACATTTTTAACACATATATTACAGTTTTAATAAATGGTATGATTTTCTAAAATATGCATACATTTCTAAAATATAATATTTTTGAAAAATGTCACAAACATTTTAATGATTGATATGATACTTTTATTGTTACATGAACATTTTTTATATTGTATACACATTTTTAAAATTGACACAAATATTTATTTCAAACAAATGAGTATTATTTAAATGTGATGAATAATGTTTTGAATGATATGAACAATTTTGACAAACTACATGAACATTTTTCTTCAATTCTTATATTTTTTTAAAAGTCATGAACACAATTTTTGAATATATGAATATTATTTGAATATCGTAGAACAATTTTTAATGTGTAATGAATGATTTTAAAATTAAATTTATTTTTTGGCATATATATATTTCTAATATTTTAAAATATAGAGAGAAATAGAAAAGCCAAACGGACAGAATTATGAGCGAAAGAAGAAAAAATGGAATCACAAATGCACCACACAAAAAATCCAATAGGCAACACATAATGTATTGCGTGGGAGCACAAATGCACTGTAGAAATGGAATCACAAATGCACCACACAAAAAAGCACAATTGCAGTACAATAGAAAGCATATATTAAATAAAGAATAGAGTACAAATACAATACAATAAAGAGCATAATTACAACGCAAAAAGGTTAATCAGAACATGTTAATATGAGATTTAGTTTCAAACATTTCGATAAGAAAAATCACAAAAATAAAATGATTCATAATTAAACAAAAAAAGATTTATCATAGTCTTAGCAAAAAAATAATCCTTAACTAGTGATTGTGGGGAAAGCCTCGTGCATAATGGATGGATAGTGGTAGCCTTGGCCCTTGGGTACCTGGTAGTCTTGTAGTCCTCATAAAGCACTAGCAGCATCTTAAATATTCGAATGAGTTCATAGACAGTGGATATGTTGTTATCATGCAATGTGGTGTACCAAATATCCACCCTTATCCAATGAAGGGACACGAGACAAAGATATACACCCCTTATCCAATGAAGTGACAAGAGAGAAACATATTGAACTGCATGCACTAGCCAATTCAACCAAAAGTTTGGACTGATCAGAGGCTAGGCAATCTATTTATATTCAAACATTCCTCCTCACGTTTAGGCTATTTTAGTTCTTAGTGTGGGTTTGGTGTAGACCGTGGAATCATTTTTTAAGACTGCATTGTTAGGGTCTTGAACTCAAGACCTGTTGGCTCAGATACCATATTAAATTGCATGCACTAGTCAACTCAACCAAAAGTACGAACTGATGGAAAAAGACTAGGCAATCTATTTATATTCCAACAAAAGAAAGGGAGGAAATGTTGGTTTATGGTGGGATCCAAAGCTTGATCATAGCATTTTCGAACCATTTCTGTTCCCAAAGACGTTTGATATACCCCCGATGAATGACGACATTTAAAGGCGATTTAGTGTATGAGTTGAAGATGTCTTAGAGCATCTCCAACAGGCGCCCAACGCGCGGCGCGCTAAAAACCGTTTGCAGCGCGCGGTTCGGCTGTTTTAGCGCGGCGCGGCGCGCTGGCTCCAGCAGCAGCCGCAAATTTTAGCGCACGCGAGCCGCTCCAGCAGGCGCGCTAAAATGCAGCGCGCGCGCTCCCGCACAAACAACATTTTGGTTCCAACCACAAGCAAAAAGATCAAACACAAACAAAATAAATCAATAAAATAGTTCAATTTCGTGATTACAACTCAAACAAATAGTTTATCTTTCAATACAATAAATAGTTCAACAATACAACAAATAGTTCAACAATTGTCGAAGGGCGCCGGTGACTAGAGGAAGCGGAAGGGTGCAGCGGCGGCGCGGGATCGGCCGGGGAAGCGCCAGTGCAGTCGCCGGAGAAAAAAGGGTGGCGCGGGAGGCGGCGGCGCGAGTGCTGGACGGGGTGGGTGGAGTCGCGAGCGGGCGCGCGAGAGTGCAGCGCGCGGCAACGAGGGCAGCAAATAAACGGCGCGCGATGGCGTTTTCGCCCGCGCGTTGAACTCGATTTGCCGCACGCGCCTTTCTTGCGCCGCTGCTGGAGCGCCCGAAACGGTACTGCGCGCGCTAAAAGGGCTAATTATTCAGCGCGGGGCTAGTATAGCGCGCCTGTTGGAGATGCTCTTAAGCCTGGTCATTCAAAAAGAATAAACAGCAAACCTGCCCGTAAACAAAAAGGACTGAACGGTAAACATGTCTGAACACCGTTGGATATTCTATTCTCCTACCAAAGCAAGACCAAGAGCAACGGTCGTGAATTTCCTCCTCGCGTGAATAAGGTTAGCTTAGCAACGAAGTTGTGTGTGCGCCCCCTCAAAAAAAAAAAAAAGAAGTTGTGTGTGCGTTGTGCAGGCCACCAGCTCCCATGTCTTTCTTCCGTCCTCAAGCTAGCTACTCGCATTGCACCTTCCGGCGACACACAAGGATATGCTTCTTGGCTTCTTACCGTAGTAAACAATGACATAGCAGGCTAGGAACAACAATGCATCCGTTTACCAGTGCTGCACTAGGATTAGGACCAGGGCGTTTCATCGACGAGTCCGTAATTCCGTCTGGATTCCTCCGGTGAAATATGTTGCAGCCCTGTGAGTCCCGTGCAACGTGTTGTACCGTCCAGAGAAGAAGACAATGAATGCACAAGCATAGGTTTCTTCTACGTACATGACTTTGTTTTCTTCCCAGCACTTCTGGGAGACAGACAGAGGCCTGAAGTTGCTGTCAAAACTCAAAATGATCGCTTTGCCTAGTCTCACGGCGCCGATGCCGCATTGCTTTCAGAACCCTTCCTTCCTACCGAACGGTCGTGATCCTTTTTGGCTCATGCATTTGCCCTTGACGGCCTTTGTCTGAATATATTTTTGCCCTTGACGGCCAGGCCCGACACCCCCAAGTCAAAATAATTGGTTGCTACTGAAGCATATCGTATTGTGCTTTCAGTCCGTCCTGGGGTGTTTATCAAAGAGCAAATGTCACAGTCGAGTTGTTATGTTAGGCATGCAAAAAAGCTCGAAGGTGGAGGAAGATGCAAACAGGGACGAGGCGCGAACCGCTCACAACATCACGTAGTATCATTTATATGGTTCCGTTTCTCTTCTGACTTTGCTAACTCGGTTGATGGATAACGTCGGAGCAGACAAGCATATACTCCATACTCAAACGAAGCTCTTTGGTCTACACTACACGTCTACACCTTTTAAACTGCTTCCTCGCATCTTTGTGACGAATAAATTAACCATGCTATTGCGAGGGGAATTATACTAATCTAACCATGCAACGTGACACGCAAACTGAACAATGAAATATGTCCAAATGCACGTGTGCATCAAAGCTGATGGCTTTGTCCTAACCGACGGCACTAACTTTTCTTCAGACAAGCATATCCGTTCAGGATTTTTTTTGTGTGTCTGGCTGCTGCAGCCTGCAGAGAGCCTTGCAAAAGGACAAACTCAACGAATTCTCACGGTCTTGATCGACTCTGAAATCTCAGCAAACGCCTCAAGTTGACCGGTCCTTGGCTGCATTCGCGTTGAACCATCTGTACACGCGAAACCAGAATCAATATCAGATACGTATTGCCCGCCATTGACGGGCAATATCAGATTTTATACATTGCTTTAAGTTCGGCAACTCTAATATATGACACATGGATGGAGCATCGTTCTCCTTCGATTGCAAGTCACAAGACTTGGCTGTCGACTTAATTAGACCCCCCAAGTTTGCCTTTCTTCTGCCGCTTAATTAGCTACTCAACATGGCGATTGCCTCCCCTCGCAACAAAAGATCTGCGCCTGTTTAGTCAATACAATGAGGCCATTGCGCGACACTGACGCTTTATGTACCGTGCGTGTGTGTGTCCCGGTGCCTCATTTTCAATCGCGAATTGATTCACCAACTACTTGGCCAGCCATTACTCTGCTAACTCATGGGAACAACTAGTTGTTAGCGTCACCGAGCTTAGTTACATCCTACCTTTCGGCTAAAAATCTCATTCAACTCACGTGTAATTTTAAGGCTGTCTATTTGGCGGTGACTGCTACTCATAGTGCACTCACCACTAGCTAGTTGTACACGTTTGAAAACCTTAACTTGATTTGCAGAACTTCCAGAGCTTGTTACTCTGATATTATGCGTTCACACTTACTTGCTCAGTAGATGGCACGTAGTATCTGAGTATCATTTTAAATAATGCTGCTATGAGCTGCAAGTGTCGGTCAGGTCAGGAGAAGTCGACTCAGAGAGTACCGTTGGCATCACGAGGAACATCACCACACCAGATGAGCCCTCCAACTGAAAGTCACTTTCAGATGGCCTGTTCTTGGCTCCCAGTTCTGGCCATACACACAGCTAGACAGCTCAAAGAGCAATTAAGCCGGACACATGCATGGATGCACGACGTAGCTAGCCGATGGGCGGCTCAAGGGGCGCACACACGGCCATCTTCAGAAGCCAGAGGCCAGAACGGGGGTCGCAGTCTCGCCTTCCTATCGAAGCCCCTCATGCCGGATTAATCAAGGGAGCCACACGATCCGCGAGACACGAACCCTAATGAATGAATGCTTCACGTGAGGTGAAGTGACCGATAGCGTATCGCCGTACGTACGCTGCGGCGATCTGCGAGCGCGCGCTGGATGGCGACAGCGGCAATGGCGTCGCCGTCGTGCTCTGCGTGCGTTTAGTAGCAGAACAGAGCTGCGGATCGCGGATGCCGACCTGATTGAACTGCGAGCAGCGCATGCAATCGTCCCACCTAGTTCGTGAATGCTCAAGTATGGCCAGTTTTCCTCTTCCCTGAGAGGAAGTATAGGCAGGTTGATGGATTAGGATTTTATGGGTTAGTTGCCTGTCCGTGGAGCAAATCGCTGGTTTCACCCAAATTAATATGTGGTTGAGTTGGTTAGAAGGGTGATTGTATTCGAAGCACACCAAAGCTTAAGTTCTAGATTTGACCGAAAATTCGCTTCTGGTCACGAGCTCAGCTGTACACGCCTTTCTAGCCAACCAGGTGTCCAATGTGGACCGGGTATTTCCCTTTTACCCGCCCATGATTTTGTTGTGTAAGCCTAACGGTTAGATGGCCTGTTTGTTTGGGATACAACGGAGAACGTTAGGGTACAGATGTTTCGTGAGACGGCCCGTGTACTGTGCGCGAAGAACCACCAAACTGGTCGAACATGGACAGACAGACACGGGAGAGGAGAGCGTAGCGGCCATGCATGAAGCCTTGGAGTAGGCAATACCGGGGAGTAGGCAGCTGCTGCAGCGTCGACAAGGTCCTACCCAGCGCACAGGAGGAGCTCGGCGAGTGCACCAGTGAAGCGGTGAGGGACGCAGAGAGTGTCACGAAGGACGGAATTGAAGACGGCTCCCAAGGCGTCGCCGCCACCCACGCTCGGCTGTGGCGCGAGGGCACAGCTGAGGCACCCGGCAAGGCACGCGTTGCCATCCACCAACGTCGCGTGCTCCCAGCAAAGAGAAGCGGCCGTGGCGTCCTTGACATCGAGCGCGGCCTGGAGGCTGAACGACCACAACAAGGCATGGTTCTGATTTGTTAGTCACTCACACACGAAGCAAAAACAAGAGCACAAGAACAGGACGTGGATAGCTTGCAGCAACGGACCGCACCGGCATGAGGTCGCATCACATGTGATCGTCGGGCTTCCATCCAGCCACCTTGGGTCACGTCTTGGAGCACGCCAGCGTCGACCGCCAATACCGATCCGTGGACATGTGTCGCTGCAGCCAGGACGAGCAGTCTTTCATCCCATACTCACGGGCACATGCGTCCCGCCGCTGCCCTCCATGACGGCGAGCTCGACCGGCGACCGCCATGGCGCCCGGAGGAAGAGCACGAGCAGAAGCACGGCGACCAGTAACAGCCAGAGCGCTGAGGAGATGTGGTAGCGCACGCTGACGAAACCCGGGAGCAAGACGAGCAGCACCAGGAAGCAGACGACCGGGAGGGGGGCTGTAGCGCCGCCGACTGGCATGTCGGACTGGAGGCCGACGAGGCGGCGTGCCCCAGCCAGATGTCCGAGCATCAAATCAGTGGCACAACAATTCCGTACCACGTTACAGAAGTGTCTGTTTTTCCTGTGCCAACGGACCAGCTACATCTCCGTGACCGTACTTCACTGTTCTATGTGTATTGGGGAGACATTTCCAATACTTTTAAATGTTGCACTGTTTCGATTTGACACAACATTTTAATCCCATCACACAGAGTGAACCACCGAGATTTCATGATAAGATGGTCCCGTGTGCAGAATAGCCGCGTCCTTTGTGTTCGCATTTTTCTAGATTTATTTCAGGTCTTCCGGTGATATGTTTTCAATAGGACGAGACGTTTCCATCGACTATGAGGCGTCTGTGGTGACTTCGTCAATCTTAAGGCATAATCGTCAACCGGCAAAGATGTTTACAATGATCCCTGGATTCCTACCACAGTGTCACATAAACCAAGTGTGAGGATAGGTGTGGCGCATCTTAACACCGTGAATGACCTCATTGATGATTACAATGGCACATGGAATATCGATTTGGTCAGCCAGAATTTTCTCCACCCGGATGGAGAAGCCATCCTTAATATTCCTTTGGACCCGTCGTGGGGAGAGGACTCCTTTGCATGGGCGGGAGAGTAATCGGGTATCTACTCTGTAAAATCTACGTATAGGTCTCGAGTGACTCGTAACGAGCTTAGTTCTCTAGAGGAAGGGACCCGTACAGAGTCTTCAACGACAGAAAAACAGTTGTGAAGTACTCTTTGGAAGTTGAATGTGGTGCCAAAGGTACGAGTTTTCTGGTGGAGAGCAATTCGATCGGGGGATTCTACCAGATTCTGTTACTCTTCAGTACCGACATGTCAAACCTATTAGCTGTTGCGAAGTTTGCAAGGCTATGAATGAGGACCTCATGCATGTTCTTATCACATGCACACATGCCAAACAGTTTTGGGTTGCAGCAAGGGATAGATTTGAACTCTCTCTGCCTCGGCTACATCCATTGACATGGACAAAAGATATCCTGCTCGACCTTATGTTTGGTAATGAGGACAGATGTTTAATCATCACCATTATGCACGCCATTTGGACTTCTCGGAACCGGTGGACTCACGACAGAGATGGCTTTGAACCGGTGCAAGCACTCAAGTGGGTGCATGAGACACTGTCTATCCTGGATATTCCAGGAAAGAAGAAGAGACTTTCGGGCCATGCTTCTTGGCGGCCACCGGACCCAAGGTGGATTACCATCAATACGGATGGAGCTGTTGATGGTGAAGCTATGAGAGGAGGAGCGGGCGGGGTGGCCCGGTCTCACCTGGCCTTTCTTGGATCATGGAGCGAGCCCTTACCAGGTGTCACAGATCCCTTTGTTTGCGGAACTGCTGGCGTTTCAGGAGGGAATTATCTTCGCTCGTCTTCGTGGCTTCTCGCATGTGGTTATGCAGACTGACTGCCTCAAGCTAGTCAATCTATGGGATTCGCGCAGCACTACTCGTTCCATTGCTGCGCCAATTTTGAAGGAACTCGGTGACATAGTCCCCTATTTTATCTCCTTTTCGATTATCCATGTTGTGAGAGACTTGAATGTACCAGCAGACTCTTGTGCAAAAAGAGCTCTTGTCTTAGCCTGCACAGAGAGCTGGTCAGATTCCAGTCTAGTTTTCCTTTTGAGCGGCCTTCGGGCAGATTGTAACCGGATGTTAGTTTGTTAATGAAGTCCAAAGTTGTATGCAAAAAAAAACCCAGCACAAATGTATAAAAACTGATTCTAAGAAAAGAGAAAAGGTTTAGAGGCAATAAAATATGGCCGACGCTAGGCGTAAACCAGCTGATCCTGAAAAAGGATAAGCCGCCTTGCTAGCCATCCGATTGTGACGGTTGCGCTATTCGATCTTGCTTGGCATCACTCCCCGTCCCCCTCGCCACTTGGCCCTCGCAACATCATGTGCGGCTGCCGTTCGTGAGCGGTTCCTCAAATCACAGTGGGATGGCGTCTGGCGCCCGCCTCCGGCAACCTCCTGCATGCTTCATTGCAGCAGTGCGGCCAGCGCCCCGCCTCCCATTGCATGTTGCGTCGCAATACTAGCGGCGAGCAGCACGACGACTCGGCGTCGACGAGCAACACCTGCACCCGGCAACCTCCTGTTTGCTGCGTTTCAAGAAGTTGAATCTGGTAGCACTGCATGGCACCACACAAACAACTCCGTTGCAGCACCGTGCGACACCGGTGGCTCCGGCGGCTCCCGGCGGCGCTCCATTGCAGCGTCGATGGAGCTTCGATGCAACCCCAGTGAAAGCTTCAATGAAGCTCCAACAATGATTCGATGCATCTCCGGCGGCGTTTCGTTGCAACCCGTCGGAGCTTTGTAGGAAGCCGACGAGCTTCATTACAACTCCGACGACCTACGTCGATGAGCTTCATTGCAACTCCGGCGACCTCCGACGATGGTACACTGCAGCACCGTGTTTGGAGAGCTCTAGTGGTGTCGCTGTCGCTTGCTCGGCGGTGCTGGGACTTGCAGCAGCTCCGGCACGTCTGGAGAGCACCGGTGGCATCGTCGTCGCTTGTCCGGTGGTGCTTCATTTCAGCTCCGGCGGCGGCGATTTGCAGCAGCTCCCCGTGCGTCTCCTTCGCTTTCCCGGCGGTGCTCCATTGCAGCTCCGTCGGAGGAAACTTGCAACAGTAGAGGAAAACTGCCTCGCGGCGCCGCTGACCGTTGAGGAAGTTGCATCGCAGCTTGTCATCTACGGAAGACCGGCGACGACGGTGCTCCATTGCAGCGCCGGCGGCGCGGAGAAACTTCAAAGCGAGAGCCCCTGCTCTGCTTCACCGAGCCCCTGCTGTTGCAAGTTTCCTCCGACGGAAGCGGTGAGGACTGGAAACGAAGGGAAGAGATGGGTGGTTTGCGTCGGAAGAGAAGAGATAAGGTAGGAGTGGGCGCGCTGCGGACGTGGGCACGTGGCATGCAGGGGGAAGCGGTTTATGCTTGCCAGAAATCAGCCGGTTTAGAAAGAACATTTCCCATAAAATATTACTACGGTGATTGTAGTCATCGCAAGGTGATTTGTGGATATGGATGCATTTTTTTATTGTGTATTGTGTTCTTTATATTATCATGAATATGAAGAAAAATCGCAATAAATAAATAAAATTTCTTCTACATTGTGAATGCTCTTTTTTTTTCTAAAGGAAAGACACGTTTACACACCGACACGCGCATAGCAGTTGTCGATCACCACACACACCCCGATCGAAACAGAGCAACATCGTGGCGCCTCGTGACCCTCCTCGTCGACATGCTGCACCGGGCCAGGCCAGTGCAGCACCACCGTACCACAAACACGGGCGATGGCCCCGCCCCCACCGAATCGCCGCCGGTCGACGCCGCCCACAAGCCGACGACGAGCCCTGTCGCCCACACCACACACCCTCCTCCGTGGCAAAATGCCGGCCACTCCGCCCAAACCCACCGACGAGCCTCTGCTCCCGTCCCCCACCCCGTGCCACGGCAGCAAGACCTCCAAACCCTCAAAAACAAAAACAAAATAGAGTAACGTTCAAACGTAACGGCGACGTGCCTGCCGTCACTGCGTGCCGTTGCAACGCACGCCGCACTCAATGTGGCACGAGCTCTGAGCCCGGCCCTCGGCGACCAGTATAAAAGAATGCCGCGACCACGCCGGCCATGGCAACGAACCACCAGTCTCCACCGCAACACGCACGGCTTCCTCGCGCGTTCCATCCCAACCTCACAGAGCCTTTAAAAACCCGTGACCGCGTGCCGACCCCGCCACGCCGAGAGCGCAGTCACCACCATGGTCGGGTACCGCCGCACCATCTCCTTCCCGACCCCCAAGACGGCGGCCGCCGCCAACGGCAAGCTCGCGGCGGCCTACCGCGTCCGCTCCGCCAGCCTCCCGTGCCGCTTCCACCCGCTCGTCCTCCAGCTCGACGACGACGTCGCCGCGCTGCGCCTCGTGCTCGGCGGCGGCGGCCAGGGCGCCCCCTCGGCGTCCGCGTCGTCCGTCTCCGCGGCCGCCGCGCAGGTCGCCCGCGTGCTGGCGTCGCTCGCGGACCTGCTGCACCACCCGCAGGCGCAGGAGCCGCTGCGCCGCCTCGGCATGTGCCCGCTCGCCGAGCGCCTGCTCGACGACTTCCTCCGCCTCGCCGACGCGCACGGCAGCTTCCGCCAGTCCCTCGTCGCGCTCGCCGCGCACCACGCCGAGACGCGCGCCGCGCTGCGACGCGGCGATCCGGCGCGGCTCGCGTCCGCGGCCCGCGCGCAGCGCCGGGCCGCGCGCGACCTGCCCCGCCTCGCCGCCGCCGCCCGCGCCGTGGCCACCAGGGCCCCCACGCCGCTCCCCGAGGACCTGCAGCCCGAGAGCGCGGCCCTCGGCGCTGCGATCGCCGACTCGACCGTCGCCGTGGCGTCCGCCTCCGCGGCCGTCTTCTCCGGCGTCTCCGCGCTCTCCAACGCGGCATCCGCCGCGCGCGTCGAGGTCGCCTCCACGCCGTGCTGGATCACCGCCGCCGCATCAGAAGCGCCAAGGACAACCAGCCACCAGCGCGTGTGGTGGGTGGCCGACCTCGTGCGATGGATGTCGCGGGCGAAGCGCCGGTCGGCCGGAAAGCAACAGCAGAGCACCGCCAACGACGACGACGACGACGCGTCGACCTCTTCCACGGCGCGGCTCCGGCCAGTGGCGAAGCCAAAGCCGGAGGAGAGGGCGCGCAAGGCGGCGTTCGAGGTCCACGACGGCCTGGAGCGGTGCATCGCCAGCGTCGACGGCAGCGGCGACAAGGTGTTCCGGGCTCTCGTCAACACCAGAGTCTCCTTGCTCAACATTCTCACCCCGACCTTGTTCTGATCGAACGAAATTTGGGGAAACATTTCAGTTCATCTTTCGTGTTTGGACAGAATTTGTATATAGTACGTACTTGTAGTAGTGTACATTGTCTGTCCCCCGGGATGCGATCACCTGCATCTATCAATACAATAGATTTGGAAGAAGCTGTGGGCGTTACAAAATTGCAAGACTTGCATTTCTTGTCCATGTTCTTTCTTGACAGCAACCGATGAGATTCAGACAAAATCTGGAGGGCTTTCTAGATGGAGCGGAAATTCTTTCTAGATCGCGTGCAAAGAAGATCCAAGAAAGAAGAAGTTGTGGATTGTGTGACCTAAAAGTCTATAGGTGAACCGAACCACACGAAGATCCGATCCCAAACATTGGGTACCTGGAACGCTATGAATTTGGTGACCGTGGTAGCAAGCAAGCTGTATTTTCAGAGGAAAAAAGTGTGAGGCGGTAACGTCAGCAGCAGTACAATCAAACCAAACCGGGATTGGCTGGCAAGGCATCAAAATTCAGAACTCGTAGAGAAGTGGCAGGAGAAAGTCACGTGCTGTCGGGGTGCAGGTGGTGCCATCTGCTGCCCGCTGCCGGGGACACGACACGCTGAACTGAACTTAAGCGGTGGCAAGTGGTGCGCCGAGCTGTTCAGGTGGCGGTGGCGGGGTGCACCGCCGGCCGGCCGGCCGCGACAGCTCCGATCCACGGTGCATGGATGATGAGTCGGTGCGGATGCCCTTTCCCACTTGCCCCGCCAAGCCGCCCCTCATTTCAGAAAGACCTTGAGGACATGAGCCGACGATGACGGCGGAAATATCATGTGAGTCGTCATGTTTTTGGCTAAAACTGGTGACAAAATCATGTGCATTTGTGTGGAGGGCCATGCATGTGAGGCGTCATGTGGTAAACAAACAAACTGGATGCAACAGAAAATGTAGTCCATTTCGAGGACAGACCGGCGGCGACGCACCAAGGCACGTCTGGCGCGCGCCTTCATCTCAAAGTTAACGCGTCATAAAATGATGGCCATTGAAAGTTTCGGAGCGAAGCAGTCAGGTCAGGTAGACCATGGCCGGCACTCCGGCATGGCGAGAGCTAGACGACAATGAGATCGGAGTGGTCGGACCCCGTCGCTCGACGCGCTTTCGGGGGGAGCATCCAACGGTCGCGCACGCACGTTGTAAGCTTATCGTCTCGACCAGACCAGCCAGGCGCGCCATTAATCCCACCTCCCTCCCTCCCTGCTGCTGTTGTTGTTGTACAGATCAAAACGGCCAGCGGCCACATGTGGAAGACGGGTTCTTCTTCGTTGTTTATTGAGCCAGAGCGTAGCCAAGGATGGATTAGATTAGATTAGATTAGATAGATAAGAGTAGATGAATGCCTGCTCTGCTCTGCTCGTCGACCTGGCAATGGCGAATATGAAACAAACGGGCAGAGCGCAGCGCTTGTGTTGTGCCTGGCTGATGCCCGACACGGTGCTCCCTCGGGTGGGTCGGCACGTGAACCCGTTTCATTGCCACGTTGCTGCCTGCAGCCTTTCTTTCTCATGCAGGCAGGCAGGCTTCTCGTCGCCCCGGCTTTTTCATGCTTTCTTCCTTCTGTCCGCTGTCCCGTGTCGCCCGATTGGCTGGCTTGATCCAGCAGCCGCGGCCTGCGATGATGCGTCAGGGTCAGGCCGTGTCTGCTCCGTGCCACCATCGGAGGCATGGCTCGGCACTGTAATATTCGTTCCTACGTAATCACTCTTTCCATAACTAGATGATACACCGCGGGTTGCTGCGGGAACTGTTAATAAATAATTTAATATTTTTAAATTTATAAAAAATTTATGAAACATAATATAATTTAATTATATTTTTTTTGAAATTAATATTGTTTAGAGTCCAAATTTAAGAAAAAAAATTAAAAAATGAT
Source organism: Bromus sterilis (assembly GCA_950022295.1). Classification (NCBI taxonomy): domain Eukaryota; kingdom Viridiplantae; phylum Streptophyta; class Magnoliopsida; order Poales; family Poaceae; genus Bromus; species Bromus sterilis. Next base: position 15,847,309 of record OX465596.1, read on the forward strand.
GACAAATAAAAAAATGAGTGTTTAAAAAAAATAGTTTATTACCTTCATAATATATGGGTGAGATGCACAAAACGTTTAGTAGACACAATGAAGACATCACCCTTTATTAAACATATTACAATGGTAGCAATTACGTATGTGCATTCATAAAAAAATATCGCATAGAAAAACAATATATGAGGTAACTTATAATTTGATTCTCTATCAAAAAAGTCGCTTATAAATTTGAGTGCAAAAGAAAGTTAATATTCATATGTAATAAGTTGTATGCGCATGCAAAGTTATTGGGAGCTCTCTTATGTGGCATACTTTGCATGACCTAGTGGAAAAGAAAATTAAAATGATTGACTTAGTGCGATGATGAGGTGGACACCTTGCATGTTAAAATAATTGGGACCAACTTCTTAAGAATGTTAGATGTTAGATGTAGTACTTCCTTCGATGCATAATAAATATAGTTCATCAATCATACTACATTATAAGACGAAAGAAGTGTCGATGAAACATAAGAACGAGAAAGTACTTGAACAGAAACAGTGCTCAGATAGGCATTTCCCGAACTTTCCCATCAGTGCTTGAACAGAAAGAGTGTAGCTTTGGTTAGGGTCAAATAGTAAGAATTAATCAAGAAGTTTGTAGAAAAATGTATATTAAGAACCACCACACTAGACCGATATATTATGATAATAGTACAGTTTTATTATTTACTTAATGGTATTGAGTTGATTTTGTAGTTGTTCGTATCTTTTCTATAAACTTTACATTGCTTGACTTTGAACAAAACTTATACGATTTTCCTTTAAAACACGGAGGTAATACATCAGTACTATAATAAATCGCAGCGCGAGCACTTGTGTGAGGATGACTGCAAAAACAAAAGCACATAAACCACATTTTTTCAGGCCAAGCACATAAACCACATAGAGTGACGTTTATTTCCCCAATAGAAACACATCATCCACCATAGCTGGGCTGTTATGCAACCCAGATTCTTCCGATTGCCACCGCGAACCTTTTAGCCTATGCCACCATTTTTTTCTGAGAAAAAGTTAACCCCGGCCCGCATCCCTCTCTTTCTCTCTAAAAGAGAAATCCATCTCTTATCTCTCTAGCCGCCGCAACTGGTCACTGTCCAGCACATCCGTAAAATGAACAAGACAGATATGGACCAGTCTACTGGCAGTGATGCATAGTCATCCATCCAACTTTTGCCGTAAATGTTCGCCCGCAATACAATCAAGATAGGTCAAATTAAAAAAAAACTCAACAAAATTATTCAAATTTATAATTTATGTAAATTAGACACGTCTCATGCAAACTCAATGACTTTCGTAAAAAAGGTTGCATGTAGTTCTTTTAACTTAGTCTAAAACTATGCACGTGCCCATGCACACTATGGACCGTGAGATCTTGGAATTGAAGCGACTTCAGTGTTGGCTACGGCTCTCCCCGCATAGATGAAGATTCAGTGCAGCTCCAAGGCTCCCCACAAAGAACCTGTGAGAGGCCTATCACCGACAGTGAAGCTTTCGAAATTGACACTGAAGTATTCGGCTGGGCATGAAGCAGGCCTACATGGAACATGAGACGTGTCCACTTCCATCTTCCATGTTTTACTCTTCCTCCTCACTGTTATCTGCTATGTGGACACCACGTACCGGTGAAGGTCAAGTCCATGATCGATGTGGATGTGTCGGCATCGTAGTCGTCCGACGTGTGCGGCATGCACGCACGAAGTTGTCCATGTTGTAGTTCGCGACCGTCTGTGCTACCTCCCTGTCTCTGATCATGCCTATTTAAGTAGATGGCACCGGTGAGGCGAGCACCGGTTTGAATGCAGAGCGCCAGACTTGATTTTTCGTCCATCGCGCCTCTTTAAAGTTGATGGCGGAAGGGTGTGCAACCAGTTCTAATTCGGTAGATAGTTGTTCCATCACGTCTCTCCGGCATTGAATAGGAACGAAGACCGAAGCTCTCAGTCGGCGCGCCACTTCGACTCGGGTGATTGATCACCTCTATTTGCCGGCTCTAGTGAACGTTTGTGTCTTCTCTAAAGAGGATTGATCGACATGAATGCGCAACCACTTATTCGAGTGTGGAGAGGGATTTTTGCACGGATGGTTTTGGGTGGAACCCGGGTGCCGAACACGTAAGTGATGGCGATTCGGGCATTTGTAAAGCCTTCTTGCATTGCTGAAAAACGGACAGTACATGCTCACAAAAAACATGTTTGATCCATCCGATCGAGACTGTATCTGATATCTGTATCGAGACAGTACATGATATGAATCCGTGAAGACTTTCTCTATAGCTTTCCCCATTGCTGCATCTTGATTCGTATAAATAGTTCTAGGTTGCCTCCCATTATGTGTAGCTAGAAAAGTCTCAGAAGCCATTTAAATGACTCAAATGTTTCATCAAATAGCAATGCAGCACCAAAAATGGTGGTTTCTCTAAACTGATTGAGACCAAGAAAAACACCAAATGGCATATATTCTTTGTTTGTGCCAAAAGTTGTATCAAATGTGACAACGTCACCAAAGCTTGCATAGTCAAGAAGCATTTTAGCATCAGCCCAAAATATGTTGGCTATATTTTCCTCACAATCCAACTGCAAAGCATATTGAAAAGATGGGTTCTCAATCATTTTTTCATGGAAATACTTCAACATACTACCGGCCTGACCGAGTGCCAACTCTCTTTGTCGTTTGCTCCGCAAATAATTCTTTTGATCACGACAAGTGTAGCCGAGGTTAAATGGTCCACCAACTTGACGACAAGCTAACTCATGTGCAGCTTTGGGCATGATTCCAGAATCCTCAGCGGCTTCTATTTCAAAAGCTTGTAGTTCAGATATCTTCCTTTGTGATGCCATCAAGTGATATGTTTGTGGCAATTGAAGGCAATGATTGTGTTCCAACACAATATCTGTGACTTCGTAATTTCTTGCCACTCGATCAAGTGATATAGTCATGCGAGCTTTGCAATTTGTTCTTGTTTCAGCTCTAACACGCTTTGGCTCGTGATCCATTGTTATGCATTTCTTTCGTATACCCTCATTAGAAAAAAAAATGTGCATGAAGTCACTTGACCATCCATCTTGCTTACATGTTTGTTTCTCTTCCTTAGATCAAACACAACGCGACCCCCATATGCAACCCAAAACAGCCAACCTTCATCCGGATTTCTAAACCTCATGCCAATTTGAGGCATCCCCTTGTCAATTTCTCCCATTGAACAACACTTGCAAATGCACAACACTCACAATTGCATAGCAAAAATTCTGTCAAAAAGGACAGAAAACACATCAATCAATTCACAAATTAATTCATTACAATTTAGATAATTGGAACTAATAATTTTCAGTATCTGCACACACATACAGAGAATATTCAGTTAACTACAGACAACTACAGAAGACCAAGTTATACCTGTTGTGCAGTGCTAGAGTCCGACGGCAGAGTGTTGGAGCGGACAGGGAGGAGAGGCCGAGGGGTCGCCAGAGCGGAGGGGTCGCAGGGCTGCTGAGGGGGTCGTTGGAGCGGAGGGTCCGCACCGTCGCAGGGGGTCTGCGGAGCGGAGGGGGTCGTCGGAGTGTGCCGGGGAGAAGAGGCCGGTGGGGAGGAGGGGCGGGGAGGAGAGGCCGTTAGGGCAGAGGGGCTTGCCGTCGCCGTTTATCCGGTGGCCGTCGCCTGAGCTCCCATGGCTCCCTTCCCCACAGCGTCAACGGTGGCGGAGGTCTGCATCGGAGTTCCTTCCCGCGGTGATTTTGCCTCTCGCGCATGAGCACTGGAACGGGGACGACCAGTTCATTCTGCGTTGGCTCTTTCTGGCTGTTGGATGCCTGAAGGACGGTGGATTGGAATCCTCAAGGCAACGCGTGCCTTGCCTTCAACAAGGCATGGGATCTCAGTCCCCGTAAAATGAACACGGATCCGTCCTCAGACAGATATGGATCAGTCTACTGGCAGTGATGCAGAGTCATCCATCCAACTTTTGTCGTAAATGTTTGCCCGCAATAGAAAATTAATCAAAATTATAATTTAGGTAAATTAGACGCACCTCATGCAAACTCAATGATTTTCATAAAAACAGGTCGAATATAGTTCTTTTAACTTAGTCTAAAACTATGCCCGTGCATATGCACTATGGACCGTGAGATCCTGGAATTGAAGCGACTTCAGTGCTGGCTTCGGCTCTCCCCGCAGAGATGAAGATTCAGTGCATCTCCAAGGCTCCCCACAAAGAACCTGTGGGAGGCCTATCACCGACAGTGAAGGTTCCGAAATTGGCACTGAAGTACTCTGCTGGGCATGAAGCAGGCCTACATGGAACATGAGACGTGTCCACTTCCATCTCTCATGTTTTACTCTTCCTTCTCCATGTCATCTGCTATGTGGACACCACCGGTGGAGGTTTAGTATATAAAGGTCCTTCTGCAGCAAGTACGATGTGATAATTTTGTCTCTGTACAAATTGTTTATGTGCAGCGAAGCTTAAATGTTAAATCAAATAATTTAGCAAAAGCTACTACTCCGTACGACCAATATTAATGGGCACACACTTAGTACAACTCTAGTACAAAGTTGTACTAAATGTGTGCCATTAATATGGATCGAAGATAGTACTAATTTTGACTTTGGAAAGTAATTTCGCCTAAAGACAATGATAGGATGCCTTTTTTCTCTCTCCTATTCCTCTATCGACATGGCTATCGCAAGCGAACCATCAGCGTCTCGCTTTTGAAGAGTGTAATTTGCAGAACGTTTTAAATTATAATAAACTGTTTCAACCCCTATCAAAAGTGCCAAATCCAAGAAAAAGTGCAAAATCTAATTTTTTTACACAAAACAAAGGTCACCTTGGATAAACCTTTGAACGGGAGAACCAGTACGCCAAAGGCTGGGAATGGCGAAACGGGGAGTACAAGACGTATAGTATTTCCTCAAAAAAACAAATAAGGTCATACAGTACTTAGATACTACGAGTACTATGCAAAAAACAAAAGTGATCGTTCAAAGGCTTCGGTCCGCTTGGCTCCGCTCCTGTGTGGACGATTCGATTCAGTCCTAACCTAGCCTCCTTTAGGTCTCCTTGGCGGCAGCCTTGGCTTCGGCGATCCAGACCTGGACCTCCCGGTGGAAGCGATATAGGTCGTTGTCCTCAGCGTCTAGCCGGGACATGAGCTGCCCGTAGCGCTGCAAGATTTTGGGGTTGGCCTTGGGGTCGTCCCAGTAGTTGCTCTTGAATCGCTTCACAATGTCCCTCTCGACGATGTACCCAAAACTGTCCTCGCCGGGATCCTCACGCTCTCTCTTTGCGGGGATCATCGCGGCGTCTGCCTTCTGCTCGTCCGCCTCCGGACCGCGCCCGCGCGTGGTGGCCGCCATGCAATCGCCGGCCGCCCTGACTGAGGTCGCCGCCGGCCGGCTACGCTCGTACGTAGAGTTGGCACTCGGCAGCCGTACGCCGTAGCTTGTCTTGCTTGAACGGCTCGCTAGTTCTAAACTTCTTTCTACTTTTCGATGCCGGTGGCCTTCCTTGACTACTTATATGCAGCGTCGATCCATCGAGATTCAATTCAAGAGTGGACATCCAGCCCAACTCGGTGTCTCCGCGCTACGCTACGCGTTGCCTAGATCGTTTCGGTCAGGGACACGGCCCAGGTACAATACCAAAATCACTGTACTACCCAACTAAAAATGGAGCACCCCTCAAAAAAAAATGGAGCAAAGACCAGTGCTGAGCCTCGCGGTCGATCTCGTTCGGCCGAAATTTCAGCCCGTTTGTTATGGAAGCACAACTAAATTACCGTTGTAGTAGTAAACTAGCTGAGCAAAGGCGCGGCGACACGCCACGCCCGTGTAAGTGCCCGTTGTTGTCTCAATTGTTTCATATCTTTTGCTATTGTGAGTGTTAGCATGAAATTAAATCAGCCTCAGTTCTTCAATACATGTTCAAATTGCTTATGAGAATAGTGTGTCATGGTGTTCAAAACAGATTCAAATTGCTTATGAAAATAGTGTGGCATGTAATGACCTAGAAGAATATTCATTTGCATGGCAGAAGGAAACAGAACCCGCTGTACCTGTTCTTGTTGTTTTCCCTTAATGACCTATAGTTTGACAACGCTCATTCAGTTCAGCTTATTAATAATCAAGAAATAATGCAGATATATTTCGTTGGCAAATCATGCAGAAATGAGCACGAATGTTCTGTAAATAATCTTGAGATTTCTGAACATCCAAGTGCCTCGGGTACTTTGTTCATCGAAGATCAATGCATAATTTTGTAAGACAATGGGAACACACATTTAGTATGGAACATCTGAAAACATGAAAAGTCTAAAAGAACACGTGAAATGTAACAAATGAAGAGTTTCAATATTATTCCTAGTTGAGAGCATGACCCTTTTTCGTCATGTTCATATGATTGTATTAGCACAAGGTAGGAGCAGTTCACTGGAGTATTTACAATGGCCATGACGCAATCATAGATTTGCAGTGTATTAGTATTGCATCTTTCATCAGAAATCCCTTTTGGAGCTCGGCCTCATTGGCACCCTTTAAATTTGAACTCGAAAATTCATCAAAATTCATATTTCTACGTCTCAAAAAAATCTGAAAAAATACAGACATACATAAAGGTATATCTCACAAGTGTGTAAATTTTCAGGACGAAATATATTGAAATGAGGGTTGTGCAAAAATAACAAATCTAGGGGTTGTTAACACATGATACTATTCATTCTCCCAGGCCATGATTTTTTTTTGCACAGGCCGCAATTCAAGGTATTTCATCATAAAATTACAGACATGTACATTACATCCTTACATAAAAAAATTCAGATTTTTTTGACATCGGAAAATTTTAATTTTGTTTTTTTCAAAAAACCAGGCTCCCAAAAATGCCTCACTCATCTTTCATGGAGTATTACATGTTTTATGCTTATGTATGTATCCTTTCAAGAAGTCAGAGGAAGCGGTGTCACTGTCAAAGAGCAATACATCTTTCTTTAGGAAAGGCCAGTCTAGAAAACAATAATTGTATACCTTGCCAGTGTGGCAACAATAATTGTATACAGGCAAACTGTATTTTCCAGTATTGCAACCCTTGGAGCATTCACAAAACCAATACATTGCCTTACAACAACCCATATATTCACGACCACCATAATAGGAACGGGACGACCGGCAGAAGCTGTTGGTCATGAATGCAAACTGACAGAAAAGAATTGATTAAGGTATAAAGTAAACATACAGCGAGTGTGAAAATTTCAATGGCAGCAACCAGTTCCAGTTTTAAACACTCAAGGCTTGATCTTCTTGTAGCTAACAAAGTACAGTGGATAGCTCAAGAAATTATTCTTACATGACTTCATGGCATTCTGATCAGTAGTGCGACCTGATAGGAGTAAATCAAATTCTAAACATGTGATACACTGACCTGGATCTTATTGTCATCATAAAATTTAAACGCTTAATTGTATGATCAGGGCCTTCCCTTAGTTTTTCTCCCTAAATACGTGCAGAGAGCAGCTTGTATTAATTCCTCCATCATGCCATCCTACAATTTAAAATAAATTCAGTTTACTTAATAGTCAAATGTGAATTCACATGAATGCACGCATCAACGTGTAAGCATCCAAATGCATATATTGTCAAACCTATATGATACAGATCATGGAATGGACGCGGTCGCAAGAGATATTGGATCTATAAATAATCGACAGTACATTTATCTGATATAGAATCTGAATCAGGATTCCCATGTGTATAACTCACAGAGCTGTAGGGAATAAAGCAGTTGGATTTCCTTTCACTCTTCAGTCTTCAGGGCACAACTCTATGATCCTGCTGGACTCCATTTTCCAAAATAACAACCTGTAAGGACACACATGGAAATAGAAGAGGCAACCTGAATGAACAAATTCAAATACTACTATTTTTTGCATAAAACTGATTGTGCTCCTCAAATGCATCAAGCTAGCTACTTGAATATCATGTATACTAAACATACCCTATAACACCTCACCACTTCGTCATAATCTATTCAAAGAAAGGAAATGATCCAAGTCAAGCAACCGGTTGCTTCTTTAAAAAAGAAGGCCAGAGTATGGGGATGTTTGCTTTATGACCATAACTAACACTCAAGAAGATGGGCTAGACCCTGAAAACATATGGATGCAATAAAAGTGTGAGTAAGTGCCACTTTAAGATAAGATAACCTGGAAATATAGGTGTAATCTGAAAGAATACACACAAAAAATACATGATGCATATGCGTACTAATTACTAAGGGGAAAAGTAAAGCAAATAATGCTAGGGGGAAATTTACCTTGGTTTGAATATGTAGTCACTAAGTCCTCCGTGCTACAGCCGGGGCTGAACCGACAAGTGTGCAGACGACGCACCTGAGGTTTGATTTATAACTAAATAACTTCAGTGGAATCAACACGGTGGAGGGCGAATGAGAACATAGGCAAGAATTGAACCAACTGCAAGTTGGGATGTGGGATCAGTGGGCCGGCGACTCCCCATGGCCAGAGGGGAAGAGGCGTGGTGGAAATGGCAAACAGCAAGGCGGGGCGCTAAGGGAGGCCATACAAAGATCGGCCTTTAGTAAAGCAGATCAATTCTTGTTTTGCAAAAAATAGATGTACAAATTAGTACTGATGAGGGAAGAGGACTAAGGAAACAGCAATCCAAAAAATAGCAGACATGAGGAAGCAACACCGCAATGACTGATTTGCAAAGGTTTATCTTGTGTGAGCACAAAGCCCCAGAAAAATCTAGGAGTATATGTTTAGTCTATGCAAGATGGTAAAACCACAAGGCCCCACACATACCCAACACGAACTGATACAGCAGTGACAAAAAAGGATTAACCAGAACAAAAGGAGGTAAAAGAAACAAAAGATGCAACAGACAAAATGAGTGAGAACACCTTCAGAAGAAACAACATGCCCTTTTCCTTAGCGAATCTCTTTCTTGACGCCATCCTGCGACAAATCAAGCTCCACGTCTGGTTGACCAACTGAATAAGGACGGGAAAATAAAGCACCAAAATAAGTAACAGTATTACAATAAGCAAGCAAAGGATGAACCAGGAAGACATAGGAAAGATGTGCCGGGGTCGTCGGGGGAACGACGGCGTGCCCACTTCAACGGGATCTACAGACCGATCCCAGCAGAACCAGAGCTCCGACGTCTCCTGGCGCCGCTGTCCTCGGGAAGCCCACACTGCACCTCACGACTTCCAGTGTCCTCCGGGACGCGATGGCTTGGCTTGAGATCGAGGCGCTCACCGGGGTCTCGACTACCTCTCCACATCCAACGACCAGAGCAGCTTCACCAAGGTGAGGCGACACCGCGACAGTGAGCACGAATAACCTAGATTGGCAGAGCGGAGGCGCCGCCGCTTGGTGGATATGGAGCCCTGAACGGGAAGGCTGGAAGCGCGCGCCCTCGATTGAGAGAGGAGGGGTGGGACTGTGGGAGACCTACGGAGAAAGGGGAAGAATTTTCCAGATAACAGAGATGCACGTGGAACGACCGGAAATATCCAGCACTAAAGCGGTGAACCGATCTATAGGATAAAAGATCGTCGAGTCCAGCGAAGGGTAAAGACCAAATAAAACCGAAACTGTAGCAAAACAGCAAAACACCTGTCAAGCTCCTATTAATCGCTGATCAACCGAATAAAAGGAGAGAATTGAAAACCTTCACAGTTTAGTTCTGTGATGTATTGAGTAGCTCATTGCAGCAACAATATACCATTTATATTTCTGGTTTTTTTAATTCTTATCATCACTGCAGCAACTTGACATTTTTCTCAGATGCCCCTATGCAGACCGGCAGCGGCTTGGCATCCTGCCACCTGGACACTTGGATGACCTTTAGGACCTATGGAACCCGTCGCTACCATTGCAAAGGAAGCTATGGCCCTTTGCTTTGCTTCTCATCCTTTGGAAGATTTGGGACGCCAGGAACGCCAAGGCTTTTAGGCTAGTAGACACCCACTCCTCTTCTTCGCTCAGGCTTATGGTTGACGACCTTGATTTTTCGTCTTTTAGACTTTGTAATGCTACTGATAAGGCAGGCGCCCTCCTGTCACTAGTAGAAAAAAGGCTCATTTATCCCGGTTCTAGAGACTCATTTGTCCCGGTTTTGGAACCGGGACTAAAGGGTCGTTATTAATGCCCAAAACTTTTAGTCCCGGTTTGTCCACGAGCCGGTACTAAAGGTCCTCCACGTGGGATGTTGTGGTGCACTGGGGCGGAGGACCTTTAGTCCCGGTTGGTAACACGAGCCGGTACTAAAGGCCTCCACGGGAAAAAAAATCATTCAAATATTTTTCCTCTTTCTTTTTTCTATTTTTTCAAAAATTATATTATTTCCATTATTTGACCAGTTTTTTTCACTCCATTTTTTTATATATTTTCACAATTTCTATTATTTGAGTTATTTAACTAGTTTAGTCTCTAACTACCCTTAATGTCTAGTCAAATTACATAGTCGTAGTCAAACTTCCTGATCGGTCACCCATCCTTACACTACTCCAGCAGTAGCACACTTAACTTCTGAGTTCCTTCCGTCTCCACTTCCAACTACACCTCGCACATGTTGTTGCTATTACTATCATATCAATCCTGTTAACCTCTTGATTACAATGTCACACTTCTATATTGTTTTAATTCCAAATAATTATTTTAATAAACAAAAGTAATGAAATAATAATAATCTTCAATAAAAATAAAAATAATTTTTTTTTGCAAAACCTAAAATTTGAAACTTTTCATATTTCCCTCAATAGTAGTCAAAAACCCTTATTTCATGTTTCCCAATTTTAATTTTCTATCCCAACTTTTGTTGAATTATTTTATTGAGGATAATAATGAATGGGTAAGTGGATGGGTACCCTTTAAAATTTCTATGCCAACTTTTTTTGAATTATTTTTCCTCCAAATCTTAAAAGCATCATAACTTTTTTCTGTTTCATACAAAAAAACCTTTTTCATCGGCGGTCGTATGCAAAAGTTATAACCATTTTACAAATTCTAGATAGATTTTGTAAAAAATTGCAAAATACATGCTTGTTAATTTTGCAAAAAAACATTAAATGCATAAAAAATTAACAAATGAAGTTAGAAAGGATTAAAATTTGAGGATGTGGCTTTCAATGGTGCATATTGAATGCACAAAAAGTGTGAAGTTGAAATAAGTTAAAAAAAAGAATGACTTTATAACAAATGAATTTTCTTCCAAAACCCTCATACTTCGAAGGAGATGGTCCAGTTTGTACAGGAAGTGCATCCATTTTTGTCGTAATCCTCTCAAATTTTTAGCACATGCTATGTGGGTGAAATGATGACACAATGCTAATTTTCAACCTTTTCAGAGTTTATTTGTACTACTTTTTAATTTCATGGTCATTTAGCGCAAAAAATCATTAAATGCATGAAAATAGCAAATAAAGTTAGAAAGGATTGAAATTTGAGGATGTGTATTTGAATGGTGCATATTTAATGCACAAAAATTCTGAGTTTAATAAGTTAAAAAAAGAAATGCCTTTGTAACAGATGAATTTTTGTCCGAAACCCTCACACTTCGAAGGAGATGGTCCAATTTTTACACGAAGTGCATCCAGTTTTTGCCGTAACCCTTTCAACTTTTTATCACATGCTATTTGGGTGAAATGATGATACCATGCCAAGTTTCAACCTTTGTAGAGTTCATTTGTACTGCCTTTTCAATTTTAGGGTCATTTAGCGCAAAAAAATCATTAAATGCATGAAAAATAACAAATTAAGTTAGAATGTGTTGAAATTTGAGGATGTGGCTTTTAATGGTGCATATTAAATGCACAAAAAGTTTGGAGATGAAATAAGTTAAAAAAAATTAACATATGAGTTTTCTTCCAAAACCCTCATACTTCGAAGGAGATGGTGCAGTTTGTACACGAAGTGCATCCAGTTTTTGCCGTAATCCTTTCAACTTTTTAGCATGTGCTATGTGGGTGAAATTATGATACCATGCCAAGTTTCAAAAATTTTAGAGTTCATTTGTACTGGCTTTTCAATTTTAGGATCATTTAGCGCAAAGAAATCATTAAATGCATGAAAATAACAAATGAAGTTAGAAAGGGTTGAAATTTGAGGATGTGGCTATGAATGGTGCATATTAAATGCACAAAAATTCTGAAGTTGAAATAAGTTAAAAAAAATGCCTTTGTAACAGATGAGTTTTCTTTCAAAACCCTCATACTTCGAAGGAGATGGTCCAGTTTGTACACGAAGTACATCTAGTTTTTTTCGTAATCCTCTCAACTTTTTAGCACATGCTATGTGGGTGAAATGATGACACAATGCCAAGTTTCAAGCTTTTCAGGGTTCATTTGTGCTGCTTTTCAATTTCATGGTCATTTAGCGCAAATAATTCATAAAATGCATGAAAAATAGCAAATGAAGTTAGAAAGGGTTGAAATTTGAGGATGTGACTTTGAATGATGCATATTGAATGCACAAAAAGTATGGAGTTGAATAAGTTAAAAGAAAGAAATTCCTTTGTAACAAATGGGTTTTCGTCCGAAACCCTCGTACTTCGAAAGAGACGGTCCAATTTGTACACGAAGTGCATCCAGTTTTTGCCGTAACCCTCTCAACTTTTTAGCACATTCTATGTGGGTGAAATGATGATACCATGCCAAGTTTCAACCTTTTTAGAGTTCATTTGTACTGCCTTTTCAATTTTATGGTCATTTAGCGCAAAAAAATCATTAAATGCATGAAAAATAACAAATGAAGTTAGAATGTGTTGAAATTTGAGGATGTAGCTTTTAATGGTGCATATTAAATGCACAAAAAGTTTGGAGATGAAATAAGTTAAAAAAAAAGAAATTTCTTTTTAACATATGAGTTTTCTTCCAAACCCCTCATACTTCGAAGAAGATGGTCCAATTTGTCCACGAAGTGCATCCAGTTTTTGTTGTAATCCTTTCAACTTTTTAGCATGTGCTATGTGGGTGAAATGATGATACCATGCCAAGTTTCAACATTTTTAGAGTTCATTTGTACCGGCTTTTCAATTTTAGGGTCATTTAGCGCAAAGAAATCATTAAATGCATGAAAATAACAAATGAAGTTAGAAAGGGTTGAAATTTGAGGATGTGGCCTTGAATGGTGCATATTGAATGCACATAAATTCTGAAGTTTAAATAAGTTAAAACAAGAAATGTCTTTGTAACAGATGAGTTTTCTTCCAAAACCCTCATACTTCGAAGGAGATGGTTTAGTTTGTACACGAAGTACATCTAGTTTTTGCCGTAATCCTCTCAACTTTTTAGCACATGCTATGTGGGTGAAATAATGACACAATGCCAAGTTTCAACCTTTGCAGGGTTCATTTGTACTGCTTTTCAATTTCATGGTCATTTAGCGCAAAAAACTCATAAAATGCATGAAAAATAGAAAATTGAAGTTAGAAAGGGTTAAAATTTGAGGATGTGACTTTGAATGATGCATATTGAATGCACAAAAAGTCTGGAGTTGAATAAGTTAAAAAAATGCATTTGCAACAAATGGGTTTTCGTCTGAAACCCTCTTACTTCCAAAGAGATGGTCCAATTTTGTACACGAAGTGCATACAGTTTTTGCCGTAACCCTCTCAACTTTTTAGCACATGCTATGTGGGTGAAATGATTATACCATGCCTGTTAGGAAACGTAGTAGAAAACAAAAAAATTCGGCCTACGAATCAAGAACCCAAGATCATCCAAGATAGATTGCATACAAGGTTTAGGTCTTTGCTCACCAACGGTTGCAGCGGAAGAAGAGTTGGTGAAGCTCGTGGACGTAGTGGAAGTAGATCTCGCAAGTTCTCCCACGAACAGTCCCTCGATCAATCCCACGAACAAGTCCCGCGATCTAGTCCCACGGACAAGTCCCATGAACAAGCTCCTCGAAGAAGGGTCGAAGGTACGACCCCTCCATTATTATCCACACATCCCGTAGCAGCAATCCAGCAGCGCTCCGCCGTCCAGAGATGAACGCCACCGAGAAAACTAGAGGGAGAAAACCCTAACGGATTCCGATCTAGAACATCGTCTAAACCGGGGTCTAATTGTGGAGCAACGGGGTTTAGATGAGGGAGGGTGGCGCATAGGCCTTGGGGACAAGTTGTCTTGCTCTCCCTCTCCCCTTGGCTCACCTTATATAGGTGGACAAGAGGCCTAGGGCGCAGCTCAAGGAGGATTGGGAGTCCAACTTGGACTCCCAAGCCTTCCAAACCTTCCCACACCTTCCCACCGGAAACCTGCCATAATGTGATTTGGTAATTCCACCTGGAGGAGGATTCCTTCCCCTTGGTGCGCCCCCACCCCTTGGCCGGCCAGGGCAGCCTAGGTGGCTTGCCCCCCAAGGCTAGGGGCGCAGGGGAGTGGGTGGTACTGCCCAGAACCTTCCGGAACCTTCCATGACCTTCTAGAAGCTTCCAGGACCTTTCGGGACATACCGGGACCGTTTCGGGACATTCCGGACACTTCTGGAGCACTTCCAGGACCTTCCGAGACCGTTCTCGGACGTTCCGGAGCCATCCGGATAGTTTCCAAGACCATCCGAGTTACAGTTTAAGCCACCCGATGACCGCGAAGGTTGTCGGGACGCCCAGCGATTATCCGGAAACTATTCCGGCTGATCCAGGACTTCCCCAGTACCATTCTCATATGTTCCGGAACCACCTGGGACTACTCCAGAGTGATCCGGACATAACCTTAAATACCCAGAACTACTTCTGGTGCCCTTATGAACAATTCCATAAATCTCCGGAACTACTTCCGGTACCCGTATGAACTATTCTGCTTTGCTTCCACTAAACCTTCTACCATACTAGTATTCTAACAGACTACTGCTCGTTAAGTGTGTGACCCAATAGGTTCGGTATAATGCGGACATGACTCAGAACATCTTCCGGACATAGGTCAACAGCCTTTTGTCAATAGCGAATAATCAACAGCGGAGCCATGGACACCCATGTTGACTCCCGCACATACACGAAGAAACTTCGAGTGAACCATTATGTTTAGTCATGTACCATTCCCTTTGCTTCGCGATATATGACAAAGTTAGAGGAGAGAAGTTTGGCACCCATGTGTAACAACTTTTGAACACAAGCCACTCGTTATCCTCTTTGCTCGTTTGTCCCTTTTCTCGTTATCGTATTCCGGTATCCCCGTGACTGAATCACAATGCGTCTGGCCAGACTATAATGGATACCGTCATACCGAGTGGGCCCGAAGTGAATATCTTCTTCATCGTGAAGGAGCAAATCCCATTCTTGAACTATCACAGTCACTAGCCACACCATCTGACATACCCAGAACTTATTTTACTACTTCCCATTTACGGGAGGATTCATCTAAGAACCAAAGCATGTCTTCCTGTGTGAAGCAACTCGATACTCTCATGGTCTAAGGAATTACGTATATGAAAACATTTCATGATATTACTTATAACGTAGTTACGATGTGATCTCTAAGTATATCATTCAATACTGGGGTCGGTTCAACATCATTGTTCTGCTAACAATATGTTCCCATTGCTACTGACATCCATGTTACAAGAACAATGTCCATGATTAAGAAAACGTAATCATCAGTTAGCACATGAGCTGGTCTTAGAGGCTAAACCAGGAACTCTTGGTGTTTACATTTCCACACATGCAAATGAGTTTTCTTCTGAATCTCACAGTCAGGGTCATTGCAATTATAGCACAGAAATATAAACATTAATTACGAACGTGGAAATATATATATAATAACATTTTATTATTGCCTCTAGGGCATATTTCCAACAATGCCAAGTTTCCACCTTTTTAGAGTTCATTTCTACTGCCTTTTCAATTTCGAGGTCATTTACCGCAAAAAACATTATTAAATGCATGAAAAATATCAAATGAAATTAGAAAGGTTTGAAACTTGAGGATGTGGCTTTGTATGGTGCATAATTAATGCACAAAAGTCTGGAGTTGAAATAAGTTAAAAAAAAGAAATGGCTTGTAACATATGAGTTTTCGTTTGAAACCCTCATAAAGAGTTAAACAGAGTCTGGTTTTGATTAAAACACCTATTTAAAATATCCTAAAAATTCCCATATTGAAAATACTTATAAAACATACTAATATTAAACAACTGGAAAAATAATCACTCAAAAATCTATTTTTAAACTAAAGTTATTCACAAACTAGTGATTGACACAAATTTCAAAATAATTCAAGTTTAAACTATTTAAGTTTGAAAACTACTGGCACTAACAAAAATTTTATAAATTTTTTGACCTAAAGAAAAAAATCATTCAAAAACTCTAAATATTCTAACAGTTATTCAAAATCTAAAAACAGAAACTCTTCTGTTTAGAAAAAGAAAAAAGAAAAAAATAGACCTTTAGTACCGGTTGGTGTCTCCAACCGGGACTAAAACCGGTTCAAGACACCAACCGGGACTAAAGGTTGCGACACCCTTTAGTCCCGGTTCCAGACACCCTTTAGTCCCGGTTCGTCTGGAACCGGGACAAAAGGGTCCAGACGAACCGGAACCAATGGCCCATGAGGCTCGGTCGGCCCCCTGGGCGCACGAACCGGGACGTATGCCCCATGGGTCCCCGTTCGTAACTAAACCGGGACTAATGGGCGAGCCAGGTCTGAACCAAAGCCCTGTTTTCTACTAGTGTGTGGCGCTTCTACCTTCTCCTACGCTCTAGCGTACCCATGTAATTCACACTCCGCTTCCAACTTCGGTTGGTTGCCGTTTGAGCAATATATTCAGGTGGGGGAGCTGCCCCCCCCTGCGTGATTACTGCAGCAAAAAGTTATAGCATCATCGCTGTAGGCCACATACACTGTCACCTCATGGTAACATTTTTTTGTTTCCAGTGATAGACTTTCTCCTCACTACCGGTTGCAATCCCGTCCTCACCGGCCACAGCTCATCATCTCTAGTTGCAGAATAAAATAAAATTCAGGGGTGTAGTACCATCATCGCCGGTCATGTTTTTCCTAATGAATGTATTTAACACTTAAATACTAAATACATTAAGATACACCCGTTTAAAAGATAAGTAATATGGATCGAAGGTAGTAGTATTTTTGTAGCAACAATCTTAAATAAATGTATTTAACACTGAATACATCTAGATACATCCGTTTAAGCAATAAATAACATGATTTTTTGTAGTAACATTTTAGTATTGTAGTTGTAGAGTATTATCACAGTTGCAGCTTCTGCAGCTCGATTGCAACAAAAATGATCACTGTACACGCTGGACACAACAAAAATGATTAAACAAGTTGGTTCAAAAACTATATGCACTTGACATGAGGCACATCAGAGATCCGATAGCACTATTTCTCCCTTTGAGCAAAGACAAAAACATGGCTCGATTACAAAAATCGCTCTATGGTTCACTTTAATAGTATTTGTTTTGGAAAGCTTCCAAGTACAACTGACACTAGTTTTGGGAATTTCTCGTCCTGTTTTTGACGAAATCGCATGGGGGTAGATGAGGTGGGTGGGGGTGGTGTTTGTTTATTCTGTGTTATTTTGTATCCGTTTTTATCAGTTTCATTTTTGTTTTCGATTTTCCTATTGTACCATTTTTTTCCTTCTTCAACAAAATTTTATTTTTTAATACACGTTGAACATCTTTCAGTTACCAGTTCAATGTTTTACGTTCATGTTGAAAACTTTTTCAAATGCATGTCAAAAGTTGTCAAATATAAATTAAACATTTTTTAAACACACGCTTAGCACATCTTAAACACACATTGATTTTTCTTGAATTAAATGTATGAAAATTTTGTACAAATTACATGGTTTTTATACATTTGTTGTGAAAGTTTTTTACACATCACAAAAAAATTAAAATGCATGAAACTTTTTTACATTTTCAGATATTTTTGTAACGTGCGGTCAAATTTTCTTAAAACCTTACGCAACAAAAAAATCATTACACCAAGTAAAAGTAATTTTCAAAGTATAAATATAAACTTTAGAACAAAATAAAAGAAAAATAGGAAATGCAAGCCTCACATTGGAAAGAAATGTTAAATCATCTCTACTGGGCCAACCCACTATATATTGTGCTTAAGACGAGGTGTAGTTGTGTCCAGACAGTTTAGCAAAAACAAAAGTTGCAGAAAGTTCATACTTAGCATGTACTACTCCTTCCTACGCGAAAGGTATATTTCGCATTACGCGGGACGGAGGAAATTCTTGCTGAATCTGTTTGCAGTTCCAATACTGGACCGGCCTATTTTGTGTTTTTATTTATGATGTTCGGGAATATGGATGGATCAGTTTACTTATGGTTTTAACTTCAATAGTTGAATTTTAGCTTTCTATTTTTTTTCTCTCTATTTTCACCGGTTCTATTTTGACGGTTTCAATTGTTCGAGTAATATTTTTTATTCATAAGTTTACTTTTTTCAATATTCATTCTTTCTATTGTTTCTTTTTGGTTTGTATTTATTTCATTTCCTTTGCTTTTACGTTTTTATATTTTCATGTTTCTTATAAAAAATTAATTTGTTTTTTTGTTTTGTTTGTACATTTTCACCTTTTCATTCTTTTTTATGATTCTTTTGTATACTTTTCGTATATACGATTAATATTTCTTCATACTCATTTAACTCTTTATAAATACATGATAATTTATTCTTCGCCTGAGTTAATTTTACGAACTTTTCATAAAAAGTTTACATTTGTAATACAAATAGTTACATTAATATGGATTCACTTCATAAATTTTAACATAAAAATACAAAAATATTGGTCATAAGATAAAAAAATACATTTTATGTATATTTTACAACATCATTTTTACCTTTGTAATTTTACTTAATATAAAATATATTTTATGGCGATCATATTTTTTTACGTTCTCTTTTTACGTATGAAATAAGAAAAAAATTATGAAATGTAAAATTACGGTGCATTAATGTCAAAACAGAGGGGGGGTGAAGAAAAGCTATTCCTCACCCAAAATGACGAATAGACAATCCCTATATATATATATATATATATATATATATATATATATATATAATGAAGCTATTCATCACCCAGGGTAGAGAATAATTTATTCTTCATCCGAGGTAATTTTACGAACCTTTCATAAAAAAATTAAATTTGTAATACAAATAGTTACATTAATATGGATTCACTACATAAATTTTGACATAAAAAACAAAAAATATAGCTCATAAGATAAAAAAAAATACATTTTATGTATATTTTATATTTGTTTACATTTTCTTTTTACGTATTAAATAAGATCAAATTTACGAAATGTAAAATTACGGTGTATTAATGTCAAATCAGAGGGAGGTGAAGAATAATTATTTCTCACCCAGAATGACGAATATATATATATAGTTTTTTTTCGGCAGACACTGTGCAACACAATGTGTGTCACTGCGTGTGAGATGCGTGGAGCACATAGGATCTGTCATTTTGCATGTATTGCATCTACTCCTAGCTAAGCATATACTGACTCCATTCCAATTTATAGTGTGTCCTCAATTTTCGTGCTGTAACTTTGATCAACGAGATCAATTGCGGCGGAAGCAAAAATTATATTTCTTCCTTTATACCGGTGCATTAGTCATCTTAGATTGTGCACTGCGACCAAGATGGAAGGCAGAACGAAAAAACTTAATGCTTATTTACAACTCCCACTGTACCGAAATGTAAGTCGTTGGCGTTATCACGTATAAATTTCGTAACGAAGCAATAATTCTTCGGTTTCCCGTTTTACCCTTCCTCGGTCACTCACTCGCTCGCTGGGAGAAATTTCCTCTTCCGCTCGCGTCGTCTAGCTCTCCTCGCCCGCTCGGGTCGCCGCCGCCGCGTTGCCATCATCGCTGCCGCGTCTCCATCCTCCCCATGGCTCTCGTCTCCGTCTCCCCCTTCCTCTCCATATCCAGTGAGGAAAGATTTTATTTTTATCCTTGGAGACGGAGCTCGATCTGTTTGTGAGGAGGCGATTGCAAGGAGCTGGATCAGGCGATGGTTGTGGTGTACCCGCTGGATCCGGCGGTGGCAGCTGCGGCGACCACCTTCTCGCTGTTAATAATGATGGTGAAGGCCGACTTCGACCGAAAGTTCATCGGCTGGCTCAAGTCTGGTGCGGGCTCTGCCGAAGCCATGAGCGGCGCGCCGTCCCCGTCCTCCACCACCACCGTCGTCACGCAGAGGGACATGGACGGCCTTCGTTGGCGACGTGGCCTCGATGGTTTTCGGCAGCAACCCATCCCCAGACTTATCTCTCCAGACGCCGCAACTGGCTGATTCCGGCGAGCCTTGGCCGCTCCCGCCACCGTTCAGCACATCCGCAAAACGAACACGATATCCGTTCGCGGACAGATATGGACCAGTCTTTGGGCAGTGATACAGGAGTCATCCATTCAACTTTTGTTGTAAACGTTCGTCCGCGATACATCAAGATCCGTCAAATTCAAAAAAACTCAAACAAAATCATTCAAATTTAGATATAATTTACATAAATTAGAAACATCTCATGTAAACCAAACGATTTTCATAAAAACGGGTCAAATACAGTTTTTAACTTAGTCTAAAACTTTGCCAGTGCCCATGCACGAAAATGTGAGATCCTGGAATTGAAGCGACTTCGGTTTTGGCTTCGAGTATCCCCGCAGAGATGAAGATTCAGTGCAAAGTAAAAGTAATTTTCAAAGTATAAATACAAACTTTAGAACAAAATAAAAGAAAAAGAGGAAGTGCAAGCCTCACATTGGAAAGAAATGTTAAATCATCTCTACTGGGCCAACCCACTATATATTGTGCTTAATACGAGGTGTAGTTGTGTGTCCAGACAGTTTAGCAAAAACAAAAGTTGCAGAAATTCATACTTAGCATGTACTACTCCTTCCTACGCGAAAGGTATATTTCGCATTACGCGGGACGGAGGAAATTCTTGCTGAATCTGTTTGCAGTTCCAATACTGGACCGGCCTATTTTGTCTTTTTATTTATGATGTTCGGGAATATGGATCGGTTTACTTATGGTTTTAACTTCAATAGTTGAATTTTAGCTTTCTATTTTTTTTCTCTCTATTTTTCACCGGTTCCTTTTTTACGGTTATAATAGTTTTCATTCATAATTATACTTTTTTCAATGTTTATTCTTTCTATTGTTTCTTTTTGGTTTGTATTAATTTCATTTCTTTGCTTCTACGTTTTTTTATTTTCATGTTTCTTATAATAAATTAATTTGCTTTGTTTGTTTGTTTTGTACATTTTTTACCTTTTTCATTCTTTTTGTATGATTCTTTTATATACTTTTCGTATATACGATAAATATTTCTTCATACTCATTTATATATATATATATAGTTTTTTCAAATATACAATTAACATCTTAAATACCGAACCCTTATTTATTTTAATACATATATAAATATATTTTCGATTAATATTTTTCCAAATGCTCGGATTAACTTTTTAATACAGATTAATATTTTATAAATGCTTGATTAACATTTTCTGAATACATCAAAAAAAATTCTATACACATTTAATATTATGAAATTGTCTTATTAATATTTTTCAAATAATAGATTAACATTTCTAATGTATGGTAAAAAAATGTTTAACATCTAACCTTTTTTTAATGTTTGGATTAATTTTTATTTATTACATGATACAATTTTCACATGCTTGTTTTGAAGTGTTAAGTATAGATTTTTTATATGTCTATTTAAATATTGGTAGTATAAATAAAGTAAAACTTTAAAACGTGAGGTTGTGGCCTCCCGCACGCCTGGGCCATCCCATCAGGCGCTCGCCTTGACGTGAGAATTCCTTTCCTCTCATGTTAGGCGACACATAGACACGCCCCTACTCCTACATCAAAATTACTAATTAAGAAGTATCCCTTACAACGATCACTCCCACGGCTCAGCGGCTAATAAGTGTCATGTTGCATGTGTGCCATTTATCGTAATCTGGAGTTTTCGTTATTTAAAATATTTTATTTCTTGAACTGTGCGTCTAAATCTTGAATTGTCTTTATCATTGGATTCTCGCGTCGAGGTTTTTGAAATTAGATTTCGTATTTATAGGTTTCAACAAACTTTTTTTCATAAAGGGCACAATTGTACCTCTTATGGAAGCAGACATTTGCCTCTAGGAAAAGAAAACACATTTTTTTCCATTCGGAAAGGCATGGTTGTGCCTTCCGCGAAAACAAATCTATGTTTCCACGAAAGGCACAACTTTTCTTGTCGCAAGAAAAAATACGTTTTCCTTTTTGACGCCTCTCGCGGAAGCAAATTTGTGCCTCTATGATAGGCACAATTTTTCCTGTCGTTAAAAAAAAACATATTTTTTCCTTTCCAAGAGGCACACCGTTAGCAAACTTGTGTCTCCATGGTTGTGCCCGTCGTAAAAACGTGTTTTCCTTTTTCGCAAGGCACGACTTTGCCCGTGCTTGACGTGGAAGTAAATATTTGCCTCTCGTAAAAACATTGGATTTTCTCCTCGTAAAAAATCATTTTTCTCACTTTAAAAACCCACGTGAAAATTGAAACCCCCCATCTAATCTTTGAAAGCGCATAAAAAATAAAAAGTAAAAATCACGACAAAGCACCCAACACGCGACACGTGGCACACTTTCACCCTACTAAAGTGACCCTTCCGAAACTCCCTCAAGGAGTACTCGTTAATTAGTTGCTTTCCTCCCTCTCACTTGAGGAGCTTCAGGTGTACCAAAAAGATGTGGATTTTACCTAACAAGCATGCTTGAAAATTTTGGAGATAGGTCAAAGTACTATAGCTTTTCACCTAAAATTTTACATATAGCATTTGAATGCGAGCATGAACACGTCTATTTTTTACAGATTTCTTAACATAAAAAGGCCTTTTTGGTGCATAGAAGCATGTGCTTTGGGTTGCCGAATTAAATTTCCTTAGTGAATGGCCCATTTGCTCCCTCCATTTCTTTTAATATTCCATGTATATTAAAAAAATTCAACATATACAATATCAAGTTATGCAATATAAAAATTTATTTCATGATGCATCTAATGATATTGGTTTTGTATTATGAATGATAATAATTTATCTTACAAAGTTTGTTAAATTTTATAAAGTTTGACTTCAAATAAATCTTATATGCAGACTAAAAAGAAACGAAGGGAGTACTAGTAAATCCAGGCTCAGATAAGCAGCCACTGCTCCTACATATCTGCAATACTCAATGGATATCCATTTGGAATTCATGTTTTGTGGTAGCTCTGGCACTAAATGCGCAGGGTTACATGTAGTGGATCTTCATAAAAAAGAGTGGTTGAAGAAGGTTCTTTAAGATGGTATTTTAGGGGATCCAATGCTGCAAAAAGCATTTCCATTTTTCCACAGTGCTAATTCGTAGCCCGATGATTCGCTGGACCAGCACACAGCAGGCCACACGAGCACCGACTGATGCATCCATCCATGATTACAAGCAAATCCATGGCAAAATGGAGTGGTGGTTAGCTGTGACAATCTCTGTATGCGCAAATGCAACAGGTCCACCGATTAAATCGGTGCCGCCGTTCCGTGCCGTACGGGTAGAGCACGCTCTCATTGCCTTATTGCGGACCTGATGATTGTTGTGAGGGCTCCTGTCTGTTACACATCATTTCTGTTGTGGCCCAAAGCACTGTATTTAGGTCTCGTTCAGTCATATTTCTTGCTTTGGGTTTCAGTCATTCAGAGAATCTGTGAAAGCCACCGAACAGGCATGCATTCGTGGAGCATCATGAGACTGTTAGTAGCATGCTCTAATGAAACAGTGTGAGCTTCTAGGGTATGTTTAATTTCCATATCTGCAGTTCTAACCAAGGAGAGACAAGAGAAATCATAGTAGTAAAAGACAGTTTTTCACAGACTCAGAGCCACATGTCCTCCACATGCTAATATCTGAACCGTGCTGTTGCAGTGCCAAATCTTTGCCCGTGCTGTCATTGTCCTTAAGGTGCAAGGAAGTTTTCCTCCTGTTGGAGCTCCATCCATACATGCATGGAATATTCTACACTTTGGCGTCGCTTTTACAATGTCCGAAAAACAGCAGGGGAAAAGAGGGAAAAGCCAAAAAGAATTCGAAAGCGAGGCAAATCCGCAGGGAAGATTCAAGTGACAATGAGAGGGAGCGAGGCAATCAGCAAAGCGTAGAGCAGCATGTGGCCTGCACGAACACTCGAACAGGAGGCTTTAATTCGGACCGGATTTGACCGACTATAGTTTGCTGCTCCTATGCCATGAGTAGGCATCTTTATTAAGGCGCATATAAAAGTTGTTTTGGGGGTCCTGAAAGGATCATGCCAGTGGACCTTCAGAGATATGGTCCATTCTGTCAAATAAGGCAGATTCATCACTGCCTACTGCATCCAAGTACGTACGTGCTGTACAACACAATTGACTTTGCTCCATCGTTGAAAACCTCGTATATGTTTTTGTATAGTGGATTCATTCAATCAGAACCGTTATGAACTTATGATCGTGCGTTAAGCAAGACTTGACTTCAAAGAATTGCATTTCCTTAGCTGCAAATTGCATAGGTAGTGATCAAGATGAAGCCAAGTTGTTAGTCCTTGGAGTTATTATGGCCTAATTAGACAAGTCAAACGCTTGTAGTATATACTAATATCTGATCTTATGAGCAGAGTTGTGTACACTATCTGAATCTGAATGTCACTAAGTTGCCTCTGCGAGTCACAAAGGGCATTTTGGCTCGAGGGTTACGCATCGGCCCCACGTGTTTTGGTACCGTTGATCTGAAATTCCCACATTATAACAGTGAGATCATGGTAGGGTCCTAAGCCACATGATGGAAGACTCATGCCTCTGACAGAGTAATCAAGTGTTGATGCGAATTAGGTGGCTCATGGGGCCTCTAATTTAGCCTCCAGTGGGGATGCCATAATTAAACGGCACTGGCCTAACAGCTGCAGATCGAGCTCATCAGCATTATTCTTCCAGAACACGATGAACTGGGCGTTATGATCACCGTTTAGCCCGGACAAGATCTACTTCAGTTCAGTAGAAGATACCAACCAAGTAAGTACTCTACTGCTGCTAGACAGCCGTGTTTAGTGAAACTCTTAAGTATACAAGATTTTGGGAAGATTCGTGGCTGGGAAGGACACCGTTAGCCTTGCAATATCCGAGACTTTATAACATTGTACAATGTAAAGAAGTGCTCGTGAGTACAATTCTTGGACTTGTTCCTTTAAACATCCAGCTCAGGCGAACACTGGTAGGTCAAAGGTGGAATGACTGGCTACATCTCGTGCGTCGGTTGATGGACGTCAACCTATCTCATGGGCCGGATACACTGAACTGAAAACTTTCGATCTCAGGAGTATTTTCTGTCAAATCAATGTATGTGGATTTCATTAATAATGGTTCCCTTCCTAAGTCACCTCATATTTGGAATATCAAAGTCCCATTAAAAATAAAGATTTTCATGTAGTTTGTTCACAAGGGAGTCATTCTGACCAAGGACAACTTGGCAAAGCGTAATTGGGTCGGGAGTCAACGATGTTATTTTTGTGATCAGGATGAATCGATTCAACATCTTTTTCTCAAATGCCCATTAGTCAGGTTATTGTGGCGTACAATACAAGTGTCCTTTAATATTAGTCCTCCCGTTAACTTAGATACTCTGTTTAGCTCTTGGTTGAATGTGATTGAGCCAAAGACATCAGCACGTATTCGCGTCGGAGTATGTGCATTACTTTGGGCCATTTGGAACTGTCGAAATGATATTGTATTTAACCGTAGGAACATTATCAATTTTTTGCAGGTTATCTTCAGGGCATCGGCCTGGATCCGTATGTGGTCCTTACTGAGCAGTGCGGAGGCCAAGGAGCATTTGGATACTGGATGCAACCAATGAAAAACGGTTGCACGGGATACCTACAACCGGTTTGGATGGCGGTCTGTTAATAGGATAGGTGTTTAGTCATCTTTTCCTATTTATCGCTGGTTGTAGTGGATTTTTTTCTCCTGCGCGAGAATGGAGACATGTGGTCTCTGTTAAACTTACCTTAAATTTGATATATTTTTTAATAAAGTAGATGTGTGCATCGATTGATGCAGAGGCCGGGGGTACGCTTCCTTTAAAAAAAATGCAAGGCTAGGAGTAGGATTAACAACAGCTTGTTATATAGTCAGGGCCGTTTGATGGCATGATGCTTGCCTGACCAATACAATAATGGCACCATTCTGCATGGACTATGATAGTATATCCTCTGTGATTTGCCATCACGTGAGCCGCTCTGCTACTGCTTAGAAGTTAGATCTCATGGATGGACAGTAGGAGGATTAGGCGCTCCTAAACCCGCATCTTACGTTATGTGGCTGTAAATCTGACACTGTTGGTTGGCTGGCTGGTACCATCCCCTACCGATTAGTTTTTGTTTTGAATTTGACGCCGCAAAGCCAAGGGACTAAAAGGACGGGGATCAAATGGACAAAACAGGAACGATCCTACGGGAATCCGTTGCTTTTGTGCCTTGTGTTGGGTTGGGCTCACGTGGGTTTCTTGTCTCGACCGTGCACAAATAATTGATCGTGGATGAGCGTGAGTGACTTTGTGCCTAGCTAGCTTTGGGTCACTCTTCAGCTAGCAGCAGTACGAGAACTCTACTACATTCTACGGTGGTCACCATGCTGATGAGCTGCCCAACAGCATGATGGCAGCAGCCTACGTTTCAGCTCCTTATCCGGTGCTTAATAACTATGAAAACAAAAATCAGGAGCTTAGACAGCCAGCTACCACAGTCTATAAGCTTAAAACCATTCTTAGGATAGAAGCGTTCGCAGTAATATGGTCGCTCTGACTATGCAGAAATGACAAGCTCTTTTCGGATAAAAAATTTACTTGTTTGCAAGTTTTTTATCGATGCACGAGTATTCTTCTTTCGTGGTTCATCTTACAACGGATGGAATATCAATGCATTTTCATGAATGTGTGTGCACGACTGGAAGCGGTGACGAGGGATATTTTTATCTAACATGGGTGGCTGCGTGATCTACGCTTAGAGTTACCTTGAGTGTCGATAGTTCTTTCTTTTGTAACTTGTCGTGCGCTCTTTTGTTTTTTGTTTTTTTCCTTTTGGTGACTTACGACTGTATGCATCTTAGCTTTGCAGAGGCCGAATGTACTTGCTTAAATCTTTTAAGTAATAAAGCCCTTTATCCAAAAAAGCTAGCACATCTTGTAGTGTTGTTAGGTTTTCGCCGCATAGCTCTTCTTTCGATATCTAGTTTAGAGTGGTGGGTTTCCTAGCAATGCCGGAACTCGCTCTACCCCTTTCCCCTTTTTCTGAACTTCTCGGATACTGAGCACCTTCAAGATCTTGACGAAGTCACCGTAAGCGCCTTCGTTGTCGATGAAAATGTCTCCTTGGACTAAAAATATATCACTTCTTCTTTAGTTAATAAAGGGTGTATCTAGGTTTCAGTCGACTGAGACTTAACCAAGTCTCGATCAAGTGATAATACATGTAAAGAAAAAGAAAAAATATTTTTTGTACGGATCTTCACACACGATCTCACGGATATATTATCGATTGAGATTTGGTTAAATCTCAGTCGATTGAGATTTAGCAAACCCCAATAATAAAAGAGCTAAATGTTAAACTTATGATTGATTCTTGATGGATTTAGAATACTACAGTTTTCTTAACCATACCGCCACATCTAGGTTCTAGCATAGGCCGTTAATTTAACCATAACTACGGACGCACGTACTGTATGCACTTCCTTTTCCCCATCCCAAATTGTCGGCAAAATGAGGTTCATGAGCAGCTGAGCAGAGGAGGTCGGTGCAAGTACTAGCTGCTAATGGAGGGAGGATGGGGTACATGACATGAATGGCTGGATGGGACGGATGGGATCAAATCACTCGGGGATGGGTGCCGTGTGATTGCTGGATTGAACAGGAAGGACAATGGGAGAGCGGCGCACTGCTGACCGGATGCCACTGTGGGAAAAGGGCAGGAGCCTCAAATGAACAGTGCAGGGGGGTGGCATTGAAGATCGAACCGGGAAAGTCACGAGGCGTGCGAGATCAATGCCTGTCGCCGGTAGTGGTTGCATGGAGTTGAAGGCATGGCAGGCAGGACCCCCAATGGCGAGGCCAGAGGAGGTTAAAGGAAGCCCAAGAAACGCAGGGCATGCGTGGAGCGGAGAGGCCCCAGGAGTGAATTCTCCCTCCCTCCTGCACCGTGATCTCCTCCCATCAGAGGAGCTTGTGTGTCGCCACCATGCGGTCAGCGGATTTTTGGCTATGTTTTCGCGAGAGACTGGACCGGTCCACAGACCCCGCTTTGGAACAGTGTGTGGGTCGGGAGGAGATGAATGAAGGAAGAAACTGGGATAAACGAGGACGGGAGATTGAAGGCCGGGAGTTCGCATTGACTGCACCGTGCACTACACCGGCGTTTCTTCGGGCCATGTTGACACATATTTTCATCTTTCCACCATGGGTTCGTGCTGTACTGCTACTACTACATTGTTTGTGAAGTTTATCTACATTTGACCATCGAATCAAGTTGACTCGTACATGTTTGATCCATCACCTGATGAAAGCTGTAAAACAAATGCAATAAGTGGAGGGGTTTAATAGTGAATCCATGGATTCTTCTCTTTGGTTAAAGCGTTATGTGTTCGTCGAAAATGGTAATCGTAGAGCCCTTAAAACGCGAAACCGTAAATGTGGTTTTCACTTCGAGTTTTACGGTTTACTCGGATCGAATCTTCACCGCACATAACAGAAACATCATACCGATCCTTCGTTTCTAAACTACCATATTCGCGCGAACAATATAGTTGTTCATCGTCGGATACAAACTACTACTACGATAGCATCTAGATTTTTACAAACCGGAGACCGTTGCAGAGGATCTAGTCCTCACCGGAGTCATCGGAGATAAGGTCTACGGAGACCTTATCCTACTTCGCGGCATGGCGACGCCATTCGACCTTCTTCTCCAGCGCGACGTGCTCGTGTGTGATGAGACCCTGTTCTAGGAGTAGCTCATCAAACTCGGTGTCGCGGTGCCGTACCTTCACCAGTATCGCCTCCTCTCGCTCGCTGCGCACGAGAAGACTGTAGCAGCCACCTGCGCCGTGTGGAAGCTCCTCCTCATCGTCCTCCTACTTAACCGGCAGGTGCGGCTTGCGGCGACAAAGGAGCCCCCCCCCCCCAGCTAGCAGTGACCGGAGTAACGGCGGTCGAACTCCTCCACCTCGCGCGAGAGGAGTGATGGCGGCACTAGCAGTACCTTCCAGGTGCATCGGAGCACAACATGCTCCCGTGTTGTGTTAGAGACGGCACACCGGCGCCGCTCTTCCGCGTCGACGAGGCTAAGCCAGCGCGAGGAGGAGGAGGACGACGAGCAACGCGAGGACGACCACGAGCTGCGACGCCACATTGTGGCGCGGGGGCTCTGGATCGGAGCGCGGCGGCGTTGGATTTGTGCTCCGTGGTGACGAATTCCTCACCGGATGCGCTGACTGCGGTGGATTTTGCGGCGGCAAGGGTTTAGGGTGTGAACTGCAAACGGATCGTTGCGCGATAGAAATAGAATTTCGGGCAATGCATTTGCAGGCCGTGGAAAACCGTTTACAGGTTAGACGGATTATACGGGTTTTATTCTGACTGAAAAATGTATCAAACCCATATAACCACCGGAATTATACCTAGAAATGCCCTTATCCAAGCGAACGCTCGAACAGCAGAAGAAGTACGTACTGCTGTAGCACAATCCTTTGATGGTTTCTTGTCTCCTCCCGTATGTATAACGGCCTTGTTTGGATACTCTAACTCGGTTATAGGTTAGAGTTAGATTCTAACTCTAGACTAACCATAAATTAACTCTAATCAAAGAGGTGTTTGGATGGTGGAGTTAGATTGGCAATAAATGTACCATTCCAATCATTTAATTACTTTATTCTGGATTTTGTATGGCGGAGGTAGTAGAAAAAGTAACTTTTTGTGGGCCCATCTAACTCTAACCCAAATAAGCACCTCTTGGGTGGGTTAGATTTTTGGGATGGGTTACATGCATCTAACCAACTCTAACCCTTCTGTTTGGATGTTTTGGTGTCAAATTGGTACAATCTAACCAACTCTAACTCTAACCCATGTATGGCCAACGTGTGTCAACACGTTCACTGTTCGAGCCGTCCATTTGTAGGCTAGAAGGGCAGCTCTCTAGAGCATTAATGTTTAGCTTGGAGCTAAGACTATTTTTTAATAGGTAGTCTCATAAATTAATATTTCCTCTGTATTATAAAAAACATTTTTGCGACTAACATGACTTAAAAATACGTTAATATTATGGAATAGGAGGGATAGATGAAGTATCATACACATGTATGATTCAGTGTATTACACTCGCTATGAAAACTTATTTGGCACACAAAGATGTTTTGGCCCTGGGTGCACGTGCTATCTAATGAACAGTAAAATCAAAATAAATGATAAAAAAATCAAAAAATTCTGATTTTTTTGGATGTTTGTATTAGTGTGGCAAGTGTGCTTGGCAATTTTGATGTCATATGGCGCAGTAGTGCTTCATCGGTGAAAAAAAAATCAAGTGTGACATTTTGCTATATTTTGAGGCAACGTTTGGCATTTGATTTGTCTTTTTTGCACAGGTCAAACCGCTTAAGTTTTACACCTGAAAATTTGCATGTACCACTTGGTTGTGACAATGAATACATATAATTTTTTTGCTATTTTTTTAGCATTTGTCAAGTCATTTTTAGTACGCAGGAGCACGGGCACCCTAGAGCCGAATCGAATATCCGGATACCATAGTTGTAGTTTGTATTATCATAGTTGTTGTTTGGTTCTATCATGTAACCCTTGACCTCGTTCCCCGTATATAAGGTGATGCCAGGGGAGCTCGATAGGCATTGATTGATGTTTATATGTGTGTAACCTAGTTATACAAAGATTGATTGTTTTTTTATTATACTTCATCCATTTTAAATTATATGACTTTCATTTTTCACATATGTATCCATTTTTTTATTATAGTACTTTGTATCCGCTTGATGCATCATTTTGAATTAACAACATCGCTCTTTATGGAAAAAGCACCCTCTCAAGTATTGCACTTTGCAAGTTTTTGACTGAATAATTACGCGTGGACCAAGTTGGAAGACTGTAGAGCATATTAGGTATTAGCTCATTCTTTATAGCAAGAGCACATTAGTTCTGTAGCTTATGACCTTGTGTACACGTCAAATGTTGTAAGCGTAGTAATGTTTGATGTAACAAGTCACGAATTTACTACACCTCGAAGCGGCTTTACCGTGGTTGAGTTGGTTAGATGGATGGTTGTATCACAGCCTACTAAAGTTCAAATCCCGGATTTGACAATGGTGCTTGCATTTTCCTGGATATATTTCAGGGATTCCGGTGATGCGCTTTCAGTGGGAGGAGACGTTCCCGTCGAGGACGAGATGGTGACTTTGTTAATCTCAAAATGACGTACCGGCTCAGTATTACGAAGATGTGTGCGTGTGTGCGTCATAGAAGTGATTGTATACTCATGTATGTGAGCGTCAGAATTGTACTGTGCTTTAAAAAAACGGCTTTACTGTACTAATTCGGCGACACGACCCGCGGCCTTACTTCCCGTCCCAAATTCAATGCTCCCCCGTTGCCCCGTTGAGATGAGCGCATCCAAGGCCAAGACCTCTTTCTTTGCACTTGTAGGGATGAGCATCCCATTCTTTCACATTATATTTGGTTTGTACCTAATTTTATCATATGTTGCTACAATATACTCCTATTTTCCACATTTACTTTACTTTTTTTTTGAAAGTCATACATTTGCCTTACTTAAAGTGCTCAAATCATAGTCATATTTTGCCTTGCCTAAGAAACTTTTATCGTACTTTTTATATGTATGACATTTTTTTTGCCACAACTGTGGCTAAAACCAAACACACACATCTAACTTGGTCAAACTTTTCTAACACAAATTACGACAAAGTATGTTAAGTTATGGCTAAAAACCAAACAACTCCTAAAATGCCTCAAAACCTAAGAGCAACTTTAACGGGCCGATCCAAACGGACGATTTGATTCACCATTTGTCCGTTTGGGTCGGGCCGACGGACCAAATATTCGCAAGGTGTCCATCTGGGTCGTCGAGTCCCTAGCGGTGCGAGAAAGATGCAAATATCGGTCCGCAAAAGTCATTAGTTATACATTAAAAAAAGAGAAAACGCCTCATCCAAACCCCTAAACCCTAGCTCATCGCCGTCTGCTCCCTGGGCCGCCTACTGGTCGTCCACGTCGCCGCCGTTGAGGTCGATGAAGGCCGACGACGACCACGACATGTTGGGCGGCCAATAGCCCTGCGGTGGTGGTGGCGGCGACGGAGGGGCGGCGATGGCGGCAGGGGTAGTAGATCCGATGGGTCACACTGGAAGGTCCAGCGCATCCCCACGAGACCGCGGATGATCTCGCGCACGCAGGTGTCGGCGTGGTTTCTGGGCGGCGACGGCGGGGCAGCTCCTCGAACCACGGCGCCGGCACCGATGGCGGTGGAGCGGCACCCTGGACCAACAGCTCCATCTCGGGCCACATTGTGCGCTCGACCCACTCGGTTTCTTCAACCGCCCGCTGGAGGGCCTCCTCCTCGTCGTACTCCGGCAGGACGTAGAGTGGTGGGGAAGGGTCTGTCTCGGGTTCGACGACGGCCGGCGGGGGCGCCGCATCGCGGATCTGCAAGCCGCCGCTACCGATCTGGGAACGCGGCGCCGAGCAGGCGCTTTGGGACGGCGACAACTCCTCCAATGGATGCCTCCTGTGGCGCGACGACGGATAGGAGGAGCATACACGGCCGCCTCGTCCAACAGTGGCACCGGCACCCTCACGTTGCTGAGGTGCCACCCGTCGGAGAGTTTGATGTCGCCAAATGGCACTGACTCGCCCCTTTGCCAACACCAAATGGCATCGTTGATGCCAATGGGGACGCGGTTGCGCTCGCGGTGACGGCCGTCGGAGCCTCTGGCCTCATGGTTGTGCGACATGGGGGGTCGGGATGCTGGGGAACGGGGGAGCGGTGGTGGGGGCGGTGGAGAGTGAAGTAGGGGACTGGTGGGGGTGGCTGGTCCTAATAAATGGGGCCGGTCCGTGCCGCCGCGTGGGGGAGTCAAACCAATCCCCTGTGGCTGCCAGGCGGGGCCCCCGCAGACACAAAGGTTCCCGCGCGGACACGTGAACGATCCGCCTCTTGTCCGCGTGAACCCAAACCGTCTTCAATTTTGAGTCCGTTTTGGATCGCCAAAATGCGGACAATTTTGGACCTTTTCTTTTTGAATCGCGATTTTTGGCCTTTCGACTCAAACGGACCAAAATCAAACATTTGGATCACACCGTTAAAATTACTCTCACCATTCACACAGATCATAGAGAAGTGCACGCTCCATGCCAAAACCGTAGCAGCAGCAGCCAAATGTTTGGTCTTGTGTTTGCCAGGAGCAAGAGCCAAATACTGGTGTTCAGCAAATGACCAGTGCCGGAGGGAGGCAGCAGCAGAGAGGAAGAGGCGGCAGGCAGGGCATGCATGGACATGGTGGCTGCTACAGCAGCCCATGCACAGCGCCGCTGCACCCCGGCCAGCCGGCACCACCCTGCAACGTCACACCTGGTTGTGCACACCGCACCCACCGCACGCATCAACACCCCAAGTCCCCAAGTAACCCACACCCGGGAAAATTAGGGTCCCTCCTCCCTCGGATCCGAGGCCGCCATTGCATTCTCCACATTGACAAACAACAAATGGTTATCGTAATCCCATCCCGGACCACCCAATAGTTACCGGAACCTCACATTCTCCTTCCGCCCGCCAAGCATTTTTCCACTGTGCTGCTGCTTCCACTTCCACTTCCGCCCACGCCCCGCGGAACAAACGACAAGCCCCGCAAAAGAAAACTGCGATACACGATAAAAAACGAGATCCTTCCCTTCTCTTCTCTCCTCCTCCTCCTGCTGCTGCACGTCCAGTCCACTCTGCCTGCTCTCCCCGGAGACCTTCTCTTCTTCCTCCTCACTCCCCTCCCCTCCCGTCACATCCCCCAGCTAGAAAAACAAGCACGCACGTCGCCACTGCCGTACGACGGCGTCCCCGCGCCAACCTCACTCACCCAACGCCATAATGCCGGGCGACTAGGACTGGGCGCAGTACACTCGCCATTTTCCCTCTCTCCTCCGGCTCTGCGTTGGTTGGCCCGCCAGGCCATGGGGTGCAAGGGCTCCAAGCTCGACAGCCAGGAGGCCGTGGCGCTGTGCCGCGGCCGCGCCGACCTCATCGCCTCCGCCGTGCGCCACCGCTACGCGCTCGCCGACTCCCACGCCGCGCTCGCGCACTCCTACGACTCGCTCGCCGCGCCGCTCCACCTCCTCCTCCTGCTCCAGGCCGACCCTCACCCGCGCCTCAAGCTGCCCTCCGACCGCAAGGCCGGCGCCGGCGGACGTCGTCGTGGCGGCGGCGGTGGTGGCGGCATGCTGCCGTCTTCCTCCTCGTCGCTCCCGGACCGGCAGCACCATTCCTCGCACGTCGACTTCGAGTCCACCTCCTCCTCCGGATCCGAGTCCGCCGCCTCGCCGCCCGGATCGCCTCCCCGCCGCGTCCCCGAGCACCTGCTCCCGCACCCGAACTACCACGGGTACGCGCCCGACCCCGCGTTCGCCTACCCGGCGCCGCCGCAGAGCACGATGCAGTTCTACTATGCGCGCAGCCGGCCGCCCCCGGCGTCCGTCGCCGTCGCGCAGCGCGCGCCGGTGTCGGAGCGCGCGCGCTACGGCGCCTTCGACGCGGCGCCTGGTGGCGGCTACCCGCAGCACTACGCCTACGGCGGCGAGCCGGTCGCGGCCGCGCCGGCGCCGCCGCAGAGGACAACGGCTCCGGCTCCGACTCCTGCTCCACTTCCGCCGCCCAGGGAGAGCTCGTGGGACTTCCTGAACGTGTTCGAGAACTACGACGACTCGTACGACAGTTCCTACTACTACAACCCCGCCGCTACCGCGGCCGCCGCCGCGTACACGCCGAGCCGCAGCTCGCGGGAGGTGCGGGAGGAGGAGGGCATTCCGGAGCTGGAGGAGGACGACGAGGACACCGTGGTTGTGAAGGAGATGGCCAGCGAGTACTCGGCCGTCGGAGGCGGCCACAGCCGCCGCGGCTCGTTCGGCGCTGTCAACGCCGTCCCGGAGGTCGACCACCGGAGGAACGTACAACGGAGGCGACCAACATACCGTAACGTGGCCCCGCTGACACCGGAACCGCCGGCGCAGAGAGTCGTCGACGTCGACAATGCGGCGGATGCTGCCACCGCCGTTAAGACGCAGCTTGTCCGGGTGGCGGAGGCAGCAAGGGAGCTCGCGCCGCTGCTCGAGGTCGGGAAGCCGAGCTACCAAGGACGCCACTCGGTCTACCATGGTGAGCTACTACTTCTTCTTCAGACTTCAGAGAGTCTGAACTTCTGATCTGACTCCAAGTCATTTTTGTCTCTCTTTCCACAGTAATCTTACTCAGTTTAATTATCAGTGGTGCATTATGTGACTCACTGTTCCATTGTTTGAAGCTGCTTCGTCGCGGATGATGTCTGCGCTCTCTGTGCCGCACCTGGGGTGCAAAGACGACGACATGTTGGGCATGGTGGTTGGCGATGAAGGGAAGACGGCGGGCTCCTGGAGCTTGTCCTTGACACTGGAGAGGCTTTTTTTCTGGGAGAGGAAGCTGTATGGTGAGGTCAAGGTAAATATCCTCACATTCTGTTAGCCGCCTTTCTGCGAGTGGAAATGATCTTAGGTTGAGCTTATGATTTTAGTTCTTCATAGAAATGTGCAAGGGGTTTTGAATGAGAATGATTGTGAATATCATTCTGCTTGTTCCAGTAGCCATGGTTAGGCTGCTTAAAACAGTGTCATCTGGGGTCCTCTGGCGTTGTTGTCTAACCATAATCTGAATTACGCTTTAGTAGTAGCTGTGGTCTTATGGATCTTTAGGTATCCTTTTCTATTGAATCCAAGGGCCTTTCTGTTTGTACCAAAAGCAACTTGAGCTGACTAATGGAGTGGACACCCTGTCCCTGCTAGGGAAACTTGATCTCTTTTCCGTGGGCAGAGTTATGTCAAGCAAAAGTCTTACAATTTTAAAGTAACCACTAAATAAAGGCAAAACATTGAGTGAGGCATTTTGGCTCCCGGGCTCCATGGAGCCCGGTTTTAAAAAAAATTCGAAATTCAAATTTTCCGATGTCAAAAAAATTTGAAAAAAATTATGCAAGTATGTAAGGATGTAATGTAAATGTGTGTAAAATTTCATGATGAAATACCTTCAATTGAGGCCTGTGTAAAAAAGACAAATTCATGGCCTGGGAGGATGAATAGTATCATGTGTTAACAGCCCCCAGATTTGTTATTTTTGCACAGCCCTCATTTTAATGTATTTCGTCCTGAAAATTTACACACTTGTGAGTTATACCTTCATGTATATCTGTATTTTTTTTCAATTTTTTTTGAAACGTATAAATATGAATTTTGATGAATTTTCGAGTTCAAATTTAAAGGGATCCAGTGAGCCCGGGCTCCAAAAGGCATTTCCGCAAAACTTATTTTCACCTGCTGCTATTTTGAAGAACTACTCCATCCTTCCCAAAATATAAGGGACACTTGATTTTGCACGGTCTTTGATGCACGACTTTGACCAGAAAAAATTATATAAGTACCAAAATTAGTTGCATTTAACATATATGAATAGTATTGTACTGTAGCATTTATCTTGCGAAATTTATATTTTTGGATTTTTTGTCTTGCGTTTTAATGTAATATGCCTTAAACTAACTTTATACATATACTATATGATAAGCAAAAAAATATAGTCAAAATTGTACATCGAATACCACCCAAAAAAGCAAGTGTGCATTACATTTTGGGAAGGAGGAGTTGGCTGGTTCTGATACTCGAGTAGGCTGTTTAACATTTTTTGCGTGAACTTTAGGAGTCTAGGTAGTCTTGGGATGGTATTTAATCAAGGATGAACTAGATAAGATCAACTATGGAAAGGTTCTTTCTCAAATCCTAACTATTTTTTGAGCAAATTCTCAAAGCCTAACTATTTTTTGAGCAAATTCTCAAAGCCTAACTGCTGGGTATAGAACTTGTAAGCAAACATGGTGTAGTTGCTTGAACAATGGAGATTAGGTAATACTGTACTAGTTTTGGCCTAGCTGGGCAATTCTATTCTTGCTAATGAAAAGGGAAAGCTCCTGTTGATTGCTAAGAAAATAATAGGCATGCGAAGTTTGCTATTCTTATTTTGTTTCCTCCTACTTTTTTAACCATAGATCAGGGTAATGTTTCACATGCTTTTCACTAGTAGTTGCTGAGTAGATTGTTTCTATACATGCAGTCACCAAGGTATCCTGCTTACACGTGTGGCACTACTCTTGTAGGCTGAGGAGAAAATGCGTTTACGTCTTGCCAGAAACTCTAAGAGACTGAAGCTTTTAGATCAAAGGGGTGCTGAAGCTCATACAATTGATGCAACTCGAAATTTGCTCAGGAAGTTGACAACAAAGATAAGAATATCTGTTCGTGTCATTGCCAAGGTTTCAAGAAAAATTAACAAAGTAAGGGATGAGGAGCTAGTTCCACAAGTTAATGCATTGATCCAAGGGTACGTTTGTTTATAAATCAAAGGACGATTGCTCTAAAAAAATTCATTTTGTTTTCTATTTTTTGCTACAGGAATGTTGTCTAAAAAAACTGATCATCTCTTTCCAGGTTTGCGAAAATGTGGCAAGACAAGCTACATTGCTACCAGCTTCAACTTCAAGTGATATCAGAAGCCCAAAACTTGGCTCCGGTCATATCAGGTGGAAACGGCCGCGATGTGGCAATGGAACTAGAACTAGAACTGATTAAATGGATCATCAATTTTTCCTCTTGGGTGAGCTCACACAGGAATTTTGTAAGGTCACTGAATGGCTGGCTAGCACTCTGTCTGAACTACGAGCCTCAGGAGGCACCCACTTACTCGCCTGGGAGAATGGGGGCTCCAGTTATTTTTGTCATCTGCAACAAATGGTCTCAAGCCATGGATAGGATTTCCGAGAAGGATGTGGTCAATGCAATGCAAGCCCTTGTGTCAAGTGTGCGGCATCTGTGGGAACCACAAAGCCTTGATCAGAGCGAAAGAATCGTCGCGGTTCGAGAAAGGGAGAAGTGGGTCAAGATGTTGGAGAAGAAGGCACTGGAGATCAACAAGGAAGCTGATGAGTTGAACAGGAAGCTGGCCTTGGTGCCGGGCCACCGGAGTTTCCAACGGTGTCCGACGATACGGACCTACGAGGCGCATTGCATCGAAGCGAGCAGCGTGCACGTGAACTTGAGACTGGTCCTTCAAGCTCTGGAGGACTTTGCTGCCAGTTCCCTGCAAGCATTCCTGGAGATACCGAGACAGGATGAAGAGGCAACAAGGTCGTCGTCGAGAGGGAATTCCAGGGTACGGTGAGTAGAAGAGACATTCCAGCAGCAGATCTGCCCCATAATATAAAACATTTTTGCAGTTCAAATTGAATTGCGAAAAACGTCTTACGTTATGGGACAGAGGTAGTAGCACCTTACAATGTGTGGCTTTGGATGGATGCTCTGTAGTCTGTAGTTTCATGGTGATGTTGCCCTGGCGGCGTTTTGGTGGGAGGTTTGGTGATGATGCCGATATCCTCAGTGTAATTAGCTTTTGTTTCACTGAAACGTTCGTGGGCTGCACTTGTGTAAGATATTAGGATTATGGTAGCATGGTGGTTTCTTCTTTTTCTAATGGTAGGGTTTGGAACTTGGAACTGGGTGATCGTGCCCTGCTCTGTTGATTACAAAATGTCAACACCTCCTCGCTAGGTGGAAAGCCGAGAGACGACTGTGGCGAAATTATATGATACTGATACTACCACAAAGGTGGCAGCATGGTGCCCTTGGTTGGGCACTGTAATAAACTGGACGCTCCTAAGTCTTCTTCAGGGGGAGTTGTTTTTGGATGGGCTTCTGTGCACACGATCGAAGAGCTTGAACGTGGCGTTGGGTCGTTGACAACTTGTTGCACTAGCACTTTGGTCAAAGGGTTTGTCTAGGCCACATCTAGATGTGTTTTAAGATAGAGCACATCTAATTTCTATACTATTGATTTTACATGAAGATTTGTTAGATATATTTTTAATGTTTTTTTTCTTTTTAATTTGATTAAATTTAGATGTGCTTTATCTTAGGGTACATCTAGATGTGCCCTAGCAAATCTGTTGGGCAAAATGATAATCGCCGGCGGGAACTTTCACCATGAAGTTCTGACTGGAGAACCTTGGTCCGCGCTGCATATGTCGGGCTTGTTTGGTGCTTTGCAGGTTTGTTGCTTTATAGTATCAGTCATTTTTCATTGCTGCGCATACACTTGGAACTATTCTGTACTACAGCAATAGAACACATCTAGCCACTGTACTCCTTCGTTGGGTTGAGTCAAGTCATTTTACAAGGCAACGAATCTAAGCTCTGAATCTGAAGCTTAGGCTGAATTTTCTTTTGACACAGGGTGAATAGTATTAGCTTATATTTATTTGACAAAGGGTGAATATTATTAGCTTAAAATAGAGCGTTGGGGAATACCAATATAATGGATACATATCCGATCTTTGCATAGATAGAATGCATATAGTCAATATCAACACACATGTACTTAGGTCAGTAACTAGCAAAGTTAAATCAATCCGAAGCTACGTTTTGATGAAGTAAAAAACAACCAAATCAATCAAAATAATGGTAAATAATCTACAACGATAATCATATTTGCACCAGCCATCTTTTGACATCACCAATACAACAAGAATGATTCTTCAACAATAACGCCTTCAGAAATGAACGAAACAACGCTCAAAACGCCATCGTCATCGGATCCAACCATCGAAGGCTAAATTATGTGTTTTTGCCTTGAAAAAACAAGTCTGGGCAAACTCAGGCAATGCCTCCAATAATGTATCGACACAAGAAACTTTGTCATTGCCAGATATAACCAACAAAAGCCAGACCTAGGGTTTTCACCTTGGAGTTCAAGACGATGCTTGAGAAGTACTACCAAATTAAAATTATTTACATTGTCGCCATCATTTTCCATGACCACAACAACTAAATGCATATCAAAGTTTTAACATGAGATGCCACAGAAGACCATGATACCACAAGTAGGCACTCGGGCCACAACAAGAGTGGGTTACCGCCAACAGTTTTGAACAGCGCATGGCGCCCCCGAAACTGCCAAATTCCAAGTCAGGAGTCTCCAACAGTCCCTCACCATCCTCATGCTTCACTGTTCTCATCCATGTTGCAGTATGAACATCAAAACATATCCGTTGTTGCCGTCGACTATGAAGACGCGAGATCCCCGACCCCATACCGGTAATCACGCAAGACCACGCCGTCACCTGTGCACCCAAAAAAATAACCACCATATCAAGATGCAGCAGGATGCCACTAACGCATGTGTACCTGTAAATGGGATCCTGGCGACCAACTGATGTGCGAGAGATGATAATGGCTTCTCGTCCTTCGTTGGTTACCCCAAGTGGAAGGTGAGATGTAGGAAAACAACAAATTTCCCTTGGTGAAGATGCCAATGTTGAGTATCGAACCAGTAGGACTCCGATAGTGATAAGTAGGTGGTGAAGCGAGCAACGCGCCGTTTGAGATATTGCTCTTTTAACCTAGACCTGCACACGACACAAATAACTTTGCTCCCAACGAAGTTCAGAGAGATTTTCAATCTCTCCGGCCTTGTTGTTTACAAAGGATCAAACGCAAGGGATAAAAGATAATGATAGCTACTGAAAAGTAAAAGCAGAAAATAAATGAGCGTTTAAACAGTGATGAGAATATGGACCGGGATCCCGTGATGTTCACTAGTGACGTCTCTCTCCCAAAAGACGATAAAACTGCTATGCGAGGTAAACAAATCACAGCTGGGTAATTGACAGGATTAAAAACGCACCGCAATGCTAACTATGCTACAAAGAAAGGACGAGGCTCAAAAGCATGGGCGGTACGCCAAAATAAGTAGACCGAAATCCAACTGCATCTACTACTAATCATCCACCTTGAGATATCTATTCAGAACATCTCGCTGGTATTAAGTTGCGAGCCCCACCCAAAGTTTAAACCCAAAGCAACAAACAAATGCATTAAAAGAAATTTGCTTAAAGTAAACAATCCTTGGAACCGCGGTTACAAGCACCGTTGTTTCCCCCCTTGTGGCAACAACACATCCCCTAGACTCATGTTTCTGTCACTCAAGCTAGTCATCAGGGGGCATGAACCCACAATCAAGCATAATGTTCCCTCTTGGAGTCACTATCTACTACTTGGTCAAAGCAATAAACAACAAAGGAGAACATGCAAGAATTACTCAAGAACATAAATATAAAAGATAAGAACCAAATATATTAATCAATCACAAACTGAACATAGTCTCATAATCCATCAGATACCAACAAACTCAGCATAGCAACAGTAGAAAATTACATATGTGCCTCGATCATGTAGGGCAGCTCACGAGGTCTAATCCATGAAGAACAAAGAGGTGAGGAGAACATCACATAGCTACTGATCATGGATCCATGGTCCAAGGTGGACTACTCACGGATCATCCGAGAAGCGTCCATGGTGGAGGAGAGGCTTCCGGAGGTCAATCCTCCCTTCGGTAGGGTGCCGGGAAGAGGTCTGTTGGCGCTCCCGATCTTGGAAGCGCGGTGGTGAAGGAACAGAGTCGAGATCGCGAAAAAAGGTTCTGTCTTCGGAAGAATCCCGTCGCAGGGAATAAATAGGCGAAGGGGGCCAGCCAGGGGGCCCACCAGGTGTCCAGGCGCCCCTTGGCGCGGCCAAGCCCTAGGCCGCGCCACCAGGGCGCCTGGACCCCTGGTGGTGGCCCTCTGGCCCCACCCAGGTGATTCTGGAAGGTTCTTCTGCGCTGATTTTTTATCTGATTTTTCCCGAATTTTTGGTGCACTTTTAAAATGGGGGAAACCTGAAATAGAAAAACTGCAAAAAACAGGAACTGGAACTGTGGTGCACTGACTTAATAAGTTAGTCCAAATATGATCAAAATTGTATGAAAGTGTATCTAGATCATAGCAATATCACACAAAACATGCATTGGAGCAAACATAAATTATAGATACGTTTGAGACGTATCAACATCCCCAAGCTTAATTCCTGGTCGTCCTCGAGTAGGTAAATGATAACAAGCATAATTTCTGTGGTGACATGCTAACAACCATATAAAAACTTTGAAAATAAAGCAATCAATGTATGTAATTTAATTCAAGTCATAACAGGCAAGAGTCTATATTAGCATTGAAACAAGCAACATAAGAACATAAAGGTGCAAGAGCTCTTGCTGTTCGTCACTCGAATGTCTCCAGATGGTGTTTTCATGCAAGAAGGGGGATATGGGAATATGAGAGAAAAAATATTTTTGTCGAGAACTCAATCTACTAAAGTTTCACACTTGGTCTTCTTTGGAATCTTATATTGACTCGTCCCGAGACCACTAGCTAGGTACAAGTCAATTTGATCCACTCCTTTTCGATATTTTGAGCACTCATGCAATGGATGAGTGTAAGCACGAGAGTTGACACTTAGAATGGCAGAGAGAGAGATATGGTGGAGGAGGAAGACAAAAAGGGTGTGAAAGGCTTACATCAATGAGTACAATCATAGGCGAGAGAAGGCCAAATGATAGATATGTTGTAAGGAGTAGGGATTGCCATGCAACAGATGCACATATGAGCTAAGAAAATCTCTTCAATGGAACTAGTGTGGTTGCATCTAACTTGCTCGCTCATGAAGACCTAGAGCTCGTTTGAGGAGGCTCATCCTTGGAATATGCAAGCCAAGTTCTATAGTGTGAAGGGTCCCCACATAGCTATATGCATAAATGATCATCTCTATGGAGCACAAAGATATAGAGGGAGTACGAGTGTGGATCTTTCAAAAGGAATAATAGTGTTGCCCCTTTCTCTCTTTTTCTTTATTTTTTCTCTTTTTTCTCCTTTTTTGTATTTTTTGGTGGCCTCAATGGATCTTTCTATTTAACTCTCATTTCTCCTCTTTGGAATCTTTTAAATTTGTCCTCTTTGGGATCTTTTCCTCACTTATGGGCAACACTCTATTTTACAAGAAGGTATAGAAGATCTTCACACTTTACAAGGTGCTCAACATAAAAAAGATGTAGCTACCATGATCTATGCAAATGTATGCCTCTACCAGTGTAGCAAGAACATGTATGACATGAAGATCAAGTCATGAGAAGGTGGATGTTGCATGGAAATATATCTCGGAAAGACTATGGAAATGCCTTGATAAGTAGGTATGGTGACTGTTTTGAGGAAACATATAGGGAGGCTTATGATGACAGAGCGTATCATGCCAAGGGTTTGGATGCACCGGCGAAGGTGGACGCCAACTCTCGAAGTGAGAAGAGGGCAATGCACGGTACCGAAGAGCCTAGAATATGAGAAGGTGGAAGTGTCAACTTTCAATACTTACACTAGTCCGAAGAACTCATGCACTTATTATCGGTAACTCTCAATCTAATGAGGAGGTTCACAAAGAGACAAGTACCCCGAGGAGGAGTGTATGGGGGTTTGGTTATCTTTGCACATCACTACTAGGGAATAGCCTTATGGTGGCGCACTGTTTTTGAGTTTAGTGGCGCATTAGGGATGCGCCACTAACTACAAGCCACTAATAAGGGCTTAGAGGTGGCGCATTCTGGATGCGCCACCCCTAAGGCCCTTAAGCGTGGCGCATCTCAGAATGCGCCACCTCTAATCTCTTAGGGGTGGCGCATTCTGGTATGCGCCACGCCTAAGGGCCTTAGGGGTGGCGCATTCATAGTGCGCCACTAAATCCTAAAAATATGCGCCACTAAATAATAAAAAAAAACAAAAAAAGAATTACAGAAAAGAATAAAAGCATTACAGATATT
The DNA here is from genome assembly GCA_950022295.1 of Bromus sterilis. Taxonomy (NCBI): domain Eukaryota; kingdom Viridiplantae; phylum Streptophyta; class Magnoliopsida; order Poales; family Poaceae; genus Bromus; species Bromus sterilis. The sequence goes on from OX465596.1 coordinate 15,891,425, forward strand.
TTTATTATATTACAGAAATGCAAAATACAATATAACAATGAGGCCAACAATTATTGATACAAAAGAATTGCATTATAATTTTTATTACAAAGTTTTAGAGGCCAACAAGATTCACAAGATTACATCCATCACAAAATTACAATGAGTCCAACAATTATTGAAAACCGAAAGCTACTTTCGTCATCATATCTTGTTTGCTCGTCAACCTGCACAAAACAAAGCTTTAGAGGTCACATCCATATTAATCATACCAAAGGATAACAAAGCAATCTAGCATCTATTCTTATCAACAACTTAAAGCAAGTCGATCAATGGTGAGAAGCATGCACATATGCATAAAAATGCATATGCAGTGACCTTTATACACAAAGAGCACCAAGAGTATTTGACACTACCATCTACTACACAAAGAGTACATCCAAATTACATCCAAAATACACAAAGAGTACATTCAATTGTTCTGACTCGGCTCGGGGAATGGGCGGCATCCTTCTTTCGTCATGAAAGGCCTTGTGTCACGCAGGGCCTTTAGGCGGACTTCTATCTCCCCATTGGATGGTGCAATGTTGGAGTGGAAGATCGCCCCCTTCATTTGTACTTCATGACGAATGATAGTCGCCATCTGCGCTTGGATGTGAAAGAACTCCTCCTTCAGATTTGCATCGGCGATTTCCGCCTTCCTTTCGGCCCACGCTCTGAGATGACTTGGCAGCGTAAGGTTGCATTGTTCCTGTACAATCGCCCTCATGTGATGAAGGGCGTAGTACGCATCCCTCACACTGCCAGCCGGCTGCTTGACGCACGGGAACTGCGTTACGTGGTTGAACACGTTCACGCGAGGCTGATTTTTCCTGAACTTGTGCTTCATGATCTTGCCTCCGGCTTTTATGTAGCCGATGAGAGCATCATCCAAAACTCTCATGATATACTTGTAATCTTTCTTCTTCACACTCCCCGAGTCTAAATACACGGCATGCGAGTGTTGTGGTGAAAAGCAGATGAGCACGCAGTCTTGATCCTCACTTCATAATTAAAATAATCCAAAAAGAATGTTGGAAGAGGACAATGGAAAGCTAAGAAAGCATATATGCTACGGAGGCGAGCGAATGACTTACTTGGGAGAGTATGTCATAAGAAATGAATCCTTGTCGGCGTTCTGTAGCATGAAGTCTGTGATGTACCCCGCCGCGAGAGTCGCGTCCCCGTCGTCCATCAAGATGCTTTCACGCATGTAGAAGGGGTCTAATATCGCGAAGCTCGGGGTCTTATCTCTCCTGATACTCATAGAAAGGCTGAGCGAGAACAGACGGATAAGGCTATGGTTCAGCCGCTTGAGATGGTACAAATTGAAGATCTCCGAAAATCGCAGGATTATCATATCCGCGGGGATAGTGTTGATGAAGCCCATGTTGAGTGGCACCTTGGCCATGAAAACCGGGTACGAGGGATTCTCTTCTCGAAGAAGAATCTTCTCTAATGCCATAATACTATGATGCACACTCTGCATATCCGAAGTTGCAAGGTACAGCATGTCCTTAGGTAGCATCGCCCTACCAGCCACATGGATTCCAAACGAGAGATCCTTGGGTCTTGGTGGCCCGTCCTGAGCCCGGATCGGCATCGAAGGTTGGCTACTAGAAGTGATGCTCTTCTTTATTTTCTGTCCCTTCTTCTTTTCTGATTTTGAGCAGTCATCGGCCTTTATCTGCTCAGTGGCCACCTTATGGAGTGTGGACGGGCTGAGAATAGATCTTGTGGCATTTGCTTGAGGCTCGGTGAAGGCGCAAGCTGCTGGAGACATGTCCTGAGAAGCAGCGAAGAGATGCGTGGAGCAAGCAGGCTTCGCCGCAGGATCAGCTGGACCGCGAGCTTCCTCGTCATGCTGATAGGCTCCTTCAGCAGGAGGCATGAATAATTCATCAGCATCATACAAAGTATTGATGAACTGGTCGGCGCTGATATCATCATCAAGATCATCGTCTTCTTGTTGTGCGCCGATGGGATCATGTGGCGCCGACACGATGACTAGCGGTGTTGTCCTAGGTGTGGTGCCCCTTTCCCCCGTCATTAAACGCATTTGGCTCTTCGGCCATAGGCATATTTGGTTGAAACAGTCACTGAGGACTGCCGGCTCGTCCTCATCGTATACGGGGGGTTGAATGGGAGGTTCAACTCTCTCGTAGCCCGAAATCACGAGAGAGATTTGAACCCTATGCATCTCCGGTGCCATCGGCATATTGTGCATGATTCGATTTTGTGGTTGAATGATTTTACATTTGGCAACATCCTTCAACTCGCCGTCAACGACTTGTAATAGAATGCATGGAGTGTCCTCCTGCGAAAGAGATATATATATATGCATGTACGACATCAGAGAGATTCCACTAAAAAAGGCAAGGAGATGAAGTCCTCGTTTGAGTTGCAGACGCTTATAGTTACCTTGAGGGCGTCGAGGTCGGCTAGTGAAGAGACCCCGCCGTCAGAGACCCCGCCGATGACGGCGGGCATGCAAGAGACGGAGGGCGCGCTGCCTCCCGTGGCGTCGGTCGCCCTATTTGCGCTGCCGCCGGGTGCATTATTGTTATGCCCCAGTTTCTCGATCGTGGTCGGAGGAGTTACCATCACGTCAGGCATCGCCGCCGCGGTGTTGGCGGCCGGAGTCACCAATACGCCGGGAGTCGGTGCGGGAGCCACCACTACGGCCGGAGTCGGGACTGCAGGCGCCGCGGGGCCCGAGTTGCTGCCGACCATGCTGGGGACTCGTATGGGCCCTTGTCCACCACGCGCTTGCCAATTCGCGAGCGACTGCATCATATCTGGAAGGAGAGCGTTCATCGTCTTCGCCACTTCGTCCTGGACAAGCTGTGGAAGCATGTTCACCTTCTCCTCCAGTCCACGAACATAAGCGGCATCTTCTTCGGTCCTTCTCGCCTTGTGCCCCCTCGAACCGGACTGCTCCGCCGATTTTCCATAATATTCGGACCAATTTAGGTCCGCACCAAAGCCGACCACACGTCCGTCTGACGATGGCTTCGCCGTCACGTCGTCAACCTTCTTGACCTTGTTCAACGCCCTGTTAAAGGCGTTGTCCCACGGGTCGGCCGGCTTAACCGACGACTCCCGCGATGAGGCGATTTTCATTTCCGCTTGCTGCAAAAAGAATGTGAAACGTTAAGAAATTGTGAACTTCACTCGAGAATTCAATCGACAAGGTCGCGTGGTAAACTACTTACCACGGCAGTCGTAAACTCCTGAATCTTAGGATCGATAATTATTTTCGAGGTTGCTTTGTCCTTATAGCTCCGGGCCCTCACAAAGAATTCGGTCTGCGGATCATCTTTGTATTGCTGGAAGGGGTTAGGTATGCCCGCAGCGGCGTACTCGGCATCCTCCTTGTCCCATTTAGGCTTGGAAATTTTGTAACCACCGGCTCCGAGACGGTGGTTACCTATGACCTGCGACCGCATGGCCTTGCCCTTTGCACTCGCGGCCTTGGCTTGATCAGACTCACACCTAGCCTTGAAAAGGTTGTAGGTAGCTTCGTCGATCAACGGCTCTTTCTCCTTGAGCTCCTCCCAGGTTTTGTTCTTTTCAAAAATTTCCCTCTTCACCCGGGTTTTCCAACTGGACAAGGCCTTGCTCATCTTCCTAAGGGCCCATGTGTTTACTTTGTTCCCTCTGAGTTTGGTGTTATCGTACGGCTCCGGAAACTTGTATTGTCCGTGCAGCTTGTTGATAAGAAGCTGACAATAATGAATATTATCACGACTCCTGAGGTTAATCGTGGTGATCGGCACGGTGTTGCGGAGGATCGCCGGGACTTGACGGCCGTACCCTTCCGAAAAACGTTCGGGCTCTTTAGGAATCCCGACGGCGGTCACAATAGTAAACTCTTGCCTGATGACGCCGACCTTGGTCGGTTTCCGATTCCTCTTCTTCGACTGGGTACCATCTGTGTTGGAGCCACCGGTCCCATCATCCTCGCCGATGTTCCTCTCGCCGTCTGTCGTACCGGCCTCCTCCTCTAGGTCATCATCCGATGAGTCGGACTCCGACTCTATCTCCTCCTCATACTCCTCCTCGCCCGGAGGTACTTCCTCTTCTCTCTGCTCCTCGACCTCCTCCTGGGAGTATTCCCAAAATTGCTTCCTTTTTTCTCCCGGCTGAGAAGAAGGACCGGCGTCGGCTCCGGTCGACATGTTTGCACTAGTACAATATTAAGAAATGCAACTACTTAATTAATTAGCACAATAAATAAATGCAAATACTCTCATGTTAAGAAAAATAGCAAAGGTCATGCACGAATTCACGGAAAAATTCGGCATGACCTTTGCTCTTTTTCTTAACATGAGAGTGCCCCATTCTCAACCGAAACGGAAGTTAATCAACATTTCGGGAGAAAGGGGATAATAATTTGTACTTGCACAAAACAAATGCCTACATGTAAGCACAACAATGCACAAAAATAGATATTCAAACAGTAGATATTCAAGAAACATATATATAGGTAAATTTCATATGATAAAAAATGCATTGCAAATCCTATATACTTGCAAATGGATAAAAAATGAGCTTGACTGAAACAACGGACAAACACGATGAGATAAACATAACCTCATTTCTTATTTTGTCACCATCCCCAAAGCCATGATGCTCCACAAGAACAAAAGAGTATGATATATTGTGATGTGTTTTGTAATATATAGGAGGCTAGTACTAAAGTGCAGAAATTTTGAGTGTTTTAATTGTAACATGATGTTCAATGCTGCTCCACTGTCCTAGCTCTTGCAAGACTCATAACACTTTTAAAATTATTTGTCCAACAATTTAATATGTAGGATATTGCTCTTGCATGTCTCTTGCAGTTAATGTCTTATTAACAACATCATTGACACCCACATGATTTTATTTCAAGAGGGATGGAGTAACATCTATGCTATGACTAGTGCTAACATTTCAAAAGGTGCAAGTGTGTTCTGCATTTAGCAGATCAATTGCTCTATATGCATCCAGAAAGTGCTTAGTTTGGGCCCAAAAAAATGGCTTGTTCTATATGCATCCAGAAATGGCTTGTTCTATATGCATCAAATCAAATAAAAATGACTATAATTGAGCAGCAGCAGCAGGACCTAATTCAGCAGCCGAAATTTTCAACAGAAATTTTTTCAACAGCTCTCCCTCTATCTATCTTAAAACAGTGACACTAAGAAATTTTTCAAATAAAAATTTGTACAAATAAAAATTTGTATTTTATTTATACTAGCAATTGTACATGGCACATAACCAATTTCACTAAGCAATTATACAAAACAGTGACCCTAAGCAATTATACAAATCAAATCAAAACAGTGGCCCTAAGCAATTATACAAAACAGTGACCATGGACGTCGTCGGAAGCCAGCAAGGGGAGGGAGGGGGTACCTGGCGGTGGAGGGGCGTCGCCTAGGTCGCCGTGGAGGGGTCGGGGCGGCTCCAGTGAACAGCGGGGGCGGGGTGGGGGCGTCTGCGGTGGAGGCAGTCGGCGAGGAGAGGGGGGACTCCGGTGGCGCGAGGCGGTGGCGCGAGGGGGCTCCGGTGGCGCGAGGGGCTCCGGTGCGGCGGCGCTAGGGCTCCGGTGCGGCGAGGAATGGGGAATGGGACGAGCGAATGGGGAATGGGCACGGCAAAGGGGAGGGGCCCGATGGAGGTTGAGGCTTAGGGGTGGCGCATTTTGCCAGAATGCGCCACCAACAGGTTTCTTATGCGTGGCGCATCTCGGCAAAATGCGCCACGCATAAGGAACCTATTGTTGGCGCATTCTGGCAAAATGCACCACCCCTAAGAGAACTTAGTGGCGCATTTCAGCAATATGCGCCACCCCTAAGCCTTTTTTATTTTTTAATTAAAGTTTAAACAATTATTTATTTTTTAATTAAAGTGAAACCATTTAAAAATATTAAATATGGATTACATTTTTTTGTAAAAGTGGTCAAACTTTATTAAGATTGACTTTGACCAAATCTTATATGCGGAGTAAAAAGAAACGGAGGGAGTACTTCGATTGTGATGCACCATAATGTCGAAGAACGCAGGCGGGAAATAGATCTCAAGCTCGCATAGTATGAGCACGATCTCCTCCTGTAGCCTTTTGAGTTGCGTAGCGCAAATCGACTTCCGGGAGATGACGTAAAAAAAGTTGCAAAGGCCAAACAACGTTTTACGGACGTGCTCGTCCATCATCCCTCGCATCGCAACCGGGAGAATCTGCGTCATCAGCACGAAACAGTCGTTAGATTTCATCCCGCTGAAACGCCGCTTCGCCTCGTCTAGGTATCTGCTTATCTTCCCCGCGTAGCCGTTCGGAAATTTTACTCCTATGAGGCAGTGGATAAACCGCTTGATCTCCTCCTCGCACAGAGTGAAGCATGCCGGGGGGCAGTGATCAATACCGGTCTTCTTCTTGGTCGTCATTTTTCGTTTGCGAGAGTTTTGCGTTTCCGTATCCTCTTCCTCCTTCGGCTCATCATCGTCGTCACTAGGGGGGTGAAGTTCCCTCCTGATGCCCATAAATTTCAAGTCATTCCTTGATTTTGGCCCGTCCTTGGTCTTCTCCGGCATGTTGAGCAGCGTGCCAAACAAGCTCTCGCACACGTTCTTTGTGATATGCATTAGATCAAGGCTATGAGGACTGCGGAGTAGACTCCAGTATTGCAAATCCCAGAAAACAGACCTCGCTTTCCATACCCTCATCAACGGCTGAGTCTTATTTTTTTTCTTTCCCGGCGCGGGGCACTCTTTCCAAGTTTTCAGCAAGTTGTCGATTTCTTTGCCGCTCCTTCGAGCTGGGGGTGCTCGGAGCTCCTCGCTTCCATCGAACAGATGTCCCTGTTTTCTCCACGCGTGTTTCTTGGGAAGCCACCTCCGAGACCCCTGGAACACGGTTTTTGAAGATCCGGGATCTTTTGGTAGCTGACGGTACGTTGTATTATCCATGCACCTAATGCCTGCACAGAATCCTTGGACCACCTGCTCTGAGAAATATCCGTATCCGAGATAGTCGTGCACCGTCGTGATCACCACGGCTTTCATTGGGAAATATTCTTTTGCCGCGGCGTCCCACGTATTGAGTCCGTCTTTCCATAAAGTTTCTAGCTCCTCTTTCAACAGCTGCAGATATAGATTGAGGTCCGTACCTGGTTGTTTCGGCCCTTGAACTAGCATACACATTGTTATGTACTTTTTCTTCGTGCACTTCCAGGGGGGAAGGTTGTATATGCATACAAACACGGGCCAGGTACTGTGTGTGCTGCTCTGGCCGCCAAACGGATTGACTCCATCGGCGCTCACACCAATCCTGAGGTTCCTTGGTTCTTTTCCAAAATCTGGGTATTCGAGGTCCAACGCAGTCCATTGGCTACCATCTGAAGGGTGCCTCAGCATGTCCTCCTTTTCCGGATCCGGGTTCGGGTCATCCTCTTTTAGCTTCTTTCTATCCGCGTGCCAGGTCATGAGCTTTGCTTCCTCGGGATCTACGAAATACCTCTGCAGACGAGGAGTGATCGGAAAGTACCATACCACTTTTCTAGGAACTTTCTTCCCTCTCTTGTATCGACTAACACCGCACACCGAACATGTGGTTCTATCTTCGTCCTCACCCCGATAGATCATGCAATCATTTATGCAGACGTGGTATTTAACGTGCGGAAGATCGAGTGGGCAAAGGACTTTATTGGCCTCAGTGATACTACTTGGGCACGTGTTGCCCTTCGGAAGACGATCGTGCCAGAATGCCATGTTATCATCGAAGCTTTCGTCGGTCCATTTGTGTTTTGCCTTCATCTCCATAGCCCCAAGTGTTACATTCAAGCGGGTATCCCCATCGTTACATCCTTCGTACAACTTCGTAATCGCGTCTTTCTCGAGTTGCGCCATCTTGGCTTTCTCTCTAGCTGCACCTCTTGCGTTCAACGCCTCTTTGACAAGCATCTCTTGAACATGTGGGTCCCGCACCCAGCTTGAATCCTCATCATGTCTGACATCTTGATCTTCATGTCCGACATCTTGATCTTCATGTCCGGCATCTTGATCTACATGATCCGCTTCGGCATCTTCTTCATGATCATGTACGGGATGCTCTTCGTCATCTCGCCCGCCGCTGTTTTCTGGTTGCCCTTCCTCATTTACTGTCACCCCACCATTGACGTCCTCCTCCTCACCAGCTTCATCACTTATCCATCGTGTGTAGCCATCCATCAAACCATTACGCTTCAGGTGTCTTTGCAATATTCCGGAATCAGGCTCGGTCACGCACTGCAGTTTGCATCTCCGACACGGACATCTTATATCCGACCTATTATTCCTTAGCATGTCGTTGGTCGCACATTGCATCCACCTAGCCACGGTGATATCGCTCAGCATCTCGTGGACCATGGTTGATCACCTGCGTGCACGGAGAGAGCAACACAATTATATATCACAGTCATCGCCGGAAAAATTCGGCATGACCTTCCCTAATAATGCATGGGAGCATGCGGAGAATGCGCCAGAAATTTGCCGAAACGGAAATAAATCGACATTTCGGCAAAACATTTGCCACTCAAGATACACATATACATCAAACCACCATAAGCTTCACATATACATCAAACCACCACAAGCTTCACATATACATCAAACCCAAGCTTCACATATACAACAAACCCCAAGCTAATAAAGGCAAGTATATGGGTCATAAATGGAACAAAAGAGTTTGGGAGGAGGTCCACTTACTTCAATATGAAACAAAATAGATGTAATGCCAAGTATCGATGGATAAATGGAAGAAATGAGGGGGAGAGGAGGAGAAAACCGAATAGATCTAGGGTGAGAAGAGTGGATCTAGTTTGAGAATTGTGTGGAGTGAATGAGAGGTGGTAGGTGGGGTGGAGTAGATAAGGGAAACTCTGGGCATTTAGTGGCGCACATAGAAAGTCAGTGGTGGCGCATTTCTGAAATGCGCCACCCCTAAGCTCTTATGGGTGGCGCATTAGGGATATGCGCCACCCCTAAGAACCTTATAGGTGGCGCGTTCACAGAATGCGCCACCCCTAAGCTCTTATGGGTGGCGCATTAGGGATATGCGCCACCCCTAAGAACCTTATAGGTGGCGCATTCTGTATATGCGCCACCTATAAGGTTCTTAGGGGTGGCGCATATCCCTAATGCGCCACGTATAAGATCATCCAGGCTGGCCCACTCTTACGGGTGGCGCACTGTAAAATAATGCGCCACCCATAAGACCTTATGGGCGGCGCACTATTTTCCAGTGCGCCACCCCTAACAGATGGTGGCGCATGGCTTTCTATATGCGCCACTAATAAGCTTTCCATGTATAGCTATTTCCCTGGTAGTGCATCCTCTACTCATGGTACACGAGTGTACTCTAATATCTGATCCCTCAAAAGATTAGAGATCCATTGATACGTCCAAAACGTATCTATAATTTCTGCTCGTTCCATGCATGTTTTGTGTGATATTTCTATGATCTATATACACTTTCATACACTTTTGATCATATTTCGACTAACCTATTAACTCAGTGCACCACAGTGCTAGTTCCTGTTTTCTGCTGTTTTTCTATTTCAGTTTTCCCCCATATAAAAAGTGCTCCAAAAATTCGGGAAAATTCAGATAAAAATCAGCGTGAAGGAACCTTCCGGAAGAACCTGGGTGGGGCCAGAGGGTCACCACCAGGGGCCCAGGCGCCCTGGTGGCGCGCCCTAGGGCTTGGCCGCGCCAGGGGGGCGCCTGGACCCCTGGTGGCCCCCCTGGCTGCCCCCCTTCGCCTATATATTCTCCGTCACGGGAAACTTCCAAGACGAGAACCCTTTTTCGCGATCTCTCCTCTGTTCCTCCGCCGCCGTGCTTCCGAGATCGGGAGCACCAGAAGACCTCTTCTCGGCACCCTGCCGGAGGCAGGGCCGACCTCCGGGAGTCTCCTCTCCACCATGGATGCTTCCCGGATGTCTCGTGAGTAGTTTTCCTTGGACCATGTGTCCGTGATCATTAGCTATGTGATGTTCTCCTCCCCTCTTTGTTCTTCATGGTTTAGACCTCGTGAGCTGCCCTACATGATCGAGGCACTTTTGTAATCTTTATGCTATTGCTATGCTGAGTTTGATGGGATCTGATGGATTATGAGATTATGTTCAGATTGTGATTGAGTAATATATTTGGTTCTTATCTCTTATATTTTTGTTCCTAAGTAATTCTTGCATGTTCTCCGTTGCTGTTTATTGCTTTGGCCAAGTAGTAGGTAGTAACCCCAAGAGGGAACGTTATGCTCGATTGTGGGTTCATGCCCCCCGATGACACGCCTGAGTGACAGAAACATGAGTCTAGGGGATGTGTTGTTGCCACAAGGGGGAAAACAACAGTGCTTGTGACCTCGGTTGCAAGGATTGTTTACTTTACGCAAAGTGCTTTTTAATGCAGTTGTCTGTTGCGTTGGGTTTACACTTTGGGTGGGGCTCGCAACTTAATACCAGCGAGATGTTCTGGATAGATATCTCAAGGTGGATGATTAGTAGTAGATGCAGTTGGATTTCGGTCTACTTATTTTGGCGTACTGCCCGTGCTTTTGAGCCTCTTCCTTTCTTTTGTAGCATAGTTAGCATTGCGGTGCGTTCATAATCCTGTCAATTGCCCTTCTGTAATTTGTTCACCTCGCATAGCAGTTTTATCGTCTTTTGGGAGAGAGACATCACTAGTGAACATCACGTATCCCGGTCCATATCCTCATTACTGTTTACACGCTCATTTACTTTTCTGCTTTTACTTTCAGTTGCTATCATTATCCTTTTGTGTTTGATCCTTTGTGAACAAGAAGACCGGAGAGATTGACAAGCTCTCTGAACTTCGTTGGGAACAAAGTTATTTGTGTCTGTGTGCAGGTCCGCGTCAGTAGCACCGCGGACACCTACTTATCATCTCTGGAGTCCTACTGGAGACAAACCTTGGTATCTTTACTGAGGGAAATTTGTTGCTGTGCTACATCACGCCTTCCACTTGGGGCTCACCAACGAAAGGAGAGAATTCACTATCATTACCTCTCACATTGTAACACCCTCGGTGTCATGTAACAGTGATTATTTTTGTTTAAGACAATGACTGTTTCTAATCATGCTTTGATCATCCTTGCATCTCATTATTCCAAAATCCCCTTTGGTTGATAATAAAAACAAAGTACAAAATAAAACCTTGTCCAAAATTTGTGAAACCAATTTTGTTAAATGCATAAAAATCAGTGGACCATGTTAAACCAACCTTGGATATTTATTCAAATATTTAAGTATTGAAAATAATTCAAACCAGTGCTAAAACAACCCCTTTCACTAGTTGCATAATAAAAAGAAATATTAAATGAATTTATTTTGCACTCAAACTTTTTGTGGCATCTCTATAAAGTTTAAGGCTAATTATGGAACAGTTTACATATTTTACAAAAATTCAATGGCAGCTAAAACAAATGCACACAGAAAAGAAAAAAAAAAGAAAAAAACTATCCTACGCTATGGGCAAACGCCCACCCCCCTCCTCTTCTTCCTCCCTCCCCACGGTTTCCCCGCCCATGCCGCCATGGCAACAGTGGCCGTTGCCGCCGGACCGGCTCGGCGGGTCGCTACAGGAGGAGCCGGGGAGGATAAGGCCGCCCTCCCTCGCCCCAAACCCTAGGTCGCCCCTTTGCCCCCCCCCGTTTTCCCCATCGCGGCCCGCTCTCCCTCTCTCGATCTCGCCCGAGCTCCGCCGTGGGCGCCGCCGCGCACCGGCGTGGCCCCTGTCCGCCCCAGCCCGTGCCATCTTGTCCTAGGGACTCCTCGACGCCGCCTCCGTCATCGCGCGCGAGCAATTTCTCAGGGAAGGACTGGAGGCGCCGCTCCCCCCGCTTCCTCGCCGTTCGCGACCGCTGTCTTCCCCGCCGCGATTCCTTCGATTCCGGCCGCCCGAAGCTCCTCGCACCTCCCCAAGCTACCCTGCCACCTCCCAGTGAGCTTCTCGCTCGATCCCTCTCGTTTCCCCTGTAAATGCGCCGCCGTAGCCCTCGCCGTGTTCCCTGCCGCCGCCGACCTCCATGGCCGAGACTGGCCGCGCCAACACGCTCTGGCCGCGTCCCCCTTGTCTTGCGGGTGCACGCACGCTCGTGGCCACGCGCCCCCTGCGCCCGCTCCGGCCGCTGCCCCCCGCCGCTAAAACCCCTCTTGGCCGGCCACGCCTCCCCGCCGTGCCTCTGTCGCCGGCGTGGGCACGTCGGTCTGGACAGTGGGTTGACCCCCCTCACTGACCAGTGGACCCCCTAGCGTGATTAGCCCCTAATTAACCTGTGATTTAAACAAAATAAAAACTGTTAGCTAGTATGTGTATGACATGTGGACCCCCTCTAATTAGTAGTTAAATAAAATGCTTTAATCTGACAATGTCAATGACATGCGGGTCCAACAGCTTAATAAGTTTTTAAAATAAGTAATTAACTATGTGCCTATGACAACAGGGCCCCACTTCTGTTAAATAAATTAACATGTTTTATTATATGTAAGGCTGACATGTGGGACCCACTGGTCAGTAGGCCCCACATGTCAGTTGACTGGTCAACCCCTGCTGTGGATAATGTTCTGGATAATGTTGCATTTTAATAATAAAGTAAATTCCAGAAATTGATTTAAAAATGATTTAAATTTAGAAATTCAATATCTTTTAAACCGTAAGTCGGATTAAAAAACTTTATACATGAAACTTACTCAAAAAAATATAACGAATACGAATACGATATCCGCATGTCAACCACCCCCCTCTAACACAATGAACATCGACATCCCCCCCTCCGGGTCGTCTGTCCGGTAATCGCCCGGAGCCGGTAAAATTGCCGGTTAAATTCCCGTTTCGTCTGCAACGTGTAGCACCGCGTTAGTTCACCTCTAGCTTAACGTTGCCATGTCTTGTATTTGTATTGCTATTATTTTCGTGTATTTATTGTTTCTTCCCCCTCTTTTATTGTCTGGTAGTTTCGACGTCCGCTGCTGATGCCCCTGTGATCGACTACTTCGTCGACGACCGTACCTCTACCGTCGAGCTTACAGGCAAGCAGAGCCATTTTCGTTCCCCAGATATCGCCTATCTTTTCCATACATTTCTTGCACTAGGCATTTGCTGATGCTGCTACGTTACAATCCTATTCAATTGCATAGCCTGTCATTGTCACCCCTTGATGTACCTTCCTTTATCCTATGCTTCCTGTTATATATATTATATTCAGCAGTTAGCCCTGCGCCTTGTTAGTCAATAGGATTAGATAGCGGGCCGTGATCACTCTGGGAGTGATCGTGGAAACGATACATTATAAACTGCTACAGGTACGGTTCAGAGCAGACACCGCTTCAGGCCCCTACCCCGGCTCTGCCGAGCCACCTCAAGTGTGAGCTATCGAGGAGTAATCCTTGTACTCCACTCGTAGCTGACTCTGTATAGCCATTCTAGGGTACTGAACCACGGTTGTCCTTACAGGTAAGGAGTCGGGTGACCCCACGGTGCCCGCGCGGGGTATCTTAGCGGAACGACAAGTCAGGTGTATTCCACCGGTGTGCGGCGGGCCTGGTACTGTTCGTGGACGACAGATATCCTGTTGTACGAAAGTCGAGCTCTTCGGAGCAAACGCGAGACAAGGTAAGGAGACGGTTCACCTTGTCGGTAACCGCAAGATTTGGTGGGACGACAGGGCAGGCACCGATGTTACTGGTGGACCTGGATGCTGTCATTGTCCGCGACTCACCCAAATAGGGGCAACGATAACGGTTGTCCCGATAGAAAATAATAAAATAACTAACGGTTCAGGTGGATGACTTGAGAGGCCGCAAAGGCTTGTACGCACTACCTTCACGTGGGATAACGGTGTGGGCCCTCCGCATTGTGGTATCGTTCGAAAGCTCTGAAAGACGTCCATTTCAGCATTGTGCCACGGTCGAATCCGCATCCCAGAGGAGTTGCGTGGAATTCACCCTGTACACAACGACCCGGAGGGCAAGGGGCGATGGTCCAAGACCCCCTTGCGCTTAGGACTGTAGACCGGCGGGGACCTCTCTGATGAGCCGTAGGATGGGCCTCGGCGTGTCGGATAGCCTCGATGGGGTGTTCCCTAACAAGGTGTACGCCACCCTGGAGATCCGAGCGTGCAGGCAGAACAGTAGTGCACCCCTGCAGGGAGTTTGATCTATTCGAATAGCCGTGTCCACGGTAACAGGACACTTTATGCTGAAGCCAGAGCCTACTACTACAAACTACTACTATTAAACTGTTGGTTCCGGTTTCTCTTCCTCGCAGGGAAGTCGAGGAGGGGATTTCGGAGGCATGTATAATTGTTATCTATACAACTTACTATTATACAATGCTGCAACAACTTCTGCTGCATTGTTATTACATTCATGCTATTGAACTGTTGGCTATTCTCTTCTTGTGCTTCAAGACTCGTTGGAAGATGCTAGTCTTCGATAGGCCTAGATTCTTACCCTTATTCTGATGTCTACCTTGCAGTCCACTATATACAGCCTCCCCTTTCCATTTGATACAAATGCATAATTGCTTAGTAGCGGACGTAAGACTCGCGGGTATGCTAGATACTCACCCACCTTTGCTTTATTTCCCTTTTTCGTTTCGCCTGATCGGCCGCTGCAGTCGACGTTGGAGTCCAGGAGCAGAAGATCCCCGGAGCCCTCTACGACGTCGAGTTCCCCCTTTGGCCAGGAGTAGTTCGGTGGATCCCAGGCAGGAGGCCTCGCCTTTTCGATCTATACCTCTGATGTTATTTGTGCTAGCCTTCTTAAGGCAAAACTTGACTAACTATGTCTGTACTCAGATATTATGTTTGTTTAACTTATGTATTCGGATCCTCGTGATCCCTGGTTTGTAATATCAGTTTTATCTTATTTGAGTCTAGTGTTGTGCTGTGATATTATCATTGTGGCACCCTGATTTCGGTCGTGTACCCTGCGTGTAGGATTACTGTACACGGCTTGATTTTGGGGGCGTCACACACATCAAGCCAAATTTCTGGCGCCGTTGCCGGGGACTCCAAGTGCTAAGATAGGGGAGTTGCACACTACCCTTTACCTTTGTTTTTTAGTCTTGTTAGTTTACCTTTTAGTTTTTACTTTTGTGTCCCTAATCAAAAATACCAAAAATACCTGTTACCTTGCTTGCTGATGCTATCTTTACCATGGGTGTTGAACCACCCAAATATGGTAGGATGGACATGTTTCACTTGGCTCGTCTTCGATCAATTTGTGCTCGCGCTAAAAACCCAACCGATTTGGTTGAGGGAAAATCATTGGATGAGCATGCTCATTACACGCGGCACCGCCTATCTCAGAAAGGGAAACACTTATGGGACCAAATTCAAACTTCTTATTGCTATGCTGAGTGTTTATGCCACATTTATGATTTTACTTGCTGCTCTAATATAGAGCGTAAACACCTTCCTTTCCAATGTGAGTTTATTGAAAATGAGATCCTATCTTCTTATGCCAAAGGTGTTTATGATTACTTTGATGTTGAAAAGATTGAAGATTTTGTTGCTTTTAAAGGTGCTTATGAGATTGCTTCTTTGATTGAAAAGTATTACGATACTATTCACAAGTCCGAAAACTTTGTTGTTCTTGTTTATTGCTTTGAGAATTATACTTCCAATGCTTATATTGAGGATTTTAAAAATAGAATGCTTGCTGCCCAAGAAGAGGCTAATGATTGCTATGAAGAGGAATCTTATGATTCCGAGGACTCACTTGATACTTCTCTTTCTGATGATTTTGATACTTGCTTTGTTGATGGCCATGATGCCACTATGGATGATGCCTACGAAGATGAACTTTCTATAGTTCCTTATGTTAAGCATGAAGTTTTTGCTATCGCACCCACACTTGATTGTCCTATTATCCTTTTGAAATATCCAACTCATATTCTGGAGAATTGTGCTCTTATTAAGGCTCAATGTGATGGGTTGCATTTATCTTATGATCCTAAAGACCGTGTTGAAAATTATACACATGTGCTTGTAGGTCATGCACAACATGATTTATGTGATAGTTATATTCTTGATATTGTTCATGATACTACTGAAAATTAATTTGAGAGGGGAAAGTTTGTTTGTAGAAATTTCCATGTTGCAAAAACACCTCTCTTCATGTTGAAAGTTTTGAAATTGTTCCTGTTCCACCTTTCTATGCATGTCACTTTGTGCTTCTTTGACTTATTTTCTATTAAGATGCCTATGCATAGGAAGTGGGTTAGGCTTAAATGCGTTTCATATTTGCTTCTTGATCCTCTCTTTTGCTTCAAAATTCTTATTCTTGTTAGAGCATCTTCTATAATCTTTAAGCCTAGCTAATGGCTTTAAAGAAGCGCTTTCGAGAGGCAGCCCGCAACGAATTTAGGTTTTTCTTTTTGCTTTTTTTGTGTCTTGATATTTTTTACTACTGTAGAAACATCATTGTATCTTTATTTTTCAGCTTTGTGCCAAGTTATAGCCTCTTATGATAAGGGAAGCAAAAGTTGTGACATGCTGTCCAGAAAACAGATTCTGTCCCTTGACAGAAAAATTCGAATCAAATCACCAGATCATCTTTTTGATCTTAATTTTTTTGACAGAGTGCTCTATACAATTGTGAAACTTTCGTATGTTCTGAGTTTTTTTATTTGAGTTGCAGAAGTGCCCCTAAAAAATTCTTTACTACCTGCTGTTCTGTTTTTCACAGATTCTGCCACGTTTTGCCTCTCTTCACTTTTGCAAACCTTAAGCTTGCTTTTTCTTTGCAAAAACCTTTTGGCACTCTTGAGAAACAGTAGCTCTTCAATATTATCTTTATATCCAGTGGATTTATTTTATTTTATTAAGGGTACTAACCTCTATAATCAGCTTATGATGAGTTGTGTATGAAGGGAGTTTTCAAGTGTGCGATGGAAGATGATGAAAGAAGATTCAGGAGTGTCAAGCGCTCAACCTTGGGGATGCCCCCATGCATCCCCAATAAATATTCAAGGAGACTCAAGCGTCTAAGCTTGGGGATGCCCCCGTGCATCCCCTTCTTCATCAACAATCATCAGTTCGTCCTTCGTCTCACTATATTTTTATCACTTCATGCGCTATGTGCTATGCTTGGAGCGTCTCGCTCTTAGGTTTTATTTTTAGTTTTCTTTAGATTTTCTTGCTGTTCATAACAAGTTAGATCCCTTCTTACTTTGTGTGGGAGAGAAACACGCTCCACTTTCAAAATCTAGAACACATCATAGGATTTTCCTGCCTATCTTTTTGCTGTTGTGTGTTCTTTATCTTTTCGTAGCTACTGCCATGTTTAGTTTTAGTCTTAGTTTGTCTTTAGCAAGAGTCTTGGCTTTTGTTTAGTCTGTTGCTGGAACTCTTTTTAGTATTCATGTTTATCTTGTTAAAGAGAGTTGGTTGTTGCACTGAGTTGTGTCTTGTCTTGAAAGTAGGTAATTGAGGTTGCTATTTAATTCTAGTAGTAACTTGCTATAGTTTTGAGGTATTGTTGTGAGTAATGTTTGAACTTTTGGTGTCAAGAGCTCTAGCCTATTAGTGATAGGTGTCATATTTTGGGCAATCCGTTTTTATTTTCAAAACCTACAAAACCAGTTGAGAACTCTAGCTACTAGATGGATCACTAATCTTTGGAGGGATCGAATATTAGAGTACACTCACGTACCATGAGTCGAGGATGCGCAAGGATAACCAAACCCCAATACACTCCTCCTCGGGGTACTTGTCTCTTTGTGAACTTTCTTATTAGATTGAGATTTACCGATAATAAGTGCATGAGTTCTTCGGACCAATGTAAGTATTGAAAGTTGACACTTCCACCTTCCCATATTTTGCTAGCCTCTCCCGTGCCGTGCATTGCCTTCTTCTCACTCCGAGAGTTGGTGTCCACCTTCGCTGGTACATCCAAATCCTTGGCATGATACGCTCTGTCATCATAAACCTTCTTATATCTTTCCTCAAAACAACCACCATACCTACCTATCAAGGCATTTCCGTAGCCTTTCCGAGATATATTTCCATACAACATCAACCTCTTCATGACTTGATCTTCATGTCATACATGTTCCTGCTACACTGGCAGCGACATAAATTGCATACATCATGATAGTTACATCTTCTTTATGATTTTGAGTACCTTGTAAAGTGTGAAAGATCTCCTTTACCTTCTTGTAAAATAGAGTGTTGCCCTTAAGTGAGGAAAAGATCCCAAAGTGGACAAAATAAAAGATCCCAAAGAGGACAAATGAGAGTTAAATAGAAAGAGCCATTGAGGCCACAAAAAAATACAAAAAAATAGAAAAAGAGAAAAAAATAAATAAAAAGAGAGAAAGGGGCAACACTACTATCCTTTTGAGAGATCCACACTAGTACTCCCTTTATATCCTTGTACTCCATAGAGATGATCATTATGCATATAGCTATGTGGGGACCTTCACACTATAGAACTTGACTTGCATATTCCAAGGATGAGCCTCCTCAAACGAGCTCTAGGTCTTCATGAGCGAGCAAGTTAGATGCACCCCACTAGTTCCATTGGAGAGCTTCCAAGCTCGTATGTGCATCCGTTGCATGGCAATCCCTACTCCTCACATCATATCTATCATTTGGCATCTCTTGCCTATGATTGTCCTCATTGATGTGAGCATTTCTCCTCCTTTTTTGTCTTCCTCCTCCATACTCCTCTCTTTGCCATCCCAAGTGTCAACTCTCGTGCTAACGCTCATCCATTGCATGAGTGCTCAAAATATTGAAAAAGGAGTGGATCAAATTGACTTGTACCTGGCTAGTGGTCTGGGGACGAGTCAAGATAAGATTTCAGAAAAAGACCAAGTGTGAAACTTTAGTAGATTGAGTTCTCAACAAATAAATTGTTTTTCTCGTATTCCCTATCCCCCTTCTTGCACCTAATGTTCTTTTGTTACTTGTTTCAATGCTAACATAGACTCTTGCATGTTATGACTTGAATTGAATTTCTAACCTTGATTGCTTTACTTTTCAAAGTTCTTATATGGTTGCTAGCATGTCACCACAGAAATTATGATGTTATCATTTACCTACTCGAGGACAAGCAGGAATTAAGCTTGGGTATGTTGATACGTCCAAAACGTATCTATAATTTCTGCTCGCTACATGCATGTTTTGTGTGATATTGCTATGATCTAGATACACTTTCATACACTTTTGATCATATTTGGACTAACCTATTAACTCAGTGCACCACAGTGCCAGTTCCTGTTTTCTGCTGTTTTTCTATTTCAGTTTTCCTCCATATAAAAAGTGCTCTAAAAATTCGGGAAAATTCAGATAAAAAATCAGCGTGAAGGAACCTTCCGGAAGAACCTGGGTGGGGCCAGAGGGTCACCACTAGGGGCCCCGGCGCCCTGGTGGCGCGCCCTAGGGCTTGGCCGCGCCAGGGGGGCGCCTGGACCCCTGGTGCCCCCCCTGGCTGCCCCCCTTCGCCTATATATTCTCCGTCATGGGAAACTTCCGAGACGAGAACCCTTTTTCGCGATCTCTCCTATGTTCCGCCGCCGCCGCGCTTCCGAGATCGGGAGCACTAGAAGACCTCTTCCCAGCACCCTGCCGGAGGGAGGGCCGACCTCCGGGAGTCTCCTCTCCACCATGGATGCTTCCCGGATGTCTCGTGAAAGGTTTTCCTTGGACCATGGGTCCGTGATCAGTAGCTATGTGATGTTCTCCTCCCCTCTTTGTTCTTCATGGTTTAGACCTCGTGAGCTGCCCTACATGATCGAGGCACTTTTGTAATCTTTCTTCTATTGCTATGCTGAGTTTGATGGGATCTGATGGAGTATGAGATTATGTTCAGATTGTGATTGAGTAATATATTTGGTTCTTATCTCTTATATTTTTGTTCCTAAGTAATTCTTGCATGTTCTCCGTTGCTGTTTATTGCTTTGGCCAAGTAGTAGGTAGTAACCCCAAGAGGGAACGTTATGCCCGATTGTAGGTTCATGCCCCCCGATGACACGCTTGAGTGACAGAAACATGAGTCTAGGGGATGTGATGTTGCCACAAGGGGGAAAACAACGGTGCTTGTAACCGTGGTTGCAAGGATTTTTTACTTTACGCAAAGTGCTTTTTAATGCAGTTGTCTGTTGCTTTGGGTTTACACTTTGGGTGGGGCTCGCAACTTAATACCAGCGAGATATTCTGGATAGATATCTCAAGGTGGATGATTAGTAGTAGATGCAGTTGGATTTTGGTCTATTTATTTTGGCATACTTCCCGTGCTTTTGAGCCTCTTCCTTTCTTTTGTAGCATAGTTAGCATTGCGGTGCGTTCATAATCCTGTCAATTGCCCTTCTGTAATTTGTTCACCTTGCATAGCAGTTTTATCGTCTTTTGGGAGAGAGACATCACTGGTGAACATCACGTATCCCGGTCCATATCCTCATTATTGTTTACACGCTCATTTACTTTTCTGCTTTTACTTTCAGTTGCTATCATTATCCTTTTGTGTTTGATCCTTTGTGAACAACAAGACCGGAGAGATTGACAACCTCTCTGAACTTCGTTGGGAACAAAGTAATTTGTGTCTGTGTGCAGGTCCGCGTCAGTAGCGCCGCTGACACCTACTTATCATCTCTAGAGTCCTATTGGAGACAAACCTTGGTATCTTTACTGAGGGAAATTTGCTGTTGTGCTACATCACGCCTTCCACTTGGGGCTCACCAACGAAGGGCGAGAATTCACTATCATTACCTCGCACATCATCCATCTAGTAGCTAGAGTTCTCAAATAGTTTTTGTAGGTTTTGAAAATAAACACGTATTGCCCAAAATACGAAACTTATCACTAATAGGCTAGATATCTTGACACCAAAAGTTCAAAAATTACTCACAACAATACCTCAAAACTATTGCAAGTTACTACTACAATTGAATAGCAACCTCAATTACCTACTTCAAGACAAGACACAACTCAGTGCAACAACCAACTCTCTTAACAAGATAAACATGAAAACTAAAGAGATTTCCAGCAATAAACTAAACTAAACTAAAGCTAAAGCTCTTGAAAAAGATAGACATGAAAACTAAGAGCTAAACATGGCAGCAGCTACGAAAAGATAAAGAACACACAACAGAGAAAAGATAAGCATGAAAATTCCTATGATGTGGTCTAGATTGAAGTGAAGCGTGTTTCTCTCCCACACAAAGTAAGTTGGGGTCTAACTTGTTATGAACAACAAGCAAAGCTAAAGAAAACTAAAAAGGAAACCTAAGAGCGAGACGCTCCAAGCATAGCAGATAACGCATGAAGTGATAAAAATATAGTGAGACGAAGGACGAACTGGTTATTGTCGATGGAGAAGGGGATGCACGGGGGAATCCCCAAGCTTAGACGCTTGAGTCTCCTTGAATATTTATTGGGGATGCATGGGGGCATCCCAAGCTTGAGCGTTTGACACTCCCGGGTCTTCTTTCATCATCTCCCCTCGCACACTTGAGAACTTCCTTCATACACAACTCATCATAAGATGATTAGAGAGGTTAGTACCCTTAATAAAATAATATTCCTCTACTGGAAAAGGCAAGCTTAAGATTTGCAAAAGTACGGAAAGGAAAAACGTGGCAGAATCTGTGAAAAACAGAACATCAGGTAGTAAAGAAATTTTTGGGGGTACTTCTGCAACTCAAATCAAAAACCTCATAACGTATGAAAGATTTACAATTGTATAGAGCATGCTGTGTAAAAAATTCAGCTCAAAAAGATGAACTGGTGATTTGTTCTGACTTTATCCGTCAAGCAGACAGAATCTGTTTTCTGGACATCATGTCACAACTTTTGCTTCCCTTATCATAAGAGGCTAGAACTTGGCATAAAGCTTGAAAATAAAGATACAATGATGTTGCTACAGTAGTAACAATCATCAAGACCACTAAAAACAGAAGTAAAAATATATTGGGTTGCCTCCCAACAAGCGCTTTATTTTACGCCTTTAAGCTAGGCATAAAGCAAAAGAAGAATCAAGTTTTATCAAGAGAGAGTGAATAGCTAGCCCGCGTAACGGACTCAAAATGTAACTTGATTTTATTTCTAGGGAAGTGTTCCATCCTCTTTTTGAGAGGGAATTGAAATTTTATATTCCCATCTTTCATGTCAATAACAGCACCAACGGTGCGAAGAAAATGACGTCCCAAAATAATTGGACATAAAGGTTCACACTCTATGTCCATAATAGTAAAATCAATGGGAACATAATTTTCATTGACAATGATAAGAACATCGTCGATCTTCCCCAAAGGATTCTTTACGAAAGAATCAACGAGACGAACACCAAAAGAACAAGGATCAAAAGGTTTCAATTCAAACATATCATACATTCTTTTGGGCATAACGAAGGTACTAGCTCCAACATCACATAAAGCATAACAAAAGAAGTTATTCAATTTAATTTTTATCATAGGATCCCAACCATCATCTAGCTTTCTAGGTATGGAGGCTTCTATTCTAAGCTTCTCCTCCCTAGATTTTATGAGAGCATTAGTGATATGCTCCATGAAGGCAAGATTTAGTGTGCTAGTGTGGGGGTCTCTAGACATTTTGTGCAGCAAGCTAATAACTTTTGAAAGGGTACAACTATCAAAATCAATATCACTAGTATCAAAGGTGGCAGTGGTGTCATCTAGGCTCACTTGTTTGAAACCCTCTATGTTCATAGGAATTTCTTCTTTTACGGTTGAGGTATTGGCATCACCATTAATAGGTCCAATATGACTAGGAATGTGTTGGGTGCTAATAGTTTGGGTGTCCTCAACAATTTGGATAGTAGCAACTGTGTGGTGTGTAGGAAGACTATTAATTCTATCCTCTTCCTCTTTTTCTCTAGCCCATCTTTTTTTAAGTTTAGCCATCATCCTAATATTTTCATTAATTTGCAATTGGATAGCATTAATAGGAGTGGCATTCCTCTCCTTAAGGGGATAGGTTCTAACTTTAAGCATCTCAACATCAAGGGCTAAGCTATCTACCTTCAAAGAGAGATGATCTAATTTGGCTAATTTCTCTTCTACACTCTTGTTGAAGGCTTTTTGGGTAGTGATAAAGTCTCTAAGCATGCTTTCTAGCTTAGAAGTGGGGTTCTTGTTACTAGGATAAGGGTTGTTGTTCCCATAGTTGGATGGAAACGGTATAGGATTGCTAGCAAAATTACCCCTATAAGAATTGTTGTTGAAGTTGTTTCTAGCAATAAAGTTCACATCTACTTGTTCTGAGCAACCAAAGAATTTAAAGGGACATCATGAGGATCAATAGAGGGTTGCTTGGTAAGTAGAGACATAATCAAGTCAACTTTTTCATTAGGGAGGAAATCACCTCGACAGAGTTTACCTATTGGAGCGCATTCGGTGTGCCATTGGGAATAATTGGTCATCATCTCATCTAGGAGTTTTGTGGCAGCACCAAGTGTTGTTGACATAAAGGTTCCTCCCGCGGCCGAATCTAACAGGTTCCGTGAGGTAAAGTTCAAGCCTGCATAAAAATTCTGGATAACCATCCAGGTTGTCAAACCATGTGTAGGGCATTTCTTAACAAGAGTTTTCATCCGTTCCCAAGACAGGGCAACATGTTCATTATCCAATTGCTTAAAATTCATAATGTTACTCCTCAATTGGATAATTTCAGCAGGTGGGTACTACTTTCCAATAAAAGCATCTTTGCACTTATCCCAAGAATCTATGCTATTCCTAGGAAAAGATTGAAACCAGATTTTAACTTCTCCCTCAAAGAGAAAGGAAAAAGCTTAACAACATCACTTTCTACTTCTTTATACTTTTGCATATCAGATAGCTCAACAAAATTATTCAAGTGTAAAGCAACAGCATCTCCAGCACTAGAGAATTGATCTCTCATAACAAGGTTTAGCAAAGCAGGTTTCATTTCATAAGAGGTAGCTAAAGTGGCAGGTGTGGCAATAGGAGTGCAGATAAAATCATTGTTGTTGTGACTAGTGAAGTCACACAACTTGATGTTTTTAGTGGAACCCATAGCAGCAACAAGTGTGACAGATTCTTTTGTGATTTTTGATATAGAAAACTAAGATAAAAACTGAAAGGTAAATTAACAAGACTAAAAAGCAAAGGTAAAAGATAGTGTGCAACTCCCCTATCTTGGAACTCGGAGTCTCCGGCAACGGCGCCAGAAATTTGGCGTTTGACGGGTCCAATCTTTTGTTGCACCTCGGAATCCCCGGCAACAGCGCCAGAAATTTGCTTGATGTGCGAGAGATGATAATGGCTTCTCTCCCTTTGTTGGTTACCCCAAGTGGATGGTGAGATGTAAGATAGCAGCAAATTTCCATTGGTGAAGATACCAAGGTTGAGTATCGAACCAGTAGGACTCCGATAGTGATAAGTAGGTGGTGAAGCGAGCAACGCGCCGTTTGAGATATTGCTCTCTTAACCTGGACCTGCACACGACACAAATAACTTTGCTCCCAACGAAGTTCAGAGAGGTTGTCAATCTCTCCGGCCTTGTTGTTTACAAAGGATCAAAAGCAAGGGATAAAAGATAATGATATCTACTTAAAAGTAAAAGCAGGAAATAAATGAGCGTGTAAACAGTGATGAGAATATGGACCGGGGTCCCGTGATGTTCACTAGTGATGTACCTCTCCCAAAAGACGATAAAACTGCTATGCGAGGTAAACAAATCACAGCTGGGCAATTGACAGGATTAAAAACGCACCGCAATGCTAACTATGCTACAAAGAAAGGACGAGGCTCAAAAGCTTGGGCGGTACGCCAAAATAAGTAGACCAAAATCCAACAGCATCTACTACTAATCATCCACCTTGAGATATCTATCCAGAACATCTCGCTGGTATTAAGTTGCGAGCCCCACCCAGAGTGTAAACCCAAAGCAAGAGACAACTGCATTAAAAGAACTTTGCGTCAAGTAAATAATCCTTACAAGCGCGGTTACAAGCACTGTTGTTTTCCCCCTTGTGGCAACAACACATCCCCTAGACTCATGTTTCTGTCACTCAAGCTAGTCATCAGGGGGCATGAACCCACAATCGAGCATAACGTTCCCTCTTGGAGTCAGTACCTACTACTTGGCCAAAGCAATAAACAACAAAGGAGAACATGCAAGAATTACTCAAGAACATAAATATAAAAGATAAGAACCAAATATATTAATCAATCACAAACTGAACATAGTCTCATAATCCATCAGCTCCCAACAAACTCAACATAGCAACAGTAGAAAATTACATATGTGCCTCGATCATGTAGGGCAGCTCACGAGGTCTAATCCATGAAGAACAAAGAGGGGGGGAGAACATCACATAGCTACTGATCATGGACCCATAGTCTAAGGTGGACTACTAACAGATCATCCGGGAAGCGTCCATGGTGGAGGGCTCCCGGAGGTCAATCCTCCCTTTGGCAGGGTGCTGGGAAGAGGTCTGCTGGCGCTCCCGATTTTGGATGCGCGGCGGCGGCGGATCAGAGGCGAGATCGCGAAAAAGGGTTCTGTCTTCGGAAGAATTCCATCACGGGGAATAAATAGGCGAAGGGGGGCAGCTAGGGGGTCCACCAGGTGTCCAGGCGGCCCCTGGCGCGACCAAGCCCTAGGCCGCGCCACCAGGGCGCATGGACCCATGGTGGTGGCCCTTTGGCCCCACCCAGGTGCTTTTGCGCTGATTTTTTATCTGATTTTTCCCGAATATTTGGAGCACTTTTAATATGGGGGAAACCTGAAATAAAAAAACAGCAGAAAACAGGATCTGACACTGTGATGCACTGAGTTAATAAGTTAGTCCAAATATGGTCAAAATTGTATGAAAGTGTATCTAGATCATAGAAATACCACACAATACATGCATGGAGCAAGAAGAAATTATAGATACGTTTGGGACGTATCACCAACATCACACCAAAGACTGTTGACATGTCCAATCCATGTTATTGCTACACATTCATGCCTTTTGCCTCGAGCCTCTGCCCATAGATTGCACATTTGGAGCAACACATCCAAACATCATATCGGGTCTGATCCATGATGACCCATTGTGCAGCTGCAACGACCCTGGGTATCATGCTGGTGAGAGGTGTCGCACAACATTGTCGCCCTCGACGAACCACGACTGCCGGGGATGTGGAGTCAGATCTAGCCACCGCCTTCTTGGGAGTAGCCACAACAGTCCGCACGAACTACCAAACAACCAACACATGTCTCCACGTTGCAATCTTCATTCGATAGCCACAAAGGAACAACACCGGCCCACTTTTCAGAGTCAACAGATACTTTGTCGGTATACCCTCTAATGTCCGCGTTGCTAAGGGTACATAAGAGAGGGCCCTACCGACAGTGATGGTGTCCAAGGTTTCCCCAAGTCTCCTAGGAGGTCGGAGGACGACGCGATGGGCATGGGATGTCATTTCATTTCGTTAACCCCGTTTCCCACCATGACTATACCTGGTGTGTATCACGACTGGCGGCCCACCAGAAACCTCACAAGCCCACCCGAGGCCCACTTAGGTGAACCGACACGACGGAGCAAGACGTGAAGCCCAACTCAACGACTTGAAGCACAAAACAAGGACTCTAATTCGTAGTCAACTAGGACTCATGTAGACCCTACTTGACTATCTATATAAAGTCAGGCAGGTGCACCCTCAACACAACTCAACTCCGCAACCACAACTAGACGTGCAACTAGACGTCACAACTCGTTGTAACACCTCCACCTCGCCATTACCAATACAAGATCAGATAAGCAAAAGGAAGGGTTTTTCCTCCAGGGGCCTGAAGCTGGGTAAATCTTGTTCCGTGTGTTGCTTGTCAGCCGTCTGAATTTACCAACACGCCATGTTCTCTCTTCTCACAAAACCCAGGGTACCTTAACATGGGATTTGCCATGATCCAACCACGTCAGAGTGGTTAGTGATTCTAGGGATATGTGTGATTGATAGTGATTTAGTGGACTAAAGGGGGACCACAAACGACACAAGTTACTTTCAAGTGTCACTCGAACATCAATATTGCTACTTGTGTGGTGTCTTTGGACGCATAGAAACGATGAGGTGTAAGATGCTTTAACCCCTCGGATGATAGATGTGCCTTTCTTTTAAAGACGGTAGATGTGCTATGCAAGGTCCCAAATGAAGGGAAAGCTCATGAACATGTAGCGAGTAGTGAGTTTTTTTAAACTAAGTAACCATAAAACATTTTTTCTACGTTTTTTTTATTAATATATACCAAGGGAATTACATAGCTTCAAAAAAATCAACCAATACCGGCTGTAGGAAAATAAAAGATGTCAATCATATTGAAAGATGTGAGTCTATCCATGAAGATAAAATATTTATGTTTCTATCCTTGATTTTGTGGTCAGTAAGTGTTAAATCCTTCTTAAGTTGCTGTCTCCAGTTGCTGATCGATGGTCTCGAGTTACGAAAAATGAGGTTGTTCCTTTGCATCCAAAAATGCCACAAACCCATGATGATGATCTCCGTAGCTACCGAACACGCCAGATCTTCTTTCACTAGGATATTGTTATCCAGAACTGAAATACCTCTTCGGCGATTGGGACATATGGACTCCCAACAATCAAGTGCAAAATCACAGATCAGATGTAGACAAGTTTCCTCTGTCAAATTACTGCATAGCACACATGTTATTGTTGGTATGTGGAATGACTTTCTGCTCAACAAGTTTCTTCTGTTGATTCTATCATGTATCACTAACCACAAGAAAATCTTGTATTTAAATACGCCAGCATTTTCCCGGATGTGTTTGAATATCAGATGAATACAACCTTTAGGAAACATAGCGAGTAGTGAGTTGTAGTAGTTTTTTGGTATTTTTTTCCTTGCCTTCCGCCTGGAAAATGTTGTAGCCGCTTAGCGGCATTGTTTCAAACCTCATGCCCCGTTCTACACTACTTTTTTTTGGAAAAAGGGATTTATTACTCAAAAGTTTAAGTAAGTACACCCTTCGTCTACATAGTTAAGATGCACACAGCCGCAAGTTACCAAAAGGAAAAAAAAGTGTACGACAAGTTATAATGAAAGAACTATCGCCACTCAAGGTAGCTCTATACGTAGATCACGCGGCCACCCATGTTGGATAAAAATATCCCTCGCCACCACTTCCAGTCGTGCAGCCGCCTCCATAAAAAGGCCTCGATATTCCACCTGTTGTAAGATGAACCATGAACGGAGAATACCCGTGCATCGATAAAGAACCTGCAAACAAGTGAAATTTTTATCTGAAAAGATATTGTCATTTCTACATAGACAGAGTAGACCTGGGCATTTTCCGGGCCAGGCCTAAAAAGCCCGGTGCAGAAAAACTAGGCCCGAGCCCGGCCCGGGCCGACCATCAAGTGCAGAAATTGGGCCCGAGCCCGACAAAGCCCGACACGGCCCGATTGTCTCGGCCCGATCCTTCGTTGTTTCACGTTTTTTCAAAGCCCGAGCCCGGTCCGACTTGCAAGCCTGGCCCGACCCGGGATTTTCGGACCGGGCTGCCCATGGCCAGGCTTAAGACAGAGCGACCATATTACGGCAAACGCTCAGCTTATATCTATCCCATTAAGCCAATTGCCAAAGATATTAGCAACGAATGTTGGTTGATATAAGTTTGAAGCCATTTGGATAGCTGACCAAATAGAACGTGCAACCTTACAAGTGAAGAATATATGTTTTATTGTCTTATCATGAGCACATGAAACACATTTCTTACTCCCTTGCGAGTTGCGCTTGACAAAATTATCTTTCGTTAGAATGACACATTTTCCAAGATACCATGCAAATACTTTAATCTTTAGAGGTATCTTCATTTGTCATATTTTATAATTATTATCGACTGGTATTTCAGATTGGACAAGCACCATACACATAGAATTTTTCATTGCTATTGAGATTTCATCGAAACTCATTTTAACCTTGTGACAACTGCACTACCGCTAACTGCTCTATCAAGGCATTTCAAGATGCTAGTTTAGGACTGATTAAGTTTTTCCTGAATGCAACATTAGAGGGTAATCTCCCTACACTACTGGTCGTGGCCCGTTCTACACTACTGGTGCGTTCAAAAGCTTTGGACGCGCAATGAAAATTGAAAAACTGCTAAATGCTAAACCCAAGGCTGGGCGCCGGGGCCGGGGCTTCACTAGCTAGGCAAGGGATCTGGGGGTAGACGTATCCGGATGCGTCCCCTTGCGCGTTGTGGCAGCGGGCCACCGTCTTCCCGCCGTCCGCTGCCGTGATCGCCACAGAGTTGACATGGATCTCCGTGCAGCTGCCGCTCTGGCCGCAGTCGAAGTCGACGGCCGTCTTCTGGCTCGACGTCCCGTTCAGGTTCGTGTACGTTATGTTGCTCAGCGCCACCGCCCCCTGCAAGTTACAGACCCCCGGCCAGAAGATGCAGAAACGTTCAGAACGTAGCTGATCACACACACATATGTACAGATCGTCCAGTATAATCTTCAGAGTTCAGAGTATTACCTTGTTTGGGACGTCCTTGCGATCTTCGTAGAACTGGTTGATGACCACCGGATGGTCCACGTTGGTGAAGTTTATGTTGGTGAAGGAGATGGATTTCGCGTAACCTCTCCCACCCTGTGACAAGAAACCATCACTGATTGTCAGATTAGCTTGTTTCAAATTCGTTTTATTCTTATAGATACTACTCATGTAGCTTGCGAAATGATTTTATATTATGGAATGAAGGAAGTAATTTGGTATACCTGCCACGTCTTGATCCTTGCCCCGTTGGTCGTGTTGATGAAATGGACGTTGCTCACGTCGATGTACTCCACGGATTCGTTGGCTCCCTTCCTGCCCAGGCTCCCCACACTAGCCAAGGAAACACAAGCCCGGCCGTCACACCATTTCCTCCTCAACTTCGAGTGCATGGCTGAGGAAAATGCAGATCGTGATCCATTGTTACCTTACGCCATGACCGGGGCCGCACACGATGCCGTCGACGGTGACGAATCGGGTCCCGGTGCCGACGGAGATGCAGTCGTCGCCGGTGCCGATGGTCGAGCCGGTGATGTGGACGTCCTCGCTCCGGTCGATGTGGACGCCGTCGGTGTTCGGGCTGTCCCCGGGCGCGGTGATGGTGAGCTGCGTCAGGTTCACCTTGCTGCTCATGCTGACGACGATGTGCATCTGCGGGCTGTCCTTGCTGCTGAACTGGCTCAGCTCCACGTCGGTGCAGTTCATTACCTCCAAGGCCTGGATCGATTCATACCATACGTACGCAATGAGATTACAGGCACGTCCATCTCAAATTACTTAACCACCATGTATATATTGATTTCTATGTTTGTATTGTACTAACCGTCGGTGCCTCAGATATACAATCCTGAAAAGAAAAGAACAATAATGGGTGAGTGAATGAAAACTGATACTCCCTCGGATCCATTAATATGCCTAGATTCTTATGTATCTAGTCTAGATACATACGAATTTAGATAAAGTTGAGTCCATTAATATGGATCGGAGGTAATAAAATCTTTCTACGTTATTAAAGAAAAATATCGACAACTTAATACTTTCTCTCAGACGCAGATTAATCTCTATCTCTATTTATTTTAGGAATATGTATGATTTCCTCACCCTATGAATTTATGTTTTAAACAACCCACTACATAGTAATGAATTTTTGTTTTAAGCAAATAAACATATTTGGCAACCCAATAAATCATTTTTCTTTGGTAACACAATAAAGCAGAGCAATCATGGACACATACCTATTTTATAGGATTACAAAATGAAAGAAAGTATATACTTTATAATCAAAGCATAAACTTATTTTGCATCAAAATTTGTTTCGTATGGTTCTTTTTTTGCATTAAAAAATATTTAACCTTCCTAGCAACGAATGAACACATATTTAGTAAATCAAAGGACGCAAATGCAAGGAGGAATTAGGAGTTTTTGTTTCTTTCTTGCAAGAGTCGAGTTGGTGGGCTCACATCATCATCATCATCATCTTTGCATTTATTTCTCCACCACGTCCCGCCGCTGCCGTCGAGTAAGCCGCTGTTGCCGCCGGTAATCGTGAGCCCGTCGACCAGGTAGAACATCAGCCAGAATTTCTCCTCGTGCCATGCGCTCGCCGGCGGCGCCGTAATCGTGCCCATGATCTACGACCAAACATTTTCCTGAACGTCAGATGAAGCAAAACCATGGACGTACCAGATCTGAAACAAGATGAGGAAAGACAAGGGTGCGTGCCTGGACGGTGATTCTGGTGGAGGCGCATGAGCCATTGAACCTGGAGGGGCCGACGAGGAAGGACTTGGCCGCCGGCACGAGCAGCGACGCCGACGAGCCACCGGCGGCGCACGCCGCGGTCCAGGCGTCCACGAAGGCCTTGCCATGCAGAAGCAGGACAGATAAATAATTAGCGCACAGCCATCACGTAGGTGACTCAGTCATCGCGGGCGCGCGTACCTTGGTGTCGTCCGTGGTCCCGTCGCCTTTAGCACCGTAGTCCTCGACGTTGAACACGCCCTTCACCCCGCCGGCGGCGGCGCCGACGAGCACGCTACACCACGCGAGGGCGGCGAGTAGTAGGATGGCCGTGCGGAGGGCGCCATTGATGCCCTGCAAGATCAAGCAAAGCACGTCTCAGGTCTCACGCGTGCATGATCAGGTGAAGTTGTGCTGGTTATTACTACTGTGAGCTCAACTCAACTATGCACCCAATTCATTATCGAAGTACTCCATTAGTTCGAGCAAACAAACTTTGTGAAATGCACTACTCAAGTCGATCATGTGATCGATCTATCCCAGACGAGATGAGTAGGACGTACCATCGATCTGTACGTGTAGCTAGGGCTCGTAAAAAGGTCGTTGGAGCTCGTGCAAAATTGCTGTGGAATCCCTCCCTACTCTCGCTAGCTGCAGCCTCGATCTGTGTGGAATGGAACCAATCTCTGTTCGATCCAACAACAAATGTATTTCGCGGTGAAAACGTTGTGAACAGCGGGGGGGTATATATATATACGTAGCGCACCCACAGACAAGCAGCGGAATCAGCGGCGGCGCCATATTTCATGTCTATTTTTGAAACAGAAAAGGGGCGGCACCGTCTGTTTTGGTGTTGAAGATGAAGATTGCCGCATACGATTCAGCGCCACATTCATATGCAGGATCTTTCAGCGCTCACTCACCGGCACCAACCGCGCGCGCCGGATGGATGGATATATCACCGGCGTCGTGTTCTCGCGCCGACGAAATGATCGGCATGCATGGTGGTGGAGTGACAGATACGTTCGATCGCGCGGAGAATCGTCCGAGAATTGAATGCGTGGGCCATTTCTGCAAGGAAACGTGCATATATATGTACACTCTTCAAAAGAAAGATTACGTACGTGGAGGAGGTGGACATGGAGGACTGACTTTATGAAGGCGTATCCAAGAGTTCATGACAACGATGTTTCTCCTTTCATGACCGAGACAATGCTATTTTGCGGACTCGATCGCGATGTGAAAATGAGGTCGCTGATGGCCTGCATTTATGGAGAGTTCGGTGCTGAATCGGATCCTCGTAGAGAGCTAAAATGGTTTATCACATGATAAATCTCTCATTAC
This sequence comes from Bromus sterilis, assembly GCA_950022295.1. Taxonomy (NCBI): domain Eukaryota; kingdom Viridiplantae; phylum Streptophyta; class Magnoliopsida; order Poales; family Poaceae; genus Bromus; species Bromus sterilis. The sequence continues at coordinate 15,924,062 of OX465596.1, forward strand.
CCTAAAAAAACATGATAAATCTCATCCGACACTTCTTTTTGGCGTGCCCTTGGCGTTGAGATTGCTGGAGCCTCAGTCGCCAAGCTTCACCCGCTGGACGTCTCCCCCGCGGTTGGGGATGCGTCTCCGGATGCCTTCACCATCCTCTGCTACTGGCACCTCTAGAAGCACGCGAACGCGGTGATCTTTCGTGATACTGAGCTCTCCCTCGCTGCCACTCTTAAGTGTTGCTGCGATGACGCCGCTCTATGGTGTTGTCATCTCAAGAATGGCGATGATGTGTATCGCTGGCTTTTGGTGTTGTCTCCGCGGCGGCGTGTAAGCTAAGCTAAGAGCAACTCTAGCAGACCCCTTATCCCGCGGACTCTTAAGACCGGGATAAGGACCGAGAAAACTGTGGTATAAGGGTTCAAATCGATTGCGGCAAAACAGATCCCGCACACCAGAACCGTAAAACAGAATATCACCCTTAAAGCACGCAGTTTTCTTATATCATTTTGATACATTGTGCTAAATAATAAATAAAAATGAACTGAAATATTGCTAAAATATACTACAAATTATTACAACAATGATCCAATTTTCAATAATAATGCAATACAAGAATTGTTCTGAATAAAACAATAGTACAAATCACACATAATGTAATGAAATACAATGAAAATGGGAGATTCGACTGCCCATACCTCTACCAAATGTGCTCAACAAGATCTTGATCGATGAAGTTGTCTGTGGCTGTTGGAGTCTTCAATCTCTCGGTATGTCTGCAAAAAATGCTTGAATACGGTTAGAGTTTCTAGCTGGCTTCACACGAGTGCCCACATTGTCGTAGAAAAGCCTCATGTCCATGTCTCTCTCATCTTCAATGATCATGTTGTGAAGAATCACGCAACATGTCATTATGTTGTTGAGAGTTTTCTTGTTCCAAAACCGAGCAGGACCACGAACAATGACAAACCTAGCTTGCAAAACACTGAAGGCTCTCTCAATATCCTTTAGGCACCCCTCTTGTGCCTTGTAAATAGAGCTTGCTTCCTATTGATGGGATTCGAGATAATCTTCAGAAATGTAGACCAGAAGGATAAATACCATCGGCAAGATAGTACCCTTTTGTGTAGGCATGCCCATTCACTGTGTAGTTTCAAGAAGAAGCATCACCACTAGCAATCCTAGCAAATAAATGATACCTCTACAATACATTGATGTCATTGAGGGTGTCTGGAAAAAAAAAAGTAATGCCAAATCCACAAATCCTCGGATGCAACGGACTCAAGCACAATGCTATTATCACCACCATTGCCACAATACCGCCCATGCCATGCCTTCAGAACATTTTTCTAAGTCCAATGCATGCAGTCAATACTTCCTAGCATGCCTGATCAACCTCGCCTTTCATTTTTCTCCATCAACCTCACCGTGATTTCTTCATTGGGTGCCCGAAGATAAACGCGGCCAAAGACACGGATCATCACTTTGGCAAACCTACGCACCGAGTCCATTGTAGTGCCTTTGGATGACCCGTCTCCACGTCCGAGTCGCCTGATGAACATCAATTCATCCTTTCTCAAAATCCCTTGTATTTACCTTCTGCTCCTTCACTAATGGACAGACCCCCATATTATACCGGTTCATATGGGCCTTCAGTCCCGGTTCAACACCCGGGACCAATAACTCGGGAGCAATGCTGGTCCCGGTTGGCCCACGAACCGGGACCGAAGAGGCTCCACGTGGCCAGGTGCGGAGCGCAGGGGGGGAGGGGGTCATCGGTCCCGGTTGATAGGAAGAACCGGGATCGGGCCGACAGGATTTTGCCCTCTTTTTCTGCCGCGGCAGGATTTTCTAATTTTTTACATTTATTTATTTTGTGTTTTGTATTCAATTAAATGGTACCATATATATAAAGCAACAATGAAGGAACCACAATATATATTACACATTATCGTCACGAATATATCATATACACCATCTCATTCCTCGATCGTGCTTGGTCGAACATGTTACACAAACGATACTCACACGAGTTCAATCTAATTTACATCGGTTCTTGGCCGCTTGTCTTCCAAAAAATGAGGGTGAAAGAACTCTCCGGTCGGAGCTATGACATGGTCTAATAAGAATCCGGTGATTTCCTCTTGAATTGCTCGCACGCGTTCTCGTGGTAGAAGACCGTCCCGCATTCGTTCGATCTAATTAAAAGAAAGGGATCAATATATATGAATGAAACTAAACACAATTTAACGCAATAAATTAAAGTATTGAATGTTGTTTATCGTACTTCAATTTTCCTTATGTTTCGGGTTGCGGTCGTCTCTTTGGTCGTCTGGCGAATGAACTCGCAGACATAATATCCACATAAGTTATTCCCGGGTCCCTGTCTCAAACACTTTACGAGAACGAAGATCAATGAATATTATAATCAGCATGATAATTATACTGAAACTAGAATCAAAAAGATGCGCGGATCTAGCAAGTAGTACTTACATTCAGTGGTTCAAATGTAAGCTCTGCCGGAAGACCCGGTGTTTTGGCGGTGAACCGTTTCCAAGCCCTCTAGAGGCATGTCTGCATGTCCTCCCATGATTTCATAGATCTGCGTCCCGGGTCCATGACTTTTACTACTTCATCCGGAACAATGATCAACAGAATAAAGTGAAAGCTGCACACGCATAAAGAGTCAATTATACGCTTAACACCGAGCAAGCGAAATAGAATGTGTGAGAGACAGTAACACTCGCTCGAAGTTGTAAGGAAATAGTATTTCCCTTCTTGTGCCGAAATACGTCAACGATTGCAACAAGTTGTTCTCTGTCTGGTTGGGCTTATCTTTGAGAGTTCTTTCATGAACGAACTGGCAGTCAACGAACCCAATGTCATAGATTTGTCCTTTCTTGCATTCGAGAATCTTCATTATGCATATATAATTAGTTTAGTGATGAGTGTAAGATTGTACATGAAACGAATGAGCTGAGCTAGAAAGACTTGATCACTGAAATTAATGGTACTTACAAACAATATGCACTGACGATAGATTTGTCGATGGCGTCTCCTTGGTAAAACTGAAATAATTCTGAGAATTCAATCAGATCGAAGCCTTGTCCATGCCCGTAATGCTCGTTCTGAAATTTAGCGTAGATCCAGTTTTCGGATTTAGCGGATTTTTCCATGTACCAGTCATGCAATTTTCGCATCTTTGTTGGTAGATCGTTGACTAACTCGGGTTTGACGAGAGGATACCCGTGTCGGTATTGGTATGCCGGTACGAATTCCTCGTCGTTCCTGGTCTCGAACTCATCCAGACGGCTCAGGTACTCAGTAATAGACAGTCCTACTGCGTGGGCTTTTTCTCCGTACTGTCTTATAAACTCCGTATCTTTGTTCGGATCATACGCATCGACCTGATGCTGCTGGGCGGCGGCCAAGTGTGCACTTTGAGCGGTTCGATCGGTTGATTTTTCTGTAGTCCGAGCTGGGCAATCTCTTTTCCGACTCTCCGCTCTTTTGCGTCAGCCGACTTTGTAATAGAGTGTTCATAGTCTGATGTGAGCGGTATGGGGTTGTGAAGCTTCTTCTTCAGTTCCACGCACACGGCGTGATCTTCTGGGGTGCGCGGGAACAATGGCTCTATCGGCTTCTTCTTGTTGGCCACAGCAATCTTCCACATTTCATAAGACATTTTTGCGGACACTTCCAGTTCCTCAGGTGTCATCTCTCCGGGTAGCTTCTTCATATTCTGATGAGGAACTTTTGGGAGGGGTGATCGCTTACGTTTCGATGATTTCTTGCTGCTGATGCTGCTGCTGCCCCTCCTAGTATAGGTACGCTTCCGCTTCTGGCTCTGAGGCTCAGGAGATGGAGACGGCTGAGGCGACGGTGGAGATGCCTGAGGCGATGGTGGAGACGGCTGAGCCGGAGAGTGGTGAGGCGGTGAAGGTGATGGTTGCGGTGGAGAATGGTCACGTGGCGGCCAAGGTGGATTGCTCTTCTGAAGAGTGGGTGACCTTGGCGGCATATAATTTGGAAGCACGATGTGCTCCTTTCGCCATAGAACAGTCCCCTTCTGGAGTCGGGTTGCAATGATAAGTTGGTTTCTCCGGGATTGATAGGGCCATGCCGACCGCCACTGTCACCTTTAAGTTCAGCACTTGCACCTTAAGCTCACAACGTGTGCTCTCCGTGATATAATCCACTGGATAGCGTTTAGGAGCAGCCTTTGTCAGTGCATCATCATCATCCTTCTGGAGCTGCGTGGAAGCTTGGGAGATTTTCCGATTCGATGGCGTGCCGGTAGCATCGAATGTAGTTTCTAACAAGAGCCGCTGAGGTTGGCCGCCACTTTTCTGGCAAAGTCTGTCGATCAGCTCCTCCGCCCGCTTTAAGCCTTCTTCTACATTATGCAGCCGCTCTTTGATAGCCGCTTTCTCAGCCTCATTCGCCGCTTTCTCTCTCAGCCGCCGCTTTCTCAGCTGCCTCCCTTTCCTTCCTCCTCTGATGGCTTTTATCTGGATATTTCTTGCTTTCCGGAGGGAAGGCAACTTTCCAACACTTGGAGCCTGGCGTGCCTCGTGCTTGTCCTGCATATTCTTTATTTTTTAGGGCGCGTGTGAGCTCGTCGTTCTCTCTATCGGGAATGAACCGTCCCGCTTCAACATCACGTACTGCATCTCTAATATCTTCGATGGGCAGCAGGGGATCATCTACGTGTGACTGGTTATATATTGCCTTCCCATCTTTGTCCAACGTGCCCCCATGGCCGTAAAACCAGTTTCTTGTTCGTTCGTTCCATGTTGTAGGCTCTGGAGTGATCCCGGCATCAACATACTTGGCCTCAATTACCTCCCACTTAGGCATGCAACCGGCGTAGCCAGCAGGCCCCATTTTATGGTGGTAAATCTTCTTAGCGTCATTTATCTCATTTATTTCAGACCTTTGCTGCGCGTACTCCGTTTTCTTGTACGCCACAAAATCATCCCACTGCTCTCTTATCTTACCATAGCCGTGTTCGAAATCCGAAGTCTTGTCTACCTTGACAAATTTTAGGTACAAGTTTTTCTTCAAATTCTTGAATTGCTCGGCCATCTTGCTGAGAGCAAACTTCTTGACTCTAGCCTCTAGCTCCAGTCTAGCTGCCGCCTCCTGAGCTGGATTATCCACCTCTGGCATCCGCAGGAGGAAATTATGCATGAGCATGTTCCAAAGCCTGTCTTTCATGGTGTCGCACACAAACGAGATTGTAGGGTCCTTTGGCTGCATCCATTCTCGAATGGTGATCTGGATGTTGTCCCTCACGAGAGTTCCGCATGTCTTCACAAATTTTTTCTTGACATGGTTCGGAGCTAACGGTTCGCCGTCTGGACCGACCTCTTCGATCCTATACCTCACACCGTCATCCAACTTTTTGGTTGGGCCTCGTTTCGGTCTTGCGGAGGAATTGCCGGATCCGGATCCGGAGGGCTAAAAGAAGAAAGAGTGTTAATATATGCATGTACATATACAGCTGCATTTTAATTAACAGTAATATATATATATATATATATATATATATATATATATATATATATATATATATATATCAACCTTGGTTCCGCCGGAGGCGGAGCCGGAGCCGGCTTGTCTCCCGTCCGATGCTTCTTCTCGATGGAGAAACTCATCTCCCTCACCGGAATCGTTCAGAAACGTGCGGGTGACATCTTGACCTTCATTTTCGTTGATCATATCGTGAAGCAAGTTTTCCTCATTTTCATCTTTATAAAATATTGGATCCATAGTATCTGCAAATTAAGAGAATTGCAAGCTATTATAATGCAAATAATAAAATGAAAATAAGCATACGCATATAGTCCTATTAGTCAAGTTTGGTTACATCTTGTGTGTCAGTTGATGGAGGGTCAACTTGTCTGATGGGCAAGATACTCTGAACTAGAAACGTCCTATCTTGGGTGTATTCTCAGTGTAATCAATGTATTTAGATTTGATTAAAACCTCAGCCAGGTTTTTCAAGTAGGAAAGAAAGACTGAAACGAAACTACATCAGGTTGGACAGATGTGGTGAAATGAAATGCTACTGGGAACCTTGTACGGTTGTCCCTAGTGGAATAGAGGCGGAACGTCGCAACACGTGAAGAACTTGAAACCCTCCATTTTCTAGCTAGGGAGGCATTCCTTCTGCCTATTTATACAAAGAGCAACTGATACATGGTTCGATAACATTGTATTAATTCCTCGACATGAAAACTCATGGTGAAATTCTTGGAGAAAAATTGTATTTTGATAAATCGACTTAGATAAATGATTGACGTTATCTAGTGTTTCTTTAATTGTTCGCAAGCACTACTTGTTTGATAGTTGATACAGTACATTTTAATAGAACTTGGTACTGTGTGAGCACTTGCACTTGGGTAATTAGTTGCAAGAAAAGCAGGCACCTATTAGTAAAGCAATCGTTCACAAGAGAAATACATGTACATTTTCTAAAAACATGACTAAGATTTTCCAATAAAATGTTTTCTTTGTTTTTTTTTGTTATTTCAACGCTTTCATAAATATATTTTTTCCTTTTTTCTCTTCAGTTTTTCATGTTTTCACCGGTCTTCTTCGGTCTTCATTTTTTTCTCAGTTTTCCATTCTTTTGCATTGTTTTTTTTATTTCATTGGTTTTCTTTTTTATATAAGTAAAACTGTTGATCACATATTTTTAAAATTTTAATCGGTGATAAAAAAGTTTAAAATAATGTACAACACACACTAAATAAAAGTAGACATCCATAAACGTAAAATTTTAAAAGTTAATCTTTTATTTTTTTTAGAGTGTTAAACATGTATATAAATATGTTCCTCATGTATAAAATATATCTACATCGTGTGTGAATTTTTTTTATTATCATTAACAATTGTTAAACACGTTTACACGTGATAAATATTTTTTATACACGTCTAAAATTTTCTAAATACATGGTCAACATTTCAATATAAATTTTCAAAAGTTAATCTTGTCTTTTATAGCATCACACAGTCCATCATTCTTCTATGCAAATACAATGATAGCATCACACGGGGCAGTACTATACTTGGCAAAATTAGCACAACCATATGAAAAATTTGGATGAACAGGGGGGAAACAATACACACAAGCAGCGGGAGCTCACGGCAAATCGAGATTAAAAAACATTGCAAAAAAATCTCGCCGGCCGAGCTCATGCTCACGGCCAAGACTGCGAGAAGGAGAGGGGGGCGGGGTGAAGCTGCTGCTGGACCAGACAGAGTGTGTCGCCGTCCGACGGAGTGGAGCGCCGTCAGCCGGAGTCGAGCGTTTGCATCTGGAAGTTGCGCCGGCGCCCGAGGAAGGAGAGAGCGATCACGCCGAGGAGATGGGGGGAGCAGAGGCGGGAGGCTCACAGCGAACTCGTCGAGGAGGGCAGCGGGCACGGGGGAGCTCCAGAGTCGGCGGATCGACGACGATGGTGCGGCGGCTGCGACGACGAAGAAGAGAGGTGAGTTGGGGAGTTGGGGAGGAAGAAGAGATGCGCGTGTATATACTAAGGGCCATTGGTCCCGGGTCGTAGCACCAACCGGGATCGTTGAGTCTTCGGTCCCGGTTCGTGCTACCAACCGGGATCGTTGGCCTAGGCGGGGAGAGACGTGGTGCTGCCACGTCGCAGCGCGCGCACCAGGGTCATCGGTCCCGGTTCGTGCTACCAACCGGGATCGTTGGCGTCATCGGTCCCGGTTGTTGCTGTTAACCGGGAAAGTTGACCCTTTTATGCAATATTTCGTCTTCCCGCCTTTTTCAAATTTATTTTCTTTTTTAATTAGTTAGGTGTTTCACTTCAAAAAGATTTTTTGTTTGGAATTTGAAAAAACTTTTAACAGCAAAAGTGCTTCAATTTAATTAACTAATCCAAAACCATTTTTTGTTTTCAAAAATATTTATTTAACTATACAGTTTAACTATTTTAACTATACAATTTTACTATTTTCAATTAAAAATGCATTTTCAAATATTTATTGCATAATTTGGAATTTGAAAAAACTTTCAACAGGAAAAGTGCTTCAATTTAAATAACTAATCCAAAATAATTATCTGTTTTCAAAAATATTTAATTTAAAAGACAATTTCTATGTTTGAGGTGCCGAAAATCGTGAAAAAGACAAATTTCTGACGATTCGGCAGGAGGGGGCCTAAATTTGAACTACAGGTACATGATATAGCTTCTAATTTTTTTCTAAAATCATTTCTAGGTCCAAAATATGCTATTTCATCAGAGATCCACTGCAAGTTTAGCGAGGCTCAGCCCCGGGATAGGAATCATCATCCTCGCCGTTTTGAATATGGTTTCAAACGGGCATAAAAAATTCAAAAACCATCCCAAGAACATGAAACCTTCGCGTGATGTCATATTATGTGTCATATTTGCAAGTAAAAATACTAAACTTGGCTAATTGCAAACATCACAAAAAATCCTTCACAAAATGATCAATCATGTTGGAGGTTTCATGTCATTTAGGTCAAACCACCAATGTTATGGCTTGAATCACGGCATAGTTTGTGATAATGTGCCCATATTACACACACATGCATCTTGGGATGGCTTACGATGTTGCAGGAGGAAGTTTTCCTTTTCATCGCACGAAAAAGCCAATTTCATCGCGGATCACAAAAAAAGGTTCAATACATAAAAGGTTCAATACATCACAAAAAAACACCAATGGTTCAATACATAAAAGGTTCAATACATTATTACACATCACTTGTTTCCTACATTGTTTATGATCGCTTCTTGGGCCGTAACCACGGAGCATCTTCATTGCTTAATGGGATAGTTGGGTCAGTTTTCACTGTGAAGGGAGGAATTTCATGAAACTTATCGTAATCTTCGGACATGTCTGTCTTGTCCTCGACTCCCACGATGTTTCTTTTTTCCTGAAAGAACTATGTGACGCCTAGGCTCATCGTCTGATGTATTCGTATCCTTGTTTTTCCTTTTTTCGGTCTAGAAGACATGTCCTTCACATAGAAAACCTGAGCCACATCTTTGGCTAGGACGAATGGGTCGTCTGTGTGACCAAAATTCTTGATATCCACTGTTGTCATTCCGTACAGCTTGTCGACCTTTACCCCATCTCCATTCATGTTGACCCAACTGCACCGAAACAAAGGGACCTTAAAAGTAGGTCCATAGTCAAGTTCCCATATCTCATCTATGTAACCATAGTATGTGTCCTTTATACCATCCTCGTTTGTTGCATCAAAGCGGACACCACTGTTTTGGTTGGTGCTCTTCTTATCTTGGACGATCGTGTAAAATGTATTCCCATTTATCTCGTACCCTTGGAAAGTCAATACAGTCTCAGACGGTGTCGCGGCCAGCAAGTAGAGTTGATTTCCAATAGTGGTGTCATGCATGAGACGTAATTGCAACCAAGTGCTGAAAGTCTCCATGTGTTTGATTTGAATCCATTGGTCATCCTCCCCCGGGAACTTGGAGCGTAGAACATTCATGTGTTCCTCGATATACGGTTGGACGAAGGTAAAACTTCGTAGAACTGTGTAGTGTGCTTGAGTCAAAGAATGCCCGTCCTGAAATATCTTTGCTTTCTTTCCTAGCGTTCCTTTTCCACTCAGTCTCCCCTCATACCGCGATTCAGGAACACCAATCGGCTTAAGGTCAGGAATAAAGTCAACACAGAACTCAATGACCTCCTCTGTTCCATAGCCCTTGGAGATGCTTCCTTCTGGCCTTGCACGGTTACGAACATATTTCTTTAAAACTCCCATGAACCTCTCGAAGGGGAACATATTATGTAGAAATACAGGACCTAGAATGGCAATCTCGTCGACCAGGTGAACCAGCAGATGCGTCATAATATTGAAGAAGGACGGGGGGAACACCAACTCAAAACTGACGAGACATTGGACCACATCCTTCTGTAGCCTTTCCAGACTTGCATGATCGATTACCTTCTGAGATATTGCATTGATAAATGCACATAGCTTCACAATGGGTACTCGAACATTTTCTGGTAGAAGCCCCCGCAATGCAACCGGAAGCAACTGCGTCATAATCACGTGGCAATCATGAGACTTGAGGTTCTGGAATTTTTTCTCTGCCATATTTATTATTCCCTTTATATTTGACGAGAAGCCTGCCGGGACCTTGATACTTCTAAGGCATTCAAAAAAGATTTCCTTCTCTGCTTTGGTAAAAGCGTAGCTGCTTAGACGCCCTTTATCAGTATGCCTGTGGTATGGGTCTTTCATACGTTGCTGGTCCTCCCGTGCTTCTGGTGTATCTTTTGACTTCCCATACACGCCCAGGAACCCTAGCAGGTTCACGCAAAGATTCTTCGTCACGTGCATCACGTCGATTGAAGAACGGACCTCTAGGTCTACCCAATAAGGTAGCTCCCAAAATATAGATTTCTTCTTCCACATGGCCGCGTGTCCGGTAACGGCGTCTTTCGGAACAGATTGACTGCCAGGACCCTTTCCAAAGATTACTTCTAGGTCATTCACCATACCAAATACATCAGCACCTTTAGGGAGCTTAGGATTTTTCCGGTGATCTGCCTCACCGTTGAAATGCTTGCCTTTCTTTCCCACGATATGATTGGGCGGCAGAAATTGACGACACCCGAGGTACACAACCTTCTTACATTTATCCAAATATATACCTTTAGTCTTATCTAAACAGTGCGTGCATGCATTGTATCCCTTGTTTGACTGTTCTGAAATGTTACTAAGAGCGGGCCAATCATTGATGGTTACGAAAAGCAACGCTCGCAGGTCAAATTCCTCCTGTTTGTCCTCATCCCACACGTGTACACCTGGTTTGGCCCACAGCTCCAAAAGTTCATCGACTAATGGCCTTAGGTACACATCAATATCGTTGCCGGGTTGCCTCGGTCCTTGGATGAGCACTGGCATCATGATGAACTTCCGCTTCATGCACAACCAAGGAGGAAGGTTGTAGATACATAGAGTCACAGGCCAGGTGCTGTGACTGCAGCTCTGCTCTCCAAAAGGGTTCATGCCATCTGTACTTAGACCAAACCATAAGTTTCTTGCTTCATCTGTAAAGTTTGAGTGGCCTCTCTCGATTTTTCTTCACTGCGACCCATCAGCGGGGTGTCTCAACTTACCGTCTTTCTTACGGTCTTCTTTGTGCCATCGCAGCAACCTGGCATGCTCCTTGTTTCTGAACAGACGTTTCAACCGGGGTATTATAGGAGCATACCACATAACCTTAGCAGGAACCCTCTTCCTCGGGGGCTCGTCAGCTCCCTCAGCATCACCAGGGTCATCTTGTCTGATATTGTACCGACTCGCAGTGCATACCGGGCATTTATCAATACTCTCGTACTTCTCACCGCGGTACAGGATGCAGTCATTAATGCATGCATGTATCTTCTGCACATCTAATCCTAGAGGGCAGATAACCTTCTTTGCTTCGTGTGTTGTCGCGGGCAATTCGTTATCCGGTGGAAGCTTCGACTTCATTATTTCCAGTAACTTCCCAAATCCGGTGTCAGAACAACCAAAATCTGCCTTCCATTTCAACAGTTCCAGTGTGGTACCGAGCTTTGTGCTGCCATCTTCGCAATTTGGGTACAAGGGCTTTTTGTGATCCTCTAGGATGGTCTCCAACTTCTCCTTCTCTTTTCCTGTTTCACAGTCTCGCTTTGCATCAGAAATGACCTGACCAAGACCATCAGCGGTCTCATCCGATGCCCGTTGTTCTTCTTCATTGTCACCTCGAGGAGCTCCATCTTCTTCATTGTCTTCCATTGTAGTGTCACCGAATTCTTCAGGGGACATAGGATAGCTATCATCATCCTCCTCTTCTTCATTGTCTTCCTGCCTAACCCCTTTTTCTCCGTGCTTGGACCAACAATAATATCCGGGAATGAAACCTCTCCGAAGAAGGTGGCGAAGTGTTCTCGAGGAAGAGTACTCCGCCACGTTCCGACAGTCAATACAGGGACAAGGCATAAAATTATCCACTTTGTTTGCATTAGCCACATCGAGAAATGTATGCAGGTTTGTAATAAACTCAGACCCGCGTCGATCGCTGTACATCCATCGCATCCGTGCTTCGATCTGCGTCATATAATTAACCTTTACAATAACTTCGTGAATAGTGAAAAGACCACTATATATGCACACGTGCAGTATTTTTGTATCAGTTACAGATGGAGAAGATAAGGTTGCTAACCTCAGCCAAGGATACGGTGTTCTGAGGACCTAAGTGTGGCTCGGACATTTCGTCGAACACCGGGTGTGCAATCAAAGGAAAAAAATTCTAGCACCCACCCCACCCCAACACAATCCTGAAAATTTTTGAGGCCAAATGGCAAAGTGCTGGCTGGGGGTTATATAGCCAGTGGAGGGGCAACGGTCCCAGTTGTTGCCAAAAACCGGGACCAATGCCTCGCAGTGCGCCACGTGTTGGTCGCCAGAGCATTGGTCCCGGTTTTTGGCAAAAACCAGGACCGTTGCCCCAGTTGAACCGGGACCGTTGCCCTATCCAGACGAACCGGGACCGTTGCCCAGCATCGGTCCCGGTTCTGAAATGAACCGGGAGCGATGCCTTTTTTGGGCTGGACGAAAGGGGGGTCTCTCCACTAGTGCTTGTTGGGATCGACACTCCTACTTATCAAAAAAGCCACGATAGATCCCCTACCCTTGTGGGTCGTCAATGGCCATGCAACTCTGATGCACATAGAGATATGAGTGTAGGAAAGCTCTCCTATGGACTAAGTGGGGAAGCATCCAACTTTCTTTTTGACTAGGAACTGTAAGGCAAAGTGCCACACAACAACTTTATTATTAGTAAAAGAAACAAGTATTTATAAAATACAACTGGTCTCCCAGCAGGAGACAACGGGGGGGGGGGGGGGGGGGGGTAGAGAACTATCTAACAAACATAAAATACAATCCTTAAGGTGGAATAAAATCAATCCATTTGAGCAAGTCATCTTTGAACTTGATCTTGATCGTATGAGCCAGCAGAGAGATATCATGAATGAAACCACATCTCCATCTAGCAAAAGATGGTCTCTCATGGTTGAAACCTTGGCATTCCTGACTAACCATATGTTCCGCCAAGCAAGAAAATTCACTTATTCAAATAAGGGCTTGGAGAAATCATGCCTAGATGTGCTAGCAACGTCCACCATATAAGAACCATCATGCCATTGTATTTGAAGACAAATTCAGCCTCTGCAACTGAAATTACATTGCAAAAACTAAGTGGACTCTGTTCTCTAACTGATGCGTGTGAGATAGAGTACACAACCAGGTCCATCCTCAATGTTCCAATGCCTCCTTTGTAACATATATTGTGTTAAGCATATCCATAATGACTAGCCATGCGAAGAACTTTGATTTACAGAGTGCAAAAACCTTTGCAAATTCACCCTAAAATAAGATTGGGAATTGGGGGGGGGGAGTGATGAACCAGGTCATAACACCTCGTAGCAGAGTATGTCACATTTTTCTCATGCTTCCATCACCAAGAATACTACTTAGAGGGGTCCCAAGCCATATTATGCAAGAGTTGTTGCATATGTTTAAACTCCTGGAAATCTTGCTGAGAAAGGGGTAAGTTGGATAAAATTGTTCGATCAATGCATGAGACCGCCTGAACTAGAGATAATAGCTCATCATTGGCAAATGAAAATATCCTATCAAATCTCCGATTGAAAGGAGTGGTATCTAGGGTCCTCAATAATCCAACTGTCAAACCATAAAAATACTGAATCACCTTTTGCCAGATGAATGACAGACACATCTATGTATTTATCCATTAATTTACTAATGTCCCTCCATCAAAATGATGCACAAAGAGCAATTTCATTTGGCACTGTATCAAACTGATAAGTGTTCCAAATCAAATTAACCCATGGTGTATCAGATTTATTGTAGAACTTGTTAAGATATTTTAGAAACATTCTTTCATTTGCAGGCCCAAATTCAGGACTTCCAAACACCCTTCTTCTTTGGTCCGCATACCAGAATCCCAAGAAGCTAGATAATGTCCGTAGTCCTTTCCATGTTTCCCCATAGACATTGTCTTTGAATTCTCTCCAACGGCTTAATGATGCCAAGAAGAATATGAAGAGCGTACAAAAAGTAAATGGGCATAGATTTAATGACAGAACTCAAAAGCTAAAATCTACCACCTTGGGTAAGAAAGCAAGAACTAGCAGTATGCCTCCTTTCCATAGAGTCCACCATTGGTAACAAAATCAACAATCTTCGGCCTAGTAGTGCCCATTGAAAGTCCCAAATAAGTGAAAGGAAGTTTGCCCGGGAAAACATGCAGCATGAAAAACTGCTACTTCATATATGTTGTACGGCGTTCTTTCACATTCATATACAAATACTAGAGCACTTTTTTTTTCTATGAGAAAGAGAGTACCCTCTCTAATTTCATTTAACTGTAACCATTGAGTTTTACAAACATAATGACTACAAGAGCTACCCGAGAGTACTGCTAAGTGTTGAACTCAGCTAGGCAAGGGATCTTGGGGTAGACATATCCTGATGCGTTCCCTTGCGCGTTTTGGCAACGAGCCACGGTTCCCCCGCCAATCACAGCCGTGATTGCCAGGGAGTTGACATGGATCTCCATGCAGCTGCCACTCTCGCTGCAGTTGAAGTCCACGGCTATCTTCTGCCTCGACGTTCCATTCAGATTCGTGTATGTTATCTTGCTCAGCGCCACAGTTCCCTGCAAATTAAGGTAATGATAACAAGAAAAGTCAGTTGAAAGGGATGGCAATCGCCAATGTTTTGATGTTAATCTTAGTTGTCGTGAGTATGAACAAAGATAACAACTTTTTGCAAGCACAATAATTTTCTAACAAAAGATAAAATCGACAACAAATTGCCATGCTTGCTACTAAAATTATCATCTTCTGTCTTCCCCAAATTTGCCCTTACCCAAATGGCGCATCAAAATTTATTGTGTATTTTTTTTAAGGTGGATTTAGGACGCTAGCTGATCCACACAGTATATAGATCGTCCGGCAGTTAAACTACATAGTACAATACCATATTTGGGATGTCTTGGCGGTCTTTGTAGAACTGGTTGATGATCACCGGATGGTCCACGTTGGTGAACTTTATGTTGGTGAATGAGATGGATCTCGCGTAACCTCTCCCGCCCTGTGAGTGACAAGAAACAATATAATCACCAGGCCGTCAGATCATCTTGTTCCTAAGAGAAGTTCGTCGATACCACACCAGTCTTCAGTACCTGCCACGTCTTGATCCTTGCCCCGTTGGCCGTGTTGATGAAGTGGACGTTTCTCACGTCGATGTGCTCCACGGCTTCGTCTGCTCCCTTCTTGCCCAGGCTCCCCACACTGGCCAAGAAACACAATTTCCTCCTCAACCTCGAGCGCATGCATGGCTTAGGAAAAATGGAAGAAGCCCCGCTGAATTGTGAAGCCTTTGTTATATTACCTTACGCCGTGTCCGGGGCCGCACCCGAGTCCGTCGACGGTGACGAAGCGGCTCCCGGAGCCGATGGAGATGCAGTCGTCGCCGGTGCCGATGGTCGAGCCGGTGATGTGGACGTCCGAGCTCCGGTCGACGTGGACGCCGTCGGTGTTTGGGCTGTCCCCGGGCGCGGTGATGGTGAGCTGCGTCAGGTTTACCTTGCTGCTCATGCTGACGCCGATGTGCATCTGCGGGCTGTCCTTGCTTCTGAAATGGCTCAGCTCCACGTCGGTGCAGTTCATCACCATCAAGGCCTGCCATCCATCCATGCACGTCGATCTCTAATTATCTAGCCACTATAATACTTGCTTTCTATGTTTGTACAATTGTACTAACCGTCGGTGCCTCAGATGTACAATCCTGAAATGAAAACAACAATGGTAAGTGAGTGAAACTTTATAAATGCTTCGTTTTACAAAAAATAACAACAATTAAATACTTTCTCTCGAACGAAGATGATAATAAATAAATTAAAAGGAAAAAGTACAATGAGGAATTATAAAAAAATATACTAGGAAATGAAATTGCTTGTGGGTTGCAATGAGATACACTTTTTAATATCGTCATGAAATGAAAATGGGTTGAAGAGCTCTGGTGGGTGGAGTGGTGGACAACATTGTGTTGCTGTCGCCAATCCAGGTTCTGAATCCTCGTTCTCCCATAAAGCGAAGGTGGGGATTGCTTTTAGTTCCCCTCTCATTCTCATCTTTTTAAATGAAAATGGGTTGCCGTGGTAGAAAACCATCCTTTCTAGACCAGGTTCAGTTAGTTCCATATGTTTATTAGAGATTGATTTGCGATCTTGATTAGAAAGTTGATCTAGTAAAACTAATTGCAAAGTTATTGTGCAAAGAAAAAAATGTATGACGGCCTACTATTAATATACTTTTGAGAACATAATAGAACTAGACGCTCACAAATACGAGCATACATTCATCTTTATGAACATACACGCGCACATCCTATCTTTACGAACATCTTCGCATTAATGAACCGGTAGTTCGATACATAGATTAAAAAAAGATAGAGATAGAGATATTGCAGAAGTATTAGCAGTTATTTTTCAAAAAATAGAGATAGAGATAGAGACGGATAGAAAAGATAGAGGTGGAGATAGAGATATTGCAAGAGTTGAGTTGGGCTCACTTCATCGTCTCTGCATTTATGGCTCCACCACGTCCCGCCTCTGCCGTCGATTAAGCCGCTGCTGCCGCCGGTGACCGTGAGCCCGTGGACCTGGTAGAACATCAGCCAGTATTTGTCCTTGCTCCATGCGCTCGCCGGCGGCGCCCTAATCGTGCCCATAACCTACGACCACCAAATTAAGCAACGGACGAAAAAAAAATTGACCGTCAGATGAAACAAAACCACGGACCAGATGAGGAAAGACGAGCAGTGCGTGCCTGGACGGTGACTCTGGTGGAGGCGCATGGCCCACTGAACCTGATGGGGCCGACGAGGAAGGCCTTGGCCGCCGGCACGAGCAGCGTCGCCGACGAGCCACCGGCGCGGCACGCCGCGGCCCAGGCGCGCACGAACGCCTTCTCATGCAGATGCAGTACAGATAATTAGGTTACAGGTGGTGAGTATTGTTTGACCGAGAGCGCAAGCGCGACGTCAGTCAACTCAGGCATTGCGATCGCAGGCAGGGCGCACGTACGTACCTTGGTGTCGTCCGTGGTGCCGTCGCCTCGAGCGCCGTAGCCCTCGACGTTGAACACGCCGTTCACCCCGCCGGCGGCGACGAACACACTACAGCAACCGAGGGCAGCGAGGAGTAGGACGCCATTGATACCCTGCAAAATATCAAGTAAGCGCGTCTCACGCAGCTGGTTGTTACTAGTGCTGCTCTAAACTAGCTAGTGTAGTAATGAATCCGAGCAAACTTTGTGAAATGAAATGCACTACTATGTAAAAAGAGTGTGTACACTACTCAAGTTATGTGATCGTACGGTACGTGACCTAGACGAGATTAGTACGACGTACTTACCATCTGTTCAAAATTAATGTAGAATTCCTACTCTCGATCCAGGCTCTGTTCGATTCACAAAATGTATTGTGAACCTTGGGGGGATATATATAAGAGCTCCATATATATATGGGCACCCGGACAAGCACCGAATCGGCGGGGGCGCCATATTTAATTTCTATATTACCTCCGACTCATATTAATGTACTCAACTTTGTCTATATTTATATGTATCTAGTTAAGTATTTAGACTAGATGCATGTGTATCTAGACAAACTTAAATACATTAATATGGATCGGAGGGAGTAGTATTTTGTTGAAACAAAGGAGTAGTATTTTGCCAAATCAATGTAGTACTCCATATATGTCAGCGCTCACCAGCACCGGATACATGGATCCGTCGTCGTGTTCTAGCGCCGACGAAATGCTCGAGATGGAGCGATATACGATTCGATCGCGCGGATATAATGCTGAATCGTCCTCCAAAAAAATTGAATGCTTAGTGGGACATTTCGACAAGAAAACTTGTGTGTATACATATACTCGTCAAATATTACGTGCGTGGATCGAGGAGCTAGATATGGCAGACTGACTTTATGCAGGCGTCTCTAAGAATTCATGGCACCGATATTTCTTCTTTTATTGCCGCGGCGACACTATTTTAATCAACTAAAGTAATTACCCGTGGGTTGCAATGAATAAAAATTTATACGTTGGTCCTAAAACGTTAATGAGCTTTTATATGCAACGTATCGATGCACCAGCAGAAAACATGGCATTAGTCCTGGTTTCTAAGGGCTTAGTCCTGGTTCTACAACCGGGAAGCAATCGAGGCTAAAGAAGCTCCATGTTGTCGCTGCGGGGCGTTCAGGCAGGATGACCTTTAATCCCGGTTGGTAACAACGACGGGGACTAAAGGTCCTTTTACCAGAAAAAAATATAATTTTTTTGAATAACTTTTTTTAATATTTCAAATCTTTGGATTATTTGTCAGTTTAATTTCTAACCACACGTTCTCACACTCGTGGTCTCTAAACTCAGATCAAAGTGCTTATCCGTGGTCAAACTTCTCGATTGGTCACCCATTCTCATACTATTTCATCCTCATCCTTCCCAATTATCTTCCAATATTGCACTACAAATATCTTGATATAATATTATGCTATCAATCTTGTTAATCTTTACACTTTGATATAATATTACTTTTTGAATTGCAAACCTATATTAACATAAACAACAATAATTAAGCAATAATAATCATTATATAGAATACAATTATTAATTTCAAAAAATAATTAAAAATGAAAAAAAACAAATTCCGGGCAAGAACTTAAATCTTCCTGCTTTCATATTTCCCTTTGAAATTATGAAAAGTTAAAATAAATCCCAAACGGCCTTTGGCCGTTGAGGTCAGATTCAGATTTTCGCGCTGAACAATTTGATATATTCCACAATTTTTTCGAGTTTGTAGGCAAAAGTTATTGCCATTAAAATAATAAAAATAAAACCTTTAGTCCCGGTTGGTGTCTCCAACCGGGACTAAAAGTCTATCTTCCCGGTTAAAATTCTGAAGAAAAAACAATTTTTTTAATCCCGATTGGTGTCTCCAACCGGGACTAAAGGGACGGGACTAAAGGGCTTTAGTCCCGGTTGGTGGCTGGAACCGGGACTAAAGGTCATAGCCGAATCGGGACTGATTCCTGCCGAGGCCCGGCCGGCGTCCTAGTCTCTCGAACCGGGACCGATGCTTCCATTAGTCCCTATTTGTAACACGACCGGGACTAATGCTCTTATCTAGCCAGGACCAAGGCCTTGTTTTCTGTTGATTTCAATTTTAATATAGAATTGGCATCTAATAATTTGCATGTCAACTACAAATTTACATGTTGCTATCTTTTTAATCTCTAATGTTTTTTAAGATACATGCTAAATAGAAGTTTAATTTATTCTTAGATGACAAGAATTATAAATAGTGCATGAATAAAACTCTTTTGTTACAGTATTTTACTCCGAGTTCTATAACCTCTCTGTCAATAAAAGAATATAATAAATTAGTCTAACTAAAACAATAATAAGCTATACAAAGGATATAATCAATATGTTGAGTTACCTGGTAGGAGGCATCATTAGTGAAAATATCAGAATGTCTTGATTCACCTCCATTTAAAAATCATCTAAATAATTTCACTCTCATAGGTAAGATATTAATATGATTGTGTGGTATATGGCAAGGTGCGAGTAAATAAGACATGGTGGGATAAAATATCGGTTGGACAAAAAAATCAATAGAGAGACGTGGTGAAAGTGAGTGACCGGATTGACGAAGCTATTGGCAAAATGTTTGACAGGGACCGTGAGGAACCATTAGGTATTTTTTAGAGAAAAGTATAGATAGATATAGATATAGATACAACAGTTCGGTGTTGAATCACATCCTCTAAGTTGGCAGAGTGCTAGATTGTTTTTGAATCACGTCCATTTTTTAAATCAGTGCACTAGATTGTTTTTCAATTACCTTGTATAGATTTAAAAAATCATGCATTTAGATAAATTAAAAAGGTTCAAAATATTTAAAAAATTGTGACATCATGGTTTAATAAGAATGATAGACTACTCTTCTGTATAAACAAAGAATATTGTTTTTGGATGTCCATCCTTAAAGAACATCAAAATTAATCGTGCTTGACTTAGAGTAATTTAACGATATGTGACCGACTGAGAAGTTGATTTTGGATGCGCTTAAGTGAGTACAAAATACATAAAAAAATACTAGTGTTGGTCTATGAGGCTAGTCTAGATCCCCTTAGGCGTAACAGTCGGGACCGATGGCTATGACCAAAGCATTACAAAAGTTTTTGTTTATTTTTAAACGTTCATGAATATAAAAAGTTTCATAAATTTGAACAAAATAATCTAGGATTTAAAAAATAACATATTTTTAAAATTGTTCGTCAATTTAAACTATGTTCTTGAATTTGAAAAAATGTTCGAGTGCGGATTTTGTACATGTGTAAGAGGGTACATGTGATATCTTATCCGTATGTTGTCGTTTGAGATTTCTGCCAAATTTTTATATTTTTTACACTATGCGTTTATTTTTATTATAGCTTCCATAAGATAGAGTTATTTGAATACATACCATAACTTTCTATCAACATATATGAAATAGAACTTAAAATTGCTTCATTATTTGTAGGATTCTAAAAACATAGGAGCAGAAAAAACATATGACTAATATGCTATTAGGTATTGGTTTCTATATGATTTGAAAATGCATGATTCAATTCACTGAAAAAAGGAAGAATTTTCCTTAAGGATTAGGTACATTGTATTGGTTTTTGTATAAAATATGCAATGTTCCTAGCACAGTTTTTACGGATCTCAAAGCAATCTTTTAGCATTGTGCGGATATGATATCACATGTACCCGCTTGTACATGTACATATGCATTTCTGAAAATGTTCATGGTTCTTTTTAAGTTCATGGAAATGGAAAAAGGTTAAAACGATCACAATTTTTTAAATGAACAAAAAAGAAAAGAGAATCAAATTAAAATCATAAATACACATAAATAAAGGAAAGAAAAAGGAAAATCAAACCGAAAGTTTTTGAAAGCTTCCCAGAAAATGTTAGAAGGAAATTGTAGCGCCCTCACATGGGTTGTCCCGTTATGAATTGCCCTAGAAGAGAGCGCAAAATAGTGATTTTTTAGATAACAAGCGTCATCTCGCTCCAAAGTAAAACGTCTACTCTCCACAAAAGCCCTAACTACAGGTAGAGAAACGTAACCACTTTCCTTGAAGGAGTCTTTCAAAGAATTGAATTTGATTATTATTATTATTTAGCAGGGTTGGCCCTGGGTCATGGTGAAAAAGTGTGACGACCACGTAGGGCCCATCCCAAATAATGATCCATTAGAGAGAGAGGGGGAGCGGGCAGATGCCCCCCATCCCCAACAGTGCATGGCACCATATTATATTTCTTCAATAGTTGTTTACACTTAGTACATCTTATAATCATCATTTATATCTTATAATCATATTTACATAATATATTAAGATCTTATTTAATAATTATGCATTTATAATGATTTTTATTGCAATATATATTAGTAGATGTATTATCTCTATTTTATTATAGTTACTAGGCCCCTTATATCCACTTTGCAGTAGGGTCTTCAAATTTTCTGGGCTGCTCCTTGTTCCCCTGGTTACCCATTGTGCGATCACTTATTTGATCCAGGTCGAGGTTACGACACCTTTATTACTTAGCTCATTTCTTGCAACTTTTCAAGAAATCTGTCATCTGACTGAAACTACAACTCGCTTCAGGTACCAAGATAAACTAATGGAGTATTAGTCATCAATAACTGAATAAGATAATCATAATAATGTAAAAGATGTAGGCAAACACTTATTCTAATTTAGACTATTATTTACCATCACTTAGGCATACGTATCAGACACATGGAACATTATAATTAGAGACTATTATTTATCATCAATAAGGAGTACGCATTAGACACACAGAATGTTATACTTTGATGTTACCATATTATGGGTGAGCAGCACCTCCGGATGACTTTTACATATTTTCAGCCTCCTCATTCGCCGTGCGATTCAGCTCAGTCAACGTTCTAAATGTTTTTGAACACCTATGACATCAATTTGAGCGACAATTAATATTGGTCGAAGGGGGTATTAAAATACACACGACATAATCTAGGCAAAAATATCAAAAAATATTGCAAGATTGCAACAAGTATCTACGAAATTACAATAGTTCATTATGGTTGTATCATTGCCCGTCCAGCTTTGGATCAATCGTGGCTCAACCTGCAACACGGTAATTTTCTTTGCTAGTAAAAAGACCAATTACGACAGGATTTGAAGTAATGGTAAACCGGTCATGCAACTTCATGCATGTCGCTTGCAGCAACGATGGTCCATGTTTGTGGCATCGCGTGTCACGTTTTGCAACATTGTTGGTCATCCGTTGTAGAGTCACACACACTGTTTGCATAAATGGAAGTTAATCCTTGTAGCGTTGTCTCTCGTCTTGCAGCTGTGTTGGTTGGCCCTTGCATCTTCTCGCATTCTTCTTGCAGCAGTGTTGGTCAGCTTTTGCGGCGTCTCTAGTTCTTCTTGCAACAACAATAGTCAACCCTTGTAATGTCGCATGACTCAGCTTGTAGCGATGGTGGTCAGACTTGTAGCATCATGTGTCCCATCTTGCAGTAGTGTTGGTCGGTCTTTGTAGCATTGTGATCCACACTTACAACAATGGCGGATGACCCTACTCAAATAATTTAGTTTGAGGTCTGATTAGAGTAAATTTCACTGTTAATTTTTTTGACCTACTCAAATATTATTTTTGTATATGAAGGCGTTGAATTTGTGTTGTGTTTGAACTGAATTATCTGGTCAACTTATTATGTTTTGAATGTCAATGTTTAGAGGAAGTAGGGGTAGATGTTCAGACGGTTTTGAATTAATGAGTTCACTGTATAACTGAATTTGAACATTAACTCGCATGCTCTAACTAACTTAGCTTGTCTCCAACTCCTATCATGCTCTGACTATCTGAATATTCATGCGTTTTATAAACATATAGTTTATAAAATGAATTCTTAGGAGTCCTTTGATATAAACGGGAAAAAGGAAGCTGGTTTATAAAGTGCCATAGTAGGAGTTTTCTAAACTGGATATAAAGTGAGCTCATGAAGGCTTTGAATTTCAAACATTATATGTTGCAAGTTTACTTATCCTAGTACTCTTTGTTTAAACTATGTGCAGAAGCAAGTAGGGAGCTGGGAATAGAGAGAAAGCTCAAGATTAGGACATCTTGAAGGATTTAATTTTGATCTCTTACAATAGCAGTTCAAAACTATTGTCTGGGATATTATACTTCCGCCAAAATATTGATTTCTTTGCAATCTGTTTCATGGTTTAATTCCTATTTCTAGTTCTACTAGTGCAAGTGTTGTTGTTGTTAATACCCTTGCTCTGTTTAATTCAGTTGGTTATATTCCTTTGTTTATACTTCCTTCATCTAAAATTGCTTGTCGCAAATTTGTCTACGCAAGCATGTATCTAGACTTATTTTAAGTCTAGATACATTCTTATCTAAACATATCCGTGACAAGTAATATGGGATGGAGGGAGTATATGATTATATAATGCACGTCTCATACAGTTTCTACACATGCATATATATAGATATTATCTGATGTTAATTATAAAATCATTTTTCTATTGTTGTCTTGTATAGCTTAGCTTAGGATCAATTCCCCTCCGTTGCTTTGTTTAACATTGTTATACTTATACCGCATATTTATCTTGTGTAAATACTTACATATAGACAAGTTTTTGTTGTATATTTAATCAGTAATTATAACTAGCCCATGTGCAAGTGGGTGATGTGTGTATATATATTCAGGAAGATAACAAAGTGCATGTGGGTGATGGTGTTCTGCCTGCAGTAGATCTTTGATCATGTGAGATGGCATGTTCCTTCTACATGTTATGGATTGTATCTTATCAGCACCAGTCTTTCCTCTCTTTTAAAAAGGGTATTGAACAGATATTATCTTGGCTTGTCTTCTCTTTTCCCTTTCTTTCATTTTCTCCTAAATCTGATAAGAATTTTTTTGTGATAGCCACTGTTTCTTATTATTACTTTCGCCGTGCAGGGACGCGACAGTGGGCTTTACCGCAACTGCGGTAGGTGGTTCTCGGCTACGGCGACAACCCCACTATGAGCACTGATACGTCTCAAACGTATCGATAATTTCTGCTCGCTTCATGCATATTTTATGTGATATTGCTATGATCTAGATACACTTTCATATACTTTTGATCATAGTTGGACTAACCTACTAACTCAGTGCACCCCAGTGCCAGTTTCTGTTTTCTGCAGTTTTTTTATTCCAGGTTTCCCCCATATTAAAAGTGTTCCAAAAATTCGGGAAAATCGGATAAAAAATCAGCGTAACGGAGTCTTCCAGAAGCACCCAAGTGGGGACAGAGGGCCACCACCAGGGGCTCAGGAGGCCACCTGGCGCGGCCCCTGGTGGCCCCTTTGGCTGCCCCCTTCGCCTATGTATTCTCTGTGACGGGGAAACTCCGAAGACAGGACCCTATTTTGCAATCTCGCCTCTGTTCTGCCGCCGCCGCGCTTCCAAGATCGGGAGAACCGTCAGGACCCTTCCCGGCACCCTGCCGGAGGGAGGATCGACCTCCGGGAGCTTCTCCTCCATCATGGACGCTTCCCGGATGTCTCGTGAGTATTCTAACTTGGACCATGGGTCCGTGATCAGTAGCTATGTGATGTTCTCCTCCCCTCTTTGTTCTTCATGGTTTAGACCTCGTGAGCTGCCCTACATGATCGAGGCACATATGTAATTCTTCTGCTGTTGCTATGTTGAGTTTGATGGGATCCGGTGGATTATGAGATTATGTTCAGATCGTGATAGAGTAATATATTTGGTTTTGATCTCTTATATTTTTGTTCCTAAGTAATTCTTGCATGTTCTCCGTTGTTTTTTATTGCTTTGGCCAAGTGGTGGATAGTAACTCCAAGAGGGAACGTTATGCTCGATTGTGGGTACATGCCCCCTGATGACACGCTTGAGTGACAGAAACATGAGTCTAGGGGATGTGTTGTGGCCACAAGGGGGAAAACAACAGTGCTTGTAACCGCGGTTGCAAGGATTGTTTACTTTACGCATAGTTCTTTTAATGCAGTTGTCAGGTGCTTTGGGTGGGACTCGCAACTTAATACTAGTGAGATGTTCTGGATAGATATCTCAAGGTGGATGATTAGTAGTAGATGTAGATGGATTTCAGTCTACTTATTTTGGCGTACTGCCCATACTTATGAGCCTCTTCCTTTCTTTTGTAGCATAGTTAGCATTGCGGTGCGTTTATAATCATGTCAATTTCCCATCTGTAATTTGTTTACCTCGCATAGCAGTTTTATCGTCTTTTGGGAGAGAGACATCACTAGTGAACATCACGGGACCCCGGTCCATATTCTCATTATTGTTTACAAGCTATTTCCTTTTTTCAGTATTTACTTTCAGTTGCTATTATCATTATCCCTTGTGCGTTTGACCCTTTGTAAACAACAAGACCGGAGAGATTGACAACCTCTCTGAACTTCGTTAGGAGCAAAGTTAATTGTTTAGTGTGCAGGTCCGCGTCAGTTGCGCCGATGTCACCTACTTATCATTGCGGGAGTCCTACGGAAGACAAACCCTATCCTGTGCATAGGGGAAATTTGCTGCTATCCTACATATCACCTTCCACTTGGGGTAACCAACTAAGGGAGAGAAGCCATTACCAGTTCCACGCCATCAAGCACCTCTTCTTTCCCTCTTTCTGCTCTGTTCTAGGTGGATATGGTGATCTGTCTTGTGGCTGTGATGAACTTAGTTCCTGTGTTGTTCCATGGCTTGCTTGCCGTGGGAGTTTGGTTGTTGTGGCTCTATTTTTTCCTACTGTAACATGATTTCATATTGATATTGATTCCAGTTAAGAAATCAAGTATTTTCACTTCCATCACTAGTTAGTGAACTATCCTATTGCACAGTGTAACACTTCGTGATATGATATGATGTGAATGAAACATATAGACCATTGAGAAATTTTGGTCTTTGATGTCTCTAAAATTGAGCCTTTTAAAAACTCATGCCTAGCATGCAAATATCGCCACTGTGTTGTCTTGTTCTTCTGTCTAGAAATGCTTGTGTTTCTTTCGGTAGCTTCACTTTACCTACATATGGTTGTGCTCTCTCTTACTGTTGACATTTCACATTCACACTCAGGGGCTTATCTACAAATGCTTACTAGATTATTCCTAGCGCATTGCTATGGGAATTGTTAAGAAATAATTTTCTGTTTAAAAACATGAGAAATTTATTAAACATAGTATAATTTGATTATAAATTATTTTTTGGAAGAAAGAATGTTTAGAGTAAAAATCTAAAAAAATTGATGAAAAATCCAAAAAATGAGTTTTTTGTTAATTTATTTCCTTGACAATATATCAATGAGACAATAAGAGATGAAAAGAACGTTAAGTAGAGACAGTGAAAACATCTCCATCCTTGGCTAAACCCAAAACAATGATAGCAATTATAAATGTGACAAGAAAAATAAAATATGAGATAACTCATAATTCGATTTTTTATAAAAAAAACGTCCCTTATAAATCATGAGGCTAAGTGTATTTTTTTTATTTAGGTTGCATGCACATGCAAAATTAATGAAAGCATGTGCATGAAGAGTTAGTGAAAAATATTTTTCACATGATGAACCTATTTAATGATGTGGATAGTTTGCATGTTAAGATAAATAAGTTAGTGGGAATAAACTATTTAGGTATAGCAGACTAAGGCATAGCCTAGTGATGGGAAGGGGCTGATGCCTTCTCACCCACCCAAGTTCAATGCATGGTTCTTGCAATTTGGGTTTGTTGCACCTATTAACTGTAGGAGGTTCCCTCTCCATTGACGTAGATGAATGCACAGCCATTGTCTTAGACATATTTATGCACTATCATTATCTTACACATATTTCTGTTTGTTTTATTGTCGGTAGGTAATGTATGTATGGTCTTCTCCACCGGATGAAGCCATTTATTTTGAATATGACTTGTAGATGGACCATTCTTTATGAAGAAAATATGACTTTACGGATAATGTATATCTGATCATGTTCATTTCTATAAGTTGTATCTTATATGTTGAAGTCTGATTGGATTTTCCTTTTGAGTTGAGATACTATTGTATATTGGGGAGGGGTGGTTTATCTAGTTCCAGTCATCGACGGCAATCCAACTACCAGCAAAAGTCATACCGGTAGGTTTGTGACCTGCCAGGGGAATATTTGGCTTGTCGGAATGGTAGGGAAAGGAAGGCAATGGAACTGCCGGATTATAGCGCGCAGACCAGCCTGTCGGCATAAAAAATTTATCGGCAGTCGCATTGCCGTGTAAGGTGGATTTTCTCGGCAGAAGAGCCGCCCTTAGGTTCGACCCATGGTGTAGTGAACATATCCACCCCTAGAGAAGCACACCCAACCGTTGTCGTCCATCGAGGCAGGCTTTGCCCGTCGGCCTCCTCCGGTAGTGGCCGAGGCTGAAGATATTGAGGAAAGGTATGGGGCAGCGGCGGCTAGGTTCACTTGTGCTATCCTCCATGGAGAGCGATGCGAGGGCTTTACTCACTCGGTTCTGTGACATTCTCTCTCATCCTTTATCTCGTTATCGCATTTCAAAATGAGACAACTTAGCTAATTTTGCTAAGAGATAAATAAGATAGAAGTTCTTATTGTTTAAATTTTACACCGCCCTTCTTGTCTCCCTGAAACATCTTGATGTAGGAAAACACTGTCAAGCAAATGGCCTTCAATGTTCATTTGGTAAAGTTTTACTGCTGGGGTTTCCGATAGTTTTCAGTTCGAAAGAAAAAAAAAATAACCGTCGCGATGGTTTGACGCCAATTTTCATATATAAAACATGGTACATTTCAATATAGCCTATTGAGGAGCATTCAGAAGACTCAAATACCATACTCCCTCCGATCAAAAAATTTATTCTCTATTAATTAAGGATTGACTAACCGCATTTTTTAAGGATTAACTAGTAGCCTTTTAAAATAAAAATTTAGGTTAGACTGTGCCCAGCAGGGGGCAGCTTATTTTGGCAGACAACCCATAAGCACCCAAAGAACTGGCCATTGGCCCTGTTTGGTTCCATGGGTTAGAGTTAGAGTTGGTTAGATTGTATTAAACTAACCCCAAAACATCCAAACAGGAGGGTTAGAGTTGGTTAGATGCATCTAACCCACCCAAAAAATCTAACCCACCCAAGAGGTGTTTATTTGGGTTAGAGTTAGGTGGGCCCAAAAAAAGTGAAGTTTTCCTCTACCTCCACCAATCAAATTCTGAATAAAGTAGTCAAATGATTGAAAAAGGTACATTTATTGTCAATCTAACCCCACCATCCAAACACATCTTTGATTAGAGTTAGTTTAGGGTTAGTCTAGAGTTAGAATCTAACTCTAACCTCTAACCGAGTTAGAGTATCCAAACAGGGCCACTGACTTAGTACAACATTGTACTAAATCGGCGATAATTAATATGGATAGATGGAAGTGGTTAATCAGCGGCAAAATATTAATTTCGGGAAAAAGAGCAGCTGTGGACAAACCAATAATGCTCAACGCCTACAAACGTACAGTACCGGATTTTTTTCCCCTTCTTTTTGCTGCTCTTCATGTTCCAAGTTATATACAGATTTCAAGAGACCAAAAATTTTGTCAAAGAAAAATAAAGAGTAAAAACAAACTCAAGCCACATTACATGAATGAAAACTACAGAAAAAGAGGCTATCATCTATTTACAGTTCAATCTAAAAACATATTAATGTAAAACCACATAAAAAGTTCTAATTTGCCAATCAGCATTCTCTGCAGACTAGTCAAACGCTGTACATTTGTCTTGCTCATACTGAAGGCCTGATTCTGCATTGAGAAAAGGCATGTGGAGCATTAGAAATTCACAAACGGAAGTCATCTTTCAGGTTAGGTTCAGCATGTATTTTTAATGACATTTAACCGCAATATCAAATGCCCATTTCGTGTCCGAATATTGTTGAGACTACTATTAAAATACAATTTGTATCAACATAATTAAATGTAAAGGTCGTGCAGGTGAATTAAGTTTTATCTTTAAAGCAATAAGTATATAAAGATAATACTAACGTTTACCTGTCTTGTTCTGTAAGAAGCTCTTCCTGATTTCTCCAAGCAGAAAAACAGGAGAAGATAATTCCGCAGTAGCTTCTGTACACAAAAAACTTCTTCGCCATTCCCTTCTAAGTGACAAAACCTATTATAATAGTTTAAAGTGACTAGTCCGAGATTATGTCCTCCAATTCAGGAAAGTCTGGTCCGGCACTACGGCTGTAGTCTGGATCAGTCTCATTTGATGAATCCCCTCCCAAGGGTGAATTCTCTCCATAGTCCAAATCGCTCCAGTCGAACTCCGCATCACTAGTATGATTCCCAGCAACTTCCCCAACATGATTACTTAGGTATGGCTTACTATGCCCAGTTCTTCTCTTTGTCCTTGCACAAATGCAGTCCATGGGGTGCTC
This sequence comes from Bromus sterilis, assembly GCA_950022295.1. Classification (NCBI taxonomy): domain Eukaryota; kingdom Viridiplantae; phylum Streptophyta; class Magnoliopsida; order Poales; family Poaceae; genus Bromus; species Bromus sterilis. Next base: position 15,953,695 of record OX465596.1, read on the forward strand.
GTGAAATTCACCTTTTCCTGGTTTAATCTCATTTGGCTCACCCATAAACCCCTTTTGGAACATCTGAACTTTGGATGCAAATGTGTCCCAGCTCATGCTCGTTCGATTAAGGAAGAGTGAGGAGAGCTTCTTAGAATTGGGTCGTATGGTCCTCTTGTGCCCGAAGTATCTCCTGAAATCAACATTTGTTTTCATCAATCTACTTACCTTTAGAGGGCATTTGAATATGCAGGCAACAATTGATATTGTAGAAATATACTGCTACTCAAATTGTTTTAGAACTGCACAAAAAGAGGTTACCTTCGACCAGCCAACATTCTTGCCATGTTGCCATTGTTATTTGTCACGAAAACATCGCTGCCATCACAGACAACATAATCAAGGGCGGCCATGCGAGACGAGAATGACAAGAAAGGTGCCAGCTCCTCCTTGCTTGCTAGAGTCTCCTTCGAGTGGAAGTTTGGGAAGAGCGCTTTCAGAGGTGCTAATGTCTCCTCTCCTCCATATACATCTCCCGACGCAACATATAGGTGGACGTCCTTCCCAAAACCCAATGCCCTGAGCATGAAGCCAACTTCTTCTGGTGTTAGAGGGCATTTGCCATGCCGCCGTTCTTTGTCAGGGTTGCTTTCCTGCACATAAGTTTAATTGCAACGGTAAAAACCAGAAATGACCATACTTTAATAGCTATGAACGAAATGACCATACTTTAATAGCCATGAACGAAGAATGATCTCTTACATGCAGTGTTGTCCACCTCTTACGTATTTCAGCTAGTTCCCTTCTCTCGATTTCGCCACCCCCAAAGTAGCATCCCGAGAAGGCGAGCATGTCAGGCTCAAATCTGTCATGGGTTATGTGGGTGAACAAAATCCTCTTGTACTGCATAGCCAATACAAAATTTGATGTGAAAAAGAAATAGTACCTTAGGTGAAGAGCAATGAAGCGTCCACTTTTGGCTCTCATTCTTTGGACAAGCAGTTGACCCATTTTGAGAATTGGATCTGTGAACTTTAGTGCATGATAATTGACTCTGCACCTCAGCTTTTGAAGATCAGTCTCCAGCCTGTTGGAAACCCGGTAGTCAAATTTTGTTAGTTGAACAACCTGCATGGGTAGAAATGCAAGAAACATGTCAGAATTGAGCATTTTCAACCTAAAGTTCTTAACATAAGAAACGTGTTATGTTGACAATCTGTAATGCTTACATGTTTCTTCAAAAGGGCAGGTAATACTCGGTTCTCATAGCATTTTGGAGTACACTTCCTAGGTATACGCATCTTATATGGAGATGGTGTTTTCCCATTTCTAGCAGGTACTTGTCGTATGATCTTTACATCATTTGAGAGTGAGGATATGAATGAGTCAGCATCAAATATCTCTGCAAAATCACTGCGATACAGAACACCTGCCGAGTTAGCACATTGTACTTTGCCAAGAAAAACAACAAAGGGTAAAGATTGTAACCTTGCGTCTTTCCAGAAAGATGCCTGATCCAGCTCTGGGATGACTAGTGTGGCATTCAGAATGCGCGCTGCAACAACAGCATCTATGATCTGGAAATCAGATAACCAGAAGAGCTTTCGTGTCATTTATTGAATTTCATCCCTTGTCTTAAAAAGGGGGGAAATAATCGTGACAAAACTACTGCTGTTAGAATTTCATCACCTAGTATAGCAAGAAGTTATAACTCTGAGCACAAACAGAGATAGTAACTCATTCTAACAGGTCAAGAAACACACGCCATGATCTCGAACCAGAAGTAGTTCAGATTGATAACTCATACTAATGGGTCAAGATACACACGTTACGACAAGAAACACACGATACGATCTCGAACTGGAAGCTCTTCAGATTACTCAAGATCAGAATTGGCAAGTAAGTATTCAGGTATACGTTTCCTAGGGTGTAGGGTGGTTGTACAGACAGCTAATACTAACAAGAAAGGAATAAATACACAGGCGCAGTCATGCAGGGCTTCCAAGAGTAGTTGGAGTATGCCAAGAAAAGACGGATGCAGGCACAGCCAAAGGCGTCAACAAGTTGTTGGAGTAAATTGACCAGGGCTACATCTACATGATAGATGCTTACAATAGAAGGAAACTGATTTGAGACTAGTACAACACTACTGTATTAGTGCACATGCTCAAGAATCTCATCATTGCAGAAACTTAGACCACTAAACACAGTAATTCAGGCAGGTTATGTAGTACGTATACACTAAAATCACAGGGTAATTTAATTGACACATATATATTCACATTGTTGAATTGAACCAAGCAAAAAGACAATAATTCGATGGGACAAGCCAGCAACTATTGGCAGCACGTTCGCACTTACCCCTGTTCGCTGCTGGTTGAGGCCGCCGCTGGTGGCGATCATCAGATAGCGATTCGGCTCGGTGACAGCCTTGGCATCTGCTGAAGGACACAGCTTATTTACTGTCAGCAAGCAGTCAAGCACGAACGGCGGCAATGCTAATCTTCTTGTGAAGCCAAGCATCCCGTACACGAAAGGGAAACGAAATTGCTGCAAGAGATGCGTGCTTACCGGCGAAGTCCTTGGTGGCGTCGCTGCAGCCGACGAAGTGGTGCGCCGTCTTGGACACCCAGAGCTCGTCCCCGAGCTTGCTCCCGCCGCTCTGAAATAAAACACCCGGAGCCAATCAGACGAACCGGCCGCGCAATTTCCCCGGGCTCAAGCGCGAGAAACGACGAAGCGGGCGCGCCGCGGGGGTTATCCACTCACCGGAACGGAGAAATCGACGGCGCCGACGAGATTCCTGCGCAACTCGCCCGGTTTGTTCAACTGCTCGGCGGAACAAAGGGGGGGAGGGGAGAGAAACAAGGAACCCACATTAGGAGCGAAAATCGGAGGAGCATTGCGTGGGCCGGCGAGGACCGGCGTCGCCGCAAAGTCGCGGCTTTTATTGAGAAGAGGGAGCGTACCAGGAACGGCGGGTTGGGGCGCCGGACGCCGCTCCCGCCGCCGAGCGGCGGCGAGAGGAAGCAGTGGAAGGCGACGACGACGAGCAGCAGGCCGGCCGCCGTGAAGGCCGCGGCGGCCGGGGCCACCGAGGGCACGACCCAGCGGCCGTGGTGCTGGCCGCGGCGCCGCCTCGTCCCCATGCGGCGCTCCTCGTCCTCCAGCACCTTCACGCAGGCACGCACGTATTGCGCCGCCTCCGGCTGCTCTCTGATCGAGCGTGCGTGGAAGCGTGTGGGGTTTGTGGTGGCGTGGCGTGGCGGGGCGGCAGAGGAGATTGGAGATGGAGGCGGCCGGACGGAGGCTTTGTTAGTTGGGTGGCAACATTTGGAGCAGGTAGAAAGAAAACGATGAGACGGCAGGAGAAGAAGAGAATCGACGAGTACTACTACTACTACTAGCGCGGCGGCTGCAGGGAGGTGGATTATATATATCGCGAAAGAGAAGGGGATACAAGTAAATAAACAATACGGTGGCTCAGTAAAATAACGAGAGATCGGAGCGAATCTTCGCACGCTAACCGCTTTTAACTCCGTTCGGCCGTTGGGATTTACACTAGTACTTATAAATCCGTATCAAACAAATAACAATTGTTTGTTGTGATTTATTTTTCATTGGAGAGGAGAGGAGAGCCGATCTGGCTCCTTGTGCCCGTGCGTGTCTCCTAGCGCAAGTTGGTACAGTAGATGATTACAAGTAATTTGTGGCAAGTTGAGGGTGGCATCTGCAGATACATCAACATAATGGCCAGAGATTAGAGAGATTAAACCGTTGTACTAATATATTACTCCCGGGCGGAGTGGTAAGTACTGTCCAGCGAGGACGGCCGTGAATGATGTTAATCAAGAGGCTCAATGAATGCTCAGTCCACTCGTCTGGTGCTGCTGCTAGGCATCATCACTGCTAATTCATTGCGATTTGTTCCATTAGTGATACAGTAAGGTGGAGCATTTGCGTGCAATTACGAGACGTGACAGACCGGCAGCCCCCACTCCAATGGGTCCTTGACTTTTTTTTTTCGACAGAGCGGCCGCCCGATGATGGAAGCGTTTACGAAGGTGCCGCGCACGACGCGATGTGATGATGTGCACGTAGCCGATGTTCTTTTAAGTTGGCTGATTAAATGAGTTCAAAAAGAAATTTTGGTTGATTAATTGGTGTCGCAAAGGGTGGTGCAAGGGGAGACCGTCGCGAAAGAGCGCACGTTATCTTATGGCGGTAAGGAGGCTCTAATCAAGGCGGTGGCCCAAGCCATCCCCACGTATGCGATGAGTGTATTTAAATTTTTAAAAAACATCTGTAAGGGGATCACTGATGCAATTTCGCACTACTGGTGAAGAGATGGTGAGGATCAACGAAAAGATGTGTGTGCCCAAGAAAAGAGGAGGTATGGGCTTTCGAGATATCCAAAGTTTCAACCTAGCGATGCTGGCTAAACAGGCGTGTCGGCTAATTGAGAATTTTGATTCTCTATGTACAAGAGTGCTTAGGGCAAAATATTATCCATCCGGTGACTTATTGAACTGTGCACTAAAGAAGGGCTCTTCTTATGTGTGGCAAAGCATATGGGCAGGCATCCAAACTTTCAAGAAAGGGTGTATATGGAGAGTGGGAATGGAGTCTCAATAAACATCTGGGAGGATTGCTGGATCCCAAGTAGTGCATCAAGGAAGGTGATTACCAACAGAGGCAATACCCTGCTGTCTAAAGTTCAGGATTTGATCGACCCGGTCTCGCGCGAATGGGATGAAGCTTTGATTAGGAGTATTTTCTGGCCAATTGATGCTGAAAGAATACTCCAGATCCCTCTTTTCCAATATGAAACCGATGACTTTGTTGCGTGGCATCTCACCAAATCTGGGAGGTTTACGGTCAGATCGGCTTACTATAAGCAGTGGGAAGATTTGTACCAGGCTGGCTACAATCAAGCATCTGGAGGCTCTCGCTATCACCCAGTTTGGAAGAAAATTTGGTTGTTGAAAGCTCCAAGCAAGATTAAAATTTTCCTGTGGAGATGTCTACATAATGCAATTCCATGCAATGAGGTCTTAGCTAACAGACACATCTCCACTTCAAGTCAATGCCCGTTGTGCTCATCCCATAGTGAGGACATTTCGCACATGCTATTCAATTGCGAGAGAGCACATGAAATATGGAGATCCCTTGGTCTACATGAAATCATAGATAGGACTGCTACCCAAAACCGGTCTGCAGCGGAGGTTTTGGAGCAGTTTCTTTGTGACAATGAATTTGGCAATAAATGGTTTCATGTGGTGTCCATCACAGAAATCATCTCTATTAACTGTTGATACCTATGGTGGCAGAGAAGGCAATTAACCCGTGGTGAGGATGTCCAGAATGTTGGTGCGTCGGTTGAATCAGCGAGGGTTTTGGCTCTTAACTTTGTTCGAGCTGCAAGTGTTTCTCCTCGGAGTAACAGGCAAGTTAGATGGGCAAGGCCACTATCGGGTTATCTAGCACTGAATGTGGACGCCTCTTTTATAGAGGACACACACACATGTTCTTTTGGAGCCGTGATCCGTGACAAGAATGGATCCTTTGTAAAAGCAAGCATGGGCAGATTAGAATACGTCCCAGACGTTGTTATTGCGGAAGCCGCAACACTATGCGAGGGATTAAAACTGGCACAAATGACTGGATGTCAAAGACTGGTTGTCCAGATGGATAACTTGGAAGTGGTTGAGGCGATATCAAGTGACACTGTTTACTCGATGGTAGCAGCTCCAATATTACAAGAATGCCGCACTCTTTTGAATTACTTGGGGAAAGTTTCAATTGTTCACTGCTTTAGAGAAGCTAACTATGTAGCTCATGAGCTAGCTAAGAGAGGAGGTGTTGATCCCCCAAATTTGTGGACGGAGAATCCTCCCGATTTTATTCGTCTATGTTTGACAAACGATGTAACCGTGTTTGTTGATGAATAAAGCTAGCCAAGAGGCTTTTCCCCTCAAAAAAAAAAGGAGGGAGACCGTCGCACGCACATGCAGGAACCAACAGTCCACGTGATGTTTGGGTTTCGACGGACGATCCAACCGACCACGACCGGTTGGGTGCGGGGTCGCCTTTCCCGCCGTATGTATGCCAAGCGCGACTCTTCATCCGTCACTCACTCATGCACACGGTGTGTGCTCGGAAAAGACTGCGGTCAAGTTCCACATGAACCAGACCGTGTGACCGCCCTCCATGCATGCACCATAGCCAAAATATGAGGAATCAATTTATGGTTGAATTGATTAGGCGGATAAATGTATTCCACACTATCAGAATTCAAATCTCAGATTTAATATTGATGCTCGTATCTTTTTGAATATATTTTAGACTTTTCGGTAAAGTGTTTTTGGTGCAAGATGAAGACGAGATTATGACTTCGTTAATCTTAAGATGATGTATCACCTCATCAATATTGCGAAGATGCTCGATCATAGAAATAAAATGTGTGTGTGTTTATAAAGGTAAATGTATACTCGTGTATGTCAACGTCTACTTATAATGTGTTTCTCAAAAAAATGATAAAACAGGATTTTGAGAAAAGAAAATGGAGTCGAAATTGTATTGGGAGTACAAGGTAAAAAGAGTGGAAATGGAAAAAAGAGAGCAAAGTTATCGGGATTCGCTGCGACTAACCACTCCGTCTCTTTTAGTCAGACCTTATCATATTTTAACCACCAGCACCGAGAGAATAAACACTGGATGGGTAAAGCTTAGTTTAGAAGATGTGCATGTGGTTTGGATGGCGCACTAAATAGCAAAAAGGTTTGTTGCAACCAAGTGGGGCGGAGGTGGAGCAATATGGTGGCGGTGGGGCTACCCCTAATAACAAACTCGACACAAAGGAGCAAGAGAAAAAAAACCATGAGATGATAGGTGGATTGTTAGAGGAAAAGTCCCCATCACCCTAATTTCAGCCATGCATACCGGTCCCAACCCAACCCCATCAACTCATGAGGTTTTCTACGTACGTGTTTCTCCTTCGGTACATGTCATTAGTTAGAGACCAATAATTGACTTGGCAAAATCCCCTATTAGTCTATGTTGATGTGTCAAATGTCACTCTCATTTTCAGCTACGTGTCGTGTAATTGCATCCGTTACGTTGGTAAACTGAATTGGACCAAATCTGCAGCTAATCATAGACTGTTTCAATTAGAGTGACGTGCGCCGGCCATCCTGCGTCTTGTATCAATTAGCTCGTTGTTTTCTTTTTCTTCTTCTGAATGAAGCAACCAGGAAAATCTACTACTGCTGTCTGCTAGCATCAGCAGAAGATGCTCCAAGGCTAGCTATAAGCATGATGATTTAGGTACGATTAAATTAACCACGGCATCGCCTAAAAGAGGGGCCTTAGGGCATTCCATAAAAGAGAAAGACTTACTAGCTTAAAGTTTGCACTGGTTTTTTTTTCTGTAAAGAGAACTCGCGAAAAAATGTATTTCCTCCGATCCATATTGATAGACTTAAGTTTGTCTAGATACACATGCATCTGATCTAAATACTTAACTAGATGTGCTTTAAGATAGAGCACATCTAAATCCTATACTATTGATTTTACATAAAGATTCATTTAGATATATTTATTATATTTTTTATTTCTCTTTCTATTTTGATTGAACACTTAGATGTGTCCTAGACCTAACTAAAAATATCATGCACGCGGAGACGACCACAGCAAAGTTAACCCACCGAGTGATGTGAGGAGAACGAAAGTGAAACGCCAACAACTCGGATCGCTACGTACCCGGAGAAAAAAAAACAGCAGCTCGATCGCTCATGACGTACAACTTGGCTGTGCCAAGCCCCATTTGCACTTAGTTAATTAACCGGAGAGCACGCGGAACTATTCTTGTGCCTGGCTTGACAGTGTGGTGTCACGTGCTCATTGGACCCGCTTTTGGAGCTGGCTCGATTCTCTCGGTTTTGTGAATCGAAAAACTCGGAGCGAAGGACAGGTAGCACTTTCTAGGCGGTCACCATGGAAATTTGTTGGCATGAGCTGGACGACGCTTGGAACCGTCTATTCGCTGGGCGTCAGCGATCGAGCAGGCGCGTGGATGGGGTAAAAGCCGAGGCCATACACGTGCCCTTCTGCCGCGCCGACACGTTGTGAAGAAGGTTGAAGATTTTGCTCCCGGCCCCCAACCCCAAGGGCGGTCACTTTTGGACGGCTGGTGAAAAGATAGTACAGGAGCTTTGTGCCGGGCAAAGATTTGGACCACGCAAATCCATCCCCATGGCCATGGATCAATGGCCGCAGAACAGCCTACTTTCATACGCAGCAACTTCTTCATCCTACTCTGAATGAGCGCTGAAACGCCGGTATCATCATCGTCTACCATGTGTGACTGTCCACCCTGAAAGAGATAAGACGCCAAGGAGAAGGAGGAGAACACACTTGATTATCATCAAACAAACGGCAGAAAGGAAGTGGAACATGGAAAGCCTTGATTATGTGCTAGCTTTAATTAAGGCACCCACACTTTCTTTTATGGGCCTTGATTATGGTATGATAAAACAAGTACTTCCTCAAATTTAAAATATAGTGCGTATTTGGTTTTGACGCTTCAATTTTGACAATAAATTTAGGATAACTGTAACTGTCGAACGTCAGGTTCGGCCCTTTCTGCCCGAACGTTGTCTATGCCGATGGATTCGGCGCACCAATCATAACGCATCGGTGATAACAACGTCAGCAATCGGCGGCCGTTCGACACAGCCGGTCTCTGTCCGAACGGATGAAAGGCTTGCTTGCCCACTCGTATGTACATATTAAGGACAACTTTTAATGTTTTCAAATTTAAAGTTTTTTATCTCTTAAATGAAAAATCAGTTCAAAATTCTGTTTGTACTACTAAATCCGTCGCGACGCGATCTTCGAAACTAGACCCCATATAGGCATGTTTCAATAAAAAAAATTGAGCAAAGATTGCCATGCTATTATTGCCATGATTTGTTTTATCTATTTTTTCGCTAGATTTAAAGCTAAAATTGTGTCGAACTACGACAATGACGACGACGATGGTGCCAACAATGGCGGCGAGCTGCGAAGACAACAACGAAAACGACAAGTTGTGCGAACTACCCTAAGGACGACGAGGTGCGGAGACAACAACGAAAGCGGGAAGTTGCGCGAGGTACGTCGACGATGGCGGCGAGCTGCGGAGACAGACGAAAGCGGCAAGTTGCGCGAGCTACGCCAATGACGATGACGACGAGCGACGTCGAGCTGCGGAGACAATAACGAAAGCGGCAAGTAACGCGAGCTACGTCAATGATGATGATGACGAGTTGCAGCGAGCGACGACGGCAGCGAGATACATCGGCGGCAAACTACGGCGTCGTCGACGACGATAAGCTGCAATGACATACGTGACGACTGGCGAGCTGCGCGTGCTGTGCATGGAAACGAGATATGCGTGCTGTGCATGGAAAAGAACTGGAACTACACGTACAGTGCATGTGAAAATGTTCGGGCTGATACCTTTTTGTACCAGACGAATTCTTTCGGTGGTAAGTCTCCTATCAAGTGAATATCATGACCCTAAATTTAACCAATGAGACCAACTGCAAGGAGAACAAAAATTATACGAATGAATTATTTTTTGAATAAAGTTTTCAATTATACAATTTTTACTCCTGCCACAATCGGTTTCTTTGGTTAAATTTATGATTAAAATTGAACCTTAGAAAATATGAAGGCGCTACATTTTAAAAAGAAGGGAGCACTCATTTCGAATGGAAAATGATTTATCTTTCCGGGTGGGCGCCACCACAGCCAGCCAAAGCAGCCTACCGACCCCATCATCAACATGATTTGATTATCCATGTTGCGCGGCGAGGCCCCGGCCGGCCGAAAGCAAGTCACCAACCACTCTGAAAATGGATCGATCCATCCATCCATCTGATGCAGTAGTGGATAAGAACGAGAATAGAGCGGTTATCCAACCCTGTCGCTCCGTTTAGCGGCACTTATTAATTATAAGCTTGATTTTACTATGTACGCTTTTTAATTACTACTGTACTCCGTGCATCACTCACGCACGTACGAGCAGGTGTCCTGCCAAGGGACTCCCAAGCTCACACATATCGCCTCGCCGTGCTGCGTAATTAACTGGCGCTGTACACGTACCTTTCCACTCCATTGATCGCCGTGACCAAAGGCAGCAAAATGAAAAATGAGAGGAGCGAAGGGCGGTGACCGGTGAGGTGAGTGATCCAACAAAATGATTCGATCGACCGGTGGAGTTTCGGGGTGGGGGGGCGCACATCGGCACGTGGGGTGGGAGCGTGTGCCGTGCCCATTCCATTCGTTTGGTTGGGGCATGGGGATCGACGTTTTCCAGTTCTTTTTATGTTTTTATATTTATCCCTCCTCCCGGTACTTTCTTTACTTGGAGTTGGAGAGGGTGTGGGCGGCATGATTGTGTTGGGGCGAGGAGATCCCGGTATGCTGAAAACGACGAGATGTGAAGTGGACACCAGATCTACTGCTACTCCTGCTACTGTACTGTCCGAGTGTCCGATGGATGGATGGCGACGTTGTTGATTCTGGATCTGCTTGCTACTCCGATGACACTGCTAAAATCATGGAACTTGTTTTTCTTTTTTCTTCTTTTTTGAAGCCAGGGAAATGTTTTTTTTTGGGTGTGGAATGCTTTACTTGTTTTTTTTAGGGAAGTGAAATGCTTTAGGAACTTCTAGTAGACAGTAGACGCATGGCCCACATTGTCGTCAGGACAGCGGGGTGGCTGACAGATAGGCCCCGATGCACTTGAGCGGCACAAGCACAGACAACAGACAGACCAGGGAGGGTGCGATCGCAGCCCCCCTGCAGGAATCGGGAGGCCCCTACACACGGTTCCAATCCATCGGAGCTGGGCCCTTGTGTCAGTCAGGGCCTCAGGGGAGGGCCAAAATCACTGTTTTGACCTTTAGAAAAAAGATTAGCACGATATAACCCTACGTATAAAAAATGTTTGGATCTAACCCTTTTTGGTTACGCCATGCATCTTGGCGTTTGCGTTACACGGGAGACGCCATAGACTTTGGCGTTTGCTCCTGGCCCACCACTTAGTCGTTGCTCGTGCTTTATCCGTTGACTGTTCGACGTGGCGAAGGGGGAAACGCCAGGGTCTATGGCGTTTCCCCCCAGATACTCTTGTTTAATCCCTTATGCCAGTTTTTACTTCTTAAGATGGTCTCAAATGAAAAAAATGATCAACATAAATGTTCTTCAGATTGATAAGAGGGAGAATATTCATGTTGAAGATGTTATCATTTAAGGTCAATTTAGGGGCTAAAAGCTAGTTCAATGTATCAGACAATGTTTGGTTCTTTGCGACAGTTTTTATCCTTTAAATTATCTGAAGAAAAAATCTTCAACATAAATACTCTTTTGATTAACAAAAAGAAGACTTATTGTGTGCAATATCTTTTCATTTGAGATAACCTTAGGGACAGGAAAACTGGTGCAATGTATCAGACATGACTGTTTGAGACCGAACGCTACTTGATGGTAATTTATATACACATTAGATCAATATAAACATCATTTATATCACAGCCAAACCGAATGCATAACACAAGTGTGTAAATTTTTAGGACGAAATACAATCAAATGAGGGTTTTGCAAAAAAGACATATAATACTAAAAGATGGTCATATTCTTCACAACGTACTCTTGAGAATATTGGCTTGATACGCTGATTGTTCCTTCATCAATTATCAACTGTTCTGAGATAGAAAAATTACTATCACATAGACATATTACTAAGTCATCATGTGAAAATTTGGTATGTTCAGTGAGAAAAATAAATATTGAGCTTGTTGTAAAAATGAAGACTTTTTAGTTTGGTTGTCATATAAATAATGCATATCTTGATCTGGGATCGTCGTATACAAACTACTATCAAAGGGCATACAGTTTCAGGCACTAGTCCCTAATACGACTTCAAATGCAAAAACGTTGAACATGAGAAGTCTCGCCATATAAATGAAGAATATTCATGTTGAAGACTTTTTTTCATTTGAGGCTATCTTAGGCATAATTGCACTGGTTATTCAATACATAAAGTGACCTCAAATAAAAATGTTTTCAACATAAATATTCTTCGTCTTGTTAATTTAAAAAATATTTATGCTGTAGACTTTTTTTATTTAAAATCATCTTACGGACTAAAAAAATAGCTTAAGCGATCAAACATGAGTGTTGGGGGGAAACGCCATAGACCGCGGCGTTTCCCCCTTGCCACGTCGGATAGTCGACACTTAAGGCACGGATGACGACTAAATGGTGGGCCAAAGGCAAACGCCAAAGACCATGGCGTTTACCGTGCAACGCAAACGCCACAGTGGATGGCGTGACCAAAAAGGGTTAGATTCGAACATTTTTTACATGTAGGGTTATATCGTGCTAATATTTCTTCTAAAGGTCAAAACAGTGATTTTGACTTCAGGGGAGGGCGAGAATGAGAATGTGGCCACCACCTACCTACCCTTACCTGATGGATGGGGTTTTGTTGGAAGAATCTGCCTGCCGGGGCTCGTTCGTGCGATGCCGATGCCGGGGACGGCACAGGGTTCCCTTGGAGTTTTGCCTTTGACGCATCCGTCCATCCGTGCGTGCCATTAGCGCATTGGGATTTGGGAGTTGGAGCCACTGAACTGTGCCCTATTGGTCTACACTGACACCTAGAGTATGAATTAACTTCGGAATTTGACAGTATCAGTACACTTCCATCTGTTGGGAATAGTTTTTTTTTCTAAAAGGCCTGTACTACTGCGTAACTGCGTTTCACCCATTTTTTATTCCTTGCTACTACTACTACTGCGTAACTGAGCATCAGCCCTCGCTGAATTAATATTTCTCAAGGTAGTACTTGTTGTTATGTACTCCTTCGTGGGCTCTTAGCAGTAAGCCAGCCGCTCTGTTTGGCCCCGGCCCAGTACTGACCACAGCCATTTAGGATGCGTTTTGTTGGCAGGATAGTCCCCCGAAGAATAGGGATATCCCAGTTTTTAAGGGATATCGGATGTTTGGTTCATGGGTGAGATGGGATATGGGCAACCAGATACCCAGAGTATTTTATAAAAATCCAACTCCGCATGTCCATGAAAATGTCACGGAGGATATCGCCAACCACCTCGCTCACGAACAGTTTTTCCACCGCATCTCTCCCTCTTCTTCGCCTGCCTCCGCCGTGAAGCAGTGGAGACCCGACGGTGCGTCCCGCCCGCTGCTCCCGCTACCGTCCTCCTCACCTTCGTCCTTCCCACCCTCGTCCCGCCCGCTGCTCCCTCCACCGTCCTCCCCGCCGCCGCCGCCGCTCCGGACGCCCCCACCTCCATCTCCTCCCCTGACCTGGCCGCCACGCGCGCCTTCTTGGGCCGCCTCTACGACTCCGCCAAGCGCTCCCTCTCGGGCGCCCGCCCTTGGCCCGAGCTCCTGACCCACGCTGCGACGGACTCCCCCTTCGAGGCCATCGCCCAGACTCCTCTTCGATGCCACCCTCCCGCCTGGACGCCTCTTCTATTTTATCTCCTACCGCAAAAAAAATTCATCCTTCAAAGTTCCAACCAAACAAAGTATGGGATAACATGCCATTCAACCAAACAAAAAAAAGGGCTATCCCTAGCCAACTGGTTGGGGATACCCGTATCCATTTTATCCATCCGTTGAACCAAACACACCCTTAATGCACCAAGACAACCCAGAGCCTTCTCACATCCTCAATCATCTTGACAACATTATTAGATGGCCCACTGACATATAAGCAACCCCACAGAAGAATCAACTGAAAATGTCACTTGCATTTGCATACGCTATGAGAAACAGGAACAAAACAAAAATCAGCAAAGAATGAAAATTTGTAAGGCACAGACACATGACATAACAAGGGTGATGAGACATTGGATACATCAACTTATTTTGTAGAAAATGATTTCAGACATAAGATACGTGGAATTTATAGATCATGCCACGACAAAACATGCATGCAATATGTACAACTCATCGTCGACATTTCCTTTATTGCTATTTCCACCAGCTCTTTACAGTAAGTAACAAAGTATGATGTCCAAACAATGATTTCACAAGATTAGGTACATCGGTGAAAAAGGGAGGGGCTTCATTTTTGCACAGAAAAAGATTCTTCTCAATTCGGAGTAATGCCAGTCCTTTTCAAAAGAAGAAATAATAGGCTATGCACAGAGACTACTGTATCAGGATTCAGGAGTTGCAGCTAACCTACAACACAACACAACACAACACAACACAACACAACACAACGTGGATTTGCATAGGCAACAAAACTTGGCCAGCGTTGCAGAAGGTTACCAGTAATTGCTGTAACAGAGGGCCGCTTTCTTTTTTTCACGTGTTATGGTTTGAAATATACCAATCCTGCACATGGTTAAACCGTTAATTCTTCACTGCCCAGCGGCGACCCCTTATCTCGTAGCCGTCAGGTGTCTTATCACCACCTCCCCAACTATCTGCAGTAGCAAGTGTGCTGACAACTCTACGGTGTTTTTTGCCCTTCAAGACCCCGCTGTCACTTGTGCTCCCGCTTAATAGCGGATCATCGATACCACGAACCGGCCCCTCTGGTGATGCTGCACTCACCCAGTTGTCATCCTGGCTGTTCTTATACTTGTCTTTCTTTTTCATCAGTCTATCAAACCGCTTCTCCACCGGTCGCACTGCTTGGTGAACAGTATCCTTAAAATCCATGATTACCTAAAGGTAGGTGGAACAAAAATAATAGAGAAGCATGAGAACAGAGAACCATACTGTGAGCACATGCTAATCACTTATTTAGTCATTTATAATTCATACTTATGTGAGACGTGATAAAACGAAATGCATTGTCAGCTCCATGGCAAACATTTGTTAATGGAAGTCTAGAACTCACATATTTCCCACTGCCAATCACAAAGTCACGAGCACTCTCCTTTATGTTCGTTGCACTTCTCTCATCTGGTTCGAACTGCGGAAGCTTCATTTTGCTTGGCCGGTAACTCTCCTTGACTTCCTCAGGATCTATGGGGTCAGAGGATGCGTAATCTCCAAGGACCGAAATGTTTCCAGGTGACTGGTTAACTAATAGCTCATAGGGCTTAGCAGGGAACACATAGAGGTGAACAACTGACGCAATGCCCATCTGCGCTAGAGGAAGGCACGATGTTGTCAGATATAACAGGTAATCATGATGGAGACTTGTAGAGTATTTTTAAAATTCAAAGCCAAGAAAACTGTTTGGAACATACCAACTTTTGGAAAGATAAATACCTCTATGCAAATAATGAAATCTTGAATACTCGATTTTAACTCCAAGCTCTGGGCTAAAGGACTTCTAAGCAAGCCCAAAGAGTACATTATTGCAATCACCACCCCTTGCCACCAAGTCAAGAATACTATTGACTTGAACGAAAGAAACTTAGCCAGAGGTTTTATATGTGCCAATTCGTCCTTGGTAGCTGTGTACCATTCCACTAAACAGTATAGCGCCCAAAATTGACTAAAATTCAAGATTGCAGCAAAGTAAGGGTATCTGCATCAAAAAGACAAATATAAGCAATACCGAAAGAAATTACTCAGCAATCTCAGCTTAAGCTTCGAGGGAAAGAGTGAGGCCTGGATACATTTTTCTGATGATTGGAGAGCAAATAACATGAAAAAACTACATTTTACGTTCTATCTGTTAACTTTTCTGCATAAACAGCTCAAAGTGGGGGACAGTGCCTATTCCCCTGTGAGATTAAACAAGCAAAAAAAAAGAGAGAATTATCTTACCCACATCGCAAATTGAATTCGCCTTCACAATATACACCAAAAGCTTCTAGAAAAAGAGACAAGCTAGCTGTGAGTGTCTTTATAATCACCTACATGAGACAAACACTTCAACTAAGTTATTCTCAACTTTTAAGAACTAAAAAATTGCTAGACGGGGCAGTGGAAATACATATTGGAAGATCCCAAATTTGATAATATGGTAAAACCGCGTCCCCATTCGCCAGGGTTTCAATATAAAATTCACAGGAAAGTGATGGTGTATGATTCCTTTCTCAGTGGCATGATGCAAAAGCGGTTGCCCAGAATCTGAGCCGCCTTCCCTCTTCAAAAAGGCTATCGTTTTTTCTTCCCCACCTACATTTAAACACACACTATAGAGAAAGAGAAATACAGAAAAGGGAATACACAAGCTGCACCAAACAGTACATTGCCAAGTCATAACAGCACACAGACGATACAAAACTTTGTAAGTGAAATGGAACAATAATGGTAGGGCACTCAAAAGCCATTAATAAGCCTGACAAAGGCCCTGTTTGGATTGGGCGTAGATTTTGTGTGCTCCCCGGTATTTGGTTGCAGGGTCTTAACATTCAAAGTTTCAAACTATGACGCCATTATGTTTATGCTACTTTAAATTCTCGTAAGGCATTAAATCGTAAGTAGTTTAGCACATGGTGTAATCCATAAGACTACATGTTTACATCATTTTCAGGTAACTGCTACTTACAATAGCTATTGGAGCCGGACCCGACAGTGAATCGATATGGCAGCTACTGGTCAGATCACCAATGAACATTTGTACAGTGTTTTTAATATTCATACTCATTTAAATAATGTAGTTAATTCCAAAACATTTTTTATACATAAATTGACATCGTTGAGCATTTATGAATGTGACCTAGTCACCTAGATAGCTGTTGCCGATGCTTTCTCAATGGGCCTAGATAGCTTTACTTTTAGAAGAACATTGTATGCTGAGTCTTTGCTCTTCCGGGATAGTTGCAAAGATAGATGTTGTGCAATTGAACTCCTCAATTAAAGATAGACCTCATTGGAAGTTGACTACTGATGGGGTGTTATCTGTGAACTCTCTATATAGGAAGTTAGTGGGTGATTCTTTTGCATTTCCTCATAAGTTTTTGTGGAAGATCGAAGTACCTGCTAAGATTTTTTTTGAATGGTTGATTAGCAAGAATAGCATTCTGACAAAAGATAACTTGCTCAAGAGGAGCTGGGTAGGTGATGAGAAGTGTGTGTTCTGTGGAAATAATGAAAGCATTACTCACTTGTTTTTTGATTGCTCTATGGCCAAGCTGATCTGGTGTCTGCTTAGATGTTCTTTTAATCTGATAGACACCCCCACTTCTTTTGGGGACTGCTTTGGGCATTGGCTAGGGAAATTTTCTAAGACTGATAAAAAGCTGGTACTTGTGGGCATCTCTGCCCTCTTCTGGGCAATTCAGAAAACAAGAAATGATGTTATTTTAATAGAAAACGAATGTTATGCCATTGACCTGCGTCAAACTAATGACTAGTTGGATTTGTGACTGGGCTCCATTGCAGACAAAAGAGGCAAGTCGAAGCATGCTGATGCTGGGGGCAAGTCTCATAAACCAGGTGGCAAGTGAAGTGTACAGGGCGGCTCAGGGGTGGAGGCCTGGAGTTCTACGGACCGAAGGCTGAAGCTGGGACGCTGCCGTTCTACATCTTCCTCTCTGGGTGCTTGGCTTGTTTGCTCGTTTTCTCTGCGGTTGGAGGATACTATATCACCGTTTCCCCTCAGGCTGTGGTGCCTTTGGTTTACAATGTTGATTACGTTTTTTGGTTATGATAGTTAAACCTGATGTGTTGGTCCTGCGGGCCTTGGTTATCCGCTCTGTTCCAGCTCCTGAGCTGCAGAGATGTAATGACCCCCCACTCCCACCCCACCCCCACCCTGAATTGCTGCAAAGATGCATGAGGCCATAGTACCAATGTTTCCTCAAGCGCTTTGGCTATTGTGGATCAGAAGCAGATCCCAGAAAGGTACCGTTTCTTCAAGCTCCCAGCAACTGTCAGGTCCATGATACTTGGCAGATGTTGTGTGCTTAGCTGTTGCGACTTGCTAGGAGCCTAGGAGTACAACCAATCTATGGTCCTCGCTGTTGCTAGGGGTCCAATCCCAGAAAGCTGACCGATAGTTACCACTGCCGCATTGCACAAGTACAACAATCTATGTTTTGGTATTAGTCAGCTTCCCTAGGACCTTACCAGTTGTGAACTTTCCAAATTACCCAACTAAAGCAGTATACAAGTGGAATCTACTCAGTAAACTAAGCCGTCCTGTTCAGTTATAACCATCCGGTTCACCATTTTTTGCATAATTTACTAGGTTCAAACATTCTTTTCCAGTCCAACTTTAGTCTTTGGAGGGACAGAGCCGCTTGTGCCTCTGACTCCATTTCTTTCCCGGAAAACCCAGTCTGGTAAGAATACATCGACTGAGAAACAAACCCCTTCTAGTTCTCAGATACACTACAAGGCAATGGTAAATTCATGCAAAATGCGAAGTACAGAAACAGCTAAGCATTAGCACTTATAAAAGTAGAAAAGGGTAGGCCATATTCCAGCTCTATACTAAATGCAATTCCAGAACGAGAGTTAACTGCAGCAGGTAACAATCATACTAGACAGAACTTACCTAAACATGCAGTGATATATCTCCCAAAGCAGTACATAGCCAATGCTTCGTAACCCTCACGCAAGATGCCACAGTACACATTGATATTTGGATTTACCAAAGAAACATACTGTACCCAAAGGAGAACAAGATCATTAAACATATCATTGGAATAATTTAGCACATATAGAAATCGCTTAGAGATTTTACCGACTCAATTGAATAGCAAGGAACCATCAAAATAACACCCAGAATAAAACTCTGTTCCTGCAGAGGTATAACAAATACAAAACAGTAAAAAAGATGCCTAGCAAACAGAACTAGGCTGAAAATCCAAGTCAAGGTGCAGCAGCAGAAAAGGGCAAACCTCTGGGTTGTTGTACGCCGATAGATGCTCAAATATCAGGTACATGGAGAGGGAAAGGGTAACCAGTACAAAGAACCCAGCGACCAATGTGGCCCATGTGGGGGTTTTGTATTGCGCCATCAAGGGCATGAGGAGCTCAAGATTGACCCTCATGGTGAAAGAGGAGGACAACAATTGGTCGAACCTGTGCACTATCCCAAAAACTCAAGATCAATCAACACAACCTTCCCTGCATCAGTGGGCATCTCCAGATGCATAAGGCACGCGTTGCAACAGCAAATGTCTACAATACCCGACTGACAAATCAAATTCCAGTGCGAATCTGATGAAATTCCCAGAATCCTTGCTTGATGGTTACTATCTGCAGAGCACAAACATGTTTGTTAGTTCTAAACCTGTCACTGATAGCAAAAAAAAAATCCATGAATTATCAGCAAAATCACATTAATTTCCGACAGCCCCAATCTGGCAAAATCGTACTGAGTTCGTTTCAATAAAACATGGACGCAGACAGCTACAAGTGATACTACCAACTACGCCAGCATACGCAAAACCTGGGGCAATGAAAGAGGGCGAAGCCAACCTATCCAAGTTTACCAACAGCAAGGGGACACGATTCAAGTCACTTAACCTCCTCGTCCTAGAAACACCGGAAGGAGGTGGAGGGGAGCCTCTACGCGCGCGACTACGGGGCTAAGTCGGAGGAATTCGACTCCATGGAACATCTTGCTTGCAAGGATTTAAACGAAAAGCTGACCTAGCGAAGCACCCGGGCGGCGCCAGGATTGATCGATCGGGCGGCTGGATCGAGGCGATTCGGGCGTCGCGGCAGGCGGGGGACGCTCTCCGCGGCGGAGGGGGGGTGGGGGAGTCGCGAGTCGTGACGGCGCCGGCGGTCTGTCCCCCCTGTCCTGTGGCCCGGCGTCTTCTTCAAGGCGCTGACGTGTCGGAGAAGATTTTACCGGCTGTCTTAGAGGGAGGGGGGGGGGGGGGGGGGGTCAATGGCGAGTGGCGACCAGGCCCGGCCTGTTGTGCAACCCAAAGAAACAATAATGGGCCAAACTCATGAGCCATGCCCAGGAGCTTTTTTAACTTGAAGGAAATTACTAAATATGATGTTCAAGCAATGGCTGCTCTTCTCACCGCTCAAAAGAAAAATGGCTCTTCTCTTTGATAGCTTTTTCTTTGAGGGGTTTATGAAGCTTTATTCATCGAGTCTCAAAAGGATACAAGCCTGATCGTGTGGTACCAAAAGCCAAGTATGGCGACCCACAGATAGACTGCTAGAGTACTTTGCTAATAAAGCTACTTGAAAGAAAAAAGCATGGTTCTCAACTATAAAAGAGCAAGAATTAAAAACAGGTAAACGGCGATGAACTTCGCGAATGATTGCCGCCTGATTTCCACCACCCTTCTCCAGAATTTCCTTTACCGCCGCAGAGTTGTTACATGAGATCACCAGACTCTGAACTTGAAGATCTTCTGCCAGAGCCAGACTTTCCCTACACGCGATTGTGTCTAGTGTTGATTTATCCAAATCACCTTTCAACACCAAAGCAGACGAGCCCAAGTAGACTCCCCGAGCATCTCTACATATGGCAGCAACCGAACAAACTCCATTTTCCACCGATGCGTGTCCCACATGAAGTTTGACAGAACCCATCGGAGGAGGGATCCATTGTGTTCTATGAATTACTGATGCCTGGGGCCGAGGTGCCCGCACCTGCACCGAACTGCTCTTGAACATCTCCAACTCGCGAATATAGCTCGAGATGAAATGGTGCGTTGCCATCGGTGTTTGATTGATGTCTTCATGGATCAATTTCCTCCTAGCTGACCAGATAGCCCAGAGGGAGACAATAGCTTCCACGAACTGCTTTGATGATACCGCCTCATGCAAATGAAAGAGCCATTGCTTCGCATTTGGTTCTTGAATTCCACTCATTACTTCTACCAGTTCCTCATCAGCAAGAGCCCACACACATCTTGATGCTGAGCACTCCATCAAGGAATGTGTCCATGAATCAGTATTGCCGCACAGAGGGCAGTTATCGGCAAGTGACATGTTTCTATGCTTCCTCACGTCTTCAGTAGCCAAAGATTGCTTACCCAGACGCCACAGAAAGCTTTTGATACGGGAAGGCACATCTAAGCTCCACAGTTTAGTCCAGCCATCCCAGTCCTTGTGCGGGGTCGAGGATCCTGATCTTCCCGCAAGAGCGTTCTCCCTTTCCCTTCTTTCTCTTGTAAGCATATTATATGCAGACTTTACAGAGAATCTGCCATTTTTCTCGTAGTTCCATCCCCAAAAATCCTCCACCGGGCTGGTACAAACCGGAATGGCTGATATTGCATGTACATCAATAGGGAGGAAAACTTCCTGTAGTTTCTCCATATTCCATGTAGCCGTCGCGTGGTCCATCAGCTCAGAGACCAACATCGGTTTTGCAGCAGTCAAGCACGCTATAGGTTTCATGCCAGTAGACCTTGGAATCCAGTTCTCTTGCCAAATCCGAGTCCCCTTCCCGTCACCAATCCTCTTTATCAAGCCATTTACTAGAGCCTCCTTGCCATCCATCAGAGATCTCCAAATTTGCGACGGGTGCGGTCCCAATGATGCTTCCAGGATTGACGTATCTGGAAAGTATATCACCTTCAAAAACCTGGCACAGAAATACTCTGGTGTGGTGAGAATTCTCCACACTTGGCGCGCCAGGAGAGGCAAGTTGAATATTTCCATATCTTTAAAACCCAAGCCACCATCTCTTTTCGGCTGGCACATTGTTCTCCAAGATACCCAGTGGGGTTTCCTTTTCCCAGCTTTACTTCCCCAAAAGAATTGGCGAATCATTTTGTTAAGATCCTCACACAGCCCCCTAGGCAACCGGAAGCAAGACATAGAGAAAACCGATACAACTTGTGCTACAGATTTTATAAGAATTTCCTTTCCAGCCGATGTCACCGTTTGATCAATCCACCCCTTCACTTTCCCCCAGAGTCTCTCCTTTAGGTATTTAAAAGCACCATATTTCGAAACTCCAACATCAGATGGCATACCAAGATATCTCTCATTGAGAGTTTCATTGGGTACCTGCAAGATTCCTTTAACTTCCTCTCTAATCGTCTCCGGAGTTCCCTTGCTGAAATTTTTTGAAGATTTGCTGTTATTTATTCTCTGGCCTGATGCCTCACAATATGAATTCAACAGGTTTGACACCTCTTGGGCTCCACTCCCATTTGCCTTAAAGAGCAGCAGGCTATCATCAGCAAATAATAAGTGATTAACCGATGGCGCCAGGGGAGCCACTTGAACACCACCCAATTGCGATGATTGAGAATCAGATTTTAAGAGGCCTGAAAGGCCCTCTGCTGCTAACAAAAACAAATAAGGGGAGATACGGTCTCCCTGTCGAATACCTCTCGAAGGCTTGAACTTCTCCAGTCTCTTCCCATTAAACATAACCGAGAAAGAGACTGATTTGCCCATACTCATCACTCGTGCCACCCAAAGAGAATGAAATCCCAATTTCAACATGATTGCTTCCAAATAGTTCCACTCAACACGATCATATGCTTTCATCATATCCAACTTAAGAGCACAATTCCTATGCTTCAACTCTTTGTTTCTTTTCATAAAATGTAGGCACTCATAAGCCACAATTATGTTGTCCGTAATGTGCCTGCCCGGAACAAAAGCAGACTGCTCTGGGGAGATAATTTCTGGCAAGCATCTCTTGAGACGGTTAGCAACCACCTTAGATGCTATCTTGAATAACACATTGCATAGACTAATGGGGCGGAATTGAGTAAGATTTTCGGGGCACTTGACCTTTGGGATAAGAACCAGGAACGTATCATTAATACACTCAGCATCATCCGTACCATCCAGTATCCTTAGCACAGTCTTGATCACCTCCTCACCACAAATGTCCCAGTGACGCTGAAAAAATGAAGCCGGGAATCCATCAGGCCCGGGGGCCTTATCAGGACACATTTGAAAAAGCGTCGTCTTGATCTCCTCTGGCGAGTAAGCAGCAAGAAGATCCTCGTTCATTGCTGCTGTTACCTTCAGGTTAACTGCCTCCAGAACCACATGCATATTTTGTGTACCTTCAGACGTATAGAGCGTTTCATAGAAGTCCGACGTCAGCTTCTCCAAAGCATCGATGTCTGATATGATGTTTCCACTGGAATTTTTCAGACTCTTTATTAGATTCTTCCGCCTTCTCATGCTTGCCCGAATGTGAAATTTTTTGGTGTTCTTATCCCCGCCAGCCAACCATTCCACTCTCGATCTTTGCCTCCATAGAATTTCTTCCCTGTTGTACAGCTCCACCAAACGATCCGTAATGTGGATTTCTCTCACAGTCGGCCCGATGCGATTGGGCACTGACCTGAGTATCTCCAGTTCCTTTTTGAGAACACGAATTTCACTCCTGACATTCCCAAAGGTTCGTTTGTCCCAAACAGCTAGATCCTCCGATATGCCTGATAATTTTCCTTTGAGATCGAACGCGGTCGTCCCCCTGCCTTTGTCATTCCACAAGTTGTTAAGGAAATCCTTCCACTCGGGATGAGTTTCCCACATCTGTTCGTACCTGAATGGCTTAGCCCCTGTTCTTCGCAAGAGTACATCATCTAGCTGTAGCACTAGCGCGACATGATCGGAAGATGCCATACTTTGGTGTTCTAACATTGCTGCTGCGAACAGAGAACTCCAGGCCGCATCGCCGACCGCCCTATCCAGCCTCACTCTGGTGAAAGATCCCCCAGCCAGCTTTTTCTCATATGTCCATTTTGTACCCGTAAAGCCAAGATCCATGAGACTACAGATATCTAATGCATCTTTAAAGCCTGCCATCTGTGTCTGACTTCGCTGGCCAATTCCATCAAACTCTGAGATATTAAGAATCTCATTAAAATCCCCCATCATAAGCCAAGGCCTACCAGACTGAATAGCAAGATCTTTCATTGTAGCCCATGTCTTGAAACGCTCGGAAACTTGTGCTTCACCATAGATACATGTAAACCTCCACAGACTAGGTCCCCAGTCATCAACATGGCAATCAATAAAATGTTTTGACGAGTTCTGAACTTCCAACTTTATCTCCTCCTTCCAGAAAATCACCAGACCTCCACTCCGGCCTGAGCTACTCACCGCAAACGCTTTATCAAAACCTAGAGACTGACACAGAATCTCAGCGCGTGCTTTCTGAATTTGGGTTTCAACAAGGCACAACACGGCTGGGGCAGTTTTGTTCGTGATATCACGAACCTCCCGAACTGTCGCAGGGTTGCCCAACCCCCGACAGTTCCAGCATATGATACTCATTGCGCCCGGCGGTCGTCCTCTAGGGACGCCGCCGATATATTTTCAGCTCCAGGCTCCACCTCAAGTTCGCTGAACTCCCCAATTGCCTTGAGATTTTTCTTGTTCGCACTCTTTTGGGGTGTTTCAGATGTATCATTTGGAGATGAGTTCCCACGCCCACCAAACAGATCAACCATCATGGAGACAGAGTCGTTATTTCCGGCTGGAACCAGCTCTTTCCCTTCCCCTGACTGATCAGTAGCTAATACTTCTGGGTCAGTAGACACCGCATCGTCAGCCATACGCTTCCCCAGCAATTGGTCATCGACTCGTACATCTTGAGATCCCGCACCGTCAAACTGGCTCAACATATTTTCCTTCAGCGCTGTGTTGTTTGGCTGGAAGACAACATTTGACCTCCATATTTGCAGGTTCCTTGTGCCCCGACCTCTCCCCATAGTCTGGTCGTCAGTGCCTCTACCAGCAGCAAAAGGGGCAGGTTCCCCTCTTCCATAACCTCTACTTCCCGCCCAGGGCCTCCCTTGTCCCCTTCCTCCATCCGCAAGGATAAAATCTCCCCACTCCAATTTTCTTTCATCGTGTATGCCGTCGCCAGAGTCCTCATGCCAATGTCCCATCAATCCACAGGCCCCGCAGAAAATCGGGAACTTCTCTTATTTAACTTGATACCAGGCTTTCTTCTTGTCCTTAGTCATAGACACAAATCGTGTTATTTTCTTTACCACTTTCATGTTAACCCTTACTCTCACAAACTCCCCCATAAAACCAGCCAACAACTTCAATTGAACTTCAGTGACTTCCCCAATAGGTCTACACATCCCTTTAACAATATTATCATGGAGAAAATTATCTGGCAGCTTGTGTATCTGGGCCCAAACAACCAGTTTATCTAGCAGCACTAAATTAGGATTAGTGAATCCATCATATTCATCGATGAGGAGGGCCTGATTGCGGAAGAACCACGGCCCCTGCTTCATCGCCTTGTTCCAATCCGCCAAGCACCCAAATTGCACTGTGAAGAGGTTGTCTTCTACCCTCCTCCAAACCACTTGTTTCGCCGGATTCCACGCCGATCTCATGTCGGCAAAAAGCGCACTCTGACTAAAGGTTCTGGAAGTCAAAACCCTGCGATCGCAAGCCACTTGAAAACTTCCGGTGGTTCCTGTACATCTTCCTCCCACACAAACCTGCCCTCATCCTCGTCTTGCAGGTTCAGGCGATCAAGCAGCTGATCCATCCCATCGATGCCCGAATTCCCGCTTCCTGCTCCCGCCATGGCAAACCCTAGATCGCCTCCAGTCACAGTGTGCCAGGAATCGCACCACCCGCTCCTGGCTAGTCCCCCTTTTACTCTGCACCACGGATCTTGAAGCATGTCGACAGCAAAACCCGCGATCGGAAGATCGTCGGGGAAGATGAAACCCTAGCTTCGGGGGCTAGGGGACTTCTCTTTGATAGTTGATATGGACCATTCGGACCTCACACATGTAGTCACCAAGTTATGGGCTATTTGGCACTCGAGGAGAAAAATGTTGCACGGAGACGTCTTCCAGAGCCCCCTGTCAACTCACTTGTTTGTGCAAAGATACATTGATGAACTAAACTCTCTGACCACCGTCCCGGCTGGTGGATCGCTTAGAAGCCCGGTGGTGAACACACATGGAATCATAGGCCCAGCCGGGGTCATCAAAGTTAGGATTGCAGGAGGAGTTTCAAGGGATAGACAAAGGGGCGTGGCGGCATCTATTGTCAAGAGATTCAGAGGGATCCTATCTAGGGTCGTCAGCAGTGGTGGTACAAAGAGTGGTCGACTGCGATGGCCTGCAGAGAAGCCCAATCTCTTGCACAAGATTTTATCCTACAGAACATTGTTATTTCATGTGAGGATCGAAGCGTGGTGCAGAATATAAAGGAAGGCTCAGAGCGCCGGAATGCTATGATCATCAAGGAGATAAAGTCCATTTTACCAGTTTTTTATTCTTGTACTTTTGTTTTTTTTATAAAAAAGACCACCATTAGGGAGGCTTTTAAGGTTGTTAAGTTTGCTTCTTCTCTTGATCCTGGTAACATGTGTGGCTCTCCAACCCACATGATTTAGTTTGTATACCAAGGCTGTTGAATTTGTTGCAATAAATTTTCTTACCCGCTAAAAAAACTAAATATGATGTTCATTGATACAGTACCATTATCTTGTTAAATATGTATTTATTGGTGTTTCAAATTTTGTTTATTACTAAATTGCTTGTATTGGCTCACTAAAAAATTGTTGGCATAAGAAATGAAAATAAAAGTCATAAGACTATAAAAAAATTCATTTTTACGTACATTTTATGTTATACTTTACAGTCGATATATATTTCCTAAGGTTCCTTTTTGATTGTCAATATAAGAAAAAAGTTACGCTACGTAAAAATACGATGCAGCAAAAAATAGAGAAGAATACCTATTTTTTAGTCTAAATGATGTATTTTCTAACCCTAGTAATGCTATTCATAATCCAGGAGGCAACATAAGTTATTTTGCACACAAGATTTTTTTATGTGTTATATTAAAAAAATAAGTTTAGTATACAAATGGTTATGTTCGTATTGGTACATTGAAAAACATTTGGCATAAAATATATAAGTCATAAAACCATAAAAATATATTCTTGCATATATTTTATGAGGAGTTCTTATGTTCATAATTGTACGTAACATAATTTTTGTATGACCGGTACATATTTTTTCACTTTTTCGATTGTTGATGTAATAAAAAAAATACGATAAATATGGTGGAAAGATAAAAAAAAATAGAAGGGGTGAAGATAATTATTTTTCATTCTGGCTGATGAATAGTCTAACCCTAGTGATGCTATTCATCATCCAGGAGGCAAAATAAGTTATTTTGCACCCAAGATTTTTTATATGATTTTATTAAAAAAAATATGTTTGGTAAATTACTAAATAAAATGTTCATTGATATTTGAGATGTGCGTCAATACCATTAACTTGTTAAATATGTACTTATTTGTGTTTCAAATTTTACTTATTATGTGATATATATATAAATAAATAGGTGATTCTCACTAAGTTACAAGTCATTTCTCTCTATATACAAGCATGCTTTTTCATATGCAACCACCCATGAAGGTGATATATAATAATGATATTCATGATTCAGGGGCAAAACAAATTATCTTATATCTAAGATTGTTAACCTTTTCTTATAAATTTATGTTTTCTATACAAATAATTATGTTTGTATTGGTTCACAAAAAATTGTTGGCATAACAAAAGTAATAAGACCATACAATTACATTTTTATGTGTCTTTATGTTCATAATGTGCGTAAAACGTTTTTTACGATCAATAATTTTTTTCTTTGGTTATTTTTTGATTGTTATGTAAGAAAATAACTACGGTACATAAAAATATGACACAGTGATGAAAAAAATAGAAGGGGAAAATAATATTATTTTCAACCTGACTGATGAATAGTTTAACCCTAGTGATGTTATTCATCCTTCATGAGGCAACATAAGTTATCTTGCTCTATTTTTTATGTGGTTTTGTTTAAAAAAAGTTCACTATACAAATGGTTATGTTCATATTGGTTCACAGAAAAATAATTGGCACAAAAAACAAAAATATAAGTCATAAAACCATAAAAATACATTTTTACGTATTATTTTGTGATATTTTTTATGTTCATAATTTTACGTAACGTATTTTTTATAACCAGTACATATTTTCTTAAGTTCTTGTTTGATTGTCAACGTAAGAAAAAAATATGGTACATTGATGAAAAAAAAAGACAATGATGAAAGAAATAGAAGGGATGAAGAATTATGTAACATCGATATCGCTCCGAAACACCAAAAAACTAAGCAATAGCCCACGAAACGGGCTGAATGGACCAATACTGTGAGTTTTCGTGGAAATCACTCTGGAACACCAAAACTGTGAGCAATAACCCACGAAATGATTTTTTTTTGTTTTGGTGACATAATCGTAAGCGCACCTTGGGGTTCTTCAAATGTTAAAATTTCCATAGCACCATGAACGACGAGCAATAGTCCACAAAACGGGTTAGATCTGCCAAACCCGTGAGAGCGATAGTCCATGAAACGGGTCAGATCTATCAAAACAATGAGATTTCACGACATGTTTGTAATTGCACCTTGGAGTTCCCCAAAGGTGGAAATAGCCTCGAAACATCAAAACAGTAAGCAATAGCTCATGAAATGAACCGAGCCGGTTAAAACTATGAGTTTTGATGACCTGGTTGTAAGCGCATCTTGAGGTTATCTAAACATCTAAATCACCCTAGAACCACAAAAATGTTAGTAATAACCCACGACCAAAACTATGAGTTTGGGTGACCTAGTCATAAGCGCACCTTGGGGTTCCCCTAACGTTGGAAATCGTACAAAAACCCAAAAACTATAAACAATAGCCAATGGAACTGTTTCATCGGCCAAAACTGTAAGTTTTTGTGACCTCATCGTAAGCGCACTTGGGGTTTTCCAAACGTGAAAATCAGCCCTGAAACACCAAATAGTGAGCAATAGATCTTGGAGTTCTTCAACCTTTGGTCCGCCGCGTCTCAGACACAACTTGTCGAGGGCCACGTGAACTCCATTATGTGAAAGTTGACCTCTTCGAAATGTTATTCTGTGGCTTAAGGTTACAAGGCGATTCTTTGGGGTCTATCGCCACAAACTTCAATAGCACAATATGGAAGATTTGGGATCCTCCCAAGTGCTAATTATTTGTATGGCTAATCATTCAAAACTGAGTCTGGACGTCATACCAACTGGCCAAGCGCGGGTGACCAAACTGAGGTCTTTCTCCTCTTTGTAGCACCACTATGAAGTCGGGATTTGGAACCTGGCCCGGGATTGGATCGGCCACCATTGCTTTCATACTACACCTCTTGGATCAACATCAACACCGTAAAGGCTTAGTGGGATCACTTCTTGCTAGAAAATCGTGGTAACCGCAAGAATATGGTGACACTCGCAATGCTCATCCTATGGGAGATTTGGAACGAGCACGACACAATTGTTTAACAACAAATTTGCTACGCTGCTCATCATCTTTGGTGGGATTCGTGTGGAGGCTTATACTTGGTTAAGGTGGGTGCTAAGCATTTGAGCAACTTAATGCCAGGAGAGTGGGCTTTGTTTAATTTTTAAGCAAACTTGTGTGAATCTAAACTCTCTTAGTTAATGAATGTGGCGATTTTTTTGTCATTTTCCTTCTTTTTTCATGCACTTGTTGTTCATGTTTCTTTATGCCATGTATGGACAACGTCCTTAGCTTGTTGGACGAGACTCGACTAAGTTTGAGAGCATAATAAACTAGTGGAAGGAATGGCGATGATGTTGTGGGTGCTCGGTATACACACTAAAAATGTCTGCAACCATAAACAGGGACTTGAATAGCCCATAATACTATTCCCTCTATTTCATATTAACTATTGCTGATATTGATCTATTTAGACGTATTTTAATGCTAGATACATTCATTTTAGCGATAAATAATATGAAACGGAAGGAGTAGTAAAAGTCATAATCATTATATTTTAGTACTCTCGGTCTATTTGTTTAATCACATCCCAACATAATTAAGCAGTAGAGATGTGTTGAGCAAGACTTCACTTCTAACATTTTGAAAGACAACATGAGTACTGTATTTAGGAACACAACAAAAGATTCATCATACATGTTGGTTTTTATTTAGTTGTTTAAAGAAGGCGTGACTAAAACTTGTATGTTGGTCTCCATCTCGATACTTGAGTAATATGAGACTAAAGACCTCTAATATTTAGGAGTACAACACATGATGCATCACATATGTTGGTCCATTTCGCTATTCTACTACTAATATAAAAAGCATCAGAGGTGCTGATCCAAACAATCTCGAACGTCTATTGCCTTTGATCCAACGTACCATATCTAACCCATGTTTAGCGGTAGCACAACACGACTCAAGTCCCGCAAAACATACCCTTTCGTTAATAGTCCGGTCTAATCTATCCACCCCACGCCCTCACCCCGACGCCGCCTGCCGCCTGCCACCGCCCAAGCAACGCCCTCCCCGCCGGCCCAACACCGCCCCCCCTCTCCGCCGGCACCACCTCCTCCTCGCCACCCCATCCCGCCGCCCCACCACCCCATCCCTGCCGGCCCTTGCCGCTGCCGGCACAACCCCCTCCCCGTCATCCCACCCCGCCGCCCCACCACCCCTCGCGCGCCGTCCCTAGCAGTTGTTCTTGAATTTGATGGGAACTGGTGATCTGACTTTGCAGAGAAGTACGTGTGGTGCCAATCGCCCCAAATTCCTCCACTGACTGAGCGCCCGTCTCACCCATCGCCGCGAGGACGTCCTGGTCGTTGCCGTTGTGATCTCGCTCCAAGGTGAGCCTTCCGAGTTCGGGATTTACAGGGGTCAAGAGCAACTCGATCGAAAACAAATCGTTGGATCCCACCCTCTGACGGAATTTACAGCTCCAACCCAAGAGGATTTAGAGATCGCCCGTGCCGCCAACTGCCCCACGGATCGAACCCCTAATCTGATATCAAGTAGATTGTTCCCCTTGCCAGTGTGATTTTTGACGTGAGATCTGGCTGGACTAGCTTCGTGAGGAAGAATAAAACTCAAGAGAGAAGAGACAGAAAGGAAAGTTCAGATTTGCTCATTCACTTTACAGTCTACCGCTTCACACCGTCACCGGACCAAAGTAGACATACACACACAGCACATGCTGGCACCGCCAGGCTACACACAAACCCACACCATCTTGCAATACACATTTTTCCTACGAGTGGTGTACCTGTATATCTACGTCTCTGCTTCTTGGTTTCTGGCACAGCCGTGAGAAGGTGTCTGTCGACGGGGCACTTAAGTAGCATGTGGCGCACGTCTCTCGGCGCCTGCCTCGACCCCGGCCTTCCATTCTCCTGTGGCGTACGACACCCCCGTCCATTAGCACTGCCCTTTATACTGTTGACAGAAATTCTGAATTTGGTTCATTGAGTAAAGGGTTCAAAATACAGAATTGTTCTACCAGATGTTTGTTTGGAAATATGATGTCGGGACCCGGGGTTAGTGTATGTAATTCCAGTCACGATGCAATCACATGGAGAGCCGAGAACCGTACCCACTTGTCTAAACAGACAAGGCCAAGCACAGAACGTTCTCGGTAAGCATCGAACGTAAGGGGCATCCCATTCAGGCCGGATGATCAACTGAGATGGGTCCTCATCGTCCGCTCACAAGTCTAAATGCTTATGGATGGTGAATCCCATACTCATAGACAAGTCGCCTCAACCATGTTATCGATTCAATCATAACCCTTACATAAACAAACTCCAGCCCGATCACTTAGTCGGGGTCTAGGGCGGGCTCGATCATACAACAAAGTGTGCACGTGGCAGAGCCACGAGCAATCGCATCGCGATGCCCCAAGCTGCGCACATCTAAGGGCCGCTTGGTGTATAAAAGACCGCCAGCCAGATCACAACTAAGGTCTCGAAAACCCATACTAAGACATGCATGTTATAATCATACACGCACCACACATGTCTAGTATGAACAGCAGGTATCATCACATAACTCTACAAGTACTCTTTATTGATATACACATAGAGCATACAAAGATCACATGTCTGTGATCAACATTACATCATACAACGGAAGCAAATTAGGTCTGAGTACAGACAAGTTTAACAAATGGCTTAGAGAAGCCTTGTAAACAAACATGCCCTTCCACGAGGGACCAGACTGCTGTCTGGAACTATACTACCAAGGTCAACGTCGAGCTTCAGGTCGGTGACTCCATCGGGGTCCGGGTTTCCATCTAAAACATAGAATAAGAAAACGTGAGTACAAAGTCGTACTCAGCAAGACTTACATCAGAACTAAACTACTCATGCTCAAGTATCAAGGTAAAGGAGGTGGAGTTCAATATGCAGAAGTGCCAGCTTTGACTTGGCTAGTCCTGAACTACGAGTACCAGACTTAAGGTAAGAAGCGTACACGAGTCCACTACATGTCTCCAAACAATACACCACTATGGTTACTTCCTCGACTTCCCCACGAGGAAGCACGCCATAGCACTCACGCTTATCTTGCGAGTTTTATAAGTATCCATTCAAGTTGTCTATGATCAAGTAAAGGTTTCCAAGTAGTCCATAACCGCGGACACGGCTATTCGAATAGTTCATTAACCCTGCAGGGGTGTACATCTTCACACGCGTGTCATCACTTATCGCCTCGTTCTCGTCACCCTTCAAGCGGGTGTCGGACGTGGATGAAACCAAGGCACTAACCTCACATCACCTTCTCTAATCCAGGAGTCGACTACCTGAGTTTGGCACCGCTCGAGAGTCCGGCCGGTTCCACGAAACGGACTCAGATAATGTAAGGGACCGAGACGCCACCTCTGCCAGATGGTTTCACTGCCTCACAAGTCCACCCACATATCTATATGATGCAACCTTTTCTTCATACTTTTTCTATGCATATGCCAAATGGAAAGCCCGAATCTATTGTGACTCCTGGACCGGATCGGGTACGTAAAGAGGCCAAACGGGGTTCCCATAAAACCCTACATGTGGTCATACTCTTTGTCTTGGATCACAAAACAGGAACTCGGGGCCTATGGCAGTGTTCAACGAGAGAACCCACTATGTACTCCTACACAACCTCTCATCGTTCACCTTTGTTTAGGGTGGATTCACCAACACGTTAACACCAGCATTACTGTGTTCATTCCATTCCGACTCACAAACATAACATCCTCATTGTATCACTAAGCAGCAAAAGCAGTAACAGTTGTAGGGGCCACATGCTCATCATTCAACTCCTAAATCTGCTAGGATTGTGGTTTGCTTAATACGGTGACAAAATGATAGGTCATGCATCGGAATGGGTTCAACTATGCGAAAGAACGTGTCTCGGTGATCTCCTAAACATGCATAAGCGAGACTGAGAGGGAAATAGGATTTTATAGACATGATCAATGGGGTTTGCTTGCCTTGCTGACGATACACGGGGTTTGCCGATCTTCTTCTTCGTCGGGGGTGATCACCGTCTCGGAGGCACTGTACCGGCACAATCATCAACAAGAGGGGGAAAGGCAACAATTTAATAGAATGCACAAGCACATGTTTATGTTGTCACTGATGTGAATGCTACTGATTTGTGGCACATTTGATTTAAATGAAGTGTATTGCATTTGAAATGCAATTTCAAACTCCACATATGAATTTCAATTTAACCAAATTACATTTGAAAAAGTTTGATCATTTGAAACCATGTGATCATGTGTGTGATATGCTTCTGAAGTTCAGGTGATCATGTTTGCATTGTAGTGGTTAAAATTTGAATTGCATTTGAATTAAATTTGAATTAATTCCAATTAAGCCAAATAGCAAAAGCTACTGGTCCCATTTTAAAATCAACTCAAACATGGTTGAAAGTTTCATATTTGGATAGCTTATTTTCTCCTGATCATTTTTCATATATTATTTGTCCAATTTGGAGTTGATATGAATTTTCTATGAATTTCCAAAGTTTGGGGTATTTTCTGGAATTTTTGTAAATGATTTAATCAATTTAAAGCTTTACTGCGTCAGCCTGGCGCAGTGCTGACATCAGGGGGCAGCTGACGGGTGGGGTCACTCTGTCAGCCTCAGTGGGGTTAAACCCGGTTTAATTAAGCCCCCTGGATTAGATTAGGGGCACTGGGGCCCAGGGGTCAGTGGGGTTAGGGGGGTGATTAGGGGTGGGTTAGGGCTAAGTGCCCGGCGGCTCGGGCACGGCGGCGCTCTCGCCGGACGGGGTTTTTGGCCACGGGAAGAGGCGTGGTTGGTACGGGGAGGAAGCTGGGGCTCGCGCGCGTCCACCTGTGCCATCGGGGCAACGCGGGGAGGTCTGTGGCCACGGCTACTTCAACCGCAGCGGCAGGCCGAGCTCGGACCTCGCCGGAAGCTAGCTCCAGGGCGCGAGAGGGGGTGGGGTTAGGAGCAAACGGTAGAGCTGCTCACTGTGAACGCGAAGAAGGGCTCGGGGAAGCCGGAGGGAGCTCGGTGGCGTCGAATTCGGAGGTCTCCTCCTCGGCGGCCGGCGGTGGAAACTTGGGGCTCGCGACGTCTCCGGTGGCTCCAAGCTTCAATTGAGGCGGGGGTTCGAAGAGGACGTCGACGCTGGATCGATTGGACAAGACGGCGGGGCTTCGGGCTGCCGGTGGCCACGTATGCGCACGTCGGCGGGCTCGGGGGCGCTCGGGTCTTCGCGGGGAGCTCGCCGGGGTGAGAGGGAAAAGGGTCCAGGGAGGGGGAAGTGAGGAAGGAGGAGCACGGGGCGTCCACGACGCCGCTAAAGGGGCGGCAGCAGTCAGGCAGCTGCCTGGCAGCCATGCCGGGCTCGCCGGCGACCTGGCTGCCTGCCTGTCCAGTGGAGGAAGACGACCCTGCCCTTTTGGGCTGGGCCTCCTCTGCTAGGCCAGGTGGGCCAGGTAAGCCGAAGAGGTAAGTGGCCTCTGGCCTTTTATTATTTTTCTTTTTATTTCTTCTGTTTTATTTGTTTTGCTCTGAAAAAATATCAAAGCATTTTAAAAAACCCCCAAATTTTTATCTTGGATATATGTGACATAGAACTAGTCACTCCCAAGTTTTGAGGATTTTTGGAATTCAAATTATTTGAATCCAATTCAAATAGCATTTAAATTTAATTTCCAAGCCTCTGTTTGAATATTTGAAAAATCCATGAGCATGGGTTTGCTTCCAAACCACTTTTAAAATGATCAGCATCATTTATAGGAATTTTCCAAATACTCAAATGATTTTTGGAAAAGATTTTTATCTGGCCAATTGATTTAATTCATCTGGGGGGGGGGGTTCCTTCTCCCATTTGCTTTTGATTTTTGAATTCAGAGATTTCTTTTGAACTTTTGACATGATGCAAAAGTACTGGCTAACCCTAGCACATTACCTAACAGAGGGTTCTGACATATGAACCTGCAATTGGTTTGTTCAGAAATTGGGGGTTGTATTTTCTGGTTTAAAGGTTGCATAAAGTACTTGCTTTGCTATTAAAAATGTTACTATTAGCACAAAGTATATGGTGTAGCTTTCTTAACTGATGATTAGTCCATGTATACCACATGCTTTGTGATAAGTTATTTGTGCTTTTTCTTACCACATGAAGGGCATAAGAAGGACGCATAGGCTGCTTACTAGCCACCCGTTTGTCAATTCTCATGCTAATAAATAAGTGTTTAGTTTTACCTTTAGAAAATTCCATGCATCATCCTCTAACACCATCCTCTAATGTTGAAACTACATTGTTGTCTTCTATATGAAAATTGCGGACCATGTTTTCTTAAAGCTGAAGCCCGATGGGGTGTGAATACACCTTCATTTTGTGCATTTATACTACTGTATCAACAATATTGCAATGCACCAATCGCACATATGTTACACGCAGATTTATATATTACGCGCAGATTGAGCTTTTACCTTTTCTATGTGTGTACAACTATACATAGAACACATTGAAGCCTGAAGTCATGTGATCAAAGTAGGTTATGCCAATCAGTCTACTTTTCAAAATCACATTGTTTATCAGCTTGTTTTACAATTATTTCATATCAGGATAACGTGGTTGTCATCACTAGAGGAATAGGTCCAGCAACCAAGGAATTGAGGATGAGAGGTTGATACTTCAGATGGCTGCTGCGATGGTGATGATGGTGGTAGTATCTTCCAATTCACATGGAGATGGTGGAATATAACATGTATTAATGTTCAAATCCTACTAGGCAGAGCTTTACCATGAATGGCTATGTCGGCGGCATAAAAGAGAAGCTCAACGCCTTCTCTAAGATGTATGTGCTATGTGAAGTGAAGATCCATAGTTTCTTCTTTCTTGAGGTGATTCTGAATTTCTAAAATATTGTATGCGCCACATGTGTGATGAAATTTATGTGTATTTCTTATATATGTAATTTTATTGTAGGACACCTTTTTTAGTTGTTTGTTGATTGCACCTACGTAATGTTTGAGATAATCTGATTTTCATTTTTTGATGTTTGCTTTGATTAATGTCCAGGTGTTGATGACCACGTGCGGAATATTTGTTTCTTGTCTGGTGCGCGGTGATGCGGTCGGCAAACAAGCAGGACACATCGTCATCCTCATGTCCCTTGCCTCTACCGGCCATGTGTAGTAGAGCACCAGCCACCAGGATACCCATGTCGCGGGTCACCGACATATGCAGCCATTGACAGGGTTCCTTTTCATCCCCACACACTGAGTAGCAAGGAGACGAGAGGTGATGCTACGACGAAGGCCACGACAACATCCTAACAGGTGAGTTCCACCACCCCCTGAAGCCTTCTTCATGTTATCCTCTACATCTATAAACATCAACTACTCTTGTTTGTTCAGGTCATTTAGGTGTTGCAGACAAAGTTTGGGTAGCCAACCAGATTATGGCTCGTGTAATGTGCGCAAATGAATTCAGTGTGCACATTTGTACAAGGTGTTTTTTTAACTTAACTTGTACAAGCATCTGGTCTAGGATACTTTGAGTCTCTTTGCTCTTTGCACACAAATATTACATTGAAAATAATTTGATGTTGTTACTATGCCAATCGAGTATGTGATGGAATTTACGGGTACTTTTAAGTTTAGATATTGCAGCGATTGCCCGTCCTAATTTTTGTTATTTTTTAAAATTTATACTTGCACCTAGCTATAATCTCTCAATAAATTTCTTCTATTTGCTGGTGCAATACAAAAACAAGGGGATGATGTGCCTCATGGGCAGTGGTGGAGCGTGATGAACTACTAGGGGGGGGCATTTTTTCAAACTAAATGGAAACTATGCATGATTACTGAAAAGTCGAAAACGGTGTCTTGCAATTTAAAATTACAAAACAATGTTACCTCAAACGATAATTCAATAATCATTGTTACTTCTCAGATTCAAATTCTTTAATTGATATAATCGAAATGTGGTTGACTGATTTAAGATATGATGATCTAAATCATGTTTCTTTAGTTTATACTACAGATTAATCCTTATGGGCTTGCAATCGGAACATGTGAATCAAGTTTCCATGGCAATCAAAATTCACATCTACCTTGCTCCTTCAGTCCTTTGGCAGGAGTTCATTTTTCAGATCATCGGTTGTCATCGTCTTGGGCCTCGGCGGTGGCGCACTGCCACACACCACACAACAACAACACTGGAAGGGATCAACTGTTGCGTGCCAGGAGCAGCGGCAAGGAGCCAGTGCGACAGTTGGTTAGAAGTTGAAGCCTCGATGGAGCAGTTCAGAAAGTTTTCTATTCATGTGCTGGATCAAAATGTTAGTAGTAAAAAAGATGTTCACTTTTGGAAGGTGGGTCTTGACCCCCTTTGGCCTCCAAGAGGCTCCGCCATTGCTCATGGGTAACTTGTAGTTAAAGATACCAATCACTGGGAACTGTACATCATGGGCTTAAGGATCTAGAAAATCAATGAGTAGTAGGACATGATACTGTCTCAATGTGATTAGTTCCCTTCTATGTGTTGCGTGTTTTTTATAAATTTGGTGTACAAACATTTAAAGACACTTCTTGATACATGATGCATGTTAAAGCGATATTGATTTGTTGGCTCTATTTGTTTGGTATTTTTTAGGATGTGTTATGTTGAGATCTTTTAATAAGTATTCCACTTATATAATATTTTCCTGGCTTAAGGTTCTAGAAAATCCATGAGTAGTAGGACATGATAGAGTTTCATTAGCTTTAGCTCCCTTCTAAGTGTTACATATATTTTTTATAAATTTAGTGTTTTAGGAAACTTCTTGATACATTATGCATGTTATTGCCATATTCATTGTTGGCTCTGTTTATTAATGCTTTATGATTCTCACTAAAGTTGTATGGGGTTGCTAAATGTTGTGTTTTGTAATGATATTCAAAAACATATGATATCAGTTTTTCTTTGTATCTATCATTAAGGAGTTTGTAATGTGTTTGTATTTATATTAGGTCGAGACATATAGTGTTATTATTTTGATAAGTAATTATGATAGTTTAAACGTGCGTTGCACGTGCAAGCTTACTAGTTTAAACAAGGCATGACTAAAACTTGTATGTTGGTCTCCATCTCGTTAATTGAGTAATATGAGACTAAAGACTTCTAATATTTAGGAGTACAACAGATGATTTATCATATATGTTGGTCTCCATTTCGTTATTTTAAACAAGGCATGACTAAAACTTCTGGTGTAATTTTTGAAACTTTCATAATTTAGTAATTGGGCCTCGTATGGGGCTGAAATCATAACAATCCTTGTTGCTTCAGGCCCTCTTTGAAATGTCTTCAGAATGTAAGTTTCTGAAAACCACTGACTAGAAAAATCTAGGACAGCTAAAAAGGAAAATCTAAGCACATTCGGAGATGGTATGCAGCCTATTACGGTAAGTAGCATTTAGATGGATCACAAATCTTGACTCTAAACTGTTTTCCTCAGCACTTTGCATCTGGTTTGACCGTTTGGAGCTTAAAAAGTGCATCTTACAACTGAAAGTCCCTCTGTGCATCATGGTATTTGTTCTGTACCCCCTTCTTGGCCACAAATGTAGGAACCTTATAACTAGAAAATATATGCTGGGGATGAAAATACCATTGTTCTAGATTTATAACCTATAACACAGAAAAAACTGCAAGGATTTAAACAGCGAGTGTAACATCGACAGATAAAAGAGATAGGTTATTGCTTCATTTCATGCAGGCAAATTTACAAGGTTCCACAGTACCCTTTAACGAGGGCTAAATCATTATTAGCCGCACTGCAACTTAACGATTGTCTACTTGGTAGGTCGCCGCGACATAAACATACTAAGATTATTACATCGCCGCAAGCATGTTGTAAAGTAAAAACCTGCTGCACTTCAGTGCAACATGTTGTTCTGCATGTCCCCAGCTGAATACTTAAAATCTATCAAGAGGGATAGATTGCTCTAGATTACCGGAAGTTTCATGCCCCCAGCAAGAAGTGTGCAGGTTCCACTTTAGCCACACACCCGAACTTGAAAGTACTGTATTTCCTGTGGACGCCTGTAAGCTTGCCCCCTGCGGCATTCTGGTGGAAGAGTACCATCATGTTCGAGCACTCACTGAAAAAAACAAGAAAACAAAGGAACAGAACAAGTCAACATACATCCTCCTAATGACACATGTTTGTAAATACAGCTAGTCAGTGACAGAAGGCAAACTTACATGAGCTGATCTCTTGTGTATCTGCTGTGTGCCTCGCAGATTTTTGTCCACTGCCAGCAGCGGTTGATAGCACACTGTGCAGTGTAAACCGCAGCAGCAGCAAGCAGCGAAGGGCGGTACTTGAGCATTTGGTACTCAACCAGGCATAGCTCAAGCATGAAGAAGGAAACTAGTTCTAGCTGTGATTTACAACATGCATATGGCGTTGTGTCAGTCGCAAAAGCGAAATGTTATTGCTGTGAATTTTGCTGTTTAAGTACTTAAGTACTAATCAGAAGTTTACGATACTTCACCTGCTTGTCAGAATCTGCTGCCTTCAGAAACCTTCTCATAAAAACATAGGGTGTTGGTACAGACATGTTGTACTCCAGAGTTTTTAGGATTGACTTTTCCTGCTCAAACAGAAGGTTCCCTATTAGCATGAAAGAAATAATAGCCAATAGGCTAGTGTGAAATACAGTAGCAGCTGAAAAAAAACATTTGGAAGATCAGAAATTATCACTTCTAAGGATTATGACTTGTTTGCAATCTAACATTTGCGATTGGTTCAATTTAACCATGATTTAATGGTTCAAGTTAACACATGAAGGAATTTTATATAGATACACAAGGACTAGAAGCATCGAGCAAAAGATGTGCATGCTGTATTGAATGATCTTACCATTTCCAAAATCTGTCCTTTCGAATAAGCCCGGTCAGAAATTAGCACCAGATCTTCAACAACTGGAACTGAGACTTCCTCATATTTGCAAGCAAGAAGCATAGCTGTCACTCCAACTAATTGTAACTTCTTCCTAGGCACCACTTCTTTTTCCAAGTATCTGTCTATTAGGTTTACGGTGAGAAAGAGGGTCTCATCCATCAACTCAAACTTGTAATGAACCTATCAAGTGACAAGCAAAATATATTGAGTCCCAAATACAGGTTTTCCAAATAAGTACAATCTATAGGATAGAGAAGGTTCATGGTTGCAAGTTTTTCTACCTCAATGAGCCAATCTACTAGAATAGCCCTCATCTTTTCATTTATGTCTTCTTGAGTGGACATGTAATCAGGGCGCACACAGCTTAATTCCTGCATAAAACCATATTAGTATTGGGGTAATACCTGAAATAATCAAGGAGCCCAAGCCCTTCAGGGCACACACAACAGGAGAAATTGTATTGATAGCACTTGCTTTTTAGTCATATCAATGAGCACACATTGCTATCAGCTGTCACAAAAAAAAAGGGTTTCCATGTTGACTATGATTTGCATCAAGCACAATTTATTATGAGCACATATAGGTTGATTTCAGTGGTTAAAAGGTAATTTATTTCATTGGAGGCACAATGATGAGAACGAAAAATTGTTGTCGCATTTCAGTTGTGACTCAAGATGAACCTTCTAGTACTAGGCAGACAAGAAGACTGCAACAAAATCCAGCTTAACCTCAAAACATTCACTGCCCCGTTGCCCCTTAGTGTCGTATCAGTCACTCAAATCAAATGTTTCAATATTTTACATTCACATTAGGTGCTCAAAGTGGTAGTCCTAATCCTTTTATATTAAGACAGGTATCTTTTTTGTTAATGCATTTCATTAAATCATACTACTACAATAAAGTTATTGTTTAATGTGTACTGATTACAGATCGTGGTCAAATTCATTAATGTTCCTCGCATGGGCCTACCTTTATTCATTTAGCATAATGCCAGTAAGGTACCTTCTTCACATTTCATAGAAAATCCAGCATTTGTTTTGTTTTGTTTTATTTTCACAAAAATGAGGATACACAATCAGTGACAACAATGGAGAATGGATCACCTCATTTTGTCTGTAGAACCTGTAGATCTCTTCCACGTACTCAGTTACGGCCAGCTGATTCCCTGAGTCGGCACTGTCGATATCCATGAGGGAAACATCCTCCACGGTATCCTCGTGCTCTGTCTCATCCTGCAGTGCCAAATTCAGCAGTAAGCCGGAGCCATCACTTGCTGATAAACTAAACAGTGCCAATCATCACAGAGCATATATGTATATACCATGTCAGTGTCCTGGTAGGACGACTCGACGTCCTCGTCGGCCGACTCAATGTCGTCGTCAGTATCAGTGATGGCATCGGGGATGGGCTTATCCTGGGGATCGACTCCTGGTGCTGCTGCATCAACTGCGGTGGCCAGATGGTCATGGTGTTCTCTGACGAACTTCCTGAACAGGTAAAATAGCAGAGTGGCATCAGATCAAGGCTCCAAGAAACGTGAGGGCACAAGAACAGGGAGCGTCAGTGCTAACCTCGTCAAAGGACGGCGGGTCACCAATGCCGGCTTCTGCTCATCCCTCCCACTCTTCCTGAAATAAAAGGAGGACACGGCAGGATTACATCTCGATCCAAGAAACGTTAGGGGACAAAAAAAAAAGAACGTTTTTTTACTAGATCGGGCAGGGAGATTACTGGAGCATGGGTTTCTTGGCGATGGCGCTGGGGTACGGGCGAGCCCCGGCTTGGTTGTTGAGTTCCCTGAGCGGCCTCCGGTTCGCCATGTCTGCACCGATCACAAGAAGGACAGATCAAGACATCAGAAAAGGGGGATCGCGACGGCGCAGGCGTATGTATGTATCTGAATAATAAATCAAGAACCCCGAACCTCGGGCGCCGGGCGCGGGCTTCCCGACCGCCGCCCTCCGGTTCTCCCCGGCCCTCTCCATCGCCGCCGCAACCTGCAGAGGGAACGCAAGAAAGACGGCGTCAGCGTCAGGATCCACGAACGGCGATTCAAACGCGGCGGAGGAGGAACGGGACGGGACGGCGCGCGCACCACGGGGATCGGATTCAGGTTGTCCGATCCGGGGGAGGGGTGGGTTAGAGGCGCAGCATGCAGGAGGGGGCGGGCGGATGGATGGAGGCGGCGGCGGCGGAGTTAATAAGAGGAGGGGGAGGGGGAGGGGGTCCGTAGGAACAATGGCAACGTCTTCCCCCTCACTCTCTCTCTGACCTTTGTTGGGTGGGATTCGAAGGGGAGGGGAGATCGGGAAAGATTTGGGATTTGGGCGATTTGTTTTCTTGTGGGGTTTGGGTTTGGGGTTTGGGGGAGAAACTAGAGAGTGTCACGTACGAGAAAGGAGGGGGTTTGTCTGCCGGCGGCGCGGAGGGGGCTGCGATTTGAAACCAAGGAGGGGAAGGGGAGCCAACGGCCAACGGCTAGTGGGCCGCCGTTGGGGGTGGGTCGGAGAACAGCAGGGCCGGCCGGGCAGTGCGCCACGTGCTCGCTCGTAACGGTCGCCTGCACGTGCTTTCGAACCCATCGGCCGCTCCGGCCGCCGCGGCCGACGGCCCGTCCGGCCAGGTCTCGCGCTCACTCCACGGTGGTGTGGTCTATCTTGTTACGGTGGATGGACGGTCAAAGGAGGACACGTGGGAGAACGGAGCGGGCGGGGATTTTTCTAGAGTCGTCGGTGTCACTGACCGAGACCGACCTCCGCTGCACGGTCACACCATGCAGGTTGCGGTGCGGCGTGGTGTGGATTACAATGAATTGTTTTTCGTTTCTTGAGTAAGTTTTGCAATGAATTGTGGACATGCATGCAGATCCTCCGTGCTGGAGAAGATGGCCGTTGTGGTTCAATGGCTCGTGCCTGGTATCTTATCATCTACATGCTTTTTGGGACGGAGGTAGTACTACATATGTTTCATAATGTAAAACATTTTTACAGTCTAGTTTTTAGTTTACTAAAACATTTTAGGTTATGAAACAAAGGAAATATGTTTTTTAACGCTGACCCCTAAAAACGTACTCCCTCCGTCCCAAAAATCTTGTCATGGTTTTAGTTCAAATTTAAACTAAAACCATGACAAGCTTTTTGGGACGGAGGAAGTATATTGTATCTGTTCGCGGATAGGTTCATACCAGTCTACTCATACGGGAACCGGTCATTCCATTTTTTTCCTTAAAGTTTATTTTGGATTTCTTTTTCTTTCTAAAATTGACAACACTCAAATTAATTATAGAAATAACATAGTTTGCTCATAAATAGCATAAGTTTTTTGAATTCATTGAATTCAATTAAAGTATTTCGTTCACTCAGGCTCAAGTCGCCTCCTCGGCTTTAGCCAGCAGTGCATCAATGTAAACGAACCGCCCTCAATTCGTTGATACATCACGTGATAGCACGTTCAAGCTATACAATGTGATGATCATCCATCAACAAAAAAATGATGATCATCACTTCATCAGTTCTAGCATTGAGCGAATCAATGAATCGATCGGGACAAAAATGAACAAAAACTTATGATCTTCATAGATGGAATGCCCAGTTGCATCATATTGTTCACTTGACTAACTGCAGAGTGGTACTTGTTGACGAAGTTGAAGTAGCGTATCACCAATGGATTAGCGACTTGGCATTGCAGTTATGGATCATGTACAAGTCATAGTATTCGTTGCGCTTTTGGTCATGAAATGAAGAATGGACGCTTTGCCAAAAACTCATGCCCGTTTGTTACCTGCCTAGGAAGTTCATGAACACTTACAACCAAGCATCACACAACAAATTTTACTTCATCATCGAGTATGATGTCATTGTGATCTATAGAAACAGTGTGACAGTAAAAAATCTCAATAACATTTGACCGAACATCTATCGGGCATGGTATCCATCATGGAAGGTGATGACAAGAAAGCGCAGTGTACCTAGCTGCGGACGAATACAAGGTGGATGATGATCCAGTACTAGGAGGTAGGCGCGCTACTGGATGTTGCAGAGGCTCGGTAATATTGAAAAGGGTGCGGATGCAGAGCAACGAGGGAGATTAGGGATGAAATGGTGAAAAACTAAGTCGGGAGGGAGATTTTTTGTGGTATCATTAACAGACAGATGCTAGGGGGTATCTTATCTAGAGTGGTTAGGATCGAATGACGTCGACGGTACCGGAATCGGGATCAAGGACGAGCACTGAGAGACACAACGAAGTATCCAGGTTCAGGGCCCTCCTATGGAGGTAAAACCCATACTCCTGCTAGTATGACTATCTGATGAACAATGTACAATGGTGCTCCTCGAGCTGTATAAGAGGAAGGAGGAGGGGCTCTATCGGGGGATGACCCCGGTAGGGCTAAGGAGGCGAAACAACCTTTCAAGACAAATGGGGCAACCCGACTTCGTCTGTCGGCTCGCCCTTGTGTGTCGGCTGGACCAGACCTACCGGCTGGCCGACTGGTAGTAGTCGGCACACCGGAGCCAGCGCATATCCTGTATAATCTACATCTC
This sequence comes from Bromus sterilis, assembly GCA_950022295.1. Lineage (NCBI taxonomy): Eukaryota > Viridiplantae > Streptophyta > Magnoliopsida > Poales > Poaceae > Bromus > Bromus sterilis. The sequence continues at coordinate 15,998,361 of OX465596.1, forward strand.
GTACCGAAGACCCACGCCCTGATAACATGGGAGGTGTGGCTATAACGCAACCAGTACCACTGCCCGTAGTGACCGGCTCCCGGACGGCCCAGTGATACGTCTCAAACGTATCTATAATTTCTGCTTGCTCCATGCATGTTTTGTGTGATATTGCTATGCTTTTGCTACACTGTCATACACTTTTGATCATATTTGGAATAACCTATTAACTCAGCGCACCCTAGTGCCAGTTCCTGTTTTCTGCTGTCTTTTTATTTCAGGTTTCCTCCGTATTAAAAATGCTCCAAAAATTCTGAAAAAATCCAATAAAAAATCAGCGTACGGGAACCTTCTAGGCGCCCTCCCGGTGCGCCTTAGGGTGGCGCCGCGCCAGGGGGCCGCCTGGACCCCTGGTGGCCCCCCTGGCTGCCCCCCTTCGCCCATATTTACCTCTCGACCAGAAACACTCGAGGACAGAACCCTTTTTCGCGATCTCGCCTCTGTTCCGCCGCCGCTGCGCTTTCAAGATCAGGAGCACCAGAAGACCTCTTCCCGGCACCCTACCGGAGGGAGGATTGACCTCCGGGAGCTTCTCCACCACCATGGACGCTTCTCGGATGATCCGTGAGTAGTCCACCTTGGACCATGGGTCCATGATCAATAACTATGTGATGTTCTCCTCTCCTCTTTGTTCTTCATGGATTAGACCTTGTGAGCTTCCCTAAATGATCAAGGCACATATGTAATTCTTTCTGCTGTTGCTATGCTGAGTTTGCTGGGATCTGATGGATTATGAGACTATGTTCAGTTTGTGATAGAGTAATATATTTGTTTCTTATCTTTTATATTTTTGTTCTTCAGTAATTCTTGCATGTTCTCCGTTGCTGTTTATTGCTTTGGCCAAGTAGTAGGTAGTGACTCCAAGAGGGAACGTTATGCTCGATTGTGGGTTCATGCCCCCTGATGACTAGATTGAGTGACAGAAACATGAGTCTAGGGGATGTGTTGTTGCCACAAGGGGGAAAACAACGGTGCTTGTAACCGCGGTTGCAAGGATTGTTTACTTTACGCAAAGTTCTTTTAATGCAGTTATCTGTTGCTTTGGGTTTAAACTTTGGGTGAGGCTCACAACTTAATACCAGCGAGATGTTCTGGATAGATATCTCAAGGTGGATTATTAGTAGTAGATGTAGTTGGATTTCGGTCTACTTATTTTGGCGTACCGCCCATGCTTTTGAGCCTCTTCCTTTCTTTGCAGCATAGTTAGCATTGCGGTGCGTTTTTAATCCTGCCAATCGCCCAGCTATGATTTGTTAACCTCGCATAGCAGTTTTATCTTTTTTTGGGAGAGAGAAATCACTAGTGAACATCATGGGACCCCAGTCCATATCCTCATTAATGTTTCCACGCTCAATTTATTTCCTGCTTTTACTTTCCAGTAGCTATCACTATTATCCCTTATCCCTTGCGTTTGATCCTTTGTAAACAACAAGACCGGAGAGATTGACAACCTCTCTGAACTTTGTTGGGAGCAAATTTATTTGTGTCATGTGCAGGTCCAAGCGAAGCAAGTGATTCATTTCAGACAGCACATCACTTGCCGAACCACCTACTTGTCGCTTTCGGAGTCCTACGGGAGACAAACCCTATCCTCTGAGTTAGGAGAAATTTTCTGCTATCCTACATCTCACCTTCCACTCGGGGTAACCAACGAAGGGCGAGAAGCCATTATCATCTCTCGCGCATCAAGCAAATTTCTGGCGCCGTTGCCAGGGACTCCACTCGTCAAGATAGGGGAGTTGCACACTATCTTGTACCTTTTCTTTTTAGTCTTGTTAGTTTATCTTTCAGTTTTTATCTTAGTGTCCTTTATAAAAAAAACAAAAAAAAATATTTACCTTGCTTTCAGTAGTCCTTCTTGTTTAGTTAAGCATGTTAGGATTTGGTGCTTTGAGGGAATCAGAAGTTCTAGATTTCCATCAAAGGGATGGAGAGAATATGAAGAAGGCATGGGACAGAATTTCTGAAGGACATAAAAGAATTATGCCTTGGATACCTATAAAAATTGGCACATATGTAATTATTTCTGCTGTTGCTATGCTGAGTTTGCCGGGATCTGATGGATTATGAGACTATGTTTAGATTGTGATTGAGTAATATATTTGGCTCTTATCTTTTATATTTTATTCTTGAGTAATTCTTGCATGTTCTCCGTTGTTGTTTATTACTTTGGCCAAGTAGTAGGTAGTGACCCCAAGAGGGAGCGTTATGCTTGATTGTTGGTTCATGCCCCCTGATGACTAGCTTGAGTGACAGAAACATGAGTCTAGGGGATGTGTTGTTGCCACAAGGGGGAAAAGAACAGTGCTTTTAACTGCGGTTGCAAGGATTTTTTACTTTACGCAAAGTTTATTTTAATGCAGTTGTCTGTTGCTTTGGGTTTACACTTTGGGTGGGGCTCGCAACTTAATACCAACAAGATGTTCTGGATATATATCTCAAGGTGGATGATTAATAGTAGATGCAGATGGATTTCGGTCTACTTATTTTGGCGTACTGCTGATGACCCTCAACTTTAGGGGATCGTTTGTAGCGTTTTTGATAAATAAGAGTGTCGAACCCAACGAGGAGCAGAAGGTATTGGTAAGTGACTTTGGTAAAGAAATATCTGCAGGAACGGAAAGATAACTTTTTAGGGGTTTTCAGTATAAGCAACAAAAAGGTAAAAGCGAGCAAAGTGAAAGGCACTGAAGAGTAACAAGTGGCCCGATCCTTTTGAGCAAAGGATAGGCCTAGCAACTGAACTTATAAAGGTAAAGCGTTCTTGAGAACACACGGGAGAAATAGTCACGTGCTTTCGCCATATTCCGTATCGGTACTATGTGCTGTGTTGATAAGTTTTGAGTGGGTGGATCTATGCTAGTACACCCTCTAGACTAAGATAAGTGCACTCTTATGATTAAACATCTTGCAAGCATCCACAAATACAAGATAGTAATTAAGGCAAAAGCCTAACCATAACAATACGATCGATGATCCAAAGTTCCCTTGTGCAAAAGAGTGCGAACTGGGGTTAAGGTTTCTGTCACTCCGGCAACCCACCGTAAGCATTCTTTATACACAATGCATTCCCCTAGGTCCTTAATAAGGCGAAGTGTTGAGTGTTCGACTCACACAAGACCACTAGGAAAATAACAACACAACTTAAATATCAAACAACACATATTACTTCAACATCATATGACTACTAACAACTAGACTTCTCCCATGTCCTCAAGAACTAAAGTAACTACTCACAAGACATAAAAGAGATCATGATCAGTGGGGATAAATAGATGATAATCAATCTGGACACAATGATATTTCTCCAACAAAACTCAATAGCATTCATCACACGGTTGTAATCAACACCGGTAGAGTAGAGAGGATAGATAGTACGGATTACAACACAAGTTGAACTTGTGAGGTGAGATTGGATGAAGATGAAGATGGTGCTGATGTTGGGGATGATGTTGATGATGATCTCGATGATGCTCGTGACGATGGTGATGACGATGGCGACGATCTCCCCCTCCGGGAGGTGTTCTCCCCGGCGGAATATGCCCGCCGGATATGTCTTTTCTCCTCTGTAGGTTCCCGCCACGGAGCGGCGACGGAACTCGTGAAAACTCTCCTCTTTTAGGGTTTTTGGACGATGTGTGATATATAGGCCAGAGGGGGAGCCGGGAGTGGCCCCAGGGGTCCAGGTGCTCTCCCGGCGCGGCCAGGGTGGGGGTCGCGCCAGGTGGCCGCCTGGGCGCCCTGTGTCCCCCTCTGGCCCCTCTTTGGCGTGTCTTCATCATTCTTTTGGAAAACACCCTCCTTCGATTTTCAGGTAATTTGGAGGTGTTCTTCTTCAGCAACTCAGCGCCCACTTTTTAACGCCGAATCCTGCGTATGCTGCTTCGGCACAGGAAAGTTGCAAACTGTGTAAAATAAGCCAAAACAACATAAGAATAGCATCATAACATGAACTATATCAATGAATAAGAAAGAATTACTATATAAAATAGTGATGCGTTTTGGACGTATCAACTCCCCCAAGCTTAGACCTCGCTTGTCCCCAAGAGAATACTGAGCTCGGTAAACCTGTCCACAAGTTTAGAGAGTGAAGTGTCAATAAATAGAATACAGACAAGAAGCATCAAGGTTTCTTCATCAAACTCAAGCATCCTGAACATCAACCTTAACTCATAAGGTCCTTATGAGAAAGTAATAACAATTATAATCAAAAGTAGGGCCGAGAGAACTCATCAAATTATGGCAAACATATCCTTGGTCAAAGGACAACTAATAATTTTTACTTTTGCTCTTTCTAATTATAATGAAACAATTTGAAGATTTGAAAGAACATGTTATTAGTCATGAAGTGCAAATGCTAACACAAAGGAATATGTTTGCTTGGCAAAAGCTTTCGCAAACAACTTACTTATCGAAAAGATAATGTCAACGATGATGTGACATGGCAAAACTGAATGCAACATTATATGGATGAATCCTCATCAACATCAAGTGTCTGTTCTCTTTGGGAAAAGAAAGAAGTAGGGAAAACGACTCAACATAAAAGTAAAGGAAAGGCCTTGTTAAAGGCAAGCAGGGAAAACTCATGTGCTATCCTTAAATCAAACAAAATGAAAATAAACTTTGGGCGGTGCATAGTTTGTCAACGAATTATAATAGATAACTCAATTACTTCTCAAGATGGACAAGTTTCGAGGAACGGCTCCCAAGTGGGGACGATCACATCCCCTTAATCTCCTTTGTTTATCACTACCAAAGTTTCTGATTTCTCATAGACCAAGCGTGAAGGGGGGGTTTGTTTGTTATATTATCTTTTGAGCTGGGCGCACTCATGCCAGTTCCTCCTCGTATTATGGGTTTGCAGTTTAGACATGAAATCCCGGGGTAAAACTTGTCCAACTTAAGAAGATCATGAATTACCTAGTACTTCCTCATGAGCTAAACAAGAGGCACAAAACAGAAGATTTTGAACATTTAAGGATAACACATAAATTCTATACTGATAGGAGTGGTAGTAGAATACCACGAATAGGAAGGTATGGTGGAATCATATGGAAGGTATTGGTTTCAGGGTATGGATGCACAAGCAGAAATCGACTTGGCAAAGAGTTTGGCTAGAAAAGGCTTTGAGAGAACAAACCATTGATGCTAACTTAGATGCAAAACATATAAAGCATAAACATGAAGGTAAGCATAACACATCAAGTTGTCTTCCTTGTCAACATAACACTTCAAGCATAATAACATAAAGGTTTTGGCTATGTCGCTACTTGGAAAAACATGCATGTTGTCAAGACCAAAGCTATGTTTGCCAAAATTAAATAAAGTTTTCAAAGATATACCTGATATAAGGTCAATACTCCCCATAAGAATCATCATATAAGGTTGATTGCATGAAGAGAATACCGAGTGCAGCGAAGAAACCAATAGACTTCTCATTAATATTCCATCATAGACGACTCCACACTCACGGATACAACCTCTCCACAGAAGGAGTGATATACCTTAATGCAAACACCTATTTCATATAATAACTTCCCTAGACATGATACGACTCTACTTGACTCTAAAAGACTAAGATAAAGATAAAGATACCGGGCACTCCCCCAAGCTTGGAACAAGCTGAGGGGATGCCATTACCCAAGGAGATTTACTCCTCATTGTTGTTGTTGTTGTTGTTGTTGTTGATGTAGTCATGGACGAAGCGCTTCCATGGTAGAGGTTCCCCGGTCCCATGAGAGGCTTCAGTCTCCAAGATCCTGCTTCCAACACCTAAACCCATGCGCATAAACTTTAGTTCATACTCACAGTTCTGGTTGTGCAGATCATAGATCTGCCCTTGGAGATCATCAATTCTTTCTTCTGCCGCGGTGATGCTTGACCATATCCCCTTCATCTCCTTCTCGTAGAACGTCTTTAACTCGTTGATGAGGTCGAAATTGGCTTCAACACCCCGATGAACCATCTTCTTGCACTAGAAGACTTCTTGCTCCATCTCTTCTAGCCTGGCCTCGATGCTCCCCTCCTTGGTAGGTTCCTTTAGATCTTCTTGGTGAAGGACACCATCCTCCAACTGGACGGTTCGAGGATGGTTCTTAACCTGAGCAAGGTAAGGGTTGATGACGTTGACGACGAACTTCTCCTTGGGGGAACTTGGGGAAGCCATGGCACCTAGGTCTAGCTAAAAGATTTCCTGGCAGAAAAATCTCGAGAAGAAAACACATGAAATCGCGAGATACGGTGCCGGGACTATCCGGGCAAATATATAGCAAAAATTTCTGCAACAATAGGAAGGTAATGAGCCAAAGTGGAGTCGGAGACGGGCTCCGGGGTGGCCAGGCGGCCACCCGGCGCGACCAGTAGGTAGGCCGCGCCAGGGGGGGCGCCTGGGCCCCCTAGCTCCTCTCCGGCTCTAATTAGGCTCTGAATTTTCTATATTTTGCAAAAACTCGTAATCTGGAACTTTTATGACGGTTTTGCGATGTTTCCTTACCGTAATACATACATTTTATTATTCTGCTTCCGCTGGAGTCTGAAACGAGGCTGTGATGGCTTCTCGCTCCTCGTTGGTTACCCCAAGTGGAAGGTTTGATGTAGAACAACGGCAAGTTTCCCTTAGCGAAGATGCTAAGGTTGAGTATCGAACCAGTAGGACTCAAGAGATACAAGTAGGTGGTAAAGTGAACAATGGCGCCGTTCACAACCGAGGTTGCTAACTTCACCTGGACCTGCACACAGATACAAATAACTTTGCTCCCAACGAGTTCAGAGGAGTTTTCAATTCCTCTGGCCTTGTTGTTTACAAAGGATAAAACGCACGGGATAATAATGATAGTGATAGCAAAGGAAAAGTAAATACTGAAAGTAAATTGGTAGTTGGAACAATGATGTGAATATGGACCGGGGTCCCGTGATTTTCACTAGTGATGTCTCTCTCCCAAAATACGATAAAAGTGCTAGCGAGGTAAACAAATCACAGTTGGGCAATTGACAGGATTATGAAGGCACCGCAATGCTAACTATGCTGCAAAGAAAGGAAGGGCTCAAAAGCAATGGGCAGTACGCCAAGGTAAGTAGACCGAAATCCATCTGCATCTACTACGAATCATCCACCTTGAGATATCTATCCAGAACATCTCGCTGGTATTAAGTTGCGAATCCCACCCAAAGTGTAAACTCAAAGCAACAGACAATTACATTAAAAGAACTTTGCGTAAAGTAAACAATCCTTGCACCCGCAAGTACACGCACCGTTGTTTTATCCCTGGTGGCAACAACACATCCTCTATTCTCATGTTTCTGTCACTCAAGCTAGACATCATGGGGCTGAACCCACAATCGAGCATAACGCTCTCTCTTGGAGTTGCAAATAAAATACTTGGCCAAAGCAAATACCGCAACGGAGAACATGCAAGAATTTACTCAAGAACAAAATATAAAAGAGAAACACCAAATATATTAATCATCACAATCTGAACATAGTCTCATAATCCATCAGATCCCAACAAACTCAGCATAGCAACAACAGAAATTACATAGATGCCTCAATCATGTGAGGCAGCTCACGAGGACTCGAAAGTGGAAGCACAAAAGAGGGAGAGATAGATCACATAGCTACTGGTCACGGACCCATGGTCCAAGGGGAACTACTCACGGTACATATGGGAGGCGTCCATGGCTATGGATGGTCTCCCGGAGGGGGTAGCTTCTCCCTGCAGGGTGCCAGAGCAGCTTCTCCAGGCAGCCCCGATCTTGAAACGGCGGCGGCGGCGGAACAGAGGCGAGATCGCGAAAGAGGAGTCTATCTTAGGGGTTTCCGTCACGGGGGGTAAATATAGGCGAAGGGGGGCATCGAGGGGACCCACCAGGCAGCCAGGAGGCCTCCTGGCGCGGCCTAGGGTGGGGCCGCGCCAGGTACCCGCCTGGACTCCTGGTGGTGGCCCCCCTTCGCTTCTTTGGTGTTTTCGGAAGCTTCCGTGTCGCTGATTTTTTATCTGATTTTTTCGGATTTTTTGGAGCACTTTTAATGGCCGGAAAACCTGAAATACAAAAACAGCAGAAAATAGCAACTGGCAGCTGGGTGCACTGAGTTAGTAGGTTAGTTCAAATAGGTTCAAAAGTGTATGAAAGTTCAAGCAAAACATGGCAAAGTCACAAAAAACATGCATGGAGCAAGCAGAAATTATAGATACGTTTGGGACGTATCAACATCCCCAAGCTTAATTCCTGCTCGTCCTCGAGTTGGTAAATGATAACAAGCATAATTTCTATGGTGACATGCCACACAACCAAATAAGGACTTTGAAGTAATGCAATCAAAGCATGCAATTCAATTCAAGTCTTAACAAGCAAGAGTCTATATTAGCATTGACACAAGCAACAAAAGAACAAAAGGTACAAGAGCTCTTGCTGTCCGTGACTCGAATGTCTCCAAATGGTGTTTGCGTGCAAGCAAGGGACTGGGAAGAAAGAGAAAAAAGGTTGTTGAGAACAACTATCTACTAAAGTTTCACACTTGGTGTCCTTTGGATTCTTATCTGGATTCGTCCCCAGGCCACTAGTCAGGTACAAGTCAAACTGATCCACTCCCTTTCGATATTTTGATCACTCATGCAATGGATGAGCGTGAGCAAGAAAGTTGACACCTAAAAGGCGAAACAGAAAGAAGGTGGAGGAGGAAGACAAAAAGGTGTGAAAGGCTCACATCAATGAGGACAATCATAGGCGAGAGAAAGCCATATGATAGATATGATGTGAGGAGTAGGGATTGCCATACAACAGATGCACATGTGAGCTAAAAGCTCTCCAAGGGAACTAGTGGGAGTGCATCTAACTCGCTTGCTCAAGAAGACCTAGAGGTCGTTTGAGGAGGCTCATCATTGGAATATACAAGCCAAGTTCTATAGTGTGAAGGGTCCCCACATAGCTGTATGCATAATGATGATCTCTATGGAGTACAAGGGATAGAAGATGAAGTACTAGTGTGGATCTCTCAAAAGGAATAGTAGTATGCCCCCTTATCTCTTTTTTATTTTTCTCTCTTTTTTCTATTTTTTTGTGGCCTCAATGGCTCTTTCTATTTAACTCTCATTCGTCCTCTTTGGGATCTTTTGATTTTGTCCTCTTTGGGATCTTTTGATTTTGTCCTCTTTGGGATCTTTTGATTTTGTCCTCTTTGGGATCTTTTCCTCACTTTAGGGGCAATACTCTATATTTTACAAGAATATAGGAGATCTTTCACACTTTACAAAGGTACTCACATAAAGAAAATGTAACTATCATGAAGTATGCAAATGTATGCCTCTGCCAGTGTAGCAGGATATGCAATGATACTAGCGCGTCATGTAGCAATGTTTAGGGCAAGGCCCAACTATCATGCGGCTCATCGATCAAGCAAGTAGCATGTATGACATGAAGATCAAGTCATGAGAAGGTGGATGTTGCATGACAATGTATCTCAGAAAGGCTATGGAAATGCCTTGTAGGTAGGTATGGTGGCTGTTTTGAGGAAAGATATAAGGAGACTTATGATGAAAGAGCGTATCGTGCCAAGGGTTTGGATGCACCGGCGAAGTATGCGCCAACTCTCGAGGTGAAAAAGGGCAATGCACAGTACCGAAGAGGCTAGAAAAAGTATAGGTGGGTGGAAGTGTCAACTTTCGAATACTCACATTACTCCGAAGAACTCATGCACTTATTATCGGTAACTCTCAATCTAATCAGGAGGTTCACAAAGAGACAGGTACCCCAAGGAGGAGTGTATGGGGGTTTGGTTATCCTTGCGCATCCTCGACTCATGGTACGTGAGTGTACTCTAATATTCGAACCCTCCAGAGGTTAGTGATCCATCTAGTAGCTAGAGTTCTCAACATGGTTTTTTTTTGGTTTTCGAAAAACACACGGATTGCCCAAAATACGACATCTATCACTAATAGGCAAGATCTCTTGACACCATAAGTTCAACCATTACTCTAGTCAATACCTCAAAACTATTGCAAGTTACTACTACAAAGAGAACAACAACTTTAACTACCTACTTTCAGTCAAGACACAGAACTAAGTGCAACAGGCAAACTCTCTAACAAGATAAAACATGCAACCTATAGAAATTTCAACCTAAGACAAAAGAAAAGCTCTAGAAAAACTAAAGCACTACAACTAAACAGAACAACAACTAAGAAAAGAAAAAGAACAACTCACAGATAAAAGAATAAACATGCAATCCTATGAGGAGTTCTAGTTCAAGCGGAGCGTGAATCTCTCCCACACAAAAGAGTAAGTAAGCTGGGATCTAAATTGTTACTACAACAAACAAAGCTAGATAAAACTAAAAACGAAACAAAACCTAAGAGCGAGACGCTCCAAGAAAAGCACATAACGCATGAAGTGATAAAAATATAGTGCAACGAGGGACAAACTGATGATTGTTGATGGAGAAGGGGATGCACGGGGGCATCCCCAAGCTTAGACGCTTGAGTCTCCTTGAATATTTGTTGGGGATGCATGGGGGCCTCCCCAAGCTTGAGCGCTTGACACTCCTGAATCTTCTTTCATCATCTTCCATCGCACACTTGAAAACTCACTTCATACATAACTCATTGTAGACTGATTAGAGAGGTTAGTACCCTAATAAAATAATTTTTCCTCTACCGCAAATAAAGATTTCCAGGAAGAGCTACTGTTTCTCAAGATTTCCAAAAAGTTTTTGCAAATAAAAAGCAAGCTTAAGGTTTGCAAAAGTAAGGAGAGACAAAACGTGGCAGAATCTGTGAAAAAGAGAACAACATATAGAAACGAATTTTTTAGGGATACTTATGCAACTCAAATCAAAAAACTCAGAACAGACGAAAGTTTCGTAATTGTATAGAGCACACAGTGTAAAAAGTTCAGCTCAAAAAGATGAACTGGGATTTTTCTGGAATTTTTCTAGTCACGAGGACAGAATCTGTTTTCTGGACAGCATGTCACAACTTCCACTTCCCTTGCCGTATGAGGCTAAACTTGGCACAAAGCTTGAAAAATAAAGATACAATGATGTTGCTACAGTAGTAACAATCATCAAGACCACTAAAAACATAACAAAAGCAAAAAGAAAAACCTAAATTCGTTGTGGGCTGCCTCCCGAAAGCGCTTCTTTAGAGCCATTAGCTAGGCTTAAAGCAGAAGAGCAAGTCTTTTCAAGAGAATAACTAGCCCGTGTGACGGACTCAAAAGGTAACTTAATATTTTTCCTAGGGAAATGATCCATCCCTTTTTTGAGAGGGAATTGGAATTTGATAGTTCCCTCTTTTATGTCAATGATAGCACCATTTGTGCGAAGAAAAGGACGTCCCAAAATAATTGGACAAGAGGGCTCACACTCAATGTCCATAATAGTAAAATCAACGGGAACATAATTGTCATTGACAATGATAAGAACATCGTCGATCTTCCCCAAAGGTTTCTTTACGGAAGAATCAACAAGACGAACACCAAAAGAACAAGGATCAAATGGTTTCAATTCAAGCATATCATACATTCTTTTGGGCATAACAGAGGTACTTACTCCAACATCATAAAGAGCATAACAAGAGAAGTTATTCAATTTAATTTTTATCATAGGATCCCAACCATCTTCTAGCTTCCTAGGTATGGAGGCTTCTAGTCTAAGCTTCTCCTCCCTAACTTTGATTAGAGCATTGGTGATATGCTCTGTGAAGGCAAGATTAAGTGTGCTAGTGTGGGGTTCTCTAGACATCTTGTGTAGGAAACCAATAACTTCAGGTAAAGTGCAGTTGTCAAAGTCTAAATCACTACTATCTACCAAGGAAGTAGTGATATTATTTAAGCTCACTTGTTTAAAAGCCTCTATGTTCATAGAGTTTTCTTCTTCTAAGACTGAGGTGGTAGCATCACCATTGATAGGTCCAGTGGGACTAGGGGTGTGATGGGTGCTAACAGTTTGGACATCCTCAACTACTTGGATAGTGGCTACTGTGTGGTAGGTAGGAAGGCTCTTAATTCTCTCTTCTTCCTCCTTTTCTCTAGCCCATCCCTCTTTAAGTTTAGCCATCATCCTAATATTTTCATTGATTTGTAACTGGATAGCATTAATAGGAGTGACCTTACTCTCCTCAAGGGGAGAGGTTCTAATTTTTAACATCTCAACATCAAGGGCTAAGTTGTCTACCTTCAAACAAAGATTATCTAATATAGCTAGTTTTTCTTCCACATTCTTGTTGAAGGCTTTTTGGGTAGTGATAAAGTCTCTAAGCATACTCTCTAGTTCTGAAGTGGAGTTTCTGGTGGTAGGATAAGTGTTGTTCCCATAGTTGTTGGATGGGAAAGGCCTAGGATTGTTGCTACCAAAGTTACTCCTATAAGCATTATTATTGAAGTTGTTTCTAGAGATAAAATTGACATCTACTTGCTCCTGAGCAACCAAAGAATTTAAAGGAACGTCTTGAGGATCAATAGAAGGTTGCTTGGTAAGTAGAGACATGATAATGTCAACCTTTTCATTTAAAGAGGAGATCTCCTCGACAGAATTTACCTTCTTACCAGTTAGAGATCTCTCGGTGTGCCATTGCGAGTAGTTCAGCATCATCTCATCAAGTAGCTTTGTGGCAGCACCAAGCGTGGTTGACATAAAAGTTCCTCCCGCGGCCGAATCTAACAGGTTCCGCGAGGTGAAGTTCAAGCCTGCATAAAAAGTGTGGATAACCATCCAGGTAGTAAGTCCATGTGTGGGGCAGTTCTTGACAAGCGTCTTCATACGTTCCCAAGACTGGGCAACGTGTTCATTATCCAATTGCCTGAAATTCATTATGTTACTTCGTAATTGAATAATTTTAGCAGGGGGATAGTACTTCCCTATAAAAGCGTCTTTGCATTTACTCCAAGAATCGATACTGTTCTTGGGCAAAGATTGTAGCCACTCCTTGGCTCTTCCTCTCAAAGAGAAAGGAAAAATCTTCAGCTTGACGATGTCTCCATCCACTTCCTTGTACTTTTGCATGTCGCAGAGCTCGATAAAGTTGTTTAGGTGCAAGGCAGCATCTTCTCCTGCTCCTAAGAATTGATCTTTCATAACAAGGTTAAGCAGAGCAGGTTTAATCTCATAAGAAGGTGCTGAAGTGGCAGGTGGAGCAATAGGAGTGCAGATAAAGTCACTATTGTTGTGACTAGTGAAGTCACACAACTTTGTGTTTTCATTGGAACCCATAGTAGCAGCAGGTATTTTTGGTATTTTTGATTAAGGACACAAAAGTAAAAACTGAAGGGTAAACTAACAAGACTAAAAAGCAAAGGTAAAAGATAGTGTGCAACTCCCCTATCTTGTAGACTTGAGTCCCCGGCAACGGCGCCAGAAATTTTCTTGATGGCTTCTCGCCCCTCGTTGGTTACCCCAAGTGGAAGGTTTGATGTAGCACAATGGCAAGTTTCCCTTAGCAAAGATGCTAAGGTTTAGTATCGAACCAGTAGGACTCAAGAGATACAAGTAGGTGGTAAAGTGAACAATGGCGCCGTTCACAACCGAGGTTGATAACTTCACCTGGACCTGCACACAGATACAAATAACTTTGCTCCCAACGAGTTCAGAGGAGTTGTCAATTCCTCCGGCCTTGTTGTTTACAAAGGATAAAACGCACGGGATAATAATGATAGTGATAGCAAAGGAAAAGTAAATACTGAAAGTAAATTGGTAGTTGGAACAATGATGTGAAGATGGACCGAGGTCTCGTAATTTTCACTAGTGATGTCTCTCTCCCAAAAGACGATAAAAGTGCTAGCGAGGTAAAAAAATCACAGTTGGGCAATTGACAGGATTATGAAGGCACCGCAATGCTAACTATGCTGCAAAGAAAGGAAGGGCTCAAAAGCAATGGGCAGTACGCCAAGGTAAGTAGACCGAAATCCATCTGCATCTACTACGAATCATCCACCTTGAGATATCTATCTAGAACATCTCGCTGGTATTAAGTTGCGAATCCCACACAAAGTGTAAACTCAAAGCAACAGACAATTGCATTAAAAGAACTTTGCGTAAAGTAAACAATCCTTGTACCCGCAAGTAAAAGCACCGTTGTTTTATCCCTGGTGGCAACAACACATCCTCTAGTCTCATGTTTCTGTCACTCAAGCTAGACATCAAGGGGCTGAACCCACAATCGAGCATAACGCTCTCTCTTGGATTTGCAAATAAAATACTTGGCCAAAGCAAATACCGCAACGGAGAACATGCAAGAATTTACTCAAGAACAAAATATAAAAGAGAAAAACCAAATATATTACTCATCACAATCTGAACATAGTCTCATAATCCATCAGATCCCAACAAACTCAGCATAGCAACAACAGAAATTACATAGATGCCTCGATCATGTGAGGCAGCTCACGAGGACTCGAAAGGGGAAGCACAAAAGAGGGAGAGATAGATCACATAGCTACTGGTCACGGACCCATGGTCAAAGGGGAACTACTCACGGTACATACGGGAGGCGTCCATGGCTATGGATGGTCTCCCGGAGGGGGTAGCTTCTCCCGGCAGGGTGCCGGAGCAGCTTCTCCAGGCAGCCCCGATTTTGAAACGGCAGCGGCGGCGGAACAGAGGCGAGATCGCGAAAGAGGAGTCTATCTTAGGGGTTTCCGTCACGGGGGGTAAATATAGGCGAAGGGGGGCATCGAGGGGACCCACCAGGCAGCCAGGAGGCCTTCTGGCGCGGCCTAGGGTGGGGCCGCGCCAGGGACCCTCCTGGCCTCCTGGTGGTGGCCCCCCTTCGCTTCTTTGGTGTTTCCGGAAGCTTCTGTGTCGCTGATTTTTTATCTGATTTTTCCGGATTTTTTGGAGCACTTTTAATGGCTGGAAAACCTGAAATACAAAAACAGCAGAAAACAGGAACTGGCAGCTGGGTGCACTGAGTTAGTAGGTTAGTCCAAATAGGTTCAAAAGTGTATGAAAGTTCAAGCAAAACATGGCAAAGTCACACAAAACATGCATGGAGCAAGCAGAAATTATAGATACGTTTGGGACGTATCAGGATGCAACATATTCTTCATGAGTTGTTGTGTGTATTATATTTACATCAATGTTGACGGGATCTCCCGCCATGTAATTCTTGAGTCTTTGCCCATTCACAACTTGATGTTTGGTGCCATCAAAATTATTAATCTTGATTGCACCTGACCGGTAAACTTCTTCGATATGAAATGGTCCTTCCCATCTGGAAAGTAATTTACCTGGAGAAAACCTGGAACGAGATCTAAACAACAAAACTTTATCACCAACATTAAATTCACATTTCAGAATCCTTCTATCATGCCACTTCTTTACCTTTTCTTTAAACATTTTAGCACTCTCGTAAGCTTCACTTCTCCACTGATCTAGAGAAGTCAAGTTCATGAGGCGATTTTCATCAGCTAACCTTGGGTCAGCATTAAGCTCTCTAACAGCCCAGAAAGCTTTGTGTTCTAATTCTAATGGTAAATGGCAAGCCTTGCCATAGACCATCTTATACGGGGACATGCCCATGGGGTTTTTGTAAGCAGTTCTATACGCCCACAAAGCATCTCGTAGATTCTTTGACTAGTCCTTCCTAGAACTGTTAACTGTCTTTTGCAAGATCAACTTGATCTCTCTATTGGTGAGCTCAACTTGCCCACTAGTTTGAGGATGGTACGGTGAAGCAATTCTATGATTGACATCGTACTTGGCTAAAGCTTTCTAAAAGCTCCATGCGTGAAGTGTGATCCTCCATCAGTCATGAGGTACCTAGGTACACCGAACCTAGGTAAAGTTACATCTTTGAGCATTTTCAAATATGTTTTGTGATCAGCACTCTCAGTGGGGATTGCTTCAACCCACTTGGTTACATAATCAACAACTACTAAAATGTGAGTGTACTTGTTTGAAGGAGGAAAAGGACCCATAAAATCAAAACCCCAGCAACCAAAAGGCTCAATTACTAGTGAGTAATTCATAGGCATATCATTCCTCCTACTAAAATTACCAACTCACTGACACTTATCACAAGATAAAACATAATTTCTAGCATCTTTAAAGAGAGTAGGCCAATAAAACCCTGATTGGAGAACCTTATGTGCGGTCCTCTCGCCGGCGTGATGTCCGCCATAGGGACTGTCATGACATTTCTTGAGAATGTCCTTCTGCTCATGTTCCGTATACATCTTC
Source organism: Bromus sterilis (assembly GCA_950022295.1). Classification (NCBI taxonomy): domain Eukaryota; kingdom Viridiplantae; phylum Streptophyta; class Magnoliopsida; order Poales; family Poaceae; genus Bromus; species Bromus sterilis. Next base: position 16,014,571 of record OX465596.1, read on the forward strand.
TCACGATCCCGCCCGGACCTTCTTTGAAAAGATGAGGGTCATCTTCTCAATAATCGCTCTTCTTCAAATCCTGAAAGGCTAGCATTGATAATGACATGATATATTTTCTTTTCATCTAAATAGGCATACTTGAGCGTATCGGGCAATGGTTTGAGGTCAAACACCGGGTCTTCTTTTGGTTGCGCTAGGATCCCCAAAGGCTCAACTGGAAGGTTGTGCTTCAGGATAGCAGTTTTTCTTGTGAATATTTCGTCTAACTCATTTCTTTCCTGCATATGCATATCATTCTTGTGGTCTTCCATATATTGCTGCAAAGGATCATTAGGAGGAATAGTAATAGAAGCAATATTTTCAATAATTTTATCATCACTAAGTAAATCAGTACCACGAGGTTGCTTGGAAAATTTAGAAAAGTTAAATTCATATGGCTCACCATCGAATTCAACAGAAACTTTACCTTTTTTACAATCTATAATAGCACTACAAGTGCTGAGGAAAGGTCTACCAAATATAATAGGGCAAAAACTATCTTGCACTGAACCAAGTACGAGAAAGTCGGTAGGATACTTCACCTTTCCACATTAGGACTTCAACATCTCTCACAATACCAATGGGAGAGATAGGGGGCTGTTTGGTTCCCAGCCAAAGCTTGACACGCCTAACCTTAGTCATGCCACAACATCTTTGGCTTGTGTTTGGTTCATTTCCACACTTGTGGCTTGCCACACTTTACTAGTACTATGGTCCACATGTCATAGACTTATTTTTTTGCCACACCTTGCCACACTTTGTGGTGGCCATTTTGTTCACCACACTTTTGTGGCAGCCACACTTTGCCTAAGTTTAGTTGTGGCAAAATTAGTAACAATCCAAACAGCCCCATAGTTTCTTTGTTTGCTAGATAAATAGTAACATCAATCTCTTCAAGTTCACAGGGTCAAATCTCACCCATGATCTCCTGATAGAGTGAATAAGGAATAGCGCTAGCATTGGATCCCAGATCGCAAAGCCCGTAATAGTTGTGATCTCCTATTTTGACAGATACAACTGGTGTACCTGAAATTGGGCTCTTATTCTTGGCTGTGATAATGTTAGTTGAAACAACACAAAAATATATCTTGGAATCTGAAACATAATTAGTAACTAAATCTTTAACCATCGCAACTTGAGGATCGACCTTAATCAGGTCCTCAGGTTCGTCAGTGCTCCCTCATCCTTGTAGGAAAAGGGGGCTTTTCATAAAAAACTGCAGGCAGAATAGGGTCAACAACATGAATATCAACAGGTAACTCTTTAAAGGGTTTATGATACTGATCCTTCTCCTCCTTAGAAGAGTCAATGTGAGAGGCAAAGTTCTTACAAAAATCAATCATAAGCTGGGAATCAAGACCAATCTTAGAACAAAAGGTATTTAAATAATCATTTTTCACATAGCTCTCAATGTAATCATGCTCATAATTTATAGCAGGTTCAATACCTTTATCGATTTCCCAGTCTTCAGTATTCTTCTGGATCCTCTCAATGAGATCCTACTTTTCTTCGATGCTTCTTGTTTGGAATACCCCGCTAGAGGAGGCATCCAACATCTCCTTATCCTGACGAGAAAGCCTGGCATAAAAATTTGTAATTATAATATCTTTGGGGAGTTCATGGATAGGACATTTGAACATTAGGGATTTAAGTCTCCCCCAAGCTTGAGCGATGCTCTCTCCGTCGCGAGACCAAAAGTTGTAGATGTAGTTCCTGTCTCAATGAATTTCATGAAGAGGGTAAAACTTTGTATAAAAGAGAGACATAAGCTCTTCCCATTTAAGTAGATGTGAGTTATCGAGGAGCTTATACCAATCCGAAGCTTTACCTATATGTGATATGGAGAATAATTTCATCATGATGTATTCCAGTGACACACCTGCAAGCTTAAATAATGAACATAGTTGTGATAAATATAGCAAGTGTTCACCTGGATGTCTATCTCCTGCATAACGATTAGATAAGACGTAATTGATAATACCCGATGGTATTTTGTAAGGCACAATTTCCGTAGGGGTAGGAGTTGTTGGGGATCGGCGCAGAAAACAAAATTTTTCCTACCTACGAGTCCCGAACCTAAGATCTATGTTATGCTGATGTATGTAACGGAAGGAATCGGTGTTCATACCTTTGAAGACCGAAAGAGGGAAACGTTCCTCGAACGTGGTTGGCGTAGACTCCGATCCTACGACCTCTGAAAGTCCAAGTATGTGATCAGAGGGGGAGGGGGTGAATGATCACTTCAAAATTTTCTACTGAAAGTATTGAAGTGAAGCATAAGCAGTGCGGAATAGCGAAGAATAACTGGAAGTGAAACTAAATGCAGTGAATCAAAACACATTGAAGCATAACAGTGAAGCAAATGCTATACTGAAGGTAAATGCTTGAAGTAAAACAAACTGGGACTCGGCGATGTTTGTTCGACCAGTTCACGCTCTGCAAAGCGCTACGTCTGGTTGGAGGGACTGGTGATTGAACACCTGGAGCAAATCTCTCTCCGTCCGTTGCTCCACTGCATCAAACTCCTTGAGCTTGATCAGTTCTTCACTCGTGGTTGATTATTGAGGAAATCACCGAAACCTTTGAAAAACTGGACTTCGAGGCGACAATTACTCTTCGCTCTCTGAAGTACAACTCTCTAACCGTCTAGGAGAATTGCAGTTCTCCAAGATAAAAAGGCTAGCAAGCTTTCACCTAAGTCATCTCAAATCTACTCAGATCAATGGGACTTAGGTTTCAGTATCTGTATTTTGGGTTTTGCTTCGGTGACGTTTTGGGGTTGCTCTCTTCAGTCTCTCTTGGAATGATCTCAGAGCAGCCACCCGCAAATGGAGGAGGGGGCGGCGTATTTATAGTTGGCGATCCCGAGGTGCGAAATGACCAAACTGACCCGAGGTGACAGCTTGACACGTGTCCACAACGGTCGGATTTGTCATCAATGCGCAACTTTACTTGAGGAACAAGTAAAGTTGACTCACGGACTTAGTTCTGCTTCAGTTGCCAAAGAACGAAGTCTTTGTTGCCGAAACTTAACTTAGTGCACATGAGATTTCTTCACTCAGGCTTCTCACTAGGTTTGGATTTGATCTGAGAATTTCTCAATGACTTCGGTATCCACAAACTAAATACCCCTCTTGATAGTACGGTTTCTCCTATGACTCAAGGAACCAAAAAAGAACTACACAAAAACATCTAAGTCTTGCGCCGTCTTCTTCATTTCCTTCAATGAGTAGAGCTTCAGGACACCTTCATTTTTGGGGGTCAACCTTCGTGATTAAGCTTCGCTCCGTGGGTTATGCTTCGATAACTTGAAGACCTTCCCTGAAGCTTTATCACATAGCTTGTCCTTTGAGGTGATGGAGTCATTCTCGGAGACGGTATCTGGCCGGATGGGTTCAGGCTCGTTGACGAAGAATACTTCATCAATCTTGTGCAGGGGAGGGATCTTCTGATTCGGGCGTTCCACTGAGTCATCACGAGAAAAGTGTCGCTGGAGGTGCGGATACTCTTTGTGGATGCGATCTTTACGAAGGCCTTTCACAGAGTTGAATTTCCGGAGTCCCTTCCAGGAATGTCGCTTGAGCACACGTAAGTACTGATTGTTGTTGAGTGCTATATTGCCAACACGGTTGATCTCATCAGCTAGAAACTGCATCTGGCGTTGATTTGCTTCAATAAAGTTGTCAAGCATTTGCTGCGTGCGAAGATTAACTTCAAAATGATGGCAGTCTTTCTGGAACGTCTTGGATAAGTTTCGCTCATTGACTTCATGGCGCACACCAACATATGTGACAAATGGATCATTGGGTTTCCTTAGCAAATCCAAGGAGTCACGCACTGGTGGGAGAAAAAGCTTCGGATGATGACGTGCCACGAAGTCTTCGTTCCAACCATAGTTACATACAACTTGCAGCCAGGGAGCATAGGGTTTCAGTGTGAAAGGTAGCTCTGCTGCATGAACCAAATTCCTAATGAAGCAATCCTCAAAGTCGAAGAGAAGGCCATGAGTGAGTTTCATAATAGCATGCCTTGTCTCTGGATAAAGATTCGATTCTTCCGAAGCTGTACTCAAAGGAATCAATGATTTTGACAGGATGAAGAACGAAGTCCTTGAAATGAAGTTCAAGTGCTTCGGGCGAATGTTTTGAGGAATATGGTTATCAGTGGCTTCAGGATCCAACAGAGTTGAAAATTCTTCTTCAGACAGATCAGGTTCAGCATGAATCTTTTCATGAACTCCAGAATGCCTAGGAATGTTGACAATTTCCATGAATTCGGCAGAGGACATCCTGAAGACTTTGCCTTGAATCATCCATTCTAGCGTCCATGAGCTGGGTTCATTGGCATCACCAGACACATAAAGGGTTGCATAGAATTGCTTGATGAGCTCTGAGTTGAAAGGAGTGCTCAACGCAAACAACCGAGTCAAATTCTGATTTTCAATAGTTTCGAGGACGTTTTGAAAGCAGGATGCAGTGGAAAGACTTCGCAAGTCCAGAAACTTGTGCCTAAACAGAACTCCTTGCTGGCAGAAGACTTTGGTGTATAAGACTTGTTGTTCAGCAGTCCAAAAACGAAGATCATCCGCCGTGCGGTCAGAAGCATAAGGACTAACACCAAAGAATCGATGGCGCTTCCTATGTTGTTCCAGGTTGAATTCCGGGCCATGCCTTGAAGAATAACCAGCACCCTTGAATATAGGAAAAGTTTCACGCGGGTAATTGGAGTCAAGCTGGGTATCTTGGCAGGGGCGCGAACGGTCACGAATTCTTTGCAGAGGAGCAAGTTGATTGGCTCTTGAAGGGCCAGCAGATTGAGCGACTACAAGCGCTTGCTCTTGCGACAGATTCAGAATTTGTACTTGTTCGTCTTCGTCATCATGTGCTTCGATGTCGGGCACATGTGCTTCAGACTCTTGAACTGTTCTGGTGGGGGAAAAATCTCGGGATACATGGGTTCTGGAGTGGGTTGGTGATGGAGCATTAGCTTCACGGGGAGGTGATGGAGGTGGTGCGGGAGAAACTGGTGGAGTGGGAATCCTTTGTGGTTCGGGGGTTGGAGCACGAATGGGTGTGGGAACTCGAGGTGGTATGGGTGTGGGGGTTCGTGCAGGCGTTGGAGTGGGGTTAGGAGCTCTTTGTGGTGGAGTTTGCTTGGGAGTGGTTCTGGTAGGAGGAGGTGTGGGAGTCTTGGTGGGTGGAGCTGAAGGCTTTGATGCGGGCTTGGATGGCTTTGGCTTCGGTGCAGGAGTGGGAACGGTTTCAGGAGATTCCGGGGGCTGTTCATCACTTGTATCCATGTCTGCGGCTGAGGCCAAAGTAACCTTGCGCCTCTTGGTGGTTTTCTTCTTCGGTGAGGGTCCTGTTTCCTTTGATGGTGCAGGCATAGGAGATGGTGGTGCAACAACAACACGTTCAGCTTCGGGCGAAGCCTTGCGTTTCCTTGAATCCCTTTCCATAATGGAAGCATTATGGGTCTTCACCATGTCATCAACAGCGGCCTTGACTTTGCCTTTGAAGATTTTGATATTGTCCTTGGTGGTGGAATTGACTTCTGTCACTTGTTGAAGCAATTTCAGGGCGTGCTGTTTGAATTCTTCATCAGGTTCTGATTCAGCTCGCTTCTGATAGTTGTGAATCTTTTTCATTTCAGCCCTGTCTCTTGAATGCAGATCCTTCAGCTGACTAATCATGGTGGAGATCATAGCTTCGATAGACCTGGAGATGTACACTTCTCCAATGTCAACAACATCAGGATCTTCAGCAGCACACTTCTCCCAAAGGGCTTCAGTGAAGCCCAACTGATCCGAGAGTTCGCCTTCATGTGAGTCAGGGAATGGATGGTCACTCTGACGATCAGCTTCAGCTTGAGCTTCAGGCAAAGATATGCCTTTCTGCTTCGTTGGAATAGCTGAGGGAGTCATATCAACTACGGGCTTCTTCTGACTTGCCCTAGCAGCTTTTTCAGCTTTCTTCGTCCTGAGACCTTCTAAAGAGGCCTTGCGTTTAGCTTCATGTTCAGCAAGCTGTTTAGCTTCAGCAGCAGCTTTTTCTTCGTTCTTAGCAGCTTCGGCGAGCTTGCGCTTCGTCTCAGCCTTCTCTGCAGCAATCTTGGCTGAGTCCAACTCCTTTTTCTGTCTGGCAGCATCCTCATCTGCCTTCTTCTTCTCAGCTGCGCTTCTGGCATGGATGTTGCGCTCAAGTGCCTCCGCGAGGTCTTTTTGTCTCAATTATTCTTTAGTGAGCTTGTGCTTCACTGAAGGGTTTGTTGCAGCAGACTGCTTGGGCTTCGTTGGTGCTGAAACCTTTGCAGGTTGTCTCTTGGCGGGGTCGTGCTTCTGCTTTGATCGCCTCTCAGAGTCGGGGGCATCAGCCGGTGGCTTGGAGGCCAAGGGCTTCGTGACAACCAAGTTGGAGAGATCAATGGTGGGACGAGCAGAAGGCTTGACCTTAGCAGCAGGTTTCTCTCCTAGCTTTTTCTTCAGTGGGATCTGAAGTCTTTGTTTCTTGGGGGGAGCAGGATCATCCGATTCGTCATCTGCTTCGAATTCTGATTCGTCGTCGGCAGCATTGGATTCATCCATGATGGAATCTTCCAGAGCAGCTTGCTCTAATCTGGCATGTTCTTCATCTTATGTTGTAGCATGGGGTGGAGAAGTAAATTTCTTCTTCAGCTTCTTCTTCTTCTTGCTAGGCCCTTCACCTTGGGCTTCAGCTTCAGCCAACTTGGCTGCCTTTTTCTCTTCTTTCAGCCTCTTGGCTTCAGCTGCAATTCTCAGTCGTTCTTTATCTTCTGGGTAATCATCTGGTGTCTTGAGGGTGTTGGGGTGAGGAAGCTTCGGTGGAACAGGGTAGTACAGGTGACGATTCTCTTCAGTGTACTGACTGCACATGGTTGAAGTGTACCGAAAGGGCGGACTGAAGGCAAACTGCATAGTCCACTTCCAGGTAGGGATTCTCTTGTACTTGTACCATCGAACAACCCATTACCTGCGAATGTTTTGCAAGAGGTTCTTGTGCTGATCCTTGGTCTCTTCAGGAGGTGTGTCATAACCCAGAGCAATGCAAATTGATTCGGGGATGCCTCTGGCGTTGTTGGTTTCCTTTGTTCTTCCTCCTTTCTTCTTCGGAGCAGTACGTTCTGCTTCGTTGATGTGATCAAGGTTTGGTGACTCATTTCCGAAGTCTAACTCATCAGACATCCTGTGAAAAGCATAAAGGTAGCGAGCGAAAAGGCGAGTATGGAATGAGCACCAGAAAAAGTTTCGATCCAAAAACACTTTTGACAAGAGATTCAGTGAATAGTTTTGGGTAAATATTCTGGTCTGTTCTGAGCTAGGCTTAACCTCACAGAAACCCTAACACAGAACAGATAGATACTAACCCTAACTTATAACCTGAATCGAGGAGGAAACCTTGACTAGCAGAAACAGGTTTCGCAACGGTGCAACGATCCAACGGATCAAGGAAACCTACGGAAATCATCCAAAAACAAACAAACTATGAACTCGGATCCAATCTGGAAACAGAAGAACACAAGAGATGAAGATTGGACCGAGGCTTGGCGTACCCTAACTCGGTGGCGTCAAGCTACTACGGCGGCGAAGAGCGGAGAGGATGTGCTCGTCGATGGCGTGAAGTCCATGGCGGCGCTCTTCCGGCAGTGAAGCGGCGAGAGCGGCGACGGAGACGAGGAGCTCGGCGGCGCTCGAGAGAGAGAGGTTTCCGGGGAGATGCGAATGAGGAGGTGGGACGGCTTCGCTGAGGTGGGAGGCCTTATATAGGCCGGTCTGACAGGAGCTGTCAGATCAGATCGAACGGCCCCCAGCGATTGACTCTCCGGATTCTACGGCGAGGATCTCGTGGCGAATCGCAAGAAAATCTCAACGACCCGGATTTGATGGGATCTCAACGACCGAAGAATATGTCCTCGACTTGAGTAAAACTTCGATGGGAATTGGAAGCATTTGATTCGGAACTCAATGATGTTCGAAGCAAATGTTTTCCGTTTCAATTGTGCTCAACCATTTTGGACAGACAGAATAAGAAAGAAAAAGAATAGAAAGGGTAGGGTCCGAAACTTATCACCTCGAAGAAAAACCAAACGAAGCAAAAGGTGATAAGCATAGAGGACTAAATCCAAATGAAATAAGATAAAGAAAGCGAAGCAAAAACAGACAACGAAACTGAATAGGTAAGTAACGAAGTAAATGAATATTTACATAAGTAAAAGGTTCGGTCTTACAGTACATGTCGTGAGTCCAATATATTGAGCTCACACCTTAACGTACAGAATCTTTTCTCATCCAATGGTTTCGTGAAAATGTCTGCCAGTTGATCTTCAGTTCTGACATGACTGATAACAATATCTTCACGCTGAACATGATCACGAAGAAAATGATGGCGAATGTCAATATGTTTCGTGCGAGAGTGCTGTACAGGATTGTGGGCAATTTTGATTGCACTCTCATTATCACATAGGAGAGGGATTTTCTTCACATGAATACCATAATCCTTCAGCGTTTGCTTCAGCCATAGAATCTGAGTATAGCATGACCCAGCAGCAATGTATTCAGCTTCAGCAGTAGATATTGAAACACAGTTTTGCTTCTTTGAAGCCCAACACACAAGTGATCTTCCAAGGAAATGACAAGTCCCTGAAGTTGAATTCCTATCCACACGATCACCAGCCCAGTCAGAGTCAGAATACCCAATGAGATCAAACTGAGATCCCTTGGGATACCATAACCCCAAGGTAGGTGTGTGAGCAAGATAACAAAGAATTCGCTTTACAGCGGTGTGATGTGATTCCTTTGGATTTGCCTGAAAACGAGCACAAATACATACTGAAAGCATAATGTCAGGTCTAGATGCGCAAAGATATAAAAGGGATCCAATCATAGACCGGTATTTCTTCTGGTCGAAGGCTTTGCCCTTCTCGTCTGCGTCTAAGAAGCCATTGGTAGGCATAGGCGTCTTAATGGTTTTGCATTCAGTGAGACCAAACTTCTTCAGGCAATCCTTGAGTTATTTTTCTTGTGAAATAAAGGTGCCATTCTTCTGTTGACGGATTTGAAGTCCAAGGAAGAACTTCAATTCACCCATCATAGACATCTCATATTTCTTCGACATCATTTTGGCAAATTCTTCGCTGATTTCAGTGTTAGTGCATCCAAAAATGATATCATCTACATATATTTGACATACAAACAAATCACCATTATAAGATCGAGTGAAAAGTGTTGGGTCAGTGGTTCCTGGTTTGAAGCCTTTCTTCAGAAGGAAATCCTTCAATGTGTCGTACCAAGCACGAGGTGCTTGCTTCAACCCATAGAGGGCCTTGTGTAACCTGTACACCATGTCGGGTTTCTTCGGGTCTTCAAAACCTGGAGGTTGCATAACATACACTTCTTCCTCGATATCTCCGTTAAGAAAAGCACTTTTCACATCCATTTGATAAAGCAGAATACCATTGAAATTTGCAAAAGCAAGCATAACACGAATGGATTCGAGACGAGCAACAGGAGCATAAGTTTCACCGAAATCGATACCTTCAATTTGGGTGTAACCTTGTGCTACAAGTCGTGCTTTGTTTCTTACCACTATACCATCTTCATCTTGCTTGTTGCGAAAAATCCACTTTGTACCAATGATGTTGTGCTTCGTGGGATCAGGTCTATCAACTAAGGACCAGACTTTGTTTCGCTCAAACTGGTTAAGTTCTTCGAGCATGGCACTTAACCAATCTGGATCCTTCATGGCTTCATCAAACTTTGACGGTTCTAACATGGAGACAAACGAAAAATTTCCACAGAAGTTATCCAAACGAGTAAGAGAGCGAGTTGTAGGACGACCTGGTTGATGAATTTCTTCAAGAATCGAGTCAACATCAATTCTTCTTCGAACTCGTGATAAGGTTGATTCATTTGCTTCAGGCTCAGCTTCTGCTTCAGGTTCTGCATTTCCTTCAGGATTTGCATTCCCTTCGTTCCTTTGCTCTTCTTCGTCCTGTTCATCATTTGCTTCAGGATGTTGATCTCCAGCGCCCCGGGCTATGTGTGGGAACATTGGACCATCATCATCCCTATTTGCTTGACTAGTGTTGGCTTCAACAGGGCGAATCTCTCCAATATCCATGGACCTGATCATTTCATCAAGAGGAGGTTCATCTAGATCATGAGGCAAATGCTCTTTTTGAGAGCCATTAGTTTCATCAAACCTCACATTCACAGTTTCCATAACTTTCCCAAAGTGAGAGTTATAGACTCTATAAGTATGAGAGTTTGAGCCATAACCTAAAAGGAAACCTTCATGTGCCTTAGGGGCAAATTTGGAGCTATGATTCATATCTCTAATGAAGCATGGAGCACCAAACACCCTAAGGTACGAAACATTTGGTTTGTTACCAGTGATAAGCTCATGTGAAGTCTTCTTCAGAAATTTGTGAAGGTAAACCTTGTTGATGATATGACAAGCAGTGTTAATTGCTTCGGCCAGAACCTAATAGGAGTCTTGTATTCAGCAAACATAGTTCTGGCCATCTCAATGAGAGTTCTATTCTTCCTTTCAACAACACCATTCTGTTGAGGTGTATAAGCAGCAGAGAACTCATGAGTAAAACCATGATCATCAAGAAATTCTTCAATACGAGTATTTTTGAATTCAGTTCCATTATATCTTCGGATATGCTTCAGAGATAATTCATATTCTGTTTGAGCTCTCTTGGTGAATGACTTGAAGATTTCAACAACTTTGCTCTTGTCATCCAAAAAGAAAACCCAAGTATAACGAGAGAAATCATCAACAATAACTAGACCATGTTTATTTCCTCCCCTGCTTGCATAATTTTGAGGACCAAAGAGATCCATATGAAGCAATTCAAGAGGACGAGTGGTAGTCATGATAGTCTTCGCTGAATGATGTTTCTTCATAATTTTACCAGCTTCACAAGCACTGCAGAGACGATCCTTGTCGAATTTAACTTCGCTAAGGCCAATAACATGATTCTTCTTCACTAAATTATGAAGATTTCTCATCCCTGCATGACCAAGTCTTCGATGCCATAACCAACCAGATGAAGCTTTTGCCATTAAGCATGTGGATACAGCAGGGACCGAAGAAAAATCAACAATGTATAAGTCTCCTTTTCGGTAACCCTCGAAGACAAACGCATAGTCATCCTGTGAAAAGACAACACAACGCGAAGCAGAAAATAGAACAAGCATACCCATATCGCATAACTTCGAAATAGACATTAGATTATATCCAAGGGATTGGACTAGCATAACCTTGTCAATGTGCTTATCTTTCGATATGGAAACCTTACCGAAACCTAAAACTTTACCCTTGTTGTTATCACCGAAGGTAATGTACTTCTGAGAAGAGTGAGATAATTTTTCTTCGGTGAATAACTCCTTGTCTCCAGTCATATGATTTGTGCAACCACTATCCATGACCCATTCGGATCCACCGGAGACATAGCCCTGCAGAAGAATTAGTTCTTCTTAACCACCCACAATCGAGCAGGTGACTGAGAAGATGTTGAAGCACTGGTTGAAGAAATATTAAATCGAACAGGAGTGTATTGCTTCGGTGTACCATCAAGCACACCATAAATGTAAGTCCTCTGCGAATGGTTAGCATAAGAATGAGCATATGCAATCTTAGTATGATTATTATGAGGACGATAAGTATGACGACCAGTGCGATAGTATTGCTTCTGCGGAACATTTGATTCGGTCACCAGAGGATCATTTCTTGTTTCAAGAGAATAGAAATGATTCGGTGGTACCGAAGACTTTCCCTGCATGGTATGGTTAGCAGGCAGTTTTTCCACAAGTGCTTTCTGCACCCATATCTGCCTCTTATAGAAGCCATTCTTAGGAGGAGTACCAACATACTCAGCTGTAACCTTTCCCTGTTCATCTTTGATGAGCTTGTAGTCAGAGTCAAGTGATTCGTCTACAATGGCTTTGTTCATCTTGCAATCAAAACCTGAAAGGTTAGCTATATCAATGGGGTTCCCTTTCGCAAGGACCCAAACAGTCTTAGGATACTGCTCAGGTTCCCAATAGGTTCCATCAGGGTTTATCTTTCTTTCGAAACCAACACCTTCATTCCTGGGATTCCTGTGAAGGAGAGCCTTCCTCAGGATATCACAGAGATACTGGTGACCTTGCACACTCTTGAACATCCCTGTTTCAAATAAGTTTTTCAACCTAAGGAGTTCCTCGGTAACAACAGGGTTGTCCTCATCGGAGGCATTAGTATCATCAATAACAATAGGAGCTTTGCCTTTGGAATCAATTTTGCTTCGTTCCAAACAATCCAAACAAGGTGATTCAGTTTTATGATTTGCTTCAGAACCTTGTTGAGCCATGAGAGAGAGATTGACATTTTCCAACTCTTCATGAGCCTCTTTCAGTTTTTCGAGAGCCATTTTCCTCTGAAGAAATTCATAGGTGAGCTTCTCATAATCAACTGAAAGAAGATCATGCCGAGAGGATAATTCTTCAAACTTTTCTTTCAGAGCTTCATGCTCATTAGTTAAAGTTTGACCTTTCTCTATCTCATCGATCAACAGAGTTTCTGATTTCTTAATGGTTTTGCTTAGAGAATCAAGTTCATCTTGTTGGATTGAAGCAATTTTAGCAAGTTTAGCATAGCTTATCTTTGAATCACTGTCATATGAAGAACAATCAGAGGTATCATAGTTAGATTTCGATGAAGATACCTTCGCCTTGGCCATGAAGCAATATGCAGGAGATTCATCTTCACTACTGTTGTTGGTGAAGAATGAGCTCGAAGCTTTTACCGAAGCATCTGCTGAAGCGAATGCCAAACCAGCAACACCATCTGATTCGGATCCTGACCCAGACCTTGAACCTGAATGAGCTTCGGATCCAGAGGCTTCGTCTTCGGAGTTCATCTCCTTTCCCAGATAGGCCTTGGCTCGGTGAGAGCTGCTTCGACGAGATGAGTGAGTCTTCGATGAAGAACCCTCACGCTTCTTGTGATACTTCTTCTTGTCGTCATCAGAATCTTTCTTCTTATCTCTTCTCGAACTGGAATCATGTCTCTTGGATTCATAGCTTCTGGAAGATCTGTGGGACTTGGATGAGGAGTCTCTGAGCGAATGCTTTGCTTTGTTCTCAGCTTCCCACAAAGGACAATCAGCAATGTAGTGACCTGGTTTCTTGCATTTGTAGCAACAGTTGTCTTTTGATGGAGAGCTTCTTGAGGATGAACAGTGAGATGAGTGAGTGGAGCTTCTTGAAGAATAACTCTTTCTCGGTGAAGAAAAACCTTTTCTTTGGAAGCGATTGAAGCGTCTCATGATCAATGCCAAATCCTTCCCAATACTTGCAGGATCATCTGATTCGACACCTGAAGCAGAACTGACCTCGGGTGAAGAATGACATGAAGCTTTTGCTTTCAAAGCATGAGTTTTTCTTCGTGAACCATTTATGTCACGTTTCTCATCTTCTTCCATTTCAAAGGTAGTGAGTTGTGACGCCCCCAAAATCAATCCGTGTACAGTAATCATACACACAGGGTACACAGCTGAGATTAGGGTGCCACGGTGATAATATCACCGCACAACACTAAACACAAAAGGATAAACAAATATGTTACAATAGAGGGGGTCACGCGGACCCGAATACATAAGTCATACAAGCCATAATATCTGAGTACAGACATAGTTAGTCAAGTTTTGCCTTAAGAAGGCTAGCACAAATCACATCAGAGATACAGATCGAAAAGGCGGGGCCTCCTTCCTGGGATCCACCGAACTACTCCTGGTCAACGGGGAACTCGACGTCGTAGTAGGCGCCTCCGGGGTACTCCTGCTCCTGGGCTCCAACGTCGGCTGCAGCGGCCGATCAGGCAAAACAGTAAAGGAAATAAAGCAGGTGAGTATCTAGTATACCCGCGAGTCTTACGTCCGCTACTAAGCATTATGCATTGTATCAACGGAAAGAGGAGGCTGTATATAGTGGACTGTAAGATAGAAATCCAGAGCAAAGGTAAGAAGCTAGGCCTAACGAAGACTAGCATCTTCCGACGATGTCTTGCAGCATGAGGTAAGAATCAGCCAACAGGTTATAAAGAGCATAAAGTAACAATGCAGCAGAAGTTACTGCAACATTGTATAATAGTAAGTTGTAACAATTAACAATGCCTCCGAGTTCACCTCCTCGACATCCCCGCAAGGAAGAAAACCCGGAACCATACAGTTTAATAATAATAGTTTGTAGTGGTAGGATCCAGCTTCAGCATAAAGCGTCCTGTTACCGTGGACACGACTTTTCGAATAGATTAATCTTCCCTGCAGGGGTGCACTTGTGTTACGCTACACGCACGGATCTCCAGGGTGGCGGGAACCTTGTTAAGGAACGCTCCACCGAGGCTATCCGACACTTCATAGCCCATCTTTCAAACTCAACAGAGAGGCCATCCGCCGGTCGAAATCCTAAGTACGTCGGGCCTTGGACCCCAACCCGAACGTACTCCTGCACGGTGCATGGCTGGCCGGTGAAGTTAAAGCAAATCCAAATAATACACCACCGCGCGAGCAAATAAGACAACACCACTTCCCGGCAATCAGCCCGCAGTGCTGCTGACGTCTGAAGAGTCCTCGGACGACTCTACGAAGCAGAGGATCCCATAACTCGTAATTCCCACGGGTAGGTAGTGCGTACATGGCATATAGCCAACTCAAGACATTCACTGAACCATTTAGCATTTTAATTAACCTGCGTGACAACCGTTATCGTTGCCTCGACTTAACTGACCCGCGGACAACGACAGCAGCCAGGACCACCAGTACATCGGTGCCTGCCCCGTCGCCCACCAAGTCACTGCGGTTACCAACAAGGTGAACCGTCTCCTTACCTTGTCTCGCGTGTGCTCCTGGAGGAGCTCGACTTTCGTGGGTTGGTAACTCTCGCGGCCAACGATCAGGGGCAAAGCACACCGGTACACTGGTCGTACCCTCCCTGTCGTCCCGTCGCAATACCTCTCGCGGGCACCGTTGGGTCGCCCGACTTCTTACCTGAAGGACAACCATTGTTCAGGACCCTAAGGCGGTAAGACAAAGTAAGCCTCGAGTGGAGTACACGGATTACTCCTTGATAGCTCACACTTGAGGTGACTAGGCATAACCCAGATAGGGGCCTTTGGCGGTGTCTGCTTTGTACCGTACCTGTGCAGTTATAATATTTGTACCCGCGTTCACTCCCCTGAGTGATCACGACCCTCTATCTAATCCTAGCTAACAATGCGCAGGGCTCACTGCTGAATAATGCATAATAATAATAGGCAGCATAGGATAAAGGAAGGCACATCAAGGGGTGACAAAAACAGGCTATGCAATTGAATAGGATTGTAACGTAGCAGCAGCAGTAACAATGCCTAGTGCAAGAAATGTACGGAAAGATAGGAGATATCTGGGGAAGAGAATGGCTCTGCTTGCCTGGAAGCTCGACGGTAGTAGTAGGGTCGTCGACGAAGTAGTCGTACTCAGCAGCGGTGTAGTCGACGGCAGCAACGGGGTCTACCGGAGATTAAGGGGGGAAGAAACAGTAAATACACAGCAAGCATATACAAACAGATGCATGACAAGACGGATGAAATGTTAACGGTGTTCTAACGCAGTGCAATGCACATTGCTCGGAACGGGAATTCATCTGAGGGTGAACTACCGGCTCCGGGTGATTACCGGACAGGGTGACCGGAGGGGGAGGGATCAAGCCGGAGGTGTCGTGGTTACCGGACAAACATAAGGGAGGTGTATCCGTGCTAGTTGATCTATTCTGAGAAACATTCGTGTTCGGAATAAATTCATCCGGGCACTCTAACAGTACCGGACAATTTATCGGACTACGGGTCCGGAGGGGGAACGGTTCGATGTTCGTTGTGTTAGAGGGGTGTGATAGGCATACGGATAGTGTATTCGTATTCGTTATATTTTTCTGATCAATTTTCATGTATAAAGTTTTTGAATCCGAGTTACGGTTTAAAAGTTATTGAATTTCAAAGTTTTAAATCATTTAAATGATTTTTTTTGAATTTCTTTTATTATTTATTCAACATTATCCAGAACATTATCCAAAACATTATCCAAAACAGTGCCTGACATGTGGGACCCACATGTCAGCCTCTGTTTATTTCTAAAACATTTTATTAAATCAAAATAGCCTTTGGGCCCACATGTAAGTCACTGGAATTTATTTAAATCCTTTAAATAATTAAAATCTGACAAGGGGGCCCTGTGGTCAGTGACTATTAAACCTAACAGTTATATAACAGAGGGGTTAAGTGGCATGGGCCCACATGTCATATGTCCAGGGGGGTGGGTTTATTAACTTAACTATCTAACTAATTAACCGAAGGGGGTTAACTCTGACAGTGGATTAACCAGGCCCTGGGCCCACTGTCAGTGGGTCAATCCCCACGTTTGAGCAAGCACGCGCCGGCGGTGAGCTCAGGAGGACGTCGGCGACCAAGTGCACGCCCCCGGTGGCTATTTCGAGCGGGGCTGGAACCTAGAGGGCCAGCGCATCGAGGCGCATCCTACGGTACCAAGTTCGTGGCTGGCGCGACCTACATCGCCGGCGGCGGCTGGAGCATGCCCACGGTGGAAATGGCGCAAGCGAGGGCCAAATCGACGGACAAATGGGGCAAAATGTGTGGCGGCTCACCTGTATGCTCGGGGAGGGCTTGTGGTGGCCGGAGGTGCGGCGGCGACGACGAATTCCACGGTGAGGCTCGACGGCTGGAGGTTGAAGACAACGACGATTGCGTGGGATGCAGGGCGCCCCGGCTCGATTCCGTTATCAAGGTGGCGAAGACGACGGCGGAGAGTACGATGGACACGACGTCTCGGGCTAGTTCGGCGAGTGGCCGCGCCGGAGCGCGTCGGCGGCGACGGCGGGCTCGGGCCAGCTTTTCCCTGACGATGGCGAGGCGAGGAGGGAGGGGGAATGAACCTGGGGGCGTCCATGAGAACAGGGGGCTCGATCTTATCGCTCGAGAGAGGGAGGGAGCAGGTGAGAGGTGGGGGCATGGCCACAGTGGCCATGGCCATGGCGTGCCCACGCCGGGGTACGGGAGCAGGTGGGGGGAAAGAGACGGGGGCAGGTGGGGAAGGGGAAGTGGGTCGGGCTGGTGGCCCAGGGGGATGGGAGTGGGGATGGGCTTCGCCCATGGGGGGGGGTTAGCTAGGTTTTTATTTTTATTTTTTTCTTTTCTGATATTTTCTGTTGGCATTTATTTTGATCACTATGGCATTTTTGTAAAATGTTTAATGGGTCCATAATTGATGTTGCAACTTAGGTCAGTGCCACAAAAAGTTTTGGGCACCTTTAAAAGTCATTTAATATTTCTATTAAATATTAAATGATTTAATTAGGGTTTTTATCCACTGTTTTGATTTGTTTAGAAATATTTATAGATTAATAAAATCTCCAACTAGGTGGGACATGACCCACTGAATATTTAGGATTTAATAAAAGTAGTTTCACAATTTTTGGAGTAAGTTGATTTTGCACTTTGGTTTTTAATAATCCACCAAAGGCATTTGAAGATTTAAATGGATTTCAATTCAAAGGTCATTTGAATTGAGCTAGGTATTGGTTTGATTCATCATGACCAAGGTCCATGATCACAATGCATTCAAGAATAACAAAGTGGAAAGTGAATTTGAACTGGTCCAAGTTGATCAAATAAAAGTTCTGAACAGTAATGATCAACAGTGATGGTGATTACTGTTCACTGACAGTGAGAGTGTTACATGAGTCTCTCAAGAATATCAGCGGCAACAAGATGTCTGAAATCAGTCCTTTCCTTGATCATCAGCACAATGTGATCAAATGAGTCATCTAATGAGCGAAGCAAAGTTCTTACAACTGAGTGAGGAGTAATGTCATCAGCACCGAGGGAAATCAACTCATTTGCAAGAGCTGTGAGTCTGCTGTAAATTGAGCTGACTTTTTCACCCTCGATTCTCTTGAAGCGATAGAATTTGCTTCGAAGTGTGTCAATTCTGGCATCCTTTTGGGTAGAAACACCTTCACCAATCTTTTCAAGATAGTCCCAGACACCTTTGGCAGTAGGAATATTCTTCACTTCATGATACATTTCTGGTGTCAAGTGATTGGTGATGAAAACCCAAACTACAGAATCAAGATCAATCAGTTTTGCTTCTTCAGGAGTGATGGCGTTCTCGTCTGCAACAGTGACACCATACAAGACAACTTGCCAGGCGAAAGAGTTGATAGCCATGATATTTCTTTTCATCTTGTCCTTCCAGTACGGGTAGTCCTTCCCATTAAAAATAGGAATAGGTTCGCCGGAGCGAATAGCTGCGAAAGACATACTTGAAGACATTGAAGACACTCCAGGAGGTTAATCCAAAACACACAGAGTGTAGGGAGTGACTAGCTCTGATACCAATTGAAAGTCCAAGTATGTAATCAGAGGGGGAGGGGGTGAATGATCACTTCAAAATTTTCTACTGAAACTATTGAAGTGAAGCATAAGCAGTGCGGAATAGCGAAGAATAACTGGAAGTGAAACTAAATGCAGTGAATCAAAACACATTGAAGCATACCAGTGAAGCAAATGCTATACCGAAGGTAAATGCTTGAAGTAAAACGAACCGGGACTCGGCGATGTTTGTTCGACCAGTTCACGCTCTGCAAAGCGCTACGTCTGGTTGGAGGGACTGGTGATTGAACACCTGGAGAAAATCTCTCTCCGTCCGTTGCTCCACTGCATCAAACTCCTTGAGCTTGATCAGTTCTTCACTCGTGGTTGATTATTGAGGAAATCACCGAAACCTTTGACAAACTGGACTTCGAGGTGACAATTACTCTTCGCTCTCTGAAGTACAACTCTCTAACCGTCTAGGAGAATTGCAGTTCTCCAAGATAAAAAGGCTAGCAAGATTTCACCTAAGTCATCTCAAATCTACTCAGATCAATGGGACTTAGGTTTCAGTATCTGGATTTTGGGTTTTGCTTCGGTGGCGTTTTGGGGTTGCTCTCTTCAATCTCTCTTGGAATGATCTCAGAGCAGCCACCCGCAAATGGAGGAGGGGGCGGCGTATTTATAGTTGGCGATCCCGAGGTGCGAAATGACCAAGCTGAGCCGAGGTGACAGCTTGACACGTGTCCACAACGGTCGGATTTGTCATCAATGCGCAACTTTACTTGAGGAACAAGTAAAGCTGACTCACGGACTTAGTTCTGCTTCAGTTGCCAAAGAACGAAGTCTTTGCTGCCGAAACTTAACTTAGTGCACATGAGATTTCTTCACTCAGGCTTCTCACTAGGTTTGGATTTGATCTGAGCATTTCTCAATGACTTCGGTATCCACAAACTAAATACCCCTCTTGATAGTACGGTTTGTCCTATGACTCAAGGAACCGAAAAAGAACTACACAAAAACATCTAAGTCTTGCGCCGTCTTCTTCATTTCCTTCAATGAGTAGAGCTTCAGGACACCTTCATTTTTGGGGGTCAACCTTCGTGATTAAGCTTCGCTCCGTGGGTTATGCTTCGATAACTTGAAGACCTTCCCTGAAGCTTTATCACATAGCTTGTCCTTCAGGAACCTAAGCAACTGTTTATACTAGAAAACATTGTTAGTTCCTCTACTGTTTTGTTCAACAATATCCAAAACACACGGGGGCATAACTTTGCTCTTACAACCTCCCTGTTGTGTTGAAGAACCTCCGACGATGAAGTAGCACCAGACGTGTAGTGCCTCGAGGGATTACACACGTACGGTGCAACCGACGTCCCTCCGGGCTCCGAACCAGAAGAGCAGCGGAAAGAAGATTGATCTGGATCCAGATTCCGGCAGCGCGACGGCGTCCGGATGATGGTGAAACCCCCAACCAGGTGCAAACTCCAAACCAGGGGAGTCCGCTCTAGGTCGGAGAAAGAGAGAGAGAGAAACTCAATGTTGTGTTGAAAAAGGCACCCCACCCCTCCTTATATAGGCCAAGGAGGGGCTCCACCCCCTCCCCTTCCCCCATGTGGGACTAAACCTCCAAGGGGGGGGGCAATGGTGCGGCTAGGAGGGGGGATGGGCCCCTCCCTTGGCGCCAAGCCCAAGGGGGGATGCTCCCCCTTCCCCTCATGGGCCTTTTAAGGCCCAAATACCTTTTCACCTTTTTAATTAATTATTTAAATCATTTTTAATATTTAATTCTGTCAATTAAATAATAAAACATATTTAAACATTAATATATATTATTTTGAACCTTTCAAAATATTCGGAACAGCTTCCGGCACCTCCCGGTACATTTCCGGTGTTTTCTCTCTTTTCACAGATGATCCCGAATCAATCCTTAATGCATCGATTTCCCTTAAGTGTGACCCCCTACGGCCCGGGACACAATAGAAATGATCGATACACTCTCTGAACAATGACCATCATGTGGGATCTGGTTACAATCCTTGATGTGCCCCTACGCTTCCATCGAATAAACTTCATCGCTGTTGAACCGTTAACAATATGACTTCATCACATATTTAATACACATAAATTCGTGAGAAAATAAATATTACTCCGAATTGAGATCAGTTTTCACCGGTCTTCTCCCCTCTCTCGTCTCTCTCAAGACGGGGTCCCTTGTCTGGAACCTATGCTGGGATTGAGGCTTCTCCACCATACGCATGCCGTCGTGCTGCTGCAACTCTGGTTCCGGGAGGTCTACTTCCGCCACCTTCGCTGGATCGGACCGTCATCGAGTCCGTACGTGTGCGAGTACTACGAGGTCTGCACGTGCGGCACTACCACCCAACAGGGTGCTAACACAGCCAGGGGGCTGTGAAAGGTTTACGGCTTCATCAACCACGTTTGCGGGAACGTTTCCCGCGTAACAGACTACACCCCGAGGTATGTTTCCGCAAGTCTTTCCGTTACGACATTACAGCTAGATAGATCTTGGGTTAAGGGCGACGCTAGTTAGAAAAATTATTGTTTTCTGCTGCGAGACCCAACAGTGGTATCATGAGCTAGATCTATGCTTCGTTTTGCTGTGCGGATAGAACACATCGGGGATGTGGGTGTTGATTCTACGATTGTTACCCTCTCACGTGTACTTGTTATATCTGTGGCATTGTTTAATGAAGCGGCCCCCGACCGACCTTACGCGTACGCTTACGCGAGACTGGTTCCACGCTTGACATACCACTTGTACCGTATAAAGTGGCTCTGGGGGTGTCTGTCTCTCTTACTTTAGCGGATATGGCATTTGCAACGGAGGGCCCCGTACGGGGTGTAATAGAGACAATCTATAATCAGCGTTGTGGTTCAATGTTCGTAGAAACGGTTGATCTATGAAAAGACCTAGAAGCCACGTAAAACATGCAATATACAAATATAGAGGCGTCTAACTTTATATTGCAGAGGGGAATATTGTTGTTTGCTTGATCTTGATGTAGTGAAAGCTTTGCTATGTGTTACTAGAAAGTAGTAAACGTTCATCATGATGAAACAAAATTAAATGGAGACACTGTAGACTTAGTGCCACCATGCTCATACATCTTAAAACTTGCTAGTATAGGATACACGACGGTAGCATTAAATAAGATGATCCCTTATAAAATGCCAAACATAAGTATTCTACCGAAGTGTGCACCACCTGGAAGGTTCTCTTTATGATAGGCAGGCCGTGACGATAGGGTGTCATACATACATTAGAGTTCACATGAGGTTGGGCCTGGCAAGCCTGGCATATGTCGATATGGCCTTGCTAAGCAGCATATAACACTAAGGTCAATTTGGCGAGCCTGACATATGCAGATATGGCCTCGGAATACTAGAGATCGAAAGATCGAGCATGAGTCACATATAGGATGTGATCGCACAAACTAGTTGTCTACCTTTGAAACTAATCCGTCGGCCGTTGTGATATTCGAGGACGGATAGTGAATCTGGATCATGTAATCACTAAAACTTCTTAGGGATGATTGTTTTAGTGTGAGCTCATCTATAATATGATTATTATGAACTCATTGTTATGAACTAGTCTTAATTGTTTTCCTTGCAAATATTTTGTAGAAAATGAATCCAAATGAACATCGTGAATTGCTTTATTTCATGGGTGGTGATAGACTTAAAGTAAATGGGTCAAACTTCATTAATTGGTATCTACGCCTTAGGACTTCACTCAAGAGAGTAAACATCTTGTTCATAATATAAAGCCATGTGGGAGATCCTCCGGATAACAATGGAGATGAACAAGAAATGATGGATTACTATGTTCGTCGACAGAAATACTTTGTGGTGAAGAATGTTATGGAACACTCCATGTCAAATGAGTTGAGAAATCTGTTTAGGGAAACTAGTGCTTATGACATGATAGACACGCTAAAGTCATTGTTTATACGTCAATTCAGAGTGGCCAGATTTGAGATAGAAAAACAGTTTCTTTCTACAAAGATGGAAGAGCACACCTGCCTGAGAGCTCACCTAGACAAGATGCATAGGATGTATCTGAGCCTTGTGGAATACTTTGACTATGGGACAACAAATGAATCTACCACAGAGGAGTTTGCGATAAACACGGTGCTACATTCGCTTCCACCGAGTTATCAAGATTATGTCCATGGCTATGTCGGGAGAGGAGATAACATGCATCTCCAGGATTTCATGACTAATCTTCTTGATGCAAAGGTTGCACCCATTGAAGGAGAAATTGGTGATGGAGAAGGTATATATTAGATATACTCGTTATAAATGTTTGTTCCCTTATACAACATTTGCAGTTTAATAAGTATTTGATACTTGTTCTATTTTATGAAAACAGGGCCTGCCGTTGCATGGACGGGAAGAGGTGCGATCCAGGATTGATGGAAACCAAGAGAGTTGATGGCCACCAAGATTTCACCAAGACATCTATCATAGAATTATACTTAGAGTATTAGATAAATCTTTTGTAATCGATTAAGTATGAACACTTAAGTAATATGTCTTGCATCCCGCGAGACAAAGTTATTCATGTTTTGAGACAAGTCAGTTGTTCCAGTTTGATGAATAAAGTGTGCTTATACTATGATTGCAATTGAGTTTATAATATGATAGAAGCATCTATAAAACACCATAATTGTCAAGTGACATTCAATGTTTAATGATTAAGTTATTATGAATAACAATAAGGTCAAAAGTCATAACGATACTATGTGGATGAGATGAATTCATAAATGATGAAGTCATTAGATACTCGATCTATTAACTCATGAATTTATTCTCAACCAAGATGACTAATGATGGAGTTCTAGCGAAGTAGAACTTGCGCCAAACATTGTACATAAATGATGTATTAACCAAGCGCATGAATAATCATTAAAGATGCTTCGCATGATTAATTGAACAAGGCATTAAATTAAGATCATAAATCTGAGATTACGGAATCACAGTGAAGTTGGATATAAGAATACAAATCACCATGATGTGATCAAAGTGATGAGTATTATAGTTGACATAAATGGGAGACTTGTGGAAATAATGCCACAAATTACGATGGAAGTTTAAAGTGCTCAAGCACCTAAAACCATTCGTAGTCATGCTAAAATGTAGTGTGGTCTAAATACATTCCCCTTACGCTAATGCTATTGAATGAACAAAGTTGTTATAATTTATTAAGTTAAAACACCCACTTCATGAAATAAGGAAACCATTCTGAATTTAATGAAGCTGATGACTCCATATGATGATGGTGTTAGAAAGTTTCTAGAAGTTTTATATGATATAACTTTCTTTGTATTAGAGTTGTGAGCAATTGTAAAACACACCTTCCCAAATAGCAAAACTTGTATTGCTTGAATTGGTGAATGAGAAGATGGTTCTCAAGGAATAAACCAATGGGAGAAAAGTGAATTCTTTGACCAGGGTGATTGATCCTGCCTCCAGATAACAGAGTAACGCAACGGAAAACGTTCCGCTGAAATGACTCCATGAAAATAGGAAATATGCTATTGATGATGATCATGGTATATAAGTTAAAGCCCTAGTTTAAAAATAAGAAGATTGTCATGAATACGCTCTGTACAGAACAATAATCATGAGTCTTCTTAAGTGAAACAAAATGGACACTGCTCATAAATTACGGGGGATTGATGGTTACCTAGGAAACGAAGAGAAATGAAATCATATTGAGTTGCATATGGAATGGCTCACATCCTATGAAATAAAGTAGTTATTTCACATTCCGAATAACCAGGAAGTTATTAAGAATGATGCAACACATAAAGGCATGATTTGGCACATAAAAGATGTTATGGCTAAATTCAATAATGATTGACTACGGAAGCGTAGTAATGCTAAATCAATATGGGTATTTTCATTCACGAACACTATGAAGGGACCATAGCTTGAAATTGCATCACATTCAAGTTGAGGAATTTGAAGAGAAGTAGCAATTGGCATAAACGAAAGAATGTTTCGATAAGATGGACCATAGTACCTCAAGGCAGAAAATCTCAAACCTTGATTTGATCAAGTGATTTTGAAGTAATCAAAATATTGAGATGGACTGCAATTTCATGAAACTGAGTGGGAGCTTTGGAGACTTCCTGAAAACTTGGAATGCAGAGAGCATTTTCTGAGTGGGAGCTTTGGGAGAAATATTATTGTGTCTGACATAATTAGAATAGAAACTTAATAAAAGCTTACTAACAGATATATGCCGGATATATTTGAGTGGGAGCACAATGTCAATTTCATATATATTTACAATGATATATGTGAAAACAATCTCATATATATACGCTGAT
Source organism: Bromus sterilis (assembly GCA_950022295.1). Lineage (NCBI taxonomy): Eukaryota > Viridiplantae > Streptophyta > Magnoliopsida > Poales > Poaceae > Bromus > Bromus sterilis. The sequence continues at coordinate 16,039,391 of OX465596.1, forward strand.
ATACATGGAGATTAAGGCTAATAAGATGAAAGGATTACGAGAATCTTATATGAACGAAATACAGATGTATCACACACTAAAATCTATAAGGATAGATTAGGACACGTGTAATGAACATCAAAAGGATTGGAATGATATCCTAAACAAGAAAAGGTTCTTGTGGCTAGGAATTATATAAAGGATGTAAAACCTTAATATCACAAAATAATGTTTTAATGGAAGAATAGGGATGCACTTTGTCTCAAGACATGTGATCCTATATGATCTTTGACATATGATTCTACCATAAAACGGAAGTTGTGAATCCAATAACAGAATGACTCAAAAGTTCTTAGAAGAAGAACAGGTTCCGATGTGCTTGGTTGGAAAAACACAGAACCTGAGCAAGGTCCAAGCATTTAGTATCTGAAGAGAAACTGAGGACAATACTCTAAATGATAGAAAAAATAATAGACTTGAATGTAATACTGGATTACGATCGCAAGCCTTATTATGGGTCTATATGAATTAGAGATATCACCAAAAGGAATAGAAAGGAAATGTGAGCTGTAATTTCACGAACCAAACTCTACAAAATATAAATATCTACTGAAGAAAGTAGAAGGTTGAATAAAGTTTAGCGTAAGAAGTTTAGAATTCTGGCTGAGTGTATTTTTCAGTATACATGACTATGGGAGTCCTAGGGACTAAAACCATTTTGTCATTAGAGAATACTGTAAAATAAGAAGTCTCACTCTCCCGCCAAACTTATAATTCAAGCATTATTAGATAATGAAGGGTATATCAAACAAGTTGACCAATACCTGTTGCAAAGGAACATACGAATCTGAGCGGGTACAGATCGTTGACGAAACCTCTTCCATGAGCAAGCATGATCAATAAACACTTATATGATAAGATGATTATGATCGAGAAAATATGCAGCTAGATTATTTGCTTTCTAGTGCAAGTGGGAGACTGTTGGATATATGCTCTAGAGGCAAATAATATATGATTATTCCAATATATCTAAATAAGTTCATGACCAGTTTCATACTGTGCTGGAACTGTATCAGTGAAACAATGATACAGGTGTGGTATAGAAACAACCAGAGTTCCTAGTCAGCCTCTCATGATGACTAGTTTATCGTCAACTGATGATTGTGGTTTCACGATCATGGACAATCAAGTCAATTGACGGTAAGGTCACCTCATTGAATGAATGATGTGATGAACATTACCCAATGCAAGCATAAGCTTAAGATTTTTCCTTTCTCCTTGAGGGAAGGAGCTAAAATCTGGTTTCAATCCTTGCCTAGGAATAGCATAGATTCTTGGGATAAGTGCAAGGATGATTTTATTGGGAAGTACTACCCACCTGCTAAAATTATCCAATTAAGGAGTAATATTATGAATTTTAAGCAATTGGATAATGAACACGTTGCCCAAGCTTGGGAACTTATGAAATCTCTTGTTATGAAATGCCCTACACATGGTTCGACTACTTGGATGGTTATCCATACTTTTTATGCAGGCTTGAACTTTACCTCACGGAACCTGTTGGATTTGACTGTGGGAGGAACCTTTATGTCAACAACACTTGGTGCTGCCACAAAACTTTTAGATGAGATGATGACCAACTATTCCCAATGGCACACCGAACGCGCTCTAACAGGTAGGAAGGTAAACTCTGTCGAGGAGATTTCCTCCCTAAATGAAAAAGTTGACTTGATTATGTCTCTACTTACCAAGAAATCTCCTATTGATCCTCATGATGTCCCTTTAAATTCTTTGATTTCTCAAGAACAAGTAGATGGGAACTTTATCTCTAGAAACAACTTCAACAATAATGCTTATAGGAGTAATTTTGCTAGCAATCCTAGACCGTCCCCATCCAACAACTATGGGAACAACAAGACTTATCCTAGCAACAAGAAATCCACTTCTGAATTAGAAATCATGCTTAAAGAATTTATCACTACCCAAAAAGCCTTCAACAACAGTATAGATGAAAAATTAGACAAATTAGATAATCTCTCTTTGAAGGTAGACAACCTAGCCCTTGATGTTGAGATGCTTAAAATTAGAACTTCTCCCCTCGAGGAGAGGAAGGCCACTCCTATTAATGCTATCCAATTACAAATTAATGAAAATATTAGGATGATGGCTAAACTTAAAGAAAGATGGGCTAGAGAAAAAGAGGAAGAAGATAGAATTAAGAGCCTTCCTACACACCACACAGTTGCCAAAATCCAAATTGTTGAGGATACCGAAACTATTAGCACCCAATGCACTCCTGGTCCCATTGGACCTATTAATGGTGATGCTAGTACCTCAACCGTAGAAGAAGAAACTCCTATGAACATAGAGGGTTTCAAACAAGTGAGCCTAGATGACACTAATACCTTTGATAGTAGTGATATTGATTTTGATAGTTGCACCCTCTCAGAAGTTATTAGCTTGCTACACAAAATGTCTAGAGACCCCCACACTAGCACACTCAATCTTGCCTTCACGGAGCATATCACAAATGCTCTCATCAAAGCTAGGGAGGAGAAGCTTAGGCTAGAAGCCTCCATACCTAGGAAGCTAGATGATGGTTGGGACCCTATGATTAAAATTAAATGAAATAACTTCTCTTGCTATGCTTTATGTGACGTTGGAGCTAGTACCTCCGTCATGCCCAAAAGAATGTATGATATGTTTGAATTGAAACCTTTTGATTCTTGTTCTTTTGGTGTTCGTCTTTTTGATTCTTCCGTATAGAAACCTTTGGGGAAGATCGACGATGTTCTTATCATTGTCAATGACAACTATGTTCCCGTTTATTTTATTATTATGGATATAGAGTGTGAACCTTTATGTCCAATTATTTTGGGACATCCTTTTCTTCGCACCGTTGGTGCCGTTAGTGACATGAAAGAGGGGATATAAAATTTCAATTCCCTCTCAAAAAGGGGATGGAACACTTCCCTAGAAACAAAATCAAGTTACCTTTTGAGTCCGTTACACGGGCTAGCTATTCTCTTTCTCTTGATAAAACTTGATTCTTCTTTTTCCTTATGCCTAGCTTAAAGGCGTAAAAGAAAGCGCTTGTTGGGAGGCAACCCAAGATGTTTTTACTTCTGTTCTTAGTGGTCCTGATGATTGTTACTACTGTAGCAACATCATTGTATCTTTATTTTCAAGCTTTGTGCCAAGTTATAGCATCTTATGATAAGGGAAGCAAAAGTTCTAACATGCTGTCCAGAAAACAGATTCTGTCTTCGTGACGGGAAAAATCGGAACAAATCACCAGTTCATATTTTCGAGCTGAATTTTTTACACATCATGATCTACACAATTGTGAAACTTTCTTATGTTCGGAGTTTTTTGATTTGAGTTGTAGAAGTGCCCTGGAAAAACTCTCTACTACCTGCTGTTATGTTTTTCACAGATTCTGCCACATTTTGCCTCTCCTTACTTTTTCAAACCTTAAGCTTGCTTTTTCTTTGCAAAAAACCTTTGGAAATCTTGAGAAACAGTAGCTCTTAAATAATATCTTTATATCCAGTGGGGAAAATATATTTTATTTAGGCTACTAACCTCTCTAATCAGCTTAAAATGAGTTATGTATGAAGGGAGTTTTCAAGTGTGCGATGGAAGATGATGAAAGAAGATCCGGGAGTGTCAAGCGCTCAAGCTTGGTGATGCCCCCATGCATCCCAATAAATATTAAAGGAGACTCAAGCGTCTAAGCTTGGGGATGCCCCCGTGCATCCCCTTCTCCATCAACAATCATCAGTTCGTCCTTCATCTCACTATATTTTTATCACTTCATGCGTTATGTGCTATGCTTGGAGCGTCTCGCTCTTAGGTTTTAGTTTTATTTTTATTTAGCTTTGCTTGCTGTTCATAACAAGTTAGACCCATCTTACTTTGTGTGGGAGAGAAACACGCTCCACTCCAATCTAGAACACATCATAGGATTTTTTTCATGCTTATGTTTTTACTGTTGTGTGTTCTTTATCTTTTCGTAGCTACTGCCATGTTTAGTTTTAGTTTTAGTTTATCTTTATCAAGAGCCTTGGCTTTTGTTTAGTTTGTTGTCGGAACCCTCTTTAGTTTTCATGTTTATCTTGTTAAGAGAGTTGGTTGTTGCACTGAGTTGTGCCTTGTCTTGAAAGTAGGTAATTGAGGTTGCTATTTAATTTTAGTAGTCACTTGCAATAGTTTTGAGGTATTGATGTGAGTAATGTTTGAACTTTTGGTGTCAAGAGCTCTAGCCTATTAGTGATAGGTGTCGTATTTTTGGAAATCCGTGTGTATTTTCAAAACCTACAAAAGTAGTTGAGAAATCTAGCTACTAGATGGATCACTAATATTTGGAGGGATCAGATATTAGAGTAAACTCACGTACCATGAGTCGAGGATGCGCAAGGATGACCAAAGCCCCATACACTCCTCCTCGGGGTACTTGTCTCTTTGTGAACCTCCTTATTAGATTGAGAGTTAGCGATAATAAGTGCATGAGTTCTTCGGACTCATGTAAGTATTGAAAGTAGACACTTCAGACTAAGAAGGCTATGCGAGGTAAAAAAATTACAGACGGGCAATTGACAGGATTATAAACGCACCGCAATGCTAACTATGCTACAAAAGAAAGGAAGAGGCTCAAAATCATGGGCACTACGCCAAAATAAGTAGACCGAAATCCAACTGCATCTACTACTAATCATCCACCTTGAGATATCTATCCAGAACATCTCGCTGGTATTAAGTTGCGAGCCCCACCCAAAGTGTAAACCCAAAGCAACAGACAACTGCATTAAAAAGCACTTTGCGTAAAGTAAACAATCCTTGCAACCGCGGTTAAAAGCACCTTTGTTTTCCTCCTTGTGGCAACAACACATCCCCTAGACTCATGTTTCTGTCACTCAAGCATGTCATTAGGGGGCATGAACCCACAATCGAGCATAACGTTCCCTCTTGGAGTTACTACCTACAACTTGGCCAAAGCAATAAACAACAACGGAGAACATGCAAGAATTACTTAGGAACAAAAATATAAGAGATAAAAAACAAATATATTACTCTATCATGATCTGAACATAATCTCATAATCCATCAGATCCCATCAAACTCAGCATAGCAACATTAGAAGAATTACATATGTGCCTCGATCATGTAGGGAAGCTCACAAGGTCTAAAACATGAAGAACAAAGAGGGGAGGAGAACATCACATAGCTACTGATCACGGACCCATGGTCCAAAGGAAACTACTCACGACACATCCGGGAAGCGTCCAGGGTGGAGGAGAAGCTCCCGGAGGTCGATACTCCCTATGGCAGGGTGCCGGGAAGGGTCATGACGGAGCTCCCGATCTTGGAAGCACGACGGCGGCGAAACAGAGGCTATATCGCGAAAAGGGTTATGTCTTTGGGGGTTTCGCGTCACGGGGAATATATATAGGTGAAGGGGGGAAGCCAGGGGGCCACCAGGAGTCCAGGCGCCCCCCTGGCGCCGTCAGATCCTAGGCCGCGTAAGGTGGCCGCTTGGGCACCTGGTGGTGGCCCCCTTGCCCTCCTTCAGGGTTCCGGAATCTTCCCTTGCGCTGATTTTTCATCCGATTTTCCCGAATTTTATGAGCACTTTTAATATGTGGGAAACCTGGAATAGAAAAACGGCAAAAAACAGGAACTGGCACTGTGGTGCACTGAGTTAATAAGTTAGTCCAAATATGATCAAAAGTGTATGAAAGTGTATCTAGATCATACCAATATCACACAAAAAATTCATGGAGCAAGCAGAATTTACCGATACGTTTGGCTAGTGGTCTGGGGATGAGTCAAGATAAGATTCCAAAGAAGACCAAGTGAGAAACTTTAGTAGATTGAGTTCTCAACATAAAAATACTTTTTTCTCGTATATCCCTATCCCCTTTCTTGCACGCAAACACCATTTGGAGACATTCGAGTCACGGACAGCGAGAGCTCTTGCACCTTTATGTTCTTACGTTGCTTGTTTCAATGCTAAATATAGACTCTTGCCTGTTATGACTTGAATTGAATTACATGCCTTGATTGCTTTACTTGAAAGTTCTTATATGGTTGTTAGCATGTCACCACAGAAATTATGCTTGTTATCATTTAAGTACTCGAGGACGAGCAGGAATTAAGCTTGGGGATGTTGATATGTCCAAAACGTACCTATAATTTCTGCTTGCTCCATGCCTCTTTTGTATGATATTGCTATGATTTTGATGAACTTCCATATACTTTTGATCATATTTGGACTAACCTATTAACTCAGTGCACCCCAGTGCCAGTTCCTGTTTTCAGCTGTTTTTCTATTTCAGGTTTCCCCCTTATTTAAAGTACCAGAAAAATTCCGGGAAAAATATAGGAAAAATCAGCGTACCGGAAGCTTCGCGAAGAGCCCGGGAGGAGCCAGAGGGGGGGCAGGAGGCCCAGGCGGCCAGAGGACGCGGCCTCACTCCCGGCCATGCCAGGGGGCGCCTGGAGCCCCTGGCCCACCTCTGGGTGCCCCCCTTCGCCTATTTCTTCCCCGTGACGAGAAATCCTCGGGGACGGAACCCTTTTTCGCGATCTCTCATCTGTTCCACCGCCGCTGCGCTTCCAAGATCGGGAGCACCAGAAGACCTCTTCCAGGCACCCTGCCGGAGGGAAGAATCACCTCCGGGAGCTTCTCCACCACCATGGATGCTTACCGGATGAACCGTGAGTAGTCCACCTTGGACCATGGGTCTATGATCAGTAGCTATGTGATGTTCTCCTCCCGTCTTTATTCTTCATGGATTAGACCTCGTGAGTTTCCCTACATGATCGAGGCACTTATGTAATCTTTCTGCTATTGCTATGCTGAGTTTTCTGGGATCCGATGGATTATGAGATTATGTTCAGATTGCGATTGAGTTATATATTTGATTCTATTATTTTATATTTATGTTCTTGAGTAATTCTTGCATGTTCTCCGTTGCTGTTTATTGCTTTGTCCAAGTAGTAGGTAGTGACTCCAAGAGGGATCGTTATGCATGATTGTGGGTTCATGCCCCCCGATGACTAGCTTGAGTGACAGAAACATGAGTCTAGGGGGTGTGTTGTTGCCACAAGGGGGAAAACAACGGTGCTTGTACTTGCGGGTGCAAGGATTGTTTACTTTACACAAAGTTCTTTAATGAAGTTGTCTGTTGCTTTGAGTTTACACTTTGGGTGGTATTCGCAACTTAATACCATAGATGATGTTCTGGATCGATATCTCAAGGTGGATGATTAGTAGGTAGATGCAGATGGATTTTGGTCTACTTGTCTTGGCGTACCACCCATGCTTTTGAGCCTCTTCCTTTCTTTATAGCATAATTAGCATTGGTTTGCGCACATAATCCTGTCAATTGTCCAGCTGTAATTTGTTTACCTCGCATGGCTATTTTATCGTCTTTTGGGAGAGATACATCACTAGTGAACATCATAGGATCCGGTCCATAATTCCACTAATGTTTACATCTTCAATTTACTTTAAGTATTTACTTTTCCGTAGCTATCACTATCATTGTTATCCCGTACGTTTTATCCTTTGTAAACAACAAGGCCAGAGGAATTGACAACTCCTCTGTACTCGTTGGGAGCAAAGATATCTGTTGTGTGTGCAGGTCCAGGTGAAGTTAGCAACCTAGGTTGTAAACGGCGCCATTGTTCACTTCACCACCTACTTGTCGATCTTGGAGTCCTACCGGAGACAATCTAAACCTTAGCATCATTGCTAAGGGAAATTTGCCGCTATGATACATCTCACCTCCACTTGGGGTAACCAACGAGGGGCGAGTATTATCTCGTGTATCAGGTAGGTATGGTGGATGTTTTGAGGAAAGATATAAGGAGGTTTATGATGACAGAGCGTATCATGCCAAGGGTTTGGATGTACCGGCGAAGGTGGACGCCAACTCTCGGAGTGAGAAGAAGGCAATGCACGGTACGGAAGAGGCTAGCAAATATGAGGAGGTGGAAGTGTCAACTTTCAATACTTACATTAGTCTGAAGAACTCATGTTTTTATTATCGGTAACTCTCAATCTAATAAGGAGGTGCACAAAGAGACAAGTACCCCGAGGAGGAGTGTACGGGGGTTTGGTAATCCTTGTGCATCCTCGCCTCATGGTACGTGAGTGTACTCTAATATCTGATCCCTCCGAAGATTAGCGATCCATCTAGTAGCTAGAGTTCTCAACTAGTTTTGTAGGTTTTGAAAATAAACACAGATTGCCCAAAATATGACACCTATCACTAATAGGCTAGAGCTCTTGACACCAAAATTTCAAACATTACTCACATCAATACCTCAAAACTATTGCAAGTTACTACTAAAATTAAATAGCAACCTCAATTACCTACTTTCAAGACAAGACACAACTCAGTGCAACAACCAACTCTCTTATCAAGATAAACATGAAAACTAAAGAGAGTTCCAACAACAAACTAAACAAAAGCCAAGGCTCTTTCTAAAGATAAACTAAGACTAAAACTAAACATGGCAGTAGCTACGAAAAGATAAAGAACACCCAATAGTAAAAAGATAAGCATGAAAAATCCTATGATGTGTTCTAGATTGGAGTGGAGCGTGTTTCTCTCCCACACAAAGTAAGTTGGGATCTAACTTGTTACGAACAGCAAGCAAAGCTAAAGAAAACTAAAAAGTAAAATTAAGAGCGAGACGCTCCAAGCATAGCACATAACGCATGAAGTGATAAAAATATAGTGAGACGAAGCGCGAACTGATGATTGTTAATGGAGAAGGGGATGCACGGGGGCATCCCCAAGCTTAGACGCTTGAGTCTCCTTGAATATTTATTGGGTATGCATGGGGGCATGGCCAAAGCTTGAGCGCTTGACACTCACAGATCTTCTTTCATCATCTTCCATCGCACACTTGAAAACTCCCTTCATACATAACTCATCATAAGCTGATTAGAGAGGTTAGTACCCTTAATAAAATAATTTTCCCCAATGGATATAAATATATTCTTGAAGAGCTACTATTTCTCATGATTGCCAAAAGGGGTTTTCGAAGAAAAAGCAAGCTTAAGGTTTGCAAAAGTAAGGAAAAGCAAAACGTGGCAGAATCTGTGAAAAACAGAACAACAGGTAGTAGAGAATTTTTTCGGGGCGCTTCTGCAACTCAAATAAAAAAACTCAGAACATACGAAAGTTTCACAATTGTATAGAGAATGTTGTGTAAAAAATTCATCTCAAAAATATGAATTGGTGATTTGTTTCGATTTTTTCGTCAAGAAGACAGAATCTGATTTCTGGACAGCATGTCACAACTTTTGCTTCCCTTATCATATGAGGCTAATGTAAGGCCCGATATGCGGTACTGTTCCAGATCTAGATGTTTCCACCCAGATCCGGGGACGAAGCACATATCGGTCCCATCGCGACATATGACAATGCCATATGCCCCGGATTTCCAACATGATATCACAACATTACAGATACAAGGATACAACATCTCATACAATCGGTATACAACTGCCTTGATACAATACAACGGTGGAAGATACATGTCTGAGTACAGACTACAATCAAATGCCTAGTGGCAAAGAGAAAATAATCGATCCCCATAACCACATGGGTCCAGGCCCTCCGCCGGGATCCTCCTAACTAGTCGTCGTCGAGTCTCCACGTGAAACGTCGATCACCGTACCTGTTGTCGAGCAGAACCCTGAAAAGAGTTTGGGGGTAGTATCATGAGTACAGAAGTACTCAGCATCCAACTGTAGTGGTCAACTGACCCAACAAGGACTTCATCACTCGTCATTCTAGGACAACTAATAGTTTACGGTAAGGATGGGGTAAGTGGTGAGGTTGCTGCCGCACTAGCATTTATGAAGTGGCTAACGATCTAGAGAGTAAGATAAGAAGCCAAGTATTCGATGAGGAATGGCCTCCAACAAGTCTTCTATCCACCTACTTACGCAAGCATAACACCTATCATATCCTTGTCCTCCTCTTCGCATCTCGACGAAGAAGAAGCAGTCAAGGCACACACACGTTGATCAAGTTATATTAAGATTATCTCAGTTGTTGTTGTCTATGAACAAGGAGTAGGTCTCAAGTCGTCCATAACCGTGGACACGGCTTCTCGAAAAGATTTAACCCTGCAGGGGTGTACCAACTGCCCATTACAAGGCTCCGCACGCACGCCCATCACTCTCAGTTGCTACCCATGATAGGCAACCATTTTATGATTTAGTTCTGAGAGACCCGAAATGACAGGTCCCTCTATCTAACAACGAACAAATCCGGGTGGCCCCCGGGGAGTCGACATCCAGCTTAGGAGCCGGCCGCTCTCTCGATCTGGTCTCTACCGTTTGTCGCAGGTTTGGATTGCCGGTAATTCTCACATGAGGCCGGGTCCTCAGCTGAACAGGTTGGACCAACAAGGAAACCATGTCCCCGCTGGCCCTGGTTGGTTTAAAAGGTGTCTGCTAGGAGTGACCCGACAGACATATATGCATGGTTTGCAAATGGTAAATCATCTTGGGCCACCACTAGAAATGTTTGAAGCTAGGTATGTAAGAAAAGGGACCCCATAAAACCCCACATGCGGTTAGGCACGCTCAGTCTTAAAACCAATACCCGGAACTCGGGTCCTAGGTGACTCGAATGAAACAAAACGTCGGGGCCGGATAGCCTAGACCTTCCATCCTTCGTCGAATATAGTCAACATTATAATAATCATATCATCCACAACAATATAATAATGTGATAGCCCAAACCAAGGAGTAACAGGAGGTAACATCGTAGCATCCTAATCATGCATACTAAGAAGGGGCTGAGCAACGAGTAATAGTAATATAGTAGTACATGGGTTTGCTGCGAGGGGACATGGCTGTATCGGTTTGAAAGAGGTTGTAAACATGTGGTAGGATCAAACATTGAACCTAACCTAGACTAGCATGCAAACCGCTGGTTGAAATAGAATGGATCATAAGTAATGTATAGTCATTGCCTGTTGATAAGTCGGGTTCCGAAGGTGTAGTTGATCGCAAGCTCGCATCGTCTCTGAAGGTACCCGCGGAAGCACACAAGACGGTAAACACTGGAAAGCAATCAACGAGCAAGCATCAATTACTACGGAGCAAACACAATCAAGCATCAACAAGAAGGAAACACGAGACATCGCACCTACCGTCGAGAGCGGTTACTAACATGTTAAGTGGAGTACTCGTCACACATGACGATACCGCACATTTAGAAAGGTTGTTTAACTACACAAGATGAGAAAAGGTTGTTAACATGGCATATCACTCAAGCATGGCATAGCACACAAACATGGCAAGAGGAATCATGCAAAAAGGCATCATGGTTCACTAGTTATAAGCAACACAAAAAGCTATAAAACATTACTGGTCAAGGACTTAGTGAAAATCAGGAAAACATGGCAGAAACTGTTATTTTTATGCTGTACAAACAAGAGTAAAACTATATGCAAATATGCAGCAACATGACAGCAATATATGAGCATGGAGTAGACATGATGATGAGCAGGTACAAACAAGAATCAAGGTCATAGGCATCACAGATCAAAAGATATTAAGCATGCAACATGGCATCGGAAAGTTACAGACTTAGAGAAAAACAGAGGTGGCTGTCAACAATCAACACGATAGCAACTTTGGAGCTAAACATATCTATGACCAGGAATGTAAACATGACAATGCAATACATATAAGGAAAGTAGACATGATGCTTAACAGTATGCAACAAGAATCAATGCAATAGGCCTCATGGATGAGTCAGAATCATCAAGCAAACTTGCAATAAAATAACATCAGCAGCACACTAACAACAAATAATAGCAGTTAACAGCCTGATGCCCACTTCAACACAGATTAACAACATTAAGATGGCCTCAAATCAAAATGCTCACAAAAGATGAACTGAAGTACACACAATTCTAAAGAAATTTCCTTTTGGGCGCAACGTGATCCGAGCTACCGTTTACTCGCAAACTATGGCGCAAAAATGAAACAACACACAGTTTTTCTTAGACTTAAGAAAATCCGGGAAAAGAAAAAAAACAAATATAAAAAAAGGTATCGGGCCTCACCCAGTGGGCAAGGCCCACTTGGCCGGTGCCGGATCTGGGCCGTGGAGGGGGAGCCCGCTGGCTGGGCCTTGCTGCCGGATCGAGCGCTCGGGTCCTCCCGGCGGTCACCGGCGGCGGCGCGCGCAACGTCGGCGAGGCGAGCACGGGCGCGAGGAGGCAGGTCCCGAGGCGGATGCAGGCGAGGGGGAGAGGTGGCGGCCGGATCCCGCTGCGGGGTTGCCGACGACGTGGTGTCCGGGCGTGGCGGCAGAGCTCCCTCCGGCCATCCATGGCGGGCGGCGCTGCGGCCCTCCGGCGGCGTCCTGCGGGGGAAGAGACAGAGGGGTGAGGGAGGAAGGAGGTGAGAGGAGGGCGCGGGGAGGAGAAGGGGCATCGGCACCTGGTGGCTGCTCCGGCGGCCGTGCGCTCCCCGGATGGAGGCGGCGGGGTGCTGCGGCGGCTCGGGAGGAGAGGAGAGCCTCCATGGGCTGGAGCTGGGAGATGGGTGACGTGGCAGCTCCCGAGGACCAAGGGGCTATGGTTTCGGGAAAAACAGGGGGAATTGGGCAGATCTGGAAAATCTCAGGGGGGTGGCTGCAATTTTTGGCTAGGGAAACCCTATAAAAGGGTGGGAGAGTGGTGGTATTTATATAGCCCAGGTGGCTGGCAGTTTGCAAAAACATCCCCGGTTTTTCTCTCGCGCGCGTGGTGTTTACGTTTCTGACCGCCGGGGGTCCGCAGGACCTCCGATTCGGGTAAAACTTCGAACTGCGCGATCTGCGCGTCGAGCCGGTGGCATTCACCTCGCGCTGGAACCGTTTCGAGAACACTTTCCGGCGCGCTATAATAATATCTCATTTAGTTATTAAACGGGGTTTTCGTTCCGTTGGCTACGGCTGGTCTTGTGCGGGTTTTCGCGACGGTGATCGGGTGAAACCCGGTGTCGCAAAGGTCGAGTGTCAAGGTGGCAAGGGTCGGTCTCTGTCCGGTACGAGATAAGAGGGGGAAAATAATCGCCGATCGATAAATCGGGGATGCAAACACCGCAAATAAATCAGACAATCAAACAATTCACACCGAAAACAAAATTTTTAATTTTTGTGAAATCTGGGCTGTTACAATATACAACACCACCAACAAGGGATCTCGTCCCGAGATCTAGGACGATCCGGGGGAGAGGAGGGAAGAGAAAAGAAAGACGACAATCTTCAACACCACCAACAAGGGACTCTGCTCCATGTCGAACAACAAACTCCGTCGAGAAACTTGGCACAAAGCTTGAAAATAAAGATACAATGATGTTTCTACAGTAGTAACAATCATCAAGACCACTAAAAACAGAAGTAAAAACATCTTGGGTTGCCTCCCAACAAGCGCTTTCTTTTACGCCTTTAAGCTAGGCATAAGGCAAAAGATCAAGTCGTATCAATCGAATCATCAAGATCATCAAAAAGCTCTTCAATTGTACAACTAGTCTTAAGAGGTCTTTCGAATAAAGGCCTAATGAAGATACTTATAGGGAGAAAACCAAAAGGAGGAAAATCAATGGGAGTTTCATTTATAAATTTATAAAAATAGGTATTTCTTCGAGAGTTTTCACGGTTTCAACTTCCTTAGCAATGGGTGGATTATTTTTGGGTCGGGGAACCTTAGGGACATAATTGAACTTAGGTTCCTTCCTTGCCGGAGTCTCTACCTTTTTTGGTTTGATTGAGGAGAAAGTAGTTCCTAGAGTATTAATGATTTCCTCAATCTTATCAATCCTAGAAGGATCCATATCATGGAATTTGATGGTCTCCAAAGTTTTAATTTAAGCATGGAGCTATCAAGCCTATTCAAATTCCCTTGAATCTTGCGATCCAACTCATTTATCCTAGTTATACTTGGTATTTTTAACTCTATCTTTTCAAGTTTTTTCATAATGTGAGCTAGAGTTATATCTTCTTGTATGCTAGCAACAGGGAGATTTCCAACAAGATTTTCAATAACATTAAGAGACTCCCAAATTGGGGCTTCTAGGAAATTCCCATTGATAGCACTATCTAATATGAACCTATTCCAAGGAGTAATCCCAACATAAAAATTTCTAAGCAGGATTGTAGTGGATTGCTTCTTGGTGACTCTTTTTTGAGAATTATTAATTCTATACCAAGCATCTTTTAAACTGTCACCACCTTTTTGTTTAAAGGTGAGAACCTCTATCTCAACAAAGGCAAAAGGACCAAACATAATGACAGCTACTAGAAAGATAAATAATTTTTTTGTGATTTTTGATATAAGACACAAAGATAAAAACTGAAAGGTAAACTAACAAGACTAAAAAGTAAAGGTAAAAGGTAGTGAGCAACTCCCCTATCTTAGCACTCGGAGTCCCCAACAAAGGCGCCGTAAATTTGCTTGATACACGAGAGATGAATTGCTTCTCGCCCTTCGTTGGTTACCCCAAGTGGAAGGTGAGATGCATCGTAGCGGCAAGTTTCCCTCGGTGAAGATACCGAGGTTGAGTATCGACCAGTAGGACTCCAGAGATGATAAGTAGGTGTCAGTGGCGCAACTGGCGTGGACCTGCACACAAACACAAATAACTTTGCTCCCAACGAAGTTCAGAGAGGTTGTCAATCTCTCCGGTCTTGTTGTTTACAAAGGATCAAAACACAAGGGATAATGATAATGATAGCAACTGAAAGTAAAAGCAGAAAAGTAAATGAGCGTGTAAACAATGATGAGAATATGGATCGGGGTCCCGTGATGTTCACTAGTGATGTCTTGCTCCCAAAATACGATAAAACTGCTATGCGAGGTAAACAAATTACAGATGGGCAATTAACAGGATGATAAACGCACCACAATGCTCACTATGCTACAAAAGAAAAGAAGAGGCTCAAAAGCATGGGCAGTACGCCAAAATAAGTAGACCGAAATCCAACTGCATCTACTACTAATCATCCACCTTGAGATCTCTATCCAGAACATCTCGCTGGTATTAAGTTGCAATCCCACCCAAAGTGTAAACCCAAAGCAACAGACAACTGCATTAAAAAGCACTTTGCGTAAAGTAAACAATCCTTGCAACCACGGTTACAAGCACCGTTGTTTTCCCCCTTGTGGCAACACCACATCCCCTAGACTCATGTTTCTGTCACTCAATCGTGTCATCAGGGGGGCATGAACCCACAATCGAGCATAACGTTCCCTCTTGGAGTTACTACCTACTACTTGGCCAATGATGGCGTGGAAGTGGTAATGGCATCTCGCCCTTCATTGGTTACCCCAAGTGGAAGGTGAGATGTAGGATAGCAACAAATTTTCCCTATGTAGAGGAAAGGGTTTGTCTCCTGTAGGACTCCAGCGATGATAAGTAGGTGTTAGCGGCGAACCTGACGCGGACCTGCACACAACATAATTAACTTTGCTCCCAACAAAGTTCAGAGAGGTTGTCAATATCTCCAGTATTGTTGTTTACAAAGGATCAAACACAAGATATAATGATAATGATAGCAACTGAAAGTACATGCGAGAAAATAAATGAGCTTGAAAACAGTGATGAGAATATGGATCGGGGTCCCGTGATGTTCACTAGTGATGTCTCTCTCCCAAAAGATGATAAAACTGCTATGCGAGGTAAACAAATTACAGATGGGAAATTGACAGGATTATAAACGCATTGCAATGCTAACTATGCTACAAAATAAAGGAAGAGGCTCATAAGCATGGGCAGTACGCCAAAATAAGTAGACCAGAATCCATCTGCATCTACTATTAATCATCTACCTTGAGATATCTATCCAGAACATCTCACTGGTATTAAGTTGCGAGCCTCACCCAAAGTGTAAACCCAAAGCTACAGACAACTGCATTAAAAAGAACTTTGTCAAGTAAACAATCCTTGCAACCGCGGTTATAAGCACCGTTGTTTTGCCCCTTGTGGCCACAGCACATCCCCTAGACTCATGTTTCTGTCACTCAAGCGTGTCATCAGGGGGCATGTACCCACAATCGAGCATAACGTTCCCTCTTGGAGTCACTACCTACTACTTGGCCAAAGCAATAAACATCAACGAAGAACATGCAAGAATTACTTAGGAACAAAAATATAAGAGATAAAATACAAATATATTACTCTATCACGATCTGAACATAATCTCATAATCCATCAGATCCCATCAAACTCAGCATAGCAACAGCAGAAGAATTACATATGTGCCTCGGTCATGTACGGCAGCTCACGAGGTCTAAACCATGAAGAACAAAGAGGGGAGGAGAACATCAGATAGCTACTGATCACGGACCCATGGTCCAAAGGAAACTACTCACGACACATCCGTGAAGTGTCCATGGTGGAGGAGAAGCTCCCGGAGGTCGATCCTCCCTCCGGCAGGGTGCCGGGAAGGGTCCTGACGGTGCTCCCGATCTTGGAAGCGTGGCGGCGGCGGAACAGAGGCGAGTTTGCGAAATAGGGTTCTGTCCTCGGAGTTTCCCCGTGATGGAGAATAAATAGGCGAAGGGGGGCATCCAGGGGGGCACCAGGGGTCCAGGCGCCCCCCCTGGCGCGGCCAGGCCCCTGGTCGCGCCAGGTGGCCGCCTGGTCTCCTGGTGGTGGCCCTCTGGACCCACTTTGGTGATTCTGGAAGACTCCGTTGCGCTGACTTTTTATCCGGTTTTCCCGAATTTTTGGAGCATTTTTAATATGGGGGAAACCTGGAATAGAAAACAACAGAAAACAGGAACTGGCACTGGGGTGCACTGAGTTAGTAGATTAGTCCAAATATGATCAAAAGTATATGAAAGTGTATCTAGATCATAGAAATATCACACAAAACATGCATGGAACGGGCAGAAATTATCGATACGTTTGAGACGTATCAATATCCCCAAGCTTAATTCCTGCTCGTCCTCGAGTAGGTAAATGATAATAAACATAATTTCTGTGGTGACATGCTCGCAACCATATAAGAACTTTGAAAAGTAAAGCAATCAAGGTATGTGATTCAATTCAAGTCATAACATGCAAGAGTCTTTATTAGCATTAAAACAAGCAACGAAAGAACATTAGGTGCAAGAGCTCTCGCTATCCGTGACTCGAATGTCTCCAAATGGTGTTTGTGTGCAAGAAGGGGATAAGGAATACGAGAAAAATAAGTATTTTTGTTGAGAACTCAATCTACTAAAGTTTCATGCTTGGTCTTCTTTGGAATCTTATCTTGACTCGTCCCTAGACCACTAGCCAGGTACAAGTCAATTTGATCCAATCATTTTCGATATTTTGAGCACTCATGCAATAGATGAGCGTAAGCATGAGAGTTGACACTTAGGATGGCAAAGAGAGAATATGGTGGAGGAGGAAGAAAAAAAGGTGAGAAAGGCTCACATTAATGAGGACAATCATAGACGAGAAGGCCAAATGATAGATATGATGTGAGGAGTAGGGATTGCCATGCAACGGATGCACATATGAGCTGAAAAGCTCTCCAATGGAACTAGTGGGGGTGCATCTAACTTGCTCGCTCATGAAGACCTAGAGCTCTTTTGAGGAGGCTCATCCTTGGAATATGCACGCCAAGTTCTATAGTGTGAAGGTCCTCACATAGCTATATGCATGATCATCTCTATGGAGTACAAGGATAAGAGGGAGTACTAGTGTGGATCTTTCAAAAGGATAATAGTGTTTCCCTTTCTCTCTTTTTATTTCTTTTTCTCTTTTTTCTCTTTTTTGTATTTTTTGGTGGCCTCAATGGCTCTTTCTATTTAACTCTCATTTGTCCTCTTTGGGATCTTTTATTTTGTCCACGTTGCGATCTTTTCCGCACTTAAGGGCAACACTCTAATTTACAAGAGGGTATAGAAGATCTTTCACACTTTACAAGGTACTCAAATCATAAAGAAGATATAGCTATCATGATGTATGCAATGTATGCCGCTGCCAGTGTAGCAGCAACATGTATGACATGAAGATCAAGTCATGAAGAGGTGGATGTTGCATGGCAATATATCTTGGAAAGGCTATGGAAATGCCTTGATAGGTAGGTATGGTGGTTGTTTTGAGGAAAAGATATAAGGAGGTTTATGATGGCAGAGCGTATGATGCCAAGGGTTTGGATGTACCGACGAAGGTGGACGCCAACTCTCGGACTGAGAAGGAGTCAATGCACGACACAGGAAACGCTAGCAAATATGAGGAGGTGGAAGTGTCAACTTTAAATACTTACATTAGTCCGAAGAACTCATGCACTTATTATCGGTAACTCTTAATTTAATAAGGAGGTTCACAAAAAGACAAGTATCCCGAGGAGGAGTGTATGGGGGTTTGGTTATCCTTGCGCATCCTCGACTCATGGTACGTGAGTGTACTCTAATATTCGATCCCTCCAAAGATTAGCGATCCATCTAGTAGCTAGAGTTCTCAACTAGTTTTGTAGGTTTTGAAAATAAACACGGATTTCCCAAAATACGACACCTATCACTAACAGGCTAGACCTCTTGACACCAAAAGTCAAACATTACTCACATCAATACCTCAAAACTATTGCAAGTTACTACTAAAATTAAATAGCAACCTCAATTACCTACTCTAAAAACAAGAACAACTCAGTGCAACAACCAACTCTCTTAACAAGATAATCATGAAAACTAAAGAGAGTTCCAACAACAAACTAAAAAAAATCCAAGGATCTTGCTAAAGACAAACTAAAACTAAAACTAAACATGGCAGTAGCTACGAAAAGATGAAGAACACACAACAGTAATAAGATAGGCATGAAGAATCCTATGATGTGTTCTAGATTTTGAAAGTGGAGCGTGTTTCGCTCCCACACACAGTAAGACGGGGTCTAACTTGTTATGAACAACAAGCAAAGATAAAGAAACTAAAAATAAAACCTAAGAGCGAGACGCCCCAAGCCTAGCACATAACGCATGAAGTGATAAAAATATAGTGAGACGAAGGACGAACTGATGATTGTTGATGGAGAAGGGGATGCAAGGGGGCATCCCCAAGCTTAGATGCTTGAGTATCCTTGAATATTTATTGGGGATGCATGGGGGCATCCCCAAGCTTGAGCGCTTGACACTCCCGAATCTTCTTTCATCATCTTCCATCACACACTTGAAAACTCCCTTCATACATAACTCATCATAAGCTGATTAGAGAGGTTAGTACCTTAATAAATAATTTCCCCCCACTGGATATAAAGATATTCTTGAATATCTACTGTTTATCAAGATTTCCAAATGGTTTTTTCAAAGAAAAAGCAAGCTTAAGGTTTGCAAAAGTTAGGAGAGACAAAACGTGGCAGAATCTGTGAAAAACAGAACAGCAGGTAGCAAAGAATTTTTTAGGGGTACTTCTGCAACTCAAATAAAAAAACTTAGAATATACGAAAGTTCCGTGATTGTATATAGCACGCTGTGTAAAAAATTCAGCTCAAAAAGATGAACTGGTGATTTTATCCGATTTTTTCCGTCACGAAGACAAAATCTGTTTTATGGACAGCATGTCACAACTTTCACTTCCCTTGTCATGTGAGGCTATAACTTGGCACAAACCTTGAAAATAAAGATAAAATGATGTTGCTACAGTAGTAAAAATCATCAGGACCACTAAGAACAGAAGTAAAAACATCTTGGGTTGCCTCCCAACAAGCACTTTCTTTTACACCTTTAAGCTAGGCACAAGGCAAAAGAAGAATCAAGTTTTATCAAGAGAAAGAGAATAGCTAGCCCGTGTAACGGACTCAAAAGGTAACTTGATTTTCTTTCTAGGGAAGTGTAACATCCCCTTTTTGAGAGGGAATTGAAATTTTATATTCCCCTCTTTCATGTCAATGATAGCACCAACGGTGCGAAGAAAAGGACGTCCCAAAATAATTGGACATAAAGGTTCACACTCTATTGTTGGGATACGGGGCAGAAAACACAAAATTTTCATACCTATGGTACCCGAACCCAAGATCTATGCTATGGCGATGTAAAGTAACGGAGGGAATCGGTGTTCATACCTTTGAAGACCGAAAGAGGAAACGTTCTTGCGAACGTGGCTGGCGTAGACTCAGAACTACGACCTCCATGTCGTGTAGAAGACCACCACCGGCGAGGATGACTCCCGGTAAACCTCCAGCGACGAAGTAGCACCACAGGTGTAGTGCCTCGAAGAGATTATACACGTACGGTACAATCGATGTTCCTCCCGGGCCCCGAACCAGGCGAGCAGCGGAAGAAAGACGGCTATGGATCCCGACTCCAGCAGAACGACGGCCTGCCTTATGGTGGAGAACTCCAATCCAGGTGCAGACTCAAAACAAGGGGAGTCCACTTTCGGGAAGGAGAAGGAGGAAGAAGGAGATATTGGTATGTTGGAAAAAGGGGGTCTACCCCTCCTTAGATAGGCCAAGGGGGTGCCATCCTCCTCCCCTCCCCCATGTGGGACTAAACTCCCAAGGGGGGGAGTGCGCCGGCCAAGGGGGGTGGTGGGCCCCACCCTTGGCGCCAAGCCCAAGGGGGGAGACCCCCTCCTCCCTTAATGGGCCCCATGGGCCCATTTAGCCTTTTCCCATTTTTTAATTTATTTAATATGTTTTAAATATTTAATTCAGATAATTAAACAATAAAACATTATTAAAACAATTAAACTTTATTTTGAACTATTCAAAATGTCCGGAAACCATTCTGTCCTCTTCCGGAACTATTCCGGTGATTCCTCCTATTTCACCGATTGATCCCGTAACTGTCCTATGCATCAATTGCCCTTAAGTGTAACACCCTAACGGTCCGGGAAACAGCAGACATGGTCGAGACTCTTCTTATTGACCAATGACTAGTCAGTTGGACCTGGTTACAATCCTTGACAGCCCCTGCGCTTCCATCGAATGAACTTCGATCGCTTTTGGAAACCTTAACGATACGACGTAATCCCTTTGTGTTGCGGTACTTCGTTTGTCCGAGGTTTGATCGTCGGTATCCTACATACCGTGTTCACATCTCGTTCACAACAAACAACTTCTCTCTTCCATGATCATTGCATCTCTTGTGACCTAGTCACGTCCTTGCAAGGTGTTGATGCAATATCACCGAGTGGGCCCAGAGTACCTGTCCTGTCACAAGGACTGACAAATCCCGCTCTGATCTATTAACATACTCATCAACCATCTATTTCGGAATACCCAAAGTGCACTGTTATAGCCAGCATATTTCAGTCAGGCGGTGGGATACAAATCAAAGTCTCCTCATAGATGACAATTATGTATGATCATTACGGTCTAAGGACTAAGCCATATGTTACAAAGTCATAGCAACGCTGAACTATGTGACTCGATCACATTGCAATACTTTAGGTGGGTGTACGTCCATCACATCATTCCCCTTAACGATATGACCTCATTATCAATGGACTTAAGTGTCGCCATGATTAGGAAAGCTTGATCAATCAATTTCCCAATGAGATAGTTTACCCGAGTTAAACTACATACCATGTTTTATACTACACCTGTTTTAGTATTTCCATGTAATACAGTTATAACACAGTATAAAACGTATTATGAACAAAACGGACATGTGACAAATATCTTTATTAATTTTTCTCTAGGGCACATATCCAACAGTCTCCCACTTGCACTAGAGTACAAATTACACTAGTTTACATCAGGTATGTATCTAACACCAATGGTCTCTCGGTGTTCTTCAAACTTTCCCTGTGGAAGAGGTTTAGTCATCGGGTCTGCTGCGTTCAGATCCGTATGTATCTTGTGAATCCTAGTGTGTCCATCCCTGACGTAGCCTTGCGTCACATGGAACTTTCAGAGGATGTGCTTGGCTGTAGAGTGAGTTCTTGGCTCCTTCGCGTTAGCAATGGCACCCGTGTTGTCGCAGAAGATTCCCACGGGGTCAGTGCAGCTGGGAAAGACGCCAAGCTCGATCACGAACTTCTTCAGCCATAGCGCCTCGTTTGACGCTTCGCAAGCGGCAATATACTCCGACTCCATTGTAGATTGGGCGACGACTGACTGTTTGCCGCTCCTCCAGCTAATTGCGCCATCGTTCAACATGAAAACATATCCCGTCTGGGATTTCGAGTCATCTAGATCTGAGCCGAGGCTTGCGTCAACGTAACCCTTTACGGTGAGCTCCTCATCAACTCCTCCATAAACGAGAAAGAGATCCTTGGTTCTTCTCAAGTACTTAAGGATGTTCTTTACTGCTATCCAGTGAGCCATTCCCGGGTTACTCTGGTAGCGATTAGTCATACTAATGGCCAATGCTAAATCCGGTCTGGTACATAACATAGCATACATGAGAGAGCCTATGGCTGAGGCATAGGGCTTTGAGCACATCTCCTCCTTCTCTTTTGTTGTGGTTGGGCATTGAGTCACGCTTAATTTGACACCTTTTATAACTGGCAAGAGGCCTCTCTTGGAGTTACCCATACTGAACCTTTTCAATATTTTGTCAATATAAGTGCTCTGACTCAAGGCCAACCGTCGATTAGGTCTATCTCTATAGATCTTAATCCCCAATATGTACGCAGCTTCACCTAGGTCCTTCATGGTAAATTGTCCATTCAGATATTCCTTCACTTCCTCTAAGAATTTTTTATCGTTCCCTATTAGTAATATGTCATGTACATATAACACAAGGAATGCTACAGAGCTCCCACTCAGTTTCTTATAGACACAGAACTCTTCGATGTTTTGGACAAATCCAAAAGCTTTAATGACCTCATCAAATCGAAGATTCCAGCTCCGAGATGCTTGCTTCAACCCATAGATGGACCGTTGAAGCTTGCACAACTTACCAGCGTTCCTTGGATCGACAAACCCCTCTGGTTGCATCATATACAACTCTTCCTCAATGTTGCCATTTAGGAATGCAGTTTTCACATCCATCTGCCATATCTCGTAATCATGATATGCAGCTATTGCTAGTAGGATCCGAATAGACTTTATCATCGCTACAGGAGAGAACGTCTCCTCGTAGTCAACTCCTTGAATTTGTCGGAACCCCTTCGCGACAAGTCGAGCTTTGTAGACAGATACGTTTTCGTCTGCGTCAGTCTTTTTCTTGAAAATCCATTTATTCTCGACGGCCTTGAGGTCCTCGGGAATATCCACCAAAGTCCATACTTTGTTGGTGTACATGGAGTCTATTTCGGATTTCATGGCTTCAAGCCATTTCTCGGACTCGGGTCCCTCCATTGCTTCTTTGTAACTTGTAGGTTCATCCGACTCATCAGTCGAGATTGCATTTCACAAGCTGTCCGTAAAACTCAGTAGGTTGACGGACTCTTGATGACCTACGGGGCATAAAAGGTTCCTCTTCATTCTCATCATGATCATCATCAATGTCATGATCGTTATGAATGTCGTTCTGGCCATTCTCTTCAGTTGGAGTGATTGGTCAGTCACTTCATCGAGGTCTATTTTCCTCCCACTCAACTCTTTCGCGAGAAACTCCTTCTCAAGAAAGTGTCCCGTCTTGGCAACAAACGTTTTGCTGTCAGACTTGTTGTAGAAGGTGTATCCACAAGTTTCCTTGGGATAGCCCACAAAGATGCACTAGTTTCCTAACATAAGCCTCACAACCCAAAATCTTCAGGTGATACAACTTAGGTTTCGTGCCATACCATTCTTCAAATGGTGTTGTCTTTACGGATTTGGATGGTGCCCTATTAAGAATATGAGCGGCAGTTTCTAATGCATACCCCCAGAATGACACAGGCAAATCAGTATGAGACATCATCGATCGTACGCTATCCAATAGGGTTCGATTACGTCGCTCAGCCACACCGTTTCTCTGAGGTGTACCTGCCGGCGTAAGCCGTGGTACTATGCCACAAGACTTCAGATGATTGCCAAACTCGTGACTCAAATACTCGCCACCTCGATCCGATTGAAGGTGCTTGATTTTCTTTCCGAGTTGATTTTCGACCTCATTCTGAAATTCCTTGAACTTTTCAAAGGTTTCAGATTTGTGCTTCATCAAGTAAACATACCCATATCTACTCAAGTCATCAGTAAAGGTCACGAAGTAACAAAGACCATTGCGAGTGGGGACGTTCATGGGTCCACATACATCCGTGTGTATGATCCCCAATAAGTCATCCGCACGCTCCATTATCCCATTGAATGGAGTCCTTGTCATTTTGCCCATGAGGCATGGTTCACATGTATCAAGGGATCCAAAATCCAATGACTCAAGAAGTCCATCCTTATGGAGCTTCTCCATGCGCTTTATACCAATATGACCAAGTCGGCAATGCCACATCTTCATGTGATCTTCATCATTCTTCAATCTTTTGGCCTCAATATTGTTAATGTGACACACGTCACCATCGAGATCAAGTACGAATAAACCATGTAACTCCGGTGCATGATCATAAAACATTTCATCCTTATAAATCGAACAACCAATTGTATCAGACTTAAAAGAATAGCGGTCTCGCTTCAAGCAAGAGCCACTAACGATGTTCACACTCAACGCGGGTACATAGTAGCAATTATTCAGAACTAAAACCAATCCCGAAGGGAGACTAAGATGATTCGTGCCGACCGCCAAGACTTCAATTTGACAGCCATTCCCCACGCGCATCGTCACTTCATCCTTGAGCAAGCGTCTCCTATTCCTTAGTCCCTGAATGGAATTAGAAATATGAGCGACATATCCTGTATCAAGTATCCAGGATGTGTTCCTGGCGCTTGTCAAGAGAAGATCAACAATATGTATATCAAATATACCTTCGTCTCTCTTGGCGACCTTGCCAGCCTTCTTGTCCTTTAGGTACTTGGGGTAGTTGCGTTTCCAGTGACCTTCACCCTTGCAGTAGAAGCACTCCACTTCGGGTTTAGGCTTGGGTGCCTTGGGAGGAGCGGCAACTGACTTGCCATCCCTCTTGGGGCCACCTCTCTTGGCCTTCTCCCGCCTGCTTGACTTCTTGAAGTCAGTGGTCTTGTTGACCATGAAGACGGCGTGCTCCTTCTTTATCTCAAGCTCGGCGCTCTTCAGCATGGCGAACAACTCAGAAGGGGTTTTGGTCATCCCCTTCATGTTGTAGTTCAGCACAAAGCCTTTGTAGCTAGGGGGAAGCGACTGCAACACCCTATCAACAGCAAGTTCATCTGGAATCTGGCATTCCAGAGCATTCAAGCGCTGAACGTAGCCAAACATTTTGACTACGTGCTCACTCACGCTGCCGTGCTCGTCCATCTTTGCTGAGAAGAAGGCTTCAGAAGCCTCGTACCGTTCAGCCCTGGCTTGAGGTGCGAAGACCGCCTTGAGGTCGGTGATAATCTCATATGCACCCATCCTCTCAAAGCGTTTCTGCAGCTCAGCCTCCATGGAGTAGAGCATGCCACTCTGGACAAGGTTGTAATCATCAGTCCTGGAGAGATAGACATTCTTCTCGTCCTGAATGGCATCATCTGCTGGTGCGTCACCTAACGCGCCCTCTAGTACGTATGCCATCTTGAGGGGAACGAGGAGAATCCTCAGGGTGCGGAACCAGTTGGTGAAGTTTGTCCCATTTGTTCTTAGCTTATCTTTCTCTAGGAATGATCCTAAGTTGAACGAGGGGCGAGGTGCTGCCATCTACAAGGTTGATTCACAAGGATACATATTTAGACTTTTGTTTATAATGTGGAGTTTCAATTTAATCTCAAATTTCTAGAAAGCTCCCACTTAGATAAACACCTCTCAATTTAACTAAGTGATTACACAATCCCAGCCCCCATACCTCACCGATCGTCACGGCCATCAGTATGCGAACCAGGTAGGCCTCTAAGCCAATCACATCAGGCATGTGACTCGTGCTCGACCTTTCGGTCTCCTGTGTTCCACGCCCGCATCTACATACGTCAAGCCTGCCAATCGAACCTTGATGTTAGCTGTTCAGCAAGGCCATATCTGCATATGCCAGGCTTGCCGAACCCAACCTCATGCGAAATCCGTTGAATATGTAGGACAACTCCGGTATGTACGGAGCATCAAGCCATATGGGAGAACCTTCCAGGCGGTGCCCACCAAGGGAGAACACAATGTTGGTATTGTGAGAGATGGTCCTGTTTCGTGCTACCGTCGATGTATCCAGCATACTAGCAAAAAACAGAAAGTAAAACTGTAAATCATACAACCTATGATCCCCCTTCATGCAAAGCAAAGTTAAACGCCTTTCTACTTTAGCTTGTGCATGTTTTACGTGGCTGCTAGGGGTTTCGAGAGAGAGAACCGTTTCTATCCTGCGAAAAACATGCCACAACACCGTCTCCCATCCGTCTCTATTACACCCCTATTGGGGCCCTCCGTTGCAAACATCTTCGCATCGCTAATGCAGAGAGACAGACACCCCCAGCCACTTTATATGGTACAAGCCATATGTCAAGCGTGGAACCAGTCTCGCGTAAACGCGTAAGGTCGGTCGGGAGCCGCTTCATCAAACATTGCCGCAACGCTAAATGAGTACACGTGGGAGGGTAACGAATGAAGATTCGATGCCCACATCCTAGATGTGTTCTACCCGTACAATACATCTACGCATAGCTAGCTCTGATACCATTGTTGGGATACGGGGCAAAAAACACAAATTTTTCATACCTACGGTACCCGAACCCAAGATCTATGCTATGGCGATGTAAAGTAACGGAGGGAATCGGTGTTCATTCCTTTGAAGACCGAAAGAGGGAAACGTTCTTGCGAACGTGGCTGGCGTAGACTCGGAACTACGACCTCCCTGTCGTGTAGAAGACCACCACCGGCGAGGATGACTCCCGGTAAACCTCCAGCGACGAAGTAGCACCACAGGTGTAGTGCCTCGAAGAGATTATACACGTACGGTACAATCGATGTTCCTCCCGGGCCCCGAACCAGGCGAGCAGCGGAAGAAAGACGGCTACGGATCCCGACTCCAGCAGAACGACGGCCTGCCTTATGGTGGAGGACTCCAATCCAGGTGCAGACTCCAAACAAGGGGAGTCCACTTCCGGGAAGGAGAAGGAGGAAAAAGGAGATATTGGTATGTTGGAAAAAGGGGGGGTCTAACCCTCCTTATATAGGCCAAGGGGGTGCCATCCTCCTCCCCTCCCCCATGTGGGACTAAACTCCCAAGGGGGGGAGTGCGCCGGCCAAGGGGGGTGGTGGGCCCCACCCTTGGCGCCAAGCCCAAGGGGGGAGACCCCCTCCTCCCTTAATGGGCCCCATGGGCCCATTTAGCCTTTTCCCTTTTTTTAATTTTTTTAATATGTTTTAAGTATTTAATTCAGATAATTAAATAATAAAACATTATTAAAACAATTAAACTTTATTTTGAACTATTCAAAATGTCCGGAAACCATTCCGTCCTCTTCCGGAACTATTCTGGTGATTCCTCCTATTTAAGCGATTGATCCCGTAACTGTCCTATGCATCGATTGCCCTTAAGTGTAACACCCTAACGGTCCGGGAAACAGCAGACATGGTCGAGACTCTTCTCATTGACCAATGACTAGTCAGTTGGACCTCGTTACAATCCTTGACAGCCCCTGCGCTTCCATTGAATGAACTTCGATCGCTTTTGGAAACCGTTAACGATACGACGTAATCCCTTTGTGCTGCGGTACTTTGTTTGTCCGAGGTTTGATCGTCGGTATCCTACATACCGTGTTCACATATCGTTCACAACAAACAACTTCTCTCGTCCATGATCATTGCATCTCTTGTGACCTAGTCACGTCCTTGCAAGGTGTTGATGCAATATCACCGAGTGGGCCCAGAGTACCTGTCCTGTCACAAGGACTGACAAATCCCGCTCTGATCTATTAACATACTCATCAACCATCTATTTCGGAATACCCAAAGTGCACCGTTATAGCCAGCATATTTCAGTCAGGCGGTGGGATACAAATCAAAGTCTCCTCATAGATGACAATTACGTATGATCATTACGGTCTAAGGACTAAGCCATATGTTGCAAAGTCATAGCAACGCTGAACTATGTGACTCGATCACATTGCAATACTTTAGGTGGGTGTACGTCCATCACATCATTCCCCTTAACGATATGACCTCATTGTCAATGGACTTAAGTGTCGCCATGATCAGGAAAGCTTGATCAATCAATTGCCCAATGAGATAGTTTACCCGAGTTAAACTACGGACCATGTTTTATACTACACCTGTATTAGTATTTCCAAGTAATACAGTTATAGCACTGTATAAAATGTATTATGAACAAAACGGATATGTGACAAATATCTTTATTAATTTGTCTCTAGGGCACATATCCAACATCTATATCCATAATAATGAAATCAACGGGAACATAGTTGTCATTGACAATGATAAGAACATCGTCGATCTTCCCCAAAGGTTTATTTACAGAAGAGTCGACAAGACGAACACCAAAAGAACAAAAATCAAAAGGTTTCAATTCAAACATATCATACATTCTTCTGGGCATGACGGAGGTACTAGATCCAATGTCACATAAAGCATAGCAAGAGAAGTTATTTAATTTAATTTTGATCATAGGGTCCCAACCATCATCTAGCTTCCTAGGTATGGAGGCTTCTATCCTAAGCTTCTCCTCCCTAGCTTTGATGAGAGCATTTGTGATATGCTCCGTGAAGGCAAGATTAAGGCTTTGTTTGGTTGAGCTGTGGATTCTGAAAAAACAGTTGTGAGCTGTCAACTGTAAAAAAGTTGTTGTGAGCTGTGGAAAAGTTAAAAGGTCTTTGGTTGAAGCAACTGTGAAACTGGCAAACTGATATGAATTATTTGTCACGTCTTGAGGGCCTGAGAGACTTTTTATACGCTAATCGAGCAAAAAAATTGATCTATAAGTTATTTGAACATATAAATGACTATTTTGAAAAATAAAATTCTATTTTTAAATGTTGCATAAATATAGATATCAAATATCAATGAAATGTCCCACTTTAGTATGTACTAGTATCTACTATCTGTAATCCTTCTACTAGTAAAATAAAAAATGCTCGTATATCAAGAGTCTCGTATATCAATTGCGGTCTTATGGCACCAAGAAACCCATTTCTTTTTACTAGGAGTACGTACTAGTTTGTTGGCTGAAACTGTATACGAAAAGCATGAGCATTGAACAAACATGCGGGGTCCAGTGTATAAGTAGCAGCTGGTCGGATGGAGATGCAGCATGAGGGGTTGCCTGGAAGGGATTCTGGATGGCCGCCTCCAAGGCGGGAGCGGTGGCATACTCTCACCGTGCCGGAGTGTAGGCTGTAGAGGGACGGCCGGAGTTGAGGCGGCCGACGAGGAATCGCTAGGCATGAAGACCCCTGTTCGCTCAGGGTGAAAATAAAGAAAAGCCGAACCGGTATGACTTACGAGTGGCAACGTGGGTAATTTTTCGTTCAGGAAATCGATTCTCACAGCCGGAATCTGGGGTCTGCCGACTGCGGAAACTACACTACGTAAAAGTTGCAAATTTACAAAATCTATTGCGCCCTGCTACTCCTTTGGTTCAGATTCTGCTTTTAGAAAGCAGAAGTTAGCTTAGGAAGCCGAAAAAAACGCAGCCAAATTGTGCTAGTGTGGGGATCTCTAGACATTTTGTGTAACAAGCTAATAACTTCTGAGAGGGTGCAACTATCAAAATCAATATCACTACTATCAAAGGTGGTAGTAGTGTCATCTAGGCTCACTTGTTTGAAACCCTCTATGTTCATAGGGGTTTCTTCTTCTACAGTTGAGGTATTAGCATCACTAGTAATAGGTCCAATGGGACCAGGAGTGCATTGGGTGCTAATAGTTTCAGTGTCCTCAACAATCTGGATAGTGGAAACTGTGTGGTGTGTAGGAAGGCTCTTGATTCTATCATCTTCCTCTTTTTCTCTATCCCATCTTTCTTTAAGTTTAGCGATCATCCTAATGTTTTCATTAATTTGTAATTGGATAGCATTAATAGGAGTGGCCATGCTCTCCTCAAGGGGATAGGTTCTAATTTTTAACATCTCAACATCAAGGGCTAAGCTATCTACCTTCAAACAAAGATTGTCTAATTTAGCTAGCTTTTCTTCCACATTCTTTTTGAAGGCTTTTTGGGTAGTGATAAAGTCTCTAAGCATGTTTTCTAATTCAGAAGTGGGGTTCTTGTTGATAGGGTAAGTGTTTTTGTTCCCATAAGTGGATGGAAACGGTCTAGGATTACGCAAAGTTGCCCCTATAAGCTTTATTATTAAAGTTGTTTCTAGCAATGAAGTTCACATCTAATTGTTCCTGAGCAACCAAATAATTTAAAGGAACATCATGAGGATCAATAGAGGGTTGCTTGGTAAGTAGAGACATAATTAAATCAATTTTATCATTTAAGGAGGTAATTTCCTTGACATAATTTACCTTCCTACCTGTTGGAGCGCGTTCGGTGTGCCATTGGGAATATTTGGCCATCATCTCATCGAGGAGTTTTGTGGCAGCACCGAGTGTATTTTACATAAAGGTTCCTCCCGCGGCCGAATCTAACAGGTTCCGTGAGGTAAAGTTCAAGCCTGCATAAATAGTCCGGATAACCATTCAGGTAGTTAAACTATGTGTAGGGCATTTCTTAACAAGAGATTTCATACGTTCCCAAGCTTGGGCAACGTGTTCATTATCCAATTTCCTAAAATTCATAATGTTACTCCTCAATTGGATAATTTTAGCATGTGGGTAATACTTCCCAATAAAAGCATCTTTGCACTTATCCCAAAAATCTATGCTATTCCTAGGCAAAGATTGAAATCAGATTTTAGCTCCGTCCCTCAAAGAGAAAGGAAAAAGCTTGACCTTAACAACATCACCTTCTACTTCTTTATAATTTTGCATATCACATAATTCAACAAAATTATTCAAGTGTAAAGCAGCATCATCTCCAGCACAAGAGAATTGATCTCTCATAACAAGGTTTAGCAAAGCGGGTTTAATTTCATAAGAGGTAGCTGAAGTGGCAGGTGTGGCAATAGGAGTGCAGATAAAGTCTTTGTTGTTGTGACTGGTGAAGTCACACAACTTGGTGTTTGATACGTCCCAAACGTATCTATAATTTCTGCTTGCTCCATGCATGTTTTGTGTGACTTTGCCATGTTTTGCTTGAACTTTCATACACTTTTGAGCATATTTGGACTAATCTATTAACCCAGTGCACCCAGCTACCAGTTGCTGTTTTCTGCTGTTTTGGTATTTCAGGTTTTCCAGCCATTAAAAGTGCTCCAAAAATTCCGGAAAAATTATATAAAAAATCAGCGACACGGAAGCTTCCGGAATCACCAAGGCAGCGGAGGGGGGCCACCACAGGGAATCCAGAAGGGTACCTGGCGCGGCCCCACCCTAGGCCGCGCCGAGCACCCTCCTGGCTGCCTTGTGGGTCCCCTCGATGCCCCCCTCCGCCTATATTTAGCCCTCGGGGTGGAAACCCCTAATCCAGACCCCTTTTCTCCAGAAGCAATTCCGATCTCCGCCGCCATCGCCAACAAGCTTCGGGCGACCAGAATTCCCGTGTCGGCACCCTGCCAGGACGGGGAAGTGCCCCCAGATTCATCTCCATCGACGTTGCTTCCTCCCTCCATGAAGCGGGAGTAGTTCTCCCTCGGGGGTGAGATTGAGAGTCTCTTGGTGCTTGTCTTTGACTATCCTTGAGATATGTTGTGATGATTGTGGTACTCTCTTTGGATGGCCGCGGTGACATTGGGAAATCCATAGATTGAGAACTACGAACTTTCAGGTGTGCATTTGTAGCCCTACATAATTCTCATCCTCTCTTGACCACAAAGGAATGACCTCCGAGTGCGTCTCCATTGCATGTTTTGAAATATCATGTGATTAGACTATGTTAATGTTGTTGAGAGTTTCCACTAGTGAAAGTATGAAGCCTAGGCCTTGTTTCCACCATTGTTACACCATTTGTGCTCACTTTTGTCACATGTTTGCTTGCTGCACTTTTTATTACAGATTTATATTACCTTTCTTAGCCACACCTATCACTCGTATTTTACCATCTCTTCGCCGAACTAGTGCACCTATACAACTCCTAGTTGTATTAGGTGTGTTGGGGACACAAGAGACTTCTTGTATCTTAATTGCAGGGTTGCTTGAGAGAGACCATCTTCAACCTCTACTTCCCTGAGTTCGATAAACCTTAGGTCATCCACTTGAGGGAAATTGTTGTTGTCCTACAAACCTCTGCGCTTGGAGGCCCAACATAGTCTACATGAATAGAAGTGTGCGTAGACATCAGTGTTTTCAGAGGAACCCATAGTAGCAGCAAGTGTGGCAGATTTTTTTTGTAATTTTCGATATAAGACACAAAGATAAAAACAGAAAGGTAAACTAACAAGACTAAAAATTAAAGGTAAAAGGTAGTGGTGAACTCCCCTATCTTATCACTCAGAGTCCCCGGCAACGGCGCCAGAAATTTGCTTGATGGCGTGGAAGTGGTAATGGCTTCTCGCCCTTCGTTGGTTACCCCAAGTGGAAGGTGAGATGTAGGATAATGATAATGATAGCAATTGAAAGTAAAAGGAGAAAAGTAAATAAGTGTGTAAACAATGATGAGAATATGGATCGGGGTCCCGTGATGTTCACTAGTGATGTCTCTCTCCCAAAATACGATAAAACTGCTATGCGAGGTAAACAAATTACAGATGGGCAATTGACAGGATTATAAATGCATCGCAATGCTAACTATGCTACAAAAGAAAAGAAGAGGCTCAAAAGCATGGGCAGTACGCCAAAATAAGTAGACCGAAATCCAACTACATCTACTACTAATCATCCACCTTGAGATATCTATCCAGAACATCTCGCTGGTATTAAGTTGCGAGCCCCACAAAAAGTGTAAACCCAAAGCAACAGACAACTGCATTAAACAGCACTTTGCGTAAAGTAAACAATCCTTGCAACCGCGGTTACAAGCACCATTGTTTTCCCCCTTGTGGCAACAGCACATCCCCTAGACTCATGTTTCTGTCACTCAACCGTGTCATCAGGGGGCATGAACCCACAATCGAGCATAACGTTCACTCTTGGAGTTACTACCTACTATTTGTCCAATGATGGAGTGGAAGTGGTAATGGCTTCTCGCCCTTCGTTGGTTACCCGAAGTGGAAGGTGAGATGTAGGATAGCAGCAAATTTCCCCTATGTAGAGTATAGGGTTTGTCTCCCGTAGGACTCCGGCGATGATAAGTATGTGTCATCGGCTCACCTGACGCGGACCTGCACACAACACAATTAACTTTTCTCCCAACGAAGTTTAGAGAGATTGTCAATCTCTCCGGTCTTGTTGTTTACAAAGGATCAAACACACAAGATAATGATAATGATAACAACTGAAAGTAAATGTGAGAAAATAAATGAGCTTGTAAACAGTGATGAGAATATGGACCGGGGTCCAGTGATGTTCACTAGTGATGTCTCTCTCCCAAAAGACGATAAAACTGCTATGCGAGGTAAACAAATTACAGATGGGCAATTGACAGGATTATAAACGCACCGCAATGCTAACTATGCTACAAAAGAAAGGAAGAGGCTCATAAGCATGGGCAGTACGCCAAAATAAGTAGACTGAAATCCATCTGCATCTACACTAATCATCCACCTTGAGATATCTATCCAGAACATCTCGCTGGTATTAATTTGCGAGCCCCACCCAAAGTGTAAACCCAAAGCAATAGACAACTGCATTAAAAAGAACTTAGCATAAAGTAAACAATCCTTGCAAGCACGGTTACAAGCACCGTTGTTTTGCCCCTTGTGGCCACATCACATCCCCTAGACTCATGTTTTTTTCACTCAAGCGTGTCATCAGGGGGGATGTACCCACAATCGAGCATAACATTCCCTCTTGGAGTTACTACCTACTACTTAGCCAAAGCAATAAACAGCAACGGAGAACATGCAAGAATTAC
Source organism: Bromus sterilis (assembly GCA_950022295.1). Classification (NCBI taxonomy): domain Eukaryota; kingdom Viridiplantae; phylum Streptophyta; class Magnoliopsida; order Poales; family Poaceae; genus Bromus; species Bromus sterilis. The sequence continues at coordinate 16,073,328 of OX465596.1, forward strand.
TTAGGAACAAAAATATAAGAGATAAAACCAAATATATTACTCTATCACGATCTGAACATAATCTCATAATCCATCAGATCCCATCAAACTCAGCATAGCAACATCAGAAGAATTACATATGTGCCTTGATCATGTAGGGCAGCTCATGAGGTCTAAACCATGAAGAACAAAGAGGGGAGGAGAACATCACATAGCTACTGATCACGGACCAATGGTCCAAAGGAAACTACTCACGGCACATCCGGGAAGCGTCCATGGTGGAGGAGAAGCTCCCGGAGGTCGATCCTCCCTCCGACAGGGTGCCGGGAAGGGTCCTAACGGTGCTCCCGATCTTGGAAGCGCGGCGGCGGCGGAACAGAGGCGATTTTGCGAAATAGGGTTCTGTCCTCGGAGTTTCCCCGTTACTGAGAATAAATAGGCAAATGGGTGCAGCCAAGGGGGCCACCAGGGGTCCAGGATCCCCCCCTAGCGCGGCCAGGCCCCTGGCCGCGCCAGGTGGCCGCCTGGGAGCCTGGTGGTGGCCCTCTGGCCCTACTTTGGTGATTCTGGAAGACTCCGTTGCGCTGATTATTTATCCGATTTTTCCCGAATTTTCGGAGCATTTTTAATATGGGGGAAACCTGGAATAGAAAAACAGCAGAAAACAGGAACTGGCACTGTGGTGCACTGAGTTAGTAGGTTAGTCCAAATATGATCAAAGGTATATGAAAGTGTATCTAGATCATAGCAATGTCACACCAAACATGCATGGAACGAGCATAAATTATCGATACGTTTGAGACGTATCAGCCAAAGCAATAAACAGCAATGGAGAACGTACAAGAATTACTTAGGAACAAAAATATAAAAGATAAGAACCAAATATATTACTCTATCACAATCTGAACATGATCTCATAATCCATCAGATCCCATCAAACTCAGCATAGCAACAGCAGAAAGATTACATACATGCCTCAATCATGTAGGGCAGCTCATGAGGTCTAAACCATGAAGAATCAAAGAGGGAGGAGAACATCACATATCTACTTATCACGGACCCTTGGTCCAAAGGAAACTATTCACGGCACATCCGGGAAGCGTCCATGGTGAAGGGGAAGCTCCCGGAGGTCGATCCTCCCTCCGGCAGGGTGCCGGGAAGAAGTCTACTGGAGCTCCCGATCTTGGAAGCGCGGCGGCAGCGGAACAGAGGAGAGATCGCAAAAAAGGGTTCTGTGCTCGGGGGTTTTGCGTCACGGGGAATATATAGGCGAAGGGGGCAGCCAGGGGAGCCACCAGGAGTCCAGGCGCCCCCTGGCGCGGCCAGACCCTAGGCCGCACCAGGTGGCCGCCTGGGTCCCTGGTGGTGGGCCCCCGGCCCTCCTTCGGGGTTCCGGAAGCTTCCCTTGCGCTGATTTTTTTATCCGATTTTCCCCGAATTTTTGGAGCAATTTTAATATGGGGGAAACCTGGAATAGAAAACCAGCAAAAAAAATAGGAACTGGCGTTGTGGTGCACTGAGTTAATAAGTTAGTCCAAATATGATCAAAAGTGTATGAAAGTGTATATAGATCATAGCAATATCACACAAAACATGCATGGAGCAAGAAGAAATTATAGATACGTTTGGGACATATCAGAACGTTATGCTCGATTATGGGTTCATGCCCCCTGATGACACGCTTGAGTGATAGAAACATGAGTCTAGGGGATGTGTTGTTGCCACAAGGGGGAAAACAACGATGCTTGTAACCGCGGTTGCAAGGATTGTTTACTTTACGCAAAGTGCTTTTTAATGCAGTTGTCTTTTGATTTGGGTTTACACTTTGGGTGGGGCTCGCAACTTAATACCAGCGAGATGTTCTAGATAGATATCTCAAGGTGGATGATTAGTAGTAGATGCAGTTGGATTTTGGTCTACTTGTTTTGGCGTACTGCCCATGCTTTTGAGCCTCTTCCTTTCTTTGTAGCATAGTTAGCATTGCGGTGTGTTTATAATCCTGTCAATTGCCCATCTGTAATATGTTCACCTCGCATAGCAGTTTTATCGTCTTTTGGGAAAGAGACATCACTAGTGAACATCACGGGACCCCGGTCCATATTTTGATCACTGTTTACACGCTTATTTACTTTTCTTCTTATACTTTCAGTTGCTATCATTATCACTTGTGTTTTGATCCTTTGTAAACAACAAGACCGGAGAGATTGATGATACGTCCCAAACGTATCTATAATTTCTGCTTGCTCCATGCATGTTTTGTGTGACTTTGCCATGTTTTGCTTGAACTTTCATACACTTTTGAACCTATATGGACTAACCTATTAACTCAGTGCACCCAGTTGCCAGTTTCTGTTTTCTGCTGTTTTTGTATTTCAGGTTTTCCGGCCATTAAAAGTGCTCCAAAAATTCTGGGAAAAATATATAAAAAATCAGCGCAACAGAAGCTTCCGGAATCACCAAGAGAGGGAAGGGGGCCACCACCGGGCATCCAGGAGGGCAGGTGGCGCGGCCCCACCCTGGGCCGCGCCAGGGACCCTCTTGACTGCCTTATGGGTCCCCTTGACGCCCCCTTCGCCTATATTTACCCCTCGGGGTGGAAACCCCTAATACGTACTCCTCTTTCGTGATCTCGCCTCTGTTCCGCCGCCGCCGCCGTTTCTAGATCGGGGCTGCCTGGAGAAGGTGCTCCGGCACCCTGCCGAGAGAAGCTACCCCCTCCGGGAGACCCTCCATAGCCATGGACGCCTCCCGTATGTACCGTGAGTAGTTTCCCTTGGACCATGGGTCCGTGACCAGTAGCTATGTGATCTATCTCTCCCCCTTTTGTGCTTCCACTTTCGAGTCCTCGTGAGCTGCCTCACATGATCGAGGCATCTATGTAATTTTTGTTGTTGCTATGTTGAGTTTGTTGGAATCTGATGGATTATGAGACTATGTTCAGATTGTGATGATTAATATATTTTGTTCTTCTCTTTTATATTTTGTTCTTGAGTAAATTCTTGCATGTTCTCCGTTGCGGTATTTGCTTTGGCCAAGTATTTTATTTGCAACTCCAAGAGAGAGCGTTATGCTCGATTGTGGGTTCAGCTCCTTGATGTCTAGCTTGAGTGACAGAAACATGACACTAGGGGATGTGTTGTTGCCACCAGGGATAAAACAATGGTGCTTGTACCTGCGGGTGCAAGGATTGTTTACTTTAGGCAAAGTTCTTTTAATGCAGTTGTCTGTTGCTTTGAGTTTACACTTTGGGTGGGATTCGCAACTTAATACCAGCGAGATGTTCTGGATAGATATATCAAGGTGGATGATTCGTAGTAGATGCAGATGGATTTCGGTCTACTTACCTTGGCGTACTGCCCATTGCTTTTGAGCCCTTCCTTTCTTTGCAGCATAGTTAGCATTGCGGTGCCTTCATAATCCTGTCAATTGCCCAATTGTGATTTGTTTACCTCGCTAGCACTTTTATCGTCTTTTGGGAGAGAGACATCACTAGTGAAAATCACGGGACCCCGGTCCATCTTCACATTATTGTTCACACCCTCAATTTACTTTAAGCTTTTAATTTCCTTTGCACCTTTTATCTCTTGCGTTGATCCTTTGTAAACAACAAGGCCGGAGGAATTGACAACTCCTCTGTACTCGTTGGGAGCAAAGTTATTTGTTGTTGTGTGCAGGTCCACGTCAACCGCCTAATTTCTGGCGCTGTTGTCACCTACTTGTATCTCCTGAGTCCTACTGGTTCGATAACCTTGGTATCTTTACCGAGGGAAACTTGCTGCTGCACTACATCTCAAACCTTCCACTTGGGGTAACCAACGAGGGGCGAGAAGCCATCTAGCAAATTTCTGGCGCCGTCGCCGGGGACTCAAGTCTACAAGATAGGGGAGTTGCACACTATCTTTTACCTTTGCTTTTTAGTTTTGTTAGTTTACCTTTCAGTTTTTACTTTTGTGTCCTTAATCAAAAATACCAAAAACACATGTTACCTTGTCAGTAGTTACCACTATGGCTGGTCCTTTTGCCTTTGGTGAGGCAGAAGTGCTTACCTTTACTCAAAGAGGTGGTGAAAGTTTGAAAGATGCTTGGTATAGAATTAATGATTCTCAAAAAAGAGCCACCAAGAAGCAATCCACTACTATCCTGCTTAGAAATTTTTAGGTTGGGATTACTTCTTGGAATAGGTTTCTTTTAGACACTGCTATCAATGGGAACTTCATAGAGGCCCCAGTTTTGGAAGCCCTTAATGTTATTGAAAATCTTGTTGGAAGTCTCCCCATTGTTAGTATTAAGGAGGACATTACTTTAGCTCGCATTATGAGAGAACTTGAAAAGATAGAGCTAGAGATGCCAAGTATCGATAGGGTGAATGAGTTGGATCGTAAGATTCAAGGGAATTTGAATAGGCTAGATAATTCCATGCAGAAAATTGTCAATACTTTGGAGACTATCAAAGCCCTTGATGAAAAGTCTTCTAGGATAGAAAAGATTGAGGAAGTTATTGAAACTTTAGGAACTACCTTTTCCTCATTCAGAACCAAAAAGGATGAAACTCCAGCAAAGAAGGAACCTAAGTCTGTTTACGTACCCAAGGTTCCCCGAGCTAAAGCTAGCACACCCAGTGCCAAGAGAGTTGAAACGGTGAAAACTTTGGAGGAGACACCTATCTTTAACTTTAATGAAACTCCAATTGATTTTCCTCCTTTTGATTTTATTCCAAGAAGCATTTTCATTCGTCCTTTATTTGAGAAACCCATTAAGACTAGTTGTAATATTGAAGAGCTTTTTGATGATCATGATGATGGTTCAATAGATGCACCTTGATCTTCTGCTTTAAGCCTAGCTAATGGCTCTAAAGAAGCGCTTTCTGGAGGCAGCCCGCAACGAATTTAGGTTTTTCTTTTTTGTTTTGTTCTTTTCTTAGTGGTCTTGATGATTGTTACTACTGTAGCAACATAATTGTATATTTACTTTTCAAGCTTTGTGTCTTTTATAGCCTCATACCGCAAGGGAAGTGAAAGTTGTGACATGCTGTCCAGAAAACAGATTCTGTCTTCGTGACTAGAAAAAAAAATCCCAGTTCATCTTTTTGAGCTGAATTTTTTACCCAGCGTGCTCTATACAATTACGAAACTTCCGTATGTTCTGAGTTTTTTGATTTGAGTTGCAGAAGTACCCCTAAAATTCGTTTCTATATGTTGTTCTGTTTTTCACAGATTCTGTCAGAACCCTCTGTTAGGTAATGTGCTAGGATCAAGTAACCTTGCATCATGTCAAATTTTCAAAGAAAATCAACTTCAAAATCCAAATGGGAGAAGGAACACCCCCCAGATGAATTAATTCAAAAGGCCAGATAAAAATCTTTTCCAAAAATTCATGTTAGAGTTTTGAAAAGTCTTATAAATGAGTGTGATCACATATCAAGTGATGTGGGACCCATCCCATGCTCATAGATTTTTCAAATATTCAAACAGTGCCTTGGAATTAAAGAAATACCCCTATTTGATTTAAGATTCAAATTATTTGAATTTTAAAAATGTTGAAACTTTATGAGTGGCTAGTCTATCTTTTTATGAGGCCACATAAAAGTTTTCAGCATTTAATAAAATGATTTGGTATTTTTACCAAAGTCAAAACAAATATACAAAAAAACAGAAAGGAAAGATTAAACAGAAAAAGAAAAGGACTTACCTCTCGCCAGGGGGCGAGGCCCACCTCCCCAGCCGGCCCAGCCCGCGAAGCCCCCTCCTTGTCGTCTTCCACCCCGCGCTGCCAAGCAGCTCGGTGGCGCGGCGCCGCCGCCGTGGACGCCACCTTGACGCCCAGGAGCTTCCAGGCCGCCCCAAGACTCCAAAACGTGTCCAGGAGACGTCCGCATCGCCTCCTCTCACTTTTTCCCCATCGCAGCCTCCTCTCAAGCTCTCTGCTCGTTTTCCCCTTCTTCCCCGAGGGCAGCCGCCGTTCATCTTCGCGAGAAGTCGCAGCCAACGACGTCGAGGAGCCGAACCAAGGTGTCCAAGCGCTTCGCCGTCGTCGTCTTCACCGACTTGCAGAAGGAATCGAGCCCGGAGCCCTCGAAGTCGCCGGATTCTTCCTCGAGCTCCCGCCGGCCGCCGTGAAGGACTTCGTCGATTCCGCCGCCGTTGAGCCACCCCAGCCCTCGCCACCACCTCTACTGAGTTCCTGGTGAGCTCAGGTTCGAAAACCCTCTCTTCTTCCCCTGGATTACTCGCTCTAGCCGGATCCGCCATGGTAGCCGAAGCTTCTCGCCGCCGGAATCAATGGAGAGGTCCACCCGCTAAGTAATCGAGCCAGCCATGATGTCCTTTGTGTTCCCCGTGTTCCTCCTCGTCGAACCAGCCCAACCTCGCCTCAAGTAGTGCCCTGGAGCCAAATCTCGATGGTGGCCGTAGCTAGGTCGCTGCAAAAGTTGACGCCGGCGAGCGTACGGTGCACCCCAGCGCTTGGTTTTGGTCCCGTTCGACGCGCGCAAGTGAGAGCTTCAAACGGATGGTCTTCGCGCTCCAAATGGTGGACGGAATCGAGCTCCCGTGCAGCGCCGCCGCGACTCCAGTCGCCGGCGTTTAGCCGCCGGCGTGTCAACCAGAACCCCCCCCCACTAATCACCCAGTTAATGACCCCCTGGGTCACTGACCAGTGGGCCCAGTGGCTTAATTAAGCCACTGGATTAATTTAACCCACGGGTTAAGTTAACCCAGCCACTGACAGGGTGGCCCCACATGTCAGCCCCCCCCTGACGTCAGCATTGCGCATTAAATCATTTAAATGAATTTCCAGATATTATTTGAATTAAAAGAATTCCAGAAAATCCAAAAAATACCCCAAACTTTGGAAATTCATAGAAAATTCATATTAACTCCAATTTGGACAAATAATATATGAAAAATGATCAGGAGAAAATTATCTTTCCAAATATGCAACTTTCAGCTCTGTTTGAGTTGAATTTAAAATGGGACCAGTAGCATATGTCATTTGGTTTATTTGAATTTAATTCAAATTCAAACCAAATGCTTTTGCTACTTGGACCAGAGAATTATGATGTAATTCAACCACACTTCAGAGGCATATCATACACATTTGAAGTTGATTCAAAATGATCAAACTATGTCACATTCAATTTGGCTAAGCTAAATTCAAATGTGGAGTTTGAATTTGCATTTTAAATGCAATATACTCCACTTAAATGGAATTGCCTCACACATCAAAACTTATACTTCAAGTTTCAACATTCATTCATGTGCTTGAGCATTGCATTCATTTTGATTGCTACTTCGTGCTTTGTTTGTCGAGTAGAGGTGGAACCGGAGCAAGAGGTTGCAACCTTCGTTGAAGACCCCGAACCCGAACCTCGTCAGCAAGGCAAGCAAACTCCCATTGATCATGTCGATAAAATCCCACTTCCCTCTCATGTCTCGCTTATGCATTGTATAGGATGATCACCATGTTACGATTCTACCGCATAGATGAACCCATTCCTTTGCATGACCTATCTTTTGTCACAGTAGTAAGCAAACCATAATCCTAGCAAATGTAGGAGTTGAATGATATCATGTAACCCCTGCAATGCTACTTCTTATTGCATGCTTAGTATGATACCATGTTGTTGCTGTGATGTGAGTCGGGATGGTAGTGATCATGTTGATGATGGTAGAAAAGTGTTGGTGAATCGACCCTAATACAAGGTGAACGATGAGAGGCTGTGTAGGAGTACACAGTGGGTTGTCTCGTTGAACACCGCCCTAGTACGAGTTCTTGTGGTGATCCAAGATGAAGAGTACAACCACACATTGGGCTCACTGACCCCTCTCAACTTACTAACTCATCCCTTTCGATGTCCAGATGTCGCAATAGTTCGGAGTTCTGGTAGGTCTGTGGCCTGGATGCTAAGTGAGAGAACGGCTCACCCGAGACCGGCTTATGCACCACGCACACATCGCTTGGGTCCACTTCGGTAAACCGGCCGGGTTCACGATGGTGGTAGCCAACCCAAGTAGGCGGCTTTCTTGGACTAGATAGGCTATGAGGTAACAGTTGTGGTGAGCATCCTCGCCGGCACCCCTTGAATGGTGTCGAGTACAAAGGCGGTAAATGATGATCATGTGTGTGTAGCGGTACACCCTTGCAAGGTTAACAAAACTATTCGAATAGCCGCGTCCGCGGTTATGGACTGCTTGGAAAGCTTAGCTTGATTATTAGATAACTTGAACCGGATACTTCTAAAACACACCAAGATAAGTGTGAGTGCTATGGCGTGCTTTCTCGTGGGGAAGTCGAGGAAGGCACCATAGTGGTGTATTGGTTGGTGAAAGTAGTGGACTCGTGTACGCTTCTTACCTCAAAGTCTGGTACTCGTAGTTCAGGATTAGCCAAGTCAAAGCTGGCAGTTCTGCAAGTGAACCCCACCTCCCTTTACTTTGACACATGTGCATGAGTAGTATAGTTCCTATGTAAGTCTTGCTGAGTACGACTTTGTACTCACGTTTGCTTAATCTATGTTTTAGATGACGCCACTGACCCCGAAGGTGGCTTCTTCATCGAGCTGGACGACTGAAGTTAAACTAGTCTAGTCCCAGTCAGCAGACTGGTTCCCTCGTGGAGGGCTTTGTGTTTAAATAAGGCTTCTTAAGCCATTTGTTAAACTTGTCTGTACTCAGACATAATTTGCTTCCGCCTGTGTTGTAATGTTGGATCACATGTATGTGATCTCTGTGTGTACTCTATAAGAGTTATAAATAAAATGTACACTTTGTAGAGAATTGCAATGGTACCTGCTATTCATACAAGGCATGTGTGCTGCGTGTATGTTTATAACATGCATGTCTTTGTATGGGTTTTCGAGACCTTAGTTGTGTTCTGGCTGGCGGTCTTTCATACACCAAGTGTCCCTTAGATGTGTGCAGCTTGGGGCATCGCGATGCGATTGCTCGAGACTCCGTCTCGTGCACACTTTGTGGTATGATCGAGCCCGCCCTAGACCCCGACTAAGTGATCGGGCTGGAGTAAGTCTATGTAAGAGTTTTGAGATAGTCGGTAGTATGGTTGAGGCGACTTTTCTTTGAATATGGGAGTTCACCACCCATATCATTTGACTTGTGTGCGGACGATGAGGACCCATCTCAGTTGATCATCCGGCCTGGATGGGATGCCCCTCACGTACGATGCTTTCCGAGAATGTTCAGTGCTTGGCCTTGTCTGCTTAGACAAGTGGGTGCGGTTCTCGGCTCTCCATATGACTATGTCTTAACTGTACTTGCATACGCTAACCCCGGGTCCCGACAGACTTGGTATCAGAGCAGGACTGACTGTAGGACTAGTAGCCTTGGCCGAAGTCGAGTCTAGCCTTCTATAGTTATATAGTAACTCTGGGTATATAAGGGAACAACGTAAGGCTTCTTTTTTCTCCTTACCCCCTTCGTTCTGAGTTCTGAGTCACCCTCATCTTATTCTACGGGAAGATAGGACTAGGCTCTCCTCTGTCTGATTAGAACATCTCGTTGTTTGCTTCCTTGTAGCCGTAGGAAAGTTGTGATTGGTCTGTTAGAGTGGTTATGCTCCCTGTTTTATTACATCGTATGTAAGTGTTGTTCCCATGTTGGAAGAAATTGTCATTTCTTACAATTACAGCCGTTATGTTGTCCGAGTCATTCCAGGTTTATCTCATAATCTGATGCATTTGCAAACTCCTTTCTGTTTCAGATGGAAGATCTTCCCCCTCGGCAGATTGTTCGTTTGACCAGGTGCCTCGGTGTGCATGGCCATCCCGCCACGTTGATCGAGATGATGTCCTATGTGGGATATCGATGGTACCCTGAGTACACCATCGAGGAGCAGTTTCACGACTTCAACCAGACGCAGTTCCACTGCATTGTCCGGATCTACCCGCACCACGTTGGAGTCACCCAGCCTATCCACTTTGGACATGGCATTGGCGTTACCGAGAACATGGCTGTGCAGGATGCTGCATATTCATGTATTACCCTGCTGAGAGAGGAGCACACCATGCTGAGAGATACTTCTTTCCGCTATATCCCTGCTGCACTTCCAGGAGAAGAGGGATATTACACCGGACTCTACTCATATCACTCTGCAGAGGATCCAGCACTTCAGGTGACTGCTAGGTTTGCTAGTGACAGAGATCGTGATGCACGCGCTCTCCGGTTCGAGCTCCACGCCACCCGTGTTCGTCTGTATCGAGCACTGACACTTTTGGCACCCTTTGTGAGCGTTGGATCAGTTGAGTTTGATGCGATCTACCCAGTGAGGACTCAGATGCCTTCTCGAGTTGCTTGGCCCGAGATTGGAGGCCTTTTTCCACCCCGTGGTCCTTTGCTTCCACCCTACACTAGACCTAGGCCCCATCCTTGCCCAAATGGATATCAGGGTCCACAAGCCTCCGTGTTTTCCGATGGTCACCTCCAGCTACCGGGATATGCGGGTAACTTTTATGAGGACTACTATGGAGATGGAGATGAGTGAGACCGCCTGTGGTCTTACTTAGTGAGGATGTAGTAGTATCCTAGTATATTGTAAGCAAGGTGTCTAAGTTCCAGAGGCTTAGATAAATAATGTATAGGAAGTCAGAGTGCCTCTGAAGGATGTATCATCTTCATCACGTTTGTATTAGCTTGGTGCTTGTACTTAAACGATGTATGGTTTGTATGACAGCTTGTGAATATATGGCTTGTATGCTTTATCACCATGTTGTCAAGATGATTACTTCCTTTGCTCTGTAATCCTTCCAGTACTTCAATACCTTGATTAGACTCTTCAAATCAACTCTGTTTGACTTTGGTTTTCACCTTCAGGATGTCTCAAGGAACCCGTGGCCAGATTGGTCGGAACCAAGGTCGTGAAAATGACCAGGAGGAAGGCAACCTTCCACCCCCACCCACGATGGCCCAAGTTCTGATGGAGGTCGAGAGGAACCGCCGTGACTCTCACCACCTGCTGGAAGTCATCGCACGCAACACCACTCAGCAGCGCAATGAGCTGGTGTCCCTGAACGGCTTCATCCCCCGGTTTTCAGTTACTCCACCGAGCCCCTTGACGCCGATGACTGGCTCCGCAGCATTGAGAGGAAGCTCCAAGACGGCCATGTTGCAGATGGCGACAAGGTCAGCTACGCCACCTATCACCTCGAAGGTGCAGCTAGCTCTTGGTGGGAGAATTTTCTGAATATGCGCCCCGTTGGACCACCTGCATCTTGGGAGGAATTCTGCACGTCCTTCCGCGAGCACCACATTCCCAAAGGTCTCATGGACCGCAAGCGTGAGGAGTTCTGCAACCTCACCCAAGGCAGAAGGACCGTTGATGTGTTTAGTCGTGAGTTCAACCGACTGGCTCGTTATGCTACCGAAGAAGTCTCCACCGACTCCAAGAAGCAAGAGAGGTTCCGTCGTGGCCTCAACAGTGGACTCCGTCGCGAGCTCAACCTTCATGACTTTGCCACATTCCAGGTCCTTGTCAACAAGGCCATCAAGGCAGAGGACATGAACACCCCCAACGATTTCCGCAAACACCCCAGAGATGATGGTTCATCCAGTTCTAGCTCCCAGAAGCGCAAGATCTGGATCCCAAACAACATGTTCCGCCAGAACAACCCACCGAGGCCATCCTATGTGGCGCCTCGTCCACCCACCCAGTTCCACCCAGCTCCACTAAACAACCCAGCTCCACGCACTGTTTTCGGAGCCTGTTACAAGTGTGGTCAGGCAGGCCACTACTCTCGCGAGTGTCCCCAGAACCAGCTCCAACACCAGAATGCTCCACCACGTGCCGGAGGCAACAACAACAACAACAATGGCCGTGGCAAGCCATCCCAGAAGGTCTTCACCGCCAAACCCGCTCCTCCCGCCACTCGTGGACGTCTGAACCAGATTGCCGCCGAAGAGACTGACGACACCACTGACGTCATTCTTGGTACGCTCCCAGTCAATTATGTTCCTATTTCCGTTCTTTTCGACCCAGGAGCATCTCATTCATTCATGTCGGAAAGTTATGAACTTCGTCATGAGTTACCCTTTGTTGAATTGTCCACCCCGATGGTTATTCAAACTCCAGGGTCAAGATGGCAAACTAGTAGAGTGAGCCATGGTAATCAAATTGCAATTGAGGGTTTAGTATTCCTTGCTTCACTCATAGCCCTCAAGTCTTCAGACATTGATGTCATCCTTGGCATGGATTGGCTATCAAGACAGAATGCCTACCTGGATTGCAGAGGCAAATCCGTGAAACTCACCCACCCTTCAGGCCAAACCGTCAGCTATACCTCACCCAGAACAAGAAACCAAGTGCATTCCTTGAATGTACTTCCCCTTCCCGAACCTGAAGATATTCCGGTGGTTCGTGACTTCCCGGATGTCTTTCCTGAAGAGCTGCCGGGCATGCCACCCGACAGGTGTGTAGAGTTTATAGTGGATCTTGTTCCCGGAACCGCACCAATTTCCAAACGCCCATATAAAATGGCCCCACATGAGTTAGCTGAGCTAAAAACCCAACTTGATGCTTCGTTGGCAAAAGGCTTCATCCGCCCTAGCTCATCGCCATGGGGTTGCCCCGTTCTGTTCTTAAAGAAGAAAGATGGAACAGAAAGGATGTGCGTAGACTATCGCCCGCTAAATTTAGCGACGATAAAGAACAAGTACCCATTGCCCAGGATCAACGATCTTTATGATCAACTTGCAGGATCCTTCGTCTTCTCCAAGATGGATTTGAGATTAGGTTATCATCAGATCAGAATCCGAAATGAGGACATTCCCAAAACGGCTTTTACTACTCGTTATGGTCTTTACGAGTACACCGTCATGTCCTTTGGTTTAACCAATGCCCCCGCCACATTCTCACGCTTGATGAATTCGATCTTCATGGAGTACCTAGATAAATTTGTTGTGGTTTATCTTGATGATATTCTCATCTACTCGAAGAACGAAGGAGATCATGCCGAACACTTAAGGCTGGTATTGATGAAGCTTAGAGAGCATCGCCTGTACGCTAAATTCTCCAAGTGTGAATTCTGGCTACCAGAAGTGACCTACTTAGGCCATATGATTTCTGCAACAGGCATTGCTGTGAACCCCGAGAGAGTTCAGGCCTTCCTTGACTGGACTCCACCTGAATCGGTTAAGCAAGTTAGGAGTTTTCTTGGCCTAGCCAGCTATTGCCGTCGCTTCGTCGAGAACTTTTCTAAAGTTGCAAAGCCTCTAACTGAACTCCTCAAGAAAGATAAGAAATTCTTATGGACTCCCAAGTGCGAGGAAAGCTTTCAAGAGCTAAAAAGAAGATTGACTTCTGCACCCGTACTTGCACCTCCAGACACCAAAAGAGATTTCGAGATCTATTGTGATGCCTCACGGCAAGGGTTAGGATGCATACTGCTGCAAGATCGACATGTGGTAGCTTATGCTTCACGCCAGTTGCGGCCACATGAAGAGAACTATCCTACCCATGACCTTGAACTCGCTGCCGTAGTTCATGCCCTAACAACTTGGCGACATTACCTCCTTGGTAACCGTTGCGAGATTTATTCCGACCACCAAAGCCTCAAATATATTTTCACCCAGCCAGATCTTAATCTCAGGCAAAGACGCTGGATTGAGTTGATAAAAGATTACGACGTAGTAATTTCTTACACCCCAGGCAAAGCCAATGTCATGGCTGATGCACTAAGTCGTAAGTTGTATTGTAACAACCTTATGTTACAACAGTATCAACCACTTCTTCATGAGGACTTTCGCAAGCTCAACCTTGAAAATGTTCCTCATGGCTATCTTTCTACCTTGGTGGCGAAACCAACTCTTGAGGATCAAATCATAGTTGCCCAAAGGCGTGCACGAGGTGTTCGCCGGATCAAGGAGAACATTGCTAGCGAAGTTGCTAAATGTTTCTCCACAGATAGCAAAGGAACGGTATTCTTTGAAAATCGTTTGGTAGTACCTAAGAATAGAGATCTAAGGCAACTCGTCCTCAAAGAAGCCCATGACACACCCCTCTCAATTCATCCCGGTAGCACAAAAATGTACCGAGATCTACGCCAGAGATTTTGGTGGACTAGGATGAAGAGAGACATTGCTCAATTTGTTGCCGAATGTGATGTTTGTCGTCGCATTAAGGCAGAACATCAAAGACCTGCTGGTACACTTCAACCTTTGTCTATTCCCGAGTGGAAATGGGACAAAGTCGGTATGGATTTCATCACCGGCTTTCCAAAAACCCAGAAAGGAAACAATGTCATCTTCGTTGTCATAGATAGGCTTTCCAAAGTTGCTCACTTCCTTCCGGTTCGCGAGTCTATAACTGCTAGCCAGTTAGCGGACTTGTATATCTCTAGAATTGTATCCCTTCACGGTGTTCCTTTGGAAATCAATTCTGATCGCGGTAGGCTTTTTACCTCTAGATTTTGGGGAAGCTTTCAGAATGCTATGGGAACTCATCTCTCCTTTAGTACGGCTTTCCATCCTCAGTCTAGCGGTCAAGTCGAAAGGGTTAACCAAATTCTTGAAGACATGCTCAGAGCTTGCGTTATCTCATTCGGAAAGAATTGGGAGAAGTCTCTTCCATTTGCCGAATTTGCTTATAACAATAGTTTTCAATCTAGTCTGAACATGGCTCCTTTTGAGCTCCTATATGGACGACGATGTCGAACACCTTTAAACTGGTCAGAAACCGGTGAAAGACAATTCTTTGGACCGGACATGATCAAGGAGGTAGAAGAGCAAGTTCGCATTGTTCGTGATCAATTGAAAGCAGCCCAGTCTCGTCAGAAAAGCTACTATGATCGTCATCATAGGAAAGAGAGCTACAATCTGGATGAGAAGGCTTACCTTCGGGTTACTCCTCTGAAGGGAACCCAACGTTTCGGTATCAAAGGCAAGTTGGCCCCACGTTACATCGGACCTTTCCGCATTATTGCTAAACGTGGAGAAGTTGCCTACCAACTTGAACTACCTCCGTACCTCTCCCGAGTACATGATGTATTCCATGTGTCCCAACTCAGGCGTTGCTTCAAGGACCCCATCCGCGAAGTCGACCATGAAACGCTTGATCTTCAAGATGACCTTTCTTATCGAGAATACCCCGTTCGTGTTCTTGATTCCGCAGAGCGTGTCACTCGTCGTCAGAAGATTAGGTTTCTGAAAGTGCAATGGTCACACCACTCCGAAAGAGAAGCTACATGGGAAAGAGAAGACCGTCTCAGTGCCGAGTACCCCACCTTCCTCCCGCAGACTTCTGAATCTCGGGACGACATTCTGTTGAGTGGGGGCGAGTTGTCAGAACCCTCTGTTAGGTAATGTGCTAGGATCAAGTAACCTTGCATCATGTCAAATTTTCAAAGAAAATCAACTTCAAAATCCAAATGGGAGAAGGAACACCCCCCAGACGAATTAATTCAAAAGGCCAGATAAAAATCTTTTCGAAAAATTCATGTTAGAGTTTTGAAAAGTCTTATAAATGAGTGTGATCACATATCAAGTGATGTGGGACCCATCCCATGCTCATAGATTTTTCAAATATTCAAACAGTGCCTTGGAATTAAAGAAATACCCCTATTTGATTTAAGATTCAAATTATTTGAATTTTAAAAATGTTGAAACTTTATGAGTGGCTAGTCTATCTTTTTATGAGGCCACATAAAAGTTTTCAGCATTTAATAAAATGATTTGGTATTTTTACCAAAGTCAAAACAAATATACAGAAAAACAGAAAGGAAAGATTAAACAGAAAAAGGAAAAGGACTTACCTCTCGCCAGGGGGCGAGGCCCACCTCCCCAGCCGGCCCAGCCCGCGAAGCCCCCTCCTTGTCGTCTTCCACCCCGCGCTGCCAAGCAGCTCGGTGGCGCGGCGCCGCCGCCGTGGACGCCACCTTGACGCCCAGGAGCTTCCAGGCCGCCCCAAGACTCCAAAACGTGTCCAGGAGACGTCCGCATCGCCTCCTCTCACTTTTTCCCCATCGCAGCCTCCTCTCAAGCTCTCTGCTCGTTTTCCCCTTCTTCCCCGAGGGCAGCCGCCGTTCATCGTCGCGAGAAGTCGCAGCCAACAACGTCGAGGAGCCGAACCAAGGTGTCCAAGCGCTTCGCCGTCGTCGTCTTCACCGACTTGCAGAAGGAATCGAGCCCGGAGCCCTCGAAGTCGCCGGATTCTTCCTCGAGCTCCCGCCGGCCGCCGTGAAGGACTTCGTCGATTCCGCCGCCGTTGAGCCACCCCAGCCCTCGCCACCACCTCTACTGAGTTCCTGGTGAGCTCAGGTTCGAAAACCCTCTCTTCTTCCCCTGGATTACTCGCTCTAGCCGGATCCGCCATGGTAGCCGAAGCTTCTCGCCGCCGGAATCAATGGAGAGGTCCACCCGCTAAGTAATCGAGCCAGCCATGATGTCCTTTGTGTTCCCCGTGTTCCTCCTCGTCGAACCAGCCCAACCTCGCCTCAAGTAGTGCCCTGGAGCCAAATCTCGATGGTGGCCGTAGCTAGGTCGCTGCAAAAGTTGACGCCGGCGAGCGTACGGTGCACCCCAGCGCTTGGTTTTGGTCCCGTTCGACGCGCGCAAGTGAGAGCTTCAAACGGATGGTCTTCGCGCTCCAAATGGTGGACGGAATCGAGCTCCCGTGCAGCGCCGCCGCGACTCCAGTCGCCGGCGTTTAGCCGCCGGCGTGTCAACCAGAACCCCCCCCACTAATCACCCAGTTAATGACCCCCTGGGTCACTGACCAGTGGGCCCAGTGGCTTAATTAAGCCACTGGATTAATTTAACCCACGGGTTAAGTTAACCCAGCCACTGACAGGGTGGCCCCACATGTCAGCCCCCCCCCTGACGTCAGCATTGCGCATTAAATCATTTAAATGAATTTCCAGATATTATTTGAATTAAAAGAATTCCAGAAAATCCAAAAAATACCCCAAACTTTGGAAATTCATAGAAAATTCATATTAACTCCAATTTGGACAAATAATATATGAAAAATGATCAGGAGAAAATTATCTTTCCAAATATGCAACTTTCAGCTCTGTTTGAGTTGAATTTAAAATGGGACCAGTAGCATATGTCATTTGGTTTATTTGAATTTAATTCAAATTCAAACCAAATGCTTTTGCTACTTGGACCAGAGAATTATGATGTAATTCAACCACACTTCAGAGGCATATCATACACATTTGAAGTTGATTCAAAATGATCAAACTATGTCACATTCAATTTGGCTAAGCTAAATTCAAATGTGGAGTTTGAATTTGCATTTTAAATGCAATATACTCCACTTAAATGGAATTGCCTCACACATCAAAACTTATACTTCAAGTTTCAACATTCATTCATGTGCTTGAGCATTGCATTCATTTTGATTGCTACTTCGTGCTTTGTTTGTCGAGTAGAGGTGGAACCGGAGCAAGAGGTTGCAACCTTCGTTGAAGACCCCGAACCCGAACCTCGTCAGCAAGGCAAGCAAACTCCCATTGATCATGTCGATAAAATCCCACTTCCCTCTCATGTCTCGCTTATGCATTGTATAGGATGATCACCATGTTACGATTCTACCGCATAGATGAACCCATTCCTTTGCATGACCTATCTTTTGTCACAGTAGTAAGCAAACCATAATCCTAGCAAATGTAGGAGTTGAATGATATCATGTAACCCCTGCAATGCTACTTCTTATTGCATGCTTAGTATGATACCATGTTGTTGCTGTGATGTGAGTCGGGATGGTAGTGATCATGTTGATGATGGTAGAAAAGTGTTGGTGAATCGACCCTAATACAAGGTGAACGATGAGAGGCTGTGTAGGAGTACACAGTGGGTTGTCTCGTTGAACACCGCCCTAGTACGAGTTCTTGTGGTGATCCAAGATGAAGAGTACAACCACACATTGGGCTCACTGACCCCTCTCAACTTACTAACTCATCCCTTTCGATGTCCAGATGTCGCAATAGTTCGGAGTTCTGGTAGGTCTGTGGCCTGGATGCTAAGTGAGAGAACGGCTCACCCGAGACCGGCTTATGCACCACGCACACATCGCTTGGGTCCACTTCGGTAAACCGGCCGGGTTCACGATGGTGGTAGCCAACCCAAGTAGGCGGCTTTCTTGGACTAGATAGGCTATGAGGTAACAGTTGTGGTGAGCATCCTCGCCGGCACCCCTTGAATGGTGTCGAGTACAAAGGCGGTAAATGATGATCATGTGTGTGTAGCGGTACACCCTTGCAAGGTTAACAAAACTATTCGAATAGCCGCGTCCGCGGTTATGGACTGCTTGGAAAGCTTAGCTTGATTATTAGATAACTTGAACCGGATACTTCTAAAACACACCAAGATAAGTGTGAGTGCTATGGCGTGCTTTCTCGTGGGGAAGTCGAGGAAGGCACCATAGTGGTGTATTGGTTGGTGAAAGTAGTGGACTCGTGTACGCTTCTTACCTCAAAGTCTGGTACTCGTAGTTCAGGATTAGCCAAGTCAAAGCTGGCAGTTCTGCAAGTGAACCCCACCTCCCTTTACTTTGACACATGTGCATGAGTAGTATAGTTCCTATGTAAGTCTTGCTGAGTACGACTTTGTACTCACGTTTGCTTAATCTATGTTTTAGATGACGCCACTGACCCCGAAGGTGGCTTCTTCATCGAGCTGGACGACTGAAGTTAAACTAGTCTAGTCCCAGTCAGCAGACTGGTTCCCTCGTGGAGGGCTTTGTGTTTAAATAAGGCTTCTTAAGCCATTTGTTAAACTTGTCTGTACTCAGACATAATTTGCTTCCGCCTGTGTTGTAATGTTGGATCACATGTATGTGATCTCTGTGTGTACTCTATAAGAGTTATAAATAAAATGTACACTTTGTAGAGAATTGCAATGGTACCTGCTATTCATACAAGGCATGTGTGCTGCGTGTATGTTTATAACATGCATGTCTTTGTATGGGTTTTCGAGACCTTAGTTGTGTTCTGGCTGGCGGTCTTTCATACACCAAGTGTCCCTTAGATGTGTGCAGCTTGGGGCATCGCGATGCGATTGCTCGAGACTCCGTCTCGTGCACACTTTGTGGTATGATCGAGCCCGCCCTAGACCCCGACTAAGTGATCGGGCTGGAGTAAGTCTATGTAAGAGTTTTGAGATAGTCGGTAGTATGGTTGAGGCGACTTTTCTTTGAATATGGGAGTTCACCACCCATATCATTTGACTTGTGTGCGGACGATGAGGACCCATCTCAGTTGATCATCCGGCCTGGATGGGATGCCCCTCACGTACGATGCTTTCCGAGAATGTTCAGTGCTTGGCCTTGTCTGCTTAGACAAGTGGGTGCGGTTCTCGGCTCTCCATATGACTATGTCTTAACTGTACTTGCATACGCTAACCCCGGGTCCCGACAGATTCTGCCATGTTTTGTCTCTCTTCACTTTTGCAAACCTTAAGCTTGCTTTTTCTTTGCAAAAACCTTTTGGCAATCTTGGGAAACAGTAGCTATTCTTGGAAATCTTTATTTGCAGTAGAAGAAAATTATTTTATTAGGGTACTAACCTCTCTAATCAACCTACAATGAGTTATGTATGAAGGGAGTTTTCAAGTGCGCGATGGAGGATGATGAAAGAAGATTCAGGAGGGTCAAACGCTCAAGCTTGGGGATTCCCATGTGAACCCCCAATAAATATTCAAGGAGACTCAAGCGTCTAAGCTTGGGGATGCCCCCGTGCATCCCCTTCTTCATCAACAATTATCAGTTCGTCTCTCGTTGCACTATATTTTTATCACTTCATGCATTATGTGCTATTCTTGGAGCGTATCGCTCTTGGTTTTGTTTTTTGTTTTCTTTTTCTTTGTTTGCTGTAGTAACAAGTTAGACCCCAACTTACTCTTTTGTGTGGGAGAGATTCACGCTCCTCTTGAACTAGAACTCGTCATAGGATTTGCATGCTTATTCTATTAGTTGTGAGCTGTTCTTTTTCTTTTCTTAGCTGCTGTTCTGTTTGGTTGTAGTGCTTTAGTTTTTCTAGAGCTTTTCTTTTTGTCTTAGGTTGAACTTTCTATAGGTTGCATGTTTTATCTTGTTAGAGAGTTTGCCTGTTGCACTGAGTTCTGTGTCTTGACTGAAAGTAGGTAGTTAAAGTTGATGTTCTCTTTGTAGTAGTAACTTGCAATAGTTTTGAGGTATTGACTAGAGTAATGTTTGAACTTATGGTGTCAAGAGCTCTTGCCTATTAGTGATAGATGTCTTATTTTGGGCAATCCGTGTGTTTTTCGAAAACCAAAAACCCCTGTTGAGAACTCTAGCTACTAGATGGATCACTAACCTCTGGAGGGTTCGAATATTAGAGTACACTCACGTACCATGAGTCGAGGATGCGCAAGGATAACCAAACCCCCATACACTCCTCCTCGGGGTACTTGTCTCGTTGTGAACCTCCTGATTAGATTGAGATTTACCAATAATAAGTGCATGAGTTCTTCGGACTAATGTGAGTGTTCGAAAGTTGACACTTCCACCCACCTATAATTTTTCTAGCCTCTTCGGTACCGTGCATTGCCCTTTCTCACCTCGAGAGTTGGCGCATACTTCGCCGGTGCATCCAAACCCTTGGCATGATACGCTCTGTCATCATAAGCCTCCTTATATCCTTCCTCAAAATAGCCACCATACCTACCTATCAAGGCATTTCCATAGCCTTTCCGAGATACATTGTCATGCAACATCCACCTTCTCATGACTTGATCTTCATGTCATACATGCTACTTGCTTGATCGATGAGCCGCATGCTAGTTGGGCCTTGCCCTAATCATTGCTACATGACGCGCTACTATCATTGCATATCCTGCTATCCTGGCACAAGCATACATTTTCATCATGATAGTTACATTTTCTTTATGTGAGTACATTTGTAAAGTGTGAAAGACCTCCTATATTCTTGTCAAATATAGAATATTGCCCCTAAAGTGAGGAAAAGATCCCAAAGAGGACAAAATCAAAAGATCCCAAAGAGGACAAATGAGAGTTAAATAGAAAGAGCCATTGAGGCCACCAAAAAAATAAAATAAAAAAAGAGAAAAAGAGAAAAAAAATAAAAAGAGAGAAGGGGGCATACTACTATTCGTTTTGAGAGATCCACACTAGTACTTCATCTCCTATCCCTTGTACTCCATAGATATCATCATCATGCATATAGCTATGTGGGGACCCTTCACACTATAGAACTTGGCTTGTATATTCCAATGATGAGCCTCCTCAAACGAGCTCTAGGTCTTCTTGAGCAAGCAAGTTAGATGCACCCCCACTAGTTCCCTTGGAGAGCTTTTAGCTCACATGTGCATCCGTTGTATGGCAATCCCTACTCCTCACATCATATCTATCATATGGCCTTCTCTCGCCTATGATTGTCCTCATTGATGTGAGCCTTTCACACCTTTTTGTCTTCCTCCTCAACCTTCTTTCTGTTTCTCCTTTTAGGTGTCAACTTTCTTGCTCACGCTCATCCATTGCATGAGTGCTCAAAATATCGAAAGGGAGTGGATCAGTTTGACTTGTACCTGGCTAGTGGTCTGGGGACGAGTCCAGATAAGAATCCAAAGGAGACCAAGTGTGAAACTTTAGTAGATAGTTGTTCTCAACAACCTTATTTTTTCTATCGTATTTCCCTATCCCTTGCTTGCACGCAAACACCATCTGGAGACATTCGAGTCACAGACAACGAGAGCTCTTGCAGCTTTTGTTCTTTTGTTGCTTGTGTCAATGCTAATATAGACTCGTGCTTGTTAAGACTTGAATTGAATTGCATGTTTTGATTGCTTTACTTAAAAGTCCTTTTATGGTTGTGTGGCATGTCACCACAGAAATTATGCTTGTTATCATTTACCTACTCGAGGACGAGCAGGAATTAAGCTTGGGGATGTTGATACGTCCGAAACGTATCTATAATTTATGCTTGCTCCATGCATGTTTTGTGTGACTTTGCCATGTTTTTCTTGAACTTTCATACACTTTTGAACCTATTTGGACTCACCTATTAAATCAGTGCACCCAGTTTCCAGTTTCTGTTTTCTGTTGTTTTTGTATTTCAGATTTTTCCGGCCATTAAAAGTGCTCCAAAAATTCTGGGAAAATATATATAAAAAATCATCGCAACAGAAGCTTCCAGAATCACCAAGAGAGGGAAGGGGGGCCACCACCAGGAAGCCAGGAGGGTAGGTGGCGCGGCCCCACCCTGGGCCGCGCCAGGGACTCTCCTGACTGCCTCGTGGGTCCCCTCGACGCCCCCCCCCCTTCGCCTATACTTACCCCTCGGGGTGGAAACCCCTAATACGTACTCCTCTTTCGCGATCTCGCCTCTGTTCCGCCGCCGCCGCCGTTTCTAGATCGGGGCTGCCTGGAGAAGCTGCTCCGGCACCCTGCCGGGAGAAGCTACCCCCTCCGGGAGACCCTCCATAGCCATGGATGCCTCCCGTATGTACCGTGAATATTTTCCCTTGGACCATGGGTCCGTGACCAGTAGCTATGTGATCTATCTCTCCACCTTTTGTGCTTCCACTTTCGAGTCCTCGTGAGCTGCCTCACATGATCGAGGCATCTATGTAATTTCAGGTGTTGCTATGCTGAGTTTGTTGGGATCTAATGGATTATAAGACTATGTTCAGATTGTGATGAGTAATATATTTGGTTCTTCTCTTTTATATTTTGTTCTTGAGTAAATTCTTGCATGTTCTCCGTTACGGTATTTGCTTTGGCCAAGTATTTTATTTGCAACTCCAAGAGAGAGCGTTATGCTCGATTGTGGGTTCAGCCCCTTGATGTCTAGCACTGGGGGCTCGCCGTCCGCCCCCTTGAGGCTTGTCGTGTCGGTGAGCTTTGGGGGCTCGCCGTGGTCCCTCAGCGCCTTCCACAGCCTTCGCTGCAATGTCTTCTGAGGCCTCCCTGACGGCGCCTGTCGTGGAATTTTTGGCGGCACCAGACTCTTTGGTAGGAGGAGAACGCCGTAGCGACTGGACCTCCTCCTCCACCGCCCCATCCTCGCCTCCAAGGGACGTCGTGGACGTCCTCTTGCAACTCCTCCCCCTGAGCCGCAAGAGGGGCGCCCGCTTGCTGCGGGGAAGCTACGCGCTCCACTTCCCTCGGATCGCGTTCAGCCTCCGCCTAAGGGCGGACTGCATCCTAGACGTGCCCCTCGGAGGTCGTGAGAGGCACGCACACCTCTTGCCGGGGCTCCACTGTCAATTGTGCCTCAGACGCCTTGCCTCGGAGGATCTCGAGGGAGTCCTCTTCTGCTTTTTCTTCTTGTTGGGGCCCCTGCATAACAAAGGGAGCTCAGCTGCAAAGCTCAGGAAGGAAAAGAAATAAGAACAAGTGCAAGATTCAAAGACTTGCTCATCTGTGGCGGTCCACCGCCTCTTCTTCGCCCATGCGTGGAGAAGCCATCACTGGCGCTGCTTCCCCCGCGAGGCCCGCCAGAGCTCCCTCCGACGGACTCAGTGCGGGCCTCCTCTTTCTCGTGAGGCTCGCCGCGAGCCGTGCCGACATCCTTCTCGCCCCTCGCGTCCACAAGGTATGAGGGAGTGATCAAGAATCGCGCCTCATCGACATAGTCTTCATCGGAGTCCAACAACAGCTTGCGGCAGCCCGCCGGAGGTGGTCCTCCTTCCCTCTGCTCGGCAACGCTTGTTGAGGCCTCTGCCTCGCTGCGGCCACCTAACCTTGGGACCATGATAAGCGGATTCTCGTGATGCCCAACCTTCCCTTCCGGGAGCAGGCCTCATTTGTCGAACTGCAACATTGTCGCGAGGGTCGCATCCTTGTCGATCGGGCGATACATCGGGAGCGCCTCATCGACAGGATTCATCGTGTCATTCGTGGCATAGAGGATCCTCATTATCTTATTTACCACTATCGTCGGAAGGTTGTCAACGTACAGCCGCATCGGGTCCTCCTAGCTGGCGTAGAGCCACACTGAGCGTGTCGGGGGATTGGTACCCGGGTAGGCTAACCCAAGCGGAAGTAAACTTTCAAGACAAGGATGGACCAATTGGGCTGCAGTTGGGCCGAGCTGGGCAGAGGTACGGCCGATTGCTCCAAGGCAATCGACCATGCCAAATGCCAGCAGTCGGCCCAGGCGCAATCGGGCCACCCTTCACCAAAGATGATCATCTGATTAGTCTGCAGCTGGACCGAGGCCGATTCCTAGAAGGCCGATTGCCCAGAGCAATCGACCCCACCAGGAACCACCAGTCGGCCCAGGCGCAATCGGAGCAACCTACCACCCAGTCGGGGGTATGATTACGAGGTCATAAATGCCATATCCCGAGATATCTGGGTGGCAGGAAGGCCAGGTCATGTCGAGGATTTGCTGGAGATACGTTGTCGACCTCCCCGCCGATTCCGCGGACAGGCCGACAAGACCGCACCCCCTAGCTCCACTGTTCATTCCTAGGTTCTACGAGGTAGCAGCATGGGCCGCCGCTCGTAGGCTCCGGGTCACCCGGAGAGGAGCAGTCGGTGGGCCCAGGCCGATTAGAGGATGACGGATGGGCCCATTCGGCGATGAAGTTACTATAGTACCCTGGACTCACACTATAAGAGCCAGGGTACCCCCTCCTGCGCGAGGGACGCAACACCTGAGATCTCATTAACTCATTCCCCCTTCAGTTCATTTACTGCCCGTAGTCACTCCTCAGGGAAGCAGGAGAGGACCTTGCCCACGGCGGCGGTTTACTCCTTCCCCTGAGAAGATAGAAGAGCAGTTATTGTAGTTCCTTCATTGATATATAAGAGACAAGCAGGAGTAGGCGCGTGTTATCTCTCCGGAGAGCCCCGAACCTGGGTACATCGTGGTGTCTTCACCGTGCTTGTGCCCAACCCGATTCCGGCACCATCGACATTCTCTCCCTCGTGTCTTCCCCTCACTTTAGCCATCCCCATGGCATCTGCCGTCACATATCGACGACAGTTGGCGCCCACCGTGGGGCAGACCGAGGCGTCGACTGGAGTCAAGATCCGGACGGGATTTTCCTCTGCGTCCGGCGGTAGCCACGCCTCCGACCTGATTCTGAGGCGTGGGGCAATCGATTATGTAGTGGACTACTCGGCGCGGTACAGGGCTGGAGCACCCTTGCCGCCCGGAGTGTCGCTGCAAGTGGGAAGTCATCGTCTCTTCATTGGCAGCTTCCCTGAGGCATATCCCAGAGACATCCGCATCTTCTCGTGTGCTACAGGTCCGCTCTCGACCAGGGGCTGCATCGCAGCACCTGGCCGAGAGGAGGGCCGACTGCACGCCGCGGTCATGATGGCGGGAGCATCTTCGTCGACCAACCGTGATCCGGCAAGCGCAGCAAGGAAGGCCAAGGAAGTAGCTGATGCGGCAGAGCGAATCGGCACCAGTGCGTTGCGGGATGTGTTATACACACCTGTGAACCGGAATGGTGATCCGGAGCAGGTGCACACCGAGCTAGAAACAGCACGGCTCGCTCTGGCTCGCAGGGCTGAGCAGGTGTTGGCAGAAGAGCGTCGGCTAGGAGCCATCACAAGGGAGTACAACGCAGCTCATGCAGGACCGCGCCGGCCGATTGAGCCCGCAGTCCTGGAAGACCTGAGAAGCCGAGGAAGAGCAGTCCACCAGCAGCTATCAGGAGCTGAGCAGCCGGAGCGTCCGAGAAGGCCGGTGCAACCGGAGCAGCCAGCGCAGTCGGCATTCATCCAGAGGCCAACATATAGCACACCGGACAAGAATTTGAGAGCCGCCGAGCAGATAGCGCTCGAGCTGGAAGAATTGGAAGGAGATGAGCGGCGCGAACAGTCGCGCCGAATGCGTGAGCTGATAGCGGCCGCAAAAGAGCAGAGGCTTGTGGCAATGGGCAATCAGAATGCTGAGCCAGAGGCATCAAGAGGAACTGTGAGGCCGAATGCGGGAGCTAGCCAGCGACCGAATGCATCGCGCCAGAATAGGCATCAACCTGCACCGTCTCGGCACGACAGCAAGGTCAGAAGCAATCGGCCACCCCCAGCAGCAAGCCGAAGAATGGAAGAGCCAGCTGTTAACAGCAGGCGCCATGACATGCCGCAGCAATCGGCGCCAAGACCAGCAATCAGCACCCGACTTGGCCCTCGCCAAATCGGCCAGAACGACGCAAGGCATCGCATTGAGCTCCTGGAGAAGGAAGCTCAGGAAGATGAAGAAGGAGAAGCTGGCCCATCATGTTTTGGTCACCGCATTCGGACGGAGAGATTCCCGAAAAGCTTCACATTACCGAGAGACACTCCCAAGTACAATGGCTCGGTGAAACCGGAAGATTGGCTGTCCGACTACCTGACGGCATTCCGCATTGCAGGAGTCAATCGGCGTGTAGCAGTCCGCTACGCACCTCTCATGCTGCAAGGCTCAGCGCGGACGTGGTTGAACAGTTTGCCCAAGGACAGTGTGAATTGCTGGGAGGATTTCACGACCGCATTCATTCACAACTTCACAAGCACGTATGAGAGGCCCAACCTCCCACGGCAGTTAGCTCTGTGTGTACAAGGCAAGGACGAGCCCCTCCGAGATTACCTATCTCGGTGGATCAAGCTGAAGAATTCATGCGAAGGAGTCCATGAGATCCAGGCCATTCAGTATTTTACTGATGGGTGCCTGGCGGATTCAATGTTGAAGCACAAGCTGCTCCGCAAAGACTTCACGTCGCTCGCTGAGCTTATGAAGGTGGCAAATGCGTTCGCTATGTCCGATTCTGCGATGCGCCCTATCCAACTCGGAGTTGGAGGTGTGATCCAATCACCAGGGGCTCCGCAGTCGGACACAGGGAACCAAGGCCTCAGTCGGAAGGAAAGAAGAGAGAACAATCGCAACAACAACAACAACAACCAACAGAACAACGGCAAGCGCAAGGACGAGCAGCCTGATTCCCAGTATGGCAGTCGGCAGGTGGCCGCTGTTCAAAATGAGGAAGATCCAGCGGCTGCAGGAGGCAGTCGGAAGATGAGACCAAATGTGAGACCCCCAGGGCAGATGAAGCCCAAATACACATTCGAGGATATGTTGGACGCACCATGCAAATTGCACAGCACGCCTGGGAGGCCGTCTGCGCACACCACTCGGCAGTGTGACTTCGTGAGAAGGATTGCAAAGGGAGAAGCTTTACCACCAACACCACCACCACCACCCCAGAACAGAGGACCACCTCAGCAACAGAACCAGTACCCGCAGCAGGATGCGGCTTACATGATTTTTACCAGCGAGTCCATAGACAAGGGTAGTCGGAGAGCCCGAGCCCAAGAAGTCAATGCCACTATGCCGCCGATTCCCCAATTTGTGCACTGGTCCGAATGTCCGATATCCTGGGACAGAGCAGATCATCCCACCATTTTGCCGAATCCAGGCAATTATCCGCTGGTGGTGGACGCTCTGGTTGCAGGACCAAGATTTTCATGCAAGTTTTCTCGAGTGCTAGTTGATGGACGAAGCACAATCAACATTCTGTACAGAGATACAATGCTCAAGCTAGGGCTCACAGAGCGGGACCTGGAGCGCAGTCGGACGACATTCCATGGGATTGTTCCTGGACTGTCTTGCACCCCAATGGGTCGCATTCGGCTGGATGTCATATTTGGCACGGAAGAAAATTTCAGGAGAGAGCCGATTTGGTTTGAGGTGGCCGACCTCAGCAGTCCTTACCATGCCCTATTGGGGTTACCAGCATTTGCCAAGTTCATGATCAATGCACAGCAGACATACCTAAAGATGAAGATCCCGGGGCCAAACGGTGTCATCACAGTCACCGGAGACTTCAGGAAGTCCCTCGAGTGCACATCCGCTGGCAGCAGTTTGGCTGAATCCCTAGTGGTGGAGACGGAGAAGTGCCAGCTCGGCAAAGTCATTGCAATGGCGCAAGCACAAAGCAAGAATCCACTTCCGGTGGGCCCAGCAAAGAGAGTAGATGAGGAATCGGCTTTTCAGTCATCCAAGGACAGCAAGAAGATCGCTCTAGATCCCTCCGACTCAACCAAGTTCGTTGTAGTCGGAGCTGGACTTAGCGATAAATAGGAAAGCGAGCTCGTCGAGTTCCTCCGTGAGAATCGGGACATCTTTGCATGGTCTCCACAAGACATGCCTGGTGTTCCGAGAGAACTCGCCGAGCACAAGCTGCACATTCGGCCAGGCTCGAAGCCGGTCAAGCAACCCCTGAGACGTTTTTCTGAGGACAAGAGAAGGGCAATCGGTGAAGAGATTGCGAAGCTGCAAGCGGCAGGTTTCATCATGGAGGTGTTTTACCCCGAGTGGCTGGCGAATCCAGTCCTCGTCATGAAGAAGAACAAGACTTGGCGTATGTGTATAGATTATACTTGTCTGAAC
The DNA here is from genome assembly GCA_950022295.1 of Bromus sterilis. Taxonomy (NCBI): domain Eukaryota; kingdom Viridiplantae; phylum Streptophyta; class Magnoliopsida; order Poales; family Poaceae; genus Bromus; species Bromus sterilis. The sequence goes on from OX465596.1 coordinate 16,101,619, forward strand.
AAAGCATGCCCGAAAGATCCGTTTGCTCTGCCCCGTATTGATCAAGTGATTGATTCTACGGCCGGCTGCGAGCTGTTGTCCTTTCTGGATGCTACTGCTGGATATCACCAGATCAAGTTGGTTGTGGAAGATCAGATCAAAACTGCATTCATAACCCCTTTTGGGGCCTATTGTTATATCACCATGCCTTTTGGTCTCAAGAATGGAGGAGCCACTTATCAGCGCACGATTCAGAGGTGCACACATTCCCAACTCGGCAGGAATCTCCATGTATACGTGGACGATTTGGTGGCGAAGTCGGCAAAGGGGATCACATTGCTAGATGATCTCAGAGAAACATTCGCGAATTTGAGAACTTATCAGATCAAGCTCAACCCGGAGAAGTGTGTGTTTGGAGTCCAAGCCGGCAAGCTGTTGGGGTTTCTCGTTTCCGAGAGAGGAATCGAATGCAACCCCGAAAAGATAGCTGCAATAGAGCGCATGGAGCAGCCCAAGACCCTGAAGCAGGTGCAGAAATTCACCGGTTGCCTCGCATCTCTCAGCCGATTCCTCAGTCGGCTGGGTGAAAAGGCAATCCCATTATACCAGCTGATGAAGAAGACCGAGAAGTTCACATGGACCCCTCAAGCAAACGAAGCATTCCGAGAACTCAAGCGCATGCTCTCCACGGCACCAATCCTGGCTGCCCCGATTGAGAAGGAGCCAATGATGTTATACATCGCGGCAACCAATCGGGTGATCAGCGCAGTCATGGTGGTGGAGCGGCCCGAGAAGGACAAGGCACAGCAAATCCAGCGCCCAGTGTACTACATCAGCGAAGTACTCTCGGCATCCAAGCAGAACTACCCTCACTATCATAAGATGTGCTATGGAGTGTACATGGCAGCCAAAAGATTGAAGCCATACTTTCAAGCTCACCTGATCACAGTTGTCAGCTCGGCTCCATTAGCCGACATCATGGGAAGCAGAGATGCAACCGGAAGGGTGGCAAAATGGGCAATTGAAGTCGCCAGTCACGGCATCCAGTATGAACCTAGGACGGCAATCAAGTCGCAAGCATTGGCCGATTTCCTGGTGGACTGGGCTGAAACTCAGTACATGCCGCAGCTCCCAATGTCGGATTGCTGGCGAATGCACTTTGATGGCTCCAAAATGAAGAATGGCCTAGGGGCTGGGGTGGTACTCACTTCCCCAAGAGGAGATCAGTTGCAGTACGTGCTTCAGATTCACTTCGCAGCATCAAACAATGTCGCCGAGTACGAAGCCCTTGTGCATGGTATCAAGCTTGCCAAGGAAATCGGTATTCGGAACATCGAGTGCTTTGGTGATTCCGACCTGGTGGTACAGCAGTGCTCGGGCACCTGGGATGCAAAAGATGCTAACATGGCAAGCTATCGATTCCTAGTGCAGCAGATCAGCGGATATTTTGAAGGTTGTGAGTTCCATCATGTGCCGAGAGCAAACAACGAAGTAGCAGATGCATTGTCCAAGCTAGGTTCCACAAGGCAATCAATCCCACCAGGCGTATCTCTGGAGCATATCAAGAAGCCATCTATCATTCCATCCCCAGAGTCCGAGTCCATTTTTATCTCGGAGACCGATCTCGGAGCACTCAGAAAGGCAAAAGAAGTTCAACCGGCCAAACCTGCAACCATGAAGAAGCAGTCCAGCGCCCAGGGTGTCTCGGCAACAGCACCAGGGGCTGCCGATTGCGAGCCAGGGGCTGCAGAGGAGAAGAAGAAGAGCAAAGGGAAGAAAGCGGAGGCCGCACTAGAAGGCACAACCTCCGAAGAGCCAATGACATCAGAAATTGCCGAGTGCAATGATGAATCTCCAGCTCCAGACGAGAAGTCAGCACCAGGGGCTGCCGAGTGCGTGCCAGACGCCGCAGTCGGCAGTTCAGAAGTAGAGGTCGAAATGGCAGACGTCCAAGTGGCCGAGATCGAGGAAGTCAGTGGTCAAGAGGCCGAGATCCAAGAGGAAGTCCCACCTCAGCATGCGGCCATAATGGTGGTCGTCAGTGCGCCGTCATGGGCACAACCGATTAGAGATTTCTTAGCAGATGGGATCCTCACACCAGATTTAGCAGAGTCCAGGCAGATCAGCCGCAGATCTTGGGCGTATACAATAATCAACAATGAGCTGATGCGCAAGAGTGCAACTGGTATCCTCCAGAGGTGTGTTGAAGAGGACAGAGGCTTGGAGCTGCTCAGAGACATCCATCAGGGTGAATGTGGTCATCACGCGTCAGCAAAGGCAATCGCCAACAAGGCTTTCCGACATGGTTTCTACTGGCCAACTGCACTCGCAGCGGCTGAAAATCTGGTGAAGCACTGCAAGGGTTGTCAGCGATTCAAGGCAAAGAGTCATCAGCCAGCATCGGCACTGAAGACCATCCCAATAGCTTGGCCGTTTGCAGTTTGGGGTTTGGACATGGTCGGACCATTCAAGAGAGCTCGGAGTGGCATGACACATCTCCTAGTGGCAGTCGACAAGTTTACCAAGTGGATTGAAGCAAGACCAATCAAAAAGTTGGATGGGCCGACTGCGGTTCGGTTTGTGGCCGACATTGTATGCAGATACGGTGTACCTAACAGCATCATCACCGACAACGGCACAAACTTCGCAAAGGGGGCGCTGGCCCGATATGCGTCTCAGCAAGGCATTCGGCTCGATCTAGCATCTGTGGCACACCCACAGTCCAATGGTCAAGTCGAAAGGGCAAATGGACTAATCCTATCGGGTATCAGGCCTAGATTGGTAGAGCCACTTGAGAGGGCACCCGGAGCATGGGTCGACGAACTTCCAGCAGTACTGTTCAGCTTGAGGACCACTCCAAACAGGTCGACTGGATTCACTCCTTTCTTCCTGGTGTATGGCTCAGAAGCAGTCATCCCTTCCGACATTGAGTTTGATTCACCTCGGCACGCCCTGTACACAGAAGAAGAAGCGAGATTGGCAAGAGAAGACGGCATCGACCTCAAAGAAGAAGCTTGTCTGTTGGCCTTGTCTAGGTCAGCAGTCTACCAGCAGAAGTTGAGGCACTACCACAGCAAGAAGATTCGTCCCCTCGCTTTCCGAGAGGGAGATATGGTGCTACGCCGAATCCAGAAGTCAGAGGGGCAGCACAAGTTATCCTCACCATGGGAAGGGCCATTTGTTGTCAGCAGAGCGCTCAAGAAAAATTCCTATTATCTGATCGACTGCACCAAGGGCACTCGGCACAAGGACACGTCAGGAGTAGAGACGGAGCGGCCGTGGAACGCCGAGTTGTTGTGTCCGTTCTATAGTTGAGCGGCCGAAAGTTATGTAAGCCATTCGGCAAACAATCAGTAAAAAGTTATCATGTCTCTGAAAATGAGCATTCGAGTACTTTTGTATAATTTCATTCGAAGAGCTAGCCTCAATCGGCAACGATCAGTCATACCCGAGATGTGCGTAAGCACACTCGGGGACTGGCTGACCGCGAAGTCAAATAAATAAGCCATCGAGGCACGGGGACTGCAGGCTGGCCTTCAATCGAACACTTAGCTCGAGTGCAAATCACTAGAAGGTTTGTGGCATCGAGTAGGGTGGCGATTGAGGCAATCGGTAGTACAAATTCCCGGGAAACAATCTGAAAGAGGCCACCAAGGGCAGTCGACAGGACGGAGTCACCGATTGCGCTGCAAATCAGGACATTGGATCTGGTAGCGAGCAATCGGTGTTTTGCTCTTGCAGAATCCTTTGCGGTAAAAGTCTTGTCGTGTAAAAAAAAGCTTATCGAACCTTGGCCGGATGTCTACTGTTGATCCGATTGCGGACCGCATAACTGCAGCAAGGTCGACACAGCAGACATCCCCAAGTGTAGCCGATAAAGGAAACCGACAAAGACGCAAAGTCGATCGCACATGCAAAAGTGACAAACAAGCAATCGGATTGCATCAAAAGTAATAGGCCCGAGGCTGAATAATGTCATTACATCCAAGTCACACCCAGTGGGTGTCGACAGAATTAAAAATATGTCTTACAAGCGGACAGTTGGAATACAAATTAAAGATAACATAGCTGAAGCATTCGGAGGCACTGAGCTAGATGGTGGCGCAGACGGTTCCGATTGAGCTTCAGAAGTCGCAGCACCTGTCTGTTTAGACTTCGAAGACTTCTGGGATGAGCCGCTGTCGGAGAGCTCCTCGGCCAGGCCAGAGATGGTAAAGGCAGGGAGCGGGTTCCCTCCCTGATCGAGATACGGAGTATACTCGTAGGGAGAAAACCAATTCACCATCGTGCTGGCTAGCCGATTGACTTCGGCGTAGGTTTCCTCAAGAAGGTCAGAGGCATTGTCTCGAAGGCTGCGCAATCGGGAGAGCTTCACTTGAGGGTACCAAGACAGCACAGTCTGAAGAGCGGTCTCCGCACCAGTCCTTCCGGCCGAATTCAGCAGAACGTCGATCCGACGTGGGATAGCCTTAAGAAGAATCCGAGTCTGCTCAGTGGTGGCATTCGGAGTGTCCCCTTGGTCAGAATCCTCGTCATCCTGAGTGTCTGCCTTACGGGTCTCGGCAGAGGAGTCGGCAGCATTCTTCATCTTCTGCAATCCGGCCTTAAGTTCAGTCGGCGACCACGGTGCTTCAGCAATCCTTAGAATTCCAAGCTTAAAGGATAGGGCAATTCCCTGGATAATAGGAATGCGGGCTTGGGTGCCGATCAGATATTCGTGCCGAGTCCAGACGTTATCTGCACGGTCACAGGTCCCTCCAGCGGCGATGGTATCCTCTCGGGACTTGGCGACAGCTGCATAAGCAGCCGCTTCAGATTCAGGCCAAGCTTCTGCATCAAGAAGGAAGGGCATGAGTAATAAGATAAGAGAAGAAATCAACCATAAAGTGCACTCGGCAGCAAGGAAGACTCACGGCCAAGGAGGAGGTCCATTTCGGTTAATGTATCGCAGAAGCCCTTGGCTCGGCGGCGCATTCGGGTGGTCTCCTCATAGCTGCGCTTCTCCAGTTCTTCGAATTTGGCGACAAGCTCGTCATGATCTCGGCGAATGGAGTCTCGGGCAGAAATTGCTTCATCCCTTTCAGATTGCAGAGCAACTCGGGCGGCGACGGCAGCATCCCGTTCAGCAAGAAGCCCACCTCCAGTAGCTGTCACTACGGCGATGTCGGCCAGATGTTTCTTCTTAAAAGCAGCCATTTCAGATTGGAGGCTTTGAATAGTCCGATTCAAATCCTTCTCTACCCCCTGCAGCCGAGTTACCTCCCCGGTGGCTTTATCAAGGGTTGGACCTTGTTGGCTAAGTTCTGTAGCCAATTCTGCAATTCGGCCTTGAAGATCATTTACCATAGGAATAGAAGCTACAAGAAAGCGCGAAGATTTCAGTACCAGAGCGGTTGTCAAGTGAAGAAGAGACAGCGGTGAGATAGAGGATACCTCTTAGCTTAGTGATTTCAGCCGATTGGTTATTAACCTGCAGCTGGGCCTGGGCGAGGGTTCGAAGGCTGGCAGTATAAGCTTCCAGGAGTTTTTCGAAGACAACTCTTTTCTCTTCCATGACAGCCTGTGATGAACAGCAAGACGGAGTCAGACATAAAGCAACAAGTGAAAAAGATCCGAACCGATTGTGACCAATCGGCCCGAATCTCGGGGACTACACCTAGTGGGTGCGCTGGCGCGCACCCACCGGAAGAAAGTCTACCGATTGAGGAAGGCAAACGATAAAGCAAAAAATGCTAAAGATCCGAACCGATTGTAACCAATCGACCCGAATCTCGGGGACTACACCCAGTGGGTGCGCTTGCGCGCACCCACCGGAAGAAAGTCTACCGATTGAGGAAGGCAAACGATAAAGCAAAAAATGCTAAAGATCCGAACCGATTGTAACCAATCGGCCCGAATCTCGGGGACTACACCCACTGGGTGCGCTTGCGCGCACCCACCGGAAGAAAAATTGCTGAAGTAAAACAGAGGTACAAAAGGAAAGGTTAAAGAGTTTACCGAATGGTGAGAGGTCAGCTGTTGAAGGTCCCGAGCAAGGGCTTCGGCGAACTCATTCACCCGGCTCAAGAGTGCTCGTCACGGGATCCCGAGGACGAGGCGAAGCGTCAGGCTCAGCGCCGACATGACGGGCGCGAGAATACTCGGCTCGGAAGTGATCCACCGAGCGCATAAGAATCTCGGAGGGGGAGGAAATCGGCGGTGGCGCTGAAGTAGGAACGATGGCGAAAGCTATAGTGGTGAGGACTGGCGGCACGGATGTTGGTGAAGGACCGGACTCACCCGATTGCGGCGGTGGCGCAACCGGGCGAGTCGGAGCAGAAGTGGTAGCAACGATTGGCGGCGGGATCGTCACAGCCGGTGGATCAGGTAGTACGGCAGGCGGAACGATGGAGGCAACTGGTGGTGCCGACACCAAAATCGGCGATGGGGTTGTCACCACCGGCGTATCAGAGGCGGTCATCGCAGCAGGGGAAGTCGCGACAGGCGAAGCCGGGTTGGAGCGGCGCGGTGGAGACGGAGCAATTGGGTCAGCCGGTTGCATTCCTCCACCACCAGGAGCCACCCGGTCCGCTGCACCCTGGAGAGTTGGGGAGGCAAGAGCGGAAGAAGAGGTCTTCGAAATCGCCGCGAGTCGGGCCTTCTTGGCAGCGCGCTCGGCATCTTTGGAGGAGCGATGAGCGGGTACCGGCCGCTTGTGGACGGCAGCAGCAGAGGCAGCAGGCGAGATGACGGGTTGGGCACAGATGGGAATGTCGGTGTCAACGACATCAAGCCCAATCGGCTCCCTGAAAGAAGAAAGGGAGAGGAATCAGTAAAAGCAAAGATAGTGAAGCAGGAGGCATAAAGGCAAGAGCATACCCGATTGTCCTGGGTGCGCCAGTGGGCATTCGGCAGCGAAGTGGAGCGACGTTCAATGGCGCCTGGACGGTCGGCCTCCGAGTTGTCGCCTCTCGGACTTGTTTGCCCTTGCTGGCAGTCGGCTTGGCCTTGGCAACTTGGCTAGAAGCCACACCAGAGGAGGAGCCGGCGGCCGAGGTGCGCTTGGCCGGCACTTTTGGAGGCCTGGTTCGAGGAGCTGCTAAGGAACCATTACCCTTTGAGACACTGTCATCATCACTCCACTCAGCCAAAAATTGCTCAAGGGAAGGGTCAGGCGTACCCCCTTGAGCTGGCGGCCGAGTGTTGGTCTTCGGAGGGTTGGCGCGCTCGGCGTCATCATCATCAGCATCCATGGGGTCGGAGGATTCTCCGGAAGACTCGTCATCGTCTTCATCATCCCCACTGGACTCGGCGGAAGGAATCTCGCCGTTGTACTCGAGGTCGGTGGGGTCCTCTTCCGTGCGATCAGGGGCATACACGCCAGCTTCCTGGCCGTCTTCCATGAGGTCGGACTGAATGAAGTGCTGAGAAGGAGGTATAAGCAGTCAGGGCAATCGGAAAAGAAGGCAATCGGAAGAGCATGTAATCGGAGCATACCACAGGCGGCTTTCGCTGGCGAATGAGATAATCAAGCCCGAAGCGGAAGGGATCAGGCAAGGCGCTAGAGGTGATGGCCTTCACTCGGGCGCAAAGGTCTTCGGTCTTCACCCGCCACGTGCAGAGCCGAGTGGGATCTCGAGGTCCCGACACGTCGCAGAGGCGGTGCACTCGGCGCTGCAAGGGAAGAATCCGAGCGTGAAGCCACGCAGCTACCAAGTCGGTTGGGAGGAGTCCTTCTTGCTCCAGCTGGGTGACCCTGGCAGCTTGGGCATCGACATCGCAGTCTCCGACGCCGTGCTTCAGCGACCACTGATGCTTCTCAATCGGCCGGGCGAGAGAGAACTCGGGCAAATTGAGGAGGTCGGGGCCTTGGTCAGGGGACTTGACGTAGAAAAATGAGGTCTGCCAATTCTTGCAGGATTGGACGATCTCGGGGCTCGTGTACTTCGACTTGCCGGCTGCGACAAGGCAACTGCCGCAGTCGGTCATGTCAGTCGGGTGCGTTGGCTTGCCGCCTTCGATGGCGGAGGCCACCACAGCACCCGTCCGAGCGTTGTGAGCTCGGAGGTTGAAGAAGCGCTTCCAAAGGGCGACACTCGGACGGCAACCGAGGTACCCTTCACAGAGCGTCACGAACCCGGAGAGGATCATGATAAAATTGGCTGCGAGGTGATGAGGCTGCAGTCGGTGGAAGTCGAGGAATTCGCGGAAAAAGGCGCTAGCGGGAAGGCCGAATCCACGCTCGAAGTGAGCGAGGAACACGACCCTCTCGCCGGTACGCACGCTGGGGACGACCTCGGCCTCGTTAGGAATCCGCCATTCGACTTCCGCGGGCATCTTTCGGGCGCGGACGAGAGACTCGACGGCGGCGGCGGTGGCCTGAGAGCCCTTCCAGCACCCGCGGCTCGCCTGCGACACATCTCGTCGAGGCGCCATGGTCTTCGCCGGCGAGGAGCGGAGGAGAGAAAAGAGGGAGGCGGAGCACGAGAGCTGCGGAGAAGAGTGGCTGCGGTGGCGGCGGAAGCAGCAGAGAGCACGAGCCCGTGGCCGGAGCAAGCGCGAGATGCAGACGCCGGCGGCGGGGAGAGTCGCATGGAGCGGCGAGGGCGCAGAGGAGAGAAGGCTAGGGGTCGAAGGAGGTGTTTGGGAGAAGGAAGAGGCGAAGCCCCCCCCCCCTCGGTGGCTTATATGGGCGGCGGGGGGGGAGTGGGATGACCCTGCGGCTGTGTGGCCCGGTGTGGCCTAGGGCACAGGGAGGCCAACCGGCAGACCAGCGCAAAGGATCCCGGCGCAAGAGGCAAGGCATGCGACGTGGGGGTCAGGCCCTGCAGTTATGTCACGTCGCGCGTGGGTCGTGGGTCCCAGCTCATTGATCACGTCGCGGGCGAATCGGAAGTAACCGTTGGAGGGAAATCGGCGAAGGAGATCTTTCTCAAAAAAGTGAAGACATGAATTAAGAGAGAACCACGTCCAATCGGATGAAAATTTGGTCAACCGAGTGTGATCTCCGATTCGACCGACGAACTCGGAATGACGCACTCGAAGGGGCCACAGCAGTCGGAGAACGTCAAGGCAGAGATTGAAAAACTGAAAAGGCCCCGCGGTCAAGCGACCGTAGGACCTTTACAGCTTTAGGGGCTATTGTCGGGGGATTGGTACCCGGGTAGGCTAACCCAAGCGGAAGTAAACTTTCAAGACAAGGATGGACCAATTGGGCTGCAGTTGGGCCAAGCTGGGCAGAGGTACGGCCGATTGCTCCAAGGCAATCGACCATGCCAAATGCCAGCAGTCGGCCCAGGCGCAATCGGGCCACCCTTCACCAAAGATGATCATCCGATTAGTCCGCAGCTGGACCGAGGCCGATTCCTAGAAGGCCGATTGCCCAGAGCAATCGACCCCACCTGGAACCACCAGTCGGCCCAGGCGCAATCGGAGCAACCTACCACCCAGTCGGGGGTATGATTACGAGGTCATAAATGCCATATCCCGAGATATCTGGGTGGCAGGAAGGCCAGGTCATGTCGAGGATTTGCTGGAGATACGTTGTCGACCTCCCCGCCGATTCCGCGGACAGGCCGACAAGACCGCACCCCCTAGCTCCACTGTTCATTCCTAGGTTCTACGAGGTAGCAGCATGGGCCGCCGCTCGTAGGCTTCGGGTCACCCGGAGAGGAGCAGTCGGTGGGCCCAGGCCGATTAGAGGATGACGGATGGGCCCATTCGGCGATGAAGTTACTATAGTACCCTGGACTCACACTATAAGAGCCAGGGTACCCCCTCCTGCGCGAGGGACGCAACACCTGAGATCTCATTAACTCATTCCCCCTTCAGTTCATTTACTTCCCGTAGTCACTCCTCAGGGAAGCAGGAGAGGACCTTGCCCACGGCGGCGGTTTACTCCTTCCCCTGAGAAGATAGAAGAGCAGTTATTGTAGTTCCTTCATTGATATATAAGAGACAAGCAGGAGTAGGGGTGTTATCTCTCCGGAGAGCCCCGAACCTGGGTACATCGTGGTGTCTTCACCGTGCTTGTGCCCAACCCGATTCCGGCACCATCGACATTCTCTCCCTCGTGTCTTCCCCTCACTTTAGCCATCCCCATGGCATCTGCCGTCACATATCGACGACAGAGCGTGAGCGCTTCTGGAGGGGCGATACATCATCGGATGAAGTCTTTCACGACCATCTGCCCCGTCAAGTCGTGCTCCCTAAGGAGACGCATCCTCTCCACGAGCACCAGCTTCGCGCCGGAGAGCTTCGCCTACCCTCCCCCCCCCCCCCCGAAGCTCTTCACTGTGGAAGCGTCGTCGCTATCATATCGTCGATGCAAAAGGAGACGCATCTCGAGCATGGCGCAGAAGAAGTCGGGGAAGGGCGGCACCAGCCCGGCAAAGATTCTGTGGGGAAAGAAGGGGAACATCGTCGCGTCGAGGTCACCTACGAGGAGTGAGGCCGACCGGATCTTGGTGCCCTTCCATTCGTTGGTGGCGGCACCCACCATCAGGTGCACCTTGTGCAGCCCCTCTTCATTGAGGATGTGGGACCGCGATAGCGCCGGCTACAACCGCGTCGCACCTACGCCCTTGTTCTTCTTGGAGGTGGAAGCTTTCTTGTTCGTCAACGCGGCGCGAAGATCTCGAAGAGGGTGAGATTGCAGGAGGATGCGAGGAGGCGGAGCGCAAGGAAGGGAATCATGCAGACAAGAAAGTGAAAAGTTGGGACGATCGCATGGCTCGGGCTTTATAGCAGGTTGGGTGGTCACCAAGGCGTTGTGGGAGAAGTGGGGGCACTCCTGGCCAACCGCATCACGACGTGCCCCTACCTGGGCCTGACGATCCATTTTGGTCCCGCACTGCTTTGTCTCCAATGTCCATGTACAGGTACGCCACAAGCCCGGGGATTATTGTCGTATCCACTGAAAATCAGGTACCTTGCACGCTTATTGTCAATCCACCGAAAATCAGGGTACCCTGCACCGCCTGCCTACGACCGAAGAAGCAACACTTGATGAGCTAACCAAGGAGCAGCCCATCCACGGGCGCCATGCAACAAGACACCTCGCGAGGGCCCTCTCCGCGAGGAAAGGTTCAACTAAAGACCGCTTCACACTTCCGGCGGCCTCACGAGGCAAGATCCTCAAAGCCCCTTCCCGAGGAAGCACACCCCCGCAAGGTCTCCTTCATGAGGGACAGCGCGCTGCTGCGCCAACGTCTCTGCGCCCACCGTAGGGGAGGGGTGACACGTTCGTCTGCGTGGGGTGACAACAGCGAAGACCGTGCCAGCAAGGCTCTTCAAGAAATAGCCTCCTGCGTATGCAAACAGTAAGCAACTCATGGGATGAAACTGTAGCTGACCGACACCGAACATGGCATTGCCACTTATATTCTCGCACGCAAGCAAATACAAACCAGAAACCATGGGATTGGCAGAACCAGCTGACCCAAAGAAACACAAGTTACTAGCCTGCTCTACGTCTATCTCTCACGCTTCGGCCTCCACGCGGAAATATCGACTAAAACTAGTGTACAACCTATTTTACGAATCTATAAAAGATTGCTTCCGCCTCTATAAATGATCTACACCCTCACTGCTCCTCCAGCCGCCGAGTAAGATGAATATCTACACTGAAATGCTTCGTACAAATGCCCAGACATTGTGTAATTATCAAGTTTGCTCATTTGAAGGTGGAGTCTGACTTTGCTCATCTGAAGGTGGAGTCTGACTTTGCTCATCTGAAGGTGGAGTCTGACTTTGCTCAATTGGTTTCATGGTTTTTTGAGGAGGACCGCACAGACTCAACACAACCTGAAACATTCATCAATTATTAATAGGACTCAGCTCATTATGCAAATAGGTGGAGACCAATTAAGAGACAATAGAAAATTAAAATGCTAACCGGTAGGAAGATAAGCCCATGCAGAAAGCCAACGAGGACGAGTGCCAGGTACATTTGGAAGTAATATACCTGCAGCCATTTGGATTAAACAAAGATGCTTCAAGGAAAAACTCTAATCGGAAGAAGTGCGGGCTAAGATGTATGTACCACAAAAACTTCAGATTTTGCAAAACGTAGGACAATAACTCCTACAAGTTTGGTCAAGGTGATTCCACTGAAAAATCAAGACTGCGGGTCAGAATAAGATAATAAATTATAAACACCACAACCAGATATGGAAATATGGCAAAGAACTGCAGCTGGACTTCAGTAAATTTATTTACAACACTGGGAAACTTTCTTATGTGAAATAAACACTCAAACGAAACTGTGAACTGTTTATATGCAACACTCCCGAAGGCACATCTGAGCATACTCGCATATATCTTAAGCGAACTAGGATAAGCTGCAAGCAACTTATTCAAATGCTATTACTATTTCTTATCCGGCGTAAAATTGTCCCAACAGTGTCAACAACGGTAATGAGGCTAACCTGAATACAGAAGCACCCATCGTCGATAGGGCCTGCCTTGCACGGTTTTCTCTATCCCCGATGCCTATCTGTAAATTTAAAAGTGGATATGAAGAGTTCAGGAATGATATGGAAAAAAACAGACAAGATAAACATGAAGAAGTTATATTGTTAAAAAGTACTCCCTATATTAGAAAACGGAGGGAAGAAACAAATCTGAACTTATTTCCATGGTCCTAAATTTGGGATGGGTTTGGGTGTCAGCAAAACTGGTTTGTTGTTGTTGCTCTTTAATTTTTCGTGGCTCCAATGTCATGCAGACTGTACAGAGAATCAAACTACTTGCACATTTCAAAGTACACTGCTAAATCACCGATAGCAAATGATAAAAGTTTCAAGTGGTGGGAAACAAATCCAAAGGGTTTTTCAAGTTTATTGTGGCCAATATCCTAATAATCACAGGACTCAACTGAACTGGAAGATTTTGAATTGGCATTTCCAAATGTACAATGCACCTACCATAAAGGCATGTGTGATATGAACACAAAATTCAACAGCAATTCCAATTGACATAACAAGGTTTACAATAGAAATTGCATTGAGCTGAATTCCGAGGACAGCCATCACTCCCTGCCAAAAGTTTGAAAGAAAAAGTTATTACTTGATAATGATAACAATTAAATAATTGCCATTGAAGCTTGAATTTTAGAACTACTGTAGAGACAACAACAAAAAAACAGAAAAGCTACAAATAACAAGTATGATTTTCACAGGCTTCAATTGTGACTCCTTAACATGATACACTAGTTTTACGTATGCAAACTAATCACATATACCAATAATACTACCAAGGTGATGGGAAACCTTCTTTAGATTTATTTATGGATGTTTCATATACCCCGTTACAATTATTCCACAATGTAGGTCAATATTAGGTGATGCATGGCTAATTGAGCCAATTGCTTTCACCAATAGTTGAACAAATCCTATGTATTTTAGTTAGTTGTTGACATGAAGTCACAACATGGCTCTACCCCGTAACCACTTGTGTTTATAACATGGCTATGTTCTAGTATTCAATATGCAACAGATGCCATCGATTGCTATGAACTTGAAAAGACATATACTAATCAAAAGTAGTACTGTATTTCATATTGGAAAGGAGAGAGACAAACATACCATCAGATCCAAGACTATCATAGCTAGAACAATCAAAATGATAGTTGAAGCCCATAAACTGCAAGCACAGAGATAACAAATTAACACAACAAATTATCACAATCTACCGAATCGAAGAGCAACAGATAATAGTTAGCGCTAAGTTTCTGAAAGGAGTTGCTGACCTGCTGGTGACAAGGAAGCAAACAACAAATACTGTACCTGTTAATTTTTGCATTACAATGAACTGTGTCAACTCTCAAATGCATGTACAGACATTACAATAGAACTAGTTAATTATGTTTGTCGGATATTACAAACATTACAGACATTACAAACATCGCTAAAAGTATGATGCCGGATATTTTTGCATAGGAAGGTTTGTGGAGGTTCCTGTTAGTAACTAAGGAACCATGGCCTGGCTGTTTTGGGTATAAAATATAACATGCAAGATTGGCTAGGATATTGTTATCTAGACGCTAAAATTATGATGCCGGATATTTTGGCATAGGAAGGTTTGTGCAGGTACCTGTTAGTAACTAGTCTTTTTAAAGAAAGAACACTGCAAAGTTGTGCAGGTTCATGTTAGTAACTACTAGTCTTTTAAAGACAGAACAGTGCAAAGAAGAACATACCTGACTGTGCTAGATTTCCATCTCTAAATCATTAAAAAAATCCACAACTCTGACTAACCCCAACTAACTTATGCATACAACTATTCAAAATGGTATGTTTGCTAATACCAGAACCAACTGATTAAACCAGTGTAACAGCCGACAGTGGCAGTCCTCAAACGTTGGATTCTTCAGTGTACTGTGGTGAGCGAATTCTTGGGAACGCATCAAATAACCAAGCTCGTTTAGCAGGGAATTTCTAGGGTTTACTAATTCAAACTGTGCATACTAGGTGTGTGTGTGTGTGTGTGTGTGTGAGAGAGAGAGAGAGAGAGAGAGATTACTTCTCTCTGATACACAAGCAAAATGTTCACACATAGAAAATGAGATCCCGCGAGAATTTTATCAGAATAATACACAAATAATCTGAGAAACTGTAAATATAATAAGTAACTAACCAAGGCAAACACATATATTCATGATGGCTGTCTTCCATACGCTGAGGTATTGCTCAAAAAATATATAGAACACTGAATATGGGAAAATTTCCATCTGCACCAAGATGTATTGAAGACTGTCAGAAAATATATCCGGGCAATAGCATCCAAAGCGAAAGTTAACAATAATCTATATGAAATATAGAGCGAAAATATAGTAGTTACTATGTCATAATCCTTAGCTACATGTACAAATTTCACAGACTTGCGTGTCTTTGAAAAACTAGTGGCTGCTAATATTTACGTCAGCAATTCAGCATCTGGGAATAATGTGTTCAGTAAAAGGCCCAAATAATCAACAATTCAGGATGTACTGACTAGTACTTCCAGTAATTGTAGAACACTGCTAGAACCACATGAACAGTAATTATCTATTAAACCTTCGTCAACAGAGGAAATCCACCGGTTCTTTCCAGTATGTGTAATAATTATTAAGAGCAAAACATGCCAAATCATTTTTTTGTATATGTCACAAGAGAAAATACTTCACCGAAATAACTTCAATATATTCGATTCAGCATTTTTAAAACATCCAATATATCACCCTCATCTAAAAAATAGATGCAGGCCAATTACCTGTAAATCTTTGGACATTTGAGAACTGAAGTCCCGAGCAGCTCTCATTGAGTTAACATAGTCAGTCTAAAAGAAGAAAAATATCAATATTACTTAAACTTTACCATGTTGGAAAGAAAAATAGTGATAATTATGATTATGATGGACTGCATGCTAATCCATTACCTGTTTATTAAGAGGAGTATGGTATGTACGGAACGCTGATGCTCGTATAATGTCATTTTCATAACCTGACAAACAAACAGGGTAGCCAAATATGTTACTTGATACTCAATATTATAATTTCAATCTATTCAAATGCAAGCACGTTGAGTGGACAATAATACTATATCTCAATTGGTTAAAATGCCTTCAAATTTATAAATATATGATATTTCTTTGACATGTTCTCTAGCATTGATAAAATATTGACATGACACATAATTGGCATACACTACATACCACTGAGGTCCAAACTTGTAGAATAAGCTCCTTTCCCCCCTTTAGAACAATCACTTGATGGAAGTGCATCTAGAAACCATGGAAGTTTCTCTTTAAATTGTGTTGTGGATGGACGCCCATTGTGCAAGTCTGAATGTAGGAAACACTGAGACAGAAGCATAACAAGTAGATTAGAAATATTTCACTTCTACTTAACATGTACGAGTATCTATTAATATGTCAACTGTGGTTGAAATATACTACTACTATCTACCCACTGCACATAATAGGGCACAGCAGTGCAGATGCAGCTATCTGAAATTGATCACAATTGAAAGATAGTATTACCGTTGTACAATTACTGCACGCTCCATTTAAACTGCATGAACCTGAATCTTTATCAAGTTGACAGCAAGGAGGCTGCAAAGTAGAAGATACAAGTGGTATTAGCAGATATGCTAGCATGCAACCAGTTCATATTTTCTCTGTAGTACTTAAATTGGGCGTTCTTGTTTCTACCAGAGAGGAAAATGTAAACTGGTTCAGAATAAAATTGTTTGGTTTCTCATAACAATACAAATACAGTATGAATGTGCTGCACCCCTAAAGGAGTTCAGGGGAAAGTTCTGAACCTGATCATCTGGAGGGCAATAATTTCCATTAACAAATTTTCGACAGCATCCAAATGCTTCAGGAGACATCCATATTAGGAAGTCATCAAGCCATGAAGCAGCGGGTTTCGCTATGTAACTTGACTCAGGAGATAAAGATTGCCTTGCTATCTGCATGTAGCAACCACTATGTTAAATGAATATTTATCTTCTTTTACCCCCTTTACGCCCTTCAGGGCTGCTAACAACGAGCTAATACACAGGAACGGCACGGCTCCTACACCACTTAACTCAGAGCAGTGTTATCAACATATGATGAACTTGTATGCATGCTTCTCAAAATCACATCAGTTAAGTTGCATCACGAGCCGATAGGTTTATAGTAACGAAGCTCGCCTTTGAAATAAATTGTGCAGCTAAATTGAGCTAGCATCAATCATTTCACACTGAATATTAATGCGGAAAAAACTTTGGAAAGAAAAAAGAAACAAGTTTGTACCTCGTTCAGAAGAGAGTTTGAATTACACTGATTGATGGAACATATCTGATTAGTATTTTCCGATGCAGAGCTGGAAACAGTGAAACACATCAGAAATCTAGTTATTGTTATTTGAGTTAGGCATGCACCTCAGAACAACTCAACAAGATCCCCTCTTTCAAAAGGCAACAGTGCAACAGTGACAGCCAATGCAGAAACATGAGAAACTTGGTTTTCAACTTTTGAATATTGAGTTAAGCATGCAACTCAGAAGAGCTAAACAAAATGGCCTCTTTCAAAAGGCAACACTGCAACAGTAACAGCTCATCCAGAAACATGAGAAACTTGGTTCTCAACTTTGGTATCCATAACAATATAAATGCATGAATGTGGTCGATAACAGTAAGAAAGCACAACAATGTGACAAGGAATATGCAGCCATGTTTGTTTGTTTCCACTGTATAATCATGCAGAAAAAAAATAACTATTTTACTTCTTGTTACCTGTAATTGAAGTCCTTCACAACAAAATACAGTGGCGGTCCAACTTTCATGTACTTCTCAAGGTCATCAAAGTAACCCTGTAAACATTATAATGAGCATGATCCTAAAAGAAATACAAAGATCGAGTGCGAATTTCTGGAGGCCGAGCTACACGTAGCCCTTTATTTTGAAAAAATCGTAAAATATATTTAAAAGTTCTAAAAAAATCCAAAAAAAATTCTATGGAAACTTATATGTATTCCGTATGAACATGTCAAATTTGGCTTGAAAATATTGTAATATGAAGTCTGCACAAAAAAACAAAATTTCAGTCCAAAACCAACAACAAAAAGGCCCATTTAAAATCAAATATTGGTCTTTTTTTCATACGCCACATGTGAAAGTATAATGGTATGAAAATTTGCACATATGTCATATACATATGTATATATATTTATAAAAAAATTCAATGCTTTTTGAATAATATAAAATATATTTTATGACTTGTTCAAACTAAAGGGCTACGTGTAGCTCGGTCTACGTTAGCATTATCCGTACAAAGATCCCTATAGAGAAGCAATTAAGGCTTAAGCAACAGAAATGCAAGTGATTGTGTAAACCTGTAAATAAGAATTTCGTGGAAGAACGATTTGCTGCTCCAATCCTGGTTGTAGTCTAGTTGACATTGCCTAATTGGGACAAAAGAAACATAAAAAAATTCAACCACACACACTCGTACTCAAAAGTCAAGAAAATGTAAGTGGTTCTGTCTCAGTGGTTCTTCCCATATTTGCATTAGTTAACAACTGAACTTGCAACATGCAAGATGCAACGAAAAGAACAAACAATAACCCACTGCATTGCTGATCCATATTGATGGTCAGCAAGATTTATAAGTACAGACAGAACACTAAGTTGATGACCTCCCATCCATCAGAGAGTTTCAATGGAAAAAATAGACTTCGCCTGTAGATAGCAGACTCATATTTCACCAGATATAAAGCTGTTCGTAGAGAAGCTAATACGAGGAACAGAAATAATCATGATGATGTGCGATGTGCATGCAAAACATATAAGCACTTACAATGCTTGCAAATGCAAATCCCACAAATACAGCAATCACAATAAACTTCACTGGTCGGTAACCGAGAATTGGCCCATGAACATCCTGTATGAAAACAAATAAACTTAGTATCAATGAACATAAAAGAATATCTTGAGAAACTTAAACATGGTGAAAACGTTGAGCTTAACTTAACATAAGAACAAGATTTTCTCTAGCAAAATATATACTGTTTACCTTCATATAGCGCGCAACAAAGTGAAGCCGCTGCTGGCCCCCATCTTAATTTTGGAAGACATTAGAAAGGGAAATAATTAGAAATGAGCCAAAATGAACAAGCATTTACTGCTACGTTTTAGCAAAGCAAAAATGGAGCGTTATTTGGACACTTACTGTCACCAATAGTGCTCGATTTAAGTCTTGCACAAGGAACACAATCAATCCTGCCATCTTCTGCCCTCCTAAAGTCATATACAATAAGGGCTACGAAGGCTGTCACTTGGAGAAGGAAATCCAGAAGAACTGCTATTGCTGCACAAGACAGTAGGTTGGAAACCCCAAAAGGAAGTGCCAGTTATAAATAAAAGCAAGGAAATGTAAAGAAACCAACCGGCAAACATGGAAAATACTCTGGTGGCAGGCATTGGATTGATGGCACTGACAGAAAAGGCTAAAACTTCAGCCAAACTAGCTAACGTAATGGATGGCCCAACTTCCACCAATGCATTACTTATACGTTCTTCCAATACTATCCCATCTGGTTGTCGCTTGACAGCATGGACAAGGATACACATATTGTCCACACCGACCTAGCCACAATCACATCCGTCAGTTTCATCTAGTAGCAGAGTGATAAGAAGCTGTATCTTTTGAAGAAAGTACAGATCAAATGAAGTAGCAATATTAATTAATCACCAACTTCTTTTAAAAAAATATGGCAAATGCAGCGAGAAAATATTGCCTAAAAACAAAACAAATAACTCAATGGCAGGCAATGCAATATAGACATCAACTGTGTTCACCTATGCAGGAAAGTGTGGGTTAAAATAAATTTCACACATACTAAACAACCAAATTGTCAACAAGGACTATATGCGATGATGGTTTCATGGAAATCAATTTTCAGAAGAGATAATCCAATCCGCATGAAGAAGCTATTTTCCAACTCAAATATGTAGAGTGCAGATGCATAATGGTTTTTTCTTTCTGTTAATGCAACAAAACAAAGAAATACTGGAAAGGTGCATTGGACTTGATGAAGATATTAGCAGTCACTACATGGAAATCAATTTCCAGAAGAGACAATCCAATCTGCATGAAGAAGCTATTTTCCAACTCAAATATGTAGAGTGCATACGCATAATGGTTTTTTCTTTCTGTTAATGCAACAAAACAAACAAGTACTGGAAAGGTGCATTGGATTTGATGAAGATAAAAGCAGTCACTACATGGAAATCAATTTTCAGAACAGATAATCCAATCTGCATGAAGAAGCTATTTTCCAACTCAAATATGTAGAGTGCAGATGCATAATGATTTTTTCTTTCTGTTAATGCAACAAAACAAAGAAATACTGGAAAGGTGCATTGGATTGATGAAGATAAAAGCAGTCACTATTATGCTAGAGGGAGAAAACTTACGGCCAGCACAAGAAAAGGAATGACTTCCATTATGATTAGAGTCGACTTCACTCCAACAGCACTAAAGAATCCCATTGATCCTAAAACCGACAGCATCACTAGGACAACCCCAGATAAGCCAAGCAATACCTGCAAGTTATCTCGTCAAATGAAAAATAATGCAAGATATGTTTGAAATATTTAAAGAAATAACTTTGCAAAATATTACAAGCTCCGTCCCAGAATAGAAGATGTTTAAGAGAGCGTGCAGTCAACTTCTTGATTTTTGACAAGATATAACTTTTTACATTGGTTTGATGGAAAATGTAACACTATTTTTTTCAGTTTTACGACATAATATTTTGTGATCTTTCACCAAGATAGTCATACAAAAAGTATGATCAAAGTTACATATTGGAGACTGCAAACTCAAAACTGGCATCTATATTGGTACTGGCGAGTATATATGCTTCTTTAAAAGAAACTAGAGCTGGTTGCGTGCAGTTTTTTGCCATGCCTTTTTCATATGTCTCTTTTAAAGTTACCAGATTTATGAGTTGTGTTAAATTTTGCGATACTACTAATAAATGTAGTAAAATAACTGATTTAATATGCAAAATGTAGAGCATAAGTATTATCCATGTTATCACGTTTGACATCTCCCACTTCTATAACTATGTGACTCAAGATTGACCACAAGAAAATGCATCGGCCCAACAGCAGGCTGCCGACCACTGCAATGTTTATATTTACTAAATGTATGGTCAGCAAACATGAATAAATGAGAAATGATCTTATAAGAAACACAATCACAAGGAACAAGATACTCTGCGTACACCAAAACAATTAATCATGGGACAACTTTGTATATATACCACTCCTGAATTTCAAACATATGAACTTGCGACTGACTCACATTAAAGTATTGTTTAGGTGTAGGAGCAGAAAATAAAATATTTAACCATCATAGGTTATCATATTCATACCTTCGATGAAACAAATAATGACCATAAACGAGCAGGGCGATCCCCAAGTGTGAATGAGATGTATGCGAACATCACAATATAGCTTATCTGATTTCAATCAAAGGGCAAAAATAAATATCACAATATGTAGGCAAACAGGATGTCTTACACAATGAAAAAGATTTTGCAGATATTTACCACTATTGTAATTGCATCAGCTGTACTCTCTCTGTTTAATTCATCTTTGATAGAGCTCTCAGATGAAAAGGATAATGTAAGATTCTGCGCTAATACCATTGGTAGTATTTCTTCCTGCAAAAAACTCTCAAATCATCAGACGTAATTTTTTGGCTCAAGTGAAATATATAAATCACTAGATTACTTCTCCTGAAGTTAAACCAAAAGCTACAAAAACACTCTATGGAGAAAAACTCTAGCTGGAAAATAAATACTATAGGCTTTAATCCAGACAGGAAAGAGTTAGCTCTGTACAACATTAATCACTGTGCTCCATGCTATGCATGCAAATGGCATGAAACAACCTTTTGCTAGATTCAGGCATCTGGGACTTCAACATGCCCAGTGAGTCGGCTCACTATATGAGAAAAGGAGAAAAGAATGGAAACAATAAAGCTCCTATACTAAATCTCCTGAGAATATGAATTTGAACACCCTTAATCCGCATTATCAAAATTGCTTCCCATCGCCATAATTTCTCAGGATGCATAGTAAATCTTGTGTACAGTGGTCTTCAGAGCAAATATGTCTGCATAGTTTACTTTAATATCCTTAGTGAGGTTCATTATTTCGTCCCCTAAGGAGGGGTTGTGTGGAAGTATTGAATATGTCACGGGCACTGCTTAAGAGTATATGTTACAGAATAGACTTATAGCAGGTAACAATTGACAGTAAGCTTCTACTGTAAAGTGCTGCTTGCTGAGCACATAAGCTCAGAAATTGGGTGAGAGTTCCAAACCTTAACAAGATTAATATATGCCCTTTCCCAAGCCATAGCCTTTCCATTCTCTTGTCCTGTTGTCTCAACCTTATTGTTCACAGGATACGTTATGATGAATGCAGAAGCCTGTCAAGCAATAGAAAGTTAATAAGAGAAGTGGATAATCAGTAAAATATTGTTTTTACTAAAAATGTATAGCATTACCTCAGTATAGTTGCTCCCTGGAAAACCACCTAATATTGTACTAGGGTCAATAGGTGATTGGAAAGTGCTCAAACATGTCTCTTCGGAACTGTAATGCTGCAATATAGCAGATATTATTTAGTGTTTAGATACAACCAGCAGACAAACCTAGCCAGTATCCCAATATTCATTGTTCGGTGTGATATGATTCATCAATAGTTTACAAATGTCTGTTGCAACAAAAAAAAAGAAGGAAAATGTCCATAAGAAAAGATATTTCAACTATAGTTATTTACCTCGAAGCAAAATTTAGCATGATCTATACCCATATCATCATACTTCTTAGGATCCAGCTGGAAATACTGCAACAGATACCACCAATTCAATATAATTGCTCAGAAGTATGCATGGTGAACAGAATATATGATAGAAAGGATTATATAGATTCTAGAGAAAACAAGTTAGTTTCATATACAGAGTACAGACTACACACTACAAAATCATCGTTAGTTTCATATACAGAGTACGGACTACACACTACAAAATCATCACCTGCAAAACACTTTGGGTAGCACAGGCTGTGCTGAGTGGCTTTAGGCAGATATCAGCAAGGGATACTGTCGATCCAGAATAATTGGCACGTAGATCATCGATCTTTGCAATTAAAAAGAGACATTAGAACTGTTAAGCAGTTGCAGTGCGAAATTTACATGACTGGATTTCATACCTTTTTCTGAATCTGAAATAGTAATTTCAAATTGTTATCATTTACTATTGTAGGAGTTTCAGGCTGGTCAGACACAGAAGTGGCTAATACAAGCTGCAGTTACAAAATAATTAACAAAAATAAGCAATAGACGTCTTCAAACGTAAGACACGACAAAGAAAGATAGACAAGGGGTCAAGATAAAAACAGCAAACATGGTTGGTTGATATGCAGGAAATAAGTTGGTACACATCTGTAACAAACGTTCACCTAGTTGAACAAAAACAAAGCCATGAAAGTTGAAAAGACCTGCTCAATCCTATAAAATGGTGCAAGATGGCTGTCAAAATATTGCTTTTCGTCAGCAGTTTGACTTCCAGGGCTAACCCAAAGCTGCAAAAAGAAAACAATCAAGTCAGAAATCTCTGAAATGGATTCGCACAGTCCTGGTAAATACACACCAGAAAATTTTGAGTTCGGAATTGTTTTAATTCACCCCCTGAACCATATGGTTGTCACTTTCCCGACTTCTTTTAAAATATATTCATTTAAAGGGGAGCAATCACAAATACTAACTTTATTTCTATAAATGCCGACAAATTACACGAAATAATAGTCCCAGCCTCAATGACAATCCATCGTAAATGAGCACTAAAGCTGTGAGCACTTAAATTGTCAGATTTACTCTCCATGTTTTTTTTTCTGACACATTTTTCATCAGTAGGCAAATACAAGTTTATGACCTTCGCCCACTATGTTCACAGGATTAAATTATTTAATGTCCTTTTTGGAAGGTACAATGGAAAGTTATCTGAAAATGACCATAAGCATAGAAGGCACTGAACACCATAAAAGTCGAATTGATTCAAAAAATCATAGCCAACAATAAAACAAAATTTATAAACTGTACAGCAATTTATTTACTGTGATTTATTTTAATGAACATTTCCAAGTGATCAATCAAAACTGTAAACGGATTTCCCTTGCAGTTTTTCTTTACATACTTCAGACTTAGTGAATAATTGCGAGTTGTCAGAGAGTAATACTATTGCCTACGTCAAACTTATTAAAGTAATTAATCTTAAATACAGATAGACAAAATATTAAGTATAGCTGTCTTCTCATAACCAGAATTCAGCAATGCTAGAAGAATTGTTGCTAACATAAAATGATCAATTGAGTACCTTTTCCGGCCGTGTTTCCACCTTGAAACGAATAAGACCAATGCATAATAGGATAGGGACAAGTAAGGATGCACATAACACAAGAAGAGGGTGTCTAGTAACAAAAATTCCATGCCTCCTGCAATACTTTCAACAGATTAGCCCAATGCCAAACACTAATAATATATAATTATCCGAATATAGCTGGAGACAGAATCCAACCTAAAGAAGGTGGACATGTAAGTTTGGACAATAGAAGATGATGCAGTTTGGGGCACCTGATATAAAGAGAAATTATTAGACTGTAACACTAGAGAAAAATGCTAGAAAGAACCAAAGAGAAGTACTGTTATGTAAGCAAGCAAGCTCTAGCTCTCAAAAATTATTTGGCAGAAAATAACCTGAACAGAGTTTTCAGGAATATTGCCGTTGTTGTTTGAATGCAACTTATCATCAGCATTCTTTGGTGGTTTTGTTTGTGAGGAGAAGCCCGTTCTTCCTCGTGTTCTGTATAATAAGCCCCACAATAAAATTGTGCACAAAAACACAATGTACACAACCACTAGTGAGAAGTCCAAGCATTCGGCCTGTATATACAAAAATGATAAGAGATCAGGATACACAATGATGAAAACACTTGACATGTTAAAAAGGAACCTTTATAACCTATGCCCTAAAATGTTGTTATGCGGCCAAATTTTGGATTCATATACTTTAGTTAAGTACTTGAAGTCCAAGACTGCAGTAAGCTTTTTAGTTGTATGAAAAGCAAGAAGAAAAGGGTCAAATCCTACACAAAGTACATGGACAAACTAAGATATTTAGCAGATACGATAATGGTGTATATTTTATCAAGATATGGTAATTATACTTCCCACAAGCAAACTGTGTAGGTATCCACACCGTCTCATCTACTCCATATCATCACTATGACAACGCATGTCCTGTGCCAATTTCTCTGTAATAGCAGTATCACATTTTTTTCTTTTTCTTCGAGAATTAGTATCACATATGTATGTTACACAACTGGCTTGATATAATAAAGACCACCTGACAGGTGATGTGCCAATTAACAAGGGAAGTCATGGTCCCCATCTATCATTCATGCAAAGCTTCGTACTAGGGCAAGTAGCACTGCAAACTCTGGCCATTGCCACAAGAAGAACAGATGATATCAAACTTTTGAAATTATGACCTACCACTAAATTTGGTTGGGTTTCATAAATATAGTCCAATAAAAAGTAGTGGTCAAATTTGCCTTCTGGAGGCCGCGTGAATGTCCACAACTACAGCTCTTGGTGAATGTGAGGTAATAGAAAATGCATTGGTATCAACCTACCTTTAGAGAACCCATTCTGACTGAACAGGAAGTTTCAGTCTTTGACTGAGGCGACAAGGATCCCATGCAAACTGAAGATGAAGGACAATCGCCACATGAGCAGCCCAAAGATGGATCTCCACAAGAATAAACTGTACTATTTAGCGGCTTCACCCCAGATGAGCCACTCAAATCAGGTCGGTACGTTATCAAATAAGGTGACCCAGGCTCATTAGGATTTGCCTGGCGCCCAAGAAATGCCAACCACTCTGCAGTAGCAAGTGTAGAGGCCAATAATTATAATGATATACTGCAAAGAACAGATGCATACAGATTGCATAGTGTATTATCAGCACGTCACTACCAATTTTTAAAATTATCAACTGAACAAACTAACTCAAACCACATCCAGAATGCAAGAATAATAATCCGTAATACCAAGTTCAAATGCAGGAAACAGATTATATAGTTTATTATCAGGCTATCACTACCAAAGCTCAAAATTGTAGCCTGAAAAGGCTAGTTCAAAATCCATCCAGGCTGCAAGAATAATAACTAATATTACCAAATAGAGTTTCTCAATATATGCAGTAAAGCTTCCTAAAAGACTACTCCCCTCTAGATGCTACTAATCTTTGACCAAATAGTGTTATCTTATTATTATTTATCAAAGCATTGCTAGCAAATCCTGTAGGCAATCAGAGTTTATTTTCACAACCAAGGAAGGCGCTAGTTCAGCCCTTTAGCCTGCCTACAAGAGTCTCTTAATTCTAAGAGGGGTGCTAGCAAATCTGGTATGCAAAAGTACCGACTGTGCATACTTTAGGCACACCTACAAAGATCACTCCAGAGTCATGGCCAAGGTGGCAAATGGGACAGCTCAAATCATTGTGTCTTTCTTCTCAACGTCTTCAAGGACGATGATCCTAGGGATGCTTCTGATGTCGTGCCTCAACGTTACGTCCTGGTTATCGTCAGTTGCTACTCATCACTCGTCAGTGTCGAGCCTGACATTACACAGCTAACTGGCATACCATGGACAAATCTAATGACAGGGAGCATCGAAGAACTCAATAAAATCAACCACCTCACACTCAACGATGGTTCTCAGATTTTGGTCACTGATTACTGAGAGGAGGAAGTTGAGGAAGTGAAGTTTAGAAAGTTTATAGCATCTACAATGGCATTTTTCAGTGTGGGGCGATTGCAGTGCCATTGCTCAAACTGTAACTTGTAGTGGCATTTATCCAGTCACATCATTGATAATTCCACTCCAATGGTTTAGCCTGATACCTTTGTAAGTTTTAGCACCTCCACCAAGAAAATCCATTGCACGTGTGTTCAGAGTGCCAAACTTAACTTCCTTACAGGAGTTGTATAACTCTTCACCATAGTTGCTAGTTATGTAGTAATCTATGCCATCAACAGTTGTAATGTTATTAACCTGAAAAGGTTGGAGACCAGTTTGATTAAACATGAGAATTATATATGAATATTTCAGTTTGGCATGTTCAGCCGTTTAAACTGATGTAACACACCATACAATATTATTGCCGTGAAATGGTGAGAGAAGTTAGACCTGTTTTACTGAAGTCACATTAATGAAGAGACTTTGGTTTGGGGAACAAGACATTTCACAAAAGAGATTCAAGAAATTCCTCAAGCAAGCTGGGCATCCAACAAGAAATGGGATAGCCTGCAAAAGCTTTGGAGTTAGCATTTACCACCAAGTGAACTTTTTTTTTATTGAACATAGATATCTAAAATAGCGATTGCCCAGAACAGGTTGCATCATTTGATATGCGAAACAGGTAATAAAGAGCTCAACATGCACCTAACTGTGTTACAAGATACTAGGAATTACAGAAGGGATAACGCAACAAAGACCAAAGACAACAGATAATCGACAACTCGAAATTTGTTGCATGAGGCCACAAGTCAACATGGACTGCTTTCTGAAAAGTATGAACAAGCAGAAATAATTTATTAAGTAAATATGATATCATGTTAAATCAAAAGCAGCATGTCTCTAACTAAAGGCCCGTTTGGAAACCCTCCGCTCCACTCTTCTCTGGAGCACCTCTTTAGCAACTCCCAGAAAAATAGCTTGTGACGCTCCGCTCCGGAATGGAGCTGGCCGGAGCGGAGGGCTTCCAAACACGCCTAAAGTACTCACCAGGTTCATTGCTTGCTAGTCAGAAGTTCAGCAGAACAATGTTTGAGGAAATTAATGCAGATTAATATGAATACAATGGCAAAACCATTTTGCTAAGCTTTATCAACCAACTTCCCAGTGGGAAACACTTAATTTCTACAATGATATGATAGTTCAAATGAACAGTATGTATTATTTTCAAAGAGGTCAGGACTATTGCCTGTTGGACTTGTTGGTGTAATGTGTCGAACTGATCAACTGTACAACAGACATCACCAGTAATAGTGGGGCACAAACTCTGAATCTTTGTGGAAAACAAAGTATCTGGCTGGAAAGACAATAACAGAACTTGATTTAGAAATAATGCAATCTTATGCAAAAATAAGATGGGCAGAGTATTATGCTGTCTGTATTCAAACACTACTGGAAGGTAACTGGATAGATAGTGTCTCTCCTGATATGTTATACTCAAATTGCAGAGAAGGGTTGCCTTGTCACCTTAACAGCTTTTGTTGCATTCACACAGTTTAAGACTTTTCCATCAGATCGATTTGCACAAATTCCATACATGGAACAGTACCCTTCTGCAGGTACTACCCTAAGGAAACAAACACAGCAAAATTAGTACCAAGGGCTCCATCAGTACAGAATACCTCATTAAGCGCAACGTATTTTAAGCACATAAAATATATCCTATTTCAGGATCTACCGAGTTCTTAAATGATCTAACAAATATTCACCTTAATTGAACATGTTGCCCTAGAAAATTACCTTGGTGTACCATTGGATTGCTGTGCGTATATGGGATGTACAAGAAAAGCTATCTGCATCGTGGAATGAAAAAATAATTACAAGGTTATCGCAGTATGAATAAACCATGTTAACCATACAACACATGAGTATCAAAATGCAACCAAATCCACATGCATGAATACCACGCTACATTTGTAGAATAGGCTTCTTGCATATCATGTTATTCTATTAGCCCCTCCAGGGAGCAACATGACCATAATTTTATCCAGCGGCTTCGAATATATAAAATGAAGACAACAACACTTTTGAGCACCTAGGCAGGTGATATAGATGCTACAAAGACAAGAATCTAGCAACCTTGAGAAGTTAACAAAAATTTGGTACGTTCTGGCCACCTATACTACCACTCAAGTGTCAGAAAGAATAATCAAAGTTTCATTGAAGCCACCGAAACAGTTAGTGCAACTAAGGATTATTACATCATGGATTATTCATCTGCCCTGTGCAGCAACACCCAGATGACATCTAGTAACAAGCAAAATTAGAACAGAGAAAGATAATCCAATAATTCAGCGTGTAACAAAGATAAAACAGCATAGAAGAAAATAGGCTTTCGCCTGCATCAACATAATACAGTCTGAGGTTTCGAGAGGAAAGCTCATGTTTGAAATGTCTGAAAATTCGACTGGGCTAGGGGGGAAATAGCAAAACACAGTTGTCAACCAAAAGTGAGCCATAAAACATCCCCGGTTACTTGGAGAGGAAACAGAGGCGACTCCGCATGGTTCAAACTCATAGAAGATTCACTGCAAATTTGTTCAGAGATGACCATCCTACCCAGTTATAACAGTATACTACAAAAAGCACATTTCGAATCAAAATGTATAAATAGTCCCAAATTCGGGGTAGCACGGCATATTTTATTCTGTAAAACCCAACCCAATCGACACGGGTCACTGAGACGGCGCACATTTCGAGACAAACTGCTACTCCAAACAGAGAAGCAATCATCGATCGAACACACTCAACTCGGGACAAACAAAACTGAGCTGAATTGGCTTCTGCAACGCAGTAGCGGAACCAGAAACAGCCACTCGGGCACCCAAATAAGTCGAGACCACATGGTTACAGGCCTCCAATCCAAACAAACCGCGCATGTCAGAAACTACTAGTAATGCTTCAGCAAATTTCCAATCTCAGATGCTCCCAACCCTCCCGATTCCCGAAATCAGTATCGCAGGGAGCCTCGGGCCAACGAGGCAACGACAAAGCAGAACCAACAGCACGCGGTAAATTTGAGGGGGTAATTGACTATTTCCAAACACAGCCCATTACGTGTTCGACAGAAAAACACAACCAATTACAGACGAAAATCGCACCCACCCTAATATAGCCGAAACGAAAACCCCACGAGTTCGTTCGTATTAGTAGCGCCGCCACGGACGGAACGAGATTAGCAAGCCCAAACGGGGGCAGGCCGCAGCCGCAGTGCTCCTCAAACCCAAAAGCAGGACCAAAACACGAACCAAAATGGTCCGGAACACGAGGCACGGCCGCAACCCCCGCCCTAAGACGGCTGGCCACTCGGTAGGGCGGCGGCGCCGCCGCAACAACACCCGCTAAGACGGAGAGAGAGCGAGGCCCGCACCTGCAACAGGGCCGCCGCCGCGGCGACGCCCCGCCGTCGACCTCCGAGGCCCATCTCCTCGCGGGTTCCCCTCCCTCTCGATCCCGCGCCAGCGGGGGGGCACGGGCGTAATGCCGAAAACGGAAGGGAGGTGGGAGACGAAGGGTGGACGGGGAGATTGGACTTGTTTTCTTGCAGCGAACCGCACGGCCGGGGGTATATAAACGGAGCTGAGCTGCCGATGGGGGTTGCGCGGTGGCGCCTGCCACCGCATGCCGAGGGATTTATGCTGCTGCTGCTAGAGTCTGGATCTCGCCACATGTTTTTTTTCTGGAGCGTGGCGTGGCGTGGCGGAGCGCAGGCCCGCGTGTCAGTAGGCGGAAGGTCTACGAGTTCGTTGGTCGTGTGTGTGGGTGCAGAAGATATGGTGGGGCCCGCCCGTAAGAGCGACGCGGCTGGCTGGTTCGCTGGTGGGCGAGGCTGGCCAACGATCCGAACAATCAACTTCAAAAAAAAAACGATCCGAACAACCAAAGCAGTAGTAAATCAGATAACTCTGTCACGTCAAAATTACTAGGAAAGGTACAGTTCAGAAAAGAAATACGTACTAGGGAGGTTGCACGCGGATTGGTTGTTGTAATCTTAATGACTGCGAGCGAACGAACCCTGTCACGTCATCCTCCTCCTCGCCCCGGCCGGCCTGCCTGTCTTCCCTGTTTGCGCTGCCATCATCATCCATTCGCTGTTCACTTTCGTTCACGGCACTGCTGACTGGTGGTGGGTATGTGGGATGTGGCACACGCTTAAAATGATCCGTCCGTGTTTCTTTTTTACGAATAATACGCAAAGGCTTCTTTTTCACAGATACATACACAAAGCTCATGTGCTTTTTATTTTTTTTTTATTTTTTTGAGGGAACACAGTACAACGCAGACACTCACATACACAAGTATACACTCACCCCTATGAACGCACACCCTATCCGTATGAGCATCTCCGCAATACTGAGCCGGCACATCATCTTGAGATTAACGAAGTCACCACCTCGTCTTCGAGAAGAACGTCTCCTCCCACTGAAAACGCATCACCGGAAAGCCTGAAATATATTCAGAAAAATGCGATGTCAAATCTGGGATTTGAACTCTAGTGGGCTGGGGATACAACCATCCACCTAGCCAACTCAACCACAGGTTGATTCGCTCATGTGCTTTTTATTGATGGAAAGAGTTGGGATGTCTACACGCAATTTGGGTACTTTCGAACAAGAATGTCTACACGACACGTCTCAAGGGCAGGCACACGAAACGGCGTGGTCATAAGCGCATGAGCGGACAAAAAACGAGGGTCTGCAATTGGGCTCGATCGATCACAAAAAATTATCCAAACAAATTTTTCGTACCAGTTCTATATGTTCAGACGTCGGGCCTATCGACGCTTTTCATATCTCATCACATTGGATCCAGCGCACCTGACCCATTCAAACCGTATAAATATTCGTCTTCATCCGCTTGCTGATTGAAATATGACCACTCTTCACTCCTCTTCAACATGGCGGGCAGCGGATCTGACTACTACGACTCCAAATTCGTTGATTGGGACGTCACCCATACGCGCGGGAGAAGCCAATGGTCGTTCGCAATGCTTTCCATCGCTGTCAGCAGAAGCGTGCTCGATCAATGTCATCATTGGTCCGGCATGATGTCATTGCATCGGTGCAACTGGCGCTCTGATCCATCGGGGCTACAGGCTCGAGGTCCATCTATCGCCCTGTCTTCGGTCCGCTGAATGAGGGCTATAGGAACCGATGCGTCCGTCGTAGGAAGGAGAGGATGCAAGAGGCCAAGGCCAACCTCACTGCGGGCATGGCAGAGGCGGAGGCGATGCCGCGGGATGCCTCAAAGGAGGAATTCCTCTGTGCCCGCATCGTAAAGAAGCGGAAGCGGAGACACACGTGTGCCCTCCTCCGATACCAAAATCGGGGCAATCCATGCAATGGCAGGATTGTCGCCCATAGAGGAAAACGAGAGTGGCACGTCGGATAGATCCAGAGAAGAGCATATCCGGATTGATCCATTTTGCGTCTTCAACCGCTATTTCCTCGATAAAGACGACAATGGCACCCACGGGCGTGGATGGTTCTTGTCCATAGCTTGTATGTAGGTACTACGCACCATTTTTTGATAGTCTCATGATATGTGTTTATGAAGTAGTTGGATGTATCATAGAGATAATTTAGGATGCATGTGCTTATATGGATTTGAGTATCGCTAAGTGAGGTATCCAATTGTGGAAACGGAAAAAATAAGGGATGACCAATCAGTATCCACGGACGTGTCTGCGGACGTTTGAAGATTCGGATTTGATGTGTCTGGTTGTAGATTCTCTCATTGCTTTGATACGGAGAAATTTGGCTCACCCATTCTTTCATGATATTCAGATGAGGCGGATTAGACTTTTTGATGGGTTAAAGGGAGTTATATTACCCAAATCATAGGGTTATAATCACATAGTAGGAGGTCCATAAGATGAGACCTCTACCAGTCCACACAATAGTAAAATACTCGATATGATTATAGTTTGTCGGACAATCTGCTTCCTTATTTTAACATCTATTTAGCTTATGTGGAATAAACTCTTGTCCTACCATGAGGTGTTTTATTTCTCTCACGAGGTGTCCATAAGTCGAGCGAAGAAATGCATCATTAGAAAGAATAGCAAGCGCTTCGAAAGAATAAGATTGCACTAGTACCGACAAATCAGTATATTGGCACGCCAATGTCACCCCTTGCATAAGGGAATGGATCTCCACCTTTAAAGCATCATTACAGTTAAAGATGCATCTATATGCCGCAAAAATTACGAACCCACCGAATCGGTGAAGAATCAAACAAACATTTGTAGTACCATCTGTCGACAAGAAGGAGCCATCCAAAAATAGGGCTACCTAATTAGCCGACGATTTAGGCCAAGGCTACAGTTTAGGGCTAGTGCTACTGGCTACATTGGTATTGAAACCATTGGTATCTTCCCACGAATAATATCCTCCATACTGATTTTGCCCGCATGCAATATATACTTTGTATAGCTATCCAGTAATTTGACGTTGACTTCAATCGGCGAAACATGACTTGTCGTGGACCATATCATATCCCAACTGCCTGATTCACCATATCAAGAGAATAATTATGTCGCAGGTGATCCAGACCTTCTTATTGTTTTGGCTATGGATCTTATTCCTGGGAGGGTTAAAATTATGTGGTGCGCAGATGAGACGATTATTTGTCTAGATCATGATCATGAGAAAAATTTAAACCTTAAAGTTCTCTTGTATATTTGTAAGTTGATGTTCGGTGTCAAGATAAATTTCCTTAAGAGTGAAGTTTTATGCATCGATCAAGATAAGGATACTATGGCATATTATGCGGATCTATTTAATTCTCAAATTGGAATGTTCCTAATGAGATATGTGGGAGTTGATGTTGGATAGTTAGTACATAAGAGCTATGAGTGGGAACTGGATCGGGAACTCTGCATCCTTCGGTGGTAGATTGTTTCTACTTGTTTCCTCCTTGTCTAGTATTGTGTATTACTACATATCTGTGTTTCTGCTCCCTAAGACTTTTATTGGAAAGTTGGACAAACACATGAGACATTTTTTCTGGCAAGGAGGTGGTGATAAAAAAACAATAGTATCTAGTGAAATGGTCTTGTGTGTGTATATCTAATCGTAAAGGGGGCTTGGGAGTTAAGGACCTCCATAAGCAGAATGTTAGTATTCTAGTTAAGTGTTGGTGGAAGCTTGATATTCAATTGGGCATGTGGCAGGGACATTGTCCGTGCATAGTATTTGAAAAATACGTGTTGCTACTATTAAGTGTAAGTTCAAAGACTCCCCTGTTTGGAAAGATATTCTCAAAGTAAAAGATCACTACATCATGGGTACAAAAATTGCCCTTTGCTATGGCAATCTTACTCGTTTTTTGGTTGATCTTATTATGAGTAATCTTCCTTTACTTGACATGTTCCCTCATCTCTATAGCATTTGTAATTATCCTGATGACCATGTGGTTGAGTAGCCTCATGTTCCCTTGGAATATATTTTTCGGGGAAGATTAATATCTCTCTTGGACCGACAATGGATTGAAATGAGATCAATCTCGGATATCCTTTCTATCTCTGGTGATCTTGGTCAATTTACTTAGACCTCTGGCCCCAAAGGAATTTTCTCCACTGAATCGGTCTATGAGTTGTTGGAAAAAATCTACCGCTCATTGTGATTTCATATGAATCTGGAGAGCAAAAATTCCTCTCAAAATCCAAATTTTCATTTGGCAACTCTTTCGGGATCTTGTTCTTACTCGTGTTGTTATGAGTAGAAGGAAATGGGTTGGCAACCCGAAGTGTTCCTTTTGTTCATCGAGAGAAACGTCTCAACAAATGTTTTTGCATGTTCGTTTGTTCGTGTTATTTGGCGCATTGTGGGAGCTATGCTGGTTACCGATCTTTGCGCAAACAATCTGTGGCAGTTTTACTCGTGGAGCTACACCTTACTCGTGTTGTTTCGGTTTTATACTGTTGGCTTAGCGTCTATTCACTAGGCAACCTGGAATTGACGCAACCACGCGCCCTTTGAATTCAAATTCTCTAGATCGTCGTTTGAGATTGTTTACTCAGGTGTGATGCTCTTAACTTTTTGGGCAGGGTTATTGAAGGGAGTAGACAAAGGTGTGCTGAAGCGAGGTGCGTTGATGTTGTGGCATAGCACATTCAACATGATGAAGATTTGCACAACGCCCCAGTACACCTCTTATTTAGATAGAAATGATGTTTAGTTTCCCTTGCTCCCGCGGAAGCTTAGTTTGTACTTCCTCCGATTCATAATAAGTGTCGCTCATCTAGTACAATGTTTGTACTAGCTTAGTACAAAATGAGCGACACTTATTATGGATCGGAGGGAGTACTAGATTCCACCCCCTGTGTGGGCTTTTGTTGTCAGAACTGTTGGTCTATGGTTTTTGTCAATTTTTGGTGCCAGTAGGTTTTCCTTCTACCGTGAACGTTTTGAATGCGAACATTTACAACAGGTTTTGACAGACTTTCTCAATAATGAAAAATGGTTTATGTCAAAAAAAGTATGGAGTATAACAAAAAGAGTGACTGCGCAATACTTTTTTATTAGATGTCCCCTAATTTGGACAGTGACTGCACAATACAAAAGGACATTGTGCGCGAGTGACGGTAGGCTGCAAAGTTTCAACCTAAATTTTACGTATCTCTCCTACTTAAAAAGAACGTAGTGTTCTGTCATCCACCCCATCTTTTGTCCAATTATTGTCCCACTTTCCTTCCCATATCATCCAATTTTAATCAACCTCTAATAAATGCTAATTAATGTCCTTTCAATCTTTAACCAGTTATAATTATACAAATCAAAACAAATCACTGTGCAATCCCTAATAAATGTCATTTCCAAACAATGGCACGCGCATTAAGGTCCCGCCAAAATAATGTATCATTTTACCATCTTGTTATCGAGTATTCCACATGTGAACTTTTACCTACTCCCATCAACCCTTCTCTGTCCATTACTAGAAAATAATTTTTGGTTTTTGCATTCAGTTATTTGTTTCGATATTTAAGGAAACGGGATTAAGGCTTTTGAAAGTCCAAGTATGTGATCAGAGGGGGAGGGGGTGAATGATCACTTCAAAATTTTCTACTGAAACTATTGAAGTGAAGCATAAGCAGTGCGGAATAGCGAAGAATAACTGGAAGCGAAACTAAATGCAGTGAATCAAAACACATTGAAGCATAACAGTGAAGCAAATGCTATACTGAAGGTAAATGCTTGAAGTAAAACGAACTGGGACTCGGCGATGTTTGTTCGACCAGTTCACGCTCTGCAAAGCGCTACGTCTGGTTGGAGGGACTGGTGATTGAACACCTGGAGCAAATCTCTCTCCGTCCGTTGCTCCACTGCATCAAACTCCTTGAGCTTGATCAGTTCTTCACTCGTGGTTGATTATTGAGGAAATCACCGAAACCTTTGACAAACTGGACTTCGAGGCGACAATTACTCTTCGCTCTCTGAAGTACAACTCTCTAACCGTCTAGGAGAATTGCAGTTCTCCAAGATAAAAAAGGCTAGCAAGCTTTCACCTAAGTCATCTCAAATCTACTCAGATCAATGGAACTTAGGCTTCAGTATTCTGGATTTTGGGTTTTGCTTCGGTGGCGTTTTGGGGTTGCTCTCTTCAGTCTCTCTTGGAATGATCTCAGAGCAGCCACCCGCTAATGGAGGTGGGGGCGGCGTATTTATAGTTGGCGATCCCGAGGAGCGGAATGACCAAACTGACCCGAGGTGACATCTTGACACGTGTCCACAACGGTCGGATTTGTCATCAATGCGCAACTTTACTTGAGGAACAAGTAAAGCTGACTCACAGACTTAGTTCTGCTTCAGAAGCCAAAGAACGAAGTCTTTGCTACCGAAGCTTAACTTAGTGCACATGAGATTTCTTCACTCAGGCTTCTCACTATGTTTGGATTTGATCTGAGCATTTTCTCAATGACTTCGGTATCCACAAACTAAATACCCCTCTTGATAGTACGGTTTGTCCTATGACTCAAGGAACCGAAAAAGAATTACACAAAAACATCTAAGTCTTGTGCCGTCTTCTTCATTTCCTTCAATGAGTAGAGCTTCAGGACACCTTCATTTTTGGGGGTCAACCTTCGTGATTAAGCTTCGCTCCGTGGGTTATGCTTCGATAACTTGAAGACCTTCCCTGAAGCTTTATCACATAGCTTGTCCTTCAGGAACCTAAGCAACTGTTTATACTAGAAAATATTGTCAGTTCCTCTACTGTTTTGTCCAACAATATCCAAAACACACGGGGGCAAAACTTTGCTCTTACAATCTCCCCCTTTTTGGACTATTGTTGACAAAACAGGCATCGATAAAGGATATTGAAGTTTTTGTGAAGAGATGAGACAAACTCTAAGATATGAAGTTTTTGGCTCCCCCTGAATACAAACATCGAAGATTTATATAATCGAAGTTAATGCTTGAGATAATTTTTCTTCGGTGGAGAGCAAAACGAAATATCTTAGTGAACACAATTGTATTGAAGATATATATCCAGGAATGTATGCGGTAGCTTCCAATGACCTGTGACTAGAAAATAATAACCATCTGCAAGATAGAAGATACGAAGCAATACTTGCAAGCAAAGGGGTTATTAAAACTTAAACGTAGCACATGAGTAGCATGACCGAAGTTAAACTTAAGTTACAACCCAATCGAAGAAAATGGAATGTTTGTTGTAACTTAACCAAACGAAGCAAAAACAGATAGCAAGAACCCTTTCCCCGATGCAAAACTAACTCATCGATGCCCTCATTCTCCCCCTTTTTGTCAATGATTGGACAAAAGGTTGAGAAGAGGTTCGAGAGATCGATTACGCAGCATCAGCACCCTGAGAACCCGACGAAGTTGTACTCGACGAAGACTCATCCGACGAAGACTGATCGCCTGAGGATTCTTCTTCGGAAGAAGACGTAGGAATAGCTTCGTGGCGTGTCTGAGTGATGAGGTTGATGTCGAGGTCGCTGTCGTCGAGGCTGTCGTCGTCCTTTGAGGTGATGGAGTCATTCTCGGAGACGGTATCTGGCCGGATGGGTTCAGGCTCGTTGACGAAGAATACTTCATCAATCTTGTGCAGGGGAGGGATCTTCTGATTCGGGCGGTCAACTGAGTCATCACGAGCAAAGTTTCGCCGGAGGTGCGGATACTCTTTGTGGATGCGATCTTTACGAAGGCCTTTCACAGAGTTGAATTTCCGGAGTCCCTTCCAGGAATGTCGCTTGAGCACACGCAAGTACTGATTGTTGTTGAGTGCTATATTGCCAACACGGTTGATCTCATCAGCAAGAAACTGCATCTGGCGTTGATTTGCTTCAATAAAGTTGTCAAGCATTTGCTGCGTGCGAAGATTAACTTCAAAATGATGGCAGTCTTTCTGGAACGTCTTGGATAAGTTTCGCTCATTGACTTCATGGCGCACACCAACATATGTGGCAAATGGATCATTGGGTTTCCTTAGCAGTTCCAAGGAGTCACGCACTGGTGGGAGGAAAAGCTTCGGATGATGGCGTGCCACAAAGTCTTCGTTCCAACCATAGTTACATACTACTTGCAGCCAGGGAGCATAGGGTTTCAGTGTGAAAGGTAGCTCTGCTGCATGAACCAAATTCCTAATGAAGCAATCCTCAAAGTCAAAGAGAAGGCCATGAGTGAGTTTCATAATAGCATGCCTTGTCTCTGGATAAAGATTCGATTCTTCCGAAGCTGTACTCAAAGGAATCAATGAGTTTGACAGGATGAAGAACCAAGTCCTTGAAATGAAGTTCAAGTGCTTCGGGCGAATGTTTTGAGGAATATGGTTATCAGTGGCTTCAGGATCCAACAGAGTTGCAAATTCTTCTTCAGACAGATCAGGTTCAGCATGAATCTTTTCATGAACTCCAGAATGCCTAGGAATGTTGACAATTTCCATGAATTCGACAGAGGACATCCTGAAGACTTTGCCTTGAATCATCCATTCCAGCATCCATGAGCTGGGTTCATTGGCATCACCAGACACATAAAGGGTTGCATAGAATTTCTTGATGAGCTCTGAGTTGAAAGGAGTGCTCAACGCAAACAACCGAGTCAAATTCTGATTTTCAATAGTTTCGAGGACGTTCTGAAAGCAGGATGCAGTGGAAAGACTTCGCAAGTCCAGAAACTTGTGCCTAAACAGAACTCCTTGCTGGCAGAAGACTTTGGTGTATAAGACTTGTTGTTCAGCAGTCCAAAAACGAAGATCATCCGTTGTGCGGTCAGAAGCATAAGGACTAACACCAAAGAAACGATGGCGCTTCCTATGTTGTTCCAGGTTGAATTCCGGGCCATGCCTTGAAGAATAACCAGCACCCTTGAATATAGGAAAAGTTTCACGCGGGTAATTGGAGTCAAGCTGGGTATCTTGGCAGGGGCGCGAACGCTCACGAATCCTTTGCAGAGGAGCAATTTGATTGGCTCTTGAAGGACCAACAGATTGAGCGACTACAAGCGCTTCCTCTTGCGATAGATTCAGAATTTGTACTTGTTCTTCTTCGTCATCATGTGCTTCGATGTCGGGCACATGTGCTTCAGACTCTTGAACTGTTCTGGCGGGGGAAAAATCTCGGGATACATGGGTTTTGGAGTGGGTTGGTGATGGAGCAATAGCTTCACGGGGAGGTGATGGAGGTGGTGCGGGAGCAACTGGTGGAGTGGTAATCCTTTGTGGTTCGGGGGTTGGAGCACGAATGGGTGTGGGGGTTCGTGCAGGCGTTGGAGTGGGGTTAGGAGCTCTTTGTGGTGGAGTTTGCTTGGGGGTGGTTCTGGTAGGAGGAGGTGTGGGAGTCTTGGTGGGTGGAGCTGAAGGCTTTGATGCGGGCTTGGATGGCTTTGGCTTCGGTGCAGGAGTGGGAACGGCTTCAGGATATTCCGGGGGCTGTTCATCACTTGTATCCATGTCTGCGGCTGAGGCCAAAGTAACCTTGCGCCTCTTGGTGGTTTTCTTCTTCGGTGAGGGTCCTGTTGCCTTTGATGGAGCAGGCTTAGGAGATGGTGGTGCAACAACAACACGTTCAGCTTCGGGGCGAAGCCTTGCGTTTCCTTGAATCCCTTTCCATAATGGAAGCATTATGGGTCTTCACCATGTCATCAACAGCGGCCTTGACTTTGCCTTTGTAGATTTTGATATTGTCCTTGGTGGTGGAATTGACTTCTGTCACTTGTTGAAGCAATTTCAGGGCGTGCTGTTTGAATTCTTCATCAGGTTCTGATTCAGCAACTTCTGTCAGTTGTGAATCTTTTTCATTTCAGCCCTGTCTCTTGAATGCAGATCCTTCAGCTGACTAATCATAGTAGTGATCATAGCTTCGATAGACCTGGAGATGTACACTTCTCCAAGGTCAACAGCATCTGGATCTTCAGCTTCACACTTCTCCCAAAGGGCTTCAGTGATGCCCAACTGATCCCAGAGTTCGCCTTCACGAGGGTCAGAGAATTGATGGTCACTCTGACGATCAGCTTCAGCTTGAGCTTCAGGCAAAGATATGCCTTTCTGCTTCAACGGAATACTTAAGGGAGTCATATCAACTACGGGCTTCTTCTGGCCTGCCCTAGCAGCTTTCTCTGCTTTATTCATTCTGAGGCTTTCTAATGAAGCCTTGCGTTTAGCTTCATGTTCAGCAAGCTGTTTAGCTTCAGCAGCAGCTTTTTCTTCGTTCTTTGCGGCTTCGGCGAGCTTGCGCTTCGTCACAGCCTTCTCTGCAGCAATCTTGGCTGAGTCCAACTCCTTTTTCTGTCTGGCAGCATCCTCGTCTGCCTTCTTCTTCTCAGCTGCGCTTCTGGCATGGATGTTGCGCTCAAGTGCCTCCGCGAGGTCTTTTTGTCTCAATTCTTATTCAGTGAGCTTGTGCTTCGCTGAAGGGATTTTTGCAGCAGACTGCTTGGGCTTCGTTGTTGCTGAAGCCTTTGCAGGTTGTCTCTTGGCGGGGTCGTGCTTCTGCTTTGATCGCCTCTCAGAGTCGGGGGCATCAGCCGGTGGCTTGGAGGCCAAGGGCTTCGTGACAACCAAGTTGGAGAGATCAATGGTGGGACGAGCAGAAGGCTTGACCTTAGCCTCAGGTTTCTCTCCTGGCTTTTTCTTCAGTGGGATCTGAAGTTTTTGTTTCTTGGGGGGAGCAGGATCATCTGATTCGTCATCTGCTTCGAATTCAGATTCGTCATCAGCTGCATTGGATTCATCCATGATGGAATCTTCCAGCGCAGCTTGCTCTAATCTGGCAGGTTCTTCATCTTCTGTTGTAGCATGGGGAGGAGAAGCAGATTTCTTCTTCAGCTTCTTCTTCTTCTTCTTGCTAGGCCCTTCACCTTGGGCTTCAGCTTCAGCCAACTTGGCTGCCTTTTTCTCTTCTTTCAGCCTCTTGGCTTCAGCTGCAATTCTCAGTCGTTCTTTCTCTTCTGGGTAATCATCTGGAGTCTTGAGGGTGTTGGGGTGAGGAAGCTTCGGTGGAACAGGGTAGTATAGGTGACGATTCTCTTCAGTGTACTGACTGCACATGGTTGAAGTGTACCGAAAGGGCGGACTGAAGGCAAACTGCATAGTCCACTTCCAGGTAGGGATGCTCTTGTACTTGTACCATCGAACAGCCCAGTACCTGCGAATGTTTTGCAAGCGGTTCTTGCGCTGCTCCTTGGTCTCTTCAGGAGGTGTGTCATAACCCAGAGCAATGCGAATTGGTTCGGGGATGCCTCTGGCGTTGTTGGTTTCCTTTGTTCTTCCTCCTTTCTTCTTCGGAGCAGTACGTTCTGCTTCGTTGATGTGATCAAGGTTTGGTGACTCATTACCGAAGTCTAACTCAGCAGACATCCTGTGAAAATCATAAAGGTAGCGAGGGAAAAGGCAAGTATGGAATGAGCACCAGCAAAAGTTTCGATCCAAAAACACTTTTGACAAGAGATTCAGTGAAGAGTTTTGGGTAAATATTCTGGTCTGTTCTGAGCTAGGCTTAACCTCGTAGAAACCCTAACACAGAACAGATAGATACTAACCCTAACTTCTAACCTGAATTGAGGAGGAAACCTGGACTAGCAGAAACAGATTTCCCAACAGTGCAACGATCCAACGGATCAAAGAAACCTAAGGAAATCATCCAAAAACAAACAGTCTAAGAACTCGGATCCAATCTGGAGATAGAAGAATACAAGAGATGGAGATTGGATCGAGGCTTGGCGTACCCTATCTCGGTGGCGTCAAGCAACTACGGCGGCGAAGAGCGGAGAGGATGTGCTCGTCGACGGCGTGAAGTCCACGACGGCGCTCTTCCGGCAGTGAAGCGGCGAGAGCGGCGACGGAGACGAGGAGCTCGGCGGCGCTCGAGAGAGAGAGGTTTCCGGGGAGATGCGAATGAGGAGGTGAGTCGGCTTCGCTGGGGTGGGATGCCTTATATAGGCCGGTCTGACACGAACTGTCAGATCAGATCGAACGGCCCCCAGCGACTGTCTCTCCGGATTCTACGGCGAGGATTTCGTGGCGAATCGCGAGAGAATCTCAACGACCCGGATTTGACGGGATCTCAACGACCGAAGAATAAGTCCTCGACTTGAGTAAAACTTCGATGGGAATTGGAAGCATTTGCTTCGGAACTCAATGACGTTCGAAGAAAAATACTTTCCCTTTCAATTGTGCTCAACCATTTTGGACAGATAGAGTAAGAAAGAAAAAGAACAGAAGGGGTAGGGTCCGAAACTTATCACCTCGAAGAAAAACCAAATGAAGCAAAAGGTGATAAGCATAGAGGACTAAATCCAAAAGAAATAAGATAAAGAAAGCGAAGCAAAAACAGACAACAAAACAGAATAGGTAAGTAACGAAGTAAATGAATATTTACATAAGTAAAAGGTTCGGTCTTACAGTACATGTTGTGAGTCCAATATATTGAGCTCACACCTTAACGTACAGAATCTTTTCTCATCCAATGGTTTCGTGAAAATGTCTGCCAGTTGATCTTCAGTCCTGACATGACTGATCACAATATCTTCACGCTGAACATGATCACGAAGAAAATGATGGCGAATGTCAATATGCTTCGTGCGAGAGTGTTGCACAGGATTGTGAGCAATTTTGATTGCACTCTCATTATCACATAGGAGTGGAATTTTCTTCACATGAATACCATAATCCTTCATGTCGGGACCCGGGGTTAGCATATGTAATTCCAGTCATGATACAATCACATGGAGAGCCGAGAACCGTACCCACTTGTCTAAGCAGACAAGGCCAAGCACAGAACGTTCTCGGTAAGCATCAAAAGTGAGGGGCATCCCATTCAGGCCGGATGATCATCTGAGATGGGTCCTCATCGTCCGCTCACAAGTCAAAATGCTTATGGGTGGTGAATCCCATACTCATAGACAAGTCGCCTCAACCATGTTATCGATTGAATCCTAACTCTTACATAGACTTACTCCAGCCCGATCACTTAGTCGGGGTCTAGGGTGGGCTCGATCATACAACAAAGTGTGCACGTGACAGAGTCACGAACAATCGCATCGCGATGCCCCAAGCTGCGCACATCTAAGGGCCACTTGGTGTATAAAAGACCGCCAACCAGATCACAACTAAGGTCTCGAAAACCCATACTAAGACATGCATGTTATAAACATACACGCAGCACACATGCCTAGTATGAACAACAGGTATCATCACATAACTCTACAAAGTAATCTTTATTGATGTACACATAGAGCATACAAAGATCACATGTCTGTGATCAACATTCATCATACAACGGAAGCAAATTAGGTCTGAGTACAGACAAGTTTAACAAATGGCTTAGAGAAGCCTTGTACAACAAACATGCCCTTCCACGAGGAACCAGACTGCTGTCTGGGACTATGCTACCAAGGTCAACGTCAAGCTTCATGAAGGTGACTCCATCGAGATCTGGTTCTTATCTAAAACATAGAATAAGCAAACGTGAGTACAAAGTCGTACTCAGCAAGACTTACATCAGATCTATACTACTCATGCTCAAGTATCAAGGTAAAGGGAGGTGGGGTTCAACATGCAGAATTGCCAGCTTTGACTTGGCTAATCCTGTATTACGAGTACCAGACTTTGAGGTAAGAAGCGTACACGAGTCCACTACATCTCCAAACAATACACCACTATGGTTACTTCCTCGACTTCCCCACGAAGAAGCACACCATAGCACTCACGCTTATCTTGCGAGTTTTATAAGTATCCATTCAAGTTGTCTATGATCAAGTAGAGGTCTCCAAGTAGTCCATAATCGCGGACACAGCTATTCGAATAGTTCATTAACCCTACAGGGGTGTACATCTTCACACGCGTGTCATCACTTATCGCCTCGTTCTTGGCATCCTTCAAGCGGATGTCGGACGTGGATGAAACCAAGGCACTAACCTCACATCACCTTCTCTAATCCAGGAGTCGACTACCTGAGTTTGGCACCGCTCGAGAGTCCGGCCGGTTCCACGAAACGGACTCAGATAATGTAAGGGACCGAGACGCCACCTCTGCCAGATGGTTTCACTGCCTCACAAGTCCACCTACATATCTAGGATGATGCAACCTTTTCTTCATTCTTTTTCTATGCACATGCCAAATGGAAAGCCCGAATCTATTGTGACTCCTGGACTGGATCGGGTACGTAAAGAGGCCAAACGGGGTTCCCATAAAACCCTACATGTGGTCATACTCTTTGTCTTGGATCACAAAACAGGAACTCGGGGCCTAGGGTAGTGTTCAACGAGACAACCCACTGTGTACTCCTACACAGCCTCTCATCGTTCACCTTTGCTTAGGTGGATTCACCAACACTTTTCACTTTCATCAACACCACTGTGTTCATTCCATCCCGACTCACAATCAAAACATCCTCATTGTATCACTAAGCAGCAAAAGCAGTAACAGTTGCAGGGGCCACATGCTCATCATTCAACTCCTAAATCTGCTAGGATTGTGGTTTGCTTAATACGGTGACAAAATGATAGGTCATGCATCGGAATGGGTTCAACTATGCGAAAGAACGTGTCTCGGTGATCTCCTAAACATGCATAAGCGAGACTGAGAGGGAAATAGGATTTTATAGACATGATCAATGGGGTTTGCTTGCCTTGCTGACGAGGTTCGATATCGGGGTCTTCAACGAAGGAGGTGGCCTCCGGTTCCGGTTGCACGTATATCGAGCAAACAACCAAACAAAGAATAAATATAACTTGATATGCAATGCATCAAACACATGATCAATATTGAAATGGTGATGTTCTTGGTCACAATGTGGGTACAATTCCATTTAAAAGAAGTCAAATGCAAAGTCATTTGCAAATGTGCTTCAAATTTGAATTTGAAATAAAGCCATATGGATGTTTTGCACTGTTCACCCATTTTAAAATGGTCAAACATGAAAACAGATCCCGTATTCATAATCCTTGGATTTTTCTGATATTTTTAGACATATTATTTGTTATATTTGGAGTTAAAATGAATTAGTTATGAATTTCCCAAGTTTAAATGATTTTCTGGAATTTTCTGGATTAAATTAATTCTCTGGAAAAACGTTTATTGTGTCAGCATGACGCAATGCTGATGTCACCAGGGGGCCTGACAGGT
Organism: Bromus sterilis; assembly: GCA_950022295.1. NCBI lineage: Eukaryota > Viridiplantae > Streptophyta > Magnoliopsida > Poales > Poaceae > Bromus > Bromus sterilis. Next base: position 16,146,566 of record OX465596.1, read on the forward strand.
GGGGTCGGCTGGTCAGTCACAGAGGGGTTTAAACCGGTTTAATTAGCTAAACCGAGTCATTAGGGGGGGCTAGGGCCCACCAGTCAGTGACCTAAGGGTCAACTGACAGGGGATTAGCCCCCTAAGCTAAATGGCTCGCCGGCGGTTAGCCGCCGGTAACCAAACCGCACGGCGGCGCCCGCTGCGGACGGCGTTTCCGGGCACGGCTGGGCACGCGGAGGGCACCGGAGTGATGCCCGTGCTCGTCCGCTTCGAGCTACGCCATCGGGGGCTCAAGGGGAGGTCCGGAAGCTCGTCGGCGGCGACCTCTTGCGGCGGCCGTGGACTGGACCAAGGTGGAACGCGATTCGGGCACGGATTCGAGCGGCAAAAAGAGGGGAATTGAGCGCATGCTCACCCTGGTTGCAGAGACGGGCTCGAGGAAGCCGGAGGATGCGAGGCGACGGCGAATTCCGGCAATGGCGTACGGCGGCCGTGGAGAAGAACTTGAAGCTGGCGGCTCTTCCAAGGGTTCCTGGCCTCGATTCGTTGCGCGGCTTGAGGAAGTCGATGCCGGCGGAGCTTCTGGACAGCTTGCGGCGACGAGTGGGGCACTGTGGCCGCGAGTTCTACGGCGGCGTGCTCCGGCTGGGCTTCGGGTCCGTGCGAAAACAAGAGAGAGAGGGCGCGGGGAGAGAGCCAGAGGAGGGGGAAGACTGCGGGGCTTCTGGGCGAGCTGCGTGGCGCCTTGGAAGAGAAGAGGGGGCTCCAGAGAGGCCTCGGTGGCGTCGGCGCACCCACGGCTCGCCACCGAGCAGCTTGGGATCGAGGGGAGGAAGAAGACAAGGTGGCCGGTTGGGCTGGGCCAGGCCGAGGTAAGGTGGCCTCGCCTGTGGGCGTTAGGTAAGGTCTCTGCTTTCTTTTTCTATTTAGTCTTTCTGTTTCATTTGTTTTGCCTAGATTTAAAATAGCTAGGCATTTTTAATTAATGTCCAAATACTTTTATAAATACTAGGTGACCAGTAGCTAGTTACATAAATAATTTGGACATTTTTGAAATTTAATAAATTTGAATTTCAATTCAAATAGGGGTAAACTTTAATTTCCAGAGCACTATTTGAATATTAGAAAATTCCATGAGTATGGGAAAATACCCAAACCACTTTTAAAATGATCAGCATCATTTATAGGAATTTTCCAAACATTCAAATGATTTTTGGAAAAAGATTTTTATCTGGCCATTTCAAATAAATTCTCAGGGCTTTCTGCTTCCCCATTTTTGAATTTCATTTGAATTTTTGCATGATGCAAAGGGATCAAACAATCCTAGCACTTACCCTAGTTGGGGTTCTGACAACTCGCCCCCACTCAAAAGAATCTCGTCCCGAGATTCAGAAGTCGTCGGGAGGAAGGTGGGGTACTCGGCACGGAGGCGGTCTTCTCTTTCCCATGTTGCTTCTTTCTCGGAGTGATGTGACCATTGCACTTTGAGGAACTTGATCTTCTGACGACGAGTGACACGCTCTGCTGAATCAAGAATACAAACAGGGTATTCTTGATAAGAAAGGTCATTTTGGAGATCAAGCGTTTCATGGTCGACTTCGCGGATGGGGTCCTTGAAGCAACGCCTGAGTTGTGACACATGGAATACATCATGTACTCGGGAAAGGTGCGGAGGTAGTTCAAGTTGGTAGGCAACTTCTCCACGTTTAGCAATAATGCGGAGAGGTCCGATGTAACGTGGGGCCAACTTGCCTTTGATACCGAATCTTTGGGTTCCCTTCAGAGGAGTAACCCGGAGGTAAGCCTTCTCATCATTATTGTAGCTCTCCTCTCTATGATGACGATCATAGTAGCTCTTTTGACGAGACTGAGCGGCTTTCAAACGATCACGAACAATGCGAACTTGCTCTTCTGCTTCCTTGATCATATCCGGTCCAAAGAGTTGTCTTTCACCGGTTTCTGACCGGTTTAGGGGTGTTCGACATCGTCGGCCATAGAGGAATTCAAAGGGAGCCATGTTCAGACTAGATTGATAGCTATTGTTATAAGAAAATTCGGCAAATGGAAGAGATTTCTCCCAATTCTTTCCGAAAGAGATAACACAAGCTCTGAGCATCTCTTCCAAGATTTGATTAACCCTTTCAACTTGACCGCTAGATTGAGGGTGGAAAGTTGTACTAAAGGATAGATGAGTTCCCATAGCATTTTGAAAACTTTCCCAAAATCTAGAGGTGAAAAGGCTACCACGATCAGAATTGATCACCAAAGGAACACCGTGAAGAGACACTATTCTAGAGACGTACAAGTCTGCTAACTGGCTAGCAGTTATAGACTCGCGAACTGGAAGAAAGTGAGCAACTTTGGAAAGTCTATCAATGACCACGAAGATGGCATCATTTCCTTTCTGGGTTTTTGGAAAGCCGGTGATGAAGTCTATACTGACCTTGTCCCATTTCCACTCGGGAATAGGCAATGGTTGAAGAGTACCAGCAGGTCTTTGGTGTTCTGCCTTAATGCGACGACAAACATCACATTCGGCAACAAATTGTGCAATGTCTCTCTTCATCCGGGTCCACCAAAATCTCTGGCGTAGATCTCGGTACATTTTTGTGCTACCGGGATGAATTGAGAGGGGAGTGTCATGAGCTTCCTTAAGGATCAACTGCTTTAAGTCTTCATTCTCAGGAACTACTAAACGATTTTCAAAGAATATCGTCCCTTGATCATTTGCAGAAAAACATTTAGCAACTCCGCTAACAATGTTCTGCTTGACCTCTTGAATACTACTATCTTGTTTCTGGGCGGCTATGATTTGATCCTCAAGGGTTGGTTTCGCCACCAAGTTGAAAAGAGATCCACGAGGAACAATCTCGAGATTGAGCTTTCGAAATTTCTCATGAAGAAGTGGTTGATACTGTTGTAACATGTGGTTGTTACAATACGACTTACGACTTATTGCATCAGCCATGACATTGGCCTTGCCTGGGATGTAAGAAATTCCTAAGTCATAATCTTTTATCAACTCTATCCAGCGTCTTTGCCTGAGATTAAGATCTGGCTGGGTGAAAATATATTTGAGGCTTTGGTGGTCGGAATAGATCTCACAACGATTACCAAGGAGGTAATGTCGCCAAGTCTTCAGGGCATGAACTACGACAGCGAGTTCAAGATCATGGGTAGGATAGTTCTCTTCATGTGGCCGCAACTGGCGTTAAGCATAAGCTACCACATGTCGATCTTGCATAAGTATGCATCCTAACCCTTGCCGTGAAGCATCACAATAGATCTCGAAATCCCTTTTTGTGTCTGGAGGTGCAAGTACGGGTGCAGAAGTCAATCTTCTTTTTAGCTCTTGAAAGCTTTCCTCGCACTTGGGGGTCCATTGGAATTTCTTATCTTTCTTGAGGAGTTCAGTAAGAGGCTTTGCAACTTTAGAAAAGTTCTCGACGAAGCGACGGCAATAGCTTGCTAAGCCAAGAAAACTCCTAACTTGCTTAACCGATTCAGGTGGAGTCCAGTCAAGGACGGCCTGAACTCTCTCGGGATTGATTGCAACACCTTTCGCAGAAATCACGTGGCCTAAGTAGGTCACTTCTGGTAGCCAAAATTCACACTTGGAGAACTTAGCATAAAGGCGGTGCTCTCTAAGTTTCATCAATACCAACCTAAGATGATCTGCGTGCTCTTCTTCGTTCTTCGAGTAGATGAGAATGTCATCAAGATAAACCACAACAAATTTATCTAGGTACTCCATGAAGATCGAATTCATTAAGCGCGAGAATGTGGCGGGGGAATTGGTTAGACCAAAGGACATGACGGTATACTCGTAAAGACCATAACGAGTAGTGAAAGCCGTTTTTGGAATGTCCTCATTTCGGATTTTGATCTGATGATAACCTAATCTCAAATCCATCTTGGAGAAGACAGAGGATCCTGCAAGTTGATCATAAAGATCATTGATCCTGGGCAATGGGTACTTTTTCTTTATCGTCGCGAGATTTAGTGGGCGATAGTCTACGCACATCCTTTCTGTTCCATCTTTCTTCGTTACGAACAGAACGGGGCAACCCCATGGCGATGAGCTAGGGCGGATGAAGCCTTTTGACAACGAAGCATCAAGTTGGGTTTTTAGCTCAGCTAACTCATGTGGGGCCATTCTATATGGGCGTCTGGAAATTGGGGTTGTGCCTGGTATAAGATCCACCATGAATTCTACACACCTGTCGGGTGGCATTCCCGGCAGCTCTTCAGGAAAGACATCCGGGAAGTCACGAACCACCGGAACATCTTCAAGGTCTGGAAGGGGAAGCACATTCAAAGTATGCATCTGGGTTCTAAAACTGGGTGATGTGTAGTCAATGATCTGGCCTGAAGGATGGGTGAGTTTGACTGATTTGGCTTTACAATCAAGGAAAGCATTCTGCCTTGATAACCAATCCATTCCTAGGATGACATCAATGTCCGAAGACTTGAGGGCTATAAGATAAGCAAGGAATACTAAACCCTCAATTGCAATTTGATTACCATGGCTTACTCTATTAGTTTGCCACTTTGAACCAGGAGTTTGAATGATCATTGGAGAAAACATTTCTTCAAAGGGGAACTCATGACGAAGTGCATAACTCTCCGACATGAATGAATGAGAAGCTCCTGGATCGAAAAGAACGGAGGCGGGAACATGATTGACTGGGAGTGTACCAAGAATGACGTCAGATGCATCAGTGGTTTCCTCAACTGAGATTTGGTTCACACAACCACTACTTGTGACTGAAAGCTTTGCTGGGATGGTCTTGGTGGTGGATTTCTTTGGAGGCTTGGGTCGAGAATGACGTGGTGCCATCAAGACCTGAGGGCATTGACGATAGTAATGGCCTGGAAGACCACACTTAAAGCATACCCTGTCTGAATTGCTGGGAGTGGGATTACTTGGCCGCACACCATCATTCCGGGGTGGAACAATGTGTTGAGGTGGATGGCATATATTTGGTGGTGGCCTCTGGAGAAGGTTTTGAGGTATGGCTCAGGTTGGAATCCAAATTCGGCGTTTCTGAGGGGTTGAACTTGAAGAAGGAGCAAGCTCAAGAGCATGCTTGCGGGACTCTTCGAAAATTTCATTGCCATGCTCAGCTCTGAAGGATCTGTTGACTAAATCCTCAAAGGTGGCAAATTCGATGAGGTTGAGATCATGACGAAGGATGGGGTTAAGTCCCTTACGGAACCTTGCCTGCTTTCTGGCATCGGTGGTGATCTCATCTTGGGCATACCGGGCAAGACGGTTGAACTCTCTCACATACTCACGGATGGACATCTCTCCTTGAGTGAGATTGTAGAACTCTTCCTTCTTGCGCTCCATCAACTCATCCAGAAGGTGGTACCCTCGAAAGGCAACACAGAACTCCGGCCAAGTCACTACGTGACTATCTGGCTGCATAGCAACATAGTTCTCCCACCATTGAAGAGCAGCACCTTCCAGGAAGTATGTCGCGAATATAACTCGATCATCGAGAGCAACATGTGCAGTATCAAGCTTACGCTCGATGGAACGGAGCCAATCATCAGCTTCAAGGGGCTCAGAAGAACATCGGAATACCGGTGGCTTGAGGAGGATGAAGTCCTGAATGCTCACAACCACATTACGATGACGTGAGGTATTCTGCTCGATGAGCTCCAGAAGACGTGTTTGGTCACGTTGATTCTTCTCAGCTTCCATCATGATTTCCGCCGCAGAAGGTGGTGGTAGAGGTTCATCATCATTCCGATTCCGAACACGGTCTCGATTCCGACGAATAGCACTACGAGTTCCACCTGACATCCTGTGTGATAAAAATCAACAATCAGAACAGGTTGAATGATGGATTCAAGGATAACAAGATATGATGAAGGCGGAAAAGATTGAAATGCGAAGACAATGATCCACAGAAATACGGGATAAATCCGGCAGCATAACGGCTACACCGGGATGGAAAACAAGACAACCTCGAGGAGATTGGACAAAACTTCCTCAAGGAACTCAAAACATGAAGACTCTGGACGACCACGACTGTCCTACGGCTACAAGGAAGCACTCAGCGAGATGTTCTAGTCAGACATAGATGAGCCTAGTCCTATGATCCCGTAGAAAAGATAAGGGTGACCCAGAACTTAGATCGATGAGGGTAAGGAGAAAAAGAAGCCTTACGTTGTTCCCTTATATACCCAAGTAACTATATAACTATAGAATGCTAGACTCGACTTCGACCAAGGGTTTGATAATCCTACAGACAGTCCTGCTCTGATACCAAGTTTGTCGGGACCCGGGGTTAGCATATGTAATTCCAGTCATGATACAATCACATGGAGAGCCGAGAACCGTACCCACTTGTCTAAGCAGACAAGGCCAAGCACAGAACGTTCTCGGTAAGCATCAAACGTGAGGGGCATCCCATTCAGGCCGGATGATCATCTGAGATGGGTCATCATCGTCCGCTCACAAGTCTAAATGCTTATGGGTGGTGAATCCCATACTCATAGACAAGTCGCCTCAACCATGTTATCGATTGGATCCTAACTCTTACATAGACTTACTCCAGCCCGATCACTTAGTCGGGGTCTCGGGCGGGCTCGATCATACAACAAAGTGTGCACGTGACAGAGTCACGAACAATCGCATCGCGATGCCCCAAGCTGCGCACATCTAAGGGCCACTTGGTGTATAAAAGACCGCCAGCCAGATCACAACTAAGGTCTCGAAAACCCATACTAAGACATGCATGTTATAAACATACACGCAGCACACATGCCTAGTATGAACAGCAGGTATCATCACATAACTCTACAAAGTAATCTTTATTGATGTACACATAGAGCATACAAAGATCACATGTCTGTGATCAACATTTCATCATACAACGGAAGCAAATTAGGTCTGAGTACAGACAAGTTTAACAAATGGCTTAGAGAAGCCTTGTACAACAAACATGCCCTTCCACGAGGAACCAGACTGCTGTCTGGGACTATGCTACCAAGGTCAACGTCAAGCTTCATGAAGGTGACTCCATCGAGATCTGGTTCTTATCTAAAACATAGAATAAGCAAACGTGAGTACAAAGTCGTACTCAGCAAGACTTACATCAGATCTATACTACTCATGCTCAAGTATCAAGGTAAAGGGAGGTGGGGTTCAACATGCAGAATTGTCAGCTTTGACTTGGCTAATCCTGTATTACGAGTACCAGACTTTGAGGTAAGAAGCGTACACGAGTCCACTACATCTCCAAACAATACACCACTATGGTTACTTCCTCGACTTCCCCACGAAGAAGCACACCATAGCACTCACGCTTATCTTGCGAGTTTTATAAGTATCCATTCAAGTTGTCTATGATCAAGTAGAGGTCTCCAAGTAGTCCATAACCGCGGACACAGCTATTCGAATAGTTCATTAACCCTACAGGGGTGTACATCTTCACACGCGTGTCATCACTTATCGCCTCGTTCTTGGCATCCTTCAAGCGGATGTCGGACGTGGATGAAACCAAGGCACTAACCTCACATCACCTTCTCTAATCCAGGAGTCGACTACCTGAGTTTGGCACCGCTCGAGAGTCCGGCCGGTTCCACGAAACGGACTCAGATAATGTAAGGGACCGAGACGCCACCTCTGCCAGATGGTTTCACTGCCTCACAAGTCCACCTACATATCTAGGATGATGCAACCTTTTCTTCATTCTTTTTCTATGCACATGCCAAATGGAAAGCCCGAATCTATTGTGACTCCTGGACTGGATCGGGTACGTAAAGAGGCCAAACGGGGTTCCCATAAAACCCTACATGTGGTCATACTCTTTGTCTTGGATCACAAAACAGGAACTCGGGGCCTAGGGTAGTGTTCAACGAGACAACCCACTGTGTACTCCTACACAGCCTCTCATCGTTCACCTTTGCTTAGGTGGATTCACCAACACTTTTCACTTTCATCAACACCACTGTGTTCATTCCATCCCGACTCACAATCAAAACATCCTCATTGTATCACTAAGCAGCAAAAGCAGTAACAGTTGCAGGGGCCACATGCTCATCATTCAACTCCTAAATCTGCTAGGATTGTGGTTTGCTTAATACGGTGACAAAATGATAGGTCATGCATCGGAATGGGTTCAACTATGCGAAAGAACGTGTCTCGGTGATCTCCTAAACATGCATAAGCGAGACTGAGAGGGAAATAGGATTTTATAGACATGATCAATGGGGTTTGCTTGCCTTGCTGACGAGGTTCGATATCGGGGTCTTCAACGAAGGAGGTGGCCTCCGGTTCCGGTTGCACGTCTATCGAGCAAACAACCAAACAAAGAATAAATATAACTTGATATGCAATGCATCAAACACATGATCAATATTGAAATGGTGATGTTCTTGGTCACAATGTGGGTACAATTCCATTTAAAAGAAGTCAAATGCAAAGTCATTTGCAAATGTGCTTCAAATTTGAATTTGAAATAAAGCCATATGGATGTTTTGCACTGTTTACCCATTTTAAAATGGTCAAACATGAAAACAGATCCCGTATTCATAATCCTTGGATTTTTCTGATATTTTTAGACATATTATTTGTTATATTTGGAGTTAAAATGAATTAGTTATGAATTTCCCAAGTTTAAATGATTTTCTGGAATTTTCTGGATTAAATTAATTCTCTGGAAAAACGTTTATTGCGTCAGCATGACGCAATGCTGATGTCACCAGGGGGCCTGACAGGTGGGGTCGGCTGGTCAGTCACAGAGGGGTTTAAACCGGTTTAATTAGCTAAACCGAGTCATTAGGGGGGGGCTAGGGCCCACCAGTCAGTGACCTAAGGGTCAACTGACAGGGGATTAGCCCCCTAAGCTAAATGGCTCGCCGGCGGTTAGCCGCCGGTAACCAAACCGCACGGCGGCGCCCGCTGCGGACGGCGTTTCCGGGCACGGCTGGGCACGCGGAGGGCACCGGAGTGATGCCCGTGCTCGTCCGCTTCGAGCTACGCCATCGGGGGCTCAAGGGGAGGTCCGGAAGCTCGTCGGCGGCGACCTCTTGCGGCGGCCGTGGACTGGACCAAGGTGGAACGCGATTCGGGCACGGATTCGAGCGGCAAAAAGAGGGGAATTGAGCGCATGCTCACCCTGGTTGCAGAGACGGGCTCGAGGAAGCCGGAGGATGCGAGGCGACGGCGAATTCCGGCAATGGCGTACGGCGGCCGTGGAGAAGAACTTGAAGCTGGCGGCTCTTCCAAGGGTTCCTGGCCTCGATTCGTTGCGCGGCTTGAGGAAGTCGATGCCGGCGGAGCTTCTGGACAGCTTGCGGCGACGAGTGGCGCACTGTGGCCGCGAGTTCTACGGCGGCGTGCTCCGGCTGGGCTTCGGGTCCGTGCAAAAACGAGAGAGAGAGGGCGCGGGGAGAGAGCCAAAGGAGGGGGAAGACTGCGGGGCTTCTGGGCGAGCTGCGTGGCGCCTTGGAAGAGAAGAGGGGGCTCCAGAGAGGCCTCGGTGGCGTCGGCGCACCCACGGCTCGCCACCGAGCAGCTTGGGATCGAGGGGAGGAAGAAGACAAGGTGGCCGGTTGGGCTGGGCCAGGCCGAGGTAAGGTGGGCCTCGCCTGTGGGCGTTAGGTAAGGTCTCTGCTTTCTTTTTCTTTTTAGTTTTTCTGTTTCATTTGTTTTGCCTAGATTTAAAATAGCTAGGCATTTTTAATAAATGTCCAAATACTTTTATAAATACTAGGTGACCAGTAGCTAGTTACATAAATAATTTGGACATTTTTGAAATTCAATAAATTTCAATTTCAATTCAAATATTAGAAAATTCCATGAGTATGGGAAAATACCCAAACCACTTTTAAAATGATCAGCATCATTTATAGGAATTTTCCAAACATTCAAATGATTTTTGGAAAAAGATTTTTATCTGGCCATTTCAAATAAATTCTCAGGGCTTTCTGCTTCCCCATTTTTGAATTTCATTTGAATTTTTGCATGATGCAAAGGGATCAAACAATCCTAGCACTTACCCTAGTTGGGGTTCTGACACTTCAGCGTTAGCTTCAGCCATAGAATCTGAGTACAACATGACCCAGCAGCAATGTATTCGGCTTGAGCAGTAGATATTGAAACACAGTTTTGCTTCTTTGAAGCCCAACACACAAGTGATCTTCCAAGGAAATGGCAAGTCCCTGAAGTTGATTTACTATCCACACGATCACCAGCCCAGTCTGAGTCAGAATAGCCAATGAGATCAAACTGAGCTCCCTTGGGATACCACAAGCCCAAGGTAGGTGTGTGAGCAAGATAACGAAGAATTCTCTTTACGGCAGTATGATGTGATTCCTTTGGATTGGCCTGAAAACGAGCACAAATACATACTGAAAGCATAATGTCAGGTCTAGATGCACAAAGATATAAAAGGGATCCAATCATAGACCGATATTTCTTCTGGTCGAAGGCTTTCCCCTTCTCATTTGCATCTAAGAAGCCATTGGTAGGCATAGGTGTCTTGATAGTTTTGCATTCAGTAAGACCAAACTTCTTCAGGCAATCCTTGAGATATTTTTCTTGAGAAATAAATGTGCCATTCTTCTGTTGACGGATTTGAAGTCCAAGAAAGAACTTCAATTCACCCATCATAGACATCTCATATTTCTTCGACATCATCTTGGCAAATTCTTCGCTGATTTCAGTGTTAGTGCATCCAAAAATGATATCATCTACATATATTTCACATACAAACAAATCACCATTATAAGATCGAGTGAAAAGTGTTGGGTCAGTGGTTCCTGGTTTGAAGCCTTTCTTTAGAAGGAAATCCTTCAAAGTGTCGTACCAAGCACGAGGTGCTTGCTTCAACCCATAAAGAGCCTTATGTAACCTGTACACCATGTCGGGTTTCTTCGGGTCTTCAAAACCTGGAGGCTGCATAACATACACTTCTTCCTCGATTTCCTTGTTAAGAAAATCACTTTTCACATCCATTTGATAAAGTAGAATGCCATTGAAATTTGCAAAAGCAAGCATAACACGAATGGATTCGAGACGAGCAACTGGAGCATAAGTTTCACCGAAATCGATACCTTCAATTTGGGTGTAACCTTGTGCTACCAGTCGTGCTTTGTTTCTTACCACTATACCATCTTCATCTTGCTTATTGCGAAAAATCCACTTTGTACCAATGATTTTGTGCTTCGTGGGATCAGGTCTATCAACTAAGGACCAGACTTTGTTTCGCTCAAACTGGTTAAGTTCTTCGAGCATGGCAGTTAACCAATCTGGATCCTTCATGGCTTCATCAAACTTTGACAGTTCTAACATGGAGACAAACGAAAAATTTCCACAGAAGTTAGCCAAACGAGTACGAGAGCGAGTTGTAGGACGACCTGGTTGATGAATTTCTTCAAGAATCGAGTCAACATTAACTCTTCTTCGAACTCATGATAAGGTTGATTCATTTGCTTCCGGCTCAGCTTCTGCTTCAGGATCAGCTTCAGCTTCAGGATCTGCTTCACCTTCAGCATCAGCATTTCCTTCGGGATTTTGCTCTTCTTCGTCCTGTTCATTATTAGCTTCAGGATGTTGATCTCCAGCGCCCCGGGCTATGTGTGGGAACATTGGACCATCATCATCCCTATTTGCTTGACTATCATTGGCTTCAACAGGGCGAATCTCTCCAATAGCCATGGACCTGATCACTTCATCAAGAGGGGGTTCATCTAGATCATGAGGCAAATGCTCTTTTTGAGAGCCATTAGTTTCATCAAACCTTACATTCACAATTTCCATAACTTTCCCAAAGTGAGAGTTATAGACTCTGTAAGTATGAGAGTTTGAGCCATAACCTAAAAGAAAACCTTCATGTGCCTTAGGGGCAAATTTGGAGCTATGATTCATATCTCTAATGAAGCATGGAGCACCAAACACCCTAAGGTACGAAACATTTGGTTTGTTACCAGTGATAAGCTCATGTGAAGTCTTCTTCAGAAATTTGTGAAGGTAAACCTTGTTGATGATATGACAAGCAGAGTTAATTGCTTCGGCCCAGAACCTAATAGGAGTCTTGTATTCAGCAAGCATAGTTCTGGCCATCTCAATGAGAGTTCTATTCTTCCTTTCAACAACACCATTCTGTTGAGGTGTATAAGCAGCAGAGAACTCATGAGTAAAACCATGATCATCAAGAAAATCTTCAATACGAGTATTTTTGAATTCAGTTCCATTATCACTTCGGATATGCTTCAGAGATAATTCATATTCTGTTTGAGCTCTCTTGGCGAATGACTTGAAGATTTCAACAACTTTGCTCTTGTCATCCAAAAAGAAAACCCAAGTATAACGAGAGAAATCATCAACAATAACTAGACCATATTTATTTCCTCCCAGGCTTGCATATTTTTGAGGACCAAAGAGATCCATATGAAGCAATTCAAGAGGACGAGTGGTAGTCATGATAGTCTTCGCTGAATGATGTTTCTTCGAAATTTTACCAGCTTCACAAGCACTGCAGAGACGATCCTTATCGAATTTTACTTCGTTAAGGCCAATAACATGATTCTTCTTCACTAAGTTATGAAGATTTCTCATCCCTGCATGACCAAGTCTTCGATGCCATAACCAACCAGATGAAGCTTTTGCCTTTAAGCAAGTGGATACAGCAGGGCCCGAAGAAAAATCAACAATGTATAAGTCTCCTTTTCGGTAACCCTCGAAGACAAACGCATAGTCATCCTGTGAAAAGACAACACGGCGCGAAGCAGAAAATAGAACAAGCATACCCATATCACATAACTTAGAAATAGACATAAGATTATATCCAAGTGATTGGACTAGCATAACCTTGTCAATGTGCTTATCCTTCGATATGGCAACCTTACCCAAACGTAAAACTTTACCCTTGTTGTTATCACCGAAGGTAATATACTTCTGAGAAGAGTGAGATAATTTTTCTTCGGTGAATAACTCCTTGTCTCCGGTCATATGATTTGTACAACCACTATCCATGACCCATTCGGATCCACCGGAGACATAGCCCTGCAGAAGAATTAGTTCTTCTTAACCACCCACAAACGAGCAGGTGACTGAGAAGATGTTGAAGCACTGGTTGATGCAATATTAAAGCGAACAGGAGTGTATTGCTTCGGTGTACCATCAAGCACACCATAAATGTAAGTCCTCTGCGAATGGTTAGCATAAGAATGAGCATATGCAATCTTAGTATGATTATTATGAGGACGATAAGTATGACGACCAGTGCGATAGTATTGCTTCTGCGGAACATTTGATTCGGTCACCAGAGGATCATTTCTCGTTTCAAGAGAATAGAAATGATTCGGTGGTACCGAAGACTTTCCCTGCATGGTATGGTTAGCAGGCAGTTTTTCCACAAGTGCTTTCTGCACCCATATCTGCCTCTTATAGAAACCATTCTTAGGAGGAGTACCAACATACTCAGCTGTAACCTTTCCCTGTTCATCTTTGATGAGATTGTAGTCAGAATCAAGTGTTTCGTCTACAATGGCTTTGTTCATCTTGCAATCAAAACCTGAAAGGTTAGCTATATCAATGGGGTTCCCTTTCGCAAGGACCCAAACAGTCTTAGGATACTGCTCAGGTTCCCAATAGGTGCCATCAGGGTTTATCTTTCTCTCGAAACCAACACCTTCATTCCTGGGATTCCTGTGAAGGAGAGCCTTCCTCAGGATATCACAGAGATACTGGTGACCTTGCACACTTTTAAACATGCCTGTTTCAAATAAGTTTTTCAACCTGAGGAGTTCCTCGGTAACAGCAGGGTTTTCCTCATCAGAGGCATTAGTATCATCAATAACAATAGGAGCTTTGCCTTTGGAATCAATTTTGCTTCGTTCCAAACAATCCAAACAAGGTGATTCAGTTTTATGATTTGCTTCAGAACCTTGTTGAGCCATGAGAGAGAGATTGACATTTTCCAACTCTTCATGAGCCTCTTTCAGTTTTTCGAGAGCCATTTTCCTCTGAAGAAATTCATAGGTGAGCTTCTCATAATCAACTGAAAGAAGATCATGCCGAGAGGATAATTCTTCAAACTTTTCTTTCAGAGCTTCATGCTCATTAGTTAAAGTTTGACCTTTCTCTATCTCATCGATCAACAGAGTTTTTGATTTCTTAATGGTTTTGCTTAGTGAATCAAGTTCATCTTGTTGGATTGAAGCAATTTTAGCAAGTTTAGCATAGCTTATCTTTGAATCACTGTCATATGAAGAACAATCAGAGGTATCATAGTTAGATTTTGATGAAGATACCTTCGCCTTGGCCATGAAGCAATATGAAGGAGATTCATCTTCACTACTGTTGTTGGTGAAGAATGAGCTCGAAGCTTTTGCCGAAGCATCTGCTGAAGCGAATGCCAAAACAGCAACACCATCTGATTCGGATCCTGACCCAGACCTTGAGCCTGAATGAGCTTCGGACCCAGAGGCTTCGTCTTCGGAGTTCATCTCCTTTCCCAGATAGGCCTTGGCTCGGTGAGAGCTGCTTCGACGAGACGAGTGAGTCTTCGATGAAGAACCCTCACGCTTCTTGTGATACTTCTTCTTCTTGTCATCATCAGAATCTTTCTTCTTATCTCTTCTCGAACTGGAATCATGTCTCTTGGATTCATAGCTTCTGAAAGATCTGTGGGACTTGGATGAGTAGTCTCTGAGCGAATGCTTTGCTTTGTTCTCAGCTTACCACAGAGGACAATCAGCAATGTAGTGACCTGGTTTCTTGCATTTGTAGCAACAGTTGTCTTTTGATGGAGAGCTTCTTGAGGATGAACGGTGAGATGAGTGAGTGGAGCTTCTTGAAGAATAACTCTTTCTCGGTGAAGAAAAACCTTTTCTTTGGAAGCGATTGAAGCGTCTCATGATCAATGCCAAATCCTTCCCAATACTTGCAGGATCATCTGATTCGACACCTGAAGCAGAACTGACCTCGGGTGAAGAATGACGTGAAGCTTTTGCTTTCAAAGCATGAGTTTTTCTTCGTGAACCATTTATGTCACATTTCTCATCTTCTTCCATTTCAAAGGTAGTGAGTCTCTCAAGAATATCAGCGGCAACAAGACGTCTGAAATCAGTCCTTTCCTTTATCATCAGCACAATGTGATCAAACGAGTCATCTAATGAGCGAAGCAAAGTTCTTACAACTGAGTGAGGAGTAATGTCATCAGCACCGAGGGAAATCAACTCATTTGCAAGAGCTGTGAGTCTGCTGTAAATTGAGCTGACTTTTTCACCCTCGATTCTCTTGAAGCGATAGAATTTGCTTCGTAGTGTGTCAATTCTGGCATCCTTTTGGGTAGAAACACCTTCACCAATCTTTTCAAGATAGTCCCAGACACCTTTGGCAGTAGGAATATTCTTCACTTCATGATACTTTTCTTGTGTCAAGTGATTGGTGATAAAAACCCAAACTACAGAATCAAGATCAATCAGTTTTGCTTCTTCAGGAGTGATGGCGTTCTCGTCTGCAACAGTGACACCATACAAGACAACCTGCCAGGCGATAGAGTTGATAGCCATGATATTTCTCTTCATCTTGTCCTTCCAGTACGACTAGTCCTTCCCATTAAAAATAGGAATAGGTTCGCCGGAGCGAATAGCTGCAAAAGACATACATGAAGACATTGAAGACACTCCAGGAGGTTAATCCAAAACACACAGAGTGTAGGGAGTGACTAGCTCTGATACCAATTGAAAGTCCAAGTATGTGATCAGAGGGGGAGGGGGTGAATGATCACTTCAAAATTTTCTACTGAAACTATTGAAGTGAAGCATAAGCAGTGCGGAATAGCGAAGAATAACTGGAAGCGAAACTAAATGCAGTGAATCAAAACACATTGAAGCATAACAGTGAAGCAAATGCTATACTGAAGGTAAATGCTTGAAGTAAAACGAACTGGGACTCGGCGATGTTTGTTCGACCAGTTCACGCTCTGCAAAGCGCTACGTCTGGTTGGAGGGACTGGTGATTGAACACCTGGAGCAAATCTCTCTCCGTCCGTTGCTCCACTGCATCAAACTCCTTGAGCTTGATCAGTTCTTCACTCGTGGTTGATTATTGAGGAAATCACCGAAACCTTTGACAAACTGGACTTCGAGGCGACAATTACTCTTCGCTCTCTGAAGTACAACTCTCTAACCGTCTAGGAGAATTGCAGTTCTCCAAGATAAAAAAGGCTAGCAAGCTTTCACCTAAGTCATCTCAAATCTACTCAGATCAATGGAACTTAGGCTTCAGTATTCTGGATTTTGGGTTTTGCTTCGGTGGCGTTTTGGGGTTGCTCTCTTCAGTCTCTCTTGGAATGATCTCAGAGCAGCCACCCGCTAATGGAGGTGGGGGCGGCGTATTTATAGTTGGCGATCCCGAGGAGCGGAATGACCAAACTGACCCGAGGTGACATCTTGACACGTGTCCACAACGGTCGGATTTGTCATCAATGCGCAACTTTACTTGAGGAACAAGTAAAGCTGACTCACAGACTTAGTTCTGCTTCAGAAGCCAAAGAACGAAGTCTTTGCTACCGAAGCTTAACTTAGTGCACATGAGATTTCTTCACTCAGGCTTCTCACTATGTTTGGATTTGATCTGAGCATTTTCTCAATGACTTCGGTATCCACAAACTAAATACCCCTCTTGATAGTACGGTTTGTCCTATGACTCAAGGAACCGAAAAAGAATTACACAAAAACATCTAAGTCTTGCGCCGTCTTCTTCATTTCCTTCAATGAGTAGAGCTTCAGGACACCTTCATTTTTGGGGGTCAACCTTCGCTCCGTGGGTTATGCTTCGATAACTTGAAGACCTTCCCTGAAGCTTTATCACATAGCTTGTCCTTCAGGAACCTAAGCAACTGTTTATACTAGAAAACATTGTCAGTTCCTCTACTGTTTTGTTCAACAATATCCAAAACACACGGGGGCAAAACTTTGCTCTTACAGCTTTGCTTCTTCAAGTTTTACCATGGCAAAGCACGGGCATTTTATATCTCTCCTACTTAAAAATATCTTCTCTCCTACTTAAAAAGAACGTAGTGTTATGTCATTCACCCCATCTTTCGTCCAACTCTTGTCCCACTTTCCTTCCCAGATCATCTAATTTTAATCAACCTCTAATAAATGCTAATTATTGTCCTTTCAATCTTTAACAAATTATAATTATACAAATCAAAACAAATCACTGTGCAATCCCTAATAAATGTCATTTCCAAACAATGGCACGCGCATTAAAGTCTCGCCAAAATAATGTATCATTTACCATCTTGTTATCGAGTATTCCACATGTGAACTTTTACCTACTCCCATCGACCCTTCTCTGTCCATTGCTAGGAAATAATTTTTGGTCTCTGCATTCAGTTATTTGCTTCGATATTTGAGGAAACGGAATTAGGGTTTTGCTTCTTCAAGTTTTACCATGGCAAAGCACGGGCATTTTATATCTCTTCTACTTAAAAATAATGTAACGATCCTTTTCCCATCGTCCATTTCGTCCATCTACCTTCGTCTGCCTCTTTTACGCATCAACAAGTAATATTAATTACCATCAAAATCACCAGATCCCCTTCCTAAAATCTCTGATAAAACCTTTAATGTGTGAAGGTAAATCACGGGCAGGATTTTATCAGCATTTATTGCATGATCACATTATTATGGGAAGGTAAATCATGGGCAAACGTAAAAATATTTATCTCCCGTTGCAAAGCACGGGCATTGACCTAGTTCGTTAAAGTAATTACTAGTTAGTTCTGGACGCTCACTAGACTTATTGGATCAAATCTAGTCAACCGCGTGCACTTCTCGGTATTTTTTACAAGGACTCTGTGGCAAAATCAACACTTTTGACCTTTATGCGAAACAAATTCACAATCTGAACCTAGTGGCAAACTATTTCACAGAACTAACCCTTTTCTGTAGCGCCCAACCACCAGGCGCTAAGCCCATACATCTAGCGCCCGTAGCTGAGGCGCTATGCCCCTGCCAGCGTGTCAACGTGGACCCCCATAGGGCCCCACCCTGAAAGTCTAGCGCCGAACCAGCAGGCACTATACGTACATGCTTAGCGCCTCCCCATCAGGCGCTAGACTAGGCAGCTACTTAAAGGCCGAAGCCACGCCCGAGCAGCCCACACATAACACACACACACAGGGCCCGCCCTGTGTGATGCTGTTCTAGTCGCCCCCTCTCAAATCTTCCCCATTTGGAGGTTTTGACCGTGGATTTCTTCCTCAAATCATCTCCTAATGTATTCTCCTCCGATCCCTAAGTTTTCATCCATTAGATCCATGTCATTTCTTCTTTTTTAGCATTTTTTGGTGAACCCTAGATTGAAATGGATTTTCAATATTTGTAGTTGCAATGGCATTATTGTTAAATGTATAGCATTAGCATTGTTGTAGTAGTATTTGAGAATAAATTAGGATTGCTAGGCTTAGTGAAACCCTAAATTTCATTGGATTTATATTTGTTATTAGATTATGTGTTTTTTTTATAATATATTTTGTGTGAAGAATTGGCAAGATTGATATGAAGCAATGACATTGATATGATTGATATAATAGGATGAATTGGCAAAGGTTGTCGGCAAGCTCGTGCTCGTCTGACGATGATGATTATGTGACAAGTCAAGTTAGCGAGGTTAGCATGTTCTCTATGAGTGTCACTTTGAGGGTTATAGTTGTAGGGTAAATGGGTATTGATTTCATTTAACTTCTTTATAGCTACCGACCATGGAGTACACGGAATGGAGCGGCTTGGCTTTGAATCAACCTTGTATGTGTGAGCACGGACCCCCTTGTAAAAGATTTGTGGCATTTCAATCGATTGATACCGGAAGGAGGTTTTTAGCTTGTGCAAAAAAGGTTAGCAATATTGCATTAGTCATTCACTAGCTGGAAGAACGGGAGTAGTCCTAATGCATTGATGTAAGGTGTGTACCGCTCATCGTACGACATTTCAGAGACCCCGTGAAACCGAAGCTTCAAGGTTAAAAGCTTCTGCAAATGAATAGAAACAACTTGGTCATGCAAAGCCAAAGGAATACGTAATCGAAATCAAGCAAGGTCAACAAAAAAATTACCTTCTTTAGCACCGCCATAGCATAAGATCGGTGTTGAACATCATAGTGATTATGGAGAAGCCACTCCATCCTATATTTTTCAAACAACAAGCATTCCATTATCACTTTGTTCCATAACGAAATAATTTGCTTTAGCTAATGGTAGTGCTCAAGATCTAAATTTCAATATGTTAAACACATACCACCATATAAAAATATACATTCATGCCATCTATATTAATAATGTCTTAACAAATTATCAAAATAAACACATATTTCCATAACAATTGCACGTCATTGGTACATACACTTTCATAACAATTGCATGCCATTGGTAAATATAGCTCTATGAATATAGTGTAATTCCTATATGCAAAACTAATTTACATAGTGTCATTATATTTTTAAACCAAATGTGGTTTAAGATTTCCCTAAAGTTAGTGACCCTAATATGTACCAATGATAACTACATCAAACATATTGCTAAATTTAGGGTTTCATGCAAACTTCAACAAAGAGGAGAAATGTGATGCATTTTTTGGATGAAAAAGAGGGGAATGGAGGAGAATACCTTAGGGGATGGATTGAGAACAAAATCCACGGTTGAATCCTTCAGATCTGGCGAATTTTGAGCAAGATTTGAGAGGGGGAGGGGAAGAACGCCGCCGCCAGAGTCCCCTACACCCGCTGCCCTCGGTTGAAACTGCCACTGCCTGCCCTCGTGCGTGGGCTTCGGCCTTTAAGTGGTTCCCTAGTGTAGCGCCTCGCCGCTGGGCGCTAAGCCTTTAGTGTAGCGCCGACTGGGAAGGCGCTAGACTTCCAGGGTGTGGGCCCCGTGGGGGTTCACCGTTGCCACGGTGGCAGGGCCTTAGCGCCTCACGGATGGGCGCTATATACATGAGCTTAACCTGGTGGTTGAACGCTAGACAAAAGGGTTATTTTGCGAAATATTTTGCAATTAGGTTTAGATTGTGATTTTGTTTCGCTAAAAGGTAAGAAATGTGGATTTTATCGGACTCTGTGGACTCCGGCAGAAAGGAAAAAATATACCCTGTCGACAGCGTCACTTGTGCCCGCAATGAGGGAGCGCGGGGTGTGCGGAAGGACCGTGGACGACTCGCGGTTGCGTGCAAGAAACGTGACGGGCGTACGTAGGTTGGGTACAAACGGATCGCCTACTACTTGAAGGACCGGTCACGTGCTCCCTAACGGACTTGCAAACATTCTCTTCTTTTTATGCGGAGTGAGTAGTTGAGAGAATCATACGAGCATTCTCTTTAGCTGATCTAGTGCCTCCAATCCATTTTCCTCCCTCTTTTTTGAAAGTAATTTTCCTCCCTGCAAAACTGACTCCGGCCTCCTCTTCCTCCCCTTCCCGCTTACGCACTGCTTAGCCAAACAACCATGATCATCGTGCTCCTCCATACCAATGATGAGTTGCGTTACGTGGGCACCGATCGCTTTCTCACCAACCAAGAAAAGGCCCCCACTTTGCATCGGTGAGGAGGGAAGCGAGTGCCGAGGCGGCGAGGCACTCCGGCTGGCCGGCCGGTCATGCATCTGTGGGCGGACGGTTGTCCCACACGCGACGCCAGTGCTTCCTCATTATCGTGATCATGATCACCTCCATTTGCACAAAACAACAACGCTCGGTCAGGCCCGCCGGGCCACACCGCGGTCGACAAAGCCGGATAAGGAGGAGGGCGGCGCGCGTGATCCCGTCGACGTCGCCCCGTTTCTGCGCCGAGCACCTCCGCCGAGAAAGCGCAGGGAGAGTTCACACCATTTGTTGCAGGTGTACCACTCAGGACTCAGCTAGCATTGATGCCCAGCGGCTTAGAGGGCAACTCCAATGCGTCGACGCAAACGGACACGTATGGACACGTGTTTTGTTCGCTTTATGTCTATTTATGTAGGCGCGCAGACTATTGTCCGCGTCTGTCCATGACTTTTTAGACGCGTCGCTCAACGGGAGACGCATTTCGTCCGCGCCAATCAGATATTAAAAAAGTTAAAAAATGAAAAGAAAGGGAAGATCCAGTCATCGGATTTTCCTTTCCTCTCGCTCAAATGTTTCACCTCTTCTTATAAAGACGTGCAGGAGTATCTCGACGCACGAGGTGGGACTAAACATTTGGCTTCGATGTTGTGTTTAAAAAAAATATATAAATAATATAGTAAACAACATATCACATCAATTATAACTATTTCAAACTATATTATTTATTACACAATATTATACCCGCGCTCTTTCTTATAAACAGTTGCGGGCGTCTCTCGACGCGTGAGGTGGGACTAAACATTTGGCGCCGACGTTGTGTGTGACGGACTGTGTGTGGCCGACGTGTAAGTCAGGGGAGGACAAAGGCGGGCGCTCGCGCGCGTCCGGAGCGTGTCCGCGCCAACGCAAACCATGCCCAATTTTGGGTCGAAAATGGGTCAGAACAGACAAAAAGACAGATGCATGTCTCCGTTTGCGCCGGCGCATTGGGCCACAATTTCGGTCCGCGCTAACGCATCCAAACTAAAACGGACCAAAAAATGCGTTTAGCGTCGATGCGTCGAAGTTGCCTTAAATCTGACAGAAAAGTAGGTTGTAACTAGGTAGTTTATAGTTGTACACCCACAATCCTTCGCCCCTATTAATTACGAAGGTTATTATCAAACGGTACAGGTGGCTATCACTCTCTATGAACATCAGAGCATCAGCTTCTGGCGATTCAAAGGATTCCGAAAAGAAATAGCACTCCGTCCTGGCCTGGCCTGATTTGGACTGCACGCACGCACGCACGCGATTACCTGTCGACTAACGAAGGAGCTCCCGACTCTTGAAATACTGACCTTGACGTTACCAAGTACAGTAACTGGCTAACTGCATTTGAGTGCAACAGTGAAGCCAAATCTCGCTCAACGTCTCGTTTTAATTCTACTCTGAACTCTTTTAATTCAACTCTGAACTCCCGCCCACCTCCACTGTGCGTCGATCTCTACTGTACAACTGCCAAAATCCATCCCGTGGAGGCGAGCACGAACACGTACAACGCAAACGCACTCGGATCGGCGATGATCCATACTACGGAAACGTCATCCATCCATCCATCAATCCATGTGAAATGACGGACACTCAATCTCAATGTGGGAGCCAGGCCAGGCAGCAGCCAACGCTCTCTCTCTTTCTCTCTAGAAGCTTTGCTCGTCCGTCTGATTGCGCGCGTGTGGCGTGCAGCGTGGTCGACGGCGATCGACAAGAGCTGACGGCGATGGCAGTACAGGTTGTTCAGTGGTGATGTCAATGACGAGCTATCCGTGTCATGCAAGTAGATGGATAGATAGTGGAGTGCAAGTGGACTCTAGGGTTCCTTGTCTGCTTGACTGTTGTGCGGCACTTCTTTGCGACAGCTGCCAAGCTTGCTCAACACAATCAAACGGGGCTGTGTCCTGCATGTTTACGTAAGCTTTCTGGTTGTGCATTAAGAAACGGAGAGGGACCTTCTCCTGCATCCCTAATTTGCCTCTTATATATACATTATCCTATTTCTTTAGAGTATGCGTTACCCAGCCACCGGTCCGTATATATACAGTTTTTTAACGATCGAGTGCATTTTTTGGTCAGAACAGAACCGTCATATTCAATGCGGCTCGTAAAAATTATGCAAACGACTCGTAAAATTCTCTCCCTTCGGCAGTACCACACCTGGTCCGGGGGGTCTCCTTTCCAACACCAGCCCCCCTGACCGTGGCTAGGCCTGGGCATTCGGTCTAACCGAACCGATCGGTTCGGTTTTTAAAGTCACAAAAAAATTTGGTTTCTTAAAAACGCTAACCGATCGGTTCCTTCACAATTAGGGAACCGATTCTTTTTGGAACCGAAAATTCGGTTTGGTCATCGGTTTTTACCGAAATAAAACTGAAGTTTAGTTATTAGGGTAACATTTATTTTCTTGGTTGGCGATATTACACGTTTACTAGTAGGTTTGGACAAATTGGATGGCCAAGCTGCAACCTTTATAGACTTGCCCACGCTTTTCATCAATGGTTACACGAGGTGGTACTAAACTAGACTGATGTATTGTAGCCTTTGTATGGGCCGGTTTCTACAATCTCATTTGGGCCATCCCAAACGTGCATGTGTGACACACACAGCAGGATAAATGAGAGAAGGGAAAATGAAGAGGAGCGGTTGGCCTAGGTGAGTAGCACGAGCGGGGAGACACATAACATTGAGCGAAGCGTGTTCTGTACTTTCGGTAGTTTAAGTTATTTCGGGTAACCAAACATAAAAACCGAATTTATAAAATAATTTTCGGTTCTGTAGATTTATTAACCGAACAAGGAACCGGAAAATTCGGTTTCAGTACATTCGGTTTCGGTCCCGGTTTTTTCGGTTAGGTACATCGGTTCTCGGTTTATATGCCAAGGCCAACTCTCAGGCGCAGCAAGCGTCATCCAGTAGCAGCAGATGGATCTTCAATGACAGATGAGGATGCGTTAGCCAAGGCGATGAGACGCAAGGCGTCACTTTTTGAACCTTCACAACCGGGTACGTCCAAAGTCCAGCTCTCATTTATTTCCTATTCTACGTCTAAGATATCTTCAAACTTAGCCAACGTAGATGTCAACCTAGGAAAAAATGAAAATGATATAAGTGTCTCGAGCAACGCTTTGAAGCATATGGAATACGACCGCTTAAAGGTATATCCAGGTGCATCGAGTAGGTCGGTTACCACACCAGTAGATGACGAAGAAGCGAATGCCACTATTGATGGACAACTTCTATCGCATCTTTTGGGGGAGGTGACGGAGGTGGGATTGGATGAGGTAGAACTTGGATCTATTTATGATCTTCAAGCTTCAGGCCGTAAATCCAAAACTGCCAAGGACAAAAAGAACAAAAAAGTGAGAAAGTTCGTGAAACAACAAAAATATCCTATTGTTTCCCAATGAATGGCATCTTCATGAATAGCAGAGGTCTTGGGGACTTGGCTAAGCATTTGAATATTGCTCAATATGTACGGGATCACAAATTGGATTTTTTGGCTATTTCGGAAACTGGGAGGAGGGATTTTCCAGTGAGTGTCCTAGACCGCCTGTCAGGTAGCATGGATTTCACATGGCAATCTATTCCTCCTCGTGGTAGATCGGGTGGTATTTTACTCGGCGTACGTTCAGATTCCATGGAAGTGTTAGCTTATACGAAGGGGGAATTTCATATAAATTCCACATTCGTAACAAAGCTGATGGTTTCACATGGAGTCTAGTGGCTGTGTATGGTGCCGCTCAGGTGGAGCGTAAGGCTGCTTTTCTACTTGAACTGGTGAACTTAGCGAATCATGATCCACATCCTATACTAATAGGCGGAGATTTTAATTTGATACGGTTCTCACATGAGAAAAGTAAAGGGAGATTCGATAATCACTGGCCTTTATTGTTCAATGCTGTCATTGATAGTTTGGACTTGAGAGAGGTACATATGACCGGCAGACGATTCACATGGGCGAATAGTCTACCGGAACCGACATACGAGAAACTGGACCGGGTCTTGATGAGCACTGATTGGGAAGAAAAATACCCATTAGTAACAGTACGCGCTCTGGAACGTATCGAGGATCTATCGGATCATGCCCCTCTACTCTTATCAACCGGAATATTAAAACCAAATATGCGACACCGCTTTAAATTTGAGTTGGGCTGGTTGCTGCGTGATGGTTTTGATGATATGGTTAAAAGAGTGTGGTCTGCTCCGGTCCCGGGTAACAGTCCTATTCGAACATGGAATGCATAAATTTGTAACTTGCGTAAATATCTTCGTGGATGGTCCAAACACACAACCGGGATCCTAAAAAAAGAAAAGGAGCGTCTGTGTACCATCATTGACAAGCTTGACCGTGCGGCAGAAACACGAGTGCTAACCCAGCAGGAAATTGAGCTTAAAAGCCAATCCAATGCAGAGGTGGCACGAATGCTGCGGGAGGAAGAGATCAAATGGTACCAAAGATCTAAATCTAACCTCATTCTCAAGGGCGATGCGAATACGAAATATTTCCAGAATGTTGCCAATGGCAGACATAGGAAAAAGAGTATTCATGATCTAAACCGGGATGAAGGTCTGATTGAAGGTCAGGAACAACTTAAAGCTTATATTACAAGCTACTATAAAGGACTGTTCGGCGCTCCAGCTGAGGATATCTTTCCTATGGATGAGTCTCAGACGGAGGACATACCACAGGTCTCTGCTGAGGAGAATACTTTTTTAAATTCACCCTTCGCTGAAGAGGATATTAAAAGGCGGTCTTCCAAATGGAGCATAATAAGGCTCCGGGGCCAGATGGCTTTCCGGCTGAGTTTTATCAACACTTTTGGGATGTCATTAAGATGGACCTCATGGAGTTGTTCCAATGCTGGCATGTTGGACAACTTGAGTTTTTCCGTCTTAACTTCGGGGAAATTGTTTTGTTACCTAAGGTTTTGGGGGCAGAAAGGATACAACAACATAGACCAATATGCCTCCTTAACGTTAGTTTCAATATTTTCACGAAGGCCGCAACCATTAGACTAAACTCGGTGGCTGATCATGTGGTTAAACCTACACAAACGACTTTTATGCAAGGTAGGAATATCCTCGATGGAGTCGTGGTTTTACACGAAACCGTTCATGAGATGCACACTAAAAAGATGAATGGAGTCATTTTCAAAATTGACTTCGAAAGGGCTTATGATAAAGTGAAATGGTCGTTCCTCCAACAAACTCTAAGAATGAAAGGTTTCTCAGAGGAATGGTGTGCTTTGATCCATAGTTGTGTTTCAGGAGGAAGTGTTGCTGTGAACGTCAACGACGAAATCGGCCGCTTCTTCCAAACCAAAAAGGGATTAAGGCAAGGTGATCCTTTATCGCCCATATTGTTTAATATTGTGGTTGATATGTTAGCGATCATGATTGAACGTGCCAAGTTAGATGGTCAAATTGAGGGGGTAGTCCCACACCTAGTGGATGGGGGTCTATCTATCCTTCAATATGCAGATGACACAATTCTTTTTATGGAACACGATCTGGATAAAGCAGCGAATCTGAAATTAATATTATCAGCATTCGAGCAACTATCCAGATTGAAGATTAATTTTCATAAAAGTGAATTGTTCTGTTTCGGCGAGGCCCAGGACGCAGCAGCTCAATATGTCGAGATATTCGGATGCGAGCAAGGTCAATTTCCTATTAATTACTTGGGGATACCCATACACTATAGGAGGCTGACTAATGCGGAATGGAAGCACGTCGAAGATCGTCTGCAAAAAAGACTAGCTAGCTGGTAAGGGAAATTGTTATCCATGGGTGGAAGATTGGTACTCATAAATTCAGTTTTAACCAACATGGTACTATATATGATATCATTCTTCCTAATACCTAAAGGGGTCTTACATACATTGGATTATTTCCGATCAAGATTCTTTTGGCAAGGGGATAACGAGAAGAAAAAATATCGACTGACCAGGTGGAATGTCGTTTGCCGTCCGAAGGACCTAGGGGGGTTGGGTATTCATGACCTTCACGTCAAGAACTCTGCTCTCCTAGGTAAGTGGTTATTTAAGCTATTGAATTTGGATGGTGTATGGCAAACACTCCTTAAGAGAAAGTACATTGGCACAAAAGCGTTATCTCAGGTTGTATGGAAGCCTGGAGATTCACACTTTTGGGCTGGTCTCATGGCGACAAAGAAATATTTCTATCGCTTTGGGGTTTACAAGATTAAGGATGGATCGGAAATAAGATTCTGGGAGGATCAATGGCTTGGCAATGCCACACTCCGAGATCAATATCCGGCCCTATATACAATTGTGCGACATAAGGGAGATACGCTGGCCACAGTCATGCAAGAATCACCCCCTAATGTGGCCTTCAGGAGAGACTTAATCGGTCCCTGTCGTGGTAATACTAAAGGTATACCCCTAAGCGAGGGAAACCCAGAGGTATCCCTAAGCCTTGGGGTTCCCTCAGAAAACGCACATCAATCAAAATAAGATCAACCAAAAAACACGAGGCATTGGCAGCTTCCGAGTAACATGTTACTCGGAGACCAGGAGCCGCTTCCGAGTAAACAACTACTCGGAAGCTCAGCAAGATCCGAGTAGAACGATACTCGGAAACGACCGGCGAACCCCCACTACTCGGAAGATGGAAAACGCAATGGACAGGAGGCATTTAATGCTGCAGGCGTTCTCCCCCTTTTTATTAGTAGTAATGGGCTGATCGTTTTGTAATTAAGTATGTATTTAATCTTGTAATTAAGACCCATTTATGCCAGTGAATTAAGGAGGCAGGGGCGCACTCTATATAAGCCACCCCCTCCCCTCTGGCAAGGGCACGCGCACACTCTCGTCTCCTCTCAGTTTTCTGAAGAAAGAACACCCCAGTAAGCCTGGGACAGGACTAAGGGTTTTATCTCTACGGAGAGGCCTAACCTGTATAATCCTCCTGCGTCAACCCACTCTACGTACAGATTCATTTAGCTCCTTTCATACCCCTATACTCATTGTCAGGTTTATATCCACGATAGTTGGCGCCCACCTTGGGGCTGAGTTGATCAGCAATCGTAGAGATGACGTTTTTCTCATCCTCTTCGTCGATTCGCGGCTCCGAGCTCATCGTCGGAGAGGTTTTTTGTTTTGGATCGTTAGCTTTCGTAGCTGATGATTCGGCTTGGTTAGCGGATTCCCCGCTCCAGGCACAATTGCTGCCCTCAAGGGGCAGTGTCCACTTCCGAGCTGACGAGTCGGGGGCCCTGCGCCTCCAGCTGTCAGCTCATCTTCAAGAACTCACGCTACCATCTGTCCGCCACAAGAAGAAGCGTTCGGGCCGCCCGCGCGCTCACCATCGTGGAGAATTGGTCAAGGTCCAGCAGGTGGCAGTCATCGACTCGGTAGAGTCGGCCCACAAGGCCTTGGACGAACTGATCGCAAGAGAAGGCTCCACAGCTTCTCTCTTGCCTTTGTTCGACTTGGTTGAAGAAGAAGGCATCGCAGCGTCTGACCCCGAGTCAGGTGCCGAGCAAGAGGGTAGCAGCGGCACCCCTTTTCAATTAGGTTTTCTATCCGAGCTGTGCACAGCTCGAACGAGAACTTAGAAAATTTATGTTAAGTGCTCACCAACGCCCCAAAGGCTTGAGGAAGCACAACATCATCTGCATTGAGGACCTTGTATACAAGATCTTCAATAGAAAAAATTTCTAAGTACTTTCAAACCTCAAGAGGCTTGGGGGATGCTTAAAGCCATAAAAACAAGTTTTCCTCCGAGCTGTGCGCAGCTCGGACGATAACGTTCAATCAGGTTTTCTATCCGAGCTGTGCACAGCTCGGACGAGAACTTAGAAAATTTATGTTAAGTGCTCACCAACGCCCCAAAGGATTGAGGAAGCACAACATCATCTGCATTGAGGACCTTGTATACAATATCTTCAATAGAAAAAAATTCTAAGTACTTTCAAACCTAAACAGGCTTGGGGGATGCTTAAAGCTATAAAAACAAGTTTTCTTCCGAGATGTGCGCAGGTCGGACGATAACGTTCACTCAGGTTTTCTATCCGAGCTGTGCACAGCTCGGCCGAGAACTTAGAAAATTTATGTTAAGAGCTCACCAACACCCCAAAGGCTTGAGGAAGCACAACATCATCTGCATTGAGGACCTTGTATACAAGATCTTCAATATAAAATGTTTCTAAGTACTTTCAAACCTCAAGAGGCTTGGGGGCCGCTTAAAGCTATAAAAACAGGTTTTCTTCCGAGCTGCGCGCAGCAAGAACTCCGAAACTTCATACCAAAAGAAATCAGAAGAAATATTCATTCCAAACAAAGAAACAGAGTACGAGTCCATCACCCAAACGACGGAGTGTCACCACACAACCACAAAGTGCAACTTATTACAAACCCACTCCGCATACCGAGGCAAACATCAAACAAGTGTTTTTTACCACAATCCATTCATTCCTCGCCCGCCTCGTCCGATTCACTGGTCACACCAGTTGACTCAACGAAGAAATCCAGATCGGGCATCAGGGCGATTCGGCTAGCCGTTTCAGCATAGCGCGGCAGGAAGGAGGTGCAGCTTTGACCTTCTTTCGGATCTCCACCACCAACTCGCTCAAGATTATGGACCCGCTCCGGAAAATGCGCCTTGGTCAAAGCCAGTGCGTAATTCGCACCGCTCCGTGCCGGTGAGCGTTTCCAGCGGGCCACCTGCTGTGGAGCCTCCTGGAGAACGGGTACAACAATATCTAGCTTCACTCTGCTCTCTTCTTCAGGCGACAGCTTGCTCTTTAAAGCCAGGGTAGCACCCATAACCTCTTCAGCAAATTTCTTCGCTTTGGCGCACCTCATGGTCAGCAATCCCCGAGCCAAAGCAAATTCGGTGGTCACTGGAGTATAATTATATCTCTTCATGATTTCTGCAAAGTCAGCCATGCGCGCCCGCTCGGCATCTGGATCCGTACCATATGCTGCACAAATAGAGCAGATGAGTAAAAATCTAAGAACGGGCAACAACTCCTTATCACAGCTCGGACAATCAACTACTCACCAGACAAAGTTTCACTGAAAACGGCGATACGCCCAGCACAATACTCTTCAGCCGCCTTCACCGCTTTCCGAGACTCGGCTTCATGCTTCTTCGCATTCTCGGCACGCAGCTTGGAAAGTTTCTCCAAGTCAGACTCTAGCTTAGGGATGCAAGCCTCATTCTCCTTCACCGCCTGCTTGTAATAATGGAGACTGGTCTCCAAAGCTTTCTGAGCTTTGGCTCTCTTCTCAACCTGGTCTATTTCCTTCTTCATCTCGGCCACAAAATCGTCGTTCTCCTTTACTTTTGCATCAAAGGCTTTCTTCGCCGCCTCTGCAAGCAAAACGTCAGACGCAAGAACAAGAGGAAGAAAGATAATGAAACTCAAAAACTGCTACCATTATCCTCCGCATGTTGTTTCTTCAGTTTGTTATGCTCTTCAAGAAGCGCTTTGTATGCACTCTTGGTGGCAACACCTTCCTCCTGCAACTTCACGAAGGCCGACCCAAGCTTGCACGCCTCCTATGTAGACAAGAGGAATACCACAATCAAATAAAAACTCCCTATCAAAAGACTCCGAATAACTTCACGAAGTTACTCGGAGCCTTGGGGGCTACACCCAGTGGGTGCACTAAGAAGTGCTCCCACTGGAAGTTCATCAAAATAAAAACCTCCTATCAAAAGACTCCGAATAACTTCACGAAGTTACTCGGAGCCTTGGGGGCTACACCCAGTGGGTGCACTAAGAAGTGCTCCCACTGGAAGTTCATCAAAATAAAAAACTCTTATCAAAAGACTCTGAATAACTTCACAAAGTTACTCGGAGCCTTGGGGCTACACCCACTGGGTGCACTAAGAAGTGCTCCCACTGGAAGTTCACGAAAATACAAACCTCCTATCAAAATACTCCGAATAACTTCGCAAAGTTACTCGGAGCCTTGGGGGCTACACCCACTGGGTAGGAAAACTTACGTAAGTACTTACGTGCATGTTGGACTTCACCAACTCAGCCTCAGACGCTAGCTCCCGCAGCCGCAGCTCAAACTGGGTCGCCCTGACCAAAGACTCCTTCAATCCGCCAATGATAGCACTCTCCACTGGGGTTCCGACAGGAATGGCCCCCGAACTAGCAGGCTCACTCCTCCGAACAGCCGCCGAGGCGACAAGGGTCCCCTTGACAGCCTCCCCAGCTGGAGCATCGGGTGCGGCAGCTCGGGAACCAGACCCAGAGGGTACCGTTCCCTCAGGAACAGTCACCTCAGGAGGATCGACAGCAGGGTCAACATCCATGTCTGCAGCAGAAACAACAAACAATTAAAAGCGAAAGACGACAGCAACAAACGCCTCAACAAAGAAAACAACGAAGAATTCTCACCAACAGTCGCAGTATCTTCTGGAATAGCGCCCAACCCAGGAAAATCAGTCACCTCACAAGTGCTAGCGTCCTCCATAGCTTCAGCCTCGGGATCCTCCTCGATCCCAGGCAACGTCTCAGAACCACTCGGACGAACACTGCAAAAAGGACAGCTAAGGATGAGCCTGAGAAACTAACAGAGCCTTAAAAGCACGCGTTAAGCAACAACATTACGGGTGAACGGTCTTCAAGCTACGCCTTGGGGGATCAACCCTGGCCGAACTAGATCCAACCCCCTTGGCCTTTTCAGCAGCATCACCTCCTGCGGGATTAGCCTCTCGGCCCCCAAGAGTGACAAGTTTATTCTTCTTCATAGGCGCCACCTTCCCAGAGCTGAGGCCCAAGGGAGGAAGCTTCCCGCTGTCTTCCTCACCACTCGGAGTGTGACCCCTTTTACGGGTCTGAGTAAGCCCCTCCCGCGCCGACTCGCGATCCTGGTTGTTCTTCGAGCGTTGCTCAGACGCTGCTTGAACCCGAGCCACCTTGGACTCCAGCTCCTCCCCCACCTCAACTCTGACCCCCGCACCAGCAGTACTATCTTCACCTTCCTCGGCGGGATGCTGCGGGGCCAGAGGAATAGGGCAGCGGAACTGGGTAAAATCCTAGGCAATAAACAAAGAGGTCCAAGTTAAAGCCAACAAATGAAGCACATTCAAGAAACATACGACTCGGCATACCAAGGTGGGAGGATTGTCGACGCCGAGGGGTCTCACTCGGCCAGTTGCCTGAAGCCCCTGAGTCACGCTTGTTATTATCTTCATCTGAAGTTCAAACTCATCCAAGGGCATCTCAGTGTTACTGTAACGGGTGTCATCCTGCAACCCGGAGTATGTCCACATCCCCCGAGCTCGGGCCTGGAGCGGCTGAATCTTCCGAATCACGAAAGCAGCTATCAGATCTATGGCGTCCAATCCATTCTTCTTCAACCTGATGACTTCACGCATCAGGGGGAGTACTTGCTCCTTATCAGCATTGGTGAGCCGGGGGTTCCAGCCCTGAGAGTTAGTCAGCCTAACGTCCGAGTAAGGAGGCAAGGTACGCACCCCCGGTTCCTCGGCCACTTTGCAGTAAAACCAGCTATTCTGCCAGTTCTTGACAGAATCAGGAACACAAGAAGTAAAATACTGCACTCCTTGCTTTTTGGCCAACGCCGCCGCCCTCCCCAGACTTTTTCGCCTTCTAAGGCTTGATGGCGTATATGCTACGGAAGAGATGCCAGTGGGGCTCTATGCCTAAAAAGCCCTCGCAAAGGGTGAAAAAGCTGGAGAGAAGGGTAACCGCGTTGGGAACAACGTGGTGAAGCTGAGCGCCCGTGAAAGCCAAGAAATCCAAGAAGAAGGGATGTGGGGGAAGAGAAAATCCGCGATCCACACGCGAAAGTAAAATTACCCTCTCACCATCCCGCGGTGCAGGATCGTCTTCCCCCGCCGCGGGAAGACGGCAACCCTCCCGGGGAACCAGGCCGGCGTCTTGGTACCCCAGCAGCATGTCTTCCGTCACAATCGATGGCAGCCACTCCTCCGCAGACATGGTCGCGGAGGCGGAAGAGGGGCAGTACGAATGACGACCTCCCAGGATGGACCTCGAGCGGCCGGCGGAGAGGTCTCGACGGCGAGATTCGGCAGGCAGAGGAAGAGGCGGAGCAGGAGAGAGAAGCGGGAACGGCTGCGCGGGGGGAAATGAGTGGAGATGTTCCAAACCGCAAGGCAAGGGGGGCCCTTTTTATAGCTCAGGATGGCAACCGCCTCGCGTCAGATCCGTACCGCACTAATGGGTTTGCCGGTTGCGCTTCCCCATAAAAACCGCCCCACTTCCCCATAATCCCTCCCACTTCCCCCGCGGGCAGTTAATTATTATTATCCTATGAAACCGCCGCGGGAATCGAGGAGACAAACCCAAACAGTGCGCCCACTCACTTGGGCAAGAAGATTCTCTGACGAGATAAAATCCTTTGGGGGAAAACCAAATCTGTTTCCAACCCGAAGCTTGGAATCGCCCCAACCACTCAGAAGATGCGGGGCATAGCAACAACCAAACTCTCCGAGTATGCCATCACTCGGAAGAAAACGCAAAGCTCCTACAGCATCCGAGTAAGTTGTCACTCGGAAGCGCCGCGAAAGGAACCACTCGAAGATTCCTCGCAAGACGAAGAATCCCGCACCCGGTTACTCGGGCGAAAATCCGAATAACAAACTCGCTGGCGGCCCATCTCTGACGTAGAATGCCAGGCCGCCGGTAAGACCCGGCGCAGGGGGTAAAGAATCAATGTCCCACGTGGCATGGCCTAGGACTCGGCACGATGTCCTAGGACATTTGAGCTTTACAAATTTGGTTCATATGGAGTTTAAGGCCTTTTACTCCGAGACACGGCTTCCGAGGCCTTAGTCCACCTCTTTCGAGAGACGTTTTGAGTGTCGCCAAATTTTTTCGTTAACCTGCCCAACTCCCACTCGAGGTAAAAGTTCGAACATCAATAAAGCCCTTCCGGGCCTCTTATTGAGTTCAATCTTCGCATACCTCAGAAATACTAGATGTCAGTCAACCCACTTACGAGCACCCGAAAGCGCTTGGGGGATACTGTCGTGGTAATACTAAAGGTATACCCCTAAGCGAAGGAAACCCAGGGGTATCCCTAAGCCTTGGGTTTCCCTCAGAAAACGCGCATCAAGCAAAATAAGATCAACCAAAAAACACGAGGCATTGGCGGCTTCCGAGTAACATGTTACTCGGAGACCAGGAGCCGCTTCCGAGTAAACAACTACTCGGAAGCTCGGCAAGATCCGAGTAGAACGATACTCGGAAACGACCGGCGAACCCGCACTACTCGGAAGATGGAAAACGCAACGGACAGGAGGCATTTAATGCTGCAGGCGTTCTCCCCCTTTTTATTAGTAGTAATGGGCTGACCGTTTTGTAATTAAGTATGTATTTAATCTTGTAATTAAGACCCATTTATGCCAGTGAATTAAGGAGGCAGGGGCGCACTCTATATAAGCCACCCCCTCCCCTCTGGCAAGGGCACACGCACACTCTCGACTCCTCTCAGTTTTCTGAAGAAAGAACACCCCAGTAAGCCTGGGACAGGACTAAGGTTTTTATCTCTACGGAGAGGCCTAACCTGTATAATCCTCCTGCGTCAACCCACTCTACGTACAGATTCATTTAGCTCCTTTCATACTCCTATACTCATTGTCAGGTTTATATCCACGACAGTCTCAGACTAGCGTCTTGGAACGTCTTGCTAGAACGGCTAGCGGTAGTGCAGCTGTCACAAGGCCACAATGAGTTTCAATGGAATCTCAATAGGAATGGAAAATTCTCTGTGGATTCTATGTATAGTGCGTTTGTCCAACCTGAAATACCAGTCGATAATAATTATAAAATATGGCAAATGAAGATACCACTAAAGATTAAAGTCTTTGCATGGTATCTTCGAAAAGGTGTCATTCTAACGAAAGACAATCTTGTCAAGCGCAACTGGCGAGGGAGTAAGAAATGTGTTTCATGTCCTCATGACGAGACAATAAAAAACTTATTCTTCACCTGTAATATTGCACGTTCTATATGGTCAGCTATCCAAATGGCTTCAAACTTATATCAACCCACATCCGTTGCAAATAGCTTTGGCAATTGGCTGAACGGGATAGACAATAAGCTTAAAACCATTCTTAGGGTAGGAGCGCTAGCCGTAATATGGTCGCTCTGGCTAAGTAGAAATGATAAGATCTTTTCTGATAAAAACTTCACTTGTTTGCAGGTTCTTTATCGCAGCACGGGTATTCTCCGTTCGTGGTCCATCTTACAACGGGTGGAATAATCGAGGCCTTTTTATGGAGGCGTGTGCACGACTGGAAGCGGCGGCGAGGGATATTTTTATCCAACATGGGTGGCCGCGTGATCTACGCATAGAGCTACCTTGAGTGGTGATAGTTCTTTTGTAACTTGTCGCTTGCACCTTTTTTCTTTTTTATCTCGTGACTTTGCGGCTGTGTGCATCTTTGTTATGCAGAGGCCTGGTGTATTTACTTAACTTTGAGTAATAAAGCCCTTTATCTAAAAAAACATGTACGGAGCGGGAGGGGGATATGGTTCCGTCTCACATTCCATCCCTTTCCCACCGCCACATACATCTTTCCCTCCGCCGCTCCGTATCCACACTCCGTCGAGCAATCCCAGTGAACTTCGAAGGAACTAGCAGACGTTGAGGCCGACGCGCCTCCCCTCCAGCTAAATGCAGTCGCACCGACGGTGAGGCGGGCTCGTCGCGGGGCCCCACACCCAGTGGCAATTCCATTGATTGGCTGTGAGGTCAGCTAACCTCATAAGTTTTAAAGAAAATAGCCTAAATATATTGTTTACTTACTGTACATTTTGAAGAAAAATACTTAGAAAAACAGTTAGACCCCACAGGTTTTTTAGTCTGGCTTCGTCACTGCCCGCGCCTCCTCTCGTCTCCCCCTCCCGTGCGGATTCCGAAAATTGAGAAAGAAAACACTCTGTGTCAAGCCTGGGTTGAACTGCACGTACGCCGTAGAGTACCTCTCGACTAATGAAGGGGCCTCTCAACTCTTCGAATGCCGACTTTGACGGTACCAAGTATTCCATTCGTTCAAAAATAACTGTTTTAGCTTAGTATAATTTTGTACTAGAGATAGTATAAAATGGAAACAGTTATTTTAAAACGAAAGGAGCACGTCAACTGTTCACGTTCTAGTATGTACTCCCTTCGTTTCTTTGTAGTATCGTTTTTCAAGCTAGTGTAGCTCAAAAAAAGATACTAGGAGTCTAGGACAGAGGTAGTACTAACTCTTAACGCCCGCCCACCTCCACTGTGCGTTGATCTGTACGTACAGGTACAGCGGCCGAAATCCCGTGGAGACGAGCACGAACACGTACTGTACTACGCAACAAATGCACTCGATCGGCTGTACAAGTGTACAACGGTAATCCATCCTTGTGACGGAAACGACATCTCATCCATGTGAAACGATGGACGGAGACGGACCCTGGGCGTGGGAGCCAGACAGCTATCCATCCGTATCATGCAAGTGGCTACTGACTGGTAGGTGGATGATTCCTTGGTGCAGTTCTAGTGGACTCTGCAGTTCCTTGTCTGTTTGACTATGCCTGTGCGGCACTAATTTGGGAGAGCTGCCAAGCTCGCTCAGCACAATCAAACGGGGTGGGGTGGGGTGTGTGCCTGCATGTTTATGTAAGCTTTCTGGTTGTGCATTAAGACACGGAGAGGGACGTTCTCCTGTATCCTTAATTTCCCTGTCATATGCAGTACAGTAAAATATAGTCGTATCTCACCTCACTATGGTTTTTTTAAGCATCTACACTCACACTTTTTTTTTTGCGAAAGAAACTGGAGTTCTATTCCAGAGTTACAGAGTTACAGTCAGCTGACAAAAGTTCAGCGATGCAGGGAGGTCCTCTATGTAGCCAGCAAGACGTGCTACCATCAGTACGACCATGATTCGCCAGACGATCTGCCACTCTGTTTTGAAGCCTGTGAATTTTTTATGGAATAAACTCCTTTGCCACCATATAGCCTTGAATCTCAGACACAATATGAGCATATCTGGAGCCATTTAGTGAGTTTGAAGACAGTGCCTGAAGAGCCGTAGATGAATCGGACTGAACTACCACTGGTAAGCTTGCATACTCCGAAGCAAGTCTCATACCTTCCATCAAGGCCTGTAGTTCAGCTTCGAGAGCGTCAAAGCAATGAAACAACACTCTGTAGGAAGCAAAGATAACCCTTCCCTGAGCATCACGGAGGACCATCCCTGCCCCTGCCGAGCCATCCTCGGGATTAAAAGATCCATCAACCGAAAGGGCTAGTTGGTTAGGACCAGGCGGGCACCAGCTTTGATTCATAGGAATTGCGCGTTGCACTGGGGCCTCCCGCCCTGGTAAAGGGGCCACCATTTTCCCCTTAATAATCTCTTCCATGGAGAACTTCCTGACCTGCGAGAGTGATGCATAGTAGCTTGACAGGAAGTTGCAAGAAATTTCAGTCGGGATGTTACCCTTGCCATGTCTAAAATCATTTCTTTCACTCCAAATGCGCCATATGAGCATTACCACCATATCTCTTTGGGACGCAGAACATTGGGAGAGGATATGCAAGAGCCACTCCTTGCCAACATCCTGCAGAATCGGCCTCCCAGGCACATGCCAAACTTGACGCATAGCGTCCCATAGTGCAGCTGCATGCTCACATAAAATGATAGCATGAAATACCGTTTCCTCCTCAATTCCACAACGTGGACATTTAGACGTCGTGCCCACCTGACGATGGCACAGATTCGCTGCAGTGGGAAGGGAGTCCGTAGCCACCCTCCATGCAGTAATTTTCATTTTCTGCGGAACATCAGCTTTCCAAACAAGGTTCCAAATTGAACGCTCTCCGGTCGGCTGTGAACTTGACGATGTGGGGGCAAAAGTCTCCTCATGTTCACGCATAGCAAGATGGTATGCGCTCTTTACACTGAATTTTCCCAATTTATCCGGATGCCATGCTAGGAAGTCCTCCGCCTGCCTAGCAGATGTGCGGATCTTTAATATCTCATTAACATCCATAGGTAAAAAATTCTCCATTAGTAGCCTCCTCTTCCATGCTCCATTGTGATCAAGAAAATCTGAAACCCGGTTCAGTCTTGAATTCCCGCGGCGGGACACCGACCTGAAGGATGGACCCCTAGGGATCCATGGATCCCGCCATGTTCGGATCGACGCGCCATTACCAACCCGCCAGATTATTCCTCTCTTGACCAACTCCAAACCATGCTCAATACCGCGCCAAACAGCAGAAGCATTACCAGAAAAAACCGTATCGATCAGATTACCATTGGGATAGTATTTAGCCCGCAACAATCTGCCAACCAAGCTCTCTGGCTCTTCGATCAGTCTCCAAGCCTGTTTTGCGAGAAGTGCTTGGTTAAAGGCACGCATATCACGAAAGCCCATACCACCTTTTGATTTTGGTAACACCATTTTATCCCAGCTTAACCACGACATCTTCCTCTTGCCGTTCTTTATCCCCCACCAGTAATGTCTCATCAGTTTAGACATCTCATCACATACCGACGCCGGCAGCCGAAAAACGCTCATGACATAAGTAGGGATAGCTTGGGCCACGGCCTTGATAAGAA
Source organism: Bromus sterilis (assembly GCA_950022295.1). Lineage (NCBI taxonomy): Eukaryota > Viridiplantae > Streptophyta > Magnoliopsida > Poales > Poaceae > Bromus > Bromus sterilis. Next base: position 16,184,734 of record OX465596.1, read on the forward strand.
TCTCTTTATTACCAGCTGACATAAATTTCTCACTCCAGTCCACCAAAACTTTCCTTAGCTTCTCCATTACTGATTCGAATCGGCCTTTATGCATTCTACCTTCCGGGACCGGAAGGCCAAGATATTTAGGCTCAAACTCTTCTCGCGTCACCTCGAGGGTTTGTTTTACTTCAGAAACTACTAGCTCACCACAGTTGTCCGAAAAAAGGATGGAACACTTTGAGGGATTTATCAGTTGTCCTGTAGACAACGCATAAGTATTCAACAAACCTTTAACCACGGCCGCCTGCTGTCCACTAGCCCGAAAAAACAGCAAAGAATCATCCGCAAACAAGAGATGGGATATAGCCGGAGCATTGCGACAAATACGAACCGGCTCCAGCCCATCCGCCGCAATAGCTTTGTTCACCAGATAAGATAAAGCATCAGCCACAAATAAGAATAAAAACGGCGATAGTGGATCACCTTGTCGAAGACCTCTCGATGGTAGGAAGCTGTCCAATAACTTCCCATTAAACTTTACAGAATAGCTGACAGATGAAACACACGCCATCACTCTTGAAACCCACTGATTTGAGAAGCCCCATTTGACCAGAGCTTTCTCCAGAAACACCCAATCAACACGATCATAAGCCTTCGATAGGTCTAACTTGTACGCACATAATTCTGAAGATCCTCGCCGAAGGGACTGAATGTAGTGTACACATTCAAAAGAAATAATCGAATTATCAGATATAAGCCTGCCAGGAATAAAAGCACTCTGATTCTCTGTGATCAACTCCAAAAGTAAAGGCCTCAGCCTATTCACCATACACTTGGACACAATTTTGTAGACCACATTGCAAAGACTGATTGGACGGAAGTCTTTCAGCGATGTAGGATGGGGGATTTTTGGTATGAGGACAATTGACGTATTATTAACCCCTTCAGGCATAACTCCCGACCTAAAGAACTCCATTACTGCAGCCACCACCTCATTTTTAAACACCAACCAGTTCCGTTGAAAGAATCTGGCTGGGAATCCGTCAGGCCCTGGCGCCTTCATAGGCCCAATCTGAAAAAGAGCGTCTGAAATTTCCTTTTCCGTAAACGGAGCATCAAGAGATTCATTCATCTCTTGTGTGACCTTCCTTGAAATAGACTCCAGGACCACCTCTGGATTCAGCGTTGGGTCCTTTGTATATACCTCCTTGAAATAAGAGGCAGCCATTCTTTCCATCTCAGACGGAGCTACACACCAAGAGCCATCCTCCTTCCGAAGTCGCTGAATCCAGTTTTTGCGTGCCCGCCATACAGCTCGCCGATGCAAGTACTTGGTGTTTCGTTCTCCTTCCTTCAGCCATGTCAACCGAGACCGCTGCAGCCACATCATCTCTTCTCTATAGAGGAGTTCATCAAGCTGCTCCATCTTTGCACGGATTGTTGCATAATCTGCACTGTTATGGTGCAGCCCCTCTATTTCCACTCTCAGTAACTCAATATCTCTTAACACATTGCCAAACTTTTCCTGTTTCCATCGTTGTAAACTTCCCATCATTTCCTTCAGCGTATTTGAAACAGCACCCAGATTTCCATCTGGCTTCTTCTTCTCCCAGGTTGCAGCAATAACATCCGGGAGAGACGGTTCCCTCTCCCACATGATTTCGTATCTTGGGATGGGTTTACGTTTCTGTCCAACTTCCGACAGCAGGTGTACAAGAAGCGGCATATGATCAGATCTTGAAGTCATCAGATGTTGAACTCGGGCCATTGGAAACACTTCTCTCCACGCCTCATCGGCACAGGCCCGGTCTAACCTCACCCTCACATTGGCCATACCACTTCTGCCGTTATTGTATGTGAATGGGACACCTGAAAAGCCCAGATCCCACAGTTCACAATCAAGCAAAGCATCCCTGAATGCAACCATCTGTGATTCTCCTCGCAAGGTGCTGGAAAAGTGTTCATGTTGCCATGCCGCCTCATTAAAGTCACCACACACGAGCCAGGGGACATTAGAAATACCTTTAAGTCGAACCAAATGTTCCCACATCAAATGACGGTTTTCAACCCGGGGTTCGCCATAGACAAATGTCCCTCTCCACTTAGCATCAAGGCTCACGTTCTCAACCAGCACATCAATGTATCTTGCACAAGAGTCAAGAATAGTAACCTTGAGCGAGTCATCCCAAAACAAAGCTAAACCACCACTGAATCCATCACTAGAAACACCACAGAAGCCCTTGAGACCAAGCCTCCACTTTAATTTCTCCACCTTCTTTGCCTCCTGTCTTGTTTCACACAGGAAGACAATCTTGGGGTTGTTAGCCTTAGAGAGGGCTAACACCTCTTGAACTGTCCGGCGGTTCCCCACCCCCCGGCAGTTCCAAACTAGGGCATTCATTGCGCCCGGCGGTCCTCCTCAAGGGAGTCCGCCGATCTCAACTCTTTTTCACTATCATCATTCCCAGTTTTCGCCTTCTTGCTGTTAGAACTTGACCCAGGAGAGGCTTGATCTCCATCCTCTCCTTTCCCTTCAGTTATAGCTAGTGCAGAACCAGAAGGTATCTCTCCAACCTCCTCACCCTCCAAAGCTAGGCGTTTTCGTACACCCTTATCCTCCTCCATATATTCATATGAGCTCTTGACTGGACTAGTAGCAGTATCCTTCAGATTCTCAGGAAGGTTTGCATTTACTTTGGACAGCTGCATATTTTTAGTAGCCCCCTGAGACCCACCAGGATAGGGTTTAGCTTCAGCTGTAGGATCTCTGAACCTCATAAAATTATGAACATATAGCCACTCCCCAAACTTTAGGTCCTTTTCATCATGAATACCCGAACCACACTCTTTATGATCATGCCCAATCAGCCCACAACAACTGCAGAAGCGGGCAAGTTTCTCATATCGCACCAAGAAAATTTGACGTTCCTTTGCCCTAACGATACTTACAAATTTAGTAAGGGGCATCCTGACATCATGGTTAACTTTTATCTGGATATAGTCACCTCTTGCATTCCCTGCCAACCTCATCTCCATGATTTCGCCTGAGTTTCGAAGTAGCTTCTCAACCAGGGACGTCTTACAGAACGCATCTGGGAGCTTATGGATTTGCAACCAGATCGGCATGTGGTACAGCTGGCAATTCTCAACCGGGGACATACCATCATACTGTGCAAACAACACAGCCCAATTACGAAAAATCCAGGGACCGTGAATCATGATTCTCTCCCAATCCCCCAGACAGTTGGCTTGGATTACAAACAGATTTGGCCCCCTAGGACGGAAGTTCACCTCTTGTGCGGGATTCCACGCCGCACGCATATCACGGAAGAACGCAGATTGACTGAAAGTTTTGGAGGTATGAACCCGCGCTAGGGCAAGCCAGCGGGAACCCTCCTTGATGCTTGGATCCTCATCATCAATCACAACATCATCAAACACCTCCCCCTACAGATCCAACTGGGTGAAGAAGTCACCAAGATCCGCCGAAATCTCTCCTTTCGAACCACTACTTGCCGCCGAAACCGCATCAGGGATAGCCGCCATGACTAGACTTCGACCGGGTATGCGTTAGGGATTCGCTGTAGACGCAAGAGTTTAAGGCCTTGAATTAGAGACCGATACGAACTCAGCGGCGATCGGGATCGCCGAGAGGAAACCAAACCCTAGCCGCCGCTAGGGGAAACTCATAAGAAAAGAGGACTTCAGCACACTCATCTACACTCACACTTAAAAACAACTCTAGAATATCATCATAAATTGAACCTGCAAAAACGACATACGGATCATCACAAATCGGACATGCAATATGAAATAGCACGGGACATTTCGAACCGTAAATTCATAAAGAATGATATATATATGCAGTTTACAGTACATTGAAACCACCAGAGAATTAATCGCTACAGTTGCACTATTTCTACTTAAACTAGATACTAGATCGATCGTGACGACGGTAGCGACGCATCACGGCGGTGGAAAGAAGCGCTCGCATGCCGCCTTGTATTCATCATAGTTGACATCGTACGCCGCTTTGGCCATAATGCGATGTACGGGTCCCGGATATTCTGCAACCATTACGACCGTGTTGGCGGTGCGGAGTGCCTCCTCGGCACGACACAACTTGGTGGTAGTCGGCCTGAGGTGCTCGTCGAGTTGGAGGCAGCGCATCCACAAGAGGCGTTGTCGTCGATGCCGATGCTGCGAAAGGAGAAGGACCAGACCCCATGAAGCTACTGGCGTCGGGGTCGCCACGAGCCCACATCCTTCGCGGTTGCGGACCCTTCCTCTACGACCTCGACCTACATCGGAGTTGCTCACCATGGAATTGCTCACCGAACTCGAAGGAGCACTGTGGCGGAGAAAAAAATATTGATGCGGTAGCGGAGGAAAGGGGAGTATGCGAGCACCCACCGTATCGTAGATATAGCAGCCGAATCGATCGTTTGCAGACCGTCCATAAAAAATATATAACGATTGTCTGCTTGATTGTGTTGCACTTAGACCATATACAATGCAAGGTGCTTAGAGAAAAAACCAGATTATTCTTTAAGCACTGGTGTTTAGATGTAAAGGGTAGACGCTTAATTAGGCACCTCTCCTATAGAAATAAGCACTAGTGCTACAAAAAAGGTCGGTTTATTTTGCTAAGCACTCCCCTAGGCACCTTGCATTGTACAAGGCCTTATACGTGAGGGGCTTGCCAAGCTCGCTGAAAACATTCAAACGGGTGGGGGCGTGTGCCGCATGTTTACGCAAGCATTCTGATTGTGCATTAAGAAACGGACAGGGACGTTCTCCTGTATCCTTAATTTGCCTGTTATATGTATAGTCCTATCTCACCTCATTAGTGCATTTCTAGCTTAGATCCGCTATAAATTCAACACCAAATTCAATATACGGTTCGTTCTAAAAGCAAAATACAGTATAATTCATCTCGGTAGATCAGATCTATCATCCTGAACGGTATATTTCACAAATTTTAAAATATAGATAGTTCACGGTACCAACACGCCAACGCCGCCGCCTACCTTCCTCCCTAACTCCTCCTGTCGCGCTGTCACCGGAGAACGCCGCCGGCCGAAGTCCACGCGATCGACGACGTCGGCGGGGCCGTCACCTGCGCGGCGACACCAATTCAATGGTGCAGCAGAGCGGGCACACCGGTCGGCATGAGACAGGAAATCGCGAGCGGCGGCGGTGTGCGGCGCAGGTGCGCATCGACTGAAGGCTATGCGCGTGATATGTGCATATAACACCTACTCGTTGATTATCCCAAGTGAAAGGTTATGATGCAGATAGCGATAAATATTTTCTCGATGAAGATACCAAAGTTATCAATTCAGTAGGATTGCAAGAGCTACAGGTAGATGACAACGGCGCCAAAAGTTTATTATAACTAGATGATACCCCGCACGTTGCTGCGGAAACTTTTAAGAAAGAATTTGATGTTTTAAGACATGTGAGAGAAAATTTGATGAAAATCCAAAAAATGAGTTTGATTTCTGTTTTGTTAATTTAGAGCTTGTTTGGGACTGCTCCGCTCCCTAAAATTTAGCTCCGCTCCAAGAAACGCAAGCCAAACGGGATAACTTCATGATATGTTGCTCCGCAAATAAACTAGAATCTGGGATACAACTCCCTGTTTTTCGTGAAGCTCCTCAGGGGCTACTCCAAGTAAAATCTAGAAGCTAGAGTTGAAGGGAAATTACCCACCACTGCCACCGGTAAGTGGATACCCCTTCATCAACCAATCAGATAGATATATTTCACCAATTTTTTTATTATCAAAGCTGGAGCTAGTTGCAAGCCAAACATGATAAAACTTTTTTTTAATAAATCTACAACTTCTACATAAAGCTGCTCTAAAATGGATTTAGTGAAGTTGAGCTAATTTTTGTGAAGCGGAGTAGTCTCAAACATGCTCTTAGTTACTTGACAATATATCTGCCAAATGATATGAGATGAAAACAACGTTGAGAGTAGAGACAATGAAAACGTGTTCACCATTGGCTAAACCTAAAACAATGATAGCAATTATGAATGTGTATAAAAAGATTTCACATAAAAAAATAAAATGCATTGTAACTCATAATTTGATTTTCTATAAAAAAGTTACTTATAAATTGTAAGGGTGAGTGCATAAAAAAGTTATTATTTATTTGTGATAGGATGCATGCACATGCAAAGTTAATAAAATCATGTGCATGAAGAGTTAATAAAAGAGTTTTTACATGGTGGACCTACTTGATGATGTGGATAGCTTGCATGTTAAGATAGATAAGTTAGTGAGAATGAACTATTTAGGTATTATAGATTGAACTTTATTTCTATTCTACTTACATAAAAAAAGCGAACGAAAAATCTTTCTTTGGTTTCTAGATAAAAACAAATAAAAGCAACATTATATACAAGTGTCTTTTTGTCTCGTATTTTCTTTCCTTGACGCGTTGTTGGTATTTCCATGTAATTTTATTTACAAGTATAAGAGAAATTTAGATTTCAAAATTTCTTCTCATATCGGGTTCATGTGCACCCGAGAGCTAAGGGGTATTTTGTATTTTTATGGTATTCTTCAAGAAATCGATGATAAACAGGCGATCGATTCCATCTCGCATGAGTCTCTTATGCAATCCGTCACGTGAAACAGATTCACACATGCATTCACACATTTTTTTTGTTCGAATGAATCATATTCATCATATTAATTCTTTTTCCTAGACGCTAACGAACTAACATCAGTTTTTCTTTTTGAGAAACACAGTAAAACTCATACGCGAGTATACAATCACCTGTATGACGCATACACGTACACCTTATTTCTATGAGCATCTTCGTAATACTGAGCCGATACATCATCTTGAAATTAATGAAGTCACCATTTTGTTTTCGACGGAAACGTCTTCTCCCACTGAAAACGCATCACCGGAAGCCCTGAAATAAATCCAGAAAAAATGCGAACGAGGCAACGCATTTCTAGAAACTATATAAAATAAATATATATTGGATTTCGAATTCTATAGAAATTTGCTTCTAAATCAGACCAGGCTGAGAAAGTCAAATTCTTTGTTTGTATTTCGTTCAGAATAGAGTTTTATCTTTTTTCCATTTTTTATTTTTAAGGCAGACTGGACCAGCTCGCAGCTCGTAGTAGAAAAATTACTGATTCGATTCTTGCATAAGCAAGTCCACCAATAGTCATAGGTTTTTGATCCAAAACCTAGGTCGAAAATGAAGATGAGATCATTGTCAAATCTGGGATTTGAACTCTGGTGGACTGGGGATACAACCATTCACTTAACCAACTCAACCACAGGTTGATTTGCAACACCAGTTTTTCTATCAATCCACGCAAACACCTTATTTGTCGTTCAATGGCGTGCATTAGCCTTGGTCCTCTCCTCCACTATCCCATCTCTCTCTTCCTCTCCCATCGCCCACCTTCCCCACTCATCTCACACCCCTCCCCCAACTTCCTCTTTGTTTCTCTTCATCGTTTATCGATTTGCTCGCGTGTCTAGTCCTCTTCACAGGTGATTGAAGGGTCGTAGGCTTCCGAGCATTGACCTACTTTCACTGCATCGACGTTGTGTCCGGATTTGGAGTGAGCTTCTTCGCCACCACAATCCTCTTCTATAATCATTTTTTGCGGGGCCATTTTTCGATTGGGCGAGCTCGACATCATTTTCATTGTTGCTATGCGTTGTATTTCATTATCCCGTGCTACTGATCATGGCAGCAATGGCGTACAACCAGTGTCGTCGATATGTGACGAAAGATTCCATGGGGATGGCTAAAGTGAGGGGAAGACACGAGGGAGAGAATGTCGATGGTGCCGGAATCGGGTTGGGCACAAGCACGGTGAAGACACCACGATGTACCCAGGTTCGGGGCTCTCCGGAGAGATAACACCCCTACTCCTGTCTGTCTCTTGTATATCAATGGAGTGGCTACAATAACTGCTCTTCTACCTTCTCAGGGGAAGGAGTGCACCGCCGCCGTGGGCAAGGTCCTCTCCCGCTTCCCTGAGGAGTAACTACGAGCAGTGAATGAATTGAAAGGAGAAAGAGTTAATGAGATCTCAGGTGTGGCGTTGTCGTCGTCCCTCGCGCAGGAGGGGTACCCTGGCTCTTATAGTGTGAGTCCAGGGTACTATGGTAACTTCAATGCCTAACGGGCCCAGCTGTCATCCTCTAATCGGCCTGGGCCCACCGACTGCTCCTATCCGGGTGATCCGGAGCCTACGAGCGGCGGCCCATGCTGCTACCTTGTAGGGTCTAGTGATGAACATTGGAGCTATGAGGTACGGTCTTGTCGGCCTGTCCGCGGAATCGGCGGAGAGGTCGACATCGTATCTCCCGGAAATCCTCGATGTGACTTGGCCTTCCTGCCACCCAGATATCTCGGGATATGGCATTTATGACCTCGTAATCATACCCCCGACTGGGTGTCAGGTAGCTCCGATTGCGCCTGGACCGACTGGTGGTTCCTGGGTAAGGTCGATTGCTCTGGGCAATCGGTCTTCTAGGAAACGACCTCGGTCCAGCAGCAGGCCAATCGGACGATCGTCTTCAATGAACAAAAGGGTGGACCGATTGCGCCTGGGCCGACTGCCGGCACTTGGTATGGTCGATTGCCTTAGAGCAATCGGCCGTACCTCTGCCTAGCTCGGCCCAGCTGCAGCCCAATCGGCCCATCCTTGTCTTGAAAGCTTGCTTCCGCTTGGGTTAGCCTACCCGGGTACCAATCCCCCGACAGTAGCCCCTAAAGCTGTAAAGGTCCCACAGTCACTTGACCGCGGGGCCTTTGCAGTTTTTCAATTTGTCTTGAGGTTTTCCGACTGCTATGGCCTCTTCGAGTGCGTCATTCCGAGTTCGTTGGCCGACTCGGAGATCACACTCGGCTGACCTCGTTCCCATCCGATTGGATTTGGTTCCTTCTCGCTTCGTATCTTCATTTTCTGGAACAGTACCTTCTGCCGATTGCGCTCCAACGGTTACCTCCGACTTGCCCACGACGTGATCAATGAGCTGGGACCTACGACCCACGCGCGACGTGACATAACTGCAGGAGCCGACCCCCACGTCGCACGTCTCGCCTTCTGTGCCAGGATCCTCTGTGCTGATCTGTCGGTTGGCCTTCTTGTGCCCTAGGCCACACCTGGCCACATGGCCACGGGGTGATCCCACTCCCCTCCCCCGCCGCCCATATAAGCCACCGGGGGGGGGGGCTCGCCTCTTCCTTCTCCAACACATCTCCTTCAACCTCCAGCTTTCTCTCTCTCTCTGCGCCATTGCCGCTCCTCGCGCAGATTTCTCTCCCGCGGACCTCTGCTCTCCCGCCTGCTCCGGCAACTGATTCGCGCTCCTCGCCGCCTCCGCCGCCGCCGCAGCAGTTCGCCGGCGTCGTTCTCGCGCTCCACCTCGATCTGCTTCCTTTCCTTCCTCTTCTGCGGAATCGATGGCGCCACGACGGGACGTCTCGCAGGCGAGCCGCGGGTGCTGGAAGGGATCCCAAGCCACCGCCGTCGCCGTCGAAGCACTGATTCGCGCCCGAAAGATGCCCGCAGAGATCGAATGGCGGATCCCGGGCCAGGCCGACGTCGTGCCCAGCGCGCGCACGGGCGAGAGGGTCGTCTTCCTCGCTCACTTTGAGCGTGGATTCGGCCTTCCCGCAAGCGCCTTCTTCCGCGAGTTCCTTGAGTTCCACCGACTTCAGCCTCATCATCTCGCCGCCAACTTCATCATGAACCTTTCCGGGTTCGTGACACTCTGCGAGGGCTATCTCGGCTGCCGACCTAGCATCGCGCTCTTCAAGCGCTTCTTCAACCTCCGAGCTCACAATGCTCGAACAGGAGAGATCGTTGCCCCCACCATCGAAGGCGGCAAACCCTCCTATCCGATTGATATGACCGACTGCGGCAGTTGTCTTGCCGCAGCCGGCAAGATAAAATATCCCAGCCCCGACATCGTCCAGTCCTGCAAAAACTGGCAGACGTCGTTCTTCTACGTCAAGTCTCCCGATCAAGGCCCCGACCTCCTCAACCTGCCCGAGTTCTCACTCGCTAGGCCGGTTGAGAAGCATCAATGGGCTCTGAAGTACGGTGCTGGGGATTGCGACGTCGACGCTCAAGGCACTAGGGTCACCCAGCTGGAGCGAGAGGGACTCCTTCCCACCGACTTGATAGCGGCATGGCTTCACGCGCGAATTCTTCCCCTGCAGCGCCGAGTGCACCGTATCTGCGACGTGTCGGGGCCTCGGGACCCCACTCGGCTCTGCACGTGGGAAATGAAGACCGAGATCCTCTGCGCCCGAGTGAAAGCCATCACCGCCAGTGCGCTGCCTGATCCTTTCCGGTTCGGGCTTGCCTACCTTACTCGACAGCGGAAACCGCCTGTGGTATGCTCCGATTACTTGTGCCTTCTTTTCAGCACTTCATTCAGTCCGACTGCCTGCTCTTCCGATTGCTTTTTCTTCCAACTACATGCTCTTCCGATTGCTCTGATCACTTGTGCCTTTTTTAGCACTTCATTCAGTCCAACCTCATGGAGGACGGCCAGGAAGCTGGTGTGTTTGCCCCTGATCGCACGGAAGAGGACCCCATTGACCTTGAGTACAATGGCGAGATCCCTTCCGCCGAGTTCAGTGAAGATGATGAGGATGAAGATGAGTCCTCTGGGGAATCCTCCGACCCCATGGACGCCGAAGATGATGATGCTGCGCGCGCCATCCCTCCAAGGACCACCACTCGGCTGCCAGCTCAAGGGGGTACGCCCGACTCTTCCCTTGAGCAACTTTTGGCTGATTGGAGTGACGATGATAGTATCTCAACGGGTGCTGCTCCTGATGCAGCTCCTCGGGATAAGCCTCCCAGGGTGCCAGCCAAACGCATCTCGGCAGCTGGCTCTTCCTCTGGTACCGCTCCCTCCAAGGTCATCCAGACCGCGCCGACTGCCCACAAAGGCAAGGAGGCCCAGAAGACGACAGCTCGAAGGCCGACCACTCAGGCGCCGCTGAATGTCGCCCCACTCCGCTGCCGAATGCCTACTGGCGCACCTCGGACGATCGGGTATGCTTCTGACTTTCTGCGCAGTACTTTGCTACCTCTGGTTCTACTGACTCTTCTCCCTTTCTCCATTCAGCGAGCCGATTGGGCTTGATGACATCGACACCGAGATCCCGGCTCGTGTCGGCGCCATCATCTCGCCCGCTGCTTCTGCTGCGGCTGTTCGCAAGCGGCCGACCGCCACCAATCACTCCTCCAAAGACGCCGAACGTGCTGCCAAGAGAGCTCGGCTCGCAGCAGCCCAGAAGACGTCTCCTTCCGACCTCGCCCCAAAGATCATCAAGCGTGCGGCCGACCCGGTATCTCCTGGTGTCGGGGGAACGCAATCGGTCGATCCGATTGCCCCGTCCCCGCCACGCCGCTCCAGCCCGGCCGCCGCTGCTACAACTTCTCCCGCTCCGTCGACCGCCGTGCCCGATGCACCAATGGTACGATCTCGCAGCCGACTGTGATGTCGGCACCGCCAACCATTGCTACCACGCCACCAGTTGTTCTATCAGCGCCGCCGACGACCAAAACTCTTCCCCCAGTCATCGTTACTACCGCTGCTCCGACTCGCCCGATTGTGCCACCGCCGCAATCGGGTGCTTCTGATTTTATAGTGACGACGGTGCCACCAGCTCTTACAACTGCCACTTCCATCGCGATTCCAACCTCAGCGCCGACGACGACCCCTGTTGCCTCAGAAATTTTAATGCGCACGGTGGATCAATTCCGGGCCGAGTACTCTCGCGCCCGTCATGCTGGTGCCGAGGCTGACGCTGTGCTTCCTCCTCAAGAGCCCATGGCGTCCGCGCTGAGCCGAGTAAACCGCTTCGCCAATGCCATTGCTCGGGATCTGCAACAGCTCGCCTCGCATCATACGGTAACCTCTTGCTTTCCTTCTTTTCCTTCTTTTACTTTAGACATTTTTCTTCCGGTGGGTGCGCGCAAGCGCACCCAGTGGGTGTAGTCCCCGAGATTCGGGCCGATTGATTACAATCGGTTCGGGTCTTCTTAGTACTTTCGCTTTTCTCGTTTGCCTTCCTCAATCGGTGGACTTTCCTTCCGGTGGGTGCGCGCAAGCGCACCCACTGGGTGTAGTCCCCGAGATTCGGGCCGATTGGGTACAATCGGTTCGGATCTTTTAGCATTTTTGCTTTTCTCATTTGCCTTCCTCAATCGGTGGACTTTCCTTCCGGTGGGTGCGCGCAAGCGCACCCAGTGGGTGTAGTCCCCGAGATTCGGGCCGATTGGTTACAATCGGTTCGGATCTTTTAGCATTTTTGCTTTTCTCATTTGCCTTCCTCAATCGGTGGACTTTCCTTCCGGTGGGTGCGCGCAAGCGCACCCACTGGGTGTAGTCCCCGAGATTCGGGCCGATTGGTTACAATCGGTTCGGATCTTCAATATTCTTTGCTCTATCACTGACTTTGTCGTACTGTTCTTCTCAGGCTGTTATGGAGGAGAAACGAAATGTCTTCGAGAAACTTCTTGAAGCTTATACCGCCAGCCTCCGGACCCTCGCCCAGGCCCAGCTGCAGGTCAACAACCTGTCAGCCGAGACCTCCAAACTGAAAGGTATCTTCTAGCCCATCTGCCTTTTCTCCACTAGCCAATTGCTCTAGCGCTCATATCTCTATGCTCTCTTCTAGCTACTGTTCCTCTGGTAGGTGACCTCCAGGGCCGGATTTCTGAATTAACTGCAGAACTTAACCAGCAGAGCCCAGCTCTCGCCAAAGCTTCTGAAGAAGTGACTCGGCTGCAAGGGGTAGAGACTGACTTGAACCGGACTATTCACAATCTTCGCGCCGAGATGGCAGCTCTTGAAAAGAAACATCTTGCGGACGTTGCTGCTGTGACGGCTACCAGCGCTGGGCTTCTTGCCGAGCGGGATGCCGCAGTCTCCGCCCGAGATGCTTTACAAGCCGAGAGGGATGAAGCAGTCGCCACGCGGGATTCCATTCGCAAGGATCGCGACGAGCATATCGCCAAATATGAAGAAATGGAGAAGCAGCATCTTGAAGAGAATGCCCGAATGCGCCGCCGAGCCAAGGGTTTCTGCGACTCGCTAACTGACATGGATCTTCTCCTTAGCGGTGAGTCTTCCTTTATGCCGATTGCATTTTCCGATTGCTTTCTTCTTGTATCTGATTTCTCACATTTTTCCTTCTTGACACAGAGGCCTGGCCCGAATCTGAGGCGGCTGCCTACGCCGCTGTCGCCAAGTCTCGGGAGGATCATATCGCTGCCGGAGGGACTTGTGACCGCGCGGACAGCGTTTGGACCCGACATGAATATCTGATCGGCACTCAAGCTCGCATTCCGGTCATCCAGGGAGTGGCCCTGTCCTTCAAACTCGGAATTCTGAAGATTGCCGAAGCCCTGTGGCCGACGGCTGAGCTCAAGGCCGGACTAAAGAGAATGGAACATGCTGCCGACTCCTCCGCCGAGGTTCGCAAGGACGACCCACAAGAGGAGGAAGATTCTGATCAAGGGGAAACTCTGAATGCGACCACTGAGCAAACTCGGATTCTCCTCAAGGCTATCCCACGTCGGATCGACGTTCTGCTGAATTCCGCGGGTCGTACTGGTGCGGAGACCGCCCTTCAGACAATATTGACTTGGTACCCTCAGGTGAAACTCTCCAAGTTATACAGCCTCCGCGACGGTGCCGGGGACCTTCTTGAGAAAACCTACGCTGAAGTCAATCGGCTGGCCAGCACTATGGCGAACTGGTTCTCTCCGTATGACTACACTCCATATCTTGATGACGGAGGGAATCCACTCCCTGTTTCAACTATCTCTGCGCTAGCCGAGGAGCCTTCCGACAGCGATTCATCTCAGACCTCTCCGAAGACGAAGCGAGCTGATGCTGCCGGTTCTGAAGCTCAATCGGATCCATCTGCTCCATCCTCCAGCTCGGTGCCTCCGACTGCTTGAGATGTGCCATCTTGATTTGTATTCGGACTGTCCACCTGCCGATATTAGATCGGTTTTACTTTTCCTTGTAAGACAATTCTGCCGACACCCACTGGGGACCTGGATGTAATGAACTTATTCGGCCTTGGGCCTGTTACTTTTGATGCAAATCGATTGCTTGTTTTAACTGTTTTCATGTGCGATCAACTTTGCGTCTTTGCCGGTTTCTTTCATCGGCTGCGCTTGGGAATGTTTACTGTGTCGATCTTGCTGCCGACATACGGTCCGCAATCGGATCAACAGTAAACATCCAGCCAAGGTTCGATGAGTTTTTATGTTTACACGACAAGATTTCTAACGCAAAGGATTCTGCAACAGCAGGCGCCGATTGCTCGCTTCTGGATCTAGTGTCCGAGTTTGCGGCGCAATCGGCGACTTTATCTCGTCGGCGCTGCTTGTGGTGGCATGTTTCGAGTTGTTTCCCGGGATTTGTACTACCGACTGCTTCAATCGTCACCCTTTTCAATGCCACAAACCCCTTAGTGATTTGCGCTTGAGCTGGGTGTCCGATTGCGAGCCAGCCTGCAGTCCCCGTGCCACGATGGCTTATTTTCTTGACCTCGTGGTCGGCCAGTCCCCGGGTATGCTATGCACATCTCGGGTCTGACGGAGCGTTGCCGATTACAGCTAGCTCTTCGAATGGAATTATACGAAAGTACTCGAATGCTCATTTTCAGAGACATGATAACTTTAACTGATTGTTTGCCGAATGGCTTACATAAACTTATGACGTTCAACTATAGAACGGACATAACAACTCGGCATTCCACGGCCGCTCTGTCTCTACTCCCGATGTGTCCTTGTGCCGAGTTCCCTTGGTGCAATCGATCAGGTAGTAGGAGTTGTTTTTGAGCGCTCTACTGACAATAAATGGCCCTTCCCAAGGTGAGGATAGGTTGTGCTGCCCATCTGACTTCTGGATTCGGCGGAGCACCATGTCCCCCTCTCGGAAAGAGAAAGGTCGAATCTTCTTGCTGTGGTAGTGCCGCAACTTCTGCTGATAGATTGCTGACCTAGACAAGGCCAACAAACAAGCTTCTTCTTTGAGGTTGACGCCGTCTTCTCTTGCTAACTTGGCTTCTTCTTCAGTGTATAAAGCGTGCCGAGGTGAATCAAACTCGATGTCGGAGGGGATGACTGCTTCTGAACCATATACCAGGAAGAAAGGAGTGAATCCAGTCGACCTATTCGCGTGGTCCTCAAACTGAAAAGTACTGCGGGGAGCTCATCAATCCATGCCCCAGGTGCCCTCTCAAGTGGCTCTACCAATCTGGGCCTGATTCCCGATAGGATTAGTCAATTTGCCCTTTCGACTTGACCATTGGACTGTGGGTGTGCCAGAGATGCCAGATCAAGCCGAATGCCTTGCTGAGATGCATATCGAGCCAATGCCCCCTTTGCAAAGTTTGTGCCGTTGTCGGTGATGATGCTGTTAGGAACACCATATCTGCATACGATGTCGGCCAAAAACTTGACTGCAGTCGGTCCATCCAACTTCTTGATTGGTCTTGCCTCGATCCACTTGGTAAATTTGTCGATTGCCACCAGGAGATGTGTCATGCCGCTTCTAGCTCTCTTGAATGGTCCAACCATGTCCAAACCCCAAACTGCAAACGGCCAAGCTATTGGGATGGTTTTCAGTGCCGATGCTGGCTGATGACTCTTTGCCTTGAATCGCTGACAACCCTTGCAGTGCTTCACCAGATTTTCAGCTGCTGCGAGTGCAGTTGGCCAGTAGAAACCATGTCGGAAAGCCTTGTTGGCGATTGCCTTTGCTGACGCGTGATGACCACATTCACCCTGATGGATGTCTCTGAGCAGCTCCAAACCTCTATCCTCTTCAACACACCTCTGAAGAACACCAGTCGGACTCTTGCGCATCAGCTCGTTGTTGATGATTGTATATGCCCAAGATCGGCGACTGATCTGCCTGGACAATGCCAAATCTGGTGTAAGGATCCCGTCTGCCAAAAAATCTCGAATCGGCTGTGCCCGTGATGGCGCACTGACCACTACCATTACTGCTGCCTGCTGGGGTAAGACTTCTTCTTGGATTTCGGTCTCTTGAGCATTGGCCTGCTCGATCTCGGCCTCTTGAATCTATGCTATCTCTTCTTCTGTTTGCGAACTGCCGACTGCGGCGCCTGGCACGCATTCGGCAGCCTCCGGTGCTGACTTCTCATCTGGGGTTGAAACTTCATTACTGCAATCGGAAATTTCTGATATCACTTGTTCTCCAGAGGTTGTGCCCTCTGGCGCAGCCTCTGCTTGCTTCTCTGTGGTATCGCTCTTGGTCTTCTCTTCTGCAGCCCCTGGTTTGCAATCGGCAGCCCCTGGTGCTATTGCCGAGACACCCTGAGCGCTGGATTGCTTCTTCATGGTTGCAGGCTTGGCCGGTTGAACTTCTTTTGCCTTTCTCAGAGCTTCAAGATCGGTCTCCGAGATAAAAATGGACTCGGAATCTGGTGATGGAGTGATGGACGGCTTCTTGATATGCTCGAGAGATACGCCTGGTGGAATTGCTTGCCTTGTGGAGCCAAGCTTGGACAAGGCGTCTGCTGCTTCATTGTTTGCTCTTGGAACATGGTGGAACTCGCAACCTTCAAAATATCCGCTGATTTGCTGCACCAGGAATCGGTAGCTCGCCATGTTAGCATATTTTGCATCCCACGTGCCCGAGCACTGCTGTACCACCAGATCGGAGTCACCATAGCACTCAATATTCCGAATACCGATTTCCTTGGCCAACTTGACACCATGCACAAGGGCTTCGTACTCGGCTACATTGTTTGATGCTGCGAAGTGAATCTGGAGCACATATTGCAATTGATCTCCTCTTGGGGACGTGAGCACCACCCCAGCCCCTAGGCCATTCTTCATCTTGGAGCCATCGAAGTGCATTCGCCAGACATCCGACATGGGGAGTTGTGGCATGTACTGAGTTTCAGCCCAGTCCACCAGGAAATCGGCTAGTGCCTGCGACTTGATTGCAGTCCTTGGCTCATACTGGATGCCATGACTGGCCACTTCGATTGCCCATTTCGCCACTCTTCCGGTTGCATCTTTGCTTCCCATGATGTCGGCTAATGGAGCCGAACTGACAACAGTGATCAAGTGGGCTTGAAAATATGGCTTCAATCTCTTGGCCGCCATGTATACTCCATAGCACATCTTCTGGTAGTGAGGATAGTTCTGCTTGGATGCCGAAAGCACTTCGCTGATGTAGTACACTGGACGCTGGACTTGCTGTGCCTTGTCCTTCTCGGGCCGCTCCACCACCATAACTGTGCTGATCACCCGATTGGTTGCTGCAATGTATAACATCATGGGCTCCTTCTCAATCGGGGCAGCCAGAATCGGTGCCGTGGATAGCATGCGCTTGAGCTCTCGGAATGCTTCATTTGCCTGGGGGGTCCAAGTAAACTTCTCTGTCTTCTTCATCAATTGGTACAAAGGAATTGCCTTCTCGCCCAGCCGACTGAGGAATCGGCTGAGGGATGCAAGGCAACCGGTGAACTTCTGCACCTGCTTCAGGGTTTTGGGCTGCTCCATGCGCTCTATTGCCGATATCTTCTCGGGGTTGCATTCGATTCCCCTCTCGGAAACGAGAAACCCCAAGAGCTTGCCGGCTTGAACTCCAAACACGCACTTCTCCGGGTTGAGCTTGATCTGATAGGTTCTCAGATTCGCAAAGGTCTCTCTGAGGTCGTCCAACAATGTGACTCCCCTTGCCGACTTCACCACCAAGTCGTCCACGTAAACGTGGATATTTCTGCCGAGCTAAGAGTGTGTGCATCTTTGCATCATGCGCTGATAAGTGGCACCTCCATTTTTCAGACCAAAAGGCATGGTGATATAGCAATAGGCCCCGAAAGGGGTTATGAATGCTGTCTTGATCTGATCTTCCACGGCTAACTTTATCTGGTGATATCCGGCAGTAGCATCCAAAAAGGATAACAACTCGCAGCCGGCCGTAGAATCAACCACTTGGTCAATTCGGGGCAAAGCAAACGGATCTTTGGGGCATGCCTTGTTCAAACAAGTGTAATCTATACACATACGCCAAGTCTTGTTCTTCTTCATGACGAGGACTGGATTGGCCAGCCACTCGGGGTAAAACACTTCCATGATGAAACCTGCAGCTTGTAACTTTGCAATCTCTTCGCCGATTGCTCTTCTCTTGTCCTCAGAAAAACGTCTCAGGGGTTGTTTGACCGGCTTCGAGCCTGGCCGAATGTGCAGCTTGTGCTCGGCGAGTTCTCTCTGAACACCAGGCATGTCCTGTGGAGACCATGCAAAGATGTCCCGATTCTCACGGAGAAACTCGACGAGCTCGCTTTCCTATTTGTCGCTAAGTCCAGCTCCGACCACAACAAACTTGGTCGAGTCGGAGGGATCTAGAGCGATTTTCTTGCTGTCCTTGGCCGATTGAAAAGCCGATTCCTCATCTGCTCTCTTTGCTGGGCCAACCGGCAGTGGATTCTTGCTCTGCGCTTGCGCCATTGCAATCACCTTGCCGAGCTGACGCTTCTCTGTCTCCACCACTAAGGACTCAGCCACACTGCTGCCAGCGGATGTGCACTCGAGGGACTTCCTGAAGTCTCCGGTGACTGTGATGACGCCGCTTGGCCCCGGGATCTTCATCTTCAGGTATGTCTGCTGTGCATTGATCATGAACTTGGAAAATGCTGGTAATCCCAACAAAGCATGGTATGGACTGCTGAGGTCGGCCACCTCGAACCAAATCGGCTCTCTCCTGAAATTCTCCTCTGTGCCAAAAATGACATCCAACCGAATGCGACCCAAGGGGGTGCAAGACAACCCAGGGACGATCCCGTGGAATGTCGTCCGACTGCGCTCCAAATCCCTCTCTGTAAGTCCTAGCTTGAGCATCGTATTTCGGTACAGGATGTTGATTGTGCTTCCTCCATCAACTAGCACTCTTGAAAACTTGCATGAAAACTTAGGCCCTGCGACCAGAGCATCCACCACCAGCGGATAGTTGCCCGGATTCGGCAAAATGGTGGGGTGATCTGCTCTGTCCCAGGATATCGGACATTCTGACCAGTGCATGAATTGGGGGATCGGTGGCATAGTTGCATTGACTTCCTGAGCTCGGGCTCTCCGACTGCCCTTGTCCGTGGACTCACTGATGAAAATCATGTATGCTGCATCTTGCTGCGGGTACTGGTTCTGCTGCTGAGGTGGTCCTCTGTTCTGTGGTGGTGGTGGTGGTGGTGGTGGTAAAGCTTCTCCCTTTGCTATCCTTCTCACGAAATCACATTGCCGAGTAGTGTGCGCAGACGGCCTCCCAGGCGTACTGTGCAACTTGCATGGTGCATCTAACATGTCCTCAAACGTGTACTTGGGCTTCATCTGCCCTGGAGGTCTCACGTTTGGCCTCATCTTCCGACTGCCTCCTGCAGCCGCTGGGTCTTCCTCGTTCTGAACAGCGGCCACCTGCCGACTGCCAAACTGAGTGTCCGGTTGCTCGTCCTTTCGCTTGCCGTTGTTCTGCTGGTTGTTGTTGTTGTTGTTGTTGCGGTTGTTCTCTCTTCTCTCTTTCCGACTGAGGCCTTGGTTTCCTGTGTCCGACTGCGGAGCCCCTGGTGACTGGATCACACCTCCAACTCCGAGTTGGATAGGGCGCATCGCAGAATCGGACATAGCGAAAGCATTTGCCACCTTCATGAGCTCGGCGAGCGATGTGAAGTCTTTGCGGAGCAGCTTGTGCTTCAGCATTGAATCGGCCAGGCATCCATCAGTGAAGTACTGAATGGCCTGAATCTCATGGACTCCTTCGCATGAATTCTTCAACTTGATCCACCGAGACAGGTAATCTCGGAGGGGCTCGTCCTTGCCTTGCACGCACAAAGCTAACTGCCGAGGGAGGTTGGGCCTTTCATATGTGCTTGTGAAGTTGTGAATGAATGCGGTCGTGAAATCCTCCCAGCAATTCACACTGTCCTTGGGCAAACTATTCAGCCATGTCCGAGCTGAACCCTGCAGCATGAGCGGTGCATAGCGAACTGCCACACGCCGATTGCCTCCCGCAATGCGAACTGCTGTCAGGTAATCGGATAGCCAGTCCTCAGGCTTTACCGAGCCATTGTACTTGGGGGTATCTCTCGGCAGTGTAAAGCCTTTGGGGAACTTCTTTGTTCGAATGCGATGACCGAAACATGCTGGGCCAGCTTCTCCTTCTTCATCTTCCTGGGCCTCCTTCTCCAGGAGCTCAATGCGATGCCTTGCATCATTCTGACCGATTTGGCGAGGGCCAAGTCGGGTGCTGATTGCTGGTCTCGGTGCCGACTGCTGCGGCATGTCATGGCGCCTGCTGTTAACAGCCGGCTCTTCCATTCTTCTGCTTGCTGCTGGGCGATTGCTTCTGACCTTGCTGTCATGCCGAGATGGCGCGGGCTGGTGCCGATTCTGGCGCGACGCATTCGGCCGCTGGCTGGCTCCCGCATTCGGCCTCACAGTTCCTCTTGATGCCTCTGGCTCAGCATTCTGATTGCCCATTTCCGCAAGCCTCTGCTCTTTTGCGGCCGCTATCAGCTCACACATTCGGCGCGACTGTTCGCGTCGCTCATCTCCTTCCAATTCTTCCAGCTCGAGCGCTATCTGCTCGGCGGCTCTCAAATTCTTGTCCGGTGTGCTATATGTTGGCCTCTGGATGAATGCCGACTGCGCTGGCTGCTCCGGTTGCTCCGGCCTTCTCGGACGCTCCGGCTGCCCAGCTCCTGATAGCTGCTGGTGGACTGCTCTTCCCCGGCTTTTCAGGTCTTCCAGGACTGCGGGCTCAATCGGCCGGCGCGGTCCTGCATGCGCTGCGTTGTATTCCCGAGTGATGGCTCCCAGCCGACGCTCCTCAGCCAGCACTTGCTCGGCCCTGCGAGCCAGTGCAAGCCGTGCCGTTTCCAGCTCGGTATGCACTTGCTCCGGGTCACCATTCCTGTTCACGGGTGTGTACAGCACATCCCGCAACGCACTGGTGCCGATTCGCTCTGCTGCATCAGCCACTTCCTTTGCCTTCCTTGCTGCGCTTGCCGGGTCCTGATTGGTCGAGGACGACGCTCCCGCCATCATGACTGCAGCGTGCAGTCGGCCCTCCCCTTGTCCAGGTGCTGCGGCGCAGCCCCTGGTCAAGAGAGGGTCTGTAGCACATGAGAAAACTCGGATGTCTCTTGGATATGCCTCAGGGAAGGCACCGATGAAGAGACGGTGACTTCCCACCTGCAGCGACACCCCGGGCGGCAAGGGAGCTCCTTCCTTGTACCGCGCCGAGTAGTCCACCACATAGTCGATTGCCCCACGCCTTAGAATCAGGCCAGAGGCGTGGCTACCGCCCGATGCAGAGGTTGATCCCGTCCGGATCTTGACTCCAGTCGACACCTCGGTCTGCCCCACGGTGGGCGCCAACTGTCGTCGATATGTGACGGCAGATGCCATGGGGATGGCTAAAGTGAGGGGAAGACACGAGGGAGAGAATGTCGATGGTGCCGGAATCGGGTTGGGCACAAGCACGGTGAAGACACCACGATGTACCCAGGTTCGGGGCTCTCCGGAGAGATAACACCCCTACTCCTGCCTGTCTCTTGTATATCAATGGAGTGGCTACAATAACTGCTCTTCTACCTTCTCAGGGGAAGGAGTGCACCGCCGCCGTGGGCAAGGTCCTCTCCCGCTTCCCTGAGGAGTAACTACGAGCAGTGAATGAATTGAAAGAAGAAAGAGTTAATCAGATCTCAGGTGTGGCGTTGTCGTCGTCCCTCGCGCAGGAGGGGTACCCTGGCTCTTATAGTGTGAGTCCAGGGTACTATGGTAACTTCAATGCCTAACGGGCCCAGCTGTCATCCTCTAATCGGCCTGGGCCCACCGACTGCTCCTATCCGGGTGATCCGGAGCCTACGAGCGGCGGCCCATGCTGCTACCTTGTAGGGTCTAGTGATGAACAGTGGAGCTATGAGGTACGGTCTTGTCGGCTTGTCCGCGGAATCGGCGGAGAGGTCGACATCGTATCTCCCGGAAATCCTCGATGTGACTTGGCCTTCCTGCCACCCAGATATCTCGGGATATGGCATTTATGACCTCGTAATCATACCCCCGACTGGGTGTCAGGTAGCTCCGATTGCGCCTGGACCGACTGGTGGTTCCTGGGTAAGGTCGATTGCTCTGGGCAATCGGTCTTCTAGGAAACGACCTCGGTCCAGCAGCAGGCCAATCGGACGATCGTCTTCAATGAACAAAAGGGTGGACCGATTGCGCCTGGGCCGACTGCCGGCACTTGGTATGGTCGATTGCCTTAGAGCAATCGGCCGTACCTCTGCCTAGCTCGGCCCAGCTGCAGCCCAATCGGCCCATCCTTGTCTTGAAAGCTTGCTTCCGCTTGGGTTAGCCTACCCGGGTACCAATCCCCCGACAGTAGCCCCTAAAGCTGTAAAGGTCCCACAGTCACTTGACCGCGGGGCCTTTGCAGTTTTTCAATTTGTCTTGAGGTTTTCCGACTGCTATGGCCTCTTCGAGTGCGTCATTCCGAGTTCGTTGGCCGATTCGATTATGTTCAATTGAATCAAACAAAATGTGGTAAAATAACAAACATACAAAAATTCAACTAGGATGGAACACTTGTAAGGTGGTGATAGTGTATCGGCCGGTTGATGACGAAAAGTTGAAACGAGCGGGCGCGAAGCGTGGAGATGATTGATAAAGCTTTGGGTATAGCTTTTTTTAGGGTTTATGACCGTAGTGGGATCCCCACTGCCTCTACATTGAATATGATACTTCCTCCGATCCATAATAATTGTCGCTCATTTAGTACAAAGTTTGTACTATCATAGTATAAAATGAGCGACATTTATTATGAATAGGAGGAAGCAATAAAGTTATATCGTTTGGCAATACATCCAAGAGAAACCCGGTCGGTTCCTCATTCCACTTTATATTTCTAGTGGATTCAACTAAACTTCGGGTATAGTTAAGATACCGAACAACCGATGAAGAGTTGATCCGAACTGGTTCCGAACGAATCAATCGTTACGGGGAGGTGCCGATTAATACTTCCTCCGTATCTTTTTACTCCGCATATAAGATTTGGTCAAAGTCAAGCTTGATAAAGTTTGACAATTTTTATAGAAAAATCTATTAACATCCACAATATGAAACCAATATCATTAGAAGCATCATGATATTAGTTTTTATATGATATAACTTCTATGTTACGGATGTTGATACTTTTTAATATAAATTTGGTCAAACTTTATCAAATTTGATTTTGACCAAATCTTATATACGAAGTAAAAAGAAACGGAGGAAGTACTAAAATAAAACTACGTAATACTTTACTAATTCGATTACAGAGGATCGGCTAATTTAGCCATAACCGCCAACGAGAGCGTCGCGTCTCGATTACGTACGCAGTGCAGTGGCCTGACCGGCCAATCGGTTGTCGATGAGATAAGTATACAGTATCGGTCACACATGTGATCGGCAGGTCCATTCCAAACCGCTGCTGATGTAGTAAAGCCCTATCTCGTTCCTAAAAGGGCATGAACTCGGGCCCCGGCCACGACGAAATCATCGAGAAACGACGGCAAAACGATGGAACGCGGGGCACCATCCTACGCTACGCGATCGCTCGCTACGTGGCCTCAGCTGTGCGTGCCTACCTAATCCGTGCTGCATCGGGCTGTACACCGCCGCTGTTTAAGCCGTATGGCGCGCGAGGTACAGTAGAGGTCCCGGTGGGAGGATGAGCGGTGGCGGTCGGAGAGCCGGCCATTCGTCCGTCGTGGAGCTCTTTTTTTTTTTTTGAACACATCCGTCGTGGAGCTCGAGCACTCGAACGCAGACAGAACGGGTGAGTCTGAATCGTAACCTTTGGGTGGGAACTGAACTGCAAGGGTCGACAGCTATCAGCCATGCACGCCACCGCTCTTCTGACATGCGTCGTTGCGAACCGAACCCTCCGGCGAGGAGAGTCCCCACTCCAAAGCTTCCAATAACTCACCGGCGCAGGGGCAGGTGTGTAGCCGCGTCAAGTCTTGGGCGTTTAAATTAGCCGGACTGCCGGACCGTTCATGGAGAGTTGGAAAGTACTCCCGTCACGTCCACCTATAAACCTGGCAATCAACGCTGGCAACGGCATGCATCTATTCCGTGTGTACGTGAAGACACAGAAGTGTAAATTCAGGAATGCGAAATGAGAACAGCACAGCTTCCCTTTCCTCCTCTCCTCCGTCTTTGTTTTCTTCTCCGTAGTAGGAGTAAAAGAAAGGGTCTGTCTAAGGCTCATGTACATGTGACATAGTTATGTCACATGTACTATGATATGGGAAACGATTTGCTCCAACCGGCTGATAACTTGTTGGCGTCAACCGCCTTCTCCATCAACCACGTGTCTAGGTGGAAACCGCTACTGGACCGGCGCGCGTGCGGTCCTGTCATATGTGTTTCCTTCTTTAATTATATACACATAGATAGATGTTCGCAACAAGGTGTTTGTTGCACAACTTTTAAGTGTAACAAGATAGATGTTGCAAATATTTTTTAGTGGCTCAAATTCTTTGCAATAAGGTGTATGTTACAAACTCATTGAACGCAACAAGGATGTTGTTGCAAAAGAGCTTCGCAACAAACAACCTGTTGCAAGAGAATATTTATTTGATATCTCCTGCGCGTACGCATCTTGAATGCTAATCGAACGACAGTTAAACCGGCGGATCCTTTTAAAAGATCAGCCGGCGGACGCGTAACACTGCCCTTATGATATTATCACAAATTAGCCCAATAAAACTAGCTTTAATTATTTGTTTGTTCAGTTTTTTGTTTGTTTTTCGCACAGCAAAAAGGCCGCCCGGTAAGCAGCCCGAGAATTATCGTTCGCCCAATTTTTAAGGTGCGCAATAGGCCGGCCCAATTGTGCAGAAGGCCACAACATCGTATTTTTTATTTTTTTTCACGTTTTTTGTTCGTATTTTACAATAATATCAATAAATGTATTTTTTCATGTATGCAAAATTTATGTTATGTATGAAACAATTTATTATGTTATTTAATCAATGTTAATCAAGAATTTTGAAGAAAATTAAACATGTATGGAATTTGCTTATCATATATAAGAAAATTGTATATTACATATTCAATTATTTATGAAACAATGTTGATTAGGTATTAAAATTTAATAATTGTATATGGAATTGTTTTTTATAATATATTAAAATTTCTAATCATGTACTCCCTCCGTTCCAAAATAACTGACTCAACTTTGTACTAGCTCTAGTATAAATTTGTACTAAGGCTACGACAGTTATTTTGGAACGGAGGGAATATTAAAAATTGTTAAACCATATATGAATAAAATATTGATCGCATATTTATAAAGCATATAGAAAAATTATATAATTTGTATTAAAAAATATTGACCATCTATTTAATAAATGTTGATAAAAAAATATTGATCTTGTATTTAAAACATTTAAGCATGCATGAAAAATATTAAATATCTATGGTGGACAAATAAAAATATGAAAAATACAAAATAAATAAATAAGAACCCAGTTTCGACTCGTTGGTGGACTTGTAACTGAGAAAATAATAGTCGAACCTAGTTGTGACTTGTTTGTGGACATGCAACTGAAAAAAAGTGAAACCCAGTTGCGACTCGTTGGTGAACTTGCAACTGAGAAAAAAATAATCGTACCCAGTTGCGACTCGTTTGTTGACATGCAACTGAAAAAAAAGTGAAACTCAGTTGCGACTCATTGATAACTTGCAACTGAGAAGAAGAAAAAATTAAACGCAGTTGCGACTCGTTGATGGACACGTAATTGTAAAAAAGCCGGACCCAATTGCGACTCGTTGGTGAACTTGCAACTGAGAAAAAATAGTCGAAACGAATTGCGACTCGTTGGTTGACTTGCAACTAAGAAAAAAATAGTAGAACCCAGTTGCGACTTGTTTGTGGACATGCAACTGAAAAATAAAGTGAAACCCAGTTGCGACTCATTGGTTAACTTGCAACTGAGAAAAAAAATTAAACCAGTTGCGACTCGTTGGTGGAGATGTAACTGAAAAAAAAGTCGAACCCAATTGCGACTCGTTGGTGGACTTGCAAATGGAACAAAATAGTCGAACCCAGTTGCGACTCGTTGGTGGACTTGTAACTGAGAAAAAAAGGTCGAACCTAGTTGCGACTCGTTGATGGACTTGCAACTGAGAAAAAAAATTCAAACCCAGTTGCGACTTATTGATGAACTTGAAATGAGAAAAAAAAAGTTGGACCCAGTTATAGCTCGTTGGTGGACATGCAACTAAAAAAAGATGAACCCAGTTGCGACTCGTTAGTGGACTCGCAACTGAGAAAAAAAATCGAACCCAGTTGCGACTCGTTGGTGGATATGCAACTGGAAAATAAATAAAGCCAGTTGCGACTCGTTGATGGACTTGCAATTAGGAAAAAAAGTCAAACCCAGTTGCGACTCATTGGTGAACTTGCAACTGAGAAAAAAAAGTTGGACCCAGTTGTGACTCGTTGATGGACATGCAACTAGAAAATAAGACGAGTCGATGAGCGACTTGCAACTGCGTAGATGGAAAAATAATCGAATTGCGAAAAGATGAGTGATTTGCAACTGGGTTCACAAATTTTTTTGGTTACGTATCGATGAACAATTTGCAACTGAATTTTGCAAGAAAAGAAAACAAAAAACAAAAAAATGTAAAAAGAAGAAAATAAAACAGATAACCGAAAAAAAGACGAACCTAGTTGCGAATCGTTGGTGGACCTGCAACTGAGAAAAAAAGTTAGACTCACATGCGACTCGTTGATGGACATGCAACTAGAAAAAAAGACGAGTCGATGAGCGACTTGCAACTGCGTTGATGGAAAAATAATCGAATTGCGAAAAGATGAGCGATTTGCAATTGGGTTCACAAAAAATTCTGGTTACGTATCGATGAACAATTTGCAACTGAATTTTGCAAGAAAAGAAAACAAAAAAATGTAAAAAGGAGAAAATAAAACAGAAAGTTTTTAAAAAATCATGAATTTTAGAAAATGTTGAGCCCAGTTGCAAGTCGATGATGGACTTGCAACTGATACAGGAAAAAAAGTCAAGCTAGTTGCGAATCAGTGGTGTGCTTGCAACTGGGTGAAAAAAAAGACGAGCCCAGTTGCGAGTCGACGATGGATTTGCAACTGGGCGGAAAAAGTCGATGGTGGGAGTTGCATCTAGAGGGAGAAAAAAGATTAGTCTGGTTGCGAGTCGATTGAGGACTTTCAACTGGGACGGAAAAAAATGTCAAGGCCAGTTGCAAGTCGATGGTTAACTTGCAACTGGAAGGCAAAAAAATTGATTATGAAAATTTCAACTGTGAAAAAAAAAGATTAGAGTCAGTTGCAAGTCGATAGTGAACATGCAACTTAGACGAAAGAAAATTGGGTTCAATTGGTTGTCGGTGATGGACTTGCAACATGAGTAAAAAATGATATTAGAAATTAACGACAGATGCAGATTTTTTTGACTATTTATTGTTTATACCACCCTCAAGTAATAAAAACATAAAAACAAAACTGCAAAATTGTCTCATCTACAAAAATACGTGTAAAAAATGGTACGTGATTTTCTGCTTCGTTTTCATCATCGAAAATTCTCAACAAAGAATGAAAAAGATTAAAAAGTATATTCCTATGAAAAAAAGAAGGAAATAAATCTGCTTTTTAGGGGCAGAAAAAAGAATTAAATCTGAATTTTCTGGGGTAGAAATAAATCTGCTGATGTGACGAAAGGGAAAACAGTTCGTCAACCGTCCGTAACCTCCTCGTCACGATTCAATGTGGCTCAGCACCCAACAACACGGTAGCAAAAAGGAAAAAAGAAAAAACTGTTCAGCCCCATAACGTCAGTGCGCGGGCCAAACTGGGCTAGATTGCGTGGCATGATAAAAAAAAATACAATCAGATCTAACGGTTCTAGACATACATGTGACATAGTTAAAACACATGTACATGTGTTATAGCAAATCCGAGAAAGAAATATCTTGGCTGGCCGGGGATATCGGATCAGATTCCGTTCATGCATGCACTCGTTCAGGGCAGCACAGCGGCTGGGGAGACAGAGCTGCATGGGAGCAGCAGTACGTGATGGCAGTATGAACTGTGCGTTCGCGCGGGAATGTTTGAGAGATGGAATAGGCCGGCCATGCCCTTATTAAACAGGGCGCGCACGGACAAAAAACACAATGCAGTAGTAAATCATACGGTCAAATGTCCCGCATGGATCCCGGTTTCTTTAAACGGAGAAATCGATCCGATCCCCATCATGCAGGCTGCTGCACTCTGGACTCTGAAGCGACCTCACGTGAACTACAGAGTAGCACATGTATTGTTTGGACTTTGGACCTCACTCTGGCATGATCAAGCGCGGCGAGCGGTGCGTTCCAAATTCAGTCTTGTAGTAGTAACAGGGAGCCAACACATACGTGTCTCCTCCAAAACATCTCATCCCACAAGATGTTTTTTCTAATATACTGTTTATGTACATCAAAATCTACTAATTGAACATGTCAAGAAAAACATCTAGTAATACAAAAAGATACAGTACTAAAATAAACAGAGAAAAAGGAGGATGCTGCAACTAATTTTGCCGATACTATGTCTATGCTAGATCAAGGAGAAGGAGGCATTCCAACGTTGGCACCCTCCTAGACGAATTAGCAGACGTGTTCCCCATGCTCCTCCATGCATGCTGCAGCATTCCATCCATCCAAGCCTGCCTCACTTTGCACGCCCAGGAGAAGCCCAAGACATGGAAAATTGGGCCCGAAAATCCCAGCGCCGAACCACCAAGAAAGATGTCAGCTTCGGGGCTATCCATTATCGTCATCTGACTCGAGGAGACGGGAGGCTGCTCCGGGCGCCGTCGGTCCCGGACCTCGGCCGCGGCGACTGCCGGTGGTGCCCGTGGTGCGCGCTCCGACCGGCGCTCCTGGACGACGCGCTGCTGGCCCTGTCGTCCTCCTCCGGCGACGCGCGGCGGTGGCGCGGCCGCATCCGCTCGACCTCCTCGAGCACCGTGACGACGTCGGCCATGGAGGGCCGGTTCTTGGGGTCGCCGGCGAGGCACCCGAGCGTGAGCTGCGCCGCCCGCAGCGCGGCCTTGGACGGGTACTGCCCCTCCAGCCTCGGGTCCAGTATGCGGGCCAGCTTCCGCCGGTCCGCCAGGTACGGCTTGGCCCAGTCCACCAGGTTCAGCTGCTGCGCGGGCCGGGCCGTGTCGAGCGCCCGCAGGCCCGTCAGCATCTCCAGCAGCACCACGCCGAAGCCGTACACGTCGCTCTTCACGTACAGGTGGCCCGTCGCCACGTACTCCGGCGCCGCGTAGCCGTACGTGCCCATGATCCGCGTCGTGATGTGGCTGTCGCCGCCGGTCGGCCCGTTCCTCGCCAGACCGAAGTCGGACAGCTTCGCGTTGTAGTTCTGCAACACGATGATGAGCGGGCACAGATAAGTTTTAAATTCTGCACTTGAAGTGAACTCTGCCTTTTCATTTCATGGTGTGTTTTTGGAGAGGCGTCGCGCGTACCGTGTCGAGGAGGATGTTTGAAGCCTTGAAGTCTCGGTAGATGACGTGCTTCTCCGACGAGTGTAGGAAGGCGAGGCCGCGCGCGGCGTCGATGGCGATCCGGAGCCGCAGACCCCATGGGATGGGCTGCACAGATCCACCTTCTGTTACAAAGAAGAAAATGCATGTTTAGTTTCACTTTCTCGGCTCATTTTAAGCTGTGCATTTTTCAAACTTCACCCATCAAAGTGTATTTGATAAAAATGGAGGTTTCACACTTTCATTAACCAACAAAGTTCATATGTACATGGGTCTGTACTGTCCATGGCTTAGCAGTTGTTGTGCTCTGAATCTAGGCTGCAAATCAGGTATTCCCTTCGTTCTTGTTTACATGGCTTATATCAACCTACATCCGTTGCTAATATCTTTGGCAATTGGCTTAACGGGATAGATAATAAGCTTAAAACCATTCTTAGGGTAGGAGCGCTTGCCGTAATATGTGCACGACTGAAAGGGGTGGAGAGGGATATTTTTATCCAACATGGGTGGCCGCGTGATCTACGCATAGAGCTACCTTGACTGACGATAGTTCTTCAGTTGTAACTTGTCGTACGCTCTTTTATTTTTTCTTTTGGTGACTTGCGGCTGTGTGCATCTCAGCTATGCAGAGGCCGGGTGTACTTGCTTAAACCTTTTGAGTAATAAAACCCTTTATCCAAAAAAATCAGTCTCCTCATATTTTGAGTGAAATTTTGACCATCTATTTGATTTTAAAAATAATACAAAAATAATGTTGTTCAGTTTATATTTGAAAGAGATTTTCAATGGTATAATTTATGTTATTTATACTTTACCTTTTCTTACTCTAAATCTATGGCCAAATTTTAGCCTAAAATAAGAGAGGCCTAATGGAGAAAGTAGCAAGTTGTCTTCAACTGATTTTTTTGGTTATATCTTTATCGGGCCTGGCCATTTTACCTTTCAACAGAGTAAGTGTTTTGAGATTTAATGGAAAAAAAATCTTGAATTTCCAAATATTTTACTGCAATATCGTAATTCATAGGAAAAAATCACTGCAAAAATCATAGAAAATATCACTGTACAATAACTTGTACGAAGCTTGTGATTTTTTTGGAGGGGGGGGCGGGGGCGGGCTTGTCATTCATAGGAGTGTTCCATCATCTATTGTAAATGTTGCACTAGATCGAATCAATATTGCACTAACTGATGAAAAAATGGACATTGAAAAATAAGCATTGAAACACTATTTTGTACACAACACTGCGGAGACATTACAATTAAACGTAAACATCTATGACGGAAACAAAGCATTTTCATCTGTAATCTTGTTTTACATGCCTAAGCAAGGTTAAATTAGTGGTTCAAAGTCTTCTAAATATGGAGGGAAATACTGATGTCCACAAGCCTATTTTCTACGTAGATTTTTTAGAGAAAGCCTACAACTGGGACAAGTGGGCTTTGGGCGTACGGTACGGCACCTTCTTTTGTCTGTGGGCCTTCGGATCCTAATCACCGTCTATGGGACCGGGTCCTGCATGCCCAGACCCCCACGTTTTGTCATGTCATGTCGTTATACTATGGGTTGGCCCTATCGACGAAACAATCTTACAGAAATAGTTTTTCGTCACTTTCGTGAATCGTCATGACAATTCCACCACTATTTTAATATCTGGCTTATTATTATGGGAGTGGACCATCGCATCACACACTTACGTGGTTGACATGGACAATCCGAGATCGTTGTCAGAAGAGGTCAACCCAATCAACATCAACATCAAACCAGAGGGAGTGAAGAAGTTGCAAAGAAACAGACATGAAAAACAACAGTAATTGCAGGAAAATTGCACTCACTTCTGAAGAGGTGGTTCTCCAGGCTGCCCTTGGCCATGAACTCGTAGACGAGCAGCAGCTCCCTGTCCTCCAGGCAGTACCCCAGCAGCCTCACCAGGTTCGGGTGCGATATCCTCCCCAGGAAGTTCACCTCGCACTGCCACAAAATTTTCCATCAGATCTCTTTCAGCCAGAAATGTGAGCCAGGACGGCAGAAGCAATTTACTATGTCTCACGTGAGGTGGGTGGTATCTGGTATGGTCAGTTCGTATTATACTGTGTAAAAGTGTATGAGCATCAGAAAGCGATCGCATGGCCATGTGAACGCGGGGCGTGGAACAGGCGCCACGGCCGTCAATTATTGGTGCGAGTAACCAATTTTGTAAGCTCAAACTAGTAGTAGCAGAAAGCATATCCTCTGAGCTTTTCCAGGCCGGATTTGTCAAGAAAATGGACCCGCTGAATCGCGTGCGCCATTTTCTTTCTTTCACTTCTCATCTGAGACCTCAAATCAATGACGATGGATGTGATGTGATCACGTACCTGCCATTCTTCGAGGCCCTGGACGCTCTCCTGGTTGAGCTTCTTGACGGCGATGACCATGCCGGTGCCGCTGCGCGCCGGGTTCATGGTCTTCTCGTCCACCCACCCCTTGTACACCTGCCCGAACCCGCCCTCGCCCAGCAACGTGTCCGGCTTGAAGTTCCTCGTCGCCGCCCGCAGCTCCGCGAACGTGAAGATGCGCAGGTTCGGCGCCTCCAGGATCGTCCCCTCCGCCTCCTCCCCGCCGCCGCCGCCGCCGCCGCCTGCCGAGGTGCTAGCGCTGGTGCTTCTGGTGGTGGTGAAGCTGCTCATGGACGAGCCGGGGGACCTCCCGGCGACGTGGGCGGCCTTGGGTGCCGCCATGGGAGGAGGGCCGCGGCTCGCAATCGCTGATGATGCCAACAAGAGATTAAATGAGCAAAGCGAATCTCAAGGTGGAAAGCCAACGGTTTCCACGAATTCCGGCAAGATTTCAGGATGGTGCCAAAGAGAAACGGCTGCGAAATGGCATACCTTGGGCTTGGGGCCGTCCATGGCCGTGGTGGCCCGGCGGCTTGACGGCCTCCACCTCGGCCTCCTCGGAGCCGAAGCAGTTCCCCATGGAAGCGAAGCAACCGCAGAAACCTCAATGGAATCTCGTCTCGGTGTGATGGTATCTTCTTCTGAAGCTCGAGAGAGTCCACGGCTAACAGATGCTGCTCCGCCTCAGAGTTCAGATATAAAAAGGCTCGCTCTGCCCGTGCGGAAGCCGAGGCTTACGCGTTATGGAAGACCTTGCCGATGGTGGCGTTGTCGTCTCCGCGATTCTCTAAGACGGCAGTGTTAAAAGTTGCTAGCTAATCTAATCTCTAATCCATCTGCGTGTCCGCTTTGTGAGTTTTGATTCGATTCTCGCGGCCTAAATAAAGCGCGCAGCCGAATGAACGAAATAGCCTATGCGTTTACTTTGGGGCAGGTCAACTCAAACCGGACGTTGGCGTTGGCGTTGGCTCCCCGTTAACCATCAAGGAAATGAAGGACCCGTCGTCGATCGGTGTCTGTCTCTGCTCGACGTGCTTCCGGGCAAGTTGCATTGGGGGAGGAAAGTGATCTTGGCGGAGAGGGTGACGGGTGATGCATTTTCAGCGCGAGAAATCTCAGCGGAGTAAGAGCAGCTCTGACAGATACTACTTTAAAACACGTTGAATCTTAAAATAATTAGAGGTTTACAGTTTCACACGAAAAAAAATAATCCGAATAGAATTTTTATCCATCACCGATCCTCAAAAATAATTAAGGGGCACGAAAAAATCACCCTCCGACACATAGAAACAAGGGTTACGAAGTCGATCCGACGGTATCCTGTATTTCTCACCAGATTTGGCGAGACGAACATTTTCATCCAGCCATTCCCGCTTTCCTTTCAGCCGCCGTCGCCCTTTCTTCCTCCGCTCGCTCTCGCCGCTAGTCGCCGCCGCCGATCATCCCCATGGATGCCTCCAAGTCAATGCTCGTCACCGTCAATGCCGTGGAGACGCGGTCGACCACACCAATCCTTCAAGCAGCGGGTGCCGGTGTCGGGGGCATCCTCCACCAACCTCCCCCGCTAGCGGCTAGACAACGTCCGAGGCGTTCCTGAAGTCGTAGCCGCCGCCAGCAAGGTACGCTCTCCCGCAGCCGCCCCTCCGCTCTAGTTCCCGCCGACACCGGCTCGACCGCGCCGGTGAAGAAGCCATGGGTGAAACGTAAGAGACCGGCCACAAAGCCGCCTCGGAGCACCACCACGACTGTTTAATGGCCATGTTGGTGTTTCGGCAAGTGGTGGCGGTGGTTTGGCGAGTGATGGTGGCTATGGTGGCGGTGAAGAGTTCAACTTGTGAGATGATGGATGAATGATGATGGTGATGAACTTTTGAATGAGTTGTATTTTGGATCATATCTTTTGGATGTTGTGAACTATGTTTAATGGTGATCTGAGAGCTGTTGTGGTTTGAATTTGTTTAAAAAAAATTATGATCGATTGCGTAGATTGATTTTATGATTTGAGGGTTGCGTGCCGAACAGAACCAGCAAACCAGAGCTGAAATTCTGTTTTACTGATCGGGTTTGCGAGATTTGCTCGATCGCAGTTAGATCTTTAAAACACACTTTTTTTATCCTTATCGTGATTTTATATGATCTTGTAGAGATGCTTTGATGGCGGCGAGGCTGGGTTTTCACCGGACATGCTGCCTTGACCGGGATCGACCGGTCCCGCCGGAGACGGGCTGAGAATTCGCCGGTGCGTGAACGTGTGGCGGGAGAAATCTGTACGAGTAATGGCGGCGAGGCCGGGTTTTGTTTCACCGGACATGCTGCCTTGACGGGGATCGATCGGTCCGGCCGGAGACCAACCAGGCTGAGAGAGAGAGAGAGACAGAGAGAGATAATTCGCCGGTGCTTGAACGTGTGCGGGTCAGCCCGGAAATGGGCATCGTGCTGTGCTTCCGCTCCGGTCTGTTAGGCGACCTGTACAAGACAAGATTGAGCTGAAAACTCCATGTTGTTAATTAGGTATATTTAGGTATTTGTACACATGAAACCATGTTGCGATTATCTGTCGCGATTGCGAGCGCGACCCGCGCTGCACTGCACCACACATGTTTGCAGTTCTGCCGTTGCTTGGCCGCCGGCGCCGTGCCTAACCTGACACGGTAACACACATATGTACTCCATATTGACACAAAATCCGTTTGAAGAGCCATGAGAGTATCTCCTCAGTAGCTAGTTAATCTTGGACCGGATCGAAGCCTACCCCCACTAATCAAATCAGGCCAAGGTCAGACTTACTAATTCTTCTTCCATCGGGTTAACTGAGGGACCCAGATTTGGACACCAAGCCTCAAGTTCATTGGACCTCATGCAGCAAGAAGTCTGTCGCTAAAGTGCAGGCCTTTGACAAAGCGGAGATAAAGTGCGCCGTTTTATATTTGACAAAAGCAAAGTGGTTTGGTAAATGGCTTGATCAGATGGGATTCTAATTCTTGCCATCGTCGTTCATCTAGCCGATCTGTGCCCAGACTGTATAAAAGAATTACTGAAGCATTGACCTCGCCGGTTGACTCGTTACGTGTCTCGTTCACATCGTTTGACAGCCGATGAGCTGCGAAGTCCCGAGGTACGTATGTGTCATGTCCATTTTTACTTTATTATTGCGGGGATCGTACCTTTACGCGCGGAGATCTCTCACTACGCGCTTCCGTTTTGCGTCAGACCAACCAAACACACGGTTTTGTGCTGCAGAGAGAGATGTTTTGTTACTTTTTGTGGAACGACAGTGTCTGATTAATGAGTACTTGCTGTTCTCCAAGCAGGGCGCACTGGTGGTGCCTATGATGTGTCTGAATGTGACATTTCAACTTTCGGGGAAAAGGTTAATCGGATAGTGTTTGATTGGGCAAAAGCGCAAAAGTACGAGTGAATTTGTGTTTTGGACTCACATGTCTGAAGCTTGTCGCAGAAAAACGATGTCGCGTCGTCTCACGAATTCAGTGCTACCACATCCTATCAAGATCTGCAACAATTACAAATGGGCGTAAATAGTACTAGTGCGGGTGATTAAATAAATTGTCATGATTGTTTGTATTCTTCAGAAATAATTTTTATTTAACACAAGAAGGTGACATCATTACAGAAATACGCATTGCTGCGGGAACTAATGCGAAAACATTGCAATAAAATGTACAAAGTATTGCTATAAAATATCTAAAACAAATGAAAAACAAATGTAATCTAAAAGACATAAAGGGTATAAAAAATGATTAATATTCGTGAATTAAAGATGTGGTAGTGCAACACGCACACAGTAATGCAAAAAACATGTAATTTGTGATATGCATGCATGTATGTCCTTTGCTTATGTGGTATGGTTGCATGTTAAAAAAAATATAGGTGGTAGATTGTAGAGTGGCTATTTAGGTATAGAAGATAACTTAGCTTTGCACAGTTTGTATTGACTTTGTATGTTACTTATGCTAGAAAAATTAATTTTGAAATTATTATAGACATCTATTGAGATCCAGTAAGATACACCCATGTACTATAACTTCATCCTTTTTAAATATCTTTTGTGGAGAGATTGAAGGTCATCTATCAAATAGAATTAGTAGAATTTGTTTATACAACAATGAAAAAAAATAGGTAAGTTCATCAACACTATTTTCTTTCTACTTTCATCGGTAGCATGCCGTAAGATAAACTAGTTGTCACTTTTGGGCGTCTGTCTTATATGAGCTACCTTATCAAAACCAATGTACTATAACTTGATCCTTTTTTAATATCTTTTGTGGAGAGATTGAAGGTCATCTATCAAATAGAATCAGTCCTTATGAGAATTTGTTTATACAAGAATGAAAAAAAATATAGGTAAGTTCATCAACACTATTTTCTTTCTACTTTTACCGGCAGCATGCCCACTTTTGGGCGTCCGTTTTACATGAGCTACCTTATCAAAACCAAAAAGCTTGTAGAAGCAAATTTTGAGAAGTCGTTGATGTAGGCCAGAAGAGGATGATGGTTGCGAAGAAAATGGATCGACATCCTGGAGAAGATCACACTAGGGATATCCAGTAGATAATCCCAACACTAGTTAGACAAAGGAAGAGACATACCTCATAGGTTCCTTGATGGAGTCGAAAAGGACCGAGATGGAGAGGGGGGGGGGGGGGGGGGTGAATAGAAAATTATACATTTTAATAAATTATTAGTAAATTTAGAAAAAAACGGACTATAAGAGTGAGTATAAATAATGTGTCAAGGTGAGTACCATAAGCACAATAAGATGGATACAATGGTGAGAAGAAATGATCAATGCAATATAATAAAATCAATGCAAGGTCAAGTGATCAAAATAAATAATAAGTAAAAAACTAGGGTAAAGTATAACCACAACTCAGGAGACATAAATGTATTCATATGTTCACTTTTAGATGAAAAAACTACTTCTGGATCTTGAATTAATAAAATAGAAAGGTGATTTTTTTCCAAAATTTAATTTTTTAAATAAGGAATAGAGCATGTATATATCTAAACAACCTTTTCTTAAATCTAAGCAACCTTTGGTAAATCCAAGCAAACTTTTAATAAACCTAAGCAACCTTTTCGTAAGTACAATCTAACTTTTTGAAAATTCAAACAACCTTCCAATGGGACTCTTGTTTAGGTAAAAGAAAATTAGTAAAAAGGTTTTTTCTTGATTTTTTTATAGAAACCATTAGAAGTCTTACATCACAACAACGCTCACACACTCAAAATCATTTGATACAGAGATCTTGCCAAGCCAGCCTCAACACGATAATATGTAGGGGTTCTGTTCTTGGACGATGAGAGATGTATTAGAGGGTAAGGACAACCCCAAGGGCGCGATCCAAATAGATCCAGATTTGGTTCGCTTTTTGTTCATTTAGGTCGCTAAATGGATTGATGTTCAGCCCCTGCTCGACTTCACTAGGCCGCCACACCAACGGGGGACGGCGCATTTGGGTAGGGGGCAATTTTTAGTCCCATCTCACATAGAATCGTTGTCCGTATTGGTATTATAGTAAAGTCATAAACGGTCTCTCTTCTGGAGAGCTTTGCTAGGATGGTACTATATCTTTCATGGGGGTGAATGCTCTGAAATTTAGATCCGTTAACCTCCATACAAAACATGTATATCACCCTAGCATAGCTCCTCGCGGGAGCGGCCATTACTATTTTTATTGTTATTTTTTTATAGACATTTGGTTAGTGGACCAATTTTTAGTTTCACCTCGCCGCCGAAGGGCCTCGCCGAGGTGTTTATAAGGGGGCGATATAAAATTTTTGTCCACATTAGTAATATAGCAAAACCAAAAACGTATGCTCGTGTGAATTCCTTTGGATGATAGATATCACCTAGTGGGGACTCCTCACGTTAGTGGACATCACTGCCTTAACTATAAAATTTTTTGTACGTTATGACTTTTTCATATGCACATAAATTGATCATTTCAATACACCGAATGCATATTGTAGCACACATAGTTCATAAAACAACACATACAAACCATATATTATACAACGAGAAGGAGCCTTGTGGGGCGTCGTGCAGTAGCGGCGGCGACGACAATGACGATGACAATGGCGACACACTGGGAAGGTCGAAGCGCGGGGGGTGATGCTTGTGACGCAGACATGCAGGTCAAGGAAGGACAAGGAGGCACAATCAAGACATTTGCTGCGTGTTCACACGGATTTAAATCCGCAACAAATTTGAAGTGGAAATAGGTCTCGGTGAACCAGAAAACGAACAACGATCCATCTAAATCACCTCGTCTGATGACGTTTTTTATCCACGAGAATTCAAAAGAAAGCCGACGGAGCAAATGGAGACATTTGGGTCTTTCCGATTGAAGTTTTTTTTACGTTCTTTTCAATCGAAGTTGTTTTTTTGGACGTTCTTTCTGATTGAAGTTTTTTTTATTTTAGGAACACAGTACAACTTTGACGCTCACATACACGAGTATACAATCATCCCTATGACGCACACACGCACATCCTACCCCTATGAGCATCTTCGCAATACTGAGCCGGTACATCATTTTGAGATTAACGAAGTCACCACCTCGTCTTCGACGGGAAGGTCTCCTCTCACTGAAAGCGCATCACCGTAAGCCCTGGAATAAATCCAGGAAAATGCTAGCACCATTGTCAAATCTGGGATTTAAACTCTGGTGGGCTGGGATATAAGCATCCACCTAACCAACTCAACTACAGACTGATTCGCCTTTCCGATTGAAGTTGCCCAGATATCATCATATCACCAAAGCGTGATGCATGCGCTTGCGTCCGCATGGCTGACCCGAGCACACAAGTCTCCTTGGTGTGGTACCGTGAGCGAGTCGATCTGAACGGGTGGTGGACTCGTGGTGCCTTGTATGGTGTCTTGTTGCTTCCTTGGCATTAACGCGCCAGCTGCAGCTGGTCCATGGACGCGTCGAGCGGCTGTCTCATGGGCCCATCCCGTCTGTGGATTAAAACAATTTGTCGCAGTAGAGGGAGTAGTGTTTTTTATTGGAAAAGTATGTCTTGCAGTTTCGGTCATTATTCGGCGTCTTCTGCGGGTTAAAGCCGCTGCAGTTTTTCTGGCCGTAAACTTAAAACTGTTGCATTATATTGGAGTGCTTTATTTGCAGTGTTTCAGTTTCAGGCGTGTTCTCGGGAGCAGGAATTGTTTTGGATGAGTATGTCATATCTTTCCAAAAGAAAGAAAGTCAGGCATTTCCAGTACTCGTTGATGATATAATTTTATTACCGACGCCAATGAAATAGGAATACAATGGCTTTGGTTCAGCTTTGTCAATCAGATTTTAGAAATCCATAGCCGATCCAAATAGAATTCTACCAAAGCAAACGATTTTTGCTGCCGGATTCCACCAAAGCACAGCCGAAAAATACCTGAGATGTGCTTTCGATTTTTCACAGCAGATTTTCAAAAATCCGCAGCCGAACCAAACAGGCCAATGAGTCCTTTCTTTAGCTATTTCTATAGATATGTGGTGAGACAAATGTGCTCAGAAATCACCATTGTGCATGCACAGAGTTCATAGATCATGATGCACAACACCCTATGTTTTCTTAGGAAGCAGATTAGTCGCTCTGTTTGGATCACACACAAGAAACAATAGTAGCGATTAGCGAATGGTGAATCTTCTCGGAACCTTGAGGTGTTACGGGACCGGTGGGTTACTACTGTGATTATCAGGAAGAAACCAGCCAGAAATTCCTCTGTAACCTACCCTGGTCCAGGCACACCATAAAACTAGCCATGTCCTGAGCCGCCGGGTTATCCAGCTACTCCACCTCTCGCTTTACGAGCGCGGCCAGCGCATTGGTGCCGGTGCTGCTGCTTTCCACGCCTCTTCACCCCGGCTACCCGGAACTTGCAGCTACAAGAACTTGTGCATAACTCTGAACTTACAGTGCAGTTTCTATTTCCTCGTGTTCAGACTGAATCCCAGCTAGTTCAGTTTGCCCGGATTAACGGCCAGAATGTGAACATCAGCACCATCATCATAACACAACACGGTTCGCATAGTTCGAGACGGACACTGACGGCAGAACATGGCTCAGCCATCATCTGTTTACACCAGGCTAAGCTTTAACCGAACAGCTTCGATATATATATGTTACACCTATCATCAAAGAATCAGCTCCCTGCTGTCCAATGAATGGAATCGCCTACTAGTTACACACATGACATGAGAGATCAACGTCAAGTCTCAGAAAGGGGAGGATGGTGGGGCAAATTTTTTGCCCTGTATCTCCTCTTGAAAACGTCCTCCCTGAACAGCTTGGTCTCGGCCATCAGGTCCAGGGCAGGCTTCTGCTGGATGGTCTCCTTCTCCGTCTCCAGCAACCGCTTCCGCTTGGCCAGCGCTCGGATCGCGTCCTCCTTCTCCTCCTGCTTGCGTTTTTCCTTCTCCTGCCGCTGCTTGCGACTCTCCTTCTGCACAGCATCGTTTTCTGGGTCGTCGTCCATCACGTACTGTAATAACAATTGACAAGAGAGTGTTGGTGTCAACAGGTCGGGAGTTGCATACATGATCACACCGCTGCAGACTACGCCCAGTGTTGCCCGGTTATGTTTACCAACAGGAATGAATGGTCAGGTGGAGAGGGACAGAGGGTGCTGCCAGATTTTACCTCGAGATCATTGATCAGCGAGTCGAGGGACTTGATTTTTCGGTGAGGCCAGCGGGGTATCCCATATTGCCTGCATTTCCTCTTGAGTATGCTGACTCCAATCTCCAGAATACTGGACGCTTCTCTGATTGGAAGATGGAAGTACTGGGCTATGTCAACTAGAGTGATACTAGCTATGTGCTGCTTCTTGGCTCTCCGGCGTTTCTCAACATGTGCTGGAAGTTCTGCATCCGACATATGGAGATTGGGGTCAGCATATTGAAGAAAAACTGCAAATCAACAGGGAATGAAGACGCATGAAACACAACACAGGCAGAACAGGACTTCAGATTTCAGAAGGTGCGGTACTTTAAGTTCCTAGCAGGGAGAGCATGAACAGCAACAGAGAACAGAAACACTAGAAGTTCCATGGGAAGCAACTGTAAGCCATTCCCTTGAATCATTTTTTATTACAGTTATTCAGATGACATGAATCGATCTAATAGCTAAAATACGATTCCAAATTCTGTATAACATCAACCATTGCCATAAAAAGTAACATCACAAACAAATAGTTTCATTTTGCACTTCCTTTGCCTCATTTTTAACATCCTATTCGGTATCAGCAGGATCCTTTGTTTTCCGAGTTTTATATTTGAAAAATAGTGAAGAAAAGTCTCTCAATACTTGTGTGAAGTTTGAAATGCATGTCCGCATTTACACAAACTTAGTTTAACATGATAACATAAGTCAAATTCATGTTTTAAAAGGTCTCATATAAAATAATCAATTTGTATACTGTATTACCATGAGATTACTAAGGTTAGCTATAACCATCTTAACAAATGTATATGCCCTGAAGAACTGTTATGCTGATGGTTTATGACCCTGTTTTTTTTCATTTTCTTCTGAACATGTGGTTTATCAACATAATACTAGTACTTATCAATTAGCAGATTGCCCATTGTTATTCATTTTCATTTAGCCATTCTCATGCTAGGTGGATACTAGGAATCTATGATGCATTGGTCTTAAATAACATTCATATTCCTGACACCCACACCCACACCCATGTAAGTATCAACCAACTAGTTCCCCGATCTCTCAGTTTACCTCAGCCCACACCCAAACCCCTGATTCAACGTCCACCTAACACTAACGAAAGTGGGAACAACCAAGAACCCTCCCTCACTAATGTCAGCACCGCATTTACATTCGTTAGAATTGCAGATCATAACTGAAGATACGCAATCACCTTCACCAGATTGGGGATCCTCATCAGAATCAGACCCTGAATCCTCTTCAACCTCATCAGAAGTCTTATCCTCTGCATCCAAACGGGTCGATTGCTCATCCGAATCTCGTTTTCTTTTGGGCTGAACATCCGAATCACGTTTTTTTCCACGCTGAACATCCGAATCAGGTTGAACGAGCTTCGGGACCTGTAAAAATTTCTGAAACTGGAACACCCTGTCCAGGTCGTTGTACAGGGAAGGCACGCTCACCAGCCCCGGATTCCTGACAATAAGACAGAAAAAAGGAAGCTTTCTTCAGCACTCGGTCGCAATCGGCCGGCGAGTTTGGTACGGGAAGA
Source organism: Bromus sterilis (assembly GCA_950022295.1). Classification (NCBI taxonomy): domain Eukaryota; kingdom Viridiplantae; phylum Streptophyta; class Magnoliopsida; order Poales; family Poaceae; genus Bromus; species Bromus sterilis. The sequence continues at coordinate 16,226,954 of OX465596.1, forward strand.
ATCGTGCATCAATCAGCGTGCGTACCCGAAGGGGGAGAGCATCGGGGGAGGCGTGGGCGGCGGCGCGACGCCGGCGGCGGAATCGAAGGCCAGGACGCAGAGCCAGGGGCCGAGGATCTGGCCCACGCGGTACGCCGGACGGCCGCGCCACTCGACCGGGAGGATCCGCGGCGCGGCGGCGGGGAGCGGGACCTCGCGGCACGCGGCGGGGGAGAAGGTGAACTCCCGCTCCACCCACCGGTCGCACACGCACCTCCCGCCTGCCCCGACCACCCTGTACCCGTGCACGCTCCTCACGGCACCTGCGCGGGCCAAACAAAAATCGCACGTCACAAAACGCCGTGCGACGCGAGGAGGAGCAGAAGGAAAACGACGGAGAGACCTTGGTGGAGCGTGCTCGCGAAGACGGCGAGCGCGGAGAGGGTGGAGACGGCGGCGGCGTCCATGGGATGGAAGGAATCTGGTGGGGGCTCGCTCGCACCGGCGGAATGAAGCGGGCGGCGACGAAAAGGAGGAAGGTGGGCCGCGTGATGGATGCTGCGATTCAAACGGTTATAATAGTTGGCCGGATCGATCTTTGGAAGCTTGCAGGCAGTGTGCGCTCCAGATGCGCTGCGATTTGGTGGGCGGGTTCTTCTTCCTCTCGGCGAGAGTGTACAGCCAGAAGCCATTAAAGCCTTCCGTTTCTGGCCTGGGGCTCCGGTGACGTGGATTCCAGCACTTATCTTGCCAGCGGGCACCACCGAGGCCGGATCACGTTGATCGCCATCGCCTCCCCGTCGTGTTCAGGATTTTGTATTTTTAGTAGGAATTCAAAAGGGGGGAAGTCTCGCCGGATAATGCTGCGCTCTTCGTTTCCTTCCCGATTCTCCCTCCGATTTTGAGCCGTCCTTCATTCTTTCTCCCCGCTTCTCCTCCGCCCGTTTGCAGTCTGGACCAATGCAATGAACAACGTAAAGAGAGGACCCCGGTGTAGACGTGTACTGCAAACTGTTGGGATATAAGTGAGATTTCAGTTTCAATTTGAACTAAAACTGCGTTAATTATTTTCGAACGGAGATAATAGGTATGGTTTGACAACCGTCCTCTCCTGCAAATTTCAGCATCGGTTTATTCTTAGGTGATAAGATGTTGAAAAGAACATAATTGCTTACTACGGCTTGCAATATTTTTATGCAAGGGATTGTGTCCACTAGTAGGTGGTCGTGGTCCACCAACCACCACCACCAAATTGTCGTCACCAAGAGAATTCAAAGTGCTGAGGGTCCTACTAGGTTTGTGTCGTCACCAGCCCTTAAACCCTACCGCAAGAAAAAGAGCGCATCCAATGTATCACAACTTTGGCATTAGCAACCTATGTTCATTCATTTGTCATGGGTTGTTCCTTATGATTGAGATCTTATTTCTCAAATAGTATCTGTGAGTGAGATCGGTTGATCGTGGATCAGTCGAGGAACTACACCGGTATCCTAATATTTGGCCTCAAAGACCACCCCCCCCCCTCCTCCCCCACCCTCTTTGAGTGTTGCTCACTTCATCATCACTCACTGCCTTTGTCAAATCTGCAACCAGATCGTCCATCAACGAGAAATCGACCGAATTTAATGTTGCAATGCAGCTGCTATTGAGAGTTAATCCTTCAAGATCAACAACTTGGTGACTTGGTGCCCCGATCTCCAGAAGTGTGTGACGGAGCTCAGATCGACCACAACTTTGTCGGATGAGGAGGTGGCAGTCAACCTCATCACAATCTGACCGTGTGTGACTCCTAACGTCATTTTCGACACCGATGGCAACGCAACCGAAGCTCCCCATAGGTCTACGGGCCACGACTTTGCATATTTACCACAAGGCATGGCATCGATATCCTTGATGACATTGATAAGGTAGTGACACTCCCATCCAACAATCAGTTTTTTGCTAGTCTTGTAGTTGTGTTCTTTTGCCATTAGTGCACAAACATGGCCCACTAGCCGATGGCCGCGATCCACCAACCCGACCACCAAGTTGTCGCCACCAACAGAATCCAAAGTACCAAGGGCCCCGTTAGGTATGCATCTCCAGCTCATCTAAAGTTGTACTTAAAAGACGCCACAAGAAAAGGAGGACATCCAGTGTATCAGAGCTTTGGCATCGAACACTTATGTTCATTCATTTTCCACGGGTTGTTCCTTGTGACTGGGATCTTGTTTCCCGAACTATATTCGTGAGTGGGATTGTTTGATTGAGGATTAGTCGAGGAACTACATCTGTATCCTAACATCTGGCCTCAGAGACCACCCCTCTTAGAGCGTTGGCTCACTTCATCGTGATTCACTGTCTTTGTTAAATTTGCAACTAGATCGTCCATCAACGAGGAATTAACCGAATTTGTGTTGCAACGCAATTTCTGCCAAGAGACAATCCTCCAAGATCGATAATTTGGTGGCTTGGTGTCCCGGTCTTGAGAAGCGTGTGATGGAGCTCAGATCAACGGTCGCCGCACTCCAACAATGGTGCTTGGCGTTGACCACAACTTCGTTCAGTTAGGAATTGATAGTCGGTTGTATCACGACTCAACTGTTGTGACTCCCAACATCCTCTTCGGCATCGTTGGCGACGCAATCAGGGATCCCCATGGGTCTATCGACCACGACGTTGCACATCTACCACAGGGATGTCATCGATGTCCTTGATGACGTCGGTGACACTACCATCCAACGGTCAGTTTGTTTCCCAATCTTATACTCATGTTCTTTCGCTCTTCGTGCATGCGAGTGTGTTACTTGCTAGAATTGATCGGGACCCTCCCTCCATTGGTTTTATTCAATTATTTGGGGAAAATCCTCGTCTCTGACTCAGCGTGAGCAATACTTTCATATGTTTGGTATTTAGGAAACGTTTTGGGTGCCTCTGGCTCTGTTGGGTTTTTCTGTCTTTGTTTATTTCTTGTTGCAATTTGGGGAAATAAAATTTGATGAGTTTGATTGAGACTCATTTTCGTTTACGCGATTTTTCGTTCAGATCTGTATCGTGTCCCAAGAGGATGAAACTGATACTCCTATATCCGCCTATATTCAACTCGCCCTCCAAGATTTTGTTAGTGTCTTTGGTGAACCTTATAGTCCACCAACTCACTAAGCTTGTGGCAAACAAGTAATCACGCCCCTCTCATGTTGTAACCTAACAAATTGAGAATTCTCATGTTTCATGAGGGGGTATCATGGTATGATATATTCCCATGTTCCGTAGATGCAGGTAAGTGGATTCAGCATGTTTCAAACGTCAATGGGCATACTTAACCTAGACGGTGTTCGGGGCATCTCTAAGGGTCTCTAAGGATGTGTTTGGTTTGAGAATCAAATGGAATAAAATGGGTTAGTTTCACACCTAGAACTCCTTCCTGTATTTGGTTGGAGAAAGTGTCAGAATGTACAATTCTCCAAAAGAGAAATACATTCAGATGTTGAATTCAGTGGTTCCTCCAAATCAGTGGAATTGCCTGGTTCCCAACCGTGTAGCGATAAACGAAAGGAACTCTATAGTCTCACCACACCCTTGCTCACCGACTAAACCCATCCTCCTTTCCCTTCGCCATGAATATATCAAAATCAACATACTTGTTTCGATTGCATAAATCTTGTGCATATGAGTGCAATCGAATTCTTCGCATTCTATCTCTCCAACCAAAAAGTTAAATGATACCCTTCCATTCCATCATTTTACTTCAATCAAATGCATGAACCAACCAACCCATTCCGATCAATGGAACTGTGACATTCATTCCATTCAGTTCCTTAACCAAAGACACTCTAAATGTCGCTCTATATGTGATATAGGACCAAGTTCTAGAGTTGTTTAATCTTCACAATTTGGAGGTGAGTTGAGGGGAGTCTCAAATAACTCGAAGAACATAAGAAGAAAACACACAAAACAAGGTTCACATCTTAAGTTTACTCAAATCAAAAGCAAGAAAATATACACCTCAAAATCCAACAACAAAGGTAAAAGGAAAATAGGTAGGGTTCTTCTCAAATCTCTAGGAGAGATGGGGTCTCGATTTGGAATAATGTGAACCAAATAAGTAATTTACTTTTCTTGTCCTACCCACATTAACTCATGAAATCTTACCGAAATCATGTCCTGCATTAACTCAATCAAATCAAATCTTATCAAAACTCAAAAATCAATAAAATTCTTGCATTTCTCCATACATAACTAAATCAAATCAAATCTTACCAAAATCTCAACTAAATCAAGACTTTCGTTGCCTTCCCCTATTTATACTCAAATCAAATCAAATCTTAGCAAAATCTAAAATATGATGGGTGTAAGGTATACGAGATTATATATATGCCCCCGTTGCAACACACAAGCAATTAGCTAGTCACAAGATAGTAACCAAGTCTCATCCAAATGCATAGTGAACTCAAATAGGAGAAAATTCACCTCGGTTTCTATGGCACATGCTCGGTCATCAGTTAGGGGCTTGTAGGGTTGACGGTGGGTTCATGGTGATATTCATGGGCTGCTCCGCACTTGGAGTCTCTCCAAAATACCCCATCAAGTATCAACTGTAATGTTAGCATTCTTTTATTTGTGTATGATGATCTATTTTACTTTTCACTCTATTACGATCTAACACGAATAGTACCAAATGGCGGATCTTCAGATAACCTGGTGCCAGTAACGGCTTAGAAGATTTCATACATTATTATATCATATTACTCTGAACTTGACAGTGAAGCTCCCGCGACAGCTTCTTGGTCATGTTCAAAACTTTAGTTTCAGGTCAGTTTGCCAGAGCAGCCAGAAACGAAGCCATCAGGAAACACAGGAGCAACAACACAACAGGGTTTGCGAAGAGGATCTTAAGCATAATTCGACATACTGGTGGTACAACATGCCTCAGTTACCGTCTGCTGTCACCAGGCTAAGTTAAACCGGATAGCTTTGGCCATCTTTGGTATCTGTCCAGGGAGTTCTCTACTAGTTACAAATGACACGAGAGCTGATAGTCTAGTCTAAAGCAATGACAGAAAATCTATTCGCTCACTAGGGTTTTCGCCCTGTATTTCCTCTTGAAAACGTACTGCCTGAACTGCTTGGTTTCAGCCATCAGGTCCAGGTTAGGTTTTTGCTGGATGGTCGCCTTCTCAGTCTCCAGCATCCTTTTCCGCTTAGCGAGCGCCTTGATTGCGTCTTGACTCTCTTTATCCATATGCATGGGATTCTCCTCCTTCACGCCGTCTCTTTCTGTGTCGTCGTCAATCACAAACTGTAGAAGTGGCAAAGTATGTGTTGTGTTCGTGTCAGCACTACACACCGCTGCAGACTACAGCTATTATTACTGATTAAGTCGAGAAACAGAGGATGCTGTAAGATTTAAAGGCTAGTTCGTTTGGGTGATTCTCCCAGAATCGCCCAAACTCCTCAGCTTCTCCCAGAATCATCATCTCATATTTTTTCATATTTTTTTTACAATCGTAGCTAATTAGACCCTAACTAGTTTGAATTGTAAAAAAAATATGAAAGAAATATGAGGTGACGATTCTGAGAGAAGCGGGGAAGGAGGCGATTCTGGGAGAATCGCCCAAAAGAACTGGGCTTACCTCAAGATCATGAATCAGCGCATCAAGGGACTTGATTTTCCGGTGAGGCCAGCGAGGTATCCCATATTGCCGGCATTTCTTCTTCAGAATGCTGAGTCCAATCTTCAGAGTCCTGGATGCTTCTCTGATTGGAAGATGAAAGTTCTGAGATATGTCTTCTAGAGTAATACTAGCTATATACTCCCGATGGGCTCTCCTCTGCTTCTCAGCTGGTGCTAGAAGGTCTGCATCGGTCAGATGGAGATCAGAGTAAGCATAATGAAGAAAGAAAAATGATAAGCAACAGGGAAACACATACATGAAACTGCACAAATAAGATATAATTTAAGAAGGTACGGTACTTCTAAAACTTTCAAACTATTTAAGCTCCTAGCAGGAAAGTACGAAGTAAGCAACGGAGGACAGACATGCGAGAAATTCCGTAAAAAGCAACAGAAGTTTATTGGGTTACTGAAATGCATTTTCTAAACCACTGTGCCCTTTTTAATTAGAGTAACTAAAATGTTACGAGTCAATTTTTATAGCTCAAATGTGACTCCAAGTTCAGCATAACATGAACAATTGCCGAAAACAAGTAATCCAACAAACAAACAGTTCCACACTTTTTTGCTCAATGCAAACCTTTTGTTTTTTCCAAGAAAAGAAAGGGCTTACACCTTGATGCATTTATACAAACAAAAAACAAAAAAGCCGAATGTGGGTGGCAGGCTGGGCGTGCACCACTAGCCAAATGGAAATAAGTTTTGTACATGCCTAAGGGAGACAACTACATCCAACCCACGGCAACTAAGGAGGCTCGTGTGGAAACAGGGTAAGCCCAGCTGGACAAGCCATTGACCAAAGAAGCACCACAGCCTTGTTCATGTCAATCACGTGCGACTTAACACAAACCTTCACTTCACCTTTAATTTCCTATAATAACTAACCAGAAGGACACTTAGACTAAGTTGCAAGAAAGGTATCTTTGATTTGAGACTTCTGCAAACAAGTATGATTTCAAATCTCATGCAAAATAATATACAAGGTTTGAAATTGCTAAGTCGACCATATACCGAAGCACCTTTTCCAATGTTTGTTGGCGTACGAGAGAGAAGACTTACTATCAGCGCATAATCTATTATCTGTTGGGGATTGGGTCAAAGACATCCCACTGTAGTCTGTTTTCACACTTTATTTTCCATAATAACGAAGAGAAGGCTCCAAAGTTTGAACTAGATGTTCTCATTTACATGAACTTAGTTTCCCTGAAGGTTACAGATGGCCCAACAAATATGTATATGTATATTACAATGGAAGTAAAATCAGTGTTAAAAACCCATACAAAATAATCTAAATGGTACATTGTATACCATGGACTTACTAAGCATAGCTACAACCATCTTATTAAATTTATCTGTCCTACACAATTGTTATGCCAATGGTCTATCAACCTGTTTACCTTTTCATTTTCTCTGAATAAGTTGTCTATGCACATAATATTAACAAGTGAGGTGTCCCCTGTATTGTGCCGTTGATCCACGTCGGTTCACATGTACTTTTATTATCTTTTATTCATATCGACAGATTAATCTTTTATTTCTCTTCCTATTTCATGTGACTGTATTGAACACCCAAACACTATAAATAAGCTAATTGCATTGAAAATACATTTTGAGGAAACTTGATTTAAGTTTTCTAGATTTTGACACTATTACTATACTGTTTCTTGGGTTATTGAAAAATTATTACTCAAATGTTATTTAGTTATTAAGGATTTCTTTAACTAAGAGAACACACATTACCAAGCTCCAATTTTATCTGATTTAGTTGTACTATAAGCCAGCTCCAACTGGATGCTACCAATGAAGGGAACCCCTCCTGTGGCTGGTATTGATCTTGCCAGGAGTCATTCATCATTTCTATGATTTAGCTTGCAATATGGTGACCCTCTGAAGATTTTATCGATGTCTCCCAATCTATCCCCCACTTCATTCACAAGCACCGGAAGCCCTTCTTACTCTAGTTCTCCGATAGATTCACTGAGCTCCGCAATCGAATAGTATTATTTTCATTGTTGGTTTATTTGTTCCAAGATGATTTCTTATTCCAATTTAATCAGGTCTCTTATTTTTGGGAGGTAACTAAAAAGCTCTTCAATCATGGCTTCTGAAGTTTCAATAAACCTCAGCCACTCTTCTTTGACCGATAAATCTAAGGCGTTGTTACTCTGCTGTTCTATAAGAATATACCCAAAGATAGATTGATCAGGAGATAGCCCAGTGTATTGCTTTTTCAGTGAAGGGGTAGACAGCTAGTCCACCCATTGGCATGCTAGGAGGTTAGGATGCATAATACTAAGTACAGTATTAAAGAAAAATCATAATGCCATATTCCTAATTCCGCTCTACTAGTCTGACTGGTTCTCCTTGTCACTATGTTATTGCCCAAACCCCTAAACCCCTGGTTGCACATCCACTTGACACTAAAGGCAATGTTAAAACCTCTTGCAGGAGCACCAGATTCTGGTTTACAATCGATAGATTTCCAAATCGCAATGAAAGAGGCGCAGTCAGTCACCTTCACCAAATTGGGGATGCTCATCGACATCAGACCCTGACTCTTTCTTAACAGAAATCATGTCCTTGGCATCCGAGCTGGGCAATGGCTTATCTGAATCACATTGGACGAGGCCTGGAACCTTTTCGAATTTCTGAAACTGGAACACCTTGGTCAGGTCGTTGTACAGGGAGGGCACACACATGAGCTTCGGATTCCTGCCAAGACATCAGAAAAAGAAAGAAACGAAGCTTTGAGCACTCAACAATGGCAATCTTGGATGCAGAGGAATCGCGCATCGGCGCCATTTTGAGGTCTGACTGATCGTACCTGAAGGGGGATAGCATGGCCGGCGGCACGGGCGGCGGGGCGACGGCGGCGACGAAGTCGAATGCCAGGATGCAGCGCCAGGGCCCGACAATCTGGCCCTCGTGGTACACCGGGCGGCCGCGCCAGTCCGCCGGGAGCAGGCGCAGGGCGTTGGCCGGGAGCGGGACCTCGCGGCCCGTGGTGGCGGAGAAAGCGAACTCCCGCTCCACCCACCTCTCCCAGCTGCATCCCCCTCCCTTGCCGGCGACCCTGTAGCCGTGCGCGCTCCTCACGGCACCTGCAATGGCGGAGCAGAGGCACGTCAGTCGCACACTCGGACGGCGTGCGCCGCCAGGAGGAGGCGGCGGCGGCGGCGGGGGAGGAGGAGGGGAGAGAGAAAAAGAAACGATTGGGAGAGGGAGGGAGGGAGGGGCGCGGGCCGACCGTGGTCAACGGTGCTGACGAAGACGGCGAGCGCGGAGAGGCTGGATACGGCGGCGGCGGCGGCGGCGGCGGCCTCCATGGTAGTAGGATCTGGGGGGGAGCTGGAGAGCGGGTGGCTGGCTGGGGGTTGGGGGCTGGGGAACCTGAAGGGTTTCGGTTTTGTTGTTGTTATTTCCTCCATCAAAGGCGGAACGGGGCGGGCGGCGGATCGCCGGCGGAATGCCTGCCTGCCTGCTACGGTTGGTTTCTTGGGTCGATTTGTGGGGTGCCTGCTGCGGACGCAATGTGTGTCCGGGGTTTAACAAACCACAATCCATCATCCCCCCAAATGTGGTGTCAAAGCCCATAAAACCCTCGTCTCTGGGAGCAAGTTTGTTGTAGTAGGAGTACAGTGCAAGAAAACAAGAAAAGGAAGTCAGTTTCTGGTCCGTTTCCATCTTGGTGATAAATGAGTGTGGTTTTTGGAGGATGGATGGATGAATGAATGAATGGGAGTGAGGGGGATCCAGCTGCAGGCTTTTGGGTTGGGTGACGACGCGAGGCAGAGCGACGAGCTCTCGCAAGGGCGGGCGGCCTTACTGTAGCAGCTTGGACTTTTTTGGGCGGAAAGTTGGGTCATCTCGGCGGGTCATCGGGGATGACGGGATAAAGCGCACGCGGCATGCAGGGGCGGGGGTTACAGATGGCGCAGGAACACCGGTGGGGCGTACACGCGGGGGAGAGAGAGAGGGACAGGGGATGGGAGGGTTTCACGAGACGAGCCACACCGCTGCGTAGTCGTGGAACGGGACGAGCCCCAAGCCTAGTTTTCGGTCCGAACAGGAACAGGTAGGTGCCAAATGGAGACGAGATCGTAGGTGAAATAATGCGCTTCAGGAGCTAAGGGCAACTCCAACGCGCCCACGCAAATGGAGCGCCAGATTTGTTTGGTTTGCGCTCAGCGTGTCCGTTTTTGTCCGCCGTTTTGTGCGGTCGCCCAACGCGCGGATGCAAATGTAAAATTTAAACTGAAACTTAACTAATTAAACACTGAAATTAACTAATTTAACCGTTCATTACAACTAATAAAACGTTAATTAAAAAAACGTGCCATTAACGCCGCCCTCGCCGCCCTATGCGCCGTCATCGTCGTCTTCCTCGTCGCTCGACAGCTCGACGACTGTCGGCGGCACCGGCGCCCAGGGGTATTCGCGCCGCCAGCGCTCCTCCATGGCCGCGCGCTCAGCCTGCCGCCGCGCCTTCTCCTCCCGTCGGGCCTCTTTGTCGCGGCGTGGCGGCGCTGGCGGGTCGACGACGGCGGCATTGCGCGAGGCGGCGTACTCCACGTTCATGATGCGGTCGGCCTCGACGCGCTCGGCCGCGAGATGGCGCGTGTAGCCATCCTGCAGGATGCGCGCCTCCTCCTCGTCGGTGGCGTCCATGGGCACCGCGTCGTCCGGCATTGTGGCGTACACGTAGAACGTGTTGACACCCTCCCACTGGTAGCCCTCGCGCCACGGCTCCTTCTCCGGCAGGTGGTGGCGCGGCGGCGAGTCCACCCCGGGACCGTAGGGTGGCGGCGGCGACGGTGGGTAGGGCGGCCGAAATTCCGGCGCCCACCAATCCCATGGCGCAGGTGGGAGCGGCTTCTAGTCCGGCGGCGACATGAGAGAGGATGGCGATGGCGGCACCATCCTCACAGGCGGCGGTGGCGGCGCCGGCATCATAGAGGATGCCGACGCTGGTGGTGGCGGCGGCGCCTGCGCTGGTGGTGGGGGCTCGTCACCAATGCGGATCCTTCCGGCGGCGCGTCGAGGAGGCAGGGTCGGGTTCAAGCTTTCCAGGATAACGAAATCCAGGCCCGGCCACATTGCCTTCTCCTCGACCTCCGAGAGCGCGAGGGCTTGCTGGAGCGCCGCCTCCTCCTCCGCGACGGTGGCCTGAAATGCCGCCTCCTCGGCCTCCTCTTCGGGCGCGACGACGGCCGGCGGGGGCACGACGCGCCCGCCCCCAAGCTGCAACCCAGCCGGTTGTGGTCGCGCCACGTACCGGTCGCGCAGCGTTGCGGCCAGGTTGGGCGGCACGGGGACGCGGTCGTGGCTGAGGCGCCAGTCGCCCGGCAGCCCGACGTTCTTCCATGGCAGCGGGCACCTGTGCTGCTAGTAGTGCCGGCACTGGTGCGTCGGAAGATAGATCTTTGCGCGCGCCGGCGGAGGAGGGGGACGGGGGGTGGGGGAGGAGTTGGTCCGCGGCCGCGCCGGCGCCCGGAGCTGGAGCCGGAAGCCTCATGGTCATTTTTGCCGGGGCGAAACCACCTGGACATGGCGGCGCTCTGGTGGCGCCCAGGTCGCGGCTTGGGAGGCAGTTTGTGGGCGCAGGTGTGAGATAGCGACGGCTGCCGCGTCGTCGTCTTATAAAAAGACGCCACAGAGGCTGGCAAGTGACCCAGCGCGGACGCGGAACGTCGAGCGCGGACGCGCGCGGACGTTCAACTCGTCTGCTCGGTGTCCGCGCCAGCGCAAACTCGGCGCACTTTTGCGTGGGGTTTGCGTCTGCGCGGACACCGAGCGGACGTGACCGCGCCAATAAATGCGTTTGCGGTTGAGCGTTGGGCGCCAATTTGACCGATTTGACGCAAAACCGGACGCGCGCGGACAAAATGCGTCGGCGCGTTGGAGTCGCCCTAATGCGTGAATATATTTCAGGGGTTGACTTTTATCGGAAGGAGACGTTTTTATCAAAAACGAAATGGTGATTTCGTTAATCTCAAAATAATATGTCGGCTTAGTATTATAAAGATGTTTTCAGAAATAGGATATTTGTTTATGCGTTCATATGGATGAGTATATGCTCGTATATGTGAGCATTGATGTTGTACCGTGTTAAAAGAAAAAGAAAAAGCAAATGTGTGCGTGAGAGAACATAGGATGCACGGTGAGAAGATCGGCATCAGGGCATCTTCAATGTCGTTCGCATATTTAGGGTAATTTTAAGTCTTTTAAATAAACTATACATATCACTTATATCATCCATTGCGGTTACGTATTCGTTTGTGGGATGATTCATCATTATCCGTTGACGACGCCATTGACGGTTAAGCGTTGTATAAGGTGTATAGTTTCTGGCACGGAAATTAAAGAACACACGTTGAGGAAAAATTACACCAGGTTTAGACGGGATTATATCTAGTTTATTGACGTAAGAAAATAAAGGGGTTTACAAGAGATAAGAAAACATGATCAAATCTCTAAAATTTTTGTCTAGATGAGTGTTGCAATGCAATGCACCCTATATTTTGGACTTTTTCTTAAAAACTTATACACCTTACATCTAGGAAAGGAGGGAGTACAATACAAGGTGATTAGAAGGATGCTTGGAAAAAATAAACGGACCAAGAGCAATTGATCCCGAGCTCATATGAGCTCGGGTGAACAGTAAAATCGAAAAAAATACAAATTTTTTTTATAAATATCTGAATTTTTTTGTGGTGAACATTTGACAAATTTTTAATATGCTTGCAAAATTTCATCACAAAATAACATCCGTGGAATACACAGCAAAAAAACAAAATCGATGCTCCAAAAATGTTATTTTTTACAGCATTTTGGAGTTCTGATTTTATTTTTTTTCTGCGTATTACACGAATGTTATTTCGTGATGAAATTTTGCAAGCATATCAAACATTTGTCAAATGTTCGTCACAAAAAAATTCAGATTTTTTTGATTTTTTTTTTTTGAATTTATTGTTCATCCCGAGCTCATATGAGCTTGGGATCACTTGAGCACTTTCCAAAATAAACAGACTTTTATCTAAGCACCAATGCTTATTTATAAAGGATAAAGCTTAATCAGGCATTCATGTTATATAAACTAGAAAAATACCCCGCGCGTTGCAGCGGAAATCTTCATCAAAATTCCACGATGTAAAATGAAAGGGTATAAGATGGATGTAAATAAAATGGATAACATGGAAAAATTATTAACTACAATAGTGGTGATGTCGATAGCTTGCAAGTTGAGATAGATACCATAAATGCATCTTAGTACGACTTTGTTAATGGATGACATGGACAAATGATTGACTATAATAATAGATGATGTGGATAGCTTGCATGTTGAGATAGACATCATAAATGTATATTAGTGGGGTTTTGCTTTATAAGAGATATAGATAAACGCTCAATGCTTCAAAAAAAGGTTGGTTTATTTTAGTAAATATCTTGCATTGTACAAGGCCTTAGAGCATCTTCAACATCTGCCTAATTTTAGGGCAACATATTGGGCGTGCTCACAAATATTGGACAACAAAAAATGATTTTTTGGCACAAAAATGTCATCTTTAATAGCTGTCCAATTTTAGGGCAGCGTATTGGGCTTGCTCACAAATATTGGGCAGCAAAAAGTGATTTTTTTGCCAGAAAAAATGCCATCTCCAATAGTTGCCTAAAAAATTGTGAAGTGAAGGTTGCTATTTTTTTATACCTTGTAGGAAGTGGCTCAAACACCTTGTGGTCCAAAGGAGAAAAATTGGTCGTCGAACAGTAGTCGTAGTTGTGGCAGAAGATGGTCGCCGGAGGGCGGTGGTCATGGCAGAGGTTGGTGACACGCGGGTGATCGTGGTCGAGGGCAGCGGTGTAGGCGGTCGGGCCGGGTGGGGGAGGTAGAAGGGGAGGCCACCGCGACTTCTTCATCCGCATGTTGCCGCCGCGTCGTCGACCATTGGTGCTGCTACAAGGCAGCGGGTCTACAACAGCGACCGTGACCAAATCGACAATGACTAATTCCGGTGTGGATCTCCAATCGGCGGATTCCGGCGGCGTAGTGACATGGCGAGGGAGGTGCCGGGGATGGTCGGAGTCGTGGCGATGAAGTGGGTGGTCGATAGTGGCCGACGTTGATACGTCCCAAACGTATCTATAATTTCTGCTTGCTCCATGCATGTTTCGCGTGACTTTGCCATATTTTGCTTGAACTTTCATACACTTTTGAGCATATTTGGACTAATCTATTAACCCAGTGCACCCAGCTGCCAGTTGCAGTTTTCTGTTGTTTTTGTATTTCAGGTTTTCCGGCCATTAAAAGTGCTTCAAAAAATCCAAAAAATTCAGATAAAAAATCAGCGACACGGAAGCTTCCGGAAACACCAAAGGAGCGGAGGGGGCCCACCACCAGGAGGCCAGGAGGGTCCCTGGCGCGGCCCCACCCTAGGCCGCGCCAGGAGGCCTCCTGGCTGCCTGGTGGCCCCTCTCGGTGCCCCCCTTCGCCTATATTTACCCCCCGTGACGGAAACCCCTAAGACGAATCCCTCTTTCGCGATCTCGACTCTGTACCGCCGCCGCCGCCGTTTCAAGATCGGGGCTGCCTGGAGAAGCTGCTCCGGCACCCTGCCGGGAGAAGCTACCCCCTCCGGGAGACCATCCATAGCCATGGACGCCTCCCGTATGTACCATGAGTAGTTCCCCTTGGACCATGGGTCCGTGACCAGTAGCTATGTGATCTATCTCTCCCCTCTTTGTGCCTCCACTTTCGAGGCCTCGTGAGCTGCCTCACATGATCGAGGCACCTTTGTAATTTTATGTCGTTGCTATGCTGAGTTTGTTGGGATCTGATGGATTATGAGACTATGTTCAGATTGTGATGAGTAATATATTTGGTTCTTCTCTTTTATATTTTGTTCTTGAGTAAATTCTTGCATGTTCTCCGTTGCCGTATTTTACTTTGGCCAAGTGATTTGTTGCAACTCCAAGAGGGAGCGTTATGCTTGATTGTGGGTTCAGCCCCTTGATGTCTAGCTTGAGTGATAGAAACATGAGACTAGGGGATGTGTTGTTGCCACCAGGGATAAAACAACGGTGCTTGTATCCGCGGATGCAAGGATTGTTTACTTTACACAAAGTTCTTTTAATGCAGTTGTCTATTGCTTTGGATTTACACTTTGGGTGGGATTCACAACTTAATACCAGCGAGATGTTCTGGATAGATATCTCAAGGTGGATGATTCGTAGTAGATGCAGATGGATTTCGCTCTACTTACCTTGGCGTACTACCCATTGCTTTTGAGCCCTTCCTTTCTTTGCAGCATAGTTAGCATTGCGGTGCCTTCATAATCCTTTCAATTGCCCAACTGTGATTTGTTTACCTCGCTAGCACTTTTATCGTCTTTTGGGAGAGAGACATCACTAGTGAAAATCACGGGACCCCGGTCCATCTTCATATCACTGTTTACATCCTTAGTTTACTTTTCAGTTGCTATCATTATTATCCCGTGCGTTTTATCCTTTGTAAACAGCAAGGCCGGAGGAATTGTCAACTCCTCTGTACTCGTTGGGAGCAAAGTTATCTGTATCTGTGTGCAGGTCCACGTCAAGCGCCGTGACACCTTCTTGTATCTCTTGGAGTCCTACTGGTTCGATAACCTTGGTATCTTCACCGAGGGAAATTTGCTTCTACGCCACATCTCACCTTCACTTGGGGTAACCAACAAGGAGTGAGAGATCCTCACCGTATCAAGCCAATTTCTGGCGCCGTTGTCGGGGACTCCACTCTACAAGATAGGGGAGTTGCACACTATCTTTTATCTTTGCTTTCTAGTCTTGTTAGTTTACCTTTCAGTTTTTACCTTTGTGTCCCTTATAAAAAATACCAAAAATACATGTTACCTTGCCAGTAGTTACCACTATGGCTGGTCCTTTTGCCTTTGGTGAGGCAGAAGTACTTACCTTTACTCAAAGGGTGGTGAAAGTTTGAAAGATGCTTGGTATAGAATTAATGATTCTCAAAAAAGAGCCACCAAGAAGCAATCCACTACTATCTGTTGGAAATATGCCCTAGAGGCAATAATAAAATGTTATTATATATATATTTCCACGTTCGTAATTAATGTTTATATTTCTGTGCTATAATTGCAATGACCCTGACTGTGAGATTCAGAAGAAAACTCATTTGCATGTGTGGAAATGTAAACACCAAGAGTTCCTGGTTTAGCCTCTAAGACCAGCTCATGTGCTAACTGATGATTACGTTTTCTTAATCATGGACATTGTTCTTGTAACAAGGATGTCAGTAGCAATGGGAACATATTGTTAGCAGAACAATGATGTTGAACCGACCCCAGTATTGAATGATATACTTAGAGATCACATCGTAACTACGTTATAAGTCATATCATGAAATGTTTTCATATACGTAATTCCTTAGACCATGAGAGTATCGAGTTGCTTCACACAGGAAGACATGCTTTGGTTCTTAGATGAATCCTCCCGTAAATGGGAAGTAGTAAAATAAGTTATGGGTATGTCAAATGGTGTGGCTAGTGACTGTGATAGTTCAAGAATGGGATTTGCTCCTTCACGATGAAGAAGATATTCACTTCGGGCCCACTCGGTATGACGGTATCCATTATAGTCTGGCCAGACGCATTGTGATTCAGTCACGGGGATACCGGAATACGATAACGAGAAAAGGGACAAACGAGCAAAGAGGATAACGAGTGGCTTGTGTTCAAAAGTTGTTACACATGGGTGCCAAACTTCTCTCCTCTAACTTTGTCATATATCGCGAAGCAAAGGGAATGGTACATGACTAAACATAATGGTTCACTCGAAGTTTCTTCGTGTATGTGCGGGAGTCAACATGGGTGTCCATGGCTCCGCTGTTGATTATTGGCTATTGACAGAAGGCTGTTGACCTATGTCCGGAAGATGTTCTGAGTCATGTCCGCATTATACCGAACCTATTGGGTCACACACTTAACGAGCAGTAGTCTGTTAGAATACTAGTATGGTAGAAGGTTTAGTGGAAGCAAAGCAGAATAGTTCATACGGGTACCGGAAGTAGTTCCGGAGATTTATGGAATTGTTCATAAGGGCACCAGAAGTAGTTCTGGGTATTTAAGGTTATGTCCGGATCACTCTAGAGTAGTCCCAGGTGGTTCCGGAACATATGAGAATGGTACTGGGGAAGTCCTGGATCAACCGGAATAGTTTCCGGATAATCGCTGGGCGTCCCGACAACCTTCGCGGTCATCGGGTGGCTTAAACTGTAACTCGGATGGTCTTGGAAACTATCCGGATGGCTCCGGAACGTCCGAGAACGGTCTCGGAAGGTCCTGGAAGTGCTCCAAAAGTGTCCTGAATGTCCCGAAACGGTCCCGGTATGTCCCGGAAGGTCCTGGAAGCTTCTAGAAGGTCATGGAAGGTTCCGGAAGGTTCCGGGCAGTACCACCCACTCCCCTGCGCCCCTGGCCTTGGGGGGCAAGCCACCTAGGCTGCCCTGGTCGGCCAAAGGGGTGGGGGCGCACCAAGGGGAAGGAATCCCCCTCCAGGTGGAAAGTCCAACTCTCCAATATGGCAGGTTTCCGGTGGGAAGGTTTGGGAGGTTTGGGAGTCCAAGTTGGACTCCCCACCCCCCTTATTGCGCCCCAAGGGCCTCTTGGACACCTATATAAAGTGGGGGAGGGGTGGGGGGTGCAACACAAACTTGTCCCCAAGGCCTATGCGCCACCCTCCCTCCTCTAAACCCCGTTGCTCCACTTTTAGACCCCGATTTAGACGCTGTTCTAGATCGGAATCCGTTAGGGTTTTCTCCCTCTAGTTTTCTCGGTGGCGTTCATCTCTGGACGGCGGAGCGCTGCTGGATTGCTGCTACGGGATGTGTGGATACTAATGGAGGGGTCGTACCTTCGACCCTTCTTCGAGGAGCTTGTTCATGGGACTTGTCCGTGGGACTAGATCGCGGGACTTGTTCGTGGGATTGATCGAGGGACTGTTCATGGGAGAACTTGCGAGATCTACTTCCACTACGTCCACGAGCTTCACCAACTCTACTTCCGCTACATCGGTTGGTGAGCCATGACCTAAAACCTTGTATGCAATCTTCTTGGATGATCTTGGGTTCTTGATTCGTAGGCCGAAAATTTTGTTTTCTACTACGTTTCCCAACAGTGGTATCAGAGCGATCCTTGATTAGATGCATGTTTAGGTCTAGATCATATGGTTGATATGAGGCATTGATTTTCTTGTTGCTTCCCTATCATGTGATTTTTTCTATGCTTGATGGCAAGTTGAGGTTTTACTACAAGAATTGAGTTCTCCATCGATCCCTCTATGCTGCTTTCAGTATGCTGGTTGCCTTGATCATGGTCTACATCAAACTCCTTGGACCTCATCTTAATCTTGCAATAGAAGATTTAACATGGAGGGGCTTGTGGATTTTATGAACTCAAATCCACACGGGGGTCACGCGTTGAACGAAGTTTGGCTTGTGGCATTAGTTGCTACACGCACCCCGAACGTTAAACTAGCAACAATGAAGTATCGTGTTTGGTTTGTATAGGGTTTCTCGTTTGCCTTGTAAACCTGCTTAACAACCACGATAAAAGTTGCAACAACCCGTGTAGATGGCGATCTAACTCGTTTTTGCAGAGTATGCATGTGATGTGGTATAGCCTTCAAGATTTGCAATGTGTTTGTATGAGATGCTATATGTTATGTAATATTTATTCGCGACCTGCGTGTCGTGGTACGGCATGATGACTGGAGTCATATGATTGTCACTTAATTATGGCCTGCGTGCCAGAACTGTTTATTAGCTCAAGGCAAAGCAATAGATAGATGCAAGGTGATGATCTACGATGCGGAGGTGGACCCCGACGCACATGCCGGAAGCCGTGGTGTTGGTCCCGGCACCAAGGACAAAGTTGGTGGACACGGTGACTTCAACCACGACGACGTGAAGATAATGAAGACTTCACGAAGCAAAGGGCTATATCATATCACATAATTTTATGAACTGCCTGTGATGTTTATCCCTTTGATGCACCCTTGTTTGATGCGCGGTAGTCGTATTTTATTAGGGTGATCTCTCGCAAAACAATATCAAGTTGATAGTGTTCTTCCAACTGTAGCACCGTCTATACTATGTTTCACATCGGAGCAGGTCATGTCACATGGGTGCACACGTGTGTGACGCATAAAAGGCGGGTGTGTTAAAAGAACACACAGCGCATTACACTTGGTTGTCTTGACGGTTTGGATAAAAGTTTGCTACCGGAACACGCCCATCGAAAGATGAACAAGAATCACCTTTGGTGTGATTGGCAAGTTGGCCTACCGGTCCAGTCTAAGTCATCAGTGATGTCACATCAATGGCGGACGATTGGGTTGGATCTTGAATCACTCCAGCATCGATTACGAGAGATATTGATCTGAGTGGGAGCGCACTTAGTAATTAAATTGATTAATCACAAGTGCAACTTAATTATGAACAAAGTCTTAGTATTTGCATTATCGTTGTAGAATAATGGCTCGCGTTACCACCTTCCCAATTGATTTTGATTAACTGTTTTATCTGGTAAAAACTTTACGATTGGTACCGTATTGTGAGGACTATCCTCAATAGTGTCGAGAAGGAGCTTGTCCTATCGCAAATTTTTGATGCTCTCCCGCTGATGCTATGGATGATGTGACTTATGTCCATAATCCAAAATGCTATAATTCCACGACAGCTAAGTGCATTGTCTTCACCATCATGAAACCCGAACTTCGAAAAGTTTGGGATAGTTATGTTATATTCATGGAACTGAAAAATAAGTTTTCAGTAGTAAGACAATTAATGTTGGATATAAGATATCTAGTACAATGTATGATTGTAAGCATTAGTGAAAATGTTCATTGTGCTCTAAACAAAACTGATGTGTGGGATCCAGAAGAACAATGATCATATGATGATGAGGATTAAGGGAAAGGAAGTTCCATAGGGTGTTAGTAAGACTTACACGCCGGAAAGTCCATGGCCTGCGCCACCCTTGATCATGTGTGATCTTCTGTGAGTAGGAGTGACATTGGAAATAGAACTATGATACGTATAAAGGCAAAACGAAAGAAGACTGGAATAACCAGCTCAGAAATGAAAGTCATACGGAGTTATAGATGAATTCATTGCTGGTCAAGAGATGTAATTCTTGGGAATCATGATTAAGCAGTTAATTGTGGATTCTGAATATTGTGATTAAACTGTTGATCACCGGAATATCACATCGATTGCATATTGTTGCAACTCGATGCAAGAAATACTATGGCCTTTATGACTAGCTAATGATGAGTTTTGACACGCTCGGGAACACGGTAAAAGGTTTACTATACCGTGTGTTGACTCTATGATTATCTTCATAATTCATTTTAGAGTTGAGTAAATTGTTACTACACTTTAGCCTTGTTGCAAAACATCATTTTTGAATCATGTTTATTGCAAGAGAGTTGTTCAAAGCTATGAATAACATAAAGGACATACTTCTATTGTGAATAGGTTGTATGTTATGAATCTTGATAATAATGCTAAACATCCATAACACTGACGCTAAACGTCGCAAGACTGACAGAAATACCACATAGATGTGGCACTGCCGTTTATCACAAGTGACATAAAATGCATGTAGAATTTCCATAAGTGATGGACTTTCGAGTCATATGATTATGAAATAACTTGACGCTTGCGATCTTTGTCTCGAAGTAATGTGACTAAAACACCGTTGATAGGTCATACATGAACGGGCAACTAAACCATTGATAATCATACATGATGATGTGTGTAGTCTAATAAGTGTAGTTGTGTGCAGTGGATTCCCTATCTTCACTCATGAGTTGAAGTAGATATGTGGATATCTGTTCAATAGAGACATACGTCTGAAATCTTTGAAATGTTCAAGGAATTTTAGAGTGAAATAGAAATTCATTGTAACGAGAAAATAAAGCTTCTGCAAATTATAGCCCCATACGACAAGGGAAGTGAAAGTTGTGACATGCTGTCCAGAAAACAGATTCTGTCCTCGTGACTAGAAAAATCATGGAGAAATCCCAGTTCATCTTTTTGAGCTGAATGTTTTACACAGCGTGCACAATTACGAAACTTGCGTATGTTCTGATTTTTTTGATTTGAGTTGCAGAAGTACCCCTAAAAAATTCGTTTCTACCTGCTGTTCTGTTTTTCACAGATTCTGCCATGTTTTGTCTCTCTTCACTTTTGCAAACCTTAAGCTTGCTTTTTATTTGCAAAAACTTTTTGGAAAACTTGAGAAACAATAGCTATTCAAGTTTATCTTTATTTCCAGTAGAGAAAAAATTATTTTAGTAGGATATTAACCTCTCTAATCAGTCTACAATGAGTTATGTATGAAGGGAGTTTTCAAGTGTGCGATGGAAAATGATGAAAGAAGATCCTGGAGTGTCAAACGCTCAAGCTTGGGGATGACCATGTGCACCCCTAATAAATATTCAAGGAGACTCAAGCGTCTAAGCTTGGGGATGCCCCCGTGCATCCCCTTCTGAATCAACAATTATCAGTTCGCCTCTTGCTGCACTATATTTTTATCACTTCATGCGTTATGTGCTATTCTTGGAGCATCTCGCTCTTATGTTTTGTTTTTAGTTTTCTTTTGCTTTGTTTGCTGTAGTAACAAGTTAGATCCCAACTTACTTTCTTTTTGTGTGGGGGAGTTACACGCTCCGCTTGAACTAGAACTCCTCATAGGATTTGCTTGCTTATTCTTTTAGCTGTGAGTTGTTATTTTTCTTTTCTTAGCTGCTGCTCTTATAGTTGTAGTGCTTTAGTTTTTCTAGAGCTTTTATTTTGTTTTAGGTTGAACTTTCTATAGGTTGCATGTTTTATCTTGTTAGAGAGTTTGCCTGTTGCACTGATTTTTGTGTCTTGACTAGAAGTAGGTAGTTGAAGTTGCTTTTCTCTTTGTAGTAGTAACTTGCAATAGTTTTGAGGTATTGACTAGAGTAATGTTTGAACTTTTGGTGTCAAGAGCTCTAGCCTATTAGTGATAGATGTCGTATTTTGGGCAATCCGTGTGTTTTTCGAAAACCAAAAACCCCTGTTGAGAACTCTAGCTACTAGATGGATCACTAACCTCTGGAGGGTTCGAATATTAGAGAACACTCACGTACCATGAGTCGAGGATGCGCAAGGATAACCAAACCCCCATACACTCCTCCTTGGGGTACTTGTCTCTTTGTGAACCTCCTGATTAGATTGAGAGTTACCGATAATAAGTGAATGAGTTCTTCGGACTAATGTGAGTGTTCGAAAGTTGACACTTCCACCCACCTATAATTTTTCTAGCCTCTAGATCTTCTTGAGCAAGCAAGTTAGATGCACCCCCACTAGTTCCCTTGGAGAGCTTTTAGCTCACATGTGCATCCGTTGCATGGCAATCCCTACTCCTCACATCATATCTATCATATGGCCTTCTCTCACCTATGATTGTCCTCATTGATGTGAGCCTTTCACACCTTTTTGTCTTCCTCCTCCACCTTCTTTCTGTTTCGCCTTTTAGGTGTCAACTTTCTTGCTCATGCTCATCCATTGCATGAGTGCTCAAAATATCGAAAGGGAGTGGATCAGTTTGACTTGTACCTGGCTAGTGGTCTGGGGACGAGTCAAGATAAGAATCCAAAGGAGACTAAGTGTGAAACTTTAGTAGATAGTTGTTCTCAACAATTACTTTTTTATCTCGTATTTCCCTATCCTCTGCTTGCACGCAAACACCATCTGGAGACATTCGAGTCACGGACAACAAGAGCTCTTGCACCTTTTGTTCTTTTGTTGCTTGTGTCAATGCTAATATAGACTCTTGCTTGTTAAGACTTGAATTGAATTGCATGCTTTGATTGCTTTACTTAAAAGTCCTTTTATGGTTGTGTGGCATGTCACCACAGAAATTATGCTTGTTATCATTTACCTACTCGAGGACGAGCAGGAATTAAGCTCGGGGATGTTGATACGTCCCAAACGTATCTATAGTTTCTGCTTGCTCCATGCATGTTTTGCGTGACTTTGCCATGTTTTGCTTGAACTTTCATAAATTTTTGAGCATATTTGGACTAATCTATTAACCCAGTGCACCCAGTTACCAGCTGATGTTTTCTGCTGTTTTTGTATTTCAGGTTTTCCGGCCATTAAAAGTGCTCCAAAAAATCCGGAAAAATCAGATAAAAAATCAGCGACACGGAAGCGTCCGGAAACACCAAAGGAGCGGAGGGGGCCCACCACTAGGAGGCCAGGAGGGTCCCTGGCGCGGCCCCACCCTAGGCCGCGCCAGGAGGCCTCCTGGCTGCCTGGTGGCCCTCTCGGTGCCCCCCTTCGCCTATATTTACCCCCCGTGACGGAAACCCCTAAGACGAATCCCTCTTTCGCGATATCGCCTCTGTACCGCCGCCGCCGCCGTTTCAAGATCGGGGCTGCCTGGAGAAGCTGCTCCGGCACCCTTCCGGGAGAAGCTACCCCCTCCGGGAGACCATCCATAGCCATGGACGCCTCCCGTATGTACCGTGAGTAGTTCCCCTTGGACCATGGGTCCGTGACCAGTAGCTATGTGATCTATCTCTCCCCTCTTTGTGCCTCCACTTTCGAGACCTCGTGAGCTGCCTCACATGATCGAGGCACCTTTGTAATTTTCTGCCGTTGGTATGCTGAGTTTGTTGGGATCTGATGGATTATGAGACTATGTTCAGATTGTGATGAGTAATATATTTGGTTCTTCTCTTTTATATTTTGTTCTTGAGTAAATTCTTGCATGTTCTCCGTTGCCGTATTTTACTTTGGCCAAGTGATTTGTTGCAACTCCAAGAGGGAGCGTTATGCTTGATTGTGGGTTCAGCCCCTTGATGTCTAGCTTGAGTGACAAAAACATGAGACTAGGGGATGTGCTGTTGCCACCAGGGATAAAACAACGGTGCTTGTATCCGCGGATGCAAGGATTGTTTACTTTACGCAAAGTTCTTTTAATGCAGTTGTCTGTTGCTTTGGATTTACACTTTGGGTGGGATTCACAACTTAATACCAGCGAGATGTTCTGGATAGATATCTCAAGGTGGATGATTCGTAGTAGATGCAGATGGATTTCGCTCTACTTACCTTGGCGTACTGCCCATTGCTTTTGAGCCCTTCCTTTCTTTGCAGCATAGTTAGCATTGCGGTGCCTTCATAATCCTGTCAATTGCCCAACTGTGATTTGTTTACCTCGCTAGCACTTTTATCGTCTTTTGGGAGAGAGACATCACTAGTGAAAATCACGGGACCCCGGTCCATCTTCATATCACTGTTTACATCCTTAGTTTACTTTTCAGTTGCTATCATTATTATCCCGTGCGTTTTATTCTTTGTAAACAGCAAGGCCGGAGGAATTGACAACTCCTCTGTACTCGATGGGAGCAAAGTTATCTGTATCTGTGTGCAGGTCCACGTCAAGCGCCGTGACACCTTCTTGTATCTCTTGGAGTCCTACTGGTTCGATAACCTTGGTATCTTCACCGAGGGAAATTTGCTGCTACGCTACATCTCACCTTCCACTTGGGGTAACCAACGAGGAGTGAGAGATCCTCACCGTATCAAGCCAATTTCCGGCGCCGTCGCCGGGTACTCCAGTCTACAAGATAGGGGAGTTGCACACTATCTTTTATCTTTGATTTTTTGTCTTGTTAGTTTACCTTTCAGTTTTTACCTTTGTGTCCCTTATCAAAAATATCAAAAATACATGTTACCTTGCCAGTAGTTACCACTATGGCTGGTCCTTTTGCCTTTGGTGAGGCAGAAGTACTTACCTTTACTCAAAGAGGTGGTGAAATTTTGAAAGATGCTTGGTATAGAATTAATGATTCTCAAAAAAGAGCCACCAAGAAGCAATCCACTACTATCTTGCTTAGAAATTTTTTATGTTGGGATTACTTCTTGTAATAGGTTTATTTTAGACACTGCTATCAATGGGAACTTTATAGAGGCCCCATGTCGGGACCCGGGGTTAGCGTATGCAAGTCCCGCTATGACATAGTCATATGGAGAGCCGAGAACCGTACCCACTTGTCTAAGCAGACAAGGCCAAGCACAGAACTTTCTCGGAAAGCATCGTACGTGAGGGGCATCCCATCCAGGCCGGATGATCAACTGAGATGGGTCCTCATCGTTCGCACACAAGTCTAATGATATGGGTGATGAACTCCCATATTCATAGACAAGTCGCCTCAACTATAATATCGACTATCTCATAACTCTTACATAGACTTACTCCAGCCCGATCACTTAGTCGGGGTCTAGGGCGGGCTCGATCATACCACAAAGTGTGCACGAGACAGAGTCTCGAGCAATCGCATCGCGATGCCCCAAGCTGCGCACATCTAAGGGCCACTTGGTGTATGAAAGACCGCCAGCCAGATGACAACTAAGGTCTCGAAAACCCATACAAAGACATGCATGTTATAAACATACACGCAGCACAAATGCCTTGTATGAACAGCAGGTATCATTGCAATTCTCTACAAAGTATACATTTTATTGATAACTCTCACAGAGTGCACACAGAGATCACAAGCATGTGATCCAACATTACAACAAACAAGCGGAAGCAAAGTATGTCTGAGTACAGACAAGTTTAACAAATGGCTTAAGAAGCCTTATTTAAACACAAGCCCTCCACGAGGGAACCAGTCGTTTGACTGGGACTAGACTAGCTTGTTCTTCAGTCGTCGAGCTCGATGAAGAAGCCACCTTCTGGGTCAGTGGGTTCATCTAAAACATAGAATAAGCAAACGTGAGTACAAAGTCGTACTCAGCAAGACTTACATAGGAGCTATACTACTCATGCACATGTATCAAGGTAAAGGGAGGTGGGTTTCAATTGCAGAAGTGCCAGCTTTGACTTGGCTAGTCCTGAACTACGAGTACCAGACTTGAGGTAAGAAGCGTACACGAGTCCACTACTTTCTCCAACCAATTACACCATTATGGTGCCTTCCTCGACTTCCCCACGAGGAAGCACGCCATAGCACTCACACTTATCTTGGTGTATTTTAGAAGTAACCAGTTCAAGTTGTCTAATAATCAAGCTAAGCTTTCCAAGCAGTCCTTAACCGCGGGCGCGGCTATTCGAATAGTTTTGTTAACCCTGCAGGGGTGTACCGCTACACACACATGATCATCAGTTACCGCCTTTGGTCTCGACACCATTCAAGGGGTGTCAGCGAGGATGCTCACCACAACTGTTACCTCATAGCCTATCTAGTCCAAGAAAGCCGTCTACCTGGGTTGGCTACCACTATCGTGAACCCGGCCGGTTTACCGAAGTGGACCCAGGTGATGTGTGCGTGGTGCATAAGCCGGTCTCGGTTGAGCCGTTCTCTCACTTAGCAGCCAGGCCACAAGCCTACCAGAACTCCGAACTACTGTGACATCTAGACATCGAAAGGGGCGAGTTAATAGGTTGAGAGGGGTCAGTGAGCCCAATGTGTGGTTGTACTCTTCATCTTGGATCACCACACAAGAACTCGGACTTAGGGCGGTGTTCAACGAGACAACCCACCGTGTACTCCTACACAGCCTCTCATCGTTCACCTTGTATTAGGGTAGATTCACCAACACCTTTCCACCAACATCATCATGATCACTACCATCCCGACTCACATAACAGTAACATCATTGTATCACTCTAAGCATGCAATAAGCAGTAACAATTGCAGGGGCCACATGATATCAATCAACTCCTACATTTGCTAGGATTGGGGTTTGCCTACTACTGTGACAAATGATAGGTCATGCAAAGGAATGGGTTCATCTATGCGGTAGCAACGTAGCATGGTAATCATCCTATACAATGCATAAGCGAGACATGAGAGGGAAGTGGGATTTTATCGACATGATCAATGGGGGTTTGCTTGCCTTGCTGACGAGGTTCGGGTTCGGGGTCTTCAACGAAGGGGGCCGCCTCCTGTTCCGGTTCCACCTCTACTCGACAAACAACAAACAAGGTAGAAAAGTAAATACAATCCACAATCACATGGTTGAAGGTTGAAACTTGATGTATATGCTTTGATGTGTGAAGCAATTCCACTTAAATTGGGTATTTGCAAATGAATTTGCAAATTTAAACTCCACATATGATTTCCAATTTATCCAAGTTGCATATGACATTGTTTTATCAAGTTAACCCATTTTTAAATGTGTATGATATGCCTCTGAAGTTCAAGTATAATGTGGTATGTTGATATGGTTCAAATTGCAAAATCATTTGAAATGAATTTGATTTAATTCCATTTAAACCAAATAGCAAATGCTACTGGTCACATTTTAAATTCAACTCAAACATAGTTGAAAGTTGGAAATTTGGATAGGTTATTTTCTCCTGATCATTTTTCATATATTATTTGTTAAATTTGGAGTTAATATGAATTTTCTATGAATTTCCAAAGTTTCAGCCTTTTCTGGATTTTCTGGAATTTCTCTGATTTCTTTTTATTCTGGAAATTCAATTACTGCGTCAGGCTTGCGCAAGGGTGATGTCAGGGGGGGCTGACTGGTGGGCCAGGTTTGTCAGCCTCTCTGATTAAAATCCCGGTTAGTTTAAACTAACCAGGGGATTAAGGGGGGGGCCAGGGCCCACTGTCAGTGACCCAGGGTCACTTAACCCAAGTGGGGTTAAGCCCCTAATCACTGCCACGTCGGCGGGCTGCCGGCGGCTAAACGCCGGCGACCTTCCAGCACGGCGGCGACACACCGGACGGCGGCTCCGTGGTCCAAAAGAGGCGCCGAGACCACCAGAAGAAAGCCCGTGCACGTCCGCGTCAAGCTGAGCAGAGCAAGGCCGCGGGGGTGGCCGGAATCTTCGTCGACGTTGAGCTTTTGCGGCGGCCGTGGCTCGGTGTAGACGCAGGCGTCGACTCCGTGCACCAAGACGACCGGGGAGCAGCGCGTTGCAACGCTGGGGTGGAGGGGAACACGACGCGCGTCCTGGTTGAGACGGAGGAGCACAGGGGCGACCTCGAGGTCACCCATGGCGGAGGCCGTGCTCGGCTCCCATGGCGGATCCAGCTAGAGGGGCTGCGGGGCTCTGAGAGCTTGGGGGAAAAGCTCACCAAATCACAGGGATCACGATGAGGTAGTCGTTGGAGTCGGGGAGGTCACAGCGGCGGGGAATCTAACGAAGACCTTCACGGCGGCCGGCGGCGAGAGCTTGAAGGGGACGTTGTTTGTGGAGCTTCCCGACTCGATTCCTTCTGCAGCTCGGAGTAGTCGACGACGAGGAACTTGAAGGACACGGCGGCGTAGCTTGACAGGTCCACTGGCCACGCGTGGACAAGACGGCGAACGGCGGCGCTCTCGGGTGGAGGAAGAAATCGGCGAGGGAGGAGTGGAGAGCGAGCCAGGAGGGGGGAATGGACGGGTGGCTTCGAGGCGAGTCTCCACGGCACGAGGTGAGGGCACGGGGAGGCCTGGAAGCCCCTGGACGTCGAGGTGGCGTCCACGGCGTGCTCGGCCTCTCCAGCGAGCTGCTTGGAGGCGTGGGGAGAGGGAGAAGACCCTGCTGCCCCTGGTGGGTTGGGCTGGGCCAGGTAAGTGGGCCAACAGCCAGAAGCCAGGTAAGTTCCTTTGTTTCTTTTTCTTATTTTTCTTTTCTGACATTTGTTTTGGCTAGCTAAAAAAATAGCAAACCATTTTATTAAATGCTGAAACTTTTTATGTGGCATCACAATATACTAGGTTAGCCACTTGTAAAGTTTGAACATTTTTAAAATTCAAATTATTTGAAGTTTAAATCAAATAGGGGTATTTGATTAATTCCAAGGCACTGTTTGAATATTTGAAAAATCCATGAGCATGGGGTGAGTCCCACATCACTTGATATGTGATCACACTCATTTATAAGACTTTTCAAAAATCAAACATGAATTTTTGGAGAAGATTTATTTCTGGCCTTTTGAATTAATTCATCTGGGGGGGGTTCCTTCTCCCATTTTGCTTTTGAATTTGATTTCAATGACTTCTTTTGAAAATTTTAACATGATGCAAGATGACTTTGATCCTAGCACATTACCTAACAGAGGGTTCTGACACCCCAGTTTGGGAAGATCTTAATGTTATTGAAAATCTTGTTGGAAGTCTCCCAGTTGTTAGTATTAAGGAGGACATTACTTCAGCTCACATTATGAGAAAACTTGAAAAAATAGAGCTAGATATGCCAAGTATCGGTAGGGTGAATGAGCTGGATCGTAAGATTCAAAGGAGTTTGAATAGATTAGATAACTCCATGCAGAAAATTATCAAAACTTTGAAGACTATCAAATCCCTTGATGAGAAGTCTTCTAGGATAGAAAAGATTGAGGAAGTTATTGAAACTTTAGGAACTACCTTTTCCTCAATCAAAACCAAAAAGGATGAAACTCCGACAAAGAAGGAACCTAAGTTCGTTTACGTCCCCAAGGTTCCTCGAGCTAAAGAAAACACACCTATTGCCAAAAGAGTTGAAACGGTGAAAACTTTGGAGGAGACACATATCTTTAACTTTAATGAAACTCCAATTGATTTCCCTCCTTTTGATTTTATTCCAAGAAGCATTTTCATTTGTCCTTTGTTTGAGAAGCCTATTAAGACTAGTTGTACTATTGAAGAGATTTTTGATGATCTTGATGATGGTTCAATGGATACAACTTGATCTTCTGCTTTAAGCCTAGCTAATGGCTTTAAAGAAGCGCTTTCGGGGGGCAGCCGGCAACGAATTTAGGTTTTTATTTTGCTTTTCTTCTGTTCTTAGTGGTCTTGATGATTGTTACTACTGCAGCAACATCATTGTATCTTTACTTTTCAAGCTTTGTGCCTTTTATAGCCTCATACGACAAGGGAAGTGAAAGTTGTGACATGCTGTCCAAAAAACAGATTCTGTCCTCGTGACTAGAAAAATCATGGAGAAATCCCAGTACATCTTTTTGAGCTGAATTTTTTACACAGCGTGCTCTATACAATTATGAAACTTGTGTATGTTCTGAGTTTTTTGATTTGAGTTGCAGAAGTACCCCTAAAAATTTCGTTTCTACCTGTTGTTCTGTTTTTCACAGATTCTGCCACGTTTTGTCTCTCTTCACTTTTGCAAACCTTAAGCTTGCTTTTTATTTGCAAAAACTTTTTGGCAATCTTGAGAAACAGTAGCTATTCAAGTTTATCTTTATTTCCAGTAGAGAAAAATATATTTTAGTAGGATACTAACCTCTCTAATCAGTCTACAATGAGTTATGTATGAAGGGAGTTTTCAAGTGTGCGATGGAAGATAATGAAAGAAGATACTGGAGTGTCAAACGCTCAAGCTTAGGGATGACCATGTGCACCCCCAATAAATATTCAAGGAGACTCAAGCGTCTAAGCTTGGGGATGCCCCCGTGCATCCCCTTCTGAATCAACAATTATCAGTTCGTCTCTCGCTGCATTATATTTTTATCACTTCATGCGTTATGTGCTATTCTTGGAGCGTCTCGCTCTTAGGTTTTGTTTTTAGTTTTCTTTTGCTTTGTTTTCTGTAGTAACAAGTTAGATCCCAGCGTACTTTCTTTTTGTGTGGGAGAGTTACACGCTCCGCTTGAACTAGAACTCCTCATAGGATTTGCTTGCTTATTCTTTTAGCTGTGAGTTGTTCCTTTTCTTTTCTTAGCTGCTGCTCTGTTTAGTTGTAGTGCTTTAGTTTTTCTAGAGCTTTTCTTTTGTTTTAGGTTGAACTTTCTATAGGTTGCATGTTTTATCTTGTTAGAGAGTTTGCCTGTTGCACTGAGTTTTGTGTCTTGACTAGAAGTAGGTGGTTGAAGTTGCTTTTCTCTTTGTAGTAGTAACTTGCAATAGTTTTGAGGTATTGACTAGAGTATTGTTTGAACTTTTGGTGTCAAGAGCTCTAGCCTATTAGTGATAGATGTCGTATTTTGGGCAATCCGTGTGTTTTTCGAAAACCAAAAACCCCTGTTGAGAACTCTAGCTACTAGATGGATCACTAACCTCTGGAGGGTTCGAATATTAGAGAACACTCACGTACCATGAGTCGAGGATGCGCAAGGATAACCAAACCCCCATACACTCCTCCTCGGGGTACTTGTCTCTTTGTGAACCTCCTGATTAGATTGAGAGTTACTGATAATAAGGGAATGAGTTCTTCGGACTAATGTGAGTGTTCGAAAGTTGACACTTCCACCCACCTATACTTTTTCTAGCCTCTTCGGTACTATGCATTTCCCTTTCTCATCTCGAGAGTTGGCGCATACTTCACCGGTGCATCCAAACACTTGGCACGATACACTCTGTCATCATAAGCCTCTTTATATCTTTCCTCAAGACAGCCACTGACGAGGGGGTGACCCCACGACTCCTACGGATAAGCCTACCTGGTGTCCCTGAACACAGAAGGCCCGTGAAGATACAACCTCGGCCCGCTAATTGGCACCGACGTTGGAGCCTGCGACTCACAAGGAAGGTGCGAAAACCTGCCATACGGAGCAAGCTTGGGTTAGGAAAGCTTACCTGTAAATATAGATGAACTCCCCGAGACCTAGCCCAGTATATAAGGGCTAGGAGGGGCGACGCAAAAGAGAACGAATATCATCTGTAACCCTAGCCTTGAGCTCTCCAGCCTTGGCATCCACTGTAATCGCATCTCCCCCATCAATAATATCGAGCAGGAGCGCGCCTTCCTGTTTGCCGACGAGCTATCGTCCAACCTGTGCCTGTCATGACTAACCCAGGGTCCCTGACCATGGGATTTTCCGGGGTTGATCCCCGTCAATTGGCGCCGTCTGTGGGAACTACACAGGTTGGGATCACGATCTCGGCGGTCCCGTCTTCAGCAAGCTACAACTCAAGGGCAAGGACCAGATCTAGCCCACTCGAAGGATTCAAGATCACGGATAACATTTCTGCCGCCCCATCAAGACCACTCGGGCTACAGCTGTGCCAGGACCGATACTACGGTAACGGCCAAGTGCAGCGTCAGCGCCGAAGGAATCGACGACCCAGAAGAACGGCGAGAGGCCTCTACGAAGGAATTCCACTCAATGAACCGCGACGCGCAGTGGAGGACTCGCAAATCTTTCGACATCCCACCGCCGCCCGGGCACCCGCCGCACATCGAGACGTTGACTACGAGATCAAAACCAGCGAACAGCAGAACCATCGCCAAGGAAGAAAGAATGGACGACCCAAAAGGCGCGCATGGGAGATCTACGGTGAGGCTCCAAACAACGAGCCACGTCACGCAGCCGCGCAACCGACGACCGCTCGACGACACGCCGTCGCACGAACACCTGCCGCCAGCCAGGACAGTGACTCCGAGACACCGGTGGGCGAGTACTATGACCCAGATCGAAGGCCAGATGAATTCGCCAACCTCATCAAGAACCAAGACATGAGTCGAGGAATCGAAACCGACCCTCGCTTCCAAGAACACCCGGAGGATCACGAGCAAATCTTTAGAATCTTAAGAAGGAAGAGGCACGCCGGATCTAGCAAACTCACGGCTAGAGAGCAGCTAGCAGGACCCTGCACGATCCACAGCTTCGAGGATGACTGGGGACGCGTCAGGTCAGGCCACACTTTGAGAGACTGCCGCCTGTTCAACGAGCTAGCCGACGACCTCAAGAAGGAGAAGCAGAAAGAAGATAGGCGCAACCGGCGACCCGAACAATCGCCGCCCTCAAGCCCGGAAGGACGTCACAGCCCACTGCAAGAACAGGTGCTCATGATCCAAGAGGGAAGGGTGCCGCAAACACAACGCGACGCGTACACCCTGCAAGCTAGAGCATCCGAGAGCATAAACATAGTCGAAGTCTACCAGCTACATGATACGGAGACCAACATCACGTTCTCACAGGACGACCATCCACCCGTAGTCCCAAGACCGGGGCACGCGCCCCTGGTGCTCGATGCACAAATCGGAGGGTATGACATGGATAGGGTCTTCATGGACGGAGGCAGCAGCATGAATATCATCTTCGCCAGCACCCTGCAAAAGATGTTGATTCCACGATCAGTATGGAGAAAATCGAGCACCGAGTTACACGGGGTAGTCCCAGGAGAAGAAGGCACATCCCTCGGAGTCATCGAACTCGAAGTTGTCTTCGGCAACCTACGCAACTTCGCAAAGCACGTCCTCGAGTTCGAGGTACTCGACTGGCAATCGCAGTACCACGCCATATTGGGACGGCCAGCATTCGCGCGGTTCATGGCGGTCCCACACTACGCCTACCTCAAGCTCAAGATGCCAGGATCAGCAGGAGTCCTAATGATCAACGGAAGCTTCATCAAATCAGATCAATGTGACCTTGACTTTCACAAAATCTCCGACACATTCGGAGCCGAGCAAGAACTCAGAGAAATAGCCATGGTGACGGACAAGAGTACCTTCCCATTGGTGAGCCGCAGCGAATCTAAGGAGTACGGACGCGACTTCAGCATCGATAGCGACACAGTCACCCACCAAGTGCACCCGACGGACCCGGACAAAACAGTCCGCTTGTACGCCCACCTACCAGAGGAGCAGGCGACGACTCTCGTCGCTTTCCTTCGAGATGAGTGGGAAATATTCGCCTGGTGCCCAGCCGACATGCCTGGAATACCACGTGAATTCGCGAAGCACGCCCTACACATCAAGGAAAACACGAAGCCGGTGAAGCAAGCCCTGAGACGATTCTCGGAGCCCAAGCGCAGAGCAATCGGAGAAGAAGTCAATGGTTACTCGACGCCCAGTTCATCCGAGAAACAAAGAAAGCCACCTGGATAGCCAACCCAGTGCTGGTGCCCAAGAAAGACACGACCGTGCTGCGCATGTGTGTCGACTACGGACCAGTTAACAAGCATTGCCCGAAAAAGACCACTTCCCCCTGCCTAGAATCGATCAGTTAATCGACTTGACAGCAGGGTGCGAATTACTTTCCTTTCTTGATGCCTACTCAGGATACAACCAGACCAGGATGAAGGAAGAAGACGAAGAGCACACATCGTTCATCACCCCCTATGGCGTATTTTGCTACAGGACCATGCCCTTCGGGCTCAAGAACGCAGGCGCCACATACCAGCGAATGATGCAGGCCTGCCTGAAGGAGAAAATTGGAAGAAATGTGCAAGTTTATATGGACGACATCGTCATCAAGACCTACAACGCAGCCACACTACTCGCCGACCTGCGCGAAACCTTCGCAGCGCTCAAAAAATACATAATCAAACTCAACCCAAAGAAGTGCGCATTCGGCGTACCGGCGGGAAAGCTGCTCGGTTACATGGTCTCCGCCCGAGGAACCGAGGCAAACCCTGAGAAAGCCCGAGCCATCACCTGAATGCAAGAACCAACTGATGTCAAAGGAGTACAGCAGCTCACTGGAAAACTCGCAGCCCTAAGCCGCTTCATCAGCAGGCTAGGAGAACGCACGCTACCTTTCTACCAGCTGCTCAGGAAAGGAGAGAAATTCGAGTGGACGGAGAAAGCCCGCCAAGCATTCGCGGACCTGAAAATGACACTCTCACCCCCACCAATCCTGGCGGTACCCAAGGAACGAGAAAAGCTATACTTCTACGTGGCAGCACGTAACAATATAGTAAGCACAACGCTCGTTGTCGAACACGCAGAAGAAGGCAAGGTCCAGAGCATCCAGAGACCAATCTACTAACTCAGCATGCTCCTGACCAAATCCCAGCAGCGGTACCTGCATTATCAAAAGCTACTACTATCCATCATCATGACCTCAAGAAAGGTGTCCCACTACTTCGACGAGCACCCTATCACAATCGTGAGCAGCGCACCACTCGCCGACATACTCAATAACCCTGGAGCGACTGGACGAGTCGCCGAGTGGAACATTGAGCTCAGCCCACGGGACCTGCAGTTCAAGCACCCAACAACCATCAAAGCCCAAGTACTCCCAGATTTCCTGGTCGAGTGGACGGAGGTTCAGACACCAGGCCCCCCAGACCTATCAAGTTCATGGTCAATGTTCTTCGCTGGGTCCAAGAGACAACAAGGAGCCGAGGCAGGAGTTGTGCTCATCTCCCCTAAAGGAACAAAGCTAAAATATGTCCTGCAGATCAACTTCAGTCACGCCTCCAACAACGAAGCAGAATACGAGGCACTCCTCCATGGCACTCCAATCTCGTCGTCCAGCAGACGATGAGAAACTGCGACGCAATAGCCGACAACATGGCGGCCTACCAGAAGCTTTACAACGCACTCGAAGGAAGTTTCGACGGGTGAGAGCTCCACTACATCACCAGGGCCAACAACACAGAAGCTGACGAACTCGCGAACATCGGTTCGACCCGAGGACCAATACCACCCGGCGTTTTTCTCGAAAGCATCAGCCGGAGATCCATCAAGGTACAGGCAGCAGCACCTGAAGCGTTCGTGGACGGCGAGGACGCAACAGACCTGGCGCAGGTGGCAGCAGCAACCCCATCAGAAGGCACAAGCACCAGTACACCCAACAGCACAGCTCCGACAGAGCTCGAAGGACCTGTCTGGGCAAAACCGTTCCTCCGATTCCTAATCGAAGGTACGCTACCGCAAGACGTGGCCGAAGCACGACGCATCAGCCAACGATCCAAGGCGTTCACGGTGATCAACAAACAGCTATACAAGCGTAGCATCACCCATATACTCCAAAGATAGATCGAC
The DNA here is from genome assembly GCA_950022295.1 of Bromus sterilis. NCBI lineage: Eukaryota > Viridiplantae > Streptophyta > Magnoliopsida > Poales > Poaceae > Bromus > Bromus sterilis. The sequence goes on from OX465596.1 coordinate 16,262,270, forward strand.
GAAGAGGTCGGCAAAGCTCTACTGCTTGAAATCCACGAAGGCACCTGCGCACACCATGCGAGTAGTCTAGTACTCGGGTCCAAAGCATTCCGAGCCGGGTTCTATTGTCCCACGGCCATGAAAAACGCAGAGGACATCGTGCGACGTTGTGTCACCTGCCAGAAATTCGCCAACAGGCCACACGCTCCCGCATCAGAGCTCAATACCATACCACTATCCTGGCCGTTCGCCACCTGGGGACTCGACATGGTGGGCCCACTCAAGAAATCATCGAAGGGCGGAAGGACACACCTGCTCGTCGCAGTCGATAAGTTCACTAAATGGATCAAAGCAGTGCCCATCACCAGCTCCACAGCCCTCACGACTGTCAACTTCATCAAATCCATCATCTTCAGGTTCGGAGTGCCACACAACATCATCACGGACAACGGCACGAACTTCACTGCCGCAGAATTCCAGAACTTTTGCGAAGAACTGGGCATCAAAATCAATTGTGCATCAGTCGCGCACCCGCAGTCCAACGGCCAAGTGGAAAAATCAAACGGCCTTGTATGCAGAGGAATCAAGAAACGGCTCCTCGCACCAATCGAGCAAGCTGCCGGCAACTGGGTAGAAGAACTCCCCGCAGTACTATGGAGCCTGCGAACTACTCCAAACACCGCGCCCCAGTACACACCCTTCTTCATGGTGTACGGGGCAGAGGCAGTACTACCACATGACCTCAAGTTCGGAGCGCCGCAGGTCACCGGGTACGAAGAAGAAGAAGCAGAAGAAGCATTACAAGATGACAAAGATACAGCCGACGAAGCAAGAGATACAACCCTGGCAAAATCAGAGGGGTACCAGGACAAGCTACGCACCTACCAAAGCAGTCGCTTGCGCGCTAGAACCTTCAACAAAGGTGACCTAGTCCTACGGCTAATACAAGAGAAGGTCCATAAACTTGCCCCCCAATGGGAAGGACCATTTATAGTCTCAGAAGTCATCGGAGGTGGCGCCTACAGGCTGAAGAACCCGAAGACAGACGAGGACGTGGGTAACCCATGGAACGTAGCAAACTTGCAACTGTTCTATCCATACTCCCCATCGGGAAGACATGACTGGCAACTCATGTAGCCGCTCGACTGCAATAAAATATATGTTTCCCAAATACGGCCATCTCAAAGCACTCGGGGGCTTAAGCATAAAATCCCCCTGAGAGACGCTATCGCCTACGCTATCTTAATCAAATCACTCGGGGGCTTAAGCATAAAATCCCCCCGAGAGACGCTATCGCGTACGCGATCTTAATCAAAGCACTCGGGGGCTTAAGCGTAAAATCCCCCCGAGAGACGCTATCGCCTACGCGATCTTAATCAAAGCACTCGGGGGCTTAAGCGTAAAATCCCCCCGAGAGACGCTATCGCCTACGCGATCTTAATCAAAGCACTCGGGGGCTTAAGCGTAAAATCCCCCCGAGAGACGCTATCGCCTACGCGATCTTAATCAAAGCACTCGGGGGGCTTAAGCATAAAATCCCCCCGAGAGACGCTATCGCCTATGCGATCTTAATCAAAGCACTCGGGGGCTTAAGCGTAAAATCCCCCCGAGAGACGCTATCGCCTACGCGATCTTAATCAAAGCACTCGGGGGCTTAAGCGTAAAATCCCCCCGAGAGACGCTATCGCCTACGCGATCTTAACCAAAGCACTCGGGGGCTTAAGCATAAAATCCCCCCGAGAGACGCTATCGCCACTTAAGCGATCTTAACCAAAGCACTCGGGGGCTTGATACGTCCAAAACGTATCTATAATTTCTTCTTGCTCCATGCATGTTTTGTGTGATATTGCTATGATCTAGATACACTTTCATACACTTTTGATCATATTTGGACTAACCTATTAACTCAGTGCAACACAGTGCCAGTTCCTGTTTTCTGTTGTTTTTCTATTTCAGTTTTCCCCCATATAAAAAGTGCTCCAAAAATTCGGAAAAAAAACAGATAAAAAATCAGCACAGAAGAACCTTCCGGAAGGACCTGAGTGGGGCCAGAGGGCCACCACCAGGGGCCTAGGCGCCCTGGTGGCGCGCCCCAGGGGTTGGCCGCGCCAGGGGGGCGCCTGGACCCCTGGTGGCCCCCCTGGTGCCCCACTTTGGCCCCTATTTATTCTCCCGTCGCGGAAACCCTGATTTCGGACCCCTTTTCTCAAGAAGAAATTCCGATCTCCGCCGCCATCGCCAACAAGCTTCGGGGGACCAGAATTCCTGTGTCGGCACCCTGCCGGGATGGGGAAGTGCCCCCGGATTCATCTCCATCGACGTTGCTTCCTCCCTCCATGAAGCGGGAGTAGTTCTCCCTCGGGGCTGAGGTTTCTACCAGTAGCTATGTGTTCTTCTCTCTCTCCCATGACGTGATCTTTGTTGAGATCATTGGCTATGTTAATCTAGGGTGATCCCATGATATTTCCCCTTCCTCTATGTATTGGATTTATGTACTCAATTGATCTTATCTAGTATAATCTCCGAGACCAAGGTGACAGCGGTCTATTGGACATGGGTTAGAAGAATATTATCATGAGTGATTTCCTCTTTTGTATGTGGATTGAAGATTGAGAGTCTATGGGTGCTTGTCTTTGACTATCCTTTAGATATGTTGTGGTGATTGTGGTACTCTCTTTGGATGGCCGCGGTGACATTGGGAAATCCATAGATTGAGAACTACGAACTCTGAGGTGTGCTTTTGTAGCCCTACACAATTCTCGTCCTCTATTGACCACAAAGGAATGACCTCCGAGTACGTCTCCATTGCATGTTTTATGGGAAATATCATGTGATGAGACTATGTTAATGTTGTTGGGAGTTGCCACTAGTGAAAGTATGAAGCCTAGGCCTTGTTTCCATGATTGTTACACCGTTTGCACTCACTTTTGTTACTTGTTTCTTTGCTGCACTTTTTATTACAGATTTATATTACTTCGTTTTATCACACCTATCACCCATATTTTACCATCTCTTCGACGAACTAGTGCACCTATACAACTCCTAGTTGTATTAGGTGTGTTGGGGACACAAGAGACTTCTTGTATCTTAATTTCCGGGTTGCTTGAGAGAGACCATCTTCAACCTCTACTTCCCTGAGTTCGATAAACCTTAGGTCATCCACTTGAGGGAAATTGCTGCTGTCCTACAAACCTCTGCGCTTGGAGGCCCAACATAGTCTACAAGAATAGAAGCGTGCGTAGACATCAAGCTATTTCTGGCGCCGTTGCCGGGGACGTGAGTGCTTGAAGGTATATCTTTAGATTCTGCAATTAAATCTTTTCGTTTCCTGTTTTTATTTTCACTAGTTAGGTTTATGGAAAACTGCAATCTTAGTTCGCTGCTTCGGGGAGACCGCTTTGCCACACCTGTGGTAGAGAAGTCTCCGCCACCTACTGAATGTATCCCGTTCCAAATACCACTTGGGATAGTTGAAATAATTATTAATGATTGTTATGATGGGACAGTCAATCCTAGTATTCATTTGTTGAAACTTATAGAACTTTGTGAGTTATTTAAGATTTCAGGTTTGACAAGAGGTGAAGTCATGAAGAAATTATTTGCCTTGTCACTGAAAGGAAAAGCATTGGAATGGCATAGAATAGTATGTCTCTAGAATTGTGTCTCTTCACGGTGTTCCTTTGGAAATCAATTCTGATCGTGGTAGCCTTTTCACCTCTAGATTCTGGGGAAGCTTTCAGAATGCTATGGGAACTCATCTCTCCTTTAGTACAGCTTTCCATCCTCAATCTAGCGGTCAGGTTGAAAGGGTTAATCAAATCTTGGAAGACATGCTCAGAGCTTGTGTTATCTCTTTCGAAAAGAATTGGGAGAAATCTCTTCCCTTCGCCAAATTTGCTTATAACAATAGCTATCAATCTAGTCTGAACATGGCTCCCTTTGAATTCCTCTATGGCCGACGATGTCGAACACCCCTAAACTGGTCAGAAACCGGTGAAAGACAACTCTTTGGACCGGATATGATCAAGGAAGCAGAAGAGCAAGTTCGCATTGTTCGTGATCGTTTGAAAGCCGCTCAGTCTCGTCAAAAGAGCTACTATGATCGTCATCATAGAGAGGAGAGCTACAATATTGATGAGAAGGCTTACCTTCGGGTTACTCCTCTGAAGGGAACCCAAAGATTCGGTATCAAAGGCAAGTTGGCCCCACATTACATCGGACCTTTCCACATTCTTGCTAAACGTGGAGAAGTTGCCTACCAACTTGAACTACCTCCGCACCTTTCCCGAGTACATGATGTATTCCATGTGTCACAACTCAGGCGTTGCTTCAAGGACCCCATCCGCGAAGTCGACCATGAAACGCTTGATCTCCAAGATGACCTTTCTTATCGAGAGTACCCTGTTCGTATTCTTGATTCGGCAGAGCGTGTCACTCGTCGTCAGAAGATCAAGTTTCTCAAAGTGCAATGGTCACATCACTCCGAGAAAGAAGCAACCTGGGAAAGAGGAGACCGCCTCCGTGCCGAGTACCCCACCTTCCTCCCGATAACTTCTGAATCTCGGGAAGAGATTCTTTTGAGTGGGGGCGAGTTGTCAGAACCCCAACTAGGGTAAGTGCTAGGGTTTGTTTGTGCCTTTGCATCATGCAAAAATTCAAAATGAAATTAAAAATTGGGTAAAAGAAAAAGCCCTGAGAAATTAATTCAAATGGCCAGATTAAAATCTTTTTCCAAAAATCATTTAAATAGTTGGAAAATTCCTATAAATGATGGTGATCATTTCAAAAGTGGTTTGGGTATTTTCCCATGCCCTTGGAATATTCAAAAATTCAAAAGGTACCCTGGAAATTAAATTTGACCCCTATTTGAATTGGAATTCAAATGTTTTGAATTTCAAAAATGCTCAAATTCTTCAAGTGACTTGCTACTGGTCACCTAGGATTTATAAAAGTATTTGGGAATTTTTATAAAATGCCTTGGTATTTTTACCAGAGCAAAACAAAGGAAAGAATAAAAGAAAATAAAAAGAAGAATAGGAACAGAGGAAACCCCCCAGCCCATTTACCTGGCCCAGCCTGGCCAGAAGCCGGCCCAGCCCACCAGGGGCAGGGTAGTCTTCTACCTGAGGCCAGGCAGGCAGCTCGTCGCCGTGGCGAGCATGCCCGACGCCCACGGCCACCTCCTGCTCCCCTGGCCTTCTAGCGCTTTCCGTGGACGTCCTGGAGGCCCCAGGTCCATCTCCCCCCTGTCTTGGTCGTCTCCCTCCTCTCTCTTGTCTGTTTGCGCGCACGCCCGAGAACTCTCCTCGCCGCCGACGTGCACAAATGTGGCCACCGGCCTTCTCCTACCCCACCATCTTGTCCAACATGCCCGCCTTCGACCACTACACCGAATCCCTCCGTCGATTTGAGCTCGGAGGCCCCGGAGACGACGCCCGCCTCAAGAACTCGCCGCCGGCCGCCATGTTTTCCGACGACGAATTCGCCACCTGCTGAAGCTCCCCGGTGACGCCGACGCCGTCTTCGAGCTCCTGGTGAGCTCCTCTTCCTCCCTAGCCCTTTCAAGCTCCATTTGGCGCACGGCATCGCCGATTCCGTCGGGCCAGTGGCCAGCACGCCGCGGCCGACGCCATAGCCGTCGCCTTGGAGCTCGATCTTGGCCCCCTCCTACTCGGTTGTCTTCGGAAGCCCGCGAGGAGCACGCACATACCACCCAAACCCCACCCCGTGCCCATTTTGGCAACTCCGGCGAAGCTCCGGCCGTATTCCGGCCAGCTCGCCATTAACCGAGCCCAATCCCCTCCTCTCTCTCTCTGGACAGTGGGCCCAAGGCCATTAGCCAGCTAATCCCCTCCCCAGCCCAATGACAAGTGGGGCCAGCCCCCCCTTCACCTCTGTTTAATTTAAATCCAAACAGAAATTAACAGTGAGCCACTAACAGGCATGGCCCACATGTCAGCCCTGCTGATGTCATGCTGAGGTCATGCTGATGCATTAAACAAATTCCAGAAATTAAAAGAATTAAAGAAAACAGAGAAAAATCCATAAAATGAATTAAACTTTAGAAAATCATAACTAATTCATATTAACTCCAAATTTAATAAATAATATATGAAAAATTATCAGAAAAATGCAAGGATTTAGAATATGCAAAAAAATTTCATGTTTGACCATTTTACAATGGGGGAACAGAAGCAAATGTGTATATGACTTAATTTGAAATTGAATTTGGAGTTTGAATTTGCATTTCAAATGCAATATACTTCAATTAAATTGAATATGCTACAAACCAGTACCTTTCACATCATGGACAACCTTATCATGTGTATGTGCATTTTTACTTTCGAAGTTGTCCCCCCTTGTTGATGATTGCCTCCGATGACAGACGTTCCGAGACGGTGATCACCCCCGAAGAAGAAGACCACCGTTAAGACCAGTGTATCGTCAGCAAGGCAAGCAAACCCCATTGATCATGTCTATAAAATCCTACTTCCTTCTCAGTCTCGCTGATGCATGTTTAGGAGATCACCGAGACACGTTCTTTCGCATAGTTGAACCCATTCCGATGCATGACCTATCATTTTGTCACCGTATTAAGCAAACCACAATCCTAGCAGAGTTAGGAGTTGAATGATGAGCATGTGGCCCCTGCAACTGTTACTGCTTATTGCTGCTTAGTGATACAATGAGGATGTTATGATTGTGAGTAGGGATGAAATTGAACACAGTGATGCTGATGATAACGTGTTGGTGAATCCATCCTAAACAAAGGTGAACGATGAGAGGCTGTGTAGGAGTACACAGTGGGTTGTCTCATTGAACACTGCCCTAGGCCCCGAGTTCCTGTTTTGTGATCCAAGACAAAGAGTATGACCACATGTAGGGTTTTATGGGAGCCCCGTTTGGACTCTTTACATACCTGATCCGGTCCAGGAGTCACACTAGTTTCGGGCTTTCCATTTGACCTAACTATAGATATGTGGGTGGACCTGTGAGGCAGTGAAACCATCTGCCAAAGGTGGCGTCTCGGTCCCTTGCATTATCTGAGTCCGTTTCGTCGAACCGGCCGGACTCTCGAGCGGTGACAAACTCAGGTAGTCGACTCCTGGATTAGAGAAGGTGATGTGAGGGTAGTGCCTTGGTTTCATCCACGTCCGACATCCGCTTGAAGGGTGACAAGAACGAGGCGATAAGTGATGACGCGCGTGTGAATATGTACACCCCTGCAGGGTTAATGAACTATTCGAATAGCCATGTCCGCGGTTATGGACTACTTGGAGACCTTTACTTGATCATAGACAACTTGAATGGATACTTATAAAACTCGCAAGATAAGCGTGAGTGCTATGGCGTGCTTCCTCGTGGGGAAGTCGAGGAAGTATCCATAGTGGTGTATTGGTTGGAGACTTGGTAGTGGACTCGTGTACACTTCTTACCTCAAGTCTGGTACTCGTAGTACAGGACTAGCCAAGTCAAAGCTGGCACTTCTGCATGATGAACCCCACTTCCTTTACCTTGAAACTTGAGCATGAGTAGTATAGATTTTATGTAAGTCTTGCTGAGTACGACTTTGTACTCACGTTTGCTTATTCTATGTTTTAGATGAGAACCGGAACCCGATGGAGTCACCTTCGTGAAGCTCGACGTTGACTAAGCTAGTATAGTTCCAGACAGCAGTCTGGTCCCTTGTGGAAGGGCATGTATGTTTACAAGGCTTCTCTAAGCCATTTGTTAAACTTGTCTGTACTCAGACCTAATTTGCTTCCGTTGTATGATGTAATGTTGATCACATACATGTGATCTTTGTATGCTCTATGTGTAAGTCAATAAAGATACACTTTGTAGAGTTATGTGATGATACCTGCTGTTCATACTAGGCATGTGTGCTGCGTGTATGTCTATAACATGCATGTCTTAGTATGGGTTTTCGAGACCTTAGTTGTGATCTGGCTGGCGGTCTTTTATACACCAAGTGCCCCTTAGATGTGCGCAGCTTGGGGCATCGTGATGCGATTGCTTGTGACTCTGTCACGTGCACACTTTGTTGTATGATCGAGCCCGCCCTAGACCCCGACTAAGTGATCGGGCTGGAGTAAGTCTATGTAAGAGTTAGGATTCAATCGATAACATGGTTGAGGCGACTTGTCTATGAGTATGGGATTCACCACCCATAAACATCTAGACTTGTGAGCGGACGATGAGGACCCATCTCTGATGATCATCCGGCCTGAATGGGATTCCCCTCATGTTCGATGCTTACCGAGAACGTTCTGTGCTTGTCCTTGTCTGCTTAGACAAGTGGGTACGGTTCTCGGCTCTCCATGTGATTGTATCATGACTGGAATTACATACGCTAACCCCGGGTCCCGACAGACTTGGTATCAGAGCAGGACTGTCTGTAGGATTATTCAACCCTTGGTCGAAGTCGAGTCTAGCACTCTATAGTTATATAGTTACTTGGGGAATAAAGGGAACAACGTAAGGCTTCTTTTTCTCCTTACCCTCATCGATCTGAGTTCTGAGTCACCCTTACCTTTTCTACGGGATGATAGGACTAGGCTCATCTATGTCTTTACTAGAACATCTCGTTGTTTGCCTCCTTGTAGTCGTAGGACAGTTGTGGTCGTCCAGAGTCTTCGTGTTTTGAGTTCCTTGAGGAAGTTCTGTTCAATCTCCTCGAGGTTGTCTTGTTTTCCATCCCGGTGTAGCCGTTATGCTGCCGGAATTATTCTGAGTTTCTGTGGATCATTGCCTTCGCATTATAATCTTTTCTGTCTTCTTCATGTCCTTCTTGTCTTTGATTCCATCATACAACCTGTTCTGATTGTTGATTTTTTATCACACAAGATGTCAGGTGGAACTCATAGTGCTGTTCGTCGGAATCGAGACCGTGTTCGGAATCGAAATGATGATGAACCTCTACCACCGCCTTCTGCGGCGGAAATCATGATGGAAGCTGAGAAGAATCGACGCGATCAAACATGCCTTCTGGAGCTCATCGAGCAGAATACCTCACGTCATTGCAATGTGGTTGTGAGCATTCAGGATTTCATCCTCCTCAAGCCACCGGTATTTCGATGTTCTTCTGAGCCCCTTGAAGCTGATGATTGGCTCCGTTCCATCGAGCGTAAGCTTGATACTGCACATGTTGCTCCCGATGATCGAGTTATTTTCGCGGTATACTTCTTGGAAGGTGCTGCTCTTCAATGGTGGGAGAACTATGTTGCTATGCAGCCAAATGGTCACGTAGTGACTTGGCAGGAGTTCTGTGTTTCCTTTCGAGGGTACCACCTTCTAGATGAGTTAATGGAGCGCAAGAAGGAAGAGTTCTGCAATCTGACTCAAGGAGAGATGTCAATTCATGAGTATGTGAGAGAGTTCAATCGTCTTGCTCGTTATGCCCAAGATGAGATCACCACCGATGCTAGAAAGCAGGCAAGGTTACGCAAGGGACTTAGCCCCATCCTTCGCCATGATCTCAACCTCCTTGAATTTTCCACCTTTGAGGATTTAGTCAACAGATCCTTTAGAGCTGAGCATGGCAATGAAGTGTTCGAAGAGTCTCGCAAGCATGCTCTTGAGCTTGCTCTTTCTTCTAGTTCAGCCCCTCAGAAAAGCCGAATTTGGATTCCAACCAGAGCCATACCTCAAAACTTTCTGCAGAGACCAACCTCCAATTTATGCCATCCACCCCAACACATTATTCCACCCCGGAATGATGGTGTGCAGCCAAGCAATCCCACTCCCAACAATTCAGACAGGGTATGCTTTAAGTGTGGTCTTCCAGGCCATTACTATCGTCAATGCCCTCAGGTCTTGATGGCACCACGTCATTCTCGACCCAAGCCTCCAAAGAAATCAACCACCAAAACCTTTCCAACAAAGCCTTCAGTCACGGGTAGTGGTTATGTGAACCAAATCTCAGTTGAGGAAACCATTGCTACTTCTGACGTCATCCTTGGTACACTCCCAGTAAATTATGTTCCCGCCTCCGTTCTTTTTGATCCAGGAGCTTCTCATTCATTCATGTCGGAGAGTTATGCACTTCGTCATGAATTTCCTTTTGAAGAAATGTTTTCTCCAATGATCATTCAAACTCCTGGTTCTAAATGGCAAACTAATAGAGTAAGCCATGGTAATCAAATTGGAATTGAGGGTTTAGTATTCCTTGCCTCTCTTATAGCCCTCAAGTCTTCGGACATTGATGTCATCCTAGGAATGGATTGGTTATCAAGGCAGAATGCTTTCCTTGATTGTAAAGCCAAATCAGTCAAACTCACCCATCCTTCAGGCCAGATCATTGACTACACATCACCCAGCTCTAGAATCCAGATACATACTTTGAATGTGCTTCCCCTTCCTGACCTTGAAGATATTCCGGTGGTTCATGACTTCCCGGATGTCTTTCCTGAAGAGCTGCCGGGAATGCCACCCGACAGGTGTGTAGAGTTCATAGTGGATCTTATACCAGGCACAACCCCAATTTCCAGACGCCCATATAGAATGACCCCACATGAGTTAGCTGAGCTAAAAACCCAACTTGATGCTTCGTTGGCAAAAGGCTTCATCCGCCCTAGCTCATCGCCATGGGGTTGCCCCGTTCTGTTCGTAACGAAGAAAGATGGAACAGAAAGGATGTGCGTAGACTATCGCCCGCTAAATCTAGCGACGATAAAGAACAAGTACCCATTGCCCAGGATCAATGATCTTTATGATCAACTTGCTGGATCCTCTGTCTTCTCCAAGATGGATTTGAGATTAGGTTATCATCAAATCAAAATCAGAAACGAGGACATTCCAAAAACGGCTTTCACTACTCGTTATGGTCTTTACGAGTACACCGTCATGTCCTTCGGTTTAACCAATGCCCCTGCCACATTCTCGCGCTTGATGAATTCGATCTTCATGGAGTACCTAGATAAATTTGTTGTGGTTCATCTTGATGACATTCTCATCTACTCGAAGAACGAAGAAGAGCACGCAGAACATCTTAGGTTGGTATTGATGATACTTAGAGAGCACCGCCTTTATGCCAAGTTCTCCAAGTGTGAATTTTGGCTACCAGAAGTGACCTACTTAGGCCACGTGATTTCTGCAAAAGGTGTTGCAGTCAATCCTGAGAGAGTTCAGGCCGTCCTTGACTGGACTCCACCTGAATCGGTTAAGCAAGTCAGGAGTTTTCTCGGCCTAGCAAGCTATTGCCGCCGCTTCGTTGAGAACTTCTCCAAAGTTGCAAAGCCTCTTACTGAACTCCTCAAGAAAGATAAGAAATTCCAATGGATCCCCAAGTGCGAGGAAAGCTTTCAAGAGCTAAAAAGAAGATTGACTTCTGCACCCGTACTTGCACCTCCAGACACCAAAAGGGATTTTGAGATCTATTGTGATGCTTCACGGCAAGGGTTAGGATGCATACTTATGCAATATCGACATGTGGTAGCTTACGCTTCACGCCAGTTGCGGCCACATGAAGAGAACTATCCTACCCATGATCTTGAACTCGCTGCCGTAGTTCATGCCCTGAAGACTTGGCGACATTACCTCCTTGGTAATCATTGTGAGATCTATTCTGATCACCAAAGCCTCAAATACATATTCACCCAGCCAGATCTTAATCTCAGGCAAAGACGCTGGATAGAGTTGATAAAAGATTATGACTTAGGAATTTCTTACACCCCAGGCAAAGCCAATGTCATGGCTGATGCACTAAGTCGTAAGTCGTACTGTAACAACCTCATGTTACAACAGTGTCAACCACTTCTTCATGAGGAATTTCGCAAGCTCAATCTTGAGATAGTTCCTCGTGGATCTCTTTTCAACTTGGTGGCGAAACCAACCCTTGAGGATCAAATCATAGCCGCCCAGAAACAAGATAGTGGTATTCAAGAGATCAAGAAGAACATTGTTAGCGGAGTTGCTAAATGTTTCTCTGCAAATGATCAAGGAACGATATTCATTGAAAATCGTTTAGTAGTTCCTGAGAATGAAGACCTAAGGCAGCTGATCCTCAAAGAAGCTCATGACACTCCCCTCTCAATTCATCCCGGTAGCACAAAAATGTACTGAGATCTACGCCAGAGATTTTGGTGGACCCGGATGAAGAGAGACATTGCACAATTTGTTGTCGAATGTGATGTTTGTCGTCGCATTAAGGCCGAACACCAAAGACCTGCAGGTACTCTTCAACCATTGTCTATTCCCGAGTGGAAATGGGACAAGGTCGGTATGGACTTCATCACTGGCTTTCCAAAAACCCAGAAAGGAAATGATGCCATCTTCGTGGTCACTGACCGACTCTCAAAAGTTGCTCACTTTCTTCCTGTTCGCGAGTCCATTACTGCCAGTCAGTTAGCAGACTTGTATGTCTCTAGAATTGTGTCTCTTCACGGTGTTCCTTTGGAAATCAATTCTGATCGTGGTAGCCTTTTCACCTCTAGATTCTGGGGAAGCTTTCAGAATGCTATGGGAACTCATCTCTCCTTTAGTACAGCTTTCCATCCTCAATCTAGCGGTCAGGTTGAAAGGGTTAATCAAATCTTGGAAGACATGCTCAGAGCTTGTGTTATCTCTTTCGAAAAGAATTGGGAGAAATCTCTTCCCTTCGCCGAATTTGCTTATAACAATAGCTATCAATCTAGTCTGAACATGGCTCCCTTTGAATTCCTCTATGGCCGACGATGTCGAACACCCCTAAACTGGTCAGAAACCTGTGAAAGACAACTCTTTGGACCGGATATGATCAAGGAAGCAGAAGAGCAAGTTCGCATTGTTCGTGATCGTTTGAAAGCCGCTCAGTCTCGTCAAAAGAGCTACTATGATCGTCATCATAGAGAGGAGAGCTACAATATTGATGAGAAGGCTTACCTTCGGGTTACTCCTCTGAAGGGAACCCAAAGATTCGGTATCAAAGGCAAGTTGGCCCCACGTTACATCGGACCTTTCCACATTCTTGCTAAACGTGGAGAAGTTGCCTACCAACTTGAACTACCTCCGCACCTTTCCCGAGTACATGATGTATTCCATGTGTCACAACTCAGGCGTTGCTTCAAGGACCCCATCCGCGAAGTCGACCATGAAACGCTTGATCTCCAAGATGACCTTTCTTATCGAGAGTACCCTGTTCGTATTCTTGATTCGGCAGAGCGTGTCACTCGTCGTCAGAAGATCAAGTTTCTCAAAGTGCAATGGTCACATCACTCCGAGAAAGAAGCAACCTGGGAAAGAGGAGACCGCCTCCGTGCCGAGTACCCCACCTTCCTCCCGATAACTTCTGAATCTCGGGAAGAGATTCTTTTGAGTGGGGGCGAGTTGTCAGAACCCTAACTAGGGTAAGTGCTAGGGTTTGTTTGTGCCTTTGCATCATGCAAAAATTCAAAATGAAATTAAAAATTGGGTAAAAGAAAAAGCCCTGAGAAATTAATTCAAATGGCCAGATTAAAATCTTTTTCCAAAAATCATTTAAATAGTTGGAAAATTCCTATAAATGATGGTGATCATTTCAAAAGTGGTTTGGGTATTTTCCCATGCCCTTGGAATATTCAAAAATTCAAAAGGTACCCTGGAAATTAAATTTGACCCCTATTTGAATTGGAATTCAAATGTTTTGAATTTCAAAAATGCTCAAATTCTTCAAGTGACTTGCTACTGGTCACCTAGGATTTATAAAAGTATTTGGGAATTTTTATAAAATGCCTTGGTATTTTTACCAGAGCAAAACAAAGGAAAGAATAAAAGAAAATAAAAAGAAGAATAGGAACAGAGGAAACCCCCCAGCCCATTTACCTGGCCCAGCCTGGCCAGAAGCCGGCCCAGCCCACCAGGGGCAGGGTAGTCTTCTACCTGAGGCCAGGCAGGCAGCTCGTCGCCGTGGCGAGCATGCCCGACGCCCACGGCCACCTCCTGCTCCCCTGGCCTTCTAGCGCTTTCCGTGGACGTCCTGGAGGCCCCAGGTCCATCTCCCCCCTGTCTTGGTCGTCTCCCTCCTCTCTCTTGTCTGTTTGCGCGCACGCCCGAGAACTCTCCTCGCCGCCGACGTGCACAAATGTGGCCACCGGCCTTCTCCTACCCCACCATCTTGTCCAACATGCCCGCCTTCGACCACTACACCGAATCCCTCCGTCGATTTGAGCTCGGAGGCCCCGGAGACGACGCCCGCCTCAAGAACTCGCCGCCGGCCGCCATGTTTTCCGACGACGAATTCGCCACCTGCTGAAGCTCCCCGGCGACGCCGACGCCGTCTTCGAGCTCCTGGTGAGCTCCTCTTCCTCCCTAGCCCTTTCAAGCTCCATTTGGCGCACGGCATCGCCGATTCCGTCGGGCCAGTGGCCAGCACGCCGCGGCCGACGCCATAGCCGTCGCCCTGGAGCTCGATCTTGGCCCCCTCCTACTCGGTTGTCTTCGGAAGCCCGCGAGGAGCACACACATACCACCCAAACCCCACCCCGTGCCCATTTTGGCAACTCCGGCGAAGCTCCGGCCGTATTCCGGCCAGCTCGCCATTAACCGAGCCCAATCCCCTCCTCTCTCTCTCTGGACAGTGGGCCCAAGGCCATTAGCCAGCTAATCCCCTCCCCAGCCCAATGACAAGTGGGGCCAGCCCCCCCCCCCTTAACCTCTGTTTAATTTAAATCCAAACAGAAATTAACAGTGAGCCACTAACAGGCATGGCCCACATGTCAGCCTTGCTGATGTCATGCTGAGGTCATGCTGATGCAATAAAAAAATTCCAGAAATTAAAAGAATTAAAGAAAACAGATAAAAATCCAGAAAATGAATTAAACTTTAGAAAATCATAACTAATTCATATTAACTCCAAATTTAATAAATAATATATGAAAAATTATCAGAAAAATGCAAGGATTTAGAATATGCAAAAAAATTCATGTTTGACCATTTTAAAATGGGGTAACAGAAGCAAATGTGTATATGACTTAATTTGAAATTGAATTTGGAGTTTGAATTTGCATTTCAAATGCAATATACTTCAATTAAATTGAATATGCTACAAACCAGTACCTTTCACATCATGGACAACCTTATCATGTGTATGTGCATTTTATTTTCGAAGTTGTCCCCCCTTGTTGATGATTGCCTCCGATGACAGACGTTCCGAGACGGTGATCACCCCCGAAGAAGAAGACCACCGTTAAGACCAGTGTATCGTCAGCAAGGCAAGCAAACCCCATTGATCATGTCTATAAAATCCTACTTCCTTCTCAGTCTCGCTAATGCATGTTTAGGAGATCACCGAGACACGTTCTTTCGCATAGTTGAACCCATTCCGATGCATGACCTATCATTTTGTCACCGTATTAAGCAAACCACAATCCTAGCAGAGTTAGGAGTTGAATGATGAGCATGTGGCCCCTGCAACTGTTACTGCTTATTGCTGCTTAGTGATACAATGAGGATGTTATGATTGTGAGTAGGGATGAAATGAACACAGTGATGCTGATGATAACGTGTTGGTGAATCCATCCTAACAAAGGTGAACGATGAGAGGTTGTGTAGGAGTACACAGTGGGTTGTCTCGTTGAACACTGCCCTAGGCCCCGAGTTCCTGTTTTGTGATCCAAGACAAAGTGTATGACCACATGTAGGGTTTTATGGGAGCCCCGTTTGGCCTCTTTACGTACCCGATCCGGTCCAGGAGTCACACTAGTTTCGGGCTTTCCATTTGACCTAACTATAGATATGTGGGTGGACCTGTGAGGCAGTGAAACCATCTGTCAAAGGTGGCGTCTCGGTCCCTTGCATTATCTGAGTCCGTTTCGTCGAACCGGCCGGACTCTCGAGCGGTGACAAACTCAGGTAGTCGACTCCTGGATTAGAGAAGGTGATGTGAGGGTAGTGCCTTGGTTTCATCCACGTCCGACATCCGCTTGAAGGGTGACAAGAACGAGGCGATAAGTGATGACGTGCGTGTGAAGATGTACACCCCTGCAGGGTTAATGAACTATTCGAATAGCCATGTCCGCGGTTATGGATTACTTGGAGACCTTTACTTGATCATAGACAACTTGAATGGATACTTATAAAACTCGCAAGATAAGCGTGAGTGCTATGGAGTGCTTCCTCGTGGGGAAGTCGAGGAAGTATCCATAGTGGTGTATTGGTTGGAGACTTGGTAGTGGACTTGTGTACGCTTCTTACCTCAAGTCTGGTACTCGTAGTACAGGACTAGCCAAGTCAAAGCTGACACTTCTGCATGATGAACCCCACTTCCTTTACCTTGAAACTTGAGCATGAGTAGTATAAATCTGATGTAAGTCTTGCTGAGTACGACTTTGTACTCACGTTTGCTTATTCTATGTTTTAGATGAGAACCGGAACCCGATGGAGTCACCTTCGTGAAGCTCGACGTTGACTAAGCTAGTATAGTTCCAGACAGCAGTCTGGTCCCTTGTGGAAGGGCATGTATGTTTACAAGGCTT
Organism: Bromus sterilis; assembly: GCA_950022295.1. Taxonomy (NCBI): domain Eukaryota; kingdom Viridiplantae; phylum Streptophyta; class Magnoliopsida; order Poales; family Poaceae; genus Bromus; species Bromus sterilis. The sequence goes on from OX465596.1 coordinate 16,278,679, forward strand.
CTCTAAGCCATTTGTTAAACTTGTCTGTACTCAGACCTAATTTGCTTCCGTTGTATGATGTAATGTTGATCACATACATGTGATCTTTGTATGCTCTATGTGTAAGTCAATAAATATACACTTTGTAGAGTTATGTGATGATACCTGCTATTCATACTAGGCATGTGTGCTGCGTGTATGTCTATAACATGCATGTCTTAGTATGGGTTTTCGAGACCTTAGTTGTGATCTGGCTGGCGGTCTTTTATACACCAAGTGGCCCTTAGATGTGCGCAGCTTGGGGCATCGCGATGCGATTGCTCGTGACTCTGTCACGTGCACACTTTGTTGTATGATCGAGCCCGCCCTAGACCCCGACTAAGTGATCGGGATGGAGTAAGTTTATGTAAGAGTTAGGATTCAATCGATAACATGGTTGAGGCGACTTGTCTATGAGTTTGGGATTCACCACCCATAAGCATCTAGACTTGTGAGCGGACGATGAGGACCCATCTCAGATGATCATCCGACCTGAATGGGATGCCCCTCACGTTCGATGCTTACCGAGAACGTTCTGTGCTTGGCCTTGTCTGCTTAGACAAGTAGGTACGGTTCTCGGCTCTCCATGTGATTGTATCGTGACTGGAATTACATACGCTAACCCCGGGTCCCGACAAGGCTACTAGATGATTCTCACCTACGGGATTGGGAAGTGATCCAGTCTCTCTTTTATTCCAAGTTTTATCCTCTTCATGAAGTCCATGAGAATAGGAATTATATTTATAATTTCTATCCTCATGACGGAGAGAGCATAGCTCAAGCTTGGGGGAGACTGAAAACTTTGATGCTAAAATTTCCTAACCATGGGCTCCCCATAGATATGATTATTACTAATTTCTATGCAAGGCTATCTCGATAGGATAAAGACTTGCTCGATGCTTCCTCGACGGGTTCTTTCACAAACGAAAAGATTGATGCTAAATGGGAACTCCTTGAAATAATCCAACACAACACTGAAGATTGGGAGATCGACAAAGGTAAAGAGTCAGGTATAATTTATGAGTATGATTGCATTAAGTCCTTTGTTGAAACTGCAAGTTTTAATAAATTTAGTGCTAAGTTTGGGCTTGATTTCCTCAAATCTTTTGCTTCACATCTTAATATGCCTAAGGAGAATTGGATCAAGCATCATGAACCTTTTAAAGAAATTTGCAAATAAAATGAAATTGTTAATGATGATTGCAACATGCATGATCCAATTCCTGAAAATGAAGTTTTATATAAGCATGTTAATTTTTGTGGAGTGGATAGACTTTGTGAAAGGCCTATGATTGAAGAAGAGAAGTATTGTAAGCAACATAAGCATGAAAGAACAATCACTTGGGTTAGAGATTTAAATGAAATTGCTAGAGAATTGTGTGACCTTTATCCTTTTACTTGTGAACTTTGCTCCATAAAGGGTCACTTCAATTTTCAGTGCATGTACTTTCAAAACATAACTGTTAGCCAGTTGTGTGATGACATGATCACCCCTGATCTTTATGATGAGCTTATGTTATTTTTGATGTGTGAAGAGTTATCAGAAAAGACTTCTTGGCTAGATGGTCATGCTTTGGGAATAAATAACACTTTGCAGAAATGCCATCTCTATTGTGTTGTTAATTGCCATAAGAATGATTACATAAGTAAGATTAGAAAGGAGGGAACTCTACCAAAGTATAAAAATGTCTCTTATATTTCTACTAATAAAAAGGAGAGTTTCTCCCAAGTTTCCCCTATTTTTTCTAATGATAAACCAGGATATGTGGAGAAACTTCCCCTCCAACCACTCCTTACTAAGGTGAAGAAGAAGAAAAAGAAGAGGAGGAGGAAGAGGAGCAGGAAGGAAGAAGAATGGGTAACAACCTGGCCTGAGCATATTCCTCGCATCGATTTTTATCCTAACGGACAGAAATTTATGGAGGATGGTGAGCTTGATTGCATTCATTATTATCTTGAAGATAAGTCTGTAGGTACTATTGAAGATGATTTTGATTATGATATGCATGTTACTTTTTGTGATTGGGAAAATGATGATAATGCTACTTATGACCTTGAAAATCTCTTTGGTACCAACTCTGAGAGTGATGATATGGAAAGCTCCAAGCTTGGGGATGATAGGATTGCAAGTCCTTTACCCATTAATGATGTGTTAATTGATAATTGTTTTGCTAGTAAGAATAAAGACAACATGTTTACAAATATAGTTTCTAGCAATGATAATGCTCTTATCTACTATGATGATGTTATAACTCCTATTTTTAGTGATTATAAAGGTACATATGACATAAGGAGAAATTATCCTTATGAAACTTGTCATGATCATGGAGGGAATTACTCCCTTGTTGAACACCATCTTCCTAATACACAATTAATCTATAGTGTTCAAGTTGTTTATGATAGTCCTACTCCCACTATTACCAATGAGAAAGATTATGCTTATGTGGAGAGTAAGAGTACCCTTTTGCATGTGGATCATGGTAACAATTTTTTATGTGATACTTATATTGTTGAGTTTATTCATGATCCCACTGAAAATTATTATGAGAGGGGAACATATGCTCATAGATATTTCAATAATATCAAATTCACTCTCTTTATGTTGAAAGCTTTGAAGTTGCACTTGTTTTGCCTTCCTATGCTAATATCTTTATGCTTCAATGAGTCAATATTCTACAAGATCCCTTTGCATAGGAAGCATGTTAGACTTAAATGTGTTTGATATTTGCTTCTTGATGCTCTCTTTTGTTCTTCAACTCTTATTTCTTATTCCTATGAGAGCATCATTAAAATCTTAAGCCTATCTTTATGGCTATAAAGAAAGAGCTCTAGGGAGACAACCCTTGTTATCTCTACTTTGAGTTTTTACTTTCTGTTTTTAGTGGTATTGATGATTGTTACTACTGTAGAAACATCATTGTATCTTTATTTTTCAAGCTTTGTGCCAAGTATAGCCTCATATGACAAGGGAAGTGAAAGTTGTGACATGCTGTCCAGAAAACACATTCTGTCCTCGTGACGGGAAAAATCAGAATAAATCTCCAGTTCATATTTTTGAGCTGAATTTTTTACACAGCGTGCTCTATAAAATTACGGAACTTTCGTATGTTCTGAGTTTTTTATTTGAGTTGCAGAAGTATCCCTAAAAATTTTTTTACTACCTGCTGTTCTGTTTTTCACAGATTCTGCCACGTTTTGTCTCTCCTAACTTTTGCAAACCTTAAGCTTGCTTTTTCTTTGCAAAAACTTTTTGGCACTCTTGAGAAACAGTAGCTCTTCAAGAATATCTTTATATCCAGTGGGGAAAAATTATTTTATTAAGGGTACTAACCTCTCTAATCAGCTTATGATGAGTTTTGTATGAAGGGAGTTTTCAAGTGTGCGATGGAAGATGATGAAAGAAGATCCAGGAGTGTCAAGCGCTCAAGCTTGGGGATGCCCCCATACATCCCCAATAAATATTCAAGGAGACTCAAGCGTCTAAGCTTGGGGTTGCCCCCGTGCATTCCCTTCTCCATCAAAAATCATCAGTTCGTCCTTCGTCTCACTATATTTTTATCACTTCATGCGTTATGTGTTATGCTTGGAGCGTCTCGCTCTTAGGTTTTATTTTTAGTTTTCTTTAGTTTTTCTTTCTGGTAATAAAAGTTAGACCCCATCTTGATTTGTGTGGGAGAGAAACACACTCCACTTTCAAAATTTATGACACATCATAGGATTCTTCATGCCTATCTTTTTGCTGTTGTGTGTTCTTTATCTTTTCGTAGCTACTGTCATGTTTAGTTTTAGTTTTAGTTTGTCTTTAGACGGAGCCTTGGCTTTTGTTTAGTTTGTTGCTGGAACTTTCTTTAGTTTTCATGTTTATCTTGTTAAGAGAGTTGGTTGTTGCACTGAGTTGTGTCTTGTCTTGAAAGTTGGTAATTGAGGTTGCTATTTAATTTTAGTAGTAACTTGCAATGGTTTTGAGGTATTGACGTGAGTAATGTTTGAACTTTTGGTGTCAAGAGCTCTAGCCTATTAGTGATAGGTGTTGTATTTTGGGCAATCCATGTTTATTTTCAAAAACCTACAAAACTAGTTGAGAACTCTAGCTACTAGATGGATCGCTAATCTTTGGAGGGATCGGATATTAGAGTACACTCACGTACCATGAGTCGAGGATGCGCAAGGATAACCAAACCCCCATACACTCCTCCTCGGGGTACTTGTCTCTTTGTGAACCTCCTTATTAGATTGAGAGTTACCGATAATAAGTGCATGAGTTCTTCGGACTAATGTAAGTATTGAAAGTTGAAACTTCCACCTTCCCATATTTTGCTAGCCTCTCCCGTGCCGTGCATTGCTTTCTTCTCACTCCGAGAGTTGGCGTCCACCTTCGCTGGTACATCCAAACCCTTGGCATGATACGCTCTGTCATCATAAACCTCCTTATATCTTTCCTCAAAACAGCCACCATACCTACCTATCAAGGCATTTCCATAGTCTTTCCGAGATATATTGCCATGCAACATCCACCTCTTCATGACTTTATCTTCATGTCATACATGTTCCTGCTACACTGGCAGCGGCATACATTGCATACATCATGATAGTTACATCTTCTTTATGATTTTGAGTACCTTGTAAAGTGTGAAAGATCTCCTTTACCCTCTTGTAAAATAGAGTGTTGCCCTTAAGTGAGGAAAATATCCCAAAGTGGACACAATAAAAGATCCCAAAGAGGACAAATGAGAGTTAAATAGAAAGAGCCATTGAGGCCACAAAAAAATACAAAAAAATATAAAAAAGAGAAAAAAAGAAATAAAAAGAGAGAAAGGGGCAACACTACTATCCTTTTGAGAGATCCACACTATACTCCCTCTATATCCTTGTACTCCATAGAGATGATCATTATGCATATAGCTATGTGGGGACCTTCACACTATAGAACTTGGCTTGCATATTCCAAGGATGAGCCTCCTCAAACGAGCTCTAGGTCTTCTTGAGCAAGCAAGTTGGATGCACCCCCACTAGTTCCATTGGAGAGCTTTTCTTAGCTCTTATGTGCATCCGTTGCATGGCAATCCCTACTCCTCACATCATATCTATCATATGGCCTTCTCTCGCCTATGGTTGTCCTCATTGATGTGAGCCTTTCTCACCCTTTTTGTCTTCCTCCTCCGTACATCTCTCTTTGCCATCCTAAGTGTCAACTCTCGAGCTTACGCTCATCCATTGCATGAGTGCTCAAAATATTGAAAAATGAGTGGATCAAATTGACTTGTACCTGTCTAGTGGTCTGGGGACGAGTCAAGATAAGATTCCAAAGAAGACCAAGTGTGAAACTTTAGTAGATTGAGTTCTCAACAAAAATACTTTTTCATCTCGTATTCCCTATCCCCTTTCTTGCACGCAAACACCATTTGGAAACATTCGAGTCACGGACAGCAAGAGCTCTTGCACCTAATGTTCTTTTGTTACTTGTTTCAATGCTAATATAGACTCTTGCATGTTATGACTTGGATTGAATCTCTAACCTTGATCGCTTTACTTTTCAAAGTTCTTATATGGTTGCTAGCATGTCACCACAGAAATTATGCCGTTATCATTTACCTACTCGAGGATGAGCAGGAATTAAGCTTGGGTATGTTGATACGTCCAAAACGTATCTATAATTTCTGCTTGCTCCATGCATGTTTTGTGTGATATTTCTATGATCTAGATACACTTTCATACACTTTTGATCATATTTGGACTAACCTATTAACTCAGTGCACCACAGTGCCAGTTCCTGTTTTTTGTTGTTTTTCTATTTCAGTTTTCCCCCATATAAAAAGTGCTCCAAAAATTCGGGAAAAATCAGATAAAAAATCAGCCCAGAAGAACCTTTCGGAAGGACCTGAGTGGGGCCAGAGGGCCACCACCAGGGGCCCAGGCGATCTGGTGGCGCGCCCCAGGGGTTGGCCGCGCCAGGGGGGCGCCTGGACCCCTGGTGGGCCCCCTGGTGCCCCACTTTGGCCCTTATTTATTCTCCCGTCGCGGAAACCCTGATTCCGGACCCCTTTTCTCCAGAAGAAATTCCGATCTCCGCCGCCATCGCCAACAAGCTTCGGGGGACCAGAATTCCTGTGCCGACACCCTGCCGGGACGGGAAGTGCCCCGGATTCATCTCCATCGATGTTGCTTCCTCCCTCCATGAAGCGGGAGTAGTTCTCCCTCGGGGCTGAGGTTTCTACTAGTAGCTATGTGTTCTTCTCTCTCTCCCATGATGTGATCTTTGTTGTGATCATTGGCTATGTTAATCTAGGGTGATCCCATGATATTTCCCCTTCCTCTATGTATTTTATTGATGTACTCAATTGATCTTATCTAGTATAATCTCCGAGACCAAGGTGACAGCGTTCTATTGGACATGGGTTAGAAGAATATTATCATGAGTGATTTCCTCTTTTGTGTGTGGATTGAAGATTGAGAGTCTCTTGGTGCTTGTCTTTGACTATCCTTTAGATATGTTGTGGTGATTGTGGTACTCTCTTTTGATGGCCGCGGTGACATTGGGAAATCCATAGATTGAGAACTACGAACTCTGAGGTGTGCTTTTGTAGCCCTACACAATTCTCGTCCTCTATTGACCACAAAGGAATGGCCTCCGAGTACGTCTCCATTGCATGTTTTATGGGAAATATCATGTGATTAGACTATGTTAATGTTGTTGGGAGTTGCCACTAGTGAAAGTATGAAGCCTAGGCCTTGTTTCCATCATTGTTACACCGTTTGCACTCACTTTTGTTACTTGTTTCTTTGCTGCACTTTTTATTACAGATTTATATTACTTCATTTTATCACACCTATCACCCATATTTTACCATCTCTTCGCCGAACAAGTGCACCTATACAACTCCTAGTTGTATTAGGTGTGTTGGGGACATGATGGCTTCTCGCCCCTCGTTGGTTACCCCAAGTGGAAGTTTGAGATGCAGCGTAGCGGTAATTTCCCTCAGTAAAGATACCAAGGTTTGTCTCCAGTAGGACTCAACGATAAGTACGATAGGTGGCACCGGCGCCAGAAATTATTCTGATGCGTGGAGTTGTCGTGGACGTGTACAAAACAAATAAATTTGCTCCCAACGAGTTCATATGAGTTGTCAATTCCTCCGGCCTTGTCGTTTACAAAGGATCAAACGCAAGAGATAAAAAGGTACTAGTAAAAGTAAAAACAGAAAGGTAAATAGTGGGTGTGAACAATGGTATGAAGATGGACCGGAGTCCCGTGATTTTCACCAGTGATGTCTCTCTCCCAAAAGACGATAAAAATGCTAGCGAGGTAAAAAAATCACAGTTGGGCAATTGACAGGATTATGAAGGCACCGCAATGCTAACTATGCTGCAAATAAAGGAAGGGCTCAAAAGCAATGGGCAGTACGCCAAGGTAAGTAGACCGAAATCCATCTGCATCTACTACGAATCATCCACCTTGAGATATCTATCCAGAACATCTCGCTGGTATTAAGTTGCGAATCCCACCCAAAGTGTAAACTCAAAGCAACAGACAACTGCATTAAAAGAACTTTGCGTAAAGTAAACAATTCTTGCACCAATAGGCACAATCACCGTTGTTTTATCCCTGGTGGCAACAACACATCCCCTAGTCTCATGTTTCTGTCACTCAAGCTAGACATCAGGGGGCTGAACCCACAATCGAGCATAACGCTCTCTCTTGGAGTTGCAAGCAAATAACTTGGCCAAAGCAAATACTGCAACGGAGAACATGCAAAAATTTACTCAAGAACAAAATATAAAAGGGCAAACCAAATATATTACTCATCACAATCTGAACATAGTCTCATAATCCATTAGATCCCAACAAACTCAGCATAGCAACACCAGAAAATTACATAGGTGCCTCGATCATGTGAGGCAGCTCACGAGGTCTCGAAAGTGGAAGCACAAAAGAGGGAGAGGACATCACATAGCTACTGATCACGGACCCATGGTCCAATGGGGACTATTCACGGTACATACGGGAGGCGTCCATGGCTATGGATGGTCTCCCGGAGGGGTGATCTCCTTCCGGCAGGGTGCCGGGCCAGCTTCTCCAGGCAGCCCCGATCTGAAAACGGCGGCGGCGGCGGAACAGAGAGGTTTTCGCGAAAAAGAGTTCTTGTTTTGGGGTTTCTACCCCGAGGGGGTTATATAGGCGAAGGGGGCGTCGAGGGGCCACCCAGGGCAGCCAGGAGGGTGCCTGGCGCGCCCTAGGGTTGGGGCCGCGCCAGGGACCCTTCTGGCTCCCTGGTGGTGGTCCCGGCTCTCTCCCTTGGTTATTCCGGAAGCTTCCTGCCCGCTGATTTTTAATATATTTTTTGCGGAATTTTTGGGGCACTTTAATCAGCCGGAAAACCTGAAAAACAAAAACAGCAGAAAACCAGAAGCTGGCAACTGGGTGCACTGAGTTAGTAGGTTAGTCCAAATTGGTTTAAAAGTGTAATAAAGTTCAACCAAAACATGGCAAAGTCACACAAAACATGCATGGAGCAAGCAGAAATTATAGATACGTTTGGGACGTATCAACATCCCCAAGCTTAATTCCTGCTCGTCCTCGAGTAGGTAAATGATAACAAGCATAATTTCTGTGGTGCCATGCCACACAACCAAATAAGGATTGTTAAGTAAAGCAATCAAAGCATGCAATTCAATTCAAGTCTTAACAGGCAAGAGTCTATATTGGCATTAACACAAGCAACAAAAGAACAAAAGGTGCAAGAGCTCTTGCTGTCCGTGACTCGAATGTCTCCAGATGGTGTTTGCGTGCAAGCAAGGGACTGGGAAGAAAGAGAAAAAAAGGATGTTGAGAACAACTATCTACTAAAATTTCACACTTAGTCTCCTTTGGATTCTTATCTGGACTCGTCCCCAGACCACTAGCCAGGTACAAGTCAAACTGATCCACTCCCTTTCGATATTTTGAGTACTCATGCAATGGATGAGCGTGAGCAAGAAAGTTGACACCTAAAAGGCGAAACAGAAAAAGGGTGGAGGAGGAAGACAAAAAGGTGTGTGAAAGGCTCACATCAATGAGGACAATCATAGGCGAGAGAAGGCCATATGATATATATGATGTGAGGAGTAGGGATTGCCATACAACGGATGCACATGTGAGCTAAAAGCTCTCCAATGGAACTAGTGGGGGTGCATCTAACTTGCTTGCTCAAGAAGACCTAGAGCTCGTTTTAGGAGGCTCATCATTGGAATATACAAGCCAAGTTCTATAGTGTAAAAGTTCCCCACATAGCTATATGCATGATGATGATCTCTATGGAGTACAAGGGATAGAAGATGAAGTACTAGTGTGGATCTCTCAAAAGGAATAGTAGTATGCCCCCTTCTCTCTTTTTATTTTTCTTTTTCTCGTTTTCTCTTTTTTTTATTTTTTGGTGGCCTCAATGGCTCTTTCTATTTAACTCTCATTTGCCCTCTTTGGGATCTTTTGATTTTGTCCTCTTTGGGATCTTTTCCTCACTTTAGGGGCAATACTCTATATTTTACAAGAATATAGGAGATCTTTCACACTTTACAAAGGTACTCACAAAAAGAAAATGTAACTAATCATGATGCAAATGTATGCCTCTGCCAGCATAGCAGGATATGCAATGATACTAGCGCGTCATGTAGCAATGATTAGGGCAAGGCCCGACTAGCATGCGGCTCATCGATCAAGCAAGTAGCATGTATGACATGAAGATCCAGTCATGAGAGGGTGGATGTTGCATGGCAATGTATCTCGGAAAGGCTATGGAAATGCCTTGTAGGTAGGTATGGTGGCTGTTTTGAGGAAAGATATAATGAGGCTTATGATGACAGAGCGTATCATGCCAAGGGTTTGGATGCACCGGCGAAGTATGCGCCAACTCTCGAGGTGAGAAAGGGGCAATGCACGGTACCGAAGAGGCTAGAAAAAGTATGGGTAGGTGGAAGTGTCAACTTTCGAATACTCACATTAGTCCAAAGAACTCATGCACTTATTATCGGTAACTCTCAATCTAATAGGAGGTTCACAAAGAGACAGGTACCCCGAGGAGGAGTGTATGGGGGTTTGGTTATCCTTGCGCATCCTTGACTCATGGTACGTGAGTGTACTCTAATATTCGAACCCTCCAGAGGTTAGTGATCCATCTAGTAGCTAGAGTTCTCAACAGGGGTTTTTTGGTTTTCGAAAAACACACGGATTGCCCAAAATACGACATCTATCACTAATAGGCAAGAGCTCTTGACACCAAAAGTTCAAACATTACTCTAGTCAATACCTCAAAACTATTGCAAGTTACTACTTCAAAAATAAAAGCAACTTTAACTACCTACTTTCTAGTCAAGACACAGAACTCAGTGCAACAGGCAAACTCTCTAACAAGATAAAACATGCAACCTATAGAAATTTCAACCTGAAAAGAAAAGCTCTAGAAAAACTAAAGCACTACAGCTAAACAGACTAGCAACTAAGAAAAGAAAAAGAACAACTCACAACTAAAAGAAATAAGCATGCAAATCCTATGAGGAGTTCTAGTTCAAGTGGAGCGTGTTTCTCTCCCACACAAAAGAGTAAGTTGGGGTCTAACTTGTTACTACAGCAAAGAAAGCAAAACAAACCTAGAAAAGTAAAGAGCGAGACGCTCCAAGCAAAGCACATAACGCATGAAGTGATAAAAATATAGTGCAACGAAAGACAGACCGATGATTGTTGATGAAGAAGGGGATGCACCGGGGGCATCCCCAAGCTTAGACGCTTGAGTCTCCTTGAATATTTATTGGGGGTGCACTTGGGCATCCACAAGCTTGAGCGCTTGACACTCCTGGATCTTCTTTCATCACCTTCCATCGCGCACTTGAAAACTCCCTTCATACATAACTCATTGTAGGCTGATTAGAGAGGTTAGTACCCTAATAAAATAATTTTCCTCTACTGCAAATAAAGATTTCCAGGAAGAGCTACTGTTTCTCTTGCCTTCCCAAAAAAGTTTGCAAAGAAAAAGCAAACTTAAGGATTGCAAAACTGCGAAAAGAAAAACTGGGGCAGAAACTGAGAAAAACAGAATAACAGAGAAAGGGGAATTTTTTTCGAGGTACTTCTGCAACTCAAATCAAAAAACTTTGAACAGGGGCTAGCAAGCCAATTGTATGGAGCATGCTGTCAAAAAATTTCAGATCAAAAAGATGATCTGGTGATTTATCGCGAATTTTCCCGTCAAGAAGACAGAATCTGTTTCTGGACAGCAAGCTCCAACTTTTGAACTTTCAAGCACTCTGAGGCTAAACTTGGCACAAAGCTTGAAAAATAAAGATACAATGTTGTTGCTACAGTAGTAACAATCATCAATACCACTAAGAACAGAACAAAAGCAAAAAGAAAAACCTAAATTCGTTGCGGGCTGCCTCCCGAAAGCGCTTCTTTAGAGCCATTAGCTAGGCTTAAAGCAGAAGATCAAAAAATTTCAAGAGAATAACTAGCCCGTGTTACGGACTCAAAAGGTAACTTAATCTTTTTCTTAGGGAAATGTTCCATCCCTTTCTTGAGAGGGAATTGGAACTTGATAGTTCCCTCTTTCATGTCAATGATAGCACCAACTATGCGAAGAAAAGGACGTCCCAAAATAATTGGACAAGAGGGCTCACACTCAATGTCCATAATAGTGAAATCAACGGGAACATAATTGTCATTGATAACGATAAGAACATCGTCGATCTTCCCCAAAGGCTTCTTTACGGAAGAATCAACAAGACGAACACCAAAAGAACAGGGATCAAAAGGTTTCAAATCAAGCATATCATACATTCTTTTGGGCATAACAGAGGTACTTGCTCCAACATCACAAAGAGCAAAACAAGAGAAGTTATTCAATTTAATTTTAATCATAGGATCCCAACCATCTTCTAGCTTCCTAGGTATGGAGGCTTCTAGCCTAAGCTTCTCCTCCCTAACTTTAATTAGAGCATTGGTGATATGCTCCGTGAAGGCAAGATTTAGTGTGCTAGTGTGGGGGTCTCTAGACATCTTGTGTAGGAAACCAATGACTTCTGGTAAAGTGCAGTCATCAAAGTCTAGTTCACTACTATCTATAAGGGAAGTAGTGATATCATTTAAGCTCACTTGTTTGAAAGCCCCTATGTTCATAGAGGTTTCCTCTTCTATGGTTGAGGGTGTAGCATCACCATTGATAGGTCCAGTGGGACTAGGGGTGTGATGGGTGCTAGCAGTTTGGATCTCCTCAACTACTTGGATAGTGGCTACTGTGTGGTAGGTAGGAAGGCTCTTAATTCTATCTTCCTCCTTGGGGATAACTTCAGGTTTGGCTGCCATTTGGTTTATCAAGGTAGATTGGGTGTGAGACATGTTTGAAACATAAGTTTCAATGGCAGCGAGTCTGGTTTGGAGACTGGAAATATCACCGTTCAGGCTCTCAAGTTGTTTGCTAATGCTTTGCAGGATGGAGGAGTGCTCATCTAATTGTCTAGAAAAGGCCTTGTTTTGCTCAAACTGAGTGTGCATATAGTTTTTAGTGGCCTTTTCTATTTCTACAAGTTTCTCATAACTAGGCAGGTCTCTCTCCCTATAGTTTTGGCTGTAGGAGTTGTTGGTGGTAGGATAAGTGTTGTTCCCATAGTTGTTGGATGGGAAAGGCCTAGGATTGTTGCTACCAAAATTACTCCTATAAGCATAATTGTTGAAGTTGTTCCTAGAGACAAAATTGACATCTACTTGCTCCTGAGCAACCAAAGAATTTAAAGGAACATCTTGAGGATCAATAGAGGGTTGCTTGGTAAGTAGAGACATGATAAGGTCAACCTTTTCATTTAAAGAGGAAATCTCCTCGACAGAGTTTACCTTCTTACCAGTTGGAGCTCTCTCGGTGTGCCATTGTGAATAATTTAGCATCATCTCATCTAGTAGTTTTGTAGCAGCACCAAGTGTGGTTGACATAAAGGTACCTCCCGCGGCCGAATCCAATAGGTTCCGCGAGGTGAAGTTCAAGCCTGCATAAAAAGTCTGGATAACCATCCAGGTAGTCATTCCATGTGTAGGGAAGTTCTTGACGAGCGTCTTCATACGTTCCCAAGCCTGGGCAACGTGTTCGTTATCCAATTGCCTGAAATTCATAATGTTGCTCCGCAATTGAATAATTTTAGCAGGGGGATAATACTTCCCTATAAAAGCATCCTTGCATTTACTCCAAGAATCAATACTATTCTTGGGTAGAGACTATAGCCACTCCTTGGCTCTCCCTCTCAAGGAGAAAGGGAAAAGCTTCAGCTTGACGAGGTCTCCGTCCACTTCCTTGTATTTCTGCATGTCGCAGAGCTCGATAAAGTTGTTTAGGTGCAAAGCAGCATCTTCTCCTGCTCCTGAAAATTGATCATTCATAACAAGGTTAAGCAGAGCAGGTTTAATCTCATAAGAAGGTGCTGAAGTGGCAGGTGGAGCAATAGGAGTGCAGATAAAGTCACTGTTGTTGTGACTGGTGAAGTCACACAACTTAGTGTTTTCATTGGAACCCATAGTAGCAGCAGGTATTTTTGGTGTTTTTGATTAGGGACACAAAAGTAAAAACTGAAAGCTAAACTAACAAGACTAAAAAGCAAAGGTAAAAGATAGCGTGTAACTCCCCTATTTTTGATACAGGAGTCCGAAAACGGCGCCAGAAATTGGCGGTTATCAGGACTCGCGTATTTGTACTTCCTTTGAGTCCCCGGCAACGGCGCCAGAAATTAGCTTGATGGCTTCTCGCCCCTCGTTGGTTACCCCAAGTGGAAGGTTGAGATGCAGCGTAGCGGTAATTTCCCTCAGTAAAGATACCAAGGTTTGTCTCCAATAGGACTCAACGATAAGTACGATAGGTGGCAACGGCGCCAGAAATTATTCTGATGCGTGGAGTTCTCGTGGACCTGCACAAAACAAATAACTTTGCTCCCAACGAGTTCAGAGGAGTTGTCAATTCCTCCAGCCTTGTCGTTTACAAAGGATCAAACGCAAGAGATAAAAAGGTACTAGTAAAAGTAAAAACAGAAAGGTAAATAGTGGGTGTGAACAATGGTATGATGATGGACCGGAGTCCCGTGATTTTCACTAGTGATGTCTCTCTCCCAAAAGACGATAAAAATTCTAGCGAGGTAAACAAATCACAGTTGGGCAATTGACAGGATTATGAAGGCACCGCAATGTTAACTATGTTGCAAAGAAAGGAAGGGCTCAAAAGCAATGGGCAGTACGCCAAGGTAAGTAGACCGAAATCCATCTGCATCTACTACGAATCATCCACCTTGAGATATCTATCCAGAACATCTCGCTGGTATTAAGTTGCGAATCCCACCCAAAGTGTAAACTCAAAGCAACAGACAACTGCATTAAAAGAACTTTGCGTAAAGTAAACAATTCTTGCACCAATAGGCACAATCACCGTTGTTTTATCCCTGGTGGCAACAGCACATCCCCTAGTCTCATGTTTCTGTCACTCAAGCTAGACATCAGGGGGATGAACCCACAATCGAGCATAACGCTCTCTCTTGGAGTTGCAAGCAAATAACTTGACCAAAGCAAATACTGCAACGGAGAACATGCAAGAATTTACTCAAGAACAAAATATAAAAGGGAAACCAAATATATTACTCATCACAATCTGAACATAGTCTCATAATCCATCAGATCCCAACAAACTCAACATAGCAACAGCAGAAAATTACATAGGTGCCTCGATCATGTGAGGCAGCTCACGAGGTCTCGAAAGTGGAAGCACAAAAGAGGGAGAGGACATCACATAGCTACTGATCACGGACCCATGGTCCAAGGGGGACTACTCACGGTACATACGGGAGGCGTCCATGGCTATGGATGGTCTCCCGGAGGGGTGATCTCCTTCCGGCAGGGTGCCGGGGCAGCTTCTTTAGGCAGCCCCGATCTGAAAAGGGCGGCGACGGCGGAACAGAGAGGTTTTCGCGAAAAAGAGTTCTTGTTTTGGGGTTTCTACCCCGAGGGGGTTATATAGGCGAAGGGGGGCGTCGAGGGGCCACCCAGGGCAGCCAGGAGGGTGCCTGGCGCGCCCTAGGGTTGGGGCCGCGCCAAGGACCCTTTTGGCTCCCTGGTGGTGGTCTCGGCTCTCTCCCTTGGTTAGTCCAAATTGGTTTAAAAGTGTAATAAAGTTCAACCAAAACATGGCAAAGTCACACAAAACATGCATGGAGAAAGCAGAAATTATAGATACGTTTGGGACGTATCAGGACACAAGAGACTTCTTGTATCTTAATTGGAGGGTTGCTTGAGAGAGACCATCTTCAACCTCTACTTCCCTGAGTTCGATGAACCTTAGGTCATCCACTTGAGGGAAATTTCTGCTATCCTACAAACCTCTGCGCTTGGAGGCCCAACATAGTCTACAAGAATAGAAGCGTGCGTAGACATCAGGGCTTAAGGATAAAATCCCCCCGAGAGACGTTATCGTCTAAACGATCTCTACATCAAAAGCACTTGGGGGCTCGAGCACCACCTCCCCCCGAGAAACTCTCGCGCAGTCCGAAGCTTAAAAAGCCCAAGCAAAAATACCAGGCCAGCCCCACTTGCTGAGAACACGGCTCGAAAAGACATGGCCACAATCAGATGGAGCACCAAGCACTCTGAAGAAATTTTGGAGGGAGCACAGGACACAGACTCCTCTAGTCTTCATCCGATCGCCAACGATCACCTAAAGACTCGGGGGATACTCCCATCGGGACCGCTGTCGCGCACCCGATAAAAGACAGAAATTAACGGAAGAACGACCGGGGAAACAAAACTCAGCCTACGCTTGACGGGGATCAACCCCGGCAAATCCCATGGTCTGGGACCCTGGGTTAGTCATGAGAGGCACAGGTTGGACGATAGCTCGTCGGCAAACAGGAAGGCTCGCTCCTGCTCGATATTATTGATGGGGGAGATGCGATTACAGTGGATGCCAAGGCTGGAGCGCTCAAGGCTAGGGTTACAGGTGATATTAGATCATCTTGAACGGCGGACAAGCGACACATGGGGCACGATTTACCCAGCTTCAGGCCCCCGGAGGGAAAACCCTACATGCTGCTTGTCTGATCTTGTATTGATGATGGTGTACAGAGGTGCCGTGAGGGCTTTGGTGGAGAGAGATCTGTCTAGTCCTATGCGTGGGGGTTGAGAGCTTCTGTTGTCGTTGTGTCCTGTCTGTTGGGATCTGTCTAGAGAGGTGCCATGAGGGCTTTGGTGGAGAGAGATATGTCTAGAGAGGTGCCCCTACCTCGCTTTATATAGATAGCCAGGTAGGGTTTACATGAGTCCTAATCAATCTACAAGTAAGAGTCCTTGTCTTGCGCCTCAAGTCTTCGGCTTCATGTCTTATTCCATCATGTCGGTGTCCACGAGTGGGCCCCTAGTGGGCCACCAGCCATGACACGCACCAGGTTCCCTCACGTAGAGGAGTCGTGGGGTCACCCCCTCGTCAACGCTCGACCCTCCGACTCAAGCGTAGCCTCGGAGGCTACTCCCTTCGGGAGCGCTGTCGCGCACCCGATAGAACCCACAGTGCAAAGTTTGGACGAACTCGAAGACAGCTCTCGATCGCAAAGGAATCGAACACAGCTCTCGGTTACAAAGAACTCGAAGACAGCTCCTGATCGCCAAGGACTCGAACACAGTTTTCGGTTGCATAAAAAGATAAATTCCATTGCAAAGGCTCAAGCACAGTTTACATCACAAGGATCATTTTCAGTACAAAGTAGATTGGATAGAAGGCAGCTCTGATCACTTGAAGGCAATCCTCACTACACCAAGAACTAACCTAGTTACGAAGGACGCAAACAGTCAAAGCCTACAACATCAATCACCCAAGGAATCATAACTTCTACATGTGCGCCCATGCTGGGATGATTGGCGCTAAGACATCAAGCATCATCACAGACAAAGGAGAAGTCGAAGCAGTAGGCTCAGGATGTCAATGACATAACAAATGGTGAAGCTCGACTTATTTGCAGAGCAGTTGAAGACGATGCTCCACCAGCTTCTTCTCCTGTTCCACTAGCTTCTTCTCCAGCTCCGCCCGAGCTGCCGGCGAAGATGACTTCGCCGCCTCCAGTTCTACAAGGTCTCCTGCCGCGTCCGTTTAACCGGTGGCTTGACGTCGAGGCCCTCTTCAGAGCCAGAGGGGGAAGCAGTTGAAGGCGGCTCAGCACCAGCATCAGAAGAGTCGCCGGAGGAGGAAGCAGTTGAAGACGCAAGCGAAGGACTCCTCGACCTTGTGGAGCTGTCGCTGCTCGGCTCCTGCCAGTGCGGATTCATGTTGTTGCCGCTCGGGTCAAACGCGCGGACAGTGACAGTGCTTTCGCCATCAAAACGACAGCTGAGCATATCGCCATCTCGCAAATTCAACCGCCGAGCAAACAAACTCCAACCAGAGCCAAGAAAAATCAAGCGGGATCTATCAACCTCCAAGTCAACATAAGAAGGAGATCGACAACTCCCTTGAAGATGCAGAAGCAAGCCATCTAAGCCAAGTTCAGCGACAATGGCGGAAAAAGCAGAGGGAAGAAGAACACGATTGGCGCTCTGGCCACGAACGCGTAAAAGAAAATCATAGCGCCAGAACCCCTCCTCCAAGGGAGAGGAGGAAGGCATTGGTGCCTTACCATGGCGACCACCACGGCATGAGCGTGGCGTACGGCCACCACGGCCACGACGAACACGGCCACGACCAACACCTCGCCTGGAAGCCATGAGAGGAAGAAGAGAAGAAGGAAGAGGCCAAGCAGCAAGATGGATAGAGGCGAAACGCTGTGGAAACAAAAGGCTTATTTATAGAACATCAATCTCCCAGCACAAAGAATCCACGACGACAGCAACAATTAATTCAAAAGATCAAACGTCGCAGACGTCTCAGATTCCAAGACCAAGATGCTTTCCCACGGGACGCACTGTGCGTGAGACGCGTCAATTCACGCGCGTTTCCAACGCGCGTATCAGAAACTCAACCAGCGCCTGCCGCACGCCACAACGGTCATCATTATGACCGGTCATGAAGAAGTGACGGTTCACTGGCGGAGCATCCCTGACAGCCATCAAACAGAGGCATCGCTATCCCTGACAAGCGGCGAAGAATACCAAAACAAACATCAAGGCTCAGAGATTCCACATTTCAGATCTTTTTCCCGATGAAGAAAAAAAACATCTTACTCCCATCGGGAGAGCTCATCATAAGAGTCCCAGGTGCTCCCTCGCCCAAAGGTCAGCAATGTGCTCGAGTGATCACTCGCACTCATGAGAGTTTCGGGTGCTCCCTCAATCCGACGCAAGACAAACATTCACTCGCCAAGATCATACGACGCTAGAATCTCAGGTGCTCCCTCACCTCAAGAGACGAAACGGCATTCGAGTGACTACTCGCGAAGAACTCCCCGTCTGAAGCACTCGAAACAAGCTCCACGGGTGAATGAGTGAACAACTCGCTTGATGTTTTGTTCCAAGCGGGTGCAATGCTATAAGGCTCCGCGCCTCAAAAACACACATTCCTGGAACACGATACACTCTGCCCAGATGCCACGCAAGATTAGCGTGTAGGTAAGACCCCGCTGCGAAGTTCGGCCGGGCTGGGACTTGCCGAAGAGCGATTTCACTCCCAACCTTTTCCATGCGCTGCGCATGATAGAAAAAGCCGGGCGGACGCGCCTTAGGCTATGCACATTACTGGCGGAAAATGAACACCGTAAGCTCTGAAGCAGCAGCACTTTTGCTCGACACCAGTGTTCCAGGCTCACGTCCAGGGACGTGGGTTTGATTGGGCTACTGCGGTATTTGCCCTAGTGCAATTCACCAAGGCTCGACCAGTCAATTCCTTGGGCCCTTTCAGCTTAGCATCCCTCGAAACAGGTTTTGTCATGGCCACCAGACTGCCAGCGACCCGCGGTTGTACCGTGCATACAAATAACTGACAAATGGATGTACTCAAGTCCCTGCGCGACTCTTCGAGTCCCCCAGGCACTCAAGGGCTACTGACGAGGGGGTGAACCCACGACTCCTACGGATAAGCCTACCTGGTGTCCCTGAAGACAAAAGGCCCATGAAGATACAGCCTCGGCCCGCTAATTGGCACAGACGTAGGAGCCTGCGACTCACAAGGAAGGTGCGAAAACCTGCCGTACGGAGCAAGCTAGGGTTAGGAAAGCTTACCTATAAATATAGATGAACTCCCCGAGACCTAGCCCAGTATATAAGGGCTAGGAGGGGCGACACAAAAGAGAACGAATATCATCTGTAACCCTAGCCTTGAGCGCTCCAGCCTTAGCATCCACTGTAATCGCATCTCCCCCATCAATAATATCGAGTAGGAGTGTGCCTTCCTGTTTGCCGATGAGCTATCGTCCAACCTGTGCCTCTCATGACTAACCCAGGGTCCCTGACCATGGGATTTGCCGGGGTTAATCCCCGTCATCCACCATACCTACCTACAAGGAATTTCCATAGTCTTTCCGAGATACATTGCCATGCAACATCCATCTTCTCATGACTTGATCCTCATGTCATACCTTTGCATCATGATAGTTATATCTTCTTTATGTGAGTACCTTTGTAAAGCGTGAAAGATCTCCTATATTCTTGTAAAATATAGAGTCTTGCCCCTAAGTGAGGAAAAGATCCCAAAGAGGACAAAAATCAAAAGATCCCAAAGAGGACAAATGAGAGTTAAATAGAAAGAGCCATTGAGGCCACACAAAAATACAAAAAAGAGAAAAAAGAGAAAAAGAAAAATAAAAAGAGAGAAGGGGGCACACTACTATTCCTTTTGAGAGATCTACACTAGTACTTCATCCTCTATCCCTTTTACTCCATAGAGATCATCATCATGCATATAGCTATGTGGGGACCTTCACACTATAGAACTTGGCTTGTATATTCCAATGATGAGCCTCCTCAAACGAGCACTAGGTCTTCTTGAGCAAGCAAGTTACATGCACCCCCACTAGTTCCCTTGGAGAGCTTTTAGATCACATGTGCATCCGTTGCCTGGCAATCCCTACTCCTCACATCATATCTATCATATGGCCTTCTCTCGCCTATGATTGTCCTCATTGATGTGAGCCTTTCACACATTTTTGTCTTCCTCCTCCACCTTCTTTCTATTTTGCCTTTTAGGTGTCAACTTTCTTGCTCACGCTCATCCATTGCATGAGTGCTCAAAATATCTAAAGGGAGTGGATCAGTTTGACTTGTACCTGGCTAGTGGTCTGGGGACGAGTCAAGATAAGAATCCAAAGGAGACTAAGTACTTTAGTAGATAGTTGTTCTCAACAATTACTTTTTTATCTCGTATTTCCCTATCCCCTGCTTGCATGCAAACACCATTTGGAGACATTCGAGTCACGGACAACAAGAGCTCTTGCACCTTTTGTTCTTTTGTTGCTTGTGTCAATGCTAACATAGACTCTTGCTTGTTAAGACTTGAATTGAATTGCATGCTTTGATTGCTTTACTTAAAAGTCCTTTTATGGTTGTGTGGCATGTCACCACAGAAATTATGCTTGTTATCATTTACCTACTCAAGGACGAGCAGGAATTAAGCTTGGGGATGTTGATACGTCCCAAACGTATCTATAATTTCTGCTTGCTCCTTGCATGTTTTGTGTGACTTTGCCATGTTTTGCTTGAACTTTCATACATTTTTTAGCATATTTGGACTAATCTATTAACACAGTGCACCCAGCTACCAGTTGTTGTTTTCTGCTGTTTTTTGTATTTCAGGTTTTCCGGCCATTAAAAGTGCTCCAAAAAATCCGGAAAAATCAGATAAAAAATCAGCGACACGGAAGCTTCCGGAAACACCAAAGGAGCGGAGGGGCCCCACCACTAGGAGGCCAGGAGGGTCCCTGGCGCGGCCCCGCCCTAGGACGTGCCAGGAGGCCTCCTGGCTGCCTGGTGGCCCCTCTCGGTGCCCCCCTTCGCCTATATTTACCCCCCGTGACGGAAACCCCTAAGACGAATCCCTCTTTCGCGATCTCGCCTCTGTACCGCCGCCGCCGTTTCAAGATCGGGGTTGCCTGGAGAAGCTGCTCCGGCACCCTGCCGGGAGAAGCTACCCCCTCCGGGAGACCATCCATAGCCATGGACGCCTCCCGTATGTACCGTGAGTAGTTCCCCTTGGACCATGGGTCCGTGACCAGTATCTATGTGATCTATCTCTTCCCTCTTTGTGCCTCCACTTTTGAGGCCTCGTGAGCTGCCTCACATGATCGAGGCACCTTTGTAATTTTCTCCCGTTGCTATGCTGAGTTTGTTGGGATCTGATGGATTATGAGACTATGTTCAGATTGTGATGAGTAATATATTTGGTTCTTCTCTTTTATATTTTGTTCTTGAGTAAATTCTTGCATGTTCTCCGTTGCCGTATTTTACTTTGGCCAAGTTATTTGTTGCAACTCCAAGAGGGAGCGTTATGCTTTATTGTGGTTTCAGCCCCTTGATGTCTAGCTTGAGTGACAGAAACATGAGACTAGGGGATGTGCTGTTGCCACCAGGGATAAAACAACAGTGCTTGTATCCGCGGATGCAAGGATTGTTTACTTTACGCAAAGTTCTTTTAATGCAGTTGTCTGTTGCTTTGGATTTACACTTTGGGTGGGATTCGCAACTTAATACTAGCGATATGTTCTGGATAGATATCCAAGGTGGATGATTCGTATTATCTGCAGATGGATTTCGGTCTACTTGCCTTGGCGTACTGCCCATTGCTTTTGAGCCCTTCCTTTCTTTGCAGCATAGTTAGCATTGCGGTGCCTTCATAATCCTGTCAATTGCCCAACTGTGATTTGTTTACCTCGCTAGCACTTTTATCGTCTTTTGGGAGAGAGACATCACTAGTGAAAACCACGAGACCCCGGTCCATCTTCATATCACTGTTTACATCCTTAGTTTACTTTTCAGTTGCTATCACTATCATTATTATCTCTTGCGTTAATCCTTTGTAAACAACAAGGCCGGAGGAATTGACAACTCCTCTGTACTCGTTGGGAGCAAAGTTATTTGTATCTGTGTGCAGGTCCACGTCAAGCGCAGTGACACCTTCTTGTATCTCTTGGAGTCCTACTGGTTCGATAACCTTGGTATCTTCACCGAGGGAAATTTGCTGCTACGCTACATCTCACCTTCCACTTGGGGTAACCAACGAGGAGTGAGAGATCCTCACCGTATCAGACGTCATGGTGAATCTCGACAGCGGTGGCTGGTTAACGACGACGCATGAGGTTGCGTGAGGGTCGCGTTCATTTTTTGGGCACGACTCATGCGATATAAATATTGAGCACCAAATCATATCTGTTTGGGCAGTTCCCTAATAAAATTGTTGGGCCTGAAGTTTTTGGGCAGCTATTCTAGCCTGTTTTATCATTTTAAAGCAACAAGTGATTGGTACCTTATAATAGCACAATTGTTGGAGATGCTTTTAAAGCAACTCTAGAAGATGTACCATCCCGTCACCCATCCGTATATCTTACATTCTTAAATTGGTCTCAATTTTCTTAACATGCAAAGTGTCCATCTCATCATCCCCACTAAGCCATGAATTTAAGTTTTTTTCCACTAGAGCATTCAAAATATGCCACATAAGCAAACATATAAATTATAATTATTTTTGTGTTAGTCTATGGATGTAACGCTATCACAATACCTTTTACATTTTTGTTCGAAATGATATTTTGAATAGTAACTTTAAAAGTTTTTATTCTATTTTAGACATGTTTTTATTGATTTTCAAGATTATATTTACTTTTCATTAGATTTAGTTATTATAAGAAACTATTTACGCATTTTTAACAAATTTATCGCATCAACACGCGAGAATCATCTAGTCCTTCAGCACGTCTCTCCGAAATTGAATGATAGTGCCAAGCGGTCAACCGCTTCGTGCGGCAGGATTTTAGGCGCAAAAGAATTTTGGATGGGCCAGGTTGTCGGATGAGGATGTTTCGATGGTCCCGACGGACATGTAAACCAACCCGCGTACGGATTCAAAATCGTGTTGGACGGAAAAAATCATTCGAACAATTTAATTCAAACGGATGTGAAAGATATACAAATCTGCTTTGAAGATGATCTAAAACCCTTCCCTAATCTACTGTAGACGTGATACGTCCCAAACGTATCTATAATTTCTGCTTGCTCCATGCATGTTTTGTGTGACTTTGCCATGTTTTGCTTGAACTTTTATACACTTTTGAACCTATTTGGACTAACCTATTAACTCAGTGCACCCAGTTGTCAGTTTCTGTTTTCTGCTGTTTTTGTATTTCAGGTTTTCCGGCCATTAAAACTGCTCCAAAAATTCCAGGAAAAATATATAAAAAAATCAGCGCAACAGAAGCTTCCGGAATCACCAAGAGAGGGAAGGGGGGCCACCACCAGGCAGCCAGGAGGGCAGGTGGCGCGGCCCCACCCTGGGCCGCGCCAGGGACCCTCCTGACTGCCTCGTGGGTCCCCTCGACGCCCCCCTTCGCCTATATTTACCCCTCGGGGTGGAAACCCCTAATATCGATCTCTTTCTCGCGAACTCCCCTCTGTATCGCCGCCGCCGCCGTTTCAAGATCGGGGCTGCCTGGAGAAGCTGCCCCGGCACCCTGCCGGGAGGAGGAACCCCCTCCGGGAGACCATCCATAGCCATGGACGCCTCCCGTATGTACCGTGAGTAGTTTCCCTTGGACCATGGGTCCGTGACCAGTAGCTATGTGATGAATCTCTACCCCCTTTGTGCTTCCACTTTCGAGTCCTCGTGAGCTGCCTCACATGATCGAGGCATCTATGTAATTTCTGTTGTTGCTGTGCTGAGTTTGTTGGGATCTGATGGATTATTAGACTATGTTTAGATTGTGATGAGTAATATATTTGGTTCTACTCTTTTATATTTTGTTCTTGAGTAAATTCTTTCATGTTCTCCGTTGCGGTATTTGCTTTGGCCAAGTATTTTATTTGCAACTCCAAGAGAGAGCGTTATGCTCGATTGTGGGTTCAGCCCCTTGATGTCTAGCTTGAGTGACAGAAACATGAGACTAGGGGACGTGCTGTTGCCACCAGGGATAAAACAACGGTGCTTGTACCTGCGGGTGCAAGGATTGTTTACTTTACGCAAAGTTCTTTTAATGCAGTTGTCTGTTGCTTTGAGTTTACACTTTGGGTGGGATTCACAACTTAATACCAGCGAGATGTTCTGGATAGATATCTCAAGGTGGATGATCCCTAGTAGATGCAGATGGATTTCGGTCTACTTACCTTGGCGTACTGCCCATTGCTTTTGAGCCCTTCCTTTCTTTGCAGCATGGTTAGCATTGCGGTGCCTTCATAATCCTGTCAATTTCCCAACTGTGATTTGTTTACCTCGCTAGCACTTTTATCGTCTTTTGGGAGAGAGACATCACTAGTGAAAATCACGGGACCCCGGTCCATCTTCACATTATTGTTCACACCCTCAATTTACTTTTAGCTTTTACTTTCCTTTGCACCTTTTATCTCTTGTGTTGATCCTATGTAAACGACAAGGCCGGAGGAATTGACAACTCCTCTTTACTCGTTGGGAGCAAAGTTATTTGTTGATGTGTGTAGGTCCACGACAACATCCTAGTCAGGAAGCAATTTTTGGCGACGTTGCCACCTACTTTTATCTCCTGAGTCCTACTGGTTCGATAACCTTGGTATCTTCACCGAGGGAAACTTGCTGTTGCACTGCATCTCAAACCTTCCACTTGGGGTAACCAACGAGGGGCGAGAAGCCATCAAGAAAATTTCTGGCGCCGTTGCCGGGGACTCAAGTCTACAAGATAGGGGAGGTGCACACTATCTTTTACCTTTGATTTTTAGTCTTGTTAGTTTACCTTTCAGTTTTTACTTTTGTGTCCTTAATAAAAAATACCAAAAATACCTGCTGCTACTATGGGTTCCAATGAAAACACTAAGTTGTGTGACTTCACTAGTCACAACAACAGTGAATTTATCTGCACTCCTATTGCTCCACCTGCCACTTCAGCACCTTCTTATGAGATTAAACCTGCTCTGCTTAACCTTGTCATGAAATATCAATTCTCAGGAGCAGGAGAAGATGTTGCCTTGCACCTAAACAACTTTATCGAGCTCTGCGACATGCAGAAGTACAAGGAAGTGGATGGAGACATCGTCAAGCTGAAGCTTTTTCCTTTCTCTTTGAGAGGAAGAGCCTAGGAGTGGCTACAATCTTTGCCCAAGAACAGTATCGATTCTTGGAGTAAATGCAAAGATGCTTTTATAGGGAAGTACTATCCCCCTGCTAAAATTATTCAATTGCGGAGTAACATTATGAATTTCAGGCAATTGGATAATGAACACGTTGCCCAGGCTTGGGAACGTATGAAGATGCTTGTCAAGAACTGCCCCACACATGGACTGACTACCTGGATGGTTATCCATACTTTTTATGCAGGCTTGAACTTCACCTCGCGGAACCTGTTAGATTCGGCCGCGGGAGGAACTTTTATGTCAACCACGCTTGGTGCTGCCACAAAGCTACTTGATGAGATGATGCTGAACTACTCGCAATGGCACACCGAGAGATCTCCAACCGGTAAGAAGGTAAACTCTGTCGAGGAGATCTCCTCTTTAAATGAAAAGGTTCACCTTATCATGTCTCTACTTACCAAGCAACCCTCTATTGATCCTCAAGATGTTCCTTTAAATTCTTTGGTTGCTCAGGAGCAAGTAGATGTTAATTTTGTCTCTAGAAACAACTTCAACAATAATGCTTATAGGAGTAACTTTGGTAGCAACAATCCTAGGCCTTTCCCATCCAACAACTATGGGAACAACACTTATCCTACCACCAACAACTCCTACAGCCAGAACTATAGGGAAAAAGACCTGCCCAGCTATGAGAAACTTGTAGAAATAGAAAAGGCCACCAAAATCTATATGCACACTCAGTTTGAACAAAACAAGGCCTTTTCTAGACAATTAGATGAGCACTCCTCTATCCTGCAAAACATTAGCAAACAGCTTGAGAGCCTGAACGGTGACATTTCCAATCTCCAAACTAGACTCACTACCATCAAGACTTATGTTTCAAACATGTCTCATACCCAATCTACCTTGATAAACCAAATGGCAGCCAAACCCGAAGTTGTACCCAAGGAAGAAGAGAGAATTAAGAGCCTTCCTACCTACCACACAGTAGCCACTATCCAAGTAGTTGAGGATGTCCAAACTATTAGCACCCATCACACCCCTAGTCCCACTGGACCTATTAATGGTGATTCTACCACCTCAAACTTAGAAGAGGAAACCTCTATGAACATAGAGGCTTTCAAACAAGTGAGCTTAAATGATATCACTACTTCCTTGGTAGATAGTAGTGACTTAGACTTTGACAACTGCACTTTACCAGAAGTTATTGGTTTCCTACACAAGATGTCTAGAGACCCCCACACTAGCACACTCAATCTTGCCTTCACAGAGCATATCACCAATGCTCTAATCAAAGTTAGGGAGGAGAAGCTTAGACTAGAAGCCTCCATACCTAGGAAGCTAGAAGATGGTTGGGATCCTATGATAAAAATTAAATTGAATAACTTCTCTTGTTATGCTCTTTGTGATGTTGGAGCAAGTACCTCTGTTATGCCCAAAAGAATGTATGATATGCTTGAATTGAGACCTTTTGATCCTTGTTCTTTTGGTGTTCGTCTTGTTGATTCTTCCGTAAAGAAACCTTTGGGGAAGATCGACGATGTTCTTATCATTGTCAATGACAATTATGTTCCCGTTTATTTTACTACTATGGACATTGAATGTGAACATTCTTGTCCAATTATTTTGGGACGTCCTTTTCTTCGCATAGTTGGTGCTGTTATTGACATGAAAGAGGGGAATATCAAATTCCAATTCCCTCTCAAGAAAGGGATGGAACATTTCCCTAGGAAAAAGATTAAGTTACCTTTTGAGCCTGTCACACGGGCTAGTTATTCTCTTGAAAAGACTTGATCTTCTGCTTTAAGCCTAGCTAATGGCTCTAAAGAAGCGCTTTCGGGAGGTAGCCCGCAACGAATTTAGGTTTTTATTTTTGCTTTTCTTCTGTTCTTAGTGGTCTTGATGATTGTTACTACTGTAGCAACATCATTGTACCTTTACTTTTCAAGCTTTGTGCCAAGTATAGCCTCATACGACAAGGGAAGTAAAAGTTGTGACATGCTGTTCAAAAAACAGATTCTGTCCTCGTGACTAGAAATATCAGAGAAAAATCCCAGTTCATCTTTTTGAGCTGAAATTTTTACACAGCATGCTCTATACAATTACGAAACTTGCGTATGTTCTGAGTTTTTTGATTTGAATTGCGGAAAATTCTTTACTACCTGCTGTTCTGTTTTTCACAGATTCTGCCACGTTTTGTCTCTCTTTACTTTTGCAAAACTTAAGCTTGCTTTTTATTTGCAAAAACTTTTTGGCAATCTTGAGAAACAGTAGCTCTTCAAGAATATCTTTATTTGCAATAGAGTAAAATTATTTTGTTAGGGTACTAACCTCTCTAATCATCCTACAATGAGTTATGTATGAAGGGAGTTTTCAAGTGCGCGATGGAGGATGATGAAAGAAGATTCAGGAGTGTCAAACGCTCAAACTTGGGGATGCCCATGTGCACCCCCAATAAATATTAAAGGATACTCAAGCGTCTAAGCTTGGGGATGCCCCCGTGCATCCCCTTCTTCATCAACAATTATCGGTTCGTCTCTCGTTGCACTATATTTTTATCAATTCATGCGTTATGTGCTTTGCTTGGAGCGTCTCGCTCTTTACTTTTCTAGGTTTGTTTTGTTTTGTTTGTTGTAATAACAAGTTAGATCCCAGCTTACTTACTCTTTTGTGTGGGAGAGAAACACGCTCCGCTTGAACTAGAACTCCTCATAGGATTTGCATGCTTATTCTTTTAGCTGTGAGTTGTTCTTTTTCTTTTCTTACTTGTTGTTCTGTTTAATTGTAGTGCTTTAGTTTTTCTAGAGCTTTTCTTTTGTCTTAGGTTGAACTTTATATAGGTTGCATGTTTTATCTTGTTAGAGAGTTTGCCTGTTGCACTGAGTTCTGTGTCTTGACTGAAAGTAGGTAGTTAAAGTTGCTATCCTCTTTGTAGTAGTAACTTGCAATAGTTTTGAGGTATTGACTAGAGTAATGTTTGAACTTATGGTGTCAAGAGCTCTTGCCTATTAGTGATAGATGTCGTATTTTGGGCAACCCGTGTGTTTTTCGAAAACCCAAAAAACACCTGTTGAGAACTCTAGCTACTAGATGGATCACTAACCTCTGGAGGGTTCGAATATTAGAGTACACTCACGTACCACGAGTCGAGGATGCGCAAGGATAACCAAACCCCCATACACTCCTCCTCAGGGTACCTGTCTCTTTGTGAACCTCCTGATTAGATTGAGAGTTACCGATAATAAGTGCATGAGTTCTTCGGACTAATGTGAGTATTCGAAAGTTGACACTTCCACCACCCTATACTTTTTCTAGCCTCTTCGGTACCGTGCATTGCAATTTATCACCTCAAGAGTTGGCGCATACTTCGCCGGTGCATCCAAACCCTTGGCATGATACGCTATGTCATCATAAACCTCCTTATATCTTTCCTCAAACAGCCATCATACCTACCTACAAGGAATTTCCATAGCCTTTCCGAGATACATTGCCATGCAACATCCACCTTCTCATCACTTGACCTTCATGTCATACATGCTACTTGCTTGATCGATGAGCCGCATGCTAGTTGGGCCTTGCCCTAATCATTGCTACATGACGCGCTAGTATCATTGCATATCCTGCTACCCTGGCAGAGGCATACATTTGCATCATGATAGTTACATTTTCTTTATGTGAGTACCTTTGTAAAGTGTGTCTCCTATATTATTGTAAAATATAGAGTATTGCCCCTAAAGTGAGGAAAAGATCCCAAAGAGGACAAAATCAAAAGATCTTAAAGAGGACAAATGAGAGTTAAATAGAAAGAGCCATTAAGGCCACCAAAAAAATAAAAAAATAAAAAGAGAAAAATAAAAAGAGAGAAGGGGGCATACTACTATTCCTTTTGAGAGATCCACACTAGTACTTCATCTTATATCCCTTGTACTCCATAGAGATCATCATCATGCATATAGCTATGTGGGGACCCTTCACACTATAGAACTTGGCTTGTATATTCCAATGATGAGCCTCCTCAAACGAGCTCTAGGTCTTCTTGAGCAAGCAAGTTAGATGCACCCCCACTAGTTCCCTTGGAGAGATTTTAGCTCACATGTGCATCCGTTGTATGGCAATACCTACTCCTCACATCATATCTATCATATGGCCTTCTCTCGCCTATGATTGTCCTCATTGATGTGAGCCTTTCACACCTTTTTTTCTTCCTCCTCCACCTTCTTTCTGTTTCGCCTTTTAGGTGTCAACTTTCTTGCTCACGCTCATCCATTGCATGAGTGCTCAAAATATCAAAATGGAGTGGATCAGTTTGACTTGTACCTGGCTAGTGGTCTGGGGACGAGTCCAGATAAGAATCCAAAGGAGACCAAGTGTGAAACTTTAGTAGATAGTTGTTCTCAACAACCTTTTTTTCTCTTTCTTCCCAGTCCCTTGCGTGCACGCAAACACCAGTTGGAGACATTCGAGTCACGGACAACAAGAGCTCTTGCACCTTTTGTTCTTTTGTTGCTTGTGTCAATGCTAACATAGACTCTTGCTTGTTAAGACTTGAATTGAATTGCATGCTTTGATTGCTTTACTTAAAAGTCCTTATTTGGTTGTGTGGCATGTCACCACAGAAATTATGCTTGTTATCATTTACCTACTCGAGGACGAGCAGGAATTAAGCTTGGGGATGTTGATACGTCCCAAACGTATCTATAATTTCTGCTTGCTCCATGCATGTTTTGTGTGACTTTGCCATGTTTTGCTTGAACTTTCATACACTTTTGAACCTATTTGGACTAACCTATTAACTCAGTGCACCCAGTTGACAGTTTCTGTTTTCTGCTGTTTTTGTATTTCAGGTTTTCCGGCCATTAAAAGTGCTCCAAAAAATCCGGGAAAAATATATAAAAAATCAGCGCAACAGAAGCTTTCGGAATCACCAAGAGTGGGAAGGGGGGCCACCACCAGGCAGCGAGGAGGGCAGGTGGCGCGGCCCCACTCTGGGCCGCGCCACGGACCCTTCTGACTGCCTCGTGGGTCCCCTCGACGCCCCCTTCGCCTATATTTACCCCTCGGGGTGGAAACCCCTAATATCGATCTCTTTCTCGCGAACCCCCCTCTGTACCGCCGCCGCCGCCGTTTCAAGATCGGGGCTGCCTGGAGAAGCTGCCCCGGCACCCCGCCGTTTCAAGATCGGGGCTGCCGGGAGGAGGAACCCCCTCCGGGAGACCATCCATAGCCATGGACGCCTCCCGTATGTACCGTGAGTAGTTTCCCTTGGACCATGGGTCTGTGACCAGTAGCTATGTGATGAATCTCTCCCCCCTTTGTGCTTCCACTTTCGAGTCCTCGTGAGCTGCCTCACATGATCGAGGCATCTATGTAATTTCTGTTGTTGCTATGCTGAGTTTGTTGGGATCTGATGGATTATGAGACTATGTTCAGATTGTGATGAGTAATATATTTGGTTCTTCTCTTTTATATTTTGTTCTTGAGTAAATTCTTGCATGTTCTCCGTTGCGGTATTTGCTTTGGCCAAGTATTTTATTTGCAACTCCAAGAGAGAGCGTTATGCTCGATTGTGGGTTC
The DNA here is from genome assembly GCA_950022295.1 of Bromus sterilis. Classification (NCBI taxonomy): domain Eukaryota; kingdom Viridiplantae; phylum Streptophyta; class Magnoliopsida; order Poales; family Poaceae; genus Bromus; species Bromus sterilis. The sequence goes on from OX465596.1 coordinate 16,309,478, forward strand.
AGCCCCTTGATGTCTTGTCGTCGATATGTGACGGCAGATGCCATGGGGATGGCTAAAGTAAGGGGAAGACGCGAGGAAGAAGATGTCGATGGTGCCGGAATTGGGTTGGGCACAAACACGGTGAAGGACACCACGATGTACCCAGGTTCGGGGCTCTCCGGAGAGATAACACCCCTACTCCCGCTTGTCTCTTCTATATCAATGAACTGGACTACAATAACTGCTTCTCTATCTTCTCAGGGGAAGGTGAGCGCCGCCGTGGGCAAGGCTCTCTCCTGCTTCCCTGAGAAGTAACTACTAACAGTGAATGAACTGAGGAGGATGGGAGTAATGGTGCTAAAATGAGTGGATCGTCCCCCACGCAGGAGGGGTACCCCTGGCTCTTATAGCATGAGCCCGGGGTAAATCGGTAATTTCACTGCCGATTGGGCCCAGCCGTCAGCCTCTAATCGGCTGGGTCCCACCGACTGCTCTTCTCCGGATGATCCGGACCCTACGAGCGGCGGCCCATGCTATAGACTTGTAGGTCATGATGATGCACAGTGGCCCTAGGAGGTGCAGTCTTGTCGTCCTGTCCGCGGAATCGGCGGAGAGGTCGACACCGTATCTCTGCCAGATCTTCGATGTGACTTGGCTTCTCTGCCACCCCGATCTCTCGGGATTGCACATTTATGACCCCGTACTTGGATCTCCGACTGCTCTCGGGGTCAACTTCTCCAGAGGTGGTAGACTGTACCGATTGCGCCTGGGCCGACTGGTGGTTCCGGGCAAGGTCGATTGCTCTGGGCAATCGGCTATGCTAATACCCACCTCGGCCCAGCTGCGGGCCAATCGGATAATTGTCTTGGCGATGAAAAGGGTGGGCCGGTTGCGCCTGGGCCGACTGCTGGCATTCGGTATGGCTGATTGCCTTGGAGCAATCGGCTGTACGCCTGCCCAGCTCAGCCGAGCTGCAGCCCAATCGGTCCATCCTTGTCTTGAAAGGTTGCTTCCGCTTGGGTGAGCCTACCCGGGTACCAATCCCTCGACAGTAGCCCCTAAAGCTGTAAAGGTCCCACGGTTATTTGACCGCGGGGCCTTTGCAGTTTTCAATCTTTTTTCAATATCTTCCGAATGCCGTGGCCTCATCAAGTGCGTCATTCTGAGTTCGTCGGCTGACTCGGAGCTCACACTCGGCTGGCCAAGATTTCGTCCGATCTGTTTTGCATATTCTCTGATCCCTCGCCGATTGCTCTCCAACGGTTACTTCCGATTTCTCCGGGATGGAATCAATGGATCGTGGCCCACGACCCACGTGCGACATGACATAATTGCAGGCCTCGACCCCCACGTCGCACGCCTCGCTTCCCACGCTGGGATCTCTTGCGCCGGCCTGCCGGTTGGTCTTCCTGTGTGCTAGGCCACACCGGGCCACACGGCCGCAACCGAATCCCACTCCCCTCCCCCGCCACCCTTATAAGCCACAGGGGAGGGCCTGTGCCCCTTCCTTCTCCCACAAGTCGTCTTCCTCCTCCATCTCCTGCTGCTCGCGTGCGCCATTGCCGCTCCCGTTGAAGCTCTCCATTGCGCTCGTCTCTCCGCCTCCGCGCACGGGATCCGCTCCGGTCGTGCGCTAGCGTGCCGCTCCGCCGACGCGGTACTCTCTCGCCTCTAGCGCCTCGTCCCTCTTCTCGCGCCGCCCGCAAGCTCCATGGCTCCCCGGCGGGACACTTCTCAGGCCAGCCGCGGGTGCTGGAAAGGGGCCAAAGTCATCGCGGGCGATATCCAGGCTCTGGTTCACGCCCGCAAGATGCCAGCTGAGGTCCAGTGGCGCATCCCCGGCGCTGAGATCGTGCCCACCGCACGCGCTGGAGAGAGGGTCGTCTTCCTCGCTCACTTTGAGCGTGGATTCGGACTCCCTGCTAGCACATTCTTCCGCTGCTTCCTCGACTTCCACCGACTGCAACCACATCACCTCGCAGTGAACTTCATCATGATCCTCTCCGGCTTCGTCACGTTGTGTGAAGGATATCTCGGCTGCCGCCCGAGTGTAGCTCTTTGGAAACGATTCTTCAATCTCCGAGCTCACAATGCTCGGACAGGAGCGGTGGTGCCGTCTGCTATGGAAGGTGGAGAGCCCACCTATCCGACTGATATGACCGACTGCGGCAGCTGCCTTGTCGCAGCCGGCAAACCGAGGTACAAGAGTCCCGAGATCGTCCAGTCCTGCAAGAACTGGCAGACCACTTTCTTTTACGTCAAGTCGCCGGACCAAGGCCCCGACCTCCTGAATCTGCCCGAGTTCTCCCTCGCCCGGCCGACTGAAAAACATCAATGGTCATTGAAATACGGCGTCGGAGATCTCGACGTGGACGCTCAAGTTGCCCGAGTTGCTCAGCTGGAGCAAGAAGGACTCCTATCAACCGATCTTGTTGCCGCTTGGCTTCAAGCCCGAGTGCTTCCTCTGCAGCGTCGAGTGCACCGCATGTGCGACATGTCGGGGCCCCGAGATCCCACTCGGCTTTGCACGTGGCGGGTGAGGCTCGAGGACCTTTGCTCCAGGGTGAAGGCTATCACATCCAGCGCCTTGCCCGATCCCTTCCGCTTTGGCCTCGAGTACCCGATTTCTCTGACAATTTTCTTCTTTTGCTTAGCATTTCCTTCAATCCAATGTGATGGAAGATGGCCAAGTGGCCGGCATGTACGCTCCAGACCGCGAGGAAGATGACCCCGCGGACTTTGAGTACAACGGCGAGGCTCCTTCCGAATCTGACGATGATGATGCTGATGATGGCGAATCCTCCGGGGAATCCTCCGACTTCGAGGATCTTGCTGATAATGCCGACGTCGAGGTCGCCGACCCCAAGGAAATCGACGCCCGACCTGCGGCTCAAGGGGGTACGCCTGACCCTTCCCTTGAGCAATTTTTGGCCGAATGGAGCGATGACGATAGTGTCTCAAAGGTCGATAATTCTGATGCAGCTCCTCGCGCCAAGCCACCGAAGGTGCCGACTAGACGCGCCTCGGCGACCAGCTCCTCTTCTGGTGCTGCCTCCAGCAAGGCCGCAAAAGCGACACCAACTGCCGCCAAGAGCAAACAACCCCAAGCCACGGCCACTCGGGTGCCGATTGGCCAGGCGCCTCTGAACGTCGCCCCCCTGAGATGTCGGATGCCCACGGGAGCACCGAGAACAGTCGGGTATGCCCTTGTCTTCGCGCCTTGAACTTCATCATTTTCCCTTGTACTGATTTGCCTCTTTTTCTTCTTTCAGGGAGCCGATTGGCCTTGATGATATCGACGCCGACATTCCTGCACATGTTGGCGCAGTCATCTCCCCTGTTGTGTCTGCTGCTACGACTCAAAAACGGCCTCCCGCTCCACATCGATCCTCCAAGGACGCCGAGCGCGCCGCCAAGAAAGCCCGCCTCACGGCAGCCAAGACGACCACTACTTCCGCCACTGCCTCCAAGACCTTCAAGGAAACACCCGACCGGGGAGTTGCTGGTGGCGAAGGAACGCGATCGACCGGTCCGATTGCTCCATCTCCGCCACCACGCTCCGACCCAGTCTCTGCCCCCGTCCTGACGACCACTTCACCGATCATAGCAACCAATCCATCAACCACTGCAACCACATCATTGATCATGATGACCACCTCGCCTGTCATGACGACCACTCCGCCGATTGTGGCAATTACCTCGACCTCTTCTATCATGACAACCACTCCGCCAATTGTGGCAACTACCTTGACCTCATCTCGCCCGATTTCTCCACGACCACAACCGAACACCTCCGATTCTCTGGCGACGTCAGCGCCATTGTTTTCTGCCATCATTACCTCTGTTGCCGTTATTCGAGCTTCGCCGCCACAGCCGACTTCCTCTGCCTCGGAAATTTTGATGCGCTCGGTGGAGCAATTCCGGGCCGAGTATTCTCGCACCCGCCATGTCGGCATCGAGCCCGACGCTCCGCACCGTTCTCAGGATCCTTTGACGACGGCGTACGGTCGATTGAACCACTTTGCCACCGCCATTGCTCGGGACCTCCAACAGCTCGACCGCAATCACGCGGTAAGCTTTTCAATTTTCCTTTATGACTTTCCTTCAATCGGGAAACTTTTCTTCCGGTGGGTGCGCGCAAGCGCACCCACTGGGTGTAGTCCCCGAGATTCGGGACGATTATCTAGCAATCAGTTCAGATCTTTTATGCATTCTGCTTTCTCTCCTGCCTTCCTCCAATCGGGAGACTTTCTTCTGGTGGGTGCGCGCAAGCGCACCCACTGGGTGTAGTCCCCGATATTCGAACCGATTGCTAGCAATCGGTTCGGATTCTTTTAGCTGTTGTATCTCTGAACTTCATCTTGTTGTTCTTCTCAGGTTGTCATGGAAGAAAAATGTGGGGTCTTCGAAAAACTCCTCGACGCTTATACCGCCAGCCTCCGAATTCTTGCCCAAGCCCAGCTCGAGGTCAACAATCAATCAGCCGAGATCCAGAGGCTGAAAGGTAATTTCTGCATCATTTCTATCTGCTCTCTGATTGAAAATTTCTCTTGTACTAATATCTTCATGTCTTCTTCTAGTTTCTGTTCCCATGGTAGATGACATTTAGAATCGTATCGCTGAACTGACTGCAGAACTCAATCAGCAAGGGCCAGCGCTTACCGCAGCCAAGGAAGAAACGGCCCGACTGCAGGGGGTGGAAACCAACTTGACTCGAACTATCGAAGGCCTTCACTCCGAGATGGCTGCCCTTGAAAAGAAACATCTGGCTGACATCGCTGCCGTGACTGCTGCTGGTGACGGGCTCCTTGCTGAACGAGACGCAGTTGTAGCTGCCCGACAAGCCTTGCAAGCCGAGAGGGACGAAGCGATTGCTACGCGGGACTCTCTCCGAAAAGATCGTGATGATCATATCGCCAAATATGAAGAACTGGAGAAACGCAGCTATGAGGACACCACTAAAATGCGCCGCTAGGCCAAGGGCCTCTGCGACACAATGAGCGAGATGGACGCCCTTCTTAGTGGTAAGTGCATCTTGCCTCCGAGTGCATATCCGACTGCACCCTTATTTTGCGCTATTACTCACTTTCTTCTTCATGATGCAGAGGCCTGGCCTGAGTCTGAAGCAGCAGCCTATGCAGCCGTAGCTAAATCTCGGGAGGAGACCATCGCGGCCGGGGGGTCCTGCCAACTTGATGACGACGTCTGGACTCGTCATGAGTATTTGATTGGAACAGCAGCTCGCATTCCCGTCATCAAGGGGATTGCCTTGTCCTTCAAACTTGGCATTCTGAAGATTGCTGAGTTGCTGTGGTCGCCGACTGAGCTCAAAATTGGACTTCAGAGGATGAAGCATGCTGCCAGCTCTTCTGCCGAGGTCCACATGTCGGCTCCTCAGGACGAAGAAGACTCTGACAAGGGAGATGCTCTGAATGCTACCACCGAGCAGACTCGGACTCTTCTGAAGGCCATTCCTCGTCGGATCGACGTCCTGCTTAACTCCGCTGGTCGGACAGGCGCTAAGACCGCTCTTCAAACTGTGTTGAGCTGGTACCCGCAAGTGAAACTTTCCAAGCTCCACAGCCTCAGAGAGAACGCTGGCGACGTGCTTGAGAAGACCTATGCTGAAGTGAACCGGCTTGCCAGCGCTATGGTAAACTGGTTTTCTCCTTATGATTATACCCCATATCTTGACGAGGGAGGGAATCCGCTGGCTGCAACTTCTATCTCTGGCTTGGCCGAGGAGCTTTCTGACAGCGGTTCATCCCATACATCTCCGAGGTCCAAGCGAGCTGGGGACACCTCTTCTTATGCACAATCGGAGCCAGATGTCGCTGCCGCACACGCCGACCCGACTGCTCCGACTGCCAGCTTGGAACCTTCGACTGCCCCGATTCCATGAACCGAACCATTGATGACGTCACCTACTGCAGCTTGCCGACCTTGGATCGGCCTTATCTTGCTTTTTTCTTTCCGACTAGTTGCTTGTAAGACATTATTTTAATTCTGCCGACACCCACTGGGTGTGACCTCAATGTAATGAACTCATTCGGCCTTAGGCCTGCTATTTCTTATGCAATCCGACTGCTCATTTCTAGTTTTTACTTGTGCGATCGACTTTGCGTCTTTGTCGGTTTCCTTTATCGGTCTGCACTTGGGGGTGTCTACCTTGTCTGTATTGCTGCCGACATGCGGTCCGCAATCGGATCAAAGGTAGACTTCCAGCCAAGGTTCGATAAGCTTTTCATATTTACACGACAAGGTTTAACGTAAAGGATTCTGCAATGTTAGGAGACGATTGCTCGCTACCGAGCTCGATGCCTTGATTCGCGGCGCAATCGGTAACTTGTTTTATCGACTATGCCCTCTGCAGAGCTTTTCGAGTTGTTTCTCGGGAACTTGTACTGCTGACCGCCCCAACCGCTGCCCTTCTCAATGCCACAAACACTTTTGTGAGTTGCGCTTGAGTTAGGTGCTAAGTTGAGTGCCAGCCCGCAGTCCCCGTGCCTCGATGGCCTATTCATCTGACCTCGTGGTCAGTCAGTCCCCGAGTGCGTTACGCACGTCTTGGGTATGACTAAGCGTTGCCGACTTGGGCTAGCTTCTCGAATGAAATTATGCAAAGGTAATCGAATGCTCTTTTTCAGAGGCATGATAGCTTTACTGATCGTTTGCCGAATGGCATACATACATTTTTGCCGCTCAACTATAGAACGGACATAACAGCTCAGCGTTCCACGGCCGCTCCGTTTCTATTCCTGATGTGTCCTTGTGCCGAGTGCCCTTGGTGCAGTCGATCAAATAATAGGAGTTGTTCTTGAGTGCACGGCTGATGATGAATGGTCCTTCTCAGGGTGAGGATAGCTTGTGCTGCCCGTCTGACTTCTGAATTCGGCGTAGCACCATGTCACCCTCTCGGAAGGCGAGAGGACGAATCTTCTTGCTGTGGTAGTACCGCAACTTCTGCTGATAGACTGCCGATCTGGACAAGGCCAGCAAACAGGCTTCTTCCTTGAGGTCGATGCCGTCCTCTCGTGCCAACCTGGCTTCTTCTTCGGTGTACAAGGCATGCCGAGGCGAATCAAATTCGATGTCGGACGGGATGATTGCTTCTGAACCATACACTAGGAAGAAAGGAGTGAATCCAGTCGACCTGTTTGGTGTGGTCCTTAAACTGAACAGTACTGCGGGGAGTTCTTCAATCCATGCTCCAGGTGCCCTCTTAAGTGGTTCCATCAATCGGGGTCTGATACCCGAGAGGATGAGGCCGTTCGCTCTTTCTACTTGACCATTCGACTGTGGATGCGCCACGGATGCAAGATCCAGCCGAATGCCTTGCTGAGATGCATATCGGGCCAGTGCACCCTTTGCAAAATTTGTGCCGTTGTCGGTGATGCTGCTGTGAGGTACACCATATCTGCACACAATGTCGGCCACGAATCGGACCGCAGTCGGGCCATCAAGCTTCTTGATCGGGCGAGCTTCGATCCATTTGGTAAACTTGTCCCCTGCAACTAGGAGATGTGTCATGCCGCTTCGGGCCCTCTTGAATGGACCAACCATATCCAAACCCCATACTGCAAATGTCCATGCTATTGGGATTGTCTTCAATGCCGATGCTGGCTGATGACTTTTTGCCTTGAACCGCTGGCAACCCTTGCAATATTTCACCAAATTCTCAGCTGCTGCGAGCGCAGTCGGCCAGTAGAAACCATGTCGGAAAGCTTTGCTGGCAATGGCTTTTGCAGATGCATGATGATCGCATTCACCCTGATGAATGTCTCTGAGCAATTCCAAACCTCTGTCCTCTTCTACACATCTCTGAAAGACACCAGTTGCACTTTTGCGCACTAGCTCGTTGTTGATTATTGTGTATGCCCAAGATCAGCGGTTGATTTGTCTTGACTCTGCTTCGTCTTCTGGGAGGACTCCGTCTGCTAGAAAATCTCTAATCGGCTGTGCCCATGATGGCGCACTGACAACTACCATTACTGCTGCATGCTGGGGTGGGACTTCTTCTTGGATGTCGGTTCCTTGGCCACTGGCCTCTTGGATCTCGGCCTCTTGAACTTCTGTCATCTCGACTTCTGCCTCTGAACTGCCGATTGCGGCGCCTGGCACGCATTCGGCAGCCCCTGGTGGTGACTGCTCGTCTGGAATTGGAACTTCTTCATTGCAATCAGCAGTTTCTAACATCATTGGTTCTCCTGAGGCTGTGCCACCTGGCATTGCCTCTGCTTGTTTTTCTTTAACCTTGATCCTCTTGTGGCATTCGGCAGCCCCTGGCTTGTAATCGGCAGCCTCTGGTGCCGTTGGCTCTGCTGTTGCTGACGCGCCTTGGGCGCTGGACTGCTTCTTCAGGGTTGGAATCTTTGCCGGTTGAGCTTCTTTTGCCTTTTTCAATGCTTCAAGGTCGGTCTCCGACATGAAGATGGACTCAGATTCTGGGGATGGCGTGATGGATGGCTTCTTGATGTGCTCAAGCGACACACGTGGTGGGATAGCTTGTCTTGTTGAGCCGAGCTTGGACAGCGCATCTGCTGCTTCGTTGTTTGCTCTCGGCACATGATGGAACTCGCATCCTTCAAAGTACCCACTGATCTGCTGCACCAGGAAACGATAGATTGCCATGTTTGCATCCTTTGCATCCCAGGTGCCTGTGCACTGCTGTACTACCAGGTCGGAGTCACCAAAGCACTCAATATTCCGAATGCCGATTTCCTTGGCAAGCTTGATACCATGCACAAGGGCTTCGTATTCGGCGACGTTGTTTGATGCTGCGAAGTGAATCTAGAGCACATATTGCAGTTGATCTCCTCTTGGTGAAGTAAGTACTACGCCAGCCCCTAGGCCGCTCTTCATCTTGGAGCCGTCAAAATGCATTCGCCAGAAATCCGATCCCGGGAGCTGTGGCGTATACTGAGTTTCGGCCCAGTCCACCAGGAAATCGGCCAATGCTTGCGACTTGATTGCATTTCTTGGCTCATACTGGATGCCATGGTTGGCGATCTCGATTGCCCACTTCGCCACCCTTCCGGTTGCATCTCTGCTTCCTATGATGTCGGCCAATGGAGCCGAGCTGACGACGGTGACCAAGTGAGCTTGGAAATATGGTTTCAGTCTCTTTGCTGCCATGTATACTCCATAGCACATCTTATGGTAGTGAGGGTAGTTCTGCTTGGACGCCGAGAGCACTTCACTAATGTAATACACGGGTCACTGAATCTACTGTGCCTTGTCCTTCTCGGGTCGCTCAACCACCATAACTGCACTGATCACCCGATTGGTTGCCGCAATGTACAACATCATTGGCTCCTTTTCAATCGGGGCAGCCAGAATCGGCGCGGTGGAGAGCATGCGCTTAAGCTCTCGGAATGCTTCGCTTGCTTGGGGGGTCCAGGTGAACTTCTCCGTCTTCTTCATCAGTTGGTATAATGGGATTGCTTTTTCACCTAGCCGACTGAGGAATCGGCTGAGTGACGCGAGGCAACCGGTGAACTTCTGTACTTGCTTCAGGTTCTTGGGTTGTTCCATGCACTCTATCGCGGCTATCTTCTCGGGATTGCATTCGATTCCTCTCTCGGAAATGAGAAATCCCAAGAGCTTGCCGGCCTGGACTCCAAAATCACATTTCTCCGGATTGAGCTTGATCTGATAAGTTCTCAAATTTGCAAATGTCTCTCTGAGGTCGTCGAGAAGCGTGATTCCTTTTGCCGACTTCACCACCAAGTCGTCCACGTAAACGTGGAGATTTCTGCCGAGTTGGGAGTGTGTACACCTCTGAATTGTGCGCTGATAAGTGGCACCTCCATTTTTCAAACCAAAAGGCATGGTGATATAACAATAATCCCCAAAGGGGGTTATAAATGCAGTTTTTATTTGATCCTCTACAGCAAGTTTGATCTGGTGATAACCAGTTGTAGCATCCAAAAAAGACAAAAGCTCGCAGCAGGCCGTAGAATCAATCACTTGATCAATACGGGGCAAAGCAAACGGGTCCTTCGGGCATGCCTTGTTCAAGCACGTGTAGTCAATACACATGCGCCAGGTCTTGTTCTTCTTCATGACGAGGACTGGGTTCGCCAGCCACTCGGGGTAAAACACTTCCATAATGAAACCTGCAGCTTGCAGCTTCGCGATCTCTTCGCCGATTGCCTTTCTCTTGTCTTCAGAAAAACATCTCAGGGGTTGCTTGACCGGCTTAGAGCCTGGCCGAATGTGCAGCTTGTGCTCGGCGAGTTCTCTCGGCACACCAGGCATGTCTTGTGGAGACCATGCGAAGATGTCCCGATTCTCACAGAGAAACTCGACGAGCTCGCTTTCCTATTTATCGCTAAGTCCAGCTCCGACTACAACGAACTTGGTTGAGTCGGAGGGATCTAGAGCGATCTTCTTGCTGTCCTTGGCCGACTGAAAAGCCGACTCCTCATCTGATCTCTTAGCTGAGCCGACTGGCAGTGGATTCTTGCTCTGTGCCTGCGCCATTGCAATCACCTTGCTGAGCTGACGCTTCTCTGTCTCAACCACCTGAGAGTCAGCCAAACTGCTGCCCGCCGACGTGCACTCGAGGGACTTCCTGAAGTCCCCGGTGACGGTGATGACGCCGTTTGGCCCTGGGATCTTCATCTTGAGGTAAGTCTGCTGTGCGTTGAACATGAACTTGGCAAATGCAGGTAGTCCCAACAGAGCATGATAAGGACTGCTGAGGTCGGCGGCTTTGAACCAAATCGGCTCCCTCTTGAAGTTTTCCTCTGTGCCAAATATGACATCCAGCCGAATGCGACCCATGGGGGTGCAAGACAACCCAGGGACAATCCCGTGGAAAGTCATCCGACTGCGCTCCAGGTCTTTCTCTGTCAGCCCTAGCTTGATCAATGTGTCCCTGTACAGAATGTTGATTGTACTCCCTCCATCGACGAGCACTCGGGAGAACTTGCATGAAAACCTTGGTCCTGCGAACAGAGCATCAATCACAAGCGGATAATTGCCCGGATTCGGCAAGATGGTGGGATGATCTGCTCTGTCCCAGGATATAGGACACTCGGACCAATGCATGAACTGAGGAATCGGCGGCATAGTGGCATTGACCTCCTGAGCTCGGGCTCTCCGACTGCCCTTGTCCGTGGACTCACTGGTGAAAATCATGTAGGCGGCGTCTTGCCGCGGGAACTGGTTCTGCTGCTGAGGTGGTCCTCTGTTCTGGGGTGGTGGTGGGGGCGGAGGTGGTAAAGCTTCTCCCTTCACGATCCTTCTCACAAAATCACACTGCCGAGTGGTGTGCGCAGACGGCCTGCCAGGTGTGCTGTGCAACTTGCACGGTGCATCCAACATATCATCGAATGTGTACTTGGGCTTCATCTGCCCCGGGGGCCTTACATTTGGTCTCATCTTCCGACTGCCTCCTGCAGTCGCTGGATCTTCTTCGTTCTGGACCGCGGCCACCTGCCGACTGCCATACTGAGTATCGGTTTGCTCATCCTTGCGCTTGCCATTGTTCTGTTGGTTGTTGTTGTTGTTGTTGTTGTTGTTGTTGCGATTGTTCTCTCTCCTTTCCTTCCGACTAAGGCCTTGGTTCGCTGCGTCCGACTGCGGAGCCCCTGGTGACTGGATTACACCTCCAACTCCGAGCTGGATAGGGCGCATCGCAGAATCGGACATAGCAAATGCATTGGCCACCTTCATGAGCTCGGCGAGCGATGTGAAATCCTTGCGGAGCAACTTGTGCTTCAGCATTGAATCGGCCAGGCATCCATCTGTGAAGTACTGAATGGCCTGGATCTCATGGACTCCTTCACATGAGTTCTTCAGCTTGATCCACCGAGATAGATAATCTCGGAGGGGTTCATCCTTGCCCTGCACACAAAGATCCAACTGCCTCGGGAGGTTCGGCCGCTCATACGTGCTTGTGAAGTTATGGATAAATGCACTTGTGAAATCTTCCCAGCAGTTTACACTGTCCTTGGGCAGGCTGTTTAACCATGTCCGAGCCGATCCCTGCAGCATCAGAGGTGCATAGCGGACTGCTACACGCCGATTGCCTCCTGCGATGCGAACTGCAGTGAGGTAATCGGACAACCAATCTTCTGGCTTCACAGAAACATTGTACTTGGGCGTGTCTCTCGGCAACGTAAAGCCTTTGGGAAACTTCTCGGTCTGAATATGATGACCGAAACATGACGGGCCAGCCTCTCCTTCTTCATCCTCTTGAGCCTCCTTCTCCAGGAGCTCAATGCGATGCCTTGCATCGTTCTGACCGATCTGGCGAGGGCCAAGCCGGGCGCTGATTGCTGGTCTTGGTGCCGGCTGCTGAGGCATGTCGTTGCGCCTGCTGTTAACAGCTGGCTCTTCGACTCTTCTGCTTGCTGCTGGAGGTGGCCGATTGCTTCTGACCCTACTCTCGTGCCGAGATGGAGCAGGTTGCTGTCTGTTCTGGCGCGATGCATTCGGTCGCTGGCTAGCTCCCGGATTCGGCCTCACAGTTCCTCTTGACGCCCCAGGTCCTGCATCTTGATTCTCCATTGCCATGAGCCTCTGCTCCTTTGCGGATGCCAACAGCTCACGCATTCGGCGCGACTGCTCTCGCCGCTCGTCTCCCTCCGGGTCTTCTAGCTCGAGTGCTATCTGCTCAGCTGCTCTCAAGTTTTTGTCCGGCGTGCTGTATGTCGGCCTCTGGATGAATGCCGATTGCGCCGGTTGCTCCGGTTGCACTGGCCTCCTTGGCCGCTCCGACTGCTCAACCCCCGACAGCTGCTGATTGACTGCCCTGCCTCGGCTTCTCAAATCTTCCAGGACCGCGGGCTCAATCGGCCGGCGCGGTCCCGCATGCGCCGCATTGTACTCTCTGGTAATGGCTCCCAGCCTGCGCTCTTCTGCTAGCACCTGCTCGGACCAGCGAGCCAGAGCAAGCCTTGCCGTTTCCAGCTCGATGTGCACTTGATCGGGATCACCATTCCTGTTCACGGGTGTGTGCAACACATCCCGCAACGCACTGGTGCAGACTTTCTCTGCGGCCTCCGCTGCCTCCTTGGCTCTTCTTGCTGCACCGCAATTGCTCGATGACGACGCCCCCGCCATCATGACAGCAGCGTGCACTCGGCCGTCCTTTCTGCCAGGTGCTACGCTGCAGCCCCTGGTCGAGAGCGGATCTGTGACGCACGAGAAGACACGGATCTCCCTCGGGTATGCCTCGGGGAAGCTACTGATGAAGAGGCGATGACTGCCGACCTGTAGCGACACACCGGGCGGCAGGGGCGCACCAGCCCTGTACCGCGCCGAGTAATCCACCACATAATCGATTGCCCCACGCCTAAGAATCAGGCCAGAAGCGTGGCTACCGCCTGATGCAGAGGAAAATCCCGTCCGGATCTTTACTCCAGTCGACACCTCGGTCTGCCCCACGGTGGGCGCCAACTGTCGTCGATATGTGACGGCAGATGCCATGGGGATGGCTAAAGTGAGGGGAAGACGCGAGGAAGAAGATGTCGATGGTGCCAGAATCGGGTTGGGCACAAACACGGTGAAGGACACCACGATGTACCCAGGTTCGGGGCTCTCCGGAGAGATAACACCCCTACTCCCGCTTGTCTCTTCTATATCAATGAACTGGACTACAATAACTGCTTCTCTATCTTCTCAGGGGAAGGTGAGCGCCGCCGTGGGCAAGGCTCTCTCCTGCTTCCCTGAGAAGTAACTACTAGCAGTGAATGAACTGAGGAGGATGGGAGTAATGGTGCTAAAATGAGTGGATCGTCCCCCACGCAGGATTGGGGTAAATCGGTAATTTCACACCTCTTATAGCATGAGCCCGGGGTAAATCGGTAATTTCACTGCCGATTGGGCCCAGCCGTCATCCTCTAATCGGCTGGGTCCCACCGACTGCTCTTCTCCGGATGATCCGGACCCTATGAGCGGCGGCCCATGCTGTAGACTTGTAGGTCATGATGATGCACAGTGGCCCTAGGAGGTGTAGTCTTGTCGTCCTGTCCGCGGAATCGGCGGAGAGGTCGACACCGTATCTCTGCCAGATCTTCGATGTGACTTGGCTTCTCTGCCACCCCGATCTCTCGGGATTGCACATTTATGACCCCGTACTTGGATCTCCGACTGCTCTCGGTGTCAACTTCTCCAGAGGTGGTAGACTGTACCGATTGCGCCTGGGCCGACTGGTGGTTCCGGGCAAGGTCGATTGCTCTGGGAAATCGGCTATGCTAATACCCACCTCGGCCCAGTTGCGGGCCAATCGGATAATTGTCTTGGCGATGAAAAGGGTGGGCCGGTTGCGCCTGGGCCGACTGCTGGCATTCGGTATGGCTGATTGCCTTGGAGCAATCGGCTGTACGCCTGCCCAGCTCGGCCCAGCTGCAGCCCAATCGGTCCATCCTTGTCTTGAAAGGTTGCTTCCGCTTGGGTGAGCCTACCCGGGTACCAATCCCCCGACATGTCTAGCTTGAGTGACAGAAACATGAGACTAGGGGATGTGTTGTTGCCACCAGGGATAAAACAACGGTGCTTGTACCTGCGGGTGCAAGGATTGTTTACTTTACGCAAAGTTCTTTTAATGCAGTTGTCTGTTGCTTTGAGTTTACACTTTGGGTGGGATTCACAACTTAATACCAGCGAGATGTTCTGGATAGATATCTCAAGGTGGATGATTCGTAGTAGATGCAGATGGATTTCGGTCTACTTACCTTGGCGTACTGCCCATTGCTTTTGAGCCCTTCCTTTCTTTGCAACATAGTTAGCATTGCGGTGCCTTCATAATCTTGTCAATTGCCCAACTGTGATTTGTTTACCTCGCAAGCACTTTTATCATCTTTTGGGAGAGAGACATCACTAGTGAAAATCACGGGACCCCGATCCATCTTCACATTATTGTTCACACCCTCAATTTACTTTCAGCTTTTACTTTCCTTTGCACCTTTTATCTCTTGTGTTGATCCTTTGTAAACGACAAGGCCGGAGGAATTGACAACTCCTCTGTACTCGTTGGGAGCAAAGTTATTTGTTGCTGTGTGCAGGTCCACGACAACATCCCAGTCAGGAAGCAATTTCTGGCGACGTTGCCACCTACTTGTATCTCCTGAGTCCTACTGGTTCGATAACCTTGGTATCTTCACCGAGGGAAACTTGCTGCTGCACTGCATCTCAAACCTTCCACTTGGGGTAACCAACGAGGGGTGAGAAGCCATCAAGACGTAGCCGCATATATTGTTGGCTTTGCCACATGGCTTAACACCGACATCAAACAACGGCCTAACAGGTTTTGCAAAGCTGCAAGCCTTCCCGCAGTAAACTATCACATTATCATTGTTGTAATCGTTCAAATCGACCACCACTCTCTTCACCACCTTGCAGTCATCGGCGCCGCACCGCCGCAAAATAGCCGTCGCTTCGCCACCAATCCCTCCTATAAAGGGAAGAGCTCGCCCCTGCTGACCTCCTCTCCCGACCTTGGCCGAGCACACCGGCGGCTGCTCGGCTGGTCGCACCCAGTCGACTACACCGGCGTTTGGTCGCGCCCACCACGCGCGCCCGGTGTTCGGCGAATTGCCTAAACGCCGTGCCGCACCATGGATTCTGACGATGAGGCGCTGTTCGCCGCGCTGATGGAGGAAGAGGCCGACGCCGGTGCCCAGGATGAGGAACGCCTCCTGATGCTCGCCGCCTTGGCCAATCTGTTCGGCGCCAACACGGCGCCGCAGCGAGGTGGCTCCGAGATGGGTTGCCGTAAGGCGAAAGAGAGGCGTCATTCGGAGGGCTATTGCTTTCTCTACACCGACTACTTTGCTGATGTTCTCCTGCACGGCGAGAAGGTATTCCGACGCCGGTATCGCATAGGCCGAAAGCTCTTTCTTCGCATTGTCAATTCACTCCGAGAGTACGACAACTATTTTGTTTGCAAGAAAGATTGCACCGGCACAGTTGGGTTCTCCTCACTTCAGAAGTGCACAACGGTCATGATGATGCTTCCATATGGAGCTCTTGGTGATCAACAGGAAGACTATGCACGCATGGCCGAGTCCATCGCCCTGGATTGTATGTACAAGTTTTGCAGAGCAGTGGTGGGCTGCTTTGGAGGACAGTACTTGCGAGCACCCAATGCTGAAGACACTGCTCGGATCCTAGCAGACAATGAAGCAAGAGGATTTCCTGGTATGGTTGGAAGCATCGACTGCATGCATTGGGAATGGAAGAATTTTCCATTTTTTGGCAGGGGATGTACAAGGGTGCAAAAGGTCACTGCAGTGTGGTACTTGAGGCAATTGCTACACATGACCTTTGGATTTGGCACTCCTTCTTTGGCATGCAAGGAACACACAATGACATCAATGCCCTGTAGTGCTCAAATTTCTTTGCCGGACTTGTCGAAGGGCATGCTCCCCCGGTGAACTTCGAGGTGAATGGGCACCACTACAACAAGGGATACTACCTAGAAGATGACATATATCCAAGATGGCCAGTATTTATGAAGACTATCTCAAACTCTGTGCCAGGAGGAAAGTACGCCTACTTTGCCAAATGCGAGGAGGCTTGCAGGAAGGATGTTGAGCGGGCATTTGGGGTGCTCCAATCTCGATTTGTCGTTGTCCGGTACCCCGCTCTGACCTGGTCGAAATCTCAAATGTGTGAGGTGATGAATTGTTGTGTCATCTTGCAGAACATGATCATTGAGAGCGAGAAAGAGGATCCGGTGTATGACACTGAACCATATCTCAACCAGGGACCTCTTGCAGTTGTTGATCACCAGATACCGGCAGATTGGACAACCTACCTCAATATGCGTCACGACATACGAGACCCACAAGTGCATCATCAACTACAACATGATTTAGTGGATCATCTATGGATGCGCAAAGGCAATGTCTAGTTTGATTTGTACCTTTTTTACCGAATTATGTATTTGTACTGCATGTTGTGCGCCGAACTACTGTCGAAATTGCGCTGAATTTGCGTCGAGTTTAGCCAAAAATTTATGTTTTGTGTCGAACTAGCCGAGATGGGACGAATTTGCACCAAAACTACACCGAATCTGCATCGAATCTCTGCGCCTGGGGGTGACCCTGGGGCCGCGGCTGGGTGGCCGATCGCTCCCAAACTGATTTCGCCGCGGAGAGTCCCCCAAAGCGGCGTTAAAATAGCACCGAAAAACGCCTTGGGGGCCAAACGGCTAGAGATGCTCTAAGCCATGCATTTAAGTTTTCTTTTCCATTAGAGCATGCAAAATATGCCACATAAGCAAACATATAAATTATAATTATTTTTGTGTTAGTCTATGCATGTAACGCTACCACAACATTCTTCACATTTTTGTTCGAAATGGTATTTTGAACAGTAATTTTAAAAGTTTTTATTCTATTTTTATTCTATTTTTAGACACGTTTTTATTGATTTTCAAGCTTATATTTTATTTTCATTAGATTTAGTTATTCTAAGCAACTATTTACGCATTTTTAACAAAGTTATCGCAACAACGCGTTGGAAATCATCTAGTATGCAAAATTTTTGGCGAACGAGCGTTATTTTAGGCCATAATAGAACCACCATAATTTATTTGGCCAACAAAAAAATTGTGGGCGGCCACAAACGAGCGCTTCAGCCGCTATATCTACGATGCGCGCACGCGGGGGGGAGGGGGTAGGGGCATTTAGGATTTCCGTGCCTCATCCTTTTCCCTCGGCGCCGCCGCAATTTCTTCTCTCCGCTGCGTAGTGTAGACAACTCCGACAAACAATTCAATGGCCACTGGTGTGAGTGGAGGTCTCGACCGTGGAGGAAACGGTGGCTCACACAGAGGTCGTGCCGACGACGTTGCCGGTAGCTCCACAGGGCACGACTTCTTCTTCCGCACCACCGGTAAGGAAGACACCAACCACTCGTGGATGTACCTCTCCGCGAACTCGGCCTCGAGCTTGCACCGGTTACCGCCAAACTGTGTCGCGCCAAGGAGTCTATCCACGCCGCCAACTTCACGATAGTAGCCGACCAAGAGGGTGCAACCGAACGTTGTACCGCTGCCATGGCAAGGTACGCCGTCGCCTACGAGGAATATTTGATGGCATGCACCCGCTTCGTCCCTAAGCCACGAGCTCCGCCTTCTCCTCAACTGCGTATCTAGTATTCAACGATCTTCAATGTCTTTCGGTGATCAAATGTTAGTTTTTTTTTTCATGTTTATGTGCTCCAATGATGCATCCGTTATTCTGTGTATCGCGGACAATCTTTCTTTTTAAATATGTAATATGTCGTTCGTACATGTAGTATCTATTTCGCTGCAACAACTTATATGTACTACATATTCGATTTGCACCGCATATTCGATTTGCGGCGTGCCCTGCATTCCTAGTTAGGGCTCCTTTGGTTTATAGGATTTTCAAAGGATTTGGTAGGATAGGAATCCTATAGGATTTTTTACTTCAGCAGCCCTTTGATTCATAGGATCATATCCTATAGGAAAAATTCCCATAGAAATCTTGTAGTGCAAACTTCATAGGAAAATAACATGAGGTCTAGCCTCATGGAAAATTTCCTTTACCCAATCAAAAGAACCTTCTCTTTCTATAGGATTCCATTAGACAAGCCACTCCAATCCTATGAAATTCCTATTCCTACACTTTTCCTATCCTCCAAACCAAAGGAAGCCTTACATTACATATATTCGGGCTTCTCCAGGGACTTTTCTGCGATTACACCAGCTCGCCGGTCGCCGTCCCCGTCGTGCTCAACAAAACGACGGGCGCCGCGGTCACCGAGCACGCGAGCGCACACGTGTTTGGACGATCTCCCGATCCCTTCTCGCCATAGCTGCCGGCCGGCCATGTGCATCGCGGCGTGGACGTGGCAGTCCCATCCGGCGTACGGCCTGCTCCTCCTCTTCAACCGCGACGAGTTCCACTCCAGGTGCGCGCCTCCTGCTAGCCTGGATACGCCCCCCCCCCCCCCCCCCCCCCACCACTCTTGTTCCAATCTCTCCATGTTTCTGAGCCGTGCGCGCGCGAATTTTGTGAAGGCCGACGCTGCCGGCGCAGTGGTGGGCCGCGGCGGGGGAGGAGCAGGAGGGCGAGGAGATCCTCGGGGGCAAGGACGAGCTAGGCGGGGGCACGTGGCTGGGGTGCACGAAAGGGGGCAAACTGGCCTTCCTGACCAACGTTCGGGAGCCCAGCCCCCGGGTCGGGGCGAGGTCCAGAGGAGAGCTTCCCGTCAGGTTCCTCCAGGTGCGACCTTGCCAAAAATTGGTTCAGTTTTCTTGCGTGTTGTATCCTAAGCTTTTGAGTAATCCTCTGCATATGATCCAAACGAATAAACTCATCTTGGGTGACATATTTGTATACGTGTTACCATAATTTGTATGTGTATACAAGATTGTTCCATCAGATGGCATGCCATGGTTTTGTCGAATGTTAGCCTGGCATATGCTGCTGTTCGACATTTCATCTTTCTAATTCAAAATAGAAGGCTTGTTTCAGTTCAGTTAACTGATTTCTTCAATTTGCAAGTGACCAGCCAATTCGACTTGCTTACATAATACATAGGTCACGCTGCATTTTCTGCAATATCGCTCCTCCATCATATCTCTCAACCTCACAGGCTATTGTTAAACGAATCCATGTTTTTTTCTTGACTGTGTTTGCTTTACTATGAATTTTTAATACAGGGCAGGCAGGGTCCATTGGAGTATGCAACTGAAATTGCAAAGGAAGCAGATCAGTACAATGGTTTCAATCTTGTATTGGCTGATGTGCATTCAGGAACCATGGTGTACATCTCTAATAAACCAGGTGACGCTCCTGTGGTTCAAATAGTTTCTCCTGGGTGTCATGTGCTTTCCAATGCTGCTATTGACTCCCCTTGGCCAAAGGTACAGCCGCAACTGTACTCATGATAAGGAGTGATTTTCTTTGTTGTTCTGGATAGTTCTTTGCACTACACTCAAGTTATTGTTCTGCAAAAATATCAGATAGAAGCAAGATACCTGAGATTCAGGCACCTTGTTGAAGTTGATGTGACCATCCTTGTCTTGTCTGGCATTAAACTTAAAATCCACATTGCCCCGTTTAATCCCCCATCTACTTGCTGGGCCAGTTTTGTTGTTCTACTACTAAATTTGAACAAAATAAATCCACTATTGTTTTTGGTTACTTTGCCCATGAATACTAACTAACTGGTTTGGTATGTTAAGAGTCCATAGTTTTTCAGATTAATTTCAATTATGATATTCCAAGTTTATTCTAGTCTGTACAATCTGAAATTCTCGTGCTGCTAGACAACTGAACTATATATCTTATCTTTGCTTCCACTGAAGCTAATTGAGTTTTTTAGAGAAGATGCAGACAAGTGTTCGCTTTTATCTTGAAGTGGAACTTTAACTAATAGAGTGAATACTGTGGTTGATTAAAAGGCGGAGGTTTATTTATTGAGTTGTCTTTTGTAGTTTTTGAATGTGTGTATGTTTCTTAACACTACACGCGTATTGTACTTTCATCTTGTGATAACCAGGTTTTATGCACCATTTCACATATGCTGCTAAATAAAAAATGGGAAAATTGTTTATCCTCTGATTGCTTCAAGTCTAATTTTATTTGAGCTAGAGTTTTGGACTAGTTTTACTCATGGTCTTCATTTCTCACCCCACAGGCATTGCGCTTAGGACAGAGCTTCAACAGATTTCTTGCAGCACATGATGACGCAGAGGTCTCTTTGAAGCAGATGGTTGAAGAATTGATGACGGATACCGTTAAGGCTGACAGGTCTTCGGTGCCTAACACCGGCGTGGATCCTGACTGGGAATACCAGTTGAGCTCTATATACATTGACACAGAAATACGACAGGTGAATCTGTAATATCAATGTTGTTTCGTGCGAATAGCACTTTACATGGATGCCGCAGATTGCTCGCGCAAAAGCCGTTTTGGCAATTGTACCAGATTGACTTTGCCGTTTTGGCAATTGCATTGTGCAAGGGAGATACTGAAAATATCTATCTCTTTTTCAGGCAAGATACGGGACACGAAGCATGACTGCCATAGGGGTGAAACTTGACGGTGAGGTAACTTTCTACGAGAGGTGCTTGTCCAGCAACTTGTGGGATGAGAATCTAGTACAATTTCATATGGAGATGGCACAATAGCAAAACTTGCGAGGAACATTGGTTGTGAGTGTGTTTGCACATGAAAATGAGGGTGGTAGAGTGGTAGTATGATACCGGTGGTCAATACAACACGATTGTATTATATCATACGGGTGGTTGTGATTGATTTATTAAATATCCCCTGCTGTTGTAACTCTGAAGGAAGAAACGATGTATTGCAATCTCAAAGCCCAGCAACACCCCAACCCATTCGAAATTGGGTTGGTGTAGTTGCTCGTTGTTTGTAGATGAAGATGCCTAGGGTTCTTCCTTCTTGGTTTACGATCTGAGCAGGTGATGGCGGAAATCGGAGGATCCAGCAAGGCACCCATGGGACACCGAGGACCGATCGAGGATCTTTTGAGTCATCCCAATCCGTAGGAGGAAGAAACGGAAGACTTTGTTTGGGAAGAGGAAATTGTTGAGCCACCGATCCAGAAAAAAGTGGCTTGCAAAATCTGTTGATATGGCTAGGGGCTTTAGCCCCACGACGCTGTATTTTGATATGCGATCTTCACGGAACCCTGCATGAGAGGTGGTATAGTGGAGGATCGATGAAAACCTTCTCACGATCCAATTCAACTGCCTTGGAGATTGGAACAAGGTGATGTCCTTCAAGAGTATAGGGTGATTGTAGCAACTTTGCAGTGAATAAAGTGTCGATCCCACAGGGGGCGAAAAGGAAGGCTCTACAAATCCCGTAACTATGTCACTTACACAGTTTCTAAGCACCCAGACCGTAATTTGGAAATAGTTTACTTATAAATTGTTATGAAAAAAGAGAATAAAATGGTGTATAAAATAAACTACAAACTTGAAAGTTAAATCAATAATAAGTTAGTGATGTGTGAAGTTTGGGTAATAAAGTGTTCTCGAAGGTGTCGGAATCCTCGCTATCATTATGATCTACATAACATATGCATAACATAGTTTTTAGTTTTGGATCTGTAGCTACTTTTTATGTATCAAAGTGGGCGCTTCCCCGGTACAGATACGCGCTACCCACAGTAGTCTAGTCACAGATACACCATTAACATAGTTTCCATGCACACACGGTATAGATACACGCTAATGTTGTTTCGTGCGAATAACACTTTACATGGATGCCGCAGATTGCTCGCGCAAAAGCCGTTTTGGCAATTGTACCAGATTGACTTTGCCGTTTTGGCAATTGCATTGTGCAAGGGAGATACTGAAAATATCTATCTCTTTTTCAGGCAAGATACGGGACACGAAGCATGACTGCCATAGGGGTGAAACTTGACGGTGAGGTAACTTTCTACGAGAGGTGCTTGTCCAGCAGCTTGTGGGATAAGAATCTAGTACAATTTCATATGGAGATGGCACAATAGCAAAACTTGCGAGGAACATTGGTTGTGAGTGTGTTTGCACATGAAAATGAGGGTGGTAGAGTGGTAGTATGATACCGGTGGTCAATACAACACGATTGTATTATATCATACGGGTGGTTGTGATTGATTTATTAAATATCCCCTGCTGTTGTAACTCTGAAGGAAGAAACGATGTATTGCAATCTCAAAGCCCAGCAACACCCCAACCCATTCGAAATTGGGTTGGCGTAGTTGCTCGTTGTTTGTAGATGAAGATGCCTAGGGTTCTTCCTTCTTGGTTTACGATCTGAGCAGGTGATGGAGGAAATCGGAGGATCCAGCAAGGCACCCATGGGACACCGAGGACCGATCGAGGATCTTTTGAGTCATCCCAATCCGTAGGAGGAAGAAACGGAAGACTTTGTTTGGGAAGAGGAAATTGTTGAGCCACCGATCCAGAAAAAAGTGGCTTGCAAAATCTGTTGATATGGCTAGGGGCTTTAGCCCCACAACGTTGTATTTTGATATGCGATCTTCACGGAACCCTGCATGAGAGGTGGTATAGTGGAGGATCGATGAAAACCTTCTCACGATCCAATTCAACTGCCTTGGAGATTGGAACAAGGTGATGTCCTTCAAGAGTATAGGGTGATTGTAGCAACTTTGCGGTGAATAAAGTGTCGATCCCACAGGGGGCGAAAAGGAAGGCTCTACAAATCCCGTAACTATGTCACTTACACAGTTTCTAAGCACCCAGACCGTAATTTGGAAATAGTTTACTTATAAATTGTTATGAAAAAAGAGAATAAAATGGTGTATAAAATAAACTACAAACTTGAAAGTTAAATCAATAATAAGTTAGTGATGTGTGAAGTTTGGGTAATAAAGTGTTCTCGAAGGTGTCGGAATCCTCGCTATCATTATGATCTACATAACATATGCATAACATAGTTTTTAGTTTTGGATCTGTAGCTACTTTTTATGTATCAAAGTGGGCGCTTCCCCGGTACAGATACGCGCTACCCACAGTAGTCTAGTCACAGATACACCATTAACATAGTTTCCATGCACACACGGTATAGATACACGCTACACATAGTAGTCTCCGCACGCATACGCCGCTAACGTAGTTTCCCCTTGCCGATTATCACCGTGATAGTTGAGGGTTTCCCCTTGAACGCAACCAGACTAGGGTTTCACTAAACTCCCCTACCACTTCGTAAAGGCGTGCAAGAGAGGATATTATTGTCACCTCTTTACGTCTATATCCTACCCCTACTTCGGTAGTAGTATGCTTTACGACCATCACAACGAATGCAAGAGTAGACCTTCTCTCATGATTCGTAAAGGCTACTAACTTGAACGTAAACTTAAAGATAGTGATCTCACATATGAATTCTATTTCAAATCATAAAAGAGTTCATCCAATTCCTCAAGAACAAAAACTACTACTCAAACATGAAGGGATACAAAGAAGAGAGGGTCAAGTTACAAGCCAACACTATGTCGGTGAAGGGAGAAGTCGTGGTGGTGATGAAGGCGGCGTCGACAACGGTGGTGATGGAGATGGAGATGCCGACATTGGTGAAGATGGCATTGTCCCGAAGGCCGGTGCCCGCGTGGTGGAACCTCCTCTTCTTCCTTTGGCGTTGGCCCTTCTTCAAGGTGGAGTTGGAGCAACAATGGAGGTGGACGACGGTGGCTTTATGTGATGAATGATAGAAAATGTTCCTTTGACCGCCAGGGTTGGAGGTGTATATATAGAGGGACTCCTCGGGTCCTCTCTGTTGATGTAGACTTATTGCCACAATGGCATCCGAGCCTACATGGCTTGTGGAGCAGCACGTTTAGGGGTTAACCTAAACTTAAAGATAGTGATCAATTTATTTATTTATTTTCGATTTTTTGGAAACGTTTAAGTAAGATTTTTGAATTTTTCAAAATAAAGTCCTCACTGAACTCAGGAGCCAAAAGTCTGCACTCGTTGGCATATATATATATATGCCCATAAGGGTGGGCCATGCCGGCCCGGCCCGGCCCGTTGGCCAGGTCTGGTTCACAACTCCCACACCACACGTCGCATTCTCTCGTTTCGTTGCCATTCCCCGTCCCAATCCCAATCCCAATCCCAATCCCTCCGCTCCCCCCGATCCGCCAGCAGCAGCAGTCCCGCACCGACGCCCTAACCCTCCCCAAAGCCCTAGCCGCTCGCCCGCCCCGCCCCGCCCCGCCGCCATGAGGTCCAAGGCCAACGGCGACGCCTCGTAAGTCACCTGCTTCCGCTCCCCTCGCCTCCTCTTCCTCTGCTCGTAGCTTCCGGTTCGATTGTGCCGACTAACCCGTCCTCCGTCTCCGCTGCTTCTGCAGGTTCAAGGCAACCGGCAAGCGCAAAGGTGCCGCCGGCGGCGTCGCCAAGCCGAAGCGCGCCCCCACCCCCTTCTTTGCCTTCCTGTAAGCTCGCCATCCCTCCCCTCCCCTCCCTCCAGATCTACGCGTCCGCGCCTTCTAACATTGTGTGAGAATTTGGCGACAGGGCTGAGTTCAGGCCCCAGTACATGGAGAAGCACCCCGAGGCAAAGGGCGTCGCAGCCGTGAGTCCCCGTCTTCTGCTAGTTTGCTTCTAGGGTTTTGCATCTAGGGTTTCGTTTCTATGGCTGATGGTCCATACTAACTGTGTGCATGTGCTGCTTATCGTTTTCCCCCCTTTTATTAGGTCACCAAGGCGGCCGGGGAGAAGTGGCGCAGCATGTCCGATGAGGTTTGTCTGGTTTTGCACTGCTTTATGCGATTTATATTGTGGGAAAGTTTCTCCTGTGCCGTTATGCTTGCCACAACCTGGTTATCCTACCCTTGCCATAATAACCAACTAATCTGCGGTCCGTTGCCTCGAGATGATAAATTGATAATGCATCAAGTCAACGTTACAATGTCACTATATGTCGGAAGTGGGATGAGGTTTAATATGATTCTTACAGTGCATATGTAATTAATTAATGTTGGTGGATACCTGTCCAGTGCCATCATATTTTCTGTAACTTACCAAAAATAACATCCAAGCTGTGCTCTGTTACCTCGAACTGATTACGCGGTCAGTCTCCGTTACAATATTCTGGCCTTCTAAAATATCTCAAGCATGGTCAGCAAAGCGGATATGGAAATACATTACCCTTGCACTGACTTGCTGAGCTGCTTAATAATTTTAGCGTATGTTCATTAAAGGAAAGGTGAAATGTTTGATCCTAAACTGGTTAACGCACATGCCTTGTTTAGGAGAAGGCGAAGTATGGCGGCAAGAAGCAGGAGAGCAAGGCTGTGGACAACAAGGTAGTATTATGGTTGCCTTGAATCTTGTGATATTAAGCTTGTACTAAGCATTTAAGCATCTCGTTTTGGGGTTAAAAATGGTGGGTGTTCCATTTTTATCAGGAGAGCACTAGCTCCAAGAAGGCCAAGACTGATGGTGACGAGGAGGAAGCAGAAGGTTCTGACAAGTCCAAGTCTGATGTTGAGGATGATGCCGAGGTATATAAAAATTCTGCACCTCTGTAGGACAAGGAGTGTTGATGGATTTACTTTTTTGTTGCTAAAATGTGTTTAATTGGCTTATCGCAGGAGGACGAGGAGTAGATAGTAACTTAGGGAACAGCACAGCAGCGGTGCATCAGTGCTTGCTGCTTTAGGGCTTAGCTCGCTTGCAATGTTGATGTCCTTATTATGTAACGCGATGTAAGGAGAATGTTTCAATGTGAACTCCTGAGCTGTGGCATGCTGGAGGTGTCTCTGTTTAACTAGTAGTGAAGAAAAGCTTAAACTCTTGACTGCTTTTCTTCTGTGGGCCTCTGTGGCATGTGTAAACAGTTATCGTGCTTTCTTTTTTATCTTCGATCTGATGATTAGCCCGCTGTTGACTTGCTAATAATTCTTGGATGTCTTGCGTTCTGCTGTTATATGTTTTGTTGCTTATATTCTTCTGATGTAGCTTTTTTTTGTAACTTTAAAAGATGTATAAATATATAATTGGTGCTAGATTTCTGCTATTATCTCCATTAGATACAAGCACAGTAAAAAAATCAACCTATGTATTATGCAAGCCATTTGTGCAGTGAAACAATTTGACTGTAGAGTACCCACTGTGATCTTCCTATGTTTGCTATCTACAAGAAAATCATCGTAAGGCAACGATGCATAATGTTTCACCCACTCAGAGGCAAACTTGACGAAGGCAGTATCCTGTCAACAAACCTTAAGCGAGTGGAAAGACAATCGAAGAGAACTCTTATCTACAGCTGACCACACGGCAAGTGCAGTTAGCCAGCTCAAACAAACATCAAAAGTAGGAAAAGAAACTGGTTGCGTCTCCCGTTGCTATGATGAGCTCTTCTCGTTCTTCGTGGTTCGCAGCAGCTCTTTCGCCATTGACGAGAAGGATTGAGCGCCCTGAGCCATATCTGCGGACCGAAGATTAATGCCCTGCGGAAGCACATTTGCACATGTTAGTACCCTTCCAGTTTACGCAGAATGTTCTTTATGCGTGTCTTTCCTGACATTCATATTGAAATTGGGAATCTTTGAAAAACATAGGAAACTTGGGAATGAGTGGCTAAAAGGAAGTTCTGTTCGGAAACTGAAATTACGTGGTAGGTCCCGCAGAGGAACATGGTAAGAGGAATGGACATAATACTATCAGTAGGGAAGCAAAAGGATGCTTACCTCCAATTTTTTAATGTTCTCTTGCAGCTTGTTTCCAATCATTCTTGGAACACTGGTTGAATCCTGTTCAGATAAACAAAGGAATGGTAAGAGCATGCATCAACTAGTTACATTTCTTCTCTTGAGGGGAAATATCATATTATGTTGTGCATTATTCTATGCATTGCTAATACGATCCTATGCAGATGCTCATCACTCGAGTAGATAAGCCAATCTATGTACTCACATCATTTGTTGCATATCCATACTTCATCTTTATCTGGTCGACTTGTCTAATTGCCGGTTCATCTTCAGGCTTCTTATTTTCTGTATTCACCTTTTCTTCTGTTCTGGGCTTCAGTTTTCCTGCATATTAAACATTTGAACAGCACATCGCACTTAAATAGTTGAACTAGAGTGCTAATTTTACAAGACCATGCCTTGGATTAGAAAGTTTAGTATAACCATCTTGTCATAATGCTTTTCTGACCTCTAAGAGCTTGGAGTCCCTTGCTGAATTTCTGTTTGCTTAGACCTGGGAAGTGTGGTCCTTTCTGCTTTTGTGTGTTGTCTTCGATGTCGATATCATCTTCAGAAAGAAACATATTAACGTAAGTATACCTAGACAAAGTAATGAAATAAGTTCCTCTAAAAGTAAGTAGTGTAATATGGAAAATGTTCTAAAAAACGTTAAAGTGCCAGGCAGACAATGTGGTAGCGTCTAGCGCCTAATTGGGCTAGGCGGGAAGTTGGCACATAGGGCCTAGGTCTTTTAGAACTGTAAAACACAGCATACCTATGTCTAGCTGAATATCTTCATCATCTTTTAGTGAACTGTTCCTTCTGTCAGATGGTGGAGCGAAGTTCGCAGATGAAAGCGAACTATTCCTTCTCTCAGATGGTGGAGTGAAGTTCGCAGATGAAAATATTGAAGCCAGTTCTTCAGAAGTTGTTGCGATGAACTGTTCGTTGCCATTTGCATCACTCTCATTGGCCTTATTTCCTTTAGTGTCTTTCATAATCATCCCAAATAAGCCCTGGAGAAGTGGAGAGTTTCCATTATCAGAAAGAAATACACACAGATGGCTTCAACTGACTAAGATTAATTGATTACCTTTTTCTTTTCTTTGGGGGACTTCACTACATACGAAGATTCTTCCCTGGGCAGGCGGTCTTTTCTATATACCATATTAATATCGTCTACATACCTGTGTAAAATCACACTAGTTAGATGTTTACACAATTTGAAAGGAACCAGCAAGAGAACAAGTGTTTTTCTTCTCTCTTTGAAATGATAGAACAAAAATTATTCTAAGTTCAGCTCGAAATAAATAATGAAATCATTGTGCTCAGCATTTGATAATCAGAACTGGATCTCTGCAATGAATCAATGGGTCTCTCGTGCATTAAATTGCAAAGTTCTAATTCTGGGAAACATGGTCAAAGGTTCACCATTACCAAAGTTATAAATTAACCATGCTACATACCTGTAGATGTCATCATGACAGAGAGTAGAGAAAAAATATGTCTCCTCTCCCTTAATCTGTATAATCAAATAAAGTGTTGATAAATGAAAGCTACTTTTTAAATCATGAATAGAGCTAAACTGAAGTTACTACAGAAGGTGTTTCAAAAGGCAAAGCGTTACAGAAAATGATAATGCAGTCCATACCAAGATGATTTCTCCATCAGATGAACATGTTATGGAACTAGAGGAATTCACGTGTTTTGAATATACAAAACCTCTTAAAGAGGCTTCCTTTAACAAGGATAAATCTGGGAGAGATCTGCAGTTACACAAATACACTAGAATTCATTGATTTTATTTGAATACCCATGTACAAAGTTCTCAACTCAACTGTTACCTCACCTTGTTTCTACCTTTCCATTGGAAAATACTAGTACAATACCAATTTCAGAAGAAGCACTACGGATAAGAGATGCAAAACAACAACAACCATTTAACTTCTTCTTATTGGTTATCTTCTTCATTCCCTGCACAAAGGGAAGTTCCATCATGAACAACAGCAATTCACATAAAAGTAAACTTTTGAGATAAATGGGAATAGAAATACCTGAATCGCATGACTCAAGGAAAATAAGCGGATTGCATCTTCCGTGCAAAGCAACAGCGAAGATTCCTTCAATGTTGTATCGTGGTTATTTACTGGTGCTTCATTTGAAGATAACTCTGCATGATGGCATTATGTGGCTTTAGAATGACAAAATAGTGCAGTAATACTACCTTGAGAAAAAGGTTCATGGGTAGATATTACGACGAAATATGGATTATTACACAAGGTCATATAGCTCACCTAATGTTTGCAACAGAAGGGCTCTTGTGGGTCTATTTGTCTGAACTGGGTTGGCATTCAAAAGTTTTCCAGTTTCTTCCTCGAGAATACAAATAGAAGAATCTTCCATTCCTACCACCAGAAGATCCTTATCGTAGCCATTATGGCTGTAGAGTTCAAATTGCAAGGAGGAAATTCCACCTGATACTCGACACTCAAGCTGTTTTTGATATAATATAGTAGCATCATCTATTTTGATAACCGATACCTGAAACATGTTTTCGCCAGATGTCACTATGTTGATTGAACAATGAGCCAAAATGTTGAGTCGAATAACTGTATTTAAGGAATTACATTCATGAGATATATGATTGTGATAGTTCCTCTATCTTTTCAACATAATCATCACATAGACATGGCATGAGCCACTTCATACCAAGAATGGCAAACTACAAAGTCTTTGAAAAACTCATCACTTTTTTGCTTAACGAGATTCTAAAAAAACGTTGAACTGGAAATAATATTAACCATTTAATTTTGAAATTTCAGTGAGATGGCTATCAAACACATAGTGGTATTTATTTAGTAGCTTTCATTCTGCAATTTTACTACTGCAGACAGACTGATAAAACTTTAGTGCTACTATTTTAAAACTGTGATAGAACAATGCTGGCAAGAGATACAAGGGGTTTTATTGGGAGTGACTTGCTGGCACCCGTGCACCATCCAAACCATCTAGCACACGGTCTATTTTGGGAAAGTTCTAGCACACGGTCTATTTTGGGAAAGTTCTTTTGTCCCATGTGTTTTGCATATCAAAAAAAGTAAATTCTGGTCCCACCTTTCTCTTCACATGCGATTCCAGGCAATAATGCTAGAAAACAGATGACGTTGGTAACATGCAAAACTATTCCGAATTAAAAAAAAATTGCTTCTAAACTAAGCGCTCAAATCAAAATCCGTTTTCACCATTGTGTTTCTCGCGACGAGATCTTTCAAACTAGATCCCACACAGGCATGTTTCGATAAATGTTTTCAAAAAAGCAAATTTGACTCATGGAAAATCAAGTTTAGTAGTATAAATATGCTCTTTTAGCTTGATCGATGTTCTACTAAAATGATAAGCAAAATCATGTGTTATGAATTATTCAGTGATATAGAAAAACATATTTTTCAAAAGTAGTTGCTTTTACATTGTTTTTAAGACATTGCTTCTAAAAAATAGTTGATCGCGACCATTAAAGTTGCCTATGTGTAGTTTCTAGGACACACTTTGATTTCTTAAAAGCAACATAATATGAAAAAAGCAAATTTATACTACATGCTACTTTTCTCGACATTAATTTGCCTTTAAAAAAAACATTATCAAATTTCTAAAACTATGTGGCTTCTAGTTTTACTCGAGAGAATACCAACTAGTGCTGGAAAAAGCAAGTTCATACAAATAATTTGATTTTTCAGAAGAAAGTTGCTTTTTTTTAAATATTCATCGGAACATGTGCGTGTGGGATCTACTTTCGAAGAACTCGTCGCGATGAACACAATAGTGAAAACGGATTTTGATTTGGCCAGTTCATTCAAAAGTAATACATTTTTGAATTCTTTGGATACCGTTGCATGTCACTCGCATGTAGTACGTCAGTATCTCAACATCATGACTTCTCTTTGACTCAAAATGATTTCTAAAACCCACCCATCTTTTCCTTGATAATCAGCATGCACTCATAAGTAGCATGGGTGTGCCGCGGCAAGAGAAAAGTGCACGCGCACTTTCTAGCGATTGGGTTGTTCTGTTGATTAAGCAGTGCTTCGAGCCTAATAGTTCCAAAAAGTCGAGAAAAAATTGCACAATGGACAGGTTTCTTACAATTCCTTTTTCCGTCCCAACAGAAAAATGCTTCGAGCTAGAGATCATAGAGATCGAGGTTACAGCTCCCTTGAGCTTTATACTTCTTGCATCATAGTTATCCCCTTGCTTTCCTGATGAGCCACAAAGATGTTTGTTAAATAACATAGAGAAACTTCATAAGTCCTAGATATAAAAACACTACTAAAAAAATACATCAACTAGACGACAAGATCAAGAAGTGCTGAATTCCCGACAACCATTTATTAAGCTTATCTCATATAAGATTTGTAACATATGTAACACTTAAGAGACTCCACATTATACAATTTTAATTTCTTGTGAAACGAAGGAAGCAACTTTGCACCATCTCTTCACTACTAATTGCTAAAAGAGATCTTTATATATTATTCGTTATCCTTCGTTTGTCCAGAGGATATTTTTTTCCAAATATTGTCATTAATCTAGCGATAATAATCAGTACTCTTAATTGGAAATGTTTATCTATGGAAAACCTAAAATAACTAGACTATGATAGTTTAGAACTCGGCAAGACAAACTGTGAACTCATGTTTATTTTTTGAAAGGAAGTGATATTATACTCCAAACGCGCCCCTCAGAAAAGATAATGAATGTATACTCGCCATCCATTAGTTTAATGTTCGAAAAGAATCACTAAACGTGCTAAAATTTAACTGGTAAATTGCAAAACTTTGCAATTATTGTAGTGCAAACTCTTCCGTAGAATCAACAAAAAAGTTAGTATGCAGATAGATAGAAGAACCCAGAGTAAATTATTACCATGTAAAAAGGATAATATATTGTCGCTGGAGTCCTTTTTGAATGTGATTACACGGACCTGGAAAGAAGAAATAAACTTCAATGCACTGGAAGTGTATTAAACACATAAACTAGAAACCACCTTGTAGATGTCGGATAGCTTACTGTTCCACTCTGATCCCCAGATATAAGAACGCTGGAGGACATATCAAACTGCAGTGAAGTAATACGAGTGCCACTTGATGTACTGTCTTCATGCTGTGAAATTATTAGCTGGTGATTAGAATGAAGTGAACATAATTCTAAAAGACTTTAGCAAAACATTTTTGATTTGAAGATACCTGCTGCTTTATCATAAAAATCTGCAGCAGAAGAGGACATGATGCATCCCAAAAGCTTATGGTTCCATCCATATGTCCGGTTATATAGAGATTCCTGGTCTTATGGATGTTGCTACAACTTGCAGAAATCTGACCTTTATCCTTCATTGAAAGCAGCCATGGATATTTGGTGGCCAATGATGAAAAATAATCCTGTCCATTAAAAAAGATGAAGCTGTCTGGTCAAGAGTTCATAGTTGTTTGCAAGGTATAATTTACAAATCTATACATGCCTCATTAGCTATTGCTGTACGGTCACTTGTGTAGAACTTGGCAATGTTGATGCCCGAATCACCATATGGTTGTTTCACAAATGAGTGATTTGGAAGTGTTGGTGGCGATCTAGACTGAGATTGAAGGAGGTAGCGTTCAATTTCTGAATCATCGTATAAACAGATTTGACCAGATTTCAACAAGAGAACAAGAGAACTTTGTCTTTGCTTATTTGGGTCGCTAAGGCCTGTAACAAACTCCATTCCTTGACAAGCTTCAGTGAGGGGTAATACCATCTTTACAATTCGAGATTCACTCTCTTCATTCAGAATCAGGACCTGTGTTCAGAAAAGACAACTGAGAGGTTGACTGAAGATGCATTTCTCACTGAACAAAATAAAAAGACAAGACATCTTTATCCATGTAAACCATCACGATATTCTTCAGACAGAAATGTTCGAAGTTTAACTGATTTTAGAAAATGGACCAGTTATCCGGTTAGTGGAAAACGACAACTAGTACGTCACCCTTTGGGTGAGCATTTGCTTTAAGTACCATTATATTTTAATTGTTCAAACCAATAAGTCCCAAAACCAGTAGCTCGTCCAGTCTAAAATGGTCAGTTACTGATCGATACACTTCTTAAAATTAAAAATCCTAGGAAATGTAATACCGAGAAGGAAAATCACACAAAAGGCTTTCCTTAATAAAATCACGCAAAGCCATACCATTATCTAGAATGGAAATCCACATAAAAATAAAAACAGTGCTGACAACATGATAGTTATTTACTAATCCTGGCAGGCATTTATTACATGATGTAAGTTCTAGCAACTAAAATGTCATTTGGGATAACACTATCCATAGGGAAAACATGAACTTGAAATGTATGGCAGGAAATCAGGAACACTATTAAACCACTGTAAGAATATTTCAGTGTTTCTACCTGATATAAGTATGCTTGTTCGCTGAATCCACTAATATACAAACGTCCAGATTTTCCATCACTAGCGACCCATCTCAAAGAGATTATTGGAACCTTTTCTAGCTTGTATCCAAGGTTAAGCCTCTGAAGAGGTAGATTCTGCTTACTTGACGGTGAGGAATTTTGTCCACTAAAAATATCAGGAATAGCCCAAAGATAGATATCACCACTGTCATATCCAATAGCAACTTTGCTTCCCTTGGTACAAGCCCAGCATGACGATGTTACATTTTTCTCCTCCTGGTGCGATTGCTGTTGCATATTTCTACCGGATACGAATACCACTTTGCTTGCCTTAATATCCCATAAGGTCATGACACCATCTCTGAAGATAATGAGCAACCTGAGAGGAAGAGTGTACCTTAATGAGACATTTCACTATGACTACAGAGAGGGGTATGAATTATGAAAGATCGACGTGAATAGGACATGTCTCAAAAGCTGCAACTATTCGTATCAAATGCTGGTAATGAGATGAGACCGACCTGTTAGATTCAGCCAAAGGCTGTGGTGATATGAATGCAACTTCTACCCCATTACCACCATTTGCTGTGGAACCTTCAATAACAAATAAAACTGAGTCCGAATTTGAATTTCAGTTTCCAAGTACACTGGGTCTTATTGAGGTGATTGGCATTAGTATTGCCACTGTGAAGTCTCTCTCTAAAAATTCAACAAATATCTGAATGGGGATGATATTCTACATATCCTTGCAAACTAAATAAGAAAAGGTGAAGAAGAATAAACGAAGTTCAGCATGCAGCTAGCCTTAAAAAAGTTTGGGTATGCAACATATATATTGATATTCCAGAAACAGCATATCTTTTCTAGTTTGCTGTTTTTTGGGTTAGTTAGGCTTCTAGTTCTTTTCAGATAGTTTTCATTCTGTTTGACCTTTGTTTTCGTACTTGCGCCATCTTGGTGCTTTCCACCTAATACAAAATGACACACACTTTGATGCCTGCTCGACGGAAAATGGAACAGACAAACAACTTACCATAAGATTCAGCAAAAGGAACGCAGTACGGCAGGTCAACTAGAAATCGCTGACCCAAGTCAAGCTTCAACAAGGACACATTTCCAAAACTATCTCCAGCATATCTGCGCAACATACAATTCTCGTCAGCACAGTTAACCCATCAAGAAATCCACAGCTTAGCACTAGCACATTCGGTAACCATCACTCACATGTAGAAAGTCTTCTGCAGCACGGTGAACGCGGTGATCTGCCTCTCAAAGGGATGTAGATAGCACAGCTTCTTGGTGTCAAGGTCCCAAACCTGCAAACGAACGACGCTCTTCCGAATCAATCAACAAGGCATGGAGAAGATAACAACATTCAGTGGATGGACCAAGATTTTGGTTTGGGAATGGACGTGCCTCGATCTGGTTCTGGGTGTTGACGTTGAGGAGAACCCCTTGGCCGTCGGCGAACTGCAGGAACTTGGAGGGGATGGGGGAGGGGGACCGGAGCAGCGCCTGCGTGTTGTCGCGGCCGAGCAGCTTGATCTGGCCATTCCTGCAGGCGAGCGAAGGGCGTCAGCGACGGCGGGGAGAGGTCAGGTCGGCGGCGGAAGGGGAGTGGGGGTTACCTGGTGGCGACGGCGAGGACGTGGAGGAGGGGGTCGTAGGCGAGGAGCGCGGCGTCGGCGGGGACGCCGTAGTGGAAGGCCAGCCGCGGGCTCACGTCCTCGGCGCGCAGCCCGCCGGTGACGCTGCTGTGCTGCTCCGTAGAAACAAACAAGAAAAATGAGCAAACGGGAAATGGGACGCAATGGCTTCCGTAGCATAGTGGTATTGCGTTCGCTTCGTAAGCGAAAGGTCGCGAGTTCGATCCTCGCCGGGAGCTTTTTGTTTTTAAAATCTTCATTTTATTTTCTAAATTCTCCTTTTAGTTTTAAAAATCTATATTTTTTATTTCTAGAAGCTCTTTTTGTTTTCTAAAATCTTTATTTTGTCTTCTACAATATTTATTTTCTCACCGTGGTCAAGTGAACCATCTTATTTACTTTTGTAACTGAAGTAATTTTCAAACCAGATTACACTGTTTTGTCCTTGCTGCACACCGAAATGTCACTTTCAAAGCAGAATACTACAAGCTCTTATACACAAATAATGAAGAGAAAGTACTACGACAAATATCCTGGTTCCTGTTCGATGTAAGGCCATCTACGTGTCAGGATGTCCTGATTCCCAGGGCCACGAGCTCAGCCGACCAAGCACATGGCCTGATACACATTTAACTTTGGCACGATCTAAAACGACCAGATGGCGCGATCTAATTGGCAGTACCAAATCATGATGCCAACGGACTTGTACACGCGTCAGGTTAGTATCAAACATTCAGTACTGATATTTAGTTGACAGAAATTTCCATACATCTTATAGTCACCTAAAAGCAAGCACGGTAGTTAGTCTAAGCTCATAGTACTTTCCAAATGGCACAATCTTAACAATGCAAGCGCAGTTCTTAATCAGTAGTTTATCCAAAAAAGTGCCCGATGTTCTTTTTCGCCTATCCATTCTACTCTCCGTGTCACTGTCGTCAGTACATGACCTACTCACATTTTGTTTATCCACTTTGTCACACCTTGCTACTGAATTGACCTACTACGAAGTTACCGCTTCCTTCGATTCATATTAATTATCACTATGCATTCGTTTAAGCAACTGTTAATATGGATTGGAGAGAATAATACATTTCCAAAAATTGTAAAATCATGTAGTGATGTTGAAAACGGCATGATGTGAAGCAGTGGGCGCTTATTATTACAGGCCAAATTAAGCCAGGGTGCTGAAATTGACAGTCGACGCTGACTGCGGGCCAAAGCCGGCATTGCATTTGCGAAAAAAAAAAAGGCGGCATTGCATTGCCATTGCTGAAACCAAGCATAATAATAAGCGTTTCCCGTTGATCTCCAAGGACCGGCCTAGCATATTCTATCTCCAACTTCTGCTAGTATTGTAATCCATCCAATCTATGCATCGAACTTGGTCAATCCATCTATCAAAAATTCTAACCCATCTCGATCGCCTTATTTTTTTACTGTACTTACCTCTACGGCTCTACTCTACTGCTTGTGCCACGCCGATGGGTAGAATAGAATCATTTCCGCAGCGACTAAACAAAACAAGGCGTCCTTTGCTTGCTTTGCTTCGCCATTAATGAGGTCACATGGTCCTTCTTCAGAGCTGCCTTAAATTTCTGAAGGGATCGTCCATGGCATTTGTGGATCATGTTTCAAATTTGAACGGCGGAGTCGCAGATCAGAACCAGGGCAGTATGTAGCGGTCCATCTCTGACCGGCTGCTAGCCACCATTCGCATTCGGCAACGGCGTCTACGAGGCAACATTCTTTTCTTGTGTCCAGCGGCAAAAATAAGAAAATGAGCAGAAAGTGACGTATTCGAAGGGATTATACGTGCGAATTCGGTCGGTGGAGAAGGGGAGGAGTGACATCAACAACTACTCCGTAATCAGGAAAAGAAACCATTATAGGATTACTACCCACCCTCGAATCTCATCTGCATACTCTAGCAAAACGGTCTCTAATCTCTACGCGGCATCCACCAGGAAAACACGGAGGCTGGGCAAAAGGACAGTAGTAAAATGGCAGCAGAGAGCATAGGACTGGACGGGATCGGAGAGTAAGAGGTTACCTTCTTGGAGGCCTTCTCCACGAGCTTCTTGACGAACATGGCGGATCCGCGATGACAAGGCCTGAAGAAGACAGCCAAGAACCACTTCACGGATGATGAATCAGGATCGATGGGCGCCCCTCTCCTGCACCAGCCGGAGCACCACCGGGTGCCAGCACTTGTTCTTGAGGAAATCGGGGCGGGATCAGCCGAGGACGAAAGAAACCGTCGATGAAGGCAGAGAGGGAGGGAGGAAGACGGGGGTGTCAGACAGAGGAGGAAGAAGAGGAGTTTTTTGTGTTGGGAGGGCGGTTAAGGATTAGGTTGATAGGTGTTGTTACACTGCAGAGTGAGAGAGAGGGGAGGGAGGGGTTTAAAAAGGAAGAGGACAGAGGGCACCGCAAACCGACGCAGAATGATTAGAGGCAGGCGCTCGGTCCAACGATCCACGATGGCGAGATAGGGTACGGGCACTTGGCATCGCCTCCACGCAACTGAGAAATAAAATCTCTATTGTACTTCAGCCTGCTTCCTTCCGTCATGTTGGCAGCAGAGAAAGAAAGGGTAGCGTGCCAGCGTCGCAGCGAACTGATGCAGTCGGTGTGGGGGGTCCTCTACATGTGGAAGTGGAATGTACTCAAGATGGAGAAGCAGGCGGGCGCCAATGGAGGAAAGGAATGGCTGTCGCCGGAGCTGGTTGCAACCATGGTCGCCGGAGTGAATGCTTGCTTGTTTTGGATTCTGGAGAGGCCGTAATTAAGTGCGGTGCTTATCTGCTCTCCTCCTGTTTTAGCAACTATCAAATGGTTGCCGAGCGACCAGACGGGCAGTTGAGGGCAACGAGCAAACCGGCAGGGTACAGAGATGTGGTGGTGATCGGATGCAGGCAGATTCAGAGATTCTTTCTGGAGGAGACGATCGGATGGGCGGGTGGGTGGGTGGGGGAAGCCTCTGTGGGACAACCCACCGCCCACGGATGGTGGTCGGTGCGACCAAGGTCGGAGAATAGCGCACGACCATTTCTCTGTTTTCCTTGTCTTGACGACGATTTCTCTGTTTCCGAGGTGTGCTTGCCAAGTGTCAGTACGCAAATAGGAACCGACAACAGGGGATGGAGTGTAGGGCACACTGGCAAACACGCTGGCCGATCTAAAATTTCCTTAAACATGTAGTAGAACGAACCTTCAAAATCGAGCAACTAGAGGGTACCCTCTCGGAGTGTCCGCAGAGGTCATTTTTGTTGCTTCGGAAGCCACCACATACTGCGTTTTGGATGCACCGGTGCGATCAAGAAAAACTGTGGTTGTGCGTGAACTGTGGTTGTACCTGTGGATGCGCGCGAACGTGGTTGTAGCTTCACCAGTGACTGCGTCCGTGCGTGTGGTTGTGGCTGCATCGGAAATAGGAAAACTCCCTCCACTCGACATGTATCGGATGTGGAGGAAACTAAAAAAAACTTAAAACGCACCACAAGATGATACTTGTCACGCTCTTAAACACGCGCGCGTGACCTCCACGAAAAGTACCCTTCAAATAGTGATTTCGCCTATAATTGGATGCGATGCAATCATAACCTTCGATTTTCTTGCATGAATCACGAAGCAATAGAGTTTGCCAGTTCAGTTTTTTATTTCGTTCGCACGCTTTCCTAACTAAACGTATCTAACTACCGCAGTGGCAATCCCTTTATCCCACCACCTAGGCAACCTATGTTTGAATTCTAGTCCACCATTTCTCTACTTATTTTTAAGATGACAAAATACGCACAACAAAAATTCTAAAATAATTGTTTTACTTATATGAAAATTTTATAACATCTATTGTTTCTCAATTGGTGGTAAAAAAAGAAAAGGAATAGTTTAGATGTGTGGCATTTTTTTGTTCAATTTTTTTTTTATGTAACCATGGTAGTTTTATCTTTTAAACAATGATAAATTTATTTTTCAGCCATGGCAAATTTAATTCATATTGCATTGGATCATGTCAATTTTACATTTTATAGCATGGAAAATTTTGTTATTTGGCCATGGAAATTTTAGTTTTTGTAGCATGGTAAATTTAGTTCTTGTATCATGGAAAAATTATTTTTTGTACCATGGCATTTTACATTATTTGTGGGATGGCAAAAAAATTTGTTGGACTATGGCAATTTTAGTTTCGGTAGCATGTCAATTTAGTTCCTATATCATGAAAATTTTAGTTTTTGGACCATGAAAATTTTACATTCTATAGCATGGCAAATTTTGTTGTTGGACCTTGGAACATTTAGTTTCTATAGCATGGAAACTTATTATTTTCATCATGGAAAATTCAGTTTTGAACCATGGCAAATTAAATATTTTCATTCATAAATATCTTGGCAATTTCATTTCATACACTATGGCAAATGTTTTGTGTTATAGGGATGTCCAATTTAATTTTTAAGTTCAAAACTATCTTGGCAATTTTCACTTTCATACGTCATGATAAATATTTTGTGTTATAGGATGAAAATTTATTTTTTAGATTAAAAATAGCATGCAAATTTTCATTGTCATACGTCATGGCAAATGTTTTTCTTGTTATAGGATGGTTGTTGTATTACATATGGCAATTTTATTGTTAACATAACATGGCATCCTTGTTTTTTACGTAGTATACAATTTTTGTAGCCTTGTGTCCATGATAATTATATACAAGTTTGTCGTTGCATCTTCCTTGTCAAATAGCTTGTTGAAATGTTTTTAGATAGTGTTTCATGGAATTATTTTTGTTTAGACTTTAAAACATGGCATTGTTACAACTAACATATTTTTATTTTTTAGATAGTAGTAATTTTTATCAATGTTTTTTTTTCTTTAAAATAATAAGTTAGGCCATTGAGCCACCAAGGGTCGTGCTAGCTGTAAGGGATCGGAAGTGAACCATTTGGTTCGCTCGACCAAACCTGGCTGATCAAACATCCCGTTCGCGTATGATGACTCCCCTATGACCAACCGTTTCAGATTGGGATCTAGATTTTTTGGTAGGGCAGCCAACCAAGGTTGTATTTAGATTTATCCTTTTCTTTTCTGATATTAGGAAAATTACCCATGCATTTGCAACAATGATAGAATGTTAAAATATTTTTATGCTAGCGAAGATAAGCGAGAAAGTACCATAGCTAGACACACCATTCATGAACTAACAAATGAGCAGAGACATAGGCATCAGAAAAAAGGATTCTAGGTCTATACCTGGGGTATCTCGAGTTAGAAGACCTCTTAATTACCAAAGCCCATGGCAGGGGAGCGTCTCCCTCATCTGCTCACGCCATGGGCGTGAGGGGGAACCTCTACCTGCTCCCCTCGGCTCTTTTCCTGCCCTTGGATGGAGATCGAATGGCTAGGGGGGTGTCACACCCCTTTGGTTAGAGGAGGGCCTAGATGGGTCAAAGGAAAGAGAGGAAGGGCCCAATTACCCAAAGAAAGGTCGTTTGCCACTTTTATTAACAAATAAATGTATCTTAGTTTTTAATAAATAAAGATTATTAGAAAATGGTAAAATAAAATAGGTAAGGCCATAAGGGGCAGATAAAATACTAAAATGTGCTTTTTAATCAGCAATATTTATAGGAATTTTAGAAACTGGTTTGGGTCAAACATATTTAAGTAAATTCATATGTTTATAAATTAAATTGAAAGCTTTTGAACTATAATCCAATTTTGCAGGAGGGGTAGAATCTTGCAAATTGAAGACGGGCTAGTTAATGAAAAATGATGATGAAATCCAAGAGGAGTGGTTTAGGGGATTATTTTTGAAGCATAGGCAAATGTAAAATACTGAATTGGAAATAAAGAAAGAAATTATAAATAATCCATAAATTGAGAAGAAAGAAAGAAAAATCTCAAAGTTAAGTGTGCTTGATTTCCTGCCCTTGTGGATAACCTATCATTCCTATTAAGCGAAGATGTCACAAAATCCATGATATTTCCTTTGACGGCTGGATCCGGTTACGGCGACGCTTTAACATCATTCCCTTATTGAAGATGTTTTTGTTGAAGAGTCCCTCGTGGTATATTGATGATGTCGTAGATTTTGATCACTTCAAAGTTTTTCTTCTTTCTACCCCATTGGGACACATCTTCGCCCTTGTTTAACTTTATTAGTTGCCGATGTATTCTTTGTGTGTGTGTTGATGTTATCTGTGTGCATTCTATCAATGTAAAAATTGAATGTGTGTTTATTGTATTTGTATCCTCTTGATGTTCAATTTTAAACTAATAAGATCGACCATGCAGTAGGCAGAATACATAACTTCTGAATTAGGCAAATTTGCTAGAACATAGCAGAATACATCCTTTCGGAATTATGCAAATTTCCTCGAACATACTCTCACCGTCGCTGATCACCGTCGCTAAATATAAAACGTTTTTGCAGTCTGCCGCTGCAAAAACTTTTTATATTTAGCGATGGTGGTAGTGCCTAACAATTATAGGCGAAAGAATATCTTGCGTACTAACATAAATACTCTTGTACAATACACCAACTCGTTGTCGCTTAATCCTTGCGACATGTACAACAATACGGATTTGCCCGTGGGGATACAATGAGGGCCTGTACCATTTGCCTCTTGTTCACAAGCAACACCCAAATGCACTATTACCCATGCCCAACTCAACATTGGCAGCTGAACTGGTCGGGTCTCTGCGTGCGCTAATACAATGTACACTTGAGCATTGTTAATGCTCACGCGTTGGAAGCACCAAACATGTGCGCGAGCGACGTCCATGTCCCGGACGCCGAGAGCGCCAGGCCGACGACGATGACAGCCACGTCGCCGACAAGCGCAGGCCACCCGATCTCGCCGCCCAGCACCTTGATGTGGAACGCCGCCGGCAGCACGAACCCGAGCAATACGCAGACGCTGCTCCCGACGAGCGAGAGGAAGTCGGCGAAGTTGGGCACGAGCATCGCCATGAGCCCGACGAACACCACCAGGATCCAGCGCAGCCACCAGGCGTATTTCTTGCCGTAGAGCAGGCGCTCGGCGACCTCGTACACCGGGTTCATCATCACCGGCATGGTGAAGAAGAGGTTGATGCAGAGGCCGAGCTGCACGGTGACCGACAGCCACCCGGCGCCGAGGTTTGTGGTGATGATGTCCCGCGTGGCGGCCCCGAAGGCGAGGTACCCCATGGCCCCGAACAGCCCGTACATGACGGCGATGAACACCATGGACAGCCCCAACGTGCCGCCGAACTTGCGCTTGTCCGCCGCCTCCGCCTCCAGCGGCAGCACCATGCCGATGCCCTCGAACGCGTACACGGCGACGCCCAGGCCGTAGAGGAGCTCGGAGGGCCCCCCGAAGGCGAACACGGGGGGCCTTTCCGCCAGCCACGTGGCCACGTCCTGGCCGAGCACCACGCCCATGGCGCCGAGATCCACGACGTCGGCGAAGATGCTGAGCGGCGCGAGCAGCGTGAGCGTCTTGATGGAGTTGAGCCCGAGCTGGAACGGCAGCATGGCCCAGATGAAGAGCGCCTTGGCCGTGGCGAGCGGGGAGGTCGCGGCCGGGTCCCCGACGGGGTGGAGGTGCGCCAGGGTGTTGGCGATGAAGATGAGGTAGCCGACGCAGAAGCTGGCCTGGCTGAGCACGAGCATGGCGTCGACGGTGTGGCGGCCCGCGGCGCCGTACACGGCGGCGCCCAGGTCCCCGAAGGAGGCGATCTTGGGGTGCGAGGCGGCGAGGCGGCGGCGGCAGGCCACCAGCAGCATCATGCAGTGGAAGGTGAGCGCGGCCACGGCGAGCAGCAGGATGGAGCCCGCCGCCCAGCCCGTGCGGGAGAAGGTGTAGGGGAGGCCCAGCACGCCCGACCCCACCACGGCGATGAAGACGTTCGCGAAGGTCTTGGGCTGCGACGACAGCCGCACGCCGACGCCCCCGCCGCCGCCGCTGTGCTTCGGCAGCAGCGCCGCCGCGTCGAGCCCGGAGGAGGAGGAGCTCGCCTCCTTGTCGAACCCCATGGTGAGATCTCTTGGTGTTGCTGGAGGCGATTGAGCGTGCTACAGTGACGTGTTGGGTGCCCAGGAATTGGGGATTTGGGGGCAGAGAGAGGCTGGTTCGATTGCGCTGCCGTTTGTGAAGGCTAAGAAGATGCCGTGGACTTTCCATTTGGGAAAATGGCATGGACTTGGTTCATGGTAATCTCATGGGGGGTTGTCCTTGTTGTACGTCGTGTGGGCCACTACTGGTGGTGGGTGCCGGTGTATGGACGGACTCTCTGTGGACCGCCGTGCACGGCCCCGCCGGCGGGTGGTGGCGCTCGCACCTCGTGCTGTTGCCGAGCTGCCGGAATTGTACTGTACCGGCCGAATGCCGGTCGCTGGGACTTGCTTCAGTGCTCGTGGGTTATGGCCGACTTTTCGTTACTTCCCCACATTTGAGCTTTTTTACTCAGTTTGCTTCCAGATTTTTCACTCAAGAAA
This sequence comes from Bromus sterilis, assembly GCA_950022295.1. NCBI lineage: Eukaryota > Viridiplantae > Streptophyta > Magnoliopsida > Poales > Poaceae > Bromus > Bromus sterilis. The sequence continues at coordinate 16,353,185 of OX465596.1, forward strand.
AGGCCCAGGGATTGACTGTTTTGGCTCTCAGGAGCAGCATATGCTCCTGGATGATGACCAGTAAATTCAAAATATAAATTTAAGTTCTCATAAATAAATAAATATAAATTTAAAAATTCAAATACTTATTTATGTTTTTGTCAGTGTAATAAATGTGAGTGATAATTTTCATACAAAACGGAATAGCAGTGCTTTATCGAAGGAAAAACAAAATTAAATGTAGCATTTCGGCGGTTTATTTGTTTTTTTACACAATACAAAATGTAAAAAAAATTGCAGATAACATTTGAGTGTGACAATAAAATCATCTACATTATTATTAACATTTGTGGAAACATTTTTAACGTGCATAAACATATACTCGCAAGATCCGAATTGGATCTCCACATCGACCCCTAATTTCATTCTCATCAAACTGAAGGACACGAGGGATTTCCGCACTCATTGCCACATTATGCAAAACAATGAAGGACAAGCTCTTCACGTTGAAGCATTCGATGAAGCTCAATGGACAGAGTGTTTGGATGAACTCCGTATGCGAATACTGACTTGAGTATGGTTGAATTTGAAACCGATGATTTGAAGAACTGGTTGATCATTAGACTATATCAAATGTAATATTAGTATATAAACTATTGTACTAAAATTTGCACGCTATTTAGGGATGAATTGTATTGCTTTCATGATTATTATGAGCACTTTGGTCATAAAAAAATATTGTATGCATAAGACCGAATGACCGGCATTCCTATCGAGTACAGGTCACCTACGCGGATGATTGATATGTTTAATTTACGGTAATGATACTCACCGAACGTGTGGTGGGGAGGATGACAATTTCAAACGATTTTAATGGCAATTTTTGTTAGGCATAGATGTCAATTATGAAGGCTAAGTCGTCATGTGAACCAAAAATTGTTATCTACCACCTGGAAATTGCCATCAAAATCGTTCGGATTACCATCCTCTCCACCACACGTTCGGTGCATACCAGGGTCCTTAATTTAAGGATGCCAATATTTGGCTATCGCTCCCCGGGAAGGGGGGGGGGTGGTTGAACATCCCCCCGCCCCCGCAAGGGAGCAGCTCCCAGCAAACGTACCCCTCCCCCCCGGGGGGAAGTCGTTCACCAGAGGAAGAGTAAGGGGGAACCCTTGCTTTCCCCTTGGTCCAATTTTTTATTATAAAATACCATTAACTAAAAATGCATAATTTTTATTATAATAAAACATAAATGTATACTTGGCATGATTTAAAAAATAAAAATTGTGATGGTACTTTATACAAGAATCATTACATTAATTTGTAAATTTACAAATGGCATGATTAAAAACTGTGCCATATGATCTATATTTTTTATGTCGAGATATTTCACTGTGCAAAAAATGATCATGTTTTGGAGAAGATCTTTATTTATTTTTGCCAAGGGACAAAAACCAAAATGCCATGCTATAAACATTTTCTTAATTTGCTTCATTGTGCAAAAAATTATATAAAATGCACGTCGTTGAAAAACCATTGACACATCAATACAAATAAAATCTCCTTCCTCTTAATAATAAAATTGACATCCTTTTAATAATTAAAAATTTAGGCCAATAATAATAATAACAATAATAATAAATAAAAATAAAAATGTCATGATCTCAATAATAAAACTTTCATCATGTTAATAATAAATTTCCCTCCTCTTAATAGTAAAAATAAAATGTTAATAATTATTAAAAAATATATGTTATTAATAATAAAATTTTCATCCCCGTATAAGAAAAAAACCATGTTATTAACTACTCCCTCCGATCCATAATAAGTGTCGCTCATTTTGTACTAAGCTAGTATAAACTTTGTACTAGATGAGCGACACTTATTATGGATCGGAGGGAGTATTAAACTGCCTTCTTTAAAAAATGCCATTTTATCGACTATTAAAGTACCATGATCTTAATAATAGAAAATGTCATCCTATTATTAATAAAAATACATTTTATATTACAATTAAAATGGTCCGTCTTCATAATAAAAATGTCATGTGAGAAAGTAAAAAATGCCATGTTCTAAAAAAAATAGCGCGGTTTTAACAGAAACGAGAATTCCCATGGTACCTATAATAAAAATTCACATCACGAGTTTAGAATAAACCTCCTCTAAAATAGGGATTTGTTTTTCTTTCAAGGAAATTCAGATGTTTGGGTTTATTCTACTGTCTGTCCATAAAGGTTTGATGGACAGACCTCTCAAATTAATTCAAATCCATAAAGGTTTCTAAGCGCAAGTGTTCATGAACCGTGCTTTAGCCAAACTGATGGTTCTGCATGGCCCTCGTGTCAGAGGGCATGAGTTCAAATCCCCGTAGGTGTGCTTTTCTCGGAAGAAATAAAAGGAAAACACTTGCTTTCAACCGGTCGATCGCGCGTCCACATTCGCCGGGCGTAGAACCGTTAGATTAGATTTGATCCAACAGACCACACGTGGAAAGAAGAGAAGGCACGTGAATTTTCCAGACAACCTTATCCTCTTACTAGTTCGGTGGATGTTTATCTCCTTGCTTGCTCCGCTTTTCCTTTCTTCACCTACTCCATGGAGGGGTCCAAGCTTTTTGCATCAGAGAAGTTGCAGGGGAGGAGGCGTCGAGGAGGCCGGCGACGGAAAAGGGACGCGACGGAGAAGGCCGGCGCCTTGGGGAGGAAGACGAGGTAGACCGCGCTGACGAACGTCGCGGCGAGGACGAGCAGGAGGAAGAGCGTGCAGCACGCGCGGCGGAGCAGGTTGCGCTTGGCCGGTCATGCGGCGAGCTTGCTGTACCTGAACGCGCGTAGATCAGTTGCAAAGGTGCGTTGCCGCGGCGCAGCTAGCCCCCCGCTCGCCCCCCTCGCCCGCCTGCAGAATTTGCAACAAGGGCTCTGTTGCAAAGATCCTTTGCAACAAGAGCTCTGTTGCAAAGACCCAACAGGCCCTTGGCTTTCCTCCTCGGCTCCGGGTTTGCAACAAGGGCTCTGTTGCAAAGATCCTTTGCAATAAAAGCTCTGTTGCAAAGAACCAAAAAAGAGGTTTGCTCTTCGGGTGCACGTATATGACATTTGATGAAAACATTAACATTGCAACAGAAGTCATGTTGCAAAGGTCCGACTGCAACAAAGCATATATTGCAAAGCTCGTAGCGGTGATCGGGGGAAAAAAATGAAAAAAAATGCTCGAAGTCCTTTGCAACAGAGGCTTTATTGCAATAGACCAACCGCAACAGAGCCTCTGTTGCAAGGCTTGTTGTGTCCTATGCGCGCGATTGGACGGCCGCCGTTTGTTCTATCGTACGGTTCTCCACTCGGCGGATAATTTCGGAGCTACGACCGGCAGACGCGTAGCACTCGCCGAAATAAAAAGGGTTGTTCGCTAGGAGTTATTGGAACAACAAACAACTAAATTTTGCAGGTTAACCGGATGTAGCAATTGCATATGCATGGACTGGCCATCTCAAGATCAACGTCACTGTCCCGAAATAATACAATACACGCGCTCGTTTTTTTATAGGAAAGGCGTGTGATCCGGATTGGTGCGGGCAGGCGAAGGTATCTGGTTTATTTGGTTGAGAAACATTAGATTAGAGAGAGGGTCAGGGGATTTATACCTGTCAAGATTTTCTTAGCTGATCATTGTTTGGCAACGTTGTCTTTGAGAGTCGTCTGTCCATTGCTTTGAGTCTGTAAACACAGATTGGTGACCGCGCTTGCAGTTTCCACTGTCTCTAGAAGACGAATTCTTACCGGATTCAGATTTGTCGGCGGTCTTCTTACCGGATCCTTTGTTGATGGGCATGATGGCTTCCTCAGTTCGAACAACCTTGTCTGCCAACTCGAACAACTCTGTGACAGTTCTCACTGGCTTGGTACTAAGTTTCTGCAGCATGCGGTGTCTTGACATTTGCATGAAAGGTGGCAATGACTGTTGCCTCGTGTGCATCCGAGATGCAGTGGTGCATTTGGTTGAACCTCTGGATGAATTTCCGCAAAGGTTCATTTTCCATTTGAACTACTTTGCGCAAGTCACTGACTGTCTTGGGTGGCTACACTCCTCCGCTAAACGCCCCAACGAACTTGTCGCAGAGCTCAGTCCAGGAACTGATGGAGTTGGGCGCTAAGTGCATCAGCCACCGTCTGACATTATCCTTCAGCCTCATGGGGAAGTACTTCGCCTTATCGCCCCTCCCCCTGGCAATCTCAACCGCTGTATTGTACGAGCGGAGAAATTCACGGAGATCATGTTTGCCATCATAAAGTGGGGGTCCATCTAACCGAAACTTTTTGGGCCACTTAACTTGAAGATCTCGGGTGAAGGCTAAGCACACTGTGCTATAATCTCCTTCGCCCTTGAGAATCCCTTCTCGGGTAGCTTCAATAGGAGGGACCCGCATGTCGGAACGCTGACGAGTCTCTTACTGTCGAATGAGGGTGGTGCACACATCTTATCTACGACGATCTTCCAAACGGGAACGCTAATCGCGCGAGTCCGCATGGTCGAAGGATGCTACAGATGCTGCACCAGGGGATCCACCCCGTTGAGGCTCACCTTTCCGGATAGCGGGATCGCTAGGGTGATCTTCACGGGGCCGATCTTGTTGACGCCCTTGCCGGGGAGAGTGCACAATGGGCTCTCAATCTCGGGCAGTGGCGTTAGGGTTGGCAGTCTGTCCTGAACGTCGATGCGACGAAACAGGGGCTTATCCATCAAGCTCGCGCTTCTTTTGCATCGCCCACGCAGTAAGCTAGGCTATGGTGAGTCTCCAAGTCTCCAACTGGCCATCTGCGGGGCAGAACTGACTAAGAGCATGCACTTGGGCCAATGCCTCGACGGTGGTGTGTAGGACATCCGAGGTAGGAATGCGCAGCGCATTACCACCCTGATCCCGTGACCGGCTCTGATGAGGTCCTTCTCCTTCCGCCCCCTGCTGCGCGCGAGGACGATGAGAAGGTCCTGTGGCGTCTGGAGCAGGAGAGGTTGCGGGATGAGCATCCTCGCAAAGATCACCAGGTGGCCTTTTTCCTTGGTGCGGCTCCACTTGCTGCACCCATCGCTTCTCCATGGCGATCTGGCGCGCTGCTCCTCTACATGGCGCCGTACTGATGGTCCTGCCTCCAGAGACGAGGACGTGGTGGCTCCGTCCACCCCATGCATTCTGTTGCGGTGTTCCGGGGGAGGGAAATCGCTTGCGCGGTGTCCTCCCTCCGAACCAGCTTCACCCCGCCGCCGATCACCAGGAGAGTGTTCGTTCCTGGACCGCCGGCGAGAGGGATCCCCAAGGCTGAGCGCGTTGCGCCCAACCTCCTGATGGTGGTGAGCTTGTGTGTGTCGCCGTGGCGACGACATCGCAAGAATCTCGAAGTTGTTGTCAATGTAGTCGAGGAGGAACTGATGTGTGCGCCGGCTGATACGTCTCAAACGTATATATAATTTTCGCTTGTTTCATGCTTCTTTTGATGATATTTTTATATGTTTTGATACACTTTTATATTATTTACAACATATTTGAGACTAACCTATTAACCTAGTGTCTAGTGCCAGTTTTTGTCCGTGCATTGTAAAAAAAATGTGAAAAATCAAAGTGCCTCCACGACTCTTGTTCTGCCTCTACGCGGCATGGCACGGCGTGGTGATGGCAAGAGAGTGTTATACTCTTCAAGCCCTCGTTGATTACCCCAAGTGCAGGGTTGGATATAGTGCAGCGGCAAGTTTTCCCTTGGCAAAGATACCAATGGTTGTCTCCCGTAGGACTCCGAAGGATACAAGAAGGTGGTAAAGTGAACAATGGCGCCGAGGTTGCTACTTCACCTGGACCTGCACACAGATACAAATAACTTTTCTCCCAACGAGTACAGAGTTGTCAATTCCTCCGGCCTTGCCGTTTACAAAGGATCAACGCAAGAGATAATGATAGTGGCAACTGAAAGTAAAGACTGAAAGCAATAAGGGTGTAAACAGTGATATGAGGATGGACCAGGGTCCCGTGATTTTCACTAGTGATGTCTCTCTCCCAAAAGACGATAAAAGTGCTAGCGAGGTAAACAAATCACAGTTGGGCAATTGACAGGATTATGAAGGCACCACAATGCTAACTATGCTGCAAAGAAAGGAAGGGCTCAAAAGCAATGGGCAGTACGCCAAGGTAAGTAGACCGAAATCCATCTGCATCTACTACGAATCATCCACCTTGAGATATCTATCCAGAACATCTCGCTGGTATTAAGTTGTGAATCCCACCCAAAGTGTAAACTCAAAGCAACAGACAACTGCATTAAAAGAACTTTGCGTAAATTAAACAATCCTTGCACCCGCAGGTACAAGCACCGTTGTTTTATCCCTGGTGGCAACAACACATCTCCTAGTCTCATGTTTCTGTCACTCAAGCTAGACATCAAGGGGCTGAACCCACAATCGAGCATAACGCTCTCTCTTGGAGTTGCAAATAAAATACTTGGCCAAAGCAAATACCGCAACGGAGAACATGCAATAATTTAATCAAGAACAAAATATAAAAGAGAAGAACCAAATATATTACTCATCACAATCTGAACATAGTCTCATAATCCATCAGATCCCAACAAACTCAGCATAGCAACAACAGAAATTACATAGATGCCTCGATCATGTGAGGCAGCTCACGAGGACTCGAAAGTGGAAGCACAAAAGGGGGAGAGATAGATCACATAGCTACTGGTCACGGGCCCATGGTCCAAGGGAAACTACTCACGGTACATACGGGAGGCGTCCATGGCTATGGAGGGTCTCCCGGAGGGGGTAGCTTCTCCCGGCAGGGTGCCGGAGCAGCTTCTCCAGGCAGCCCCGATCTAGAAACGGTGGCGGCGACGGAACAGAGGCGAGATCGCGAAAGGGGAGTCCGTCTTAGGGGTTTCCACCCCGAGGGGTAAATATAGGCGAAGGGGAGTGTCGAGGAGACCCACCAGGCAGCCAGGAGGCCTCCTGGCGCGGCCTAGGGTGGGGCCGCGCCAGGGACCCTCCTGGCCTCCTGGTGGTGGCCCCCCTTCGCTCCTTTGGTGTTTTCCGGAAGCTTCCGTGACGCTGATTTTTATCTGATTTTTTCAGATTTTTTGGAGCACTTTTAATGGCCGGAAAACCTGAAATACAAAAACAGCAGAAAACAACAACTGGCAGCTGGGTGCACTGGGTTAATAGATTAGTCCAAATATGCTCAAAAGTGTATGAAAGTTCAAGCAAAACATGGCAAAGTCACACAAAACATGCATGGAGCAAGAAGAAATTATAGATACGTTTGGGACGTATCAACATCCCCAAGCTTAATTCCTGCTCGTTCCTGAGTAGGTAAATGATAACAAGCATAATTTCTGTGGTGACATGCCACACAACCATAAAAGGACTTTTAAGTAAAGCAATCAAAGCATGCAATTCAATTCAAGTCTTAACAAGCAAGAGTGTATATTAGCATTGACACAAGCAACGAAATAACAAAAGGTGCAAGAGCTCTTGCTGTCCGTGACTCGAATGTCTCCAGATGGTGTTTGCGTGCAAGCAAGTTATAGGGAAATATGAGAGAGAAAATAAGGTTGTTGAGAACAACTATCTACTAAAGTTTCACACTTGGTCTCCTTTGGATTCTTATCTGGACTCGTCCCCAGACCACTAGTCAGGTACAAGTCAAACTGATCCACTCCCTTTAGATATTTTGAGCACTCATGCAATGGATGAGCGTGAGCAAGAAAGTTGACACCTAAAAGGCGAAACAGAAAGAAGGTGGAGGAGGAAGACAAAAATGTGTGAAAGGCTCACATCAATGAGGATAATCATATGCGAGAGAAGGCCATATGATAGATATGATGTGAGGAGTAGGGATTGCCATGCAACGGATGCACATGTTAGCTAAAAGCTATCCAAGGAACTAGTGGGGGTGCATCTAACTTGCTTGCTCAAGAAGACCTAGAGCTCGTTTGAGGAGGCTCATCATTGGAATATACAAGCCAAGTTCTATAGTGTGAAGGGTCCCCACATAGCTATATGCATGATGATGATCTCTATGGAGTACAAGGGATAGGAGATGAAGTACTAGTGTGGATCTCTCAAAAGGAATAGTAGTATGCCCCTTTCTATCTTTTTTTTTCTTTTTCTCTTTTTTTGTGGCCTCAATGCCTTTTTCTATTTAACTCTCATTTGTCCTCTTTGGGATCTTTTGATTTTGTCCTCTTTGGGATCTTTTCCTCACTTTAGGGGCAATACTCTATATTTTACAAGAATATAGGAGATCTTTCACACTTTACAAAGGTACTCACATAAAGAAAATGTAACTATCATGATGCAAATGTACGGCATGAAGATCAGGTCATGAGAAGGTGGATGTTGCATGGCAATGTATCTCGGAAAGGCTATGGAAATGCCTTGTAGGTAGGTATGGTGGTTGTTTTGAGGAAAGATATATGGAGGCTTATGATGACAGAGCGTATCATGCCAAGGGTTTGGATGCACCGGCGAAGTATGCGCCAACTCTCGAGGTGAGAAAGGGCAATGCACGGTACCGAAGAGGCTAGAAAAAGTATAGGTGGGTGGAAGTGTCAACTTTCGAATACTCACATTAGTCCGAAGAACTCATGCACTTATTATCGGTAACTCTCAATCTAATCAGGAGGTTCACAAAGAGACAGGTACCCCGAGGAGGAGTGTATGGGGGTTTGGTTATCCTTGCGCATCCTCGACTCATGGTACGTGAGTGTACTCTAATATTCGAACCCTCCAGAGGTTAGTGATCCATCTAGTAGCTAGAGTTCTCAACAGGGGTTTTTGGTTTTCTAAAAACACACGGATTGCCCAAAATACGACATCTATCACTAATAGGCAAGAGCTCTTGACACCATAAGTTGAAACATTACTCTAGTCAACACCTCAAAACTATTGCAAGTTACTACTACAAAGATAACAACAACTTTAACTACCTACTTTCAGTCAAGACACAGAACTCAGTGCAACAGGAAAACTCTCTAACAAGATAAAACATGCAACCTATAAAAAGTTCAACCTAAGACAAAAAGAAAAGCTCTAGAAAAACTAAAGCACTACAACTAAACAGAACAGCAGCTAAGAAAAATAAAAAGAACAACTCACAGCTAAAAGAACAAGCATGCAAATCCTATGAGGAGTTCCAGTTCAAGCGGAGCGTGAATCTCTCCCACACAAAAGAGTAAGTAAGATGGGATCTAACTTGTTACTACAGAAAACAAATCAAAAGAAAACTAAAAACAAAACCTAAGAGCGAGACGCTCCAAGCAAAGCACATAACGCATGAAGTGATAAAAATATAGTGCAACGAGAGACGAACTGATAATTGTTGATGAAGAAGGGGATGCACGGGGGCATCCCCAAGCTTAGACGCTTGAGTCTCCTTGAATATTTATTGGGGGTGCACATGGGCATCCCCAAGCTTGAGCGTTTGAACCTCCTGAATCTTCTTTCATCATCCTTCATCGCGCACTTGAAAACTCCCTTCATACATAACTCATTGTAGGCTGATTAGAGAGGTTAGTACCCTAATAAAATAATTTTCCTCTACTGCAAATAAATATTTCCAGGAAAAGCTAATGTTTCCCAAGATTTCCAAAAGGTTTTTTCAAAGAAAAAGCAAGTTTAAGGTTTGCAAAAGTGAAGAGAGACAAAACGTGGCAGAATCTGTGAAAAACAGAACATCAGATAGAAACGAATTTTTTAGGGATACTTCTGCAACTCACATAAAAAAACTCAGAACATACGGAAGTTTCGTAATTGTATAGAGCACGCTGTTTAAAAAATTCAGCTCAAAAATATGAACTGGTATTTTTCTCTGATTTTTCTAGTCACGAGGACAGAATCTGTTTTCTGGACATCATGTCACAACTTTTACTTCCCTTGCCGTATGAGGCTAAACTTGGCACAAATCTTGAAAAGTAAAGATACAATGATGTTGCTACAGTAGTAAAAATCATCAAGACCACTAAAAACAGAACAAAAGCAAAAATAAAAACCTAAATTCGTTGCGGGCTGCCTCCCGAAAGCGCTTCTTTAGAGCCATTAGCTAGGCTTAAAGTAGAAGATCAAGGTGCATCTATTGAACCATCATCATGATCATAAAAAAGCTATTCCATAGTTCAACTAGTCTTAATGGGTTTCTCAAATAAATGACGAATGAAAATGCTTCTTGGAATAAAATCAAAAGGAGGGAAATCAATTGGAGTTTCATTAAAGTTAAAGATAGGTGTCTGATACGTCCAAAACGTATCTATAATTTCTGTTTGCTCCATGCATGTTTTGTGTGATATTGCTATGATCTAGATACACTGTCATACATTTTTGATCATATTTGGACTAACCTATTAACTCAGTGCACCACAGTGCCAGTTCCTGTTTTCTGCTGTTTTTCTATTTCAGTTTTCCCCCATATAAAAAGTGCTCCAAAAATTCGGGAAAATTCAGATAAAAAATCAGCGTGAAGGAACCTTCCGGAAGAACCTGGGTGGGGCCAGAGGGCCACCACCAGGGACCCAGGCCCCCTGGTGGCGCGCCCTAGGGCTTGGCCGCGCCAGGGGGGCGCCTGGACCCCTGGTGGCCCCCCTGGATGCCCCCCTTCGCCTATATATTCTCCGTCACGAGAAACTTCTGAGAGGAGAACCATTTTTCGCGATCTCTCCTCTGTTCCGCCGCCGCCGCGCTTCCGAGATCGGGAGCACCAGAAGACCTCTTCCCGGCACCCTGCCGGAGGGAGGGTTGACCTCCGGGAGGCTCCTCTCCACAATGGATGCTTCCCGGATGTCTCGTGAGTAGTTTTCCTTGGACCATGTGTCCGTGATCAGTAGCTATGTGATGTTCTCCTCCCCTCTTTGTTCTTCATGGTTTAGACCTCGTGAGCTGCCCTACATGATCGAAGCACTTTTGTAATCTTTCTGCTATTGCTATGCTGAGTTTGATGGGATCTGATGGATTATGAGATTATGTTCAGATTGTGATTGAGTAATATATTTGGTTCTTATCTCTTATATTTTTGTTCCTAAGTAATTCTTGCATGTTCTCCGTTGTTGTTTATTGCTTTGGCCAAGTAGTAGGTAGTAACTCCAAGAGGGAACGTTATGCTCGATTGTGGGTTCATGCCCCCCGATGACACGCTTGAGTGACAGAAAGAGTCTAGGGGATGTGCTGTTGCCACAAGGGGGAAAACAACGGTGCTTGTAACCGCGGTTGCAAGGATTGTTTACTTTACGCAAGGTGCTTTTTAATGCAGTTGTCTGTTGCTTTGGGTTTACACTTTGGGTGGGGCTCGCAACTTAATACCAGCGAGATGTTCTGGATAGATATCTCAAGGTGGATGATTAGTAGTAGATGCAGTTGGATTATTTTGGCGTTCTGCCTGTGCTTTTGAGCCTCTTCCTTTCTTTTGTAGCATAGTTAGCATTGCGGTGCGTTCATAATCCTGTCAATTGCCCTTCTGTAATTTGTTCACCTCGCATAGCAGTTTTATCGTCTTTTGGGAGAGAGACATCACTAGTGAACATCACGTATCCCGGTCCATATCCTCATCACTGTTTACACGCTCATTTACTTTTATGCTTTTACTTTCAGTTGCTATCATTATCCATTGTGTTTGATCCTTTGTGAACAACAAGACCGGAGAGATTGACAACCTCTCTGAGCTTCGTTGGGAACAAAGTTATTTGTGTCTGTGTGCAGGTCCGCGTCAGTAGCGCCGCTGACACCTACTTATCATCTCCGGAGTCCTACTAGAGACAAACCTTGGTATCTTTACTGAGGGAAATTTGCTGTTGTGCTACATCACGCCTTCCACTTGGGGCTCACCAACGAAGGGCAAGAAATCACTATCATTACCTCGCACATCAGTGTCTCCTCCAAAGTTTCCACCGTTTCAACTCTCTTGGCACTGGGTGTGCTAGCTTTAGCTCGGGGAACCTTGGGTATGTAAACGGACTTAGGTTCCTGATACGTCTCAAACGTATATACTTTTCCAAACACTTTTGCTATTGTTTTGCCCTCATTCTTGCATGATTTGGACGAAACTAACCCGGACTAACGCTGTTTTCAGCAGAGCTGCCTGTATGGTTTTATTATGTGCAGGAAAATGGATTTTTAGGTATCGCAGAAAATTCCAGGAAAATTCACAGAAAATCCACGCACCCGAAGGAGCCAGATGCCAGAAGTGGGACCAGAGGAGAGCCCTGGGGGCCCCAGGCGCTCCCCTGGCGCGACCAGGGGTGGGGCCGCTCCCTCTGGCCGCCTGGGAGCCTCCCCCATCCTCTGGTGCCCTACCGATGCTCCTATTTATTCTCGTGACGGGGAAACCCCAGAACAGAAGTCGTTTTTCCAGTTTCCGTCGCGGAGCCGCCGCCACCCTCTGTTCTTCTTCGGGAGGGCTAATCTGGAGGCTGATTTGGCCTCCGGAGAGGGGAGATCGTCGCCATCGTCATCACCATCACCAATCCATCCCTCCTCCATGACTTCTCTTCATATGTGTGAGTTATTCCCTGCTGTAGGCAAAGGGGATGGTAGGGATTGGATGAGTTTGATCATGTAATAGTTCGTCAGATTGTTGGGGGCATGTTGCCTATCATCTAGATTGGTGTTTATCTTCTTTGCTTCAACTTGTTGCTCTTAATGCTTGTCACTTTGGGCCCGAGTGCCATGTTTTCAGATCTGAACCCTATGTGTTTTCATGAATATATTTGTGTTCTTGATCCTATCTATGAGTTGTATGCACCTATTATGGTCCGGAACCGGTGATCCCAAAGGTGACAGCTTGGGACACCAAAGGGGATGGTCCATAATTTGAGGATTTCATGTATCCATTGAGTTTATTGCTTTGTTCCGGTGCTCTTTGATAGGATCACCTTAATCTCCATAAGTTCCCTTTGGCGTTCGCAGCGGGATGGTAGGACAAAAGATGTTGTGCAAGTTCTTATTGCAAGCATGCACAACTACCTACGGGATACATGCCTAATGTTTGATATTTTCCTAGATGATCATTGCTTTTCTGTGTGCCTTGCCCCGTGTTAGAATCTATTACATGTTCACTCTCATCCATGCAGCGCCCAACCATCCATCTCCCTAGCCTACAGTGTTTTCAATCCTGCTGGTTATTAGTTGTTACTTTTGTTGTTTGCTTTTGATGTCGTCACCATCACTATAATATTACCTTTACCTTTACCACTTATCTTTTGTTGCAAGAAAATATATTTCAGGTGCGGTTGAATTGACAACTCAACTGTCAAAGCTTATAAATACTCTTTGGCTCCCCTTGTGTCGAATCAATAAATTGGGTTAACTTACCCGCGAAAACTATCTCGATCCCTTACGTTTGTGGGACATCAAGCAGTTCCTTCTTTGCTGGAGTTTCATCCTTTTTGGTTTTGATTGAGGAAAAGGTAGTTCCTAAAGTTTCAATAACCTCCTAAGTCTTTTCTATCCTAGAAGACTTTTCATCAAGGGATTTGATAGTCTCCAAAGTTTTGACAATTTTCTGCATGAAATTATCTAGCCTATTCAAATTCCCTTGAATCTTACGATCAAACTCATTCACCCTATCGATACTTGGCATCTCTAGCTCTATCTTTTCAAGTTTTCTCATAATGTGAGCTAAAGTAATGTCCTCCTTAATACTAACAATGGGGAGACTTCCAACAAGTTTTTCAATAACATTATGGGCTTCCCAAACTGGGGCCTCTATGAAGTTCCCATTGATAGCAGTGTCTAAAAGAAACCTATTCCAAGAAGTAATCCCAACATAAAAATTTCTAAGCAGGATAGTAGTGGATTGCTTCTTTGTGGCTCTTTTTTGAGAATCATTAATTCTATACCAAGCATCTTTCAAACTTTCACCACCTCTTTGAGTAAAGGTAAGTACTTCTGCCTCACCAAAGGCAAAAGGACCAGCCATAGTGGTAACTACTGACAAGGTAACATGTATTTTTGGTATTTTTGATTAAGGACAGAAAAGTAAAAATTGAAAGGTAAACTAACAAGACTAAAAAGCAAAGATAAAAGATAGTGTGCAACTCCCCTATCTTGTAGACTGGAGTCCCCGGCAACGGCACCAGAAAACTTGCTGATGGCAAGAGAGTGTTATACTCTTCAAGCCCTCGTTGATTACCCCAAGTGCAGGGTTGGATATAGTGCAGCGGCAAGTTTTCCCTTGGCAAAGATACCAAGGTTTGTCCCCCGTAGGACTCCGAAGGATACAAGAAGGTGGTAAAGTGAAAAATGGCGCCGAGGTTGCTACTTCACCTGGACCTGCACACAGATACAAATAACTTTGCTCCCAACGAGTACAGAGGATTTGTCAATTCCTCCAGCCTTGCCGTTTACAAAGGATCAACGCAGGAGATAATGATAGTGGCAACTAAAAGTAAAGACTGAAAGTAATAAGGGTGTAAACAGTGATATGAGGATGGACCAGGGTCCCGTGATTTCCACTAGTGATGTCTCTCTCCCAAAAGACGATAAAAGTGCTAGCGAGGTAAACAAATCACAGTTGGGCAATTGACAGGATTATGAAGGCACCGCAATGCTAACTATGCTGCAAAAAAAGGAAGGGCTCAAAAGCAATGGGCAGTACGCCAAGGTAAGTAGACCAAAATCCATATGCATCTACTAATAATGATCCACCTTGAGATATCTATCCAGAACATCTCGCTGGTATTAAGTTGCGAATCCCACCCAAAGTGTAAACTCAAAGCAACAGACAACTGCATTAAAAGAACTTTGCGTAAAGTAAACAATCCTTGCACCCGCAGGTACAAGCACCGTTGTTTTATCCCTGGTGGCAACAACACATCCCCTAGTCTCATGTTTCTGTCACTCAAGCTAGACATCAAGGGGCTGAACCCACAATCGAGCATAACACTCTCTCTTGGAGTTGCACATAAAATACTTGGCCAAAGCAAATACCGCAACGGAGAACATGCAAGAATTTAATCAAGAACAAAATATAAAAGAGAAGAACCAAATATATTACTCATCACAATCTGAACATAAACTCATAATCCATCAGATCCCAACAAACTCAGCATAGCAACAACAGAAATTACATAGATGCCTCGATCATGTGAGGCAGCTCACGAGGACTCGAAAGTGGAAGCACAAAAGGGGGAGAGATAGATCACATAGCTACTGGTCACGGACCCATGGTCCAAGGGAAACTACTCACGGTACATACGGGAGGCGTCCATGGCTATGGAGGGTCTCCCGGAGGGGGTAGCTTCTCCCGGCAGGGTGCCGGAGCAGCTTCTCCAGGCATCCCCGATCTAGAAACGGCGGCGGCGGCGGAATAGAGGCGAGATCGCGAAAGAGGAGTCCGTCTTAGGGGTTTCCACCCCGAGGGGTAAATATAGGCGAAGGGGGGTGTCGAGGAGACCCACCAGGCAGCCAGGAGGCCTCCTTGCGCGGCCTAGGGTGGGGCCGCGCCAGGGACCCTCCTAGCCTCCTGGTGGTGGCCCCCCTTTGCTCCTTTGGTGTTTCCGGAAGCTTCCGTGACGGTGATTTTTTATCTGATTTTTTCCATATTTTTTGGAGCACTTTTAATGGCCGGAAAACATGAAATACAAAAACAGCAGAAAACATCAACTGGCAGCTGGGTGCACTGGGTTAATAGATTAGTCCAAATATGCTCAAAAGTGTATGAAAGTTCAAGCAAAACATGGCAAAGTCACACAAAACATGCATGGAGCAAGCAGAAATTATAGATACGTTTGGGACGTATCACGTGGTCACCGGAAACTCCGTCAACATCTTCTGGCCTCCGCCCGCCCACGGTGCTGTGACGCCCCCAAAATCAGACCATGTACAGTAATCATACACACAGGGTACACGACTGAGATTAGGGTGCCACGGTGATAATATCACAGCACAACACTAAACACAAAAGGATAAACAAATATGTTACAATAGAGGGGGTCACGCGGACCCGAATACATAAGTCATACAAGCCATAATATCTGAGTACAGACATAGTTAGTCAAGTTTTGCCTTAAGAAGGCTAGCACAAATCACATCAGAGATACAGATCGAAAAGGCGAGGCCTCCTGCCTGGGATCGACCGAACTACTCCTGGTCAACGGGGAACTCGACGTCGTAGTAGGCGCCTCCGGGGTACTCCTGCTCCTGAGCTCCAACGTCGGCTGCAGCGGCTGATTAGGCAAAACAGTAAAGGAAATAAAGCAGGTGAGTATCTAGTATACCCGTGAGTCTTACGTCCGCTACTAAGCATTATGCATTGTATCAACGGAAAGAAGAGGCTGTATATAGTGGACTGAAAGACAGAAATTCAGAGCAAGGGTAAGAAGCTAGGCCTATCGAAGACTAGCATCTTCCGACGATGTCTTGCAGCATGAGGTAAGAATCAGCCAACAGTTTATATAAAGCATAAAGTAACAATGCAGCAGAAGTTGCTGCAGCATTGTATAATAATAAGCTGTAATAATTAGCAATGCCTCCGAGTTCACCTCCTCGACATCCCCACGAGGAAGAAAACCCGGAACCATACAGTTTAATAATAGTTTCTAGTGGTAAGATCCAGCTTCAGCATAAAGCGTCCTGTTACCGTGGACACGGCTATTCGAATAGATTAATCTTCCCTGCAGGGGTGCACTTGTGTTACGCTACACGCACGGATCTCCAGGGTGGCGGGAACCTTGTTAGGGAACGCTCCACCGAGGCTATCCGACACTTCATAGCCCATCTTTCAAACTCAACAGAGAGGTCATCCGCCGGACTATATCCTATGTACGCGGGGCTTTGGACCCTAACCCCGACGTACTCCTGCACGGTGCGAGGCTGGCCGGTGAAGTTAAATCAAAGCAAATACAATTCACACTGCCGCGGCAAATAAGACAGCACCACTTCCCGGCGCAGGCCGCGGTACTGCTGACGTCTGAAGAGTCCTCGGACGACACTACGAAGCGGAGGAGCCCATAACTCGTAGTTCCCACGGGTAGGTAGTGCGTACATGGCATATAGCCAACTCAAGACATTCACTGAACCATTTAGCATATTAATTAACCTGCGTGACAACCGTTATCGTTGCCTCGACTTAACTGACCCGCGGACAACGACAACAGCCAGGACCACCAGTACATCGGTGCCTGCCCCGTCGTCCCACCAAGTCACTGCGGTTACCAACAAGGTGAACCGTCTCCTTACCTTGTCTCGCGTGTGCTCCTGGAGGAGCTCGACTTTCGTAGTTTGGTAACTCTCGCGGCCAACGACCAGGGGCCAAGCACACCGGCACACTGGTCGTACCCTCCCTGTCGTCCCGTCGCAATACCTCTCGCGGGCACCGTTGGGTCGCCCGACTTCTCACCTGAAGGAAAACCGTTGTTCAGGACCCTAAGGCGGTAAGACAAAGTCAGCCTCGAGTGGAGTACAAGGATTACTCCTTGATAGCTCACACTTGAGGTGACTAGGCATAACCCAGATAGGGGCCTTTGGCGGTGTCTGCTTTGTACCGTACCTGTGCAGTTATAATATTTATACCCGCGTTCACTCCCCTGAGTGATCACGACCCTCTATCTAATCCTAGCTAGCAATGCGCAGGGCTCACTGCTGAATAATGCATAATAATAATAATAGGTAGCATAGGATAAAGGAAGGCACATCAAGGGGCGACAAAATCAGGCTATGCAATTGAATAGGATTGTAATCGTAGCAGCAGCAGTAACAATGCCTAGTGCAAGAAAAGTACGGAAAGATAGGCGATATCTGGGGAAGAGAATGGCTCTGCTTGCCTGCAAGCTCGACGGTAGTAGTAGGGTCGTCGACGACGTAGTCGTACTCAGCAGCGGTGTAGTCGACGGCAACAGCGGGGTCTACCGGAGATTAAGGGGGGGAAGAAACAGTAAATACACAACAAGCATATACAAACGGATGCATGACATTACAGATGAAATGTTAACGGTATTCTAACGCAGTGCAATGCACATTGCTCGGAACGGAAATTCATCTGAGGATGAACTACCGGTTCCGGAGGATTACCGGACAGGGTGACCGGAGGGGGAAGGAGCAAGCCGGAGGTGTCGTGGGTACCGGACAAACATAAGGGGGGTGTATCCTTGCTAGTTGATCTATTCCGAGAAACATTCGTGTTCGAAATAAATTCATCCGGGCACTCTAACAGTACCGGACAATTTATCGGACTGCCGGCCCGGAGGGGGAACGGTTCGATGTTCGTTGTGTTAGAGGGGTGTGATAGGCATACGGATAGCGTATTCGTATTCGTTATATTTTTCTGATCAATTTTCATGTATAAAGTTTTTGAATCCGAGTTACGGTTTAAAAGTTATTGAATTTCAAAGTTTTAAATCATTTAAATGATTTTCTGAATTTCTTTTTTATTTATTAAACATTATCCAGAACATTATCCAAAACATTATCCAAAACAGTGCCTGACATGTGGGACCCACATGTCAGCCTCTGTTTATTTATAAAACATTTTAATAAATCAGTAATGCCTCTGGACCCACATGTCAGTGACTCAATTTATCTAAATTCATTTTAATTATCAATCTGACAGTGGGTCCCAGATGTCATTGACATATGTTTATTATTAATTTCATTTAATCTAACTAAGGCCTCGGGCCCAGCTGTCATTGGCTCCAGAGCTGATTAATCCCGTTTAATTAAACTAAATGGCAAGGGAACCCACAAGTCAGTGCCTAAGGGGGGGGTTAACTTTTCTGTTAAGTTAAGAAGAGATTAGCCGGGGGGTTAGCGAGTGGGGCCCGTTGTCAGTGGCCCAGGGGTTTGATTAACTGCTAATGGCCCAACTGACAGGGCGGGCCTACATGGCGGTGACACAGGGGGCTCGCCGGCGGTCACCGGAGTTGCTCCGACGAGGCCGTGCGCTCACCATAACACAAGGGAGGAGGCGTGGTTGGTGGCGTTCGGAAGAGGGGCTCCTCGCGCGTCGAACGGTGGCTATCCCGTGGCCGGAGGTGGTCGGAGACGACGCCACGGTCGATGACGGCGGAGGTCAGTACACGGACTCGACGGGGACGTCCTTCTAGCGCGTTGGATTGGCCGGGTGCTACTGGTTTCGGCTCATGGGAGCATGCAGTACGCGACGACGCGTATGGCGGGCCAAACGCGGGCTCTACGCCACGGCGGCGAACCCCACCACGGCGGCGAGCTCACGACTACAATGGCGGGGATGGCAACGGTGAAAATGAGGCCACAGGGGAAATTGGCGATGGTGCAGCAGCTCACCGAGGAGGTGTAGAGGAGGGCAGCGGGCTCGGGGAGGGCTTGGAGCTGCCGGAATTTGTCGCGGATCCCGTCGGAGCCGAAGACGAAGGCGGTGAAGTAGCGCTCGATGTGGTGGACTCGGGCTCGATTCCTCGCGGTGGGTGATGTAGTCGACGACGATGCGGCTCCTGGACAGCACGGCGAGGTGGCGTGAGCACGTTGTCCGCGCTTGGCCACGACAATGGCGACGACGGCCCTTGGCTGCTTTTCCCCGAGGCGTGCGAGAAGAGGAGGGGGAATGAAGGGGGGGGGATGTCCAGGGGGTGGCTGGGGGCGCCCTTATCGTGTCGGCGTCGGGAGGGAGCAGGTGGAGGCGGGTCCGGGCTGGCAGCGTCGTGGCGACGGTCGCCGCCGTACGGGGTAGGTGGGGGGGGGGTGGTTGGAGGAAGAAGACAACCGTGGGGGGTGGCCTGGGCTAGGTGGGCCGTCGCCCTGGGCGACATTTAGCGTTTTCTATTTCTCTTTTCGTTTTGCATTCTGTTGACCTTTATTGCAACAAAAATAATTGCCTCCCTATTTTTGTAAAATGTTTGTGGTGTTTGTAAATTAGTGTTACATATTACTGAGGTGTCACAAAAGATTTTGCAGCAAAATAAAATCATTAGATATTTCTTTTAATTATTAAATGCCCAAAGCAAGGGTTTTAACCTACTGTTTGAATTGTTTGGAATTTTCTATAACTTCAAAAATTACCAAAGTTGGTCCAACATGATTGTAATGATTTTAGACAATTTAAAAAAATGGTTTCAGGATTTATGGAACAACTTTATTTGAACCCATTTGTTTTAATTTTCATTCAAAGTAGTTTCAACTAGGGTATAGTTTCTTGATGAGGAAGATGCATTGGGATTAGGGTTTTGATTACCAACCAACATGGTTTGAAAAGAGCAGAAGCAGAGTTTGATTAAGGACAGGGGATAACAGTGATTAACAAACAGTGATGGTCAACAGTGATGATGATTACTGTTACAGAAACTGAGGGTGTTACAGGTGCTCACCTGCCTAACCCGTCGAAGGCGCCACCCCGTAGTGAAGTTGGTCGCGCTGGAAGTCATCGGTGGGGCCATCTGCTCGCCGCGTCAGTCTGCAAATGTCCGTCATTCATCCAAAAGAAGGCTTTCGCCCCGCTTTATATATAAAGCAAATATCCCAACAACAACCAGGTGTGCCACACAAGTTCAAAGGCCAGCTGGGGCAACAACACATAATGCCCAAAAGAAAAAGAAAGAGAAAGGCGAAAAATAACGAAGAGTGGACGACATCAGGGTCCGACCGCCAGAAAGCTCAGCCCACAGAGGATGGGGAGGCCAGTCTCCTAGCCTCAATAGTCAGGGCCTCCGTCATGCGTAGGAGGCGATCTCTATCCCTGCGCCTCGAGAGCGGGTGCCAGTGCTGCAAAAATGCCAGGAATTTAAAGAGCATATCAGAGGCCCTCCGAAGGAAGATGCGCTCAATAACCATCTTATTCCTAATCGTACAAAGGGTCCAAGTCAGGGCCGCGAAAACAAGCCAGAAAAGCCGTCGAGAGCTATTAGGCTGCGTCGCCTTAGCCTGCACAAACTTGGCGAAGTCTGGGGCCTCCCAGCCGGGTCCCAGGGCTTCGCGGATGTAGCGCCAGAGAAATCTAGCAGCCGAGCAGGAAAACAGAATGTGATGCCCCGTTTCCGGGACTTCACATAGAGGGCAGGTACCGGTACCAGAGCCGTGGCGTTTGATGACCTCGGTCCGAGACGGAAGGCGGTCCCGAAGAAGTTGCCAGGTGAAGATTTTGGTTTTCAACGGGATAGGAGCCTTCCAAAGGTGGTCTATCCAAGGGAGGGCCCGGGCCGGGCAGAGGGCCCTATACGAAGACGCCACGGAAAAACATCCAGATTGCGTCAGGGACCATGAAGCACGGTCCGGGCGCCTGGGGAGGGTGACGGGGAGCAGGGCTCGAAGCGAGAGCCAGGCATGAGTCTCCTCAGGGCCAAAAGTTCGCCGGAAGGCGACCTCCCAGGTGCCATTAGCCCCAGCCTCAGCGACCAGTAGCTCGGGCTCGGAGCATATCGCGAAGAGGCCAGGGAATGAGAGGCGAAGAGGGTGGTCCCCGACCCAGGTGTCAAGCCAGAAGAGGGTACCCGAGCCATCCCCAATCGAGATGGACAGGCCCAGGCGGATCTGAGGTTTAATTAATGGTCTGAATGGCCCGCCAGAACTGGGATCCGGCTTGGGACTGGCAGGCCAGGAGGGGCCTACCCCGAAGATACTTAGCTCTGATGAGCTGGAGACAAAGGCCGCCGTCCCCGCGAAGGATGCGCCATACCCATCTAAGCATCAGAGCCACGTTCATGCGCGGGGAGGCGATGACCAAGGCCCCCCAGCGGCTTAGGCAAACAAATGTCGGACCACTTCACCATGTGGTACTTGGGTCTTCCGTTGGCGCCCTGCGAAAAGAAGCGGGCTAAGTCCCGATCAAAGGCACTATGGATGCCTTCCGGCAAAAGTAAAATGCCCATAAGGTACATGGGGAGGCTCGATAGGCAGGCATCAATGAGGACGGTCTTGCTCCCCTTTGATGTGCATCGCCCCACCCAAGGCTCGGCTCTAGTTGCGACCCGATTCATTACCGGGTCGAAGGCACGGTTCTGGAGGCAGGACCCAGAGATCGGCATACCCAAATACGTAGCAGGGAAGGAGCCCAGTCTACAGTTTAGGTTGTCCGCAATCCGCCGTCCTTCCTCATCGGAGTAGCCAAGGACCATCACCTCGCTTTTGTCAAAATTGATCTTCAATCCCGACATAGCCTGAAAGCACAGGAGGAGGAATTTGAGGTTGATGATATCGAGATCTGACCCCTCCATCATGATCATCATATCATCAGCGTACTGAAGGTGGGTGATCCCTCCCCCAGAGATGAGGTTCTCCACCACACCTTTGATGTGGCCGGCCAGCCTAGCTTTGTCGAGGATGGCTGCGAGGGCGTCCACCGCCAGGTTAAACAGAAGGGGGGAGATAGGGTCCCCTTGTCTAACCCCGCGGGAGGACCTAAAGTTTGGGCCAATAGCACCATTAATATTGATGGCGGTGGATCCCGAGCGAACCAGCTACATAATCCAGTAGGACCATCGGTCGTCGAAGGCCCTACGGTCAAGGGCAAGACGGAGGAAGGCCCAATCCAGCCGGTCGTAGGCCTTCTGAAAATCCAGTTTGAGGAAGACACCCCGCTGGTGTTTGGACTTGACCTCATGGACGATCTCATGAAGGGACAGGATCCCATCGTGGATGTAGCGACCCTTCATGAAGGCTATTTGGAAGGGGTGGGAAATGCGGGTGGCAACCGGTGCCAGCCTGTTGGCACAAACCTTCGCAAAGAGCCGCTCGATCACATTGGGGATCGTGATAGGGCGGAACTGTCGAATATCCGTAGCCCCCATAACCTTAGGGATCAGAGTAATAATCCCATAGTTCAATCTAGTCATATCCCAGGTCCCGATGTAGAATTCGTGGAACATTGGCATAATGACGGATTGCAGTTGGGGCCAAAAGCGACGGAAAAAAGAGACCAGAAGGCCGTCGGGACCCGGGGCGGAGGAGGCTTTCATATCAGACAGGGCCCTAGTCACCTCCTCCACAGAAAAGGAGGCAGTGAGATCTGTGTTCTCCTCCGTCGAGACCATTTCAGGCTCGGGCCAAAAGAGCGCAGCCAGGGACACCCCTGATCGGGGTTCCGCGGTGAACAACTCCTTATAGAAAGAGTAAATGTGGGCCGAGATTAAGGTGGTGTCCTCAAGTAGGACAGCACCATCCCACAGGCAGGGGATGGAGTGCTTCCGCTTACGCCCATTGGCGATGGCATGGAAGTATTTGTTGTTCGAGTCACCCCACAGAAGCCTGCTTTGGTTGCCCCTACGGCGCCAAAACAGCTCCTCCCCTTCGAAGATGGCCATCAGCGAAGCATCCAGGGAGTACCTACGGAGCCACCCATCCGGGGATAGACCCCCGGTATCAGCCTGGAGGTCAAGGTCACTGATCTGGTCCAAAAGGGCCTTCTTGCGGGCCCGAAGTTCAGCTCCTAGATTAGCGCCCCATCCACGCATGAATTGGTGCACATCCTTAGCGCAGTGATGCCACCGATCCACCGCGAAGAAGAGGCGAATGGGGGCTAGGCTATCCGTCCTCCATCGGTCCTTGACCGCATCAGAGAATCCTGGTTGGAGCAGCCAAGAATCCTCAAAGTGGAAACGACGAGACGGCGTGGGGCCGCCATCCCCCGTACTCAGCAGAAGGGGGCAGTGGTCGGACCCAACGCGGGTGACCAGACACATGGAGCAGAGGGGAAATGCCATCTCCCAATCAATGGAGACCAGGAACCTATCTACAACACTCCGGATCGGGTTCTGCTGGTTATTCGACCAGGTGTACCGACCACCGCAGCGGAAAATCTCCCTAAGGGCGAGGTCAGCGATGCATTTGTTAAAAGCCCGCATCCGCGGGACGTCCACGCGCTCCGAGCTCTTCTCCTCCGAGGACCGGATCAGGTTAAAGTCTCCGGCCACCACCACCGGTGTGCCGCAGCGGGAAACTTTAGTCCGCAACTCGGCCAGGAAGGCCGCAGATCTACTATGGTCAGCCGGGCCATAAAAAATGATGACCTCCCAGCAGAAGTGGGAGGTCCTATCAGAGATGGTCATACTAAGGAAGAATTCGCCGCGGTCCATGTCTTCAACCTCGAACTTTTCCTCTTTGATGCCCATCAAAATTCCCCCGGAATGACCCGTAGCTGGGAGCCATTTCCAGGAGAACTTACAGGAGGAGAGCCCCTCCAATTCCTGAATGGAGAAGTCCTTCTTAATTGTCTCTTGCAGGCCAACGATGTCAATCGATTCTTCCCGCAAATAATTGATCAGCTTCCCGCGGCGGCCCAGCCGACCAAACCCCCGCATGTTCTAGCAGAGGAGCTTCATGGGGCAATCCTGGGGGACCCCGTGCGTGGAGTCGAGCGAGCCCTACCAGAGGTCGAGGGCTGAGATGACTTAGAGCGGGTCCGACCGCGGATACCCTGTTGGGGTTCGCAGCAGAAAACACAAATTTTTCTAACTAGCGTTCCCATAACCCAAGATCTAGCTAGCCGTATTACCGTAACGGAAAGTAGTGTTGAAATAACATACCTCGGGGTGTAGTCCGTTGCGCGGGAAACGTTCCCGCAAACGTGGTTGACTTAGCCGATCATGTTTCACAGCCCCCTGGCTGTGTTGAGCACCCGGATGGGTGTAGTTCCACACGTGCAGCACCTCGTAGTACTCACACATATACGAGACTCGATGGCGACCTCCGTTCTCCGATCCAGCGGAGGTGGCGGAAGCAGACCTCCGGAACCAGAGTTTCAGCAGCACGACGGCGTGCGTATAGTGGAGACATCCCCAACCTAGTGCAGACTCCAAACAAGAGGAGTCCGCTCATAGGAGGGAAAAATAGGGAGAGAGAGATCTACAGAATTTATCTGTATTTTTTCTGGAGTTTTCTGTGTAGAAAAACGGGGACCCTCCACATCTATATATAGGGGCAAACGGGGTGTGCGGGCACTTAGCTAGGCGAGGTGGTACTAATACCACCACCCTAGCCGTGCACATGGCCGTGGCCATGCCATGCATGTGGCCGGCGGCGGCTCACAAGGCCAAATGGCCAAGTGGCCTTGGTGGCCGTGGTGGCTATGGGCCCCATGGCCCATGCGCCACCCACCCCCTTTTTTTCTTCTTTTATTTTTTATTCTTTTTTTTCTTTCTTCTTTCTCAAAGAAAAAACAAAAACCAAAAAAGAATATTATTTCATTAATTATTTAAATTATATTTTAATATTTAATTCATTAATTAAATAATAAAACATATCTAAATAACTTTCCGAACAATTCGGAACCACGGAACTTTTTCCGTCTCCCCTCCGAAACGATTTCGGAGTTCTCTCTTATTCTCCGGTAACTCCGATAGTTCCGAAAAGGTCTCCGATTTCATCGAGCCCTTAAATGTGTTACCCTACGGTCCGAGAACACTCCAGTCATGACCGAGATGAGGCTACGGTCAATGATCATCAGCGGGACCTGGATGCCCATAATGATGACCCCTGTGCATTCCGGATATCAACACCGATTGGACCTTACGCCGTATAGCATTCCCTTTGTCAGCGATACTGGATTGTTCCGAGATTCGATCAATGACATCCTATGTCTGGTTCAACCTCGTTCCGAACAAATCCTTATTCACACGCTGCGCAGCTTTATGGATGGAATCTCACCGAGTGGGCCCCGAGTATCTATCCATTATATGGATTGACAAATCCCGCTCTTGTAACAATACTCCTCAACATATCTCCACGGAATACCTAAGATACAACCGTTATGACCCGCATATTTCAGTCAGGTGGTGGGATGTAAGTCAAAGCATCCGGGAAGATAGTGATTATGCACGTACTCACAGTCAAAGGAACGGTCTACCACGTTCTGTAATTACAACACTGAACCTTCATAAGATTTGATCATGCTGTAATGCTTACTTTGGGTAATGTTCACCACGTCACTTAACCAGTGAGGTGACCTCATAGTCAAGAGACTTAATTGTCCATGATCGCGAAACCACGACCATCATGTTGACCATGAACTAGTTATCGATGTAGAGGCTAACTAGGAACTCTGGGGGTTTCTATACCACACCTGCATCATTGTTTCACTGACGCAGTTCTAGCACGGTATGAAACTGGTTATGAACTTGCTTAGATATATTGGAATAATCATATATTATTTGCCTCTAGAGCATATATCCAACATACCCACCTCTGGAGTATCCGTGGGGTGGGAGGATTTAGACCGGGTGCGGCCACGAACACCCATCTCCGAGGCGTCCGGGGCCAAAGCACGAGCGGTCCCCGGCGCACCAGTGATGAGCCAAACCTTCGGGGGTCGACCGCGACGTCGTGGCAAGGGTGGAGGCACCGCGGAAGGGGCCTCCTCCCCGGCAGACGACGGCGGAAGGGGAGGGGCTGGTCCCGAAAGTGGGACCACCCCCTCAGGGATGGAGTCTTGGGGGGTGGAGGAACCTTGCTCTCTATGCATAGGTTCCTCCCCCGGGGTGGCTTGCTGACGTGCCGCCTCCTGTTGGGCACGCGCCGCAGCCAGCACACCCTCGAAGCACTCCTTAGCTTGAATGGCAGCAATTTGTTCAGCCCTCGGGCCTTTTTCCCCACGAAACACAATACCGTAGTCATCCGCCAGGCCGGTAAGGTGACCCAAGGGAACGTCACCAAGAATCGCGAACCTGGAACCGGAGGATCGAAGGGAAGAGAGGTCGGGGGAGGGCAGGGACGTACCTGGGTCCAGGTTGCGCGTCGCCGCACGCAAAGCCGCACGCTCCGCAATCGTCCGCGTAGGGACCGACCCCTCCCCAGCCGTGAGCCCCAGCCGAGCACTGTGCCGAGCGCCGCGAGCCGGGGAGGATGCGCACCGGCGGCTGTACACGGGAGAGTTGGTGCAGGCCGTGGTGTGAGCCGTCGGCGAGGGCGAAGGGGGAGGCGAGTCCGGGGCCAGGCCATCGCAGACCACACCCGGAGAGCGCGGAGAGGAGGGAGCGAGGACCTCCATCCCCACAGTGAGGGACCCGTCCCCGTCGTCCCCCTCCACGAAGAGGGCCAGGGGCGCCGGATCCACCGCCCCCCTTGTCGGCAGTGTCGGGGAGGCCGGGGACGGACGCCGCCCACCCGAAGGGGTCGGAGAGGGGCCGCCAGACGAACGGTGGGACTGGCGAGGCGACGGCTGGTCCTTTCGGCCCCCCGCCGAGTCCCCCTCATGGCTCTCGTCAGTCTCAGAGTCGTGGATACCCTCAGAGCCCTTGGGGGACGGGGGCGGCGGGGGGAGGGACCCCGCCGGCATGGCCGCCAGGGCGTCCAGGTCGAGGTAGAGGCGGAGCGTACACCCGACAGTGCCGAAGAAGAACGTGGGTAGGGCCAGCCCATCCAGCTTGTACGGGTCCGGGCAAAGGACCTGGATGCGCGCGGGGCCCTCCCCAGGGAGCGAGTCCAAATCCACCGCAACGACCTTGCCCACCGCTTCAGAGATCACCTTGATGATGTGAGCCTTCTTAGCCTCCTTAGGGATACCGTGGATGAAGAGCCAGACGCGGTAGAGCTTGGCAGTCACAAGCGGATCCCCAGAGGCCTCGGCAATGGTCACCTTGATACCATTGACGGGTAAGGTGATCACCCCGGATCGGGAGCACATACGCAGCATCTCCGCCGAAGGGAAGGCGACTGCGAAGGGGGAGGGGGTGATCTCCCGGATGATCCAGGAGAACGATGAACCGCGATATTCACTAATGTAGTCGCAGAGCTTGGCGCGGAGGACCGCCGCAGTAACCTCCATCGAAGAGGACAGAGCCGGATCCGAAACCAAGGTGATGATGGCCTGGTGGGGGGGGGGGGGGTGGGGATCTCCGCGGACTCCATGTCGATGAAGTAGAAGCCACCATCCACTCCATGACCAAGAAACTCCAGCACCATGGGGCAACGGGGTGGAGCCTCGCACTCCGAGCGTAAGTGCCCCGCCACACCACAGTTGAAGCAGATCTGATCGGAGCGGAGTCGGCCCCGCCCCTCACCACGGCCAGTGGCGGGGGGCGGGAGCGGGGGACCGTCAGTCACGGGCACGACCGAGTGAGGGGCGGGGTCAGACGGGAGGCGGGATCCGCCCTCCCCGCTCGAGCCAGCACCGGGCGCCTTCTTCTTCTTGGGTTTCTTCTTCTTCGGGCCTGAGGGATCGGGGGCGTCGGCGAAGCAGCGCGGGGGGGAGTACCGCGAAGGGGCAGGAGTATCACGGCGCCGTGAGTCCTCCTCCCTCATCAGCCGGTCCTCCCTCCAACTCGACGAGCGATCGCCCCGGCCCTCCGGCCGGCGGGAGGGAGAGCCCGAGCGCCCGGAGCCGTTGCGTCGGAGCCGAAGCTGGTCACCATCATCGCGGGAGCGCGCCGGAGGGGCCCCATCATTGCGCGCCTCGAGTTCAGCCCTCATGGCCGTCTCCTGTTCCAGCTCGGCGACACGGCGTCGGGCCTCCTCGAGGCGTCGGCGGTCACCCCGCGACCCCAGAAGAGGGAGCCGGGGATCCCTGGCCAGGTCACGGCTAGGGAGGCCGCGCGCCTCCAAGTCAGCAGGCCGGGTGGAGGCGGGGGACGCGGGGCGGGGGGAGCTACCACGGCGGCGCACCGGCGAAGGGGAACGCCCCCGTGCCTCCCGCTCCGGGGAGGGGACATTCCACGGGAGGAGGCCGGCGGCGGGGAGAGGCCCTCGGGCGGCGGTGCCGGGCGGCCGAGGCCTCCGAGGGGAGCACGGGGCGGGGCGGGTCGCTGGGGAGGGGGCGCTTCGGGCGAACCGCGCCGTCTCCCTGGGTGCGCGCCATGACCACCGCGGCGAAGGAACGCGTCAGTGGAGGCAGCGGCGTCGGGGCTGGGGAAGGGGAGAGAGCAGCACGAGGGAGGATCCGGGCGAGACGGCCGTGGCGGCGCCAGTCCGTGCGGGATGCAGGGAACCGGGCGGCGAGGGGGGCTGCCGGCCGTTGGATCCAGATCCAGCGGTCAGGATCGGCGGGGGCGAGGGCCCAGTCCCTGTTAACCCTAGCAATGGACAACCGGGCCGCCACCTGGGCCTCCAAGATGGAAGGGCCAGGCGAAGAGGGGGCGGGAGGCCGGCTGCCGCGCGGGCCTCCGTCCGCACCGCGCCAGGAGGGGCTCAGCCCAGTACCACGCGCCGGCCCAGTCCACAGGGGAGGCCGTCCTTCCCGAGGACGAGGCAGCGGGGGACGGAGGAGGGACGCCGGCGTGCCAGCCATCACCGGCCGAATACCGCCAGGACGACGACTTTCTATGCCGCCGTCGGATGGGAACGCAAAGGCCGCCGGGGGCCGGATGATAGCCTCCTCAAGCCTCCTCGCCTCCAGCAGCAGCCGCCTGAGGGCTTCATGGCGGGGGAGGGATCTCGCCGGCACTGTCGTCGGGGACAAGGTGAGGGGGGGGGGGCTAGGAACGTACCTGGCCGCGGCGAGGAAGACCCCGAGGCAGGGAGGGGCGAGGGAGACCGGCAGCTCCCCGTCGTCCTCCACGTCCTCCCACCGGAACGGGGCCTGGGAGGGGCGCCAGGAGGCAGAGCACGGCGCGGGGGGGGGGGGGGGGGGCTCTGGGCAGGGGGTCTCGGCGGCCATGGAGGAGACGCCCAGGCCGGAGGACCGCGGGCGGAAGGGCCCTAGGCCGCCACCGGAAGAACTCCAGTCGCACCCGTTGCTCCTGGCATCACCGTCAGGAGCATACCATTCTCATCAGGAGGAGATTGGCCGAGTCTTAAACTTGGATCAAACACCCATCGGGCATGTATTATGGGTAACCGTTGAATCTTTAATCATACCTCATGCAGGTAACAAAACACGATGTATTTTCACCATCGAAGATTACGTGGGCAACCAAACAGCTTACACAGTGTTTCTTTCCAGCCTGGCGTGTATACATGGCTATTGACGACTTTTCACAGAAGCTGTCCTCCTCAGCTTCTCTGAAAAACCGTCCTAAAATGTTAGGAAGGATTCCGAAATGCCTCGTGTTAGGTTATTTTGAAAGCCTCCCTAATTTTTTGGAGCGGCTAGAAGCTGCCAAAAGTACTGGCCCACAAACAACCAAACAAGGGGCAAATGTTGGTTTTTTGCCTGCATACGCTCAGCAAGTCTGAGTTGAACAGCGTATGCAATGTAGCCTCGAAGTCGCATAACAACCAAACGCACGCTAGATAAACCTCTATCCTATGTATGTCCTGTTGTCATCGTTGTGGACCTAGTTAGGACATCTATCGAGAATTCATGGGAACCATCTTCAACAATCAACGCCGTGTCAGCGGACAAAAATAAAAACAGCGCTCAAAACCATGACAACTGGAGCGGGAACAATTTGATAGCACACGCGTTTGGGCATATACTTCCTCCGTTTCTTTTTTACTTCGCGTATAAGATTTGTCCAAAGTCAAACTTTTTAAAGGTTGACCATTTTTATAGAAAAATTTATCAACATCTATAATATAAAACCAATATTACTAGATGCATCATGTAAGAAATTTCATATTGTGTAACTTTGATATTATAAATGTTGATAGTTTTTAATATTTTGTCAAATTTTATAAAATTTAAATTTGGACAAATTTACATGCGAAGTAAAAAAGACAAAAAGAGTACTGGCAAAAACTTAGTACCGCTAATACTGGAACATTTTGATTGTCCCAGATAGATAGTTTACCCTGATATATAGTACTAGTACCATTTTGTTTGTCCCAGATAGATAGTTGGTCTTGCTAATGGAACACAAATATCAACACTACACACATCCATCGTCATCGATCTCCGCGAACGCCGCCACGAGCCTTGGCACCACGTTTGCGAGCGCCGACCTTAACCCACGCGAGCACGGCCGCTCACTGCTCTTCTCGGTGGCGCGGGCATCGCTACAGAGAGTTCCGACGTCGCACCCCTCAAGATAAGCCTCGCATGCCCTGAGTATGAACCTCCCCCGGCGGCGGAAGTGGTCCCTGACAAACTCCTGAAACCCCAAAGGTGGTCGGCGCAGTAGGTGGAGCGCGGTCCGCAGGGTGAGCAGGTAGGCGTTCTCGTTGTACGGCAACGCGTTGCGGCAGCCCTCCGGCGTGCCGATCAGAGCTTCATAGCCGGCCTCGTTGTAGTAGGGCTGATTGTTGAGGACGAGGCCTTGGATGGAGACAAGGACCTGGAGCAGGCTCGACGTCTCCGGTGACCAGACCTCACTGCCCTCGCCGCCAAAGGTGTTGAGAAGGCTGAGGCACACCGTTCCGGAGGCGTATAGGTTAGGATTCAGGCGGAGACCGAACGAGTGGTAGTACACCTGCGGCGGCGTGGCCAGGTAGGACGGTGGCAGCTGCAAGTCGAAGAAGAAGAGCCCGTCGTGGTATGGCGTCCCGCTCGCGCCCACCATCACAGCCCGGAGCAGGTCCATGCGGTCCTCGAATGCCCGCACGTAGATGGTGTCTGCATACAAAGTCAATTCGGTTCATTATCGCATGCTCTTTAGTCGTTACACGTAGTACGAACGTGTGTAACCATAAAAACTAGCTCTCGTAGTCGTACCTGGTAAGTTGTTCTCTTGTAGTATTTTCCACTCTCTTTGTACTATCTTGACCCATTTCTTTCCACCACAACTGCCCTGCTTCCGTCGATAGCCCAGATCGAGAAGAGCGTTAGTTCGAGTTAAAATCAAAGTTTCATTTAACTTGTGATCGATGTAGTATGTTTTGACGTGGAATCTAGTTAGTCATATGAATTTGTACTTAGTACCATAGAGAAGACGAGGCTAATAATCACTTAAACTTACCTGGTCTGCCGTATCGAGGTAATGGTGATCCAGAGGGCTATCTCTTACTATATCAAAACGCGGGAAACAGAACGACTCCTTATTGGCAGTAGCGTGTGCAGCCTCCTTCCTCTCAATGGAAGAATCGTAGCTTGTGACAATTGCATCAACGGCCTCAGTTGCAGTGCCGTTCCTCGGATCATCACCACCGCCAGGTACTGTCTCCGGTGCTCCCACATTCTCTGCGGCTCCAGATAACTCGGAACTTGATAACGGCGACGAAGACCAATTCAGTAGATATCTATTACCTCGAGCTCGAGCTAGCACATTGCTTGCCCATCCGTTCAAAAACCACATGACAGAACTCATCCGGCCTGTTGTTATCGCGGCAGGGTCATCACCATCCGCACGATCCTCATCGCGGTCGACGTTGCTGTCATCGGTTGGGTTTTGTGGAACATTTCCCTAGAGTAAGAGGCATATACCTAAATTATTAATTGAATCCCTAACACGTAACTAGAAAATGGATATTATTCACTTAATTATATTATGAAAACCGGTGAGGAACTCCTCAATTCCAAAAAGGAGTTAAGTTGATGATATGAAAAAATGTTTGGTGTCCGAGGGAATTGAACTGGCCAAGGTCCCCTTGTAGGCTGCTAGCAGTGCATATATTAATGTTGGATAGATACCGTATAATCCGTAGCCGGTTCATCAGGTAGATCAATGCCGTCGTCCACCACCCAATCACCCATTTCAGCCTCTAGTTCCTCGTAAGTGTGTTCGTTGATGACACGGATCTCATGGGGCAACACCTGAATTTTTATTATGTCAAAACAAGTGTGAATGAATTGAGTAGAGAATGCATGCACGTACAAGTATAACGGTGAGTAGTAACAGAAGAAGCGGAAATTGCTAATAGAGCTCGAGCTCCATGGAGCTAGTTTCATCATGAAATTTTACGTGAATGTAATATACATAGGTATGTTCATGTGTGATTTTTGTAGATTTTAGAAAAACATCAAAAGGTATATTTTGACATATATTTTCGAAAACGAGCTCTATGAAGCTCGAGCTCTAATTCCACTCCAGAAGAAGATACATACCGTTGATGTGCTACCATCACCCCACTTGACTTGGACGAAACCATGAGGAAGGTCTACCACGTGGCCGACCCATGAAAGATCGGGGGTGGCTTCCTTCTTATTGTAACCCTGTGGCAGTGGTGTACCTGATGGTGGTAGGCGAACAACGACGTCTCCGAAGTAAGCACAGTGGTCAGGTTCCCTTTCTAGGTTGTAAGCGCTCACGGTGTCATTGCAGTCAATCTCTCTTGCTTGGCCAGGGCGCGACGCCGCCTCTTTGAACCACGAGACGTGCACCATCTGGTCCTTGCAATTCAGGCTTCTCACAAAGCCCACACGCCTACTACCATCGGCAGCAGCAGCAGTGGCTGAAGCATCAACCGGGACATTTTCTGCGGCAAAGGCGTTGTCGACAACGTACTGCCCTGGGAGAAACTCTTGGTCGTTCAAGATGTCGAAGGGGACGACGGACGCCGATGGCGCACCAAGCTGCCGTGTGCCGTCCTGCCACAGCACGTCGACGGTGCTGTGGGTGTTGAAAACGCTCATGGGCACTCGGTCCGGCTCCACGTGCCTCCCGACGTTACCCCGGCGTCGCGCCCTCCTGTGCCCATCGAAGTAATCTTTCCTTAGCTGCTTCTTGTAGAAGCTCGTCTCCTGCTGCTTCTTTGTCGGCGCTTCTGTAGTTGCACTACTACTACTTGGTGATTCCCACTCATCGTCTGTCGCGTCGTAATCGTCGTCTGAAGGTTGATCCTCCTGCTGGTGATTGTCATCATGAGCAAGAGCTACATCACCAGCATCACGATCCTGCTTGTCGGTTGCAAGGAAGAAGCACATGTCGGCTACCCCCCAGGCGCAATCGGAATAGGAGCAAAACAAGGTCAGATCGTTAGGGTTCTGATAGGCGGGGGGAGCAAGCTCTTGAACGAGGTGTTGATCGCCGTGCGCCGACGCGATCCAGTAAACGAGGACGCCGGACATCTCTACCTTGGTGACGGTGCCTGCTCTGCGGTCCGGCCTCCAATGGCCGCTGAGCCACCGGGAGGCCTTGAAGACGCCACCTGTGTCGCCGCCCGTCACCACCTGCCCTGGGTAGAAAGGGCTGTTCATCACAGGGCGGTAATGGGCGTCGGCCGTGGCCACCGATCGTAGCATCTTGGACTCGGCTTTGGCGACCTTACACATGGCGCCGTCGTCGAACAAGACGTAGACGTCAACGGACACCTCGATGACCCGGCCAAGCCACGGCCCGGACACGACGTAATCGCCGAGGCTGAGCCCTCTGACGCGCCGCAGGCGAGATGGCGACACGCCCTTGACGATCTTTGTTTCCTGCTCTTCGCGGACCTTGTGCTCGACCAGGTCGAGATCCACGGTGACATTGGTGACGACGCCAATTTGACCGCCGAGGTGCGACGTGGATCCGACGACCTCGCCGGGCTGCAAGTAGCTTCTGTCGACCACCTTGACGTCGCAGGCTTTCCTGGTCACAACGGAGCCGTCCAAGAGGAGAATCGCCACGGTCCCGTCAGGGAGCGAGCGGCTGTGCGCCCCGGTGGGCGGTCCTACCAGGCCGCGCAGGCGGTTGCCAAGCGAGTGGCCTTCGTATCGGAAGCTCACCAGGTCCTGCAAGTAGACCTTGCAAGATTCCGCGGCGGCGCCCATCTTTGGATCGAATCGAAGAATTTCCCTCCTTACAAACCTTAGACGTCTCGCGCGCACACCAACACCGTACCGGCGCCGATATATTTATGAAGAGAACGATGGTGTGCAAGATGCCCAAGGTTCAAGTCTTCTTACAACTCAAGGAAACACAATAGGAGTACAACTCAACAAGTCGCTGCTTATATCGGATAAGGAAGTTTTTTTAGGGGTATCGGATAAGGAAGTTGTAACTAGGGGATTAAACTCATCGTATCTTCTAATATACTAAGCTCCCTAGGGGTTAAAGCCATAAGAATCAATTGAGGATTTAATTTTCACTTGGTCATACTTTTTGATCATGTATGTAAATTATTATTTATTTTTTAAATTTTAAGCTTTCAAGGGAGTGAAAACTATGCGAGTTATTGAGAATTCGATTTTAATTTGATCATATGCAAATTATTATTATTTATCTTTTTTTCTTTTTTATTAAAATTCTCTCATCTTTTAATTTTTTTGGATGCCCAGTATACGAAGGTCATTATTATTTGTTTAATAGGAAAAATGAATGCCATTTTTTGTATGCTTAATACGCTAATGCTATATGAATTTGTCGTGAGCTTACAATTAAGACATTGTAGTTAATAATTGTCGACTTCATGATCCGACCATTCAACTCATGCAATAGATGTTCCAAAAAAACTTTAATCATGACATGCGCAATAACTCGATACTCCATTTTAACGCTAGAATCGGACGCGGTTAATTGACGTTTTGAAAACCAATATATCTTTAGTTTTAGCAAACTTTCTAATTTTGAAGTATCTTTGTTCAGTTGAGATCTTTAATTTAAAATTGATACAAGATTTTTATTATGTCATTGTCTTGGTATGATGAAATATTTTGATTGATGCACACTTTTGATAAAAGATTAGGTGGTGTGAGTTTTGGTTGAAAATAAGAAAGTGACGCTTACAACATGTTTAGTACCATTATAATACATACGATTAACAAATTATCTTCCAGTCACACGATAAAAAGGATCCACCCAAACATCACAAAAAATAAAAACTTAAAAAAACTGACACATAAAAAATAAAACATATACAATCCAAAAACATAAAAAGCGTGGCAAAGCGCGCATTACACTTCTAGTATCTTTTATTTGAGAAAAGGTGATTTTATCTCCCGCTTCGACCCCTCGCTGCGTCCGAACTTGATTCAACTGTCTCATGAGTCATGTCTTAGTGTGCCCAGGTTAAGCTTTTTTTTAGAGAGAACACGCTCATATATATGAGTATACACTCATCTCTATGAACGCACATATGCGCATCCTATTTTTATGAGCATCTTCGCAATACTGAGCCTGACACATCATCCTACAATTAACGAAGTCACCACCTCGTCTTTGACGAGAACGTCTCCTCCCACTGAAAACATATCGCCGGAAGCCTGGCATAAATTCAGAAAAATACGAGCACCAATGTCAAATCTAGGATTTAAACTCTGGTGAACTGGAAATACCATTGTCTCTCCGACCAACTCAACCACATGCTGATTTGCGGTTAAGCCTTTTTTTTCTCATGCATAGTCCCTACGATTGTCATCGCATTTAGTGGCTGTCATCGCTCGCATGCTACGAGATTGAGGGTCATGCACTACCCAGCTACTAACAACATGTACAATGGTTGATAAGATAATTTTATCTTAGCAACGCCACATAGTTTAGATATAATAAAAAAAAGATAGTGTACAGTGGGTTATATCTTAGCTTAACTAGACACTCCTAGATTTATGGTGAGAATGTTTTTGTTAAGAGATGATCTCTTAAATAAGAGAAGGCATAGCTTTTTTTAAGACTTCTCTCTCCACCACCTCAGTATCTATCCTAGCTATGTGACATTGTTAAAATAGCACCATTGTACATGCCATAGTAATCCCACTTCAAAAAATAAAAATAAAAAGTATACTACTTTATTGTCTATAATACCTAAATAGTTCATCTTCACTAACCTATTTATCTTGACATGAAAACTATCCACATCATCAAATATGTTTACCATGTAAAAACCCTTCCACTAATTCTTTATGCAAATGCTCCCATTAACTTTGCATGTGCATGCATCCTATCGAAATAAATAATAACTTTTTATGCACTCAACCTCACAATTTATAAGTAACTTTTAAAATCAAATTATGAGTTGCATCACATTTTATTTTTCTATATGACTTTTTTTTATAAATACACATCCATAGTTGCTATCATTGTTTTAGGTTTAGCCAAGGATGAACACGTCTTCACTGTCTCTATTCTCAACGTTGTTTTTGTCTCATATCATCTCGCCGATATATTGTCAAGTAACTAAATTAACAAAACAAAAATCAAACTCATATTTGGATTATTCATCAAACTTTCTCTCACATGTCTTAAAACATCAAATTCTTTCTTAACAGTTCCCGCAGCAACGCGCGGGGTATCATCTACTTATAGAAATAAACTAGTACTATCTCTATTTCTTTTTACGTTGCGTATTCTTCAAAGTCAAACTTTATAAAGTTTAATTAATTTTATATTAAAAATATGAAAATTTATTTCATGATGAAACTAACGATATTGTGAATGTTATTTTTTAATATAGTTGATCAAATTTTTTGAAGTTTAACTTTAAATAAATCTTATATGCGAAGTAAAAAAGAAAAGAAGAGAGTATCATACTACTCCTTCCGTACTGAAATATAAATAGTTAGGAAAAATTGCACGAAAAAATTCCAACAACCTATATTTCGCTACAGAGGGATTGAGTAGTTATTAGACCTCACTCTCCAGTTAGATACGTAGTTGACGCACAAACTGTTGTTTCAAGGATAGAATCATCTGATTTTTTAGTTCGGTGCAGTGGCTAACAATATGAATATATTTTGCCAACGTAATGTAAACTACAACGATGGCATTTCATAAATAAAAAATATAGGTAATAAACCGCTACAAGATCCTTTTTGTGGCCTGTATTTGAAAAAATGTCGCCACGATGTTGCAATCCGCACGATGATAAAGAGACGGGTGCCGCTACCGCAAATTGGTCCGTCTAATGCTGAAAAAAGGATGTGTGATGTCCCTAGGGCTGGACACCATCGTTGCAAAACCCACCACATATACCGCAAGTTAGGACGTGCAATGTTGTAATGGAGTGGCCACCATCAATGCAACGGTTGACCGTTGTTGCTGCAAGAGAGTGTCCGCAACTGATGCAAGGGTCGACCGTCGTTGCTGCAAGGGTCGGCCGTTGTTGCTGCAAGCACAGATGCATGTTGTTTTAGTGAGTGGCTGCCATCGCTGCAAGTGTGATACCGTCATTGATGCAAGTGAGGACGCACAACATCACAACGAGTGACCACCATTGTTACAAGCAAGGACCGCGACATTGCAGTGAGTGATGGTCATTGTTGTAAGCGGTGACACATGATGTTGCAATAGTTGGCCTCCATTCTTGTAAGAAGGACGTGAGACACGACAAGGAATAAAATTCACTATCACAAGTGAAATGCTTGACTCTGTAAGGTCGACCACCATCCCTTCAAGGGAGGACACAATGCCACAAGAGTTGGTTGTCATGTTCTATGAAGGACAACGAAGCTACAAGGATCGACCATCGTTTTACCAAACACATCGGGTAGCTCGCAATGTTGCAAAGGAAGGCCAGTAGTTGTTGCAAAAGAGCAATGACGAGATGTGAGGCCATGTGTTGGATGCTTCTTAGGACGATGACAACAATCTTTGATGCGAGGCAGTCGAGGCGCGCTGAGAAAATAGGGGGCTCCCTTGATGTTGCAAATGTGGGCGTCGATCTACTATGAAGCGGGTCGACGCCGCTGCAATGGTGAGCACAATGATGTGTTGCAAAGGAGCGTCTACATATTGATGGCGTGGAAGTGGTAATGGCTTCTCGCCCTTCGTTGGTTACCCCAAGTGGAATGTGAGATGTAGGATAGCAGCAAATTTCCCTCAGTGAAGATACCGAGGTTATCAATCCAGTAGAACTCCGACAATGATAAGTAGGTGGCGAAACGAGCAACGCGCCGTTTGAGATATTGCTCTCTTAACCTGGACCTGCACACAATACAATTAACTTTGCTCCCAACGAAGTTCAGAGAGGTTGTCAATCTCTCCGGTCTTGTTGTTTACAAAGGGTCAAACACACAAGGGATAATGATAATGATAGCAACTGAAAGTAAATACTGAAAAGGTAAATAGCTTGTAAACAGTGATAAGAATATGGACCGGGGTCCCGTGATGTTCACTAGTGATGTCTCTCTCCCAAAAGACGATAAAATTGCTATGCGAGGTAAATTTTTTTACAGATGGGCAATTGACAGGATTATAAACGCAACGCAATGCTAACTATGCTACAAAAGAAAGGAAGAGGCTCATAAGCATGGGCAGTACACCAAAACAAGTAGACCGAAATCCATCTGCATCTACTACTAATCATCCACCTTGAGATATCTATCAGAACATCTCGCTGGTATTAAGTTGTGAGCCCCACCCAAAGTGTAAACCAAAAGCAACAGACAACTGCATTAAAAATAAATTTGCGTAAAGTAAACAATCCTTGCAACTACGGTTACAAGCACCGTTGTTTTCCCCCTTGTGGCCACAACACATCCCATAGACTCATGTTTCTGTCACTCAAGTGTGTCATCAGGGGGCATGTACCCACAATCGAGCATAATGTTCCTTCTTAGAGTTACTACCTACCACTTGGCCAAAGCAATAAACAACAATGAAGAACATGCAAGAATTACTTAGGAACAAAAATATAAGAGATAAAAACCAAATATATTACTCTATCACGATCTGAACATAATCTCATAATCCAGCAGATCCCATCAAACTCAGCATAGCAACACCAGAAGAATTACATAAGTGTCTCGATCATGTAGGACAGCTCACGAGGTCTAAACCATGAAGAACAAAGAGGGGAGGAGTGTTAGACCATGCAGATCATCTAGGCTAGATGCAACCGGGAATCTATATCTTTGCATATCCAGATCGAGAGAGATCAGAGAGAGAGAGAGAGAGATGGGAGAGGTACCTTGTCCCTTGCTGCTGGAGGATCCCGATGCGTCGGCCATGAGGAGGACGTCGGCGGGACGGACTGGGCAGTGGTGGCGGCGGCGGAGCTTCCCGTCACTGTTGCGAAAACCTAGATCGGGTTTGGGTGTGTCGATGGGGTTGCGGCGCAGGTGAACCTCGTACCTCGTGCAGCCGGCCCCCACCTCTTTATATACGCAGCATGACAGGGGCCCACCAACCATGAGGGGTTGGGCACCCCCGATCAGGGCGCGAGTCAAGGGCCCGTCGAGCCGTTGGGCTCGATCGGGAGGAGATCAACCTAACATTCTCCCCCTTGATCTCAACTTTACTTTTTAACTTTATACTTTATACTTTACTCGTTTCATCACAGATTAGTATATAGAGCATGTTTCATCATCACAGCTCAATTGCCGATAGAATCAGACAGCTACGACATACCTCTCTATTTTGAAACAAATTCTGTTTCTTTTGGGCCTCTCATGATCCAGGAATCATAGGCTTTCCCTTAAACCCATGCCGGCTAAGTGTTCCTTGAACACATTGGGTGGTAAGACTTTCGTAAGCGGATCCGCAAGCATATCCTTTGTCCTTATATGCTCGAGACTTATAGTGTGATTCTGGATTTTATCTTTCACAACATAATACTTTATTTCTATTGTTGGTAGCATTACTCGACTTGTTGTTGTGAGCATAGAATACTGCGGGCTGGTTGTCACAGTATAACTTTAGTGGTTTGTCAATACAATCTACCACTTTCAAGTCGGGTATAAATTTCTTTAACCATATCGCCTGCCCCATGGCCTCATAACATGCTATAAATTATGCATACATCGTGGACGATGCAACTATTGACTGTTTGGAGCTTTTCCACGAAATAGCCCCTCCAGCGAGAGTAAAGACGTATCCTGACGTGGATTTTCTATCATCTTTATCCCCCGCAAAATCTGCGTCTGAATACCCCTTTATCTCTAGGGAATCAGAAGATTTGTATGTTAGCATGAGGTCTTTTGTGCCTTGCACATAACGCAAAGCTTTCTTTACCATCTTCCAGTGCTCTATGCCTGGATTTTCTTGATATCTACCGAGTACCCCGGTGAAAAAAGCTAAGTCAGGGCGAGTGCACACTTGTGCATACTGTAAGCTTCCAACAGCCGAAGCATATGGTTTATCTTTTATTTGATCGATCTCGTACTAGTTTTTGGGACATTGAAATTTCCCAAAACTGTCTCCCTTGACTATAGGAGCAGGAGTGGTATTACTCGTCTGCATATTATACTTTTTAAGAACCTTTTCTAAATATGCCTTTTGCGATAGTCCTAGAACTCCATTTTTCCTATCTCGGTGAATTTCTATGCCCAAAACATATGATGCTTCCCCAAGATCTTTCATATCGAAGTTTGAGGACAAGAACTTCTTTGTCTCTTGAAGTAGACTAACATCACTGCTCGCAAGCAAGATATCATCCACATACAAGATTAGGAAAATATATTTTCCATTCTTAAACTTTGCATAAACGCAGTTGTCCTCAACATTCTCTTTAAATCCAAATCTTTTAATGGTCTCATTAAACTTTAGATACCACTGTCTAGAGGCTTGATTTAATCCATAAATGGATTTCTTTAGGCGGCATCCCATATCTTCCTTGCCTTCCATGATAAAACCCTTGGGTTGTTTCATGTAAACATTCTCCTCTAAATCCCCGTTTAGAAATTCTGTCTTTACATCCATTTGATGTAACTCTAAATCAAAATGTGCAACTAATGCCATTATGATTCTGAAGGAATCCTTACATGAGACTGGAGAAAATGTCTCATTGTAATATATCCCTTCTCTTTGTGTAAATCCTTTTGCCACAAGTCATGCTTTATACTTTTCTATATTCCCATTAGAGTCATATTTTGTTTTGTAGAGCCATTTACAGCCTACTGTTTTGGCTCCTTTAGGAATATTTTCTAAGTCCCAAACATCGTTGGAACTCATCGATTTCATCTCGTCTTCCATTGCCTCTTGCCACTGCGATGAGTGAGGGCTTCTCTTGGCTTCTTCATATGAAGTGGGATCATTGTCCATATGAACTATTTCTGTATTATAAACTTTATAATCGGAGGAAATAGCTGACTTTTTTGGTCTTTTAGACCTTCTAAGAGCCTCATTCTCTCGCACATCTTCTAAAGGTGGCTGTTGCACCTCCCTTTCATGCTCAACAATGGGTTCAGTCGGCTCCTGACGGACAGGTTCCGGATCTTCACCCATAGTTGGCACGGGTGGAGTTACAACAGGTGTTTGCGCCACAACCTCGGGGATTGTCGATGCAGGTACAACAGGTAGTGAGAAAAATGACTCTTGAATCGTCGGATTAGGTGCTTGCACCCTCTTCTCCTCAAGATCAATTTTCCGAGCTACCATGCTCCCCCTCATCATTTCGTCCTCTAAGAAGATTGCATGTCTCGTTTCTATGAACTTTGTGTATCTGTCTGGACAGTAGAAACGAAAACCTTTTGATCTATCAGGATAGCCAATGAAATGGCAACTCACTGTTTTTGGATCTAACTTTGCAATATTTGGATTAAAAACTTTGGCCTCAGCTGGGCTCCCCCACACCCTAAAGTGTTGTAGGGAGGGTACTCTTCCTGTCCACAACTCGTACGGTGTTTTGGGCACCGACTTTCTTGGTACTCTATTGAGAATGTGAATGGCGGTTATAAGCGCCTCCATCCATAATCCCAATGGTAACGTGGAGTAACTCATCATGCCGCACACCATATCCATAAGTGTACGGTTGCGCCTTTCAGCTACTCCATTTTGCTGAGGCTCGCCCGGCATTGAGTACTGGGCTACTATGCCAGTCTCCTGTAAGAACCTTGAAAAAGGTTCAGGGACTTGGCCATATGGAGTGTGCCGACCGTAGTACTCCCCAACGCTTTATTCTTTTACCATGTTGATTTTCTACTTTAGCTTTGAATATCTTAAATTTACCCAACGCTTCATTTCTTTCTTTGATTGGATAAATATAACCATATCGGGAGTAGTCATCTGTGAAT
The DNA here is from genome assembly GCA_950022295.1 of Bromus sterilis. Lineage (NCBI taxonomy): Eukaryota > Viridiplantae > Streptophyta > Magnoliopsida > Poales > Poaceae > Bromus > Bromus sterilis. Next base: position 16,395,705 of record OX465596.1, read on the forward strand.
GTTATAAACGAGTCATAACAATCCACACTTTTCACAGTAAATGGTCCACAAATATCAGTGTGAATGATTTCTAGTGTTGCTGTGCTTCGATTTGCACCCTTTTTGATTTGTTTCACATACTTTCCTTTAATGCAGTCTATGCATTGTTCTAAGTCCGAGAACTCTAATGGAGGAAGAATTTCATTTTTGACTAGTCTTTCTATTCTCCCCCTCGAAATATAACCAAAACGACAGTGCCATAATTTCGATGAGTCACGAGTTATCTTTCTTTTCTTTTGTTCTTTGTTGGACGCGGAAACATTCTCATTCACATTACACACAGAATGCACTTTTTCCCGTAGGGATAACAAATAAAGCTCGTTGTGAAGGAAAGCAACACCCACATGAGAATTATTAAACCATATGGCACACTTGCCATGTCCAAAATAACATTGATAGTGACATTTGTTCAAACGTGACACACTTATCAAGTTTCTATGAAAAGAAGGAACGTATAATACATCTTTAAGCACAAGCTTGAAGCCATTAGCTAATTCTAGGGAGACGTCGCCGACAGCTTCAATGTCTGCTTGAACTCCATTTGCGACTTCAATGCGTCTTTCTCTTCTTTGAATAGTCCGCGTCGAATGGAATCCCTGTAATTAATTTGCAACATTAACAGTTGCACCTGAGTCAATCCACCAAGTAGATTTCGAAAACTGTGTATACAAGGATTCATTTACAAAGGAAACAATGTTGTTACCTTTCTTGGCCATTAGTGCCTTTAGCCATTCAGGGCAATCTTTCTTGTAATGCACATGCTTCTTACAGTGGAGACAAGTGTCTTTGTCCACTGGGAAAGACTTCTGCTGATGCTGATAGGGCATGGGAGCTTTTCCATGTGGTTTTGAGGGGGAACCATAGTTCTGATTCTTCTTCTTGTTTTCCCTCACATAGTTCAGAGAACCACCATATGAGGATTTGACTCTGTCCTCCTCTTGTACGCACATGGCTATGGTCTTTTCTATGTCCCACCGCTCTGGCTGGAAGTTGTAGTTTACAACAAAAGATTCAAATTCTTTTGGCAATGAAGCCATGACCAGATGGACAATGAGTGCTGGCTTAAGTTCCAGGTCAGCATCCATTGGCTTTAACTTTGCAGCCATATTGCTCATCCGAAGGATGTGCTCCCTTATTCCATGTCCACCCCCGGTGTACTTTTCAGACACCAGTTGCTTGATCAGCTGGGTGGCATAAATCTTTGAAGAACCAGTGAACTGGCTCTTTATCTTTTCAAGGAGCTCCCCTGCGGAAACACACTCTGGAATTGAACACACAATGTGTGAGTCAATTGTATTCTTTATAAATGCCATGCATTTCTTATTGGCGGTGAGCCACTTTGTGTTCTCGAGAGTGTATGACATATCGAACGGAGCATAGTCCCTTTTCTTTTTCTCCCATGTTGCATCAGTGTCCTTAGCATCTCTGACTGGCTCTGTAGGTTTGACCGGCTGTGGGGTCTCCACAACCCAGTCCACCTCAGCACAGACAAATGCAAAGTCCACCTTCTTTCTCCACTCGGTGTAGTTGTCACCTCGGAGGGTTGGGACTTCTTTGATACAACTCATCAAGTAGTACCCTCCTGAAAACCACAATTAAGTGAGAACATAACAACAATTGCATGCAATAATCCAACGTTGGTCAAAATTAAAACATACAACTGTTGGTGCAATTAAAACTATATCACCGTTGGGCAAAAAAAGAAATAAGTGCACATTTTAACAATAATAAATTATGATTATGTTATTAACAACATTGGTCATAAAATAACAGAACCATAATTATTTTCTATAAACACTTTAACAAGCTCTTTTAAATAATTCTAATTTTTATTCACTTTTACTTTTAAAGAAAAAAGAGCACTTTTATATATTTACAGCGGAAAAAAAATCATAAACTTTATATTTTCCAGAAGATTTTCTTTTACTTTTCTAAACAAAATTTCGTTGGATAATTTGAATAGAAAAAAAAGTATGAAATTTTGCCCAAAAGCAGGACAAAAACATATAAAATAAGCTTATGTAAAAAAAGACAGAAAAACGATCTGTTGGGCAAGCAGCTAGGACCATGTGCCCCTGGCGCAGCCTCCTGCTGGTCGCCCCGTTGTTCTTTTTTTCTTTTGGGCCGCTGGCCCACGACCTTCTCCACCTTTCGGCCTGACTGGCCCGCGTGGGGGGGAGGGAGGGGCTGGGGACGGATCCAGTCCGTCCGATCGATCAGACGGCTGCCCGGCGTCTTCGCTGGAACAAAAACCGCGTACGGCGCCGTCCCCCCGAACCCTAGCCCCATTCGCCCCGCACGCACACCCCCGCGCCTCTCACTCCCCTCCCCCGCGCCTCTCGGTCGCCTCCCCACGCCCCGGCGGCGGCGGCTGTGAGCCCGGCGGCGACCGTCAACCCGCCGGAGACGGTGTTGAACACCACCGTGCCGCGCGAGCCCCTTCCCCTCCTTTCTTTCCTCCATCCATCGGCACCTTCTGCGAGAGAGAGAGAGGCGTCGGCTGCACCTCCCCTGCCCCCTGCGGCGCGAGACGAAGACCGGCGGCGCCCCCACTGGCCCCCTTGCCGGCGTGCGCGAACACCCGACGGTGAGCGCGCCGCTGTCAATGGGCTCAGTGGCGGTGCCCTTTGCCCCCGCGGGGTGGATTCCTTCTTTCGGATGCCTCGGCTTGCCGATGCGCATCCGAATCGAGAGGGGCGGCGCGTCCTTGCGGCGTCGCACTTTCCCGGTGAGCACGAGGCCCTCTGCCGGTGATTGTTCTTTGCCCTTCTAGGGTTCTTTGGGGAAGCAATTTTTTTTGCCTTTTCTTTTGTACCCGTGAAAGATCCATCCTAGACAGCTCTAATACCATTGTTAGACCATGCAGATCATCTAGGCTAGATGCAACCGGGTACAATCTATATCTTTGCATATCCAGATCGAGAGAGATCAGAGAGAGAGAGAGAGATGGGAGAGGTACCTTGTCCCTTGCTTCTGGAGGATCCCGATGCGTCGGCCATGAGGAGGACGTCGGCGGGACGGAGTGGGCAGTGGTGGCGGCGGCGGAGCTTCCCGTCACTGCTGCGAAAACCTAGATCGGGTTTGGGTGTGTCGATGTGGTTGCGGCGCAGGTGAACCTCGTACCTCGTGCAGCCGGCCCCCACCTCTTTATATACGCAGCGTGACAGGGGCCCACCAACCATGAGGGGTTGGGCGCCCCCGATCAGGGCGCGAGTCAAGGGCCCGTCGAGCCGTTGTGCTCGATCGGGAGGAGATCAACCTAACAAAGAGAACATCACATAGCTACTGATCGCGGACCCATGGTCCAAGGTAGACTACTCAAGGCACATCCGGGAAGCATCCATGGTGGAGGGGAAGCTCCTGGAGGTCGATCCTCCCTCTGGCAGGGTGCCGGGAAGGGTCCTGACGGTGCTCCCGATCTTGGAAGCGCGGCGACGGCGGAATAGAGGCGAGATTGCGAAATAGGGTTCTGTCTTCGGAAGTTTCCCGTGGCGGAGATAAAATAGGCGAAGGGGGGCTGCCAGGGACCCACCAGGGGTCCAGGCGCCCCCCTGACGCGGCCAGGCCCCTGGCCGCGCCAGGTGGCCGCGTGGTAGTGGGCCTCTGGCCCTCCTTCGGGCTTCTGGAGGCTTCCGACACGCTGATTTTTTAATCTGATTTTTCCCAGATTTTTGGAGCACTTTTTATATGGGGGAAAACTGAAATAAAAAACAACAAAAAACAGGAACTGATACTGGGGTGCACTGAGTTAGTAGGGTTTTTTTTAAGCTTTAATGACAGTGAGTGGACCACCCACTGCCTATTCCATTACCTTGGGGAGGAGGGGGTTGCAAGAGAGTTACACAGCTATACACAGGAGGGATGGGGGATGAAATTTACAAGGGGGTAGAGGGAGGGAGGTAAAACAAAATCAAAGAGAGTTAACCAGGTGAGTGATGTAAGGTTCTAACTCAGACTTAGCTCTATGTATAAGTAAAGAAAAATCAGATTTAACAGTTGGGGTCAGATTCCTGAAATGCTTATTGTTTCTCTCTTTCCAAAGCCCCCAGGCACCAGCTATGAAAACCTCCAAGAACATGTGATCAGTCCAAAGATCTTTACCCGCACGAATCAGGTCCAACCTACTCCCACCATCAGGCCAGGTGATGTTCAGCTTGGCCCGATAAATTTTGCTAAACGGGCAAGAGAAAAATAGATGTTCAACGGTCTCCTCGGGAGGATTAACGCAAAGGAGGCAGCCGTAGTCGTTATTCTGAACCACAAATTTCCTTCGGCGGAGCATGTTACGGGTGTTTAAACGATCAACCAGCAACAACCAAGCAAAGACTTTCCACTTATTATTGCATTTGGTTTTCCATATCCAACCAAAAGCCTCATCCACCTGCACATCTCTGAAGCAATGAAGATAATATTTACTAGGCGTGAAGTTACCAGCACCCCATATGCTACTCCAAGTGTCATTAACACCAGTAGACAGAACCACGTCCGCTGTCTCAGATTGCAGCTCATTAAGTTCAGTTCTAGCCGTGACCGAAAGAGGCAAGTGAAAACTTTCACCCAACGTGCCAGCGGTCAGTAAGCCCTGAACCGAGGAGTCCATGTCTTTTGCAAAAGAGTACAACCTCGGGTAAGTATCAGCAAGTACATCTCCCATCCACAAATCTTTCCAAAAAAGCACAGACGTTCCATCCCCAATCTGGACTTTCATAACAGCTCGATATATTGGATAAAGGGCAGCCACATCTCGCCACCAGAACAAACAACAGGGGTCCATTGCATGAGGCACCCCGGTGGCGTAATGTGATCGCCAGACTAGCTCAACCCAGGGCACCTCACACTTGTTGTAAAATTTGTGTAATTGCTTGAGAAGTAATCCCTGGTTTTGCAGTCGAAGATCAACCACCCCTAAACCACCTTTGCTCTTCGGCCTACACATAAGCGACCAGGCTGCAAGAGAATGTGACCACGAACCTCTGTCATCATTTTTGGACCAAATACAATGTCTCCTCATTTTATCCAAGTGTTCAATTATTGTAGCAGGAAGCTTGAGTGAGCACATAGTGTATACTGAGAGCGAGGAGATCACCGAATTCACAAGGGGAAACTTCGAGCCATAATCCAACAGAGCAACAGCCATAGATAATCTCCTCTCAACCGACGTAACGATAGGCATGAGATCATGCACTGACGGGCGAGTAGTTCCCATGGGAAGTCCAACGTATGTGAATGGCATAGAACCAACGGAGCAGCCCAACAAAGCCGCCAGATCAGTCGTGAGGTCAGTAGAACAGTTGATAGGACCAAGTGTCGATTTCTAAAAATTAATTCTAAGGCCAACAGATGTCGCATAGTCCTGTAGAATCTGCTTGATTTTCAGCACCTGATTTGCTTCCGCAGGCACAACAACAATCGTATCGTCCGCGTACTAAATCACAGGGTATGTCGGGACCCGTGGTTAGCGTATGCAAGTCCCGCTACGACATAGTCATATGGAGAGCCGAGAACCGTACCCACTTGTCTAAGCAGACAAGGCCAAGCACAGAACGTTCTCAGAAAGCATCGTACGTGAGGGGCATCCCATCCAGGCCGGATGATCATCTGAGATGTGTCCTCATCGTCCGCACACAAGTCTAATGATATGGGTGATGAACTCCCATATTCGTAGACAAGTCGCCTCAACCATACTATCGACTATCTCATAACTCTTACATAGACTTACTCCAGCCCGATCACTTAGTCGGGGTCTAGGGCGGGCTCGATCATACATCAAAGTGTGCACGTGACAGAATCACGAGCAATCGCATCGCGATGCCCCAAGCTGCGCACATCTAAGGGCCACTTGGTGTATAAAAGACCGCCAGCCAGATCACAACTAAGGTATCGAAAACCCATACGAAGACATGCATATTATAATCATACACGCAACACACATGTCCAGTATGAACAGCAGCTATCATTGCAATTCTCTACAAAGTATACAACTTTATTGATAACTCTTACAGAGTGCACACAGAGATCACAAGCATGTGATCCAACATTACAACAAACAAGCGCAAGGAAAGTAGGTCTGAGTACAGACAAGTTTAACAAATGGCTTATAGAAGCCTTATCTATAAACAATCCCTTCCATGAGGGAGCCAGTCGTCTGACTGGGACTACACTAGCTTGATCTTCAGTCGTTGAGCTCGATGAAGAATTCACCTTCGGGTCAGTGGGTTCATCTAAAACATAGAATAAGCAAACGTGAGTACAAAGTCGTACTCAGAAAGACTTACGTAGGAACTATACTACTCATGCACATGTATCAATGTAAAGGAAGATGGGGTTTCACTTGCAGAAGTGCCAGCTTTGACTTGGCTAGTACTGAACTACGAGTACCAGACTTGACGTAAGAAGCGTACACGAGTCCACTACATCTCCAACCAATTACACCACTATGGTGCCTTCCTCGACTTCCCCACGAGAAAGCACGCCATAGCACTCACACTTATCTTGGTAAGTTTTATAAGTATCCAGTTCAAGTTATCTAATAATCAAGCTAAGCTTTCCAAGCAGTCCTTAACCGCGGACGCGGCTATTCGAATAGTTTTGTTAACCCTGCAGGGGTGTACTGCTACACACACGTGTCATTAGTTACCGCCTTTTGCATGTCACCGTTCAAGAGGTGACAGTGAGGATGCCACCACAACACTTCGCCCACAGCTCCGTTCTAGTCCAGAGAGTCGCCTATCTGAGGGGGATCCGTATGGAAGTCCGGCCGAGGTTCCAGTATAGCCTCAAACGATGTGTGTAGGGTCCCAAGCCGGTCTTGAAAAGCCGTTCATCCACTTCGCAGACCGTGCCACAGCCCTACCAGAACTCCGAACTACTGCGACTTCTGGGGTTCGAACGGGGTGAGGTACTAGGATGAGAGGGGTCAGTGAGCCCAATGTGTGGTTGTACTCTTCTTCTTGGATCACCACACAAGAACTCGGACTTAAGGCGGTGTTCAACGAGACAACCCACTGTGTACTCCTACACAGCCTCTCATCGTTCACCTTGTATTAGGGTAGATTCACCAACACAGTTTCACTTTCATCAACACCATGTTCACTATCATCCCGACTCACAAAAGAGTAACCTCATTGTAACTCTAAGCATGCAATAAGCAGTAACAGTTGCAGGGGCCACATGATATCAACCAACTCCTACATCTGCTAGGATTGTGGTTTGCTTACTACTGTGACAAGATGATAGGTCATGCAAAGGATATGGGTTCAACTATGCGGTAGAAACGTTATCATGGTAATCATCCTATACAATGCATAAGCGAGACATGAAAGGGAAGTGGGATTTTTTTGACATGATCAATGGGGGGTTGCTTGCCTTGCTGACGAGGTTCAGTATCGGGGTCTTCAACGAAGGGGGTGAACTCGGGTTCCGGCTCCACTTCTATCAGCAACATGACAATCATAGGATCAACATAATGTACAATGCACAATCACATGAATAAGATTGTAATGGTGAAGTTCAAGGTTGCATTGTGTGGAAAATTCCATTTAAAAGGAGTATATTGCAATTGAATTGCAAATTCAAACTCCATTTGATTTATCGATGAATTTCAAATGCATTTGAATGCATGGAAGTTCATTTGAAAAGGTTGAGCATGAAGTGATGTGGTATAGTTGAGGTAATGTCTCTGATGTGGGGGGTGAAACCATTTAAAAGAAGTGTGTTGCAAAATCATTTGCAAATTCACTCCAAATTTGAATTCAAATTAAATGCATATGGATGTTTTGCCACTGTTCACCCATTTTAAAATGGTCAAACATGAAAACAAAGTCCATATTCAGAATCCTTGCATTTTTCTGATAATTTTAGACATATTATTTGTCCAATTTGGAGTTAATATGAATTTTCTATGATTTATTGAAGTTTAAAAGATTTTCTGTGTTTTTCTGATTTCTTTTTAATCTGGAAATTGTTTCTTGCGTCAGCATGATGTCATTGTGATGTCAGGGGGGCTGACTGCTGGGACCCACCTGTCTGTCTCTGTACTGTTAATTAAAACGATTTAACTTAAATTAGATTAAAATGGGGGGATTAAGCAGGATGGGCCCACAGGTCAGTGTGACTGGGGGGTGGGGCCAAGGTGATTAGCACTAGATTAGGGCACTAATGGAGGTTCGCCGGCGCCGGAGTTCCTGTAGATGTCCGGAGTTCATCGGGGCAGCGATTCAGGCCACGGGAGATCAAAAGGAGGGCACCGTCGCGTAGCCTGTGCACCCGCGCGTCCAGTGGACCCATTGGGGGCTCACTGGCGTGCTCTAGAGCACGAGAGCAACAACCATGGCAGCGGCCGGGCTCGGGCATCGGCGAGATCTCGCTACAGAACGCGAGAGGAGGCAGGGATCAAGGCAAAATGGTCGCAAGCTCACCCTAGACGTGATGACGAACTCGACGGGGGCGAAGGGTGGCCGGAGGAGGGGGAATCGCTCGTCGGAGTAGCTTCGGCTGGCGAGAAGAATTTGGACGCGGGCGTCAACTCCACTGGACCTTGGCTCAAATTGAGACGGCGGCTAGACGAAGACGACCTCGAGGAGCTCCATGGACATGCTGGCTTGAGCTTGCTCGGCCAGTGGCCGCGTCGGGGCACGAAGGCGTTCTGCTAGGGTTTCGGGCGGCGCCGGAAAAGCGAGAAAGAAGAGGGGAGACGACGCGCTGCGAGGGGGAAAGTGATGCGGGTCGACGTAGGCGTCTCCTGACGCAGAGAAGAGGACACGAGGAAGCAGGAGGTGGCCAGGCGTCGTCGGCATGCTCGCCACGGCGGCAGCAGCCTGGCTGGCGCGAGGAAGAAGACAGGCCTGCCCCAGGGCTGGGCTGCCTCGGTAAGTTGGGTCTTTTTGCCAGGTAAGCCTTTTTTCTATTTTCTGTTTCCTTTTCTTTTCTGTAATTGATTTGTCTTAGCTAAATTAAATAGCTAGACGTTTTATAAAATGCTGAAACTTTTTATGTGGCTTCAAAAAATACTAGGCTAGCCACTTGTAAAGTTTGAACATTTTTAAAATTCAAATAATTTGAATTTTAATTCACATAGGGGTTTAAATTTAAATCCATGCTCCTGTTTGAATATTTGAAAAATCTATGAGCATGGGTTTGAATCCAAATCACTTTATATGTGATCACACTCATTTATGAGACTTTTCAAAATTACAAAAGGAATTTTTGGAGCAAATTTTTATCTGGCCATTTGAATTAATTCATCTAGGGGGTGTTCTCTCTCCCATTTTGATTTCTTTTGAAATTTTTATCATGATGCAAAGGGACTTGCTATTCGTAGCACATACCTAACTTGGGGTTGTGACAACTCGCCCCCACTCAAAAGAATCTCGTCCCGAGATTCAGAAGTCTGCGGAAGGAAGGAGGGGTACTCGGCACTGAGACGGTCTTCTCTTTCCCACGTGGCTTCTTTCTCGGAGTGGTGTGACCACTGAACTTTCAGAAACTTGATCTTCTTTCGGCAAGTGACACGCTCTGCTGAATCAAGAATACGAACAGGGTATTCTCGATAAGAAAGGTCATCTTGGAGATTAAGCGTTTCATGGTCGACTTCGCGGATGGGGTCCTTGAAGCAACGCCTGAGTTGTGACACATGGAATACATCATGTACTCGGGAAAGGTGCGGGGGTAGTTCAAGTTGGTAGGCAACTTCTCCACGTTTAGCAAGAATGCGGAAAGGTCCAATGTAACGTGGGGCAACCTTGCCTTTGATACCGAATCGCTGGGTACCCTTCAGAGGAGTAACCCGAAGGTAAGCCTTCTCGTCCAGATTGTAGCTTTCTTGCCTATGATGACGAGCATAGTAGCTTTTCTGACGAGACTGGGCGGCTTTCAATTGATCACGAACAATGCGAACTTTCTCTTCTACTTCCATGATCATATCCGGTCCAAAGAATTGTCTTTCACCGGTTTCTGACCAGTTTAGGGGTGTTCGACATCGTCGTCAATATAGGAGTTCAAAAGGAGCCATGTTCAGACTAGATTGGAAACTATTGTTATAAGCAAATTCGACGAATGGAAGAGACTTCTCCCAATCCTTTCCGAACGAGATAACACAAGCTCTGAGCATGTCTTCAAGAATTTGGTTAACCCTTTCGACTTGACCGCTAGACTGAGGTTGGAAAGCTGTACTAAAGGAGAGATGAGTTCCCATAGCATTCTGAAAGCTTCCCCAGAATCTAGAGGTGAGAAGGCTACCACGATCAGAATTGATTTCCAAAAGAACACCGTGAAGAGATACAATTCTAGAGACGTACAAGTCCGCTAACTGGCTAGCAGTTATTACTCGCGAACTGGAAGGAAGTGAGCAACTTTGGAAAGCCTATCTATGACAACGAAGATGGCATCGTTTCCTTTCTGGGTTTTTGGAAAGCCGGTGATGAAGTCCATACCGACTTTGTCCCATTTCTACTCTGGAATAGGCAAAGGTTGAAGTGTACCAGCAGGTCTTTGATGTTCTGCCTTAATGCGATGGCAAACATCACATTCGGCAACAAATTGAGCAATGTCTCTCTTCATCCTAGTCCACCAAAATCTCTGGCGTAGATCTCGGTACATTTTTGTGCTACCGGGATGAATCGAGAGAGGTGTGTCATGGGATTCTTTGAGGATGAGTTGCCTTAGTTCCCTATTCTTAGGTACTACCAAACGATTTCCAAAGAATACCGTTCCTTTACTATATGTGGAGAAAACTTTAGCAACTCCGCTATCAATGTTCTCCTTGATCCGGCGAACACCTCGTGCACGCTTTTGGGCAACTATGATTTCATCCTCAAGGGTTGGTTTCTCCACCAAGTTGAAAAGAGATCCACGAGGAACAATCTCGAGATTGAGCTTTCGAAATTCCTCATGAAGAAGTGGTTGATACTGTTGTAACATGAGGTTGTTACAATACGACTTACGACTTAGTGCATCAGCCATGACATTGGCTTTGCCTGGGGTGTAACAAATTCCTAAGTCATAATCTTTTATCAACTCAATCCAGCGTCTTTGCCTGAGATTAAGATCTGGCTGGGTGAAAATGTATTTGAGGCTTTGGTGGTCGGAATATATCTCACAACGATTACCAAGGAGGTAATGTCGCCAAGTTGTCAGGGCAAGAACTACGGCAGCGAGTTCAAGATCATGGGTAGGATAGTTCTCTTCATGTGTACGCAACTGGCGTGAAGCATAAGCTACCACATGTCTATCTTGCATAAGTATGCATCCTAACCCTTGCCGTGAGGCGTCACAAAAGATCTCGAAATCCTTTTTGGTGTCTGGAGGTGCAAGTACGGGGGAAGAAGTCAATCTTCTTTTTAGCTCTTGAAAGCTTTCCTCGCACTTGGGAGTCCATAGGAATTTCTTATCTTTCTTGAGGAGTTCAGTTAGAGGCTTTGCAACTTTAGAAAAGTTCTCGACGAAGCGGCGACAATAGCTTGCTAAGCCAAGAAAACTCCTAACTTGCTTAACCGATTTAGGTGGAGTCCAGTCAAGGACGACCTGAACTCTCTCGGGATTCACAGCAATGCCTTTTGCAGAAATCACGTGGCCCAAGTAGGTCACTTTTGGTAGCCAAAATTCACACTTGGAGAATTTAGCATACAGGCGATGCTCTCTAAGTTTCATCAATACCAGCCTTAGGTGTTCGACATGTTCTTCTTCGTTCTTCTAGTAGATGAGAATGTCATCGAGGTAAACCACAACAAATTTATCTAAGTACTCCATGAAGATCGAATTCATCATGCGCGAGAAAGTGGCAGGGGCATTGGTTAAACCGAAGGACATGACGGTGTACTCGTAAAGACCATAACGAGTAGTGAAAGCCGTTTTGGGAATGTCCTCGTTTCGGATTTTGATTTGATGATAAGCTAATCTCAAATCCATCTTGGAGAAGACAGAGGATCCAGCAAGTTGATCATAAAGATCATTGATCCTAGGCAGTGGGTACTTGTTCTTTATCGTCGCTAAATTTAGCGGGCGATAGTCTACGCACATCCTTTCTGTTCCATCTTTCTTCGTTACGAACAGAACGGGGCAACCCCATGGCGATGAGCTAGGGCGGATGAAGCCTTTTGCCAACAATGCTTCAAGTTGGATTTTAAGCTCAGCTAGCTCACGTGGGGCCATTTTGTATGGGCGTCTGGAAATTGGTGCGGTCCCTGGGGCAAGATCTACAATGAACTCTACACATCTGTCGGGTGGCATTCCCGGCAACTCTTCAGGAAAGACATCCGGGAAGTCACGAACCACCGGAACATCTTCAAGGTCAGGAAGGGGAAGCACATTTAAAGTATGCATCTGGATTCTAGAACTGGGTGAGGTGTAATCTATTGTCTGGCCTGAAGGATGTTTAAGTCTAACTGACTTGGCTTTACAATCAAGAAAAGCATTTTGTCTTGATAACCAATCCATACCAAGGATGACATCAATGTCTGAAGACTTGAGGGCTATGAGTGAAGCAAGGAATACTAAACCCTCATTTGCAATTTGATTGCCATGGCTTACTCTATTAGTTTGCCACTTGGAACCAGGAGTTTGAATAATCATTGGGGTGAACATTTCATCAAAGGATATCTCATGCCGAAGTGCATAACTCTCCGACATGAATGAGTGAGATGCTCCTGGATCGAAAAGGACAGAAGTGGGAACAAAATTGACTGGGAGCGTACCAAGAATGACGTCAGAAGTACCATCAGTTTCCTCAGCTGAGATTTGGTTCACACGTCCAAGATTTTCTGAGGTGGATGGCTTGGCCGTGGAAACCTTCGGGGGTGGCTTGGCACGAACATTGGGGTTCCCTTTGGCATGGGGTGGAGCATTTTGATTGACGGGGCACTCACGAGAATAGTGACCAGGATGGCCACATCTGAAACAGGATCCAAAGATAGTGCGGGGAGCTGGGTTGTTTGGTGGAGCTGGTGGACGAGGCGACACAAGTGATGGCCTCGGTGGGTTGTTTTGGTGGATCAAACTGTTAGGAATCCAGATCATGCGCTTCTGAGGGCGTGAACTGGAAGAAGGGGCAAGCTCAAGAGCATGCTTGCGAGAATTCTCGAAAACTTCATTGCCATGCTCAGCTCTGAAGGATCTGTTGACTAAATCCTCAAAGGTGGCAAACTCAAGGAGGTTGAGATCATGACGAAGGATGGGGCTAAGTCCCTTGCGGAACCTTGCCTGCTTTCTGGCATCGGTGGTGATCTCATCTTGGGCATAACGAGCAAGACGGTTGAATTCCCTCACATACTCATGAATGGACATCTCTCCTTGATTCAGATTGCAGAACTCTTCCTTCTTGCGCTCCATCAACTCATCCAGAATGTGGTACCCTCGAAAGGAAACACAGAACTCCTGCCAAGTCACTACGTGACCATCTGGCTGCATTGCAACGTAGTTCTCCCACCACTAAAGAGCAGCACCTTCCAAGAAGTATACCGCGAAAATAACTCGGTCATCGGGAGAAACATGTGCTGTATCAAGCTTACGCTCGATTGAACGGAGCCAATCATCAGCTTCGAGGGGCTCAGAAGAACATCGGAATACCGGTGGCTTGAGGAAGATGAAGTCCTGAATGCTGACCACCACATTACGATGGTGGGCGGTATTCTGCTCGATGAATTCTAGAAGGCGTGTTTGATGACGTCCATTCCGCTCAGCTTCCATCATGATTTCCGCCGCAGAAGGCGGTGGTGGAGGTTCATCATCATTTCGATTTTGATCACGGTCTCGATTCCGAAGAACAACACTACGAGTTCCAGCTGACATCCCGTGTGATAAAAAATCAACAATCAGAACAGGTTGTACGATGGAGGCAAGGATAAAAGGACATGATTTAGGCGGAAAGATAAAATTGCGAAGGCAATGACTCAAAGAAACACGGAACAAATCCGGCAGCATAACGGCTACACTGGGATGGAAAATGAAACAATCCTTGAAGAAATTGGACAGAACATCTTCAAGGAACTCAAAACACGGAGACTCTGGACAACCACAACAATCCTACGGCTACAAGGAGGCAATCAACGAGATGTTCTAGTCAGACATAGATGAGCCTAGTCCTATCTTCCCATAGAAAAGGTAAGGGTGACTCAGAACTCAGAACGATGAAGGTAAGGAGAAAAATAAGCCTTACGTTGTTCCCTTATATACCCAGAGTAACTATATAACTATAGAAGGCTAGACTCAACTTCGGCCAAGGCTGATAATCCTACAGTCAGTCCTGCTCTGATACCAAGTCTGTCGGGACCCGGGGTTAGCGTATGCAAGTCCCGCTACGACATAGTCATATGGAGAGCCGAGAACCGTACCCACTTGTCTAAGCAGACAAGGCCAAGCACAGAACGTTCTCGGAAAGCATCGTACGCGAGGGGCATCCCATCCAGGCCGGATGATCATCTGAGATGGGTCCTCATCGTCCGCACACAAGTCTAATGATATGAGTGATGAACTCCCATATTCGCAGACAAGTCGCCTCAACCATACTATCGACTATCTCATAACTCTTACATAGACTTACTACAGCCCGATCACTTAGTCGGGGTCTAGGGCGGGCTCGATCATACATCAAAGTGTGCACATGACAGAATCACGAGCAATCGCATCGCGATGCCCCAAGCTGCGCACATCTAAGGGCCACTTGGTGTATAAAAGACCGCCAGCCAGATCACAACTAAGGTATCGAAAACCCATACGAAGACATGCATGTTATAATCATACACGCAACACACATGTCCAGTATGAACAGCAGCTATCATTGCAATTCTCTACAAAGTATACAACTTTATTGATAACTCTTACAGAGTGCACACAGAGATCACAAGCATGTGATCCAACATTACAACAAACAAGCGCAAGGAAAGTAGGTCTGAGTACAGACAAGTTTAACAAATGGTTTATAGAAGCCTTATCTATAAACAATCCCTTCCATGAGGGAGCCAGTCGTCTGACTGGGACTACACTAGCTTGATCTTCAGTCGTTGAGCTCGATGAAGAATTCACCTTCGGGTCAGTGGGTTCATCTAAAACATAGAATAAGCAAACGTGAGTACAAATTCGTACTCAGAAAGACTTACGTAGGAACTATACTACTCATGCACATGTATCAATGTAAAGGAAGATGGGGTTTCACTTGCAGAAGTGCCAGCTTTGACTTGGCTAGTCCTGAACTACGAGTACCAGACTTGACGTAAGAAGCGTACACGAGTCCACTACATCTCCAACCAATTACACCACTATGGTGCCTTCCTCGACTTCCCCACGAGAAAGCACGCCATAGCACTCACACTTATCTTGGTAAGTTTTATAAGTATCCAGTTCAAGTTATCTAATAATCAAGCTAAGCTTTCCAAGCAGTCCTTAACCGCGGACGCGGCTATTCGAATAGTTTTGTTAACCCTGCAGGGGTGTACTGCTACACACACGTGTCATTAGTTACCGCCTTTTGCGTGTCACCGTTCAAGAGGTGACAGTGAGGATGCCACCACAACACTTCGCCCACAGCTCCGTTCAAATCCAGAGAGTCGCCTATCTGAGGGGGATCCGTATGGAAGTCCGGCCGAGGTTCCAATATAGCCTCAAACGATGTGTGCAGGGTCCCAAGCCGGTCTTGAAAAGCCGTTCATCCACTTCGCAGACCGTGCCACAGCCCTACCAGAACTCCGAACTACTGCGAATTCTGGGGTTCGAACGGGGTGAGGTACTAGGATGAGAGGGGTCAGTGAGCCCAATGTGTGGTTGTACTCTTCTTCTTGGATCACCACACAAGAACTCGGAATTAAGGCGGTGTTCAACGAGACAACCCACTGTGTACTCCTACACAGCCTCTCATCGTTCACCTTGTATTAGGGTAGATTCACCAACACAGTTTCACTTTCATCAACACCATGTTCACTAGCATCCCGACTCACAAAAGAGTAACCTCATTGTAATTCTAAGCATGCAATAAGCAGTAAAAGTTGCAGGGGCCACATGATATCAACCAACTCCTACATCTGCTAGGATTGTGGTTTGCTTACTACTGTGACAAGATGATAGGTCATGCAAAGGATATGGGTTCAACTATGCGGTAGAAACGTTATCATGGTAATCATCCTATACAATGCATAAGCGAGACATGAGAGGGAAGTGGGATTTTTTCGACATGATCAATGGGGGGTTGCTTGCCTTCCTGACAAGGTTCAGTATCGGGGTCTTCAACGAAGGGGGTGAACTCGGGTTCCGGCTCCACTTCTATCAGCAACATGACAATCATAGGATCAACATAATGTACAATGCACAATCACATGAATAAGATTGTAATGGTGAAGTTCAAGGTTGCATTGTGTGGACAATTCTATTTAAAAGGAGTATATTGCAATTGAATTGCAAATTCAAACTCCATTTGATTTATCGATGAATTTCAAATGCATTTGAATGCATGGAAGTTCATTTGAAAAGGTTGAGCATGAAGTGATGTGGTATAGTTGAGGTAATGTCTCTGATGTGGGGGGGGTGAAACCATTTAAAAGAAGTGTGTTGCAAAATCATTTGCAAATTCACTCCAAATTTGAATTCAAATTAAATGCATATGGATATTTGCCACTGTTCACCCATTTTAAAATGGTCAAACATGAAAACAAAGTCCATATTCAGAATCCTTGCATTTTTCTGATAATTTTAGACATATTATTTGGCCAATTTGGAGTTAATATGAATTTTCTATGATTTATTGAAGTTTAAAAGATTTTCTGTGTTTTTGTGATTTCTTTTTAATCTGGAAATTGTTTATTGCGTCAGCATGATGTCATTGTGACGTCAGGGGGGCTGACTGCTGGGACCCACCTGTCTGTCTTTGTACTATTAATTAAAATGATTTAACTTAAATTAGATTAACATGGGGGGATTAAGCAGGCTGGGCCCACAGGTCAGTGTGACTGGGGGGTGGGGCCAAGGTGATTAGCACTAGATTAGGGAACTAATGGAGGTTCGCCGGCGCCGGACTTCCTGTAGATGGCCGGAGTTCATCGGGGCAGCGATTCAGGCCACGGGAGATCAAAAGGAGGGCACCGTCACGTAGCCTGTGCTGCCGCGCGTCCAGTGGACCCATTGGGGGCTCACTGGCGTGCTCTAGAGCAAGAGCAACAGCCATGGCGGCGGCCGGGCTCGGGCATCGGCGAGATCTCGCTACAGAACGCGAGAGGAGGAAGGGATCAAGGCAAAATGGTCGCAAGCCCACCCTAGACGTGATGACGAACTCGACGGGGGCGAAGGGTGGCCGGAGGAGGGGGAATCGCTCGTCGGAGTAGCTTCGGCTGGCGAGAAGAATTTGGACGCGGGCGTCAACTCCACTGGACCTTGGCTCAAATTGAGACGGCGGCTAGACGAAGACGACCTCGAGGAGCTCCATGGATATGCTGGCTTGAGCTTGCTCGGCCAGTGGCCGCGTCGGGGCACGAAGGCGTTCTGCTAGGGTTTCGGGCGGCACGGGAAAAGCGAGAAAGAAGAGGGGAGATGACGCGCTGCGAGGGGGAAAGTGATGCGGGTCGACGTGGGCTTCTCTTGGCGTAGAGAAGAGGACACGGGGAAGCAGGAGGTGGCCAGGCATCGCCGGCAAGCTCGCCACGGCGACAGCAGCCTGGCTGGCGCGAGGAAGAAGACAGGCCTGCCCCTGGGCTGGGCTGCCTCGGTAAGTTGGGCCTTTTTGCCAGGTAAGCCTTTTTCTATTTTCTGTTTCCTTTTCTTTTCTGTAATTGATTTGTCTTAGCTAAATTAAATAGCTAGACATTTTATAACATGCTGAAACTTTCTATGTGGCTTCAAAAAATACTACGCTAGCCACTTGTAAAGTTTGAACATTTTTAAAATTCAAATAATTTGAACTTTAATTCACATAGGGGTTTAAATTTAAATCCATGCTCCTGTTTGAATATTTGAAAAAATCTATGAGCATGGGTTTGAATCCAAATCACTTTATATGTGATCACACTCATTTATGAGACTTTTCAAAATTACAAAAGGAATTTTTGGAGCAACTTTTTATCTGGCCATTTGAATTAATTCATCTGGGGGGTGTTCTCTCTCCCATTTTGATTTCTTTTGAAATTTTTATCATGATGCAAAGGGACTTGCTATTCCTAGCACATACCTAGCTTGGGGTTGTGACAGGGTAGTCAGGATCTTGAAGAGGGATAGGCAGGCTGAGTTCACCTCGACGAAAATTATCATTGATCGCCGCCTGCAAGAGATCAACGACCAAGACAAAAATTAACGGGGACAGAGGATCCCCCTGACGAACACCACGCTTGCAATGGAATTGTCTCCCCGGGGTACCGTTAAGCAAAAACCGAAGAGGTGTCAGAAGAGAATAGAGAATTAATCCAACCCAGCCAACGTTCATCAAAGCCCATGCAGCGCTGGTACGTCCAAAACGTATCTATAATTTCTGCTTGCTCCATGCATGTTTTGTGTGATATTTCTATGATCTAGATACACTTTCATACACTTTTGATCATAATTGGACTAACCTATTAACTCAGTGCACCTCAGTGCCAGTTCCTGTTTTCTGCTGTTTTTCTATTTCAGTTTTCCTCCATATAAAAAGTGCCAGAAAAATTCGGGAAAATTCAGATAAAAAATCAGCATGGAGGAAGCTTCGCGAAGAGCCCGGGAGGGGCCAGAGGGGAGCCAGGGGGCCCAGGCGGCCACCCGGCGCGGCCCCACCCCTGGCCGCGCCAGGGGGGCGCCTGGGGCCCCTGGTCCACCTCTGGCTGCCCCCTTCGCCTATTTATCCCCCGTCATGGGAAAACTCCAGAAGAAGAACCCTATTCCGCGAACTCGCCTCTGTTCCGCCGTCGCCGCGCTTCCGAAGATCGGGAGCACCAGAAGACCTCTTCCCGGCACCCTGCCGGAGGGAGGATTGACCTCCGTGAGTCTCCTCTCCACCATGGATGCTCCCCGAATGTCTCGTGAGTAGTTTTCCTTGGACCGTGGGTCCGTGATCAGTAGCTATGTGATGTTCTCCTCCCCTCTTTGATCTTCATTGTTTAGACCTCGTGAGATGCCCTACATGATCGAGACACTTTTGTAATATTTCTGCAATTGCTATGTTGAGTTTGATCGGATCTGATGGATTATGAGATTATGTTCAGATTGTGATAGAGTAATATATTTGGTTTCTATCTTTTATATTTTTGTTCCTAAGTAATTCTTGCATGTTCTCCGTTGTTGTTTATTGCTTTGGCCAAGTAGTAGGTAGTGTCTCCAAGAGGGAGCGTTGTGCTAGATTGTGGGTTCATGCCCCCCCCCCCGATGACATGCTTGAGTGACAGAAACATGAGTCTAGGGGATGTGTTGTTGCCACAAGGGGTAAAACAACGGTGCTTGTAACCGCGGTTACAAGGATTTTTTACTTTACGCAGAGTTCTTTTTAATGCAGTTGTCTGTTGCTTTGGGTTTACACTTTGGGTGGGGCTCGCAACTTAATACCAGCGAGATGTTCTGGATAGATATCTCAAGGTGGATGATTAGTAGTAGATGCAGTTGGATTTCGGTCTACTTACTTTGGCGTACTGCCCGTGCTTTTGAACCTCTTCCTTTCTTTTTGTAGCATAGTTAGCATTGCGGTGCGTTCATAATCCTGTCAATTGCCTTTCTGTAATTTGTTTACCTCGCATAGCAATTTTATCGTCTTTTGGGAGAGAGACATCACTAGTGAACATCACGTATCCCGGTCCATATCCTTATTATTGTTTCCACGCTATATTTACTTTACTGCTTTTTACTTTCAAGTTGCTATCATTATCCCTTGCGTTTATCCTTTGTGAACAACAAGACCGGAGAGATTGACAACCTCTCTGAACTTCGTTGGGAACAAAGTTATCTGTGTCTGTGTGCAGGTCCACGTCAGTTGCGCCACTGACACCTACTTATCATCTCCGGAGTCCTACTGGAGACAAATCTTGGTATCTTCACCGAGGGAAACTCGCTGCTGTACTGCATCACGCCTTCCACTTGGGGCCTACCAACGAAGGGCGAGAAGCCATCAAGTGAATTTCTGGCGCCGTTGCCGGGGACTCCGAGTGCTAAGATAGGGGAGTTGCACACTACCCTTTACCTTTGTTTTTTAGTCTTGTTAGTTTATCTTTCAGTTTTTATCTTTGTGTCTTTTATCAAAAACTACAAAAAAATCTGCCACACTTGCTGCTACTATGGGTTCCACTGAAAACACCAAGTTGTGTGAATTCACTAGTCACAACAACCAAGACTTTATATGCACTCCCATTGCCACACCTGCCACTTCAGCTACCTCTTATGAAATTAAACCTGCTTTGCTAAACCTTGTTATGAGAGATCAATTCTCTGGTGCAGGAGATGATGCTACTTTACACTTGAATAATTTTGTTGAATTATGTGATATGCAAAAGTATAAAGAAGTAGAAGGTGATGTTGTTAAGCTCAAGCTCTTTCCTTTCTCTTTAAGGGGAGATGCTAAAATCTGGTTTCAATCTTTGCCTAGGAATAGCATAGATTCTTGGGATAAGTGCAAATATGCTTTTATAGGGAAGTACTACCCTCCTGCTAAGATTATCCAATTGAGGAGTAACATTATGAATTTTAAGCAATTGGATAATGAACACGTTGCCCAAGCTTGGGAATGAATGAAATCTTATGTCAAGAAATGTCCTACACATGGTTTGACTACTTGGATGGTTATCCAGACTTTTTATGCAGGCTTGAACTTTACCTCGCGGAACCTGTTAGATTCGGCCGCGGGAGGAACCTTTATTTCAACTACACTTGGTGCTGCCACAAAGCTTCTCGATGAGATGATGACCAGTTATTCCCAATGGCACACCGAACGCGCTCCAACAGGTAGGAAGGTAAATTCTGTCGAGGAAATTACCTCCCTCAATGAAAAAGTTGACTTAATTATGTCTCTACTTACCAAGCAACCCTCTATTGATCCTCATGATGTTCCTTTGAATTCTTTGGTTGCTCAAGAACAAGTAGATGTGAACTTTATTGCTAGAAACAACTTCAACAACAATGCTTATAGGGGAAATTTTGCTAGTAATCCTAGACCGTTTCCATCCAACTATGGGAACAACAACACCTACCCTAGCAACAAGAACCCCTCTTCTGAATTAGAAAGCATGCTTAGAGACTTTATCACTACCCAAAAAGCCTTCAACAAAAATGTAGAAGAGAAATTATCTAAAATAGATAATCTCTCTTTGAAGGTAGAAAGCTTAGCCCTTGATATTGAGATGCTCAAAATTAAAACCTCTCCCCTTGAGGAGAACAAGGCCACTCCTATAAATGCTATCCAGTTACAAATCAATGAAAACATTAGGATGATGGGTAAACTTAAAGAAAGATGGGCTAGAGAAAAAGAGGAAGAGGATAGAATTAAGAGCCATCCTACACACCACACAGTTTCCACTATCCAAATTGTTGAGGACACTCAAACTATTAGCACCCAATGCACTCCTAGTCCCGTTGGACCTATTAATGGTGATGTTAATACCTCAACCATAGAGAAAGAAACTCCTATGAACATAGAGGGTTTCAAACAAGTGAGCCTAGATGACACTACTACCACCTTTGATAGTAGTGATATTGATTTTGATAGTTGTACCCTCTCAGAAGTTATTAGCTTACTACACAAAATGTCTAGGGACCCCCACACTAGCACACTTAATCTTGCCTTCACGGAGCATATCACAAATGCTCTCATCAAAGCTAGGGAGGAGAAGCTTAGAGAAGCCTCCATACCTAGGAAGCTAGATGATGGTTGGGACCCTATGATCAAAATTAAAGTGAATAACTTCTCTTGCTATGCTTTATGTGATGTTGGAGCTAGTACCTCCGTTATGCCCAAAAGAATATTTGATATGTTTGAATTGAAGCCTTTTGAGCCTTGTTCTTTTGGTGTTCGTCTTGTTGATTCTTCCATAACGAATCCTTTGGGGAAGATCGACGATGTTCTTATCATTGTCAATGACAACTATGTTCCCGTTGATTTTATTGTTATGGATATAGAGTGTGAACCTTTGTGTCCAATTATTTTTGGACGTCCTTTTCTTCGCACCGTTGGTGCGGTTATTGACATGAAAGAGGGGAATATAAAATTCCAATTCCCATTCAAAAAGGGATGGAACACTTCCCTAGAAAGAAAATCAAGTTACCTTTTGAGTCCGTTACACGGGCTAGTTATTCTCTTTCTCTTGATAAAACTTGATTCTTCTTTTTGCATCATGCCTAGCTAATGGCTTTAAAGAAGCGCTTTCGGGAGGCAGCCCGCAACGAATTTAGGTTTTTATTTTTGCTTTTGTTGTGTCTTGATGTTTGTTACTACTGTAGAAACATCATTGTATCTTTATTTTTCAACTTTGTGCCAAGTTATAGCCTCTTACGGCAAGGGAAGTAAAAGTTGTGACATGCTGTCCAGAAAACAGATTCTGTCCTCGTGACCAGAAAAATTCCAGAAAAATCACAGTTCATCTTTTTGAGCTGAAATGTTTACACAGTATGCTCTATACAATTACAAAACTTCCGTATGTTCTGAGTTTTTTTATTTGAGTTGCAGAAGTGCCCCTAAAAAATTCTTTACTATCTGATGTTCTGTTTTTCACAGATTCTGCCACGTTTTGTCTTTCCTAACTTTTGCAAACCTTAAGCTTGCTTTTTCTTTGCAAAAACTTTTTGGCACTCTTGAGAAACAGTAGCTCTTCAATAATATCTTTATATCCAGTGGAGAAAAAATATTTTATTAAGGGTACTAACCTCTCTAATCAGCTTATGATGAGTTATGTATGAAGGGGGTTTTCAAGTGCGCGATGGAAGATGATGAAAGAAGATCCAGGAGTGTCAAGCGCTCAAGCTTGGGGATGCCCCCCATGCATCCCCAATAAATATTCAAGGAGACTCAAGCATCTAAGCTTGGGGATGCCCCCTTGCATCCCCTTCTCCATCAACAATCATCAGTTCGTCCTTCGTCTCACTATATTTTTATCACTTCCATGTGTTATGTGCTATGCTTGGAGCGTGTCGCTCTTAGGTTTTGTTTTTAGTTTTCTTTAGCCTTGCTTGCTGTTCATAACAAGTTAGATCCTGTCTTACTTTGTGTGGGAGAGAAACACGCTCCACTTTCAAAATTTAGAACACATCATAGGATTCTTCATGCCTATCTTTTTGCTGTTGTGTGTTCTTTATCTTTTCATAGCTACTGCCATGTTTAGTTTTAGTTTGTCTTTAGCAAGAGCCTTGGCTTTTGTTTAGTTTGTTGCTGTAACTCTTTTTTAGTTTTCATGATTATCTTGTTAAAGAGAGTTGGTTGTTGCACTGAGTTGTGTCTCGTCTTGAAAGTAGGTAATTGAGGTTGCTATTTAATTCTAGTAGTAGCTTGCAATAGTTTTGAGGTATTGATGTGAGTAATGTTTGAACTTTTGGTGTCAAGAGCTCTTGCCTATTAGTGATAGGTGTCGTATTTTGGGCAATCCGTGTTTATTTTCAGAACCTACAAAAACTAGTTGAGAACTCTAGCTACTAGATGGTTCACTACTCTTCTGAGGGGTCAAATATCAGAGAACACTCACGTACCATGAGTCGAGGATGCGCAAGGATAACCAAACCCCCATACACTCCTCCTCGGGGTACTTGTCTCTTTGTGAACCTCCTTATTAGATTGAGAGTTACCGATAATAAGTGCATGAGTTCTTCGGACTAATGTAAGTATTGAGAGTTGACACTTCCACCTTCCCATATTTTGCTAGCCTCTCCCGTGCCGTGCATTGCATTCTTCTCAGTCCGAGAGTTGATGTCCACCTTCGCCGGTACATCCAAAACCTTGGCATGATATGCTCTATCATCATAAGCCTCCTTATATCTTTCCTCAAAACAGCCACCATACCTACCTATCAAGGCACTTCCATAGCCTTTCCGAGTTACATTGCCATGCAACATCCACCTCTTCATGACTTGATCTTCATGTCATACATGTTCCTGCTACACTGGCAGCGACATACCTTGCATACATCATGATAGTTACATCTTCTTTATGATTTTCAGTACCTTGTAAAGTGTGAAAGATCTCCTTTACCTTCTTGTAAAATATAGTGTTGCCCTTAAGTGAGGAAAAGATCCCAAAGTGGACACATTAAAATATCCCAAAGAGGACAAATGAGAGTTAAATAGAAAGAGCCATTGAGGCCACAAAAAATACAAAAAAAGAGAAAAAAGAGAAAAAGAAATAAAAAGAGAGAAAGGGGCAACACTATTATCCTTTTTGAGAGATCCACACTAGTACTTCCTTTATATCTTTGTACTCCATAGAGATGATCATTTTGCATATAGTTCCATTGGAGAGCTTCTTAGCTCGTATGTGCATCCTTTGCATGGCAATCCCTACTCCTCACATCATATCTATCATTTGGCATCTCTTGCCTATGATTGTCCTTATTGATGTGAGCCTTTCTCATCCTTTTTGTCTTCCTCCTCCACCATATTTCTCTCTTTGCAATCCTAAGTGTCAACTCCCGTGCTTACGCTCATCCATTGCATGAGTGCTCAAAGTATCGAAAAGGAGTGAATCAAATTGACTTGTACCTGGCTAGTGGTCTGGGGACGAGTCAAGATAAGATTCCAAAGAAGACCAAGTGTGAAACTTTAGTAGATTGAGTTCTCAACACAAAAATAATTTTTCTCGTATTCCCTATCCCCCTTCTTGCACGCAAACACCATTTGGAGACATTCGAGTCACGGACAGCGAGAGCTCTTGCACCTTTTGTTCTTTTGTTACTTGTTTCAATGCTAATATAGACTTGCATGTTATGACTTGATTTGAATCTCTAACCTTGATTATTTTACTTTTCAAAGTTCTTTTATGGTTGCTAGCATGTCACCACAGAAATTATGTTGTTATCATTTACCTACTCGAGGACGAGCAGGAATTAAGCTTGGGGATGTTGATACGTCCAAAACGTATCTATAATTTCTGCTTGCTCCATGCATGTTTTGTGTGATATTGCTATGATCTAGATATACTTTCATACGCTTTTGATCATAATTGGACTAACCTATTAACTCAGTGCACCTAAGTGGCAGTTCCTGTTTTCTGCTGTTTTTCT
This sequence comes from Bromus sterilis, assembly GCA_950022295.1. NCBI lineage: Eukaryota > Viridiplantae > Streptophyta > Magnoliopsida > Poales > Poaceae > Bromus > Bromus sterilis. The sequence goes on from OX465596.1 coordinate 16,420,865, forward strand.
ATTTCAGTTTTCCCCCATATATAAAGTGCTAGAAAAATTCGGGAAAATTCAGATAAAAAATCAGCGTGGAGGAAGCTTCGCGAAGAGCCCGGGAGGGGCCAGAGGGGAGCCAGGGGGACCAGGCGGCCACCCGGCGCGGCCCCACCCCTGGCCGCGCCAGGGGGGCGCCTGGGGCCCCTGGTCCGCCTCTGGCTGCCCCCCTTCGCCTATTTATCCCCCGTCACGGGAAAACTCTAGAAGAAGAACCCTATTCCGCGAACTCGCCTCTGTTCCGCCGCCGCCGCGCTTCCGAAGATCGGGAGCACCAGAAGACCTCTTCCCGGCACCCTGCCGGAGGTAGGATTGACCTCCGGGAGTCTCCTCTCCACCATGGATGCTCCCCGGATGTCTCGTGAGTAGTTTTCCTTGGACCATGGGTCCGTGATCAGTAGCTATGTGATGTTGTCGTCCCCTCTTTGATCTTCATTGTTTAGACCTCGTGAGCTGCCCTACATGATCGAGGCACTTTTTTAATATTTCTGCAATTGCTATGTTGAGTTTGATCGGATCTGATGGATTATGAGATTATGTTCAGATTGTGATAGAGTAATATATTTGGTTTCTATCTTTTATATTTTTGTTCCTAAGTAATTATTGCATGTTCTCCGTTGCTGTTTATTGCATTGGCCAAGTAGTAGGTAGTGACTCCAAGAGGGAGCGTTGTGCTAGATTGTGGGTTCATGCCCCCCCCCCCCCCCGATGACATGCTTGAGTGACAGAAACATGAGTCTAGGGGATGTGTTGTTGCCACAAGGGGGAAAACAATGGTGCTTGTAACCGCGGTTACAAGGATTGTTTACTTTACGCAGAGTTCTTTTTAATGCAGTTGTCTGTTGCTTTGGGTTTACACTTTGGGTGGGGCTCGCAACTTAATACCAGCGAGATGTTCTGGATAGATATCTCAAGGTGGATGATTAGTAGTAGATGCAGTTGGATTTCGGTCTACTTACTTTGGCGTACTGCCCGTGCTTTTGAACCTCTTCCTTTCTTTTGTAGCATAGTTAGCATTGCGGTGCGTTCATAATCCTGTCAATTGTCTTTCTGTAATTTGTTTACCTCGCATAGCATTTTTATTGTCTTTTGGGAGAGAGACATCACTAGCGAACATCACGTATCCCGGTCCATATCCTTATTATTGTTTCCACGCTATATTTACTTTACTGCTTTTTACTTTCAAGTTTCTATCATTATCCCTTGTGTTTATCCTTTGTGAACAACAAGACCGGAGAGATTGAAAACCTCTCTGAACTTCGTTGGGAACAAAGTTATCTGTGTCTGTGTGCAGGTCCACGTCAGTTGCGCCACTGACACCTACTTATCATCTCCGGAGTCCTACTGGAGACAAACCTTGGTATCTTCACCGAGGGAAACTCGTTGTTGTACTGCATCACGCCTTCCACTTGGGGCCTACCAACGAAGGGCGAGAAGCCATCAAGCGCATGATTTCAACCATAGGTGCATGCTCAATAGTATCGAAGGCTTTAGCAAAATCTAATTTGAGGATAACCGCGCTTCGACCAGAGGCTTGACAGAGATGGAGATACTCGAACGCCCAGGCGAGGCAATCCTGGATGGAACGACCTCGCAAGAATCCATATTGGTTCCTATGTATGATTTTGAGGATCACTTTTTGTAACCGGTTAGCCAAAAGCTTCGTAATGATTTTCAGACAACAATTCAAAAGAGTAATCGGGCGATAGTCATTTGCAGTTTCTGGGGACTGAATTTTCGGAATGAGCGCAATGAGACCACTATTCAGACTCTCAAGATCCAGCCGCCCATCATAAAAATCAAAGCACAGATTATAGAAGTCATCTTTGATCAGATGCCAACAGGTTTTAAGGAATGTACCATTGAAACCATCCGGGCCTGGAGCTCGATCACCTGGCATTTTACTAACCACCTCATCGATTTCAAACTTAGTGAAAGGCACCGATAAACCCTCCAAACCATCAACCCTTTTGATGATAGATCGCAAGTCGAGAATTACATTTTTAGGATCTGATTGTCCAAGTCGAGATTTATACGTATGAAATAAAATAGATTCCTTGCCGACATGGTCAGTGACAATAGAGCCATCCTCCAGCCGAAGGGAGGCCACCGAATTTCTCCTATATATTTCCGTAGCCAAGCGATGAAAAAACTTTGTATTACCGTCCCCGTACTTGAAGAATCTAACAGTACATCTTCGCTTCTAGTAGAGTTTCTTACATTCAAGCATGGAGAGCAAATGTTTTTTCAGAATTACCCGAAAGTTCCATTCAGGATCCGAAAGAGGACGATTTTCCTCCAGAAGACCAAGATCAGCAAGAACATTATTAGAATTCTCAATATATGTAGAGAACTGAGAGGAGCCACTACTCTATTTCTTCAACTCATATCTAAGGCACTTCAGTTTTTTACAGAGTAAAGCTGCCGAATTAGGGGCATGATGATATTTACTTCAGACGTTACTCACAATATCAAAGAAACCTGGTCGCTGAATCCAATAATCCTCAAAACGAAAAACAGAGGCTTTAGGAATGTGTGTCTGAATGCTAACATAGCAAGGAACATGATCAGAAACTGGTTTGCCCAAAGGTAGGAACACAGTGGTTGGAAACTTGACAGCCCAATTCAGGGAGGTGAAATGCCAATCCAGTTGTTCGAGGAGGGGACGGTTTTTCATATTACTCCAAGTAAACGAGAGCCCCTTGATTGGTAACTCAACCAGAGCTTGAGAACGGATAAAGTCATTGAAAGTAAGCATATCAGTAGAATTACCCATACCCTTGTTTCTATTATCCGGTGCCCGAATATAGTTAAAATCACCCACTAAGAGCCAATCTTCACCAACCGGAATGTCTAGATCAAACAACCAATTAGTAAAATCCGTTCTACCAGCACCATTACAATGCCCATAGATATTAACTAATGTCCACGAATCACCCGACTGAGAGGAGAAGAAACGTACAGCTAACGCAAAAGGCTCAACGAAAAGAATAGTGCCCGAAAAAACCGAGCTCATCCAAATGATACAAATGCCCCCTGAATTACCAATAGAAGGCACAAACTCAAATTTATCAAATTTCCTTGGACAACATAGCCTAATAAACTCAAGATCAATAGATTCTCGTTTAGTTTCTTGAAGACAGATAATAGAGCAACCACTAGACTCAATTGCATTATTAATAGCTAATTGTTTATCACTGGAATTAACACCCCTAATGTTCCAACATAGAACATTCCAGCATTTATTTCTTGACATATAGAAGAAAATTACTCCGCAGACTTGGACCTCTTCTGACGAGCATTAAGCTTGTCAGCACTAAGATCATCCAAAGGAATACCACACACACATGAGCCAATAAGTTGTATGGTGCGGATAGGAGTGTGTGGGGCAAGATTTGCAGGGTCCGACATAGCCACTTGAAGACCATTGGAAGGATCAGTAGCATTGGAGCTAGCTATGATAGAAGGGTCCTGACGCTGGTTCACTTTAGATTTCACAGGCTTGATGTCAGCAACAGCAGGGGCCTTGAATCCGTCATACCTAGTGGTGCGAGTGCTGCGGCGAAGAGTAGCAGTGTCAATCACCGACTTCTCACGGGACACAATTTGCTGGATTCTGTTACCAATTGGGATATGTTCAGTCTGCTGTTCGGACCCAACTTCAGAGAGATCCAGGAGCTGGGCGGGAGCAGTCACATTCAAATTTTCAACAGGCGCCCGAACCACATCCTGGGCAGTACCATACTCGACGCTAGTCTCTTCACTGAGAACAACAAAAGGCGCCCAGGCCGCCTGAGGAATGGATATAGGTTCCATCAGAGGCATAATCGGAGTGCACAGAGAAAAACATGGATGGGTCCTAATTTGCCTACTATTTATTCCCGTGACGAGAAAACCTCCCCCCCTCTGGTGCCCTACTTTGCCTCCTATTTATTCCCGTGACGAGAAAACCCCAGAACAGAAGTCGTTTTCCCAATTCTCGTCGCGGAGCCGCCGCCACCCTCTGTTCTTCTCCGGGAGGGCTAATCTGGAGGCTGTTTTGGCCTCCGGTGAGGGGAGATCATCACCATCGTCATCATCATCACCACTCCATCCTCCCTCCATGACTTCTTCTTCCATGTGTGAGTAATTCCCTGTTGTAGGCAAAGGGGATGGTAGGGATTGGATGAGCTAGATCATGTAATCGTTTATCAGATTGTTGGGGGCATGTTGCCTATCATCTAGATTGGTGTTTATCATCTTTGCTTTAAGTTGTTGCTCTTAATGCTTGTCACTTTGGGCCCGAGTGCCATATTTTCAGATCTGAACCCTATGTGTTTGCATGAATATATTTGTGTTCTTGATCCTATCTATGAGTTGTATGCACCTGTTATAGTCCGGAACCGGCGATCCCAAAGGTGACAGCTTGGGACACCAAAGGGGATGGACTATAGTTTGAGGATTCCTTGTATCCATTGTTTGTTAATGCTTTGTGCCGGTGCTCTTTGACAGGAGCACCTTAATCTCCATAAGTTCCTTTTGGCCCCGTTCGTAGTGGGATGGTAGGACAAAAGATGTTGTGCAAGTTCTTATTGCAAGCACGTACAACTACCTGTGGGCTACATGCCTAATGTTTGATATATGCCTAGATGATCATTGCTTTTCTGTGTGCCTTGCCCCAAGTTAAATACTCCCTCCGATCCTAAAAAAGTGTCGCGAGTTACACTATAAGTTATAACTATCCTAATTGTTTTTTCAAGACACTTTTTTAGGATCAGAGGGAGTACATGATGTATCTCATCCATGCAGCACCCAACCATCCATCTCCCTAGCCTACAGTGTTTTTAATTCTGCTGGTTACTAGTTGTTTGCTTTCGCTGTTTTACCGCCACTATTTCCGTTGCCACCATCACTTTCATATCGCAGTTACTATTAATATCTTGTTGCAAGTAAGTGTATCTCAGGTGCGGTTGAATTGACAACTCCACTGTCAAAGCTTGTGGGTATTCTTTGGCTCCCCTTGAGTCGAATCTATAAATTGGGTTATTCTTACCCGCGAAGACTATCTCGATCCCCTGCAGTTGTGGGTTATCAAGGATGTTTTCTGGCGCCGTTGCTGGGGAGCGTAGCTTTATTCACAAGTCTACCTGAAGTATTTTAGTTGCTGCAATTTATCCGCTATGGGTAAGAAAGAAGACCCCAAGGTTCCGATCTTACCATCCCGTACAAGAAAAGGTACTGTTCTGAACACTAGTGCTACACTTGATTCACCTTCAGTTATGAGTAAGTTTACTTCACCTCCACCACATGATGCTTCTACTGAATCCGTTACTATGTACGATACTTTTGATGATGCTTCTACTACTCTTGATGATATTGGTTCACTTGGTTACGCTCTTGAGAAACAGATCGCTGCTGCAAAAAAATCTGGAATTGAAATTCCTGTTACTCGCTACCCTATTGGTGGAACTTACGATTATCCCGATTTGAGTAACCTCAAGGAGAGACTCCTTGAGTATGATTATATTATGCTTGATGATGATTTATGCAGGGAGCTAACAAAGTTTGTCGACTCTGACCCCGGTGCTATTAAGAAGCTTCTCGAAAAACACTCCCTGAAGAACAAGACTATTCCTGATCCTGAATTTGCTACATCTCCTATATGCATCAATGATCCTGATTATAATTTCTCTGTTGATCTTTCACTTATATCTATGGTTGAAGCTGACCCCTTTTATGGCAGAGAAAATGAAGATGCTATTGCACACCTGACCAAACTCACTGAGTTGGGTGGCCTGTTTACTACGGATGAAAAGATATGAAACTTTTATGTGACTAAGCTTCTTCCTTTCTGTTTGAAGGAAGGTGCTAAGGCATGGTATGATGCACTACCATGTGGTTCCATTAAGATTCCTCAAGACTTAGCTCACTCTTTAGTTGATAAGTACTTTCCTGCTCATATGCAACATGCCACTTTACAAAGAATTTATAACTTTAAAAAGTTGCAGGATGAGCACCTCCCTAAAGCTTGGGGGAGGTATTGCAGTCTGATCCAGGCTAGACCGGGACATGGAGTCCCTAAGAATGAATTAATTGATATATTATATGCTGGTCTAACTGATGAATCCAGATCATATTTGGACAGTTGTGTTGGTTGTGTTTTCAGGAAAAGAACACCGGACGATGCAGAAAAATTAATGGGAAAGATTTCCAAGAACCACGAAGATTGGTCCGTCCCTGAAACACCTCCACCACCAAAAAAGAGGGGCATGCTCGTCCTAAGCCCCGAAGATATGAAAGAAGCAAAGAATTCTATTAAAGAGAAGGGTATTAGAACTGAAGACGTGAAGAATCTACCCCCTATTGAGAAGTTGTGTGAGCCTACCACTCACCCTCCTATGGTAGAGGTACACTCTCTTTTAGATTTCAGTGCAAGTGACATCCCTCTTGGTAAACCTCCTGATCAATGTTTAGATGAGCTTGATAATTTTATTATGAAGCAAAGTCACTTTAATGAGAGGATACAAAGTCAGTTGCATGATAATTCCCTTGCTATCAAAAGTGTGCTTGATGTTCTAGGTAGAACAGTTAATGATGTTAAATGTCTTGTGAAGCATTTTCATATGGTTCAAACTCAGCTTGAACAAATTTCTAATGTGGAAAAAGATTTGCTTGCTAACAATGCCAAACAGGATATTGATACGTCCAAAACGTATCTATAATTTCTGCTTGCTCCATGCATCTTTTGTGTGATATTGCTATGATATTGATGAACTTCCATACACTTTTGATCATATTTGGACTAACCTATTAACTCAGTGCACCCCAGTGCCAGTTCCTGTTTTCTGCAGTTTTTCTATTTCAGGTTTCCCCCATATTAAAAGTGCTCCAAAAATTCGGGAAAAATCCAATACAAAATCAGCGACACGGAAGCTTCGAGAATCACCGAGGGGGGGCCAGAGGGGACCCACCAGGGCCCCCTGGCTGCCCCCTACGCCCATATAATCCTCGTGACGTGAAACCTCCGTGACGGGAACCCTTTTTCGCGATCTCTCCTCTGTTCCGCCGCCGCGCTTCCAAGATCGGGAACACCAGAAGACCTCTTCCCGGCACCCTGCCGGAGGGAGGAACCACTTCCGGGAGCTTCTCCACCACCATGGATGCTTCCCGGATGAACCGTGAGTAGTCCACCTTGGACCATGGGTCTATGATCAGTAGCGATGTGATGTTCTCCTCCCCTCTTTGTTCTTCATGGATTAGACCTCAAGAGCTGCCCTACATGATCGAGGCACATATTTAATATTTCTGCTGTTGTTATGCTGAGTTTGCTGGGATTCGATGGATTATGAGATTATGTTCAGATTGTGTTTGAGTAATATATTTGATTCTCCTCTTTTATATTTATGTTCTAGAGTAATACTTGCATGTTCTCCGTTGATGTTTATTGCTTTGGACAAGTAGTAGGTAGTGACTCCAAGAGGGAGCGTTATGCATGATTGTGGGTTCATGCCCCCCGATGACTAGCTTGAGTGACAGAAACATGAGTCTAGGGGATGTGTTGTTGCCACAAGGGAGAAAACAACGGTGCTTGTACTTGCGGGTGCAAGGATTGTTTACTTTACGCAAAGTTCTTTAATGCAGTTGTCCGTTGCTTTGAGTTTACACTTTGGGTGGGATTTGCAACTTAATACCTGATACGTCCCAAACGTATCTATAATTTCTGCTTGTGCCATGCATGTTTTGTGTGACTTTGCCATGTTTTTCTTGAACTTTCATACACTTTTGAGCATATTTGTACTAACCTATTAACTCAGTGCACCCAGTTGTCAGTTCCTGTTTTCTGCTGTTTTGTATTTCAGGTTTTCCAGCCATTAAAAGTGCTCCAAAAATTCCGGAAAATTTATATAAAAAATCAGCGTCCCAAAAGCCTCCGGAAACACCAAGGAAGGAAGGGAGGGCCACCACCAGGACTCCAGAAGGGTCCATGGCGCGGCCCAGCCCTAGGCCGCGCCAGGCACCCTCCTGGCTGCCTGGTGGCCCCTCTCGGTGCTCCCTTTGGCCCCTATTTTTACCCCCGAGGAGGAAACCCCTAATATCGAAGTACTTTTTCCAGAAGCGATTCCGATCTCCGTCGCCATCGAAAACTAGCTTCGGGGGTCACCAGGATCCTGCTCCGGCACCCTTCCGGGGAGGGCCTTGGCCCCCGGGCCCATCTTCATCGACTGTTCTTCCCCCATGATGCTTCTTGAGTAGTTCCTCCTTGGACTACAGGTTCTTGGCAGTAGCTATGTGGTATTCTCTCCCCCTAGATCTTCAATACAACGTTCTCATGAGCTTCCCTACATGATTGAGATCCATATGATGTAATTGGTGTTGTGTTTGTTGGGATCCGATGAATTGTTACCTTGTTCAGTCCTAAGAGGTTTATGAATTATTGTTGCTGCAATTTGTTGTTCTTAATGCTTGTTACTAGTGCACGAGTAGCATGATCTCAAATATGAGCACGTTATGGTTGCATGATTATAATTTTTGTTCTAGATCTTATCTACGGTTGTATGCACCTATTATAGTCCGGAACCGGCGATCCCAATGGTGACAGCTTGGGACACCAAAGGGGATGGGCTAAAATTTGAGGACCACATATGTTCATGGAGTGTTAATGCTTTGTTCCGGTGCTCCGCCGCAGGAGCACCTTAATCTCCATAAGTTCCTTAAGTGGCCCTGTTCGTAGCGGGATGGTAGGACAAAAGATGTTGTGCAAAGTTCTTATTGCAAGCACGTACAACTACATACGGAACACATGCCTACGTTTGGTTCTTAGACTAGGATGCTCTAGTTTGTTCTTTGGCTAGAGTTGGTGCAATTTTGTCAATTTCCCAACTGTAATTTGTTCACCCAACACCTTGTTATTTTGCCTAGAGAGGTACCACTAGTGAAACCTTGAACCCCAGTCCATCTTTCACCTTCTTTGCCTTCGTTGTTACTTTTACTTTCTTTACTGCTCCTACTACTTTGTTACTACTTTGTGGTGTTGGTGATTGGGGAAGTCTTAAAGGCTACACCCGTCAACACACCATTGCTACTTATATCTTGTCTAGTGCTTTTTCAGGTGTGGTTGAATTGACAACTCAACTGCTAAGGCTTATAAGTATTCTTTTGCTCCCCTTGTGTCGAATCAATAAATTGGGTTACTCTTACCCGCGAAGACTGTTGCGATCCCCTACACTTGTGGGTTATCAATACCAGCGAGATGTTCTGGATAGATATCTCAAGGTGGATGATTAGTAGGTAGATGCAGATGGATTTCGGTCTACTTGTCTTGGCGTACTGTCCATGCTTTTGAGCCTCTTCCTTTCTTTGTAGCATAGTTAGCATTGGATTGCGCACATAATCATGTCAATTGCTCAACTATAATTTTTTTACCTCGCATGGCTATTTTATCGTCTTTTGGGAGAGAGACATCACTAGTGAACATCATAGGACCCCAGTCCATATTTCCAATACTGTTTACACCCGCTATCAATTTACTGCTTTATTTACTTTTCCGTTGCTATCACTATCATTATTATCCCGTGCGTTTTATCCTTTGTAAACAACAATGCTGGAGGAATTGACAACTCCTATGTACTCGTTGGGAAGCAAAGTTATTTGTTGTGTGTGCAGGTCCAGGTGAAGTTAGCAACCTCGGTTGTAAACGGCGCCATTGTTCACTTCACCACCTTCTTGTATCTGTTGGAGTCCTATTGGTTCGACATTCAACCTTAGCATGTTCGCTAAGGGAAATTTGCCGCTACGCTACATCTCACCTTCCACTTTGGGTTAACCAACGAGGGGCGAGAAGTAAACTCTCGTAACATCAAAGCAATTTCTGGCGCCGTTGCCGGGGAACGAAGCTCAACACAAGTTTTGCCCCGTCAACTTTGGCACCAGCAAGCAATTTCTGGCGCCGTTGCCGGGGACTCCACTCTTCAAGATAGGGGAGTTGCACACTATCTTTTATCTTTGCTTTTTAGTCTTGTTAGTTTACCTTTCAGTTTTTGCTCAAGTGTCCCTTATCAAAAAAAAAGTATGTCTAGTTCCTTACTTGCCAATCAATATCTGACTTCTTTGAAACTAGATCTTATTGGCATGGAGGATTCACCGAGGATCAACAAAAGTGGTACAAGGAACACCGCTTGTCTCAAAAGGGGATACACTTATGGAAACAAATACATCAGTTGTATCAGTATGCTAGAAACTTGTGCTCAATATATAATATATCTTTTTGTGGGGATGAATCTTGTTGCTTTATGAGGCACAAACACCTTGCTTTCCAATGTGAGTACAATGATGATGAAACCTTAGCTTCTTATGCTAAGAGAAACTATGATTTTTATGATGTTGAGGAAATAGAAGAATTTGTTGCTTATAAGGGTGCCTATGAAATTACTTCTATTCTTAAAAATATTGATGAAGCCCCTTACAAATCTGAGAGTCTTGCTATACTTAACTATTGTCTGGAAAATTACGATGAAAATTATTATATTACTGATCATCTTGAGAGAATCTCTCCCCCAAAGTAAGAGACTAATGATTTGCAGGACTCTATGGAAGAAGAAATTGTTGAACCTGAAAGCTCTTTGGATGAAAAAGAGGAGGAGAGTGACGACCAAGAGGAGGAAGAATGGATCCATCCACGTCTAACTTCTAATGAGAGTAACTCTTTGACACCTACCTTATATGAGTGTTATGATCCCATGGATTCTTTTGAAATATCCCTTTTTGATGAAGTTGATGCCTTCTATGCTTATGGCCGTGATGCCACTATGGATGATGCTTACGGAGATGAACTTGCTATAGTTCCGCATGTTAAGCATGAATTTTTTTCTATTGAACCACACTTGATTGTCCTATTATCCTTTTGAAATCTCCAACTCATATTCCGGAGAACTGTGCTCTTATTAAGGCTCAATGTGATGGGATGCATTTATCTTATGTTCCTAAAGACCGTGTTAAAAACTATACACGTGTGCATGTAGGTCATGAACAACATGATTTATGTGATAGTTATATTCTTGATGTTGTTCATCATACTACTGAAAATTATTTTGAGAGAGGAAAGTTTGGTTGTAGAAACTCTCATGTTACAAAAACTCCTCTCTTTATGTTAAAAGTTTTGAATATTTTCTTGTCCCACCTTCCTATGCTTATCTCTTTTTGCTTCTTTGATTTATTTTCTTACAAGATGCCAATGCATAGGAAGTGGCTTAGGCTTAAATGTGTTTCATATTTGCTTCTTGATGCTCTCTTTTGCTTCAAATTCTTATTCTTATGAGAGCACCTTTTATAATCCTTACCTAGCTAATGGCTTTAAAGAAGCGCTTTCGGGAGGCAGCCCGCAACGAATTTAGGATTTCCTTTTTGTTTTTTCTTCTGTTTTTATTGGTCCTAATGATTCTTACTACTGTAGAAACATCATTGTATCTTTACTTTTCAAGCTTTGTGCCATTTATAGCCTCATATGACAAGGGAAGTGAAAGTTGTGACATGCTGTCCAGAAAACAGATTCTGTCCTCGTGACTACAAAAATCACAGAAAAATCCCAGTTCATCTTTTTGAGCTGAATTGTTTACACAGCATGCTCTATACAATTACGGAACTTTCGTATGTTCTGAGTTTTTTGATTTGAGTTGCATAAGTATCCCAAAAAAATTCTTTACTACCTGCTGGTCTGTTTTTCACAGATTCTGTCCTGTTTTGCCTTTCCTTCATTTTGCGAACCTTAAGCTTGCTTTTTATTTGCAAAAACTATTTGGCAATCTTGAGAAACAGTATATATTCAAGAATATATTTATTTACAGTAAGGGAAAAATTATTTTAATATGGGTACTAACCTCGCTAATCAGATTATGATGAGTTATGTATGAAGAGAGTTTTTAAGTGTGCGAGGGAAGATGATGAAAGAAGATTCAGAAGTGTCAAGCGCTCAAGCTTGGGGATGACCCCATGCATCCCCAAGAAATATTCAAGGAGACTCAAGCGTCTAATATTGGGGATGCCCCCGTGCATCCCCTTCTCCATCAACAATTATCAGTTCGTCTCTCGTTTCACTATATTTTTATCACTTCATGCGTTATGTGCTATGCTTGGAGCGTCTCGCTCTTAGGTTTTATTTTTAGTTTTCTTTAGCTTTGCTTGCTGTTAATAACAAAGTTAGAACCCAGCTTTCTTTGTGTGGGAGAGAAACACGCTCCAATTTCAAAATCTAGAACACAACAAAGGATTCTACATGCTTATCTTTGTTGTGTGTGTTCTTTATCTTTTTCATAGCTACTGTCATGTTTAGCTCTTAGTCTTCATGCTTATCTTTTTAAAGAGCTTTTGTTTAGTTTGTTTCTAGAACTCTCTTGAGTTTTCATGTTTATCTTGTTTAGAGAGTTTGCCTGTTGCACTGAGTTTTGTGTCTTGACTTGGAGTAGGTAATTGAGGTTGCTATTCTTTTTGTAGTAGTAACTTGCAATAGTTTTGAGGTATTGTTTTGAGTAATGTTTGGACTTTTGGTGTCAAGAGCTTTAGCCTTTTAGTGATAGATGTTGTATTTTCTGCAATCCATGTTTATTTTCAAAACTTACAAAATTAGTTGAGAACTTTAGCTACTAGATGGATCACTACTCTTCCGAGGGGTCGAATATTAGAGTACACTCACGTACCATGAGTCGAGGATGCGCAAGGATAACCAAACCCCCATACACTCCTCCTCGGGGTACTTGTCTCTTTGTGAAACCTCCTTATTAGATTGAGATTTACCGATAATAAGTGCATGAGTTCTTCGGACTAATGTGAGTATTCGAAAGTTGACACTTCCACCTTCCCATATTTTTCTAGCCTCTCCTGTGTCGTGCATTGCCTCCTTCTCACTCCGAGAGTTGGCGTCCACCTTCGCCGGTACATCCAAACCCTTGGCATGATACGCTATGTCATCATAAACCTCCTTATATCCTTCCTAAAAATAGCCAACATACCTACCTACCAAGGCATTTCCATAGCCTTTCCGAGATATATTGCCATGCAACATGCACCTTCTCATGACTTGATCTTCATGTCATACATGCTACTTGCTTGATCGATGAGCCGCATGCTAGTCGGGCCTTGCCCTAATCATTGCTACATGACGCGCTAGTATCATTGCATATCCTGCTACACTGGCAGAGGCATACATTTGCATACATCATGATAGTTACATCTTCTTTATGATTTGAGTACTTTTGTAAAGTGTGAAAGATCTTCTATACCTTTTGTAATATATAGAGTGTTTCCCCTAAAGTGAGGAAAATATCACAAAGAGGACAAATCAAAAGATCCCAAAGAGGACAAAATTAAAAGAACCCAAAGAGGGAAAATGAGAGAAATAGAAAGAGCCATTGAGGCAACCAAAAAATACAAAAAATAGAAAAAAAGGAGAAAAAGAAATAAAAAGAGAGAAGGAGGTACACTACTATTCCTTTTGAGAGATCCACACTCGTACTCCCTCTTATATCTTGTACTCCATAGAGATTATCATTTATGCATATAGTTATGTGGGGACCTTCACACTATAGAACTTGGCTTGTATATTCCAATGATGAGCCTCCTCAAATGAGCTCTAGGTCTTCTTGAGCAAGCAAGTTGGATGCACCCCACTAGTTCCATTAGAGAGCTTACCTTAGCTCATATGTGCATCCGTGGCAATCCCTACTCCTCACATCATAACTATCATTTGGCTTTCTCTCGCCTATGATTGTCCTCATTGATGTGAGCCTTTCTCACCTTTTTGACTTCCTCCTCCACCATATTCTCTCTTTGCCATCCTAAGTGTCAACTTTCTTGCTTATGCTCATACATTGCATGAGTGCTCAAAATGTCAAAAAGGAGTGGATCATTTTGACTTGTACCTGGCTAGTGGTCCGGGGATGAGTCAAGATAAGATTCCAAAGAAGACCAAGTGTGAAACTTTAGTAGATTGAGTTCTCAACACAAAAATACTTTTTCTCGTATATCCATATCCCTTTTCTTGCACGCAAACACCATTTGGAGACATTCGAGTCACGGACAGCGAGAGCTCTTGCACCTTTATGTTCTTATGTTGCTTGTTTCAATGCTAAATATAGACTCTTGCCTGTTATGACTTGAATTGAATTATATGCCTTGATTGCTTTACTTAAAAGTTCTTATATGATTGTTAGCATGTCACCACAGAAATTATGTTTTTATCATTTACCTACTCGAGGACGAGCAGGAATTAAGCTTGGGGATGTTGATACGTCCAAAACGTATCTATAATTTCTACTTGCTCCATGCCTCTTTTGTGTGATATTGCTATGATATTGATGAACTTCCATACACTTTTGATCATATTTGGACTAACCTATTAACTCAGTGCACCCCAGTGCCAGTTCCTGTTTTATGTTGTTTTTCTATTCCAGGTGTCCCCCATATTAAAAGTGCTCCAAAAATTCGGGAAAATCCAATAAAAAATCAGCGATACGGAAGCTTCGAGAATCACCGAGGGGGGCCCAGAGGGGACCCACCAGGGCACCAGGCGCCCTCCCGGCGCGCCCTAGGGTGGGGCCGCGCCAGGGGGCCGCCTGGACCCCTTGTGGCCCCCTCGCTTCCCCCCTTCGCCCATATAATCCTCGTGACGGGAACCCTTTTTCGCGATCTCTCCTCTGTTCCGCCGCCGCCGCGCTTCCAATATCGGGAGCACTAGAAGACCTCTTCCCGGCACCCTGCCGGAGGGAGGAACCACCTCCGGGAGCTTCTCCACCACCATGGATGCTTCCCGGATTAACCGTTAGTATTCCACCTTGGACCATGGGTCTATGATCAGTAGCTATGTGATGTTCTCCTCCCCTCTTTGTTCTTCATGGATTAGACCTCGTGAGCTTCCCTACATGATCGAGGCACATATGTAATATTTCTGTTGTTTGCTGGGATACGATGGATTATGAGATTATGTTCAGATTGTGTTTGAGTAATATATTTGATTCTCCTCTTTTATATTTATTTTCTAGATTAATTCTTGCATGTTCTCCGTTGTTGTTTATTGCTTTGGCCAAGTAGTAGGTAGTGACTCCAAGAGGGAGCGTTATGCATGATTGTGGGTTCATGCCCCCCGATGACTAGCTTGAGTGACAGAAAAATGAGTTTAGGGGATGTGTTGTTGCCACAAGGGAGAAAACAATGGTGCTTGTACTTGCGGGTGCAAGGATTGTTTACTTTACGCAAAGTTCTTTAATGCAGTTGTCTGTTGCTTTGAGTTTACACTTTGGGTGGGATTCGCAACTTAATACCAGCGAGATATTTTGGATAGATATCTCAAGGTGGATGATTAGTAGGTAGATGCAGATGGATTTCGGTCTACTTGTCTTGGCGTACTGTCCATGCTTTTGAGCCTCTTCCTTTCTTCGTAGCATAGTTAGCATTGGTTTTCGCACATAATCCTGTCAATTGCCCAACGGTAATTTGTTTACCTCGCATGGCTATTTTATCGTCCTTTGGGAGAGAGACATCACTAGTGAACATCATAGGACCCCGGTCCAATTTCCAATACTGTTTACACCCGCTATCAATTTACTGCTTTATTTACTTTTCCGTTGCTATCACTATCATTATTATTCTGTGCATTTTATCCTTTGTAAACAACAAGGCCGGAGGAATTGACAACTCCTCTGTACTCGTTGGGAAGCAAAGTTATTTGTTGTGTGTGTAGGTCCAGGTGAAGTTAGCAACCTCGGTTGTAAACGGCGCCATTGTTCACTTCACCACCTTCTTGTATCTGTTGGAATCCTATTGGTTCCACATTCAACCTTAGCATCTTCGCTAAGGGAAATTTGCCGCTACGCTACATCTCACCTTCCACTTTGGGTTAACCAACGAGGGGCGAGAAGTAAACTCTCGTAACATCAGATATACAGGCCTTCGGGATTCAAACCCGAGGTGGAACTAGCACTCAAGATCCTCTCTATCCAGAGGGGCATCCGAAGAGAATCGAGCAAGATTCTCAAATGCAGGAAGAAGAAATTGTTAGTTCTCCGAAGAAGAAGAAGAAGAAGCACAAAGAAGCTGACAGTTCCAATGATCCAATTGCAAGTGAAGAGCTTGTTATTGATCCAAATAGTATATCTACCTCCGATGTTGAGACTGAAGACGGTGCTGAGCCTGAAAAGGATGGTGAAAAGAATGATCCACCCGAAGTTCGAGAAGAAGAAGCACCCGACAAACGCAAGAAATACACTAGAGAAGACTTCATCGCAAGAAGACATGGGAAGGAAAGAGAACCATGGGTACAGACACCCATGCCCTTTCCAGGTAAGTCTCTCAAAACTAAAGAAGAAGAGCATTACAATAAGTTTTGTGAGTGGATGAAACCTCTTTTTCTTCAAATCCCTTTGACTGATGCTATTAAGTTACCTCCCTATTCGAGATACATGAAAGATATTGTTACTAATAAAAGAAAAGTTCCTAATGAAGCAATATCTACTATGCTTGCTAACTACTCTTTTAGTGGCCAGATTCCTGAGAAGCTGGGTGATCCAGGTATACCCACCATTCCTTGCTCCATAAAGAATAATTATGTCAAGACTGCTTTATGTGATATTGGAGCAGGAGTGAGTGTTATGCCTTTTTCTCTTTACAAGAGGCTTTGTTTAGAGAAACTAATCCCTACAGGTATCTCTCTTCAGATGGCTGACAAGTCAACAGCCGTTCCCATTGGTATTTGTGAGTATGTTCCCGTTGAAGTTGCTAATTGTTTGATCCTTATTGATTTTGTTGTGCTTGACATGCCCGAGGATGGGAGCGTGTCTATTATTCTTGGTAGACCTTTTCTTAACACCGCAGGTGCTATTAAACGAAATGTTACTTTTAATGTGAATGATAAAGAACACACGGTGTATTTTCCGAAGAAGACTGACAAAAGGCATGGTTTCAACTCTATAGAGAATATCGAGACCGTGAAGATTGGTGATTGGGATTGTCCTCTACATGTGCACCACAAATATAAAACCATTATGGTGGGGACAATATCCATTAAAGTGAAGGTACCCTGAAAGCTTCATAGTAAGTGAAACTTTTTTCTCTATGTATTGCTTGTTTAGTAGTAGGACCTGATCAACCTTGCTATTAGATGAGTTTTATATAAGTAAAAAGTAGAGGTTGTTATGTTTGCATTTCTTTTAGCTTTTATCTTTCTTGCTGGTCCCAAGTTTTATATTTTTTAAGCTTCACGTAGCTAACCACTATTTCAAGTTTTCAGAAAGTTTTGCAGTTTTTGAACCTCGAAATTTTATCAATAGTGAAGTTGTCAGAAAAAATCCAGAAAAATAAAAATAAAATTTTCCATGCCCAGAGTGACCCAGAGGCACCTGGGGCTGACCAGGGGGGGCCACCAGTGGCCCAGGTGGCCTGCCCCCTGGCCGCGCCCACAGGGCGCCTGGGGCCCACAGGCCCCATTTCCAGGTGAGTCTTCTTCCTCTCTCTCTCTCTTTCTCTCCAAAAACACGAGTTTTGCACTTCCCCTAACGTTCTTGCTGTTCTTGGAGGCGATTTTCGATCTCTCTCTACAGCCTATCATTCGAGCCGAGATTTTGAGAAAATACTCCCTGGTATGTGACTCCTCCACCCCTCCAATTAGATATTTGATTGGTGGCTTCATTAGTGAGTATTTAGTAGCTCTTGGTGCTGTTCATATGATCTTGCAAGCATGTGTAGAAATTTATTTTCCAAGTTTTGATGCAATTTTATGACTTAGGGAAGTGAGTAGAGTAGTTTTTCCCAACTCATTTTTCTTAAATCCTTGTTTTTGTGAATTGTCAAAAAAATTCAGAAATGAGTTTCCTAGGAAAAGAAAAAGGATGGCTTGGGAAGAAGAAGCCCGATCATACTGATAGAGTAACTAGAGTTGCAGCTTCATCCTCAGCTGCTAGGGTGAGCTACAATGAAGATGTTGTGCCCCTGGAGTTGCTGGAAGATACAAGTCCAGCACGAGCAATGATGTTTCCGTGCAACGATTTTCTTGAAGCGGCAGGTATTAAGGAGGAGTTTGATAACCTTTGTGCTAATGCAGGTTTGGCACGGCTTGCAACATGCCGTGTTACTCAATACCGTAAACTCACCTCCTGTTTTATTAACAGTTTTAGATATAACCATGATGCTGGTTTTATTGAGTTTAAAATTTACAATGATCTTTTGACCATGTCTTTGGAAAGATTTTGTGAAATAATAGGTGTGCCGAACGTTGGACGGACAACAAAGATGAACACTCAGCCCACCGAGCTGAGAACGCTCTTCGCCTATCTTTGCAGCCAAGATACAAGGGATATCCGACGTTCAAAAATTTCAGCATCTTGTTTCCCCAGCTCAGGTATTTCTCATATTATATTGCTAGAGGGGTATTAGATCGTGACAACACGAGCAACAGTTCTGCGCCGGATATTGCTATCCTGGAAAATGCCCTCTCAGGGGAAACTACGTATAATGTCGGCGCCTTGATTTCTCGCCGACTTGCCCTTAATGGCAATAAGGGAGATCTCTTTGGTGGCGTTTACGCCACACTTATTCTTGAGTCTCTTGATCGCACCCCACATCCTGATGATGAGCCTTTTCCTTTTATAAGCTTTGACCTTGCTGCTATGAAGAGGCATGAATTTGTTACCAGGACTTCCGAGTTTGGTAACCTTATTTATATTCCGAGGATTGGACTAATCGATATTCGGGAGATCCGTCCACCTGCTCCTTTTTTATTTGATTCTACTCGCAGGAACGGATGGTCCTTCAACGTCATCCAGTTCGATGAGTTCGTGGCCCAGCAGCAGTTCCATAACCCCATGGAGGGGGTTGTGCATGATGATGAGGAGGAGCCCGTTACCCAGTGGGGTGAAGGGTCTTCTTCCGCTTGGAGCGCGGAGCCTTCTTCGTGGGAGGATCCCAGGACTTCGGTCTATGCACCTAAAGCCCCGTACGACCCATGGACACACCAGTACTACCCTGGAGCAGGAGGCTCCTAGGGACCACAGTAGCAGATACCAACTTAGGCCAAAAGCCTAAGCTTGGGGGAGTACGTGTCCTTCTCCCTTTTTCCATTGTATTGTCCGTTTTATGATTGTTCGTTTTCATCTTTTCGAAGTTTTTGCCTGTTCTTCTTTGATTCTTTCTTTGCAAAAACAACAAAAGGATTTTCTCTTTCTTTTTCTTTCGTTTAACCTTTGAAAAATCCAAAAAGATTTCTTTTCTCTCTTTAGTTTGCTTTGTTGCAGAGTTCAGCTCAAGTCCGTGATGGAAATTGCACTTGATTATATTTTCCTACGTTCAATCGTGCAAGTGACAAGGCAGTAATGACGAAGATCGACGAAAGGGATGTAACAAGGAAAACCGGTATGAACTATTTTTGTTTCTACTTTTGTACATGTGCTTGTACTTATGATTTAGAGACCAGCTTGTAGCGACATAGTGCTATGTTTACAATGCTTTCCCAGTGGTTCATGCTTTCTTTCTGGCTAATCTCAAATAGCTAGGGTACATAATGTGTTGTTGAAATGATCTACATGCATTGCATTGTTCATGGTTTGGCATACTGAAGTGGTATTTCCCTTTGGAGAATTCTTGGATTGACTTGGCACATGCTTACACATGTTTAAGACTAAAAAGTCTACTATGCCTTGATGATCTTTGAATTTCAGAATAGTTATATCACTTTCATGCCCAATTCAATGTTGCTTTGTTGCTCTGCATGATTATGACCGTTATTGCTCTCTAGTTGGTCGCTGATACGTCCCAAACGTATCTATAATTTCTGCTTGTTCCATGCATGTTTTGTGTGACTTTGCCATGTTTTGCTTGAACTTTCATACACTTTTGAACCTATTTGGACTAACCTATTAACTCGGTGCACCCAGTTGCCAGTTTCTGTTTTCTGCTATTTTTGTATTTCAGGTTTTCCGGCCATTAAAAGTGCTCCAAAAATTCCGGGAAAAATATATAAAAAATCAGCGCAACAGAAGCTTCCGGAATCACCAAGAGAGGGAAGGGGGCCACCACCAGGCAGCCAGGAGGGCAGGTGGCGCGGCCCCACCCTGGGCCGCGCCAGGCACCCTCCTGACTGCCTCGTGGGTCCCCTCGACGCCCCCCTTCGCCTATATTTACCCCTCGGGGTGGAAACCCCTATTACGGACTCCTCTTTCGCGATCTCGCCTCTGTTCCTCCGCCGCCGTTTCTAGATCGGGGCTGCCTGGAGAAGCTGCTCCGGCACCCTGCCGGGAGAAGCTACCCCCTCCGGGAGACCCTCCATAGCCATGGACGCCTCCCGTATGTACCGTGAGTAGTTTCCCTTGGACCATGGTTCCGTGACCAGTAGCTATGTGATCTATCTCTCCCCCTTTTGTGCTTCCACTTTCGAGTCCTCGTGAGCTTCCTCACATGATCGAGGCATCTATGTAATTTATGTTGTTGCTATGCAGAGTTTGTTGGGATCTGATGGATTATGAGACTATGTTCAGATTGTGATGAGTAATATATTTGGTTCTTCTCTTTTATATTTTGTTCTTGAGTAAATTCTTGCATGTTCTCCGTTGCGGTATTTGCTTTGGCCAAGTATTTTATTTGCAACTCCAAGAGAGACCGTTATGCTCGATTGTGGGTTCAGCCCCTTGATGTCTAGCTTGAGTGACAGAAACATGAGACTAGGGGATGTGTTGTTGCCACCAGGGATAAAACAACGGTGCTTGTACCTGCGGGTGCAAGGATTGTTTACTTTACGCAAAGTTCTTTTAATGCAGTTGTATGTTGCTTTGAGTTTACACTTTGGGTGGGATTCACAACTTAATACCAGCGAGATGTTCTGGATAGATATCTCAAGGTGGATGATTTGTAGTAGATGCAGATGGATTTCGGTCTACTTATCTTGGCGTACTGCCCATTGCTTTTGAGCCCTTCCTTTCTTTGCAGCATAGTTAGCATTGCGGTGTCTTCATAATCCTGTCAATTGCCCAACTGTGATTTTTTTACCTCACTAGTACTTTTATCGTCTTTTGGGAGAGATACATCACTAGTGAAAATCACTGGACCCTGGTCCATCTTCATATCATTGTTTACGCCCTTATTACTTTCAGTCTTTACTTTCAGTTGCCACTATTATTATCTCTTGCGTTGATCCTTTGTAAACAGCAAGGCCGAAGGAATTGACAACTCCTCTGTACTCGTTGGGAGCAAAGTTATTTGTATCTGTGTGCAGGTCCAGGTGAAGCTAGCAACCTCGGCGCCATTGTTCACTTTACCACCTTCTTGTATCCTTCGGAGTCCTACGGGAGACAAACCTTGGTATCTTTGCCAAGGGAAAACTTTTCGCTGCACTATATCTCACCCTGCACTTGGGGTAATCAACGAGGGCTTGAAGAGTATTGACACTCTCTTGCCGTCAGTCGCTTCCCAGTCTTTTGCTAGCCTTCGCTCGCACTAAGAGAAATTCTGCTTGTGCATCCAAAATCCTTGAAACCAGTTATTCCATATGAGTCCACCATACCTTCCTATGTGGTATTTACCGGCCATCCTAACGAAGACTTTCTTTTACCATCTCGAAATTATTCAAAATACACTCCTGTGTTGTGCCTCTGTTTTAGCTCATGAGGAAGTAGTAGGTAATTCATGATCTTCTTATGTTAGATATGTTTTATCCCAGGATTGCATGTCTAATCTGCAAACCCCTAATACGAGGAGGGACTGGCATGAGTGCGCCCAGCTCACAAAAGTTAATCACAACCAACAAACCCTCCTTCACGCTTTGTTTATGAGAAATCAGAAAACTTTGGTAGTGATAAACAAAGGAGATTAAGGGGATGTGATCGTCCCCATCTTGGGAGTCGTTCCTCGAAGCATGTCTAGCATAAGAAGTAATTGGGTTGTCTACTAGCATTCGTTGACGAATCATGCACCTCCCAAAAACATTTTACCTCTGTTTTCAAAACCAAGAGCTCTGGTACATGTTTAGTCTTTGCTTCTAGCCACGGGTTTTCAACCTTGCCATCAAAATCCACGGTTCGAGAGTCTCCACCTTCTTTCTTCAAAGCACCAACTATGAGAGCATAATTGTCATTCTGAGTGTAATGTGCATTGTCCCAAAGTACTACATTGTCTTCTGCATGATTGTGGTATTACTTATTCTGAAGTTCTTAGTTCTAGTCTCCTTTAAAACTCCGGACGAGTTTCTACATTTATGTTTTGCTTCACTCATGGAGGCTAGCGAGATACCACTCTAATATGTTCAAGCTATGTGCATTGTAATATTGTCTTGATTTTCAGTAGCATTTTATTTACTTTTAGTTGTTTGTGATTGATCACATGAAAGAAGGACTGCTTCGTGCATTGTCCTTATAGCATTGTTTCAATACCTTCTAGACTCTTTTCATAGTACATGCTTATATACATCTAATGAAGCAAAAGAGTTTGTCAAAGTTTTATTTGTCGCGTTCAGTTCGTTGAACTGAATTGCTTGAGGATAAGCAATATGCTAAGCTTGGGGGAGTTGATACGTCTCAAACGTATCTACTTTTCCAAACACTTTTGCTATTGTTTTTCCCTAATTCTTGCATTATTTGGACGAAACTAACCCGGACTAACGATGTTTTCAGCAGAGTTGTCTGTATAGTTTTATTGTGTGCAGGAAAATGGATTTTTAGGTGTCTCAGAAAATTCCAGGAAAAATCACAGAAAATCCACGCACCCGAAGGACCAGTATACCAGAAGTGGGGCCAGAGGGCAGCCAGGGGGGCCCCAGGCGCCCTGCTGGCATGGCCCCACCCCTGGCCACGCCAGGAGGCCGCCTGGGAGGGTCCTCCCCCCTCTGGTTCCCTACTTTGCCTCCTATTTATTCCCGTGACGAGAAAACCCCAGAACAGAAGTCGTTTTCCCAATTCTCGTCGCGGAGCCGCCGCCACCCTCTGTTCTTCTCCGGGAGGGCTAATCTGGAGGTTGTTTTGGCCTCCGGTGAGGGGAGATCATCGCCATCGTCATCATCATCACCACTCCATCCTCCCTCCATGACTTCTTCTTCCATATTTGAGTAATTCCCTATTGTAGGCAAAGGGGTGGTAGGGATTGGATGAGCTAGATCATGTAATAGTTTATCAGATTGTTGGGGGCATGTTGCCTATAATCTAGATTGGTGTTTATCATCTTTGCTTCAACTTGTTGCTCTTAATGCTTGTCACTTTGGGGCCGAGTGCCATGTTTTCAGATCTGAACCCTATGTGTCTGCATGAATGTATTTGTGTTCTTGATCCTATCTACGAGTTGTATGCACCTGTTATAGTCCGGAACCGGCGATCCCAAAGGTGACAGCTTGGGACACCAAAGGGGATGGACTATAGTTTGAGGATTCCTTGTATCCATTGTTTGTTAATGCTTTGTTTTGGTGCTCTTTGACAGGAACACCTTAATCTCCATAAGTTCCTTTTGGCCCCGTTCGTAGCGGGATGGTAGGACAAAAGATGTTGTGCAAGTTCTTATTGCAAGCACATACAACTACCTGTGGGGTTGATGGTACGAGAGTTGACGGATATAGTTTGCTTCCCCGGTAACAACGCGATAGCTTCTCGCCCCCTCGTTGGTTACCCAAAGTGGAAGGTTGAGATGTAGATAGCAGCAATTTCCCTCGGTGTAGATACCAAGGTTTGTCTCCAGTAGGACTCCAGCAACGACAGAAAGGTGACAACGGCGCCAGAAATTAGGCTGTTGACATGGACCTGCACACACAACAGATAACTTCGCTCCCAACGAGTT
Source organism: Bromus sterilis (assembly GCA_950022295.1). NCBI lineage: Eukaryota > Viridiplantae > Streptophyta > Magnoliopsida > Poales > Poaceae > Bromus > Bromus sterilis. Next base: position 16,444,661 of record OX465596.1, read on the forward strand.
CAGAGAGGTTGTCAATCTCTCCGGACTTGTTGTTCACAAAGGATCCAACGCACGGGATAATAATGATAGTGATAGCAACAGAAAAGTAAATAAAGCAGTAAATAAATAGTGGGTGTAAACAGTGTTGGAAATATGGACCGGGGTCCCATGATGTTCACTAGTGATGTCTCTCTCCCAAAAGACGATAAAATAGCCATGCGAGGTAAACAAATTACAGCTGGGCAATTGACAGGGTTATGTGCGCAAACCAATGCTAACTATGCTATAAAGAAAGGAAGAGGCTCAAAAGCATGGGCGGTACGCCAAGACAAGTAGACTGAAATCCATCTGCATCTACCTACTAATCATCCACCTTGAGATATCTATCTAGAACATCTCCCTGGTATTAGGTTGCGAATCCCACCCAAAGTGTAAACTCAAAGCAACAGACAACTGGATTAAAGAACTTTGTGTAAAGTAAACAATCGTTGATGTATCTCATCCATGCAGCACCCAACCATCCATCTCCCTAGCCTACAGTGTTTTTAATTCTGCTGGTTACTAGTTGTTTGCTTTCGCTGTTTTATTGCCACTATTTCCGTTGCCACCATCACTTCCATATCGCAGTTACTATTAATATCTTGTTGCAAGTAAGTGTATCTCAGGTGCGGTTGAATTGACAACTCCACTGTCAAAGCTTGTGGGTATTCTTTGGCTCCCCTTGAGTCGAATCTATAAATTGGGTTATTCCTACCCGCGAAGACTATCTCGATCCCCTGCAGTTGTGGGTTATCATGTTGCAACCCCTAGACCGCAACTAAATAGGAGGAGTTACAAACGATCATCACATGTTTCATGTTGTAAATACCAATCACAACATGAACCATTTTGCAAAGCCCTGGTCATGTTGCAAATACCATGCTCAACACGATCCATGTGACAAATCCTAACCGCAGACGAACATGTTAAGGCATGTTTAATGATTTGCAAAGACATCTCAACACGAGTCATATTTGTAACAGCCCGGAAATTCCACCCTAATTAAAAATGTGCTTGTTGCTTTATTTTGTTGTTTGTTAGAATTGTTTGCAGTGTTTGCTTCGCCGATTTATTAATCGGTGAATTTTCCCCCTCTCTTTCTCGTATCGGAAGCGGGGCCAAACCTTTTTCCCAACGGCACACGACCTTGCGACACCGGGTTTCACCCGAGCACCGTCGCAACCGGCACAAGACCATTCATCGCCATCGGAACGAAAAACCCCATTTAATAATTAAATGGATTATTTTATTGGGAACCAGAAAATATTCTTGGAACGGTATCGAAGTGAGGTACGACTGACGGGCTCGCCGCGCTAAGCGCGTGGTTTGAGATTTCGTCCAAATCGGAGGTCGTATGCGCTCCCGACGGTCAGAAACGTGGAGTACCGGGCGCGAGAGAGAAGACCCGAGGTCTTTTGCTTAAACCTGCCATCCAGGCCACCTATATAAAGACCTCCACTCCCCCTAGCCCTTCTAGGGTTCCCCCCTAACACAAAATTGCAGCCACCCCCTCCACTTTGCTCAGATCTGCCCATTTTATCCCAAAAATCCAGAAACCCTAGCTCCCCTCAGATCTGAGATCTGGTGGCCCAAATCTTGCCACGTCACCCCAGATGCAACTCCCGTTGAGGCTCCTCCCTCTCCAAGCTCCTCCATGCCCGTACCGCCGCGGCCCCACCGCCTCGCTCCGGCCACAACTCCGGCAAGCCAGCGGCGACCTCGTACCCCGGCCGCCGCCCTCTCTCCTTCCTCTCCTTTCCCTTCTTCCTCCTCCTCTCCTCTCCCTCACCTGCCCTCTCATCTCCTCCTCGCAGGTCTCGTCGCCCAGCAGGCCACGCCGCCATGGACTCCGCCCCGAGGAGCTCGACGTCGCGCCCGCCCCACTGCCTCACCGGCGGCTTCGTTGAAGCCGCCCTCTGTCGCCGCCTCCGCCTAGCCGCCGCCACGCCCGACACCTTGCCCTTCCGCCGCTCGCCCTCGCCGGAGCCGGCGACCGGCGCCGCCGTCTACGGGATCGGGCACGATCCCGATCCAGTGCCTCTAACCGCCCCGTTGACCGCTGCTGTGGGCCGGCAACGCCTCCACGGCCCAGTGCGCCCTCGCCCCGGCCCACGTCTCCCCTTCTCCTGTGGGCGAGCGCCACCCCCGAGCTGGGCCGAAGCCCATGGTGAGCTCGCCCCCCCCCCTCTTTTCTTTTTATATTTTTTCTTTCTTGTTGCACTGTTGGGCCGGCCCGTGTACCGTTTCTCGCCCATGTGCGTCTTTTATTATTATGCGCTGCCCCCTGTTTAGGCCCGTAAGAGCAGATTCGGCCCGATGGTTTTTTTTTTGCTTATGGGCTTATTTAATTGGCAGATTGCACTAGTATTTTGCGATGCGATTATCTTTTCAACCGTTTGTCGGATCGTGACGCTTTAAACATGAAAGCTGCTTAGAATTTCGTGTAGATTAATAAAATATGCTACTTTTCCATGTTTGAGCTTGTATACATGTTGTTTACCTGCTAATTACAACCCTTGCCACTGTAAACTGTAATTGCCATAACTTTTAACCGTTGTTTCGTTTAAAATGTTCTTTGTATGTAACTTGACTAGAATTGCGTGTAGATCTTGATTTTGCTGCTCTTTCTTGCTAATAAAAATAATAAAATTATGTTTAGGGCATAACAGTACCAAATGCAATAATCATCGTGAGGTCGTAATAGTTTACCATATATAGGTTTTACCCCCACTTAAAGTGACTAGATTAGATAGTTTACTTTATGCTTCACCTCTCGCCATGCTTGTATGATATGCCATGCTTGAGTGAGATGCCATTTTAAAAACATTTGCTCATGTTGTGTAGCTAAACAACTTGAACCATTCTAAATATGCGGTATCATCGTGTGTGACGAGTACTCCACTTAACATGTTAGTAACGGCGCTCGACGATAGATGCGATACCGAAGTGTGTTGCCTCGTGTTGATTTATTGTTGTTGATTGCTCGTGATTGCTTCGTAGTAATAGATGCTTGCTCGTCGATTGCTTTCTAGTGTTTCCTTCCTGTGTGCTCCCGCGGTTACTCTCGGAGACGGTGCGAGCTCGCGATCGCCTACACCTTCGGAACCCGACTTATCAACAGGCAAGGACTATACATTACTTATGATCCATTCTATTATAACCAGCGGTTTGCATGCTAGTCTAGGTTAGGTTCGATGTTTGATCCTACCACATGTTTACAGCCTCTCTCAAACCGATACAGCCATGTCCCCTCTTAGCAAACCATGTACTGTTATGTTACTATTTCTCGTTGCTCAGCCCCTGCTTAGTATGCATGCTTAGGATGCTACAAATGTTACCTGTTACTCCTTGGATTGGGATATCACATTATTATATTATTGTGGATGATATGATTATTATAATGTTGACTATATTTGACGAAGGATGGAAGGTCTAGGCTATCCTGCCCCGACGCTTTGTTCCATTCGAGTCACTTAGGACCCGAGTTCCGGGTATTGTGTCTCTTGACGAGCGTGCATAATCGCATGTGGGATTTTATGGGGTCCCCTTTTCTTACCTACCTAGCTTCAAACATTTCTAGAGGTGGCCCAAGCTGATTTACCATTTGAAACCCATGCATATATGTCTGTCGGGTTGCTCCTAGCAGATATCCTTTAAAACAACTTGGACCTGTCGTTTCGGATCTTTCGGAACTAAATCATCAAATGGTTTCCTGTGATGGGTAGCAACTGAGAGAGATGTGCGTGCGTGCGGAGCCTTGTAATGGGCAGTTGGTACACCCCTGCAAGGTTAAATCTTTTCGAGAAGCCGTTTACACGGTTATGGACGACTTGAGACCTACTCCTTGTTCATGGACAACAACAACTGAGATAATCTTAATAACTTGATCAATGTGGGTGTGCCTTGACTGCTTCTTTTTCGTTGGGATGCGAAGGGGAGGACAAGGATAAGATAGGTGTTATGTTTGCGTAAGTAGCTGATAGCAGACTTGTTGGAGGCGATTCCTCATTGAATGCTTGGCTTCTTATCTTACTCTCTAGATCGTTAGCCACTTTATAAATGCTAGTGCGGCAGCAACCTCACCACTTACCCCAACCCTACCGTGAACTACTAGTTATCCTAGAATGACGAGTGATGAAGTCCTTGCCGGGTCATTTGACCACTACAGTTGGATGCTGAGTAATTCTGTACTCATGATACTACCCCCAAACTCTTTTCAGGGTTCTTGGTCGACAACAGGTATGGTGATCGACATTTCACGTGAAGACTCGACGACGACTAGTTAGGCGGATCCCGGCGGAGGGCCTGGACCCGTGTGGTTATGGGAGCGATGCCTTTTCTCTTTGTCGCTAGGCATTTGATTGTAGTCTGTACTCAGACATGTATCTTCCGCTGATGTAATGTATTTAAGGCAGTTGTATGTCGATTGTATGAGATGTTGTATCCATGTAGCTGTAATGTTGTGATATCATGTTGGAAATCCGAGGCATATGGCATTGTCATATGTCGCGGTGGGACCGATATGTGCTTCGTCCCTAGATCTAGATGGAAACATCTAGATCTAGAACAGTACCGCATATCGGGCCTTACAATATTGCAACCTCTGAATACAACCCGGGTCATGTTGCAAATTCTCGAGCAACTGACGCGAGACTATCAATTGGATGTCACATGTTGAATCGAACGACTCAGGAAGCGGAAAATTTGATCTGCGTTTCAGCTGGACAAAGCGTAGCTCTATCCATTATTTTTTGGGCTTACTTTTCTCGTGCTCCTCCTTCTTTAGCGCTACTCAGTTTTGCCCCTGCCTTTTGATGTTGCTCACTTTTGCCCTTCCTTATCTACTAGTTGCTCACAGAGGGCCAAATGGTGCACTACCGTTCAGTCAAGGCTTTGACCTTTATGTCCTGATGTCCTGACAGGTGGGATTGGGCCCACTTATGACAGGTGGGTTTGACGCAACTATGACCGGTGGGGACGGGCCTCTTATGATAGGTTTTGCATCATTTTTTGTTTTTGACGGACACATGATGATGCATTTCAAACGCATCTATAATCTTTGTTTGTTCATACTTGTTTTAGTGACTTTGTTATATGTTTTGATACACATTCATATATTTTTACAACATATTTGAGACTAACCTATTAACCTAATACCCATTGCCAGTTTCTGTCTGTTTTTGTCCGTCCATTGCAGAAAAAGCTGAAATATCAATATCATCGAAAAAAATCCAGAAAATTTCCAAAAAATCTAATTTATGGAAAGAATCCAAAAGCCCGAGGGGGGTGGGGGCAGGGGGAGCCACCCCCTGGCCAGGCGGCCACCTGGCGCGGCCAGGGCCAGGACGCTTGGCCAGGTGGGCCCACCTCCGGTGCTCTAGCTCCCTTGCGCCTATTTAACTCTCTCGTTCCGAAAACCAATAGAAATGATTTCTTTTTCACGTTTTCGCCAATGTTCCGCGCTCTGCTACCCCAAGAAGGAGCCCGATATACCCTTTGTGATGACGAAGTAGCATTATCACAAGGTCAACCTAGATATCATCTGCAATGAGGACCCAGTTGATAAAGCCGACGACTTCATAGTGTCAGTGAGGTTCTTCACCGTCGTTCACGCGTACACCATGAAGATAGAAGAGTACCACGACGTAATAGTATCATAGAATATGTTAGATGTACTATTAAACTTATTTGAACTTGGGGCATAAATGAACATGTAAAATCTTATTACACTGAAATAAATACAATTTTTTATGTGGCACAAATCAATTCAAATTAATCTAAAATAGTTCGCGAGAGACGTGCAAAAGAGAGGGAAAAAACCTAAAGCACAAGTCAATTCGCAAATGAATCATGCGAATTCCGATCCAAATGAAAGGTACTCCCTCCGTTCCAAAATAACTGTCGCAGCCTTAGTACTCTGCGACAGTTATTTTGAAACGGAGGGAGTATCAAACAATCTGATAGTGAATTTTGATCAAGACATTGTTTCACATTATAATTTAGTGAAAATCCTCCACATTTGTGCAGTTGATCGCAACTGTCCACCCGGGCGATCGCGTTGAAATTGAAAGCGACCGAGCGCTCGGCAATTTCCCCACTTTTCCCTCCACAACCGCAAGGTTTCCCCCCTCACCCCACCCCAGCGCCATGGCCGCCGCCGCCTCCTCCTCTGCCCCCGCCCCCGCCGACGCCCCCGCCGACGCATACGACATGCCGTGGGTGGAGAAGCACCGTTCCATCCGTGTCTCCGACGCCGTCAGCCGCCTCGAGGTCATCGCCCGCGATGGCAACATGCCCAACCTCATCCTCTCCGTAAGTGCCATTTCGTCGAATACCTTCCGCGCGCCCCCTCGCAACAAGGCGAACTCACCCCTTCTCCTCTGCCCCCATGTCTTCTTCCCCCAGGGGCCTCAGGGGACCGGGAAGACGACGAGCATTCTTGCGCTGGCCCACGAGATGCTCGGGTCCAGCTACCGCGAGGGCGTGCTCGAGCTGAACGCCTCGGACGACAGGTTGCCGCCGGAGCGACTTGATTTTGTGCTGGCGGCTCGTGTCCCGGCCAGCACAAGATTGTCATACTGGACGAGGCTGACAGGCAATGCCATCCCCAGAGTGGGAGTCAGTTGCTACCTCACCATCTTTTGGTTTCACGCTCGAGAATGCTATGATTTGTACTGGATTGTGAACTGATGACCTGCCAGCATTATAATGAACTAGATAAATGTTATCTTATTTTTCCATGAAAATAGGCAGGGGAAACACTACTGTGTTTATATTAAAAAAAAATGAATTACTCAGAACCACGACTTCAGCAGAAATGTTAAACATCATATGCCACCTTTGGAGTCTTTTTCATAGAAGCACAACTCTCGCTCTAACTATTCACACAACATCCACACCTCTCATTTGATAACATATCTGATATAGTGGGCCCACTCATCAGAGGTTACTGAATACACAAGTACATGTCAATCACCCATAAACAGAGTATAAATGGCCATGTCATTGGTCTCCGCCCTAAAAACTAAACACTCTGCCATGAATATTGCACCGGAATGTTGGTCATCATAGTGAAACATGATATAGATGGCAACTCCATCTGCAAGTGTAGTATTGCAATATTTTGAAGAGCTCAAACTATGGCTCAAAATGTGGTTCAGTGATATGGGTAACTATTCTAGTTTTCTGTTTGTGCTTAAAACTTGCTATGTGCAGCATGACAACAGGGGCCCAACAAGCACTGAGAAGAACAATGGAGATCTATTCCAACACCACAAGATTTGCCCTTGCATGCAATACTTCATCTAAAATCATTGAACCCATCCAAAGTCGCTGTGCTATTGTCTGGTTCTCAAGGCTTTCAGATCAGGGAGATCCTTGGCCGCCTTATGGTTGTGGTGGCAGCTGAGAAGGTAATATTTAGTAGCTCTGGTAGTTGCAAGTTTGCAAGGACTTAACTATGGAGGGTACTGTCTTTGGTAGCTTAATTAGAAGATCAAGCTGGTACTTAATGCTTTATTCATATCGCCATACCTGTCCAAATGTTCAAAACATATACACAACTTCAGTGGCGGAGCGTCAACCACATACTAGGTGGGGCCAAATGAGTTATTGGAACAAAAACACGCTAGGTTATCACAGAGGCCGGAAGATTAATATTGTGATTAGTGAAAAAGTAAGCTTATTTGGCAAAGTTTCATCCAGAAGGGGGGGGTGGGGGGCAGAGCCCGGAATTGCCACAACGACCCTCCGCCAGTAACAACTTGGACTCCTGGATGTTTTTTCCATGTGAACTGCTGAAATCTTTGCATGGGCATCTCATATGCATAATTTTCCAATCACCTTGAATTATTATCATTAAGGTGTAAGATTAAGAGAATCCCTTTCTGATACATATATGTTTTATTAGTTTCTATAACATTGAGAATATTTCGGCTGTATTTTTTTCTTGTATTTTTCACCGTGCTCGTTGTATGTGCATAATGATTGTAATACATGTATTAATATTACCAATTATATACGTGCACTCAGATGATAGTCCTGTTCCGCAGTTAAAGGAAAATGAAACTGGTCTTTTCTTTTTGAGTGGGAAAGGCAGAACTACAACTGCACAAGAATTCAGGGTGCCTTAATAAAACAAGAAGCTTAATTTGGTATTATAAATAAGTATTTTCTAGTTGGAGAGCTAATTTGGAGTAGCTGTAATTTAGGGTATTAATTTCAACCACCATGAGCAATTGAGATATGCATCTTGCTGGTGTCACTACACAATTTGGTGGGTTGACTGTTGCTCTTAATTCTTATCTGAACATGTAGGTGTTGCTTCCGATCCCTTATAGAGTATTACTCAATTGGCTCAGTTAAATATTTGAATGCTACTTGAGTGTTCTTGCTCTAGTGGTTATTTTCAAAACCAATTGATTAAGATTGTACTGCAACTAGTGCATGTGGAGTGGACGCTTACTGTTAATTAGGGTGTGATCCTAACACCCCTATAGCATATTCTGTTTGTTTGTTCCAGGGTGCCCTGGTTTAACTATATCTAACACATATGTTCTTGTTCAATGAAGGTTCCTTATGTGCCAGAAGGTCTTGAAGCTATCATCTTTACTGCTGATGGTGACATGAAACAATCTCTGACCAAATTTACAAGCTACAGTTAGTGGGTTCCGTTTTGTTAATCAAGAAAATGTGTTCAAGGTTGGCACAATTTATCTCATTCTGCACAATCTGAATTCTGCGATACTTCTTCAACTAACAGTAACGATGAACTGGTTCTAGGTATGTGATCAACCGCATCCCTTGCACGTCAATAATATGGTGAAAAATGTGCTTGACGGGAAGTTTGACGAGTCCTGCTCTGGCCTAAAGCAACTCTATGATTTGGGGTACTCTCCCACCGACATAATCGCTACTCTCTTCCGTGTTGTCAAGAACTACGACATGGCTGAATATCTGAAGCTGGAATTGCTGAAGGTAACCACATATTGTTGTTTATTATGTGGGTTCTCTACTGGTTTACCGCGGTGACTAAAATTTCATGTCTATTTGCACAGGAAACTGGATTTGCGCACATGAGAATCTGTTATGGCGTTGGGTCGTTTCTTCATCTTTTTGGGCTGCTCTGGTGAGAGAAACAGCAAAAGCCTAACACCGCAGCTGCTCCGGCACCAGTTAACAGTGTTGTCATGCATAGCCTGTTTATTAGTACAACTTGTGTCGTGTAAGATAGTTGTTCGCTGAAGTGAGCTATTTATGTTTATTTAGCATGTCAGATGTAGCTGTAGACTGTAGTGAGGAGACATTCGAGTGCATTTTGGCTGTATTTTGGAACCTCTCTGTGTTTTTCGGGTCTTGTGGTCTACCGTACCAGCATCATGAAGGAACCGTCAGTTTATCCAAGTCAATTGCATGTCATTATGGATTTTGCGACATTGAGAAAATGGATCACGAGGTTCCATTTTTATCCATTTTCTGAATTTTACAGCCTAGCAGTCTGAACGTATGGGTATAGTTTACAGATACTTTGCCTTTCCATTTTAGCGACCGTGCACCATGGTGCCAAATGATTTTATATGACAACAGAAACTGTGGGTTAATCTGAGAATTTTGCAAGCAAAGTTGCTCATTTCTGGAGGACTTGATTGTTAAATGTTACTCAATCGCAACAACTGAAACCACAGAGTCATCTGAAAATCTTATAACATAAGCAAAGTTGACTGACTCCTGGCCTCCTATCGTCTGTCCAAAGTGACATTGCCATTCCAAGTTCCTATGGAAAGCATCACTCACATCTTGCTGTAGCAAAAACATGGAACCTCATACTAGCTACCAACACTATCAAGTCCAGGCCAAAACGCAAACGAAGCTGTCCAAAATGAGAATGTACTTCCACATTCACCATCTCATGGGAGAAAAGGCCGAGTCAATACCCGAACCACCACCATTGCTCCGTGCTAAGGACCTCACCTGCTCAGCCAGCTTCGGTCCTTACCACCTAGCAACGGCCACACCCGGTTCGTTCTTGACTCGAGACTCGTCACCGGCCAGGCAAAAAAAAAGGTCTCCTCCCGTTTTCAGGCTTCAGACGGAGTGCAGCGCCGTCTTGATCCTGTTGACGGTGCAGGAGATGAGGCTGTTGACGGTCCGCACCGACTCCAAGCTGAGCTTCCCGGTGGGGTGGCTGTTCCCGAGTATCTGGAACGCCATGGTGAGCAGCGAGCCGCATGTCCTGTGCCCGTCGTCGCCGCCAGGCAGAATGACGAAACCGGATGGCAGGAGCGTGACCCACCTCGGGTCACCTCCTCCGCCAATGACATGGCGCATTTCCAGGATGTCCACCGGGGAGTACACCACTATCGAGCCGGATGTGTCTGTGCACGTCTCCAGGAGGATCAGGATGCTGCTCTCCTGGTGAGTGTTTGGGGCCTGTACCACGTGGGACATCATTAGGGTTGAGGTAAAAAGAGGAAGAATAGATAGTCACACAAATAATGTAAAAGCATGTTGTCTACTCTATGCTCGTTAAAATTGTGTTATTTTAAACATTTATATCGAGTACTCTCATCATTGATAAACACACTAGGAATTTTGATGAATTTGTGTACAACTATAGTGATTCATGCTTGACTTGCATGAATCCTAAAAGTACATCTAATTTGGTTTTGGAATAGAGGTGATAAGTAGTACTAAGGCTGGTGAAAACATTTTATGTTCTTCCTCAAGAATATAATTCCCACAAACTTCACAAGCTTCATGTTTCATCATGCTCAACATTAACTATGCCTGATCCATATCTACATGTGATACATCTTCTGAAGAAACATTCAGAGCACAAACAAGTTTTAGGTATATGTGTTCTTCTTCTGAAAAGCTCGAAAGTGATGCATTGTTCCCAAGACTACAACACTGAATGGGTTCAGCTTCTCAGTGACTGAAAAGCCTCCCAACTGCTAGTCAGTTAAGCATGTGATGTTTCTAATAAGCATAGAAGGAGCAACAACCAGGTTAAGAGATTGATAATACTCACAGTGATCTTCAGTAGAGATACGACGTTGCCATTTTGTCGCCCCTTGGCGATTTTTGCCACCTCCAGCATAGGGTGACCCTTGCTTAGGATGTCCCATTCAGCCCGCGTTCCCTGATTGCACAGGTAGTTGAAAAGCCGTTTGGGGGTTACACGCACCCACACCGATGTGGCAGCACACAGCACCACACCAGCCGGCACCCCAGGTTCATCCACACTCTTGCGTGCCATGACGTGCACATCGCCCCCATGTTCCTCGTGAAGCCATCAAGTTTGCTCCATTCAGCAGATGATGCGCTCACCCCTGCATACAAGTTCTTCACCATTCTCTCTGCCAGCATCAGCAAGCTCCGTGTTCCTTCCACCGAGACATCCTTGGCAAATGTGGTATATTTCCATTTTAATTCCAAGGAAGCAAACAGTATGCAAAGCATGCTACATAGATGTTCCACATTGTCATATTTCTGTACCTGACGGCTCTTGCTTCAGCCCTGCAACGTATGGCGTGAGAAGGCCCAAGCACTCATACCGGCGCTGTAGAGTCAAGAGCCACGTCCCAGCACCAAAGGCGAGGCCAGACCAAACGAGAGGCCGGTAGAGCTGGTGCACGGAGGATTCATCATATTCTGTATGTTCAACCCATGTGACCTGCAATGTAAATTCAACTGCATATGTTAGCACATAAGTGCATGCACCAAATGCATTCTCAAGCTCTGCACTTCAGTTCTGTTAGTGTCAGGTATACTAGGTAAGTATTGGTTATAGACTGCTAACAAATCATGTTATTAGGTTTTGGTGAAATATACTGGTCATATTTGGGAATATGAAGAGGAGAAGAGGAGAAGTTAGGCTATTTCTATCTCAAGATCCTAACCTATTATAGATCTCACACATTGTAACATGTACCGAATGATTACACAACACAATATTCCATACTATCGATTGCATCAACAAACGATGAGCCATAGAGCCATTGAAGGGAAGAAAAAGCAGGAAGCCACATAATATGACAGATAGGAACAGCTGATCTTTCTGCACATGCATGGCAAAAATAATAGTTCTAAATTGTGTAAATAAATAGCTAGCACCCCTTGCCAACTTATGGACAGATAACAGAAAAAAAGCGGGTACAATGAGTGGATAGTACATGAATTTGACGTGCAAAATATAATTGAACCTCTCTCTCTCTCTTTCTCAAAGACCACAAGTAATGAGTCATTAAGGGCTCTATATCTTTATCCAAAAATTTAAGGGCTCTATATTGATGCATTCATCACAGATGAACTAGACTTGGTTCTCCACAACTAAAAGTAGAAGAAGACTTGGTTCCCCCTCAATAGGCAAGCTTAAAATTTTGAAACAGACCACTCACATGTAGGCACCAAGTTAGAAGTTCAGATCAAAACTAACATGGATATGAGTACTTTACCATGTAAGACAAACAATAGACTAAGTGGCCGAGAACTCGAGATAGTTCTCGATGATGAGATATTTATGGACAGTAAGTCACCAAAACCAGGAGAAGTATGTACTATCTATCCAGTAATCCTCTTCGAGAATTGGACTCGAGATTAAGCAAAGCAAAGGCACATGCATGCTTGTGAAGAAATACTGGATTATAACTTCAGGTGGCAGGCTTGTAACCACAGTTACCTAATTTATTGAAACGTTAAGCGTACCTTCTTATGACGTGTGTATACTATACTTCACAGTGATCACTTAATAACATAATAAACCAACTAAAACCACTTGAAGCACTATGGGAAGAACACCCATAACCAGTCATGTGGTCAAATCAGTAGTATAGTTACTGTATTATACTAAACAATGAATACAGAGGCAGATGAGGTTCAGTGTGCTAACATTGCTGTCAATTGACAACCTAAGAACACATGTTTGTTTTAGGTGAGCCACTTAACCTAAGCTCCTAAAAATCTCTTTAAGAACAATGATGTGAACAAGTGAATGGAGATAGGATGGTGTACCCTGCAGAAGCCATTGGGGGTGTCTTGCACCACACAACCAGAAGGCAGTCTCCAACACTTGGTATTTGTAGTGGTTGATGCCACAGCTAGGCCTTGCTCCACCACCAATCCATCGACAGAAACATCAAACCATAGCACATGCGCCTTCACCCAACTGTTTGCAAAACCTGAGAAAGAACACCTCCCTAACAGGGACAAGTGGTGAAAGAACATACAGCTTTGCCTGCATCTGTTGCAATCGATAGACGAAACAATTAGACGCCATAGTTAACTATATACTCCTAAGATGTGCACATGGACACTTGGACACTGATCAACACTCACAAGGAGCAATGCACCGTCTCTACTTCCGCCAAATCCAGTAGAGATCTCCTCGACGCGCACGAGAACAAACCGGACCACCATCTCTGCACCATGATTTAAAACAGGCGAAGTAAGTTCAGAGACATACAGGCAATGGCAACAAAGAGGAGGCAATTGTGAGACGAGCACAACCTCATCCAGCAGAGCGTCCACGAGCGCAGCGTTGCTGTCGTCACAGGATACAATGCCGGACTCCCTAGAGGCCCCAGACACAAACCCCGCAGACTTCGCCCCCATGGACGACGGTGAGAAGTTCTTCAAGTACTCTTCATAGTTGAGCGTCTCTTTGGCAAGGGAGCCAGGCAAGGGGACGCATGGAATCCGGCCACAACGGCTCATCCATCTGCGCCATCTTGACAGGCTCATCCATTGCACTCGTTGCAAGCTCGAAGAGCACGGACTTGTCAATGCCAGCCTTCGCCACCATGGCCGGTCTTGATCGCCATGCCCAGCGTGCTGGAGGAGGGACTGGCCGTGAACTCGATGATCGTGGAGTTGCCCACTGCGGTCGACGGCACTGAACAATTGCGATCCAGTGGCGAGCCTGGCACTGGTCGCGGCGCCACGAAGGAGATGGAACTGCCGAGGAACGCGGAGGCTAGAGCGCAGAGCAGAACAGGGTGAGGTCGCTGCTGAGTCCGGGCACGGCGACTCTCCGAGGCTGCTCATCGCCGGGACCGGGCCACCGCAGCCGCCACACGCCGGATGACTCATCGTCTGCCGGAGGCGCGAGTTCTCAGCGCGCAGCTTGTTGTTCTGCGGTTCTGCCGCCTCAACTCCTCGTTCTCGCGCGCCATGAACTGCCTCTTGCGAGATGAAATAAACCAGCAGCCGTGTCAACAAGTGCATTGGATGCGCGCGCAAACGGAGGAAAGGAACGGAGGAGCGGTCGATTGGATTTGGTTACCTTGATCTGCGCTGCGTGCGCCGGTTCTGGAACCACCAGTACTTGATCTGGTTGGGCCGGAGGCAGGGCCCGGTGCTGGTCGTCTGGGTGGGGAAGGTTGCGGACGGACGCGCCGCGCGTTCGCTTGGAGCTGGTGGATCTGGTCCGGCGAGTGGCGCAGGTAGGAGGCCCTCTTGCGGTTGCGGCGGGGGCTCGTCGTCGTCGCCCACGCCGAAATCGGCTCCGTGCAGCGGTGCAGGTGGTCTATCCCGGAGCGGGTCATCCCGTTCTCCGCCTCCGAAGCGCTCCTACTCGCCTTGACGCCGTCGCCGGCCACAGGAGCCACGAACCCGCCGCCGGCCTGCAGTTAACCAGCAGAAAAGGCACGCCGTTCCCGATGAGCGGAGCACAGGTGGAGAGAAATAAGAGGGCGGGGCGGGGCGCCACGTACCTGCGCGAGGGAGGACGCCGGCGAGGAGGCGAGGGCGCACGGGCCGGCGAGGAGGCGATGTACGGGAACTCGTACAGGTCGGGGGCAGGGTGTTGGAAGTAGAGCCCCAAAATGCCATGCCCTTTTCACTCGAGATGGTGGGAGCGGCCAAGGAAAGGGAGCGCAGGAAAGAAACCGTGCCGTGCTTCTCGGGCTGCGTGGAAGCTGCTGTCAGCCAGTCTCCCTGTTTTCAACTAGGAGTAACTAACTAGTAGTAGAAGTAAAATAAAGGACCAGAAAGAGCAGTGGCCCGGAAGCTTGGCCGTGAAGACAACAAATTGGGGAGTGAAGTCTAATTTCTCTAATTTAAACTTTCTGATCGCAGTCCAAATAAACTTGACCAAATTACTGCTACAGGGAGGGGCGTCCTACTCTCTCTCTCCAGCCACGCCACGCCGCTCCTCATCCACGAGCAAGCAACAACACACCCTCCAATGCGGCCTAGCCTCTCGTCTCGAGCAAGCAGCCGAGCCGAGGCCATACATACATACATCGGCGTGCATGCATGACGTCCTCAAGCTTCCGTACAGTCAGTACAGGTCCCATGACACCGACCGACGCCTCCAAGCAAGAGACAGAAGGCCATCGCGTCCAACCATGATCCCGTACCACTACTGCCAGACGCACAACCGAGCGTTGCCACGTACACAATTCAATCACTAGACTAGAGGAGATCGAAATTGGGGGAGACGGACGACGATGCATGGGACCGATCCGCAGGAGAGAAGGGGCGGTCAATGCGGGTCGGGGTTTTGTTGGCTTGTGAGGTTTCTCTCTCCCTCTCCCTCTCTCTCTCTTGCATGGAGGGAGGAGAATGGAAGCAGGAAATGCCCTGCGTGCTGAGAGGAGGGTACGTGGGGGGTTTGGTTGTTCCCATCGGGATCGTATCCACCTTTTTGCCCTTGTCTGCCAGTCCCTCCCTCCTTGGTGGACAAGGAGGGCAGAGAGAGAGAGAGAGATAGAGGTGAGCACTGGCTGGGGTCAAAAGCGAGGCGAGCTCTGCCGCTGCCTGCCTGCGGGTGTAAAACCGAAACTGACGACCGGCCAGTGACGGCAACTCACGGCGTACATCCAGCGTCGTCCGTCTACCCCTAACGGCAGCCAGAGGGAGGGCAGGCAAGTCGCGTCGTCCGTCCAGCCCTAACGGCAGCGAGAAGGAGGGAGGGCAAGTGGCCTGGCGTCGTACATCCAGCGTCCGTCTACCCCTTGACGGCAGTGAGAAGAAGGAGCAAACTGGGCGAACGGGATCCAGAAGGTGGGGATGAACCGAGGTGCTGCGGCTATAAAGCACCGTTCCTCGCCTGACGCCCTGGCCTGAGGTGAGGAGAGAGACAGAGCTTTTCCGCCATCCGCAACCACCCCAAACCCTTCCAGCAGCAGCGCAAGCACCTCCCACTCCCATGGCCTCCCCCGCCACCGCCAAGGCGTTCCACGCCCGCAGGCGCGCCGCCCGCCGCTCCGGCGGAGCCCGCGAGTTCGCCCTCAGCGTGGCCGGCACGATGAAGCCCCGCGGCGTCGTCTTCAGCAGCACGCCCCCGGCCAACTCCCCCGAGGCCGTCTACCTCCCTGTCCCGCTCAGGCCGGGGCAGATGACCGGCGCGGTCAACAAGTTCGAGCCACTGCACCTCGACGACGAGGAGGAGGCGGCGGTCGGCGGCGACGCGGCGGCGGCCGGCGGCGACGACGGCGACGAGGAGGCTTAGGGCTTCAACAACTACGGCCGGCCGTTTGTACTACTCTAGTTCTTGTTCTTGGCACCGTTCGTATGGTTCTTCATGTACTCCGTACCTTTGAGCGTTAATCTGCGTACTGCAACCTGTTTCGTGGCCTTTCTTTTCGTGATGATGGTTGGAACTAGTCTTTGGTTTGCTTCGTCACATCCGGATGGAGAGATTTGGTGGCTTTTCCCGATGTTCTAGGAGTTTTACTTTGTGTCGTGATGATCGTAGGAGTTTACATTGCTTGCCATCTTTTTTAGAAATCTATTGCTTGCCTTGGGATAGTGGGGTGCTTTTTTACCAGCTAAATGAGTGGTAAACAAGAGGGTTGGAAGTAGTAAAAGCAGGAGGATAAATAGTGGTTTCTCAAGTGTAATCTTCTCTCGATCGTACGCCGACGACGCCGTGTATTTGTCCTGACCGTCGACACCTCTAGATGGAATAGTATAGTGCAACAATAAAACAGGCCGGGTAAATTGGGTGTGGGACTAGATGTACTTCATTTGTTTGATCGCTGACTTAAGACACGGTCTTGAGCGGTGCTCCTCCACTTCCATTGCGTATCTATTTTTTTCGCACTTAAACGCATCACTGACTCCTTGGCGAATGTATTTACAATCAATCGTCAATCGATAGTTGACACCCCTACAGTTAACCATGTTTGATTGTCGATGATCAGCGGTCATCGACCATCACTCTAACGTGACACCAGCCAGAAACGACTTACTCTTAGATGTGTCTTGCCCTTTCTCACCACGACAAATGATTGTATCAACTTAAGGTGACTAATTGGTAATCGTGTTTTACCTAGTGCTTGGCACGTCTAATTATCAAACGTTTATATGTTTCCCCTGCCACGACTACTGAATGGTCTTATCTTACAAGTCAGGCGCACTAACGAATTGTGTAGTGAGTGTCGAAATTCATCCAGAACACAACTAACCATTTGACGAAACGGACACCACAAAAGTTTACAGACCACATCCGTACGGGTCCGTAAAAGTCAGGTGTACTAATGAATTGTTGGGAAGAGAAACAAAAAAGAAAGAGGGACCACGTGCTTACCTTTGGTTGGATAGGTTAGCATGTAGATCTTCGGACCTCCGCAAAGCCCCCTATAGTTTAGTTAGGATTTGCTGAAGAACGAACATGCGAACAGGTTCGTGATATGTAGAGGACACCAAAATTGATCCGGACAATCAGATTCAGACCTTTACTAGAGATTTGAGGGATTGCATTGGAGATGCCCTTATACCCAATAAGACACACTAACGAGATGTATAGTGAGTGTCAAAATCCGTCCAAAACATGACTAACCGTTTAGCGTGTTATACCTAGTCAGGCACACTAACAGATTGTGTAGTGGGCATCATTTTTTCACGAGAACCTGACTAGCGGTTAGACGTGGTATTATGGCCTCCTTCGGCCCAGCAGCAGCAGAGCGGCCAGCAGAAGCAGAGGCGGCCCATAGCTGCTGCAACGCTGGAGGTGTGGGGCATAGTAGCCATGATTAGTACCACCTCGACCGAAAATGCCTTGTGTAGCCTGAGCTACACATAGCTCATTTTTTTTGAAAAAATAAATATTAAAGCAGTTCAAAACAATTTGATTTTTTTATGAATATAGATACACATGTATAGGACATTTGCGCAAATTTTCATACCATTATACCTTAATGTGCCACAGGAAACAAATTAAAAAATATTTGATTTTAAATAGGCCCTTTTTGCTTGACTTGTTGGCCAAAATTTCGTTATTTTTTTGCAGACTGCATATTACAATATTTTCAAATAAAATTCGGCATGTTCGTGTGGAATACATATAAGTTTCCACTGAATTTTTTCTGAATTTTTCCAAAACCATAAAATATCATTTTCGAAATTTCCAAAATAAAGGGCTACATATAGCTCGAGCTACAGAAATTCACACTCCACCTCGACTAACTATCATTTTCAAAAATTTCAAAATAAAGGGCTACATATAGCTCGAGCTACAGAAATTCGCACTCCACCTCGACTAACGTCTAAGGTTGAGGATAGAATCATTGCTAGTATAAAATAAACCTGGTTTACCACTGACAATGGACAATAATTTTAAAAAAACCGTTCATATTTTATTAGTAGGTACTAGGAAACATGTCCGTGCGTTGTAACAGGAGAATTTTTTTTGTATGCTCCTATCTAATAACTATCGTTCAACCGTTGTGCTCCAGCCGTGTTGCCGCTTATCCTCATTTCCGTCCTCTCCGACAATGACCACGATATCAACCTAATAGCAATGCCTTCTAATCAATATCAAGACGATGATCTAAAAACAAAATCGATGAAAAATTGAACGTGCACGCATATAAGGAGAATTTAGAACCTTTGAAAATGATTTTAAATGTGTTTGAAACAATGTGTGCTCAAGTAAATGTTCTTCAAAGCTCCAGAAATATATCGCATTATTAATTTTCAAGATTTGGGATGTTAGCATATTAAATATGAATTAAATTTCAAATCAAAGATCTATTAATATGAGAGAGAGAGTTTCACTTTATGAAATTTTCTAAATTTTAAAATACTCTTAAAATAGTAGGAGGACGTGCCGTAAACTTTCGATAAATTTGGAAAAACAAATACTCCGTTCGATCTATCACAACAAAATATATTTTTATGCACTAGGCCTCACGATTTAAAAGCAATTTTTAATAGAAAATTAAATTATGAATTACCTTTAATTTTAATTTTTTATGCAACAATTATTTTTTATGAATGCACATATGTAGTCGCTATCATTGTTCTAGGTTTAGGTAAGGGTGATGTCTCCACTCACTCCACTCAATATTGTTTTTGTTCCATATCGTCTCGCCAGTATATTCTGATGGTAATAAATTAATAAAAATAAATCACTCTCATTTTTAGATTTTTCATAATTTTTTATTCTAACAATATTTATTTTAAAAAGATTTATTAATTAAATTATACTTAGGAATATGTTTCATAACTTTTCTCGTGTATTAAAACTTCCAAAAACATAATCTATAGGCTTTATAAAAAACATCATTTTCATTCAATCTGTTAAACACAATAGTCATAACTGGTCCAACAAACTTAATAAGTAGGACCACAATAATTTATGACCATTTTTTAAAATATAAAAAATCCTTCTCATCTATAGCTAAAAAAATGGAATGCTCATCAATTAGTGCAGTCCTTTTTTCAAATAGGTGTTTTTCCATATTTTCTTTAATATGTGTTAAACATTTTTCAAACACGCGTTGAAAGATTTCTTTGATGATACAAATATTTTCTTTAACTCGATGAATATTTTGGTTACGTCCTATAAACATTTTCAAAAAATGTTCAGGAATATAATATTAGAAATGCGATATTTTCTAAATGTCACTTTTTATTAAACATTTCAAATATTATGGACATTTTCTCTAAATGCGAGCATATTTTTTATGTACATGGTTTTCTATGCAATTAACATTTTCTAATGTTTTATGAACGTTATTTTAACACCCCATATTTTTTTAACAATGTCATGAAAATGGCTTTGAAATTCTTGAAAGGTGATTGACATAGGCTATTTTGTATGCCATTAAGATTTTTCTAAAAGTTGCTTCAACAGTTTTAACACTGCATGCATAAAAATATTTCTAACACTTTAACATTTTTATGATTATAATGGACCGGCTTCGTTGGGCCAGCATTGTTAGGAGCTCAGCTTGCTTCTTGAGCCAGAGACGAGCCAGCGAGCGAGAGGACGTGACAGTCGTGTGCGTACGGAACAGAATTACCAAACGAACAAATCATTTTTTTGCTGAATATGTAGGATTGCGGGTTAATCCATAGAAAAAAAGGTTTTTTTTTTGCAAAAATACAAAAACTGACTAAGAAAGCCACCTCCCTTTATTATTAGATAGGACAATGCCCGTGCGTTGCAACGGAAGCATAAACTTTCTTCTTTAAATTTTTTGATGGTGGTGAGATTTTGCGATGGAAAATCCTAGACGGTCGTGTAGAGAAGGCAGTGAAGAAATCGATGACTCAGTGATCGAAGCGAGAGATTAAGTGTTGGGTCACGGCGGACATGTAAATGTATCCGCAATGGTGCGAATTATGAAGACGAGGACACGGAATAGTCTCAGGAGCATGACCTCACGACCATGTACATGGCTTGGCGTCATCTGACATTTCTTTTGTTGGGAAAGTTGGACTCAACATCGTCTAACCTTTTGTTATAAGAAAACTACTCTTGTACGTCGCTTCTTAGGAAAAGGATGATAAGTAGCAAACAACGTACTCCGACAAATAATTCCGATCTGAAGGAGTGCATTTTTTAGGGATATAAATAACGTATGTACAATGACATGATGAGCAAGTAGGGGTGCGCTTTAGTTGGCATGCTTTAAAGTCCACGTCGATAGAGCAGTAGCCTAATGCAGCGATGGTGCGCTTCGAGATGCGACTTTATGTACGCATCTTTTTTTATTTGCCAGTGGTAGCGGCAAGTAATTTTGTTCAACTACATAGGTAATTTCAAATATGGACGAAAAATCCAAAGAAACTCAAATACCTATATTATCAGGCATTTTCCTCAACGAACAAACCAAATTTAAGAAATAAAGTTTCTAATTTATCAAAATAGGACATGGTAGTTAAAAATATTTTCTTATGAAGCAAAATAAAGTTAGAAAATCAATTATGCTTAGCCATTATTCATTTGCATTATTTAGCATTTAGGTTTTCATGCAAAATTTTGTCAAATTTGATTATTTTTAAGTTTTATTTTTATCTAAACATGACATGCTAATCTTAGATTATTACGTATTTTCCATAACGAACAAACTAAATATAGAAAATAGAGTTTCAAATTTATCATAATAGGACATGCTATTTGAAAAATATTACCTTATGAATAAAAATAAATTTTAAAATCAATTATAATTAGCCATTATTCATCTAGAACTTTTTGCGTTTACGGTTCATGAAAAATTTAGTCAAAATGAGTTATTTATAAGTTTCAATCTTACGTATTTTCAAATTTATCAAAATAGGACATGCTATTTTTAAAATATTTCCCCATAAAGAAAAATAAAGTTAGAAAATAAATTATGTTTAGCCATTATTTATTTGGATTTTCTAGCATTAGGGTTTCATGCAAAATTTATTAAAAATTGATTGTTTTTTATTTCCAATTTTATCAAAACAGGACATGGTAATCTTACATTATTACGTATTTTCCATGACGATCAAACTAAATTTAGGAAATAAAGTTTTAAATTTACTAAAATATGACATGATATTTTAAAAATATTTCCTTATGAAAAAGAATAAAGTTAGAAAATAAATTTATTTTAGGTAAATTAGAAAACAAAGTTGAATTCCAAAAACCAGCTCAGGGATGGGGAAAAAGTGTGAAGCAGGCCCTTGGCCCTTAGGCAGAGTTGTTCGGGGTCCACACGGAGAGGCCCAAGAAGCCCACCTAATGAACGAATCATTTTTTTTTAATTCTGAATTCTCTGGACTGCGGGTTGATTAGATAAAAAGGAAGGGATTTTTTTGCAAAAACACAAAAACGGATTAAGAAGGCCGTCTCCTTTATTGTTAGGTATAGATAAAGACTAAAAAAATTGCCGAAAAATTATCGATTATATGCAAACATATATTTCCTTTCTTCATCTTTTATTTTAACAGTCACAATTTATTTTAATGAAGTCATCATCAACATAATTGCATATTCTTTTTCATGAAGTCATCATCGACATAATTTGTTGTGGAGTCATTTATCTTAATGATTCTCTCGATAGCTACTTATTTTTCACACAAATTAGGAACCTATAAAAATTGACGTCTAATATCAGGGTAGAACTACTCGTATCAGGATCACTACCTAGCTAAGTTGGGCATGTCGATCAGTTCAAAAAATAATGAAGACTACTTCCTACCGAAGGGGTAGTAAGTGTAGCTAAGTAGGATTGGACTCTTGTAGCGGGCTTTGTTTTAAAGAACGACGAGAGGTCTTGAGGAGATTGAGTCTCCTGGGCCTACCTAAATAAATTTTGTAGCTTGTTAATGAGGTCTGCTCCGCTCAGCTAGCCCATGAAAGAGTCCACTCACGTGTTCGGCTCAATGGTGACGCATACGATAGCCTACTTGCTGGTAGGTATGAACCAACGAGACGAAATTGACTTACGAAAAGAAACGGGCGTGAAAAAAGAGTACGACGGACATTATGTGCAAGTACACCGTACATCTTTTTGGCATCATCTTTGAAACTTTTTTTTCATTGATTCCATTTTCCCCTCTAATTCAAATTCTTTATCAAAGAGCCGGATTACTGCTTGTAAGTATCTTTTTGGCTTACCACATGTATGCTATTTATATAATCCTTTCCTTAATTATGAACATCATCCTGCCCACCGATCCCATCTTTTTAGGCATCATTTTTCAACTTTCTTTCCTCTAATTCCAATTCTTTATTAATAATCCAGATAAAACGCCCTTTCCATCTTGTATTGCATACTTGCATGTAAATGATTTTTTTTAAATAACTCACAGCAGAAAAACGATGTTTGAATAGCATACGAAATAGAAATTAGAATTGATTTTTTCCCTTCCGTTCAAGATGTGCCTCACCCCAACACCGGAGCGCAGGCCCATGCATAAGACGGTTTGTATGGACTTCCGGATAAAATATAAGCAATCAAACTACAACCTTTTGTGCACAAAACTCTTCTACGCGAAATCACTAGTTGTAGAGTAATCGTAGCAACGAACATCGCGCTTTCCCGCGCGCGCCAAGCGGCGCTCCGTGCGTGTGACAAGTGGAAAACTACAACCAAGTGACAGAAAGTAGGCTATCGTATGCGTCACCATAGTGCCTTTTCATGGATGCACGAGTGCCTCTCGGGAGGCACGATAATGCCTTTTCCCGAGGCACGAGGCATGACTCGTGCCTCTTTTTTGAGGCATGACTCGTGACTCCCGCGAAGTCATGGTCGTGCCTCCCGCGGAGGCAAGATCGTGCATTTTTGTCCAAAAGAATTTTTTAATTTTTTTCCACCAAAACGTATAGAAGAAACGTGTGAAAACCGAAAAAGTCCAAAATACCACCGAAAAAACCAATTTTAAACATAAAAAACACGTACACAAAAATTAAAAAAACCAAATCCCGAGGGATCACTGTAAGCGCGACACGTGGCGCTGTTCGCTGGACCGGATTGCGAACGAGTACTCTAGAATTGGTTGCCCTCTTCATACCGAAATCACTAATTTAAGAGTACTCGTAGCAACGAACACGACGAGTCCTTCCGCACGTGACATGTGACGCATTGTATGTGCACCATTTGTCGCGCTCTGAAGCTTTTCCGTTTTTTTTTGTTTTTAGAGGCACGAGTGCCGATAGTGCCTTTTTACGGAGGCACGACAATGCCTCTCGCGGATGCACAATAGTGTCTTTCTCGAAGGCATGATAGCGTCTCTCGCGGAGGCACGAAGCATGACTCGTGCCTCCTTTTTAAGGCAAAGTCGTGCCTCCCGCGGAGGCAAGGACGTGCCTCTTTTTTTCTAAAACAATTGATTTACTTTCACCAAGAAGTATAGAAAAACCGTACAAAAGTAAAAAAAACACCGAAAAAACCAATTTTAAACACCAAAAATACATACACAAAAATAAAAAATAAAATCCCGAGATAACGCTGTGAACGCGATACGTGGCGATGTTCGCTGGGCCAGACCGCGAACGAGTACTCTAGAACTAGTTGCAGCTATGAAAAAGATAAAGAACACACACAGCAAAGATAAACATGAAAATCCTATGTTGTGTTCTAGGGTGAAGTGGAGCGTGTTTCTCTCCCACACAAAGAAAGCTGGGTTCTAACTTGTTATGAACAGCAAGCAAAGCTAAAGAAAACTAAAAAGGAAATAAAGAGCAAGACGCTCCAAGCATAGCACATAACGCATGAAGTGATAAAAATATAGTGAAACGAAAGACGAACTGATAATTGTTGATGAAGAAGGGGATGCACGGGGGCATCCCCAAGCTTAGACGCTTGAGTCTCTTTGAATATTTCTTGGGGGTGCACGGGGCATCTCCAAGCTTGAGCGTTAGACACTCCTGGATCTTCTTTTATCATCTTCCCTCGCACACTTGAAAACTCCCTTCATACATAACTCATCATAATCTGATTAGCGAGGTTAGTACCCATGATAAAATAATTTTACCTCTACTGTAAATAAGGATATTCTTGAAGAGCTATTGTTTCTCAAGATTTCCAAAAAGTTTTTGCAAAGAAAAGCAAGCTTAAGGTTTGCAAAACGAAGAAAAGGCAAAACATGACAGAATATGTGAAAAACAGACCAACAGGTAGCAAAGAATTTTTTAGGGATACTTCTGCAACTCAAATAAAAAAACTCAGAACATACGAAAGTTCCGTGATTGTATAGAGCACGCTGTGTAAAAATTTCAGCTCAAAAAGATGAACTGGGATTTTTCTATGATTTTTCCCGTCATGAAGACAGAATATGTTTTCTGGACAGCATGTCACAACTTTCACTTCCCTTGTCATATGAGGCTATAATTGGCACAAAGCTTGAAAAGTAAAGATACAATGAAGTTGCTACAATAGTAACAATGATCAAGACCACTAAAAACAGAATAAAAACAAAAAGGAAAACCTAAATTCGTTGCGGGCTGACTCCCGAAAGCGCTTCTTTAAAGTCATTAGCCAGGCTTAAAGATTATAGAAGATGCTCTCACAAGAATAAGAATTTTGAAGCAAAAGAGAGCATAAAGAAGAAAATATGAAACATATTTAAGCCTAACCCACTTCCTATGCATAGGCATCTTGTAAGAAAATAAATCAAAGAAGCACAAAGTGACATGCATAGGAAGGACGAAAAAGAACAACTTCAAAACTTTCAACATGAAGAGAGGTGTTTTAGTAATATGGAAGTTTCTACAGCCAAACTTCCATCTCTCGAAATAATTTTCAGTAGTATCATGAACAACATCAAGAATATAACTATCACATAAATCATGTTGTTCATGACCTACAAGAACACGTGTATAGTTTTCAACACGGTCTTTAGGATTATAAGATAAATGCAACCCATCACATTGAGCCTTGATAAGAGCACAATTCTCCGGAATATGAGTTTGAGATTTAAAAAAGATAATAGGACAATCAAGTGTGGGTTTAATAGCAAAAATTTCATGCTTAACATGAGGAACTACGGCAAGTTCATCTCCGTAAGCATCATCCATAGTGGCATCACGGCCATAAGCATAGACGACATCAACTTCATCAAAAAGGGATATTTCAAAAGAATCTATGGGATCATAACACTCATATAATATAAGAGTTAAAGAGTTACTCTCAATAGAAGGTACACGTGGATGGCTCCATTCTTCCTCCTTTTGTTCGTCACTCTCCTCCTCTTTTTCATCCAAGGAGCTTTCAGGTTCAGCAATTTCTTCTTCCATAGAGTCCTGCAAATCATTAGTCTCTTCCTTTGGGGGATAGATTCTCTCAAGATGATCAGTAATATAATAATTTGCATCATAAGTTTCCAAACAATAGTTAAGTATAGCAAGACTCTCAGATTTGTAAGGGGCATCATCAATATTTTTAAGAAGAGAAGTAATTTCATAGGCACCCTTATAAGCAACAAATTCTTCTATTTCCTCTGCATCATAAAAATCGTAGTTTCTCTTAGCATAAGAAGCTAAGGTTTCATCATCATTGTACTCACATTGGAAAACAAGGTGTTTGTGCCTCATAAAGTAACAAGATTCATCCCTGCAGAAAGATATATTATATATTGAGCACAAGTTTCTAGCATACTCATACAACTGATGTATTTGTTTCCATAAATGTATCCCCTTTTGAGACAAGCGGTGTTCCTTGTACCACTTTTGTTGATCCTCAGTGAATCCTCCATGCCAGTAAGATCTGGTTTCAAATAAGTCAGACATTGATTGGCAAGTAAGGAACTAGACATAATATTATTATTTTTTGATTTTTGATAAAGGACACTAAAGATAAAAATTGAAGGTAAACTAACAAGACTAAAAAGCAAAGATAAAAGATAGTGTGCAACTCCCCTATCTTGAAGAGCGGAATCCCCGGCAACGGCGCCAGAAATTAGCTTTGATGGCTTCTCGCCCCTCGTTGGTTACCCAAAGTGGAAGGTTGAGATGTAGACAACAACAAATTTCCCTCGGTGAAGATACCAAGGTTTGTCTCCAGTAGGACTCCAACTACGACAGAAAGGTGAAAACGGCGCCATCAATTAGGCGGTTGACGTGGACCTGCACACACAACAGATAACTTTGCTCCCAACGAGTTCAGAGAGGTTGTCAATCCCTCCGGCCTTGTTGTTTACAAAGGATCAAACGCACGGTATAAAAATTATAGTGATAGCAACGGAAAAGGAAATAAAGAAGAAAATAAATAGCGGGTGTAAACAGTATTGGAAATATGGACCTGGATCCCATGATGTTCACTAGTGATGTCTCTCTCCCA
The DNA here is from genome assembly GCA_950022295.1 of Bromus sterilis. NCBI lineage: Eukaryota > Viridiplantae > Streptophyta > Magnoliopsida > Poales > Poaceae > Bromus > Bromus sterilis. The sequence goes on from OX465596.1 coordinate 16,471,663, forward strand.
AAAGACGATAAAATAACCATGCGAGGTAAACAAATTACAGCTGGGCAATTGACAGGATTATGTGCGCAAACCAATGCTAACTATGCTATAAAGAAAGGAAGAGGCTCAAAATCTTGGGCGGTACGCCAAGACAAGTAGACCGAAATCCATCTGCATCTACCTACTAATCATCCACCTCGAGATATCTATCCAGAACATCTCGCTGGTATTAAGTTGCGAATCCCACCCAAAGTGTAAACTCAAAGCAACAGACAACTGCATTAAAGAACTTTGCGTAAAGTAAACAATCCTTGCACCCGCAAGTACAAGCACCGTTGTTTTCTCCCTTGTGGCAACAGCACATCCCCTAGACTCATGTTTCTGTCACTCAAGCTAGTCATCAGGGGGCATGAACCCACAATCATGCATAACGCTCCCTCTTGGAGTCACTACCTACTACTTGGCCAAAGCAATAAACAGCAACGGAGAACATGCAAGAATTACTCAAGAACATAAATATAAAAGAGGAGAATCAAATGTATTACTCAAACACGATCTGAACATAGTCTCATAATCCATCAGATCCCAGCAAACTCAGCATAGCAACAACAGAAAGATTACATATGTGCGTCGATCATGTAGGGAAGCTCACGAGGTCTAAACCATGAAGAACAAAGAGGGGAGGAGAACATCACATAGCTACTGATCATAGACCCATGGTCCAAGGTGGACTACTCACGGTTCATCCGAGAAGCATTCATGGTGGTGGAGAAGCTCCCGGAGGTGGTTCCTCCCTCCGGCAGGGTGCCGGGAAGAGGTCTCCTGGCGCTCCCGATCTTGGAAGCGCGGCGGCGGCGGAACAGAGGAGAGATCGCGAAAAAGGGTTCCGTCCTCGAGGGTTTCTCATCACGGGGAATAAATAGGCGAAGGGGGGCAGCCAGAGGTGGACCAGGGGCCCCAGACGCCCCCCCCTGGCGCGGCCTAGGGAGTGGCCGCGCCAGGTGGCCACCTGGTCCACCCCTGGCCCCCCTCGGGCTCCACTTTGGCTCTTCTAGAAGGTTCCTGTATGCTGATTTTTCCTATATTTTTCCCTGAATTTTTCTGGCACTTTAAATAATGGGAAAACCTGAAATACAAAAACAGCAGAAAACAAGAACTGGCATTGGGGTGCACTGAGTTAATAGGTTAGTCCAAATATGATCAAAAGTGTATGGAAGTGCATCAATATCACACAAAAGAAGCATGGGGCAAGCAGAAATTATAGATACATTTGGGACGTATCAACCGCCAGAAGACCTCGTCCCGGCATCCTGGCGGAGGGAGGATTGACCTCCGGGAGCTTCTCCACCACCATGAGCGCTTCTTGGATGTGCCGTGAGTAGTCCTCCTTGGACCATGGGTCCATGAGCAGTAGCTATGTGATTTTTTTTCTCCAATCTTGTGCTTCAATTCGCAGACCTTGTGAGCTTCCCTACATGATTAAGGCACTTATGTAATTTTCCTGCTCTTGCTATGCTGTGTTTGCTGGGATCCAATGGATTATGAGATTATTTTCAGATTGTGATGAGTTATATATTTGATTCTCCTTTTATATTTTGTTCTTGAGTAATTCTTGCATGTTATCTGTTGCTTTTTATTGCTTTGGCCAAGTAGTAGATAGTAACTCCAAGAGGGAGCGTTATGCTTGATTGTGGGTTCATTCCCCCCATGTCTAGCTTGAGTGACAGAAACATGAGACTAGGGGTTATGTTGTTTCCACCAGGGAGAAAACAACTGTGCTTGTAACCGCGGTTGCAAGGATTGTTTACCTTACGCAAAGTTTGTTAATGCAGTTGTCTGTTGCTTTGGGTTTACACTTTGGGTGGGGCTCGCAACTTAATACCAGCGAGATGTTCTGGATAGATATCTCAAGGTGGATGAATAGTGAGTAGATGTTGATGGATAAACGGTCTACTTGTCTTGGCGTACTGCCCATACTTTTGAGCCTCTAACTTTCTTGTAGCATAATTATCATTGTGGTGCGTTTATAATTCTGGAAATTGCCCAGCTATAATTTGTTCAGCCAGCTTAGCTGTTTTATCGTCTTTTGGGAGAAAGACATCACTAGTGAACATTATGGGACCCCAGTCCATATTTCCACCATTTTTTACACCTCAACTCTTTACTGTTTTATTTCCTTTTCAATGCAATCACCATCATTATTTCCACCGTGTGTTTCATCCTTTGTAAATGACAAGGCTTGAGAGATTGGCAACCTCTTTGTACTCGTTGGGAGCAAAGTTACTTGTGTCGTGTGCAGGTCCACGTCTTCTGTCAGCGCCAGAGCATCTGACACCTTCTTGTTGATCTTCGGAATCCTCCTGGATTTGATAAACCTTACAGTCCTCGTGTAAGGGATGTTTTCTGCTACTACATCCAAACCTTCCACTTGGGGTAACCAACGACGAGAACTACTTCACTGCCATCACTAGGGCATGGGCCAGGCGCTGAGCAGCTTATGAGTGCGTGAATCCTCAGCATGTAGAAATGTTCGCAATTAATCCCCCACTGAAAACTTTGGGTATCAAAGTGCGCCCACTGCCTGCTGATGACATTGTGCCACATCCCTCAAGTCCCAAGACTCGTGATGACTTTCCAGAAGCTTATCAGCGCTATCTAAAGTGCATTTCTCATTTGGCTAAGTCTCAAGCTCAAAAACTGGCTGCATCAGTCCAGATACCTCCACAGCCTACAACCAAGCCTATGAAGAAGAAGCCTGGTATCAAGAAAACCAGTCCAATTCCTCAGTAATCAGCTCCTCCAAGATCCTCATGCCAACAGACTTATGGTCCTTCACCTTCATCAAGACACATAACTGATGAATCTGGAAGTATGCCTGAAGCATCAACAACTGTTGGAAGGTCTCAGTTTAAGACTAAGACCACAATTCACCATGGCACTCGACCCTCTCCCAAGAAAAATGCAATGTGTGGCTCAATTCCAGCAGTTCATCTCCCTGATGACGATGATGAATTTGAAAATGAGGCTGGGTTTGTTCAAACTGAAGAACAACAAATTGAATATCCGCGCGCTGCTGCTAAGCATAAAGCTGAAGCTATTGGGTCTGAAGTTCCCCTTCTCCTTGATCCCAAGAAAATTCTTGAGTTCATTGACATCAGGATGGTGGCCCCCGACACATCTCTTGATGATCTTGACATTCCTAAAGACATCAAGTGGTATCTTCAGTAGTTCCTGATGATTGAGCTTCGTCATCAAGATCTGAAGAAGAACCCGGACTGACAACTTAAGAAAGTCCACCATGAATTCAAACGAAAACCTGTGACTGATGTCACTCCTGAGGAATTCATCGCCTATCAAGACAAGGTTCAACGTCTCACTCAGGAGTTCAATAACAAGTGTGTCTACATTGGCAAGGCTAAGGACATGCTCTCCAAACAGGTTGATTACTTATCAAGAGCCACAATTTATCTGGCTCGGTACCTCCTATTTCCTCAGTGTACCCTGTCGGCCAGCCTAAAACATCTGTTCCGCTGAGGCAATCAACTTCTCGTCCTAACAAACGCAAGCCTGATGCCTCTGCCGCTGCCTCACCGCCCGCAGCAAAGAAGCTCACACCTGCTGCTGCTGCCCCCATGACTGAACCCATTGATGCAACTCCACTTGCCTCAGCGCCTCCAACTCATCCTGAGGCATCCAAGTCTCAAATTGAAGAAACCACTCCTCCACCAGCCAATGCAGAAAGAAGCCTCATTGTGTTCACTCCACCCGCCAAGACTGTTGATTATGTTGCCTCAACTCCTGTGATTGCAAATCCTCAATCACCACCTCCTCCCGTCATCACAGAAGCCATGGATGAAGACATTGATATAGGTGATTTGGGAACGCCCCGAATCATGGATGAGGCATATGAACTGGAGCTTCCTGATTCTCCAACTCGCACTGTGATATCAATTGAACCCCACTCCCCAACAGTCACTGAGGTCTTGCCTGAGACAACGCCCAACTCTGAGGACTCAGTTCATGAAGCATTTGTTGATCCTGATGCTGAGAGTGCACCCCCTGCTACTGAAACTGAGGCAGATCATAGCACAAACATCGAACCTCAGCATCCTGCAACATCAAAGGATAGCTCTGGTGACAAGCAGGCCACCTCCCCTGAAGCCCCTACCGTCTCTCAGAAACATGGCCCTGATACAACAGCGAAAGCTGAGGACATTACCTCTGCGCCTCAAGTGCCTCAGTCTTCACCCTTGAGGCAACCTACTAAAGGTCAAGCATATGCACTCTCTTTGTGTTCGAAGCAGAAGCAGCCTTTCTACCGCAACATTCCAGCTGATGAACGACCTAGCTTCAATGCTGGTGCCTTCTTTGCCAGCATGATCTACTTTCAAGAATGTATTCAAAACCCATATCACTCTGCTCCTCCACGAAACGTGCTAAGGTTCTGGACTGCAACTCATAAAAATTACTATGCCTTAGTCCTGTACAAGAAGAACAAGGTCTTTCCTCACATGGATATGGAGGACATTCCTTGCTTCAACAGTAATTTTCAAGATCTTCACCATGCTAAGATACTCCAGTTCTATTCTGAGTGCATACATTGGAATGAAGAACTAGTGCTTCAATTCTATGCCACCTTGTACATCTCAAGGAATCCTCAAGACATCAACACCTGGGTCCTCGAATGGATGACTGAGCATCAGCATCAGACTGCCACTGTGCCAGAAATTATCGAAATTCTTCAGCTGCCAGTCTCTGATGCATCTGTTCCAAGCACCTATGGCTCCACTCCTCTTCATGATGATCTGATGAATATGTTGATGAGGCCTCAAGCTCCTGATGCTCTGCCTCGCATCAAATTCCTCGTCGCTGAGCTTCAATATTTTCCCAACACATTGTACCGCATTCTGGCGAAGTCCTTCTGTCCCATCAAGGGCTATGAATCTTCTGTCGAGGAAGTCATTGGTTGCATGAAGAACATATTGTTCAACCTTTGCATGTATGATCCCATCAATGTTGCAGATTTCTTATTCGGGACCATGGTTGATGCATCTCTGAATCCTCACATCTTGAAGCCATACGCTCCATGGATAATGAAGATGGTATGTGCCAAAACAGGTATCAAGTACATGCCTGATCAGCCCAATCATCGCACGTACCTTCCCCCTATTGAAGTGCTTCCAAGAACCATTGATTCAACTGATGCAAAGGGAAAATGACTTTTCTATACTGAAGCATTTCCAACCAAGTCTCTTGAAGGAAACATTCGTCATCCTCAGTCTCGCACCACTGAGCAAACCGACAACAATGCCTAAACTGAAGACTCGGCTCAAGCCAGAGTGGTGACTGACAAGGAACTCCTCATCAGCTTGCATCAGAAGGTTGATCACAACCATGACCGGACCAAGCATCAAATATCTGAAATTATCACTTACATGGCTCAGATGCACACATCATAGAAGAAGGCTCATCAGTATGCTCATCATACATATCAGCGGATTGATGCCATTCTTGAGGCTGTCATCACTCCTGAAGAAATTAAATAGATTGGTCTTCGACAACCTCCGCTCAATGAAATTCGTCCTCCTCGCCAGTTTTGTCGCTGCCCAACTGAAAGGGCATGTGCCCTTATGTTTGGTTTTGGTAATTGATGACAATCTTTATGGACTAATGGTTTCCTTGAGTTATACTTTAAGGTTTGTCCATAGGCAACGCTTGAAGATCATTTGATGGCTTCAAGGTTGTAGGATGAAGATTTCGTGTTGACCAAGGTGTTCTTCATGGAGCCATCCAAAGATTGGTCAAGTATATGTGTGCAAGGTCAAGAGGTGCATCACGAAGATATCGTATGCTTGGAGCTTGCCGACCATTTGGTGATAATGGTCGTGTGAAGATGTGCCTAAAAGAGGCTCACCCATAATGGAGTATGGGGGAGCTATCTACAAGTATTCATCGAGCCGGAGGAATCAAGGAAGATGTTCCAACTTGAGGCGGGCATGATCGTCATCATCAAGCTCAAGTGTATTATGCGCAAGACAAAGGTTTGACTAGATAGGTGTCTAGTTTACCGGTCTCTTGGTAGTAGTTGGGAGACCGTGTTATAGGCTAGGCCGAGTCGTTCATGGAGAGCTCAAACCTTTTTCATCCTTGGCATCATCTTTATTGGTTCTTGTTTGGCTTTTCTCCGTGTGAGTTTTGGAGCTTGTGGTCGTCTTCATGAAAAGCTCTTGTTCATCGAAAACGGATTTCATATGCGTCTTCTCGTATGTTTTTCGATGTGGGAGATTTGCCGGGTCGTCTCGGTTAGAGGTTTCACACCTCTATTTGTTTGACATTTCTCCCCTGCCACTTCTAAATATCTTTCCATCAAGCTTGAGTTTGCCTTAATCGGAGTTCATTTGCAGAAGTTGTGGCAGTTCAGGGTTTGCCTGTTTTATTTGGAGTTCATCTGTTGTGTGGCCTGGGCTCCCTGGTTCTGCCAGGGCGGTAGTACCGCTCTTGGAGCGGTAGTACCGCGCCACAGTTGTACCGTGGGCGAGTACCGCACTCACTACCGTAAGTCCACTGGACTTTGCGGTAGTGGGCACGGTACTGGCCCCCGGTAGTACCGTGGGGCGGTAGTACCGCTCCGCGGGCAAGTACCGCACTCACTACCGTAAGTCCACTGGACTTTGCGGTAGTGGGCACGACACTGGGCTTCGGTAGTACCGTGGGGCGTTAGTACCGCTCCCGGCGCGGTAGTACCGCACCACGGTAGTACCGTGGTTGGTGGGCTGCCAACGGGTTCCAACGGCTGGATTCGTGGGAGACTATAAAAGGGGGTCTTCTTCCTCCTTTGTCTCCACCGGTTTTGTGCAAGTTCTTCCCCCCATTGTTGACCTCTTTGAGCTTTCTTACTCTCTTCCCCTCCTATGATTCTTGCTCCTTTTTGAGGGAAAAGAGAGAGGAGGTCTAGATCCACATCTCCACCAAGCCATCTCTCCTCTAAGTGAGGGGAACGTTGTGGATCTAGATCTTGGAGTTCTTGGTGTTCTCCTTGTTCTTCCTCTCATATTCCTCCATAGCTTTTGTTGCTTTGGTGGGATTTGAGAGTTGGGGACTTGAGCACTTCGTGTGCTCTTGCCATTGCATTTGGTGCATCGGTTTGAGTTCTCTCCGAGGATTCTTTGTAGTGAGTGAAGTTGTGAAGATAGCTACTCTTGAGTGCATTGGCACTCTAGAGCTTGTTCCTCGTGGGTGCGTTTGCACCTAGAGTCTTGTTGTTACGGAGCTCAATCATTGTGGTGGAAAGCTTCGGGACGCTACGGGAGCCTCCAATTCGGTTGTGGATATTGCCCCGAGCATTTGTACGGGTTCGGTGACCGCCCCCAAGGGTTGCCATTTGTACGGGTTCGGTGACCTCCCTCAAGTGTCCTAATAGTGGAATCACGGCATCTTGCATTGGTAAGAGCGTGAGGAGAAATAGGGTGGCCCTCGTTGGCTTCGTGTGAGCATTGTGCTCCTCACCCTCTCCAAACGGAGACGTACTTCTCGCAAGAGAAGGAACTTCGGTAACAAATCCTTGTCTCCATCGGCTCCACTTGCGGTTATCTCTACCTTTACTTTGAGCAAGCTTATTACATTGTTTATCTTGTGCTTGCTCATATTATTGTACATTGCTTGTCCCATAGGTTGTTCTTCTAGACAACCTATTTACTTGTGCACCTACTTTGTGATAGCCATAGTGCTCTTGTCATATATCTTGCTATCACATAGTTGTTTATCTTGCTTAGTATAAGTTGTTAGTGCACATAGTTGAGCCTAGCTTATTTAGATTTCTTGCTTGGCAAATTAAACGTTAAGTTTTATTCCGCATCTGTTCAAGCCGAAACCGTAATTTTTTTAAACGCCTATTCACCCCCCCTCTAGGCGACATCCACGTCCTTTCACCAACTCCATCTCTGGCGACGGACTCATATTCTTCAAATCAATAAATCTCCCCTGAGGAAGCTGAAGACGCTGCAGCTTATCTTCATACTACAACTGCCTGCCTTAAGCCTGATACCCCTCAGTCTTGATACCTTCTTGCCGGGGCGTTAATATCAGTTCTATCCTTTTTTGTTCATTTAATGACAAAGGGGGAGTAATTTGAGTTAGTCTTCAAGCGGGCTACTATATTTTGGGTTCCTCATAAGTTACAACTCTCGTTCTTCAACCAATTTCTGTAATGAGTTGTAAACTTAACTATTTTTGGTTGCTTGATACTTTTGAGATACGTCATGTTTAATTCCTCAAGTTTATCTATGTATGCATGATACCGTGTCTTGTAAACTACATAACTCAGTGCTTCGTGCTAATTACTCAAACCTTTTTATTTGATGCACTGTTTTAGATAATACTGGATATAGGGGGAGCTCCTCATAATCTTCAAAACATTTACTAAAATTAATTTCATCATATATGCATATCCTCAGGGGGAGCATCTCTATATCCTGGAAGTATAAATTGAGTTCCTCACGTTCTTTTCCTCAAAATCAATATATTTAATTTCATTGAAGATTTAACCTGATTGTCATCAAATCACCAAAAAGGGGAGATTGTAAGTGCATCTAGTGCCCCCTTTGAGGTTTTGGAGATCTGATGACAAAACGGTTAAGGGACTAATGTGTTTGTGAGTATACACAGGAGAAGAACTCCTTGAGGTACGGTTTAACCACCATTGTCGACCCCCCCAAAATGTTGAGGAACATTGAAGAAATCAGTGTTTTCTTGAGGCATACCGTGGCGTCAAATTCTGAGGAAATTGGATCCTGAGGCATCCAGTTCTGAGGAAACTATGTGTCATCCTGATGCCACTCAAGGTTGAAGCAAAAGTTTAAGCGTAGTCTTTGTTACTCTTTATACTTTCTTGAGTCATAGGAAAACACTGTACTGTTGGAGGGGTTGAGGAAAACGAGTTCTAAGATTCTGAGGAATTGCTCAATAGAAAACGTAAAGAAAAACCCTGAGGAATCTCCTGTAGTAGAAGTTCAGTTCCTCGGGTGTCTGAGACATTGTGCTTCAGGACACTGAGGCTTCTGCCTTCAATTGAGGAGTCAGGAATTTGCCAGTGCAATTTTCCTAAAGAAAGAGAGAGAGTGTGTATTCCGACCGTGCCACGTGTCGCATGGACAGTCGCTGGTACTGATCCAGCCAACGGTCCGAAGGGCACGAATGTCTTTTCGTGCATGGGCATTTATGTCCTTTCACTAGGGATTGCTCCGCAGCTATAAATAGCCGCCCCCAGCCCCATTGGCGGGTTGTCTGCTCCGAGAGAAAACTTGACACTTGTCATTTCAGAGCATCCCTCCTCTGAAGAAACTGAAGAACCCAAGTGAGGAAACCACACTAGCCCTGAGTAGTTGAGCAGTTCTGAGGAAATCAGTTCGAGTGATCTGAGGCTTTTTACTTTTGAAGACTGTGATCTTCCAGCTAGTGTAGGAGTCATCGTTCTGAGGAATTCAAGATGCAATTGTGAATTTCCGAAGTGAACGGAGTCTGTGAAGGTTTCGGGAGTCTACCTTGAAGACTCACCTGAGTGATTGGACGGAGTCTGAGGACTTTAGTTCAAGGAGAACAAGGTGAAGACTATGGGCATGTTCATAAATCTCTGGCTTACAACTTCTCATAACTCCACCATGGAGCAGAGCCGAACATCCAAAATTCATGGATCCAGATCCAAGAAGCTAGCCCAAATCACAGTGTAAAATGTGGAGCACCTATTTCTTGACTTCTCGGAGCAGCAGATCGGCGGAGCAGGGAAAAATTACACGAGAATGCCACCGCCTAGTGAAAAAAATGATTCACAACGCATCCTCACGCTCTCATCTCTCTCTCCGCCTTCTGTGCCAAAATTCTGTCCCCGCTTCTCCCGTGACCTAGCCGCCGGAGCCCTCGCTCAAGATGTACCCGCCGACGCCCTCCACCGCGTCCCCGTCTGCCGTCCTCCTCGATCGCCGCCCTCCGCCTCGTCCCCGAGCTCCTCCATCTCAAGTAGGAACAACAGCCCTCTCACCTGTAAAGGTGAGGTGAAAAAATAAGGAGCACTGCCGAACATTTTCTGCTCCATCTAGGAAGTTGGCGATGAGTTGAGAAGCTGGATTTGCAGAGTTTTGAAAAGCTGGAGAGTTACCAAACACACCCTATGTCTTCTGAGTTGAATCTTAGCCTCTCCAACCAGATGTTGAGTTGTCACGGCAACTTGAACTGGTCTATCAAATCGGTGTCATCTATGCCCTGGTGCTCTTCAACCTCAGAACTTCTGTATTTGCTTTGATGACTTAATTCTGATACTTCTGTTCGGATACTTCCGATGTTATGATTCATCATGATGTGCATCTGATGCATGCCTGCATTTCTTTTAGACTTTATTTTTGTTGCAAAATGATGTTCTGCATTCATGTCTACCTTCAGTAAACTTCCTGAGCTTCATCATTTTGAGAGTTTCCTCGGTTTCGTATTGCCTCGACCATGAGAAAAATCAAAGACTTCGGCCAAAACTTAAAAATCTCCCATTCACCCCCCCTTTGGTCGATATCCTGTGCTTTCAATTTGCCATGGCAAATGCCTGAAGTAGTTGCCACGGCAAATGGCATGTCACCCTTTTTGGTTCGTACGAACGTAAATGAACCCACTAGGCAGATTCAGAACACATGGCAATTTTTAGTAATACATGGCAATTCAGAGTCAGAACATCCTTCTAAGGCTGAAAGCAACCTTCATATGTTTTTCATACACATCCATTTTAATTAGCGTAATCTGAAGTGTGCCCTTCGTCATAATTTATGCCATCAGTTTCGCATGGCAAACACTCAAGTTAGCTTATGGCAAATATGTTAAAAAATTGCCATGGCAAATTCACCTATAATGACATGGCAAATTTATCATTATTAAAACACGATAATTATTATTTATATGACATGGCAATGCTTGTTAGTAGAACATGGCAATTCTTACTGGTAGTACATGGCAATTCTTACTGATAGGCCATGACAATTCTTATTCGTAGGACATGGCAATTCGTATTGGTAGGACATGACAATTCTTATTCGTAGGACATGACAATTCTTATTCGTAGGACATGACAATTCTTATTCGTAGGACATGACAATTCTTATTCTTGATTGTTCAACATGGCATTTCGCATTGGTAGGACATGTCAATTCTTAATGGTAGGACATGACAATTCTTACTGGTAGGACAACTTTTTAGCATGCCAACTTTTTGCCCATGGCAATTTGTTCAAATTCCGTGTCATTGCAAATCTGTAATTTTTTTATCATGGCAAACACTCAAGTTGGCTCATGGAAAACATCTTTATGGAATAAAGATTCCTATATAATTTTTTACTCAAATTACATAGTAGTTGGCACGGTAGAATTTTCTATGAGCTTTCGGCAAAAAAATCGAGTAATTGCCATGAAAAATTTCCCATTCCCTATCTCGAGCTCGGAAATATTTGTTGTGATAACATGGCAAAATCCGTACTGGTGAGATGGCAAAAGTGGAAAAGATATTTGTCATGCATGTTGCCATGGCAATTTCATAGAGTGATTGCCATGGTAATTTTATAGAGTAATTGCCATGGCAATTTTATAGAGTAATTGCCATCTCAAATTACGTAGTAGTTGGTATGGTACAATTTTGGCAAATCTGTTTCTCACATAGATGGGCCATTTTAGTTTGTGTATATTTTTTTACCATAGTAAGAAACACCTTTCCGCCATATAAATGGTGTTGGACGTTTTTTTCTTAATCAACTGCAACATTTTGAATTTTTTAATGTTATCTGTTTGTCACATAAGTAAAGTAAAAAAATCTGTGTGTTTTTTTAACCAGCAGATTTTATTTATCTTTTGAGGTGGGATGTTGTTTTTAGGCTCGGCTCACGGCCCACTGGAGGAGGTGGCCAGCCTTGTGGCGTTCGTTCCAGGAGGAGAGTCTGACCGAACATTTTCGTTCGATAGAGGACACCTTGTCACCGAACGTTTTCGCTTGGGCGAGGTCACTCTAGACCTGAGTTTCTGCACTTATCGTCGTCAATAAAAAAAAGCATTTATAACTCCTCATGTAATCAGATTTCAAGAAAATAAAAATAACACTACAAATCAAATGTGTTTGTGTCGCTCGTACATGTGTGTGCTTTCTCATAAAAAACAGGGTAGTTGTCTTGATTAGCTAGCAGTCCATAGCACATCTACATGCTCGATAAAGGAAATCCATCTCATAAATGTACCGACGAACGAATCATGTCATATGAGTACGTTAGAAATTACACGCCTATGAGCATGTTCGATGATGTAGCATGTCACACGATGTAGCATGTATTTATTTATAAATACTTTCACTATTAACGTAGATGTTACAAAAAAAGATTACATAAAGATAATACATAAAACATTATAAAACTACTTTAATATCATACAAATGTATCTGATATGGTCACTATGGGATTAGGCGGGAAGGGGGATTAGCCATGAGAACGATCTTAAGCATTGCTCATTGGGGTTTATAATGATATTTTTTCCGTTGCAAGGTACGGTCCAATTATGCTACTAGTATAAGATAAAACGGATGTGCTAAAACGCATGTACATGAGGCATTATTTTTCCTACTGGATCGATCAATAGCATTTTGAGTTGAGCGAATCGTTCTTTTTTTTGTTGGGCTGGCTGAGAGTCCACCCGAGTTGGAGAACCGTTATGGGCTTTTCTCTGACGGTCCACCTTCTGCATGGTTTGTTTTTATGTTGTATGGATCAGAATTTGATTCGCCAGGAGATTGATTGGTCAGTGCCTTTGTTCGATGTCCTTTTTCCTTTTTAACGCCATTCCTAATAAGTTAAATAATCTAGCAATTTTTTTGTTTCATTATTTTTTGTATGTTTTTAATTTTCTATGTTAATACATACTTTCTCCGTTCCTTGATATAAGGTGTATAGTTTTCTTAAAAAAGTCAAACTTTTTTAACTTTGACCAAATTTATAGCAAAAAATATCAACATCTATAATATTTGATAAATACAATATGAAAATATGTATCAAGATGAATCTAATGGTACCATTTTGATATAATTTATATTGATATATTTATCTACAAATCTGGTCAAAGTTAATCAAGTTTGACTTTTTTAAAGAAACTATACACCTTATATTTAGGAATGGAGGGAGTACAAATCAGCCTAGTGCGACTAAACATTTTTTGGTCATGTATGTGTCTATACAATCAGGGCTTTTTTTGTTTACATATTTACTTATACATGCACGTTAAAATATTTTCACATTTTTTTGTTTGGTTTTATTTTTTCATATTTTTATCGGTTTTCATTCTGCAATACCCCATTTTCTTTCAATTTTTGAAGTTTTTAGATTGAAGATTATTTTTAAAAAAAATTGTCCAGTTCAATGTCCATCATTAAGTACATATCTTGAAACACCTTGTAATTTTTTGTAATTTTTTCAGTTTCGCTTTTTATTTTTTCAAAAAATTTATATAACTTAATTTGTTTAGAATAACTTCTTGATTTTTTTTCTAAAACATGATGAAGTTTAATAAATACACATTTGTTTTTTTTATTATATACATTGAATATATTTAATATAGAATATTTTTTTTAAAATTACGTTGAATATTTTTGCAATCTGGGTTTTAGGATTTTTTATAAACACCACTTAGTTATGGGTCCATCCTCAATCTGTACCCCGACTCGCTTTTTCCCCACATAGCCTAGTTGCAAGTCGACCACCGACTCGCAACTGATGGGATGACTTCTTGCTATTTTCTTCCCACGCCCGAGTTGCGAGTCAAACACAGACTCACTGGGGATGACTTGTCACATTTTTTTCCCACACCCCAGTTGCAAGCCGACCATCGACTCGCAATCGGAGTTTGACTTGTCATTTTTTACCAACACCCAGTTGCGAGTAGACCACCAAGTCGCAACCGGGGAATGACTTGTCGATATTTTTCTCCACTCACCTCAGTTGCGAGTCGATCACCGACTCGCAACCGGGTTTGACATGTTGTATTTTTCCAACACCCAGTTGCAAGTCGACCACCGATTCGCAACTGGGGATAACTTGTCACTATTTTCTACCCACACCCCAGTTGCCAGTCGATCACCGACTCGCAACTGGGGGATGACTTGTCACTTTTTTCTCCCCACGCCCCAGTTGCGAGTCCACAACCGACTCACAATTGGGGGATGACTTGTTGCTATTTTCTCCCCACACCTCAGTTGTGAGTGGACCACCGACTCGCAACTCGGGGATGACTTGTCGCTATTTTCTCCCCACACCTCAGTTGCGAGTCGACCACCGACTCGCAACTGGGTTTGACTTGTTTTTTTTTCCAAAACCCAGTTGCAAGTCGACCACCGATTCACAACTGGGGATGACTTGTCACTATTTTCTCCCCACACCCTAGTTGCGAGTCGATCACTGACTCACAACTGAGGGATGACTTGTCACTTTTTTCTCCCCACGCCCCAGTTGTGAGTCCACAACGGACTCGCAACTGGGGGATGACTTGTCGCTATTTTCTCCCCACACCTCAGTTGCGAGTCGACCACCGACTCGCAACTGGGTTTGACATGTTTTTTTTTCCAACACCCAGTTGCAAGTCGACCACCGATTCGAAACTGGGGATGACTTGTCACTATTTTCTCTCCACACCACAGTTGCGAGTCAATCACCGACTCACAATTGAGGGATGACTTGTCACTTTTTTCTCCCCACGCCCCAGTTGCGAGTCCACAACCCGACTCGCAACTGGGGGATGACTTGTCGCTATTTTCTCCCCACACCTTAGTTGCGAGTCGACCACCGACTCGCAACTGAGTTTGACTTGGTTTTTTTAGCACCCAGTTGCAAGTCGACCACCGATTCACAACTAGAAATGACTTGTCACTATTTTCTCCCCACAGCCCAGTTGCGAGTCGATCACCGACTCGCAACTAGGGGATGACTTGTCACTTTTTACTACCCACGTCCCAGTTGCGAGTTCACAACCGACTAGCAACTGGGGGATGACTTGTCGCTATTTACTCCCCACACCTCAGTTGCGAGTAAACCACCGACTCGCAACTGGGGGATGACTTGTCGCTATTTTCTCCCCACACCTCAGTTGCGAGTCGACCACCGACTCGCAACTGGGTTTGACTTGTTTTTTTTTCAACACCCAGTTGCAAGTCGACCACCGACTTACAACTGGGGTTTGACTTGTTTTTTGTCCAACACACAGTTGCAAGTTGACCACCGACTTACATCTGGGGTTTGACTTGTCGTTTTTTTTGCATGGATCAAAATTTGATTCGCTAGGAGATTGATTGGTCAGTGCCTTTGTTCGATGTCTTTTTTCCTTTTTAACACCATTCCTAAATAAGTTAAATAATCTAGCAATTTTTTTGTTTCATTATTTTTTGTATGTTTTTAATTTTCTATGTTAATATATACAAACCAGCGTAGTGCGACTAAAGATTTTTTGTTCATGTATGTGTCTATACAGTCAGGGATTTTTCTGTTTACATATTTACTTATACATGCAGGTTAAAATATTTTCACAATTTTTTGTTTGGTTTTATTTTTTCTTATTTTTATCGATTTTCTTTCTGCTTTACCCCATTTCCTTTTAAATTTTGGAAGTTTTTAGATTGAAGATTATTTTTTAAAAAATTGTCCAGTTGCATGTCCATCATTAAGTACATATCTTGAAGCACCTTGTAATTTTTTGTATTTTTTTCAGTTTTGGTTTTTATTTTTTATTTTTTTGAAAATTTGATATAACTTAATTTGTTTAGAATAACTTATTGATTTTTTTCTAAAACATGAAGAAGTTTAATAAATACACATTTGTTTTTTAATTATATACATTGAACATATTTAATATAGAATTTTTTTTTTAATTTGCGTTGAATATTTTTGCAATCTGGGTTTTAGGATTTGTTATCAACGCCACTTAGTTATGGGTCCATCCTCAATCTGTACCCGACTCGCTTTTTCTCCACAAAGCCTAGTTGCAAGTCGACCATCGACTCGCAACTGAGAGGATGCCTTCTTGCTATTTTCTTCCCACACCCCAGTTGCGAGTCAAACACAGACTCGCAATTGGGGGATGACTTGTCACTTTTTTCTCCCCACGCCCCAGTTGCAAGTTGACCACCGACTCGCAATCGGAGTTTGACTTGTCATTTTTTACCAACACCCAGTTACGAGTAGACCACCAAGTCGCAACCGGGGAATGACTTGTCGATATTTTTCTCCACTCACCTCAGTTGCGAGTCGATCACCGACTCGCAACTGGGTTTGACATGTTGTATTTTTCCAAGACCCAGTTGCAAGTTGACCACCGATTCGCAACTGGGGATGACTTGTCACTATTTTCTACCAACACCCCAGATGCGAGTCGGACCGACTCGCAACTGGGGGATGACTTGTCACTTTTTTCCCCACGCCCCAGTTGTGAGTCCACAACTGGGGGATGACTTGTCGCTATTTTCTCCCCACACCCCAGTTGTGAGTCGACCACCGACTCGCAACTGGGGGATGACTTGTCACTATTTTCTCCCCACACCTCAGTTGCGAGTCGACCACCGACTCGCATCTGGGTTTGACTTGTTTTCTTTTTCAACACCCAGTTGCAAGTCGACTACCGATTCGCAACTGGGGATGACTTGTCACTATTTTCTCCCCACACCCTAGTTGCAAGTCGATCACTGACTCACAACTGAGGGGTGACTTATCAATTTTTTTCTCCACACGCCCCAGTTGCGAGTCCACAACCGACTCGCAACTGGGGGATGACTTGTCGCTATTTTCTCCCCACACCTCAGTTGCGAGTCGACCACCGACTCGCAACTGGATTTGACTTATTTTTTTTCCAACACCCAGTTGCAAGTCGACCACCGATTCGCAACTGGGGATGACTTGTCACTATTTTCTCCCCACACCCCAGTTGAGAGTCGATCACCGACTCACAATTGAGGGATGACTTGTTACTTTTTTCTCCCACGCCTCAGTTGCGAGTCCACAACCGACTCGCAACTGGGGGATGACTTGTCGCTATTTTCTCCGCACACCTCAGTTGCGAGTCGACCACCGACTCGCAACTGGGTTTGACTTGGGTTTTTTTTCAACACCCAGTTGCAAGTCGACCACCGATTCGCAACTGGCAATGAATTTTCACTATTTTCTCCCCACAGCCCAGTTGTGAGTCGATCACCGACTCGCAACTGGGGGATGACTTGACACTTTTTTCTCCCCACGCCCCAGTTGCGCGTCCACAACCGACTAGCAACTGGGGGATGACTTGTCGCTATTTTCTCCCCACACCTCAGTTGTGAGTCGACCACCGACTCGCATCTAGGGGATGACTTGTCGCTATTTTCTCCCCACACCTCAGTTGCGAGTCGACCACCGACTCGCAACTGGGTTTGACTTGTTTTTTTCCAACACCCAGTTGCAAGTCGACCACCGACTTACAACTGGGGTTTGACTTGTTGTTTTTTTTCAACACCTAGTTGCAAGTTGACCACCGACTTACAACTGGGGTTTGACTTGTCGTTTTTTCTCCCCACACCTTAGTTGTGAGTCGATCAACGACTCGCAATTGGGGGATGCCTTGTCGCTTTTTTCCAACACTCAGTTGCAAGTCGACCACCGACTCGCAACTGGGGTTTGACTTGTCGCTATTTTCTTCGCACACCTCTGTTGTGATTCGACCATCGGCTTTGAACTGTGGGATGAATTGTCGCTATTTTCTCAACACACCTCAGTTGCGAGTCGACCACTGACTCATAACCTGGGGTTTTATTTACCATTTATCTCTTTTCCACGCACAACCATTTCTTTTTTTTTTGCGGGTACTACCATTTCCATGTCACCCTTTTTGTTTGTCGCAACTAGGGTCGATTACATATCTATCGACTCACAATCGAAGGTTATTTTTCCTTTTTTTTTAGACTTATTTATATGAGCCGACTACCAACTTACAAATTGTATAACACTACTTCTTGCGTGTATTTTTTTGTGTAAAGTTTGTGTATGGTGTTTTTTGGGAAAAAACAGCAGCTTAAGACAGTTTCTATATTTTTTTCCAGCCTCCCAAAAAAAATGTTTGTAATGTATGAGGTCTACTAAAGCAAGACGCAGATACATGCAAAACACCCACCGTGTGCCTTGTCATTGCCTAATATACATGAATTGCCGTTTAGACTAATGTTGCACGTAGTGTATTAGCGTGGACTATGGTTGCCATATCTGAATCCGTGATTGCCAATCAAACGAGCTCGTGTTGATGATCTGCTAGGTCTAGTCCTTCATGCTAAGAACTATGATTACCATTTTACCGCTAAGCTCATGTGCTCCTGCCAAAATCCGTCTCCTCCTATATAACTATGCTTGCCAGGCCTGAGCACCGCCAACAGCCCGAGATTGCAACACAACTCTGTCACCGGCGGCCCTGGGCACTGCAAAGAGCCCGATCGCTTGCAGCATACCTTTGTCGCCGGTGTTGCATGGACATTATCGAGCTTACGGTGACGCTGCTTTACCCCAAACTTGCAGCACACCACCATGCCGGTGCTACAAGAATAATGTTGAACTTGTGGCGAGAGCCAAGCTTGTAGCACACCAACATCGTCGATTCTACAAGGATATTGTCGAGCTTGTGGCCAGAACGCAATGATTGCAGCACACCGCGTTGCTCTGCGCCGAGCTTGCAACACACCATCGTTGCTGGTGCTCCAAGTACAACGTCGCTCCTCACCAAGCTTGCAACACACCATCGTCGATGATTTTGTAAAGGGGTCCGCCGAGCTATGCTGCAAGGACACTGCCGAGGTTGCGGCGAGAACTTAGTGCTTGCCGCACACCGCGTTGCTCCTCGCCGAGCTTGCAGCACAACATTGTTGCTGGTGCTGCAAGTGTTGGGAAACGTAGTAGAACACAAAAAAATTCGGCCTACGAATCAAGAACCCAAGATCATCCAAGAAGATTGCATACAATGTTTTAGGTCATGGCTTACCAACCGATGTAGCGGAAGTAGAGTTGTTGAAGACCGTTAGTTTCAATGACCTCCCAACCGCGAGGATATCGATCCCGCGTACCGTTCCACGATCCGTTGCGCGATCTATCCCGTGAACCGTCCCGCGATCCGTCCCGATCAAGTCCCACGAACAAGTCCCTCGAACATGATCTCCGAGGAAGAAGAAGGACCTCGAAGAAGGATCAAAGGTATGATCCCTCTACCGGTATCCACACATCCCGATGTAGCAATCCAGCAGCGCTCCGTCGTCCAGAGAAGAACGCCACCGAGAGAAACTAGAGGGAGAAGAGCCTAGCGGCGTCCGGACTAGAACGATCTAGCCCGAAGAGAATTAGAGGCACGTGGGATTTAGCTGGGGCAGCCTTGGGGCTTTTTTTGGGTGTCTTTTTGGGGCTACCCCTGCCCCCGAATATATAGGTGGAAGTCTGGGGTCGCAACTTGGGAGAGGGTTCTCCCCAAAGTCGGTTTTGGCCACCAGGAGGAGTCCAACACGGATTCCCCGCCGAAACGCCGCGGACCCCGGCGTCCTGGTCCAAAACGCCAGGGACCCTGGCGTCTGGGCCTTGGACTCAAGGAAAGTCCTTTTCCTTCCAAGTTACGACCTTGTGGACCTTCCTACTTGGTCTAACGTCGGTTTTCGCGGTTTGGAGAGTTCCTTAACCCTCCGGATACTTCCATAAGCTCCCGGGAACCTTCCGGAACCTCCCGAAACATTTCTAGAAGTCCCGGAACAATTTCCCGATGTTTCGTAACCTTTCCACAACCGAATGTTGCAAAACCTTCCGAGACTATCACGGATGTCTTGTTACCACTTCAAGACTCTTCTTGAATGTTCCGAAATCATCCGAGACCGTTCACGAATATTCTGAAACCATTCAGCACAACCTAGAACACTTCTAGTGCTACCCGGAAACACTTCCGGTTCCACCCGAAACAATTCCGGTACCCTTTCTCTTTTCATCTCCTAGTTCTCTAACAGATTACTACTCGTTAAGTGTGTGACCCAATAGGTTCGGTATAATGCGGACATGACTCAGAACATCTTCCGGACATAGGTCAACAGCCTTTTGTCAATAGCCAATAATCAACAGCGGAGCCATGGACACCCATGTTGACTCCCGCACATACACGAAGAAACTTCGAGTGAACCATTATGTTTAGTCATGTACCATTCCCTTTGCTTCGCGATATATGACAAAGTTAGAGGAGAGAAGTTTGGCACCCATGTGTAACAACTTCTTGAACACAAGCCACTCGTTATCCTCTTTGCTCGTTTGTCTCTATTTCTCGTTATTGTATTCCAGTATCCCCGTGATTAAATCACAATGCGTCTGGCCAGACTAGAATGGATACCGTCATACCGAGTGGGCTCAAAGTATCTCTTCATCGTGAAGGAGCAAATCCCATTCTTGAACTATCACAGTCACTAGCCACACCATCTGACATACCCAGAACTTATTTTACTACTTCCCATTTACGGGAGGATTCATCTAAGAACCAAAGCATGTCTTCCTGTGTGAAGCAACTCGATACTCTCATGGTCTAAGGAATTACGTATATGATAACATTTCATGATATGACTTATAACGTAGTTACGATGTGATCTCTAAGTATATCATTCAATACTGGGGTCGGTTCAACATCATTGTTCTGCTAACAATATGTTCCCATTGCTACTGACATCCTTGTTACAAGAACAATGTCCATGATTAAGAAAACGTAATCATCAGTTAGCACATGAGCTGGTCTTAGAGGCTAAACCAGGAACTCTTGGTGTTTACATTTCCACACATGCAAGTGAGTTTTCTTCTGAATCTCATAGTCAGGGTCATTGCAATTATAGCACAGAAATATAAACATTAATTACGAACGTGGAAATATATATGATAACATTTTATTATTGCCTCTAGGGCATATTTCCAACAGTCTCCCACTTGCACTAGAGTCAATAATATTATCAGTGCTTGAGCACCTTACACCTATGGCATACCGGTGTAATACATGCTTCATTTGTGGTATAGACTTCATCATCGGATCTGACGTTTCAGGCCCGTTTGTATCTTGCATATCTTCGCGTTTTCACGCTATCATAAAATTCACTAATTTTATCAGTTTAGCTTTGTATATGTTTGAATCATTTGGCAGGACCTTGGTTCCTTTAGAATAAGTCATGAAATCATTCATCAATGTTCCATGAGCTTCAAGCATCTTGGAAACCATACCATGTTCATAAATGAACTGATAATTCAAAATACCCTCCCTTGTTACTTCTTTAAGCAACAATATACTTAGCCTCTGTTATAGAATTCGGCACAGTATCTAACTTAACACAATTCCTCCATACTGTGCCACCCTTATGTGTGAAACATATAATCCCAATTAAAATCGAAAATCGGTCGAAGTAAGTATGAAGACTGAATTGGTGTAACTATTTACATCAAAAATTCAGCTGGTATAACTCATTACAACGAGCTCTTCATTCTCTCCATTTTCCGAGAAACATATCTTATCTATCATAAGTTTAACTTTTCACTGTTTGTCCAATGATCAACATATTGATCACTTTGGTATCTTGCTCACAACCTTTTGGAGCACTGGACATATCTGGTCGTTTTACATATTATGGTGTACATGATTAATCCAAACACATAGGTGAGTGAAATCCAATTCATGTGTTTTGTTTATCTGTGTTCATGAACACCGATTTCTGCAAACAACTTTTCACCATGACCTCGGCAAGAACATCCTTCTTGGCGTATTCATACTAAACTACTTTAGTATCATGTCAACATGTAATGTTGGCTTTAGCATGATCAGACACTTACTATCTACATAGATCACTGTGCTTAATACTAATGTTATATTAGCCCAAGTTCTTCAACTGAAAACTATTTCCAATGAAGTCCTTATTCGTGTCAAGAAATTTATATCATTTCCAATCAACAATATGTCATCTACATAAGGTTTTAGAAATATCATTCAGCTCCCACTTACTTTCTTGAACATTCAAGCATCTTCGTTTATTCCCGATGAAAACAAACTCTTTTGGCAATTTCATCATAACGAAAATTCCAACTCCATTGTGCTAGCTTCAGTCCATCACTGGATATCCAAGGCTTGCATCTATTTTAGCATCCTTTGAATCGACAAAACATTCCGGTCGTATCACATATACGTCCTTTGTTATATTTCCGTGTAGGAACTTTGTTTGACGTTCATTCTACCATATCCTATAAATGAGATATGTAGTAATTGATAATATAACCTGAACTGACTAAAGCATCTCTACGGTCGAAACTATTTCGCCGTAGTCAACCTTTGAACTTGCTAGAAAACAATTTCCAACGAGTTGAGCTTTATGGATAAAACAATTTCATCCGAATCAATTATAGATCCATATATATATTGTTCAGACTTTTAGTCTTTAGGAGGGTCTACCAAGTTCAAAACTTGACTTACTTCCATGGATACTATCTCGGATTATTTGGCATTTAGCCAAATCCCGGAGTCAGGGCCCATCAACGCTTCTTTGTATATCACAGGTTTATCATTGTCGAACAATAATATCTCGTCTTACATATCATGAATGTTTGTACGAGTTTTGTCTAACCTGTGTGGTTCAGCTGCACACTTATTTGAAGATTCAACAATCTTTAACAAGTTGCACTGTCCTCCCACTCACTATTTTGCAAGAAACCATTTTCTTCAAAACACATTGTTCTTAACAGCAAACAATTTTGCTTTTGTGTAGTCATAGAGGAATACCAAACCTTTTGGAATAACCTTCACAAAGTAGCACTTATCTGATTTGGTGTTTTGAGTATGTCAAACATATATCTCATACACCCAAATTTTAAGAAAAGACAATATGGTTTTATCATTTCCATATCATATCTAATATGGTGTCATTTCAACAGATTTGATGGTGCTCTTTTCAGTGTAAAAGCCGTAGTCTCTAACGCATAACTTTAATAAGTATAATGGCAAATTGATAAACATCATATTTGATCTTACCGTGTCATACATGGCTTGATTACATCTCTCGAACACTTTACTCATAGTGGTGTTCCGGGAGACGCAAGTTATGACACTTCTTCACAACTCATCAGACGTTCGCTAAACTTGTAACTCAAATATTACTTTCTACAATCTAATTTGCAGAAGCTTTATTTCCTCATTACAATGAATTTCTATTTCACTCTAAAATTCCTTGAACATTTCAAAGATTTCAGACGTATGTCTCTATTGAACAAATATCCTCATATCTATTTCAACTCATGAGTGAAGATAGGGAATCCACTGCACACAACTACACTTATTGGACTACACACATCATCATGTATGATTATCAATGGTTTAGTTGTCCGTTCATATATGGCCTATCAACGGTGTTTTAGTCACATTACTTCGAGACAAAGATCGCAAGTGTCAAGTGATTCATAGTCATATGACTCGAAAGTCCATCACTTATGAAAATTCTTCATGCATGTTATGTCACTTGTGATAAACGGCAGTGCCACATCTATGTGGTATTTCTGTCAGTCTTGCGACGTTTAGCGTCAGTGTTATGGATGTTTAAGTATTATTATCAAGATTCATAACATACAACCTATTCATAATGGAAGTATGGCCTTTACGTTATTCATAGCTTTGAACAACTCTCTTGCAACAAACATGATTCAAAATGATGTTTTGCAACAAGGCTAAAGTGTAGTAACAATTTACTCAACTCTAAAATGAATTATGAATATAATCATAGAGTCAACACACGGTATAGTAAACATTTTACCGTGTTCCCGAGCGTGTCAAAACTCATCATTAGCTAGTCATAAAGGCCATAGTATTTCTTGTATCGAGTTGCAAAAATATGCAATCGATGTGATATTCCGGTGATCGACAGTTTAATCACAATATACAGAATCCACAATTAACTGCTTAATCATGATTCCCAAGAATTACATCTCTTGACCAGCAATGAATTCATCTATAACTCCGTATGACTTTCATTTCTGAGCTGGATATTCCAGTCTTCTTTCGTTTTGCCTTTATACGTATCATAGTTCTATTTCCAATGTCACTCCTACTCACAGAAGATCACACATGATCAAGGGTGGCGCATGCCATGGACTTTCCGGCGTATGAGTCTTACTAACATCCTTTGGACTTCCTTTCCCTTAATTCTCATCATCATATGATCGGTGTTCTTCTGGATCCCACACTTATCAGTTTTGTTTAGAGCATAGTGAACATTTTCACTAATGCTTACAATCATACATTGTACTAGATATCTTATATCAAAAATTAATTGTCTTACTACTGAAAACAATTTTCCAGTTCCATGAATATAACATAACTATCCCAAACGTTTCAAAGTTCGGGTTTCATGGTGGTGAAGACAATGCACTTAGCTGTGGTGGAATTCTAGCATTTTGGATTATGGACGTATGTCACATCATCCATAGCATCAGCGGGAGAGCATCAAAAATTTGCGATAGGACAAGCTCCTTCTCGACACTATTGAGGATAGTCCTCACAATACGGTACCAATCGTAAAGTTTTTACCAGATAATACAGTTAATCAAAATCAATTGGGAAGGTGGTAACGCGAGCCATTATTCTACAACGATAATGCAAATACTAAGATTTTGTTCATAATTAAGTTGCACTTGTGATTAATCAATTTAATTACTAAGTGTGCTCCCACTCAGATCAATATCTCTCGTAATTGATGCTGGAGTGATTCAAGATCCTACCCAATCGTCCGCCATTGATGTGACATCACTGATGACTTAGACTGGACCGGTAGGCCAACTTGCCAATCACAACACATGTGATTCTTGTTCATCTTTCGATGGGCGTGTTCCGGTAGCAAACTTTTATCCAAACCGTCAAGACAACCAAGTGTAATGTGATATGTGTTCTTTTAACACACCCGTCTTTTATGCGTCACACCGTGTGCACCCATGTGACATGACCTGCTCCGGTGTGAAACATAGTATAGACGGTGCTACAGTCGGTAGAACACTATCAACTTGATATTGTTTTGCGAGAGATCACCCTAATAAAATACGACTACCGCGCACCAAACAAGGGTGCATCAAAGGGATAAACATCACAGGCAGTTCATAAAATTATGTGATATAGTATAGCCCTTTGCTTCGTGAAGTCTTCATTGTCTTCACATCGTCGTGGTTGAAGTCATCGTGTCCACCAACTTTTTCCTTGGTGCCGGGACCAACACCACGGCTTCCGGCATGTGCGTCGGGGTCCACCTCCGCATCGTAGATCATCACCTTGCATCTATCTATTGCTTTGCCTCGAGCTAATAAACAGTTCTGGCACGCAGGCCATAATTAAGTGACAATCATATGACTCCAGTCATCATGCCGTACCACGACACGCAGGTCGCGAATAAATATTACATAACATATAGCATCTCATACAAACACATTGCAAATCTTGAAGGCTATACCACATCACATGCACACTCTGCAAAAACAAGTTAGATCGCCATCTACACGGGTTGTTGCAACTTTTATCGTGGTTGATTAGCAGGTTACATGCAAACGTTGTTCCCTAAACAAACCAAACACGATACTTCAATGTTGCTAGTTTAACGTTCGGGGTGCGTGTAGCAACTAATGCCACAAGCCAAACTTCGTTCAACGCGTGACCCCCGTGTGGATTTGAGTTCATAAAATCCACAAGCCCCTCCATGTTAAATCTTCTATTGCGAGATTAAGATGAGATCCAAGGAGTTTGATGTAGACCATGATCAAGGCAACCAGCATACTGAAAGCAGCATAGAGGGATCGATGGAAAACTCAATCCTTGTAGCAAAACCTCAACTTGCCATCAAGCATAGAAAAAATCACATGACAGGGAAGCAACAAGAAAATCAATGCCTCATATCACACATATGATCTAGACCTAAACATGCATCTAATCAACCTGGCTCAGATACCACTGTTGGGAAACGTAGTAGAAAACAAAAAAATTCGGCCTACGAATCAAGAACCCAAGATCATCCAAGAAGATTGCATACAATGTTTTAGGTCATGGCTCACCAACCGATGTAGCGGAAGTAGAGTTGGTGAAGACCGTTGGTGCAGATCCCCGCAGCTAGGAATTTCAATGACCTCCCAACCGCGAGGATATCAATCCCGCGTACCGTTCCACGATCCGTTGCGCGATCTATCCCGTGAACCGTCCCGCGATCCGTCCCGATCAAGTCCCACGAACAAGTCCCTCGAACATGATCTCCGAGGAAGAAGAAGGACCTCGAAGAAGGATCAAAGGTATGTTACCTCTACCGGTATCCACACATCCCGATGTAGCAATCCAGCAGCGCTCCGCCGTCCAGAGAAGAACGCCACCGAGGGAAACTAGAGGGATAAGAGCCTAGCGGCGTCCGGACTAGAACGATCTAGCCCGAAGAGAATTAGAGGCAGGTGGGATTTAGCTGGGGCAGCCTTGGGGCTTTTTTTTGGTGTCTTTTTGGGGCTACCCCTGCCCCCGAATATATAGGTGGAAGTCTGGGGTCGCAACTTGGGCGAGGGTTCTCCCCAAAGTCGGTTTTGGCTACCAGGAGGAGTCCAACACGGATTCCCCGCCGAAACGCCGCGGACCCCGGCGTCCTGGTCCAAAACGCCAGGGACCCTGGCGTCTGGGCCTTGGACTCAAGGAAAGTCCTTTTCCTTCCAAGTTACGACCTTGTGGACCTTCCTACTTGGTCTAACGTCGGTTTCCGCGGTTTGGAGAGTTCCTTAACCCTCCGGATACTTCCATAAGCTCCCGGGAACCTTCCGGAACCTCCCGAAACATTTCTAGAAGTCCCGGAACAATTTCCCGATGTTTCGTAACCCTTCCACAACCGAATGTTGCAAAACCTTCCGAGACTATCACGGATGTCTTGTTACCACTTCAAGACTCTTCTTGAATGTTCCGAAATCATCCGAGACCGTTCACGAATATTCTGAAACCATTCAGCACAACCTAGAACACTTCTAGTGCTACCCGGAAACACTTCCGGTTCCACCCGAAACAATTCCGGTACCCTTTCTCTTTTCATCTCCTAGTTCTCTAACAGATTACTACTCGTTAAGTGTGTGACCCAATAGGTTCGGTATAATGCGGACATGACTCAGAACATCTTCCGGACATAGGTCAACAGCCTTTTGTCAATAGCCAATAATCAACAGCGGAGCCATGGATACCCATGTTGACTCCCGCACATACACGAAGAAACTTCGAGTGAACCATTATGTTTAGTCATGTATCATTCCCTTTGCTTCGCGATATATGACAAAGTTAGAGGAGAGAAGTTTGGAACCCATGTGTAACAACTTCTTGAACACAAGCCACTCGTTATCCTCTTTGCTCGTTTGTCTCTATTTCTCGTTATTGTATTCCAGTATCCCCGTGATTAAATCACAATGCGTCTGGCCAAACTAGAATGGATACCGTCATACCGAGTGGGCCCAAAGTATCTCTTCATCGTGAAGGAGCAAATCCCATTCTTGAACTATCACAGTCACTAGCCACACCATCTGACATACCCATAACTTATTTTACTACTTCCCATTTACGGGAGGATTCATCTAAGAACCAAAGCATTTCTTCCTGTGTGAAGCAACTCGATACTCTTATGGTCTAAGGAATTACGTATATGATAACATTTCATGATATGACTTATAACGTAGTTACGATATGATCTCTAAGTATATCATTCAATACTGGGGTCGGTTCAACATCATTGTTCTGCTAACAATATGTTCCCATTGCTACTGACATCCTTGTTACAAGAACAATGTCCATGATTAAGAAAACGTAATCATCAGTTAGCACATGAGCTGGTCTTAGAGGCTAAACCAGGAACTCTTGGTGTTTACATTTCCACACATGCAAGTGAGTTTTCTTCTGAATCTCATAGTCAGGGTCATTGCAATTATAGCACAGAAATATAAACATTAATTACGAACGTGGAAATATATATAATAACATTTTATTATTGCCTCTAGGGCATATTTCCAACAGCAAGTACACGGTCGCTCCCCATCAAGCTTTCAACACACCGTCATCGATGGTGTTCAAAGGAGTCCACCGAGGTTGCGGAGAGTCGATGCTGCAAGGACACTACCGAGCTTGCAACACACCTCGTCGCTCCCCGCGGAGCTTGCTGCACACCATCGTTGTCGGTGCTGCAAGGACACTACCGAGATCGCATCGTTGTCATTCCCCTCAAGCTTGCAGCACACCACTATCACCGATGCTACAAAAGAGTCCGCCAAGCTTGCAGCACAGTAGCACACGGTCGGCGATGCTGCAAGGAGTTCACCGAGCTACCAACTACGCGCCGCCGCTCCATTACAGCAGCCGCCGAGCTGCAACATTAGAACTCTGAAAGGGCCTTGTACGACAACCCTTGTAGCTCATGATGATCGGCCTTCCAACTCCTCCGTCGTCCTCCGTACACTATGTATTGTCCTCACAACATCGAACAACCTCCTAAAGCATGGCGGCGACGGGTGCCCGCCATGGCAGCACACGATGAAGTTCGTCATAGTAAGCCATCACCCTTGAAGCAGCGCCGTGGTGGAGCCTTGCCGCAAGGCACGCCGGCGAGCGCATAGCACCACCCCAGCGGTCGGTCCCACAGCGCCCTCTGATCACCATTGCAGCAACGCCGTGAAGACTGAAGACTAGCCTTGCAGTGGCCAGCGTGTGTCGTTTGACGGCTGCAGCATCCGTGATCGAGCTAGTGATTGGCGTGTCTTCGGCTGGCTCCTTGCAGCAGCAACACCACTTGTCTCGGACGGTGTCGCCTCCTTTGCAGCAGCTAAGTAGACCGCATAGGAGCACACACAAGTACTAGCATGCATGATAAACTTACGGTAATGATACTCACCACACGTGTGGTGAAGGGGTGGCAATTCCGAACGGTTTTGATGGCAATTATGAAGGCAAAGTTGCCATGTCGAACCAAAAATTGCCATCTACCACTAACTAAAATCCCCCCCCCCCCCGCCCGCCCACACGTGTGGTGGATATCTGTGTCCTAAACTTAAGGTAAAGAGAAACCATGAAAAATCGAGTGCTAGGGGCGATCGGTTTCGTGGATCCAGCACATGTGTTGATGGGTCAGGTTGCATCCAACGGCTCCGTGCCAGACTGTGGCTGCGCCCGACGTGGTCGCGCCCGGTGGCCCGAGCCCGACACGCCATGGTTCGACGTGGTCGTGCCCAGCCGTCGTCGCCTCACTCTCAGGCGGGTGATGCGAAAGCAGTTGCATGGAACTAATTGTTTTTTTTTACCTCTCGTACAATAGCGGAAACCATAAACAAGTTTAAAAAACTGCAAATATACAGGCTGCGGGGTAAAATTTGGTGCCTCCATAAAAAAAATTACAGGTCAAAAAAATATAACACATATGTTCGGTCACATTTTAATACATTGATAGGCCAGCTATTATGTAATACGAGTGATATAGCGAATCTACTAGAGTTGCTCTAAGACGAACGCACGGATCAGCCGGGTGAAAAATATATTTTTCCTTCTAGGAATCGATACGAGCAGTTCAAAAAAAAATCCATACCAAAGTATGTTCGAAGGATTTTTGTAGTACGAGGAAATATGGAGTGCGGGTCCGGTATCCAGGCACGTGTTTATCTCATTTATTTTAAGAGGGCTTGTTTTATAAGGAATAAAGTGTCCAGATTATTACCCTAAAAAGGGAGTCCAGATTAGATCGGGAATCAGAGTTGTGTCCGATTTAAGCGACCCAGTTTGCGTCACACTCCTATATAAGCAATCGAGCACTGTATATATTGTACTCGGATGTTTATACTACGGTTGGATATTTGTCTATTTGCTTCCATCTAGTTCAAGGCCGGGATCCTCTGATTGGCAGACGCATCATCGAATTCTTCCATCAAAATTCAGTCTAGCGGGTATACTTCTGTTTCTCTCCTACTCCGTAGTTTGCTGCATGTGAATTTTAATCATTGGCTGCCAAAGCGTAAACTCAACCGTACAACATTCTCGTTAATCAGGTGCCCGTATGGAGAAGCAGCAAGACGTCGGGTGCATAAGTTCCAAGAGGTTAGTAACTTCAGGAACAATTTTATTTTAGGCAAAAGGAAGTACTAGATTATACGTACTACTTTGTGTGCATGTTTCTTCTAGATTTTCTTGTACAAACTCTTTGAAGATGCTATTTTCACCTTCCTTCGCATCCTTTGATATTTGGCGGCAATGTATAGCCTGCTTTATTAGCTTATTAAATCCTTTGTATTGGGATTTGGGAGTCATGGTTTTGCATTGCGCAGGGAAGGACAGAGGAGGAGTAAGGCAGGGATCAAGATCCCAAGGAAAAGTTTTGTGCTTCGCCGTCGTGACGAGTACGGTACCATCACATGGAGTGAAGGTCGTATGTCCAAGACCACACCATTGTACCGTGAAATGACTGCACGATTGAGTCTCAGATTTGCACTGGACCGTTTCTGCGATCTGAAGAGCAAAGGGATGCTTAGTTGGGAGGCTTACAATGAACATCGCGTGAGCATTGACGACGCATTACGGATCATCAGGGAGGCCATCCAAAGACTAAGGAAACGCCGTGTGAAGGCTGGGCTATTCTACTTGGTGCCACGAGCAGACAGTGTCGCGATACAAGTTCGCACCAACTTGTTCAGTATGCCTTTGAAAGAAGCGCTAAAGAAGCGACGCATGGAACTCAAAAAGAGGAAAAAACTCTTGGATGCGTACAATAGTTCCCAAAAATCTGCCGCCTCCGTGATGCGAGCATCGATAAAGAGATTGTTGATATATACAATATCCTCCATTGTGTTAGGTTGTGCGATAGTACTTTTTTAAATCAGAGTTGTGGAAGGTCTTGAATAGTACATCGAAGTATTATCATCAACATTTTTCTTGTTCCCGCAATAGAAAATATGTAATGTACTTTTTAAAATTGTTAATATGTACATTCTGATCAAGGCTGTATTTGAAATTGCAATGGCCTATGATGATACTGATTAGTTGGCCCACGTTCACATGTTTTACCATTTGATTAGCGTTTTTGTATAATCCTGAAAACTGAAACTGAACTTGGATAAGTTGTCTCATTTTTAGAAGCACTACAAGGCTTTACAAACTCAAAACCTTTTAGGGCTTGTAAACTAGTTAAGATAGTTTAAAAGTTTATAAAAAATGACTTCTAAAGTAAGTTGAGAAGGGTCAGCTTATGACATAAGTTGACACACACACACATGTGATACATTCATTGCACCTACACTTTTATGTTCATACAACACATTCGCATGTTAGCACTGTCTTTTATAACATGAACAACCATTTGGCGCAAAGTCCTCCCTTTGTGATGTTGTTACTCTTAGCAATGTCAGTGCAATATGACCCTCCGACCTAAAGTCTCCCCTTCAGAGCTAATCTATCAACGACCCACCTCCTTGTTGTTCCTCAACTTGGCTCATGAGAAAAGGTGGTCTACTCAGTCCGGTCATCAAACCCAAAACATACAACACTTGTGACGAGTTTTGTTGCTCGTATCCCCATAAGTAGTAAATTTGGCACGTTCGGTTAGCTGAGTTGCATCGGTAAAGTGGTCTGCCCGAACCTTAAAGTAACCATCGCCCTGGCTCGGGAGGAATGCCTGAATCGGAAGTTTCTAGGGAGCCAGGCTCGTCGCATGTAGGGAGGTGGGACACGGTGGTCGAGCTCGTGCGAGTGAGGAGATGTCATTAGCGTGCACCCCCAAAAAGTGACGGCAGCAATTTCGTCACCTCTTTCCAATTGTCTCACCCTATTTACCCCACCCCCCCTCCCTCCCTTCGGCTCACCGCCTTGACATACACCACTATTCCTTCTTCTTCGATGAGTAGGTAAGTGGTGCCATTTTCTTCAGAGGGAGGTGATAGTCATTTTTCCTCCTCTTCTCATAGTTGTTCCCTACCTCAAGTAACATCAAAACCCTACTTGTTGTAGCTTAGATCTGTGAGCATATGGTTGATTAGAGTAGATCTTAACGCGGTGTGGTTGGTTATGCAATTATTGCTTCATGGTGTTATCTGAGCATGTGGTAGATTAGATGATAGCGGTGTCATTTTGATAGTATGGTAGGTTTTGCTTACCGACAATGATGATGTTCATAGTCGATCTTGTTTTAGATCGATGCTTAAGTGCTAATATTGCATGTTATTTTATGTCGGTTTCCATGATAGTATGGTAGACGTGGTAGTGTGTTGAGCTTCCTGATCGTTCCATGCTAGAATGATGGATGTGGTAATGTGTCGATACATGATCACTCCATGTGTAGTATGCTAGATGCATTATTCGTGTTCATTTAATCTTGTTGCTAAACATTGTAGGCAATGAATGATGAAGAGTTTACTCAAAACCTTGTTGTGCATTGTCTCTCAATTATTTCTTTGATCTTGATGATACTAGGAATAGAGAGATCTAATGGCATTTGTCAAAGTTATCTTAGGTCATTGGGTTCTCGGTGATTTCCATTCTTCCATGTTCCTTCAATACCCAAAACCTTAATATCTAGTTTACTCCCCCTCCCTCCACTCAATCACTCTGATGTCTTGGGGATTGGAAGAGGTTCACCTGATCTACACTTCTACCAAACCAGTTTATGTTTCCCCAACTCATTCTTTAACAACACTTGTCACTCTTACATATTGGGCTCCTAGGCGGTAGAGGTTACTCAAGAAGCTTACTTTCTTATGTTGTGCTCCGAAGAAGTTTGTACAAGTGTGGTGGTTGCCTTCAATACCAACCCTGAGTGAATCAAGGCTCATCCCGTTACATGGATTCGAAGGGAGAATACGGTGAGCCACTTGATGGCGCTCTAGAGATTTGGCTTCGGTACCACTCCAACGAATATTAGCATTGGGATAAACATTGTGTCCCGAATTATGTATAAATTTCGTGGTAAGTAAGCCTTGTCGAAGCCACAGAGAGTGAAAAGGAAGGCACTACTAACCATGCAATTACGTTGTCACTTATGCCGTTTTGTAAGCACCCAAAATAAATTTGGAAATAACCTACTTTAGTCGGTTAAATATGAATAAACAAGGGTGTAAATAAGAATAAGAAAAATAAAAACTGAAATAAAAAAAGGGCTAAACTAAGCGGCGTGCTTAAGTACTAAAGCATTCTCGAGGGTTCCGGAGTAATCACCAAAAGTATGATATGTAAAACTATGGGAGGACATGGTTCTAGGTTGTATACCTATCCACTTGAATATGATTACGCATGGGTGAAGTCAAATAAATAAATGTTCGTACATGTAGCAACCACGCATCACGATGCGCTACCACTACTAATAAAAGGTTTGTCCCCAAAATCTCTACTGGTGGCGCATCTAGTGAATAGCGTGTTACTATTATGTTTCACCAATGTTTGACCCATCCCTTGAACGTACCAATGGCGCACTATGTATAGATGCGTCATTGCTATTTGAGATAATAGTGGTGCACCTATACAAAGTGCGTCACTGGTATGTTCCTTCATATAAAAAAAGAAAAAAGTTAGTTGTGGCCCACTATTTACTAGGTGTGCCACTAGTAATGTTTCAGCCTTCATAAAATAAAAAAATAAAAAAAATTAGCAGTAGCGCACTATTTATTAGGTGTGTCACTAGTACTGTTGTCGCCTTCAAAATTCAAAAAAAATGAAAAAAGTAAAATAAAAATAAATAAAAGTCAGTAGTGGCGCACATGGTAATGTTCTCACCTTCACAATCTAAAAAGATAAAAAAAATTAGTATTGGGCACTATTTAGCAGATGTGCCACTGGTAATGTTCCCGCCTTCAAAATTTAAAAAAGAAATAAAAATAAAAATAAAGTTATTAGTGGCACACTATTTACAAGGTGTGCCGTTGGTAATGTTCCCGCCTTCAAAATTCAAAATAAAAATAAACTAATAATAAAAAGTTAGTACTGGCACACTATTTACCAGATGCGCCACTGATAATGTTCCCACCTTCAAAATTCAAAAATAAATAAATAGTAGTGGCGCGCTATTTACGAGGTGCGCCACTAGTAATGGACAACATGGGTAGTTGGATACACCTGTGACCTTGGATATTCAATTTGATCATTTTGAAAAATGTCATATTTGACACTCCAAATTGCCTGCGTCTGATGCCTGAAATTTCCCATAGTGATCTCAACCTTGGAATTTTCATTGTGGTTGGTCCATGATTGCTCAAAATACCAATAGATATAACAAAAAAATCTAATAGAAACTAATTAAACTGTAAACTATGCAATGCTTGTAATGAAAATAGTGAAGCCGGAAAGCATGCATAATGGACTAGTAATTGGCTTAATGGGACATAATGTATGCATATAAAATGCAATAACTGGTCTGTAAAATGCATATAAACTAGAGCCATGAGCATCCATAAGCTTAAAGTTTGCATGTCTCGAGTAAGAAGGCTGACTACCTAAGCTGATTATTGTTAATTATTAGGGAATATATAGTAGAAAACAAAAAAAACCTACTGAAAAATAGATCCAAGATCCAATATATGAATATGCAAGAGGTTAGATCTGATCTTTACTAGATAACGCAGTGGGGAGTTGGTGAAGGCATTTGGTGCAGATTCCTACAGCTAGGTTATACCTCGAACCGGCGAAAAATTTCTCCCCCGAACAAGGTTGAAAGCACGACCTCTCCACGTGTATCCAACACGTACATGATTACCAATTCAGTTGAGCTTAGCCATCCGAAGAAAAGAGAAAAGAAAATACCAAAAGAACCGAAAAAAATGGTGCTTATAAAACAAAATTAAAAGACCAAGAAAAATGATGGAAATCATGCGCAACCCTTTTGTTTCATCCCATTATGGTGTCTCTATTTGATATATACTTGAAACGTTCAATATAGATGGTGGGATAATCTATGCGTTCTGGGATACAACACAACATGCTTATGATAGTGACAAACAACCACCGGCCTGGACAGATGGCAAATACAGGCACGTCTAACCACACAACGGGAGTCAAATGCCCGTTAATACATGTACCACCCCAGAGATACATCACACATGCATTAGTTTCCCCGCTGCCCAATAGAGCAAATACAATAATGTCTAGTTAGCTGGCTATAAGGAATTAAATACTCCTTCCGGTCCATATTAATTGATGCATACTTAGTACAACTTTAGTACAAACTGATACTAAGTGTGTATCAATTAAATTGGATCGGAAGGAGTAGTATATTTGTGCTTAGTTGGAAGAAAGAGAAGAGAAGAGAGAAGAGAAGCGAGCTACTAATTACTAGCCAGCTGCAACACGTGCTCCTAGGCACTTTGTGAAATAGACATGTGGACCATATATTGTTAAAGTAGTACTTCTTATAGCCTTCCTATTGTATTTGTTAACTATAAAGTTAGCTATAGATGACATGACATCTCCTTATAGTCAGCAGCTGGCTATAAGACTTTGCCATGTCATTTATAGCCTATCTAATAGCCAACATGTACAATAGTTAGCTATATAAGTATACTACTTTTACTCCCTCCATACCGGTGCATTAGTCATCTTACGGTGTGCACTGCAACCAAGGTGGAAGGGAAAACAAGAAAATTTAATGCTTATTTGCTAATTAATATCATCGCATGCAATGAATTGACCACTGCATGCCGTGCTAGGTTGTTTAAAGTCATTGGAAACATACGCGCCCCACGTTTTTTATTGGTTGCTTCATTTATTTATGTCAAAAAACAAAGAACGAGGTGGAAGTTAATGCTTCGCGCCTAGGTGTTTTGGGAATATTTGGTTTTCGTAATGTGCCTAATGCACCGGTATGGAGGGAGTACAATACATGGCTCACTTATCATCCTCACAAACTGCCTAGGAGCATGTGTTAGAGCTGACTCTTCACGAAAAGCCCGCTTCCCTTCTTTTTCCTTTTCTTTCTCGTTCAACTCAACTCGGCAAAGATACATTATTTTAATTCTTACAGCTTGCTGACTGGACCTTATTGTACTTGCTCTTAGTAAGCCATGCAAAAGATGAAGGAATATGCAAGAACACATCCACAGGTTGCATCAGCGTATGATAGTCCACTTGCAAACCATCGTAAATTTGTAGATGACCTGAGCGTTGGCCTACGTAGTGATGGTTGAACCTGTAGGAGATCTGTTACATTTACAGATTGAACCATGCGACTATGGGTGTGCGTTGTTAATATTATGTTGCTTTTTTATCGCAAAAATAATAATATTATGTTGCTTTTTATGTGATGCGTGTGATGTTAATTGGTCACCGATGAGTCATGAGTCGACAGATACATAGATGCATGAGCCATGCCTGATGTATATTATATGACGCCATTATCTTTGAGTGGTTGAACTTCGAAAATGTGGAGGGAGTTAAATGAAGTAAGAGAAAATCTCTAGAGCACAATCTGGGTAAAAATCAGATTTCCCATCACGTATGAAGACTCACATCGATCACATTTAAACCTAGCCATATGGATTGGCCTAACCCGACCCAAACCTTTTGAAGGGGCCCCACAGATCAACCTAGCACACCAATTTTATAGGCCCGTTCCGCCAAGCATGGCTACGGGCCGGCCCACATTTCTTTTTGACCTTTCAATTCTTTTGTTTTTTTATCTTCAGATTTCTTGACGAACTAGGGGTTATCAAGACCAAGACGATAAACAATGCACATTCGGTATCACATGTGGCCTCTCATATCACTAGTAGCAATCCAATGAGATCACAGTCGCATGTGAAGCCGCACACCTGGATGGTACCCCGTTGGGTATGTGGTGATACGTCTCAAACGTATCTATAATTTTTGCTTGTTTCATGCTCTTTTAGATAACATTGTTATGTGTTTTGCTACACTTTCATACCTTTTTACACATATTTGGACTAACTTACTAACTCAATGCATTCAGTGTCAGTTTCTGTCTGCTGATGTTTGTAAGTTGCAGATTTTTACCCATATTTACAGAGCTCCAATAATTTTAAGAAGATCAGATAAAAAATCAGCACGACAAAACCTTCCAGAGCCCCGAAGGAGGGCTAGGGGGCCCAACTGTCACCCAGGCGCCTAGGGGGCGCGGCCACCCCCTGGCCGCGCCAGGTGGCCGCCTAGGTGGTGTGGCCCACCTCTGGTGCCCCCTTTGGCCTATATTTACCCCTTGACCTAAAAACACCCGAGAGGAACCCCGCATCGCGATTTTCACCTATGTTCCGCCGCCACTGCGCTTCCAAGATCGGGAGCATCAGAAGACCTCTTCCCGGCCCCCTGCCGGAGGAAGGATTGACCTCCGGGAGCTTCTCCACCAGCATGAGAGCTTCCCAGATGTGCCGTGAGTAATCCCCCTTGGACCTTGGGGCCATGATCAGTAGCTATGTGATGTCTTCTCTCTAATATTGTGCTTCAATTCTTAGCCCTTGTGAGCCGCCCTACATGATCAAGGCTTCTATGTAATTTTCCTGTTGTTGCTATGCTGAGTTTGCTGGGATCCGATGGATTATGAGATTATGTTCAGATTGTGATGAGTTATATATTTGGTTCTCCTTTTATATTTTGTTCTTGAGTAATTCTTGCATGTTCTCCGTTGCTTTTTATTGCTTTGGACAAGTAGTAGATAGTAACTCCAAGAGGGAGCGTTTATGCTTGATTGTGGGTTCGTGCCCCCCGATGTCTAGCTTGAGTGACATGCACATGAGACTAGGGGATGTATTGTTGCCACCAGGGAGAAAGCAACGGTGCTTGTAACCGCGGCTGCAAGGATTTTTTACCTTACATAAAGTTTGTTAATGCAGTTGTCTGTTGCTTTGGGTTTACACTTTGGGTAGGGCCCAGGGGCGGAACTGGGCCCCGGGCTGCCTAGGCTGTAGCCCAGGTCTTGGCCCATATAATACCTATACATCTTAGTAAATTTTCCATAATTTTTTTGACTCTTAGAGCCCAGCCCGATGCACATGGTCCAGTATGACCAGGGCTACCGAAAACGGCCCACCAGAAGTCGAGAAACCAATCCATCGATGCATCCATCCACCCGGTTGCTTGCTTGCCTCTACGTACAGGATTCATCGTCTTAGCGCGTACACGTTGCTCGTCTCGTCGGTTCCTATTCTAGATTCATCTACCTGGTTGCGCCGCCGCTGCCGACGCAAGGCGCCACCACGCTGAAGCACGTCGCCGGCGTTCGTTTACGGGACTACGGCATCTCGACAATCAATCGGATCACTCTCTGCTCGTGCCATCGTCCACAGCTGCACACACTGAACTGTAGCAGGGCACTGAAGCTACGCGCAGGTGTGTGATTGATCACATATTTTCTTTCCGGTCCCAGACTCTTCCGTATCGATTAATGGCCTTTTCCCCTTTGATTTTCTGTAGAACTTCATCAATTGTTCAAAGTAAATTAGAAATTTTCCGATCTGTACTTAATTAATTTTAGTTAATTTGACTATGTAGACAAGAGGATGAAAGGGACAAAGAGACATATTTGCAAGCATTGAAGATGATACTCACTCCGTAAATTAATATACTCCCTCTGGTCCAAATTAATTGACACACACTTAGATAACTTTATACAAAAGGTATAATCTAAAACATCTTATATTAATTTGTGTAGATAAGGATCAGAGGGAGTACAATTTTAGAGTGTTTTCGAAGCATGAGGTCTCGTAGGGACAACTACCACGTGCAATTCGTGGTAAGATACTTACCAATACAAATTTGTGCACCATGTATTTGTTTTGAGGGATTGTGTACCATGTATTCATTCACACTAATTTCTTCTCCTTATTTTTCCATTGTAGGTTATGATCCTTTTCCTATAATTGATGAGGAAATGGTACGATAAAATGGGAGTTCATCTGCTTCATCTAGGTACTCAAATGTCTTTAGATTATGCAATTATGTTAGTGTAATATTGGATGTGTCTTTATCATTGTGTAATTGTGTCTGAATTAAGCTCATGTTTCACGTCCAAATGATATATATGCATTTATGGTGTGATTTTGCAAAAAAACTATGTTATTGGAAAGGGAAAAGTTTGTACTTTTTTTTCCTTCATTTTTTGGCATTAGAGTTTAGCCTCAGTCATGTTGAAATCTTGGGTCCGCCACTGGTGGGGCTCGCAACTTAATACCAGCGAGATGTTCTGGATATATATCTCAAGGTGGATGATTAGTGAGTAGATGCAGTTGGATTACGGTCTACTTGTCTTGGCGTACTGCCCATACTTTTGAGACTCTAACTTTCTTTGCAGCATAGTTAGCATTGCGGTGCGTTTATAATTCTGTTAATTGCTCAGTTGTAATTTGTTTACCCAGCTTAGCTATTTTATCGTCTTTTGGAAGAGAGACATCACTAATGAACATCATGAGACCCCGGTCCATATTTCCATCACTGTTTACACCTCCAATATTTACTGTTTTATTTCCTTTCAGTTGCAATTATCACTACTATCCTTGTGCGTTTGATCCTTTGTAAACGACAAGGTCGGAGGGATTGACAACCTCTCTGTACTCGTTGGGAGCAAAGTTACTTGTGTCGTGTGCAAGTCCAGGTCAAGTAAGCAACCCTTGGTTGTAAACGACGACATTGTTTCCTTGCCACCTACTTGTCGTCCTTGGAGTCCTACTGGTCCGACAACCTTGGTATCTTCATCGAGGTAAATTTGCTGCTACGCTACATTTCAACCTTCCACTTGGGTTAGCCAACGAGGAGCACTACTTCAATGCCATCATGTGGTCATCATGGTAGATGGAGAGGTGGAGCTCTCAGGTCACAGGGATTAGCTCTCATGGTAAATTTCTGGGCTCCTCATCGCTTGTTATTTGTGGACTAACTGACCCAACATTTTTGGAGGCCGTCGCGTGTAGGGAGGCCCTCTCTCTAGCTGAAGATCTCAAATCTTCAAAATTTCATAGTGGTGTGGGATGCAAAGCAAATTATCTGGGACATTTTAGCCAAGGTAGGAGGATCACATGGTGCAATTGTTTAGGAAATTGTAGCTCGCGTGATTATCTTTAATTCTTGCAAGTTTATCTTTGTCGGTAGAA
This sequence comes from Bromus sterilis, assembly GCA_950022295.1. Lineage (NCBI taxonomy): Eukaryota > Viridiplantae > Streptophyta > Magnoliopsida > Poales > Poaceae > Bromus > Bromus sterilis. The sequence continues at coordinate 16,511,774 of OX465596.1, forward strand.
AGGGTACTCTAGATGCCTATTATCTAGCTATTTTAGTCATTTCTTGGATCAGGGATATCATGTCTGGCTTGGGCAACCCCATGATCTGTTTTGTACTCCCCTAGTGGTGAACATTGATTAATAAAGCGGAGATTACTCCAAAAATTTGTTTATTTTATTTAGAACAAAACTATTTTAAAAATAATAATAATAATATAGTACAATAAAAAAAACTACGCCCTTTTCCCTAAATATAAGTCCTTTTGAAGATTTCAATAGAAGCTACATACTGTAACAACCCATGTGCAATAAATTGAAACACCATGAGATTGTACTTTGTCTGTTGACTATGTAACTTGGCATGATGCTAAACTTTATAATTTCATGTGGTGATTTAAATTTGCATGGGGATTGGAGCCCATTTGGGTTGTTTGTTCTGACATCCAAAGTGACTCAAGAAGGGTGTTGGAGGATTTTTCCTTGTTGGATGCTTGCTCTACTTGACCCCAAGCTTGGCCTAGCCATTTCTCTTGATGTGGCAAGGGTTTTAAATTCCTCAAGGTATTTTTTCCATCATCAAAAACAGAAGCTCTAGTTCAAAGTGATTTTGAATTCAAAATGAGCTCACATTTTTGTTGTTGCCAAAAATGCCCAAACCATTTTTAGAAATTGAGGATTAATGCAAGGTTCAAGATTATCAAGTTTATGGAATTTTTGCACCTTGTGTTCTCCTCCTCAAAAGTCCATAAGCACCTTTTCTATTTAATTTTAAATAGGAAATGGTACTGTTTTGCTGTGGCAATTTTTCCTTGCTTTCAAAATTGCCCAACCCATTTTTGGGTGATCAAGTGTGCCTCAAGGGTTAAATATATATTTTTTATATATTTTTTCTCCCTTTTCCTCCTACCCCTTTTCTATTTCTTTTCCTGCTGTTTTTCTGTTCTGAAAAAAATGACTGGGCCTCCTTCCTTTCCTCCCAGCCAGGCCAGGCCAGGCCAGGCCCATCTGGGCCACTCTCCTCGGCCCACCGGGACGAAGGGGTACGAACCCCCCCTTTCTTCCTCCTCTTTCCAGCGGGGCAGTCCCCTTTTCCCCTCCCCGCTCTCACAACGAGCTGCCACGACGGCAGTGGAGCCCCAAGACCAGGGAGAGGCGATCCCCTCCATATAAGCGCGGCGAGAGGACCCCCGGGAACCCTAGGTCCCATTCCCCTCGCCCTCTTCTTCCGCCGCCGCCGCCATGTTTCTCTCGCGCCTCCCCTGTTCCTCCAAGCCCGCCGGGTGATTCCGGTGATATTCGTCGAGGTCCGTCACCGTCTTCGATCGGGAGCTCGTGCAGCGCTTCACCGTCTTCGTCTTCGTCCTCCTGGAGCAGCAGACTCGCCGTAGGAGCCAGGAACCAGCCGACCCCTCCGCCTTGACGCGACCGGCCTCTTCCTCGACGTCGGCTCCGTCCGCCTCCGCAGTAGTCGAGCTCGTCCCCGAGAACCTCTAGGTGAGCCGCGGTAACGCCTCCCTCGCGTCTCGTCCCGTGCGTTGTAGCCGCTGTGTAGCCGTAGGGTGCATGTTGGGCAGTTCCGCCTCGAAGACGCCGCCGTGGCGTTGTCGCCGGCGTGCAGTAGTCGCCGCGCCCGTGCTGTGCGTGGGCGTGCTCTGCGTGTGGTCAGAGCATGCGCAGAGCAGCCACAAGTCGAGCGTGTCTCCAAAGCCGTCGCCTTTTGATCTGATGAACGGGTTGCGCCGCCCTTTTCCGGCGAGACTAGCGACACCGCCGTGTGACCTACGAACCGATTCCACGGTGCTATGCGTTCCTGGATGTGCCGTCTAGCGAACCCCGGCATTAGATGAGTGAACGCCGCCCCGTAGCTGATGCAAGGGTCGCCGGAAGTCGTGGCCGCGCAAGCACCGACTGAACTTCAATGTGCAGTTTCAGTGTGCAGCTCCAGAGACCACAAGGTCTCTTTAAGTTGCTCGCGAACCTCCCGTAGCAACGATTGGAGCAGCAGCAGAGTGGCCAGCGAGCTGGACTGCAAGGGGGAGGGCGCGGGTTCGAATCCGGCCGAGCGCTAGCTCCCCCCCCCCCCCCGATTTATTTTTTGTTTTGCCTTGCCCTGCGTGGGAGTGGCTCGGCCCACAGGGGGCTGCTGGGTCGGCCCAGTAGGCCACCGGAGGAGGCAGCCCAAGTGGCCAAGCCTTCCTTTTTTTTATTTGTCTCTTTTTCATTTTAATTCTTTTCTGGTTTAAATGATATTTGAATTGGATCCAAATTCAAATCTGATTTTGACCACCTTTTGCAAATAGGGGCATCCCATATATGATTTTGGGGTAGCTTGGGCTACTGATCATCATGGTGAGGTGCACTTTTACAATTGGCCCCTCTATAAATTGGAGCTTGGCAAATTTTGCAATCTGCCCCCTGTAATTCTTTGATTTCTTGTCAACTTGATCATTTTTTGAAATTGCCCATGCCATATATGGATTTTGGGTAATTTTGCACAAGGAATTGCATGGTGATGATGACTTGGTCATTTGAGCCCATTTCAAAATTCATGTGGTGCAATTTTGCACCCAGCCCCCTAAACTTCATTGGATTTGCAACTGTCTTTTGCAAATTCAAATGTGGACATATTATATATGATTTTGGGGTGTTTTTCTGCAAGGATTTCAATAGTGATGTCCTCATGATGTTTGAGCAACTCATGAATCAAGGTGTGGTCACCTGATCCAGGAGCATTCAGATCTTTCTGCCTGCAGCTTTTTCAACTTCAGTGCATTTGAAAATGTTGTTCTTTCAGTCTTTTCATTCTGTTCCATGTCATCTTCTTTCTTCAAGTCAACCTCAACATATTGTCATATGTGATGTGGCTGATTTCCAACAGTTGTTGCACCTTCCTAAGTGTCAAGTTCACCGACACTACTCCGTCTCCGGAATTGTTGTTTTTACCTTCACGTTGTTTAAGTTCTTGCAATTGTTTTGTTGTTCATGCCATGCTATCATGCTACTTACACCTAAATTAAGGCTTAGACCAAAGCCATTACAATGTAAATAAAATGCATGTGAAAGTGATGACTTGTTGTCATCACCTTCATTTAAACTTGACTAGACAGGGTCATACCATGTCAATAAAACTTGAGCATGCCATCCTTGTATGAGTTTACATCCATTGCTTACTTATGTGTTTTCCTTGCCGGTATTCTTACGTTAGCACCCGAGGCTGACGAGGAGACTTACGTGGAGCTGCCCGACACCGAGCCCGAGGGTACCCTGGGTGCTGCTTCGACTACCTTACCAGGCAAGGGGGAGAAACTGTGTCATTACTTTGTAACTTTCTGCTCATGCCTAGCTGTAGATCTAGAACGTTGTTGCTTGATCCTATCTACCTTATATGCCATGTTTAAACCCATACAGCCATGATCCCCACATCCCAGCAAACCATTGTACTGCTAAGTTACCGCTGCTCAGCCATTGCTTAGTATGGATAGAAAACTTGTTGCTTACCTTATATATTTAGGGTTGGGATATCATGCTATAACAGAAGTTGGTTGATATTTATTATTGATAACATGATGTTAGTTTATATTCGACGAAAGGTGGAAGGCTGGACTATCCCGTCTGGTGCTTTGTTCCATTTGAGTCACCTAGGACCCGAGTTCCGGGTATTGTGTTTCTTGACGAGCGTGCCTAATCGTGTGTGGGGTTTTATGGGGCCCCCCTTGTCTTACCTACCTAGCTTCGTACATTCTAGTGGTGGCCCGAGCTGATTTACATTTGCAACGTGTGTGTGCTGGTTGGATCCCCAGTTGTTTCCAAACCAAACCAGGGCCAGGAGGACATAGTTTCTTGGCTGGCCCAAATAGACCGGCTGAGGACCCGGTCTCATAGGAGAACTAACCGGTAATCCAAACCCGAGTTATACGATAGAGTCCGATTCGAGAGCATGGCGAGCTTTTGAGTTGGGTGTCGACTCACCGGGGGCCACCCGGAGTGTGCGTTGTTAGCTAGAGGGACTCTGACGTTCCGGAGTTTCAGGCGCTTACCTAGCCAAGTGGAAACCGGGCATACATGCGACGTCTATAATGGACAGTTGGTACACCCCTGCAGGGTAAATCTTTTCGAAAAGCCGTGTCCGCGGTTATGGACAACTTGAGACCTACTCCTTGTTCATAGGATAACATCAACTAAAATCATGCTATAAAACTTGACAAACCGTGTGCGTGCCTTGGTTGTCTTTCTTCGTCCAGGGGGACCGAGGGAGAAACGAGGTTGTGTTATGTTTGCGTAAGTAGGTGAATAGTCGACTTATGACACGTTGTCAACGTAACTTCTTGGATCTCGTTTCTATTCTGATAGAACGAGTAGCCACCATATATGCTAGTACGACTGCAACCTGTCTATGTCTTTACCTTTTCTGTAGCGTTAGTTACTCCGTAATGACATGTTCTCACCCCCGTTTACATTTCTGTCTTTACCGCTTTGCCTGATCGGCCGCTGCAGTGGACTTATACCTCGACCCTAGCACCGGACGCTACTTCGTGGAGGTGCCTCCGGAGGATGACGACGAGTACGAGTACCTCGACCAGTAGGATCTTATAGTTGGGTTCAGACGTTCCCGTGGGTGGATATTTATGTGTAGCCCTCTCTAGGGCAATTTGGATCTTGACCGTACTCGGTCCCTATTATGCTTCCGCTTGATGTATTGATGAGTCGTACTCAGATGATGTTGTAATATTAGACAGTAGCGTTGTATGCCCTGCTCTATTTATCTATCTATATGTATTTCTGTCTTGTAGAGTTATGCTTATATACCTGTTGTCGAGAATCCGGTAGCGACACGAGTGCGAGTGTCGTGCGCCGGTGGCGTTTGATGCGCTTCTAACTCCGACCGGACGCGAAAGCGACTAGTTAGAGTTAGTACCGCATCAGGGGCCTTACACATACGAATGTACATAGACATAATTTAGTGTCTGTTTGGGACTACTCCACTCCTTAAAATTTAGCTTCGCTCCAAGAAGCACAAGCCAAAGAGGGTAACTCCATGATATGATGCTCCAAAAAAATAGATTCTGAGTTACAACTCCGGTTTTTTGTGAAGCTCTTCGTGGGGCGCTCCAGATAAAATCTAGATGCCGGAAATTACCCACCATTGTCATCAGTAAGTGAATACCCTTTATCATCCAATTAGACCGATCTTTTCCACCAAATTTCTCATTCTTAAAACTGGAGCTAGATGGACGCAAAACATGATAAAATATTTCTTTGATAAAGTTACAATTTTTATATAAAGCTGCTCCAAAGTGAATTTACTGGAGTAAAACTAATTTTAGTAGAGCGGAGTAGTCCCAAACAAACTCTTAAGAGTGTAGACTCATTTTATATATATGTAGTTTTATATTGAAATCTCTACAACACTTATATTTAGAAACGAAGGGAGTATAATAAAAGTGTCGGACAAGCCACGCTGGGCCGTGCTGTACCAGGCCCGGCTTCAATCCTGTCTGTCTCTATTATTATTTGTGTGCCGGGCTGAAAATCTATGAGTGGCACGGCCCATACGGCCACGTTTGGCCACGTGATACATACTCCTCTGCTTCGGCCGTGCGACTCACTCTTGGCCCCACAACAATGTCGGACGTTTACAAGAAAGCCAAGCCCGGCCGCCTCGTCTTCAAGGGCGGCGAGGCCGCCACCCTCCGCAAGCCGAAGAAGCAGAAGAAGAACAAGAAGCCCGCCGCCGACGTCCCCGACGACGCCGACGTAGATGCTGAATCCGCGGCCGCAGCCGCGGCCGCGGCCGCTGCGGTCACGGAGGGCGCCGAAGCCGGAGGCGACTACACCATCGACGCGGCGAAGCGGATGAAGTACGAGGAGCTGTTCCCCGTGGAGACGAGGAAGTTCGGGTACGACCCTTCCAACGCCGCCCGCACCTCCCGCGACCGCACCGTCGAGGAGGCTCTCGACGACCGCGTCAGGAAGAAGGCCGACCGCTACTGCAAGTGAGGTCAGGCGCCAGAATCTAGGGTTCCTGAATCTGCCGCTCAGATTGTTTCGCTCGAGGCAAATTAGATGGATTTCTGCTGTTGAAACACATCGATTAGGTTGTCGAGGGACTGATGTATGTTCGATTGTGTTGTTCGATTTGGTATGATAAATCATGAAACAGACATATGTGCTGCTACTTTTGTTCGATGTTTGATGCACATTGACGATACCAGAATAACAGTCTGTATTTATAATTCAGAATTTCCGAATGTTGCTGATCCAACTTTTGCATATATACTTGAAGGTTGCTAAAATACCGTAGGGTTAGTTGGATTCTTAAAATTGCGGTAGAAAAGACTACCATAATGGTGCTGCAGGATACCTGCAACAGGGTCATGATAGGGATTCACTGACCGGTTGTCTGCCATATCCAGGGATTGAGTCACAGGGGATTGTTCTTAATTTCTACAATAGTTATCATGAGGTGTGAATGTAATATACTGTTTTGTTTGTCTTAAATGGGTGTTTAGCATTGGCAGAGATGTGAATGCTCACTGTCATAATATCTGGAGAACTTCAGCTAATTCTGATACTTGTGTCAGTATGAGGTTAGCTAAATCTCTTGTGGGTTATGATTGGGTTATCCTTGTATAATTTTTGGCATTGTTCCGGTCACTTCTTGTGGTAGATAAATGATACACGTAGGACAAAACTGACCATGCTGTTCTTTTTTCGTTGGTGGAATGAGAAAGACCCACTGCCCCGTCTTCTGCTTTTGCTTGTCATATGCAAATTTATCATATGTATTCACTGTATATAAAAAACATGACCTGACATGACAACAGTGTTTGTATTGATGGTCATGTTCAAACTGAATGTAGCTTGATATATTTTGTTCTTACTTGACAGGTGGTTAACTTATCTTAGTTGTTTGCTGCTGTTATGGAGAGAAGGCTCACTTCAAGTAGTTATGCTCAATGTATCAGAAAGGGCATGTTTGGACAACTGTTAGTCCCTTGGTGGCATATGTAATGAGCTAGTTTCTGTAGCGATCAAGCATTTCCTTTATCTTGCATGTTTGTACTAGTAAACAAAAGGATGTTCGCATGTGGTATAAACTCTCATGTTCACTCTCTGTTATCCGTTGTGGTCAATTAGATAAATGCTGCATGCTTGGTACATGCCATTTACAACTGTGTTTTCTGTTCAGCTGTATCCATTATTTCTCTACTATTTTTGGTTTTGGATTCTCTGTCCCCAAGTTGTTGCTCGCTAAGGAGGACGTATGTTTCTTATCTTCTGCTAGCAACATTCTAACAAAGTTTGCGCTCTCTGTTTGGGTTATTGTGGATTTAGACTGCACTTTACTACCAGTAAATTATTTGGTTCATACTGGCATAAGGTTTGCCAGAAGTATATGTTTGAGCTTGACTGTTTGAGGTGACGTATGCACTGTTTATATTTCCTGTGGCAGTGGAAAATGCCTTTCTGCATCACTTCAAAACTTATGACAGTGATATGCATCCCTCTTTCGAATATGGGCATCATCGGGTGGTATGGATCCAAAAGGGTGTGTAAAGGATAACAATATGAAAAACTATTCTAAGAATGCTTACTATAATTTTGAGCACTTCGTAATTATCTTTTGTCCGCTTTGTTCAAAAAAAGTCTGGTAAAACATGATCTCACTTGATGTATCTTTCCATTGTCATCTCTCTTTGTATTAATCTTCTGATTTTCCAGTTCAGATGGCAAGTGACATTAGGGCTCTAATTGACATGGTTATATTCTTGTTGAATTAGTTTATCACTATCATGTCTTGCTTTGACTTACTCTCAAAATATCAAATACTAGTTTACTATGGTGGAATTTTACACTTTTTACTAGTACTCCCTCTAAAGAAATATAAGAGTGTTTAGATCACTAGTTTAGTAATCTAAACGCTCTTATATTTATTTACGGAGGGAGTAATAATTACTATGCCCTGATATCGATAATGGTCGTTCTACAGTAGAAGAAGTTGCTTTTACTCTAATTTCACAGGTATAAGGGATTATAGATACTGCTGAGTTCTTTCTGACTAGTCATGACTTTTATCCTTTTGCATAACATTTTATTCATTCACGGTTTCTCTTTTACAGCTGTGCTTTTGGGGCAAAAGGCATTCTAGCAATAAGGTTCTGAAAAAATGATTGTTGATCCTATTCCTACCATTTTCAGGTAACCTTCTCTATTTTTCTGCGACTATATCTGGCCTTTATTATGCTTTTACATGCTCAAGAAAGCAATACCAGTAATAACACAAGCATCCCATTTTTTGCCCTTTGAGAAAATGTAAAGGCTTTGTGCTTCAGTGTACTGATAAAGTGGAAAGTTAGTATCTACAAGCCTAAAAGCTGAACCCCAGCAAGCATGACACACTAATATCTCAGGCACTCACATAGTGCAGCAACAGATTGAGGGCTGTCACGCACCCACGCCTGTCATAGCCCAGGAGCATGCCTCTGATTTGATTGTTTGGAACAACTCGTCGATGTCTGGGTGTTCCTCACCAAAGTTGCTATGGTTGTGATGCTCCGAAATACATCATGCCATGTCAAAGCATCTATTCTTTCTCATATATGCTTGTTTCTTAAAGAGCTAGAAATATACTGACCATAAGGTTTCAGTTACACTGTTTTGAGTCCACCTATTAAGTCTAGACTCTAGTTGCAGGTTGCCTCATACACTATCATGTCACTGCATGGCTTATTAAATTGCTGATGGACCGGCTTTGTCAGCAATTTGTATGGTGATTGAAGTGTATTGCACCGCCCTTTGAATCTAATGCCCTCATCTGAAACATAATGGGCAACGTACACTGCATATGTCACAACAGATGATCTCATTATTAACTATCTCGCAAAACCGCTCCACAGAACTGCCGTTAACCATTGGTCCTGGAGGATGTGTATTCTCAAAGGGCCCATATCTAACACACTTGCTTGTAGATCCTTCTGAATGTTCATGCTGGGACATCCAACTTTAATCCATCATTTTCGACCTCCACTAACCTGAGGTCATCAGATGTGAGTAATAAGTCTTTGCATTAAGTTTTGAAATGAGGTTATCCCTAGTGCTTGACACGAAAGAGGTCAACATAGAGGAGAGAAAGACGCACCCTTCTTCGGTCATTTAAGCCCACAAAGAATTCTTGGTATGCTTTACCTTTTATTCTCTATTAGAATGAACGGTACGCATGCTTCCCACTGGATATCCATGCTTTATGTCTCTTTCTTGTCGGAAAGTTAGAAGGCCCTCCATCCTTGTATGAATCCAGGGTGATTTATCGGCAGTTGTTATAGCTCCTGGTATATGGTCTTGGTTTTCTAAAGCATGTTGTAGCAAATAGATAAATAATTTGAGGTCATGGTGAGTTTTTATCTCTTATCAAGTTATCGGGGAGTCAACAATTTTATCTCTAGAAGGAATTTGATACTTCGACCAAGTATCATTTGGTGCCAGAACTATTGATGATTAAGAAAGGGCAGCCCGGAGCACGTAGCTCCCGCTTGCGCAGGGTCCGGGGAAGGGTCCGAGCACTTTGGGTCTCCTGTAGACAGCCTTTCCCTACATTTCTGCAAGAGGCTGTTTCCAGGACTTGAACCCGTGACCTCATGGTCACAGAACTATTGATGATTCTGGAAGAAGAAAAAAATCCCTTCCTTGCCTACCTTTTTTACGTGTATAATACACGCTGTGTCATCACAAAGCCTTTTGTTGCTTTCCACAAAGGGCCTTTGGTTTAATAAGTTGTTAAGCAATTACGTAAAGAAAAGGAGTCTGCCATGACTTTTCCTTTTACAAACATCCCTTTTTATCAGGATTACATCCCCCTAACCAAATACAGGTACCAGCCTACTGATGGTGATTTTTATTTAAGGGTCTTCCCCCTCAACGGTTCACTTTTTAATTCAATCTGGGGACCAGCATTTATGTGTCAGATCAGATGATAATACTAGGGTGTTTTTGTAGAGAATAGGATGGAAGCAGATGTTAAAGCCGGCAGTCTGCGGGTTTATTTCTTAAGAGGTGAAGTGATGTTTACTTTCCATATCCTGGGAGTTCTAGAGAATACTGGGTGTTTCAGAGAAAGTCATTACTGTCATTTGAGTTTGGGCCTCAGAGTTACCGCCTTTCAAGTATACTTGGAAGTATGCTTTGCGAAAATGTGAAGCATCATTGTTTATCTGATGCCACCCTGTTCTAGGCTCCTAGTTCTGTTGGTCCCTCGATGTTATAGTTTGGACATTTGAGTTACTGCCTGCCCACTACAACCGTTATCATGTGGGAATGTGCATAGTATGAAGTATCATACACTACTACCATGTGGAAAGTTATTGGGTTTAATGGTCGCTTCCATCCCACTGCATCACTCTAGAAGTAGATCACTAGAGGTCAGGTGAACTCATGTAAGTAAAAGTATAAATGGCCACCTCTTAGAATTTGAAGGGATCTCATTAGGCATACGTCAGCATACACTCTGAAAAGACCACCACGGGAAGGTGAGAAGAGAAGGGAATTCCAAGCACCTATAAAGTGACCCTATCCATCACATCTTCTGCAGCCATGTAATGCAACAGCTAGCTAAGTAGATTTCATGGACAAACAGGCACCTGAGATTCCAGTTGGTTATAGCAGTTCCTCCACTTCACCAACCAGCAGCATCTGGGAGAGTCACCAGATCATACAGATGCATGCACCCTTCCCTTCATGGAGCCCCCACGCTGGCACACTCCTTGCGGCAGCTGCCACTGACCCTGCAACCTTCTGCGCGACTCCTTCGTCACCAGTCCACACACACCATTCAAGCGGGCATCTATGGAACCAGACCAACCTGTGAGTATGCACGCCGTACACTTGTTGATGCTTGTTCAGTGACATCTGACAGAAGTTAGACCATGATACAACTTTTTCAGTGGCATGGGAGCTCATGGGAGCAGCAACGAGCATGGCGGGGGCAGTGGCTACGGAAAGGACTTCCTTTCCTTGCTCGAAGCGAGGACGGTGATGCCGGAAATGCTTGATGATTTCTCCACAGCGGCATGCGACTATCTCAAAGGGATGGACGGCAGCGACCACAATAGCATCTCCGGATCAGCTCCCTATGGTTTTGACAGTGGCAGTCCATATGCCGGCCCTAGTGCTCCACCCGTCAGGTGTGATGGGATTATGAGCTCTCCGCCCCTGTACCTTGGTAACAGTACCTTGGTGCAAGGGAGCATGATGAGTTGCATGCCAAGCCACAGCCATGAGGTGAAACTTGATGGTGACCAGCAGCAGGATCTTGGAGCTCCCATGAATGCATTCCTGCAGAAAACGCTTCCTAGTAGTGTTGCAATTCATGGAAGCTCTCTGGGTTATTCTGGCTCTGGGAGTGAAAGGGTTTTTCCAGAGGGCCGAGTGATGCAGGTTTCGTTTGATGGTAGGATTTCGCCGGATGCAATCTCTGCTAGTGGTTACAGATCAAAAGAAGATTTGTCACGTACCAATCAATACGAGGAACATACTATGTCGGTGAGATTGGCATGCTAAAATGTATTGCCAAGTAATGGCAGAGTAGAATTTATTAGCTGTTTACAATGTGCAGAGCTCTAAAATCTACTTGTTTATATGATTCTTGCATATGCAGGCAAGGACTAGTAGAAGTGAAAGTGCTGCTGCAGGTAATCCTAAGAAGAGAAAACCAGAGGAAAAGTTGGGAGGCAGCGGAAAGAGGTCCAAGCAAGATACTTCAAGGACATCACCTCCCAAGGTACTCAACAATGAAGATATTTGACAAACTGATTTAAACTCGCTGAGCAAACATTCAATCAAGTTATTTTGAGCCAAAAACAGGCAGAAGTGCCCGACACGAAGTTGGGAGAGAGAGACAAGATCATAGCATTGCAGCAGGTCATCTCACCGTATGGAAAGGTACAAAATTATTCACGTACTGCTTAGTGAAAATAGTGAGATGACCTTCTATTCTTCTCCTTTTGTTGCTAACTCCATCTAGAAGTTGCATTTTGTCAGACGGATAGGGCGTCAGTGTTGTTTGAAACCATCAAGCACATCGAATATCTACATGAGCAAATACAGGTTGACATCATCACAATCCTTTTCACGTAAACCACATGTTTTGACTTACAGATGTTACTGCCAAGTCCCAAAGAAATGTACTTGCAACTGAGCCATGTAAATGCACCCCATAGCATCCAGAATACTCGCACCGACAGTTCGTTGCACTTCACTAAGCATTTCTTACATTGACTTGCTATGCCTGTTTGTTAGCGTATTTCGGTGTCATGACAAGTCTTGTATAAAGAACTATCAGGTTGTCGTCGTCTAGAGAATAATTAACATAAAGAATAGTGGCACTCACACTGTCAGAATCACAACCAGCACTCCACCTTTTCTGAAGTTAAGTAATTCAACTGTTTTGTCACCATGCTGACTACTTACCCTTTTTCTGATTTGGACAGTTATTCAGTGAACCCTACATGGAGCATAGAACAAACAAGGTAGGATTGAAGTCCAATTTCTCACTAAACCATCTTAAACGATAGACCTGGTGTAACGACTTGCTATCGTCAACTCTTTTAGGTGCCCTTTCAATGGGGAGGCAAAGAGGAGCAGAAGGCAGAGCAGGATTTGAGAGGCAGAGGGCTTTGCTTGGTTCCTGTCTCGTGCACCCCGCAAGTTTTCCAGGATAATAGCCTGCCGGACTGTTGGACGCCGTCTTACCAGAGCTCGCGGTACCAATGATCCCGGTGACTGCATGTTTCGTTCATCAGCATCATCAAGTTGTCGCACTGACGGGTTGGTTGGGGTGTTTATGGGGAGCCGGTTGTTTTGCTTGCTTTCTCCGTGTTTTACTTACTAAGTATTGTTTCGTTTCCGGTGTATTGTATGCTGGTAGGTCTGGATCTTGGCTTGAGCAAAAAACTGTGCTGATGCCGGTAAGTTGATAGGGCCTGCCTTAAACCTCGCTGTCGAGGATTATTTGTTTAGGGCTGATTGTTAACTCCAGCCCCTGGTTGTGAACTATAGTACACTATAATTATTTATGTCTTTTGGAGGCTGAACTGCACTTCAGCTTTTTGTTGGGCAAACAGACTACTTGTGCTTGATGTTAGCATGTAATTTTACACTTTAATTTGATTTGCTACTTGTAGGCACGGATAGTGATACAACGATGAGTGAGGCATTTTGGCTCCCGGGCTCCATGGAGCCCGGTTTTTTGAAAAAATCGAAATTCAAATTTTCCGATGTCAAAAAATTCTAAAAAATATATATGGAAGTATGTAAGGATGTAACGTAAATGTGTGTAAAATTTCATGATGAAATACCTTGAATTGAGGCTTGTGTAAAAAAGACAAATTCATGGCCTGGGAGGATGAATAGTATCATGTGTTAACAGCCCCCAGATTTGTTGTTTTTTCACAGCCCGCATTTCAATGTATTTCGTCCTGAAAATTTACACACTTGTGAGTTATACCTTCATGTATATCTGTATTTTTTTCTCAAATTTTTTTGAAACGTAAAAATATGAATTTTGATGAATTTTCGAGTTTAAATTTAAAGGGATCCAGTGAGCCCGGCTCCAAAAGGCATTTCCGTACAACGATTGCTTATAAACTGGTATTATCGAAGTGAAACCTTTTTTTTAGGGAAATGAGATATGTAGGTATGTTTGTAAAAAATAGATATGTAGGTATGTATGCTAGTAATGGGCCAAATAGGACCTACATCTCACAAGAAGGAAAAAAAAACTTACATTTAAACTAGCTATCAGCCTGCTTATAGGGTGTGTTTGGCAGCAGTTCTCACTCTAGCATCTAGCATGGTTATTCTCATTTGATACATGCTAAGTCTAGACATGTCAAGTACATGCAACTCTAGTTGTTTGGTAGTGATGTAGGTATTGAGACATGCTTTGATGAGACTGTGTTTGGTAGACTACATCTAAGGTAGGCTGCATCAATGAAGTTTTTGGCATCCGTACAATATTCAATCAACATTTTTGGCTACAAGTAAATATAAAAATACATATTTTAACATTTAGATTTTAGACTATATGTAGATATTAATCCAATCATGCCTATAGGAAATAGCAAAGCAGCTCTAGCTAATTCAGTAGAAAGAATTATTGGATGGGGCGGCCGGGAACCAAGGCGCTCCAGGTGGATGGCGCCGCCGCCCAATACCACGCTGGCCTTGTCTTAAAAATCTCGAGCCGGGAGAGGAGGTTGGGGCGGCCGCTGCTTCTTTTTCCGCCGACGTCTTCCCACCGAGAGAGGAGGTTGAGGCGGCCGCAGCTTCTTTTCCCACCGCCTCCTTCCCACCGAGAGAGGTTGGGGGCCTGCCCTCTGACCCCGCTCGTCCGGGCGAGGAGATCTCCATTTGGGCAGCGTCGTCTAGCAAGGGCAGAGGAGGCGGCTTGGTGGGGGGATGCGAGGAGGGGGTGGCTTGCGCAGGGGGGACGCGAGGAGGACGGTGTGGCGGCTAGGTCAGGGAGCGGCTTGCGGCGCAGGGGGGTGGGACGCGAGGAAGGGGTAGGGGAAAGGGATGCGAGGAGGGGAAGTGGGTCGAGGAGAGCTATGCTCGACCCGGCAGGCGTGTGCGGGGTGGGCCGACTGAGCGAGGTTGAGGCCCCTTTTGAGTGTGTTTGGTAGCATGCATGGGGAGTGTATAGGCTAAAAAGTTTCCAACTCGACCCACTTTTTTTGTTTGGTGGACTGCATGAGCTCACCTGAATTATGCCCATCTCATACAAAAAAGGGGCCTCAGCCTCGCTCAGCCGGCCCACCCCGCACACGCCTGCCGGGTCGAGCATAGCTCTCCTCGACCCACTTACCCTCCTCGCATCCCTTTCCTCCTACCCCCTTCCTCGCGTCTCATCCCCCCCCTCGCCACAAGACGCTCCCTGACCTAGCTGCCACATCGTCCTCCTCGCCACCCCCCCTCGCGCGCGCGCGCGCGCAAGCCGCCTCCTCCTTGCGTCCCCTACCAAGCCGCCTCCTCTGCCCTTGCTAGACGACGCTGCCCAGATGGAGATCTCCTCGCCCGGGCGTGCGGGGTTAGAGGGCAGGCCCCCAACCTCTCTCGGTGGGAAGACGACGGCGAAAAAAGAAGCTGCGACCGCCCCAACCTCCTCTCTCGGTGGGAAGACGACGACGAAAAAAGAAGCAGCGGTCGCCCCAACCTCCTCTCCCAGCTCGAGATTTTTAAGACAAGGCCGGCGTGGTATTGGGCGGCTGCGCCATCCACCTGGAGCCCCTTGGTTCCCGGACACCCCATCCAACAATTCTTTCTACTGAATTAGCTTGAGCTGCTTTGCTATTTCCTGTAGGCATGATTGGATTAATATATACATATAGTCTAAAATCTAAATGTTAAAATATGTATTTTTATATTTAATTGTAGCCAAAATGTTGATTGAATATTGTACTGGTGCCAAGAACTTCATTGATGCAGCCTACCTTAGATGTAGTCTACCAAACACAGACTCATCAAAGCATGTCTCAATACATACATCACTACCAAACAACTAGAGTTGCATGTACTTGACATGTCTAGACTTAGCATGTATCAAATGAGAACAACCATGCTAGAGTGAGAACTGCTGCCAAACACACCCTTTTTTATGAGATGGGCATAGTTCAGGTGAGCTCATGTAGTCTACCAAACAAGAAAAGTGGGTCGAGTTGGGAACTTTTTAGCTTATACACTCCCCATGCATGCTACAAAACACACCCATAATGGGCCAAATAGGACCTACATCTCATGATAAGAAAAAAACTTACATCTAAAAGATGATGCGGGGAGTGATGTCGAAGGCGTGGTTATGGTTGAGGTAGCCGGCTCTTCTCCAGAGTGTTTGTGGGATTGCCTCTACTAATTTGTTGCTATGAAGTTAAAGTTGCGATGTTAGGTTTCAGTGGGTTATGATGATGAACAGGTGGTTCACTGTGGTTTGTTTAGTGATCTTCTGTGGTGCTAGTCGTGCCTGGTTTTCCTTCGCAGTTCTTCGTTAGAGTCGGAGTTGCGCTGTTCGGCTAGGTCTGGCATGGATCTTCATACAACTCCACACGACCTCTCTGGTGTGGGTTGAGTCGACGATCTCTACGGCGAAATCGAAGTTGTTTGCTCAAGGGTTAGGGATGGCGATGACACCTAGGAGGAGTGACGACGGTCACGCATGTGTGCTATCTTAGTGAGGCACTCTTTGAAATGGTTCGTGTGGGATATCTTATTTGTATCGTTCAGCGGTTGTGATGCTTTTTTGTTCGGTTTTCCGTAATTAGTTATATTATGATTTTCAGGATCAAGAGGTACCGGGCATTGTTTTTGCTTGATTTTTTCTAATTAATTGAGCAACTTTTTTTAAAGGAATAAAAAAATCTCAGTATTTCAAAAAGGAAAATGTTCGTTCACTATGTTCGATCTTGACCAAAGGATAAGGGAACATTTAGAAAACACTCAACGAGATACACATGAGCTTATTTTCCCGCGTTTCTTTTTCAACTCTATGCGCATGTACTTCCTCCGTTCTAAAATAAATATCTTAATTTTAATACTACCTCCATTCCTAAATATAAGGTGTATAGTTTAAAAAATATATCAAACTTACATAACTTTTATTAAATTTGTAGATAAACATATTGATATAAATTATATCAAAATGATATCATCAAACTCATCTTGAAATGTATTTTCATATATTATTTATTAAATATCAAAGATGATGATATTTTTTCTATAACTTAGGTCAAAATTATAAGAGTTTGAATTTTTGAAAGAAACTATACACCTTATATCAAAGAACGGAGAAATATAATTATACGCTAAAGATAGTA
This sequence comes from Bromus sterilis, assembly GCA_950022295.1. Classification (NCBI taxonomy): domain Eukaryota; kingdom Viridiplantae; phylum Streptophyta; class Magnoliopsida; order Poales; family Poaceae; genus Bromus; species Bromus sterilis. Next base: position 16,528,612 of record OX465596.1, read on the forward strand.
TATAGTTGAGATGATTATTCTGAAACCGAGGGAGTACAATGTGTTTATTTTCTATGTGTTTTTGCACCTCAAAATGGACTGTAGACCGGCGGTCCGCATCAAGGACGGAGCCAGTGATACGTCCAAAACGTATCTATAATTTATGTTTGCTCCATGCATGTTTTGTGTGATATTGCTATGATCTAGATACACTTTCATACACTTTTGATCATATTTGGACTAACCTATTAACTCAGTGCACCCCAGTGCCAGTTCCTGTTTTCTGCTGTTTTTCTATTTCAGTTTTCCCCCATATAAAAAGTGCCAGAAAAATTCGGGAAAATTCAGATAAAAATCAGCGTGACGGAAGCTTCGAGAAGAGCCCGGGAGGGGCCAGAGGGGGGCCAAGGGGGGGCCAGGAGGCCACCCGGCGCGGCCCCACCCCTGGCCGCGCCAAGGGGGGCTCCTAGGGCCCCTAGCCCACCTCTGGCTGCCCCCTTTCGCCTATTTATCCCCCGTCACGGGAAAACTCCAGAAGCAGAACCCTATTCCGCAAACTCGCCTCTGTTCCGCCGCCGCCGCGCTTCCAAGATCGGGAGCACCAGAAGACCTCTTCCCGGCACCTGGCCGGAGGGAGGATTGACCTCCGGGAGCCTCCTCTCCACCATGGATGCTCCCCGGATGTCTTGTGAGTAGTTTTCCTTGGACCATGGGCCCGTGATCAGTAGCTATGTGATGTTCTCCTCCCCTCTTTGATCTTCATTGTTTAGACCTCGTGAGCTGCCCTACATGATCGAGGCACCTTTGTAATATTTCTGCAATTGCTATGTTGAGTTTGATCGGATCTGATGGATTATGAGATTATGTTCAGATTGTGATAGAGTAATATATTTGGTTTTTTTATCTCTTATATTGTTGTTCCTAAGTAATTCTTGCATGTTCTCCGTTGTTGTTTATTGCTTTGGCCAAGTAGTAGGTAGTGACTCCAAGAGGGAGCGTTGTGCTAGATTGTGGGTTCATGCCTCCCCGATGACACGCTTGAGTGACAGAAATATGAGTCTAGGGGATGTGTTTTTGCCACAAGGGGGAAAACAACGGTGCTTGTAGCCGCGGTTACAAGGATTGTTTACTTTACGCAAATTTCTTTTATTGCAGTTGTCTGTTGCTTTGGGTTTACACTTTGGGTGGGGCTCGCAACTTAATACCGGCGAGATGTTCTGGATAGATATCTCAAGGTGGATGATTAGTAGTAGATTCAGATGGATTTCGGTCTACTTATTTTGGCGTACTGCCCGTGCTTTTGAACCTCTTCCTTTATTTTGTAGCATAGTTAGCATTGCGGTGCGTTCATAATCCTGTCAATTGCCCTTCTGTAATTTGTTTACCTCGCATAGCAGTTTTATCGTCTTTTGGGAGAGAGACATCACTAGCGAACATCACGTATCTCAGCCCATATCCTCATTACTGTTTCCAAGCTATCTTTACTTTTCTGCTTTTACTTGCTATCATTATCACTTGTGTTTTACCCTTTGTGAACAACAAGACCGGAGAGATTGACAACCTCTCTGAACTTCGTTGGGAACAAAGTTATCTGTGTCTGTGTGCAGGTCCACGTCAGTCGCGCCGCTGACACCTACTTATCATATCCGGAGTCCTACGGGAGACAAACCTTGGTATCTTCACCGAGGGAAACTCACTGCTGCACTGCATCACGCCTTCCACTTGGGGCTCACCAACGAAGGGCGCGAAGCCGCTAAGCAAGAGAATTTATGGCGCCGTTGCCGGGGACTCCGAGTGCTAAGATAGGGGAGTTGCACACTACCCTTTACCTTTGTTTTTTAGTCTTGTTAGTTTATCTTTCAGTTTTTATCTTTGTGTCTTTTATCAAAAATTACAAAAAAATCTGCCACACTTGCTGCTACTATGGGTTCCACTGAAAACACCAAGTTGTGTGACTTCACTAGTCACAACAACCAAGACTTTATCTGCACTCCCATTGCCACACCTGCCACTTCAGCTACCTCTTATGAAATTAAACCTGCTTTGCTAAACCTTGTTATGAGAGATCAATTCTCTGGTGCTGGAGATGATGCTGCTTTACACTTGAATACTTTTGTTGAATTATGTGATATGCAAAAGTATAAAGAAGTAGAAGGTGATGTTGTTAAGCTCAAGTTCTTTCCTTTCTCTTTGAGGGGAGATGCTAAAATTTGGTTTCAGTCTTTGCCTAGAAATAGCATAGATTCTTGGGATAAGTGCAAAGATGCTTTTATAGGGAAGTACTACCCTCCTGCTAAGATTATCCAATTGAGGAGTAATATTATGAATTTTAAGCAATTGGATAATGAACACGTTTCCCAAGCTTGGGAACGAATGAAATCTCTTGTTAAGAAATGCCCTACACATGGTTTGACTACTTGGATGGTTATCCAGACTTTTTATGCAGGCTTGAACTTTACCTCGCGGAACCTGTTAGATTCGGCCGCGGGAGGAACCTTTATGTCAACTACACTTGGTGCTGCCACAAAGCTTCTCGATGAGATGATGACCAATTATTCCCAATGGCACACCGAACGCGCTCCAACAGGTAGGAAGGTAAATTCTGTCGAGGAAATTACCTCCCTCAATGAAAAAGTTGACTTAATTATGTCTCTACTTACCAAGCAACCCTATATTGATCCTCATAATGTTCCTTTAAATTCTTTGGTTGCTCAAGAACAAGTAGATGTGAACTTTATTGCTAGAAACAACTTCAACAACAATGCTTATAGGGGAAATTTTGCTAGCAATCCTAGACCGTTTCCATCCAATTATGGGAACAACAACACTTACCCTAGCAACAAGAACCCCTCTTCTGAATTAGAAAGCATGCTTAGAGACTTTATCACTACCCAAAAAGCCTTCAACAAAAATGTAGAGGAGAAATTAGCTAGAATAGATAATCTCTCTTTGAAGGTAGAAAGCTTAGCCCTTGATATTGAGATGCTTAAAATTAGAACCTCCCCCCTTGAGGAGAATAAGGCCACTCCTATTAATGCTATCCAGTTACAAATTAATGAAAATATTAGGATGATGGCTAAACTCAAAGAAAGATGGGCTAGAGAAAAAGAGGAAGAGGGAACTAAGAGCATTCCTACACACCACACAGTTGCCACTATCCAAATTGTTGAGGACACTCAAACTATTAGCACCCAATGCACTCCTAGTCCCGTTGGACCTATTAATGGTGATGCTAATACCTCAACCGTAGATAAAGAAACTCCTATGAACATAGAGGGTTTCAAACAAGTGAGCCTAGATGACACTACTACCACCTTTGATAGTAGTGATATTGATTTTGATAGTTGCACCCTCTCAGAAGTTATTAGCTTGCTACACAAAATGTCTAGAGACCCCCACACTAGCACACTTAATCTTGCCTTCACGGAGCATATCACAAATGCTCTTATCAAAGCTAGGGAGGAGAAGCTTAGAGTAGAAGCCTCCATACCTAGGAAGCTAGATGATGGTTGGGATCCTATGATCAAAATTAAATTAAATAACTTCTCTTGCTATGCTTTACGTGATGTTGGAGCTAGTACCTCTGTTATGCCCAAAAGAATATTTGATATGTTTGAATTGAAGCCTTTTGAGCCTTGTTCTTTAGGAGTTCGTCTTGTTGATTTTTCCATAAATAAACCTTTGGGGAAGATCGACGATGTTCTTATCATTGTCAATGACAACTATGTTCCCGTTGATTTTATTGTTATGGATATAGAGTGTGAACCTTTATGTCCAATTATTTTGGGACGTCCTTTTCTTCGCACCGTTGATGCAGTTATTGACATGAAAGAGGGGAATATAAAATTCCAGTTCCCATTCAAAAAGGGGATGGAACACTTCCCTAGAAAGAAAATCAAGTTACCTTTTGAGTCCGTTACACGGGCTAGTTATTCTCTTTCTCTTGATAAAACTTGATTCTTCTTTTTGCATTATGCCTAGCTAATGGCTTTAAAGAAGCGCTTTCGGGAGGCAGCCCGCAACTAATTTAGGTTTTTATTTTTGCTTTTGTTGTGTCTTGATGATTGTTACTACTGTAGCAACATCATTGTATCTTTATTTGTCAACTTTGTGCCAAGTTATAGCCTTTTACGGCAAGGAAAGTAAAAGTTGTGACATGCTGTCCAGAAAACAGATTCTGTCCTCGTGACCAGAAAAATTCCAGAAAAATCCCAGTTCATCTTTTTGAGCTGAAATTTTTACACAGTATGATCTATACAATTAAGAAACTTCCGGATGTTCTGAGTTTTTTGATTTGAGTTGCAGAAGTGCCCCTAAAAAAATCTTTACTATCTGCTGTTCTGTTTTTTACAGATTCTTCCACGTTTTGTCTCTCCTAACTTTTGCAAACCTTAAGCTTGCTTTTTCTTTGCAAAAACTTTTTTGAACTCTTTAGAAATAGTATCTATTCAAGAATATCTTTATATCCAGTGGAGAAAAATTATTTATTAAGGGTACTAACCTCTCTAATCAGCTTATGATGAGTTATGTATGAAGGGAGTTTTCAAGTATGCGATGGAAGATGATGGAAGAAGATCCAGGAGTGTCAAGCGCTCAAGCTTGGGGATGCCCCCATGCATCCCCAATAAATATTAAAGGATACTCAAGCGTCTAAGCTTGAGGATGCCCCCGTGCATCCCCTTCTCCATCAACAAATCATCAGTTCGTCCTTCGTCTCACTATATTTTTATCACTTCATGTGTTATGTGCTATGCTTAGAGCGTCTCGCTCTTAGGTTTTGTTTTTAGTTTCTTTAGCTTTGCTTGTTGTTCATAACAAGTTAGATCCCTTCTTACTTTGTGTGGGAGAGAAACACGCTCCACTTTCAAAATCTAGAACACATCATAGGATTCTTCATGCCTATCTTTTTGCTGTTGTGTGTTCTTTTTCTTTTCGTAGCTACTGCCATGTTTAGTTTTAGTCTTAGTTTGTCTTTAGCAGGAGCCTTGGCTTTTGTTTAGTTTGTTGTTGGAACTCTTTTTAGTTTTCATGTTTATCTTGTTAAAGAGAGTTGGTTGTTGCACTGAGTTGTGTCTTGTCTTGAAAGTAGGTAGTTGAGGTTGCTATTTAATTTTTAGTAGTAGCTTGCAATAGTTTTGTGGTATTTCTTTGAGTAATGTTTGGACTTTTGGTGTCAAGAGCTCTATCCTATTAGTGATAGATGTCGTATTTTGGGCAATCCGTGTTTATTTTCAAAACCTATAAAACTAGTTGAGAACTCTAGCTACTACATGGATCACTACTCTTCTGAGGAGTCGAATATCAGAGAACACTCACGTACCATGAGTCGAGGATGCGCAAGGATAACCAAACCCCCATACACTCCTCCTCGGGGTACTTGTCTCTTTGTGAACCTCCTCATTAGATTGAGAGTTACCGATAATAAGTGCATGAGTTCTTCGGACTAATGTAAGTATTGAGAGTTGACACTTCCACCTTCCCATATTTTTCTAGCCTTTCTCGTGCCGTGCATTGCCTTCTTCTCACTCCGAGAGTTGGTGTCCACCTTCGCCGGTACATCCAAACCCTTGGCATGATACGCTCTGTCATCATAAGCCTCCCTTTATCTTTCCTCAAAACAGCCACCATACCTACCTATCAAGGCATTTCCATAGCCTTTCCGAGTTACATTGCCTTGCAACTTCCACCTCTTCATGACTTGATCTTCATGACTTACCTGTTCCTGCTACACTTGCAGAAGCATACATTGCATACATCATGATAGTTACATCTTATTTATGATTTTGAGTACCTTGTAAAGTGTGAAAGATCTCCTTTACCTTCTTGTAAAATAGAGTGTTGCCCTTAAGTGAGGAAAAGATCCTAAAGTGGACACATTAAAAGATCCCAAAGAGGACAAATGAGAGTTGAATAGAAAGAGCCATTGAGGCCACAAAAAATACAAAAAAATAGAAAAAAGAGAAAAAGAAATAAAAAGAGAGAAAGGGGCAACACTACTATCCTTTTGAGAGATCCACACTAGTACTCCCTTTATATCCTTGTACTCCATAGAGATGATCTTTTGACATATAGTTTGGAGAGCTTCTTAGCTCGTATGTGCACCCGTTGCATGGCAATCCCTGCTCCTCACATCATATCTATCATTTGGCATCTCTTGCCTATGATTGTCCTCATTGATGTGAGCCTTTCTCATCCTTTTTGTCTTCCTCCTTCACCATATTTCTCTCTTTGTCATCCTAAGTGTCGACTTTCGTGCTTATGCTCATCCATTGCATGAGTGCTCAAAATATCGAAAAGGAGTGGATCAAATTGACTTGTACCTGGCTAGTGGTCTAGGGACGAGTCAAGATAAGATTCCAAAAAGAGACCAAGTGTGAAACTTTAGTAGATTGAGTTCTCAACAAAAATACTTTTTTCTCGTATTCCCTATCCCCCTTCTTGCACACAAACACCATTTGGAGACATTCGAGTCACGGACAGCGAGAGCTCTTGCACCTTTTGTTCTTTTGTTACTTGTTTCAATGCTAATATAGACTCTTGCATGTTATGACTGGAATTGAATCTCTAACCTTGCTTGCTTTACTTTTCAAAGTTCTTATATGGTTGTAAGCATGTCACCACAGAAATTATGCTTGTTATCATTTACCTACTCGAGGACGAGAAGGAATTAAGCTTGGGGATGTTGATACGTCAAAAACGTATCTATAATTTCTGCTTACTCCATGCATGTTTTGTGTGATATTGCTATGATCTAGATACACTTTCATACACTTTTGATCATATTTGGACTAACCTATTAACTCAGTGCACCCCAGTGCCAGTTCATGTTTTCTGCTGTTTTTCTATTTCAGTTTTCCTCCATATAAAAAGTGCCAGAAAAATTCGGGAAAATTCAGATAAAAAATCAGCGTGGAGGAAGCTTCCAGAAAAGCCTGGGAGGGGCCAGAGGGGGCCAAGGGGGGGCCAGGCGGCCACCTAGCGCGGCCCCACCCCTGGCCGCGCCAGGGGGGCGCCTGGGGCCCCTGGCCCACCTCTGGCTGCCCCCCCTTCGCCTATTTATCCCCCGTCACAGGAAAACTCCAGAACAAGAACCCTATTCCGCGAACTCGCCTCTGTTCCACCGCCGCCGCGCTTCCAAGATCGGGAGCACCAGAAGACCTCTTCCCGGCACCCTGCCGGAGGGAGGATTGACCTCCGGGAGTCTCCTCTCCACCATGGATGCTCCCCGGATGTCTCGTGAGTAGTTTTCCTTGGACCATGGGTCCGTGATCAGTAGCTATGTGATGTTCTCCTCCCCTCTTTGATCTTCATTGTTTAGACCTCGTGAGCTGCCCTACATGATCGAGGCACCTTTGTAATATTTCTGCAATTGCTATGTTGAGTTTGATCGGATCTGATGGATTATGAGATTATGTTCAGATTGTGATAGAGTAATATATTTGGATTCTATCTTTTATATTTTTGTTCCTAAGTAATTCTTGCATGTTCTCCGTTGATGTTTATTGCTTTGGCCAAGTAGTAGGTAGTGACTCCAAGAGGGAGCGTTGTGCTAGATTGTGGGTTCATGCCTCCCTGATGACACGCTTGAGTGACAGAAACATGAGTCTAGGGGATGTGCTGTTGCTACAAGGGGGAAAACAACGGTGCTTGTGACCGCGGTCACAAGGATTGTTTACTTTACGCAAAGTTCTTTTATTGCAGTTGTCTGTTGCTTTGGCTTTACACTTTGGGTGGGGCTCGCAACTTAATACCAGCGAGATGTTCTGGATAGATATCTCAAGGTGGATGATTATTAGTAGATGCAGATGGATTTCGGTCTACTTATTTTGGCGTACTGCCCGTGCTTTTGAACCTCTTCCTTTCTTTTGTAGCATAGTTAGCATTGCGGTGTGTTCATAATCCTGTCAATTGCCTTTCTGTAATTTGTTTACCTCGCATAACAGTTTTATCGTCTTTTGGGAAAGAGACATCACTAGCGAACATCACGTATCCCGGTCCATATCCTTATTACTGTTTCCAAGCTATCTTTACTTTTTTGCTTTTACTTGCTATCATTATCACTTGTGTTTTACCCTTTGTGAACAACAAGACCGGAGAGATTGGCAACCTCTCTGAACTTCGTTGGGAACAAAGTTATCTGTGTCTGTGTGCAGGTCCACGTCAGTCGCGCCGCTGACACCTACTTATCATATCCGGAGTCCTACGGGAGACAAACCTTGGTATCCTCACCGAGGGAAACTCACTGCTGCACTGCATCACGCCTTCCACTTGGGGCTCACCAACGAAGGGCGCGAAGCCGCTAAGCATTGATACATCCAAAACGTATCTATAATTTCTGCTTGCTCCATGCATGTTTTGTGTGATATTGTTATGATCTAGATACACTTTCATACACTTTTGATCATATTTGGACTAACCTATTAACTCAGTGCACCCCAGTGTCAGTTCCTGTTTTTTGTTGTTTTTCTATTTCAGTTTTCCCCCATATAAAAAGTGCCAGAAAAATTCGGGAAAATTCAGATAAAAAATCAGCGTGACGGAAGCTTCTAGAAGAGCCCGGGAGGGGCCAGAGGGGGGCCAAGGGGGGGCCAGGCGGCCACCCGGCGCGGCCCCACCCCTGGCCGCGCCTGGGGCCCCTGGCCCACCTCTGGCTGCCCCCTTTCGCCTATTTATCCCCCGTCACGGGAAAACTCCAGAAGCCGAACCATATTCCGCGAACTCGCCTCTGTTCCGCCGCCGCCGCGCTTCCAAAATCGGGAGCACCAGAAGACCTCTTCCCGGCACCCTGCCGGAGGGAGGATTGACCTCCGGGAGCCTCCTCTCCACCATGGATGCTCCCCGGATGTCTTGTGAGTAGTTTTCCTTGGACCATGGGTCCGTGATCAGTAGCTATGTGATGTTCTCCTCCCCTCTTTGATCTTCATTGTTTAGACCTCGTGAGCTGCCCTACATGATCGAGGCACCTTTGTAATATTTCTGCAATTGCTATGTTGAGTTTGATTGGATCTGATGGATTATGAGATTATATTCAGATTGTGATAGAGTAATATATTTGTTTTTTTATCTCTTATATTGTTGTTCCTAAGTAATTTTTGCATGTTCTCCGTTGCTGTTTATTGCTTTGGCCAAGTAGCAGGTAGTGACTCCAAGAGGGAGCGTTGTGCTAGATTGTGGGTTCATGCCTCCCCGATGACACGCTTGAGTGACAGAAACATGAGTCTAGGGGATGTGCTGTTGCCACAAGGGGGAAAACAACGGTGCTTGTAACCGCGGTTACAAGGATTGTTTACTTTACGCAAAGTTCTTTTATTGCAGTTGTCTGTTGCTTTGGGTTTACACTTTGGGTGGGGCTCGCAACTTAATACCAGCGAGATGTTCTGGATAGATATCTCAAGGTGGATGATTAGTAGTAGATTCAGATGGATTTCGGTCTACTTATTTTGGCGTACTGCCCGTGCTTTTGAACCTCTTCCTTTCTTTTGTAGCATAGTTAGCATTGCGGTGCGTTAATAATCCTGTCAATTGCCCTTCTGTAATTTGTTTACCTCGCATAGCAGTTTTATCGTCTTTTGGGAGAGAGACATCACTAGCGAACATCACGTATCCCAGTCCATATCCTCATTACTGTTTCCAAGCTATCTTTACTTTTCTGCTTTTACTTGCTATCATTATCACTAGTGTTTTATCCTTTGTGAACAACAAGACCGGAGGGATTGACAACCTCTCTGAACTTCGTTGGGAACAAAGTTATCTTTGTCTGTGTGCAGGTCCACGTCAGTCGCGCCGCTGACACCTACTTATCATATCCGGAGTCCTACGGGAGACAAACCTTGGTATCTTCACCGAGGGAAACTCACTGCTGCACTGCATCACGCCTTCCACTTGGGGCTCACCAACGAAGGGCGCGAAGCCGCTAAGCAGTCAACAGGGGGCGAGACGGGGCCATGGTTTCCCCCATGCTGTAGAAAAAATCTCAAACTACACCTGTAAAATACCTGGAATTAATGAATATTAACCTCTGGATTCGTTTGTATTGCCTCTTCCAATGCTTTACATGCTTCAATGGCTTCCCTATAAGAAAATCCCTAGCTCCGTCCATGGTTCGCATCTGCCGCGTATCCGCTGCACCTTCAGATACCCCTGGACGGCTGTACCTAACTTGGATAGTAGGATGAGGCGTGTCATTTTCTGTGTGAGGCAATGACATATTATGGGACCTTACATGGTGTGATCTGAAACAACAGGTTTGTATAGAAAATGAAATGCATCAGCAGAATCGACACGGCAAAACAAGAACCAACGACAGCTTTCGACTTGCAGTGAGCTCAGAATCAGAGATCTCTCTCCAGGTGGCCGGTGCAACCAGCCACGGTGACCTGACTGCCACCGGCAGGAACATTAACATCCCACTTAAGGAACATGTGATCGGAGCCAGAGTCAAGCATGGCAGGTCCTTGGTCGAAAACTGCCTAAAATGCAGGTTAACCGTGTGTAGCAATTGCTAGGTGCATGCTGCTGATCCCGAACTCGGAATCGCGACGACGGTGAAACAATAGGGTATTTTGCGTCACGGGGTCCTCTTCGAGGTTAAGAGAACGATGTAATTATAGGCCAAAGAGGGGCATCGAGGAAGGTCCCACTAGTCCAGGCGGCCAGAGCGCCCGCCCCTTGGGGGCGCCCTAGGGTCACCTGGGCCAGGGGTGGCCCCCCTCCAGGTGCCCTTCTGGCTTCTCTTCATTGACGATGATTCCAGCTTAGGTGCGCTTATCCTTCGAGGCCTTAGCACAACGATTTCCAAACCAACAAGTTTTGTCTGAATTTGCTGAAGGAGGGACGATGATTGCGGTGGGCCTTCGGCTTATTATAGTGACTGCAGTTATCGGTAGGTGGTCTATAAGCATGAATGTTTTTCACTTTTGATATTCCTTGTACTGTCACGATGTTTGATGAATAAATTCAAAGTTTTTCTCGAAAAAAATATCAAATGAGCAAGATGAAACTTGGTCCAAACTCAAAACACAAACCCAAGCGCAAGTTCAGAATCACCATTCCTCCACCACATCACGGCGCACTGCCACGACTCTCAAACACAGTGACGTGCGCAACACATACACGCCAGGGAAAGATATTCCAAAACTTCTCGGAAAAACAAACCATCACCCCCTGGAAACGGCAAAATTTAACGAATCGTCCTCCTTCCGAGGGGCAATTGGCGCTCTGCTCGGCGCCGCTCCATTCCCCCCAGTCTCTTCTAGGGCCGCCGAAATTTCCCGGCCTCCTCGTCTCCCTCTCACCCCCAACCCCCGCGCTCCCTGCCGCCGCCGCCGCCGCCGCCGCCGCCTCGGATCCTCGCCTACTACGGGTGCAGCCGCAGCACAACACCCGCCATCGTCGCACCACTCCCCCGCCCCCAAACCCTAGACCCCAGAGGAATCCGCAGGCCCGCGGCCGCCGCCCCGATGCGGGGGGACTACGAGGAGATCTCCGACGAAGAGTGGTCGAACCACGCCTTCAAGCCCTCCCGGGTACTCAAGCGACCCCACCGGAGCCCCCAGCCGCCCGCGCGGCTTCCGCCCCCCATCGACTCGTTCCGCTACGACCCGAAGCCTTCCTCCGCCGTCGGCACCAGCAACGGCGACGCCGCCGTTGTCCTCTCCGACGACGACGACGACGATGACTTCGACCTGGGGAAAAGCGTCAGGTCAAGCCGCGCCGAGGATAGCTCGCGCGTGCTCAAGCGTCCTCCGCACAAAAGCCCGCCCAGGAGGGCCCCGCCGTCCACCCAATCCTCCCGGCACAACCCTAAACCCTCCAAGGCCGCTGTCGTCGCGGGGTTATCCGACGACGACTTCGAACCCGAGGACGATGATTTCGACATCCCCGACGATGATTTCGACATCCCTGCTTCAAGGAAATCGCGTCGGCGCCCTGCCACCGGTCGACGGCTGGCAACCGCCTCCATTGACCTCTCCGAGGAAGAGGAAGATTTAGAACTCACATTTGAGGACTCCGACGTCGCCGATGACGACTCTGACCTCGCAGATGATGATTCCGACCGCCCTGCTCCGAGGTCGGCACGGCCGCGCCGCAACACTGGTCGCCGCTTCGTGATCGAGGACGATGATGGCAGTGATGGCTCTGTGGCTGCTGATGTGGTTATGGTAGGAGATGAAGAAGAGGATGATGGGGTGAACTGGTCGGAATTGGAGAACGAGGATGATGAAGATGGGGACTACAATGAGAAGAGTATTGCTAAGGCTGAGGAGGTGGAAGGGGATGTGGTAGGGAAGGCATTGCGAAGGTGCTCACGGATTTCGTTTGATCTGCGGCAGGAGCTGTATGGTTCTTCGACACGGAATTGCGATAGTTATGCTGAAACAGATGCCTCCACTGTCCGGATTGTTACTCAGGTACACTTATCAGTTTCGATGCAGTTTACTGCTCTTGAACGATCGAGTTTTGGTCTCTTGATGCAATGGGATATGGGAACAGGAAGATGTGGATGCCGCATGCACAAGCGAGGACATGGAATTCAACCCGGTGCTGAAGCCATACCAGCTTGTGGGGGTCAATTTCCTTCTACTGTTGCATCGGAAAAGCATAGGCGGAGGTGATTTTTTTTGTGTGTGAATTAAACCTTTGAACCCCAACAATACTTGTTGATTTGTCTGCCAATGTTTCTTAAATAATTGCTTACTACTCCCTCCGTAAAGAAATATAAGAGTGTTTAGATTACTAAAGTAGGTATCTAAACGCTCTTATATTTCTTTACGGAGGGAGTACTATTTATCTGAATTAACAAGTTGCCATGCCATCAAACTGATGGATTGAGTTCACACCACTTTATGATCATTTGCATTTAGTTCACTAAGTATTAAATACATGATACCATGACAGATTTCAGTGATCATCCTATTCTTTCAATCTTTCTGCAGCTATTGTCTCCTTAAACAAGTGGTTGCTAAGTCTTCTTATTTGATCATTTCAAATTGTGTGAAATAGAAACTAACTTGATGTAGATCACTTGGATACCAGATCATCATTTAGGTCATAGAGTTTAGGTACAGGTATGCCAATTCCCAATTTACTGTAAAGGTGCACCGAGTATGGAAAAATGTTTGCGTTGGAACTATCAGAATTTTCATGTGGCACAGAAGTCCTTGTCTTGTCATGTGTTAATGGACCGTGTTAGAGCTTGCTGTTCTGAAAGACTGAAACAATGTTGGCTTGCATTACATATATTGTATCTGTGAGGGTGTCAGAATAGTACAAGTTAACAATCATACTGGTTCTTTTCAGTTTCTCTTATCCTGTTCTGATTTCTCATGCTCAAAAGGCTATTATTCATGTTAATGTTCTCTCCTTTTCTACAGCAATTTTGGCTGATGAAATGGGTCTGGGCAAGACAGTCCAGGTAAGCAAGCTTACAGTGTGAAGTACAAATGAAAATAACCAATCATCGTAAGATGGTAGTAGTAAAACATGATAATTCAGCTTGTTCAAATTTGTTTTTTTCGCGCCCCGTCCATTATCACCGTGTCCTAATGGACCGTTCATGTATTTCCTTTGGTTGTTATGCACACATACTATAAAATGTCACTTGATTGTGGCATGTTGTGACTTGTCCAAGAATAAACTGATTAGTAGGATGCCCTATACTTCAGTTCCGATTCATTATTCGTCTCTTAACGATTGAATTTGGTCTCATTATTTACAGGCTGTGACTTATCTTAATCTCTTGCAACATCTCTATAACGACCCAGGTCCACACCTGATAGTTTGCCCAGCTTCAGTATTGGAAAATTGGGAAAGGGAACTTAAGAAGTGGTGTCCGTCGTTTTCGATAATCATGTTTCATGGTGCTGGAAGGACTGCCTTCTCAAAGGAGTTAAGTTCCTTGGGCAAAGCAGGTTGTCCAGCTCCATTTAATGTCCTTCTTGTCGGCTACTCCCTCTTCGAAAGGCGGAGGTTCGTAGTTCCTTAATATGGAAAAACAGAATATCTTATGGAGATCACTAACGATTCTGCATATTTCTAGATGATTTATGTGCTGCTTTGATCTATAATGCAGTGCTCAACAAAAGGATGATCGCAAGGCACTCAAAAGATGGAAATGGAGTTGTGTATTGATGGATGAAGCACACGTGCTGAAAGATAAGGGCAGCTTCCGATGGAAAAACCTTATGGCTGTTGCTCAACATGCTCGTCAGCGGCTAATGTTGACGGGAACTCCACTTCAAAATGATTTGCATGTGAGTCTTGCTACAATTGTTTAACTTTGGTTTGAATTAGTCATCCAGCATTGTATGATACTCCCTCCGTTTTTATTTAGTCCGCATATTAGCTTTAGTCAAAGTCAAGCTTTGTAAACTTTGACCAAAAATATAAACAAAAATATTAACATATGAAATAACAAATCAATATTATTGAATGTACTTTCACATCTTATGAACTAACTGTTAATCTAAGGCAGCTAATCTAAGGCAACAAATCAATGCCAAAAATATAAACAAAAATATTAACATATAGATTTGTTATAGCAAATGTTCATATATTTTTCTATAATTCTGGTCAAACTTTATGAAGTTTACTTTAGTCAACTCTAATATGCAGAGTAAATAAAAAAAGAGGGAGTACCATTGTAATTGCATATATCAAAATACATCTGCGCATGTGATACATAAATTAAAGGACGTATCAGTGTAGTATAACACTATCCATAAAAGTAATAACTATGGACCAGGTACATTTTACCAATATCCTGCATCCCAAAGATTCACAAAGGCATGAAGGTGATCAGCAAGTCTACTAAGGATTGTAACTAGCACTGTCTTTTGGTGCGGAACTACCGATTAAAGTTTCTCAGGATCATATGGTTTGATGTTTGCTGCTTACCTAGATGAATACTAGTACCACTGAATTTCTGATGTTTTTCTTTCAACAGTTAGTTCAAATAGGCACTTCCAAGTGCTTAAATTCCATTTCTTTTTAGCTTCCTTAGATTATCAGATGCTGGCCATTTCTTACACGTCCCTGCTCTTGAATATGATATGGTCTGCAGGAGCTATGGTCATTGTTGGAGTTCATGATGCCTGATATATTTGCTACTGGAGATGTTGATCTCAAGAAGCTATTGAACGCAGAAGACCATGAGTTAATTTCACGTATTAAGTCCATTTTAGGGCCATTTATTCTTAGGCGCTTGAAGTCAGATGTTATGCAGCAACTTGTCCCAAAGACGCAACATGTATATTGACTTATCCTTAGCCATCAGCAATTGCATGTTCTGTTGATCTTTCATATTTGAGCTTACATGGATTGTGTATTACAGGTTAACTTCGTCTCCATGGGATCAGAGCAGTCTAAAGCATATAATGGTGCCTTAAATGATTACCGTGCCATTGTTGAGGCTCGTGCTGCAAAGTCTTCTGTCATTCCAAAGCGTCAAATATCAAACTATTTTATGCAGTTGCGTAAGGTGAGCATCTCCTGTGGTGCGAAATTCAGGAAGATGTTTATTTCCATATTAAATGGTTTTTCATTGCTCCACAGATCGCAAACCACCCTTTGCTTATAAGGCGCATTTACAGTGACAAAGATGTTGACCGAATTGCAAGGTTGACGTATCCTAAAGGCGCATTTGGCTTTGAATGTTCCTTGGACAGAGCAATTGAAGCGCTAAAGGACTACAATGATTTTGCTATCCACCAAGTATTGTCATTTTTCTCTAATTGGTGTCCTAATCAGACGCTTCACCTCCTTTCTACTTTGCTTACTGAATTATAATGGGTCTTGCACTTTCCTGGCTGATTTTCACCATCCTGCCTGTTAGCTTCTTTTGCCGTTCTACATGCGAAATAATTAAGTGCTGCAGCAAAGGAGTACTATGCATTTGTTATTGTTTCTCAAAAGGTTTATTGGACAGAACATCATTTTGCTGTTGAAACATCTCTTATGCCCTAAGTTAGCTTGTTGTTAAGTCTTTTTTGTAGAGCACTTATATAATTGGTTTCTTAATTCTCCTCCAGCTGTTGATTACATATGGTGATACTGGCACAAAGGGTTGCCTAAAAGACGAGCATGTTTTTGGATCTGCAAAATGTCAGGTGTTGTATTTTTCTTTTCTTTATCTAATGAGCAAGTTCCTATCTAACAAAGAAGAATATCAGTAAAACAACTGATTTGATTTTATGAAAATGTCTTCTATCGACTCAAGTTATAACTGTTTTTTTGTAATCATTTGTGCTTTACCTTAGTTTCTACTTTCGTTCAGGCCTTAGCAGAGCTTCTGCCTTCTTTAGCAAATAAGGGTCACCGAGTTCTTATATTCAGCCAGTGGACCACAATGCTTGATATCCTTGAATGGGCACTCGAAGTAATTGGTGTTACATATAGGCGTCTCGATGGGGGGTTAGTTATTTCCTCAGCAAGTTTTTGAATTAAATAATATTACAATTCTTAACTGGTGAAATCCCTTTTGTTTCAGCACCCCAGTCATAGAAAGGCAGACTATAGTGGACACTTTTAACAATGATCGTTCGATAAATGCATGTTTGCTTTCCACTAGAGCTGGAGGTCAGGGTCTGAATCTAATAGGAGCTGATACAGTCATAATACATGACATGGATTTTAACCCTCAGATGGATAGGCAAGCTGAAGATCGTTGCCATCGCATTGGACAGCAGAAACCTGTCACCATTTATAGGTGCTGCTCTAATTCTGACATTTGGATTTATTGTTTGCTGCTTCTGTTTTTGCTGCTTCTGATCATGACGGATCATATTTGACGTATTCATAATTTTCTTATTCTGGCAATGGTTCGCTTCTATAATATGATGGGAATATGTTAGAAGGTCAATTGTATTTTCTTAGTACTTGCCTACTTGGTACATTTGTTCTGGGTAGTTTATTTCCTTTTAATCTCTTGAGATTCTGTGGTGCTATGCAGTTAAAGAATATGATCCTTGCTATAAAGTATTGTTAAGTTATTATTATTGTTTTTCTAAAGACATATGACCCCTGTCATTTGAACTTCAAATGATCTGAAACTTAAGAAAGTATTAGATGACACATGAGAAAATCATCATTAGAAAGAGCATTGCTTAAATTCAAAAAATATCTTACTGTATGACAATGAGAAATTGATACCAGTGATCGTTTATTTCATCCAGGCTTGTGACAAAGGGTTCGGTCGATGAAAAAATATATGAAATTGCGAGGAGAAAGTTAGTACTAGATGCTGCAATTCTTCAGTCTGGAGGAGCAGACTTAGATGATAGAGCTGATGTACCTGAGCAGACAATGGGAGAGATTTTGTCATCTCTTCTCCTGGTGTGAAGAACTTAATCATCGAGTGGCTTGAAGGCACACAATTCTACATTTGTGCCCGCTGGCGCTGAGTTGTCTTTGGTAGCCATGGTTCTTGGCTTCATTAAACACCATGCTGGTTTACCAAGGGGCCCTAAGCTGCTGTCCTTGATGGTGCTCTTTTGTGTTATATCTCAGTTGTTGGCATCTGCATTATCTACCATTTGGATATCTGGATGATCTTCTGCAGCCTACTGGATAGCCACACTGCTTCTCTTTGATGTGCTTGATCAGGATCACATGCTGTATAAGCTTAACATAACTTGAGATAGGGTGTACTCCTATCTCTTAACATAACTTGATCATTGAGTAGAATTTTAGGAAGTACTGAAACCAGAAGTTTCAGAACAGAGCTCATACTTTTGTACTGGATGAATAATGGAAGTGCATCCTGGTATTAATGAAATGGAGAGTGGCTATATTTGATTCATGTTTTAGCATTTTGTCCACACTTAGTTTTTAGCTATACTGTTACTCAACCGTGTATCTGTAAGAAAGTGAATCTACTACCTGCTGCATCTCTAGTAAGTACTCCCTCCATTCACAATTATAAGATGTTATAACTTTTTCTGAATAGGATGTATATGGACGCATTTTGGTGTGTTCGTTCACCCAGTTCAGTCCATGTGTAGTTAATATTGAAATATCCAAAACATCTTATATTTGTGAATGGAGTAGTTGTTTTTGTCTACCTGTACGGACATTTCTGCTGAATTGCTCACTGTAATTCAGAGACATACATGACACATGATTATGTTCTGCCCTAAGTTCAGCACATTTTTTTGTAAATTACCAAGTATTTTTATGAGTAAGTTAATAATTTTGAACCGAGCCACCGAGAGAAGAAATGGTTCTGCACTTGCTTCTTACAAGGAACTGAGCTCAAACATTTATTGCCGAATAAAACTAGCTTGATTTCTCGGTTAGTCTTGGGTATTTGTTGTTACTCCCTCCGTTTCAAAATAATTGTCGTAGCCTTAGTACAATTTTGTACTAGAGCTAGTACAAAGTTGAGACAGTTATTTTGAAACGGAGGGAGTACATTACAGTAGCCCGAGGTCTTCTTTCTAAATGGAATATTCACAAGTGACATAGAAGCTTGATTTATGTGAGGTTTATCTGGTTTCAACCTTGCTCCTGACCATGATATACTCCCTCCGTCCCAAAAAGAATGTCATGGTTTTAGTTCAAATTTGAACTAAAACCATGACATTTTTTTTGGGACGGAGGGAGTACCATTTTGTCCATCCGTTGAAAATGTTGGATCCAACACTTGCCTGCTCCGTTTGCCGTATAGATGGAATGCAGTATAATATTGTGCGCGCTGAATGCTGACAATGGAACCACGCGTTTATCCGGGCGTGAAATAATCTTATATTCTTGTAAGGATGGCCTTAACTAGGTGCCGATTAGCCATCTCTAGTTTTGCCTGTTTTGACCAGAATTCTTGCACATTATTCTTAGCATAATAACTCCAACGATGGTTCTGTTGAGATACACCCCCGTCCTGGTGCAAATGCTGCTGCCGACGCCAAGAACTTTGTGCGTATCCCGGCCGTGGCCGCACGGCGTACTGGTTCTGCCAACTCCGGCCTGGCGCCATGATGGGTGCAATCAAAGGGAAAGGCTGCATCATTCACGGCCTGGCTCAGAACTCTGCTCTGCGCTGCACTGCTCACATATGATGGAATCATTTGGAGACGACGATGGAAATGACTTGTCGTAGATGGATGATGGATGGATTTGATTTCGTTGTCCGTCCCGTGGGCTATATCTCGGCTCTGGGCCATTTGTTGCTCCCACCACCGCGCGCCTTTTAAGCCTCCATCGCCGTCGTCCGGCTGTCTTGGAGTTGTCCCGGCCCGCCGGTGTACGTACGCTTCTGGCGTTAGCGGCGACACCGGGAAGCGGCCATGCCATCGCGCACCGATGCGGTCGGGATACATCAGACGGGAAAGGTGAGGGGAGCGTTCAAACTAGTCAACTAAACGCTCCTGTCTTTTGGGAAAATTTGAACGGAAAAGATTCAGTCCGTTGTTGCAAACGAGCGCGGAAGACGATTTAGGGTTTTCACCCCTCATCCTTTTCTCCCGCCTGCGCCGCAAGTTCTTCTCCCCACTGCGTAGATTTGTCAACCCAGACGAGCAATTAGATGACTTCTAGTTCGAGTGGCGGTCCCAACCGTGGCGCAAACGGCGGGTCAAGCGGAGGCAGTGCCGACAGCGGGGCCGGTGGCTCTAGGCAGCACGACTTCTTCTTCTTCTTTCGTTGCGGCGGCGACGACGAAGACATCAACCGTGAGTGGATGCGCCTCTCAGATCTAGGGCAACAACTAGCGTCGGTTACCACGAAGCTGTGCCGCATCAAGGAGTCTCTCTGTGCCACCAATTTCGCGGTAATGGTCCACCAAGAGAGCGCAGATGAACGTCGTGCCGTCGCCAAGGCACATTACAACGCCGTTTATGAGGAATACGTGATGGCGTGCGCCCGCTTCGTCCCCAAGCCGTGATCTCTGCCTTCTCCTCGACGGTCTATCTACTACCCCGACGACCTTTGGTGAACAATTAATTTTTTTCGTGTTTGTGTGCCCTGTCTATTCTGTGTACCGCGAAGTTTTTTTGTTCTACCCTCTAAGTTTAGTGTATCTGCTAGAGTTACTCTTAGTCCGTACACTCATAGCACCCAACCACCTCTTCCTTAAAAAACCTAGGGTTTCCATGTCTCCCGTCGGCGCCGCTGGTGATTCGCCTCGTCTCCGGTTGCTTTAGGGTCATAATGATGCGGTGGATCTCGGCCCTTGCCGGTGGGAGGGATTCATGTTTAGATGTTTTTTTTAAGTTTTGCTAGGGTGAAATGGCGGTAGCTTGTTGAAGATGGAATAAGGTTCTTCCCGGCTAACCCCCATCCCGGTGGTACGTTTAGCATCATCGGTGGGCATGTGGAGATGTGTCTCTGATGAATTTGTCTTTGGTGGATTTGCTTGGGTCTGGTCGTAATTCGTCTACCTTCGTATGTCTTCAGGTTGGATCCTTTCGTTCTATGCTACTCTTTCACGATGGTGCTTGCTGTTCTAGTTCGTTGGTGTTATGGGTCTTAGCACGATGACTTTCTAATTGTGTACTACAACAAGTTTTACATGGCTTTGGCGAGGAAGGGGTGATGACGACGGTACGCCTTCGACTCGCTTAAGTGCTTATGATCGTCGCTAGTTGATCTACGAATTTGAATGTAACTTTTATAAATTTTAATATTCGGTGTACCGATATGATTGAATACGAATAAATCAAAAGTTTTTCCAAACAAAAAAGTTGCATTGCATCTGAGCCTGCCACGGGGACCAGGGTTTGAGAGAGAGGTGAGATGCCCCGGCCCCTTTCCTTGTCACGCCCATGTTGCCATGTCACTCACACCGAGAGGGGAATCTTTGCGTTGTGGGCGTGGCCTCGTGGAGGGCGCACGAGGGAGGGCCGGGTGGCACGGGGACTTGGAGGCGTCCCGTGAACCCTCTCTTCTCCTTTGTCCCGGGTTTTTTATCGATCTCGCGCAGGCAACTTCCATCGATCGGTATCATACCCCATACGTACGGAGGCGCCGGTGAAAGCCCAGCCATGCATGATACATGCCTGTCTTCTGGACCTGTCCATGCTCCTCCCCCATCTCCGGTCTCTCTCGCCGGCGACATCTATCATGCACTTGCAGAAGCATGCTGCACGTGGCTACGTGATTTTTCACTCACTCCGTCGGTTTTACCTCTTGGAGGACGATATGATCAGATTCGATTAGATTAGACACTACTCCATCCTTTAGACCACCCATGAAACTGATAATGAAACAATGAAGACCTTGGCATTTTTTTCCCGCTGCACCATCTTGATAGAGCCGCAGAAATATAGTACTGTATAAAACTGTTTTATACTATGAAAATGATCGATGCATAGACTCCAGTCCATCATGCACGTCGCTGTTGCCGTCGCAGAAATCATCGTCAACCTTTTCCGTCAGTGCTTCCGCTTTCAAAAGAAAAAGAAATTCCCCGCTGACAGACAGATCTTGTCAACGCAGAGAGTGAGCGCCAATTAATGGAGGTTTGGACTACACTGCCGGAGAATAGAGAGTACGATCGAGCTATACTATGCATAGTCTTGGACGACATTCCTCTCGTTGTCGGGTTCCATCTTTTTGCCGATCCTGCGGCCGTGACTTGAATGAATGCGGTGGTTGTATAGGAGCATGTAGCCTTTGGAATTGAGCAAGGAGATTCCCCACTGCTGGTTCTCACATAGTACTAGAACTTAGCTAGGTTTGGGGGACAAAATTCCACTAGAACTAGCTAGGTTTGGGGGATAAAATTCCACTCCCGCAATCGATCGTTTCTTGAAATGGTGTGCTCGTCTACCCTGCAGGAGAGGGAATCGGAAAATATGCCCGGTTGATTGGGACGGTCGACTGCACAGGGATCACACATATGTTCTTAGTTTCGACCTTATCAACTTGTGCAAAAAAAAAATGTGCACGTGTTGATTCTCAGTTTCGACCGACCTCTATCAACTTATCCCGGACATGGGAATGTCTAGCTGAAGATAATACCGCATTGACTTCTAGATGACGGTGATGCCAATAGGCTGAGGCACTGAGTAATCACCGTAAATATGATCATTTTTGGTTCGAGGTTCACTAAAACAGAAACCCTAATGGCACGAAGGTGAAAACGGATAACTTTACCACACCGCATGGCATCAAGCCTATCCTTATGTTTTTTCTAGGGAACTTGCTAAGATTTTGTTGATCAAGGATGCTTACACGAAGAACCGTTACATGATTATACGCGGTACCTTGCCATAGATGGCGCCTCACATCCAATAAAAGCGCTAACTTATGGGCTTCAACGTTATACCTGATTCTCTCGTAAATGAGCTCACATGAACTCAAGGCTAAAGCAGTGGCACAGCTTGGCCTTGATTTTTGGAGGGGCAATGGGCTGGGGGGGGGAGAGCTAAACATGAGTTTAAAGGCAGTTTTGTCATACATTTAGGTAGTTCATATATAAGTATTCAAAAGGTTTTGCATGAGCTGGGGGGAGGGGGGACTGCCCAGGTTGGCCCAACCGAAGCTCAGCTACCGGGTACATCTTGCTTTTATCTCTGATAATCGAGTCGTACCTTCCCAGTGTTTCTATGTTGTATACCATTGTTGCAGTCGAACGCTATGTACTAAAAGCATCTCCATCAAATGATGAAAAACTTGATGCCTAAAAAACGATTATAGGATATGAGAGAGAAGATTTTTGGACAAATGATGACAAACTGATGCCCTAAAAATGATAACTTGAATATGATTCAGAAATTAGGCTTTCGCCCCGCTTTATAGATAAAGCAACGACCACAAATCCGAGTACAAGTGAGACACGAGTGTAATAAGCGCTGTGGGCACAGCAAACAAGCCCAATACATAAAAAGGGGAACTACACCACAACAAGTACTCAAAGGGTATCCACCACAGCACGGTCACTTGAATATGATTCGTTAGACATTTTAAAATATTAAACTCTAGTTTAACATTAAACATTTAAAACAACATAATTATAGGAATTGGAATAAACCGACACTACTACAGACATACTACAACAGTAGACACAAACCATGGTGCCTACAGTATTCCTGGAAACCGATGTTGTTCCAGTCGAGGTTCACCACATTGGTGCGGGAGGGGCATGCCTTGTGACCATTGCCGGTAAACTGTTTCACACTTCCTCCTCCTTTTCTTCATAGAAACTCACTCTCTTGAGCTCGTCGAACATGTCATCGTCATTCTTCTTTTTGCACTCCTTGTTCTTCATGGTGCATAATTTAAGTTCTGCGCATGCCCAACATAAAACAAGCACGTGGTCCATCTTTCTTCTTTCTCTCTCTTCCCAACAATCACAACTCATACAATATGCCATTTAATTAGTCTAGTTCAGCTTTATGTTAGTATTTAATGCATACAATCGGATGGTTAGATCTTGTATCACATTCGTTGGTCTGTTTGATGCGGTCCGTGGACATTTGAGGCATTCTCTAAGCGGTCTCATAATGCCCTTATTTTTATTTGGATTTATGGGATAACAGACATATAAACGCGTCCGCGGACAGATACAACACTGCATTGGTTGATAAAAATGGCTCGAACAACCTGATCCAAACCTTTACGAGGGATTTGAGGGACCATGTTGAAGATGCCCTTACGAGCTTAGCAAACAGTTGGCGTGTCACAACCCCATGTGTGATTAAAGTTTCCATCATATCATATGCAGTCAGAATACGAGAGAAATCAATTAACGAGTACTCCTTGTGGGAGCATCACAAGGACTATATTTAGTGAGTTGAGAGCGCGCCACACATCGTGTGATGGGCGTTTCCCACAGATTTTTTTACGGGTTTTTGGGGTTAATATGGGAGTTTTTTTTTTCGGTTTTCGTGCAACTTTCCATACATTTTGGTGATTTTATTACATGAAAAAATATATTTTTTATGAGAGGTACGGTTGTGCCTCTCGTGGAGGCACATGTTTCCTTCCGGAGAGGCACGGTCGTGCCTCTTGAAAAGTTTTTTCTTCTTCCGCGTTCTTTTTTTACAAGAGGCATGGAGATACATAATTGCTTCGAAATAGGGAAAAATGTGTTTTTTCTTTTCATGAGAGGCATACATTTGTTTTCCCGGTAGGCACAATCGTGCCTCTCGTTGTTGTTTTTCCTCAAAACCTATTAACGGTTCGGGATTTGGACGTATAGTTTAAAAGTAAAACATTAAAAAACTGAATCTATGTAAAAAAGGGAAACTTCAGATTGCGACAAGTAGCACGTATGCAGTAAATTATTTGTCAGCCATGTAGAAAAGATAATGTTCGTTGCAAAAAGTACTCCTCCTTTAATTGATGATTTTGGTTTGATCCATAAAAACTATGAAAGTTTCTGTTTAGCGTCTGAGGCGTCAAATAGTATCAAAAGTGGGCCGGCCCAAATAGGCTCAGTTGCACTTGTTTTGAAAACCTTTTAGAACGTTTCTACATGTTTTTTGACCAGTTGTTTTTGTTTTTCCATTTGTGTTTCTTACTGTTTTTTCTCCCGGTTTTGTTTAGTGTTTTTTGTTTTCATTTTTGTAGCGCGGACGTTAGATTTTTTGTAGTCCAGCACGACACGGTGCTTACCGTCGAATCTGACATACAAATCTCGAAGCATAGGGCAAAACTACATCAACTTTTAAATTTGTTCCCTACACAATAGAACAAACGTGAATACCTCTTTTACTGAATTACCGCGCCTAACGTAGTGGCTATTCCCTATAGCCTCCATCCTAAATACTTAGCTTCGCATCGTAGTATCTCCCTTTTCTTTCCTCGTTACTAGAATCTACAAAAAAATGTTTTTAGATACGTGGCACTTTGCAACATTTTTTTTATTAGATGGAAAAAATATGTAAGGATTAGTTTAGATACATGAATTTTTTATATTTTTATGTAACCATGATAAGTTTAACTTGCAAAGCAAGAACATATTTATTTTGATCATGTAAATTTTTTTTGACCATGCCAAATTTAGCTTTTGTAGCATGGAAATTTATTTTTAGACATGGCAATTTTAGTTTCTATATTTAACAAATTGATTTTAGACCATGGAAATTTAGTTTATAGATCATGACAAAAAAAATTAGCATGACCAATTTATTTTTAAACCATGGATAATTTCACAAAAATAGTTCTTAAACAAAAAAATTCATGGAAAATTTACCTTTTTTTTTCTTTGTCACATAGCAATTATAATGTCATGGAAAATTTTGCCATTGTTTTTTTTTGCCTTTGGTCACATAGTAATTGTATTTCTCCTTGATCACTTAGCTATACATATTTGGCATGGTGGACCATTTTTATGGGTTTTATTTAATTATTTTTTATTAGTAATGATAAATCAATCATTTTTTGGATCCAATAAATGGGTCGTTGGGGATCGCGATGAACGTAATGGTTCATTGGCTCCTCCTTGTCTGAGCAAACGACTCGTTACCCCTCCCCTTCCATCTCCGACCTACCGTTCACTTCAGATTAGTTTCCGAAATCAAATGTTATAGAATTATATGTGACATAATTAGGGAGACCACACAGGCTCCGGTAAGATTCTCTAAGGGATTCCAATGCTTAGGTATGGTTCTGCTTGTAGAGAAATTGTGAATGACATTGACTCCATTGATAGTGTTATGCAAGGGTGTAAAAAAGGGGCGCTGATTGCTAGTAATCAGACGACTCTATCTATTATACTGGAGGTTGATTCAATCCAAGAGTTCAGTATGATCTCTGGTGATCCTAAGAGAATCCATGTATGCTAGCCTGGTGGGCAAAGTTAAACGATTAATGTTCACCGGTGGCGTTTCTGTTATCAGAACAAACGTTAAGCAAATTATAGTTAGTTTCCTTTTATCAAAGTTTGGTAGAGTAGAGCATAAAACTGTGGTTTGGCTTGGTTCGGTTCCTCCGAATCTATCATCTTTGTGTAATTCCGAGAAACCTACGTGTTAGAGGTTGAGTAATGAACTTATTTGACCCCGCAAAAAAAAGATGTGATATAATTAGTTTTCATTTATATGAGAGCAAGGCATGTACCCAAAAAAGGCAAGCGCTTCTCTGCTAAATCCTTCTGGTTTCCGCTTATAAATACCACAACGTGTGCAAAAACACAAAGTATGTCAGCTTTCTTTTCGGCTAATGATGATGCACACAAAAGCACGACCTTTTGGGGGTTCAGAGGCTTCAGAAAGACAAAATCATGCATCTCCTCTGCCTCCCGTGTGCACGCACAAGTAAGTAGAGCCGCAACACACGCCAGTGTGTACGTACGTGTCCCGTTTTACCCATCTTTAGGCCCATCCATCGATCGTTTTTGCTTGCTGCATACGTACGTGACAAAGGAGTGGCTCCAAGAGGGTATGGACAAGCACGTAAGTCCTCGAGGGATCAAACTTGCTGCTTGCGGCGGGCGGGCTGACCCAGGCTGCCGCTGCGTAGCGATAAAACGCCAGTCTCATGCTTTTTCACTAACTTGTTGGTTCGGTTTGGGAATGAGGGCCATGGCGGAATGCAAAGCGCGCAGAGGCCGGCAGAAGCAAGTTGCTTTTGGATGTCTCCTCCGACGAGGCTCCTCTCTCCCTCCTTTCTCTCCACTGTGGTCTTCTTACACATGAGACCTGCCTGTTGACACAAGTCATATGGCACTGCACAGCCATTCGCAGTGTGCAGCGCAGCAGTCCTGCTTCCTTTCCCTCGATATGCTCGCCATGCAATGTAATGCAAGCGTTGTCACCGGAAATAAGAAAAAGTGGATTCGGGGAGAGAGGAGACACGGCTCTGAGACCTGCAAGGACCATCCAGTCACGGGAGGAGAAAGGAGAGGACGCCTCACTAGTCTCCTCTCACCATTCTAAACATCTTTCTATCTCATCATTTCTGCAAAGTACGTACTACCAGCACATCATCATCAGCGCCTTTAACTGCATGGTGCATGGTTCACGTCAAAACAAACATAGGGCAGAACAAACTGCAAGAGTACCAGCTAGTAGTACGAGTACGTGAGAGCTGTAGAGGCCACCGGCAGAATTATGTATGGACAATGCATGACTGGGCCGGGAACAGCGAGTGCTCACAAGGCAACAGAGGAAGAAGACGGTGGGGGCAGCCTGGGTGCGGTACGTTGGGGTGTCGGAGGAGTCACAGCACCAACTACTAGGGCGAGAAGGACGTCCCATCCTCTCCAATTCATGTGCGCCCGTGCATGCATGCATAATGCATTCTGAGATGCTATCGCGCCCGCGCATGGACATGATGCAATCTCATTAACCTCTAGGACTAGGAGCATGTAATAGAGACCGTTTGGTGCAAGGGTTAATGCATCTTGTCCTGATCGCTCCTACACGTGAACACCTTGGTCCAGGCCGGGACGCCGACCGGATTAGTTATTGCGTTCGCATGCATGCATGCATGCATGCCGTGTCCGAGGTGTAATCATCACGAAAATCTTAAGCACGTAACGTACGTACCGTCTTCATCTTGAACAAACACGCATGCATGAGCATGATTGCACGAATCTCTCCCTCCCCACGGCATATAAATCCAGAGATCGAGCATGCATGCATGCATGAATGCTTCCGGTCCAACCAACGGTAAACAGTCCGTGCACACACACTCATACACACTCATACACAAGGTCACTTATAACGTTACTACAAAGTTACACCACGTACGTACTAACCTCACATTTTTAACCTTGCTGGACGCACGTACAGCGCCAAACAGCAAGCGATCCAAATCCGGGGCACAGTGGCCCGAGCTCCTCCGACCGGACGGGACAACGACCAGGGCGAGCGCGCGCCGGCCGGCCCGACGCTCTCGGGGGCGAGCTCAGCACGGCAGTACATGCACGTACCACTACCTCAGTACCAGCATAGCATGCATGCACGTCTCAGTTAGGCATAGGCAGCAGTATCTCCCGTGGACGGAACTGTTCCACGACCCATCAGGTGCATGCGGCACCCAACAGCTTGGGTTACCACGAGTTTTTACACTGGTGAGCACGGTACGGGTGTGTCACGTACTATGGTCCTGGCAAGGCGGGCGCTAGGGGACAGCCATCAATTGCCAACACGCTGCAGCGGGCGAGAGCAAGGCGACGACGCAGCCCGTGCCCGGTTCCCACCGGTCGATGCATGCATGATAGATAGTAGATGGTCCATGGGAGGGGATGCCGGAATGGTGGCACTGTGCGTCGTGCATGGCATGCTACGGCTAGGATAATAGGAGGAGTAGATCGGTAGGCCGCTCGCTCGGGGCTGGTGCGTGGGGGTCGGGGTGTGTACACACATGTGACTTGCCGTGGCAGTGCCAGCCAGCATCACCATGCATGTCTATGTCTCTGCGCGCAATCTGGTGATGGATCTGCTTTCGGGTTGGGATCGACTTGTCCTGCCCTCGTTAACGCACTGTGCCAGGATCCGCGTGAACGCTGTACTGCCGCTGGTTCGCTCATGCTCATGCATGTGCATGCCCCCTCCGCATCTCGGAGTCCTGGAGTACATACCATTGGGCAAACTGTCGACGGTAATTGGCCGACTGCACTAGTTTTCTTGGTTCAGGGCGTGTCATTCGGCTACTGCACTAGTTTTCTTGGTTTACTGCAATTAGATCAAATTATTATGGTCTAGTGCAATTTAGTCTTCTTCCATGTTAGGTTTTCGTATAGTCAATGGCGCCGCGCGGATGGATAAAAGTCTCACGGCTCTATCCCTATATGATTATCGTGGCCCAAGTAGTCGGCACCAAGGAGCCTATAATAATTCAGTCCAGTCGATCGTCGGGCTGGTATCAAGTCTGATGTGGTGCGTTTGGTTCATTGGCAAAAACTGTTTCTGCCTTGCTAAGAGCAACTCTAGTATATACGAGCTAAAACCGCACATTGTAAAAATGATTTGCAGTTCATCGCACAATGCTTTTGCAGTATGATTTTTGTTACACCAGAACATATACAGCAAAAACTATACTGCAAAATCTTTGGCGATGCTACGGCCGTCTGCCTACATCGGCGCCCGCTGCCAAACTCTTCCTACGATACTTCGACGACATTTCAGCCGATTGCTTGCTCCGATGATGCTCTGACAGCCACTGCAGATCTCCTCCGCCTGCTCCGATGATGCTCTGACGGCCACTGCCGAGCTCCTCCGCCTGCTCCAGCGATGCTCCGACAGCCCACCTACTCCAATGGGGCTTCGGCGGCCGCTACCAAGCTCCTCCACCTACTCCGATTGTATTTAACCAAACGTATAGCTAAGACAAAAGTAACGAATCGCTCCCATATCTCATTTTTCAATCTTTTGAGCTCACGAGTTCAATTTTCTTTCTTTCGAGCTCACGAGTTTCTACCACAATAGTACGGTCGAGGTGCATCAAGGGTACAATTGCGCTTGGAAAGGGTGTTACCCTATCCATGACGTTCAACGATCACATGTTATCGCATATTCGGGTAGGTGACTCAATTGACAATTCAAAAGCTTTGAGGTTAGTTCAACTTATACAGTTTCGGTCGGTATATGGATTTATTTTTTGGAGTAAATGCTACTACCAGTTTACACTAACATTGCAAAAATTCATTGTGCCCCATATATAATTTTATTGTGTAAAAATGCATTGCCTGGGGTCGGTCTACTTTCTTACATTTCTCGACCGATTACAATACTTTGAAGCTAAATTATTTACAAAATTGACCTTAACTCTCCAAACCTCTTAACACACCACCCTGCACGTGCGTCCCCAAAACATTTTTTTGTTTCATCCATGGCAGGAAATTTAAACTTCAAACCATGTGGAATTTTCTTATAGTAAAACAAGCATAAATCTCTAAATGTAATGTTGAAATTTCACCTGTAAAATATCAAAATTTTAAGAGAAAATCAAATCTTGAGTTACTATTAGATTTCTCTATGTAGTTTGAATGTTTAATCAAACATTGATATAAACATTCTTTCAATAATTTGAAACAACAACCTTCGCACTATTTTTAATGGAATTTGAGCATAATTTTATAAGTAGAGTTAGGGAATTCTTCTTGAATTTCTATATTTCTTTCAGATTTTTTTAAAATGTGTCTTTAAGTACAATTTGACACAAACATTCTTGTCTTTTGAGCTAAAACCTAAATAACATAGTCATGTCATAATGATTACTCTGTATTTTTTCTAATATTTTTTAAAAAGTTGAACTTTTGGACAAAAATCGATACAAAATATACTTCAAAACTATTCATGGTAACCTAAAACTTGGACTTAGAATGAGGGGAACATATGCATATTTCGTTGTAAATCTTTTAGATTTCTTACCATTTTTTTCTTAAATAGTGACACAACTATAGAACTGATTTACTCATTAAACATGGTGGCACTTCATATGACATGTGACAGCAGAATGAGGGAATTATACTTACGTTTTCTATCTTTATCATTTTTTCTACACAGTTTAATTTTGTATGAGAATTTGGCTAATTTATTTTAGAACTAGTTTCCTCCTAAATACCAATTATGAATTTTAGCTGCAGTTTAACAAAATAGAGTGAAGTAATTATACTTAATTTTCTGCACTATTTTCCAGTTTTTTCTGAACAATGTAGAGTTCCATTGACTTTCGCGATTAAAATTTTCCGGTACCTGATGTTTACCAAATGCGCTTACGAAGGGTTTTGCTTGGAAGGGTTTTAACTTCACCCAACATTCAAATGAGGGGTCCAGCTGAGAGCGACTAATATGTCTATATCGAACTAGTGATCAATTGAAACTTCATTAGATTTTACTCGTAATTAACTTCATGGATCTCATTGTCATGCATACAAAACTGATCCTCACTTATTAGTAGGAGTACTGGTGCTTTCCTATACATATATAAAAGAGACCCGGCCAACCACTACATTCCGTAGATTGGCAGCACCCTGCCTGCCCCAGCTGGCCCAAGAGAATAAACAAAGTCATCGTTCTAACCATCCTGTCGTGCATCCACGCCTGCGTGGACCCTTAATCCGCTGTTCCGGCGACGGAATCTGATCGGAACTCGTCATGATTTGATCGGTCGGCGACGGCCGGAGACTCAATTCCCAGCTCCAAAGTCGTTTTCAGGGATGCACTTATAGGAGAAAACTTCTCATGTGTCGATGATGATGATATCTTCACCGCGCTAACTAACTTCCCATTCTCATCTTTGGATCGAGCGCACAATTTTCCAACTGTGTCTTGCGTTGCGCACACACAATATCGTAAGACTGGAATGTTTCCCTTTCCTGTAAAACTTCCTCTTCTTTTTTTGTAAGACTGGAATGTTTCCCTTTCCTGTAAAACTTCCTCTTCTGTAAGCGTCATCTCATGTGGTGGTGTAGAAGACGGTTCAGAGACGGATCTTGCCGAGCTTCCGCGTTGCCACGGCAAGTACAGTTTTGACAGGGGCAGACTGATTACATGTCCACATCGACCACAATATTTTTCGCCCTCCAGAAGGTTATCAAATCAAAGAGGAACGGAGAATTCTGTTGACTAAAATGACTTCAGCTTCTCCCTTAGCTATCTACATCTATCTACTAGGTGTAGATGGCGCTGAATCTGAAGGTAAACAGAGATTTGGCAAGACAGCACTAGTGGAGCAGAGACGCTAGGTCGGCCGAGAGGCCGCTGGCTGTCCAAATATGTCCCGTACGTGTCTCATCTAACGACAGTACTTGTGAGGTGTGACAAATAAGTTGCCATACGAAACGCGAAACACACCTCTGTTGCCTGAATAGCTCCCAAAGGAGCATTCCCCGGAGACCTATACCCTGCGTTGTGAGCTACTGACAGCCTCCACGTTAAGGCTGCTATAGGTTCCTCAGTCCATTAGAAAGAAAAATAAAAAGAGCAGCGTTTCCATGGATTTTTCCTGGAAAATAATGCTACCAAGAACTCTACGGTTTCTTGCATATATATCCTCTCATCACATGCTGTTCAGGGGAGCTGTACCTTAACAACGACACTGTCATCTGTTCCAGCAGCAGCTACCCAGCTAGCTAGGAAGCGACGCGCCGAAACTAACACATCATCATCAGCAGCAGCAGCAGCTGCAGCAGCAAGGAGTATAGTACTAGTACTCAGTACATTCACACGGCTGGCTATACGTAACGAGGCGTGGAGGAAGAAACAAGGGAGACGACGAGCTAGGAATCATGCCGGCTTGACCGCTTCATATTCTTATTCCAGGATGGATGATGCGTGTGTGTGTGTGTCGCGTCGCGAGCTCAGCTAGAGCAGGCCGGTGACGTGCGTCCATGGAGAAGCCTAGCCTACTGCCTTCTCTCTCTTTCTCTCCCTCTCTCTGCATGGCTTGGCCTGCAAGCTCCCTCTGGCTATAAGAGGAAACAAAGGTTCCTATTCCCGCGTTATTCCATTCTCCGGTTGCGCGGCCGGCCATGGATTCGAGCCCTAAGGAGAATGCCCGAGAATAACTCCGGGATAAGCAGCTAACGATGAGGCTGACATCTCACGCACAGCGAGAGAAATGGTGGAGTGGAGAGACACGGGCGCGCGGGACCATGGCGTGTACTGTAGTACGCGGGCACAGTACTGAGGTCACAAGTCTACAATGAGACCTTCTCTCTCTCCCTCTCGCTCTCTTCTCTCTCTCTCTCTCCGTGTGGATCTTTCATTCTCATTTCTTACGTAACCTTGCCGGTTGGACTAGTTCATACGCTGTAAAGAAAGGCAAGTTGTTCATATCTTTTAGTACTCTTTTTTTGGACACCCCGAAGGCCCCTTTCAGGTTTGTTAATTACCGGATTATTTATATTTGTTTTTTTGGGAGCTTCTGTAGTTACTAGATCTTCTGGTCAAATTTCCATGTAGTATGTGTAGCATCTCTTTCATAGAATGTCCAAATTACCTACACACCAATTGTACACAGCCCCATGAAAAAAAAATACACAATTTACAGTAACAACGACCTGTCTAATGTTTTTTTACCTAGGGAATGAACCAAACTATTGGAAATTGGATGAATTGATCTATTATCGGGCAATCTTATTGGAAATAACAAGGGTTTCCCTGAACACTCAAAGTTTCGCATATGAAGCAAGTTTTCAAGAAACAACTCGAGTTTTAGCAAAAGCTGCCCTTCAAGATCACATTGATTGGTTGAAAGGTTAAAGAACACTTTATTCATAAAGCAAGAAATATGTATTTAAACAATGGAAACATGGGAAACCAACGCTTTAGATGCATGTATTGGTGCATGAATTAAAATTCATATCTTAGTGTGCATGTTGATGAATGATAAAGGAATCTAGGGAGAAAAGGAAGGTGAGTGGAGGGGGGGGGGGGATTTGAATGATGATCTCAACAATGGAAGGAAATAGTGAGAACACGTGGGGGTCTCATGAGTTCAATCCGTCGGTGACTTTAGGGCATGGTAGCGGCCTGACTTGATGTAGTCTAATAAGGCGATGACAGTGGATGGAAGTGCTTTTGCACAATGGTAAATGTGAGAATAGCATCATAAAGAGAATCAAAAAGCTCGAAAGGGTGCATGTGGAGGGGGCACAATAAGGAAATTATTACAGTGAGAGCAACAGTAGTCAGGAGAAAGAAGGTTGGTAAGTCACCATTAGGGACATAAGGGGTAGAGTGAGGAAAGCAGGAATATGAAGAAAGACACCACATGATCACCGTGAAATGCCCTCTTGAATCCTATAAGTGTTATCAACGATTGGATTTATGTAACAACGAGTGTTTTACACCACATAAATTTTGTTACTTTCCTGTATCTCGTAGAACATTGTTTATGCAGCTGCTCTTCTCCGTGCTTGTCACCTCAGGAAGCGGGCCACGATTGTCTTTAAAATTGACCTTTTCAAGGCCTTTGACTACATTAACTAGTCCATTCTCCTTCATAATGTTGTTGCTCGCGGTTTCGACTCGCGATGGTGCAAGTGGATCCCCTCTATCCTTTCGCCGGGGCGTATGGCCATCCTCCTTAATGGGGTTCCTGGGAATTGGATACAGTGTCGCAATGGTCTCCGTCATGGGGATGCCCTCTCGCCTTATCCTTGTATCATCGTTGTAGACCTTCTACAGCATATCAAATATTGTTATGGTCCCGATGGAGGTATCATTCATCATATTGATCCTTCTCTTCCCTGTTTGTTGCTTCAATATGACGATGTCACTCTCATTGTCTACATTGCTCGGGTCGAGAGGCCGGTTCCCGTCTTCAATCTATCCTTTATGAATTTTCCATGGAAACTGGTCTTGCCATAAACTTCTATATGCACTGTTCCGATGATGACGTGATGACCATATATAGCTACGATTCTCGGGTGTCCCATCTTGTCCTTTCCCGAGCCCTACCTTCGGCTACCTCTTTCCCCTCACAAGCTTCCCATCTTTTCTTATGACCCTCTCATCATCTCATTCGATAGATACTTGTCTCAGTGGCAAGCACTCCTCTGCTCCTCTGGAGGCAATCTTATACTCTGTTACACCATTCTTAAGAACATGCCCATACTTTCTTTCTCCTAGTGTGTTTGAAATGGTCGATCATCGACATTGTGCCTTTTCCGTGTAAAGATACATGCCCTGGTTCTTGTTGCCTAATCGCTTGGGACAAGGTTTGTGTTGGTGTACAGAAAGGAGGCTTCGGGGTCCGGTATCTTCGGGCAAAACATGTGCCTCATGCTTAACATTCTCCATAAGTTTCATTAGCCGGATTGCCTCCCCTCGAAGCAGCGGTTCTTCTCCAACCTTTGCGGTGATCTCGGCAATCGCATTACTACTCCAATGTTCTTGGAACATATTGTGCATACTTGTTTTTCATCGTATAGAGGTGTCACCGGGTTGAGCTTCATGATGGGCTCAGTACCTCCTTCACGCACTCCTCACCCACTCGATGAGGCTGAATGCCTCTGTGGCTTCAGGGGTGGAGGGTGGTCTTCAGTTGCAGCATTGGCTCTCAGCACATGCGTCGATTGAGGTCTCATGCATGTGTCTCGACCTTCTTGCAGCGAGTTCATCTGCAGGATGTGCTGGACGGGAGGTTCATGGCGTGGGGGAATGACCTAAAGTTTATCTCAACCGCGGTATTCCGTGTCCTCTCGCCCACTAGATGCATCGGCCAAGCCTCTAGTGATGTTTGAAGTTCCAGGCTACCCAAGAATATCCAGATCTTTACAAGGCTGCTCATGCTCAGCATGCTAAGTATGTGGGTTACCCTTCACCAGAAGGGGTGCACATCCTCGAGTATGTGTGCTACCTATGTGGTGGACGGGGATTCTGATCACATGTTTGCGACGAGTTCTAGTTCATGTGCTTGAGGCGCCGCCTACACCTGGGTCCCTTCGGTTTTGTTGGGGAGATCCTTTCGATATCATTGCCAAGACGCCAAAAGACATTGCCCTTTGATGCAATCGTTACGAATCCACCCACAAGGACTTGCTCTTGGCCGCCGGGTCTTTCTTCCTTGCCATTAGCTAGGTTGCTTAACGGTAATTTATCCCCCTCTATTCTACTCTATTTAAGATTATTTTATTGTCATGATAAAACTTTGTATGACTATTCAATCCGTTTGGGTAATATAACAACCGGTGGGGTTTGTCCCCTTGTCATTCTCGAAAAGAAAATAATTACTCCTTTTAATTCGTATTATTTGTCGCTGAAATGGCTGTAAGTAAACATACAATCGTTTTAGTGGCAAGTAATATAGATCGAAGGATGTCTAGATACATTCATTTCAGCGATAAATAATATAGATCGAAGGAAGTATTTTGGATTTAGATACTCAAACTATCAATATTGTGAGATCCTCCAAATATAGTACTGTAAGAAAATTCTTCAAGGGGCCTTACACGAAGTGGAATCCGGGTCAATTAATCCCAAATGACTCTCTTTTTTGTGTGGATCAAAGGACTCTTTCCAGTGAGGTGACAGTCAATTCCTGAAGTTGATTTACTCGAACAGAATAGCATCCCGTAACTGATGACTATTTTTCGCCAAACATTGCAACTGTTGACAAGTACTGGCAGTACACGTATCGATAGGTTGATGCGGATACCCCCCTGATGGCTGCAGTGGTTTGTACCGTCTGCTCCACGCGCTGGTATTTCTTGTTTTACTGCTGGAAAACTGTGAGACACACAGTCTCCCCCCGCTGCTGCGGCGACGTACCTGTACCTCTCGCCTCGCGTCTCCCCACAATGGAAAGCAACCCAACATGGCCGGAGCAGAATCTCAGGGGACGGCCGGGGCCCCACGGCCTGAGCACCATGAAACCCTTATTCCTAGGCTATCTCCGCCTGTGAGTCTGTGACCTCTCTCTCTCTCTCTCTCTCTCTCTCTCTCTCTCTCTCTCTTCCTGCTGCAGTCAAAACCCACAGCTCCTCCACGAAGCACAAGAGCCAACACGTACGATCACTGTGCGGCAACCGTCGTATCGTGTTGGAATATATGTCCTCGGAGCGTCGTGCAAGCCCCGGTTAACAATCCATAAATCAATCTGCTTAAACTAATGGAAGAAGCAGCAAGCGGACGCCTCTCGGGAGGTGCGTGTGTGCGTGATTTGATGCTATGAGATGCTGCCTGTGATTCGATCGGTGCCGTGGATGTTCTTAATTTTATTAAGGTGAGTACGCGAGCCGTGGGTCGTGAGACCATTGTCGGGAAACAACCGCAAGATGCCAGTCGCCACCGCGCACGGAATTCCCTCACCTAATGCGTACACAAAATGCGTACTCTGAGGCCGCATTGTTTACTAATCTACTAATCTATATAAATCTGCCACATCTAGCTCTGGGTTGTCGATCGATCTCAGCTCGCGCGCGTCGCCGGAGCCTGGGGTTTAATTAAGTTTTGATTCTCTAGACTAGAGAATGAGATGCGTGGAGAAGAGACTGGGGTTTTGTATTGTTGGCGAGGATTGAATAGGTTTCTGTGACGGCCGTGGTTTGACTTGTTTGACTAGCTAGGTAGCCCTGATGTGCTCCCTAGCTTCTTCGATTATATGATCGGATCAGATGATTGACCCCGCTGCTGGTAGAGCTTAATTATTGCTCATGCCCATCTGCTTGCTGAATAAAGATTACAAAACGCTTATAATTGTTTTGGCAAGTAGATTGGGCTGCAATTGGCAATGCAGTTTCAGGTACACAAATATTATATTAGAGAACCATTGCAATTATATCATAAAAATATAAATCTAATTATGAATATGAAAATAAATAATAACATTCATTATTGACTCTAAAACATATTTCCAACACTATGCTCTCTTAGGATTACAAGATCCTAATCGGCTACATCGATTGAGGGGAGTCCTCCGCGAATAGGGCTTCTTTGTCTTGAATAGGAACGCTTTTGGAGTATTTATTCTATATGATCCATGGGCTGGAATGATGGACCATGACGAAAACCGACCTAGAGGGCCTCAAAGTGGCATACTTAAAGCATCTCTAGAAGATACGTCATCTTGCCGCGGGCCCGTATATATACGGGCTTTTTACGGATGGTAGTGTTTTGCAGCCCGAGCAGATACATCATCCCCCCGTTCGACCCGTAAAAATTAAGCGGCGACCCACAAAATTTCCTCCCCACCGCTATATCTACGGTACGCCGGGGGGGGGGGGGGCTAGGGTTCACGTATCGCATCCCCTCCCCTCCTTGCTGCTGCATTGATCCGCACTCTGGCAAGCAATTGCAATGGCAAGGGGAGGAGGAAGCACCCGTGGAGGCCGGAGCGTTTCCATGCCGTTGAGAGGGAGCTATACGCGAGGAGTGATGGATATGTGCCCTAGAGGCAAATTAATAAAGATACTTGTCACATATTCATTTTGTTCATAATACATTTTATACTATACTTGAACGGTATTACTCGGAAACACTAATACACGTGTAGTATATAAACACCCAGTCCCTAATAAAAATCAGGTACACTAGCTCATTGGTCAATCGATGATCAAGGTTTCCTGATCATGAGGTATAAACCGCCTATTGACAATGACGTCATGTCATTAGGAGAATGATGTGATGGACATCCACCCACCTTAGGCATTGCGATGTGATCAAGTCACATAGTGCGACATTGCGATGAATTTGTAACATATGACTTAGTCCTTAGACCGCGATGCATACGTAATTACTGTCTACCAGGATACTTGAACTTGCATCCACCGCCTCACAGAAATATGGTGGCCATAAAGGTGTATCTTAGGTATTCCGAAGTGGACACGTTAATGAGTACGCAAATAGATCAAAACGGGATTTGTCAGTCAATGTGTTGGACAGGTACTCTGGGCCCACTCGGTGATATTGCATCAACAATTTGCAAGCAAGTGACTAGGTCATAAGAGATTTAATAGGCACATACAAGTAAACTTGTTTGTTGGTAACGAGGTATGAACTAGGTATAAGGTTACCAACGATCAAACCCTGGACAAACAAAGTACCACAGGACAAAGGGATCAAGTCTTATCATTAACGGTTTCCAACAACGATGAAGTTCATTCGATGAAAGTGCAGGGGCTATCAAGGATTGTAACCATGTCCAACTGATTAGTCATTGATCAAGAGAGTGTCTTGATCATGTCTGCTGTTTCCCGGACTATAGGGTGTCACACTTAAGGGTAATCGATGCATTAGGATAGATTCGGGGATCATCAGTGAAATAGGAGAGACACCGAAATTGTTTCGAGAGTTGCCCGAAGCTGTTCCGGATATTTTGAAAGATTCGAAATAAAGTTTAATTATATTTAATAATGTTTTATTATTTAATTAACATAATTAAATAATAAAATATATTTAAATTAATTAATAAAATGAAAAAGGAAAATGGGCCACATGGGGCCCATTAGGGAAGGGAGGGGGGTTCCCCCCCTTGGGCCATGCGCCAAGGGTGGGCCCCATCCCCCCTATGGCCGACGCACCTACCCCCCTTAGAAGTTTAGTCCCATATGAGGGAGGGGAGGAGGATGACACCCCCCTTGGCCTATATAAGGAGGGCTACACCCCCCCTTTTTCCAATCATCAAGTTTTGCTCTTCTATCTCTTTCTCCTACCTCGAGCGGACTCCCCTTGTTTGGAGTTTGCACCTGGTTGGGAGTTATCCACCAAAGCACGTCGTCGCTCTGCCGGAGTCGGGATCCGAATCCGTCCTCTTTTCGCTGCTCGCCTGGTTCGGGGCCCGGAGGAAACATCGGTTGCACCGTGCGTGTGTAATCTCCTTGAGGCACTACACGTGTGGTGCTACTTCATCGCCGGAGGTCGCCGAAAGTCTCCATCGCTGGCGGTCTTCTACACGACAGGGAGGTCGTAGGATCAGAGTCTACGCCAAACACGTTCGCAGAACGTTTCCCTCTTTCGGTATTCAAAGGTATGAACACCGATTATTTTCGTTACTTTACATCACCATAACATAGATCTTGGATTCGGGTTTCCTAGGTAGGAATTTTTTATTGTTTTCTGCCCCGTATCCCAACAAGGAGAGCACCAGCGCGCGTTTAGAGGTCGCGTGGGAGGAGTAAACCTTCTTCTTCACGCAGATGAACTCCACATTCGAGTATCCGGCAAAGTTCCGACGTTATAGTTACCTGGGAAATAAATATTTAAAATATGGCGTTCTAGAATACGCATTTGTTCTACCAAATTCGTTTTGGTACTGCATTTCATTTCTAGGGCGAACATCATATCAGTTTTACAATACAGAATTTTACAGCATCCGGTAGAGTTGCTCTAAGAATAACCACGAGCAGGCCGAGTTACCCCCGGACCGTAATACCATCAAACTTAGAAAGCTAGTCTCAGTGGCGGGGCAACTGTTTGCAGAACAATCTAGAAAACCATGAACGTTTTGTGGCTTCAACCGCACTTCCTAATGATATCGATTTTTTTTGCGTGGAATGATATCACTTTCTTGAATTCATATTTTTAACCATATAATTTCATGATCTATAGTATGAGCAATCCAAGGGTGAAAAGAATTGAAGAAGGCACGGAAACTCAAGACGGTGATTGTGACAATGTACACTAGATGCCAGATTTGGGCGTCCATGATGAGATGTATTGCCGATATATCACAACGTGATGCTTAATATGTTTTTGTCTCAGTCACGTTTTGTACGCCTATATGATGTAGGTGTTGGAAAAATATGTTACAACTTGGTTGTCCCATGTTGTAATAAGTGATGAGTACGATGATGGTGTTTTTTCAATTAGGTTTAATTTTCATTTCATTTTGGTTTTGTAATATTTTTTAATAGTGTTTTCTTCAATGGAAATTGAGGGGAGAGTATGTTGTTATTAGAAAATCTTAATTATTACTATTAAAACGGTGATTGAAAATATCAACTACATTATCTAGGAAACCCCCATCTTCTTCCTCCATTCAACACCCCCTTCAATTCCTCATACCGTGGCGCTCTCATCATCTTTAACCCTTACACCCCCTTGATCTCTCGCTCTCTAATGTCATTGTTCTCCCCTTAGCCCCATATTTCGCTCTCTCTTGGATCCTTCTAAAATCCACATTGTCGTAATGCTTCTCTTTAGATCCACTGTTACCCCTTAGGTCTACAACTTATCCTTAGACCCACCACCGATGTCAACTAGTATCGGTGCTGCGAGAGGTGTCGTCAAGTTGGCACTCTGCCACAAACAACCATCTAAGATCGACAGACGCGTTGTACAAGCCTGCTGTAGATCAACTCTTTCCTCCTATGACTGGCTCATGATATGACCGTGATACAATTGTTGATATGTTTTAGTCCAATTATGTTCCTTGTGTATATGTGTTGCAGGTTTTAATAAACATGTTACAACTTCTTTGTATGGTGATTTATAGTCAAGTAAGATGTTCTTGTGATTTAAATTTGGTTTGCCTTTATTGTTGTAAGAACTTTGTTATGGAGGTTTGTAAATATAAATCAACAAGGAAGTTTGTTGTTTCAAAATAAGTGTAAATTATTGTTGCGTAAAGGATTGACTAAATAATCTAATGCATTATGTGTGAAAGCCATCTCCTTCCTCCACTCCGCACCCCCTTCCTCGCACTGCCACCACTTTCATCGCCTTCATCCCTTCCACCCCTTGATCTTTCTTCCTATAGTGTCGTCGTTCTCCCCTAGACTCGTTTTACTCTCTCTCTCTCTCTCTCTCTCTTCTGAAATCGACCGGTGCCCACGCACCATCGCTCTCGAACCTACCACTGATGTCTTCTACAATTGTCGTCACCCCAAGGCGGCATCAAGTGGGCACACCGCCAAACTTTGATCAGGTACCCTCTAAGGCCAGCGGATGCCCCGTGCAAGCCCGCCGCAGGTCGGCTCCCATCTCTCTCACTCTTTCCTCCATTTCATCCCTTCCCCTCTTGGTTATTTTTGTATTAGAAAACTTAACAAAAGCATTTAGAAGATACCCATATATTTCAAGAGCCCCCCCTCTCTTTCTTCCGCGCCCCCATCCCCTCGGATCTCCTAACCGACCCTGCATCTCCCTCCTCCCGTCTGCCTAGAGGAACGACTCGATTGGTGTTGAGCCAACACAAAAACACCGTTTGGCAGATTTCTATTATGTTTATTTGGCGAACACTGCGCCTCATAAAAGAGATTTTTTTTGAGGAATCTAAAAGGGGAATTTATAGGTGTGTAATGTTTCAATTTTCTCTCTCGTACATGAGTTACCATACATTGCAAATCC
The DNA here is from genome assembly GCA_950022295.1 of Bromus sterilis. NCBI lineage: Eukaryota > Viridiplantae > Streptophyta > Magnoliopsida > Poales > Poaceae > Bromus > Bromus sterilis. The sequence continues at coordinate 16,570,212 of OX465596.1, forward strand.
AAAAAGGGAAATGCATCGTATCTTAATTTGCATGTCAAATTCCACGTCGTGTTGTCGACCTGAACATCGATCATGCGAACAAGACCAATCATGCATGCATATACACTGTTTTTTTTAACATATACACTGAATTATTTGACACATGCCATGTAGACAACATGTGATCTGACAGTTCGTACGTATACTTTTCATTTCTTTAAGTTGAGCTCAGTTTTCGGCCCATACAAACCGGTCATTCCCTTTTCTTTATTTTGATGAAGACATCTTTTTTTCTTCGTGAAGTTGTTTTTTGTACGCTATCGTTTCTTGAAGATATTGCTCTGTGTGCCAGTGCAACAGACCTTACACCGTGCACATGTCAAAAAAATTGGCAATCCTTTCTTGAAGATGTTTTTCTTTAGGGGATCTTGAATATGTTTTTGGTACGCGATCTTTTCTTGAAGATATTGCTCCGTGTGTGCCAGTGCAACAGGCCTTGCACGTACACATGTGTGCTAGTAGTGTACGCGCGACGCCAGGTGCATGCATCTTCGCTATCTCCAGGCACCGAGCCAAGGCGGTCACACGTGGGAATTGCCACGGGCGCCGCCCGAGCAATTTTGGGAGGAAGCTTCCCGTTCTAGTACTTGTTTCGGCGCCTGTATTGCTGCACGTAGGTAGTAGGAGTATATCTTTATATCTAATATTTTGCGTGTGTGCTGCACGTATATCTATCATTCCATGTGTCTGCACGCCGCGACGATTACGTGCGTGCATGCAAGGTCCTTATCTCTATCTATCTATCTATCTACATCTATCTATCTGCGCCAGCGAAGAAAACTTGTACGTAGTATCAATGGGAGCCGAAGGCCGTGACGCCATACTATGGCCAAGACCCCTGAGGAAAGCGCAGCGCGCAGCGACAATCTCCGTGCTTGCGTGTGATACCTCGGACTTTTTTCCCTGCACCGGCTACCGTGCGTTCGTGTGCGTGTGTGCTAGTGCATGCCACGCCCCAACGTTTTGGTCTCGTGCCGAGCCCCATGCATATGCGTTTCGTGGCCATTTTTGGCCGGTTCCTGCTGCGTTCAATGCTGCTCGCTCGCACTACTGGTGGTTGTTGCCAATATGTACATTTATTTTTACACGTCACGGTCTCTATCCTACGTACTACCCTTGCAGGTTAACTGCACCGCTAGCTAGAGGTTAATTTCTGTTGGGAGAGAGGGACATATGCGGTTAAATTTGGTGTGAAACAGGACAAAAGTGACAGTCCAAAAAAGTTAGTGTTCAAGCTGTTTTTGTTGTTCTGATCTGTCCCTGTTGCTTTCGGCCGTAGAGTTGTAGTGCTCGTTGGAGAATGTCCTGTTTGATCACACATTAAAAAAGTTGTTAGAAAATATTGTACCACCGTTTTTGGGAGTATATACATATGTATAGTATTGAACGCATCTATGTGCCGTTCATATATATGCCTGCCGTGTCATACATATAAAACATTAGCCGTTTTGTTTAACGAAAATAGAAAATTTTCTGTTCAACCAAAATAGGAATACATAGAGATTTAATTAGTATTTGCTGGTGATTAGGTGGAAAACACAAAACGATCCTGGGTCCAATGTAGCAGGTTTTGTTTAAAACACTTTATATAGTTCCAAAGAATTTGGGGTTTTATCGGCCAAAATATTTATAGTTGGGCACTACGTGCCTGTGAAATTTTATCAATAAATATATTAATCTAAAGCACAAAAAATGGATATATTATTTTCAATTAATTGTGGATACATGCATTTGTTCCTTTATGTAGTGCACAAATGTAGAACTGTGTTTATCAATGAAAATTTACAAGTATGTAGATCATGTGTTGATGATTATGTGAGGTGGTTTTTCAACAAATTCGCAAATTTTCAATCTGAATCCACTTTCCACTTGTCCTCCATATGCTCGGGCCTGCTGTTTGACCAATATCTAATGCTATTTCTTTTCATTTAATTAAAAATGTGAAGCTCCAATAGACCCTCCGTAGGCAAACAGCTACCGGGCCTCCGTGTTTAGGTAAAATTTGCTTGCATATATACAATTTGTACAATTATGTCATAGAATTTACCTACTTCCTAAGAGACACAATGGACTGTTACAAGTATAGTCTTCTGCATCCATTGTGCTTGACGTCCACAAACTGCAGGCATGCATAGGCCATGGCCATATCTTTTGGTCGCCGGGACCAACAATGGTGTGGTATGTGTGAAAATAGATAAGAGCATCTCTAGTAGATTTCGTAAACCCTTTCATCCCGAAAAAAAAATCCATCGATATAGCGAACGCACCCCAAAAAACGGTTTGAACAGTCGGGAGAATCGTCGTCCGCAAAAATAAATAAATCAAAGATCCGAAAGTTTTCTCCTCATGCAGGATCTTCCAGTAAAAACATTGCATGAGGCCTCCCAAATTTTGTTAGCCGATAGATCTTCATCCATATTCTTTTAGGCCATTAGATACGTATGTACATGATGAATCATGGATGGTTGCTCAAACGGTTGTATATAGTTGTATTTCAATGCTAAATACATCTATTTGAGAGCTGAGTCGGCGACGATAGTGATATTTTTTATGGCAATGGAAAAAGATACTACCTTCTTCAATGTAATTCATTCGACCTGATGGGGCACGCCAAGGCGCGCATTTAGAACTAGTATATATGGGATTTGGTTGATTTTTTCAAGTTCCACTATAACTCTTATTTGTCAGAGCGGAATTTTTAGTGCAACCTCCCTTTTCTGCCCTCTTCCGCCCCGCAACCACCACAAATCCCCGTCGTCCTGCAAGCTGGCTGGCCACCTCATCCTCCGCCGCTCCTTCCACAGCCTTTGCCGCACCTTCCCTTGAATTCTTGCGAGCTTGGCTGCGCTACCACCATGGATCTGGCGAAGAGCTCGTCCCCTCACCCAGTTGCGGACGTGCGATGGTGAGTGCGCCACCACAGCTACTTGTGGTCTTCCCCATCCACAATCGATGGCGGATTTCAACCCTACCTAACGTGAGGAAGAACACCTGCCGATTTGCTCCTACTAGGTAATTTTCAATTTTTTTTGTAGTAGTAGCCGTTCAATTTGATGTTAGTGGGCCGAAGAGGATTAACTTTCGGAATTTTTTCGAGATGGAATCCGGTTGGAGTTCATCCTCTTCGTGGAATTGAATGATTCAGACATAGAGGATTTTCTTTTCGATGATGATGTGAAAATTAATTTTTTTTCCTTCCGGGCATTTCATTAATATATTAATCATTCAGATTTGAACAATTTTTGTAATTGAGATGATTATTATATTTATATTGTTTAAATTTCTATATGTTTGATGTATACTGTTTAAACATAAAGATTTTGTATTGACAATCATGAATTTGACTTACAAAATGTATATGCGGTATTTTGTGGTACGTGTTTGCAGTATTTGTTCGCCGCAACCCGCATCTTACCACGTATACGTTTTTTTACCACGTGTAGAACCAGTTAGCGGAATGTTCGTATGAGGGATCTGTATGAGATAATGTAACAGTAACTATCATGCCTTTGCTAAATAAATGATTTCCTAAATCCAACTGCAAATAATTTAGGTAATCAAAATCTTTTTACCAAAATGCACTTTTTATTCCCAAGGATGAAACTGCTGGTTACTTCCCATTTTTGTCATCTATTTTTTTTCATAAGACTGTTTTGACTACAAGGTGATTGTGTTTTTCTCTACAAAGGATAGATTTTGTTGGTTTAAAATGGAGTATTAAGATGATACAAACGTAATGAAAATTAGATGTCTGCATAGCTAAGATGCACACAATCGACAACAATGCACACACACAAAAAACATGCCGGCAAAGAGCAAAATCACAAGACTAAAGTTATGTGTATGCGAGGAAAAAACAAAGCAATCAGGTATGCAATCGACAAACTACACCGATGGTCACATCCGCACCAACCATCTCATAACATCAAACGAACAATGAAATTTTTCAACAACAATGCCTTCAAATAAGAAGTGACGTTCGAGCATCGGCGTCATTCGATCCAACCACCCAAAGTCAGTGTGTAGTTTCCGGCCTGAAGAACTAGTGCGAATATATCCCAAAAATGCATTCGACAAGGTAACGTTGTCACCATGAGGTATAAGCATAACTAACTCAAGTCCGACCTAGGATTTTCCCCCAGAGCTCGGGACCGGATGCTCGAGTAGCACGATCATCGATGTCACTTATGTATTGTTGCCTCCACTTTTTCATGATCCCATCAGCTACGTGCGACCCGAACACTCTACGTCAAGTCGTTGTTCATAGTTTGCATATTCCCATTGAAATCAACACCGTATTTGGAGAGAGGAACCCTCACGAGAAAATTTTGGTTGGCATCCTAATCCACAGTGAATCCGCTGTCACAGGATGTAGTGATCACGGCAAAGATCAACACCTATGAAGGAGCACAACACCACAAACTACCACCTCGCCAAAGAGAGCCGAAGAGAGTCCAGTCGACCATTTTGGTGTCCATCCTAATCCGAACTGAGTCCGGTCTCGCGGGATGGAGTGATCATGACAAGGATCAACACCGACGAAGGAGCACAACACTACAGACTATCACCTCGTCGGCTGAGAGAGCTCAATCGAGTATAGTCGTCCCAAGGGTCGACATGGATGGAGCTGGAGCACGAAAGGCATATCACCATCATCGACGTGTTCCCGGGAGGAGCGCAGCCACCGCTAGTTTACAAGAACAAAACCACCACATCATTTCCATGCGTCCCAACTGAAAGAATGTGCCCGCCCCGAGCTAGCCCGCTGTTGCGCCTCAATCATGTCGTTGTGTCGCCTCGCATCTGCGCCACCGCCTGAAGCCCGAAGTCTCGTTGCCGTGTATTTGAATCTGAGCATAGCAACCACGCCGGCGATGGTCACCGCAGATCAAAAAGAGAGGGGCCTAGGTCAGCCACCCTGCAGTCGGGGGAGTAGGAGTCCGATGTGGTCGAGGGCACATGCGTGAGTGACACCGATCGAGAGAGGGATCCATGTGAGAGAGTTGCACCGATCGATGGACGGGGAGGTGCGATGTGGCCTAGCATCGCCATCCGCCTCACGGGATTTGCCTTCGGGATAAGGAGGATGGAGGGAGAACGGATGGGGAGGAGAGCTAGGCGATATCGGGGGGAAGAGTCTCATGTGTCGCTGAAACAAACGATGCAGGGGCCTTACTCCCTGACTATAATTTATGCATCTATATGTAGTTATGAATATAAATAACAATTCTTTCACAATATGTTACAAATAAAGTATCTACCACTTGTGGCGTGCACTCCGACATTCAATTGCACAGAGGAATGTATGTCTTAAATGAAAATTATCTTTTATATGATACATGGCATGTTAAGAAAATTTGGGATTCTGCATCCAAAGAGTGTATGACGCCTAGACCATCGGTACCTACCAGTTTCTGCTCGTTGCGCCTGAGATCTAGACTGTCCTCGCATACCAACATTAATCTTTTCTATGCACTTTGTCCAGCAGGAACGTTTCTCTTTGACAGACGTTTGTGTGCGCTGGTGCATTTATCCACATGCACTCTATTTAAGATCATTGACCATCGCACGCTGTGTGTAACCTCAAGGATCGCTTTTATATCAACTGCAAGACCCAAATTGCTATCGGCACCTACCGGTTTTGGTCGTTGCGCCTATGATCTAGACTGTCCTCACATACCAATACTAATCTTTTCTGCATACTATGTCCTCATTTGTGCACACCTACGATCAACTTTGCAGTCGATGAAGCATTCTAAGACTTCTCCAAGCCAAACACGCTAAACTTTGTGGTTCATTTTTATGAGCTCTCATAAAAAAGGTGCACCTTGCTGATACGTTCCAACTGTATCTATAATTTCTGCTTATTCCATGTTTATATTGGTGATATTTCTATATGTTTTGATGCACTTTCATATCTTTTACAACATATTTGGATTAACCTATTAACTCAGTGCCCAGTGCTACTTTCTGTCTGTTGTTGTTCATGAATTGCAGGAAAATGTCAAAAAATAAAAGTGCTCTGAAAAATCCAGAAAAATTATATAAAAAATCAGCAGCTCAGAAGACTCCATAAGCCCGAAGAGGGGCGGGAGGGGCCCCACCCCCTGGACAGGCGCCCTGCTGGTGCGGCCAGGGGGGAGGCCACGCCACCTGGCCGCCTGGTCACGCGGGACCTTCCCTCGGGGACCCCTTTCTCCTATATTTAGTCCTCGGTCCGAAAACCCTCGGGAGCAACCCCTTTACGTGATTTCGTCCATTGTTCCGCCGCCAGAGCGATTCCGATCTCGGGATCGCCAGGAGAAGCTTTCTCGGCACCCCGCCGGAGAGAGGATTGACCTCCGGGGACCTCTCCACCACCATGATCGTCTCCAGGATGTGTCGTGAGTAGTCCCCCTTGGACCATGGGTCCATGATCAATAACTATGTGATGTGTTGTCTCCAATCTTGTGCTTCCATTTTTAGCCCTTGTGAGCTGCCTATCATGATCAAGGCACCTATGTATCAGCTCCTGTTTTACTATGTTGTGTTTGCTGGGATCCGATGGATCATGGGATTATGTTCAGTTTGTGATGAGTAATATATTTGGTGTACATTTATATTTTAGTTCTTGAGTGTTCTTGCAAGTTCCCCGTTACGTTTGTTGCTTTTTCCAAGTAGTAGATTGTAACTCAAAGATGGAGCGTTATGCATGATTATGAGTTCATGCCCCCTGATGTCTAGATTGAGTGATAGAAATATTAGATTAAGGGATGTGTTGTTGCCATAGGGAGAAAACGACGGTGCTTGTAACTGCGGTTGCAAGGATTGCTTACATTACACATAGAGTGTTAAGACAGTCGTCCGTTGCTTTGACTCTACAGTTTGGCTGGGGTTCGTAACTTAATACCAGCGAGATGTTTTGGATAGATATCTCAAGGTGAATGATTACTGAGTAGATGCTGATGGATAAACGGTCTACTTGTTTTGGTGTAATGCCCATATGATTGAGCCTCTAAATTTCTTGTACATAATTAGTATTGTGATGCCTTTATAATTCTGTCAATTGGCTAGCTGTAGTTTGTTCACCGAACATAGTTATTTTCGTCTTTTGGGAAAGAGACATCACTAGTGAAAATCATGGGACCCCGGTCCATATTTCCATCATAGTTTACACCGCTCCAATTTACTGCTTTTACTTTCCTTCCAGTTGCCACTACTATTTCCACCCTTGTGTTTGATCCTTTGTAAACGGCAAGGTCGGAGAGATTGACAACCTCTCTATACTCATCGGGAGCAAATTTATTTGTGTCTGTGTGCAGGTCCAGGTGAAGAAAGCAACCTTACGTGCTGCATTGTTTACTTCACCACCTTCTTGTTGGGCATGGAGTCCTACGGGAGACATAACCCTATCCTCTCAAGTTAGGGGAAAATTACTGCTGTCTACATTTTAACCTTCCACTTGGGGTAGCCAACGAGACGTCGTCAACCGGCGTCATCACTTGCTGATATGAGTAGTCTATCATTTCTATTGATCCTGGGATGTTATAGAATGGCACACGTGTGGAGAAGATTTTCCCCAGCTAGAAATAAGATGTTATGTGGGGTTGAACTTGATGTCTATCTCTTGAAATGGTATTACAATATTGTTGTCACGTAAGTGAACAATTTTATCCGAATTGAGTCGCTCTGCATGTCCATATGATTCGGGAAAGTGGATATATATAATGGTACATACATATGCAAGTGATCACTAGAAGCAAATCGCGGCATCTATATTTGTAAAACCACTATTTCAATTGCTCTACAATCAACCAGTCAATTGCATACTTTAGGTTGAATATCTTCTACCATCTATTGCATAACTAAAAGCTTGAACGTAATTTGCTCGTATGCCACAATATGTCCGTTATCTTCCTCGACCATTACATAATGAATCACCACTCTAAATCCACATAATATTTCATATGTTTTGTGCTACTTGGTTAAATCAGTAGTCAATGATTATCACATCCAATTCAGTGTCCAATCCATTAATGACAATTGATTATCTTTTTTACTTATGCAACTAAGTACTACAGTGCACATAAAAGCATAATTTTGGACCATCATTTACATAACTAAGAGCTTTAATGCAAGGTTTACTCAATCTTATTGTCAAGATATCACCCTTGTGACTAGTCTACAATTTGGATGTCTTGGATGAGTTTGTATTGTCAAGATACAATATGGTATCTTGAATCAATGAGTTTAGTTAGTAGTAAGCACATGAAATTTATGTGTGATGGGTTAGTTTACTGATCACCCACTCTGTGGGGGGTGGGGGGGGGGGTGGCATGGGTGTAAACCCTAGCCGCCGCCGCACTCGACCCCTTCTCTCTAATCTCACGCTACCGACGGAGGACGCCGGTGGAGGCGGGGTTGCCTTCTCGTGCGGTGGCTTCTATACCCGGTAAGCTCTCGACTTCGCTGCGGCGTGTCACCCCCGCAGGCGTGATGATGGTGGCGGAGATTAGGATCTGGGGAGGCTGCCCTAGGATCTTGTGAGGGACCTAACATGGTGGATGGCAGCTCGGGCCACGTTTTTCGTCGGGGGCACGGGGGCTCGGTGGCGTGGTCCTGCGGCCAGGAGGCGGCTAACTGGATCAGCGCGGTGTGTGGGCCTGCTATCGTGATGATAAAGGTGGGCGGTCCTTGTGCTCTTCTCGCATCACAACAATGTCCTACATGATCAGTCCTCCTGGATTTGTTGATCAACGAGTTTCAGAACTGTTGCCGGAGATCTTTCTCATTATATCTCGATCGGATAGATTCCGATTGTGCGCGTCCATATCATCCTACAAGGTTCAACGAGGGTGCATCGTGAAACTCTATTGTTTGTTGACTCCAAGGGACATGCCGGTTTATCTCGATGTCCATGGTGTAGACATCGCTGAAGAAGGTCATGGTGGCTGAGATCGGGGGATAAGTTAGATAGACGGGGCCTTGGAGGTTATGGAACTAGCCAGGGGTTTGATAACTCTCCGAAGCAACAATGACAAAAGGGGCGGAAACACTCCACCAAAAATGAAATCCTCCAGTTCCGCCTGGTAATTCTTTGCATAAGGAATTGTTTTATGAGCTTGTACTTTCTCCAGTGTGAAAACCTAAGATCTTGGATCAGGAAACGACAGTGCTTGTGCATTTTTTCCTTCTTGGAGGTGTTGATTTTTGTGACTTCTTATGTTTTTTGGGTGTTGTATTTTGTGGTGTCTTGTCTTCTACTGCTGAGCGAAGCTGATCGCTCTGTTTCTCCTATGGTTGGGTGCATCATAGATGTCTTTGTGGCATCTTGTAGATGCAGAGCATCGGTATAATTGGTATCTTTGTGATATTATCATACTAATATATTCTCCTTTTTCAAAAGAAGTAGTAAGTACACTTCCTTTGACTGCCAATTGTGATCAATGTTAGCTAAGTACTCATATGCAAACAGTTAGGTTCATGCTTCATGCATCCTTTGGATATATAAAATGATCTTAGATTCGATCCATGTATTGAACATTAGAAAAATGTTACTAACATGTTTAGCGTATTAAGAAACATGCTCTAGCCCCGCTCAATGCATGTTTACCCTATCCAATTGTCTTAATAGTACGAAACTTACCATTGCTCCCCAATCACACAGATAAATTGTATATTTAAATCAACAAGCTATATTCGTGTTAATTATGAAAGTTACAATTTCTACTCAACGGCATAGATCAATTGCATCTTTGAATCGATAAGTTGGATTTTCGGTAATTCATTTTAATTTGAAGTACATTATTCAATTGATCCCTAACAACTAAGTATTTGTAAATATGAAAGTAACATACATTATTATTTAGTTTGCAGGTAATTCACAAGATATACAAACTAAATATAGAATTACCTTCCCCCCGCTCTTCGTTTTTCATTTGTTGCAATCCAGGTCAGCAGAAAATTAGCACAAGGAACTAGAAGTAACAGATTTTCAGACTTTCAAAAGATTTAGGAACGAAAAATATTGTTTTCCCTTTAAAAATGAAATATCATGTTTACCCTATCACCAAAGAGTCTCTCGCCCCGCTCTATGTTTACCTTATCCAGTTGCCATTCTATGTTTACCTTATCCAGTTGCCATAATATGAAACTTACAATTGTTTCCCAATCACATAGATCAGATCAATTGTATATTTGAATTGACAAGTTAATTTTTTGGTAATTCATTTTAATTTGAAGTACATTATTCAGTCGATCCCTAACAATTACTCCTTGTGTATCATAGTAACTGTCGGTTAAATGGATGTATCTAGATGTATTTCAAGGCTAGATACATCTGTTTCAGCGGTAGTTATTGTGAAACTTAAGGAGTAAGTCTTTGTACATATCAAAATAATATGCATTATTATTTTAGTTTGCACGTAATTCACAGGATATACACGATGGCTGGCAAAGCTCGTTTTTGCTTACCACAAGTTGCAGAACGATAAGTTCGAACACCCGATGTACTCCTTTACACGGACGGACAATGTGATACCCGTAGAAATGACAAAAATCACAAAGCAATGTTTGTTCCACAGCCTGCCAAAAACATATGCGTGCAAACCAGCATCACCAAAAAAGCTTAACAAGGCTAACAGAAGTTAGGTGAACAGGGGGGGTATCCAAAGCTCCAAACCAATGCTTTGTAACATATGCTAACAAGGCACGAAACATGAGAGCACACACACGTAAACACACAGCTAATGGCCATCCAAAAAGCCAAAACTAACCCAAGGGGAAACTGAAAAAAAGCCTTGCGCGCGCGCGTGTGAGAGATGGCGAGATGCAAGCCCCACCCCACCAGTAGCAGGTGGACCCCAACTCTCAGACGCTTCACGACACCGCTGTGGGCTGCCCCTCGCCCGCTCCCCCCTCCCTCTTTCCCCTCTCTCTTTCTCCCTCCCTGCTTCGAGCTGTGGTGTATATAATACCCCATGTTTTATATATTTCCATGGTGTGCATAGGCTTTGGGAAGAGAGCAGAGGCAAAAAATCCAGCAATTAATTTATAGAGAGAGGCCGGGGGGCATATAAGAGCGTGGAAGGAGATAGAGAGAGAGAGAGAGAAAAGTATTGACAAGGAGATGAAAGAAATGAGACAACAACCCTCTTAGCCTCCTCCCCGTCCTCTCCTCCGTCGTCGTCCCCTCTCCTCCACTTCTATCATCCCCTCACTAGCAAGCAAGCGGCGGCAGGGAGAGAGTGAGGCGAGGTGAGGCATCCCATGTTTTTTTGTTCCTCCTCTTGCTAGAGCGAGCTCCTTGTTGTTTTCCTTTCCAAGATCGATTTTTAAATATCTCTTGTATGGATGTATGTCACATATGAGTTCTGTGGGTGTGGGTGTTTGCGAGCTTTTGTTCGTATGCCTTCTCTCTTTTTTTTACTTTGTTTTGAGTGCAACTGTTTGTTTGGATTTCCCTGTCCGCTTTGTTCTTTTGTTAATCCCGGAAGGGTCCTAAGCGGCCGCGAGGCCTTGGAGTTTTTCTCGGCTTCTTGTCGATTTGTTTCTTGTTTCAGATCGGCCGGGTTCCAAGCGCATACACCATATGAGAGATAGGTATAGCTAGCCAAGCCATCACGCGCTCTGGGAAATTTGGGGCCTTTCCATCTGCTCCCTCTTCTTTCTCTTCCAACCAGTTGTTTCCTTCGTCGTCGTCGTCGTTCTCATCCTTGATTTGCCTCGGGGAGCAAGAATCTTTCAGATCTCTCCCCCATGGTTGCTTGCTTGCATGTGCTGTCCAGTGGCAGTTTTCACTCGCTGCCGCTCTTAATTGCGACGTCTCACAAATGGAAATTATTACCTTGTTCTTTCAGCGAAGGGGGAAGAAGAAGAAGAAGGGAGAAGGAGCACTGCCAATCCAAGGAAGTCTTGTCCTTGAGTTGGTGTGAGGACGAAGGTTTGGAGGCGATGGCATCGAATTCGTCGGCAGCGGCGGCGGCGGCGTTCTTCGGGATGAGGGATGGGGACCAGCAAGACCCGATGAAGCCGCTGATATCCCAGCAGCAGCAGCACCAGCACCAGCACCAGCAGCTGGCACTGCCCGGCGTGGGGAACGCGGCGCCTGCAGCTGCGTCCAGCCAAGGCGCTCCGGCGGCGGCACCACCGGCCAAGAAGAAGAGGACTCTACCTGGTAATCTAATCAAACCGTGGACCCTGGTTAATATTTCAGCAGTCATGCCGCATGCTAACTGCAAAGTCTTGTCTGGACTGATTGGAGTCTTATCGTTTGGTTCCTGACAGTGCAAGCATCTTCTCTCACATGCGCACACTTGAGTTTTCTCTCTCTATTTTCTACTAGAATACTATCTTTGCAATTACTCTACTCAGTTACTTCGTATTTTTGGTTCTTTCTTGGTAATTACTCTAATCCTTGCTGGAGAATTGCATGTCTTATTTGTAACGGACGGGCGTGTAATTGAGCGACAGTCTGTTCTTGCCACACACACTGCTTAATTTCTCTTACTGAATTAATTTCCCAGCTTGTCCTCATTTACCTACTCGTACTCTTTAATTTTTTTCTCAATATATTTTTCCCCGGTTCACTGGATCCGTTCCCCTATACTCTGGGTCTACTTCAATTCAAAGTCAGATGTAGCCTCGTGGAAGAACTTGGCCTTCAATTCGTTCCTTCTAATCAATACGAGTTCATTTAAAGCTGTGTACTATCACCTGAAGGGATGACAATTAATTCAGGTGACGAACAGGAAGTAGGGAGTACACTTTACTGGCTCGTGTCTCTAGACTAGACTCCTCCTTGTCTCCTGTTCTTCTTCCAAAGTCTCATGTTTCCATTAGATCGGTCATCAGTTCTAGAATTCCTAACACGTTTTGTTGTTTTTAGCTTTTATTATCTCAGGATTAGGAAAGAAGAACCGTATGCTAGATTTCTAGTTGGATATATATATTTCTCAGGAAAAAATAATATCTGGTTCTTTTTTCTGTTCTTCTTCTTCCAAGCAAGATTCCATGTACATGAGCTGTCATCCTCTCCACTGGAGCACATTCAATTCTTTTCCCCAATTATGAGGTGCAAGGAGGAGCGATGGCACAATCCCATGACAATTCCTTTGTTCTCTTTATCACTTCCTGCAAACTTCTTCCTTCCCCAAAATCTCATGCAAATATTCTCTTCTCCATGGCCTAGTTTGTCTCTACCTTCTCTAGCTCACCGGCCCACACCGAGGGAAATAAGCAACGATATCTTCCCACATTAATCCGTGATTTCTACTAGCTCCAATAGCATTAGTCATTCTTTGATCATGCACGCCTAACAGATAAGAAAAATTAATACTCCAGCAATTATAGAAATTCCCCACGACATATAATTAAGACCTTCCTACCTGTCCAAGCATGGAGCCCTATATGCATGTATTGTATAGGCACCCATTCTTACATAATTTCCAAGCATTTGATCGATCGATCCTCTTACAAATATATATGTGACGCATCAAATCATCATTGCATCTTTACCGTATGCTATTGCTAGCTTGATGATGAATTCTGAATTGCATCAATGGTGGGAATGGATTTGTGTTGTGCAGACCCAGACGCGGAGGTGATCGCGCTGTCGCCCAAGACGCTGATGGCGACGAACAGGTTCGTGTGCGAGGTGTGCAACAAGGGGTTCCAGAGGGAGCAGAACCTGCAGCTGCACCGGCGCGGCCACAACCTGCCGTGGAAGCTGAAGCAGAAGAACCCGAACCAGGTGCAGCGGCGGCGGGTGTACCTGTGCCCGGAGCCGACGTGCGTCCACCACGACCCGTCCCGCGCCCTGGGCGACCTCACCGGCATCAAGAAGCACTTCTGCCGCAAGCACGGCGAGAAGAAGTGGAAGTGCGACAAGTGCGCCAAGCGCTACGCCGTCCAGTCCGACTGGAAGGCCCACTCCAAGATCTGCGGCACCCGCGAGTACCGCTGCGACTGCGGCACCCTCTTCTCCCGGTAACTTAACCATTTTAACCCACCACACTGCTCCAGCTTCCTTCTATGCACTACATTTTCTGCATTTCTACTGCTACATACGTACATGCATCGAATCGTCGATCAAGCCTGCCTGCATGCATGCCTTGCACTGCGCGCGTATATGCCATAATGGGCATTCTGCATTGTTTGCTTTGGTTTAGGGTTAGGGTTTCGATTGTGCTTTCCTTGTGTCCATCGATCATCGCCATTGTTGTTGTTCGAGCTCCTGGCTGCTTCCTTCGCTGGCGATGGCTAGCCTGAGAAAGAAGCAAGAGACGATGACGAAGTGCGGGCGCACAGTGAAAAACTGCTCGCACGTGAAACGGCTCGGAATATTTCTAGTCCTTTGGCCTAGCCCAGAAGCCATCCTTTCCCGTTCCTAACTTGCTACCTTGGGAAGATGGAACCAGAAACAAACTCTCTCTCTCTCCTCTCTCTAGCCAGACACACGCTACAGACTAAGACATATGTGTGTGCATGCTGTTTCACTGCCCTGTAGACCCGCATTTCTCCTGGTCCAACTCGTCAGCAGCACGCAGCAGGCCTTCTCTTTTCCCCTCTAGTCTCTCTCTCTCTCGTGTGCATTTCCATGCACAGTTTCTCTCTACTGCATCGCTTGGCCGCCATGTAGGCAGCTAAACTTCTCATGTGAGTTGGCTGGCCGGCTAAGATGTGGCAGGCAGGCAGAGCCGTTCGTTGGGCGTGCCAGTGAATCCAGGCCCACGCCCTTTCATGGATACGTCGGAATGCCCATCCCATATGGCCATATCTACTCATCGCCCGCCCATCGCCGGCCTGGCTGTAAGAGCATAACTTGAGGAACTGTTCATTCATTGATGGAGTTAAACTGCATTCATTCAAGTGGTCACTCCTCTCTTTCATGGTTTCGGCATAAAATTCCCCAATGGGGAGTTTGCATTTACGGAAACATCCACATGAGTTGCATTCATGAGCCATGGACTTTGGTCTCTTTCACTGTTCCTGCAAGAGATCGACCTGATGATATGATGTCAAAAACACACTGGAACTTTCTTATGCTCGAGCATATACATAGGCCATGTTTTTTTACAAGTTCAGAAGTTACAATATGATCGTTTTTACACATTCATCAACTGTAGGAGTAGTGGAGGAGTGCATGGAATAATTGGCATTGTTGTTTTGAGCTCTCCTTGATTTGGGGGTCACAGGCGGGGGAACACTTGCCGTAGGCATTTTTTAAGTTTTACTGGCGCAGGCTTTTGCTTTATCCTGTGTCATGGCCGTCTTGGGGGGCGAGCTTACCAGCTCCGCAAAGTTTTCTGCTCTGAGTCTGAGTCTGAGTAGTGTATAGCTCTCCTTGGTGTGTGTGTTCGTGTGCATGACAATGTCTGATGCCTTTGTCTCGAAGCCTTTCTCCTTTGAAGCTTCCTACTAGTGGGAACCTATGGAAGGCGTAGCATGGCAAGGCTATGATGAGATTTCTCCTTTCCTTGATTGACATCTCGATTTCTGGGATCTTGGGCTAGCTTTGCGGTGCATCGTCTCTGCATGCAATGCATGCATGCATGGATTCCATACCAAACACCTTTGACCCATACCAGTTACATATTTCATAATTTTATCGATCGAGTAGGCTTTAGACAGCAAGGTATGGTCCTACCACAAGCGATGGTAGTCAAACCCTATTCCTCCTTTGGATTAAACCCACAGCCGCTAGATTTCAAGCTCTTTTTTACTGTCATGCTGGTGCACAAGGGGGAGACTGGAAATCGATCGAGCGCACTATTCATTCAGATGCATGCGGCATGGGATACCGGCTGCAAACACAACATTCAGTGGCACAGTGCGTCGTCTCGTCCCCCGGCCAGTTGCCCAGCAGCGCTCACATGTGCATCAGAAAACAATATCTTAGCCCGAGATGCCGCTAGCCAGGCCCTCAACCTCGATCCGCGCGCTCCAGCGTGTCATGCATGCGTCGTCGCCATGCAGGTAGGTCCGGTGCAGGCCGCTGTTCGCTTTTCAGGCTTCTCAAGCTCTTCTCACATCAACTTTACTGTTCACTTTTACTGCGCCTGCATCCTCTCTCAGCCCATGCATCGCATCTCATGCCATGCCATGCAACGGCGCTGCGCTCTGACCTAGCTAGGTTGCAGATCGAGCAGTGTGGTGTGAGAGCACATGAGGACATGTGATTGATGGTGTACTGATGTTTTTATCGTGGTTCTCACTGTTTTTTTGCTGTGTCATTGTATGCAGGAGGGACAGCTTCATCACCCACAGGGCCTTCTGCGACGCCCTCGCGCAGGAGAGCGCTAGGCTGCCGCCGACGAGCCTCACCAGCCTCACCAGCCACCTCTACGGGGCTACTAACGCCGGCAACATGGCGCTGAGCTTGTCCCAGGTGGGATCCCACCTCAACTCCAGCATGCAGCACGATGGCCACCACCACCACCCGGCCCCCGAGCTCCTGCGCCTCGGTGGAGCGGCCGGTGGAGGAAGCAGCAGCATTGCTGCTCGCCTCGACCATCTCCTGTCGCCGTCCGGCGCGTCCGCGTTCCGCCCGCCGCCGCAGCAGCCCCAGTCGGCCTTCTTCCTCAACCCAGCCCCGGGGCAGGATTTCGGGGACGAGGCGGGCAACGGGTCACACCCCTTCCTGCAGTCCAAGCCGTTCCACGGCCTCATGCAGCTCCCAGACCTTCAGGGCAATGGTGCTGGAGGGCCCGCCTCTTCGGGCCATGGCCTCTTCAACCTGGGCTTCTTCTCCAACAATGGCAATAGCTCGGGTTCTAGCCATGAGCATGCAAGCCAGGGGATGATGAGCAATGACCAGTTCAGCGGCGGAGCTGGTGGTGGTGGCGGCGGCGGTGGCTCTGAGGTATCGGCGGCTGGGATCTTTGGCGGGAACTTTGTTGGAGGTGATCACATTGGGCAGGCTGGGATGTACAACGACCAAGCTCCCATGCTGCCTCAGATGTCGGCGACTGCATTGCTCCAGAAGGCCGCGCAGATGGGCGCGACCTCGAGCCCCAATGGCGCGGGTTCCATGTTCCGGGGCTTCATGGGCTCCTCGCCGCACGCGCGACAGGCGGCGCAGCAGCAGCAAATGGACCAGAACGACGCCAACCTGAATGACCTGATGAACTCTCTGGCTGCTGGCGGTGGCGTTAATGCCGCGGCGATGTTCGGCGCTAACGGCGGTTCCGGCGCCGGGATGTTTGATCCCAGGATGTGTGACATGGAGCAGCACGAGGTGAAGTTCAGCCAGGGAGGAGGTGGCGGTGGTGGTGGGAACGGCAACGGCAACGGCAACGGCAACGGCGGCGGTGGGAACGGCAACGGCAACGTCGGCGGCGGTGGCGACATGACGCGGGACTTTCTTGGCGTGGGCGGAGGCGGCATCGTGCAGGGGGTATCGACACCGAGAGGAGGAGAGCACCATCAGAGCAGCAGCGACATGAGCTCCTTGGAGGCCGAGATGAAGTCGGCTTCCTCCTTTAACGGCGGCCGGATGGCATGAAGGATCGACGGATCAATGGAGCTTGCACAAGCCGTAAGCTCCGATCGATCTGTCGGGTGAGTCTGAGACTTGAAGCAACCTGGAATTAGCGCGCATGCATGCATGAGAGGAGTAAGGTTAGCGAGTTAGCAAACTAAGTTGATCGCATGGGGTAAGGGTTACATGCATGGGATAAAAGCTATAGCTAGCTAAGCTCTCCATGGCCTGAAGACTTTGGAGTACCGTGAAAGGGAGGCGTCTTCTGCGCAGAGACTAATTAAGTAATTAGCTAGTGCGAGTGAACGCTTGCATGTGATGATGATGACCCTAGCTTGGTCGTCGAGGAGTCTTGTTCTTATATCGTTCGTTTTTCTTCCCTGTAATTGGATGTTTGTTGGGTTAAATATAGTTCCCGAGATAGAAGAACCAATAAAACTGTTTTGAAGTTTTAAAAAAAGTCCCCCTTGTGTCACTTTCTTAGTTCCCTCTTCTTGTGGTAAAACAATTCTGCTGTTACAACGCCAATAATCATGCTAGCTCATGTTCATAAGGGGAATTGGGTGTACTTTTTCGTGAAAGAAAATGTGCATTAATTTTTAGCATAGTTAGTATACAATTTAATCATGCCAAAGGTGGATAGAAATGGTAACATTTTGAAACACATGGGGGATTTTGGAACATATGGGGATTTAATCATCCCAAATTCATCAAGAAGTATGAATTACTAATTTAATCCCACTATAAGATTGAAAATGTTCTATTGTTCTGCTAATATAATTTATATATAGAAAAAGTGTAATTGTTGCTAATTATTACAACGAGGTTTCTAAGTTACTAATTATCGTCCGATCCAAAGGTGGTTTCGCTCCAGCATAAAGAGTTTGTTTTCCTATTTATTTGTAAAATGAGGTTTCTAAGTTACTAATTATGGGTGTGCTATTGCAAATTCAGGACATATTCTTATGTCTAGTTTCCAAATACGCTTGCCCATGTGTTACTAGGTAGTTTTCATGATATAGAGGAAGGGGGAGATGGGAAACCCAAAAATTGGTACCGAATTTTTGAATGCCACAATGTCATTTTTGTGTTCAAGTACACTCTAGCTACTATCATATAGTGTCTCTTGGCTTACGGCCAAATATATCATCCCTGGGTTAACCATTTTAGAAAAACAATATCTTACACACTCAAATGGTTAAATGAACTTACATTTTGGAGACAAAACCAAGTGGGCACTATGATTTGTGTTTTCTTTCTAGATCTGGGTTAGATATGGTGTTACAATTCAATATAATCAGACATCTGACTCTGCTAATAGATTGAGGTTAATCAACTAGAGGAATGCATAGGTGATTACTGATATTACAATGCAATTAATCATGCTAACCCGTATTCAGAAGGGGAGTTGGGTGTATTTCTTTCCTGGAAAAAATGAGTTGGGTGATTTTCTTGAATATATTGTATATTTTTTTTTGGGAAAAGAGGTTTATCCCCGGCTTTTGCATCAATCGATGCGCACAACCATTTTATTAAGCAATGTAACAAGTTCACGACAAGCTCTATAAAGATCATGCGTAACCATTCTCGCGCGGGAGAAGAAAAACAGACACAACCAGCGATAAATAGAAAAAGATGACTAAACACCTATTTTATTAACAGACCGTCGTTCAAACCGATTATAGGCATCCCGTGCAACCGTCTCCCATCGGTTGCACCCAATATCCAAATGCTCCCTGGCCTCCACACTGCTAAGTAACGACCACTTACGGATCCAGGCAGACACCCTGAAGATAACCTGCAAAAAATTGGTAATGTTCTGTCGGCTAAATACGATATCATTCCGACAGTTCCAAATGGCCCAAAGTAAGGCACACACTCCGTCTCGAATACATGCGGCTGTCTTAGGCTCAATCTCATTCAACCAAGACCTAAACAAAGTAGCTAAGTTAACGGGAGGACTAATATTAAAGGACACATGTATTGTACGCCACAATAAATGGCTAGTGGACACTTGAGAAAAAGATGATGAATTGATTCATCCTGATCACAAAAACAACATCGTTTACTACCAAACCAATTACGCTTTGCCAAGTTGTCCTTGGTTAGAATGACTCCCTTGTGAACAAACCAGGTGAAAACCTTAATCTTTAACGGGACTATGATATTCCAAATATGAGCTGACTTCGGGAGGGAACCATTATTAATCAAATCATCCGACGCACTAGATGTAACCAGTCATTCCACCTTTCACCCACGAGTATTCTCCTAAACCGGATATTTAAGGGAGTAGATCCAAGAATTGTACGAACGAACGCCTCTTTATGTTGTACAATATTAAAAAGTCTCTGACGAGGATGGACCTCAGCAAATCCCATGGTTAGGTACCCTGGGTTGATTGAAGGGGAAAGCAGTGCGTAGTTGGTGATCTCGCTGGCTAACAGGAACACGACAATTACCCAGGTTCGGGGCCCTCATGCGGTAAAACCTCTACTCCTGCTCGATTTACTATAGGGAAAAGGTGTGTTACAGTGGTCAATTCAACTTGATGCTCAAGTTGTGAGGTGTTGCGAGATGAGATTGAGATGTTCCTAGGGGTACCCCTTCCCAGCCTTTATATACTAGGTTAGGTCCCGAGGAGCCTGTCTAGGGTTACACGAGGATTCCTATATTACTTGTCTTGCACGCCACGCCATAAACTCCACGTTGGCGTTGGACTTCATGTATGTTCATCCCTCCAGGCTGATGTTGGGCCTTCACGAGGCTTCTAGTGGGTCATCAGTCTTGACATGCACCGGGTGCCCTCACGGAGGGAAGTCGTGGGGGTATTCACTACTAGGAAAATGCCTTATGGTGGCATCCTTTTTTTGCCTTTAGTGGCGCATTTCAAATGCGCCACTAAGGACAAGCCACTAATAAGGCCTTAATAGTGGCGCATTTCAAATGCGCCACCCCTAAGACTCTTATGCGTGGCGCATTTCGAAATGCGCCACCCATAAGCCCTTAGGGGTGGCGCATTCTAAAAAAGCGTCACTATTAAAAAAAATTGAATTTTGAATTTGGATCTGGATAACAAATTTTTTTATTATTTATTTTTTCTTAATATGAGGTTAGTATGCTTAATGCCTAGTCATTATGCTTAATCTCGGGTCAAACTTACCGGAGGGTCACCCATCCTAACACTACTCCAGCCCTAGCACAGTTAACTTCTCAGTTCTATTCAACTCCCACTCCAGCTCACTTAGTAGGCACTTGTTGATATATCTATCATATAAATCCTCTTAAACCATGTTGATGTCTGGGACCTTGTTGATGTTCATGGGTGTGCTAAAATTTTCAACATTTTTTTGAAACTTTCTCGATCGGTCCTCTAGCATATTTTGAACTTTTAAAAAATATTAAAAAAATAATTTTTAATTTTTTAATGGTTCTAGCTAAAATTTTCAATTTTTTTTGAAACTTCCCGATCGGTCCTCTAGCCTATTTTGAAAAAAAATAAAAAAATAAATTAATTTTTTTTAAAATATTTTTTTCCTGTTATTAATTGCGCATTTCATACAAAATGCGCCACTAATAAGTTTTGAATATTTCTCAAATTTTTTTGGCTCTAGATCTTCAAACGCCCGTAACTTTTTTTCTATTAGGTTTTTGAGGATTCTCAAAATGTTCAACGGGGTTCCTCCAGTTGAATTTGGGTATAACTTTTTGAGTAGATGATTTTTCATATAAAAAAACTTTTTAATCGGAGTTCGTATGCAAAAGTTAAACCCATTTTACGGATTCTCGAGAGATTTTGCAAAAAAAATCGAAATTCATGTTTATAAAATTTCTTAATAACTAGACCACATATTTCATGGAAATCTTTTTTTTACATTTCTATAATTTTTTATTTTATTTTAAACTGAAAAGGCGGTCCACGGAGGGGGGGTGTATTTGTGTATTGGGAATTTTTTCCTCACATTTTTAGGTTAGTAGTGGCGCATATGCAAGATGCGCCACCCCTAAGAGCTTATGGGTGGCGCATTCTGAATGCGCCTCTAATAATTTCTTAGGGGTGACGCATTTCCAAAATGCGCCACCCATAAGCTCTTAGGGGCGACGCATTTCCAAAATGCGTCACCTATAAGGTTCTTAGGGGTGGCACATTTTTTAAAATGCGCCACCTATAAGAGCTCATAGGTGACGCAGTTTTTACCCGTGCGCCACCCCTTACAACATAGTGGCGCATTACATATAAAATGCGCCACTAATAAGGTTTCCATGTATAGCTATTTCTCTAGTAGTGATTGCCTCGTTAGTCTCGGATACTGCAAGGCTAACGGTCTCTCACCCAACCAAGTATCCTCCCAGAATCTCGTAGTATTACCATTTCCAACGATAAAGTTACTCCTAGAAGGCTACCTTTGCTCGCATTAGGCCCTTCCAAAAAGGAGAATCATGCGATTGTGCCTTAACCTGAGAAAGAGTTTTAGAGTGTAGATACTTGTTTCGCAATAACTGTAACCACACCCTTTCCTCCTTAACGGAAATCCTATAGAGCCATTTACTGAGTAGACATATGTTTTTAACTTGGAGATTCTCAAATCCCCAATCCTCCCTGGTCCTTCGGTCTACAAAGAATGTCCCACTTAGCAAGTCTATACTTAGATTTATTCTCATCACTCCGTCAAAAGAACGTGATCTATAGAAATCCAACATTTTTCGTACTTCCGCTGGTACTTCAAAGAAGGATAATAGGAACATCGGCATGCTTATAAGCACGAAATCTATAATGTATAATACCTAAATAATTCATCCCGACTAACCTATTTATCTTGACATGCAAGCTATCCACATCATCAAGTATGTCCACCATGTAAAAACTCTTCCACTAACTCTTCATGCACATGCTCTCATCAACTTTGCAAGCACATGCAACCTATCACAAATAAATAATAACTTTTTATGCACTCAACTTCATAATTTATAACCAACTTTTTTTTACAGAAAAACAAATTATGAGTTACATCACATTTTATTTTTCTATATGACATTTTTTATAAATACACATCCATAATTTCTATCATTGTTTTAGGTTTAGTCAAGGATGGGCACGTCTTCACTGTCTCTACTCATTCTTGTTTTTGTCTTATATCAACTCACCGATATATTGTCAAGTAACTAAATTAACAAAACAAAAATCAAACCCATTTTAGATTTTTTGTTTCATCAAAATTTCTTTGATTGTTTACTTTAAACAATATTTCTTTCAACAAAAGAATTTATAATCAAATTGTAATATGTTTCATTAATTTTCACATGTTTTAAAACAACAAATTCTATTCTTAACAGTTCCCCAAGCAACGTGCGGGGTATCATCTAGTTAATAAGAATTAGCCGACGCCCATAAGACATAAGCTTTACTTTCCAACAACTTAACTTTTGTTCAAATCGACCTTCAATGCATATCCATTCCTTGTTTGTTAACTCACGTTGATGGATGAGGATACCAAGATAGCTAAACGGGAGTGAACCAAGTTCACAACAAAACTAGTGTTTATAATTATTGTGAACATCTTTGGTGCGTCTAAAGCAGGTAAGTTCACTTTTATGAAAGTTGATTTTTAGACCAGAAAGTTGTTCATATATCATGTTCCATGAAAATGATGGTATCGTCGGCATATTGTAATATGGACACACCTCCATCAACATGGTGAGGAATGAGGCCACCAACTTTTTCATCATCTTTCACTCTACCAATGAGCACTGCCAACATATCCTCCACAACATTCAATAGGATGGGTGCCATGGGATCACCATGTCTCAGTCCCTTTTGCGTTTGACAATAATGTCCAATATCATCATTAACCTTGATCCCTACGCTACCTCCTTGTACAAATGATTCTACCTGCTTCCTCTAGGCCGCATCGAAACCTTTCATGCGTAGTGCTTGTTGCAGGAATGACCATTTAACTTTATCATAAGGCTTCTCGAAATCCAATTTCATGATAACTCAATCGAGTTTCGTAGAATGAATTTCATGCAAGGTTTCATGAAGTACGACTACTCCCTCTAGAATATGTTGTACATGCATGAAAGCCGTTTGAGTTGGCTGAACCAGAGAATGCACAATTTGTGTAAGGCGATTAGTACCAACTTTGGTAAAAATGTTAAAGCTAAATTTTCATGCCTACGTTGATAGAAATCGTAATATTTAAATCGTGGGGGTTTTATTTGGTTCATTTTTCATGTAAGGGAGCAATATATATGACGAGGATCTGCCTCGGCAATTCCCATGGTTAGGAACCCTGGGTTTAGATCGTAGAGAGGAGGTGCAGGTCGCCGATACTCGTCGACTAACAGGAGCAAACAGAAATTATGATCAAAAGTGTATGAAAGTGTATCAAAAGCATAGAAATATCACCCAAACACATGCATGGAGCAAACAGAAATTATAGATACGTTTGGGAAGTATAAACATCCCCAATCTTAATTCATGCTCGTCCTCGAGTAGATAAATGATAACAAGCATAATTTCTGTGGTGACATGCTACCAAACATATAAGAACTTTTAAGTAAAGCAATCAAGACATGTAATTCAATTCAAGTCATAACAGACAAGAGTCTATATTAGCATTGAAACAAGCAACATAAGAACATAAAGTTGCAAGAGCTCTCGCTGTCCGTGAGTCAAATGTATCCAAATGGTGTTTGCGTGCAAGAAGTGCGGGGTGGGAATACGAGAGAAAAACATAGTATTTTTTTGTTTGAGAACTCAATCTACTAAATTTTCACACTTAGTCTTCTTTGGAATCTTATCTTGACTCGTCCCCAGACCACTGACCAGGTACAAGTCAAACTGATCCACTCCCATTCGATATTTTGAGCACTCATGCAATGGGTGAGCGTAAGCAAGAAAATTGACACTTAGGATGGCAAAGAGAGAGAGATGGTGGAGGAGGAAGACAAAAAGGTGTGAAAGGCACACATCAATGAGGACAATCATAGGCGAGAGAAAGCCAAATGATAGATATGATGTGAGGGGTAGGATTGCCATGCAACGAATGCACATATGGGCTATGGAAAGCTCTCCAATGGAACTAGTGGGGGTGCGTCCAACTTTCTTTCTCAAGAAGACCTAGAGCTCATTTGAGGAGGCTCATCATTGGAATATACAAGCCAAGTTCTATAGTGTGAAGGTTCCCACATAGCTATATGCATATATGATCATCTCTATGGTTTACAAGGTATAAGAGGGAGTACGAGTGTGGATCTCTCAAAAGGAATATTAGTGTTGCCCCCTTCTCTCTTTTTATTTCCTTTTTCTTTTTTCTATTTTTTCTATTTTTTGGTGGCCTCCATGTCTCTTTCTATTTATCTCTCATTTGTCCTCTTTGGGATCTTTTAATTTTGTCCTCTTTGGGATATTTTCCACACTAGGGGCAACACTCTATTTTACAAGAAGTATAGAAGATCTTTCACACTTTACAAAAGTACTCAGCATAAAGAAGATGAAGCTATCATGATGTATGCAAATGTATGCCTCTGCGAGTGTAGCAGGAACATAAATGACATGAAGATCAAGTCATGAGAAGGTGGATGTTGCATGGCAATATATCTCGGAAAGTCTATGGAAATACCTTGATAGGTATGGTGGCTGTTTTGAGGAAGGATATAAGGAGGTTTATGATGACAGAGCGTATCATGCAAGGGTCTGGATGCACCACCGAGGTAGGCGCCAAGTCTCCGAGTGAGAAAAGGCAACGCACGGTACCGAAGAGGCTAGCAAATATGAGGAGGTGGAAGTTTCAACTTTCGAATACTTACATTAGTCCGAAGACTCATGCACTTATTATCGGTAACGCTCAATCTAATCAGGAGGTTCACAAAGAGACAAGTACCCCGAAGAGGAGTGTATGGAGGTCTGGTTATCCTTGCGCATCCTCGACTCATGGTACGTGAGTGTACTCTAATATCCGATCCCTTCAAGGATTAGTGATCCATCTAGTAGCTAGAGTTCTCAACTAGTTTTTGTAGTTTTTGAAAATAAACACGGATTTCCAGAAATATGACATGTATCACAAATAGGCTAGAGCGCATGACACCAAAAGTTTAAACATTACTCACAACAATACCTCAAAACTATTGCAAGTTACTACTACAATTGAATAGCAACCTCAATTACGTACTTTCAGTCAAGACACACAACTCAGTGCAACAAGCCAACTCTCTAAACAAGATAAACATGAAAACTCAAGAGAGTTCTAGAAACAAACTAAACAAAAGCTCTTAAAAAGATAAGCATGAAAACTAAGAGCTAAACATGACAGCAGATATGAAAAGATAAAGAACACACAACAAAAGAAAGATAAGCATGAAAATTGTTCTAGTTTAAAGTGGAGAGTGTTTCTCTCCCACACAAAAAAATCTGGATTCTAACTTGTTATGAACAGAAAACAAAGCTAAAGAAAACTCAAAAGTAAAGAGCAAGACGCTCCAAGCATAGCACATAATGCATGAAGTGATAAAAATATAGTGGAACGAAGGACGAACTGATAATTGTTGATGAAGAAGGGGATGCACGGGGCATCCCCAAGCTTAGACGCATGAGTCTCCTTGAATATTTATTGTGGGTGCATGGGGGAATCCCCAAGCTTGAGTGTTTGACACTCCCGGATCTTCTTTCATCATCTTCCGTCGCACACTTGAAAAATCCCTTCATACATAACTCATTATAAGATGATTAGAGAGGTTAGTACCCATAATAAAAAAAATTGCCCCTACTGGAAATAAAGATTTTCTTGAAGGGCTAATGTTTCTCAAGATTGTCAAAAACAATTTTCAAAGAAAAAGCTAGCGCAAAACTTGCAAAACTGAGGAAAGGCAAAACGTGACAGAATCTGTGAAAAACATACCAGCAGGTAGTAAATAATTTTCTTGGGGTACTTATGCAACTCAAATAAAAATAACTCAGGACAGACGCCCGAAAGGTAATTGTATAGAGCATGCTTTTAAAAAAAATTCAAATAAAAAATATGATCTGGTGATTTATCGTGAATTTTTCCGTCCAAGGACAGAATCTGTTTTCTGGACAGCACGTCACAACTTTTGAACTTTCTTGCAATCAGAGGCTAAACTTGGCACAAAGCTTGAAAATAAAGATACAATGATGTTGCTACAGTAGTAACAATCATCAAGACCACTAAAAACAGAAGTAAAAACATCTTGGGTTGCCTCCCAACAAGCGCTTTCTTTTACACCTTTGAGCTAGGCATGAAGATTATAAAAGATGCTCTCACAAGAATAAGAATTGAAGCAAAAGAGAATATCAAGAAGCAAATATGAAACATATTTAAGCCTAACCCACTTCCTATGCATGGGAAACTTATAAGAAAATAAATCATGAAAGCACAAAGTAACAAGCATAGGAAGGTAAAAAGAGAACAACTTGAAAACTTTCATCAAAAAGGGAGGTGTTTTTGTAACATGAAAGTTTCTATGACCAAACTTTCCTCCCTCAAAATAATTTTCAGTACTATCATGAACAACATCAAGAATATAACTATCACATAAATCATGTTGTTCATGACCTACAAGCACACGTGTATAGTTTTCAACACCGTCTTTAGGATCATAAGATAAATGCAACCCGTCACATTGAGCCTTGATAAGAACAATATTCTTTGGAATATGAGTTGGAGATTTCAAAAGGATAATAGGGCAATCAAGTGTGGGTGCAATAGCAACAATTTCATTCTTAACATGAGGAACTATAGCAATTTCATCTCCACAAGCATCATTCATAATGGCGTTATGCCCACAAGTATAGAAGGCATCAACTTCATCAAAAAGGGATATTTCAAAAGAATACATAGGATCATAACACTCATATAAGGTAAGAGCAAAAGAGTTACTCTCATTAGAAGGTAGACATGGATGGCTCCATTCTTCCTCCTTTTGTTCGTCACTCTCCTCCTCTTTTTCATCCAAGGAGCTTTTAGGTTCAGCAATTTCTTCTTCCATAGAGTCCTACAAAACATTAGTCTCTTCCTTTGGGGGAGATATTCTCTCAAGATGATCAGTAATATAGTAATTTGCAACGTAATTTTCAAAGCAATAGTTAAGTATAGCAAGACTCTCAGATTTGTAAGGGGCATCATCAAAGTTTTTAAGAAGAGAAGTAATTTCGTAAGCGCCCTTAAATGCAACAAATTCTTCTATTTGCTCCGCATCATAAAAATCGTAATTTCTCTTAGCATAAGAAGCTAAGGTTTCATCATCATTGTACTTACATTGGAAAGCAAGGTGTTTATGCCTCATAAAGCAACAAGATCCATCCCTGCAAAAAGGTATATTATTTATTGAGTACAAGTTTCTAGCATACTAATACAACTCATGTATTTGTTTCCGTAAATGTATCCCCTTTTGAGACAAGCGGTGTTCCTTGTAATATTCTTGGTGATCCTTAGTGAATCCTCCATGCCAATAGGATCTGGTTTCAAAGAATGTTAGGCATTGGTGGCAAGCAAGGAACTAGACATATTTTTTTTTGGGTTTTTGGTAAAAGACACAAAAGCAAGAACTCAAAGGTAAACTAACAAGACTAAAAAGCAAAGAAAAAAAATAGTGTGAAACTCCACTATCTTGAAGAGCGGAGTCCTGATACGTCCCAAACGTATCTATAATTTTTTCTTGTTCCATGCATGTTTTGTGTGATATTACTACAATCTAGATACAGTTTCATACACTTTTGATCATATTTGGACTAACTTATTAACTCAGTGCACCACAGTGCCAGTTCCTGTTTTCTGCTGCTTTTCTATTTCAGCTTCCCCCCATATTAAAAGTGATCTAAAAATTCGGGAAAAATCAGATAAAAAATCAGCGCAACGGAAGCTTCTGGAGTCCCGAAGGAGGACCAGAGGGGACCCACCAGGGCCCCAGGCGTCCACCTGGCGCGGCCTAGGGCTTGGTCGCGCCAGGGGGGCGCCTGGACCCCTGGAGGCCCCTTGGCTACCCCTCTTCGCCTATATATTCTCCGTGACGCGAAACCTCCGAGGAAAGAACCCTTTTTCGCGATCTCGCCTCTGTTCCGCCGCCGTCGCGCTTCCAAGATCGGGAGCGCCAGCAATCCCCTTCCCGGCACCCTGCCGGAGGGAGGTTTGACCTTCGGGAGCTTCCCCTCCACCATGGACGCTTCCCGGATGATCCGTGAGTAGTTTACTTTGGACCTTGGGTCCGTGATCACTAGCTATGTGATGTTCTCCTCCCCTCTTCATTCTTCATGGTTTGGACCTCGTGAGTTGCCCTACATGATCGATGCACATATGTAATTTTCTGCTGTTGCTATGCTGAGTTTGCTGGGATCTGATGGATGATGAAACTATGTTCAGTTTGTGGTTGAGTAATATATTTGGTTCTTATCTTTGATATTGTGTTCCTAAGTAATTCTTGCATGTTCTCCGTTTTTGTTTATTGCTTTGGCCAAGTAGTAGGTACTGACTCCAAGAGGGAACGTTATGCTCGATTGTGGGTTCATGCATGCCCCCTGATGACACGCTTGAGTGACAAAAACATGAGTCTAGGGGATGTGTTGTTTCCACAAGGGGGAAAACAATGGTGCTTGTAACCGCGGTTGCAAGGATTGTTTACTTTATGCAAAGTGCTTTTTAATGCAGTTGTCTGTTGCTTTGGGTTTACACTTTGGGCGGGGCTCGCAACTTAATATCAGCGAGATGTTCTGGATAGATATCTCAAGGTGGATGATTAGTAGTAGATGCAGTTGGATTTCGGTCTACTTATTTTGGCGTACCGCCCATGCTTTTGAGCCTCGTCCTTTCTTTGTAGCATAGTTAGCATTGCGGTGCGTTTATAATCCTGTCAATTGCCCAGCTGTGATTTGTTTACATCGCATAGCAGTTTTATCGTCTTTTGGGAGAGAGACATCACTAGTGAACATCACGGTACCCCGATCCATATTCTCATCACTGTTTACACGCTCTTTTATTTTCCTGCTTTTACTTTCTAGCTGCTATCATTATTATCTTTTATTTGTTGCGTTGATCCTTTGTGAACAGCAAGGCCGGAGAGATTGACAACCTCTCTGTACTCGTTGGGAAGCAAATTTATTTGTGGCGTGTGCAGGTCCAGGCGAAGCAAGTGGTTCGGCGTCTGATACGTCCAAAACGTATCTATAATTTCTGCTTGCTCCATGCATGTTTTGTGTGATATTGCTATGCTTTTGATACACTTTCATATCTTTTTATAACATATTTTGGAACTAACCTATTAATGGTTGCAAGAGTGCACAAGTTCTTGTTTTTGTACTTTATGTTTAGGAATTACTTGGATAAAGGAAAAATCACAAAAAGAAGCCTTGTAGGAGTTGGACTCTAACTCTCCCGAAATCTGTCCCCACCAGATAGGTTTTAAAGATCGCCTCGGAAACGTTAGAAGACGGCCTAAAACGGAAAAACTTAAAACTACTAAGTTGTAGGGAACAAAATTCTGATGGATCTAGACATAAAACTCGGCCCAATCGGAGTCCGGATGCTCCCTCTGGCCCCGAAATACCTAACATGTAATCTGGATGACGGGAATCCGAGAGTCTATATAAAGAGAGGAAACCTAAGTCAAAGGGCACCACGAAATTTCCTCCCCCTTGGCAGCCATCTTGAGGGGGAGATCAATCTCCACAACAGCACCATCTCTAAGGAAGAAGAAGGAGGCCAAGGGCCGTGGCCACCACTGTGGTCGTGGGCGTCGCCGTCGCCGTCGCCGCCGCCTCCGCCGTCTCCTTCATCTCCTTCGGGCTGCACCTCTCCATCAACAACTCTCTCTCTCCCATGTCCATGTGTGAGTAGTTTCTCCTCGGGGCTAAGGTTTCTACCAGTAGCTATGTGGTCAATTCTCTCTCCCATGAAGTGATCATAGGCTATGTTAATCTATGGTGATCCCATGATATTTCCCCTTCTCTATGTATTGGATTGATGTACTCACTTGATCTTATCTAGTATAATCCCCGAGACCATGGTGACAGCGGTCTATTGGACATGGGTTAGAAGAATATTTTCATGAGTGATTTCCTCTTTTGTGTGTTGATTGAAGATTGAGAGTCTCTTGGTGCTTGTCTTTGACTATCCTTGAGATATGTTGTGGTGATTGTGGTACTCTCTTTGGATGGCCGCGTTGACATTGGGAAATCCATAGATTGAGAACTATGAACTTTGAGGTGTGATTTTGTAGCCCTACATAATTCTTGTCCTCTCTTGAGCACAAAGGAATGACCTCCAAGTGCGTATCCATTGCATGTTTTATGGGAAATATCATGTGATTAGACTATGTTAATGTTGTTGGGAGTTTCCACTAGTGAAAATTTGAAGCCTAGGCCTTATTTTCACCATTGTTACACCGTTTGTGCTCACTTTTGTCACATGCTTGCTTGCTGCACTTTTTATTACAGATTTATATTACCCTTCTTTGCCACACCTATCACCCATATTTTACCATCTCTTCGTGCACCTATACAACTACTAGTTGTATTAGGTTTGTTGGGGACACAAGAGACTTCTTGTATCTTAATTGCAGGTTTGATTGAGAGAGACCATCTTCAACCTCTACTTCCCTGAGTTCGATAAACCTTAGGTCATCCACTTGAGGGAAATTGTTGCTGTTCTACAAACCTCTGCACTTGGAGGCCCAACATAGTCTACAAGAATAGAAGCGTGCGTAGACATCAGCGCCTCACTTGACAAACCACCTATTTATCATTATTGGAGTCCTACGAGAGACAATATTAAAACCTCGGTATCTTCACCGAGGGAAATTTGCCGCTACACTACATCTAACCTTCCACTTGGGGTAACCAACGAGGATAGAGTATCAATCAAATTTCTGGCGCCGTTGCTGGGGACTCGGAGTGCTAAGATAGGGGAGTTGCACACTATCTTTTACCTTTGCTTTTTAGTCTTTTTAGTTTACCTTTCAGTTTTTATCTTTGTGTCCTATCTCAAAAATCACACACAAAAATTTATGTTGCTAGTAGCTGTCATTATGTCTGGTCCTTTTGCCTTTGTTGAGATAGAGGTTCTCACCTTTAAACAAAAAGGTGGTGAAAGTTTAAAAGATGCTTGGTATAGAATTAATGATTCTCATAAAAGAGCCACCAAGAAGCAATCCACTACTATCCTGCTTAGAAATTTTTATGTTGGGATTACTCCTTGGAAAAGGTTCATTCTAGATACTGCTATCAATGGTAATTTCCTAGAAGCCCCAATTTGGGAATCTCTTAATGTTATTGAAAATCTTGTTGGAAATCTCCCTGTTGCTAGCATTCAAGAGGATATCACTCTAGTTCACATTATGAAAAAACTCAAAAAGATAGAACTAGAAACACCAAGCATAAGTAGGATAAATGAGTTGGATAGCAAGATTCAAGGGAATTTGAATAGACTTGATAGCTCCATGCACAAAATTATCAAAACTTTGGAGACCATCAAATTCCATGATTTGGATTCTTCTAGGATAGATAAGATTGAGGAAATCATTAATACGTTGGGAAATACTTTCTCCTCAATCGAACCAAACAAGGTAGAGACTCCGGCAAGAAAGGAACCTAAGTTCAATTATGTCCCTAAGGTTCCTCGACCCAAAAAAAATCCACCCGTTGCCGAAGGAGTTGAAACCGTGAAAACTTTGGAAGAAATACCCCTCTTGGATAAATTTATAAATGAAACTCCCATTAATTTTCCGCCTTTTGGTTTCATCCCTAGAAGTATCTTCATTAGGCCTTTATTTGAAAGACCTCTTAAGACTAGTTGTACAATTGAAGAGCTTTTTGATGATCTTGATGATGGTTCGATTGATACAAGTTGATTTTCTCTTTACGCCTAGCTTAAAGGCGTAAAAGAAAGTGTTGGGAGGCAACCCAAGATGTTTTTACTTCTGTTTTTAGTGGTCTTGATGATTGTTACTACTGTAGCAACATCATTGTATCTTTATTTTCAAGCTTTGTGCCAAGTTCAAGCCTCTTATGATAAGGGAAACAAAAATTGTGACATGTTGTCTAGAAAACAGATTCTGTCTGCTTGACGGAAAAAATCAAAACAAATCACAAGTTCATATTTTTGAGCTGAATTTTTTACAAAGAATGCTCTATAAAATTGTGAAACTTCCATATGTTGTGAGTTTTTTTATTTGAGTTGCATAAGTACCCCGAAAAATTATTTACTACCTGTTGTTCAGTTTTTCACAGATTCTGCCACGTGTTGCCTTTCCTTACTTTTGCAAACCTTAAGCTTGCTTTTTATTTGAAAAAACCTTTTGGAAATCTTGAGAAACAGTAGCTCTTCAAGAATATCTTTATTTACAGTGGAGAAAAATTATTTTATTAAGGGCACTAACCTCTCTAATCAGCTTATGATGAGTTATTTATGAAGGGAGTTTTCAAGTGTGCGAGGGAAGATGATGAAAGAAGATCCGGGAGTGTCAAACACTCAATGTTGGGGATGCCCACATGCATCCCCAATAAATATTCAAGGAGACTCAAGCGTCTAAGCTTGGGGATGCCCCCATGCATCCCATTCTCCATCAACAATCATCAGTTTGTCCTTCGTCTCACTATATTTTTATCACTTCATGCGTTATGTGTTGTGCTTGGAGCGTCTCGCTCTTAGGTTTACTTTTTAGTTTTCATTGGTTTTGCTTGTTGTTCATAACAAGATAGACCCCATCTTACTTTGTGTTATGCTCTTTGTGATGTTGGAGCAAGTACCTCTGTTATGCCCAAAAGAATGTATGATATGCTTGAATTGAAACCTTTTGATCCCTGGTCTTTTGGTGTTCGTCTTGTTGATTCTTCCGTAAAGAATCCTTTGGGGAAGATCGACGATGTTCTTATCGTTGTCAATCACAATTATGTTCCCGTTGATTTCACTATTATGGACATTGAATGTGAACCTTCTTGTCCAATTATTTTGGGACGTCCTTTTCTTCGCACCGTGGGTGTGATACGGTGAGGATAGTTCTCACTCCTCGTTGGTTACCCCAAGTGGAAGGTGAGATGTAGCGTAGCAGCAAATTTTCCTTAGCGAAGATGCTAAGGTTGTGTATCGAACCAGTAGGACTCGCAGAGATACAAGAAGGTGGTAAAGTGAACAATGGCGCCGTTCACAACCGAGGGTTGCTAACTTCACCTGGACCTGCAAACAGATACAACTAACTTTGCTCCCAACTAGTACAGAGGAGTTGTCAATTCCTCCGGCCTTGCTATTTACAAAGGATTAACGCAAAAGATAATGATAGTGATAGCAACTGAAAAGTAAACTAAGGATGTAAACAGTGATATGGATATGGACCGGGGTCCCGTGATTTTCACTAGTGATGTCTCTCTCCCAAAAGACGATAAAAGTGCTAGCGAGGTAAGCAAATCACAGTTGGGAAATTGACAGGATTATGAAGGCACCGCAATGCTAACTATGCTGCAAAGAAAGGAAGGGCTCGAAAGCAATGGGCAGTACGCCAAGGTAAGTAGACCGAAATCCATCTGCATCTACTACGAATCATCCACCTTGAGATATCTATCCAGAACATCTCGCTGGTATTAAGTTGCGAATCCCACCCAAAGTGTAAATCCAAAGCAACAGACAACTGCATTAAAAGAACTTTGCGTAAAGTAAAAAATCCTTGCATCCACGGATACAAGCACCTTTGTTTTATCCCTGGTGGCAACAGCACATCCCCTAGTCTCATGTTTCTGTCACTCAAGCTTGACATCAAGGGGCTGAACCCACAATCAAGCATAACGCTCCCTCTTGGAGTTGCAACAAATCACTTGGCCAAAGTAAAATACGGCAAATGAGAAATGCAAGAATTTACTCAAGAACAAAATATAAAAGAGAAGAACCAAATATATTACTCATCACAATCTGAACATAGTCTCATAATCCATCAGATCCCAACAAACTCAGCATAGCAACAACAGAAAATTACAAAGGTGCCTCGATCATGTGAGGCAGCTCACGAGGTCTCGAAAGTGGAGGCACAAAGAGGGGAGAGATAGATCACATAGCTACTAGTCACGGACCCATGGTCCAAGGGAAACTACTCACGGTACATACGGGAGGCGTTCATGGCTATGGATGGTCTCCTGGAGGGGGTAGCTTCTCCCGGCAGGGTGCCGGAGAAGCTTCTCCAGGAAGCCCCGATCTAGAAACGGCGATGGTGGCGGTACAGAGGCGAGATCGCGAAAAAAGAGTTCCTCTCAAGGGTTTCCGTCACGGGGGGTAAATATAGGCGAAGGGGGCACCGAGAGGGGCCGCAGGGCAGCCAAGAGGATCCCTGGCGCGGCCTAGGGTGGGGCCGCGCCAGGGACCCTTCTGGAGTCCCTGTGGTGGCCCCCCCTTCCCTCCTTTGGTGTTTCCGGAAGCTTCCGTGTCGCTGATTTTTTATCTGATTTTTCCGGATTTTTTGGAGCACTTTTAATGGCCGGAAAACCTGAAATACAAAAACAGCAGAAAACAGCAACTGGCAGCTGGGTGCACTGGGTTAATAGATTAGTCCAAATATGCTCAAAAGTGTATGAAAGTTCAAGCAAAATCATGGCAAACTCAAACAAAACATGCATGGAGCAAGCAGAAATTATAGATACGTTTGGGACGTATCAACATCCCCAAGCTTAATTCCTGCTCGTCCTCGAGTAGGTAAATGATAACAAGCATAATTTCTGTGGTGACATGCCACACAACCATAAAAGGACTTTTAAGTAAAGCAATCAAAGCATGCAATTCAATTCAAGTCTTAACAAGCAAGAGTCTATATTAGCATTGACACAAGCAACAAAAGAACAAAAGGTGCAAGAGCTCTCGCTGTTCGTGACTCGAATGTCTCCAGATGGTGTTTGCGTGCAAGCAGGGGATACGGAAATACGAGATAAAAAAGTAATTGTTGAGAACAACTATCTACTAAAGTTTCACACTTGGTCTCCTTTGGATTCTTATCTTTACTCGTCCCCACACCACTAGCCAGGTACAAGTCAAACTGATCCACTCCCTTTCGATATTTTGAGCACTCATGCAATGGATGAGCGTGAGCAAGAAAGTTGACACCTAAAAGGTGAAACAGAAAGAAGGTGGAGGAGGAAGACAAAAAGGTGTAAAAGGCTCACATCAATGAGGACAATCATAGGCGAGAGAAGGCCATATGATAGATATGATTTGAGGAGTAGGGATTGCCATACAACGGATGCACATGTAAGCTAAAAGCTCTCCAAGGGAACTAGTGGGGGTGCATCTAACTTGCTTGCTCAAGAAGACCTAGAGCTCGTTTGAGGAGGCTCATCATTGGAATATACAAGCCAAGTTCTATAGTGTGAAGGTCCCCACATAGCTATATGCATGATGATGATATCTATGGAGTACAAGGGATAGAGGATGAAGTACTAGTGTGGATCTCTCAAAAGGAATATTAGTGTTCCCCCTTCTCTCTTTTTATTTTTCTTTTTCTCTTTTTTCTATTTTTTTGTATTTTTTGGTGGCCTCAATGGCTCTTTCTATTTAACTCTCATTTGTCCTCTTTGGGATCTTTTGATTTTGTCCTCTTTGGGATCTTTTCCTCACTTTAGGGGCAACACTCTATATTTTACAAGAATATAGGAGATCTGTCACACTTTACAAAGGTACTCACATAAAGAAGATATAACTATCATGATGCAAAGGTATGATATGAGGATCAAGTCATGAGAAGGTGGATG
Source organism: Bromus sterilis (assembly GCA_950022295.1). Taxonomy (NCBI): domain Eukaryota; kingdom Viridiplantae; phylum Streptophyta; class Magnoliopsida; order Poales; family Poaceae; genus Bromus; species Bromus sterilis. The sequence goes on from OX465596.1 coordinate 16,606,436, forward strand.
TTGCATGGAAATGTATCTCGGAAAGGCTATGGAAATGCCTTGTAGGTGGGTATGGTGGCTGTTTTGAGGAAAGATATAAGGAGGCTTATGATGACAGAGCGTATCGTGCCAAGGGTTTGGATGCACCGGCGAAGTATGCGCCAACTCTCGAGTTGAGAAAGGGCAATGCACGGTACCGAAGAGGCTAGAAAAAGTATAGGTGGGTGGAAGTGTCAACTTTCGAATACTCACATTAGTCCCAAGAACTCATGCACTTATTATCGGTAACTCTCAATCTAATCAGGAGGTTCACAAAGAGACAAGTACCCCGAGGAGGAGTGTATGGGGATTTGGTTATCCTTGCGCATCCTCGACTCATGGTACGTGAGTGTACTCTAATATTCGAACCATCCAGAGGTTAGTGATCCATCTAGTAGCTAGAGTTCTCAACAGGGGTTTTTGGTTTTCGAAAAACACACGGATTGCCCAAAATACGACATCTATTACTAATAGGCTCGAGCTCTTGACACCAAAAGTTCAAAGATTACTCTAGTCAATACCTCAAAACTATTGCAAGTTACTACTACAAAGAGAAAAGCAACTTCAACTACCTACTTCTAGTCAAGACACAAAACTCAGTGCAACAGGCAAACTCTCTAACAAGATAAAACATGCAACCTATAGAAAGTTCAACCTAAAACAAAAGAAAATCTCTAGAAAAAACTAAAGCACTACAACTAAACAGAGCAGCAGCTAAGAAAAGAAAAAGAACAACTCACAGCTAAAAGAATAAGCAAGCAAATCCTATGAGGAGTTCTAATTCAAGCGGAGCGTGTAACTCTCCCACACAAAAGAGTAAGTAAGCTGGGATCTAACTTGTTACTACAGCAAACAAAGCAAAAGAAAACTAAAAACAAAACCTAAGAGCGAGACACTCCAAGAATAGCACATAACGCATGAAGTGATAAAAATATAGTGCAACGAGAGACGAACTGATAATTGTTGATGAAGAAGGGGATGCACGGGGGCATCCCCAAGCTTAGACGCTTGAGTCTCCTTGAATATTTATTGGGGTGCACATGGGCATCCCAAAGCTTGAGCGTTTGACACTCCAAGGTCTTCTTTCATCATCTTCCATCGCACACTTGAAAACTCCCTTCATACATAACTCATTGTAGACTGATTAGAGAGGTTAGTACCCTATTAAAATAATTTTTTCTCCACTGGAAATAAAGATAAACTTGAAGAGATACTGTTTCCCAAGATTTCCAAAAGGTTTTTGCAAAGAAAAAGCAAACTTAAGGTTTGCAAAAGTAGAGAGAGACAAAACAAGGCAGAATCTGTGAAAAACAGAACAGCAGATAGAAACGAATTTTTTAGCGGTACTTCTGCAACTAAATTCAAAAAACTCTGAACATACGGAAGTTTAGTCATTGTATAGAGCATTCTGTGTAAAAATTTCAGCTCAAAAATATGAACTGGGATTTTTACATGATTTTTCTAGTCACAAGGACAGAATCTGTTTTCTGGACAGCATGTCACAACTTTTACTTCCCTTGCCGTATGAGGCTATAAAAGGCACAAAGCTTAAAAAGTAAGGATACAATGATGTTGCCATAGTAGTAACAATCATCAAGACCACTAAGAACAGAAGAAAAGGAAAAATAAAAACCTAAATTCGTTGCGGGCTGCCTCCCGAAAGCGCTTCTTTAGAGCCATTAGCTAGGCTGAAAGATTATAGAAGATGCTCTCACAAGAATAAGAATTTTGAAGCAAAAGAGAGAATCAAGAAGCAAATATGAAACACATTTAAGCCTAACCCACTTCCTATGCATAGGCATATTGTAAGAAAATAAATCAAAGAAGCACAAAGTGACATGCATAGGAAGGTCGAAAAAGAACAACTTCAAAACTTTCAACATGAAGAGAGGTGTTTTAGTAATATGGAAGTTTCTACAACCAAACTTCCCTCTCTCGAAATAATTTTCAGTAGTATCATGAACAACATCAAGAATATAACTATCACATAAATCATGTTGTTCATGACCTACAAGCACACGTGTACAGTTTTCAACACGGTCTTTAGGATTATAAGATAAATGCAACCCGTCACATTGACATTTAATAAGGAAAAAACTCTCTGGAATATTTGGAGATTTCAAAAGGATAATAGGAAAATCAAGTGTGGGTGCAATAGCAACAATTTCATTCCTAACATGAGGAATTATAGAAAGTTCATCTCCGTAAGCATCATCCATAGTGGCATCACGGCCATAAGCATAGAAGGTATCAACTTCATCAAAAAGGGATATTTCAAAAGAATCCATGGGATCATAACACTCATATGAGGTAAGAGTCAAAGAGTTACTCTCATTAGAAGGTAGACGTGGATGACTGCACTCTTCCTTCTTTTGTTCGTCACTCTCCTCCTCTTTTTCATCCAAGGAGCTTTCAGGTTCAACAATTTCTTCTTCCATAGAGTCCTGCAAATCATTAGTCTCTTCTTTTGGGGGAGAGATTCTCTCAAGATGATCAGTAATATAATAATTTGCATCATAATTTTCCAAACAATAGTTAAGTATAGCAAGACTCTCAGATTTGTAAGGGGCATCATCAATATTTTTAAGAAAAGAAGTAATTTCATAGGCACCCTTGTAAGAAACAAATTCTTCTATTTCCTCTCCATCATAAAAATCATAGCTTCTCTTAGAATAGGAAGCTAAGGTTTCATCATCATTGTACTCACATTGGAAAGCAAGGTGTTTGTGCCTCATAAAGCAACAAGATTCATCCCTGTAGAAAGATTTATTATATATTGAGCACAAGTTTCTAGCATACTCATACAACTGGTGTATTTGTTTCCATAAGTGTATCCCTTTTTGAGACAAGCGGTGTTCCTTGTACCACTTTTGTTGATCCTCGGTGAATCCTCCATGCCAATAAGATCTGGTTTCAAAGAAGTCAGACATTGATTGGCAAGTAAGGAACTAGACATACTATATTTTATTTTCTTTAGATTTTTGGTAAAGGACACTAAAGCAAAAACTGAAAGGTAAACTAACAAGACTAAAAAGCAAAGATAAAAGATAGTGTCCAACTCCCCTATCTTGTAGACTGGAATCCCCGACAACGGCGCCAGAAATTGGATTGATACGGTGAGGATAGTTCTCACTCCTCGTTGGATACCCCAAGTGGAACGTGAGATGTAGCGTAGCGGCAAATTTCCCTTAGTGAGGATGCTAAGGTTGAGTATCGAACCAGTAGGACTCGTAGAGATACAAGAAGGTGGTAAAGTGAACAATGGCGCCGTTCACAACCGAGGGTTGCTAACTTCACCTGGACCTGCACATAGATACAAATAACTTTGCTCCCAACGAGTAAAGAGGAGTTGTCAATTCCTCCGGCCTTGCTGTTTACAAATGATTAACGCAAAAGATAATGATAGTGATAGCAACTGAAAAGTAAACTAAGGATGTAAACAGTGATATGGATATGGACTGGGGTCCCATGATTTTCACAAGTGATGTCTCTCTCCCAAAAGACGATAAAAGTGCTAGCGAGGTAAACAAATCACAGTTGGGCAATTGACAGGATTATGAAGGCACCGCAATGCTAACTATGCTGCAAAGAAAGGAAGGGCTCGAAAGCAATGGGCAGTACGCCAAGGTAAGTAGACCGAAATCCATCTGCATCTACTACGAATCATCCACCTTGAGATATCTATCCAGAACATCTCGCTGGTATTAAGTTGCGAATCCCACCCAAAGTGTAAATCCAAAGCAACAGAAAAGTGCATTAAAAGAACTTTGCGTAAAGTAAACCATCCTTGCATCTGCGGATACAAGCACCATTTTTTATCCCTGGTGGCAACAACACATCCCCTAGTCTCATGTTTGTGTCAGTCAAGGTAGACATCAAGGGGCTGAACCCACAATCAAGCATAACTCTCCCTCTTGGAGTTGCAACAAATCACTTGGCCAAAGTAAAATACGGCAACGGAGAACATGCAAGAATTTACTCAAGAACAAAATATAAAAGAGAAGAACCAAATATATTACTCATCAGAATCTGAACATAGTCTCATAATCAATCAGATCCCAACAAACTCAGCATAGCAACAGCAGAAAATTACAAAGGTGACTCGATCATGTGAGGCAGCTAACGAGGTCTCGAAAGTGGAGGCACAAAGAGGGGAGAGATAGATACAATAGCTACTGGTCACGGACCCATGGTCCAAGGGAAACTACTCACGGTACATACGGGAGGCGTCCATGGCTATGGATGGTCTCCCGGAGGGGGTAGCTTCTCCCGGCAGGGTGCCGAAGCAGCTTCTCCAGGTAGCCCCGATCTAGAAACGGCGGTGGCGGCGGTACAGAGGCGAGATCGCGAAAAAGGAGTTCCTCTCAAGGGTTTCCGTCATGGGGGGTAAATATAGGCGAAGGGGGGCACCGAGAGGGGCCACAGGGCATCCAGGAGGCTCCCTGGCGCGGCCTAGGGTGGGGCCGCGCCAAGGACCCTTCTGGAGTCCCTGTGGTGGCCCCCTTCCCTCCTTTGGTGTTTTCGGAAGCTTCCGTGTTGCTGATTTTTTATCTGTTTTTTCCGGATTTTTTGGAGCACTTTTAATGGCCGGAAAACCTGAAATACAAAAACAGCAGAAAACAGCAACTGGCAGCTGGGTGCACTGGGTTAATAGATTAGTCCAAATATGCTCAAAAGTGTATGAAAGTTCAAGCAAAATCATGGCAAAGTCACACAAAACATGCATGGAGCAAGCAAAAATTAAAGATACGTTTGGGACGTATCAGGTTGCTATTATTAATACGAAAGAAGGGAATATAAAATTCCAATTCCCTCTTAAGAAAGAGATGGAACACTTCTCTAGGAAAAATATTAAGTTGCCTTTTGAGTCCGTCACACGGGCAAGTTATTTTCTTGAAAAGACTTGATCTATTCTGCTTTAAGCCTAGCTAATGGCTCTAAAGAAGCGCTTTCGGGAGGCAGCCCGCAACGAATTTAGGTTTTAATTTTTGTTTTTCTTCTGTTTTTAGTGGTCTTGATGATTTTTACTACTGTAGCAACATCATTGTATCTTTACTTTTCAAGCTTTGTGCCTTTTATAGCCTCATACGACAAGGGAAGTGAAAGTTGTGACATGCTGTCCAGAAAACAGATTTTGTCCTCGTGACTAGAAAAATCACAGAAAAATCCCAGTTCATCTTTTTGAGCTGAATTGTTTACACAGCGTGCTCTATACAATTAAGAAACTTTCTTATGTTCTGAGTTTTTTTATTTGAGTTTCAGAAGTACCCCAAAAAAATTCGTTTCTACCTGCTGGTCTGTTTTTCACAGATTCTGTCCTGTTTTGCCTTTTCTTCGTTTTTCAAACCTTAATCTTGCTTTTTCTTTGCAAAAACTTGTTGGCAGTCTTGATAAACAGTATCTCTTCAAGGTTATCTTTATATTCAGTAGAGGAAAATTATTTTAGTTGGGTACTAACCTCTCTAATCAGTCTACAATGAATTATGTATGTAGGGAGTTTTCAAGTGCGCGATGAAAGATGATGAAAGAAAATCTTGGAGTGTCAAACGCTCAAGCTTGGGGATGCCCATGTGCACCCCCAATAAATATTCAAAGAGACTCAAGTGTCTAAGCTTGGGGATGCCCCCGTGCATCCCCTTCTTCATCAACAATTATCAGTTCCTCCCTCGTTGCACTATATTTTTATCACTTCATGCGTTGTGTGCTATACTTGGAGCGTCTCGCTCTTTACTTTTCTAGGTTTGTTTTTGCTTTGTTTGCTGTAGTAACAAGTTAGACCCCAGCTTAATCTTTTGTGTGGGAGATATACACACTCTGCTTGAACTAGAACTCCTCATAGGATTTGCATGCTTATTATTTTAGCTGTGAGTTGTTCTTTTTCTTTTCTTAGTTGCTGCTCTGTTTAGTTGTAGTGCTTTAGTTTTTCTACGAGATTTTCCTTTGTTTTAGGTTGAAGTTTCTATAGGTTGCATGTTTTATCTTGTTAGAGAGTTTTCCTGTTGCACTGAGTTTTGTGTCTTGACTAGAAGTAGGTAGTTGAAGTTGTTATTCTCTTTGTAGTAGTAACTTGCAATAGTTTTGAGGTATTGACTAGAGTAATGTTTGAACTTTTGGTGTCAAGAGCTCGAGCCTATTAGTGATAGATGTCGTATTTTGGGCAATCCGTGTGTTTTAAAAAAACCAAAAACCCCCGTTGAGAACTCTAGCTACTAGATGGATCACTAACCTTTGAAGGGTTCGAATATTAGAGTACACTCACGTACCATGAGTCGAGGATGCGCAAGGATAACCAAACCCCCATACACTCCTCCTCGGGGTACTTGTCTCTTTGTGAACCTCCTGATTAGATTGAGAGTTACTGATAATAAATGCATGAGTTCTTCGGACTAATGTGAGTATTCGAAAGTTGACACTTCCACCCACCTATACTTTTTCTAGCCTCTTCGGTACTATGCATTGCCCTTTATCACCTTGAGAGTTGGCGCATACTTCGTCGGTGCATCCAAACCCTTGGCACGATACGCTCTGTCATCATAAGCCTCCTTATATCTTTCCTCAAAACAGACACCAAACCTACCTACAAGGCATTTCCATAGCCTTTCTGAGATACATTGCCATGCAACATCCATCTTCTCATGACTTGATCTTCATGTCATACATGATACTTGCTTGATCGATGAGTGATGCCCCACAGGCGTAAGGGATCGAGATAGTCTTCGCGGGTAAGCTAATCCAATTTAATGATTCGACACACGGGGAGCCAAAGAGTATTTATAAGCTTTGACAGTTGAGTTGTCAATTCAACCGCACCTGAAATATACTTGCTGGCAACAATAGATAAGTAGTAATGGTGATATGATAGTGATGATAGCAACAACAAAAGTAAATAGCAAAAAGTAACAACTAATAACCAGCAGGATTGAAAACACTTTAGGCTAGGGAGATGGATGGTCGGGCGCTGCATGGATGAGAGTAAACATATAATAGATTCTAATACGGGGCAAGGCACACAGAAGAAACAATAATCATCTAGGCAAATATCAAACAGTATTCATGTATCCCGTAGGTAGTTGTGCGTGCTTGCAATAAGAACTTGCACAACATCTTTTGTCCTACCATCCCGCTACGAACGGGGCCAAAAGGAACTTATGGAGATTAAGGTGCTCCTGTCAAAGAGCACCGGAACAAAGCAATAAACTGAATGGATACATGGAATCCTAAAATCATGGACCATCCCCTTTGGTGTCCCAAGCTGTCACCTTTGGGATCGCCGGTTCCGGACCATAATAGGTGCATACAACTCATAGATAGGATCTAGAACACAAATATATTCATGAAAACACAAAGGGTTCAGATCTGAAAACATGGCACTCGGGACCAAAGTGACAAGCATTAAGAACAAAAAGTTGTAGCAAAGAAGATAAACACCAATCTAGATGATAGGCAACATGCCCCCAACAATCTGACGAACTATTACATGATTAAACTCATCCAATCCCTACCATCCCCTTTGCCTACAGCAGGGAATTACTCACACATGTGAAGAGAAGTCATGGAGTATGGATGGATTGGTGATGGTGATGACGATGGCGACGATCTCCCCTCTCCGGAGGCCAAATCAGCCTCCAGATTAGCCCTCCCGAAGAAGAACAGAGGGTGGCGGTGGCTCCGGGACGGAAACTGGGAAAACGACTTTTGTTCTAGGGTTTCCTCGTCACGTGGATAAATAGGAGCTTCGGTAGGGCACCAGAGGAGGGGGGAGCAGCCCAGGCGGCCTGAGGGCGCGGTCCCACCCCTGGCCGCGCCAGGGGGGCTCCTGGGGCCCCCAGGGCTCCCCTCTGGTCCCACTTCTGGCTCCTGGCTCCATCGGGTGTGTGGATTTTCTGGTATTTTTCTGGGAATTTTCCGGGATGTCTAAAAATCCATTTTCCTGCACACAATAAAACCATACAGGCAGCTCTGCTGAAAACAGCGTTAGTCCGGGTTAGTTACTTCCAAATCATGCAAGAATGAGGGCAAAACAATAGCAAAAGTGTTTGGAAAAGTAGATACGTTTGAGACGTATCAACTCCCCCAAGCTTAGCATATTGCTTGTCCTCAAGCAATTCAGTTCAACGAACTGGACGCGACAAAGAAAACTTTGACAAACTCTTTTACTTCAATAGATGTATATAAGCATGTACTACGAAAAGAGTTTAGCAAGTAATGAAACAATGCTATAAGGACAATGCACGAAGCAATTCTTCTTTCATGTGATCAGTCACAAACAACTAAAAGTAAATAATAAGCTACTGAAAATAAAGACAGGATCACAATGCACATAGCTTGAACATACTTGAGTGGCATTTCGCTAGCCTCCATGAGTGAAGCAAAACATAAATGTAGAAACTCCTCCGGAGTTTTAAAGGTGACTAGAACTCAGTATTTCAGACTAGCAATAACACAAGCATGCAGAAGACAATGTAATACTTTGGGACAATGCATGTTTACACTAAGAATGACAATTATGCTCTCATAGTTGGTGCTTTGAAGAAAGAAGGGGAGACTCTCGAACCGTGGCTTTTGATGGCAAGGTTGAAAACTCGTGAAAGGAAGCAAAGACTAAGCAAGTGCCAGAGCTCTTGGTTTTGAAAACGGAGATAAAACTCTTTTGAGAGGAGTAACTTTCCAGTCAACGGTAAATGGTAAAGGTCTCTCAATATCTCCCATGCCAACCATATATAATGCCTTTTGCTTACACATATTCCCTTATCCATAAATCCTTTGATGGTCTACGGAACCTTTTATTTTGCCTCAAGGATGGAAGGAGGGTATCGTTCCACCTATCATAAGCAGCGTTTGGTCCATTTCACTCCATCATCAAGTATGGGGGAGGTGTAACTCTCATATATATTTTTTCTGTTTGACTAGTTAAAACTTCCGTGAAAATATTTTTGTCATGAAAGATACTGAATTCCCCTCACCGCACCATGAGCTTGTATAGTTACAAAAAGGGAAACTTTTGAATAAATTTCGAGGTGGCACAAGAAAGTCTAAGTTAGGAGTGGCCGGTAAATACCACATATAGGTAGGTATGGTGGACTCAAATGGAACAACTGGGTTTGAAAAAGGAGTTTGTAAGCACAAGCAAAAATCCGCTTGGTGCGAGCGAAGGCTAGCAAAAGACTGGGAAGCGACCAACTAGAGAGCAATAACTGTCATAATCATGTAGAGCGACAAAGCAACATTGAATCGGGCATGAAAGTGATATAACTATTCTGAAACAAAAAGATCATCAAGGCAAAAGTAGACTTTTTAGTCATAAGCATGTGTGAACATGTGCCAAGTCAATCCAAAAAATCTCCGAAGGGAAATACCACTTCAGTATGCCAGAACATGAACAATGCAATGCATGTAAATCATTTCAACAACACATTATGTACTCTAGCTGTTTGAGACTACCCACAAGGAAAGCATGAACACTGGGAAAGCATTGTAAACATAGCACTATGTCGCTACAAGCTAGTCTCTAGATCATAAGTACAGGCATATGTTCATAAGTAGAAACAAGAAGAGTTCATACCGGTTTTCCTTGTTGCTTCCCTTCCGCCGATCTTCGTCATTACTGGCTGGTCACTTGCATGATCGAACGTAGGAAATATAATCAAATGCCATCACAGACTCGAGCTGATCTCTGAAAACAAAGCAACTAAAGAGAGAAAGGAAATCTATTTGGGTTTTTTCAAAGGCTAAAAGAAAGCAAAAGAAAAGAGGAAACGGGCAAAAGCTTCGAAAAGGATCAAAGCGAATAAAATGGATAATACAATGGAAAAGTGAGAAGGGCACGTACTCCCCCAAGCTTAGGCTTTTAGCCTAAGTTGGTAGTAGCTAATGTCCCCAGGAGCCTCCTACTCCAGGGTAGTACGGGTGAGTCCAAGGGTCGTATGAGGCTTCCGGTGCGTACACCGAAGTCCTCGGCTCCTCCCACAAAGAAGGATCCGCGCTCCAAGCAGAGGAAGACCCTTCACCAAACTGGGTGACGGTCTCTCCTTGGAAAGGTTGGAACTCACCATGCTCCTCCTCGTCGGGCACAACCCCCTCCATGGGGTCATGAAACTGATGCTGGACCACGAACTCATCGAACTGGATAACATCAAAGGACCATCCGTTCCTGCGAGAAAAATCAAACAAAAGAGGTGCAGGTAGACGGATCTTGCGTTCCGTGGTAGCTCCGAAACGCAAGATATAATCAAGGTTACCAAACTCGGAAGTCATGGTAACAAACTTATGCCTTTTCATACCAGCAAGATCAAAACTTAAATAAGTAAAAGGCTTATCATCGGGGTGTGGGGTGCCATTAAGAGACTCTAGGATAAGTGTGGCGTAAACGCCACTAAATAAGTCTCCCTTGTTACCGTTCATAGCAAGGCGTCGAGCAATTAAGGCACCCACATTATAATCAAACCTCCCTGAAAGGGCGGTTGCCAGGATAGCAATATCCGGCGCAGATATGTTGCTCGTGTTGTCACGAGCTAACACCCCTCTAGCAATAAAATACGCAATATACCTGAGGTGTGGGAATAAGATGCTGGAGATCTTTGACCGATGAATATCCCTCGTATCCATGCTACAGAGCGAGTTGAAGACGGTTCTCAGCTCGGAGGGCTGAGAGCTCATCTTCGCCGTTTGTCCCACGTTCGGCACACCTATTATTTCACAAAACCTTTCCAAAGGCATGGTCAAAAGATCATTGTAAATTTTAAACTCAACAGAACCAGCATCAAGGTTATATCTAAAACTATTAATAAAATAGGAGGTGAGTTTTTGATACTGAGTAACACGGCACGTTGCGAGCCGCGTCAAACCTGCATTAGCACAAAGATTATAGAACTCCTCCCTAATTAATGCAGCTTCAAGGAATACATCGCACGGGAAAGTCATTGCACGTGCTTGATTTGTGTTCTCCAACAACTCCAAGGGCACATGATCTTCGTTGTAGCTCACCCTAGCAGTCGAGGGTGAAGCTGCAGCTCTTGTAACTCGATCGGAGCGCTCGGGCCTTTTCTTCCCAAGCCACCCTTTGCTCTTCCTAGCAAACTCATTTCTGAAATTTTTGACAAATTACAAAAACAAGGATTTAAACCAAGTGAGTTAAAGCAAACGACTCAACTCACTTACCTAACGCATAAACTTGCATCAAAACTTGGAAAATAAAATTCTACACATGCATGCAAGCTCATATAAACAGCACCAAGAGCTACTAAATACTCACAAATGAAGCCACCAATCAAAAATCTAATTGGAGGGGTGAAGGAGTTACATACCAGGGAGTATTTGCCCAAAATTTTAGCTCAAATGATGGGTCGTAGAGAGAGATCGAAATTCTGGACGGAGAGCAGCAAGAACACAAGAACAAAGTGCAGAGCTCGTGTTTTTGGAGAGAGAGGAAGGAGGAGGAAGAAGACATACCTGGAAGTGGGGCCTGTGGGCCCCAGGAGCCCTGTGGGCGCGGCCAGGGGGCAGGCCGCGCCAGCTGGCCGCCTGGGCCACTGGTGGCCCCCCCTGGTCAGCCCCAGGTGCCTCTGGGTCACTCCCGACATGGAAATTTTTATTTTTATTTTTCTGGAATTTTTCTGAAAACTTCACTGTTGAAAATTTCTCGGAGTTCAAAAAGCTGCAAAACTTTCTGAAAACTTAAAGCGGTGATTAGTATGGTGAAGCTTCAAAAACACAAAAACTTGGTACAGCAAAAAGAATGAAAGCTAAAGCAAATGAAAACATAACAAGCTTAACTTTTTACCAATATAAAACAAGCTCACTAGTAAGGTTGATCAAGTCTTACCAACAAACCGGCGATATATAGAACAAGAAGTCTCCCCTCTTATGAAGTGATCATTGCACCTTTACTTTGATGGACATTGTCCCCACCATAATGGTTTTGTATTTGTGGTGCACATGTAGTGGACAGTCCCATTCTCCAATCTTCACGGTCTCGATATTCTCTATAGAGTTAAGGCCATGCCTCTTGTCAATCTTCTTTGGAAAATACACCGTGTGTTCTTTGTCATCAACGTTGAAGGTGACCTTTCCTTTATTGCAATCAATGATAGCACATGCGGTGTTAAGAAAAGGTCTACCAAGAATAATGGATATGCTCCCATACTCGGGCATGTCAAGCACAAAAAAATCTGTAAAAATCAAACAATTAGAAACTTCAACGGGTACGTCCTCACAAATACCTATTGGGACGACTGTTGATTTGTCAGCCATCTGAAGGGAGATATCTGTAGGAATTAGTTTCTCTAAACAAAGCCTTTTGTAAAGAGAGAAAGGCATAACACTCACTCCTGCACCAAGGTCACATAAAGCAGTTCTGACGTAATTATTCTTTATGGAGCAAGGAATGGTGGGTATACCTGGATCGCCGAGATTTTTAGGAATCTTGCCACTGAAAGTGTAGTTCGCAAGCATAGTAGATATAGCCTCATTAGGAACTTTTTATTTTATTAGTGACAATATCTTTCATATATTTCGAATAAGGAGGTAACTTAATAGCATCAGTCAAAGGAATTTGAAGAAAAAGAGGCTTCATCCATTCACAAAATTTATTATAATGTTCTTCTTCTTTAGATTTGAGGGACTTACCTGGAAAGGGCATGGGTTTCTGTATCCATGGTTCTCTTTCCTTCCCATGTCTTCTTGCGATGAAGTCTTCTTTAGAGTACCTCTTGCGTTTATCGGGTGCTTCTTCTTCTCTTACCTTGGGTGGATCATCCTCCTCGGCGTCTTTCTCTTCAGGCTCGGCACCGTCTTCTGTTTCAGCATCAGAGGTAGATATGCTGTTAGGATCAACAACTGGCTTTTCACTTGTAATAGGATCATCGGGATTGTCAGCCTCCTTGTGTTTCTTCTTCTTCTTTTTCTTCTTTGGAGAGCTAACAGCCTCGTCTTCTTCTTGTACTTGAGAATCTTGCTCGATCCTCTTTGGGTGCACTTCAGGATAAAGTGGGTCCTGGGTGTGTGTTCCACCCCTTGTTTTAATTCCATAAGCTTGTATGTCCTGTTTGGCATTATTAGCAAGCAAATATTTTGCACATTAGAAATTTGTTCAAGCTGAGTTTGAACCATATGAAAATTCTTAACAAGACATTTAACATCATTAACTGTTCTCTCTAGAACATCACATAAACTTTTGATAGCAAGAGAATTATCATGCAACTGACTTTGTAACTTCCTATTAAAATGGTCTTGCTTAACAATAAAATTATCAAGCTCATCTAAGCATTGGTCGGGAGGCTTACCTCTAGGGATGTTACTTTCAGTAAAGTCTAATAGAGAGTGTACCTCTACCAAGGGAGGGTGAGTAGTAGGCTCACACAACTTCTCAATAGGCGGTAAATTCTTCACGTCTTCGGCTTTAATACCTTTCTCCTTTATAGACTTCTTTGCTTCTTGCATATCTTCGGGGTTCAAAACAAGCATGCCCCTCTTTTTTGGTGGTAGAAGTGGCTCAGGAACGGACCAGTCTTCATAGTTCTTGGCAATTTTGCACATTAATTCTTCTGGATCGTCCGGTGTTCTTTCCCTGAAAACACAACTAGCACAACTATCCAGATAGGTTCTGGATTCATCGGTTAAACCAGCGTAAAATATATCAAGCAGTTCATTCTTGGGGATCCCATGTCCTTGCATAACCTTAAGTAAATCACAAAACCTCCCCCAAGCTTTAGGGAGGTGCTCATCCTGCAATTGTTTAAAGTTATAGATTCTTTGCAAAGCAGCATGTTGCAGATGAGCTGGGAAATATTTATCAACAAAGAATTTGACTAAGTCCTGAGGACTTTTAATGGAACCATAGGGTAGTGCATCGTACCATGATTTAGCGTCCTCCTTCAAAGAAAAAGGGAAAAGCTTGGCCACATAGAAGTTTCGTATCTTCTCATCAGTAGTGAATAGATTGCTTAACTCAGCGAGTTTGGTCAAGTGTGCTATAGCATCATCATTTTCTCTGCCATAAAAGGGGTCAGCCTCGACTGTAGATATAAGTGAAAGATCAACAGAGAAATCATAATCAGGATCAGTGATGCATATAGGAGATGTGGGAAATTGAGGATCAGGAATAACTTTGTTCTTCATGGCGTGCCTTTTGAGCAACTCTTTAACAGCACCAGGGTCAGAGTCGAAACACTCTCTGAGTTCCCTGCAAAAATCATCATCAAGAGTAACATAATCATCATCAAGGATTATCTCCCTGAGTTCATCTAAGCTCGGGTAACCAAAGGTTTTGCAGGTAGGAATACAGGTAGTAGGAGTCTCGGTCTTGGATTTTTGCAGCCTTAGCAGTCTGAGTTTCAATATGGCGACAAAGAAAAGTAGCATCATCAAGAGTAGTGGAAGCATCATCAAAAGTATCGGACATAGTAACAGACTCAATAGAAGCACCATGTAGTGGTGGTGAAGTAAACTTACTCATAACAGAAGGTGAATCAAGTGTAGCACTAGTGTTTAGAACAGTACCTTTTCTTGTACGGGATGGTAAGATCGGAACCTTGGGGTCTCCTTTCTTACCCATAGCGGATGATATGCAGCAGGCAGGATACTTCAAGTAGACTTGTAAATATTGCTATGCTCCCCGGCAACGGCGCCAGAGAACGCTGCTTGATGCCCCACATGCGTAAGGGATCAAGATAGTCTTCGCGGGTAAGCTAACCCAATTTATTGATTCGACACACGGGGAGCCAAAGAGTATTTATAAGCTTTGACAGTTGAGTTTTCAATTCAACCGCACCTGAAATATACTTGCTTGCAACAATAGATAAGTGGTAATGGTGATATGATAGTGATGATAGCAACAGCAAAAGTAAATAGCAAAAAGTAACAACTAATAACCAGCAGGATTGAAAACACTGTAGGCTAGGGAGATGGATGGTCGGGCGCTGCATGGATGAGAGTAAACATATAATAGATTCTAATACGGGGCAAGGCACACAGAAGAAACAATAATCATCTAGGAAAATATCAAACAGTAGGCATGTATCCCGTAGGTAGTTGTGCGTGCTTGCAATAAAAACTTGCACAACATCTTTTGTCCTACCATCCCGCTACGAACGGGGCCAAAAGGAACTTATGGAGATTAAGGTGCTCCTGTCAAAGAGCACCGGAACAAAGCAATAAACTCAATGGATACATGGAATCCTCAAATCATGGACCATCCCCTTTGGTGTCCCAAGCTGTCACCTTTGGGATCGCTGGTTCCGGACCATAATAGGTGCATACAACTCATAGATAGGATCTAGAACACAAATATATTCATTGACGGGGATCAACCACGGCAAATCCCATGGTCAGGGACCCTGGGTTAGTCATGAGAGGCGCAGCTTGGACGATAACTCGTCGGCAAACAAGGAGGCTTGCTCCTGCTCGATATTATTGATTGGGAAGATGCGTTTACAGAGGAAGCCAAGGCTGGAGCGCTCAGGGCTAGGGTTACAGGTGAGATTCGATGTCTTTCGTGTCGCCCCTCCCAGCCCTTATATAGCGGGCTAGGTCTCGGGGAGTTCATCTACGTGTACAGGTAAAACTTTCCTAACCCTAGCTTGCTCCGTACGGCAGGTCTTCGCACCTTCCTTGCGAGTCGAGGACTTCTACGTCGGTGCCGTCCAGCGGGCCGGGGTCGTGTCTTCATGGGCCTTCTGCCTTCATGGACACCAGGTAGGCTCATCTGTAGGAGTTTTGGGGTCACCCCCTCGTCAGTAGCCCCCGAGTGCCTGGGGGACACGAAGAGTCGCGCAGGGACTCGAGTACATTCATTTGTCGTTTATTAATATGCACGGTTCATCCGTGGGTCGCTGGCAGTCTGGTGGCCATGACAAAACCTGTTTCGAGGGGTACTAAGCTGAAAGGGCCCAAGGAGTCGACGGATCGAGCCTTGGTGAATTGCGCTAGGGAAAATACCACAGTAGCCCAATCAAACCCACGTCCCTCGACGTGAGCTTGGAACACTGGTGTCAAGCAAAAGTCCAGCCGCTTCAGGTCTTACGGTGTTCATTTGCCGCCAGTAATGTGTGTAGCCTAAGGCGCGTCCGCCCGGCTTATCTATCATGCTCTGCGCATGGGAAAGGTTGGGAGTGAAATCGCTCTTCGGCAAGTCCCAGCCCGGACGTACTTCGCAGCGGGGTCTTACCTACATGCTAATCTTGCGTGGCATCTGGACACAGTGTATCGTGTTCCAGGAATTGTGTGTTTTTGAGGCGCGGAGCCTTATAGCATTGCACCCGCTTGGAACAAAACATCAAGCGAGCTGTTCACTCATTCACCCGAGGAGCTTTGTTTCGAGTGCTCAGTCGGGGAGTTTTTTTGCGAGTAATCACTCGAGTGCCGTTTTCGGTTCTTGAGGTGAGGGAGCACCCGAGACTCGTAGCGCCGTATGGTTCTGGCGAGTGTTTTGTTTGTCTTGCGTCGGGTTGAGGGAGCACCCGGGACTCTCAATGGTGCGAGTGTTCACTCGAGAACTTGTCTGGCTTTTAGGTGAGGGAGCACCCGAAACTCTTATGATGTATGCTCCCGATGGGAGTAAGATGTTTTTCTTCCTTCGGGGAAAAGATCTGAAAGATGGAATCTTTTGGGCCTTGATGGCGTACTGAGTGCGCCTTGCTGTTTGGGTTTCTTCGCCATTCGTCAGGGATAGTGATGCCTCTGTTTGATAGCTGTCAGTGATGCGCCGCCAGTGAACCGTCATATCTCGAGGATCGGTGATAATGATGGCTGTTTGAGGCGTGCGGCAGGCGCCGGTTGAGTTTCGCATGTGTGCGTTGGAAACGCGCGCGAATTGACGCGCCCTGCGTACAGTGCTTCCCGTGGGAAAGCATCTTTCGTCTTGGAGTTCGAGACGGCTGGGTCGTCTGGTCTTTGAATTAATTGCCGCTGTCGTCTTGGCTTCTCTGTGCTTCGAGGATTTTTTTTCTATAAATAGGCCTTTCTCTTCTACGATACTATCCAACTCGCTGCTTCACTTATTTCTTCATCTCTCCTTCCGCTCATGGTTCCGAGGTGAGGCGTTGGTCGTGGCCGTGGTCGTCGTGGCCGTGGTGGCCGCACACCACGCTCATGTCATGGAGGTCGTCATGGTGCGGTGCCAATGCCTTCCTCCTCTCCCCTGGAGGAGGGATTCTGGCGCTATGATTTTATTTTGCGCGTTCGTGGCCAAAGTGCCAATCGCATCCTTCTTCCCTCTGCTTTTTCTGCCATTGTCTCTGAACGTGGCTTGGATGGCATGCTTCTGCACCTTCAGGGGAGCTGTCGATCTCCTTCTTATGTTGAGTTGGAGGTTGATAGCTCTCGCTTGATTTTTCTTGGCTCTGGTTGGGGTTTATTTGCTCGGCGGTTGAATTTGTGAGATGGTGATATGCTTAGTTGTCGCTTTGACGGTGAGAGCACTGTCATTGTCCGCGCATTCGATCCGAGTGGCAATAGCATGGATCCGCATGGGCAGGAGTCGAACAGCGACAGCTCCATGAAGTTGAGGAGTCCTTCGCCTGCGTCTTCAACTGCTTCTTCCTCCAGGGACTCTTCTGATGGTGGTGGTGAGCCGTCTTCAACTGCTTCCTCCTCTGCTTCTGGAGAAGACCTCGATGTCAAGCCACCGGTTAAACGAGCGCGGCAGGCGACCTTGTAGAACTAGAGGCGGCGGCGTCATCTTCCCCGGCAGTTTGGGCGGAGCTGGAGAAGAAGCAAGAGGAGCAGGAGAAGAAGCTGGTGGAGCGGCTTCCCCAGTGGCTCCCCAAATAAGTCGAGCTTCACCTTTTGTTATGTCATTGACATCATGAGCTTGCTGCTTCCATCCCTACTTTGTCTGTGATGATGCTCTTGTACTATATTTGATTACCCCTCATGGGCACACATGTAGAAGTTCTTAGTTCCTTGGGTGATTTCCTCTTGTAATAGGAGTTGCCTTCTATCCAAATGTATTTGGGTCCTTTTTGTATCAAGGATGGTATCTATGATGTAAACCATGCTTTATCCTTTGTGTATATTTGAGCTTTTATGCAAAAAAATTGTGTCTTCACCATCAGGAGTTGTCTTTGAATCCCCCTTTTTTTTGGAACTGAGAGTTACGCTTGAGTCTTTTGCGGCTGGGAACTGTCTTCGGGTCCATCTTGTACTTGGTACGGTGGGTTTTTATCGGGTGCGTGACAGCGCTCTCGATGGGAGTAGCCCCCGAGGCTACGCTTGAGTCGAAGGGCCAGGCGTAGGCTAGAGTTTTGTTTCCTTTGTTTGCCTTTTATTGGGTGCGCGGCAGCGCTCCCGATGGGAGTAGCCCCCGAGTCTTTAGGTGATCGTTGGCGATCGGGTGAAGGCTAGATGAACTTGTGTTTCCTCCAAAGTTTCTTCAAAAGCGTTTGGATGTCATTTGGGTGTCCAAGGTCGTCTCTCGGGTGGGGTTTGTGCTCGAGACCCCGAGTGCTTCGTGAAGGAGGTCGCGTAGGCGATGGCGCTGCTCAGGGAGTTTTTATTCTTAGGCCCCCGAGTGCTTCGATTAAGATCGCGAGTGCGATAACAATTGCTCGGGGGGGTTTCCTCTTCAGCCCCCAAGTGCTTCGATTAAGATCGCGAGTGCGAGAACAGTTGCTCGGGGGGAGTTTCCTCTTCAGCCCCCGAGTGCTTCGATTAAGATCGCGAGTGCGATAACAGTTGCTCGGGGGGGGGGGAGTTTCCTCTTCAGCCCCCGAGTGCTTCGATTAAGATCGCGAGTGCGATAACAGTTTCTCGGGGGGAGTTTCCTCTTCAGCCCCCGAGTGCTTCGATTAGGATCGCGAGTGCGATAACAGTTGCTCGGGGGGAGTTTCCTCTTCAGCCCCCGAGTGCTTCGATTAGTATCGCGAGTGCGATAACAGTTGCTCGGGGGGGAGTTTCCTCTTCAGCCCCCGAGTGCTTCGATTAAGATCGCGAGTGCGATAACAGTTCCTCGGGGGGGGGGGGGGGTTCCTCTTCAGCCCCCGAGTGCTTCGAGATGGTAGTATTTGGGCAACACTTATTTTATTGTTGTCAAGCGATTTACATGAGTTGCCAGTCATGTCCGACCGATAGGGGCTATGGATAGAATAATCACAAGTTTGCCACGTTCCATGGGTTGCCCACGTCCTCGTCTGTCTTTGGGTTCTTCAGTCTATAGGCGCCGCCTCCAATGACTTCTGAGATTATGAATGGTCCTTCCCATTGGGGGGCAAGTTTGTGGACCTTTTCTTGTATTAGTCGTAGGACTAGGTCGCCTTTGTTGAAGGTTCTGGTGCGCAGTCGACTGCTTTGGTAGGTACGCAGTCTGTCTTGGTACCCTTCTGATTTTCCCATGGCTGTGTCTCTTGCTTCTTCAGCTGTATCTTTGTCGTCTCGTAATGCTTCTTCTGCTTCTTCTTCCTCGTATCCGGTGACCCGGGGTGCTCCGAACTTGAGGTCATGTGGTAGGACTTCCTCTGCCCCGTACACCATGAAGAAGGGTGTGTATTGGGTCGCAGTGTTTGGCGTGGTCCGTAAGCTCCACAGCACCGCGGGGAGTTCTTCTACCCAGTTACTGGCGGCTTGCTCGAGTGGTGCGAGGAGCCGTTTCTTGATTCCTCCACAGACAAGGCCGTTTGATTTTTCCACCTGGCCGTTGGACTGCGGGTGCGCGACTGATGCATAATTGATTTTGATGCCCAGTTCTTCGCAGAAGTTCTGAAATTCTGAGGCCGTGAAGTTCGTGTCGTTGTCCGTGATGATGTCGTGTGGCACTCCGAATCTGAAGATGATCGATTTGATGAAGTTGACAGCCGTGAGAGCTGTAGAGCTGGTGATGGGTACTGCTTCGATCCACTTGGTGAACTTGTCGACTGCGATGAGCAGGTGTGTTCTTTCGCCCTTTGATGATTTCTTTAGTGGGCCCACCATGTCGAGTCCCCAAGTGGCGAACGGTCAGGATAGTGGTATGGTCTTGAGCTCTGATGCGGGAGCATGTGGCCTGTTGGCGAATTTTTGGCAGGCGACGCAACGTCGCACGATTTCCTCTGCGTTTTTCATGGTTGTGGACCAGTAGAAACCCGCTCGGAATGCTTTGGACATGAGCACTCAACTGCTCGCGTGGTGCCCGCATGTGCCTTCGTGGATTTCTAGCAATAGGGCTTTGCCGTCCTCTTCGTCAATGCACCTTTGGAGTATCTGGGTGATGCTGCGCTTGTATAATTGTCTGTTGATCACAGTGAGTGCCTTGGATCGTCGGCTGATGCGCCGTGCTTCGGCCACATCTTATGGTAGCGTGCCTTCGATTAGGAATCGGAGGAACGGTTTTGTCCGGACAGGTCCTTCGAATTTTGTCAGGGCTGTGCTGTCGGATGCGCTAGTGCTCGTTTCTTGTGATGGTGTTGCTGCTGCCACCTACGTTATTTCTGGTGCGTCTTCGCCGTCCATGACCGCTTCAGGTGTTGCTGCCTGCGCCTTGATGGATCTCCGGTTGATGCTTTCGAGAAAAACGCCAGGTGGGACAGGCGCCCGGGTCGAACCGATGTTCGCGAGCTCGTCAGCTTCTGTGTTGTTGTCCCTGGTGATGTAGTTGAGCTCGCAACCGTTGAAATTTCCTTCGAGTTCATTGTAGAGCTTTTGGTAAGCCGCCATGTTGTCGGCTATTACGTTGCAGTTTCTCATCGTCTGCTGGACGACGAGATTGTAGTCCCCGTAAATTATGAGGCGAGTGGCTCCGCATGTTTTGGCCATGCGCATGTCATGTAGGAGTGCCTCGTATTCTGCTTCGTTGTTGGAAGCATGACTGAAGTTGATCTGGAGGACGTATTTCAGTTTTGTTCCTTTGGGGGAAATGAGCACAACTCCTGCCCCATCTCCTTGTTGTCTCTTGGACCCGTCGAAGAACATTGACCATGATCTTGATAGGTCTGGGGGGCCTGGTGTTTGAACCTCCGTCCACTCGACCAGGAAATCTGGGAGTACTTGGGCTTTGATGGTTGTTGGGTGCTTGTACTGTAGGTGTCGTGGGCTGAGCTCGATGTTCCACTCGGCGACTCGCCCGGTTGCTCCAGGGTTGTTTAGTATGTCAGCGAGTGGTGCGCTGCTCACGATTGTGATAGGGTGCTCGTTGAAGTACTGGGACACCTTTCTTGAAGTTATGACGATGGCTAGTAGTAGCTTCTGATAGTGCGGGTACCGCTGCTGGGATTTGGTCAGGAGCATGCTGAGGTAGTAGATTGGTCTCTGAATGCTCTGGACCTTGCCTTCTTCTGCGCGTTCGACAACGAGCGTTGTGCTTACTACACTGCTGCGTGCTGCCACGTAGAGGTATAGCTTCTCACGTTCCTTGGGTACCGCCAGGATTGGTGGAGTTGAAAGTGTCTTTTTCAGGTCCGTGAATGCTTGGCGGGATTCCTCCTTCCACTCGAATTTCTTTCCTTTCCTGAGCAGTTGATAGAAAGGCAGCGTGCGTTCTCCAAGCCTGCTTATGAAGCGGCTGAGAGCTGCAAGTTTTCCAGTGAGCTGTTGCACTCCTTTGACGTCGGTTGGTTCTTGCATGCGGGTGATGGCTTGGACTTTCTCGGGATTTGCCTCGATTCCGTGGGCGGAGACCATGTATCCAAGCAGTTTTCCCGCCGGTACGCCGAATGCGCACTTCTTTGGGTTGAGTTTGATTCTGTATTTGTTGAGCGCTGCGAAGGTTTCGCGCAGGTCGTCGAGTAGTGTGGCTGCTTTGTAGGTCTTGATGACGATGTCGTCCACGTAGACTTGTACGTTTCATCCTATTTGCTCCTTTAGGTAGGCTTGCATCATTCGTTGATAAGTGGCGCCTGCGTTTTTGAGCCCGAAGGGCATGGTCTTGTAGCAAAATACTCCATAGGGGGTGATGAACGATGTGTGCTCTTCGTCTTCTTCCTTCATCCTGATCTGGTTGTATCCTGAGTAAGCGTCCAGAAAGGAGAGTAGGTCGCACCCTGCTGTTGAGTCGATTATCTGATCGATTCTAGGAAGGGGGAAGTGATCCTTCGGGCAATGTTTGTTGACTGGTCCGTAGTCGACGCACATGCGCAGCACGGTCGTGTCTTTCTTTGGCACCGGCACTGGGTTTGCTATCCAGGTGGCTTTCTTCGTTTCTCGAATGAACTGAGCGTCGAGTAACCGGTTGACTTCCTCTCTGATTGCTCTGCGCTTGGGCTCCGAGAATCGTCTCAGCGCTTGCTTCACTGGCCTCGTGTTTGGCTTGATGCGTAGGGCGTGTTCCGCGAATTCGCGTGGTATCCCAGGCATGTCGGCTGGGCACCAGGAGAATATTTCCCACTCGTCTCGGAGGAAGGCGACGAGAGCTTCTGCCTGCTCCTCTGGTAAGTGGGCGTACACGCGGACTGTTTTTTCCGGGTCCGTCGGGTGCACTTGGTAAGTGACTGTGTCGCTGTCGATGCTGAAGTCGCGTCCGTATTCCCTGGATTCACTTCGATTCACCAATGGGAAGGTGCTCTTGTTCGTCACCATGGCTATTTCTCCGAGTTCTTGTTTGGCTCCGAATGTGTCGGAGATTCTGTGGAAATCACGATCACATTGATCTGATTTGATGAAGCTTCCGTTGATCGTGAGGACTCCTGATGATCCTGGCATTTTGAGCTTGAGGTAGGCGTAGTGTGGGACCGCCATGAATTGCGCGAATGCTGGCCGTCCCAGTATGGCGTGATACTGTGATTGCCAGTCGAGTACCTCGAACTCGAGGACGTGCTTTGCGAAGTTATGACAGTTGCCAAAGGCGACTTCGAGTTCGATGACTCCGAGCGAAGTGGCTGCTTCTCCTGGGACTACCCCATGCAATTCGGTGCTTGATTTTCTCCATACTGATCGTGGGATCAGCATATTTTGCAGGGTGTGGGCGAAGATGATGTTCATGCTGCTGCCTCCGTCCATGAAGATCCGGTCCATGTCGTATCCTCCGATTTGTGCATCTAGCACTAAAGGTGCATGCCCCGGTCTTGGGACTGCGGGTGGATGGTCGTTCTGTGAGAACGTGATGCTGGTCTCCGTTCCGTGTAGCAGGTAGACATCGACTGTGTTTATGCTCTCAGCTGCTCTGGCCTGCAGGGTTTGGGCATTGCGTTGTGTTTGCGGTGTCCTTCCTTCTTGGATCATGAGCACCTGTGCTCGCGACGGGCTGTGACGTCCTTCCGGGCTTAAGGTCGGCGCTTGCTCGGGTCGTTGGTTGCGTCTGTCTTCTTTCTGTTTCTCCTTCTTGAGGTCGTCCGCTAGCTCGTTGAACAGACATCAGTCTCTCAAGGTGTGACTTGATCTGACGCGTCCCCAGTCATCCTCGAAGCTGTGGATCGTGCAGGGTCCTGCTAGCTGCTCTCTGGCTGTGAGTTTGCTAGATCCGGCGTGCCTCTTCCTTCTTGAGATTCTGAAGATCTGCTCGTGATCCTCCGGGTGCTCGTGGAGGCGAGGGTCGGTTTCGATTCCTTGACTCATGTCTTGGTTTTTGATGAGGTTGGCGAATTCATCTGGCCTTCGATCTGGGTCGTAGTACTCGCCAACGGGTGTCTCGGAGTCGCTGTCTTGGTTGGCGGCAGATGCCCGTGCGCGCCTTTTGGGTCGTCGATTCCTTCTGCCTTTGCAGTGGTTCTGCTGATCGTTAGATTCAATATCGTAGTCATCGTCTTGGTGTGCGGCGGGTGCCCGGGCGGTGGAGGGTTGTCGGAAGATTTGTGAGTCCTCCGCTGCACGTCGCAGTTTGTCGAGTGGAACTCCTTCGTAAAGGCCCCTCGCCGTTCTTCTGGGTCGTCGACTCCTTCGGTGCTGGCGCTGTACTTGGCCGTTACCGTAGTATCGGTCCTGGCGTGACTGCAGCTCGAGTGGTCTTGATGGGGTGGCGAAGATGTCCGCCGTGATCTTGAATCCTTCGAGTGGGCTAGGTCGGGTTCTTGCCCTCGAGTTGTGGCTTGCTGAAGATGGGACCGCCGAGATCGTGATCCCAACCTGCGTAGTCCCCACGGTCGGCGCCAATTGACGGGGATCAACCCCGTCAAATCCCATGGTCAGGGACGCTGGGTTAGTCATGAGAGGCGCAGGTTGGACGATAACTCGTCGGCAAACAAGGAGGCTTGCTCCTGCTCGATATTATTGATTGGGAAGATGCGTTTACAGAGGAAGCCAAGGCTGGAGCACTCAGGGCTAGGGTTACAGGTGAGATTCGATGTCTTTCGTGTCGCCCCTCCCAGCCCTTATATAGCGGGCTAGGTCTCGGGGAGTTCATGTACGTGTACAGGTAAAACTTTCCTAACCCTAGCTTGCTCCGTACGGCAGGTATTCGCACCTTCCTTGCGAGTCGAGGACTTCTACGTCGGTGCCGTTCAGCGGGCCGGGGCCGTGTCTTCATGGGCCTTCTGCCTTCATGGACACCAGGTAGGCTCATCCGTAGGAGTCGTGGGGTCACCCCCTCGTCATTCATGAAAACACAAAGGGTTCAGATCTGAAAACATGGCACTCGGGCCCAAAGTGACAAGCATTTAGAACAACAAGTTGTAGCAAAGAAGATAAACACCAATCTAGATGATAGGCAACATGCCCCCAACAATCTGACGAACTATTACATGATTAAACTCATCCAATCCCTACCATCCCCTTTGCCTACAACAGGGAATTACTCACACATGTGAAGATAAGTCATGGAGTATGGATGGATTGGTGATGGTGATGACGATGGCGACGATCTCCCCTCTCCGGAGGCCAAATCAGCCTCCAGATTAGCCCTCCTGAAGAAGAACAGAGGGTGGCGGCGGCTCCGCGACGGAAACTGGGAAAACGAATTATGTTCTGGGGTTTCCTCGTCACGGGGATAAATAGGAGCTTCGGTAGGGCACCAGAGGAGGGGGGAGCAGCCCAGGCGGCCTGAGGGCGCGGCCCCACCCCTGACCGCGCCAGGGGGGCGCCTGGGGTCCCCAAGGCTCCCCTTTGGTCCCACTTCTGGCTCCTGGCTCCATCGGGTGCGTGGATTTTTTGGTATTTTCTGGGAATTTTCCGGGATGTCTAAAAATCCATTTTCCTGCACAATAAAACCATACAGGAAGCTCTGCTGAAAACAGCGTTAGTCCGGGTTAGTTTCGCCAAATCATGCAAGAATGAGGGCAAAACAATAGCAAAAGTGTTTGGAAAAGTAGATACGTTTGAGACGTATCAATGAGCCGCATGATAGTTGGGCCTTGCCCTAATTATTGCTACATGACGCGCTAGTATTATTGCATATCCTGCTATCCTGGCAGAGGCATACATTTGCATCATGATAGTTTTATCTTCTTTATGTGAGTACCTTTGTAAAGTGTGAAAGATCTCCTATATTCTTGTAGAATATAGAGTGTTGCCCCTAAAGTGAGGAAAAGATCCCAAAGAGGACAAAATCAAAAGATCCCAAAGAGGACAAATGAGAGAAATAGAAAGAGCCATTGAGGCCACCAAAAAAATACAAAAAATAGAAAAAAAGAAAAAGAAAAAGAAAAAGAGAGAAGGGGGCACACTACTATTCCTGTTGAGAGATCAACACTAGTACTTCATCCTCTATCCCTTGTACTCCATAGAGATCATCATCATGCATATAGCTATGTGGGGACCTTCACACTATAGAACTTGGCTTGTATATTCCAATGATGAGCCTCCTCAAACGAGCTCTAGGTCTTCTTGAGCAAGCAAGTTAGATGCACCCACACTAGTTCCCTTGGAGAGCTTTTAGCTCACATGTGCATCCGTTGCATGGAAATCCCTACTCCTCACATCATATCTATCATATGGCCTTCTCTCGCCTATGATTGTCCTCATTGATTTGAGCCTTTCACACCTTTTTGTCTTCCTCCTCCACCTTCTTTCTGTTTCGCCTTTTAGGTGTCAAGTTTCTTGCTCACGCTCATCCATTGCCTAAGTGCTCAAAATATCGAAAGGGAGTGGATCAGTTTGACTTGTACCTGGCTAGTGGTCTGGGGACGAGTCAAGATAAGAATCCAAAGGAGACCAAGTGTGAAACTTTAGTAGATAGTTGTTCTCAACAACCTTTTTTCTCTCTTTTTCCCAGTCCCCTGCTTGCACGCAAACGCCATCTGGAGACATTCGACTCACGGACAGGGAGAGCTCTTGCACCTTTTTTTCTTTTGTTGCTTGTGTCAATGCTAATATAGACTCTTGCTTGTTAAGACTTGAATTGAATTGCATGCTTTGATTGCTTTACTTAAAAAGTCCTTATATGGTTGTGTGGCATATCACCACAGAAATTATGCTTGTTATCATTTACCTACTCGAGGACGAGCATGAATTAAGCTTGGGGATGTTGATACGTCCCAAACGTACCTATAATCTCTGCTTGCTCCATGCATGTTTTGTGTGAATTTTCCATGATTTGCTTGAACTTTCATACACTTTTGAGCATATTTGGACTAATCTATTAACCAAGTGCACCCAGCTGCCAGTTGTTGTTTTCTGCTGTTTTTGTATTTCAGGTTTTTCGGCCATTAAAAGTGCTCAAAAAATCTGGAAAAATCAGATAAAAAATCAGCGACCCGGAAGCTTCCGGAATCACCAAGGCAGCAGAGGGGGGCCACCACAGGGACTCCAGAAGGGTCCCTGGCGCGGCCCCACCCTAGGCCGCGCCAGGGGGCCTCCTGGCTGCCCTGTGGGTCCCCTCGACACCCCCTCCACCTATATTTAGCCCTCGGGGTGGAAACCCCTGATATCGATCTCTTTTCCGCGAACTCGCCTCTGTACCGCCGCCGCCGCCGTTTCTAGATCGGGGCTGCCTGGAGAAGCTGCCCCGGCACCCTGCCGGGAGGAGGAACCCCCTCCAGGAGACCATCCATAGCCATGGACGCCTCCCAGATGTACCGTGAGTAGTCCCCGTTGGACCATGGGTCCGTGACCAGTAGCTATGTGATGTACTTCTCTCCTCTTTGTGCTTCCACTTTCGAGACCTCGTGAGCTGCCTCACATGATGGAGGCATTATTGTAATTTCTGTTGTTGCTATGCTGAGTTTTCTAGGATCTGATGGATTATGAGACTATGTTCAGATTGTGATGAGTAATATATTTGGTCTTCTCTTTTATATTTTGTTCTTGAGTAAATTCTTGCATGTTCTCCGTTGCATTATTTTACTTTGGCCAGGTAGTTTGTTGCAACTCCAAGAGGGAGTGTTATGCTTGATTGTGGGTTCAGCCCCTTGATGTCTAGCTTGAGTGACAGAAACATGAGACTAGGGGATGTGTTGTTGCCACCAGGGATAAAACAATGGTGCTTGTACCCGCGGGTGCAAGGATTGTTTAATTTACGCAAAGTTCTTTTAATGCAGTTGTCTGTTGCTTTGAGTTTACACTTTGGGTGGGATTCGCAACTTAATACCAGCGAGATGTTCTGGATAGATATCTCAAGGTGGATGATTCGTAGTAGATGAAGTTGGATTTCGGTCTACTTACCTTGGCGTACTGCCCATTGATTTTGAGCCCTTCCTTTCTTTGGAGCATAGTTAGCATTGCGGTGCCTTTATAATTCTGTCAATTGCCCAGCTGTGATTTGTTTACCTCGCTAGCACTTTTATCGTCTTTTGGGAGAGAGACATCACTAGTGAAAATCACGGGACCCCAGTCCATCTTCACATCACTGTTTACACCCTTAGTTTCCTTTCAGTCTTTTCTTTCAGTTGCCACTATTATTATCTCTTGCGTTGATCCTTTGTAAACAACAAGGCCGGAGGAATTGACAACTCCTCTGTACTCATTGGGAGCAAAGTTATTTGTTTCTGTGTGCAGGTCCTGTCAACTCCCGACAACCGCCTAATTTCTGGCGCAGTTGGCACCTTCTTGTATTTCTGCGAGTCCTACTGGAGACAAACCTTGGTATCTTCACCGAGGGAAATTTGCTGCTACGCTACATCTCAGCTTCCACTTGGGGTAACCAACGAGGAGTGAGAGAACTATCCTCACAGTATCATAAGTGCATGAGTTCTTCGGACTAATGTAAGTATTGAAAGTTGACACTTCCACCTCCTCATATTTGCTAGCCTCTTCGGTACCGTGCTTTGCCCTCTTCTCACTCCGAGAGTTGGCGTCCACCTCGCCGGTGCATCCAAACCCTTGGCATGATACGCTCTGTCATCATAAACCTCCATATATATATCCTCAAAACAGCCACCATACCTACCTATCAAGGCATTTCCATAGCCTTCATGACTTGATCTTCATGTCATACATGTTCCTTCTACACTGGCAGAGGCATACATTTGCATACATCATGATAGCTACATCTTCTTTATGCTGAGTACCTTGTAAAGTGTGAAGATCTTCTATACCTTCTTGTAAAATAGAGTGTTGCCCTTAAGTGAGGAAGAGATCCCAAAGTGGACAAAAATAAAAGATCCCAAAGAGGAAAAATGAGAGTTAAATAGAAAGAGCCATTAAGGCCACCAAAAAAATACAAAAAACTACAAAAAGAGAAAAAGAAAATAAAAAGAGAGAAAGGGGCAACACTACTATTCCTTTAGAAAGATCCACACTCGTACTCCCTCTTATCCTTGTACTCCATAGAGATGGTCATACATGCATATAGCTATGTGGGGACCTTCACACTATAGAACTTGGCTTGCATATTCCAAGGATGAGCCTCCTCAAACGAGCTCTAGGTCTTCATGAGCGAGCAAGTTGGATGCACCCCCACTAGTTCCATTGGAGAGCTTTTCTTAGCTCATATGTGCATCCGTTGCATGGCAATCCCTACTCCTCACATCATATCTATCATTTGTCCTTCGCGCCTTGATACGTCCAAAACGTATCTATAATTTCTGCTTGCTCCATGCATGTTTTCTGTGATATTGCTATGATCTAGATACACTTTCATACACTTTTGATTATATTTGGACTAACCTATTAACTCAGTGCACCCCAGTGCCAGTTCCTATTTTCTGCTGTTTTTCTATTTCAGTTTTCCGCCATATAAAAATTGCCAGAAAAATTCAGATAAAAAATCAACGTGACGGAAGCTTCGAGAAGAGCCCGGGAGGGGCCAGAGGGGAGCCAGGGGAGCCCAGGCGGCCACCCGGCGCGGCCCCACCCCTGGCCGCACCAGGGGGGGCGCCTGGAGCCCCTGGCCCACCTCTGGATGCCCTCTTTCGCCTATTTATCCCCGTCACGGGAAAACCCAAAAAAGAGAACCCTATTCCGTGAACTCGCCTCTGTTCCGCCGCCGCCGCGCTTCCGAAGATCGGGAGCACCAGAAGACCTCTTCCCGGCACCCTGCCGGAGGGAGGATTGACCTCCGGGAGTCTCCTCTCCACCATGGATGCTCCCCGGATGTCTCGTGAGTAGTTTTCCTTGGACCATGGGTCCGTGATCAGTAGCTATGTGATGTTCTCCTCCCCTCTTTTATCTTCATTGTTTAGACCTCGTGAGCTGCCCAACATGATCGAGGCACCTTTGTAATATTTCTGCTATTGCTATGTTGAGTTTGATAGGATCTGATGGATTATGAGATTATGTTCAGATTGTGATTGAGTAATATATTTGGTTTTTATCTCTTATATTTTTGTTCCTAAGTAATTGTTGCATGTTCCCCGTTGTTGTTTATTGCTTTAGCCAAGTAGTAGGTAGTGACTCCAAGAGGGAGCGTTGTGCTAGATTGTGGGTTCATGCCCCCCCGATGACATGCTTGAGTGACAGAGACATGAGTCTAGGGGATGTGCTGTTGCCACAAGGGGGAAAACAACGGTGCTTGTAACCGCGGTTAAGAGGATTGTTTACTTACCGCAGAGTTCTTTTTAATGCAGTTGTCTGTTGCTTTGGGTTTACACTTTGGGTGGGACTCGCAACTTAATACCAGCGAGATGTTCTGGATAGATATCTCAAGGTGGATGATTAGTAGTAGATGCAGATGGATTTCGGTCTACTTACCTTGGCGTACTGCCTGTGCTTTTGAACCTCTTCCTTTCTTTTGTAGCATAGTTAGCATTGCGGTGCGTTCATAATCCTGTCAATTGCCTTTCTGTAATTTGTTTACCTCGCATAGCAATTTTATCGTCTTTTGGGAGAGAGACATCACTAGCGAACATCACGTATCCCGGTCCATATCCTTATCATTGTTTCCACGCTATATTTACTTTTCTGCATTTACTTTCAAGTTGCTATTATTATCCCTTGCGTTTTATCCTTTGTAAACAACAAGACCGGAGAGATTGACAACCTCTCGGAACTTCGTTGGGAACAAAGTTATCTGTGTCTGTGTGCAGGTCCGCGTCAGTTGCGCCGCTGACACCTACTTATCATCTCTGGAGTCCTACTTGAGACAAACCTTGGTATCTTTACCGAGGGAAATTTGCTGTTGTGCTGCATCACGCCTTCCACTTGGGGCTCACCAACGAAGGGCGAGAAGTCAACCCTCGCGCCATCACGCCTACGACTGTCATCATTGATGTGAGCCTTTCTCACCTTTCTGTCTTCCTCCTCCACCATACTTCTCTCTTTGTCATCCTAAGTGTCAACTCTCGTGCTTACGCTCATCCATTGCATGAGTGCTCAAAATATCGAAAGGGAGTGGATCAAATTGACTTGTACCTGGCTAGTGGTCTGGGGACGAGTCAAGATAAGATTCCAAAGAAGACCAAGTGTGAAACTTTAGTAGATTGAGTTCTCAACAAATATATTTTTTTCTCTCGTATTCCCATATCCCCCTTCTTGCACGCAAACTCTATCTGGAGACAATCGAGTCACAGACAGCAAGAGCTCTTGCACCTTAATGTTCTTTTGTTGCTTGTTTCAATGCCAAATATTGACTCTTGCCTGTTATGACTTGAATTGAATTACATACCTTGATTGCTTTACTTTCAAAATTCTTATATGGTTGTTAGCATGTCACCACAGAAATTATGCTTGTTATCACGAGCAGGAATTAAGCTTGGGGATGTTGATACGTCCCAAACGTATCTATAATTTATGCTTGCTCCATGCATGTATTGTGTTATATTGCTATGATCTAGATACACTTTCATACACTTTTGATCATATATGGACTAACTTATTAACTCAGTGCACCACAGTGCCAGTTCCTGTTTTCTGCTGTTTTCTATTTCAGGTTTCCCCCATATTAAAACTGCTCCAAAAATTCGGGAAAAATCAAATAAAAATCAGCGCAACAGAAGCTTCCGGAGTCCCGAAGGAGGACTAGAGGGGACCCACCAGGGCCTCAGACGGACATTTGGCGCGGCCTAGGGCTTGGCCGCGCCAGGGGGCGCCTGGACCCCTGGAGGACCCCCTGGCTGCCCCCCTTCGCCTATATATTCTCCGTGACGCGAAACCTCCGAGAACAGAACCCTTTTTCGCGATCTCGCCTCTGTTCCACCGCCGCCGCGCTTTCAAGATCGGGAGCGCCAGCAAATCTCTTCCCGGCACCCTGCCGGAAGGAGGATTGACCTCCGGGAGCTTCCCCTCCACCATGGACGCTTCCCGTATGATCCATGGGTAGTTTCCCTTGGACCATAGGTCCGTGATCAGTGGCTATGTGATGTTCTCCTCCCCTCTTTGTTCTTCATGGTTTAGACCTCGTGAGCTTCCCTACATGATCGAGGCACATATGTAATTTTATGTTGTTGCTATGCTGAGTTTGCTGAGAATTGATGGATTATGAGACTATGTTCAGTTTGTGATTGAGTAATATATTTGGTTCTTATCTTTTATATTTTTGTTCCTAAGTAATTCTTGCATGTTCTCCGTTGTTGTTTATTGCTTTGGCCAAGTAGTATGTAGTGACTCCAAGAGGGAACGTTATGCTCGATTGTGGGTTCATGCCCCCTGATGACACGCTTGAGTGACAGAAACATGAGTCTAGGGGATGTGTTGTTGCCACAAGGGGGAAAACAACGGTTCTTGTAAAAGCGTTTGCAAGGATTGTTTACTTTACGCAAAGTGCTTTTTAATGCAGTTGTTTGTTGCTTTGGGTTTACACTTTGGGTGGGGCTCGCAACTTAATACCAGCGAGATGTTCTGGATAGATATCTCAAGGTGGATGATTAGTAGTAGATGTAGTTGGATTTTGATCTACTTATTTTGGCGTACCGCCCATGCTTTTGAGCCTCGTCCTTTCTTTGTAGCATAGCTAGCATTGCGGTGCGTTTTTAATCCTGTCAATTGCCCAGCTGTGATTTGTTTACCTCGCATAGCAGTTTTATCGTCTTTTGGGAGAGAGACATCACTAGTGAACATCACGGAACCCGGTCCATATTCTCATCACTGTTTACACGCTCTTTTATTTTCCTGCTTTTACTTTCTAGCTGCTATCATTATTATCTTTTATCTGTTGCATTGATCCTTTGTGAAAAGCAAGGCCGGAGAGATTGACAACCTCTTTGTACTCGTTGGGAAGCAAAGTTATTTGTGTCGTGTGCAGGTCCAGGAGAATCAAGTGATTCAGCGCCTAACTTGCCAAACCACCTACTTATCATTATTGGAGTCCTACGGGAGACAATCTTAAAACCTCGGTATCTTCACCGAGGGAAATTTGCCGCTACATTACATCTAACCTTCCACTTGGGGTAACCAACTAGGATAGAGTATCAAGTCCCCGGCAACGGCGCCAGAAATTAGCTTGATGGCACTGAAGTAGCGCTCCTCGTTGGCTACCCCAAGTGGAAGGTTGAGATGTAGCACAACAGCAAATTTCCCTTGGCAAAGATGCCAAGGTTTATGATCGTCTCCCATAGGACTCCAACGACAACAAGTAGGTGGTTCGGAAAGTGATGCATCGTTTGAGAAGAATCACTTGCTTCGCTTGGACCTGCACACAGATACAAATAACTTTGCTCCCAACGAGTACAGAGAGGTTGTCAATCTCTCCGGTTTTGCTGTTTACAAAGGGTCAGACACAACGGATAATGATAGTGATAACTGCAAATAGAAAGTTAAACATGAAGTAAATTGAGGGTGTAAACAGTGGTGGAAATATGGACCGGGGTCCCATGATGTTCACTAGTGATGTCTCTCTCCCAAAAGACGACAAACAATCATGCGATGTAAACAAATTACAGCTGGGCAATTGACAGGATTACGGACGCAAACCAATGTTAACTATGCTACAAAAGAAAGGAAGAGGCTCAAAAGCATGGGCAGTAAGCCAAAACAAGTATTACTCATCACAATCTGAACATAGTCCCATAATCCATCAGATCCCAGCAAACTCAACATAGCAACAGGAGAAAGGATTACATATATGCCTTGATCATATAGGGCAGCTCACAAGGTCTAATCCATGAAGAACAAAAAGGGGGAGAGGACATCACATAGCTACTGATCAAGGACCCATGGTCCAAGGTGGACTACTCACGACTCATCTGGGAAGCGTCCATGGTGGTGAAGAAGCTCCCGGAGGTCAATCCTCCCTCCGGTAGTGTGCCGGGAAGAGGTCTTCTGGTGCTCCTGATCTTGGAAGCGGGGCGGTGGAGGAACTGAGGCGAGATCGCGAAAAAAAATTCTGTCCTCGGGGGTTTCGGGACGAAGTAAATATATAGCGAAGGGGGGAAGCCAGGGGTCCAGGCGGCCTCCCGGCGCGGCCGCACCCTAGGTCGCGCCACCTGGCCTCCTGGGCACCAGGTGGGGCCCCTGTGGGGCCCCATAGGGCATCTGGAAGCTTTCGGTACACTGATTTTTTTTTTATTTTCCCAAAAATTTTCTGGCATTTTACATAATGGGAAACCCTGAAATAAAAAGACAACAGAAAACAAAAACTGGCACTGGGGTGCACTGAGTTAATAGGTTAGTCCAAATCTGATCAAAAGTGTATGAAAGTGTATCAAAAGCATAGCAATATCACCCAAAACATGAATGGAGCAAACAGAAATTATAGATACGTTTGGGAAGTATCAACATCCTCAAGCTTAATTTCTTCTCGTCCTCGAGTAGGTAAATGATAACAAGCATAATTTCTGTGGTGACATGCTACCAAACATATAAGAACTTTTAAGTAAAGCAATCAAGACATGTAATTCAATTCAAGTCATAACAGGCAAGAGTCTATATTAGCATTGAAACAAGCAACATAAGAACATAAAGGTGCAAGAGCTCTCGCTGTCCGTGACTCGAATGTCTCCAAATGGTGTTTGCGTGCAAGAAGTGGGGGATGGGAATACGAGAGAAAAATATAGTATTTTTTTGGTTGAGAACTCAATCTACTAAAGTTTCACACTTAATCTTCTTTGGAATCTTATCTTGACTCGTCCCCAGACCATTAGCTAGGTACAAGTCAAACTGATCCACTCCCTTTTGATATTTTGAGCACTCAAGCAATGGATGAGCGTAAGCAAGAAAATTGACACTTAGGATGGCAAAGAGAGAGAGATGGTTGAGGAGGAAGACAAAAAGGTGTGAAAGGCTCACATCAATGAGGACAATCATAGGCAAAAGAAAGCCAAATGATAGATATGATGTGAAGAGTAGGGATTGCCATGTAACGGATGCACATATGAGCTATGAAAAGCTCTCCAATGGAACTAGTGGGGGTGCATCCAACTTGCTTTCTCAAGAAGACCTAGAGCTCATTTGAGGAGGCTCATCATTGAAATATACAAGACAAGTTCTATAGTGTGAAGGTCCCCACATAGCTATATACATATATGATCATCTCTATGGAGTACAAGGTATAAGAGGGAGTACGAGTGTGGATCTCTCAAAAGGAATAGTAGTGTTGCCCCCTTCTCTCTTTTTATTTTATTTTTCTCTTTTTCTATTTTTTGTATTTTTTGGTGGCCTCCATGGCTCTTTCTATTTAACTCTCATTTGTCCTCTTTGGGATCTTTTAATTTTGTCCTTTTTGGGATCTTTTCCTCACTAGGGGCAACACTCTATTTTACAAGAAGTATAGAAGATCTTTCACACTTTACAAAAGTACTCAGCATAAAGAAGATGAAGCTATCATGATGTATGCAAATGTATGCCTCTGTCAGTGTAGCGGGAACATAAATGACATGAAGATCAAGTCATGAGAAGGTGGATGTTGCATGGCAATATATCTCGTAAAGACTATGCAAATGCCTTGATAGGTAGGTATGGTGGCTGTTTTGAGGAAGGGTATAAGGAGGTTTATGATGACAGAGCGTATTATGTCAAGGGTTTGGATGCACCGCCGCGGTAGGCGCCAACTCTCGGAGTGAGAAAAGGCAACGCACGGTACTGAAGAGGCTAGAAAATATGAGGAGGTGGAAGTATCAACTTTCGAATACTTATATTAGTCCGAAGAACTCGTGCACTTATTATCGGTAACTCTCAATCTAATCAGGAGGTTCACAAAGAGACAAGTACCCCGAAGAGGAGTGTATGGGGGTCTAGTTATCCTTGCTTATCCTCGACTCAGAGTACGTGAGTGTACTCTAATATCCGATCCCTCCAAAGATTAGTGATTCATCTAGTAGCTAGAGTTCTCAACTAGTTTTTGTAGTTTTTGAAAATAAACACGGATTGCCAGAAATACGACATCTATCACTAATAGGCTAGAGCTCTTGACACGAAAAGTTCAAACATTACTCACAACAATACCTCAAAACTATTGCAAGTTACTACTACAATTGAATAGCAACCTCAATTACCTACTTTCAGTCAAGACACACAACTCAGTGCAACAAACCAACTCTCTAAACAAGATAAAAATGAAAAGTAAAGAGAGTTCCAGCAACAAACTAAACAAAAGCTCTTAAAAAGATAAGCATGAAAACTAAGAGCTAAACATGACAGCAGCTATGAAAAGATAAAGAACACACAACAAAAGAAAGATAAGCATGAAAATCCTATGATTTGTTCTAGTTTAAAGTGGAGTGTGTTTCTCTCCCACACAAAGAAAGCTGGGTTTTAACTTGTTACCGACAGATCCGTTATGTGCGCTATTGCTCACAAGTTGAGTCCTGGATAAATTTTAACGTTGAAGACCTCGGAATACACTTACCGACAGATCGCCTCAAAATTTTGACCAATCAGATCTATTTCAAGGGCTATTGCTCAATGTTATGGGTTTCTAGAGTCACATTTAATGAACCCCGGGCCTGGGGTACATATACAGGCATGTCGCCAAAACTCAGAGTTTTGGTCGATTCAAACCCGTTTCCTTAGATTATTGCTCGTCGTTTTGGGGTCCCAATACGATTTTGCATTTGATGAGCGTATGGGCGCGCATATATATAGATCACAAAAACTCATAATGTTGGCCGATTCAGCCTCGTTTCATGGGTTGTTGATCATCGTTTTGGGGTCCCAAATGAATTTTTCATATTTAAGAAACCCCAGGGTGTGCGTGCAGTTCGGTCACCCAAACTCATTGTTTTGATCGATTCGGATCCGTTATGTGCGCTATTGCTCACAATTTGAATCCTAGAGAAATTTTAACGTTGAAGACCTCGGATTACACTTACCGACAGATCGCCTCAGAATTTTGACCAATCAGATCTATTTCAAGGGCTATTTCTCAATGTTATGGGGTTTTAGAGTCACATTTAATGAACCCCAGACATAGGATACACATACAGGCATGTCGCCAAAACTCAGAGTTTTGGCCGATTCAAACTCGTTTTCTTGGGTTATTGCTCATCGTTTTGGGGTCTCAGAGAGAATTCCACATTGAAAATCATTGGGGTCTGGTTAAAGTTTTGTCGCTAAAACTTGTAGTTTATATGATTTGGGATCGTTCCATGGACTATTGCTCACAAGTTTGAGTTTCAGGAGTGATTTCCACGTTGAATGAACCATGGGCTGCATTTTATGGTTGGTCGGCAAACTCACGGTTTTTATCGGTTTAGACCCGTTTTATGAACTATTGCTCATTTTGATGTCTCGAGAAGATTTTACATCTTCTAATATACTAAAGCCCCTAGGGGTAAAAGCCCTTAGAATCAATTGAGTAGTCAATTTTGACTTGGTCAAACCTTTTGGCTATGTCTTTAAATTATTAGCCATGGCATTCAATTAAGTAGTCAAATTTAACATGGTCAACTCCTTACCTATTTAAATTTTCATTACTAATTATTATTAAATATATTGCGACTCTTATTTTTTAAGTTGACATGGGCAACATAAAAACAATGTCAACATGTATCTTTTTGAAAAATTTGAATGTCAATTTTAATATGATTCGTATGTTCATGCTATAGTGAATTTGTTGTGAGCTTACAATCGAAATGTTATTGCAGTACATAATTATTGATTTCGCGATCAGTCGATTCGGCTCATGCGATAGATGCCACTACAACAACTTTCAATCACAACATACACAACAACAACAACAACAAAAACAACAACAACAACAACATGATATTCCACTTTATAACGTCAGATCCAAACAAGGTTAATTGGTGTTTCAAGGATCAATTGCCTAAAATGTTTAATTTTGAAGTCTCCTCATTCAGTTGAGGTCTTTAATTTAAAACTAGATACAAAATTTTGACTATGTGGTGACATCTCTCAATGAATGCATCCCTTTGATAAATGATTGTATGGTGTGAGTCTTGCTTGGCAAGAAAGAAGCGCGCCTACGATATGTTTAGCATCATCATAACACATGTGGTCAACAACATAGTTAACCTTCTTATGTACGTGCACTCATCAGAAGTTATCCCATAATCGCACGTTAAAAAGGATCCATCCAAACACCACATTACATTAAATATTTTTCACAACTAAAAATGTAGCACATATGATAAGACCTATAACAATCAAGAAACATAAACGGCGCGACGAAGTGAGCACTGCCCTTCTAGTATTTAATAAACCGGCAATGAGCATAGTACTGAATCATCAAAACTCACAGTTTTGCTCAATTCCGGTCTATTTCATCGGTTATTTCTTACGCTTTTGGTTTCTCAGAGCAATTTACACTTTGAAAAAACCGGTATGCGCTCTAAAGATTTATTAGAATACTTACGTGAACAATCATCATCAAAGTTGCACAATGAAAACCATGTCTACGTGTAAAAATCCTTTCACACAAGGAGTAAATAATAGCTTGTGATTGCACAAATACCTTCACGCAATGTGTGTTGGTACGATGAAATTTCCTTGTGGTGAAGGACAAAATAAGAGTTTGGTGGCTGGTGCAATGCAACTGTCAGCAAAGGAATGTTGAGATTGAACTGCAAGATTCGCTACCGCAGCCATCATCATTCTATTCCACACGGCCGGCCGTACATAAGAAAAAGTCTCCCCGTCATCGCCACGGGCGGCCATTGGCGGTTCACTGGAGTGGTCGCTCCCTCTCTTTAATTACTTTACGGAAGCCTCTCCGTACTGCGTCGTCGTCGTCGTTGCCGTCGTCGTGTTGGACGGTGACGACGGCGGCGACAGGGACAGCTGCCATGAAAGCGCAAGGTCGCCCATAAAAGTGGCTGCGATTTTCCAATGATTCTTGAGAGGAAAAAGGAGGCCCTACGATGCACGGGAAAAGGCTGTGACGTGTGATTAGCCATGACACTCGCCATCAGCCTTTACTTTTGTCTGTGTGTGCCTGATGTTCCACGTTGCCAACAGAGGACACATCAAAGAGATAAAGATTGTCAAAGCTACAACAGGTTCATATGATAATAGAGGTTAGGTATTGGCTAGGTTACACAAAGTAACGTTCTTGTTTAGGGTTTCTTTGATTCGACTGAAGGATTTATGTCATATTTGAATCCTTTATAATTTCCTTCTACTCACCCTACAAAATAAAATCTTTCAGCTTGACTTGTTTGATTTGATCCATATCATAGGGTTGTAAAAGGTATGGATTTTTTTTCTTCCATCGTCACTATATTTTCTACTAGAAAAAAATTCAATGGTCCATATCCTACTTTTGTTAGGTGGACAATCAAACATCATTTATGTCTCCATGGCATGTCACCTTAATCCTAGTTTTTACCGCTCATGTTTTGGTAATCCTACGAACAAAAAAAGTGTTTGTTTTTGTACTCCCTCTATTTTAAAATACATTGCACATTAATATAAAACTTTGTTAATATTAACTATGTGATACTCACTACAATTGTGATGCTTAGATCCAGATCAAAGGCTCTAGCTGCGTCACATTGTAATCGAAAACTGGATGCTGGTCTAGCATGTCTATCGACCCTCCTCTTTAGTCTTATTTTCGTGTTTGTGTGGGTAACGATCGTGTGCATCTTAACTATGTGAAGAACAAGTATGAAATGAAGTATGTACTCACTACAATTGCATATACTCGATGCGGTGTTATGAATCGATAAAAGCGTCATTTATCGATAAATCTACGGTAACTGATGCACTAATAAAGTGGCTGCAAACACCGGAATACTACGTTCAAACCCAACAGGGTAAAAACTAGTAGAAACTCAGCGGCAGAAGCAGCAGCAGGCGCGACCGAGCTGGCCTCCTGGCCATTGGCGACATGGCACACGCGCGCCCTACAGTCTACACACTACACAGGAGGATTGCGACTGGAAAGCTGATGCATCAAGCGCACGACGCATCAACAGGAGGCGCACATTTGCACATAGGATTCTTGCATCCTTCCTTCCTCCGCCCGCCGGGGAAGTAGAAGTACCTAGCGCCGATGGCACCCGTGACTGACCGGCGGTGGGCGAGACTAGGCAAATCTCGTGGGGGAAGGTTCTCCCCCGGACGGGCCAAGCAGGCCAAGACACCGCTAGAGACAAGCCACACCGCGCCCCAACCCATCTCCACGCCTAAACAAATCATCCGATTCGCAATCGCAACTAACATTACATTGCCCTTTATTCTGTAAACAATCTACTTACACCTGTGGCTTCTCATACTAGTAGTACTATAGGTTTGATGGTGCAGGCACTGTGTCGGTCATAAGAAAGATAGAGTACTAGACTGTCATGTTCTCGGGGGGAGAGATTGATCAGACAGAAATGGAGCAGGGTTTCCCAGGTTACGGACGTAAATATAAATGGGTTTTTTGGAGCATCTTTGCTTGCTCCTACCCTGCAGCGTACGTACGTACGTGCACCCGTCCCACGGTTGACAAGAGACCACGGGACGATCATCAGGAGAGCGCAAAGATTCCCTGGACTGTGCAGGTACCAATGAGCATTCAGAGTTGATTACAGATAAATCTTCAGAGTTCAGACATACAGACCACGTGGATGCATGCCTCGTAAGTACGTACTTACATCGATCCGATCCCGATCCTATGTTGATTATAGAGACTGGTAGATACGATCGTTGGACTTGGAGTGAAAGTAACAAACTGAACACTTGCTTGCCGTTTTGACATCTACCTGTAGTGACAATGACCAGAACTCTGAATGAACGACCGAAACTGCACTACGGCACGGGTAGAGAGACGGGCTGGACTAAGCTTTGATGTCCTCGTCCCCTTCGACATTTGGCACTACTGGAACCAGTTGCTGCTTTTCTTTCCGACCTTTTTCCACTGATAATTCGCCTTTTCAACCCCCGTCTCTTCACTCACTTCCCAGAGTAGACGGCTAAAACGACGCGCATTTCTCAATTTCGTCACGAAAAGGCGAGCAGTGATCAGCAGAAGCAAGCTAGAGGTAGACAGGCGAGAAGATCTCTGCCTTTCTTTAGGTGTTCGTAGAGCAAAGCGTCTGGTCGATGATCTCCTCAAGACAGGACGCGATCGGTCGGCGCCTGCCTGAGAGCCCTGAAGCTGTTGCTGTAGACCCCGAGTGTTCAGAGGAGTCGACAGAAAGCTAAGCGTAGTGCTACTGCGTCCCAAGACAGTGTCTTCACCTTTTTTTCATCCTATATTGACCGTTGGTTCGTGCTTGGAATACAGCAAAAGGATCACGGAAGCCGATAAGAGATCAACAGGTCTCACGCTTGTGCGGCTGAACTTAAATGCAGACTTAGGGCATCTTCAAGCTGATCCTAAAACGGACGCGCACCTATCCGTGAAAACTGATA
The DNA here is from genome assembly GCA_950022295.1 of Bromus sterilis. Taxonomy (NCBI): domain Eukaryota; kingdom Viridiplantae; phylum Streptophyta; class Magnoliopsida; order Poales; family Poaceae; genus Bromus; species Bromus sterilis. The sequence continues at coordinate 16,647,335 of OX465596.1, forward strand.
GAGGAACCGACTATTCAACCCTGATCATATCCGTTCGACAGCAGTTTACAGAAATCCGGCAAATTCATTTAAAACTTTGGATATATTTCATTCATCACACTTGAATTTACTAAGATTTAGGTATAATTTACATAGCCGAATGATATATCGTTTGTTGAAAGTTTAATACTTTTAAAAAACCAGACTCCACGTCCGTCTTTGCCGGTTGCTCCTCATCGTCCTCCAGGCCGTCAGAGATGACGTCGATCCTTTCATGTTGATCGCAGAAGAGGCGACGGTTGATTTGCACCTAGAGCTCTGATTGGATGGAGTCGAGAATCACCTGTTGTCCCGTTGTGACAGGATTCACCAAGACGGACACCTCGGCTGCGCGCATGTCCTATATCTTTCGACAAAGCTGGTGATGGTGCACAGAGTAAGTTCCTCGTCGTCGTCACCATCATCGTCCTTCTCGTACTTCTCCTTCTCCGCCTCCTGCTCCTGCTCCGCTCGCCTTGCCGGAGTAAGCATCTTGTATGTGGTGATCTCAGAGCGGACCATGACTAAGATTGAGCACATATGGGATTGAATGCTAAAGAGTTTTGGTGCGGATGAAATGAGTACAGAGGCTCATCGCGCCGCTTTATATAGCCGTGGGTAGGAGGATAGGCAGGCAGCCGACTTCAATGTCGTCGGGGTAGGCTTCTCGATCGATGCGTCTGCATTGAAGCGACATTGTCGCTTTGAATCCATCTCATCGCGTCTCGGCATTGAACACGCACGGACATCATAGTGCTGGTGGCATCACCTCGCGTCTTTCCAAGCATTAACGCGCACACGAAAAATGAAGTTCTGACCGATGATCTCCAGCAGCATTTCTCCGGCATTGGATGGCGGCACCAGGCCGCCAGGTGCTTCGCGCGCGGGGAGAACTTTTTGCACAGAGGGATTCCGGGTGGGCCAGGTTGTCGCATGAGAGCGTTTCGGCGGTACAGACTCCCGCAAAGTCCCCCCCCCCCTCCCTCATGAGAGCGTTTCGGCGGTACGGGCAAACCAGCTCGCGGACGGATACACGGAGGCGTTGGATGACAAAAATGATCCGGACAAAAATTTAAGGATAAGCGTTGAGAACGCGAAAAATGAAAATGTAGACCAAGCTAAATGTAGCTCGTTATTTTAAAAAATCATAAAAAAGTATTTAAAAGTTTTGAAAAGATTCAAAAAATCCCATGGAAACCTATATACATCCCGCATGAACATGCAAATTTTCGTTTGAAGATGTTGTAATATGCAGGCTGAAAAAAAAATAACATTTTGGCCCCAAAACAAAAAACATCAACCCATTTTAAATCAGTATTTATATTTTTTGTGCAGCATGCATATTACAATGTTTTTAAAGGAAACTTTACACGTTTATGCGGAATACATATAAGTTTTCACAGAATTATTTTCATTTTTTGAAACTTCTAAATATTTTATGATTTTCTAAAAATACCAAGCTACATGTAGCTCGGCCTTCAGATATACGCACTAGTTGAAAATGTCCAGGCACAAACATCATGCAGGAACGAGACCATCACAACGGGTTGGAAATGTGGATCCATTCCTGTCTTTCAGGAAATGTGGATCGAGCTGGAGTACGCGTGCTGTGCGACGGCAAAAAAGACTAGAAACTCAAGATGAGAATGGGCCTTAAGCATTAGTCCGATCAAATTTTTAAGGTCAGGATCTTTTGGAAAATTGGATCAGGGAAGTTGGACACTATCGACCCAAAATTTAATTGTTCAAGATAGTACTTCCTCTTTAAAAAAATCAACTTTGTATTAAGTTTAATGTTAGTATAAAAATGAGATAATTATTTTAAAAAGGACAGAGTAGCATTTATTATACTCTATGCATTTGTGAGTCCTATTAGTTTTTTGTTTAAAACGTTTGTAAAGTACTGATATAAAGTTACCTTTGGGTACTACTAAAAATACAACACTACAAATACGTCTTATTTTTTCATGGACATATAAACTCTAGAAATCTTAATGTACAAAAAATTTATCACTAAATGATGATACTTAAAATTATTTTGAATTACTACTTTTTGTCTTAGGCAAATCTAATATTAAAATGGATAGAACCATTTTATCCAATAGGACATGAGACTAATGAAAATCACTAATTGTAGAATACTCGTAGCAACGAACAACGCCCTCCCCCGCGCGCGCGTCAAGTGGCGCCTCTCGTGGAGGCACGATATTGCCTTTTCATGGAGGCACGAGTGCTTTTCGCTGAGGCACGATAGTGCCTTCCTTGAAGGCACTATTTCTCGTAGGCACGAGGCACGATTCGTGCCGACTCATACCTCCCGTGAAGGTACGGTCGTGCCTCCCGCGGAGGCAAGGTCGTGCCTCTTTTTTTTGAAAAACGTATAGAAAAAACGTGTGAAAACCGGAAGAGTTGAAAAACCACCGAAAAAACTAATCTTAAACATCAAAAACACATACAGAAAAAATAAAAAAATAAATTTTCGAGGAATCATTGTGAGCGCAACACGTGGTGCTGGACCAGGCTGCGAACAAGTAGTCTAGAATTACCACGGGGCGAATGGGCCGGCTTCATGTCCCTAGTAATAAAGGGGCCGACGAGTACCAAAGCATATGCCCATCCTTCTTACTAGAAACAGAAGCCCAAACTGGGGGACGTCCCAGATTATGAAACGGGAGCTGGAAGTGTGTTGATTGCACATGTCACAAGTCCTTTCCAAACTATAAATTATTTAAGATAAGCTCCACAGTAGTTCAAATACAACCACAGATAGGTAGATGATGACAAAGACTTGGCACCACAAAATAATAAGTTTGCATGCAGCGCCACCAATGCAGTACAAATACAGAACAACATTCCCAAACTCAGTCGAGTAGATTCAGATTTGCATAATAGTGTAGACAGTATCACCAAAGTACATCAGTGGAAGTGGAACCCACCAATGCAGTACAAATACTGAACAACATTCCCAAACTCAGTCGAATAGATTCAGGTTTGCATAATAGTGTAGACAGTATCACCAAAGTACATCAGTGGAAGTGGAACCACCGCGACCTTAACAGTAAAACATGACACGTTTCACGTTTTCCTTCAGGGCAGGGAGAGGTCTCACAGCAACATTCCCAAACGCCCTAGTGTTGCGTGCACCACCCTGTGGAGGGCCACGGGCACCACTTGCCATGGACCCACTGTCTGATGTATCCGGCTCCATGTAAAACCGAGCCCGGAAGGCTGCCAAATGTGCATAATATGCCGGAGGAACTGCAAGCAAGCGCAATGGTCAGCGTCAAAATTGAGGACAATTCGAGTGTAACGACATACTGATGGCATGAGAATCGCGTTGGGACATACCAATTGATACAGAGCGGGTGCACCTAGCATACCTGAAACAGAAAGAGATTTGAGTTCAGTTGGGGGCAGTTAAACAGTACTCCCTCCGTAAAGTAATATAAGAGCATTTAGATCACTACTTTAGTGATCCAAACGCTCTTATATTACTTTACGGAGGGAGTACATCTTAACTAAAGGTCCGAGGCAGTCAATTACGTGTAGCACAAGTTGTTTGTTAAAGTTTGCAACTCATCAGCAGTGAATTTGTTCTCGTCCCAAAGAACATGATAATGAGCAGGACGGCTTGTTCCCTGAAAGGACTCGACAAGTAAATCAGCAATCGGCCCACTCCATAAAATGAGCAGATTGCAAATGAAGGAAAAGCTAACCTGAATGCCAGCATGGCTACACAAGTAGAAATCGAACTCTGTTGGATGGCAAATCTTTGAATCAACAACAGTGCCTAGAGATAGATACATCAAAAAGGTCCATTATACAGTGGTCAGATTCAGATTGAGTAACTAAGCAGAAAACTGTTTTCTATACACGAACAACTAACCTGGCAGTATGTTTCCGCTTCTATCAACTGTACGCTGATCATTATGATTATTAGCAAAAAGCCTGGTGTGATGACGCTTCTGGACAACTACAAAAGTAACTGGAGGCTGGTAGTTGGGCTCCAGGGACGCACATGCCTACATTTGTAGTTAAAAAGTGACAGTCAGCAAAATATGAGGAACATTGCCAAACAAAGCATAGGTGGACATAGAAAAGGTGTGGTCGAAGTAAATACCTTTCTAATGGCATCAAGTTCATACAGAAGAACTTGATAGAACTGTCCCTCGCTGACGCCATCCCTGAAAATACTAATTGTTTAATGACAGGCAATTATGTTCACCAAACATGCCCAAGAAAGGATAAGAACCTATAAAATATGATTCTCTGTGGTTTCTGTCCAGTTGCTCTCTTGAAAGAAATGAGAAGCTCCCTGCAAATTTAATAGAATGTACGCATTTAGCAGCATTCGGATATAGAGGAGTAATATGTCTAATCAGATTAAAGATTGTACTTGATCATGCCACCAGTCACAGTTCCTCTTTGGGGATCTTGCCATACTTTAAAAAGGTCCTGTATCAACTCTTGTCTATGGGCTTGGGCGCTCACCAATCCAGCATACTTAGTGACCTCAGGCCAGTCTTGGGAAGCAACCACCTGAGGTACGGAATATTTCACACGATTATCTAAATTGTAGAGCTTCCAATACAACTAGAGAAACAGATGTGGCATTGCATCATAGCAGAACTTGGGCAGTAGCAGTAAGACACTTACAGCTGCAATGGAAGGACTGGAATCTTCTCCGGGATGAGGATGTGTGACATCAGCGCCAAATATTATTGTTGGTCTGTCACTAACAAGGGGAATCCTTCGTGTCAAGGCATCCACAAGTACAGTATTCCTTCCACCCACCTGAAAAGTAGGAAAATATATAACAATCGAGGTCTATACACAAAGATGCAATGGTTGAAGCTCAGTGAAATACCTTCACATTAATTTTAAGAGCTACATTCGCAAGGTACTGCTTGCTCATCTTAAAAACATGTTTCGTCAGACAACACTGAGATACCAATCCAAGATCAGTCTCACAAATCCTTTTAAGATCCCCTGGATGAAAGGAAAGGATTAAGCAAAAGTACCCTCCAGGCAATCTTTAAATGTCCTTTGGAAGAGATCATACCATAAAGAGAACCATTATTGTCAGGCAGTATTACAATTAGCAGCTCAAGTTCTCTTCCCTGGGGTCTGATTATATTCATAGCATCTTGATAACGTGCCTTTAGTGCTCTTTCTACATGTTCAGGTCTAGCAGTAAGTGGGGGTAGCACAGGTTCAGTTGCAAAGTCCTAAGAAAGACAGAAAGTGAGAATTTGAAGACCAGAGAATAGACCTCCGATCCATATTAATGGACTCAACTTTGTCTAAATTCGTATGTATCTAGTTAAGTATTTAGACTAGATGCATGTGTATCTAGACAAACTTAAGTCCATTAATATGGATCGGAGGGAGTAGTATAAAATAAGAAAAGTGATACTGATATATCACGAGAAGCTAGCTCGATGATTGAATCATACCATTCCAGATATTTGGCACATTATAGCAAGCTCATGACAGAAACCTCTGGCAGCACTATCTTGCACATTCCGAGAGAAGTTGATACATGCCCAATGGCTGACTCTAGCACCATTCACCATTTTCTATCCACGAAAATGAACATGTATGAGAACTACATAAGACATAACATGACAAAAGAGGGGATATACAGAATATCAACCCAACTAATGTGGCTTTAATGTAAATCATGCAGACTCTTAAAATGCTCGAATGTGAAACTAGACAGTCTTCTGGAAATGTGATAGAAGAAATTAACATAAGTATATGAAGTTACAATGCAGCAATAAAACTTCTGAAGATGTAGTATTTGGTGAAGTTGTGTGTTGCAAAGCAGACAATCTTGGTACTGTAATGCACTGAGCAGAGACAGCATAAATTATCTCCACCTAGTTAAGTGCTCAGTTTACCACATTATGTTTTCTTTATTTACCTAAGCACAATTTTATTTCAAATTTGTCGCGGTGGAAATAGGTAGCTGAAGGCCTTCACAGAAAGAATGGTAATATTTTTAATTTCTCAGGGCATTTTATCAAGGTGTACCTTGTTCATCATGTTCCATTGGCCGATCCTGGGCAAGACATCCTTCTCTCTGCCACTATCATGGTACTTAAGCTAATAACGAAAACAATGTAGTCAGTTGCTACTCACAACATATGTCAATATGGAAAATTAACTGCTGTCTAATCACAACTGAATAGACTTACTCTTGGCGGAGGCAGAACACGAGCTTCAACAGATGCAAGCCGCTCATCAATTTTTATGCCAAATTCCTCTGCATATGGATCTTTATAGTATGCATTGTGTTCCACGGTCTGGTCAAATATGAAAAATGAAGAGATTTAGGAAGTTCTTTAAATGTGTAAAGCTGGTGCAGATAACAGTGAATCAATGGTGGTCTACAAGTGTGTAATCGATACAGACAAAAGAACAGTTCAGATAAATAATGGGTCATAGACTCATCTAGTGGCCTTCCCAAAAAAATATGGTTTTGAAAGTGACAAAAATCTCATCAAGCAACTATCATCTCATAAAACATGCTTGTGTAGGAATGCCAGCAACTCTATAACCTTATAGATGCTTTAATTGCAATAGCATGGATTGAGTACATCAGAGTGGAGGAATTTTGTCAACATAAAAGACTGAGGAGAACAGCAAGCAGCAACACACGCATATATTCGCAAGTGATAGAAACAAACATGTCAGAAGGCAATTTTATAGCAGCAGTTATAACAGCTTGCACCAGAAATATATAATCAACAATCACCTGCAAGATGTCCTTCTCACGCTCTTGAGGGCGCTGGCAAGTCACTTTCAGTAGAGCAGTTATCTGTTTCTCATTCAATCGTTTTGAGTAACGTTGTCCTTCAACAATCTTACAAACCTGATATTTCAGAGTGATAAAACTAATTCAGCACACAGATGAAGACATTGTTTAAAATAAGTGCAAGCAAGATTATTCAAGATACTAACCTCCATAGGAAGATAGTTCGGCCTTTGCTGATTGCCCACTTGCAAGCAAGGTAGAGTGGTGTGCTGAATATTAAAACCATAGGTCTCCAGGAAGTATTGCACCACAGTCTTCACAGTACCACGATCATCAACAGGGAATCTACCACATGAAACCAACAGGAAATCAATCACAACACCAATCTGCAAGAGCATAAGAGGTTTCCGTGTATAAAGCAAGGAAGAACACATACGATAGCTCTCGTGTTGCTTGTGAAGTGAGTCCAGATATACGGTATTTCCTACGCATGTTTCCACGATGTGTAACCTCAACCTTTACACCTCTTAGGGCTTTTTTAATCTGCAGGAGGTGGAATAATTATGGTAACTCGGCATAAAGTAAAGTCGGTGAAACACTCAAGACAAGCAATGAATCAAACCTTCACACGGTCTGAATCAGATAGGGGTCTAACTGAGATGTCCCTGCTCAGAAGCTGAGCAACAAAATCAATCACAGGAAGAGGCTCGATAAACGCAGTAGAAGACATATCTGCAAGAATAAACACCATATAAAATCATTATGTGAGCAAGAGCACTGCCAATCTGTAACATCCACAAAGATGCTCTGTAAACTAGAACCTTATGGCCCAGCAAAGAGCACTTTGCCTTCAGGCCCCGCACACTGCCACAAATTCATCACAACTAACAAGAGAACAAATAAAGAGCGATAACGAAGGGAAAAAAAACAAGGTGAGAGGGCCATCTAACCAATATTCAGTGAAAGCCCCATCTGCGTGGGTCTTATACTTTGGTAAAATCCACGCCAACTTTCCAATCCCTCACCAAGTTTCTGACGTCTCCCTAAATTCGGGGAATAAAATGATCTGCCAACTGGAGAATACCTACAGAACAAAAACATGAAATATATAAACCATACAACCCGAAAAACAATAAATAAGACATGGTTAGATAAAGGATACCTGGCAGTAGGCAGTTCACGTAGCACAATGTCAAGCACCTGAAGAGCTTCTTGAGGTGCATCTGGTTGCCTTCCAGCTAGAAACATGGCCAAATGGTGGAGATCAGCACGAGCAGCAAATTTGATAACCACCCTGAATTGTCTCTCGCGCCTTAAAACAAAAAGAATGTCAGTACTGAACTATGAACAAATTGAAGTACAATTATCATAGCAACAGCATACCTTGGTGCGACTTGACCACCGCCAAGGCTTTCTTCTTCATCTAGCAGAGTAATTTCAAATGTTTTTGAAGGAAACGGCAATGGCCCAGCTGTATATAGGCTCTTCCTTCCATCATAGGCTGGTAGACGTCCATCCAACTGGGAATGTCTATATAGCCTAACAAGTTCTGCCATCACAGCACGATTGACACCACGTGACGTAACCTCTGGAGTTATGGAGACCTAACAAAACAAGATTGTTGATCAAAAAGTACAAAATGGAACTACAGTGGGGAAATAAGACTTCATGTAAAGTGCATACATCGTATTGGTGAAGGTCTTTATCAGGAAGCTCGGCAAAGAAATGGTTGGCCTTCACGACACACCTATCTCCATGTGTGCCCTTTCCAGGGCGCAATGGAAATCTAACCGATTTGCTTGATGCTGGTGCCAGTTGACTTGCTTGGCTGGATGAACTTTGATCAACAATGTCAAGTTTCTGAAACTGTTGCTGGACTTGTCCACTGCTCACCTCTGCCACAGGCTGAGAGGATGAGCCAGCTCCCGATGCTGATGGTGAAACCACCGGGGCTTGATATTGGACATACGGGGCTTGGTGCAGCTCGGGAACTGTTCTTGATGGACCTGGAGGAACGTTACGTCCAGCACTACCTCCCCTATGCCCGCCATAGTATGGCTGTGGCACTCCACCACCTCTGGGACGTGAAGCACCACGTCCCTGATAGTCACGAGGTTGATATTCAGGTGGGCCACCCCCTGGATGTCCACGCCCCTGATAGTCACGAGGTTGATATTCAGGTGGGCCACCACCTGGATGTCCACGCCCCTGATGATCACGCTGTTGATATTCAGGTAGGCCACCACCTGAATATTGTGATCCTCCGTGGCCCTGATAGTGCCCACCACGGCCCTGGTGTTGCCCCCCACCACGGCTACCTTGTTGAGGTGCCAAACCACGTCCTCCACCATGCTGTTGAGGAGCTCTCTCAGCTCGCTGTGAGGAACCCTGCCCAGAAGCTCCTGAAGCCTCTCCAGAACTCTCTCCAGGGCTGCCAGGACCAGTTCTCTTCTTCCTAACCATGATGGCCGCTGCTAAGACAAGAGCACACCAAAAATGTAAGATCATAAGAAAGATAGAAGACTAAAAATATATCAAATATGACTCCACGTAGAAAGATAGAAGATCACAATCAAGCATAAACATAACAAGAGCAACAAAATGGGTGCATTTCACAATTTAGAATTTAGGAGTGCATATACAACATCGCATGATCTAAACATTGAATCCAACACCTGCAATTTGACTGTGCAGCTCTTATAATATAAACTTCTACCTCGCAAACAGGAATAGCTTATAAAACAAGACATGGTATGATCAGCTCAACTCTTGTAGAAAAAAGGAAATGGATGCAGGGTGAACGGGTGATGCACAAGAGGGTGTGATACACAAGTATGATTCACAAAGAAGATAGCAACAAGGATCTTTGGAACAAAAAACAACAGAACTGCAGCTTGTAGGTCCAAAGCAACACACAAGGGGGGTAAGGTTGATTATGTGATATAATATTGCATAAATAGAAGATAAGCTGTCGAAAATTGCACAAGGTTAGTGTTAATTGATCAGGTTATCCCAACATAGTGTTCACAGAGCAAAAACAGAAACATCAGAACTACTGCTACACAGTATATAAACAGGAAATGAACTAAGCTTGTATCCAAAAACAAGAGAAAAGCAAGGTTACATACAACCATACATGGTAACTAAGTATTCACAAATGTAAAAAGGTTCAATTTGTAAATTAGCAATCACCATACAGGACTTAAATATGGTCCATGGGGTTCAGGGGTAGGAAAAAACTATTGCAGATGTAGCTGGCTATCACATAAGCTATGCTAGATGTGGTTGTTTCGATAAAATATTTATGGCATTGCAAACATGAGACAATAGCGAGCTATTTAATCTATACAGTAGCCATTATGGAGCACACGCGCACACACACACGCACACGTATGGGGAAATGACTATACTCCTGGGAGTATGAACTCCCGCTCCTCATATACCACATAGATGAATGATCATACCTATATTATTTTTATATTTTTATTAGCAATTACTAGGTACCCAAGTGTGCTGTATGGAATACATTATTTGTGTGCGTATGTTTTATAAAATTTGCATATATACTACTTTTCTATACATAAAAAAAAGTTACAATTCAAAAACTAGGATACATACAGATTTTCTTCATACTACTCGTATTGAGGTATCTAAGAATAATTAATGAATAATATTAGGACAATAAAGAGGTAGATGAATCAATTATACCTTTTATTATTTTGCATATATTTCACTACTAATTACTAGATACACAAAGTGAGCTCTCTTCATTGTTTAAATATATTTCAAAAGTACTTACTAGATAAACCAAAGTGAGGGTTCTATGAAAAAAAATAGTTCATATACTTAATATAATTTGTATATCTACTGATTTTCTGTGCATAAAAAGGTATAATGCAAAAAAGTATGGATATATACCGATTTTTTTTCATACTACTACTTGTCTTGAGGTATCTAAGAACAATTAATGAGTTCGTCAATAATAAAGAGGCATGATATATACTTCATATATTTATACGCATAAATTCAAGGAAGGGAATTAATAATTAAACAAGAAGAAAAGGTATAAATAAACAGCGGGAAAACTTAAAAAGCAAATATAAAATTATTTTTAATCATTTACCCCTATTTACTGTCAAGTTGTTTTATCCACTTCTAACACATGGACACATAATGAAGACCAAAGCGAGTTCTCTTCATTTTTTTAATATATTTCAAAAGTACTTACTAGATAAACCAAAGTGAGTTCTATACAAAAAAATTAATATAATCTGCATATATCCAGCTTTTCTATGCATAAAAGGGTATAATGCAAAAACTATGGATATATACCGATTTTTCTACACATGCTTCCACTTGAACCTCTGTGTTAGCCTGTAGGCATACCAAAGAGTACCATCTGACTAGCTGAGAACAAAATAACTGCAGCAGACTATACCCTTTGAATATACATTGGCACCACAAGAAGTACGCAAATGAACAATTGAGTTACAATAAATCCCAGAAGCATGTATACAAAAAAAACGCGCAATAGATAAGGAATACGTAGCACTCGATATTGAAAACCACAGCTACAGCAGATAATTACGAGATTCTTAGGACCATAGGAGTTTATGATTGTTTCGCCAATGTCATTCTTAAGACCACTTCCATTGACATACCAGTGCACCACAAACTAAAGATATTTTCCAATATATCTGCAAAACATAGGAGATGATATATTTTGCACGTCTAACGAAGGCATCGCACTGTGGAAAACTTCCTGGTTTCTAGAGCACAATCGCGTTGAGCTTCAAAAAACATCACAATCGCGTTATTATGAGGCTGTAATTCATCCCGACTTGATGACACACGTTTAAACAAGCTACATGATTAGTCATGCTTAGTAACTGAAAACAACAGCAAAAACAATCCTGTAAACCCCGATTAACAACACTATGTAAGCGCTCCAAAATGTCGCACGAGCATACTAACATACGTAGCAAAACTATAAAAAATGAAACAAAAGTTGTACGGGCAAGCCCTTTAGCCCAAATGTAAGCGCTCCAAAATGCAGGGGAAACACCTCACTGTGCTCGCATCATGCCGCATGAGAGCTTGTAGCCTAAATACGAGGAAGCGATCGCCAGAGCACGAACAAGTCGGCGGAAAAACACCATGGGATCAGATCACCCGAAGCTAGATCCGCCCAAATGCGGCGCGAAGCAGCGGCGAAACCGACCGAAACACTCCCAAATACACACACTTCCAGCGAAACCCTCTCGAAATAGCAGAGGCACCGACGGGAAAGCGATTCCGGAAGGGAATCACCTCCCAAACTCCAATCGAGGAAACGCCACGCGGCGGCAGAGAACCAGCGAAGCAGGGCGGAGGGCCGATCTACCGGCAGAACTGGGGGCGGGAGGTACCTGAGCGAGCTCGGCGGACGGCGGCGCAGGAGGAGAAGGAGGAGGAGGACGGCGGTGTCCGGAAACCCTAGGCCTCCTCCGAGCTCCCGACGGTATCGCTCGCACTGGTGCCGCACTGCGCTGCTGCTCCCTCTCCCTCTCTGGTGTGGCTTGTGTCTGGCCTCCGCCTCGCTCTGCTTTTTTGAGGAGCGGAAAGACGACGGCCGCTTGTGCGCGGTTAATTAGCTCGCGCTGGGGAAAGAGCCGAAGCGATGGCACAACGGCAGGGGGGAGGTGAGTGAGCCCGTGTCAAGCCGCGGGCGCGGCGGGTCGTGACCCGGTAACCCGGCGCGGACCTGGTACGAGAGAGGTCGTGGTGGGGCCCGCGCGTACGGACGTGGAGGACGTGGGGGGTTGGGGTTTCAATGACAGCGTGGGCCCGGCGCGCGATTTCGGCCGGACTTGGACGGGAGTGCCTTGGACGCGACGCCCCGAACGGGATTAACCACAGGTGATTTAAACTAAACTGACGTCAGATAAGTAAAGATAAGCAAACAGCCGGGCCCGAGATGTCAGGGGTGCTCCCCAGGGCCCATAGACGTTTCGGCTCCTGATTGGGCGCGCTTCGTTTCGTGCCGCTCGCTGCAGCACTTGGCCGGCCATCATCATGGGAGCGAGCACACAAGCTCCGGCCTCTCTCGTTCTCGAAAAAAATCTCAAGAATAAAAAAGGAGCGCTCCGGTCTCTCGGCACGCTCATTGCCCTGTCGCGGTCGGTGTCAGTACGGCCGGCCTCACGAGCCGGTCCGGAGCGAGCAACGGAGGAGCATCACGAGGGCAGGCTTTTTCCCGGCGACCGACGGTCTGTTCTGTGCATGCGCCGAAGAGGGAATCCATCCGCGGAGGACGACGTCGCCGGGCGGGGCGGGTGGGGTGGGTGATGGGTCACGCGACAGGGCCTGCGGGTACGACGGTACTGCGGGGTACGGGGAGGTCGCTGGCTGCCGTCCCGTTTTGGTTACGAGGGGAATGGGTCAATGGGCCGAGGCGCCGCTCGATGATGCAGGAAACAGTGACGCGGCCGCTGTTGCACGCCGAGGCTACAGAGGGTACAGCGCCCTAGAGCAGTGGTGGTACTGGAGCTACGGCCCTACCGGATCAATGGCTCGGATTGGTTCCGCCTGCGGGGCGCACGGGCCAGTGCGTGGGGGCGTACGCATCCCTCGCGCGAAGCACCGGTTCTCCTCGATGACGCGTGGGCCCCGCGGGTCACCCGTCCCTTGGCGCAGTGGGAGCCTGGGTGAGTGTTAGCCAGCCGCAGGGACCCACGTGGTAGGGGCCGTACCGTCGTGTGCGCAGCCAGCCGTTTGTTTCTCTGATGGGCCCGGGGCCCGAGGTGATGAGAGGGCGGGCTGGGGGGCCACGTGAAATGCCAGGCTCCTGGCGGGCTAGCACCTCGGGCCTTGAGACTACAAATCCAACGGCCTTCTCGTGAGCCCCCTCAAAAAAAACTTGCTGCTCAGGCAACGACGACTCGTTTTGCTCAAAAAAAAAAAGGAAACGACTCCTAAGAAAAAACATTTGCTCTGGCAACGGCTACGGCCTACGGGAGAGAGAAAGCTTTTGCCCGGAGCCCGGAGACGGCATCTCTCGCTCGCTCTCGGTCGCAGCTGCGCCAGAGTTGCAGGTTTGCAGCTGCAGCCATGCATGCATGCGGCGCCGACGGTGAAACTCGTAGGCAGTAGTAGCGATGTGCGTAGCAGCGTAGGCACAGGAATGCAGAATACTACCGATCTTTGGAGCAAGTTTTCTTGTCCCGACTCGGGCGCTCGGTGCTTGAAGACGCCATGACGGTACAGTTCAGCTCTGCTTTGCTTATTAAAGCCTGGAATGGTGGTGTTGTGTTGCGCCGAATCGTTCAGTCCCTAGAGGACGGCCTGGACTGCTGGGACAGATTGGGAGGTTCTGTCAAGAAAAGAAAATTTGTTCCCCCCTAGAGAAATACCCACTCCTTCCATGAATTAAGTGTACTTTGAGATTTTGGTATAATTCGAAGTTTTAAGATTTTAATCAATTTTATAAGAAAAAGTGGCAACTTCTATGGTAGTACTACGTACTAAGTTTTATGAATACACATTAAATGTTTCTTATATACACGATGAACATTTTTCAATATACAATGAATTAAGAGATATAATTAAAAAATTATAATATGTTGTCACCATCTCTCTAAAATAGGCGAACACTTTTCTTATTATGAGTTGAAACTTTTCTAAATACACATTGAAGGTTTCTCATATACACCGTGACTAGTTTTTGAACAATAATGATTTTTATAAAACACACAATTAATTTTATAAATCCTGGACACTATCTTTAACATCAAAAAGATTAAAATACACGTTCAACATTATTTAAATACATATAAGTTTTGCACATATGTTCTGTATAAATATGTGGTCATTTTTAATAACATGACTTTTTTAACTACGTGTTCAATTTTATAATACAGTACAAACATATTTTAACACGAGATAAAAAAAATTCTAGAATACATGATGGGCGTTTTCTTTTTGAACGGTGATGGACATTTTCTTGAAATACTTGTCAAACCATTGCTATAGATTAGTATAATAAATATTGTTTTTGAATATTTTTTAAGAAATAGAGAAACCCAAAAACATCTAAATAAAAAAGTAAAAAAAAGGTCTGCTTATTGCTCTTGGCAGAGGCGTTGTCCGTTGTGCGTTGTTTGCATTAGTGCATGACCCATGTACCCGGCAATGGCCTCATCCAGATCGTTATAGCGATGTATACACTCTACCAGATGCTCTATGCCGACGTCGGTTCGTATATATACGGATTTTTTTGGTGTACGATTGTACGAACCAAATTTCTAGCTAAAATAGATACGCTATTCTGATCCCGGTCCGTAAACTTTTTGCGGGTGGTCCGCAAAATCACCCCTCGTCCGCTATATCTACGATGCGAAGGGAGAGATAGGGTTGCCATCACACATTCTCTCTCCCTTCAAGCGGCGAGCAATTGCGATGGCACGCGAGAGATCTAGTGGCAGCGGTGGCCGCAGCGGCGCCCCGCCCTTCAAGCGGGGACGGAACGATGACGAGGCAGGGTGTTCCCGCGTCCCCGTGCCTCCTCCTGTTGAGTCGGCGCGGTCGATGAATGCACGCGCGCGCGGGGCGCACTCTCCCGCGGCCACCGCGGCTGCTGGAAGGAGTTCCACCACATCGGCGACGTCCTCTGGCCTTGTGTCGTCGATATGTGACGGCAGATGCCATGGGGATGGCTAAAGTAAGGGGAAGACGCGAGGAAGAAAGTTTCGATGGTGCCGGAATCGGTTTGGGCACAAACACGATGAAGGACACCACGATGTACCCAGGTTCGGGGCTCTCCGGAGAGATAACACCCCTACTCCTGTTCGTCTCTTCTATATCAATGAACTGGACTACAATAACTGCTTCTCTATCTTCTCAGGGGAAGGTGAGCGCCGCCGTGGGCAAGGCTCTCTCCTGCTTCCCTGAGGAATAACTACTAGCAGTGAATGAACTGAGGAGGATGGGAGTAATGGTGCTAAATGAGTGGATCCTCTCCCACGCAGGAGGGGTACCCGGGCTCTTATAGTATGAGCCCGGGGTACATCGGTAACTTCACTGCCGATTGGGCCCAACCGTCATCCTCTAATCGGCTGGGTCCCATCGACTGCCTCTCTCCGGGTGATCCGGACCCTACAAGCGGCGGCCCATGATGTAGACTTGTAGGTCATGATGATGAACAGTGAGGCTAGGAGGTGCGGTCTTGTCGGCCTGTCCGCGGAATCGGCGGAGAGGTCGACACCGTATCTCTGCCAGATCTTCGATGTGACCTGGCTCTTCTGCTACCCGCGATCTCCCGGGATTGCGCATTTATGACCCCGTACTTGGACCTCCGACTGGTCCCGGGGTCAACTTCTTCAACTGCGATAAGTTACTCCGATTGCGCCTGGGCCGATTGGTGGCCCTTGGCAGGGTCGATTGCTCTAGGCAATCGGCCGTGCTAGCGCCTACCTCGGCCCAGCTGCGGGCCAATCGGATGATGGTCTTGATGACAACAGGGTGGGCCGATTGCGCCTGGGCCGACTGCCAATCTCGGCCCAGCTGCAGCCCAATCGGTCCATCCTTGTCTTGAAAGGTTGCTTCCGCTTGGGTTAGCCTACCCGGGTACCAATCCCCCGACAGTAGCCCCTAAAGTTGTAAAGGTCCCACGGTCATTTGACCGCGGGGCCTTTCCAATTTTTAATCTTTATTCGATATCCTCCGAATGCTATGGCCTCATCGGGTGCGTCATTCCGAGTTCGACTCAGTGCTCACACTCGGCTGACCAACGATTTCGTCCGCTCTACTTTAAGTCACCTCCGATTTCTGCCTTCACCTTTTTGAGAATAGCATCTCTCGCCGATTTCCTTCCAACGGTTACTTCCGATTTCCCCGGGATGGAATCAATGAATCGTGGCCCACGACCCACGTGCGACATGACATAACTGCAGGCCTCGACCCCCACGTCGCACGCCTCGCTTCCCACACTGGGATCTCTTGCGCCGGCTTGCCGGTTGGTCTTCCTGTGTGCTAGGCCACACCGGGCCACACGGCCGCAATCGAATCCCACTCCCCTCCCCCGCCGCTCTTATAAGCCACATGGGAGGGCCCTTGCCTCTTCCTTCTCCCGCACATCGTCTTCTTCCTCCCTATCTCGCTGCTCACACGCGCCATTGCCGCTCCACTGAAGCTCTCCATCGCGCCCGCCTCTTCGCCTCTGCGCACGAGATCTGCTCCGGTCGTGCGTCCGCGTTCTGCTCCGCCGCCGCGGTCCTCTTTCACCGCTAGCTTCTCGTCCCTCTTCTTGCTCCGCCGCGAACTCCATGGCTCCCCGGCGGGATACCTCTCAAGCGAGCCGCGGGTGCTGGAAGGGGGCCAAGGTCACCGCGGGCGACATCCAGGCTCTGGTTCGCGCCCGCAAGATGCCGGCTGAGGTCCAGTGGCGCATCCCCGGCGCTGAGATCGTGCCCGCCGCGCGCGCTGGCGAGAGGGTCGTCTTCCTCGCTCACTTCGAGCGTCGATTCGGACTCCCCGCCAGCACCTTCTTCCGCAATTTCCTTGACTTCCACCGATTGCAGCCGCATCACCTCGCGACAAACTTCATCATGATCCTCTCCGGCTTCGTTACACTATGTGAAGGATACCTTGGCTGCCGCCCGAGTGTTGCTCTCTGGAAACGGTTCTTCAACCTCCGAGCTCATAATGCTCGGACGGGAGCAGTGGTGCCGGCTGCTACATAAGGTGAAAGACCAACCTACCCGACTGACATGACCGATTGCGGAAGCTACCTTGTCGCAGCCGGCAAACCACGGTACAAGAGTCCCGAGATCGTCCAGTCCTGCCAGAACTGGCAGACCACCTTTTTCTACGTCAGGTCCCCCGACCAAGGCCCCGACCTCCTGAATCTGCCCGAGTTCTCCCTCGCCCCGCCGACTGAAAAACATCAGTGGTCGTTGAAGTATGGAGTCGGAAACCTTGATGTCGACGCTCAAGTTGCCCGAGTTGCCCAGCTGGAGCAAGAGGGGCTCTTATCAACTGATCTTGTTGCCGCTTGGCTTCAAGCCCGAGTGCTCCCGCTGCAACGCCGAGTGCACCGGATGTGCGATATGTCGGGGCCCCGAGATCCCACCCGGCTTTGCACATGGCAGGTGAGGCTCGAAGACCTCTGCTCTAGGGTGAAGGCTATCACCTCCAGCGCCTTGCCTGACCCCTTCCGCTTCGGCCTTGAGTGCCTACACCGTCGAGTGAAGCCACCCGTGGTATGCCCCGATTTATCCCTTTCTCCGATTGCTCTTGTCCTCTGTCCGATTGCTCCTGACAATCTTCTTCTTTTTGCCTAGCATTTCCTTCAATCGGATGTGATGGAAGATGGCCAAGTGGCCGGCACGTATGCCCCCGACCACGAGGATGATGACCCCATGGACTTAGAGTACAACGGCAAAGCTCCTTCCGCCTCTGACGATGCTGATGCTGATGACGACGAGTCCTCCGGGGAGTCCTCCGATTTCGAAGACCTCGCTGGTGATGCCGACATCGAGGTCGCCGACCCTAAGGCCGCCGACACTCGAACTGCGGCTCAAGGGGGTATGCCTGACCCTTCCCTTGAAGAATTTCTAGCCGACTGGAGTGATGACAATAGTGTCTCAAAAGTCAAAAATTCTGATGCAGCTCTTCGCACCAAACCGCCGAAGGTGCCGACTAGACGCGCCTCGGCGACCAGCTCCTCTTCTGGTGCTGCCTCCAGCAAGACCACGAAGGCGATGCCGACTGCCTCCAAAGGCAAACAACCCCAAGCTATGGTCACTCGGGTGCCGATTGGCCAGGCGCCTCTGAATGTCGCCCCCCTGAGATGTCGGATGCCCACGGGAGCGCCGAGGACCGTTGGGTATGCCCTTGATCTTCTGCCTTGAACTTCATTGCTCTCCTTTGTACTGATTCACCTCTTTTTCTTTCAGGGAGCCGATTGGACTTGATGATATTGACACCGACACTCCTGCCCATGTCGGCACAGTCATCTCCCCTGCTGCGTCTGTGGCTACCACTCAAAATGGCCTCCCGCTCCACATCAATCCTCTAAAGATGCCGAGCGCGCTGCTAAGAAAGCCCGCCTCGTGGCATCCCAGACCACCACTACTTCCATCACTGCCTCCAAGACCTCTGAGGAAAGAGCTGATCGGGGAGTTACTGGTGGCGAAGGAGCACAATCGACCAATCCGATTGCTCCATCTCCGCCACAGCGCTCCGACCCAATCTCTGCCACTTTGCCCATCCTGACGACCGCTCCAATTACAACGACAAATCCGCCGATTGCGGCAACCACCTCATTGATCACTATGACCACTCCACCTATCATAACAACCACTCCACCGATTATGGCAACCACCTCGACCTCATCTCGCCCAATTGCGCCACGGCCACGACCGAGTACCTCCGCCCCTTTGGCAACGTTGGCGCCATTGCTCTTTACCGTCATCACCTCTGCTGCAGCCATGCCAGCTTCATCACCACAGCCGACTTCCTCCGCGTCAGAGATTCTAATGCGCTCAGTGGACCAATTCCGGGCCGAGTATTCTCGCACCCGTCATATTGGCACCGAGCCTGATGCTCCACATTGCACTCAAGACCCTCTGACGGCGGCCTTTAGCCGAGTGAACGACTTCGCCGCCGCCCTTGCTCAGGATCTTCAAGAGCTTAACCGTCATCATGAGGTAAGCTCTTGAGTCCTCCTTTATAATTTTCCTTCACTCGGGAGGCTTTTCTTCCGGTGGGTGCGCGCGAGCGCACCCACTGGGTGTAGTCCCCGAGATTCGGGTCGATTGCTTGCAATCGGTTCGGATCTTTTACGCCCTTTGCTTTTATTTTCTGTCCTCCTTCAATCGGGAGACTTTTCTTCCGGTGGGTGCGCTTCCGCGCAAGCGCACCCACTGGGTGTAGTCCCCGAGATTCGGGCCGGTTGCTTGCAATCGGTTCGGATCTTTTGCGCCTTTTACTTTATCTCCTGCCTTCCTCCAATCGGGAGACTTTTCTTCCGGTGGGTGCGCGCAAGCGCACCCACTGGGTGTAGTCCCCGAGATTCGGGTCGGTTGCTTGCAATCGGTTCGGATCTTCTTTTAGCTGTTGTATCTGTAAATTTCATCTTGCTGTTCTTCTCGGGCTGTTATGGAAGAGAAATGCGGGGTCTTCGAAAAACTCCTCGATGCTTACACTGCCAGCCTCCAAACTCTTGCCCAAGCCCAGCTGGAGGTCAACAACCAATCGGCTGAGGTCACTAGGCTGAAAGGTAACTTTCGCATCATTTCTATCTTTTCTCCGATTGACAGTTGCTCTTGTACTGATGTCTTCATGCTCTCTTCTAGCTTCTGTTCCCATGGTAGATGACCTTCAGAACCGTATTGCTGAATTGACTGCAGAACTCAACCAGCAAGCCCAGCACTCGCCAAAGCCAAGGAAGAGGCGACCCAACTGCAGGGGGTGGAGACTGATCTGACCCAAACTATCCAAGGCCTCCATTCCGAGATGGCTGCCCTTGAAAAGAAACATCTAGCCGACCTAGCCGCCGTGACCGCTGCTGGCGACGGGCTCCTTGCTAAACGAGATACCGCTGTTGCTGCCCGAGAGGCCTTGCAAGCGGAGAGGGACGAAGCGATTGCTGCGCGGGACTCCATCCGGAAAGATCGTGATGAACATGTCGCCAAATACGAGGAGCTGGAGAAACGCACTTATGAAGAGACCACCAGGATGCGCCGCCGGGCCAAAGGCCTCTGCGACACGATGAGCGAGATGGACACCCTTCTCAGTGGTAAGTGCTTCTTGCTTCCGATTGCCTTTCCGACTGCATTCCTCTTTTGAGCTATTACTCACACCTTTCTTCATGATGCAGAAGCCTGGCCCGAATCCGAGGCAGCTGCCTATGCGGCCGTAGCCAAATCTCGGGAAGAGACCATCGTTGCCGGAGGGTCTTGCAAATATGATGACGACGTCTGGACTCGACATGAGTACTTGATTGGAACAGCGGCTCGCATTCCTGTCATCAAGGGGATTGCCTTGTCCTTCAAACTCGGCATTCTGAAGATTGCTGAGCTGTTGTGGTTGCCGGCCGAGCTCAAGGTTGGTCTTCAGAGGATGAAGAATGCTGCTGGCTCTTCTGCCGAGATCCCCACGTCGGCTCCCCTGGACGAAGAGGACTTCGACAAGGGAGATTCCTCGAATGCTACCACCGAGCAGACTCAGACTCTCTTGAAGGCCATTCCCCGTCGCATCGATGTCTTGCTCAATTCGGCTGGTCGGACTGGCGCTGAAACTGCTCTTCAAACTGTGTTGAGTTGGTATCCGCAAGTGAAGCTTTCCAAGCTCCACAGCCTCAGAGAGAACGCCGCCGATGTGCTCGAGAAGACCTACGCTGAAGTGAATCGGCTCGCCAGCTCTATGGTGAACTGGTTTTCTCCTTATGAGTACACTTCATATCTCGACGAGGGAGGGAACCCGCTGCCTGTAACTTCTATCTCCGGTTTGGCCGAAGAGCTTTCCGACAGCGGCTCGTCCCACACCTCTCCGAGGTCCAAGCGAGCTGGGGCTATGTCTTCTGATGCACAATCGGAGCCAGACGCTGCTGCCGCGCACGCCGGATCGACTGCTCCGACTGCTAGCTCTGCGCCCTCGACTGCCCCGACTTCCTGAACCAGAGCACCGATGACGCTACTTATCGCAGTTTGCCGATACTAGATCGGTCTTATCTTATTTTTTCTTTTCGAACTATTTTCTTGCAAGACATAATTTTAATTCTGTCGACACCCACTGGGTGCGACTTCGACGTAATGAACTTACTCGGCCTTGGGCCTGCTCTCTCTTACGCAATCTGATTGCTTATTTCTAATTTTTACTTGTGCGATCAACTTTGCGTCTTTGTCGGTTTCTTTTATCGGTCTGCACTTGGGGATGTCTACCTTGTCTGCATTGCTGCCGACATGCGGTCTGCAATCGGATCAAAGGTAGATTGCCAGCCAAGGTTCGATAAGCTTTTTATATTTACACGACAAGGTTTAACGCAAAGGATTCTGCGACAGTGTGAGCCGATTGCCCGCTATCGGGCTTGACTTGACTTATCGATTATGCCCTTTGTGGAGCGTTTCGAGTTGTTTCCCGGGAACTTGTACTGCTGACCGCCCCAACCGCTGCCTTTCTCAATGCCACAAACCTTTTAGTGATTTGCACTTGAGTTAGGTGCTAAGTTGAGTGCCAGCCCACAGTCCCCGTGCCTCGATGGCCTATTCGTCTGACCTCGTGGTCAGTCAGTCCCCGAGTGCGTTACGCATATCTCGGGTATGACTAAGCGTTGCCGACTGAGGCTAGCTTTTCGAATGAAATTATGCAAAGGTAATCGAATGATCATTTTCAGAGGCATGATAGCTTTACTGATTGTTTGTCGAATGGCGTACATAAATTTCTGCCGCTCAACTATAGAACGGACATAACAACTCGGCGTTCCACGGTCGCTCCGTTTCTGCTCCTGACGTGTCCTTGTGCCGAGTGCCCTTGGTGCAGTCAATCAAATAATAGGAGTTGTTCTTGAGCGCTCGGCTGATGACGAATGGGCCTTCCCAAGGTGAGGATAGCTTGTGCTGCCCGTCTGACTTCTGAATTCGGCGTAGCACCATGTCTCCCTCTCGGAAAGCGAGAGGATGAATCTTCTTGCTGTGGTAGTGCCGCAACTTCTGTTGATAGACTGCCGACCTGGACAAGGCCAATAGACAAGCTTCTTCTTTTAGGTCGATGCCGTCCTCTCGTGCCAGCCTGGCTTCTTCTTTGGTGTATAGGGCATGCCGAGGTGAATCAAACTCAATGTCGGATGGGATGACTGCTTCTGAACCATACACCAGGAAGAAAGGAGTGAATTCAGTCGACCTGTTCGGTGTGGTCCTCAAACTTAACAATACTGCAGGGAGCTCTTCAATCCATGCTCCGGGTGCCCTCTCAAGTGGCTCCACCAATCGGGGTCTGATACCCGAGAGGATGAGTCCATTTGCTCTTTCTACTTGACCATTTGATTGCGGATGCGCCACAGACGCCAGATCGAGCCGAATGCCCTGCTGAGATGCATATCGAGCCAGTGCACCTTTTGCAAAATTTGTGCCGTTGTCGGTGATGATGCTGGTAGGCACACCGTATCTGCACACAATGTCGGCCACAAACCGGACTGCAGTCGGACCATCCAGCTTCTTGATTGGGCGGGCCTCAATCCACTTGGTAAATTTGTCCACTGCGACGAGAAGATGTGTCATGCCACTCCGAGCCCTTTTGAATGGACCAACCATATCAAAGCCCCATACTGCAAACGTCCACGCTATTGGGATTGTCTTCAATGCCGATGCTGGCTGATGACTTTTTGCCTTGAACCGCTGGCAACCCTTGCAGTATTTCACCAAATTCTCAGCCGCTGCAAGCGCAGTCGGCCAGTAGAAACCATGTCGGAAAGCTTTGCTGGCGATGGCCTTTGCAGATGCATGATGACCGCATTCACCTTGATGAATGTCTCTGAGCAACTCCAAGCCTCTGTCCTCTTGTACACATCTCTGAAAGACACCAGTTGCACTCTTGCGCACTAGCTCGTTGTTGATTACTGTGTATGCCCAAGATCGACGGCTGATTTGCCGTGATTCTGCTTCGTCTTCTGGGAGGACTCTGTCTGCTAGGAAATCTCTAATCGGCTGTGCCCATGATGGCACACTGACAACTACCATTACCACTGCATGCTGGGGTGGGACTTCTTCTTGGATCTCAGTTCCTTGGCCACTAGCCTCTTGGATCTTGGCCTCTTGGACTTCTGACATTTCTACCTCTGCTTCTAAACTGCCGATTGCGGCGCCTAGCACGCACTCGACAGCCCCTGGTGTCAACTGCTCGTCTGGAGCTGGAGCTTCTTCATTGCAATCGGCGATTTTTGATATCATTGGTTATTCTGAGGTTGTGCCATCTGGCATTGCCTCCGCTTGCTTCCCTTTGGCTTTGCTCTTCTCTCGGCATTCGGCAGCCCCTCGCTTGCAATCGGCAGCCCCTCGCTTGCCATCGGTTTGGGCGCTGGACTGCTTCTTCAAGGTTGCAATTTTTGCCGGTTGAGCTTCTTTTGCCTTCTTCGATGCTTCAAGATCGGTCTCCGAGATAAAAATGGACTCGGATTCTGGGGATGGTATGATGGATGGCTTCTTGATGTGCTCCAGCGACACGCCTGGTGGGATAGCTTGCCTTGTTGAGCCGAGCTTGGACAACGCATCTGCTGCCTCGTTGTTTGCTTCCGGCACATGACGGAACTCGCATCCTTCAAAGTATCCACTGATCTGCTGCACCAGGAAACGATAACTTGCCATGTTCGCGTCCTTTGCATCCCAAGTGCCTGTGCACTGCTGTACTACCAGGTCGGAGTCACCAAAACATTCAATATTCCGAATACCGATTTCCTTGGCAAGCTTGACACCATGCACAAGGGCTTCGTACTCGGCGACGTTGTTTGATGCTGCAAAGTGAATCTGGAGAACATATTGCAATTGGTCTCCTCTTGGTGAAGTAAGTACCACGCCAGCCCCTAGGCCGCTCTTCATCTTGGAGCCATCAAAGTGCATTCGCCAGAAATCCGATCCTGGGAGCTGCGGCATATACTGAGTTTCAGCCCAGTCCACCAGGAAATTGGCCAATGCTTGTGACTTGATTGCAGTTCTCGGCTCATATTGGATGCCATGGCTGGCGACCTCAATTTCCCACTTTGCCACTCTTCCGGTTGCATCTCCGCTTCCCATGATGTCGGCTAATGGAGCCGAGCTGATGACAGTGATCAAGTGGGCTTGAAAGTATGGCTTCAATCTCTTGGCTGCCATGTACACTCCATAGCACATCTTCTTGTAGGGGAACGCAAAAGAAAACAAAAAATTTCGGTATAGCGAGCACGCCCAGGACCACTATGGAGACGCATACAAGGTTTTGATCTGATCGTTACCGACTCGTAGCGCAGCGGGAAGTAGAGTCGATGAAGATCGTCGGTGCAGATCCCCGCAGCTAGGATTTACAACCTCCCAACCGCGAGAATGTATTCCCTCGTCTTCCCCACGAACAGCGCTCCGGGAGGCGGTCGGACAGTCCCTCGGACGATGTCACGGACAGCCCTTCGGGAGTACCCTCGAAACTCGATCTGTAACTCGGACAGCCCTTCGGGGGGCACACTCGAACTAAGATCTAAACAACGACCTCTCTACCAAGTTGCACACATACGGTGTCAGCTATCCAGCAGGGCTTCGCCGTCCAGAACTAGTTCCTTCCGGAACCCAGACAGCCTTTCGGCTCTACGAAACTCTTTCGTGTGAGGGAGAGAAGAAGCCAGATAATTGCATGGCATGTGTTGAGAACTCAAGTGAGAGCTTGGATCAAGGATATGGGGCTGCCCTCACACCTCTATTTATAGGAAACCCAAGGGGGCTTTCTTGGCTCCCAAGTCCTTCTAGAAGGCTTTCCAAAAATATCTCAAGTAGTACTTTTTACTATTCATGACACCACTTTTTCGCGTCCGAAAATTCCGAAAATATTTTTGTGGGTCTTAGAATAATTCCAACACCCACTAAAATGATTTTGGGCGCATTCCGAAACAATTCCGGATTAGTGATTTTCATCTGCGAAAAGCAACCTAAGCATTTCCGGCAGCTCCGGAACATTTCCGGCAGCTCCGAAATATTTCCGAAAAAAATATTTTAATCTTTTCTCCAGAAAAATTCCAGAAGTTACCAGAACAATTCTGGCACTCTCCAAAATTACCAGGTGCTCTCCGAAACCTTTTCGGCTTAGTGGTTTACCCCGAAACAACTTTTCGGTTTTCTCTCTCGGAACTTTTCCGCCGTCTCCGAAACCTTTCCGGTGACTTTATCTCAGACTCCCTGTCTAGTATTCAACAGATAGATGACCCTTAAGCGTGTGACCCTGTAGGTTCGATGAAGTATAGACATGACCAGAACACTTTCCGATCAATGATCAATAGCGGAACCGAGGACATCCATATTGATCCCTATACCCATACGAAGAATTATTCGAGTGAACCTTTAGTTGCTGTGTGCTATTCCTGTTGCTTCGCGATATATTACAAATACCCGAGGTGAGACTTATTGGCATCCCCGTGAATCAACAACTTGTCCACTATGCCAGTTACCTCGTTCCTGGTATTGTTCTCTTTTCTCGTTCCCGCGTTCCGGCATCCCTGTGATCAAATCACACTGTGTCTGGCCAGACGATGGTGGATACCGTAACACCGAGAGGGCCCTAAGAATATCTCTCCAACGACGGAGGAGCAAATCCCAATCTCGAGCTACCTAGTTCCTTGTCATACTTTTCCGTGAACCCGCAAGCTGCCGTAATAGCCACCCTTTTACAGATGACGTTTAACAAAACCCCAAAGTTCACGAAGCAAGTACGAAGGAACTCGATACTCTCATGGTCTAAGGAATTATGAAAACGAACAACTTTCTCTGTGTTATTAACCATTAACTTGTGACGAATGTATCTCATAGCATAACATCAATTCGGGTCGATTCAACACAAATGTTCTTCTAACATTGTGCCCTCAAAATTGCCGGCATAGACATGCCCATGATCAGGAAAACAGGATCATCATGCAATACATGAGCCAGTCTTAGAGGCATGACTAGGAATACATTTTACTGTTTATTATACCACACGTGCACATGAGTTTCCCTCCGAGCCTCGTGGATATTGCAGACTCGAGAATCATTGCAGTTATAGCATGGAACATAAACATTCATTACAAACTCGGAGATACAAAATAACCGTTATTACTGCCTCTAGGGCATATCTCCTACACTTCTGGTAGTGAGGGTAGTTCTGCTTGGATGCCGACAGCACTTCGCTGATGTAATACACCGGTCGCTGAATTTTCTGTGCCTTGTCCTTCTCGGGCCGCTCCACCACCATAACTGCACTGATCACCCGATTGGTTGCCGCAATGTATAACATCATTGGCTCCTTCTCAATTGGGGCAGCCAGAATCGGCGCGGTGGAGAGCATGCGCTTGAGCTCTCGGAATGCTTCGCTTGCTTGGGGGGTCCAGGTGAACTTCTCTGTCTTCTTCATCAGTTGGTATAACGGGATTGCTTTTTCACCCAGCCGACTGAGGAATCGGCTAAGTGATGCAACTTCTGCACTTGCTTCAGGTTCTTGGGCTGTTCCATGCGCTCTATTGCGGCTATCTTCTCGGGATTGCATTCGATTCCTCTTTCGTAAACGAGAAATCCCAAGAGCTTGCCGGCCTGGACTCCAAAGACGCACTTCTCCGGATTGAGCTTGATCTGATAAGTTCTCAAATTTGCAAATGTTTCTTTGAGGTCGTCCAACAGTGTGATTCCATTTGCTGACTTCACCACTAAATCGTCCACGTAAACGTGGAGATTTCTGCCGAGTTGAGAGTGTGTACATCTCTGAATTGTGCGCTGATAAGTGGCGCCTCCATTCTTCAAACCAAATGGCATGGTGATATAACAATAAGCCCCGAAAGGGGTTATAAATGCAGTTTTTATTTGATCTTCCACAGCAAGTTTGATCTGGTGATAGCCAGCAGTGGCATCCAGAAACCTTTTTAGCATCCTTATGAATGACAAAACCTTCTGGTTGTATCATGTATACATCCTCTTTGAGGTTTCCATTTAGGAAAGCCGTTTTGACGTCCATCTGCCATATTTCATAGTCGAAATAAGCAGCAATTGCTAGTAATATCCGTACAGACCTAAGCATAGCTACTGGCGAGAACGTCTCGTCGTAGTCCAGTCCTGGAACTTGCGTGAACCCTTTCGCGACAAGTCTAGCTTTGTGGATAGTAATGTTACCATCTGCGTCCGTCTTTCTTTTGAAAATCCATTTACAACCAATGGGCTTTACGCCTTCTGGAAGTTCTTCCAAGTTCCAAACTTGGTTTTCGTACATGGATTCCATCTCGGATTTCATGGCTCTGTGCCATTCCCTTGAGCTGGGCCCCGCCATCGCTTCTTTGTAGTGCGCAGGTTCATCGTCTTCAAGAATGAAGATTTCATCATGAAACCACTCAGGTGGCTGGACAGCCCTACCTGATCTACGCGGTTCAGTTACAACATTGTCTGAAGTTTTTGCATTATATGCGACAACTTCCGGCTCGGTTGTAGGGATAATTTGCGGAATTACTTCCGGTTCTTTAGCCATAGCAACAGTCGCCGAAGATTCACTAATCTCATTAAGTTGTACTGTCCTCCCACTTACTTCTTTGGCGAGAAACTCTTTCTCAAGAAAGACTCCGCTTTTAGCGACAAACACTTTGTGCTCGGAGGGTAGGTAGAAGGAATACCCAATTGTTTCTGTTGGATAACCTACAAAGTTACATTTGTCTGATCTGGGATCGAGTTTGGTTGGTTGTAAACGTTTTACAAGTACCTCACATCCCCAAATTTTAAGGTGCGACAAACTGGGTTTCTTCCCATTCCACATCTCATGTGGTGTCGTTTCAACAGACTTAGACGGTGCTCGGTTTAGTGTGTGAGCGGCAGTTTCTAGTGCGTGACCCCAAAAAGATATCGGCAGATCTGTAAGAGACATCATCGACCTTACCATGTCTAACAAGGTTCGGTTACGTCTTTCCGATACTACATTTCGCTGTGGAGTTCCGGGAGGCGTAAGCTGTGAAACGATTCCACGGTCACTTAGATGTTGGCCAAACTCATGACTAAGGTATTCGCCTCCGCGATCAGACCGCAGAAACTTAATCTTTTTGTCACGATGATTTTCTACCTCATTCTGAAATTCCTTGAACTTTTCAAAGGTTTCCGACTTATGCTTCATCAAGTAGATGTAGCCATACCGACTTAAATCATCAGTAAAAGTCACGAAGTAGAAATACCCACCCCGTGCGGCTGTGCTCATTGGACCACATACATCACTATGTATTATTTCCAATAATTCACCCGCCCGTTCAGGATGACCCTTGAACGGCATCTTGGTCATTTTTCCCATTAGACAAGCTTCACATGTGTCAAATGATTCAAAATCAAAGGACGGTAAAACTCCATCTCTTTGGAGTCTTTGCATGCGTTTCTTTCCGATGTGGCCAAGCCGACAGTGCCACAAATAAGTGGTTGTGGTATCAACCTTCTTAAGGCGTTTAGCATTCATGTTAAAGACATCATTTTCACATTCAAGATTTAGTATGAAAAGGCCCCCAACAATGGGTGCAAATCCATAAAACATATCCTTACAATAAAGTGAACAACCGTTGTTCTCAGACTTGTACGAATACCCATCGTGTACTAAACATGATCCAGAGATAATGTTTCTACACAATAGTGGAACAAAATAACATTTATTTAGCTCTAAGATAAATCCTGAAGGGAGACGTAGAGGCATAATGCCGACGGCTTGAGCGGCGATCCCAGCGCCGTTCCCGACGCGCATCATGACTTCATTCTTTGCTAGCTTGCGGACCTTCTGCAGTCCCTGTATCGAGTTGCAAATGTGAGCAACCGATCCGGTATCAAATACCCAAGACTTAGAATTTTCGCTAGCAAGCAAAACATCAATGACATTAACTTGTATAACAATTATACCTTTTCCGGTTTTCCCGGACTTCTTATCGGCCAGATACTTCTTGCAGTTTCTCTTCCAGTGTCCTGTGCCCTTGCAGTAGAAGCACTCAGTTTCATTCTTGGCTCCGCCCTTAGAGTTTCTTTGGGAGCCGGTCTTACCGGCACCCTTGCCCTTCTTTGGCTTGCCTTTCTTTTTGAAACTGGCGGTTTTATTCACAAGCAACACTTGCTTGTGATTTTTCCGCAGTCCTTCTTCCACAGTTTTCAGCATGGCGAGCACCTCTTCTGGTGTTTTCTCCATCCCACTCATGTTGTAATTCATGACAAAACCGTTGTAAGACGGGGGGAGTGAAGAAAGCATCATGTCCATCATATGGGATGCTGGAATTGGAAATTCCAGGGTTTTAAGCCTTTCAGCATAGCCAATCATTTTGACTATGTGTTCGCCAACTGAACCACCCTCAGCCATCTTTAAATTCATCAAGATATTCATGATATCAAAACGTTCAGACCTTGCGGTTTCCTTGTACAGAGCATCCAATTCCCGGATCATATCACGGGGTTTATGGAATTCAAAACGTTTTTGGAGCTCTGGACTCATGCAAGCTAGCATGAGGCACTGTACTGCGTTGTGATCATCATCCTGAGTGGCCCAGACATTTTGTTCATCTTCCGAGGCACCTGCCGCCGGTTTAGCTGGAAGAGCTTTTTCAAGCACATAGATTTTCTTAGCGCTCCTGAGGACAATCCTCAGGTTACGGACCCAGTCCGCATAGTTGTTTCCAGTCGCAGCTAACTTTTCTTTCTCTAACAATGGCCCCAAGTTGAAAGCGGTGTTGCGAGCCATTTGATCTACAACGGTAAACACAAGTTTCACTTAGACTTTGTTCATAATGATTTTTGCACTAGTGAATAAACAATTTTATTCTAAAGTGTGCTCCCACTTAAATCAATATCTCTCAAAATTGATTATGAGTGATTCAAGATCCAAATATCAATACAACGCCATAGAATCATCATCTCATGACGAGGATTTTGATTTGGTAGGCCAACTTGCCGATCACATCTCTATGTGACTCTTGTTCATCTTTCGATGCGTGTGTTCCGAGCTCAGGACGATCCTGCCATGAACGTCAAGACAACCAAGTGATCTTGCTGCGAGGTCTGACCTCACCCGCCTTACATTTCTCCAATCGTTCGTACCCATGCATCCATGGCGCACCCCGAGAGTATAGATGCTGTGACGGCGCTACGCTTGGGAGAACACTAACTACTTGATATTTTAAGTGAGAGATCACCCTAATAAAAAGCGACTACCGCGCAATCAAGAAGGGTGCAACATAAGGGATAAACATCCCATGCAATTCATAATAGCATGATATGGTATAGCCCCTTCTGACGGAGAAGTCAAGTATTTCTTCGTCTTTGGCATTTGCGTCGGAGTTCACCTTCGCGAAGATTGCCACCACCTTGTCGATGCACCAAATAATATTGCTATCTTTATAGCAAATGAATAAGTGCATTACCTAAGGTTGACACGCAGGTCATTAAAGTGACAATCATATGGCTCCAACCATCATGCCGAATCATGACACGCAGGTCATGTTAATAAATTTACATTATATAGTCATCTCATACATAATCGAATTAATATGAGCTTTGCTATACCACATCACATGCACATCCTGCAAAAACAAGTTAGACGCCTCTAAACCGGTTTATGCAAAATTTTATTTTACGTGGCTTCTAAGGTTTTGACTTAAACCGCAACTACCAACGTTTTATCATCAAGTATGATTATTCAAGTCACTAGATTAACATTGCGGGGTGTATGAAGCACGAGATAATAAAATCTCGAACCCCATACTGAACTTCGTCATACGCGCGATCCCCGTGCAGATCATATCTGCATTGCCCTTTAGTCTGCGAATTTCATCTTTCTTTTGACTATGGCGGAACCCAAAGAACTGATAGCACTTCGTTGATCAATCAGGATCGCGGATTGCCAGAACTTTGTAAAATTCCACCATGCTGTCTCGAGATCAGAAATACGCAAATTTTAGGGAAGCAACAAGAATATCGGGTAACAGATTTCATCTGCCACCCGCATAAATAATTTTCAGCAATAGATCTGATCTACTCCAAAATTATATTATGCAATACCCATACATCTCCATGTATTCTAGATCATAACATGCATCTACGCATAGCACGGCTCTGATACCACTGTAGGGGAACGCAACAGAAAACAAAAAAATTCGGTATAGCGAGCACGCCCAGGACCACTATGGAGACGCATACAAGGTTTTGATCTGATCGTTACCGACTCGTAGCGCAGCGGGAAGTAGAGTCGATGAAGATCGTCGGTGCAGATCCCCGCAGCTAGGATTTACAACCTCCCAACCGCGAGAATGTATTCCCTCGTCTGCCCCACGAACAGCGCTCCGGGAGGCGGTCGGACAGTCCCTCGGACGATGTCACGGACAGCCCTTCGGGAGTACCCTCGAAACTCGATCTGTAACTCGGACAGCCCTTCGGGAGGCACACTCGAACTAAGATCGAAACAACGACCTCTCTACCAAGTTGCACACATACGGTGTCAGCTATCCAGCAGGGCTTCGCCGTCCAGAACTAGTTCCTGCCGGAACCCAGACAGCCTTTCGGCTCTACGAAACTCTTTCGTGTGAGGGAGAGAAGAAGCCAGATAATTGCATGGCATGTGTTGAGAACTCAAGTGAGAGCTTGGATCAAGGATATGGGGCTGCCCTCACACCTCTATTTATAGGAAACCCAAGGGGGCTTTCTTGGCTCCCAAGTCCTTCTAGAAGGCTTTCCAAAAATATCTCAAGTAGTACTTTTTACTATTCATGACACCACTTTTTCGCGTCCGAAAATTCCGAAAATATTTTTGTGGGTCTTAGAATAATTCCAACACCCACTAAAATGATTTTGGGCGCATTCCGAAACAATTCCGGATTAGTGATTTTCATCTGCGAAAAGCAACCTAAGCATTTCCGGCAGCTCCGAAATATTTCCGAAAAAAATATTTTAATCTTTTCTCCAGAAAAATTCCAGAAGTTACCAGAACAATTCTGGCACTCTCCAAAATTACCAGGTGCTCTCCGAAACCTTTTCGGCTTAGTGGTTTACCCCGAAACAACTTTTCGGTTTTCTCTCTCGGAACTTTTCCGCCGTCTCCGAAACCTTTCCGGTGACTTTATCTCAGACTCCCTGTCTAGTATTCAACAGACAGATGACCCTTAAGCGTGTGACCCTGTAGGTTCGATGAAGTATAGACATGACCAGAACACTTTCCGATCAATGATCAATAGCGGAACCGAGGACATCCATATTGATCCCTATACCCATACGAAGAATTATTCGAGTGAACCTTTAGTTGCTGTGTGCTATTCCTGTTGCTTCGCGATATATTACAAATACCCGAGGTGAGACTTATTGGCATCCCCGTGAATCAACAACTTGTCCACTATGCCAGTTACCTCGTTCCTGGTATTGTTCTCTTTTCTCGTTCCCGCGTTCCGGCATCCCTGTGATCAAATCACACTGTGTCTGGCCAGACGATGGTGGATACCGTAACACCGAGAGGGCCCTAAGAATATCTCTCCAACGACGGAGGAGCAAATCCCAATCTCGAGCTACCTAGTTCCTTGTCATACTTTTCCGTGAACCCGCAAGCTGCCGTAATAGCCACCCTTTTACAGATGACGTTTAACAAAACCCCAAAGTTCACGAAGCAAGTACGAAGGAACTCGATACTCTCATGGTCTAAGGAATTATGCAAACGAACAACTTTCTCTGTGTTATTAACCATTAACTTGTGACGAATGTATCTCATAGCATAACATCAATTCGGGTCGATTCAACACAAATGTTCTTCTAACATTGTGCCCTCAAAATTGCCGGCATAGACATGCCCATGATCAAGAAAACAGGATCATCATGCAATACATGAGCCAGTCTTAGAGGCATGACTAGGAATACATTTTACTGTTTATTATACCACACGTGCACATGAGTTTCCCTCCGAGCCTCGTGGATATTGCAGACTCGAGAATCATTGCAGTTATAGCATGGAACATAAACATTCATTACAAACTCGGAGATACAAAATAACTGTTATTACTGCCTCTAGGGCATATCTCCTACACTTCTGGTAGTGAGGGTAGTTCTGCTTGGATGCCGACAGCACTTCGCTGATGTAATACACCGGTCGCTGAATTTGCTGTGCCTTGTCCTTCTCGGGCCGCTCCACCACCATAACTGCACTGATCACCCGATTGGTTGCCGCAATGTATAACATCATTGGCTCCTTCTCAATCGGGGCAGCCAGAATCGGCGCGGTGGAGAGCATGCGCTTGAGCTCTCGGAATGCTTCGCTTGCTTGGGGGGTCCAGGTGAACTTCTCTGTCTTCTTCATCAGTTGGTATAACGGGATTGCTTTTTCACCCAGCCGACTGAGGAATCGGCTAAGTGATGCAAGGCAACCGGTGAACTTCTGCACTTGCTTCAGGTTCTTGGGCTGTTCCATGCGCTCTATTGCGGCTATCTTCTCGGGATTGCATTCGATTCCTCTTTCGTAAACGAGAAATCCCAAGAGCTTGCCGGCCTGGACTCCAAAGACGCACTTCTCCGGATTGAGCTTGATCTGATAAGTTCTCAAATTTGCAAATGTTTCTTTGAGGTCGTCCAACAGTGTGATTCCCTTTGCTGGCTTCACCACTAAATCGTCCACGTAAACGTGGAGATTTCTGCCGAGTTGAGAGTGTGTACATCTCTGAATTGTGCGCTGATAAGTGGCGCCTCCATTCTTCAAACCAAATGGCATGGTGATATAACAATAAGCCCCGAAAGGGGTTATAAATGCAGTTTTTATTTGATCTTCCACAGCAAGTTTGATCTGGTGATAGCCAGCAGTGGCATCCAGAAAAGACAAAAGCTCGCAACCGGCCGTAGAATCGATCACTTGATCAATACGGGGCAGAGCAAACGGATCTTTCGGGCACACCTTGTTCAGGCAAGTGTAATCGATACACATGCGCCAGGTCTTGTTCTTCTTCATGACGAGGACTGGATTCGCCAGCCACTCGGGGTAAAACACTTCCATGATGAAACCTGCAGCTTGCAGCTTCGCAATCTCTTCACCGATTGCCCTTCTCTTATCTTCAGAAAAACGTCTCAGGGGTTGCTTGACCGGCTTCGAGCCTGGCCGAATGTGCAGCTTGTGCTCGGCGAGTTCTCTCGGGACACCAGGCATGTCTTGTGGAGACCATGCAAAGATGCCCCGATTCTCACGGAGAAACTCGACGAGCTCGCTTTCCTATTTATCGCTAAGTCCAGCTCCGACTACAACAATCTTGGTTGAGTCGGAGGGATCTAGAGCGATCCTCTTGCTGTCCTTGGCCGACTGAAAAGCCGATTCCTTATCTACTCTCTTTGCTGGGCCGACTGGGAGTGGATTCTTGCTCTGTGCTTGCGCCATTGCAATCACCTTGTTGAGCTGTCGCTTCTCCGTCTCAACCACTTGAGAATCAGCCAAACTGCTGCCAGCCGACGTGCACTCGAGGGACTTCCTGAAGTCCCCGGTGACAGTGATGACACCGTTTGGCCCTGGGATCTTCATCTTGAGGTACGTCTGCTGCGCGTTGATCATGAACTTGGCAAATGCGGGCAATCCCAACAGAGCATGATACGGACTGCTGAGGTCGGCGACTTCAAACCAAATCTGCTCCCTTCTGAAGTTTTCCTCTGTGCCAAATATAACATCCAGCCGAATGCGACCCATGGGGATGCAAGACAATCCAGGGACAATCCCATGGAAAGTCGTCCGACTGCGCTCCAGATCCTTCTCTGTGAGCCCTAGCTTGATCAATGTGTCTCTGTACAGAATGTTGATTGTGCTTCCTCCATCAACGAGCACTCGGGAAAACTTGCATGAAAACCTTGGTCCTGCGAACAGAGCGTCAACCACAAGCGGATAGCTGCCTGGATTCGGCAAGATGGTGGGATGATCTGCTCTGTCCCAGGATATCGGGCACTCGGGCCAATGCATGAACTGAGGAATCGGCGGCATGGTGGCATTGACTTCTTGAGCTCGAGCTCTCCGACTGCCCTTGTCCGTGGACTCACTGGTGAAAATCATGTAGGCAGCGTCTTGCTGCGGGAACTGGTTCTGCTGCTGAGGCGGTCCTCTGTTCTGTGGTGGTGGTGGGGGTGGAGGTGGTAAAGTTTCTCCCTTCGCGATCCTTCTCACAAAATCACACTGCCGAGTGGAGTGCGCAGACGGCCTGCTGGGCGTGCTGTGCAACTTGCACGGTGCGTCCAGCATATCCTCGAACGTGTAGATGGGTTTCATCTGCCCCGGGGGCCTCACATTTGGCCTCATCTTCCTACTGCCTCCTGCAGCCGCTGGGTCTTCTTCGTTCTGGACAGCGGCCACCCGTCGACTGCCATACTGGGTATCGGGCTGCTCATCCTTGCGCTTGCCATTGTTCTGCTGGTTGTTGATGTTGTTGTTGTTGCGGTTGTTCTCTCTCCTTTCCTTTCGACTAAGGCCTTGGTTCCCTGTGTCCGACTGCGGAGCCCCTGGTGACTGGATTACACCTCCAACTTCGAGCTGGATAGGGCGCATCGCAGAGTCGGACATAGCGAACGCATTTGCCACCTTCATGAGCTCGGTGAGCGACGTGAAGTCTTTGCGGAGCAGCTTGTTCTTCAACATTGAGTCGGCCAGGCATCCATCTGTGAAGTACTGAATGGCCTGTATCTCATGGACTCCTTCGCATGAATTCTTCAGCTTGATCCACCGAGATAAGTAATCCCAGAGGGGCTCGTCTTTGCCTTGCACACAAAGAGCTAACTGCCGCGGGAGGTTGGGCCGCTCATATGTGCTCGTGAAGTTATGAATAAATGCGCTCGTGAAATCTTCCCAGCAGTTTACACTGTCCTTGGGCAAACTGTTCAACCACGTACGAGCCGACCCCTGCAGCATCAAAGGTGCATAGCGGACTGCTACGCGCCGATTGCCTCCTGCGATGCGAACCGCAGTCAGATAATCGGACAACCAATCTTCTAGCTTCACAGAACCATTGTACTTGGGTGTGTCCCTCGGCAGCGTGAAGCCTTTGGGAAACTTCTCGGTCCGAATGCGATGACCAAAACACGACGGGACAGCCTCTTCTTCTTCATCCTCTTGAGCCTCCTTCTCCAGGAGCTCAATGCGGTGCCTTGCATCATTCTGGCCGATTTGGCGAGGGCCAAGTCGGGCGCTGATTGCTGGTCTTGGTGCCGATTGCTGAGGCATGTCGTTGCGCCTGCTGTTAACAGCTGGCTCCTCGATTCTTCTGCTTGCTGCTGGGGGTGGCCGATTGCTTCTGACCCTACTCTCATGCCGAGACGGGGCGGGTTGCTGTCTGTTCTGGCGCGATGCATTCGGTCGCTGGCTAGCTCCCGCATTCGGCCTCATAGTTCCTCTCGACGCCCAGGGCTCTGCATGTTGATTATCCATTGCGACGAGCCTCTGCTCCTTTGCGGCCGCCAATAGCTCACGCATTCGGCGCGACTGCTCTCGCCGCTCATCTCCCTCCAGGTCTTCTAGCTCGAGTGCTATCTGCTCGGCTGCTCTCAGGTTTTTGTCCGGCGTGCTGTACGTCGGCCTCTAGATGAATGCCGACTGCGCCGGTTGCTCCGGTTGCACCGGCCTCCTTGGTCGCTCCGGCTGCTCGGCCCCCGACAGCTGCTGGTTGACTGCCCTGCCTCGGCTTCTCATATCTTCCAGGACCGCGGGCTCAATTGGTCGGCGCGGTCCTGCATGCGATGCGTTGTATTCCCTTGTGATGGCTCCCAACCTGCGCTCTTCTGCCAGCACCTGCTCAGCCCTGCGAGCCAGAGCGAGACGCGCTGTTTCCAGCTCCGTGTGCACTTGTTCGGGATCACCGTTCCTGTTCACGGGTGTGTATAACACATCCCGCAACGCACTGGTGCCGATTCTCTCCGCAGCCTCCGCTGCCTCCTTGGCCTTTCTTGTTGCGCTCGCTGCGCCGCGATTGCTTGATGACGACGCCCCCGCCATCATGACACCGGCGTGCACTCGGCCATCCTCTCTGCCAGGCGCTGCACTGCAGCCCCTGGCTGAGAGCGGATCTGTGGTGCACGAGAAGATACGAATCTCCCTAGGATATGCCTCGGGGAAGCTGCCGATGAAGAGGCGATGGCTGCCGACCTGCAGCGACACACCGGGCGGCAAGAGTGATCCAGCCCTGTACCGCGCCGAGTAGTCTACCACGTAGTCGATTGCTCCACGCCTTAGAATCAGGCCAGAGGCGTGGCTACCGCCTGATGCAGAGGAAAGTCCCGTCCGGATCTTTACTCCAGTCGACGCCTCGGTCTGCCCCACGGTGGGCGCCAACTGTCGTCGATATGTGACGGCAGATGCCATGGGGATGGCTAAAGTGAGGGGAAGACGCGAGGAAGAAAGTTTCGATGGTGCTGGAATCGGGTTGGGCACAAACACGGTGAAGGACACCACGATGTACCCAGGTTCGGGGCTCTCCGAAGAGATAACACCCCTACTCCTGCTCCTCTATTCTATATCAATGAACTGGACTACAATAACTGCTTCTCTATCTTCTCAGGGGAAGGTGAGCGCCGCCGTGGGCAAGGCTCTCTCCTGCTTCCCTGAGGAATAACTACTAGCAGTGAATGAACTGAGGAGGATGGGAGTAATGGTGCTAAATGAGTGGATCCTCTCCCACGCAGGAGGGGTACCCGGGCTCTTATAGCATGAGCCCGGGGTACATCGGTAACTTCACTGCCGATTGGGCCCAGCCTTCATCCTCTAATCGGCTGGGTCCCACCGACTGCCTCTCTCCGGGTGATCCGGACCCTACGAGCGGCGGCCCATGCTGTAGACTTGTAGGTCATGATGATGAACAGTGAGGCTAGGAGGTGCGGTCTTGTCGGCCTGTCCGCGGAATCGGCTGAGAGGTCGACACCGTATCTCTGCCAGATCTTCGATGTGACTTGGCTCTTCTGCTACCCCCGATCTCCCGGGATTGCGCATTTATGACCCCGTACTTGGACCTCCGACTGGTCCCGGGGTCAACTTCTTCAACTGCGATAAGTTACTCCGATTGCGCCTGGGCCGACTGGTGGCCCTTGGCAGGGTCGATTGCTCTAGGCAATCGGCCGTGCTAGCGCCTACCTCGGCCCAGCTGCGGGCCAATCGGATGATGGTCTTGATGACAACAGGGTGGGCCGATTGCGCCTGGGCCGACTGCCAATCTCAGCCCAGCTGCTGCCCAATCGGTCCATCCTTGTCTTGAAAGGTTGCTTTCGCTTGGGTTAGCCTACCCGGGTACCAATCCCCCGACACCTTACGTGCACCGTAAACGTAACACTGAGCACATGCTCATCGCAGCCAAGGAGGCCTTGGTGGCGGTAGCGTGGTGTAGCCGTGGTCGAGGTAGACACGCGAGGAGTACCGTGATCGGTATCGAGTCGGGGTAGCCGGTGCCGATGGAGCCACGGGCGCAATGAGGCGCCGAGTAGTCAGGGCCATCAACACGCCACGGACAGCTCAAGAGGACAAGGCTCCGCTGCTGGGAGGACATCGAACAACCAGAAGCCAGTGGGGTGGGTGGCCGAACGAGTTTGAACGTGGAGGGGGAGGCTTGACACACCGCACCAGAGGACGCCGAGACGAAGGCGAGGAAGAACCGCGGTAGTCGTGGTGACAATGTTGGATCCGCTACCAAGTGGAACCACAGAAAAGAGAGTGCCCACTGAATCCGCCACCGGGAGGCGCACCACCGACTGCCAGGTCATCAGGGAAAGCATCGTTGCATCACCGAAAAAGTTGGGCCGCGAGCCGCGGGGGCTCCACAACAAAGAGCCACGTACCAGGGGAGACCCCGCCACCGTGACCACTACGCGAGCTTCGCCTAGTGGTAACCTTCGACGACGGCGAGAGAAGTAGTTTGACTGTTTGAGGGGAAGGGTCGGATGGCGACGCGGTGGAAAGCCACCACCCGTGTCACCTAGGTTGGGCACTTTTCCTATCCATGACCCGGACTGACTAAAGGACTATTTGATTCAAGACTTAGGGACTGTTTGGTTGCCAGCCATAGATTGCCACACCAAAGTGTGGCGTGCCACAACTTTTTATGTACAGATGCTTGCTTCCATATGCAACTTTGACTCGCCACAACCTCACGGTGCTCATGCAGTAGTAATTTTCGCCACAATGTACGGACGCGCCACAGATATGGCATCTTAGGCGTGGCAAATTGCCAACCAAACAGGCCCTTAACTTGCCACACCTAAAATGAAGCATCTATGGCGCGCCGCAGAGTATGGCGTGAAAAATGGCCGCCACACATTTGGCAAACACCTCCCGAGTAAGCTCGATCAAGCACTCAAAATGAAAGCCGCCACCAGGTGTCGGCAGGTGCGGCGCCAACCAAGCGCGCATCCTCTCCGACGCGAAACGTGTCCCGGTGAGCCGCACGAGGGTCCCATTACGCACGACGCCGTGCATATTGCACACACGTTAGTGACAGCGCCGTTGTCAAAAAAAAGAAAAAGCGACAGCGCCACTGCTCCTCCCTCGTCGACCGACAATGCTGTCTGTTGGCCGACGCCTGTAAGCAAATGACGCAATTCTGGCCGGCCCCGTGGAATTGGCTGCTCGGCGGCCTCCCTCTCTGATCAGCTAGCTTCATATGCCTCAAGTGCGTGCTATCCTCTCCATTTTTCTTCCATTTTTTAGGCGGGAGCTGTAATGACCAGTCAAAGGCAGGCACAACCCCAGTACCAAACGTGTTAGCCTCCCCAACGTTACGTAGGCCTGTGTAAGATTAGGGTAGAGCAGACGTGACGAACCGATGAACCATGCATATGCCCGCTCGATCCTGCACGGGCCAACGCATTTTTACGGTAGCGGTGCAAAGGTGACGGATGCTGTACTGCGGAGACTGTGCCGCATCGACATCGTGTTACTGTCCACGAGCATCAGAGCATGCACAGTGTACTCCATGCAGTTTTTTTTTTCACGACAAGGCATGTGACCGTGTGACATCGTGCAAATGCTCGTAAGCTCGTTCGTGTACAACAGTAGTATATAAAACATGTTCGTGGTGCGTGAACTGAAAGCACGGCTCGTGGACGTGAACAGAGACAGAGGAGTGCTGCTATAGGCGTTTCATCGTGTAGCCGTATAGTTCCAGTGACAGTATCGATCAGGCGTTCGAGGTTACTATACTTACGTGTCCGACGCCACAGTACCTTTTTGGCATGCACCGTGGTTGTCATAGTTCACACGACCCGAGGTCCCGAGTAAGCTCGATCAAGCACTCAAAATGGAAAGATTCCACGAACTGTTTCTCCATGGCCCGAAGTAAATCGCTGTACTGAATCTAAAATGCATGCAAAGCCAACCCGATCTGCACACCCCACGCTCAGTCGGTCACCGTCAAACAGCGTCCTCCTTGATACATCATGCATGATACATGTACTACAGGAAACCGAGGCGATTGCACACGAACAGTCCAACGATATGCATATGCATGACGCGCTCACGGACGCTCATGCAACTATTTAGGGTGATCTGACGGGACGACACGAACCATACGACCATGGAAGAAAACCAAAGGCAAAGGTAGCCAAAGCCGGGAGGCGAGGGATGGTCGCAAAGGCGTACGTACCTGGTCGATGGGAGGGGTACCCGTTGTAGTTCTCCACGCGCAAGGCCATGTCAAGATCACCTTGAATCGTTCGTTCATGCACGCGCGCGGGAGAAGCCTCCGTCCGCGAGGTGGGTGGTACAATGTCGCGTGAGCGGAAGATATCGGTGATGTATGCGCCAAGATACGCCCCAATTATCTGTGCCTGCCGCTGCCGGTGACGGTGAGAGATGTTACCGGGCTAGAAGAAGAAGACGAGGTGTACGACCGTGGCTGCTGTTTTGCTCCCTGTGGCCCCCTCCCGCTCGAATGATTATCCACTCGTGTCTGCCATTCTTTAATCTGAAAATATCCTATTTCCTCTCATCCACATTACTTGTCTAAAAATAGATGTATCTAAAAGTATTTATTTTGAGAATTATCTAAAAGTATTTTGATGATAGGTACATTCATTTTAAAACAACTAATATGGATCGAATGGAGTACTACAAAGAATGGATGGTAGCTAGCTGACATGGTAATTCGAAAAATTGAGGCGACCGCCGAGCAACATGACACGGTAATCAGGTAAATCTTATCCGTACGGACAGTGTAGTAAATTGATAACCCAATCGGCATTTAGAGTGACATGTTGGTATTTTAGTCATTCAAAAATATACGACTCGCATATCACATAAATTAGTAGAATACCCGTACGTTGCTACGGACTACAATCACATGATATTTGAGACCGACAATTCTCACATCGGTCTATCCTGACTGCTATGGCACCAGTTTTTTGTCACACCTAATGTCGCCCGAATGATTATTCTCGAGTTCTGGTTGGAACCAAAGCATGGCTTTTTATCGTTCCGAACTCCTTATGAACCTTGCCATTTAGTGACTAGATAGGCATCGAGTAGAGATCATTAGTTCACATGTGGTTGGTAGCCAGAGGCAGTCTAGCAGAAGCGAAGAATTTAAAATTTCGTTGTAATTGTAACTAAAAGTATATATGAAATGGATCACCCTAATTCAAAATCTCAGCTACGCCACTGCATATCATCGTACCAGTGTTTCATAGGTTGAGCTTAGCTATTGCCTGCATATATTCTAAACAAGTACAAAAACAAACAAAATGAAGGGCACATTGCATATATTCTAAACAAGTACAAAAACAAACAAAATGAAGGGCACATTACTAGATGAAGAATTGGTGCCAAACAAAACGAAAATAATGATCTAGAGAAAAGGTTTGCTATTAAATTAGATCATATAACTAATTGTAAAGGTTGTTATCTCTTTTTTGCCTTCAAATACCAACAACATATTACTAGCTATAGTCTAAGCATGCCTCCAAAAGAAAAGGAATTATAGCAAGTCCAAAAGTTCCAAGCCTCTTTTGTGGAATCAAATTGCATACCAATTTCGGGGCATCCAACGAGGAACCACATTTGTCCTTGGATAACTTAAATTGTATTCCTATGTACAATAAGCGCATGATGATAGGGACTGAGACTAAGTAAATTGATCGTACATGTTTGAATCTTAATTGATGGAGTCAACCGTATTATCGATAGGCCTTATCTCTCCCCTTCCTTTTATTCATGATAACATAGTAAACTTGACCCATGAATCATTTTGCTGCTCATGACATGAACACAATCAAACATATATCATGTATCTTGAGATTGATGTTTCTTTTTTACTGCTAGGTGAACGGAGACAAAAGGAAGATCATTTGCATGACCTATAGATTAGCCCGAACCTTCATCCTGGTTTCGTTTCAAGGAGGATGACTAGGAGGAAGGAGGACTATGGTGATGGAGATCGATCTTGGAGTAAATCAAGGAAGCTGGCAGGAGGAATGAGGATGATGAGCGTGCTGAAGCTTGATCTCGGGCTTGCACAAGGAGGACGACCAATTTGAGGAAAAAGGTTGAGGGTGTCGTTCTTTGCCACAAAAACCCTACTACGGGCACCCATGGAAAT
This sequence comes from Bromus sterilis, assembly GCA_950022295.1. Taxonomy (NCBI): domain Eukaryota; kingdom Viridiplantae; phylum Streptophyta; class Magnoliopsida; order Poales; family Poaceae; genus Bromus; species Bromus sterilis. The sequence goes on from OX465596.1 coordinate 16,690,351, forward strand.
AGTTGTCTATGTGCATTCTATTTGACGCCAAGCCTTAGGATATTTCTTCCCTTATTATTAGTTATTTTTCTCAGTTAATAACACCATTAAGGAAAGAAATGAGAACCTTTGATTTTCAATGGAGGATAGATGGGCTAAGTTACAACACGTATGCAGCAACTACTTAACTGCAGAGAAGTCGAACCCGTGATAACTAGCAGTACCTTAATAAGTGGAGGTTGCAGACCTGACTTTTCCTTTTAGGGTGCAGACATGTCCTTGCCTTCAATCAAATACCTAAAAGTGTATAATGTGCATAAGTACATTGACACTTTTTAACGGTTTCAATTTTTTAGCAGGATATTTTTAAATTGAATTCTAGATGATGTGTGATGCACTAAGATCGCATGTCCTTTTTTTGGTGAATATCGTAAGGTGGCATGCCCTCTTGTTTTTCTTGAATCTTTAAGGTGGTATGTCCTCGACAACACAAAGTCCAAGGGGAAAAATGCACCTGTCGCCTTCTCTTACAAAATATGTAAAGTTTCTCTGCCTTTCGTGGGTGTCGTCGCTGGCCCGTCTCGTCTTTGATGGCTCTAGGGTCATGGAAGAGCGATGGACCCCGATCCTTGCCAATGAGAGGGATTTTGATTTATTTTTACATGTTTCGTGAGTTCGTTTAGGGTTCGTGTTCTTCTTAGAAAGACAAGGTTGTAGCGGCTCTCTGAAGATGGAATAAGGTTCATCCCGCATGCGAAGGTGTGTATCCGATGTATCTCGCGAGATTCTATTGGTGCTGGTATTAAGTGCATCTGTTTAGATTCAGTATTTATTCGTATTCGTTTGTGTGTCTATAAATTGGATCCTTTCGATCTATAGTTCTCATCATCAACAATAGTTGTTGTTTTGATGTGCTCATTCCGTGGGGCCTTATTATGACATCCTTCCTTCTGTTTACCATAACAAATTTGGCCAATCTCCAATGATGGAGAAATGATGACGGCGGCATGCTTTGAACTAAATCCAATTCTTATAATTGACGCTAGGTGGTCTTGAGATATGAATATAACTTTAGCTATATTTGTTGTTCTTTCTACTATCATAATAGATGATGAATAAAGCGAAAGTTCTCTGACATGCATGTCCTTGTTATTATCCTTTTATGCATTTGCTATTGCCCTTAGAAGAAAACTCTCCAGGCTTTCATCATTTCACGAGTCAGCCATGGGTCCAGGCTTGAGCCTCAGCCCACGACAAGTTTATTTTGCCCGGGATAAGTACCTCCTCCACTAGCAGCATACAAGGCCATAACACATAGAACAACTGATTATATATGCTTAGTTTAGTCACAAGACATGTCTTATTATATATTTTAAGAAGACATTTTTTGGGAGAGACTTGTTTTTGTAGCTAAAGGGCTTTTGTTCATATTTTCAAAATAAATATTCATTACTTTTTCAAAACATTCCCCGTGCATTTGAAAAATATATTCATGCAGTGTAAATGATTTGTTTTCTGCAATTTCAAATAATGATCAAACCATTAAAAAATATATTTGTCCACTTAAAAAACATTCATGCATTTTAAAAAACATGATCTTTTTTATAAAATGCAAAAAACATCTCATAAATTTCAAATGTTTTATATGATAAAAAATATGTTCATGTGATTTTTTTTAAATGTCCATGATTTTTAAATATGTTTATTATATTTTTAAAAGTTGAAATTATTTAATTATTTGACTAATTAAATTGACTTCTGTCATTGATAAAATAATTATGAATTTTAATAAAATTAATATGAATTTTCATAAAAATGTTTTTGTGTTTCAGAAATATGTTTATGATACTATTAGAAAATATTATACAATGCAAAAATATTGGTGTAATTTAAAAACATGGTTTGCACCATTCAAAAAATGTTTCATAATTTATCAAAAAAATCACACAGTTTAAATATAATTCTCGGTGTTTTCATAATCAATTTAATAAATACAAAAACATTGTTCAATGTGTATAAAAATTATCGTGTGTAGAAAAAATGTATAACTTTCATTAAAAATATTTTAATAATTAGAAAATTCAAAATAAAAAGAATTGAAAACAGTGATGAAGTCCGTAGAGAACAAATAGAAAAATACTCAAATGAAAACTTGCTAAAACTGGCCGAAACCAATGAAAGATTCCCCGTTTTAGAAGCTTTCCTTGAACTGCCCCTCACAGGTCGTGCTATTAAAAAAAACAATTGTGATATTTTTCACCAAAACGGAAAAAAAAAGCGTGTGAAAATCAGGAAAACCGAAAAAACCCAAAAAAACATATTTTAAACACCGAAATTTAGTACAAAAAATAAAAAAATGAAATCACGAAAAAACGCTCTGGATGCGACACATGGCACACTGTGAGATTAGCAAAACGTTCGCTACGCGGGCCGAAAACAAGTACTCCCTATATCATGCTTATAGTAGTAGTAGACAGACATAGGGAAGCCTCGCCTGGCTGATCGTAGACTGGTGGTCCGCCCAGCTCGCCGGAGGACATAGACTACAGCCCAGGGCCTCATTTTTATATTTTTAAGATTTTTGTTTTCGTTTTTTTCCTAATTTATACTTCTAAATATTTCAAATACATATATTAAAAGATAAAAAACGTAAAAAATTAAGTAATACTCCCTCCGATCCATAATAAGTGTCGCTCATTTTGTACTAAGCTAGTATAACCTTTGTACTAGATGAGCGACACTTATTATAAATCGGAGGGAGTAATAATTAAGCATTAATAAATGTTAAATGTTTAAATAAAATATTCCACGTTTATACAAAAATATATAGAAAATTTATACATTGGTTATGAAATTTTCATAAATGTGTATACAGAAATGTTTATCACATGTTAAACATTATTTTAAAGGTGATACATATTTTCCACACGCAATATACATATTTTATTCATAAGGAAATATACATATTTTCATACACAAACATATTCAACCTATTCTAATAATAAAAATAATTTAATATATGTTTTAAGTCTATTTTTATTTAATGTATGTTATTCATATATATCATATACATATTGTTTTATGCAAGTTTAATATTACACAAATACATAGTAAAAAAACTATATACAAAATAAAAAATAAAAAGAAACACATGAAACCAAAGAAAAATAAAAGAAAAAAAACTGTAGAAAAACACAAACAAAAGAATGAAATTTTGTGAAAATAGGAAGAAAACAAAGAAGAATAAAGTAGACCGATGAAAAATAGAAAAAAACAAAAAAAAAACCAAAGAAGAACATGAGTGAAAAAACCCAATGGAAGCAAAGAAAAAATAATTAAATAAATAGATATAAAAAGAAAGAAAGAAAAAATAATGAAAAACTGACAAAGAAACAAGGATAACAGATGAAAAAACAAAAACAAAACCAAAAGAAAAAACTACCAAAAAGAACTAATTCAAACCAGGCCAATCCAACCATGTAAACAAAAAGAAAACATTAAGCAAATGATCCATGTTTTCTTCTGAGCGAGGTGACGAAGGGCCTAACCGCTAAATTGCTTTAGGGGAGACTAGCCAAGCTTATAACATAGTACTAAAAACATCCACACAAGGAAGCCGAACTTTATGTAATAAACATGAAGAGTCGGCTTTCTAGCACCGTTATCAGAAAGGTTTTTTTTTGCAATAGGTTTTGTAGCACTTTTTTTATTTTGCTTATTTTATATCTTGTATAGTTGTAGTTTTTGTTTCCACTAGTGTGTTTAATTTTGCAAAGTTATCAAAAATTGAAAAAATATTTTTAATTTCAAAAAATAATTATGTTTTGTTTTAGTAATTATAATGAAGAACCTTGGAAAGATTCCCACACGTGATATAGAAATTATTATTTTCAAGCAAAGGTGAGATAGAGTTTAAAAGATGTTTGGTTTAGGGTACCAAATTAATTGATGATGCCACAACTATGTGTTCAACAACTTTACTCCTTATGTTTTCTTTTACTTTGAATTATCAGCTTGGTTCAATCATATTCTAGACACCCTTTCAATTAAGAGGGAATTTGCTAGGTAGTAATATTTTGGATTCCTTTAATTTAATGGAGACTATATGTGGATCGCCGTCAAAAGAAAAGGAACTTAAGTTGATAATTGCAATTGCTATTATCATAAATAAGCTTAAGAATTATGTGAAAGCTATCCCTATCTTGAAGCTATTAGGTGACAGAGCTAAGGTACTTCAAGGGTCCTTAAAATAAGTTTAGTTGTAACATTGGAATTAACCTTACAATTCTAGAGGAGTTTGAGAAAAATATACCACATTAAGTGTGGAAGTTACTCTAGCCACACCACATATTGAGAAAATAGAACTATCATGAGAATATTGAGTGATGCCTTAGGGGATAGGAGTAGTAACCGGGGAATTTCGACAAACACAACTATAGTGTTATGTATATTTCCAAAAGTGTGAGAAAATTAATGCCTAAGAGAGACCTACCCTTAAGGAGAAGGGAAGTGGAGAATGTAAGATTTGAAATCTCCAAAAACTACCATGCCCATCTCAAAGGCTCAAAATAATGCACTTCTCTGAGGCAGCCCACAATTAGAATTTATTTTTGTTTGAATAATTTAGGACTTTCTACCTTGTTAAAGCAAAGTCATTTACACGTTTTCTTTTAATAAAGTGCCAATTTACGCAATTAGTTTCAATGAATAGACTATGTGGCAGTTGTTGTTCTGTTTCTTGACGTTTGTTGTTTTTGCGTACCATTATACAGCTTAATGTTGTAGGGTTTGAACTAAAAAAATTACACAATAGAACCATGTTTGTATAATGTTTTCCATAATTGTTTGGAAATTTTCTAGAGTTATGTAAGTACTGTTTGAAAAAAACTACATGGCGATCTGTTTTGGCATATTCTTGTCCAACTGATGTAGATTGTATATTTTTGCTTTTTCTTTGATCAAGAGAGTCTATGATTGTGTATTTTATAGTAGCTAATGTTATGCCATGATTCCATCATTTATATATAGCAAGTGTAAGCAATTATTTTTACCTACGAACTAACCCTCAACACCTCATTTGAGATGTTTTTTGTTTTATGAGGTTAATTCATTGGAGATTTTAGCGCAATCGCAAGCAACCTCTCTGCTAGCATAATTAGCATTGCGATGCGTGCATAATTTTTTCAATTGCCCAATTATAATTTGTTCACCTAGCATAAGTTTTATGGTCTTTTGGGAGAGAGACATCACTAGTGAAGGACGTGGTACCCCGGTCCATATTTCCATCATTGTTTACACCCGCTGCAATTTATTTCTTTTGTTTTACTTTCACTGTTCCAACCACGCTTTCGTCGATATGTAACGGCAGATGCCATGGGGATGGCTAAAGAGGGGGACAGACCGGAGTTAATGTCGCTGGCACCGGAAACGAGAATGGGAACACACGGTGAGACACCACGATGTACCCAGGTTCGGGGCTCTCCGTAGAGATAACATCCCTAGTCCTGCCGAGCTAGCTATATGCAATAACTCTGGCTACAATGAATGATCCTTGAGCTGTTTGAGAGGAAGAAGAAGAGGGCCTCTGGTCTCTACTCTCTCCTCGCTTTCTCTGGTGGGTGAGATTTCAATAACTACTCTCTCATTCCCCACGCAGGAGGGGTACCCGGGGCTCTTATAGGCCGAGCCCAGGGTACAAAGGTAAATACACAAGAGGAAGGACCCAGCTGTCTGTCTCAGATCGTCTAGGGACCTAGCATCGTGCTTCTCCGGATGACCCGGTGTAGACTTGCGGCTCGCCATGCCGCTATCCCGTAGACCTCGGCAGTGAACAGTAAGGCTAGGTACTTAGGCCTGTCGGCCTGTCCGCGTGATCGGCACTAGAGGAGACCGCACGTCTCTGACAGTCCCGATCTTCAGGGATTGCGCATTGAATGCTCTTGTACCAGATGTCCGATCTGGACCTCTGATCGGACGCTGCTCTTCTTACTTCGGCCGGATGCTCCTGGATGAGGCCGATTGCGCCCTCTCAGGGGCAATCGGCCCTCATCTGGAACAGTTCGGCCCACTTCTTGGTTTCTCTTGCTTAGCTCGGCCTTGAATAGATCAGTGACCTCCAGCTCGGTGACCTTTGCTTTGATGAACTATTTCCCCTGGGTGACCCTACCCGGGGGTCATTCCCCCGACAGTAGCCCCTGAAGCTGCGGAGGTCCCGCCGAACTCAGAGATGGCGAGGCCTGCACAGGTTCCTTAAAAATACTTTCCTTGTTTCTGACCGATTGCTCCAATAGGCCGGTTGCTTGCCACCTGCCGATTGCTCTTGACCTTCCGATTGCTTTTATGCTTCCGATTGCTCTTGTTCTTCCGATTGCTCTTGTTCTTCCGATTGCTCTTGATCTTCGTATCAACTGCTCTCAATAGGCCGATTGCGCTTGACTTCCTCGACCGGTCCGCCCAACGGTTGGTTTGACTGGAATGTTGACCGAACTTGCCGCTTCGAATTCGCCGAAGAATACGGGACGTCGTGCCACGATTTGACATGCCATAACCGCTGCCTCGACCCACGCGCGCACGTCCCGTCCCATCCGCCGCATCTTCTGTGCTCCGAACTGACGCCGCTCTGTGGATACACGCGGCCACACCGCCTGTCAGATCGGCACAGCCGATCCCACTACCTCCTTACCGCGTCTTTAAATACCCGACGGGGTGAGAGATGCGTCTCGCACCCCTCACTCCATCTCCTTCCTCGAGCTTTTCTCCATTGCTTCCGCTGTCGCACCGCTCGCCCCGCCGTGCTGCTGCCGCTTCCTCCAACGCCCAAAGCCGCCGCCCGAAGCCTGAGCCGCCGCATTTCACCGCCCTTGCCATCACTCCTCCTCCGCCACCATAGGTGGGCTTGGATCTAGATTTCCTCCGCCTCCGCCGCCGTCTTCTCCACCGCCGCCTTCTTCTTCCTCGTTTTCCTCTCGCTCCTCCTCGCCCACCACGGAGTCCGACGCCTCCATGGGGGACGACGCCGCCGCCGGCTCCCAGAGGGGAGCTTGGAAGGGTTCCAACGTGACAGAGATGAAGGTCGCGCTCCTCCACCGGTCTCGCAAGATCCCAACGGACCTCAATTTCCGCATTCCCGGCGACGAGATCGTGCCCGCGCCCCGGGATGGCGAACGTGTTGTTTTCCTCGCGCACTTCGAGCGCGGGTTTGGGCTTCCGGTGAGCCAATTTTTTCACGACTTCCTCGCCTTCTACCGCCTGCAGCCGCATCACCTCGGAGCCAACGCCATCATGCTGCTCTCCACTTTCGTGGCCCTGTGCGAAGGTTATCTCGGAGTCCGGCCCACTATTTGGCTCTGGTTCCGGATATTTCACTTCCGCAGCTTCCAGGTGGGCACTGGTGTGCACACTATCAACCCCAAGACCAAGAAAAAAGAGGAAGTCAAGGTGATGGCCGAATGCGGCGGCGCCACCATCTACCTTCGCCAGGTCGGACTCTATCCTCATCCCCAACTGCCTCAATCCATCAAGAACTGGCGACGGGGTTCTTCTATGTTTCCTTACCACGGAATCAAGACTTCCTGAATCTGCCCGAGTTCTCTCTGCCCCCGCCGACTGCGAAGTATCATTGGGCTGAGAAACAAGGTGACGGGGATACCGATCTGGATCGTCAGATGGCGTACATCCAGAAGCTGATGGAGAAAGGGCTGCAGCCCGCCGATCTGGTGGCGACCTGGTTCTGCCGCCGAGTGCTCCCACTGCAACGCCGCTGCCATCGGATCTGCGACATGCACATGCGCCGCGACCCCACTCGGATTTCCACATTCCGAATAGATGATAAAGACTTCTTCCACCGAATCAACAGCATTACCAACCTCAAAGTCACCGAACCTTTCGAGTTTGGACTGAAGCCGTTCAGCCGATCTCGGCCCTGCCCTGAGGTACGCTTCAATTACAACTTTCTGCTCTAGCTTTTTCTTTCCTTCATACTAATTCTAATCGGATCCTTTTCCTCAGGAATTCCTGGCCTCCCGGCTCATGCAGGACGGACAGTCCGCTTCGGGCTACCACCCTGATCGAGCTGAAGAAGACGCCCAGGATTTGGAGCTTGAAGAAGAGACCGAATCCGAGACCGAAGCCCGAACTGCTTCCCTCGAACTCGGCTTCAAGAAGCCGGGTGAGTCTGATTCCTCCGTCAAACGCTTCATGGCCGAATGGAGCAGTGATTCTGATCCTCTTGGTGACCTCGGCGCAGAATCTGAACCCGCCGAACAGACACTGCCCAAAGGGAAACGCCCCCGACCCGATGACGCCGGCCCTTCCAAGATTGCCAAGAAGAAAGGGAAAACGGGCACGCGCCGAGATGCCCCTGAAATTAGTGGTCCTGTGCTTTCTCCTACCCCACTGAACATCGCTCGCCCTGGCTTTTCCATGGCCAAATTTGCTGCTCAACTTCCTCGAGCTTCCGGGTACATATCTTCACCTCTTGTTTCTCTTGACTTTTCATGAGTTGCCTTGTTCACTTGTGTTATTTTGCCACAGGGCTGCCCGATATGTGGACCCTGCCGGACCTGGGGGGTGTGCCGACTGCTCCCCCTGCCCCTCTGCTGCTCCTGCTCGCACGACCCCGGCCACCTCGGCCACTTCCAATGTGTCCGTGCCTGCTCGCAAGAAAAATGTCGCTGACACCCATAAAGCCGAGCGGGCCAAGAAGAAAGCTGCTGCTGCCGCGAACCAAACGCGACCGATTGCTCCACCGCCGACCTCTGCTGCTCTTACGATTGCTGGCACGCAATCGTCCACTCCTGCTCCGACCTCTGTTGTTGCTTCTCCGATTCTGCTGGACCATTCTGGCATTGCACATGTCGATGTGCCGATGCCAGATCGGCCTAGCGCTGATCCACCTCAACCTGAAGCTTCTCCAGCCCAGGCCACTGCCGCTGACCCATCCCCCGCTGTTGGCTCGGGGAGCGCCGCTATCATCTCCACCGAGCCCACTGCTGTTCCACTTACTGCTTGATACGTCCAAAACGTATCTATAATTTCTGCTTGCTCCATGCATGTTTTGTGTGATATTGCTATGATCTAGATACACTTTCATACACTTTTGATCATATTTGGACTAACCTATTAACTCAGTGCACCACAGTGCCAGTACCTGTTTTCTGCTGTTTTTCTATTTCAGTTTTCCCCCATATAAAAAGTGCCAGAAAAATTCCGGGAAAAATATAGGAAAAATCAGCGTACAGGAAGCTTCGCGAAGAGCCCGAGTGGGGCCAGAGGGGAGCCAGGGGTGGCCCAGGCGGCCACCCGGCGCGGCCCCACCCCTGGCCGCGCCAGGGGGGCGCCTGGGGCCCTTGGTCCACCTCTGGCTGCCCCCTTCGCCTATATATTATCCGTCACGGGAAACTTCAGAAAAGAGAACCCTTTTTCGCGATCTCTCCTCTGTTCCGCTGCCGCCGCGCTTCCGAGATCGGGAGCACCAGAAGACCTCTTCCTGGCACCCTGCCGGAGGGAGGATTGACCTCCGGGAGTCTCCTCTCCACCATGGATGCTCCCCGGATGTCTCGTGAGTAGTTTTCCTTGGACCATGGGTCCGTGATCAGTAGCTATGTGATGTTCTCCTCCCCTCTTTGTTCTTCATGGTTTAGACCTCGTGAGCTGCCCTACATGATCGAGGCACTTTTGTAATCTTTCTGCTATTGCTATGCTGAGTTTGATGGGATCTGATGGATTATGAGATTATGTTCAGATTGTGATTGAGTAATATATTTGGTTTTTATCTCTTATATTTTTGTTCCTAAGTAATTCTTGCATGTTCTCCGTTGCTATTTATTGCTTTGACCAAGTAGTAGGTAGTAACCCCAAGAGGGAACGTTATGCTCGATTGTGGGTTCATGCCCCCCGATGACACGCTTGAGTGACAGAAACATGAGTCTAGGGGATGTGCTGTTGCCACAAGGGGGAAAACAACGGTGCTTGTAACCGCGGTTGCAAGGATTGTTTACTTTACGCAAAGTGCTTTTTAATGCAGTTGTCTGTTGCTTTGGGTTTACACTTTGGGTGGGGCTCGCAACTTAATACCAATGAGATGTTCTGGATAGATATCTAAAGGTGGATGATTAGTAGTAGATGCAGTTGGATTTCAGTCTACTTATTTTGGCGTACTGCCCGTGCTTTTGAGCCTCTTCCTTTCTTTTGTACCATAGTTAGCATTGGGGTGCGTTCATAATCCTGTCAATTGCCTTTCTGTAATTTGTTTACCTTGTGTCGGGGGATTGGTACCCGGGTAGGCTAACCCAAGCGGAAGCAACCTTTCAAGACAAGGATGGACCGATTGGGCCGCAGCTGGGCCGAGCTGGGCAGATGTACGGCCGATTGCTCCAAGGCAATCAGCCGTACCGAATGCCAGCAGTCGGCCCAGGCGCAATCGGTGCACCCTTCCTTCACCAAGATGATCGTCCGGTTGGTCCGCAGCTGGGCCGAGATAGGCACTTGGAAGGCCAATTGCCCAGAGCAATCGACCTTACCAAGAATTAACAGTCGGCCCAGGCGCAATCGGAACAACCTATTACCCTTGGAGGAAGTCGACCCCGACACCAGTCGGGGGTATGATTACGAGGTCATAAATACCATATCCCGAGATATCTGGGTGGCAGGAAGGCCAAGTCATGTCGAAGATCTGATGGAGATACGGTGTCGACCTCTCCGCCGATTCCGCGGACAGGGCGACAAGACCGCACCTCCTAGCTCCACTATTCATCCCTAGGCCCTACGGGTCTACAGCATGGGCCGCCGCTCGTAGGCTCCGGATCACCCGGAGAGGAGCAGTCGGTGGGCCCAGGCCGATTAGAGGATGGCAGCTGGGCCCATTCGGCAGTGAAGTTACCGAAGTACCCTGGGCTCACACTATAAGAGCCAGGGTACCCCTCCTGCGTGGGGGACGACCCGCTCTAGAACACCATTACTCACATTCCCCTCAGTGCATTCACTGCTAGTAGTTGCTCCTCAGGGAGGCAGGAGAGAGCCTTGCCCACGGCGGCGACGCTCACCTTCCCCTTAGAAGATAGAGAAGCAGTTATTGTAGCCAGAGCATTGATATATAAGAGATAAGCAGGAGTAGGGGTATTATCTCTCCGGAGAGCCCCAAACCTGGGTACATCGTGGTGTCCTTCACCGTGCTTGTACTCAACACGATTCCGGCACCATCGACATTCTCTCCCTCGCGTCTTCCCCCTCACTTTAGCCATCCCATGGCATCTGACGTCACATATCGACGACAGTTGGCGCCCACCGTGGGGCGGACCGAGGCGTCGACTGGAGTAAAGATCCGGACGGGATTTTCCTCTGCATCGGGCGGAAGCCATGCCTCTGGCCTGATTCTAAGGCGTGGGGCAATCGATTATGTGGTGGACTACTCGGCGCGGTACAAGGCTGGAGCACCCCTGCCGCCCGGTGTGTCGCTGCAGGTCGGCAGTCATCGCCTCTTCATCGGCAACTACCCCGAGGCGTATCCCAGAGAGATTCACATCTTCTCGTGCGCAACGGACTCGCTCTCGACCAGGGGCTGCAGTGCAGCATCCGGCAGAGAGGAGGGCCGAGTCCACGCCGCCGTCATGATGGCGGGAGCGTCCTCATCAACCAACCGCGACCCTGCAAGTGCAGCAAGAAAGGCTAAGGAGGTAGCTGATGCTGCAGAGAGAATCGGCACCAGTGCGTTGCGGGATGTGTTATACACACCCGTGAACAGGAATGGTGATCCGGAGCAAGTGCACACGGAGATGGAAACGGCACGGCTCGCTCTGGCCCATAGAGCTGAGCAGGTGCTGGCAGAAGAGCGCAGGCTGGGAGCCATCACAAGGGAATACAATGCAGTGCATGCAGGACCGCGCCGACCGATTGAGCCTGCAGTCCTGGAAGATCTGAGAAGCCGGGGCAGGGCAGTCAACCAGCAGCTGTCGGGAGCCGAACAACCGGAGCGTCCGAGGAGGCCGGTGCAACCGGAGCAACCGGCGCAATCAGCATTCGTCCAGAGACCGACGTACAGCACGCCGGACAAGAATCTGAGAGCAGCCGAGCAGATAGCACTCGAGCTAGAAGACCTGGAGGGAGATGAGCGGCGCGAGTAGTCGCGCCGAATGCGTGAGCTGATAGCAGCTGCAAAGGAGCAGAGGCTCGTTGCAATGGATCATCAGAATGCAGAACCTGGGGTGTCGAGAGGGACTGTGAGGCCGAATGCGGGAGCTAGCCAGCGACCGAATCTATTGCGCCAGAACAGACATCAACCCGCCCCATCTCGGCACGAGAGCAAGGTCAAAAGCAATCGGCCACCCCTAGCAGCAAGCAGAAGAATGGAAGAGCCAGCCGTCAACAGCAGGCGCAATGACATGCCGCAGCAATCGGCGCCAAGACCAACAATTAGCGCTCGACTTGGCCCTCGCCAAATCGGCCAGAATGATGCAAGGCATCGCATTGAGCTCCTGGAGAAGGAGGCTCAGGAAGATGAAGAAGGAGAAGCTGGCCCATCGTGTTTTGGTCATCGTATTCGGACTGAAAAGTTTCCGAAAGGCTTCACGCTGCCAAGCGACACTCCCAAGTACAATGGGTCGGTGAAGCCTGAAGACTGGTTGTTCGATTACCTGACGGAAGTCCGCATTGCAGGAGGCAATCGGCGTGTAGCAGTCCGCTATGCACCTTTGATGCTGCAGGGTTCAACTCGGACGTGGTTGAATAGTTTGCCCAAGGACAGTGTGAACTGCTGGGAAGATTTCACGAGTGCATTTATCCACAACTTCACAAGCACGTATGAGAGGCCCAACCTCCCGAGGCAGCTAGCTCTGTGTGTGCAAGGCAAGGATGAGCCCCTCCGAGATTACTTATCTCGGTGGATCAAGCTGAAGAATTCATGCGAAGGAGTCCATGAGATCCAGGCTATTCAATACTTCACAGATGGATGCCTGGCCGATTCAATGTTGAAGCACAAGCTGCTGCGCAAAGACTTCACGTCGCTCGCCGAGCTCATGAAGGTGGCAAATGCGTTCGCTATGTCCGATTCTGCGATGCGCCCTATCCAGCTCGGAGTTGGAGGTGTAATCCAGTCACCAGGGGCTCCGCAGTCGGACACAGGGAACCAAGGCGTTAGTCGGAAGGAAAGGAGAGAGAACAACCGCAACAACAACAACAACAACCACAACCAGCAGAACAATGGCAAGCGCAAGGACGAACAGCCCGACACCCAGTATGGCAGTCGGCAGGTGGCCGCTGTCCAGAATGAAGAAGATCCAGCGGCTGCAGGAGGCAGTCGGAAGATGAGACCAAATGTGAGACCCCCGGGGCAGATGAAGCCCAAGTACACGTTCGAGGATATGCTGGACGCACCGTGCAAGTTGCATAGCACGCCGGGCAGGCCGTCTGCGCACACCACTCGGCAGTGCGATTTTGTGAGAAGGATTGCGAAGGGAGAAGCTTTACCACCTCCACCCCCACCACCACCCCAGAACAGAGGACCGCCTCAGCAGCAGAACCAGTTCCCACAGCAAGATGCCGCCTACATGATTTTCACCAGCGAGTCCACAGACAAGGGCAGTCGGAGAGCCCGAGCTCAGGAGGTTAATGCCACTATGCCATCGATTCCCCAGTTCATGCATTGGTCCGAGTGTCCTATATCCTGGGACAGAGCAGATCATCCCACCATTTTGCCGAATCCGGGCAACTATCCGCTGGTGGTGGACGCTCTGTTCGCAGGACCAAGGTTTTCATGCAAGTTCTCCCGAGTGCTCGTTGATGGAGGAAGCACAATCAACATTCTGTACAGAGATACAATGATCAAGCTAGGGCTCACAGAGAGGGACCTGGAGCGCAGTCGGACGAATTTCCATGGAATTGTTCCTGGACTGTCTTGCACCCCCATGGGCCGCATTCGGCTGGATGTTATATTTGGCACAGAAGAAAACTTCAGGAGAGAGCCGATTTGGTTTGAAGTCGCCGACCTCAGTAGTCCTTACCACGCTCTGTTGGGATTGTCGGCGTTTGCCAAGTTCATGATCAACGCACAGCAGACGTACCTCAAGATGAAGATCCCAGGGCCAAACGGCATCATCACTGTCACCGGGGACTTCAGGAAGTCCCTCGAGTGCACTTCCGCTGGCAGCAGTTTGGCTGATTCCCAAGTGGTCGAGACGGAGAAGCGTCAGCTCAGCAAGGTGATTGCAATGGCGCAAGCGCAGAGCAAGAATCCGCTGCCAGTCGGCCCAGCAAAGAGAGTAGATGAGGAATCGGCTTTTCAGTCAGCCAAGGACAGCAAGAAGATCGCTCTAGATCCCTCCGACTCAACCAAGTTTGTTGTAGTCGGAGCTGGACTTAGCGATAAATAGGAAAGCGAGCTCGTCGAGTTCCTCCGTGAGAATCGGGACATCTTTGCATGGTCTCCACAAGACATGCCTGGTGTTCCGAGAGAACTCGCCGAGCAGAAGCTGCACATTCGGCCAGGCTCGAAGCCAGTCAAGCAACCCCTGAGACGTTTTTCTGAAGACAAGAGAAGGGCAATCGGCGAAGAGATTGCGAAGCTGCAAGCAGCAGGTTTCATCATGGAAGTGTTTTACCCCGAGTGGCTGGCAAATCCAGTCCTCGTCATGAAGAAGAACAAGACCTGGCGTATGTGTATAGATTACACTTTCCTGAACAAGGCGTGCCCGAAAGATCCGTTCGCTCTGCCCCGTATTGATCAAGTGATTGATTCTACGGCCGGCTGCGAGCTGTTGTCCTTCCTGGACGCCACTGCTGGCTATCACCAGATCAAACTTGCTGTGGAAGATCAGATAAAAAGTGCATTCATCACCCCTTTTGGGGCTTATTGCTATATCACTATGCCGTTTGGTTTGAAGAATGGAGGCGCCACTTATCAACGCACAATTCAGAGATGCACACACTCTCAGCTCGGCAGAAATCTCCACGTTTACGTGGACGACTTAGTGGTGAAATCGGCAAAAGGAGTCACGCTGTTGGATGACCTCAGGGAAACATTTGCAAACTTGAGAACGTATCAGATCAAGATCAACCCGGAGAAGTGCGTGTTTGGAGTCCAAGCTGGCAAGCTCTTGGGATTTCTCGTTTCCGAGAGAGGAATCGAATGCAATCCCGAGAAGATAGCGGCAATAGAGCGCATGGAACAACCCAAGACCCTGAAGCAAGTACAGAAGTTCACCGGTTGCCTCGCATCACTCAGCCGATTCCTCAGTCGGCTGGGTGAAAAAGCAATCCCGTTGTACCAATTGATGAAGAAGACAGAGAAGTTCACCTGGACCCCCAAGCAAATGAAGCATTCCGAGAGCTCAAGCGCATGCTCTCCACAGCACCGATTCTGGCTGCCCCGATTGAGAAGGAGCCAATGATGTTATACATTGCGGCAACCAATCGGGTGATCAGTGCAGTTATGGTGGTGGAGCGGCCTGAGAAGGACAAGGCACAACAAATTCAGCGTCCAGTGTATTACATCAGCGAAGTGCTCTCGGCATCCAAGCAGAACTACCCTCACTATCAGAAGATGTGCTATGGAGTGTACATGGCAGCCAAGAGATTGAAGCCATACTTTCAAGCTCACTTGATCACAGTCGTCAGCTCGGCTCCGCTGGCCGACATCATGGGAAGCAGAGATGCAACCGGAAGAGTGGCAAAATGGACAATCGAAGTCGCTAGCCATGGCATCCAGTATGAGCCGAGAACGATAATCAAGTCACAAGCATTAGCCGATTTCCTGGTGGACTAGGCTAAAACTCAGTACACACCGCAGCTACCAGTGTCGGATTTTTGGCGAATGCACTTTGACGGCTCCAAGATGAAGAGTGGCCTAGGGGCTGGTGTGGTACTGACTTCACCAAGAGGAGATCAACTGCAATATGTGCTCCAGGTTCACTTTGCAGCATCAAACAATGTCGCCGAGTACGAAGCCCTTGTGCATGGTATCAAGCTTGCCAAGGAAATCGGTATTCGGAATATTGAGTGCTTTGGTGACTCCGACCTGGTTGTACAGCAATGCTCAGGCACCTGGGATACAAAGGACGCAAACATGGCAAGCTATCGCTTCTTGGTGCAGCAAATCAGCGGGTACTTTGAAGGTTGCGAGTTCCATCATGTGCCAAGAGCATACAACGAGGCAGCAGATGCATTATCCAAGCTCGGATCAACAAGGCAAGCTATCCCACCAGGTGTGTCTTTGGAGCACATCAAGAAGCCATCCATCATACCATCCCAGAGTCTGAGTCCATTTTTATCTCGGAGACCGACCTTGAAGCATTAAAGAAGGCAAAAGAAGCTCAACCGGCAAAACTTGCAACCGTGAAGAAGCAGTCCAGCGCCCAAGGTATCTCGGCAGCAGCACCAGAGGCTGCCGAGTGCGAGCCAGGGGCTGCCAAAGGATGTGAGAAGAGAAAAGCTTTAGGGAAGCAAGCAGAGGCCGCGCCAGGAGGCACAACCTCCGAAGAACCAATGATATCAGAAGTTGCCGATTGCAATGATGAAGCTCTAGCTCTGAATGAGAAGTCGACACCAGGGGCTGCCGAATTCGTGACAGGCGCCGCAATCGGCAGTTCAGGGGCAGAAGCAGAAATGATAGAAGTCCAAGAGGCCGAGATCCAGGAGGCCAATGGCCAAGGAACTGTGATCCAAGAAGAAGTCCCACCCCAGCATGCAGTGGTAATGGAAGTCGTCAGTGCGCCATCATGGGCACAACCGATCAGAGATTTCCTAGAAGATGGAGTCCTCCCAGAAGATGAAGCAGAGTCACGGCAAATCAGCCGACGATCTTGGGCGTACACAATAATCAACAATGAGCTAGTGCGCAAGAATGCAACTGGTATCCTTTAGAGATGTGTAGAAGAGGACAGAGGCTTGGAGCTGCTCAGAGACATTCATCAAGGTGAATGCGGTCATCATGCATCAGCAAAGGCAATCGCCAGCAAAGCTTTCCGACATGGTTTCTACTGGCCGACTGCACTTGCAGCGGCTGAGAATTTGGTGAAGTACTGCAAGGGCTGTCAGCGGTTCAAGGTAAGAAGTCATCAGCCAGCATCGGCGCTGAAGACAATCCCAATAGCATGGCCGTTTGCAGTATGGGGTTTGGACATGGTTGGACCATTCAAGAGAGCTCGCAGTGGCATGACACATCTTCTAGTCGCAGTGGACAAGTTTACCAAGTGGATTGAAGCCAGACCGATCAAGAAGTTGGATGGGCCGACTGCGGTTCGATTTGTGGCTGACATTGTGTGCAGATATGGTGTGCCTAACAGCATCATCACCGACAACGGCACAAATTTTGCGAAGGGTGCACTGGCTCGATATGCATCTCAGCAGGGCATTCGGCTTGATCTGGCATCTGTGG
The DNA here is from genome assembly GCA_950022295.1 of Bromus sterilis. Taxonomy (NCBI): domain Eukaryota; kingdom Viridiplantae; phylum Streptophyta; class Magnoliopsida; order Poales; family Poaceae; genus Bromus; species Bromus sterilis. The sequence continues at coordinate 16,707,695 of OX465596.1, forward strand.
CGCACCCGCAATCAAATGGTCAAGTCGAAAGAGCAAATGGACTAATCCTATCGGGTATCAGGCCCAGGTTGGTAGAACCACTTGAGAGGGCACCCGGAGCATGGATTGAGGAGCTCCCCGCAGTACTGTTCAGTCTGAGGACCACACCAAACAGGTCGACTGGATTCACTCCCTTCTTCCTGGTGTATGGTTCGGAAGCAGTCATCCCATCCGACATCGAGTTCGATTCACCTCGGCATGCCCTATACACCGAAGAAGAGGCCAGATTGGCACGAGAAGACGGCATCGACCTCAAAGAAGAAGCTTTTCTGTTGGCCTTGTCCAGGTCGGCAGTCTATCAGCAGAAGTTGCGGCACTACCACAGCAAGAAGATCCGTCCTCTCGCCTTCCGAGAGGGAGACATGGTGCTACGCCGAATTCAGAAGTCAGACGGACAGCACAAGCTATCCTCACCTTGGGAAGGGCCATTCGTCATCAGCCGAGCGCTCAAGAACAACTCCTATTATCTGATCGACTGCACCAAGGGCACTCAGCACAAGGACACATCAGGAGCAGAGACGGAGCGGCCGTGGAACGCCGAGTTGTTATGTCCGTTCTATAGCTGAGCGGCAGAAACTTATGTAAGCCATTCGGCAAACAATCAGTAAAATTTATCATGCCTCTGAAAATGAGCATTCGATTACCTTTGCATAATTTCATTCGAAGAGCTAGCCTCAATCGGCGACGCTCAGTCATACCCGAGGCGTGTATAACACACCCAGGGACTGACCGACCACGAGGTCAAGCGAATAGGCCATCGAGGCACGGGGACTGCGGGCTGGCACTCAACTCGGCACTCAGCTCAAGCGCAAACCACTAAATGGTTTGTGGCATTGAGAAGGGTCGCATTTGAGGCAGCCGGCAGTACGAATTCCCGGGAAACAATTCGAAACGCGCCACTAAGGGCATATTCGATAAAACAAAGTCGCCGATTGCGCCGCGAACCAAGGCGTCGAGCCCGGTAGCGAGCAATCGGCGCCTACTGTCGCAGAATCCTTTGCGTTAAATCTTGTCGTGTAAAAAATGAAAAACTTATCGAACCTTGGCTGGTAAGCTACCGTTGATCCGATTGCGGACCGCATGACGGCAGCAAGGTTGACACGGTAGACATCCCCAAGTGCAGCCGATAAAGGAAACCGACAAAGCCGCAAAGTTGATCGCACAAGTAAAAGCAAAGATCAAGCAATCGGATTGCATCAAAAGTAGCAGGCCCAAGGCCGAATATGTTCATTACATCGAGGTCACACCCAGTGGGTGTCGACAGAATTAAAATTATGTCTTACAAGCAGATAGTCGGAAGACAAAATAAGATAAAACCGATCCAGTATCGGCAAGCTACAACAAGTAACATAGTTGGCGGCATGGCTCAGGAAGTCGGAGGCACAGAGCTAGAAGATGGAGCAGTCGGATCCAATTGCGCTTCAGAAAATGTGGCACCAGTCTGCTTGGATCTCGGAGATGTTTGAGATGAGCCGCTATCAGAAAGCTCCTCGGCCAGGCCAGAGATTGAAGGTGCAGCGAGCGGATTCCCTCCCTCGTCGAGATACGGAGTGTACTCGCAGGGAGAGAACCAGTTCACCATAGAGCTGGCTAGCCGATTTACTTCGGTATAGGTCTTCTCAAGCAGATCAGAGGCATTTTCTCGGAGGTTGTAGAGTTGGGAGAGCTTCACCTGAGGGTACCAGCTCAGCACAGTTTGGAGGGCGGTTTCCGCGCCAGTCCGACCGGCAGAGTTCAGCAAGACGTCGATCCGACGTGGGATGGCCTTCAGGAGAGTCCGAGTTTGTTCGGTGGTAGCATTCGGAGCTTCCCCTTTGTCAGAGTCTTCTTCATCTTGTGCTTCAACCTTGTTGGTCCCGGCGGAGGAACCAGCAGCATGTTTCATTTTTTGAAGGCCAACCTTAAGCTCAGTCGATGACCACAGTGATTCAGCAATCTTCAGGATGCCGAGCTTGAATGACAAGGCAACTCCCTTGATAACAGGAATGCGGGCTTCGGTGCCGATTAGATATTCATGCCGAGTCCAGACATTATCTTCAAGTTGGCAGGTCCCTCCGGCGGCAACAGTTTCTTCTCGGGATTTGGCAACGGCCGCATAGGCAGCTGCTTCAGACTCGGGCCAAGCTTCTGTGTCACGAAATAAAGTATGAGCAACAAGATAAAGGAGGAAAGCAATCGGAAAATGCACTCGGATGCAGGAAACACTCACCGCTAAGAAGGACGTACATCTCGGTCATTGTTTCGCAGAAGCCTTTGGCTCGGCGGCGCAGTCGGGTGGTCTCTTCGTAGCTGCGTTTCTCCAGTTCTTCAAATTTGGCGACGTGTTCATCACGATCTCGCCGAATGGAATCGCGTGCAGCCACCGCTTCATCCCTCTCAGCTTGCAAGGCTTCTTGGGCGGCGACGGCGGCATCTCGCTCGGCAAGGAGACCATCACCAGTAGCCGTCACGGCAGCTATGTCGGCCAGATGTTTTCTTTCGAGGGCAGCCATCTCAGAGCGAAGGCTTTGGATAGTCCGATTTAGATCAGTTTCTACCCCCTGCAGTCGGGTTGCTTCTTCCTTGGCTTTGGCGAGTGCTGGGCCATGTTGGTTGAGTTCTGCAGTCAATTCAGCAATTCGGCCCTGAAGGTCATCTACCATGGGAGTAGAAGCTAGAGGAGAGCATAAAAGATATGAGTGCAAGAGTAATTGTTAATCGAAGAGGAGACAGAAATGGTATAGAGGTTACCTCTCAGTTTAGTGATCTCGGCCGATTGATTGTTGACCTGCAGCTGGGCCTGGGCGAGAGTTCGGAGGCTGTCAGTGTAAGCATCAAGAAGCTTTTCGAAGACTTCGCACTTTTCGTCCATAACAGCCTGAGAAGAATAGTAAGAAGGAGTAGAGATACAACAGTCAGCAGAAGATCCGATTCGATTGCAAGCAATCGACCCGAATCTCGGGGACTACACCCAGTGGGTGCGCTTGCGCGCACCCACCGGAAGAAAGGCCTCCCGAGTAAAGGAAAGACACAAAAAGAAAGTCAAGAATTTACCGTGTGATGAGAGGTGAGCTGTTGGAGGTCCCGAGCAAGGGCATTAGCGAACTCATTCACCCGACTGAGAGTGGTCGTTAGAGGGTCCTGAGGGCGGTGTGAAGCGTCAGGTTCGGCGCCGACATGACGAGCGCGAGAGTATTCGGCCCGGAACTGGTCCACCGAGCGCATAAGAATTTCCGACGCAGAGGAGGTCGGCGTTGGCACTAAAGCTTGAGCGGTGGTGGAAGCAGCAGCGGGGATGGCTAGTGGCACCGGCGTCACCTGAGGGCCAGAAGCACTCGTTTGTGGTGGCGGCGCAGTCGGATGAGCTGAAGAGGAGGTGATAATTGCGACTGGCGGCAAGGTCGTCGTCGTCGGTGGCACGAGCAGAACAACCGGTGGCACAGTTGTGGCAGTCGATGGCGCCGACACCACGATTGGCGGCGGGCTTGTCACCATCGGTGGCTCGAATGTGGCAGTCGGAGCAGGTGTAGTCGTGACAGTGGAGACCGGGTCGGAGCGGCGTGGTGGAGATGGGGCAATCGGATCGACCGATTGTGTTCCTCTGCCGCCAGGAGCTCCCCGATCAGCTGCGCTCTTGGAAGTCTTGGAGGCAACAGAAGAGGAAGAAGTCTTCTTAGTCGTCTCCAGGCGGGCCTTCTTGGCAGCGCGCTCGGCGTCCTTGGAGGAGCGATGAGAAGCAGGCGGCCGTTTGTGGATGGCAGCAGCGGATGCGGCAGGAGAGATGACGACGCAGGTATGGACAGGAACGCCAGTGTCGACGTCGTCAAGCCCAATCGATTCCCTGAAAGAAGAAAGAGGAAGTGAATCAGTATAAAGAGGGACAATAAAGTGCAAGGCGTGAAGATAAAAGCATACCCGACTGTTCTTGGTGCTCCAGAGGGCATCCGACATCTTAGCGGGGCGACATCCAGCGGCGCCTGGGAGGTCGGCCTCCGGGTGGTCGTCACCTGGGGGTGCTTGCCTTTGCTGACATTCGGTGTGGCTTTAGCAACCTTGCTGGGAGCAGTACCAGCGGAGGAGCTGGTGGTCGAGGTGCGCTTAGCCAGCACCTTCGGAGGTTTGGCCCGAGGAGCTGCATCAGAACCATCAGCCTTTGAGACACTATCATCATCACTCCATTCGGCCAAAAATTGCTCAAGGGAAGGGTCAGGCGTACCCCCTTGAGCTGGCGGTTGGATGTCGGTCCTCGGAGGGTTGGCGGCTCCGGCATCAGCGAAGTCGGCATCCATGTAGTCGGAGGATTCTCCGGAAGACTCGTCGTCATCATCATCATCATCACCGGGCTCGGCGGAAGGAACCTCGCCGTTATACTCAAAGTCGGCGGGGTCATCCTCCGCGCGGTCGGGGGCATACACGCCAGCTTCCTGGCCGTCTTCCATCAGGACGGACTGAATAAAATGCTGGAAAGAAGATAAAAGTAATCAGAGAAGCTGAGAGAAAAAGCAATCGGAAGAAGAGGGCAATCGGAGCATACCACAGGCGGTTTCTGCTGGCGAGTGAGGCAGTCAAACCCGAAGCGGAAAGGGTCGGGCAAAGGGCTAGATGTAATAGCCCTCACTCTGGCGCAGAGGTCTTCCTTCTTCACCCGCCACGTGCAGAGCCGAGTGGGATCTCGAGGACCCGACATATCGCACAGGCGGTGCACTCGGCGCTGTAGGGGGAGAATCCGAGCTTGAAGCCAAGAGGCTACCAGGTCGGTCGAGAGAAGTCCTTCTTGCTCTAGCTGGGCGACCCTGGCGACCTGGGCATCGACATCGCAATCTCCGACGCCATGCTTCAGCGACCACTGGTGCTTGTCAGTCGGCCGGGCGAGGGAGAACTCGGGCAGATTCAGGAGATCGGGCCCTTGGTCAGGTGACTTGACGTAGAAGAATGAGGTCTGCCAATTCTTGCATGATTGGACGATCTCGGGACTCTTGTACTTCGGCTTGCCGGCTGCGACAAGGCAACTGCCGCAGTCGGTCATATCAGTCGGGTACGTCGGTTCGCCGCCTTCGATGGTGGAGGGCACCACAACTCTCGTCCGAGCATTGTGAGCTCGGAGATTGAAGAATCGCTTCTAGAGAGCGATGCTTGGATGGCAGCCGAGATACCCTTCGCAGAGTGTCACGAAACCGGAAAGAATCATGATGAAGTTGGCTGCGAGGTGGTGAGGCTGCAATCGGTGGAAGTCGAGGAACCCGCGGAAGAAGGTGCTGGCGGGAAGGCCGAATCCACGCTCGAAGTGAGCGAGGAATACAACCCTCTCGCCAGCACGCACGCTGGGAACGACCTCGGCGCCGGGAATGCGCCATTCGATCTCCGCGGGCATCTTCCGGGCGCGAATTAGGTACGGAACGGTGCCAGCGGTGGCCTAAGAGCCTTTCCAGCACCCGCGGCTCGCCTGTGAGACGTCTCGCCGTGGCGCCATGGCGTTCGCGGGCGGAGAGAAGACGAGGGACGAGGAGCGCGAGAACAAAGGAGAAGAGTTACCGCGGAGGCGGCGGAGCGCACGGGTCCGTGGCCGGAGCGGATCTGAAGCGCAGAGGTTGGGTCGCAGGAGCGGCGGAGAGCTTCGAGCTGGAGCGGCAATGGCGCAGAGGAGCGAGAGCTGGAGGTTGAAGATGGCGTTTGAGAGAAGGAAGAGGCGAAGGCCCTCCCCTGTGGCTTATATGGGCGGTGGGGGAGGGGAGTGGGATGCAGCTGCGACTGTGTGGCTTGGTGTGGCCTAGGGCACAGGAAGGGCAATCGGCAAACCAGCGCAAAGAATCCTGGCGCAAAAGGCGAGGCGTGCGACGTGGGGGTCAAGACCTGCAGTTATGTCAAGTCGCGCGTGGGTCGTGGGTCCCGGCTCATTGATCACATCCCGGAAGAATCGGAGGTAACCGTTGGAATGAAATCGGCGAAAGATGTCTTTCTCGAAAAAGTGAAGACACGAATTGGGAGCGAACCAAATCCAATCGGACGAAAATTTAGCCAGCCGAGTGTGATCTCCGAGTCGGTCGACGAACTCGGAATGACGCACTCGATGAGGCCATAGCAGTCGGAGGATATCAAGAGAGAGATTAAAAACTGCAAAGGCCTCGCGGTCAAATGACCGTGGGACCTTTACAGCTTTAGGGGCTACTGTCGGGGGATTGGTACCCGGGTAGGCTAACCAAAGCGGAAGCAACCTTTCAAGACAAGGATGGACCGATTGGGCCGCAGCTGAGCCGAGCTGGGAAGATGTACGGCCGATTGCTCCAAGGCAATCAGCCGTACCGAATGCCAGCAGTCGGCCCAGGCGCAATCGGTCCACCCTTCCTTCACCAAGATGATCGTCCGGTTGGTCCGCAGCTGGGCCGAGATAGGCACTTGGAAGGCCGATTGCCCAGAGCAATCGACCTTACCAAGAACTAACAGTCGGCCCAGGCGCAATCGGAACAACCTATTACCCTTGGAGGAAGTCGACCCCGACACCAGTCGGGGGTATGATTACGAGGTCATAAATACCATATCCCGAGATATCTGGGTGGCAGGAAGGCCAAGTCATGTCGAAGATCTGGTGGAGATACGGTGTCGACCTCTCCGCCGATTCCGCGGACAGGGCGACAAGACCGCACCTCCTAGCTCCACTATTCATCCCTAGGCCCTACGGGTCTACAGCATGGGCCGCCGCTCGTAGGCTCCGGATCACCCGGAGAGGAGTAGTCGGTGGGCCCAGGCCGATTAGAGGATGGCAGCTGGGCCCATTCGACAATGAAGTTACCGAAGTACCCTGGGCCCACACTATAAGAGCCAGGGTACTCCTCCTGCGTGGGGGACGACCCGCTCTAGAACACCATTACTCACATTCCCCTCAGTGCATTCACTGCTAGTAGTTGCTCCTCTGGGAGGCAGGAGAGAGCCTTGCCCACGGCGGCGACGCTCACCTTCCCCTGAGAAGATAGAGAAGCAGTTATTGTAGCTAGAGCATTGATATATAAGAGATAAGCAGGAGTAGGGGTGTTATCTCTCCGGAGAGCCCCAAACCTGGGTACATCGTGGTGTCCTTCACCGTGCTTGTACTCAACCCGATTCCGGCACCATCGACATTCTCTCCCTCGCGTCTTCCCCCTCACTTTAGCCATCCCATGGCATCTGACGTCACATATCGACGACACCTTGCATAGCAGTTTTATCGTCTTTTGGGAGAGAGACATCACTAGTGAACATCACGTATCCCGGTCCATATCCTCATTACTGTTTCCACGCCCATTTACTTTTCTGCTTTTAATTTCAGTTGCTATCATTATCCCTTGTGTTTGATCCTTTGTGAACAACAAGACCGGAGAGATTGACAACCTCTCTGAACTTCGTTGGGAACAAAGTTATTTGTGTCTGTGTGCAGGTCCGCGTCAGTTGCGCCGCTGACACCTACTTATCATCTCTGGAGTCCTAGTGGAGACAAACCTTGGTATCTTTACTGAGGGAAATTTGCTGCTGTGCTGCATCACACCTTCCACTTGGGGCTCACCAACGAAGGGCGAGAAGACTACACCCGTCAACTCTCACGCCATCAAGAAAATTTCTGGCGCCGTTGCCGGGGACTCCGAGTGTTAAGATAGGGGAGTTGCACACTACCCTTTACCTTTGTTTTTTAGTCTTGTTAGTTTACCTTTCAGTTTTTATCTTTGTGTCTTTTATCAAAAATCACAAAAAAATCTGCCACACTTGCTGCTGCTATGGGTTCCACTGAAAACACCAAGTTGTGTGACTTCACTAGTCACAACAACCAAGACTTTATCTGCACCCCCATTGCCACACCTGCCACTTCAGCTACCTCTTATGAAATTAAACCTGCCTTGCTAAACCTTGTTATGAGAGATCAATTCTCTGGTGCTGGAGATGATGATGCTTTACACTTGAACAATTTTGTTGAGTTATGTGATATGCAAAAGTATAAAGAAGTAGAAGGTGATATTTTTAAGCTCAAGCTCTTTCCTTTCTCTTTAAGGGGAGACGCTAAAATCTGGTTTCAATCTTTGCCTAGGAATAGCATAGATTCTTGGGATAAGTGCAAAGATGCTTGTATAGGGAAGTACTACCCACCTGCTAAAATTATCCAATTAAGGAGTAACATTATGAGTTTTAAGCAATTGGATAATGAACACGTTGCCCAAGCTTGGGAACGAATGAAATCTCTTGTTAAGAAATGCCCTACACATGGTTTGACTACCTGGATGGTTATCCAGACTTTTTATGCAGGCTTGAACTTTACCTCGCGGAACCTGTTAGATTCGGCCGCGGGAGGAACCTTTATGTCAACTACACTTGGTGCTGCCACGAAGCTTCTCGATGAGATGATGACCAATTATTCCCAATGGCACACCGAACGCGCTCCAACAGGTAGGAAGGTAAACTCTGTCGAGGAAGTTACCTCCCTCAATGAAAAAGTTGACTTAATTATGTCCCTACTTACCAAGCAACCCTCTATTGATCCTCATGATGTCCCTTTAAATTCTTTGGTTGCCCAAGAACAAGTAGATGTGAACTTTATTGCTAGAAACAACTTCAACAACAATGCTTATAGGGGTAATTTTGCTAGCAATCCTAGACCGTTTCCATCCAACTATGGGAACAACAACACCTACCCTAGCAACAAGAACCCCTCTTCTGAATTGGAAAACATGCTTAGAGACTTTATCACTACCCAAAAAGCTTTCAACAAAAATGTAGAGGAGAAATTAGCTAAATTAGATAATCTCTCTTTGAAGGTAGAAAGCTTAGCCCTTGATATTGAGATGCTTAAAATTAGAACCTCTCCCCTTGAGGAGAATAAGGCCACTCCTATTAATGCTATCCAATTACAAATTAATGAAAATATTAGGATGATGGCTAAACTTAAAGAAAGGTGGGCTAGAGAAAAAGAGGAAGAGGATAGAATTAAGAGCCTTCCTACACACCACACAGTTGCCACTATCCAAATTATTGAGGACACCCAAACTATTAGCACCCAATGCACTCCTAGTCCTGTTGGACCTATTAATGGTGATGCTAATACCTCAACCAAAGATGAAGAAACTCCTATGAACATAGAGGGTTTCAAACAAGGGAAAACTTTGTTTTTGCCACTCTAGCTTTTGCCAACTTTGCTTTTGCCACTCTAGAATTTGACTTATCACTTTTGCCACTCTTAGCTTCTCAAAATACATCATAATTGCCATTTCGTGGCAAAATCAATAAATTTTCAGTGGCAATTGTGATACATTGTCAAAATCTAAGGTGGCAAAAGTGAAATGAAAAACTAGTGATTTTGCCACAGAATGGCATTTGTGATGTATTATCAAAAACTAAGAGTGGAAAAAGTGATAAGTCAAATTCTAAAGTGGCAAAAGCAAATTTGGCAAAAGCTAGAGTGGCAAAAACAAAATTTTCCCTTCAAACAAGTGAGCCTAGAAGACACTACTTCCACCTTTGATAGTAGTGTCGGGACCCGGGGTTAGCGTATGTAATTCCAGTCACGATACAATCACATGGAGAGCCGTGAACCGTACCCACTTGTCTAAGCAGACAAGGCCAAGCACAGAACGTTCTCGGTAAGCATCGAACGTGAGGGGCATCCCATTCAGGCCGGATGATCAACTGAGATGGGTCCTCAACGTCCGCTCACAAGTCTAAATGCTTATGGGTGGTGAATCCCATACTCATAGACAAGTCGCCTCAACCATGTTATCGATTGGATCCTAACTTGTCGGGGGATTGGTACCCGGGTAGGCTAACCCAAGCGGAAGCAAGCTTTCAAGACAAGGATGGGCCGATTGGGCTGCAGCTGGGCCGAGCTAGGCAGAGGTACGGCCGATTGCTCTAAAGCAATCGGCCATACCAAGTGCCGGCAGTCGGCCCAGGCGCAATCGGTCCACCCTTTTGTTCATTGAAGACGATCGTCCGATTGGACTGCAGCTGGACCGAGGTCGTTTCCTAGAAGACCGATTGCCCAGAGCAATCGGCCTTACCCAGGAACCACCAGTCGGTCCAGGCGCAATCGGAGCTACCTGACACCCAGTCGGGGGTATGATTACGAGGTCATAAATGCCATATCCCGAGATATCTGGGTGGCAGGAAGGCCAAGTCACATCGAGGATTTCCGGGAGATACGATGTCGACCTCTTCGCCGATTCCGCGGACAGGCCGACAAGACCGTACCTCATAGCTCCACTGTTCATCACTAGACCCTACAAGGTAGTAGCATGGGCCGCCGCTCGTAGGCTCCGGATCACCCGGATAGGAGCAGTCGGTGGGCCCAGGCCGATCAGAGGATGACAAAGGGGCCCTTTAGGCATTGAAGTTACCATAGTACCCTGGACTCACACTATAAGAGCCAGGGTACCCCTCCTGCGCGAGGGACGACGCCACACCTGAGATCTCATTAACTCTTTCTCCTTCAATTCATTCACTGCTCGTAGTTACTCCTCAGGGAAGCGGGAGAGGACCTTGCCCACTGCGGCGGTGCACTCCTTCCCCAGAGAAGGTAGAAGAGCAGTTATTGTAGTCATTCCATTGATATACAAGAGACAAGCAGGAGTAGGGGTGTTATCTCTCCGGAGAGCCCTGAACCTGGGTACATCGTGGTGTCTTCACCGTGCTTGTGCCCAACCCGATTCCGGCACCATCGACATTCTCTCCCTCGTGTCTTCACCTCACTTTAGCCATCCCCATGGCATCTGCCGTCACATATCGACGACAGTTGGCGCCCACCGTGGGGCAGACCGAGGCGTCGACTGGAATTAAGATCCGGACGGGATCAACCTCTGCATCGGGCGGTAGCCACGCCTCTGGCCTGATTCTAAGGCGTGGGGCAATCGACTATGTGGTGGACTACTCGGCGCGGTATAAGGAAGGAGCTCCCTTGCCGCCCGGGGTGTCGCTACAGGTGGGAAGTCACCGTCTCTTCATCGGTGCCTTCCCTGAGGCATATCCAAGAGACATCCGAGTTTTCTCATGCGCTACAGACCCTCTCTTGACCAGGGGCCGCGCCGCAGCACCTGGCCAAGGGGAGGGCCGACTGCACGCTACAGTCATGATGGCGGGAGCGTCGTCCTCGACCAATCGGGACCCGGCAAGCGCAGCAAGGAGGGCAAAGGAAGTGGCTGATGCAGCAGAGAGAATCGGCACCAGTGCGTTGCGGGATGTGCTGTACACACCCGTGAACAGGAATGGTGATCCGGAGCAAGTGCATACCGAGCTGGAAACGGCACGGCTTGCACTGGCTCGCAGGGCCGAGCAAGTGCTGGCTGAGGAGCGTCGGCTGGGAGCCATCACTCGGGAATACAACGCAGCGCATGCAGGACCGCGTCGGCCGATTGAGCCCGCAGTCCTGGAAGACCTAAGAAGCCGAGGCCGGGCAGTCAACCAGCAGTTGTCTGGGGCGGAGCTACCGGAGCGTCCGAGAAGGCCAGCACAACCGGAGCAACCGGTGCAATCGGCATTTGTCCAAAGGCCCACATATAGCACACCCGACAAGAATCTGAGAGCAGCCGAGCAGATAGCGCTTGAGCTGGAAGAGTTGGAAGGAGATGAGCGGCGCGAGCAGTCGCGCCGAATGCGTGAACTGATAGCAGCCGCGAAGGAGCAGAAGATCGCGACAATGGGCAATCAGAATGCTGAGCCAGAGGCATCAAGAGGAACTGTGAGGCCGAATGCGGGAGCCAGCCAGCGGCCGAATGCGTCGCACCAGAATCGGCATCAGCCCGCGCCATCTCGGCATGACAGCAGGGTCAGAAGCAATCGCCCAGCAGCAAGCAGAAGAATGGAAGAGCCGGCTGTTAACAGCAGGCGCCATGACATGCCGCAGCAGTCGGCACCGAGACCAGCAATCAGCACCCGACTTGGCCCTCGCCAAATCGGTCAGAATGATGCAAGGCATCGCATTGAGCTCCTGGAGAAGGAGGCCCAGGAAGATGAAGAAGGAGAAGCTGGCCCAGCATGTTTCGGTCATCGCATTCGGACGGAGAAGTTCCCCAAAGGCTTTACACTGCCGAGAGATACCCCCAAGTACAATGGCTCAGTAAAGCCTGAGGACTGGCTGTCCGATTACCTGACGGCAGTTCGCATCGCGGGAGGCAATCGGCGTGTGGCAGTTCGCTATATACCGCTCATGCTGCAGGGTTCAGCTCGGACATGGCTGAATAGTTTGCCCAAGGACAGTGTGAACTGTTGGGAGGACTTCACGACTGCGTTCATCCACAACTTCACAAGCACATATGAAAGGCCCAACCTCCCTCGGCAGTTAGCTTTGTGCGTGCAAGGCAAGGACGAGCCCCTCCGAGATTACCTGTCTCGGTGGATCAAGTTGAAGAATTCATGCGAAGGAGTCCATGAGATTCAGGCCATTCAGTACTTCACTGATGGATGCCTGGCCGATTCAATGCTGAAGCACAAGCTGCTCCGCAAAGACTTCACATCGCTCGCCGAGCTCATGAAGGTGGAAAATGCTTTCGCTACGTCCGATTCTGCGATGCGCCCTATCCAACTCGGAGTTGGAGGTGTGATCCAGTCACCAGGGGCTCTGCAGTCGGACACAGGAAACCAATGCCTCAGTCGGAAAGAGAGAAGAGAGAACAACCGCAACAACAACAACAACAACCAGCAGAACAACGGCAAGCGAAAGGACGAGCAACCGGACACTCAGTATGGCAGTCGGCAGGTGGCCGTTGTTCAGAATGAGGAAGACCCACCGGCACAAGGAGGCAGTCGGAAGATGAGATCCAATGTGAGACCCCCAGGGCAGATGAAGCCCAAGTACACGTTTGAGGACATGTTGGATGCACCATGTAAGTTGCACAGCACGCCTGGGAGGCCGTCTGCGCACACCACTCGGCAATGTGATTTTGTGAGAAGGATAGCAAAAGGAGAAGCTTTACCACCACCACCACCACCACCACCACCACCACAGAACAGAGGACTGCCTCAGCAGCAGAACCAGTACCCGCAGCAAGATGCAGCATATATGATTTTTACCAGTGAGTCCACAGATAAGGGCAGTCGGAGAGCCCGAGCCCAGGAAGTCAATGCAACAATGCCGCCGATTCCCCAATTCATGCATTGGTCCGAGTGTCCGATATCCTGGGACAGAGCGGATCACCCTGCTATTTTGCCGAATCCGGGCAACTATCCGCTGGTGGTGGATGCTCTGGTCGCAGGGCCTAAGTTTTCATGCAAGTTTTCAAGAGTGCTAGTTGATGGAGGAAGCACAATCAACATCCTGTACCGAGATACGATGCTCAAGCTAGGACTTACAGAGAGGGATTTGGAGCGCAGTCGGACGACATTCCACGGGATTGTCCCTGGGTTGTCTTGCACCCCCTTGGGTCGCATTCGGTTGGACATCATTTTTGGCACAAAGGAGAATTTCAGGAGAGAGCCGATTTGGTTCGAGGTGGCCGACCTTAGCAGTCCATACCATGCTTTGTTGGGATTACCAGCATTTGCCAAGTTCATGATCAATGCACAGCAGACATACCTGAAGATGAAGATCCCGGGGCCAAGCGGCGTCATCACAGTCACCGGAGACTTCAGGAAGTCCCTCGAGTGCACATCTGCTGGCAGCAGTTTGGCTGAGTCCCTAGTGGTGGAGACAGAGAAGCGTCAGCTCGGCAAGGTGATTGCAATGGCGCAAGCGCAGAGCAAGAATCCACTGCCGGTTGGCCCAGCAAAGAGAGCAGATGAGGAATCGTCTTTTCAATTGGCCAAGGATAGCAAGAAAATCGCTCTAGATCCCTCCGACTCGACCAAGTTTGTTGTGGTCGGAGCTGGACTTAGCGACAAATAGGAAAGCGAGCTCGTCGAGTTTCTCCGTGAGAATCGGGATATCTTTGCATGGTCTCCACAGGACATGCCTGGTGTTCCGAGAGAACTCGCCGAGCACAAGCTGCACATTCGACCAGGCTCGAAGCCGGTCAAACAACTCCTGAGACGTTTTTCTGAGGACAAGAGAAGAGCAATCGGCGAAGAGATTGCAAAGTTACAAGCTGCAGGTTTCATCATGGAAGTGTTTTACCCCGAGTGGCTGGCCAATCCAGTCCTCGTCATGAAAAAGAACAAGACTTGGCGTATGTGTATAGATTACACGTGTTTGAACAAGGCATGCCCCAAAGATCCGTTTGCTTTGCCCCGAATTGACCAAGTGGTTGATTCTACGGCCGGCTGTGAGTTGTTATCCTTTTTGGATGCTACTGCTGGATATCACCAGATAAAGTTAGCCGTGGAAGATCAGATCAAGACAGCATTCATAACCCCTTTCGGGGCCTACTGCTATATCACCATGCCTTTTGGTCTGAAAAAGTGAGGTGCCACTTATCAGCGCATGATGCAAAGATGCACACACTCTCAGCTCGGCAGAAATATCCACGTTTACGTGGACGACTTGGTGGTGAAGTCGGCAAGGGGAGTCACATTGTTGGACGACCTCAGAGAGACCTTTGCAAATCTGAGAACCTATCAGATCAAGCTCAACCCGGAGAAGTGTGTGTTTGGAGTCCAAGCCGGCAAGCTCTTGGGGTTTCTCGTTTCCGAGAGGCGAATCGAATGCAACCCCGAGAAGATAGCCGCAATAGAGCGCATGGAGCAGCCCAAGACCTTGAAGCAAGTGCAGAAGTTCACCGGTTGCCTCGCGTCCCTCAGCCGATTCCTCAGTCGGCTGGGCGAGAAGGCAATCCCCTTGTACCAGTTGATGAAGAAGACAGAGAAATTTACTTGGACCCCCCAGGCAAATGAAGCATTCCGAGAGCTCAAGCGCATGCTATCCACGGCACCGATTCTGGCTGCCCCGATTGAGAAGGAGCCCATGATGTTATACATTGCAGCAACCAATCGGGTGATCAGCGCAGTTATGGTGGTGGAGCGGCCCGAGAAGGACAAGGCACAGCAAGTCCAGCGTCCAGTCTACTACATCAGCGAAGTGCTTTCAGCATCCAAGCAGAACTATCCTCACTACTAGAAGATGTGCTATGGAGTATACATGGCGACCAAGAGATTGAAGCCATATTTTCAAGCCCACTTGATCACTGTTGTCAGTTCGGCTCCATTAGCCGACATCATGGGAAGCAAAGATGCAACCGGAAGAGTGGCGAAATGGGCAATCGAGGTGACCAGTCATGGCATCCAATATGAGCCAAGGACTGCAATCAAGTCGCAGGCACTAGCCGATTTCCTGGTGGACTGGGCTGAAACTCAGTACATGCCACAGCTCCCCATGTCGGATGTCTGGCGAATGCATTTCGATGGCTCCAAGATGAAGAATGGCCTAGGGGCCGGGGTGGTGCTCACGTCCCCAAGGGGAGATCAATTGCAATATGTGCTCCAGATTCACTTCGCAGCATCAAACAATGTAGCCGAGTACGAAGCCCTTGTGCATGGTATCAAGTTGGCCAAGGAAATCGGTATTCGGAATATTGAGTGCTATGGTGACTCCGATCTGGTGGTACAGCAGTGCTCGGGCACGTGGGATGCTAAAGATGCTAATATGGCAAGCTACCGATTCCTGGTGCAGCAAATCAGCGGATACTTTGAAGGTTGTGAGTTCCATCATGTTCCAAGAGCAAATAATGAAGCAGCAGATGCATTGTCCAAGCTTGGTTCCACAAGGCAAGCAATTCCACCAGGCGTATCTCTCGAGCACATCAAGAAGCCGTCCATCACTCCGTCACCAGACTCCGAGTCCATATTCATCTCGGAGACCGATCTTGAAGCTCTGAGAAAGGCAAAAGAAGTTCAACCGGCCAGGCCTGCAACCATGAAGAAGCAATCCAGCGCTCAGGGTGTCTCGGCAATAGCACCAGGGGCTGCCGATTGCAAACCAGGGGCTGCAGAAGAGAAGAAGAAGAGCGATACCACAGAGAAGCAAGCAGAGGCTGCGCCAGATGGCACAACCTCTGGAGAACAAGTGATATCAGAAGTTGCCGATTGCAGTAATGAAGTTTCAACCCCAGATGAGAAGTCAGCACCGGAGGCTGCCGAATGCGTGCCAGGCGCCGCAGTCGGCAGTTCGCAAACAGAAGAAGAGATAGCAGAGGTTCAAGAGGCCGAGATCGAGCAGGCCAATGCTCAAGAGACCGAAATCCAAGAAGAAGTCTTACCCCAGCAAGCAGCAGTAATGGTAGTGGTCAGTGCGCCATCATGGGCACAGCCGATTCGAGATTTTTTGGCAGACGGGACCCTTACACCAGATTTGGCATTGTCCAGGCAGATCAGTCGCCGATCTTGGGCATACACAATCATCAATAATGAGCTGATGCGCAAGAGTCCGACTGGTGTTCTTCAGAGGTGTGTTGAAGAGGACAGAGGCTTGGAGCTGCTCAGAGACATCCATCAGGGTGAATGTGGTCATCACACGTCAGCAAAGGCAATCGCCAACAAGGCTTTCCGGCATGGTTTCTACTGGCCAACTGCACTCGCAGCAGCTGAAAATCTGGTGAAGCACTACAAGGGTTGTCAGCGATTCAAGGCAAAGAGTCATCAGCCAGCATCGGCACTGAAGACCATCCCAATAGCTTGGCCATTTGCAGTTTGGGGTCTGGACATGGTCGGACCATTCAAGAGAGCTAGAAGCGGCATGACACATCTCCTGGTGGCAATCGACAAATTTACCAAGTGGATCGAGGCAAGACCAATCAAGAAGTTGGATGGACCGACTGCAGTCAAGTTTGTGGCCGACATCGTATGCAGATATGGTGTTCCCAACAGCATCATCACCGACAACGGCACAAACTTTGCAAAGGGGGCATTGGCTCGATATGCATCTCAGCAAGGCATTCGGCTTGATCTGGCATCTGTGGCACACCCACAGTCCAATGGTCAGGTCGAAAGGGCAAATGGACTAATCTTATCGGGTATCAGGCCCAGATTGGTAGAGCCACTTGAGAGGGCACCTGGGGCATGGATTGATGAACTCCCCGCAGTACTTTTCAGTTTGAAGACCACGCCGAATAGGTCGACTGGGTTCACTCCTTTCTTCCTGGTATATGGTTCAGAAGCAGTCATCCCCTCCGACATCGAGTTTGATTCACCTCGGCACGCTTTATACACCGAAGAAGAAGCCAAGTTAGCAAGAGAAGACGGCGTCGACCTCAAAGAAGAAGCCTGTTTGTTGGCCTTGTCTAGGTCAGCAATCTATCAGCAGAAGTTGCGGCACTACCACAGTAAGAAGATTCGACCTTTCTCTTTCCGAGAGGGGGACATGGTGCTCCGCCGAATCCAGAAATCAGATGGGCAGCACAAGCTATCCTCACCTTGGGAAGGGCCATTTATTGTCAGCAGAGCGCTCAAGAACAACTCCTACTACCTGATCGATTGCACCAAGGGAACTCGGCACAAGGACACATCAGGAGTAGAAACAGAGCGGCTGTGGAATGCCGAGTTGTTATGTCCGTTCTATAGTTGAACGGCATAAGTTCATGTAAGCCATTCGGCAAACAATCAGTTAAAGTTATCATGTCTCTGAAAATGAGCATTCGAGTACTTTTCGTATAATTCCATTCGAAGAGCTAGCCCTAATCGGCAACGCTCCGTCAGACCCGAGACGTGCATAGCATACCCGGGGACTGGCCGACCACGAGGTCAAGAAAATAAGCCATCGTGGCACGGGGACTGCAGGCTGGCTTGCAATCGGACACCCAGCTCAAGCGCAAATCACTAAGGGGTTTGTGGCATTGAAAAGGGCGACGATTGAAGCAGTCGGTAGTACAAATCCCGGGAAACAACACGAAACATGCCACCACAAGCAGCGCCGACGAGATAAAGTCGCCGATTGCGCCGCAAACTCGGACAATCGGCGCCTGCTGTTGCAGAATCCTTTGCGTTAAGAATCTTGTCGTGTAAAAATAAATACTCATCGAACCTTGGCTGGATGTTTACTGTTGATTCGATCGGGGGCCGCGTGTCGGCAGCAAGATCGACACAGTAAACATTCCCAAGCGCAGCCGATGAAAGAAACCGGCAAAGACGCAAAGTTGATCGCACATGAAAACAGTTAAAACAAGCAATCGATTTGCATCAAAAGTAACAGGCCCAAGGCCGAATAAGGTCATTACATCAAGTGGGTGTCGGCAGAATTAAAATTGTCTTACAAGGAAAAGTAAAACCGATCTAATATCGGCAGGTGGACAGTCTGAATACAAATCAAGATGGCACATCTCAAGCAGTCGGAGGCACCGAGCTGGAGGATGGAGCAGATGGATCCGATTGAGCTTCAGAACCGGCAGCATCAGCTCGTTTCGTCTTCGGAGAGGTCTGAGATGAATCGCTGTCGGAAGGCTCCTCGGCTAGCGCAGAGATAGTTGAAGCAGGGAGTGGTTTCCCTCCATCATCAAGATATGGAGTGTAGTCATACGGAGAGAACCAGTTCGCCATAGTGCTGGCCAGCCGATTGACTTCAGCGTAGGTTTTCTCAAGAAGGTCCCCGGCACCATCTCGGAGGCTGTATAACTTGGAGAGTTTCACCTGAGGGTACCAAGTCAATAGTGTCTGAAGGGCGGTCTCCGCACCAGTACGACCCGCGGAATTCAGCAGAACGTCGATCCGACGGGGGATAGCTTTGAGGAGAATCCGAGTTTGCTCAGTGGTCGCATTCGGAGTTTCCCCTTGATCAGAATCTTCCTCCTCTTGTGGGTCGTCCTTGTGGACCTCGGCGGAGGAGTCGGCAGCATGTTCCATTCTCTTTAGTCCGGCCTTGAGCTCAGCCGCCGGCCACAGGGCTTCGGCAATCTTCAGAATTCCGAGTTTGAAGGACAGGGCCACTCCCTGGATGACCGGAATGCGAGCTTGAGTGCCGATCAGATATTCATGTCGGGTCCAGACGCTGTCCGCGCGGTCACAAGTCCCTCCGGCAGCGATGTGATCCTCCCGAGACTGGGCGACAGCGGCATAGGCAGCCGCCTCAGATTCGGGCCAGGCCTCTGTGTCAAGAAGGAAAAATGTGAGAAATCAGGTACAAGAAAAAATGCAATCGGCATAAAGGAAGACTCACCGCTAAGGAGAAGATCCATGTCAGTTAGCGAGTCGCAGAAACCTTTGGCTCGGCGGCGCATTCGGGCATTCTCTTCAAGATGCTGCTTCTCCATTTCTTCATATTTGGCGATCTGCTCGTCACGATCCTTGCGAATGGAATCGCGCGCGGCGACTGCCTCATCCCTCTCGGCTTGTAAAGCATCTCGGGCGGAGACCGCGGCATCCCGCTCGGCAAGAAGCCCAGCGCTAGTAGCCGTCACAGCAGCAACGTCCGCGAGATGTTTCTTTTCAAGAGCTGCCATCTCGGCGCGAAGATTGTGAATAGTCCGGTTCAAGTCAGTCTCTACCCCTTGCAGCCGAGTCACTTCTTCAGAAGCTTTGGCGAGAGCTGGGCTCTGCCGTTTAAGTTCTGCAGTTAATTCAGAAACCCGGCCCTGGAGGTCACCTACCAGAGGAACAATAGCTAGAAAAGAGCATAGAGATATGAGCGCTAGAGCAATCGGCTAGTGGAGAAAAGGCAGATGGGCTAGAAGATACCTTTCAGTTTGGAGGTCTCGGCTGACAGGTTGTTGACCTGCAGCTGGGCCTGGGCGAGGACCCGGAGGCTGGCAGAATAAGCTTCAAGAAGTTTCTCGAAGACATTTCGTTTCTCCTCCATAACGGCCTGAGAAGAACAGTACGACAAAGTCTGTGATAAAGAAAAAATGCTAAAAGATCCAAACCGATGGTAACCATTCGGCCCGAATCTCGGGGACTACACCCAGTGGGTGCGCTTGCGCGCACCCACCGGAAGGAAAGTCCACCGATTGAGGAAGGCAAATGAGAAAAGCAAAAATGCTAAAAGATCCGAACCAATTGTAACCAATTGGCCCGAATCTCGGGGACTACACCCAGTGGGTGCGCTTGCGCGCACCCACCGGAAGGAAAGTCCACCGATTGAGGAAGGCAAACGAGAAAAGCGAAAGTACTAAGAAGATCCGAACCGATTGTAATCAATCGGCCCGAATCTCGGGGACTACACCCACTGGGTGCGCTTGCGCGCACCCACCGGAAGAAAAGTCCACCGATTGAGGAAGGCAAATGAGAAAAGCAAAAATGCTAAAAGATCCGAACCGATTGTAACCAATCGGCCCGAATCTCGGGGACTACACCCAGTGGGTGCGCTTGCGCGCACCCACCGGAAGGAAAGTCCAACGATTGAGGAAGGCAAACGAGAAAAGCGAAAGTACTAAGAAGATCCGAACCGATTGTAATCAATCGGCCCGAATCTCGGGAACTACACCCACTAGGTGCGCTTGCGCGCACCTACCGGAAGAAAAATGTCCAAAGTAAAAGAAGGAAAAGAAGGAAAGCAAGAGGTTACCATATGATGCGAGGCGAGCTGTTGCAGATCCCGAGCAATGGCGTTGGCGAAGCAGTTTACTCGGCTCAGCGCGGACGCCATGGGCTCTTGAGGAGGAAGCGCAGCGTCGGCCTCAGCACCAACATGACGGGCGCGAGAGTACTCGGCCCGGAATTGATCCACCGTGCGCATTAAAACTTCCGAGGCAGTGGGGGTCGACGTCGGCGCTGAGGTTGGAATCGCGATGGAAGTGGCAGTTGTAAGAGTTGGTGGCACCGTCGTCACTTGAAAATCAGAAGCACCCTATTGCGGCGGCGGCACAATCGGGTGAGTCGGAGCAGCGGTAATAACGATGACTGGGGGAAGAGTTATGGTCGTCGGCGGCGCTGATAGAACAGCTGGTGGCGTGGTAGCAATGGTTGGCGGTGCCGACATCACAGTCGGCGGCGAGATCGTCACCATTGGTGCATCGGGCACGGCGGTCGACGGAGCGGGAGAAGTTGTAGCAGCGGCGGCCGGGCTGGAGCGGCGCGGCGGGGATGGGGCAATCGGATCTACCGATTGCGTTCCCCCGACACCAGGAGATACCGGGTCGGCAACACGCTTGATGATCTTTGGGCCGAGGTCGGAAGGAGACGTCTTCTGGGCTGCTGCGAGCCGAGCTCTCTTGGCAGCACGTTCGGCGTCTTTGGAGGAGTGATGGGTGGCGGTCGGCCGCTTGCGAACAGCTGCAGCAGAAGCAGCGGGCGAGATGATGGCGCCGACACGAGCCGGAATCTCGATGTCGATGTCATCAAGCCCAATAGGCTCGCTGAATGGAGAAAGGGAGAAGATTCAGTAGAAGCAGAGGTAGCAAAGTACTGCGCAGAAAGTCAGAAGCATACCCGATCGTCCGAGGTGCGCCGGTAGGCATTCGGCAGCGGAGTGGGGCGACATTCAGCGGCGCCTGAGTGGTCGGCCTTCGAGCTGTCGTCTTCTGGGACTGCTTGCCTTTGTGGGCAGTCGGCGCGGTTTGGATGACCTTGGAGGGAGCGGTACCAGAGGAAGAGCCAGCTGCCGAGATGCGTTTGGCTGGCACCCTGGGAGGCTTATCCCGAGGAGCTGCATCAGGAGCAGCACCCGTTGAGATACTATCATCGTCACTCCAATCGGCCAAAAGTCGCTCAAGGGAAGAGTCGGGCGTACCCCCTTGAGCAGGCAGCCGAGCGGTGGTCCTTGGGGGGATGGCGCGCGCAGCATCATCATCTTCGGCGTCCATGGGGTCGGAGGATTCCCCAGAGGACTCATCTTCATCCTCATCGTCTCCACTGAACTCGGCGGAAGGGATCTCGCCATTGTACTCAAGGTCAATGGGGTCCTCTTCCGTGCGATCAGGGGCAAACACACCAGCTTCCTGGCCGTCCTCCATGAGGTTGGACTGAATGAAGTGCTAAAAGGGGCACAAGTGATCAGAGCAATCGGAAGAGCATGTGGTTGGAAGAAAAAGCAATCGGAAGAGCAGGCAGTCGGACTGAATGAAGTGCTGAAAAGAAGGCACAAGTAATCGGAGCATACCACAGGCGGTTTCCGCTGTCGGGTAAGGTAGGCAAGCCCGAACCGGAAAGGATCAGGCAGCGCACTGGCGGTGATGGCTTTCACTCGGGCGCAGAGGATCTCGGTCTTCATTTCCCACGTGCAGAGCCGAGTGGGGTCCCGAGGCCCTGACACGTCGCAGAGACGGTGCACTCGGCGCTGCAGGGGAAGAATGCGCGCGTGAAGCCATGCCACTATCAAGTCGGTGGGAAGGAGTCCCTCTCGCTCCAGCTGGGTGACCCTGGTGGCTTGAGCGTCGACGTCGCAATCCCCAGCACCGTACTTCAGAGCCCGTTGATGCTTCTCAACCGGCCTAGCGAGTGAGAACTCGGGCAGGTTGAGGAGGTCGGGGCCTTGATCGGGAGACTTGACGTAGAAGAACGACGTCTGCCAGTTTTTGCAGGACTGGACGATTTCGGGGCTGGGATATTTTATCTTGCCGGCTGCGGCAAGAAACTGCCGCAGTCGGTCATATCAGTCGGATAGGAGGGTTTGCCGCCTTCGATGGTGGGGGCAACGATCTCTCCTGTTCGAGTATTGTGGGCTCGGAGGTTGAAGAAGCGCTTGAAGAGCGCGATGCTAGGTCGGCAGCCGAGATAGCCCTCGCAGAGTGTCAAGAACCCGGAAAGGTTCATGATGAAGTTGGCGGCGAGATGATGAGGCTGAAGTCGGTGGAACTCAAGGAACTCGCGGAAGAAGGCGCTTGCGGGAAGGCCGAATCCACGCTCAAAGTGAGCGAGGAAGATGACCCTCTCGCCCGTGCGCGCGCTGGGCACGACGTCGGCATTGCCCGGGATCCGCCATTCGATCTCTGCGGGCATCTTTCGGGCGTGAATCAGTGCTTCGATGGCGACGGCGGTGGCTTGGGATCCCTTCCAGCACCCGCGGCTCGCCTGCGAGACGTCCCGTCGTGGAGCCATCGATTCCGCAGAAGAGGAAGGGAGAGGAAGCAGATTGAGGTGGAGCGCGAGAGCGACGCCGGCAAACTGCTGCGGCGGCGGCGGAGGCGGCGAGGAGCACGAATCAGTTGCCGGAGCAGGCGGGAGAGCAGAGGTCCGCGGGAGAGAAATCTGCGCGAGGAGCGGCAATGGCGCAGAGAAAGAGAGAGAGAAGGCTGGAGGTTGAAGGAGATGTGCTGGAGAAGGAAGAGGCGAGGCTCCCCCCCGGTGGCTTATATGGGCGGCGGGGGAGGGGAGTGGGATCACCCCGTGGCCATGTGGCCCGGTGTGGCCTAGGGCACAAGAAGGCCAGCCGACAGATCAGCACAGAGGATCATGGCACAGAAGGCGAGACGTGCGACGTGGGGGCCGGCTCCTGCAGTTATGTCACGTCGCGCGTGGGTCGTGGGTTCTAGCTGATTGATCACGTCGTGGGCAAGTCGGAGGTAACCGTTGGAGCGCAGTCGGCAGAAGGTACTGTTCCGGAAAATGAAGATACGAAGCAAGAAGGAACCAAATCCAATCGGATGGGAACGAGGTCAGCTGAGTGTGATCTCCGAGTCGGCCGACAAACTCGGAATGACGCACTCGAAGAGGCCATAGCAGTCGGAAACCCTCAAGACAAATTGAAAAACTGCAAAGGCCCCGCGGTCAAGTGACCGTGGGACCTTTACAGCTTTAGGGGCTACTGTCGGGGGATTGGTACCCGGGTAGGCTAACCCAAGCGGAAGCAAGCTTTCAAGACAAGGATGGGCCGATTGGGCTGCAGCTGGGCCGAGCTAGGCAGAGGTACGACCGATTGCTCTAAAGCAATCGGCCATACCAAGTGCCGGCAGTCGGCCCAGGCGCAATCGGTCCACCCTTTTGTTCATTGAAGACGATCGTCCGATTGGATTGCAGCTGGACCGAGGTCGTTTCCTAGAAGACCGATTGCCCAGAGCAATCGGCCTTACCCAGGAACCACCAGCCGGTCCAGGCGCAATCGGAGCTACCTGACACCCAGTCGGGGGTATGATTACGAGGTCATAAATGCCATATCCCGAGATATCTGGGTGGCAGGAAGGCCAAGTCACATCGAGGATTTCCGGGAGATACGATGTCGACCTCTCCGCCGATTCCGCGGACAGGCCGACAAGACCGTACCTCATAGCTCCACTGTTCATCACTAGACCCTACAAGGTAGTAGCATGGGCCGCCGCTCGTAGGCTCCGGATCACCCGGATAGGAGCAGTCGGTGGGCCCAGGCCGATCAGAGGATGACAAAGGGGCCATTTAGGCATTGAAGTTACCATAGTACCCTGGACTCACACTATAAGAGCCAGGGTACCCCTCCTGCGCGAGGGACGACGCCACACCTGAGATCTCATTAACTCTTTCTCCTTCAATTCATTCACTGCTCGTAGTTACTCCTCAGGGAAGCGGGAGAGGACCTTGCCCACTGCGGCGGTGCACTCCTTCCCCAGAGAAGGTAGAAGAGAAGTTATTGTAGTCACTCCATTGATATACAAGAGACATGCAGGAGTAGGGGTGTTATCTCTCCGGAGAGCCCCGAACCTGGGTACATCGTGGTGTCTTCACCGTGCTTGTGCCCAACCCGATTCCGGCACCATCGACATTCTCTCCCTTGTGTCTTCCCCTCACTTTAGCCATCCCCATGGCATCTGCCGTCACATATCGACGACATAACTCTTACATAAACTTACTCCAGCCCGATCACTTAGTCGGGGTCTAGGGCGGGCTCGATCATACAACAAAGTGTGCACGTGACAGAGTCACGAAAAATCGCATCGCGATGCCCCAAGATGCGCACATCTAAGGGACACTTGGTGTATAAAGGACCGCCAGCCAGATCACAACTAAGGTCTCGAAAACCCATACTAAGACATGCATGTTATAAACATACACGCAACACACATGTCTAGTATGAACAGCAGGTATCATCACATAACTCTACAAAGTACTCTTTATTGATATACACATAGAGCATACAAAGATCACATGTCTGTGATCAACATTACATCATACAACGGAAGAAAATTAGGTCTGAGTACAGACAAGTTTAACAATTGGCTTAGAGAAGCCTTGTACAACAAACATGCCCTTCCACGAGGGACCAGACTGCTGTCTGGGACTATGCTAACTTAGTCAACGTCGAGCTTCACGAAGGTGACTCCATCGGGGTCCGGTTTCTTATCTAAAACATAGAATAAGCAAACGTGAGTACAAAGTCGTACTCAGCAAGACTTACATCAGAACTACACTACTCATGCTCAAGTATCAAGGTAAAGGGAGGTGGGGTTTCATCATGCAGAAGTGCCATCTTTGACTTGGCTAGTCCTGAACTACGAGTACCAGACTTGAGATAAGAAGCGTACACAAGTCCACTACATCTCCAACCAATACACCACTATGGTTACTTCCTCGACTTCCCCACGAAGAAGCACACCATAGCACTCACGCTTATCTTGCGAGTTTTAGAAGTATCCAGTTCAAGTTGTCTAATAATCAGGTACAGGTTCCAAGTAGTCCTTAACCGCGGACGCGGCTATTCGAATAGTTTTGTTAACCTTGCAAGGGTGTAAACTACACACACATGACCATCGGTTACCGCCAGGTCTCGCCACCGTTCAAGAGGTGACAGCGAGGATGTTCACCACGACACTTCGCTCACAACCGGTCTATTCCAGGAGTCGACTACCTGAGTTGCTACCGCTCGAGAGCCCGGCCGGATCAACAAAACGGACTCAGACAATGTAGGTGACCGAGACGCCACCTTTAGCAGATGGTTTTCCTGCCTCATAGGTGCACTCACATATCTAGGATGATGCAACCATTCCTTCATTCTTTTTCTATGCAGATGCCAAATGGAAAGCCCGAACTAATGTGACTCCTGGACGTCGACACGGATCAAGGTACTAGGCCGAGAGGTGTCAGTGAGCCCAATGTGTGGTTGTACTCTTTGTCTTGGATTACCATACAAGAACTCGATGCTTAAGGCGGTGTTCAACGAGACAACCCACTGTGTACTCTTACACAGCCTCTCATCGTTCACCTTGTATTAGGGTGGATTCACCGACACAGTTTCACTTTCATCAACACCATGTTCACCATCATCCCGACTCACATCAAAGCAACCTCATTAACACTAAGCATGCAATAAGCTATAACAGTTGCTGGGGCTTCATGATATCAAACAAATCCTATGTCAGCTAGGATTGTGGTTTGCTTACTACTGTGACAAGATGATAGGTCATGCATCGGATATGGGTTCAACTATGCGGTAGAATCGATACAAAGTGATCTCCTAAACATGCATAAGCGAGACTGAGAGGGAATTGGGATTTATAGATATGATCAATGGGGTTTGCTTGCCTTGCTGACGAAACACGGGTCTTAACGGTGGTCTTCTTCTTCGGGGGTGATCACCGTCTCGGAAAAGCTATTACCGGCACAATCATCAACAAAGGGGGACAACTTCGGAAGTAAAATGCACAAGCACATGATATTGTTATCCATGAGGTGAAAGGTGCTGGTTTGTGGTACATTTGATTTAAATGAAGTGTATTGCATTTGAAATGCAAATTCAAACTCCATATATGAATTTCAATTTAACTAAAATGCATTTGAAAATGTTTGATCATTTGAAAACATATGATCATGTGTGTGATATGCTTCTGAAGTTCAGGTGATCATATGTGCATTGCATTGGTTCAATTTTGAATTGCATTTGAAATAAATTTGAATTAATTCCAATTAAGCCAAATAGCAAAAGCTACTGGTTCCATTTTAAAATTAACTCAAACATGGTTGAAAGTTGCATATTTGGATAGAGAATTTTATGCTGATCATTTTTCATATATTATTTGTCCAATTTGGAGTTCATATGAATTAGTTATGAATTTCCAAAGTTTAATCAATTTTCTGTAATTTTTGGAATATTTTAAATCTCTGGAAAATCCTTTATTGCGTCAGCACGATGTCAGCAGGGGCTGACCAGTCAAACTGACTAGGGGGCCCCACCTGTCAAAGACACAGGGGGTTAATCCCCTGTTTAAATTAATCTGTGATTAATTAGAGGGCCCTGGG
The DNA here is from genome assembly GCA_950022295.1 of Bromus sterilis. Taxonomy (NCBI): domain Eukaryota; kingdom Viridiplantae; phylum Streptophyta; class Magnoliopsida; order Poales; family Poaceae; genus Bromus; species Bromus sterilis. Next base: position 16,734,653 of record OX465596.1, read on the forward strand.
CCCAGTTGTCAGTGGCTCAGGGGTTGGATTAGGGGTGGGGTTAGGCTTGGCTAAACTGCCCACCGGCGTTTAGCCGGCGGCAACCTCAGCGCACGGCGGCGCACGCACGGGTGGCCGAATCCGGCGGCTAGAAGCAGCGCCAGGGCTACCAGGATGTAGCCCGTGGACGTGCGCGTCTCGGGGACGTCTCGGGCGCCACGGGGGAGCACGGGAGGGACGCCGGGGTCGAAGCCAGGCGGCGGCCGTGGCTGGGCTTGCGGCAGCGCAGCGCTACGGTGGACGGGATGGAGCTGGGAGAGAGGGGAAATGAGCGGGGGCTCACCCTGAGTGTGATGGAGAAGACGGCGTGGCTGCGGAGGGGTTGTAGGTGCCGGAATCCTCAACGGCGAACGGCGGCCTTGCTGGAGTCAGGGAAGACGCGGGCGTCGTCTCCAGAGGGTTTCGGCCCGATTCCTTCTGCAGGGAGGTGTGGGGCAACGTCGCGGAGCTCCTGGACAGCACGGAGGGGAGGTCGTTGGCCGCGGTGGCGCTCGACGGCGGCGAGGTTGAGCTCTCGGGCGGCTGCGAGATTCCGGCGAGGGAGGCGAGGAAGAGAGCCAGAGAGAGAGGGGAAGGTGCGGGCGGCTTCTGGGCGACTGCGTGGCGCGCCTAGAGGCCAGGGGAGGGTCCAGGGGGGACGTGGTCCTCGCCGTCGTCGGCATGCTCGCCACCGAGCAGCTTGTCGACGCGGCGGGGAAGACGACAAGGCCAGGTGGGCCTGGGCCGTGGGGGGGGGTTAGTTGGGCCCGAGGCCTGTAGGAGTGGGCTAGCTTTGGTTTTTCTTTTTCTCTGTGTTTTTGTTTCTGTTTTCCTTTTCTGTAAATATGTTTTGCCCTGAATAAAATAGCAAGGCATTTTATAAAATCATGAAAACTTTTATGTGGGCTTATAACATAAATAGCTAGCCACTCATAAGTTTTGGCGACTTTTAAAATCAAACAATTTGAATTTAAATTCAAATTGGAGTTTAATTTAATTTCCAAAGCACCTTTTGAATTTTTGAATATTCCATGGGCATGGGAAAATCCCCAAACCACTTTTTCAATGATCAACAAGAATTCTAGGAATTTTGCAAACATTCAAATGATTTTTGGAAAAAGATTTTTATCTGGCCATTTATTTAAATTCTCAGGGCTTTCTGTTTTCCCCATTTTTGAATTTTCCTGTTGAATTTTTGCATGATGCAAAGGGATCAAACAACCCTAGCACTTACCCTAGTTGGGGTTCTGACAACTCGCCCCCACTCAAAAGAATCTCGTCCCGAGATTTAGAAGTCGTCGGGAGGAAGGTGGGGTACTCGGCACGGAGGCGGTCTTCTCTTTCCCATGTTGCTTCTTTCTCGGAGTGATGTGACCATTGCACTTTCAGGAACTTGATCTTCTGACGGCGAGTGACACGCTCAGCTGAATCAAGAATACGAACATGGTACTCTCGATAAGAAAGGTCATCTTGGAGATCAAGCGTTTCATGGTCGACTTCGCGGATGGGGTCCTTGAAGCAACGCCTGAGTTGTGACGCATGGAATACATCATGTACTCGGAAAAGGTGAGGGGGTAGTTCAAGTTGGTAGGCAACTTCTCCATGTTTAGCTAGAATGCGGAAAGGTCCGATATAACGTGGGGCCAAGTTGCCTTTGATACCGAATCTTTGGGTTCCCTTCAGAGGAGTAACCTGAAGGTAAGCCTTCTCATCAATATTGTAGCTCTCCTCTCTATGATGACGATCATAGTAGCTCTTTTGACGAGACTGAGCGGCTTTCAAACGATCACGAACAATGCGAACTTGCTCTTCTGCTTCCTTGATCATATCCGGTCCAAAGAGTTGTCTTTCACCGGTTTCTGACCAGTTAAGGGGTGTTCGACATCGTCGTCCGTAGAGGAGTTCAAAAGGAGCCATGTTCAGACTAGATTGAAAACTGTTGTTATAAGCAAATTCGGTGAAAGGAAGAGACTTCTCCCAATTCTTTCCGAATGAGATAACACAAGCTCTGAGCATGTCTTCAAGAATTTGGTTCACCCTTTCGACTTGACTGCTAGACCGAGGGTGGAAAGATGTACTAAAGGATAGATGAGTTCCCATAGCACTCTGAAAGCTTCCCCAGAATCTAAAGGTGAAAAGGCTACCACGATCAGAATTGATCACCAAAGGAACACCGTGAAGAGACACAATTCTAGAGATGTACAAGTCCGCCAATTGACTAGCAGTTATAGACTCTCGAACGGGAAGGAAGTGAGCAACTTTGGAAAGCCTATCTACCACAACGAAGATGGCATCATTTCCTTTCTGGGTTTTTGGAAAGCCGGTGATGAAGTCCATACCGACTTTGTCCCATTTCCACTCTGGAATAGGCAAAGGTTGAAGTGTGCCAGCAGGTCTTTGGTGTTCTGCCTTAATGCAACGACAAACATCACATTCAGCAACAAATCGAGCAATGTCTCTCTTCATCCTGGTCCACCAAAATCTCTGGCGTAGATCTCGGTACATTTTTGTGCTACCGGGATGAATTGAGAGAGGTGTGTCAAGGGCTTCTTTGAGGATGAGTTGCCGTGGATCCTTATTCTTAGGTACTACCAAACGATTTTCAAAGAATACCGTTCCTTTACTATCTGTGGAGAAACATTTAGCAACTCCGCTAGCAATGTTCTCCTTGATCCGGTGAACACCTCGTGCACGCCTTTGGGCAACTCTGATTTGATCCTCAAGGGTTGGTTTCGCCACCAAGTTGAAAAGAGATCCACGAGGAACAATCTCGAGATTGAGCTTTCGAATTTCCTCATGAAGAAGTGGTTGATACTGTTGTAACATGAGGTTATTACAATACGACTTACGACTTAGTGCATCAGCCATGACATTGGGTTTGCCTGGGGTGTAAGAAATTCCTAAGTCATAATCTTTTATCAACTCAATCCAGCGTCTTTGCCTGAGATTAAGATCTGGCTGGGTGAAAATATATTTGAGGCTTTGGTGGTCGGAATAGATCTCACAACGATTACCAAGGAGGTAATGTCGCCAAGTCTTCAGGGCATGAACTACGGCAGCGAGTTCAAGATCATGGGTAGGATAGTTCTCTTCATGTGGCCGCAACTGGCATGAAGCATAAGCTACCACATGTCGATCTTGCATAAGTATGCATCCTAACCCTTGCCGTGAAGCATCACAATAGATCTCGAAATCCCTTTTGGTGTCTGGAGGTGCAAGTACGGGTGCAGAAGTCAATCTTCTTTTTAGCTCTTGAAAGCTTTCCTCGCACTTGGGAGTCCATTGGAATTTCTTATCTTTCTTGAGGAGTTCAGTAAGAGGCTTTGCAACTTTAGAAAAGTTCTCGACGAAGCGACGACAATAGCTTGCTAAGCCAAGAAAACTTCTAACTTGCTTAACCGATTCAGGTGGAGTCCAGTCAAGGACGGCCTGAACTCTCTCGGGATTGACTGCAACACCTTTCGCAGAAATCACGTGGCCTAAGTAGGTCACTTCTGGTAGCCAAAATTCACACTTGGAGAACTTGGCATAAAGGCGGTGCTCTCTAAGTTTCATCAATACCAACCTAAGATGTTCTGCGTGCTCTTCTTCGTTCTTCGAGTAGATGAGAATATCATCAAGATAAACCACAACAAATTTATCTAAGTACTCCATGAAGATCGAATTCATCAAGCGCGAGAATGTGGCGGGGGCATTGGTCAAACCGAAGGACATGACGGTATACTCGTAAAGACCATAACGAGTAGTGAAAGCCGTTTTGGGAATGTCCTCATTTCGGATTTTGATTTGATGATAGCCTAATCTCAAATCCATCTTGGAGAAGACAGAGGATCCTGCAAGTTGATCATAAAGATCATTGATCCTGGGCAGTGGGTACTTGTTCTTTATCGTCGCTAGATTTAGCGGGCGATAGTCTACGCACATCCTTTCTGTTCCATCTTTCTTCGTTACGAACAGAACGGGGCAACCCCATGGCGATGAGCTAGGGTGGATGAAGCCTTTTGCCAACGAAGCATCAAGTTGGGTTTTTAGCTCAGCTAACTCATGTGGGGCCATTCTATATGGACGTCTGGAAATTGGGGCTGTGCCTGGTATAAGATCCACTATGAATTCTACACACCTGTCGGGTGGCATTCCCGGCAGCTCTTCAGGAAAGACATCCGGGAAGTCACGAACCACCGGAACATCTTCAAGGTCAGGAAGTGGAAGCACATTCAAAGTCTGCACCTGGATTTTAGAGCTGGGTGATGTGTAGTCAATGATCTGGCCTGAAGGATGGGTGAGGTTAACTGATTTGGCCTTACAATCAAGGAAGGCATTCTGCCTTGATAACCAATCCATTCCTAGGATGACATCAATGTCTGAAGACTTGAGGGCTATAAGTGAAGCAAGGAATACTAAACCCTCAATTGCAATTTGATTGCCATGGCTTACTCTATTAGTTTGCCACTTTGAACCAGGAGTTTGAATGATCATTGGGGAAAACATTTCTTCAAAGGGGAACTCATGACGAAGTGCATAACTCTCCGACATGAATGAATGAGAAGCTCCTGGATCGAAAAGAACGGAGGCGGGACATGATTGACTGGGAGTGTACCAAGAATGACGTCAGAAGAAGCAGTGGTGTCCTCAACTGAGATTTGGTTCACACAACCACTACTTGTGGCTGAAAGCTTTGCTGGGAAGGCTTTTGTGACTGATTTCTTTGGAGGCTTGGGTCGAGAATGACGTGGTGCCATCAAGACCTGAGGGCATTGACGATAGTAATGGCCTGGAAAACCACACTTAAAGCATACCCTGTCTGAATTGCTGGGGTTGGGATTATTTGGCTGCACACCATCATTCCGGGGTGGAATAATGTGTTGGGGTGGATGGCATATATTTGGTGGTGGCCTCTGAAGAAGGTTTTGAGGTATGGCTCTGGTTGGAATCCAAATTCGGCGTTTCTGAGGGGCTGAACTTGAAGAAGGAGCAAGCTCAAGAGCATGCTTACGAGACTCCTCGAAAATTTCATTGCCATGCTCAGCTCTGAAGGATCTGTTGACTAAATCCTCAAAGGTGGCAAATTCGATGAGGTTGAGATCATGACGAAGAATGGGGCTAAGTCCCTTACGGAACCTTGCCTGCTTTCTGGCATCGGTGGTGATCTCATCTTGGGCATACCGAGCAAGACGGTTGAATTCTCTCACATACTCGTGCATGGACATCTCTCCTTGGGTCAAATTGCAAAACTCTTCCTTCTTGCGCTCCATCAACTCATCCAGAAGGTGGTACCCTCGAAAGGCATCACGGAACTCCTGCCAAGTCACTAGGTGACTATCTGGCTGCATAGCAACATAGTTCTCCCACCATTCAGCAGCAGCACCTTCCAGAAAGTATGCCGCGAATATAACTCGGTCATCGGGAGCAACATGTGCAGTATCAAGCTTACGCTTGATGGAACGGAGCCAATCATCAGCTTCAAGGGGCTCAGAAGAACATCGGAATACCGGTGGCTTGAGGAGGATGAAGTTCTGAATGCTCACAACCACATTACGATGACGTGAGGTATTCTGCTCGATGAGCTCCAAAAGGCGTGTTTGATCACGTTGATTCTTCTCAGCTTCCATCATGATTTCCTCCGCAGAAGGCGGTGGTGGAGGTGCATCATCATTTCGATTCCGAACACGGTCTCGATTCCGACGAACAGCACTACGAGTTCCACCTGACATCCTGTGTGATAAAAATCAACAATTAGAACAGGTCGAATGATGGATTCAAGGATAACAAGACATGATGAAGGCGGAAAGGATTATAATGCGAAGGCAATGATCCACAGAAACACGGGATAAATCCGGCAGCATAACGGCTACACCGGGATGGAAAATGAAACAACCTTGAAGAGATTGGACAGAACTTCCTCAAGGAACTCAAAACACGGAGACTCTGGACGACCACAACAATCCTACGGCTAAAAGGAAGCACTCAGCGAGATGTTCTAGTAAGACATAGATGAGCCTAGTCCTATCATCCCGTAGAAAAGATAAGGGTGACTCAAAACTCAGATCGATGAGGGTAAGGAGAAAAAGAAGTCTTACGTTGTTCCCTTATATACCCAAGTAACTATATAACTATAGAATGCTAGACTCGACTTCGACCAAGGGTTTCATAAGCCTACAGACAGTCCTGCTCTGATACCAAGTCTGTCGGGACCCGGGGTTAGCGTATGTAATTCCACTCACGATACAATCACAAGGAGAGCCGAGAACCGTACCCACTTGTCTAAGCAGACAAGGCCAAGCACAGAACGTTCTCGGTAAGCATCGAACGTGAGGGGCATCCCATTCAGGTCGGATGATCAACTGAGATGGGTCCTCAACGTCCGCTCACAAGTCTAAATGCTTATGGGTGGTGAATCCCATACTCATAGACAAGTCGCCTCAACCATGTTATCGATTGGATCCTAACTCTTACATAAACTTACTCCAGCCCGATCACTTAGTCGGGGTCTAGGGCGGGCTCGATCATACAACAAAGTGTGCACGTGACAGAGTCACGAACAATCGCATCGCGATGCCCCAAGCTGCGCACATCTAAGGGCCACTTGGTGTATAAAGGACCGCCAGCCAGATCACAACTAAGGTCTCGAAAACCCATACTAAGACATGCATGTTATAAACATACACGCAACACACATGTCTAGTATGAACAGCAGGTATCATCACATAACTCTACAAAGTACTCTTTATTGATATACACATAGAGCATACAAAGATCACATGTCTGTGCTCAACATTACATCATACAACGGAAGAAAATTAGGTCTGAGTACAGACAAGTTTAACAATTGGCTTAGAGAAGCCTTGTACAACAAACATGCCCTTCCAAGAGGGACCAGACTGCTGTCTGGGACTATGCTAACTTAGTCAACGTCGAGCTTCACGAAGGTGACTCCATCGGGGTCCGGTTTCTTATCTAAAACATAGAATAAGCAAACGTGAGTACAAAGTCGTACTCAGCAAGACTTACATCAGAACTACACTACTCATGCTCAAGTATCAAGGTAAAGGGAGGTGGGGTTTCATCATGCAGAAGTGCCAGCTTTGACTTGGCTAGTCCTGAACTACGAGTACCAGACTTGAGATAAGAAGCGTACACAAGTCCACTACATCTCCAACCAATACACCACTATGGTTACTTCCTCGACGTCCCCACGAAGAAGCACACCATAGCACTCACGCTTATCTTGCGAGTTTTAGAAGTATCCAGTTCCAGTTGTCTAATAATCAGGTACAGGTTCCAAGTAGTCCTTAACCGCGGACGCGGCTATTCGAATAGTTTTGTTAACCTTGCAAGGGTGTAAACTACACACACATGACCATCGGTTACCGCCAGGTCTCACCACCGTTCAAGAGGTGACAGCGAGGATGTTCACCACGACACTTCGCTCACAACCGGTCTATTCCAGGAGTCGACTACCTGAGTTGCTACCGCTCGAGAGCCCGGCCGGATCAACGAAACGGACTCAGACAATGTAGGTGACCGAGACGCCACCTTTAGCAGATGGTTTTCCTGCCTCACAGGTGCACTCACATATCTAGGATGATGCAACCATTCCTTCATTCTTTTTCTATGCAGATGCCAAATGGAAAGCCCGAACTAATGTGACTCCTGGACGTCGACACGGATCAAGGTACTAGGCCGAGAGGGGTCAGTGAGCCCAATGTGTGGTTGTACTCTTTGTCTTGGATTACCATACAAGAACTCGATGCTTAAGGCGGTGTTCAACGAGACAACCCACTGTGTACTCCTACACAACCTCTCATCGTTCACCTTGTATTAGGGTGGATTCACCGACACAGTTTCACTTTCATCAACACCATGTTCACCATCATCCCGACTCACATCAAAGAAACCTCATTAACACTAAGCATGCAATAAGCTATAACAGTTGCAGGGGCTTCATGATATCAAACAACTCCTATGTCAGCTAGGATTGTGGTTTGCTTACTACTATGACAAGATGATAGGTCATGCATCGGATATGGGTTGAACTATGCGGTAGAATCGATACAAAGTGATCTCCTAAACATGCATAAGCGAGACTGAGAGGGAATTGGGATTTTATAGATATGATCAATGGGGTTTGCTTGCCTTGCTGACGAAACACGGGTCTTAACGGTGGTCTTCTTCTTCGGGGGTGATCACCGTCTCGGAAAAGCTGTTACCGGCACAATCATCAACAAAGGGGGACAACTTCGGAAGTAAAATGCACAAGCACATGATATTGTTATCCATGAGGTGAAAGGTGATGGTTTGTGGTACATTTGATTTAAATGAAGTGTATTGCATTTGAAATGCAAATTCAAACTCCCTATATGAATTTCAATTTAACTAAAATGCATTTGAAAATGTTTGATCATTTCAAAACATATGATCATGTGTGTGATATGCTTCTGAAGTTCAGGTGATCATATGTGCATTGCATTGGTTCAATTTTGAATTGCATTTGAAATAAATTTGAATTAATTCCAATTAAGCCAAATAGCAAAAGCTACTGGTTCCATTTTAAAATCAACTCAAACATGGTTGAAAGTTGCATATTTGGATAGAGAATTTTATGCTGATCATTTTTCATATATTATTTGTCCAATTTGGAGTTCATATGAATTAGTTATGAATTTCCAAAGTTTAATCAATTTTCTGTAATTTCTGGAATATTTTAAATCTCTGGAAAATCCTTTATTGCGTCAGCACGATGTCAGCAGGGGCTGACCAGTCAAACTGACTAGGGGGCCCCACCTGTCAAAGACACAGGGGGTTAATCCCCTGTTTAAATTAATCTGTGATTAATTAGAGGGCCCTGGGCCCAGTTGTCTGTGGCTCAGGGGTTGGATTAGGGGTGGGGTTAGGCTTGGCTAAACTGCCCACCGGCGTTTAGCCGGCGGTGACCTCAGCGCACGGCGGCGCACGCACGGGTGGCCGAATCCGGCGGCTAGAAGCAGCGCCAGGGCTACCAGGATGTAGCCCGTGGACGTGCGCGTCTCGGGGACGTCTCGGGCGCCACGGGGGAGCACGGGAGGGACGCCGGGGTCGAAGCCAGGCGGCGGCCGTGGCTGGGCTTGCGGCGGCGTAGCGCTAAGATGGACGGGGAGGAGCTGGGAGAGAGGGGAAATGAGCGGGGGCTCACCCTGAGTGTGATGGAGAAGACGGCGTGGCTGCGGAGGGGTTGTAGGTGCCGAAATTCTCAACAGCGAACGGCCACCTTGCCGAAGTCGGGGAAGACGCGGGCGTCGTCTCCAGAGGGCTTCGGCCAGATTCCTTCTGCAGGGAGGTGTGGGGCAACGTCGCGGAGCTCCTGGACAGCACGGGGCACGGAGGGGAGGTCGTTGGCCACGGTGGCGCTCGACGGCGGCGAGGTTGAGCTCTCGGGCGGCTGCGAGATTCCGGCGAGGGAGGCGAGGAAGAGAGCCAGAGAGAGAGGGGAAGGTGCGGGCGGCTTCTGGGCGACTGCGTGGCGCGCCTAGAGGCCAAGGGACGGTCCAGGGGGGACGTGGCCCTCGCCGGCGTCGGCATGCTCGCCACCGAGCAGCTTGTCGACGCGGCGGGGAAGACGACAAGGCCAGGTGGGCCTGGGCCGTGGGGGGGGGGGGTTAGTTGGGCCCGAGGCCTGTAGGAGTTGGCTAGCTTTGGTTTTTCTTTTCCTCTGTGTTTTTGTTTTTGTTTTCCTTTTCTGTAAATATGTTTTGCCCTGAATAAAATAGCAAGGCATTTTATAAAATCATGAAAACTTTTATGTGGGCTTATAACATAATTAGCTTGCCACTCATAAGTTTTGGTGACTTTTAAAATCAAACAATTTGAATTTAAATTCAAATTGGAGTTTAATTTAATTTCCAAAGCACCTTTTGAATTTTTGAATATTCCATGGGCATGGGAAAATCCCCAAACCACTTTTGCAATGATCAGCAACAATTCTAGGAATTTTCCAAACATTCAAATGATTTTTGGAAAAATATTTTTATCTGGCCATTTATTTAAATTCTCAGGGCTTTCTGTTTTCCCCATTTTTGAATTTTCCTGTTGAATTTTGCATGATGCAAAGGGATCGAACAACCCTAGCACTTACCCTAGTTGGGGTTCTGATAAGTAGTGATATTGATTTTGATAGTTGCACCCTCTCAGAAGTTATTAGCTTGCTACACAAAATGTCTAGAGACCCCCACACTAGCACACTTAATCTTGCCTTCACGGAGCATATCACAAATGCTCTCATCAAAGCTAGGGAGGAGAAGCTTAGAGTAGAAGCCTCCATACCTAGGAAGCTAGAGGATGGTTGGGACCCTATTGTAAAAATTAAATTAAATAACTTCTCTTGCTATGCTTTATGTGATGTTGGAGCTAGTACCTCCGTTATGCCCAAAAGAATATTTGATATGTTTGAATTGAAGCCCTTTGAGCCTTGTTCTTTTGGTGTTCGTCCTGTTGATTCTTCCGTAAAGAAACCTTTGGGGAAGATCGACGATGTTCTTATCATTGTCAATGACAACTATGTCCCCGTTGATTTTATTGTTATGGATATAGAGTGTGAACCTTTGTGTCCAATTATTTTGGGACGTCCTTTTCTTCGCACCGTTGGTGCGGTTATTGACATGAAAGAGGGGAATATAAAATTCCAATTCTCATTCAAAAAGGGGATGGAACACTTCCCTAGAAAGAAAATCAAGTTACCTTTTGAGTCCGTTACACGGGCTAGTTATTCTCTTTCTCTTGATAAAACTTGATTCTTCTTTTGCATTATGCCTAGCTTAAAGGCATAAAAGAAAGCGCTTTCGGGAGGCAGCCCACAACGAATTTAGGTTTTTCTTTTTGCTTTTGTTGTGTCTTGATGTTTGTTACTACTGTAGCAACATCATTGTATCTTTATTTTTCAGCTTTGTGCCAAGTTATAGCCTCTTATGATAAGGGAAGCAAAAGTTGTGACGTGCTGTCCAGAAAACAGATTCTGTCCTTTGACAGAAAAATTTGAATCAAATAACCAGATCATCTTTTTGATCTGAATGGTTTTGACAGCGTGGTCTATCCAATTGTGAAACTTCCGTATGTTCTGAGTTTTTTGATTTGAGTTGCAGAATTTCCCCTAAAAAATTCTTGACTACCTAATGTTCTGTTTTTCACAGATTCTGCCACGTTTTGTCTCTCCTAACTTTTGCAAACCTTAAACTTGCTTTTTCTTTGCAAAAACGTTTTGGCACTATTGAGAAACAGTATCTCTTCAAGAATATCTTTATATCCAGTGGGGAAAAATTATTTTATTAAGGGTACTAACCTCTCTAATCAGCTTATGATGAGTTATGTATGAAGGGAGTTTTCAAGTGTGCGATGGAAGATGATGAAAGAAGATCCAGGAGTGTCAAGCGCTCAAGCTTGGGGATGCCCCCATGCATCCCCAATAAATATTCAAGGAGACTCAAGCGTCTAAGCTTGGGGATGCCCCCGTGTATCCCCTTCTCCATCAACAATCATCAGTTCGTCCTTCGTCTCACTATATTTTTATCACTTCATGCGTTATGTGCTATGCTTGGAGCGTCTTGCTCTTAGGTTTTATTTTTAGTTTTCTTTAGCTTTGCTTGCTGTTCATAACAAGTTAGATCCCGTCTTACTTTGTGTGGGAGAGAAACACGCTCCACTTTCAAAAACTAGAACACATCATAGGATTTTTCCTGCCTATCTTTTTGCTGTTGTGTGTTCTTTATCTTTTCATAGCTACTACCATGTTTAGTTTTAGTCTTAGTTTGTCTTTAGCAAGAGCCTTGGATTTTGTTTAGTTTGTTGCTGGAACTCTTTTTAGTTTTCATGTTTATCTTGTTAAAGAGAGTTGGTTGTTGCACTGAGTTGTGTCTTGTCTTGAAAGTAGGTAATTGAGGTTGCTATTTAATTCTAGTAGTAACTTGCAATAGTTTTGAGGTATTGTTGTGAGTAATGTTTGAACTTTTGGTGTCAAGAGCTCTAGCCTATTAGTGATAGATGTCGTATTTTGGGCAATACGTGTTTATTTTCAAAACCTACAAAACCAGTTGAGAACTCTAGCTACTAGATGGATCACTATTCTTTGGAGGGATCGAATATTAGAGTACACTCACGTACCATGAGTCGAGGATGCACAAGGATAACCAAACCCCCATACACTCCTCCTCGGGTTACTCTTCCCTTTGTGAACCTCCTTTTTAGATTGAGAGTTACCGATAATAAGTGCATGAGTTCTTCGGACTAATGTAAGTATTGAAAGTTGACACTTCCACCTTCCCATATTTTGCTAGCCTCTCCCGTGCTGTGCATTGCCTTCTTCTCACTCCGAGAGTTGGTGTCCACCTTCGCCGGTACATCCAAACCCTTGGCATGATACGCTCTGTCATCATAAACCTCCTTATATCTTTCCTCAAAACAGCCACCATACCTACCTATCAAGGCATTTCCATAGCCTTTCCGAGATATATTGCCATGCAACATCCACCTCTTCATGACTTGATCTTCGTGTCATACATGTTCCTGCTACACTGGCAGCGACATACATTGCATACATCATGATAGTTACATCTTCTTTATGATTTTGAGTACCTTGTAAAGTGTGAAAGATCTCCTTTACCTTCTTGTAAAATAGAGTGTTGCCCTTAAGTGAGGAAAAGATCCCAAAGTGGAAAAATTAAAAGATCCCAAAGAGGACAAATGAGAGTTGAATAGAAAGAGCCATTGAGGCCACGAAAAAATACAAAAAAATAGAAAAAAGAGAAAAAGAAATAAAAAGAGAGAAAGGGGCAACACTACTATCCTTTTGCGAGATCCACACTAGTACTCCCTTTATATCCTTGTACTCCATAGATATGATCATTATGCATATAGCTATGTGGGGACCTTCACACTATAGAACTTGGCTTGCATATTCCAAGGATGAGCCTCCTCAAACGAGCTCTAGGTCTTCATGAGCGAGCAAGTTAGATGCACCCCCACTAGTTCCATTGGAGAGCTTCCTAGCTCGTATGTGCATTCGTTGCATGGCAATCCCTACTCCTCACATCATATCTATCATTTGGCATCTCTTGCCTATGATTGTCCTCATTGATGTGAGCCTTTCTCATCCTTTTTGTCTTCCTCCTCCGCACTTCTCTCTTTGCCATCCAAAGTGTCAACTCTCGTGCTTACGCTCATCCATTGCATGAGTGCTCAAAATATTGAAAACGGTGTGGATCAAATTGACTTGTACCTGGCTAGTGGTCTGGGGACGAGTCAAGATAAGATTCCAAAGAAGACCAAGTGTGAAACTTTAGTAGATTGAGTTCTCAACAAATAAATGTTTTTCTCGTATTCCCTATCCCCCTTCTTGCACGCAAACACCATTTGGAGACATTCGAGTCACGGACAACGAGAGCTCTTGCACATTTTGTTCTTTTGTTACTTGTTTCAATGATAATATAAACTTTTGCTTGTTATGACTTGAATTGAGTTTCTAACCTTGATTTCTTTACTTTTCAAAGTTCTTATATGGTTGCTAGCATGTCACCACATAAATTATGCCGTTATCATTTACCTACTCGAGGACGAGCAGGAATTAAGCTTGGGGATGTTGATACGTCCAAAACGTATCTATAATTTCTGCTTGCTCCATGCATGTTTTGTGTGATATTGCTATGATCTAGATACACTTTCATACACTTTTGATCATATTTGGACTAACCTATTAACTCAGTGCACCACAATGCCAGTTCCTGTTTTCTGTTGTTTTTCTATTTCAGTTTTCCCCCATATAAAAAGTGCCACAAAAATCCCGGGAAAATATAGGAAAAATCAGCGTACAGGAAGCTTCGCGAAGAGCCCGAGTGGGGCCAGAGGGGAGCCAGGGGTGGCCCAGGCGGCCACCCGGCGCGACCCCACCCCTGGCCGCGCCGGGGGGGTCCACCTCTGGCTGCCCCCTTCGCCTATATATTCTCCTTCACGGGAAAATTCAGAAAAGAGAACCCTTTTTCGCGATCTCTCCTCTGTTCCGCCGCAGCCGCGCTTCCGAGATCGGGAGCACCAGAAGACCTCTTCCCGGCACCCTGCCGGAGGGAGGATTGACCTCCGGGAGTCTCCTCTCCACCATGGATGCTCCCCGGATGTCTCGTGAGTAGTTTTCCTTGGACCATGGGTCCGTGATCAGTAGCTATGTGATGTTCTCCTCCCCTCTTTGTTCTTCCTGGTTTAGACCTCGTGAGCTGCCCTACATGATCGAGGCACTTTTGTAATCTTTCTGCTATTGCTATGCTGAGTTTGATGGGATCTGATGGATTATGAGATTATGTTAAGATTGTGATTGAGTAATATATTTGGTTTTTATCTCTTATATTTTTGTTCCTAAGTAATTCTTGCATGTTCTCCGTTGCTGTTTATTGCTTTGGCCAAGTAGTAGGTAGTAACCCCAAGATGGAACGTTATGCCCGATTGTGGGTTCATGCCCCCCGATGACACGCTTGAGTGACAGAAACATGAGTCTAGGGGATGTGTTGTTGCCACAAGGGGGAAAACAACGGTGCTTGTAACCGCGGTTGCAAGGATTGTTTACTTTACGCAAAGTGCTTTTTAATGCAGTTGTCTGTTGCTTTGGGTTTACACTTTGGGTGGGGCTCGCAACTTAATACCAGCGAGATGTTCTGGATAGATATCTCAAGGTGGATTATTAGTAGTAGATGCAGTTGGATTTCGGTCTACTTATTTTGGCGTACTGCCCGTGCTTTTGAGCCTCTTCCTTTCTTTTGTAGCATAGTTAGCATTGCGGTGCGTTCATAATCCTGTCAATTGCCCTTCTGTAATTTGTTTACCTTGCATAGCAGTTTTATCGTCTTTTGGGAGAGAGACATCACTAGTGAACATCACGTATCTCGGTCCATATCCTCATTAATGTTTCCACGCCCATTTACTTTTCTGCTTTTACTTTCAGTTGATATCATTATCCCTTGTGTTTGATCCTTTGTGAACAACAAGACCGGAGAGATTGACAACCTCTCTGAACTTCGTTGGGAACAAAGATATTTGTGTCTGTGTGCAGGTCCGCGTCAGTTGCGCCGCTGACACCTACTTATCATCTCTGGAGTCCTACTGGAGACAAACCTTGGTATCTTTACTGAGGGAAATTTGCTACTGTGTTGCATCACGCCTTCCACTTGGGGCTCACCAACGAAGGGCGAGAAGACTACATCCGTCAATTCTCGCGCCATCACTGCTCCGCTTGCCGCTCATGTTGCTGCCGGATCCAGTGCTTCTACAGCACCGTCCTCCGGTGTCCTTGTTCGCCAACCTCCATACGGCCGCCAGCTCGTACTGGCCGATCGGTTCCGCGAGGCATACCTTGGCACCTCTGATGTTTCGCCTGTCCGACCAATTGCCGACTCGGCCACTCCTCCGCCTCGTGGCTCCGAGGACCAACTTCCGTCCCAGCTTCTGGATCGGCTAGGTGGTCTTGCCACCGACATCCGACACTTCGCCGATGCCTCGCTGGGACAAATTCTTGCGTCCAACCACTCTGTTACTGTAAGCTCTCTTTTCAGTGGGGGCGCGCCTAGCGCACCCACTGGGTGTAGTCCCCGAGATTCGGGCCGATTGCTTGCAATCTGCTTGGATCTTCATTTCTTCTTGTTACCTTATGCTCTTGCTTTAACTTTGATCGGCCCATTTTTCAGGCCATCTTTGATAGGCGTAAAGCTATATTTGAGGAGCTTCTGGCCGCTTATTCAGCGGGTCAAAATTCTATTGCTGCTTTGAAGAAGAATGCCGACGCCCAAGCTGCCAAAATTCAGGAACTCTCAGGTATATTTTGCTTGCCCTTTCTTTCTTTCTCCGATTATTATTATATCCTTACTCGATTGCACACTTGCAGCTACTGCCACTCGTTCCTCCGAGCTGGAGGCTGCTCAGAAGAGAATCGCCGAACTGGAGACCCATCTCGGTGAGAAGAATAGCCATCTCGGCCGCGCCGAACAAAACAACCAGCGCCTGGCTGCCGCCGAAACTAAGCTTCAAGCCAAACTTCGACGAGCTGTCGATGATCTCACCGCTGCCCGACGCACTCATGAACATGAACTTCAGAGGCTCTCCGATGCCCAAATTGAGGCTGAGGGCCAACTCATGAAGGAAAGGGATGCCGCGGTTAAACGTGCTGAAGACATGGACGCCCAACAGATCATAGAGATCCAGCGCGCCCAAGCTAGTGTTGATCTTTCCCACACCTGCCTCCATCGAGTAGATCTTGCTCTTGCAGGTAGTTCTTGCTTTTGCCACTCCGATCTAACTTTGCCACTGACCGGACTAACTTCCTTCTCCGATTGCTCCTGCCAGATGCCTGGCCTCATTCCAACGTCACCGCTGACGAAGCAGTTGCCGCAGCCCGCCGAGTGCGGGGTGTGGTAGTTGCTGCTGATGCCGGCTGGGACGCCAAAGACTTTGTGGTTGCCCTGGATGCTCGGATTCCTCACGTCAAAGGTGCCCTGTGCACATACAAGACTTGCATCCAGAGGTTGAATGACAAGCTGTTCAAAGGCAAGCAGAAAGCCATTGCATTTGATAAGCATGAAGATGTTGCTCGGAGTCTAAAAGTTGTAGGCCGCCAGGTTGACCATATGCTTGATTCTGCCTTCCGATCTGGGGTGCAGGCTTCCCTCTCCATCGCGAAGAGCTGGTATCCTGGAATTGATCTGCAACTGATGACTGCTCTACGGGAGGGCTCGGAATAATCCATCGGCGAGCTCTGGACTCAGATCTACCATATTGCCCAGGAGCTTGCCAATGGTATGGATCTCCTGGAGGTCACTCCCTATGTTGATTCTGCTGGCCAGCCGACTGGAGTTTCCTCCTTTAGCGACCTTCTGTATACCACAAGCGAGGAAAAGGCGCCTCAGTCCCGACCTGCTCGTCAGGTCGGCAGCGAGAACTCCCACTCTTCAGATTATGCTGATGATGATGCTGAGGAAGAGAGCGAAGGTTCCTCCGACGGGCACTCGATGAGTGCCGCCCAGGAGCCCCCTCGCGATCAAGCCAAGACCACCGCCTCTTTTGCTCCCGAAGGTGCCGCGAGTACTGCTCCGACCGCTCCCTCTGCATCAGATGCCCCGAATGCTCCAGATGCACCAGCTGCTTGAGCTCGGCACGCCGACCTCGTTTCCTGCTTTTTCTCGATAAACAATTAAATTCCAAGTGCGCCCGTCGAGGGCCACTTTCATGTAATGAACACCATTCAGCCAACTGGCCCTATCTTTGCTTGTGAACCTAATGTTTGCTTAAATGATCATGGCATTCCGCCCTTGCGTTTTTCAACCGATTGCCTTTTTCTTAGCCACTTTTTCTCTCTTGGTCAAAACTCTCACCAACCTTACAGCCGACCTGCGGTCTGTGGTCGGATCGGAGAATAGACCTTAAAAGAAATTTTGACAAATACTTCTAGGTTCCCAGTTTTTCTCGCAAGGGTGAAAATTTCGTAGCTGGGCCGCTTGCACCCTGCCGATTGCTTGGCCAGCCAGCCTGGTCGCAATCGGCGGGTTGTGAACGGCTTGCTCCGAGCTAGATATACCTTGAGTATAAACTCTCCGATTGATAATTTTGTTTGGCCGCATCCCCCCGACATTATAGCCGACCTGCGGTCTGCATTCGGTTCGGACCAACTTTCACAAAACTCTTCATTCGTTTCGCTTTTCCCTCCAAGTATACCCTTTTCGGGGCAACCGGCCAGTCCCCGGGTCTGCTTTTGCTGACCCCGGAACCGAGACATGCTAAAACAAATAATTTCACAACTCCTGCCGAATTCGATCTCATGGATGCACGACTATTCTCATTGATAATAATTCCACAAAGGGAAGGGATACAATAATACCATTCAACTGTAAAACGGACATAACAGCTCGGCGTTCCAAGGACGCTCCGTTTCTTGCCCCGAAGTATCCACGTATCGGGTCGGCTTCCTGAGATCAATGAGGTAATATGCATTGTTTTTGAGTGCTCGACTGACGACGAATGGACCTTCCCAAGGAGAGGATAACTTGTGCTGGCCGTCTGATTTATGGATTCGGCGCAACACCAAGTCACCCTCACGAAAAGCTAGGGGACGAATCTTCTTGTTGTGGTAGTGACGCAGCTTCTGCTGGTATATTGCCGACCTGGACAAAGCCAGTAGGCATGCTTCTTCTTTGAGATCAACGCCGTCCTCACGAGCTTCCTTGGCTTCTGCTTCCGTGTACATGGCATGACGAGGTGAATCGAACTCAATGTCGCAAGGGAGCATTGCTTAGGCGCCATATACTAGGAAGAAAGGGGTGAATCCAGTTGAACGGTTTGACGTGGTGCGCAAACTCCAAAGTACTGCTGGTAGCTCATCAATCCATGCGCCAGGTGCTCTTTCCAGTGGCTCCATCAATCTTGGCTTGATTCCGGACAAAATGAGACCATTCGCCCGCTCTGCTTGACCATTTGACTGGGGGTGCGCCACGGATGCAACGTCCAGCCGGATGCCCTGCTGGGAAGCAAACCGAGCTAGTGCCCCCTTGGCAAATTTTGTTCCATTGTCAGTGATGATGATGTGTGGCACTCCATATCTGACCATGATGTCTGCTATGAACCTGACCGCAGTCGGCCCGTCCAGTTTCTTGATCGGCCTTGCCTCTATCCACTTGGTAAATTTGTCCACTGCTACCAGTAAGTGTGTCATACCACCTCTTGCTGTTTTGAACGGCCCTACCATATCCAGACCCCAGACTGCAAACGGCCATGTAATCGGAATTGTCTTCAGTGCTGAGGCTGGTAGGTAGCTCTTTGCTTTAAATCTTTGACACCCATTGCAATGCTTGACCAGATCTTCTGCCGCTTGATGGCGCGAGAGTTGACGGGTGTAGTCTTCTCGCCCTTCGTTGGTGAGCCCCAAGTGGAAGGCGTGATGTAGCATAGCAGCAAATTTCCCTCAGTAAAGATACCAAGGTTTTTCTCCAGTAGGACTCCAGAGATGATAAGTAGGTGTCAGCGGCGCAACTGACGCGGACCTGCACACAGACACAAATAACTTTGTTCCCAACGAAGTTCAGAGAGCTTTTCAATCTCTCCGGTCTTGTTGTTCACAAAGGATCAAACACAAGGGATAATGATAGCAACTGAAAGTAAAAGCAGAAAAGTAAATGAGCATGGAAACAGTAATGAGGATATGGACCGGGATACGTGATGTTCACTAGTGATGGCTCTCTCCCAAAAGACGATAAAACTGCTATGCGAGGTAAACAAATTACAGAAGGGCAATTGACAGGATTATGAATGCACCACAATGCTAACTATGCTACAAAATAAAGGAAGAGGCTCAAAAGCACGGGCAGTACGCCAAAATAAGTAGACCGAAATCCAACTGCATCTACTACTAATCATCCACCTTGAGATATCTATCCAGAACATCTCGCTGGTATTAAGTTGCGAGCCCCACCCAAAGTGTAAACCCAAAGCAACAGACAACTGCATTAAAAAGCACTTTGCGTAAAGTAAACAATCCTTGCAACCGCGGTTACAAGCACCGTTGTTTTCCCCCTTGTGGCAACAACACATCCCCTAGACTCATGTTTCTGTCACTCAAGCGTGTCATCGGGGGGCATGAACCCACAATCGGGCATAACGTTCCCTCTTGGGGTTACTACCTACTACTTGGCCAAAGCAATAAACAACAACGGAGAACATGCAAGAATTACTTAGGAACAAAAATATAAGAGATAAAAACCAAATATATTACTCAATCACAATCTGAACATAATCTCCTAATCCATCAGATCCCATCAAACTCAGCATAGCAACAGCAGAAAGATTACAAAAGTGCCTCAATCATGTAGGGCAGCTCACGAGGTCTAAACCATGAAGAACAAAGAGGGGAGGAGAACATCACATAGCTACTGATCACGGACCCGTGGTCCAAGGAAAACTACTCACGAGACATCCGGGGGGCATCCATGGTGGAGAGGAGACTCCCGGAGGTCGATCCTCCCTCCGGCAGGGTGCCGGGAAGAGGTCTTCTGGTGCTCCCGATCTTGGAAGCGCGGCGGCGGCGGAACAGAGGAGAGATCGCGAAAAAGGGTTCTCTCTCCGGAAGTTTCCCGTGACGGAGAATATATAGGCGAAGGGGGGCAGCCAGAGGTGGACCAGGGGCCCCAGGCGCCCCCCCTGGCGCGACCAGGGGTGGGGCCGCGCCGGGTGGCCGCCTGGGCCACCCCTGGCTCCCCTCTGGCCCCACTCGGGCTCTTCGCGAAGCTTCCTGTACTCTGATTTTTCCTATATTTTTCCCGGAATTTTTCTGGCACTTTTTATATGGGGGAAAACTGAAATAGAAAAACAGCAGAAAACAGGAACTAGCACTGTGGTGCACTGAGTTAATAGGTTAGTCCAAATATGATAAAAAGTGTATGAAAGTGTATCTAGATCATAGCAATATCACACAAAACATGCATGGAGCAAGCAGAAATTATAGATACGTTTTGGACGTATCAACATCCCCAAGCTTAATTCCTGCTCGTCCTCGAGTAGGTTGAATGATAACGGCATAATTTCTGTGGTGACATGCTAGCAACCATACAAGAACTTTGAAAAGTAAAGCAATCAAGGTTAGAAACTCAATTCAAGTCATAACATGCAAGATTCTATATTAGCATTGGAACAAGTAACAAAAGAACATTAGGTGCAAGAGCTCTCGCTGTCCGTGACTCGAATGTCTCCAAATGGTGTTTGCGTGCAAGAAGGGGGATAGGGAATACGAGAAAAACATTTATTTGTTGAGAACTCAATCTACTAAAGTTTCACACTCGGTATTTTTCTGGAATCTTATCTTGACTCGTCCCCAGACCACTAGTCAGGTACAAGTCAATTTGATCCACTCCTTTTTCAATATTTTGAGCACTCATGCAATGGATGAGTGTAAGCACGAGAGTTGACACTTAGGATGGCAAAGAGAGAAGTGTGGAGGAGGAAGACAAAAAGGATGAGAAAGGCTCACATCAATGAGGACAATCATAGGCAAGAGATGCCAAATGATAGATATGATGTGAGGAGTAGGGATTGCCATGCAACAGATGCACATACGAGCTAGGAAGCTCTCCAATGGAACTAGTGGGGGTGCATCTAACTTGCCCGCTCATGAAGACCTAGAGCTCGTTTGAGGAGGCTCATCCTTGGAATATGCAAGCCAAGTTCTATAGTGTGAAGGTCCCCACATAGCTATATGCATAATGATCATCTCTATGGAGTACAAGGATATAAAGGGAGTACTAGTGTGGATCTCTCAAAAGGACAGTAGTGTTGCCCCTTTCTCTCTTTTTATTTCTTTTTCTCCTTTTTCTATTTTTTGTATTTTTTTGTGGCCTCAATGGCTCTTTCTATTTAACTCTCATTTGTCCTCTTTGGGATCTTTTATTGTGTCCACTTTGGGATCTTTTCCTCACTTAAGGGCAACACTCTATTTTACAAGAAGGTAAAGGAGATCTTTCACACTTTACAAGGTACTCAAAATCATAAGAAGATGTAACTATCATGATGTATGCAATGTGTGTCGCTGCCAGTGTAGCAGGAACATGTATGACATGAAGATCAAGTCATGAAGAGGTGGATGTTGCATGGCAATATATCTCGGAAAGGCTATGGAAATGCCTTGATAGGTAGGTATGGTGGATGTTTTGAGGAAATATATAAGGAGGTTTATGATGACAGAGCGTATCATGCCAAGGGTTTGGATGTACCGGCGAAGGTGGACACCAACTCTCGGAGTGAAAAGAAGGCAATGCACGACACGGGAGAGGCTAGCAAAATATGGGAAGGTGGAAGTGTCAACTTTCAATACTTACATTAGTCCGAAGAACTCATGCACTTATTATCGGTAACTCTCAATCTAAAAAGGAGGTTCACAAAGAGACAAGTACCCCGAGGAGGAGTATATGTGGGTTTGGTTATCCTTGCGCATCCTCGACTCATGGTACGTGAGTGTTCTCTAATATTCGATCCCTCCAAAGATTAGTGATCCATCTAGTAGCTAGAGTTCTCAACTAGTTTTGTAGGTTTTGAAAATACACACGGATTGCCCAAAATACGACACCAAAAGTTCAGACATTACTCACAACAATACCTCAAAGCTATTGCAAGTTACTACTAGAATTAAATAGCAACCTCAATTACCTACTTTCAAGACAAGACACAAGTCAGTGCAACAACTAACTCTCTTTAACAAGATAAACATGAAAACTAAAAAGAGTTCCAGCAACAAACTAAACAAAAGCCAAGGCTCTTTCTAAAGACAAACTAAGACTAAGACTAAACATGGCAGTAGCTACGAAAAGATAAAGAACACACAACAACAAAAAGATAAGCAGGAAAAATCCTATGATGTGTTCTAAATTTTGAAAGTGGAGCATGTTTCTCTCCCACACAAAGTAAGACGGGATCTAACTTGTTATGAACAGCAAGCAAAGCTAAAGAAAACTAAAAATAAAACCTAAGAGCGAGCCGCTCCAAGCATAGCACATAACGCATGAAGTGATAAAAATATAGTGGGACGAAGGACGAACTGATGATTGTTGATGGAGAAGGGGATGCACGGGGGCATCCCCAAGCTTAGATGCTTGAGTCTCCTTAAATATTTATTGGGTATGCATGGGGTCATCCCCAAGCTTGAGCGCTTGACACTCCTGGATCTTCTTTCATCATCTTCCATCGCACACTTGAAAACTCCCTTCATACATAACTCATCATAAGCTGATTAGAGAGGTTAGTACCCTTAATAAAATAATTTTTCCCCACTGGATATAAGGATATTATTGAAGAGCTACTGTTTCTCAAGAGTGCCAAAAAGTGTTTGCAAAGAAAAAGCAAGCTTAAGATTTGCAAAAGTTAGGAGAAAAAAACGTGGCAGAATCTGTGAAAAACAGAACAGCAGGTAGTAAATATATTTTTAGGGGCACTTCTGAAACTGAAATAAAAAAACTCAGAACATACGGAAGTTTCACAATTGTATAGAGCACGCTGTCAAAAAAGTTCAGATAAAAAAGATGATCTGGTGATTTGATTCGAATTTTTCTGTCAAGTGACAGAATCTGTTTTCTGGACAGCACGTCACAACTTTTGCTTCCCTTATCATAAGAGGCTATAACTTGGCACAAAGCTAAAAAATAAAGATACAATGATGTTGCGAAAGTAGTAACAAACATCAAGACACAACAAAAAGCAAAAAGAAACCTAAATTCGTTGCGGGCTGCCTCCCGAAAGTGCTTTCTTTTATGCCTTTAAGCTAGGCATAATGCAAAAGAAGAATCAAGGGTCTCCAAGATCAGAATCATAAAAACCTTCAAATTGATTTTCAATAAGCTCATTCTTCTTCTTCCTAGGAAATAGGAGTACCTTTCGCCATACCGCGTAAGCGTATGTGCCCGTTACCAATATCAATGAAGCCTTTCATAGCACGGAGGAAGTCTCTTCCGAGCACAATGTTACTTTGGTTTGGCTCCATGATGAAGAAATCCATTGGTGCAGTCCTATGAAGGAATGCAACTTGGACTTCTTTTACCTTTCCTTTAATCTCTGAAATATCTCCATTAGAATGTTCATGATAAGATGATAATTTATCCATATCTAGCTTCAAAGAATCATAAACTATTTTTGGCATAGTAGAAACTGTGGATCCAACATCACAAAGAGCAAGGAAGCCTTGGTTAGAGATGCTAATCCTAGCAAAGGGCTCCCCATCATCATCTATCTCCAACATTTCTTTCTTGTTGGACTTAAGTTCCTCTACTTTCCTCAAGTCTAGAGCATCCAATCTTTTTTCAATAGTGGCAAGTCTATCTATGACAGTATCAATACTACGATCATAAACAAAATAACTAGATAGACTACGCAAAATTTCAAGAGCCCTAACTTCATCACACTCTAGAAAATCTCCTTCAACTATAATGTCAAGAGAGTGTTTACACCACTTAAAAAGACCATGGTAAAAATTTCTAAGCACAATTTTTATAGGTATCCAAGGCATAATTCTTTTATGTGCTTCAGAGATTCTGTCCCATGCTTTCTTCATATTTTCTCCATCTCTTTGACGGAAATCGAGAACTTCCGATTCCCGCAAAGCACCTAGCCCTGACATGTTCATCTAAACAAGGAGGACTGCTAACAGCAAGATAAACAATTTTTTTGTGATTTTTGATATAAGACACAAAGATAAAAACTGAAAGGTAAACCAACAAGACTAAAAAACAAAGGTAAAGGGTAGTGTGCAACTCCCCTATCTTAGAACTCGGAGTCCCCGGCAACGGCGCCAGAAATTTGCTTGATGGCGCGAGAGTTGACGGGTGTAGTCTTCTCGCCCTTCGTTGGTGAGCCCCAAGTGGAAGGCGTGATGTAGCACAGCAGCAAATTTCCCTCAGTAAAGATACCAAGGTTTGTCTCCAGTAGGAGACCAGAGATGATAAGTAGGTGTCAGCAGCGCAACTGACGCGGACCTGCACACAGACACAAATAACTTTGTTCCCAACGAAGTTCAGAGAGGTTGTCAATCTCTCCGATCTTGTTGTTCACAAAGGATCAAACACAAGGGTTAATGATAGAAACTGAAAGTAAAAGCAGAAAATTAAATGAGCGTGGAAACAGTAATGAGGATATGGACCGGGATACGTGATGTTCACTAGTGATGTCTCTCTCCCAAAAGACGATAAAACTGCTATGCGAGGTAAACAAATTACAGAAGGGCAATTGACAGGATTATGAACGCACCGCAATGCTAACTATGATACAAAAGAAAGGAAGAGGCTCAAAAGCACGGGAAGTACGCCAAAATAAGTAGACCGAAATCCAACTGCATCTACTACTAATCATCCACCTTGAGATATCTATCCAGAACATCTCGCTGGTATTAAGTTGCGAGCCCCACCCAAAGTGTAAACCCAAAGCAACAGACAACTGCATTAAAAAGCACTTTGCGTAAAGTAAACAATCCTTGCAACCGCGGTTACAAGCACCGTTGTTTTCCCCCTTGTGGCAACAACACATCCCCTAGACTCATGTTTCTGTCACTCAAGCGTGTCATCGGGGGGCATTAACCCACAATCGAGCATAACGTTCCCTCTTGGGGTTACTACCTACTACTTGGCCAAAGCAATAAACAGCAACGGAGAACATGCAAGAATTACTTAGGAACAAAAATATAAGAGATAAAAACCAAATATATTACTCAATCAACATCTGAACATAATCTCATAATCCATCAGATCCCATCAAACTCGGCATAGCAACAGCAGAAAGATTACAAAAGTGCCTCGATCATGTAGGGCAGCTCACGAGGTCTAAACCATGAAGAACAAAGAGGGGAGGAGAACATTACATAGCTACTGATCACGGACCCATGGTCCAAGGAAAACTACTCACGAGACATCCGGGGGGCATCCATGGTGGAGAGGAGACTCCCGGAGGTCGGTCCTCTGGTGCTCCCGATATCGGAAGCGCGGCGGCGGCGGAACAGAGGAGAGATCGCGAAAAAGGGTTATCTCTCCGGAAGTTTCCCGTGACGGAGAATATATATAGGCGAAGGGGGGAAGCCAGAGGTGGACCAGGAGCCCCAGGCGCCCCCTGGCGCGGCCAGGGGTGGGGCCGCGCCGGGTGGCCTCCTGGGCCACCCCTGGCTCCCCTCTGGCCCCACTCGGGATCTT
The DNA here is from genome assembly GCA_950022295.1 of Bromus sterilis. Classification (NCBI taxonomy): domain Eukaryota; kingdom Viridiplantae; phylum Streptophyta; class Magnoliopsida; order Poales; family Poaceae; genus Bromus; species Bromus sterilis. The sequence goes on from OX465596.1 coordinate 16,760,371, forward strand.
CGCGAAGCTTCCTGTACGCTGATTTTTCCTATATTTTTCCCGGAATTTTTCTGGCACTTTTTATATGGGGGAAAACTGAAATAGAAAAACAGCAGAAAACAGGAACTGGCACTGTGGTGCACTGAGTTAATAGGTTAGTCCAAATATGATCAAAAGTGTATGAAAGTGTATCTAGATCATAGCAATATCACACAAAACATGCATGGAGCAAGCAGAAATTATAGATACGTTTTGGACGTATCACCGCTGCTTTCGCAGTTGGCCAATAGAAACCATGGCGAAAAGCCTTGGCGACTATTGCTATTGCCGATACATGATGACCGCATTCACCTTGGTGGATATCTCGGAGCAGCTCCAGCCCCTTGTCCTCTTCCACACATCGCTGAAGAACTCCTGTTGCGCTTCGGTGCACCAGCTCGTTGTTGATGATTGTGTACGCCCCAGATCGGCTCTGGATTTGCTGAGCTTCTACTATATCTTTTAGGAGTATGCCGTCTACCAGGAAATCTCTGAATGGTTCTGCCCATGATGGTGCCGCCACAATCACCATTACAGTAACTGTTTCTGACTCTGGTTGTGCGTTTTCCGCTACTGGCAGCTCGGAGGAGGAAAAGCCGAATGCATCTGGCATGATTTCCTCAGTCCCCGAACTGACGACAACAACCCCTGGTTCACAATCAGCAGCCCTTGGTGCTACCGAATGCTCCTTTCCTTTTTGCTTTTTTGCTTCTAGCTCTGCCACTTTCAGGTCGGCCGGGATAAAGATCGACTCTGATTCTGGGGAAGGCTTGATGGTTGGCTTGTGGATATTTTCTAGTGATATTCCTGGAGGAACTTCCTTTCTGGTGGATCCCAACTTGGACAGTACATCTGCTGCTTCATTTTCAGCCCTGGGAATGTGATGGAATTCACACCCCTCAAAGAATCCAGATAACTGCTGCACAAGGAATCTGTACCGTGCCATATTTTCATCTTTTGTATCCCAAGTGCCAGTGCATTGCTGCACCACCAGATCGGAATCACCATAACATAGAATTCACCGAATGCCATTCTCCTTGGCCACTCGAACGCCGTGCGCCAAAGCTTCGTATTCGGCCACATTATTTGATGATGCAAAGTGAATCTGCAGTACATATTCAAGCTTGTCACCTTTTGGGGAAGTGAGAACAACGCCAGCCCCTAGTCCGGTCATCATCTTGGAGCCATCGAAGTGCATTTTCCAGAACTGAGAGTCCGGACAGGGGGGTATATATTGAGTTTCTGCCCAATCCATCAAAAAATCCGCCAGAACCTGAGACTTGACCGCCGCCCGAGGCTCATACTTGATCCCATGCGTTGCAATTTCTATGGCCCATTTTGCAACCCGACCGGATGCGTCCCGACTGCCAATGATTTCTGCCATTGGAGCCGAACTGACCACCGTGATCGGATGTTCTTGAAAATAAGGCTTCAGCTTCTTTGCTGCCATGTATACACCATAGCACATTTTCTGATAGTGGGGATAGTTTTGCTTGGAGGTGGAGAGCACTTCACTGACATAATACACTGGCCTCTGGACCGGTTGCGCCTTATCCTTTTCCGGACGCTGGACCACCATAACAATACTAACCACCCGATTGGTTGCTGCGATGTACAACATCATTGGCTATTTTTCCTTCAGAGCTGCCAACACCGGAGCAGTGGACATCATACGCTTGAGCTGTTTGAATGCCTCGTCCGCCTGCGGCGTCCAGCTGAACTTGTCTGTTTTCTTCATTAATTGGTACAGTGGGATTGCCTTCTCTCCCAGCCTACTGAGGAATCGGCTGAGCGATGCCAAGCATCCGGTGAAATTCTGCACATCTTTAAGATTTCTGGGCTTGCCCATCCGATCAATTGCTGCAATCTTCTCAGGGTTGCACTCTATCCCTCTTTCGGATACCAGAAAACCAAGCAACTTGCCGGCTGGCACGCCGAACACACACTTCTCTGGGTTGAGCTTGATCTGGTATGCCCGCAAATTTGCGAATGTTTCCTTGAGATCATCCAACAAGGTTGATCCCAGCACTGATTTGACCACGAGGTCATCTACATATACATGTATGTTCCGACCTAACTGAGGCCGAACACACCGCTGCATAGTACGCTGATAAGTCGCGCCGCCGTTTTTCAGGCCGAATGGCATGGTGATGTAACAATAAGCCCCGAAAGGGGTAATAAAATCTGTTTTAATTTGATCGTTTACATCAAGCTTAATCTGGTGATAGTCTGTCGTGGCATCCAGAAAGCACAGGAGCTGACAGCCAGCTGTAGAATCAATCACTTGATCAATACGGGGAAACGCAAAAGGATCCTTGGGGCAGGCCTTATTCAGGCAAGTGTAATCTATACACATGCGCCAAGTTCCATTCTTCTTCGGAACCAGAACTGGATTAGCTAGCCAGTCTGGGTAGAACACTTCCTTGATAAATCCTGCTGCGAGCAACTTGGCTATCTCATCGCCGATTGCTCCTCTCTTCTCTTCTGAAAAACTCCGAAGTGGCTGCTTGATCGGCTTGGATCCAGGTCGGATATGAAGCTTGTGCTCGGCAAGTTCCCTCGGTACACCAGGCATGTCATGTGGGGACAATGCAAAGATGTCACGGTTCTCACGGAGGAACTCGACGAGCTCGCCTTCCTATTTGCTGCTGAGTCCGACCCCAACAATGACGCATTTTCTCGGGTCGGAGGGGTCCAGGGCGATCTTCTTGCTATCCTTTGCCGCTTGAAATATGGTCTCATCATCCGGCCTCTTGTCCTTCATGCTCGGCATGGGGTCCTTCATTTGGGCTTGGACTGCTGCCACCACCTTGTCCAGCTGGCGCCGTTCTGCATCTATGACCAGAGCATCAGCTATCTTGGAACCAGCGGATGAACATTCAAGTGACTTCCTGTAGTCACCACACACAGTGATTGGACCATTCGGGCCTGGGAGCTTCATCTTCAAGTATGGCTGCATGATGTTGAACATGAACTTGGTGATTGCAGGCGACCCGAGCAGAACATGGTATGGGCTGCTTAGATCGGCCACCTCGAACCAGATCGGTTCTCGGCGGAAATTCTCTTCCGACCCGAATACTACCTCAAGCCGAATGCGGCCTAATGGGGTACATGACAGACCGGGCACTATCCCATGGAACGTAGTTCTGCTGGGCTCTAACTCGCTCTCGCTGATGCCGAGCTTGATCATTGTGTCTCTGTACAGAATGTTGATGGCACTGCCTCCATCAATAAGCGTCCTGGTGAACTTGCATGAATACAATGGTGCTGCTAAGATTGCATCCACCACGAGCATATAACTGCCCGGGTTGGGCATTACGCTCGGGTGGTCTTCTGGGCCCCTTGTTATGGCATTGTCCGACCAGTTCAAACTCTGAGAAATTGCTGGCATGGTGGCATTGACTGCCTGCTCACGAGCTCTCCGACTGCCCTTGTCATCTGACTCGCTGGTGAAGATCATATATGTTGCATCATGACGTGGGAACTGCTGCCGAGCATTTGCTGGGGGTGGGCCTGGGGGTGGGGGTGGCGGTGGGGGTGGATTTCCTGCTCCTCCCTTTGCCAAACGCTCAACCCAAATGCACTGCCGAGTGGTGTGCGATGCGGGCTTTCCTACTCCACTGTGCATCTTGCAAGGCTGGTTCATCATGTCCTCAAACGTGTACGGGGGCCTGGGTTGACCTAGCGGTCTCTCTGCAGGCTTCATCTTCCGACTGCCTCCCGCAGCCCCTTGTTCCTCTTGGTGTTGCACTGTTGCTACCTGCCGATTGCCATACTGGGCATTCGGCTGCTCATCCTTCCTCTTGTTGAAACCAGTGTTGTTGTTGTTGAAATTGGGGGTGTTGCTGTTTTTGTTGTTGTTGAAATTGTTGTTCCTCTGGATCTCGCGCCTCTCGCGCCGGTTGGGACCATTTTCTTCTGCCGATTGCTGCTGCTGGCCGGATGTCTGCCCTTGGATGAAACCGCTGGGACTTAACGTGATCGGGCGCATTGCAGAGTCAGATGTGGCGAATGAATTGGCTATCCTCATCAGATCAGCCAAAGATGTTATCTCCTTGCGCAGGAGCTTGTGCTTCAACAAAGACCCGTCCAAGCAGCCATCAGTGAAGTACTGGATGGGTTGGATTTCATGAACTCCCTCGCAAGTGTTCCTGAGCTTGATCCACCGCTGAAGGTAATCGCGCAGGGGCTCGTCCTTTCCTTGTACACAGAGAGCCAGGTGCCGAGGAAGACCTGGGCGCTCATAAGTACCCGTGAAATTGCGGAAAAATGCGTCCTCAAAATCCTTCCAGCAATTGACACTGTTGCTGGGCAGACTATTCAACCAGGACTGAGCTGAACCTTGGAGCATGAGCGGAGCATAGCGTACAACTACACGCCGACCACCTCCTGCAATACCGATGGCTGTCATATAATCGACCAGCCAATCTTCTGGCTTGACTGATCCATTGTACTTGGGGGTGTCCCTGGGCAATGTAAAACCTTTGGGGAACTGCTCTTGCCGAATGCGGGGGCCGAAACATGCTGGACCCGCCGGCGCATCATCTTCCGGTTGCTTATCCTGCTGCAACTGCTCGATTCAGTGTCTTGCGTCGTTGTCTGCGATTGCTCGGGGACCTAACCGCTGGCTGATTGCCGGCCGGACTGACGCTGCCGGTTGCTCATTGCGCCTGCTGTTGACTGCTGGCTCATCCCTTCGACTGCCTCCTGCAGCCCCTTGATTCTTCCGACTGCGGTGCAAACTGCCATGCGGTGAAGATGCTTGCCTTTGCTGCCGCTGCGGCGCATTCGGCTGATTCACACCCGCAGTCGCCCGAAGTGATTTTGACGCTGCTGGCGCTTGCTGCTCGGTGGCCGCCCTTTGCTGCTAGTTCGCTGTGGTTATGAGGTCGCGCATTCGGCGCGTCATCTCCCACATCTCTTCTCCTTCCAGATGCTCCAACTCGGTGGCGATCTGCTGGGCAACTCTCATGTTCTTCACATGAGAACTGTATGAAATCTGTGGTGCCACAATAATGGACGCCACAGGCTGCTGGGATCCTCCCAGCTCTCTGCCAACCTCTCGGCCTGCTACCCGAAGCTCCTCAATGACTGGGGGTGGGACAACACGCTGCCGAATGCCATGTGCTGCGTTGTACTCCTGAACTGATGGCTCCATTCTGCGCTTTTCAGCGTCGATCCGATCTGATTGCTCCTTCAGAGCTTGACGCACCTTCTCCAGCTCGGCGTGAGCCACAACTGGATCGGCATGAAGATCCACGGGAGTGCTGAGCACGTCCGGTGGGTTGCTTGGTCCTACGCTGCTGCAGTTGCTGCCCTCGCGGCTCGGGAAGCTGAAGTGGAACTGTGGCGACTTGACGCCCCTGCCATCATGACCTCCGCACGGATGTGCGCAGTCGTGCCCTCTGTTCCCACGACATCTGGCCCTCCTGGCAGTAGATCCGTGAGCTCAAAAAACATCAGGGAATGCTACGACGAAGACGCGATGTCCGCCGAACGGAATGATGACGCCGCGCGGGAGAGGTATTCCAACCCCAAACCGCGAGGCGTTGTCGATGACGAAGTCCCCCGCTCCGCTCCTCATCACCAGGACGGAGGCGAAGCGCACACGCGATGCAGATGATGGTCCCGTCCGGATCAGAACTCCAGTCGACGCCTCAGCCTGCCCCACGGTGGGCGCCAACTGTCGTCGATATGTAACGGCAGATTACATGGGGATGGATAAAGAGAGGGACGGACCGAAGTTAATGTCGCTGGCACAGGAAACGATAATGGGAACACACGGTGAGACACCACGATGTACCCAGGTTCGGGGCTCTCCGTAGAGATAACACCCCTAGTCCTGCCGAGCTAGCTATATGCAATAACTCTGGCTACAATGAATGCTCCTTGAGCTGTTTGAGAGGAAGAAGAAGAGGGCCTCTGGTCTCTACTCTCTCCTCTCTCTCTCAGGTGGGTGAGATTTCAATAACTACTCTCTCTTCCCCCACACAGGAGGGGTACCCGGGGCTCTTATAGGCCGAGCCCAGGGTACAAAGGTAAATACACAAGAGGAAGGGCCCAGCTGTCTGTCTCAGATCGGCTAGGGACCTAGCATCGTCCTTCTCCGGATGACCCGGTGTAGACTTGCGGCTCGCCATGCCGCTATCCCGTAGACCTCGGCAGTGAACAGTAAGGCTAGGTACTTAGGCCTCTCGGCATGTCCGCGTGATCGACGCTGGAGGAGACCGCACGCCTCTGATAGTCCCGATCTTCAGTGATTGCGCATTGAATGCTCTTGTACCAGATGTCCGATCTAGACCTCTGATCGGACGCTGCTCTTCTTACTTCGCCCGGATGCTCCTGGATGAGGCCGATTGCGCCCTCTCCGGGGCAATCGGCCCTCATCTGGAACAGTTTGGCCCACTTCTTGGTTTCTCTTGCTTAGCTCGGCCTTGAATAGATCAGTGACCTCCAGCTCGGTGATCTTTTCTTTGATGAACTATTTCCCCTGGGTGACCCTACCCGGGGGTCATTCCCCCGACACACACTATGCGTTTAACCTTTCATAAACACGAAGACAAGGAGATTGACAACTTTCCTACCTCGTTGGGGACGAGAGTATTTGTGTTCTTGTGTGTAGGTCCATGTCTTCTATAAGCGTGAGAGCAGTATACACCTACATGTAGACCTTGAAGTTCTACTGGAGACATCAACCTTGGTATCTTTGCCAAGGTAACTTGCCACTACCTACATCACCACCTTTCACTTGGGATTCCCAACGAGAGTATGTGATCCACACCATCAAGCAATTTCTGGCGCTGTTGCCGGGGACTTCAATCTTCAAGATAAGGGAGTTGCACACTCCACTTTTACCCTTGTTTTTATTTCTTGCTTGTTTACCTTTTTGTTTGCTTGCCTCTTTATCAAAAGCCCCAAAAAAATTATTACTAATTTTCTTTTCAGTAAATAATTTTGTTGCTTGTGCTTAGCTAGTATGAATAGATCCTTCACCTTTGGTACCTCACTGGAGTCTGGGGTCCTCACCTTCAAACAAAGATGTGGGGAGAGTTTGGAAATATCTTGGTATAGAATTAGTGATGCTCAACGTAGGTCCACCAAGAAGAAGTTAACTTCTGTTCTTCTTAGAACTTTTTATGTTGGTGTCGCTAGTTGGAATGGATTTATCTTAGACATGTCAATGGTGGGAACTTCTTGGAATCCCATACCTTGGAAGCTCTTAAAGTTATAGAAAGTCTAGTTGGACCTCCCCCTATTGATGACACCAACACTAAGACCACTTTAGGACACATTATGGAGAGGTTTGATAAAATAGAGAAGAATATACCAAGCATGAGTAAGATCAATGAGATAGATAAAAGGATTCAAGGGAATATTAGTAGACTTGATAGCTCCATATGGAATGTCAATAATACCAAAACCAAAAATTTAGAAACCCCGGTGGGGAAGGGCCCTAAATTCTTTTCATGCCCAAGATTCCCCAATCTCAATTTGACACACCAACTACCAAGGGGGGCGAGACTTTGAAAACCATGGAGGAAGTGCCTATTTTGAGTAGAATTAAGAATGAACCTCCTATTGGTGCTACTACCTTTGCTTTTGTTCCTAGAAGTGTTGGTGCTAGAGCTTTTGTTGGAAGTCCCCTTAAAAGGACTAGTTGCACTATTGAAGAATTTTTTATGATCTTGATGATGGTTTAATTGATAAGACTTGATATTTTGCATCATGCCTAGCTAAAAGGCATTAAAGAAATCGCTTATTGGGAGGCAACCCAAAAATTTTTGACTTTCAGTTTTCCCTTTTGTTTTAGTTGTGTATTGGAGTGTGTTACTACTGTAGATACTCCATTGTATCTTTATTTTTAAGTTTTATTCCAAGTTTTATCCCCTAACGTTAGGAAATTTAAAGTTATCACTTGATGTCTATAAAATGGATTTTGTACGCTCCAGTGCAGAAAATCTTAAAAATCACCAAATAATATTTTTGACCTAAAATTGTTACACAGAAAGTACTATACTTTTATTTACCTTTCATTAGTTTTTAGATTTCTGTGCCTCTGCCAATTCGAACTCAATGGGTGATTGATAGTGATTGCACCAATCATATGACTGATACGTCTCGAACGTATCTACAATTTTTGCTTGTTCCATTCTTGTTTGTGTGACTTTGCTATATGTTTTGATGCACTTTCATATCCTTTTACAACATATTTGGGACTAACCTATTAACCTAGTGCCCACTGCCAGTTTCTATCTGTTATTGTCTGTGCATAGCATAACAAGGTGGAAAATAAATATTGCCGGAAAATTCCAAAAAAATTACAAAAAACTAAAATGTCAAAAGCTTCCGGAAGCCCAAAGGGGTCCAGGGGCAGCCACCCCTGGATAGGCGTCCACCTGGTGCGGTCAGGAGGGGCACGTGCCCCCTGGTCGCCTGGATAGGTGGGACCTCCCCTGGTGCCCAGTTTCGCCTCTATTTATTCTTCGGATCTGAAAACCCTCAGAGAGGACTCGTTTTCCCCGTTTACGCCACTGTTCTGTCGCCATCGCAATGTCGATATCAGGATCATCAGAAGTTCCCGTCTCGGCACCCTGCCGGAGGAAGGATTGATCTCCGGAGGCCCCTCCATCACCATGATTGCCTCCGAGATGCTTCGTGGGTAGTTCCTCCTTGGACCTAGGTTTCATGGCAACAAGCTAGTTGATGTATTCTATCCAATCTTGTGCTTCATTGTTTAGTCCTTGTGAGCTTCCTATCATGATCAAGGAATATATGTTATAGTTACGGTGTTGTTATGTTGTGTTTGCTAAGATCCGATGGATTACGAGATTATGTTCAGGTTGTAAAACTAATATATGTAGATCTCTTTTATATTGTGTTCTTAAGTGTTTTTGCATGTTCTCCGTTGTAATTTATTGCTCTGGCTAAGTAGTAGATTGTGACTCCAAGAGGGAGCGTTATGCTAGATAGTGGGTTCATGCCTCCTGATGTCCAGCTTAAGTGACAGAAACATGGGACTAGGGAATGTGTTTTTGCCATTAGGGGTAAACCAACGGTGCTTGTGACTACGCGTGACAAGTCTTTCTTACATTACACATAGAGTGTTAAAGCAGTTGTCAGTTGCTTTAGGTTTGCAACATATAGTTGTGGCTCACAACTTAATACCAGCGAGATGTGCTAGATTAGATATCTCAAGGTGGATGATTAGTAAGTAGATGCTGATGAATAAACGGTCTACTTGTCTTGGTGTAATGCCCATACAATTGAACCTTACACTCTCTGCTAGCATAATAATTAGCATTGCGGTGCGTTTATAATCATGTCAATTGACCAACTGTAATTTGTTCACCCAACATAAGTTTTATCATCTTTTGGGAGAGATACATCACTAGGGAGCGCCATGACGCCCTGGTCCATATCCTCATCATATGTTTACACCGCTAAAATTATTGTTCTTCCTTTCTTTTACGGTTGCACTTTTATTATATCTTGCGTTCAATACTTTGTAAACAGCAAGGCCGGAGGGATTGACAACCTATCTGACTAGTTTGGAGCAAAGTTAGTTGTGTCTTGTGTGCAGGTCCAGGCCAAGTAGTTTCTAAGCGCCAGTGAAGTTAGTAGACAGCTACTTGTTGTCTCTGGAATCCTATAGGAGACATTAACCTTGGTATCTTCACTGAGGGAAATTTTCTACTATCTACATCATAACCTTCCACTTGGGGTAACCAACGAGGATGTGTTATCTAAACCCATCAATGATTGGAGAGAAGGATATGCTAGTGGATATCATTGAATCACTCAAGTCATCCTCGGACATCTCCGTTGGCGATAACAGTAAAGGAAAGGTAATGGGATTGGGAAAGTTTTTCATATTGAGTGATGCTTCACTAAAAAATGCCATGCTTGTTCAATCTCTTCACTACAATCTACTTTCCACTATCCAATTGGCATGTGCCAGTTATGACTCACTTTTTAGTGAATTTCATCTGTCTGTCTTTAAAAATATATTCTCAAAGTGGTATTTGTTGGGCATGATGATGACAACCTTTACGTGGTTGATTTCTCGAAAGATAGAACTCATCTTACAACATGCCCAATGGCCAAGGCTGGCGTGGGTTTGTGATACGTCCTAAACATATCTATAATTTTTGCTTGTTCCATGCTTGTTTTGGTGGTAATGTTATATGTTTTGATGCAGTTTCATATCATTTACAACTTATTTGGACTAACCTACTAACTCAATGCCCAGTGCAAGTTTCCATTTGTTTTTGTCTGTGCATTCCAGAAAAAGGTGAAAAATAAAAGTGCTCAGAAAAATACCTGAAAAAATATCCACGCTGAAAGACTCCAGAAGCTCGAAGGAGGGCTGGAGGGGGGTCACCCCCCCAGCCCTGGCGCCCACCTGGCGCGTCCTAGGGGGTGGCCGCGCCAACTTTTAGCCCTCGCCCTGAAAACCTACAGAGAGCCCGCCGTCACGCGAAAAGACCTTCTGTTCCGCTGCCGCCCCGATTCTGATCTCAGGATCGCCTGAAGAACCTGTCCTGGAACCCTGCCAGAGGGAGGATTGACCCCAAGAGGCTTCTCCACAATCATGATCGCCTCTGGGATGCGTCATGAGTAGTACCCCTTCGACCATGGGTCCATGATCAGTAGCTATGTGATTTTCTTCTCTCCAATCTTGTGCTTCAATGTTTAGCCGTTGTGAGCTTTCGATCATGATAAAGGAATCTATGTATGAATTCATGTTTTGCTATGTTGTGTTTACTGGGATCCGATGGATTATGAGATTATATCCAGATTGTGATGACTAATAATTTTTGGTTTACCTTTTTATTTTAGTTCTTGAGTAGTCTTGCATGTTCTCCATTGTGTTTTATTGCCTTGGCCAAGTAGTAGATTGCAACCCCAAGAGAGAGCGTTATGCTAGATAATGGATTCATGCCTCCCAATGTCTAACTTGAGTGAAAGAAAAATGAGACTAGGGAATGTGATGTTGCCATTAGGGATAAAACAACGGTGCTAATGATTGTGTGTCATAAGGATTGCTTACATTACACATAGAGTGTTAAGGTAGTTGTCCGTTTGAGCTTACAATTTGGTTGGGGTTCGCAACTTAATACCAGTGAGATGTTCTGGATAGTTATCTCAAGGTGGATGATTAGTGAGTAGATGATGACGAATAAACGGTCTACTTATCTTAGTGTAATGCCCGTATGATTGAGCCTCTTTACTTTCAAGTAGTATAATTAGCATTGGGGTGCGTTCATAATCCTGTCAATTGCCCAACTGTAATTTGTTCACCCAACATAGTTGTTTACCGTATTTTGGGTGAGAGACGTCACTAGTGAAAGTCATGGCACCCGACCCATATTTCCACCATAGTTTACATCTTTACTTTTACCGCTTTATTTCCTTTCAGCCGCACAATTCTTATTTCCCCTTTATGTTTGATCCTTTGTAAACAGCAAGGCCGAAGAGATTGACAACCTCTCTGAACTCGTTGGGAGCAAAGTTATTTGTATTCTTGTGTGCAGGTCCACGTCAACTGGTGTCCTCAAGAAAACCTCTAGCGTTGTTGCCACCTACTTGTGGTCTCTTGAATCCTACTGGATGGATAACCTTGGTATCTTTATTGAGGGAAATTTGCTGCTATCTACATCATAACCTTCCACTTGGAGTAACCAACAAGGATGTGTTATCTACACCCATCAGGTGGCTATGGCATCGCATAGGCTAGCCCACGTTGGTATGAGGAATTTACATTCTCTTCTAAGGACAATGCTTGATGAGTATAAGTCTTCATACAAGCTTTGGGTCGAAGCAATTAACACCACCTTATTTCCGCAAGCTCAATGTAACGCCCCGGTCACACACGGTTCCCGGCGTACACCTGGCGGGATCTAGACTGTCCCCACAGACCAACACTAGTCTTTCCTGCGCACTTTGTCCTCACTCATGCGCACCCGGGAACAACTTCCCGGTCGGTCACCCATCCTCAAATTGCTCCAAGCCAAGCACGATTAACTTTGGAGTTCTTTGGATCTGGGCTCCCGAAAAAGAAGGTGCACCTTGTTGATATGAGTAGTCTTTCATTCCTACTAAGCCATGATGTCACACTCAAGAACAAGACACCTTATGAAATCATGGCCGGGAATAAGCCTAACGTCAAATACTTTTGGGTATTCGGTTGTAAGTGTTTCATTCTCAAAAAAATCCCAGTTAGCTAAATTTGAGCCCAAAACTTAAGAGGGAATATTTTTTGGATATGCATCAAACTATGATTATTATTGTGTTCTCAATAAATCCACGGGATGTACTGAGGAAACGATGAATGCGGAGTTTAACAAGGATAACGGCTCCTAAGCCAAGCAATTTTTTTAGAGCAAAGGATAGTACCGACTTTATAAATAAAGCCAACCGAAAAGGAACAATAGAACAGTACGTACAACCAAATAGAACCAGCCTACGACACACATGCCCCAACCAATGCCACGTAGGGCCAAATAGAGTTCACTAAAAGTTCAGACAACACGAAGGCTAAACTGCCAAAATGCTAAACAAGCTAAAAGGGAGGAGTGGAGTTCGGAATCGCTGACGCTTGAGTTATAGGAAGCATAGGCTTGGCCATGTCTTTAATGCGGGCGATCCAAAGCTTCAAATCCTCCTTGTCACCATCTGTACTCAGAGGTATCTGTCACAACCCCAAGTTATGTAAGTGCTAGGGTTTGATTGTGCTCTTTGCATCATGCAAAAATTCAAATGAAATTCAAAAATGGGGAAAAGAAAAGCCCTGAGAAATTAATTCAAATGGCCGGATAAAAATCTTTTTTCCAAAAATCATTTGAATATTTGGAAAATTCCTATAAATGATGGTGATCATTTTAAAAGTGGTTTGGGTTCTTTCCCATGCCCATGGAATATTCAAAAATTCAAAATGTGCCTTGGAAATTAAATAATACCCCTATTTGATTTGAAATTCAAATTAATTGAATTTCAAAAATATCCAAAACTTGTGAGTGGTTAGCTAAGTTTATTCTAAGTCCACATAAAAGTTTTGGGTATTTTATAAAATGTCTTGCTATTTTAATTGGAGCAAAACAAATCAAAGAAAATTTAAAACAGAGAGCAGAAATAGAGAAAAAGGGAAAATAACCCACCTTGCTTACCTGGCCCAACCTGGAAGGCCCAGCCCAAAAGGGCATGGCCGTCTTCTTCCCTGGACAAGCAGGCAGCTTCCTGGATGCCCCCTTCGTCCATATCCGCGCCAGGAGACGCCCCCAAGCCTCCTCCTTCAATTCCCCCTGGAGCCTCTCCTTCTCCATCTCCGGCGAGATCCCGCAAGGAGCAGAGCGCCCCGCAGTTCGCCGTCGCTCCACCACGCGGCCACTGGCCTCCTTTCATCGCGCCGGCGTGTCCAACACGTCCGCTGTGGAGCTCCACATCGCCCCGTCCCTCCAATTCGAGCGGAGCGGCTTCTACGTCGACGCTAGCTCCAACTCCGTCCTCCTCGGCCCCCCTCACTCCGGCGAGCGATTGCCGCCGTCCCGCTGCAGCTCCAGCGTCTCCGACCCCTCTGCTGCATCCTAGGTGAGCCTGCGCACCTCCCCACCTATCTCCCTCCTCCTCCCGTGCCCTGGCGCTTGGTTCCGGCGAGGACAGTGGTCCGGCCGCCACGCCAAGTCGACTTCGTCGCTCCCTCCGGCGTCCCCTTGACCCCCAGTAGCTGCAGTCGAAGCGCGAGAGTGAGAGGCACCCATTGGTGCCCTCCTCTCCTCTCCCCGTGGCCTAAATCAATCTCTGGTGAGGACACCGCCGTGCCCAGTGGCAGGCGACGAGCCGCTGGCCATTAGGGCCTAATTACCCTGTTAACCCCCCCTAACAGAGGCTGACAGTGGGCCCTACTACTAAACTAACCCCCTCTGTTAGTTAAACTAACAGGGGTTAACTCCCACTGCCACTGACCTCCTGTCCCCACACGTCAGCCCCCTGCTGACGTCATGCTGATGCATGGCTGACGCAATAAACAGAAAACAATTTAAAAGAATTAAAGAAAACAAAGAAAAATCCAAAAAATCAATTAAACTTTGGAAATTCATAACTAATTCATATTAACTCCGAATTTAATAAATAATATATGAAAAATTATCAGAAAAATGCAAGGATTAAGAATGTGCAATTTGTTTTTATGTTTGACCATTTTAAAATGGGGGAACAGTAGCAAATGTGCATATGGCTTAATTTGAATTCAAATTTGAAGTTTGAATTTGCATTTCAAATGCAATACACTTCATTTAAATCAAATGTACCACAAACCAGCACCATTCACATCATGTGACAACATAAATATGTGCTTGTGCATTTACTTCCGAAGTTGTCCCCCCTTGTTGATGATTGCCTCCGATGACAGACGTTCCGAGACGGTGATCACCCCCGAAGAAGAAGACCACCGTTAAGACCCGTGTATCGTCAGCAAGGCAAGCAAACCCCATTGATCATGTCTATAAAATCCTACTTCCCTCTCAGTCTCGCTTATGCATGTTTAGGAGATCACCGAGACACGTTCTTTCGCATAGTTGAACCCATTCTGATGCATGACCTATCATTTTGTCACCGTATTAAGCAAACCACAATCCTAGAAGATTTAGGAGTTGAATGATGAGCATGTGGCCCCTGCAACTGTTACTGCTTTTTGCTGCTTAGTGATACAATGAGGATGTTATGATTGTGAGTCGGGATGGAATGAACACAGTGATGCTGATGATAACGTGTTGGTGAATCCACCCCTAAACAAAGGTGAAAGATGAGAGGCTGTGTAGGAGTACACAGTGGGTTGTCTCGTTGAACACTGCCCTAGGCCCCGAGTTCCTGTTTTGTGATCCAAGACAAAGAGTATGACCACATGTAGGGTTTTATGGGAGCCCCGTTTGGCCTCTTTACGTACCCGATCCGGTCCAGGAGTCACACTAGATTCGGGCTTTCCATTTGACCTAACCATAGATATGTGGGTGGACCTGTGAGGCAGTGAAACCGTCTGTCAAAGGTGGCGTCTCGGTCCCTTGCATTATCTGAGTCCGTTTCGTGGAACCGGTCGGACTCTCGAGCGGTGACAAACTCAGGTAGTCGACTCCTGGATTAGAGAAGGTGATGTGAGGGTAGTGCCTTGGTTTCATCCACGTCCGACACCCGCTTGAAGGGTGACAAGAACGAGGCGATAAGTGATGACACGCGTGTGAATATGTACACCCCTACAGGGTTAATGAACTATTCGAATAGCCGTGTCCGCGGTTATGGACTACTTGGAGACCTTTACTTGATCATAGACAACTTGAATGGATACTTATAAAACTCGCAAGATAAGTGTGAGTGCTATGGCGTGCTTCCTCGTGGGGAAGTCGAGGAAGTATCCATAGTGGTGTATTGGTTGGAGACTTGGTAGTGGACTCGTGTACGCTTCTTACCTCAAAGTCTGGTACTCGTAGTACAGAACTAGCCAAGTCATAGCTGGCACTTCTGCTTGTTGAACCCCACCTCCTTTACCTTGAAACTTGAGCATGAGTAGTATAGTTCTGATGTAAGTCTTGCTGAGTACGACTTTGTACTCACGTTTGCTTATTCTATGTTTTAGATGAGAACCCGGACCTCGATGGAGTCACCTTCGTGAAGCTCGACGTTGACCTTGGTAGTATAGTTCCAGACAGCAGTCTGGTCCCTCGTGGAAGGGCATGTATGTTGAACAAGGATTCTCTAAACCATTTGTTAAACTTGTCTGTACTCAGACCTAATTTGCTTCCGTTGTATGATGTAATGTTGATCACAGACATGTGATCTTTGTATGATCTATGTGCAAGTCAATAAAGAAGTACTTGTAGAGTTATGTGATGATATCTGTTGTTCATACTAGACATGTGTGATGCGTGTATGATTATAACATGCATGTCTTAGTATGGGTTTTCGAGACCTTAGTTGTGATCTAGCTGGCGGTCTTTTATACACCAAGTGCCCCTTAGATGTGCGCAGCTTGGGGCATCGCGATGCGATTGCTCGTGACTCTGTCACGTGCACACTTTTTTGTATGATCGAGCCCGCCCTAGACCCCGACTAAGTGATCGGGCTGGAGTAAGTCTATGTAAGAGTTAGGATTCAATCGATAACATGGTTGAGGTGACTTGTCTATGAGTATGGGATTCACCACCCATAAGCATTTAGACTTGTGAGCGGACGATGAGGACCCATCTCAGATGATCATCCGGCCTGGATGGGATGCCCCTCACGTTCGATGCTTTCCGAGAGTGTTCTGTGCTTGGCCTTGTCTATTTAGACAAGTGGGTACGGCTCTCAGCTCTCCATGTGATTGCATCGTGACTAGAATTACATACGCATATTCCGGGTCCCGACAGTATCCAACTCTATAGCAAGGCAGCCAAATGAAATAAGCAATCAGCACGACATCTAGGGAATGCCTTCTCAATAGTGAATTTGTTTCTAGTAGTCCAAAAAAACCAACAAATCGCGGGCAACATGACCGAAAACAGACGCAGCGAGTTCCCTTTCAAGGATTTCGCAAGAGAACGAACATCAAAAAAAGAGTTAGGGCACCAGGCTCCACCAAGCCATGACCGCACATAGCTCCACATAAACGCAACAAGATGGCAGTGGAAGAAAATATGAGAAGTGGATTCCGGAGCCAAACAAAATACACAAGCATCACAAGCAATACCAGTGCTCTTCCGAATCTAATCGAACGTAGCCAACTTACCACGAAAATCCTGCCAAAGAAAAACCTTGATTTTAGGCTGAACCCGAGCCTTCCAAACAGAGGAAAACCTAGGAGAGCGAGTTCCACCAATAGTGGCAGAATAAAGACATTTAACCGAGTATTTTCCAGAGGAGGTGAGAGTCCAAGTAACCTCATCTTCGCCCTCCGACAGCGAGGGAAGATAGCCAACGAGTCATTGCCAATCAGCCAACTCAGTAGGAGAAAGAGTGCGACGAAACTCAAAATCCCACTCCCTAGCCGCCAACTCCGCAACAGTGATCTCCGGGGAAGGGCAATACGACCAAAGGACGGGGAAGAGCGCATCCAACCTACCCTCAGGGTGCCACTGATCCCGACAAAACTGCACATATTGACCATTGTGGATAGAGAACTTAATATGCGAAAGAAACACATCACACAACTTACAAATAGAGCGCCCTAATTGAGATCCTCCCTTAAGAGGAGCAAGAAGCGGGGAAGAGAGAGGGAAATATTTCCCTTTGAGAATAGAGAACCAAAGCGGTTTAGGGGCCGCGTCCGTCATGGCCAGGAAAATCTTCCACCACCACTTGACGAGAAGGCACACATTCATAACCTTAGTATTAAGGATACCCAGGCCAACTGCCTGTTTAGGTCGGCAGATAATGGTCCATTTGACCATGCGGTACTTCTGCTTGTCATCGACAATATTGCAATAAAAAATGCTCCTATGTTTTTCAAGTCCCTCATGGGACAGATCCGACAGACGATAGAAACCCATGGTATACATAGGAAGGGAGGAAATACATGCATTAATCAAACAGATTTTTGCGACCGAGGAGTGATAACGGCCTCTCCAAGGCATAGCACGGTTGCCCACTTTCAGGACGACATGAACAAGATCTTTGGAAGTAATACAGGAGGGGGAGATAGGTATGCCCAGATACTTGAAGGGGAAGGAGCCGAGCTGACAGTTCATGAGGTCCGCAACCCGATGGGCCTCAACAAGAAAGCATCCCACAACAATAAGCTCACTCTTAGCGAAATTGATTTTAAGCCCCAACATGGCCTCGAAACACAGCAAAATGAACTTGAGATTAGTAAGGCCCGGGTGTCGGGACCCGGGGTTAGCGTATGCAAGTACAGTTAAGACATAGTCATATGGAGAGCCGAGAACCGCACCCACTTGTCTAAGCAGACAAGGCCAAGCACTGAACATTCTCGGAAAGCATCGTACGTGAGGGGCATCCCATCCAGGCTGGATGATCAACTGTGGTGGGTCCTCATCGTCCGCACACAAGTCTAATGATATGGGTGGTGAACCCCCATATTCAAAGACAAGTCGCCTCAACCATACTATCGACTATCTCGAAACTCTTACATAGACTTACTCCAGCCCGACAACTTAGTCGGGGTCTAGGGCGGGCTCGATCATACCACAAAGTGTGCACGAGACAGAGTCTTGGACAATCGCATCGCGATGCCCCAAGCTGCGCACATCTAAGGGCCACTTGGTGTATGAAGGACCGCCAGCCAGAACACAACTAAGGTCTTTAAAACCCATACAAAGACATGCATGTTATAAACATACACGCAGCACACATGCCTTGTATGAACAGCAGGTACCATTGCAATTCTCTACAAAGTGTACATTTTATTTATAACTCTTATAGAGTACACACAGAGATCACATACATGTGATCCAACATTACAACATAAAGCGGAAGCAAATTATGTCTGAGTACAGACAAGTTTAACAAATTGGCTTAAGAAGCCTTATTCAAACATAAAGCCCTCCACGAGGGAACCAGTCTGCTGACTGGGACTAGACTAGCTTAACTTCAGTCGTCCAGCTCGATGAAGAAGCCACCTTCGGGGTCAGTGGCGTCATCTAAAACATAGATTAAGCAAACGTGAGTACAAAGGCGTACTCAGCAAGACTTACATAGGAGCTATACTACTCATGCACATGTATCAAGGTAAAGGGAGGTGGGGTTCACTTGCAGAAATGCCAGCTTTGACTTGGCTAATCCTAAACTACGAGTACCAGACTTTGAGGTAAGAAGCGTACACGAGTCCACTACTTTCTCCAACCAATACACCACTATGATTCCTTCCTCGACTTCCCCACGAGAAAGCACGCCATAGCACTCACACTTATCTTGGTGTATTTTAGAAGTATCCGGTTCAAGTTATCTAATAATCAAGCTAAGCTTTCCAAGCAGTCCATAACCGCGGACGCGGCTATTCGAATAGTTTTGTTAACCTTGCAAGGGTGTACCTCTACACACACATGACCATCATTTACCGCCTTTGATCTCGACACCATTCAAGGGGTGCCAGCGAGGATGCTCACCACAACTGTTACCTCATAACCTATCTAGTCCAAGAAAGCCGCCTACTTGGGTGGGCTACCACTATCGTGAACCCGGCCGGTTTACCGAAGTGGACCCAAGCGATGTGTGCGTGGTGCATAAGCCGGTCTCGGGTGAGCCGTTCTCTCACTTAGCATCCAGGCCACAAGCCTACCAGAACTCCGAACTACTGCGACATCTGGACATCGAAATGGATGAGTTAATAGGTTGAGAGGGGTCAGTGAGCCCAATGTGTGGTTGTACTCTTCATCTTGGATCACCACACAAGAACTCGGACTTAGGGCGGTGTTCAACGAGACAACCCACCGTGTACTCCTACATAGCCTCTCATCGTTCACCTTGTATTAGGTCGATTCACCAACACTTTTCTACCATCATCCACATGATCACTACCATCCCGACTCACATCACAGTAACAACATGGTATCATACTAAGCATGCAATAAGCAGTAACATTGCAGGGGCCACATGATATCAAACAACTCCTACAGTTGCTAGGATTGTGGTTTGCTTACTACTGTGACAAAATGATAGGTCATGCAAAGGAATGGGTTCATCTATACGGTAGAAACGTAGCATGGTGATCATCCTAAACAATGCATAAGCGAGACATGAGAGGGAAGTGGGATTTTATCGACATGATCAATGGGGGTTTGCTTGCCTTGCTGACGAGGTTCGGGTTCTGGATCTTCAACGAAGGGGGTGACCTCTTGCTCCGGTTCCACCTCTACTCGACAAACAAAGCACGAAGTAGCAATCAATATGAATGCAATGCTCAAGCACATGAATGAATGTTGAAGCTTGAAGTATAAGTTTTGATGTGTGAGGCAATTCCATTTAAGTGGAATATATTGCATTTGAAATGCAAATTCAAATTCCACATTTGAATTCAATATTAACCAAGTTATATGTGATATAGTTTGATCATTTTGAATTATCTTCAAATGTGTATGATATGCCTCTGATGTGTAAGTGAAAGGTAGCATGTTGCCATGGTTTAAGTTGCAAAAATATTTGAATTGAATTTGATTTAATTTCATTTAAATCAAATAGCAAATGCTACTGATCACATTTTAAATTCAACTCCAACAGAGTTGAAAGTTGCATATTTGGAAAGATAATTTTCTCCTGATCATTTTTCATATATTATTTGTCCAATTTGGAGTTAATATGAATTTTCTATGAATTTCCAAAGTTTGGGGTATTTTCTGGAATTTCTGGAATTCTTTTTAATTAGAAAAGCTTTTATTGCGCCAGCACTGCATCAGCATGACGTAGGGGGTTTTGACCCCGGTCAAACTGACCAGTGGGCCAGGGCTGTCAGCCTCTCTGGGATAAATCTCTGTTAATTTGAATTAACAGAGAGATTAGAGGGGTTCTGGGCCCACCTGTAAGTGACTCTGGGGGTCATTAGGGGCTGGATTAGGCTCAGGGTTAGGCTAACCCACCGGCGGCTAAACGCCGGCGGCCTGGCCACGGCGGCGCTGCGCGGATCTGTTGTTCCCGTGGTCCAAACGAAGTGCCGAGACCACGGGAGCGAAGCCCGTGCTCTCGCACATCTCCTGGTGCACGCCAGCGTCCAAGACGACGACCCCAGCGACGGCGGTGACCTCGCCGGCGGCAACAGAAACACTGGGAGGAGGCAATCGTCGCCACGGTGCTCCAAATCCAGCAATCTTGAGCTCGTTCGACGCGTTAGACCACAGGGAAGACGTCGGACATGCTCTTGGGTACGTGTGCTTCACGGATGCTCGCCGACGACGACCGCGGCGGTGAGGTACCTCGGCTTCCATGGCGGTGCTAGCTACGAGACGCAATCTGAGGCAAAATATGGGGCTTTGGAGCGCCTTCTCACCAGGAGCTTGATGGAGTCGATGAAGATCTCGGGGAGGACATGGTGGCGACGGATTCAACGGCGAGCTCCCGCGGCTCCGACGAGATGGCGACGGCGATACCGGTGGCTTCAGGGGCTCCGGCTTCGATTCCTTTTTCACGGTGATGAAGACGACGGTGGGGAGCTCGATGGACAAAGTGGGGAAGCTCTTCGTCGTTGTTGGCCACGGTCTCGCACTACGGTGGCCGGCGGCGATCTCTCGGGGCGGTTTGGAAACGAAGCAGAGAGAGGAGGAGAGCGAACGCGAGGAGAGGGGAAAGGTGCAGGCAACCGTTGCGTGTCTCCTGGCGAGGAGATGAGGTCCAGGGGGGGCTGGAAGCCTCTCGGCGTCGAGGTGGCGCCCGGTGCTTGCTCTGCCTCCACCGAGCTGCTTGGCTCGGCGGGGAGGTAGAAGACAAGGCGCCCCCGGGTGGGCTGGGCCGGCCAAGGCGAGTTGGGCCTCGCCTGTGGGCAACAGGTAGGTTTTTCTTTTTCCCTCTGTTTAATCTTTTCTTTCTTTTTCTGTAATTTGTTTTGGCTCTGATAAAAATACCAAACCATTTTATTAAATGCTGAAAACTTTTATATGGCCTCATAATAATATAGACTAACCACTTATGAAGTTTCAACATTTTTAAAATTCAAATGATTTGAATTTTAAATCAAATAGGGGGATTTCTTTAATTCCAAGGTACTGTTTGAATATTTGAAAAATCTATGAGCATGGGGTGGGTCCCACATCACTTGATATGTGATCACACTCATTTATAAGACTTTTCAAAACTCTAACATGAATTTTTGGAAAATATTTTTATCTGGCCTTTTGAATTAATTCATCTGGGGGGTGTTCCTTCTCCCATTTGCTTTTGAATTTTGATTTCAAGGATTTCTTTTGAAATTTTGACATGATGCAAAGGTACTAACTAACCCTAGCACATACCTAACAGAGGGTTCTGACAACTCGCCCCCACTCAAAAGAATCTCGTCCCGAGATTCAGAAGTCTGCGGGAGGAAGGTGGGGTACTCGGCACTGAGACGGTCTTCTCTCTCCCACGTGGCTTCTCTTTCAGAGTGGTGTGACCATTGCACTTTCAGAAACCTAATCTTCTGACGACGAGTGACACGCTCTGCGGAATCAAGAATACAAACGGGGTATTCTCGATAAGAAAGGTCATCTTGGAGATCAAGCGTTTCATGGTCGACTTCGCGGATGGGGTCCTTGAAGCAACGCCTGAGTTGGGACACATGGAATACATCGTGTACTCGGGAAAGGTGCGGAGGTAGTTCAAGTTGGTAGGCAACTTCTCCACGTTTAGCAATAATGCGGAAAGGTCCGATGTAACGTGGGGCCAACTTGCCTTTGATACCGAAACGTTGGGTTCCCTTCAGAGGAGTAACCCGAAGGTAAGCCTTCTCATCCAGATTGTAGCTCTCTTGCCTATGATGACGATCATAGTAGCTTTTCTGCTGAGACTGGGCTAATTTCAATTGATCACGAACAATGTGAACTTGCTCTTCTGCTTCCTTGATCATATCCGGTCCAAAGAATTGTCTTTCACCGGTTTCAGACCAGTTTAGTGGTGTTCGACATCGTCGTCCATAAAGGAGTTCAAAAGGAGCCATGTTTATACTAGATTGAAAAATATTGTTATAAGCAAATTCGGCAAATGGAAGAGAATTCTCCCAATTCTTTCTGAATGAGATAACACAAGCTCTGAGCATGTCTTCAAGAATTTGGTTAACCCTTTCGACTTGACCGCTAAACTGAGGATGGAAAGCCGTACTAAAGGAGAGATGAGTTCCCAAAGCACGTTGGAAGCTCCCCCAAAATCTAGAGGTAAAAAGGCTACCGCGGTCAGAATTGATTTCCAAAGGAACACCGTGAAGGGATACAATTCTGGAGATGTACAAGTCCGCTAACTGGCTAGCAGTTATAGACTCGCGAACCGGAAGGAAGTGAGCAACTTTGGAAAGCCTGTCTATGACAACGAAGATGGCATTGTTTCCTTTTTGGGTTCTTGGAAAGCCGGTGATGAAGTCCATACCGACTTTGTCCCATTTCCACTCGGGAATAGACAAAGGTTGAAGTGTACCAGCAGGTCTTTGATGTTCTGCCTTAATGCGACGACAAACATCACATTCGGCAACAAATTGAGAAATGTCTCTCTTCATCCTAGTCCACCAAAATCTCTGGCGTAGATCTCGGTACATTTTTGTGCTACCGGGATGAATTGAGAGGGGTGTGTCATGGGCTTCTTTGAGGATGAGTTGCCTTAGTTCCTTATTCTTAGGTACTACCAAACGATTTCCAAAGAAAACCGTTCCCTTGCTATCTGTGGAGAAACATTTAGCAACTCCGCTAGCAATGTTCTCCTTGATCCGGCGAACACCTCGTGCACGCCTTTGGGCAACTATAATTTGATCCTCAAGAGTTGGTTTCGCCACCAAGGTAGAAAGATAGCCATGAGGAAAAATTTCAAGATTGAGCTTGCGAAAGTCCTCATGAAGAAGTGGTTGATACTGCTGCAACATGAGGTTGTTACAGTACGACTTACGACTTAGTGCATCAGCCATGACATTGGCTTTGCCTGGGGTGTAAGAAATTACTACGTCGTAATCTTTTATCAACTCAATCCAGCGTCTTTGCCTGAGATTAAGATCTGGCTGGGTGAAAATATATTTGAGGCTTTGGTGGTCGGAATAAATCTCACAACGATTACCAAGGAGGTAATGTCGCCAAGTTGTTAGGGCATGAACTACGGCAGCGAGTTCAAGGTCATGAGTAGGATAGTTCTCTTCATGTGGCCGCAACTGGCGTGAAGCATAAGCTACCACATGTCGATCTTGCAGAAGTATGCATCCTAACCCTTGCCGTGATGCATCACAATAGATCTCGAAATCCCTTTTGGTGTCTGGAGGTGCAAGTACGGGTGCGGAAGTCAATCTTCTTTTTAGCTCTTGAAAGCTTTCCTCGCACTTCGAAGTCCATAAGAATTTCTTATCTTTCTTGAGGAGTTCAGTTAGAGGCTTTGCAACTTTAGAAAAGTTCTCGACGAAGCGACGACAATAGCTGGCTAGGCCAAGAAAACTCCTAACTTGCTTAACTGATTCAGGTGGAGTCCAGTCAAGGACGGCCTGAACTCTCTCGGGATTCACAGCAATGCCTTTTGCAGAAATTACGTGGCCTAAATAGGTCACTTCTGGTAGCCAGAATTCACACTTGGAGAATTTAGCGTACAGGCGATGCTCTCTATGTTTCATCAATACCAGCCTTAAGTGTTCGGCATGATCTCCTTCGTTCTTCGAGTAGATGAGAATGTCATCGAGATAAACCACAACAAATTTATCTAGGTACTCCATGAAGATCGAATTCATCAAGCGTGAGAATGTGGCGGGGGCATTGGTTAAACCAAAGGACATGACGGTGTACTCGTAAAGACCATAACGAGTAGTAAAAGCCGTTTTGGGAATGTCCTCGTTTCGGATTCTGATCTGATGATAACCTAATCTCAAATCCATCTTGGAAAAGACAGCGGATCCTGCAAGTTGATCATAAAGATCATTGATCCTGGGCAGTGGGTATTTGTTCTTTATCGTCGCTAAATTTAGCGGGCGATAGTCTACGCACATCCTTTCTGTTCCATCTTTCTTCTTTACGAACAGAACGGGGCAACCCCATGGCGATGAGCTAGGGCGGATGAAGCCTTTTGCCAACGCAGCATCAAGTTGGGTTTTTAGCTCAGCTAACTCATGTGGGGCCATTTTATATGGGCGTTTGGAAATTGGTGCGGTTCCTGGAACAAGATCCACTATAAATTCTACACACCTGTCGGGGGGCATGCCCGGCAGTTCTTCAGGAAAGACATCCGGGAAGTCACGAACCACCGGAATATCTTCAAGTTCGGGAAGGGGAAGTACATTCAAAGAATGCACTTGGGTTCTTGTTCTGGGTGAGGTATAGTTAACGGTTGTGCCTGAAGGGTGGGTGAGTTTCACGGATTTGCCTTTGCAATCCAGATAGGCATTCTGTCTTGATAGCCAATCCATGCCAAGGATGACATCAATGTCTGAAGACTTGAGGGCTATGAGTGAAGCAAGGAATACTAAACCCTCAATTGCAATTTGATTACCATGGCTCACTCTATTAGTTTGCCATCTTGACCCTGGAGTTTGAATAACCATCGGGGTGGACAATTCAACAAAGGGTGACTCATGGCGAAGTGCATAACTTTCCGACATGAATGAATGAGATGCTCCTGGGTCGAAAAGAACGGAAGTAGGAACAAAATTGACTGGGAGCGTACCAAGAATGACGTCAGTGGTGTCATCAGTCTCTTCGGCGGCAATCTGGTTCAGACGTCCACGAGTGGCGGGAGGAGCGGGTTTGGCGGTGAAGACCTTCTGGGGTGGCTTGCCACGGCCATTGTTGTTGTTGTTGTTGCCTCCGGCACGGGGTGGAACATTCTGGTGTTGGAGCTGGTTCTGGGGACACTCGCGAGAATAGTGGCCTGCCTGACCACACTTGTAACAAGCTCCGAAAACAGTGCGTGGAGCTGGGTGGTTTGGTGGAGCTGGGTGGAATTGGGTGGTTGGACGAGGCGCCACATAGGATGGCCTCGGTGGGTTGTTCAGGCGGAACATGCTATTTGGAATCCAGATCTTGCGCTTCTGGGAGCCAGAACTGGATGAACTATCATCTTTGGGGTGTTTGCGAAAGTCGTTGGGGGTGTTCATGTCCTCTGCCTTAATGGCCTTGTTGACAAGGACCTGGAATGTGGAAAAGTCATGAAGGTTGAGCTCGCGACGGAGTCCGGAGTTGAGGCCACGACGGAACCTCTCTTGTTTCTTGGAGTCGGTGGAGACTTCTTCAGTTGCATAACGAGCAAGTCGGTTGAACTCACGACTAAACTCGTCCACGGTTCTTCTGCCTTGAGTGAGGTTGCAGAATTCCTCACATTTGCGGTCCAACGGGGCGCATATTCAGAAAGTTCTCCCACCAAGAGCTAGCTGCACCTTCAAGGTGATAGGTGGCATAGCTGACTTTGTCGCCATCTGCAACATGGCCGGCTTGGAGCTTCCTCTCGATGCTGCGAAGCCAGTCATCGGCGTCAAGGGGCTCGGTGGAGTAACTGAAAACCGGGGGATGAAGCCGGATGAAGTCGTTCAGGGACACCAGCTCATTGCGCTGTTGAGTGGTGTTGCGTGCAATGACTTCCAGCAGGTGGTGAGAGTCACGGCGGTTCCTCTCGACCTCCATCAGAACTTGGGCCATCGTGGGTGGGGGTGGAAGGTTGCCTTCCTCCTGGTCATTCGCACGACCTTGGTTACGACCAATCTGGCCACGTGTTCCTTGAGACATCCTGAAGGTGAAAATCCAAAGTCAAACAGAGTTGATTTCAAGAGTCTAGTCAAGGTATTGAAGTACTGGAAGGATTACAGAGCAAAGAAAGTAATCATCTTGACAACATGGTGATAAAAGCATACAAGCCATATATTCACAAGCTGTCATACAAACCATACATCGTTTAAGTACAAGCACTAAGCTAATACAAACGTGATGAAGATGATACATCCTTCAGAGGCACTCTGACTTCCTATACATTATTTATCTAAGCCTCTGGAACTTAGACACCTTGCTTACAATATACTAGGATACTACTACATCCTCACTAAGTAAGACCACAGGCGGTCTCACTCATCTCCATCTCCATAGTAGTCCTCATAAAAGTTACCCGCGTATCCCGGTAGCTAGAGGTGACCATCGGAAAACACGGAGGCTTGTGGACCCTGATATCCATTTGGGCAAGGATGGGGCCTAGGTCCAGTGTAGGGTGGAAGCAAAGGACCACGGGGTGGAAAAATTCCTCCAATCTTGGGCCAAGCAACTCGAGAAGGCATCTGAGTCCGTACTGGATAGATCGCATCGTACTCCACTGATCCCACGCTCACAAAGGGTGCCAAGAGCGTCAGTGCCCGGTACAGACGAACTCGGGTGGCGTGGAGCTCAAAACGGAGAGCGCGTGCATCACGATATCTGTCACTAGCAAACCTAGCAGTCACCTGGAGTGCTGGATCCTCTGCAGAGTGATTTGAGTAGAGTCCGGTGTAATATCCCTCTTCTCCTGGAAGTGCAGCTGGGATATAGCGGAAAGAAGTCTCTCTCAGTAGGGTGTGCTCCTCTCTCAGCAGTGTAATACATGAATATGCAGCATCCTACACAGCCATGTTCTCGGTAACGCCGATGCCATGTCCAAAGTGGATAGGCTGGGTGACTCCAACGTGGTGCGGGTAGATCCGGACAATGCAGTGGAACTGCGTCTGGTTGAAGTCGTGGAACTGCACCTCGATGGTGTACTCAGGGTACCATCGATATCCCACATAGGACATCATCTCGATCAACGTGGCGGGATGGCCACGCACACCGAGGCACCTGGTCAAACGAACAATCTGCCGAGGGGGAAGATCTGCCATCTGAAATAGAAAGGAGTTTGCAAATGCATCAGATTATGAGATAAACCTGGAATGACTCGGACAGCATAACGGCTGTAATTCTAAGAAATGACAATTTCTTTCAATCATGAAAACAGCAATTATATAATATGATGTGAGAAATCAGCATTATAACAATGCTAGGAAAACCTGACACAACTTTCCTACGGCTATAAGGAAGCAATCAACGAGATGTGCTAATCAGATAGAGGAGAGCCTAGTCCTATCTTCCCGTAGAATAAGATGAGGGTGACTCAGAACTCAGAACGAAGGGGGTAAGGAGAAAAAGAAGCCTTACGTTGTTCCCTTATATACCCAGAGTAACTATATAACTATAGCAAGCTAGACTCAACTTCGGCCAAGGCTACTAGTCCTACAGTCAGTCCTGCTCTGATACCAAGTCTGTCGGGACCCGGGGTTAGCGTATGCAAGTACAGTTAAGACATAGTAATATGGAGATCCGAGAACCGCACCCACTTGTCTAAGCAGACAAGGCCAAGCACTGAACATTCTCGGAAAGCATCGTACGTGAGGGGCATCCCATCCAGGCCGGATGATCAACTGTGATGGGTCCTCATCGTCCGCACACAAGTCTAATGATATGGGTGGTGAACTCCCATATTCAAAGACAAGTCGCCTCAACCATACTATCGACTATCTCGAAACTCTTACATAGACTTACTCCAGCCCGATCACTTAGTCGGGGTCTAGGGCGGGCTCGATCATACCACAAAGTGTGCACGAGACAGAGTCTCGGACAATCGCATCGCGATGCCCCAAGCTGCGCACATCTAAGGGCCACTTGGTGTATGAAGGACCGCCAGCCAGAACACAACTAAGGTCTCGAAAACCCATACAAAGACATGCATGTTATAAACATACACGCAGCACACATGCCTTGTATGAACAGCAGGTACCATTGCAATTCTCTACAAAGTGTACATTTTATTTATAACTCTTATAGAGTACACACAGAGATCACATACATGTGATCCAACATTACAACATAAAGCGGAAGCAAATTATGTCTGAGTACAGACAAGTTTAACAAATTGGCATAAGAAGCCTTATTCAAACATAAAGCCCTCCACGAGGGAACCAGTCTGCTGACTGGGACTAGACTAGCTTAACTTCAGTCGTCCAGCTCGATGAAGAAGCCACCTTCGGGGTCAATGGCGTCATCTAAAACATAGATTAAGCAAACGTGAGTACAAAGGCGTACTCAGCAAGACTTACATAGGAGCTATACTACTCATGCACATGTATCAAGGTAAAGGGAGGTGGGGTTCACTTGCAGAAATGCCAGCTTTGACTTGGCTAATCCTAAACTACGAGTACCAGACTTTGAGGTAAGAAGCGTACACGAGTCCACTACTTTATCCAACCAATACACCACTATGGTGCTTTCCTCGACTTCCCCACGAGAAAGCACGCCATAGCACTCACACTTATCTTGGTGTATTTTAGAAGTATCCGGTTCAAGTTATCTAATAATCAAGCTAAGCTTTCCAAGCAGTCCATAACCGCAGACGCGGCTATTCGAATAGTTTTGTTAACCTTGCAAGGGTGTACCGCTACACACACATGACCATCATTTACCGCCTTTGATCTCGACACCATTCAAGGGGTGCCAGCGAGGATGCTCACCACAACTGTTACCTCATAACCTATCTAGTCCAAGAAATCCGCCTACTTGGGTGGGCTACCACTATCGTGAACCCGGTCGGTTTACCGAAGTGGACCCAAGCGATGTGTGCGTGGTGCATAAGCCGGTCTCGGGTGAGCCGTTCTCTCACTTAGCATTCAGGCCACAAGCCTACCAGAACTCCGAACTACTGCGACATCTGGACATCGAAAGGGATGAGTTAATAGGTTGAGAGGGGTCAGTGAGCCCAATGTGTGGTTGTACTCTTCATCTTGGATCACCACACAAGAACTCGGACTTAGGGCGGTGTTCAACGAGACAACCCACCGTGTACTCCTACACAGCCTCTCATCGTTCACCTTGTATTAGGTCGATTCACCAACACTTTTCTACCATCATCCACATGATCACTACCATCCCGACTCACATCACAGTAACAACATGGTATCATACTAAGCATGCAATAAGCAGTAACATTGCAGGGGCCACATGATATCAAACAACTCCTACAGTTGCTAGGATTGTGGTTTGCTTACTACTGTGACAAAATGATAGGTCATGCAAAGGAATGGGTTCATCTATACGGTAGAAACGTAGCATGGTGATCATCCTAAACAATGCATAAGCGAGACATGAGAGGGAAGTGGGATTTTATCGACATGATCAATGGGGGTTTGCTTGCCTTGCTGACGAGGTTCGGGTTCTGGATCTTCAACGAAGGGGGTGACCTCTTGCTCCGGTTCCACCTCTACTCGACAAACAAAGCACGAAGTAGCAATCAATATGAATGCAATGCTCAAGCACATGAATGAATGTTGAAGCTTGAAGTATAAGTTTTGATGTGTGAGGCAATTCCATTTAAGTGGAATATATTGCATTTGAAATGCAAATTCAAATTCCACATTTGAATTCAATATTAACCAAGTTATATGTGATATAGTTTGATCATTTTGAATTATCTTCAAATGTGTATGATATGCCTCTGATGTGTAAGTGAAAGGTAGCATGTTGCCATGGTTTAAGTTGCAAAAATATTTGAATTGAATTTGATTTAATTTCATTTAAATCAAATAACAAATGCTACTGATCACATTTTAAATTCAACTCCAACAGAGTTGAAAGTTGCATATTTGGAAAGATAATTTTCTCCTGATCATTTTTCATATATTATTTGTCCAATTTGGAGTTAATATGAATTTTCTATGAATTTCCAAAGTTTGGGGTATTTTCTGGAATTTCTGGAATTCTTTTTAATTAGAAAAGCTTTTATTGCGCCAGCACTGCATCAGCATGATGTAGGGGGTTTTGACCCCGGTCAAACTGACCAGTGGGCCAGGGCTGTCAGCCTCTCTGGGATAAATCCCTGTTAATTTAAATTAACAGAGAGATTAGAGGGGTTCTGGGCCCACCTGTAAGTGACTCTGGGGGTCATTAGGGGTTGGATTAGGCTCAGGGTTAGGCTAACCCACCGGCGGCTAAACGCCGGCGGCCTGGCCACGGCGGCGCTGCGCGGATCTGCTGTTCCCGTGGTCCAAACGAAGCGTCGAGACCACGGGAGCGAAGCCCGTGCTCTCGCACGTCTCCTGGTGCACGCCAGCGTCCAAGACGACGACCCCAGCGACGGCGGTGACCTCGCCGGCGGCAACAGAAACACTGGGAGGAGGCAATCGTCGCCACGGTGCTCCAAATCCAGCAATCTTGAGCTCGTTCGACGCGTTATACCACAAGGAAGACGTCGGACATGCTCTTGGGTACGTGTGCTTCACGGATGCTCGCCGACGACGACCGCGGCGGTGAGGTACCTCGGCTTCCATGGCGGTGCTAGCTACGAGACGCAATCCGAGGCAAAATATGGGGCTTTGGAGCGCCTTCTCACCAGGAGCTTGATGGAGTCGATGAAGATCTCGGGGAGGACATGGTGGCGACGGATTCAACGGCGAGCTCCCGCGGCTCCGACGAGATGGCGACGGCGATACCGGTGGCTTCAGGGGCTCCGGCTTCGATTCCTTTTTCACGGTGATGAAGACGACGGTGGGGAGCTCGATGGACACAGTGGGGAAGCTCTTCGTCGTCGTTGGCCACGGTCTCGCACTACGGTGGCCGGCGGCGATCTCTCGGGGCGGTTTGGAAACGAAGCAGAGAGAGGAGGAGAGCGAACGCGAGGAGAGGGGAAAGGTGCAGGCAACCGTTGCGCGTCTCCTGGCGAGGAGATGAGGTCCAGGGGGGCTGGAAGCCTCTCGGCGTCGAGGTGGCGCCCGGTGCTTGCTCTGCCTCCACCGAGCTGCTTGGCTCGGCGGGGAGGTAGAAGACAAGGCGCCCCCGGGTGGGCTGGGCCGGCCAAGGCGAGTTGGGCCTCGCCTGTGGGCAACAGGTAGGTTTTTCTTTTTCCCTCTGTTTAATCTTTCCTTTCTTTTTCTGTAATTTGTTTTGGCTCTGATAAAAATACCAAACCATTTTATTAAATGCTGAAAACTTTTATATGGCCTCATAATAATATAGACTAACCACTTATGAAGTTTCAACATTTTTAAAATTCAAATGATTTGAATTTTAAATCAAATAGGGGGATTTCTTTAATTCCAAGGTACTGTTTGAATATTTGAAAAATCTATGAGC
Organism: Bromus sterilis; assembly: GCA_950022295.1. Taxonomy (NCBI): domain Eukaryota; kingdom Viridiplantae; phylum Streptophyta; class Magnoliopsida; order Poales; family Poaceae; genus Bromus; species Bromus sterilis. Next base: position 16,792,122 of record OX465596.1, read on the forward strand.
ATGGGGTGGGTCCCACATCACTTGATATGTGATCACACTCATTTATAAGACTTTTCAAAACTCTAACATGAATTTTTGGAAAATATTTTTATCTGGCCTTTTGAATTAATTCATCTGGGGGGTGTTCCTTCTCCCATTTGCTTTTGAATTTTGATTTCAAGGATTTCTTTTGAAATTTTGACATGATGCAAAGGTACTAACTAACCCTAGCACATACCTAACAGAGGGTTCTGACACCGGGTCTGAATTCTCAATCATGATGATGGTGTCATCTGTATACTGCAAATGAGTTACACCAGTAGGAATAAGATGAGAGGCCACAGGACAATATGAGAAGCCCCAACAACTTTATAAAGGATGCAAGATAAGGCATCAGCAACAAAATTGAACAAAGTAGGCGAGATAGGATCCCCTTGCCTCAGGCCACGACCGTTAGGGAAGTACTGCAAGGGTTTTCCATTGATCGACACGGCAGTGTGTCCTCCTCCAACCAGCTGCAGGATCCGGTGAACATACGCACCATCAAAGCCACGAGTCAACAACACCTTCTTCAAAAATGGCCAACTGACCGAGTCATATGCCTTTTAAAAATCGAGCTTCAGAATAATCGCATTACACTTGCGGTGCTTAAGATCATGAACAATCTCATGCAAAGAAAGGATACCATCAAGAATGAAGCACCCTTTCATAAAAGCAGACTGAGCAGTGGCAATAGCCTTATGCGCAATCAGGGAAAGCCTCGCCAAAAAGGACTTCGCAGGGAACTTAGCCAGATTGTTAATCAACACAATCAGTCGAAACTTCCTAATGGACTCTGCCCCTTTAACATTGGGACTGAGGGATATCGCAACATAGTTGAGACGCAAAATGTCAACCGTACCAAGACATAAACCTTGGATGATAGCGTACACCAGGTGCCTAAGCACCGACCAGAACCTATGGAAGAAGGAATTAGAGAAAACATTCGGGCCGGGAGCATATTTAGCATTATACGCAAAGACAACGACATCAATTTCCACGAAAGAAAGCGGGATCGAGAGGGAGAGATTATCATCATCAGAGATCACTGGACAGTCAACCCAAAGACTAGGGGAAATGGATACCGCCGACACAGGTCTCGCAGACAGAAGAGAGTAAAAGAAGGTAAGAATGTCGGAGTGGATAGCATTAGGGTCATCCACGAGCACCCCATGAATCTCAAGTCGAACAATCTTACACCGGTGTCTATGACCATTGGCAATCGCAATGAAATAGGCCGTCTACCGATCACCTTTCACCAACAAGGACAACCGCCCACGTTACCTCCAAAATTCCTCCACAACCTTATGAAAATCCATAAGGTCACCCTCAAGGGAGTATCGCTGGTCCCAACTAGCAGAATCAAGGCCCACACTATCAACAATCCCATCTAGAATTGCAATGTGGGCAAGCACAGACGACTTTGCACGAATAGACTCAGCATCCCTATTTGCCGACCAACCCCTCAAGAATTGATGCAGGAGTGGCGAGCAGTACCTCCAATCATCCAGAGGGCCAAATGATCGCCTACCAGATCTCAAGAGAGACATGATCTTATCGCTTAAGAAAGGCACAAAACCCTCAATCAACAACCAGGAAGAGTCAAAACGAAACGGATGGATTCCGAGACTCGAACGCGCATATGATGGCTTCTCGCCCCTCCTTGGTTACCCAAAGTGGAAGGTTGAGATGTAGACAACAACAAATTTCCCTTGGTGAAGATACCAAGGTTTGTCACCAGTAGGACTCCGACAACGACAGGAAGGTGACAACGGTGCCAGAAATTAGGCGGTTGACGTGGACCTGCACACACAACAAATAACTTTGCCCCCAACGAGTTCAGAGAGGTTGTAAATCCCTCCGGCCTTGTTGTTTACAAAGGGTCAAACACACGGGATAATAATGATAGCAATAGAAAAAAGGAAATTAAGCAGAAAATAAATAACGAGTGTAAAAAGTGGTGGAAATATGGACCGGGGTCCCATGATGTTCACTAGTGATGTCTCTCTCCCAAAAGACGATAAAATAGCCATGCGAGGTAAACAAATTACTGCTGGGCAATTGACAGGATTATGTGCGCAAACCAATGCTAACTATGCTATAAAGAAAGGAAGAGGCTCAAAAGCATGGGCGGTACGCTAAGACAAGTAGACCGAAATCCATCTGCATCTACCTACTAATCATCCACCTTGAGATATCTATCCAGAACATCTCGCTGGTATTAAGTTGCGAATCCCACCCAAAGTGTAAACTCAAAGCAACAGACAACTGCATTAAAGAACTTTGCGTAAAGTAAACAATCCTTGCACCCGCAAGTACAAGCACCGTTGTTTCCTCCCTTGTGGCAACAACACATCCCCTAGACTCATGTTTCTGTCACTCAAGCTAGTCATCAGGGGGCATGAACCCACAATCATGCATAACGCTCCCTCTTGGAGTCACTACCTACTACTTGGCCAAAGCAATAAAGAGCAACGGAGAACATGTAAGAATTACTCAAGAACATAAATATAAAAGAGGAGAATCAAATATATTACTCAAACACAATCTGAACATAGTCTCATAATCCATCAGATCCCAGCAAACTAAGCATAGCAACAGCAGAAATATTACATATGTGCCTCGATCAAGTAGGGCAGCTCACGAGGTCTAAACCATGAAGAACAAAGAGGGGAGGAGAACATCACATAGCTACTGATCATGGACCCATGCTCCAAGGTGGACTACTCACGGTTCATCCGGGAAGCATCCATGGTGGTGGAGAAGCTCCCGGAGGTGGTTCCTCCCTCCTGCAGAGTGCCGGGAAGAGGGCTCCTGGTGCTCCCGATCTTGGAAGCGCGGCGGCGGCGGAACAGAGGAGAGATCGCGAAAAAGGGTTCTGTCCTCGAGGGTTTCGGGACGAGAGGGATATATAGGCGAAGGGGGCAGCCAGAGGTGGACTAGGGGCCCCAGGCACTGATACGTCCTAAACGTATCTACTTTTCCAAACACTTTTGCTATTGTTTTGTCTTCATTCTTGCATGATTTGAACGAAACTAACCCGGACTGACGCTGTTTTCAGTAGAGCTACCAGTGTTGTTTACTTTTGTGCAGGTTTCTGGATATTTAGGTACGCTGGAAAAATCCCAAAAAAATATATAAAAAATCAGCGTTCCGGAAGCTTCCACCAGGCCAAAGGGGGGCCACAGGGCAGCCAAGGGGCAGCAAGGAGGGTATCTGGCGCGGCCCAGCCCCTGGCGGCGCCACCTGCCCTCCTGGCTGGGTCCCACACCCCTTGGTGACCTACCTTGGCCCCTATTTATTCTCCCGACGCAGAAACCCCGAAAAAGAAGTCGCTTTTCCAATCTACGTCGCGGAGCCGCAGCAACCCTCTGTTCTTCCTCGGAGAGCTAATCTGGAGGCTGAATTGGCCTCCGGTGAGGGGGAAATCATCGCCATCGTCATCATCATCGCCTCTCCATCACCCCTCCATGACTTCTCCTCTCATGTGTGAGTAATTCCCTGCTGTAGGCAAAGGGGATGGTAGGGATTGGATGAGTTAGATCATGTAATAGTTCAATCATGTTGTTGGGGGCATGTTGCCTATCATCTACTTGGTGTTTATCATCTCTGTTACAACTTGTTGCTCTTAATGCTTGCCACTTTGGGCCCGAGTGCCATGATTTCAAATCTGATCACCCTTTTGTTTCTTGAGTTTGTGGTGTTCTTGATCCTATCTATGAGTTGTATGCACCTATTATAGTCCGGAACCGGCGATCCCAATGGTGACAGCTTGGGACACCAAAGGGGATGGACTATGATTTGAGGATTTCGTGTATCCATGAATTGTTAATGCTTTGTTCCGGTGCTCTTTGACAGGAGTACCTTAATCTCCCTAAGTTCCTTTTGGCCCCGTTTGTAGCGGGAGGGTATGACAAAAGATGTTGTGCAAAGTTCTTATTGCAAGCACGTACAACTACCTTGGGATACATGCCTGATGTTTGATATTTGCCTAGATGATCCTTTCTTTTCTGTGAGCCTTTCCCAAGTTAGAATTTGTTACATGTTCGTTCTCATCCAAGCAGCGCCCAACCATCCATCTCCCTAGCCTACAATGTTTTCCTTCTGCTGGTTACTAGTTGTTTACCTTTGTTGTTCCACTATCACTATCACCACTATTATCATTACCACCACTACCATATCACAGTTTCTACTAATACCTTTGTGCAAGCAAGTGTTTATTTTAGGTGCGGTTGAATTTACAACTCAATTGTCAAAGCATGTACGTATTCTTTGTGTCCCTAAGTGTCGAATCAATAAATTGGGTTATCTTGCCCGCGAAGACTATCTCGATCCCCTACAGTTGAGGGTTATCGGGCGCCCCCTAGTGCGGCCTAGGGGGTGGCCGCGCCAGGTGGCCGCCTGGGCCACCCCTGGCTCCCCTCTGGGCCCACTTGGGCTCTTCCCGAAGCTTCCTGTACGCTGATTTTTTCCTATATTTTCCCAGAATTTTTCTGGCACTTTAAGTAATGGGAAAACCTGAAATACAAAAACAGCAGAAAACAGGAACTGGCACTGGGGTGCACTAAGTTAATAGGTTAGCCCAAATATGATCAAAAGTGTATGGAAGTGCATCAATATCATAGGAATATCACACAAAAGAGTCATGGATCAAGCAGAAATTATAGATACGTTTTGGACGTATCAACATCCCCAAGCTTAATTCCAGCTCGTCCTCGAGTAGGTAAATGATAACAAGCATAATTTATGTGGTGACATGCTACCAACCATATAAGAACTTTTAAGTAAAGCAATCAAGGCATGTAATTCAATTCAAGTCATAACAGGCAAGAGTCTATATTAGCATTGAAACAAGCAACATAAGAACATAAAGGTGAAAGAGCTCTCGCTGTCTGTGACACGAATGTATCCAAATGGTGTTTGCGTGCAAGAAAGGGGATAGGGATATACGAGAGAGTAAAACATAGTTTTTATTGTTGAGGACTTAATCTACTAAAGTTTCACACTTGGTCTTCTTTGGAATCTTATCTTGACTCATCCCCAAACCACTAGCCAGGTACAAGTCAAAAATGATCCACTCCGTTTCGATATTTTGAGCACTCATGCAATGAATGAGCGTAAGCAAGAAAGTTGACACTTAGGATGGCAAAGAGAGAAAAATGATGGGGGAGGAAGACAAAAAAGATGTGAAAGGCTCACATCAATGAGGACAATCATAGGCGAGAGAAAGCCAAATGATAGATATGATGTGATGAGTAGGGATTGCCATGCAACGGATGCACATATGAGCTAAGGTAAGCTCTCCAATGGAACTAGTGGGGGTGCATCCAACTTGCTCGCTCAAGAAGACCTAGAGCTCATTTGAGGAGGCTCGTCACTGGAATATACAAGCCAAGTTCTATAGTGTGAAGGTCCCCACATAGCTATATGCATGAATGATAATCTCTATGGAGTACAAGATATAAGATGGAGTACGAGTGTGGATCTCTCAAAAGAAATAGTAGTGTGCCCCCTTCTCTCTTTTTATTTCTTTTTTCTCCTTTTTTCTATTTCTTTTTTCTCCTTTTTTTCTATTTCTTTTGTATTTTTTGGTGGCCTCAATGGCTCTTTCTATTTCTCTCATTTGTCCTCTCTGGGATCTTTTGATTTTGTCCTCTTTGGGATCTTTTGATTTTGTCCTCTTTGGGATCTTTTTCTCACTTTAGGGGCAACACTCTATATATTACAAGAAGTATAGAAGATCTTTCACACTTTACAAAAGTACTCAACATAAAGAAAATGAAACTATCATGAAGTATGCAAATGTATGCCTCTGCCAGTGTAGCGGGATATGCAATGATACTAGCGCGTCATGTAGCAATGATTAGGGCAAGGCCCAACTAGCATGCGGCTCATCGATCAAGCAAAAGCATGTATGACATGAAGATCAAGTCATGAGAAGGTGGATGTTGCATGGCAATGTATCTCGGAAAGGCTATGGAAATGCCTTGATAGGTAGGTATGGTGGCTGTTTTGAGGAAGGATATAAGGAGGTTTATGATGACAGAGCGTATCATGCCAAGGGTTTGTATGTACCGGCGAAGGTGGACGCCAACTCTCGGAGTGAGAAGGAGGCAATGCACGGCACAAGAGAGTCTAGAAAAATATGGGTAGGTGGAAGTGTCAACTTTCGAATACTCACATTAGTCCGAAGAACTCATGCACTTATTATCGGTAACTCTCAATCTAATTAGGAGGTTCACAAAGAGACAAGTACCCCGATGAGGAGTGTATGGGGGTTTGGTTATCCTTGCGCATCCTCGACTCATGGTACGTGAGTGTACTCTAATATTCGATCCCTCCAAAGATTAGTGATTCATCTAGTAGCTAAAGTTCTCAACTAATTTTGTAGGTTTTTCGAAAATAAACACGGATTGCCCAAAATACGACATCTATCACTAATAGGCTAAAGCTCTTGACACCAAAATTTCAAACATTACTCAAGGCAATACCTCAAAACTATTGCAAGTTACTACTACAATTGAATAGCAACCTCAAATACCTACTTCAAGTGAAGAGACAAAACTCAGTGCAACATGCAAACTCTCTAAACAAGATAAACATGAAAACTCAAGAGAGTTCCAGCAACAAACTAAACAAAATCTCTTAAAAAGATAAGCATGAAAACTAAGAGCTAAACATGACAGCAGCTACGAAAAAGATAAAGAACACACACAGCAAAGAGATAGGCATGAAGAATCCTATAATGTGTTCTAGGTTTTGAAAGTGGAGCGTGTTTCTCTCCCACACAAAGAAATATGGGTTCTAACTTGTTATGAACAAGAAGCAAAGCTAAAGAAAACTGTCGGGACCCGGGGTTAGCGTATGCAAGTACAGTTAAGACATAGTCATATGGAGAGCCGAGAACCGCACCCACTTGTCTAAGCAGACAAGGCCAAGCACTGAACATTCTCGGAAAGCATCGTACGTGAGGGGCATCCCATCCAGGACGGATGATCAACTGAGATGGGTCCTCATCGTCCGCACACAAGTCAAATGATATGGGTGGTGAACTCCCATATTCAAAGACAAGTCGCCTCAACCATACTACCGACTATCTCAAAACTCTTAAATAGACTTACTCCAGCCCGATCACTTAGTCGGGGTCTAGGGCGGGCTCAATCATACCACAAAGTGTGCACGAGACGGAGTCTCGAGCAATCGCATCGCGATGCCCCAAGCTGCGCACATCTAAGGGCCACTAGGTGTATGAAAGACCGCCAGCCAGAACACAACTAAGGTCTCGAAAACCCATACAAAGGCATGCATGTTATAAACATACACGCAGCACACATGCCTTGTATGAACAGTAGGTACCATTGCAATTCTCTACAAAGGGTACATTTTATTTATAACTCTTATAGAGTACACACGGAGATCACATACATGTGATCCAACATTACAACACAGGCGGAAGCAAATTATGTCTGAGTACAGACAAGTTTAACAAATGGCTTAAGAAGCCTTATTTAAACACAAAGCCCTCCACGAGGAAACCAGTCGTCTGACTGGGACTAGACTAGTTGGTCTTCAGTCGTCCAGCTCAATGAAGAAGCCACCTTCGGGGTCAGTGGCATCATCTAAAACATAGATTAAGCAAATGTGAGTACAAAGTCGTACTCAGCAAGACTTACATCGGAGCTATACTACTCATGCATACGTATCAAGGTAAAGGGAGGTGGGGTTCACTTGCAGAAGTGCCAGCTTTGACTTGGCTAGTCCTGAACTACGAGTACCAGACTTGAGGTAAGAAGCGTACACAAGTCCACTACTTTCTCCAACCAATACACCACTATGGTGCCTTCCTCGACTTCCCCACGAGGAAGCACGCCATAGCACTCACACTTATCTTGGTGTGTTTTAGAAGTATCCGGTTCAAGTTGTCTAATAATCAAGCTAAGCTTTCCAAGCAGTCCATAACCGCAGACGCGGCTATTCGAATAGTTTTGTTAACCTTGCAAGGTTGTACCGCTACACACACATGACCATCATTTACTGTCTTTGATCTCGACACCATTCAAGGGGTGCCAGCGAGGATGCTCACCACAACTGTTACCTCATAGCCGATCTAGTCCGAGAAAGCCGCCTACTTGGGTTGGTTACCACAATCGTGAACCCGGCCGGTTTACCGAAGTGGACCCAAGTGATGTGTGCGTGGTGCATAAGCCGGTCTCGGATGAGCCGTTCTCTCACTTAGCAGCCAGGCCACAGACCTACCAGAACTCCGAACTATTGCGACATCTGGACATCGAAAGGGATGAGTTAGTAAGTTGAGAGGGGTCAGTGAGCCCAATGTGTGGTTGTACTCTTCATCTTGGATCACCACACAAGAACTCGTACTAGGGCGGTGTTCAACGAGACAACCCACTGTGTACTCCTACACAGCCTCTCATCGTTCACCTTGTATTAGGGTCGATTCACCAACACTTTTCTACCAACATCAACATGATCATTCCCATCCCGACTCACATCACAGTAACAACATGGTATCATACTAAGCATGCAATAAGCAGTAACATTGCATGGGCCACATGATATCAAACAACTCCTACATTTGCTAGGATTGTGGTTTGCTTACTGCTGTGACAAAATGATAGGTCATGCCAAGGAATGGGTTCATCTATGCGGTAGAAACGAAGCATGGTGATCATCCTAAACAATGCATAAGCGAGACATGAGAGGGAAGTGGGATTTTATCGACATGATCAATGGGGGTTTGCTTGCCTTGCTGACGTGGTTCGGGTTCTGGATCTTCAGCGAAGGGGGTAGCCTCCTGCTCCGGTTCCACCTCTACTCGACAAACAAAGCACGAACTAGCAATCAATATGAATGCAATGCTCAAGCACATGAATGAATGTTGAAACTTGAAGTATAAGTTTTAATGTGTGTGAGACAATTCCATTTAAGTGGAATATATTGCATTTAAAATGCAAATTCAAACTCCACATTTGAATTCAACCTAGTCAAATTGCAAGTGACATGGTTTGATCATTTTGAATCATCTTCACTTGTATAAGATGTGCTTCTGATGTATGGTTGAAGTATATCATAATTCCATGGTCCAAGTAGCAAAATCATTTGGTTTGAATTTGAATTAATTTCAAATAAAGCAAATGACATATGCCACTGGTCCCATTTCAAAATCAACTCAAACAGAGTTTAAAGTTGCATATTTGGAAAGATAATTTTCTCCTGATCATTTTTCATATATTATTTGTCCAATTTGGAGTTAATATGAATTTTCTATGAATTTCCAAAGTTTGGGGTATTTTCTGGAATTTCTGGAATTATTTAAATTAGAAAAGTTTTAATGCGCCAGCACTGCATCAACATGACGTCAGGGGGGTTTTGACCCCGGTCAAACTGACCAGTGGGCCAGGGCTGTCAGCCTCTCATCTAATTTCCCTGTTAGATTAATCTAACAGAGAGGATTAGGGGGGGCTGGGCCCACCTGTAAGTGACCCAGGGGGTTGGATTAGGGGCTAATCACCCCGGCCACGTCAGGCTTGCCGGCGGCTAGCCGCCGGTGGCCACAAGTGCAGCGGCGCTGCACGGGGAGAGCGCTCCCGTGGTCCAATTCGCGCGCTTCGACCACTGAGACGAAGCTCTCGGTGTCGCGCGTCGATTGAGACCGAAAGGGGAGGTGGGGAGGCCCTGTACGCATGCCGGCGTCGAGCTTTGCGGCGGCGGTGCTACTGGCTAGAGGCCGAACTTGATACGGAGCTCCAAATGGCGCGTGGTTGGGTGCATTCGAAGCAACGGAGCACGGGGAACGCAAAGGACAAGGTAGCGGGGTCAATGGCATAGCGTAGCCCCGTCAACGACGAGCACGGCGGCTCGGTACTCCGGCGTCCATGGCAGCACGAGCCAGAGGAGGAGAAGGAAGCCGTGGCTTGAGGGGAAACGCTCACCAGGCTACAGGGAACCCGACGAAGTAGTGGACGGAGCCGGGGAGGTTACGACGATGGCGAATCGACCAACTCGAGCTCCGGCGGACGGCGGTGATCCGATGAACCGGTCGTCGCGTCTGGTCCGAATTGAGGCGTTCCTTTCTGCTAGTCGACGGAGTCGAGGATGGCGAACACACTGGACAGCTTGGCTGGGTTCCTCGGCGTCGATGGCCACGTGGGAGCGTTGCGGTGCTCCGGCGAGCTCTCGGGTGGCGACGGAAACGAGCACGGGAGGAGGAGGAGGAAGCTCTGGAGGGGGGGAATGGGCTCACGGCGTCTCCAGCGTCTCCGTGGCGTCGCTAGAAGGCGCGGGAGGGGCAGGTGTCGTCGGGAGAGGCGGCGACGTGCCCAGCTAGCTCGGTGGCATTCCACCGAGCAGCTTGGAGGCGCGGGATCGGGGAAGAAGACCCCCGTGCCCTTTTGGGCCGGTTGGGCTGGGTGGGCCGGCTCCGCCTAGGCGCCAGGTAAGTGCTTCTGCTTTCTTTTCTATTTTTCTTTTCTGACATTTGTTCTGTTTGGCTAAATTAAATAGCTAGACATTTTATTAAATGCTGAAAATTTTTATGTGGCCTCATAATAATATAGACTAGCCACTCATAAACTTTCAACATTTTTAAAATTCAAATGATTTGAATTTTAAATAAAATAGGGGTATTTCTTTAATTCCAAGGCACTGTTTGAATATTTGAAAAATCTATGAGCATGGGGTGGGTCCCACATCACTTGATATGTGATCACACTCATTTATAAGACTTTTCAAAACTCTAACATGAATTTTTGGAAAAGATTTTTATCTGGCCTTTTGAATTAATTCATCTGGGGGGTGTTCCTTCTCCCATTTTGATTTTGAATTTGATTTTCAAGATTTCTTTTTGAAATTTTGACATGATGCAAGGTTACTTTGATCCTAGCACATACCTAACAGAGGGTTCTGACAACTCGCCCCCACTCAAAAGAATCTCGTCCCGAGATTCAGAAGTCTGCGGGAGGAAGGAGGGGTATTCGGCACTGAGACGGTCTTCTCTTTCCCACGTAGCTTCTCTTTCGGAGTGGTGTGACCATTGCACTTTCATAAACCTAATCTTCTGACGACGAGTGACACGCTCTACGGAATCAAGAATACGAACGGGGTATTCTCGATAAGAAAGGTCATCTTGGAGATCAAGCGTTTCATGGTCGACTTCGCGGATGGGGTCCTTGAAGCAACGCCTGAGTTGGGACACATGGAATACATCATGTACTCGGGAGAGGTGCGGAGGTAGTTCAAGTTGGTAGGCAACTTCTCCACGTTTAGCAATAATGCGGAAAGGTCCGATGTAACGTGGGGCCAACTTGCCTTTGATACCGAAATGTTGGGTTCCCTTCAGAGGAGTAACCCGAAGGTAAGCCTTCTCATTCAGATTGTAGCTCTCTTGCCTATGATGACGATCATAGTAGCTTTTCTGACGAGACTGGGCTGCTTTCAATTGTTCACGAACGATACGAACTTGCTCTTCTGCTTCCTTGACCATATCCGGTCCAAAGAATTGTCTTTCACCGGTCTCTGACCAGTTTAGTGGTGTTCGACATCGTCGTCCATAAAGGAGTTCAAAAGGAGCCATGTTCAGACTAGATTGAAAACTATTGTTATAAGCAAATTCGGCGAATGGAAGAGACTTCTCCCAATTCTTTCCGAATGAGATAACACAAGCTCTGAGCATGTCTTCAAGAATTTGGTTAACCCTTTCGACTTGACCGCTAGACTGAGGATGGAAGCCGTACTAAAGGAGAGATGAGTTCCCATAGCATTCTGAAAGCTTCCCCAAAATCTAGAGGTGAAAAGGCTACCACGATCAGAATTGATTTCCAAAGGAACACCATGAAGGGATACAATTCTAGAGATGTACAAGTCTGCTAACTGGCTAGCAGTTATAGACTCGCGAACCGGAAGGAAGTGAGCAACTTTGGAAAGCCTATCTATGACAACAAAGATGCCATTGTTTCCTTTCTGGGTTCTTGGAAAGCCGGTGATGAAATCCATACCGACTTTGTCCCATTTCCACTCGGGAATAGACAAAGGTTGAAGTGTACCAGCAGGTCTTTGATGTTCTGCCTTAATGTGACGACAAACATCACATTCGGCAACAAATTGAGCAATGTCTCTCTTCATCCTAGTCCACCAAAATCTCTGGCGTAGATCTCGGTACATTTTTGTGCTACCGGGATGAATTGAGAGGGGTGTGTCATGGGCTTCCTTGAGGATGAGTTGCCTTATTTCCCTATTCTTAGGTACTACCAAACGATTTCCAAAGAAAACCGTTCCCTTGCTATCTGTGGAGAAACATTTAGCAACTCCGCTAGCAATGTTCTCCTTGAACCGGCGAACACCTCGTGCACGCCTTTGGGCAACTATAATTTGATCCTCAAGAGTTGGTTTCGCCACCAAGGTAGAAAGATAGCCATGAGGAACAATCTCAAGATTGAGCTTGCGAAAGTCCTCATGAAGAAGTGGTTGATACTGCTGTAACATGAGGTTGTTACAGTACGACTTACGACTTAGTGCATCAGCCATGACATTGGCTTTGCCTGGGGTGTAAGAAATTACTACATCGTAATCTTTTATCAACTCAATCCAGCGTCTTTGCCTGAGATTAAGATCTAGCTGGGTGAAAATATATTTGAGGCTTTGGTGGTCGGAATAGATTTCGCAACGGTTACCAAGGAGTTAATGTCGCCAAGTTGTTAGGGCATGAACTACGGCAGCGAGTTCAAGGTCACGGGTAGGATAGTTCTCTTCATGTGGCCGCAACTGGCGTGAAGCATAAGCTACCACATGTCGATCTTGCAGAAGTATGCATCCTAACCCTTGCCGTGATGCGTCACAATAGATCTCGAAATCCTTTTTAGTGTCTGGAGGTGCAAGTACGGGTGCAGAAGTCAATCTTCTTTTTAGCTCTTGAAAGCTTTCCTCGCACTTGGGAGTCCATAGGAATTTCTTATCTTTCTTGAGGAGTTCAGTTAGAGGCTTTGCAACTTTAGAAAAGTTCTCAACGAAGCGACGGCAATAGCTGGCTAGGCCAAGAAAACTCCTAACTTGCTTAACCGATCCAGGTGGAGTCCAGTCAAGGACGGCCAGAACTCTCTCGGGATTCACAGCAATGCCTTTTGCAGAAATCACGTGGCCTAAGTAGGTCACTTCTGGTAGCCAGAATTCACACTTGGAGAATTTAGCGTACAGGCGATGCTCTCTAAGCTTCATCAATACCAGCCTTAAGTGTTCGGCATGATCTTCTTCGTTCTTCGAGTAGATGAGAATATCATCAAGATAAACCACAACAAATTTATCTAGGTACTCCATGAAGATCGAATTCATCAAGCGTGAGAAATGTGGCGGGGGCATTGGTTAAACCAAAGGACATGACGGTGTACTCGTAAAGACCATAACGAGTAGTAAAAGCCGTTTTGGGAATGTCCTCGTTTCGGATTGTGATCTGATGATAACCTAATCTCAAATCCATCTTGGAGAAGACGGAGGATCCTGCAAGTTGATCATAAAGATCATTGATCCTGGGCAGTGGGTATTTGTTCTTGATCGTCGCTAAATTTAGCGGGCGATAGTCTACGCACATCCTTTCTGTTCCATCTTTCTTCTTTACGAACAGAACGGGGCAACCCCATGGCGATGAGCTAGGGAGGATGAAGCCTTTTGCCAACGAAGCATCAAGTTGGGTTTTTAGCTCAGCTAACTCATGTGGAGCCATTTTATATGGGCGTTTGGAAATTGGTGCGGTTCCGGGAACAAGATCCACTATAAACTCTACACACCTGTCGGGTGCATGCCCGACAGCTCTTCAGGAAAGACATCCGGGAAGTCACGAACCACCGGAATATCTTCAAGTTCGGGAAGGGGAAGTACATTCAAGGAATGCACTTGGGTTCTTGTTCTGGGTGAGGTATAGCTGACGGTTTGGCCTGAAGGGTGGGTGAGTTTCACGGATTTGCCTCTGCTATCCAGGTAGGCATTCTGTCTTGATAGCCAATCCATGCCAAGGATGACATCAATGTCTGAAGACTTGAGGGCTATGAGTGAAGCAAGGAATACTAAACCCTCAATTGCAATTTGATTACCATGGCTCACTCTATTAGTTTGCCATCTTGACCCTGGAGTTTGAATAATCATTGGGGTGGACAATTCAACAAAGGGTAACTCATGACGAAGTGCATAACTTTCCGACATGAATGAATGAGATGCTCCTGGGTCGAAAAGAACGGAAGTAGGAACAAAATTGACTGGGAGCGTACCAAGAATGACTTCAATGGTGTCGTCAGTCTCTTCGGCGGCAATCTGGTTCACACGTCCACGAGTTGCGGGAGGAGCGGGTTTGGCGGTGTAGACCTTCTGGGTTGGCTTGCCACGGCCATTGTTGTTGTTGTTGCCTCCGGCACGTGGTGGAGCATTCTGGTGTTGGAGCTGGTTCTGGGGACACTCACGAGAATAGTGGCCTGCCTGACCACATTTGTAACAGGCTCCGAAAACAGTGCGTGGAGTTGGGTTGTTTGGTGGAGCTGGGTGGAACTGGGTGGGTGGACGTGGCGCCACATAGGATGGCCTCGGTGGGTTGTTCTGGCGGAACATGCTGTTTGGAATCCAGATCTTGCGCTTCTGGGAGCCAGAACTGGATGAACTGTCATCTCTAGGGTGTTTGCGAAAGTCGTTGGGGGTGTTCATGTCCTCTGCCTTGATGGCCTTGTTGACAAGGACCTGGAATGTGGCAAAGTCATGAAGATTGAGCTCACGACGAAGTCCAGTGTTGAGGCCACGACGGAACCTCTCTTGTTTCTTGGAGTCGGTGGAGACTTCTTCGGTGGCATAACGAGCCAGTCGGTTGAACTCATGACTAAACTCATCAACGGTCCTTCTGCCTTGAGTGAGGTTGCAGAACTCCTCACGTTTGCGGTCCATAAGACCTTTGGGAATGTGGTGCTCGCGGAAGGACGTGCAGAATTCCTCCCAAGATGCAGGTGGTCCAACGGGACGCATATTCAGAAAGTTCTCCCACCAAGAGCTAGCTGCACCTTCGAGGTGATAGGTGGCATAGCTGACCTTGTCACCAGTTGCAACACGGCCTACTTGGAGCTTCCTTTCGATGTTGCGAAGCCAGTCATCGGCGTCAAGGGGCTCGGTGGAGTAACTGAAAACCAGGGGATGAAGTCGGATGAAGTCGTTCAGGGACACCAACTCATTGCGCTGCTGAGTGGTGTTGCGAGCAATGACTTCCAGCAGATGGTGAGAGTCTCGGCGGTTCCTCTCCACTTCCATCAGAACTTGTGCCATCGTGGGTGGGGGTGGAAGGTTGCCTTCCTCATGGTCATTCCCACGACCTTGGTTACGACCAACCTGGCCACGGGTTCCTTGAGACATCCTGAAGGTGAAAACCAAAGTCAAACAGAGTTTATTGGGAGAGTCTAAACAAGGTATTGAACTACTGGAAGGATTACAGAGCAAAGGAAGTGATCATCTTGACAACATGGTGATAAAGCATACAAGCCATATATTCACAAGCTGTCATACAAATCATACATCGTTTTAGTACAAGCACTAAGCTAATACAAACGTGATGAAGATGATACATCCTTCAGAGGCACTCTGACTTCCTATACATTATTTAGCTAAGCCTCTGGAACTTAGACACCTTGCTTACAATATACTAAGATACTACTACATCATCACTAAGTAAGACCACAGGCGGTCTCACTCATCTCCATCTCCATAGAAGTCCTCGTAAAAGTTACCCGCGTATCCCGGTAGCTGGAGGTGACCATCGGAAAACACGGAGGCTTGTGGACCCTGATATCCATTTGGGCAAGGATGGGGCCTAGGTCCAGTGTAGGGTGGAAGCAAAGGACCACGGGGTGGAAAAATACCTCCAATCTCGGGCCAAGCAACTCGAGAAGGCATCTGAGTCCTCACTGGGTAGATAGCATCATGCTCAACTGATCCCACGCTCACAAAGGGTGCCAAAAGTGTCAGTGCTCGATACAGACGAACACGGGTGGCGTGGAGCTCAAAACGTAGAGCGCGTGCATCACGATCTCTGTCACTAGCAAACCTAGCATTCACCTGGAGTGCTGGATCCTCTGCAGAGTGATCTGAGTAGAGTCCGGTGTAATATCCCTCTTCTCCTGGAAGTGCAGCAGGGATATAGCGGAAAGAAGTCTCTCTCAGCAAAGTGTGCTCCTCTCTCAACAAAGTCATACATGAGTATGCAGCATCCTGCACAGCCATGTTCTCGGTAACACCAATGCCATGTCCAAAATGGATAGGTTGAGTGACTCCAACGTGGTGCGGATATATCCGGACAATGCAGTGGAACTGCGTCTGGTTGAAGTCGTGGAACTGCTCCTTGACGGTGTACTCAGGGTACCATCGATATCCCACATAGGGCATCATCTCGATCAACGTGGCGGGATGGCCACGCACACCGAGGCACCTGGTCAAACGAACAATCTGCCGAGGGGGAAGATCTGCCATCTGAAACAGAAAGGAGTTTGCAAATGCATCAGATTATGAGATAAACCTGGAATGACTCGGACAGCATAACGGCTGTAATTGCAAGAAAAAGACAATTTCTTACAACATGGAAACAGCACTTACGTACGATGTAACAAAACAGGGAGCAAACCACTCTAACAAACCGTTCACAACTTTCCTACGGCTATGAGGAAGCAAACAACGAGATGTTCTAATCAGACAGAGGAGAGCCTAGTCCTATCTTCCCGTAGAATAAGATGAGGGTGACTCAGAACTCAGAACGAAGGGGGTAAGGAGAAAAATAAGCCTTACGTTGTTCCCTTATATACCCAGAGTAACTATATAACTATAGAAGGCTAGACTCAACTTCGGCCAAGGCTACTAGTCCTACAGTCAGTCCTGCTCTGATACCAAGTCTGTCGGGACCCGGGGTTAGCGTATGCAAGTACAGTTAAGACATAGTCATATGGAGAGCCGAGAACCGCACCCACTTGTCTAAGCAGACAAGGCCAAGCACTGAACATTCTCGGAAAGCATCGTACGTGAGGGGCATCCCATCCAGGCCGGATGATCAACTGAGATGGGTCCTCTGTCAGAACCCTCTGTTAGGTAATGTGCTAGGGTTAGCTAGTGCCTTTGCATCATGTCAAAATTTCAAAAAGAAATCTTGGAAATCAAATTCAAAATCAAAATGGGAGAAGGAACACCCCCCAGATGAATTAATTCAAAAGGCCAGATAAAAATGTTTTCCAAAAATTCATGTTAGAGTTTTGAAAAGTCTTAATAATGAGTGTGATCACATTTCAAGTGATGTGGGACCCACCCCATGCTCATAGATTTTTCAAATATTCAAACAGTACCTTGGAATTAAAGAAATACCCCTTTTTGATTTAAAATTCAAATCATTTGAATTTTAAAAATGTTGAAAGTTTATGAGTGGCTAGTTTATATTATTATGAGGCCACATAAAAGTTTTCAGCATTTCATAAAATGTTTAGCTATTTATTTTAGCTAAACAGAACAAATGACAGAAGGAAAAACAGAAAACAGAAAAGGAAAAGAGGGCTTACCTCAAATGGGCCCAACTCACCGAGGCAGCCCGGCCCAGGGACAGGGGCGTCTTCTTCCTCGCGCCAGGCAGGCTGCTGCCGCCGTGGCGAGCATGCCGTCGTCGCTAGCCATCTCCTCCTTCCCTCCCCGCCCACGTAACCGCGTCCAGAAGCGTCCTGGAGCCGCCCCAGTTTTTCCCCCCCATCCACGAGCTCCCTCCTCTCCTCTCTCGCCCGATTCGTCGCTGCCCGAGGAACACGCCGGAGCGCCGTCGAGCACACGCGTGGCCAGTGACGCCGAGAAGCCCCAGGACGGTGTCCAAGCGCTTCGTCGTCGTCGTCTTCACCGACTTGCAGAAGGAATCGAGCCCGAAGCCCCCGTAGACGCCGAATTCTTCCTCGAGTCCCCGCCGGCCGCCGTGAAGGACTTCATCGATTACGCCGCCGTTGAGCCACCCCAGCCCTCGCCACCACCTCTGCTGAGCTCCTGGTGAGCTTGGGGTCAAAACCCCTCACTTTTCCCCTTCGTTTACTCCCTGTAGCCGTGGCCGCCATGAAAGCCGAAGCTTCTCGCCGCCGGAATCCATGGCGAGGTCCATCCGTTAGGTAATCGAGCTCAGCTTGTTGTCCAACGCGTTCCCCGTGTTCTTCCTCGTCGAACCAGCCTAGCCTCGCCTCAAGTCGTGCCCTGGAGACAAATCTCGATGGTGGCCGTAGCTAGGTCGCCGCGAAAGTTGACGCCGACGAGTGTACGGTGCACCCCAGTGCTTGCCTTTGGTCCCGTTCGACGCGCGCGAGTAAGAGCTTCAAGATGATGGTCTTCGCGCTCCAAATGGTGGACGGAATCGAGCTCCCGTGCTGCGCCGCCGTGGCCAGGCCGCCGGCGTTTAGCCGCCGGAGAGTCAGCTCTAACCCCCCCCCCCCCTGTTTTTACCAGTTAAGTGACCCCTGGGTCACTGACCAGTAGGCCCAGTGGCTTAATTAAGCCACTGGATTAACTTAACCCACCGGTTAAGTGAACCCAGCCACTGACAGGGTGGCCCCACCAGTCAGACCCCCCCACGTCAGCATGACCACATGCTGATGCAATAATTGATTTAAATGAATTTCCAGAAAAGCAAAGTGTTTTAAATAATTCCAGAAATTCCAGAAAATACCCTAAACTTTGGAAATTCATAGAAAATTCATATTAACTCCAAATTGGACAAATAATATATGAAAAATGATCAGGAGAAAATTATCTTTCCAAATATGCAACTTTCAACTCTGTTTGAGTTGAATTTAAAATGTGATCAGTAGCATTTGCTATTTGATTTAAATGGAATTAAATCACATTCAAATCAAATATTTTTGCAACTTGAACCATGGCAACATGCTACATTTCAATCACACATCAGAGGCATAACATACACATTTGGAATTGTTTCAAAATGATCAAACTATGCCACATCCAACTTGGCTAAGTTAAATTCAAATGTGGATTTTGAATTTGCATGTTAAATGCAATACACTCCACTTAAATGGAATTGCCTCACACATCAAAACTTGTACTTCAAGCTTTAACATTCAATCATGTGCTTGAGCATTGCATTCATATTGATTGCTACTTCGTGCTTTGTTTGTCGAGTAGAGGTGGAACCGGAGCAAGAGGTCACCCCCTTCGCTGAAGATCCAGAACCCGAACCTCGTCAGCAAGGCAAGCAAACCCCCATTGATCATGTCAATAAAATCCCACTTCCCTCTCATGTCTCGCTTATGCATTGTATAGGATGATCACCATGTTACGATTCTACCGCATAGATGAACCCATTCCTTTGCATGACCTATCTTTTGTCACAGTAGTAAGCAAACCATAATCCTAGCAAATGTAGGAATTGAATGATATCATGCAACCCCTGCAATGCTACTGCTTATTGCATGCTTAGTATGATACCATGTTGTTACTGTGATGTGAGTCGGGATGGTAATGATCATGTTGATGATGGTAGAAAAGTGTTGGTGAATCGACCCTAATATAAGGTGAACGATGAGAGGCTGTGTAGGAGTACACGGTGGGTTGTCTCGTTGAACACCGCCCTAAGTCCGAGTTCTTGTGTGGTGATCCAAGATGAAGAGTACAACCACACATTGGGCTCACTGACCCCTCTCAACCTATTAACTCATCCCTTTCGATGTCCAGATGTCGCAGTAGTTCGGAGTTCTGGTAGGCTTGTGGCCTGGATGCTAAGTGAGAGAACGTCTCACCCGAGACCGGCTTATGCACCACGCACACATCGCTTGGGTCCACTTCGGTAAACCGGCCGGGTTCACGATTGTGGTAACCAACCCAAGTAGGCGGCTTTCTCGGACTAGATAGGCTATGAGGTAACAGTTGTGGTGAGCATCCTCGCTGGCACCCCTTGAATGGTGTCGAGATCAAAGGTGGTAAATGATGGTCATGTGTGTGTAGCGGTACACCCTTGCAAGGTTAACAAAAACTATTCGAATAGCCGCGTCCGCGGTTATGGACTGCTTGGAAAGCTTAGCTTGATTATTAGATAACTTGAACCGGATACTTCTAAAATAAACCAAGATAAGTGTGAGTGCTATGGCGTGCTTTCTCGTGGGGAAGTCGAGGAAGGCACCATAGTGGTGTATTGGTTGGTGAAAGTAGTGGACTCGTGTACGCTTCTTACCTCAAAGTCTGGTACTCGTAGTTCAGGATTAGCCAAGTCAAAGCTGGCACTTCTGCAAGTGAACCCCACCTCCCTTTACCTTGATACATGTGCATGAGTAGTATAGCTCCTATGTAAGTCTTGCTGAGTACGCCTTTGTACTCACGTTTGCTTAATCTATGTTTTAGATGACGCCACTGACCCCGAAGGTGGCTTCTTCATCGAGCTGGACGACTGAAGTTAAGCTAGTCTAGTCCCAGTCAGACGACTGGTTCCCTCGTGGAGGGCTTTGTGTTTAAATAAGGCTTCTTAAGCCACTTGTTAAACTTTTCTGTACTCAGACATAATTTTCTTACGTTCTGTGTTGTAATGTTGGATCACATGTATGTGATCTCTGTGTGTACTCTATAAGAGTTAAATAAAATGTACACTTTGTAGAGAATTGCAATGGTACCTGCTGTTCATACAAGGCATATGTGCTGCGTGTATGTTTATAACATGCATGTCTTTGTATGGGTTTTCGAGACCTTAGTTGTGTTCTGGCTGGCGGTCTTTCATACACCAAGTGGCCCTTAGATGTGCGCAGCTTGGGGCATCGCGATGCGATTGCTCGAGACTCCGTCTCGTGCACACTTTGTGGTATGATCGAGCCCGCCCTAGACCCCGACTTAGTGATCGGGCTGGAGTAAGTCTATGTAAGAGTTATGAGATAGTCGATAGTATGGTTGAGGCGACTTGTCTGTGAATATGGGAGTTCACCACCCATATCATTAGACTTATGTGCGGACGATGAGGACCCATCTCAGTTGATCATCCGGCCTGGATGGGATGCCCCTCACGTAGGATTCTTTCCGAGAACGTTCTGTGCTTGGCCTTGTCTGCTTAGACAAGTGGGTACGGTTCTCGGCTCTCCATATGACTATGCCTTAACTAGACTTGCATACGCTAACCCCGGGTCCCGACATCCTCATCGTCCGCACACAAGTCAAATGATATGGGTGGTGAACTCCCATATTCAAAGACAAGTCGCCTCAACCATACTACCGACTATCTCAAAACTCTTACATAGACTTACTCCAGCCCGATCACTTAGTCGGGGTCTAGGGCGGGCTCGATCATACCACAAAGTGTGCACGAGACGGAGTCTCGAGCAATCGCATCGCGATGCCCCAAGCTGCGCACATCTAAGGGCCACTTGGTGTATGAAATACCGCCAGCCAGAACACAACTAAGGTCTCGAAAACCCATACAAAGACATACATGTTATAAACATACACGCAGCACACATGCCTTGTATGAACAGTAGGTACCATTGCAATTCTCTACAAAGTGTACATTTTATTTATAACTCTTATAGAGTACACACAGAGATCACATACATGTGATCCAACATTACAACACAGGCGGAAGGAAATTATGTCTGAGTACAGACAAGTTTAACAAATGGCTTAAGAAGCCTTATTTAAACACAAAGCCCTCCACGAGGAAACCAGTCTTCTGACTGGGACTAGACTAGTTGGTCTTCAGTCGTCCAGCTCGATGAAGAAGCCACCTTCGGGGTCAATGGCATCATCTAAAACATAGATTAAGAAAACGTGAGTACAAAGTTGTACTCAGCAAGACTTACATAGGAGCTATACTACTCATGCATACGTATCAAGGTAAAGGGAGGTGGGGTTCACTTGCAGAAGTGCCAGCTTTGACTTGGCTAGTCCTGAACTACGAGTACCAGACTTGAGGTAAGAAGCGTACACGAGTCCACTACTTTCTCCAACCAATACACCACTATGGTGCCTTCCTCGACTTCCCCACGAGGAAGCACGCCATAGCACTCACACTTAACTTGGTGTGTTTTAGAAGTATCCGGTTCAAGTTGTCTAATAATCAAGCTAAGATTTCCAAGCAGTCCATAACCGCGGACGCGGCTATTCGAATAGTTTTGTTAACCTTGCAAGGGTGTACCGCTACACACACATGACCATCATTTACCGCCTTTGATCTCGACACCATTCAAGGGGTGCCAGCGAGGATGCTCACCACAACTGTTACCTCATAGCCGATCTAGTCTGAGAAAGCCGCCTACTTGGGTTGGTTACCACAATCTTGAACCCGGCCGGCTTACCGAAGTGGACCCAAGTGATGTGTGCGTGGTGCATAAGCCGGTCTCGGATGAGCCGTTCTCTCACTTAGCAGCCAGGCCACAGACCTACCAGAACTCCGAACTATTGTGACATCTGGACATCGAAAGGGATGAGTTAGTAAGTTGAGAGGGGTCAGTGAGCCCAATGTGTGGTTGTACTCTTCATCTTGGATCACCACACAAGAACTCGTACTAGGGCGGTGTTCAACGAGACAACCCACTGTGTACTCCTACACAGCCTCTCATCGTTCACCTTGTATTAGGGTCGATTCACCAACACTTTTCTACCAACATCAACATGATCATTCCTATCCCGACTCACATCACAGTAACAACATGGTATCATACTAAGCATGCAATAAGCAGTAACATTGCAGGGGCCACATGATATCAAACAACTCCTACATTTGCTAGGATTGTGGTTTGCTTACTACTGTGACAAAATGATAGGTCATGCAAAGGAATGGGTTCATCTATGCGGTAGAAACGAAGCATGGTGATCATCCTAAACAATGCATAAGCGAGACATGAGAGGGAAGTGGGATTTTATCGACATGATCAATGGGGGTTTGCTTGCCTTGCTGACGAGGTTCGGGTTCTGGATCTTCAGCGAAGGGGTAGCCTCCTTCTCCGGTTCCACCTCTACTCGACAAACAAAGCACGAAGTAGCAATCAATATGAATGCAATGCTCAAGCACATGAATGAATGTTGAAACTTGAAGTATAAGTTTTGATGTGTGTGAGACAATTCCATTTAAGTGGAATATATTGCATTTAAAATGCAAATTCAAACTCCACATTTGAATTCAACCTAGTCAAGTTGCAAGTGACATGGTTTGATCATTTTGAATCATCTTCACTTGTATAAGATGTGCTTCTGATGTATGGTTGAAGTATATCATAATTCCATGGTCCAAGTAGCAAAATCATTTGGTTTGAATTTGAATTAATTTCAAATAAAGCAAATGACATATGCCACTGGTCCCATTTCAAAATCAACTCAAACAGAATTGAAAGTTGCATATTTGGAAAGATAATTTTCTCCTGATCATTTTTCATATATTATTTGTCCAATTTGGAGTTAATATGAATTTTCTATGAATTTCCAAAGTTTGGGGTATTTTCTGGAATTTCTGGAATTATTTAAATTAGAAAAGCTTTAATGCGCCAGCACTGCATCAACATGACGTCAGGGGGGTTTTGACCCCGGTCAAACTGACCAGTGGGCCAGGGTTGTCAGCCTCTCATCTAATTTCCCTGTTAGATTAATCTAACAGAGAGGATTAGGGGGGGCTGGGCCCACCTGTAAGTGACCCAGGGAGTTGGATTAGGGGCTAATCACCCCGGCCACGTCAGGCTTGTCGGCCGCTAGCCGCCGGTGGCCACCAGTGCGGCGGCGCTGCACGGGGAGAGCGCTCCCGTGGTCCAATTCGCGCGCTTCGACCACTGAGACGAAGCTCTCGGTGTCGCGCGTCGATTGAGACCGAAAGGGGAGGTGGGGAGGCCCTGTACGCATGCCGGCGTCGAGCTTTGCGGCGGCGGTGCTACTGGCTAGAGGCCGAACTTGATACGGATCTCCAAATGGCGCGTGGTTGGGTGCATTCGAAGCAACGGAGCACGGGGAACGCAAAGGACAAGGTAGCGGGGTCAATGGCATAGCGTAGCCCCGTCAACGACGAGCACGGCGGCTCGGTACTCCGGCGTCCATGGCAGCACGAGCCAGAGGAGGAGAAGGAAGCCGTGGCTTGAGGGGAAACGCTCACCAGGCTACAGGGAACCCGACGAAGTAGTGGACGGAGCCGGGGAGGTTACGACGATGGCGAATCGACCAACTCGAGCTCCGGCGGACGGCGGTGATCCGATGAACCGGTCGTCGCGTCTGGTCCGAATTGAGGCGTTCCTTTCTGCTAGTCGACGGAGTCGAGGATGGCGAACACACTGGACAGCTTGGCTGGGTTCCTCGGCGTCGATGGCCACGTGGGAGCGTTGCGGTGCTCCGGCGAGCTCTCGGGTGGCGACGGAAACGAGCACGGGAGGAGGAGGAGGAAGCTCTGGAGTGGGGGAATGGGCTCACGGCATCTCCAGCGTCTCTGTGGCGTCGCTAGAAGGCGCGGGAGGGGCAGGTGTCGTCGGGAGAGACGGCGACGTGCCCAGCTAGCTCGGTGGCATTCCACCGAGCAGCTTGGAGGCGCGGGATCGGGGAAGAAGACCCCCGTGCCCTTTTGGGCCGGCTGGGCTGGGTGGGCCGGCTCCGCCTAGGCGCCAGGTAAGTGCTTCTGCTTTCTTTTCTATTTTTCTTTTCTGACATTTGTTCTGTTTGGCTAAATTAAATAGCTAGACATTTTATTAAATGCTGAAAAATTTTATGTGGCCTCATAATAATATAGACTAGCCACTCATAAACTTTCAACATTTTAAAATTCAAATGATTTGAATTTTAAATCAAATAGGGGTATTTCTTTAATTCCAAGGCACTGTTTGAATATTTGAAAAATCTATGAGCATGGGGTGGGTCCCACATCACTTGATATGTGATCAAACTCATTTATAAGACTTTTCAAAACTCTAACATGAATTTTTGGAAAAGATTTTTATCTGGCCTGTTGAATTAATTCATCTGGGGGGTGTTCCTTCTCCCATTTTGATTTTGAATTTGATTTCCAAGATTTCTTTTTGAAATTTTGACATGATGCAAGGTTACTTTGATCCTAGCACATACCTAACAGAGGGTTCTGACAAAAACTTAAAAGGAAATAAAGAGCAAGACGCTCCAAGCATAGCACATAACGCAGGAAGTGATAAAAATATAGTGGAACGAAAGACGAACTGATAATTGTTAATGGAGAAGGGGATGCATGGGGGCATCCCCAAGCTTAGACGCTTGAGTCTCCTTGAACATTTATTGGGGATGCATGGAGGAATCCCCAAGCTTGAGCGTTTGACACTCCTGAATCTTCTTTTATCATCTTCCCTCGCACACTTGAAAACTCCCTTCATACATAACTCATCATAATCTGATTAGCGAGGTTAGTACCTATAATAAAATAATTTTTCCTCTACTGGAAATAAGGATATTCTTGAAGAGCTACTGTTTCTCAAGATCTCCAAAAAGTTTTTGCAAAGAAAAAGCAAGCTGAAGGTTTGCAAAATGAAGAAAAGGAAAAACAGGACAGAATCTGTGAAAAACATACCAGTAGGTAGTAAATAATTTTTTAGGGATACTTCTGCAACTCAAATAAAAAAACTCAGAACATACTAAAGTATCGTGATTGTATAGATCACGCTGTGTAAAAAATTCAGCTCAAAAAGATGAACTGGGATTTTTCTATGATTTTTCCCGTCACGAGGACAGAATCTGTTTTCTGGACAACATGTCACAACTTTCACTTCCCTTGTCATATGAGGCTATAATTGGCACAAAGCTTGAAAAGTAAAGATACAATGAAGTTGCTACAGTAGTAACAATCATCAAGACCACTAAAAATAGAATAAAAACAAAAAGTAAAACCTAAATTCATTGCGGGCTGCCTCCCGAAAGCGCTTTCTTTTATGCCTTTAAGCGAGGCATGATGCAAGAAAGAGGAATCAAAAGTCATCATAATAATCGGAGTTGTAAATCGCTTCAAATGGTTCCTCAACAAGTTCATCCTTGTTTCTTTTAGGAAAGGGGTACATACCTTTTGCCTTCCCGTGTAGGTGTATTTGTCCCTTACCTATATCAATGAAGCCCTTTACGACCCGGAGGAAATCCCTTCCAAGCACTATGTTTCCTTGGTTTGGCTTCATGACGAAGAAATCAACCATTGCAATCTCTTTAAGGAATGTAACTGGTACATATTTTATCCTTCCCTGGATTTCAGAAATATCTCCATTAGCATGTTCATGATAGGATGACAATTTGTCCATGTTAAATTTTAAAGAATCATAAACAACTTTTGGCATAGTAGAAACCATGGATCCAATGTCACAAAAAGCAAGGAAGTCTTGATTAGAGATGCTAATTCTAACAAAGGGTTCCTAGTCACCATCTAACTCATAAACATCTTTCTTATTTGGCTTTGGTTTCTTTACTTCTCTCAGGTCTAGAGCATCCATTCTCTTTTCAATAGTAGCAAGTCTATCTATAACAGTATCAAAACTATGATCATAAACAAAGTAACTAGATAGACCATGTATAATTTCAAGAGCTCTAGCTTCATAACAATCTAAGAAATCTCCTTCGGCTATAATATCAAGAGAGTGTTTGCACCATCTAAAAATACCATGGTAAAAATTTCTAAGCACAATTTTTATAGGTATCCAAGGCATAATTCTCCTATGTGCATCAGAAATTCTGTCCCATGCCTTCTTCATATTTTCTCCATCCCTTTGATGGAAATCTAGGACCTCCGATTCCCTCAAGGCACCAAATCCTAACATGCTTGGATAAACAGAAAGGATAACTAAAAGCAAGGTAACCTTTTATTTTTATTTTTGATAAAGGACACTAAAGCAAAAGCTGAAAGGTAAACTAACAAGACTAAAAAGCAAAGAATGTGGGAGTGGATAGCATTAGGGTCATCCACGAGAACCCCATAAATCTCAAGTCGAACAATCTTACACCGGTGTCTATGACCATTGGATAGCATTAGGGTCTACCGATCACCTTTCACCAACAAGGACAACTGCCCACGTTGCCTCCAAAATTCCTCCACAACCTTATGAAAACCCATAAGGTCACCCTCAAGGGAGTATCGCTGGTCCCAACTAGTAGAATCAAGGCCCACACTATCAACAATCCCATCTAGAATTGCAATCTGGGCAAGCACATACGACTTTGCACGAATAGACTTAGCATACCTATTTGCCGACCAACCCCTCAAGAATTGATGCAGGAGTCGCGACCAGTACCTCCAATCATCCAGAGGGCCAAATGATCGTCTACCAGATCTCAAGAGATACATGATCTTATCGCTTAATAAAGGCACAAAACCCTCAATCAACAACCAGGAAGAGTCAAAACGAAACTGATGGATTCCGAGACTCGAACGCGCATCTGATGGCTTCTCGCCCCTCGTTGGTTACCCAAAGTGGAAGTTTGAGATGTAGACAGCAGCAAATTTCCCTCGGTGAAGATACCAAGGTTTGTCTCCAGTAGGACTCCGACAACGACAGGAAGGTGACAACAGTGCCAGAAATTAGGCGGTTGACGTGGACCTGCACACACAACAAATAACTTTGCTCCCAACGAGTTCAAAGAGGTTGACAATCCCTTCGGCCTTGTTGTTTACAAAGGATCAAATGCACGGGATAATAATGATAGCAATAGCAAAAAGGAAATTAAGCAGAAAATAAATAGCGAGTGTAAACAGTGGTGGAAATATGGACCGGGGTCCCATGATGTTCACTAGTGATCTCTCTCTCCAAAAAGACGATAAAATAGCCATGTGAGGTAAACAAATTACAGCTGGGAAATTGGCAGGATTATGTGCGCAAACCAATGTTAACTATGTTATAAAGAAAGGAAGAGGCTCAAAAGCATGGGCGGTACGCCAAGACAAGTAGACCGAAATCCATCTGCATCTACCTACTAATCATCCACCTTGAGATATCTATCCAGAACATCTCGCTGGTATTAAGTTGCGAATCCCACCCAAAGTATAAACTCAAAGCAACAGACAACTGCATTAAAGAACTTTGCATAAAGTAAAGAATCCTTGCACCCGCAAGTACAAGCACCGTTGTTTTCTCCCTTGTGGCAACAACACATCCCCTAGACTCATGTTTCTGTCACTCAAGCTAGTCATCAGGGGGCATGAACCCACAATCATGCATAACGCTCCCTCTTGGAGTCACTACCTACTACTTGGCCAAAGCAATAAACAACAACGAAGAACATGTAAGAATTACTCGAGAAGTTAAATATAAAAGAGGAGAATCAAATATATTACTCAAACACAATCTGAACATAGTCTCATAATCAATCAGATCCCAGC
The DNA here is from genome assembly GCA_950022295.1 of Bromus sterilis. NCBI lineage: Eukaryota > Viridiplantae > Streptophyta > Magnoliopsida > Poales > Poaceae > Bromus > Bromus sterilis. The sequence goes on from OX465596.1 coordinate 16,820,458, forward strand.
AAACTCAATGACGAGGGGTGACCCCACGACTCCTATGGATGGGCCTACCCGGTGTACCCGAAGGCAGAAGGCCCACAAGGGTGCCGCCTGGACCTAGCCTTGGCCCAATAGTGGCACCGACGTAGGAGTCTGCGACTCATAAGGAAGGTGCAAACCTATCGTACGGTACAAGCTTAGGGTTAGGAAATATTATCTGTAATCTAGGACGGACTCCCCGAGACCTGGCCGACTATATAAAGGCTAGGAGGGGAGACGTCAAGATCATCCAATACACAATCTGTAACCCTAGCCTTGTGCGCACTAGCCTTGGCCTTCCCTGTAATCGCATCTCCAAGCAATAATATCGAGCAGGAACGTCTCCTCCTGTTAGCCGACGAGCTATCGTCCAACCTGTGCCTCTCATGACTAACCCAGGGTCCCTGGCCATGGGATTTGCCGGGGTTGATCCCCGTCAATTGGCGCCGTCTGTGGGAACTACACAGGTTGGAATTACGATCTCGGCGATTCCGTCTCCAGCAAGCCACAACTCAAGAGCAAGAACCAGATCCAATCCACCCGGAGAACTCAAGATTACGGAAAACATCTCTGCCGCCCCGTCGAGATCGCTCGGCCTGCAGCTGTGCCAAGACCAATACTATGGCGGCAACCGAGTCCACCGCCAGCGAAGGAGAAATCAATGACCCAAAATAAAGGCGCGAGAGCTCTACGCAGAGATCCCGATCGGCGAACTACAGCACGAAGCAGAGGACCCACCGACCACTCGACGACCCACCGCCACCCAGGCACTCGCAGCACAACAAGACGCCGACTCCAAGCGCGAGATCAGCAATCCTCAAGATAACACCAACGAAGAAGAAATCAATGACCTAGAAGACAGGCGCGAGGATTCTACGAAGAGACCCCACTCGACGAGTCGCGCTATACAGCTACGCGCTCGTCGACCACCCAACGACCTGTTGCCGCGAGGACAACTGTCGCCCGCCAGGGCAGCGACTCTGAGATTCAGACCGGCGAATACTATGATCCAGATCGAAGACCAGACGAGTTCGCCAACCTTATAAAGAACCAGAATCTGAGCGAGGGAATCGAAATCGACCCGCGAGTCCACGAGCACCCGGCGGATCACGCGTTGTTCTTCCAAATCTCAAGGAAGAAACGACACGCCGGATCCAGCAAACTCACTGCCAGGGAGCAGCTAGAAGGACCCTGCACGATCCACTGCTTCGAAGACGACCGGGGATACATCAGATCGAGTCACACTCTGGGAGACTGCCGCTTGTTCAACGAACTCGCCGACATCCTCAAGGAAGAAAAACAATGAGAAGCAAAGCGCACCCGACGAACCGAGCAGTCGCCGACTCAAGGACAGGTGTGCACGATCCAAGAAGGCAGGGTATCGCAAGCTCAACAGGACGCCTACACCGTGCAAGCCAGAGCAGCCGAAAACCTAAACACGGTCGAAGTCTACCAGCTACACGACGCAGAAACTAGTATCACGTTCTCCCAGAGCGATTACCCACCTGCAGTCCCAAGGCCGGGGCACGCGCCCCTGGTACTCGATGCTCAAATTGGAGGGTACGACATGGACAGAATCTTCATGGACGGAGGCAGCAGCATGAACATAATCTTCGCCAGCACCCTACACAAGATGTTGATCCCACGATCAGTATGGAAGAAATCAAGCACCGTGTTATACGGAGTAGTCCCAGGAGAAGCGGCTACTTCCCTGGGAATAATCGAGCTCGAAGTTGTCTTTGGCAGAAGGCGCAATTTCGCAAGACACACCCTCGAGTTCGAAGTACTCGATTGGTAGTCGCAGTACCACGCCAAACTAGGACGTCTAGCATTCGCGCAATTCATGGCGATTCTGCACTACGCCTACCTCAAACTCAAGATGCCAGGATCTGCGGGCGTCATTACAGTTAACGGGAGCTTCACCAAGTCAGACCAATGTGATCGCGATTTCCACAAAGTCTCCGACACCTTTGGAGCCAAGAAAGAACTCACAGAAATAGCCATGGCGACAGACAAAAGTATCTTTCCGCTAGCAAGTCGAAGTGAGTCAAAAGAGTATGGGCGAGACTTCAGGATCGACAGCGACACGGTCACCCACCAAGTGCACCCGACGGACCAAGAAAAAACAGTCCGTGTGTACGCCCACCTTCCGGAAAAGCAAGCGACTGCCCTCATCGCTTTCTTCCGTGAAGAATGGGAAATCTTTGCCTGGTGCCCAGCCGACATGCCAGGAGTACCGCCCGAGTTCGCGGTACACGCGTCGCGTATCAAGCCAAATACCAAGCCGGTGAAGCAAGCACTACGAAGATTCTCAGAACCCAAGCGCAGAGCAATCGGGGAGGAAGTCAACCGATTACTCGACGCCCAATTCATCCGAAAGACGAAGAAAGCCACTTGGATCGCCAACCCTGTGCTGGTCCCCAAGAAAGACACATACGTGCTACGAATCTGCGTCGACTACGGGCCAGTCAACAAACACTGCCCAAAGGATCACTTTCCCCTGCCAAGAATCGATCAGATAATTGACTCGACAGCAGGATGCGATCTACTATCATTCCTCGACGCCTACTCGGGATACAATCAGGCCAGTATGGAGAAAAAAGACGAAGAGCACGCCTTCGCCACAACCCCTTGCGGCACATCCCGCCGCCCCAAAATGCCCTTCGGTCTAAACAACGCAGGAACAATATACCAGCGAATGACGCAAGCATACATGAGAAACCAGATTGGTGGAAACATCCAGGTCTACATAGACAAGATCATCATCACAATCAAAGAACTCGGACCAGAAGCAGACACAGAGGATGAAAACACAGGTGAACCAGCGCAAGTGGCAGCCGCAAACCCAATCGTTAATGAAGAAGCCAACAACGCAGTCGAGGAGCCAGAGCCAGCCGCACCCGAAGACCCATCTTGGAGAGAGCCGCTCCTCAGATTCCTAATCGAAGGCACCCTACCGCAGGACGTCGCAGAAGCCAGACGCATCCGTCGGCGATCTAAAGCATTCACAATAATCAACGGACAACTCTACAAGCGCAGCATTTCCCAGGTCCTACAAAAATGCATAGACGAGGAAGACGACAAAACCCTACTACTGGAGATCCACGAAGGCACCTGCGGGCACCATGCCAGTAGTCGAGCACTCGTGGCAAAAGCCTTTCGAGCAGGACTCTATTGGCCAACAGCCATGAGAAACGCAGAGGATATCATGCGGCGTTGCATCACCTGTCAAAAATTCACCAGCAGACCGCACGCTCCAGCCTCAGAACTCAAGAACATACCACTATCATGGTCGTTCGCCACCTGGGGACTCGACATGATGGGTCCGCTCAAGAAATCATCAAAGGGAGGAAGAACACACCTGCTAGTAGCAATCGACAAGTTCACCAAGTGGATCGAAGCAGTGCCCATCACCAGCTCCACAGCCCTCACGGCAGTGAACTTTATCAAATCAATCATCTTCAGGTTCGAAGTACCACACAACATCATCACGGACAACGGTACGAACTTCACTGCGGCAGAATTCCAGAACTTCTGCGAAGAACTGGGAATCAAAATCAACTACGCATCAGTCGCGCACCCGCAGTCCAACGGCCAGGTGGAGAAAGCAAATGGCCTAGTATGCGGAGGAATCAAAAAACGGCTCCTTGCACCACTCGAGCAGGCCGCAGGCAACTGGGTAGAAGAACTCCCTGCAGTACTATGGAGCCTGCGCACCACCCCAAATACCGCAATTCAGTACACACCTTTCTTCATGGTGTACGGGGCGGAGCAGTGCTACCACATGACCTCAAATTCGGGGCACCCCGGATCTCGGGATACGAAGAAGAGGAAGCAGAAGAAGCACTGCAAGATGACAAGGACACAGCAGACGAAGCAAGAGACACAGCCCTAGCAAGGTCAGAGGGGTACCAGGACAAGCTGCGCACGTACCAAAGCAGCCGCCTGCGCACCAGAACCTTCAACAAAGGCGACCTTGTCCTACGGCTCATACAAAGAGAAAGTCCACAAGCTTGCCCCCCAATGGGAAGGACCGTTCATAATTTCAGAAGTCATAGGAGGAGGCGCCTATAGACTGAAGAACCCGAAGACTAACGAGGACGTGGGAAATCCATGGAACGTAGCGAACTTACGCCTGTTCTACCCATAGTCTCCACCAGTCATGCTCAACTGGAAGCTCATGTAACCCTTCGACGCAATAAAATGATGTTTCCCAAATGCTACCACCCCAAAGCACTCGGGGGCTCGAAGTACAAACTCCCCCCGAGAGACGCTATCGTCGCTCACGCGATCTTTCACCAAAGCTCTCGGGGGCTCGAGTACAAACTCCCCCCGAGAGACGCTATCGTCGCTCACGCGATCTTTCACCAAAGCACTCGGGGGCTCGAAGTACAAACTCCCCCCGAGAGACATTATCGTCGCTCACGCGATCTTTCACCAAAGCACTCAGGGGCTCGAGTACATACTCCCCCGAGAGACGCTATCGTCGCTCACGCGATCTTTACTTAAAAATCACTCGGGGGCTCGAGCACCATCTCCCCCCGAGAGACGCTATCGTCGCTCACGCAGCCCAAAACTTAAAGGGTCCAAGCAAAACCCCAGACAGGAGCCATCCGCTGAAAACCGTTCAGAATCAAAGGGAAGACACGGCTACAACCAGATGGAACACCAAGTACTCTGGAGTAATATGGATGGAGCACAAGACACAGACAATCCTTTAAGTCTTCACCTGATCGCCAACGATCACCTAAAGACTCGGGGGCTACTCCCATCGGAAGCGATGTCGCGCACCCGATAAAAGACGGCAGTTAACAGAAGAGCAGCCTACGTTCGACTCTACAACCCGAACGTAGCCTCGGGGGCTACTCCCATCGGGAGCGCTGTCGCACACCCGATAGAATCCACAGTACAAGAACTTGACGGACTCGCAGACATCTCTCGTTGAAAGACTTAAAGATAGATCACATCGCAAGGGACTCGAAGACAGATTCCATTACAAAGACTCAAACACAGTTCGCATTACAAGGACCCGAAGATCATTCTCAGTAAAAAAAGACTCGAAGTACATTGGATAGAAGGCAACTCTGATTACTCGAAGGCAATCCTCATTACATGGAGAACTAACCTAGTTACAAAAGACACAAGCAGCCGATAAGCCTACAACATCAATCACCCAAGGAATTACGACTTCTACATGTGTGCCCATGCTAGGGATGATTGGCACTAAGACAGCGAGCATCATCACAGACAAAGGAGGAGTCGAAGCAGCCAGCTCATGATGTAAATGACATAACAAAAGGTGAAGCTCGACTTATTTGCGGAGCACCAAAGACGATGCTCCAGCAGCTTCTTCTCCTGCTCCACCAGCTTCTTCTCCAGCTCCACCCGAGCTGCTGGCGAAGATGACGTTGCTGCCTCCATTTCTACAAGGTCGCCTGGCGCGCCCGCTTGATCGATGGCTTGACGTCGAGGTCCTCTGCAGAGCTGGGAGACACAACATCACCACCCGAGGAGTCGCCAGAGGATGAAGCCGTTGAAGACATGGGCGTAGGACTCCCTGACCTTCCGGAATTGTCGCTCTTGTCTCCTGCCAGGATGGATGCATGTGATTGCCGCTCGGGTCAAAAGCGTGGATGGTGAGAGTATTTTCGCCGTCAAAACGGCAACAAAGAGTATCACCATCATGCAAGTTCAAACGCCGGGAAAATGATTTCCAGCCAAAACTAAGAAAAATCAAGCGAGAACTGTCGGTCTCCAACTCAACATAAGCAGGGCGCCGGGAGCACCCCTGAAGACGAAGAAGCAGGCCATCCAGGCTACGCTCAGAAACAACGGCAGCAAATGCAGAAGGAAGAAGAATGCGAGTAGCGTTTCGGCCACGGACGCATAGGAGAAAGTTGTAGCACCAAACATCCTCCTCTAAGGAAGAGGAGGAAGGCATCAACACTGCACCACGACAGCCACCGCGAGAAGAGCGCGGAGCACGACCATCACGGTCACGGCGAACCCGGCCGCGGCCAGTCATACCTGCACATCGCTTGGGCCCCATGAGAAGAGGAAGATGAAGAAGAAGAGCAAGATGGGCAGAGGAAGAACACTGCTGCTAGATGAAGAAAAGGGGTCTATTTATAGTGCAAACCCAAGGGCACGCAGAAGCCCAGACGACAGCAGCAATTAATTCAAAGACCAAGCACGCCGGGCGATTCGAATTCCGAGACAAAGATGCCTTCACACGGGTGGCACTGTGCGCTGGACGCGTAAAATCTCGCGCGTTTTCAATGTGTGCATCGGTAACCCAACAGGCGGCTGCAGCACGCCACAAAGACCATCATTATGACCGATCATGAAGACACGACGGTTCACAGGCAGAGCATCTTTGACGGTCCTCCAGTAAGGAGATCGTTATCCTTACCAAGAAGAGGTAAACCAAGGTGGCAGCGCAAAAGAAAAGGCAGCCTGCAAGCACCATTTTTACTGACTCAAATACATTTTTCAAATATATTTAACTCCCATCGGGAGCATATCCACTCATGAGAGTTTCGGGTGCTCCCTCACCTAGAAGAAAAGATGTGCTCGAGTGATTACTCGCACCCATGAGAGTTCCGGGTGCTCCCTCACCTAGAAGAAAAGATGTGCTCGAGTGATTACTCGCACCCTTGAGAGTTTCGGGTGCTCCCTCACCACGACACAAGATAAGCAGACTTACACTCGCCAGATCGTACGGTCCCAGAGTATCGGGTGCTCCCTCACCCCGAGAGCGAAGGTGATACTCGAGTGATTACTCGCAGAAATCTGAGTACCTGAGCACTCGAAGACCTCCCGAGCAAGTACTCCTCTACATTACTCCTCGCCCGAGCACTCAACAAAGCTCTGCGAGTGACCGCTAAAACAGCTCACTTGATTGTTTATTCCAAGTGGGTGCATTACTAACTAGGCTCCGTGCCTCGATAAAAAATACATATTCCTGGAACACGATACACTGTGCCCAGATGCCACGCAAGCTTAGCGTGTAGGTAAGACCCCGCTGCGCAAATCGGTCGGGCTGGGACTTGCCACAGAGCGATTTCACTCCCAATCTTTTCCATGCGCTTGCATGATAGAAAAAGGCGGGCGGACGCGCCTAGGCTACGAACTTTACTGGCGGCAACTGATCACTGTAAGACCTGCAGCGGCATGACTTTTGCTCGACACCAGTGTTCCAAGCTCATGTCAAGGGACGTGAGCTTGATTGGGCTACTGCGGTTTTTGCCACTAGCGCAATTCACTAAGGCTCGACCAGTCGACTCCTTGGGCCCTTTCAGCTTAGCAATCCCTCGAAACAGGTTTTGTCATGGCCCTAGACTGCCAGCAACCCGCAGTTGAACCGTGCATACATCGAAACGACGCAAGAATGGACTCGAGTCCCTGCGCGACTCTTCGAGTCCGCCAGGCACTCGGGGGCTACTGACGAGGGGGTGACCCCACGACTCCTATGGATGGGCCTACCCGGTGTACCCGAAGGCAGAAGGCCCACAAGGATGCCGCCTGGACCCAGCCTTGGCCCACTAGTGGCACCGACGTAGGAGTCTGTGACTCATAAGGAAGGTGCAAACCTGCCGTACGGTACAAGCTTAGGGTTAGGAAATATTATCTGTAATATGGGACGGACTTCCAGAGACCTGGTCGACTATATAAAGCCTAGGAGGGGAGACATCAAGATCATCAAATACACAATCTGTAACCCTAGCCTTGTGCGCACTAGCCTTGGCCTTCCCTGTAATCGCATCTCCAAGAAATAATATCGAGCAGGACGTCTCCTCCTGTTAGCCGACGAGCTATCGTCCAACCTGTGCCTCTCATGACTAACCCAGGGTCCCTGACCATGGGATTTGCCGGGGTTGATCCCCGTCACTCAACATAGCAATAGCAGAAAGATTACATATGTGCCTCGATCATGTAGGGCAGCTCACGAGGTCTAAACCATGAAGAACAAAGAGAGGAGGAGAACATTACATAGCTACTAATCATGGACCCATGGTCCAAGGTGGACTACTCACGGTTCATCCGAGAAGCATCCATGGTGGTGGAGAAGCTCCCGGAGGTGGTTCCTCCCTCCGGCAGGGTGCCGGGAAGAGGGCTCCTAGTGCTCCCGATCTTGGAAGAGCGGTGGCGGCGGAACAGAGGAGAGATCACGAAAAAGGGTTATGTCCTCGAGGGTTTCGGGACGAGATGGATATATAGGCGAAGGGGGGCAGCCAGAGGTGGACGAGAGGCCCCAGGCGCCCCCCTGGCGCGGCCTAGGGGGTGGTCGCGCCAGGTGGCCGCCTGGGCCACCCCTGGCTCCCCTCTGGGCCCACTTGGGATCTTCCCGAAGCTTCATGTACGCTGATTTTTCCTATATTTTTCCCGGAATTTTTCTGGCACTTTAAGTAATGGGAAAACCTGAAATACAAAAACAGCAGAAAACAGGAACTAGCACTGGGGTGCACTGAGTTAATAGGTTCATCCAAATATGATCAAAAGTGTATGGAAGTGCAACAATATCATAGCGATGTCACACAAAATAAGCATGGAGCAAGCAGAAATTATAGATACGTTTTGGACGAAAAAATCTGACGCCAGGAGGAGGGGGGAATGATCAGAGCCCACATGAGGAAGAGTCGTGAGAGACACCAAAGGGAAAGCTAAATCCCACCCAGAAGAAATGGGGACCCGATCAAGAACAGAGCGAACATGGGAAATTTGGTTATTCGACCACGTGAAATGAGATCCCGACCACGGAATCTCGCGCAAGGCCTCAGCAGCAATGAAATCGTTAAATAGGGTTTTCCCTAGCTCAACAAAAATTACCAGAATTTTTCTCACGCGGTGATGTTTGCGAGCTCGTCTGCTTCTGTGTTATTTGCCCTGGTAACGTAGTTCAGTTTGCAGCCGTCGAACTCTCCTTCTAGAGTGTTGTAGAGCTTATGATATGCTGACATGTTATCTGCGACTGCTTCACACTCTCATTGCTTTTTGGAGGACGAGATTGGAGTCGCCATAGATTACAAGGCGGGTGGCGCCGCAAGCTTTTGCCATGCGCATGCCATGGAGGAGTACCTCATATTCTGCTTTATTGTTTGATGCCCCGTCGAAGTTGATCTGGAGCACATATCTGAGCTTGTCTCCTTTGGGTGAGATTAGTACGACGCCTGCTCCAGCTCCTTGCGGCCTTTTTGACCCGTCGAAGAACATCTTCCATGAATTGGAGAGGTCTGGGGGGCCGGGTGTTTGTACCTCCATCCACTCGACCAAGAAATCTGGGAGAACTTGTGCTTTGATCGCCGTTGGGTGCCTGAATTGCAGGTCGCGAGGGCTGAGCTCGATATTCCACTCGGCGACTCTACCCGTTGCTCCTGGGTTGTTGAGGATGTACGAAAGTGGTGCACTTCTCACCACCGTAATTGGGTGCTCCTCGAAGTAATGTGTTACTTTTTGTGACGTCATGACAATGGCGTACACGAGCTTCTGGTAGTGCGGGTACCGCTGCTGAGATTTTGTGAGGACCTCACTGAGGTAGTAGATTGGCCTTTGGATGCTTTGTACTTTGCCTTCTTCCGTGCGCTCGACGACGAGTGTGGTGATGACCATGCTGCTCCGCGCCGCTATGTAGAGATATAGGGGTTCTCGCTCCTTGGGTACTGCTAGGATGGGTGGAGTCGAGAGGGCCTTCTTTAGGTCCGCGAATGCGTTCCGGGCCTCATCGATCCACTCGAACTTGCCTCCTTTCCTGAGTAGTTGGTAGAATGGCAGTGTCCTTTCTCCTAGCCTGCTGATGAAGCGGCTCAAGGTTGCGAGTCTCCGGGTGAGTTGTTGTACGCCCTTCATGTTGACTGGTTCTTGCATCCTGGCGAGTGCTTGGAATTTCTCTGGGTTAGCTTTGACTCCTCAAGTAGAGACCATGTACCCGAGCAGCTTTCCGGCTGGGACGCCGAACACATTTTTTTTTGGATTGAGCTTGATTTTGTATCTGTTGAGTGTTGCGAAGGTCTCCCGGAGGTCGTCGAGTAGTGTGTATGCGTTATATGTTTTGATGACGATGTCGTCTACGTAGACTTGGACGTCCTGCCGATTTGTTCCCTTAGGCATGCTTGCATCATCCGCTGGTACGTGGCTCCAGCGTTTTTTAGCCCGAAGGGCATTGTCCTGTGGCAGAATACACCATAGGGGGTGATGAATAAGGTGTGCTCCTCGTCTTCCTCCTTCTTCCTGATTTGATTGTATCCTGAGTAGGCGTCGAGGAGGACAGGAGGTCACATCCTGCGGTGGAGTATATTATTTGGTCGATCCTTGGGAGAGGAAAGTGGTCCTTTGCGCAGTACGTCGGTGTATTTTTTGGGCACTAGGACTGGGTTTGCGACCCAGGTGGCCTTCTTTGTCTCCCGGATGAATTGCGCGTCGAGTAGTCGATTGACTCCTTCTCCGATGGCTCTACGCTTTGGCTCGGAGAATCCGCACAGTGCTTGCTTCACCGGTTTAGTGTTTGGATAGATTTGAAGTGCATGCTCTGCAAACTCTCGCGGTATTCTTGGCATGTCAGTCGGGCACCAGGCGAAGATTTTCCACTCCTCGCGGAGGAAAGACAAGAGAGATGTTGCTTGTTCTTCTGATAGATGAGCATAGATTCAGACCGTCTTGTCCGGGTCTGTTGGCTGCACTTGGTGGGTGATAGTGTTGCTGTCGACGCTGAAGTCACGAGTGATTTCCTTTATTTCGCTTCTGCTGGCTAGTGGAAAGACGCTTCTATAAATGGAAAGACGCTTCTAAAAATCATTTGAATGTTTGGAAAATTCCTATAAATGGTAATGATCATTTTAAAAATGAATTGGGAGCAATCCCATGCTCATGGAATTTTCTAATTTTCAAACAATGCCTTGGAAAATTAAATAAACCCCTATTTGAATTAAAGTTCAAATTATTTGAATTTTAAAAGTGCTCAAATTTTATAAGTGGCTAACTCTATATATATTGAGGCCACATAAAAAATTGTAGCATTATAGAAAATGTCTAGCTATATTTTTAGCTAGGACAAAACAATTGCAGAAAAGAAAACAGAAGAAAAGAAGAAAAAGGAAACTAACCTGGGGAGAAGCCCAACTTAAACCCCGCGGCCCAGCAGCAGCCCAGGCCCACCTCCCCTCTTGTCATCTACCTCCCCACGCCCTGAAGCTGCTCGGTGGAATGCATGCAGCATGCCACCGCGCCGCCGACGAGCTCCTCGCCACTTCCTGCTTCCCCCGTCCACATCCCGGCGCCTGGACACGTCCTGAGACGTCGTGGACCACTTCCCCCTCTCCCTGTTCTCTCCCGTGTCCTCTCTCGTCGGATTCCATCGCCGCCCGAGCACTGTCGTCACCATGGCTCCGAGCAAGCGTGGCCAGTGACCTCCTCGGACCCCGACGTGATGTCCATCGTCTTGCGCATCGTCGACTACGCCAAGATACAGAAGGAATCGAGCCCATATGCCCCGTAGCCTCCGCCCCCTTCTTCGTCTTCGCCGTCGGCCGCCGGAAGCTGCAGTGAAATTGCGCCACCACCACAGCCTCCCCGCCCCTGTCGTCTGCTCCATCGCGCTCCTGGTGAGCCGCTGATCTTTCCCCCCCACCTATTTTAACCCCGCTCTTCCTCTAAGCCTGACCTCCATGGGAGCCGAGCTCCGTCGCCGCCATGGATGACCTTGAGCTCGACCCCGTGCGTCCCAGCCCAAACCCGTATGCCCACGATGCTTCTGGTGACCTCCTGATCACGTAGCACCAGCGCAGGCTCAATGATATCGCTCGGTTCACCGAGTTCGACGTCGCTGCCCTTCTGCCTCCGCCAGACGTCGACGCCGACGAGGCTCCGGCCACCCCTTGGTCTCCCCATGGGCACCAGAAGACGCGGACGAGCACGAGGAGCGTGCTGATGGTCTCCCCGTGCTCTCCCATGGCCGGAGACGCCGGCACCAGTGGACGCCGCCGCGCGGGATGCTCACCGCCGGCTAACCGCCGGCGGGCCGATTAGTTTAGGGGGCTAATCCCCTGTTAGTGACCCTTGGGTCACTGACTGGTGGGCCCTGGCCCCCCCTAACAACCCTGTTTAGTTTAAACTAAACCGGGTTAAACCCACTGCCACTGACACCCCGACCCCACCTGTCTGCTGACGCAATAAATTATTTATGAATTTCCAGAAAATCAAAATGATTTAAAGAATTCCAAAAATTCCAGAAAATACCCTAAACTTTGGAAATTCATAATTAGTTCATCCTAACTCCAAATATAGCAAATAATATATGAAAAATGATCAGGAGAAAATTATCTTTCAAAATATGCAACTTTCAACTTTGTTTGAGTTGATTTTAAAATGGGACCAGTAGCATATGTCATTTGATTTATTTGAAATTAATTCAAATTCAATTCAAATGATTTTGCAACTTGGACCATGGAATTATGCTACAATTCAACCACACTTCAGAGGCATATCTTATACAATTGAAGATGATTCAAAATGATCAAACCATGTCACATGTAACTTGGTTAAATTTGAATTCAAATTGGAGTTTGAATTTGCAATTCAATTTGCAATATACTCCATTTAAATGGAATGCTCAACACATCAGTACCATGAACATCACCATTTCAATCTTATTCATGTGATTGTGCATTGTACATTATGTTGATCCTATGATTGTCGTGTTGCTGATAGAAGTGGAGCCGGACCTCGAGATCACCCCCTTCGTTGAAGACCCCGTGACTGAACCTCGTCAGCAAGGCAAGCAAACCCCCATTGATCATGCCGATAAAATCCCACTTCCCTCTCATGTCTCGCTTATGCATTGTTTAGGATGATCACCATGCTTCGTTTCTACCGCATAGATGAACCCATTCCTTTGCATGACCTATCATTTTGTCACAGTAGTAAGCAAACCACAATCCTAGCAAACGTAGGAGTTGATTGATATCATGTGGCCCCTGGAATGTTACTGCTTATTGCATGCTTAGTATGATACCATGTTGTTACTGTGATGTGAGTCGGGATGGGAATGATCATGTTGATGATGGTAGAAAAGTGTTGGTGAATCGACCCTAATACAAGGTGAACGATGAGAGGCTGTGTAGGAGTACACAGTGGGTTGTCTCGTTGAACACCGCCCTAGTACGAGTTCTTGTGTGGTGATCCAAGATGAAGAGTACAACCACACATTGGGCTCACTGACCCCTCTCGGCTTACTAACTCATCCCTTTCGATGTCCAGATGTCGCAGTAGTTCGGATTTCTGTAGGTATTGTGGCCTGGTAGCCAAGTGAGAGAACGGCTCATCCGAGACCGGCTTTCGCACCACGCACACATCGTCTGGGTCCACTTCGGTAAACCGGCCGGGTTCACGATAGTGCCAGACAACCCAGATAGGCGGCTTTCATGGACTAGATCGGCTATGAGGTAACGGTTGTGGTGGCATCCTCGCTGTCATCTCTTGAACGGTGACACGCAAAAGGCGGTAACTGATGGCACGTGTGTGTAGCGGTACACCCTTGCAAGGTTAACAAAACTATTCGAATAGCCGCGTCCGCGGTTATGGACTGCTTGGAAAGCTTAGCTTGATTATTAGACAACTTGAACTGGATACTTCTAAAATACACCAAGATAAGTGTGAGTGCTATGGTGTGCTCCTCGTGGGGAAGTCGAGGAAGTAACCATAGTGGTGTAATTGGTTGAAGAGATGTAGTGGACTCGTGTACGCTTCTTACCTCAAGTCTGGTACTCGTAGTTCAGGATTAGCCAAGTCAAAGCTGGCACTTCTGCAAGTGAAACCCCACCTCCCTTTACCTTCATACATGTGCATGAGTAGTATAGCTCCTATGTAAGTCTTGCTGAGTACGATTTTGTACTCACGTTTGCTTAATCTATGTTTTAGATGAACCACCGACCCCGATGGTGGCTTATAACCGAAGCTCGAACAATGAAGACTCAGACCAAGACCAAGCTAGTGTAGTCCCAGTCAGACGACTGGTTCCCTCATGGAGGGCTTGTTTTTAGATAAGGCTTCTCTAAGCCATTTGTTAAACTTGGCTGTACTCAGACCTACTTGCTTCCGCTTGTTTGTTGTAATGTTGGATCACATGCTTGTGATCTCTGTGTGCACTCTGTAAGAGTTATTAATAAAGATATATACTTTATAGAGAATTGCAATGATACCTGCTGTTCATACAAGGCATGCGTGCTGCGTGTATGTTTATAACATGCATGTCTTAGTATGGGTTTTCGAGACCTTAGTTGTGATCTGGCTGGCGGTCTTTTATACACCAAGTGGCCCTTAGATGTGCGCAGCTTGGGGCATCGCGATGCGATTGTTCAAGACTCTGTCTCGGCACACTTTGATGTATGATCGAGCCCGCCCTAGACCCCGACTAAGTGATCGGGCTGGAGTAAGTCTATGTATGGGTTATAATACAATCGATAATATGGTTGAGGCGACTTGTCTATGAGTATGGGAGTTCATCACCCATATCATTTAGACTTGTGTGCGGACGATGAGGACCCATTTCAGTTGATCATCCGGCCTGGATGGGATGCCCCTCTCGTTCGATGCTTTCCGAGAACGTTCTGTGCTTGGCCTTGTCTGCTTAGACAAGTGGGTACGGTTCTCGGCTCTCCATATGATTGTGTTGTAGCGAGGCTTGCATACGCTAACCCCGGGTCCCGACAGACTTGGTATCAGAGCAGGACTGACTGTAGGATTACCAGCCTTGGCCGAAGTCGAGTCTAGCCTTCTATAGTTATATAGTTACTCTGGGTATATAAGGGAACAACGTAAGGCTTCTTTTTCTCCTTACCCTCATCGATCTGAGTTCTGAGTCACCCTTACCTTTTCTACGGGAAGATAGGACTAGGCTCTCCTCTGTCTGATTAGAACATCTCGTTGTTTACTTCCTTATAGTCGTAGGAAAGTTGTGTCCGGTTTCCTAGCATTGTTGTAATGCTGATTTCTTACATCGTATTATGTAAGTGTTGTATCTACATTGAAAGAAAATTGTTTTCTTGCAATTACAGCCGTTATGCTGTCCGAATCATTCCAGGTTCCTTCAAAATTTGATGCATTTGCAAAATTCTTCCCTCCTTTTCGGTTGTCCTTTTAGAAGAACTTCTAGGTGGCATGCCCGACAGTTCCATAGAGTTTGATGTAGGTTTTCTTCTAGAAACCTATAGTGTTTCATTTGCAGCTTTTTCTCCCACTTTGGATGTCTTCTAGCAAGAAGAACCACACTAACCATCGTGTTGGGGTACTTTTCTACTCTGACATATCTGTTGTAGCCCCTAGTAAACCTTGGTCATCCTCTAGGAAGCTATCCAGAGATCCAAACCCTTAAACCTAGCCACCCGACAGATGTGTAGAGTTCATTGTAGATCTTGCCCCAGGAACCGCACCAATTTCTAGACGCCCATACAAAATGGCCCCACGTGAGTTAGCTGAGCTTAAAACCCAACTGGAAGCTTTGTTGGAGAAAGGCTTCATCCGCCCTAGCTCATCGCCATGGGGTTGCCCCGTTCTGTTCGTAACGAAGAAAGATGGAACAGAAAGGATGTGCGTAGACTATCGCCCGCTAAATTTAGCGACGATAAAGAACAAGTACCCACTGCCAGGATCAATGATCTTTATGATCAACATGCAGGATCCTCTGTCTTCTCCAAGATGGATTTGAGATTAGGTTATCACCAAATCAAGATCTGAAACGAGGACATTCCCAAAACGGCTTTTATTACTCGTTATGGTCTTTACGAGTACACCGTCATGTCCTTTGGTTTAACCAATGCCCCCGCCACTTTCTCACGCATGATGAATTCGATCTTCATGGAGTATTTGGACCAGTTCGTCGTGGTTTACCTCGATGACATCCTTATATACTCAAAGAACGAAGAAGAACATGTCGAACACTTAAGGCTGGTCTTGATGAAACTTAGAGAGCATCGCCTGTATGCTAAATTCTCCAAGTGTGAATTTTGGCTACCAGAAGTGACCTACTTAGGCCACGTGATTTCTGCAAAAGGCATTGCTGTGAATCCCGAGAGAGTTCAGGCCGTCCTTGACTGGACTCCACCTGAATCGGTTAAGCAAGTTAGGAGTTTTCTTGGCCTAGCCAGCTATTGTCGTCGCTTCGTCGAGAATTTTTCTAAAGTTGCAAAGCCTCTAACTGAACTCCTCAAGAAAGATAAGAAATTCCTATGGACTCCCAAGTGCGAGGAAAGCTTTCAAGAGCTAAAAAGAAGATTGACTTCTGCACCTGTACTTGCACCTCCAGACACCAAAAGGGATTTCGAAATCTATTGTGACGCATCACGGCAAGGGTTAGGATGCATACTTCTGCAAGATCGACATGTGGTAGCTTATGCTTCACGCCAGTTGCGGCCACATGAAGAAAACTATCCTACCCATGACCTTGAACTCGCTGCCGTAGTTCATGCCCTAACAACTTGGCGACATTACCTCCTTGGTAACCGTTGCGAGATTTATTCCTACCACCAAAGCCTCAAATACATTTTCACCCAGCCAGATCTTAATCTCAGGCAAAGACGCTGGATTGAGTTGATAAAAGATTACGACGTAGTAATTTCTTACACCCTAGGCAAAGCCAATGTCATGGCTGATGCACTAAGTCGTAAGTCGTATGGTAACAGCTTCATGTTACAACAGTATCAACCACTTCTTCATGAGGATTTTCGCAAGCTCAATCTTGAGATTGTTCCTCATGGCTATCTTTCTACCTTGGTGGCGAAACTAACTCTTGAGGATCAAATCATAGTTGCCCAAAGGCGTGCACGAGGTGTTCGCCGGATCAAGGAGAACATTGCCAGCGGAGTTGCTAAATGTTTCTCCACATATAGCAAAGAAACGGTATTCTTTGGAAATCGTTTGGTAGTACCTAAGAATAGGGAACTAAGGCAACTCATCCTCAAGGAAGCCCATGACACACCCCTCTCAATTCATCCTGGTAGCACAAAAATGTACCGAGATCTACGCCCGAGATTTTGGTGGACTAGGATGAAGAGAGACATTGCTCAATTTGTTGCCGAATGTGATGTTTGTCGTCGCATTAAGGCAGAACATCAAAGACCTGCTGGTACACTTCAACCTTTGTCTATTCCCGAGTGGAAATGGGACAAAGTCGGTATGGACTTCATCACCGGCTTTCCAAAAACCCAGAAAGGAAACAATGCCATCTTCGTTGTCATAGATAGGCTTTACAAAGTTGCTCACTTCCTTCCGGTTCGCGAGTCTATAACTGCTAGCCAGTTGGCAGACTTGTATGTCTCTAGAATTGTGTCTCTTCACGGTGTCCCTTTGGAAATCAATTCTGATCGTGGTAGCCTTTTCACCTCTAGATTTTGGGGAAGCTTCCAACGTGCTATGGGAACTCATCTCTCCTTTAGTACAGCTTTCCATCCTCAGTCTAGTGGTCAAGTCGAAAGGGTTAACCAAATTCTTGAAGACATGCTCAGAGCTTGTGTTATATCATTCGGAAAGAATTGGGAGAAGTCTCTTCCATTCGCCGAATTTGCTTATAACAATAGTTTTCAATCTAGTCTGAACATGGCTCCTTTTGAACTCCTTTATGGACGACGATGTCGAACACCTTTAAACTGGTCAGAAACCGGTGAAAGACAATTCTTTGGACCGGACATGATCAAGGAAGCAGAAGAGCAAGTTCGCATTGTTCGTGATCAATTGAAAGTAGCCCAGTCTCGTCAGAAAAGCTACTATGATCGTCATCATAGGCAAGAAAGCTACAATCTGGATGAGAAGGCTTACCTTCGGGTTACTCCTCTGAAGGGAACCCAACGTTTCGGTATCAAAGGCATGTTGGCCCCACGTTACATCGGACCTTTCCGCATTATTGCTAAACGTGGAGAAGTTTCCTACCAACTTGAACTACCTCCGCACCTCTCCCGAGTACATGATGTATTCCATGTGTCCCAACTCAGGCGTTGCTTCAAGGACCCAATCCGCGAAGTCGACCACGAAACGCTTGATCTCCAAGATGACCTTTCTTATCGAGAATACCCCGTTCGTATTCTTGATTCCGCAGAGCGTGTCAATCGTCATCAGAAGATTAGGTTTCTGAAAGTGCAATGGTCACACCACTCTGAGAGAGAAGCTACGTGGGAAAGAGAAGACCGTCTCAGTGCCGAGTACCCCTCCTTCCTCCCGCAGACTTCTGAATCTCGGGACGAGATTCTTTTGAGTGGGGGCGAGTTGTCACAACCCCAATTTAGGCAAGTGCTAGGGTTAGAGTTCCCTTTGCATCATGTGAAAAATTCAAAAAGAAAATAAAAAATGGGGAATAGAAAAGCCCTGAGAAATTAAATCAAATGGCAAGATAAAAATCTTTTTCCAAAAATCATTTGAATATTTGGAAAATTCCTATAAATGGTACTGATCATTTTAAAAATGAATTGGGATCAATCCCATGCTCATGGATATTTCTAATTTTCAAACAATGCCTTGGAAAATTAAATAAACCCCTATTTGAATTAAAGTTCAAATTATTTGAATTTTAAAAGTGCTCAAATTTTATAAGTGGCTAACTCTATATATATTGAGGCCACATAAAAAATTGAGCATTTTAGAAAATGTCTAGCTATATTTTTAGCTAGGACAAAACAATTGCAGAAAAGAAAACAGAAGAAAAGAAGAAAAAGGAAACTAACCTGGGGAGAAGCCCAACTTAAACCCCGCGGCCCAGCAGCAGCCCAGGCCCACCTCCCCTCTTGTCATCTACCTCCCCACGCCCCGAAGCTGCTCGGTGGAATGCATGCAGCATGCCACCGCGCCGCCGACGAGCTCCTCGCCACTTCCTGCTTCCCCCGTCCACGTC
Source organism: Bromus sterilis (assembly GCA_950022295.1). Taxonomy (NCBI): domain Eukaryota; kingdom Viridiplantae; phylum Streptophyta; class Magnoliopsida; order Poales; family Poaceae; genus Bromus; species Bromus sterilis. Next base: position 16,839,341 of record OX465596.1, read on the forward strand.
CCGGCGCCTGGACACGTCCTGAGACGTCGTGGACCACTTCCCCCTCTCCCTGTTCTCTCCCGTGTCCTCTCTCGCCGGATTCCATCGCCGCCCGAGCACTGTCATCGCCATGGCTCCGAGCAAGCGTGGCCAGTGACCTCCTCGGACCCCGACGTGATGTCCATCGTCTTGCGCATCGTCGACTACGCCAAGATACAAAAGGAATCGAGCCCATATGCCCCGTAGCCTCCGCCCCCTTCTTCGTCTTCGCCGCCGGCCGCCGGAAGCGGCAGTGAAATTGCGCCACCACCACAGCCTCCCCGCCCCTGTCGTCTGCTCCATCGCGCTCCTGGTGAGCCGCTGATCTTTTCCTCCCACCTATTTTAACCCCGCTCTTCCTCTAAGCCTGACCGCCATGGGAGCCGAGCTCCGTCGCCGCCATGGATGACCTTGAGCTCGACCCCGTGCGTCCCAGCCCAAACCCGTATGCCCACGATGCTTCTGGTGACCTCCTGATCACGTAGCACCAGCGCAGGCTCAATGTTATCGCTCGGTTCACCGAGTTCGACGTCGCTGCCCTTCTGCCTCCGCCAGACGTCGACGCCGACGAGGCTCCGGCCACCCCTTGGTCTCCCCGTGGGCACCAGAAGACGCGGACGAGCACGAGGAGCGTGCTGATGGTCTCCCCGTGCTCTCCCATGGCCGGAGACGCCGGCACCAGTGGACGCCGCCGTGCGGGATGCTCACCGGCGGCTAACCGCCGGCGGTCCGATTAGTTTAGGGGGCTAATCCCCTGTTAGTGACCCTTGGGTCACTGACTGGTGGGCCCTGGCCCCCCCTAACAACCCTGTTTAGTTTAAACTAAACCGGGTTAAACCCACTGCCACTGACACCCCGACCCCACCTGTCAGCTGACGCAATAAATTAGTTATGAATTTCCAGAAAATCAAAATGATTTAAAGAATTCCAAAAATTCCAGAAAATACCCTAAACTTTGGAAATTCATAATTAATTCATCCTAACTCCAAATATAGCAAATAATATATGAAAAATGATCAGGAGAAAATTATCTTTCCAAATATGCAACTTTCAACTTTGTTTGAGTTGATTTTAAAATGGGACTAGTAGCATATGTCATTTGATTTATTTGAAATTAATTCAAATTCAATTCAAATGATTTTGCAACTTGGACCATGGAATTATGCTACAATTCAACCACACTTCAGAGGCATATCTTATACAATTGAAGATGATTCAAATGATCAAACCATGTCACATGTAACTTGGTTAAATTTGAATTCAAATTGGAGTTTGAATTTGCAATTCAATTTGCAATATACTCCATTTAAATGGAATGCTCAACACATCAGTACCATGAACATCACCATTTCAATCTTATTCATGTGATTGTGCATTGTACATTATGTTGATCCTATGATTGTCGTGTTGCTGATAGAAGTGGAGCCGGACCTCGAGATCACCCCCTTCGTTGAAGACCCCGTGACTGAACCTCGTCAGCAAGGCAAGCAAACCCCCATTGATCATGCCGATAAAATCCCACTTCCCTCTCATGTCTCGCTTATGCATTGTTTAGGATGATCACCATGCTTCGTTTCTACCGCATAGATGAACCCATTCCTTTGCATGACCTATCATTTTGTCACAGTAGTAAGCAAACCACAATCCTAGCAAACGTAGGAGTTGATTGATATCATGTGGCCCCTGGAATGTTACTGCTTATTGCATGCTTAGTATGATACCATGTTGTTACTGTGATGTGAGTCGGGATGGGAATGATCATGTTGATGATGGTAGAAAAGTGTTGGTGAATCGACCCTAATACAAGGTGAACGATGAGAGGCTGTGTAGGAGTACACAGTGGGTTGTCTCGTTGAACACCGCCCTAGTACGAGTTCTTGTGTGGTGATCCAAGATGAAGAGTACAACCACACATTGGGCTCACTGACCCCTCTCGGCTTACTAACTCATCCCTTTCGATGTCCAGATGTCGCAGTAGTTCGGATTTCTGTAGGTATTGTGGCCTGGTAGCCAAGTGAGAGAACGGCTCATCCGAGACCGGCTTTCGCACCACGCACACATCGTCTGGGTCCACTTCGGTAAACCGGCCGGGTTCACGATAGTGCCAGACAACCCAGATAGGCGGCTTTCATGGACTAGATCGGCTATGAGGTAACGGTTGTGGTGGCATCCTCGCTGTCATCTCTTGAACGGTGACACGCAAAAGGCGGTAACTGATGGCACGTGTGTGTAGCGGTACACCCTTGCAAGGTTAACAAAACTATTCGAATAGCCGCGTCCGCGGTTATGGACTGCTTGGAAAGCTTAGCTTGATTATTAGACAACTTGAACTGGATACTTCTAAAATACACCAAGATAAGTGTGAGTGCTATGGTGTGCTCCTCGTGGGGAAGTCGAGGAAGTAACCATAGTGGTGTAATTGGTTGAAGAGATGTAGTGGACTCGTGTACGCTTCTTACCTCAAGTCTGGTACTCGTAGTTCAGGATTAGCCAAGTCAAAGCTGGCACTTCTGCAAGTGAAACCCCACCTCCCTTTACCTTCATACATGTGCATGAGTAGTATAGCTCCTATGTAAGTCTTGCTGAGTACGATTTTGTACTCACGTTTGCTTAATCTATGTTTTAGATGAACCACCGACCCCGATGGTGGCTTATAACCGAAGCTCGAACAATGAAGACTCAGACCAAGACCAAGCTAGTGTAGTCCCAGTCAGACGACTGGTTCCCTCGTGGAGGGCTTGTTTTTAGATAAGGCTTCTCTAAGCCACTTGTTAAACTTGTCTGTACTCAGACCTACTTGCTTCCGCTTGTTTGTTGTAATGTTGGATCACATGCTTGTGATCTCTGTGTGCACTCTGTAAGAGTTATTAATAAAGATATATACTTTATAGAGAATGGCAATGATACCTGCTGTTCATACAAGGCATGCGTGCTGCGTGTATGTTTATAACATGCATGTCTTAGTATGGGTTTTCGAGACCTTAGTTGTGATCTGGCTGGCGGTCTTTTATACACCAAGTGGCCCTTAGATGTGCGCAGCTTGGGGCATCGCGATGCGATTGTTCGAGACTCTGTCTCGGCACACTTTGATGTATGATCGAGCCCGCCCTAGACCCCGACTAAGTGATTGGGCTGGAGTAAGTCTATGTAAGGGTTATAATACAATCGATAGTATGGTTGAGGCGACTTGTCTATGAGTATGGGAGTTCATCACCCATATCATTTAGACTTGTGTGCGGACGATGAGGACCCATTTCAGTTGATCATCCGGCCTGGATGGGATGCCCCTCTTGTTCGATGCTTTCCGAGAACGTTCTGTGCTTGGCCTTGTCTGCTTAGACAAGTTGGTACGGTTCTCGGCTCTCCATATGATTGTGTTGTAGCGAGGCTTGCATACGCTAACCCCAGGTCCCGACATTCTTCTTCTGCGATGCGGTATGTCTGCGAGTGGTCTTCAGAGCGGGGGTGAAACCTTGGGTCGAGCTCGATTCCGTCGTTGATCGAGTAGTTCCGGATCATCTTTGAGAACTCGTCCGGTCTTTGGTCGGGGTCATAGTATTCACCGGGGCGGGTGTCAGAGTCCCTGTCGCGGGCCGCGGCGGGTGCTTGAGTGGCGGTGGGGTTTGCTGTGGCATGTGATGGTTGCTCGAGCGAAACTTCAATGTGAACTTTCTGCATCTGATCTGGCGCTATAGCTGGTCTCGCAGCTGCGACTTGAGTTCGTCTTCTGGGTCGTCGATTCCTTCTTTGGCGGGTGCGACTTTGGTAGTCGCCGAAAAATTGATCTTGGCCCAGTTGCTGGCCGAGCGAGCTTTGTGGCGCGATGGAGAGACTTGCGATGAATTTGAGCTCTTTGAGTGGGTTGGATCTTGCTCGAACTGCTGAGTTGCTGGTTGCTGATGACGGAACCTCCGAGATCGTGATTCCAACTTGCGTCTTCCCCACGGTCGGTGCCAATTGACAAGGATCAGCCTCGGCAAATCCCATGGTTAGGAACCCTGGGTTTAGATTGTAGAGAGAAGGTGCAGGTTGGCGATACTCGTCGGCTAACAGGAGACATGGATTTACCTAGGTTCAAGGCCCTTTATCGGTGAAACCCCTACTTCCTGCTCTTTTGTATTATGTTGGAGGAGATTACAGTGGCGGTCAAGGCGAGATCGCTCGGGACCAGAGGTGTTGCTATGAGATTGGATGCCCTAGACGTCCCCTCTCCCAGCCTTTATATACTAGGCTGGGTCGCATGGAGTCCATCTAGGTTTACAGAAGAAATTGCCTAATCTAGTTTTAGTCTTGGACGCCAAGTCGCAGCTTCCATAATTGCCAAGGACTCCTACGTCGATGCTTTGAGTTGGCCAGTCGTGGGCTAGTCGAAGCTTCCAGTGGGCCTTTCGTCTTGACACGCACCAGGTACCCTCATCTTTAGGAGTCGTGGGGACACCCCCTCGTCAGCGGGCCACTAGGACCACTCCCAGCAATGTCCTCGTCAAAACCATCATCTTTGCGCACAGAAGGGGGAGGTGGCGGGGGAGGGCTACGCACCTGACGCGGGAGCGCCCTCAACCCAAACCTTGATGCGATACGCCTTGACATCCTGGATGTAAAACACAGACCCATGAACCAAAGTCGGATCCTTAAACCACGCAGACACCCGGACAGGCCCCCGGCGGAGCAGTGATTCTTCATCAACAGCAATAGGTTCGCCCACCAACTCAGAGAAGGCCAAGATGCCAGGAACATAACGAAGCCCGGGAGGAATATCTTCCAGCAAAATCCACACCTCAACTAGCAGCCACAAGAGCAATCCACATCCACTGCTTCCTTGACAGAGATAACCAACTGATGAATCGGGAGAGTAAAATATGCACTTTTAGACACCATCCTGAGGCTCTCATTTGAAGGAAACACAACACCGAAATCAGATGCCGAGATCCTATCCAATTGCCAGTCCTAATTCTTAGCAAACAATTTACGAAGTTCCTCCGCAATACAATCAAGCGAGACATTCTCATCATCCACAGAGATTTCCACCGCTTTCTGGACTCTGGGGGTGGCCACCACCACGCCCCGACCCCTTTCCATGCCATAGAATTCACAACCTGGGAGACCACGACCAAAGTGTTTAATCACCGGAGGAGTGTAGCACGAGGGGCACTCAGCAATAAGATAGCCATCCTGCCGGCAAATCAAACAGAAAGGCGGCGCCTTGCGTTGATACAGAAAGTGGGGCGGTGACATGCAAAGCAGACAAGAGGTCCGGCCGGGCCTTTGCCAGAAGGCGGCAGAGGAGCACCAGACGCAGGCGCACCCGCAGATAAACCCAATGGGTGGGGCAACTAACCATCTCCAATAATAGATGTCGAAGGGCCGTCGCGATCCTGGTACACACGCTTGTTGTAGTTGTTGTAGGAGTTGCCCGACTGCCGAAACCCGAAGCGACCAGAGCCTTGGAAGCCCGGTGGCCCGCCACCCCGCAGCGGACCACCCCCACCATGTCCACCGGGAGGGGGGCAACGACCGAGGATGAGCCCGAACCTCCGCCAACCTCCCCAGATCGCCGCCTCCCAAGCATCCAACCCAGCCAGCGATAGACCAGATCCGCCCTCAGGACCATTATCCTTGGCCTCCGCCGCCACCCTCGCCGCCTCCTTGCGCCTCATTTCCTCTGCAACCCAAGGAGGAGTCGAAGCCCACTCCTCGTAGGCTTTGGACGTTGCCTCTCTGGCGGCCTTGTCTTTCTCGAGGAGAGCATGAAGGGCAGCCTCCACGGCGGCGCCATCCGTCTCCCCCGGCGGCGGACCCCCACCAGATCCAGATCCAGCTGTAGAGATTAGGGGATCCTCCGCACCACCACGGTCCGAAGAGGACGGTCGCGAGCTCTACATAGCAACCACAAAAGCAAAGGGGACGGAGAGGGGAGGGGGAGCAGGGACACGAACGATGCAGTGAGGAGGGTGGGGAAAGAACAGCGAGCGCCGCAAGTCGTGAGAAGCAGCAGGAAACCCTAGGGAAATGTCATTGCAGCCTCGACGGAGCTAGATATATCCACGCAGAGCAGGCCGGTGCGGGCCAGGGGCCACAATAGGCCGAGCAGGGACAACAGGGGAAGAAGGGCCCAAGGAAACCCTATGACGAGGGGGTGATCCCACGACTCCTCTACGTGAGGGTACCTGGTGCGTGTCATGGCTGGCGGCCCACCAGAGGCCCACTCGTGGACACCGACATGATGGAATAAGACATGAAGCCGAAGACTTGAGGCGCAAGACAAGGACTCCTACTTGTAGTTGACTAGGACTCTTGTAAACCCTACCTGGCTATCTATATAAAGCGAGGTAGGGCACCTCTCTAGAAAACCAACAACTCATCTCCACCCCCACGCATAGGACTAGACAAATCTCTCTCCACCAAAGCCCTCACGACACCTCTGTACATCATCATCAATACAAGATCATAAAAGCATCATGTAGGGTTTTCCCTCGGGGGGCCTGAAGCTGGGTAAATCGTGCCCCATGTGTCGCTTGTCCGCTGTCCGAGGAAGCAATACGCAATCTGTAAACCCTAGCCTTGTGCGCACTAGCCTTGGCTCCCCTGTAATCGCCATCTCCAATCAATAACATCGAGCAGGAATGTATCCTCCTGTTAGCCGACGAGCTATCGTCCAACCTGTGCCTCTCATGACTAACCCAGGGTCCCTGACCATGGGATTTGCCGGGGTACATCCCTGTCAATTGACGCCGTCTGTGGGAACTACACATGTTGGAGTCGTGATCTCGGCGGCCCCGTCTCCAGCAAGTCACAACTCAAGGGCTTTTTCAACAACTACATCAAGATCTACATCAAGCTCACGGAGAAAACAAGAAAATTTTCGAGCGCGCCACTCGAATTTCGACATCAACAAAAGCGCTGACGCGCAGCCTACAGGACAAAAAAACGTCTGTGTTGCGGGCACTCGCGACGGCGACTCGGAGCTCATCTCGACGATCCCTTCGGTGAAAAGATGCGAAATCCAATTTTCGAAAATCTGTGAAATTTCAGCGAATTCCAACGGATGGATCTCCGTCGGAGACCCGCGCACTGAAGCACTCTCGAAATTTGACGGAACTCCGCGCGACTCCAGCAAATAAATTCCTGACATTAGCTCAGACATCAACTTGAAGATCCCTCCGGTGAAAGCATGCGGGATTCCATCCCTCATCAGCACAAAAACTTTCAGAAAATTCCAATGGTTAGATCTCCGTCAGCGGCTCTCGCACTGCAACGCATTTTTGGATCTACGTGAGATCGCGAATTTTCAATCGCGAATTCGGGTCCAATCTTGACCCACAAGGATTATACTCCAACTCGACATGCCATGGATGACTTGTCAAGGTTTCTACATCGACTCGCGCTTCTACAACGACATCACACAACGAGCAATCGAAGGACCCCGCCCGACGCGTCGAGTCCTTCTCGGTCACTCGTCGCACCGTCGACTCCAAGCACACAAATCATCCTGCGCCGAGCTCGTTTGTATGGGCTCTCCCGTACCGAGCTCCATCGCACAGGAATCGCCGCGTCGAGTCCTCTCATCACTCGCCGGATAAATTCATTACAACGACTTCGCTGCGCAACTCCGCCGCCTCAACACTCGGGGGCTGAACATCGCAATCACCGTCACATCGACTCCGTTCTCGCCTCGTCGACTGCTCATCTTCGACATCCTCCTCCGCGTCGATCCTACAGCTAAGTTTTCTTTACATTCTTATGCTATGATTCCAAAACCTTTATACATTCTCGATCAGTCGCCAAAGATGACTACGCAGTCACACACAAACATCTGAGGGCTACAAAATCATTCTTTGGATCATGCTCAGTTTTATATGTTGTTTATTCGCGTTCGTCAAAATAGTGAGGCTGGGTACCAAAAGGCCGCTCTTGTCTCCGAGTTCAACAAGTCTGGCATCGCGTCCCTGTTACCCGGCAGGAGTTTGCTGCTGGAGGGCCTACTCACAAAAAGACACGCTTAAATCGTATATGCAGCTACATTTTCCACTCGACAAAAGTGCAATGTCTACAAATCACGTACCTTAGAATTGTTTTTCGCACAAGTACACCTTAATACAGTTACACCTTTTTCTCCTTCTCAGGAGATGCTCGGGGGCTGGGCACCCTCATGACGCGGCGACGCCAACCTCCTCGTCCACGACTGATCCCTACAACAACTCACGCCTACGACGCAAGGCCCGAGTCGAGCACTCCCTCGGATGAAAATTACTCCACGACGAAGAATTCTTGAGTCTATGCTCGACTGCAAGCAGTCGAACATAGCCTCGGGGGCTACTCCCATCGGGAGCGCTGACGCGCACCCGACGAGCACTACTCGCGCATCCGACAAGAATGAAGGGGTTAGCTTAAAAATAACTTGACCCTATGCGCGACTCTACGAGTCGCACATAGCCTCTGGGGCTACTCCCATCGGGAGCGCTGACGCGCACCCGACGACCGCTCGACTGGGCAACTTCTCCCCACCCGACGATGAAACAAGAAGACAAACCGGACTGCAATTTCGATGCTTCATCCAAATACTCCCATCGGGAGCGTACTCACGACATCTTCGACTGCTCATCAGCAAATGATCGACATGCACTGCGGCGGCTACTGCAGATTCGAGTCCCCCAGGCACTCGGGGGCTACTGACGAGGGGGCGACCCCACGACTCCTCTACGTGAGGGTACCTGGTGCGTGTCATGGCTGGCGGCCCACCAGAGGCCCACTCGTGGACACCGACATGATGGAATAAGACATGAAGCCGAAGACTTGAGTCGCAAGACAAGGACTCCTACTTGTAGTTGACTAGGACTCTTGTAAACCCTACCTGGCTATCTATATAAAGCGAGGTAGGGGCACCTCTCTAGACAACCAACAACTCATCTCCACCCCCACGCATAGGACTAGACAAATCTCTCTCCACCAAAGCCCTCACGGCACCTCTGTACATCATCATCAATACAAGATCAGACAAGCAGCGTGTAGGGTTTTCCCTCCGGGGGCCTGAAGCTGGGTAAATCGTGCCCCATGTGTCGCTTGTCCGCCGTCCGAGGAAGCAATACGCAATCTGTAAACCCTAGCCTTGTGCGCACTAGCCTTGGCTCCCCTGTAATCGCCATCTCCAATCAATAACATCGAGCAGGAACGTATCCTCCTGTTAGCCGACGAGCTATCGTCCAACCTGTGCCTCTCATGACTAACCCAGGGTCCCTAACCATGGGATTTGCCGGGGTACATCCCCGTCACCCTACGACCCAACAGCGAAGGGAACTCAGCAGATAAAAAGGAAAACGAACTACGAACATCAGGAGGCAGAACCGGCCCACAAGATGCCCCAACAGGCCCACGGCCCACCAAGGCCACAGACCCGCCCTTTAGGGTTTCCCGAGCCTCCGCCGCCCTCACCCCAAGTCTCCTCAAGTCCAACAACGCCGGAGAAGGTGTGGAGGACAACAGAGAAGCGAGCAGCTCAGGGCATGCCCCAAGGATACCGGCCAAGGGAGATCACGGGGGGGGGGGGGGGGCAGTCCGAGAAACACGACGGCGAACCACCTTCCAGCCCGGCTCCGTAGGACCCCACGACAAGGACGACCAGTGGGAACGACCCCCAGGAGCAAATCTCCGGCCAGGTTCCACCGCGGCAATGGCCACCGGCACCCCACCATCAAGATCCACGGCCCCATCATCATCCGAATCATAGACATCACCATCCAGAGCCCAAAACATGTTCTGGCGGTGCCCCGACACCACCACATCAGAGCAATCCGGCATAACAACCCCACTTCCGACATCCACGCACACATGATAAGGAGGAGGAGACAGGGGCAGCCCCGCCGTCGTGCACTTGGACGGCGAGGAGAAGAGGGGGAGGGGAGGAGCAGAGCCCGAAAGAAGACACGAGGGAGAAAACGGCGAGGCTCGCCGGCACACCGAGCCGGGAGCACGGGGCAAGAGAGGGAGCGGGGGGAGAGAGAGAAGAGAGCCATCCTTCTTCGTTCATGTGCCAGTGGCCAAGAATATTTTTTTCAAGTTTTGTAGTTGATGAGTATCCTTCCCACATTATAAGGACGACCATGAGGGTTGGTCGTATTCTTCCACAAGAAACATCCAAAGTCCAAGTAATTGAGGAAGGGGTAAGAGCCTCTCTTGTAGATTCTCCACAAAGGAAGTCATCATCTCCACAAAAAGTGCAAGATGCTTCGGGAGTACAAGCACCTATCCAAGAACAAGCCCCGCATACTATAGAGCAAGATCAAGGGCAAGTTCAACCAAATGGTGATGAGCCAAAAATTGACGCCCAAGATCAAGGTCAAGATGATGTTCAACATCAAGTGCAAGTAGATGCTTCGCTAAAAAGGAAATCATAATGTCATTGGCACCAAATGGATTTTCAAGAACAAGCAAGATGAGCATGGACAAGTCACTCGTAACAAGGCAAGGTTAGTGGCACAAGGATTTAACCAAATCAAAGGTTTGGATTTTGGTGAAACCTTTGCCCCTGTTGCCCGTCTTGAGTCCATATGTATCTTTCTTGCATTTGCCTCTCATCATGATTTCAAGTTATATCAAATGGATGTTAAGAATGCATTTCTAAATGGTCCTTTGAGTGAATTGGTTTATGTCAAACCGGTTTCTAAGACCCCACTCACGTTTGTCAACTTCATAAGGCACTCTACGGTCTTAAGCAAGCACCTCATGCTTGGTATGACCACTTTACGACGTTTGAGATCGGGTTGATAGACCCCACCCTCTTTACTAAGAGGGTAAACGAAGACTTGTTTGTTTGCCAAATATATGTTGATGAAATTATCTTTGGTTCTACTAATCATGCTTGCAATGTTGAGTTTCAAGATCTTATGACCAAGGAGTTTGCCATGTCTATGATGGGTGAGTTGAAGTTCTTCCTTGGATTTTAAGTCAAGAAATTAAGGGGAGAAATCTTCATCAACCAAGCAAATTATATTCAAGACATGCTCAAGCGCTTCAGGTTAGATGATGGCAAGCATATGAAGACTCCAATGCCAACTAATGGACAACTTGATCTTGATCCCAATGGTAAAGATGTGGATCAAAAGGTATACCTCCCTATGATCGGTTCTTTGCTTTACCTTTGTGCATCTTGGTCGGGTATTATGTTAAGGTGTGTGTATGTGTGCAAGATTTCAATCTGCTCCTAAGGAGAGCCATTTCACGTCGGTGAAAAGAATCCTACGATATTTGGTTTATACCCCAAACTTAGGCCTTTGGTATCCCAAAGTTTCATCATTCAAGTTGGTTGGATATTCACATTCGGATTGGGTCTGTAACAAGGTGGACCGCAAGTCTACATTTGGTTCATGTCAATTCTAAGGGAGATCCTTGGTGAGTTGGTCATCCAAGAAGCAAAATTGTGTCTCCTAATAACCGCCGAAGCCGAGTACATTACAACCGAAAGTTGTTGTGCTCAACTATTGTGGATGAGGCAAACTTTGATGGATTATGGTGTAAAATGTGACAAAATGTCTCTATTGTGTGATAATGAAAGTGCAATCAATATTGTGGATAATCCCGTGTAACATAGCCGAACCAAGCATATTGATATTCATCATCATTTTATTTGGGATCATGTAGCACGAGAAGACAATGAGATCTTTCATGTGTGCACCGAGAAACAACTTGCGGATATTTTCGTGAAACCACTTGATGAAGCAAGGTTTCGTGAGTTAAGGCATGAGCTAAATATCGTGGATCTTAGTAACATGGGTTGACTATCTTGCATACACACACTAGCTTAGCTATATCTTGTTTAGATGTAGGCACATAAGTAGGGGGAGTGGAATTCAATCAATGATTCTCACATACCCTTACTAGTGCATAAAAAGAACAAATCTTTCACATTCGCCATTGAAAGATGGTACTTGTGCTTTAAAGGTGAGTAGTGGTATTGGGCCCAAGGTTCATCTCTTCGCGGCGCCAAACCACATACACTCAAACATGCATGGTGGCATCGGTCACCGCCTTTTTCCGCTTCTTTGCGTTTTTCTTTTTTCAGGTTGTTAGACCCTTGTGTCCCCAGGCTAGGATTTGTTTTAATCTTGCACTTGCTTTGTTCTTTTTTGGGTTGGTAGACCCTTGTATCCCCAGGCTAGGATTTGTTTTAATCTTGCACTCTCGTTTGTTACTCTCGTGGTTTTTGTGAAAGTGAGTGTTTTGATCTCTTCGTAAACCCCAGCTAGACCATCATATTCCACTCTCATCCCATAAGACATGCTAACATTCTATATATGCAAATGCTCTTCAAATATATCTTTCAAGTAGGGTAGGACTTCTTGTTGCGATGGGACTCAAGGGGATTTGAGGTCTCAATCACTAAAGGTACGGCAAGGGTGCTATGTGCAACCCAACCGGACCCTTGCTGACAGAAGACTTTGAAAAATCCATGAGTACCCCGTGCCCACGGGCCTTGTGCCGTGCACACGAGACCCCCGTGCCCACAGTACACACCCCGTGCACATGGGATTTCAGTTATGTGTGACTTAAAGGGCGGGGAGGGCGGGGATGGGTTCCCCACTTCCACCCAACTCCCCACCACGCCCCTGGTCGTCGCTGCCATCGCCTCTTCGTTCTCCACGCCGGATCCGGCCGACCGAACACTTCCCCCGCTTGCCGACACCTTACAACAAAATTGTAATCACCTAGGAGTTAGGATTAATAAAGCTCAGTGATTCACAAAAAAAACATTTTGCTCTTTTCGTCCTAACATATCGGCGTAGGTTTTGTGATACGGTTTGGAGATGTTGGCATGAAGCTTGTCCTATATAGATGGCTTCGAACTTTTATTTTCATAAGCTGGTTTGTTTGATACTATCAATAATCAGTAATATATGGTTATGTGCATCACTCCATGCAAAAGCCAAAGGAAGGGGGTTCCCTTTTTTAACTACCAAATGTAAATCTTCTTGGCACAATGTTTTAAGTCAAAAAAAAATCATTTCCTCAAAATAAGACGAGGGGGTTCCCTCACACGGCTCCTCCTTGTCTAGGTGAAAGCATAATAATCAAGCGCCCACTGAAACAGGGCGGAACCGAAAGGAGAAATGACATGTTAGGCCAGGTCGAGAATGCGTTTTAAAACCGTGCCTGCCGGCCTGAGAAATGTCAACAGAAGGACTTTAGGGTGTGGAGTCGATCGGGCAACCGATGGACCATGCACATATATCATTTTACAACACGCTAGTAGCAACAACGAAACCAGATAATCCAAGAACCTTTGCACCATGCGTACCACTCGTGACCCATTTTTAATCCAATCCCCTTGTGAAACGCATAGACAGTACTAGTAGTTAGCACTATAATAAGGCGACGAGATCACCAACAGATCGTACGTACAATTCGTCGGGCGACCTTAACAATTTGCTCAAAGGACGACCTTGCTTCGCCATTGGCCCCAACGATCGCAGCCGCCGTATGCCTTGTTGTGTGGACAAGTTTTCTCTGCTCACTAACTAATGGCAAGTAGACTAGCAGTATAAATCTTGGTTGGTTAGTTGGCCAGCTCCACTGGTCCAGTATATAGTACAGCCTTTTCTCTGCAAGTGAAGAGAGGCTAGGGTTGGGCCCGATGTCGATCGATCTGCGAACGGATTGGTTCCGGGGTTCTTTAGCAAAAGAAAGGGTTTTTCTTTTCTGATTTCATATAAAGAAATCATAGAGATCGAATGATTGGTTCCGCGCCATCCGGAGACTGGATTGCATCTCGTGCTGATAGTAAATTCGGAGCTACCCTTTATAGATCATGGTACTACTATCTAAACAAATTGGGTTTTGTCCCCGGCAGCGGCAGGATTCTTGCCGATTTCGCGTGCCCATGTTGTCGAGTGCGAGTGCCTTCTTATATATACCATATCAAGTTGCAGCTCAGTTATTTTCTATTATGCTCACCATGTGAACTTGCTGCCGACATTGGGGTTTCAAAACTACTTCACAGCCGATCTTCTATGCACGATGCATGCACGATTGACCATCTAATGGAGGTCCTGCACTTAGTTCCACAATTCGATGGATGGATGGTTACCATCGTCCAGAAATCGTGCATGAACTGTCGTGTGCATAGCAGCTCTTTTGACATCTATTATCTGAAGTTCTGAACCTCTATATGCTGGTATGCATTGATGTATATATCGGACATATGAATACCTAACTGAAGTTGCCACAGACAGAAGTATACTATATGTACGTGAGAAAGAACATGCCAAAGATACTTGGCTTAGCACAAGACACCAAATAGCGACGGGAGTTGGTGTGTCGAGGTACGAAAACTGAATGTGAAATGAATCAATCAAGGGAACTTGTCAACTTGTTCAATCTGAACTGGATCCCTTGCGAAGTGGCTCGTCACCTACTGAATCGCTAGTAGTTGGCACGGCCTAAAACAATGGTCATATGGGGCAATTTGTTGCTAAAAGGTTATCTAAAAGGGCACAACATTTGATAAGTACTCCGTACCATATTATCCTGAAACCTGGAGTCCTATGATACACAATGAGCACCGACGATAAATGCCTAGGTAACGGTTGATGCGGCCTAAAACAATGATCATATGGGGCAATTTGTTGCTAAAGAAGTTCATCTGCGGAATAATAATAAGGGCACAGCATCGGAGGAGTACCATGTTCTCTATCATGAGTCCTATGAGGCTATGATCACATGATCACTTGCGATAAACGCCTAGATAACGGTCTCAACTAGCGCTTTTTGCAAATGTATTAAACTGTTGTGGTCACAGAGCTAAGTCGTTTAAAACTAGTGCCAGCACGCCACTGTATTTTGTATTGCACAGCTGCCAGGGCCGGCGAACCGACGTACACAGGACGACTACCTTAATTGTAGACCAATGGAATAGATATAATTCGACAACACAACAAAACCGGGGAGCTGGATCACAGGGTCAGTGAGCCAACAATTGCCATTGGCCCATGGGCGGTTAGGTTAGCATATCCTGGATCAAGTGGCAATTCTATACGCCAAAATAGAAGTTCCAATGGAGAGGGTAGGCTGCTAAAGTTTCACATACGTGGCTCACTCCACCAACACACCTACACTCCATTATAAGGCCGGCTATGGCAGCTTAACCATGGGCAAACAGGACACTCTTTTGAGATGTAAGTAACCGGCAAGACCAGGCAGCCACAGAGCAAACTGCCGCCTAGGAATCTAGGTCGGGAAGAGGGAAGAGGGAGAAAGAAGAAGACGACATGGCGCGGTATTGTTTCGGCTCATGTCCTTCTCGATCGAGCGCCTGCATCGTCTGATGAGATGTGAGCCGAACCAATATCACTCATGTATTCTTCCTTCAAAGAAGTCCTGCCTAGCTATAGAGATCCTTTTGACAGAGGGGGATTGGTAAGTGATCTGATACTGCATGATAACAAGCTAGGTAAGGAAGGAGGTGGGTCTAGGATTTCTAACACTAGAGGAACTGTTTTCATATTACTCTACTTTTTAGAAAGCTACTACTTCAAACATTTGTTTGTTGAGGTGATTATCCAAAATTGACCAGATTTACTCGTTTCCTTCAGGTCTACCTATGGCTAGGGAACTATAGTAAAGTGGCTAAGAGCCATGTAAGCATTTGTGGTTAGGGACTAATAGCTTTATAAGCATTTGCGGTATGATTTCTCTCTTTGACCTTGAAAAAACAGTAGGCACATTTGTGCTCTGCAAGAATGATATAAGCTATACATGAACCCGCGGAAAAGATATAACTGTTAGAACTTGTCACAGTATCTATATTGTATATATGCCGACAGTTTCTGGCACCATGCTCTTTCTTCTATGGAAGGAGCTAGAAAATTATTACTTGCAAGGCACTTGCATTTTTTGTATGGCTAAGTTGGTTTGGGGTGTTAAATATTAAGCATTGATGTCCTGATAAAACATCAAAATAATAATTCTACAAGATATTAATGAACTTAATTTGATTGGTTTATTATATCAAAAATAGTTTTGTTACCCACATCCTCCATGAGATCCATGAACTTTATCAAGTTTGGATTGCTTACCGCATGTACCACATGGTGAGCTCCATGAACTGTATAGGAAAAGGTCCTTGCAAACCAAATCTTCAGTAGCATAGAATATCTGGATATAAATTGGATCTAGGCATACTCTAATAACAACGAGAATCCTCTCTCAGGACTCAGATTGTCAACCTCTTTGAGATATCAAAGGTCCTATTTGGGACAAATGAAGAATTTCCATAGGAAAGACAATCATAATGTGCCATTCAACATGAGAACAGCTTACAGGATTCCTTCAATGTCGCCATGGAATCGGCTATACCATAGAAGTTTTTGGAGGAGAGCAAAGCATGGGGTCTTTCTTCTTGTTATGCCAACAATCCCTGTGATTTATCTATGTCAACAACACAATGATTTCTATGGTTTTCCTATTTTTAAGCTCTTAAATTCCCTTGGCAAATAAGGCCTAAACAATAGCAGAGACATATGTTGCAGCTAAGTTAATTGGAGGATGTCGATTCGGCAGGGTCGTCATATCTAGGAAAGTGTCATCTGTGAAGTTTAGCTGTTTGTATGTGCTTGCTCTGATCCAGGGACACATTGTCAAGCTTGCTACCTGGGATGCCGTTTTGGACCCTAGTGGGGCTTAACACAAATGCCCCGTGCTGCACAACAGCCAAGCTCTGGATGGTCTAGCCAGGTAAGCTATCAGGGGGGAAAGAATATGCACTTGTCACCCAGATCTCCATGTGCTGTGCAAACCTTTTTGTCCCGTCACCAGTTTGTCTGTTCATCCGACAGTGACTCGCCCAGCCTTGAGCCGCCGTGTCCATGCGCACCAAACGTTAGGCTATACACTCTTCAGAAGTCAGAACCAAGCTTATGTTAGACCACGACGTGAGTTTCGGGATGCCTATCCGTACACGCTATTGGTTTGCTTATCGGTGGCGTGGTGCACATGCATGCAGTTTGGTGCTTGTGCACCTGTCAGGCTACGTCTTTTTCTGATTTTTCATATGCATTATGAAAGGGATTCCAGGTAGATATGTAGCCATCGGCAATTGAAATATCCGGCCTAGCCCTACTTATACGCCAGCATGCTTGCCTCCACATGTATGACGATGCATTGTCCTCGCCTGACTGATGCAACAGATGGGCCATTCGTGCGCTGCCACGCGGGACTTCTGCAAAGCTACCGTGAGAAAAGTTTTACAGAGTAACTCTTTTATGCTAACAAACAACAGATGACCAACGCTAGCACGAAACCACATAAACTAACCTAACCAAACAAAAAACATAAGACAAGTAGATAACGTACTTATATGCGGGTGTAGGATATTGCACTCGTACGTATACTCACTTCCTGGGTTGTAGCAGATAGTTCCGTCTCTTTGACCATTGAAGATCGTGGAAGCATTCAGCAGCTTCAAAAATCAGAACAAATCTAGAACTATCAACCCAGCAATTCCCAGCTTTCAAATGAAATATAGCAGAATCAAACAAAAAAGAATCTGGCATGCAACAGGAGAGCACCAACTTTCATCCAGCAACTTCAAATTTACAACTGCTAGAAACGAGTTGATAGCATCAGATGGTTCAGACCCCTCGAAGGCAGCAGCACCAAGCCGGCTATCGTGGTTCGTGGGGGACACTGAAACTGCATTTGGTTAGCATTTGATCTATGGCGTACAACTGCACGTCCCATTTTAGAAGTGACTGGGAAGCAATGTCCTTACTGTAGGTTACACAAATTTTACCAAAGAGCGTCCCATAACCAATCTGCCATGTTGCCCAATTGGCGGTACACCTTGTTGCAATTGCTGAGAGGGCAATAAGGCAGACCAGCAAGGTCAGGAGTCAGGACATCTAACAACAGGTATGGCGTCATTATGCCCATACTTTGGATGCAGCATCAGCAGCAGGAGGCGAGAGGACATCCAATGACCTTCATTGTCCAAGTAAACCCACAATGTTGCCACAGTTATCAAGTCATGTAACTTCACGCTGTTTCGATGAAAAACTGAAACGAATTTCCAATTGTAATTTTCCAACCAAGCATTCCATCTTCAAGTGTAAACGCTCCATAAAATAATCAATAACATAGCTTGAATCTCTTTAGTGAAATGCTTATAAATTGATCTTAACAATATGGAGAAAGCCTCCCCTGTACAGTCTGCCTTTTCTTTCTGCTTGCACAGTACATACAGTAAGCCTCAGGAGCATGCTCCTCCTGAGCTGCAAATCAAAGCAGAGACCTCACAACAAGCACACAATCACACTCACCAACTTTCCTCACCAAGGGATGCAAAAGGCGAACTGGTTCCAGAAATTGCAATAAATGGATGCACCTCTTTTCACACCAAGAAGGCAATTAGATGCACATAGTGCCATCATCAGCGGTGTCAAATATGAACAAGGAAAAAAATAAACTTGATTTCATGTTGCCCTGTCAAAAATAGAAGCAGCCCACATCCTTGCTGATTTTCAAAGAGTGATACTCATTGTAGTTCAAATACCCCCAGAAACGAGAAAGACCAAGCTCCTCATACTTTGAAGACTTTGAATGCAAAATATACAAATCCTTCATGTTACTCTCAAACCTCGTTTTAATTGCATCCACCTATGCAGAAAGACAAAGAAGCTCTCAAATTTCGTACCATTATATTACCAAAAAGGACATGTATATCAAACATATTAGCAGGTGCTACATAGAGCTAGGTAAGATTTGAAGAAAATGGGAACCATCAATAGTGCTCCATCAAATTACAAGGCGCGCGTGCTGGTGTTTTGGGCGCCTGCTGGAGCGCTACCTGCGGCGTGCCAAAATATAGCGTGTCTGCTAAAGCAAAACCAGTACACCGCGCGCTAAAACGGTATTTTGGCGCTGTAAAAAAATTAGCGCGCGGCGCTACTGCGCGTCTGTTGGGGATGCTCTAAGAACAGATATTTAGCAGATCACAGCAACTGCTGATAGAACAAACCAACAAATATATTAACAACTGTTCGCACAATGTGACAGAATATATCCCTTTAGTTTGACTTGATCCTATGGTGTTTGGTTCAGGCACAGTCAACAGTTTAAACTTAAAAAAAAAGGAGAAAAAAGGAAGCACCCAATATATTACCATAACTTTGAGAGGGATTCTAGTGTTTACAATTAGGATAAAATTCAACAGATCTATATCAAGACTTTCAGGATAGTGGACAGGGATATATAAGACAGACCGAATCAACCATAGATGATTTGTTCCCAGAACCACAATACAAATACCATTCGACTAAGAAGATTAATAAAAGATGATTATCAGACCAGTAAAAGAAAATATCTGCATGCTGGAGTTGAAGGATAAACCCAGAAGACACAATGCAATGCTTTCCAAAAACCAAACTACATTGTGCATGTGAAATCGAGAGAATACCTGAGAGAAGTTTATAAGAGAATGCAGATTAAGTTGATTCACTGTTGATTCTGAAAGGTCACTAAGACTCTTAAAACATGATCGAAACTCCAAAGCTAGTTGAAGCATGCTTTTGATTACGGTGGCAACTGGTTTTGTTTCATTGGATAAGAAACATCTGAAATGCATACCATACAGTTAGAAGCAAACATAATATAACATAAGTAAAAATCCAACGTTATAGTCAGCACAGAATTAGCAAACAAATTGTCCTCAAAAGGCATAGGCACTAAGTGGGATAATGACAGAAGTATCAGATTTCCCTTGCTTACTTGAAAGAATTAGATATTCGACTGAACAGCCAAATGTGAGTCTTTGACAGGACAAAAAATTGTACTGATCCCAAATAAATGTCGCGAGTAGTACTAGCAAACTGTGCATGGTTAGTTCTTTTCCTCCGACATTTAAAATGGATCGGAGGTAGTAATAATTATCTCCATTATGCTCATTGCGATAAATCACACTAGTACAGACATGAATCGAAATTAAATAAACAACAGCTGCACAAATTGTCTATATACAACAATGTAGTATAATGGAAACTAATTTCATTTTTGTGGGTAAAGGACTTACATATGAAGTGCATCTGTAAGATAACACAGATGCACATACTCAATATCCCGCATATCTTTCACCTACACAATAATAGAGATCAGTACACACGCAGCCATAAAAAAAACTCAATTCAAGTAAAATTGATATCTCAAAAGAGGTAATATGCTAATAGATAATAACTCATCACTTGAGATCTAGGAAAGCATATTCTCCCTTGAATGTAAGTAACATAACTACTCCCTCCGTTCCAAATTAGTTGACTTGGCTTTAGTTCAAGTTTGATATGATAACTAAAATATTATACCTGATGTTTAAGGGAATGTTGAAAACGACGCCATGATATATCAGACAAATTGCAATGGTGGTACTGCTGTAATGTTGATAGAAAATGATAAACTTGATGCCTGATGAAAGAAAGGATAGTTTTGTCAAGAAAACAAACTAATGAAATAAAGACATGTAAGTCAATAATATAGGAACAGAAGGAACATGTAAGTCAATAATACAAGTGAGACCATGGAGATGATTCATTATGTTTCCGCAAAAAACAAAGGGAGATGATATCCTATAATGTGAAAGTTGGTTTGTGCAATTGCAAATCAATAATTAAACCATCCAAAATAACATTATTTTTCTCAGAACATTCAAAGGTACAACCATTCAACCCTCCAGCAATGTTTTCAATAGTCCGTACATGATGTAATTTGAACAAATAGCTAGTTTGGCAGCAAAGTATTTTTGAAGTATTTAGAGAATACTTCGGTTTCTTAAAATATTAAAGTATTAAATACTTTAAGATGTTTGGATTCAACAAATACTATGGTTTTAAAACCGAAGTATTCTCTAAAACTGTGGTTTTTTTGAAGTATTTGAGAAAGAGGACTGACCCTCTTTTTCTAATCTAAAACTCATAAAGGAGAAAAACTATGGTATTTGTTAACCAGGCAGTGGAATACTTTTGTGAAATGGTGTACAGTATAAACAAGTCATATTTGCAGTGACCAATGAGTTAGGCAGTTAGCGGTACCAAAAAAAAAGATAAATATAACGATTTTATTCTGATAAATGTGGCAATTACGGATGTCATAGAACTACTTTCCTGGCCAGAAACTACAATCTATTTGGTTATGGTTATCTAATACTAGAAACCACCGAATGAGTGAATAATCAAACATGAATACAACAGTTTTATTATGACTTGGATATGCCAACACATCACAGTTCGACATATTTTTAGAAGTAACAAGATTTAACAGCAAATCAAACAGTCAAAGACTTGAAATAAAGCAGTCATTATGTTCTTAACACTTCAGTGAAAGTGCCAAACTGTTATGAGGAATATTTGAATGCCACAAAGCTTTAGAAAGGTTATGTATGTGTGTACCTCACTTTCATCACAGAGTTCAATTCCTTCAATATATCAGGTCTACTACAGCTAGATCGACTGATTAACTGTGTCAACTCCTGCAATAAATTAGAATATGACAGTCACATAACAGCAAATAAGTCTCAAATCACCTCAATTATGGCAATTCATATATGTTGTTGAATATGCATTGGACATTTATTGACAGAAAAATCTCTTGTGACTACTCTTGAAGAAAATTTAGTTTAAAATCACTTGATGCCAATTTTGTATGTGAACAAAGGACACACTCCATAAACTTGTTCGAGTTCAATTAGATCCTGCATCTGGGTAGGGCTGAGAACTCTCCATCCGCCAAATGATGCAAATTAACAATGACACTCTTTAATTTCTGTTTAGAAATTACTCCATCTATCATGGTTCAAAGGCTCGCACGCATTTAAAAAAAATTGTCCATGAATTTGATCAACAAAATACTAGTTATATGTCACATAAAAATATATCATTAGATTCACAATCAACAGAAGTTTTCAATGCTATAATTTGTGTACTTTGTTGACCAAATTGATTGTCAAAGTTTCTATTGAAATGCGTGTGAACCTTACAAACCAGATTGGATGGAGTATTTATTTTTCTCTTGCCTAATTGCTTCCAGTTGTAGCGTTGTAGGTTTTACAATATGTACAGACCATAACAGAAGTTTACATAGTGTGAACAATTTGAATGAATCAAGTATTTTACTTAAAACATTTACCTTTAGAAACCGCCATACTTCAGTCAATGAAAAAACTGCAAACCTGACTTGAACAAGATAACAAAATATTTCAGCATATCTACTAAGCGCCTCCTCTGTAATGACAATATTCACTGGCCAATCGACTTTATAACCTAACAAGATGTCATCCAGCATGTCGAAACCTGGCAGCCAAAAGTTGGGCCGTTAATAATTTGAGAAACAAACCTTTAGTTGTGAAGCCCCATAACTGTACCATCGAAAATCCAAAGATCAAATTATTACCATGTTCAGAGGTTGCTAGAGAAATGCCTGGCTGTTCTTTCATGTATATAAACAGTTTTTCCTTATAAGGATCAGTATCACATGAAGACCTCTGCAAGGCCAAGTCAAGAAGCCCTTGGATCTCTGCTCTTTTCTGCTCAGACTTAACAAAGAACCATTTCTGCAGGGGGGGGGGGGGGGGGGGGATCAGAGTTGCACAGATTTATGCAGATAAACATGAGTGCATGGCCAACAGGCTAAAACGAAAATAATTAGACAAATTTACCTTATGATAAATGGAAACAATAAAAGATTCTGCCCAGTCAGCTAGTTCCATGAAATGGTATCGCCGTAGTGCTAGTAGATGTCCACAAAGATCAAAACCCTCCTCAAGCAACTTCATTGTGAAGCTGCTAACATATTTATATCTTTCACAGTTAAGGAAGAATGAGTAGAAAGGAAAATATTAGCGAACAATGTTAGTGGTTTAAGCTTTAGAATAATAGCCTTATCAGGAAAAAAAATCCAACAAGATGATTTTTCACTTGTAGAAGCAGTTGATGAACAGGACTAGTGATTAACCTAATTCATGATAGATGGACTAAATTAGACAACAAAAGGCGTTAAAAAGACAGTACATCACAAATTAGCGTTCATGAAATAGGGTCTCTAATGTTATATGTAGTAAATTAGAATGAGCATGAGGCATAATGATTAACCTTATGCGTGACAGATGGTCTAAATTAGATAACAAAAGGCGTTTAAAAGACAGTACATCATAAATTAGCGTTCATGAAATAGGGTCTCTGATGTTGTGCTAAGTAAAGTAGAATGAGCAAGAGGCATAATGATCAATCTGACATATCAACTGCAATCTACAACCATATACAAATAAGGATACTGAAGCAGAACTTCTTGTATAATGCACTTGTCAATAGCGATATCAAGTGGCATATCAGATGCTGAACTACTATCTCCAGCTATTTTTTCTGTTGATTTAGCAGTATATTCTAACAATTTCTCCCATGATGCTCCCCCGCAAACATTTTCTGAAAGATTATCCCTTCCTGCCATTTCTCCTGATGAAGCAACGTATCGCTGACTCCCTGTCTTAGCTTCAATAAGCTCGCTAGAACAATCAGACTGTTTAGAAATGTGAGCAGTGGAGTGTACAACCTTTGTAGCTCCGACTTCAGACTCAACAAGAGACGTGCTTCTTCCACAGTATACTTCACATGGATTTGTGACCGACTCGAAAGCAAAGCTTTTAAGTGCTTGATTTTTCCTTTTTCCTTGCAAGTCATTCCCCATATGAGGACAAAATGCATTTTTCAGTATGGGATTGGTACTGAGATTGTAAGGAACACTGGAATTCCATGGACGATTTATCTTGCAAGACTTCTCACTGTGTGATGGATAAACTACATCATCATGTGATACTTGCTCAACTGCATTTTCATTGTCAGTATACAGAAACTCGTCAACCAAACACATTTTTCCAGGGGAACTATTAAATGAGTTCTTTGGAAATTTGCCAAATGGCCAAAATTTACTATACTGGTAATCCAGTTCTAGAGCATCAGGCATCACACTATGTTCCACATTCTGCGAGCGCATGGGAAAATTGATGCAGCCCAAATCGTCATTTCGATGGTGCTCATCATTAGAGCTTGCAGGATTTTTTCCGTTGTGACAAGAACTAGTTTGATTTGAAGGCACATTTTGGTTTTCTGAGGAGTATTTTGCTTCACCTGTACTTCCATAGTACAATGAAAACACGGAGCTAGACAAATTACCACAAGTGATGCCACTCTCAACTTCAATTTCATCCATAGAACTATAAGAAGAAGAGCATTCTGAAGATTCCAGAGGATCTAGTTTATCGGAAGATTCTTGTGATGTCGAACAAACATCATCATCTTTTTCATCTGCAGCCATACTGTGAGGAAGAACAGATCAGACTATAATCTGGTGTGGTGAAGATTTGTGATGTACACTGTCCGCATGAGTAAAAGAAGAGTATGTGCAATAAAATACAGAATAAGCGAATGAAAGTGGCATCTTTAACATTGATACAAAGGTAGATTCAGGACGTACATTTCACAAGTTGGTAGAGCATGGGTGCTGCCATAGAATAGCTCCACATCTGAAACTGCTGTGTCTAGAGGGCTTCTACTATTATGCAGGGAGTTTGATGGGGGGCCAAAAGGAATTATCTGAAATATGACTTCATGTCACAAGGTGTGATTTAAAAGCATAGTTGACCCCAACACATGCACACTGTTGCTTGGCAAGAGCGAAAAACAAGTTAATGCTAGAACTAAAAGGAGAGAAACGGACCTCAATATTTAAGAAAAACTGATGGAGCTTCTCTAGCATCGACTTGTACATAGTATCTCTTTGACATATTACTGCTTCAGCCTTGCTTTTTGAGAAAGTAAATGAATTTACTGAGCACTCAATGGGTGTACCAAACCATGGGAGAATTTCCTCCAGAAGGATGGTTTTACTAGTGTCATAAGTATCTCCCCCAGTAGAACAAAGATTGCATGATTTTACAACCTTCCTGAGCACTTGAAGCTGCTGCCCAGTGCGTAAAAGAGGATTGCATATATCTTTCAGAAAACATGGAACAGATACATGATTACTTCCCTGTTGGCAGCAACACGTGATAAAAACTTAATTAGACCTACTGGAAAACGAGTAACATTATTCACGGTTCAAATGCTTGGATTTATGTGAAAACTGGATCATATACTTGCATTTCTGATGTTAAGAAAAAATTAGGTCAAAAAATGACCGTTTATCCTTGAAGCTTCACAAAGACAAGAAGTGATATCTTACCTTGAAGGACAATACAGTGGGATCATCTAGTGGGCCTGACGAACCTCCTTGAATTTGGTTATTCTCACTTTGTGTAATAAGAAATTCCTCATAAGGGTCGTCAACACTAGCTTGGTAAATCCATGACTTAATGAAGTTACAGTATGGTTCACATGAACGAATGAAAAGATATTTCAAAAGAGCATAATGAACTGGATCAGCATCCTACAATTGAAGGGAAACAAACTAAATGAAACCATTCGGCATTCCAAACAGTAAGTCATATGTAGAACGTGAACAGAAGGATATGTTCAAACAAAAACTTTCAGTACAGAAGCACAACAAAATTTATGCAGTCAGATAAAGAAAAACTATCATGATATTGTGGTAGCTGGTAACAAAACTATAGCTTTCATTTCCATGTTACAAAGAAATGTCAAAGAAATTAACTCATCTCAGCAGAGGCCAACTAAGCAACTGAGTACACATAAAAAGCATAAGAGAAAGAAGATTTCCAGCTACGTAGAAATGTAGAATACAAACCTAAATATTGCCAAAGGCCCAGAGAACCATACAAACAAGGGAGTATGTATTGTCTCCATAGAGCAGAAAATATCGACGACATAAATGAAGTGCTAGGTTCCGCAACTTCATTAAAAAAATTGAAGAAAATATGGGAGGGGCTATATCACACCATCCTAAATCTTGCATTGCTTATTTGCTTCTCATGGAGGACAGAAATAGCTACCGATATCTCTGCCCGCTATTTATTTATGTTTTTGATAGAAAGACTGTAAGGGAACACCCCCCCCCCCCGGTATAATAGGTGCAACAAACCCCAAATTGTAAGTACCGTGCCTTGAACTTGAGTGGGTGGGAAGGAATCAGCCCCTTCCCACCACTAGGCTATGCCTTAGTCTGCTCTGCCAGCTATTCTAGAACAATGAGTTCCACTTACCCAGAGGTTATAACGCAAACACATCTATAATTGCTTCCTGAAAATCTATTCAGGTTATAATCTGCCATTGCTCATAATCATCACATCACTAGCAATTTGACCTTAACTAACTGCATCACCAAAATTGCCCAAAACCTTGGATAAATATAAAGCTGCAAAGAATAACTTGAAGGGAAATTTGATTTGACAACGTTTCCAAAGTTGATAGATTCCCTCTCAAAAATTCTTCTGAACAATTACATCAAATATGCCCTAAAATCGCATGGCCATTTCAAACAAGGCATTGATGAAACAGAAATTTTCAGTAAGTATCATATGTAAATCTTAGATCTTGTTATTAAGGCATGCAAACCGAAGACATTGCCAAGATAAAACATAGATACAAAATAGCAAACATTGAAGAGATCCCTTTATAAGTTCGTTAAATTGAGTTAAACCGATTATAAGGATTTAAGCAATAAGATGAATGCTTACACGAAGGCGGACATACAAATAAGAAAGCAAATCAGTTCCCCGCGGAAAATTCTCAAACTCCAAGTTAGCATCAGTAGTTAAACCCTCCTGGCATAATGCAAGACCTGCAAACTTAGGAAAGCAAATATTTCCAAGGGACTTAATATGCCTTCTCAACTCCTCGGTGTGGAGATAAACTTCCAGAAGAGTGATTTCAGACCTAGAATTACAACTGGCTCTATCTGAGGCCAAGGAAGGCCTATCAGGATGTCCCACAGAACGCCGCAGCTTAACCGAAGGTGGTAAAGTATTCAAGGAACAGAAATAGCCTTCTAGAACTTTTTCAACTGCTGCAGCAAATGCTTGGTTCACTAGACTATAAGGAGGAGACTGCTCGGTATCTTTGTCATCAGAAACATCAAGTCCATGTCCTTCTCTACTTCCACAATTTATTTCTCGACTTTGGAAGAGATAATAGTGCACGAACTTGCACAGGAAGAAAACTGCAAGACCAGTAGAGCATATAGAATCGAGAATATGCCCTACAGAGGCGGTGCTAGATGACCGTGACCAAACAGTTGCAACGCGGTGAGAAGACCTGTCTGCCGGACTTGAGGAGAACAACACAGAAAGCTCTCCAATCTCATCTAAGGATGATTTAACACCATGCAGTGCATGCAAAGCCAAACGAACCAAAGAAGCATCCTGCAGAATAAAGATGATCCTCACACCCATCAGCAATACAATAAGAAATAGAATGGTACTGCCAAGAGGTTATAACAAAAGCACATATATCATTGCTTCTCATAAATCTATTGAGGTTATGATATGCGCCACTAATCACCATCACATAACTAGCAATTTGGACCTAACATACTGCATCAAATTAAAGCTTCGTTTGAACAATGTCAAAACACCCATATCT
Organism: Bromus sterilis; assembly: GCA_950022295.1. Classification (NCBI taxonomy): domain Eukaryota; kingdom Viridiplantae; phylum Streptophyta; class Magnoliopsida; order Poales; family Poaceae; genus Bromus; species Bromus sterilis. The sequence continues at coordinate 16,866,916 of OX465596.1, forward strand.
ACCAGTACCACATTTAAGGATCCCAGAAATATGCTGCATTTCCGACTGCACTACACTACACACACTCGTGGCCACTTCAAATAACGAGTGTGCTAACCAGAAATATGCTACATTCCCGACTGCCTACTTACTCTGACCACAGTCCCCAAACTGCCCAACTTCTCGTTTTTCTGTGAGGGGAACTGTAGACTGCACCCAAAAAAATCCCTAAGAATGCCGCAAATCCCACAAGTGGTTTTGGTTTAGTAGACACAGCAGTTCGTAACATGATGCCGAATTCAAGTGGGTTCAGTTATATCACTCACAGGAACGGAGGTGGGCTCGTAGATTGGATCCCGAGAGGGACGCCCTGCAGGGTCTGGAACCCCGGCGAACGCGCCCTCGGGGGCGATGGAATCCCAGGTTGCGGGCGGCGTCCAGGGGCCGTCCACGCGGAGGCTGGCGAGCAGCGACGAGAGGCTGGAGGCGGCGGCCTCCATCCGCGGTTCTACCACCCTAGCTAGGGTTATGGTATGTTCTTCAATGCGGTGTGATTCCGCCCGTACGTGGAGGAAATAGGGAGAAGATTTGGGCAGGTGGTGGTGAGAGCCGAGCGGCGGCGAGGTGCGCGGATGGCCGGAGCGGCGGCGGCCCCGGCAAGGGAGTGGCGACTGGCGAGCAACCGAACGAGAGCACAGGAGGGGCGGCAGCTAATCGGGGAAGAATAGAATTTCGCTGCTGAAGCGTTAGATTGTGCTTGAACGGTCGATATTGTTGTTCATGGCAAAGAAGCGAGTGTGCAATATGGCGTCCACGATGGTGGGTTTTTTTAAGACAATTGTCATGCGTGTGGTACGAACACATGACAAAAAGAAAGAAAAAAATAGCAATTTTAATGATGTGAAGGTGGCAACTTCGGTTATAAATACATGGCAACTTTCATTCATATGGTAACTTTAATTGTTTAAAAAAATGGCAGTTTTAGGTGTACAAAACGTCAGGGCAGACGAAGCCAGAAAAAAATAGGTATAGGGGGCAAGAACTAAAAGCTTCAAACTCATAGGATATAAAACACATATTGTGGGGGATATAGATAGGAAATATATGCATTGGCATCATATCATATTCTAATGGCTGTGAGCTTGAACCAAGTGGTTCAAAAATTTACAAAATGAATCTGCTATTTTTCTGTTCATGCCTACGCAAGGTAAATAAAATTGTTATAATTGATTCTTAACACCTATAATCGATGAATACACTTTTATAATTTGTAGAGCAGAGATGAGCAGGGATGAGAGACTAACCTAGTTAGGGTTTCATTGGCGGCTGTGAGCTGGGAGAAGAGAGCTTCTACGTCTCTGTACAAGATAGAAACCTTTATATAGGCCAGGTTCTGGGCTGGGCTTGATGGGCCACAATAACTTAAAGAAGGCTCAGCTGAGTTCAACAGGTATCTCCAATAGTTATCCAACACTCCCCCTCAAGATGGATGATAAATGTCGATCATTCCCATCTTGACACATGCAAGATTACACTCTTTTGTTCCCAGCCCTTTTGTCAAACAATCTGCCACTTGCTGTCCTGAACGCACATAAGCCAATGATATAATCCCTGCATCAACCTTCTCCTTGATAAAGAACCTGTCTATCTCCACATGTTTGGTTCGGTCATGTTGGACAGGATTATTTGCTATGCTAATGGCAGACATGTTATCACACCACACCTTCAAGCTTCCTTCCCTTAGCACTCTCAGTTCACTTAAGAGGTTTCTTACCCACAACATTTCACTCAAGCCTTGAGACATAGCCCTATACTCTGCTTCAGCTGTTGATTTTGAGACCACTGATTGTTTCTTGCTTCTCCATGACACCAAGTTTCCTCCAACAAACACACAATAACCTGAGGTGGATCTTCGATCATCCAAACAGCCGGCCCAATCTGCATCACAGTAGCCATCCACATCCAAATGACCATTACTTTTGAACCATAGCCCTTTCCCTGGAGTTCCCTTTAGGTACCTCAAGATTCTTTGAGCAGCTTCCCAATGTCCATCCCTAGGATCATGCATATAGCGACTCACTACACTCACTGCATATGATATATCTGGTCTGGTGTGGCATAAGTAGATTAGTCTTCCAACAAGTCTTTGATATTTTACATTGTCTACAGACTCGCCAGACTCTGTAGTTACTTTGTTGTTTTGGTCAATAGGAGTTGAAGCTGCTCGGCACCCCAACATGCCCATATCTTCTAACAGATCCAAGGTGTATTTTCTCTGAGATAGTGCTATTCCTTTTGTGGACCTAGCAACTTCTATTCCGAGGAAGTATTTAAGTTTTCCCAGATCTTTCACCTCAAAGGCTTGACTAAGGCACTCCTTTAGTGTTACAATTTCCACATCATCGTCTCCTGTGATGATAATATCATCAACATACACTGCCAGAATGGTAATTTTCTGCTGAGCATGTTTGTAAAATAATGTGTGATCTCCATTGCATTGACCATATCCCATGCCACACACAACCTGTCTAAATCTATCAAACCAGGCCCGTGGGGATTGTTTTAGACCATATAGTGATTTCTTGAGCCTGCATACCTTTCCTTTAGTTTCAGACGAGACAAAGCCTGGTGGCATCTCCATATAAACCTCTTCTTGTAGATCACCATGCAAGAAGGCATTTTTTACATCAAGTTGGTGCAAGGGTCATCCAAAATTTGTTGCACATGAGATTAATATTCTAACAGTGCTCATTTTTTCCACTGGTGCAAAGGTCTCATCATAATCAATGCCATAAGTCTGACTATATCCTCTTGCCACAAGTGTTGCCTTATATCTCTCAAACTTCCCTTCTGAATTTTGTTTTACTGTATAGACCCACTTACAACCCACTGCCTTCTTTCCTTCTGGGAGATATGTTAATTCCCATGTTTTATTTTTCTTCAATGCCTCTAATTCCTCCATCATTGCTTTGCACCATCTTGGGTCCTGCTTGGCTGCCTTCCAATCTTTAGGAACAGAAACAGCTTGCAGTGATACGACAAATGACCGAAATGAGGGAGACAACGCCTCATATGAGATATAATTTCCTATGTCATGGTCATCATAACCCAATCGTTGTATTGGATTAACTTTCCGTGCCCCTTTTCTTATTGCAATTGGCAAGTCTAGACTATTATTAGATGCAGTATGAGATGGACTCTCTTCCGCAGATTTCACACTTGTGCTCTCTTGTTGTTCGTGTTCAACTGGTTGCTCCCCCAGCTCGTTTACTTCTTGTTCCCTTGGAACTCGGCTTCTGGAGTAGACAAGTGGATTCGGCAGCCATCTTTATGGTGGTGCAGGTCTGTCCAGAATTCTAGGAATCTCCGCAACAATAGGAATATGTTGTTGTTGCTGCTGGTCACCATGCTGCTGGAAATCATCGCTTTGTTGCTTCTGTTGGTCACCATGCTGCTGGAAATCGTCGATACCAACCTTCTCCCCCTCTTGAGCATCACCAAGATGGTCAAGTCCCTGGAACAAGCCACTGAGATCATTTGCTTCGCCATAGAAAGGTTCTGACTCACGAAACGTAACATCCATGCTCACAAATGTCCTCCGTTCTATTGGACTCCAACATTTGTACCCCTTCTGTCCGGAGGAATATCCAATAAAAATACATTTGATTGCCCGACGATCAAGTTTGCCCACGGATGGCCTATGATCCCTGACAAAGCATGTACAACCGAAGAGTTTGGGTGGAACAACAAAGTCATTCATATTTAGAAGGAGTTGGCATGGAGATTGCATACCCAATATTTTTGAAGGCATTGTGTTGATCAAATAAGTTGACGTCATCACTGCCTCACTCCAAAGGAACTTTGGGACATTCATGGTAAACATGAGAGATCGAGCAACTTCAAGAATGTGTCTGTTCTTCCTCTCAGCGACTCCATTTTGGGGAGGAGTATCAGGACATGAAGTCTGGTGCAGGATACCCTGTGAGGATAAGAAAGTAGCAAAAAATTTGTTGACATATTCAGTACCATTATCAGTTCTGATCATCTGAACCTGTACATTGAACTGATTTTTCACATAGGCACAAAAACTCTGAAAACAAGTGAACACTTCATCCTTGTGCCTTATAAGATAAACCCAAGTCATTCTGGAATAGAAATCAATAAAAGTCACAAAGTACTTCATACCACTGACTGACACAACTGGACATGTCCATACATCAGAGTGCACAAGCACAAATGGGGATACACTTCTTATCCCTTTACTAACATAAGAGGTTCTTGTATGCCTAGCATACCCACATGCATCACAACTTAATTTGGTTCGGTCCACCCCATTCATAATATCAGGGAACACTTGAAACATTTTATCAAAAGCCATGTGGCCCATACGACAATGATGAACCATTACCATATTCTCCTTTCCTCCTACAATCGCAGCAAGCATAGGGTTTGCCTCATGTCCCATCTCGTCACGATCCATGCGCCAAAGACCTCTATGCCTGGTTGCACTCCCAATCTTCCTGCCCGTCATCCTCTCCTGAATTAAACACATATATTTATCAACCATTACACGACAGTCCTGCTGATCACAAAGGGCAGACATGGACACCAAATTCACTGGAAAGGCAGGAACATGTAGTACTGATGATAGTTTTATGTTGGGTGTACACTGAACCGAACCCACCCCTTTTATAGGTTGTGTTGTGACATCGGCTGTTTGGATGGTGCCTCTATGTGTGGGATGATGTGAACTATAAGAATCAAATCTCTAATATTTCCACTAACATGTTTGGACGCTCCAGAATCTAGGATCCACTCTGAATCAAAGCTATGAGTGGCCATAGACACTCTTTCAACATTACCTTCATTCGTGTAGACATAGTGAGCAAAGTTCCCAAACGTTGTCTCCTTTTCTCCTTCTTTCTTTAACTGTATTGATGATGTGCTAGTCTTGGTCTCTTCTGTTGCAGCAATATGTGCCTTAAAAGGTGCAGCATGTTGTTCGTGTTGACGTCCATACTGCTGTCCACCACCTCTGCCATATTGTTGTCCACCACCTCTGCCATATTGATTCCCATACTGTTGTCCACCACCTCTTCCTCTGTAGCTTCCTCTGCCATGTGCATAGCTTCCTCTCCCCCTGTCGAGTGTCACAGGGGAGGTGCACTGATGCTTTAAGTGCCCCCTCTGTCCACAAGTGAAGCAATCTCTCATATCCCTTCTCTCAGTGTTGTAGAAGGTAGGATGGGGGACTGACTCGCTGCATTTTGTCATTTTCAGCCTCACTTCCTCTCTGGACATAGCAGCGATGGCTTCTTTGAGTGAGGGAGTAGTGGTTTGATGCAGTAGAGCAGCCCTTCTACTCTCAAATTCTGGATTCAGACCTTTGAGAAACTTCATGACTCGCCGGCGTTCGATCCAGCTTGCAGCAACAGTCACACATTCACCATGGACCAGTTCCAGAGGATCAACATGGTCTAAATCCCCCCACAAATGTTGCAGTTCAGCCACATATGCCATCACAGTTTTATCTCCTTGTCTCAAGTCATGCACCTTATCCTCAATCTCAGCAATCAACATAATGTTCCCCTTTCCAGAATAGAGATTCGATAGGGTATCCCATACCTCAAAAGCCTTTGTGAGTGCCTCCACTGAAGTAGCGATATCAAGGACCAGGGAGTTCAACATCCATGCCACAATCAAAGAATTTGTGGCACTCCACTTCTTCCACTGAGGGTTGGTCTTGTCCGGTGGTTCCACAGCTTCCCCGCTCACTTGTTCATCCAGCCCTTTCGTCTTCAGGATCAACAAAGCCCTCCTTGACCACCGAAGATAGTTGGACACTCCTTCCAACTTGATGTCATTTTGCATCAGCTCAAGCCTCCGAACAGCATCAGTATGAGGAACAATTGCTCCCCCTGCAACAGATGCTGCTCCATCCCATTTGATAAGGTCCGCCAGCTTCTCCAGAACCTTGGTCAAGCTCTGGTTGTCCCCCATGCTTGTTCTGCACGGCTCACCCATAGGAAGCCCTCTTACTCTCCTTGCTTGCCACAACCTTTGCCTCCTTGCCGCCACAACAGCCTGCTCGCTCCTTCCACCTTCTTGCTACCGCAGTAGCCTGCTCACTCCTCTAGGCTCACCACTTTTGCTGACGTCACCCGCATGCACCTGGGTCTGATACCATATAGAGCAGAGATGAGCAGGGATGAGAGACTAACCTAGTTAGGGTTTCATTGGCGGCTGTGAGCTGGGAGAAGAGAGCTTCTACGTCTCTGTACAAGATAGAAACCTTTATATAGGCCAGGTTCTGGGCTGGGCTTGATGGGCCACAATAACTTAAAGAAGGACCAGCTGAGTTCAACAGGTATCTCCAATAGTTATCCAACATAATTTCAATGACACAAATTAATTATGTGGGAATGAACTACATTTCCCATGCCTCCTATTGTTGCCGATCATCGAGCGTACGGTCCGCCGACAAGGCAGCAACGTGATCGTGTATCGGCGTCTTCCTGTTTCAGACTTCTGGCGTCCACTTTCCTCTCTGCTTGATGACAGCGCGATGGAGTGATCTGATCGGATCGGCCATTAGGCATCGCCGTATCGGTCTGGATGGCAATAGCGACAGGAAAGAGACACGAATAGCGGAATTAGGGTATGTGTGTGCCTGATTTGGTCGTGGACTCGCCGCTGTGTTCTGTAACTCCTTGTGTTTGCACGATGGCCTGCTTGGCACTTTATATTGGATTTTTGTGTTTTGCTGATGATTCAAGTTAATTACAAAGGTCAAGGAGGAATAGGGCCGAAGGAAGTTACGTACGTGAACACAAGCAAGATTTTTGTGATGTTAAGGGAACGATTCGATCATGCCCCCCCTCGTCCCCCTAGATCCGTTCCTGGGCAGAGCTGCTCCCGCCCTGACGTGCGGTAGTTAGTATTTTCCCTTTTTAAGCTAGGCTACTATATTATCCATATTTTGGTTGTTGCAGCGCAACATCATGTGACTTGTTTGAGGGCAACCCATATCGTCTTAAAGTACATGTGTCGTTGCAATCGTTGTTGCACAATACCGTTATTATTGTAGTTAACATCGCACAAACATTGTTTATGTTGTAGTCATCGTCACACGACATCATTACCATTTCAGTTATCATGGTACACTATTGTCGTTGTTACACACAACATTGTATGTATTGCAGCAACGGGATGCAAGAGCAATGGCCACATCACCGTAGTTAGGGTGTTGAAGTAGTCGTCAGTCGATGCGTCAATTTGAGCATTAGTGATTATGGTCCCTACCAAAGTTGAGGGACAGAGTACGGATTCGCGGCTTGCAGCAACGCACGCAACTTGCAACCTCTTCTCTTGCTTCAATCATGTGGTGGTCATAAATATATGATTGATTAGTATAGTTTTTACGAGGATGAATAAACTACAAATAATAAATTAGACTTTTTCTCATAATTTAGTCTCCTTAACAATTTAAGTTTTTCTGTAGTGATTTATGTAGCATCCTATGCATGCAACTCTAATAAAATGCAGCAACGAGAAGTAAAGAGTTCCAAGAGTAGAAGAAGAGTATATCTGGAGAAATGCAAATGCTAGTTGGCTTGGTAGGAGATTTTTTCATGTAGTTTAAATAGTTGGGGCTACTATACTTTATAATTATGAAGGTTTTGAACAACGAAGATTCTAATATCACAAAGATCAAGGTCACAAGTTTTATTAAAAAACTAGTCCGTAAAGGACAATCACTCATGAAGGATCCACGAACGAGCACCAATCTATGTCATCAGCCCACAAAGAACTAATATCAATCGGGTTAGATGTTCACGAATGGTGATATACAAGTTCTTACAACTTTTTTGGTTTCTTCACAAATTGAACTCTCCCAAGCACCTAGCCGAATTAGGAGGCGCGCACCCTTTGAAAGTAATAAGATTAAGTTTATTTGGTGATGATTTCCCTGCCATTGTGCTTCAAAAGATGATATACTCCACTTACAAACTCTCGTAATACATCCCTTCGGGGGGAGAGGTAGGAATGGAAAGCAAAAAAAGGACTAGATATCAAAGGCTTGGTTTGATGGTCAGAAAAAAAAATCTTTGAATTCAACACATAAAGATTGAGTGTTCTCTTAAAAAATATGGTACCAATGGAGTTTGATGAATGATCTCTAACCGAGGCTACAAGGAAACCCTAAAAGGCTTGGGGGTCATCATAGGGTGTGTGTGGGCCTTGAGCTTCCCTGTAGGGGCCCTGTCATGGTGGGTGTCTAGGCACCTTTGGGCCTACCTAGTTGCCTCCTTCTATCTTGGCCTTTTATGGTCCAAAACTACATGAATTATTACAGTTTACTTTATGGGGGCTTTGATAATGTATTTTCTTCACGATGCTCCAAACCCAAATCCACCATAACAACATCTATGGTAAAAAAAACTTTAATTTCTTGCATCGTTCTATCCTTTAACTCACCATGCTCCCTAATTTTTCCTTAGAATCAATTGAGGTTGAAGATTTGGGGTTTGGCATCTCAGTTTTGACGTAGTCGCGTTCCTGGGTCGTGCAAAGGGAACCAATGTTGGGTGGGTTCCTTTTTTAAGTTTTGGGTCGGAGGTGTCGGTGGAAGGAAGCGTCGGCTTGGCCTCACGTCAAAATTGATGGGCACAGCGTGGTGGCTCGGTCAATTCTTCGTAGAGGGGAGAGGTCGGTTGGTAGGGCTGGATTAACGAGCTGCTCGGCTCGTTAAGCTCGTGTTCATTAAGCTCGTGCTCGTTAAGCTTGTGCTCGTTAATCTCACTAATATTAACGAGCAAAAATTCGTGCTTGGCTTGGTTCGTTAAGAGCTCGTTAAGCTCGCGAGTGTTCACGAGTGCTCGTTAAGATAATAAATGATACTCCCTCCGATCCATAATAAGTGTCGCACTTTTAGTATAAAATTTGTACTAGCTTAGTACAAAATGAGCGACACTTATTTTGGATCGGAGGGAGTAATTGACTAGAAGAATTCATCAGTAAATTTACAACAACATAATTTAGCAAAGCGGTACCTTAGAATAATTTAAATATTCAAAATTCAAATAGTAACCCTATCTCTCCTTCTCGCGTGAGTCACGATCTGTCGATCCCCTTCTGGGCATTCTGGCCTTCTATTCTTTGTTCGTGTTGGAGAGAGGAGGTGTGCTGGAAAGGAGGAGGTGGGATCAATTGGGCCGGGCCGAGGCCTGAGTGACTGAGCAGTGAACACCCTAAAAAACTAGGTTTTTGCCTTAAATAAAACAAACTAAAAACTTAGTGATTAAAAAAAACAAGCTAAACGAGCTGCTCACGAAACTCACGAGCGAGCTTGTTAAGCTCATTAATATTAACGAGGTAAAAATGTTGTTCAGCTTGGCTCATTAACTAACAAGCACGAGCCTTAACGAGCCGAGTTTCCGAGCGCTCATTATGCTCGCGAGTAACGAGATTTTCGTCCAGCCCTATCGGTTGGAGAGGTGTTGCGTTGGCTTCCCATTGTCGTCAATCTCGCAAAATGTCATGGAAGTCCTCAACAGTGAAATGAGAACCCTTATCAGTTATGTTCTTGTGGGAAACACCATATATGTGGATGATGTTCTTGATAATCGTGATGGTGTTGGCATCATCGACCATTGTTGTAATCTTGGCTTCAATCCACTGGGTAAATGTGTAGATCGTGAGAAAAAGGTGAGTGAAGCCTCCAAGAGCAGTCTTCAGGGGTCTCACCATATCCAATCCCCACATAGCGCAAGGCCTAGTGATGGATATGACTTTGAGTGTTTGAGCCTACAAGTGATTGTTATAAAAGGTATTGGGTTTTTATGACCATGATCTCTATGTATCGCATGATTGTTGATAGTTTTGACCTTTTGAGCATCTTCTTGCTAGCACTTAACTTTGCATTGATGCTAGCATTAGGCGGGACACTATATGTTATTATTATCATATATTCAATTGTTTGTTTCATTTTTTTATTAAAAGCTCAATCTAGTTTTTGAAGGTGAAACCTATACAACATGCTGACATGAGTACATGACACATCCTGAGGCCATATGATCCCCATTAGGCTTTGTTAGGTTTTGCCGGGCCGTGGATATTCCACTGATCAAACCACCACCTTCCACTCTAAACCACAGGGCGCAAAAGAACCTGCTCGTACGCATGGAACAAATCCACGAGCAAAAACTGAAGAAATTGGCTGACAGGGATATGATCCACACGTGGATCAGTTTCACTGGTGGGTTGATTAAATGGTAACCAAACAAGGCCTTACCGATATATGACCAAACTTTTCTGGTTCCTCCTATTCCTTTATTGACGAGTACATATGCACACACTGCTGTGTTTGGTGCTGGGACAACTTTACCCTCTATTAGAAAAACAGTTGAAAATGATACTCCCCTTTTTTCACTAACTCTTACTATCAGCTACTCCTAATTAATTAATGTGTCTTTGCAAGCACGAGCTATACAGTGATTTTTTAAACTCAAGCTGACAACGCGCGTCGTGGCAGACACGAGTCATCAGGTATTCAGGTGAGACACACACATACAAAATCTAATCGCCGGTGCTCCGCCTTGCTGTACTGCAACATTTGGAAAAAGCATACCGAAAAATTCTGGTAACTTCGATTAGAAAGGTTCATGACGTACGCTCACTTACTTCCTTGGTATCTCTGGTATATTAGTACCAAAGAACACAGTGTCAATCACTGCAACAAAATAAGCTGGTGCGCAGATCTTGAGAGCCACAATGTCTTATTAATATTGGTGATATCATCATCATGGTAAGATGGCTTTTCTTCTCCCACGACCCTGGTGCGTTTAATTTTTTGTTCCTTTTTAACGAATTTTATGCACTGGATAAAATTATTCAATGACCCGAGGCCAAAGATTCAGCTTCTTTTATTCCCCACTGATCGATCTGCCACTCTGTTGCCGCTCGGAATCAACTGAAATGACCGAGCAGTAATAATATAACCAGATTTTTTGAATAAAGGGTTTTATTACTCAAAAGGTTTAAGTAAGTACACCCGGCCTCTGCATAACTAACATGCACACAGCCGCAAAGTCTCAAAAAAAAAAAGCGAGCGAGCGTACGACAAGTTACAAATGAAAAGAACTATCGCCACTCAAGACAACTCTATGCGTAGATCACGCGGCCACCCATGTTGGATAAAAATATCCCTCGCCACCGCTTCCAGTCGTGCAAACGCCTCCATAAAAAGGCCTCGATATTCCACCCGTTGTAAGATGGACCACGAACGGAGAATACCCGTGCATCGATAAAGAACCTGCAACCAAGTGAAATTTTTATCAGAAAAGATCTTGTCATTTCTACAAAGCCAGAGCGACCATATTACGGCGAGCGCTCCTATCCTAAGAATGGTTTTAAGTTTATTATCTATCCCGTTCAGCCAATTGCCAAAAATATTAGCAACGGATGTGGGTTGATATAAATCTGAAGCCATTTGGATAGCTGACCAAATAGAACGTGCAACCTTACAAGTGAAGAAAATGTGTTTTATTGTCTCATCATGAGCACATGAAACACATTTCTTACTCCCTTGCCAGTTGCGCCTGACAAGATTGTCTTTCGTTAGAATGACACCTTTTCGAATATACAATGCAAACACCTTAATCTTTAGAGGTATCTTCATTTTCCATATTTTATAATTATTATCGACTGATATTTCAGGTTGGACAAGCGCCCTATACATAGAATCCACAGAGAATTTTTCATTCCTATTGAGATTCCATCGAAACTCATCATGACCTTGTGACAGTTGCACTAACGCTAACCGATCTAACAAGTCATTCCAAGACGCTAGTCTAGGACCGATTAAGTCTCTCCTGAATGCGATATTAGGGGGTGACTCTTGCATGACCGTGGCCAGCGTATCTCCCTTATGTCGCACAATGTTATATAGCGCCGGATATTGATCTCGGAGTGTGGCATTACCTAGCCATCTATCCTCCCAAAATCTTATCTCCGACCCGTCCTTAATGTTGAAAACCCTAAAGCGATAAAAATCTTTCTTTATCGCCATGAGACCAGGCCCAAAAATGTGAATAACCAGGCTTCCAAACAACCTGAGATAACGCTTTTGTGCCGATATATAACCAGATAAAGAATGATGCGTAATTGCGTATGTCAGAGCACCCGAGTGCCATCGCGGAACCAGTTTAATCTGCCCGGCTCCACTCATCTGGCTGGGGTCAATTCCGTCCTGGATCCGATTAGATTCTGTTTGATCAATGCGCTTCTTCGTCCGAACCTGCAGATTGCAGGACTTTGGTTTCGGTTTCTGAAGAAGCTTCAGGTTTGTCGTCTGCTGATCTGAAGCCGGCGAGGCTGGCGAGCGTGTCGACGGCGTCCACGACGCCCTCCACCCTCGTGGAAACCTCTATCAGCAGCGAGGTGACCGTGAAGAGCTGCACGGCGTCGATCACCGCCGCGGGCGACTCCTCGGCCAGCTTGGACGGGAGCTCCCTCAGGTCGCTCTGGAGCTCCTGCACGGCGGTGTTCATCTCGGCCACCGCGAACTCCAGGCTCCACGACGTGGTCATTGCGCTGACGGAGGCCGCCGCCTCGCGGAGCACCTGCGCGCACCGCGCCGCCACGCTCGCGCAGCCGTCGGCGAGGTGCCGCTTCACGTGCTCCGGCGCCTGGATCTCGGACCGGACGCAGCCGCTCAGGGCCTCCACGCAGTAGGCGCAGTGGCGCATGGCGGCGCCGACGTTCTTGTACTGCTCGTACGGGTGGCGGAAGCCGAAGCCGCCGTGCGCGGGCTCCCAGCGCGCCAGGTTCGCCTGCGAGTCCTCGGACGCCTTGGAGTTGAGCACGCACTTGTACCCTTCCGCCTCCGCGGACGGCTTGCCGTCGACGTGGTCCGCGAAGTAGTCGTCGACGCAGGCCTCGACGGCGCCGGCGAGCTTGTCCATGTTGCGCGCGGTGAGGCGGTGCAGCTCCTGCCCCGCCCACACGGGGCTGATGAGCACGCACACGGAGAGGCACATGAAGACGCCGATGCCGATGGTGCACACCCGCTGCTGCGCCATGGCCAGCAGCGCCTCCACGCGGTACCCTGACACGGCCACCAGGCTGTAGGTCAGGATGAAGATGGTCACGCCGTAGTCGAACCGCGCCTTCACCGTCGGTATGAACCGCGAGAACGTCGCCATGGAAGCTGCACGCAGATAGACCGACCGTTAGCTAGGGCCAGACGTACGTACTCCACGATCCGCCATTAATGACGCGCGTGCATGCGTTGGTTCTTACCGAGAAGGAAAACGGAGCCGCTGCGGATGTACGGCTCGAACTCGTGGCCGGCGTTGGCGGCGATCCAGTGGACGCCGAGCGCGATGGCGCCGGCGCTGACCGTGGCGGCGGCTCGGTTGAAGCCCTTGTAGACACAGCCACCTGCACGTGCGTGCATGCATGAGAAGCAAAGCATCAGAAAGCCGGTCGATGTACGTACGTACGCACGTTGACATTCTTCCGGCAGGTAGCTAGATGTAACGTGTGAGCGCGACTCACCGACGGTGTACTCGAAGACCACGACGACGGTCATGATGGCCCACATGGCGGCGCCGCCAACGCCCTCGTACAGGGGCCTGGTGTAGTAGAACACCGAGACGAGCGCGAGCGCGAGGCCCACCTTGAGGCCGTGCACCGCCCGCCGGGGATCGTCGGCGCCGATCTTCCATATCCGCCGGGCGGAGCCGGACACCTTACCCCCGAGGACGACCACGCAAGAGACCAGCCATGCCCACGCGCGCGCCGCCCGGCAGGACTCGTGCTCCACCGTCACCGACGCGCCCTCCGGCACGGTCACCCGCCACTCCGGGACGCCTCCGTTGTTCGTTTCCCTCGCCGCCGCGGCCATCTCCATGCTAGCTTACTGTGGTACGATCCACCAGTACGTCCAGGTAGTGTTGACCTCTGTGCGTAGGAAGGAGGTAGACGAAGGAATGTGAGCTAGCTGGCTGGTGGTCTTTGCTCCTGTCGTCCTGGAATGTATGTCGCCTATATATAGAGAGTGGAGAGGGCACGTAGGGGTTTGTTTTGTGCTGGGAAGTGGGGCCGGATGTTAGGCCACGCATGGCTGACCGAACCTTGCGCACAAGAGCTAGCTCCTCCATGCTCCACTGCCTTCCATGCAAAAATATGCTTTGTGGAAAGAAGAAGTCTGCGCATTATTTTTCGACGGGAAAAGCTGGAGCTCCGCTCTGCATGTGCATTACGGAAGAAGGAATGCAGTTACAAACTGAAAACAGGTTAGATACAGAAGGCCCAAACGGCATGGCATGGGAGTGTGTATATACCCCTCGTGCTAAATTGGAAGACGCGTGACCTACGTCTCCTCCGTACCGTAGATGTCACACCGTGCAACCTAGGACGACGATGCCATGCGGCTGCCGGCCGGCCGGCACACTGGCGATCAACGCCCAGGCTGGATCCTGGATGCAACGGAAGCATGGAAATGGAAGTCTTGCGCAAGAGCGCGGACGTCAGGCGTTCAGCGGTTCCGGGCACCTGGCGGGGAAACGCGCAACCCCCTATCGCAAGCAGCCAAGGATGGCTCCATAGAATACTTTACAAAAAACAGATATTCCCAAAATTCTTAGACTAGCCATAGTGAGGACTAACTTTGACTAGTAACATCGCGTTGTTACTAGTTTATGTTACTACCTCTATAGTAGGGAGTAACATAAATATGATGTCATGCAACACTTTATTTATTATGTTATAGACTTATATTTTATTGGTATGTGTGATGTTATTTAAAGAGCAAATAATTACCTAAGTTACCAGATCCCTCTCTTTCCTAATTAACTACTTGTCACATCATCTATTTTGCATAGATAAATTGATATTACTACTGATGTTACTCCCACTATCGGTAGTTCTAGACTAGTCATAGTGGGGAGTAACTTCGACTAGTAACATCGTGTTGTTACTAGTCTGTTATTATCTCTATAATGGGGAGTAACATAGATGTAGTGTTATGCAACACTTTATTTATTATTTTATAGACTCATATTGTATTGGTATGTGTGATGTTACTCAAATAGCAAGTAACTAGTCTATATTACTATCTCTATAGTGGGGAGTATCTAAGTTACCACACCCCTCTCTTTCCTCATTAACTACTTGCCACATCACCTATTTTGCATTGATAAATGTGATATTACTATTAATGTTACTCCGACTATGAGAGTATGGTTAATAATATAGCCAGCCGTTGGCTATAAAGTTTTGCCATGTCATCTATAGCTTATCTTATAGCCAACATGTACAATAGTTAGCTACATAAGTGTATTACTTTTACAATATATGACCCACTTTCCATCCGCCTTCCCTTTTCTCTCCTCTTCTCTCTCATCCAAGTCAGTAAAGATATAGTATTTTAATCCTTACAGTCTGCTGACTGGATCTTATTGTACTTGCTCTGAGTAGTCTTAGGGCACTCTCAATGCTTGTATCTTAGCACGTAATCATAGGCATTTTTGCTTATGTGACATAGTACTTAATGAAAAAAAAGAGGGAGGTTGTATCTTACTTAAGATACAACCCTTGCACGTGGCCATATGCAAAAAGCATTGCTAAACCGGTCACATGTATGCATGAGACCAAAATCATTAAATAAGATACAACCACTAAGAAACAATGCATTGTGTTGGTTGTATCTTAAGTTTTTATTACTCCTATGATATTGTGCTAAGAAACAATGCATTGAGAGAGCCCTTAGGCGTTGATAATTAAATCTCCTCATGGATTCCTCCCAGCCTCGTGCAGTGGCCACATTCTCCTCGTATGCAGAAACCAACGACCAATGCATGCAGCGCGGCCTGGCGTTGATTAGGCAAGAAATTAAAACCAACTTTGCATGTAATAACTACTGGTATGGAGGGAGTAACCGGCTTTGTGATTGGAGTAATGTCTGGTCGAATTGCTTCTCCTTGTCCAATCTTTCATCACTTAGGTTGCGGTGCTTTTCCTAATGTGCCCTATGTACTGGTATGGAGGGAGTACAAATTTTGTTTCAGAAACACCCGGCTCATTAAGCCCACATACGATTGCGTTTGTACAATGAAAATGCAAACGATTAATGCGGGAACAAAAAAGGCGATGTGCAGCAAAGTGGCGTCATGAATTTGCGTTTTGTTCGGAGATGGTGTGTAAATGATCGTTCCTTCGGAGGCATGGTGCATCAGACTTAGTAGTCGTTCTTGTCGGCCCATGTACACACACAAGCGATAAATGTACGAGGCGCCATGACCTAATGAGCACCAAGTGGTTTGTCACTTTGTCTACGATATGTCCCCTCTAGTTAGGGTTCCGGTAAAACAAGAGCGATTGGAATGTCAGAGAGATTGGAGAAAACTAGAAATATACCCCGTGTGTTGCTGCCAAAATTTCTTTAAAACATACTATATTACATAAATAAAAAGTATGATACATTGTTTAAATGAAATGCAGTTGGTCATAATTGAAATACTAAATTTATTCGACACGAAACATGTCTATAAAAAATATATTAGCATGGACAATAATATGATTAAAATATGGTTGATGTGGATTAATGGAGATGACATAGAAAACTGATTGCGTAAGAGAATGGATGACATGGCTAGCTTGTATGTGAAGATAGATAACTTAAATGATTCAATACTGGGATGAAATGGACAATTAATTCGCTAAAAAATGAATGATGTGAATAACTTGCTTGTTAAGATAGACAACTTAAATGGTTTTATAATAGAGTTTTGCTTGTAGACTCTGATTTGCGCTTGTCTCTCAAGCCTTGAAGTGCACTCTGTAGAAATTATGAAGGCTGCTCTTTTTTATGACTGTTTGAGTTCCTTTACGCTGTGTTTGGTTGCATAGAATTGGGGCGTGGAATTGAATTGGGGTCCCTGTGAGCTTTTCTAACCTAAGGGTTAGTGACTGGGATTTTGTTGCGAGTAAATTTGGTAATTGTTGTGGCTCGTGGGCTGGCAGCACCGCCTCTTCTGGAGGGCGTCTTATTTTGCTGGATTATTCCCTATCCAGCATTGTTTATTACTATATGCCGATGTTCTTTTTACCTAAAACGGTCATTGATAAGTTGGATGTGCATAGGCGCCGTTTCTTTTGGCAAGGAGGAGGGGTTAAGAAAAGATATTACCTAGTTAAGTGGTCTTGTGTATGCAGATCTAAAGCCAAAGGAGGGCTAGGGGTGAAAGATTTGCGAAAACAAAATATTAGCCTCCTGGTTAAATGGTGGTGGAAGTTAGATACACAAAGTGGGTTGTGGCAGGATATTGTTAAAGCTAAATATCTGAAGAGACAAACTGTAGCTACGGTGAGTCCGAAATTTCAGGACTCGCCGATCTGGAAAGCTTTGTTAAAAGTTAAAGAGTACTATCTTAAGGGGAGAGTTATAGATCTTAACTCCGGTGATTTGACTCGTGTATGGAAGGACCCTATTAATGGCAATACACCCTTTTGTTATAAGTTCCCTGAGTTGTTTGGGGTGTGCAATTTCACTGATATTGTGGTTAGCAAGTGGCGGGCCAATATGACTGGTTTCTTTCGACGCCGTCTAACTCATTCACTGTGTGACCAGTGGCGAGAGATGCGTGGGGTGTTGAGTACTCTGGTGACTAATGAGGGACCGGATGTGGTAAGATGGGCGTTGGGCTCTAAAAGAAGATTTACCACGAAATATGTCTATATGATGCTTGAGAGGCCTATTTCGGGTTGCTCCTATTCGTGGATCTGGAGAGCGAAACTCCCTTTGAAAATCCAGGTGTTCATGTGGCAATTGTCGCAGGATGCGATCTTAACTCGTGATGTGATGGAAAGAAGGAATTGGAAGGGCAAGCCTCATTGTTCTTTCTGTTCCGCTAGGGAAACTTCTAATCATTTGTTTTTCGGTTGCCCGGTTGCCAAGGTTGTGTGGAGGACGGTTGCATCTGTTGTAGGGACTGATCTGTGCCCCACCAATAGCTGGCAATTTTTCTCTTGGTGTTATGCTTTTATTCCTGATGGTGAAAGGTTTTATACCATGGGTTTGGCGGCTATTTGCTGGTCCATCTGGACGTTTCAAAATCATGCTACATTTGAATTCAAACGACTTGGCAGCCCTTTTGATATTGTGTATATGGCTGTGGTCTTTCTCAAATCTTGGGCAGGTTTACTCAAAGGTGGTGATGGTGAGCTGTTGACAAAAGGGGCGGACCTGCTTAAGGAGAATGCATCGAAGCTCCTCAGGATTTGCAACGCCGTGCAGGAAGGGGCGTCGGCTAGGACCTGAAGTTCAGGAAGTTGAAGACCTGTGTGCTGGGAAGCTTTTGGTGGTCATCTGATGGTGTTATTTCCCTGGCGTTTACCTCCTGTGTGAGGCTTAAAACTTAGACTTGTCGTGTGTTTTGGTGGTGGCATGTGCCAGTGGACTTTGGTAGAAGGGACGGTGGGTTTTTGCCCCACGGCAGAGGTTTCGACTCCGAGCCTCTGTGGGTGGGTTTCCCACCGATCTCGAACCTGTACTATTCCGTCCTTTCCCTCTCCCCTCTCTCTCGAACCCTGTATTTCCGTTATGCGAGTAATGATGGAAAGGGACAATGGTCCGGTTAAAAAAAACATAAAATTTAAAAAGAGCCCGCGGCTAGCATCATGCATGATCTGACGACAATACCACTAGTCCACCACCAGTACTCACAGCGTGTGCATGCGCTGCGCTTGCCATATTAAATCTGGCTTTATTTCGAAATAAAGGGCGCAGCCAAGATATGCTAAAGAAATAGTAGCAGAGAAAGAACACACAGGGACAGGCGCCGGTGTTATCGGAAGCGAGGCAATGCTTGGCGTTGGTGTACCGGGAAGGAAGAGACGGGGGAGGTCGCCATCTGCATCCAGCTGAGAAATGCATGGCTCTGCCTCGAGCTAGCCAGAGTCGTCGCTGAGCATGCATGCACTGCGCGCAGACGGACCGCCACCTGGTCGCCGCAGCGTGGTCTGGCCCTGCAATCTTCAGCTCCTCGTGAGAGCCAAAGGCGGGCGACACGTCGGATTGTTCCGACCAACGTGGTGCAGACACGTCGGATCAACGTACTACGAAACGAGGCTGCCGAGCCTGCAGATCGAGTGGGCTCGTGAGACATGCATGCGATATCAACTATCCGACGTGCGTGCATATCTTCCTTTTGCCCTCTCGTTTTCAAACGATATGTCTTCCTTTTATTTGGGGTTTATCTACAACTGCAAGTGCTACTACAATTAATAAGTATATCAAAAATCTTTCATACTAGTTGTTTTTTCAGGTGAGGATAACGCTGAAAGCCCTGAAAATCTCTTTCGCAAAAAAAAAAAAAGCCCTGAAAATCGAGATAAACACGGCCGGTCGGTGCACTGGCCAAGAGCGAACAACATCTATCTTGAAAGGGAGATGGAGGTTAGTTTTTTTTCTTCTCTGAGAATAATGGCAGCTGAGAAAACAAAACAAAAAAGCATACAAGATTAGATCATACTTTAAATGGCGATAGATACAATGGGTGTTAGATCAGCACGATTAAGACGCGAGATGGTACGATCATGTGGCTGCAGGCGGCAGCTGTGAGCTCCGAGCAAATTAACATTGAGCAATCACCATCCAAGGAAAAATATCACGCTTGCCCTGTCGCCTGACCTAATTAAGCACCAAATATCCGGGCCTGCTAATATATAAAACGAGTAATAAAGCCAGTCTAGTCAACTCAAAGGGCCATACTACGTGCTCACTAGGAACACATGGACGGAAAAAAATCGGGTATGCTGAGCTGAATGCAACAATTAAAACATAAAATAATGCACAACTCTACGTAATATGTGTGCCCATATACGCAACAAAATGAAAAGGTGAAACTTGTGGCATGGTGCGATACGATCTTCCCCAAAATGCAGGCCTCTTTTAGGCTCAGAGGATTACGCTAACTAATTATGTTCGGTCAGCGCACAAGCTTTTTCTGTGCACCAACAGAGAAGAAGACCCACTAATCTGCTTTAGCTATCTTGGTAAGGTAAGGTTATCCTCTAATTAAATCAATCATCATGATACTGTTGTGTCCTACCAATATGTTTAACATGGAGCTACCGAGCTACATGTACATGACGAGCCCTCGTGGCAAGCCGGCAAGACATGTGTCATTAGGACATGACTTGAACTACGCCTACGTGGAGCCAAACAAGCGACTACAGGTTGACAACTCACGTGCCACGTCCTATGCTCGATGCTAGATCTCCTGACTTATGTTTTGGCTCAATTAGGCCACCAGGACAGCACCAAAAGGCTTGACGCCCCTTTGATTACGTCAAGTTTGGTAAGAGCACGAGCTAGAAAAGGAAAAACTTTATGCCTCTCACATCGACGGCCCCGTGGCTTGGTTTTCTAGTTAAAGGAAGTGGGATAAGCTAAGCAGGATGTAAATGTAACTTGTGGCCGACTGGGGAAGACATGTGTGAGTTCCTGCGCGCCAAAGGCTTTCTAGTGGAGTAGAGTTTCTGTCTTTGGTTTCGTATGTGGCTGATGTAATAAATAAGTAGGGATTTGTGGCTTTGCCATTGGATGCTTAGTATGCAATATGAACTCCTGTAATGGACATTGATCTGGTGGTTGCATCAATGAAATAATGGAACCAGAGGGCAACCCTTTTCTTTCAAAAAATGTAAATGTAACTAGCGTCTCAAGAATCTTTACTATTTGTTTTCACTGGTTTGGCGCTTTACCGTTTGCACAATGAGGCGTTTGCCCCTAGATAGTACCCCCTCTGTTCGGAAATACTTATCAAAGACTAAAATTTCAATGGTAAAAAAACCATGGTTTGAAAACTAGAATTGCCATGATCGAAAAATAATTTTACCAAGGTCTATAAATAAAAATTTCATGGTGCATATAATAATTAATTTCCATTATCCATAAAATAAAAATTGCGGTGTTTCAATACTCTTGCCTTGGTAAATTACGATTTTTAATAAAAGTGCCATGAAAGAATTAAAATAAAGGAGAGTAAAAAAGGAATATTTATTTTCCATATACCTAAAACTATTTTTTCCTAATTTTCTCATCTAATAAAAGGGGAGAAACTATGAATCAAACACGGATCTCCTGGATGAAGGGTAGAGACCCTAGCCAGTGCACTGGGCGCGTGAGTTCAATTGTATTTTTCAAAATGGAGGATTACCTGCAGCCTCTACATAGATCAACTCAAAACCACCTTCCTGGTAAATACTATCGCAACACCTATGAAATCGTTCACACTTCTTTTATGTTACAGCGAACGAGTGAACAAACTGACGTGGTTTTCTTCTTTACTTTTGAATCAAGTAATAGTCCTCCAAACATTTAGAGAATGATTTAAATATTGAAAATTGATCTAGAATTTTAAACTAATAGAAAAAGAATCTGATCAATGGGCATTATACAAAAAATCAATTGTGTCAATAAAAATTAGATAGATACGAAGCGCGCGTGGTATTGTTGATCAGAGCAACAATACACATAGTTGTCTTGTTGCTTCTTTGAGACTCTGAGCCAATTCAAAGGTCCCGATTATTTTTTTTCATTAAAAAAACATTGATAAAGAATCATAAAAAAATGCATGTTAGTTGCAAGAAAATACCATGTTTTAAAATCTAAAGATAACAAAATTACCATAGGACTATATGAAATAAGTAAAAACTATTTTTCTACAAGTGACATGCAACTAAGAAGAAACAATTACAATGTTGCAAAAAAAGATTGAAGTAAAATATTTTCTGTACCCATAGCACTTTTGCCATATCATTTAATGTTAAGGATTTTTTTCATGAAATTTGCCATGATCCAAAAATAAAATTTCCTTGCTAAAAAAATAGATTTTCCATGGTTCAAAAAATTAAATTGCCATGATCGGAAAACTAAAATTTTCATGGACGGAAAAATAAAACTTCCATGGTCCAAAAATTAAAATTGCCATGGTAAAAAATATCATGGTTCGAAAACTAAATTTTCCATGATCGAAAAATAAATTTACCAAGGTCTATAAATAAAATTTGCATGGTGCATATAATAATTAATTGTCATTATCCATAAATAAATATTGTGTTGTTTCAATATTTTTACCTTGGTAAGTTATGATTTTTAATAAAGTGACATGAAATAAATAAAACAAAGGAAAGGAAAAAGGAATATTTGTTTGCCATATACCTAAAACTATTTTTCATAATTTTCTCATCTAATAAAAAAGGGGAGAAACTATGAATCAAACACGGGTCTCCTGGATGAAGGGTAGAGTCCCTAGCCAGTGCACTGGGCGCTTGAGTTCAATTGTATTTTTTGAAATGGAGGATTACCCATGGCCTCTGCATTTGGCGATGCACACGGTAATTTTATTACATTATTCAGCGGAGCCAAACAAAATAAATATATAGATCAACTCAAAACAACCTTCCTGACAAATATTATCGCAACACCTATGAAATCGTTCACGCTTCTTTTATGTTACAGAGAACGAGTGAAAAACTGACGTGGTTTTCTTCTTTACTTTTGAATCAAGTAATAGTCCTCCAAACGTTTAGAGAATGATTTAAATATTGAAAATTGATCTAGAATTTTAAACTAATAGAAAAAAAATCGATCAATAGGCATTATACCAAAAATCAATTATGTCAATAAAAATTAGATAGATACAAGTTCGTTGTTGTTTGTCACGGCCCAAGTCGCTCTGTTTTTTCAAATGGTAGAATACTAGAATTAGGTCACCGCCACTGGCCGCCACTCGACTATCTTCGGGTTTGTAGAAGGACGTAGCCATGCAGGTGCAGTCCTTGCCGTCCGCACAAAACCCGAGTGTGCAAAGCAAACGTCGGTTCGAGGTGCGCCGCGAGGGCACGTCTTTGTGGTAGTGTAGCCAGCGTGACGTCTAGATACATGTTAGGGCTGCAGCTAGCCTGCAGGTAGCACTGACCGGCCGGCTTCAACTATGAAACGCGAATCTGCGTATCGCCGGAACCAATTTGATTTCTTCTTCATGTTTGAAGACACTGTGAATCTGATGGAGTCCAAGTCAAACAGACGTTCCCCGTTTATATTTTACAGGAAACATTGTCCGTGCATTGCAACGGGATTGTTTTTAACTTCTGCTCCGCAACATAAACTTTAGCGAACATCCTAATGTATCGTCCGCCCCGTCCATGATTCCTCACGATTCTAGTTTAATCACATTTATTAATAAATTTAAAAATAAAAAAGAGGATACAAATATAGATCTACGCATTTTGCTCGCTCTTTCATATTTTTGAAGAAGGATATTCAATATTAAATTTAAAAATAAAAAAAGAGGATACAAATATAGATCTGCGCTTTTTGCTCGCTATTTCATATTTCTGAAGAAGGATATTCAATATACTCATTTTCTTTCCCTAATAATTATTCCTTTATGTAAGGTGACAAGATGATCAAAGCAACAAATAAAATAGAATTAAAGATGAAATTATCCAAGGCTAAATTATTTATTAACGACAAATAATTCAATTAGGACAAAAAAATAGATACGTGCAATTGAAAAAGAAATACTTTTATTTCTAGTTGGAGAGATACATGCTTCAAAAGAGAGACATTTTTCTTTTTTTGGAGGGATAAAAGAGAATTAACAAAATAAATAAAAAGCTGTATTATTTTTCACACGATGACCAAGGTACGAAATTATAGATAATTTAAAATGAAATTACTCTACACTATTTTTTATTAACTGCACTTAAAAAAATTAGTCCAAGAAAAAAAGAGATACATACAATCAAAAGATAGATATTTTTTCTTTTTCTAGAAGGAGAGATACATACAATAAAAATGGGGTATTTTTCTTTATTTTGGAGCGCTAAAAAGGTGATCATCCACTTAACTTGCGCGTTCTTATTTTTTACCGGACGTAATCTTATTTTGGAAACAACCGATTAAATATATTCCCGTTGAAGTACTCTTTATCCTTGCTTTAATTAACTATATGAATCAAGCACGCATATTCTCACATGTTTAATCTGACATTTAATCCTTTTTAATTAGCCTAATCGCTCAATTTCGTGAGCACAACTGGTGGTCCACTCGTGGAACCTACTCTATATGTTTTTTTCATGCGGCCAAGGCTCTAAGCGTGCTCTTGTTTTTTTCCTCCTGAGCGCGTTTTGTTTTTCTAGCTGCCACGGCCCAATTGAAAGCGGCCCATCAAAAAATAACAGAGCAGCAACGATTTTTCTAAAAAACAATGGACCGCGGGTTGATTCAACTAAAAGGGAGGAACTTTTACGCACAATATCAACGTTTTTTCTATCTAATCGGTGGACTGTGGGTTGATTCATCTAAAATATAAGGGGGTTTTCTGCAAAATATCAAAATGGAAGGGGAAACTCACCTGTCGTCGATATGTAACGCCAGATGCCATGGGATGGCTAAAGTGAGGGGAAGACGCGAGGGAGAGAATGTCGATGGTGCCGGAATCGGGTTGGGCACAAACACGGTGGAGGACACCACGATGTACCCAGGTTCGGGGCTCTCCGGAGAGATAACACCCCTACTCCTGCTTGTCTCTTATATATCAATACTCTGGCTACAATAACTGCTTCTCCGTCTTCTCAGGGGAAGGTGAGCACCGCCGCCGTGGGCAAGGCTCTCTCCTGCGTCCCTGAGGAGTAACTGCAAGCAGTGAAAGAACTGAGGGGAAAGTGAGTAATGGTGGTCTAGGATGAGTCGTCCCTCACGCAGGAGGGGTACCCTGGCTCTTATAGTGTGAGCCCAGGGTACTTCGGTAACTTCATTGCCGAATGGGCCCAGTTGTCATCCTCTAATCGGCCTGGGCCCACCGACTGCTCCTCTCCGGCTGATCCGGAACCTACGAGCGGCGGCCCATGCTGTAGATTCGTAGAGCGTAGGGATGAACAGTGGAGCTAGGGGGTGCGGTCTTGTCGGCCTGTCCGCGGAATCGGCGGAGAGGTCGACACCGTATCTCCCCCAGATCTTTGACATGACCTGACCTTCCTGCCACCCGGATATATGGGGATATGGCATTTATGACCTCGTAATCATACCCCCGACTGGGTATTAGGTGGTTCCGATTGCGCCTGGACCGACTGGTGGTACCTGGCAAAGTCGATTGCTCTGGGCAATCGGCCTTCCAGGTATCAATCTCGGGCCAGCTGCGGACCAATCGGATGATCGTCTTGGTGAAGGAAGGTTGGTCCGATTGCACCTGGGTCGACTGCTGGCATTTGATACGGCTGATTTCCTTGGAGCAATCGGTCGTACATCTGCCCAGCTCGGCCCAGCTGCGGTCCAATCGGTCCATCCTTGTCTTGAAAGGTTGCTTCTGCTTGGGTTAGCCTACCCGGGTACCAATCCCCCGACAGTAGCCCCTAAAGCTGTAAAGGTCCCACGGTCACTTGACCGCGGGGCCTTTGCAGTTTTTAATCTCTCTCTTGATATCCTCCGACTGCTATGGCCTCTTCGAGTGCGTCATTCCGAGTTCGTCGACCGACTCGGAGATCACACTCGGCTGACCAAATTTTCATCCGATTGGATTTGGTTTGCTCCCAATTCGTGTCTTCACTTTTGTGAGAAAAACATCTTTCGCCGATTTAGTTCCAACGGTTACCTCCGATTCTTCCGGGATGTGATCAATGAGCTGGGACCCATGACCTACACGCGACTTGACATAACTGCAGGGCCTGACCCCCACGTCGCACGCCTCGCCTTTTGCGCCAGGATCCTTTGCGCTGGTTTGCCGGTTGCCCTTCCTGTGCCCTAGGCCACACCGAGCCACACAGCCGCAGACGCATCCCACTTCTCTCCCCCGCCGCCCATATAAGCCACAGGGGAGGCCTTCGCCTCTTCTTTCTCCCAAACGCCATCTTCAACCTCTAGCTCTCTCTCCTCTGCGCCATTGCAGCTCCACGCGAAGCTCTCTGCCGCGGACCTCTGCACCTTGGATCTGCTCCGGCCACAGACTTGTGCTCTCTGCCACTTCCGCCGCCTCCGTGGTAACTCTTCACCGCTGCTCTCGCGCTCTGCCTCCCTCTTTTTCTCCCTTATTCTCCCCGCCCGCGAACGCCATGGCGCCACGGCGAGACATCTCCCAGGCGAGCCGCGGGTGCTGGAAAGGTTCTCAGGCTACCGCCGGCGCCGTCGAGTCCCTGATTCGCGCCCGGAAGATGCCTGCGGAGGTCGAGTGGCGCATTCCCGGCGCCGAGGTCGTGCCCAGCGCGCGCGCTGGCGAGAGGGTCGTGTTCCTCGCTCACTTCGAGCGTGGATTCGGCCTTCCTGCCAGCACCTTCTTCCGTGGGTTCCTCGATTTCCACCGACTGCAACCACACCATCTCGCAGCCAACTTCATCATGATTCTCTCCGGTTTCGTGACACTCTGCGAAGGGTATCTCGGCTGTCGTCCCAGCATTGCCCTCTGGAAACGGTTCTTCAATCTCCGAGCTCACAATGCTCGGACGGGAACCGTGGTGCCCTCCACCATCGAAGGCGGCGACCCGACATACCCGACTGACATGACCGACTGCGGCAGTTGCCTTGTCGCAGCCGGCAAGCCGAAGTACAAGAGTCCCGAGATCGTCCAATCATGCAAAAATTGGCAGACCTCATTCTTCTACGTCAAGTCACCTGACCAAGGGCCCGATCTCCTGAATCTGCCCGAGTTCTCCCTCGCCCGGCCGACTGACAAGCACCAATGGTCGCTGAAGTATGGCGTCGGAGACTGTGATGTCGATGCCCAGGTTGCCAGGGTCGCCCAGCTAGAGCAAGAAGGGCTTCTCCCGACCGACCTGGTAGCCGCTTGGCTTCAAGCTCGGATTCTTCCCCTGCAGCGCCGAGTGCACCGTCTGTGCGATATGTCGGGTCCTCGAGATCCCACTCGGCTCTGCACATGGCGGGTGAAGAATGAAGACCTCAGCGCCAGGGTGAGGGCTATTACCTCTAGCCCTTTGCCCGACCCTTTCCGCCTCGGGCTTGACTGCCTCACTCGCCAGCAGAAACCGCCTGTGGTATGCTCCGATTGCCTTCCTCTCCCGATTGCTTTTCCTTTCAGCTTCTCTGATTACTTTTATCCTCTTTCTAGCATTTTATTCAGTCCAACCTGATGGAGGACGGCCAGGAAGCTGGCGTGTACGCCCCCGATCGCGCGGAGGAGGACCCCGCCGATTTCGAGTATAACGGCGAGATTCCTTACGCCGAGTCCGGTGATGATGATCAAGATGATGGCGAGTCCTCCGGAGAGTCCTCCGACTCCATGGGTGCCGACGACGATGATGCCGAGGACGCCAACCCTCCGAGGACCGACACCCGGCCGCCAGCTCAAGGAGGTACGCCTGACCCTTCCCTTGAGCAATTTTTGGCCGAATGGAGTGATGATGACAGTGTCTCAAAGGCTGATGATTCTGATGCAGCTCCACGTGCCAAACCTCCAAAGGTGCCGGCAAAGCGCACCTCGACCACCAGCTCCTCCGCTGGTACGGCCCCCAGCAAGGTTGCCAAAGCCACGCCGACTGCCAACAAAGGCAAACAGGCCCAGGAGACGACTACCCGGAGGCCGACTGCTCAGGCGCCGCTGAACGTCGCTCCGCTGCGATGCCGAATGCCCTCTGGCGCACCAAGAACAATCGGGTATGCTTCTGTCCTTATGCCTTGCATTTCACTGTCTTTGCTTATACTGATCCTCCTCTTCTTTCTTCTTTCAGGGAGCCGATTGGGCTTGACGATGTCGACACTGGCGTTCCGGTTCGTGCCAGCGCCGTCATCTCACCTGCTGCCTCTGCTGCCGCCGTCCACAAACGGCCGACTGCTTCTCATCGCTCCTCCAAGGACGCTGAGCGCGCCGCCAAGAAGGCTCGCCTCGCGACGACTCAGAAGACCTCTTCTTCCACCCTTGCCTCCAAGACTTCCAAGCATGCAGCTGACCCGGTGGCTCCTGGTGGCAGAGGACCACAATCGGTCGATCCGATTGCCCCGTCTCCGCCACGCCGCTCCGACCCGGTCTCCACTGTCGCGACTACATCTGCTCCGACTGCCGCTTTCGAGCCACCGACGGTGACAAGCCCGCCGCCAATCGTGGTGTCGGCGCCGCCGACCGCCACAACTGTGCCACCGGTTGTTCGGCGCGTGCCACCGACTGTTGGGAAACGTAGTAGAAAACAAAAAATTTCGGCCTACGAATCAAGAACCCAAGATCATCCAAGAAGATTGCATACAAGGTTTTAGGTCATGGCTCACCAACCGATGTAGCGGAAGTAGAGTTGGTGAAGCTCGTGGACGTAGTGGAAGTAGATCTCGCAAGTTCTCCCACGAACAGTCCCTCGATCAATCCCACGAACTAGTCCCGCGATCTAGTCCCACGGACAAGTCCCATGAACAAGCTCCTCGAAGAAGGGTCGAAGGTACGACCCCTCCATTAGTATCCACACATCCCGTAGCAGCAATCCAGCAGCGCTCCGCCGTCCAGAGATGAACGCCACCGAGAAAACTAGAGGGAGAAAATCCTAACGGATTCCGATCTAGAACAACGTCTAAACCGAGGTCTAAAAGTGGAGCAACGGGGTTTAGAGGAGGGAGGGTGGCGCATAGGCCTTGGGGACAAGTTGTCTTGCTCTCCCCCTCCCCTTGGCTCACCTTATATAGGTGGCCAGGAGGCCTAGGGAGCAGCTCAAGGAGGATTGGGAGTCCAACTTGGACTCCCAAGCCTTCCAAACCTTCCCACACCTTCCCACCGGAAAACTGCCATAATGGGTTTTGGTATTCCCACCTGGAGGAGGTTTCCTTCCCCTTGGTGCCCCCCCACCCCCTTGGCCGGCCAGGGCAGCCTAGGTGGCTTGCCCCCCAAGGCTAGGGGCGCAGGGGAGTGGGTGGTACTGCCCGGAACCTTCCGGAACCTTCCATGACCTTCTAGAAGCTTCCAGGACCTTCCGGGACATATCGGGACCGTTTCAGGACATTCCGGACACTTCTGGAGCACTTCCAGGATCTTCCGGGACCGTTCTCGGACGTTCCGGAGCCATCCGGATAGTTTACAAAACCATCCGAGTTACAATTTAAGCCACCCGATGACCGCGAAGGTTGTCGGGACGCCCAACGATTATCCGGAAACTATTCCGGTTGATCCAGGACTTCCCCAGTACCATTCTCATATGTTACGGAACCACCTGGGACTACTCCAGAGTGATCCGGACATAACCTTAAATACCCAGAACTACTTCTGGTGCCCTTATGAACAATTCCATAAATCTCCGGAACTACTTCCGGTACCCGTATGAACTATTCTGCTTTGCTTCCACTAAACCTTCTACCATACTAGTATTCTAACAGACTACTGCTCGTTAAGTGTGTGACCTAATAGGTTCGGTATAATGCGGACATGACTCAGAACATCTTCCGGACATAGGTCAACAACCTTTTGTCAATAGCCAATAATCAACAGCGGAGCCATGGACACCCATGTTGACTCCCGCACATACACGAAGAAACTTCGAGTGAACCATTATGTTTATTCATGTACCATTCCCTTTGCTTCGTGATATATGACAAAGTTAGAGGAGAGATGTTTGGCACCCATGTGTAACAACTTCTTGAACACAAGCCACTCGTTATCCTCTTTGCTCGTTTGTCCATTTTCTCGTTATCGTATTCCGGTATCCCCGTGATTAAATCACAATGTGTCTGGCCAGACTAGAATGGATACCGTCATACCGAGTGGGCCCAAAGTCAATATCTCTTCATCGTGAAGGAGCAAATCCCATTCTTGAACTATCACAGTCACTAGCCACACCATCTGACATACCCAGAACTTATTTTACTACTTCCCATTTACGGGAGGATTCATCTAAGAACCAAAGCATGTCTTCCTGTGTGAAGCAACTCGATACTCTCATGGTCTAAGGAATTACGTATATGATAACATTTCATGATATGACTTATAACGTTGTTACGATGTGATCTCTAAGTATATCATTCAATACTGGGGTCGGTTCAACATCATTGTTCTGCTAACAATATGTTCCCATTGCTACTGACATCCTTGTTACAAGAACAGTGTCCATGATTAAGAAAACGTAATCATCAGTTAGCACATGAGATGGTCTTAGAGGCTAAACCAGGAACTCTTGGTGTTTATATTTCCACACATGCAAGTGAGTTTTCTTCTGAATCTCATAGTCAGGGTCATTGCAATTATAGCACAGAAATATAAACGTTAATTACGAACGTGGAAATATATATAATAACATTTTATTATTGCCTCTAGGGCATATTTCCAACACCGACGACAACGACCTTGCCGCCAGTCGCACTTATCACTTCTGCGTCAGCTCACCCGACTGCGCCGCCACCACCACCGATTACTTCTGGCCCTCAGGTGATGCCAATGCCACTGGCCATTCCCACTGCTGCTTCCACTGCCACTCAAGCTTTAGTGCCAACGCCGACCTCCTCTGCGTCAGAGATTCTTATGCGCTCGGTGGACCAGTTCCGGGCCGAGTACTCTCGCGCCCGTCACATCGGCACCGATCCTGACGCCTCGCATCGTCCTCAAGATCCTGTGACGACTGCTCTGAGCCGGGTGAATAACTTTGCCGCTGCCCTTGCTCGGGACCTCCAACAGCTCACCTCTCACCATACGGTAATTTTTGACTTTCTTTTTATGTCTTTCCTTTACTCGGAAGGCCTTTTGCTTTATCTTTTGCCTTCCTCAATCGGGAGATTTTCCTTCCGGTGGGTGCGCGCAAGTGCACCCACTGGGTGTAGTCCCCGAGATTCGGGCCGATTGGTTGCAATCGGTTCGGATCTTTAACACCTTTTGCTTTATCGTTTGCTTTCCTCGATTGGGAGACTTTCCTTCCGGTGGGTGCGCGCAAGCGCACCCATTGGGTGTAGTCCCCGAGATTCGGGCCGATTGGTTGCAATCGGTTCGGATCTTTCACACCTTTTTCTTTATCGTTTGCCTTCCTCGATCGG
Organism: Bromus sterilis; assembly: GCA_950022295.1. NCBI lineage: Eukaryota > Viridiplantae > Streptophyta > Magnoliopsida > Poales > Poaceae > Bromus > Bromus sterilis. Next base: position 16,897,913 of record OX465596.1, read on the forward strand.
GAGACTTTCCTTCCGGTGGGTGCGCGCAAGCGCACCCACTGGGTGTAGTCCCTGAGATTCGGGCCGATTGGTTGCCATCGGTTCGGATCTTTCACGCCTTTTGCTTACTGCTGTGTCTCTAACTCCATCCTGCTGTTCCTCTCAGGCTGTTATGGAAGAAAAACGTGAGGTCTTCGAGAAGCTTCTTGATGCTTATACCGCCAGCCTTCGAACTCTTGCCCAGGCCCAGCTGCAGGTCAACAACCAATCGGCTGAGATCACTAAACTGAAAGGTAACTTCTATACCATTTCTGTCTTCTCTCCGATTAAACAATTGCTCTTGTTCTCATATCTTCATGCTCTCTTCTAGCTTCTACTCCCATGGTAGATGACCTTCAGGGCCGAATTACTGAATTAGCTGCAGAACTTAACCAGCATGGTCCAGCTCTCGCCAAAGCCACTGGGGAAGTGACCCGACTGCAGGGGGTAGAAAATGATCTGAATCGGACTATCCAAAGCCTTCGATCTGAGATGGCCGCCCTCGAGAGAAAACATCTGGCCGACATAGCTGCCGTGACGGCCACTGGTGATGGTCTCCTCGCCGAGCGAGATGCCGCCGTCGCCGCCCGAGAAGCCTTGCAAGCTGAAAGGGATGAAGTGGTGGCTGCATGCGATTCCATTCGGCGAGATCGTGACGAACACGTCGCCAAATTTGAAGAGCTGGAGAAACGCAACTACGAAGAGACCACCCGACTGCGCCGCCGAGCCAAAGGCTTCTGCGACACCATGACCGAGATGGACGTCCTCCTTAGCGGTGAGTGTTCCCTGCATCCGAGTGCATTTTCCGATTGTTTTCCTCTTTTATCTTGTTGCTCATGCTTTCTTTTCGTGATGCAGAAGCTTGGCCCGAGTCTGAAGCAGCTGCCTACGCAGCCGTAGCCAAATCCCGAGAAGAGACTGTTGCGGCAGGAGGGACCTGCCAACTTGAGGACAACGTCTAGACTCGGCACGAGTACCTGATCGGCACTGAAGCCCGCATTCCTGTTATCAAGGGCGTTGCCTTGTCCTTCAAGCTCGGCATCCTGAAGATTGCTGAGTCATTGTGGTCGCCGACTGAACTCAAGGTCGGACTCCAGAAGATGAAGACTGCCGCTGGCTCCTCCGCCGGTTCCCACAAAGCTGACGCGCAGGATGAAGAGGATTCTGACAAAGGGGAAACTCCGAATGCTACTACTGAACAAACTCGGACTCTCCTTAAGGCCATCCCACGTCGGATCGACGTCCTGCTGAATTCTGCAGGTCGGACTAGTGCGGAGACCACCCTCCAGACTGTGCTGAGTTGGTATCCTCAGGTGAAGCTCTCCCAACTTTACATCCTCCGTGAGAACGCCTCTGATCTGCTTGAGAAGACCTACACCGAAGTCAATCGGCTAGCCAGCACTATGGTGAACTGGTTCTCTCCATACGAGTACACTCTGTATCTCGACGAAGGAGGGAATCCGCTTGCTGCACCTTCAATCTCTGGCTTGGCCGAGGATCTCTCTGATAGCGGCTCATCTCAGAAATCTCCAAGATCCAAACAAACTGGTGCCACAGCCTCTGAAGCGCAGTCGGATCCGACTGCTCCATCTTCTAGCTCCGTGCCTCTGACTTCCTGAGCCATGCTATCAACTGTTTTACTTATTGTAGCTTGCCGACTGGATCGGTTTTATCTTATTTTGTCTTCCGATTACCCGTTTGTAAGACATATTTTTAATTCTGTCGACACCCACTAGGTGTGACTTGGATGTAATGAACTTATTCGGCCTTGGACCTGTTACTTCTGATGCAATCCAATTGCTTGGCTTTTGCTTTTACTTATGCGATCAACTTTGCGTCTTTGTCGGTTTCCTTTATCGGCTGCACTTGCGGATGTCTACCGTGTCACCTTTGCTGCCGTCCTGCGGTCCGCAATCGGATCAACGATAGCTTACCAGGCAAGGTTCGATAAGTTTTTCCTTTTTACACGACAAGATTTAACGCAAAGGATTCTGCGACAGTAGGCGCCGACTGATCGCTATCGGGCTCGACACCTTGGGCCGCGGCGCAATCGGCGACTTTTTTTTATCGAATATGTCCTTAGTGGCGCGTTTCGAATTGTTTCCCGGGGATTCGTATTGCCGACTGCCTCAAATACGACCCTTCTCAACGCCGCAAACCTTTTAGTGGTTTGCGCTTGAGCTGAGTGCCGAGTTGAGTGCCAGCCCGCAGTCCCCGTGCCTCGATGGCCTATTCGCTTGGCCTCGTAGTCGGTCAGTCCCCGGGTGTGTTATACACACCTCGGGTATGACTGAGCGTCGCCGATTGAGGCTAGCTCTTCGAATGAAATTATGCAAAGATAATCGAATGCTCATTTTCAGAGGCATGATAACTTTTACTGCTTGTTTGCCGAATGGCTTACATATATTTCTGCTGCTCAGCTATAGAACGGACATAACAACTCGGCGTTCCACGGCCGCTCCGTCTCTGCTCCTGATGTGTCCTTGTGCTTAGTTCCCTTGGTGCAGTCGATCAGATAATAGGAGTTGTTCTTGAGCGCTCGGCTGACGACGAATGGCCCTTCCCAGGGTGAGGAGAGCTTGTGCTGTCTGTCTGACTTCTGGATTCGGCGTAGCACCATGTCTCCCTCTCGGAAAGCGAGAAGACGAATCTTCTTGCTGTGGTAGTGCCGCAACTTCTGCTGATAGACTGCTGACCTGGACAAGGCCAACAGGCAAGCTTCTTCTTTGAGGTCGATGCCGTCTTCTCGCGCCAATCTGGCTTCTTCTTCGGTGTATAGGGCATGCCGAGGTGAATCGAACTCGATGTCGGATGGGATGACTGCTTCTGAACCATACACCAAGAAGAAAGGAGTGAATCCAGTCGACCTGTTCGGTGTGGTCCTCAGACTGAACAGTACTGCGGGGAGCTCCTCAATCCATGCTCCGGGTGCCCTCTCAAGTGGTTCTACCAATCTGGGCCTGATACCCGATAGGATTAGTCCGTTTGCTCTTTCGACTTGACCGTTTGATTGCGGGTGCGCCACAGATGCCAGATCAAGCCGAATGCCCTGCTGAGATGCATATCGGGCCAGTGCACCCTTCGCAAAGTTTGTGCCGTTGTCGGTGATGATGCTGTTAGGCACACCATATCTGCATACAATGTCGGCCACAAACCGAACTGCAGTCGGACCGTCCAGCTTTTTGATTGGTCTAGCTTCAATCCACTTGGTAAACTTGTCCACTGCGACTAGAAGATGTGTCATGCCACTGCGAGCTTTCTTGAATGGTCCAACCATGTCCAAACCCCATACTGCAAACGGCCATGCTATTGGGATTGTCTTCAGTGCCGATGCTGGCTGATGACTTTTTGCCTTGAACCGCTGACATCCCTTGCAGTACTTCACTAAATTCTCAGCCGCTGCCAGCGTAGTCGGCCAGTAGAAACCATGCCGGAAAGCTTTGCTGGCGATGGCCTTTGCTGATGCATGATGACCGCATTCACCTTGATGAATGTCTGTGAGCAGCTCCAAGCCTCTGTCCTCTTCTACACATCTCTGAAGGATACCAGTTGCACTCTTACGCACTAGCTCATTGTTGATTATTGTGTACGCCCAAGATCGGCGGCTGATTTGCCTTGACTCTGCTAAGTCTTCTGGGAGGACTCCATCTGCTAGGAAATCTCTAACCGGCTGTGCCTATGATGGCGCACTGACCACTGCCATTACCACTGCATGCTGGGGTGGGGCCTCTTCTTGTGTCTCAGTTCCTTGGTCGTTGGCCTCCTGGATCTCGGCCTCTTGGACATCTGCCATTTCTATCTCTGCTTCTGAACTGCCGACTGCGGCGCCTGGCACGCATTCGGCAGCCCCTGGTGCCGACTTCTCGTCTGGAGTTGGAGCTTCATCATTGCAATCGGCCATTTCTGATGGTATCGGCTCTTCGGAGGTTGTGCCTTCTGGGGCAGCCTCTGCTTGCTTCCCTTTGACTTTGCTCTTCTCGTGTTCCTCTGCAGCCCCTGGCTTGCAATCGGCAGCCCCTGGTGCTGTTGCCGAGACACCCTGGGCGTTGGACTGCTTCTTCATGGTTGCTGGTTTCGCTGGTTGAACTTCTTTTGCCTTTTTCAATGCTTCAAGGTCGGCCTCCGAGATAAAAATGGACTCAGACTCTGGGGATGGTATGATGGATGGCTTCTTGATGTGCTCCAACGACACACCTGGTGGGATAGCTTGCCTTGTTGAGCCGAGCTTGGACAACGCATCTGCTGCCTCGTTGTTTGCTCTTGGCACATGATGGAACTCGCACCCTTCAAAATATCCGCTGATCTGCTGCACGAGGAAACGATAGCTCGCCATGTTTGCGTCCTTTGCATCCCAGGTGCCTGAGCATTGCTGTACAACCAGGTCGGAGTCACCAAAGCACTCGATATTCCGAATACTGATTTCCTTGGCAAGCTTGATACCATGCACAAGGGCTTCGTACTCGGCGACATTGTTTGATGCTGCAAAGTGAATCTGGAGCACATATTGCAGTTGATCTCCTCTTGGTGAAGTGAGTACCACACCAGCCCCTAGGCCATTCTTCATCTTGGATCCGTCGAAGTGCATTCGCCAGAAATCCGATCCTGGGAGCTGCGGCATGTACTGAGTTTCCGCCCAGTCCACCAGGAAATCGGCTAGTGCTTGTGACTTGATTGCCGTTCTCGGCTCATACTGGATACCATGGCTAGCGACTTCGATTGCCCACTTCGCCACTCTTCTGGTTGCATCTCTGCTGCCCATGATGTCGTCCAGCGGAGCCGAGCTGACGACTGTGATCAAGTGAGCTTGAAAGTATGGCTTCAACCTCTTGGCTGTCATGTACACTCCATAGCACATCTTCTGATAGTGAGGGTAGTTCTGCTTGGATGCCGAGAGCACCTCGCTGATGTAGTACACTGGACGCTGAATTTGCTGTGCCTTGTCCTTCTCGGGCCGCTCCACCACCATAACTGCGCTGATTACCCGATTGGTTGCCGCAATGTATAACATCATCGGCTCCTTCTCAATCGGGGCAGCCAGAATCGGTGCCGTGGAGAGCATGCGCTTGAGCTCTCGAAATGCTTCATTTGCTTGAGGGGTCCAGGTGAAATTCTCCGTCTTCTTCATCAACTGGTACAACGGGATTGCTTTTTCACCCAGCCGACTGAGAAATCGGCTGAGGGATGCGAGGCAGCCGGTGAACTTCTGCACCTGCTTCAGGGTTTTGGGCTGTTCCATGCGCTCTATTGCAGCTATCTTCTCGGGGTTGCATTCGATTCCTCTCTCGGAAACGAGAAACCCCAAGAGCTTGCCGGCTTGGACTCCAAACACGCACTTCTCCGGGTTGAGCTTGATCTGATAAGTTCTCAAGTTTGCGAATGTTTCCTTGAGGTCGTCCAACAGTGTGACTCCTTTCGCCGACTTCACCACTAGGTCGTCCACGTAAACATGGAGATTTCTGCCGAGCTGAGAGTGTGTGCATCTCTGAATCGTGCGCTGATAAGTAGCTCCTCCATTCTTCAGACCAAATGGCATGGTGATATAGCAATAGGCCCCGAAAGGGATTATGAATGCAGTTTTTATCTGATCTTCCACAGCCAGTTTGATCTGGTGATATCCAGCGGTAGCATCCAGAAAGGACAGCATCTCGCAGCCGGCCGTAGAATCAATCACTTGATCAATACGGGGCAGAGCAAACGGATCTTTTGGGCATGCCTTGTTCAGGCAGGTGTAATCTATACACATGCGCCAGGTCTTGTTCTTCTTCATGACGAGGACTGGATTTGCCAGCCACTCGGGGTAAAACACTTCCATGATGAAACCTGCAGCCTGCAGCTTCGCAACCTCTTCGCCGATTGCCCTTCTCTTGTCTTCAGAAAAACGTCTCAAGGGTTGCTTGACCGACTTTGAACCTGGCCGAATGTGCAACTTGTGCTCGGCGAGTTCTCTCGGCACACCAGGCATGTCTTGTGGAGACCATGCAAAGATGTCCCGATTCTCATGGAGAAACTCGACGAGCGCGCTTTCCTATTTATCGCTAAGTCCAGCTCCGACTACAACGAACTTGGTTGAGTCGGAGGGATCTAGAGCGATATTCTTGCTATCCTTGGCCGACTGAAAAGCCGATTCCTCATCTACTCTCTTTGCTGGGCCAACTGGAAGTGGATTCTTGTTTTGTGCTTGCGCCATTGCAATCACTTTGCTGAGCTGATGCTTCTCCGTTTCAACCACTAGCGACTCAGCCAAACTGCTGCCAACAGATGTACACTCGAGGGATTTCCTGAAGTCCCCGGTGACGGTGATGACGCCATTTGGCCCCGGGATCTTCATCTTCAGGTATGTCTGTTGTGTATTGATCATGAACTTGGCAAATGCCGGCAACCCCAACAGAGCATGGTAAGGACTGCTGAGGTCGGCGACCTCAAACCAAATCGGCTCCCTTCTGAAATTCTCCTCCGTGCCGAATATGACATCCAGCCGAATGCGACCCATGGGGGTGCAAGACAATCCCGGGACAATCCCATGGAAAGTCGTTCGACTGCGCTCTAGATCTCTCTCTGTGAGCCCTAGCTTGATCATTGTATCTCTGTACAGAATGTTGATTGTGCTTCCTCCATCAATGAGCACTCGGGAGAATTTGCATGAAAACCTTGGTCCTGCGAACAGAGCGTCCACCACCAGCGGATAGTTGCCCGGATTCGGCAAAATGGTGGGATGATCTGCTCTGTCCCAGGATATAGGACACTCGGACCAATGCATGAATTGGGGAATCGGTGGCATAGTGGCATTAACCTCCTGAGCTCGGGCTCTCCGACTGCCCTTATCCGTGGACTCGCTGGTGAAAATCATGTAGGCAGCGTCTTGCTGCGGGAACTGATTCTGCTGCTGAGGCGGTCCTCTGTTCTGAGGTGGTGGTGGGGGTGGAGGTGGTAAAGCTTCTCCCTTCGCAATCCTTCTCAAAAAATCGCACTGCCGAGTGGTGTGTGCGGATGGCCTGCCAGGCGTGCTGTGCAACTTGCATGGCGCGTCCAGCATATCCTCGAACGTGTACTTGGGTTTTATCTGTCCCGGGGGTCTCACATTTGGTCTCATCTTCCGACTGCCTCCTGCAGCCCCTGGATCTTCTTCATTCTGGACAGCGGCCACCTGCCGACTGCCGTACTGAGTGTCGGGCTGCTCGTCCTTGCGCTTGCCATTGTTCTGCTGGTTGTGGTTGTTGTTGTTGCGGTTGTTCTCCCTCCTTTCCTTCCGACTGAGGCCTTGGTTCCCCGTGTCCGACTGCGGAGCCCCTGGTGACTAGATCACACCTCCAACTCTGAGCTGGATAGGGCGCATCGCAGAATCGGACATAGCGAACGCATTTGCCACCTTCATGAGCTTGGCGAGCGATGTGAAGTCTTTGCGGAGCAGCTTGTGCTTCAACATTGAATCAGCCAAGCATCCATCAGTAAAGTACTGAATGGCCTGGATCTCATGGACTCCTTCACATGAATTCTTCAGCTTGATCCACCGAGATAAATAATCTCGGAGGGGTTCATCTTTGCCTTGCACACACAAAGCTAACTGCCGCGGGAGGTTGGGCCTCTCGTATGTGCTTGTGAAGTTGTGGATGAATGCCGTCGTGAAATCCTCCCAGCAGTTCACACTGTCCTTGGGCAAACTGTTCAACCACGTCCTTGCTGAGCCCTGCAGCATGAGAGGTGCATAGCGGACTGCTACACGCCGATTGCCTCCTGCAATGCGGACTGCTGTCAGGTAATCGGACAACCAGTCTTCAGGCTTCACAGAACCATTGTACTTGGGCGTGTCTCTCGGCAGCGTGAAGCTTTTGGGGAATTTTTCCGTCCGAATGCGATGACCAAAACATGATGGGCCAACTTCTCCTTCTTCATCTTCCTGAGCTTCCTTCTCCAGGAGCTCAATGTGATGCCTTGCATCATTCTGACCGATTTGGCGAGGGCCAAGTCGAGCGCTAATTGCTGGTCTTGGCGCCGATTGCTGCGGCATTTCATTGCGCCTGCTGCTGACCGCTGGCTCTTCCATTCTTCTGCTTGCTGCTGGAGGTGGCCGATTGCTTCTGACCTTGCTCTCGTGCCGAGATGGCGCGGGTTGGTGTCTGTTCTGGCGCGATGCATTCGGTCGCTGGCTAGCTCCTGCATTCGGCCTCACAGTTCCTCTTGATGCCTCTGGTTCTGCGTTCTGGTTGCCCATTGCTACGAGCCTCTGTTCCTTTGCGGCTGCTATCAGCTCACGCATTCGGCGCGATTGCTCACGCCGCTCATCTCCTTCCAGGTCTTCTAACTCAAGCGCTATCTGCTCGGCAGCTCTTAAGTTCTTGTCCGGCGTGCTGTACGTTGGCCTTTGGATGAATGCCGACTGCGCTGGTTGCTCCGGTTGCACCGGCCTTCTCGGACGCTCCGGCTTCTCGCCCCCCGACAGCTGCTGGTTGACTGCTCTGCCTCAGCTTCTCAGATCTTCCAGGACCGCGGGCTCAATCGGCCGGCGCGGTCCTGCATGTGCTGCATTGTATTCCCTTGTGATGGCTCCCAGCCTACGCTCTTCTGCCAGCACTTGCTCAGCCCTGCGAGCCAGAGCGAGCCGTGCTGTTTCCAGCTCCGTGTGAACCTGCTCCGGATCACCATTCCTGTTCACGGGTGTGTATAACACATCCCGCAATGCACTGGTGCCGATTCGCTTTGCAGCCTCAGCTACCTCCTTGGCCTTTCTAGCCGCACTCGCTGGATCGCGGTTGGTTGATGAAGATGCTCCCGCCATCATGACGGCGGCGTGCACTCGTCCTTCCTCTCTGCCAGGTGCTGCACTGCAGCCCCTGGTCGGGAGCGGGCCCGTAGCACACGAGAAGATGCGAATATCTCTGGGATACGCCTCGGGGAAGCTGCCGATGAAGAGGCGATGACTGCCAACCTGCAGCGACACACCGGGCGGCAGGGGTGCTCCAGCCCTGTACCGCGCCGAGTAGTCCACCACATAGTCAATTGCCCCACGCCTTAGAATCAAACCAGAGGCGTGGCTCCCGCCCGATGCAGAGGAAAATCCCGTCCGGATCTTGACTCCAGTCGACGCCTCGGTCTGCCCCACGGTGGGCGCCAACTGTCGTCGATATGTAACGCCAGATGCCATGGGATGGCTAAAGTGAGGGGAAGACGCGAGGGAGAGAATGTCGATGGTGCCGGAATCGGGTTGGGCACAAACACGGTGGAGGACACCACGATGTACCCAGGTTCGGGGCTCTCCGGAGAGATAACACCCCTACTCCTGCTTGTCTCTTATATATCAATACTCTGGCTACAATAACTGCTTCTCTGTCTTCTCAGGGGAAGGTGAGCGCCGCCGCCGTGGGCAAGGCTCTCTCTTGCGGCCCTGAGGAGTAACTGCAAGCAGTGAAAGAACTGAGGGGAAAGTGAGTAATGGTGGTCTAGGATGAGTCGTCCCTCATGCAGGAGGGGTACCCTGGCTCTTATAGTGTGAGCCCAGGGTACTTCGGTAACTTCATTGCCGAATGGGCCCAGTTGTCATCCTCTAATCGGCCTGGGCCCACCGACTGCTCCTCTCCGGCTGATCCGGAACCTACGAGCGGCGGCCCATGCTGTAGATTCGTAGAGCGTAGGGATGAACAGTGGAGCTAGGGGGTGCCGTCTTGTCGGCCTGTCCGCGGAATCGGCGGAGAGGTCGACACCGTATCTCCCCCAGATCTTTGACATGACCTGACCTTCCTGCCACCCGGATATATGGGGATATGGCATTTATGACCTCGTAATCATACCCCCGGCTGGGTATTAGGTGGTTCCGATTGCGCCTGGACCGACTGGTAGTACCTGGCAAAGTCGATTGCTCTGGGCAATCGGCCTTCCAGGTATCAACCTCGGGCCAGCTGCGGACCAATCGGATGATCGTCTTGGTGAAGGAAGGTTGGTCCGATTGCACCTGGGCCGACTGCTGGCATTTGATACGGCTGATTGCCTTGGAGCAATCGGTCGTACATCTGCCCAGCTCGGCCCAGCTGCGGTCCAATCGGTCCATCCTTGTCTTGAAAGGTTGCTTCTGCTTGGGTTAGCCTACCCGGGTACCAATCCCCCGACATCACCTCTCTTTATTATTAGGAAGAGATTTTCTGGAATTTACCGATGTTCGCAGCTAAGCCTTTTTTTAACATAAGCTAAGCCAATTTAGCTGTGCTTTTCGGCAGTCTGGGCGTCTGGCTATCGAACCGATCGGCGGCACAGTGTGTCGTGGCACGCGTCGCCTGAAACTGCTGGAAATGGGCTTTGCCATGTATCCGTCTGGCGCTCTGAGGCAGTTTCTCTGCTGGACATGGGCCCAGCTGGGAAGTTGTCATATAGAAATGGGGCCTCGGCCTTGCAGACGTAAACGAAAGGCTCTTCCCGGAAATTGCTTTTGGATAACGAGCTTCATGGCCTTTTAATTTTGAAAATTCAAAAATTCAATTATCAGGTTTCAAAAAATCTGAAAAGACACACACACATATATATATGGATGTATATTACTTGTTTGCAAAGTTTCAGGTGATATATGTTTGTATCTGAGCCGCACAAAAATGCAAATATCTTGTATTTCTCGCACACGTACTATTCACTATTAAATTACATAAATTTATCATTTTTGTGTAGCTCACACCAAAGCATATTTCATTATGAAATTTTCTAGAAATGTGGTATAAACCTCAATGTTCATGCCTTTTTTTAATCTTAAAAATATATTATTCAAAAATTTTAAAAACAAGCTCATTGGAGCTCGGGATCCAAAAATCCCCACTCGGCTCTCCCTGATTTTTGTCCTCCATGGTGTTAACTTGCCATTCGTATTGGACCAACAAATTTGACTTAGATTTTATGGAGCCGTGCTGTGCGTCAACAAGTGCGGAGTTTTTTTTGGAATATGATGCTTGTTTTAAATTTTTTTGCAACTTGATGCTTGTTACAATGTTTTATTTCTACGAGATTCTTTTGCAACATGGTAGTAAGTCCCTGCCAGCCCGTATATATACGGTTTTTTTATGGATATGCGGAATTTCGATTCATAATAGAACTGACATAATTCTATCGGCCCGTCATTTTTTTGCGGGCGACCCGCAAATGACCGCTTCGACGATATGTTTACGACGTGGAGGGTCATTTAGGGTTCCCATCTCTCATACATTTTCCACACCTCCACCGTAATTCTTTTGTCCGCCGCTAAGAGTAGTCAACTCCGATGAGAAATTAGATTGTGTCTAGTGTGAGCGGCAGTCCCGGACGTGGAGGAAACGGTGGCTCCCATGATGGCCACGCTGGTCCCGTCATCGGCCCCGGAATGTTGTTCTTCCGCGTCAGCAGCAAGGAGGCCTCCAAGTGTGCTTGGTTGCACTTCGTCCAACTCTTCTATCTCCTTCGATCATACACCATCGCACTTTGCATCGCTGATGATGTTCGCGTGCCACCACCAACGTCGTCCTTCATCGAGAAGATGGGTGCAACCGAACGCCTCGTCAAGGCCCAGGTGGCCTTCGACTTTTTCATGGGGGAGTACAGAGCGGCGCGCGCCCACTTCGTCCCTGACCTTTCGTTCGGAATATAATTCATTCTAGTTTGTAGTTTTTATGTAATAGATGATGAACTAGTGAAGTAGGAATGAACTTCGGTGTGTACTCTCGTGGTTTGTACTGTGAACTATGTATGTTTTTAAAATTTGTGACAAATGTCGTTCGGGATGGAGTATCAGTTCTGTCGCGCTCATTTTTGTACTGCATATTTTTTTAGGGAAAATCGCATACTGCATTTGCGTGCTCAACATTTAGGGAAGCACTGGCAGGTTTGTAGTGAAGAGGTAGTTAAGGCAGTGATAAAAATTATAACAGAAAAGGAGTCACCAGAAAGCATCAATGATACGGTCCTTGTCTTGATCCCTAAGGCGAAAACTTCTTCTTTCTTGACATAATTTTTCCATATTAATCTCTGCAACATGCTCTCTAAAATTGATCAAAGGTTATTTCTAACCGTTTAAAATTGATACTACTTGATATTATATCTGAGGAACAGACTACTTTTGTTTCGGACTGTTTTCTTACAACTAACATAGTTGATGCCTATGAATGCCTTCACTTTATGAAAAGAAACACAACAAAGAAACATCAACATTGTATACTTAAGTTGGACATGATGAAAGCATACAGTCGTGTTGAATATGACTGTTTTAGAGAAACCATGCTCTATAAATTTGATCAAAGGTTATTTCTAACCGTTTGAAATTGATACTACCGGATATTATATCTGAGGAACGGTCTACTTTTGTTTCGGACTGGTTTATTACAACTAACATAACTGATGCCTATGAATGCATGCCTTCACTTTATGAAAAGAAACAAAGCAAAGAAACATCAGCCTTGTGTGCTTAAGTTAGACATGATGAAAGCATACAACCGTGTTGAATAGGACTATTTGAGAGAAATCATGTTGAAGCTTGACGTTCCTGGTGGCTGGCTAGATACTTTTATGTTAATGGTTTCATTTTCCAGGTTCTTAGTTCTGTTCAACGGTAAAAGATTGTAGGAATTCACACTGTCACGTGGTATTTGTAACAACCCAGTTTTCACAAATATTAAATTTTTTTGTTTTCGGTGTGAATTGTTTGATTGTCTGATTTGTTTGCGGTGTTTGCATCCCCGATTTATCGATCGGCGATTATTTTCCCCCTCTTATCTCGTATCGGACGGAGACCGACCCTTGCCACCCTGGCACTCGACCTTTGCGACACCGGGTTTCACCCGATCACCGTCGCGAAAACCGCACGAGACCAGCAGCAGCCAACGGAACGAAAACCCCGTTTAATAATTAAACGGGATATTTTTATAGCGCGCCGGAAAGTGTTTTCGGAACGGTTCCAGCGCGAGGTGAACGCCTCCGTCTCGACTCACTGATCGCGCAGTTCGAAGTTTTACCCGAATCGGAGGTACTGCGGACCCCCGGCGGTCAGAAACGTGAGCACCGCACGCGAGAGAGAAAAACCAGAGATGTTTTTTGCAAACTGCCAGCCACCGGGGCTATATAAACACCACCACACTCCCACCCCTTTTTAGGGTTTCCCTAGCCACAAATTCCAGCCACCCCCTCAAACATAGCCCCAATCTTCGCAACCTAGCCCCTCAGATCTGGAATTTCTCTCCTGAGCGATCTGGACCGTCAGAAGACGGCCAGGAACCCTCCACTGACCTCCCTCCTCTCTCCTCTCCAACCTCCAGCCCACTGCGCCGCCAACCTTGCCCGTGGAGCCGCCGCTCCCTCCGGCCACCGGAGCTGCTGCCCGCCCGGCCTCTCCTCCCTCTCTCTCTCCTTCCCTCTCCTCCCCCTTTCCTCTCTTTCCCTCACCTCTCTCTCTCTCTCTGTGTGCAGCAGCCGGCGCCCCCGCAGCCATGGAGCCCCATGGGAGGCCAACCCGAGCACGACGCCGACCCCGCCGCCTCCTCGCCGGGTCCGGCACCCGTCGCCGGCCACGAGCCCCCCCGCCACCTCGGCCCCACCCTGGAACTCGCCTTCTTCGCCGCCCGTTCCGGCCTCCTCCCGTGGCCCTCCGGCGAGGGGAGCTCGCCTGCAACCGCCGGCGTCGCCAGCCGCTCGATCCGGCTGGATCGGGATCGGGAGAGCTGGGCAGGCCGACTCCAGCCGCCGCCGCCGTGGGCCGGCCAGCCCAGCCAGGTGCCCCAAGCCCAGCAAGCCAGGCGGCCCAGCTCCCCACCTCGGCCAGATGGGCCTCTAGGCCCATAGTGAGCATTTCGGCCGGAGTCTTTTTTTTTTCTGTTGGACGACCTGCGAATTTCACTAAGTCAGGGAACTATTTTTGCTGCTGATTCATTTTTGCACGGTAATTTGCGGTAAATCCGTAGCTCCGATGAACGTGCCCCCAAAACGAAAGATGCTCAGTTTTGCGTGTAATTTAATTCATCTTTTGTGAGCATTTGCATTTGAGCCCATCTTGATTGTGTAATTGTGTGCTAAAGTGGGCATCAGGCCGTTAAACTGCTACTATTTCCTGTTATGTGCTGCTGTTATTATTTTGTTGCAACTTTGCATGATGATTGTGACTCATCCATGAGGCCTATTGCATTGATTCTTTCTCCTATGTGTTAAGCATCATGTGTAATTCATTTCCATGCTTTAACTTGCCATGTTTGACTGCTTTAGCTATATTAAATCTTGCTCCAAAGTGGTGATCCTGATGTTAATGTGCTGCTGTTGCTGAAACTGTTATTTTGTTGCAACTTCGGTCGACGAGTGTGTCGCGACCGTTTATCGGAATTGAGTGATTCCAATTGCATTTTGTTAAGCATCATGTCTACTTTAATCCCATGTATTGCTATGTCATGTTTATGCACTGTTGCATATAGATTTACCCCTGTTTATACAGCTTGTGCCCGTAACTTGTTTTGCTTGTATCTTTTTAACCGTAACTCCGTTTGGAGTGTGCCTTATATGTAACTTGATTAGTTTTTCGTGTACCTTGTGTTTATGATATTGTTTGCTGTTGTTAACCAACCTAAAATATGTTTTAGGACAGAACAGTACCAAATCCTTTAATTGTCGTGCGGCACTTAGTGTTATGCCATGTTTAGGTTGTGCCCCACTTAAGTTGACTAGCATAGATAGTTTACTTTGTGCTTCACCTCTTGCCATGTTTGTGTGTTATGCCATGCTTGCTTGAGTTGCCATGTTAATAACCGTTGATTGATCACCTGTAGCTAATCAACTTGAACCACCGTAAACGTGCGGTATTCGTCGTGTGTGACCGATACCCCACTTAAACTGTTAGTAACCGTTCTCGACGATAGATCCGTATCGCGTTGCCGTGCCTTGTGTTGTCTCTTTGATCTTGTGTTGCCTCGTAGTAATAGATGCATGCTCGTTGATTGCTTTCCAGTGTTTATCGTCTTGTGTGCTTCCGCGGGTACCTTCGGAGACGATGCGAGCTTGCGATCCACTACACCTTCGGAACCCGACTTATCAACAGGCAAGGACTATACATTACTTATGATCCATTCTATTTCAACCAGCGGTTTTCATGCTAGTATAGGTTAGGTTCGATGTTTGATCCTACCACATGTTTACAACCTCTTTCAAACCGATACAGCCATGTCCCTTCCCAGCAAACCTTGTACTGCTATGTTACTATTGCTCGTTGCTCAGCCCCTGCTTAGTATGCATGCTTAGGATGCTACGATGTTACCCTGTTACTCCTGGGGTTGGGATATCACATTATTATATTGTTATGGATGATATGATTATTATAATGTTGACTATATTTGATGAAGGATGGAAGGTCTAGGCTATCCCGCCCCGACGCTTTGTTCCATTCGAGTCACCTAGGATCCGAGTTCCGGGTATTGGTTTTAAGACTGAGCATGCCTAACCGCGTGTGGGATTTTATGGGGTCCCCTTTTCTTACCTACCTAGCTTCAAGCATTTCTAGTGGTGGCCCAAGCTGATTTACCTTTTGAAACCGTGTGTGTGCTGGTCAGCTGCCAGTAGTTTTTAAACCAACCCGGACCAGTGAGGACTTTGTTTCCTTGTTGGTCCACCTTTGACCGGAGAGGGCCCGAGGCCTCACGTGAGGCGTCTCGGTAACCCAAACCCTGTTGAGACGGAAGAGTCCGATCCGAGAGCGTGGCCAGCTTTTGGATTGGGTGTCGACTCCCCGGGGGGCACCCGGATTTGTTCGTTGTTAGTTAGAGGGACCTGTCGTTTCGGATCTCTTGGAACTAAATCATAAAATGGTTGCCTGTGATGGGTAGCAACTGAGAGAGATGGACGTGCGTGCGGAGCCTTGTAATGGGCAGTTGGTACACCCCTGCAGGGTTAAATCTTTTCAAGAAGCCGTGTCCACGGTTATGGACGACTTGAGACCTACTCCTTGTTCTCAACAACTGAGATAATCTTAATATAACTTGATCAACGTGTGTGTCCCTTGATTGCTTCTTCTTCGTCGGGATGCAAAGAAGAGGACAAGGATAGGATAGGTGTTATGTTTGCGTAGTAGGTGGATAGCAGACTTGTTGGAGGCGATTCCTCATCGAATGCTTGGCTTCTTATCTTACTCTCTAGATCGTTAGCCACTTCATCAAATGCTAGTGCGGAAGCAACCTCACCACTTACCCTTTCCTTACCGTAAACTACTAGTTGTCCTAGAATGACGAGTGATGAAGTCCTTGCTGGGTCAGATGACCACTACAGTTGGATGCTGAGTACCTCTGTACTCATGATACTACCCCCAAACTCTTTTCAGGGTTCTTGATCGACAACAGGTATGGCGATCGACGTTTCACGTGGAGACTCGACGACAACTGGTTAGGCGGATCACGACGGAGGGCCTGGACCCGTGTGGTTACGGTATCGATGTTTTTCTCTTTGCCAGTAGGCATTTGATTGTAGTCTGTACTCAGACATGTATCTTCCGCTGTTGTATTGTATTGAGGCAGTTGTATGCCGATTGTATGAGATGTTGTATCCTTGTATCTGTAATGTTGTGATATCATGTTGGAAAATCCGGGGCATATGACTTCGTCATATGTCGCGGTGGGACCGATATGTGCTTCGTCCCCGGATCTGGATGGAAACATCTAGATCTGGAACAGTACCGCATATCGGGCCTTACAACTTGGTATCAGAGCTTTACCGACCGTAGGATCCCTTTTCTGGCCGAAGTCGAGTCTAGACAAAAACTATTTTGTAGTTACTAAGTTAGTTATCGGAGAGTAGGAATCTTTTTTACTCCTTACCCTTGCTCTGGTCAGGACAAGTGTCGTAAGTGTTTTATTCTCGTCTTATCCCCTTTCAAACTTTAGGATCTCGAGTGTGTGGAGTATCGGAACCGTTACAATGCCTTGCTCGCAGCGTATTGTCTCGATTCCGATCTCAGGTTTGGGAATTCCTGTAGTACCTTTAGCTTCTCCGGTTTCGGATATCATCTGTGTCGTCCTTTGCCCTCCCTCCTTTTGTCCGGTGTTTTTATGACTTGCGTCGAAAATCACTATCCCTTGATCTGGTTTTCGCGATCGTTCTTCCTCTTGTCACTGACGGTTTCGTTTTTCCGTCGATGTCGTATCCCTGCGGAAAATTATCTCGACAGAAGTTTGACGTCGACATGGAGCAGAGTCCCTTGTTGGTGGTGTTGAAGATTGTCGACTCTCTTCTTTTCTCTCCCCCCCTCTCCCCCGGATCGTCCTGGATCTCGGGACGAGATCCCTTGTTGGTGGTGTTGTATTGTAACAACCCAGTTTTCACAAAAATTAAAAAAAAATGTTTTCGGTGTGAATTGTTTGATTGTCTGATTTGTTTGCGGTGTTTGCATCCCCAATTTATTGATCGGCGATTATTTCCCCCCTCTTATCTCGTATCGGACGGAGACCGACCCTTGCCACCCTGACACTCGACCTTTGCGACACCGGGTTTCACCCGATCACCGTCGCGAAAACCGCACGAGACCAGCCGCAGCCAACGGAACGAAAACCCCGTTTAATAATTAAATGGGATATTTTTATAGCGCGCCGGAAAGTGTTTTCGGTACGGTTCCAGCGCGAGGTGAACGCCTCCGGCTCGACTCGCTGATCGCGCAGTTCGAAGTTTTACCCGAATCGGAGGTACTGTGGACCCCCGGCGGTGAGAAACGTGAGCACCGCACGCGAGAGAGAAAAACCGTAGATGTTTTTGAAAACTGCCAGCCACCGGGGCTATATAAAGACCACCACACTCCCACCCCTTTTTAGGGTTTCCCTAGCCACAAATTGCAGCCACCCCCTCAAACATAGCCCCAATTTTCGCAACCTAGCCCCTCAGATCTGGAATTTCTCTCCTGAGCGATCTGGACTGTCAGATCTTCCGATCTGACGGCCAGGAACCCTCCACTGACCTCCCTCCTCTCTCCTCTCCAACCTCCAGCCCACTGCGCCGCCAGCCTTCCCCGTGGAGCCGCCGCTCCCTCCGGCCACCGGAGCTGCTGCCCGGCCGGCCTCTCCTCCCTCTCCTCCCCCTTTCCTCTCTTTCCCTCACCTCTCTCTCTCTCTGTGTGCAGCAGCCGGCGCCCCCGCAGCCATGGAGCCCCATGGGAGGCCAACCCGAGCACGACGCCGACCCCGCCGCCTCCTCGTCGGGTCCGGCCACCCGTCGCCGGCCACGGGCCCCCCCGCCACCTCGGCTCCTCCCTGGACCTCGCCTTCTCCACCGCCCGTTCCGGCCTCCTCCCGTGGCCCTCCGGCGAGGGGAGCTCAACTGCAACCGCCGGCGTCGCCAGCCGCTCGATCCGGCTGGATCGGGATCGGGAGAGCTGGGCAGGCCGACTCCAGCCGCCGCCGCCGTGGGCCGGCCAGCCCAGCCAGGCGCCCCAGCTCCCCACCTCGGCCAGATGGGCCTCTAGGCCCATAGTGAGCATTTCGACCGGAGTCTTTTTTTTTCTGTTGGACGACCTGCGAATTTCACTAAGTCAGGGAACTATTTTTGCTGCTGATTCATTTTTGCACGGTAATTTGCGGTAAATCTATAGCTCCGATGAACGTGCCCCCAAAACAAAAGTTGCTCAGTTTTGCGTGTACTTTAATTCATCTTTTGTGAGCATTTGCATTTGAGCTCATCTTGATTGTGTAATTGTGTGCTAAAGTGGGCATCAGGCCGTTAAACTGCTACTATTTCCTGTTATGTGCTGTTGTTATTATTTTGTTGCAACTTTGCATGATGATTGTGACTCATCCATGAGGCCTATTGCATTGATTCTTTCTCCTATGTGTTAAGCATCATGTGTACTTCATTTCCATGCTTTAACTTGCCATGTTTGACTGCTTTAGCTATATTAAATCTTGCTCCAAAGTGGTGATCCTTATGTTAATGTGCTGATGTTGCTGAAACTGTTATTTTGTTGCAACTTCGGTCGACGAGTGTGTCGCGACCGTTTATCGGAATTGAGTGATTCCAATTGCATTTTGTTAAGCATCATGTCTACTTTCATCCCATGTATTACTATGTCATGTTGCTGCAATGTTGCATATAGATTTACCCCTGTTTATACAGCTTGTGCCCGTAACTTGTTTTGCTTGTATCTTTTTAACCGTAACTCCGTTTGGAGTGTGCCTTATATGTAACTTGATTAGTTTTTCGTGTACCTTGTGTTTATGCTATTGTTTGCTGTTGTTAACAACCCTAAAATATGGTTTAGGACAGAACAGTACCAAATCCTTTAATTGTCGTGCGGCACTTAGTGTTATGCCATATTTAGGTTGTGCCCCACTTAAGTTGACTAGCATAGATAGTTTACTTTGTGCTTCACCTCTTGCCATGTTTGTGTGTTATGCAATGCTCGCTTGAGTTGCCATGTTAATAACCGTTGATTGATCACCTGTAGCTAATCAACTTGAACCACCGTAAACGTGCGGTATTCGTCGTGTGTGACCGATACCCCACTTAAACTGTTAGTAACCGTTCTCGACGATAGATCCGTATCGTGTTGCCGTGCCTTGTGTTGTCTCTTTGATCTTGTGTTGCCTCGTAGTAATAGATGCTTGCTCGTTGATTGCTTTCCAGTGTTTATCGTCTTGTGTGCTTCCGCGGGTACCTTCGGAGACGATGCGTGCTTGCGATCCACTACACCTTCGGAATCCGACTTATCAAGAGGCAAGGACTATACATTACTTATGATCCATTCTATTTCAACCAGCGGTTTGCATGCTAGTATAGGTTAGGTTCGATGTTTGATCCTACCACATGTTTACAGCCTCTTTCAAACCGATACAACCATGTCCCTTCCCAGCAAACCTTGTACTGCTATGTTACTATTGCTCGTTGCTCAGCCCCTGCTTAGTATGCATGCTTAGGATGCTACGATGTTACCCTGTTACTCCTGGGGTTGGGATATCACATTATTATATTGTTATGGATGATATGATTATTATAATTTTGACTATATTTGATGAAGGATGGAAGGTCTAGGCTATCCCGCCCCGACGCTTTGTTCCATTCGAGTCACCTAGGATCCGAGTTCCGGGTATTGGTTTTAAGACTGAGCATGCCTAACCGCGTGTGGGATTTTATGGGGTCCCCTTTTCTTACCTACCTAGCTTCAAGCATTTCTAGTGGTGGCCCAAGCTGATTTACCTTTTGAAACCGTGTGTGTGCTGGTCAGCTGCCAGTAGTTTTTAAACCAACCCGGACCAGTGAGGACTTTGTTTCCCTGTTGGTCCACCTTTGACCGGCGAGGGCCCGAGGCCTCACGTGAGGCGTCTCGGTAACCCAAACCCTGTTGAGACGGAAGAGTCCGATCCGAGAGCGTGACCACCTTTTGGATTGGGTGTCGACTCCCCGGGGGCCACCCGGATTTGTTCGTTGTTAGTTAGAGGGACCTGTCGTTTCGGATCTCTTGGAACTAAATCATAAAATGGTTGCCTGTGATGGGTAGCAACTGAGAGAGATGGACGTGCGTGCGGAGCCTTGTAATGGGCAGTTGGTACACCCCTGCAGGGTTAAATCTTTTCGAGAAGCCGTGTCCACGGTAGTGGACGACTTGAGACCTACTCCTTGTTCATAGACAACAACAACTGAGATAATCTTAATATAACTTGATCAACGTGTGTGTGCCTTGACTGCTTCTTCGTCGGGATGCGAAGAGGAGGACAAGGATAGGATAGGTGTTATGTTTGCGTAGTAGGTGGATAGCAGACTTGTTGGAGGCGATTCCTCATTGAATGCTTGGCTTCTTATCTTACTCTCTAGATCGTTAGCCACTTCATCAAATGCTAGTGCGGCAGCAACCTCACCACTTACCCCTTCCTTACCGTAAACTACTAGTTGTCCTAGAATGACGAGTGATGAAGTCCTTGCTGGGTCAGATGACCACTAAAGTTGGATGCTGAGTACCTCTGTACTCATGATACTACCCCAAACTCTTTTCAGGGTTCTTGATCGACAACAGGTATGGTGATCGACGTTTCACGTGGAGACTCGACGACGACTAGTTAGGCGGATCCCGGCGGAGGGCCTGGACCCGTGTAGTTACGGGATCAATGTTTTTCTCTTTGCCTGTAGGCATTTGATTGTAGTCTGTACTCAAACATGTATCTTCCGCTGTTGTATTGTATTGAGGCAATTGTATGCCGATTGTATGAGATGTTGTATCCTTGTATCTGTAATGTTGTGATATCATGTTGGAAAATCCGGGGCAGACCGATATGTGCTTCGTCCCTAGATCTGGATGGAAACATCTAGATCTGGAACAGTACCGCATATCGGGCCTTACAACTTGGTATCAGAGCTTTACCGACCGTAGGATCCCTTTTCTGGCCGAAGTCGAGTCTAGACAAAAACTATTTTGTAGTTACTAAGTTAGTTATCGGAGAGTAGGAATCTTTTTTACTCCTTACCCTTGCTCTGGTCAGGACAAGTGTCATAAGTGTTTTATTCTCGTCTTATCCCCTTTCAAACTTTAGGATCTCGAGTGTGTGGAGTATCGGAACCGTTATAATGCCTTGCTCGCAGCGTATTGTCTCGATTCCGATCTCAGGTTTGGGAATTCCTGTAGTACCTTGAGCTTCTCCGGTTTCGGATATCATCTGGGTCGTCCTTTGCCCTCCCTCCTTTTGTCCGGTGTTTTTATGACTTGCGTCGAAAATCACTATCCCTTGATCTGGTTTTCGCGATCGTTCTTCCTATTCTCACTGACGATTTCGTTTTTCCGACGATGTCGTATCCCTGCGGAAAATTATCTCGACAGAAGTTCGACGTCGACATTGAGCAGAGTCCTTTGTTGGTGGTGTTGAAGATTGTCGACTCTCTTCTTTTCTCTCCCCCTATCCCACGGATCGTCCGGGATCTCGGGACGAGATCCCTTGTTGGTGGTGTTGTATTGTAACAGCCCAGTTTTCACAAAAATTAATTTTTTTTGTTTTCGGTGTGAATTGTTTGATTGTCTGATTTGTTTGCGGTGTTTGCATCCCCGATTTATCGATCGGCGATTATTTTCCCCCTCTTATCTCGTATCGGACGGAGACCGACCCTTGCCACCCTGACACTCGACCTTTGCGACACCGGGTTTCACCATATCACCGTCGCAAAAACCGCACGAGACCAGCCGCAGCCAACGGAACGAAAACCCCGTTTAATAATTAAACGGGATATTTTTATAGCGCGCCGGAAAGTGTTTTCGGAACGGTTCCAGCGCGAGGTGAACGCCTCTGGCTCGACTCGCTGATCGCGCAGTTCGAAGTTTTACCCGAATCGGAGGTACTGTGGACCCCCGGCGGTCAGAAACGTGAGCACCGCACGCGAGAGAGAAAAACCGGAAATGTTTTTGCAAACTGCCAGCCACCGGGGCAATATAAAGACCACCACACTCCCACCCCTTTTTAGGGTTTCCCTAGCCAACAATTGCAGCCACCCCCTCAAACATAGCCCCAATTTTCGCAACCAAGCCCCTCAGATCTGGAATTTCTCTCCTGAGCGATCTGGACCGTCAGATCTTCTGATCTGACGGCCAGGAACCCTCCACTGACCTCCCTCCTCTCTCCTCTCCAACCTCCAGCCCATTGCGCCGCCAGCCTTGCCCGTGGAGCCGCCGCTCCCTCCGGCCACCGGAGCTGCTGCCCGGCCGGCCTCTCCTCCCTCTCTCTCTCCTTCCCTCTCCTCCCACTTTCCTCTCTTTCCCTCACCTCTCTCTCTCTGTGTGTGCAGCAGTCGGTGCCCCCGCAGCCATGGAGCCTCATGGGAGGCCAACCCGAGCACGACGCCGACCCCGCCGCCTCCTCGCCGGGTCCGGCCACCCGTCGCCGGCCACGGCCCCCCCCCGCCACCTCGGCTCCTCCCTGGACCTCGCCTTCTTCGCCGCCCGTTCCGGCCTCCTCTCGTGGCCCTCCGGCGAGGGGAGCTCGCCTGCAACCGCCGGCGACGCCAGCCGCTCGATCCGGCTGGATCGGGATCGGGAGAGCTGGGCAGGCCGACTCCAGCCGCCGCCGCCGTGGGCCGGCCAGCCCAGCCAGGCGGCCCAGCTCCCCACCTCGGCCAGATGGGCCTCTAGGCCCATAGTGAGCATTTCAGCCCGAGTCTTTTTTTTCTGTTGGACGACCTGCGAATTTCACTAAGTCAGGTAACTATTTTTGCTGCTGATTCATTTTTGCACGGTAATGTGCGGTAAATCCGTAGCTCCGATGAACGTGCCCCCAAAACAAAAGTTGCTCAGTTTTGCTTGTACTTTAATTCAACTTTTGTGAGCATTTGCATTTGAGCTCATCTTGATTGTGTAATTGTGTGCTAAAGTGGGCATCGGGCCGTTAAACTGCTACTATTTCCTGTTATGTGCTGCTGTTATTATTTTGTTGCAACTTTGCATGATGATTGTGACTCATCCATGAGGCCTATTGCATTGATTCTTTCTCCTATGTGTTAAGGATCATGTGTACTTCATTTCCATGCTTTAACTTGCCATGTTTGACTGCTTTAGCTATATTAAATCTTGCTCCAAAGTGGTGATCCTGATGTTAATGTGCTGCTGTTGCTGAAACTGTTATTTTGTTGCAACTTCGGTCGACGAGTGTGTCGCGACCGTTTATCGGAATTGAGTGATTCCAATTGCATTTTGTTAAGAATCATTTATACTTTCATCCCATGTATTGCTATGTCATGTTGCTGCACTGTTGCATATAGATTTACCCCTGTTTATACAGCTTGTGCCCGTAACTTGTTTTGCTTGTATCTTTTTAACCGTAACTCCGTTTGGAGTGTGCCTTATATGTAACTTGATTAGTTTTTTGTGGACCTTGTGTTTATGCTATTGTTTTCTGTTGTTAACCAACCTAAAATATGGTTTAGGACAGAACAGTACCAAATCCTTTAATTGTCGTGCGACACTTAGTGTTATGCCATGTTTAGGTTGTGCCCCACTTAAGTTGACTAGCATAGATAGTTTACTTTGTGCTTCACCTCTTGCCATGTTTGTGTGTTATGCCATCCTTGCTTGAGTTGCCATGTTAATAACCGTTGATTGATCACCTGTAGCTAATCAACTTGAACCACCGTAAACGTGTGGTATTCGTTGTGTGTGACCGATACCCCACTTAAACTGTTAGTAACCGTTCTCGACGATAGATCTGTATCGCGTTGCCGTGCCTTGTGTTGTATCTTTGATCTTGTGTTGCCTCGTAGTAATAGATGCTTGCTCGTTGATTGCTTTCCAGTGTTTATCGTCTTGTGTGCTTCCGCGGGTACCTTCGGAGACGATGCGAGCTTGCGATCCACTACACCTTCGGAACCCGACTTATCAACAGGCAAGGACTATAAATTACTTATGATCCATTCTATTTCAACCAGCGGTTTGCATGCTAGTATAGGTTAGGTTCGATGTTTGATCCTACCACATGTTTACAGCCTCTTTCAAACCGATACAGCCATGTCCCTTCCCAGCAAACCTTGTACTGCTATGTTACTATTGCTCGTTGCTCAGCCCCTGCTTAGTATGCATGCTTAGGATGCTACGATGTTACCCTGTTACTCCTGGGTTTGGGATATCACATTATTATATTGTTATGGATGATATGATTATTATAATGTTGACTATATTCGACGAAGGATGGAAGGTCTAGGCTATCCCGCCCCGACGCTTTGTTCCATTCGAGTCACCTAGGATCCGAGTTCCGGGTATTGGTTTTAAGACTGAGCGTGCCTAACCGCGTGTGGTATTTTATGGGGTCCCCTTTTATTACCTACCTAGCTTCAATCATTTCTAGTGGTGGCCCAAGCTGATTTACCTTTTGAAACCGTGTGTGTGCTGGTCAGCTGCCAGTAGTTTTTAAACCAACCCGGACCAGTGAAGACTTTGTTTCCCTGTTGGTCCACCTTTGACCGGCGAGGGCCCCAGGCCTCACGTGAGGCGTCTCGGTAACCCAAACCCTGTTGAGACGGAAGAGTCCGATCCGAGAGCGTGGCCAGCTTTTGGATTGGGTGTCGACTCCCCGGGGGCCACCCGGATTTGTTCGTTGTTAGTTAGAGGGACCTGTCGTTTCGGATCTCTTGGAACTAAATCATAAAATGGTTGCCTGTGATGGGTAGCAACTGAGAGAGATGGACGTGCGTGCGGAGCCTTGTAATGGGCAGTTGGTACACCCCTGTAGGGTTAAATCTTTTCGAGAAGCCGTGTCCACGGTTATGGACGACTTGAGACCTACTCCTTGTTCATAGACAACAACAACTGAGATAATCTTAATATAACTTGATCAACGTGTGTGTGCCTTGACTGCTTCTTCTTCGTCGGGATGCGAAGAGGAGGACAAGGATAGGATAGGTGTTATGTTTGCGTAGTAGGTGGATAGCAGACTTGTTGGAGGCGATTCCTCATCGAATGCTTGGCTTCTTATCTTACTCTCTAGATCGTTAGCCACTTCATCAAATGCTAGTGCGGCAGAAACCTCACCACTTACCCCTTCCTTACCGTAAACTACTATTTGTCCTAGAATGACGAGTGATGAAGTCCTTGCTGGGTCAGATGACCACTACAGTTGGATTATGAGTACCTCTGTACTCATGATACTACCCCCAAACTCTTTTCAGGGTTCTTGATCGACAACAGGTATGGTGATCGACGTTTCACGTGGAGACTCGACGACGACTAGTTAGGCGGATCCCGGCGTAGGGCCTGGACCCGTGTGGTTACGGGATCGATGTTTTCTCTTTGCCAGTTGGCATTTGATTGTAGTCTGTACTCAGACATGTATCTTCCGCTGTTGTATTGTATTTAGGCAGTTGTATGACGATTGTATGAGATGTTGTATCCTTGTATCTGTAATGTTGTGATATCATGTTGGAAAATCCGGGGCATATGACTTCATCATATGTCGCGGTGGGACCGATATGTGCTTCGTCCCCGGATCTGGATGGAAACATCTAGATCTGGAACAGTACCGTATATCGGGCCTTACAGTATTCAACAAGGGAACCCGATCTGTTCAAACTTATTCTTGATTGCAGTAGAGGGCTATTGGTGCCTCTTAAAATCAAAAGTTCAACCATCAAATATTTAGGATTTACATGTGGCGCCCGGGACACCACATGTGAGTCATATTTTTGTTTGCAGATGGTAGCCTATTGTTTTTCAAAGCTATTAGTGATGGAAAGAGAGAGGTGCACCAAGTTCTAGATTGCCTAGAAACCATTCGTGTGGAAATTAAAGATATCCTCCATGTCCCAAACGAAACATTAAATGAAAAATATATAGGTATGCCAATGGATGTGGGAGTTTCAAAGAATGGTGCTTTTAAATACATACCCTATCTCTTGGTGCAGCCACCCCCTAGTTCACGACATACACCTGTGTAGAGCCTGGAAGCTTCCAAGAGCCCCCTTCCGACAGGTTACCTCTTCCGCTCTAGTAAAATTCAGGAAAAATCCCCAGGTATTTTTGACTTTGAATAAATTGGTTTTCGCAAAAAAGATAAAAACAAGCACAAAAAACAACTAGTATGGGCACTTGGTTAATAGGTTAATCCAAATAAATCATATAAAACTGACACAAAATGTTATTTAAAGTATATGAAAGTGATGGCATAATAGATGAAACAATAAAAACTATAGATACATTGAAGACATATCAGTGAGCTATAGACTCTTATGGGATAGAGGTTGGTTCGCTGCCGAGCAACAACAGGCGCCTGTGAAGGCAACATTGATGATTTTGGACAAAATTGTCCTAAACAAGTTGGACAATTACAAAAAATAGCTCTCATCACCGGAGGGCTCTATGTTGGCTAACTACGATGTGCAAAAGTCATGCTCTGGCAGAAGGTTCACGCGAAGCATCTATGTGGGCAGTCCCTTCATGCTTCTGTCTCATGGCAGAAGCGTGTTGCCCACAACACAACGGTTATTGGTCTGTCGGGACCCTTCTCCTTAGGTAGGTATCCTGCATTTTCACCCCCGACAACCCCTAAGATGAGGCACCTTGGCATCAGCGACCGGTTTCTCGCTCCTTCTCAGCTGGGAACCCGAAGCTGCACTGAAGCTTCTTCGTCGTTCAAAGCCCCGAAGCTAACAAGAAGCACGGACGACCCACCATGGCCTCCGACGTAGTTTTCATCTAGTTTAAACCCATGTATTTTGTTCTTTTTTTATGAAAATTGCTCGATGTACATGAAATGTGTTTGATTTATGTAAATCATATCCGAATTTGAATGAATGTTGTCCGAGTTTATCCAAGTTCCCGGATTTTGGTTGAAATACTTGCGAATGTTTGCGACTACAGTTGTATGGTTGATGGCCCTAAAGTAGTGCTCCTCGTTGGTTACCCCAAGTAGAAGGTTGGATGTAGCCTAGCAGTAAATTTCCCTTGGCAAAGATGCCAAGATTGAGATCGACCAGTAGGACTCCAAGGTCGATAAGTAGGTGGTGAAGCGAGCAACGCGCCGTTTGAGAGATAATGCTCCCTTAACCTGGACCTGCACACACAACAAATAACTTTGCTCCCAACGAGTACATAGAGGTTGTCAATCTCTCCGGCCTTATCGTTTACAAAGGATCAACGCAACAGATAAAAGGTAGTGAGAATTGCAATTGGAAAGTAAAAGCAGGAAATAATTGTGGGTGTAAACAGTGGTGGAAATATGGATCGAAGTCCCATGATGTTCACTAGTGATGTCTCTCTCCCAAAAGACGATAAAATTGCTATGCGAGGTAAACAAATCACAGCTGGGCAATTGACAGGATTAAAAAGCACCGCAATGCTAACTATGCTACAAAGAAAGGAAGAGGCTCAAAAGCATGGACGGTACGCCAAAATAAGTAGACCGAAATCCATCTGCATCTACTACTAATCATCCACCTTGAGATATCTATCCAGAACATCTCGCTGGTATTAAGTTGCGAGCCCCACCCATAGTGTAAACCCAAAGCAACAGACAACTGCATTAAAAGAACTTTGTGTAAAGTAAACAATCCTTGCAACCGCGGTTACAAACACCATTGTTTTCCCCCTTTTTGCAACAACACATCCCCTAGACTCATGTTTCTGTCACTCAAGCTAGACATCAGGGGTCATGAACCCACAATCAAGCATAGCGCTCCCTCTTGGAGTCACTACCTACTACTTGGCCAAAGCAATAAACAACAATGGAGAACATGCAAGAACTACTCAAGAACAAAATATAAAAGATAAGAACCAAACATATTAATCAAGAACAAAATATAAAAGATAAGAACCAAATATATTACTCAATCACAATCTGAACATAGTCTCGTAATCCATCAGATCCCAGCAAACTCAGCATAGCAACAGCAAAAAGAATTACATATGTGCCTTGATCATGTAGGACAACTCACAAGGTCTAATCCATGAAGAACAAAGAGGGGAGGAGAACATCACATAGCTACTAGTCATGGACCCATGGTCCAAGGTGGACTACTCACGGATCATTCGGGAAGCGTCCATTGATGTCTACACACGCTTCTATTCTTGTAGACTATGTTGGGCCTCCAAGCGCAGAGGTTTGTAGGATAGCAACAATTTCCCTCACGTGGATGACCTAAGGTTTATCGAACTCAGGGAAGTAGAGGTTGAAGATGGTCTCTCTCATGCAACCCTTCAATTAAGATACAAAAAGTCTCTTGTGTCCCCAACACACCTAATACAACTAGGAGTTGTATAGGTGCACTAGTTCGACGAAGAGATGGTAAAATATGGGTGATAGGTGTGGTAAAACGAAGTAATATAAATCTGTAATAAAAATTGCAGCAAAGAAACAAGTGGTAAACGTGAGCACAAACGGTGTAACAATGGTGGAAACAAGGCCTAGGCTTCATACTTTCACTAGTGGTAACTCTCAACAACATTAACATAGTCTAATCACATGATATTTCCCATAAAACATGCAATGGAGACGCACTCGGAGGTCATTCCTTTGTGGTCAAGAGAGGATGAGAATTATGTAGGGCTACAAAAGCACACCTCAAAGTTCATAGTTCTCAATCTATGGATTTCCCAATGTCACCGCGGCCATCCAAAGAGAGTACCACAATCACTACAACATATCTCAAGGATAGTCAAAGACAAGCACCAAGAGAATCTCAATCTTCAATCAACACGCAAAAGAGGAAATCACTCATGATAATATTCTTCTAACCCATGTCCAATAGACCGCTGTCACCTTGGTCTCGGAGATTATACTAGATAAGATCAATTGAGTACATCAATCCAATACATAGAGGAAGGGGAAATATCATGGGATCACCCTAGATTAACATAGCCTATGATCACAACGAAGATCACATCATGGGAGAGAGAGAAGAACACATAGCTACTTGTAGAAACCTTAGCCCCGAGGGAGAACTACTCCCGCTTCATGGAGGAGGGAAGCAACGACGATGGAGATGAATCCGGGGGGCACTTCCCCGTCCCGTCAGGGTGCCGGCACAGGAATTCTGGTCCCCCGAAGCTTGTTGGCGATGGAGGCGGAGATCGGAATTGCTTCTGGAGAAAAGGGGTATGGAATCAGGGTTTCCGCGATGGGAGAATAAATAGGGGCCAAAGTAGGGAACCAGGGGGTGTGGGACCCACCCAGGAGGGCAGGCGGCGCGGCCAGGAGCTGGGCCGCGCCAGGCACCCTCCTGGCTGCCCTGTGGCCCCCCTTTGGCCTGGTGGAAGCTTCCGGAACGCTGATTTTTTATATAATTTTTCCGGGATTTATTAGGCACTTTAATTATTGGAAAAACCTGAAATACAAAAAACAGCAGAAAACAGGAACTGGCAACTGGGTGCACTGATTTAATAGGTTAGTCCAAATATTTTCAAAAGTGTATGAAAGTTCAAGCAAAACATGGCAAAGTCACACAAAACATGCATGGAGCAAGCAGACATTATAGATACGTTTGGGACGTATCAGCATCCCCAAGCTTAATTCCTGCTCGTCCTCTAGTAGGTAAATGATAACAAGCATAATTTTTGTGGTGACATGCCACACAACCATATAAGGACTTTTAAGTAAAGCAATTAAAGTTAGAGATTCAATTCAAGTCATAACATGCAAGAGTCTATATTAGCATTGAAACAAGTAACAAAAGAACATTAGGTGCAAGAGCTCTCGCTGTCCGTGACTCGAATGTCTCCAGATGGTGTTTGCGTGCAAGCAGGGGATAGGGAAATACGAGAGAAAAAAGTAATTGTTGAGAACTACTATCTACTAAAGTTTCACACTTAGTCTCCTTTGGATTCTTATCTGGACTCGTCCCCAGACCACTAGTCAGGTACAAGTCAAACTGATCCACTCTTTTTTGATATTTTGATCACTCATGCAATGGATGAGCGTGAGCAAGAAAGTTGACACCTAAAAGGCGAAACAGAAAGAAAGTGGAGGAGGAAGACAAAAAGGAGTGAAAGGCTCACATCAATGAGGACAATCATAGGCGAGAGAAGGCCATATGATAGATATGATGTGAGGAGTAGGGATTGCCATGCAACGGATGCACATGTGAGCTAAAAGCTCTCCAAGGGAACTAGTGGGGGAGCATCTAACTTGCTTGCTCAAGAAGACCTAGAGCTCGTTTGAGAAGGCTCATCATTGGAATATACAAGCCAAATTCTATAGTGTGAAGGTCCCCACATAGCTATATGCATGATGATGATCTCTATGGAGTACAAGGGATAGAGGATGAAGTACTAGTGTGGATCTCTCAAAAGGAATAGTAGTGTGCCCCCTTCTCTCTTTTTATTTTTATTTTTATCTTTTTTCTATTTTTTTGTATTTTTTGGTGCCCTCAATGGCTCTTTCTATTTAACTCTCATTTGTCCTCTTTGGGATCTTTTGATTTTGTCCTCTTTGGGATCTTTTCCTCACTTTAGGGGCAACGCTCTATATTTTACAAGAATATAGGAGATCTTTCACACTTTACAAAAGTACTCACATAAAGAAGATGTAGCTATCATGATGTATGCAATGTATGTCGCTGCCAGTGTAGCAGGAACATGTATGACATGAAGATCAAGTCATGAAGAGGTGGATGTTGCATGGCAATGTATCTCGGAAAGGCTATGGAAGTGCCTTGATAGGTAGGTATGGTGGCTGTTTTGAGGAAAGATATAAGGAGGTTTATGATGACAGAGCGTATCATGCCAAGGGTTTGGATATACCGGCGAAGGTGGACGCCAACTCTCGGAGTGAGAAGAAAGCAATGCACGCCACAGGAGAGGCTAGCAAATATGAGGAGGTGGAAGTGTCAACTTTCGAATACTCACATTAGTCCGAAGAACTCATGCACTTATTATCGGTAACTCTCAATCTAATTAGGAGGTTCACAAAGAGACAAGTACCCAGAGGAGGAGCGTATGGGGGTTTGGTTATCCTTGCGCATCCTCGACTCATGGTACGTGAGTGTACTCTAATATTCGACCCCTCAGAAGAGTAGTGATCCATCTAGTAGCTAGAGTTCTCAACTAGTTTTGTAGGTTTTGAAAATAAACACGGATTGCCAAAAATACGACATCTATCATTAATAGGCTAGAGATCTTGACACCAAAAGTTCAAACATTACTCAAGTCAATACCTCAAAACTATTGCAAGTTACTACTACAAAAAGAATAGCAACTTCAACTACCTACTTTCTAGTCAAGACACATAACTCAGTGCAACAGGCAAACTCTCCAAATAAGATAAGCATGCAAATTATAGAAAGTTCAGACCTAAGACAAAAGATCTAGAGAAACTCTAAAGCACTACAACTAAACAGAACAGTAGCTATGAAAAGATCAAGAACACTCACAGCAAAAGATAAGCATAAAATCCTATGAGATGTTCTAGTTTAAAGTGGAGCGTGTTTCTCTCCCAAACAAAGTAATACGGGATCTAACTTGTTATGAACAGCAAGCAAAGCTAAAGAAAACTAAAATTAAAACCTAAGAGCGAGACGCTCCAAGCATAACACATAACGCATGAAGTGATAAAAATATAGTGAGACGAACGACGAACTGATGATTGTTGATGGAGAAGGGGATGCACGGGGGCATCCCCAAGCTTAGACGCTTGAGTCTCCTTGAATATTTGTTGGGGATGCATGGGGAATCCCCAAGCTTGAGCGCTTGATAGTCCAGAATCTTATTTTATCATCTTCCATCGCACACTTGAAAACTCCCTTCATACATAACTCATCATAAGTTGATTAGAGAAGTTAGTACCCTTAATAAATAATTTTTCTCCACTGGATATAAAGATATTCTTGAAGAGCTACTGTTTCTCAAGATTTCCAAAAGGTTTTTGCAAATAAAAAGCAAGCTTAAGGTTTGCAAAGGTTAGGAGAGACAAAACGTGGCAGAATCTGTGAAAAACAGAACAGCAGGTAGTAAAGAAATTTTTAGGGGTACTTCTGCAACTCGAATCAAAAATCTCAGAACAGACGCTCGAAAGTAATTTGTATGGAGCACGCTGTCAAAACAATTCAGATCAAAAAGATGATCTGGTGATTTTAGGCTAATATTTCCGTCCAAGGACAGAATCTGTTTTCTGGACATCATGTCACAACTTTTGAACTTTCTTGCAATCGCAGGCTAGACTTGGCACAAAGATTGAAAATAAAGATACAATGATGTTGCTACACTAGTAACAATCATCAAGACCACTAAAAACAGAAGGAAAAAAATCCTAAATTCGTTGCGGGCTGCCTCCCGAAAGCGCTTCTTGAAAGCCATTAGCTAGGCTTAAGATTTTAGTGATGATCTCGTAGGAATAAGAGTTGAAGAACAAAAGAGAGCATCAAGAATAAAATATCAAACACATTTAAGTATAACATGCTTCCTATGAAAAGGGATCTTGTAGAGAAATAACTCATTGAAGCATAAAGATATTAGCATAGGAAGGAAAAAATGTGCAACTTCAAAACCTTCAATATAAAGAGAGGGAACTTGATATTATTGAAATATCTATAAGCATATGTTCCCCTCTCATAATAATTTTCAGTGGGATCATGAATAAACTCAACAATATAAGTATCACATAAAAAATTCTTATCATGATCCACAAGCATAGAAATTTTGTTACTCTCCACATAAGCAAAATCCTTCTCATTAGTAATAGTGGGAGCAAACTCAAGAAAATAGCTATCACATGAATCATTCTTATCATGATACACTTCCAAACATTCATTATTTATAGCATAAGTGTCATCACAATAATCATCATAGATAGGAGGCAAAGTATCATCAAAATAAATTTCCTCATCAAAAATTGGGGGGCTAAAAAGATCAACTTCATAAAACGTAGCATCCCCAAGCTTATGGCTTTGCATATCATTAACATCAAATGTATTCAAAGAAGACATACAAATAACATTGCTACTATCATGAGTGTTGTGCAAATAATAAAGCTCCATGGGCTTTTTGATTTTCTCTTCAAACACTTCATGTCCCAACTCAAGGTAGAGCTCATAAAGCTCTCTCATAATATTTTTGTTGTTTTCCATAAAGCCTAACTAGTGAAAATAAAAACAAGCAACAAAAAGAATTAATTGCAAGATATAAAGATATACCTTCAAGCACTCACCTCCCCGGCAACGGCGCCAGAAATAGCTTGATGTCTACGCACGCTTCTATTCTTGTAGAATATGTTGGGCCTCCAAGCGCAGAGGTTTGTAGGACAGCAGAAATTTCCCTCAAGTGGATGACCTAAGGTTTATCGAACTCAGGGAAGTAGAGGTTGAAGATGGTCTCTCTCAAGCAACCCTGCAATTAAGATACAAGAAGTCTCTTGTGTCCCCAACACACCTAATACAACTAGGAGTTGTATAGGTGCACTAGTTCGGTGAAGAGATGGTAAAATATGGGTGATAGGTGTGGTAAAACGAAGTAATATAAATCTGTAATAAAAAGTGCTGCAAAGAAACAAGTGGTAAACCTGAGCACAAATGGTGTAACAACGGTGGAAACAAGGGCTAGACTTCATACTTTCACTAGTGGCAACTCTCAACAACATTAACATAGTCTAATCACATGATATTTCCCATAAAACATGCAATGGAGACGCACTCGGAGGTCATTCCTTTGTGGTCAAGAGAGGATGAGAATTATGTAGGGCTACAAAAGCACACCTCAAAGTTCGTAGTTCTCAATCTATGGATTTCCCAATGTCACCACGGCCATCCAAAGAGAGTACCACAATCACCACAGCATATCTCAAGGATAGTCAAAGGCAAGCACCAAGAGACTCTCAATCTTCAATCAACACGCAAAAGAGGAAATCACTCATGATAATATTCTTCTAACCCATGTCCAATAGACCGCTGTCACCTTGGTCTCGGAGATTATACTAGATAAGATCAATTGAGTACATCGATCCAATACATAGAGGAAGGGGAAATATCATGGGATCACCGTAGATTAACATAGCCTATGATCACAACGAAGATCACATCATGGGAGAGAGAGAAGAACACATAGATACTGGTAGAAACCTTAGCCCCGAGGGAGAACTACTCCCGCTTCATGGAGGAGGGAAGCAACGGCGATGGAGATGAATCCGGGGGGCACTTCCCCGTCCCGGCAGGGTGCCGGCACAGGAATTCTGGTCCCCCGAAGCTTGTTGGCGATGGCGGCGGAGATTGGAATTGCTTCTGGAGAAAAGGGGTATGGAATCAGGGTTTCCGCGGCGGGAGAATAAATAGGGGCCAAAGTAGGGCACCACGGGGTGTGGGACCCACCCAGGAGGGCAGGTGGCGCGACCAGGAGCTGGGCCGCGCCAGGCACCCTACTGGCTGCCCTGTGGCCCCCCTTTGGCCTGGTGGAAGCTTCCGGAACGCTGATTTTTTATATAATTTTTCCGGGATTTATTGGGCACTTTAATTATTGGAAAAACCTGAAATACAAAAACAACAGAAAATATGATCAAAAGTTGTTGTTTTCTGCTGTTTTTGTATTTCAGGTTTTCCGGCGATTAAAAGTGCTCCAAAAAATCCAGAAAAATCTGATAAAAATCAGCGACCCGGAAGCTTCCGGAATCACCAAGGCAGCGGAGGGGGGCCACCACAGGGACTCCAGAAGGGTCCCTGCCGCGGCCCCACCCTAGGCCGCTCCAGGGGGCCTCCTGGCTGCCCTGTGGGTTTTACGTCCCAAACGTATCTATAAGTTCTGCTTGCTCCATGCATGTTTTGTGTTACTTTGCCATGTTTTGCTTGAACTTTCATACACTTTTGAGAATATTTGGACTAATATATTAACCCAGTGCACCCAGCTGCCAGTTGTTGTTTTCTGCTGTTTTTGTATTTCAGGTTTTCCGGCCATTAAAAGTGCTCCAAAAAATCCGAAAAAATCAGATAAAAAGCAGCGACCCGGAAGCTTCCGGAAACACCAAAGGAGGGAAGGGGGCCACCACAGGGACTCCAGAAGGGTCCCTGGCGCGGCCCCACCCTAGGCCGTGCCAGGGAGCCTCCTGGCTGCCCTGTGGCTCCTCTCGGTGCCCCCCTTCGCCTATATTTAGCCCTCGGGGTGGAAACCCCTAATATCGATCTCTTTTCCGCGATCTCGCCTCGGTACCACCGCCGCCGCCGTTTCTAGATTGGGGCTGCCTGGAGAAGCTGCCTCGGCACCCTGTCGGGAGGAGGAACCCCCTCCGGGAGACCATCCATAGCCATGGACGCCTCCCGTATGTACCGTGAGTAGTTTCCCTTGGACCATGGATCCGTGACCAGTAGCTATGTGATGTACTTCTCTCCCCTCTTTGTGCTTCCACTTTCGAGACCTCGTGAGCTGCCTCACATGATCGAGGCACTTCTGTAATTTCTGTTGTTGCTATCCTGAGTTTTCTGGGATCTGATGGATTATGAGACTATGTTCAGATTGTGATGAGTAATATATTTGGTTCTTCTCTTTTATATTTTGTTCTTGAGTAAATTCTTGCATGTTCTCTGTTGCCGTATTTTACTTTGGCCAAGTGATTTGTTGCAACTCCAAGAGGGAGCGTTATGCTTGATTGTGGGTTCAGCCCCTTGATGTCTAGCTTGAGTGACAGAAACATGAGACTAGGGGATGTGCTGTTGCCACCAGGGATAAAACAACGGTGCTTGTATCCGCGGGTGCAAGGATTGTTTACTTTACGCAAAGTTCTTTTAATGAAGTTGTCTGTTGCTTTGAGTTTACACTTTGGGTGGGATTCACAACTTAATACCAGCGAGATGTTCTGGATAGATATCTCAAGGTGGATGATTCGTAGTAGATGTAGTTGGATTTCGGTCTGCTTACCTTGGCGTACTTCCCATTGCTTTTGAGCCCTTCCTTTCTTTGCAACATAGTTAGCATTGCGGTGCCTTCATAATTCTGTCAATTGCCCAGTTGTGATTTGTTTACATCGCTAGCACTTTTATCGTCTTTTGGGAGAGAGACGTCACTAGTGAAAATCACGGGACCCCGGTCCATCTTCACATTACTGTTTACATCCTTAGTTTACTTTCAGTTGCTATCACTATCATTATTATCTCTTGCGTTGATCCTTTGTAAACAGCAAGGCCGGAGGAATTGACAACTCTTCTGTACTCGTTGGGAGCAAAGTTATTTGTTGCTGTGTGCAGGTCCACGTCAAGCGCCGTGACACCTTCTTGTATCTCTTGGAGTCCTACTGGTTCGATAACCTTGGTATCTTTACCGAGGGAAATTTGGTGCTACGCTACATCTCACCTTCCACTTGGGGTAACCAACGAGGAGTGAGAGATCCTCACCGTATCAAGCCAATTTCTGGCGTCGTTGCCGGGGACTTCAGTCTACAAGATAAGGGAGTTGCACACTATCTTTTATCTTTGCTTTTTAGTCTTGTTAGTGTACCTTTCAGTTTTTTACTTTTGTGTCCCTTATCAAAAATACCAAAAATACCTGCTGCTACTATGGGTTCCAATGAAAACACCAAGTTGTGTGACTTCACCAGTCACAACAACAGTGACTTTATCTGCACTCCTATTGCCACACCTGCCACTTCAGCTACCTCTTATGAAATTAAACATGCTTTGCTAAACCTTGTTATGAGAGATCAATTCTCCGGTGCTGGAGATGATGCTGCTTTACACTTGAATAATTTTGTTGAATTATGTGATATGCAAAAGTATAAAGAAGTAGAAGGTGATGTTGTTAAGCTCAAGCTTTTTCCTTTCTCTTTGAGGGACGGAGCTAAAATCTTGTTTCAATCTTTGCCTAGGAATAGCATAGATTCTTGGGATAAGTGCAAATATGTTTTTATTGGGAAGTACCACGCACCTGCTAAGATTATCCAATTGAGGAGTAACATTATGAATTTCAGGCAATTGGTTAATGAACATGTTTCCCAAGCTTGGGAACGTATGAAGACGCTTGTCAAGAACTGCCCCACACATGGACTGACTACCTGGATGGTTATCCAGACTTTTTATGCAGGCTTGAACTTTACCTCACGGAACCTGTTAGATTCGGCCGCGGGAGGAACTTTTATATCAAACACACTTGGTGCTGCCACAAAGCTACTTGATGAGATGATGTTGAACTACTCTCAGTGGCACACCGAAAGATCTCCAACTGGTAAGAAGGTAAATTCTTTCGAGGAGATCTCCTCTTTAAATGGAAAGGTTGACCTTATCATGTCTCTACTTACCAAGCAATCTCCTATTGATCCTCAGGATGTTCCTTTAAATTCTTTGGTTGCTCAAGAACAAGTAGATGTGAACTTTATTTCTAGAAACAACTTCAATAATAATGCTTATAGGGGCAACTTCGCTAGTAATCCTAGACCGTTTCCATCCACTTATGGGAACAACAACACCTACCCTAGCAACAAGAACCCCACCTCTGAACTAGAGAGTATGCTTAAAGACTTTATCACTACCCAAAAAGCCTTCAACAAGAATGTGGAAGAAAAACTAGCTAGATTAGATAATCTTTGTTTGAAGGTAGACAACTTAGCCCTTGATGTTGAGAAGTTAAAAATTAGAACCACTATCCAGTTAATGCTATCCAGTTACAAATCAATAAAAATATTAGGATGATGGCTAAACTCAAAGAAAGATGGGCTAGAGAAAAGAGGAAGAGGATAGAATTAAGAGCCTTCCTACCTACCACACAGTAGCCAGTATCCAAGTAGTTGAGGATGTCCAAACAGTTAGCACCCATCACACCCCTAGTCCCACTGGACCTATCAATGGTGATGCTACCACCTCAACCATAGATGAAGAAACCTCTATAAACATAGAGGCTTTCAAACAAGTGAACCTAAATGATATCACTACCTCTTTGATAGATAGTAGTGACCTAGACTTTGACAACTGCACTTTACTGAAGTTATTGTTTTCCTACACAAGATGTCTAGAGACCCCCACACTAGCACACTTAATCTTGCCTTCACAGAGCATATCACCAATGCTCTAATCAAAGTTAGGGAGGAGAAGCTTAGACTAGAAGCCTCCATACCTAGGAAGCTAGAAGATGGTTGGGATCCTATGATAAAAATCAAATTGAATAACTTCTCTTGTTATGCTCTTTGTGATGTTGGAGCAAGTACCTCAGTTATGCCCAAAAGAATGTATGATATGCTTGAATTGAAACCTTTTGATCCCTGATCTTTTGGTGTTCGTCTTGTTGATTCTTCTGTAAAGAAACCTTTGGGGAAGATCGACGATGTTCTTATCATTTTCAATGAAAATTATGTTCCCGTTGATTTCTCTATTATGGACATTGAATGTGAACCTTCTTGTCCAGTTATTTTGGGATGTCCTTTTCTTCGCACCGTTGGTGCTGTTATTGACATGAAAGAGGGGAATATAAAATTCCAATTCTCTCTCAAGAAAGGGATGGAACACTTCCCTAGGAAAAATATTAAGTTACCTTTTGAGTCCGTCACACGGGCCAGTTATTCTCTTGAAAAGACTTGATCTTCTGCTTTAAGCCTAGCGAATGGCTCTAAAGAAGCGCTTTCGGGAGGCAGCCCGCAACGAATTTAGGTTTTTCTTTTTGCTTTTCTTCTGTTTTTAGTGGTCTTGATGATTGTTACTACTGTAGCAACATCATTGTATCTTTAATTTTCAATCTTTGTGCCTTTCATAGCCTCATACGACAAGGGAAGTGAAAGTTGTGACATGCTGTCCAGAAAACAGATTCTGTCCACGTGACTAGAAAAATCATGGAAAAATCCCAGTTCATCTTTTTGAGCTGAAATTTTTACACAGCGTGCTCTATACAATTACGAAACTTGCGTATGTTCTGAGTTTTTTATTTGAGTTGCAGAAGTACCCCTAAAAAATTCGGTTCTACCTGCTGGTCTGTTTTTCACAGATTCTGTCCTGTTTTGCCTTTTCTTTGTTTTGCAAACCTTAAGCTTGCTTTTTCTTTGCAAAAACCTTTTGGCAATCCTGAGAAACAGTATATCTTCAAAGTTATATTTATTTCCAGTGGAGAAAAAATTATTTTATTATGGGTACTAACCTCGCTAATCAGATTACAATGAGTTATGTATGAAGGGAGTTTTCAAGTGCGCGATGGAAAATGATGAAAGAAGATCTTGGAGTGTCAAGCGATCAAGCTTGGGGATGCCCCCATGCATCCCCAATAAATATTCAAGGAGACTCAAGCGTCTAAGCTTGGGGATGCCCCCGTGCATCCCCTTCTCCATCAACAATTATCTGTCCGTCTCTCGTTGCACTATATTTTTATCACTTCATGCGTTATGTGCTATACTTGGAGCGTCTCGCTCTTTACTTTTCTAGGTTTGTTTTTGCTTTGTTTGCTGTAGTAACAAGTTAGACCCCAGCTTACTCTTTTGTGTGGGAGAGATACACGCTCCCCTTGAACTAGAACTCCTCATAGGATTTGCATGCTTATTCTTTTAGCTGTGAGTTGTTCTTTTTCTTTTCTTAGCTGCTGCTCTGTTTAGTTGTAGTGCTTTAGTTTTTCTAGAGCTTTTATTTTGTTTTAGGTTGAACTTTCTATAGGTTGCATGTTTTATCTTGTTAGAGAGTTTGCCTGTTGCACTGAGTTTTGTGTCTTGACTAGAAGTAGGTAGTTGAAGTTGCAATTCTCTTTGTAGTAGTAACTTGAAATAGTTTTGAGGTATTGACTAGAGTAATGTTTGAACTTTTGGTGTCAAGAGCTCGAGCCTATTAGTGATAGATGTCGTGTCGTATTTTGGGCAATTCGTGTGTGTTTCGAAAACCAAAAACCCCTGTTGAGAACTCTAGCTACTAGATGGATCACTAACCTCTGAAGGGTTCGAATATTAGAGTACACTCACGTACCATGAGTCGAGGATGCGCAAGGATAACCAAACCCCCATACACTCCTGCTCGGGGTACTTGTCTCTTTGTGAACCTCCTGATTAGATTGAGAGTTACCGATAATAACTTGTTGGCGTGGAAGTTGACGGGAAAAGACTCCTGCTTCCTTCCCCGGCAACGGCGCCAGAAATTGGCTTGATACGGCGAGGATCTCTCACTCCTTGTTGGTTACCCTAAGTGGAAGGTGAGATGTAGCGTAGCACCAAATTTCCCTCGGTGAAGATACCAAGGTTATCGAACCAGTAGGACTCCAAGAGATACAAGAAGGTGTCATGGCGCTTGACGTGGACCTGCACACAGATACAGATAACTTTGCTCCCAACGAGTACAGAGGAGTTGTCAATTCCTCCGGCCTTGCTGTTTACAAAGGATTAATGCAAAAGATAATGATAGTGATAGCAACTGAAAAGTAAACTAAGGATGTAAACAGTGATATGAAGATGGACCGGGGTCCTGTGATTTTCACTAGTGATGTCTCTCTCCCAAAAGACGATAAAAGTGCTAGCGAGGTAAACAAATCACAGTT
Organism: Bromus sterilis; assembly: GCA_950022295.1. Classification (NCBI taxonomy): domain Eukaryota; kingdom Viridiplantae; phylum Streptophyta; class Magnoliopsida; order Poales; family Poaceae; genus Bromus; species Bromus sterilis. The sequence goes on from OX465596.1 coordinate 16,938,732, forward strand.
GGGCAATTGACAGGATTATGAAGGCACCGCAATGCTAACTATGCTGCAAAGAAAGGAAGGGCTCAAAAAGCAATGGGCAGTACGCCAAGGTAAGTAGACCGAAACCCACCTGCATCTACTACGAATCATCCACCTTGAGATATCTATCCAGAATATCTCGCTGGTATTAAGTTGCGAATCCCACCCAAACTGTAAATCAAAAGCAACATACAACTGCATTAAAAGAACTTTGCGTAAAGTAAACAATCCTTGCATCCGCGGATACAAGCACCGTTGTTTTATCCCTAGTGGCAACAGCACATCCCCTAGTCTCATGTTTCTGTCACTCAAGCTAGACATCAAGGGGCTGAACCCACAATCAAGCATAACGCTCCCTCTTTGAGTTGCAACAAATCACTTGGCCAAAGTAAAATACGGCAACGGAGAACATGCAAGAATTTACTCAAGAACAAAATATAAAAGAGAAGAACCAAATATATTACTCATCACAATCTGAACATAGTCTCATAATCCATCAGATCCCAACAAACTCAGCATAGCAACGGCAGAAAATTACAAAGGTGCCTCGATCATGTGAGACAGCTCACGAGGTCTCGAAAGTGCAGGCAGAAAGAGGGGAGAGATAGATCACATAGCTACTGGTCACGGACCCATGGTCCAAGGGAAACTACTCACGGTACATACGGGAGGCGTTCATGGCTATGGATGGTCTCCCGGAGAGTGTAGCTTCTCCCAGCAAGGTGCCGGAGCAGCTTCTCCAGGCAGCCCCGATCTTGAAGCGGCGGCGGCGGCGGTACAGAGGCGAGATCGCGAAAAAGGAGTCGATATTAGGGGTTTCCACCCCGAGGGCTAAATATAGGCGGAGGGGGGTGTCGAGGGGACCCACTTGGCAGCCAGGAGGCCTCTTGGCGCGGCCTAGGGTGGGGTCGTGCCAGGGAACCTCCTGGCCTCCTGGTGGTGCACCCCTCCGCTGCCTTGGTTATTCCGGAAGCTTCCGGGTTGCTGATTTTTTATCTGATTTTCTGGATTTTTTGGAGCACTTTTAATGGTTGATAAACCTGAAATACAAAAACGGCAGAAAACAACAACTGGCAGCTGGGTGCACTGAGTTAATAGATTAGTCCAAATATGCTCAAAAGTGTATGAAAGTTCAAGCAAAACATGGCAAAGTCACACAAAACATGCATGGAGCAAGCAGAAATTATAGATACGTTTGGGACGTATCAACATCCCCAAGCTTAATTCCTTCTCGTCCTCGATTAGGTAAATGGTAACAAGCATAATTTCTGTGGTGACATGCCACACAACCATATACGAACTTTGTAAGTAAAGAAATCAAAGCATGCAATTCAATTCAAGTCTTAACAAGCAAGAGTCTATATTAGCATTGACACAAGCAACAAAAGAACAAAAGGTGCAAGAGCTCTCGCTGTCCGTGACTCGAATGTCTCCAGATGGTGTTTGCGTGCAAGCAGGGGATAGGGAAATACGAGATAAAAAAAGGTAATTGTTGAGAACAACTATCTACTAAATTTTCACACTTAGTCTCCTTTGGATTCTTATCTTGACTCGTCCCCAGACCACTAGTCAGGTAAAAGTCAAACTGATCCACTCCCTTTCGATATTTTGAGCACTCATGCAATGGATGAGCGTGAGCAAGAAAGTTGACACCTAAAAGGCGAAACAGAAAGAAGGTGGAGAAGGAAGACAAAAAAGGTGTGAAAGGCTCACATCAATGAGGACAATCATAGGCGAGAGAAGGCCATATGATAGATATGATGTGAGGAGTAGGGATTTCCATACAACGGATGCACATGTGATCTAAAAGCTCTCCAATGGAACTAGTGGGGGTGCATCTAACTTGCTTGCTCAAGAAGACCTAGAGCTCGTTTGAGGAGGCTCATCATTGGAATATACAAGCCAAGTTCTATAGTGTGAAGGTCCCCACATAGCTATATGCATGATGATGATCTCTATGGAGTACAAGGGATAGAGGATGAAGTACTAGTGTGGATCTCTCAAAAGGAATATTAGTGTGCCCCTTCTCTCTTTTTCTTTTTCTCTTTTTATTTTTTTTATTTTTTTGGTGGCCTCAATGGCTCTTTCTATTTAACTCTCATTTGTCCTCTTTGGGATCTTTTGATTTTGTCCTCTTTGGGATCTTTTCCTCACTTTAGGGGCAACACTATATATTTTACAAGAATATAGGAGATCTTTCACACTTTACAAAGGTACTCACATAAAGAAAATGTAACTATCATGATGCAAATGTATGCCTCTGCCAGGGTAGCAGGATATGCAATGATACTAGCATGTTATGTAGCAATGATTAGGGAAAGTCCCAACTAGCATGCGGCTCATCGATCAAGCAAGTAGCATGGATGACATGAGGATCAAGTCATGAGAAGGTGGATGTTTCATGGCAATGTATCTCGGAAAGGCTATGGAAATGCCTTGTAGGTAGGTATGGTGGCTGTTTTGAGGAAAGATATAAGGAGGCTTATGGTGACAGAGTGTATCGTGCCAATGGTTTGGATGCACCGGCGAAGTATGCGCCAACTCTCAAGGTGAGAAAGGGCAATGCACGGTACCGAAGAGGCTAGAAAAATTATAGGTGGATGGAAGTGTCAACTTTCGAATACTCACATTAGTCCGAAGAACTCATGCACTTATTATCGGTAACTCTCAATCTAATCAGGAGGTTCACAAAGAGACAAGTACCCCGAGGAGGAGTGTATGGGGGTTTGGTTATCCTTGCGCATCCTCGACTCATGGTACGTGAGTGTACTCTAATATTCGAACCCTCCAGAGGTTAGTGATCCATCTAGTAGCTAGAGTTCTCAACGGGGTTTTTTTGTTTTCGAAAAACACACGGATTGCCCAAAATACGACATCTATCACTAATAGGCTCGAGCTCTTGACACCAAAAGTTCAAACATTACTCTATTCAATACCTCAAAACTATTGCAAGTTACTACTACAGAGAGAATAGCAACTTCAACTACCTACTTCCTAGTCAAGACACAAAACTCAATGCAACAACCAACTCTCTTAACAAGATAAACATGAAAACTAAAGAGAGTTCCAGCAACAAACTAAACAAAAGCCAAGGCTCTTTCTAAAGAGAAACTAAAACTAAACATGGCAGTAGCTACGAAAAGATAAAGAACACACAACAGCAAAAAGATAGGCATGAAGAATCCTATGATGTGTTCTAGATTTTGAAAGTGGAGTGTGTTTCTCTCCCACACAAAGTAAGATGGGATCTAACTTGTTATGAACATCAAGCAAAGCTAAAGAAAACTAAAAATAAAACCTAAGAGCGAGACGCTCCAAGCATAGCACATAACGCATGAAGTGATAAAAATATAGTGAGACGAAGGACGAACTGATGATTGTTGATGGAGAAGGGGATGCACGGGGGCATCCCCAAGCTTAGACGCTTGAGTCTACTTGAATATTTATTGGGGATGCATGGGGGCATCCCCAAGCTTGAGCGCTTGACACTCCCGAATCTTCTTTCATCATCTTCCATCGCACACTTGAAAACTCCCTTCATACACAACTCATCATAAGCTGATTAGAGAGGTTAGTACCCTTAATAAATAATTTTTCCCCACTGGATATAAAGATATTCTTGAATAGCTACTGTTTCTCAAGATTGCCAAAAAGTTTTTGCAAAGAAAAAGCAAGCTTAAGGTTTGCAAAAATTAGGAGAGACCAAACGTGGCAGAATCCGTGAAAAACAGAACAGCAGGTAGTAAAGAATTTTTTAGGGATACTTCTGCAACTCAAATAAAAAAATCAGAACATACGAAAGTTCCGTAATTGTATAGAGCACGTTGTGTAAAAAATTCAGCTCAAAAAGATGAACTGGTGATTTATTCTGATTTTTCCCGTCACGAGGACAGAATCTGTTTTCTGGACAGCATGTCACAACTTTCACGTCCCTTGTCATATGAAGCTATACTTGGCACAAAGCTTCAAAAATAAAGACACAATGATGTTGCTACAGTAGTAACAATCATCAAGACTACTAAGAACAGAAAGTAAAAACTCAAAGTAAAGATAACAAGGGTTGTCTCCCTAGAGCTCTTTCTTTATAGCCATAAAGATAGGCTTAAGATTTTAATGATGTCTCATAGGAATAAGAAATAAGAGTTGAAGAAAAAAAGAGAGCATCAAGAAGCAAATATCAAACACATTTAAGTCTAACATGCTTCCTATGCAAAGGGATATTGTAGAGAAATAACTCATTGAAGCTTAAAGATATTAGCATAGGAAGCCAAAATAAGTGGAACTTCAAAACCTTCAACATAAAGAGAGGGAACTTGATATTATTGAAATATCTATAAGAATATGTTCCCTTCTCATAATAATTTCCAGTAGGATCATGAATAAACTCAACAATATAAGCATCACATAAAGCATTGTTACCATGATCCACATGCAAAAGGGTACTCTTACTCTCCACATAAGCATAATCTTTCTCATTGGTAATAGTGCGAGTAGGACTATCATAAACAACTTGAACACTATAGATTAATTGTGTATTAGGAAGATGGTGTTCAACAAGGGAGTAATTACCTCCATGATTATGACAAGTTTCATAAGGATAATTTCTCCTTACGTCATAGGTACCTTTAAAATCACTATAGATAGGAGTTATAACATCATCATAGTAGAGAAGAGCATTATCATTGCTAGCAACTATATTTGCAAATATGATGTCTTTATTCTTACTAGCAAAAGAATTATCAATTACCACATCACTAATGATTAAAGGACTTGCAATCCTATCATCCCCAAGCTTGGAGCTTTCCATATCATCACTCTCAGAGTTGGTACCAAAAAGATTTTCAAGGTCATAAGTAGCATTATCATCATTTTCCCAATCACAAAAAGTAACATGCATGTCATAATCAAAATCATCTTCAATAGTACCTACAGACTTATCTTCAAGATAATAATGAATGCAATCAAGCTCACCATCCTCCATAAATTTATGTCCGTTAGGATAAAAATCGATGCGAGGAATATGCTCAGGCCAGGTTGTTACCCATTCTTCTTCCTTCTTGCTCCTCTTCCTCCTCTTATTTTTCTTCTTCTTCACCTTAGGAAGGAGTGGTTGGAGAGAAAGCTTCTCCACATATCCTGGTTTATCATTATAAACAATAGGGGAAGCTTGGGAGAAACTCTCCTTTTTATTAGTAGAAACATAAGAGAAATTTTTATACTTTGGTAAAGTACCCTCCTTTCTAATATTTTTATGTAATCATTATCATGGCAATTAACAACACAATAGAGATGGCAATTTTGCAAAGTATTATTTATTCCCAAAGCATGAACATCTAGCCAAGAAGTCTTTTCTGATAACTCTTCACACATCAAAAATAACATAAGCTCATCATAAAGATCAGGGGTGATCATGTCATCACACAACTGGCTAACAGTTATGTTCTGAAAGTACATGCACTGAAAATTGAAGTGACCCTTTATGCAGCAAAGTTCACAAGTAAAAGGATAAAGGTCACACAATTCTCTAGCAATTTCATTTAAATCTCTAACCCAAGTGATTGTTCTTTTATGCTTATGTTGCTTACAATACTTCTCTTCTTCAATCATAGGCCTTTCACAAGGTCTATCCACCCCACAAAAATTAACATGCTTATATAAAACTTCATTTTCAGGAATTGGATCATGCATGTTGCAAGCATCATTAACAATTTCATTTTCTTTGCAAATATCTTTAAAAGGTTCATGGTGATTGATCCAATTCTCCTTAGGCATATTAAGATGTGAAGCAAAAGATTTGAGAAAATCAACAAGGAGTTGAGAATCAAGCCCAAACTTAGCACTAAACTTATTAAAACTTGTAGTTTCAACAAAGGACTTAATGCAATCATACTCATAAATTATACCTGACTCTTTACCTTTGTCGATCTCCCAATCTTCAGTATTGTGTTGGGTTCTTTCAAGGAGTTCCCATTTAGCATCAATCTTTTCGTTTGTGAAAGAACCCATCGAGGAAGCATCGAGCAAGTCTTTATCCTGTCGAGATAGCCTTGCATAGAAATTAGTAATAATCATATCTTTGGGGAGCCCATGGTTAGGACATTTTAGCATCAAAGTTTTCAGTCTCCCCCAAGCTTGAGCTATGCTCTCTCCGTCATGAGGATAGAAATTATAAACATAATTCCTATTCTCATGGACTTCATGAAGAGGATAAAACTTGGAGTAAAAGAGAGACTGAATCTCTTCCCAATCCAGCAGGTGAGAATCATGTAGTAGCCTATACCATTCCAATGCTTTTCCTTTGAGTGACAAGGCAAATAATTTCCTCATGACTTCATCTCTTGTCAAACCTGAAATCTTAAATAACTCACAAAGTTCTGTAAGTTTCAACAGATGAACACTAGGATGGACTGTTCCATCCCCTGCATAATGATCATTCATAACCTTTTCAATTATCCCAAGTGGTATTTTGAATGGGATACATTCATTAGGTGGAGGATACTTCTCTACCACGGGTGTGGTAAAGCGGCCTCCCCGAAGCAGCGAACTAAGATTGCAGTTTTCCATAAGCCTAACTAGTGAAAATAAAAACAAGAAACGAAAAGATTTAATTGCAGAATCTAAAGATATACCTCCAAGCCTTACTTCCCCGGCAACGGCGCCAGAAATAGCTTGATGTCTACGCACGCTTCTATTCTTGTAGACTATGTTGGGCCTCCAAGCGCAGAGGTTTGTAGGACAGCAGCAAATTCCCTCAAGTGGATGACCTAAGGTTTATCGAACTCAGGGAAGTAGAGTTTGAAGATGGTCTCTCTCAAGCAACCCTGCAATTAAGATACAAGAAGTCTCTTGTGTCCCCAACACACCTAATACAACTAGGAGTTGTATAGGTGCACTAGTTCGGCGAAGAGATGGTAAAATATGGGTGATAGATGTGGCAAAACAAAGTAATATAAATCTGTAATAAAAAGTGCAGCAAGCAAACATGTAACAAAAGTGAGTGTAAACGGTGTAACAATGGTGGAAACAAGGCCTAGGATTCATACTTTCACTAGTGGCAACTCCCACAACATTAACATAGTCTAATCACATGATATTTCCCATAAAACATGCAATGGAGACGCACTCGGAGGTCATTCCTTTGTGGTCAAGAGAGGATGAGAATTATGTAGGGCTACAAAAGCACACCTCAAAGTTCGTAGTTCTCAATCTATGGATTTCCCAATGTCACCGCGGCCATCCAAAGAGAGTAGCACAATCACCACAACATATCTCAAGGATAGTCAAAGACAAGCACCAAGAGACTCTCAATCTTCAATCCACACACAAAAGAGGAAATCACTCATGATAATATTCTCTAACCCATGTCCAATAGACCGTTGTCACCATGGTCTCGGGGATTATACTAGATAAGATCAATTGAGTACATCAATCCAATACATAGAGGAAGGGGAAATATCATGGGATCACCCTAGATTAACATAGCTTATGATCACAACGAAGATCACATCATGGGAGAGAGAGAAGAACACATAGCTACTGGTAGAAACCTCAGCCCCGAGGGAGAACTACTCCCGCTTCATGGAGGGAGGAAGCAACGGCGATGGAGATGAATCCGGGGGCACTTCCCCGTCCCGGCAGGGTGCCGACACAGGAATTCTGTCCCCCCCCGAAACTTGATGGCGATGGAGGCGGAGATCGGAATTGCTTCTGGAGAAAAGGGGTCCGGAATCAGGGTTTCCTCCGCGGGGGTAAAAATAGGGCCAAAGGGGGGCACCAGGGGGGCCACAGGGCAGCCAGGAGGGTGCCCGACGCGGCCTAGGGTGGGGCCGCGCCAGGGACCCTTCTGGAGTCCCTGTGGTGGCCCTCCCCTCCTTCCTTGGTGATTCCGGAAGCTTCCGGGACGCTGATTTTTTATATAATTTTTCCGGAATTTTTGGAGCACTTTTAATGGCCGGAAAACCTGAAATACAAAAACAGCAGAAAACAGGAACTGGCAACTGGGTGCACTGAGTTAATAGGTTAGTCCAAATATGCTCAAAAGTGTATGAAAGTTCAAGCAAAACATGGCAAAGTCACACAAAACATGCATGGAGCAAGCAGAAATTATAGATACGTTTGGGACGTATCAGTACCCTATTAAAATAAAAAAATCTCCACTGGAAATAAATATAATCTTGAAGAGCTACTGTTTCCCAAGATTGCCAAAAAGTTTTTGCAAGAAAAAGCAAGCTTAAGGTTTGCAAAAGTGAAGAGAGACAAAACGTGGCAGAATCTGTGAAAAACAGAACAATAGGTAGAAACGAATTTTTTAGGGGTACTTCTGCAACTCAAATCAAAAAAATCAGAACATACGCAAGTTTCGTAATTGTATAGAGCACGCTGTGTAAAAATTTCAGCTCAAAAAGATGAACTGGGATATTTCCATGACTTTTCTAGTCACGAGGACAGAATCTGTTTTCTGGACAGCATGTCACAACTTTTACTTCCCTTGTCGTATGAGGCTATAAAAGGCACAAAGCTTAAAAATTAAAGATACAATGATGTTGCTACAGTAGTAACAATCATCAAGACCACTAATAACATAAGAAAAGCAAAAAGATAATCCTAAATTCGTTGCGGGCTGCCTCCCGAAAGCGCTTCTTTAGAGCCATTAGCTAGGCTTAAAGCAGAAGATCAAGTTGTATCCATTGAACCATCATCAAGATCATCAAAAAGCTCTTCAATAGTACAACTACTCTTAATAGGTTTCTCAAACAAAGGACGAATGAAAATGCTTCTTGGAATAAAATCAAAAGGAGGGAAATCAATTGGATTTTCATTAAAGTTAAAGATAGGTGTCTCCTCCAAAGTTTTCACCGTTTCAACTCTTTTGGCAATAGGTGTGTTTGCTTTAGCTCGAGGAACCTTGGGGACGTAAACGAACTTAGGTTCCTTCTTTGCCGGAGTTTCATCCTTTTTTATTTTGATTGAGGAAAAGGTAGTTCCTAAAGTTTCAATAACTTCCTCAATCTTTTCTATCCTAGAAGCCTTCTCATCAAGGCATTTGATAGTCTCCAAAGTTTTGATAATTTTCTGCATGGAATTATCTAACCTATTCAAATTCCCTTGAATCTTACGATCCAACTCATTCACCCTATCAATACTTGGCATCTCTAGCTCTATTTTTTCAAGTTTTCTCATAATGTGAGCTAAAGTAATGTCCTCCTTAATACTAACAACTGGGAGAGTTCCAACAAGATTTTCAATAACATTAAGGGCTTCCCAAACTGGGGCCTCTACGAAGTTCCCATTGATAGCAGTGTCAAAAATAAACCTATTCCAAGAAGTGATCCCAACATAAAAATTTCTAAGAAAGATAGTAGTGGATTGCTTCTTGGTGGCTCTTTTTTGAGAATCATTAATTCTATACCAAGCATCTTTCAAACTTTCACCACACCTTTGGGTAAAGGTAAGTACTTCTGCCTCAACAAAGGCAAAAGGACCAGCCATAGTGGTAACTACTCACAAGGTAACATGTATTTTTGGTATTTTTGATAAGGGACACAAAAGTAAAATATGAAAGGTAAACTAACAAGACTAAAAAGCAAAGATAAAAGATAGTGTGCAACTCCCCTATCTTGTAGACTAGAGTCCCCGGGAACGGCGCCAGAAATTCACTTGCTGGCGTGGAAGTTCACGGGAAAAGACTCCTGCTTCCTTCCCCGGCAACGGCGCCAGAAATTGGCTTGATACGGTGAGGATCTCTCACTCCTCATTGGTTACCCCAAGTAGAAGGTGAGATGTAGCGTAGCACCAAATTTCCCTCGGTGAAGATACCAAGGTTATCGAACCAGTAGGACTCCAAGAGATACAAGAAGGTGTCACGGCGCTTGACGTGGACCTGCACACAGATACAGATAACTTTGCTCCCAACGAGTACAGAGGAGTTGTCAATTCCTCCGGCCTTGCTGTTTACAAAGGATTAACGCAAAAGATAATTATAGTGATAGCAACTGAAAAGTAAACTAAGGATGTAAACAGTGATATGAAGATGGACCGGGGTCCCGTGATTTTCACTAGTGATGTCTCTCTCCCAAAAGACGATAAAAGTGCCAGCGAGGTAAACAAATCACAGTTGGGAAATTGACAGGATTATGAAGGCACCGCAATGCTAACTATGCTGCAAAGAAAGGAAGGGCTCAAAAAGCAATGGGCAGTACGCCAAGGTAAGTAGACCGAAATCCATCTGCATCTACTACGAATCATCCACCTTGAGATATCTATCCAGAACATCTCGCTGGTATTAAGTTGCGAATCCCACCCAAAGTGTAAATCCAAAGCAACAGACAACTGCATTAAAAGAACTTTGCGTAAAGTAAACAATCCTTGCATCCGCGGATACAAGCACCGTTGTTTTATCCCTGGTGGCAACAGGACATCCCCTAGTATCATGTTTCTGTCACTCAAGCTAGACATCAAGGGGCTGAACCCACAATCAAGCATAACGCTCCCTCTTGGAGTTGCAACAAATCACTTGGACAAAGTAAAATACGACAACGGAGAACATGCAAGAATTTACTCAAGAACAAAATATAAAAGAGAAGAACCAAATATATTACTCATCACAATCTGAACATAGTCTCATAATCCATCAGATCCCAACAAACTCAGCATAGCAACGACAGAAAATTACAAAGGTTCCTCGATCATGTGAGGCAGCTCACGAGGTCTCGAAAGTGGAGGCACAAAGAGGGGAGAGATAGATCACATAGCTACTGGTCACGGACCCATGGTCCAAGGGAAACTACTCACGGTACATACGGGAGGCGTCCATGGCTATGGATGGTCTCCTAGAGAGGGCAGCTTCTCCCGGCAGGGTGCCGAAGCAGCTTCTCCAGGCAGCCCCGATCTTGAAGCGGCGGCGGCGGCGGTACAGAGGGGAGATACCAAAAAAGGAGTCGATATTAGGGGTTTCCACCCCGAGGGCTAAATATAGGCGGAGGGGGGTGTCGAGGGGACCCACCAGGCAGCCAGGAGGCCTCCAGGCCCGGCCTAGGGTGGGGCCGCGCCAGGGACCCTCCTGTCCTCCTGGTGGTGGCCCCCCTCCGCTGCCTTGGTTATTCCGGAAGCTTCCGGGTCGCTGATTTTTTATCTGATTTTTCCGAATTTTTTGGAGCACTTTTAATGGCCGGAAAACCTGAAATACAAAAACAGCAGAAAACAGCAACTGACAGCTGGGTGCACTGGGTTAATAGATTCGTCCAAATATGCTCAAAAGTGTATCAAAGTTCAAGCAAAACATGGCAAAGTCACACAAAATATGCATGGAGCAAGCAGAAATTATAGATACATTTGGGACGTATCATAAGTGCATGAGTTCTTCGGACTAATGTGAGTATTCGAAAGTTGACACTTCCACCCACCTATACTTTTTCTAGCCTCTTCGGTACCGTGCATTGCCCTTTCTCACCTTGAGAGTTGGCGCATACTTCGCCGGTGCATCCAAACCCTTGGCACGATACGCTCTGTCATCATAAGCCTCCTTATATATTTCCTCAAAACAGCCACCATACCTACCTACAAGGCATTTCCATAGCCTTTCCGAGATACATTCCATGCAACATCCACCTTCTCATGACTTGATCCTCATGTCATCCATGCTACTTGCTTGATCGATGAGCCGCATGCTAGTTGGGACTTTCCCTAATCATTGCTACATAACGCGCTAGTATCATTGCATATCCTGCTACCCTGGCAGAGGCATACATTTGCTTCATGATAGTTACATTTTCTTTATGTGAGTACCTTTGTAAAGTGTGAAAGATCTCCTATATTCTTGTAAAATATAGAGTTTTGCCCCTAAAGTGAGGAAAATATCCCAAAGAGGACAAAATCAAAAGATCCCAAAGAGGACAAATGAGAGTTAAATAGAAAGAGCCATTGAGGCCACCAAAAAAATAAAAAAAATAAAAGGAGAAAAAGAAAAAGAAAAAGATAGAAGGGGGCACACTAATATTCCTTTTGAGAGATCCACACTAGTACTTCATCCTCTATCCCTTGTACTCCATAGAGATCATCATCATGCATATAGCTATGTGGGGACCTTCACACTATAGAACTTGGCTTGTATATTCCAATGATGAGCCTCCTCAAACGAGCTCTAGGTCTTCTTGAGCAAGCAAGTTAGATCCACCCCCACTAGTTCCCTTGGAGAGCTTTTAGATCACATGTGCATCCGTTGTATGGCAATCCCTACTCCTCACATCATATCTATCATATGGCCTTCTCTCGCCTATGATTGTCCTCATTGATGTGAGCCTTTCACACCTTTTTTGTCTTCCTCCTCCACCTTCTTTCTGTTTCGCCTTTTAGGTGTCAACTTTCTTTCTCACGCTCATCCATTGCATGAGTGCTCAAAATATCGAAAGGGAGTGGATCAGTTTGACTTGTACCTGACTAGTGGTCTGGGGACGAGTCAAGATAAGAATCCAAAGGAGACCAAGTGTGAAACTTTAGTAGATAGTTGTTCTCAACAACCTTTTCTCTCTCTTTTTCCCAGTCCCCTGCTTGCACGCGAACACCATCTGGAGACATTCGAGTCACGGACAGTGAGAGCTCTTGCACCTTTTGTTCTTTTGTTGCTTGTGTCAATGCTAATATAGACTCTTGCTTGTTAAGACTTGAATTGAATTGCATGCTTTGATTGCTTTACTTAAAAGTCCTTATATGGTTGTGTGGCATGTCACCACAAAAATTATGCTTGTTATCATTTTCCTACTCGAGGACGAGCATGAATTAAGCTTGGGGATGTTGATACGTCCCAAACGTATCTATAAATTATGCTTGCTCCATGCATGTTTTGTGTGACTTTGCCATGTTTTGCTTGAACTTTGATACACTTTTGAGAATATTTGGACTAATATATTAACCCAGTGCACTCAGCTGCCAGTTGCTGTTTTCTGCTGTTTTTGTATTTCAGGTTTTCCGGCCATTAAAGTGCTCCAAAAAATCCGGAAAAATCAGATAAAAAATCAGCAACCCGGAAGCTTCCGGAAACACCAAAGGAGGGAAGGGGGGCCACCAGAGGGACTCCAGAAGGGTCCCTGACGCAGCCCCACCCTAGGTCGCGCCAGGGAGCCTCCTGGCTGCCCTATGGCCCCTCTCGGTGCCCCCTTCGCCTATATTTATCCCTCGGGGTGGAAACCCCTAATATCGATCTCTTTTCCGCGATCTCGCCTCTGTACCGCCGCCGCCGTTTCTAGATCGGGGCTGCCCGGAGAAGTTGCCCCGGCACCCTGACGGGAGGAGGAACCCCCTCCGGGAGACCATCCATAGCCATGGACGCCTCCCGTATGTACCGTGAGTAGTTTCCCTTGGACCATGGGTCCGTGACCAGTAGCTATGTGATCTATCTCTCCACTCTTTGTGCCTCCACTTTCGAGACCTCGTGAGCTGCCTCACATGATCGAGGCACCTTTGTAATTTTCTGCCGTTGCTATGCTGAGTTTGTTGGGATCTGATGGATTATGAGACTATGTTCAGTTTGTGATGATTAATATATTTGGTTATTCTCTTTTATATTTTGTTCTTGAGTAAATTCTTGCATGTTCTCCGTTGCCGTATTTTACTTTGGCCAAGTGATTTGTTGCAACTCAAAGAGGGAGCGCTATGCTTGATTGTGGGTTCAGCCCCTTGATGTCTAGCTTGAGTGACAGAAACATGAGACTAGGGGATGTGCTGTTGCCACCAGGGATAAAACAACGGTGCTTGTATCCGCGGGTGCAAGGATTGTTTACTTTACGCAAAGTTCTTTTAATGCAGTTGTTTCTTGCTTTGAGTTTACACTTTGGGTGGGATTCGCAACTTAATACCAACGAGATGTTCTGGATAGATATCTCAAGGTGGATGATTCGTAGTAGATGCAGTTGGATTTCGTTCTACTTACCTTGGCGTACTGCCCATTGCTTTTGAGCCCTTCCTTTCTTTGTAGCATAGTTAGCATTGCGGTGCCTTCATAATTCTGTCAATTGCCCAGTTGTGATTTTTTTACCTCGCTAGCACTTTTATCGTCTTTTGGGAGAGAGACATCACTAGTGAAAATCACCGGACCCCGGTTCATCTTCACATTACTGTTTACATCCTTAGTTTACTTTCAGTTGCTATCACTGTCATTATTATCTCTTGCGTTGATCCTTTGTAAACAGCAAGGCCGGAGGAATTGACAACTCCTCTGTACTCGTTGGGAGCAAAGTTATTTGTTGTTGTGTGCAGGTCCACGTCAAGCGCCGTGACACCTTCTTGCATCTCTTGGAGTCCTACTGGTTCGATAACCTTGGTATCTTTGCCGAGGGAAATTTGCTGCTACGCTACATCTCACCTTCCACTTGGGGTAACCAATGAGGAGTGAGAGATCCTAATCGTATCAGTGGGTCCCCTCGACACCCCCCTCCGCCTATATTTAGCCCTCGGGGTGGAAACCCCTAATATCGATCTCTTTTCCACGAACTCGCCTTTGTACCGCCGTGTCGGATAGCCTCGGTGGGGCATTCCCTAACAAGGTGTACGCCACCCTGGAGATCCGTGCATTGTAGTGTAACAGAAGTGCACCCCTGCAGGGAAGTTTAATCTATTCGAATAGCCGTGTCCACGGTAACAGGACGCTTTATGCTGAAGCTGGATCTTACCACTACAAACTATTATTATTAAACTGTATGGTTCCGGGTTTTCTTCCTCGCGGGGATGTCGAGGAGGGGATCTCGGAGGCATTGTTAATTATTACAACTTACTATTATACAATGATGCAACAACTTCTTCTGCATTGTTACTTTATGCTTTATATGAACTGTTGGCTATTCTCTCCTCATGCTGCAAGACTCGTCGGAAGATGCTAGTCTTCGTTAGGCCTAGCTTCTTACCCTTATTCTTATTTCTATCTTGCAGTCCACTATATATAGCCTCCCCTTCCATTTGATACAATGCATAATGCTTAGTAGCGGACATAAGACTCGCGGGTATGCTAGATACTCACCTTTGCTTTATTTCCCATTTTTCGTTTTGCCTGATCGGCCGCTGCAGCCGACATTGGAGCCCAGGAGCAGGAGTACCCCGGAGGCGACTACTACGACGTCGAGTTCCCCATTGACCAGGAGTAGTTTGGTGGATCCCAGGCAGCAGGCCTCGCCTTTTCGATTTGTATCTCTGATGTCATTTGTGCTAGCCTTCTTAAGGCAAAACTTGACTAACTATGTCTGTACTCAGATATTATGGCTTGTATGACTTATGTATTCGGATCCTCGTGATCCCTGGTATTGTAACATATTTGTTTATCCATTTGTGTTTAGTGTTGTGCTGTGATATTCTCACCGTGGCACCCTAATCTCAGCCGTGTACCC
Organism: Bromus sterilis; assembly: GCA_950022295.1. NCBI lineage: Eukaryota > Viridiplantae > Streptophyta > Magnoliopsida > Poales > Poaceae > Bromus > Bromus sterilis. Next base: position 16,954,121 of record OX465596.1, read on the forward strand.
TGTGTGTATGATTAATCTACACGGATTGATTTTGGGGGCGTCACAAGTTGGTATCAGAGCCGACTGCCTGTAGGAAGCCACCCCACCACTACTTGGTCGAAGTTGAGTCTAGACTTTGAAAAACTATTTTGCTAACTTAATATTTGGCTTACGGGCTGCTTGATGCGCGAGGTGATGATGATTTCTCGCCCTTCGTTGGTAAACCCCTAGAGGAAGGTATGATGTAGCACAACAAAAAATTTCCCTCAGTAAAGATACCAAGGTTTGTCTCCAGTAGGACTCCGAAGATGATAAGTAGGTGTCAGCGGCGCAACTGACGCGGACCTGCACACAGACATAAATAACTTTGTTCCCAACGAAGTTCAGAGAGGTTGTTAATCTCTCCGGTCTTGTTGTTCACAAAGGATCAAACACAAGGGATAATGATAGCAACTGAAATTAAAAGCAGAAAAGTAAATGAGTGTGGAAACAGTGATGAGGATATGGACCGGGATACGTGATGTTCACTACTGATGTCTCTCTCCCAAAAGACGATAAAACTGCTATGCGAGGTGAACAAATTACAGAAGGGCAATTGACAGGATTATGAACGCACCGCAATGCTAACTATGCTACAAAAGAACTGAAGAGGCTCAAAAGCATGGGCAGAATGCCAAAATAAGTAGACCGAAATCCAACTGCATCTACTACTAACCATCCACCTTGAGATATCTATCCAGAACATCTCGCTGGTATTAAGTTGCGAGCCCCACCCAAAGTGTAAACCCAAAGCAACAGACAACTGCATTAAAAAGCACTTTGCGTAAAGTAAACAATCCTTGCAACCGCGGTTACAAGCACCGTTATTTTCTCCTTTGTGGCAATAGCACATCCCCTAGACTCATGTTTCTGTCACTCAAGCGTGTCATCAGGGGGCATGAACCCACAATCGAGCATAACGTTCCCTCTTGGGGTTACTACCTACTACTTGGCCAAAGCAATAAACAACAACGGAGAACATGCAAGAATTACTTAGGAACAAAAATATAAGAGATAAGAACCAAATATATTACTCAATCACAATCTGAACATAATCTCATAATCCATCAGATCCCATCAAACTCAGCATAGCAACCGCAGAAAGAATACAAAAGTGCCTCGATCATGTAGGGCAGCTCACGAGGTCTAAACCATGAAGAACAAAGAGGGGAGGAGAACATCACGTAGCTATTGATCACGGACCCATGGTCCAAAGGAAACTACTCACGGCACATCCGGGAAGCATCCATGGTGGAGAGGAGACTCCCGGAGGTCGGCCCTCCCTCCGGCAGGGTGCCGGGTGATACGTCCAAAACGTATCTATAATTTCTGCTTGCTCCATGCATGTTTTGTGTGATATTGCTATGATCTAGATACACTTTCATACACTTTTGATCATATTTGGACTAACCTATTAACTCAGTGCACCACAGTGCCAGTTCCTGTTTTCTGCTGTTTTTCTATTTCAGTTTCCCCCCATATAAAAAGTGCCAGAAAAATTCCGGGAAAAATATAGGAAAAATCAGCGTACAAGAAGCTTCGCGAAGAGCCCGAGTGGGGCCAGAGGGGAGCCAGGGGTGGCCGAGGCGGCCACCTGGCGCGGCCCCACCCCTGGCCGCGCCAGGGGGCGCCTGGGGCCCCTGGTCCACCTCTGGCTGTCCCCCTTCGCCTATATATTCTCCGTCACGGGAAACTTCCAAAAAGAGAACCCTTTTTCGCGATCTCTCCTCTGTTCCGCCGCCGCCGCGCTTCCGAGATCGGGAACACCAGAAGACCTCTTCCCGGCACCCTGCTGGAGGGAGGGCCGACCACCGGGAGTCTCCTCTCCACCATGGATGCTCCCCGGATGTCTCGTGAGTAGTTTTACTTGGACCATGGGTCCGTGATCAGTAGCTATGTGATGTTCTGAGGGCTGGATTAAATAGTTGCTCGGCTCGTTAAGCTCGTGCTCAATAAGCTCGTGCTCGTTAAGCTTGTGCTCGTTAAGCTCACTAATATTAACGAGCAAAAACTCGTGCTTGGCTTGGTTCATTAAGAGCTCGTTAAGCTCGCGAGCGTTCACGAGTGCTCGTTAAGATAATAAATAATAATTGACTATAGAAGCATTCATCAACAAATTCACAACAACATAATTTAGCAAAGCGGTACCTTAGAATAATTTAAATATTCAAAATTCAAATAGTAACCCTATCTCTCCTTCTCGCGTGAGTCACGATTCGTCGATCCCCTTCTGGGCATTCTGGCCTTCTATTCTTTGTTCGTGTTGGAGAGAGGAGGTGTGCGGGAAAGGAGGAGGTGGGATCAATTGGTCCGGGATGAGGCGTGAGTGACTAAGCTGTGAGCACCCTAAAAACTAGGATTTTGCCTTAAATAAAACAAACTAAAAACTTAGTGATTAAAAAACAAGCTAAACAAGCTGCTCACGAAACTCATGAGCGAGCTTGTTAAGCTCATTAATATTAACGAGCTAAAAATATTGTTCATCTTGGCTCATTAACTAAAGAGCACGAGCCTTAACGAGCCGAGTTTTCGAGCGCTCATTATGCTCGCGAGTAACGAGCTTTTCGTCCAGCCCATTGTTCTCCTCCCCTCTTTGTTCTTCATGGTTTAGACCTCGTGAGCTTCCCTACATGATCGAGGCACTTTTGTAATCTTTCTGCTGTTGCTATGCTGAGTTTGATGGGATCTGATGGATTATGAGATTATGTTCAGATTGTGATTGAGTAATATATTTGGTTTTTATCTCTTATATTTTTGTTCCTAAGTAATTCTTGCATGTTCTCCGTTGCTGTTTATTGCTTTGGCCAAGTAGTAGGTAGTAACCCCAAGAGGGAACGTTATGCTCGATTGTGGGTTCATGCCCCCCGATGACACGCTTGAGTGACAGAAACATGAGTCTAGGGGATGTGCTGTTGCCACAAGGGGGAAAATAACGGTGCTTGTAACCGCGGTTGCAAGGATTGTTTACTTTACGCAAAGTGCTTTTTAATGCAGTTGCCTGTTGCTTTGGGTTTACACTTTGGGTGGGGCTCGCAACTTAATACCAGCGAGACGTTCTGGATAGATATCTCAAGGTGGATGATTAGTAGTAGATGCAGTTGGATTTCGGTCTACTTATTTTGGCGTACTGCCCGTGCTTTTAAGCCTCTTCCTTTCTTTTGTAGCATAGTTAGCATTGCGGTGCGTTCATAATCCTGTCCATTGCCCTTCTGTAATTTGTTTACCTCGCATAGCAGTTTTATCGTCTTTTGGGAGAGAGACATCACTAGTGAACATCACGTATCCCGGTCCATATCCTTATTACTGTTTCCACGCTCATTTACTTTTCTGCTTTTACTTTCAGTTGCTATCATTATCCCCTGTGTTTGATCCTTTGTGAACAACAAGACCGGAGAGATTGACAACCTCTCTGAACTTCGTTGGGAACAAAGTTATTTGTGTCTGTGTGCAGGTCCGCGTCAGTTGCACCGCTGACACCTACTTATCATCTCTGGAGTCCTACTGGAGACAAACCTTGGTATCTTTACTGAGGGAAATTTGCTGTTGTGCTACATCACGCCTTCCACTTGGGGCTCACCAACGAAGGGCGAGAAGACTACACCCGTCAATTCTCGCGCCATCACCGGGAAGAGGTCTTCTGGTGCTCCCGATCTCGGAAGCGCGGCGGCGGCGGAACAGAGGCAAGATCGCGAAAAAGGGTTCTGGCCTCGAGGGTTTCTCGTCACGGAGAATATATAGGCGAAGGGGGCAGCCAGGGGGGCCACCAGGGGTCCAGGGGCCCCCTGGCGCGGCCAGCCCCTAGGGCGCGCCACCAGGGCGCCTGGGCCCCTGGTGGTGGCCCTCTGGCTCCACTCAGGTTCTTCCGGAAGGTTCTTCTGCGCTGATTTTTTATCTGATTTTTCCCGAATTTTTGGAGCACTTTTTATATGGGGGAAACTGGAATAGAAAAACAGCAGAAAACAGGAACTGGCACTGTGGTGCACTGAGTTAGTAGGTTAGTCCAAATATGATCAAAAGTGTATGAAAGTGTATCTAGATCATAGCAATATCACAGAAAACATGCATGGAGCAAGCAGAAATTATAGATACGTTTTGGACGTATCAGCATCCCCAAGCTTAATTCCTGCTCGTCCTCGAGTAGGTAAATGATAACAACATAATTTCTGTGGTGACATGCTAGCAACCATAAAAGAACTTTGAAAAGTAAAGCAATCAAGGTTAGAGATTCAATTCAAGTCATAACATGCAAGAGTCTATATTAGCATTGAAACAAGTAACAAAACAACATTAGGTGCAAGAGCTCTCGCTGTCCGTGACTCGAATGTCTCCAAATGGTGTTTGCGTGCAAGAAGGGGGATAGGGAATACGAGAAAAATATTTATTTGTTGAGAACTCAATCTACTAAAGTTTCACACTTGGTCTTTTTCTGGAATCTTATCTTGACTCGTCCCGAGACCACTAGCCAGGTACAAGTCTATTTGATCCACTCCTTTTTCAATATTTTGAGCACTCATGCAATGGATGAGCGAAAGCACGAGAGTTGACACTTAGGTTAGCAAAGAGAGAAGTACGGAGGAGGAGGAAGACAAAAAAGAATGAGAAAAGCTCACATCAATGAGGACAACCATAGGCAAGAGATGCCAAATGATAGATATGATATGAGGAGTAGGGATTGCCATGCAACGGATGCACATATGAGCTAGGAAGCTCTCCAATGAAACTAGTGGGGGTGCATCTAACTTGCTCGATCATGAAGACCTAGAGCTCGTTTGAGGAGGCTCATCCTTGGAATATGCAAGCCAAGTTCTATAGTGTGAAGGTCCCCACATAGCTATATGCATAATGATCATCTCTATGGAGTACAAGATATAAGAGGGAGTACTAGTGTGGATCTCTCAAAAGGATAGTAGTGTTGCCCCTTTCTCTCTTTTTATTTTTTTTTATTTTTTCTATTTTTTGTATTTTTTTGTGGCCTCAATGGCTCTTTCTATTTAACTCTCATTTGTCCTCTTTGGGATCTTTTAATGTGTCCACTTTGGGATCTTTTCCTCACTTAAGGGCAACACTCTATTTTACAAGAAGGTATAGGAAATCTTTCACACATTACAAGGTACTCAAAATCATAATGAAGATGTAGCTATCATGATGTATGCAATGTATGTCGCTGCCAGTGTAGCAGGAACATGTATGACATGAAGATCAAGTCATGAAGAGGTGGAAGTTGCATGGCAATATATCTCGGAAAGGCTATGGAAATGCCTTGATAGGTAGGTATGGTGGCTGTTTTGAGGAAATATATAAGGAGGCTTATGATGACAGAGCGTATCATGCCAAGGGTTTGGATGTACCGGAGAAGGTGGACACCAACTCTCGGAGTGAGAAGAAGGCAATGCACGGCACGGGAGAGGCTAGCAAAATATGGGAAGGTGGAAGTGTCAACTTTCAATACTTACATTAGTCCGAAGAACTCATGCACTTATTATCGGTAACTCTCAATCTAATAAGGAGGTTCACAAAGAGACAAGTACCCCGAGGAGGAGTGTATGGGGGTTTGGTTATCCTTGCGCATCCTCGACTCATGGTACGTGAGTGTACTCTAATATTCGATCCCTCCAAAGATTAGTGATCCATCTAGTAGCTAGAGTTCTCAACTAGTTTTGTAGGTTTTGAAAATACACACGGATTGCCCAAAATACGACACCTATCACTAATAGGCTAGAGCTCTTGACACCAAAAGTTGAAACATTACTCACATCAAAACTTCAAAACTATTGCAAGTTACTACTAGAATTAAATAGCAACCTCAATTACCTACTTCCAAGACAAAACACAACTCAGTGCAACAACCAACTCTCTTTAACAAGATAAACATGAAAACTAAAAAGAGTTCTAGCAACAGACTAAACAAAAGCCAAGGCTCTTGCTAAAGACAAACTAAGACTAAAACTAAACATGGCCGCAGCTATGAAAAGATAAAGAACACACAACAGCAAAAAGATAAGCAGGAAAAATCCTATGATGTGTTCTAGATTTTTAAAGTGGAGCGTGTTTCTCTCCCACACAAAGTAAGACGGGGTTTAACTTGTTATGAACAGTAAGCAAAACTAAAGAAAACTAAAAATAAAACCTAAGAGCGAGACGCTCCAAGCATCGCACATAACGCATGAAGTGATAAAAATATAGTGAGACGAAGGAAGAACTCATGCACGTATTATCGGTAACTCTCAATCTAATAAGTTGGTTCACAAAGAGACAAGTACCCTGAGGAGGAGTGTATGGGGGTTTGGTTATCCTTGCGCATCCTCGACTCATGGTACGTGAGTGTACTCTAGTATTCGATCCCTCCAAAGATTAGTGATCCATCTAGTAGTTAGAGTTCTCAACTAGTTTTTGTAGGTTTTGAAAATACACACGGATTGCCCAAAATACGACACCTATCACTAATAGGCTATAGCTCTTGACACCAAATGTTCAGACATTACTCACATCAATACCTCAAAACTATTGCAAGTTACTACTAGAATTAAATAGCAACCTCAATTACCTACTTCCAAGACAAAACACAACTCAGTGCAACAACCAACTCTCTGAACAAGATAAACATGAAAACTAAAGAGAGTTCCAGCAACAAACTAAACAAAAGCCAAGGCTCTTGCTAAATACAAACTAAGACTAAAACTAAACATGGCAGCAGCTACGAAAAGATAAAGAACACACAACAGCAAAAAGATAAGCAGGAAAAATCCTATGATGTGTTCTAGATTGGAGTGGAGCGTGTTTCTCTCCCACACAAAGTAATATGGGTCTAACTTGTTATGAACAGCAAGCAAAACTAAAGAAAACTAAAAATAAAACCTTAGAGCGAGACGCTCCAAGCATAGCACATAACGCATGAAGTGATAAAAATATAGTGAGACGAAGGACGAACTGATGATTGTTGATGGAGAAGGGGATGCACGGGGGAATCCCCGAGCTTAGATGCTTGAGTCTCCTTGAATATTTATTGGGGTGCACGGGGGAATCCCCAAGCTTGAGCGCTTGACACTCCTGAATCTTCTTTCATCATCTTCCATCGCACACTTGAAAACTCCCTTCATACATAACTCATCATAAGCTGATTAGAGAGGTTAGTACCCTTAATAAAATAATTTTTCCCCACTGGATATAAAGATATTCTTGAAGAGCTACTGTTTATCAAGAGTGCCAAAAAGTTTTTGCAAAGAAAAAACAAGCTTAAGGTTTGCAAAAGTGAAGAGAGGTAAAACGTGGCAGAATCTGTGAAAAACAGAACAGCAGGTAGTAGAGAATTTTTTCTGGGCACTTCGACAACTCAAATGAAAAAACTCAGAACATACGAAAGTTTCAAAATTGTATAGAGCATGCTGTCAAAAAAATTCAGATAAAAAAGATGATCTGGTGATTTTATTCGAATTTTTCTGTCAAGGGACAGAATCTGTTTTCTGGACAGCATGTCACAACTTTTGCTTCCCTTATCATCAGAGGCTATAACTTGGCACAAATCTGAAAAGTAAAGATACAATGATGTTGCTACAGTAGTAACAAACATCAAGACCACTAAGAATAGAACAAAATCAACAAGAAAAACCTAAATTCGTTGCGGGCTGCCTCCCGAAAGCGCTTTCTTTTATGCCTTTAAGCTAGGCATGATGCAAAAAGAAGAATCAAGTTTTATCAAGAGAAAGAGAATAACTAGCCCGTGTAACGGACTCAAAAGGTAACTTAATTTTATTTCTAGGGAAGTTTTCCATCCCTTTCTTGAGAGGGAATTGGAATTTTATATTCCCCTCTTTCATGTCAATAACCGCACCAACGGTGCGAAGAAAAGGACGTCCCAAAATAATTGGACACAAAGGTTCACACTCTATATCCATAACAATAAAATCAACGGGAACATAGTTGTCATTGACAATGATAAGAACATCGTCGATCTTCCCCAAAGGTTTCTTTACGGAAGAATCAACAAGACGAACTCCAAAAGAACAAGGCTCAAAGGGCTTCAATTCAAACATATCATAAATTCCTTTGGGCATAACGGAGTTACTAGCTCCAACATCACATAAAGCATAGCAAGAGAAGTTATTTAATTTAATTTTGATCATAGGGTCCCAACCATCATCTAGCTTCCTAGGTATGGAGGCTTCTACTCTAAGCTTCTCCTCCCTAGCTTTGATGAGAGCATTTGTGATATGCTCCGTGAAGGCAAGATTAAGTGTGCTAGTGTGGGGGGTCTCTAGACATTTTGTGTAGCAAGCTAATAACTTCTGAGAGTGTGCATCTATCAAAATCAATATCACTACTATCAAAGGTGGTAGTAGTGTTGTCTAGGCTCACTTGTTTGAAACCCTCTATGTTCATAGGAGTTTCTTCATCTTCGGTTGAGGTATTAGCATCACCATTAATAGGTCCAACGGGACTAGGAGTGCATTGGGTGCTAATAGTTTGGGTGTCCTCAACAATTTGGATAGTGGCAACTGTGTGGTGTGTAGGAAGGCTCTTAATTATATCCTCTTCCTCTTTTTCTCTAGCCCACCTTTCTTTAAGTTTAGCCATCATCCTAATATTTTCATTAATTTTCAATTGGATAGCATTAATAGGAGTGGCCTTATTCTCCTCAAGGGGAGAGGTTCTAATTTTAAGCATCTCAATATCAAGGGCTAAGCTGTCTACCTTCAAATAGAGATTATCTAATTTAGCTAATTTCTCCTCTACATTCTTATTGAAGGCTTTTTCGGTAGTGATAAAATCTCTAAGCATGTTTTCTAATTCAGAAGAGGGGTTCTTGTTGCTAGGGTAGGTGTTGTTGTTCCCATAGTTGGATGGAAACGGTCTAGGATTGCTAGCAAAATTACCCCTATAAGCATTGTTGTTGAAGTTGTTTCTAGCAATAAAGTTCACATCTACTTGTTCTTGGGCAACCACAGAATTTAAAGGAACATCACGAGGATCAGTAGAGGGTTGCTTGGTAAGTAGAGATATAATTAAATCAACTTTTTCATTGAGGGAGGTAATTTCCTCGATAGAGTTTACCTTCCTACCTGTTGGAGCGCGTTCGGTGTGCCATTGGGAATAATTGGTCATCATCTCATCGAGAAGCTTCGTGGCAGCACCAAGTGTAGTTGACATAAAGGTTCCTCCCGCGGCCGAATCTAACAGGTTCCGCGAGGTAAAGTTCAAGCCTGCATAAAAAGTCTGGATAACCATCCAGGTAGTCAAACCATGTGTAGGGCATTTCTTAACAAGAGATTTCATTCGTTCCCAAGCTTGGGCAACGTGTTCATTATCCAATTGCTTAAAATTCATAATGTTACTCCTTAATTGGATAATTTTGGCAGGTGGGTAGTACTTCCCTATAAAAGCATCTTTGCACTTATCCCAAGAATCTATGCTATTCCTAGGCAAAGATTGAAACCAGATTTTAGCTTCTCCCCTTAAAGAGAAAGGAAAGAGATTGAGCCTAACAATATCACCTTCTACTTCTTTATACTTTTGCATATCACATAATTCAACAAAATTGTTCAAGTGTAAAGCAGCATCATCTCCAGCACCAGAGAATTGATCTCTCATAACAAGGTTTAGCAAGGCGGGTTTAATTTCATAAGAGGTAGCTGAAGTGGCAGGTGTGGCAATGGGGGTGCAGATAAGTTCTTGGTTGTTGTGACTAGTGAAGTCACACAACTTGGTGTTTTCAGTGCAACCCATAGCAGCAGCAAGTGTGGCAGATTTTTTTTGTGATTTTTGATATAAGACACAAAGATAAAAATTGAAAGGTAAACTAACAAGACTAAAAAACAAAGGTAAAGGGTAGTGTGAAACTCCCCTATCTTAGCACTCGGAGTCCCCGGCAACGGCGCCAGAAATTCTTTGCTTGATGCGCGAGGTGATGATGATTTCTCGCCCTTCGTTTGTAAACCCCAAGAGGAAGGTATGATGTAGCACAGCAGAAAAGTTCCCTCAGTAAAGATACCAAGGTTTGTCTCCAGTAGGACTCCGGAGATGATAAGTAGGTGTCAGCGACGCAACTCACGCGGACCTGCACACAGACACAAATAACTTTGTTCCCAACGAAGTTCAGAGAGGTTGTCAATCTCTCCGGTCTTATTGTTCACAAAGGATCAAACACAAGGGATAATGATAGCAACTGAAAGTAAAAGCAGAAAAGTAAATGAGTGTGGAAACAGTGATGAGGATATGGACCGGGATATGTGATGTTCACTAGTGATGTCTGATACGTCCAAAACGTATCTATAATTTCTGCTTGCTCCATGCATGTTTTGTGTGATATTGCTATGATCTAGATACACTTTCATACACTTTTGATCATATTTGGACTAACCTATTAACTCAGTGCACCACAGTGTCAGTTCCTGTTTTCTGCTGTTTTTCTATTTCAGTTTTCCCCCATATAAAAAGTGCCAGAAAAATTCCGGGAAAAATATAGGAAAAATCAGCGTACATGAAGCTTCGCGAAGAGCCCGAGTGGGGACAAAGGGGAGCCAGGGGTGGCCCAGGCGGCCACCCGGCGCGGCCACCCCCTGGGCCGCGCCTGGGGCCCCTGGTCCACCTCTGGCTGCCCCCCTTCGCCTATATATTCCCCGTGACGTGAAACCCTCGAGGACAAAACCCTTTTTCGCGATCTCGCCTCTGTTCCGCCGCCGCCGTGCTTCCGAGATCGGGAGCACCAGAAGACCTCTTCCCGGCACCCTGCCGGAGGGAGGGTTGACCTCCGGGAGTCTCCTCTCCACCATGGATGCTTCCCGGATGTCTTGTGAGTAGTTTTCCTTGGACCATGGGTCCGTGATCAGTAGCTATGTGATGTTCTCCTCCCCTCTTTGTTCTTCATGGTTTAGACCTCGTGAGCTGCCCTACATGATCGAGGCACTTTTGTATTCTTTCTGATGTTTCTATGCTGAGTTTGATGGGATCTAATGGATTATGAGATTATGTTCAGATTGTGATTGAGTAATATATTTGGTTCTTATCTCTTATATTTTTGTTCCTAAGTAATTCTTGCATCTTCTCCGTTGTTGTTTATTGCTTTGGCCAAGTAGTAGGTAGTAACCCCAAGAGGGAACGTTTTGCTCGATTGTGGGTTCATGCCCCCCGATGACACGCTTGAGTGACAGAAACATGAGTCTAGGGGATGTGTTGTTGCCACAAGGGGGAAAACAACGGTGCTTGTAACCGCGGTTGCAAGGATTGTTTACTTTACGCAAAGTGCTTTTTAATGCAATTGTTTGTTGCTTTGGGTTTACACTTTGGGTGGGGCTGGCAACTTAATACCAGCGAGATGTTATGGATAGATATCTCAAGGTGGATGATTAGTAGTAGATGCAGTTGGATTTCGGTCTACTTATTTTGGCGTACTGCCCATGCTTTTGAGGCTCTTCCTTTCTTTTGTAGCATAGTTAGCATTGCGGTGCGTTCATAATCCTGTCAATTGCCCTTCTGTAATTTGTTCACCTCGCATAGCAGTTTTATCGTCTTTTGGAAGAGAGACATCACTAGTGAACATCACGTATCCTGGTCCATATCCTCGTCACTTTTTACACGCTCATTTACTTTTCTGCTTTTACTTTCAGTTGCTATCATTATCCCTTGTGTTTGATCCTTTGTGAACAACAAGACCGGAGAGATTGACAACCTCTCTGAACTTCGTTGGGAACAAAGTTATTTGTGTCTTTGTGCAGGTCCGCGTCAGTTGCGCCGCTGACACCTACTTATCATCTCTGGAGTCCTACTGGAGACAAACCTTGGTATCTTTACTGAGGAAAATTTGCTGTTGTGCTACATCACGCCTTCCACTTGGGGTTTACCAACGAAGGGCGAGAAATCACTATCATTACCTCGCAAATCAAGCCAAATTTCTGGCGCCGTTGCCGGGGACTCCGAGTGCTAAGATAGGGGAGTTGCACACTACCCTTTACCTTTGTTTTTTTTGTCTTGTTAGTTTACCTTTCAGTTTTTATCTTGGTGTCTTATATCAAAAATCACAAAAAAAATCTGCCACACTTGATGCTGCTATGGGTTCCACTGAAAACACCAAGTTGTGTGACTTCACTAGTCACAACAACCAAGACTTTATCTGCACCCCCATTGCCACACCTGCCACTTCAGCTACCTCTTATGAAATTAAACCTGCCTTGCTAAACCTTGTTATGAGAGATCAATTCTCTGGTGCTGGAGATGATGCTGCTTTACACTTGAACAATTTTGTTGAATTATGTGATATGCAAAAGTATAAAGAAGTACAAGATGATATTGTTAAGCTCAAGCTCTTTCCTTTCTCTTTAAGGGGAGACGCTAAAATCTGGTTTCAATCTTTGCCTAGGAATAGCATAGATTCTTGGGATAAGTGCAAAGATGCTTTTATAGGGAAGTACTACCCACCTGCTAAAATTATCCAATTAAGGAGTAACATTATGAATTTTAAGCAATTGGATAATGAACACGTTGCCGAAGCTTGGGAACGAATGAAATCTCTTGTTAAGAAATGCCCTACACATGGTTTGACTACCTGGATGGTTATCCAGACTTTTTACGCAGGCTTGAACTTTAACTCGCGGAACCTGTTAGATTCGGCCGCGGGAGGAACCTTTATGTCAACTACACTTGGTGCTGCCACAAAGCTTCTCGATGAGATGATGACCAATTATTCCGGCCCAATGGCACACCGAACGCGCTCCAACAGGTAGAAAGGTAAAATTTGTCGAGGAAGTTACCTCCCTCAATGAAAAAGTTGACTTAATTATGTCTCTACTTACCAAGCAACCCTCTATTGATCCTCGTGATGTTCCTTTAAATTCTTTGGTTGCCCAAGAACAAGTAGATGTGAACTTTATTGCTAGAAACAACTTCAACAACAATGCTTATAAGGGTAATTTTGCTAGCAATCCTAGACCGTTTCCATCCAACTATGGGAACAACAACACCTACCCTAGCAACAAGAACCCCTCTTCTGAATTAGAAAGCATGCTTAGAGACTTTATCACTACCCAAAAAGCCTTCAACAAAAATGTAGAGGATAAATTAGCTAAATTAGATAATCTCTCTTTGAAGGTAGAAAGCTTAGCCCTTGATATTGAGATGCATAAAATTAGAACCTCTCCCCTTGAGGAGAATAAGGCCACTCCTATTAATGCTATCCAATTACAAATTAATGAAAATATTAGGATGATGGCTAAACTTAAAGAAAGGTGGGCTAGAGAAAAAGAGGAAGAGGATAGAATTAAGAGCCTTCCTACACACCACACAGTTGCCACTATCCAAATTGTTGAGGACACCCAAACTATTAGCACCCAATGCACTCCTAGTCCCGTTGGACCTAATAATGGTGATGCTAATACCTCAACCGAAGATGAAGAAACTCCTATGAACATAGAGGGTTTCAAACAAGTGAGCCTAGACTACACTACTACCACCTTTGATAGTAGTGATATTGATTTTGATATTTGCACCCTCTCAGAAGTTATTAGCTTGCTACACAAAATGTCTAGAGACCCCCACACTAGCACACTTAACCTTGCCTTCACGGAGCATATCACAAATGCGCTCATCAAAGCTAGGGAGGAGAAGCTTAGAGTAGAAGCCTCCATACCTAGGAAGCTATATGATGGTTGGGACCCTATGATCAAAATTAAATTAAACAACTTCTCTCGCTATGCTTTATGTGATGTTGGAGCTAGTACCTCCGTTATGCCCAAAAGAATATTTGATATGTTTGAATTGAAGCCCTTTGAGCCTTGTTCTTTTGGTGTTCGTCTTGTTGATTCTTCCGTAAAGAAACCTTTGGGGAAGATCGACGATGTTCTTATCATTGTCAATGACAACTATGTTCCCGTTGATTTTATTGTTATGGATATAGAGTGATGTCTCTCTCCCAAAAGACGATAAAACTGCTATGCGAGGTGAACAAATTACAGAAGGGCAATTGACAGGATTATGAACGCACCGCAGTGCTAACTATGCTACAAAAGAAAGGAAGAGGCTCAAAAGCATGGGCAGAACGCCAAAATAAGTAGACCGAAATCCAACTGCATCTACTACTAATCATCCACCTTGAGATATATATCGAGAACATCTCGCTGGAATTAAGTTGCGAGCCCCACCCAAAGTGTAAACCCAAAGCAACAGACAACTGCATTAAAAAGCACTTTGCGTAAAGTAAACAATCCTTGCAACCGCGGTTACAAGCACCGTTGTTTTCCCCCTTGTGGCAACATCACATCCCCTAGACTCGTGTTTCTGTCACTCAAGCGTGTCATCAGGGGGCATGAACCCACAATCGAGCATAACGTTCCCTCTTGGGGTTACTACCTACTACTTGGCCAAAGCAATAAACAACAACGGAGAACATGCAAGAATTACTTAAGAACAAAAATATAAAAGATAAGAACCAAATATATTACTCAATCACAATCTGAACATAATCTCATAATCCATCAGATCCCATCAAACTCAGCATAGCAACAACAGAAAGATTACAAAAGTGCCTCGACCATGTAGGGCAGCTCACGAGGTCTAAACCATGAAGCACAAAGAGGGGAGGAGAACATCACATAGCTACTGATCACGGACCCATGGTCCAAAGGAAACTACTCACGGCATATCCGGGAAGCATCCATGGTGGAGAGGAGACTCCCGGAGGTCGGCCCTCCCTCCGGCAGGGTGCCGGAAGAGGTCTGCTGGTGCTCCCGATCTCGGAAGCGCGGCGGCGGCGGAACAGAGACGAGATCGCGAAAAAGGGTTCTGGCCTCGAGGGTTTCTCGTCACGGAGAATATATAGGCGAAGGGGGCAGCCAAGGGGGCCACCAGCGGTCCAGGCGCCCCCACTGGCGCGGCCAGCCCCAAGGGCGCGCCACCAGGGCGCCTGGGCCCCTGGTGGTGGCCCTCTGGCCCCACTCAGGTTCTTCCGGAAGGTTCTTCTGCGCTGATTTTTTATCTGGTTTTTCCCGAATTTTTGGAGCACTTTTTATATGGGGGAAAACTGAAATAGAAAAACAGCAAAAAACAGGAACTGGCACTGTGGTGCACTGAGTTAATAGGTTAGTCCAAATATGATCAAAAGTGTATGAAAGTGTATCTAGATCATAGCAATATCACACAAAACATGCATGGAGCAAGCAGAAATTATAGATACGTTTTGGACGTATCACGGGCCCACATCGATGTCACTACGTGTGATATCTATGGTATTAGGATCCTTTTCTCCTTACCTATGCTCTGGGACTCTACTCTCTTATCCTTGCTGGTAAGTTTTACAAACTCTGACATTAGGATCACGTTCTCTTGATTCCATCCGGCATTTTGGTGCTTCCCCCAATGATTGAGTCGTGTCGCAGGAGTTCTACCCAAGGTCCCGGACCGCGGATCCCATTCTCATTCTGGGCAGGCCGCGCGTCCTCTGGCATTAACTCCTGTGGCCAACATTTTTCTTGTGGCGTGATTGACATAGTGGAATTTATGTCGCGTCGTGTAATCCTTACCGCGGTCTGCGCGCCGCCTAGTGAGTCCTTTTTTTCCTTAATTTCTACGACGTTACGCTGCCCTATTTTCGATTGACTCTGTGTGTGAATGTGTATGTCTTGTATGACTACTCCTATATATATCCGTGCCTCCTCTTCGTTGTCGCTTTACTTCAGGCTTGATTCTGGTATCTCGTTAAGTTTTCATCGCTGAAATACCCCTGTTAAATTCTAGCAGGATGGCTGGTCGTGGTGGTCGTGGTCGTGGTCGTGGTGCCAACGACCCACCTCCGCCGCCGGATTACATGGCCGCGATGATGCAGCAGTTCGAGCTGAACCGTCAGTTCATGCAGAATGTCATGGCTCAGTTCCCCCAGCCGAATCAGAATGGGCACCACCATCAGCACGCCACCGTGACTCTTCACGACTTCACCCGCCTCAACCCCACTATGTTCCGCAACACTGTTCAGCCGTTGGATGCTGATGACTGGCTTCGCGACATCACTCACGAGCTGGAGTCTGCTAATGTCGATCCAGCCGACTATGTGAACTTTGCGTCTTATCATCTGAAAGGCGCCACTGCTCAGTGGTGGAGCACCCACAAGCGTTCACTGCCAGTTGGAGAAGTCATCACCTGGGATGAATTTCAGTCTGCCTTTCACGCCCGCTACATTCCTCAGGGGATCATGGACCGTAAGCAGGAAGAATTCCGCAACCTCACTCAGGGCAACATGACTGTTGAAGCCTATTAGCGCGAGTTCCTCAACCTCTCTCGCTATGCGGAAGAAGAGATCACCACTGATGCTCGCAGACAGCAGAAGTTCCGTCGTGGACTCAATGCAGACCTCAGGCTCGCTCTTGCCCTTCATGATTTTGCCAACTTCGCCACCATGGTGAACAAGGCTATCACCGTCGAGACTGCCCAGATGGAGTTCAAGGACACGCAGAAACGCTATCGTGACGTTGGCTCATCTTCGGGCGCAACACAGAAGCGTCGCATCTGGCTCCCTCACAGTGTGACCCATTCACCTGCCCCTGCTCCAAGGCCGTCTTATGCTGCACCCCGTCTGCCTCCGCCACCGCAGATGCCAAGAGCTCTGCCTCCACCAACCAATGCTACACCCCTTCGTCCTCAGGATGGATTATGCTTCACGTGCCGCCAGCCTGGTCATTTTTCTAGAGAGTGCCCCCAGAAACAGAAGCAACCGGTAGTTCACCCTACTGGCCGCGGAAATGGTTGTGGCAACAACAGGACCCCCAACTATAAAACTGGGTCTGCTGCTCATGCTCGTGGACATGCTTACAACATTAATGTTGAAGAAGCTCGGGAAAAACCCGCTACCGTGATGGGTACCCTTCTCGTTAATTCCGCACCTGCTACTGTTTTATTTGATTCAGGAGCATCGCATTCATTCATGTCGGAAGCATTTGCATTATCGTGTAACATTACGTTTGAGAAGATGAACCCACCGATGATTGTTCGCACCCCTGGAGGCCGTTGCCAAACCTCCATGATGGTACACGATGTCACCATTGACGTCAAAGGGATTATATTCCTTGTGTCCCCCATCATCCTGAAAACCTCCACCATAGACCTCATTCTGGGAATGGATTGGTTGAAAGTTCACGATGACACACTGTATTGTGGCACCAGTTCTGTCCGACTTTTACACCCCTCTGGCGACATTGTTAACCACACCACCCGAATTACCCGTCATGCTGAAACACATATCTTTATGATGAATTCCTTGAATGTCTCACCTCTGGAAGGGATTGAGAACGTTCCGGTCGTTCGTGATTTTCCCGACGTCTTCCCAGAGGAACTGCCGGGAATACCCCCAACCAGAGAGGTGGAATTCGTCATCGACTTGAAGCCAGGCACTGTTCCTATTGCCAAGCGCTCTTACAAGATGCCGCCACATGAACTCCTTGAACTTAAGGAGGTAATTGACAAGGCACTTCAGAAAGGATTCATTCGCCCCAGTTCCTCTGCTTGGGGAGCACCTTCGCTTTTTGTCAAGAAGAGCGATGGGACAAACCGATTCGTCCAGGATTATCGGCCCATTAACCAAGCCACCATCCAGAACAAATACCCACTTCCCCGGATCAACGATATGTATGATCAACTTGCCGGATCCAAGGTGTTTTCTAAACTCGACTTAAGGTTGGGTTATCACCAAATCCGAGTCCGTGATGAGGACATTCCGAAGACTGCCTTCATTACTCGCTATGGTTCATACGAGTACACCGTCATGTCCTTTGGCTTAACCAATGCTCCAGCCACCTTCTCCAGATTGATGAATTATATTTTCATGGAGTACCTCGACAAGTTCGTCGTGGTTTATCTGGATGATATATTGATATATTCCAAGAATGAAGAAGAACATGCTGAACATCTTCGTCTTATACTGGAGAAGCTTCGAGAACACAAACTCTACACTAAGTATTCTAAGTGTGAGTTCTGGCTTCCCGAAGTAACCTACCTTGGACATGTCATTTCCAAGGATGGCATTACCGTCACCCCAGAACGTATCCAGGCTATTCTTGACTGGACTCCTCCCAAGACCGTCAAGCTAGTCCGCAGTTTCCTCGGGCTCGCTAGCTATTGCCGCCGTTTCATTGAGAACTTCTTCAAGATTTCCAGGCCCCTAACTAATCTGCTTCACAAAGGCGTCAAGTTCGAGTGGACAGACAAATGTCAGGAAAGTTTCCAAGCTCTCAAGGACAAGCTCACTTCTCCTCCGGTGCTTGCTCCCCCGGATACCCGGAAGGACTTCGTGATATATTGCGACGCGTCTCGTCAAGGATTAGGTTGTGTCCTAATGCAAGAGCGCAAAGTGATTGCTTATGGCTCTCGCCAGTTGCGTGCTCACGAAGAAAACTATCCAACACATGATCTCGAATTGGCAGCGGTGATTTATGCATTGAAGTTGTGGCGACATTACCTCGTCGGTAATCGTTGCGAGATCTACACCGACCACCAAAGCCTGAAATACTTGCTGACTCAGCCAGATCTGAATCTCCGCCAACAAAGATGGCTCGAGACAATAGCCGATTTCAACATGGATATTCATTACACCCCTGGCAAAGCTAATGTGATGGCCGATGCCTTGAGCCGCAAAGCCTACTGTAGAGAAATTGAAGTTGAAGTACTTCAGCCACTTCTGTATGAAGAGCTACGCAAGCTGAACCTTGAGATTGTTCCTCAGGGATATGTGAATAACCTTGTTGTTGAGCCGGACCTCGACAGCACCATCAAGTGGATACAAACATGTGACTCTGATGTCGAGAAGATCAAGAAGTATATCGCTAGAGGAAAGCCATCATGCTTCACTGTTGTTGATGATGGAACGTTGTATTTCAAGAATCGTTTAGTGGTCCCTAGGAGTAATCCCAATCTAAACTTGACCCCGCGCGTCATGAAAGAAGCTCATGATACTCCTTTGTTGATTCACCCTGGTAGTACCAAGATGTACCAAGACCTTCGTCAACGGTACTGGTGGTCTAGCATGAAGCAAGACATCGCTCGATATGTTGACGAGTGTGACGTTTGCCGTCGCGTGAAAGCAGAACATCAAAGACCTGCTGGAACTCTGCAACCACTTTCTATTCCTGAATGGAAGTGGGACAAGATTGAGATGGACTTCTTCACTGTTTTTCCCAGGTCGCAGAAAGGCCACGATGCTATCTTTGTCGTCATCGACCGCTTCTCCAAGGTTGCTCACTTTCTGCCAGTCAAGGAGACGATCTCTGTTAGTCAGTTAGCAGACTTGTATGTTTCCAGAATTGTGTCCCTCCATGGCATTCCGTTGGAGATCAGTTCAGACCGTGGAAACATTTTCACCTCAAGATTTTGGGATAGTTTCCAAGAAGCTATGGGCACTCACCTGAATTTCAGCACCGCTTATCACCCCCAGTCGCAAGGACAAGTCGAACGAGTTAATCAAGTGCTTGAAGATATGCTTCGAGCTTGTGTCATCTCCTTCGGCAAGAAATGGGAGGAATCTCTTTCGTTTGCTGAATTCTCGTATAACAATAGCTACCAAGCTAGTCTGAAGATGGCCCCCTTTGAAGTTCTCTATGGAGGTAAGTGTCGAACCCCTCTGAATTGGTCAGAAACTGGGGAACGAACTCTCATTGGTCCGGATATTATCCAACATGCTGAAGATCAGGTACGCGTCATCCGTGAACATCTTAAAGCTGCTCAGTCCCGTCTAAAGACCAACTATGATCGCAAGCACAAGGAAATGGTCTATCAGCCTGACGAATACGCGTACCTCCATGTCACTCCCATGCGAGGCACTCACCGCTTCGGGATCAAAGGCAAGTTAGCTCCTCGCTACATTGGGCCGTTCCGTATCATGTCCAGGAGTGGACCAGTGGCATACCGATTGGAATTGCCGCCGAACCTCTCCCAAGTCCACGATGTCTTCCACGTGTCGCAACTCCGTCGCTGCTTCAAGGACCCTATCCGCGAAGTGGAACATGATATGATCGAGCTACAACAGGACTTGACTTATCAAGAACATCCGAGCCGCATTCTCGATCAGTCTGAACGCAAGACCCGCAACAAGACCGTCAAGTTCCTCAAGGTGCAGTGGTCGAATCATTCTGAAGATGAAGCCACTTGGGAACCCGAAGATCGTCTTCGTGAAGAATACCCCGATCTTTCCCCCTCTACCGCTTAGATTCTCGGGACGAGAATTCTTGTAGTGGGGGAGATTTGTAACACTCTCACTGTCAGTAAACAGTAATCAGGGTTACTGTTGATCATTACTGTTCCAAAGCTTCGCTTTGATAAACTTGGTTCAGTTCAAGTTCAAATTCAAATTCGAATTCCCCTTTGTTATTTTGAAAAGCAATGTGAACCATGGGCCTTGATCATCATTGGTCAATAACAAATGTCCAACCCCTTTCATTTGAAATCAGATCAAATCTTGGAATGCCTTTGGTGCAATATTAAAAACAAGGTGACAATAAGACCTTGTCCAACAATGGTGCTTCCACTTTTATTAAATCAATAATATTCAGTGGAGCATGTCACAACAATTTGGGGATTTAATTAATCTCTAAAATAATTCAAACAATTATCAACAGTGGCCAAAAACCCTAAATAAACCATTTAATATTTAAATCAAATGTGAAATGAATTTGTTCTGCCACCCAACTTTTTGTGGCACTGACCTAAGTTGCAACATTAATTATGGACCCCTTTAAACATTTTACAAAAATGCCAAAGTGATCAAAATAAATGCCAACAGAAATACCAGAAAAGAAAAAGAAAATAAAAATAAAAACCTATCTAACCTAACCCCGGGGCAATGGTCCAATTCCCATCCCCACTCCCTGGGCCATACCAGCCCGGCCCACCCCACCGAACCGTCATCTTCCCCCCCCCCCCCCCTCACTGTTCGTCCCCCCACCCCGTGGCGCACATCGCCATGGCCATGGCTACCGTGGCGGCCATCCACGGCGCCGGCGCCGCCTATAAGGCTCCCCTCGGCCATGGAGGAGCCCTAGCCGCCCCCTTGTTCCCCTCCCCCCCACTCGCGCCGCGCCACCCCTCCCCTCGTCCCGGTCCTCGTTTTCCCCCGCGCAGGAGCTCCAGAGGAGCAGCGTCGCTGCGACCGCCGCCCCAGCCCGCAACTCCGGCGACCCCCCTTCCCCGAGCCACGCCGGAGCCGCCCCTCCCCTGCGCCACGTCCGTGTGAGCCCCATCCCCCATCCTCCCCTCGCGCCCACGCCCTCGCCTCCATTCCCCTCTGGCCCGAGGCCGCCGGCTGGATCCCCCCTCCTTCCGCCGCCGCTCGCCTAGCTCCGGCAGCCCCCTAGCCACGACCTCTGCGCCACATCCCCCTCCCCCCTGCCGAGCCACGGCTCCCCGTCGGTGGCCTCCCGTGCGGGCGCGGCATGGGCAGCGGGGCACTCCCCGGTTAACAGTGGGGTTACCCACTGACAGGCCCCCCACCCCCCCTTAATCATCCAATTAAAAAAATAAAGAAGAAGATTAGAAATAACCCCCTTCTGTTAAAAAAATATAATTAAAAATAGATAACCCTCTATTACACTTACATGTGGGGCCCGGTCCCCTAATTAACTTGTTAGTTAAAAATCATAAAACAATAACCCCTGCTGACACTTACATGTGGGCCCAGCCCATTTAAGTTTAATTAAGCTAGTTAATTATAATCTGTTCCTATGGCATGTGGGTCCACCCACTATTTAAATAAACTAAACAATTAATTAAATATCCAGAGGCTGACCAGTGGGTCCCCACTGGTCAGGTTTACTGTTTTGGATAATGTTATTACTTAAATAATAAAAGTAATTCAGAAAATCATTTAAATTGATTTAAAACTTTAAAATTCAATATCTTTTAAACCGTAATTCAGATTAAAAAACTTTATACATCAAAATTGATCAGAAAAATATAATGAATACGAATACGCTATCCGTATGTCTACCACACCCCTCTAACACAACGAACATCGAACCGTCCCCCTCCGGACCGTCTGTCGGATAAATTGTCCGGTACTGCTAAAGTACCCGAATGAATTTATTTCGAACACGAAAGTTGTTCGGAATAGATCAACTAACCCGGATACACCAACCACACATGTGTCGGATGTCCACGACACCTCCGGCATGATATCTCCTTCCTCCGGACACCCTGTCCGGTAATCACCCGGAGCTGGTAATTCATCCCCGGATGATTTTCCGCTCCAAGCATCACACATTGCACTGCGTTAAAACATCGTTAACATTTCATCTGTCATGTCATGCATCTGTTTGTATATGCTTGCTGTGTATTTACTGTTTCTTCCCCCCCCCTTAATCTCCGGTAGACCCCGCTGCTGCCATCGGCTACACCGCTGCTGAGTACGACTACTTCGTCGACGACCCTACCCCTACCGTCGAGCTTCCAGGCAAGCAGAGCCATTTCTCTTCCCCAGATATCGCCTATCTTTCCGTAATTTTCTTGCACTAGGCATTACTGCTGCTGCTACGATTACAATCCTATTCAATTGCATAGCCTGTTTTGTCGCCCCTTAATGTACCTTCCTTTATCCTATGCTGCCTGTTAAATATATTATTTCAGCAGTGAGCCCTGCGCATTGTTAGTTAGGATTAGATAGCGGGTCGTGATCACTCAAGGGAGTGAACGCGGATACAAATATTATAACTGCACAGGTACGGTACAATGCAGACACCGCCTCAGGCCCCCTAGCTCGGCTCTACCGAGCCACCATCAAGTGTGAGCTATCAAGGAGTAATCCTTGTACTCCACTCGTTGCTGACTCT
This sequence comes from Bromus sterilis, assembly GCA_950022295.1. Taxonomy (NCBI): domain Eukaryota; kingdom Viridiplantae; phylum Streptophyta; class Magnoliopsida; order Poales; family Poaceae; genus Bromus; species Bromus sterilis. Next base: position 16,976,923 of record OX465596.1, read on the forward strand.
GTATAGCCGCTCTAGGTACTTGAGAAACGGTTGTCCTTTAGGTAAGAAGTCGGGCGACCCAACGGTGCCCGCGAGTGGTATTGCGACGGGACAACAGGGAGGGTACGACCAGTGTATTGGTGTGCTTGGCCCCTGATCGTTGGTCGCGAGAGTTACCAATCCACGAAAGTCGAGCTCTACCAAGAGCACACGCGAGACAAGGTAAGGAGACGGTTCACCTTGTTGGTAACCGCAGAGACTTGGTGGGACGACAGGGTAGGCATCGATGTACTGGTGGTCCTGACTGCTGTCGTTGTCCGCGGGTCAGTTAAGTCGAGGCAACGATAACGGTTGTCCCGCAAATTAATAAAATACTAAATGGTTCGGCGGATGACTTGAGTAGCCTTTTGGCTTGTACGCGCTGCCTAGACGTGGGATAATGAGTTATGGGCTCCTCTGCTTCATGGTGTCGTCCGAGGACTCTTCAGACGTCAGCAGTACCGCGGGCTGATTGCCGGGAAGTGCGGTGTCTTCTTTGGCTCGAGCTGTGTTGTTTTTGTTACGGCTTCCCGACCACCCACGCACCGTGCAGGAGTACGTCAGGGTTGGGGTCCAAGGCCCTGCGTACTTAGGATTTAGACCGGCGGATAGCCTCTCTGTTGAGTTTGAAAGATGGGATGTGGAGTGTCGGATAGCCTCGGTGGGGCATTCCCTAACAAGGTGTACGCCACCCTGGAGATCCGTGCATTGTAGTGTAACAGAAGTGCACCCCTGCAGGGAAGTTTAATCTATTCGAATAGCCGTGTCCACGGTAACAGGACGCTTTATGCTGAAGCTGGATCTTACCACTACAAACTATTATTATTAAACTGTATGGTTCCGGGTTTTCTTCCTCGCGGGGATGTCGAGGAGGGGGATCTCGGAGGCATTGTTAATTATTACAACTTACTATTATACAATGTTGCAGCAACTTCTGCTGCATTGTTACTTTATGCTTTATATGAACTGTTGGCTATTCTCTCCTCATGCTGCAAGACTCGTCGGAAGATGCTAGTCTTCGTTAGGCCTAGCTTCTTACCCTTATTCTGATTTCTATCTTGCAGTCCACTATATATAGCCTCCCCTTCCATTTGATACAATGCATAATGCTTAGTAGCGGACGTAAGACTCGCGGGTATGCTAGATACTCACCTTTGCTTTATTTCCCCTTTTTCGTTTTAACTGATCGGCCGCTGCAGCCGACGTTGGAGCCCAGGAGCAGGAGTACCCCGGAGGCGACTACTACGACGTCGAGTTCCCCGTTGACCAGGAGTAGTTCGGCGGATCCCAAGCAGGAGGCCTCGCCTTTTCGATTTGTATCTCTGATGTCATTTGTGCTAGCCTTCTTAAGGCAAAACTTGTATAACTATGTCTGTACTCAGATATTATGGATTGTATGACATATGTATTCGGATCCTCGTGATCCCTGGTATTGTAACATATTTGTTTATCCATTTGTGTTTAGTGTTGTGCTGTGATATTCTCACCGTGGCACCCTAATCTCAGCCGTGTACCCTGTGTGTATGATTACTGTACACGGATTGATTTTGGGGGCGTCACAAGTGCCGCCGCCGCCGTTTCAAGATCGGGGCTGCTTGGAGAAGCTGCCTCGGCACCCTGCCGGGAGGAGGAACCCCCTCCGGGAGACCATCCATAGCCATGGACGCCTCCCGGATGTGCCGTGAGTAGTCCCTCTTGGACCATGGGTCCATGACCAGTAGCTATGTGATGTACCTCTCCCCTCTTTATGCTTCCACTTTCGAGACCTCGTGAGCTGCCTCACATGCTCGAGGCACTTTTGTAATGTCTGCTGTTGCTATGCTAAGTTTGCTGGGATCTGATGGATTATGAGACTATGTTCAGATTGTGATGAGTAATATATTTGGTTCTTCTCTTTTATATTTTGTTCTTGAGTAAATTCTTGCATGTTCTCCGTTGCAGTATTTTGCTTTGGCCAAGTAGTTTTCTTGCAACTCCAAGAGGGAGCGTTATGCTTGATTGTGGGTTCAGCCCCCTGATGTCTATCTTGAGTGACAGAAACATGAGACTAGGGGATGTGTTGTTGCCACCAGGTATAAAACAACGGTGCTTGTACCCGTGGGTGCAAGGATTGTTTACTTTACACAAAGTTCTTTTAATGCAGTTGTCTGTTGCTTTGAGTTTACACTTTGGGTGGGATTCACAACTTAATACCAGCGAGATGTTCTGGATAGATATCTCAAGGTGGATGATTCGTAGTAGATGCAGTTGGATTTCGGTCTACTTACCTTGGCGTACTGCCCATTGATTTTGAGCCCTTCCTTTCTTTGCAGCATAGTTAGCATTGCGGTGCCTTCATAATTCTGTCAATTGCCCAGCTGTGATTTGTTTACCTCGCTAGCACTTTTGTCGTCTTTTGGGAGAGAGACATCACTAGTAAAATCACGGGACCCCGGTCCATCTTCACATCACTGTTTACACCCTTAGTTTACTTTCAGTCTTTACTTTCAGTTCCACTTTTATCTCTTGCGTTGATCCTTTGTAAACAGCAAGGCCGGAGGAATTGACAACTCCTCTGTACTCGTTGGGAGCAAAGTTATTTGTATCCGTGTGCAGGTCCAGGTGAAGCTAGCAACCTCGGCGCCATTGTTCACTTTACCACCTTCTTGTATCCTTCGGAGTCCTATGGGAGACAAACCTTGGTATCTTTGCCAAGGGAAAACTTGCCGCTGCACTATATCTCACCCGGCACTTGGGGTAACCAACGAGGCTTTAGAGTATTAACACTCTCTTGCCATCAGCAAGTTTTCTGGCGCCGTTGTCGGGGACTCCAGTCTACAAGATAGGGGAGTTGCACACTATCTTTTATCTTAGCATTTTAGTCTTGTTAGTTTACCTTTCAGCTTTTACTTTTGTGTCCCTTATAAAAAATACCAAAAATACCTGCTGCTACTATGGGTTCCGATGAAAACACCAAGTTGTGTGACTTCACTAGTCACAGCAACAGTGACTTTATCTGCACTCCTAATGCTCCACCTGCCACTTCAGCACCTTCTTATGAAATTAAACCTGCTCTGCTTAATCTTGTTATGAAAGATCAATTCTCATGTGCTGGAGAGGACGCTGCCTTGCACTTAAACAATTTTATCGAGCTCTGTGATATGCAAAAGTACAAGGAAGTGGATGGAGACATCGTCAAGCTGAAGCTTTTTCCTTTATCTTTGAGAGGAAGAGCCAAGGAGTGGCTGCAATACTTACCGAAGAACAGTATCGATTCTTGGAGTAAATGCAAAGATGCTTTTATAGGGAAGTACTATCCCCCTGCTAAAATTATTCAATTGAGGAGTAACATTATGAATTTCAGGCAGTTGGATAATGAACACGTTTCCCAGGCATGGGAACGTATGAAGACGCTTGTCAAGAACTGCCCCACACATGGACTGACTACCTGGATGGTTATCCAGACTTGTTATGCAGGCTTGAACTTTACCTCGCGGAACCTGTTAGATTCGGCCGCGGGAGGAACTTTTATGTCAACCACACTTGGTGCTGCCACAAAGCTACTTGATGAGATGATGCTGAACTACTCTCAGTGGCACACCGAAAGATCTCCAACTGGTAAGAAGGTAAATTCTGTTGAGGAGATCTCCTCTCTAAATGACAAGGTTGACCTTATCATGTCTGTACTTACCAAGCAAGCTCCTACTGATCCTCAGGATGTTCCTTTAAATTCTTTGGTTGCTCAAGAGCAAGTAGATGTAAACTTTGTCTCTAGAAACAACTTCAACAATAATGCTTATAGGAGTAATTTTGGTAGCAACAATCCTAGGCCTTTCCCATCCAACAACTATGGGAACGGTAATAGCAACTCCTACATCCAGAATTATAGGGAAAGAGACCTACCCAGCTTTGAGAAACTTATAGAAATAGAAAAAGGCACCAAAAGCTATATGCACACACAGTTTGAACAAAACAAGGCCTTTTCAGACAGTTAGATGAGCACTCCACTATCCTGCAAAACATTAGCAAACAACTTGAGAGCCTGAATAGTGACATTTCCAGCCTCCAAACTAGACTCACTGCCATTGAGACCTATGTTTCAAACATGTCTCACACCCAATCTACCTTGATAAACCAGATGGCAGCCAAACCAGAAGTCATTCCCAAGGAAGAAGAAAGAATTAAGAGCCTTCCTATCTACCACACAGTAGCCACTATCCAAGTAGTTGAGGATGTCCAAACAGTTAGCACCCATCACACCCCTAGTCCCACTGGACCTACCAATGGTGATGCTACCACCTCAACCATAGATGAAGAAACCTCTATGAACATAGAGGCTTTCAAACAAGTGAGCCTAAATGATATCACTACCTCCTTGATAGATAGTAGTGACCTATACTTTGACAACTGCACTTTACCTGAAGTTATTGGTTTCCTACACAAGATGTCTAGAGACCCCCACACTAGCACACTTAATCTTGCCTTCACAGAGCATATCACCAATGCTCTAATCAAAGTTAGCGAGGAGAATCTTAGACTAGAAGCCTCCATAGCTAGGAAGCTAGAAGATGGTTGGGATCCTATGATAAAAATCAAATTGAATAACTTCTCTTGTTATGCTCTTTGTGATGTTGGAGCAAGTACCTCTGTTATGCCCAAAAGAATGTATGATATGCTTGAATTGAAACCTTTTGATCCCTGTTCTTTTGGTGTTCGTCTTGTTGATTCTTTCGTAAAGAAGCCTTTGGGGAAGATCGAAGATGTTCTTATCATTGTCAATGACAATTATGTTCCCGTTGATTTCACTATTATGGACATTGAGTGTGAGCCCTCTTGTCCAATTATTTTGGGACGTCCTTTTCTTCGCACGGTTGGTGCTGTTATTGACATGAAAGAGGGGAATATCAAATTCCAATTCCCTCTCAAGAAAGGGATGGAACATTTCCCTAGGAAAAAGATTAAGTTACCTTTTGAGTCCGTCACACGGGCTAGTTATTCTCTTGAAAAGACTTGATCTTCTTCTTTAAGCCTAGCTAATGGCTCTAAAGAAGCGCTTTCGGGAGGCAGCCCGCAACGAATTTAGGTTTTTATTTTTTTGATTTTCTTCTGTTCTTAGTGGTCTTGATGATTGTTACTAATGTAGCAACATCATTGTATCTTTACTTTTCAAGCTTTGTGCCAAGTTTAGCCTCATACGACAAGGGAAGTGAAAGTTGTGACATGCTGTCCAGAAAACAGATTCTGTCCTCGTGACTAGAAAAATCAGAGAAAAATCCCAGTTCATCTTTTTGAGCTGAATTTTTTACACAGCATGCTCTATACAATTACGAAACTTTTGTACGTTCTGAGTTTTTTTATTTGAGTTGCAGAAGTACCCCTAAAAAATTAATTTTTACCTGCTGGTCTGTTTTTCACAGATTCTGTCCTGTTTTGCCTTTTCTTCGTTTTGCAAATATTAAGCTTGATTTTTCTTTGCAAAAACATGTTGGAAATCTTGAGAAACAGTAGCTCTTCAAGGTTATCTTTATTTGCAGTAGAGGAAAATTATTTTAATAGGGAACTAACATCTCTAATCAGTCTACAATGAGTTATGTATGAAGGAAGTTTTCAAGTGCGCGATGAAAGATGATGAAAGAAGATCTTGGAGTGTCAAACGCTCAAGCTTGGGGATGCCCATGTGCACCCCCAATAAATATTCAAGGAGACTCAAGCGTCTAAGCTTGGAGATGCCCCCGTGCATCCCCTTCTTCATCAACAATTATCAGTTCTTTCCTCGTTGCACTATATTTTTATCACTTCATGCGTTGTGTGCTATTCTTGGAGCGTCTCGCTCTTTACTTTTCTAGGTTTGTTTTTGCTTTGTTTGCTGTAATAAAAAGTTAGACCCCGGCTTACTCTTTTGTGTGGGAGTGATACACGCTCCGCTTGAACTAGAACTCCTCATAGGATTTGCATGCTTATTATTTTAGCTGTGAGTTGTTCTTTTTCTTTTCTTAGCTGCTGCTCTGTTTAGTGTAGTGCTTTAGTTTTTCTAGAGATTTTATTTTGTTTTAGGTTGAACTTTCTATAGGTTGCAAGTTTTATCTTGTTTAGATAGTTTTCCTATTGCACTGAGTTTTGTGTCTTGACTAGAAGTAGGTAGTTGAAGTTGCTATTCTCTTTGTAGTAGTAACTTGCAATAGTTTTGAGGTATTGACTAGAGTAATGTTTGAACTTTTGGTGTCAAGAGCTCGAGCCTATTAGTGATAGATGTCGTATTTTAGGCAATCCGTGTGATTTTCGAAAACCAAAAACCCCTATTGAGAACTCTAGCTACTAGATGGATCACTAACCTCTGGAGGGTTCGAATATTAGAGTACACTCACGTACCATGAGTCGAGGATGCGCAAGGATAACCAAACCCCCATACACTCCTCCTTGGGGTACTTGTCTCTTTGTGAACCTCCTGATTAGATTGGGAGTTACCGATAATAAGTGCATGAGTTCTTCGGACTAATGTGAGTATTCGAAAGTTGACACTTCCACCCACCTATAATTTTTCTAGCCTCTTCGGTACCGTGCATTGCCCTTTCTCACCTTGAGAGTTGGCGCATACTTCGCCGGTGCATCCAAACCCTTGGCACGATACGCTCTGTCATCATAAGCCTCCTTATATCTTTCCTCAAAACAGCCACCATACCTACCTACAAGGCATTTCCATAGCCTTTCCGAGATACATTGCCATGCAACATCCACCTTCTCATGACTTGATCCTCATGTCATACATGCTACTTGCTTGATCGATGAGCCGCATGCTAGTTGGGCCTTGCCCTAATCATTGCTACATGACGCGCTAGTATCATTGCATATCCTGCTATCCTGGCAGAGGCATACATTTGCATCATGATAGTTATATCTTCTTTATGTGAGTACCTTTGTAAAGTGTGAAAGATCTCCTATATTTTTGTAAAATATAGAGTGTTGCCCCTAAAGTGAGGAAAAGATCCAAAAGAGGACAAAATCAAAAGATCCCAAAGAGGACAAATGAGAGTTAAATAGAAAGAGCCATTGAGGCCACCAAAAAAATACAAAAAAATAGAAAAAAGATAAAAATAAAAATAAAAAGAGAGAAGGGGGCACACTACTATTCCTTTTGAGAGATCCACACTAGTACTTCATCCTCTATCCCTTGTACTCCATAGAGATCATCATCATGCATATAGCTATGTGCGGACCTTCACACTATAGAACTTGGCTTGTATATTCCAATGATGAGCCTCCTCAAACGAGCTCTAGGTCTTCTTGAGCAAGCAAGTTAGATGCACCCCCACTAGTTCCCTTGGAGAGCTTTTAGTTCACATATGCATCCGTTGCATGGTAATCCCTACTCCTCACATCATATCTATCATATGGCCTTCTCTCGCCTATGATTGTACTCATTGATGTGAGCCTTTCACACCTTTTTGTCTTCCTCCTCCACCTTCTTTCTGTTTCGCCTTTTAGGTGTCAACTTTCTTGCTCACGCTCATCCATTGCATGAGTGCTCAAAATATCGAAAGGGAGTGGATCAGTTTGACTTGTACCTGGCTAGTGGTCTGGGGACGAGTCAAGATAAGAATCCAAAGGAGACTAAGTGTGAAACTTTAGTAGATAGTTGTTCTCAACAACCTTTTTTCTCTCTTTTTCCCAGTCCCCTGCTTGCACGCAAACACCATCTGGAGACATTCGGGTCACGGACAGCGATAGCTCTTGCACCTTTTGTTCTTTTGTTGCTTGTGTCAATGCTAATATAGACTCTTGCTTGTTAAGACTTGAATTGAATTGCATGCTTTGATTGCTTTACTTAAAAGTCCTTATATGGTTGTGTGGCATGTCACCACAGAAATTATGCTTGTTATCATTTACCTACTCGAGGACGAGCAGGAATTAAGCTTGGGGATGTTGATACGTCCCAAACGTATCTATAACTTCTCCTTGTTCCATGCATGTTTTGTGTGACTTTGCCATGAATTGCTTGAACTTTCATAAACTTTTGAGCATATTTGGACTAATCTATTAACCCAGTGCACCCAGCTGCCAGTTGTTGTTTTCTGCTGTTTTTGTATTTCAGGTTTTCCGGCCATTAAAAGTGCTCCAAAAAATCCAAAAAAAACAGATAAAAAATCAGCGACCCGGAAGCTTCCGGAATCACCAAGGCAGCGGAGGGGGGGCCACCACAGGGACTCCAGAAGGGTCCCTGGCGCGGCCCCACCCTAGGCCGCGCCAAGGGGGCTCCTGGCTGCCCTGTGGGTCCCCTCGACACCCCCCTCCATCTAAATTTAGCCCTCGGGGTGGAAACCCCTAATATTGATCTCTTTTCCGTGAACTCGCATCTGTACCGCCGCCGCCACCGTTTCAAGATCGGGGCTGCCTGGAGAAGCTGCCCCGGCACCCTGCCGGGAGGAGGAACCCCCTCCGAGAGACCATCCATAGCCATGGACGCCTCCCGGATGTGCCGTGAGTAGTCCCCCTTGGACCATGGGTCCGTGACCAGTAGCTGTGTGATGTACCTCTCCCCTCTTTATGCTTCCACTTTTGAGACCTCGTGAGCTGCCTCACATGATCGAGGCACTTTTGTAATGTCTGCTGTTGCTATGCTGAGTTTGCTGGGATCTGATGGATTATGAGACTATGTTCAGATTGTGATGAGTAATATATTTGGTTCTTCTCTTTTATATTTTGTTCTTGAGTAAATTCTTGCATGTTCTCCGTTGCAGTATTTATCTTTGGCCAAGTAGTTTGCTTGCAACTCCAAGAGGGAGCGTTATGCTTGATTGTGGGTTCAGCCCCCTGATTTATAGCTTGAGTGACATAAACATGAGACTAGGGGATGTGCTATTGCCACCAGGGATAAAACAACGGTGCTTGTACCCGCGGGTGCAAGGATTGTTTATTTTACGCAAAGTTCTTTTAATGCAGTTGTCTCTTGCTTTGAGTTTACACTTTGGGTGGGATTCGCAACTTAATACCAGCGAGATGTTCTGGATAGATATCTCAAGGTGGATGATTCGTAGTAGATGCAGTTGGATTTCGGTCTACTTACCTTGGCGTACTGCCCATTGCTTTTGAGCCCTTCCTTTCTTTGCAGCATAGTTAGCATTGCGGTGCCTTCATAATTCTGTCAATTGCCCAGCTATGATTTGTTTACCTCGCTAGCACTTTTATCGTCTTTTGGGAGAGAGACATCCCTAGTGAAAATCACGGGACCCCGGTCCATCTTCACATCACTGTTTACACCCTTAGTTTACTTTCGGCCTTTACTTTCAGTTCCACTTTTATCTCTTGCGTTGATCCTTTGTAAATAGCAAGGCCGGAGGAATTGACAACTCCTCTGTACTCGTTGGGAGCAAAATTATTTGTATCTGTGTGCAGGTCCAGATGAAGCTAGCAACCTCGGCGCCATTATTCACTTTACCACCTTCTTGTATCCTTCGAAGTCCTACGGGAGACAAACCTTGGTATCTTTGCCAAGGGAAAATTTGCCACTGCACTATATCTCACCTTGCACTTGGGGTAACCAACGAGGCTTGAGAGTATTAACACTCTCTTGCCATCAGTCCATGGTGGTTTAGAAGCTCCCGGAGGTCAATCCTGCCTCCGGCAGGGTGCTGGGAAGAGGTATTCTGGTGATCCCGATCTTGGAAGCGCGGCGACGGTGGAACAGAGGCGAGATCACGAAAAGGGGTTCTGTCTTCGGAGGTTTCAGGGCGAGAGATAAATATAGGCGAAGAGGGGCAGCCAGGGGGGCCACCAGGGGTCCAGGCGCCCCCTGGCGCAACCCCACCCTATGGCGCGCCGGGAGGGCGCCTGGGGCCCTGGTGGGTCCCCTCCGGCCCCCTTCGGGACTCTGGAAGCTTCCGAAGCACTGATTTTTTATTGGATTTTCCCGGGATTTTTTGAGTATTTTTAATACGGGGGAAATCTGAAATAGAAAAACAGCAGAAAACAGGAACTGACACTGGAGTGCACTGAGTTAATAGGTTAGTCCAAATATGATCAAAAGTGTATGAAAGTGTATCTAAAACATAGCAATATCACACAAAACATGCATGGAGCAAGAATAAATTATAGATACGTTTGGGACATATCAAATGTCAACTTCCATATCATTGTTCACAGATTGATCCTAACGAGTCCTAAGAACAATTCTAGCAGATCCACCAAAATAGATCAAACCTCCAAATATGTAAAACATATGTGGTAAAACGCATAAAATATATCTCGCAAAATGACTGATCCGTATTTTTTTGCAGCTCACTCTATATGTCCCCTTCCATACCTCAAATATGCAGTATTTTGGGTAATTTTGCAAGCCTCTGTATAGTGAAACTTCAAACCGTTCAACGCCGGAGCAGGTGGCCTGAAACTCGGTAACGGCCGCGGAAACCTCGCCGGAGTAGGTGAAGGAGCTCGACAGCGACAGTAGAGCCTCACCGGAGCAGGCGGCCTGAAACTCGGTAACGGCTGCGGGAACCTCGCCGGAGTAGGTGAAGGAGCTCGGCAGCGACCGCTGGAGCCTCACCGGAGCATCGCTGGAGAAAGCAGAGGAGCTCGACAATGGCCGCCGAAGCATCACTGAAGTAGGCGGACGATGAAAATATCGTCGGAGTATCGTAGGAGGAGCTTGGCAGCGACCGCCGGAGTAGGCAGATGGTGGTAGCGTCGCCGGAGCATCATCAGATCTTTTTTGCAGTATAATTTTACGATATCTGTTCCGGCCAAATGAAAATCGTATTGCAAAATTGTAAAAAACATATTTAGCCCCCTATATGTATATTGTCATCAACAACAAAATATGCTTAAGGGCATGATTGCACTTTCAACGTGGAGCATCTATGTGAGCAATCCCTTCATGCTTCTGTCTTATGCCGGAAGGGGGCTACCCACAACACGACGACTGCTGGTCTGCTGGATACCCTTCTCCTTGGATCGGTATCCCGCATCTTCTCCCCTGGCAACTCCCAAGATGAGGCACCTTGGCGTTGGTGATCAGTTTCTTGCTCCTTCTCTGATGGAAACCCCGAAGCTGCACTGAAGCTTCTTCACCACCTACGGTCGCCGACGTAGTTTTCAACTAGGTTAAACCCATGCATTTCATTCGTTTTCTATGAAAATCGCCTGATTTACATGAAATGTGTTCGGTTTATGTAAATTATATCCGATTTTAAATGAATGTCGTGCGAGTTTATCCATTTTTCTGAATTTTGGTTGAAATACTTGCGATCATTTGCGGCTACGGTTGAATGGTCGATTTTCATATCAGTGATCATATATTGATCCGAACGAGTCCACACATGAATGCGAACCTGTTTTAGAGGTCAATGTAGTAGATGCCCTAATCATGTCCAGCCAAAAAAAAGGCATAACTCATGCCTATCATGATTCATCGAAAAGGAAATGCAACCACCAAGGTTCTAGCCACATGATAGTGATGCTGAATTCGTGATTAACAAAGTTGGTGCGTGTTGGTTACACACACGGCCCACACGAGCACCTTCCATTCAAGCAACGCGTTGGAGAATGCATGTACGGTACTCCTACACACATTCCAAGTCAACACAACAGCCTGCATTCCCTGCAATAAAATTAATTAAATTAGATAAAAAAACAGAACAGCCTGCATCAGTGATGTGAGGGTCCGTATGCAACTAACCAGCATTCATCGCGACAGAGACCGCTACCCGTATCAACAGTCCACCTCTGTTCTTCTATCCACATCCACACAAGGCAAACAATTTCCTCACCGCCTCCCGATTTTTTTATGTGGGCAGCTCGGCCGTTGAACAGATTATTTATGGCAGCTGGATTTTTTGAGTTGCAAAACCTATGCTCGCTTGGTACTACGTACTAGCAGCCAGCAGAATCATTCCAGTCATCGCACACATTCTTCGAAGCTCAAAGAAAAAAAAATCATAGATATTCTTCGAGGGTGGGCATGATATGATGAACATCAGTACATCACCGATGATTGAAAATGACACGCTATTTTATCCATTAAACACCCAGTGAGAATCTAGACCAACCTCACAAGTTAGCGCAACTAACCCGTCACAAATCCAACAAGAAACGCCCCAACAGCAGAACAAAATCCAACCAGAGCATTCCCTCGCCCCAAAAAAGAAAAAGAAAATCCTCACGTCGCTTTTATAACGTGTAAATAAACAGAAAACGAAATAAAGAAAAAGCAAGAATAAAACAAGGCAGGCCCAGGCAGGCGCGGCCCAGAGCCCGGCCCGCCCGTCCCAATCGAGAGGAGCGACCCGGACCCGATCGCGGCGCATCATCCATCCTACGGTCGGGGTGGCATCGTCGTCCCCGTCGCGGCTCCTCCCCCCGTCGGTCGCCCACCTCCTCTCCCTCTCTCTCTCTCTCGCAGGGAAATACTCTTCCGTCCCCCATCTTTGAACCTTCCTCCTCCTCCTCCCTCCGCGCTGACCTACCCGGCAACAACAACAACACCAAACCAGGCCCGCCTCCGCCTACATAGGCCGCGAAATCCATTCCGACGCCCCAGCACGCAGCCTACAGCTCCCGCGACGCCGAGCCGGACCGACGGAGCCAGCAGCAGCAGCGGCACGCGCGCGCGGCGGAGGGAGAGGGGGAAGCGAGGGATTCGGCCGATCGATGGCGAAGCTGTACGTGCAGGCGGTGCCGCCGCCGGATCTGAACAAGAACACGGAGTGGTTCATGTACCCGGGGGTCTGGACCACCTACATCATCATCCTCTTCGTCTCCTGGCTCCTCATCCTCTCCGTCTTCGGCTGCACCCCCGGCATGGCCTGGACGCTCGTCAACCTCGGCCACTTCGCGGTACCCCCTCCCTCCCCTCCCCTCTCCCATCTCACGGATTAGGATTGGATTGCGATGGGGATTGGTTTGCTTACTTGCCTTGGCTTGGCTTGCCCGCCCCCCGTGGATCTGATTTCTGGCGGTCGGACTTAGATTACCTCCATACTGCGTTTCACGTGGCCGAGAATTAGGATGAATTGCTTGCATCTCCCTTACCTATCGCCTCCCCCTAGCTAAAATTGCTACGACGTGTTCGCCGATTATGCCAACTAAATGTTGGTGCTACTGTTAGCTTGGCGTACCAGCAAGCACTCCCCATAGTTTGAGGTGTTTGGAATTCCAAACCTTGACGGTAGCCTGCATTTCAGTGCATGCATCATGGTGCTTTAGGGTTTCCAATCCTCTGTGCATTCAGGTTTCAGCTTAACATCATTTTGTTGCTATGCCTTGCATGTCCTGTGGCTTTATGGGTATGCAGACTACATAAGTATCACTAGCAAGGATGGGTGTCTCTCAGTTCTATCCTAAGTGTTGAAATGGCATAACATAGATGTGTCCCTGTTGGGTGTGTATTGTAGGTAAATAGCAGAGTACACTGGATGTATTTATAAAGAATCGAGTGAGTATTATCATTAAATCTGCTGACATACACTTTCAAAGACTTTTAAGCTCAGTGTTTATATAGTTATGCAGTGCTTTTTAGCTTAAATATCATATAGTTATGCATTGATCTCTCCACTATGTCTGTTTACTATACATTATTTATGTATTCTTGGATAGTACCGACTACTTACTAGGGTGAATTAACCACAATTTGCCACATTTCCAAGCTGGTATTGTCCTTAATCCACCCGAAGTCAGAATCTACATCACCAAAGAACTAGCTATGGACAGGGGTGCATGGAAGTTAGCTATCCACGTTCCATAACCATGAAGAGGTTTTGAGATCTTATGGGTTTCAACTCTAGCCTACCCCAACTTGTTTGGGACTAAAAGGCTTTGTTGTTGTTGTGGAACAGGAGGACTAAAATAACAGAGCTGATGCGTTGTGTTAGAGAATAGGTTCAAACCAGGGTATGAATTGGCTTGGAGATTAACCTTTACATGAAGTGCATTCTAGTTCGAATGTTCAGTTTCATAATAGACAAATAAACAGCTTGCATTTAATCATTCTTTTTCTACTTAAATGTAATAATGTAGTGCCAAAATCCATGGATTTTTTCTGTCAGCGAATACCACAGTTCTATTTCCCCCCATCCTCAGTTCTGCAAGTAAAAAGTTATTGCTATTTGTCTCATAAGGTTGTGGTGTGATTGCTTTCCTAATTGAATCTTCATGTCAGATTACATACCACTTCTTCCACTGGAAGAAGGGAACTCCATTTTCCGATGACCAGGGGATATATAACAGATTGACTTGGTGGGAGCAAATGGACAACGGCAAGCAGCTTACTCGCAACAGAAAATTTCTTGTTGTGGTTCCTGTGGTCCTGTAAGTGTTCTTCTGTTTCAAATCTTTAATACTGCTTTTGGGGGTTTATTTGGCAAGGAACAGCATGGCAGGGTGTATGCAAAAAGATTGATTCTGGCTAGTCAGCAAATACAACACTTATTCGTTAATTATGCAAAGATCACTTGTTAGTAACATCTAGATCGAACTAGTAGAACACTGTTATACATTTGTAAGGATCGGGCATTGTTCTATTGCTCTGATGATGAATATAATAATTCTGTGCAAGCAACATCAAATCAACCAAGGAACTATAATTCATAAATGTAAGTTCTTAAATACTTAGTGGAATTCGACATCAAGGATGTCATATGATGCATTTATATGGGCCATCCCTTGTAGCTCCATAATATCTGTCGCTAAAATGGATGTATTTAGATGTATTTTAGTGCTAGATACATCCATTTCTGCGACAGTTATTATGGAACTGATGGAGTATGTCTTAATTTCTTGCAGCCTTATCTTCATGCATAAGTGTTTTATGGAAACTTTTGTTGGACTGACTTTATTATCTTTAATAATTAATTAACCACATCTAGTTAGTGGTAAGTAAACTTTGCGGCAAACTGGCTAAGTACTTGGCTGTGATCACACTTGCGGTTGGTTTGCGAGCAAGCAAGCAAAATCAGAAGTGATCACAACTGATTATACTTTTTATATGGCTTGTAATTCACTTGAATTGTTCACCTGTCATCTGAGAACATAGTTAAGCACATGATTACTCTCTTTGATTGAACTACAAATTTTTGTTTTCTTTATGAGTGGACAGATCAGTCAGATTTCTATGTATGAATTATGGTAGACAAATCGAAACCATGTATGCTGTGTCTTTTTTGATCAAATTAAATAGTGATTGTTTGGCCTATATGAAATATATTTGGCTTTAATGGCCACACTTGGATTTGAGGATAGAACTTCAACATTTAGTTCATGAACATTAAAATTTTGGATAACATGCACAGTAAATCTTCATTGCCATCATATGAGACACTTCATGACTTTTGATTAGATTTTAGTTTTGACTTCACTGATTTCTGTGTGCCGGGTGTTAGTATTGTAGGACAACTAAATACAGCTTGATATTTCCAGATTCTCTATTTTCTGTTACCAAACTTTGTACTTAGCTCCCCATGGGAAAAAAAACTTTTACCTATATGGAATTAGTTTGAAGATTGATAAATATTAATGGTCTGCACCAGGTCTTGAAGATATATGTGCTCTTTCGGCATGACATTATTATTATTTACTATGCGAAAATTTAGTGCATAATTGCCCTCTTTTATCCAAGGACATGAGTCATCGCCTAAGCGTCGATACATCGTGTGGGTGCTCTGAGGTGGACGACTGAGAGAGACGCACAGAATTTCTCAGTTTGGCAAGAGGCCAGAAATTAATATTGACACCATGCCACCTGGTGTCACCGCAACTAACTGTGTCGCTCAGCGAGGGGCACTGTTTGTAAAGCGTCCTAAAGTGTCGCTTAAGCGTCAGAGCACCCTCCAGGCTCAAGGTGTCCAGCTCGCCTTAGATAGGTGTCTAAGGCGTCCGTCTTAGAGATTAGATCGTCTGAAGCGCCTGCTTAGGCGTCCTGGTTGTCGCTTTAGTGCAGAGCAAATGCCTTAGACTTGCCAGACAGGGGAACAGAAATTTCAGGTGGGAAAACTGGGCTGGACGGGAACACAAGGACAGGAAAACTGGGCTCACATGTGAAACAGTTACAGGAGGGGAAACAGTGGTGGAGCCAGAACTTTTGTGAAGCCTGGGAAAACTTAAGCCTAAGTGTCTAATCTAGAAATAAAATTTTGTCTTCGCATACACTACATATAAAATAACTCCAAACGTTCAAACCATAATCCACATTAATAAAAAGTGAAAAAATAAACATAGTAATCATAAAATATGTTTGAACTAATATATGATATATCAACATACGGTTTCATATGCAAAAACAATGCTCTGACTTGACAAGAAAAGTCATTGAACCAGGCCATGCATAAAACCAAAGTCGTCATCTTGCCACAAAAGTATAACTATCCAAATTACCATTCAAAAGTACAGTCCTACCGAAACAACTCTCTCACGCGCGAGCGATTCCGCGCGGAGCGCTTAGCTGGCGAGCCCACATCCTTTTTATCCGGTAGTGAATGAGGTCCACAACAAGGATACGGTAAGAATAGATAAATACAAGCACCGTGCTAGTACACCTCTTTTCCTATTTATTTTAATTAGTTTTGTGTTTTTTTCTTCTATGTATTAATTCGAACAACATCATTTGGCCCGTAACACCAAAGCCACACCAGCTTATGGTACGCGAAGTCGAGGCAGACGGCGTCGCGGTAGTGACGACGGATGCCGAGACGAGCCCGTGACACCATAGGCACACCAGCTTAGGGTACGCGAAGTCGAGGCGGACGTCGTCGTGACAGCGACGACGGACGCGAGACGAGCCCGTAACACCAGAGCCACACCATCTTAGGTTGAGGAGGGGGGGGGATAGGCACCATTTTATATATCTTTCAATAGGGGTGGGAAACAGAAGTGAACCAGAACCAGAACCACACCAGTTTAGGGTAGCGAAGTTGAGGCGGACATTGTCGCGGTAGCGACGACGTCTGCCGAGACGAGCCCGTGACACCAGAGCCACACCAGCTTAGGGTACGCGAAGTCGAGGCAGACGTCGTCGCGGTAGCGACGACGGACGCCGAGACGAGCCCGTGACACCAGAGCCACACCAGCTTATGGTACGCGAAGTCGAGGCGGACGTCGTCGCGGCAACGACAATGGACGCCGAGACGAGCACGTGACACCAGGACCACACTAGCTTAGGGTACACGAAGTTAAGGCAGACGTAAAAGAATTCTTTTTAGTAGTACATTAAAAATGGGGATATAATTATTATTTTAGTTGAAAGTGCTAATTTCCATCCATAACCATCCTTGAAAAACCATTGACCCAGAAAGGGAATAGACTAAAAATACAGAATCATTTAAGTTTGTTTATAGCTCAACAGTTAGTCCAGAAAAGAAATAGAGAGAGGGAAATGCCGGAAAGGGAATAGAGGCCGGCGTGCACTATTTGTGGGCTGGGCCGAAGACGCGAAAAATGGAATAGGAAGAGGAAGGCGGACTGAGCGCGCATTGTCGTTATGCTGTCCGAAAATCGAGCGCACATGCCAGGCGGCGCGCGCGCGTTAGCCAGTCCCCAGTTCTACTTTTATTTCCGTTTGCACACCATTCACTTTTTTTGTTGTTGAATTCACATTTTCATTCCTTGCTCTATTAATCAAAAACCTCCTCATCTATGAAATTTAATTATTTCGACATTTAAGGTAACATGTAATTATGTAGAACAAATCCCTAAGCCAAAGACTAGGTCCATGAACTCCTGAACATCCGCAATACATCACTGCCTATACCCTGACCTTAAAATTTGAACCCTAAACCTATCAATGTAGATGGTCAGATCAGTTAGCAACCTTACCTAATCTCATTATGGAGGGGACGGGTAGGTGAGGATTCAAGCCATTGTTGCCTTTCTAGAATGGACTACTATACCTGCCTGCCGGCTGCCAGCCCAGGCCAAGGCTAGCCTCCACTCACTGTCGCCAGTTTCTCTACACGATACGCAATCCTGATGATTTTTTGTGTGATAACCGCAGTCCTGGTGATAGACGATGAGAAATAAACAACCACGTGCGTCAGGCGATAAGGTGTGGCATGGAGCAAACATCGATGGAGTCCTATTGAGTAACAACTAACGAGTCCTATCGAGTAACAACTAACGAACAGCCAAACAGTCTAGTCTTTTCTCGCTTGCTAGGTGCTTCAAGAGAAGCCCATTGTAAAAGGAAACCTGGGCCAACACAAATCCGCCCGGGAAACAACGATGCGGATATGAATTTGCCCAGCTGTGACACGGCAAGTACAACGTATGTGTACGTAGTGAGCCCGGGTGGCCGGGCGCTGGCTCCGCCACTGAGGGGAAAGAAAGAGAGAATCAAAACCACAGCGTACAAATCTCTAGGCTTTCAGCTCTCTCATCTCTCCCCTGGTGGCAGCTAAGCTTCCTCCTCAGATCTGCACCAGCTTCCTCCTCTCCGACCACAGGTCTTCCCCCTCCTCTCCGGCTGCAACTCCTCCCCCCACCCCCTCTTCCACCAAATCAGCACCACAATGTATGACTCCTGCCCTCTCTTGTCCCCTTTCCCCTCCCTCTGCTCTTTCTTCCATTCAGCACCAAAACTTTTCATGCTTCTCCTGGTCTGTTATGTGTTATGCTATGCACAGCTCCTCTGTTGCTAGTTGCTGCCCCCCCCCCCCCCCCCCCCCCCCCCCGGCGGCGGCGCCTTGTTTTGCTTTACCGCTTTACAAACATTTGCGAGGGGGGAATCGGTGGGATAAGCTATAGTTTTGGCATAAGAATCTGCGAAAACTTCGGATCTGGAGCGAGCGAGGGTCCACTGGAGAGAGGAGATGCCACCACTGTGGGCGATTTGCTCCGGACTGTTGGAGTTCGCCGGCCATGGGGCTGGGAGCGGTTGTTTGGAAAGAGAAGGTGGTAAGGGCGGTGCGGTAGGAGCATAAGAGGGAGCTGGGTTGGAGAAGCTGTGAGTGATGAGCTGCTAGAGTTACTGTTGGATCATATAGTCCAGGCTGTTAGGCCTGATGGAATACATTTTTATTGTTTTCGTCCAACGCCTAATTGTTTCCATGGCGGGCGCCATGTTGACATACACCCTGGGGTCGATGAATCAACTCAACGATATCAAATCTTTGCTTTTATCCATGAAATGTAAGGAGATAATTAATCTTAATATGTTTATGTTAAGCTGATTGTTTGTCGTTAAAAAACTCTCGTGCTGTTTGGCATGCTTCTAATTCTTCATATGTTTGGGAACAGTGTTTTCTCAAAATATAGTTTAGCTATCCAAAACTATAGTAAACAATGAAATTTATGTTGTTCAACTATGGTATTTTCATAACTACCAAGTTACCTGATCGTGCGGAATTTTAATTATTTTCCCCTTGTATGAATGTAAACACATTCTTTCCTTGTATATTCATAATTTCCTCATATATTCATGATTTCCTCGCGGGTGTATCCATTTCGTTTGATTGTACTTTACAAATCTGAATGGTCATTGTGATTTACTGGGATGTCTCTGTTGCTTTGCAGGTACTTGATAGCTTCGCACACCACAGACTATCAACATCCTATGCTCTTTTTCAACACCATTGCAGTCATCGTACTGGTTGTCGCCAAACTACCAAACATGCACAAGGTCCGGATTTTTGGAATCAATGCCGGTAACTAAGCGGCAGCGTCCCAGGGTAGACATCACTTAATATCATGTTTCATTTGAATGGCTGGCTGGATGTGTTGCACCTAGTTCTGAAATCGCTCATCAGAGTGTACCAATGTATGGTGTTTGAGAGCTGTTAGTAGAATGACATGTGATCATTGTACAGAGGAACGCTTAAAAGGCCTGGAAAATGATGCTGTTTTGCAGCTCGACGACACACGTTCTGTAGACTCTTTATGCTGCTATATGTTTTGTTGCAAGTACTTGTCTATTGATGTATGTACAGTTTATCTGTGCGTGAAGTTTTCCTTTTTAATCCCCACAATTCGAGGTAAGATCAAGGAGCTGCCTGTGCAGGCCATAAATAAGTAGCACACTAGCAGACAACTGAGGTGTGTTTGGCTGCCTGGGCTGCAGGGAGAAATAAGCCCCCACCCTGGTTGATAACTCCACATTACTATGAACTTTTCTTTTCTGAGCCATGCAACCTTTTACTTTGTGGAGTCGAAGCAGCCTTCAAATGCTGTTCATGCATGGCAATATCAGAATTGAGGAGTAGACATCTAATTTGGTCTGTAGAAATGGATGATACGCCTGCCTGGTCTGTCAGTATGTATCACAAATATGTTCTACTGCTATAACTTTGCAGTGTCATCCCTTGTTCTACTACTATATCGGAGTATCACTGAACCGAACCCCTACAACTGTTCGGCAATGAATTTGCCACCAAACTGAACCACTCAAAACTAGCTCAAATGTTAAACGTCCATCAAACCCAATGCATACAAGAATCGGATATCGCATCCCGATTTTGTTTGTCATGGCGGGAAACGGATCCATGAACTAGGAGCTCGCCCTCTGATGAGGAGTTAACCGTCTGATTGTCCTCTCCATCAATCCCGAGAGGAAACCAGAGCTCCTCCGTCGAAATCGGTTCGATAGAAATCCATTGCCTCTGTGCAAATGGTGCTTGGATCCCAGCAGATCCGACGGTGGCGAGCAGCTTGAGATGCGATGGATCTATGAACCACTACCTTCTTATCAAAATATAGGTCTTTAAAGTATACTACAATTAATATACTTCAAAAATCTATATTTCGATATGAAGAAAGTATGTTTTTATCAAGTTTGGATTGTTTACCATGAATACCACATGGTCAATATGAAGGAAGTATGTGTGTATTTTTTTTACTGTATTCCAGAAATCTAAGATAAGTCCATTTGCAGATGCTTTCATTTCAGGTGACTTGGTCCGCGAAAATCATATGACCAGCAGACAGAAAGCAGAGTCCGTGTGGGACTTGTTTTCTTCTTCGTTGTTGCGAGGGACGTATACTGCTTCATTCCAAGTGCGAATGTTTGTCACGGATGCAGCATGCAGTCCACGTCGTCCACTGCTGCAACCATCAACATCATCGCTCGCTCGTCCGGCTCCGGCCTTTGCTTCGTGACGAAGAAAAGTGACGGCGCGAGGAGGACTCCCGACACAGCATCAGCGACGCCCATTACCACCAATGCGCTACAGTTTCCAGCGTACCGTCGTCACTGTTCCAGCATGCAACCCCAACCAAGCTTTATTCCTTCCGTTCGGGTCGGGTGCATCATCGTCGTCAGGCTGAAGTGCTGAACCGTCCACCAAACCGCGCGCCTTTCGGCAGCAAAAATCTGTCGTCCTCCGCAAAGATACGGCCGGTCGATCGATCGTCGTAACCGCACCACCTAGCTAGGGCTAGGGCCAACTTTTAATGGGCCTGAGAATTTCGGCAGGCTCTGGCGGGAATGTGTTCTAAATTACCATGCATTTGTACTGCAGTTGTCATGCAAATCTTTCGAAATTGTCATGCACTGGAACGAACGTTCGCTCCTTATACTTATCTTTTTTTTAATGTAGTACACAACGCAAGCAAACGATTATATACATGAATATACATTTTTCATCATGAATGCAAGCGCATTTTATCTCTAGGAGCATATTCGCAATACTGAAACCTACACATCATCTGAGGATTAACGAAATCATCATAAACACCTCGTAATCGATGAAAACATCTTCTCTTATTGAAAAAACATCGCCAGTTAGATAGAGCTAGCCACGGTAGCAAAGCACTGAGCATTTGGAAGAAAAATCAATGGACGAGTTGACCGTGACCGTGCAGTGCGTGCATCTGGAACTTGCACGGAATTTCACCGTAAGGCATCATACTCCCCATGCATGTCAGCGAGTGCGTGCGTGCGTGCGTGCGGCATCGATCCATTGAAGTGGCGACCAAGGTGAATGGGCCGGCAGGGAGATCCCCGCCGGCCGGTGACATGCGCGCAATCCACCGGTAGATACGCGCGCAGGAGGTCGGCCGAGAACATATTCGATGCGAGTTGAAGTTGTTGGCCAGGTGCCGGGATCGGCGGCTTTTTCCTTCGCCGGAACAACAGTGTTCATAGCCGTCAGCTTCTACTACTACCACAGTGTTCATAGCCCAAGCCAGGAATGAATCATGGGGTGTGAAACGCCAGCCGCGAGATGGAACTTCAATTTCCCATCGGAGCGAGCCAAGCAAACATTCCAGTACGCCACTGGGACCTTGCGCGCTTCGGCCTATGGACCGCAAGCACTTTCGCAGCCAGTTCGTTATTGTTGCTCGCGGTCAGGGCATTGATGAACGAACACGATCATATCATCCATCCGCACCATCAAATCGTAACCATCGTAGTACGTTGGTGTTCCTCCATGCATTTAATTGGACTGGCTGACTTTTCAGGAACATTCTTTCCCTAGCCCCAACCTATATAAGCCCGTGGCTATGGCTGAGTTGATGGCGAAACTAGGATAGCATTTTCAACACTGACTCCTAAAACAAACACTGTAAATGTTCACGGATCGGTTCAGACCAGTCTACGGATATTGATGCGGAAGCAGATCATTCAAGCCGCAGACGAATCCGTTCACCTACAGTTTTATCAAAATACACCAAATTCGTACTAAATTAGATGGAATTCATTCAAATTCAACAATTTTAAAAATTTATATTTAAATTTAACTCAAATTTATGTTTAGTTGTCTCCCTTAAAGGTCCCCAAATGCTTAAATCAGTTTTTTTTAGCTGCTTATGAATTGCACGATGTTGAATTTGATGATGCTTTTGCAAAAACTCGTCAAATGCAATCGAATTCTGAGGTGAAAGTTCAATATGATTACCCATGTTTTCAAAGTTTAGATTTTCAGCACCACCTTCACCCCCATCCTCCACGATCATAGTATGCATGATTACACAACATGTTATCACCTCCCACAAGGTCTTCAGATTCCATTGTTTGGAGGTCCTCAGACAATTGTAAATCGAGTTTAGAGCATCCCAAATACCCTCTCCACACCCTTTCTAGCTTCTTAATTTTTTTTCGCGGGGGTAGCTTCTTAATTTTCGTCTTTGGACAAAGTGAGCTTTTCTCTAACCCACTGGTTGAGAGATGGTCTTGACGAATATCGCCTATGCAGGATAGATGTCGTCAACCAGATAGTAGTCCATGTTGCACTCATGCCGACATCATGCTCCCGGGGCGACAGTGGTGGCGGTAGGGCTCCTCCTTCCGGCGAGCTCCTCCCTTCAGCTACGACGACCTCCTCCCTCCGGCTATGATCTCCTCCTCCCTCTGATGGCGGCCATTTACGATGGTCGTGGAAGTTGTATCGATGGGGTGGGAAGGGGAAGGGGGCGGGGGCAGAGTGGTGTGGTGACGGCGTCGACAGTGTGGAACAGAGGGCATATCAAGTTTTGGGTAGCAGGTGCCGACAGGGGGTTTCTTCTTGCATAGACAGGCGAGCCAGGCCGAGGAAAGAGGGACAATGCGGGCACCTGCTTCGCGTCTGTTGCGTGTTCGCGCAGAGTTAAATGCATCTCAAATTTAGACTGAAAATAGATTTTGATGAATAAAAAACATGAACAACGATCCGTTCCTATTAAACGGTGATTTTTATCACCGACAACCAAGACCGAAGACAGCGAACAAATGAGGCGCCCTCTTGGAGTTGCCCCGATGAGGGCGATTCTGAGGCAGTCAGTGGAGTTCCGGCTGCAGCAATACATCATGGCATGCCGGTGGTGGTGCGCGCAACGATCTATCGTGTTATTTGTATGCGGCCAAACAAAACACGTCCGGATGGCGCCACATGCCGGCCGGCGCCGGCCTTCCCGGAACCGTCGCTGCCGCCTATAGCCTTGCCCACCGCGGTGTGAAAGAGGCCCTCAAACAATTCGCAAAGCTAGCAAGCCCGCCAAGGGAATGGATGGATAAAAAGGAGGAGAAAAGACACGGCAGCATGCAGGAGCCCATGCATGCATGCTTGTCCTGAACTCCTTCCTGATACACACAACCAGAACCACGCCAGTCTCGCGTTTTCTCCAACAGTACGTAGCTACTCCGTACCTCGTCTTCTCCTATTGTAATTCTTTGGGGCTAGTACAATATATGTACGTACTGTCTTTACTGAAGCCAAAGCAGCCGTATGCGCACGCATACGGGTACGGGTACATGTGCTGACTCGTCACCCATCGACATGTACTACGAGAGAGTGAGCAGATGGAGCTGGTCCAATGGAGCTGCCGAGCTAGCTATAGGGACCGTCGCTATACGAGTAGCTCCACTGCGCTGCGTGCTTGTGACGTGCACAAAGGACGACGCAGATGGGCAACCTCCCGAAAAATCGATGAAGCGCGGTGCGGTGCGGTGGGTGGTTGACAAATATCTCCTAGGGTGTGGTCACCCATGGCCATGGCCTGCCCCCCAATGGCTAACGGGAGAGATCACACGGGAAACCGATGCATGCACGTATGCTGTCATGCTGATCACTCCACTCGAAGGGCCGGGGTCGAGTAGATAGATGAGTCGTTAGATGTCTTGCAGGTTTGACATTTCTTTGGAGCAATAAGTGCGTTTGACGTCGATGATCTCAGTTTAGTTTCTTGCGTCCTACGAACCCTCCACACCCGACTCCACTATCCACAGTCTGTTGACTTATCGAGCGACATGGATGTTCCTTCTTCCTTGGTCGGTCTTGTTGTTTTCATCTTTATGGCAAAGCGGGTCTTCTGTTGTAGTACTAGGGTCTAGGGGGGTTGGCATGTGCGCAAAACCGAAACCACGCATGTTCTCGTTTGGACGTCAATTAAGTGGTGGTAGGTGCAGGTAGCTAGGTGGGAATTCAGAGCTCACAAAGATTTAGAGCAACTCCAGCAATGCGTCCTTTTTTAGCGGACGAACGACTTTTCAAGTCAGAACAAAATCGATAAATCCCGTGCGGCCCGTATATTTTTTTTTGAACCGCTATACCTACAGGGTGAGGGAGATAGGGTTGACGTCTCCCATTCCACTTCCTCTTCGCCGCCGCAATCTTATCCCCCTCCGCCGCATCTAACCCCAACTCCGGCGAGTGGTTTAAATGGCAAGAGGAGGAGGAAGCTCCCGCGATGGCCATAGCTGGTCAACATCGGTCAAGCGTGTTCGGAATGACGACGAGGCGGGGTTCTCCTGTGGCCTCGCGCGTCCTTCGGTCGATCCGGCGAGGTCGGTGCAGGCACAGGGCCGTGGTGCGCTCGCCCGTGGCCAGTGCACTGCCTGTTCGGAGTTCGACCACCTCGGTGACCTCCTTTGACCATCGACTTCCGCACTGACGCGACGGGGAACGTGAGGTCTTCGAGGAAAAGGAGGTCGTGGCGGCAGGAAATCCTGGCGCCGCCAAGCGCCTAGAGGTCTCACGGGAGGAGTACGACTTCGCCATGTCCTATGAATTCGGTCTACGACTGCTACTTCCATGACGGCTAGTGAGTGCCCTTTCGATGACTCCTCTTGCGTAGATCCGTCGTTTAGGCTTTATTTTGCAGTCTATCTTTTCAAATTCCGGTCTAGTTCCACCGTGTAATGTAACCGCCAAATATGAAGCTTAGAATATTTTAAATTTGCCGTTCCGGATGATGTTTTTGTTCTGCCGAGTGAGTTTTTATACCACATATCCGTTTTAGGGCGAGCGACATATGTGATTTGCAATACGCGTTTTTTGTGGATCTGCTAGAGTTGCTCTTACGGCTCTAGCGCGTCGTCTTCTATTGGGAAACACGGGGGAACCCAACCTTTAGCCGCCGGTGGCCCCTCCCTCACCTTCGTCCCTACCCCCGTCATCGTCGTCCTAGGCCGTCCGACGGAGAATTGTTGTGGCGGGGTGTTCTTAGTTTTTTTCTTCCTTTTTTTCTTTCACCCTAGCTCCTTCTCTTACCCCAACATCTGATTTGATCTACCAAGACAACCTGATCAAGATCGTGGTGTCGATCCCGAAGTAGAAAAAGACTTTCCATCACAAGATGGGGAAGGCACACGCCCCTCCAGCCGTGGTCGTCCATTGTGACGAAGGGGAGGGGCATGATGCCATATGTAGTTGCCCACATATGTTCCTTATTTGGTATCGTTTTGCGATCATGCCTGAGATCTTTGGCACTTCGCACGAATCACCATAACGAGGTACAAATGACGGCGCCACCATATCGCACTATCCACCTCGTCGGTCAGGAATTTTTACTAGGTGCAAACGGAGGTGGGTATGCTAAGATGGATCGAAGGCCAGAGGTTCTACACACTTATATTGTGTGAGACTTCTTGGTAATGGCGGTGATGTAAGAAGAAGGATAGATGGGATAGAATGAAAGAAGTTTGCGTGTCAGACGATTGGAGTTTTGCAACAATAATCCCGGCGAGTGGGGCGGCGACGCGGGCAGACTTTGTTCCTGGCGATTTCAGTTTCCGGGGTGAAAACCCTAGGTCTTGTACTTGGCAATGTCGGCTTCCTAGTCGTTTCCTTGTTAAAGGCATTGTTTGGAGATTGCACCTTCTCCAGATTGACAACTCATGATCTAACTATGATGGTTGGACCAATCGACAATGTTGTTTCTGCACTATTATCTCCCTGAAGCATCGTTCCTGTAGAGAATTTTTTCAGAGTCTAGGTGTTTCCTCCATTGGTGGTGCTCTTGCGGTTGCGAGCCTCTCTTTGTTTCGATGGGGTCTTCATTTTCCTTTTTCTTCTTCTTTTATTTTTTGGCTGCATCCGTGATGCATAGATTTGTTCTGGATATTATGTCGTTCCAGAGGTTGTGCTTATACCTCCACACCTACATATGAGTTTTCCTTTGAAGGCGGTTAACATGCACTTTGCAAACCTTCACATAAGCCATATGTGTTATAGTACCAAAATATAAACATTAATAATGAACCTGGAAGTATAATAATATTTTTATTGTTGCCTCTACTGCATATTTCCAAAACCCCACTAGACATCTCCAACATCATTAAACGTCGATGCACATGGCAAAACCATCATTAGGTGGAGATACATATATAAACACACAAAGAAATCCCACTCTCCTTTCCAACCAACTTTCTTTTCAAAGTAAGGGGTAACATGAAAATGGTTGTTTGCTTGGACTTTGGGTCATGTGAAGTGGTCGATAAGTCAGTCCTCTCTTATGAGTGCCATGATATCTTGAGAAGCCAAAAAAGAAGTTATACGATGGATTATCTCTTAATATCTCTAGCGATTGATTTGCATGATCCAAAATAAAAAATAAACTAGAAGACATTGGGTAGTTGAAGCCATCTTGTACAAGCTAGACAGTTTGGGGTGGATCATCAAACAAAATTATTGAAAGATGGTATATGTTGCGGGATGAAACACGAAACGATTAGTCAGGGGACTTCTGGCCCCGCAACAAGCTAGATTGTTCGGCAATCGTCCTAAATTTGAGTATTGACTCCCTCTCCTTCCCACCACACCAAATCGTAGTTTTGAAGAGATTTATGAGAATGCTTTATAGAGATTTTCCCCCATTGATATATGCACTCTTCCTCTCTCTTATTACCGAAGCGTTTTGCGATTTGAGAAATTCCTAACCATACCGCCCTTAATCTTGGTACACTTGAAGGTTGGAGACTCCTATGCGGTAGGAGTATTCGATGAGGAATCAATTTGTGATTTACCCCCATGAAGTATGTGAAGGTTCTAAGGCCACCTCAAGGTATTCCACTAACGGTTGAAATCACATTCGTTGTGATATCTGAAGGAGAGTCTTCATGGTGTTCGTTTCCTTTGCTGTAACACTCATCCCGTTGGAGATATGACCTAGAGGTAATCATGGGATGGTGTTATTTCCTTATGTATTCATGAGTTATTTGTATTATCCTTGAACATCATCACTGATATGTTTCAATAAGTTTGTGAGACTATATATTGTATGATGGTTGTTCTAATGGTCCCTAGTTGAAAAGGTTATGCAGACACATATCCTTTGACTAGTATCTGATATGGTCGATGACTATGTTTCGCAAGTCATGGGCGTAGAGATGCTAACCCGATAGTATGGACTCGGTGATGGGATCACTGAGTTGAACATACCCACTTTGAGACACAGCGAGATATTGTCATTTGTTAGTCTCAATACAATGTACATGCCATGTCCTAGACGTGAGGTCCTCGCATGTTCTTCGGATCAGGACTGACTCACTTAGGGTCTATCGAATGTTGCTCCTGTAACTAGGTAGTTATAAAGGTAGCTTTCTAGTGAGTCATGATACATGTTGCGAGACATGGTTGAACAAGATAGGATTTTCCCCTCCAACTTGGAGAGATATTATCTGGACCCTCTTGGGTGATAAGATTTGAAAACCATGGCCATGCGACATGTGCTAAGTGTTTACTCAGTTCAGGAATCTGTATCACACTTCGAGAAGAGAGTTCAAACCACCTACAAGGGTGAAAAGTACTCACCTTGAGGCCAACAACATATATCATGAGGCAAAAGGAATGTTGCATATGACACGTTGCTATGGTTTATTTTATGACTTTGCGCAAATATGTGAGTCGACATGTTCTGCTAGGAGCCGCTACCGACTGGTCGAGTTGAATGTGATCCAAGTCGTTTCCATGTGTGCGTGAACCTACAAGGTGATACTTAAGGGTCAGGAGCCCATACGGATGTGATCCGAGTGAAAACTGGGTGTGGAGTCCGGGTGGGCCTCAAGGGTTGAGCCCATCCCAAACGTCTATATAAGTGGAGGGGCGAGATCCCGAAGGGGTCAGTTCAATTAGCGACCTAGCCACCACTTCCATGTCCAAGTCATGCGAGCGGACCTAGCAGTCCACCGTCCGACGTTCCTCCCTGCACGCGTGAATACCTTGGCGAGGCAAAGCGCCTGCTGTGTTCAGATGAACCATTCAAGGGATCTGTTCGAGGATTCTCCGAGGAAAGTGGAGGAAGAAGAAAGAGGAGCAGGCGGGGTTTGCTGTGTTTCATGTCCTTCGAGGGCACTTATAAATAGCGGGCGCTCTGGCTCGACATCAATGCAGGCCGCACTGGCGGGTCGCACATGCGCTCGGCCGGCATCCAATGCCAGCAACGTGCAAGAATGTGCGAAAACTGCTTCACACAGAGAGGGGTTTTTTATGCAAAGGAATTTTGGGTGGGACCTAGGAATCGGGCGAGGACTTCATGGCGGGTTGGAGTACAGTAAAGCCCTCCTCCCTACAGTTTGAGCTAGATTTACGGGGAAGCGGATATTCGAAACCGGCCCGCGGATGAATACAGTTCTGCGTTATATGGCAAAACAGGTTTGAACAGCCCGATCCAAACGGATACAGGAGGTTTAAGGACCGCCCTAAGTTCATCTCACTAAACATCAATCTTACGTTTGCATATATATACTTGCAGCTGCAGACAGCTAAGCGTGTGCAACATATACACACTAGGCCACTAGCTAGATTTGTGCAGATAACTATTAGTGGGAGGAGTGAGGTTGTGATACTTTACCCTAGAAAAGAAGTTGTCGTGACATAGCACTGCCATGGTAAAAGATCTGTGTAGTGTAGGTACATTTGCATTTAAATGGCATCCATTCTGCTACTGGATGACATGCCTGTGCTCTCTGCAATGTGTAAACCAACCATTTTAAGCAACTTGCACTCTCGACATCAGAAAGTACTGGCGAGCAGACTTAGACCTAACTTGTAAGTGGATGCATGCGTCGATCATGCATGGAAGTAGTATGCCTGGTGAGAGTGCATTCTGAAAGGGGGGTGAGATAAAAATCAAGAAGATCACACTAGGTATGTATAGTACATGTGCATATGATCTTCTAGCTGCTTCATCTCTTTCCCATAAATATGGAGGTGCAATTAGCTGCAAGTTTAGGTAGAGGTTACCCAAAAGCAGCTTGAAAGACGAGGCGCTGGACACCCCCCAACCAGATCCATGCAATTGCAACATAGGTGAAAGAGACATGATATTTGCACTCTGAAAGGAAGCGAATGCACCACTATTAATGGGATGCAGCAGCTAGGCTCCATGCAACTAACAATGACCTACCATGGCCCTAACAATCCTTAAAATGGCATGGAGTGAGGCAAGGACAGCATGCAGACAAAGCAGCAGTGGTAGCACAAAAGGAGTAGTAGTAGAGAAGAATAAAACAAGCTAGACGTGGATCCATGGAGAAATGAGATGGTTACAAGTCATCAGTTAAGCTACTTGACAAAACCAGTATTTAATAGCATGTGGCTTAGCTTAATAAGCATCTAGTCATATGATTCCCAGTTGCTTAGAAATATGATAAAACCATTAATTCTATCCTTTCAAATTACTGAAAGTTCTATGTTTGCCCTGAGTCAAATATCATTAAATTTGATCAAATCTATTAAAAAATATACCAACTTTTATTGGATTCTTTGTACAATATATTTTCATATTCCATAGATTTCATGTTGTGATATTAATATATTTTTCTTTATATACATGACCAAACTTAATTATTATTTTCACTTACGACAACCTAATATTTCAAATATTTTGAAACGGAGGTAGGATAATTTATGATGTGAAGCAATTGAGTACAACATGGGAACAATAGCATATATAATCCTCACCCACATATCCTAGAGGCGATTTGATATTTTGTCACCCGTTACTTTGCGATTTGATGATTTGTCACACCGTGTCTTAATGACGGATGGGCCCGGACCCCACCTGTCATTCTAGGCGGCCAATTATCAAATGAGAAAATAAGGGGTGGCAAAAGATCAAATTTGCCCATATCCTGAGGTGGATACTACTCCTGTCAAGGAGATAACAACAATGATATTACTACTCCCTAAAGGAGAATATGGCCGGTTTGCACAGAACCATGTGTAGCACGTTACGATAAGGCCACTTCCACCGGATAGTTTGTTTATAATAATTAATAAAGTTGCCAGTGCTTCAACAAGGCAGTCAAGCAATATTCCTTCCACGCCCTCATCCCTAGGGGAATGTTTTTGGGGCCCTTCAAAGCTCTCTCCAGCCCCAAGATAGGGCTTCTGGCATGCATGTGACATCCCAGTAAACTAATTAACCAAGGTGATTATCCTCTGGAGAGGCCAGGCCATGCATGCACTCAGACTCAGTAGGAGTACAACAAGGAAATGAGACCAAAATGGGTGGAAGAGAAGAATGATTAAGTGACAACTTTCTGGTGCGGGCAGGTGAACTGGGCTAGTGAATGCCTAACTAGAAACAAAAACAAATGAGTAAAAAGTTGCATTCTTCTTTCTTACCCACTTGACATGAAAGAAAGATGAGAGGGGGGGGGGGGGGGGGGGGCAGAGATAGATAGATAGATGCAAGGAGCATGATGGTGGAAGAGGGGATAGCTTGGCAGTGTACCTTTAGGTTTACAAATATTATGGATGGTACAAATGGCCCTGCTCAAAGGTCCTACAGATGGCCATCATATGATATAATAATTCCATGTGAAGAGAGAGAATTTAAAGTTTCTTTTAGGGAGTGGGATGTTTGTCATACGTACTTATTCCCTTCCGCCCATGCCCTCCAGTTCTCCTACCTAGCTGCTACTACCTCTCTTTCGCTAGTGCTTTTCATGGCTGGAAGATTCTTGGTTTTGGGGCGATGGTGAGACATGACATCTCAGAGCTAGCCTGCTGCAAGAGAAAAGGAGGGCAAGGAGAGGTGACAGATAGAAAGACATACCACAATCTCATATATATAATGCAAGCAGCAAAGTTATACATCATCAGTTCAACTGTAAATAACAATAAAGGACACATATTGCAAGCTCTAAATATCTGTGTTGATCAACTATAGATGACTATATATGTAGTACTATAAACCAATAATAAGGAAAATAACGTAGGAAAACAAAGATTATGGTAGTACTTGTACTCACTGTAACCAAATAATATAAGTACAAAGTTACAAACTTGGAAGTCTCGGTCCCCAAGTGATCTGCTGCATTGCATCTACACACAAATTAAAGCTGAAACGCTAGCTGCTGCATGCATTGTTGTTGTTAACGAAACTGACTGTAGCTCAGTCCTCTCCCCCACTGCTACGAGTCTCCTAAAGTTGGCCCTGCAAACCAAAGAAACCACACCACATGCACCATGTACTAGGTATGTACCCAGGCCTAACTCGATCGAAGCCAGCCTAAAAAGAAGCTTCACACAGGCAGGCTAGCATCCATGGCACGGCACGGATCGACAACAGAGATTAAATGTTGTGTGTTAGAGCTAGCTAGCCCCCAAGTCGACCACCAAATACAAATCAACGGCTAGAAGCCTAGAACGGAAGGAAGAAGAAGAACACCCGAAAGAAAGAAAGAAAGAAAGGAAGATATCAAACACCATGCATGTCCACCAATGCCACCATCTTATTGAACCTCTGTGCCCTATCTCCAGCTGCAACTTGACGATCCGATCGCATGAGCCATGCATGCATGGACGCCGCCGTGCCCGTCGTTGAGGTTACCAAGTGCCGCCGCCGCCGATCATGCCGTTCCAGAACCCCGGGGTGTCGGGCTGCCCGACGGGGGTGCCATTGCCTTGTTGCTCCTTGTTGCCTTGCTCGAACTGATGCCCGCCGCCATCCACGCCGGTGCCAGACCCACCACCGCTCTCGCCACCACCGGCCCCGGAGCTGGCCGTCGGCTTCAAGTCCTCGAACGGGAACAGCATCCTGCCCGCTCTGTCCTGCATCCCTTGCATCCCGGCACTGGAACCGTACCCCGCCGAGGTTGCCCCGCCCACTGGACCGTGCGCGTCCAGCGAGAAGCCGAGCAAGCTCTGCGACTGCGACTGCGGCGGCGGCGCGCGGAACTCCCCGAGCGAGAACCCCGCGGCGCCGTACTCCCCGTGCATCTGCATCGGCACCTGCATCGGCATATAGCAGCCGGTGCTCCGGAGCAGCTCCATCGCGGAGAGCGCGCCGCCGGGCCGGGCGCCATTGTTCGCCATTGGGCCGCCGCCTGGGTTGCACATGCTGCTGCTCTCCAGGCTCGGGAACGACATGTAGTCCGCCTGCGCCTGCATCCCGCCGTGGTGGTGCGGGAAGGCGAGGTTGAGGTCGTGCGCGGCGCCCTCGTGCGCCAGCTTCGGGTTCTTGTTGGGCGCCGCCCCGACCATGGACGAGTTGGCCACGGACGCGGTCGCGGAGGCGGCGGCCGCCGACGCGGACGACGAGGACGAGCGCTTGTTCTTGCGGGAGCCGCCGCCGACAGGGACGTTGCGCAGGGAGCCGCCCTCGGTCCAGTACCGGCGGCAGGTCTTGCAGAAGTAGCGCGGCTGCTGGAGGCTGTAGTTGTTGTAGTAGCAGAACTTGGTGTTGGTGGAGTTGCACCGCGGGCAGTTGATCGCCTTCTCCTTCTGCGGCCTCGGCCGGCGCTCGGTGCTACCAGCCCCAACTCCGGCACCCGCCACCGCCATGGCCGGCGTGGCACCCCTCATGGCGCCCCCAGCGCCAGGCGCCGACGACGGAGCCTGCGCCGGTGGATTCGGATTTGACCCTTGCACCTGCTGGTTCGCGCTTGGCGTCCCCATCAGCATCTCCTCCATGGGCTTCACCAGCCCTAGCCCCTGAGGACACAGAAACACGCATGGCGCAGCACAGGATTAGCCAGAAGGCAGACGATGATCAAACACAACACAACACACACACTAGATGCCAATCCAGCTGCTTGCTAGTAACAGCTAGAGCAAGCAAGAACAAAGTTAGTGAGCAGAAAACAACATGTGGTGGGCATGCAGGGAAGGAAGAAGGGGCCGGGGAGGCTGGGGGGTGGGGGTGGGGGTGTGCCAAGAATCTCCCCGGCGCAACAAAGAACCAAGCGAAAGGATACAAAGGGAGATGAGATTAGAGGCAGGCAGCAAAGGCACAAAGCAGCAGCAGGAGGAGGAGGAAAGCAAAATAAAAGGTGAAAGAGAAACACACCACAGCACCAGAGAGAGCACAAGTTTGCTTGTGCTGCTGCCTGTAGGGTTCGTTGTGGTACTGCCACACATCACCGGGACATGGCTGCTGCTGCTCTCCTCTTTTGATGCGAGCAAGGAGAGAGAGGAAAAGCCATGGGGAGAAAGGAAGGGGGAGGTGAGGGGATAAAAAGGATGATGTAGAGGAAAGGGGGATTAGAAAGAAAGGTGATGGTGTGTGTGTGCGCGCTACTTTCATGGGGATCAAAAGGGGAGGATTAAAGCCGCAGGGGGCTCACCTTAAAGCCTATGGAGAAGAGGGAGCGGTGCTGATTATGTTGCAGATGCATAGATCTACACCACAGAGCATAACATATAAAGCAAGAACAAGGCCCAAGAGAGAGGACACCCACGCCCACACCCACAGAGAGATCATGATCTCATCAAACAAACCAAGAACCATGCCACAGAAGGGAGGGGGATGAACAGCAGCAAGATCAAGGAGAACAAAGCCCAAATTCACACACAGAGAGAAAGAGAGAGATTAGATTTACCTGGGGCCAGTGGGCTGCATCCATTCAAGAGCTCCAAATTGCTTGGCTACCCACAAGCAATTCTTGCTCCGGGATATGACCAGGAGGAAGACGACGACGGCCGGAGGATGAAGAGGAGGAGCTCCTGCCTTGAGCGGAGCGGAGGGGGGAGAGGCCTGTGCTGTGGTTGGGCAGTGAGTGGAATTGTCCTTGCTGCTACCTCTCTCTGCCGCTGCCTCACTCTTCCCACATACGTTTTGCTCAAATAGCTAGGATAGCTAGTAGTGGATTCCCCGGCCTCTTTTTTTTAATATTTCCATATGCCTCTCTCGCTCACTCACAGCTACTACTCCTCCTCCAGCTGCCTGCCCGGAGGAGCAGATCGATGGAATGGGCGTGCTGCGTGCGACTGTGAGTGAGGGGAGGAAGGGGATGAAGAGAGAGAGAGAGAGGAGGAGGAGTTCTTGGCTCTATCGGAGGCCGGAGTCAGTCAGTCAACCGGCCGGGATTCCAATTCGATAGCGGGCGGGCACCAAGGGAGGAGGGGCTGGGAATGGCGGTTTGGGTGGCGGGGCCGGGCTCGCACGTGCGGAGGACGGCGCGGCACGTGCCGGCGACACGGCGTTCTGAATTCCCCGCGGGGTCACTGTTTGGTGCAACCTTTTTTTTCTTCCGAGTTTTCCTTTTCTATTACGCGACACTGCACCTGACTCTTCGTTTTCGGTCTGCAGCATAATTCGTTTCAGCGCGCGCCCAAGCCTAGCTAGCTAAGCTATAGCGCCGACCGGGCTACGCCCAGGTCATGGTCCCTAAAACAAAATTGTACCATCGTGTCGCCTGACCCCAGCTGCTAGTGCAAAAATTTAGCAAATAATATACCCTGGAAAACAAAGAAACAAAGTACGGCTGCTCACATGAATGATTGTATATACTGTATATGACCACTGCATATGTATCGTATGTGTTTCGCAGTAAAAATGCTTGCAAATAGTATGTTTTATGAAAAAATTCATTACCATATATAGCTTCTATATTACTCCCTTCATTTCAATTTATAGTGCGTCCTCGATTTCCGTGCTGCAACTTTGACCGTAAACTTAACCAACGAGACCAATTACGGCGGGAGCAAAAATTATACCAAGGAAAAATTATACCAAGGAAAATTCACCTTTTTATCTTTTCAATGGTATAATTTTTGTTCCCGCCGCAATAGGTCTCGTTGGTCAAATTTATAGTCAAAGTTGCATCTCGTGAAGCGCGGGCGCACTAAATCGAAATAGAGGGAGTACAAAAATGTGTGTTCTATATTCCCCTAACGGAGATACTCCCTCTGTTTCGTAATGTAAGATCATTTTACAAGCTAGTTTAGTTTGCAAAATGATATTATATTATGAATAAAGGAAGTAGCTTCTATGTAAATTAGAAAGTTAAACAAAAGTATATATGCTATGAAACACTCCATAGTGGATCGATTTACCGCGTTAGGAAGTACCACGATGAGATAAAATGCTCAGACATTTCACACACTAGCATCAAACGGACCATAATTTCCCATCACCGATCAAAGCAAGACAATGTTTCTTCACAAGGATCTTTAGAATTCTCTTCTTTAGATTTTAGTCTTCAACTATTGATTTATAGTCCTTGGAAGTTGAAACTCGAAGAGTGATGTTATCTTGACTCTAAATTGTGTGTGGACGAGGCGACACGATGTATGGAGGCGCAGCTCTGGAAGAGACATTTGATGCTTCACAGTGGGGCACGGGAGGTGGCATGCCTAATTGGTGGTGGTCGGTGATGTAGACATGTAGTGGTTAGGATTTTGTAGCGCGACATACAGTGGGGGTGAGCCAGTTGGTTGGCGTTGAGTATACGATTGCGTGTGGAGCTCCGATGACCGGTAGTGCGGCTTTCAGGTGGATCTTGGTGTGGGAGTTGCAGGCCTCGGTGTGCGCCCTTAGAAGAATTTTGTAGAGGCCTCCTACTGTAGTGGCTTGGTATGTAAGGGTGTTGCCCCGACGGTGCGGTGTGGGCCCGAAATTCGCCTCATACTAGTTCCCGCAAATGACCCATACAAATGTGCTTGCGTTCTCGACATCATATCCTTGAGGAGGCCGAGAATTGGTCTTGGATGACAGTGCGGCAACTCTGGAAGGCGAAGTTGCGTTATTGTCTCTGCGGTGAGCAACACTTCAACGGTGGTGGTTTCTTATGTTGGATGTGTAGACGACATGGGATGCGGCGACGGGTGATTCTAGGTACTATTGTCGGTGATGTTACAATGGTGGCTCCTTGGTCCTAAGATGGAGGCCTCAAGATGGCGGTAGGGGTCCTCCCTTTAGGCTTGATTCATGACCTTAGTACCATGTGTGACGTTGTTGAGGCTCCAATTAAAAGATCCACGCTATGAGGTTGTCACCGAAGGTGCTCATGGTTGTCTCTTCTTGTCGGGAATGTGCTATGAAACAAAAAAAATTGTGCACGGACAAGCTAGGATCACTAGCGTGTTACAAGCAGCGATGATCTCACAAACAATTAGAAATAATGAAGCTCGACAGTTCCCATATCTAGGTTATACCTCCCAACCGCGAGAGTTTTTTATAGGAAGATCCATCAATCTAATGTCAAAGTAGGTGACGCCTTAGAGGTATCCACGTGTACATTTCTAGCATTATAACGACACTCGATGGAAGCACAAAGAACAACGATAAGAACTAGAGGGAGAGGAATAGACCAATGCCTTGCCGAACTAGAACTAGTCTATACCGGAGAGAGATAGCACAGGGTAGAAGTGGTCCTCCAACAAGGGGATTGGGGAGCCTTAACGGTGTGCTATACGGGGGCGGACCACACAAGGCCTAGACGACCTGCGAGCTGGCCCACACAAGTCCTAGACGGGCTGCGAGCTGGCCCAAGGAACCTGACGGTGCGCACATCAAAAGGTCTCCACAAGGAGAACGAAACCTTCCTTCCAAAAGGGGGGTTGACTAGGCACACAAGGATAGGACTCCTAGTATTACCATAGTTATAGCTCGTTAGGTTGTGTAACCCTAGGCCTCATCCACCCATATAAAAGGCGAGGCTTGGGAGGTGGAATGGAAAAGGTATGTTGATACGTCCCAAACGGATCTATAATTTCTGCTTGTTCCATACACTTTTATGTGACATTGCTACATGTTTTGCTACACTTTCATATCATTTTACACATATTTGGACTAACCTACTAACTCAGTGCACCAAGTGTCAGTTTATGTCTTTATTTGCAGTGATTTTTCCCAAATTTAAAATGCTCCAAAAATTCCGGAATAATCAGAATAAAAACCACCGTCACAGAAGCTTCCGGAACAACCAAAGAAGTGGCGGAGGGGGGCCACTCTCCTCCCAGGCGGCCAGGTGGCGCGGCCCACCTCCTGGCCGCGCCACTAGGGCACCTGGGAGGTGGGGCCCACCTCTGGTGCCCCCTTCGGCCTATTTTTACCCCTCATCGCAGAAACCCTCAAGGAGAATCCCGCATCGCAAAATACATCTTTGTTCTACCGCCGCCGCACTTCCAAGATCGGGAGCACCATAAGACTCCTTCCCGGCACTTTACCGGAGGGAAGAAGGACCACCGGGAGCTTCTCCACCACCATGGACGCTTCCCGGATGTGTCGTGAGTAGTCTCCCTTGGACCATGGGTCCATGATCAGTAGCTATGTGATGTATTCTCTCCTTGGGAGCTGTCCTACATGATCAAGGCACCTATGTAATTTTCCTGTTGTTGCTATGCGGTGTTTGTTGGGATCCAATGAATTATGATATTATGTTCAGATCGTGATGAATAATGTATTTGTTTTACCTTTTATATTTTGTTCTTGAGTAATTATTGCATGTTCTCCGTTGCTTTTTTATTGGTTTGGCCAAGTAGTAGATAGTAACTCCAAGAGGGAGCGTTATGCATGATTGTGGGTTCATGCCCCCTGATGTCTAGCTTGAGTGACAAACATGAGACTATGGGATGTGTTGTTGCCACCAGGGAGAAAACAACGGTGCTTGTAACCGCGGTTGCAAGGATTGTTTACCTTATGCATAGATTGTTAATGCAATTGTCTGTTGCTTTGAGTTTACACTTTGGGTGAGGCTCGCAACATAATACCAACGAGATGTTCTGGATAGATATCTCAAGGTGGATGATTAGTGAGTAGATGAAGATGGATTTCGCTCTACTTGTGTTGGCGTACAACCCATCCTTTTGAGCCTCTTACTTTCAAGTAGCATAATTAACATTGCGGTGTGTTTATAATTTTGTCAATTGACCAGCTGTAATTTGTTCGACCAACTTAGTTGTTTATCGTCTTTTGGGAGAGAGACATCACTAGTGAACGTCATGGGACCCCGGTCCATATTTCCACCATTGTTTACACCTTCACTTTTATTCCCGTTTTTTGCTTTCAATTGCAATTATCACTACTATCTACCCTTGCGTTTAATCCTTTCTAAAAAGCAAGGACGGAGAGATTGACAACCTCTCTGAACTCGTTGGGAGCAAAGCTATCTGTTTTGTGTGCAGGTCCACGTCAACTTATCTACTTTAGGCAACTTAATATCTGGCGCCGTTGACACCTACTTGCAGAATTCAGAGTCCGCCGGAGACAAACCTTACAACCACCGCGCAAGGGAAATTACTTCTACGCTACATCTCAGCCTTCCACTTGGGGTAGCCAATGAGGAGCACTACTTCAGTTCCATCAAGCGTAATTTCTGGCGCCGTTGCTGGGGACTCCACTCTTCAAGATAGGGGAGTTGCACATTATCTCTTATCGTTGATTTTTAGTCTTGTTAGTTTACTTTATCATTTTTATCCTAGTGTACTTTATCAAAAATCACAAAAAAATGATAAAGGATACTAAGATAAAAATGATAAAGTAAACTAACAAGACTAAAAAACAAAGATAAGAGATAGCGTGCAACTCCCCTATCTTGAAGATTGGAGTCCCCGGCAACGGTGCCAGAAATTGCTTTGATGGCTTCTCACTCCTTGTTGGTTACCCAAAGTGGAAGGTATGAGATGCGGCACAGCAGTAAGTTTCCCTAAGTGAAGATACCAAAGTTTATGTCTCCAGTAGGACTCCAACAACAGCAAGTAGGTGATAAAGGCGCAAGAAATCTAGCACGAGTTGACGTGGACCTGCACACAAACAACAGATAACTTTTCTCCCACTCCAACAACAACAAGTAGGTGACAACGGCGCAAGAAATCTAGCACGAGTTGACGTGGACCTGCACATAAACAACAGATAACTTTGCTCCCAACAAGTACAGAGAGGTTGTCAACCTCTCCGGTCTTGTTGTTTACAAAGGGTCAAACGCAAGAGATAAAATATAGTGATAAATGCAACTAGAAAGTAAAAGCAAGAAGTAAATTGAGGGTGTAAACAGTGGTGGAAATATGGACCGGGGTCCCATGATGTTCACTAGTGACGTCTCTCTCCTAAAAGACGATAAAAGAACTATGCAATTTAAACAAATTACAGCTGGGCAATTGACAGGATTACGAGCGCAAACCAATGCTAACTATGCTACAAAAGAAAGGAAGAGGCTCAAAAGCATGGGCAGTACGCCAAGATAAGTAGACCGAAATCCATCTGCATCTACTACTAATCATCCACCTTGAGATATCTATCCAGAACATCTCGTTGGTATTAAGTTGCGAGCCCCACCCAAAGTGTAAACCCAAAGCAACAAACAACTGCATTAAAAGAACTTTGCGTAAAGTAAACAATCCTTGCAACCGCGGTTACAAGCACCGTTGTTTTCCCCCTTGTGGCTGATACGTCTCAAACGTATCTACTTTTCCAAACACTCTTGCTATTGATTTTCCCTCATTCTTGCATGATTTGGACGAAACTAACCCGGACTAACGTTGTTTTCAGCAGAGCTGTCTGTATGGTTTTATTGTGTGCAGGAAAATGGATTTTAGGTGTCTCAGAAAATTCCAGGAAAAATCACAGAAATCCACGCACCCGAAGGGCCATTGTGCCAGAAGGGGGCCAGAGGGCAGCCATGGGGGGCCCAGGCGCCCTGCTGGCGCGGCCAGGGGTGGGGCCACGCCCTATGGCCGCCTGGGGGCCTCCCCCCTCCTCTGGTGCCGTACCAAGGCCCCTATTTATTCCCGTGACGAAAAAACCCCGAAACATAAGTCGTTTTCCCAATTCTCATCACGGAGCCGCCGCCACCCTCTGTTCTTCTCTGGGAGGGCTAATCTGGAGGCTGTTTTGGTCTCCGGTGAGGGAAGATCATCGCCATCGTCGTCATCATCACCACTCTATCCTCCCTCCATGACTTCTCCATCCATGTGTGAGTAATTCCCTGTTGTAGGCAAAGGGGATGGTAGGTATTGGATGAGTTAGATCATGTAATAGTTTATCAGATTGTTGAGGGCATGTTGCCTATCATCTAGATTGGTGTTTATCATCTTTGCTTCAACTTGTTGCTCTTAATGCTTGTCACTTTGGGCCCGAGTGCCATGATTTCAGATCTGAACACTATGTGTTTGCATGAATATATTTGTGTTCTTGATCCTATCTATGAGTTGTATGCACCCGTTATAGTCCGGAACCGGCGATCCCAAAGGTGACATCTTGGGACACCCCTGGGGATGGACTATAGTTTGAGGATTTCGTGTATCCATTGATTGTTAATGCTTTGTTCTGGTGCTCTTTGACAGGAGCACCTTAATATCCATAAGTTCCTTTTGGCCCCGTTCGTAGCGGGATGGTAGGACAAAAGATGTTGTGCAAGTTCTTATTGCAAGCACGTACAACTACCCATGGGGTACATGCCTGATGTTTGATTTATGCCTAGATGATTATTGCTTTTTTGTGTGCCTTGCCCCAAGTTAAATACGTGATGTATCTTATCCATGCAGCACCCAACCATCCATCTCCCTAGCCTACAGTGTTTTAATTCTGCTGGTTACTAGTTGTTTGCTTTTGCTATTTTTACTGTCGCTATTTCACCACCACTATTACCGTTGCTATTATCACTTCCATATCACAGTTACTATTAATATTTTGTTGCAAGTAAGTGTATCTCAGGTGCGGTGGAATTGGCAACTCCACTGTCAAAGCTTGTGGATATTCTTTTGCTCCCCTTGAGTCGAATCTATAAATTCAGTTATCTTACCCGCGAAGACTATCTCGATCCCCTGCAGTTGTGGGTTATCAAGCCTGTTTTCTAGCACCGTTGCCGGGGAGCATAGATTTATTCACAAGTCTACTTGAAGTATTTTACCTGCTGCAATTTATCTGCTATGGGTAAGAAAGAAGACCTCAAGGTCCTGATCTTACCATCCCGTACAAGAAAAGGTACTGTTCTGAACACTAGTGCTACACTTGATTCACCTTCAGTTATGAGTAAGTTTGCTTCACCTCCACAACATGATGCTTCTACTGAATCCGTTACTATGTCCGATACTTTTGATGATGCTTCTACTACTCTTGATGATATTGCTTCACTTGGTCACGCTCTTGAGAAACAGATCGCTGCTACTGCAAAAAAATCTGGAATTGAAATTCCTGATACTTGCTACCCTTTTGATGGAACTGACAATTATCCTGATTTGAGTAAACTCAAGGAGAGACTCCTTGATGATGATTATATTATACTTGATGATGATTTATGCAAGGAGCTAACAGAGTTTGTCGACTCTGACCCTGATGCTATTAAGAAGCTACTCGAAAAACACTCCCTGAAGAACAAGACCGTTCCTTATCCTACTTTTTCTACGTCTCCTATATGCATCAATGATCCTGATTATAATTTCTATGTTGATCTTTCACTTATATCTATGGTTGAAGCTGACCCTTTTATGGCAGAGAAAATGATGATGCTATCGAACACCCGACCAAACTCACTGAGTTGGGTGGTTTGTTTACTACGGATGAAAAGATATGGAACTTTTAT
This sequence comes from Bromus sterilis, assembly GCA_950022295.1. Taxonomy (NCBI): domain Eukaryota; kingdom Viridiplantae; phylum Streptophyta; class Magnoliopsida; order Poales; family Poaceae; genus Bromus; species Bromus sterilis. The sequence continues at coordinate 17,019,281 of OX465596.1, forward strand.
GTTACTAAACTTCTTCCTCTCTCTTTAAAGGAAGGTGCTAAAGCATGGTTCCATTAGGAGTCCTCAAGCTTAGCTCACTCTTTTGTTGATAAGTACTTTCCTGCTCGTATGCAACATGCTGCTTTACAAAGAATTTATAACTTTAAACAGTTGCAGGATGGGAACCTCCCTAAAGCTTGGGGGAGGTATTGCAGTCTGATCCAGGCTAGACCAGGACATGGAGTCCCTAAAAATGAATTAATTGATATATTTTTATGCTGGTCTAACTGATGAATCCAGATCCTATTTGGACAGTTGTGCTTGTTGTGTTTTCAGGAAAAGAACACCGGATGATGCAGAAGAATTAATGGGCAAGATTGCCAAGAACCACGAAGATTGGTCCGTCCCTGAACCACCTCCACCACCAAAAAAGAGGGGCATGCTTGTTCTAAGCCCCGAAGATATGCAAGAAGCAAAGAAGTCTATTAAAGAGAAGGGTATTAAAACTGAAGACGTGAAGAATCTACCACCTATTGAGAAGTTGTATGAGCCTACCACTCATCCTCCTATGGTAGAGGTACACTCTCTTTTAGATTTCAATGCAAGTGACATCCCTCATGGTAAGCCTCCTGATCAATGTTTAGATGAGCTTGATAATTTTATTATGAAGCAAAATCACTTTAATGAGATGATACAAAGTCAGTTGCATGATAATTCCCTTGCTATCAAAAGTTTGCTTGATGTTCTAGGTAGAACAGTTAGTGATGTTAAATGTCTTGTGAAGCATTTTCATATGGTTCAAACTCAGCTTGATCAAATTTCTAATGTGCAAAAAGATTTGCTTGCTAACAATGCCAAACAGGATATACAGGCCTTCGGGATTAAAACCCGAGGAGGAACTAGCACTCAAGATCCTCTCTATCCAGAAGGGCATCCGAAGAGGATCGAGCAAGATTCTAAAATGCAGGAAGAAGAAATTGTTAGTTCTCCGAAGAAGAAGAAGCACAAAAAGCTGACAATTCCAATTATCCAAATAGTATATCTACCTCCGATGCTGAGACTGAAGACGGTGCTGAGCCTGATAAGGATGGTGAAAAGAATGATCCACCCGAAGTTCGAGAAGAAGAAGCACCCGATAAACGCAAGAAATATACTAGAGAAGACTTCATCGCAAGAAGACATGGGAAGGAAAGAGAACCATGGGTACAGAAATCCATGCCCTTTCCAGGTAAGTCTCTCAAAACTAAAGAAGAAGAGCATTACAATAAGTTTTGCGAGTGGATGAAATCTCTTTTTCTTCAAATTCCTTTGACTGATGCTATTAAGTTACCTCCCTATTCGAGATATATGAAAGATATTGTTACTAATAAAAGAAAAGTTCCTAATGAAGCAATATCTACTATGCTTGCTAACTACTCTTTTAGTGGCAAGATTCCTGAGAAGCTTGGTGATCCAGGTATACCCACCATTCCTTGCTCCATAAAGAATAATTATGTCAAGACTTCTCTATGTGATCTTGGAGCAGGAGTGAGTGTTATGCCTCTCTCTCTTTACCCATGGTTCTCTTTCCTTCCCATGTCTTCTTGCTCTACGTGGCTTTGTTTAGAAAAACTAATACCTACAGATATCTCTCTTCAGATGGCTGACAAGTCAACAGCTGTTCCCATTGGTATTTGTGAGGATGTTCCCGTGGAAGTTGCTAATTGTTTAATCCTTACTGATTTTGTTGTGCTTGACATGCCCGAGGATGGGAGAATGTCTACTATTCTTGGTAGACCTTTTCTTAGCACCGCAGGTGCTATTATTGATTGCAATAAAGGAAAGGTTACTTTTAATGTGGATGATAAAGAACACACGGTGTATTTTCCGAAGAAGATTGACAAAAGGCATGGCCTCACCTCTATAGAGAATATCGAGACCGTGAAGATTGGTGATTGGGATTGTCCTCTACATGTGCACCACAAATACAAAACCATTATGGTGGGGAGAATATCCATTAAAGTAAAGGTACCATGAATGCTTCATAGTAAGTGAAACTTTTTGCTCTATGTATTGCTAGTTTGGTAGTAGGACTTGATCAACCTTGCTATTAGATGAGTTTTATATAAGTAAAAAGTAGAGGTTGTTATGTTTGCATTTCTTTTAGCTTTATCTTTATTGATGTACCAAGTTTATATTTTTTTGAAGCTTCACAACTCTAATCACTGCTCCAAGTTTTCAGAAAGTTTCGCAGCTTTTTGAACTCCAAAATTTTTTCAACAGTGAAGTTTTCAGAAAAAATCCAGAAAAATAAAAATAAAAATTTCCATGCCGGGAGTGACCCAGAGGCACCAGGGGGGCACCAGTGGCCCAGGCGGCCAGCTGGCGCGGCCTGCCCCTGGCCGCGCCCACAGGGCGCCTGGGGCCCACAGGCCCCGCCTCCAGGTATGTCTTCTTCCTCCTTCCTCTCTCTCAAAAAACACGAGTTCTGCTCCAGTTCTTGCGTTCTTGCTGTTCTTGGAGGCGATTTTTGATCTCTCTCTACAACCCACCATTTGAGCTGAGATTTTGGGCAAATACTCCCTGGTATGTAACTCCTTCACCCCTCCAATTAGATTTTTGATTGGTGGCTTCATTAGTGAGTACTTAGTAGCTCTAGGTGCTGTTCATATGAGCTTGCATGCATGTGTAGAAATTTATTTTCCAAGTTTTGATGCAAGTTTATGCCTCAGGTAAGTGAGTAGAGTAGTTTGCCTCAACTCACTTTGTTTAAATCCTTGTTTTGTGAATTGTCAAAAATTTCAGAAATGAGTTTCTTTGGAAAAGCAAAGGGGTGGCTTGGGAAGAAGAAGCCCGAGCGCTCCGATCGAGTTACTAGAGTTGCAGCTTCACCCTCAGCAGTTAGGGTGAGCTACAATGAAGATCATGTGCCCCTGGAGTTGTTGGAAGACACAAGTCCAACATGCACAATGATGTATTTGTGCGATGATTTTCTTACAACTGCAGGAATTAAGGAGGAATTTTATGGCCTTTGTGCCAATGCAGGTTTGACACGGCTAGCTTTATGCTCTGTGGTACAATACAAGAAACTCACCTCCTGCTTTGTTGACACTTTTTTTTATAATCATGATGCTGGAACCGTCGAGTTCAAACTTTATAATGATCTCATAACCATGTCTTTGGCACAGTTTTGTGATATAATAGGTGTGTCGAACGTTTGTCAGACAACGAAGATGAGCACGCAGCCTTCCGAGTTGAGGACCCTCTTCAACTCCCTTTGTTGCCAGACGGAAACCGACATTCGGCGTATGAAGATTTCCAGCATTCAGTTTCCACACCTCAGGTATTTTGCGTATTTTGTTGCTAGAGGGGTGTTAGCTCGTGACAACACGAGCAATGGTTCTGCACCAGATTTCGCTATTTATGCGAACACCCTCTCCGATAAGAATGATTTTAATGTGGGTGCCTTAATTGCTCGACGTCTTGTTACGAACAGTAACAAAGGCGATTTATATGGTGGCGTTTACGCCACGCTTATCCTTGAGTCTCTTGAGCGCACCCCGCATCATGATGATGTTCCCTTTTCGTACACAAGTCTTGATCTTGTGGCTATGAAGAGGCATAAGTTTGTTACCATGACCTCCCAGTTTGGTAACCTTGATTATATTTTGAGGTTTGAAAGGACCATTACTCGTGAGATCCGTCTACCTGCACCACTTTTGTTTGATAACACTCGTAGGAACGGATGGTCCTTCAACGAGATACCTTCACCGAGCATGGCGAGGGATCTTCTTCCGTTTGGAGCGCAGGGCCTTCCTCATGGGAGAACCCGAGGACTTCGGTGTACGCACCGGAGGGCTCATACGACTCCAGGACTTACCATTACCCCGGAGCAGGAGGCTCCTGGGGGCAGTAGCTGCTGCCAACTTAGGCCAAAAGCCTAAGCTTGGGGGGGGGTACGTGCCTTTCTCACCTTTCCATTGTATTATCCGTTTTTATTTTGTTCGCTTTGATCTTTTCGAAGTTTTTGCCCGTTCTTCTTTGTTCTTTTATTTTGCAAAAACAACAAAAAGATTTCTCTTTTCTTTTTCTTTCGCTAAATATTTGAAAAATCCAAAAAGATTTATTTTCTCTCTTTAGTTTGCTTTGTTGCAGAGTTCAGCTCGAGTCCGTGATGGCATTTGCACTTGATTATATATTTCCTACGTTCAACCGTGCAAGTGACAAGGCAGTAATGACGAAGATCGACGAAAGGGATGCAACAAGGAAAACCGGTATGAACTCTTCTTGTTTCTACTTTTGTACATATGCTTGTACTTATGATTTAGAGACCAGCTTGTAGCGACATAGTGCTATGTTTACAATGCTTTCCGAGTGTTTATGCTTTCCTTGTGGCTAATCTCAAATAGCTAGAGTACATAATGTGTTGTTGAAATGATTTACATGCATTGCATTGTTCATAGTTTGGCATACTGAAGTGTTATTTCCCTTTGGAGAATTTTTAGATTGACTTGGCACATGCTTACACATGTTTATGACTGAAAAGTCTACTATGCCTTGCTGATCTTTGAATTTCAGAATAGTCATATCATTTTCATGCTCAATTCAATGTTACTTTGTCGCTCTGCATGATTATGACTGTTATTGCTCTCTAGTTGGTCGCTTCCCAGTCTTTTGCTAGCCTTCGCTCGCACTAAGCGGATTTCTGCTTGTGCATCCAAAATCCTTGAAACCAGTTATTCCATATGAGTCCACCATACCTTCCTATGTGGTATTTACCGGCCATCCTAACGAGGACTTTCTTGTACCATCTCGAAATTATTCAAAAAACACTCCTGTGTTGTGCCTCTGCTTTAGATCATGAGGAAGTAGTAGGTGATTCATGACCGTCTTATGTTAGACATGTTTTATTCCGGGATTGCATGTCTAATCTGCAAACCCCTAATACGAGGAGGGACTGGCATGAGTGCGCCCAGCTCACAAAAGATAATCACAACCAACAAATCATCCTTCACGCTTTGTTTATGAGAAATTAGAATACTTTGGTAGTGATAAACAAAGGAGATTTAGGGGATGTGATCGTCCCCATCTTGGGACTCGTTCCTCGAAACATGTCTAGCGTAAGAGGTGATTGAGTTGTCTACTAGCATTCGTTGACGAATCATGCACCTCCGAAAACACTTTTTTTATCTCTGTTTTCAAAACCAAGAGCTCTGGTACAAGTTTAGTATTTGCTTCCAGCCACGGGTTTTCAACCTTTCCATCAAACTCCACGGTTCGAGAGTCTCCACCTTCTTTTTTCAAAGCACCAACTAGGAGAGCATAATTTTCATTCTGAGTGTAATGTGCATTGTCCCAAAGTACTACATTGTATTCTGCATGATTGTGATATTACTTATTCTGAAGTTCTTAGTTCTAGTCTCCTTTAAAACTCCGGAGGAGTTTCTGCATTTATGTTTTGCTTCACTCATGGAGGCTAGCGAAATACCACTCTAGTATGTTCAAGCTTTGTGCATTGTAATCTAGTCTTGATTTTCAGTAGCATATTATTTACTTTCAGTTGTTTGTGATTGTTCACATGAAAGAAGGTTTGCATCGTCCATTGTCCTTATAGCACTTTTTCAATACCTTCTAGACTGTTTTCATAGTACTTGCTTATATACATTTAATGAAGCAAAAGAGTTTGTCAAAGTTTTCTTTGTCGCGTTCAGTTCGTTGAACTGAATTGCTTGAGGACAAGCAATATGCTAAGCTTGGGGGAGTTGATACGTCTCAAATGTATCTACTTTTCCAAACACTTTTGCTATTGATTTGCCCTCATTCTTGCATGATTTGGACGAAACGAACCCGGACTAACGCTATTTTCAGCAGAGCTGTCTGTATGGTTTTATTGTGTGCAGGAAAATGGATTTTTAGGTGTCTCAGAAAATTCCAGGAAAAATCACAGAAAATCCACACACCCGAAGGGCCATTGTGCCAGAAGGGGGGGCAGAGGGCAGCCAGGGGGGCCCCAGGTGCCCTGCTGGCGCGGTCAGGGGTGGGGCCGCGCCCTCTGGACGCCTGGGGGCCTCCCCCCTCCTCTGGTGCACTACCGATGCCCCTATTTATTACCGTGACGGAAAAACCCCGAAACAAAAGTCGTTTTCCCAATTCTCGTCGCGGAGCCGCCGCCACCCTCTGTTCTTCTCCAGGAGGGCTAATCTGGAGGCTGTTTTGCCCTCCGGTGAGGGGAGATCATCGCCATCGTCGTCATCATCACCACTCCATCCTCCCTCCATGACTTCTCCATCCATGAGTAATTCCCCGCTGTAGGCAAAAGGGGATGCATGGTAGGGATTGGATGAGTTAGATCATGTAATAGTTTATCAGATTGTTGGGGGCATGTTTCCTATCATCTAGATTGGTGTTTATCATCTTTGCTTCAACTTGTTGATCTTAATGCTTGTCACTTTGGGCCTGAGTGCCATGATTTCAGATCTGAACACTGTGTGTTTGCATGAATATATTTGTGTTCTTGATCCTATCTATGAGTTGTATGCACCTGTTATAGTCCGGAACCGGCGGTACCAAAGGTGACAGCTTGGGACACCAAAGGGGATGGACTATAGTTTGAGGATTTCATGTATCCATTGATTGTTAATGCTTTGTTCCGGTGCTCTTTGACAGGAGCACCTTAATCTCCATAAGTTCCTTTTGGCCCCGTTCGTAGCGGGATGGTAGGACAAAAGATGTTGTGCAAGTTCTTATTGCAAGCACGTACAACTACCCATGGGGTACATGCCTGATGTTTGATTTATGCCTAGATGATTATTGCTTTTCTGTGTGCCTTGCCCCAAGTTAAATACATGATGTATATTATCCATGCAGCGCCCAACCATCCATCTCCCTAGCCTACAGTGTTTTAATTCTGCTGGTTACTACTTGTTTGCTTTTGCTATTTTTACTGTCGCTATTTCACCACCACTATTACCGTTGCTATCATCACTTCCATATCACAGTTACTATTAATATCTTGTTGCAAGTAAGTGTATCTCAGGTGCGGTGGAATTGACAACTCCACTGTCAAAGCTTGTGGATATTCTTTGGCTCCCCTTGAGTCGAATCTATAAATTGGGTTATCTTGCCCGCGAAGACTATCTCGATCCCCCGCAGTTGTGGGTTATCAGTGGCAACAGCACACCCCCTAGTCACCAGGGGCATGAACCACAATCAAGCATAACGCTCCCTCTTGGAGTCACTACCTACTACTTGGCCAAAGCAGTAAACAACAACGGAGAACATGCAAGAATTACTCAAGAACACAAATATAAAAGAGAAGAACCAAATATATTACTCATCACAATATGAACATAGTCTCATAATCCATCAGATCCCAGCAAACTCAACATAGCAACAACAGAAAGAATTACGTATGTGCCTTGATCATGTAGGGAAGCTCACAAGGTCTAATCCATGAAGAACAAAGAGGGGAGGAGAACATCACATAGCTACTGATCATGGACCCATGGTCCAAGGTGGACTACTCACAGATCATCCGAGAAGCGTCCATGGTGTTGAAGAAGCCCCTGGAGGTCAACCCTCCCTCCGGCAGGGTGCCGGGAAGAGGTCTTCTCGTGCTCCCGATCTTAGAAGCACGGCGGCGGAGGAACAGAGGCGCGATCGCGAAAAAGGGTTCTGTCTTCGACGGTTTCGGGGGAAGGAAATATATAGGCGAAGGGGGTTAGCTGGGGGGCCACCAGGGAGTGCAGGCGCCCCCTGGCGTGACCTAGGGTGGGGCCACGCCCCCTGGCCGCCTAGGCACAGGGTGGCCCCCCTCTGCTCTCCTTCGGGGCTCTGAAAGGTTCCCGTACGCTGATTTTTTATTGTATTTTTCCGGAATTTTTGGAGCACTTTTAATACGGGGGAAATCTGAAATAGAAAAACAGCAGAAAACAGGAACTGGCACTGGGGTGCACTGAGTTAATAGGTTAGTCCAAATATGATCAAAAGTGTATGAAAGTGTATCAAAAGCATAGCAATATCACACAAAACATGCATGGAGCAAGCATAAATTATAGATATGTTTGGAACGTATCAACATCCCCAAGCTTAATTCCTGCTCGTCCTCGAGTAGGTAAATGATAACAAGCATAATTTGTGTGGTGACATGCTACCAACCATATAAGAACTTTTAAGTAAAGCAATCAAGTCATGTAATTCAATTCAAGTCATAGCAGGCAAGAGTCTATATTAGCATTGAAACAAGCAACATAAGAACATAAAGGTGCAAGAGCTCTCGTTGTCCGTGACTCGGATGTCTCCAAATGGTGTTTGCGTGCAAGAAGTGAGGGATGGGAATACGAGAGAGAAAAATATTTATTTGTTGAGAACTGTAACACCCTCAGTGTCTGTAACAGTAATCACTTTGACTGTTGACTATTACTGTTGCTAATCCTGGTTGCTAATCATGCCTTGATCAAACTTTGCCTTTTATCATATTAAAACCATGATGGTTGATATTCAAAACCATATTCCCAATGCACATTGATCACTTGGAATCAAATGAAGTCCAGAACACCTTTTGATTGATAATAAAAACAATGTTGTGAATGAAAGTTCATCCAAAAATTACGAAACTAATTTTGTTAAATGCATAAAAATGATAGAACCATGTTAGACTAACCTTGGAATTTTTTTGGTCCATAGATAAATGCAAACAATTAAAACAGTAGCTCAGAAAGTCCATTTTAACCAATTATAATCTACTTAAAATATCCAGTAAATTTATAAATGCACCAAACTTTTCGTATCACCTACAGAGGATATAAACTTATTTTAGAAACCACTAGCACATTTTAAAAAATTACAGAGACAATAAAACAAATTAATTAGAGAAAAAATAGAAAGAAAACAAAAGTGAAAACAAAATAAAATAAAACCCCTATCTCGCGCCCAGGTGCAAAGCCCACCCAGGTCCACCCCTTCCCAACTGATAACCCACAACTGCAGGGGATCGAGATAGTCTTTGCGGGTAAGATAACCCAATTTATTGATTCGACTCAAGGGGAGCCAAAGAATATCCACAAGCTTTAACAGTGGAGTTGTCAGTTCCACCGCACCTAAGATACACTTACTTGCAACAAGATATTAATAGCAAATGCGATAATAGTAGTAGTGACGATAGCAACAGTAATAGTAACAGCAAAAGTAAACAACTAGTAACCAGCAGAATTGAAACATTGTAGGCTAGGGAGATGGATGGTTGGGCGCTGCATGGATAAGACACATCATGTAATCAACTTGGGGCAAGGCACACAGAAAATCAAAGATCATCTAGGCATAAATCAAACATCAGGCATGAATCCCACAGGTAGTTGTACGTGCTTGCAATAAGAACTTGCACAACATCTTTTGTCGTACCATCCGGCTACGAACGGGGCCAAAAGGAACTTATGGATATTAAGGTGCTCCTGTCAAAGAGCACCGGAACAAAGCATTAACAATCAATGGATACACGGAATCCCCAAATTATAGTCCATCCCCTTTGGTGTCCCAAGCTGTCACCTTTGGGATCGCCGGTTCCGGACCATAACAGGTGCAAACAACTCATAGATAGGATCAAGAACACAAATATATTCATGAAAACATAAAGGGTTCAGATCTGAAACCGTGGCACTCGGGCCCAAAGTGACAAGCATTAAGAACAACAAGTTGAAGAAAAGATGATAAACACCAATCTAGATGATAGGCAACATGCCCCCAACAATCTGATAAACTATTACATGATATAACTCATCCAATCCCTACCATCCCCTTTGCCTACAACAGAGAATTACTCACACATGGATGGATAAGTCATGGAGGGAGGATGGAGTGGTGATGGCGATGACGATGGCGATGACGTCCCCTCTCCGGAGGCCAAAACAACCTCCAGATTAGCCCTCCCGGAGAAGAACAGAGGGTGGCGGCGGCTCCACGACGAGAATTGGGAAAACGACTTCTGTTTTGGGGTTTTCGCGTCACGGGAATAAATAGGAGCATCGGTAGGGTACCTGACGGGGATCAACCCCGGCAAATCCCATGGTCAGGGACCCTGGGTTAGTCATGAGAGGCACAGGTTGGACGATAGCTCGTCGGCAAACAGGAGGACACGTTCCTGCTCGATATTATTGATGAGGGAGATGCGATTACAATGGATGCCAAGGCTTGAGCGCTCAAGGCTAGGGTTACAGATGATATTGGATGCCTTTAACGTCTCCCCTCCTAGCCCTTATATACTGGGCTAGGTCCCGGGGAGTTCATCTACGTTTACAGGTAAGCCTTTCCTAACCCTAGCTTGCTCCGTACGACAGGTCTTCGCACCTTCCTTGTGAGTCGCAGACTTCTATGTCGGTGCCAATTAGCGGGCCAAGGCGGGTCCAGGCGGGTCTTCATGGGCCTTCTATCTTCAGGGACACCGGGTAGGCCTATCCTTAGGAGTCGTGGGGTCACCCCCTCGTCAGCAGCCCCGAGTGCCTGGGGGACTCGAAGAGTCGCGTAGGGACTCGAGTACATCCATTTGTTGGTCGTTTGTATACGCGGTACAACCGCGGGTCGCTAGCAGTCTGGTGGCCATGACAAAACCTGTTTCGAGGGATGCTAAGCTGAAAGGGCCCAAGGAGTCGACTAGTCGAGCCTTGGCGAATTGCGCTAGTGGCAAATACCGCAGTAGCCCAATCAAACCCACGTCCCTCGACGTGAGCTTGGAACACTGGTTTCGAGCAAAAGTCCTGCAGCTTCAGGTCTTACGGTGTTCATTTGCCGCCAGTAATGTGCATAGCCTAAGGCGCGTCCGCCCGGATTTTTCTATCATGCACAGCGCATGGAAAAGGTTGGGAGTGAAATTGCTCTTCGGCAAGTCTCAGCCCGGCCGAACTTTGCAGCGGGGTCTTACCTACACGCTAATCTTGCATGGCATCTGGGCACAGTGTATCGTGTTCCAGGAATGTGTGTTTTTGAGGTGCGGAGCCTAATAGTATTGCACCCGCTTGGAACAAAACATCAAGCGAGCTGTTCACTCATTCACCCGCGGAGCTTGTTTCGAGTGCTCAGGCGGGGGGTTTTTCGCGAGTGGTCACTCGAATGCCGTTTCGGCTCTTGAGGTGAGGGAGCACCCGAGAATCTTAGCGCCGTATGATCTTGGCGAATGCATGTTTGTCTTGTGTCGGGTTGAGGGAGCACCCGAGACTCTCGTGAGTGCGAGTGGTCACTCGAGCACATTGCTGATTTTTAGGCGGCTGCTCACCTGAGGCTCGGTTTTGAGCGGGTACGCTCCCGATGGGAGTTTAAATATATTTGAAAAAATGTGTTTGAGAAATCATTCTTGATGTCTGTTGGTATTTTTCGCCGCTTGTCAGGATAACGATGCCTCTGTTTGATGGCTGTCAGGGATGCTCCGCTAGTGAACCATCACGTCTTCATGACCGGTCATAATGATGACCGCTGTGGCGTGCAGCAGGCGCTGGTTGAGTTTCCGATACGCGCGTGAATTAACGCGTCTCACGCACAGTGCGTCCCGCGGGAAAGCATCTTGGTCTTGGAATCAGAGACGTCTGCGACCTTTGGTCTTTGAATTGCTGCCGTCGTCTTGGGTTCTCTGTGCTGGGATTTTTTTGTTCTATAAATAAGCCTTTCTCTTCCACAGCGTTTCGCCTCTATCCAGCTTGCTGCTTTCCCTCTTCCTTCTTTTCTTCTTCCTCTGATGGTTCCCAGGCGAGGTGTTGGCCGTGGCCGTGTTCGTCGTGGCCGTGGTGGCCGTACACCACGCTCATGCCGCGGTGGTCGCTATGGTAGGGCTCCGATGCCTTCCTCCTCTCCCTTGGAGGAGGGATTCTGGCGCTATGATTTTCTTTTACGCGTTCGTGGCCAGAGTGCCAATCGCGTTCTTCTTCCCTCTGCTTTTTCCGCCATTGTCTCTGAACGTGGCTTAGATGGCTTGCTTCTGCATCTTCAAGGGATTTGTCGATCTCCCTCTTATGTTGACTTGGAGGTTGATAGCTCCCGCTTGATTTTTCTTTGCTCTGGTTGGAGTTTGTTTGCTCGGCGATTGAATTTGCGAGATGGCGATATGCTCGGCTGACGTTTTGACGGCGAAAGTACTGTCACTGTCCGCGCGTTCGACCCGAGCGGCAACAACATGGATCCGCATTGGCCGGAGTCGAGCGCTACTGCTCCACAAGGTCGAGGAGTCCTACGCCTGCATCTTCTACCGCTCCGTCTTCTGGTGACTCCTGAGGTGGTGATGCCGTCTCCATCAGCTCCGAAGAGGACATCGACATTAAGCCGTCGATCTAGCGGGCGCGCCAAGCGACCTTGTAGAACTGGAGGCGGCCTCATCTTCGCCGGCAAATCGGAAAAGAAGCTGTGCTGCCGGAGAAGAAGCCGTGCAGCTGCAGCTGGAGAAGAAGCTGGTGGAGCAGGAGAAGAAGCTGGTGGAGCATCGACAAATAAGTCGAGCTTCACCCTTTTGTTATGTCATTGACATCCTCTGCTAGCTTCATTTTCCTTTGTCTATGGTGATGCCCTTGTAGTAGAGTCGATTACCTCTCATGGGCACACATGTAGAAGTCGTAATTCCTTGGGTAATCCCCTCTTGTAACAGGAGCTGCCTTCTATCCAAATGTAGTTGAGTCCTTTTATACCTTTATGGTTGAGTTCAAGCTGTGATTGAGATTTTGCAATAAACTGTGTTTTTGACTCATGTGACGCACTGTCTTCGACTCCTTCTGAAGGCGCAGAATGTCTTCGATTCCATCTGATAGCGCGAAATGTCTTCGACTCCAGCTGATAGTGTGAAATGTCTTCGACTCTAGCTGATAGCGTGAAATGTCTTCGACTCCTCCCATGATGTACTGACTTTAACTTTATAGTGTGTTCTATCGGGTGCGCGGCAGCGCTCCCGATGGGAGTAGCCCCCGAGGCTACGTTTGAGTTCTAGAGTCAAACGTAGGCTTAAAACTTTGTGTATTTCCTCGCGGTTCAACTCTGGAGTAGTCCCCGAGTTTTGGTTGTTTGTCGTCCGGGTGAAGATTTGAAGATTGCTAACTTGGTGTTTTTGAACTTGACCGTAGCATGTCTCGGGGAATGCTTATGCCTGAGCCCCCGAGTTTTTAAGGTGAGCTCGCGTAGGTGGTGATAGCGTCTTCTAGGGGGGATTTTATGCTTAAGCCCCCGAGTGCTTTGGTGAAGATCGCTTAAGTGGCGATAGCGTCTCTCGGGGGGATTTTATGCTTAAGCCCCCGAGTGATTTACTTGAGTGGCGATAGCGTCTCGGGGGGATTTTTATGTTGAAGCCCCCCGAGTGCTTTGGTTAAGATCGCGTAGGCGATAGCGTCTCTCGGGGGGATTTTATGCTTAAGCCCCCGAGTGCTTTGGTTAAGATCGCGTAGGCGATAGCGTCTCTCGGGGGGATTATATGCTTAAGACCCCGAGTGCTTTGGTTAAGATCGTGTAGGCGATGGCGTCTCTCGGGGGGATTTTATGCTTAAGCCCCCGAGTGCTTTGGTTAAGATCGCGTAGGCGATAGCGTCTCTCGGGGGGATTTTATTCTTAAGCCCCCGAGTGCTTTGGTTAAAATCGCGTAGGCGATAGCGTCTCTCGGGGGGATTTTATTTTTAAGCCCCCGAGTGCTTTGGTTAAGATCGCGTAGGCGATGATGGCGTCTCTCGGGGGAAGTGTGTGGTCGAGCCCCCGAGTGCTTTGGTTAAGATCGCGTAGGCGATGCTGGCGTCTCTCGGGGGGAGTGTGTGCTCGAGCCCCCGAGTGCTTTGAGATGGCAGTATTTGGGCAACATTTATTTTATTGCGGTCGAGCGGCTACATGAGTTGCCAGTCATGTCTGACCGATGGGGACTATGGATAGAACAGTCGCATGTTTGCTACGTTCCATGGGTTACCCACGTCCTCGTCTGTCTTCGAGTTCTTCAGCCTGTAGGCGCCACCTCCAATGACTTCTGAGACTATAAATGGTCCTTCCCATTGGGGGGCAAGTTTGTGGACCTTCTCTTGTATCAACCGTAGGACTAGGTCACCTTTGTTGAAGGTTCTAGTGCGCAAGTGACTGCTTTGGTAGGTACGTAGCTTGTCCTGGTACCCCTCTGATTTTGCCAGGGCTGTATCTCTTGCTTCGTCAGCTGTATCTTTGTCATCTTGTAATGCTTCTTCTGCATCTTCTTCTTCGTACCCGGTGACCCGAGGTGCTCCGAACTTGAGGTCATGTGGTAGTACTGCCTCTGCACCGTACACCATGAAGAAGGGTGTGTACTGGGTCGCGGTGTTTGGTGTGGTTCATAGGCTCCATAGTACCGCGGGGAGTTCTTCTACCCAGTTGCCGGCGGCTTGCTCGAGTGGTGCGAGGAGCCGCTTCTTGATTCTTCCGCATACAAGGCCGTTTTCTTTTTCCACTTGGCCGTTGGACTGCGGGTGCGCGACTGATGCATAATTGATTTTGATGCCCAGTTCTTCGCAAAAGTTCTGGAATTCTGCGGCTGTGAAGTTCGTGTCGTTGTCCGTGATGATGTTGTGTGGCACTCCGAACCTGAAGATGATCGATTTGATGAAGTTGACATCCGTGAGGGCTGTGGAGCTGGTGATGGGCACTGCTTCGATCCATTTGGTGAACTTGTCGACTGCGACAAGCAGGTGTGTCCTTCCGCCCTTTGACGATTTCTTGAGTGGGCCCACCATGTCGAGCCACCACGTGGCGAACGGTCAGGATAGTGGTATGGTCTTGAGCTTTGAGGCGGGAGCGTGTGGCCTGTTGGCGAATTTCTGGCAGGCGACACAACGTCGCACGATTTCCTCTGCGTTTTTCATGGCTGTGGGCCAATAGAACCCGGCTCGTAATGCTTTGTACACGAGTACTCGACTGCTGGCATGGTGCCCGCAGGTGCCTTCGTGGATTTCGAGCAGTAGGGCTTTGCCGTCATCTTCGTCGATGCACCTTTGGAGTATCTGGGTGATGCTGTGTTTGTATAGCTGTTTGTTGATCATCATGAAAGCCTTGGATCGTCGGATGATGCGTCGTGCTTCGGCCACGTCTTGCGGTAGCGTACCTTCGATTAAGAATCGGAGGAACGGTTTTTCCCAGACAGGTCCTTCGAGCTCTGTTGGAGTTGTGCTGTTGGGGGTGCTGGTGCTTGTGCCTTCTGATGGGCTTGCTGCTGCCACCTGCGCCAGGTGTGTTGTGTCCTCGCCGTCCACGACTGCTTCAGGTGTTGCTGCCTGTACCTTGATGGATCTCTGGCTGATGCTTTTGAGAAAAACGCCGGGTGGTACTGGTCCTCGGGTCGAACCAATGTTCGCGAGTTCATCAACTTCTGTGTTGTTGGCCCTGATGATGTAGTTGAGCTCGCAACCGTCGAAACTTCCTTCGAGTGCGTTGTAGAGCTTCTGGTAGGCCGCCATGTTGTCGGCTATTGCGTCGCAGTTTCTCATCGTCTGCTGGACGACGATATTGGAGTCCCCGTAGATTATGAGGTGAGTGGCGCTGCACGTTTTGGCCATGCGCATGCCATGGAGGACTGCCTCGTATTCTGCTTCGTTATTGGAGGCGTGACTGAAGTTGATCTGGAAGACATATTTTAGCTTTGTTCCTTTGGGGGAGATGAGCACAACTCCTGCCCCGGCTCCTTGTTGTCTCTTGGACCCGTCGAAGAACATTGACCATGAACTTGATAGGTCTGGGGGGCCTGGTGTCTGAACCTCCGTCCACTCGACCAGGAAATCTGGGAGTACTTGGGATTTGATGGCTGTTGGGTGCTTGAACAGCAGGTCCCATGGGCTGAGCTCAATGTTCCACTCGGCGACTCGTCCAGTCGCTCCAGGATTGTTGAGTATGTCAGCGAGTGGTGCGCTGCTCACGATTGTGATAGGGTGCTCGTCGAAGTAGTGGGACACCTTTCTTGAGGTCATGATGACGGCCAGTAGTAGCTTTTGATAATGCGGGTACCGCTGCTGGGATTTGGTCAGGAGCATGCTGAGGTAGTAGATTGGTCTCTGGATGCTCTGGACCTTGCCTTCTTCTGTGCGTTCGACAACGAGCGTTGTGCTTACTACATTGTTACGTGCTGCCACGTAGAGGTATAGCTTCTCTCATTCCTTGGGTACCGCCAGGATTGGTGGGGTCGAGAGTATCTTTTTCAGGTCCACGAATGCTTGGCGGGCTTCCTCCGTCCACTCGAATTTCTCTCCTTTCCCGAGCAGCTGATAGAAAGGCAGCGTGCGTTCTCCCAGCCTGCTGATGATGCGGCTTAGGGCTGCGAGTTTTCCAGTGAGCTGCTGTATTCCTTTGACGTCGGTTGGTTCTTGCATTCGGGTGATGGCTTGGACTTTATCAGGGTTTGCCTCGATTCCTTGGGCAGAGACCATATAGCCGAGCAGCTTCCCCGCCGGTACGCCGAATGCACACTTCTTTGGGTTGAGTTTGATTCTGTATTTTTTGAGCGCTGCGAAGGTTTCGCGCAGGTAGTTGAGTAGTGTGTCTGCTTTGTAGGTCTTGATGACGATGTCGTCTACATATACTTGCACATTCCTTCCAATTTGCTCTTTCAGGCAGGCCTGCATCATTCGCTGGTATGGGGCACCTGCGTTCTTGAGCCCGAAGGGCATGGTCCTGTAGCAGAATACGCAATAGGGGGTGATGAACGATGTGTGCTCTTCGTCTTCTTCCTTCATCCTGATCTGGTTGTATCCTGAGTAGGCATCAAGAAAGTAAAGTAGATCGCAACCTGCTGTCGAGTCGATTATCTGATCGATTCTAGGCAGGGGGAAGTGGTCCTTCGGGCAATGCTTGTTGATTGGTCCGTAGTCGACACACATGTGCAACACGGTCGTGTCTTTCTTGGGCACCAGTGATACGTCTCAAACGTATCTACTTTTCCAAACACTTTTGCTATTGTTTTGCCCTCATTCTTGCATGATTTGGACAAAACTAACCCAGACTAACGCTGTTTTCAGCAGAGCTGCCTTTATGGTTTTATTGTGTGCAGGAAAATGGATTTTTAGATGTTCCAGAAAATTCCCAGAAAATTACCAGAAAATCCACGCACCCGAAGGAGCCAGAAGCAAGAAGTGGGACCAGAGGGGAGCCCCAGGCGCCCCCCTGGCGCGGCCAGGGGTGGGGCCGCGCCCTCTGGCCGCCTGGGCGCCTCCCCCCTCCTCTGGTGCCCTACCGAGACTCCCATTTATCCCCGTGACGAGAAAACCCCAGAGCAGAAGTCGTTTTCCCAGTTTCTGTCGCGGAGCCGCCGCCACCCTCTGTTCTTCCTCGGGAGGGCTAATCTGAAGGCTGAATTGGCCTTCGGAGAGGGGAGATCGTCGCCATCGTCATCACCATCACCAATCCATCCATCCTCCATGACTTCTCTTCACATGTGTGAGTAATTCCTTGTTGTAGGCAAAGGGGATGGTAGGGATTGGATGAGTTTGATCATGTAATAGTTCGTCAGATTGTTAGGGGCATGTTGCCTATAATCTAGATTGTTGTTTATCTTCTTTGCTTCAACTTGTTGCTCTTAATGCTTGTCACTTAGGGCCCGAGTGCCATGTTTTCAGATCTGAACCTTATGTGTTTTCATGAATATATTTGTGTTCTAGATCCTATCTATGAGTTGTATGCACCTATTATGGTCCGGAACCGGCGATCCCAAAGGTGACAGCTTGGGACACCAAAGGGGATGGTCCATAATTTGAAGATTCCATGTATCCATTGAGTTTATTGCTTTGTTCCGGTGCTCTTTGACAAGATCACCTTAATCTCCATAAGTTCCTTTTGGCCCCGTTCGTAGCGGGATGGTAGGACAAAAGATGTTGTGCAAGTTCTTATTGCAAGCACGCACAACTACCTACTGGATACATGCCTGCTGTTTGATATTTTCCGAGATGATCATTGCTTTTCTGTGTGCCTTGCCCCGTGTTAGAATCTATTATATGTTCACTCTCATCCATGCAGCGCCCAACCATCCATCTCCCTAGCCTAAAGTGTTTTCAATCCTGCTGGTTGTTAGTAGTTACTTTTTCTGTTTACTTTTGTTGTTGCCACCATCACTATCATATTACCGTTACCACTTATCTATTGTTGCAAGAAAGTATATTTCAGGTGCGGTTGAATTGACAACTCAACTGTCAAAGCTTATAAATACTCGCGAAGACTATCTCGATCCCTTACGCCTCTGGGGCATCAAGCAACGTTTTCTGGCGCCGTTGCCGGGGAGCATAGAAATATTCACAAGTCTACTTGAAGTATCCTTCCTGCTGCACATCATCCGCTATGGGTAAGAAAGGAGACCCCAAGGTTCCGATTTTACCATCCCGTACAAGAAAAGGTACTGTTCTGAACACTAGTGCTACACTTGATTCACCTTCTGTTATGAGTAAGTTTACTTCACCACCACTACATGATGCTTCTATTGAGTCTGTCACTATGTCCGATACTTTTGATGATGCTTCCACTACTCTTGATGATGCTACTTTTCTTGGTCACTATATTGAAACTCAGACTGCTAAGGTTGCAGCAAAATCCAAGACCGAGACCCCTGCTACCTATATTCCTACCTGCAAAACCTTTGGTTACCCGTGCTTAGATGAACTCAAGGAGAGAATCCTTGACGATGATTATGTTACTCTTGATGATGATTTTTGCAGGGAACTCATAGAGTGTGTCGACTCTGACCCTGGTGCTGTTAAGGAGTTGCTCAAAAAGCACTCCATGAAGAACAAAGCTATTCCTGATCCTCTATTTGCCACGTCTCCTATATGCATCACTGATCCTGATTATGATTTCTCTGTTGATCTTTCACTTATATCTACAGTCGAGGATGAACCCTTTTATGGCAGAGAAAATGATGATGCTATAGCACACTTGACCAAACTCGCTGAGCTAGGAAACCTATTCACTACTGATCAGAAGATACGAAACTTCTATGTGGCCAAGCTTTTTTCCTTTTTCTTTGAAGGAAGACGCTAAAACATGGTATGATGCACTACCCTATGGTTCCATTAAGAGTCCTCAGGACTTAGTCCAATTATTTGTTGATAAATATTTTCCAGCTCATATGCAACATGCTGCTTTGCAAAGAATCTACAACTTTAAACAATTGCAGGATGAGCACCTCCCTAAAGCTTGGGGGAGGTTTTGTGATTTACTTAAGGTTATGCCGGGACATGGAGTCCCCAAGAATGAACTGCTTGATATATTTTACGCTGGTTTAACCGATGAATCCAGGTCCTACCTGGATAGTTGTGCTAGTTGTGTTTTCAGGGAAAGAACGCCGGACGATGCAGAAGAACTAATGTGAAAAATTGCCAAGAACTATGAAGATTGGTCCGTTCCTGAACCACTTCTACCACCGAAAAAGAGGGGCATGCTTGTTCTGAACCCCGAAGATATGCAAGAAGCAAAGAAGTCTATAAAGGAGAAAGGTATTAAAGCAGAAGACGTGAAGAATTTACCACCTATGAGAAGTTGTGTGAGCCTACTACTCACCCTCCCTTGGTAGAGGTACACTCTCTATTAGACTTTACTGAAAGTGACATCCCTAAAGGTAAGCCTCCTGACCAATGCTTAGATGAGCTTCATAATTTTATTGTTAAGCAAGACCATTTTAATAGGAAGTTACAAAGTCAGTTGCATGATAATTCTCTTGCTATCAAAAGTTTATGTGATGTTCTAGAAAGAACAGTTAATGATGTTAAATGTCTTGTCAAGCATTTTCATATGGTTCAAACTCAGCTTGAACAAATTTCTAATGTGCAAAAAGATTTGCTTGCTAACAATGCCAAACATGACATACAAGCTTATGGCATCAAAACTAGAGGTGGAACACACACCCAGGACCCACTCTATCCTGAGGGGCATCCAAAGAGGATTGAGCAAGATTCTCAAGTACAAGAAGAACACGAGACTGTTAGCTCTCCGAAGAAAAAGAAGAAGAAGAAACACAAGGAGGCTGACAATCCCGATGATCCTATCACAAGTGAAAAGCCCGTTGTTGATCCCAGCAGCATATCTACCTCCGATGCTGAAACGGAAGACGGTGCCGAGCCTGAAGAAAAAGACGCTGAGAAGGATAATTCTCCCAAGGTAAGAGAAGAAGAAGCACCCGATAAACGAAAGAGGTACTCAAAAGAAGACTTCATTGCAAGAAGATATGGGAAGGAAAGAGAACCATGGATACAGAAACCCATGCCCTTTCCAGGTAAGTCCCTCAAATCTAAAGAAGAAGAGCATTATAATAAATTTTGTGAATGGATGAAACCTCTTTTTCTTCAAATTCCTTTGACTGATGCTATTAAGTTACCTCCCTATTCGAAATATATGAAAGATATTGTTACTAATAAAGAAAAGTTCCTAATGAGGCAATATCTACGATGCTTGCTAACTACTCTTTCAGTGGCAAGATTCCTAAGAAGCTCGGTGACCCAGGTATACCCACCATTACTTGCTCCATAAAGAATAATTACGTCAGAACTGCTTTATGTGATCTTGGTGCGGGAGTGAGTGTTATGCCTTTCTCTCTTTACAAAAGGCTTTGTTTAGAGAAACTAATCCCTACAGATATCTCCCTTCAGATGGTTGAAAAATCAACAGCTGTCCCAATAGGTATTTGTGAGGATGTCCCCGTTGAAGTTGCTAATTGTTTTATCCTTACAGATTTTGTTGTGCTTGACATGCCCGAGGATGGGAGCATGTCCATTATTCTTGGTAGACCTTTTCTTAACACCGCAGGTGCTATCATTGATTGCAATAAAGGAAAGGTCACTTTCAACGTTGATGATAAAGAACACACGGTGTATTTTCCAAAGAAGATCGACAAAAGGCATGGCCTTAACTCTATAGAGAATATCGAGACCGTGAAGATTGGAGAATGGGACTGTCCACTACATGTGCACCACAAATACAAAACCATTATGGTGGAGACAATGTCAATTAAAGTAAAGGTGCAATGATCACTTCATAAGAGGGGAGACTTCTTGTTCTATATATCGCCGGTTTGTTGGTAAGACTTGATCAACGTTACTAGTGAGCTTGTTTTATATAGGTAAAAAGTTAAGCTTGTTATGTTTTCATTTGCTTTAGCTTTCATTCTCTTTGCTGTACCAAGTTTTTGTGCTTTTGAAGCTTCACAATACTAATCACTGCTTTAAGTTTTCAGAAAGTTTTGCAGCTTTTTGAACTCCGAGAAATTTTCAATAGTGAAGTTTTCAGAAAAATTCCAGAAAAATAAAAATAAAAATTTCCATGCCGGGAGTGACCCAGAGGCACCTGGGGCTGACCAGGGGGGCCACCAGTGGCCCAGGCGGCCAGCTGGCGCGGCCTGCCCCCTGGTCGCGCCCACAGGGCGCCTAGGGCCCACATGCCCCACTTCCAGGTATGTCTTCTTCCTCCTCCTTCTCTCTCCAAAAACACGAGTTCTGCACTTTGTTCTTGCGTTCTTGCTGTTCTTGGAGGAAATTTTCGATCTCTCTCTACAGCCCACCATTCAAGCTGAAATTTTGAGCAAATACTCCCTGGTATGTAACTCCTTCACCCCTCCAATTAGATTTTTGATTGGTGGCTTCATTTGTGAGTATTTAGTAGCTCTTGGTGCTGTTTATGTGAGCTTGCATGCATGTGTAGAATTTTATTTTCCAAGTTTTGATGCAAGTTTATGCTTTAGGTAAGTGAGTTGAGTAGTTTGCCTTAACTCATTTTTTTTAAATCCTTGTTTTTGTAATTTGTCAAAAATTTCAGAAATGAGTTTACTAGGAAGAGCAAAGGGGTGGCTTGGGAAGAAAAGGCCCGATCGCTCCGATCGAGTTACAAGAGCTGCAGCTTCACCCTCGACTACTAGGGTGAGCTACAACGAAGATCATGTGCCCTTAGAGTTGTTTGAGGACACAAATCCAGCACGTGCCATGACTTTCCCGTGCGATGAATTCCTTGAAGCTGCAGGAATTAAGGAGGAGTTCTATAATCTTTGTGCTAATGCAGGTCTGACGCAGCTCGCAACGTGCTGTGTTGCTCAGTATAAAAAACTCACCTCCTATTTCATTAACAGTTTTAGATATAACCTTGATGCTGGTTCTGTTGAGTTTAAAATTTACAATGATCTTTTGACCATGCCTTTGGAAAAGTTTTCTGAAATAATAGGTGTGCCGAACGTGGGACTGACGGCGAAAATGAGCTCTCAGCCCTCCGAGCTGAGAACCGTCTTCAACTCTCTCTGTAGCATGGATACAAGGGATATTCATCGATCAAAGATCTCCAGCATCTTATTCCCACACCTCGGGTATTTTGCGTATTATATTGCTAGAGGGGTGTTAGCTCGTGACAACACGAGCAACATATCTGCGCCGGATATTACTATCCTGGCAACCGCCCTCTCAGGGAGGTTTGATTATAATGTGGGTGCCTTAATTGGACGCCGCCTTGCTATGAACGGTAACAAGGGAGATTTATTTGGCGGCATTTACGCCACACTTATCCTAGAGTCTCTTAATGGCACCCCACACCCCGATGATAAGCCTTTTACTTATTTAAGTTTTGATCTTGCTGCTATGAAAAGGCATAAGTTTGTTACCGTGACTTCCGAGTTTGGTAACCTTGATTATATCTTGCGTTTCGGAGCCACCACGGAACACAAGATCCGTCTACCTGCTCCTCTTTTGTTTGATTTTTCTCGCAGGAACGAATGGTCCTTTGATGTTATCCAGTTCGATGAGTTCGTGGTCCAGCATCAGTTTCATAACCCCATGGATGGGGTTGTGCCCGACGAGGAGGAGCATGGTGAGTTCCCACCTTTCCAGGGAGAGACCGTCACCCAGTTTGGTGAAGGGTCTTCCTCTGCTTGGAGTGCGGATCCTTCTTCGTGGGAGGATCCGAGGACTTCGGTGTACGCGCCGGAAGCCTCATACGACCCTTGGACTCACCAGTACCACCCTGGAGCAGGAGGCTCCTGGGGACATTAGCTACTACCAACTTAAGACAACAGCCTAAGCTTGGGGGAGTACGTGCCCTTCTCACTTTTCCATTGTATTATCCATTTTATTCGCTTTGATCTTTTCGAAGTTTTTGCCCTTTTTCTTTCTTTCTTTCTTTGCAAAAACAACAAAAAGATTTTCTCTTTTCTTTTGCTCTCTTTTAACCTTTTAAAACCCCAAAAAGATTTCCTTTCTCTCTTTAGTTTGCTTTGTTTTCAGAGATCAGCTCGAGTCCGTGATGGCACTTGATAATATTTCCCGCGTTCGACCGTGCAAGTGACAAGGCAGTAATGACGAAGATCGATAGAAGGGAAGCAACAAGGAAAACCGGTATGAACTCTTCTTGTTTCTACTTTTGTACATATGCCTGTACTTATGATCTAGAGACCAGCTTGTAGCGACATAGTGCTATGTTTACAATGCTTTCCCAGTGTTCATGCTTTCCTTGTGGCTAGTCTCAAATAGCTAGAGTACATAATGTGTTGTTGAAATGATTTACATGCATTGCATTGTTCATGGTTTGGCATACTGAAGTGGTATTTCCCTTCGGAGAATTTTTGGATTGACTTGGCACATGTTCACACATGCTTATGACTAAAAAGTCTATTCTGCCTTGATGATCTTTTTGTTTCAGAATAGTTATATCACTTTCATGCCCGATTCAATGTTACTTTGTCGTTCTGCATGATTATGACAGTTATTGCTCTCTAGTTGGTCGCTTCCCAGTCTTTTTCTATTCTTCGCTCGCACCAAGCGGAATTCTGCTTGTGCTTTCAAACTCCTTTTCAAACCCAGTTATTCCATTTGAGTCCACCATACCTACCTATATGTGGTATTTACCGGCCACTCCTAACTTAGACTTTCTTGTGCCATCTCGAAATTTATTCAAAAGTTTCCCTTTTGTAACCGTACAAGCTCATGGGGCGGTGAAGGGAAATCAGTATCTTTCATGCCAAAAATATTTTGACGGAAGTTTTAACTAGTCAAACAGAAAAAATATATATGAGATTTACACCTCCCCCATACTTGATGATGGAGTGAAATGGACCAAATGCTGCTTATGATAGGTGGAACGATACCCTCCTTCCATCCTTGAGGCAAAATAAAAGGTTCCATAGACCATCGAAGGATTTATGGATAAGGGAATATGTGTAAGCAAAAGGCATTATATATGGTTGACATGGGAGATATTGAGAGACCTTTACCGTTCACCGTTGACTAGAAAGTTACTCCTCTCAAAAGAATTGTATCTCTGTTTTCAAAACCAAGAGCTCTGGCACATGCTTAGTCTTTGCTTCCTTTCACGGGTTTTCAACCTTGCCATCAAAAGCCACGGTTCGAGAGTCTCCCCTTCTTTCTTCAAAGCACCAACTATGAGAGCATAATTGTCATTCTTAGTGTAACATGCATTGTCCCAAATTATTACGTTGTCTTCTGCATGCTTGTGTTATTGCTAGTCTGAAATACTGAGTTCTAGTCACCTTTAAAACTCCGGAGGAGTTTCTGCACTTATGTTTTGCTTCACTCATGGAGGCTAGCGAAGTGCCACTCAAGTATGTTCAAGCTATGTGCATTGTGATCCTGTCTTGATTTTCAGTAGCAGATTATTTACTTTTTAGTTGTTTGTGACTGATCACATGAAAGAAGAATTGCTTCGTGCATTGTCCTTATAGCATTGTTTCAATACCTGCTAAACTATTTTTCTAATACATTCTTATATACATCTAATGAAGCAAAAGAGTTTGTCAAAGTTTTCTTTGTCGCGTCCAGTCCGTTGAACTGAATTGCTTGAGGACAAGCAATATGCTAAGCTTGGGGGAGTTGATACGTCTCAAACGTATCTACTTTTCCAAACACTGCTATTGTTTTGCCCTCATTCTTGCATGATTTGGACGAAACTAACCAGGACTAACGCTGTATGGTTTTATTGTGTGCAGGAGAATGGATTTTTAGACGTTCCAGAAAATTCCCAGAAAATTACCAAAAAATCCACGCACCCGAAGGAGCCAGAAGTGGGACCAGAGGGGAGCCCTGGGGGGCCCAGGCGCCCCCCTGGCGTGGCCAGGGGTGGGGCCGCGCCCTCTGGCCGCCTGGGCGCCTCCCCCCTCCTCTGGTGCCCTACCGAGACTCCTATTTATCCCCGTGACGAGAAAACCCCAGAACAGAAGTCGTTTTCCCAGTTTCCGTCGCGGAGCCGCCGCCACCCTCTGTTCTTCCTCGGGAGGGCTAATCTGGAGGCTGAATTGGCCTCCGGAGAGGGGAGATCGTCGCCATCGTCATCACCATCACCAATCCATCCATCCTCCATGACTTCTCTTCACATGTGTGAGTAATTCCCTTCTGTAGGCAAAGGGGATGGTAGGGATTGGATGAGTTTGATCATGTAATAGTTCGTCAGATTGTTAGGGGCATGTTGCCTATCATCTAGATTGGTGTTTATCTTCTTTGCTTCAACTTGTTGCTCTTAATGCTTGTCACTTTGGGCCCGAGTGCCATGTTTTTAGATCTGAACCTTATGTGTTTTCATGAATATATTTGTGTTCTAGATCCTATCTATGAGTTGTATGCACCTATTATGGTCCGGAACCGGCGATCCCAAAGGTGACAGCTTGGGACAGCAAAGGGGATGGTCCATAATTTGAGGATTCCATGTATCCATTGAGTTTATTCCTTTGTTCCGGTGCTCTTTGACAGGAGCACATTAATCTCCATAAGTTCCTTTTGGCCCCGTTCGTAGCGGGATGGTAGGACAAAAGATGTTGTGCAAGTTCTTATTGCAAGCACGCACAACTACCTACGGGATACATGCCTACTGTTTGATATTTTCCTAGATGATCATTGCTTTTCTGTGTGCCTTGCCCCGTGTTAGAATCTATTATATGTTCACTCTCATCCATGCAGCACCCAACCATCCATCTCCCTAGCCTACAGTGTTTTCAATCCTGCTGGTTGTTAGTAGTTACTTTTTCTGTTTACTTTTGTTGTTGCCACCATCACTATCATATTACCCTTACCACTTATCTATTGTTGCAAGCAAGTATATTTCAGGTGCGGTTGAATTGAAAACTCAACTGTCAAAGCTTATAAATACTCTTTGGCTCCTCGTGTGTCGAATCAATAAATTGGGTTAACTTACCCGCGAAGACTATCTCGATCCCTTACGCCTGTGGGGCATCAACCAGCACTGGGTTGGCTATCCAGGTGGCTTTCTTCGTTTCTCGGATGAACTGGGCGTCGAGTAACCGGTTGACTTCCTCTCCGATTTCTCTGCGCTTGGGCTCCGAGAATTGCCTCAGAGCTTGCTTCACTGGCTTCGTGTTTTGCTTAATGCGTAGGGCGTGCTCCGCGAATTCGCGTGGTATTCCAGGCATGTCGGCTGGGAACCAGGCGAATATTTCCCACTCATCTCGAAGGAAAGCGACGAGAGTCGTAGCCTGCTCCTCTGGTAGGTGGGCGTACATGCGGATTGTTTTGTCCGGGTCCGTCGGGTGCACTTGGTGAGTGACTGTGTCGCTGTCGATGCTGAAGTCGCGTCCGTACTCCTTGGATTCGCTTCGGCTCGCCAATGGGAAGGTACTCTTGTCCGTCAGCATGGCTATTTCTCTGAGTTCTTGTTCGGCTCCGAATGTGTCGGAGATTTTGTGAAAGTCACGGTCACATAGATGATGAAGCTTCCGTTGATCGTGAGGACTCCCATTGATCCTGGCATCTTGAGCTTGAGGTAGGCGTAGTGTGGAACCTCCATGAACTGCGCGAATGCTGGCCGTCCCAATATGGTGTGATACTGCGATTGCCAGTCGAGTACTTCGAACTCGAGGACGTGCTTTGCGAAGTTTCATCGGTTGCCGAAGACAACTTCGAGTTCGACTACTCCGAGGGATGTGGCTGCTTCTCCTGGGACAACCCCATGTAACACGGTGTTCGATTTCTTCCATACTGATCGTGGGATCAACATCTTTTGTAGGGTGCTGGCGAAGATGATATTCATGCTGCTGCCTCCGTCCATGAAGATCCTATCCATGTCGTACCCTCCAATTTGTGCATCGAGCACCAGGGGTGCATGCCCCGGTCTTGGGACTGCGGGTGGATGGTCGTCCTGTGAGAACGTTATGCTGGTCTCCGCATCATGTAGCTGGTAGACTTCGACTATATTGATGCTCTCGGCTGCTCTAGCTTGCAGGGTGTAGGTATCGCGTTGAGCTTGCGGCACCCTTCCCTCTTGGATCATGAGCACCTGTCCTTGCAGCGGGCTGTGATGTCCTTCCGGGCTTGAGGGCGGCGATTGTTCGGGTCGCCGGTTGCGCTTTCCTTCTTTCTGCTTCTCCTTCTTGAGGTCCTCGGCTAGCTCGTTGAACAGGCGGCAGTCTCCCAAAGTGTGACCTGACCTGACGCGTCCCCAGTCGTCCCCGAAGATGTGGATCGTGCAGGGTCCTGCTAGCTGCTCTCTAATCGTGAGTTTGCTAGATCCGGCGTGCCTCTTCCTTCTTGAGATTCTGAAGATTTGCTCGTGATCCTCCGGGTGTTCGTGGAAGCGAGGGTCGGTTTCGATTCCTCGACTCATATCTTGGTTCTTGATGAGGCTGGCGAATTCATCTGGCCTTCGATCTGGGTCATAGTACTCGCCCACCGGTGTCTCGGAGTCGCTGTCCTGTCTGGCGGCAGGTGCTCGTGCGACGGCGTGTCGTCGAGTGGCCGTCGGTTGCACGGCTGCATGACGTGGCTCGTTCAGTTGGGCCTCGCCGTAGATCTCCTGTGCGCGCCTTTTGGGTCGTCCATTCCTTCTTCCATGGCGATGGTTCTGCTGATCGCTGGTTCCGATCTCGTAGTCATCGTCTTGATGTGTGGCGGGTGCCCGGGCGGCGGTGGGTTGTTGAAAGATTTGCGAGTCCTCCGCTGCGCGTCGCGGTTCGTCGAGTGGAATTCCTTCGTAGAGGCCTCTCGCCGTTCTTCTGGGTCGTCGATTCCTTCGCTGCTGACGCTGCACTTGGCCGTTACCGTAGTATCGGTCCTGGCATAGCTGTAGCCCGAGCGATCTTGATGGGGTGGCAGAGATGTTCGCCGTGATCTTGAATCCTTTGAGTGGGCTAGATCTGGTCCTTGCCCTTGAGTTGTGGCTTGCTGAAGACGGGACCGCCGAGATCGTGATCCCAACCTGTGTAGTTTCCACAGACGGCGCCAATTGACGGGGATCAACCCCGGCAAATCCCATGGTCAGGGACCCTGGGTTAGTCATGAGAGGCACAGGTTGGACGATAGCTCGTCGGCAAACAGGAGGACACGTTCCTGCTCGATATTATTGATGAGGGAGATGCGATTACAGTGGATGCCAAGGCTGGAGCGCTCAAGGCTAGGGTTATAGATGATATTGGATGCCTTTAACGTCGCCCCTCCTAGCCCTTATATACTGGGCTAGGTCCCGGGGAGTTCATCTACGTTTACAGGTAAGCCTTTCCTAACCCTAGCTTGCTCCGTACGACAGGTCTTCGGACCTTCCTTGTGAGTCGCAGGCTCCTATGTCGGTGCCAATTAGCGGGCCAAGGCGGGTCCAGGCGGGTCTTCATGGGCCTTCTATCTTCAGGGACACCGGGTAGGCCTATCCGTAGGAGTCGTGGGGTCACCCCCTCGTCAGTACCAGAGGAGGGGGGAGGGCCCCAGGCGACTAGAGGGCGCGGCCCCACCCCTGGCCGCGCCAGGGGGGGCGCCTGGGACCCCAGGACTCCCCTCCGGTCCCAGTTCTGGCATCTGGCTCCTTCGAGTGCGTGGATTTTCTGGTATTTTTCTGGGACGTCCAAAAATCCATTTTCCTGCTCACAATAAAACCATACAGACAACTCTGCTGAAAACAGCGTGAGTCCGGGTTAGTTTCGTCCAAATCATGCAAGAATGAGGGCAAAACAATAGCAAAAGTATTTGGAAAAGTAGATACGTTTGAGACGTATCAACCCCCCCCCCCCCCAAGCTTAGCATATTGCTTGTCCTCAAGCAATTCAGTACAATGAACTGAACGCGACATATAAAACTTTGACAAACTCTTTTGCTTCAATAAATGTATATAAGCCTGTACTACGAAAAGAATTTAACAAGTATCAAAACAATGCTATGAGGACAATGCACGAAGCAATCCTTCTTTCAAGTGATCAATCACAAACAACTAAAAGCAAATAATATGCTACTGAAAATCAAGACAGGATTACAATGCACAAAGTTTGAACATACTAGAGTGGTATTTCGCTAGCCTCCATGAGTGAAGCAAAACATAAATGCAGAAACTCCTCCGAAGTTTTAAAGGAGACTAGAACTAAGAACTTCAGAATAAATAATACCACAATCATGCAAAAGACAATGTAATACTTTGGGACAATGCACATCACACTCAGAATGACGATCATGCTTCCCTAGTTGGTGCTTTGAAGAAAGAAGGTGGAGACTCTCGAACCGTGGAGTTTGATGGAAAGGTTGAAACCCCGTGGAAGGAAGCAAAGACTAAACTTGTACCAGAGCTCTTGGTTTTGAAAATAGGGATAAAAAAGGTGTTTTTGGATATGCATGCTTCGTCAACGAATGCTAGTAGACAACTCAATCGCCTCTTACGCTAGACATGTTTCGAGGAACGACTCCCAAGATGGAGACGATCACATCCCCTTAATCTCCTTTGTTTATCACTGCCAAAGTTTTCTGATTTCTCATAGACAAAGCGTGAAGGAGGGTTTGTTGGTTGTGATTGTCTTTTGTGAGCTGGGCGCACTCATGCCAGTCCCTCCTCGTATTAGGGGTTTGCAGTTTAGACATGCAATCCCGGAATAAAACATGTATTAGATAAGACGGTCATGAATTACCTACTACTTCCCCATGAGCTAAAACAGAGGCACAAAACAAGAGTGCTTTTGAATAATTTCGAGATGGTACAAGAAATTCTTCTTTAGGACGGACGGTAAATGCCAAATAGGAAGGTATGGTGGACTCATATGGACAAACTGGTTTCAAGGATTTTGGATGCACAAGCAGAAATCCGCTTAGTGCGAGCGAAGGCTAGCAAAATACTGGGAAGCGATGAACTAGAGAGCAATAACAGTCATAATCATGCAAAGCGACAAAGTAACATTGAATTAGGCATGAAAATGATATGACTATTCTGAAATTCAAAGATCATCAAGGCATAGTAGACTTTTCAGTCATAAACATGTGTAAGCATGTGCCAAGTCAATCCAAGAATTCTCCAAAGGGAAATACCACTTCAGTATGCCAAACCATGAACAATGCAATGCATGTAAATCATTTTAACAACACATTATGCACTCTAGCTATTTGGAATTGACCACAAAGGAAGCATGAACACTGGGAAAGTATTGTAAACATAGCACTATGTCGCTACAAGCTGGTCTCTAATTCATAAGTACAAGCATATGTACAAAAGTAGAAACAAAAAGAGTTCATACCAGTTTGCCTTGTTGCATCCCTTTCGTCGATCTTCGTCATTACTGCCTTGTCACTTGCACGACCGAACGTGGGAAATGTAATCAAATGCCATCACGGACTCGAGCTGAACTCTGCAACAAAGCAAACTAAAGATAGAAAAAGAAATATTTTTGGATTTTTCAAAGGTTAAGCGAAAGAAAAATAAAAGAGAAATCTTTTTGTTGTTTTTGCAAAATAAAAGAACAAAGAAGAACGGGCAAAAACTTCGAAAAGATCAAAGCAAACAAAAATAAAAACGGATAATACAATGGAAAGGTGAGAAGGGAACGTACTCCCCCAAGCTTAGGCTTTTGGCCTAAGTTGGTAGAAGCTACTGCCCCCAGGAGCCTCCTGCTCCGGGGTAAGGGTAAGTCCAGGGGTCATATGAGCCCTCCGGTGCGTACAGCGAAGCCCTCGGATCTTCCCATGAGGAAGGTCCTGCGCTCCAAGCGGAAGAAGATCCCTCGCCATGCTCGGTGAAGGTCTCTCCCTGGAAAGGTGGGAACTCACCATGCTCCTCCTCATCGGGCATAACCCCCTCCATGGGGTTATGCGGCTGGTAATTAGCCAATAACTCATCGAACTGAATTTCGTTGAAGGACCATCCGTTCCTGCGAGTGTTATCAAAGAAAAGTGGTGCAGGTAGACGGATCTCACGAGTAATAGTCCTTTCAAACTTCAAAATATAATCAAGGTTACCAAACTGAGAAGTCATGGTAACAAACTTATGCCTCTTCATAGCCGCAAGATCGAGACTCGCGTATGAAAAGGGAACATCATCAGGATGCGGGGCGCGCTCAAGAAACTCAATGATAAGTGTGGCGTAAACCCCACCATATAAATCGCCTTTGTTACTGTTCGTAACAAGACGCCAAGCAATTAAGGCACCCACGTTATACTCAAACTTACCAGAGAGGGCGTTCGCATAAATGGCGAAGTCTGGTGCAGAACCGTTGCTCGTGTTGTCACGAGCTAACACCCGTCTAGCAATAAAATACGCAAAATACCTGAGGTGTGGGAACAAGATGCTGGAAATCTTCGTGCGCCGGATATCGGTCTCCTCTTGGCAGCAAAGGGAGTTGAAAAGGGTCCTCAACCCGGAGGGCTGCATGGTCATCTTAGCTGTCTGACCAACGTTCGACACACCTATTATATCACAAAATTGTGCCAAAGACATGGTTATGAGATCATTATAAAGTTTGAACTCGACGGTTCCAACATCATGGTTATAGCAAAAACTGTTAACAAAACAGGAGGTAAGTTTTTTGTATTGTACCACACGGCATAAAGCTAGCCGTGTCAAACCTGCATTGGCGCAAAGACCATAAAATTCCTCCTTAATTCCTGCAGCTGTAAGAAATCATCGCACGGATACATCATTGCGCATGCTTGATTTGTTTCTTCCAACAGCTCCAGGGGCACATTATCTTCATTGTAGCTCACCCTAACTGCTGAGGGCGAAGCTGCAGCTCTAGTGACTCGATCGGAGCGCTCGGGCTTCTTCTTACCAAGCCACCCCTTTGCTTTTCCAAAGAAACTCATTTCTGAAAAAAAAATACAATTCACAAAAACAAAGATTTAAACGGGGTGAGTTTAGGCAAACTACTCTACCCACTTACTTAAGGCATAAACTTGCATCAAAACTTGGAAAATAAATTTCTACACGAGCATGCAAGCTCATAAGAACAACACCAAGAGTTACTAAATACTCACTAATGAAAACACCAATCAAAAATCTAATTGGAGGGGTGAAGGAGTTACATACCAGGGAGTATTTTCCCAAAATCTCAGCTCAAATGATGGGTCGTAGAGAGAGATCGAAATTCTGGACGGAGAGCAGCAAGAAGGCAAGAACAAAGTGCAGAACTCGTGTTTTTGGAGAGAGAACAGGGAGGGGGAAGAATACTTGCCTGGTTGGCTGCCCTGTGGGCCCCAGGCGCCCTTTGGGCGCGGCCAGGGGCCAGGCCACGCCAGCTGGCCGCCTGGGCCACTGGTGGCCCCCCCTGGTGGCCCCCCCTGGTCAGCCCAGGTCCCCCTGGGTCACTCCCGGCATGGAAATTTTTAAAATATTTTTTCTGGAATTTTTCTGACAACTTCACTGTTGAAATTTTTTTGAAGTTCAAAAAGCTGCGAAACTCTCTGAAAATTTGAAGCAGTGATTAGAATTGTGAAGTTTCAAAAACCCATAAACTTGGTACAACAAGGAGAATAAAAGTTAAAGCAAATGAACACATAACAAGCTCCACTTTTTACCTATATAAAACATGCTTACCAGCAAGGTTGATCAAGTCTTACCAACAAACCGGTGATATATAAAGCAAAAAAGGCTCACCTCTTATGAAGTGATCATTGCACCTTTACTTTAATGGACATTGTCCCTACCATGATGGTTTTGTATTTATGGTGCACATGTAAAGGACAATCCCATTCTCCATTCTTCACGGTCTCAATATTCTCTATAGAGTTGAAGCCATGCCTCTTGTCAATTTTCTTCGGAAAATACACCGTGTGTTCTTTGTCATTCACGTTGAAAGTAACCTTTCCTTTATTGCAATCAATAATAGCACCTGCGGTGTTAAGAAAAGGTCTAGCAAGAATAATAGACATGCTCCCATCCTCTGGCATGTCAAGCACAACAAAATCAGTAAGGATTAAACAATTAGCAACTTCAACGGGAACATCCTCACAAATACCTATGGGAACGGTTGTTGACTTATCAGCCATCTGAAGAGAGATATCTGTAGGGATTAGTTTTTCTAAACATAATATTTTGTAAAGAGAAAAGGGCATAACACTCACTCCTGCTCCAAGATCACATAAAGCAGTCCTAACATAATTATTTTTTATGGAACAAGGAATGGTGGGTATACCTGGATAACCAAGTTTCTCAGGAATCTTGCCACTAAAAGAGTAGTTAGCAAGTGATACGTCCCAAACGTATCTATAATTTCTTCTTGCTCCATGAATGTTTTGTGTGACTTTGCCATGTTTTGCTTGAACTTTCATACACTTTTGAGCATATTTGGACTAATCTATTAACCCAGTGCACCCAGCTGCCAGTTGCTTTTTTCTGCTGTTTTTGTATTTCAGGTTTTCCGGTCATTAAAAGTGCTCCAAAAAATCCGGAAAAATCATATAAAAAATCAGCGACACGGAAGCTTCCGAAAACACCAAAGGAGCGAAGGGGGGCCACCACCAGGAGGCCAGGAGGATCCCTGGCGCGACCCCACCCTAGGCCGCGCCAGGAGGCCTCCTGGTGGGTCCCCTCGACACCCCCCTTCGCCTATATTTACCCCTCGGGATGGAAACCCCTAATACGGACTCCTCTTTCACGATCTCGCCTCTGTACCGCCGCCGCCTCCGTTTCAAGATCGGGGCTGCCTGGAGAAGCTGCTCCGGCACCCTGCCGGGAGAAGCTACCCCCTCCAGGAGACCATCCATAGCCATGGACGCCTCCCGTATGTACCGTGAGTAGTTTCCCTTGGACCATGGGTCCGTGACTAGTAGCTATGTGATCTATCTCTCCCTTCTTTGTGCCTCCACTTTAGAGACCTCGTGAGCTGCCTCACATGATCGAGGCACCTTTGTAATTTTCAACCGTTGCTATGCTGAGTTTGTTGGGATCTGATGGATTATGAGACTATGTTCAGATTGTGATGAGTAATATATTTGGTTCTTCTCTTTTATATTTTGTTCTTGAGTAAATTCTTGCATGTTCTCCGTTGCCGTGTTTTACTTTGGCCAAGTGATTTATTGCAACTCCAAGAGGGAGTGTTATGCTTGATTGTGGCTTCAGCCCCTTGATGTCTAGCTTGAGTGACAGAAACATGAGACTAGGGGATGTGATGTTGCCACCAGGGATAAAACAACGGTGCTTGTATCCGCGGATGCAAGGATTGTTTACTTTACGCAAAGTTCTTTTAATGCAGTTGTCTGTTGCTTTGGATTTACACTTTGGGTGGGATTCGCAACTTAATACCAGCGAGATGTTCTGGGTAGATATCTCAAGGTGGATGATTCGTAGTAGATGCAGATGGATTTCGGTCTACTTACCTTGGTGTACTGCCCATTGCTTTTGAGCCCTTCCTTTCTTTGCAACATAGTTAGCATTGCGGTGCCTTCATAATCATGTCAATTGCCCAGCTATGATTTGTTTACCTCGCTAGCACTTTTATCGTCTTTTGGGAGAGAGACATCACTACTAAAAATCACGTGACCTTGGTCCATCTTCATATCATTGTTTACACCCTCAATTTACTTTCAGTCTTTACTTTCAGTTGCCACTATCATTATCTCTTGCGTTGATCCTTTGTAAACGGCAAGTCCGAAGGAATTGACAACTCCTCTATACTCGTTGGGAGCACAGTTATTTGTATCTGTGTGCAGGTCCAGGTTAAGTTAGCAACCTCGGCTCCATTGTTCACTTTACCACCTTCTTGTATCCTTCGGAGTCCTACGGGAGACAAACCTTGGTATCTTTGCCAAGGGAAAACTTGCCGCTGCACTATATCTCACCCTGCACTTGGGGTAATCAACGAGGGCTTGAAGAGTATTAACACTCTCTTGCCATCAGCAAGCATAGTAGATATTGCTTCGTTAGGAACTTTTCTTTTATTAGTAACAATATCTTTCATATATCTCGAATAGGGAGGTAACTTAATAGCATCAGTCAAAGGAATTTGAAGAAAAAGGGGTTTCATCCACTCACAAAACTTATTGTAATGCTCTTCTTCTTTGGTTTTGAGAGACTTACCTGGAAAGGGCATAGGTTTCTGTACCCATGGTTCTCGTTACTTCCCATGTCTTCTTGCGATGAAGTCTTCTCTAGTGTATTTCTTGCATTTGTCGGGTGCTTCCTCTTCTCGAGCCTCGGGTGGATCATTCTTTTCACCATCCTTTTCAGGCTCAGCACCGTCTTCAGTCTCAGCATCGGAAGTAGATATACTATTTGGATCATTGGAATTGTCAGCTTCTTTGTGTTTTTTCTTCTTTGGGGAGCTAACAATTTCTTCTTCCTGGATTTGAGAATCTTGCTCGATCCTCTTAGGATGCCCCTCCGGGTAGAGAGGATCTTGAGTGCTAGTTCCCCCTCGGGTTTTAATCCCGAAGGCCTGTATATCCTGTTTGGCATTATTAGCAAGCAAATCTTTTTGCACATTAGAAATTTGATCAAGCTGAGTTTGAACCATATGAAAATGCTTCACAAGACATTTAACATCATTAACTGTTCTACCTAGAACATCAAGCAAACTTTTGATAGCAAGGGAATTATCATGCAACTGACTTTGTATCATCTCATTAAAGTGATTCTGCTTCATAATAAAATTATCAAGCTCATCTAAACATTGATCAGGAGGCTTACCATGAGGAATGTCACTTGCATTGAAATCTAAAAGAGAGTGTACCTCTACCATAGGAGGGTGAGTGGTAGGCTCACACAACTTCCCAATAGGGGGTAGATTCTTCACGTCTTTAGTTTTAATACCCTTCTCTTTAATAGACTTCTTAGCTTCTTGCATGTCTTCGGGGCTTAGGACAAGCATGCCCCTCTTCTTTGGTGGTGGAGGTGGTTCAGGGACGGACCAATCTTCGTGGTTTTTGGCAATCTTGCCCATTAATTCTGCTGCATCGTCCGGTGTTCTTTTCCTGAAAACACAACCAACAGAACTATCCAAGTAGGATCTAGATTCATCAGTTAGACCAGCATAAAATATATCAATTAATTCATTCTTAGGGACTCCATGTCCCGGTCTAGCCTGGATCAGACTGCAATACCTCCCCCATGCTTTAGGGAGGTTCTCATCCTGCAACTGTGTGAAGTTGTAAATTTTTTGTAAAGCAGCATGTTGCATATGAGCTAGAAAATACTTATCAACAAAAGACTGAGCTAAGTCTTGAGGACTCCTAATAGAACTACATGGTAGTGCATCATACCATGCTTTAGCACTTTCCTTTAAAGAGAAAGAAAAAATCTTAGTAACATAGAAGTTTCGTATCTTCTCATCAGTAGTAAACAAACCACCCAACTCAGTGAGTTTGGTCAGGTGTGCAATAGCATCATCATTTTCTCTGCCATAAAAGGGGTCAGCTTCAACCATAGATATAAGTGAAATATCAAAAGAGAAATTATAATTCGGATCATTGATGCTTATAGGATACGTAGCAAAAGTAGGATCAGGTAAGGTCTTGTTCTTAAAAGAATGTTTCTCGAGCAGCTTCTTAATAACATCAGGGTCAGAGTCGTTAAAATCTGTTAGCTCCCTGCATAAATCATCATCAAGTATAATATAATCATCATCAAGGAGTCTATCCTTGAGTTTACTTAGATCGGGATAAGTGTAAGTTCCATCAAAAGGATAGCAAGTATCGGGAATTTCAATCCCAGATTTCTTGGCAGCAACATCAATCTGTTTCTCAAGAGCGTGACTAAGCGAACCAATATCATCAAGAGTAGTAGAAGCATCATCAAAAGTGTCGGGTATAGTAACAGATTCAGTAGAAGCATCATGTGGTGGCGGTGAAGCAAACTTACTCATAACTATAGGTGAATCAAGTGTAGCACTAGTGTTCAGAAAAATACCTTTTCTTGTACGGGATGGCAAGATCGGGACCTTGGGGTCTTCTTTCTTACCCATAGCGGATAAATTGCAGCAGGTAAAATACGTCAAGTAGACTTGTGAATAAAGCTATGCTCCCCGGCAACGGCGCCAGAAAACAGGCTTGATAACCCACAACTGCAGGGGGTCGAGATAGTCTTCGCGGGTAAGATAACCCAATTTATTAATTCGACTCAAGGGGAGCCAAAGAATATCCACAAGCTTTAACAGTGGAGTTTTCAGTTCCACCGCACCTGAGATACACTTACTTGCAACAAGATATTTATAGCAACTGCGATGATAGTAGTAGTGACGATAGCAACAGTAATAGTAACAGCAAAAGTAAACAACTAGTAACCAGCAGAATTGAAACATTGTAGGCTAGGGAGATGGATGGTTGGGCGCTACATGGATAAGACACATCATGTAATCAACTTGGGGCAAGGCACACAGAAAAGCAAAGATCATCTAGGCATAAATCAAACATCAGGCATGAATCCCACAGGTAGTTGTACGTGCTTGCAATAAGAACTTGCACAACATCTTTTGTCCTACCATCCGTCTACGAACGGGGCCAAAAGGAACTTATGGAGATTAAGGTGCTCCTGTCAAAGAGCACCGGAACAAAGCATTAACAATCAATGGATACACAGAATTCCCAAATTATAGTCCATCCCCTTTGGTGTCCCAAGCTGTCACCTTTGGGATCGCCGGTTCCGGACCATAACAGGTGCAAACAACTCATAGATAGGATCAAGAACACAAATATATTCATGAAAACATAAAGGGTTCAGATCTGTAATCATGGCACTCGGACCCAAAGTCACAAGCATTAAGAACAACAAGTTGAAGCAAAGATGATAAACACCAATCTAGATGATAGGCAACATGTCCC
The DNA here is from genome assembly GCA_950022295.1 of Bromus sterilis. Lineage (NCBI taxonomy): Eukaryota > Viridiplantae > Streptophyta > Magnoliopsida > Poales > Poaceae > Bromus > Bromus sterilis. Next base: position 17,057,161 of record OX465596.1, read on the forward strand.
CAACAATCTGATAAACTATTACATGATATAACTCATCCAATCCCTACCATCCCCTTTGCCTACAGCAGAGAATTACTCACACGTGGATGGAGACGTCATGGAGGGAGGATGGAGTGGTGATGGCGGTGACGATGGCGATGATCTCCCCTCTTCGGAGGCCAAAACAGCCTCCAGATTAGCCCTCCCGGAGAAGAACAGAGGGTGGCGGCGGCTCCGCGACGAGAATTGGGAAAACAACTTCTGTTTGGGGGTTTTCGCGTCACGGGAATAAATAGGAGCATCGGTAGGGCACAGGAGGGGGGAGGCCCCCAGGCGGCCAGAGGGCGCGGCCCACCCCTGGCCACGCCAGGGGGGCGCATGGGGCCCCCAGGACTCCCCTCTGGTCCCACTTCTTGCATCTGGCTCCTTCGGGTGCGTGGATTTTCTGGTATTTTTCTGGGAATTTTCTGGGACGTCCAAAAATCCATTTTCCTGCGCACAATAAAACCATACAGACAGCTCTGCGGAAAACAACGTTAGTCCGGGTTAGTTTCGTCCAAATCATGCAAGAATGAGGGCAAAACAATATCAAAAGTGTTTGGAAAAGTAGATACGTTTGAGACGTATCACCAGCCCACCCCGCCCCCATCTTCTTCCTCTGTTCATGGGGGGGCGTGGCACGCATCCGCCGGCTCCATGGCCATCGCCGTCGGCGTGGCGGACATCCGGCGATCCCCCTGCGTATACAAGACCACTGCGCATCTCCCAAACCCTAACCCTAAACGCCCCCTCGCAGAACACTCCCCCATTGTCTCACCCCCGGTTCATTCCCGACACAGTCGTCGCCGTGGACCCGCGCGCCGCCATGGCCACCGTCCTCCTCGGCGCGTGAGACCGTGTCCCCCCGCACCGCCTTCCTCTTCTTCGTCGACTGCAAGTGCTGGCGCAAGCTCGGAGCCCCGGCATTTGGTGAATCGGAGCCATCTTCCTCCTCTGCCTCGCCGGGCCTCACCGTTGAATTGTCGCCGTCTGCTGCTTCTAAGCGCTCAACGGGCTTACATGTGCCTTCCCGGTGAGAACCACATCGGTTTCCCCCATGCCGCGCTCTGTTTCGCGTGCTAGGAACGCCGTCCCCATCTAGCTTGCTCCGACCGCCGCCCGGCTCGACGTAGCCGTCGTCCTGGTCCATCCCAGCTCACGCCAATGGCAGGGAAGGGTGCGGCGCGTCATGCCGGTCCCGTAGGAGAAAACGGCGCCCGGTTTGGTCCCCTGTCCGGAGCAAACGCCCCTCGCCGGTGCCTCCCCTGTTCATCGTCGACGGCGAGGTCTCAGCTGGCTGTTAGCCAGTGGGGTGCCCGCTGACAGGTGGGCCCCGCTGGATTTGATTAGCCACTAATCCCCAGCTAGATACCCCCCTAGTGAATGACAGGTGGGCCCATGCTCCTAATCTAATTCCTGGTTAAGCAAAATGGTTAATTAAAACACTATCTCACTGACTGCTGGGCCACACTGTTAAATAAATTAATTAAATGAAATTAGATAAGTTGCTGTGTATGACATGTGAGGCCCTCCTCGGACTAATCCATGTTTAATTTAGTTAATCACAAATTAAATGAATCTGCCACTGACATATGTGTCCCACATGTCAGTGGTACTGTTTTGGATATTGTTGTTAATTAAATAATAAAAGAAATTCCAGAAATTGATTTAAATGGTTTAAAATTTTGAAATTTAATATCTTTTAAACCATAAGTCAGATTCAAAAACTTTATACATGAAAATTGATCAGAAAATATAACGAATACGAATACGCTATCTGTATACCCACCACACCCCTCTAACACAACGAACATCGACATCCCCCCTTTGGGTCGTCTGTCGATAATCACCCAGAGCCGGTATTTCATCCCCGGATGAATTCCCGCTCCGAGCATAACACATTGTACTGCGTTAGAACACCGTTAACATTGCATTCGTCATGCCATTCATCTGTTTGTTATGATTGCTTTATATTTATTGTTTCTCTCCCCTTTTATTCTCCGGTAGACCCCACTGCTACCGCCGACTACACCGCTGCTGGGTACGACTACTTCGTCGACGACCCTACTCCTACCGTCGAGCTTCCAGGCAAGCAGATTCATTCTCTTCCCTAGATATCGCCTATATTTCCGTACATTTATTGCACTAGGCATTGTTACTGCTGCTGCTACGTTACAATCCTATTATATTGCATAGCCTTTTTTGTCGCCCCTTGATGTACCTTCCTTTATCCTATGTTGCCTATTATATATTTATGTTATTCAGTAGTGAGCCCTGCGCATTGTACTCATCTAGGATTAGATAGCGGGCCGTGAACACTCTGGGGAGTGAACGCGGATATCAATATTATAACTGCACAGGTACGGTACAATGCAGACACCGTCTCAGGCCCTTACCTCGGCTATGTCGAGCCACCATCAAGTGTGAGATATCAAGGAGTAATCCTTGTACTCCACTCGTTGCTGACTCTGTATAGCCGCTCTAGGTACCTGAGCAACGGTTGTCCTTAAAGGTAAGAGTCGGGCGATCCAATGGTTCCCGCGAGCGGTATTGCGACGGGACTACAGGGAGTGTACGACCAGTGTACCGGTGTGCTTGGCCCCTGATCGTTGGTCGCGAGAGTTACCAAACCTCTAAAGTCGAGCTCCTCCAGGAGCACACGCGAGACAAGGTAAGGAGACGGTTCACCTTGTTGGTGACCGCGCGCTTTGACGGGACGACAGAGCAGGCACCGATGTACTGGTGGTCCTGGCTGATGTTCGTTGTTCGTTGTGTTGTTAGTCAGACAACGATAACGGTTGTCTGAGAGATAATAATAAAATACTAAATGGTTCGACGGATGACTTGAGTAGCCTTTTGGCTTGTACGCGCTGCCTACACGTGGGATAATGAGTTATGGGCTCCTCTACATCGTAGTCTCGTTCAAAGACTCTTCAGACGTCAGCAGTACTGCGAGCTGATTGCCGGGAAGTGCGGTGCATTCTTTGATCGAGCTGTGTTGTTTTTTCTACGGCTTCCCGGCCACCCACGCACCGTGCAGGAGTACGTCAGGGTTGGGGTCCAAGGCCCTGCGTACTTAGGATTTTGACCGGCGGATGGCTCTCTGTTGAGTTTGAAGGATGGGCTACTTTGTGTCGGATAGCCTCGGTGGGGCATTCCCTAACAAGGTGTACGCCACCCTGGAGATCCGTGCGTTGTAATGTAACAGAAGTTCATCCTTGGAGGGAAGATTAATCTATTCGAATAGCCGTGTCCACGGTAATAGGACGCTTTATGCTGAAGCTGGATCTTACCACTACAAACTACTACTATTAAACTGTTTGGTTTTGGGTCTTCTTCCTCGCAAGGAAGTCGAGGGAGGGAACTCAGAGGCATTGTTAATTATTACAACTTATTATTATACAATGTTGCAGCAACTTCTGCTGCATTGTTACTTTATGCTTTATATAAGTTGTTGGCTATTCTCTCCTCATGCTGCAAGACTCGTCGGAAGATGCTAGTCTTCGATAGGCCTAGCTTCTTACCCTTATTCTGATTTTTACCTTGCAGTCCACTATATATAGCCTCTCCTTTCCATTTGATACCAATGCATAAGTGCTTAGTAGCGGACGTAAGACTCGCGGGTATGCTAGATACTCACCTTTGATTTATTCCCCCCTTTTCGTTTTGCCTGATCGGCCGCTGCAGTCGACGTTGGAGCCCAGGAGTAGGAGTACCCCGGAGGAGACTACTACGACGTCGAGTTTCCCGTTGACCAGGAGTAGTTCGGTCGATCCCAGGCAGGAGGCCTCGCCTTTTCGATCTGTATCTCTGATGTCAATTGTGCTAGCCTTCTTAAGGTAAAACTTGACTAACTATGTCTGTACTCAGATATTATGGCTCGTATAACTTATGTATTCGGATCCTCATGGTCCCTGGATTTTAATATCAGTTTTATCTTATTTGTGTTTAGTGTTGTGCTGTGCTGTGATATTCTCACCGTGGCACCCTAATCTCAGCCGTGTATCCTGCGTGTATGATTACTGTACACGGATTTATTTTGGGGGCGTCACAAGAACTCAATCTACTAAATTTTCACTCTTAGTCTTCTTTGAAATCTTATCTTGACTCGTCCCCAGACCACTAGCCAGGTACAAGTCAACTCGATCCAATCCTTTTCGATATTTTGAGCACTCATGCAATGGATGAGCGTAAGCACGAAAATTGACACTTAGGATGGCAAAGAGAAAGAGATGGTGGAGGACAAAGAAAAAAGGTGTGAAAGGCTAACATCAATGAGGACAATCATAGGAAAGAGAAATCCAAATGATAGATATGATGTGAGGAGTAGGGATTGCCATGCAACGGATGCACATATGAGCTAAGGAAAGCTCTCCAATGGAACTAGTGGGGTGCATCCAACTTGCTTGCTCAAGAAGACCTAGAGCTCATTTGAGGAGGCTCATCATTGGAATATACAAGCCAAGTTCTTAAGTGTGAAGGTCCCCACATATCGATATGCATATATGATCATCTCTATGGAGCACAAGGTATAAGAGGGAGTACAAGTGTGGATCTCTCAAAAAGAATAGTATTGTTGCCCCTTCTCTCTTTTTATTTCCTTTTTCTCTTTTTTATATTTTTTGTATTTTTTTGGCGGCCTCAATGGCTCTTTCTATTTCTCTCTCATTTGTCCTCTTTGGGATCTTTTACTCACTTAAGGGCAACACTCTATTTTACAAGGAGTATAGGAGATCTTTCACACTTTACAAAATACTCGACATAAAGAAGATGTAGCTATCATGATATATGCAAATGTATGCCTCTGCCAGTGTAGCAGGAACATGTATGACATGAAGATCAAGTCATGAGAAGGTGGATGTTGCATGGCAATGTATCTCGGAAAGGCTATGGAAATGCCTTGATGGGTAGGTATGGTGGTTGTTTTAAGGAAAGATATGAGGAGGTTTATGATGACAGAGCGTATCATGCCAAGGGTTTGGATGCGCCGGCGAGGTGGACGCCAACTCTCGGAGTGAGAAGAGGGCAATGCACGGTACCGAAGAGGCTAACAAATATGAGGAGGTGGAAGTGTCAAATTTCAATACTTACATTAGTCTGAAGAACTCATGCACTTACTATTGGTAACTCTCAATCTAATCAGGAGGTTCACAAAAGAGACGAGTACCCCGAGGAGGAGTGTATGGGGGTTTGCTTATCCTTGCGCATCCTGGACTCATGGTACGTGAGTGTACTCTAATATCCGATCCCTCCAAAGATTAGTAATCCATCTAGTAGCTAGAGTTCTCAACTAGTTTTTGTAGTTTTTGAAAATAAACACGGATTGCCCAAAATACGACATCTATCACTAATAGGCTAGAGCTCTTGACACCAAAATTTCAAACATTACTTACAACAATACCTCACAACTATTGCAAGTTACTACTACAATTGAATAGCAACCTCAATTACCTACTTCAAGTCAAGACACAACTCAGTGCAACAACCAACTCTCTAAACAAGATAAACATGAAAATAAAGAGAGTTCCAGCAACAAACTAAACAAAAGCTCTTTAAAAAGATAAACATGAAAACTAAGAGCTAAACATGACAACAGCTACGAAAAGATAAAGAACACACAACAAAAGAAAGATAAGCATGAAAATCCTATGATGTGTTCTAGTTTAAGTGGAGTGTGTTTCTCTCCCACATAAATAAAGTTGGGTTCTAACTTGTTATGAACAACAAACAAAGCTAAAGAAAACTAAAGAAAGTAAAGAGCAAGACGCTCCAAGCATAACACATAATGCATGACATGATAAAAATATAGTGGAACGAAGGACAAACTGATGATTGTTGATGTAGAAGGGGATGCACGGGGGCATCCCTAAGCTTAGACGCTTGATTCTCCTTGAATATTTACTGGGGATGCATGGGGGCATCCCCAAGCTTGAGCGTTTGACACTCCCGGATCGTCTTTCATCATCTTCCCTCGTACACTTGAAAACTCCCTTCATACATAACTCATCATAAGCTGATTACAGAGGTTAGTACCCACAATAAAACAATTTGCCTCTACTGTAAATAAAGATTTTCTTGAAGGGCTACGATTTCTCAAGACCGCCAAAGAGTTTTTGCAAAGAAAAAGTTAGTGCAAGGCTTGCAAAACTGAGGAAAGGCAAAACGTGGTAGAATCTGTGAAAAACAGACAAATGGGTAGTAAATAATTTTTTTTGGGGTATATCTGCAACTCAAATCAAAAAACTCAGAACAGACGTCCGAAAGATAATTGCATAGAGCACGCTGTCAAAAAAATCGGATCAAAAAGATGATCAGGTGATTTTAGGCGAATTTTTCCGTCCGGACAGAGAATCTGTTTCCTGGACAGCATGTCACAACTTTTGAACTTTTTTGCAATCGGAGGCTAAACTTGGCACAAAGCTTGAAAATAAAGATACAATGACGTTGCTACAGTAGTAACAATTATCAAGACCACTAAAACAGAAGTAAAAACATCTTGGATTGCCTCCCAACAAGCGCTTTCGTTTACGCCTTTAAGCTAGGCAAGAAGAAAAAAGAAGAATCAAGTTTTATCAAGTGAAAGAGAATAGCTAGCCCGTGTAACGGACTCAAAAGGTAACTTTATTTTCTTTCTAGGTAAGTATTCCACCCCCTTTTTGAGAGGGAATTGAAATTTTATATTCCCCTCTTGCATATCAATGACAGCATCAACAGTGCGAAGAAAATGACGTCCCAAAATAATTAGACATAAAGGTTCACACTCAATGTCCATAATAGTAAAATCAACGGGAACATAATTGTCATTGACAATGATAAGAACATCGTCAATCTTCCCCAAAGGTTTCTTTGCGGAAGAATCAACGAGACGAACACCAAAAGAACAAGGATCAAAAGGTTTTAATTCAGACATATCGTACATTCTTTTGGGCATAACGGAGGTACTAGCTCCAACATCACATAAGGCAAAGCAAGAAAAATTATTCAATTTAATTTTGATCATAGGATCCCAACCATCTTCTAGCTTTCTAGGTATGGAGGCTTCTACTCTAAGCTTCTCCTCCCTATCTTTAATGAGAGCATTAGTGATATGCTCCCTGAAGGCAAGATTTAGTGTGGTAGTGTGGTGGTCTCTAGACATTTTGTGTAACAAGGTAATAACTTCAGAAATGATGCAACTATCAAAATCAATGTCACTACTATCAAAGGTGATAGTGGTGTCATCTAGGCTCACTTGTTTGAAAGTTTCTATATTCATAGGAGTTTCTTCTTCTAAGGTTGAGGTAATAGCATCACCATTAATAGGTCCAACGGGACTAGGAGTGTGTTTGTACAAGACTAATCGGCGGGTGCTTAGCGGTTGTGTGACCCTTTCACCGATGATTGTATTTTTAGATAAAGGGTTTTATTACTCAAAAGGTTTAAGCAAGTACACCCGACTTCTGCATAACTAAGATGCACGCATCCGCAAACCAACAGCAAAAAGAAAAGAAAAACGCGCACGATAAGTTACAACTGTGAGTGAACTCTCGCCGCTCATGGTGGCCCTATCCATAGATCACACGACCATCCATGTGGGATAAAAATATAATCACCAATGATTATATGTGCGTGGAGAGGCGTGTACAAACGACACACTGCTTAAAATATCACTCTTTATGTCAGGAAGAAGCTATAATTTCTCTCACACATCGACGATTCGATTTGGAGCAAACTCCAAACGAGACCTACACGACCTTCAAATATGAAGGCTGCAAGGCACATAAATTATGATGGTACGAACACATAAAGCAATTCTGCTAAGAACATCATTAATAGCATAGTCGAGATCGGGTGATATCATGTCACGTATAACCAATCGTAATAGTTGGGAAGTACCTAAGTGAACCCGAGCTCATATGAGCTCGGGATGAACAGTAAAATAAAATAAATAAAAACAAATTCAAAGAAATCTGAATTTTTTTTGTGGCGAACATTTGACAAATTATTGATATGCTTGCAAAATTTTATCACAAAATAACACCCGTGGAATACGCAGCAAAAAAACAAAATCGATGCTCCAAAATGCTATGAAATTTTGCAAGCATATCAAAAATTTGCTCAAATGTTCGCCACAAAAAAAATTCAGTTTTTTTGAATTTTTTTTGATTTTTTCTGATTTTACTGTTCACCCGAGCTCATATGAGCTCGGGATCAATTGCTCCGCGTCCGTAACAGTTCACTTATACAGTACAATAGTGAGGTATACTAGTATGCTATGGTATTAACATGTGGTTCATATCTTTCTTTCACAAAGGGTGACGAAGCTCGTGCTACAGCCGACTATAAGTCCATCGTATGTTTATGTTCTCTTTCCTTCCCTCTGTCCTCTTTTCTTCGACCAGGCTACATCTTTTATAGCTCGTCTATGTGGTTTTATTGTACTTTCTCTAAAGTCAATAGTTTAAACGAACACATCGTATTAAAAGTGATTATGTCGATTGAGCCAGTATGAACCCAACAAGATGCACGTGCGTGGGTACAACAACGTATACTAGCTTGTAGCTCAATCCAGGAGTGGCCGGGGAGGGAGTCATGATGCATGCATGGCAGCAGAAGACGGTGAGATCGACAGGTCGACCCCGAGAGCCAACATCCGATTCGAGTGATGGAAGCTGACACCGCACATCTAGCCGTAACGCTCGCTCCTGGGTTCTCACCAATGATGGCTGGCCACGCCCAGCTCGCGCGCGCCCCGAGCCGTGCGTGCGCTCCTACCGTCCACGGCAAGTGAGTGAGGAGTCACCGCTCAGGCACAGTGCCCGCCCGCTCCCGCTGCCTGCCGCTGCCGGTAGTAGTGGAGTCCGTGCCCCACCGCGGGCCAGCCACGACGCCGGCGCCGCGCTCAAGTATAATCGCCGGGGCCCCTCCATCGCCGACAGGGGAACGCACGCCGCTCTCCCGGGCGCCGCTGTCCGGCCCCACCCGCCACCCCCCGTCGCCACCGTCGCTATCGCTATGTCGCTGTAGCTAGTGCGCCCGCCCGCCCGCCCGCCCGCCCGCCGGGGCGAGTTTTTGGACGTCCCGCGCGCCGGCCGCGCGTACATCTCGGCGTGCCGTTGGCCGGCTAGAGGAGAGGGCGCAGCGTGGGACGCGCGCGTGATGATTGATGAGTGCTCCGGAATGATGGTGTCACTCGCTCGCCGGCCGGTGAGCCAACCGCCGCGTGCCCCACCCCGGCCGGCCATCATGGAGCCTGTCGTGACTCGCCTCCTCCTCCTCCTCCTCCTCCGTCGTTTTGGAAAGGGCTCCTTCGGCTTGGTTCGAACGGAGAAAGTGAAAAGTGAAGCGAGCAAGAATGAATGCAGATTGCGGATGAAGATAAAAGGAAAAGGAAAAGGAAAAGGAAACGAGGTTCAATCCTGCGATCGTTCTGTCTCCTTCCGGCCTTCCTTTTGTGTTCGCCTTTTGCAAAGCTAAAATCATGGATTGTTCTCGCTCGTACGCTCATTGGAGCTTTCCGACTGCTAGCAAGAGCAGGATGGATGGCGAGGCGACGGAGACGTAGACAGCGTCGGCGCAGGAAAATTAATGTCCTGGACTCGTGGTTTTTTTTTAGGAAAACTAGACATTAAATAACACCTTCTCCCACACAAGTCGGGATGAAGGAAAGGGTTCCAGGCTGGCCCAACCACACATGGCGCCCAGCCTTCAAATTCAGAGCATGTTTCGCAATTTTATGAGCTTCTACGTTACAACTTCTATACTCATGAAAGAAAATGCATGAATTAAAACTTAAAGAACTAGACTTGATTTCTCTAACAATTGCACCATAAACCGCCGAACTTTCAGTCTTGACTTCATCTATCACCGTCTTGCAATCCGAAGCCACATGTATCTTGTTCACATAAATGTCATTAGCAAGGGACAGAGCTTCCCTCACTGCTAGGGCTTCAAGAGATGGGGGGTCCGTGATGCCCTTGAAAATGTCTGCCGACGCTCCCAGGAAAATTCCAGCACCATCCCGAGCAATTGTACCAACAGCCCCATAGCAACTAGCCACCGCAGCATCAACATTTATTTTGGTATAGGATTCTTGAGGAGCAATCCATCTTTCCGGGGGCCTCGGGATAGAAGGTCCATGGATTGCTGGCGTCATATTTAGTTGTAGATCCTGAATGAAACGCCTGACGAATTCCACCGTGCCAAAGGGGCTTTGATATATGTCTTCATGAATCGCCTTCCGCCTAGCGTGCCAGATAGCCCAAAGGCATACAATCATGAATGTAAACTGCTCTTCTGGGATAGCCTCATACATACTGAGGATGAAGGTTTTTGCATCTCCTTCCCCACATGCACTCATAGCTTGAACAAGATCCTCCGGGGCCAGCGACCAAACGCTTCTCGCCAGGTTGCATTCCACAAGGGCATGTTTCCACGAGTCTCTCCTACCACAGAACATGCATGCTCCTGATGCAGGAATATGGCGCTTCTGTAGAACTTCGCCGGTTGGGATAGATTCGTGGGCAAGTCTCCAGAGAAAATTACGAACTTTCCCAGGAACCTGGAAATTCCATATTGAAGACCATCCACTTGAGCCTCTATCTTCATTCGATCCACTTTGGTGATTGTACAGGAAGTTCTCACGGGTTCTCCTGGTGTGCATCAACATGCGATAACACGACCTAACCGAGAATAATCCCTTGCTGTCCTTTCCCCAGGCCCAAAAATCATCAATTCTCCTAGTGCACAGTGGTATGCCTAAGATCGCCTCCGCGTCAATTGGGATAAAAACCGACCGGACCAAATCTTCCCTCCAGCTAGCTGTTGCTGGATTGATTAATTCAGACACTTTAACAGGAGGAAGCTCTACCAATGACGTAATCGGTTTCATAAATTCAGACCGAGGGATCCAGTTTTCGGACCAGATTCTGGTCTCTTCTCCAGTACCAATTCGCTTGATTATCCCCTAAGCTAGGATGTCACATCGGTCCACGATTGACCGCCATATTTGCGACGGATGAGAACCGAGCTGTGCATCGAGAATTGTTGAGTCTGGATAGTATACCGCCTTCAAAATTCTAGCGCTTAAAGAACTTGGGTTCTGGAGGAGCCTCCAAGCCTGTCTGGACAGCAGAGCTAAGTTGAAAACCTCAAGGTCTTTGAACCCAAGACCGCCCAATTCTTTTGGCCTGGTGACAATATCCCAGGCAACCCATGCAGGCTTTCTTTTACCTAGTTTTCCACCCCAATAAAACTGTCTAATGAGAGATGTAATACTCTCACACAGTCCTTTCGGCAATCTGAAACAGGACATGGAGAACACTGGAATTGCTTGTGTCACCGCCTTAATGAGAACCTCTTTCCCTGATGACGAGAGAATCTTTGCCATCCATCCCTTGATCTTTTCCCATACCCTATCTCTGAGGTATTTGAAAGTATCATTCCTTGATTGTCCAACATCTGTTGGTAAACCCAAGTATTTTCCATTCAAAGCTTCATGTGTGACATTCAAAATCTGCTTGACTGCCTCTCTGGATGGCTGTGTACATCCTTTGCTAAAATTGATGATTTTTCCTGATTTATCCGCTGACCCGAGGCATTACAATAAGTATCCAGCAAATTTGACACCGCATTTGCTCCATCAACACTCGCTTTGAACAACAGCAGGCTGTCATCAGCAAATAACAAGTGGTTTACTGCCGGAGCCGTAGGAGCCACTTTTATTCCACTGAGGACGGAAGACTGGTCACTAGATTTTAGTAGGCACGAAAGGCCCTCTGCTGCGATCAAAAAGAGATATGGAGAAATAGGGTCTCCTTGCCAAATTCCACGTGTAGGTTTAAATTGTTCCAATTTCTCACCATTAAAAAGGACAGAAAAGGATACCGAGCGGACCATGTCCATCACCACATTAGTCCACGCTGGAGAGAAACCTAATCCGAGCATCATAGCTTCAAGATAGCACCACTCCACCCTGTCGTAGGCTTTCATCATATCAAGCTTCAGAGCACAACAACCATTTGATTTTGATTTAGAGTGCTTCATGAAGTGTAGGCATTCATATGCTGAGATGACATTATCTGTAATCAACCGTCCCGGGCGGATTGCTCATCGGAGATAATGGAAGGCAAGACAATCTTGAGTCTATTAGAAACCACCTTTGACGCAATTTTATATAAGACATTACACAGAGCAATCGGCCTGAACTGGGAAAGCAGGGTCGGATTCATCACCTTAGGGATTAGGACCAAAAGTGTGTCATTAACACAAGCTGCATTCTCCTGTCCATTAATTATTCTCAAGACTGCCTTCGTTACCTCCTGTCCACATAAGTCCCAATGACGTTGGTAAAAGTGTGCGGGAAAACCGTCTGGACCAGGCGACTTGGTCGGGATCATCTGAAATAGGGCCTCCATTACTTCCTTGTTTGTATACGGAGCATTTAGACCAGCGTTCATCTCCTCTGTTACTCTAGTGGGAACATGATTAAGCACATCGTCCAAACCTTGGACACCTTCCGACGTATATAAGTTGGAGTAAAACTGTGTGACCATGGCCTTCAGCTCAACCGGGTCATCCGTGAGGATCCCCAATGAGTTAGATAGTGCTTTTATCATGTTCTTTTTTTGCCGTATACTCGCTCGTAGATGAAAGAACTTTGTGTTTCTAGGCCCCGCTGTCAGCCATTCAATTCTCGACCGTTGCCTCCACATCAATTCCTCCCGGTGATAGAGCTCAACGAGTCTGTCGTTTATTTTAATCTCAACCCGACTAGGCCCCGTCCTGCTCGGGTCTCTCTGAAGACGCTCTAACTCCGCTGTTAGGGATTTGATTTCTTTCCGGACCGACCCAAAAGTATCTTTGCTCCATCGTACCAAACCAGTGGTCAGCTCATTGAGTTTTGAGCGCAGCGCCTCCACCGTATCTCCTCCCTGCGCGCCTGACCAGGCTTCAGTGATAGTAGAGTTCCATTGATCATGAGTTTCCCACATGGAATCGTACATAAAACGCCTTTTAGGAGCTTGCTCAGTATTACCTTTCCCTTCGAGGAGGATCGGTTTATGGTCATAAGTCGTTGTTGTGAGACGACTGACTGTCGCCAGGGGGAATAGCTGAGACCACTCCGGAGACCCAAGAGCTCGATCTAGCCGAACTCTGGTATATGAGCCGCCACGCACCTTCTTTTCAAAAGTCCAGAATGCTCTCGTGTGACCCAAATCATCCAGCATGCAATCATCGATAGCGTCTCGAAAGCCTTGCATTTGAGCATTACTTCTTTGCCCAATACCTTCTTGTTCATTATGACGTAAGATTTCATTAAAATCACCAATGCAGAGCCATGGGAGGCCACTCAAAGGTGCAATCTCCCGCATCTTGTCCCAAGTCTGATTCTGAAGGTGAGTCTGGGCCTCGCCATAAAATCTTGACAATCTCCACCTGTTCTGGTCCAAGTCAACCACATCACAATCAATATGATACATGGACGAGCCAAGAATTTCCAGCTTTATATCATTCCTCCAGAAAATTCCAATTCCTCCACTTCTACCTCTACTATCTATTGCAAAACATTTATCAAACCCAAGGGTTCCAGCCAAAGCTTCTACCCTCCCTTTGTCTACCTGAGTTTCGAGTAAGCAAAGGATGGTAGGGGCAGTCCTGTTCGCGATCTCGCGAACCTCTCGAACTGTCGCGGGTCTGCCCACCCCGCGGCAGTTCCAGCTTAGGACATTCATTGTGCCCGGCGATCCTCCTGCTTGGAGGTCGCCGATTTTGCATCAGAGTTTTTGGACTGCGAGGAAGAGGTCCTCATGCCAGTTTTGGGTCTCTTCGGGTCTTGTTTGGGAGGGGGGCTAGGGGGCACTTCATCCTTGTCCTTATCAATTGTTGAGCCCGTATCTGTTCCCATATCAGCAGGTGGCTGTTGATAACTGGCGGATTCCAAGGACCTCTTCTGAGCTAGGTCCACATCCTCCATATCTTGATCATTCGCAGATAACCCCGAGCTAGGAGCTGGTGGTTCCAAAGGTATTAGATCACTTGTTCCCCTTCCGCTAGGAGGAACATAGCTGGTTGGTGCTCCTCGACCACGCCCACGGCCACGACCACGTCCCAAACCTCTTGAGACTGCTCCCGGGCCAGACCCCGGTCCCATAAACCACTCTGCTCGCAGGCCTTTGAAAACAAGAGCCTCTGGTGGGTAGACTCCATCTCCATGTTCCTTAAAAGTGTGTCCCAAGAAGCCACAAATTGAGCACCAATCTGGGAGGCGCTCGTACTTCACCCGAAAAAATTGACGTTGCTTCTCCTTGATAAAAGAGACATGGTTTTTCAAAGCCTTGCGGACATTAATCTTAACTTTCACTCTATAGAAGTTGCGTGCAAAATCTTGGGATTTCGGCTCTACAAATAGAACCTCCCCCACTTTGCTTGCCAGAGGTTTTAACAAAGGAACATATCCATCCGGGAAATCATGGATTTGAATCCAGATTTCCAGATAATCAAGGTTTACTGTAGATGGCTTCACGAGTCCATCATATGGTGCCAGAATCACTGCATCTCCACGGAAGTGCCATGGTCCATGCTCCATCACCCTCTCCCAATCTCCCAAGCAGGAAAATTTTAGGGTATACAGATTGTCTTCAAGCGCCCTAATATTGACTTCCTTGGCTAAATTCCATGCAGATCTCATATTATTGAAGAACCAATGTTGGCTATAGCTTCTTTCCACATGTACTCGAACTACTGCCATCCACTTTGCCGGTTCCACCGCCGGCAATTCTTGCTCCTCAAAGACCAGATCATCTATCTCATCCTCCTTGATCCCGAGTTCTGTCATCAGATCCACCAGTTCATCTTGGCCCGATCCTGATGCAGCGCTCTCCATCTTTTAACCCCCTTGCCTGGTTCAAGTCGATGATCCCAGGCGGAAAAATCGTAGTCGCCCCTCCCCCACTGATCGGCTAGCGCGGGCGCGAAGGGACCACGCCGCCTCATCATCGGCAGCCCCACCAGCGGCAGAAAAGAGGAGGCAGGGAACCAGAACTCAACGGTGGAGGAACTCGCCGAGAGAAAACCCTAAACCTAACTCGCCGAAAACGAGAAGGAAAATCACTGACTCATGGGTTTTCTATTCTTTTTAAACAGAACTGGGCCAACTCACGTCTTTCCGTAAAATTACTCCATGTATAGCATTTTTTATGGTTTTTTGGTGGCTTTTAAGACAACTACTCATTTCGATTACTGGTTACTACTGCCTTCTTTCTTTTTTTACTTCGCATATAAAATTTATCAAAGGTCAAACTTCGTAAAGTTCGATCAATTTTACAGAAAAAACTATCGACATTCACAATACAAAATCAATATCATTAGATGCATCATGAAATAAATTTTTATAATGTATAACTTTGATATTGTAGATGTTGATATTTTTTTAATATAAAATTGGTTAAACTTTATGAAGTTTGACTTCAGACAAATCTTATATGTGAAGTAAAAAGAAACGGATGGAGTATTTTTGTAAAGACAGTATAAACACATAAGTTGATAAATATACACATCCACTCATTTATAGGTATGTATACACGTAAATCCTACCCTATAAGCATTTTCGAAAGATTGATCCGACAAGTTTTAAGATCTAATGAAGTCATCACAAACGTCTCGGTATCGATGGAAATGTTTCCTTCAACTGAAAAAATATCCGCCTTTATAAAACAAAGAAAATGTTAACCCAAGATTTTGATCACTGTGGACTAGGGCTACCACTATCCTCCAACAATCCAACCAAGCTTGTGTAGTTCATGGAAACTTTTTCTAAGACATACGATTTTGTTTCAAGTTTTTATCGGTTAGTTGATTGGAATTCTTTTTGGAGCTTTCATCGATTCTTGCCGAGGTTGAGAAGGTGGGGTAAACACATGTGGTGGGTTCTTGTGCATAGGTTAAAGTGGCGTCACCGCAAAAAAGAGTTCCTGAAGGCTACATTCAAGGGTTCGGTACAGGGTTAGGGTTGAAAATGAGGATGCTGGAAATCACCAAAGAAAATATCCCGCAAGAATAGGCACACAAGACATGCGAGTGTTGTCATTGTGTTCGTGTTGGGGGGGAGGGATATGGTATGCTTGAACGATGGTCATAGTTTCTACATGGCGCCAAGATGTGGAAACACCTATCGATTGTGAAGACACTCATGCGCAAGGTCAAAGGAGGATTAATGGGCGGTGGAGGTGGCACGCGGAGACGAGAAAGACATAGAACAACGATAGGGTATAATAAGTTAAGGTTAGGACCTCAGGGATGGAAAAGATAAAAAAAATTCAAGACGGTTGAATGCAGATCTAGTTGATCAAAGAAGGGGTCGGGTCAAAATAATTTGTGTGCAATAGATGGTCCAACTTTCTATTATTTTCAACGAATTCAATTATGCAATGCAAGAATGAGAAACATAACAATGTGAAAGGAGCAATATTTCACGATGAATGGAAATTTTTAGTATTTTTTGTAAAAAATCAAAGTAAGAACACGAGCCACCAGCATCATGGCACCATGGTGCGTGTTATGGCATCTTGCCCTTGCTATGACTTTGTTTATGTTGGATTGAATCTTTTGAGAATCATGATGCATGTCTAGTGTAATTTTCAAACATACCAGTAGTGACATTGGGGCGACATGATAGTGGTGGCATTAGGGTGACTCAATTGATAATAGATTGAATGATAAAAACTATGAGGTGATTGTTCAATATAATTTCCAGGGATGTCCGAGGTGACATTGGGGTTTCCCTACGGTTCATGATTAGGAAGATAAACTTGGAGGTGTGTTTGGGGACCCTGAGCTGGATGATTGAAGCTTCCAATTACGAATTCACAGTTATCCTGAGATGAATGCCCACCGAACACAATGAACTGATATCAAAGTTCGCATCTATTACATAACGGTAAAGTCTTACACAATAGGACCATTATGGTCAAGTATTACACATTAAAACATCAAAGGCGAAAACTCCAAATGAAACATTACAGGGGAACATTGATGATAGCTTGGGCCCCAGCCATCATGCCTTAACCCTAGAGGTAGCTGACTGGAAAGATTCCTAGTTCGCAAAGACGTCATCATAGTAATCTTCTTCAGGTATATAATTCTCTATGGCTGGCAAAATCAACAATCTAGGTGAGTAAAAAGAATGTACTCACAAGCAACCCAAAAAAGAAATATAACAAAGTATACATGTATTAGCTTAGTGCAAAAAATGGATCTATGTTATGTTTCATAAGCTGCAGGAAACCGAGTTGAGTATGTGATAGCTCTAGCAGTTTGTAAAGCATTTGAAAACAATGGTTGATAACCAACCAAGGTATTTAGTAAATAAGTTGATTTTCCTTCACCAAATCTGAGTAACACCATAAGTCAAATTTACCATGATCATGAACTAAGTTACCACAAAATAATTTCTCCAGGACAACGGCCATCCTCAAATGATTTTTCCTCATCATACCATGTCATCTTGTTTATTAAACGAAAATATGAATTATCTGGGCTTATGTCATGATGGTTTGTGTTGCTTATCTCGACATGGGTTCAGTATTACATCCTCGTGGGCCTACCTGTGGGGGATTGACTTGTCATCCACCGCTATCGTCCTTTCTTCACTAGAGTGTGGCAAGCCTTGTTGTAGTAGAAAAACGAGAAATCATTGTGTTAAGGCCTCAAATGACTAGAGCAGCAGAATAGCAACCGTCCCCGATGAAAATAGTGATAGGTCAAAAGGATCCAACAGATGGACACACGAATGCATACGAACAAATATTAGATCCATGCAATTTTATTGTAGACAAAGTGACAAACATCAATGGAATTCCGCGAAATCCGGCGAAGACCCCCCCAACACACACACACACACACACACATACTCTGGCAACGCTAGACGCACAACCAAGACAAAGACTGGGCTGGGAGAACCTTATTTCAACTTAAAAAAAAAACTCCGTCACTTAGTTTTTCTAAGAAGAACAAAAATACTAAAAAACGAACAAAACACCTAAAAACGAACCAGAAGCTTTTCCATCGGCAAAGGCCATAGGAGGCGCGGCAGCTAGGCGGCAGCGGCACCGCCGGAACGTAAAGGTTGTGTGCATTTTATTGTGTAGCGACCTGGTAAGAACTTTTCATTGTGGTATTGCTCCAATAAATCTCCATTTGTTGAATATTGTACGGTCGAAGTACGAGCAACCCAATTGTGAGAACAGTGAAAGTGGTTGTCTTAAAGATGACTGAACTTTCAGTTTTTTCCTACTTTCCTTGAATCACAGACGACTAATAAAAGAGGACTTTCTTGGAGCCATCATCTCCCCTTAGAGACCTTAACGTGGACTTGTGCAAAGGTGTTAGTCCTAAAGGCAGTAAAAGTTGGAAGAAAATACGAATAAAGTTGCACCAGATTTGCATTCTTCTTATTAGGACCCATTCAGGCCTCGTGGAGCCAGGATTGACCCGCTCCCTGCTACTATCGTTTTCGTCATTATTCATCTAGTTTTCCTCCTCGTCTTTTGCCTAAGCATGGAATTTGTTAGGTCAAGCAATCATTGCCAAATCTGTTTAAAATTGCCCTGTGTGGCCCATGCACTAACCAACCCCATTGCTGCCACCCAAGCAGACCGTCCCCAAACTCCAGCAATGCAACGTACGCTTGTCGATCGTATTTTGCAGGTTTGCAACAACCTGATCGAGGTCTTGCAAATGAACCTTTTTTTCTGCTGTCGTTGCTCGATCAGGACTTGCAAATATGCCAGTGAAGACATCAATGCCAAATCTTTGATTGACTGTGACCACTAGCCCTTGCAGTTCAAACCCATGATCATGAGCGTAACATGGTGCTAGTAATAACGAGATAGAAGTTGTAGGCGCCTTCCGGATGGTAACAGGGGGAACACAGGCCCATGGCTTCCACTTTGCAGATTAATGAACCTGGTCCTCTCCCTGTCTCTCTCTCTCTGCTCGCTAGGGCGGCTTTCTTGCGTCCAATCGACTGCACTGCACTCCTCCAGCCCCCGCGGTTTAGTGGCCTACCTCGTGTCACCACGCCTCACCTGCGTCCACTGCACAAAAGGCCACATGAGTTTGCTGCCACTGGCACCGGTTTTTTACCAGAATTACAGCGTAAGCGTCAAGTTACCATGAGCTTGGCATCACTCTACTGCAGCAGCAGCTGGTAGGAGCTCCAGTGGTGGAAAGAACAGTGTGCTGAAAGACTTCTACGCTGGCGTATCCACGGTTTGGCAAGTGTATCATGGATTTGAGCGGCACAACAAATTTCTGCGGAGTGTGGGACAGAGCGGGAAGCAGCCGGGCAGTCCAATCGCGTGTTCAGTCCTTCTCCTCCACATCCAGGTTGTATTCGTATGATGACTTGATCGATACAGCCATCCGAACCAATGAGGCATGAACAGCGTGCATGGAGATACCAATAGCCTGGGCCGCTAGCTGCGCTGTCTGCCCTAATTATTTCCCGTAATGCGGGCAGCTAATGGCGTGTACATCATCAGTACATCCGTGGGACGGGGTGAGGTACACCCAGTTTGTTTACACTTAATGGGATTGCCTGATGATCTCGGATCTCACTGTACGTACCAAACTCTCATCGATCCTTTTCTTCACCATGCATTGGGATGATGTATTGTACTAATAGAAAACCGCGCTATTAACAAGAAACCAGACGATCCTGTGCTGTTTCATCATGAGGAAGAACATATATGTTTGCACGGTGCAATCTACTCAACTAACACGTGGGTAACTAACTAACCAACCATCTTTAGAGCTCTTCGGGAGTGGGCAGGTGCATGCAATATCAATATCGGTTATATATAAAACTCTGGGTGATGGTACGTACGTACGTACTCCAGCACGCAGATCCAACTCCAGCGCCCGCCTAATTTGCCAGCTGAGAATCGATCACATCGCGGGATCAGTGGGCAACTTTTTACGACAAGAAGTACGCCGTGCATGTGTTGCATGCTCCAGATCACCCTCCTTGTTCTCGTTCTTGTTCTTGGCCTTTTGCCAAACAGATCACTGCTGCCTTCATATCATCACACAGGACAAACACATAGAGCAAATAGGGGCAGGGCATTATGCATCCTCATGGTTACTCGCACAGGAGCTTAAAACTGATTGGCCGATCTCAAACAAAATATAGATGTAGGAGTTTCAAGAAACGTATTCCCTCCGATCCATAATCAATGTCGTTCATTTTGTACTAAGCTGGATGAGCGTTACTTATTATGGTTCGAAGAAATACTGTATTACTACTCCGTCGTCGATGATACTACCTCTGTCTTATACTATAAGATCATTTTGTAAGCTATGATAAGTAACCCAGCCAGCCCTAGGGCAAATGTTGTTTACTGAACTAACCAGAATCGGAATAATATGAGACGACAAGGGGAGGAGGTCCCTATCTGACGTCAACTCCACGCGGCAAACGGACGTGGACCGCACGCAGATGGATGCCCGCCTCGCAAGAATCCAACGCCTCTGATCCTCCTCCTCCTCCGGGTTTCACATTCACATTCACATTCAGGCTGCAGGCAGGCCAACTGCAGCTATCAAACCCCATCCTAGCTAGTTTAATAGCATGTCGCTCGCATCGCGCAAAACCCCTCTTTGCAAGTGATTGTTGTGAGTGGAATTCAGAACCGGCCATTTGCACGTCGGCTCACCACACATTTCGTCCTCTTCCTCTCCGTCTTGTCCCTAGCTGCTTGGGACGTTGCGATCCAGGAGAATATCGGGGGTTCCTGGGATCAAGTTGCAGAATGATCGAACTGGGAACCAGACAACGGCGCCTCTTGTTCTCTTCCTGTCGCCTCGCCTGGCCCCGGGTACTATAAAACCGGCTGTTTGGTCACGCGTGATGGTCAAGCCTCAGTCAAGCTGGTTCGATCATGGTCTCTCTCACAGGAGCTTTAAGACGAGTTCACAGGAGCTTTAAGACGAGTTCAGAACAAAAGATGAAGGAGCCGTACGTCATGGAGGCATGTATGATGTATTTGTGTATGGGCTCAATTTTCGTTTGAATGAAGAAATGAGCTAAAACAATAGTAAGAGTAACTACGATCAGATTATGCTAATCCACCCTTAGCTTCTATAGGTTTACGGATAGCGTAAGTTCAGCCCTCATATGTTGATGTTTACAATCAAAATCCTTACTTTTTAATCTTTAAATCCATGCAAATACATACACATCAATCATCACATACATAAAAATCAGTAGTGAATAGAAGTACAGATAATTCGTACATAAATTATGTAGTTTAAACCTAAAATTTATTCATAGTGCATAATTTAATCATAAAACATTCAAATCAGTTGTTTTCAGCGTGCACCCACATATGCTTCAGTAGATCATTGAGAAGTTGGCAATGCACACGTTGATCTCGAAGTTGTGGATGGATCTTAAGAAAATTAGCAATATGTTCTGCCTCTTATTTTGGGTGGAGGACCTGAACTTCAGGCTTTTCAAAATCATTCGTTCAGTTTGCCCATTCGCCCTTATCCTCGACAATCATGTTGTGCAAGTTTTCGCAACATATCATGAGCTTCCAAAGTGTTTCTTGTTCCCACATCATTGCGGCTCCACGAACAATACCCCGTCGTGCTTGGAGCACTCTGAATGCCCTCTCCACATCATTCCTAGCACCTTCTTATGATTGTGCAAAGAGACATTGTTTCTACCGTGCGGATTGGATATTGTCTTCACAAAAGCCTTCCACTGAGGATATGTTCCATCAACAAGGTAGTACCTATGTTGTTGATGTATCCGCTGACAGTGTAGTTGCATGGTGGAGCGTCCCCATCACATAGCCTCTTCGATAACGGAGATCATTTGAGCACATTGTTAAAATCTGGCGTGCCAAAATAAAAATGCCGAATTCACAAGTCCCCCGATGTCGTTGCTTCAAGCCTGATTTGGCTTTTTTAGTGTGACCTTAGTATTGCCCACGCAAATATTTGGAACAATTTTTCATTGATGGTGCATGCAATCAACTGAACTGAGGATACATGTGAATTCTCTTGATTCTCTAGTTACCAGTAATCTTTCCGTGTATTCCATAATTGGTTCTCTCGGGGGTTATGCTCCAAACACATGCACGATAGTGCGTGCAAATTGCAAAATGGTTTTCAAGCATGTGGTCTTTCTCATCCGCATATCAGTATCAAGGGCATTTGTGGATTTACTATAAGCCAGCATCCTGATAGTCGTCGTGCATTTCTGCAGAGCAGAGAAAGAAAGTTTCAATGGAACAAAAGGTTCATGAGTTATCTTTGAGACGCCCGACTAGATGAGATAGGTATATCTTTCATAGGAAAATATCTAAAAAGAAGTCGCATCATTCGACTCCATGATTTAACCAATATTCATGCCAGGTACCTCATATTTCACCACTATAAATCTATATCCAATGTTATGGAAAGCATAGCCCAGGAAATTCAATGAATGGTTTTTGTTCCAAGCTTACCATTCTTGTAAATTGGCACATTGACTTTTGCCAAGCAGCCCTAAGTTCACAAGTATGAGCAGTAACGACGCCAGGTTGAGACTATTCCCCAGGAAAACACTGCATATATAATAGTTGGAGAAGAAGGTTTTTTTGCAGAAGAAGGTTTATCTTCACCTCTACATCAATCCATGCACCCAATCATTATGAGTTAAGGGAATGAAACTAGTTAGGGAAAATATAGATTTGAGCGCTTCTATCTGCTGCCTTGTGCGCGTGGCACGCGTCCCATGAAATCGACAACCGTTTTATTATTATTTTCTTATCCAGCCAAATGCTTTTTTCAGCCACACATTCATCTCTCGCATTTCTAACGAGTACGACCTTGAGCCGATAGATTTTTGCAACAATGGTTTTGTTGCAGCAAAGGTTTGTATCTTGAATTTTGCTATATATTTTATTCATGTAGCACCCATCAACACATCCAAGTGAAATGAAGTTTTGCAACAAGAGTTATGTTGCAATGAAGGTTTGCAACAAAAAAATTGTTGCAATGAAGACAAGCACGTCCATGAGTCAAAAATAATTTAGAAAAAATTGAAACAAGGCTTCAATTGCACATGGCCGAGTGCAACATGAAAAATAATTCAAAGAGAAATAATACAGCTCGAGAAGAGATTGCAAGAGGTCGCAACAAGACATCTGTTGTAAAAAAGTCAACCGCAACGCTACCATTGTTGCAAAGATTGACCCTCACGTGAAACGGATCAGACCACTATAAACAAGAAAGAAAAACTCCTTCATGGTTTTGCAACAGGTTCTGTTACAATGGCCCGGAACGCAACATAGTTCTTGTTGTAAAGGATGATTGTCATGCGGGTGCGCACATGAAAACGATTAGATGACTTTAACTACCTTGATCGAAGGGTTACGCAAGCGACGGATAATTTTCACACTCCAATGATGACGCGTAGCATCGCCCAACTAACTAAGGGTTCACCATGAACAGTTGGTTCATTCGAACGCGAAGGAGAATATCTACTCTGACAAAGACCCATGCCCTAGGTAAATATCCTTTTCCTCCATTATTGAGATTGCTCCACGAAATACAAGATGCGGCGAAAATGATACTATCGCCTTTGCGACGAAGAAACGACCTTCGTGGATTCCAAACATCTTCCCTGGACATACTCCCAGCATATGCTACCTGCTTGACCTTGATCTTTCTTCCCAGGAGATGGATGGAATGCATCTTTCCGCACAACTGATCTCATCAGACATCTAATCAGAAAAGAAGACGGCGACGCGAACAAACACCATCGCAAACAAAACAATCCACAAATGGCCAGCGGTGGAGAATTTCACGGCTGCCCATTAAAAACCCTGAGTGGAATCGCTCGCCATCAACAAGGAAAACCTGTTCTTACGCTTCACGATGGGTCCAAACGAGACTGGACAAGCTAACAACGCCGACCCGACAGCGCCGCTCCGGGTTTCAATTTCAACTCCGGGTCGTCGTCGTAGCGCGTCTCCAACCGTCGCCGTCGTGACCTCACCGTCTCCACTTGGGCACGCACGAGCACGACGCAGGACTCCTACCTAGCTTCTCGATCGGTCAGCCTCGGAGAGTCTGAGTCAGAGGCCGGGAGAATGTGACCGGATAAAAGATGGCGATGCTGCTGCTGGTGCTCAAGGTCAAATCAAATCCGCCGCGTATCCGACCCAACAAAGCCATTGTTGCTGCATATTCTTGCACGATCGCACGAGCCGGCAGGGATTGACTTGCGCGCGCCGGCCGGCGGCGGCCATGGTGTGGGGCGGAGACGGAATGGCCGGCGTTCCTGGCGAGCATGCAGCGCCAGGACAGCGGCTTCCTCGTCGTCTCCCGGCGGACGCGCGGCGCGGCGGAGCGGAGCACTGAGTTTGTCCGTTTCTCGCGCGCTGGGGCTGGGGCTGGGTGGACGTCGTTTTCGCGGGTGGATCTCGGCGCTGGAATTTGACATACGCCTCCGGTTCCGATCAGTCCCTGGCGCTCGCTAGTGCGCCACGGGCCCCGCGGTTGGTTGATGGAGCTCTCCCGCCGCTCTCCACTCAGCAGCCTGCCTACCGGATTCCCATTGTCTGTGTGTCATGTTTTCAGTCATGGCTGGGGCTGCTATCTTCGTGCCACAGAGTATGTTTACTGGAGAATGCAGAGAGGATGGCTGTCGATTGTGTTGAATATTCAAAAATTCTATACTTACGAAATAATTCCTCCATCTGAAAATACTTATTGTAGGAATAGATATACCTAAACGTATTTTAACGTAGATATATTTATTTCTATCCAATTTCTAGATAAGTATTTTCGAACCGAAGCTATAGGTAGCGTGAGCTCCTCACGCGTGGGTTAGTCAGTACGCTGAATTAATGGCTAAACAGTTAATACTAACTCCATCACAGTTTATAAGAGCGTGCGCGTGTTCACAGATCGTTAATTTAATCAATATAAAATAAAATATATATTTTAAAAAACATATCATAATGAAGTTCAGATGTTATATTTTTAAATGATATAATCTTTATAGTATATATATATATATATATATCTTTTGTTATGTTGGTCAAATTAACGACATAGGGGTATGCGCATGCCCTATAAATACACATTCTTTTGAAAAAAAAAACATACTAATACGCCTTCTTTTGCAAACTGAGCTGCTTAGATGGTTAGGTTTCTTGTGATGGAATCAACCCACTAAGATTAAATCCTGGTATGCTTATTATCCTTAAATTATTTTAGTATTTTCGATCATGTTCGTTCAGTAGGAGAAAATATTTCCATCGACTATAAGCACATGTTGGCATAAAAAATAGATTTTTTTTGAGAAAAACATAAAAAAAAGGTAGCACTGCATAAAAAAATGGATGAACGAGAGGATACACCCTCAATAGAGGCAAAATGGGCCGACCCAGTTAGGTAGCGCTGCTTTTGACAGAGCACTGCACTCGTTAGTTTTGATTTTTTTTTTCGTTCATTACTGTTGATTTTTTTCTTATTTTTTCCTTCAGATTTCTTCTTTCCGGTTCTTGTAGTCCTTTTTGGTCTTTTGTTTCTGTGGGATTTTAATTTTGTCTTTTTTGGAAAACTGGTTGTTGGGTGTTTTCTTTTTGGTTTTTTCATTTCTTTTTGTCCTCTGGTTATTTTCCTTCCTTTTTCACAAAATGATTGGTGTGTGTTTAGGAAAAAATAGTTTTCTATGAAAATGACAATATATTAAATATTTTCACCGTATACTACCACAACAATATGAATTACAAAAAAATTCAGCATACATTATAAAAATTCACCATACTGATAAAACAGCCACCGTATCTTATAATTTTTAGTCTGTATTAGAAAACTTCTCATCGTTTATTAATTAATTGCTAATCGTGCATTAATAGTTTTCTCACGATATATTGACAAAATAAATCAAAATAAAATAAAATAAAAACTGAAAAGAACTAGAAAGGAAAAATGAAAAATGAAAAACAAACAGAAAAATGACAACGAAAATAATGAAGAAGCGGGCCAGTTGCAGCACACGCTGCAGCAAACAGGGCCAGCCCATCTTATCGGCCGGATGCGAAGCCACACTTTATTTCCACCGTAGGCAGCATATAGAATCCACCACTAGCCTGCATGTTTATTTAGGGGTATTACCACACTTTTACCAACTCAATCAATTGTTCATTGTACAGAAAAACCGGAGACTCAACTAGCCAAGTATGGCGCCTCCCAGTTCTTCTTTCTCCTTTCATGTTCCCAGCTGACTTCTTCAAATAGTTTGCTCTTCTCGATGATATATATCCCTGATGATTACCGAACTTAAGCCTAGGATGTTGCCTTTCAGGTGATCAACAGTAGCAAGACAGTCTGTAGAAATATATATCTTTTATAGGTTCAAATCTGCTGGCAAGTAAAAAAGCTAGCCTGCATGTGGCATACTCGAGTATGAGCTTGGCTCAATCAATCTTGGGAGATAGATATTCCTTCGGAGGCTTACATAGAGGTCATTTCTTATGCCTTGGAAGGATGTTCAACGGTGTGCTCAATCAATCTTACCCGTTTGATAAACCTTGAGATTTAAAAAAAAATCTAAAAGTATTTTTGAGTTTTTGTGCTATTTTTGGATTTTGCGTGCTTTCCTTTGGGTTTTTATGAAAAAATATGTGCTTTCACGAGTAGCAAATTCATTCTTTGTGAGATAATAAAAACATACTTTATCAAAAATTTATGCTTTCAAGAAAAGTATACGCGTGCCCTTCATAAGAAGTAAATATGTACTTCAGAAAAGTAAAAAAATCACTGTTACTACAAAAATTGTGCTTCCACGAGGAACAAAATATGTGCTCTACGAGAAGCAAATATGTGCCTCCGTGATAAGAGAATATGTGATTCCTGAAAAGGAAAAAACATAATTCTTCTAAAATATGTGCTTCCATGAAATGCAAACAATATGCTTCCATAAAAAGCGAATATGTGCATTCCGAAAATAGAAAAGCACATTTTATCAAAAATATATGCTTCCACAAGAAGGAAATTTGTGCTTGTCGAAAAATAGAAAAACATAGTTTGGCAAAAAAAAATATGTTTTCACGAGAAGCAAATATGTGCATCCACGTGAAAAAATATGTGCTTTCGAGATTTTCATATTTTCTTGATTTTGTTTATTCGGTTTCCAGTTTTTTGTGGATTTCACTTTTCTGGGTTTTCATTTTTTTCCATTTTTTAACTTTGATTTCTTCATTTCTTTTATATATTTTATGTTTTTGTGACAATAAGTTCATCAAAACCTATTAACTTAAGATCTACTTTCAAAGATTTCGACGTGAAAATCTAGCCGTGAAAATGGTTTGTTATTTAATCGCACGATAAGAGATAAAGCATTAATGAAAAAAATCTACAATAAAACAAAACTTTTAGATTGTGACAAGTGATGCATCTACGATACGCCACTTGCCACCACAAAAAAAAAGTAGAGATAACCTCCGTATGAGGTATTCTTTAACAAGTGATCTCGATTAATATTACACAACCTAAAACCCAACCAGGACTATATCATGGGCCAAAAGTACCTTAGCTTCTTCGGCATGTGTTTTCTTATCATTTTGTTTTTATCGGTTTTCACTATGTTCATAGATATTTTTTCATTTTCTTGTTTTTATCCTTATTTTTCTTCAACATGTGTCTATGTTTTTCCACACAAATTGTATACTTTTTTGTACGTGTGTAATATTTCTGTTACATACTTATAATTTTTATAAATACATGATGCACATTTTTCTTAAGTACATGCTTTTTAATCTTTATAAAAGAAACTGAACATATTTTACATTGTATATTCTTTTTAGAAAATGTCACGAACATATTTTTCAAAATTTTAGTTTTTTTAACTTTCCCACATATATTTTCGAATGGAATGAACACATATTTTTCGAATTACATGAATAACCTTTTCATAGGATTTTTAAAATGTAATGTACATTTTTTACAATACATGTGAATATTTTTTTAAAATGTCATGTATATTTTTTAGTGGTCTGAAATAATATTTTTGGATCTTTGATAACTTTTATGTTGTATGTAGAACAAACACTTTTCTTAAATACGTGTATTCTTGAAGATATGATTTAGATTTTTGTAATGATCTCAATAGATTTAAATTATGTCTATATTTTATATTATATGAAAAAATATTGGCGGGCGGTAAACCTTTTTAAAATTAAGAAAAAAAATCATTTTTGAAATATGAATTAACACGATAGAAAACAAGCGCCGGAGAGCCGAAACACCTCTCATATTGGGCTGACCAATTTAAGGGGCGCCAACGGAATTTTCGCAACACGGAATTTGTCGTGCGAGCACTACTGAAATTTTACGAAATTTTGATGATCTTCTAGAGATTTTTCTATTAATTTTCCATGTGAAATACCATTTTTTTAAAACATTCTATGATCTAGATAACATTTTATTTTAAATATGTCATTGGACCATTCCTGTTTTCTGGAGAAAAATACCCTATATTTTCTGTCTAACCGTTACTATGTTTTTTGCAATTCTTTTCGTGATTTAGGACACGAAATTTTCAAAAGGCCATCCAACGATTTACAGTTCCCCCCAAAATTTTCCATGATTTTGTACGATTACTTTTAAAAAGCACGAGGGGGGCATTATTGTACGACGATTGGAGACAAATTATAAATTGTAGCCATGCCAACTCAAAATATACCGCCATGGTAATTGTCTAAATTAGAGCGTGGCCAATACATAATATATTCTCACAACGCAAAAATATCTCCCACAAGGCCAACACATATTATGTTCTCACAAAATTGCCATGTGTTCTTTTATTTTGCGATTTTTTTGATTTTTTTGGGTAGTCTCGACTATTTCTTATGATATGATGTTTGAATCTACAATAGTTTAGACGGCAAGTTTTGTATGTTTGAATCGGGAGTAGCTAATTAAATCGTTTGTAGAGTATCAACTTACTTAAGGCCTGATTCTTTTGTTCAAACTAGGCATTTTTTGGCCTTTTTGTCCTTCGATGGGTTGTTGATAAGCGATTCCGCTGAAATGTAACCTGAGCTAATAGAATCGTTTGCTCTACTCCACACAGCTGGTGGAACAAACGTTCGCTCAGGTTACCGAGTTTCCCACAATAATAATGTTCTTTCCTTTTTGTTTTCTGGTTTCGAAGTTCATACCAATTCTTTATTTTTCCTTAATCCAATCAAATCCTGTCTGATGAAAACGATTCCGTAAGCATTACGTAATACCCCATGAAGGTAGCATTGCTCCGGTACACTCGTTAGTAGGACGAACATGTAATTTTGTCAAACTATTTCGGAAGGCACTCACATCATGCATGCTAGACTAGTTCTCTACAGCCCCCACAAGCATATATCCGTAGCCGGCACTCTTTCCTTGTGGCGAGCAAAACAAGAACAAATGTGATCACCCCACCCCCTCACTACCGGCCGGGCGGGCGGGCCATACAAGATGGATACATGTCGCCGGCGATCGACCTCACGCGCAACGACCCAAGCCGAGACAAACGCTCAACTACCGTTGGGTCAGCCACACGCACGACGAGAGGCTCTCTATACTGTCTGCAGCAAAATTCCAAAGGGTTGGGTGCTACGCTTACCTAATTAGCTAGCCTGGTAGCCCAGATATGTATAAGACCGCTTGGCACTGGCAGGACGATCGATAAGGACATGAATTGACGATTGATACCGATGTGACGAACGGATCGAGCGTGCGTACGTACATGAATTTGTTCGGGCGCGCAATGGCGGATCGATCGGTGGTGATCGTTCACGTCTCCCTCGGTGCCCGCGTGCGGTGCGGCGTCGTGTCCCTTGGGTGTAATTTGTCGCCTCCCGCTTATGAAGAAGATGAAGGCGGCATCGCCGCTGAGGTGTCAATCCGGCAGATAGATGATGCCGATGGAAGCTAGCAAATTGATGATCGATGCTTGTACGGTGCAATTTTTTTGAAAGATCTCATGGTTCAATTTTGACACAACACTATATAGAGCATCGGTGTCTAATTGAGCTAAAATTCATTAGCAGCATTGCAAGGGAGCAGCGTATGCATTGCATATCGGGAGTGAGGATGGATGCGTCGAGTGTGATTCTATGATGGACAAGATGATCATGACATACTTGTAACAACAGTACTACGTAGAACTGTAGAAGCTATACATGTACGTATAAGTTTCTGTGGCAGTGCAGCATGGGATGGTACGTAGTTACGCACAGTGGTTATACTGTTCTTGTGCGGGAACAGTATTTATGCTGTTGGCGAGCTTTGGCGGCAGTTTGTTTCCTACCGGAGGATCAAGGACAGAATCCAAACCAGCGAAAGCTCCAGCCATATGGGTTTGGTCTTTGCATGACCTCGACCGATCGACGGATAGAGCCTTCCTTTTTTATTTTTGTTTCTGGGACAACGATAGATTGGTACCCGATATGGGCGATGTTCTCTTGTTTGCACCCTAGCACGCTACTCTCTGCATAAAGCGCTTAAAGACAAATACTGAAAAAGATTTTCTCTTTGGTTTTTATATAAAAAACATCCTAAAACTGTATAAAAGAGTAAAAAAAATTGCTCCTCGGCTCGGTGGGCGTCTAGATTTACTCCTCCGGCGAGCGGTCGATTAAAATATTATCTTCCTCGTTCATCTGCTCCCCCCTCCCCCCTCCCCCCACCCCCACCCACCACTGAATCTACTCCAGCTCGTCCATTCCCGCCACCGCCGATGCTCCGAAGGACCCGTCCTGGTCCTCACCCATTCGAATTTGGGCCTCTCTCGCGTTTGAGTACCGGCGGGCACAACCCCTGCAACGACTCTGCGTTGTATATAGGTATGCCACCTTTCCTAGGTGTCTGGATCTTAGTCGTCGACCGACCATCGGCACAGCTCGCACGGCAGCCCTCCGCCGAGCTCAGCACTAGCCCAACAGCTCGTCGGCCTCCTGCTTGCGCTAATCAACCGTGACCATTGCCCAGCAACGAGTGATGCAAACGAGGACATGTATACTGGATGAGGAGACAAGTGAGATCGCATCACACAAG
Organism: Bromus sterilis; assembly: GCA_950022295.1. Classification (NCBI taxonomy): domain Eukaryota; kingdom Viridiplantae; phylum Streptophyta; class Magnoliopsida; order Poales; family Poaceae; genus Bromus; species Bromus sterilis. The sequence goes on from OX465596.1 coordinate 17,088,259, forward strand.
TGTCAAAGACGCTTCAAGATAGGATTCAAACTTGTTCGTCCATGATGAATTGGTGCGACCGCAGGGAATCTGGACTCCACAACGACACCCTCAAGACAGTGTTGATGCAATGCAATGACGTCACCGATACCGAAGAGCGATCGGGGTTTTCACCTAAAGCCCTAGCGCGGGAAGAGGGGCCACCACAAAGCCCTCGAGAGGGATGTGATACCCAAGGCATTGCCATCGATGGTGGCGGAGCTTTCACCCTACCGTGGGAAGAGGGACCACCACAACACCCTCAAGAGGGATGCAAGACCCAAGGGCACTGCTATCCATGGCGGCATAGCATAGAGCTTTCACCCAAAGCCTCTCACCAACGCCACATGAGAATCATAATCACCAAAACACCTTGAGGCTAGATCCATCACCATAAAAAGACCTCTGAAGCGTGACTTGGGAGTCAACATTGTTGAAGCACCACCAGCACCATGATCACCCACCGCCACATCCCTCATCGCTCACATGACCAAAGAATGCAACCACCACCGATGCCAAGAAATGAGCCAACCAGATGGCCTACCACCAGGAGTCGCTGCCCATGTATTCCCATGTAACATCTCAGTAATTAACCCAAATTAGAAAATGACTTTTTTTGCATCATAAATATTGCATAAGCATCGAATTGCTTCCGGTTAGTATTTATTTGGGTATTTTATAAAACACTAGTCATACTTTTTATTATTAAATGTTGAATTTTTAATGCAGTATCGTTTTTTCCCTAGCTTCATCCCACACCTTGCAGATGACCTCTTTATGATATTTGGGAGCAACCGAAATTATTTCACAATTTTAGCACAAAGCCTAACCATCACTCATAAGAAAAAAAATACATATTTATAAATGAATAAAATTGTTTTTCTAAGTAAAATTAAATAAGTTTCAAATGGGTTGAATTTTTGTGTGTGACCTTATTATAGTCTAGAAACACCATATTTAATTTTTCATCTGGTTTGGAGTTCATTTGACGCTCCAAGTAATGTTTTTTACAACCTTCAATTAATAGGAAAAACTCTGGCCAAGTTGCATATTCGGAGCCTGTCACTCAAACTTGCATGTTTCGGTTTTTGCCATTAGCACGTGCGAAGAAATTAGCTGTATGACCATGTGTGTGTTTGATGTGTATTTTTACACTAATTTCATCGTTTGTTAAACCATATAAATATATAATCCTGGATATTTTGGAAAAAAAAACACTCTGATTTTATCACTAATGACTAATGAATTAAATTATTGCAAATCCATATGTGAAATTTGTTTTCACGGAAAACATACCTTCTGAGGAAAATAAATAAAGCTATATATAAATTAAAAACTGTAAAGATCAATTTAAATTAATTGAAGGCACATTAACAAAAAAAGAAGACGGTGAATAATATAATAGTCCGAAAGTTCCCCCTTCCTTTTGTCTTGTACTACATGCATGGTGAAACCAGATTGAAGTTTTCTGCAAAATGATAAATGATAAAACCTGAGGAAAATGCATGGGTCAAGTGCGATCCAATGATGGACAAGATGATCATAAGATACTTGTAATAACAGTACTACGTAGAACTGTAGAAGCATGGGATAGTAGTTACGCACAGTGGATATACTGTTTTTGTGCGGGCACAGTATTTATGCTGTTGGCGAGCCTTGGCGGCAGTTTGTTTGTTTCCTACCGGATCAAGGACAGAACCCAAACCAGCGAAAGCTCCATATGGGGTTGCTCTTTGCGTAACCTCGACCGATCGACGGATAGGCTCTTCCTTTTTTTTCTTTGTGGGACAACAATGGATTGGTACCCGATATGGGCGATGTTCTCTTGTTTGCATTCTAGCAGGGTGCTTTCTGTACAGAGCGCTTCAAGACAAGGCTAATGATGGTGGCCGGCCCACCGGCCAAAGCCTACGCGCCGGTCGGTCCAACCTCACTTTTCTTCACTTTTCCGCTTTTGTTGCATCTGGCACATGATAAATGTTACGACCGTAGTATAAAATGTTACTATCTGTACTACTATTATACTAATATTATTATATTGATCTATGTTACTTTTTGCTAAACGGATGTATTTAATAGTATTTTAGTGCTAAGCGCATTCATTTGGTAGCATAATATAAAAATGTTACTAATGATTTTTGCTACAAAAAAAAATGAAGTGTGATCGGTGATGTTGGGTCCCGAATTTTGTTGCAAACAATATAAAAAAAGCTACAAGCGTAGATTAAATTTGCTGCCACGAATTGATGGTAAATATGGTACATAATTTTTTATCAGATTTTTCGTTGCAACAGTGAAAAAAAATGAAAAAAGCATACAATTTGTTGCATCCATGTACCAAAAAAGTTGCAACCGATAGTAAAAAATGCTACCACCACAATTTTTTTGCTGCAAAAAACATCAAAAATAAAAATGTTGCATCCGTATACCAAAAAAGTTACGAAAGTACCGCAAATGTTGCAAAGGTACCGCAAATGTTGCAGTCATCCGAAGGGGTACGCGCAAATCTGGACCGTTAATCACGGAGATCAGACGGCCCGGGCTTGACCGGCGAACTGGATCGCCGGTCAGCCGGCGCAAAGCACTGGCCTAAAGACAAGTACTGAAAAAGATTTTCACTCTGCTTTATACTATATAAAAGCATCCTAAAAAGCTATAAAGAAGTCCTAAACCATATAAAAGAGTAAAAAAAATTCACTCGTTCCTTTGCCCCCCCCCCAAATCTACTTTGGCTCATCCATTCCTACCTCCGCCGACGACCACCTGCCCACCGCCCATGCTCTGAAGGACTCGTTATGGTCGTCACCCATTCGAATTTAGGCCTTTTGCGTCGTTGTCAATGCCTAAATGCGCAGATCTACGGGCGTCAATATTGATGTCAAATTTGACGCATCCAACCATTGGAGCAGTCGTGTTTGGGTACCGAGTGGCGCAACCCCCGCAACGACTTTGCGCCGCATATAGGTATGCCTTCCTCCCCTAGGCGTCTAGATCTCAGTCGTCGACCGGCCACTAGCACGGCTCACATGGCGGCCCTTAGCCGGGCTCAGTACTAGCCCAACAGCTTGACGGCCTCCTGTTGGTGCTAATCAACCATGACCATTGCCCAACAACGAGTGATGTGAGCGAGGACCCGTGTACTAGATAAGGAGACAAGTGAGACCGCCTCACACAAGTGTCAAATACGCTTCAAGATGGGATCCAAACTTGTTCGTCAATGATGAATTCGTGTGACCGGAGGGAATCTGGACTCCACAACGACGCCCTAAAGAGAGTGGTGACGCAATGCAAAGATGTCGCCGGTACCGAAGAGCGATTGGGGTTTTCACCTGAAGCCCTAGCACGGGAAGAGGTACCACCATGATGCCCTTAAGAGGGATGGACACCCAAGGGAACTACCATCGATGGCGACAGAGCATAAAACTTTCACCCGGAGCCTCTCACCCACGGCACACGAGACACAATCAACAAACCACCTCGAGGGTAGACCCATCACCATAAAAAGACCTTCAGAGCATGATTTGGGAGTCAACATTGTTGAAGCACCATCAACACCATGATCACCGACCGCCACATCCCTCATCGCTCACACGGCAAAAGAATGCAACGACACTGATGCCAAGAAGTCTGCTAGTGAGAGACAACCAGGCGGCTTGCATGCCACCTAGAGTCTCCGCCCATGTACTCCAATGTAACATCTTAGGAATTACCCCAAATTAGAAATTGACCTTTTTTGCATTATAAACATTGCATAACTATCAAGTTGCTTCCGATTAGTATTTATTGGGGTATTTTATAAAACACAAGTCATATTTTTTAATTATGGTGAATATCTAAAGCATTATCTTTCGGGTTTTTTTGTCCTAGCCTCATCCCACACCTTGCAGATGACCTATTTGTGATATTTGGTAGCGACCGAAATTATTTGTCAATTTTAGCACAAACCTAACCATCACTCATAATACAAAATTTACATATTTATTAAATAAATAGAATTATTTTTCTAATTAAAAATTAAATAAGTTTCAAATGGACTGAATATTTTTGTGTGACCTTATTATAGTCTAGAAACACCATATTTACATTTTCATCTGGTTTGGAGGTCATTTGACGCTTCAATTAATGTTTTCCACAATCTTCAATTAATAGGAAAAAGTCTGCCAAAGTTGCATATTCGAAGCCTCCCACTCAAACTTGCATGTTTCGGTTTGTGCCACTAGCACATGCGAAGAAATTAGCTGTATGACCATGTGTGTCTGAAGAGTGTATTATTTTACACTAGTTTCATCGTTCGTTAAACCATATAATCCTAGATATTTTGGAAAAAGAGCTCTGATTTTATCACTAATGAATCAAACTATTGCAAATCCATAAGGTTGCGCTTGGATTGAATGTAACTAATACAAGGGTATTTAATATACAAGTGTATTATACCGGTTCATGTACAAATTCGGATTGGAAATGAAACGACCGACTGAGGCATGTAACTTTTTTACATGTGTATCTGAAGAAAAACAACCATCCAAACAGGGCCTAAGTGAAATTTGTTTCCACATAAACCATACCTTTTGAGGAAAATAAATGAAGCTATATGTAAATTAAAAAGTGTAAATATCAACTTAAATTAATTGAAGGCACATTAACAGAAAAAAAGAAGACGGTGAATAATAGTTCGAAAGTTCCCCCTTCTTTTTGTCTTGTACATGGTAAAACCAGATTGAATTTTTCTGCAAAATGATAAATGATAAAACCTGAGGGAAATGTTCACATCCCCAAAAAAGGGTTTACTCTTTTTTATTATATATAAAAAGTACTCAATTCCTCGAAACTTTTGATTACATCTCTGAAAGAAACATACGATTACGGTCTCTATTCAGATGGAAAAGGACAAGAGATTGTATTCTGTCTGAAAGCGTTTTTGTCGCGCATGCACTATGAATCGTCTCCATCTTAAGGCTACCGTACGTCTCATTTCCCCTAGAAATGTGATCTCCCATTTACATTTCGTCAAATGCTACCATACGCGAAGCCTGGTCCTTCCTTGCTCTAGAGCTACGATGCAAATTCGTCGACGTTGACACTGTATCGACTTGCACGTACTGGTCACACACGCCTAATCCGAAAGTCACCTGGTGAGTGCAACGGCAATTTGTCCCCTACTATACCGAATTAAAAGAATGGAGCCAAACTAGGGAAAATTCAAATTCTAGGTAGGGGGTTGGGACTGGGATGTATGCATGGGCTCAACGGCCGAACTTTGGGCTAGATGTGCGACGTTTTCTTTCTTTCCTTGCTGGCGTGGCCCGCCCAAGAAAAAGCCAGACCTTCTTCGCTTTCTTTCCATTCTCCTCCTCCTACCCCGTTTTTGGCACCCCTGGATTTTCCCTAGAAATTCTAGGTAGGAGAGGTTGTTTAATTGGCTTACTCCAGCAGTCTATATATTTGCTATTGAAAAAATGCACAATCTCAGTGTTGTACTACAGTTTTCTCACGGAATCATGGGGTGTATCACGAGCTTGGTTGGAGTTTTACTCTGTTCCTCTTGCATGGTTTGCAATTGCATGCACACTAATCTATACCCTCCATATCTTACCCAGTCGTTTGAGCTGACAGGCTTTTATCTTCTCTGCCGTTACCATTTCATCCAAGCCTTGAGACGAGATGATCGAAGACCGCCTCCTTCCTTCCATGGAGCTAGGCGCCAAACGCAACGACTGGTCGACATGGAAATGGACACTGCACTGAACTTGCACAGTGACGTCACACACACACACACACACACACACACACCCGATTCATCTGACCAACCAAAGCTAAAACTGCAGCCCTTCGAAATTTGAACGCATTCACATACACCTACGTTCTGATGTTGTAGTGTACCACCCAGCCAGCTGGAGCCTGCATATGAACCAAACTTAACTCCCGGAGGAGGCCTGGTGAGGGCGCGTATACATGCGATGCTGGCATCTGAGCCTGACAACGTACCGTCCAAAACACCATACTTCTCGCGGCAGGCTAGCTCCATTTCGTCTTAAATTGGTTCGTCTGAGTTCTGACCAGTGCCATGCATGCATGAAAGGCTGGCGCGAAATAATCGGGGTGGTCTCGGGCATGCAGACAGAAACCATGGATGAAACTCCTTGCATGTGCTCGTCGACCGTCGAGTACGTACGTCCAGCCACGTACCCGGTACGCCCACAATTTTTATACAGAAAAACGACACGGCTCTGCATATACATACAATACATAGTTACATACAATATGGATATAGTATATATAACGCAGACCTTTCGGGTGACATGGTATGACTTTTTGCAAAGCGTAGTCGCCCATGCATGCATGCTGTATTTTTTGTATGTGTGTCGTTTGTCACCTTGCTCGCCATGCATCAGGGTTGGTTAGGAGCCAATGCAACGCATGGTTGGGGATGCGCTGTTTGTTTATGCCGACGCCGGGTGCCAAGTAGCTTCGTGCTGTGGCCTCTCGTTTGATTTCTTATGTGCATCCCAAGCATGTAAGCCGATTCTGATTGATGTACGTGTCGTGCTCCATCGCTTTCCTTGGGACGGAATCGTCCAGGCGACTCCCACACCGACAAATTGTTCGGGCAGGAAGCTACACGCACGCACGGCCGCCAGAGCCCAGAGAGATAGTGTCGATCATGTATGATGTGGACTCCAGCAGACCTTGGCTGCATTCGTTCTTAGTTTGTCGTCGTCCACATCACCAGGCCAGGCAACAGCTAGCTATATCAATTTTAACAACAGTTATATAAATCAGACGGAATACTACTTATTTTTTCCTTAGTTCAGCTCAGCTATTAGCTACTCGTCGAGTTCTTTGCACCGGGGCCGTGTCTAGGGCAGGCGTTGATATAGTTGCCGGCATATGCATGCATGCATGACCTGGCAAGTTTTTATCTTGTTTTTAGTTTCTCCCTTTGACAATCTGAAAGCTTGTGGTTCTAATTAATGCAAACTGCGCGTGCAAGAGTCAGCGGGCTCTACTCGTACAGTGCAGTGCACGCAGCGTGTTTCCGATAACGAGGTGCATCGCATGGAACCTAGTAGGAATCGACGATGCAGTTCCTAGGACTCAATCCAACACAGATAACTATTTGAATCAGCATTACGAGGTCTAATTCGTGGCCTCTGATAGCCCCCGATCGAGGGTTCGTGGGATTTGCTGTCGGGAGAGGCGACACTGTTTGAGCCCATATGCGGTCATGCATTGCATTTGCAACTCTTCCTTTAATAAAAACATGAAAATAAGCACGTACTGGTTGCAATTTATTAACCGTGATGATGAGCGAGGGATAGCTTTGTTTATGTTATGCGCGTAGACCACTGGCTACCGACGCAAAGCACCGCATCTTTCTACATTAGGCTGACATTAGGCTTGCTTTACTAGTAACTTCCAACGTACCTAGTTGATCTTGGCCATATATAGTTGGCGATCAGAATATGTATGATTATCTTTATAGGGACGTCTACTCTACAGTGCTTAAGTCGGTTTAGTTGTATTAAATTATCAAGTCAGCTGCACCGGCGTAGGAATAATGCAAATTGCGTCGTGGCGGATGGTGGTTGACTACCCACATATGCATGCAGTAATTTAACTTCACTAGTACAGCAACTTGTACATCTAGAAAAGTTGCATGCATTTGGTACAGTGAACGGCCACGTTTCTTCGAAAGAAGACACTGTGCCGAAGTAGCTAAATTGTACTTCCTCCGTAAAGTAATATAAGATGTTTTACATCATTATTTTAATAATTAAAATGTTTTATATTAATTTACAGAGGGAATAGGTCGATAGAGTAAATAGCAAAAAATATCTTTTTTTAACGTAACAAAAAATATCTAGGGTTTCTAAAAACTATGCTTTTCTAAATCTTCTAAAAATCTGTAACTTTATGGTGAGATATGGTAAAAAAATCAAGTCTCCCAGCGGTTAAATATTAACCACGTTTATGACATCTCTGACCCATCCATTAAGAGCCCACGTGTCCTAAAACTCAAAACCATTAGTTTTGGGCGTTACAACATATGGAGCCCACATGTCGGTCCCTTTCGTTTTCTAAAATTTTCCTGATATATATAAAACATTAGCGAAATAAAATCAATTTTTCCACAAAAAGCCTTTTACCCCGAGGGAAAATATTTTTCGGCCGATTTTCCCCCCAATCCCCGAAAAATAAATTTTTACCACAAAAAAATCATTTTGGTCGAATAAATATACAATTGTTTCTGAAAAAATTAAAAAACTTTCTTAATAAAAAACATTATCCCAAAAAATCATTTTCCCTGAGGAAAAGTAAATTTCCCCCAATTTTTTCTCCGAAAAAATATTTATTCCCCAAATAATATAAAACTTTCTAAAAAGCATTTTTTCAGACAGAAAAATATTTTCCCTCAAAAAATAAACTTTCTGAAGAAAACTTTTTCCCGAGGAAAAAAATTCCACTGAAAAAACCAGTTTGGGCCAAAAATACGTTTTCTTGAAACATTTTAAAAACTTTTTGAAGAAAAAATTCCTGAAAAAAACATTTCCCGAGGAAATAACGAAAACATTTTTCCCCCGAAAAAAACATTGGTCCACATGTAAGTTATCGGTCAAATCTAACGGTGTTGACTTTTATCCACGTGGGCTCCTCACGATGGCACGGAGATGTTATAAACGTAATTAAAATTTAACCGCTAGGAGATTTGGGTCTTTTGCCATAGCTTATCAAAAAATTTGTAGATTGTTGGAAGATTAAGAAAAGGGATAGTTTCTTAGAAGCCTATCTCGTAATGTGGGAGTAGTTTTCTAGCATGCATATGGACTATGTGAGTATTTCTCCCTCCATCGGATTTCATTAGGCCTTCTCGTATTTTGCGTTAAATTTTGACCATCTAATTTTATACCAAGTCGATATTAAAAATCACAAGGTATAACCAAAGTGCAGTCATCCTCATAAAACTAAAAAGGCCACCAAAAACCAAAAGTGAAAAAAGAGGGGCACAAATGCCAGCATTGCCAATCAAAACTTGTAAATTGGAAATGTGGGGCTAGAAAAATTGTGTACTTTGCACCCTTTGCAAGGAGTACTCCTTAGCCCACGCAACAAACACTTTACGAGCGCGCCACATGTCACATTCACAAGCTTTCCTTCGGTTTTCATTTTTCTTTATGTATGCGGTTTCGGTATTAAAATTTAGTTTTTTGAGTTTTTTCGGCTTCTCCGGTTTTCGTGCGTTTTTTCCTTACATTTTGGAGAGAAAAATGATTTTGTTACCATTTTTCATTTTTTAAAGTAAAAAAAAGGCACGATCGTACATGCTCACAAAAGCACGAATATGCTTCCGCGAGTGCCTCTAAAATAGAGGAACGACCCGTGCCTCTAAAATAGAGGAACGACCCGTGCCTCTAAAAAGAGGCATGATCATGCCTCCACGGGAGGCACGAGATACTTCCACGAGAGGCACACTGTGTGCCTCTAAATACGGGGCAAAACATGTTTCTCTAAAATGACACGATCGTGCCTCCCATGAAGACACGAATGTCCTTTCGTCAGAGGTACATCGCTTGCATGTTAAAAAAGTGGCACGACCAGTGCCTCCAAAAAAGGCACGATCGTGCTTCGCTAGGAGGCAATAATATGCGTCCGCGAATGGCACATCGCGTGCCTCTAAAAAATGGAAAACAAAACCTCCACAGTGCGACAAGTGGCGCGCATACAGAGCGTCAATTGTCAAGCATGGAGGGGGTGACGGGTTCATTGAAAGGAGTGCTCACTAATTAGTGACTGCACTTTGCAAGAGGGAAAACGTGACAGACGCCCACATTTAAAAAAATTGGGCTCATGTAGTGACGTTGGATATTGGTCAACATTGGCTTAGTTTACGGGCCATGGAGATAAATGGGCGGTGAATTAAATCCCAATACAACAAAGTGGAAGGCCATGACTTTACTCACTATGCTAGTTTGTTTAGTAATCTAAAACGACATAGCAACAACACATCCTCGCCCTTAGACGTTTCTGTCACTCGTGCCTAGGATCGAAGGAGGCATGAACCTATTATCTATCACAAAACTCCCTCTTGGAGAGATATGCAATTATTGGCTAAAGTAACCACACACATCGAAGGGCATGAAGAACACACTAGAGCATATCATAAATATAATATCAAGATCATATAAGAAGCATGGACAATCTAATCATAATTTCAAAATTCATAGGATCCCAAAAAACACAACATATACCAATTACATAATGATGATATTGATCATGTTTGGCAGCTCATAAGATCTGAACATGGAAGCAAAAAGAGAAGAGGCGACCATCTAGCTACGTAGTCCAATGATGAACTAGTCACGCATCAACAGGGAGGCAATCATGATGATGAAGAAGCCTCCGGTGACGATTCCCCCTTCCGACAGTGTGCTCGAGCAGGGATCCAGAAGCCCTAGATTAGACTTTCGAGATGATGGCGGCTCTGTGTTGATGTTCTATAAAATTTCTATGCCTCTGTGATTTTTAGGCCAGGAGGAAATATATAGGCGAAGAGGGCCCCGAGGGGGTGCCCTCGTCTAGGTGGGGCCATGCCCCCGGGATGGTTGCCTCCTCCCTACGGGGCTCTCCTCTGGCTGCCCTTTGGACTCTATCTTTGTATCGATGAGAAAATGGCCTCGACATTTTCAGGATTTTCCAAGACTATTTCCTATGTAACCTTTCTGAAACAAAAAGACAACTGAAAACAGAAACTGGCACTAGGCATATTGTCGATATGTTAGTTCAAGAAAATGCCCTAAAATGATACAAGATTATAGTGAAAATATGTAGCAATGAGACAAAGCAAGCATGGAACAATAAAAAATTATAGATACGTTTTGAACGTAATACAAATATGTGAACTTCACATCAAAGTCAATAACATCAAGCATATTCTGGCTAGTGTAGTGCTTTCTACCCATGTATGCTGCAGATTGTGACATCGGGACTTTTGCAATGACATGAGTACCATCTATTGACCCAATGCATTCCCGAAATGGTATTACAAGGTGGCGTTAGGGTTATAGAAGAAGAATTATAATCATTCCAAGGCATGAACTACATATTGCTAGTGCTCACCTTGAAGTATGTATACCATCTTGGGCTATCGTGAATCTTGCTAGGAGTCTGGCCGGTGGATGCCTTGATCATCTCTCCTTTAAGTTCCCTAATAGCATACGTACAACATTTGCCTGAAGTATCTGGAAACTTTTCCGTTGATCTCTTGAACATGTTGTGTATAACCTTGAACCTCTGGTTAGGAACAACAACATGGAGTAACACGACCACTTGCGCATCCACACTGAAGGCCATCACAAGCCTATAGAAAGGTGCTCGTTTCATTCAAAGAATCCATAGAGTCTCGGTGTCATTGCAGTTGTAGATGTAGAGCAGATTGGCCATCCACTCCTGATCCCGAGGCAACATTGGAGCACAACTAATGGCACATCAATAACTACGACTCACATATCTCTTCTGGATCAACATGATCCATGCCAAAATCATAGCTATCAGCGTTGCTGCCCGAACTACCAGCTTCATCGATCCATGCTTCCATAACATAGTCGATATCTAGGGTGCGTTGAGTAATGGGGAAATCGATCCTACACCTTGCCTAACAGCCGACGTAACATAGGGGGGAAGTAGGATTCACATTGATTACGGACGGGTTCAAAGGGGGGACATGGCTTAGTCGATGAGGACCAAACGACCTCCAAGTGGAAGGGGAGAAGCAACTCCAGCTGCCAGAGAGTGTTGCTACCGTGTCCGCGGCCGCTTGCACAGATCTGAGCCACCGCCGTCGTCGTAGCTAAGAACAAAGGAGGTGTTTGTCCTATAGCTAGTGGTGACCAAGTAAGTGGGATGGTGAGGCTAGATTCTGCGCCTTCGCGCCTTGGTCGATTTTCATCCCCCACCATCCCCATGATTTTTCGCTAGAGCCTGGTTGGCTGGAAAAAGTTGATTCGACCATTCCCAACGTGCCTTCTTGGGAGGTTTTTTATGTTTCGTGTGATGCGAGCCAAATAGTGTATGCAAGCAACTAAACAGGCCAAATTCTTCTAGTCGGGACCTGGTTGGGGTGGATGCTGGCAACCAAACATGTCCTAAACGTAGAAGGAAGCTCTGTAGTTTCTACTGGAGCCATTGAAGGGGGATGGTGATGTGCTCGGACCAAGGTGTGATCATCTTCCTTGCGTGTAGAGAAAGACGCATATGTGATAACAATCTTCAAGCGGCGCTTCACGACCTATAAGGAGGGTCTCTAAGTGGCATTGCACTGTACCGACATCCCTCTAGTTTGAGATTGATGGCGTCGAAGCCGTCATGATGTTGAACGTCGTGTCAACGAATATGTCGTGATTTCACATGCTCGTGAAGGAGATCCAAAAATATTTGCCAATGACCAAGGAAGCTTTCTATTATTCTTATTAATCGCTCTCAAAATAAAGTTAGCCACCCTCTCGCCGCCTATGAGAGGAGTGCACCTCGTGTGATGGTGTGGCTAGTTTTAGGTTTGAATGATATTGTACAAGCCGTGCTAGGGTGTATTATTATTTTTGCTTTGGGGAGCATGTACTCCCTAATAAACAGTAAAATCAAAATAAATAATAATAAATTAGAAAATTCTTTTTTTGTAGATGTTCATAATAGTGTGGCAAGTGTGCCTCACAATTTTGATGTCATATGGGATAGTAGTGCTTCCTCAATAAAAAAACAAAATTAAGTGTGACATTTGAACACAATATTTGGCGTTAGACTTGTTTTGTATACACATGTCGAAATGTTTAAGTTTTTTACCTGCAAATTTGCATGTACCATTTGGATATGACAATGAACACATCTAATTTTTATTTCAATTTTTTAACATTCGTAAAATCCATTTTTGACGCGCAGATGCATGTGCTTCCTAAAACCAAATTTAATATCATAAGTAATACTCTTTCCGTTTAAAATTAGATGACTTTTATTTGTGTATATATCTAGAATTCTAGATACACATGTGAATAAATGAAGGTCAACTAATTTAAAAGAGAAGAAGTATATGCCTCCTTTGGTTTGGAGGAATTATGTAGGAATTTCATAGGATAGGATTTCTATAGGAAAAATTCCTTTAGAGCCCTTTGGTTTGTGGGAATATAATCCTATTCCTATGGAGGAATTCTTCCTATCCTCCACATTTCATAGGAAAATAAACATTAGACTAGACTCAATGAAAAAAAAAATCCTATGATGTGAACCAAAGGGCATCTCGTTTTCCATTCCTATTCATAGGATTTAAGATATATGTCATCTCATTTCCTATAACTTTTCTATTCCTATGATTTTTTTACCCTACGAACCAAAGGAGGCTATAATCTTTCTTTACCCTGCAAAAAGAATGCTTACCAAAACAAAATATAATGGAATGACGAACCACAGTGTACACCAAGAAACCTCAACAGGCTTTATGGATCAGGAAGCAAAAGGTAGGTTGGTGCGAGGCACACACAGCAGTGCTATCCTATCATCTAGGGGACTATTGATCTCGGCAGCCGCCCGCATGTCCCCTACAAGAGCAGAGAGACGGCGCCAGAACTCACGAAACCATGCATCCACAACAGTTAACCCCGTTGACTCGTTGCGTTTTCACAAAGCGCGGGGCCGGCCGGCGTCGCGTCTGTCGCTCGCCTGTCGTCGCCGCGGCCTACCGGGCGGCCGAAGCGCCGGAGCAGGAGCGGGCCAAAATCACTGTTTTAACCTTTAGATGAAAGATTAGCACGATATAATCCTACATGTAAAAATATATTCAAATCTAACTTTTTTGGTCACGGCATCTACTGTGGCGTTTGCGTTGCACGGTAAACGCCATGGTCTTTGACGTTTGCCTTTGGCCCACCATCTAGTCGTCATCCGTGCCTCGAGTGTTGACTATCCGACGTGGCAAGGGGAAAACGCCGCGGTCTATGACGTTTCCCTCCAACGCTCATGTTTGATCCCTTGAGCTATTTTTAGTCTGTAAGATGATTTTAAATGAAAAAGTCTACAACATAAATATTTTTTAGATTAACAAGACGAAGAATATTTATGTTAAAAACATTTTTATTTGAAGTCATTTTATGTATTGAATAACCAATGCAATTATGCCTAAGATAGCCTCAAATGAAAAAAGTCTTCAAAGTGAATATTCTTCATTTATATGGCGAGACTTCTCATGTTCAATGTTTTTGCATTTGAAGTCATATTAGGGACTAGTGCCTGAAACTGTATGTCCTTTGATAGTAGTTTGTATACGACGATCCCAGATCAAGATAAGCATTATTTATATGACAACCAAACTAAAAAGTCTTCATTTTTACAACAAGCTCAATATTTATTTTTCTCTCAGAACATACCAAATTTTCACATGATGACTCAGTAATATGTCTATGTGACAGTAATTTTTCTATCTCAGAACAATTGATAATTGATGAAGGAACAATCAGCGTATCAAGCCAATATTCTCAAGAGTACATTGTGAAGAATATGACCATCTTTTAGTATTATATGTCTTTTTTTGCAGAACCCTCATTTGATTGTATTTCGTCCTAAAAATTTACACACTTGTGTTATGCATTCGGTTTGGCTGTGATATAAATGATGTTTATATTGATCTAAGGTGTATATAAATTACCATTAAGTAGCGTTCGGTCTCAAACAGTCATGTTTGATACATTGCGCCAGTTTTCCTGTCCCTAAGGTTATCTCAAATGAAAAGATATTGCACACAATAAGTCTTCTTTTTGTTAATCAAAAAAACATTTATGTTGAAGATTTTTTCTTCAGATAATTTAAAGGATAAAAACTGTCGCAAGGAACCAAACATTGTCTGATACATTGAACTAGTTTTTTAGCCCCTAAATTGACCTTAAATGATAATATCTTCAACATGAATATTCTCCCTCTTATCAATCTGAAGAATATTTATGTTAATTATTTTTTCATTTGAGACCATCTTAAGAAGTAAAAACTGACATAAGGGATCAAACAAGAGTATCTGGAGGAAAACGTCATAGACCCTGGCGTTTTCCCCTTCGCCACGTCGGACAGTCAACGGATGAAGCACGAACAACGACTAAGTGATGGGCCAGGAGCAAATGCCGAAGTCTACGGCGTCTTCCGTGTAACGCAAACGCCAAGATGCATGGCGTAACCAAAAAGGGTTAGATCCAAAAAGAAATTATACGTAGGCTTATACCGTGTTAATCTTTTTTCTAAAGGTCAAAACAGTGATTTTGGCCCAGGAGCGCGTGCCTTCTCCGACCGCCTGACACACGCCGCAGGCATGGCGGCGGCGCGACAGCAGGCTACGCCGCCGCCTGTCCAGGCTCCTCTCCGCGCGTACGTACGTGTCCCGTCCCATCCCGGCCCGGCCGGGGACACCGGCACCGGCATGGAGATGCATGCAGACGGCAACTGTCAGTCTCACGAACTCGGCAACAAATTGCCAAATGAACATCATGTCTGATCTTTCACCGGCGTTGTCTCCGACGTGCTGGGTTGCGTGGCCGACCTAGCGCCCACACGCTAGTGGTAGCGCGCGCCGCAGCAGTACTGGGCACTGGCATAAAATGATCTATCTACTGTCGGCGTGTTCGACAGCAACAGTCTAGTCTAGTAGGAGCACACTACCACCATGATTAATTGAGACGCAGGTAGCAACCGGCAAGTGAGTGAGCAATTGATCTCCGATATTTCATACTGAATGCAATCCAGCGGTACTCACTCTGCTCTCAAATCAATCAAAACCCCCTTTAATCTTTTCTTCGAGCCGCACTCGATCGATCGATCAATCTTCTTCTTGCCGACCACCAACGAATCGCATTCTGTGAAAACGACGGCGTCGGCTAATGGAGGAAAAAAACGACGGCGGCGACAAGGGTGGCCACCGGATTAACCCCTGGTAACCAGCAATGTTACGTACTTGGAATGCTCTGATCCCGCCACTTGTTAGTGATATCTCTATACACTTTCATAAGATATTTTAGATCATTAAAGTAGCAACCTAAAATATCTTACAAACGTTTACAAGATAAGTTTGCACGGCAGTGCACGTACGTACGTACGGTTGTTGGAAGCTAGGTGATGCCAGTGAACGATGCTCAAGACAAATACCAAAGCACCGATATTTACTGACAAAATGGCAAAATTATCACACGACGATCATCCTATATATGACGCCTGAGACGAGGGAGATGTCATTATCATCGAGGCCTGGTCAAGTATAATACTCGTATATAGTACTACAAAACGAAGTAGAAGTCCGTCAGAGCTCCCCGTCCAAGTCAAGGGACACGACTGATCAGCCAGACTTGGCCATAGCCACAGCCGGCCTGTTTCAGAAAGGAACATGCATGTACTCGTACTAGCCAGTCTAATCACGTTGGCGCTGACTTAGAATTCCTTCCATCGGCGACACGGCGTAGACTAGCAAGCAGTACTGCCACAGCCCATCCCGTAGCCGCTGTCGTGTACCAAGGAAACATCCCTGCAGCCAGCCAGCCAGTGAACCTCCACCTCATCTCATTCATCAACTGAATTCGTTTCTCTGTAAATTGCAGTATTCAGAAAAATAGGCCTCTGTAAATTACTTTCAAATCGCAGTATTGCACTCACGCCTCCCCTGAAAACCAGCCACCGGATGCATCCCTGAACCTGATCGGGGGCGCGTCCTAGCCCTCTCTTTACTTTACAGCGAGCAGCATCCTACGATGATGAAACATCCACGCGACAATCGGTTCGTACAGCCGATGAACCCGCATGCAAAGTCGCGCCCGCCCATCACAGATCTCGCAGCAACCAGGGTTAATTCCTGTGAGGTGTGGTACTACCAAAAAGAAGAAGAAGAAGAAGAAAAAGGCAACGCATCAAGAATTTTCACCAAATTGTGATGGCCATCCATCGGGCCGGTCGGCCATGCATGAGGCCCCATGACTCCGTTTATGTGCCGTGCAACTTGGCACATCACATCACATGTGAGCACAATCATTGTGTGTACGTACGTAGTAGTATCAAAGAAAAAAGAAAAGTGCCGGCCCAATCTTGCAAGTCCTATGAACAGTGGTAGATCCATCCATCCATACCAAGATAGAAACTATTTCCTTTTACCGGCGCTTGCCATCTTCCAAAGAGGGAAAAGTTGGGTTCATCCAGCAACCACATTGCAGTGGAAATAATAAGAGCATCTTCATCTTGGGGGGCACTTTTTGGCCACTTTCCTGTGATGGGTGATGATCCCATTCAGGCCAAGTTTAGCCACCCACACGGTCCTCAGAAAAAGTAACAATATGAGAGCGCTCACATACTCACATGCTTCCCAATCGTGGTATGGCCTATGGTGGAATCGAAGGATCCTTCCATGAATGTGATGGCCCTCCCCTTTCTATCTTCCTCCTCCTCCTCCTACTTTCCATGTTACTATTATGTTACTGTAACACCAGCAAACAGCTCAGCCTAATCTTAGCGGCCGTCAGACCAGCACTACTAGTTTATCACTCTACCCTACTCCTAATCCTACCACCACCTTGGAGTGATGTGTGATAAACAATGCCAAGCTGCCAGCTGCAAACTGTACATCGCTTTACAGTTATTCTTCTTGTGTTGCGCATCTGGAAATGGAGCTTAAAAACACTCGGCCGTTACCATCTAAGCGCCTGATTGCACAGCTCGATCTCCAGCTTGTTTTGAGCCCTCTTGTTGACATATGTTAGCCTATGTCAACTTTTAAAGTGAGGGTTATCGATCGATCAGACGGCGCCATCAGGAGAAGTCCAGGCCCAACCCCAACGTCGTCTTCTATGTGCGGTTCCATCTAATTTCTGGTGACGAGTGGTTTATCACTGTCCTGGGTCATGTCGATCTAATCCTGGATTTGTCAATGCGATAGGAACAATGTTGCAAAAGAGACAAATGAGAGCAAGGTGCAGGAAATTTTCTCCCATGAGCAGTAGGAGTCCGGCCATGAGCAACCGATCATATCATACCACGCACCATGTCCCATCAGAGAGATGGCGCCAATGAAGCAAAAGTAAAGTATTCAGTGGTCAGTATTCACGGCACTCACTCAGAAAGTAAGAGCATTTTAGGAACACATGAGGTTCCTCCAGGATAGACACCATCATCTAGCAATCGATCGATGCCAGAATCGAACAGGAATATTAGGTTATCAAGACCAGAAAACTTTGTGTATTATTAAATTAGGTCCATGGTCATGTCCGGGATAAACAGGATGTAGCACGGACGCAATTATCAGCGGAGCCAGTACACTGTCATTTCAGAGGGGCCATTCATGGGGTTGAGTCGGATGCATTACCCGCAAACCCGGACAAATTAGCACCCTGTGATGCTAAGCTTAATGACGGCACACCTAATTTGCACCCCGAAGGAAGCTGCGTGCATCCTGACATAATTTGATTAATTTGAAAATAAACCGTACTCATCGCTTGCCGCCAAACAAGAGATGCAAAGATAGCTAGTTTGATAGAAACAGCGAATTTTGTAGGAGCTAGCTAAAGTGCTTAATTACTAGGGGGAAAAGCCATCTATTGTTTCTCTTAAGTGTACTAGTACTATTACAGTAGTGCCTAGGCAACAGGGTGCTTCATCTAGGGGCGCAACAAATAATAAAACCCTTGTAGTAGTATATAGGATTGTCTGTCCTAGCTACTGTCAATAAAGAAAAAAAATCCCTAAAAGCCTAGCTAACCATGATTGTAGATGACAGCAATCCACGTTCCTATGATTAATGGCAGCAACGCGCTACCAGCAACAACACTACTACTACTAGGAGTACCTCTTTCCACTATGATCGGAGTTAAATTATGGAACAATAATTTATTTTTGGATGTCAAAGTGCACCAGTGCACTATTAGTGAACTGAACATAATTGTAGAAGTCAACATATGAACCAGCAAAATGTTTCTCATAAAGAGAGCTTCCTCTTCGATTTTATTCAGTATGGAACACCATAGTGTATTTATCTTAGAAGCAACAACACATCAAAAAGAAAAGAAAATCTAAATGCAGCAAAAAGACAAAGTAAACTTAGAACACTAGTAACATTCACGGCAGCCACATTATTGACTCCTTGGAATGTATATCAAAATGTAGTGTAGCCATCGAACAAACAGAATTTTGCCAAAATCAATTACAACTCCAAAAGTCAAAATTAATATAGGTGTTAATTACATTCTTCCAACAAAGAAGATGGGAACCCCCAAGATCTTAAACCCCAAAATTAATATAGGTGTTAATTACATTCTTCCAAAAGTCATTAGACGCGTCACGCATCACATGTAGTATCGATCGGCGGCAGGGCGGTCGTTGCCGCCCCCTCGCCGCTAGCTGGGGTTTGCCATCTTTGCGCTGCCCAACCACGCATATGGATCAACTTCAAGCAATCGCCAGGGTTGTTGGGGTTAGCTGGAGATGGATGGATACGTCTACACGTCGTACCACCTGCCCCTGCATATCCACGTATCCATTCATTCCAGCAGGAGAATTCGCCACTATCTTCTTTCTTATACTAGAACAAGAATGATGATCCACGCATGCAAATCCACCGAGCTGGCCATTTGGCTTCAACTGACACACATCACTTGCTACGCAATAAAATAAGTACAATTTTTTTTCTTTATCCAATGAAATATTCGCTAGTACTGTACTATACTTTGTTGTTCACGGCTTAGTCAACTGGAGTATGTGAGAAGACAGTATAGATGCAGACGTTCACAATGCATATATACACGTAAACCCTACTTTTATGAGCATCTCAAATAACTGATCTTAATTCGACGATTCTTGAGATTTAACGAAGTCATCATAAACGTCTTTGCTGTCGATAAGAACGTCTCCTCCCATTGAAAGATATTCGCCTTTAATGAGACAACAAAACGTCAAACCTAGGATTTAATTTTTAATGGGCTGAAAACACCACAGTTCTTCTAACCATTTCACCACATGTGGGTTTTCGTCTGCGATCTCCTTTTTATCCTTCATTCCTCTACTACTAAAAGAACATGTTCAGAACTAGCGAGTTTGCACAACTGGGATGACACGGCAATGCTGACTGATGTTGCCAAATGATGATAGTAATTTGTGTGGCATGCTGTGACTCAAGGGAAGACGTACGCGGCTAACCCAAGCTGACCGCAAGAGGAGAAATACAGTAACACAGAGCCAAACGGTGTGCCCACCATGACCAGGTAAAAGAAAACACACCGTCCCTGCCGGAACGCCAAAGGGGACCAAGAGTAGACAGTGGAAGGTGCACCAAACTGTTCGCCGAATTACTACCAATGACTCATTCTCAGATGCCAAACAAGTTGTGCCACCGTTCACGGATTTATGGAGTATATATGACCCGTACTACCATTTTCGTCGTGGGAAAAAAATGCTGCTACTATTACTGGAGTACTTCTGAATCCTGACAGGTAAGCAAGCGATGCATGTACTACCGCACATCCATCCATCCATCCATCAATCTGGCAGCGGAGGAGCAATGCAATGCAAAACCAAGGAAAAAAGATCCGGCGTCAGGTAAGGATTACACGAGCAAATCGGTGTGATGCACTGGCCGTTCGCCCCCACCCAGGCCTAGGAGCCCTAGATCGTTTATTGCTCACGCAGAGGCCACGCTCCTATAGTACACTGTATACACACACAATACACACTCCAACTTTATTTATTTATTTTTTACATTGTATGGTACTGTACTGTACACACACAAATACACACTTCACTTTATTTATTTTTCACATTATATGGTACTGTACACACAAATACACGTTCCACTTTATTTATTTTCGACATTTGTATGGTACTACTGTACACAGTCCATTTTTTACTTTATTGGGAAGAAGAATCAAAGGAGGCAAAGGGAAACAAAAGAGAGGCGAAAACGACGACGACGATAAAGGAAAAAAGAGAAAAAGAAGTTAGTAGCAGGATTAGCTTGAGCGCTGGAGGAGTGGACCAGTGGCACTGTGCCGGAAGCGTCCAGACAGGGAGATGAGATAGACAAGGAATCACCGAAAAAACTACTAGTAATAAGTCAGCAGCAGGCAAAAGCAAATTCGCAACGCCTCAATTTGATGCTAAAAATTGCATACGATGCTAGCGGTACTGGTTAGTAAAATATAATGCTCTGAAATTTTTATTCCCCTGGCGACGACGACGACGATGATTCCTGCTGGCTCTTGGGGATTTTAAAAGCTCTAGATTTAAATTTGCCGGAGTCCAATTTTCGTGTGCTGGTTCCAAATCTGGCGATGGTGGTGGTGGTGATGGGGACCCGACTCCTCCCTCCACGTCCCAATAAATCGCTCCCATCTTCCGATTCGCCCACCTCCCTTCAATCTTTCCGCCTTCTCCCTCGTCGATTCCATCCCTCCCTCCAAATCCCCATTTCCGCCATGCTCCCGGCGCTGCTCCTCCTCCACCGCCCGGCGACCTCCACCGCCCAAGAACACGCGCGCCGCCGCCGCCGCTGAGCCCCAACAACAATTCCCGAGCGCGCGCGCCAGTTCAACCTCCCCCTCCGGCCCAGGTGAGCTTCCCCACCCCTCCCCTCTCCCAACATCTTTTTCTATTCCCCGCCCCCGCATCGTCGTCAAATCCCTTCGAGATATGTGTCGCCGAATTCACCGCCCGTCTGTTCCTTCACCAACAAAAAAAGGTCTCTAATTTTCCCCTTCGGTTCGTCGTCGTCGTCCGGCCAACGCTTCCTTCCTTCCTCCTCCTCCTTGGTGGCTCGCCGCTTTTAACAATGGGCGCGGCTGGCTGTTTGGTAACTTGGCGACGCCCCGGCCAGATGCATTGCTCGGGCGCGATTCCGCCACGCGAGGCCCGGGATTTGATGGGGGATACGGGGGGAATTGAATAAGTTAGGATTTGGTGCCTCTAATTTCTTTATTAACTACTCGTAGTATGATTAATCAGGCCACTCAAATTTTCTCCTCCCCGTGCGTGCTCCGTCCGTCCGTCCGCGCTTTCTTTCTCCTCCCCAGTAGTTGCCGCCGACGCAATTCAGCCCCTTTTCTCCCCTCCCCCCTCCCTCGGCCACTGTTATATAAGCGCCTGCCCGCACGGCGCTCTGAGATGCGATTATTTCCCCCCACTGTTCCTCACCTGCAACTGTATATTCTTGCAGCCTCTCCCCCAACAGCGATCCATGGAGTCGTGCCAATTAGTAGCCAACTCTTGTAGTAGCAGCAGTACAATGGAGGCGGCGGAGGAGGAGGCGTTTTTCGACACGCGGCAGGAGTTGCTGGCGTCGCCGGCGTCCAGCCCGGCACCGGCATTGCCGTGGTCGTCTGGCGGCCTCCACAGCGTGCAGGAGAGGAAGGAGCGCTTCTTCAGAAGCATGGGCCTCGAGTGCGGCCCCAGCCCGAGGCACCAGCCGGATCGTGAGTCTACCGCCTGCGATGTCCATA
The DNA here is from genome assembly GCA_950022295.1 of Bromus sterilis. Taxonomy (NCBI): domain Eukaryota; kingdom Viridiplantae; phylum Streptophyta; class Magnoliopsida; order Poales; family Poaceae; genus Bromus; species Bromus sterilis. The sequence goes on from OX465596.1 coordinate 17,110,761, forward strand.
AGCAGCAGGAGGAGGAGGTTGTGCCGGAGTTTGGGAGGTTGTCGTCGCAGTCGGAAGACAACGACTGCTCCATGTCGAGTTGGTCCACGGAGGAGACCACGAGCTACGACGACGGCGCCGCGTCGGACGACAATTCCGTCGGTGGATCCAGCAAGGACGATGGCAGCAAGGTCAGCAGGAGTTCCAGTTCATTCTCCTTCATCCGGAGGCTTATGAGCCGAAATGGCAAGGCTTCTGGTGCTCCAAGGACAGTTGAGAGGAGGAGAAATGGATGGCTTGAGAGGCTGGGCGTGGCGGTTTGTGCCGTGGATAATGGAGCGGATGAACCCAGCACTAGCTCCTCTGACAGCGAGCAGATTCATGGTGGAAGGTATGAGAGGATCAAGGTCCGGTCGTACCGGAAAAAGTCCAAGGAATTGTCTGCTCTGTATCAAGGCCAAGTGATCAAGGCTCATGATGGTGCCATACTGACGATGAAGTTCAGTCCCGATGGGCAGTTCCTTGCAACCGGCGGCGAAGATGGAGTTGTCAGGGTTTGGGGTGTTTCGCAGTCAGATGACTGTAAAATTCCTCTCGATGACCCCTCTTGTGTCTACCTCAAAGCGCGGCGCAAGTATGGGTTGGCGCCCGTGAGTGTCGACAGTGAGAAGATACGCAAAACCAAGAGTATGAAGAAGACTGGAGATTCTGCCTGCATTGTGATTCCAACAATGGTTTTCCAGATATCAGAGGAACCATTGCATGAGTTCTATGGGCACTCTGCTGATGTATTGGATCTCTCCTGGTCAAATGACAAGGTGAGTTGAGGAAATGTGTTTTTCTCCACCTGATGGGGTTGTTCTTTGTTTCTCTTATACGTACCTTTTTATTCAACATGCTGAATTATGTTTGATACCTTGCAGCATCTGTTGTCGGCTTCAACAGACAAAACTGTCCGCTTGTGGGAAATTGGATGTGCAAGCTGCGTCAGAGTTTTCCCCCATAGCAACTTTGGTAGGCCTATGAATTCATATTTTCCCTGCTTGCTTATGCCTTTGCTTATGGGTTGAAGCTAACAGTTTGGTTTCCATATTCTGCAGTGACTTGTGTCCAATTTAATCCGACGAACGACAATTGCTTCATCACTGGATCCATTGACGGCAAAGTCCGTGTATGGGACGTTACTAGATGCAGCGTTGTGGACTGGGTAGATGTTAGAGACATAGTTACAGCGGTCTGTTACCGACCTGATGGAAAGGTATGATTTTTAGTGCATCATTGTAGTTATTTTGATAAATTTGGTATCTCGATGGTCTGTGAGATTGATCTCCATTTTTCCTTTGGCTCTCTGCAGGTTGCAGTGGTTGGTACCATTACTGGAAATTGTCGCTTTTATGACGCATCAGACGACCTACTGCGGTTGGAAACTCAGATTGCACTCAGTGGCAAGAAATCCTCTTTGAAGAGAATCACAAGTTTTCAGGTACACTTTGACAAAAATAGATGGTGGTTGTTTCAATTGATATTTTCATTACCCCTTTTTCATCAAGAATGCTTCTTACTATTGCTCTTCCATTTCATGGCAGTTCTCTCCAAACAACCCAAGTAAACTGATGGTAACATCTGCTGACTCAAAGATCAGAATGCTGGACGGAACCAATGTGATTCAGAATTACAGTGGTACGTCTCATATAGTTATTTGTACTCCTTTTGCTCTATTCAATATTTACATCTGTAGTTTTTTCTTGCTTAAATCATAACTTTCAATGGACTAATATTTATAAACCATCAGGACTACGAAGTGGCTCATGCCAGACAACGGCATCGTTTACTCCAGATGGCGAGCATATAGTTTCCGCTAGTGAAGACTCCAACATCTATGTCTGGAACCGTGACAACCAAGATGAATCTGTATGGCGACAAGCGAAAACCACATATTCCTCAGAGCGCTTCCTATCCAACAATGCAGCGATTGCGATACCATGGCATGGCACAAAACCAAGAACCCATGTTTCTCTGGGCTCTCAAATGCAATTCAAGTACGATTCAAGTTGCCGTGGAGTCTATTCTTCCAGCAAGAGTTTTCCGTCAAGATCCTCGGCTGCTCCTGGCATTTTCAACCTCAACCAGGAGTTGTTCACCGAGCCCTCTTGCAAAGGCACATCAGCGACCTGGCCAGAGGAAATGCTGCCGGCCGGCTCCGTTGGTGCAAGTCTGGACGAGTCACAGTACAAGCTTCTGAGGAGCTGTTCCCAGAGCACGGCGAACTCCTGGGGCCGAGTCATCGTAACCGCGGGATGGGACGGCCGGATCAGGTCGTTCCAGAATTATGGCCTGCCGGTGCATCAGTGACCATGTTCATGGAGAGCACTTGGTGAAAGCAAACTGCAGCAATGGCGCCCTCCTCACATGGCTGGCCATCAAGAAAAGCACCCGTGCACCCAGCTTATGCTGGACCAGTGTGTGTGGGAGTGTGTGGTGTTCTTGGTAGGACAAGACATCACATGCTCGGCGCTCCAGCTGAATTGTGCATGGACCAGTGCTTGTACATAATCAACCCGGTGGTCTTTGGAGATCTCTACATCAGCGGTTGTTGTTGGTGGCAGGCCCTGTAGCTATAGCTTGTACCCTTTTTTGTAGAAATCTTTCAGCCTAGATCAGATTTGTTCCTTGCCCTTTACCTGTCGATTGCTCTATTGATTATTGATATGCCATGGAAATGTTGTAGCCTGAGCAGAGTGTAAATTCTCCTCCCATTGAAAATGTGTGGGAGCTTGATGGAACTTTCAGTTACATGCATATGTTCCATCCGAGTATATACGGAAAATTCGTTCGTTTGTTCAAAACTCAGTGTCCAGTTCCTCTGCTTCTATCCAATCTGAGATGTGGATACATATTAATTTGTGCTTCTAGCTAAGCAGTTTGGTGTGGACCCTGTGCTGTGCTGTGCTGTGCTCAAAAGGTTATTATTGTCCCTCTAATGGGACCTTATAGGTGGTTGATCCCTTTGATTGATTGATTCCCCATGTTACTTGTAGTACATCCCATAAGTATACTGGTCCTGAATCTGTTTGAGGTCGGACCTGGCCAATGTGCATCTCACTCATCTTTTCCTATGCGTCTGCTTGCTACCAAAGTGCTTGATTTCTTTGTAAATATCTGCAACGCACTGTAGGTAGGATTATTTTCCTGTCTCTGCCTGCTTCCAGAACCAAAATACTCGATTTCTTCTGATATGCTCTGCATATTCTTTGTAAATATCTGCAGCGCACTGTAGGTAGGAGTATTATCCTGCTGCAGCTTTGGAACTTGCAAATTTTGGTCGGTACACAATCTGTTTCTCTAGAGATCCAGTTAGATCCTCTTCTTTCAATCAAACAAAAAATGTTACTACTACTAGTTGAGGGCCGCTATTTTAAGGTTGGAACTTGGAAGTGGCTCTTCTGGTGCATGTGGCTCTGATGCTATTCGTCAGGACTTATTTAGATTCAACTCACTAAAACATTTACCATTTGCAATTGAATATTCATATGCTTCACTTGGTTCGAGTAAGACGACTGATGATTGCCTCTAAAAAATTTCGGTGCCTCTCCGAGATTAGTTGAGGCTGTTTGTCAAACCATTAGGTTAGTCGGTCTAGATGATTGAGCAATCTAGGTCATCTTTCCCTGTGTGTCTGCCTGCTCCCCAAACCAAAATTACTTGATTTCTTTTGATACGCTCTGTGTTTTCTTTGTAAATATCTGCGACGCAACGCACTGTAGGTAGCAATATTATCCTTCTGCACCTTTGGAACTTGCAAATTTTGGTCGGTACACCGTACACAATCGGTTTCTCTAGAGATCAAATCTAGATCCTCTTTCTTTCAAACAAGCAGAAAATATTACTGTACTAGTTGGGCTACTATTTTAAAGGCTGGAACTTGGAAGTAAGCTCATTTGGTGCATTGCCGCTCTGATGCTATTCGTTGAGACTTATTTAGGTTCAACTCACTAAAAAACATTTGCCATAAGCAATTGGATATTCATATGCTTCACTTAGTTCGAGTAAAAGACGAGTGATGATTGGTGGTTGGCTCTAAAATTTTGGGTGCCTCACTGGGGTTAGTTGAGCCTGTTTGTCAAACCATTAGGATAGTGGGTCTGGATGGTTGACATGTGGAGACCGATGCAAGTTGCAGCTACTTCTTACATGTATTGGCTGTCACATTAGTTTTCTTCTGATTGATGGTCCTGCCTGCTAATAAGATGACGAGCAATGTAGGTCACTGCTTCCGTAACAGTAACCCAGTAGACAGTAGTAGTACTCTACGTTGTAGTACAAAGCTTCTGACAGAACCACAGTGCTTGGTGAACTTCCTAAGCGGCCAGTTTAAGCAGTGCATTTGGCCGTGATAGTATTAGATTGAGGAACAATCCAGATAACATTTGGACCAGCATGCATGCATGCATGCATGCATGCATGCATGCATGAGAACACTGCTTATAAGAGTGCAGCTTCAGTCAGATGATGGTTCAGTATTTTAAACACGTAGAGCTCTGTTCCTGTGCTCTGATGGTTGGCATGTGGTTATAGAACTACTGTTAAGGGTAGTCAACAGAGGCTTGCTTGAACCTAAGCACCATTGAAAGGGTCAAATTAGTGTGCTCCCGTCCGCGACACTCCTGCTCCTCTGACCACTCCTCGATGCCGTTTACCTGCTGCCGCCGCACACTGTTTTTCAGCTCACCACAGTCTCGTTGAGGTCAGAGCACGTCGCCGGGGAGGGACACCTAAAATGACAAGGATTGTGGTGATGCCAACAGCTCCCCGGAACAGTAGAAAGGAATTTTACCCTATACGCTCTGAATTATTGAAGCCGTGCAGTTGCGCGGGCTTGCAGTCGCATGCAGTACTCTCTGCTCTGTCCGAGCTCTGGACGCTCTGGCCGCGCCCCGGGTCACTGATTCGATTGATTTGCGTTGCGCTCACTCAAACTCAACCCAGCTCATTTTGCAGGTCGGCAACATGTCGATACGGAGCACCTAGGTACTATTACTGGCGTTGCAATTCTTTAGCGCCACTGGGTCGCCGTCCAGGGTGCGCGTCGACTTAACTACGCACGCCGTGACCTCACCTCTCGTCTCGTCTCCGGCGCCTACTGACTGGCACGAGCGGCGAGCAACCGGTGGTCAAATCGGCACTTCAGCTCCAACTCCAACCCCGGTGTGCTGTGCATGACAGATAGGTTCGAGGTGCACCGCAAGGCAACCACTGACTGATTGACTGAACTGAACCACAGGGAAAGTCCCTTATGATATTGCATTAGATCACCAGACACCAGTGCTGTGGAGGTGGATCTGAAGCTCTGATGAGCTGAGGTTGCCCGTGCTCTCTCTTCTCGTCAGTCAGATTAATTGGAGATTGGATAGATGCTTGCTGCCGCGCATGGAATCCTGAGCAAGGGCGCGCCATATGGAAGTGTCTTGTGCTGTAGCAGCTATGGGAGACATGCTGGTACTGCAATACGTCGCGAGATGAGATCCACCACGGGAGGATGATGATATGATGCCCTTTGGTTGGTTCCCGGCTTCCGTTGTTCGTTCGTGCGCGCGAGATGGGATCTACTTGCTTTGGCCATCTACCAACCGCAGACAGACAGCCCACTTTAACCCCCAACAAATGCAGAATCATTCGTAAACTGAATTCATTTTTCATGGTCCCAAATGCAGAATGATGGTACAGTACGTACTATTTTGAGTAGGCGTCAGTCTCCTCATATCGATGGTTTCCGGAGCTGATTGATTGGGAGCAAGTTGAAGGAATGATTTGTAGATACGGTGGTGGCGGACGTGCACTGCATCTCCGGCCGTCAACTGCCGCCGTGCCATGCCATCCAGGGCGGTTGGCATTGGCGAAGCACAGGCTGTGGAGTGGAGATTCAGAGCAGAGAAAGGAATTTTATAATTTCAGAGCAGAGCACAAGCAGCTAAGCTAGAACAAGCATGCATCTTGACCGCGACAGATTCGATAAATTTCAACGGCGCTTCACGTTGCTGGCATTACATTATATGTCTATATAATCAATGATCGTGCAGTGCTTCTAGAGGCGTTTCGCGATCGAATTAGCAGTTGGTTTAAGCAAAGCAAGCAATCATTCCTGCTGTTGCACACTAGTTCAGTTCGGTCTACCATTATTGGCAGGTTTGGGACTTGGAACTGACCAAGACGTGCTGGTCAACCATGGGAGCTTAGCTAGCTTAAACACGACACCCTTGACTAACCATGAACGAACACCGGCAGTCACTCCATCGGCTACTGCTGAGATGATTCTGTGAACTGTTGCTGTTGCTTGCTCCCTTGTGTGTCTGCTGCGTCCTGCTCATGTCATTCTTTTGCCTGGCGCGGTGAAACTTCTGTCAGAGCGCTCGACAGGGTGACGGGCTTCTCTGAATGCCATGACGAGACCGTCAGATTCAGAAATGTAATGTACTCCCTCCATTCCAATTTATAATGCGTCCTCGGTTTCTGTGCCGCAACTTTGACCGTAAATTTGACCAACAAGACCAATTACGGCGGAAGCAAAAATTATACCAGTGAAAATTTACTTTGTCACCTTTTCATTGATATAATTTTTGCTTCCGCCGCAAACGATTTTGTTGGTCAAATTTACGGTCAAAGTTGCGTCTCGAAAAGCATGAGCACTATAAAATGGAATGGAGGGAGTAGTAAGTACTCCCTCCGTTTCTTTTTACTTCGCATATAAGGTTTGGTCAAAGTCAATCTTTATAAAATTTTACCAACTATATAAAAAAATCTATCAACATCCACAATACGAAACAATTATCATTAAATTTATTATGAAATTAATTTTTATATTATATAACTTTGATATTGTAAACGTTGATACTTTTTAATATAAGTTTAGTCAAATTTTATGAAGATTGACTTTAACCAAACCTTATATGCGGAGTAAAAAGAAACGGAGGGAGTACTGTACTCCGTTATAGTATACCGGTAGAACAGTTTCAGACAAAGTGGAGTAGTGGCACTCATCTCTGCTGGTGCTTCCGGCGCAAGCCTGTCCCTTCTGACCAGGGCCTAATGATTGTGTTTAGTTACTAATTAGCCTCATGCATAATTGCCTGTAGGCTCTCTGTCTTTAACAACTCATTTCTTCCAACCAGATCGCGATCTCCGCGTTATTGTATTGCTCGTCGCCGGCCTGATTCGATGGAGGCTCAACTCAACGCACTCCATGACATCACTGGCCCGCAAGTGGCATATGATTACGACTAACCCGCTACTACTAATTCGGAGGGCATAATGCAGAAGCCTCTCACTCCCATGTGCAACCGGAGCTGCTGGATGCATTTGGATATTTGCATTGGTTATTGGATCATAGTTTTCTTTTCTTAATCCCCGGACAGGAGCACTGCATTTAGCCGGATTGCAGTGTGCTGCAATGAACCCGCTTTGGTGTGCACGCACGCACTGTGTGTGGCGTCCGAAAGAGGAGACCGCGGCCCCTCTAGCTAGATTCACCGGGATGCGATGATGCTCCGGCTTTCGGCAAGGCGGCCATTTGTTTTATCCCTCATAGATTCCCGGTGTTTTAGGGCGAGCTTTGCCGGAAAGATGGCCATTGTTTGCAGGAGCAAGAAGATCCTGCGAGGGATATGGTCCGCGGGGAAAAGGTTCCGGGGAAACGAAATGGTCTCGGCGCTGTAGCGGCAGCGGGAGACAGCCGCGGTACGGGACGCGACGACGTTGGATCTGACGACGACGCTGGCTCGGTGGTCCGGGCCTCTCCGGCGGATCTGACTGATGAGCGGCCAGCCAGTTTCGGGTTTCTTTGCGCCCCATGGGCCACGAGACAGCTCACTTGGATCTATCGATGGAGTGGAGTGCGGAAACAGGGGTGTGTAGTACGATGATGATGGATGGATGGATGAAGCGCGCCCCCCATGAGCAAGTAGGGATTCAGAATTTCATTCAGATCTCAGTTGCTGCTGATGCTGGCCCCATAATTTCACTGCTGAAATGATGCTGCTCGCAGATGAAATGGGAAAAAAAATCCTACGCGACCTGGGTCGCACGCAGCGATTCGTGAGACCCTTTCCATCCGTAAACACGTGGTAACCCGAATCTCAAAGAACATATGCCAGCTCCCCATGCCATTCCAATTCTCTTTTCTTTCTCTCGCTCGCTCACCGCAGCACCCGCCGCCGCCTCTGGTGCTCTCCCCGACGTTCCTCGGAGCCCCGGCAGCTCGCCTTGCCGCGCAACTCCTCTACTCGATTCTCCCGCCCGCTCGCCGCGGCCGCGTTCGTGGCCGCCGCCCCCGCTGCTCTCCTCCGCCGTCCACGACCGCGTTCCTCTGCACTCTAACAGCTCGTCCTCGAGACACAATTCCTCTGCACTGGACACCCACAAGATCATCTCTGGCAAGACGAAGACATACGAACCAAAAATCGGTTGATATGCATGGCTTTGTGGATTAAGATTCAGTGGTTTTTAGGAATGTCCGTGAGATTTGTTTCACTCAATTAGACCAAACAGTCAGGAACTCATAGCTTCGGATAGTTGATGTTTTTCTTATTGTATAACTGAATTTGCTGTATAGTGAATAAAACCTCCTGATATTTGAAGCTTCTTGTGAATTTTGCTGTGTATATTCGCTGTTTATTCTGATGAAAACAACTATGTGCAGTTTGTAGTGTAATTCTGTTGTTATCCATTCTTGTGATAAAAATGATTCTTTATCAGTCAAGAATACAACCTACAAGCATGTATGCGTATATGCTGATTTAACAACCTACAAGTACCGGCACAAGACAAAATTTACAATGCAAACTGCACATCAATATTATCACAATAATGGACTGGACAGCAACAAATATACACTACAAAATTTCTTAGCACATGGTTCTTTTGTCTTCCTTTGCGGTCATGCTGATCCTCTGAAGAATAGGAGCTTCCACATGTTCCAACAACACACATCACTGATAACATCGGCAGCTCTCAAATCACTGCCAAGCAAGAAGTATCCTTAGCAATCACCGTGGGGATGTGTTCCTTTGCACACTCTCATGTCAGTTCAGCCTCATGTGAAGATGCAGGCAGCAGGTCAACGTCGAGGTTGGCCGTGTACGAAGCGCTGTGGGAAGCGATGAAACGAGCAGAGGAGCTGCGCCTCAAGGACGAGCTGCCAGAGCGCAGAGAAACGCGATCGTGAACAGCGGAGGAGAGCAGCGGGGGCGGCGGCCGCGGCGAGCGAGCGGAGGAATCGAGTAGAGGAGGTGCGCCGCAAGGCGAGCTGCCGGGGCGGGGGTGCCGACGTCAGGGACAGCACCGGAGGCGATGGGCCGGAGCGGCCGCCGCGGTGAGCGAGCCAGAGAAAGAAAAGGAAATTCGGATTTGGGATAGCTGGCCTACGTTCTATGAGATTCGGGTTACCACGTGTTTACGGATGGAGTGGGTCTCACGAACGCTGCGTGCGAGCCAGGTCGCATAGGATTTTTTTCCAGATGAAATGGAGCTGTACATACAAGGTTCGTGTGGTGTGTTGTGATCGGCGTTGGCGTTCGATTGACTCTATGGTTGTAGGGCCCGATATGCGGTACTGTTCTAGATTTAAATGTTTTCAACAAGATCCGAGGACGAATCACATATCGGTCCCACCACAACATATGACAATGTCATATGCCCCGGATTTCTAACATGATATCACAACATTACAATACAGGAATACAACATCTCATGCAATCGACATACAACTGCCTTAATACAATACAGCAGCAGAAAGATACATGTCTAAGTACAGACTACAATTAAATGCCTAATGGTAAAGGTAAAACACATCATTCCCGTAACCACACGAGTCCAGACTCTCCGCCGGGATCCTCCTAACTAGTCGTCGTCGAGTCTCCGCGAAGCCGTCCAGAAGAAGGGTCGTCGAGCTCCTATGAAGTCCAAGATCGTTTGCATAACGTGCGTAAAAGAGAAAAAGGGTGAGCTATATCAACAAGTCTTGTTACTAATTTCTCACGGTAAGATGGCGGTAGTGATTGAGGTTGCAGCCGCACTAGCAATATATGAGGTGGCTAACGATCTATTTAGAGTGAGATGAGAGCTAATCATTTGATGAGGAATCGTCTCCAACAAGTCTGCTATCTGCTACTTACGCAATCATAACACCTATCATATTCTTGTCATCTCCTTCATCATCCGATGAAGAAGAAGCAGTCAAGACACACACACATTTATCAAGTTATTAAGGTTATCTCAGTTGTTGTTTATGAACAAGGAGTAGGTCTCAAGTCGTCCATAACCGTGGACATGACTTCTCGAAAAGATTTAACCCTGCAGGGGTGTACCAACTGTCCGTTACAAGGCTCCGCACGCACGCCCATCTCTCTCGGTTGCTACCTATCACAGGCAATCATTTTATGATTTAGTTCCGAGAGATCCGAAACGACAGGTCCCTCTAACTAACAACTGAAAGTGCAATCATGCCCTTAATCATATTTTGATGTTGATTACAATATACATATAGAGGACTAATAATGTTTGTCAATTTTATCTCAGATTTTAGTCATCGGTTCGATGTGATGGTGGATCATAGACCATTGATATTTACAATTGCTCAAGAGATGGAGCCAATGAATTTGAAGCGTAAGCTTTTTCGGTTATCTTGAGTATAGGGATCCCCGCACTATTAAGAGGGGATCAGTGGGTGTACTGCTTACGTCTTGCTCAAACAACTCGCAAAACAAACAAATTCCATGTCTCTCACTCATTTAAACAAGCCTGCTTAATATACACACATCGGACGTCCGGTCCCCACCGGACGTCCGGTGACTGGTGCTCTCGGATGTCCGGTCACCGTCGGACTAAGGGTCTGAGAGGTTAGTAGGCTTTTGCCTCATTTCATCGGATTTCCGGTCCCTGTCGGACATCCGGTGGTCGGACGTCCGGTTGGCGTCAGACAAAGGATCCGAGGGGTTAGTGGCTTTTCTCTCTGGTTTATCGGATTTCCGGCGCCCATCGGACATCCGGTCATCGAATGTCCGGTAGCCATCGGAATCCGGTGACCTTCGGACGTCCGACCCACCAGACGTTTGACCCGCACCAGACGTCCGATACCGCGCAGACTATAAAAACGTGACCGTGTGGAGAGGAGCAGTTATCCTCTCCACCCGGCCCTCTCCCATACGTCGTTGCCGTCGCCCGTGTCGCCCTTGCCGCTGCCGGCCGCCCTGGTCGGCTCCCGGACTCCCTCCTCCGGATCTTCGCACCACGGGTACTCCTCTCCCCGATCTTTCATTCCATCCAATTACTTTTTGGATTGGTTCCCTGGATTTGTGCCTCACTACTCATTCCCATCTAGGGTTTCGCAATGGTTCGTACGAAGCGCTCCGCTCACAAGGGGGTGGGTGGATCCTACTCCCGGGGTATGCCTCTCATGCCTTTTGTTTATTCCCCATTGATCCCGGCCAAAATCAGATTTTTGTGTCTATCCACTTATCCGCCGTATGTTTGACTAGGGGGGGGGGTCCGCGAATTCCGATGAACATGGTCGTCCCCAACGCCTTGCTCGTCGTGATACCACTCGTGGGAAGCAGCCCCGACACACCGAATCGTCCACGGACAGCGATGAAACTCATGATAATCCCGACATTACTTTTGAGAATGAAGTCGACGAGGATTTTGTTGCTGATTTTGAGGAGGAGGATCTCATTCCTGATGCTCCTGTTCGCCAGCGGCGCGTGCCAAACTTAGTTCACGTCGTGCTGCTCGGGACTCCTCCTCTGCATCGGGTGCTCATGCTGAAGATGATGTGGCCCCTGATGACGCTCTACCGGTGGCCAGTGTTCACATCTCTTGTGAACCAGTTGCCACCCATGGCCGTCCTGCGTCGGACTACACCAAGTCGTCAACCACTGCAGATCAGAAATTGTGTCGTGATGTCAACCAGTTTTATGCTGAGCAGGATTGCCTTGATACACGTTTTTGGACCAATGTGCAGGCGGATGTGTTCTCCTCTATTGTTCTGCACAAAGGGCTGGTCAACTCTCATACCTACATTCCACTTCTGTTCATTCAGGATAACTCTTCCAAGTTTCCGGGTGTCCGTGCTATCATTGATGCTATGGGTCTTGCTGCGCCCTTTGGGTTTCAGCGTGACTGGAATAAGGAGGCTATCCTTCAATTCTATGCCACGTGCTTCTTCAAGAACAAGACTATTCTATGGGTGACTGGTGAGGAGCGTCTCTCTGCCACATATGCTCAGTTTGTGAAGGCCCTTGGCTTTCGGGCCTCTGGTTTCCGCATCCACTTTGTCAATAAGGAGCACAAGCCCATGACTCATGAGGACTGCATTCGTCTCAACAAGCCGGATCTACAGGGTGATGATGTTTACAAGAAGCTCAATGATGTGTCTATCTGGCAGCCACAATTCCACATCCTGTTTCAGTGTGTGCTTCAGACTCTATATCCGAAGTCTGGGGACAAGTCCACATGTAGCAGCTATGCCATTGATCTGATGTGTCGCATGGAGTCGCACCCCACGGAGCTCATTGATACACCCCACTTTATCTGGAATGAGATCCGCCTTGCCAGCATTCAGACTAAACGCAGTTTCCCTCATGCTCCCTTCATCATGGCTCTCATTGAGTCTCGTGCGTCACGCCCCATTGAGATCACTCATCGTCACTCGATGTAGACCGTCCCGACCTACATGTATTATGATGCTCCTGCTCCCACGACCCGCGCTGTTCCGGAGTCTGCTACTGTTGGTGGCACACTCCGGCGCCACACCTCTGAGCAGGCGCCCATGCGGAGGAATGCACACTTCTTGGGCAAGGCCCAATCAGCTATGACGAGGGCTATCACTTTCAACTGCACCTCCAACCACACTGTTGTCTCTAGGCTCATCTCCTCCAAGAACAAGCTCAAGGCCCGTCTCCGTGCTGCTGGTGAGGCCGATCTCAGCGATGATGAGCGTCTTCTGGAGGCTCCTCCTGCTGGACTTGGCTTCGATTTCCTCACGGGACCGGAGTGGGCAGACTTCTTCCCGGAGGCTTCGGGTGCTAGTGGCAGTGGCACTCACTAGATCGTGCATGCCGGTGTCGCCCTTTTTGGTATTTGCTGCCAAAGGGGGAGAGACATATGTATCCAATTTTATCTATGTGTCTAGGCGTTGATTATGAGACTTGCATGTGTCTGGTTTGTTATTTCGTTGTATCTACTTGGTGTGTGTCTGGTGTGTGTCTAGGATGTTATGCGAACCGTGTGAATCTTTGGTACTATGCATGGTGCTGTCTTATGTGTCTTGGCTTAAAATTTGGTGGTTCTTTGGTCATATTTGGTATCTTGTGCTTGCAATTTACATTATCATTGTCATAATCATATATTGCTAGTTTTAATGATATGACCTTTGGATATGTAATATCATGTGATGGGACTACTCTCAAGGTGTGCACCTTGCTTAAAGTCAAGAATCTTACATGCACACATTGAGGGGGAGTTCATAATAAAACTTGCTCCCACTAAAGCTAAAATTTGTATATCTTTGGGAGCTATATGTATGTTGTCATCAACTACCAAAAAGGGGGAGATTGAAAGTGCAATCATGCCCTTAATCATATTTTGATGTTGATGACAATATACATATAGAGAACTAATAATGTTTCTCAAGTTTATCTCAGGTTTTAGTCCTCAGTTCGATTGTATGGTGGATCATAGACCATTGATATTTACAATTGCTCAAGAGATGGAGCCAATGAATTTGAAGCGTAAGATTTTTCGGTTATCTTGAGTATAGGGATCCCCGCACTATTAAGAGGGGATCAGTGGGTGTACTGCTTACGTCTTGCTCGAACAACTCGCAAAACAAACAAATTCCATGTCTCTCACTCATTTAAACAATTAAGCCTGCTTAATATACACACATCGGACGTCCAGTCCCCACCGGACGTCCGGTAACTGGTGCTCTCGGACGTTCGGTCACCGTCGGACTAAGGGTCCGAGAGGTCAGTAGGCTTTTGCCTCATTTCATCGGATTTCCGGTCCCTGTCGGACGTCCAGTGGTAAGACGTCCGGTTGGCGTCGGACAAAGGATCCGAGGGGTCAATAGCTTTTCTCTCTGGTTTATCAGATTCCCGGCGCCCATCAGACATCTAGTCAGCGGATGTCCGGTGCCTGGTGAATTTAACTGTGTTCTTCTGCGCATGTTGTGTGTTCGTGGAAGTCCGGTGCAAACCGGACGTCCGGTATGCACGTACCGGACGTCCAGTCCATGTCGGACGTCCGACACTTATGCAGACAGAGTGCTCCAATGGCCATTTCTGGCCTTGGACTATAAATATGCCCTCTCCACCACTTGAGAGGGCTGACCACTTCATTTTCAAACACTCAAGAACACAAGTGCACCCTCTCACTCTCTCCCTCACCAAATCTCAGATCCCGGAGAGTCCCGTGAGAGTTCTTGACGGATCTTTCACCCCGTGATAGATCCGCCCCTTCCCCATCTTTCAACCAAAGCAAATCACATTTTGAGCAAGTCTTGAGATTTCCCCATTGATCTTGTTACTCTTGGAGGTTGGAGACTCCTAGGCGGGTAGGAGTTCTTCGGAGAGGAATCGACCATTGTGATTACCCCCGTTGAGTTTCTGAGGGTTTGGTGACCACCTTTAAGGTTAACCGGTAGTGGTTGGGAATCGCCTTCGTGGTGATATCTCAAGGGGAATAGAGTGAGCCTTCGTTGCGTTGGTGTGCATTCGTGGTTTCACCCATTCTCTCTGAACGGTGAGTAGCTTCCCGCCAAGGAAGTGAACATCGGGATACATCGTTGTCTTTGCGTCATTCGGTTATCCCTACTCTTCCCCTTATTACTTGTGCTACCGTATTATTTCCCCCTCACTTTCTTTAGTATATTGTGCTTATTTTTTATCTTGTCATAGCTAGGTCAACCTTGCAATTGTTAGGCACACCTTTATCTTCCGCATTATTTCCTAAAATTGCTAACTCGTGATAAAATTTGTAATAGGACCTATTCACCCCCCCCTCTAGGTCTATCTCGATCCTTTCAACAACGAACAAATACGGGTGGCCCTCGGGGAGTTGACACTCAATCCAAAAGCCGGCCACGCTCTCGGATCAGACTCTTCCGTCAGGCTAAGGTCGAGGTAACCGATCCTCTCACATGTGGGCAGCCCCCTAGCTCACCAGTGTGGACCAACAGAGAAACCATGTCTCCGCTGGACCAAGTTGTTTTAAAGGATATCTGCTAGGAGCGACCCAACAGACATATACACATGGTTTGCAAATGGTAAATCAGCTTGGGCCACCTCTAGAAATGTTTGAAGCTAGGTAGGTAAGAAAAGGAGACCCCATAGTATCCCACACGCGGTTAGGCACGCTCGTCAAGAGACACAATACCCGGAACTCGGGTCCTAGGTGACTCGAATGGAACAAAGCATCGAGTAAGGATAGCCTAGACCTTCCATCCTTTGTCGAATACAGTCAACATTATAATAATCACATCATCCACAATAATATAATAGTGTGATAGCCCAATCCAAGGAGTAACATGATAACAGTTGTAGTATCCAAAGCATGCATACTAAGCAGTGGTTAAGCAAGCAAGGTACATGGACAAACAAAGGTTTGCTGGGATGTGGAGGACATGACTGTTTGGGGTTTATTTGAGAGGCATAAATATGAGGTGGTGATACGTCCAAAACGTATCTATAATTTCTGCTTGCTCCATGCTTCTTTTGTGTGATATTGCTATGATATTGATGAACTTCCATACACTTTTGATCATATTTGGACTAACCTATTAACTAAGTGCCCCCAAGTGCCAGTTCCTGTTTTCTGTTGTTTTTGTATTTCAGATTTTCCCATTATTTAAAGTGCCAGAAAAATTTCAGGAAAAATATAGGAAAAATCAGCGCACAGGAAGCTTCGAGAAAAGCCCAGGTGGGGGCCAGGGGTGGCCCAGGCGGCCACCTGGCGCGGCCACCCCCTAGGCCGCGCCAGGGGGGGCGCCTGGGGCCCCTGGTCCACCTCTGGCTACCCCCTTCGCCTATTTATTCCCTGTGACGAGAAACCCTCGGGGACAGAACCCTTTTTCGCGATCTCTCCTCTGTTCCGCCACCGCCGCACTTCCAAGATCGGGAGCACCAGGAGCCCTCTTCCCGGCACCCTGCCAGAGGGAGGAACCACCTTCGGGAGCTTCTCCACCACCATGTGATACGTCTCAAACGTATCTACTTTTCCAAACACTTTTGCTATTGTTTTCCCCTCATTCTTGCATGATTTGGATGAAACTAACCCAGACTAACACTGTTTTCAGCAGATCTGCCTTTATTGTTTTATTGTGCGCAGGAAAATGGATTTTTAGGTGACGAGGATGTACCCCGGCAAATCCCATGGTCAGGGACCCTGGGTTTGTCATGAGAGGCACAGGTTGGACGATAGCTCGTCGGCTAACAGGAGGAGACGCTCCTGGTCGATATTATTGCTTGGAGATGGCGATTACAGGAAGGCCAAGGCTAGTGCGCACAAGGCTAGGGTTACAGATTGTGTCTTGGTCCATCTTGACATCTCCCTTCCTAACCTTTATATAGTCGGCCAGGTCTCAGGGAGTCCGTCTCAGATTACAGATAATATTTCCTAACCCTAAGCTTGCATCGTACGACAGGTTTGTACCTTCCTTATGAGTCGCAGACTCCTACGTCGGTGCCACTAGTGGGCCAAGGCTGGGTCCAGGCGACATCCTTGTGGGACTTCTGTCTTCGGGTACACCGGGTAGGCCCATCCATAGGAGTCGTGGGGTCACCCCCTCGTCAGTAGCCCCCGAGTGCCTGGGGGACTCGAAGAGTCGCGTAGGGACTCGAGTCCATTTGCGTCATTTCGATGTATGCACGGATCAACCGCAGGTCGCTGGCAGTCTAGGGCCATGACAAAACCTGTTTCGAGGGATTTCTAAGCTGAAAGGGCCCAAGGAGTCGACTGGTCGAGCCTTGGTGAATTGCGCTAGTGGCAAAAACCGCAGTAGCCCAATCAAACTCACGTCCCTCGACATGAGCTTGGAACACTGGTGTCGAGAAAAAGTCATGCCGCTGCAGGTCTTACAGTGATCAATTGCCGCCAGTAAAGTTCGTAGCCTAGGCGCGTCCGCCCGACTTTTTCTATCATGCAAGCGCATGAAAAAGATTGGGAGTGAAATCGCTCTGCGGCAAGTCCCAGCCCGGCCGATCTGCGCAGCGGGGTCTTACCTACACGCTAAGCTTGCGTGGCATCTGGGCACAGTGTATCGTGTTCCAGGAATATGTATTTTATTGAGGCGCAAAGCCTAGTTGATGATGCACCCACTTGGAATAAACAATTAAGTGAGCTGTTTTAGCGGTCACTCGCGGAGCTTTGTCGAGTTCTTGGGCGAGGATTTAATGTAGAGGAGTACTAGCTCGGGAGGTCGTCGAGTGCTCGGGTACTCAGAGTTTTGAGAGTATCGCCTTCGCTCTCGGGGTGAGGGAGCACCCGATACTCTGGGACCTTACGATCTGGCGAGTGCATGTCGGCTTATCTTGTGTCGTGGTGATGGAGCACCCTAAACTCTCATGGGTGCGAGCAATCACTCGAGCACGTCTTTTGCCTTTCAGGTGATAGAGTACCCTTAACGCTTTTTTCTTTCCTTTTGAGTGAGGGATCACTCGGGACTCTATGAGTGCGAGTGACTACTCGAGCCGTCGAGCACGTCTTTATTCTTTAGGTGAGGGAGCACCCAAAACTCTAGTGGAGATGCTCCCGATGGGAGTAAAATGTTTTGCCCATCGGAAAAAGATTTAAAAGGTGGAAACTTTGAGGCTGCGAATCATACTCGATACGCCTTGTTAGGATGTGAAGCTGGCTTGGTCTTCTGGCATCTTGACCACTGTAGCCTGTCAAAGGAAATGACTTGGCGCTGTCCCGCCAAAATTTTCGCGTCGTGTGATTATGGTCTTCTTTTTGCGCGCGTAATGGGCGGTATTGTTACTGCGCTGATTGGGTTTTCCATGCTTTTCACTGGCCGTGGGATCATGCCACGTTTACTGGACGCTGTAATTGGATGGTGCCCCTTCTCGCCTGGTTGTTGGTTAAATACCAAGCGGCTGGGTAATTTTTAGGTTTTACCCAGCCATTGCCTTCCTCCTCTCGCTTCTATTTTTCCCCTGTTCTTGAGCCTTCACCTTCCTCCTTTTGCTGCTTGCTGCGAATTTATGACCAAGCGCTCCCGTGCTGCTCCGGAGTCGGCCAAGATGTCTGGAAAGTGGGAGCGCTCGACCTTTGGGGCTGCGGTTCTTGGCTCGCTGATGGCTGATGGCTTGGTGGTGGGAGATGCTGTGCGGATTCCGGGGGATGAGCCTGTTCCCGCTCCGACGGCAGATGAGCGGGTGTGCTTTGAGGCGTTCTTCCCTCGCGGGTTTGCCCTTCCGATTCACCCTTTTGTTCGTAGTTTGCTGTACTCCTATCGGCTTCAGCTGCATAATTTGACTCCCAATGGGATTTTGCATATTTCTTGCTTTATTACCCTTTGTGAGTCCTTCTTGGGGATCTATCCCCATTGGGGGCTCTGGAAGCGCCTCTTTTGTATAAAGAGGACGGACTCTGAGTATGTTGTGGGGCAGGTGGGTATATCCGTTAGGGATAAACATTCGTACTTTGATTTGGAGATGCTTGACTCCGTTAGTTCTTGGCGGAAAAGTTGGTTCTATCTGAAGGATCAACACGTTGCTGAGCAGCGATTTGGCCTCGCTCCCTTTAATCCCGAGGCGCGAGTGGTCAAGCAGGCTTCATGGTCCCATTCTTTGTCTGCATAAGAGTCGTCTGTAGTGGCTCCATTCTTGGAGAGGGTCGCTCTATTGAAGGACAACTTGACCGGTGGGCAGCTCATCTCTGTTTTTATTGGGAGGCGCGTCCAACCATTGCAGTATCGAGCCCATCCCATGTGGCAGTATAAGGGACTCGAGGACTCAACGAGATGCTCCTCCGAGGAGCTTAATGCCGATGGTCTCTTGGCCCGGATCCAGCATGTGACCAAGTGTTCGAGCGTTTCTGAGATGGGTTTCGTCCTTCCTTATTCTTCTGATCATGCACTGCCGCAGATTCGCGTTTTTGAATGTCTCGTCTGATTTAGATGTTTGCTTGACTACTTGATGATGATGCTATTTTCTTTGTAGGGTCATGTTCCTGTGTTGTGCAACCCTCCGCAACCGGAGGATGCTGATATTCGCGAAGAGCCAGATGCTTCCGCTGCTGACGATGCTGCTCCGAGTGTTGGTGCCAGCGTGCTCGCGGGTGCCACTGGTGCTGACGAGTCCACGAGGGTCGGGCTGCCGGGGACCGGAGATAGTGAGGAATCGGCTCCCTTTCGTGTCAAACGGTCGCGGCCTTCGGACGCCGAAGATCTTGACGCGACGAGTGGTGCTGTTTCGTTGTCTGCACCATCCGCTGACCGTCTCCTCCTGTTGCTGCCTGTAAAATGCCCAGGTTTTGGAGGTTGTTGCGTACTCGCTATGCGCGTGGCGGGTAAGAATATGCTTGACTTTGCCGAGGCTGTTTTCCTCTTTTATTTTGTCTGATGGTGTTTATTTTGTAGCGCTGTGACTGCTCCGGCTGTTTCCTCCACCAGTGCGGCTACTGTCGACCTGCAGTCGACTGACTCTGGAGTAGTTGCTAAGCATACTGGGGATTCTTCGGCTGCTGTTGGTCAGCCCGTACAGTCGGTGGCTCCTTCTGTTTCGGTTACGGGCGTGATTCCTGCTGCTGTTCCGCCCGTGGCGTCTGGTGTTGTTGTCCCTAATGTCGAGCCTGCTGCTCCAGGTCATCCTTATTTGGGTCGTCTTGATCTCGCCGCTAAAGATAAAGTCCACTTTTTCGACCGCATATCTGGGTTGGTGAGTTTGTTTCCTGTTTGCTTGTGTAGTTTTTGTCATCGGGGGCACGACAGTGCTCCCGATGGGAGTAGCTCCCGAGGCTGCAAGCAAGCGCTTGCGGTTGGTTGTAGTCTTGCTTTGGTTCTGTCTTAATGTTTGATTTCTTTGAGTAGCCGGTGTTCCAGCACTGTGAGCGTCTGGTGGTCGAAGCTGAGCATTGGCAACAGACCCACAATTCTGCCCAGGATGCTTTATCTTCCATGAGTAGTAAGTATTTCTTCCTGTACTGTTGTGCTTGAACTGCTGGGTCCTCTGTTCTGAGTGCTGTCTTTTTTTGCAGACCGTCGTCAAACTGCTGAGAAGCAGGTCGATAAGGCGGAAAGAACGATTTCCGACATCAAGGCTGTTTGGCTTCCAAGGAGAAAGAGTTGCATGATCAACACGAGGAGCTGGTATGCCTGCGTCAGGCCGAGAGGGCGCTTGTGCAGGCGTAGGCGATCGAGTGCGAGCGTCTTAGGGTCTTGGCGAACTCGCTTGTGTGTAAGTCATCGTTCCTTTGCTGGACGCTTTGTCTTTTTGTCTTCTCGTAGTAATTTTGGTTGCCTGGTGCAGCCTCTACGGGTGCGAGTGCTACAGAAGTGGTTGCAACGGGGTCTGGAGTTCTCCGTGGGGCCGTGGATGCCATGTCGGCTGCTGTTGATGTTGCCAAGGGTGTATGTGCCCGTGCTTCCACTCTTGTGGGTCTTGTTCATGAACACCTCATGCCGGAGGGCACGAAGTTGCCAGCTGGTCTCGACGCCCGTGTTGCTGCATTTGGCGATGGCGGGGATTTCTTGGAGGAGCTAGTTGGCGAGAACGTGATGAGTGGTCTTTCCACGTCCCTTGTTGTTCTTATGGGGCACGGAATTTCCATTGACGACTCTCTGGTTGAGACTGTCCCTGATTACACCGACGAGCAGAGTGAGCGAGGCACTGTTCTGGCTCGTCGCCTGCAAAAAGTTGTTGATGCTTAGTGTCCCTCCTCTGCAGGCAAGGGGGGGCGTAGCCATGTCGTGTCGTCTGAAACTTTTGGTTGTAATATGCCTCCTTTGCGGTGGTGAATCTGTGCTACTTTTATCGGAATAACTGCTCGGCCATTCCTGCTGTTGTGCTTGATTTTCTTTTCTTTTTGTTCGTTTTGCGGTAGGCCGCCCCGGGGGTTCTTCGGGCTTGGAGTTCGTTGAAGGAGGACGCTCGCGAGGGTGCGTACGAGTCCGTGTGCTTGAGGCTGAGAAACGCTGAGCGGGAAATTGTTCACCTCAAGGGGGCTGCAGCAGTCCATCGTTCCAAGCACGAGCGCGCTGAGGCCGTGCTGGGTAGCCTTGCTTCGTGGGTGGTGAAGTTGTCTGACCTACTGCAGGGTGAGTTTAGCTTCTGCTCGATTGCTCTACTGCATTAGTAGATTTTCTGTCTTTGTCTTGATTTTGATCCTATTTTTCGAAGTGCTTTTGGGGCGCTCCCGGGATGAAGAGAAGGCTGTTCGATCGGAACTGTCGCGGCTGGATGACCTTAACGTGCAGGCGAACAATCCCTTCTGGGCAGATGGGGCTCGTGCTCGAGCATTTGCTGTGCTTCGTCTTCGAGTTGAGATGGTGCCGGCTGCTCTGCGGTACTGTCAACAGGTGCTGGGCGGGATCCACTCTGAGTTTTATCCGCTGCAGGTGGTGCCGTCGTCCTTTGAGACGCTCTGCCGCGTATTTTCTCAGCCTGCAGAGCTGCGTCGTGTGGTGAATCACTAGATTCATGCTGGAGCTCGGGCTGCCTTGGGCTTGGTCCATAGTCATTGGCCGGGAGCTAATATTGCTCAAGTGGTGGAGGGTCCTCCAGGTGGTAGGGATCACCCGATGGATGAGCACTACGCGGCGGTTGATGAGCCTGCACGCCGAGTTGTGAAGCGGGTTTGTGAAGAGAACGACCGCTATCTAGGTTCTCTTATTAAGGCGAAGATGGAGCCTGGGGGCTAGGTGCTCCCTCTTGGTGTACTGTACTCCTTTGTTGTCTTGGTTTTTGCAGCAAGGGGTTTTGCTGCTGCGGCGAGTCCTCGTGTGCTGATTTTGTTTGTGTCGCGGTTGCGAAGAATGTCTCGGGGGGTGGCTGCTGCGGCGAGCCCCCGAGTGCCAATTTTTATGTCGCGATTGCGAAGAACGCCTCAGGGGGTGGCTGTTGCGGCGAGCCCCCGAGTGCCAATTTTGTTTATGCTGCGATTGCGAAGAACGCCTCGGGGGGTGGCTGCTGCGGCGAGCCCCTGAGTGCCAATTTTGTTTGGGTCGCGATTGCGAAGAACCTCTTGGGGGGTGGCTGCTGCGGCGAGCCCCCGAGTGCCAATTTTTATGTCGCGATTGCGAAGAACGCCTCGGGGGGTGTGACGGGGATCAACCCCGGCAAATCCCATGGTCAGGGACCCTGGGTTAATCATGAGAGGCACAGGTTGGACGATAGCTCGTCGGCAAACAGGAGGACACGTTCCTGCTCGATATTATTGATGAGGGAGATGCGATTACAGTGGACGCCGAGGCTGGAGCGCTCAAGGCTAGGGTTACAGATGATATTGGATGCCTTTGGCGTCGCCCCTCCTAGCCCTTATATATTGGGCTAGGTCTCGGGGAGTTCATCTACGTTTACAGGTAAGTTTTCCTAACCCTAGCTTGCTCCGTACGGCAGGTCTTCGCACCTTCCTTGTGAGTCGCAGACTCCTACGTCGGTGCCAATTAGCGGGCCAAGGCTGTATCTTCGTGGGCCTTCTGTCTTCAGGGACACCAGGTAGGCTTATACGTAGGAGTCGTGGGGTCACCCCTCGTCAGTAGCCCCCGAGTGCCTGGGGGAGTCGAAGAGTCGCGCAGGGACTCGAGTACATCCATTTGTCGGTCTTTTGTATGCACGGTACAACCGCGGGTCGCTGGCAGTCTGGTGGCCATGACAAAACCTATTTCGAGGGATGCTAAGCTGAAAGGGCCCAAGGAGTCGACTGGTCAAGCCTTGGTGAATTGCGCTAGTGGAAAATACCGCAGTAGCCCAATCAAACCCACGTCCCTCGACGTGAGCTTGGAACACTGGTGTCGAGCAAAAGTCATGCCGCTTCAGGTCTTACGGTGTTCATTTGCCGCCAGTAATGTGCATAGCCTAAGGCGCGTCCGCCCGCCTTTTTCTATCATGCGCAGCGCATGGAAAAGGTTGGGAGTGAAATCGCTCTTCGGCAAGTCCCAGCCCGGCCGAACTTCGCAGCGGGGTCTTACCTACACGCTAATCTTGTGTGGCATCTGGGCACAGTGTGTCGTGTTCCAGGAATGTGTATTTTTGAGGCGCGGAGCCTAATAGTATTGCACCCGCTTGGAACAAAACATCAAGCGAGTTGTTCACTCATTCACCCGTGGAGCTTGTTTCGAGTGCTCAGACGGGGGGTTCTTCGCGAGTAGTCCCTCGAATGCCATTTCGTCTCTTGAGGTGAGGGAGCACCTGAGACTCTAGCGCCGTATGATCTTGGCGAGTGAATGTTTGACTTGCATCGGGTTGAGGGAGCACCCGAGACTCTCGTGAGTGCGAGTGATCACTCGAGCACATTGCTGACTTTTAGGCGGCCGCTCACCCGAGGCTCGGTTTTGAGTGGGTACGCTCCCGATGGGAGTTTAAATATATTTGAAAAATGTGTTTAAGAAATCATTCTTGATGTCTGTTGGTACTCTTCGCCGCTTGTCAGGATAACGCTGCCTCTGTTTGATGGCTGTCATGGATTCTCCTCCAGTGAACCGTCGCGTCTTCATGACCGGTCATAATGATGACCGCTGTGGCGTGCGGCAGGCGCTGGTTGAGTTTCCGATACGCGTGTTGGAAACACACGTGAATTGACGTATCTCGCGCACAGTGTGTCCCGTGGGAAAGCATCTTGGTCTTGGAATCTGAGACGTCTGCGACGTTTGGTCTTTGAATTAATTGCTGCTGTCGTCTTGGCTTCTCTGTGCTGGGGGATTTTTGTTCTATAAATAAGCCTTTCTCTTCCACAGCGTTTCGCCTCTATCCAGCTTGCTGCTTTGCCTTCTTCCTTCTTCTCTTCTTCCTCTCATGGCTCCCAGGCGAGGTGTTGGCCGTGGCCGTGTTCGTCGTGGCCGTGGTGGCCGTACACCACGCTCATGCCGTGGTGGTCGCCATGGTACGGCGCCAATGCCTTCCTTCTCTCCCTTGGAGGAGGGATTCTGGCGCTATGATATTCTTTTACGCGTTCGTGGTCAGAGCGCCAATCGCGTTCTTCTTCCCTCTGCTTTTTCCGCCATTGTCTCTGAACGTGGCTTAGATGGCTTTCTTCTGCATCTTCAAGGGAGCTGTCGATCTCCTTCTTATGTTGACTTGGAGGTTGATAGCTCCCGCTTGATTTTTCTTGGCTCTGGTTGGAATTTGTTTGCTCGGTGGTTGATTTTGCGAGATGGCTATATGCTCAGCTATCGTTTTGACGGCGAAAGCACTGTCACTATCCGCGCGTTCGACCCGAGCGGCAACAACATGGATCCGTACTGGCAGGAGTCGAGCAGCGACAGCTCCACAAGGTCGAGGAGTCCTACGCCTGCATCTTCTACCGCTCCGTCTTCTGGCGACTCCTCAGGTGGTGACGCCGTCTCCATCAGCTCCGAAGAGGACATCGACGTTAAGCCGTCGATTAAGCGGGCGCACCAAGCGACCTTGTAGAACTGGAGGCGGCCTCATCTTTGCCGGCAACTCGGAGAAGAAGCTGTGCAGCCGGAGAAGAAGGCGTGCAGCTGCAGCTGGAGAAGAAGCTGGTGGAGCAGGAGAATAAGCTGGTGGAGCATCGACAAATAAGTCGAGCTTCACCCTTTTGTTATGTCATTGACATCCTCTGCTAGCTTCATTTTTTCCTTTGTCTGTGTTGATGCCCTTGTACTAGAGTCGATTACCCATGGGCACACATGTAGAAGTCTCAATTCCTTGGGTAATCCCCTCTTGTAACAGGTGCTGCCTTCTATCCAAATGTAGTTGAGTCCTTTTATACCTTTATGGTTGAATTCAAGCTGTGGTTGAGGTCTTGCAATAGACTGTGTTTTCGACTCCTGTGATGCACTGTCTTCGACTCCTTCTGATAGCGCAGAATGTCTTCGACTCCATCTGATAGCGTGAAATGTCTTCGATTCCTCCCATGATGCGCTGATTTTAACTTTCTAGTGTGTTCTATCGGGTGCGCGGCAGCGCTCCCGATGGGAGTAGCCCCCGAGCCTACGTTTGAGTTGTAGAGTCAAACGTAGGCTTAAAACTTTGCGTATTTCCTCGTGGTTCAACTCTGGAGTAGTCCCCGAGTCTTTGTTGTTTGTCGTCCAGGTGAAGACTTGAAGATTGCTAACCTGGTGTTTTTGAATAGGACCGTAGCGTGTCTCGGGAAATGCTTATGCCTGAGCCCCCGAGTTTTTAAGGTGAGCTCGCGTAGGTGGCGATAGCGTCTCTCGGGGGGATTTTATGCTTAAGCCCCCGAGTGCTTTGGTTAAGATCGCGTAAGCGATGATAGCGTCTCTCGGGGGGATTTTATGCTTAAGCCCCCGAGTGCTTTGGTTAAGATCGCTTGACTGGCGATATCGTCTCTCGGGGGGATTTTATTCTTAAGCCCCCGAGTGCTTTGGTTAAGATCGCGTAGGCGATAGCGTCTCTCGGGGGGATTTTATTCTTAAGCCCCCGAGTGCTTTGGTTAAGATCGCTTGAGTGGCGATAGCGTCTCTCGGGGGGATTTTATTCTTAAGCCCCCGAGTGCTTTTGTTAAGATCGCGTAGGCGATAGCGTCTCTCGGGGGGATTTTATTCTTAAGCCCCCGAGTGCTTTGGTTAAGATCGCTTGAGTGGAGATAGCGTCTCTCGGGGGGATTTTATTCTTAAGCCCCCGAGTGCTTTGGTTAAGATCGCGTAGGCGATGATAGCGTCTCTCGGGGGGAGTGTGTGCTCGAGCCCCCGAGTGCTTTGAGATGGCAGTATTTGGGCAACATTTATTTTATTGTCTGACCGATGGGGACTATGGATAGAACAGTCGCAAGTTTGCTACGTTCCATGGGTTACCCACGTCCTCGTCTGTCTGACCGATGACTTCTGAGACTATAAATGGTCCTTCCCATTGGGGGGCAAGTTTATGGACCTTCTCTTGTATCAGCCGTAGGACTAGGTCACCTTTGTTGAAGGTTCTAGTGCACAAGAGACTGCTTTGGTAGGTGCGTAGCTTGTCTTGGTACCCCTCTGATTTTTCTAGGGCTGTATCTCTTGCTTCGTCAGCTGTATCTTTGTCTTCTTGTAATGCTTCTTCTGCTTCTTCTTCTTCGTACCCGGTGACCCGAGGTGCTCCGAACTTGAGGTCATGTGGTAGTACTGCCTCTTCCGCGTACACCATGAAGAAGGGTGTGTACTGGGTCGCGGTGTTTGGTGTAGTTCGTAGGCTCCATAGTACCGCGGGGAGTTCTTCTACCCAGTTGCCGGTGGCTTCCTCAAGTGGTGCGAGGATCCGCTTCTTGATTCCCCCGCATACAAGGCCGTTTGCTTTTTCCACTTGGCCGTTGGACTGCGGGTGCGGGACTGATGCATAATTGATTTTGATGCCCAGTTCTTCGCAAAAGTTCTGGAATTCTGCGACTGTGAAGTTCGTGCCGTTGTCCGTGATGATGTTGTGTGGCACTCCGAACCTGAAGATGATCGATTTGATGAAGTTCACAGCCTTCAGGGCTGTGGAGCTGGTGATGGGCACTGCTTCGATCCATTTAGTGAACTTGTCGACTGCGACGAGCAGGTGTGTCCTTCCGCCCTTTGATGATTTCTTGAGTGGGCCCACCATGTCGAGTCCCCGGGTGGCGAACGGCGTGTGGTCTTGAGCTCTGAGACGGAGGCGTGTGGTCTGTTGGCGAATTTCTGGCAGGCGACACAACATCGCACGATTTCCTCTGCATTTTTCATGGCTGTGGGCCAGTAGAACCCGGCTCGGAATGCTTTGGACACGAGTACTCGACTGCTCGCATGGTGCCCGCAGGTGCCTTCGTGGATTTCGAGCAGTAGGGCTTTGCGATCCTCTTCGTCGATGCACCTTTGGAGTATCTGGGTGATGCTGCGCTTGTATAGCTGTTTGTTGATCACCGTGAACGTCTTGGATCGTCGGCTGATGCGTTGTGCTTCGTCCACGTCTTGCGGTAGTGTACCTTCGATTAGGAATCGGAGGAATGGTTTTGCCCAGACCGGTCCTTCGAGCTCTGTCGGAGCTGTGCTGTCGGGTGTGCTGGTGCATGTGCCTTCTGATGGGCTTGCTGCTGCCACCTGCGCCAGGTCTGTTCCGTCCTCGCCGTCCACGACTGCTTCAGGTGCTGCTGCCTGTACCTTTATGGATCTCTGGCTGATGCTTTCGAGAAAAACGCTGGGTGGTATTGGTCCTCGGGTCGAACCAATGTTCGCGAGTTCGTTAGCTTCTGTGTTGTTGGCCCTGGTGATGTAGTTGAGCTCGCAACCGTCGAAACTTCCTTCGAGTGCATTGTAGAGCTTCTGGTAGGCAGCTGATGTGCGAGGTGATGATAGTGATTTCTCGCCCTTCGTTGGTAAACCCCAAGTGGAAGGTGTGATGTAGCACAGAAGCAAATTTCCCTCAGTAAAGATACCAAGGTTTGTCTCCAGTAGGACTCCGGAGATGATAAGTAGGTGTCAGCGGCGCAACTGACGCTGACCTGCACACAGACACAAATAACTTTGTTCCCAACGAAGTTCAGAGAGGTTGTCAATCTCTCCGGTCTTGTTGTTCACAAAGGATCAAACACAAGGGATAATGATAGCAACTGAAAGTAAAAGCAGAAAAGTAAATGAGCGTGGAAACAGTAATGAGGATATGGACCGGGATACGTGATGTTCACTAGTGATGTCTCTCTCCCAAAAGACGATAAAACTGCAATGCGAGGTGAACAAATTACAGAAGGGCAATTAACAGGATTATGAACGCACCGCAATGCTAATATGCTACAAAAGAAAGGAAGAGGCTCAAAAGCATGGGCAGAACGCCAAAATAAGTAGACCGAAATCCAACTGCATCTACTACTAATCATTCAACCTTGAGATATCTATCCAGAACATCTCGCTGGTATTAAGTTGCGAGCCCCACCCAAAGTGTAAACCCAAAGCAACAGACAACTGCACTAAAAAGCACTTTGCGTAAAGTAAAAAATCCTTGCAACCGCGGTTACAAGCACCGTTGTTTTCCCCCTTGTGGCAACAACACATCCCCTAGACTCATGTTTCTGTCACTCAAGAGTGTCATCGGGGGGCATGAACCCACAATCGAGCATAACGTTCCCTCTTGGGGTTACTACCTACTACTTGGCCAAAGCAATAAACAGCAACGAAGAACATGCAAGAATTACTTAAGAACAAAAATATAAGAGATAAGAACAAATATATTACTCAATCACAATCTGAACATAATCTCATAATCCATTAGATCCCATCAAACTCAGCATAGCAACAGCAGAAAGATTACAAAAGTGCCTCGATCATGTAGAGCAGCTCACGAGGTCTAAACCATGAAGAACAAAGAGGGGAGGAGAAAATCACATAGCTACTGATCACGGACCCATGGTCCAAAGGAAACTACTCACGAGACATCCGGGAAGCATCCATGGTGGAGAGGAGACCCCCGGCAGGGTGCCGGGAAGAGGTCTGCTGGTGCTCCCGATCTCGAAAGCGCGGCGGCGGCGGAACAGAGGCGAGATCGCGAAAAAAGGTTCTGCCCTCGAGGGTTTCTCGTCATGGAGAATATATAGGCGAAGGGGGGCAGCCAGGGGGCTGGGCGCGCCACCAGGGCGCCTGGGCCCCTGGTGGTGGCCCTTTGGCCCCACTCAGGTTCTTCCGGAAGGTTCTTCTGCGCTGATTTTTTATCTGATTTTTCCCGAATTTTTGGAGCACTTTTTATATGGGGGAAAACTGAAATAGAAAAACAGCAGAAAACAGGAACTGGCACTGTGGTGCACTGAGTTAATAGGTTAGTCCAAATATGATCAGAAGTGTATGAAAGTGTATCTAGATCATAGCAATATCACACAAAACATGCATGGAGCAAGCAGAAATTATAGATACGTTTTGGACGTATCAACATCCCTAAGCTTAATTCCTGCTCGTCCTCGAGTAGGTAAATGATAACGGCATAATTTCTGTGGTGACATGCTAGCAACCATATAAGAACTTTGAAAAGTAAAGCAATCAAGGTTAGAGATTCAATTCAAGTCATAACATGCAAGAGTCTATATTATCATTGAAACAAGTAACAAAAGAACATTAGGTGCAAGAGCTCTCGCTGTCCGTGACTCGAATGTCTCCAAATGGTGTTTGCGTGCAAGAAGGGGGACAAGGAATACGAGAAAAAACATTTATTTGTTGAGAACTCAATCTACTAAAGTTTCACACTTGGTCTTTTTCTGGAATCTTATCTTGACTCGTCCCCAAACCACTAGCCAGGTACAAGTCAATTTGATCCACTCCTTTTTCAATATTTTGAGCACTCATGCAATGGATGAGTGTAAGCACAAGAGTTGACACTTGACTGATGCTATTAAGTTACCTCCTTATTCGAAATATATGAAAGATATTGTTACTAATAAGAGAAAAGTTCCTAATGAAGCAATATCTACTATGCTTGCTAACTACTCTTGTAGTGGCAAGATTCCTGAGAAGCTTGGTGATCCAGGTATACCCACCATTCCTTGCTCCATAAAGAATAATTATGTCAGGCCTGCTTTATCTGATCTTGGAGCAGGAGTGAGTGTTATGCCCTTTTCTCTTTACAAGAGATTATGTTTAGAAAAACTAATCCCTACAGATATCTCTCTTCAGATGGTTGACAAGTCAACAACTGTTCCCATAGGTATTTGTGAGGATGTTCCCATTGAAGTTGCTAATTGTTTAATCCTTACTGATTTTGTTGTGCTTGACATGCCCGAGGATGGGAGCATGTCTATTATTCTTGGTAGACCTTTTCTTAACACCGCAGGTGCTATTATTGATTGCAATAAAGGAAAGGTCACTTTCAATGTGAATGATAAAGAACACACAGTGTATTTTCCGAAGAAGATTGACAAAAGGCATGGCCTCAACTCTATAGAGAATATCGAGACCGTGAAGATTGGTGATTGGGATTGTCCTCTACATGTGCACCACAAATACAAAACCATTATGGTGGGGACAATATCCATTAAAGTAAAGGTACCATGAATGCTTCATAGTAAGTGAAACTTTTTTACTTTATGTATTGCTAGTTTGGTAGTAGGACTTGATCAACCTTGCTATTAAATGAGTTTTATATGAGTAAAAAGTAGAGGTTGTTATGTTTGCATTTCTTTTAGCTTTTATTCTACTTGTTGTACCAAGTTTATATGTTTTTGAATCTTCACAACTCTAATCACCGCTCCAAGTTTTCAGAAAGTTTTGCAGCTTTTTGAACTTCGAAAAAATTTCAACAGTGAAGTTGCGAGAAAAATTCCAGAAAAAATATATTAAAAATTTCCATGCCGGGGGTGACCCAGAGGCACCTAGGGCTGACCAGGGGGGCACCAGTGGCCCAGGCGGCCAGCTGGCGCGGCCTGGCCCCTGGCCGCGCCCACGGGGCGCCTGGGGCCCACATGCCCCACCTCCAGGTATGTCTTTTTCCTCCTCCTTCCTCTCTCTCGAAAAACACGAGTTCTGCTCCAGTTCTTGCGTTCTTGCTGTTCTTGGAGGCGATTTTTGATCTCTCTCTACTGCCCACCGTTCGAGCTGAGATTTTGAGCAAATACTCCCTGGTATGTAACTCCTTCACCCCTCCAATTAGATTTTTGATTGGTGGCCTCATTTGTGAGTATTTAGTAACTCTTGGTGCTGTTCATATGAGCTTGCATGCTTGTGTAGATTTTTTTTCCAAGTTTTGATGCAAGTTTATGCCTTAGGTAAGTGAGTAGAGTAGTTTGCCTCAACTCACTTTGTTTAAATCCTTGTTTTTGTGAATTGTCAAAAAAATTAGAAATGGGTTTCTTTGGAAAGGCAAAGGGGTGGCTTGAGAAGAAGAAGCCTGAGCGCTCCGATTGAGTCACTAGAGCTGCAGCTTCACTCTCAGCAGTTAGGGTGAGCTACAATGAAGATCATGTGCCCCTTGAGTTGTTGGAAGACACAAATCCAGCATGCGCAATGATGTATCCGTGCGATGATTTTCTTACAGCTGCAGTAATTAAGGAGGAATTTTATGGCCTTTGTGCCAATGCAGGTTTGACACGGCTAGCTTTATGTCGTGTGGTACAATACAAGAAGCTCACTTCCTGCTTTGTTAACAGTTTTTGTTATAACCATGATGCTGGAACCGTCAAGTTCAAACTTTATAATGATCTCATAACCATGTCTTTGGCACAGTTTTGTGATATAATAGGTGTGTCGAACGTTGGTCAGACAACGAAGATGATCATGCAGCCTTCTGGGTTGAGGACCCTCTTCAACTCCCTTTGCTGCCAGGAGGAGACCGACATTAGGCATACGAAGATTTCCAGCATTCAGTTTGCACACCTCAAGTATTTTGCGTATTTTGTTGCTAGAGGGGTGCTAGCTCGTGACAACACGAGCAATGGCTCTGCACCAGATTTCGCTATTTATGCGAACGCCCTCTCTGATAAAAATGAGTATAATGTGGGTGCCTTGATTGCTCGACGCCTTGTTACGAACAGTAACAAAGGCGATTTATATGGTGGCGTTTACGCCACACTTATCCTTGAGTCTCTTGAGCGCACCCCGCATCCTGATGATGTTCCCTTTTTATACGCGAGTCTCGATCTTTCGGCTATGAAGAGGCATAAGTTTGTTACCATGACTTCTCATTTTGGTAACCTTGATTATATTTTGAGGTTTGAAAGGACCATTACTCGTGAGATCCATCTACCTGCACCACTTTTGTTTGATAACACTCGCAGGAACGGATGGTCCT
Source organism: Bromus sterilis (assembly GCA_950022295.1). Classification (NCBI taxonomy): domain Eukaryota; kingdom Viridiplantae; phylum Streptophyta; class Magnoliopsida; order Poales; family Poaceae; genus Bromus; species Bromus sterilis. Next base: position 17,142,623 of record OX465596.1, read on the forward strand.
TCAACGAGATTCAGTTCGATGAGTTCATGGCTAATTACCAGCCGCATAACCCCATGGAGGGGATTGTGCCTGATGAGGAGGAGCATGGTGAGTTCCCACCTTTCCAGGGAGAGACCTTCACCGAGCATGGCGAGGGATCTTATTCCGCTTGGAGCGCAGGGCCTTCCTCATGGGAGGATCCGAGGACTTCGGTGTACGCACCAGAGGGCTCATACGACTCCTGGGCTCACCATTATCCCGGAGCAGGAGGCTCCTGGGGGCAGTAGCTGCTACCATCTTAGGCCAAAAGCCTAAGCTTGGGGGAGTACGTTCCCTTCTCACCTTTCCATTGTATTATCCGTTTTTATTTTGTTCGCTTTGATCTTTTCGAAGTTTTTTCCCGTTCTTCTTTGTTCTTTTATTTTGCAAAAACGACAAAAAGATTTCTCTTTTCTTTTTCTTTCGCTAAATCTTTGAAAAATCCAAAAATATTTTCTCTCTTTAGTTTGCTTTGTTGCAGAGTTCAGCTCGAGTCCGTGAAGGCATTTGCACTTGATTATATTTTCCTACGTCCAATCGTGCAAGCGACGAGGCAGTGATGACGAAGATCGACGAAAGGGATGCAACAAGGAAAACCGGTATGAACTCTTCTTGTTTCTACTTTTGTATATATGCTTGTATTTATGATATAGAGACCATCTTGTAGCGACATAGTGCTATGTTTACAATGCTTTCCCAGCGTTCATGCTTTCCTTGTGGCTAATCCCAAATAGCTAGAGTACATAATGTTTTGTTGAAATGATTTACATGCATTGCATTGTTCATAGTTTAGCATATTGAAGTGGTATTTCCCTTTGGAGAATTCTTGGATTGACTTGGCACATGCTTACACATGTTTATGACTGAAAAGTCTACGATGCCTTGATGATCTGTAAATTTTAGAATAGTTATATCATTTTCATGCCCAATTCAATGTTACTTTGTCGCTCTGCATGATTATGACTGTTATTGCTCTCTAGTTGGTCGCTTCCCAGTCTTTTGCTAGCCTTCGCTCGCACTAAGCGGATTTCTGCTTGTGCATCCAAAATCCATGAAACCAGTTTTTCATATGAGTCCACCATACCTTCCTATGTGGTATTTACCGGCCATCCTAACGAATACTTTCTTGTACCATCTCGAAATTATTCAAAAGCACTCCTGTGTTGTGCCTCTGCTTCAGCTCATGAGGAAGTAGTAGGTGATTCATGACCGTCTTATGTTAGACATGTTTTATTCCGGGATTGCATGTCTAATCTGCAAACCCCTAATACGAGGAGGGACTGGCATGAGTGCGCCCAGCTCACAAAATATAATCACAACCAACAAACCCTCCTTCATGATTTGTTTATGAGAAATCAGAAAACTTTGGCAGTGATAAACAAAGGAGATTAAGGGGATGTGATCGTCTCCATCTTGGTTAATCTGGAGGACATATTTCAACTTGCCCCATCTCCTTGTTGTCTCTTGGACCCATCGAAGAACATTGACCACGAACTTGATAGGTCTGGGGGGCCTGGTGTCTGAACCTCCGTACACTCGACCAGGAAATCTGGGAGTACTTGGGCTTTGATGGCTGTTGGGTGCTTGAACTGCAGGTCCTGTGGGATGAGCTCAATGTTCCACTCGGCGACTCGTCCAGTCGCTCCAGGGTTGTTGAGTATGTCAGCGAGTGGTGCGCTGCTCACGATTGTGATAGGGTGCTCGTCGAAGTAGTGGGACACCTTTCTTGAGGTCATGACGATGGCCAGTAGTAGCTTCTGATAGTGCGGGTACCGCTGCTGGGATTTGGTCAGGGGCATGCTGAGGTAGTAGATTGGTCTCTGGATGCTCTGGACCTTGCCTTCTTCTGCGCGTTCGACAACGAGCGCAGTGCTTACTACAATGTTACGTGCTGCCACATAGAGGTATAGCTTCTCTCGTTCCTTGGGTACCGCCAGGATTGGTGGGGTCGAGAGTGTCTTTTTCAGGTCCGCGAATGCTTGGCGGGCTTCCTCCGTCCACTCGAATTTTTCTCCTTTCCTGAGCAGCTGATAGAAAGGCAGCGTGTGTTCTCCCAGCCTGCTAATGAAGCGGCTTAGGGCTGCGAGTTTTCCAGTGAGCTGCTATACTCCTTTGACGTCGGTTGGTTCTTGCATTCGGGTGATGGCTTGGACTTTCTCAGGGTTTGCCTCGATTCCTCGGGCAGAGACCATATAGCCAAGCAGCTTCCCCGCCGGTACGCCGAATGCGCACTTCTTTGGGTTGAGTTTGATTCTGTATTTGTTGAGCGCCGCGAAGGTTTCGCGCAGGTCGTCGAGTAGTGTGGCTGCTTTGTAGGTCTTGATGACGATGTCGTCCACATAGACTTGCACGTTTCTTCCGATTTGCTCCTTCAGGCAGGCCTGCATCATTCGCTGGTAAGTGGCGCCTGCGTTTTTTAGCCCGAAGGGCATGGTCCTGTAGCAGAATACGCCATAGGGGGTGATGAACGATGTGTGCTCTTCGTCTTCTTCCTTCATCCTAATCTGGTTTTATCCTGAGTAAGCATCAAGAAAGGAAAGTAGATCGCACCCTGCTGCCGAGTCGATTATCTGATCGATTCTAGGCAGGGGGGAAGTGGTCCTTCGGGCAATGCTTGTTGACTGGTCTGTAGTCGACACACATGCGCAGCACGGTCGTGTATTTTTTGGGCACCAGCACTGGGTTGGCTATCCAGGTGGCTTTCTTCGTTTCTCGGATGAACTGGGCGTCGAGTAACCGGTTGACTTCCTCTCCGATTGCTCTGCGCTTGGGCTCCGAGAATCGTCTCAGAGCTTGCTTCACCGGCTTTGTGTTTTGCTTGATGCGTAGGGCGTGTTCCACGAATTCGCGTGGTATCCCAGGCATGTCGGATGGGCACCAGGCGAATATTTCCCACTCGTCTCAGAGGAAAGCGACGAGAGCCGTCGCCTACTCCTCTGGTAGGTGGGCGTACACGCGAACTGTTTTGTCCGGGTCCGTCGGTGCACTTGGTGAGTGACTGTGTCGCTGTCGATGCTGAAGTCGCGTCCGTGCTCCTTGGATCGCTTCGGTTCACCAATGGGAAGGTACTTTTGTCCATCACCATGGCTATTTCTCTGAGTTCTTGTTTGACTCCGAATGTGTCGGAGATTCTGTGGAAGTCACGATCACATTGATCTGATTTGTTGAAGCTTCCATTGATCGTGAGGACTCCTGCTGATCCTGGCATCTTGAGCTTGAGGTAGGCGTAGTGTGGGACCGCCATGAACTGCGCGAATGCTGGCCGTCCCAATATGGCGTGGTACTGCGATTGCCAGTCGAGTACCTCGAACTCGAGGACGTGCTTTGCGAAGTTGCGTCGATTTCCGAAGAAAACTTCGACTTCGATGACTCCGAGGGATGTGGCTGCTTCTCCTGGGACTACCCCGTGTAACTCGGTGCTCTATTTTCTCCATACTGATCGTGGGATCAACATCTTTTGCAGGGTGCTGGAGAAGATGATATTCATGCTGCTGCCTCCGTCCATGAAGACCCTATCCATGTCATACCCTCCGATTTGTGCATCGAGCACCAGGGGCGTGTGCCCCGGTCTTGGGACTGCGGGTGGATGGTCGTCCTGCGAGAACGTGATGCTGGTCTCCGTATCATGTAGCTGGTAGACTTCGACTATGTTTATGCTCTCGGTTGCTCTAGCTTGCAGGGTGTAGGCGTCGCGTTGTGTTTGCGGCACCCTTCCCTCTTGGATCATGAGCACATGTCCTTGCCGTGGGCTGTGACTTCCTTCCGGGCTTGAGGGCGGCGATTGTTCGGGTCGTCGGTTGCGCCTGTCTTCTTTCTGCTTCTCCTTCTTGAGGTCGTCGGCTAGCTCGTTAAACAGACGGCAGTCTCTCAAAGTGTGGCCTGACCTGACACGTCCCCAGCCATCCTCGAAGTTGTGGATCATGCAGGGTCCCGCTAGCTTCTCTCTAGCCGTGAGTTTGCTAGATCCGGCGTGCCTCTTCCTTCTTGCGATTATGAAGATTTTCTCGTGATCCTCCGGGTGTTCATGGAAGCGAGGGTCGGTTTCGATTCCTCGGCTCATGTCTTGGTTCTTGATGAGGTTGGAGAATTCATCCGGCTTTCGATCTGGGTCATAGTACTCGCCCACAGGTGTCTCGGAGTCGCTGTCCTGGTTGGCGGCAGGTGCTCGTGCGACGGCGTGTCGTCGAGTGGTCGTCGGTTGTACGGCTGCGTGACGTGGCTCGTTCGTTGGAGCCTCGCCGTAGATCTCCCGTGCACGCCTTTTGGGTTGTCGATTCCTTCTTCCTTGGTGATGGTTCTGCTGATCGCTGGTTTCGATCTCGTAGTCGTCGTCTTGATGTGCGGAGGGTGCCCGGGCGGCGGTGGGTTGTCGAAAGATTTACGAGTCCTCCGCTGCGTGTCGCGATTCGTCGAGTGGAATTCCTTCGTAGAGGCCCCTCGCCGTTCTTCTGGGTCGTCGATTCCTTTGGCGCTGACGCTGCACTTGGCCGTTACCATAGTGTCGGTCCTGACACAACTGTAGCCCGAGCGGTCTTGGTGGGGTGGCAGAGATGTCCGCCGTGATCTTGAATCCTTCGAGTGGGCTAGATCTGGTTCTTGCCCTTGAGTTGTAGCTTGCTGAAGACGGGACCGCCGAGATCGTGATCCCAACCTGTGTAGTTCCCACAGACGGCGCCAATTGACGGGGATCAACCCCGGCAAATCCCATGGTCAGGGACCCTGGGTTAGTCATGAGAGGCACAGGTTGGACGATAGCTCGTCGACAAACAGGAAGGCACGCTCCTGCTCGATATTATTGATGGGGGAGATGCGATTACAGTGGATGCCAAAGCTGGAGCGTTCAAGGCTAGGGTTACAGATGATATTGGTTGGCCTTTTCGTTGCCCCTCCTAGCCCTTATATACTGGGCTAGGTCTCGGTGAGTTCATCTACGTTTACAGGTAAGCTTCCCTAACCCTAGCTTGCTCCGTACGGCAGGTTCTCGCACCTTCCTTGTGAGTCGCGGACTCCTACGTCGGTGCCATTTAGCGGGCCGAGGCTGTATCTTCATGGGCCTTCTGTCTTCATGGACACCAGGTAGGCTTATCCGTAGGAGTCATGGGGTCAACCCCTCGTCAGAGCCGTTCCTCGAAACATGTCTAGCGTAAGAGGTGATTGAGTTGTCTACTAGCATTCGTTGACGAAGTATGCACCTCCCAAAACACTTTTTATCTCTGTTTTCAAAATCAAGAGCTCTGGTACATGTTTAGTCTTTGCTTCCAACCACGGGTTTTCAACCTTTCCATCAAAGTCCATGGTTCGAGAGTCTCCACCTTCTTTCTTCAAAGCACCAACTAGGAGAGCATAATTTTCATTATGAGTGTAATGTGCATTGTCCCAAAGTACTACATTGTCTTTTGCATGATTGTGGTATTACTTATTCTGAAGTTCTTAGTTCTAGTCTCCTTTAAAACTCCGGAGGAGTTTCTGCATTTATGTTTTGCTTCACTCATGGAGGCTATCGAAATACCACTCTAGTATGTTCAAGCTTTGTACATTATAATCTTGTCTTGATTTTCAGTAGCATATTATTTACTTTTAGTTGTTTGTGATTGATCACTTGAAAGAAGGATTGCTTCGTGCATTGTCCTCATAGCATTGTTTTGATACTTGCTAAGTTCTTTTCATAGTACATGCTTATATACATTTACTGAAGCAAAAGAGTTTGTCAAAGTTTTCTTTGTCGCGTCCAGTTCGTTGAACTGAATTGCTTGAGGAGAAGCAATATGCTAAGCTTGGGGGAGTTGATACGTCTCAAACGTATCTACTTTTCCAAACACTTTTGCTATTGTTTTTCCCTCATTCTTGCATGATTTGGATGAAACTAACCCGGAATAACACTGTTTTTAGCAGAGCTGCCTGTATGGTTTTATTGTGCGCAGGATAATGGATTTTTAGGTGTCTCAGAAAATTCTAGGAAAAATCACAGAAAATCCACGCACCCGAAGGGCCACTGTGCCAGAAGTGGGACCAGAGGGCAGCCAAGGGGGCCCCAGGCGCCCCCCTGGCGCGGCCAGGGGTGGGGCCGCACCCTCTGGCCGCCTGGGGGCCTCCCCCTCCTCTGGTGCCCTAGCGAGACTCCTATTTATTCCCGTGATGGAGAAATCCTGAAACATAAGTCGTTTTCCCAATTCACGTCATGGAGCCGCCGCCACCCTCTATTCTTCTCCGCTAGGGCTAATCTGGAGATTGTTTTGGCCTCCGGTGAGGGGAGATCATCGCCATCGTCACCATCATCACCACTTTATCCTCCCTCCATGACTTCTCCATCCATGTGTGAGTAATTCCCTGCTGTAGGCAAAGGGGATGGTAGGGATTGAATGAGTTAGATCATGTAATAGTTTATTAGATTGTTGGGGGCATGTTGCCTATCATCTAGATTGTTGTTTATCATCTTTGCTTCAACTTTTTGCTCTTAATGCTTGTCACTTTGGGCACGAGTGCCATGATTTCAGATCTGAACCCTATGTGTTTTCATGAATATATTTGTGTTCTTGATCATATCTATGAGTTGTATGCACCTGTTATAGTCCGGAACCGGTGATCCCAAAGGTGACAGCTTGGGACACTAAAGGGGATGGACTATAATTTGAGGATTCCATGTATCCATTGATTGTTAATGCTTTGTTCTGGTGCTCTTTGACAGGAGCACCTTAATCTCCATAAGTTCCTTTTGGCCCCGTTCGTAGCGGGATGGTAGGACAAAAGATGTTGTGCAAGTTCTTATTGCAAGCATGTACAACTACCTATGGGGTACATGCCTGATGTTTGATTTATGCCTAGATGATCATTGCTTTTCTGTGTGCCTTGCCCCAAGTTAAATACATGATGTGACTTATCCATGCAGCGCCCAACCATCCATCTCCCTAGCCTACAATGTTTTTAATTCTGCTGGATACTAGTTGTTTACTTTTGCTGTTTTACTGTCGCTATTTCACCACCACTATTTCTGTTGCCACCATCACTTCCATATCGCAATTACTATTAATATCTTGTTGCAAGTAAGTGTATCTCAGGTGCAGTGGAATTGACAACTCCACTGTTAAAGCTTGTGGATATTCTTTGGCTCCCCTTGAGTCGAATCTATAAATTGGGTTATTCTTACCCGCGAAGACTATCTCGATCCCCTGCAGTTGTGGGTTATCACCATGGATGCTTCCCGGATGAACCATGAGTAGTCCACCTTGGACCATGGGTCTATGATCAGTAGCTATGTGATGTTCTCCTCCCCTCTTTGTTCTTCATGGTTTAGACCTCGTGAGCTGCCCTACATGATCGAGGCACATATGTAATCTTTCTGCTGTTGCTATGCCGAGTTTGCTGGGATCCGATGGATTATGAGACTATGTTCAGATTGTGTTTGAGTAATATATTTGATTCTCCTCTTTTATATTTATGTTCTTGAGTAATTCTTGCATGTTCTCCGTTGTTGTTTATTGCTTTGGTCAAGTAGTAGGTAGTGACTCCAAGAGGGAGTGTTATGCATGATTGTGGGTTCATGCCCCCCGATGACTAGCTTGAGTGACAGAAACATGAGCCTAGGGGATGTGTTGTTGCCACAAGGGAGAAAACAACGGTGCTTGTACTTGCGGGTGCAAGGATTGTTTACTTTACGCAAAGTTCTTTAATGCAGTTGTCAGTTGCTTTGAGTTTACACTTTGGGTGGGATTCACAACTTAATACCAGCGAGATGTTCTGGATAGATATCTCAAGGTGGATGATTAGTAGGTAGATGCAGATGGATTTCGGTCTACTTGTCTTAGCGTACCTCCCAAGCTTTTGAGCCTCTTCCTTTCTTTATAGCATAGTTAGCATTGGTTTGTGCACATAATCCTGTCAATTGCCCAACTGTAATTTGTTTACCTCGCATGGCTATTTTATCGTCTTTTGAGAGAGAGACATCACTAGTGAACATCATGGGATCCCGGTCCATATTTCCAATACTGTTTACACCCGCTATTTATTTCCTGCTTTATTTACCTTTCTGTTGCTATCACTATCATTATTATCCCGTGCGTTTGATCCTTTGTGAACAACACGGTCGGAGGGATTGACAACCTCTCTGAACTCGTTGGGAGCGAAGTTATTTGTTGTGTGTGCAGGTCCACGTCAACCGCCTAATTGTTGGCGCCGTTGTCACCTTCTTGTCGTTGTTGGAGTCCTACTGGAGACAAACCTTGGTATCTTCACCGAGGGAAATTAGATGTTGTCTACATCTCAACCTTCCACTTTGGGTAACCAACGAGGGGCGAGAAGCCATCAGGTGGTAGGATCAAGCATTCGTTCTTTCCTATACCTTGGCACAAGTGAGCTGAAAGTTATAAGCATGATATATGCTCCCCCTTAACTGATGAGAAGACGAAGCCGAAGGTGTAGTCGATCGCAAGCTCGCATCGTCTCCGAGATTAACCGCGGGAGCACACAAGAAGGAAAACACTGAAAAGGCAATCGACGATCAAGCATCTATTACTACGAAGCAATCACCAGCAAGCAACATCAAGAAGTCAACACAAGAGAACGCACTACGATATGGATCTACTGTCGAGAGCGATTACTAACAGGTTAAGTGAAGTATTCATCACACACGACGACACTGCACATTTAGCAATGGTCCAAGTTGTTTAGCTACACAACATGAGAAAAGGTTGTTTAACATGGCATCTCACTCAATCATGGCATATCACACAATCATGGCAAGAGGTGAAGCATAAAGTAAACTATCTATGCTAGTCAATTTAAATGAGGCACAATCCTAAACATGGCATATCTTTAAGTGCCCCACGACGAATAAAGCATTTGGTATTGTTCTGCCCTACACCATATTTTAGGTTGGTTAACAACAGCACACAATAGCATAAACACAAAGTATATGAAATTCTAGTCAAGTTACATGTAAAGAACACACCAAACGGAGTTACCGTTAAAAAGATACAAGCATCACAAGTTATGGGCACAATCTGCCAACATCAGGTAGCACACTTAGGAGCTATGCAACAACAAGTTACTGAATGCAAACATGCACCAAAATGATGTGGATCAATAGTAGACATGACAAGCATGACATGGCAACAAGGTTTCATGTATATGAGCAACATGAACAAGTAATTGTAACCCATGCAAAATGCTAAATAATATTACTGGTCTAGGGACTTAGTGAAAAACAGAGGCATGGCAATCTGATATAAACATGCTATATAAACATTAGCAAAAGAAATATTAAACAAGCTCCAAAATGAACATGCAATACATATACAGTAAGCCTACATGATGCTCATGACTTCATACATAACACTTGTGGTCAAAGGACCCATCGATGGAAATATATAAATCATGCAAGACAACTATATTATATTCCAGACTTAGTAGAATTTTAGGATAATTGACAGAAAACAGCAGGTATGCACTTTGAGAGCTTAACAACTATATGATCAGAAAGGATATCATGGCATAGCAATACATGGCATCAAAATATACATGGCAAGGAGCAATTAATTACATTGGAGCTAATGCATAGGAAGCATGGATCATTAACTATAATGCATCAAAGTAGCAACTTTATATAAACAACAACACATGTTAACAGAGTCACCACTTTGGAGCAAGATATAAAATAGCTACAGCAGGCCACATGACAAAGGAATGCATCTAATTGAAGTACACATGATGCTTAACACATAAAAGAAAGAATTACTGGCATAGGCATCATGGATGTGACACAAGCATCAACCAAACTTGCAAGAAAATAACAACAACAGCAGTAAACATTCTGGTGCACACTTCAACTGATATTTGCACCATCAAGATGATCTCAAATCAATTGACTCACTAAAGCAAGAAAGTTAGATCACATCACAATGAACATTTTTCATGTTGGACATTTTCCATACGGGCTACGGATCTTACGGAAACTACACCGCAAAACAGTATCAGCACACAAGTATAAAAGACTTAGAAAAATAAACAACATGGGGTAAAGGAAAAAACAGGAGGACTCACCCTGGGCCTCGAGGCCCATTTATCCGTGTGCGTTGGACGGCCTAAGTCTCGCCTACGGGCGAGAGGAGGCGCTCCGGGCCGGCGCTGGCGGCTGGGCCGCTGATGGGCGAAGTCGGCCCACCTGGCCGGGGTGGTTGACCGGATCGAGCCGATTCGATCCCGTGCGGCGACCAGGACGGCGGCCGGCGGTCGGTTTTCGGCGAGGGGTGGATCAGGGCGGCGCCAGGCGCGACGGGCGATGAAGGAAGCATGGTGGCGAGCAGAGTCACCGGATCCAGCCAGTGGCGAGGCCATGGCGGTGAGACGCAGTGGCCCGAGCTCGGAGCTCGTCGGCCATGGCGAGGCGGCGGTTCGGAGCTCCGGTCGCGGCGGGCGGCTGCGCCGTGGTATGCGGGAAAAGGGGAGGAGGTGAGAGAGGAGAGGAGAGGCGCGAGGGAGGAGTAGGAGACCTGCGGGCGGCGCGGTGGCTCGGCGAGCTCGCCGGAGCGACGGCGGTGGCGTAACCATGGGAGGGGGCGCCCAGATGGGCCCGAGGTGGGCCGCGACGGCGGTTCCTTGGCCCTGCGGGACCCGGTTCTGTGCGGGAAGAGGCTGGGGGCGTGTCGGGGGACTGGTACCCGGGTAGGCTAACCCAAGCGGAAGTAACCTTTCAAGAAAAGAATGGGCCGATTGGACCACAGCTGGGCCGAGCTGGGCAGATATACGACCGATTGCTCCAAGGCAATCAGCCGTATCAAATGCCAGCAGTCGGCCTAGGCACAATCGGCCCACCCTCTCCTTCACCAAGACAATCATCCGATTGGTCGGCAGCTGGTCCGGGGTTGATACCTGGCAAGCCGATTGCCCAGAGCAATCAACCTCGCCAGGAACCACCAGTCGGACCAGGCGCAATCGGAACCGCCTACCATCCAGTCGGGGGTATGATTACGAGGTCATAAATATCATATCCCGAGATATCTGGGTGGAAGGAAGGCCAAGTCACGTCAAGGATTTGCTGGAGATATGGTGTCGACCTCCCCGCCGATTCCGCGGACAGGCCGACAAGACCATACTCCCTAGCTCCACTGTTCATCCCTACGTCCTACAAGCCTACAGCATGGGCCGCCGCTCGTAGGCGCCGGATCACCCGGAGAGGAGCAGTCGGTGGGCACAGGCCGATTGGAGGATGACATCTGGGCCCATTCGGCAATGAAGTTACCGAAGTACCCTGGGCTCACACTATAAGAGCCAGGGTACCCCTCCTGCGCGAGGGACGATCCGCACTAGAGCTTCATAACTCATTTCCTACCAGTTCATTCACTGCTCGTAGTTACTCCTCAGGGAAGCAGGTGAGAGCCTTGCCCACGGCGGCGGAGCTCACCTTCCCCTGAGAAGATAGAGAAGAAGTTATTGTAGCCAGACCATTGATATACAAGAGACAAGCAGGAGTAGGGGTATTATCTCTCCGGAGAGCCCCGAACCTGGGTACACCGTGGTGTCTTCACCGTGCTTGTGCCCAACCCGATTCCGGCACCATCGACACCCTCTCCCTCGAGTCTTCCCCCTCACTTTAGCCATCCCATGGCATCTGGCATTACATATCGACGACAGTTGGTGCCCACCGTGGGGCAGACCGAGGCGTCGACTGGAGTCAAGATCCGGACGGGATCATCCTCTGCATCAGGCGGTAGCCACGCCTCCGGCCTGATTATAAGGCGTGGGGCAATCGATTACGTAGTAGACTACTCGGCGCGGTACAGGGCTGGAGCACCCTTGTCGCCCGGTGTGTCGTTACAGGTGGGAAGTCATCGTCTCTTTATTGGTAGTTTCCCTGAGGCGTATCCCCGAGACATCCGCACCTTCTCGTGTGCTACAGACCCGCTCTTGACCAGGGGCTGCCCCGCAGCACCTGGCCAAGAGGAGGGCCGACTGCACGCCGCTGTCATGATGGCGGGAGCGTCTTCATCGACCAACCGTGATCCGGCAAGCGCAGCAAGGAAGGCCAAGGAAGTAGCTGATGCGGCAGAGCGAATCGGCACCAGTGCGTTGCGGGATGTGTTATACACACCCGTGAACAGGAATGGTGATCCGGAGCAGGTGCATACCGAGCTGGAAACAGCACGGCTTGCTCTGGCTCGCAGGGCTGAGCAAGTGCTAGCAGAAGAGCGTCGGCTGGGAGCCATCACAAGGGAGTACAATGCAGCACATGCAGGACCGCGCCGGCCGATTGAGCCCGCAGTCCTGGAAGACCTGAGAAGCCGAGGTAGAGCAGTCAACCAGCAGCTGTCAGGAGCGGAACAACCGGAGCGTCCGAGAAGGCCAGTGCAACCGGAGCAGCCGGCGCAGTCGGCATTCATCCAGAGGCCAACATATAGCACATCGGACAAGAACCTGAGAGCAGCCGAGCAGATAGCACTAGAACTGGAAGACCTAGAAGGAGATGAGTGGCGTGAGCAGTCGCGCCGAATGCGCGAGCTGATAGCAGCCGCAAAGGAGCAGAGGCTCGTAGCAATGGGCAATCAAAATGCTGAACCAGAGGCATCAAGAGGAACTGTGAGGCTGAATGCGGGAGCTAGCCAGCGACCAAATGCATCGCGCCAAAACAGGCATCAACCTGCACCATCTTGGCACGACAGCAAGGTCAGAAGCAATCGGCCACCCCCGGCAGCAAGCAGAAGAATGGAAGAGCCGGCCGTTAACAGCAGGCGTCATGACTTGCCACAGCAATCGGCACCAAGACCAGCAATCAGCACCCGACTTGGCCCTCTCCAAATCGGCCAGAACGACGCAAGGCATCGCATTGAGCTCCTGGAGAAGGAGGCTCAGGAAGATGAAGAAGGAGAAGCTGGCCCATCATGTTTCGGTCATCGCATTCGGACGGAGAGATTCCCCAAAGGCTTCACGTTGCCGAGAGACACTCCCAAGTACAATGGCTCTGTGAAACCGGAAGACTGGCTGTCCGATTACTTGACGGCAGTCCGCATTGCAGGAGGTAATCGGCGTGTAGCAGTCCGCTATGCACCTCTCATGCTGCAGGGCTCAGCTCGGACATGGTTAAACAGTTTGCCCAAGGACAGTGTGAACTGCTGGGAGGATTTCACGACTGCATTCATCCACAACTTCACAAGCCCGTATGAGAGGCCCAACCTCCCGCGGCAGTTAGCTTTGTGTGTGCAAGGCAAGGACGAGCCCCTCCGAGATTACTTATCTCGGTGGATCAAGCTGAAAAATTCATGTGAAGGAGTCCATGAGATCCAGGCCATTCAGTATTTTACTGATGGATGCCTGGCTAATTCAATGTTGAAGCATAAGTTGCTCCGCAAAGACTTCACGTCGCTCGCTGAGCTCATGAAGGTGGCAAATGCGTTCGCTATGTCCGATTCTACGATGCGCCCTATCCAACTCGGAGTTGGAGGTGTGATCCAGTCACCAGGGGCTCCGCAGTCGGACACAGGGAACCAAGGCCTCAGTCGGAAGGAGAGAAGAGAGAACAATCGCAACAACAACAACAACAACCAGCAGAACAACGGCAAGCGCAAGGACGAATAGCCTGATACTCAGTATGGCAGTCGGCAGGTGGCCGCTGTCCAGAATGAAGAAGATCCAGCGGCTGCAGGAGGCAGTCGGAAGATGAGACCAAATGTGAGACCCCCAGGGCAGATGAATCCCAAGTACACGTTCGAGGACATGTTGGACGCACCATGCAAGTTGCACAGCACGCCTGGGAGGCCGTCTGCGCACACCACTCGGCAGTGCGATTTTGTGAGAAGGATTGCAAAGGGAGAAGCTTTACCACCACCACCACCACCACCACCACCCCAGAACAGAGGACCACCTCAACAGCAGAACTAGTACCCGCAGCAGGATGCGGCTTACATGATTTTCACTAGCGAGTCCACAGACAAGGGCAGTCGGAGAGCCCGAGCCCAAGAAGTTAATGCCACTATGCCGCCGATTCCCCAATTCATGCACTGGTCCGAGTGTCCGATATCCTGGGACAGAGCAGATCATCCCACCATTTTGCCGAATCCAGGCAACTATCCGTTGGTAGTGGACGCTCTGGTCGCAGGACCAAGATTTTCATGCAAGTTTTCTAGAGTGCTAGTTGATGGAGGAAGCACAATCAACATTCTGTACAGAGATACAACGCTCAAGCTAGGGCTCACAGAGCGGGACCTGGAGCGCAGTCGGACGACATTCCATGGGATTGTTCCTGGGCTGTCTTGCACCCCCATGGGTCGCATTCGGCTGGATGTCATATTTGGCACGGAAGAAAATTTCAGGAGAGAGCCGATTTGGTTTGAGGTGGCCGACCTCAGCAGTCCTTACCATGCTCTATTGGGATTACCAGCATTTGCCAAGTTCATGATCAATGCACAGCAGACATACCTGAAGATGAAGATCCCGGGGCCAAACGGCGTCATCACAGTCACCGGAGACTTCAGGAAGTCCCTCGAGTGCACATCCGCTGGCAGCAGTTTGGCTGAATCTCTAGTGGTGGAGACGGAGAAGCGCCAGCTCGGCAAAGTCATTGCAATGGCGCAAGCACAAAGCAAGAATCCACTTTCGGTTGGCCCAGCAAAGAGAGTAGATGAGGAATCGGCTTTTCAGTTGGCCAAGGACAGCAAGAAGATCGCTCTAGATCCCTCTGACTCAACCAAGTTCGTTGTAGTCGGAGCTGGACTTAGCGATAAATAGGAAAGCGAGCTCTTCGAGTTTCTCCGTGAGAATCGGGACATCTTTGCATGGTCTCCACAAGACATGCCTGGTGTTCCGAGAGAACTCGCCGAGCACAAGCTGCGCATTAGGCCAGGCTCGAAGCCGGTCAATCAACCCCTGAGACGTTTTTCTGAGGACAAGAGAAGGGCAATCGGCGAAGAGATTGCGAAGTTGCAAGCTGCAGGTTTCATCATGGAAGTGTTTTACCCCGAGTGGCTGGCGAACCCAGTCCTCGTCATGAAGAAGAACAAGACTTGGCGTATGTGTATAGATTATACTTGCCTGAACAAGGCGGGCCCGAAGGATCCGTTTGCTCTGCCCCGTATTGATCAAGTGATTGATTCTACGGCCGGCTGCGAGCTGTTGTCTTTTCTGGATGCTACTGCTGGATATCACCAGATCAAGTTGGCTGTGGAAGATCAGATAAAAACTGCATTCATAACCCCTTTCGGGGCCTATTGTTATATCACCATGCCTTTTGGTCTGAAGAATGGAGGAGCCACTTATCAGCGCACGATTCAAAGGTGCACACATTCTCAGCTCGGCAGAAATCTCCATGTTTACGTGGACGATTTGGTGGTGAAATCGGCGAAAGGAGTCACGTTGTTGGATGACCTCAGAGAGACTTTTGCAAATTTGAGAACCTATCAGATCAAGCTCAACCCGGAGAAGTGTGTGTTTGGGGTCCAAGCTGGCAAACTCTTGGGGTTTCTCTTTTCCGAGAGAGGAATCGAATGCAACCCCGAGAAGATAGCCGCAATAGAGCGCATGGAGCAGCCCAAAACCCTGAAGCAAGTGCAGAAGTTCACCGGTTGCCTCGCATCTCTCAGCCGATTCCTCAGTCGGCTGGGTGAAAAGGCAATCCCATTGTACCAGTTGATGAAGAAGACCGAGAAGTTCACTTGGACCCCTCAAGCAAACGAAGCATTCCGAGAGCTCAAGCGCATGCTCTCCACGGCACCGATCCTGGCTGCCCCGATTGAGAAGGAGCCAATGATGTTATACATTGCGGCAACCAATCGGGTGATCTGTGCAGTCATGGTGGTGGAGCGGCCCGAGAAGGACAAGGCACAGCAAATCCAGCGCCCAGTATACTACATCAGCGAAGTGCTCTCGGCGTCCAAGCAGAACTATCCTCATTATCAGAAGATGTGCTATGGAGTGTACATGGCAGCCAAGAGATTGAAGCCGTACTTTCAAGCCCACTTGATCAATGTTGTCAGCTCGGCTCCATTGGCCGACATCATGGGGAGCAGAGATCCAACCGGAAGAGTGGAAAAATGGGCAATCGAAGTTGCTAGTCACGGTATCCAGTATGAACCAAGGACTGCAATCAAGTCGCAAGCACTAGCCAATTTCCTGGTGGACTGGGCTGAAACTCAGTACATGCCGCAGCTCCCAATGTCGGATTGCTGGCGAATGCACTTCGATGGATCCAAGATGAAGAATGGCCTAGGGGCTGGGGTGGTACTCACTTCCCCAAGAGGAGATCAGTTGCAGTATGTGCTTCAGATTCACTTCGCTGCATCAAACAATGTCGCCGAGTACGAAGCCCTTGTGCATGGTATCAAGCTTGCCAAGGAAATCGGTATTCGGAACATCGAGTGCTTTGGTGATTCTGATCTAGTTGTACAGCAATGCTCAGGCACCTGGGATGCAAAGGATGCAAACATGGCGAGCTACCGATTCCTGGTGCAGCAGATCAGCGGATATTTTGAGGGGTGCGAATTCCATCATGTGCCAAGGGCAAACAACGAGGCAGCAGATGCATTGTCCAAGCTAGGCTCCACAAGGCAATCAATCCCACCAGGCGTATCTCTGGAGCATATCAAGAAGCCATCTATCATTCCATCCCCAGAGTCCGAGTCCATTTTTATCTTGGAGACCGATCTTGAAGCACTAAGAAAGGCAAAAGAAGTTCAACCGGCCAAACCTGCAACCGTGAAGAAGCAGTCCAGCGCCCAGGGTGTCTCGGCAACAGCACCAGGGGCTGCCGATTGCGGAACAGGGGCTGCAGAGGAACAAGAGAAGAGCAAAGCCAGAGGGAAGCGAGTAGAGGCTGCGCCCGAAGGCACAACCTCCGAAGAACCAATGACATCAGAAATTGCCGATTGCAATGATGAAGCTCCGACTCCAGGGGCTGCCGAATGCGTGCCAGGCGCCGCAGTCGGCAGTTCAGAAGCGGAGATAGAGATGGCAGAAGTGCAAGAGGCCTAGATCATGGAGGCCAGTGGTCAAGAAACTGAGGTCCAAGAAGAAGTCCCACCCCAGCATGCAGTAGTAATGGCAGTGGTCAGTGCGCCATCATGTGCACAGCCGATTAGAGATTTCCTAGCAGACGGAGTCCTCACAGAAGATTTGGCAGAGTCAAGGCAAATCAGTCGCCGATCTTGGGCATACACAATAATCAACAATGAGTTGATGCGCAAGAGTGCGACTGGTATCCTCCAGAGATGTGTGGAAGAGGACAGAGGCTTGGAGCTGCTCAGAGACATTCATCAAGGTGAATGCGGTCATCATGCGTCTGCAAAGGCCATTGCCAACAAAGCATTCCGACATGGTTTCTACTGGCCGACTGCCCTTGCAGCGGCTGAAAATCTGGTGAAGTACTGCAAGGGTTGTCAGCGTTTCAAGGCGAAAAGTCATCAGCCAGCATCGGCACTGAAGACAATCCCAATAGCATGGCCGTTTGCAGTGTGGGGTTTGGACATGGTCGGACCGTTCAAGAGAGCTCGAAGTGGCATGACACATCTTCTGGTTGCAGTGGACAAATTCACCAAGTGGATTGAAGCTAGACCGATCAAGAAGCTGGATGGGCCGACTGCAGTTAGGTTCGTGGCCGACATTGTATGCAGATATGGTGTGCCCAACAGCATCATCACCGACAACGGCACAAACTTTGCGAAGGGTGCACTGGCCCGATATGCATCTCAGCAGGGCATTCGGCTTGATCTCGCGTCTGTGGCGCACCCGCAATCAAACGGTCAAGTCGAAAGAGCAAATGGACTAATCCTGTCGGGTATCAGGCCCAGATTGGTAGAGCCACTCGAAAGGGCACCCGGAGCATGGATTGAAGAGCTTCCCGCAGTACTGTTCAGCTTAAGGACCACACCAAACAGGTCGACTGGATTCACTCCTTTCTTCCTAGTGTATGGTTCAGAGGCAGTCATCCCGTCCGACATCGAGTTCGACTCACCTCGGCATGCCATGTACACTGAAGAAGAAGCCAGATTGGCACGAGAAGACGGCATCGACCTCAAAGAAGAAGCTTGCCTGTTGGCCTTGTCGAGGTCATCAGTCTATCAGCAGAAGTTGCGGCACTACCACAGCAAGAAGATTCGTCCTCTCGCTTTCCTAGAAGGAGACATGGTGCTGCGCCGAATCCAGAAGTCAGATGGGCAGCACAAGCTATCCTCACCTTGGGAAGGGCCATTTGTTATCAGCAGAGCGCTCAAGAACAATTCCTACTATCTGATCGACTGCACCAAGGGCACTCGGCACAAGGACACGTAAGGATCAGAGACGGAGCGGCCGTGGAACGCCGAGTTGTTATGTCCGTTCTATAGTTGAGCGGCAGAAGTTTATGTAAGCCATTCAGCAAACAATCAGTAAAAGTTATCATGCCTCTGAAAATGAGCACTCGAGTGTCTTTGTATAATTTCATTCAAAAATCTAGCCACGATCGGTGATGCTTAGTCATACCCAAGATGTGTATAACACACCCGGGGACTGGCCGACCACGAGGTCAAGAAAATAAGCCATCGCGGCACGGGGACTGCAGGCTGACACTCAATCGTACACCTAGCTTGAGCATAAATCACTAAAAGGTTTGTTGCATTGAGAAGGGTCGCGATTGGGGCAGTCGGCAGTACGAATCCTCGGGAAATAATCCAAAACAGGCCACCAAGGGCACGTTCGATGAGATAAAGATACCGATTGCGCTGCGAACCAGGACATCGAGCCCGGTAGCGCGCAATCGGCACCTACTATTGCAGAATCCTTTGCGTTAAAATCCCGTTGTGTAAAAAATAAAAACTTATCGGACCTTGGCTGGTAGTCTACCGTTAATCCGATTGCAGACTTCATGACGGCAGCAGGGTCGACACGGTAGACATCCCCAAGTGTAGCCGATAAAGGAAACCGACGGAGACGTAAAGTTGATCGCACAAGTATAAGCAAAAGCCGAGCAATCGGATCGAATAAGAAATAGCAGGCCCAAGGCCGAATAAATGCATTACATCGAAGTAACACCCAGTGGGTGTCGACAGAATTAAAATTGTGTCTTACAAAATAAGATAAAACCGATCTAGTATCGGCAAGCTATAGCAAGAAACACAGAGGATAGCATGACTCAGGCAGTTGGAGGCACTGAGCTAGAAGACGGAGCAGTTGGATCCGATTGCGCTTCAGAAGTAGTGGAACCAGTCTGCTTGGATCGAGGAGATGTTTGAGATGAGTCGCTATCGGAGAGCTCTTCGGCCAGGCCAGAGATGGTAGGAGCGGGGAGCGGATTCCCTCCCTCGTCGAGATACGGAGTATACTCGTATGGAGAGAACCAATTTACCATAGTACTGGCTAGCCGATTGACCTCGGCATAGGTCTTCTCAAGCAGATCGGAGGCGCTTTCTCGGAGGCTGTAGAGTTGGGAGGTTTTCACCTGAGGGTACCAGATCAGCACGGTCTGAAGGGCGGTTTCCGCGCCAGTCCGACCGGCAGAGTTCAGCAACACATCGATTCGACGTGGGATGGCCTTCAGGAGAGTCCGAGTCTGGTCAGTGGTAGAATTCGGAGCCTCCCCCTTGTCGGAATCTTCCTCATATTGTGTGTCCCCCCTCTGGATCTCGGCAGAGGAGTCGGCAGCGTTAGTCATCCTCTGAAGTCCAGCCTTAAGCTCAGTCGGCCACCACAATGACTCAGCAATCTTCAGGATGCCGAGCTTGAAGGACAAGGCGATGCCCTTGATAACAGGAATGCGGGCTTCGGTGCCAATCAGATATTCATGCCGGGTCTAGACGTTGTCCTCACGGTCGCAGGTCCCTCCGGCGGCAATGGCGTCTTCTCGGGACTTGGCGACGGCTGCATAGGCGGCTGCTTCGGATTCAGGCCAAGCTTCTGTGTCACGAAAAGGAAGTATGAGCAATAAGATGAGAGCAGCGCAATCGGAAAGCGCATAAGGGTCAAGAAGCACTCACCGCTAAGGAGGACGTCCATTTCGGTCATGGTGTCACAGAAACCTTTGGCTCGGCGGCGCTGTCGGGTGGTCTCTTCATAGCTGCGTTTCTCCAGATCTTCATACTTGGCAATATGTTCATCGCGATCTTGCCGAATGGAGTCACGGGCAGCGACTGCTTCATCCCTTTCAGCTTGCAAGGCCTCTCGGGCGGCAACAGCAGCATCTCTCTCGGCAATGAGACCATCACCGGTAGCCGTCACGGCAGCGATGTCGGCCAAATGTTTTCTCTCAAGCGCAGCCATTTCCGAGCGAAGACCCTGGATAGTCCGATTAAGATCGTTTTCCACCCCCTACAGTCGGGTCGTTTCGTCTTTGGCTTTGGCGAGCGCGGGACCATATTGGTCAAGTTCTGCAGCCAATTCAGCAATTCGGCCCTGAAGGTCATCTACCATGGGAGTAGAAGCTAGAAGAGAGCATGAAGATATGAGAACGAAAGCAAGCGTTCAATCGGAGAGAAGGCGGAGAGGGTAGAGAAGTTACCTTTCAGTTTAGCAATCTCAGCCGACTGGTTGTTGACCTGCAGCTGAGCCTGGGCAAGAGTTCGGAGGCTGGCAGTGTATGCATCAAGGAGCTTCTCGAAGACCTCACGTTTTTCTTCCATAAAAGCCTGAGAGGAACAGCAAGATGGGATTAGAGACACGGCAGTCAGCAAAATCAGTTGAAGATCCGAACCGATTGCAACCAGTCGGCCCGAATCTCGAGGACTACACCCAGTGGGTGCGCTTGCGCGCACCCACTGGAAGAAAAGTTCCCGATTGAGAAAGGCAAGCGATAAAGCAAAATCAGTTGAAGATCCGAACCGATTGCAACCAATCGGCCCGAATCTCGGGGACTACACCCAGTGGGTGCGCTTGCGCGCACCCACCGGAAGGAAAGCCTCGCGAGCAAAAGAAAGACGTAAAGAGAAAGACAAGGGTTACCGTGTGATGAGAGGTGAGCTGTTGGAGGTCCCGGGCAAGGGCGGCGGAAAAATTATTCACCCGGCTCAGAGCAGTCGTCACAGGGTCTTGAGGACGATGTGGGGCGTCAGGCTCGGTGCCGACGTGACGGGCTCGAGAGTACTCGGCCCGGAATTGATCCACCGAGCGCATAAGAATTTCCGAGGCAGAAGAGGTCGGCGTTGGCACTGCAGTCTGAGTAGCAGTGGGAGCAGCGGCAGTAAGGACCGGGGGCGTCGGCGTCACCTGAAGGCCAGAGGCACCCGATTGTGGCGGCGGCGCAATCGGGCGAGTTGGAGCAGGAGTGACAACGACAACTGGCGGCACAGTCGTGGCAACCGGCGGCACGGTCGTGGTAGTCGGTGGAGCTGATACCACGATCGGCGACGGTGTCTTCACCATCGGTGGCTCGGACGTGGTTGTCGGGGCAGATGTAGCTGCGGCAGGAGAGACCGGGTTGGACCGGCGTGGCGGAGACGGGGCAATCGGATCGACCGATTGCGTTCCTCCGTCACCAGGAGCCACCCGGTCAGCGGCATTCTTGGAGGTCTTGGAAGCAAGGGTGGAAGAGGAGGTTTTAGGAGTAGTCGTGAGGCGGGCCTTCTTGGCAGCGCGCTCGGCGTCCTTCGAGGAGCGATGAGAGGCAGTCGGCCGTTTATGAACAGCGGCGGCAGAAGCGGCAGGCGAGATGACAGCGCTGGCACGAACCGGAATGCCAGTGTCGACATCGTCAAGCCCAATTGGCTCCCTGAAGGAAGAAAGAGGAAGAGAGTCAGTATAAGCAAAGACAGTGATGTGCTAAGCAAGAAGACAAGGGCATACCCGATCGTTCTTGGCGCGCCAGTGGGCATTCGGCATCTTAGAGGAGCGACGTTCAGCGGCGCCTGAGCAATCGGCTTCCGAATGGTCGTCTCCTGGGCCTGTTTGCCTTTGCCAGCTGTCGGCGCGACCTTGGCAACCTTGCTGGGAGCCATACCAGCGGAGGAGCTAGTGGTCAGGGTGCGCTTTACCGGCACCTTTGGAGGTTTGGCACGAGGAGCTGCATCAGAATCATCAGCCTTTGAGACACTTTCATCATCACTCCATTCGGCCAAAAATTGCTCAAGGGAAGGGTCAGGCGTACCCCCTTGAGCCGGCAGCCAGGTGTCGGTCCTTGGAGGATTGGCGGTCTCGGCATCATCACCCTCGGCGTCCATGGAGTCGGAGGATCCTCCGGAAGACTCGCCATCATCTTCGTCATCGTCACCGGACTCGGCGGAGGGTATCTTGCCGTTATATTCGAAGTCGGCGGGGTCTTCCTCCGCGCGGTCGGGGGCGAATACGCCAGCTTCCTGGCCGTCCTCCATTAGGTCGGACTGAATGAAATGCTGGAAAGAAAATGGAAGTGATCAGAGCAATCGGAAGAAAGAGCAATCGGAGGAAAAAGCATTCGGAGCATACCATAGGTGATTTCTGTTGGCGGGTGAGGTAGTCAAGCCCGAAGCGGAAGGGGTCCGGCAATGGGCTAGAGGTAATAGTCTTCACCCGGGGGCAGAGATCTTCAGTCTTCACTCGCCACGTGCAGAGCCGAGTGGGATCTCGGAGACCTGACATGTCGCAGAGGCGGTGCACTCGGCGCTGCAGGGGGAGAATCCGAGCTTGAAGCCAAGCGGCTACCAGGTCGGTTGGGAGGAGCCCTTCTTGCTCCAGCTGGGTGACCCGAGCAACCTGATCATCGACATCGAGGTCTCCGACGCCGTACTTCAGTGACCACTGATGCTTCTCAATCGGCCGGGCGAGGGAGAACTCGGGCAGGTTGAGAAGATCGGGGCCTTGGTCGGATGACTTGACGTAGAAGAACGAGGTTTGCCAGTTTTTGCAGGACTGGACAATCTTGGGACTTTTATACCTCTGCTTGCCGGCTGCGACGAGACAACTACCGCAGTCGGTCATGTCAGTCGGATACGATGGCTCGCCGCCTTCGATGGTGGAGGGCACCACAGTTCCTGTCCGGGCGTTGTGAGCTCGGAGGTTGAAGAAGCGTTTCCAGAGGGCGATGCTCGGACGGCAGCCGAGATACCCCTCGCAGAGTGTCACGAACCCTGAAAGGATCATGATGAAGTTGGCCGCGAGATGATGGGGTTGCAGTCGGTGGAAGTCAAGAAATCCGCGGAGAAACGAGCTAGCGGGGAGGCCAAATCCACGCTCGAAGTGAGCAAGGAATACGACCCTCTCGCCAGCGCGTGCGCTGGGCATGACCTCAGCCTTGCCAGGGATGCGCCACTCGACCTCCGCGGGCATCTGACGGGCGCGGATCAAGGCCTTTACGGCGTCGGCGGTGGCCTGAGAACCCCTCCAGCACCCGCGGCTCGCTTGTGACACATCTCGCCGGGGCGCCATGGATTTCACGGGCGAGAAGAGAAGGAGAGAAACAGAGGGAGTTGGAGCGTGAAAGCGGCGGTGGAGAATCACTGCGGAGGCGGCGGAGGCGCTAAAGGGCACGAGTCCGTGGCCGGAGAAGGTCCAGGGCACAGAGGTGAAGCGGCAGAGCGTTTTGCGTGGAGAAGCAATGAAGCAGAGGAGAGGGAGCTCGAGGTTGAAGACGACGTCTGAGGAGAAGGAAGAGGCGAAGGCACCCCCCCTGTGGCTTATATGGGCGGCGGGGGGGAAGTGGGATGCGTCTGCGGCTGTGTGGCTCGGTGTGGCCTAGGGCACAGGAAGGGCAACCGGCAAACCAGCGCAGAGGATCCGGGCGCAAGAGGCGAGGCGTGCGACGTGGGGGTCAGGCCCTGCAGTTATGTCACGTCGCGCGTGGGTCGTGGGTCCCAGCTCATTGATCACATCACGGAAGAATCGGAGGTAACCGTTGGAATGAAATCGGCGAAGGAGGTTCCGCCAGGAAAGAGAAGACGCAAGCCGGGAACAAAACAAACCCAATCGGACGAGCGAAGCTGGGTCAGCCGAGTGTGATCTCCGAGTCGGCCGACGAAATCGAAGCGACACACCCGATGAGGCCGTAGCAGTCGGAGAATGTCAAGAGAAAGATTAAAAACTGCAAAGGCCCCGCGGTCAAGCGACCGTGGGACCTTTACAGCTTTAGGGGCTACTGTCGGGGGACTGGTACCCGGGTAGGCTAACCCAAGCGGAAGTAACCTTTCAAGACAAGAATGGGCCGATTGGACCACAGCTGGGCCGAGCTGGGCAGATATACGACCGATTGCTCCAAGGCAATCAGCCGTATCAAATGCCAGCAGTCGGCCCAGGCGCAATCGGCCCACCCTCTCCTTCACCAAGACAATCATCCGATTGGTCGGCAGCTGGTCTGGGGTTGATACCTGGCAAGCCGATTGCCCAAAGCAATCAACCTCGCCAGGAACCACCAGTCGGACCAGGCGCAATCGGAACCGCCTACCATCCAGTCGGGGGTATGATTACGAGGTCATAAATATCATATCCCGAGATATCTGGGTGGCAGGAAGGCCAAGTCACGTCAAGGATTTGCTGGAGATATGGTGTCGACCTCCCCGCCGATTTCGCGGACAGGCCGACAAGACCATACTCCCTAGCTCCACTGTTCATCCCTACGTCCTACAAGCCTACATCATGGGCCGCCGCTCGTAGGCCCCGGATCACCCGGAGAGGAGCAGTCGGTGGGCCCAGGCCGATTGGAGGATGACATCTGGGCCCATTCGGCAATGAAGTTACCGAAGTACCCTGGGCTCACACTATAAGAGCCAGGGTACCCCTCCTGCGCGAGGGACGATCCGCACTAGAGCTTCATAACTCATTTCCTACCAGTTCATTCACTGCTCGTAGTTACTCCTCAGGGAAGCAGGTGAGAGCCTTGCCCACGGCGGCGGAGCTCACCTTCCCCTGAGAAGATAGAGAAGCAGTTATTGTAGCCAGACCATTGACATACAAGAGACAAGCAGGAGTAGGGGTATTATCTCTCCGGAGAGCCCCGAACCTGGGTACACCGTGGTGTCTTCACCGTGCTTGTGCCCAACCCGATTCCGGCACCATCGACATCCTCTCCCTCGAGTCTTCCCCCTCACTTTAGCCATCCCATGGCATCTGGCGTTACATATCGACGACAGGGCGACATGGCCTCACCTGGACGCCCCGATCGGGCGATCCGACGGCTAGGGTTGACTGGATCTAGGATTTCGAAATTTGGGAGGGGGGGCTATTAGGCAGATCTAGAATATTTCCAGGGGGTGGCTGCAATTTTTACAAGGAGCAACCCTAGAAGGGCTAACGGAGAGTGGTGATCTATTTATAGGCTGGCCTGGATGGCGGGTTTACGCAAAAGCCCTCGGTATCTCTCTCGCGCGTCCGATACTCCACGTTTCTGACCGCCAGGAGTCCATACGACCTTCGATTCAGACGAAATCTTGAACCACGCGCTCAGCGCGACAAACCTTTCAGTCCTACCTCACTTCAATACTGTTCCGAGAACATTTTAACGACGCCCAATAAAATAATTCATTTAATTATTAAATGGGGGTTTTTCGTTCCGATGGCGATGGCTGGTCTTGTGCCGGAAGTTGCGACGGTGCTCGGGTAAAACCCGGTGTCGCAAAGGTCGTGTGCCATGGTGGAAACGTTCGGTCACGCATCCTATACGAGAAAAAGGGGAAAATATAATCACCGATTAATAAATCGACGAAGCACATACTGCAAATAATTCTAACAAGCAACAAAATAAAGCAACAAACAAATTTTTTAATTAGGGTGGAATTTCCGGGCTGTTACACTGGTCGCGCAAGTTGTTCATCTTGTTGGCGAATCGACCAGCTCGTTAGACACTTGTTTGAATTTTAGGTTTGAATTTCTTCGGCCGTACTCTGCTTAATCAAGAATAGACTATCAAAATGTCGTAAATCAATCAAAACTATAAGTTTTTTTTGGAAATGAAAGATGACCCCTGGTTTCTGAATCAAGGCGATGCATTCGGTCATTTATTAATTATTCATGAAAGACCTTATAAAGTAATACTCCTTCCGTATACTTTTATAAGATGTTTTGAATTACTACTTTAGCATTCTAGAACGTCTTATAAAATATTACAGAGGTAATAGTACATCAATTAGTTTGAAGCCACCAACTTAACAACAAATGTTGCTACCACTATACTCTTGAAGAAGGGTTGCAGATTGTCGAGGCCGCATACCCAGACCTCACACTAACATCTAAAGCCTGATGTTTCAACCAAGCTGCATCACATATCGATTCGTCACACCCTTAGCGAGCACCATATGTGTACATTGCACATGCCATCACCACCATCTTCCACCAGTCCATCTTCAGAGCACGACTGATGCATCGATCTTGACAGGCTTGTCGTCAATGCGACCGTAGCGTCAGACAATGCCATCTTCCTTCACGCGTCCATCATAAGGAATCCGTCACTGAGACCCTGCTACATCACGCCGCCGTGACTCCACGGCATCCATGCGTGGCATAAAACGCCGCTCCACCGCTGAAACCATCCACTGGTCTCTCGATCCAATGCACACATCCAAGACTGATGCCCCCAATGGGGGAACAACACAAAAGCACCGATGTCATTCGACCGGTTGATCTAGGGTTTCCTTCGGAGGAAGCGGACACTGATGTGTAGCATCTCCACGCTGATGCCTTCAAGAAGAACACGACGCAGAAGAACACCACCATCACGGGCCTTGGCGCCTAGCCGAGGGCAGGGTTTACACCCGGCGCATCCACCTCGCGTTGTGTGTGATACGTCCCAAACGTATCTATAACTTTTGCTTGTTCCATGCTTTTTATGTGACTTTGCTATATATTTTGATACATTTTCATATCCTTTTACAACATATATGGCACTAACCTATTAACCTATTATTTAATGCCAGTTTATGTCTGTTACTGTCTGTGTGTCATAGAAAAGGGTGAAAAATCAATATTGCCAAAAAAATCAAAAATAAGATCCAGAAATTCCAATTTATCGAAAGGCTCCAGAAGCCTAAAAGAGAACCGGAAGGGGGCTTTTGTACTGTTGTTTCTTGGTTAACACTAGACGTGAGGGTCTGTACATGAAAAAATTAATCATAAAACGAAAACAAAACAGAAAAAGAGGGAATCCTGAAAATACCCTAAACGTGTCGGTTAAAGAAAAAAACAAAGAAGAACGTGGAATACTATTACATGCATGTTGCGATAAATAGGGACCAAATTTTTATCCATGGACATAATCGACTACAATTGGTTGGTCCATGTACCGATGTATGTTTTTGCCTGGTTTTGGGAAGCTGCTGCCCAAAGGTCATGTCTGCTTATGTGTTGTCCTATAAAAATAACTTATGGGTTTTCATTGCTATTTTGATAAAAATATATTTATTATTCTTTGTTTTTCTACTTGTTTATGTTCTTATTTCTTCATTTTTACTCATCAAAAATTATAAAAATAGATTCACACACATTTTTAAATTGATGAATACAATTAAGTCAGAAAGAAAACAACATATGACTTAGCATTTTAAAAATAGTAAATAATAATTTCATGAATATCTCCAGAAAACACATAAATATTTACTTAAACACCATTACAATTTTAAATTCACATTATTTTGTAAATGCATGTCCTTTTTAAAGTTCTATGAACATTTTGTAATCCTAACATGTTTAAATACACAAACATTATTAAAATTTGTGAGCATTTTTATATTTTGAAACTTATAGCAATTAGTAAAAAAAATCAACCTTTGTCTAAAATTTCTATGGAATCATGTGTTTTGGGAAGCAAAAATTGCCCCAAAACCATCTGACCTAGCAGTCTAGCACATTCTGTAGGAGCGTAGCTATACGTCGCTGACATCGACACAAACAGTCGTCTCTCCCCTTAGATAGGTTTTAGTGGCCGGCCAACAGAGTTCCATATAGTGTCCCAGTAACTGTTGGTGACACAATTATATAAAGCTTTGTGGGTTGCCTTCAAAAATCACTTTTGTTTATATTTTCGAAAAAAAATCAATATTTTAATTGTAAAACTGTTCTATCGCATTAAAAACGTTGGTTCATGTTAAAAACAGTTTGTGCAACTTGAGAAAAATGATGATAGCATTGATAAAACATTCATGACATTTTTTAAAATGTTCATGACATGGAAAATTATTAACAGGTGTATAAAAATTATGTTTTAGGTGCATAAATATGTACAATCTATGAAAAAAGTACACATCAAAACATGTAATTAAAAATGTTAAACAATTATCCATGTAATGTTCATGTATGAAAAACAGTACACACCATAACATATATTTGAAATAAAATGTTAATTTTATGTATTTAGAAAATATTAAAATATGCATATACAGATGTACAAAAACATATACTTTGCGTGTGAAAAAAGTAGAAATATATAAAAAAAATGATTAAAAAAAGCTCAAAAAATAAAGAAAATATAGAAAATCAGGAAAAACAGTAAAACCTAAAGAAACCAAAAATCCAAAAAGGTGATAAATAAGGAAATAAAAACGAAAACAAATAAAAATAAAAGGTGGAAGGAAATCAAAAGAAACCGAAGAAAGTAGAAAAAAATAAAAATCCAAAAAATCCATGAAAAAGAAAGGAAATAGGAAAATGATGACACAATAAAGCGATCGTCCGAAAGTCAAAAAAATAAAGGGGCGACTCAATAGAGCGACCGCTAGAAAGGCGAGTGGAAACCTGCCTCACATTGGGTGAGATATAGCACTGGCGAACAATAAAGGACTACCATGTGGAGAATCATTGTAGTCGTCAACACATCTCTATTCCTAAAAAGGAAGTTGGTACATTGGTATGTTTTTTTTGGTTCACCATTTTCCATCCGATTTACTTCTTCCTTCCATTAAAATCTAATCCACAAAAAACTGGACTCCCACATAAGGAAATCGTTTTAAATTGGCTTTCAAAAACATGGAACACCTTGATTTGTTTTCTAGATATTCAAAGTGCTTTCTTTGACCTTCCAAAAACAAGGAGGAGACTTCATTTGGCTTTCGAAATAAATAAGGCAACCTATCAATAAACTATCAAACCCCACTAAAAACGGCAAGCCTGTAAAAAAAAGTGTATTAATTTAACTTTTAAAAACATTGAACACGTTGATTTGTTCCCTAGATAAAAAAGGCATCCATTTTACCTTGCAAAAATAAGGATTGAAAGTTCAAGTATGTGATCAGAGGGGGAGGGGATGAATGAAGCACAACTTAGCAGCAAAAGTAATTCAACAGAAAGGTAGACAGTGAAGCAAAACTAGAGTGAAGCACAACATAGCGAATCAAAAGCATCGAATCAGTTGCATTGAATCAAATCACAGAAGCAATTGCAATACTGAATGTAAGTAAGGAATGTAAAACGAACTCTTGACTCGGCGATGTTTGGTCGACCAGTTCACACTCTGCAAAGTTCTACATCTGGTTGGAGTGACTTGTGATTGAACACAGGAGCTAATCTCTCTCCGTCCGTTTCTCCACTGCACCAATCTCCTTGAGCTTGGCCAGTTCTTCACTCGTGGTTAATTATTGAGGAAATCACCGAAACCTTTGATAGACTGGACTTCGATGCGACAATTACTCTTCGCTCTCTAAAGAACAACTCTCTAACCATCTAGGAGAATTGCAGTTCTCCAAGATAACAAGGCTAGCAAACTTCTTCCTAAGTCATAGTGAATCAAGTCAGATCAGTAGGACTTATGCTTCGATGGATGGGTTCCTATTTTGCTTCGGTGGGGTGCTCTCTCTCTCTTAACTGTTAGAGAACAATCTTGGAGCAGCCACCCACCAATGAGGACGGAGGTGGCCTATTTATAGGTGGCGATCCCTAGGTGTGAAATGACTGAAGTGACCCGATGCGACAGCTTGAAACCTGTCCGCAACGGTCGGATTTCTATTCACTGCGCAACTTTACTTGCGGAACAAGTAAAGCTGACTCACGGACTTGGTTAAGCTTCAGGAGCCGAAAGAACATAGTCTTCGCTGGTGAAGCATTACCTAGTGCACATGAGATTTCTCATCTATGGCTTCTCACTGGTTTGGATTCGATCTTAGTATTTTCACCAAAACCTTCGGAGTACATTTACTAAACCCCTATTGATAGTACGGTTTTTTCTACGACTCAAAGAAGTGAAAAAGAACTACACAAAAACTACTAAGTCTTGCGCCATCTTGATCATCTCCTTCGATGAGACGTGCTTCAGGATTCCTTATCTTTTTGGGGGGTCGACATCCGTGATGAGCTTCGCTCCAGAGTATATGCTTCAGAAAATATGTAAATCTTCTTTGAAGCTTTAGCACCAACCTATAACTTCAGGAACTTAACCATCTGTTTTATACAAGAAAACTTGTTAGTTCCTCTACTGTTTTGTCCAACAATATCCAAAACTCATGGGGGCAAAACTTTGCTCTTACAATCTCACCCTTTTTGGACTATTGTTGACAAAACAGGCATCGATAAAAATATGAAATTTTGAGTTGAGTTGAGAGCAAACTCTATGATATGAAGCTTTTGACTCCCCCTGAATGCAAGCATCAAAGATTTATATAATCGAAGTAAATTCTTGATGGAGGGTATCTTTGATGGGAAGCTTAACACATATCTTAGTGAATCAATTGAATTTAAAATATATTAGTCTTGAAGAATATGCAATCATCCAATGACCTATGAACTTAATGGGAATAACCACCTGCAAGAAAAAATATACGAGAGCGACTTGCAAGCAACAGGGTTATTAACACATAACATGTAGCAGTTAACAGACGAAGTAAAACTTAAGTTACAACCCAATCGAAGCGAATGGAAAGTTTGTTGTAACTTAGCACAAAAAATCGAATCAGAACCCTTAAACCCCGCAGCGAATCTAAACTCAATCGATGCTACATTCTCCCCTTTTTGTCAATGATTGGACAAAAGGTTGAGAGGTAGACCAAGAGTATTTACGCATCGACTGCAACCCGGGGACCCCGCTGACGGTCTTCGCCCGAAGAAGATGCATCTCCAGAAGTGTCTCCTTCGGCCGAAGCAGGCGACTCAAGTTCTTCAATGTTCATTGGCGCCTACAGCAAGTCGAGGTCACAGTCGTTGAGAGGATCATCTTCTTGCTTCGACGTGTGAGAGTCTTTGTCAGAAAATGTGTCAGGGCGGATCTGTTCAGCTGGGTTGACAAATAGAACTTCATCAATCTTCTCCAACGGAGGGATCTTCGGGTTGGGCGGTCTATCGAATCATTTCTTGAAAAATGGCGCTGAAGATGTGGATACTCCTTGTAAATCCGGGCATCTTCAAGCTTCTTGACGGAGTTGAAGTTCCTAAATCCTTTCCATGAGTGGCGCTTCAGAACTTTCAGGTACTGATTGTTGTTCAAAGCAATGTTGCCAACTCTATTGACTTCATCTGAAAGATGTTGCATTTGGCGTTGATTGCCTTCGATGAAGTTTTCCAGCAACTGTTGAGAGCGATGCCAACTTCAAAGTGGTAGACTTCCTTCTAGAAAGACTTCGACATATTCCTTTCATTTACATGATGTCTGACTCCAACATAAGTGGCAAATGGATCATTTGGCCTTCTGAAGATATTCATGGTATCGCGCACAGGAGGACATAACAGCTTCGGGTGATGTTTGGCAACAAAGTCTTCACTGCGTCCATAATTGCATATGGCTTGGAGCAAGGGAGCATAAGGCTTCAATTGACGGACCAGTTCAGCAGCTTGAACCATGTATCGAAGAAAACAGTCCTCGAAGTCAAACACATGGCCATGAGTGAGTTTCAGCAGGGCGTGACGTACATGATAGTCAATGTTGGATTCATCATTGGCAGTGTTGAGGGGCATCAAGGAATGAGACAAGATATAAAACTGAGTCTTTGATATGAAAACCAGATGCTTCGGGCGAATGTTTTCTGGTATGTGATCACCAGTGACTTCGGGATCCAGTACTGAAGCAAATTCAGCCTCAGTGGGATCAGGTAGTAAATGGACCTTTGCTAGCTTTCCAGTATGCCGAGGGATATTAACGATTTCCATGAACTCGTGAGAGTGCATGCGAAATACTTTTCCTTGAATCATCCACTCCAGTATCCAAGTATCAGTATCATCTGGATTTCCGGATACATACAATGTGGCATTGAATTGCTTGATTAATTCGGAGTTGAATGGTGTCTCCATGGCAAATAGGCTTGTAAGATTTTGTGCTTCGATCGTTTCCATTATGTTTTGGAAGCACGTTGCAGATGATAGGCTTCGCATATCCAAGTACTTATGCCGAAACAGAACACCCTTCTGGCAATACAGCTTCGTGTATAGAATCTGTTGTTCAGCAGTCCAGAATCGAAGGTCATCAGCTGTTCGGGGCGAATGATAAGGGCTCGTGGCAAAGAAACGAAGCTTCTGGCGATGCGCTTCGACATCGAATTCTGGCCCATGTCTTGCTGAAGTACCATCACCCAGAAAAATTGGAAAAGTTTCGCGCGGGTAAATGGAATCAAGTTGTGTATCCTGGGCAGGAGTGCAATGGGGCACCGGCCTACGAGCAAATATAGCTCGTTCTTGGGGTTGAGTCATGATGGCCACTTCATTTTCTTCAGCAGCATCTGCATTGGCTTCGGGCTCTTCTGGAACAACTTTTTCTTCAGCTTCGCCTTCTTCTTCTTCGGACTCATCCGCAGAGTGTGCCGAAGAGTAATCTCTCGAAGGAGGTAGCCTGTCTTGAGCCTGGGGTGAAGACTGTGGTTCGAAATTGTCATGGTGCGAGGGTTGTGGAGCAGCTTGAGGTGGAGGTGGAGGTGGAGCACGGGGTGGAACGGATTTGGGAGCAGGTGGATTTGCAGTGGGAGAGGGGAGGCGGATGATCTTGCATCGAGGGGGTGAAGCATGTCTTGGTAACTTCTTAGTGGGATGAGAGTTAACCTCATCAGCTTCATCAGCAGCATCAGTGATCAAACGTCGCTTCCGTGGATGCAATTGGGGAAGGGGAGAAGCAAGTTGCTTAAGCATTGCTTCACGCTTCTTGGAGTCAAGTGTCATGACTGAAGCATTGTGCGATTTGCAACATTCTTCGACAGCAGATTTAATCTTGCCTTGAAAGACTTGAATATTTTGCTTCGTCTTTTCGTTGACATCTGCAATCTTCTTCGAAGCAGCTTCGGCTTCGGCTTTGAAGTCTTCATCAGATTCTTCGTCAGCTTTCTTCTTGAACTTTTGAACTTTGGCAGACTCAGCCCTGTCCCTAGCATGCAAGTCCCTTAACTGGTTATACAGATTTTCAATCATTGCAGTGAGAGTTGGTGAGATGTATATATTTCAAACGTCAACTGCTTCGGTATCAATAGCTTCAGCGAGCTTACAGAAAGCCTGATGCAGGCTTAGACAATCCCATAGTTCACCCTCTCTTTGATCAGGGAAGTTGTGGTGACTATGTTCAGCTTCTTCTTGAGCTTCGGGGCAGGTGTTGTGGTTTGCTTCAGAGCAACGTCTTTTGGAGTCATGTCCACAGTAGCTTCCTTCTGTGCAGCTCGAGCAGCTTTCTCGGCTTGATTCGTTCTCAAGGAACTTAGTGTTGCCTTGCGCTTGGCTTCGGCTTCACTGAGTTGTTTGGCTTCGGCAGCAGCCTTAGCTTCTTTCTCCTTAGCTTCAGCGAGCTTACACTTCGCTTCAGCTTTCTGATTGGCCTCCTCCAAATCCTTCCTTTGATTTTCAAGCAAGGCAGCTTCTCTGTCAGCCTTCTCCTTCGCTTGAGCTTCTTTGTCAGCCTTAGCTTGGGCTTGGGCTGCAGAGTGAAGTCTTTTAGCTTCAGCACGATCTCTCTTGCGTAGTTCAGCTTCAGACAATTTCTTGGTGCCAACCTAGGCATAAGTTTGGCCAGGCTTTGCAACAGTTGACTTGAGCTTTGAAGCTTTGGTTGATCTGACAAGTTCAGGAGCAGTAGCTTTGGGCTGACCAGCAGGCTTCTTCTTTGGGTCATGCCTTTCCTTTGTCCTTTGCTCTGCTGGGACCAGGCGACGCGGTGGATTTGAAGCCAATGGAGCCTCTACCACAATGAGTTAAATCAATCTGGGGCCGCGGAGCTGGAGGATCTGTGGGGTCTTGAATTCTTACGCCTCTTGAAGCAGGCGGTTTCTCTCCAGCCTTTTTCTTCAGAGGCTTCCGAAGCTTTTGCCTCTTGGGATTTGGAGCAGCTGGGGTATGCTCAGACTCATCATCAGCATCAACTGCAGGATCCTCATGAATGTAATCCTCAAGCTGTGCGGCAGCAGCAGCTTCAACATCAGCAGCATGTGCACTGTCGTCATCTAAGACAACAGGTGGTGGTGAAGCAGTTGGTTTCTGCAGCCTACGCTTCTTTTGCTTCGATGTGCCAGCATCTTCAGCATGGCCTTCATGTTGGAAATATGCCCTAGAGGCAATAATAAAATGTTATTATATATATATTTCCACGTTCGTAATTAATGTTTATATTTCTGTGCTATAATTGCACTGACCCTGACTATGAGATTCAGAAGAAAACTCATTTGCATGTGTGGAAATGTAAACACCAAGAGTTCCTGCTTTAGCCTCTAAGACCAGCTCATGTGCTAACTGATGATTACGTTTTCTTAATCATGGACATTGTTCTTGTAACAAGGATGTCAGTAGCAATGAGAACATATTGTTAGCAGAACAATGATGTTGAACCGACCCCAGTATTGAATGATATACTTAGAGATCACATCGTAACAACGTTATAAGTCATATCATGAAATGTTATCATATAGGTAATTCCTTAGACCATGAGAGTATCGAGTTGCTTCACACAGGAAGACATGCTTTGGTTCTTAGATGAATCCTCCCGTAAATGGGAAGTAGTAAAATAAGTTCTGGGTATGTCAGATGGTGTGGCTAGTGACTGTGATAGTTCAAGAATGGGATTTGCTCCTTCACGATGAAGAGATATTGACTTTGGGCCCACTCGGTATGACGGTATCCATTCTAGTCTGGCCAGACGCATTGTGATTTAATCACGGGGATACCGGAATACAATAACGAGAAATAGAGACAAACGAGCAAAGAGGATAACGAGTGGCTTGTGTTCAAGAAGTTGTTACACATGGGTGACAAACTTCTCTCCTCTAACTTTTTCATATATCACGAAGCAAAGAGAATGGTACATGAATAAACATAATGGTTCACTCGAAGTTTCTTCGTGTATGTGCGGGAGTCAACATGGGTGTCCATGGCTCCGCTGTTAATTATTGGCTATTGACAAAAGGCTGTTGACCTATGTCCGGAAGATGTTCTGAGTCATGTCTGCATTATACCGAACCTATTGGGTCACACACTTAACGAGCAGTAGTCTGTTAGAATGCAGGAATGGTAGAAGGTTTAGTGGAAGCAAAGCAGAATAGTTCATACGGGTACCGGAAGTAGTTCCGGGGAATTATGAAATAGTTCATAAGGGCACCAAAAGTTGTTTTGGGTATTTAAGGATATGTCCGGATCACTCTGGAGTAGTCCTAGGTGGTTCCGGAACATATGAGAATGGTACTGGGGAAGTCCTGGATCAACCGAAATAGTTTCCGGATAATCGCTGGGCGTCCCGACAACCTTCGCGGTCATCGGGTGGCTTAAACTGTAACTCGGATGGTCTTGGAAACTATACGGATGGCTCCGGAACGTCCGAGAACGGTCTTCGAATGTCCTGGAAGTGCTCCAGAAGTGTCCGGAATGTCCCGAAACGGTCCCGGTATGTCCCGGAAGGTCCTGGAAGCTTCTAGAAGGTCATGGAAGGTTTCGGAAGGTTCCGGGCAGTACCAGCCACTCCCCTGCGCCCCTAGCCTTGATGGGCAAGCCACCTAGGCTGCCCTAGCCGGCCAAGGGGGTGGGGGCGCACCAAGGGGAGGGAATCCTCCTCCAGGTGGGAATACCAAAACCCAAATATGGCAGGTTTCCTGTGGGAAGGTGTCTCCCCACCCCCCTTATTGCGCCCCAAGGGCCTCTTGGCCACCTATATAATGTGGGGGAGGGGTGGGGGGCGCAACACAACTTGTCCCCAAGGCCTATGCGCCACCCTCCCTCCTCTAAACCCCGTTGCTCCATAATTAGACCCCGGTTTAGACGCTGTTCTAGATCGGAATCCGTTAGGGTTTTCTCCCTCTAGTTTTCTCGGTGGCGTTCATCTCTGGACGGCGGAGCGCTGCTGGATTGCTGCTACGGGATGTGTGGATACTAATGGAGGGGTCGTACCTTCGACCCTTCTTCGAGGAGCTTGTTCGTGGGACTTGTCCGTGGGACTAGATCGCGGGACGGTTCGAGGGATCGATATCCTCGCGGTTGGGAGGTCATTGAAATTCCTAGCTGCGGGGATCTGTACCGACGGTCTTCACCAACTCTACTTCCGCTACATCGGTTGGTGAGCCATGACCTAAAACCTTGTATGCAATCTTCTTGGATGATCTTGGGTTCTTGATTCGTAGGCCGAAATTTTTGTTTTCTACTACGTTTCCCAACAGTGGTATCATGAGCGATCCTTGATTAGATGCATGTTTAGGTCTAGATCATATGTGTGATATGAGGCATTGATTTTCTTGTTGCTTCCCTGTTATGTGATTTTTTCTATGCTTGATGGCAAGTTGAGGTTTTGCTACAAGGATTGAGTTTTCCATCGATCCCTCTATGCTGCTTTCAGTATGCTGGTTGCCTTGATCATGGTCTACATCAAACTCCTTGGATCTCATCTTAATCTCGCAATAGAAGATTTAACATGGAGGGGCTTGTGGATTTTATGAACTCTAATCCACACGGGGGTCACGCGTTGAACGAAGTTTGGTTTGTGGCATTAGTTGCTACACGCACCCCGAACGTTAAACTAGCAACATTGAAGTATCGTGTTTGGTTTGTTTAGGGAACAACGTTTGCATGTAACCTGCTAATCAACCACGATAAAATTTGCAACAACCCGTGTAGATAGCGATCTAACTCGTTTTTGCAGAGTATGCATGTGATGTGGTATAGCCTTCAAGATTTGCAATGTGTTTGTATGAGATGCTATATGTTATGTAATATTTATTCGCGACCTGCGTGTCGTGGTACGACATGATGACTGGAGTCATATGATTGTCACTTAATTATGGCCTGCGTGCCAGAACTTTTTATTAGCTTGTGGCAAAGCAATAGATAGATGCAAGGTGATGATCCACGATGCGGAGGTGGACCCCGACGCACATGCCGGAAGCCGTGGTGTTGGTCCCAGCGCCAAGGAGAAAGTTGGTGGACGCGGTGACTTCTACCACGACGGCGTGAAGACTACGAAGACTTCACGAAGCAAAGGGCTATATCATATCACATAATTTTATGAACTGCCTGTGATGTTTATCCCTTTGATGCACCCTTGTTTGATGCGCGGTAGTCGTGTTTTGTTAGGGTGATCTCTCGCAAAACAATATCAAGTTGATAGTGTTCTTCCAACTGTAGCACCGTCTATACTATGTTTCACATCGGAGCAGGTCATGTCACATGGGTGCACACGTGTGTGACGCATAAAAGGCGGGTGTGTTAAAAGAACACACAGCGCATTGCACTTGGTTGTCTTGACGGTTTGGATAAAAGTTTGCTACCGGAACACGCCCATCGAAAGATGAACAAGAATCACTTTTGGCGTGATTGGCAAGTTGGCCTACCGGTCCAGTCTAAGTCATCAGTGATGTCACATCAATGGCGGACGATTGGGTTGGATCTTGAATCACTCCAGCATCAATTACGAGAGATATTGATCTTAGTGGGAGCGCACTTAGTAATTAAATTGATTAATCATAAGTGCAACTTAATTATGAACAAAGTCAAAGTATTTGCATTGTCGTGGTAGAATAATGGCTCGCGTTACCACCTTCCCAATTGATTTTGATTAACTGTATTATCTGGTAAAAACTTTACGATTGGTACCGTATTGTGAGGACTATCCTCAATAGTGCCGAGAAGGACCATGTCCTATCGCAAATTTTTGATGCTCTCCCGCTGATGCTATGGATGATGTGACTTACGTCCATAATCCAAAATGCTAGAATTCCACCACAGCTAAGTGCATTGTCTTCACCACCATGAAACCCGAACTTCGAAACGTTTGGGATAGTTATGTTATATTCATGGAACTGAAAAGTTGTTTTCAGTAGTAAGACAATTAATGTTGGATATGAGATATCTAGTACAATGTAGATTGTAAGCATTAGTGAAAATGTTCACTGTGCTCTAAACAAAACTGATAAGTGTGGGATCCAGAAGAACACCGATCATATGATGATGAGAATTAAGGGAAAGGAAGTCCAAAGGATGTTAGTAAGACTCACACGCCGGAAAGTCCATGGCATGCGCCACCCTTGATCATATGTGATCTTCTGTGAGTAGGAGTGACATTGGAAATAGAACTATGATACGTATAAAGGCAAAGCGAAAGAAGACTGGAATATCCAGCTCAGAAATGAAAGTCATACGAAGTTATAGATGAATTCATTGCTGGTCAAGAGATGTAATTCTTGGGAATCATGATTAAGCAGTTAATTGTGGATTCTGTATATTGTTATTAAACTGTTGATCAACGGAATATCACATCGAGTGCATATTGTTGCAACTCGATGCAAGAAATACTATGGCTTTTATGACTAGCTAATGATGAGTTTTGACATGCTCGGGAACACGGTAAAAGGTTTACTATACCGTGTGTTGACTCTATGATTATCTTCATAATTCATTTTAGAGTTGAGTAAATTGTTACTACACTTTAGCCTTGTTACAAAACATCATTTTGAATCATGTTTGTTGCAAGAGAGTTGTTCAAAGCTATGAAAAACGTAAAGGTCATACTTCCATTATGAATAGGTTGTATGTTATGAATCTTGATAATAATACTAAACATCCATAACACTGACGCTAAACGTCGCAAGACTGACAGAAATACCACATAGATGTGGCACTGCCGTTTATCACAAGTGACATAAAATGCATGAAGAATTTCCATAAGTGATGGACTTTCGAGTCATATGATTATGAATCACTTGACGCTTGCGATCTTTGTCTCGAAGTAATGTGACTAAAACACCGTTGATAGGCCATACATGAACGGGCAACTAAACCATTGGTAATCATACATGATGATGTGTGTAGTCCAATAAGTGTAGTTGTGTGCAGTGGATTCCCTATCTTCACTCATGAGTTGAAGTAGATATGTGGATATCTGTTCAATAGATACATACGTCTGAAATCTTTGAAATGTTCAAGGAATTTTAGAGTGAAATAGAAATTCATTGTAACGATAAAATAAAGCTTCTGCAAATTAGATTGTAGAAAGTAATTTTTGAGTTACAAGTTTAGCGAACGTCTGATGAGTTGTGAAGAAGTGTCATAACTTGCGTCTCCCGGAACACCACTATGAGTAAAGTGTTCGAGAGATGTAATCGAGCCATGTATGACACGGTAAGATCAAATATGACGTTTATCAATTTGCCATTATACTTATTAAAGTTATGCGTTAGTGACTACGGCTTTTACACTGAAAATAGCATCATCAAATCTGTTGAAATGACACCATATTAGATGTGGTATGGACTGTTAAAACCATGTTGTCTTTTCTTAAAATTTGGGTGTATGAGACATATGTTTGACATACTCAAAACACCAAATCAGATAAGTGCTACTTTGTGAAGGTTATTCCAAAAGGTTTTGGTATTCCTCTATCACTACACAAAAGCAAAACTGATTGCTGTTAAGAACAATGTGCTTTGAAGAAAATGGTTTCTTACAAAAGAGTGAGTAGGAGGACAGTGCAACTTGTTAAAGATTGTTGAATCTTCAAATAAGTGCGCAGCTGAACCACACATGTTTAGACAAAACTCGTACAAACATTCATGATATGTAAGACGAGATATTATTGTTCGACAATGATAAACCTGTGATATACAAAGAAGCGTTGATAGGCCCTGACTCCGGGATTTGGCTAAATTCCAAATAATCCGAGATAGTATCCATGGAAGTAAGTCAAGTTTTGAACTTGGTAGACCCTCTGAAATACTAAAAGTCTGAAGAATATATATATGGATCTATAATTGATTCGGATGAAATTGTTTTATCCATAAAGCTCAACTCATTGGAAAATTGTTTTCTAGCAAGTTCAAACGTTGACTACGGCGAAATAGTGTCGACCGTAGAGATGCTTTAGTCAATTCGGGTTATATTAGCAATTACTACATATCTCATTTATAGGATATGGTAGAATGAACGTCAAAACAAAGTTCCTACCCGGAAATATAACAAAGGACGTATACGTGATACGACCGGAATGTTTTGTCGATTCAAAGGATGCTAAAATAGATGCAAGCCTTGGATGTCCAGTGATGGACTGAAGCTGGCATAATGGAGTTGGAATTTTCGTTTTGATGAAATTGCCAAAAGAGTTTGTTTTCATCAGGAATAACGAAGATGCTTGAATGTTCAAGAAAGTAAGTGGGAGCTGAATAATATTTCTAAAACCTTATGCAGATGACATATTGTTGATTGGAAATGATATAAATTTCTTGACACGAATAAGGACTTCATTGGAAATAGTTTTCAGTTGAAGAACTTGGGCTAATATAGCATTAGTATTGAGCATAGTGATCTATGTAGATAGTAAGTGCCTGATCATGCTAAAGCCAACATTACATGTTGACATGATACTAAAGTAGTTTAGTATGAATACGCCAAGAAGGATGTTCTTGCCGAGGTCACGGTGAAAAGTTGTTTGCGAAAATCGGTGTTCATGAACACAGATAAGCAAAAACACGTGAATTGAATTCCACTCACCTGTGTGTTTGGATTAATCATGTACACCATAATATGTAAAACAACCAGATATGTCCAGTGCTCCAAAAGGTTGTGAGCAAGATACCAAAGTGATCAAAATGTTGATCATTGGACAAACAGTGAAAAGTTAAACTTATGAAAGATAAGATATGTTTCTCGGAAAAATGGAGAGAATGAAGAGCTTGTTGTAATGAGTTACACCAGCTGAATTTTTGATGTAAACAGTTACACCAATTCAGTCTTCATACTTACTCCGACCAATTTTCGATTTTAATTGGGATTATGTGTTTCACACGTAAGGGTGGCACAGTATGAAGGAACTGTGTTAAGTTAGATACTGTGGTGAATTCTATAACAAAGGCTAAGTATATTGTTGCTTAAAGAAGTAACAAGGAGGGTATTTTGAATCATAAGTTCATTTATGAAAGTGGTATGGTTTCCTAGATGCTTGAAGCTCATGGAACATTGATGAATGATTTCATGACTTATTTTAAGGAACCAAGGTCCTACCAAATGATTCAAACATATACAAAGCTAAACTGATAAAATTAGTGAATTTTATGATAGCGTGAAAACGCGAAGATATGCAAGATACAAACGGGCCTGAAACGTCAGATCCGATGATGAAGTCTATACCACAAATGAAGCATGTATTACAGCGGTATGCCATAGGTGTAAAGTGCTCAAGCACTGATAATATTATTGACTCTAGTGCAAGTGGGAGACTGTTGGAAATATGCCCTAGAGGCAATAATAAAATGTTATTATATATATATTTCCACGTTCGTAATTAATGTTTATATTTCTGTGCTATAATTGCAATGACCCTGACTATGAGATTCAGAAGAAAACTCATTTGCATGTGTGGAAATGTAAACACCAAGAGTTCCTGCTTTAGCCTCTAAGACCAGCTCATGTGCTAACTGATGATTACGTTTTCTTAATCATGGACATTGTTCTTGTAACAAGGATGTCAGTAGCAATGAGAACAAATTGTTAGCAGAACAATGATGTTGAACCGACCCCAGTATTGAATGATATACTTAGAGATCACATCGTAAAAACGTTATAAGTCATATCATGAAATGTTATCATATAGGTAATTCCTTAGACCATGAGAGTATCGAGTTGCTTCACACACGAAGACATGCTTTGGTTCTTAGATGAATCCTCCCGTAAATGGGAAGTAGTAAAATAAGTTCTGGGTATGTCAGATGGTGTGGCTAGTGAATGTGATAGTTCAAGAATGGGATTTGCTCCTTCACGATGAAGAGATATTGACTTTGGGCCCACTCGGTATGACGGTATCCATTCTAGTCTGGCCAGACGCATTGTGATTTAATCACGGGGATACCGGAATACAATAACGAGAAATAGAGACAAACGAGCAAAGAGGATAACGAGTGGCTTGTGTTCAAGAAGTTGTTACACATGGGTGCCAAACTTCTCTCCTCTAACTTTGTCATATATCACGAAGCAAAGAGAATGGTACATGAATAAACATAATGGTTCACTCGAAGTTTCTTCGTGTATGTGCGGGAGTCAACATGGGTGTCCATGGCTCCGCTGTTAATTATTGGCTATTGACAAAAGGCTGTTGACCTATGTCCGGAAGATGTTCTGAGTCATGTCTGCATTATACCGAACCTATTGGGTCACACACTTAACGAGCAGTAGTCTGTTAGAATGCTGGAATGGTAGAAGGTTTAGTGGAAGCAAAGCAGAATAGTTCATACGGGTACCGGAAGTAGTTCCGGGGAATTATGAAATAGTTCATAAGGGCACCAAAAGTTGTTTTGGGTATTTAAGGATATGTCCGGATCACTCTGGAGTAGTCCTAGGTGGTTCCGGAACATATGAGAATGGTACTGGGGAAGTCCTGGATCAACCGGAATAGTTTCCGGATAATCGCTGGGCGTCCCGACAACCTTCGCGGTCATCGGGTGGCTTAAACTGTAACTCGGATGGTCTTGGAAACTATCCGGATGGCTCCGGAACGTCCGAGAACGGTCTTCGAATGTCCTGGAAGTGCTCCAGAAGTGTCCGGAATGTCCCGAAACGGTCCCGGTATGTCCCGGAAGGTCCTGGAAGCTTCTAGAAGGTCATGGAAGGTTCCGGAAGGTTCCGGGCAGTACCACCCACTCCCCTGCGCCCCTAGCCTTGGGAGGCAAGCCACCTAGGCTGCCCTAGCCGGCCAAGGGGGTGGG
Organism: Bromus sterilis; assembly: GCA_950022295.1. NCBI lineage: Eukaryota > Viridiplantae > Streptophyta > Magnoliopsida > Poales > Poaceae > Bromus > Bromus sterilis. The sequence goes on from OX465596.1 coordinate 17,185,534, forward strand.
GGCGCACCAAGGGGAGGGAATCCTCCTCCAGGTGGGAATACCAAAACCCAAATATGACAGGTTTCCGGTGGGAAGGTGTAGGAAGGTTTGGGAGGTTTGGGAGTCCAAGTTGGACTCCCCACCCCCCTTATTGCGCCCCAAGGGCCTCTTGGCCACCTATATAATGTGGGGGAGGGGTGGGGGCGCAACACAACTTGTCCCCAAGGCCTATGCGCCACCCTCCCTCCTCTAAACCCCGTTGCTCCACAATTAGACCCCGGTTTAGACGATGTTCTAGATCGGAATCCGTTAGGGTTTTCTCCCTCTAGTTTTCTCGGTGGCGTTCATCTCTAGACGGCGGAGCGCTGCTGGATTGCTGCTACGGGATGTGTGGATACTAATGGAGGGGTCGTACCTTCGACCCTTCTTCGAGGAGCTTGTTCGTGGGACTTGTCCGTGGGACTAGATCGCGGGACGGTTCGAGGGATCGATCCTCGCGGTTGGGAGGTCATTGAAATTCCTAGCTGCGGGGATCTGCACCGACGGTCTTCACCAACTCTACTTCCGCTACATCGGTTGGTGAGCCATGACCTAAAACCTTGTATGCAATCTTCTTGGATGATCTTGGGTTCTTGATTCGTAGGCCGAAATTTTTGTTTTCTACTACGTTTCCCAACACTTCAGCAGTCTGTGCTTTGGCTTTCTTCTCATCTCTGAGTCTTTTCTTCTCAGCAAGAATAGCAAGTCTTTCTTGCTCCTTGGGGTAATCATCTGGTGTCTTAAGAGAATTGGGGTGAGGGACTTTTGGTGGCTTCGGGTAGTACTTCCTTCGATTTTAAGCAGTGTACTGAGCACACATAGCAGTAGTGTACTGGTATGGCGAGTTGAAGGCAAACTGCATTGCCCACTTACAATCTGGAATGCTCTTGTACTTGTACCACCGAATCGCCCAGTAGCGGCGAATCTTTTGCAAGCGAATCTTTCTCATGTGATCTGATTCGTCGAGTGGAGTGTCATAGCCCATTTTCACGTGAATGGATTCGGGAATTCCTCGGGCATTGTTGACTTCCTTCGTTTTGCCTCCTTTGCCTTTCTGCCTTGGAGGCTCAGGGAGATCCTCAAGCCCGTCAAAAACAGGTGATTCATTACCGAAGGCGACCTCTTCATCAAACATTCTATGAACAGAATAGTAGAAGAGAGGGAAAATAGGATAGAGATGGATAAGCACAGGCAAAGGCTTCGACCAAAACAAATTTTGACATGACTTCAGGGAAAAACTAAGATCAGATGCATGTCTGGTATTGAATTAGGCTAGAACAAATTCAAGAACAAGTTCTAACTCAATCCAATATCAAATATATCTAACCCTAAAACTGACCTGAATCGAAGGGATACTTTTCATGCTACAAACAAGTTTCCCAAAGATCAAAGATCAACACGGATTAGACAACCCTAGAAAACAAAAGATAAAACAAACAACGAGTCTCAGATCCAAGCCCTAAGAAGATGAATCACGCGGAATAGATTGGATCCGAGATAGCTTGGCGTACCCTAACTCGGTGACGCGAAGCGGCTACGACGACGGAGGGCGGTGACGTGCTCTTCGTCGGCGGGAACGTCCACGGCGGCGACAGTCCGGCAGTCAAACGGCGCGGTCGTCGTCGGGGGCGAGAGCTCATCGGCGTGCTCGAGGAGGGAGATGGGGAGCGGAGGAGACGAATGAGCGGGGAGGCGGTTCACAGGGGAGGGATAGCCTTATATAGTGGTCGATCTGAAACGGTTATCAGATCGCATCGGACGGCTCCCTGCAATTGTCTCTTCCAATTCTACGGTGGGGATGAAGTGGCGGTTCGTGAGCGAATCTTATCGGACCTAAAAAGACGGGGACTCAACGGTCGAAGAATAACTCTTGACCGAGAGCAAAAACTTCGATAAAGTTGAAAACAATTGATTCGGAACGCAATGATGTTCGAAGCAATATGTATTCCGTTTGAAATGTGCTTAACCATTCAAGACATATTAGATTGGGAGCGAATTAGAATGGAGGGGATAGGGTCCAAAACTTATCACTTCGAAGAAAAACAACAACGAAGCTAAAAGTGATAAGCACAGGGGACAGACGAAACAAATAAAAACCAACACAAAACTGGAAGCAAATGGCAAACGAAGCTAGACATTTAAACACGGACGGAGGAAAACTCAAGCGAAACTAAGTAAATAAACACACAACGAAGGTGAATATATACAAGGGAAAAGTTTCGATCTTACTGAACATTGTGTGAGTCTAGGATGTTTAGCTCACATCTCAATGCACAGAACCTTTTCTCGTCCAATGTCTTCGTGAATATATCTGCCAATTGATCTTCAGTTCTGACATGACTGATCTCAATGTCTTCGTGTTGAACGTGATCTCGAAGAAAATGGTGGCTAATATCAATATGCTTTGTTCGAGATTGTTGCACGGGATTGTGTGCAATTTTAATAGCACTCTCATTATCACACAACAAAGGGATTTTCTTCACATAAATACCATAATCTTTCAGCGTCTGCTTAAGCCAAAGGATCTGAGTGCAGCATGAGCCAGCAGCAATGTATTCGGCTTCAGCAGTAGATATTGACACACAGTTTTGCTTCTTTGAAGCCCAACACACAAGAGATCTACCAAGAAAATGACAAGTGCCTGAGGTAGATTTCCTGTCAACTTTATCACCAGCCCAGTCTGAATCAGAATATCCAATCAAATCAAACTGAGTTCCTTTGGGATACCAAAGTCCCAATGAAGGAGTATGTGCTAGATACCGAAGAATTCTCTTTACAGCAGTATGATGTGATTCCTTCGGATTGGCCTGAAAACGAGCACAAATACAAACTGATAGCATAATATCAGGTCTAGATGCACATAAGTATAAGAGTGAACCTATCATAGACCGATACTTCTTCTGATCGAAGGGTTTCCCCTTTTCATCAGCATCAAGAAAACCATTGGTTGGCATGGGAGTTCTGATAGTCTTGCAATCAGTAAGTTCAAATTTCTTCAGGCAATCCTTCAAATATTTTTCTTGTGAAATAAAGGTTCCATTCTTCTGTTGTTGAATCTAAAGTCCAAGGAAAAACTTCAATTCTCCCATCATGGACATCTCGTATTTCTTCGACATCATCCTTGCAAATTCTTCGTTGATTTCAGGGTTAGTGCAGCCAAAAATGATATCATCTACATATATCTGACACACAAATAGATCATTATTATATGATCGAGTGAAAAGAGTGGGGTCAGTGGTTCCAGGTTTGAAGCCTTTCTTTAGGAGGAAATCCTTCAATGTTTCATACCAAGCACGAGGTGCTTGCTTCAGTCGATACAAAGCTTTGTGAAGCCTGTACACCATGTCAGGATTCTTTGAGTCTTCAAAACCTGGGGGCTGCATAACATACACTTCTTCTTCTATCTCACCATTAAGAAAAGCACTTTCACATCCATTTGATATAGCAATATATTATTGTGGTTAGCAAAAGCAAAGCATGACACGAATGGATTCGAGACGGGCTACTGGAGCATAGGTTTCACCAAAATCAATGCCTTCGATTTGGGTGTACCCTTGTGCTACCAGTCTAGCCTTATTTCTTACCACAATACCATCTTCATCTTGCTTGTTGCGAAATATCCACTTAGTGCCAATAATATTGTGCTTCGTGGGATCAGGCCTGTCAACTAGTGACCAAACTTTGTTTCTCTCAAACTGGTGAAGTTCTTCCATCATAGCCAATAACCAGTCTAGATCCTTCATGGCTTCATCAAATTTTTAAGGCTCTAGCATGGAAACAAAAGAAAAACTTCCACAGAAGTTAGCCAAACGAGTACGAGATCGAGTAGTGGGACGACCTAGTTGACGAATGTCTTCGAGGATCGAATCAACATCAACTCTTCTTCGAACCCGTGATAAAGTAGAATCGTTTGCTTCAGGCTCAGCTTCTGCTTCAGGATCTGCTTCAGCTTCAGGATCTGCTTCACCTTCAGCTTCAGCATTTCCTTTAGGATCAGCATTTTCTTCGTTCCCTTTCTATTCTTCGACCTATTCATCATTAGCTTTAGGATGTTGATCTCCAGCGCCCCGGTCTAGGTGTGGGAACATTGGATCATCATCATCCCTATTAGCTTGACGAGGATTTGCTTCAACAGGGCGAATCTCTTCAATAGCCATGGACCTGATCACTTCATCAAGTGGAGGTTCATCTAGATCATGCGGAAAATGCTCCTTTTGAGAGCCATTAGTTTCATCAAACCTCACATTTACAATTTCCATATCTTTCCCAAAGTGAGAGTTATACACTCTGTAAGTGTGAGAATTTGAGCCATAACCTAAAAGAAAACCTTCATGTGCCTTATGGGAAAATTTGGAGCTATGATTCATATCTCTAATGAAGCAAGGAACACCAAATACCCTAAGATACGAAACATTTGGCTTGTTACCAGTGATAAGCTCATGTGAAGTTTTCTTCAGAAATTTGTGAAGATAAACCTTGTTGATGATATGACATGATGTGTTAATTGCTTCAGCCCAGAACCTGATAGGAGTCTTGTATTCAGCAAACATAGTTCTGGCCATTTCAATAAGAGTTCTATTCTTCCTTTCAACTACACCATTCTATTGAGGTGTATAAGCAACAGAGAACTCATGAGTAAAGCCACGATCATCAAGAAATTCTTCAATATGAGTATTTTTTAATTTAGTTCCATTATCACTTTGGATATGCTTCAGAGATAATTCATATTCGGTTTGATCTCTCTTAGAGAATGGCTTGAAGATTTCAACAACTTTGCTCTCAACATCCAGAAATAAAACCCAAGTATAACGAGAAAAGTCATCAACAATAAAAAGACCATATTTGTTTCCTGCCAGACTTGGATAATTTTGAGGACCGAAAAGATCCATATGAAGCAATTCAAGAGGACGAGTGGTAGTCATGATAGTCTTCGCTGAATGATGTTTCTTCGTAATTTTACCAGCTTCACAAGCACTGCAGAGACGATCCTTATCGAATTTTACTTCGCTAAGGCCAATAACATGTTTCTTCTTCACTAGATTTTGAAGATTTCTCATCCCTGCATGACCAAGTCTTCGATGCCATAACCAACCGGATGAAGCTTTTGCCATTAGGCATGTGGATACGGCAGGGCCCGAAGAAAAATCAACAATGTATAAATCTCCTTTTCGGTAACCCTCGAAGACAAACGTATAGTCATCCTGTGAAAAGACAACACAGCGCGAAGCAGAAAACAGAACAAGCATACCCATATCGCATAACTTCGAAATAGACATAAGATTATAACCAAGAGATTGGACTAGCATAACCTTGTCAATGTGCTTATCTTTTGATATGGCAACCTTACCCAAACCTAAAACTTTACCCTTGTTGTTATCACCGAAGGTAATGTACTTCTGAGAAGATTGAGATAGTTTTTCTTCGGTGAATAACTCCTTGTCTCCGGTCATATGATTTGTGCAACCACTATCCATGACCCATTCGGATCCACCGGAGACATAGCCCTGCAGAAGAATTAGTTCTTCTTAACCACCCACAAACGAGCAGGTGACTGAGAAGAGGTGGAAGCACTTGTTGAAGCAATATTAAAACGAACATGGTTATATTGCCTAGGGGGACCATCAAGTACACCATAAATGTAAGTCCTCTGCGAAGGGTTAGGATATGAATGAGCATATGCAATCTTATTATGGTTATCATGAGGATGATAAGTATAACGACCAGTGCGATAGTATTCCTTTTGAGGAACATTTGATTCCGGCACCAGTGAATCATTTCTCTCCTCTAGAGAATAGAAATGATTCGGTGGTACCGAAGACTTTCCATGCATAGTATGGTTAGCAGGCAATTTTTCCACAAGTGCTTTCCGCACCCATATCTGCCTCTTGTAGAAGCCATTCTTAGGAGGAGTACGAACATACTCAGCCGTAACCTTTCCTTGTTCATCTTTAGTGAGCTTGTAGTCTGAATCAAGTGATTCATCTACAATAGCTTTATTCATTTTGCAGTCAAAACCTGAAAGGTTAGCTATATCAATGGGTTTCTCCTTCGCTAGGACCCAAACAGTCTTAGGATACTGCTCAGGTTCCTAATAGGTGCCATCAGGGTTTAGCTTCCTCTCAAAACCAACACCCTCATTCCTGGGATTCCTGTGAAGGAGATCCTTCCTCAGGATGTCACAAAGGTACTGGTGACCTTGCACACTTTTGAACATGCCTGCTTCAAATAAGTTTTTCAACCTGAGGAGTTCCTCGGTAACAGCAGGATTTTCCTCATTCGAGGCATTAGTATCATCAATAATAATAGGAGCTTTGCCTTTGGAATCAGTTTTTCTTCGTTCCAGACAAGTTAAGCAAGGTGAATCAGTTTTATGATTTGATTCAGAACCTTGTTGAGCCATGAGAGAGAGGTTGACATTTTCCAACTCTTCATGAGCCTCTTTCAGTCTTTCGAGAGCCATTTTCCTCTGAAGAAATTCATAGGTGAGCTTCTCATAATCAACTTAAAGAAGATCATGCCGAGAGGATAATTCTTCAAACTTCTCCTTCAGAGCAACATGCTCATTAGTTAAAGTTTGACTTTTCTCTATCTCATCGATCAACAGAGTTTCTGATTTCTTAATGGTTTTGCTTAGCGAATCAAGTTCATCTTGTTGGATTGAAGCAATTTTAGCAAGTTTAGCATAGCTTATCTTCGAATCACTGTCATATGAGGAACAATCAGAAGTATCATAGGTAACTTTGGATGAACATACCTTTGCTTTGGCCATAAAGCAATATGCAGGAGTTTCATCCTCACTGCTGTTGTTGGTGAAGAATGAGCTCGAAGCTTTGGCTGAAGCATCTGCCGAAGCGAATGCCAAACCAGCAACACCATCTGATTCGGACCCAGACCCATACCTTGAGCCTGATTCAGCTTCGGACCCAGAGGCTTCATCTTCAGAGTTCATTTCCTTTCCCAGATAGGCCTTGGCACGGTGAGAATTGCTTCGACGAGACGAGTGAGTCTTCGACGAAGAACCCTCACGCTTCTTATGATACTTCTTCTTGTCATCATCAGAATCTTTCTTCTTTTCTATTCATGAACTGGAATCATGTCTCTTGGACTCATAGCTTCTGGAGGATCTGTGGGACTTGGTTGAAGAGTCTCTGATTGAATGCTTCGATTTGTTTTCAGCTTCCCACAGAGGACAATCAGCAATGTAATGACCTGGTTTCTTGAACTTGTAGCAGCAGTTGTCCTTCAATGGAGAGCTTCTTGAGGATGAACGGTGAGATGAGTGACTTGAGTTCCTTTAAGAGTAACTCTTCTTGGGTGAAGAAAAACCTTTTCTTTGGAAGCGGTTGAAGCGTCTTATGATCAATGCTAAGTCCTTCCCAATGCTTGCAGGATCATCAGATTCGACACTTGAAGCAGAACTAACTTTGGGTGAAGAATGATGCGAAGCTTTTGCTTTCAGAGCATGTGATCTTCTTCGAGAGCCATTAATGTCATGTTTCTCATCTTCTTCCATTTCAAGAGTATTGAGTCTCTCAAGAATATCAGCGGCAACAAGATTTATGAAATCAGTTCTTTCCTTGATCATCGGCACAATGTGATCAAAAGAATCATCCAATGAGCGAAGCAAAGTTCTTACAACAGAGTGAGGAGTAATGTCATCAGCACCGAGGGAAATCAGCTCATTTGCAAGAGCAGTGAGTCTGTTGTAAATGGAGTTGACTTTTTCGCCCTCGTTTCTCTTGAATCGATAGAATTTGCTTCGTAGAGTGTCAATTCTGGCATCTTTCTGAGTGGATACACCTTCTCCAATCTTTTCCAGATAGTCCTAGACACCGTTGGCAGATGGGATATTCTTCACTTCATGATACTTCTCTGGAGTCAAATGACTGGTGATGAATACCCAGACTTCAGAATCAAGATCAATCAATTTTGCTTCAGCAGGAGTAATGGCATTCACATCCGCGACTGTGACTCCATTTAAGACAACTTGCCAGGCAGCTGAATTGATAGCTATGATATTTCTCTTCATTTTGTCCTTCCAGTACGGGTAGTCCTTCCCATTGAAAACAGGAATAGGTTCGCCGGAGCGAATAGCTGCGAAAGACATATTTGAAGGCACTCCAGGAGGTTAATCCAAAACACACAGAGTGTAGGGAGTGACTAGCTCTGATACCAATTGAAAGTCCAAGTATGTGATCAGAGGGGGAGGGGGTGAATGATCACTTCAAATTTTCGCATGAAACTCTGAAGTGAAGCACAACTTAGCAGCAAAATTAATTCAACAGAAAGGTAGACAGTGAAGCAGAACTAGAGTGAAGCACAACATAGTGAATCAAAAGCATCGAATCAGTTGCATTGAATCAAATCACAGAAGCAATTGCAATACTGAATGTAAGTGCGGAATGTAAAATGAACTCTTGACTCGGCGATGTTTGGTCGACCAGTTCACACTCTGCAAAGTGCTACGTCTGGTTGGAGGGACTTGTGATTAAACACAGGAGCTAACCGACCTTCGTCCGTTTCTCCACTGCACCAATCTCCTTGAGCTTGGCCAGTTCTTCACTCGTGGTTGATTATTGAGGAAATCACCGAAACCTTTGACAGACTGGACTTCGAGGCGACAATTACTCTTCGCTCTCTGAAGAACAACTCTCTAATCGTCTAGGAGAATTGCAGTTCTCCAAGATAACAAGGCTAGCAAACTTCTTCCTAAGTCATAGTGAATCAACTTAGATCAATAGGACTTATGCTTCGGTGGATGGGTTTTTGTTTTGCTTCGGTGGGGTGCTCTCTCTCTTAACTGTCAGAGAATAATCTTGGAGCACCACCGACCAATGAGGGCGGGGGTGGCCTATTTATAGGTGGCGATCCCTAGGTGCGAAATGACTGAAGTGACCCGATGCGACAGCTTGACACCTGTCCGCAACGGTCGGATTTCTATTCATTGCGCAACTTTACTTGCGGAACAAGTAAAGCTGACTCACGGACTTGGTTAAGCTTCAGGAGCCGAAAGAACATAGTGTTCGCTGGTGAAGCATTACCTAGTGCACATGAGATTTCTCATCTCTAGCTTCTCACTGGTTTGGATGCGATCTGAGTCTTTTCACCAAAACCTTCGGAGTACATTTACTAAACCCCTCTTGATAGTACGGTTTTTCCTACGACTCAAAGAAGTGAAAAATAAATACACAAAAACTACTAAGTCTTGCGCCATCTTGATCATCTCCTTCGATGAGACGTGCTTCGGGAATCCTTATCTTTTTGGGGGGTCGACATCCGTGATGATCTTCGCTCCAGAGCATATGCTTCAGAGAATGTGTAAATCTTCCTTGAAGCTTTAGCACCAACCTATAACTTCAGGAACCTAACCATCTGTTTTATACTAGAAAACTTGTTAGTTCCTCTATTGTTTTGTCCAACAATATCCAAAACTCATGGGGGCAAAACTTTGCTCTTACAAGGATGCATCTTGATTTTTGATTTCCAAAAACAATGCCTTGATCTATTTCCAAAAAAAGAGGCACACCCCACCTTGCTTGAAAAACACATGTTCGTACATCGTATCGTCAACATCCCTCACCCCATCGGCCGATCCCACCTCCGCATGTCGGCATTCCATCAAATCCTCGCCTCCACCAATTTTATCTTTCAAACCGGTATTCCACGTAACTCGTTTATGCTTTCCCCATTTTCATACTGATGAGATGAACATATCTCACATCTTCCCACCCGAGAGATCCAACCCTTCCGTTAATGGCGTATTGACGTACCTAGATGGTTACCGCCGTTGACGGCTCCTCCCTCTCCCTCGATCCTGCTCGCAATAAGTCAGCTGTTGCGGTGACCTTCACTGTAATAGGCCAGAACCTCAATAGGAATGATAAACTACTCATATCAATAAGGTGCACCTTTTTTTCGAAAGCCCATCAGGAAAGAACTATCAGGTTAAGCGTGCTAGGCTTGAAGTAGTCTTGGGATGGGTGACCGACCGGGAAGTTGATCCCGAGCGCGCACGAGTGAGGAAGAATTATGCATAAAAGACTAGTATTGGTATGTGAGGACAATTTGGATCCCACGACCACTCCTCCTCCAAGCCCCTCCCCAACAATAAATCATAAGACAGGTCAAAATTGAGGGGGTACCCCATCGACCATGGAACGGATCTTCCTCGTCGGTGCGTTGGGGTGGCGGTGTGGCGGTGTACTGAGGACGTGTGTGGCTGGCGGGCTGAGGTCATTGATATTCAAATTTAATTTGTGAGGTAAACCCATCTAAAATTTCTGATTTAGATTTACATTTTTTTCCTATGGATTTCAGGATTGGAGGGAAGCTTCACAGGGGGATTATGATGAGGTTATCGTGACTATTTTTACGTAGTTTGCTTCAGAGAACTCACACCGATTTCTTTCAATTTGTGTGTATGTGTAGATATTCAACATATTCATCTTGATCATGCCGCAACGATAGTGACACTGGCTCCCTCATATAGTTCTCTATCTTCTTTTATGATATCTCCAGTTTAGTATGCTTAAAAGAGTAATTATTTTTACAAGGTGGTGCACATCTTTTCTTTCAATATGCACTTTGGTAATTATATACTTTTTCCATTATTGAAAGTGATTTGTTGATGGTGTAGGAGATCAATAAAAAAATATTTTCACATCAAGGGATGGACCGTGTTCTCCTTATGGAGCATAATTTATTATGTGAGGCATTTTCCATTCCAACAATTTATCCACGGTAGGTTTTTTCTTCCAGTAAACTGATTCGCAAACAATTATATGTAATAGCCCTTTATTCAACAATAAATGGCGTCAGCTTGGTGGCAAGGCGTGCTTGGCATGAACTGAGAGCCAGTGTGGTGGAGCCGCATAGAACACCTACAAGCGATAACAACGCACCACTCTGTAAGTTATTTTGGAGCATATGCATTTTTTATTGATTATCTACATGGATGTTAGAATAAAATTGTTACCTCTTACTCTTGTTTTGTTTCCTCGACTTTCCTTTTCTCGTATGCAAAGAGAGAAACTATTTATATTAGATCCACAGATTGGAAGATAGATGTCTACCTAGGGAAAGGAGGCATTTCGATCACAGCATGGTATTGTGCACTAGAGATGAGACATGTCAAGTAATTGAAGGGTTCCGGTGTTAGGGACATAGATGTTTTGTAGAGAAGATTTAGATGTGAGTATTATATCCATTATTTACTTAGTTGAACATTTTTTCAATGAAAAATCTATGAAACTTGTACATGTATTGTGGTCAAAATATGTAAAGTAAAATTAATATTCCTTTGATCACATATCATTTGATCAATTTTATATATTTATCATTCCGTGGAACCGCATGAGTGTTTAGCTAGTTGTGGTAAATCGAGACTGTAGCTGATTTTTTTAAAACATTTTCCCAAAAAAATGAATATTATTTGAAAACAATAATGTTTTTTAAATATCCAAATAACATTTGAATATTATGATTTTTTAGCTTTTCAACATCTTTTGGAAAATTTAAACATTTTTTCAAGCGCAAACTAGTTTAGATTTTTTTTATTTAATGTAAATATATATATATATATATGTATTTGATAAAAAATTCATCGTATATTAAACATTGTTCAATGCATATGAAAAAAATGTTCATCATACATTAAAGAGAAACCCAGTGTGTATCTTAAAGAAGATTAACATATAATAGAAATAGTTCTATGTGTATTTGATAATTTGTTTCGCCAAAAATTAGAAAAGATGTTCACCCTATATTAGAAAATCTACACAAAAAGGAAAATGTAAAAAATGTAAATAGAAAATTTGATAGCATTGATAAAACGTTTGTGACACATACACGCAAAGAAATTTAAGAAAAAATATCCGAAAAAAGAACACCTGAAAAGGAAACAGTAAAAACAACTCTTGATAGCATTGATAAAACGTTTGTGACATTTGCAAAACGTTCATGACATGGATTTTCTTCACACTTTTACAAATAGTGTTCGTGACCCTATAAAATATTTTTTGCATTTCTTTTTAATTTTTTATACGATTTGATTTTTTTAATGTGTATTTGAACAATGTTTAACATGTATTCTAAAAATATTCAAAAACATGTATGTGAAAGAAATATTAATAATGCATTGAAAAATTATTATTGTATATTAAAATAATGTTTTAGGTGTACTAAAAATTGACCAGTGTGTGAAAAAAGCACACATTCAAACATGCACTTAATAATTTTAATCATATAGGGAGACTAAGGCATAGCCTAGTAGTAGGAAGGGGCTGATGTCTTTCCACCCACCCAGGTTCAAGACACGGTACTTGCAATTTGAGTTTGTTGCACCTATTAACTGTAGGGGATTCACTTACAGTCTTTCTATCAAAAAAAATTAATCATATAGCTAAAAATGTATCCAAATAATGTACATGTATGAAAATGCACACATCCAAACATATAAGAAAATTATGTTTTAGATGTATCCAAATTATGTACATGTATGAAAAACAATATACACCAACACATATATTTGAAATAAAATGTTAAATAAAGTATGTAATAAAATTGTTAAATGTGTATATAAAATACTTTTTTATGCATAAGAAAAAAAACGTGTGAAAAACTAGAAATATATAAATTATGAAAAATGATTTTTAAACAAATAAAATGAAACAAATTATGAAAAAGAAGGAATACAAAAAAACTAGAAAATCCAAAAAGGTGATAAATAAACAAACAAAGAAAATGAAAACTAATAAAAATATAAAACTGTAAGGAAAGCAAAGAAAATCGTGGAAAATCAAAGGTATAAATAAAATTAATTAAAACCCAAATAAATCCATGCAATACAAAGGAAATAGGGAAGACGATGGCATAATAAAGGGTCGGCCCAATAGAGCGACTCATAGATGCCAGATGGAAACCCGCCTGTGTATATAGCTCTGGTGCACTATGTAATCGAAATTACTAATTAAGGAGTACTCTTTTCAATGAATATCCCATACTCTTCCGCGCTTGAGAAGTGATGCACTGTACGCGGGCCACTTGTCGCACTCTGATTCTACTTTTTTTCATTTTGTTTTGGAGGCATGAGGTGTGCCTCTCGCGAAGTTGATTTGTGCCTTGGTCGTGCCTCTTTTTAGAAGCACTTGTCGTGCCTCTTTTTTAGAGGCACACTGTGTGCCTCTCGCGAAAGAAAATTCGTTCCTTCCGTGGAGGCATGGCCGTGTCTCTTTTTTAGAGGCACGCGGTGTGCCTCTCGTGGAGGCATGTCCGTGCCTCTTTTTAGAATCACGCGATATGCCTATCGTGGAAGTAGTTTCGTGCCTCCACGAGATGCACGACCGTGCCTCTCTTTTTTTAAGTAAAATAAAATTTTGGTCTTTTCTTCACCAAAATGTAAGGGAAAATGCACAAACATCGAGAAAGAGGAAAAGAAACAACAAGATCAATTTCAAACATCGAAAATGGGTACACAAATATAAAAAATAAAACCTCAAGAAAAACACCAGGACACGACATGTGGCGCGCTCCTCGGGTGATCGTTAGTTAGGCTCCGAATGAATACTCTCTAATTAGTTACTCTCCTTTGTAACCCTATTACCCGAGACATCCTATAGGAGGCTCGCAAGCTATAAATAGTTGTGCCTTTGCACATGTGTGTCCTGAATATGCCGACCCTGTTTGGATGCAGCGAATCATTATAGTCCTAGACACATTGGGGCAAATCCGGAACTGTAACGAACTGGCAAAAAATGAATATTATTTGAAAACAAGACAATATTTTAAAATATCTAAATAACTTCTGAATACCGTGAATTTTTTTAACGTTTCAATATATTTTGAAAACTTTGAACATTTTGTAAAGTGAAAGCTAGTATATATTTTTAAAATAAAAAATAAATATGCGTTTGATAAATAGTTCACCGTGTATTAAAAATTGTTCAATGCATATGACAAAAAATGTTCAGCATATATTAAAGAAAAACCAGTGTGTATCTAAAAGATGATTATCGTATACTAAAATAGTTCTCTGTGTATTTGAGAATTTGTTTGTTTTTGAGAAACCGAAAACAACATAAGAACCAGGCAGGCCCACTTCCAGAGCGGCCGAGAAACCGAAAGAAAAACGAACGCTATGCTCGTGTCTAATAAATTGGAAGGCCCAGAAAGTCACACCCCTGCGCGAATCTTCCGGCTTCCTCCGCCCCCTACCGCGAACACGCCAAGGCCCTAAACCCCAGCGCCGGCCGTCGCTCGCCGCCATGGCCGACTCCGCCGACCAGCCCCAGCACGGAGAACGCCCCCCGCACAGCACGCCCGGCGGATCCCGGCGCATCTACGCCCCGTACCAGCACGAGGGCCTCAACCTCTCCTCGATCCGCGCGATCTACGACCTGCCGACCTCGCCGGAGGCCCTCTTCCCGGAGGAGGGCCGCACCTGGGGCAGGGACCTCACGCTCTACGCAGGCGGCGGGTACCTCGCCGGCGCCACGGCGGGGGCCGCCGTGGGGCTCAGGCGCGCGGCGGCGGAGGCGGAGCGCGGCGAGTCGTTCAAGCTGCGCACCAGCCGCGTGCTCAACCAGTGCGGCTCCGTGGGGCGCGGGTACGGCAACCAGGCCGCCTTGATCGGGCTGCTCTTCGCGGGGACCGAGGGCACCGTGGCCAGTCTTCGCGACGCCGACGACTGGCGCAACACCGTCGCCGCAGGGTTTGGGACCGGTCTTCTTTACCGTGCGCCTTCTGGCCTGCGACCCGCCGTCGTTGGTTCCGTTGTCGGGGGGCTCATGGCCGCTGCCGCCGTCGCCGGGAACCTGGCGCTCTAGAGATACAATCATACCCCGCCCTTCTAAATTGGAGCACTCGTTAGTAAGTTTCGATCTACTGGGTTGGTGGAGTTAGCACTTAGCAGCAGTGGTTTTTAGGTGAATGAAGATCTTATTAGTAGTTAAATGTATGGGTGTTATCAATATTAACAAGCTTTGTTGGTGATGGTTATAGCACTGGAGGGTACTCTGTCGAATTAGTTCAACTTGGAATCACTGGAAGTCATTGCCTTTTGTCTGAATTTTCAGAATCAAGACTGTTATGTTGATTGCCGATGCTGTGTGTAGCCTATGGATTACTGCAATGTGGCATATGTGATGCAAAATTATGTCATGTTTTTCTTTGTTTGGTATCTCCATATGATGCATTTTGGTTCCCACTGGAAGTGGTTGATTATCGTGTGACTGCTTGGTTATATTGGTTTTGCAAGTAGCTGTATGTGCAGTGTTGTTTGCATTGAGTTACCTGTCCAATTGATTAGTATGTGCAGTATGACATTGAGTTTGATCCTCGTGTTACTCCTCTTTGTGTGGATCATCTGTCCAAATATCGGCTGTTCTATCCAATTTTACTCTAGTTGCATTGCATTATGCCTTCAGTGGCCAAGGCAAGAAATACTGGGTCGTGCAAGATTCGGATATTAGGTCAATTGTAAAATGTGTATATTTATTAAGAATGACTATAAGTTGTTGCCTCTTGTTTGTAGCATCAGACTCAAGGTCAAGGTTGTTATGGTGATATTATACATGTATATTATGGGTTAATGGGATGTAGTATATGAATGCATAATAATGTATTTGTCCTACCTGTGATGTAAAGCATTTTATTACTGTATTGGTATGTAAAGCCAAAGGTCTCTATTCTGTATTGCTTTTGCAAGTGATGCTCTGTGATGTTATTACTTGTTGTGTTGATAAGTTGTCTGAACAGGAACTGTTTGTAGCAATGATACCGAACCAAATTTAGTCTTGATCTGGCACCAGTGGCAATCTCAAAGTTTTTGCCGGGGCATGAATATGTAGTTTGCATTATTGGTGTCAGTTAGATCCAGTGCCTTTACAATTTTACAGCGATGGATGTTAATGTGATAGTAGGATATGGTGTCTGAAAAGTAAATCAGAGCAAAACTTTTAACTTATCAAGGGAATTTTACAAATTCTCCAAAGTATTCAGTTAGGCTTGATTTTCTCATGGCAGAAGTGACATTGTTAGAAGTTCGAGTTCAATAGTTCTGGATGTAGACGTTAGGCTTGATTTTCTCATGGCAGAAGTGACATTGTTAAGCATCTCAATTGCGGATGTGATTATTGTTAGTTACTATCTGGTGTTAGGTTTATCATATCCTGGCTTTCTGGGCCATGCAGGAGATTTAATTGCCTTGAGAACCTTTGGCACCCTTTCAGACCTCATCAGAACAGGCATTGGCGTTTGAAAATCGTGTATATAAATCTGACATCTTTGGATCTCATTCAATCCTGTCTACAAAAGGACAAGCATTTCAGCTGCTGCCCTTTGTTCATGTGCTTCTGTACGATATTATTATGATTTTTTTTGAACAATATGTTATTATGATTATTATCCCAGAGGCCAGAACTACAACATTATTAATTTATAATATGGTTCAACGAAAATAGCAGGTGCGCATGTTCTTCTGTATATTCTACTGTCTCTTGACTAATTTACATTCTTATGATCTGGTCTCAAGAAAATATGCATTGATTGTTTTTGCCTTTTTACAGCGAACTCAGTTATTGTGCATCCATGCACTTCTTGGTTGAGATAACAAACAAGTTGTTGGGGAACCTTGATGATACAATTAGCGCCGCATGAACGAATGATCTTGTTCTCCTTTTGCACTAAAGTCTTCTATTAGCTTCTGCTAATTGTATATAAAATCTAAGATCGACCTTAGGCACTACGAACCCTGATTGCGCCACAAATGATCTGGTTCTTTTTGGAGTACCTCTCGCACGTCACAGGTGACGATAACACAAGCAACACATGCATCAACATACTTGTCAAACCTCATTTCGTTGTGCCAAACGAAAGAAAGAAGAAGGTACCTGCAAAGACATCGTACGAACAATTAAAGTTAAGGGGATTGCTGGCTGCTGAAATCTGAGTGCTGATTCTGCAGAAAAGAAACAAAGACTGACTACTGAGAAATTGATTTAAAAAACGTCACATTGGGCTGATGAAAGTCAGTGGAAGATATATGCCTCCTCCTGGACATGTCATCGATAAAAAGAAGGATGCTGCCATGCCATTGCACACCTACCTCAGAGTACAGGCAGCTCAGGAATGGCGCCGGTGAAAGTGTTCGGATCGGCGGGGTTCACAAACGTGGCGCGGGTGCTGGTGTGCCTGGAGGAGGTCGGTGCGGACTACGACGTCGTGGACATCGACTTCCAGGGCAAGGAACACAAGAAACCCGACCACCTCGCCCGAAACGTAAGGCCAATATTTTTGATTCCGTAGTAGTTTTGGAAGCTCTTCAATTCATCTAACCTTGATGATTGATCTATGTTTGTGTATTCTCTTGCAGCCATTTGGTGAAATCCCAGCTTTTCAAGATGGAGACCTCGTGCTCTTTGGTAAAACATCATATTGTCGTGTAACATTTCAGCTGCATTTAACTTTGTGTTTAATCATCTGAATCTTTGAATTTATCATAGCATGTGTTTAATTATCTGAATCTTTGAATTTTGTACCGATACCTGTTTCATTTTCAGAGTCCGGTGCCATCGCAAGGTACATACTCCGCAAATACAGGACGGATGAACTCGACATGCTAAGGGAAAGCAACCTTCAAGAAGCAGCAATGGTGGACGTTTGGACCGAGGTCGAGGCGCAGCAGTATACCAAGGCGCTCGTGCCGATCGTCATGGAGTGCATCATATATCCCACGGCCTAGGGCAGAGCCACCAACCAGAAGGTCGTGGACGAGAACCTGGAGAAGCTGAAGGAGGTGCTTGAGGTCTACGAAGGCCGTCTGTCGAAGCACCAGTACCTGGCTGGGAACTTCATCAGCCTCGCGGATCTCAACCATTTTCCTTTCACCTGTCGCTTCATGGAGACCCCGTATGCGTCTATGTTCGAGTCCTTCCCTTCCGTGAAAGCGTGGTGGGAAACCCTCATGCTGAGGCCTTCCATGAAGAAGCTCAGCGCCAACCTGCAGAAAAAGGTTTAATCAACATAGGATCGGGCACCGGAATCTGCTTGAGGCTGCCCGTAATGGTGGTATCATAGGTAGTATCATGCATGTCAAATAAGCAAATTTGATGAAGTGACATGCAATTTAATGAAGAAAGAGAGGATGTGGTATCATATTATGATACCGTATTATATTAAATATAGTACTAATATGTGTCTTGCATGTCAATAAATACTACTCCCTCCGATCCATAATAAGTGTCGCTCATCTAGTACAAAGTTTGTACTCCTTCCGATCCATATTAATGTACTTAAGTTTGTCTAGATACACATGCATCTAGTCTAAATACTTAACTAGATACATACGAATCTAGACAAAGTTGAGTACATTAATATGGGTCGGAGGTAGTACTAGCTTAGTACAAAATGAGCGACACTTATTATGGATCGGAGGGAGTACTTCTTATGATAATACCTCCGTCACAGTTTAGAAGGCCTACGCGTATCTCTAGGTTGTCAATTTAACCAACATAACATAAGATAAATATTGTAAAAACTATATCATTAGAAACTTCAAATGTTATATTTTCATATGGTATAATTTTTTATGTTAGACTAGCCATAGTGGGGAGTAACTTCGACTAGTAACATCGCGTTGTTACTAGTCTATATTACTACCTTTATAGTGGGGAGTAACATAGATGTGGTGTCATGCAACGTTTCATTTATTGTGTTGTAGACTCATATTATATTGGTATGTGTGATGTTATTCAAAGAGCAAGTAACTACCTAAGTTACCACATCCCTCTCTTTCCTCATTAACTACTTGCCACATCATCTATTTTGCATAGATAAGTGTGATGTTACTAGTGATGTTACTCCCACTATGGGTAGTCTTATAAATCTTATGTTATGTTGATTAAATTGGTGATCTAAGGCGTAGACATTATAAACTGTGATGAAGGTAGTACTACTATATGATACTATGCATTACAGATATAGTATCATAAATTAGTATCATATACATGATACTAACTTATTATACTACCCATTACGACCAGCCTAATTTGCTAGTCTAGCTGCTGATGGTGGGATGGTGTAACCATGATTGAGTAATAAATGTTACATATGAAAGTTTTAAATGGTTTTCTACATGGTCTGCCCAGTGAATTAGGGTTAGAGATCACCTTCAGATCCTCGTAGTATTTTCTTGAGAAATGCAAGATTAGTTGTAGTTGTACATCTTCCTTCTCAGCAAACGAGCAAAGATTGAAAGGTCATGTATACGAAACGAGACCATGCCAGTTTGTGCATAGTAGTCGGCGATTGTCCTCATCGCCACCCTACCCCCCTTCTCAGCACGCAACCCCCCTGTGGCGGCAGACGATAACTTGCTCCGGATCCCGATCACGCGATGGTGAACCTATCGCATCACCTCTCACATGTAAACGACTACTATCTCCTCTTGAATTCTACTTTCGGTATCATGATAGTATCACAATTAAGGCTGGTAAATTGATCACGTCTAGTGGTTTAAGATTAGTGGATGACTCGTTGAGAGTATGTAATTATTGTAGGATTTAGTTTGTGTTCGGTGGTAGATTTTACATGGCATGTTTATTCACAACTTTTTAAGAATTTGTGGATGATTGGGCAATTTTTTAGGATTTTATTTGAGCTATGAGGAATTGAGGATATACTTAGTTAGAGTTGTCGAAGGATTGGTGGACGGCAGGATTATCACGGCTTTTTATGGATTTCTGGACGTTTGGGCTGTTATTTTAGGTTTAGTTTGGAGTTACTTAGGATATTAGGATATACTTAGCTAGAGTAATTGAAGGATTGGTGGATGATTGGATTATAACGGCTTTTTAAGGAATGTGAACGATTGGAGAGTTAATTTGGATTTAGTTTGTAGTTATTTTGGATTACTATATGATCTGAACTATTAGGATATACTCTGTACTTAGTTAGAGCTGTTGACGGATTGATGGATGATTAGATTATCACAGTTGTTTAAAGATTTGTGAACGATTGGAAAGTTATTTTGGATTTAGTTTGGAGTTATTTTGGATTTCGATATGATTTGAACTATTAGGATATACTCTGTACTTAGTTAGAAATGTTTAAGGATTAGTGGATGATTGGATTATCACAACTTTTGAAGAATTTGTGGATAATTAAAGAGTTATGAAGGATTTAGTTTGGAGTTATTTATGTTTTAATTTGACCTATTATGATATACTTAGTTACATCTGTTGAAGGATTGGTGATGGTTGTATTATCACGGCTTTTGAATGATTTATGGACGATTGGAGAGTTGTTAAGGACTTAGTTTGGAGTCATTTAAGATTTCTATTTGACTTATTAGGATATACTTAGTTACAATTGTTGAAGGATTGGTGTATGGTCGGATTATCACAACTTTTGAAGGATTTATGGATTATTGGAGAGTTATGAAGAATTTAGTTTGGAGTTATTTAGGATTTTTATCTTACCGTTGAGCATATAATTCGTTGGAGATGTTGAAGGACTGGTGGATGATTAGATTATGCGTGATTGTAGTTAGGTAAATGGCTCTAAATTGAAAAACAATTTAAATTAGTTAAGGAGAATGGTGCATGATTATTTTGTATGATATCCATATGTAACATGGTATGCATGCTTTCGTTGACTGGACAATAAAGGCTAAAATGCATGGACGATGTAGACATGGATGGCAATGAAAAGAATGATAGAGGCATGAATGGTGTAGGCATGGACGGCAAGGGAACGTATGATAAATGCATGGATGATGTAAACATCGCCAACAAGGGAATAGATGATGTAGGCATGGTTGACAAATGAATGAATGATAAAAACATGGATATTACATACAAAGATATAGACCTAAATGAGTATATGGAATTCTTAGACACCGTGAAGAAAACTTTCAGGAGTGAGAATGAAGCCTACAGTTTCTATCTAGAGTATGCGAGAAGAAAAGGTTTTGGGGTTAGAAATGATTATCTAAAGTATAGGTGTTCAAAAAATATGAATACCGACGAACATACAATTGCTGCAAACAAGGATTTCGGGTTGCTAAGCACTTTGCCATAGTTGTAACAAAAAAAACACCAAGGGGTCAATTTCATTACAGAATCACTAGGAAATTAGTGTCAAATGCGTGTTCAATTCCATAGTACTACTCCAATTTCTATCTATTTCACAATCCTTCATACTATTCACAGTTTCTAACTCCATCATATTAACTTCAACACCAAATTCAAAAGCTTTACTGAATGTGAGCAGGAATGGGGAAAGAGGCAGCAACTCACCTCGTGCGCTGGGATTGGGAGGGCGGTGGCCACTGGGATGAAGGACAACCTCTGTTCCCGTTCTTCGGGGAAGAGAGGTGCGAGAGGGGATGAGTTCCATGCCCTCCTTCATAGCCCCATCCATAATAATTGGTTGGTCAATCTTCTCAGATCCAGCACTCCCATTTGAACTATCCCCAACTTCTCATCTAACTGGGTCAGATATGCTAGAGATGTGAGCTAGAGGACGCAAACGTTCACACGGGGAATGAGGAAAGAGATAGCGGCTCACCTTGTGCGCCCGTACTGGGAGGGCGACGGCCGTTGGAAGGATGGATCCGTTCTTGTTCTTCAGGGAAGAGAGATGTGATAGGGGATCGGGGAGAAGCGGCATGCGACCATACACATCTACGGGATCACCAGAGATTTCGCATGCAAGCATCCGTATAGTAGCAGTGCACTTTTGATAAGAACAAAAACCAACATTTCCAAGAGCTTCTTTTTTGCGTCTAAAGTAGTCATCATATGCTACCACTCCCTCTCGAATGCAGTTGGACACATGCCTAGTCATCCTAAACCGACGGCAAAAATACTTAGCTTTAAAAAATGACCGTGGGCACTGATTGGTAATCATCATAGAGAAGCATGTCGCCAGTCTTCCGATTGCGATTCAACCCGGATTCATGGCATGGAGTTGACCCTCTAAACCTCGTCTGCAGCCTAGCAATGTGGTCGTTAATGATCAAAGTAGCTACCATGAAATCTTCATCGTCTGATAAATCATTCTAGGAACAAATGAAACTCTCTAAAAAGACCTCATCTCCACTATCCATGGTACCTTGTGGGCAAAGTGTCCAGCACCTTGCGGGCGCGACGACGCATGACTAGCGAGGCGCGTAGGAGCGAAGGTGTGGCATCTAAGGTCGCGAAGCAAGGTGGTGGCGCCTCGTCTACGGCCACTCGAGACCGTTGGCGACGAGGGATTCTGGCGCAGGGAGTGGCGAGGACGTGCGCTGATTATCTCAGAATCAGCTGTGTAAGAGGGCTACATCGCCATCATATATTGTTTGGTTGTATACTGTCGGGACCCGGAATAGGCGTATGTAATTCCAGTCACGATACAATCACATGGAGAGCCGAGAGCCGTACCCACTTGTCTAAGCAGACAAGGCCAAGCACAGAACACTCTCGGAAAGCATCGAACGTGAGGGGCATCCCATCCAGGCCGGATGATCAACTGAGATGGGTCCTCATCGTCCGCTCACAAGTCTAGATGCTTATGGGTGGTGAATCCCATACTCATAGACAAGTCGCCTCAACCATGTTATCGATTGAATCCTAACTCTTACATAGACTTACTCCAGCCCGATCACTTAGTCGGGGTCTAGGGCGGGCTCTATCATACAACAAAGTGTACACGTGACAGAATCACGAGCAATCGCATCGCGATGCCCCAAGATGCGCACATCTAAGGGCCACTTGGTGTATAAAAGACCGCCAGCCAGATCACAACTAAGGTCTCGAAAACCCATACTAAGACATGCATGTTATAAACATACACGCAGCACACATGTCTAGTATGAACAACAGGTATCATCACATAACTCTACAAAGTACTTCTTTATTGACTTACACATAGAGTATACAAAGATCACATGTCTGTGATCAACATTACATCATACAATGGAAGAAAATTAGGTCTGAGTACAGACAAGTTTAACAAATGGCTTAGAGAAGCCTTGTAAACATACATTCCCTTCCACGAGGGACCAGACTGTTGTCTGGAACTATGCTAACTTAGTCAACGTCGAGCTTCGGGAAGGTGACTCCATCAGGGTCCGGGTTCTCATCTAAAACATAGAATAAGAAAACGTGAGTACAAAGTCGTACTCAGCAAGACTTACATCAGAACTATACTACTCATGCTCAAGTATCAAGGTAAAGGAGGTGGGGTTACTCACGTAGTGGGTTCAACATGCAGAAGTGCCAGTTTTGACTTGGCTAGTCCTGTGCTACGAGTACCAGACTTGAGGTAAGAAGCGTACACGAGTCCACTACATGTCTCCAAACAATACACCACTATGGTTACTTCCTCGACTTCCCCACGAGGAAGCCCACCATAGCACTCATGCTTATCTTGCGAGTTTTAGAGTATCCATTCAAGTTATCTAATGATCAAGTAGAGGTCTCCAAGTAGTCCATAACCGCGGACACGGCTATTCGAATAGTTCATTAACCCTGCCGGGGTGTACATCTTCACACGCGTGTCATCACTTATCGCCTCGTTCTTGTCACCCTTCAAGCGGATGTCGGACGTGGATGAAACCAAGGCACTACCCTCACGTCACCTTCTCTAATCCAGGAGTCGACTACCTGAGTTTGTCACCGCTCGAGAGTCCGGCCGGTTCCACGAAACGGACTCAGATAATGCAAGGGACCGAGACGTTACCTTTGACAGATGGTTTCACTGCCTCACAGGTCCACCCACATATCTATAGCTAGGTCAAATGGAAAGCCCGAATCTAGTGTGACTCCTGGACCGGATCGGGTACGTAAAGAGGCCAAACGGGGCTCCCATAAACCCTACATGTGGTCATACTCTTTGTCTTGGATCACAAAACAGGAACTCGGGGCCTAGGGCAGTGTTCAACGAGACAACCCACTGTGTACTCCTACACAGCCTCTCATCGTTCACCTTTGCTTAGGGTGGATTCACCAACACGTTAACATCAGCATCACTGTGTTCATTCCATCCCGACTCACAATCATAACATCCTCATTGTATCACTAAGCAGCAATAAGCAGTAACAGTTGCAGGGGCCACATGCTCATCATTCAACTCCTAAATCTGCTAGGATTGTGGTTTGCTTAATACGGTGGCAAAATGATAGGTCATGCATCGGAATGGGTTCAACTATGCGAAAGAACGTGTCTCGGTGATCTCCTAAACATGCATAAGAGAGACTGAGAGGGAAGTAGGATTTTATAGACATGATCAATGGGGTTTGCTTGCCTTGCTGACGAGGTTCAGTATCGAGGTCTTCAACGAAGGGGGTGGCCTCCGGTTCCGGTTCCACTTCTATTAGCAACATGACAATCATAGGATCAAAATATATTACAATGCACAATCACATGAATAAGATTGCAATGGTGATGTTCATGGTTGAAATGGGGGTACAATTCCATTTAAAAGAAGTGGAATGCAAAATCATTTGCAAATTCACTCCAAATTTGAATTCAAAAGAACTCCATATGCATGTTTGCTACTGTTCACCCTTTTTAAAATGGTCAAACATAGAAACAAAGTGCATATTCTTAATCCTTGCATTTTTCTGATATTTTTTCATATATTATTTATTAAATTTGGAGTTAATATGAATTTTCTATGATTTTTGGAAGTTTATACTGTTTTCTGGAATTTCTGAAATCTTTTAATTCATAAATGATTTACTGCATCACTGTGATGCAGGGGTGACGTCAGAGGGGGGGCTGACCTGTGGGCCACCACTGTCAGTGTCACAGGGGGTTAACCCCTCTCTGTTTAATTAACAGAGGGGTTTAGGGGGGTTGGGGGCCCACCTGTCGGTCTCTGTGGAGGTGGTTTAGGGGTGGATTAGGGGTTAAGTGCCCGGCGGCTCGGGCACGGCGGCGCTCTCGCCGGACTAGGGATTTGGCCACGGGAAGGGGAAAGAGGGGCACGGGAGGGTGTCTTGTCGTCGTCCGCATCTCGTGGTGCCAGCAGGGGGTCACGGGGAGCTTCAGGGCCACGGCTACGACGACATTTGCGGCGGCCGGAGCTGCCGTGGTGGTCGTCGTCGACAAAGAGCACGGGGGAGAGCGAGAGATGAGGGAAAACGAGCGGAAGCTCACCCCAAACGTGATGGCGCAGTCGACGGGGCCGAGGAGAGCTCGAGGACGACGAATTTGGTGATGAGGTCCACGGCGGCCGGCGAAACTCGGAGAAGACGGCGTCGGTTCTTGGGCTCCTAGCGCTCGATTGAAGGTGCAGGGCGAGGAAGTCGTCGGTGCTGAATCCCCTAGACACCAAGGTGCGACGAGGGACGGCCGTTGGCCACGTCGGGCACGGCGGCGCGCTCGAATGGCCGCAGGATCTCGAAGGGGAGGAGGAAAGAGGGCGAGCTCGAGGAGGGAGAAGGTGCGGGAGGGGGGTCTCTGGGCGTTGCGTGGCGCAAGGAGAGGCCTCGGGCTGGTCTAGGCGAGCCTCGGTGGCGTCCACGGTGCTCGGCTCGCCACCGAGTTGCTTGGATGCGAGGGGAGGAAGAAGACAACGCGAGGGGGCTGGGCTGGGCCGTGGCAGTGGAGTTGGGCCGACGCCTGTGGGCGCCAGGTAAGCTCTCCCTTTCCTGTTTATTCTTTTCTTTTTATTTCTTCTGACATTTGTTCTGTTTTGATATAAAAAAATATCAAAACATTTTATAAAATCCCCAAATCTTTTATGTGGGCTTAGGTGTCAAGCCACTAGCCACTCACAAGTTTTGGTGACTTTTGAAATTCAAACAATTTGAATTTAAATTTAAATTGGAGTTTAATTTAATTTCCAAGCCCAGTTTGAAATATTTGAAAAATCTTGGTGCATGAAGTGGGACCCACTTCACTTTACATGTGATCTTGCATATTTATAAGACTTTTCAAAAATACCATAGGAATTTTTGGAACAAAATTTTGTTTGGCCATTTATTTAAAATTCTTTAGGGCTTTTCTTTTTCCCATTTTTGAATTTCATTTGAATTTTTGCATGATGCAAAGGCACAAACAAACCCTAGCACTTACCATAGTTGGGGTTCTGACATATACCTTGTTTGATTCCTTTATCTATAAAGAAGGCGAAAACCTATTTTTTGAGACCACTAGAAAGGGCGGAAAAAAGTGATGGCGTTGAAAGACAACCTGGAGCGCGGTGAAGTGGTGACGCCAGCGATAGGCTAAGAATCGTCCAGCAGCTAGCGGGGTAAGAGAAGGCGGCGGGATCGGCGATTTCTAATTTTCTATCCGTATGCGTTGGGCGCGTTGGAGTTGCCGTTTTCGCTCAAGGATAGCACGGCTCCCGGTCGCCGCTTCGCCGTTTCACGATGCCGCGGCGCATGCAGTGCAAGGCTGGACGAGCAAAACCGTGACAGTCCCCCACCCGACGAAGCGAAAACGTGCCGGCGCCGCCGTGGGGCATCATGATCGATCACCGGCACGCGCCGGCGCGATGCGACCCCGCTAGTACGCACCACGCCGTGCCGGATTCCTTCCCGCCTCGTCCTCCTCAGCCCGTCCCGTCCATGTCCACCATCAGTCGATTAAGGGCGCGCGTGCGGGCTACAAAACCATTTGGTCCGGTGCGATGAGGCCGACAAGTTTCAGTTTCAGTCTGTGTCGTCGTCTCCACGAGCAAGAGATTCGGGCCTCTTGGGTGTGCATTCAGGCCGTTTGAAATCCTCAAACTCTTCATCGTCTCTGCCATCTTCTCCACGAATACTTGTTGAGATCGAGCCTCAGCAACCCAGTGTGTGTCAATGGGTGTGCGTTCATGTAGTAGTCTAGTGCCTTGCTTCAGCTCTGCACTACTGAGTAGTTTCAGTACATCAAAATCTGCAGGTTGATGAAAGTGGAGCGTCCAAACAGAAGAGCCAAGAACCTGCGGGGTAGTAGTAGAAAAGAAAGAAACCAACAAGTGTGTCAATGTACTGGTCCATCATGCATGATGACAGCTGAATGAAGTTTGATAAGGGCATTCAGACGGTACCTACCGTTCGGGTTTAAGTACACCCTGCAAACCCCTCAGCACACTGAGCATTCTATATGTTTGCATGCATATGTCTGATGCAGAAGCAACGGCGAGGCCCAAAATTGCAGCAGAAGCCTCTGGTGCCACAAGGCCTGCTGATTGGTTGTTTCAACACTTAACCCTCAGCATATTAACTCAAGGACAAATACTGCTAACTGTTATGATAGCTCAGCCACCATGGCTGAAGGACGGTGAGACAGATCCCCTTGCGAAGGTCATTGTTCGAACGAAGCCCATGATTTCTCAGGTTCTTGGAGTTTAGCTCGGTGTCACCTTTTCAGTGCCCTGCAAGGCCAAAACCCGGAAAGCTATGATGGGCGTTGCTGCTACTTGCTCCTGGACCCCGAGCCCAGAGCTTTACATCTTATAATGGCCAGTTCACAAAGCATGCACGCACGATACAGAATGATCGAGGGGCTTTCGTTTCGCCCCTGCCATGCAGCCAGCGTACCACTGCACTGACCAGGCTCATCATCATGGCGATTCATAATTCGTAGTACCTTGGGCTGAAATTTGATCAGTTTCACACTCTTGGGAAAAGTTGAAATGGGTTTCATCTTTCAAGAGATATCGCTTTCACTCAGTTATTTTCTAATTCGACTGGTATGCATTTTTCTAAGCTATGTACTCACAGGTCAAATTTATGCACTCTTCTGACCAGAAAACTGGTCCATGTTGACATGATAAACCCCTTTCTGTAGGTATCTGTACACCGTTCTCTCAAGTCTACGGAACCTGCACACGAGCGCTTGCTGAGTCTTTGTAAATCTTTTTCAAGTTTCTGTCTTTAATCATGTTACTGCCATTGGTTGTTCTCTTCTTTGACTCTGCTCTAATGAGGTTTTCCATGGCAAGTGAGCAGGTGTTCCTGATACCTGGTCAAATTGCCTCCATCATGTCTGCACCTTCTCCTTCGCTGTAGAGAAGGAGTGATCATGAAATTCCCCTGTTGGAGGCACGGGCTTGCATGTTCAGTAGTAGTAGGACTGTAGGAGTGATCATGGCGCTTCTTGCCGGAGCCCGACTTGCACGAAGCAGACCCTGTAGCCTGTACTACGTGCCGGAGACCGGCAAGCAAGCAAGCAGGTGCTGTAGCCTCCCAAAAAACATCACCTAAATTCTCCGGACGCTCTCTAGCATGCATGAAATGCAGTAGCAATTTTTAGGAAAAGAGAATCTCCTTTGTTCAGGGTGAGGGTATTCTCGTAGCAGCTGCAGGAGCCGTCATAGTCAGTAGTCGTAGCAAGTAGGAACAACATCATGGCATCAACACCCTTGTGAACTGCAAGAATCTCGCCTTTTGTTTGCCCCTGTTCTTTTAGGTGGCTGAAGAGAGATGGCAACAGTCGGCCGTGAGATATGACACTCTGAAAAGAGGAGCTGGATAACTTTGCCACTTATGCACGTACGAGACGAGATACTCCTACAAGATAGCCTGCTAATTCCTGAACTGCATAAGGTCCTAATCTAACATCCTGCCTACTTAGCTAACTCCCTGACACCATCCTGCCTACGAATGGTCGATGTACAAAAATTTCGGCCATTCGTCGTCTAAGATCCGCCGATGGACAGGGAGAGCTCCAGGTTAACGCCATGGGCGTCGAAGTAGCCCGAGTGCACCCCGGAGCAGTGGCTGGAGCTCCTCCTCGGCGAAGTCGTCGACGACGAGATGATGCAGCTGCCTTCGCCGATGGACAGTGGCAGCGAGCATTGCTCCGTCCCACTGTGATCCTTCTTCTCCTCGGTCTTCTTCGCCACCGGACAAGGACAGTAGTAGTGTGCTTCTGGCTTGATCATCTGCTCAAAACAAATGCAAGGTTGCAGTCAAGAGTAAGTTCCTGCGTCAGTTCAGTACTGCTGCTGTATGTAACTCTCGAATTTATGTTCTTGGCGTGCAACCATACCATCAGATTTGACCCTGTCAGATATCTAAGTTCCTAGATTCAGTAAAAACACGGTGATCTGCAGAAGCTAAATGACATGTGCAGTTTTCTGAATTTCCAGTCAGGGCATACCAATAGAGAAGCTTTGATGAGGGAATTTTATGTTGCACTATTATCCTCATGAATGCCGACAGGTGCAACCGTGCAAGGATCTATGCGTGTACAATGCAAAATCAAACGCCACTACTGCAATTGCAAGGTGGTGTATATGTCTCAAAACATTCAGACAGATGGCTTCAGTTGATAATAACAGGGACCTCAATAACCATTTTTTGCACTGCTGCTACATTATCCTTGCACAAATACGGTATCCACAAGCGTATCTGGCGACGTGCATATGTAGCCAGATATTGTACAGATACTTGTACCAGCAACTGTATAAATGAAGTGTCTTCTACGGGGCAGGCTACAGTGATACAGCAGTCCTGATAGGATGATAGGATTGTGCATCAGTCAATCAAGACATTTCATAGGAGTACCATACAACATAATGAATTGGTTGGTATGGTCATGACGTTGCACCATGCGACCCACCTACAATATTCTAGACTCTGGTTGACCAATGCTAGGGACATGATCTGGGGTAGCTCATGGATCATGCGAAATACAGCATGAAAATTGACATATGCAAAATGGCTACGTAGGAGCTCAGTTAAATGAGATATGTAATAAGGGAGATGAAACTGAAGTGTGTGAAATAACTTTGAGACAAAAGAAAATATTTCTTCTTCAGTGTTCAGATCAATTTTTCCTAATGTTCTTTTTGATAGCTTATGTAAGTACCTTGAAGTCGCCAGATCCCTGCTCCAAACATCCCACGGTTTGGAGGTTGGAAACAGCAGCGGCAGCATCCCTCTGCCAGCCGAGGCCCTCCTCCTTTATTCTCCTCTCCATGGCCATGGCCATTGCTTGCATGTAATCATCAACGTAGTACTGATTGACAGTGCCAGTGGTCTTCATCCCACTGATTCCTTGGCTTCCTTGCATGCTGCCTTTATATGTGGCCTCTGTCCCCATCCAGGCCCTGCTTATTCAACAAAGACCACAAAGGAAAAGGTGCTCTCATGTCAAGATTAGGCCTCAAAAAGCTTGTCTTTTTCAACTTGAACACAGTTCAAAGTTTGAAAAGTAGGAGCCAAAACCTTTTCAGAGGTGGGCACAAGAGAGGCTTGAGGGGGCCTCCTGGCTCATCAGCAGCACATGAGTGGCTCCTTTGCAGCTGTGGTTGCATCTCTGATGGTACCATGAGAGAAAGGGGTTTGGCTTTCCATTAGCAACATCTAAAGTGTGTGTGCACAGGAAAAGAAAATCTCATAGATTTTAACTTTCTTTCTTTTTCTAGCTTTTTGAGCAGAGCATTGGCATGCATGATGAAGTGATGAGTGGTTAGTTGCCAAGTGTGATAAGCATGTGGGAGATGTGGCTAAGCTTGGCAATGAATACCTAATGAGTTGCCTCACGCAGATCTTGAGGCGACCAGATTAGCAAATAAATAAAAGACATAACACTACTTGTACAGTAGTACTACATTCTACAGGAGTACTACTACTGTTTTAGAGAGGCAGCTTTGATTCTGAAGATTATAAAAGACATTGCAGTAAACTAACTAAGCTAAAAAAACGTTGACAAATTAATTTCTAACAAGAATAGAAGCTCATGTCGTATCCCCATGAAACTACGAAAGGTGCATGAAAAATAAAATGACAGAGCTCCATCTCTCACCTTTCTTTCCTCTGCGAGTGCTGGGGCCTCTGTACATCTGTTGAAAAGAACAAACGGAGAGAAGTTAAAACTCCTGCATCTGCATGAATTATTTTGCAAACTTCTTCCTCCGATATAATTTTGCAGGCGGCTGTCTGAAGAAGGAAAAGTAATCCCAACCTGGAGATGGCTCTTGACGTGAGCTATGGTAAGCTCCTCCACGCCCATGAACTGAAGAACCTGCTTAGGCGTAGCATCTGAAATAAAAAACGCCCAGGATGTAATTAGCAATCTGAGAAGAGATTAAAAGAAGACGAAACTGAAGTCATAGACCTGGCTGGAACTACTACGAAACAGGTGACCGAACAGACACGGCAAGAAACAAGATTCATGCCAGAAGACAGAACCAATCAAGAACAAGCAATCAGGAGAACAGGAGACAACCGGTGCAAAATGAAGAGGAAAAAATGGCTACGGGGAAACAAACGAAGAAGAAGAAGAAGAGAAGAAGAGCAGCATCTGAGAAGAAGGGCTAGGATAAGAAGAACCCACTGCGTACTCCGCCGAGGCACTGTATGGCGTGCAGGAAGCTGGTGTGGAGCTCGGCCGTCCAGTGAATCCGGGGAGCCTTGGATCTGACGTACCGCCTCACGGCTTCCTTGCTGCCCCCGCCGCTCTTCATCTCCGGCTGTGGCATGGAGCGGCTGGCTTCCTTTCGATCACCGTACGTCTCTCCTCCTCCTCCTCCTCCCTCTCTGAAAGTTGTATCTCACTCGTTGCGAGAAGCTAGCCGCCGCCCCTTGTTCTTGTATCTTGGAAGGGCAAAAGAGAAGAGGCTGTGGGGTTTTATAGTGGTCGGAGGAGCTTGCTTGGCCTGGCGGCCTTGGCGCCGCTCTAGCTCTCGGTTTCTTGGTTGCGGTGTGGACTGTGGACTGTGGCCGCTCCCTTGTAGAGTAGGAGTATGGAACTATGGATAGAGTACGGAGTAGATGATACCGCAGGGGCTGTGTAATAATTGTAGTTGCGTGTGTCTAGGATTAGCGGAGCACTGGTCGTAGCTATCATTACTATCATTAGCATGATGTAATGAGCTCAGAGTAGTACCGCCACTGTACACCCAGAGAGAGAGAGAGGGAGAGAGAAGAGAGAGAGAGTGTTCTACTTCCGTAGCCCTGCCATGCTTTGCAAAGTCTCTTTCTTTATGAGGGAAAAGACGACTGCTCCATACTACTCCCTCCATTTTAAATATAGTATAGCCGCGTTTTTTTGAGTTCAATTTTGACTATAAATTTAACCAACGAGACCGATTGCAACGGGAGTAAAAATTATACAATTGAAAACTTTATTCGAACACGGATTCATTGGTATAATTTTTACTTCCGCCGCAATTGATCTCGTTGGTTAAATTTATGGTCAAACTTGAAGCGCGAAAATCGAAGACGCATTACATTTTAGAATGGAGGGAGTACCACCTCCAACTCGAAGCCCAATGTGGATCTCTCCTCGGCTCAATATCTATCACTTTAAACTCTCTGATCTCTCTCTCCAAACACCTAAGGCTTCCTTTCGTTTGAAGGAATATCATAGGAATTTTGTAGGATAGGATTCTTATAGAAAATTTTCCTTTAGAGCCATTTGATTCATAGGAATGGATTCCTATTCTTACATAGGATTGATTCCTATCCTTCACATTTTAAAGGAAAATAAAAATGAGCCTAGACTCAATGTAAAATTTCCTTTGGTGTGAACCAAATGACATCTCTTTTCCTATCCCTAGGATTGGAGATACATGTCATCTCAATCCTACAAATTTTCCATTCCTATGATAACCCTATCCTATGAACCAAAGGAGGCCTAATTTGTTGAGTTTTCCGTGGTAACGCGAACTCTTGTCACAGTCACACATGCATGTTTTTTTTGGCGAAACTAGCAACCATGTGTCTCAAACCAAACCAAACCAAACCAGCCAAACAGTCATTATTTCGTATCGGCAGCAGGAGCCGAACAGTTGAATCGAAGGAACAAACACAAGCCAAGTTGACTGAAGTGCTGATGCCGCAACTGTGCATGAAACGGAAGGGGACAAACCGGATGCACTGGTCCAGCCCCCTCCTCAGATGAGATCCCCCCATCCCATGCCCGGTTCGTTCGTTCGTTGGTTCGTTTTACTACCACCTGAACAAGAAAGAGAAAGAGAAAACCCCAGAGACCCCAGAACGAAAGACACCTCTCCGTCCGTCCATCCCACGGGCAGAGCCGAGACCACAGGCACAGCACATCTCGCCCGCCATAATGAGACGCGGCCACGGCTCCGGCCAAAGGCTTTGACTCCGCTTTGCCACCGGGAGAGAGCGACGTGGATCGCCGGTCAGAGAGAGAGACAGATCATCGACAGTGGGTGGGATAGAGCGACGCGAGGGCAACAGTGCCAGCGTATGTACATACGTACGTACGCACCCGTATCTCTGAGCGCGGGATATGATTCCCTTGCCAAAGCATGTCACGCGGGGCTTTGTTTCTTCTGGTTTCTGCATGCACCGGCAGTTTACGCGTTCCGCCCCGGCTCCTTTTTTGCCTTGTTTGGGCACGCACGCATAGCCTATAGAGGTAGCTGCTGCCCACAGTGTGTAGCCTGCAGTATATACGTAGCCGGCCGGACGACGACGGATGCAACGCAACGGGTCGACGACGTTGACGGATGGGCAGGTTTTGTGCTCTGTGCGCAGCGCCATGCTGCATCCAGCTACGTCACTACTCCAATAGATACTGTCATAGTGGGATTTAGAGCATCTCTAGCCCCGCCCTAAAGAGGTCCCTAAGACGGTTTTATTTGTGTCGAATGGAGTAAAATCGCCCAGTCACGCCCCAAGAGCCCAAATAGCGTCGGATTAAGCAAAAATTGAGTCCGGCGATCCCAAGTCAAACCCGGCGCACTGAGGGTCGTTTGAGATCGCCGGATGAAAGGAAAGCGCGCGATTTCGCGCGCGCCTCGCGCCGTGACCTACCTGTCGGCGTGTGAACACGCGTCGTCGTCATCCTCTCGCCTCGGCTTTCCCGCACCTGCCGCCACCGCAGCGAATCAATGCGGCGCCGGTGACGAGTCCAATGGGCGCAGAGAGCATCAATGCGGAGCGTCGAGATACCCAACGGTCCGTCGACCGCGCCGCCGTCTGTTCGCGTTCTTCCCCCGCTATAAAAAGGGCTCGCCGGGGCGCTCTAGCCGCGCATTCTCTTCTAGAGCTCTCCTCTATTTCTCGCCTTCTCTTTTCGAGCTCTCCTCTCGATCGCCATGGCCGACGACAACCTCGCCCGCAACGGCTTCAGGAGCCGCAATCTGTCGCAGATGGAGGCGCTCCTCCTCGCGCAGGCTGGCTACCCATGCCCGCCGGACACCAGGCCACCCCATGGGTGGGTGCTGTCCGCCGGCGGGGTGCCGGTGCCTCCAGTGCCTCTGGTGGGCTCCGGCGCGTTTCGCCGGGAGGTGGACGCCGTTCGCGCTACGATGACGGCGGCAGAGCGCGCCGACCCCGGCAACGCGCCAAACAACACGCCGGCCTGGGAGGCATACTTCGCCTCCCGGCGAGCCCAGGTCGTCGCCTCCACCAACGGCCTGACGCCGGTGGTTGGGCGCAACAACCGCGATGGGCGCCTCCGGTGATGGAACGCGCAGGGCCGCACGCTGGAGTACGTGATGCGGTACATCGAGAACGGAAACACGCCGCGTCTCGAGTACCCACCGCTGGGCTACGGGGCCGCGGTGACGGCCCGCCTCTCCTAGAGCCGCGCCACGCCGCTGTGGGCGACGTTGCCGCGCGACGACGGCGGCTCTTCTTCCTCCTCCGGCGGGCGACCTTCGCGCTCCACCGGCTCCCATTCATCGGGGCCGGCATTCTCGCCGCCGCAGTTCTTCACCCCGGTGAAAACCGCGGTGAAGCTGGAGGTGAAGAAGGAGCCCACCCCGGCGCCTTCCGGTCGCCTCAGCCGCGGCGTCACGATCGGCACCCCATCGGCGCAGCCAAAGCGCAGTGGCTTCCTGGGCTCCATGCTCGGGAAGAAGAAGGACAAGGAAGTCGCCCCGCCTCCGCCTTCACCGACGGTCGACGACGACGACGGGGAGCTCGCCGCCCAGATGGCGTGGGCGAGGAATGATTACATCGCCGAGCAGATGCGCCTCCAGCAGGAGGCGTGGGACCTCGCCGAGGCGAACAAGCGCGCCGAGGCGGCGAGGAAGAAGGCGTCACGCGACGCGGGCAGCAGCAGCCGCAACAAGTGGGCGCCTCCACCGCTGCCATTCATTGTGCTGGACGCCACAGACGAGGAGGCGCCGCTGCGGGTGCGCAAGAGAAGGGGGCCGCTCGGCGGCGGGACATGTGACGCGCAGGCCGGCATCAAGCCGGAGCCAAAGGATGGCGGCGACGGCGACGATGGCGCCGCCGGCGACACTGCTGGAGGAGGCACCCAGGAGACGTCCATGGACGCTCTCTAGTCCTACCTCTTCCAGCAGTAGACTAGTTTTTATTTATTTTTCACCGTTTATGTAAAATATGCCTAAATATTAATGAAATCGGTCGGGCGCTAAAATAGCGCTAAAAATCGTCTTGGGGGCGAACAGCTGGAGATGCTCTTACGCGCGTACGTAGGACTACAACCATATATACGCCGCGTAGTACTTATATATGAACGGATGGGTTGAGTTGACCAGTGTCTACTCTACTCGCTTGCGCGTTTTGTGCCTGTCAAGTTTGCTTCAGTGTGTGTGCGCCATGGGCCATGGCTTAGGCTGATGCGCGGCTATACGCATGTTTGGTTTCTCCTCGGTTTATTGATGAGCGTGAGTGAGCAGTGATGACATGAGCTCACGTAACGTAACGTACCGCAGTGCCTGTGCTGTGCTCCGCCAGTTCCTCCATCAAACCTCCATGCAGCTACTCGGCGGTGCTAAACGAAAACCTAGCTAGCTAGCCAGCTCGAGAGTTCGTTCTATCTTCGGGA
This sequence comes from Bromus sterilis, assembly GCA_950022295.1. Lineage (NCBI taxonomy): Eukaryota > Viridiplantae > Streptophyta > Magnoliopsida > Poales > Poaceae > Bromus > Bromus sterilis. The sequence continues at coordinate 17,221,254 of OX465596.1, forward strand.
CCTGTGAGTGTGAAGTAAACTACTTACAAACTACTCGAATCAAATCGCGTTCTACTACACCAGCAGTAGGTTAGACCAGGCTGCGTACACACATGCATGAATCAAAGCGCTGTGGCATGCCTGTGGGCGGGCCATGCTCACGTCAAATCAACCGACGCTGCCAGTACAGTAGCTACCGAAGCAAGCTCGCTCACCGTTGAAGAAAAGAATGGGAATGAACGAAACCTCTCCTGCCCTGCCCAGTAAAAAACACCACCAGAATGAGCCAGCCCATGCTCGTGTCCCCCCCGTTGCGTCTAGCAAACAAAACGCATTCATTTCGCGGTTTTTGGAGCCTTCGTTGCGCACCGCGTCCGTAGAGGGTACAGGGAATTTCTTGGCCATGCAACGGTCTATTTGCATGCCAACAAAAACAATTATTTTCAACTGTCGTTTGTGCAATGCCTTCGGAATGATTTCCATTTTAACGCGGTCCATTTTTTGCCGGTAAAATGGGCAAGCTTTCGAAGAACAGCGACGCTTTCGAAGAGCAAAGATCGAGCAAGATTCACAGCCTCTGGGCAGCGAGATTTTGCCATCCGGCCGCTGCGAAATTCCTCCTGGCACATTGATGAAGCGGTGGCCTGTCTGTGAGTGACAGCGTAGCTAGCTAGCTAGCTAGCAGGCATGCCAAACTTTGAATAAGGCGGGCAGAAGAGCCTCTCGAGCAACGGAACGCATCTGTGTGTGTGAACTCGAAGAGGCAAGCAGCAGCTGGATGGATGATGTAACTGGCCCAAGCACGCCTTGCTCCCTCCTCTACTTCCCTCCCTGTGGTTTTTGCCTACTGGTAGAAGCAAGGTTGCCATAAAAGTTGTGTGCAAAAGTTGGCTGCCGCACTGTTGTTGTTATCCAGAAAAAAGAAAGGTTGGCTGCCACACTGTGCCGCGCAGTTCATGGAATGGAAGAGAGAACAGTGGAGCGGGGCTTGCACTGTGCCCGCGTAATAATCCAGATTCTTTTTGCTTCCTTCAAGCTCTTGTGTGTGCTAGCTCACCCTGTGTAAAACCGAATCGAAACCGAAAACCGGACGAAAAAAACCGAATCGAAACCGAAATTTAGGTTTTATCAATTTTTAAAATACAAAACCATATGGAGTTCGGTTATTTAGGTTTTAAAATCGAAAAAACCGGTTAACCGATAAAAATCCGAAAGAAACCCAACCGGCCAGCCCAATGTCATTTCCACTCCATTACTCAGGCCGGCCCAGCCCAACTTCAAGTCTCCAAGTCCAATCCTAGTCTCACTCCCGTCCCATACTCACGCACTCATGCCTCGGCGCCTCGCCCCCGTCGGCCCTCACGCACGCGAAAAGCGGCAGCGGCGCCTTGCTCCTGTGCTCCACCAGCGTCTAGCGCCCTACTGCTCACGCACGGCGGTGCCCTACCTCAACCGCAGCAGCCGGGACCCAGGACCCTCGAGGAGTCGAGGCCTCGCGCGGAGCAGCTTGTCCATCCGTCCGTCCGTCCGTTCGCCACCGCACCAGGCCGCCGGTGGGCTTGAGCTCGCCGCGGCGTGCTCACCGCCCCGCGGCCGCGCCCAGCGCGTGGCCGCCCGCCCACTGCCCGCGCCCGCGCCGGCCGACCCTGGCCACCCCATGCCCTCCCTGGGCATGCCCTTGCCTCTCCATTGACACCACGCCCATGCCCAAGCACCTCTGGCCGTTCTGGGCGCCACCACCCCGTGCCCTTCTCGGCTGCTGCCTTCAGTCCTACACTGCTACTTCCACTGCACAGTGCTACCGTGGTTGAATGTTGCTGCTTTACCCCCTTTGGCACCTATAAAACAACAACTAATCCACTCCAATTATAGCTAAAAATGATATGAGCCTAAAGTAGATGTATCAAGCTTCAACTTGTTCCACAAGATCAACTCCAGTAGATGTAATAATTTTTTTAATGACTTCAAATTCGCGTCAACTTTGGTTAATTTGGTTATTACCGAAACCGAACCGATAACAAATGGTTATTATCGAAACTTAACCGTATCTATGTACAAAACCATATAAACCGATGTATACAAACCGTATAAACTGAAAACCGTATAAATCGAACCGAAAAAACCGAATGCACAGGCTGAGTGCTAGCTGCTACTCCACGTCTCCACGTAGTTATATTGCCCTGCAGTACATCTGCACTACTACGGGAAACAAGCTTTGCATGCTATCCATGCATATGTTTACAAAGAAAAAAATTGTGTATGACATTTACGCAGATCAGTCTATGACACGGATAATATGGATAATGCGAAACTATGCCTCTTGTGAAACTGGTCAGCCGGGAAATGTTGGTATTCCATTCTAATCCTCCCAACTATTTTTCCATTGGCAACGGTACTACCTGGGCATTTGCCGTGCTAACTAGGTCTAAATCTTGAAGGGATACTCCTAGATAACCCACTCTCTGCATAAACAGTAAAAGTATGTATTCATTGGCTAGGAAAATAAAAATAAAGCAGATGTCTTTCTCTCGTCATCCTCTATCTCCGTCTCTATCTCTGGGCATGCAGCTGTCGCCTGTCGGGGCACGTCGCCCGCGCAGAAACTCTGACGGCGTATCTCCGTTCCTCCCCTTGCTCCTGTGCAACCGTATCCGCCATTGCTGCCCGCGTAAACTCTTCCTCTCAAACTCGCGATGCATGCACGCCGTGCTCATGCATGCCATGCATCCATGGCTATGTGCGCCACCTCTGCATGCCACCTTGGGCTTGCGACCCTGTCTGCTGCCTACATCTATGCCTATACTACTATACAGAAACATAACTCGCCTACTCGGCGCAGTATTGAGGAGGAGGATCCTGCACAGCTCTAGCCGCTCTGGCTCTGCACTGCACTGCACGTACGTCGCCTCAAGGCTCAAGCTCAAGCCCATGCCATGCAGCCAGCCAGCGTAGAGCCGTAGAGTGTATCCGCCGGGAGGCAGCTGCGTATCACGTCTTTTCAGATGGGATACACCCTTTACTCCCTGTGCACTGCATGCAACAGGACCGTAAAGGATTGGACGGAATAGCAGCGCATGCAGCAGCAGCAGCAGCAAGCAGCTTCCTTCCTTGTCTTGTTCAAGTGCTAGTAGGAGCAGTAGAGAGGCATGTAGATGTACCACTGTGTTTGCTGCTGGTTGCAGGCAGCGGCAACTCGGCGGAGCACAGTGACCCTATCTCCCTCCTAGCTCTACTACCGTACCGCCTTGGGTCTCTGCATGCACCGGCATCCCTGCAGATGCATGCCTCTCCCTCCTCCTCTCTGGGGCGCATGGGTGATGCACTGATGCGTGCCTGCCGCCTATGCTGGCCTCTGCCTAGAGGAGAGAATTTTGCAGCCATAGCTGGCTTCCGTTTGTAGCCAAGGAAGGAAGATTGTGCAGATCCGCAAAGCCACTGTGTAATAAACCGCTATACGTATCCCACTCGTCAGAATTTTAGCTTACCCGCTTCCAAATAGTGTACCCGCTACTGGCAGTACAACAAAGTCGTCCGTCAAACGGCAGGCGAGGAACATGTCTGCTCATGTTCATGGTTGTATACTGGATTAATTAAGCTCGGTTGGACACGCCCTCCAAACGAAGGGCGTACGAGTACCCAATGTTATCCATATCCACAAGATACTTTTAATTTAATTCAAAGATAAATCATGAACAAAGCATTGGTTGTATTAATCTTATGTTGATATTTGGTCATGCAAACTGATAGTATTACACTATTACGCAAACATCGAACACATTTACTTAAACAACAATCATGGAAAATGGATAAAACAACAGGAGAGGAAAAAATAGGTTACACCCTTTATTCGGCCAGTCACAATCGTGAAGATAGTGCCGGCGAATGTATCATCGATAGCCTTTGCAGCGGCAGCCTTCTCAGTCTCGGTCTAGCTCATGGTGACATCGACAACGTAGTCGATGTAGCGGACACACACGAACAGTAGCGAGCAGTCACATCGAAGACGCTCTCCAAAAAACCCAATTGTCCTTTTCTTGGTGCACGATCGCAAATGACAGTGTTTCGAAGGCTTGCTCTCCCGTACAGTAGTGAAAGCGATGTGATCGCAGGTAGCAGCAACAACGAGAGGAACGACGATGGGATATGTGATTTGTTCTGGATGGCAGCTTGTGTTGTCACTGCCTTCAATATATATGCGATCGGATGTGTGAAACATGGAGCAGGACCCACAATTGAGTCAGTAACGGCCCACGATCCGGCGTCTCACACATGGTGCTCGTAATTAATTCATAATTATTTGCTAATTAATTAATAATTCTTGACTGACAAAAAAAAGTAAAGCAGTGGACAACGCCTAACGTGCTTATCTTTCATGCAATCATGACTTCTTCTGGGCAGCTCGTGTTGGGGTTGCATGCATGAAGCTGCAATGCTGCATTATAGCATCTCTAGCAGATTCCTTATATCCTCCAAAACTTAAGTAACCGTCAGTTCACAGTTTCAGGTGGAAAAAGCGGCCCAAAAAGAGCATGTATATCCCGCCGACTTGTAAAAACGTTTAAGGGGCACGGTAAAAAGAACCGGCCGACCTATAAAATAGAGGTTTTCGCGTCTGACCCGACAGTGCCCAGTATGTGCAAGATGAAGTTGGCGGGAGGGACATTTCACTCTAACCTCCACAAAAACATCCAGTTAATCTACAGTTCTACACTAGTATTCATATGTACTTTGAAAACATGAAGGGGAGTGGGAGGGGAGGGAGTTTGGAGGAATGGCACTATTCGATTAGTGTTCTATCTCTTTACCCCGTAATAAAAAATATTGAAATAAACTATTCATATCCTACGTACAACCCTTTTAGGCGATACTATGTCATAGTCAATTAAAAATAAAAAGTCATAGAGTACTCGAAGGCTGATTGTAACCATACCATAAAAAAAGCTCTTATTGGGATATGAATTGATTAAATCTCTTTTTAAATCAATTTTTTAACATATGAGCATATAGTTGAAGTTGTATGATTTTAGCATTTTTTTGTGGGAAGTATGATTTTAGCATGCCTATGTATCTGCTGCGAAAATAAAAGGGACAATTACATTTTTGCCCCTAGTTCTGCCGGCCTGTGGGTTTTGCCCTTACTTTTCGGCTTTGCTCAGTTTTGCCCTTAAATTTGTCTCTGAGGTCATCCGAACGCCCTTTGACCGTTTGACCAATACTTTGAAAATGCATAACAAATTCATATGAACTCAGAAAAATGCAAATAAGATATCAAAATGTTTAAAAAAGCATTACCTATAGGTGCATGTTATTAGCATTCACGAACAAAATAATATTTAAACTACTTGAGGTTATTAATGTTATTAACATTATTAAACATTAAAGGGTATAAACAATACATTTTCATGATTAAAAATGACATGCGAATGTAGGTGATGTCTTCTGAACATTCTGATATCTTATTTGCATTTTTCTGGGTATATATGAAGTTGTTATGCATTTTCAAATGACTTTGACCATTAATTTTAAAATTCATAACAAGTTCATGTGAATTCAAAAAATCTCAAATAAGATATCAGAATGGTCAGCAGACATCACCTAAACTTGCATGCCATTTTTATTCATGATTTTTTTATTGTTTACACATTTTTATTTTTAATAATGTTAAGAACGTTAGTAACCTTGGGTAGGTTAACAATTAATATTTTCATATGTGCAAATGATACACACATAAAGGAAATGCTTTTCTGAATAATTAAATATCTTATTTGCATTTTTCTAAGTTCATATGAATTTGTTATACATTTTATAAGTATTGGTCAAACGGTCAAAGGGCGTTCGGATGACCCGAGGGACAAATCTAAGGGCAAAACTGAGCAGAGCCGAAAAGTAAGGGCAAAACCCACGGGCTGGCAAAACTAGGGGCAAAAATGCAATTGTCCCAAAATAAAATGCCTATGCATTGTTCGCCGAATCTTGAATAAAACGTATCTCCTTAGATTCTTCAAACAGGGTAGAAAAACTATATTTTTTAAGAACAGGGCAGAGAAACTAGTGTAACACTGCAGTAAAATTAAGCAAAGACAGTGAATTTTTTCACCAAAAAAACAAATGCAAAGACTGTGCGACCGCACGCATCGTGCACATCATCATTGCACTTCGACCGACAGGGTCCGGCGTGAGGATGGCCGGCCTCTCCAGGTAAGCGGGCCCAATGAGCCCGTACGTGTGTGTTAGTGGGCCATGACGGGTGCGGAATTATTTTTTGCCGGCGGGAACCACCATGGATGAGCCCATCATTTGCCGCCAGAACCCCTAAAAGAAAATCATTTGCCGCCGGAAAAAACAAGACGACATGCCGAGAGATCATGGAGCTCACGGCTTGGTTTTGACAATGCAACGCTAAATTTTGTTATTAGATCACGCGGCAGGTAATCGGCATAATAGTCTGAACGAGAATTTATCGTGCATAGATTTCCGGTGGCATTGGAGCGAGATAGCTCAATCTCAGGATAAAATTTGCTTATAAAAATGATGCGTCTTGCAGCTGGGTCAGTTTCTCATTGAACCCCTAGATTTCCTTATCAGCACCCTCATGGATGGTGTAACTATTTCGTCTAATCAGTAAAGATTTCCGGTGGTATTTCAACCTAATGGACTGTTTGCGGTGTCCATTTAGGGTGTGTTTGAATGGGGTGTCGGCCATGTTGACCCGAGCGAGCGAGCCGCCGCGAGTGTTTGGTTCGGCAGAGGGGGGAGGGGGGGAGGGGGCAATTTTCTACGCAAAACGCAGGCCCCGAATCGGATAAACTGCGCGCGACACGGCGACACCCCAAGCAAACACATTCTTAGGGAAGCAAGCAAGACACATGACACGATCCATCCGATGGTTCACATTTCCAGGGGCCGCTCATACGACAGGAAGACGCCAAATTCATGCAGAAAAGTGCGAGACAAAAAGCACCACGCCGGCCAGCACACGGCGCACGCACTCGATCGACTCTGCACGCTGCAATTTCATGCGGAATCTGGAGGAGGAGGAGAGATTCTTCTTCGCTCATCCCCGTGCAAAAACAGTGCCCCGGCCGCTGATGGCTTCATCATGGTGTCCCGTCCATTTTCCCTCTCTCGCCCTGCCTGTCCAAATTACTATGCAAAAGCCTGGTGCCCTTGCGAGTGGAATGCTGCTAGTAGCACCGCTGGTCCGGCCCCATGCACGGATGCACCATGCATGCCATCATTCCTCAGCTAAACTTTGTCTCACAAAACAAAAATCCTCGGCTAAATTACCAATGTAATTCTGCAAGGAATTGAATTCTCACTTCGATCATTTATATTTGGATGCACATGTGATCATTATAGTTGTATCAGTGAATATTAACGGTTATCGCCATACGCTTTAACTATGTATTTTGATGCACGTGGCATATCGTTTCATCAATTAACTGTTCATGTATGTCCTAGCATGGTTAAAATTCATTGGCGGTCATTGGACTTGTCTTGAAAATTATATTGATCACTCGTTCAAAATTCACAACACACCATGTTGTTCATTGGTTATTTTTTTTCTTATATACTTAAAATGTATGTATTGCAAAAATAAGTTATTCTGAAATTGTGAAATTATCGTCACACATACAAAATTGTTCATGCAGTGTAAAAATTGTCCAAGCTATTATAAAAATGTTGCTAGCTTTCAAAAAAATAAAGTGACAATAGATAAATGTTCACGTTTATAGAAATTGGAGAATGTGGTTTATGATACTACTTTAATCCAGTTTATTTCTCATCCTCGCTGAAGGGTCTATGTGCATACACAATAATATGGTGGGATTTCAGGGACAATACATTTGCCGCGCGTGAAGATTGTCACATGCCAGGATGCATCATCACTTACGGGACGACACATTAAACATTTTTTGAAAGGTATACCGGTTTAGATACATATCTAGCATTAAATATATATACCGATTCAAATACATGTCTAACCCTTAATATATTATATATGCTAAAAAAATATATATATTCAGTATTTTTAAAATACAAGATCTTCATTTTGTAGAAATTTGTGTTTGGAATTTTTTTAATAAATGTTCAAAATTTAAAATATATGATGAATATTTTCATGTGGTAATAAATAATATTTTTCATATTATGTGGACATTTTAAAATAATTATATTAATATATTTTAAAATATTCATGAAGATATATATTTTTAAACATGTGACCATTTTTTCAAATTTCATGTACTTTTCTGAATGGTACAAAACATTTTATTTTAAATATATGTGAATATTTTTTACTGTAATTGTTTTTAGAAATTTTAGAAACAGTTTCAAAAACACGTGTACCGTTTTTTAAAATTACATCATTTGTTTTGAATGGTTTGGAACTTTTGTAAATTGCACAATTTTATATATTGTATTAAAATAATTAATTGTCATGAACCTTTTTTTGAAAACGTGAACAGTTCTCTAATCAAAAGATATACAATTTCACTCCACCAAAACACCCTCCCAATCACTCCCACAGAAAATCAATAAAATGACCAGACTTGCTTCTGCCACTCACTGTCTCACACATACTGAAAAGCTCAAATCTGAACAAATAACAAAGAAAAATCAGAATGCCAAAAAAGCACTTCCCAAAAAAAAAGGCCTTCTTTTCGTGCCCATTTATGCCCAGTCCATCGTACGAAATCGTAATTGAGTTGCAACAATGTAGATATAGACAAAACTACAAAAACTATCAGGAAAAAGAAAGGAATACACGAACAAATTGCCATGGTATACATAAACCTCGCCATCTGCAGCCCGGCTTGAACGACCTGATATGACCCGGCCTAAATCTCGGGTCGGGCTTACATATCGGGTCGAGCTTGGGCCCTAATATCCGGCTAAATAGACAGGACGGGTCGGTCTCAGGCTTAAGAAAAATGCAAATTAACCAAGGATCGAGTCGGGTGGGCCTTGTTGGGCTTAGCCGGGCTCAAGCCCGATTTCTATGGCCTGACGATTGGGCCGGGTTGGGCTTGAGATTTTTTTTATTACGCTTTCTTAGGCCCGCCCGAGAAATGCCCTGGTCTAGGTATACAACATGAAACTTTCATCGGATATTTTATAATATACCATGGTAATAGACAGATTGGGTTGCCTTTAGATAAATACATAGTTTGCCATCGGAAAATTAGAGAAATTGTTATCTAATTCATGGCAGAAATGGAGGAAGAAAAATGCCATGTTATATACAACTAATTTGCCATGTTGTACATTAAAAAAAACTGATTTTCCATGTTACGTACAACAGATTTGCCATATCTTTAAAACATGCAAAAAAGAAAACTTAACAACAATGTTTGAACCAAAGTTGTCATTTCTTTGAAAAGGTGTCAAAGAAAGTATATTTGTTTCTGTTGGCAACACAAAGTTTAGTTCTTGCCATCGCAACAATATTTTATTTGCCGTTCAAAAGTATATATTGTTTGCCATGCCAAAAAAGAAATTTTAGTTTACATGGAAAAAGGCACATTTACTTACCAATTCAACCAAATATAAGTTGTCGTGCAAAAGCACATCTTTTTGCCATGGCAAAAAAGTATCTCTATTTACCATGGCAAACATAAGAGTAGACTTGCCATAAGAACCAAGTTTGAACTATGTCCAATGTCAAATAGAAAAACTAGTTTACATGGCAACACAAAGTAAATTTTAGTTTGACATGGCGAAATAAAGTATATTTCTTTGTCATGGCAACACAAAGTTTAGTTTTTGCATTGCAAAAAGTTTTTAGTTATCGTACAAAATGTATTTGCCATGGCTAGAAGGAGAAAAAAAAACATGGCAAAAAGTATCTTTATTTCTCATCTCAACCAATTTTATATTTCCATGTAAATGAATATCTTGTTGCCATGGAACAAATTAAAATTTAGTTGACATAGCAACATGTATCTTTAATTACCATCTCAACCAACCTTTAATTGCCATGAAAATGAATATCATTTTGCAATGGAAAAAATTAAAATTTAGTTGACATGAAGAAAAATATCTTTAATTGCCATCTCAATCAAATTTTAATTTTCATGAAAATGAATATCTTTTCTTCACGGTAAAACAGGAAAAAAATAGTCCTTGCAAAAGTATAGTACTAGGCTAAGTAGTATACAGTGTGCAATAGCTAAAGTCAATTTGTCAGCTCGAGCTCATTTGAGCTTGATATAAACAGTAAAATCGACACAAAATATAGAAAAACAAAAAAATAAGAAAAGTTTTAAATGCGAGCCAAGTTTCATGATAAAATATAATGTATGTATGTATGTATGGACAAAAATAACAAAATCAATGCTCCAAAATGCTTAAAAAACAGTCTTTTTTAAGCATTGATATTTTTATTTTTACCCACACACCCAGGAATGTTATTTCATCACGAATTTTAGCGCACATGTAAAACTTTTCTCAATGTTTGTGCCGGAAAGAATTCAGATTTTTTTGAATTTGTTTTCATTTTATTTTAAGCTTTCTATAAATAGAGCTCATTTGAGCTCCAGCTCATATAAGCTGCGTCAGTGCAATAGTACACATAACAACAAAAGGAAGTATAATTTTTTTACTAAAATAACATGAATAGAAGATCTACTTGCGGGACACAATAACATAATTCCATCATGAATGGTGCAACCCTGGTTTAATAAAAAAATTCCATGAACAAACAATAAAAAATGTTGTGCGGTTTTCATAAAACTTGTCAAGGATACAAATATGAAATGCTGTGTATTTTGTATAAATATTTCAAGGAAATAGAATAAAAATGCCATGAAGATATAGAAACAATTTTGCATGTACGTAAATAAAACATGACCCTAGAAACCGCCATGTTTTATGTTTTCCCAGTGGACATTAAGAAAGATGTGTACAATATGTTATGTTTTGTAGTTAGATAAAGATTTACCATGTTATGAAAATACACTAGAATAATTCACCATCGTACATCTCGACCTATATAAAACCTATACACATCATGACAAATTTGGCATGGGTGAAACTTGTAGTTTACAATTAGCCATGGAGATTCTACGGTCTATCAAGGTTGCCATATGATTAAATTTTATAATTTGCACAAAGTTGCCATGGAACATTTACAAAATCACCATCTTAACATATGAAACCAAAAATATGGGTTAAGTCTTGCTACCAAGGTTTTTTTGTAGGCAGTGACCGTAGAACAATTACTACCAAGGTTACCATGCAATTAAAGATCAATTTCGTACAATTTTTTCATGTGCTTTAGATCAATTTTCCAAAAACACATTCGCACAATACTGCCATGTGGTTAAGATCAATTTTACATGAATTGGCCATGTACTTCTTCTTAATTTGCCATGTGTTCAACTAGAACATGTATTTTTAAGTTCGTTTTATACAATGTGACATGATCTAAACTTCATTTTACAATGTGATTAATCTTTTCATTTTACACAAATTTTCATGTTCTAAAAAAATATATAAGAATTCTAAATTACCATGTAATCACTTCAATTATTTTGCATAAAATGCTATGTTATATAAGCAATCCATCCCATTACATCTATAAACTCGTAACAAAAAAACTAATCACCAATCAAAACTACGTAGAACAAATCCGAGGGAGAAAAAGAATAGGTAAGTAAAAAAACTGAACTTAGCATCATCTGAAACACCAACGCGAGGGCCTCCTCCTCCACGCCCCATGGGACGCGGACTCCTCCGTCTTGTCCCCCATACCCCCGCACATCCTGCGCTGCTCACCGTTGACCGTGAGCAGCCCTCGTTTCTAGAGAAATACCTTAGTCGTGGGCGTCATCGATGCCGACCTCACTCCCGTGCTATCCCACCTCACTGACTGTGGCGACAACCGCGACCGGCGCCTCCCCTATGAGGGCCAACAACTCTAGTCGCCCCCCCCTCGTTCTTCTGCTTGATTCCACCATCCAGCTCACCGTCCGCCTCTGCTTCGCCTTGCACCCCCAAGGCCAGCTCTCACAAATTGCCACTAGCCACCGCTTCTCTCCGAGGACGTCGACCCCAAAGCGCCCCACACGCCCACATCAACGCCACGAAAAATCACGAAATCAGGCCCAACCACCACACCCGCTCCCCGCCTCCATTCATCTGCATGAACAGGCGGAATCATCGACGAAATAACCTCGGTGGAGAGAAAGAGAGTGGCCAACGGAGAGGATAAGGAAGAGAGTGTGTGAGGGGAGGGGGGGAGGGGTTAGCCGTTTGGGACTTTGGGGTTCCGTCATTCGCTACGTCGCGCTTGATGTGGCACTAGCTTTGCTACAATATTCGTGCTAGAAGATCCAACGCTCCCAATATTTTGCCATATTTTAAAATTGATGCTGTTTTTTTTTCATTGGCTATAACTGAAAGACTCGAGGCTGTTGACCAAACGAGTCCATAGAGCTGCGGATAAGATAAGCTTGTAGTCGTGTGCGATGAGCGGCAGCGACGGCGCCTCCTCGGCGCCGGCGGACCCCTCCGCCATATGCGCCCAGATCGCGTCCGTCTTCTCCGCGCCCTCCGCGCACCCCCCGGCGCGCGCCGTCCTCGTCTCCGAGCTCGCCGCCGCGGCCTCCCGGGGCGGCCGCGTGTTCGTGCACGGCGTCGGGCGCGAGGGCCTCATGATGCGCGCCCTCTGCATGCGCCTCGCGCACCTCGGCCTCCCCGCGCACTGCGTCGGCGACGTCACGGCGCCGCCCGCCTTACCCGGAGACCTCCTCGTCGCCTCCGCCGGACCCGGCGCGTTCTCCACCGTCGACGCCATCTGCGGCGTGACTCGAGGCGCCGGCGCGCGCGTCGTGCTGCTCACCGCCAGGCCGGAGGGAGATTTCCCCGGGCGGCAGGCCGACGTGGTGGCCCACCTCCCCGCGCAGACCATGGCCGACGATGAGGAGGATGGCGCGGCGGCGCGGGCGAAGCTGCCGATGGGGAGCCTGTACGAGGGGGCCATGTTTGTGCTGTTCGAAATGGTGGTGCTCGAGCTCGCGGGTGTCCTGGGCCAAAGCCCGGCCCAGATGAGGGCCCGCCACACAAACTTGGAGTAGCCCGATGTTTCAGTTTTTGTGGCAAATGCAAGTATATACTCTACTTGTACCCAAACCATCTACTACTAAACTGATTTGCTGCTGCCATAGACCCTTCCTTGAATGTTGTTCTCTCCTAACTGAAAATGTTTGCTGCTGACATAGACCTTTCCTTCAATTTTCTTTTATCCTAGACCTTTTTGCTATACTAAGATATATTAAGGCTGGTCACAATGAAAGTAACTTAGATAGTAACATCACATATTTCAATACAAGTTTGCTTATGTGACATGAAGTTAATGAAGAAAAAAGTGTTTGTGGTAACTTAACTAGTTAGTGTAACATCACACATACCATATGATGACGAGTCTATAACATACTCTCTCCGACCCATAATAAGTGTCGCACATTTTGTACTAACCTAGTACAAACTTTGTACTAGGTGAGCGACACTTGTTATGGATCGGAGGGAGTAATAAATAAGGTCTTGCATGACATCATATATATGTTACTCCTTATTATAGAAGTAGTAACATAGACTCGTAATACATGTATGTTGCTAGTCTAAGTTACTCTCTAGAACGTCGCCGAGCATTGCAGATATCCAAACCTTTGTCACGCAAGACTCCGAGATCCCTATATAGGTGAAAGCCCATTCGAAGTCCGCATCTCTGCCACTTTCCCTTTGCTTTGCATTCGCCACCTCACTGGCCGACGTGTTGGTTTCCCACCCGGCTGTCGCCAAGCATTGTCGAACCTCTGTTGCACCATCTGATCGTCACGCTGCTTTCCCTACGTCGTCGTTTCACCTGTTGTCCATCTGTCGAGCATGTACCTTGCACTCATGCGAATGTCGTCCATGGGGGTCACCACACCCGCATGTGTTTCCTTGAAATGCATGTGCCAAACTTTTGACCATTTTTGTCCCTTCTTTAAAGAAACGGATTCAGACATGGAATACATCTAGGCCAACTTGATTAAGTCATATGACATCTGGTCCGATAAGGAGAAATATGCAGATGAAACGATGATGATGGAAGCGGTCCTTTCAAACGCAAAGCGTGCTGAAGATCATGTTCTCAATTTCAACTTTCAAGGGATTGATCAAGAGTCATCGGATGTTGACTTTAAATAGAGAACGGGGGGCATTTGGTGCTAATTGACGACTACTTTGCCTCGAATGCTCTATCCATGGACATTTTTCATCGGCACTTTGAGATGTGGAAACATATGTTTTGTTGCCTCTACACTGGCGTCCGAGCCTACGATGGCTACTTCATTTTAAACAAGGGTGTCACAGGACTGTATTGCGGGTGCTTACATATTGCACGCCCCCTAGATTTGTGGGACAAGTACCTCTGGATATTTGAGAACACATTTGTAGATACCATGATCAAATTTATCAATGTGGTGGTTGAGTTGTTTGGAACTCAGTACTTGAGAGAACAAACTATCGCAGACACTGAAAGGCTCATGGCACTCTTTGAAGCAAGAGGATGACCAGTTATGCTCAAATCTCTAGATTGCATGCACTACAGATGAAAGAAATGCACATATGCTCTAAAAGGGGACTATCATGGCCATGTTAAGAATCCCATCATCATTCTTAAAGTGGTTGCATCGCATTGCCTTTGGATTGGACAACTTTCTTTTTGATGCCCGGGTCTCACAATGGTACCAATGTGTTGCGGTGGTCTCCATTGTTTACTAAGTTGACTAAAAGACAAGCTTCTACGTGCAACTATACTATTAATGGACTTAACTACACCAAATGTTACTATTTGGTTGATGACATCTACCCTCTATGGATGACCTTAGTCAAGAGTCAAGACCATCTTCAATCCAATTGGTAAAAAAATTCACTTCATCTAAAGATAAGAACATGCTAGAAAGGATGCGGTGGGGGCATTTGGAGTGCTTCAAGCCCATTTTCCAGTTGTTTGAAGACCTGCAAAAATCTAAGATCTGGATATCTTGTGTGAGTGATGGCATGTTGTGTGATCATGCACAACATGATCTTGGAGACAGAGGATAAAGATGTTATGGAAGGTCTGGAATTTGAGAACATGACTGATATATCTTACTTCCACATCAAAATTCAGTCATGTTCGATAAGTTTATTTAAATGCACTAACAAATTCGACATCTAGTTACTCATGAGAAGTTTAAGGAAGATCTGATTGACCATTTGGGGGTGGTTAAAGGAGAAAACTATAACGTATGTACGAGTTGAATTCAAGTTTGATCTATTTTATTTCAAAACTTGCTTGGTTCATTTTCAACTACTATCGCATTTGAATATTTTCATTCATCGAAGATTTGATATGCTATTTTAAGGGATAGGGTTGGATAACCGGACCCTGTATCTTTGTCCATGAACAAGTATGGATCAATCCATGGACAAATAGTATGCCCATTTTAAGGATTGTTGTTGAAAATGCACTAAAATAGTGCATTGAAGCATTAGACGAGGCTTTCACAAAATAGGGTTTCGCTCCGCATTATATATACAAAACAACCAAACAAAGTACTCGGCCAAACGCCGCACAATGATGAGAAAACCCTCAAACAACGTTGATCTCATGATCATCAGATCACGCGGCAACTACGCTACCGAAAGAGAACAGAGAAAGAAATGAGTACAACACCATGCTATGCCCTAAAAAGCTCCACGACAACTCCCTCGGGAGCGATAACGGTGCTATGTGTCGCCGTTGTCGAGTCCATATGGGCAAGGGTCTTCACCCAAAACCCTAGCACAAAGAGGAGCGCCACGACAACGTCTCTAGGAAGAGAGCGACCCTAAAGAGTGTGGCCATCATCGCTGGAGCTTCCGCTCGGTGTCTCCCTCGTGCCACCATGAGGTCTCGAAGACAAGAACGACGAGTTGAGATCCCCAGGTTCGGATCGGGGTGCCCAGGGGCGGAGACAGGCCCCAGGCAGCCATGGCGTTGGCCTGGAGCGTGCTGCACTTGCCCTTTGTTGATTGTAACTAGATGAACAGTATTTTACATTGTATCTACAGTACATATACATTGTTTGCCTGGGGCCTGACCTCATCCTAGCACCGCTACTGGGGGTGCCTCCTCTACCAAAGAGGAGAGCTCGCCCAAGCCACCCACCGCTATACCTCTTGTCGCCCACACGACCAAATGGGAAAGCCACCACCACCATGGTGCTCGCTGGTGGTGCTCGTCGGAGAGTCAACCATGTGCACCTTCATCCTAGAAGTTCACTTTCGGCAAATATTACTACTTTTATTTCAGGCAGGTCATGGTGGATGTAGTTTTCAGTTGGCTCTAGCAAGCGAAATGTACAGAATCAAATTTTTTTGTTTGCTACTCCTTTTTTTTAGGAACACAGTACAACTCTGACGCTTACATACACGAGTATACAATCACCCCTATGACGCACACACGCACACCCTACCCCTATGAGCATCTTCGCAATACTGAGTCGGTACATCATCTTGAGATTAACGAAGCCACCACATCGTCTTCGATGGGAACGTCTCCTTCCACTGAAAGCGCATCACCGGAAGCCCTGAAATAAATCCAGGAAAATGCGAGCACCATTGTCAAATCTGGGATTTGAACTCTGATGGGTTGGGGATACAATCATCCACCTAACCAACTCAACCACAGGTTGGTTCGCCTGTTTGCTACTCCTTTTGGACCATCTCAACACTAGAAGTATGTTGAAGCATGTACCGGGAAGAAAGCAACTGTTAATCTATACAGAAAATGTTAAAAATACTTCATCAATTCTTCTTTCAGGAAAGGAAACATATGAAACTCGTTTCTTAACCGAACTTCCTTTGTACGCTCAGTTTTTTCTGTTGACACAAAATACTTGTACTCCCTCCGATCTATATTAATGTACTCAACTTTGTCTAGATTCGTATGTATTTAGTTAAGTATTTAGACTAGATACATGTGTATCTAGACAAAGTTGAGTACATTAATATGGATCGGAGGTAATAACAAGAACACTGCAAGGTTAAGACACGGATCCCAATCATAAACGTGCACGTGTGCACATTTTAATGCACTAAACCTTCCAATCTGACATTTCAATTTTCTTGCATCAAACATGAAGCAAAGAAAAATTCACCAAATGTAAATAATTTTAGCGAAAACAAAGTTCTATTTCTTTCTTTATTTTCGAGGACGAAACGAAACATCAAAAATTCTCAACCGAGCAGAGAGTTCCCAGCAGTCAGCACCCTCCCGCGCTTCTTCACTGCGTTACTCCCCGTCACTTCCGAAATCAGCGAGCCCCAAATCCTCTTCGCTGTAGTCGTTGTCGGAGTCCTCGTCGCTGCACAAACCCTCGAACTCATCATCATCCTCCTCTTCCTCTTCCTCCTTGTCGTCCTCGCTCACCGGCTTCGTCTTCAGAGGCCTGCCGGCGTACCCGCGCCGGGCACTCAGCGCCGCCGCAGCAGTTGGCTGGAGGGATAAGCGCGTGCTTCCGTTGACCGCCGCTGTGGCGGGCCGAAGAGCCGGCATGCCGGTTGGGATACCCGGGCGGATCGCCGACACGGCGAAGCTACGGACGGCCATGGAAGCAACCCTTAAGGCGGCTCGCTGCATGGCGTCGCCTAGGTGCGATGGGTTGGTGGTGCCTTGGTGGAAGGTGGCGGCTAGGGTTTCGAGGGTGCTTCGGGTGCGGCGCGGCTGGGCTTTTAATGGAGCGGGAGTGCGAGAGATGCGAGGCAGAGGGGCAAGATCGAGGAACCAGAGAGCGCCGCCGGCGCCCCCATCGAAGCATGTGCCGTGCTGTGCCGGCTTGTGTTTTTCTTCCTTTGATTAGGGTAATTGGTTATCCGTCATGGCTTGGGCTAGTAGTGCTGCTGGGCTTTGGCTGGTGGTGTAATTGGGCTTGGCCCTGAAACATCATTCAACAATGAAATGAAAGGAAGTTTCTAAATCAGTTGAATGGTGAGTATCGCTCAAAAAAAAAGTTGAATGGTGAGTAATAATTCTCATCAAAAAGGAAAAAGAGTTGAATGTTTAGTAGCACTCGAAATACAAAAGTTGAATGGTCAGTGGTGACCCAGTTGTCCATCCGGTGTTGTTTGTTAGCAAAATTGTGGCTTGTGCAAATACTTAGCCAAATTTTGGATAGCCTTCCTTGCCAGCATTTAGCCAGGGCATGGAAACTAAAACCTGCCGAAATAATCATAACCATTTTTGCAAATTAGCTAAAGCTCGTGCGACAAAATTTCACATTTTTTCTTGGTGGTTGTGTTCATTCAAATTCAGGACGCGGAGCCGGAAGCGAGTCTAAACTAGGTTAGAGAAGAAGAGGAAGATATACAAAGGAGCGGTGACTATGATCGAGGTTCACCCTAGCCCAGCCGTCGGGGCGTCGCCTCCCCTGGCGACTCGAGGGCAACCCTAGCCCAGCCGCCGCCGGCCCCCCTTCCTCCCTCCCCCCGCCTCGCCATCATCGGTGGGGACGCAGGCGAAGTCGTGCGTCTCCCAGGGATGGTGGCGGCGGGGCTCTGTGCCTCTGCGCCCATGTTTCGCGGATCTTCGCGTCCGGATTCGCCTTGCCCCGATGCGGCGGTGCTAGGGTCCTCGGCGTCGTCTCGTCGCGGATCCGCTACGCCCCCGTATGAGGGGAGGGGGGTCGTGGTGGGGCTGCCCGCTGGCGGGGTCTTTGGGCTGCGCGCCTCTGCTCGCGGCGACGCTCGGTGCGGGATGTCGCGGTGTTGGGCGCGGCGAGCTGTCCACCAGCGGCGCGGCGCGCTCGGAGGCGTGCTGGCGGCTCGCTGTTGTCGCATGACTGGGCGGGATGGAAGGTGGAGGTGGGAGGTTCTCGGGGGGCTCTCCAGTGCTGCATTCCATAGATTTTTCTGCTGCTGGTGCCCTCCGGGAGATGTGGGTGGTGGTGCGGTGTTCTTGCTCGCCTCGGCTCAGCCTGGCGCTGGCAGGAACAATGTGGGGAGTGCTGGATCAGACTGGATTTTGCTTGCTTTGGTGAATGCAGATCTGGTCTCCGGCGGGTGAGCGACGCACGCGGAGTGCTCGGTGGGGATGGCTGGTGTCGGATGTTGTGGTGGTGGGGTATGCCTCCCACGGTGTTGGCGGCTGGTTTGGGGTGCGGGCCCAGCATCGGCACGGTGTGCGCAGTTTGGCCGCGGGCTTGCTGGCGGAGGGGCTGCGCGCCCAGGGCTGTCCTGCCGGAACGCGCCTACCTCCGTTGCGGGCGAGTCCAGAAAGCTCCGCACGGTGTGGCGGTGGTCGGCACATGCTGGTCGATGCGCGGTGGATGGTGGTGGTGGTGGTGCGACTATTTTGGGGTCGACGGTTGTTGGATGCCGGAGCGGCGGCTCTGGATGGTGAATGTGCGCTGAGGCGGCGGCCTCAGAAGATAATGCAGTGCTGGCCTTATGGGGTGGGGCTACGACTCCGTATTACTTGGGTGTCGATCTTGTGCTGCATGGGCGGCGAGCTCGTCGGCCCGGTCGATGCGATCCGTGGGATCGATCGGACTAGTACGCCGAGGTAGCGGCCTCGGAATTTGGCTCAATGTTGTGGTCTGCAACCAGTCGTCTCGTGTAGCGAGGGCTATAAGGTGTGTTGGGAAACGTAGTAGAAAACAACAAATTCGTGCCTACGAGTCAAGAACCCAAGATCATCCATGATAGATTGCATACAAGGTTTAGGACAATGCTCACCAACAATTGCAGCGGAAGAAGAGTTGGTGATGCGGGTTGAAGAAGATCTCACGATCTCTCCCACGAACGGATCTCCTCGTCAATTCCCTCGAACAGTTCTCCGAGGAAGAAGAAGATGATCCTCGAAGCAAGATCAAAGCTATGATCTCTCCACCGGTATCCACACGTCCGGCACAGCAATCCCGCAGCGCTCCGCCGTCCAGAGAAGAACGCCCCCGAGAAAAACTAGAGAGAGAAGACTCTAGCGAGTTCCGATCTAGATTAGAATCTAAACCGGGGTCTAAAAGTGGAGCAACTAGCAACTAGGGCAAGGGGGGGGGGGCGCAGGGGCTTGTGTGTCTACTCCCCCCCCCCTTGGCTCACCTTATATAGGTGGCCAAGGGGCTTGGTGCGCCGGCCTAGGGGGTGGGGAGTCCAACTTGGACTCCAAACCTCCTAGGACTGTCACAACCCCAAGTTCGGTATGTGCTAGAATAGCAAGTCACTTTGCATCATGATAAAAATTTCAAAAGAAATTGAAATGGGAGAAGGAACCCCCCCCAGATGAATTAATTCAAAAGGCCATAAATAAATCTTCTCCAAAAATTCATGTTTGATTTTTGAAAAGTCTTATAAATGAGTGTGATCACATATCAAGTGATGTGGGACCCACCCCATACTCATGGATTTTTCAAATATTCAAACAGGACCTTGGAATTAATCAAAAACCCCTATTTGATTTAAAATTCAAATGTTTTGAATTTTAAAAAGTGCCAAACTTTACAGGTGGCTAGCCTAATATATTATGAGGCCATATAAAAAGTTTAAACATATTATAAATTGGCTAACTATTTTTAGCAGAGCCAAAACATATTTGCAGAAAAAGAAAATAGAAAAAGAAGAAGAGAGAAGTTACCTGTCGCACAGGGCGAGGCCCATCTCTTCTGGCCCAGCTAGGCCCAGCCGCCGCTGAGGTTGTCGTCTTCCCCAGGCAGCCAGGCACGGTGCTGCGTGCTGGGTATGCCCAGGTCGACGCCGTGGCTGCCCCTCAGCCCTCCCGTGCTCCTTCTCGCAGCCGCACACGCCTGGGAGACGCTCCGCACATTTCTCCCCCCATCCCTGGCCTCTGTTCGTCCTCCCGGCGAAGATTCGCACCGCCACTGAAACCCTAGCAGAACGCCTTCGTGCCCCGACGCGGCCACTGGCCGAGCAAGCTCAAGCCAGCATGTCCATGGAGCTCCTCGAGGTCGTCTTCGTCTAGCCGCCGTCTCAATTTGAGCCAAGGTCCAGTGGAGTTGACGCCCGCGTCCAAATTCTTCTCGCCAGCCGAAGCTACTCCGACGAGCGATTCCCCCTCCTCCGGCCACCCTTCGCCCCCGTCGAGTTCGTCATCACGTCTAGGGTGAGCTTGCGACCATTTTGCCTCGATCCCTGCCTCCTCTCGCGTTCTAAAGCGAGATCTCGCCGATGCCCGAGCCCGGCCGCCTCCATGGCTGTTGCTCTCGTGCTCTAGAGCACGCCAATGACCCCCAATGGGTCCACTTGACGCGCGGGAGCACAGGATACGCGACGGTGCCCTCCTTTTGATCTCCCGTGGCCTGAATCGCTGCCCCGATGAACTCCGACCATCTACAGGAACTCCGGCGCCGGCGAACCTCCATTAGTGCCCTAATCCAGTGCTAATCACCTTGGCCCCACCCCCCAGTCACACTGACCTGTGGGCCCAGGCCACTAACTAATCCATGGTTAGTTTAAACTAACCAGGTTAGTTAACTAACCCACTGACAGTGAGGCCCCACATGTCAGCACCCCCCACGTCAGCATGACGCAACAGTGACGCAATAAGTCATTTCCAAATTTAAAGAATAATCCAGAAAATCCAGAAAATGAATTAAACTTTAGAAATTCATAACTAATTCATTTTAACTCCAATTTGGACAAATAATATGTCTAAAATTATCAGAAAAATACAAGGATTCTGAATATGCAACTTGTTTCTATGTTTGACCATTTTAAAATGGGTGAACAGTAGCAAACATGCATATGGCATTCTTTTGAATTCAAATTTTGGAGCCACTTTGCAAATGATTTTTCAACACACTTCTTTTAAATGTTTTCATCCACACATCAGAGACTTTACCTCACCTTTACAACATCAATTCATGCTCAAGCATTTCAAATGAACTTCATGGATTCAAATGCATTTGAAATTCATCGATAAATCATATGGAGTTTGAATTTGCAACTCAAATGCAATACACTCCATTTAAATGGAATTGCCTCACACATCAGAAGCATGCAAACCAAGTTTCAACCTTCAACCATGTGCTTGTGCATTGTATTTACTTTGCTACCTTGTTTGTTGTTTGTTGAGTAGAGGTGGAACCGGAACAGGAGGCTGCCCCCCTTCGTTGAAGATCCCGAGACTGAACCTCGTCAGCAAGGCAAGCAAACCCCCATTGATCATGTCGATAAAATCCCACTTCCCTCTCATGTCTCGCTTATGCATTGTATAGGATGATTACCATGCTACGTTTCTACCGCATAGATGAACCCATTCCTTTGCATGACCTATCTTTTGTCACAGTAGTAAGCAAACCTTAATCCTAGCAAATGTAGGAGTTGATTGATATCATGTGGCCCCTGCAACTGTTACTGCTTATTGCATGCTTAGAGTTACAATGAGGTTACTCTTCTGTGAGTCGGGATGGTAGTGATCATGTTGATGATGGTGGAAATGTGTTGGTGAATCTACCCTAATACAAGGTGAACGATGAGAGGCTGTGTAGGAGTACACAGTGGGTTGTCTCGTTGAACACAGCCTTAAGTCCGAGTTCTTGTGTGGTGATCCAAGAAGAAGAGTGCAACCACACATTGGGCTCACTGACCCCTCTCATCCTAGTACCTCACCCCGTTCGAACCCCAGAAGTCGCGGTAGTTCGGAGTTCTGGTAGGGCTGTGGCACGGTCTGCGAAGTGGATGAACGACTTTTCAAGACCGGCTTGGGACCCTGCACACATCTTTTGAGGCTGTACTGGAACCTCGGCCGGACTTCCATACGGATCCCCCTCAGATAGGCGACTCTCTGGACTAGAACGGAGCTGTGGGCGAAGTGTTGTGATGACGGGGATCAACCCCGGCAAATCCCATGGTCAAGGACCCTAGGTTTCGTGTAGGAGGAAAGACAGCGACGTGGCCTGCGCGTTGGTAGGATTCGGAGGTGACAAGCGACACATGGGGCACGATTTACCCAGCTTCAGGCCCCCGGAGGGAAAACCATACATGCTGCTTGTCTGATCTTGTATTGATGATGATGTACAGAGGTGCCGTGAGGGCTTTGGTGGAGAGAGATCTGTCTAGTCCTATGCGTGGGGATTGAGATCTTGTGTCTTGAGTTGTCCTAGAGAGGTCCCCTACCTCGCTTTATATAGATAGCCAGGTAGGGTTTACAAGAGTCCTAGTCGACTACAAGTAGGAGTCCTTGTCTTGCGCCTCAAGTCTTTGTCTTCACGTCTTACTCCGTCATGTCGGTATCCACGAGTGGGCCCCTGGTGGGCCGCCAGCCATGACACGCACCAGGTACCCTCACGTAGAGGAGTTGTGGGGTCACCCCCTCGTCAGTAGCCCCCGAGTGCCTGGGGGACTCGAAGAGTCGCGCAGGGACTCGAATCTGCAGTAGCCGCCGTAGTGCGTGTCGATCATTTGCTGATGAACAGTCGAAGATGTCGTGAGTATGCTCCCGATGGGAGTATTTGGATGAAGCATCGAAATTGCAGTCTGGTTCGTCTTCGTATTTCATCGTCGGGTGGGGAGAAGTTGCCCAGTCGAGCGGTCGTCGGGTGCGCGTCAGCGCTCCCGATGGGAGTAGCCCCCGAGGCTATGTGCGACTCGTAGAGTCGCGCATAGGCTCAAGTTGGTTTAAGCTAACCCCGTCGTTCTTGTCAGCTGCGCGAGTAGTGCTCGTCGGGTGCGCGTTAGAGCTCCCGATGGGAGTAGCCCCCGAGGCTATGTTCGACTGCTTGCAGTCGAGCATAGACTCAAGATTTCTTCGTCGTCGAGTAATTGTCATCCGAGGAAGTGCTCGACTCGGGTCTTACGTCTTATGCTTGAGTTGTTGTAGGGATCAGTCGTGGACGAGGAGGTTGGTGTCGCCGCGTCATGAGGGCGCCCAGCCCCCGAGTATCTGCTGAGAAGGAGAAAAAGGATGCAACTGTATTAAGATGTACTTGCGCAATATACAAAAGAATTGTAAGGTGCATGATTTGTAGACATTGCACTTTTGTCGAGTGGAAAATGTAGCATCATATAAAGTTCATGCGTGTCTTTTCATGAGTAGGCCCTCCAGCAGCATACTCTTGCCGGGTAACAGGGACGCTATGCCAGACTTGTTGAACCCGGAGACAAGAGCGGCCTTTTGGTACCCAGCCTCACTATAAACGCGAATAAACACATATAAAACTAAGCATGATCCAAAGAATGATTTTGTAGGCTTCAGATGTTTGTGCACGACTGCGTAGTCGTTGTTGGCGACTGATCGAGAATGTATAAAGGTTTTGGAATCATAGCATAAGAATGTAAAGAAAACTTAGCTATAGGATCGACGCGGCGGAGGATGTCGAAGATGAGCAGTCGAGTAGTCGACGATGCGAGAACGGAGTCGTTGTGACGGCGACTGCGACATTCAGTCCCCGAGTCCGTGAGCCCCCGAGTCCGCGAGCCCTGAGTGTTGAGGCGACGGAGTTGCGTAGCAAAGTCGTCGAGATGAATTTATCTGGCGAGTGACGAGAGGACTCGACGCGGCGATTTCTGCGCGATGGAGCTCGGTACGGGAGAGCCCATACAAAGGAGCTCGGCGCAGGATGATTCGTGTGCTTGGAGTCGACGGTGCGGCAAGTGACCGAGAAGGACTCGACGCGTCTGGCGGAGTCGACGTGACGAAATTTCACGGCGTGTATCCGCACTGGAGCCGATGAAGTTGATGTCGTTGTTGATGTCGAAAAAGTGCCAGGCCCCGAGCATCGAGTGCGCGTCGTGATTCGTCCGTGGTTGATGTAGAGGACGGGGTCGATGCCGCGACCGTGGTCAATGTCGCGCCTGAAGTCGATGTAGAGGACGAAGTCGATGTGGCGGACGGAGTCGATGCCTTGCTCGTAGACATGCTCAGCCTGATTCCGCAATCTGTTGCGGCGACGGTTTCGACTGCGTTTTTTTCTTCTTCGATCTGGATCTTCATAGTGAACCATTGTTGATGTAGTCGCCGAGTCGTCGAGTTGTCGATTGCTCATCGTGTGCTGTTGTTGTTGCGGCTCGAGTCGATGTAGAAACATTGGTGAGTCATCCATGGCATGTCGAGTTGTAGTAAAAGCCTTGTGGGCCAAGATTGAACCCGAATTCGCGATCTCGCGTAGATCCAAAAACGCATTGCAGTGCGAGAGCCGCTGACGGAGATCTAACCGTTAACATTTTCTCAAATTTTTTGTGCTGATGGGGGATTGAAACGCGCAACTTTTCACCGGAGGGATCTTCAAGTTGATGTCCGAGTCAATGTCAGGAATGTATTTTCTGGAGTCGCGCGGAGTTCCGTGAGATTCCGAGAGTGCTTCAGTGCGCGGGTCGCCGACGGAGATCCAGCCGTTGGAATTTTCTGAAATTTTCAACGGTTTAAAAAAAATGGATTTCGCATCTTTCCACTGAAGGGATCGTCGAGATGAGCTCCGAGTCACCGTCTGGAGTGCCCGCAACACAGACGTTTTTTTGTCCTGTAGGCTGCGCGTGAGCGCTTTTGTTGATGTCGATATTCGAGTGGCGCGCTCGAAAATTTTCTTGTTTTCTCCGTGAGCTTGATGTCGATCTTGATGTAGTTGTTGAAGAAGCCGAGATTGCGATGAACCCAACTTGAATAGATCCTTCTGAAGTCGACGGATCGTCGATTGTCGATGTAGGTATGAGCGTCCGATCCGTGATTCCAACGCGCATGTCTTTCCCACAGACGGCGCCAATTGACGGGGATCAACCCCGGCAAATCCCATGGTCAGGGACCCTAGGTTTCGTGTAGGAGGAAAAACAGCGACGTGGCCTGCGCGTTGGTAGGATTCGGAGGTGACAAGCGACACATGGAGCACGATTTACCCAGCTTCAGGCCCCCGGAGGAAAAACACTACATGTTGCTTGTCTGATCTTGTATTGATGATGATGTACAGAGGTGCCGTGAGGGCTTTGGTGGAGAGAGATCTGTCTAGTCCTATGTGTAGGGATTGAGAGCTTGTGTCTTGAGTTGTCCTAGAGAGGTGCCCCTACCTCGCTTTATATAGATAGCCAGGTAGGGTTTACAAGAGTCCTAGTCGACTACAAGTAGGAGTCCTTGTCTTGCGCGTCAAGTCTTTGTCTTCACGTCTTACTCCGTCATGTCGGTATCCACGAGTGGGCCCCTGGTGGGCCGCCAGCCATGACACGCACCAGGTACCCTCTCGTAGAGGAGTCATGGGGTCACCCCGTCGTCAAACATCCTCGCCGACACCCCTTGAATGGTGTCGAGGCCAAAGGCGGTAACTGATGGTCATGTGTGTGTAGTAGTACACCCTGCAGGGTTAACAAAACTATTCGAATAGCCGCGTCCGCGGTTAAGGACTGCTTGGAAAGCTTAGCTTGATTATTAGACAACTTGAACTGGATACTTATAAAACTTGCCAAGATAAGCGTGAGTGCTATGGCGTGCTTTCTCGTGGGGAAGTCGAGGAAGGCACCATAGTGGTGTAATTGGTTGGAGATGTAGTGGACTCGTGTACGCTTCTTACCTCAAGTCTGGTACTCGTAGTTCAGGACTAGCCAAGTCAAAGCTGGCACTTCTGGATTGAACCCCACCTCCCTTTACCTTGATACATGTGCATGAGTAGTATAGCTCCTACGTAAGTCTTGCTGAGTACGACTTTGTACTCACGTTTGCTTATTCTATGTTTTAGATGAACCCACTGACCCCGAAGGTGGATTCTTCCTCGAGATTGACGACTGAATTCCAAGCTAGTGTAGTCCCAGTCAGACGACTGGTCCCTCGTGGAAGGGCTTGTTTATAGATAGGCTTCTCTAAGCCATTTGTTAAACTTGTCTGTACTCAGACCTACTTTGCTTCCGCATGTTTGATGTAATGTTGGATCAAGGTCTCGTGATCTCTGTGTGCACTCTGTAAGAGTTATCAATAAAGTTGTATACTTTGTAGAGAATTGCAATGATACCTGCTGTTCATACTAGACATGTGTGCTGCGTGTATGATTATAACATGCATGTCTTAGTATGGGTTTTCGATACCTTAGTTGTGATCTGGCTGGCGGTCTTTTATACACCAAGTGGCCCTTAGATGTGCGCAGCTTGGGGCATCGCGATGCGATTGCTCGTGACTCCGTCACATGCACACTTTGATGTATGATCGAGCCCGCCCTAGACCCCGACTAAGTGATCGGGCTGGAGTAAGTCTATGCAAGGGTTATAATACAATCGATAGTATGGTTGAGGCGACTTGTCTATGAGTATGGGAGTTCACCACCCATATCATTTAGACTTGTGTGTGGACGATGAGGACCCATCTCAGTTGATCATCCGGCCTGGATGGGATGCCCCTCATGTTCGATGCTTTCCGAGAACGTCCTGTGCTTGGCCTTGTCTGCTTAGACAAGTGGGTACGGTTTTCGGCTCTCCATATGATTGTATTGTAGCGAGTCTTGCATACGCTAACCCCGGGTCCCGACAAACTTGGTATCAGAGCAGGACTGAATGTAGGATTATCAGCCTTGGCCGAAGTCGAGTCTAGGCTTCTATAGTTATATAGTTACTCTGGGTATATAAGGGAACAACATAAGGCTTCTTTTTTCTCCTTACCTCATCGTTCTGAGTTCTGAGTCACCCTCATCTTATTCTACGGGAAGATAGGACTAGGGTCATCTATGTCTTACTAGAACATCTCGTTGTTTGCTTCCTTGTAGCCGTAGGAAAGTTGTGTTTGATTTGTTAGAGTAGTTGTTCTTCCTGATTTCTTACATCGTATGTAAGTGCTGTTTCTATGTTGTAAGAAAATTGTTTTCTCTTGCAATTACAGCCGTTATGTTGTCCGAGTCATTCCAGTTATCTTCATAATCTGATGCATTTGCAAAATCAATCAACATCATTTGACATTGATCTTGTCCTTCAGGATGTCTCAAGGAACCCGTGGCCACCTTGGTCTTGCCCAAGCTCGTGGGGATGATCCGGAGGAAGGCAATCTTCCACCCTCACCCACGATGGCTCAAGTTCTCATGGAGGTTGAAAGAAACCGAAGGGACTCTCATGAGTTGTAGGGGGTCATTGCTCGGAATACTGCCCAGCAGCGGAATGAGCTCGTGTCGTTGAATGACTTCATCCAGCTTCATCCCCCAGTTTTCAACTATTCCACTGAGCCCCTTGACGCCGATGACTGGCTCCGCAACATCGAGAGAAAGCTCCATTCTGGACATGTTGCAGATGGTGACAGAGTCAATTATGCCACCTACCACCTCGAGGGTGCATCTAGCTCTTGGTGGGAGAACTTTCTGAACATGCGTCCAGCTGGACAGTTGACTTCGTGGAATGAGTTCGGTGTCGCTTTTCGCGAGCATCACATTCCTACGGGACTCATGGACCGCAAGAGAGAGGAGTTTTGCAATCTCATCCAAGGAAGAAGGTCCGTTGACGAGTTTCATCGGGAGTTCAATCGTCTTGCACGCTATGCTCCCGAGGAGGTCTCCACTGACTCCAAGAAGCAAGAGAGGTTCCGCAAGGGACTCAATTCTGGACTTCGTCGCGAGTTGAATCTCCATGACTTTGCCACATTCCAGCTCCTTGTCAACAAGGCCATCAAGGCGGAGGATATGATCACTCCCGAGGATTCCCGCAAGCACCCTAGAGATGATGGTTCATCCAGTTCAGGCCCTCAGAAGCGCAAGATCTGGATCCCCAATAGCATGTTCCGCCAGAACAACCCACTGAGGCCATCCTTTGTGGCGCCTCGTCCACCAGCTCCATTCCATCCAGCTCCACCTAACAACCCAGCTCCCCGCACTGTCTTTGGAGCCCGCTTCAGATGTGGCCACCCTGGTCACTATTCTCGTGAGTGCCCCGTAAATCAGAATGCTCCACCTCATGCCAAAGGGAACCCCAATGTTCGTGCCAAGCCACCCCCGAAGGTCTCCACCACCAAGCCATCTTCTTCTGCAAGTCTTGGACGTGTGAACCAAATCTCAGCTGAGGATACTGATGGTACTTCTGACGTCATTCTTGGTACGCTCCCAGTCAATTATGTTCCCACTTCTGTCCTTTTCGATCCAGGAGCATCTCACTCATTCATGTCGGAGAGCTATGCACTTCGGCATGAGATATCCTTTGATGAAATGTTCACCCCAATGATTATTCAAACTCCTGGTTCAAAGTGGAAAACTAATAGAGTAAGCCATGGTAATCAAATTGCAATTGAGGGTTTAGTATTCCTTGCTTCACTCATAGTCCTCAAGTCTTCAGACATTGATGTCATCCTTGGTATGGATTGGTAATCAAGACAAAATGCTTTTCTTGATTGCAAAACCAAGTCGGTTAGACTTACACATCCTTCAGGCCTTACAATAGATTACTCCTCACCAAGAACAAGAACCCAGATGCATTCTTTGAATGTGCTTCCCCTTCCCGACCTTGAAGATGTTCCGGTGGTTTGTGACTTTCCGGATGTCTTTCCTGAAGAACTACCAGGAATGCCTCCTGACAGATGTGTAGAATTCATTGTAGATCTTGCCCCAGGAACCGCCCCAATTTCCAGACGCCCATACAAAATGGCCCCACATGAGTTAGCGGAGCTTAAAATCCAACTCGAAGCTTTCTGGGCAAAAGGCTTCATCCGCCCTAGCTCATCGCCATGGGGTTGCCCCGTTCTGTTCGTTACGAAGAAAGATGGAACAGAAAGGGTGTGCGTAGATTATCGCCCGCTAAATCTAGCGACGATAAAGAACAAGTACCCACTTCCCAGGATGAATGATCTTTATGATCAACTTGCAGGATCCTCTGTCTTCTCCAAGATGGATTTGAGATTAGGTTATCATCAAATCAAAATCCGAAACGAGGACATTCCAAAAACGGCTTTCACTACTCGTTATGGTCTTTACGAGTACACCGTCATGTCCTTTTGTTTAACCAATGCCCCCGCCACTTTCTCGCGCATGATGAATTCGATATTCATGGAGTACTTGGATACATTTGTTGTAGTTTATCTTGATGACATTCTCATCTACTCGAAGAACGAAGAAGAACATGCCGAACATATTAGGCTGGTATTGATGAAACTTAGAGAGCATCGCCTGTATGCTAAATTCTCCAAGTGTGAATTTTGGCTACCAGAAGTGACCTACTTAGGCCACGCGATTTCTGCAAAAGGCATTGCTGTGAATCCCGAGAGAGTTCAGGCCGTCCTTGACTGGACTCCACATGAATCGGTTAAGCAAGTTAGGAGTTTTGTTGGCTTAGCAAGCTATTGCCGCCGCTTCGTCGAGAACTTTTCTAAAGTTGCAAAGCTTCTAACTGAGCTCCTCAAGAAAGATAAGAAATTCCAATGGACTCCCAAGTGCGAGGAAAACTTTCAAGGGTTAAAAAGAAGATTGACTTCTGCACCCGTACTTGCGCCTCCAGACATCAAAAAGGATTTCGAGATATTTTGTGACGCCTCACGGCAAGGGTTAGGATGCATACTTATGCAAGATAGACATGTGGTAGCTTATGCTTCATGCCAGTTGCGTCCACATGAAGAGAACTATCCTACCCATGATCTTGAACTCGCTGCCATAGTTCATGCCCTGACAACTTGGCGACATTACCTCCTTGGTAATCGTTGTGAGATCTATTCCGACCACCAAAGCCTCAAATACATATTCACCCAGCCAGATCTTAATCTCAGGCAAAGACGCTGGATTGAGTTGATAAAAGATTATGACGTAGGAATTTCTTACACCCCAGGCAAAGCCAATGTCATGGCTGATGCACTAAGTCGTAAGTCGTATTGTAACAACCTCATGTTACAACAGTATCAACCACTTCTTCATGAGGGATGTCGCAAGCTCAATCTTGAGATTGTTCCTCATGGATCTCTTTTCAACTTGGTGGCGAAACCATCTCTTGAGGATCAAATCATAGTTTCCCAAAAGCGTGCACGAGGTGTTCGCCGGATCAAGGAGAACATTGCTAGCGGAGTTGCTAAATGTTTCTCCACAGATAGTACATGAACGGTATTCTTTGGAAATCGTTTGGTAGTACCTAAGAATAGGGAACTAAGGCAACTCATCCTCAAGGAAGCCCATGACACACCCCTCTCGATTCATCCCGGTAGCACAAAAATGTACCGAGATCTACGCCAGAGATTTTGGTGGACTAGGATGAAGAGAGACATTGCTCGATTTGTTGCCGAATGTGATGTTTGTCGTCGCATTAAGGCAGAACACCAAAGACCTGATGGTACACTTCAACCTTTGCCTATTCCAGAGTGGAAATGGGACAAAGTCGGTATGGACTTCATCACCGGCTTTCCAAAAACCCAGAAAGGAAACGATGCCATCTTCGTTGTCATAGATAGGCTTTCCAAAGTTGCTCACTTCCTTCCCGTTCGCGAGTCTATAGCTGCTAGTTAGTTAGCGGACTTGTACGTCTCTAGAATTGTGTCCCTTCACGGTGTTCCTTTGGAAATCAATTCTGATCGTGGTAGCCTTTTCACCTCTAGATTTTGGGGAAGCTTTCAGAATGCTATGGGAACTCATCTCTCCTTTAGTATAACTTTCCATCCTCAGTCTAGTGGTCAAGTCGAAAGGTTTAACCAAATTCTTGAAGACATGCTCAGAGCTTGTGTTATCTCATTCGGAAAGAATTGGTAGAAGTCTCTTCCATTTGTCGAATTTGCTTATAACAATAGTTTCCAATCTAGTCTGAACATGGCTCCTTTTGAATTCCTATATGGACGACGATATCGAACACCCCTAAACTGGTTAGAAACCGGTGAAAGACAATTCTTTGGACAGGATATGATCATGGAAGCAGAATAGCAAGTTCGCATTGTTCGTGATCAATTGAAAGCAGCCCAGTCTCGTCAGAAAAGCTACTATGATCGTCATCATAGGCAAGAGAGCTACAATCTGGATGAGAAGGCTTACCTTCGGGTTACTCCTCTGAAGGGAACCCAACGTTTCGGTATCAAAGGCAAGTTGGCCCCACGTTACATCGGACCTTTCCGCATTCTTGCTAAACGTGGAGAAGTTGCCTACCAACTTGAACTACCCCCGCACCTTTCCCGAGTACATGATGTATTCCATGTGTCACAACTCAGGCGTTGCTTCAAGGACCCCATCCGCGAAGTCGGCCATGAAACGCTTGATCTCCAAGATGACCTTTCTTATCGAGAGTACCCCGTTTTTATTATTGATTCCGCAGAGCGTGTCACTCGTCGTCAGAAGATTAAGTTTCTGAAAGTGCAATGGTCACACCACTCTGAGAGAGAAGCCATGTGGGAAAGAGAAGACCGTCTCCGTGGTGAGTACCCCTCCTTCCTCCCGCAGACTTCTGAATCACTAGAAGAGATTCTTTTGAGTGGGGGCGAGTTGTCACAACCCCAAGTTAGGTATGTGCTAGAATAGCAAGTCACTTTGCATCATGATAAAAATTTCAAAAGAAATTGAAATGGGAGAAGGAACCCCCCCCAGATGAATTAATTCAAAAGGCTAGAAATAAATCTTCTCCAAAAATTCATGTTTGATTTTTGAAAAGTCTTATAAATGAGTGTGATCACATATCAAGTGATGTGGGACCCACCCCATGCTCATGGATTTTTCAAATATTCAAACAGGACCTTGGAATTAATCAAAACCCCCTATTTGATTTAAAATTCAAATGTTTTGAATTTTAAAAAGTGCCAAACTTTACAAATGGCTAGCCTAATATATTATGAGGCCATATAAAAAGTTTAAGCATTTTATAAGTTGGCTAACTATTTTTAGCAGAGCCAAAACATATTTGCAGAAAAAGAAAATAGAAAAGGAAGAAGAGAGAAGTTACCTGTCGCACAGGGCGAGGCCCATCTCTTCTGGCCCAACTAGGCCCAGCCGCCGTTGGGGTTGTCGTCTTCCCCAGGCAGCCAGGCACGGTGCCGCGTGCTGGGCCTGCCCAGGTCGACGCCGTGGCTGCCCCTCAGCCCTCCCGTGCTCCTTCTCGCAGCCGCACACGCCTGGGAGACGCTCCGCACATTTCTCCCCCCATCCCTGGCCTCTGTTCGTCCTTCCGGCGAAGATTCGCACCGCCACTGAAACCCTAGCAGAACGCCTTCGTGCCCCGACGCGGCCACTGGCCGAGCAAGCTCAAGCCAGCATGTCCATGGAGCTCCTCGAGGTCGTCTTCGTCTAGCCTCCGTCTCAATTTGAGCCAAGGTCCAGTGGAGTTGACGCCCGCGTCCAAATTCTTCTCGCCAGCCGAAGCTACTCCGACGAGCGATTCCCCCTCCTCCGTCCACCCTTCGCCCCCGTCGAGTTCGTCATCACGTCTAGGGTGAGATTGCGACCATTTTGCCTCGATCACTGCCTCCTCTCGTGTTCTGTCGCGAGATCTCGCCGATGCCCGACCCGGCCGCCGCCATGGCTGTTGCTCTCGTGCTCTAGAGCACGCCAGTGACCCCCCAATGGGTCCACTGGACGCGCGGGAGCACAGGCTACGCGACAGTGCCCTCCTTTTGATCTCCCGTGGCCTGAATCGCTGCCCCGATGAACTCTGGCCATCTACAGGAACTCCGGCGCTGGCGAACCTCCATTAGTGCCCTAATCCAGTGCTAATCACCTTGGCCCCACCCCCAGTCACACAGACCTGTGGGCCGAGGCCACTAACTAATCCATGGTTAGTTTAAACTAACCAGGTTAGTTAACTAACCCACTGACAGTGAGGCCCCACATGTCAGCACCCCCTCCCACGTCAGCATGACGCAACAGTGACGCAATAAGTCATTTCCAAATTTAAAGAATAATCCAGAAAATCCAGAAAATGAATTAAACTTTAGAAATTCATAACTAATTCATTTTAACTCCAATTTGGACAAATAATATGGCTAAAATTATCAGAAAAATACAAGGATTCTGAATATGCAACTTGTTTCTATGTTTGACCATTTTAAAATGGGTGAACAGTAGCAAACATGCATATGGCATTCTTTTGAATTCAAATTTTGGAGTGAATTTGCAAATGATTTTGCAACACACTTCTTTTAAATGTTTTCATCCACACATGAGAGACTTTACCTCACCTTTACAACATCAATTCATGCTCAACCATTTCAAATGAACTTCATGGATTCAAATGCATTTGAAATTCATTGATAAATCATATGGAGTTTCAATTTGCAACTCAAATGCAATACACTCCATTTAAATGGAGTTGCCTCACACATCAGAAGCATGCAAACCAAGTTTCAACCTTCAACCATGTGCTTGTGCATTGTATTTACTTTGCTACCTTGTTTGTTGTTTGTCGAGTAGAGGTGGAACCGGAACAGGAGGCTGCCCCCTTCGTTGAAGATCCCGAGACTGAACCTCGTCAGCAAGGCAAGCAAACCCCCATTCATCATGTCGATAAAATCCCACTTCCTTCTCATGTCTCGCTTATGCATTGTATAGGATGATTACCATGCTACGTTTCTACCGCATAGATGAACTCATTCCTTTGCATGACCTATCTTTTGTCATAGTAGTAAGCAAACCTCAATCCTAGCAAATGTAGGAGTTGATTGATATCATGTGGCCCCTGCAACTGTTACTGCTTATTGCATGCTTAGAGTTACAATGAGGTTACTCTTCTGTGAGTCGGGATGGTAGTGATCATGTTGATGATGGTGGAAATGTGTTGGTGAATCTACCCTAATACATGGTGAACGATGAGAGGCTGTGTAGGAGTACACAGTGGGTTGTCTCGT
Organism: Bromus sterilis; assembly: GCA_950022295.1. Taxonomy (NCBI): domain Eukaryota; kingdom Viridiplantae; phylum Streptophyta; class Magnoliopsida; order Poales; family Poaceae; genus Bromus; species Bromus sterilis. The sequence continues at coordinate 17,255,935 of OX465596.1, forward strand.
TGAACACCGCCTTAAGTCTGAGTTCTTGTGTGGTGATCCAAGAAGAAGAGTGCAACCACACATTGGGCTCACTGACCCCTCTCATCCTAGTACCTCACCCCGTTCGAACCCCAGAAGTCGCAGTAGTTCGGAGTTCTGGTAGGGCTGTGGCACGGTCTGCGAAGTGGATGAACGGCTTTTCAAGACCGGCTTGGGACCCTGCACACATCTTTTGAGGCTGTACTAGAACCGCGGCCGGACTTCCATACGGATCCCCCTCAGATAGGCGACTCTCTGGACTAGAACGGAGCTGTGGGCGAAGTGTTGTGATGAACATCCTCGCCGACACCCCTTGAATGGTGTCGAGGCCAAAGGCGGTAACTGATGGTCATGTGTGTGTAGTAGAACACCCCTGCAGGGTTAACAAAACTATTCGAATATCCGCGTCCGCGGTTAAGGACTGCTTGGAAAGCTTAGCTTGATTATTAGACAACTTGAACTGGATACTTATAAAACTTTCCAAGATAAGCGTGAGTGCTATGGCATGCTTTCTCATGGGGAAGTCGAGGAAGGCACCATAGTGGTGTAATTGGTTGGAGATGTAGTGGACTCGTGTACGCTTCTTACCTCAAGTCTGGTACTCATAGTTCAGGACTAGCCAAGTCAAAGCTGTCACTTCTGCATTGAACCCCACCTCCCTTTACCTTGATACATGTGCATGAGTAGTATAGCTCCTACGTAAGTCTTGCTGAGTACGAGTTTGTACTCACGTTTGCTTATTCTATGTTTTAGATGAACCCACTGACCCCGAAGGTGGATTCTTCCTTGAGATTGATTACTGAAGACCAAGCTAGTGTAGTCCCAGTGAGACGACTGGTCCCTCGTGGAAGGGCTAGTTTATAGATAAGGCTTCTCTAAGCCATTTGTTAAACTTGTCTGTACTCAGACCTACTTTGCTTCCGCATGTTTGATGTAATGTTGGATCACGGTCTCGTGATCTCTGTGTGCACTCTGTAAGAGTTATCAATAAAGTTGTATACTTTGTAGAGAATCGCAATGATACCTGCTGTTCATACTAGACGTGTGTGCTGCGTGTATGATTATAACATGCCTGTAATAGTATGGGTTTTCGAGACCTTAGTTGTGATCTGGCTGGCGGTCTTTTATACACCAAGTGGCCCTTCGATGTGCGCAGCTTGGGGCATCGCGATGCGATTGCTCGTGACTCCGTCACGTGCACACTTTGATGTATGATCGAGCCCGCCCTAGACCCCGACTAAGTGATCGGGCTGGAGTAACTCTATGCAAGGGTTATAATACAATCGATAGTATGGTTGAGGCGACTTGTCTATGAGTATGGGAGTTCACCACCCATATCATTTAGACTTGTGTGTGGACGATGAGGACCCATCTCAGTTGATCATCCGGCCTGGATGGGATGCCCCTCACGTTCGATGCTTTCCGAGAACGTTATGTGCTTGGCCTTGTCTGCTTAGACAAGTGGGTACGGTTCTCGGCTCTCCATATGATTGTGTTGTAGCGAGTCTTGCATACGCTAACCCCGGGTCCCGACAAGGACTTTCCACTAGGACTCCTTCCAAAATTCGGATTGGGGAATCCTACTCCAAGTAGGATTCCCCCCCCCCTTGTGGCGCCCCCACCTCCTGGCCGGCCAGGGAAGCCTAGACAAAACAAAACACGATACTTCTTTTGTTGCTAGTTTAACATACGGGATGCGTGTAGCAACTAATGCCACAAGCCAAACTTCATTAAATGCGTGACCCCCGTGTGGATTTGAGTTCATAAAATCCACAAGCCCGTTCATGTAAAAATTTCTATAGCAAGACTAGGATGAGATCCAAGGAATTTGATGTAGTCCATGATCAAGGCAACCAGCATACTAAGAGCAGCATAGAGGGATCATGGCAAAACTCAAACCTTGTAGCAAAATCACATCATGTCGTCGAGCAAAGAAAAGATCACATGACAGGGAAGCAAACAAGAAAATCAATGCCTCATATCAACATATGATCTACCTAAACATGCATCTAATCAAGGATCGCTTTGATACCACTGTTGGGAAACGTAGTAGAAAACAAAAATTTCGTGCCTACGAGTCAAGACCCCAAGATCATCCATGATAGATTGCATACAAGGTTTAGGACAATGCTCACCAACAATTGCAGCGGAAGAAGAGTTGGTGATGCGGGTTGAAGAAGATCTCACGATCCGTCCCACGATCTCTCCCACGAACGGATCTCCTCATCAATTCCCTCGAACAGTTCTCCGAGGAAGAAGAAGATGATCCTCGAAGCAAGATCAAAGCTATGATCTCTCCACCGGTATCCACACGTCCGGCACAACAATCTGGCAGCACTCCGCCGTCCAGAGAAGAACGCCTCCGAGAAAAACTAGAGAGAGAAAACCCTAGCGAGTTCCGATCTAGATTAGAATCTAAACCGGGGTCTAAAAGTGGAGCAACTAGCAACTAGGGCAAGGGGGGCGGGGGCAGGGGCTTGTGTGTCTACTCCCCCCCCTTGGCTCACCTTATATAGGTGGCCAAGGGGCTTGGTGCGCCGGCCTAGGGGGTGGGGAGTCCAACTTGGACTCCAAACCTCCTAGGACTTTCCCACTAGGACTCCTTCCAAAATAGGATTGGGGAATCCTACTCAAAGTAGGATTCTCCCCCCCCCTTGTGGCGCCCCCACCTCCTGGAAGGCCAGGGCAGCCTAGGTGGCTTTCCCCCCAAGCTAGGGGGTGGGGACAGTGGGTGGTACTGCCCGGAACCTTCCGTGACCTTCTAGAAGCTCCAGGACCTTCCGGGACCTATCGGTATGGTTTCGGGACATTCCGGACACTTCCGGAGCACTTCCAAGACCTTCCGGAACCTCTAACGAATGTTCCGGAGCTATCTAAATAGGTTTCGGAACAATCCGGGTTATGGTTAACATGTCTGGTGAACACAACATATTGTTAAGTTGTCCACCAATCACCAAAACTATTTCAGTTGACTGCAAACTATCCCAACACCATTTTCATATGAACTAAAGTTATCTGAAACAATTCCAAAGTGTCTTAGCCATATTCTTTGCTCTTTACTTGCTTCCACTAAACCTTCAATCATCCTAGTATTCTAACAGATTACTGCACTTTAAGTGTGTGACCCAATAGGTTCGGTATTATGTGGACATGACTCGGAACGCTTTCCAGACTTACAGTCATTCGTCAATAATCAACAGCGGAGCCATGGACACCCATGTTGACTCCCACACATACACGAAAAGACTTCGAGTGAACCTTTATGTTTATCGTATACTATTCCCTTTGCTTCGCGATATATGACAAAGTTAGAGGAGAGAAGTTTGGCACCCATGTGAAACAACTTCTTGATCACAAGCCATCAGTTATCCTCATTGCTCGTTTGTCTTCATTCCTCGTTACGTATACCGGTATCCCCGTGATTGAATCACAAAGTGTCTGGCCAGACGAGAATGGATACCGTTATACCGAGTGGGCCCTGAGTCTATATCTCTTCATCGTGAAGGAGCAAATCCCAGTCTCGAACTATCACCGTTACTAGACACACTGTCCAATGTACCCAGAACTTATTTTACTACTTCCCATTTATGGGAAGATTCATCTAAGAACCAAAGCACATCTTCTTGTGTGAAGAAACTTGATATTCTCATGGTCTAAGGAACTATGTATATAATAACATTTTATGATATGATTTATAACGTTGTTTACGATGAGTTCTCTAAGTATATCATTTAACACCGGGGTCGGTTCAACATCATTGTTTCTGCTAACAATATGTTCTCATTGCTATTGACATCCTTGTTGCAAGAACAATGTCCATGATTAAGAAAACATAATCATCAATAAGCACATGAGCTGGTCTTAGAGGCAAAACCAGGAACTCTTGTTGTTTACATTTCCACACATGCATATGAGTTTTCTTCTGAATCTCATAGTCAGGATCATTGCAATTATAGAACAGAAATATAAACATTAATTATGAACATGAATATATAAATAATAACACACTTTATTATTGCCTCTAGGGAATATATCCAACAGTCTCCCACTTGCACTAGATACAATAATACTAGTTACATAAGTTCTCTCACACCAATGGCTGTTCGGTGTTGCTCATGCTTTGCTCGTGGAAGAGGCTTCATCATCGGATCTGACACGTTCAGGTCCATGTGAATCTTGCATACTTTCACATATCTTTTGTCAACGAACTCTCGGATTTTGTGATAACGGTGTTCAATGTGTTTGGATTTCTGGTGGGACCTTGGTTCTCTAGCTTGCGCCACGGCTCCACTATTGTCATAGTAGATCTCCATGGGGTCTTCAGCACTAGGAACCACACCGAGCTCAGTGATGAATTTCTTAATCCAATATCCCTCCTTCGTAGCTTCTGAAGCTGCGATGTACTCCGCCTCCGTTGTAGAATCCGCGACCGTATTCTGCTTAGAACTTTTCTAGCTCACGGCACCCCCGTTGAGTGTGAAAACATATCCTGATTGAGATTTGAAGTCATTAGGATCTGTCATGAAGCTTGAATCAGTGTAACCCTTTACAACAAGTTCTTCATCACCTCCGAATACCAAGAACATATTCTTAGTTCTGTTTAGATACTTCAAAATATTTTTGACTTCTACCCAGTGTGCATTACCTGGGTTGCTCTAGTATTTGCTACATATACTCAGAGCATAGGAAACATCTGGTCTTGTACATATCATGGCATACATAACAAATCCAATTGCCGAAGCATATGGAACTGTGCTCATCTCTACCTGCTCCTTAGTGTTCTTAGGACACTGATTCTTGCAGAGTACCACACCATGTGACATTGGGAGGAATCCCTTCTTAGATTTCTCCATTCTGAACCTATTCAGAACCTTGTCTATATACGTGCTCTGGCTCAGCCCTATCAGGCGCCGGGATCTATCTCTATAGATCTTAATGCCCAATATGTAAGCGGCTTCACCTAAGTCTTTCATCGAAAAACTACTTTCCAATGACTCCTTTATAGTGTTAAGAAATTCTTTATCATTTCCAATCAACAATATGTCGTCTACATACAGTATTAGAAAAGATGTTGCGCTCCCACTTACTTTCTTGTAAACACAAGCTTCTTCGCCATTCTGGATGAAGCCAAAACCTTTGACCACTTCATCAAAACGAAGATTCCAACTCCGTGATGCTTGCTTTAGTCCATAGACGGATCTTTTAAGCTTGCACACCTTTCCAGCATCCTTTGGTGCGACAAAACCCTCAGGTTGTATCATGTATACATTCTCCTCGAGGTTCCCATTCAGGAAAGCTGTTTTGACGTCCATCTGCCATATCTCATAGTCGAAATATGCAGCAATTGCTAGTAAAATCCACACAGACTTAAGCATTGCTATTGGCGAGAAAGTCTCGTCGTAGTCAACTCCTTGCACTTGTCGGAACCCTTTCGCAACAAGTCTAGCTTTATGAATGGTGACATTACCATCTGCGTCTGTCTTTCTCTTGAAAATCCATTTACATTCAATTGGTTTCACACCCTCTAGAGGGATCACCAAGTCCCATACTTGGTTTTCGTACATGGATTCCATTTCGGATTTCATGGCTTGTAGCCATTCAGTGGAGTTGGGATTCATCATCGCTTCTTTGTAGTTCACAGGCTAATCATCTTCCAATATGAATACTTCATTAGCATACCACTCGGGTAGCCGACGTACTCTGCCTGATCTCCTTGGTTCAGTCACTAGCTTCTCAGAAGTTCCTGCATCACTTGCAGAAGCTTCCGGTTCCTTCATCGGAATGACTGCTGGAACAACTTCCATCGTTTCATTCCTTGGTTCCGAAGGTTCACTAACCTCATCAAGCTGTACTGTCCTCCCACTCACCTCTTGTCTAAGAAACTCTTTCTCAAGAAAAGTTCCTCCTTTAGCAATAAAGACTTTGCCATCGGAGGGGTGGTAAAAGGAATAGCCTACGGTGTCTTTGGCATAACCTACAAAGTAGCACTTGTCTGCTTTAGGGTCGAGTTGTTTGGTTGTAAACGTTTTACATAAACATCACAACCCCAAATTTTCAGGAACGAAATGTTGGGTTTGTTCCCATTCCATAACTCGTAGGGTGTCGTTTCCACAGACTTTGACGGTGCCCTATTTAAAGTAAAAGCAGCAGTCTCTAATGCATAACCCCGAAAAGAAAGTGGCAGATCAGTTAATGACATCGTGGACCTCACCATGTCTAACAAAGTTCGGTTACGCCTCTCAGACACTCCATTTCTCTGTGGAGTTCCAGGTGGCGTCAGCTGTGAAACGATTCCACGCTCCATGAGGTGTTCTGTAAACTCATGACTAAGATATTCACCACCACGATCAGATCGTAGAAATTTGATTTTCTTGTCACGATGATTCTCAACTTCGTTCTGAAATTCTTTGAACTTTTCAAAAGTTTCGGATTTTTGCTTCATTAAGTAAATATAACCATATCTACTCATATCGTCAGTAAAAGTTACGAAGTAAAGATATCCACCGCGCGCCGGTACACTCATCGGTCCACACAAATCACTATGTATTATTTCCAATAAGTCTGTCGCCCGTTCAACATGACCTGTGAACGGCGTCCGGGTCAGTTTGCCCATCAGACAAGTCTCACACTTATCAAATGATTCGAAATCAAAAGATTGCAAAATCCCATCTTTATGAAGTTTTTGCATGCGTTTCTTTCCGATGTGACCCAGACGGCAGTGCCACATGTAAGTGGTATTTTCATCCTTCTTAAGTCGTTTAGAGCTTATGTTTAAGATGTCGTTACTACATTCAAGATCTAAATAAAACAGCCCATTCTTAATAGGTGCAAAACCATAGAACATATTCTTCAAGTAAATGGGGCAACCATTGTTCTCAGACTTAAAATTATAACCGTCGCGGATTAAACATGATCCGGACATAATGTTCTTACAAATAGCAGGAACGAAATAACAATTATCTAATTCTATGGTAAATCCTGAAGGTAGATGTAGAGTGTAGATGCCCACGGCTTTAGCAGAGATCGTAGCTCCATTTCCGACACGCATCGTCACTTCATTCCTTTACAGCTTCCTTATTCTCCTTAGTCCCTGTAATGAATTACAGATATGAGCAACAACTCTAGTATCAAATACCCACGACTTAGAGTGAGGGCCGGAAAGAAAAACATCTATGACATATATAACTTTTACACCTTCGCTGGTAAAACCAGGCTTCTTTCTATCTGCCAGATACTTCTTGCAGTTCCTCTTCCAGTGACCTTTAGCTTTGCAGTAGAAGCACTCAGTATATTTGTTAGGGCCAGTACCAGAGGGTTTCTTGGTCTTGGGCGCCAGGCTTGCCGGCGCCCTTGCCCTTGGACTTGCCCTTCTTTTTGAATCTGGTGGTCTTGCTAACCGCCAACGTATAGTTAGGGTCAGCCTGCATGGTAGTCTCCGCATTTTTCAGCATTGCAAGCAGTTCATTAACTGACTTATCCATCCCGTTCATGCGATAGTTCTGAACAAAGCCTTTGAAACTTGGCGGGAGTGACATGAGGAAAATATCTGTACCCAGTGATTCCGGGACCGGAAATCCCAGCTCAGTCAACCTTTGCCCAAGGCGCATGATCTTTATCACGTGCTCACTGACAGGTGTTCCTTCCTTCATCTTGCAATTCCACATGGCATGAGTTACCTCATACCGTTCAGTTCTAGCGTGTTTGGCATACAGAGCATCTAACTCCTTAACAATTAAGTGGGGATCGGTGTTCTCAAACCTCCCCTGTAACTCTGATTCCATACACACGGTCATAAGACACTGAACTACGGTGCTATCATCAAGCTTAGTCTGATGCACATTCTGCTCAGCAACCGTGGCTTCAGGCCCCGGTGCTGCTGGGAGAGGTGTCGTCAGGACATAGTCCTTCTTAGCACTCCTGAGTACAATTCTCAGAGCACGAACCCAGTCCGCATAGTTGCTTCCACTAGCTTTCATTTTTTCTTTCTCAATCAACGAACCTAAGTTAAACTGGAGATTGACACGGGCCATTTCAATCTACAACATAAACACAAGTTTCACTTTAGACAATGTTCATAATTAAGTTGCACTAATTAATCATACTATTAATTTAATAAGTGCTCCCACTCAGACCAACATCTCTCGTAGTTGATTCTAAGTGATTCAAGATCCAAGTTCAGTCGTCCGCCATTGATGTCACATCACTGATGACTTAGACTGAATTGGTAGGCAAACTTTCCAATCACGCAAGGGTGACTCTTGTTCATCTTTCGATGGGCGTGTTCCGGTAGCAAACTTTTATCCAAGCCGTCAAGACAACCAAGTGCAAATGCAGTGTGTTCTTAACACACCCTCCTTTTATGAGTCACACCATGTGCACCCATGTGACATGACCTGCTCCGGTGTGAAACATAGTATAGACGGTGCTACAGTTGGGAGAACACTATCTACTTGATATTATTTTGCGAGAGATCACCCTAATAAAACACGACTACCGCGCATCAAACAAGGGTGCATCAAAGGGATTAACATCACAGGCAATTCATAAAATATGTGGCATGGTATAGCCCTTTGAGTCATGAAGTTTTCGTTGCCTTCATGACTCCGTGGTTGAAGTCTCCACCCACCACCTTCTGTCCTTGGCGCCGAGACCTCCTCACGGCTTCGGCATGTGTGTTGGGGTCCACCTTCACATCATTGATCATCACCTCGTCTCCATCTATAGCCTTGCCTCAAGCTACTAAACAGTTCTGGCACGCAGGCCATAATTAAGTGACAATCATATGACTCCAGTCATCATGCCGTACCACGGCTCGCAGGCCGCGAAAAATATTACTCCCTCCGATCCATAATAAGTGTCGCTCATTTTGTACTAAGCTAGTATAAAATTTGTACTAGATAAGAGACACTTATTATGGATCGGAGGGAGTACATCATATAGCATCTCATACAAACACATTGCAAATCTTGAAGGCTATACCACATCACATGCATTCTCTGCAAAAACGAGTTTGATCGCTATCTACACCGGTTGTTGCAAATTTTATCGTGGTTGTTAAGCAGGTTTACATGGCAAACGAGAAACCCTAGACAAAACAAAACACGATACTTCTTTTGTTGCTAGTTTAACATACGGGATGCGTGTAGCAACTAATGCCACAAGCCAAACTTCGTTAAACGCGTGACCCCCGTGTGGATTTGAGTTCATAAAATCCACAAGCCCGTTCATGTAAAAATTTCTATAGCAAGACTAGGATGAGATCCAAGGAATTTGATGTAGTCCATGATCAAGGCAACCGGCATACTAAGAGCAGCATAGAGGGATCATGGCAAAACTCAAACCTTGTAGCAAAATCACATCATGACGTCGAGCAAAGAAAAGATCACATGACAGGGAAGCAAACAAGAAAATCAATGCCTCATATCAACATATGATCTACCTAAACATGCATCTAATCAAGGATCGCTCTGATACCACTGTTGGGAAACGTAGTAGAAAACAAAAATTTCGTTCCTACGAGTCAAGAACCCAAGATCATCCATGATAGATTGCATACACGGTTTAGGACAATGCTCACCAACAATTGTAGCGGAAGAAGAGTTGGTAAAGCGGGTTGAAGAAGATCTCACGATCCGTCCCACGATCTCTCCCGCGAACGGATCTCCTCATCAATTCCCTCGAACAGTTCTCCGAGGAAGAAGAAGATGATCCTCGAAGCAAGATCAAAGCTATGATCTTTCCACCGGTATCCACACGTCCGGCACAGCAATCCCGCAGCGCTCCGCCGTCTAGAGAAGAACGCCTCCGAGAAAAACAATGGAGAGAAAACCCTAGCTAGTTCCGATCTAGATTAGAATCTAAACCGGGGTCTAAAAGTGGAGCAACTATCAACTAGGGCAAAGGGGGGGGCGCAGGGGGTTGTGTGTCTACTCCCCCCCCCTTGGCTCACCTTATATAGGTGGCCAAGGGGCTTGGTGCGCCGGCCTAGGGGGTGGGGAGTGCAACTTGGACTCCAAACCTCCTAGGACTTTCCCACTAGGACTCCTTCCAAAATAGGATTGGGGAATCCTACTCCAAGTAGGATCCTCCCCCCCCCCTTGTGGCGCCCCCACCTCCTGGCGGACAGGGCATCCTAGGTGGCTTGCCCCCCAAGCTAGGGGGTGGGGACAGTGGGTGGTAATTCCCGGAACCTTCTGGAACCTTCCGTGACCTTCTAGAAGCTTCCAGGACCTTTCGGGGCCTATCGGTATGGTTTCGGGACATTCCGGACACTTCCGGAGCACTTCCAAGACCTTTCGGAACCTCTAACGAATGTTCCGGAGCTATCTAAATAGGTTTCGGAACAATCCGGGTTATGGTTAACATGTCTGGTGAACACAACATATTGTTAAGTTGTCCACCGATCACCGAAACTATTTCAGTTGACTGCAAACTATCCCAACACCATTTTCATATGAACTAAAGTTATCTCAAACAATTCCAAAGTGTCTTAGACATATTCTTTGCTCTTTACTTGCTTCCACTAAACCTTCAATCATCCTAGTATTCTAACAGATTACTGCACTTTAAGTGTGTGACCCAATAGGTTCGGTATTATGTAGACATGACTCGGAACGCTTTCCAGACTTACGGTCATTCGCCAATAATCAACAGCGGAGCCATGGACACCCATGTTGACTCCCACACATACACGAAAAGACTTCGAGTGAACCTTTATGTTTATCGTATACTATTCCCTTTGCTTCGCGATATATGACAAAGTTAGAGGAGAGAAGTTTGGCACCCATGTGAAACAACTTCTTGATCATAAGCCATCAGTTATCCTCATTGCTCGTTTGTCTTCATTCCTCGTTACGTATACCGGTATCCCCGTGATTGAATCACAAAGTGTCTGGCCAGACAAGAATGGATACCGTTATACCGAGTGGGTCCTGAGTCTATATCTCTTCATCGTGAAGGAGCAAATCCCAGTCTCGAACTATCACCGTTACTAGACACACTGTCCAATGTACCCAGAACTTATTTTACTACTTCCCATTTACGGGAAGATTCATCTAAGAACCAAAGCACATCTTCTTGTGTGAAGCAACTTGATATTCTCATGGTCTAAGGAACTATGTATATAATAACATTTTATGATATGACTTAAAACGTTGTTTACGATGAGTTCTCTAAGTATATCATTTAACACTGGGGTCGGTTCAACATCATTGTTTCTGCTAACAATATGTTCTCATTGCTATTGACATCCTTGTTGCAAGAAAAATGTCCATGATTAAGAAAACATAATCATCAATAAGCACATGAGCTGGTCTTAGAGGCAAAACCAGGAACTCTTGTTGTTTACATTTCCACACATGCATATGAGTTTTCTTCTGAATGTCATTGTCAGGATCATTGCAATTATAGCACAGAAATATAAACATTAATTATGAACATAAATATATAAATAATAACACACTTTATTATTGCCTCTAGGGCATATATCCAACAAGGTGGCCGTGCCGTGCGTCGTTGCGGCTTGCCAGCGAGCGGGGGACGCCGGAGCGGCGGCTCCGGATTTGGTGGTGTGCTCCATGTGAATGAAGCCTTTAGTCATGTGGTAGACTAGGTCTCTTTGCTTGTGAGGTTTTTTGACCCAGTTTTCCTCATAAATTGGGTCACTCTGTATGGTTTTCGATCCGGTTTCCCTTGTAAACTGGATCAATTTTTCTTTTGGAACGAGATCAAATTCAGGTGGGGAGTTCTCCCCCCGGTGACAGTTTAAAAAAATGATAGAGGTTCACTTTTGTTGTGCAAGGGTTGGGATTCATGATGTAGCAGGTGTTGTTTGAGGATGGGTCAGCCCCGCGAAATTACAAAATTGTCTCCTAAGGTTAGAGGGATGGTCAGTGGACAATGACATGACTAATGATAGTATCCCTTGGATGACAAACGACTTGTCTGGGGATTGGTACCCGGGTAGGTTCACCCAAGTGAAAGCAACATTTCAAGACAAGGATGGACCGATTGGGCTGCAGCTGGGCCGAGCTGGGCAGGCGTACGGCCGATTGCTTCAAGGAAATCAGCCGTACCGAATGCCAGCAGTCGGCCCAGGCGCAACCGGTCCACCCTTTCATCACCAAGAAAATCATCCGATTGGCCCGCAGCTGGGCCGAGATGGGCATCGGCGCGGCCGATTGCCTAGAGCAATCGACCCTGCCGAGGGCCACCAGTCGGCCCAGGCGCAATCGGTACAACTTACTACCCCTGGATAAGTTGACCCGAGACCAGTCGGAAGTACAAGTACGAGGTCATAAATGCGCAATCCCGAGAGATCGGGGTGACAGAGAAGCCAAGTCACGTCGAAGATCTGGCAGAGATGCGTTGTCGACCTCTCCGCCGATTCCGCGGACAGGACGACAAGACCGCACCTCCTAGCTCCACTGTTCACCATCATGCCCTATGAGTCTACAGCATGGGCCGCCGCTCGTCGGGTCCGGATCACCCGGAGAGGAGCAGTCGGTGGGACCCAGCCGATTAGAGGATGACAGCTGGGCCCAATTGGCAGTGAAGTTACCGATTTACCCCGGGCTCACACTATAAGAGCCCGGGGTACCCCTCCTGCGTGAGGGACGATCCACAACATTCGCACCATTACTCACTTCTTACTCAGTTCATTCACTGCTCGTAGTTCCTCCTCAGAGAAGCAGGAGAGAGCGTTTCCCACGGCGACGCTCACCTTCCCCTGAGTAGACAGAGAAGCAGTTATTGTAGTTCAGTTCCATTGATATAGAAGAGACAAGTAGGAGTAGGGGTGTTATCTCTCCGGAGATCCCCGAACCTGGGTACATCGAGGTGTCCGTCACCGTGTTTGTGCTCAACCCGATTCCGGCACCATCGACATCTTCTTCCTCGCGTCTTCCCCTCACTTTAGCCATCCCCATGGCATCTGCCATCACATATCGACGACAGTTGGCGCCCACCGTGGGGCAGACCAAGGCATCGACTGGAGTAAAGATCCGGGCGGGATTTTCCTCTGCATCGGGCGGTAGCCACGCCTCTGGCCTGATTCTTAGGCGTGGGGCAATCGACTACGTGGTGGACTACTCGGCGCGGTACGGGGTCGGCGCACCCCTGCCGCCCGGTGTGTCGCTGCAGTTTGGCAGTCATCGCCTCTTCATCGGCAGCTTCCCCGAGGCATATCCTAGGGATATTCGCATCTTTTCGTGCGTCACGGATCCGCTCTCGACCAGGGGCTGCACTGCAGCACCCGGCGGAGAGGATGGCCGTGTGCACGCAGCCGTCATGATGGCGGGGGCATCTTCATCAAGCAACCGCGGCACAACGAGTGCAGCTAGGAGGGCCAAGGAGGCAGCTAACGTCGCGGAAAGAGTCGGCACCAGCGCGTTGCGGGATGTGTTGTACACACCCGTGAAAAGGAATGGTGATCCCGACCAAGTTCACACTGAGCTGGAGACAGCACGGCTCGCCCTCGCTCGTAGGGCCGAGCAAGTGCTGGCAGAAGAGCGTAGGCTGGGAGCTATCATAAGGGAGTACAACGCAGCGCATGCAGGACCGCCTCGGCCGATTGAGCCCGCAGTCTTAGAAGATTTGAGAAGCCGAGGTAGGGCAGTCCATCAGCAGCTGTCGGGAGCTGAGCAACCGGCGAGGCCGGCGCAGTAGGCGCAGCCGACGCAGTCGGCATTCGTCCAGAGGCCGACGTACAGCACACCTGACAAGAACCTGAGAGCCGCCGAGCAGATAGCAATCGAGTTAGAAGAGCTAGAAGGAGATAAACGGCGTGAGCAGACGCGCCGAATGCGCGAGCTGCTGGCAGCCGCAAAGGACCAACGACTTGTGGCAATGGAGAATCCAAATGCAGGACCTGGGGCGTCAAGAGGAACTGTGAGGCCGATTCCGGAAGCTAGCCAGCGACCGAATGCATCGCGCCAGAACAGGCACCAACCGGCCCCATCTCGGCATGAGAGCAGGGTCAGAAGCAATCGGCCACCCCCAGCGGCAAGCAAAAGAATAGAAGAGTCAGCTGTTAACAGCAGGCGCAATGACATGCCTCAGCAATAGGCAGCAAGACCAACAATCAGCGCTCGACTTGGCCCTCGCCAAATCGGTCAGAATGACGCCAGGCATCGCATTGAGCTCCTGGAGAAGGAGGCCCAAGAAGATGAAGAGGGAAAGGCTGGCCCGTCGTGTTTCGGTCATCGCATTCGGACAGAGAAATTTCCCAAAGGCTTCACGCTGCCGAGAGACACACCCAAGTACAATGTATCTGTGAAGCCAGAAGATTGGTTGTCCGATTACTTGACCGCAGTTCGCATTGCAGGAGGCAGTCGGCGCGTGGCAGTCCGCTACGCACCTTTGATGCTGCAGGGTTCAGCTCGGACGTGGTTGAATAGTCTGCCCAAGGACAGTGTAAATTGTTGGGAAGATTTCACAAGTGCATTCATTCACAACTTCACGAGCACATATGAGCGGCCCAACCTCCCGCGACAGTTGGATCTTTGTGTGCAAGGCAAGGATGAACCCCTCCGAGATTACCTATCTCGGTGGATCAAGCTGAAGAACTCATGCGAAGTATTCCATGAGATCCAGGCCATTCAGTACTTCACGGATGGATGCCTGGCCGATTCAATGTTGAAGCACAAGTTGCTCCGCAAGGATTTCACATCGCTTGCCGAGCTCATGAAGGTGGCCAACTCGTTCGCTGTATCCGATTTTGCGATGCGCCCTATCCAGCTTGGAGTTGGAGGTGTCATTTAGTCACCAGGGGCTCCGCAGTCGGACGCAGGGAACCAAGGCCTCAGTCGGAAGGAAAGAAGAGAGAACAACCGCAACAACAGCAACAACCAGCAGAACAATGGCAAGCGCAAGGATGAGCAGCCAGATACTCAGTATGGCAGTCGGCAGGTGGCCTCTGTCCAGAATGAAGAAGATCCAGGGGCTGCAGGAGGCAGTCAGAAGATGAGACCCAATGTGAGGCCACAGGGACAGATGAAGCCCAATTACACGTTTGATGATATGCTGGATGCACCGTGCAAGTTGCACAACACTCCTGGCAGGCCGTCTGCGCATACCACTCGGCAGTGTGATTTTGTGAGAAGGATTGCAAAGGGAGAAGCTTTACCACCTCCACCCCCACCACCACCACAGAACAGAGGACCACCTCAGCAACAGAACCAGTTCCCGCGGCAAGACGCCGCTTATATGATTTTCACCAGCGAGTCCACCGACAAGGGCAGTCGGAGAGCCCGAACTCAAGAAGTCAATGCCACCATGCCACTGATTCCTCAGTACATGCATTGGTCCGAGTGTGCCATATCCTGGGACAGAGCAGATCACCCGACTATCTTGCCGAATCCAGGCAATTATCCGCTTGTGGTTGATGCTCTGTTCGCAGGACCAAGATTTTCATGCAAGTTCTCCCGAGTGCTCGTCGATGGAGGAAGTACAATCAACATTCTGTACAGAGACACCTTGATCAAGCTAGGACTCACCGAGAAGGATATGGAGCGTAGTCGGACGACATTCCATGGGATTGTCCCTGGGTTGTCTTCTACCCCCATGGGTCTCATTCGGCTGGATGTCATATTCGGCACAGAGGAGAATTTCAGGAGGGAGCCAATCTGGTTCGAGGTCGCCGACCTCAGCAGTCCTTATCATGCTCTTTTGGGACTGCCCGCATTCGCCAAGTTCATGTTCAACGCACAGCAGACTTACCTCAAGATGAAGATCCCAGGGCCAAACGGCGTCATCACCGTCACCGGGGACTTCAGGAAGTCCCTCGAGTGCACGTCGGCTGGCGGCAGTTTGGCTGACTCTCAAGTGGTCGAAATAGAGAAGCGTCAGCTCGGCAAAGTGATAGCAATGGCGCAAGCGCAGAACAAGGCTCCACTCCCAGTCGGCCCAGCCAAGAGAGCAGATGAGGAATCGGCCTTTCAGTCGGCCAAGGACAGCAAGAAGGTCGCTCTAGATCCCTCCGACTCAACCAAGTTCGTTGAAGTCGGAGCTGGACTTAGCGACAAATAGGAAAGCGAGCTCGTCGAGTTTCTCCGTGAGAATCGAGACATCTTCGCATGGTCTCCACAAGACATGCCTGGTGTGCCTAGAGAACTCGCCGAGCACAAGCTGCACATTCGGCCAGGCTCAAAGCCGGTCAAGCAACCCCTGAGACGTTTTTCTGAAGATAAGAGAAGGGCAATCGGCAAAGAGATTGCAAAGCTGCAAGCTGCAGGTTTCATCATGGAAGTGTTTTACCCCGGGTGGCTGGCGAATCCAGTCCTCGTGATGAAGAAGAACAAGACTTGTCGCATGTGTATCGATTACACCTGCTTGAACAAGGCGTGCCCGAAAGATCCGTTTGCTCTGCCCCGTATCGATCAAGTGATTGATTCTACGACCGGCTGCGAGCTTTTGTCTTTTCTGGATGCCACAGCTGGCTATCACCAGATCAAACTTACTGTGGAAGATCAAATAAAAACTGCATTCATAACCCCGTTTGGGGCTTATTGTTATATTACCACGCCTTTTGGTTTGAAGAACGGAGGTGCCACGTATCAGCGCACAATTCAGAGATGTACACACTCCCAACTCGGCAGAAATCTCCACGTCTATGTGGATGATCTGGTAGTGAAGTCGGCCAAGGGAGTCACACTCCTAGATGACCTCCGAGAGACATTTGCAAATCTGAGAACTTACCAGATCAAGCTCAATCCTGAGAAGTGCGTTTTTGGGGTCCAAGCCGGCAAGCTCTTGGGATTTCTCGTTTCCGAGAGAGGAATCGAATGCAATCCCGAGAAGATAGCCGCAATCGAGCGAATGGAGCAACCCAAGAACCTGAAGCAAGTACATAAATTCACCGGTTGCCTCGCCTCACTCAGCCGATTTCTCAGTCGGCTGGGTGAAAAAGCAATCCCGCTATATCAGCTGATGAAGAAGACGGAGAAATTCACCTGGACACCTCAGGCAAGCGAAGCATTCCGAGAACTCAAGCGCATGCTCTCCACTGCGCCGATTCTGGCTGCCCCGATTGAGAAGGAGCCAATGATGTTGTACATTGCGGCAACCAATCGGGTGATCAGTGCAGTCATGGTGGTGGAGCGGCCCGAGAAGGACAAGGCACAGCAGATTCAGCGACCTGTGTATTATATCAGTGAGGTGCTCTCGGCATCCAAGCAGAACTACCCTCACTACCAGAAGATGTGCTATGGAGTATATATGGCGGCCAAGAGATTGAAGCCATATTTTCAAGCCCACCTGATCACGGTCATCAGCTCGGCTCCACTGGCCGACATCATAGGAAGCAGAGATGCAACCGGAAGAGTGGCGAAGTGGGCAATCGAGATCGCCAACCATGGCATCCAGTATGAGCCAAGAATAGCAATCAAATCTCAGGCGTTGGCCGATTTCCTGGTGGACTGGGCTGAAACTCAATATATGCCACCCGTCCCAGGATCGGACTTATGGCGAATGCATTTTGATGGATCCAAGATGAAGAGCGGCCTAGGGGCTGGCGTAGTGCTCACTTCACCAAGAGGAGATCAACTACACTATGTACTCCATATTCACTTTGCAGCATCAAACAACGTTGCCGAGTACGGAGCCCTTGTGCATGGTATCAAGCTGGCCAAGGAAATCGGCATTCGGAATATCGAGTGCTTTGGTGAGTCTGATTTGGTGGTGCAGCAGTGCACAAGCACCTGGGATGCAAAGGATGCAAATATGGCAAGCTACCGTTTCCTAGTGCAGCAGATCAGTGGATACTTTGAAGGATGTGAGTTTCACCATGTGCCGAGAGCAAGCAACGAAGCAGCAGATGCGTTGTCCAAGCTCGGCTCAACAAGGCAAGCTATTCCGCCAGGCGTATCACTTGAGCACATCAGGAAGCCATCCATCATGCCGTCTCCAGAATCCGAGTCCATCTTCATCTCGGATACTGACCTTGAAGCGTTGAAGAAGGCGAAAGAAGCTCAACCGACAAAAATCCCAACTCTGAAGAAACAATCAAGCACCCAAGGTGCTCCAGCCTCAGCAGAGCCGACAGCACCAGGGGCTGCCGATTGCAGGCTAGGGGCTGCCGAATGTAGCAAAAAGAGTAAGGCTAAAGGGAAGCGAGTAGAAGCAGCACCAGACGGCACAGCCTCAGAAGAGGCAATGACATCAGGCACTGCCAATTGCATTGAAGAAGTTCCAGCTTTAGACGAGAAGTCGTCACTAGGGGCTGCCGAATGCGTGCCAGGCGCTGCAATTGGCAGTTCAGAGACAGAAGTCGAGATGGCAGAGGGTCAAGAGGCCGAAATCCAAGAGGCCAATGGCCAAGAAGCCGAGGTCCAAGAAGAAGTCGCACCCCAGCAAGCAGTAGTGACGGTAGTCGTCAGTGTGCCATCATGGGCACATCCGATTAGAGATTTCCTAGTGGACGGAGTCCTTCCAGAAGACGAAGATGAGTCAAGACAAATCAGTCGCCGGTCTTGGGCATACACAATAATCAACAACGAGCTAGTGCGCAAGAGTGCAACTGGTGTCTTTCAGAGATGTGTAGAAAAAGACAAAGGCTTGGAGTTGCTCAGAGATATCCACCAAGGTGAATGCGGTCATCACGCGTCAGCAAGAGCCATTGCCAACAAAGCTTTTCGACATGGTTTCTACTGGCCGACTGCGCATGAAGCGGCTGAGAACTTGGTGAAATATTGCAAGGGCTGCCAGCGGTTCAAGGCAAAAAGTCATCAGCCAGCATCAGCATTGAAGACAATCCCAATAGCATGGCCATTTGCCGTGTGGGGTTTGGACATGGTTGGTCCGTTCAAGAGAGCCCGAAGTGGCATGACACAACTCCTGGTCGCAATGGACAAATTTACCAAGTGGATTGAAGCCCGCCCGATCAATAAGCTGGATGGTCCGACTGCGGTCCGTTTTGTGGCCGACATCGTGTGCAGATATGGTGTGCCCAATAGCATCATCACCGACAACGACACCAATTTTGCGAAAGGTGCACTGGCTCGATATGCATCTCAGCAGGGTATTCGGCTTGATCTTGCATCCGTTGCACATCCTCAGTCGAATGGTCAAGTAGAAAGAGCAAATGGCCTCATCCTCTCAGGCATCAGACCCCGATTGGTGGAGCCACTTGAGAGGGCACCCGGATCTTGGATTGAAGAACTCCCAGCAGTCTTATTCAGCTTAAGGACCACGCCAAACAGGTCGACTGGATTCACTCCTTTCTTCCTGGTATATGGATCAGAAGCAATCATCCCGTCCGACATCAAGTTTGATTCACCTCGGCATGCCTTGTACACCGAGGAAGAAGCCAAGTTAGCACGAGAAGACGACGTCGATCTCAAGGAAGAAGCCTGCCTGCTGGTCTTGTCCAGATCGGAAGTCTACCAGCAGAAGTTGCGGCACTACCACAGCAAGAAGATTCGTCCTCTCGCCTTCCGAGAGGGTGACATGGTGCTACGCCGAATTCAGAAGTCAGAGGGGCAGCACAAGCTGGCCTCACCCTGGGAGGGACCTTTCGTCATCAGTCGCGCACTCAAGAACAACTCATACTATTTGATCGACTGCACCAAGGGCACTCGGCATAAGGACACGTCAGGAGTAGAAACGGAGCGGCCGTCGAACGCTGAGCTTTTATGCCCGTTCTATAGTTGAGCGGCAAAAATTTATGTATGTTATTCGGCAAATGATCAGTAAAGCTGTCATGCCTCTGAAGAAGAGCATTCGATTACCTTTGCATAATTTCATTTGAAAAGCTAGCCCAAGTCGGCAACGCTTAGTCATACCCGAGACGTGAATAACGCACTCGGGGGCTGACCGACCACGAGGTCAGAAAAATAAGCCAACGAGGCACGGGGGCTGCGGGCTGGCACTCAACTTAGCACCTGACTCAAGCACAAGTCACGAGAGTGGTTGTGACATTGAGAAGGGTAGCGGTTGAGGCAGTCGGCAGTACAAATCCTCGAGAAACAAATCGAAACGCTCTAAAAAGGGCATAGCCGACTAAGTCAGCTACCGATTGTGCCGCAGACCGGTGCACCGAGCAACCGGCAGCGAGCAATCGGCTCCTAACATTGCAGAATCCTTTGCGCTAAGTCTTGTCGTGTAAACTCTAAAAAACTTATCGAACCTTGGCCGGAAATCAACCTTCGATCCGACTGCAGACCGCATAATCGGCTGCAGAATGGACAAGGCATGACGCCCCCAAGTGCAGACCGATAAAGGAAACCGACAAAAATGCAAAGTAGATCGCACAAATAAAACTTGCAACGAGAAATCGGATTGCATAAGGATAGCAGGCCTAAGGCCGAATAAGTTCATTACAACGAACCACACCTAGTGGGTGTCGGCAGAATAAAAATCGTGTTTTACAAGCAACTATTCTGAAAATAAAAATAAGATAAGGCCGATCAGATGTCGGCGGCCGAGGTAGATGGCGTCATCGGCGGCGTAGCTCAAGAAGTCGGAGCAGCTGGTGGCGCAGAGCTCGCAGTCAGAGCGGCCGAGGTGGCGGGAGCAGTCGGATCAGCTTGAGAAGTAGCGGCATCCGGCTCCGTCTGCACGTCAGTCGATGTGGCCCCAGCTTGTTTGGATCTCGGAGAGGTATGGGACGAGCCACTGTCAGAAAGCTCATCGGCCAAGCCAGAGATGGAAGTTGCTGCCAGTGGGTTCCCTCCCTCGTCGAGATACGGAGTGTAGTCATAGGGAGAAAACCAGTTCACCATGGTGCTGGCCAGCCGATTCACCTCAGCATAAGTCTTCTCAAGAAAGTCGGCTGTGTTCTCTCTGATGCTGTAGAGCTGGGGAAGCTTCACTTGTGGGTACCAGCTCAGCACAGTCTGAAGGTCAGTCTCCGCACTAGTCCGACCGGCAGAATTAAGCAAGACATCAATCCGATATGGGATGGCCTTCAGAAGAACCCGAGTCTGCTCGGTGGTAGCATTCGGAGCCTCTCCCTTGTCGGAATATTCTTCATCCAAAGTCTCCGGTTCGCGGGTCTCGGTGGAGGAGCCGGCAACGTGCTTCATCCTCTGGAGCCCAACCTTGAGCTCAGTCGGCGGCCACAGCAATTCGGCAATCTTCAGAATGCCAAGCAGGAAGGACAACGCAATTCCCTTGATAACAGGAATGCGAGCCTCTGTACCAATCAGATATTCATGCCGAGTCCAGACATTAGCCTCAAGTTGGACGGTCCCTCCGGCCGCGATGGTCTCCTCTCGGGATTTGGCCACCGCTGCATAAGCGGCTGCCTCAGATTCAGGCCAAGCCTCTGCATCACGAAGGAAAGCATGAGTAAGAACACAGAAGAAGGAAGCAATCGGAAAATGCACTCGGATGCAAGAAACACTCACCGCTAAGAAGGACGTCCATCTCAGTCATTGTATCGCAGAAACCCTTGGCCCGGCAGCGCAGTCGGGTTGTTTCTTCATAGTTGTGCTTCTCCAAGTCTTCATACTTGGCAATGTGCTCGTCGCGGTTTTTCCGGATGGAGTCTCAGGCAGCAACGGCGCCATCCCTCTCGGCCTGCATCGCTTCTCGGGCGGCCACAGCTGCGTCTCGTTCAGCGCGGAGTGCATCGCCAGTAGCAGTCATAGTGGCCAGGTCGTCCGAATGCTTCTTCTTCAGAGCATGCAGCTCGGAGCGGAGGGTTTGGATGGTCCGAGTCAAGTTGGTTTCCACTCCCTGCAATCGGGTCGTCTCTTGCCTAGCTGCGGCGAGTGCGGGCCCTTGCTGGCCGAGTTCAGTGGTCAATTCGGCAATACGGCCCTGAAGGTCATCCACCATGGGAACATAGGCTAGAGGAAGATATAAAGATATTAATACAAGAGAAATTATCAACCGGAGGGAAGATAAAAGTAATGGAGAGGTTACCTCTCAGCCTGTTGATCTCGGCCGACTGATTTTTGACCTCGAGCTGGGCCTGAGCGAGGGTTCGGAGGCTGGCGGCGTAGGCTTCGAGGAGCTTCTCGAAGACCTCGCGTCGTTCTTCAAGAACAAGATGAACTTTAGATGCACAACAGCCAAAAGAAGATCCGAATCGATTGCAAACAATCGGCCCGAATCTCGGGACTACACCTAGTGGGTGCGCTTGCGCGGACCCACCGGAAGCAAAGTCTCCCGATAGGAGGAAGGCAGGAGAAATGAGCAAAGGATATCTAAGACATAAAGATCCGAACCGATTGCAAACAATCGGCCCGAATCTCGGAGACTACACCCAGTGGGTGCGCTTGCGCGCACCCACCGGAAGCAAAGTCTCCCGATAGGAGGAAGGCAGGAGAAATGAGCAAAGGATATCTAAGACATAAAGATCCGAACCGATTGCTAACAATCGACCCGAATCTCGGGGACTACACCCACCGGAAGAAAAGTCTCCCGATTTGAGGAAGCCATAAAGGAAAGTTGAAGAACTTACCGCGTGATGGCGGTCGAGCAGTTGGAGATCCTGAGCCATGGCGGTGGCGAAGTCGTTCACCCGGTTGTAGGCCACCGTCAGGGGACCCTCAGAGGAAACCGAGGAGCGGCGTGAAGCATCAGGCTCGGCGCCGACATGTCTGGTGCGAGAGTACTCGGCCCGGAACTGGTCCACCGAGCGCATCAAAATTATTGACGCGCAAGAGGTTGGCTGTGCCGGCGGAGCTGGGGTTGCATCGACAGAGGCAATGGTCGAGTCCGGTTGCGCCGACGTCACCGGAGGGCCGGAGGCACTCGGCTGTGGCTGCGGCGAAGTCGGAAGAGACGAGGTTGAAGGACCGGTTGCCACAATCGGCGAGGTGGTCGTCATAATTGGCAAGGTGGTCGTCGTAATCGGCGAGGTGGTTGTCAGGATGGGCGAGGAGATAGTCGTAACGGGGGCGGAGACTGGGTCGGACCGTCATGGCGGAGATGGGGCAATCGGATCGACCGGTTGCGCTCCTTCGCCACCAGCAACTCCTTGGTCGGTCGTGCTCTTCGAGGCCTTGGAGGAAGTGGTGAAAGTAGTAGTTTTCTTGGTAGTCTCGAGGCGGGCTTTTTTGGCGGCGCGCTCGACATCCTTGGAGGTACGATGTGAAGCCGGTTGCCGTTTGCGGACCGCGGCAGCAGACGCGGCGGGGGAAATGACTGCGCCGACATGGGCAGGAATGTCGGCGTCGACGTCATCAAGACCAATCGGCTCCCTGAAAGAAGAAATAAGAAGTGAATCAGTATAGGAGAAGGCAGTGAGGTTCGAAGCATGAAGATAAAGGCATACCCGACTGTTCTCGGCGCGCCCGTGGGCATTCGACATCTCAGCGGGGCGACATTCAGAGGGGCATCTCTTAGGACAGGTCCGCCCCTGGACCTGCCGAGAGGAGCTTGACTAGTCGGCACTCGAGTGGCTGCGACCTGAGGCTGTTTGCCTTTGTGAGCGGTCGGCGCCGTCTTAGCAACCTTGCTGGGAGCGGCACCAGAGGAGGAGCCGGTCACCGAGGCACGCTTAGTCGGCGCCTTCGTAGGCTTGGCGTGAGGAGCTGCATTAGAATCACCAACCTTTGAGACACTGTCGTCATCGCTCCATTCGGCCAGAAATTGCTCAAGGGAAGGGTCAGACGTACCCCCTTGAGCCGCAGTTCGGATGTCGGCGTTCTTGGGGTCGGCGGCCTCGGCGTCGGCGTCGTCACTGGGATCTTCGGATTCAGAGGACTCCCCAGAAGATTCACCGTCATCATCGGATTCGGATGGGGGAGCCTCACCGTTGTACTCGAAGTCCGCGGGGTCATCTTCCTCACGGTCGGGGGCATACGTGCCAGCCACCTGGCCGTCTTCCATCAAGTCGGATCGAATGAAGTGCTGAGAAAGAAGAATAAGGTTATCAGAGAAGTTAAGTATGAGGAAAAAGCAATCGGAGAAAGGGAACAGTCGGAACATACCACATGTGATTTCTGCCGACGGTTGAGGTACTCAAGGCCGAAGTGGAAAGGGTCGGGCGAAGAACTGTATGTGATAGTTTTCAGCCTGGTGCAGAGGTCTTCAAGTTTCACTCACCATGTGCAGAGCCGAGTGGGATCTCGGGGGCCCGACATGTCACATATGCGGTGCACTCGGCGCTGTAGAGGAAGCACTCGGGCTTGAAGCCAGGCAACAGCAAGATCAGTCTGCAGGAGCCCCTCCTGCTCCAGTTGAGCAATCCTGGCGACTTAAGCGTCGACATCGCAGTCTCCGACACCATACTTCAGCGACCACTGGTACTTCTCAGTCGGCCGTGCGAGGGAGAACTCGGGCAGGTTCAGGAGATCGTGGCCTTGGTCGGGCGACTTGACATAGAAGAATGTGGTTTGCCAATTCTTGCACGATTGGACGATCTCGTGACCTTTGTACTTGTGCTTGCCGGCTGCGACAAGGCAACTTCCGCAGTCGGTCATGTCAGTCAAAAATTTCGGATCGCCACCTTCCGTGGCAGAAGGCACCACAGCTCCTGTCCGAGCATTGTGAGCTCAGAGGTTGAAGAACCGCTTCCAGAGAGCGATGCTTGGGCGGCAGCCGAGATACCCCTCGCACAGCGTGATGAAGCCGGAGAGGATCATGATGAAGTTCGCCGCGAGGTGATGCGGCTGCAGGTGGTGGAAGTTGAGGAAGTCGCGAAAGAAAGTGCTGGCGGGGAGTCTGAATCCACGCTCGAAGTGAGAGAGGAAGACGACCCTCTCGCCAGCACGCGCATCGGGCATGAGCTCGGCGCCGGGAGCACGCCATTGGACCTCGGCCGGCATCTTGCGGGCGCGAACCAAGGCCTGGATGGCACCTGCGGTGACGGTGGAGCCCTTCCAGCACCCACGGCTGGCCTGAGAGGTGTCTCACCGGGGTGCCATGGATCTTGCGGGCGGAAAGAGAATGAGGAAGAAGAGCGCAGGAACACTGCGCGAGGCGGCGGTGAGAGGTTACCGCGAGGCGGAGGAGCACGCGAGCAAGCGGCCGGAGCAGATTCCGTGCGCAGAAGCGGAGTCGTGAGAGATGGAGAGCTTGGGGCGGAGCAGCAATGGCGTGCGCAAGAGCGAGAAGCGGAGGAGGAAGAAGGAGTATGCGAGAAGGAGGAGCCCGAGGCCCTCCCCTGTGGCTTATATGGGCGGCGGGGGAGGGGAGTGGGATCTGGCTGCGGCCGTGTGGCCTAGCCCATAGGAAGACCAACCGGCAAACCGGCGTAAGAGATCCCAGCGTGGGAGGCGAGGCGTGTGACGTGGGGGTCGAGGCCTGCAGTTACGTCAAATCGCGCGTGGTTCATGGGCCCCGGTCCATTGACTGCATCCCGGAAGAATCGGAGGTAACCGTTGGAAGGCAATCGGTGAGGATTAGATCCGAATCGCCGAGGGATATGATTCTCACAAAGTGAAGAAAGAAATCGGAGACAACGCAAGTCAGATCGGACGAAATCTTGGCCAGCCGAGTGTGATCTCCGAGTCGGTCGACGAACTCGGAACGACGCACTTGATGAGGCCAAAGCATTCGGAAGATGTTGGAGAAAGATGGAAAACTGCAAAGGCCCCGCGATCGAGTGACCGTGGGACCTTTACAGCTTTAGGGGCTACTGTCGGGGATTGGTACCCGGGTAGGCTCACCCAAGCGAAAGCAACCTTTCAAGACAAGGATGGACCGATTGGGCTGCAGCTGGGCCGAGCTGGGCAGGCGTACGGCCGATTGCTTCAAGGCAATCAGCCGTACCGAATGCCAGCAGTCGGCCCAGGCGCAACCGGTCCACCCTTTCATCACCAAGACAATCATCCGATTGGCCCGCAGCTGGGCCGAGATGGGCATCGGCGCGGCCGATTGCCTAGAGCAATCGACCCTGCCGAGGGCCACCAGTCGGCCCAGGCGCAATCGGTACAACTTACTACCCCTGGAGAAGTTGACCCGAGACCAGTCGGAAGTACAAGTACGAGGTCATAAATGTGCAATCCCGAGAGATCGGGGTGACAGAGAAGCCAAGTCACGTCGAAGATCTGGCAGAGATGCGTTGTCGACCTCTCCGCCGATTCCGCAGACAGGACGACAAGACCGCACCTCCTAGCTCCACTATTCACCATCATGCCCTACGAGTCTACAGCATGGGCCGCCGCTCGTCGGGTACGGATCACCCGGAGAGGAGCAGTCGGTGGGACCCAACCGATTAGAGGATGACAGTTGGGCCCAATCGGCAGTGAAGTTACCGATTTACCCCGGGCTCACACTATAAGAGCCCGGGGTACCCCTCCTGCGTGAGGGACGATCCACAACATTCGCACCATTACTCACATCTTACTCAGTTCATTCACTGCTAGTAGTTCCTCCTCAGGGAAGCAGGAGAGAGCCTTGCCCACGGCGGCGCTCACCTGCCCCTGAGTAGACAGAGAAGCAGTTATTGTAGTTCAGTTCCATTGATATAGAAGAGACAAGCAGGAGTAGGGGTGTTATCTCTCCGGAGAGCCCCGAACCTGGGTACATCGAGGTGTCCGTCACCGTGTTTGTGCTCAACCCGATTCCGGCACCATCGACATCTTCTTCCTCGCGTCTTCCCCTCACTTTAGCCATCCACATGGCATCTGCCATCACATATCGACGACACGACTCATCAAAGATAATGTTTGGGTCGAGGCGGTGCCCAAAGGTTGACAAAATATAAAACTATTGGTTGAGACCTAGCACATCGATTAAAGTCGACTTTATCTTCATTCTTAGACCATCAATAGTCTAAATTATATAATTTCTGTTGGAATTAAAAGTCAAACAATAGTTGAAATATTGGTAACCCAATATGCCTTTACAAAGCTACAAGTAGATGTATCCTTGATTCAGTTATGGCAGTGTACAAAAAATTACTTAGGCTAATATCCGAAAAAGAATAGTGTACTAGTGTTCAAAAATTTAGTTAACATAACACTCAAATTTTTAGTTACATTCAAAATTCAAGTCATTGTCTCATGTCTGGAGTTCACATACTAGCTACTAATACGACATGTCGTATGACCAAATGGATCACTTTTCAGACATTGTATAGGATGAAATTTGCCATCTTTAGAAGTCCAACTAACCCCTACCATGAATCGGGCTGGCCTCAATGTCAAGGGGGGGGGGCGACACCCTACCTTTGTTGTCAAAATTCATGAGAGGAAATCGACAACAAAAATGAACCACATGTGGTTGATGAGATGCCCCAAAAAAATGTGAGAAAAAGTGCCCGGGATGGGTTGGATACGAGACACTGGATGTTGAGAACTCAACGTAGTTGGGGCTTCATTGTTGGGCCATCGACGAGGAGGTTCATCCACATCCCGCCAATAAAATTGTCGTCGTCCTGCACCATGACGTCATCGCTTACAAATGAAGACCAAGAGGTGTTAACAATGAAATGGATATTGCGACGTTCGAGACATATGGACATGTTGCGAACCAATTCAATTGTTTAAGGGTTTTTCGCAATTTTGATAGATCTAGGGGGCACATTAAAAAAATCCACAGATGCAATAGTCAGTCGCTCTTGCCTATTACATGCGAGTTCGGTGATATGTCAGGCTGCATGTACGGTAAATGGACTCCAAAGTGAATTAGTAGGTCAAGTTTGCGGACTAGAAAGTCAAGATTTTTAAGTAAGTGTTTAAGTTGAACATGATGAAAAAGTTGTTAACTGGCAAGAAAATTACCTCTTTTTTAATTGTCAAGTGCCAAAGTCTCTTTTGCTGTTAGCGGAGAGTCATATACTTTCATGTGTTTGCATTCTTGCTCTCGTGCCATTGCCCCTTCATCATCATCTTTCTCAACAGACTTTATTATTATCGTCAACATCGCCTCTAGACCTCTACTATAAGCCTTTCGAAAAAGGCTTTCCTTTGAGCAAATAAACAGAGGGAGCGAGAGTATCGTTTTGCTCATACGATTTTTCTAGCATATAGAGGTGTCTATCGGTATTAGCCTTGCTAGGTCTACCACCATCGAGGTCATCTTGGTCCTTCATTTGCATCCTCCTTGCATTATCCATTTTACCTCTTTCATATATGTTCTCCCTACTTACCTATCACTCATTCTCATGTCGCTCATCAATTTGTTGGGTGTCGCTCAAGTGGTCACATGCTAAGCAAACATGTAAACATTTAATAGTTAGTTTCAACATACATAATTGAGTTATTCTAAGGATATATGGGCATCTTGGGACAATGATCGAGTCAACACTATCAACTCGTAATCGAGACAAAACAAGTCGTGCTTTTATTTATTACTACAATTTTGGTATGTCTACAACTAGATGCAACTTACTTCTTTTTTCCTTCTCAGCATAACATGTCAACTAAATATTGCACAAATATTGACTACTCGATTTTTTCCTGGATTTGCTAAGTTTATTGTTGATATATTTTTTAATGCAATCAATTTCTATTGATGATTCGTGCTCCTCGAGCCTGTAATGATGGCAAAAAAGGTAGTCTAGATTGAGTTGTTTTTTAGGATTAGATCTAACTGCCACATGCAGTTATTAGTGCCCAAAGTCAATATAACGTCTTTTCCTTGTACAGACGTTTGTTCACTTGGAACAGGCGTCTCTTGCTTGTAACCGACATTCCAAAGAAACGGGAATCATTGTATATAAATGCATGTCAATGATCAATGAAAGAGATAGTTTGATTCATTTATTTGCAATTCTTACACTCTTGATTGAATCTCGATCATGATTAGTTGTTAGGCAAAAGTTGGCTGGCCAAATTTGATAGTCCAAAAATTACAGATTTTCAAACGAGTTTTGTGAGATGGGCAATGTAAATTAGTAGCTGACCAATTATCACCAAATGTTTGGTTTACCAATTTTTGGTAACCAACTAATCATGCTCCTAATGTTTGGTTTTCTTTGTTTATCGATTGCTTTTCCACGCTTGCCACATGGAAAAAATGTTTGGTTTTCTTGCAAATTTTTTTGACTATATGATATTCCATTATTATCTAGAAAGTAGTCGATTCTGAAGATTTTTACAACTTTCGTATAAAGCAGTGCCAAATTTCATTTTCTTTGTATACTTGATACGGCCTACCCAAACCGTCCTTTACAAAGTTACAGCTCAGCAGGTCTTGGATCCCTGATCCAGCAGCGGCGTTTCTAGAAACCTCGCCACGTGGACGATTAGAAAGGACGGGAACCTTCCAGAACCCGCTGGATTGTTCTCGCCCCGTCCCCAACCAAGCCCCACCTCAAAATCCCCATTTCTAGACCATTCTTTCCTTTCCTGTGGAACCAAATCCGCATCCTCTTCCGTCTGAGCACCAACACATACCATCCACACCCAACCAACCCGTCAATGGCGTCGCCGGCGTTGGGCGCGGGGGCGCCGCCGTTCCTCATCAAGACGTACGCCATGGTGGACGACCCGGAGACCGACGACACCATCTCCTGGACCGACTCCGGCACGTCCTTCGTGGTGTGGCGCCGCACCGAGTTCGAGCGCGACCTCCTCCCCAAGAACTTCAAGCACAGCAACTTCGCCTCCTTCGTCCGCCAGCTCAACACCTACGTACGCTACCCACCTCTTCTGCCTGCGCTCTCCTCTCCGGCTGGTTCCGTAGATCGAGGTTAAGAATCTCTTAATCTGAGTGCCGCGTTTGTTGTGCAGGGATTCAGGAAGATTGGCATGGACAGGTGGGAGTTCGCCAACGAGTGCTTCAGGAGAGGGGAGAAGGGCCTGCTGGGAGCGATTCAGAGGCGGAAGGGATCTGGGGTCGGGGCGGCGCCGGCGTCGACCCCGATGATAGCCACGGCGATCCCGATCTCGTTCGCGCCCACGCCCACGAGCTCCGGCGGGGACCCCGCGGTCTCGTCGTCGCCGCCGCCGCCGGTGAGCGGTGCGGTGGCCGAGCTGGAGGAGGAGAACGCGCGGCTGCGGCGCGAGAACGCGAGGCTGGCGCGGGAGCTCGCCCGGGCTCGCCGCGTCTGCGACGGCGTGCGCCACCTCGTCGCGCGGTACGACCACGGCGGGGAAGAGGAGGAGGAGGAGGAGAGGCAGGGTGGAGCTGCAGCAGGCGGGAAGCCGATGCTGTTCGGCGTCGCGATAGGGGGCAAGAGGTCGCGAGAGGATTGGCACGTCGGAGGAGATGGGGAAAACGGGGCCGAGGAGGACGACGATGAGGAGCGAGAAGACGACGACCACGACGACGACCACGCGCGGCGAGGACAGGGGAAGTCTGCGAGGACGGAGCGGTCGGATCTGAGCGCGCTCTCGCTGTACGCCCGGGCGGCGGCGGCGGCGAGGCCCGACGGGGGCTCGCGTGATCGTGGCGGAAACCACTAGGACCAAAATTGTGTGACACTCTAGCTCGCAGTATGATGCCTTTGTATCTTGACGTGACGAAATTGTAGTATTGCTGGTAGCATAATGGCATATCTAGGATTAGAAAGATGATTAGAATATTGGATGCCATGGTTTATTGTAGGGTTTCGTAGAAAGGTTGTGAGGTTAGGATCAGCATGAAAAGCTAATTTAGCTCGTTGGCACTGTAATTTCCCTGCATGAAATTTGTTGTCTGGTTCTAGTTTTCCTGATGTTTTCTTTAACTTTTGTTGTTAGCTGTGTATGCGGCAGGCTGAAACTTGTAGTTTTTTTCTTTTATTTTCTTGACATGAATGTTTTTGTTTCGGTAAGTATAGGGAGCGATTTGCATGGCAATTGCAATATAAATGCATGACAATTCAAAACACATGACTGTCATAAATCTAAAAAATGCAGCGAATTGTCATGCGTTTGTACTGCGAGTTGCCATAAAAACATTCGTGCTTGTCATGTCCTGGAGCGAACGTTGCTTTAAACTGCCATCCTTTTGTTTTGGTCGTTTCGTTACTCCTTTGGTTATTTGAAATTTGTTGTTTTGTTAGAGATGTAAATTTGAAACCTTTAGGGGTACCCTTTGACACTATTTTGTTCAATTAAATGAACTAAAATTTTAGAATTGACATAAATTTTGAAAATGGTGTTCATTCAGTTGATCTGAAGGGTTAAAGGGTACCCTTAACATTCCAAATTTAGATGCCTATGTTTTGTCAACTTGATGTCTCGTGTTTGCAAATTGTATAGAAGGAAAATTTGATTCGACAAATCAAACAAAAAGTTCAATAGAAAGAAGAAGTTCAATAAAAGATCTAAGAAATTGAATCTTCTAACTAAAGAAAAATCTGGCCAGACAAGTAACACTACAAGCTTAATAAAAACTTTGAATTCTAAACTACCAACAACTTTTAATCTTTTCATTCGAATGGTTTATTTAGTTTAAGCAATTGAATCCTCTAATTGAAAGGGTGTCCCATACTTTGATTATTATTTGAGTACGGATTATGTACCTACACAAGCGGATAAATGCTATATCATTGTTGTCCACTAATGCATCGAGGTCCGCACGGAGACAAAATAGTTTGCACTCTACCAACTGTTTTTTACTTTGTGGTCGTCTTGTACTTAGTTTCTCTCCTTAATGTGGAAACCACAAGCCGAAATAAGTACCTAAAAATGCATAAGCACACAAAAAAAAATTGTGGAGTGCATGGTTGTACAAAATTTAGTTTTTAATGCCTCATTGTCTTTTCACTTTTTAATGGTTGTACGAAATGCGTTGTTGCCTTTTCAGTTTGTAATATGCACAAAATTCCTTAGCACAACCCACTTTGATGCATGGTTGTACAAATCTTAAAGCAAAATGCCTTCCAATAGATGGTGTTGATATGACATGTACCCGCTTGTGTAGGTACATATGCATTTCCGTTATTATTTCTCGGAAAAATTATACTTTCTCCTATCATATAGTGCGTATGACTTCAAGCACACAGACCAAAGGGGAGTTAAGAGGGGTACTTAGACTTCATGCATTGGCTCATAGAGTTGTTGGTCATAAAAGATCTTAGATGCATTGGCTCACTACGTTTCGATTCCCCAATATGCATTATATTATGAAAAAATACATGATATAATTTGAGATAGATAAAGTATCATGAAGCTCGAACCATAACCTAGAAAGCTATAGATATACTAACCCTACATAACTGGTCTTAAATAAATCATAACCACGAGCTTTCTAAAGAACTTTTGAACCTAATTCAATTTTCAACAATGGAACTATGTATGAAAAGAAAATTAAATGTGAAGGAGATGTGTGGAACGATAAATGTTCATGAAAAAAAAGTGTCCATTTATATCATTAAATGAATGATACTCCCTCTATCCAGACAACATAGGGCCTAATACGTATTTCAAGTTGTTCTTAACCATCGATGTGATTCATAATATCTGAAATGTGTGTCACAAAAAGAATACCATTGAATTGTTTGAAAGGAGTTTTCAATGGTATAACTTTTACAAGGTAGAATTCAAATAATATTGATCTTATCGACGATCAAAGCTGAAGGATCAAAGATGCCTTAAATGTCAACTAAAGGGGGAGGGGAATGAATAGGCGACTGCCAAATTGAAACTTTTAAATCTTAGGTTCTTTTAGAGACTACTACAAAAATGTAAATTCTCAATATATACAATTAGATGATACACCCTATATGATGAGTTACCACAAGCTAGCAAGTTCAAGCTTTTAAATAGCGGATAGCAGACTCATTGCGGATTGGCGTCGGTGTAGCGCAATGCGGTTAGCGGGTTATATTGCGGGCGCTATATACACATAGCGGATTAAAAAACACTCATAAAATTTGACATTTTTGTGTATGTTTCTACACCATTCACAATAAATATGATTTTTAATTTGAGAAATCATCATTTCTATAAGAATATAGTGTATAATGATACATTTTTAGCCATGCAACCATGCAAGAAAGACACATTTTTACAAATAGATTACACAACTGAATAAAACTTATATAGCGGGCGATATTTTGAATAATAGCGGCGGGGTGACGATAATGCTATTGCGGACGCAATAGCGGAGGTAGCGGTTGCTATTTAAAAGCTTGAGCAAGTTACAAGACAACTAATAAGAAAGTAGTAACAACAAGTAATCTAGGGATGAGAGAATCGAAAGCAAATGAGACGATGATGTAGGCCGAAGTTCAGACACATGGGGGTGTGGTAATCTCCATTGGAGAGGTGGGGAAGAACGAATGCTCCCACAACAATGAATGCATCACCTTATGTCTTCGAGAACCATGGTCAATGGATGACCAAGTTCCCTATCATTAGAGTAGCTCTTGCGGTGAGTTCAAAACCCTAAAAAAACGAGCCCAGGGCCTAACCACACAGAGGCTCTCGGGAATCACTAAATAGTCTAGGATTCCCCATAAACACAAGAGTAGCAGGAATAGCTAGGATCTTGCAGGGAATCAACGCACCCTGATTTTTTGGATGTATCGGTATATCGGTTGTTCCTCTTTGTCTCTCTAAAAATATGGAGTTGATTTATTAGCTATAGAGGAAGGAAGCAAAGTTTCAAGATTGTGGACCAATGGTGTCAGCTGGTTGAAGTTATCACCTTCCTAAGGAGGATGAATTCACCTTTATAGTCACCATGAATGATTCCTGTTATGCCAAACAGGAAAGTTGGACATTCCGATCCATGTCGAGTAATACAACATGTTGGATGTTTCGACCCAATTAAATGACCAATAGAAATGTTTGAGTCAATACAAAATGATCTGGATTGAGTTGGATATTTTGCCAGAGGTTTGATCAAAACACCAACTCAAATGTCCGACATTCCTGAGATAAGTAAGCATAAGGACCCATCTCACCTAGGTTGTGGGAGGTATTTTGATAGTCGATGTTCACAAATTCCCACACATGATCCATGGTGTATCCCCTCTTAATCGTACGGTGATTCCATGACTAAAAAAATGATAAGTCATCGATGAAATTTTGACATGTTAACTTCTTTTCTCCTTGTGGTGTGGGGGTTGCCGACTGCTACCGCTCAACTAGGTAGTTAATGAACCCCCAAGTGCACGGGTTTATATAGCCTTACCAAATCGTTCAAGAAAACTTTGGGAAGTCTCAAGAGTTTTCCATTTTAGAGATACCACGATACCGTAAGCCTCTTCAAGTCACTCCGATAGGGCTTGCTTTCTTTGTAGTAGGGCTTAGAGGTCTTGGAGGGTTCTTCATGCCTTACCTCAAGGCCCGATCTTCTTGGCTTGGTGCAATCCTTGATAAAATGTCTTGGATCGCCACAATTGTAGCAAGTTTGCCTACCCGAGGGGGTCCTTTGGTGAGCATTCTTCTTTCACCTCCTCTAGTTTGGAAACTCTTAGCCATGAGGGACAAGTTCTTCAAGACTTCAGAGAATTTATTGAAGATTGGGTCGATTAAACGTTTCAGTGAGCATTGAATAACGATACTACGCCTACTCGGATCGAGCACATCTATACCACCCTTACATCAGTGGCGTGAAACTGAATCAAATGACAATACCACCATTGTATTTAGTGAAGTGTTGTTTCTCTATAATGAGACCGCACAAAATAATTCAAGTCATTAGAAACTCATTTAATTTCTAAGATAATTCCATCTTTTAAATAAATAGTGTTTTGCATCATGAGTGATGGCTAAGCTTGTGCAATAATTGTGAAATACTCTCTCTGTAAACTAATATAAGATGTTCTAGATCACTAGTTTGGTTATCTAATTGTGAAATACTTCCTCTGTAAACTAATATTAGTTTACGAAGGGAGTAATTCAAGTAGCTCTCAAATATCACAAAACGGTCATGTCCAAGGACTGTGGATGTGCCTCAGGCTAGAACGCCAAAAGAGAGCAAATGGTTTACTTATATACCATTTAACAAAATGATCAAAATAAGTTATCCAAATTAATTGTAATTAATTAATGCAATAGGATGCTTATACAATGCTTATGATGCAATGAAAAGGAAAATAACAAACAATTTCTAATTAGGAACACTTCATCATTAGTACTGTACCATTATACATCAGCATACACATACCCATGTCAGAAAAGTACTATTCGCTATCTTGCTTTCATGTATATACAATTCCTCTCTTTGTAACAAAAATTGACTAATCAGTGGCAAATTTACATAAACAGGAACAATGAAACCCTCTTCAATAAATTGTTACATAAATGGCGCATCTTTTGTTGTACCATAAGTGTACATCATGCATTAACATGATTCTTTAGCTACATGTTTTTTTTCAATAAATTTTGTAAATAAATTTTATTGACATCCACATATTGGGCTATATTGGTTGATATCTGCAAAAAAATAATGAGAATACAATATTTAGAAGGTTGGTTTTGAAGGAGATGGCCCAACCCTTCCTTTTTCAGCATTTTTTTTTGGGACCGGGTAATACTTTATTTATCATATAATAGCCATATCACTTACAATGAAATGAGAAATAAACTCAGGAATGGAACTATCCCAGAAGCCTGAAGATTTCAACTGAAAACAGTATTTAGCTAAACCATCTGCAACTTGGTTTGCCTCTCTCGGGCAGCTAAGAATTTTAAACTTGCATAGATCACTTTCAAGTGTTTTGCACTCTCTGACTATTGCATAATCTGTCCCCGAGTAGTCATATCCCATCTGTATTGCCTCAACAGCGATTGTACTGTCAAGCTCGGTCTCCAGATTGTTGCAAGCAATAGTTGCTCCGAGGTATAATCCGTTATGTATTGCCAGGATTTCTGCGGTTTCCACTGAGCTTACATGAGGGAAGTACCATGTTGCGGCAGCGATAAAATTTCCTTTATCATCACGGACCACAGCTCCCGTAGCTCCTCCCAAATTCTCATGAAATGAAGCATCAGTATTTATCTTGATAGTTCCATACCCCGGTTTGCTCCAGCTTAAACTGTCATCTTTGCTTTGTACCTTCGACGAGTATGCTCGGATAAAGTTTGTAGCTATTGCACGAATGGAGATTGCCGTATTGTCTGCCGTAGCCAATCCAATCCCTCTCACGAATTGCCTTCGCTGCCACCATATATACCAACATGCAATAGCAATCAGCTCAACCTTCGGAAGATCATTTGATAGCCCGCCCAGGTTAGCCAGTATCTCACAAGTAATTGAACCTGATCTGTCTTCTGTCACGGCTCTCTGCATATCTTGAAGCAAGTTAAGATGTGTCCATACCTCTTGCGCTCGCTTGCATGTGAAGATACAGTGCTGCACATCCTCGTATCCAATATGGCAAAGCGGACATTGTGGTGAGACTTGTATAAGTCGGCCCGCCAGTACTCCAAGAGATAGTAAAACACCACGAAGCATCTTCCAGAAACAGTGTTTCACCTTGCTAGGGATTCAGAGCCCCCATACTTTCTTCCAGATTGTATTACATGAGCTACTCTCCTGATTCTCCCTTCGAACTTGGTTACCGTGTTGGCTACAAACTCACTGTGGTAGGCCGACCTCACAGAAAACGAACCAGACTTTGTAGTGCCAGGCTACACAGTACTTTTTCAGCATCTTTACACAGGCCTGTTGTCGCTTCCTGTTAAGTGCTGGAAAAGGCAGAAGATAAGGTGGCGGCTCGTGAGTGAAAATTCAAATTGTTCTATGAAGAGATCAGAAATGCTCGCGGACATCATACCTGGTGATATTTCCGAGAATGTATTAGTATCTGTGATACTACAATACCACAGATCTTTGCATATACTGATCTGCAGCAAAAATTTAATTAAGCTGGGGTGCCGTGGCAGGATTACATCACCACAGGTGGCTGCTATGCTTTCCACATGGACTTTGCCCTGGGAAAGACCAGAATATAACATGTAGTATTTTCTTAACTGAGAGATCCTGCAAGACAGAAAAGATAAATGTTTGTTTATTTATTTTCCTTTCATTTGGTACATCTCGCATGTGGTACTAGTGAAGTAACTTGGCTGTAATGCTTTTCTTCCTTACCAGGGCAAATCTTCATCTCCTTTAGCTGGATCATGATGATCTCAGGTAAGAGTTAAGTTCATCCTTCGTGAATTACCAATTAAAGCTTATTCGCGGATATTCAATTTGGCTCCAGAGAGCACATGCTCCTGCGTGCCAAAAATGGATTTTACAAATGTTAAAAAAAATTAA
Source organism: Bromus sterilis (assembly GCA_950022295.1). Classification (NCBI taxonomy): domain Eukaryota; kingdom Viridiplantae; phylum Streptophyta; class Magnoliopsida; order Poales; family Poaceae; genus Bromus; species Bromus sterilis. Next base: position 17,292,934 of record OX465596.1, read on the forward strand.
AAAAACACAGATGTGTCCATTGTCACACCCAAATGGTACATGCAAATTTGCAGATGAAAAACTTAAGCATTTTGACCTGTGTAAAAAAGACAAGTCAAACACCAAATGTTGCCTCCAAATGTCACACTTAATTATTATTTTCACCTACGAAGCACTACTATCCCATATGGCATCAAAATTATCAAGCACATTTGCCACACCAAAAATCTACGTCCACTTATTTGCTTCTTCCTCATCTGGTTCTTAGTGTCAGGTGATGTCAAATGAGGCCATAGACGTTTAAAGCTTGGGATGTCATTAATCCATTATGTGTAGAAAGATACCTTATAGGTATGCTGCCTTCGTTTGCAGCTGCGTGAACATATACAGATTTGCATCATCTGTCCAAACAGCGCAATCTGCAAGGTTTACGAGCCTTCTCATCAAAATAAATAGTTTTTTTTGCGAATCCATAGTTAACACCCTACTCATTCTGAATTTTACAAGTGCACTAACATTGAAAAGTTAAACAATAATTTAAGAGTGTAAATAAAAATATAAACATGCAAATGTGGATATAGTCATTAGGAAGGATGGTGTGTTAATCATATAATCACAAGGAATGCTTCATCCCTTGAAATACCTCCAGGAAAAATAACTAGAGGCCTACAATACTCATTAGAAATTATGGTATATTATGCAGGAATACGAGTTTCGTGTCGAAAAACTTGTGTGCAGTGACTCCACAGTCCACACGAACAAACCTAAGTAGTTCAATGCAGCATTTGAAGGCAATAAAGGGTAAAAAGGAAAATTAGGTTCAGCTTGACTGCAGATAACAAAGCAATAACAACCATTTGCTATACAAATTTAGATTTTCTGTACTTACCTATTTCACAGATAAGCGAAGGACATGTGCAAACCCAGGAGAGCTCTTTAATCGAGACAGCTTTTACTGCCAACTAGCGTCTTGCAGTTTCTTCTTCATAATCCTAAAACTCTGCTGCCCAGTTTCCGACCAATTAAATGAAGCGCCCCTATTCAGCATGTCTGAAAATATAGGTACTTTAGATGGTGCGTCCTTCACAGGGGAATCATCATAATCTGCACCAATGGAGAACTTGCAGTGATTACATTATCCAAACACAAGGAAACTGAAATAATTGTAATTCTTCTAATATGTATAACATTCGAGGTGTAGCGTGCATGCTACTCGAAACACGCATCGGCTGTATGTAAGATAGACCAGTGTGTAGTATGTGCATGTGTTTCGATATTGATGAACTGAAGCGGAAGATTAGAGAGCAAATGAAGAAAATAATAGCATATGTTTTAATGTTTTATTGTTGCCGAGAGACGTCAATCATAACACATCACAAATTTTGTCTCACCTGAAGACCTTGGAAGGTGATACTGGACTCTCAAAAATGTGGAGGCACCATTATCCTTTTTATGGCACAAAACTCGAAGGAGGGTATGGACATCATGCACTTGTCTTCGAGCGGTTGCGGGTTCAAGATGGTGTGACATATGTTCACTTTCTTTCAACAGCAAATCAATGATTGTATCAGCCTGAAAAACAGCAGGTGATAACTTTCCTAAAGTTAGTTACTCAGCATAGCATTTTTCTTGGATAAGACTGAATAAAAAGAAGCACCAGACCTTTAGCGCATAGAGGTCTAAAATCTGCTGAGCTAGTTTAGCCTCCTTTTCAATAACATCTGATGGTAAACCTTGGCCTTCTGCTATAAAAAGATCCTACAAGAAAATATTCAACAGTTACGACAAAGAAATCTTACAATCATGTGTCCAGTTTCACCAAGGTGTCGTAACTTGTTAAAAATATATGCTAGATGTCTTGCTTCTTTTCTAACTCGTACTATGTACAACATACAGTGTTCAGTTTTTTTTTTCACCTTGAGCATAGCCAGATCATCTTTCAACAAGTCCACATCTGTCTCCAAAAATGCACGGGATGGACCTCCATCCAGTAGGACCCAAATGAATCCTTCCTAATAAAAATAACACTTTAAATTTAACCATCTTGCACATTAAATAAATAAGATATTTTGAAAAAACTGCACCTACGAGAGCATACAAAGATAGACATATACCATGCATGCTTGAAAAACTCTCAGCACAACTTGGTCTCTTAACACGTCGACAATTAGATCACATACCTGATCAAGAACCTGCAGCATATGTCGTTCATCGATTAATAAAGGTAAAAGCAAGGCATGTTTACCCACTAAACATGTAGGTAACTAGGTATCCCAAGTTTACCTCTTCAATTTTAGGGATAAAAATCTCCAGGCGTGCACTCTCAACGCTAGTACGGTACAAGGAGAAAAGAAGCGAGTCCCTCATATCCCAGAATACAGCTCTTGTACCTGCAAAGCATTACTCTGGCAACTCAAGTGATCTATATCGGGATAATGGTTCTTCCAAAAAATATCAGGTTAATGCAACAAGGAGAAGAGTGCAAGATTATTGCTCCTTGTACATTTAAAATAAAATTTTGTTTTTGTATTGCTCATGAACGAACACAGAAAATCCACAATTGCAGAAATAGTACATCGCCATGATCTATCGTGTACCTTACCCAAGCACATCTTGGTCTAACTGAAGTGCTACACAATGAGCTAGTTGTATTATTATGGCTCAGTGCGGCAATGTATATACACATTACAAGGAGGAAAAATACAGTGAATCCCCTACTATAAAGAGATCAACAATCTATTTGAAAAGCAGCTGAAGAAAGAACAGCTCAGCCAATTGCTAGAAGTTATGACAGTATACACTATATACGCAATATGCATTTTATATACTTGTTCATATTTCCCAACTGAGTATTTAGGCAGCCAAAGGAGAACCACAGCTTACCAAGTGGTGGATTAGCAATTTGATGGCAACTCTAGCAATAAACTATCATGGGAATCTTATACTAGACTGGCACAGCACATGGGATCAGGCGTCAAGCCCACCAGGTGTTGAGTCCCATGGAGCTGCTGCACCTAGCACAATACTAAGGTCGGATGAATAGGCATGAGGATAAATTAGCTACCTTGGGGCAAGTAGATATTTAAGTTAGACAGTACGTAACATTATCTTTAGATGGAAATTTTCGTTCTAGATATAAATTGTTTCACTAGAGGATGAATTAGTTCGTATTTTAGGGCTGAAAGGATTCTGGTACATGCGGCTCTGATGCTATCAGTCAAGACCTCTTCAGGTTCAACATTCTCGCACATTGGCTCCACGGTCTAATCTCATCTTTCTTTTAAAATTGCTCCCCATTCAACCATGCTGACCAGCTCAGTACAGTAATTACCCAGATGTACTAGTCTTAAATTACACCACTTCTGGATTTTTTATAGTTAAAGATAAACAACATAGTAGAATGTTTCTAACAGGTTGCCTGTTCCATGATATGGCATTAAACTACGAACTATTGACTAGAATCTTTTCTTAAATACAATTGCAATTTTTTTATTTCAACACATACAAGCGAATTGTGAAGAGCTGAGGCTAAGTAGCTCACCAGTGAAGTTCAAGATTATGTCAGTTATATTCACCGCAGTCCTCCGCACATCATCAAATATTGTAAATAACTCATCAATTGACTCATCAGAAGGAGACTTTTTTGAAGTGGCTCCTTCACTAGCCATATAAGACAAATAGCCTAACAATCCCACAGCTGCAATGAAAGAGGAACACACTTTAGTCATGTATAATCTTCCCACAATACACTGCAACTCATCAATCGATTCATCACACGATAACGATTTTTTGGCAGAACTCCTTTATTAGCTATATAAGACAAGAAGAGTCGACTACTTATGCATAAGGTATCATCCATAACACTAGGCTTGGCAAACTCCATAGACAATAACTCATAACTCTTGGTTCGTTTGTTTTGCTCTGTTCTGTTCTTTTCTGTAGGTTTATATTTTTTTTTTTCTTCTTTGTTTTGCTGCTAGGCCTAGGAGTCTTTGTTTCTGTTTTTGGCTTTGCTGTAGTTTTGTCATATTGACGCCTTCAATCTAATGAAAACGGCACACAGTCACTCCAATTTCTCGACACAAATGGTCCTAGACATGCATTATGAAGTTCCTCCAGAGCAGCTCGTTAAACAGTCTTTAGCTTGTGACCCTTTTATAAGTCAAGCTTAAGCCTCACCTAACAGCTCCACTGTGTTAATAGGTCTCCACTGACCCATATGATTGCAAAAACAAATGCAGTCCCAGATAAAGAAGAAAAGGCATAAAAAAATAACCGGTCACTCGGAATTCAAGGATACCCTGATACTTGTCGTTGTTTGAACTAAAACAGCGACAGGACCTGTCGCTGTTTTAGTTTAAACAACGACAAGTATTATCGAACGGAGGGAGTACTTGAGGGAGAGGTCTCTACCTCTTTTTTCTAAATTGGAGTATTAATTCCCAAAGCATTGAAATTCTGAGGTTTTAGATTACTATGGTTTTGGAAATACTGTGTTGTATTGAACATACTAGTCAGTTTATAGTATCTTCTTTTGGATTTATAACAACAAACTCTTGCCAGAACTAAATACTGGTAAGCCGAAACCCGAAAGCATGCTTTTGGATCTATAACAACAAAATCTCACTAACTAGATTTTCCACAGCACAGCACTGCAATAAACTGGGCCTTCAAGGGTGGATTACCTGACTGGACATCGACCCAGGATTGTTTGATGCCCTCTTCTATGGTATCAAGTTGATCCCTAATGTACTGCAGCATTCAGGAAATAACTGGATCATAAGTAAAATGACACTAAGAATAACGCATGTTATGACAGGAATAATGGAAGCAATTCTATTTATCTAGACCAAATAGGAGACTAAAAATGCTGGCAAAACGAATAGAATTTTAATGGTAACAAGATTAGGGATAGCAAGAGGGAGGATTTGAGCGGGTAAGGCTATCCCAAACCCACCAAAGCAAGCCAGGTACCCATCTGGCCCTCCTTCCATAGACAACCGGTATAGTACTAACCAGAATGGTACTAAACTGGAGGTGTGATATGCTGGAAAGGATATAGCTGGACGTTCATGGGCAGTAGGCTGCTAAGTTACTGTTTACAAGTGTGGAGCTCATATGAAGCAAGTGGCTTAATATGCTTTTACCCACAAAGTGAGCTTACAGAATTGTGAGACATGTGGAGTAGTGAAGCTATTTATTACATATTTTAATTAATATTCGAGTAACCATGCCTTCCCAGTGACATTCATGGGTATCCTCCATGTAAGAGATAAGCCCCATGTGCCCACGTTCCACGGTTGTACCCAGTTCTATGCGCAAGACTTCTTTTATATGCGTTTTGGAAATTCAAAATTACTAAATAAACCTTTTGACTCTATGACCATGGCAGCATTTCATTAAAATGAACAATTTGGGCCGCAGATCAGAGATGTGTTGCTGAAAAGGTTTAAAGAAAGATCCAGTCATTCTTACTTGAAGGGTGTTGAGTTTCACACATAATTTTGGTACTGTCAAATAATTCAATTTATTAGCCACCCTTTCTTCGTGAACTGTAGGCTCAATAAGCTTCCTTTTAGCAAATGGATTAACTGATTCCGCATAACGTGTCAAGACTGGCGCAACAGGAAGCAGGGCAGCTCTAGGCACTGCAATCGAGAAATAAGGACAAAACAGTTATTGATTACAAAACCAAGTAAAAGTAATTAATGCAGTTTTTTAAAGAAGCTAAAGAAGTAGATGCTATATATTTGTGAAACTGCTACATGCTATTGTGCTTGATAAGTATTAACGCATTGGTTACAAGAAAAGAAGAATATGATGACTGTAGCGGTAGCCCACAGCCTCTATAGGCCGTTTGGAGCATATACTGGTTGCACATTCTTAGAAGGTAAGTACAGCAATAAAAAAAGCTTCTATGGCAATGCACCAGCATTTAACCTCTGTAGCAACACACAAGTGTTTAGCTGATATGTCTAATAATCCAAGTACTTCCTCCATTCAAAAGTATAAAATGTTCTGGATATTTCAATATGGACTAAATACGGACTGAATGAGTGAACAAACACACTAAAATGCATCTATATACATCATATTCCAAAAAAATGTTCAAACATCTTATAATTCTGAAGGGAGGAAGTACTAGTTTAAATATGTACTGAAAACGGTACCACATGTGGCAAACTCATAATCTTTTCAAAGATACATGATGTTTCACATTACATCAAAAAAATTGTCCTGAAATAGCAAGAATACCAACACAGATATTTGTTGATACCCATTGACAGTTCTGTTAATAGTAAACCTAGTCACAAGGCTGCGCAAGTAACACCAGCGTCAGTGTGGTGCCTAACAGTACAATGCTGACTCAGTGTGGTCTTCGTTATAAGTGTTGAAGTGTATATGTGAATTTTGCCTAGCCATTTCCATCAGTTCAGACTTTTGGTTGAGTTGGCTAGTGCATGAAGCTTGACATGGTATCAAAGCCTGAGGTCTTGAGTTCAAGTCCTGATTTTTCAATTTATCCAAAAATTGTTGTTGCCTCATCTGTGTCCACCTCTTGAGCCATACCTCTGAGTCTATTCACGCGTTGATTTCCCGCATCACAAGCGAGAGGGGTGTTAAAGTGTATATGTGGATTGCCTAGCCATTTCCATCAGTTCAAACTTTTGGTTGCGTTGGCTAGTGCATAAAGCTTGACTCTCACGTGTGACGCAGGAAGTCAACACATGAATAGACTCAGAGGTATAGCTCAAGAAGCCTATACGTGGACATAGAGGGGGCAACAACAATTTTTGGATAAACTGCGAAAGCCATGACTTGAACTTAAGACCTTAGGCTTTGATACCATATCAATAATAAGATCATTTGATGTCAATAGTTCACTTATAAAGCGGGCAGCTCCATTAACACACTGAATTTGATGAGATTAGGACTCATGTTGGTTACTTCCTCTCATACCTAGTACAAATAAGACCTCATGGGTCCAAGATAGGGCAATGGCATTCACGCAGACCTAAGGCATACCTTGTTGGTTTTCCATGTGAAGCAAATAGACTTCAAGGCTGCTAGTGATTCCTATAAGTAGACTCCGCAGGTGGACAATATCCAGAGGTAGACTTGAGTTAAAAAACTGGTCAATGGTCTGCACATAAAATGATCAATAAGCCCCAAGCAAATATAAGAGTAACGATTATATAAATATATAATAACTGAATAAAAAAGAAAATGCGAGTGTGTAGTAGAACAGCTGTCAGAAAAAAGGTGAAGAACTTCAACATTCAGGCAGTGACTGCAAATATTGAAGATTCTACATCCATACTGAACTTTCCAATATTCAGATTGTATTCAGATCAGTTAGCATCACAAGTAATCAGCATATTTTTTAAGGGAAGCCCCGACAATATAAATAGGAACCGTTCGTGACCGTGATGACTTGAACCCAGGTGGTGGGATTGTACGACCCCTCCCCCAACCAAGTGAGCTAGGCTAGTTAGTAATCACCATGTTTACTAATGAAGTTTGCACCAAGTCATCCAAAAGCAAGAGATTTTTTTTCTTCTCTTCATTTTCTTCAGGAACATAACATATGGTGGTAAGTGAGTTCATTACAAGGAAAGCTGACCTCCTCCACAATTCGGAAGACTTCAACCATAGATGTTGCAAGCTTCCTGTGAACTGATAGAGGTTCCCAATCCTATGGACAAGAGATGAAACAACAGCGCACATGAATAATTTTCTTGGACACTTAAGAGAAGACGTAAAAATACATACTGAAGGCAAACAAAATAAACTTGAAGATGCCAGATAAAACAAAAATATGATGCATAAGTCTGAAGTGAGAGTTAGCTTTTATAAAGAGGAATATTAAAAAAAATGAAGTCACCAACTAAAGAATGCCATATGGGCTACAGCCATCTTGTGCGGATGGCAGTAGTAATCACGGAGTTGTGTCAATAATAACAACCATATGTGTCTGATTATTATATATGTAGCACCAGTTCTGTTTTGTTGGAAAGCTGCCATGTCAGTTTCAATAAAATCAACACTGAACTATCCCACTAAAGTTGATCAAATTTGCCGTTGTAGTTAATATAATTATGTTGTCAAAATAAATGAAAGCTCAAATTTTCTTCTGTGCTGGCAAGATTCAACCTGACTGCAAGACTGTAACTACCAACTTAACATCGTAAAATGCATTGAGCTAGCAATCAAGTTACTGTATGAACCATGTGCCACTAAAATAAATATGATCAAATTTGCAAGAAACAATACCCACAGGTATAATTTTACAATCATGCCAGTTTATACCAAAATCTACGGAGGAACTTTCATATCTTCCATGTGAGCATCCATGCAAAGAAAATACAGAATTATTTCCAGGGTAATTATAAGGTAACAAACCTCAATCTCAATGGTACGCTTTGTCCACTCCAAAACATTCTCGTGTTGAGCATGCAGCCACTGAAGAATGATCGGTGAAGAAAAACGATCTATCTGTTTCAAATTTCAAAGATGGCATTTAGTTCAATAAATGTGTCCGTGGAAATGCCACATGGCACACCAATACAGTTTCCTCCAAACTGTACTAAATGGAAACTGATTGCTGTTGTAATTAGTTGCTTGAAAGGTATTTTGAGAGTTAAGTGCATGAAATTTGTGTCCATGTGGCTCCCAACTCAATAGTGTATAATTTTATTTTATTTATGATGAGTGTAAGTAATTTTCTGAAATAAGATTAGGTTTCGGAGTTATGAATAAACTACTCAGGAAGACATCGTGTCAAGATGTGTTAAATGAATAGCCCATGTACTGCTGGCCCAGGAGGCCCAGGCCCAAGTGGGTGGCTACCCTAGAACAGAGAGGTGCTTGATGCAGTGCGCGAGTGAGCAGCCAAAGCTATCAACCTGGTACGCCTCTCTTTGCTCCACAAGATGTATTGCGTCAAGAAACAGCAATGCATCTACGAAACCAAGGTAGCTTGGCAGTTTGACAGACACAATAGAAAAGGTTTTAAGTTTGTAGCTTATCAAACAACTGGCTTCCAAATTCTACATTACTTTGGTACCATCAGCTACATAATACTATGAGCAATATCAAATTAGCAGAACATATTATACAAGATATTTCATGTTTACAAGAATCGTGTCATTGGGGTAGGGGGAGAAGATTATTTTACACTCATTATGTATTAAAAAGCCTAAATGTATAAAGTGTTCATGAGTCTTTTTAAGGATATAGAGCATTTTCACATATTATTTATCATGAGCACAAAGGACATCTTCATGTCTTACCATGTATGGCTTCAGAAAGTTGGACAATGAAGACCCAACAGCTTCCCCGTACATTGAGTAAAGCTTCTGGGCTATACAGAGCTCAAAGCTGTTAGATGCTCCCAGTATCTCTTTCAAGTTTTCTGAATGATCTGTCCCTTCCAGGAACAGCTCCTTCACACCAATGGTAGTAGTAAACATCATTATAAGTGGAAACAATAACAATATTGCAGCTGAGCTGGATAAAAGAGTTTACTAACCAGTTGTCGGCCATACAGTAGGTGAGAGACAGTTAGTGCTACTCTCCCAGCTTCAGGATAATATTTGTGAAGTACTGGGCTGAATGCAGAGCATTCTTTATCCACTAATAGCTTTAGCTCACTTGCAAGCAATATCAATGGATGCTTAAATTCTGCTTTTGATTGGCCATCTGCTGATATTAGTGCCTAATGAAGCAAAATGGAAATATGAAACATCAAAAACCATACTCTATTTTTTGTCAAATGTATTTGATAGTAGGACACAGGATGGTTTAACTCACATGCTTATATGCAGCTTGAATAGATCTAACAACAAGTACGTGGACCAGCCTAGATTCTGGTGTACTGCCAAGGGGGGTCCCAATGAGCTGAAATCAAGCCAAAATATATCAAAGCATAGCCCTGTGAATCCTGAATGTAACTCATGAGGCAAATTCGAGTGGCTTAAGGGAACCAAATTTATTAATGTGGCCTTGTTTGGATGGATGGATCCCAGCCCATTCACACAAGGCATCTAACAACAAGTACGTGGACCAGCCTAGATTCTCGTGTACTGCCAAGGGGGCTCCCAATGAGCTGAACACAACAACAACAAACAACAACAAAGCCTGTCAGTCCCAAACAAGTTGGGGTAGGCTAGAGCTGAAACCCAAAAGATATCGTAACCAAATCACGGTTCTGGCACGTGGATAGCTAACTTCCACGCACCCCTGTCCAGAGCTAGATCTTTGTTGATAGCCCAGTCCTTCAGGTCTCTCTTCACAGACTCCTCCCAAGTCAAGTTTGGCCTCCCCCGACCTCTCTTGACATTATCAGCACGCCTTAACCGCCCGATATGCACAGGCGCTTCAGAAGGCCTACGTTGGATATGCCCAAACCATCTCAGACGATGTTGGACAAGCTTCTCTTCAATTGGTGCCACCCCAACTCTCTCCCGTATAACATCATTCCGGATCCGATCCTTCCTTGTGTGGCCACATGCCCATCTCAACATGCGCATCTCTGCCACACCTAGTTGTTGGACATGTCGCCTTTTAGTTGGCCAACATTCAGCACCATACAACATCGCAGGCCGAGTCGCCGTTCTATAGAACTTGCCTTTTAGCTTTTGTGGCACTCTCTTATCACAGAGAACACCAGAAGCTTGGCGCCACTTTAGCCATCCAACTTTGATTCGATGGCTAACGTCTTCATCAATATCACCATCCTTCTGCATCATTGACCCCAAATATCGAAAGGTGTCCTTCTGAGGTACCACTTGCCCCTCAAGGCTAACTTCCTCCTCTTCCCAAGTCTGTCTCCACAGCTCCAGCTTCCTATTAACCCCCGCCCGACTATCGTCGACTAGCACCACATCGTCTGCAAAGAGCATACACCATGGGATGTCCCCTTGTATATCCCGTGTGACCTCATCCATCACCAATGTGAAAAGATAAGGGCTCAAAGCTGACCCCTGGTGCAGTCCTATTTTGATTGGGAAGTCATCAGTGTCGCCATCGCTTGTTCGCACACTTGTCACAACATTGTCGTACATATCCTTGATGAGGGTAATGTACTTTGTCGGGATTTTGTGTTTTTCCAACGCCCACCACATGACATTCCGCGGTATCTTATCGTAGGCCTTCTTCAAGTCAATGAACACCATATGCAGGTCCTTCTTTTGCTCCTTGTATCTCTCCATAAGTTATCGTACCAAGAAAATGGCTTCCATGGTCGACCTCCCAGGCATGAAACCAAATTGATTTTGGGTCACGCGTGTCATTCCTCTTACACGGTGCTCAATGACTCTCCCCCATAGCTTCATTGCATGGCTCATTAGCTTAATCCCGCGGTAATTAGTACAACTCCAAACATCCCCTTTGTTCTTGAAGATTGGTACTAATATACTCCGCCTCCATTCTTCAGGCATCTTGTTTGACCGAAAAATGAGGTTGAAAAGCTTGGTTAGCCATACTATCGCTTTGTCTCCAAGGCCTCTCCACACCTCGATGGGGATACAGTCAGGGCCCATCTCCCAATGAGCTAAAATTAAGCCAAAATATATCAAAGCATAGCGCTGTGAATTCTGAAAGCAACTCGTGAGGCAAATTTGAGTGGCTTAAGGGAACCAAATTTATTAATGTGGCCTTGTTTGGATGGATGGATCCCAGCCCATTCACACAAGGCCTTATGAGAGGAATAAGAGAACGCCAGATCCAACACAAAAGACAAACTAACTGATGAGCCAGAACACTCCAAGTGGTTATAGATGACAAGAGGTGTGTAACACTGCCAAAAGAATTACTATGAGAAAGATCAATTCAGCCCTTCAGGATGATGATCTATATCCTATCTTAACCCCTTACAATGTTGACTACATTAGCAACCACAGCAAAAAATTACTAGTGAACAATACGATCCAAGTGAAACTTTTTTTGTTTCTTAACGTCTCAGATTCTGTAGGTCATGACTAAAGTCTAAAAGTAGACATACAAACTACAAAGCAAATGTGTGATCTACCACATAACATTTTTTAAGAAAAATGGTTTTATGAGGAACGATCATGTACAGCTCACCGGCAAATATCTCCTAGTTTGAGTAGTTCTAAACACTTATTTTCTCAGGATTTCCCCCTTTCCAAGCTCAAGGGGCGGCATGGAGCTTAAGTGTCAATCATCAAAGACTATGTCAGGCCTTAGAGGGTATATATACAACGACAGCAAAGTCTGTCAGTCCCAAATAAGTTGGGGTAGGCTATTAGAGGGTATATATGACTTTGATAATTTGAAGTCAAATATGTCACATCGATATTCAAAGATCATCTCAACTACCGACAAACTAACACAACAGGCACACCAATTCAGTTGGAAGGACTCAGTCTTGGGTGGTGGGATCGTGCATCCACTCCCCCCAACCAATTGAGCTAGGCTCCGTTCAGGTTAACGAGGGCTATACCATTTCCAGAGGAGAAGAGTTCATCGCAAGATTATTTTTAATTTTTTAGATGATGCACATTCATTGAAGTACTATAGTCTATAGGACAAATACAAAAAATCTAACCATGGCTTCCTCCTCATCATCAGTAAGATTTGACGCAGAAAGTGACACCAAGTTCAGCATGCTCTCAAATATTGAACAGTTGGCCTGTAACAGAAAGGCAATATTAAGAAGCTCTTGTGGCAGAACATTGTCGCAACATTATACCCGTTTTACGGATTGGTTTCCGGTGATATAAATCGAAGGGGCAACCCCTTTTTTCTAAATAAAAATACCCTTTTTGACAAAAAATAATTGCAAATAGAATGAAATCATTGTCGAACATGATTTAAGGTGAAGGCCATGGCTCATGAGAGAAATAATAATGTATGACCAACCCGGATTAGCTACTGTGTTCAGTGTTTTGAACTTGTGATTTTTTCTCGAACACACATTCGTCTCAAGAAAGAAAATGTCAAGATGACACAATGCATAGGCAAAGGCTGAAAAGAGCAAAAATTTAGCAAAAAGATATTAAAGCCTAACTAAGCAAAAATCCGCAGAGAAACAGAAAACAGCCTACAGAAGAAACTATAGCAGAGAAACAGAAAACATATACTTATTCAGTATCCGAAATTAACGGGCCATGGCTATACTTCAAGAAACTATACTTCCATCATCTGATTTGTAATATGGACATGGATATTAACATTTGTCAAGTCAGAGGTCACAAGACAGTCAGGTTAACTAACACATCCTGAACAAAAGAGTGCATCTAAGCAGAAATACAGATGAGCTAGGCTACAAGAGTGCATCTAATAAAAAATACAGATGACCTAGGCTACAAGCGTCTACCCATCCTTCATGAATTACAAAACAATAACTAACTGATATAATTTGTTAATAGGTTTGGTAGAACATGAGGGCACATCCAGCTATAAGTTGATGGCCTGATGGACAAGAAAAATCCTCAGCTAAAACATTTAAGGATCCAAACAAGGGAGGTAACCTACCTGACTGAAGTATAAGTGATAATTCTCCAGTTGTCTGCGGCACCACATATTTATTTTAAGAAGGGCACTGTCTACCAAATTTAGAGCCCCGTTGCTGCCAAATCCTTCCACAGAACAAACAAAGCTATCCATATACAGCTCTGCTTCTCTAACATTATTATGTAACTGAAGTTTCTGTATCTGAAAGTCTGTCTGTTTCAGTAGAAGAATTTCCCCAGTTTGAGCAAACTGAATAGAAGGAAAATAACCATACAAATCAGTATAGCATCACTGGCATGTAAGAAATGAAGTAAGCAGAGTAAAAATGTTTTTTTATCATTCACATGACAATCAGTTGAAAAACGAACTGTTCCATTTGTCCAAAACGTTTCTCAATTATAAATTGTTAAATTCATCAAACAATATATGCCACTGGCATTAAACATGTTAGTAACGGTCAGTTTGGATGGTGACCAAAATCAACCATACCAATTTTTTGCTCATAGCCAAAAATTTGGCTCTTGCATGGATGGTTGCCAATATTTTGGCCTGCTCATGTGCTCTAGCCAACTCTAGTTCATTTTTCTTGCCAACATTGGCCGAAACATGGGGAATCCAAACCTTAGCCAAATTTTGATGGGTTCGGCTTGGTCTCAAACCAAACACACCCTATATAACAGATCAGCAAATCCCTACTGCCCTTCTCTTCAACAATGGAAATGAAGAGAGCCTGATGGAGAACCTATACATTCACAATGTAGTCATTTTGAACAAGGACAGAAGGTCCCAAATCTCTACTACTATAAAGATAACAGTTGGTGGCGCTGGCCCGTCTGCCACCCCCTTTGCTCGTACAAGTGGGACCCTTGCATTTCCCAAACTGCCCCTGAAGTTGAGTTGTATTTGCCCACAAGAACCACCCAATCGTGTGGCTTAACCCAGTATTTAGGTCCACTACAATTGTTTTATACTAGTATTATATTATCAGCCAAATTTGAACCAGGATGTGTAGTCTACATTAAAAACTGTCAATACTCAATAGATCTTCCAGTACATGGTAAAAGTGAGTTCACTGTTCCAAACATGCCTGTCATTTTCCTGACAGTGATTTCAACACGTCAATAAAAATACACTGTTTCTGTTCATTTCTACCTGTTTGTGACGAATGGATCTTCTGTAACTCCAAATCTAACGGTATGCATGATTATAATGCTGCAGTAATGGATGGACAACTTGCTAGTACGGAAAAAAAATGTCTACGATTGAACGCTGAACTCTGGCTAAAGTTCCGTTTTCAGCCTTCTCTAAAACTGTTTTGAGTTGAAACCCAAACTACTGGAACATACTTTTCACCCTCATATGGTTCTGCAGGTGGTTTTGACTGACATGGATGCCAAGTGTCCCTAACCTCACTGCCATGAACAAAAAAACACTATGATGAGACACAATCTAAAACAAGCCCCACCATTTGGATTAAAAAATTCCACAATAAATGCTAGAGATGGAAGAAAATTTGGTAGGAACAGATGAATACATGGAACTTGGTGACATAGCAGTGATATGGTGGACACATGTTATCCACATCACCAAAAACCAATTGTGAAACTACTAAAGGGTGAAAAATGAATGGTTTCAATAATTCAAGGTTGTGAACCAATCAGTCTTTGAGTTCAGGGTTGAAAATGAACTTTTGCCAAAGCTCAGGGTTGAAAAGTAGAATTCTTCCTGTAAAGGAGGGAAGAAACATAGTAGTAAATAGACCTTCTGGAAAAGCACCCAAGCATACATGGCGTCATGTAACTTTTGGGTAATGCCCAATATAGACCAGGTCAGCTTCATTGTTTCAAGTATTTCATCAGCCTCCTGGTAGCAACCAGAATAACAGTGTCAGGAACTTAAGATGCAACCTTTGACTTAATGCCACATTGCTATTCAAGAAAAAATCAGCTATATATGCAATAAAAGCATTGTATTTTTTTCTAAGCATACCAACAAGGAAATATTGACCACTAGAGAGGAAAAAGAAAAGCAAACCTCTACAAGCTGTCCATCTTCAAGAATATCAAAGACACTGGAGAGAAGTTTCTCATATATCCTAGAATTAAAATGATAGCTCTGAGTCCAATGGTAGGTCTCGCCTTTAAGGCCGAACTTCTTTGGAGCTGCAGATAGTCTTGTGTTGTATCTTTCAATGATAGTCAAGACCTCAATACGCCCATCAGGAACACTCACAACCCAGTCCTGCAATAGTTTATGATGCAAAGATAGACACAACTCAGTATCTAGACTGAGGACAACTTGAAGAGACAGATTAAACAACCGATGCTGCTTATGATACACTAGAAACATTAATCATTACAAAATGGTGTGAGATATGGATAATGGTGCTTGCCTCTGTATTTTTTAGTTTGGAGAGAACTATCCTCAATGTTTCACTCATGCTGCGATCATGAGATGCTGCAAACAGAAGTAATTCTTCTAGAACATTTGCCTGAATAGCAGAATTGTGAATAATAGTTTGAACAAGCATCCATACTGTAGAGACTAGAGAGAAACAACTAAAGATGCTTGCCTGTCTTCTTTGCCATTGTACACGCAATCTTTCTGTTGGGAAATCAAATTTGCCAACAGAACTTAAGAGTTGTAATGATATGCAAGGCACGTCAAGTTGTCCATGTACCATCTTCGAACCAATATGTCTTAAAGCTCTCTTAGCCAATGTATCCATAGATTCTGATATCTGAAAGAATGTGTTCTTATAATTAGTTCTATCCACACAATTCCCTTGTATCATAATCAAACAGAATAAAACAAAAGTTCAAAATCAACAATAACCAAAAAGAATGAACTTATGGACTTAGCTAGAATCTTCTGTCCTCAGTTCACCATAGGAAATTTAGAGTTCAAAAAACAACAAGAAAATGTATTTTAATGGGCTAATAAAAAGGAAACAAATACAAATAGAGTCCTTCGATAGTCCGATGTTCCTAAGATCATTATGCAGTATGCACACTTCTAGCCCTCAATAACCATAACACATGGAATAAAGAGAGACCCTATGAGTTTGGTGTCATGTAAACATAAGGAATCTTGCTATCATTAACAGATATTTCAAAAGTAGATCGCAAATTTTATCTAGTTAAACTAACAAAAAGACGGGATAGTGCAGAAATTGGTGAAGAACCTTGCCTCCATTTGTGCTCGGATCAAATCAAGATGCTGGGTATAATAATTCTCCATCTGAGGTACTGAATTAGATCCTTCAGTCTTCAACCTTAAACCCTTCAAGAATTTAGGCTTCTTTTCTCTCTTCTCTTCAGCGAAGTACATCTTTCCGCTGTTGGTTGCGTATCATCAAGGAAGAAATAAAAAAAAGTCAATAATGTAATATGAATATGCACATAGAGACAAATTTATGTGTGAATTACCTGACAAATAGAGAAGCAAGAAGGACCTCATAAGCTGTTTCCCTTAGATCATCATCAGACAATTCTTAAAGGTCGAATACAAAATACATAATTAGTTCAAGAATACAAATTAGGTAATCCCTACTTGCCCTTTGTAAAAAAAACAGCACAGCAGGACTGAAGCATGGACAGTTGTCTACCTGTGCTCAATCTAGGTAAACCTAGAGAAAGAAAGTCCATTTCCTTTGCTTTCTGAGGAGATGTATCTGCCAAACTAAGATCCTTCATACCATAAGATGCTCCCTGAATGTTAACTGCTGCTTTAAGAGAATCGCTATGTTTTTTTGCTCTAGTTGAGTTCTCTTCTGCAGGTGGTTCGGGTCCAATGTCTGGTGCAACTTTCTTTGGAGGAGAACCAGAGCTTTCTGGCCTTGAAAGAAGAAAGTATGAGTTCCCTGATGGCAAGTTCGTCTGTTGAATGGAAAATTCTCAACAATTGCACAAAATTTGTAAGCAGTGGTTCATGGACTAAACTATACGCCCTTCGTTCACAATTACAAGATGCTCTAACTTTTTTCTGAATCAGATGTATATAGACGCGTTTTACTGTGTCTGTTCACTCATTTCAGTTCATATTGAAATATCTAAAACATCTTATATTTGTGGACGGAGGGAGTACTATTTAACTTGTGACATTAAATTAGTGAATTGCAAAACAAGTTGTAATAGGTTTATGTGCATCACTTCGTACAAAACATCAAACGTGATAGGGAAAATAAGTAATTTATTGTCTTCATATAAAGTATAGTGCAGAAGCGCAGCACACATATAAACCTCAAAGATCATGGAGAGAGGACAGCAGCTACGAGATCGAGGAGACTTAAATACAGAGTATGTGTGGAAAATCTGAGATAATAAGAGAAACGGCTGAGGCATTGTGCAGATCAAAGGGTAGTCATCTCAAATTATGTAGCCACAGTAACATAGTACGACAGGGTTGAGGATGGATTCGCGTACAACTGCATACAAATATTTGCACCATACAGCCCTGTTCGTAATGTTGTACTAGAACGTGAAGATGCTTCCGTTCGACTTCAGCACAGGCTTAGAAGGGTCAAACTATGTCTGTGTAACGCTCCTATTGTTGTGATTGCACGCGTTTCAAAGGCAATATTACTACTATTAACTAGATGGGGTTAAACATTTGGGATCACTTTTAGCTTCCATTCTCCTACTTGCTCCTAACAACTTCTATTGATAAGAGTACTAGCAGTACACATTTGTTGACCAGAGCAATTTATCCGATGAAACAAGTGCTCAAATCAAAAACCCATGGGGAATTTCGAGCGGCCGGCTGGTGCATACCATGATCGGGTACCTCCTGTCGTCGAAGTACCTCCTGGTGGCCTCCGAAGCATCGAACCGCGCGCCTGGTTCGAATCAAAACACGCACGCAACCGACCGTCAGCTTGACTCAATTCGAAAACGCTCCGGGCGCAGGGGAGGGCGGGCTTACCGGAGGCGACGCAGTGGAGGGCGTAGTCGGCGCTGACGGCGTCGAGATCGACGCGGGAGAGATCGACGGCGCGGCCGGCGGAGGAGAGGAGGAAGCCCAGGAGGCGGCGGCGGTCGCGGCGGTACGCCTCGAGGAGCGACGGCGCCGGGTCCATGGCCGCGCGCGGAGCCTCTCTCGAGGGATCCGGGGAGGCGGCGGCGGCGGAGGCGGAGGGAGCTGGAAGGGACGGGGCGGAAATCTGCGCGCTGCGAGTGCGAGTGCGAGTGCGGAGCGGAGTGCACAGAGAAAGGAGAGCTGGGAGGGAGTGGGAAAGGGGGGCGGAGAAAAATAACGGAAAAAAATGGAGTGGGGACGAACAACGGAACAAGGCCGCACGCAATCGCGTCAAACAGAAACCGTCAAACGGTAACGATGGCAGCCGCCTGCTACGGGGTCCTCGCCGCAGTGAAATGAGCGTGCCGGGTACGGCCGTTTTCCCCTTCTTTTTCTCGTGAGGGAGCGTCGTCCTCTCGAGAGATTTATGTTCTCTGTCACGGTCTTTTAAAGGTAGAATTAGGGCATCTTCAATGCGGTGCTGTGAAATGTCCGTAGGCATTTGAATCCATGTATTTGGGATATATTTTTTTAGGAAAACACTGTCTATCATACTACTGGTAGAATGAAAACGTCGGACTAGTCGCATCCTCCCACGATAACACGCAGGTCTGCATCTTTATCCTCAAATCTCGCCTATTTTCGCTCCTCTTCCTGTTCACGTCATCGACGACGACCAGATGCGGCTCTGCGCAAGTCGCGACGGTTCTCCTCCGCCAGTGTCCGACCCCGCCACTTCCGAGCTCGACATGGCCTACTTCCAGCGCACCACACCGTCGAGCTTGGACCTTGGAACCCTCCTTGCCTCCATCTAATCTTTCTTCCGAAACTACGATCAGGTTCGAATCCCCTTTCCCGCCCCACAATCTGATGCATCCTCTCGTCCATCCCTCCCCCCATTGCTCCAACTCGATGTCAGACCGCCGCGCCCGCGCCCAACATCACCAGGAGGTGCTGGAATCACTTGACTTCGTTGGAGGATAACTAGGCGGTCGGTAGTACGAGTGGGCCAGAATTTTCCTCCGATCATCTTCGCATCTACGGAATTCTTGTTTGAAAACGAAGCCCTCTGAACCATCGTAATCGGATTTTTTGATTCACCTCGTCTTGATACCTAGATTGATATGTACGTTTGGTGTGATTTTTACCGTGTACTATCTAATTGATCACTTAATTATCAGTTTGTTTGTGTTTATTCTGTATGTACATCACACAAGTAAGCTTCTCCATGTTGTCGGCAGTATTATTTTTTGTTCGATTTTCACATTCCCATGCTTCCAAGTGACACTAGTTTTGTTTCTATAGAATCATTTTCATGCTTCAGCTTCTGTGGAGTAGAAATTTTGCTTTCATCCGACAGAAAAAAGTTTCGTTGTGACCCAAAACATGCATACCCATGTTGGTTGCAAAATTAGTTTGTTTCCATTTTAAATGCTCCAATCTTCCACTTTGATGCCGACAATTTTTTGCTTTAGAACACTCGTGCTTCCTAGGTCTCTTATATGTGCTTCTTATGTAATAATCATTTGCGGCACTCGAATCGTGCTTACCAGTTTAGTATTATTATTTCCTGTTCATAGATAGCCATCTGAATTTAAATTATAATGCATCATGCGTGTGTGCATCCCATCCCCGCACGAGTGGCTCGCTTCGTGACCTCACCGTGCATGACTCCATCAAGACATGGTGCATCCTCATTTTGTTCTATGCTTAGTTTTCTTTCGCAATCTTGGAGTACATATCCAGATAGATGGCAATTGATATTGTAGTTTTGAAGTTAAATCTACTCATGTTCTATGCTTAGATTTGAGGTCTTTTGCACACTTTTTTTTATGTAAGCTCACATAACTCCCAATTTGGTTTGTGTATCACAATGTTTTGCATCCAGATCTTTGGTGCAAGCATGCTATTTTGCATTTTCAAATTCTATGCTTCCATAGTTCCAGTAAGTATCATATATGTTGTTATTTCAACAAATTTTGCTTCAAAGCATATGTGCTTTCTAGGTGTCATATGTGTGCTTCTTATGTTCTGTTCAATTGGGGCACCGCGGTTGTGCTTCTTGATTTAATATTTTTCTTTCAGAGCATAGATAGCCTTTTGAATTTAAAATAACTTGCTTCCTATATTCCTCATTTTAGGTTGCAAAGGATCATTGTCCTGATATTTGTGTGAATATCCATTTTTCAATAAACCTTTCAAGTTGCGTTAATTAATTCTGGTAGTAATGTATATAATGAGTGTTGATGGAATGCTATGAAGTGCTTGCATATTTATTTTATGTTGTCGATCCTCTCCTAGCTAGGGAACTCTCTCCAGGGTTGTATGCATCTATGTAAGTCTATGCTTCCTTGATTTCTTCCTGTATGCAATTCACACTGCTTCCTTATATACTCTCATGATTTCTAACAAAATTAAGAGGTCAAGTTTTTTCAAGTCATTTGCTACTTTATGTAATTCTATGATTTCATACTACTTTATAATTCCTTCTAAATGCCATTTTTTTAGTTTAGCCATACACATGTTTTCCATAGTAATTCGCCAAACATCTTTTGATTCTATGCTTGCAACCAGATGTAACAGCCCAAATTTCACAAAAATTAAAATTTTTGTTTTTTGCGTGAATTGTTTGATTGCTGATTTGTTTGCGGTGTTTGCGTCCCCGATTTATCGATCGGCGATTATTTTTTCCCCTCTTATCTCGTACCGGACGGAGACCGACCCTTGCCACCCTGACACTCGACCTTTGTGACACCAGCTTTCACCCGATCACCGTCGCGAAAATCGGCACAAGACCAGCCGCAGCCAACGGAACGAAAACCTCGTTTAATAATTAAACGGGCTATTTTTATAGCGCGCCGGAAAGTGTTCTCGGAATGGTTCCAGCGCGAGGTGAACGCCGCCGGCTCGACGCGCGAGAAAAACCGGGGATGTTTTTGCAAACTGCCAGCCACCTGGGCTATATAAAGACCACCACTCTCCCACCCCTTTCTAGGGTTTCCCTTAATCCAAAATTGCAGCCACCCCCTCCACTTTGCCCCAAAAATTACCCCATTTTCGCAGTTTTATCCCCAAAATCCAAACCTTAGCCTCCCAGCGGATCTGGACCGTCGGATCGGCCGATCCAACGGCCCAGATCGCGCCCTGGCCTCCACCAACCTCCAGCCATCTCCTCTCTCTCCCTCCTCCAACCTCCACGCCGTGGACGTCGTCGC
This sequence comes from Bromus sterilis, assembly GCA_950022295.1. Classification (NCBI taxonomy): domain Eukaryota; kingdom Viridiplantae; phylum Streptophyta; class Magnoliopsida; order Poales; family Poaceae; genus Bromus; species Bromus sterilis. The sequence continues at coordinate 17,314,623 of OX465596.1, forward strand.
CCGAGCCGAAGGCCTCCCGCTCTCGATGCGCCGCGCCGCCGCCGTCCGGCCGACGCGCCCCGCAGGTCACCGCCGCCGCAGCCCTCTCCCTGCTCTTCTCCTCCTCCTCACCTTCTCACTCATGCGCAGGAGAAGCCGCGTCGGCGAGCTCCGCCCGTGCCGCCGCACCCAAGACCTCGCCGGCGACCCTCCACGACCACCGGCCGCATCTGCACGCCCCGGCCACGGGATCCGCCCTCCCGCATCCTCCTCGTCCCTCCAGTGCCGCCCCTCGCCGAAAGACCCCCACCGCGCCGCCGCCGCGCCGGAAGGCCGCCGACCGCCGCCAGGCAGATGGGATCGAGCCCGATCCCGATCTGGCCGCCTCCATCGTCGCCTGGGCCGGCCTGCCCAGGGCGACACACCAACGCCAGGCGCCCCAGGCCACCGGCCCATGCCTCCAGCCGGCCTCCTTGGCCTCTCCAGGCCAATTTGGGGCGAGGCCCAGGGTGAGGGCCCGTGCTCTCCCCTTTTTTTCTAACCCTGCTGTAATTTTGCTAAGTCTGTAGATTTTTTGCTGCTGATTGCTGTTTTTCGAGTAGAATTGCGATCGAACCGTAGCTCGGATGACGTTGCGCCCAAAAGGAAAATTGTTTAGTTTTGTGTGTGCTTCAGTTAATCTTTTGTGAGCATTTTGATTTGAGGCCATCTTGATATTGTTAATCTGTGTTGAATTGGGCATCAGACTGTTAACTACTAGTAATTTCTGTTATGTGCTGCTGCTGTTATTTTATTGCAAGTTTGCATGATGATTGTGACACATCCATGAGGCCTATTGCATTGATTCTTGTTGCATACTGTTAAGCATCATGTCTACTTTCATTATATGCATTGCATTGTCATGTTTACATTCCTGGTTATAGATATGTTTAGCTCCAAAGTTGCTATCCCACTGTTTTTTACAGCCACCTCTGTTTTTCTCTAAGTCTGTAACTTCCGATGCCATGTTGTATGCTTAATATCTTTTGATCTGTTATGCCTATGACCTTGATTCTTGTTTGTACCTGATCACCATCATGTCTACTTCATGCTCATATATTGTTATGTCATGTTGCTGCACATTTGCATATAGTTTTACCCTTGTTTATACAACATGAAAATAACAGTTTCTGCCATGTTTTCGTGATTTTCACTAAGTCCTTGATCAGTAATGTTTTATTGCATTTTGCATGGGCTATAATTAGTTGTTCATGATGCCTATTTGCATGATTCCTTTTGCCATGACTTCCCTGTCATGTCTACTTTAGTGGCATATCATTTGTGAGCATGTTTGCATTCATTATCTTGTTTATGCATTGCTCTAAAGTGAGTTTCCTCATGTTGGCAGATTGTGTTCCAAACTTGTTTTGATTATATCTTTTTAACCGTAATTCCGTTTGGAGTGTTCTTTATATGTATCTTGATTAGTTTTTCGTGTACTTTGTGTTTATGCTATTGTTTGCTGCTGTTAACCAACCTAAAATATGATTTAGGGCAGAACAGTAACAAACTCTTAAATCATTGTGCGACACTTAGTGTTATGCCATGTTTAGGTTGTGCCTCACTTAAATTGACTAGCATAGATAGTTTACCTTGTGATTCAACTTTTGTCATGTTTGTGTGTTATGCCATGCTTGAGTGAGATGCCATGTTAACAACCTTTGCTCACCTTGTGTAGCTAAACAACTTGAACCATCGTAAATGTGCGGTATCGTCGTGTGTGACGAGTACTCCACTTAACCTGTTAGTAACCGCTCTCGACGGTAGGTGCGATGTCTCGTGTTGCCTTCTTGTTGATTCTTGCTCGTGTTTGCTTCGTAGTAATAGAAGCTTGCTTGTTGATTGCTTTCCAGTGTTTACCGTCTTGTGTGCTTTCGTGGGTACCTTCGGAGACGATGCGAGCTTGCGATCGACTACACATTCGGAACCCGACTTATCAACATGCAAGGACTATACATTACTTAGGATCCATTCTATTTCAACCAGCGGTTTGCATGCTAGTCTAGGTTAGGTTCGATGTTTGATCCTACCACATGTTTACAGCCTCTTTCAAACCGATACAGCCATGTCCCCTCCCAGCAAACCATGTATTGCTATGTTACTATTGCTCGTTGCTCAGCCCCTGCTTAGTATGCATGCTTAGGATGCTACGATGTTACCCTGTTACTCCTTGGTTTGGGCTATCACATTATTATATTCTTTTGGATGATATGATTATTATAATGTTGACTATATTTGACGAAGGATGGAAGGTCTAGGCTATCCCGCCCCGATGCTTTGTTCCATTCGAGTCACCTAGGACCCGAGTTTCGGGTATTGTGTCTCTTGACGAGCGTGCCTAACCGCGTGTGGGGTGCTATGGGGTCCCCTCTTCTTACCTATCTAGCTTCAAACATTTCTAGTGGTGGCCCAAGCTGATTTACCATTTGCAAACCATGCATATATGTCTGTCGGGTCGCTCCTATCAGACATCCTTTAAACCAACCAGGGCCAGCGGGGACTTTGTTTCCTTGTTGGTCCAACCTGTTCAGCTGAGGACCCCACCTCATGTGAGAATTACCGGCAATCCAAACCTGCGACAGACGGCAGAGACCAGATCGAGAGCGCGACCGGCTCCTGAGCTGGATGTCGACTCACCGGGGGCCATCCGGATTTGTTCGTTGTTAGCTAGAGGGACCTGTCGTTTCGGATCTCTTGGAACTAAATCATAAAATGGTTGCCTGTGATGGGTAGCAACTGAGAGAGATGGGCGTGCGTGCGGAGCCTTGTAATGGGCAGTTGGTACACCCCTGCAGGGTTAAATCTTTTCGAGAAGTCGTGTCCACGGTTATGGACGACTTGAGACCTACTCCTTGTTCATAGACAACAACAACTGAGATAATCTATATATAACTTGATCAGCGTGTGTGTGCCTTGACTGCTTCTTCTTCGTCGAGATGCGAAGAGGAGGACAAGGATAGGATAGGTGTTATGCTTGCGTAAGTAGCTGATAGCAGACTTGTTGGAGGCGATTCCTCATCGAATGCTTGGCTTCTTACCTTACTCTCTAGATCGTTAGCCACTTCATAAATACTAGTGCGGCAGCAACCTCACCACTTACCCCATCCTTACCGTAAACTACTAGTTGTCCTAGAATGACGAGTGATGAAGTCCTTGTTGGGTCAGTTGACCATTACAGTTGGATGTTGAGTACTTCTGTACTCATGATACTACCCTCAAACTCTTTTCAGGGTTCTTGATCGACAACAGGTCTGGTGATCGACATTTCACGTGGAGACTCAACGACGACTAGTTAGGCGGATCCCGACGGAGGGCCTGGACCCGTGTGGTTATGGGAGCGATGTCTTTTCTCTTTGCCACTAGGCAATTGATTGTAGTCTGTACTCAGACATGTATCTTCCGCTATTGTATTGTATTAAGGCAGTTGTATGCCGATTGTATGAGATGTTGTATCCTTGTAGCTGTAATGTTGTGATATCATGTTGGAAACCCGGGGCATATGGCTTCGTCATATGTCGCGATGGGACCGATATGTGCTTCGTCTCCGAATCTGGATGGAAACATTTAGATCTGGACAGTACCGCATATCGGGCCTTACACCGTACCTGTTAGTGCCTTCAAACAGAAGCATGTTTTTACTTCAAGCCATTTAATGGTAATTTGGTTACTTTTTTGGTGAGCTTATGTATACAATCATTTTTTTTTGGGGCAGATAGTGATTGCTTGTTGCATTCTCGGTGGAGGCTATGTTTCGGTATGAAGCAACTGAAGCGCAGTTCGTGACGTTGTCTACCATACATCATTAGAATCTACAGTAGTGAAGAGTGAAGGCTGCAAAAAAGAAGTTGGGGACATGTTGCTTGAACTAGTTAAGGCACTATGAATTGTAATTTTCATTTCCTTGGAAACATATGTAATCAAGTGGGAATGTAGCATTTTTATGGTTGCCTGGAACAAATTTATGAGCTATTGGGTTCAATAGATGTGAACAAAAAATTGCATAATTGTGAAAAATGTAGCTTGACATTGGATGGAATTTTTTATTTGATGGAAACATATCTCATTTTGGGTGGAAGCAAATTTTACATTTGATAGAAACACATTGGGAGCAAATAGCCTTTTGGGTACCAACTCAATTGTAATACAATGGAAGCACAATTCGTTTTCCAATAGCTAGTTGAAGAAAGCAATGCCTGATAGAAGCACAATTTAGAGGAAGCAATGCTGATGGAAGCACAATTTGAAGTAGTACGCGTGCTTCGTTTGCATTTAATAAGAAGCAATCAATTAAGAATTAATGAGCCAACGGAGCAAATCTCGTGCGAGCCTATTACGAAACAAACCCAGAAAATCTCGTTGGTGGCTAACTGCTAGATCGTACGACTTACATGCACCTCATCGAACGGCTTTTGATTGGTCTGAATAAAGCAAAGTATCTAGGGAAATGCTACTCCACAGCGCAGCATAGGGGAGTTTCTGTGTGGCGGGCTGCTAAGCTAAGTTTTTTGTCTCTCACTACAGTGCAAATGACACGGATGAGTCGTTGACTAGACTATGTACACTGACACATTAATATTCCTGTATACGACACATGCACTACAGTGATTTTTTGCTTTTGATGCAGAAGGAATTTTATTTCACTGCATTTTTCTAACTAGTACTCCCTCCAATCCATAATAAGTGTCGCTCACTTATTTCTTTGCAAATACTAGCTTGTAATAGGATTTAACCAACTACTCCGTAGCAACCAAGCACACAAATTAAATTTATTTTAACTTTTCACAAATAAATATTTGGGATCTAGCAACTATTTATTTAAAAATATAGTGACTAATCGAAAAAAATGTGGTGACTAATACAAAAATATGGTGACTAATAAAAAAAATTGATGACTACAAAACAAATGTGGTGACTAATCCGAAAAATGTGTCGACTAATACAAAAATCTATAAAAAAATATGATGACTACAAAAAAATGTGGTGACTAATCCGAAAAATGTGTCGACTAATACAAAAATCTGGTGACTAATAAAAAAATGTGGTGACTACAAAAAAATGTGGTGACTAATCCAAAAAAATGTGGTGACTACAAATAAATGTCGTGACTAATTCAAAAAAAAAGATGATTAATCTAAAAATCCGTGACTAACCTAGAAAAATGTGATTACTGATAAAGAAATGTGGAGACTAAGCATGTTTAGCATGGAAATTAAATACTTGTTTTTAAACTAGCTAATTATTCAACGTCTACTCTAGTAGTTTAGTAATGCATGTAGCTAAAGTTAGACCATGACGTGAATAGTGCTTACTACTGTACGTACAGTGTTTACTGCCTAGGGCAGTAACAGTTGCTATTTTTCTGTCACATTTTTTTAGAAGTATGGGCCTCCCATGCATGTGCTGTCAACGTGCATGCATCATGCGTTTTAAATGGCGGCGTACAACTAATGCAACCTACTGAATTATAGCGAGACATCAGCCGCCGCACAGCAAAAGAGCGTATGCGGCGCCGCTAGTTAGTCGCGTCCAAGTATCTATAGTCTGATGCCTAGCGCTTCCCTTTTCTTACCATTCGACGTGATGCCCCAAGGCGTTTGAATTTTCGTAAATTGTCATCAAGCTAAGGAAGGTTTACGGGTGTTCGGGTCTTTGTCATGTACATGTATCCTCGCTCGGTCTCACCCAAAAACATCTTTTCCGTGCAGCCGCTCCAACCGTACCTTCGTTTTGGGCATCACATTCATGTTGGTATTGAAGCGGCGTGACGATCGAAAGCGGCGTTCACATGGGGTCTGCTCGCTCTTTGTGGGTGGTCAATAACGATGTAGAACTATGTGACCGAATGGGGCAATGAGATTGATTCTTACTTCTTCTTTTTCAAAGCAAGATTGATTCTTACTTCATTGAAGTTGATTGCCCGTCCTTTGCCTGGTCAGTATTGAATAGATGTGGTGACCGAAAAAACAGCTTTGACATCCACGTGCAAACTATCATTTGTCATGTCCAACACGTCCGCTATTTAAAACACGGTCGTCCAAGGCACAAGCAAAAAAGTCTCGTCTTTCTTTGATAGAGATTTCCTTCGGCACAATTGCTTTCCTCCTCTTTCATCCATGATCACCCTGCTTTCCTCTGCTTCATAGAGGGTGAAGCAGGAGCCTCTTGCCACGGCGCCGACATGAGATCGTTCGTTCGTGAGAGGCCGTGCGCACACTGCATAACCACGAGGTTAACTTCGAGGGTGTTGGACGAGAGCTCAGAGGACAACGATCCAATGATATAGGAGGTATATGACGACGAGCCGGCAACTTTCTTCATCATGGCACAGACACACTTCAACGTCGTTATGACGGAGGTGGAGCGGGAGGAGCAGTCGGCAACGTTGGTGTCGGTGTTTCGGATGCTAAGGGAGGAGTAGTGGTACAACTTTGACCACATCGTGCTACATCTGCTGGCGGAGAAGAAGATCGCCGGTGTGCAGGTCATCGCGACCATGGTCACGAAGGACCTCAGGCATCCTTGACTAGCAGCGGATGCTCTTCGAGTCCACACACATCACCTGGCTACGCCACATCCACGAGAAGGCGGATGTTGCAGCTCTATAAATAGAATCCACCGAGAATATACCACTCTCATGTATGTTTCAACGAAATACATCGACTCCTTTTAACAAGTGTATCGTGGAGATGTGTTGTACCAATGTGTTCCACGATTCTTATCTAGGCCAATTGAATCTCTTCTGAACGTCACATTAGATGGAAATGTTTCCAAAACCGTGGCGATAGTATCACTCTTGTGGCGTACAATATTGTATAGAGCTGGATATTGTTCCCGGAGTGTGGCATGACCTAGCCACTTATCCTCCCAGAATCTAATTTCTTTCGTGGCATGAAGACACTCGCCGGTATCATCCTCGCCTGTGTCCATGCTCCCGCTCTGCGTGCGGAATCGCTGAGTAGATGGCCACAAGAGGTCCTCCAGTTCATATAACGGCTCCCACGGGCTTGGCCTTGCGCCGAACTCGATGGGTCGATCGGAGGAGGCGCGGGACTGTGTGAGGAGCCCGCCTCGTCGTCGTTCCTACTGTGCTTAGCTGGAGGGGAGCCACTCCGGCTGCTAGCTCCTACGCTGTCCATCGGGATTGCTCGCCGGAGTGTGGATACGTAGCGGCGTAGGGGAAGATGGACGCGGCGACGGGGAGAGGATGGAATGCGAGATGGGAACCTTATCCCCCCTCACGCTCCATACATATAGCGGCTTGGAGAAAAAATTGCTGACCACCCTCAAAAAAATTATAGGACGCGCGGAATTTGGCGTCTTTGTTCGGGCTGAAAAACGTGTCCGTCCACCAAAAAACGTATATATATAGGCCGACGACGGGATAGCGCATCCGTTAAAATTGCTCTAAGAGGATGTGCCATACACCATCTCCAGACATTAGCTTAAAAAGTCATTTGCAATGAAGAGGGAAGTTTTTAACCTCAAGGTGATGGATTCCTAATCTTTTTTGGTCTTTGGGTGGGTAAACCGCACTTCATTTAGCGAGATGATATTTCTTAAGACGTGATTTAGTTTTATTGAGACATGATTTAGCTTTATTGTTCATATTTTTTGTGATTGGTGGACAAGAGCTTGTACTTAGCGCTTTGTATTCAACTTACCGTGCAAGATCCATACTAGTGTTCTTTGAGAGCTAACACTCTTAGTTTATTCACAGCTAGCGATTCCCTTTTGCATAGCATGTACACAATTGCTTATACCATGATGTTCCACCTTAAAATACATTCTTGAATAGGTTAGCCATACCTTATTTCTTTTACCCACACTGCCGTTCTGTGAAGCATGATTAGTTGTATTCGTTACCGATATCGTTTGGATTTTTTTTGCTTTTTCCTCACATGTTTAGTATGAATACATTTAAAAAAATAGGTTTTTACCTCGCTCTATAGATAAATCATCGTTCACAAATTCAGTTATGGCTAGAAACACTTGCACCTTGCGCTTTCTGGGACAACACCAAACTATGAATACATCTATGCCCATTGCCCCTCTTTCTTAACATTCAGAGTTTGAAAGCACTTATGCCTTTGTAGTTCAGGTTTTTTTTTCTTGATGATAGCACGCTTAAAATTTATATAACTATAAGATAGACTGGATTTGCACTTTTGGAGATACCTTAATTGCATTTGAAATGTCTCATGTATTATCAGATTGTATATTGCAATAAAACAAACTACATACTTTGATGTTTCTCACACTGGAACATTTCCTGTATCGACCAACAAGAACAACAACAAAATAGGTCACGATCAAACAAACAACGTGTACTTGCACGAGCGCAGCGTGACACCGCGCTGGTGGTTTTTACGTACGCTACATTAGAGTAGCCCTGCTGCCACAATCGAGAAGGCGAGAATTACAGAGGATATCCCACGACACAACTTTCGGTGGGCGCTGGACGGGTAGAACATGCTGTCACGCGGGTACATTTGTCCCGGCGTCCCCACTATGCCAAACACTGGCGCCGGTTGGCCGTATGTGTCACCCCGCGGGTACTCGTACGGCTCAGTCGGCGGTGGAAGGTAGTACATGGGTGTAGCTTCCGGCTCCGACGGTGGTGGATAATAGTACACCGGTGTTGGCTCAGGCTCCGACGGAGGAGGCGGGCAATATTGTGTTGTTGGTTTCGGTTTAGCCTCCGGCTCTGGCTTTGGCTTTGGCTTTGGCTTTGGCTCGGGCTCAGGCTCAGGCTCAGGCTCGGGCTCGGGCTTAGGCTCTGGTTCCGGCTTCGGCTTCGGTTCCGGCTCAGGTTCCGGCTCAGGCTCTGGCTTCGGCTTCGGTTTCGGCTTTGGCTCAGGAGTCGGTGGGTGGTGTGACGGCAGTGCCGGCGGCAGCGGGTGCGGATCCAGGTCGCAGACACACATGAAGCACTTGCACTTGTCGTCTGTTGCCATGCCCATTGAAGGGGGCACGACCAAAGACATGGATAGCAGGACTGTCATCAGGAGGGGCATCATTTTGGGTTGATTGGTATTTGGTAACACTTAACAGACATGAATCCAACATCGCCTTATATATGAACCGGATAACCAAGGCCTAGCTGTTGGTGCATATCCTAATTAGGTATTGGTATATATGCTGGTGCAACTACCGCTCATTTCTAGGGTTTATGTGTGATACACGCTCTGTTTCTGCAAAGCCACCCAACCGAAGCAAATATTAGTGCCATTTTATTCTGGTGGAAAAGTTATTCTATTGGGTTCTCGTTGTAGGTTTCTTTTTGTAGGGTGGTTCACGTTGTAAGTTGGCACTGTTGGTTACACGCTTTTCAATCGGCTTGACAAATGCCCCATCAACTTCTAGTGTACTAGTAGATGAAAAACACGTACTACTCGTTACTGATTTTTTGTTTGTACCAACTCGTGTCATCGTCGTTGCTTTTGAAATCATGTGTGTGCAGTAGAGATAATTGCATCTAACGTCCCGTGGTCGTTGGCTATGTCCATTTCAGTTCTTATGGTTGAAAAATGGTTTAATATAGTCATCATACGATTATATACGGTCCAATACAGTCCTTGTAGTTGATGTAACAGTCCTGGGCATACGCGGGTTATACATACACCGTATTTTTCTATTGTCACGTCAGAAGACGGAATATTCCGACCGAATATTCGTTTAACTCCACGTATAGTGTAATTATGCAATATAGTCCTTGTGTTTTTTCGCTAGTTTAAAAAAATATCGCACCAAAGTTGCGGCGACGGGGATCGAACCCTGTGTTAAGATTTATTTATTAGCATAAAAAGGGTTAATCTACCCTTGCTCAAACCGCTGTGCGGTTCTTCCCTTTCTAAACCGACGCATCCTTCCCGGAGAGATGCATCTCTTCCAACGGGCATGGCATCGGTTGATCCTTGTATATATTGAGCACTCCTGTGCAAATCAAGATAGAAATTCATTCGATCTTCAACACGTTATCAGTACTTAGACTCTACCGAGAAGAGCACGAGAGGAGAAGAGGAGGAGCACTCGCCGTGGGTACGATGTCGCCCCTCTCCGCCTTCTTCTTCCGCCTGATCCGTGAGGACGACCGCTGGGGCCGTCTCCATGCTCGTCGCCGCCGGGCTGCCGCTGGACGCGGCCGTGGAGCCGCTGGACGTGGCCTGGGCGTCGCCGGACGCGGCTCGGGCGCCGCTAGACGCGGCCAGAGCGCCGTTAGGGACGCTGGACGTGGCCAGAGCGCCAACGGACGCGGCCTGGACGCCGCAGCGCGTGCACCCGTCGGCCTAGATGCCGCTGCTCCCGTTGGCCCTGGCGCCGGCGCGAGCGCATCCGCCGGCCTCGGTGCCGACTCCGCGCACGGCCCCGTCGGCCTCGACGCCTCCGCTGCGCACGGACCCGTCGGCCTCGGCGCCTCCGTCGCGCACGCCTCCGTTGACCCGGGCGCCATGGGCACGCCCGCCGGCCTCGACCCATGGCTGCTTGCCGGCCTGGCGGCGCCGTTGCTGCATGCGTCTGCAACCGGAGCCCCGCCTCCGCCGCCTCCTCCACCGGCGCACTGGGTGCCGCCGAGCACCCCGACGCCCGCCTCCGACGACGCAGGCCCGAGCAGCTTCTCGCCCGGCTTCGAGCCCGTGGAAGGCGCCGCCACCAACGCCGAGAGGCGCTTCGGCCGCCTCTTCGACCGAGCCGTGGCCGCCATCGACCGTCGCCCGAGCCGCCGCGCCGGGACGTGGGCTCCGGCGAGCCTCGGCCTCTCCAACGGCGACGAGGGAGGCCGCCACCGCCCGGTAGACGTGGCCTCGTCCACCTCCTCCTCCGAGGAGGGCTCCTCCGAGCCGCGCCATGGTCGCCGGTGAGCCGGCGTTGAGGGGGAGGGCAGCCCGTGCGTGCCGCCGGTGGCTCCGTAGAAGAGACGGGAGGGGCTGGGGTGGTTCGCCTTATCCGTAACCGCCCCCCCTCTCGCTCTTAAGCGGTGGCCCGGCTGGGCCGGCCAAAGGCCGCGGTGGCCAAGGCCCACAGCGCCCGGCGCGCCAGGCCACCCCCTCCGCCGGCAACTGGGCCAAAAGTCCGTCTGGATTTATTATTATTATTATTATTATTATTATTATTATTTCCAGTTTAATTTTTATTTATCTGTCTATATTTGTATTAGTTATTGTATTAATTCAGTAATGTATTTGTGTTTTAGTATTGTATGTAACTAAATGTATTTATATTATGTACTTTGTAATATAAATAAATTACCGGTTTTACACCGGAGATGATATGTTCTATGTGTATACCACATCTTTAATTTAATTAACATATCATCGCGATCGAGATTAATTTCTCTCGCACGACAGACTTGCAAATTTTTGACAAACAATTGAGGTTGACCCTTTTCAAATTATATACTTGAGTCAAATTTTGCATTCTTATTACAAACCACGATGGTTTTTAATTTACTACTTGTAAATTAATAATCGTTGGTTCTCCACGTAGGTCGAAATGACTGCCAAAGAGTTTGAGGCGCTAGTCCTCAATGGCCAGAATTACCCTACATGGGCCATGGACATCAAGGTCAGTCTTGCATCTCGCGGGATAGCACGTGCAATCCTGGACCCGGAGACTCCTCTCCCGGAAGGAGCCGTGCCGCTGACAGAACAGCAAAACTATGCTGCCTTATTCATCATAAGGCACCATATTCATCCAGATCTCAAGTCTGAGTATTTACAGGAGGAATCTCCTAGTACTCTGTTTCTGTCCCTCAAAACGAGGTATGAACAGCAGAAGGCAGTGGTCCTGCCCGAAGCACTTCATGATTGGACTCACCTACGCCTTCAAGATTTCAAATCTATTGGTGAATACAATCACGAGGTTCATAAGATATGTTCCAAACTGCGTTTTTGTGAGAAGGAACCTAGTGAAGCGGAGAAGATAGAAAAGACTTTGTCTACTATGCTCCCTTCCGATCGGATCCTTCAACGGCAATACCGTGCTCGCAACTATGATGTTTATTCAGAACTTATTCACATGTTACTTCAGGCTGAAAAACATGATGAGCTACTCGCCAAGAATGGCTCTCAGCGCCCGGTTGGGGCACAACCTTTACCTGAAGTTCATATGAATGTTGCGAATAAACAAAAGTTTAATGACACCCCTAGGGGAAATCAACCAAACTTCAAGCATAGGCGAAACGGCAACAGGAACAAGAAATTCAGAAACTCGGGCAAGGGAAAAGGCATTGCAAAGCACAAGTTTGATAAAACCAAGCTTTGTTACAAATGTGGATGCTACTCGCACTCTACAGAAAAGTGCACCATGCCTAAACATCTGGTTATGCTGTACCAGCAGTCTCAAGGACGCAATGCACCTCAGAAGAAAAGGTTTGAAGCCAACTTCAACCTTCATCCACGTAGCGATGATGGAGCTGGATGTTCACATGATGTTCCTCCTGGAGTCATGATTCCACACCCTTTTGAGGATCCTGCTGAAACGGAGGACATGTTAATTGAGTACACCTCAAAGGACACATTTGGCGACTTCGACTAGTCCCACGTTCTCCATAGTGATCTACCTATTAATGTCCATTTGTAATGATTGTAATAAGAACATAAGTGTGTCTTAGTTGTCTTTATATTGTATCAAACATATTTGATATAATAAGGTTGTAATTGTATCAACATATTTGATATAAATAAGATTGTATTATATATATTAACATGAGTTTTTCTTATTGAAAATTCTTTGTTTTATATAGTTCTCTACGGGAACAATCCAATGGAAGAGGAATTATGCCTTGTGGACAGTGGCACCACGAACTCAATACTGAGGGAGATAAAATATTTCCAAACTCTGAAAAAGACAAATGGAGATATCTTAACTATCGCTGGACGCGATACAGTGATTGTTGGCACAGGACGTGCCACATTTACCCTCCCAAGCGGTACACAAGTGACAATTGAGGATGCTTTATTGTATCCCGATTCGTCCCGTACCCTAATCAGTTACCGAGATATCCGTAAAAATGGTTTTCACATTGAAACCCATGAAGACAACAAAGAGGAGTATCTACTCTTCACCAAAAATCACGGATATGGCAAAGAGGTACATGAGAAAATTCCCTCTCTATCGTCTGGTTTGTACTATACGTACATCAAACCCGTAGAACATGTTGCTTACAAAGTAATTTTTCAGAATGTTAACGCATTCCAAACATGGCATGATCGCCTTGGTCATCCCGGTATCGGGATGATGAGAAAAATTACTAGCAATTCCATTGGTCACAATTTACTTGAGTCAAAATTTCCTCAATCTTCTGATTTTGTGTGCACATCTTGTGCCACGGGAAATCTAATTTTGAGGCCTTCGCACCTCAAAATACAAGCTGAACCACTTCAGTTCCTTGAACGAATTCAAGGAGACATCTGTGGTCCCATTCAACCATTAACTGGACCTTTCAGGTATTTCATGGTTCTTATTGACGCATCTACACGATGGTCACATGTGTGTCTTCTATCCACACGAAACCATGCATTTGCCAAGATAATGAGGCAAGTCATTAAGTTGCAAGCCCATTATCCTGAAAGTCGAATTAAATCAATTCGAATGGACAATGCTGCAGAATTCTCCTCACGAGCTTTCAATGATTATTGCATGCCTTTGGGGATTGAAGTTCAGCACTCTGTTCCATATGTCCATACACAAAATGGTTTGGCTGAATCACTGATTAAAAGGATCAAATTCATTGCAAGACCTTTGTTAATGAATTGCAACTTGCCAACCTCATGTTGGGGTCACGCCATTTTACACGCTGCTGACTTGATACAACTGAGGCCAACTGCATATCACAGTACTTCCCCTCTGCAAATGGTACGTGGAAATCCTCCAAGCATTTCCCATCTGCGCAAGTTCGGATGTGCTACATACATCCCGATCTCACCACCACAGCGGACATCTATGGGTCCACACAGGAAACTGGGGATCTATGTGGGGTACAAATCGCCGTCGATTATCAAGTACCTGGAACCCCTTACTGGGGATCTATTCACAGCCCGTCACGCTGATTGCATATTTAATGAGGAACATTTTCCGGCATTAGGGGGAGATTTCAAGTACCAGAAAGAATGCCCGGAAATTGATTGGAATGCTCAAGCCATTTCACACTCTGATCCACGTACTCATGAGACCGAACTCCAAGTTCGGAAAATCATAAATTTGCAACATCTTGCAAATAATCTGCCAGATTCATTTACTGATCTAAAAGGTGTTACAAAATCCTTGAATCCAGCCAGAAATGCGCCCGAAAGAGTGGAGGTACCAATAAAAACCACTCAACTCCCTGTTCCTAAAAAGAGGGGGAGTAGTACGGCCTCTAACTTGGATCCTGCTTCTAGCAAGCAGCACAGGAAATCGCGGAGAAAAACCTCTGAGACAGTAAATGCAAGTCAACTCAACGTTGACAAACACCCAGTGGATGGGCAACCTCCACAACCCAGCTCCAGCGTGCACATACTGGCTGGGACATCGGAACACCCAGACTCACACATATTGGGAAATCATGAAGAGTCATCAAGGGTGCAGGAGATATCCACCAACTATATTGATTCTGGAGAATCATTTGATCGTAAGTCTACGATTGTCGACACTTACTTTTCTGCTACAATTGCAAATACCCTTCTCAATGATCATGATCCTAGGACCATCGTCGAGTGTGAAAAACGTTCCGACTGGCCTCAATGGAAGGATGCAATACAAGCAGAATTAGCCTCGCTTAACAAAAGAAAGGTATTCACAGAAGCAATACCTACACCTCCAAATGTTTTCCCTGTGGGATTCAAATGGGTGTTCATCCGGAAACGGAATGAGAACAATGAGGTGGTGAGATACAAAGCAAGGCTCGTAGCACAAGGTTTCACGCAGAGACCTGGCATTGATTTCAATGAAACATATTCTCCAGTTATGAGTGGTATCACATTTCGATATCTTATTTCTTTGGCAGTACAAAATCATCTATCTATGCAGTTGATGGATGTCGTGACCGCATATCTTTACGGGTCACTAGATTCGGACATTTACATGAAGGTTCCTGACGGAGTCCCTGTCCCGAATGCAAGTGCTAAACGCAACATGTATTGTGTTAAACTGAACAAGTCTCTTTACGGCTTGAAACAGTCGGGGCGGATGTGGTACAACCGACTAAGTGAGTTCCTTCTTCAGAAAGGTTACTCCAACAGTGATGATTGCCCATGTGTCTTCATCAAGAAGTCCTCTACAGGATTTTGCATCATTTCTGTGTATGTTGATGATCTCAACATCATTGGCAACGCACATAACATTGATGAAGCACGCAATCACCTCAAGATGGAATTTGAGATGAAGGATTTGGGTAAAACCAAATTTTGCTTAGGCATTCAACTTGAACACCTTCCATCAGGAATCATGGTACACCAAGCTGCCTATATCCAGAAAATATTGGAGAAATTCAATATGGACAAATCCTATCCATCTAAAACTCCTATGGTGGTTCGCTCTCTAGACGTAGAGAAAGATCCGTTCAGACCGAGGGATGATGGAGAAGATATCTTGAAACCTGAAGTTCCATATCTCAGTGCTATTGGAGCGCTTATGTATCTTGCAAATTGCACAAGACCAGATCTTGCTTTTGCAGTAAATCTACTTGCACAGCGCAACACCTACCAAGCGCCATTGGTCAGGTATAAAGAATATCTTTCGATATCTTCAAGGCACTAGGGATCTTGGGCTGTTCTTCCAGTTCCAGAAAAATATGGATTTCAATATGATTGGATACACTGATGCTGGCTATCTATCAGACCCCCATAATGCCAGATCACAAACCGGCTTTGTGTTTCTACATGGTGGGACTGCTATATCATGGAAGTCTTCGAAACAGACTTTGGTAGCAACGTCCACAAATCATTCTGAGATAATTGCATTATATGAAGCGTCACGTGAATGTGTTTGGCTTCGCAGAATGATAAACCACATACAACAATCATGTGGAATTGGTTCTATCGAATCACCGACTATTATCTATGAAGATAATACAGCTTGTGTTGCTCAAATGCAAACAGGATACATCAAGAGCAACATCACTAAGCATATAGCTCCTAAGCTATTTTTCCCCCATGAACTTCAGAAAAGCGGGGAAATAAACATCTTGCAAGTTAAATCATGCGAGAATCTTGCTGATCTATTTACCAAGTCTCTACCAAATTCTACATTCCAAAAATATGTCCATGGAATTGGTATGCGACGACTTCGGGACTTGCAAGTATCAGGGGGAGTCTCATTTTGAGACACCTCTGTATATAACATCACATTATGTTGTATCTTTGTGGTTTTATGTTCCAGGTTCTCTTGAAGGTTTATGATGAACTATTAAAGGGAGAATATTCTAAGATGATTGCACTACCCGGATGATCGTGGGATGAATCTACATGGTCAAGCGTAGATTAGGGGGAGTGTTAAGATTTATTTATTAGCATAAAAAGGGTTAATCTACCCTTGCTCAAACCGCTGTGCGGTTCTTCCCTTTCTAAACCGACGCATCCTTCCCGGAGAGATGCATCTCTTCCAACGGGCATGGCATCGGTTGATCCTTGTATATATTGAGCACTCCTGTGCAAATCAAGATAGGAATTCATTCGATCTTCAACACCCTGGACCTCTTGTGCGAGCACAGTCCCACTACCACTGGGTTAACTAAAAATTGCTCTACAAAAACATATACCAACGTTATATATAGTGAAAATAGTGGGCAGTAAGTCAAATTACTGCTAGTTGTTTTTCGCGGTTGATCTGGTTGTTTGTACATGAAAATACTAAAATAAAAATATAATTAATTGATAAATGAAAAAATATAATTTAATTTTGTATGATATAAAAATATGCACTAATTTAATTTAATTTAATTGAACATGTATATTTTAAATTATATGAAAAATGTTTAAATAAGTTTTGACGCAACATTAGGAGTATTCAATATCATTAGCACTTTAACGACTTGTAAATTTATTACTTTAATGCCACGAAGCCCTAGTTGGCCAAGTTAGGAGTACAGTACATGATTATTGTGTTATTTATGTAATATTAAAAATGTATATCAATAAATAATTATATTATTTATAAAATATACAAATCATGTACAATAAGCCATCAAGAGTACAGTATTATATACAAATCACGTAAATATGTAAATACATGTTCGTTTACAAAAAAAATATTATAACTTTAATTGAATTTTCTTTTCAAAAGATATTCATAACATTATTATTTATTAAAAAATATTCATGTAATTATAAGTTTACAAAAATATGCATGGTTGTCTAAAAAATATATTAATTATAAGATACAAACAACAACCCATCAACACCATAAAACATTTATTACTCTATAAATTTGTAAATATATATAACTAACGACTTGTATTCAATATCATTTATGTAATATTAAAAAATGTATATCATGAAGAATTATGTTATTTATAAAATATACAAATCATGTACAATAAGCCATAGGAGTACGGTATTATATACAAATCACGTAAATGTATAAATACATGTTCGTTTACAAAAAATATATAATTTATAACTTTAATTTAATTTTCTTTCCAAAAGATATTCATAACATTATTAGTTATTAAAAAAATCTTCATGTAATTATAAGCTTACAAAAATATGCATGTTCATTTAATTTTTTTTATAAGAATACAAACAACAGCCCATCAACAAATTTATATTAAACCAGCGATAGACCTTGTAGTCCGCTTAATACAATTAAACTGATAAGTTTTATCAGTTGTTTATAGATGTGCTCGGCTATCCCAGTGGTCGTCCATCCCGAGCTTAAACGAAGAGGTTGAGAGTTCGAACCCCAACACAGGGACTATATTGCATAATTACAATGTATGTGGGGTCAAACCGATATTCGGTCGGAATATTTCATCTTATGACATGGCAGTAGATTAATACGGTGTATGTATAGCCCACGTATGCCCAGGACTCTACATCAACTACAAGGACTGTATCGAACCGTATATGATCGTATGATGACTGTATTGAAGCACTTTCCAACCACAAGGACTGAAATGGACCTAGTCAGCGATCACAGGGACATTAGGTGCAATTATCTCATGTGCAGTACGTGTGTGTTAAGATAATTTCAGGTAAATGAAGGGTCAAATTTGAGGTTTGTGGTTGAAGATGTGGAAGTAAAGAATAGGAACCTGAAGAACAGCAAAGAAGTTGCCAGAAGAGGCGCATCACCAAGCAAAGCAACAGCGCAGAACTATCCG
This sequence comes from Bromus sterilis, assembly GCA_950022295.1. Classification (NCBI taxonomy): domain Eukaryota; kingdom Viridiplantae; phylum Streptophyta; class Magnoliopsida; order Poales; family Poaceae; genus Bromus; species Bromus sterilis. The sequence continues at coordinate 17,332,939 of OX465596.1, forward strand.
TAGCTTGTTTCATCAGCTGTTTACTTACTGTAAAAGAAATCAAACACAGGATTTTGAAAGCACGACATGGCAGTTGGCACAAACAGGTAGGGGAAAGTATGGTGCACTCAGACAGTCATACAACTCACAGAGTAACAACTAAGCATATGGTCCTAACAGTAGAGATACACACCCCAGAACTATTTTGTAATATATGGACAGCACTTTTAGTAACCTTTAACACATGATGATTGACACTATCAGCACACTTGGGATACAAAAATTTACACCACATTAGCGAGGACGCGGGCGTGAAGTCGGAACGGATGGCATTCTCAAATGGAGTACACTTACACTTCTTCACTTCCACTGCTACTGCCGCCTTTACGGATACTAAACTTGCACAGGGGGCATGTCGCATTGATGTGCAGCCACTTGTCGATGCATGTACAGTGGAAATGGTGGCCACAAGGGAGTTCACGCAACTCTGCACCATCGTCGTACGCTGTAATGCAAATACAGCATTCCTGCATTGACACGATGAACAATGAGTGAATGAATGAATGAATGAATGAACCGGTAGAGGCGCATCACCAAGCAAAGCAACAGCGAACGATAATGACTTTATAGCTTTTATATAGGTTGGCAACACTGGCTGCAATAAAACGTTGTCTTGGAAGTTGGAAGAAAACCAGGTAGTACAACTATAGAGTAGTATCGGAAATGATGTTATATCCTGGAGTGCACAGGTTTTACAGAAGCACGAATGCACAGTTCCTATTACGAGTCATACAACAGGCAATTAGTTTGATACTCGGAATTCTTACTGATGAAAACTAAACTGAAGTCCTGCATGGCAAACATATTTTCCCAAACCAATAACTAAGCGCACCAAAGCCAAGTACTCCCTCAGTTCCAGAATATAAGGTGTATTGTTTTCCATGCAAGTCAAACTTATGTATGTTTGACCAAGATTAGAGTAAAATATCAACGTCTACAGTACAAAATAAATGAAATTTAAAAATACTTTTCGTGGTGGACCTAATGATACAAATTTGACATTGTAGATATTTATATATTTTTTCTAAAAACTTGGTCAAACATGCACATAGTTGACTTTTGGAAAAACAAATACACATATTTTGGAACAGAGGGAGTATTTCATATAGTATATGCTGACTAAAACAAACACATAATCATGGTTTTATTCCAACCCATTGACTGGACATGATTCAGTCATGATGAATCATGAACGAACAATGATTTGTGCGATGGTCCAAAAAATATAATCAAAGAGGTTCACAGTTGCAACAACTCGTGCATTGTTAGGGCCAAGAAATGCATAAGCAAAAGATGAGAACATGAGAACTTACGGCATCTTCAGCTGCAAGTGCTTTCTCTATAGGTTGGCTGGTGCCACACTCAATCATTATTCCACCAGAAGACTCAGTGGCATCAGCAGAATCCTTTTCAGGTTCATCCATCCTACGGAATTTGTATTTTGGTATTTGGCGGATGTCATCTTCAGATGCTCCTTCCTGATTTTGATTGTATGGCAAAGAAAGGTTACTATTGCAAGATTGGCATACTAGTATTAACTGCTCACAATTAAAATCTGTAAGAGAACCAACATGACACAGAACTGGTTCCTCTTGATCTAGATTATATATGTAGTAAGCATCTATAGATTGTACTCCCTCCGTCCCATAATATAGTAACGTTTTGCAAACTAGCAGTACCACCATATTTCACAAACTTCAAAGCCATACCTGATCAGAGACAGCATAAAGAATTGCTATAATGCAAGGGAGGCAGCAACACACAGCAATACCAATAATGCAAGCCAGAGCGACACAGAAAACAACAAAGAACACATCAAACGCCAGAAATACTATGCAAAGCCTGCAAAAGAAGACATAGGACAAACATGTTTATGATACCGAACAGAAGAAATAAGGATGGACGAAAAGTGGGATATAACTTCAAACATATATGTACCAGTATAGTTGAGGTGCGTCACGGATAACCTCTTCACCCCCAGCAGATATCCAGTAAAATCCAATTATCCACCATATGAAGGAGAACATTGTATTTGCAGACTCCATATGCTTTGCAATACTGCCAGAGTAAACCACAATGATATAATCAGGTATAACTGAACAAGACATAATGGAAATATTGTGTGCTGACACATGAACACTTATATGGAATCACATCATGAATTCACCAACAGATGTGACGCTAAGAATAACTACCATATTTTGTTGAACTGAAGAAACAGGGAGATGCACAAAACTTGTTACAAAAACAAGCAACAGAAACTTATGCCAGCATGATGGCAGAGAATAGTAAAATATAATGCTATTATCAAGAGCACAGCACTAGAAGGTTCTTTTGGCAGGGAATAGTAAGAAGAGGAAATAGCATATGGTCAGATGGCCCATTATTTGTGAACCAAGGGAAAAAAAAGGAGGCCTAGGTATTCATAATCTGGAGAGATTTGATGTCAGCTTGCTGTGTAAGTGGTGGTGGAACTTAAGAGAACAAAGAAGGGAAGTGGCAAGGAAAAAAAATACAGAGTCCAACAGGGTATCTGCCAAATCCAGAGGGATGAATGACTCCCCATGCTGGGCTGACTTACTTAAGATAGAGCAAATTTATATGGAGGGCAGACAGATGGTGGTGGGGGGTGGAAAATTAACTGACTTTTGGCAAGATGCTTGGTATAGTGAGAGACCTCTATGTGAACAATTGCCTGAGTTTTTTCCTGATTTGCAATGAGAATGCTATAACTGTACACCAGATGGCCAGCAGTGGATGGAATCTGGCCTTTAGAAGATGGCTAACTGAAGATCGAACTGGGAAATTAAATATCCTGTATAAGATGTTGAATGATGTGCATCTATCTCAGAATGCAGATAAGCCTAGATGGAAATGGGGTAAAAGTGGCATGTTCACCGTTAAAACGCTTTACCATCATCTATCAGATGAGGGCCAAGATAGATCCTTTAAGCATCTATGGAAGGCCAAAATTCACATTAAAATTAAATTTTGGTTATGGTTTATTTGGCATAATGCAATTGCCACTAAAGACAATATGCTTAGGAGGGAATGGACAAGTGACCCATTGTGTCGTTTCTGCTGAGAGAATACCCACCATTTGTTTTTTAGCTGCTCAGCTGCTAAATATGTTTTGAGCATGGTAGCCAAATGCTTGGGGGCCAGAGACAGACCGGGGTGCTTTACCAAATTCTTCTGGTGGATTCCTAGATTTCTACCAGGAAGTAGGAACTTGCAGGTTGTAGCGCTGGCTGCCATTTGCTGGGCTATTTGGAAGCTACGAAACATAGCATGTTTTGATCGTAAACTAGTTAGGTCCCTTGCTGAATTAGATCATATACAGAGCATGTTTTGAACATATATACTTCCTCTGTTCACATCTATTAAACGTTTTAGACAGTTAGGTCAACTATCCAAAACATTCATAAAAAGGAAAGGAGGGAGTATATGTTTTGACTGCAGAGAGAAGCTTTGGCGACACATAGGGATGGGCGACGAGAAGGAAGGGAGCAAGTTCTGCGCCTGGAAGATGATGGAATCAAGAGGAAGAAGGAAATGACAGGACTGAGAGCAATGCGATGGATGAAGATTGAAGCTCAAAGATGGAAAATTTGCTGGTTATGCGTTGTTTGGGTGCTGAAAAACCTGGCTCTTTGCTGTTGGCTCTGGAGGCAATCTTCGGGGAATTTATGTTCTGGGGTGTGGGCTTCTCCCCATGTAATACATAATGTGCTCTTTTGCAGGCTCGTTGTAGCTTCAAGCTGCTAGCTTAGACGCAGCACCGTTCTAGCAAGACCTGGTTCGCTAGATCTTTTCCCTTTTCAGTTTCTTTAATGTTTAGCACATATGGATGCTTTTCTCGGTTTGTTATTTTGTTATCTTTTGATAGTGGAACCCGTTCGATTTCTGGATCGTATGGTAAAAAAAGAGCACAGCACTAGATTCTTTAAACCACTTCGGTAGCAGAAGCACACCTAAACGAGATGAACATGCCATAACAGACCAAACTAAGCTTCGCCAATGTATTTAGTCGTACATCGTAACTTTGTACCATGAATTCACTCCACCTTCCGTGCATCAGCCGCATCACAGAATAAGAAACCATACATACAACCTACCAACATACCGTTGCAGGACTGTGTAATTTTTTCTGGTAGAGGACTGCATAATACCGACCCTGCTTATACAATGGTCTGTGTTTCCTTGTAGAATGGCGCATGGGCACTATATCAATCAAAGTTATCGCTACCGTGTCTAGGGAGGGGCTGCTACATGAGGAGAATTCAATTAGGAATTCAACTGATGTATACCGTGTTTGTTGAACATTCTGGGTAGCTTAAACGACCAGGGTTTGTACCTAAACAGCTTAGAAATTGCCACTATTTGTCAAATCATTCCAATTACCTGACGTAATCGGTGCCGCGGCCACGAAGGTGGTGCTCGCTGGCATCCTCGTCGCTGGACGAAGACGAGCCGTCGCTGCCCCTCTCCTCGTCGGCGGGTACCGGGGCGGCGCCGCCCCGCTGGCCGTGGCGCATCCGGTACTCGATGGCGACGCAGACCATGTGGACGATGCACTGCAGGGCGTAGCCGGTGACCCAGGTGCGGAGCGGCATGGGGGAGTTCTCGTTGCGGCTGAGCACGAGCACGACGGCGGCGACGGTGATGAAGGAGATGTTCCAGAGGAGATCGAGCGCGACGACGGGGCGGGAGTAGGCCCAGTCGGCCTGCCGCTCCTCGAGGTGCTCGGCGGCCGCCTCGCGCACGAGCATCGAGGGCTCCCGCATCGCGCGGCGCCCGCTGCGGCGCAGCAGGCGCGCCGCGCCGCGGAGCGACGGCCGGCGGAGCGCGTTGCCGCCGCGGCGCTGGGCGGCGGCCCCGGCGCCGCCGCCGCCGAGCAGCGGCGCCGAGTCGAGGAGCGCGTCGCCGCGGCTGCTGGACATGGAGCGAGATCGAGAGGGGGAGGGGGGAAGAAGTCTATTCCCACGGGGGAAGGGGAAGCGAATTGGGGATGGGTTGGAGGAGAGGGGGGAGACTGGAGAGTCCTTTCTCGTTTTTTCCCCTTCCCCCCGGGGCTCTATGATGGGCGTTGCGGGTTGGACCAGCTGTGATTGATGATGTCACGTTGCCACGGATGATGAAGGGAAGGGGGTAGGGCACGATTCACCAATCGATATCGTCAGATCTCGAGGATGGTCAAATATCACATGCAAACCAACATTAAAAAAAACTTCGTGAAAACCATGTTTAAAATGAATCAAATTGTAGTTGAGATGGTTAGGAGGATATCATTTACCCATTAAAATTCAAGTCTTAGACTTAACACCGGCGTTCGTATTTTTTTTCTAATCTTTCTGCGATTTTGCTTTCGGTGGAAGGAGATGAGTGTATATTCATGTATTTGAGCATTAATGTTGTATTGTGTTTTACTCCCTCCGTTCCAAAATAACTGTCTCAACTTTGTACTAGCTCTAGTATAAAATTGTACTAAGGCTGCAACAGTTATTTTGAATGGAGGAAGTATAAAATATTTAAAATTTCAAAATAATATACAGTGTATATAAATAAGGGATGTTAACAGGGTGATGTTGCCATGCAAGAATCCAAGCTCAAGAACATTACGGGATGCGAGCTATGAAAAAAAAGTAAAATCAACATGTGAAAATCCAAGTTCGAAAACATCGCGGGGTGAGTTTGAACTTGGACTTTCGCATGGTAATACAACATCTCCCGTTTAATATAGTGTATTCAATTTATATAAAGAGATCTCAGAAACATTGTTTTCGCATGGTTTTTTATCGATTTTCACAAAATAGTTACAAATATATGGAATCACAACCAAAACATTGGAAGTTCAATAAAGATTTTACATTCAATCAATCCCAAAAGTTTTTGGTCCAACTGTTTCGCCCTTGGACCAGGTTTCTCACTCTTCGGTCGGTTTGTCACCCTCCATTTGCGTGAAGTGCTTCAATAGGCTAGCATGGTACTCTTACATAACCTTCGCCGCATCAGGATCAACTCTAACGACTTCATGAACAACATCTTGAAGTCCCTTGAAGTGTTTTTGATCTCAAGTTTTTTTTTCTTGAGCTTGAGCTTCTTATTTTGCACGTATATGAGCATGTCAAACCTTCCCGCCTTCTTTTTTCTTTCGTGTCATTGGGTTTGGCACTTGCATCCTCCTTCTTTGTCATGATGTCTTCAAACTTCTTCGTTATCTTGGTTGCCACCCCTCCTCTATTCTCCTTCTTCGACTCCCACTTCCTCTGCAAATCCTAGTCACCTTCGTGATAAGAGCAATTCCTCCATTTGTTGTTAGCGATTGGATCAACGTCTTCATCTTCATTGATCGTGGCGGTCTTGAGGAAATTGCCAATGAAGGTGAGCTACTTGCTTTGGTCCTTCAACTTTATCCAACAATGCATAAATATGAAATGCGTCTTCTCAATGCAACGTGCACCCTCGTGTGGGCTAAGAATACATTGTGATATGGTCAACAAGTTGCAACATGACGCAACACATGGAGCAAATATGGTCAAATGACCAACACATAGTGAAATCCAACAAATGGCCAACACATAGATAACAAGCCAAAAACTTATTTGATTTTGGACTATCGCACCACTTGGCCACCAGTTATGGGCTTGTTTGTAAAATCCACAATACTTGTTGACGGTCTCTTGAATGTTATATCATTCATGTCCGATCGACTTTTGGTGCGACGTATATAAAGAAATTGACAACACAGGTAATCTTCTCAGCCTTTCATGGTACGACTTATCCAATAATCTCAAACTGGCACTTCCAATGATGTGATGCTCGCAATCCGGTTGATGCAATCACCACGAAAACAATATGCACACCTTGACGAAGAAGCACGTGGATGATCCCCCCCCCCCTATAATCAACAAGAAATTAGAGACAACATCTTTAATCTCTCACTAGAAAACAAAAGCAACGACTAAAGCTTCCCGATGAGGACGTACGAAGTAACTCAACACGAAAAGAAACCCCAAATTTATAGTTTATGTTCGGTAATAAAACAACTCCCATACACGGCCAAGGCTAGACTCTTGTATAGGAAACGTGCAACCTAATTCAATTAGGCTCAAACAAGAAAATAATAAACTGACTCTCTCTCATATCTCAACGGATTAACCAATTTAAAACCCCGCAACGCTTATAATAACATGCCAAACACAAAGTAGCACTTGCCTTGAGGTTTCACATACAACTCAAACATGATTTTTAATTGCATCAATAATCAGATTTGCACATAGAGTTCAGAAGCATGGTCAACCTCATCTCGTGATATAATCTCACATAAGAAAGCCCCAATTAGAGGCATAAAAAATTTGGCAAGCCGACTTCTAAAAATATCAAACTTGATATGAATCTCGTTTCCAGTACGTGTTTCATTCAATCAAACACTCGTGTATATTTTGTGTCTTTCTCCGTCGACACAATACTGAAACAATATATCTTGGCGTCTCCTAAGTAGCTTGCAAACGATCATTGCGAATAATAGACATGATCGCATCCTCCTCCTCCACTTGAATGGAGATCGTCATTCGTTTGGTCTCAGATGAATACACATATCATAAGTTATATCTAGACGATGTAAATAGAGAAATCGACAACACGAGCAATTATCCCAATTTTCATTGTACAATTTATCTAATCATCTCAAGCTTGCATTTGTAATAACACAATGCTCGCAATCAGATTGATGCATTTATCATGAAAACAACACGCACCTCGTTGAAGAAGTACATTAAGAAAGAATAAACAACACATTAAAGACAACATCTCCAATCTCTTGCAAAAAAAAAACGAAGCGACAATAAAAGAATAATACACTGACTATTTGCTATATCTCAACTAGTCACAAAAAGAACTAATTTATAAATTCAGCAACACTGATGTGAAAACAAACTAATACTTGCCTTGGGGTTTCACGTACAACTCAAACTTAACTTTTAATTGCACCAATTATCATATTTGCACTTGAAGTACAGAAGCATGGCTCAACCTCATCTTCTAGTATGATCTCACACAAGAAATCCCCAAACAAAAGCACTATAAAATTGGCAAGCTGTCTTCCAAATTTATCAAACTTGGTGTTAAAACCAAGGGTAGTGCCCCAACGTTTGGACAATCCCACTAGTGTTTTCGCTGTGAAGTCAACGTTTTGCTTCCATAAGGGCACTCCCAATGCTTATATCTTATGTGACATAGTACTTAATGAAGAAAGAGAGAAAAGTTGAATCTTAACTAAGATACAACCCTTGCACGTGGCCATATGCAAAAAACATAATTAGACCAATCACATTTATGCATGATGCTAAAATCATTAAATAAAATACAATCTTTAAGAAACAATGCATTGTGGAGATTGTATCTTAAGTTTTTATTGTTTCTATGATATTGTGCTAAGAAACAATGCATTGTGGGAGCCCTAAGTGGGAGAGGGCATTGTTTCACATTTAATTCAGTGAAAATCCTCCAAATTCGCGTACTTGATCGCAGCCGTCCACCCCGGCGATCGTCTTGAAAGCGACCGAGGGCTGGGCTGAGACGAAAACCCTCGCGGCGCTGGCTCGGCAATTTCCCCACTTTTCCCTCCAGAACCGCAAGGTTTCCCCTCCCTCCCTCCCCCCACCCCACCCCAGAGCCATGGCCGCCTCCTCCTCCTCCGCCCCCGCCCCCGCCCCCGCCGACGCATACGACATGCCGTGGGTGGAGAAGTACCGCCCCAGCCGGGTCGCGGACGTCGTCGGCAACTCCGACGCCGTCAGCCGCCTCGAGGTCATCGCCCGCGACGGCAACATGCCCAACCTCATCCTCTCCGTAAGCGCCATTTCCTCGAACACCTTCCGCGCGCGCCCTCGCAGCACTGCAAAACTCACCCCATCTCCTCCACTCCCCCCATGTCTTCTCTCGCCAGGGCCCTCCGGGGACCGGGAAGACGACGAGCATCCTGGCGCTGGCCCACGAGATGCTCGGGCCCAGCTACCGCGAAGGCGTGCTCGAGCTCAACGCCTCCGACGACAGGTCGCCGCCGCCGCGACTTTTCATTTTGCACTGGCGGCTCGTGGCTGTATGTGTGTATTGGTTGCGTGATGGTCGATCCGTGCCTTTGCAGGGGGCTTGATGTGGTGCGGAACAAGATCAAGATGTTCGCGCAGAAGAAGGTCACGCTGCCGCCTGGACGGCACAAGATCGTCATACTGGACGAGGCTGACAGGTAATGCCATCCCCAGAGTGGGAGTCAGGCCTGTGTGATGTCAAGTGACCTTGTTGCTAGCTCACCATCTTTTGGTTTCACACTCACAATGCTATGATTTGCACTGGATTATGGACCGATGACAGGCCAGCATTACAATGAACTAGATAGATGTTATCTTATTTTTTCCATTAAAATAGGCAGGGGAAACCCTACATGTATATATTAAAAAACTAGAAGAATACCCCGCGCGTTGCAGCGAAAATCTCTATAAGAACTCTATAATATAAATTGAAAGGGTATAAGATACATGTAAATGGAAGTGGATGGCATGGACAAATGATTGTCTACAATAGTGGATGATGTGGATAGCTTGCATGTTGAGTTAGACACCATAAATACATCTTAGTGGGGTTTTGCTTTATAAGAGCTATAGATAATATGAATTACTCAGAGCCACAACTTTCAGCAGAAATTTTAACAACTTATCACACCTTTTGGTATTTTCTCATAGAACCACAAGTCTTACTCTTAAGTCTTAACTATTCACATAACATCCACACCTCTCATTCGATAACAAATCTGACATGGTGGGTCTACTCATCAGAGCTTACTGAATACACACGGACATGTCAATCGTCCCTAAACAGAACACAAATTGATATGTCAATGGACTTTTCCGAAAAACCAAACACTCTTCCATGAATATTGCACCAGAATGTTTGTAGTCATAGACATGATATAGATGGTACGCCATCTGCAAGTGTAGTATTACAATATTTTGAAGAGCTTGAATTGTGACTCAAAATGTTGCTCAATGATATAGGTAACTATTTCTAGGTTCTGTTTGTGCATAACACTTGTTACATGCAGCATGACAACAGGGGCACAACAAGCACTGAGAAGAACCATGGAGATCTATTCCAACACCACAAGATTTGCTCTTGCATGCAATACTTCATCGAAAATCATTGAACCCATCCAAAGTCGCTGTGCTATCGTCCGGTTCTCGAGGCTTTCAGATCAGGAGATCCTTGGCCGCCTTATGGTTGTGGTGGCAGCTGAGAAGGTAATATTTAGTACCTCTGGTAGTTGCAACTTTGCATGGACTTAGCTATTGAGGGTACTGTCTTTGTTGGCTTAACTAAAAGATCAAAGCTGGTACCTAACTGCTTCAGTCATATTGCCATAACTGTTCAACTGTCCAAAACATTTACCCAACTTGGAATCCTGGATGTTTTATCTATGTGAACTTCTGAAATCCTACATGGCGATCTGATGATCTCGTATATATAATTTTTCAATCACCTTGAATTAGTATCAATTTAAGCCTTTAAGGTGCTTTGTTACTAATTAAGATTAAGAGAATCCCTTTCTCATACATGATCCTACACGTGTTCTGCTATATTCTATAACATTGAGGATATTTCGGCTGTATTATTTTTTTATTGTATTTTTCACTGTGATTATCGTATGTGCATAATGATTGTAATACATGTATTAATATTACCAATTATATATGTGCACTCAGATGATAGTCCTGTTCCGCGGTTAAAGGAAAATGAAACTGGTCTTTTTCTTTTTGAAGTGGGAAAGGCAGAACTACAACTGCACAAGAATTACAATTTGATATTATAAAGAAGTATTTTCTAGTTGGAGTGCTAATTTGGAGTAGCTGTAATTTAGGGTATTAATTTCAACCACCATGAGCAATTGAGATATGCATCTTGCTGGTGTCACTACACAATTTGGTGGATTGACTGTTGCTCTTAATTCTTACCTGAACATGTAGGCGTTGCTGCTGATATGGTATTTAACCGTGAATGCTTCCGATCCCTTATATTACTCTATTGGCTCAGTTAAATATTTCAATGCTACTTGAGTGTTCTTGCTCTAGTGGTTGTTATTTTCAAAACCAATTGATTAAGATTGCACTTCAACTAGTGCATGTGGAGTGGACGTTACTGTGAACTGGTCATAATCTTGTAATTAGATGGTTAAAGAAAAGCATACACTTAGCATATTCCATCAGGATAAATCAGTTTGGCCTTAACAAGCACTCCGTATCTGCCTAACCACTTTACTGAATGTACTTGGAAGTTTTGACTGGTCGAATCAAGATGCATATCCTATCAGTCACCGTTAAGTGTTCAACAGCCTGAGTTGGTGGATCGATAAACTTATTATTTTGCTAAGTTGGTAACAAGGGTGGTTAGTATGAAACCTCCAGGAGCTTGTTTAGCTGCAAGAGTGCAAACAGGCAAACTCCCTGTTGTGTTTTAAATTTCAGTTTTATTTTTATTTTGTAGTGTTGAATCCATTTGATCATGTAGATACCTCTATATTTGTTCGTATTGCCTCAATGTTCATTATTCCTTAAAATTAGTGTGTGATCCTAACATCCCTATAGCATATTCTGTTTGTTAGTTCCGGGGTGCCCTGGTTTAACTATATCTAACACAGCTGTTCTTGTTCCATGAAGGTTCCTTATGTGCCAGAAGGTCTTGAAGCCATCATCTTTACTGCTGACGGTGACATGAGACAAGCTTTGAACAATCTTCAAGCTACCGTTAGTGGTTTCCGTTTTGTTAATCAAGAAAATGTGTTCAAGGTTGGCACAAGTTGATCTCATTCTGCATAATCTGAATTCTGCGATACTTCTTTAACTAACAGTAACGATGAACTGGTTCTAGGTATGTGATCAACCGCATCCCTTGCACGTCAAGAGTATGGTGAAAAATGTGCTTGACGGGAAGTTTGACGAGGCTTGCTCTGGCCTAAAGCAACTCTATGATTTGGGTTACTCTCCCACCGACATAATCACTACTCTCTTCCGCGTTGTCAAGAACTACGACATGGCTGAATATCTGAAGCTGGAATTTCTGAAGGTAACCACATATTGTTGTTTATTATGCGGGTGTCTCTACTGGTTTACCGCTGTGACTAAAATTTCATGTCTATTTGCACAGGAAACTGGATTTGCGCACATGAGGATCTGTGATGGCGTTGGGTCGTTCCTTCAGCTTTCTGGGCTTCTGGCCAAGTTTGCTCTGGTGAGAGAAACAGCAAAAGCCTAACACCGCAGCTGCTCAGACACCAGTTAACAGTGTTGTCATGCATAGCCTGTTTATCAGTACAACTCGTGTCGTGTAAGATAGTTCTTCGCTGAAGTGAACTATTTATGTTTATTTAGCATGGCAGATGTAGCTGTAGCTTGTAGCCTGTAGTGAGGAGACAATTGAGTGCATTTTGGCTGTATTTCGGAACTTCTTTGCGTGTGTTTTCGGGTCTTGTGGTCTATTGTATCATCGTACCAGCATCATGAAGGAACCGCCAGTTTATCCAAGTCAATTGCATGTCATCATGGATTTTGTGACATTGAGAAAATGGATCACGAGGTTCCATTTTTATCCCTTTTCTGAATTTTACAGCCCAGCAGTCTGAACTTATGGTAAAGTTTACAGATACTTTGCCTTTCCCATTTTAGCGACTGTGCACAATGATGTCAAATGATTTTATATGACAACAGAAACTGTGGGTTAATCTGAGAATTTTGCAAGCAAAGTTGATCATTTTAGAGGACTTGATTGTTAGCTGTTACTCATGCGCGACAAATGAAACTGCAGAGTCATCTGAAAATCTTATAACATAAGCAAAGTTGACTGACTCCTGCCCTCCTATTGTCTGTCCAAAATGGCATGGCCATTCTAAGTTCCTATAGAAAGCATCACTCACATCTTGCTGTAGCAAAAACATGGAACCTCATAGCTACCAACACTATCAAGTCCAGGCCAAAATGTAAACGAAGCTATCCAAAATGAAGAATGTACTTCCACATTCACCCTGTCATGGGAGAAAAGGCCGAGTCAATACCCGAACCACCACCATTGCTCCGTGCTAAGGACCTCAGCTGCTCAGCCAGCTGCTTCGGTCCTTACCACCTAGCAAAGGCCACACCCGGTTCGTTCTTGACTCCAGACTCTTCATCACCGGCCAGGCAAAAAAAGGTCTCTCGTTTTCAGGCTTCAGGCGGAGTGCAGCGCCGTCTTGATCCTGTTGACGGTGCAGGAGATGAGTCTGTCGACGTTCTGCACCGACTCCACGGTGAGCTTCCCATTGGGGTGGCTGTTCCCGAGTATCTGGAACGCCACGGTGAGCAGCGAGCCACATGTGCTGTGCCCGTCATCGTCATCGCTGCCAGGCAGAACGACGAAACCGGATGGCAGGAGCATGACCGACCTCGGGTCTCCTCCTCCGCCAATGACATGGCGCATTTCCAGAATGTCCACCGGGGAGTACACCACCATCGAGCCGGATGCGTCTGTGCACGTCTCCTGGAGGATCAGGATGCTGCTCTCCTGGTGAGTGTTTGGGGCCTGTACCATGTAGGACATCATTAGGATTGAGGTAAAAACAGGAAGAACATGAATAATAGACAGTCACACAAATAATGCAAGAAGCATGTTGTCTAGTTCTATGCTAGTTAAATTTTTGATGATTTTGTGTGCAACTGTTGACTTGCATGAATCCTAAAAGTACATCTAATTTGGTTTTGGAATAGAGGTGATAAGTAGCTAAGGCTGGTGAAAACATTTTATGTTCTTCCTCAAGAGTATAATTCCCACAAACTTCGCAAGCTTCATGTTTCATCATGCTCAGCATTAACTATGCCTGATCCATATCTACATGTGATACATCTTCTGAACAAACATTCAGAGCACAAACACGTTTTAGGTATACGTGTTCTTTCTTCTGAAAAGCTCAAAAGTGATGCATTGTTCCCAAGACTACAACACTGAATGGGTTCAGCTTCTCAGTGACTGAAAAGCCTCCCAACTGCTAGTCAGTTAAGCATGTGATGTTTCTAATAAGCATAGAAGGAGCAACAACCAGGTGAAGAGATAGATACACTCACAGTGGCCTTCAGTAGAGATACGACGTTGCCATTTTGTCGACCCTTAGCGATTTTTACCACCTCCAGCATAGGGACACCCTTGCTTAGGATGTCCCATTCAGCCCGCGTTCCCTGATTGCACAAGTAGTTGAAAAGCCATTTGGGAGTTACAAGCATCGACACCGATGTGGCAGCACACAGCACCACACCAGCCGGCACCCCAGGTTCATCCACAGTCTTACGTGCCATGACGCGCACATCGCCCCCAATGTTCCTCGCGAAGCCATCAAGTTTGCTCCATTCAGCAGATGATGCGCTCACCCCTGCATAGAAGTTCTTCATCATTCTCTCTGCCAGCATCAGCAAGCTCCGTGTTCCTTCCACCGAGACATCTGTGGCAAATGTGGTATATTTCCATTTTAATTCCAAGGAAGCAAACAGTATGCAAAGCATGCTACATACTCCCTCCGTCCCATAATGCAAGATGTTTTTTGCAGTTCAAATTAAACTACTCCCTCCGATCCATATTAATGTACTTAAGTTTGTCTAGATACACATGCATCTAGTCTAAATACTTAACTAGATACATACGAATCTAGACAAAGTTGAGTACATTAATATGGGTCGGAGGTAGTACAAAAACATCTTACATTATGGGACAGAGGTAGTAGATGTTGCACATTGTCATATTTCTGTACCTGACGACTCTTGCTTCAGCCCTGCGACGTATGGCGCGAGAAGGCCCAAGCATTCATACCGGCGCTGTAGAGTCGCGAGCCACCTCCCAGCACCAAAGGCGAGGCCAGACCGAACGAGAGGCTGGTAGAGCTGGTGCACGGAGGATTCATCATATTTGGTATGTTCAACCCATGTGACCTGCAATGTAAATTCAACTGCATCTGTTAGCACATAAGTGCATGCACCAAATGCATTCTCAAGCTCTGCAGGTCAGTTCTGTTAGTGTCAGGTATACTATAGTGTAAGTATTGGTTATAGACTGCTAACAAATCATGTTTTTAGGTTTTGGTGAAATATACTGGTCAAGTTTGGGAATATGAAGAACAGAAGAGAAGTTAGGCTATTTCTATCTCAAGATCCTAACCTATTATGGATCTCATACATTGTAACATGTACCGAATGATTACACAACACAATATTCCATACTAACACTGCATCAACAAACGATGAGCCATAGAGCCATTGAAGGGAAGAAAAGCAGGAAGCCACATAACATGACCGATATAGTAACAGCTGATCTTTCTGCACATGCATGGCAGAAAACCAGAAATAATAGTTCTAAATTGTGTAAATAAATAAATAGCACCCCTTGCCAACTTATGGACAGATAACAGAAGAAAAAAGCTTGTACAATGAGTGGATAGTACATGAATTTGACGTGCAAAATATAACTGAACCTCTCAGTCTCTCTCACTCTCAAAGACCACAAGTAACGACTCATTAAGGGCTCTATAACGATGCATGCATCACAGATGAACTAGACTTGGTTCTCCACAACTAAAAGTAGAAGAAGACTTGGTTCCCCCTCAAAAGTCAAGCTTCAAATTTTGAAACAGACCACTCACATGTAAGCACCAGGTTAAAAGTTCAGATCAAAAGTTCAAAACTAACGTGGATAAAAGTACTTTCCCATGTAAGACAAACAATAGACTAAGTGGTCGAGAACTAGATAGTTCTCGATGATGAGATATTTGTGGACAGTAAGTTACCAAAAGCCAGGAGAAATATGTACTATCTATCTAGTTCTCGATGATGAGATATCATGTTGTGAACAAGTGAATGGAGATAGGATGGTGTACCCTGCAGAAGCCATTGGGAGTGTCTTGCACCACACAACCAGAAGGTAGCCTCCGACACTTGGTATTTGCAGTGGTCGATGCCACAGCTAGGCCTTGCTCCACCACCAAGCCATCGACGGAAACATCCACCATAGCCCACGAACCCTCACCCAGCCGTTTGCAAAACCTGAGAAAGAACACCTCCCTAACAGGGACAAGAGGTGAAAGAACATCCAGCTCTGCCTGCATCTGTTACAATGTTACACAAAACACAATTAGATGCTAAAGTTAACTATAAGACGTGCACATGGACACTTGGACACTGATCAACACTCACAAGCAGCAATGCACCGTCTCTACTTCCTCCAACTCCAGTAGAGATCTCCTCGACGATCGATGATTTGGCGATTACGCACGAGAACAAACCGGACCACCGTCTCTGCAAACAGGCAATGTAAGTTCAGAGACATGCAGGCAATGGCAAGTTTGGCAACAAGGAGGACGCAATTGTGAGACAAGGACAACAACCTCATCCAGTAGAACCTCCACAAGCGCAGCGCTGCTGTCACAGGCTACAATGCCGGATTCCCTAGAGGCCTCAGACACAAACCCCGCACGCTTCGCCCCCATGGACGACGGTGAGAAGTTCTTCAAGTACTCTTCATAGTTGAGCGTCTCCTTGGCCAGGGAGCCAGGTAAGGGGACACATGGAATCCACAGCGGCTCGTCCATCTGCGCCATCTTGACAAGCTCATCTATTGCACTGTTTGCAAGCTCCAAGAGCACGGACCTGTCAATGCCAGCCTTGGCCACCATGGTCGTGATCGCCATGCCCATCGTGCTGGAGGAGGGACTGGCCGTGAACTCGGTGATCGTGGAGCTGCCCACTCCGGTTGGCGGCGGCACTGAACCACCAATGCGATGCACCGGCGAGCCTGGCATTGGTTGCGACCCCGCGAAAGAGATGGGCCTGCCGAGGAACGCGGAGGCGAGAGCGCAGTACCGGGTGAGCTCGTTCCTGAGCGCCGCGTTATGGACGCGCAGGTGCTCCTCCGCCTCCCCCGGGGACGGCGACTGCCGGAGCATCGCCGGTACCGGGCCGCCACAGGCGCCACACGCCGGACGACTCATCGCCTGCCGGAGGGACAGGTTGTCGGCGCGCAGTTTGTCGTTCTGCCGCCTCAACTCCTCGTTCTCGTGCGCCATGAACTGCCTCTTGCGAGATGAAACAAAGCAGCAGCCGTGTCAAGAAGTGCACCGGATGCGCGCGCAAACGGAGGAAAGGAAAGGAAAGGTAAGGATCGGCCGGCGTTGGCGGAGCGGTCGATCGGATTTGGTTACCTTGACCCGCGTGCGGCGGTTCTGGAACCAGTACATGATCTGGCTGGGCCGGAGGCAGAGCCTGTCGCCGAGCGCCGCCCGCTGCCGTTCGTCCGGGTGGGAGCATTGCTCGAAGAAGCTGCGCGCACCGGCATGCACGATCAAGCAAGTGGACAAAAGAAACCGAATGGAAACGAAATTTGCTTGATTTATGGTGCGGGGACGCGGGCGTACGCTTGGAGCTCGTGTATCTGGTGCGGGGTGTGGCGCACGTAGGCGGCCCTCTTGCGCTTGCTGTGGTGGAAGCCGAGCTCCGGCGCGACCTTGTCGTCGCCGCCGAGGACGACGGCGAAGTCGGCTCCGTGCAGGTGGTCTGTCCCCGACCGGCTCCTCCCGTTGTCCGCCTCCGACGCGCTCCTGCTCGCCTTGACGCCGTAGGACGCCGGAGCCAGGACGACGCCGCCGCCGGCCTGCAGTGAACCAGCAGAGGAGGAAGGCCCGATGAGCGGAGCGGACGCGGAGAGAAGGAAAGAAGAAGGCGGGGCGAGGCGTGCGTACCGGCGCGAGGGAGGAGGGCGGCGAGGAGGCGAGGGCGCACGGGCCGGCGGCGGCGGTGTAGGGGAAGTCGTTCATGTCGGGGGCAGGGTCTTGGAAGAAGCCCCAGAATGCCATGCCCTTTTCGCTGGACATGGTGGGGGGAAAGGCGAGGGCGGCCAAGCCGAGCTAGGAAGGAAAGGCTGCGGCAGGGCAGCGCAGTGCGGTGCAGTGCAGCCCGTGGTTCTCGGGCGCGGCGCTGCGCTAGCTGCCTGGAAGCTGTGTGTGTGTCAGCCAGTCTCCCTGTTTTCTTCCAACTAACTACTGTAGCAGTAAAATAAAGGACCGGGGAAGGAAGGAAGAAAGCTTGGCCGCGTAGACAAAACGGGCGACGGGCGATGGGACTGGTGGATCGATGGACGGACGGACGGACGGGGCGGTCAAAGCGGGTTCTCTCTCTCTCTTGCATGGAAGCGGCAAGCAAAACCCCTGCGTGCTGAGGAGGGCGAGGAGGGTGAGGTGTTCCAAGATGGTATCCAGCACCTTTCTGCCATTGTCTGGCTCGCCCGTCCCTCTGTCCCCTTGTTCTTTTTACCGCACGGAGAGGGAGGGCTGCCGCGGTGAGGTCAAAAGGGTGGCGAGCTCTGCCGGTGCCGTGTCGGTCGTTGCGACTGTAACAAAACCAAACGACCGTCTAGCAGACGGATGCGTCGTCCATACCATGGCAGTCGCCTAGGGGATAAGGAGGACACCAGGACGTGCCGGCCGTAGGGGCGTGTAGGAGGCGCTGGTGCGGACGGGATGAGAGAGGGCATGCCTCCGGGTCCGGATCCCGGGTGACTAGGTGCCGGGTGGCCGGGTGGGGGAGGAACCGACACCAAGGCGGCGCTATATCCCTCCAGTCGCGTTCTTAATGGTCCAAATAACGTTGGATTGGATCATACTTCCTCCGTCCTTGAAAGAGTGTACTTTCAATTTTATTGGAGATTCAAACTATTTTAAACTTTGAACGAATTTATACAAAAATATAACAATACTTATGAAACAAAATAATTATATAATAAAAATATACTTCATAACGAATTTAATGATACTACTTTGATGCTATAAATATTGATGTATTTTTTTATAATCATGGTCAAAGTTATAAAAGTTTGACCTTCCAACAAAGTTGGAAGTACACTCTTTTAAGGACGGAGGGAGTAGTTGAGTTCGGCGATTTCAAGCCGACCCGACGCGCTGGCGTCGTTTGGGGGCGCCGGACGAAACAAAACGGCGCAAAAAAGGGAAAACACACGGGTCGTTTCGCGCGCGCCGCGCGGCGGCCCTACATTTAGCGTGTAGAGACACACGTCGTCCTCATCCTCCCGCCTCGACTTCCCCGCGTCTGTCGCCGCCGCAAGAAATCAATGCGGCACCGGTGACAAGTCCAATCGCCGGCCGCAGGGAATCAATGCGGCGCCTTGAGTAGTCCAACGGTCCGACGATCGCGCCGCCGCGTGTCCCGCCCCGATGAGGCCTCCTCCCACTATATAAAGTGGGCTCGCCGAGAGACGCCGCACTCCCCTCCTCCTCTCGCCGCGTTTTTCTTTGCTCCTCCTCTCGCCGCGTTCTTCTCTGCTTCTCCTCTCCCCATGGCCAACCGCCAAACCCTCGTCGTCTATGAGGCCGTCCTCCTCGCTAGGGCGGACTACCCCTGCCCGCCGGACACGCGCCTGCCGCGCGGCTAGGTGCTCAGCGTCGGCGGTGTTTCGGTAGCGCCTGTGCCTCGTGGGGCTCCCTTCGACCGGCGGGTCGAGGCCATCCGCGCCGGAATGACGGAGGCGGAGCGCACCGACCAGGCGAACGCGACGGGAAACATCGCGCGCTGGGCGACGCACTTCGATGAGCGCCGCAACCAGGAGATGATCTCCAAAAACGGCCTGGAACCGGTTTTGGGCCGGCAGAACATAAACGGCCGGCGGCTGTGGTGGAGCGGGGAGGGACGCACTCTCCCTGCCGTTCTTCACTACATCGGGGGCGGCAATGAGCCGCGGCTCGAGTACCCGTGAAGACGACGGCGGCGACACGTCGACGGGGACCCGTGAAGGCGACAACGGAGGGCGGCGTGGCGACGTAGTTTTTTTTTATTTCAGCCTATGTAATAAAAATATTATGAAATTCGCCGAATCTCACAAATTTCGTTTAATTTTTAATAGAATTCGACCGAACATGGAGCCGCCTTGCCGCGCCCCAAGCGAGTTTCGCCGTCCGAGCGTCCCTTAAGCGGCGCTAAAATAGCGTCGAAAATCGCAATGGGGCTGAACAGCTGAAGATGCTCTGAGGTGTTGCGAGATGGGCGACGGGCGCTGACCCGTCGGATCAGCCGGCGAGGCGCGCGTGACGTGCTCCTATCGCACATCTGTGATGCCTTGATGGATGGACTGATGGGATGTTCAACTCACACCCAAATTCACTATTTTTCAATCTTGTGGTAATAAATCACCATTTTTCAAGGTGGTCCCAATGGTTCATCCCTGGTGACCGCAATGACTTTTCATTCGTGAGAGCCGGAACAAGGATTACGGCCATGTTATTTTGCGTGATTTTCACAGAATTGCCTCCCTTCTCGGTTTTTTATAAAATCGTCATCTTACATTTTTTGTTTTTTATAAAATCGTCGTCTTACATTTTTTGTACAATCCTAACTAGTTAGGGTCTAATTAGTTAGGATTGTAAAGAAATAAAAAATATATGAGGTGATGATTATGAGAGAAGCTTAGGAGGAAGTAGATTCTACGAGAATCGCCCACAAGAACTCGCCCTACATATCCTTCCTAGCACATAATCGTGAAGAGGTAGATGCAAGGATCCATCCGAGAAGAAAGTTCAGAGAACGCGACTACATATCTTATTGTAAAAGTTAGGTGTTGAGTATATTTGTTATATTAGAAAATATAAGGTAGAGTAGGATTCTATTCTACCTTACCTTGTACTCCAAGCAAATTATTGTATTCCTATATATATGTCTTCAAGGCTCAAACAATAAACATCGATTCCACCAAACCCCTCTTTATCCTTCTATATGGTATCAGCCTAACCGACCCAACCCTAGCCGTCGCCCCGTCGCTTCCGCCTTGCGCCGCCCTCGGGCCGATCCCCATGATCGCCGGCACCGGGGGCCGCGCCGCCCGTACCTAGGGTTCGTCCGCAGGTTCTGTGGACCGACTACCCTAGAGAGTCTTTTTCTCGATCTCTTGATTCGGGTTTTCTCTATTTCGCCGGTCGTCTTGATCGACGTCTTTTTTGGTTTTCCGATCTAAGATCCGTTTGCGTCGCCCACCGTCGTCGTCGTTCTCACGCACCTCTACTCCGACACCGGCGCGACTACCAGCATCTTCCCCGACACGGCGACTTCGCGCGCCGCCTCGACGATTTCACGCGACCTGGCGGCCCGTCCGGGCAGCCTTCCGCGCGTCTGTCGCCCGTCGCCCTTACGCCGATCGTCGCCGCCTTCACTTTGTATTGGGAGTCTTTCATCGCCATCATCACCATCGACTTCAGCCCGCCTCGACACCCGCGACGTCCCCGACTGGCCCCGTGTCGGCCGGACAAGCGTCAGCTGGACCCGCCCCGCTACTATTGGCAGTCGACCGTCGGACCTCGACGCCCCGCATCGTCCTTCCCCGTGTCGGCCCGACTCACGCCGGCTGGCCCCTCTCCGACCGGCCCCACGTTGGCTGAATCTCCTCGGCTCCTCGTCACTATCATCACTCCGAGCAGCGCCCCTCCACCTCGCGGGTGATCGGATTGATCACCCGCCCTCCCGCGATCGGCCCCATCCGCACCGCGCAGACGATTCGTACAGTCGTCCGCTGATATGTCTCAAACGTATCTACTTTTCCAAACACTTTTGCTATTGTTTTGCCCTCATTCTTGCATGATTCGAGCTAAACTAACCCGGACTGACGCTGTTTTCAGCAGAGCCGCTTGTATGGTTTTATTGTGCGCAGGAAAATGGATTTTTGGACATCTCAGAAAATTCCTAGAAAAATACCAAAAAAATCCACGCACCCGAAGGAGCCCAGAGCCAGAAGATGGGCTAGAGGGCAGCCAGGGGGGCCCCAGGCGCCCTGTGGGCGCGACCAGGGGTGGGCCGCGCCGGGAGGCCGCCTGGGCGACTCCCCCCTCCCCTGGTGCCCTACTTTGGCTCCTATTTATTCCCGTGACGGGAAAACTCCAAAACAGAAGTTTCTTTTCCAGAACCCGTCGCGGAGCCGCCGCCAACCTCTGTTCCTCCTCGGGAGGGCTAATCTGGAGGCTGATTTGGCCTCCGGAGAGGGGAGATCGTCGCCATCGCCATCACCATCACCACTCCATCCTCCCTCCATGACTTCCTTTCACATGTGTGAGTAATTCCCTGCTATAGGCAAAGGGGATGGTAGGGATTGGATAAGATTGATCATGTAATAATTCGTCAGATTGTTGGGGGCATGTTGCCTATCATCTACTTTGTTGTTTATCATCTTTGCTAAAACTTGTTGTTCTTAATGGTTGTCACTTTGGGCCCGAGTGCCATGTTTTCAGATTTGAACCACTTATGTTTTCATGAGTTTATCTATGTTCAAGTTCCTATCTATGAGTTGTATGCACCTATTATGGTCCGGAACCGGCGATCCCAAAGGTGAAAGCTTGGGACACCAAAGGGGATGGTCCATAATTTGAGGATTCCATGTATCCATTGAGTTTATTGCTTTGTTCCGGTGCTCTTTGATAGGAGCACCTTAATCTCCATAAGTTCCTTTTGGCCCCGTTCGTAGCGGAATGGTAAGACAAAAGATGTTGTGCAAGTTCTTATTGCAAGCACGCACAACTACCTACGGGACACATGCCTAATGTTTGATATTTGCCTAGATGATCATTACTTTTCTGTGTACCTTGCCCCATGTTAGAATCTATTACATGTTCATTCTTATTCATGCAGCTCCCAACCATCCATCTCCCTAGCCTACAATGTTTTAATCCTGTTGGTCACTAGTTGCTACTTTTCGCTGTTTCACTACTGCTATCATATCACAGCTGCTATTAATACTTTGTTTCAAACAAACATATTTCAGGTGCGGTTGAATTGACAATTCAACTGTCAAAGCTTATAAATACTCTTTGTGTCCCCTCGTGTCGAATCAATAAATTGGGTTAACTTATCCGCGAGAACACTACAATCGATCCCCTACAGTCGAGGGTCATCAAGTACTGTTTTCTGGCGCCGTTGCCGGGGACCATAGCAATATTTATAAGTCTACTTGAAGTATCCTTCCTGTGACACTTCATCCGCTATGGGTAAGAAAGGAGACCCCAAGGTTCCGATCCTACCATCCACTACAAGAAAAGGTACCGTTCTGAGTACCAATGCTACGCTATATTCACCTTCCGTTATAAGTTCGCTTCACCACTACCACCACATGCTACTTCTACTGAGTCTGTTACTATGTCCGGTACTTTTGATGATGCTTCCACCACTCTTGATGATGATAATTTTCTTGGTCACTATATTGAAATTGTGACTGCTAAGGCTGCAGCAGATCCCGAGACCGAGATACTGATACGTCCAAATTGCATCACTATTTTATATCGTAATTCATCCTTATTCATTGATATATTTCATGTTACGATGATGTTCTTATGTTGTTTTGACTTATTTTACACAGTTTG
Source organism: Bromus sterilis (assembly GCA_950022295.1). Taxonomy (NCBI): domain Eukaryota; kingdom Viridiplantae; phylum Streptophyta; class Magnoliopsida; order Poales; family Poaceae; genus Bromus; species Bromus sterilis. The sequence goes on from OX465596.1 coordinate 17,356,442, forward strand.
CAACTTTCCGATGCCGAAGCAGTAGACGCAAGATTCAGCGGTGAAAAGTGGACGCTGAGTTGCTGAAGAAGAATACCTACAAATTACCTGAAAATCGACGGGGGGGTATTTTCCAGAAGAATAACGAAGACTCGTCGAAGAGGGGCCACAGGAGCCCCATGCGGCCACCTGGCGTGGCCCCACCCCTGGCCGTGCCGGGAGGGCGCCTGGGGCCCTGGGGCCACTCCCGGCTCCACCCTCTGGCCTATATACTCCTCGTTACGCGAAAACCCTAAAACGAGAAGCTTTCACGGAGTTCCGCCGCCGCTCCGTGGTGGAAACCTACAGAGAAGAAAAGGGCTCTCCGGCGGGCAGATTCCGCCGAGGAGATCACCTCCCGGAAGGGGAGATCATCGGCATCGCCATCACCATCGTCACGGGCATCATCGAGATCATCATCAACATCATCCCCATCATCAGCACCATCTCCACCACCATCCAATCTCACCTCACAAGTTTATCTTGTGTTGTAATTCGTACTATCTATCCTCTCTACTCTACCGGTGTTGATTACTACTTTGTGGTGAATGCTATTGAGTTTTGTTGGAGAAATACCATTATGTCCAGATTGTTTATCATATATTTATCACCTCTAATCATGATCTCTTTTATGTCTTGTGAGTAGTTACTTTAGTTCTTGAGGACATGGGAGAAGTCTAGTTGTTAGTAGTCATATGATGTTGAAGTAATTTGTGTTGTTTGATATTTAAGTTGTGTTGTTATTTTCCTAGTGGTGTTGTGTGAGTCGAACACTCAACACTTCGCCTTCTTAAGGACCCAGGGGAATACATTGTGTATTAAGAATGCCTACGGTGGGTTGCCAGAGTGACAGAAACCTGAACCCAAGTTTGCACACTTTTGCACAAGGGAATACTGGATCCTTGATCTTATTGCTGTGGTTAGGCTTTGCCTTAATTTCTATCTTGTATTTGCGGATGCTTGCGAGATGTTTAATCATAAGAGTGCACTTATCTTAGTCTAGAAGGTGTGCTAGCATAGATCCACCCACTCAACACTTATCAGCACAACACTTGTTATCAATACGGAGTATGGCGAAAGCACATGACTACCTCTCCATGTGTCCTCAAGAACGCTTTAGTCTTTATAAGTTCAGTTGTCAGGCTTATCTTTTGCTCAGAAGGATTGGGCCACTTGCTGCTCCTCAGTGCTATTTACTTTGCTTGCTTTTATCTTATTGTTGCTTATATCGAAAACCCCTAAAAATTTATCTTTCAGTGCTTGCAGTTATTCCTTGTCCAAAATCACCTATCAATACCTTTCGCTCCTCATTGGGTTCGACACTCTTACTTATCGAAAACACCACAATATATCCCTTTACGTTGAGGGTCATCAAGTAACTTTTTCTTGCGCCGTTGCCGGGGAGCATAGCGCTATTGGTAAGTGAAGCCGGTAAGGAAATTTTTATATTGTTGTTTTTATTTTGCTGTTGCTGCTTTGTGTCTGTATGGACAACCTAGCTATTGGATCATTGCTTGCGGGGAAATGCTCCACATCTGTGGTGGTTGTACCCCCCCCCCCCGTACTGAAATTGTGCCTTATAAAATAGCAGCTGGTATTATCGATTGTGTTTTGGCTAATCGTTATGCAGGAGACAAACATCCCAGTGAACACTTGCTATATTTATCACAACTATGTTCACTATTTAAGCTTGCAGCTGTATCAAAGGAGTTTGTCATGCAGAAATTGTTCTCCGTATCGCTTACAGATAAAGCTTCAGATTGGTATAAGCTTCTCGATAATTCTCATTTGCTTGATTGGCATGAGCCTATGTCTCTCTTTTATACCAAGTTTTATCCTCTTCATGAAACTCATCGAGACAGGAATTATATCTATAAATTTAGGTCTCGTGACGGAGAAAGTATCGCTCAAGCTTGGGGGAGATTGGAATCTCTAATGCTTAAATGTCCTATTCATGAGCTCCCCAAGGAAACTATACTTACAAATTTATTCTAGGCTTTCTCTTCAGGATAAGGAGATGTTCGATGCCTCCTCTAGTGGGGTATTTCAGACGAAAAACGTTGAAGAAATATGGGATCTTCTTGAAAGGATCCAGAAGAATACCGAAGATTGGGAAATAGATAAAGGTATTGAACCCACTATAAATTATGAGCATGATTATATAAAAAACTATGTGAAAACTGATTACTTTAATTCCTTTTGCTCTAAGATTGGTCTTGATTCCCATCTAATGATTGATTTTTGTAAGGACTTTGCCTCTCATATCGACTCTTCTAAGAAGAAGATTCAGCATCATAAACCCTTTAAAGAATTACCTATTGATATTCATGTTGCTGGCCCTATTGTGCCTGCGGTTATATATGAAAAGCCCCCTTTTTCCCGTAAGAATAAGGGAGCACTCTTTTGTGACAGGCATAATCAATAAGTGTGAGAGAAGAATTGATGAGCCTGAGGACCAGATTAAGGTCGATCCTCGAGTTGCATTGGTTAAGGATCTTATTACTAATGATGCTTTAGATTCAAATATAAATTTTTGTGCTGTTTCCACTAACCTTGTCACAACCAAGAATAAGGGCCAAATTTCAGGTACTCCGGTAGCATCTGTCAAAATAGGAGATCACAATTATTATGGGCTATGCGATTTGGGATCGAGTGCTAGTGCTATCCCGTATTCACTTTATCAAGAGATCATGGGTGAGATTTCACCTTGTGAACTTGAAGAAGTTGATGTTACTATTCATCTTGCAAACAGAGCAACTATCTCTCCTATCGGAATTGTGAGAGACGTTGAAGTTTTATGCGGAAAGGTAAAATATCCTACCGACTTTCTAGTACTTGGTTCAGTAAGGGATAAATTTTTTCCTATTATTTTCGGTAGACCTTTTCTTAGAACCTGTGGAGCTATAATAGATTGCAAGAAAGGTAAAATTTCTATTGAATTCAATGGTGAGTCATATGAATTTAATTTTTCTAAGTTCTCTAAGCAGCCTCGTGGTACTAATTTGCCTAGTAATGATAAGATTATTGAAGAAATTGGTTCTATTGTTGTTCCTCCTAATGATCCTTTGCAGCAATATATGGAGGACTACGAGAATGATTTGCATATGCAGGAGAGAGATGAGCTGGACGAAATATTCTTAAGACAACCTGCTATCCTAAAGCACAAACTTACAGTTGAGCCTTTGGGAATTTTATCGCAACCAAAAGAAGATCCAGTGTTTGATCTTAAACCCCTTCCCGATTCGCTCAAATATGCTTATTTAGATGAAAAGAAAGTATATCCTGTTATTGTCAATTCTAACCTTTCAGGGTATGAAGAAGAGCGTCTATTGGAAGTACTTCACAAACATCGAGGTGCAATTGGCTATACCCTTGATGACCTTAAGGGGATTAGTCCATCTATTTTTCAACATACCATCAACCTTGAACCTGATGCTAAACTAGTTGTTGATCATCAACGACGGCTGAATCCGAAAATGATGGATGTTGTAAGGACTGAGATTCTCAAGCTTCTAGCCGCAGGTATTATCTACCCTATAGCTGATAGTAAGTGGGTAAGCCCGGTTCATTGTGTTCCAAAGAAAGGAGGAACAACTGTGGTTCCTAATGATAAGAATGAACTAATACCTCAGAGAATTATTATTGGATATAGAATGTGTATTGATTACAGGAAGTTGAACAAGGAAACCAGGAAGGACCACTACCCGTTGCCATTCATTGACCAAATGCTTGAAAGGTTATCCAAAAATACTCACTTTTGTTATCTTGATGGTTATTCTAGCTTCTCTCAAATTCATGTTAACACTGCTGATCAAGAGAATACCACTTTTACTTGTCCCTATGGTACTTATGCTTACAGACGTATGCCTTTTGGTTTATGTAATGCCCCTGCTACTTTTCAAAGGTGTATGTCTGCTATCTTTCATGGTTTTTGTGAAGAAATTGTGGAGGTATTCATGGACGATTTCTCCGTCTATGGAACCTCTTTTGACCATTTTCTCCACAACCTTAATTAAGTTTTGCAGAGATGTGAGGAGACAAATCTGGTGCTTAACTAGGAGAAGTGCCACTTTATGGTCAACGAGGGAATTGTTCTTGGCCACAAGATTTCCGAGAGGGGAATTGAGGTGGACAGGGCCAAGATCGAAGCAATTGAAAGGATGCCCTATCCAAGGGATATCAAAGGTATTCGTAGTTTTCTCGGTCATGCTGGTTTCTATAGAAGATTTATTAAAGACTTTGCTAAGACTTCGAGACCCCTCACTAATCTTCTCCAGAAGGACGTTCCTTTTGTTTTTGATGAAGATTGTAAGGAATCCTTCGAAGTTCTTAAGAAAGCTTTAATAACTGCTCCTATAGTACAACCACCTGATTGGAATTTACCTTTTGAAATTATGTGTGATGCTAGTAATTTTGCTGTTGGAGCTGTTTTAGGACAAAGGGTTGATAAGAAGTTGAATGTTATATATTATGCTAGCAAAACCCTTTATAGTGCTCAAAAGAATTATGCTACTACTGAGAAGGAATTCTTAGCAGTAGTGTTTGCTTGTGATAACTTTAGGCAGTATATTGTTGATTCTAAGATTATTATTCATACTGACCATGCTGCCATTAAGTATCTTATGGAAAAGAAGGATGCCAAACCAAGGCTCATCCGGTGGGTACTCCTTCTTCAAGAATTTGATTTGCAGATCGTTGATAGGAAAGGAGCAGACAATTAGGTGGCGGATAATCTTTCAAGGATGCAAGATATACCGCATGATCCCATTCCAGTCAACGACAGTTTTCCAGACGAACAGCTAGCTGTTATTAAAGTAAAATCTCTCTCCGATCCTTGGTTTGCAGATTATGCTAACTTTATCGTTGCAAAGTTTTTGCCTCCGGCTTTAACGTTTCAGCAAAGGAAGAAGTTCTTTCATGATTTGAGGCATTACTTTTGGGATGACCCACATCTTTTCAAAGAAGGTCCAGATGGGATCGTGAGAAGATGCACACCGGAACACGAGCAGAAGGATATTCTCAAACAATGTCACGATAGTCCATATGGAGGACATCATGCTGGTAAGAGGACCGCACATAAGGTTCTTCAATCAGGTTTTTATTGGCCTAATCTCTTTAAGGATGCTAGTAATTATGTTTTATCCTGTGATAAGTGTCTGGGAGTTGGTAATATTAGTAGAAGGAATGAGATGCTGTTTCGATTGCTGGGGTTTTGATTTTATGGGTCCTTTTCCTTCCTCACACAAGGACACTCACATTTTAGGTGTTGTTGATTATGTAACCAAGTGGGTAGAGGCAATCCCCACTGAAAGTGTTGATCAAAAGACATCTTTGAAAATGCTCAAGGATGTAATTTTTCCTAGGTTTGGAGTACCCGGGTATCTCATGACTAATGGGGGTTCACACTTTACACATGGAGCTTTAAGAAAAGCTTTGGCCAAGTACGATGTCAATCATAGAATTGCTTCACCGTACCACCCTCAAACTAGTGGGCAAGTTGAGCTCACTAATACAGTGAGGATAGTTCTCACTCCTCGTTGGCTACCCCAAGTGGAAGGTGAGATGTAGCGTAGCAGCAAATTTCCCACGGTGAAGATACCAAGGTTATCGAACCAGTAGGACTCCAAGAGATATAAGTAGGTGCCAACGGCGCTAGCTTCGGGCTAGGGAGTTGACGTGGACCTGCACACAGATACAAATAAATTTTCTCCCAACGAGTACAGAGGAGTTGTCAATTCCTCCGGCCTTGTTGTTTACAAAGGATCAACGCAAGAGTGGCAACTGAAAGTAAAGACTGAAAGTAAATTGAGGGTGTAAACAATAATGTGAAGATGGACCGGGGTCCCGTGATTTTCACTAGTGACGTCTCTCCCCAAAAGACGATAAAAGTGCTAGCGAGGTAAACAAATCACAGCTAGGCAATTGACAAAATTATGAAGGCACCGCAATGCTAACTATGCTGCAAATAAAGGAAGGGCTCAAAAGCAATGGGCAGTACACCAAGGTAAGTAGACCGAAATCCAACTGCAGCTACTACGAATCATCCACCTTGAGATATCTATCCAGAACATCTCGCTGGTATTAAGTTGCGAATCCCACCCAAAGTGTAAACTCAAATCAACAGACAACTGCATTAAAAGAACTTTGCGTAAAGTAAACAATCCTTGCAACCGCGGGTACAAGCACCGTTGTTTTATCCCTGGTGGCAACAACACATCCCCTAGTCTCATGTTTCTGTCACTCAAGCTAGACATCAAGGGGCTGAACCCACAATCAAGCATAACGCTCCCTCTTGGAGTTGCAACAAATCACTTGGCCAAAGTAAAATACGGCAACAGAGAACATGCAAGAATTTACTCAAGAACAAAATATAAAAGAGAAGAACCAAATATATTACTCATCACAATCTGAACATAGTCTCACAATCCATCAGATCCTAGCAAACTCAGCATAGCAACAACAGAAATTACAAAAGTGACTCGATCATGTGAGGCAGCTCACGAGGTCTCGAAAGTGGAAGCACAAAGAGGGGAGAGGTACATCACATTGCTACTGGTCACGGACCCATGGTCCAAGGGGGACTACTCACGGTACATCCGGGAGGCGTCCATGGCTATGGATGGTCTCCCGGAGGGGGTTCCTCCTTCCGGCAGGGTGCCGGAGCAGCTTCTCCAGGCAGCCCCGATCTTGAAACGGCGGCGGCGGCAGTACAGAGGGGAGTTCGCGGAAAACAGATCGACATTAGGGGTTTCCACCCCGAGGGCTAAATATAGGCGGAGGGGGCATCGTGGGGACCCACAGGGCAGCCAGGAGGCTCCCTGGCGCGGCCTAGGGTGGGGCCGCGCCAGGGACCCTTCTGGAGTCCCTGTGGTGGCCCCCCTCCGCTGCCTTGGTGATTCCGGAAGCTTCCGGGTCGCTGATTTTTTATCGGATTTTTCTGGATTTTTTGGAGCACTTTTAATGGCAGGAAAACCTGAAACACAAAAACAGCAGAAAACAACAACTGACAGCTGGGTGCACTGGGTTAATAGATTAGTCCAAATATGCTCAAAAGTGTATGAAAGTTCAAGCAAAACATGGCAAAGTCACACAAAACATGCATGGAGCATGCAGAAATTATAGATACGTTTGGGACGTATCACTCACCAATAGAGAGATCAAGTTGATCTTACAGAAGACAGTCAATAGAAATAGAAAAGATTGGTCAAATAAGTTAGGGGATGCTTTGTGGGCGTATAGAACTGCTTACAAAAACCCCATGGGCATGTCTCCTTATAAGATGGTCTATGGCAAGGCTTGCCATCTGCCATTAGAATTAGAATACAAAGCTTTCTGGGCTATTAGAGAGCTTAATGCTGACCCGAAACTAGCTGGTGAAAAGCGCCTCATGAACTTGACTTCTCTACATGAGTGGAGAAGTGAAGCTTATGAGAGCGCTAAAATGTTCAAGGAAAAGGTAAAGAAGTGGCACGATATGAGGATTTTGAAACGTGAATTTAACGTTGGTGATAAAGTTTTGTTGTTCAGATCCCGTTTCAGGTTTTCTCCAGGTAAACTACTTTCCAGGTGGGAAGGGCCATTTCATATTGAGGAAGTCTACCGCTCAGGTGCAATCAAGATCAACAATTTCGAAGGCACCAAACCTAAGTGGTGAATGGGCAAAGACTTAAGCATTACATAGCAGGAGATCCTGTCAATGTTAATGTGGATTTGGTATACACAAAAACTCATGAAGAACATGTTGCAGCCCTGTTCCAGACACCACCAGGAGCAGAATAAGGAAAGGTATGTATTACGGTAAGGAAACATCACGAAACCGCCATAAAAGTTCCAGATTATGAGTTTTTGCAAAATATAGAAAATTTGAGGCCGAAGTGGAGCTGGAGACCAGCTCCAGGGGGTCCAGGCGCCCCCCTGGCGCGGCCGCCTGGGCACTCAGGAGCCCATCTCCGATTCCACTTTGACCCGTTACCTTCTTTTCTGTGCAGAAATTTTTGCTATATATTTGCCCGGATCATTCCGGCAACGTATCTCGCGATTTCGTGTGTTTTCCTTTCAAGCTGTTTCTGCCAGGATTAAAAGTTGAGTAGTAGAGATGTATTCTTGTGGCTCGAGCGGGGAGGACTTCTTGGGATGGCATCTACGTCAAGTCCAAAAGGATCTTAATCAAGGTAAGCATGTCGATTGGGCTACCGAAGAAGAAACTGCCGCAAGACAAGAGGAGATGGAGCGCTCCGTGAGAGAGGAAGTCAAGACTATCACTGCCCAACAGCAAGGAGGTCCAAGCAATCCCATCATGGTGGGTTTTGTCCAACCTCAATATGATCTTTCTCTTAACCTTTTAGGGCCCTCCACTTCGGTTGAAGATCAGCGCCCGCTTTCCACCATCTCCGAAACCTATCGCATCACCAACCAACTTTGTAAAGATTTCCGTGTACTGAAAGTGCAAGTGGAAATCCTGGAAGCTAAAAACCAAACCCTTCGATGTATAATCAGGGACCTGAAGAACAACAAGAATGAGGAGTAAATCTCCTCGGGTATTGGCATCCCCTTAGCTTGTTCCAAGCTTGGGGGAGTGCCCGGTATTTTTATCTTTATCTTTGTCTTTTGGAGTCAAGTAGAGTCGTATCATGTCTAGGGAAGTTATCTTATAAAATAGGTGTTTGCTTTGAGGTCTATCACTACTTTTTCGAGAGTTATGTATCCGTGAGTGTGGAGTCGTCTATGATGGAATACTAATGAGAAGTCTATTGATCCCTTCGCTGCACTCGGTATTCTCTTCACGCAATCGACCTCGTGATGATTCTTATTGGGAGTATTGACCTTATATCAGGTATGGCTTTGAAAACTTTATTTAATCTTGGCAAACATAGCTTTGGTCATAACAACAAGCATGTTATTTCTCTCAAAGTAGTGACATAGCTAAACCCTCTTTGTTATTATGCTTGTAGTGTTATGTTGACAAGGAAGACAACTTGATGTGCTATGCTGGTTCTAATGTTTATGCTTTATATTGCTTTGCATCCAAGTCATCATCAATTGTCTGTTCTCTCAAAGCCTTTGCTAGCCAAACCTCTGTACTAAGCGGAATTCTGCTTGTACATCCATACCCTGAAACCAGTATCTTCCATACGAGTCCACCATAACTTCCTATTCGTGTAATTCCACTACCACTACTAAAGCATAGAATTCTTGTGTTATCCTTAGATGTTCAAAATCTTCTGTTTTGTGCCTCTGTTTTAGCTCATGAGGAAGTAGTAGTTAATTCATGATCTTCTTAAGTTGGACAAGTTTTACCCCGGGATTGCATGTCTAATCTGCAAACCCCTAATACGAGGAGGAACTGGCATGAGTGCGCCCAGCTCACAAACATAATCCAACAAACAAACCCTCCGTCACGCTTTGTTCATGAGAAATCAAAAAACTTTGGCAGTGATAAACAAAGGAGATTGCGGAGATGTGATCGTCCCCGTTTGGGAGCCGTTTGTAACAGCCCAGTTTTCACAAAATATAAAAATTTTGTTTTCGGTGTGAATTTTTTGATTGTCTGATTTATTTGCGGTGTTTGCATCCCCGATTTATCGATCGGCGATTATTTCCCCCCCTCTTATCTCGTATCGGACGGATACCGAACCTTGCCACCCTGACACTCGACCTTTGCGACACCGGGTTTCACCCGATCACGTCGTGAAAATCGCACGAGACCAGCCGCAGCCAATGGAACAAAAACCCCGTTTAATAATTAAACGGGATATTTTTATAGCGCGCCGGAAAGTGTTCTCAGAACGGTTCCAGCGTGAGGTGAACGCCGCCGGCTCGACGCGTTGATCGCGCAGTTTGAAGTTTTACCCGAATCGGAGGTACTGCGGACCCCCGGCGGTCAGAAACGTGAGCACCGCGCGCGAGAGAGAAAAACCGGGGATGTTTTTGCAAACTGCCAGCCACCTGGGCTATATAAAGATCACCACACTCCCACCCATTTCTAGGGTTTCCCTAGCCACAATTTGCAGTCACCCCCTCCACTTTGCCCCAAAAATTGCTCCATTTTCGCAGTTTTATCCCCAAAATCAGCAAACCCTAGCCCAATCCGCCCTGGAACGTCAGATCTGAAGATCCGACGGCCCGAGAGCCGCCACGTCAGCCCCAGCCAACCACCTCCCACCTTCTCTCTCCTCCACGCCGCACCAACCACGGGCTCCCGCCGCCGCTGCCTCTGCCTTCGACCGGCGAGCCGCCCGCCGCCGGTGAGGCACCCCTGCAGGTCGCCTCCTCTCCTCCTTCCCTCCAATCTCCTCTTCTCACCCGCGCCTTTCCTCTTCTTCCAGACCGCCGCCGCCCTCCATGGCAAGCCCGAGCTCGGGTGGAGCTCGTGGCCGCCACGACACCGCCGCCTCAAGCCGCCACCGGCCCCTTCCGGCAGCCGGCAGCCGGATCCGCTGCATTCCGCCGCCTGCGCCACCTTCCCGCCTCAAGCCGCCACCGGCCCGATCCGGCAGCCGACAGCCAGATCCGCCGCATTCCTCCGCCTGCGCCACCTTCCCGCCGCTCGCCGGCGTCCATCGACTCCAGCCGGAGGCCGGCGGCGCCGCCAACCACCACGGCCGTCTCGTCGAGGTCGGGCCCGAGCCGACTCCCTCCAACGGCCATGTGGGCCAGCTAGAGGCCCGAGCGGCCCAAGCCAGCCCAGGCCGCCAGCCGCCTCATGGGCCGGCCTGTGGTGAGGGCCTGTCCTTTTTTTTATCCAGTTTTTTTTCTTCTTTTTCCTAACCGATGCGAATTTCTGCTAAGTCTGGAGAACTTTGTTGCTGATTGCCTGTTTGCGAGTAGATTTGTTAATGAACCTTAGCTCGGATGACGATGCCCCCAAAATGAAAGTTGCTTAGTTTCATGTGCACTCCAATTCATCTTTTGTGAGCATTTGCATTTGAGGTCATCTTGATTGTGAAATTTTGTGCTAAACAGGGCATCAGATCGTTAATTTCAACTGCTGTTGTTAAACTGTCGGAAAACTGTTGCTTGATTGAAACTTCGGGCGACGGTTGCTTTGCAACCGTACGTCGGAATTGAGTGATTCCTTTTGTGTTTCGTTAAGCATTGTTTCTACTTCAGTTTCATGCATTCACATGCCATAATTTCTTGCTGCATCATGATTGTATCTTGCTCCAAAGTAGCTACCCTGCTGTTAGTGTGCTGCTGTTTATATTTTGTTGCAACTTCGGTCGACGAGTGTGTCGCGACCGTTTATCAGAATTGAGTGATTCCAATTGAATATTGTTAAGAATCATGTCTACTTCCATTAAATGTATTGCATCTTCATGTTAGCATTCCTGGTCATATAGATATTGAGCTCCAAAGTTGTTATGCTGCTGTTTTTGACAGCCACCTCTATTTTTATCTAAGTCTGTAACGTCCCGATGCCATGTTTAGGTTGTGCCTCACTTAAATTGACTAGCATAGATAGTTTACTTTGTGCTTCACCTCTTGACATGTTTGTGTGCTATGCCATGCTTGCTTGAGTTTCCATGTTAATAACCTTTGGTTGATCACCTGTAGCTAAACAACTTGAACCTTTCTAAATGTGCAGTATCGTCGTGTGTGACGAGTACTCCACTTAACCTATTAGTAACCGCTCTCGACGGTAGATGCGATGCCTCGTGTTGCCTTCTTGTTGATGCTTGCTCGTGTTTGCCTCGTAGTAATAGATGCTTGCTCGTTGATTGCTTTCAAGTGTTTAACCTCTTGTGTGCTTCCGCGGGTACCTCTCGGAGACGATGCGAGCTTGCGATCAACTACACCTTCGGAACCCGACTTATCAACAGGCAAGGACTATACATTACTTATGATCCATTCTATTTCAACCAGCGGTTTGCATGCTAGTCTAGGTTAGGTTCGATGTTTGATCCAATCACATGTTTACAACCTCTTTCAAACCGATACAGCCATGTCCCTTCCCAACAAACCTTGTACTGCTATGTTATTATTGCTCGTTGCTCAGCCCCTGCTTAGTATGCATGCTTAGGATGCTACGATGTTACCCTGTTACTTTTGGTTTGGGCTATCACATTATTATATTGTTGTTGATGATATGATTATTATAATCTTGACTATATTCGACGAAGGATGGAAGGTCTAGGCTATCCCGCCCCGACACTTTGTTCCATTCGAGTCACCTAGGATCCGAGTTCCGGGTATTGGTTTTAAGACTGAGCGTGCCTAATCGCGTGTGGGATTTTATGGGGTCCCCTCTTCTTACCTACCTAGCTTCAAACATTTCTAGTGGTGGCCCAAGTTGATTTACCATTTGAAATCGTGTGTGTGCTGGTCAGCTGCCAGTAGTTTTCAAACAACTCGGGCCAGCGGAGACATAGTTCCTCTGTTGGTCCACACTTGGTGAGCTAGGGGTCCCCTGATGTTAGGTGTGATTTCCAGACCTTAGCCTTACGGAAGAGTCCGATCCGAGAGCGTGGCTGGCTTTTGGATTGGGTGTCGACTCCCCGGGGGCCACCCGGATTTGTGCGTTGTTAAATAGAGGGACCTGTCGTTTCAGATCTCTTGGAACTAAATCATAAAATGGTTGCCTATAATGGGTAGCAACTGAGAGAGATGGGCGAGCATGCGACGCCTCGTAATGGCTAGTTGGTACACCCCTGCAGGGTTAAATATTTTCGAGAAGCCGTGTCCACGGTTATGGACGACTTGAGACCTACTCCTTGTTCATAGACAACAACACCTGAGATAACTTGATCAACGTGTGTGTGTGCCTTGACTGCTTCTTCTTCGTCGGGATGCGAAGAGGAGGACAAGGATAGGATAGGTGTTATGTTTGCGTATGTAGGTGGATAGCAGACTTGTTGGAGGCGATTCCTCATCGAATGCTTGGCTTCTTATCTTACTCTCTAGATCGTTAGCCACTTCATAAACGCTAGTGCGGCAGCAACCTCACCACTTACCCCTTCCTTACCGTAAACTACTAGTTGTCCTAGAATGACGAGTGATGAAGTCCTTGCTGGGTCAGATGACCACTACAGTTGGATGCTGAGTACCTCTGTACTCATGATACTACCCCAAACTCTTTTCAGGGTTCTTGATCGACGACAGGTATGGTGATCGAAGTTTCACGTGGAGACTCGACGACGACTAGTTAGGCGGATCCCGGCGGAGGGCCTGGACCCATGTGGTTATGGGATCGATGTTTTTCTCTTTGCCAGTAGGCTTTTGATTGTAGTCTGTACTCAGACATGTATCTTCCGCTATTGTATTGTATTAAGGCAGTTGTATGCCGATTGTATGAGATGTTGTATCCTTGTATCTGTAATGTTGTGATATCATGTTTGAAATCCGGGGCATATGGCTTTGTCATATGTCGCGGTGGGACCGAGATGTGCTTCATCCCCGGATCTGGGTGGAAACACCTAGATCTGGAACAGTACCGCATATCGGGCCTTACAACTTGTTATCAGAGCCTTACCGACCGTAGGATCCCTTTTCTGGCCGAAGTCGAGTCTAGACAAAAAACTATTTTGTAGTTACTAAGTTAGTTGTCGAAGAGTAGGATTATTTTTACTCCTTACCCTTGCTCTGGTCAGGACAAGTGTCGTAAATGTTTTATTCTCGCCTTATCCCCTTCAAAACTCTAGGATCTCGAGTGTGTGGAGTATCGGAACCGTTACAATGCCTTGCTTGCAGCGTATTGTCTCGATTCCGAGCTCAGGTGGGAATTCCTGTAGTACCTTTAGCTTCTCCGATTTTGGGTATCATCTGGGTCATCCATTGCCATCCCTCCTTTTTCCAGTGTTTTTACGACTTGCGTCGAAAATCACTATCCCTTGATCTGGTTTTCGCGATCGTTCCTCCTCTTGTCACTGATGGTTTCGTTTTTCCGACGATGCCATCTCCCTGCGGAAAGTTTCTCGACAGAAGTTCGACGTCGACATGGAGCAGAGTCCCTTATTGGTGGTGTTGAAGATCGTCTACTCTTTTATCTCCCCCCTCTCCCCCGGATCGTCCTGGATCTCGGGACGAGATCCCTTGTTGGTGGTGTTGTATTGGAACAGCCCAGTTTTCACAAAAATTAAAATTTTTGTTTTCGGTGTGAATTGTTTGATTGTATGATTTGTTTGCGGTGTTTGCATCCCCGATTTATCGACGATTATTCCCCCCCTCTTATCTCGTATCAGACGGAGACCGACCCTTCTCACCCTGACACTCGACCTTTGCGACACCGGGTTTGACCCGATCACGTCGTGAAAATCGCACGAGACCAGCCGCAGCCAACGGAACAAAAACCCCGTTTAATAATTAAACGGGATATTTTTATAGCGCCCCGGAAAGTGTTCTCGGAACGGTTCCAACGTGAGGTGAACGCCGCCAGCTCGACGCGTTGATCACGCAGTTCGAAGTTTTACCCGAATCGGAGGTACTGCGGACCCCCGGCGGTCAGAAACGTGAGCACCGCGCGCGCGAGAGAAAAACCGGGGATGTTTTTGCAAACTACCAGCCACCTGGGCTATATAAAGACCACCACACTCCCACCCATTTCTAGGGTTTCCCTAGCCACAATTTGCAGCCACCCCCTCCACTTTGCCCCAAAAATTGCTCCATTTTCGCAGTTTTATCCCCAAAATCAGCAAACCCTAGCCCAATCTGCCCTGGACAGTCAGATCTGGAGATCCGACGGCCCGAGAGCCGCCACGTCAGCCCCGGCCAACCACCACCCACCTTCTCTCTCCTCCACGCCGCACCATCCACGGGCTCCCGCCGCCGCTTCCTCTGCATTCGGCCGGCGAGCCGCCCGCCGCCGGCGAGGCATCCCTGCAGGTCGCCTCCTCTCCTCCTTCCCTCCAATATCCTCTTCTCACCCGCGCCTTTCCTCTTCTTGCAGACCGCCGCCGCCCTCCATGGCAAGCCCGAGCTCGGGTGGAGCTCGTGGCCGCCACGACACCGCCGCCTCAAGCCGCCACCGGCCCCTTCCGGCAGCCGGATCCGCCGCATTCCGCCGCCTGCGCCACCTTCCCGCCGCCTCGCCGACATTCATCGCCTCCCGCCGGAGGCCGGCGGCGCCGCCAACCGCCATGGCCGTCTCGTCGAGGTCGGGCCCGAGCCGGCTCCCTCCAGCGGCCATGTGGGCCAGCCAGAGGCCCGAGCGGCCCAAGCCAGCCCAGGCCGCCAGCCGCCTCATGGGCCGGCCTTTGGTGAGGGCCTGTCCTTTTTTATCCAGTTTTTTTTCTTTTTCTAACCGATGCGAATTTCTGCTAAGTCTGGAGAACTTTGTTGCTGATTGCCTGTTTGCGAGTAGATTTGCGAATGAACCTTAGCTCGGATGACGATGCCCCCAAAATGAAAGTTGCTTAGTTTTATGTGCACTTAAATTCATCTTTTTTGAGCATTTGCATTTGAGGTCATCTTGATTGTGAAATTGTGTGCTAAACAGGGCATCAGATCGTTAATTTCAACTGCTGCTGTTAAACTGTCGGAAAACTGTTGCTTGATTGAAACTTCGGGCGACGTTTGCTTCGCAACCGTACGTCGGAATTGAGTGATTCCTTTTGTGTTGCGTTAAGCATTGTTTCTACTTCAGTTTCATGCATTCACATGCCATAATTGCTTGTTGCATCATGATTGTATCTTGCTCCAAAGTAGCTACCCTGCTGTTAGTGTGCTGCTGTTTATATTTTGTTGCAACTTCGGTCGACGAGTGTGTCGCGACCGTTTATCGGAATTGAGTGATTTCAATTGCATATTGTTAAGCATCATGTCTACTTCCATTACATGTATTGCATCTTCATGTTAGCATTCCTGGTCATATAGATATTGAGCTCCAAAGTTGCTATGCTGCTGTTTTTGACAGCCACCTCTGTTTTTCTCTAAGTCTGTAACGTCCCGATGCCATGTTTAGGTTGTGCCTCACTTAAATTGACTAGCATAGATAGTTTACTTTGTGCTTCACCTCTTGACATGTTTGTGTGCTATGCCATGCTTGCTTGAGTTGCCATGTTAATAACCGTTGGTTGATCACCTGTAGCTAAACAACTTGAACCTTTCTAAATGTGAGGTATCGTCGTGTGTGACGAGTACTCCACTTAACCTGTTAGTAACTGCCCTCGACGGTAGGTGCGATGCCTCGTGTTGCCTTCTTGTTGATGCTTGCTCGTGTTTGCCTCGTAGTAATAGATGTTTGCTCGTTGATTGCTTTCCAGTGTTTACCCTCTTGTGTGCTTCCGTGGGTACCTCTCGGAGACGATGCGAGCTTGCGATCAACTACACCTTTGGAACCCGATTTATCAACAGGCAAGGACTATACATTACTTATGATCCATTCTATTTCAACCAGCGGTTTGCATGCTAGTCTAGGTTAGGTTTGATGTTTGATCCTATCACATGTTTACAGCCTCTTTCAAACCGATACAGCCATGTCCCTTCCCAGCAAACCTTGTACTGCTATGTTATTATTGCTCGTTGCTCAGCCCCTGCTTAGTATGCATGCTTAGGACGCTACGATGTTACCCTGTTACTTTTGGTTTGGGCTATCACATTATTATATTGTTGTTGATGATATGATTATTATAATGTTGACTATATTCGACGAAGGATGGAAGGTCTAGGCTATCCCGCCCCGACGCTTTGTTCCATTCGAGTCACCTAGGATCCGAGTTCCGGGTATTGGTTTTAAGACTGAGCGTGCCTAATCGCGTGTGGGATTTTATGGGATCCCCTCTTCTTACCTACCTAGCTTCAAACATTTCTAGTGGTGGCCCAAGTTGATTTACCATTTGAAATCGTGTGTGTGCTGGTCAGCTGCCAGTAGTTTTCAAACAACTCGGGCCAGCGGAGACATAGTTCCTCTGTTGGTCCACACTTGGTGAGCTAGGGGTCCCCTGATGTCAGGTGTGATTTCCCGACCTTAGCCTTACGGAAGAGTCCGATCCGCTCCGTGGTGGAAACCTACAGAGAAGCTTTCACGGAGTGCCGCCGCCGCTCCGTGGTGGAAACCTACAGAGAAGAAAAGGGTTGTCCGGCGGGCAGATTCCGCCGAGGAGATCACCTCCCGGAAGGGGAGGTCATCGCCATCGCCATCACCATCGTCACGAGCATCATCGAGATCATCATCAACATCATCCCCATCATCAGCACCATCTCCACCACCATCCAATCTCACCTCACAAGTTTATCTTGTGTTGTAATTCGTACTATCTATCCTCTCTACTCTACCGGTGTTGATTACTACTTTGTGGTGAATGCTATTGAGTTTTGTTGGATAAATACCATTATGTCCAGATTTTTTATCATATATTTATCACCTCTGATCATGATCTCTTTTATGTCTTGTGAGTAGGTACTTTAGTTCTTGAGGACATGGGAGAAATCTAGAGGTTAGTAGTCATATGATGTTGAATTAATTTGTGTTGTTTGATATTTAAGTTGTGTTGTTATTTTCCTAGTGGTGTTGTGTGAGTCGAACACTCAACACTTCGCCTTCTTAAGGACCTAGGGGAATACATTGTGTATTAAGAGTGCCTACGGTGGGTTGCCGGAGTGACAGAAACCTGAACCCCAGTTTGCACACTTTTGCACAAGGGAATACTGGATCCTTGATCTTATTGCTGTGGTTAGGCTTTGCCTTAATTTCTATCTTGTATTTGCGGATGCTTGCAAGATGTTTAATCATAAGAGTGCACTTATCTTAGTCTAGAAGGTGTGCTAGCATAGATCCACCCACTCAACACTTATCAGCACAACACTTGTTATCAATACGGAGTATGGCGAAAGCACGTGACTACCTCTCCATGTGTCCTCAAGAACGCTTTAGTCTTTATAAGTTCAGTTTTCAGGCTTATCTTTTGCACAGAAGGATTGGGGCACTTGCTGCTCCTCAGTGCTATTTACTTTGCTTGCTTTTATCTTATTGTTGCTTATATCGAAAATCCCTAAAAATTTATCTTTCAGTGCTTGCAGTTATTCCTTGTCCAAAATCACCTATCAATACCTTTCGCTCCTCGTTGGGTTCGACACTCTTACTTATCGAAAACACTACAATAGATCCCTTTACGTTGAGGGTCATCAGATACCTGCTACCTATATTCCTACTTGCAAAAGTTTTGGTTACCCAGATTTAGATGAACTCAAGGAGAGACTCCTTGATGATGATTATGTTATTCTCGATGATGATCTTTGTAGGGAACTCAGAGAGTGTGCCGACTCTGACCCTGGAGCTATTAAGGAGTTGCTCAAGAAGCACTCCACGAAAAACAAGAATATTCCTGATCCTAAATTTGCCACATCTCCTATATGCATCAATGATCCTGGTTATGATTTCTCTGTTGATCTTTCACTTATATCTACAGTCGAGACTGGCCCTTTTTATGGCAGAGAAAATGATGATGCTATAGCACACCTGACCAAACTTTTTGAGTTAGGTGACCTATTTACTACTGATGAGAAGATACGAAACTTCTATGTGGCCAAGATTTTTCCTTTTTCTTTAAAGGGAGACGCTAAATCATGGTACGATGCACTGCCCTATGGTTCCATTGAGAGTCCTTAGGACTTAGTTCAATTTTTTGTTGATAAATATTTTCCTGATCATATGCAACATGCTGCTTTGCAAAGAATCTATAACTTTAAACAGTTGCAGGATGAGCACCTCTCTAAAGCTTGGGGGAGGTATTGTGATTTAATTAAGGCTAGACCGGGACATGAAGTCCCAAAGAATGAATTGCTTGATATATTTTATGTTGGTCTAACCAATGAATCCAGGTCCTATCTGGATAGTTGTGCTGGTTGTGTTTTCAGGGAAAGAACACCAGCCGATTGTTGGGAAACGTAGTAGAAAAAAAAAATCCGGCCTACGAATCAAGAACCCAAGATCATCCAAGAAGATTGCATAGAAGGTTTTAGGTCATGGCTCACCAACCGATGTAGCGGAAGTAGAGTTGGTGAAGCTCGTGGACGTAGTGGAAGTAGACCTCGCAAGTTCTCCCACGAACAGTCCCTCGATCAATCCCACGAACAAGTCCCGCGATCTAGTCCCACGGACAAGTCCCATGAATAAGCTCCTCGAAGAAGGGTCGAAGGTACGACCCCTCCATTAGTATCCACACATCCCGTAGCAGAAATCCAGCAGCGCTCCGCCGTCCAGAGATGAACGCCACCGAGAAAACTAGAGGGAGAAAACCCTAACGGATTCCGATCTAGAACAGCGTCTAAACCGGGGTCTAATTGTGGAGCAACGGAGTTTAGAGGAGGGAGGGTGGCGCATAGGCCTTGGGGACAAGTTGTGTGTCTCTCCCCCTCCCCTTGGCTCACCTTATATAGGTGGCCAGGAGGCCTAGGGCGCAGCCCAAGGAGGATTGGGAGTCCAACTTGGACTCCCAAGCCTTCCAAACCTTCCCACACCTTCCCACCGGAAACCTGCCATAATGGGATTTGGTAATTCCACCTCGAGGAGGATTCCCCTTTCCTTGGTGCGCCCCCCACCTCCTGGCCGGACAAGGCAGCCTAGGTGGCTTGACCCCCAAGGCCAGGGGCGCAGGGGAGTGGGTGGTACTGCCCGGAACCTTCCGGAACCTTCCATGACCTTCTAGAAGCTTCCAGGACCTTCCGGGACATACCGGGACCGTTTCGGGACATTCCAGACACTTCTGGAGCACTTCCAGGACCTTTCGAGACCGTTCTCGGATGTTCCGGAGCCATCCGGATAGTTTCCAAGACCATCCGAGTTACAGTTTAAGCCACCCGATGACCGCGAAGGTTGTCGGGACGCCCAGCGATTATCCGGAAACTATTTCGGTTGATCCAGGACTTCCCCAGTACCATTCTCATATGTTTCGGAACCACCTGGGACTACTCCAGAGTGATCCGTACATAACCTTAAATACCCAGAACTACTTCTGATGCCCTTATGAACAATTCCATAAATCTCCGGAACTACTTCCGGTACCCGTATGAACTATTCTGCTTTGCTTCCACTAAACCTTCTACCATACTAGTATTCTAACAGACTACTGCTCGTTAAGTGTGTGACCCAATAGGTTCGGTATAATGCGGACATGACTCAGAACATCTTCCGGACATAGGTCAACAGCCTTTTGTCAATAGCCAATAATCAACAGTGGAGCCATGGACACCCATGTTGACTCCCGCACATACACGAAGAAACTTCGAGTGAACCATTATGTTTAGTCATGTACCATTCCCTTTGCTTCGTGATATATGACAAAGTTAGAGGAGAGAAGTTTGGTACCCATGTGTAACAACTTCTTGAACACAAGCTACTCGTTATCCTCTTTGCTCGTTTGTCCATTTTCTCGTTATCGTATTCCGGTATCCCCGTGACTGAATCACAATGCGTCTGGCCAGACTATAATGGATACCGTCATACCGAGTGGGCCCAAAGTCAATATCTCTTCATCGTGAAGGAGCAAATCCCATTCTTGAACTATCACAGTCACTAGCCACACCATCTGACATACCCAGAACTTATTTTACTACTTCCCATTTACGGGAGGATTCATCTAAGAACCAAAGCATGTCTTCCTGTGTGAAGCAACTCGATACTCTCATGGTCTAAGGAATTACGTATATGATAACATTTCATGATATGACTTATAACGTAGTTACGATGTGATCTCTAAGTAGATCATTCAATACTGGGGTCGGTTCAACATCATTGTTCTGCTAACAATATGTTCCCATTGCTACTGACATCCTTGTTACAAGAACAATGTCCATGATTAAGAAAACGTAATCATCAGTTAGCACATGAGCTGGTCTTAGAGGCTAAACCAGGAACTCTTGGTGTTTACATTTCCACACATGCAAGTGAGTTTTCTTCTGAATCTCATAGTCAGGGTCATTGCAATTATATCACAGAAATATAAACATTAATTACGAACGTGGAAATATATATAATAACATTTTATTATTGCCTCTAGGGCATATTTCCAACAGTCTCCTACTTGCACTAGAGTCAATAATATTATCAGTGCTTGAGCATTTTACACCTATGGCATACCGGTGTAATACATGCTTCATTTGTGGTATAGACTTCATCATCAGATCTGACGTTTCAGACCCGTTTGTATCTTGCATATCTTCGCGTTTTCACGCTATCATAAAATTCACTAATTTTATCAGTTTAGCTTTGTATATATTTGAATCATTTGGCAGGACCTTGGTTCCTTTAGAATAAGTCATGAAATCATTCATAAATGTTCCATGAGCTTCAAAACATCTTGGAAACCATACCATGTTCATAAATGAACTGATGATTCAAAATACCCTCCCTTGTTACTTCTTTAAGCAACAATATACTTAGCCAGTGTTATAGAATTCGCCACAGTATCGAACTTGACAAATTTTCTTCATACTGCGCCACCCTTACGTGTGAAACACATAATCCCAATTAAAATCGAAAATCGGTCGGAGTAAGTATGAAAACTGAATTGGTGTAACTATTTACATCAAAAATTCAGCTGGTGTAACTCATTACAACGAGCTCTTCATTCTCTCCATTTTACGAGAAACAAATCTTATCTATCATAAGTTTTAACTTTTCACTGTTTGTCCAATAATCAACATATTGATCACTTTGGTATCTTGCTCACAACCTTTTGGAGCGTTGGACATATCTGGTCGTTTTACATATTATGGTGTACATGATTAATCCAAACACACAGGTGAGTGGAATTCAATTCACGTGTTTTTGCTTATCTGTGTTCATCAACACTGATTTCTGCAAACAACTTTTCACCACGACTTCGGCAAGAACATGTTTCTTGGCATTTCATACTAAACTACTTTAGTATCATGTCAATATGCAGTGTTGGCTTTAGCATGATCAGGCACTTACTGTCTTCATAGATCACTGTGCTCAATACTAATGCTATATCAGCCCAAGTTCTTCAACTGAAAACTATTTCCAACGAAGTCCTTAATCGTGTCAAGAAATTTCCATCATTTCTAATAAACAATATGTCATCTACATAAGGTTTTAGAAATATCATTCAACTCCCACTTACTTTCTTGAATATTCAAGCATCTTCGTTATTCCTGATGACAACAAACTCTTTTGGCAATTTCATCATAACGAAAATTCCAACTCCATTGTGCTAGCCCCAGTCCATCACTGGACATCCAAGGCTTGCATCTATTTTAGCATCCTTTGAATCTACAAAACATTCCGGTCGTATCACATATACGTCCTTTGTTATTTTTCCGTGTAGGAACATTGTTTTGACGTTCATTCTACCATATCCTATAAATGAGATATGTAGTAATTGCTAATATAACCCGAACTGACTAAAGCATCTCTACGGTAGAAACTATTTCGCCGTAGTCAACCTTTGAACTTGCTAGAAAACAATTTTCCAACGAGTTGAGCTTTATGGATAAAACAATTTCATCCGAATCAATTATAGATCCATATATATTCTTCAGACTTTTAGTCTTTCGGAGGGTCTACCAAGTTCAAGACTTGACTTACTTCCATGGATACTATCTCGGATTATTTGGCATTTAGCCAAATCCCGGAGTCGGGGCCCATCAACGCTTCTTTGTATATCACAGGTTTACCATTTTCGAACAATAATATCTCGTCTTACATATCATGAATGTTTGTACGATTTTTGTCTAACATGTGTGGTTCAGCTGCGTACTTATTTGAAGATTCAACAATCTTTAACAAGTTGCACTGTCCTCCCACTCACTCTTTTGCAAGAAACTATTTTCTTCCAAACACATTGTTCTTAACAGCAAACAATTTTGCTTTTGTGTAGTGATAGAGGAATACAAAACCTTTTGGAATAACCTTAACAAAGTAGCACTTATCTGATTTTGTGTTTTGAGCACGTCAAACACATGTCTCATATACCCAAATTTTAAGAAAAGACAATATGGTTTTAACACTTCCATTCCACATCTAATATGGTGTCCTTTCAACAGATTTGATGGTGCTCTTTTCTGTGTAAAAGTCGTAGTCTCTAACGCATAACTTTAATAAGTATAATGGCAAAGTGATAAACATCATATTTGATCTTACCGTGTCATACATGGCTTGATTACATCTCTCGAACACTTTACTCATAGTGGTGTTCCGGGAGACGCAAGTTATGACACTTCTTCACAACTCATCAGACGTTCGCTAAACTTGTAACTCAAATATTACTTTCTACAATCTAATTTGCAGAAGCTTTATTTTCTCATTACAATGAATTTCTATTTCACTCTAAAATTCCTTGAACATTTCAAAGATTTCAGACGTATGTCTCTATTGAACAGATATCCACATATCTACTTCAACTCATGAGTGAAGACAGGGAATCCACTGCACACAACTACACTTATTGGACTACACACATCATCATGTACGATTACCAATGGTTTAGTTGCCCGTTCATGTATGGCCTATCAACGGTGTTTGAGTCACATTACTTCGAGACAAAGATCGCAAGCGTCAAGTGATTCGTAGTCATATGACTCGAAAGTCCATCACTTATGGAAATTCTTCATGCATGTTATGTCACTTGTGATAAACGGCAGTGCCACATCTATGTGGTATTTCTGTCAGTCTTGCGACGTTTAGCATCAGTGTTATGGATGTTTAGTATTATTATCAAGATTCATAACATACAACCTATTCATAATGGAAGTATGGCCTTTACGTTATTCATAGCTTTGAACAACTCTCTTGTAACAAACATGATTCAAAATGATGTTTTGCAACAAGGCTAAATTGTAGTAACAATTTACTCAACTCTAAAATGAATTATGAAGATAATCATAGAGTCAACACATGGTATAGTAAACCTTTTACCGTGTTCCCGAGCGTGTCAAAACTCATCATTAGCTAGTCATAAAGGCCATAGTATTTCTTGCATCGAGTTGCATCAATATGCAATCGATGTGATATTCCGGTGATCAACAGTTTAATCACAATATACAGAATCCACAATTAACTGCTTAATCATGTTTCCCAAGAATTACATCTCTTGACCAACAATGAATTCATCTATAACTTCGTATGACTTTCATTTCTGAGCTGGTTATTCCAGTCTTCTTTCGTTTTGCCTTTATATGTATCATAGTTCTATTTCCAATGTCACTCCTACTCACAAAAGCTCACACATGATTAAGGATGGTGCAGGCCACGGAATTTCCGGCGTGTAAGTCTTATTAACATACTTTGGAATTCCTTTCCCTTAATTCTCATCATCGTATGATCGTTGTTCTTCTGGATCCCACACTTATCAGTTTTGTTTAGAGCACAGTAAACATTTTCACTAATGCTTACAATCATACATTGTACTAGATATCTTATATCCAACATTAATTGTCTTACTACTGAAAACAATTTTTCAGTTCCATGAATATAACATAACTATCCCAAACGTTTCGAAGTTCGGGTTTTATGGTGGTGAAGACAATGTACTTTGCTGTGGTGGAATTTTAGCATTTTGGATTATGGACGCAAGTCACATCATCCATAGCATCAGCGGGAGAGCATCAAAAATTTGCGATAGGACAAGCTCCTTCTCGACACTATTGAGGATAGTCCTCACAATACGGTACCAATCGTAAAGTTTTTACCAGATAATACAGTTAATCAAAATCAATTGGGAAGGTGGTAACGCGAGCCAATATTCTACAACGATAATGCAAATACTTAGACTTTGTTCATAATTAAGTTGCACTTGTGATTAATCAATTTAATTACTAAGTGCGCTCCCACTCAGATCAATATCTCTCGTAATTGATGCTGGAGTGATTCAAGATCCAATCCAATCGTCCGCCATTGATGTGACATCACTGATGAATTAGACTGGACCGGTAAGCCAACTTGCCAATCACGCCAAAGGTGATTCTTGTTCATCTTTCGATGGGCGTGTTCCGGTAGCAAACTTTTATCCAAACCGTCAAGACAACCAAGTGTAAATGCAGTGTGTTCTTAACACACCCGCCTTTTATGCGTCACACCGTGTGCACCCATGTGACATGACCTGCTCCGGTGTGAAACATAGTATAGACGGTGCTACAGTTGGAAGAACACTATCAACTTGATATTGTTTTGCGAGAGATCACCCTAATAAAATACGACTACCGCGCATCAAACAAGGGTGCATCAAAGGGATAAACATCACAGGCAGTTCATAAAATTATGTGATATAGTATAGCCCTTTGCTTCGTGAAGTCTTCATTGTCTTCACGTCGCTGTGGTTGAAGTCACCGTGTACACCAACTTTTTCCTTGGCGCCGGGAACATCACAACGGCTTCCGGCATGTGCGTCGGGGTCCACCTCCGCATCGTAGATCATCACCTTGCATCTATCTATTGCTTTGCCTCGAGCTAATAAACAGTTCTGGCATGCAGGCCATAATTAAGTGACAATCATATGACTCCAGTCATCATGCCGTACCACGACACGCAGGTCGCGAATAAATATTACATCATATAGCATCTCATACAAACACATTGCAAATCTTGAAGGCTATACCACATCACATGCATACTCTGCAAAAACAAGTTAGATCGCTATCTACACGGGTTGTTGCAAATTTTATCGTGGTTGATTAGCAGGTTACAGGCAAACGTTGTTCCCTAAACAAACCAAACACGATACTTCAATGTTGCTAGTTTAACGTTCGGGGTGCGTGTAGCAACTAATGCCACAAGCCAAACTTCGTTCAACGCGTGACCCCCGTGTGGATTTGAGTTCATAAAATCCACAAGCCCCTCCATGTTAAATCTTCTATTGCGAGATTAAGATGAGATCCAAGGAGTTTGATGTAGACCATGATCAAGGCAACCAGCATACTGAAAGCAGCATAGAGGGATCGATGGAAAACTCAATCCTTGTAGCAAAATGTCAACTTGCCATCAAGCATAGAAAAAATCACATGACAGGGAAGCAACAAGAAAATCAATGCCTCATATCACACATATGATCTAGACCTAAACATGCATCTAATCAAGGATCGCTCATGATACCACTGTTGGGAAACGTAGTAGAAAACAAAAAAATTCGGCCTACGAATCAAGAACCCAAGATCATCCAAGAAGATTGCATACAAGGTTTTAGGTCATGACTCACCAACCGATGTAGCGGAAGTAGAGTTGGTGAAGCTCTTGGACGTAGTGGAAGTAGATCTCGCAAGTTCTCCCACGAACAGTCCCTCGATCAATCCCACGAACAAGTCCCGCGATCTAGTCCCACGGACAAGTCCCATGAATAAGCTCCTCGAAGAAGGGTCGAAGGTACGACCCCTCCATTAGTATCCACACATCCCGTAGCAGCAATCCAGCAGCGCTCCGCCGTCCAGAGATGAACGCCACCGAGAAAACTAGAGGGATAAAACCCTAACGGATTCTGATCTAGAACAGCGTCTAAACCGGGGTCTAATTGTGGAGCAACGGGGTTTAGAGGAGGGAGGGTGGCGCATAGGCCTTGGGGACAAGTTGTGTGTCTCTCCCCCTCCCCTTGGCTCACCTTATATAGGTGGCCAGGAGGCCTAGGGCGCAGTCCAAGGAGGATTGGGAGTCCAACTTGGACTCCCAAGCCTTCCAAACCTTCCCACACCTTCCCACCGGAAACCTGCCATAATGGGATTTGGTAATTCCACCTGGAGGAGGATTCCCCTTTCCTTGGTGCGCCCCCACCTCCTGGCCGGCCAGGGCAGCCTAGGTGGCTTGCCCCCCAAGGCCAGGGGCGCAGGGGAGTGGGTGGTATTGCCTGTAACCTTCCGGAACCTTCCATGACCTTCTAGAAGCTTCCAGGACCTTCCGGGACATACCGGGACCGTTTCGGGACATTCCGGACACTACTGGAGCACTTCCAGGACCTTCCGAGACCGTTCTCAGACGTTCCGGAGCCATCCGGATAGTTTCCAAGACCATCCGAGTTACAGTTTAAGCCACCCGATGACCGCGAAGGTTGTCGGGACGCCCAGCGATTATCCGGAAACTATTCCGGTTGATCCAGGACTTCCCCAGTACCATTCTCATATGTTTCGGAACCACCTGGGACTACTCCAGAGTGATCCGGACATAACCTTAAATACCCAGAACTACATCTGATGCCCTTATGAACAATTCATAAATCTCCGGAACTACTTCCGGTACCCGTATGAACTATTCTGCTTTGCTTCCACTAAACCTTCTACCATACTAGTATTCTAACAGACTACTGCTCGTTAAGTGTGTGACCCAATAGGTTCGGTATAATGCGGACATGACTCAGAACATCTTCCAGACATAGGTCAACAGCCTTTTGTCAATAGCCAATAATCAACAGCGGAGCCATGGACACCCATGTTGACTCCCGCACATACACGAAGAAACTTCAAGTGAACCATTATGTTTAGTCATGTACCATTCCCTTTGCTTCGTGATATATGACAAAGTTAGAGGAGAGAAGTTTGGTACCCATATGTAACAACTTCTTGAACACAAGCCACTCGTTATCCTCTTTGCTCGTTTGTCCATTTTCTCGTTATCGTATTCCGGTATCCCCGTGACCGAATCACAATGCGTCTGGCCAGACTATAATGGATACCGTCATACCGAGTGGGCCCAAAGTCAATATCTCTTCATCGTGAAGGAGCAAATCCCATTCTTGAACTATCACAGTCACTAGCCACACCATCTGACATACCCAGAACTTATTTTACTACTTCCCATTTACGGGAGGATTCATCTAAGAACCAAAGCATGTCTTCCTATGTGAAGCAACTCGATACTCTCATGGTCTAAGGAATTACGTATATGATAACATTTCATGATATGACTTATAACGTAGTTACGATGTGATCTCTAAGTAGATCATTCAATACTGGGGTCGGTTCAACATCATTGTTCTGCTAACAATATGTTCCCATTGCTACTGACATCCTTGTTACTAGAACAATGTCCATGATTAAGAAAACGTAATCATCAGTTAGCACATGAGCTGGTCTTAGAGGCTAAACCAGGAACTCTTGGTGTTTACATTTCCACACATGCAAGTGAGTTTTCTTCTGAATCTCATAGTCAGGGTCATTGCAATTATAGCACAGAAATATAAACATTAATTACGAACGTGGAAATATATATAATAACATTTTATTATTGCCTCTAGGGCATATTTCCAACACCGATGCTGAAGAATTAATGGGAAAGATTGCCAAGAACCATGAATATTGGTCCATCCCTGAACCACCTCCACCACCAAAGAAGAGGGGCATGCTTGTTCTGAGCCCCGAAGATATGCAAGAAGCAAAGAAGTCTATTAAGGAGAAAGGCATCAAAGCCGAAGACGTGAAGAATCTACCACCTATCGAGAAGTTGTGTGAACCTACTACTCACCCTCCCTTGGTAGAGGTACACTCTCTATTAGACTTTACTGAAAGTGACATCGCTAAAGGTAAGCCTCCCAACCAATGCTTAGATGAGCTTGATAATTTTATTATTAAGCAAGACAATCTTAATAGGAGGATACAAAGTCAGATGCATGATAATTCTCTTGCTATCTAAAGTTTACTTGGTGTTCTTGAAAGAACAGTTAATGATGTTAAATGTATGATGTCTACGCACACTTCTATTCTTGTAGACTATGTTGGGCCTCCAAGCGCAGAGGTTTGTAGGACAACAACAATTTCCCTCAAGTGGATGACCTAAGGTTTATCGAACTCAGGGAAGTAGAGGTTGAAGATGGTCTCTCTCAAGCAACCATGCAATTAAGATACAAGAAGTCTCTTGTGTCCCAATTACACCTAATACAACTAGGAATTGTATAGGTGCACTAGTTCGGCGAAGAGACGGTAAAATATGGGTGATAGGTGTGGCAAAACAAAGTAATATAAATCTGTAATAAAAAGTGCAGCAAGCAAACATGTAACAAAAGTGAGCACAAACGGTGTAACAATGGTGGAAACAAGGCCTAGGCTTCATACTTTCACTAGTGGCAACTCTCAACAACATTAACATAGTCTTATCACATGATATTTCCCATAAAACATGCAATGGAGATGCACTCGGAGGTCATTCCTTTGTGGTCAAGAGAGGACGAGAATTATGTAGGGCTACAAAATCACACCTCAAAGTTCGTAGTTCTCAACTATGGATTTCCCAATGTCACCACGGCCATCCAAAGAGAGTACCACAATCACCACAACATATCTCAAGGATAGTCAAAGACAAGCACCAAGAGACTCTCAATCTTAAATCAACACACAAAAGAGGAAATCACTCATTAAAATATTCTTCTAATCCATGTCCAATAGACCGTTGTCACCTTGGTCTCGGGGATTATACTAGATAAGGACAAGTGAGTACATCAATCCAATACATAGAGGAAGGGGAAACATCATGGGATCACCCTAGATTAACATAGCCTATGATCACAACGAAGATCACATCATGGGAGAGAGAGAGAAGAACACATAGCTACTGGTAGAAACCTCAGCCCCGGGGAGGAACTACTCCCGCATCATGGAAGGAGGAAGCAACGTCGATGGAGATGAATCCGGGGGCATTTCCCCGTCCCGGCAGGGTGCCGGCACAGGAATTCTGTCCCCCCAAAACTTGATGGCGATGGCGGCGGAGATCGGAATTGCTTCTGGAGAAAAGGGGTCCGGGATCAGGGTTTCCGTGACGGGAGAATAAATAGGAGCCAAAGGGGGCACCGAGGGGGGGCCATAGGGCAGCCAGGAGGGAAGGTGGCGCGGCCTAGGGTGGGGTCGCGCCAGTTACCCTCCTGGGCCCCTGGTGGTGTCCGTCCTGCCATGTTTGGTTATTCTGGAAGCTTCCGGAGCGCTGATTTGTTATATAATTTTTCCGGGATTTATTGGGCACTTTAATTATTGGAAAAACCTGAAATACAAAAACAAAAGAAAACAGGAACTGGCAACTGGGTGCACTGAGTTAATAGGTTAGTCCAAATATGATCAAAAGTGTATGAAAGTTCAAGCAAAACATGGCAAAGTCACACAAATCATGCATGGAGCAAGCAGAAATTATAGATACGTTTGGGACGTATCAATGTATTGTTAAGCATTTCCATATGGTTCAAACTCAGCTTGAACACATTTCTAATTTCCAAAAATATTTGCTTGCTAACAATTCCAAACAGGACATACAAGCTTATGGCATCAAAAGCAGGGGTGGAACACACACCCAGGACCCACTCTATCCTGAGGGGCATCCGAAGAGGATCGAGCAAGATTCTCAAGTGCAAGTGGAAGACGAGATTGTTAGCTCTCATAAGAAGAAAAAGAAGAAGAAGAAACACAAGGAAGCTGACAACTCCAATGATCCTATTACAAGTGAAGAACCTGCTGTTGATCCCAACAACATATCTACCTCCGATACTGATACTGAAACTGAAGACGGTGCTGAGCCTGAAGAAAATGATAAGGAGAAGAATGATCCTCCCGATGTGTGAGAGGAAGAAGCACCCCATACACGCAAGAAGTACACAAGAGAGGACTTCATAGCAAGAAGACATGGGAAGGAAAGAGAACCGTGGGTACAAAAACCCATGCCCTTTCCAGGCAAGTCTCTCAAATCTAAAGAAGAAGAGCATTATAATAAATTTTGTGAATGGATGAAACCTCCTTTTCTCCGTCTGTCTACGCATGCTCGGTGCTGGCAACACCGACGCGTGCCTTCGTCTACGACGCGTCCCCGGTATTGGTAAACCCGGCGCGACGCTTCATCAACACCGTCTCCTTTCGGACGTCACCACCATCTTCTTCGCGACGTCCCGCGCTACAACCGACGACCGCCCGCTAGTGCTGCTCTTCCCGAGCCGCCCTGCGCTCCTGACTTCCTTGCACCCGCGACTCCTCGGCGACTACCTCGACACCGGCTACCCCGACTCGACATCGACCACGGCATTTCTCGCACGGCTACCTCGACTACGGCTTCACCACCCTACGCTCTCGGCTACTTCGACAACGACACAAAGGGCTACCGCCTGCTTGGGAACCTCGTTGGCTTCCACTCCGACCACAAACTCCGCGATGCGTTGACCGTTACGACTGTGGTGGGGTCCGTCGGCTCCGCCTTCGGATTCTTCTCCAGTCTCACCGTCTGCGTCGCTACGTTGTGACTGCGGGGGATGTTGAGTATATTTGTTATATTAGGAAATATGAGATAGAGTAGAATTATATTCTACCTTGGCTTGTACTCCAAGTAAATCATTTTACTCCTATATATGTGCCTCCAAGGCTCAAGCAATAAACATCGATTCCACCAAACCCCTCTCTATCCTTCTACATTAGGGACTCTAGTGCTATTTTATTTTTCTTTATTGAGTCCTTGTGTGCTAGCTTTCGTGTCACTACCTTACGTTAATGGAGTTTTCAATCCCTTCGAGGCATTTCTTTGCTAAAAAAAGGTGCCCTTGATAGCCTGCAAATGTTCAGCCAGGCTGCACGATGAAAATAAGCCAGATTAAGACAGAACGGTGTAAAATACGATACTATCAAGTAATTTGATAATCTGCATGATGGTTGATGTGTTTATAACATGCATACGTACCTTGTTTGTACTAACGATGCTCCATATGCGATGTAAGAGAAGCATCCAAACCTGCATGAAAAAAGGCACATGGACCGAGAACTCCTCAATCTTACCGGGATCGTTTTAAACATCATATCATGCGGCGAATTGATGCACCTGCCATCTCGTACTCCCTCTTTTGCAAAATGTAAGACCGTTTTGCAAACGAGTAAAATGCATCATAAGTTCTAAAACTATTGCACGTGTGTCAGTTTAGTCCTATAACTTTATAACTGCAATTTTAGATCCTAAAACTATCGGAAGTGTATCAGTTTAGTCCTATAACTTCGAAACTACAACTTTGGGTACTAAAACTATTGGACGTGTGTCAGTTTAGTCCTATAACATCGAAACTTCAAACCATCAGTGGCATAATGGCTTGATCTCCAGCGAGGATAGCAGACCAGTCATCTCAGCCTTACCCCGAAGTGGCAGAATAACACGTCACACAACATCCAATTGCTTCCTAATGTGGCTGTTATTGGTGCTGCATCACTCTCACCAACCTTTGCGCCAGCTTCGTTGTTTCCGTGCACTCCTCATCATCATCTGGGAGCAGCGATAATTCCCCACGTGTGGCCATGCTCGTGCCCAAACAAAAACATGCACGACCAAATCTACAACAAGGGTAGTGTCGGGCAACAACGATGCCATGGGAGATAGGTGGGATGGCATCCTCGATGCTGATCAGATCGGGGTCTCCTTAATGTTCGCACCGAGGAAGAGGGATGTCATCCTCCATGCTGACTAGCTCGGGGTCTTCCCGACGGTTACACCAAACCTCGCAGCAACGCTACCCTGCAGCTCATGGCCACGCAAGTGGTGGGTGTGCAGATTGCAACACACACTGCGACATGGAAGCGCATCGATCACTTTTGAGGAAGTAAACGCATATAAAATTTTCGTTTGAAAAAATGCACCATGGATGTTAGCCATGCAATCTTAGAACCTGATATGAACAAACTTACATAGTTTTGGAATCTAATACTGCAATTTAGAAGTTACATGATTAAACTGATACAAGTTCGATAGTTTTAAAACCAAAATCTGTAGTTTCGAACTAAACTAACACATCTCCAATAATTTTAGGATTGACGATAAATTTTACTCTTTGCAATAGCTTGAAAAACGACCTTATATTATAAGACCAAGGGAGTAGCTCGCATCACATTAAAATGGGAGGGAGGAAAGTCTGAGTCAATACCCGAAGCACCACCATTGCTCCGTGCTAAGGACCTGCCCATGCCCAACCTTCCTGGGTTCTTAGTCCTTACCACCTAGCAAAGGCCACACCCGGTTCATTCTTGAATCGAGACTCATCATGAGCGAGCTTCCATGTTTTTACCATGTCATCCATTGTGGCCGGATTCATGAATATGATAGCACGTTCTTTGGACTCCTTTTGATTTCAAAGCCTCTCCTCGATTGCAAGCCTATGCTCCCCCGCCTGTATTTTCCTCCCTTCGTCCGCCTACGTGACTCGTCCAAAAATGACAAGAATTCAACCACGTTTAACTCCGCACTACGACAATAACAACAACAATGTTCATCATCCTACGGTGGTAAGCAATCACAAAACAATGCATTTCATCGACTGAATTGTAAAGAATTTTTTACCTTGAGGGCATTTCATCCACCACTGGGCGGCCACGACCATTGTTGTCAACTGTGGGTTGTGGCCGTCGAACATGCCAGAAGAGTGGCTATAGGGTGGCCAGAGACAAGGTCCAAGGCGCAGCAACCACATTATTGTTCTTGTTCTTCGTCACCTCCTCGGGGAGCGCCGACATGACCATTGTCGGCTTCCTTGTTCGCTTGTCGAAGAGTGGAGTAGCGGGATGGTGGTTTGCTGTCACCGAAGACGCATCAGCCTTGTTACTGGTTGCGGTTGCCAGAGAGATGGTCGAGAGGAGACTTTTTGTGTCAAATCTTCTTTTTGGGGTGGGCGGCATAGCAGAGTCATTTGCGGCGACAACACATCGGCGGGGTGTGGGAAGGGTCTTGGCCTCTTGGCTATCTACCCCAACCAAAGTCGGGGTCATTAATGGTGGCAGCGCTGAGTAAGAATGGTGGCGGCGAGAGGACATGGCCACTTGGGCGAGAGAACGGGGGAAAGAAATTATACTGGTCTGCACCGAGGTCTAGTATATTTAAGAGAGTTGGGCCATGTTTTCGAGACGCGGGGGATAAATTTTTCTCCTCTAACGGTTTGTGTGTTTGATTAAAGGCCAGTTCTTTTGCAGCTTATTGCCAAAATAAGCTAGAAGCCCAAAAAAACTTGTTTTCATGGTTGGGCTTAACTTATCTCCACCGGGCTTCCCTTCGCAATGAAATAAGCTAGGGGCGGCCAGCTTCCCGCAAAGTGGCCAAGCGGTACATCTAACTGCCCCGTACACGGTTCATATTTACACAGAAAATGACACACCACCTCTCGTCTCATCCCCTCGCCCCCGACGCCCCCATCCTCTCCTCCTCTCCCCAGTCTCCAGCCGCTGCCAGCCTAGGGTCGTCAACGGCACCAACTGGGCATCCCACCCCCACCGATGGCCCTCATCTCCCTCCGTATCCGCCTCGTTCCCCAACTCCCTCACCGCGGACGCCTCTCCGAGCTCGAGGTCTCCGAATATGAGGTCCGGCACACGCGTCTCCCTAGAGCCACTCAAATTTTGTGGCCTCGCTCTGGTACAACACCGGCCAAGCCAGCCTCCAAGCTCCCCAAGCGCCAGCCACCGTCAGTGGTGCCTGTAGTGTTGCCTCCGGTAGGCCATCTCCCGTCGATGTAGCTCGCATCCCCTTCCTCGGGTTCTGGCGTGCTGGTTCATGCGTGCAACACGGGGACGTTGGCTATCTACCCCACCCAAAGTGTAAACCCAAAGCAACAGACAACCGCATTAAAAAGAACTTTGCGTAAAGTAAACAATCCTTGTAACCGCGGTTACAAGCACCGTTGTTTTCCCCCTTGTGGCAACATCACATCCCCTAGACTCATGTTTCTATCACTCAAGCGTGTCATCGGGGGGCATGAACCCACAATCGAGCAAAACGTTCCCTCTTGGAGTCACTGCCTACTACTTGGCCAAAGCAATAAACAGCAACGGAGAACATGCAAGAATTACTTAAGAACAAAAATATAAGAGATAAGAACCAAATATATTACTCAATCACAATCTGAACATAATCTCATAATCCATTAGATCCTATCAAACTCAACATAGCAATAGCAGAAAATATTACAAAAGTGCCTCGATCATGTAGGGCAGCTCACGAGGTCTAAACCATGAAGAACAAAGAGGGGAGGAGAACATCACATAGCTACTGATCACGGACCCATGGTCCAAGGAAAACTACTCACGAGACATCCGGGGAGCATCCATGGTGGAGAGGAGACTCCCGGAGGTCAATCCTCCCTCCGGCAGGGTGCCGGGAAGAGGTCTTCTGGTGCTCACGATCTCGGAAGCGCGACGGCGGCGGAACAGAGGCGAGTTTGCGAAATAGGGTTCTGTTTTCGGAGTTTCCCCGTGACGGAGAATAAATAGGAGAAGGGGGCAGACAGAGGTGGACCAGGGGCCCCAGGCGCCCCCCTGGCGCGGCCAGGGGTGGGGCCGCGCCGGGTGGCCGCCTGGGCCCCCTGGCTCCCCTCTGTCCCCTCCCGGGCTCTTCTCGAAGCTTCCTGCACGCTGATTTTTCATGTATTTTCCCGGAATTTTTCTGGCACTTTTTATATGGGGGGAAACTGAAATAGAAAAACAGCAGAAAACAGGAACTGGCACTGGGGTGCACTGAGTTAATAGGTTAGTCCAAATATGATCAAAAGTGTATGAAAGTGTATCTAGATCATAGCAATATCACACAAAACATGCATGGAGCAAGCAGAAATTATAGATACGTTTTGGACGTATCAACATCCCCAAGCTTAATTCCTGCTCGTCCTCGAGTAGGTAAATGATAACAGCATAATTTCTGTGGTGATATGCTAGCAACCATAAAAGAACTTTGAAAAGTAAAGCAATCAAGGTTAGAGATTCAATTCAAGTCATAACATGCAAGAGTATATATTAGCATTGAAACAAGTAACAAAAGAACATTAGGTGCAAGAGCTCTCGCTATCCGTGACTCGAATGTCTCCAAATGGTGTTTGCGTGCAAGAAGGGGATAGGGAATACGAGAAAAAAAAGTATTTTTGTGTTGATAACTCAATCTACTACAGTTTCACACTTGGTCTTCTTTGGAATCTTATCTTGACTCGTCCCTAGACCACTAGCCAGGCACAAGTCAATTTGATCCACTCCTTTTCGATATTTTGAGCACTCATGCAATGGATGAGCGTAAGCACGAGAGTCGACACTTAGGATGGCAAAGAGAAAAATATGGTGGAGGAGGAAGACAAAAAGGATGAGAAAGGCTCACATCAATGAGGACAATCATAGGCAAGAGACGCCAAATGATAGATATGATGTGAGGAGTAGGGATTGCCATGCAACAGATGCACATATGAGCTAAGAAGCTCTCCAATGGAACTAGTGGGGGTGCATCTAACTTGCTCGCTCATGAAGACCTAGAGCTCGTTTGAGGAGGCTCATCCTTGGAATATGCAAGCCAAGTTCTATAGTGTGAAGATCCCCACATAGCTATATGCATGAATATCATCTCTATGGAGTACAAGGGATAGAGGAAGAAGTACTAGTGTGGATCTCTCAAAAGGATAGTAGTGTTGCCCCTTTCTCTCTTTTTATTTCTTTTTCTCTTTTTTCTATTTTTTTGTATTTTTTTGTGGCCTCAATGGCTCTTTCTATTTAACTCTCATTTGTCCTCTTTGGGATCTTTTATTGTGTCCACTTTGGGATCTTTTCCTGACTTAAGGGCAACACTCTATTTTACAAGAAGGTAAAGGAGATCTTTCACACTTTACAAGGTACTCAAAATCATAAAGAAGATGTAACTATCATGATGTATGCAATGTATGTCGCTGCCAGTGTAGCAGGAACATGTATGACATGAAGATCAAGTCATGAAGAGGTGGATGTTGCATGGCAATGTAACTCGGAAAGGATATGGAAATGCCTTGATAGGTAGGTATGGTGGCTGTTTTGAGGAAAGATATAGGGAGGCTTATGATGACAGAGCGTATCATGTCAAGGGTTTGGATGTACCGGCGAAGGTGGACACCAACTCTCTGAGTGAGAAGAAGGAAATGCACGGCACAGGAGAGGATAGCAAAATATGGGAAGGTGGAAGTGTCAACTTTCAATACTTACATTAGTCCGAAGAACTCATGCACTTATTATCGGTAACTCTCAATCTAGTAAGGAGGTTCACAAAGAGACAAGTACCCCGAGGAGGAGTGTATGGGGGTTTGGTTATCCTTGCGCATCCTCGACTCATGGTACGTGAGTGTTCTCTGATATTCGACTCCTCAGAAGAGTAGTGATCTATCTAGTAGCTAGAGTTCTCAACTAGTTTTGTAGGTTTTGAAAATAAACACGGATTTCCCAAAATACGACACCTATCACTAATAGGCAAGAGCTCTTGACACCAAAAGTCCAAACATTACTCACAACAATGCCTCAAAACTATTGCAAGCTACTACTAAAATTAAATAGCAACCTCAACTACCTACTTTCAAGACAAAACACAACTCAGTGCAACAACCAACTCTCTTAACAAGATAAACATGAAAACTAAAAAGAGTTGCAGCAACAAACTAAACAAAAGCCAAAGCTCTTGCTAAAGACAAACTAAGACTAAAACTAAACAAGGTAGTAGCTATGAAAAGATAAAGAACACACAACAGCAAAAAAGATAGGCATGAAAAATCCTATGTTGTGTTCTAAATTTTGAAAGTGGAGCGTGTTTCTCTCCCACACAAAGTAAGACGGGATCTAACTTGTTATGAACAGCAAGCAAAGCTAAAGAAAAGTAAAAACAAAACCTAAGAGCGAGACGCTCCAAGCATAGCACATAACGCATGAAGTGATAAAAATATAGTGAGACGAATGACGAACTGATGATTGTTGATGGAGAAGGGGATGCACGGGGGCATCCCCAAGCTTAGATGCTTGAGTCTCCTTGAATATTTATTGGGGATGTATGGGGGCATCCTCAAGCTTGAGCGCTTGACACTCCTGGATCTTCTTTCATCATCTTCCATCGCACACTTGAAAACTCCCTTCATACATAACTCATCATAAACTGATTAGAGAGGTTAGTACCCTTAATAAATAATTTTTCTCCCACTGGATATAAAGATAAATTTGAATAGCTACTGTTTCTCAAGAGTGCCAAAAAGTTTTTGCAAAGAAAAAGCAAGCTTAAGGTTTGCAAAAGTTAGGAGAGACAAAACGTGGCAGAATCTGTGAAAAACAAAACAGCAGATAGTAAAGAATTTTTTAGGGGCACTTCTACAACTCAAATAAAAAAACTCAGAACATACGGAAGTTTCTTAATTGTATAGATCATACTGTGTAAAAAAATTCATCTCAAAAAGATGAACTGGGATTTTTCTGGAATTTTTCTGGTCACGAGGACAGAATCTGTTTTCTGGACAGCATGTCACAACTTTTACTTCCCTTGCCGTAAGAGGCTATAACTTGGCACAAAGTTGAAAAATAAAGATACAATGATGTTGCTACAGTAGTAACAATCATCAAGACACAACAAAAGCAAAAATAAAAACCTAAATTCGTTGCGGGCTGCCTCCCGAAAGCGCTTCTTTAAAGCCATTAGCTAGGCTTAAAGATTATAGAAGATGCTCTCACAAGAATAAGAATTTTGAAGCAAAAGAGAGCATCAAGAAGCAAATGTGAAACACATTTAAGCCTAACCCACTTCCTATACATAGGCATCTTGTAAGAAAATAAATCAAAGAAGCACAAAGTGACATGCATAGGAAGGTAGAACAAGAACAACTTCAAAACTTTCAACATGAAGAGAGGTGTTTTTGTAACATGGAAGTTTCTACAACCAAACTTTCCTATCTCAAAGTAATTTTCAGTAGCATCATGAACAACATCAAGAATATAACTATCACATAAATCATGTTATTCATGACCTACAAGCACACGTGTATTGTTTTCAACACGGTTTTTAGGATGATAAGATAGATGCAACCCATCACATTGAGCCTTGATAAGAGCATAGTTCTCCGGAATATGAATTGGAGATTTCAAAAGGATAATAGGACAATCAAGTGTGGGTGCAATAGAAACAATTTCATGCTTAACATGAGGAACTATAGCAAGTTCATCTCCGTAAGCATCATCCATAGTGGCATCACGGCCATAAGCATAGAAGGCGTCAACTTCATCAAAAAGGGATATTTCAAAAGAATCCATAGGATCATAACACTCATATAAGGTAAGAGTCAAAGAGTTACTCTCATTAGAAGGTAGACATGGATGGATCCATTCTTCCTCCTCTTGTTCGTCACTCTCCTCCTCTTTTTCATCCAAGGAGCTTTCAGGTTCAGTAATTTCTTCTTCCATAGAGTCCTGCAAAATATTAGTCTCTTCCTTTGGAGGAGAGATTCTCTCAAGATGATCAGTAATATAATAATTTGCATCATAATTTTCCAAACAATAGTTAAGTATAGCAAGACTCTCAGATTTGTAAGTGGCGTCATCAATATTTTCAAGAAAAGAAGTAATTTCATAGGCACCCTTAAAAGCAACAAATTCTTCTATTTGTTCTGCATCATAAAAATCATAATTTCCCTTAGCATAAGAAGCTAAGGTTTCATCCTCATTGTACTCACATTGAAAAGCAAGGTGTTTGTGCCTCATAAAGCAACAAGATTCATCCCTGCAGAAAGATATATTATATATTGAGCACAAGTTTTTAGCATACTCATACGATTGATGTATGAGTCTCCATAAGTGTATCCCTTTTTGAGACAAGCGGTATTCCTTGTAATATTCTTGTTGATCCTCGGTGAATCCTCCATGCCAATAAGATCTAGTTTCAAAGAAGTTAGACATTATTGGCAAGTAAGAAACTAGACATACTATATATATTTTTTGATTTTTGATAAAGGACACAAAGATAAAAACTGAAAGGTAAACTAACAAGACTAAAAAACAAAGGTAAAGGGTAGTGTGCAACTCCCCTATCTTAGCACTCGGAGTCCCCAGCAACGGCGCCAGAAATTTGGCTTGATGTGCGAGGTAATGATAGTGATTTCTCGCCCTTCGTTGGTGAGACCCAAGTGGAAGGCGTGATGTAGCACAGCAGCAAATTTCCCTCGGTGAAGATACCAAGGTTTGTCTCCAGTAGGACTCCGGAGATGATAAGTAGGTGTCAGCGGCGCAACTGACGCGGACTTGCACACAGACACGATAACTTTGTTCCCAACGAAGTTCAGAGAGGTTATCAATCTCTCCGGTCTTGTTGTTCACAAAGGATCAAACACAAGGGATAATGATAGTAATTGAAAGTAAAAGCAGAAAAGTAAATGAGCGTGTAAACAGTGATGAGGATATGGACCGGGATACGTGAAGTTCACTAGTGATGTCTCTCTCCCAAAAGACGATAAAATTGCTATGCGAGGTAAACAAATTACAGAAAGGCAATTGACAGGATTATGAACGCACCGCAATGCTAACTATGCTACAAAAGAAAGGACGAGGCTCAAAAGCATGGGCAGTACGCCAAAATAAGTAGACCGAAATCCAACTACATCTACTACTAATCATCCACCTTGAGATATCTATCCAGAACATCTCGCTGGTATTAAGTTGCGAGCCCCACCCAAAGTGTAAACCCAAAGCAACAGACAACTGCATTAAAAAGAACTTTGCGTAAAGTAAACAATCCTTGTAACCGCGGTTACAAGCACCGTTGTTTTCCCCCTTGTGGCAACATCACATCCCCTAGACTCATGTTTCTGTCACTCAAGCGTGTCATCGGGGGGCATGAACCCACAATCGATCAAAACGTTCCCTCTTGGAGTCACTACCTACTACTTGGCCAAAGCAATAAACAGCAACGGAGAACATGCAAGAATTACTTAAGAACAAAAATATAAGAGATAAGAACCAAATATATTACTCAATCACAATCTGAACATAATCTCATAATCCATTAGATCCTATCAAACTCAACATAGCAATAGCAGAAAATATTACAAAAGTGCCTCGATCATGTAGGGCAGCTCACGAGGTCTAAACCATGAAGAACAAAGAGGGGAGGAGAACATCACATAGCTACTGATCACGGACCCATGGTCCAAGGAAAACTACTCACGAGACATCCGGGGAGCATCCATGGTGGAGAGGAGACTCCCGGAGGTCAATCCTCCCTCCGGCAGGGTGCCGGGAAGAGGTCTTCTGGTGCTCACGATCTCGGAAGCGCGACGGCGGCGGAACAGAGGCGAGTTTGCGAAATAGGGTTCTGTTTTCGGAGTTTCCCCGTGACGGAGAATAAATAGGAGAAGGGGGGCAGCCAGAGGTGGACCAGGGGCCCCAAGCGCCCCCCTGGCGCGGCCAGGGGTGGGGCCGCGCCGGGTGGCCACCTGGGCCCCCCCTAGCTCCCCTCTGGCCCCTCCCGGGCTCTTCTCGAAGCTTCCTGCACGCTGATTTTTCCTGTATTTTTCCCGGAATTTTTCTGGCACTTTTTATGTGGGGGAAAACTGAAATAGAAAAACAGCAGAAAACAAGAACTGGCACTGGGGTGCACTGAGTTAATAGGTTAGTCCAAATATGATCAAAAGTGTATGAAAGTGTATATAGATCATAGCAATATCACACAAAACATGCATGGAGCAAACAGAAATTATAGATATGTTTTGGACGTATCAACACACGCCTGCTCCCGCGATTTCCACCTCTCCTCCGCGCGCGCGCCGGCGACCTTCCGACCATGGATCCACCGTTCAACTCGCCGCAATACTCGGTCCCCGTCACCGCCACCGCTGGCGCGGGAGTTCCGGCAGAGGCAAACCCTAAGTGGGCGTCGAAAGGAAAGGGCGCGGGCGCCAAGCGAGCCGCGGCCGTCGGGCCAAAGCCGTCCAAGAAGACGGCTGAGCGCCGACGCCCCTTTCGGCCTCCTGTAGCGACGTGTGCGCGGGAGCCAAAGCAAGCTACCACCGCGCCACCGCCGCCGGCTCCCACCGCGCGCCAACTGCTCGATCAATGGACAACAAGGTAAAACCTTCGTCTTTTCAATGTGGTCGTTCATGTAAGATGGATTCTAGTGTTGGCATGTTCATGTAAGATGGTTTATTGCATTGTAGTGTTGACGATGAGGCGTTCATGGCACATATGAATGTGCATGTTGGCTCATCTTTCGCCGCCGAGCAAGGACATGGATGCTATGGTGCCATGGGTGCCATGAATTTTGGAAGCATGGGACTTGGAGGCATGGGAGCACCGCCGGGGGGATTCATGGCCTCGTTGGTGAATCCATCGCATGCCAATGTTGATGCCTATGAAGAATCATCGCATGTCAACACCACCAACACCACCGTCTAAGACTCCCAAGGAGAAGAAGCACAAAATGAAAATGGCAACGACAATGGCTATGAAGATGTTGACAAATGATATGTCAACATTTGTTTTCAAGTTAAATTTGTGTTGAACTTGGTTATCATTTGCATTTGAACTATGGCCTAAATTTGTGTTGAATTTGGTTGTGTGAAACAAGCATTTGGAGATTGTTGAGAGCCATATGTTGTTGTGTTTATTTTGGTTTGTTTGATCTTGTTGATGGCTTGTGGGTTCTGGAATGTTGATTGTGCCGGCGCCCATGCGCTACATTTTTGCGCGCCTGCTGGGGGTGTTTTTGGCGCTGTATTTTCGAGCGTCACTTTTACCGCTTCCGCAGGAGGAGATTTGCCGCGCGCGCTGCAAAGCCAGATCATGCGCGCTGCATAGCATTTTTAGCGCGGCTGTTGGAGTTGCTCTTAGAGGTGCTCTAAGGACTAAAATAGGTGAATAAATACACTAAAACACATCTATATATATATTATAATTGTGAGCAAAGGGAGTAGTGTGAAATGTTACTCCTACGCCACAAGCGAAACTGCAGATTTAGATTTCATCTGAAAAATCTTAGAACATAGCAAAGTTGAGTGACTGCTGGATACCACTCTTGGAACCCAAACAGGCAGGGAGAAAAGGCCGTGTCAATACCCGAACCACCACCATTGCTCCGTGCTAAGGACCTGTCCAGCCACCCTGGGTCCTTACCACCTAGCAAAGGCCACACCCGGTTCGTTCTTGACTCCAGACTCTTCATCACCGGCCAGGCCAAAAAAAGGTCTCCTCCCATTCTCACGTCTCAGACGCAGCGCAACGCCGTCTTAATATTGTTGACGGTGCAGGAGATGAGTCTGTCCACGGTGCGCACCGACTCCACGGTGAGCTTCCCGGCGGGGTGGCTGCTCCCGAGTATCTGGAACGCCAAGGTGAGCAGCGAGCCGCATGTCCTGTGGCTGTCATCGCCGGACGGCCCGCCAGGCAGCACGACGAAACCGGACGGCAGGAGCGTGACAGAGGCCGGGTCGGCGCCTTCGCCTATGACGTGGCGCATTTCCAGGATGTCCACAGGGGCGTACACCACCATCGAGCCGGACGCGTCCGTGCATGTCTCCTGTAGGATCATGATGCTGCTGTCGAGGTGAGCGTTTGGGGCCTGTGCCATGTAGGGCATTATTAGGGTTGAGGTAAAATAAAAAGAGGAAAAACATGAAGAATAGATAGTCACACAAATCATGGAAGAAGCATGTTGCCTAGTTCTATGCTAGTTAAAATTATTTTAGACATTTGTATCAAGTACTTTCAATGATAAGCACACTAAGGAATTTTCCATGATTTCGTGTCCAACTGTAGTAAGTCAATCTTGGCTGCATGAACCCTAAAAGTACACCTAATTTGGTTTTGGAATAGAGGTGGTAAGCAGTCCTAAGGCTGGTGAAAACATAGTAACATAGTATGTTCTTCCTCGAGAATATAACTCACAACGTCACACACTTCATGTTTCATCATGCTCAGTATTAACTATGCTTGACCCATATCTACATTGCTATATCTTCTGAACAAACAAACATTCAAAACACAAGAAAAAAAGTTTTAGGTGCATGTGTTTTTTCTTCTGCTTTTTTTGATCAGGTGTTTTTTCTTCTTCTGAAAAGCTTGGAAGTGATGGATTTTCCCAAGACTACAACACTGAATGGGCTCGGCTTCTAGATGACTGAAAAGCCTCCCGAGTCCTGACTACTAGTGAGTTAAACATGTGATGTTTCTAACAATAAGCATGGAAGGAGCAACAACTAGTTGAAGCAATAGATAATACTCACATCAGCCTTCAGTAGAGATATGG
Source organism: Bromus sterilis (assembly GCA_950022295.1). Lineage (NCBI taxonomy): Eukaryota > Viridiplantae > Streptophyta > Magnoliopsida > Poales > Poaceae > Bromus > Bromus sterilis. Next base: position 17,400,303 of record OX465596.1, read on the forward strand.
CGCTTCCACTCTGTCGCCCCTTGACAATTTTTGTCACCTCCAGCATAGGGCCGCCCTTGCTTAGGATGTCCCATTCAGCCCGCTTTCCCTGATCACACAGGTAGTCGAAAAGCCGTCTGGGAGTTACGAGCATCCATACCGACGTAGCAGCACACAGCACCACACCAACCGGCACCCCAGGTTCATCCACATTCTTACGTGCCATGACACGCACGTCGCCTCCGATGTTCTCCGCGAAGCCATCAAGCTTGCTCCATTCAGCAGACGATGCGCTCACCCCTGCAGAGAAGTTCTTCATCATTCTCTCTGCTAACGTCAGCAGGCTCCGTGTTCCTTCCGCCGCGACATCTGTGGAAAATGTGGTGTATTTCCATTTTAATTCGAAGCAAACACTATGCAAAGCATGCCACCACATAGATGTTGCACATTGTCATATTCTTGTACCTGGCAACTCTTGCTTCAGCCCTGCAACGTATGGCGTGAGAAGGTCCAAGCAATCGTACCGGCGCTGTAGAGTCGCGAGCCACCTCCCAGCACCAAAGGCGAGGCCAGACCGAAGGAGAGGCCTGTAGAGCTGGTGCACAGAGGATTCATCATATTCTGTATGTTCAACCCATGTGACCTGCAATGTAAATTCAACTGCACCTGTTAGCATGCACCAAATGCAATCTCAAGTCTGCAGTTCAGTTCTGTCAGTGTCAGGTATACTAGTGTAAGTATTGGTTATAGAGTGCTAACAAATCATGTTTTTAGGTTTTGGTGAAATATATTGGCCAAGTTTGGGAATATGAAGAGGAGAAGTTAGAGTATTTCTATCTCAAGATGCTAATCTATTATCTTGTAACATGTACTGAATGATTACACGGCACAATTTAACATACTGTTGATTGCATCAACAAACAAAGAGCCATAGAGCCATTGAAGGGAAGGAAAACAGGAAGCCACATAACATGACTGATATATGAACAGCTAATATTTCTGCACGAAATAATAAGTTCTAAATTGTGTAATTACTGAAACCCTTAAAATAAATAACTAGCACCCCTTGTCAACTTATGGACAGATAACAGAAGAAAAGCTACTACAATGAGTGGATAGTACATGAATTAGACGTGCAAAATATAATCAAACCTTTCTCTCTCTCAAAGACCACAAGTAACGGGTCGTTAAGGGCTCTATAATGATGCATGCATCACAGATGAACTAGACTTGGTTCTCCCCAACTAGAAAAAATAAGAAGACTTCATTCTCCCTCAGTAGTTAAGCTTAAAACATTGAAGCAGGCCACTCACTCATGTAGGCACCAGGTGAAAAATTCAGATCAAAACTAACATGGACAAAAGTACCTTTCCATGTAAGACAAACAATAGACTAAGTGGTCAGATAGTTCTCGATGATGAGACAAATTGCTGATATTTGTGGACAGTAAGTTACCAAAAGCCAGGAGAAGTATCTTACTATCTATCTGGCAATCCTCTTCAAGAATTGGACGCAAATGCTTGCGAAGAAACACTGGATACTGGTCAAAAGCACAAACTGGAATATAACTTGACGTGGCACTGGCAGGCTTGCAACCACAGTTACCTAATGTATTGAAACACTGAGCGTACCTATGACTTGTGAATGCTATATATAATGCACACTAAACCAACTAAAACCAGATGAAGCACCATGAGAAGAACACCCATAACCCTATTCCTTGATGGGAACGTATCTAGTGAAACAAGCAAACTGGTGCAACGGGTGCACCTATAACATCTGAGCCGTTAGATGCAAAAGATACGGAGATGATCCAGGTACATCATGTGCTGCTGGTACAATTGCAAAACGGTCCTTCCAATTTTGTGAAATGAGTGATGTATTCTCCTAAAGCCAAAGCTATCTCTCTCCCTTGCCTGGTTCTGTACCGCGGTATTAGATTTAGCTAGCGGGTTAGAAAATTCTGTTCCAGTCATTTCTCCCTCTCTTCTACCATACAACCCGTTGGTAAAACAAAATTATGTTTATAAGAGCTTAGGACTAGCCACTCTCTGTCAGCTTTGAATTTGCTAATTAAAATTGTGCACAATTCTGTAGATGTTTCCTAGAGTCCCACACAAATATTGTTCGAGTTTGTTGACATCACAGCTTGTTAAAAAAAATAGAAAAAGATGCAAGTCAAACACTGGCTTGAATAACAAACAAGCTTTTCTAGAGATGAACATGTACTTGAACATACAGAGAGAACCTAAAAAACATGAACAACATCCAGTTTCAGATGTTCATCCAAGAGAAAAGATAAGCAAACGGATCTGGTTGGATAAGATAAATCTTCATAATGTTGAAACTTTCAGTAATATTGGTAAAAAAAACTTAAGATAGTGTACCATAAGTCCATACACCATGGGTTTTACTTGTTAAAAATACTTGTTGATCCACGATTAGAAGAACTTGTTCTCAGTTGATGCCATTCACTGAAGATTTTCTTCATCCTTATTTTTTTTACAAAGAAGGCTCTCAGCCGACTTAAATATAAAGCCCATACAAGGTTCAATAACACATAGCAGACTTTTTTTTTTAATATACCAGATTTCTTTATCCTTATTACCTGATATTTACTCATCCAGAAGCTGCAGGGAACAAGTAAGATGACTAACCTACTAAAAAAGGGCACCTATCCGAGGTATTGATTTTAGAGTATTGCTAGAATGTGGATTGCAGGAAAATAAAATCAGGATCAGGAACAACTTGTACACCTTTCATAAAATTCAATTGGACAATCGTAAGGACCTTTCTATTCAGATTTATTAACAAAAGAAGGATCGGAACAGGAAGCACACTCTTCATTCCTTTCACATTAAAGCTGTCACGACGGAGGATAAAATTGTACTACAGCTATATACTTGTAGCTCATAAATTCGGTGCTCACACATGTCACACTATTTCTTTTTTGTAATCAATAACAACAACATGCATTTAGGTTCACTGAAAAAAATTAGTTGTACTATCCCCCAGCCACTGAGTCAATGAATTGGGGAAACAGTTGTAACGGAATTAAGAACAAGATATCAAATTAAGACATGGATGAATGACGAAGCGAATATGCACAAGATCCTTGAGCTGCTGCAACTGGTGGATTCTTGTGCTAGTGTAGTGCCGACGGCGGTGTTACTAACATTGGCACACTGACAACGAACCGTCACTTCCAAACAGGAAATTAGGAGCGGCTGCTTCAGAGGTTAAATCGGCGGGCAGACTCTGTAAAAGGGAACGAGGAATCTCAATTGGTAGAGAAGAGGGAGAGATCTACCGGAATTTGATAAACCAAGATTTGCTACTGAGGAGAGAACTTAGTTTGCGGAAGATCCAAGACCTATTCGCTGGCATCAGGAGGACCGTTTTGCAATTGTGGCAGCAACCCGCCGATTTAAGTGGATCGTATCCCTCTCTTCAGCATCCAACGGCCATTGAATCGTCGGTGCAGTCGTTGCACCAGTACGCTCGTTTCACAGGATACATCCTCATTCCTTGATAGCCATGTGGTCATGCAGAAGCAGAACCGGAACAAACATGCATTTCGCGATAAGCAAGCGGATGATCATCATATGAGTAGAGCAGCAAACCACTAGAACCATTTACGGTAGATTTTGGTGCTAGCCTTCTAGGAATGCCAAATCAGTAGGATAGCTATTTTACTCCTACTGAACAAGAACAACGAATACAAAGGCAGATGAGTTCAGGTGTGCTAACATTGCTGCCAATTGCCAACGTAAGAGGCCATGTTCGTATAAGGTGGACCACCTAAGCTACTAAAAATCTCTGAAGAACAACATGATGTGAACAAGTGAATGGAGATAGGATGGTGTACCTTGCAGAAGCCATTGGGGGTGTCTTGCACCATACAACCAGAAGGCAGCCTCCGACACTTCATATTTGCAGTGGTGGATGCCACAGCCAGACCCTGCTCCATCACCAATCCATCAATGGAAACATCAACTATAGCACATGCACCTTCACCCAACTGTTTGCAAAACCTGAGAAAGAACACCTCCCTAACAGGGACAAGAGGTGAAAGAACATGCAACTTTGCATGCATCTGTTGCAATGTTACACAAAAAACAATTAGATGCTAAAGTTAACTATAAGAAGTGCGCATGAACACTTGGGTACTGATCAACAGTTCAACACTCACAAGCAGCAATGCACCGTCTCTACTTCCTTCAACTCCAGTAGAGATCTCCTCGGCGATTGATGATTCAGCGATTACGCACGAGAACAAACCAGACCACCGTCTCTGCACCATGATATCAAACAGGCAATGTAAGTTCAGAGACATGCAAGCAATGGCAACAAGGAGTAGGCAATTGTGAGACGAGGGCAACAACCTCATCCAGTAGAACCTCCACAAGCGCAGCGCTGCTGTCACTGACTACAATGCCGGACTCCCTAGAGGCCTCTGACACAAACCCCACAGGCTTCTCCCCCATGGACGGATGTGAGAAGTTCTTCAGGTACTCTTCATAGTTGAGCGTCTCGTTGGCCAGGGAGCCAGGTAAGGGGACACATGGAATCCACAACGGCTCATCCACCTGCGCCATCTTGACAAGCTCGTCCATTGCAGTCGTTGCAAGCTCTAAGAGCACGGACCTGTCAATGCCAGCCTTGGGCAGCATGGTCGTGCCGGAGGGACTGTCCGTGAACTCGGGGATCGTGGAGCTGCCCACTGCGGTCGACGGCGGCACTGAAGCAATGCGATCCGCCGGCGAGCCTGGCACTGGTTGCGGCGCCGCGAAGGAGATGGAGCTGCCGAGGACCGCGGAGACGAGAGCGCTGAATCGGGTGAGCTCGTTCCTGAGCACCGCGTTCTGGACGCGCAGGTTCTCCTCCCCCTCCGGGCACGGCTCCTCCCCGAGCATGGCCGGGACCGAACCGCCACAGGCCAGATGGCTCATCGCCTGCCGGAGGTACAGGTTGTCGGCGCGCAGCTTGTCGTTCTCCTGCCTCAGCTGCTCGTTCTCGCTCACCACGGACTCCCTCTTGCGGGATCAAATAAAGCAGCAGCCGTGTCAAGAAGTGCACCGGATGCACAGACGGAGGAGGAAAGGAGACGGCGTTGGAGCGGTGGATTGGATTCGGTTACCTTGGTCTGCGTGCGGCGGTTCTGGAACCAGAACTTGACCTGAGCCGGCCGGAGGCGGAGCCTGTTGCCCAGCGCCACCCGCTGCCTGTCGTCCGGGTGGGGGCATCGGTCGAAGAACCTGCGCATCAGCCGCATGCATGCGTGAGATCAAACAAGAATTTTGTTTCATGATGGGATGGGATGGGATGGGATGGGGACGCGCGCGTACGCTTGGAGCTCCTGGATCTGTGGCGGGGTGTGGCGCCCGTAGGGGCCCCTCTTGCGCTTGCGGTGGTTGTGGCCGAGCTCCGGCGCGACCTCGTCCTCGTCCTCGGCGCCGCCGCCGAAATCGCAGCCTTGCAGGTGGTCTATCCCCGAGCGGCTCCTCCCGTTGTTCGCCTCCGACGCGCTCCTGCTTTCCTTGACGCAGCCGGGCACCGGAACCATGACGATCCCGCCGCCGGCCTGCAGTGAAGCACGGCGTTCACGATCAAGAAAAGACGCCAGCAAGTGCACGTGGAGGAAGAAGAAGACGGGGCGGCGTACCGGCGCGGGGGAGGAAGGCGGCGAGGAGGCGAGGGCGCAGGAGCCGGCGGCGGAGTAGGGGTCGTCGAACTCCTCCTCCATGCCGGGCGCGGCAGGGCTGCCGCCGCCTTGGTCGTCGTCGAAGAAACCCCAAAAGGCCGTTCTCTTTTCGCTCGGCATGGTGGGAGGCGAGAGGCGAGCGGCCAAGGCGAGGCAGGGAGGAAAGCCTGTGCGGCAGGCGGCGCGACGCTGCGTGGAAGAAGCTGTGTGTCAGCCGCCAGGCTCTCCCTCCCTGTTTTCTTTCAACCACCGCTGTCCACGGTGACGCACCGGTAAAAAAAAAAGGACCTGGAAAGAGAGAGCGAGGAGCTTGACCTGTAAAAAACCACCGCTCCCTCCAGTAGTGGGCCGGAAGCTTGGCCGCGAAGACAAAACTGGCGACGGGAGATGAGGGACTGGCCGATGACTGATCGGCGTGCGAGCTTGTGGACGGACGGGCGGCGGGGCGGTCAAGGCGGGTCGGGGTTTTGTTGGCTTGTGGGGGTTCTCTCTCTCTCTTGCAGACATGGTTCTCCTCCCTGCGGGCTGCGGCTGAGGTTGAGGGTGAGGATCGTATCCACCTTTCTGCCCTTGTCTGTCTGTCCCCTCGTTCTTTTCCCGCACGGAGAGGGAGGTGAGCGCGCCGCGCGGCGTGGGACCCTGCCTGTGCCTGCCGGCCGGCTGGCTGCCGCGGTGAGGTCAAAAGCGAGGCGAGCTCTGACGGTGGCTGCGAGCGGCTGTAACAAAAACAAACGACCGTCGAGGGATGCGTCATCCATGGCGGTCGGTCGACTGGGAGGGAGAAGGAAGGAGTAAACTAGGCAGGACGCTCTACAGTACGCGGGCGTGACTGACCCGCACGACGCTACTGTGGAGCAGTACTGGCCGTAGGGGCGCGTGCAGCGGACGGGATGAGCTCCTCGGGTCCCGTAGTAGTAGGTGAGTAGGTGCGACCGGGTGGGGGTGGAACCGAGGTGGTGCATGGCGATGGAGCTGGGAGGGAGGACGTGACACGGGCGACGGGGCTGACCCGTCGGATCAGCCGGCGTGACGTGCTCCTGTCTCACTCACGCACGTCTCTCATGCCTGATGGATTTGATGGGATGCTCAAGCCCAAAATCACTTCTTTGTTCTTGTGGTAAATCGCCTTTATCAAAGGCTTTATGGACATCTTTTTCAAATTTAACCCAAATTTGAATCTTAAACAAAAATGAACCTAAAATCTTACCTCTTTTTATGGCGCCCGGACATTAGGTGTGAGATGTCACAACACATCATAATGCTTTGGTCAAAGGCGTCGTGGATCGAGACATGTCATCCATATCGGGACCCACCTGAATAGCATGACGGCTAAAATCATGGTTTTGACCTTTCTTGTAAAGAATTCAAAGTTTGACCCTATTTTAAAAATAATTCTGAATCTGACTTTTTTCTATTGTTGTTATCTTTGACGGTAGGTCAAAACGAGGTACCATCACGGTACTTGGCGGTAGGTTATTTATCTACGTGGCATGTTTAAACGGAATTAGCAAAGGCTACTGTCACAGATTTTGGCGATAGGTTCTGCAGGGTATAAAACACTTGCGTTGTCTCTTTTGAGATATTAGTTTTGTAGGTGCATTGGTTGGCCTGTGCAAAGGTTTCCATGACGTCTTATGTTCAAGACTTTGTAGAGGCATATTTTTTGCTTTATTTTCTTTTTAGTCAACTACTTAGTAATTTTTGCTTTATTTTCTTTTTAGTCAACTGGTATTAGTAAACATGCACGTGTAACGCACGTCTTAAACAAAGCAGCCTATTTAATTCATGTGAGTATTGAATTCTTTATTCATATTCTAGAAATTTTGAGAAAAAGAATATGTGTGTTGCTTGATGATCTCGCCTGGGTCAAGTTTAATACAAACCCGATCAACTATCTTTTGATGATGGGTGTGTCTACGCCTTAGTCGACTGAGACTTTGCCAAAGTCTCGGTCGAGCTAACGTCATCAAAAAAGAATAGGCGGCTATCCAGTGCTTGTTTGTTTGTCGTTTTGGGTTGGGCTTCTTCCGTTCACTGTTTGTACCGCCCAGGGCATGTTATAGAAAGACAAACAACTGCTTGCTTATCTGTTCGCTGCTTGCTTCTACATGTACGGTTTACTGGACACATGAACGTACCAAAACCCAAAGTCTACAAAATTTGTCTTCATACATCCAATACATTGTACATTCAAAAACATTATGGAGTTCAGTCAGTATATATTTGCGTAGAATAGAGCAAAAAGGAACGAAAAATAGATAAAAAATATTTTGGAGACTTATAAACACATTTTTATAAGTTGACAAGGATGTGAGAATGCAACCGGGGCATTTCGGAAAAAATAAATCCTAATTGCGGTTGGTATAACCGGGTTGCAGTTGCGACCTTGTTGAGAGGAATGCAACCGGGACATCCGAAAAAAACAATCCTAGTTGCGGTTGGTAAATTCGGGTTGCACTTGCGACCTTGTTGTGAGGAATGCAACCGGGACATTCTAAAAGAAAAAAATCCTAGTTGCGGTTGGTATAACCGGGTTGCAGCTGCGACCTCGTTGTGAGGAGTGCAACCGGGACATCCAGAAAAAAGAATCCTAGTTGCGATTGGTATATTCGGGTTACAGTTGCGATCTCGTTGTGAGGAATGCAACCGGGACATTCCGGAAAAAAATCCTAGTTGAGTTTGGTGTTCCCGGGTTGCAGTTGCGACCTCGTTATGAGGAATGCAACTGGGACATTCCGGAAAAAAAATTCCTAGTTGCGTTTGCTATATTCGGGTTGCAGTTGTGACCTCGTTGTGAGGAAGGCAACCGGGATATTTCCGAAAAAAAGTCCCAGTTGCGTTTGGCATATCCAGATTGCAGTTGCGCTCTCGTTGTGAGGAATTCAACCGGGAAATTTCGGAAAAAAATCATAGTTGCGTTTGGTGTATCCGGGTTGTAGTTGCGACCTCGTTGTGAGGAATGCAACTGAAAATTTTTGGGAAAAAACCCTAGTTGCGCTTGGTATATCTGGGTTGCAGTTGCAACCTCGTTGTGAGGAATGCAACTAGGACATTCTGAAAAAAAATCCTAGTTGTGTTTGGTATATCCGGGTTGCAGTTGCGACCTCGCTGTGAGGAATGCAAGGAGGACATTCCGCGAAAAAATCCCCGTTGCGTTTGGTATATCTGGGTTGCAGTTGCACCCTCGTTGTGAGGAATGCAACTGGGACATTTCGGAAAAAAAAACACAGTCGTGCTTGGTATATCCGGGTTGCAGTTGCAACCTCGCTGCGAGGATTGCAATGAGGACATTCCAGAAGAAAAAAAAATCTAGTTGCGGTTGGTGTATACGGGTTGCAGTTGCGACCTCGTTGTAAGGAATGCAACTGGAACATGTTTGGTATTACAATTTTTTTAAATAAGATTAATTTTATTTGTAAAACTAAAATTTAAAAATCTCTGACGAGCGAGTTGATAGAACTAGTTGTTCACACATTATTATAAAAAGATGTAAAAATGAGAAAAATTAGAAAACAATAAAAAAAACTTGTATTGTTTTCTATCCAATGTCACTAAGCATGAACACACAAAAAAACAAATGGGCAAGCATGTGACTAGATAAACGTGATTTGTTTAAAGTAGCCAGCGCTTCTGTTAACAAAAAAAAAGAAATGATGTTACTGATGCAACGGCCCGTCCTGTCCGTTAAAAAAAACATGGGCGAGACAAAAAAGAAGGAAGCGCTGGTCGCCTCTTACGTACTGGGCCGCGGTCAATAAGAGAGAAAAATGGTCTGGTCGCCTCTTGCTGGGCCGGTGACAAGAAAAGTTTGCTCTGCGCGAATCTAAACGCACGGCCAGATCGAACGGCTCATCAGTCGACTAAGACTGAGTTTTAGTAAAACCGTTTGATGATATCACTTGAAGTTTAAGAGGACCAAAAAGAAATGACAATAGTTTACTAAAGATTTCAGGACATCAAATTTCTTATCTGAACTTTAAAGGATTTATCATAGGTATGTATCTAATGAAACATGTCTGTTTTTTAGGGGAATTGAACATGTTTGTTATGATATACTTAGGAATACTTGTCTTGGAACAACTAAATCATTAGCCGCACAAAAAAAGGAAACAACTAAATCAATTCCCTATTTCGTGTTCACAAGTTGAATTTTTGAGCTCTACTACAACGTCATCCGTAGGAATCACATCAACCTATAAGAGTTCGCATGTAGTCAGGATCATTGTGCCCCCATCCAGTGGCAGATCCATCATTGGGGCGAGCAGAGGCGGCCGCCCCGGGTCGCCGCCGGTGGAGGGTCGACCCCCACCTACCTATCAGCAGCTGGCATGAGCCAGAACGCATCGGCGGCGGCAGTTTGAGCGGTGGCGGATGGTATTTCTCTGTTTCCTGCGTGAGGCCGTGAGGGAGAAAGAGAGATTTGGTGGGCTGGCGGACTGGGCCTACGGCCTACAGGGCCGAAATACCCTAGCACTGCCGCCTAGTGAATCCGGGGAGCAACTAATTAGCGGGTACCCTCCCGCACGCCTCTGCAGAGGACACTTTTCGCGCGCTCCGGTGTCGCCTCGTGGCATGTTTTGGACGCACACCGCGCAGTCACAGCGTAGGTCAGATCCAGTCACAGTTTTCCGCGCAGTCACAGTCCTGCCACAGCCCCACAGCCACAGTTTTTTCAGTCAAAGTCACAGTTTTTTCAGCCACGACTCCTTGCCACAGCCCAGTTTTTTCAGCCACAGGTCCGCGCGCAGCCACAGTTGTTGTTCGCGCGGAACACAATAAAAACGCAACACGTGTCGGATCCAGAGAACGTTAAAAGTGACCTCTGCGGAGACGCGCGGGAGAATACCCGCTGCTAATTAGTGATTACGGAATCGGTAAGAAAAATTTCACTCGTTCCCCAGTTCCCCTGCGACCTAGGCTACACTCCAGTGGAACCTTTCCTTCAACTTCTCAGAAGGAAAGAGCAGCGTTCCCATTGCGCTGCGCTTGAATACTTCCATGAGATTCTTCAGATTCCTCGGTATGATCCACACCGTCAGAAGGCTCAAGTGCTAAAATGTTTGCATTAATAACTTGTCCAATTGTATTAAACCTTCAGGTCCTCAGCAATTTCTTTGCTACAAAAAATACGGCAGCTAGCCGTCCTAGCGCACTCTTTGTGCAAGTACTCCATTATATGGCCATATCAAAATATACATTTTTTATCACACTTGTGCTAATACATTTATAATTTTATAGGTCTCATTTCGAAATTAGAATTATGAAATCATATTGTGGCATAGGCGAGCGTTCCAAGCGACAATGATCTATGTTAGCAGTTTACTTGTTTGTAAGATCTTTTTTATTTTATTGTTGTTGAGTACTCTGAGTTTTGGTTGAATAGAGTTGCATTTGTACCGAAATAATTTAGATTTTAAATGTGCGCCCCAGCTAACTTGAATTCTTGGGTCCGCCACTGCCCCCATCCTCAGTCTCCCTCATCTCTTTTTTTTAGGAGAAGTTTCCCCTAATTTCATGTAGTGCAATATTCATGAACAGAAATGAAGGGAGACTGTATCACCCCCAAGTGCTATGGTTATGCTTAGATTGGGTAAACAGAATACAAGGATAGTTTGGATGTAAAAAATATCCAGCAAGGCCCTGAATAATCATATTGTGACATCTATACTTTATATGCAAATAGAAGATAGCATTAGATATTTGCCCCCTTTGGCATTTGTACCTGGAGTTATTTATGCTAGAGTAAAAATGGCAACTAACATTTTGGATCATAATATCACTGAAATTAGCATAAGTTTCCATGCAAAAGATCACAAAAAATGTGCACAGAATATATATGTCCTCTGAATATTAGAATGAACAACAAAAGCTTATGAATTACATGGACAATCCTATGATTCTCCCAAAATAGTGTCTGATAATTTTACACCACCACAAGAATCATTCCCTTCCATGTGTGTTCTCTGCCTTTTTCCTGACACCGTCTCAGAGCAGAGCAATCATAGATAGCAGAACACTACGATCCTATTAAACCTCAACATGACATTGCTTGTTCTTCTTGAGCTGTGATAGCTTATGAAACCAGGCCTCCCCTCTCCGATCCGCCACTTTCTTGAGTGTGTCTTGGATCCCTGACATCATTCCTTTCAGACCACAGAAATAGATGTGTGCATGCACCCCCATCCAGAAGCTTGAAAATCTCATCGCTGCATTCTTCGATCTTGTTCTGGACGTACATCTTGCCACCACTCTTGTTCTTATGCTCCCTACTTAGTGCTTTGTCAAACTACAGATTCAACATAGTCAATTATATTTTACTCAAATAGTTTATTTAAGTGGTGGCACACCCAAAATCAGTAATGCTCTACATGATGGAGGCATCAAAGTCAATAACAAAATGTCGTTCGGGGCATGTGTAAAGATAATGACAGAAACATGCCATGAAGGTGCAAGTGACTGTCATCGCCCAAGCACGAGTGGTAACAGGCAGAAAGCCTGCAAGTTGGCAATCATCGATAACTTATTATGGCATTAGAGTGCATAGACAAGTAATGAGTCCCAGTGTAAAACGACATTGACACCTACCAGCTGGCAGATATCGACATATAACTTGTGGGCAGAAGTTCAGTCGGCTGGTCCCACCGCTGCCTGTGACCGGTGCATCCCCGGCGGCGATGAATCCGCCACCACCCAGGCCCCGCCGGAGCCCGCTCGCTGGCGAGCACCTTCTCTTCCCCTCTTCTCCTCCCCCGAGGATGCTGCTTCCCGTGACTGGCTCATCCCAACGATGCATCACGCGATAGAGTCATCGGCACGATTCAGATGGCTCCACGTCGGTGCGAGGAAGCGCGAGGGGGCGTCGCGAGGGGAGGCGGCGGAGCAGGGAGATCGTGAATTCGTGGTCCAAATCACGCGAGGCAGTTTTATCTTCCTACGCGGATTTCACAGTGTGGGAATTTTTGTTTGCTTGGTAGAGTTTCGTCCGTCAATAGTAATCGCTAAGTGTACCCTGGGGTCAAATCACATCAGTTTAGGCCGTTGGATCTCATTAGGTGGGATAAATCTGTGTTACTCCTTAACCTGGTGCAATTAATGGGGCGGCAATAGGAAAGAAAATGTTGGCTCTTTTAATAGTAGTATAGAAGTATAAAAAAAACAATTTGTCTAATTAGTAATAGATATTATCTACAAATCTTTCCTTAATCCCTAAAATATATAAACATATATGGTGTTGATGGTAAAATGAGATATTCTTGAGTGTAGTTAAAGGGTGTATATTTTGGTTGAAAAAAAGGGAGTAATAGATATTCATGTAAATACACAATCTAATGGCTAGTTTCTTACACAATATCGATATAGATATTGATGTAATAGCAAGTTTTTTTTTCCTTTTTTTAGTCAACTAAAAAAAATATCTTGTCTAATTAATAATAGATGTGGATTATTGTTTAAACTAGATGATACCCCGCGCTTTGCTGCGGGAATTAGTCGCCTATATTTCAATGAAATTTAATTATGTAAAATTTAAATATTTAGATTAGTAGCAAATGAAGCAAAAAATTAAAACACATATAACTTATTATATTTAATTATGTTTAGTTATATTTTTTGAATATAAATATAGTAAAAAATAAAAATATGTTTCCATGCATGGTTGAATGTGGTGGTGGGTCTAGTCTCATGCATAGTTGCATGGTTGCATGAAAATAATGTTGAATAGAGATAGTGGAGACATCTCCATCATTGGCTAAGGCTAAAGCAATAGAAAGCAATAATATCAGTTATAGATGTGCATAGAAAAATAAAATATGAGATAACTCATAATTTATTTTTTATATAAAAAAGTTTCTTATAAATTGTGAGGCTAAGTGCATAAAAAGTTATTATTTATTTAGGTTGCATGTGCATGCAATTAATGAAAGCATGTACATGCATAGTTAGTGGATTTTTTTGCATGGTGGACCTACTTGATGATGTGGATAGCTTGCATGTCAAGATAGATAGGTTGAGATAACTCATAATTTATTTTTTTATATAAAAAAGTTTCTTATAAATTGTGAGGCTAAGTGCATAAAAAGTTATTATTTATTTAGGTTGCATGTGCATGCAATTAATGGAAGCATGTAAATGCATAGTTAGTGAATTTTTTTGCATGGTGGACCTACTTGATGATGTGGATAGCTTGCATGTCAACCGCCAACCACTGCACCTCGATAACCACTATGTGACATTAGATAACGGAATTGTTTTATACCCTGCAGAACCTACCGCCAAAATATGTGGCTGTAAACTTTCCTAATCTATAACAACATCTTCAATGGTTGTAAGATAGGTGTTGATAATATTGCCACCTAGGATATATAGATGATGTGGCATGTAATAAATGAGGTGAGAAAGCAAAGTTGTATGTAGATTAACCAACACCTCTTGCACAAGCTCCAAAGTAGAATAGAGAGCAATCACATTAATTTCTCTTCCTTTATTGGATGGCTTACATACAACCCATTGGAGTATTTGTATGTTAACTTGTTGATAGATGACATGGACATTTTACCAACACAACTTACATACAACATATTGGAGATGCCCTAATACCTAAATAGTTTATCCCCACTAACCTTTCTATCTTGACATGCAAGCTATCCACATCATCAAGTAGGTCCACCATGTAAAAATTAATTTCCACCAACTCTTCATGCACATGCTCCCATTAATTCTCCATGCATCACAAATAAATATTTATAAAAATTATGCACTTAGCTCCATGATTTATAAATGATTTCTTTATAGAAAATCAAATTATAAGTTACCCCGCATGTCATTTTTCTATTCGACAAATTTTCTATGAATGCACATTTGTAGTTGCTATCAGTGTTTTAGGTTTAGTCAAGGGTGGAGATGTTTCCATTATCTCTACTCAACTTCTTTTCGTCTCTTATCATCTCACCGATATATTATCAAGGTAATTAATTAACAAAGCAAAAAATCACACATATTTTTTGATTTTCATCAAATTATCTTAGATTTGTACTCTAAACAATATATTAAAAATATATAATCAAATTATAATATGTTTCATAATTTTTCTCGTGTTCTAAAACATTACAGTATTTGTTAATAGTTCCTGCAGCACCGCGCGGGGTATCATCTAGTTCTATTAAGACATGCCACCTAGATCAATAACTTACCGTCAAATACCGTGACGGTACCTCGTTTTAACCTACCGTAAAAAATAACAGCAATAGAAAAAAGGTCAGATCTAAAATTATTTTCAAAATTGGGTCAAACTTCAAATTTCTTTGCAAAAAAGATCAAAACTGTGATTTTAGCCTCTCGTGGCAAACCTTTTGCCCTTGTCTGGCTCGTTCGTCTCTCTGTCCCCTTGTTCTTTTTCCGCACGGAGAAGGAGGGCGCAGCGTGGACCATGTCGGCCGGCTGCCGCGGTGAGGAGGAAGACCGAGGTGGTGCAGCCGTGGGACCTTTTTACTGTTCTGACCCATTTTCTAATTTTTAACACAATTTGACCCCGTTTCAAATTTATAACACGATCTAACCCCTTTTAGACACGTCAATCATCGTGGCGTGTCTACTCAACATAGAAGACTCGAACCCGATACCTCTCGATAACCGTGCGTGCCTCTGACCAACGCGCTAGGAGACATTTGTTATCCATAGAGTCTCACATCCCTATATATACCTTCAAAGCTAACGGGCTGCAAGCCCATTTATACATTTTTTAAACGCACAAATATATATATATATATATACATAAATTATAAATATATATATATATATCATTACTATTAAAAGGGAATCTGCGGTCGTCGTCGTGATGGTTCAACCTCAGCATCGTCACCCTATTGGTCTGTTACACACGTTTTGCAATAAGACCCTTACTCTTTCTAGATAACAACCCGCAATCCTGCTACCACAACGAACCAGATCATTAAAAAAACATCTGTTTGTTTCCCCCTAACCCCGTCCCTGGGTCCCACTAGCCGTCATCGACCATGCACCCCGCACCCTCTCCCGACTCTGTCGTGCCATCCCACTTAAACTGTCGCCGACCACGCGCCCCGCGCGCTCTCCCGGCTCCGTCCCGGGCAACGAGCACCCTCCCCGTCCATGCGCCCTGAACCTCTGGCTCTGCCCCGGTGACGTGCAGTGTCCCCGGCCACGCCCTCCTGCACCTCCTCTCTGCCCCGTCACCACGAGGCGCGCCATCAACCCGGTCTTCCTGCGCATCACCGACGCTTCACAGCAAAATCGACACTTTTGACCTTTATGCGAAACAAATTCACAATCTGAACCTAGTTGCAAACTATTTCACAGAACTAACCCTTTTCTGTAGTGCCCAACCACCAGGCGCTAAGCCCATACATCTAGCGCCCGTAGCTGAGGCGCTAAGCCCCTGCCAGCGTGTCAACGTGGACCCCCACATGGCCCCACCCCGGAAGTCTAGCGCCTAACCAACAGGCGCTATACATACATGCTTAGCGCCTCCCCATTAGGCGCTAGATTAGGCAACCACTTAAAGGCCGAAGCCACGCCCGAGCAGCCCACACAACACACACACACACACACACACACACACAGACACACACACACACACACACACACACACACACAGGGGCTGCCCTGTGTGATGATGTTCTAGTCCCCCTCTCAAATCTTCCCCATTTGGAGGTTCTGACCGTGGATTTCTTCCTCAAATCATCTCCTAAGGTATTCTCCTCCGATCCCTAAATTTTCATCCATTAGATCCATGCCATTTATTCTTCATTAGCATTTTTTGGTGAACCCTAGATTGAAATGGATTTTCAATCTTTGTAGTTGCAATGGCATTATTGTTAAATGTATAGCATTAGCATTGTTGTAGTAGTATTTGAGAACAAATTAGGATTGCTAGGATTAGTGAAACCCTAAATTCCATTGGATTTATATTTGTTATTAGATTATGTGTTTTCTTTAGAATATATTTTGTGTGAAGAATTGGCAAGATTGATATGAAGCAATGGCATTGATATGATTGATATTATAGAATGAATTGGCAAAGGTTGTCGGCAAGCTCGTGCTCGTCTGACGATGATGATTATGTGACAAGTCAAGTTAGCGAGGTTAACATGTTCTCTATGAGTGTCATTTTGAGGGTTATGGTTGTAGGGTAAATGGGTATTGATTTCATTTACCTTATTTATAGCTATCAACCATGGAGTGCACGGAATGGAGCGACTTGGCTTTGAATCAATCTTGTATGTGTGAGCACGGACCCCCTTGTGAAAGATTTGTGGCATTTCAATCGATTGATACCGGAAGGAGGTTTTTAGCTTGTGCAAAAAAAGGTTAGCAATATTGTTGTCGTCGATATGTAACGGCAGATGCCATGGGGATGGCTAAAGAGGGGGACAAACCGAGGTTATTGTCGCTGGTACCGGAAGCGAGAATGGGAACACACAGTGAGACACCACGATGTAGCCAGGTTCGGGGCTCTCCGTAGAGATAACACCCCTAGTCCTGCCGAGCTAGCTATATGCAATAACTCTGGCTACAATGAATGCTCCTTGAGCTGTTTGAGAGGAAGAAGAAGAGGGCCTCTGGTCTCTACTCTCTCCTTGCTCTCTCTGGTGGGTGAGATTGTAATAACTGCTCCGTCGTCCCCCACGCAGGAGGGGTACCTGGAGCTCTTATAGGCCGAGCCCGGGGTACAAAAGTAAATACACAAGAGGAAGGGCCCAGCTGTCTGTCTGAGATCAGCTAGAGACCTAACATCGTGCTTCTCCGGATGACCCGGTGTAGACTTGCGGCTTGCCATACTGCTATCCCGTAGACCTCGGTAGTGAACAGTGAAGCTAGATACTTAGGCATGTCGGCCTGTCCGCGTGATCGGCGCTGGAGGAGACCGCACGCCTCTGACAGTCCCGATCTTCAGGGATTGCGCATTGAATGCTCTTGTACCTGTTGGATATATGCTCTAGAGGCAAATAATATATGATTATTCCAATATATCTAAGCAAGTTCATAACCAGTTTCATACCGTGCTAGAACTGTGTCAGTGAAACAATGATGCAGGTGTGGTATAGAAACCCCCAGAGTTCCTAGTTAGCCTCTACATCGATAACTAGTTCATGGTCAACAAGATGGTCGTGGTTTCGCGATCATGGAAAATTAAGTCTTTTGACTATGAGGTCACCTCACTGGTTAAGTGACGTGATGAACATTACCCAAAGTAAGCATTACAGCATGATCAAATCTTATGAAGGTTCAGTGTTGTAATTACAGAACGTGGTAGACCGTTCCTTTGACCGTGAGTACGTGCATAATTACTATCTTCCCGGATGCTTTGACTTACATCCCACCACCTGACTGAAATATGCGGGTCATAACGGTTGTATCTTAGGTATTCTGTGGAGATATGTTGAGGAGTATTGTTACAAGAGCGGGATTTGTCAATCCATATAATGGATAGATACTCGGGGCCCACTCGGTGAGATTCCATCCATAAAGCTGCAGCGTGTGACTAGGTCACGGGGATGAATATCACGGGAACGAGTGAATGAGGATTAGTTCGGAACGAGGTTGAACCAGACATAGGATGTCATTGATCGAATCTCGGAACAATCCAGTATCGCTGACAAAGGGAATGCTATACGGCGTAAGGCCCAATCGGTGTTTGATATCCGGAATGCACAGGGGTCATTATGGGCATCCAGGTCCCGCTGATGATCATTGACCATAGCCTCTGCTCGGTCATGACTGGAGTGTTCTCGGACCGTAGGGTAACACACTTAAGGGCTCGATGAAATCGGAGACCTTTTCGGAACCATCGGAGTAACCAGAGAATAAAGGAAACAATATCGGAGAAGTACCGTGTTGAACCGGAACAAGTTCGGAGTGAACCGGAAGGTGTTCCGGAGCACCGGGAGATGGAATATTATGTTTTAGTTATTAATTAATTGAATTAATAATTAAAATCATTTTATTTCTAATTAATATGTGCAATGGGCCTTAGTGGAGAAAAAGGCCCATTAGGGGAAATAAAAGGGAAAAAGAAAAAGAAAAAAAGAGGGGGAGGCGCCATGGGCCCTAGGGCCCATGAGGGGTGCGCCCCCTCCCCCCCTTTGGCCGGCCACCTCCCCTTAGCAAAGGGACTTTAGTCCCACATTGCTAAGGGAGAGGGGTTGACTCCCTCCCCTCTGCCTATATATAGATGGGCAGGGTGCACGTATTTAATAGACATAAATTCGTGAGAAAATAAATATTACTCCGAATTGAGATCGGTTTTCTCCGGTCTTCTCCCCTCCCTTGTCTCTTTCACGGTGGGCTCCCTAGTGTGAGCCTATAGTGGAATTGAGGCTTCTCTGCTAGAATCGGAGGTCGTCGTGCTGCCGAAGCTCCGTCCGGAGGTCTGCTTCCGCCACCTCCGCTGGATCGAAGAACGGAGGTCGTCATCGAGTCTCGTATGTGTGCGAGTACTACGAGGTGCTACACGTGTGGCACTACACCCATCCGGGTGCTCAACACAGCCAGGGGGCTGTGAAACTTGATCGGCTACATCAACCACGTTTGCGGGAACGTTTCCCGCGCAACGGACTACACCCCGAGGTATGTTATTTCCGCAATCTTTTCCGTTACGGTAATACGGCTAGCTAGATCTTGGGTTATGGGAATGCTAGTTAGAAAAAATTGTGTTTTCTGCTGCGAACTCCAACAGCGGTATCATGAGCTAGGTCTATGCTTAGTATTACTGTACGGATAGAACACATCGGGGATGTGGGCGTTGATTGTATGATTGTTACCCTCCCACGTGTACTTGTTCACATCTGCGGCATTGTTTGATGAAGCGGTCCCCGACCGACCTTACGCGTACGCTTACGCGAGACTGGTTCCACGCTTGACATGCGGCTTGTACCGTATAAAGTGGCTGGGGGGGGGTGTCTGTCTCTCTACTTTAGCGGATGTGGCATTTGCAACGGAGGGCCCCGTGCGGGGTGTAATAGAGACAATCGTATGGTTGACGTTGTGGTTGACTCGTAGGTTAAAACCTGTTTAACTATGAAAGCCCTAGCAGCCACGTAAAACTTGCAATATACAACTAGACCGTCTAAACCTTGTATTGCTAAGTGGGGTCTATCATTCGTTTGTTTGTGATGTAGTGATAGCTTTGCTATGTGTTACTAGTAAGTAGTAATCGTCATCATAAAACAAACTAAAATGGAGACACTGTAGACTTAGTGTTGCCATAGCTCAGACATCTTAAAACTTGCTAGTATAGGATACACGGCGGTAGCATGTGATAAGATGATCCCTTAACAAAGCCAAACACAAGTATTCTACCGAAGTGTGCACCGCCTGGAAGGTTCTCCCATATGGCTTGATGCTCCGTACATACCGGAGTTGTCCTACATATTAAATGGAGTTCGCAGGAGGTTGGGTTCGGCAAGCCTGGCATATGCAGATATGGCCTTGCTGAGCAGCATATAACATGGAGGTTAATTTGGCGAGCCTAGCATATGCAGATATGGCCTCGGAATACTAGAGATCGAAAGATCAAGCATGAGTCACAGTACATATAAGATAATGTGATCGCACAAGTTGTTGTCTACCTTTGAAACTGACCCGTCGGCCATGTGATATTCGAGGTCGGGCAGTGAATCTGGATCATGTAATCACTAAAACTTCCTAGGGATGAAATGTTTTAGTGCGAGCTCATTTATAATATGATTATATGAACTCATTGTTGTGAACTAGTCTTAATTGTGTTCCTTGCAATTATGTTTGTAGAAAATGAATGCACTAGAGCAACGTGAACTATCTTTCTTCATGGAAGGTGAAAGACTTAGAGAAAATGGGTCAAACTTTGCTGATTGGTACTCACGCCTTAGGACGTCGCTCAAGAGATCAGACATCTTGTTTACAATAGAAGTGCATGTGGAAGAACATCCGGACGATCATGTTGGCGATCAAGAGATACTTGATCATTATGCTCGCCGACAGAAATGCTCCGTAGTCAGGAATGTCATGATCTTCAGCATGTCAGAGGTTTTGGGCATACAGTTTCAGGACACTGGCTCATATGGCATGATGGACACGCTAAAGACAATGTTCGTACGTGAGTTTAGAATTTCCAGATTTGAGTTAGAAAGCAAGTTTCTATCTACAAAGATGGAAGAACACACAAGCCTTGGTGATCACTTGGGCAGAATGCATGAGATGTACCTGACCCTGGTGGAGGACTATGAATATTGGACAATGAACGAAAGCACCACGGAAGAGTTTGCAATAAACACGTTATTGCACTCACTCCCTCCGAGTTATGGTGATTATGTTCATAGCTATGTCGGAAGAGGAGCTAATATGAGTCTCCAGAACTTCATGACTGATCTCTTGGCCGCGGAAATTGCTCCTATCGAGGATGCAGAAGTCGTGGATGGAGAAGGTATATACTTGATATACTTTATAAATGTGTACTCCCTTATACAACATTTGCAGTAAATGAGTATCTGATACTTATTCTGTTTTATGAAAACAGGACCTGCCGTTGCATGGACGGGAAGAGGTGAAATCAAGGATTGATGGGTATCAAGTCAGTTGATGGCCAGCATGGATTCCACCGAGACATCTATCATAAGAGATACTTAGAGTATTAGATAAATCTTATGCAATCATTATAGTATGAACACTTAGTTGTGTGTCTTGCATCTCGCGAGACAAAGTTATTCATGTAATGAGACAAGTCAGTTGTTCCATCTTTATGAATAAAAGTGTGCTTATACTTTGATTACGTCTTGATTTATGATATGATAGAAAGCATTTATAATACTACTATTATTGTCAAGAAATATTCAATGTTTAATGATAAAGTTGTCTTGATTATAACAAGTCAAAGATTTGAATGCATGAGGTGACTTCATAACTGATGAATTCATTAAATGTATGATCTATTAACTTGTGAGTTCATTATCAAATGAAAATCATAACTTGATTGCATGAGATGGATTAGATACACGATCTATGAACCTCTGCAATAAATATAACCATGACAAGGTTCTAGCAAGTAGAACTTGTGCCAATCATTATACATAAAGGATGTACTATTGGCACGTGAGTTATCATTAAAGACTTCATATGATTAATTGAAAGTTGTATTCAATTGAGATCATAAAACTGAGATTCAGGAATCACAGTGAGAAGTGAGAATACAAGGATACATATCACTACGCTACGATCCGAAGTGATAAGTATTGATATTGACATAATGGGAGACTTGTGGAAGTTGTACCACAAACTACGATGGAAGTTGGAAGTACTAGACTACTTAAACCATTCGTAGTCATACTAAACCGTAGTATGGTCTAAACGTTCTTTCCCCTAGCACTATAGTTATTGTCGAATAAGGTTGTTTAATTCATTAAGTTAAAACACCCACTTCATGAATAGGAAACCATCCTGAATCTAACGAGACATGATAGCTCCATAACTGATGGTGTTATAAGGTTTCTTAAAAGAAAGAATTTCTTTGTAATAAAACTACGAGCAATTGAAATTACATATTCTCCCAGAATAGCAAAATTTGTGTTGCTTAATTGGTAATACGAGAAAAGTCTCTCGACACGGATCCAATGGGAGATAATGGAAACTTTGACCGGGGTATTGGACCTTGCCTTCAGAATATCAGAGTATTGCAACGGAAGCATGTTCCGCTGTAATGACGCTATATAAGGAAGGATATGCCAAAGATGATTGATCTTGGTATATGAGTTGAAACCATTGTTGAATTTAGAAGGTTGTCATGAATACGTTCTGTACAGAACAATAATCATGAGTCTTCTTAATAAAACAATAAAGAATAACATTGCTTGAGACACAAAGGAAGGATGGTAGCCTAGAACACGAGGAGAAATGAAATAATATTGAGTTACATATAGGATGGCTCACGTCCCGTGAAATAAATCGGTTATTTCATATTCTCGACAAACTGGAGAGTTATTGAGAATAATGTAATGGGCATAAGGCATTATTTGGTTATGGCCAAAGTTCAATGGTGATTGACTACGGAAACATAGGAATGCTTTAATCAATAAAATATTTCATTTACACTACGATGGACCATAGCCTGAAATTGCATCTCAGTCAAATTTGGGATTTGAAAGAGAATTGCAATGGGCATGACGAAGGTTACTTCGTTAAAAGGATGGACTATAGTACCTCAAGACAGGAACCCTCAACCTTGATTTGATCAAATGATTTTGTGATGACCAAAATATTGAGTGGGTCTGCAGTTTCATGAAACTGAGTGGGAGCTTTGAAGACTTCCCGGAAACTTGGAATGCATAGGGCATTTTCTGAGTGGGAGCTTTGGAAGCTTTGTCATTATATGAGACATAGTGAACAATAAAATGACTTGATGAAAGCTGAACCACAAATATATGAGTATGTGATGGATATATTTGAGTGGGAGCATGATCATTGTCTCAAACATATATGCATTGATATGTGTGAAGAATGATCTCATATGTATATATATGGATATGCATTGATTGTGTATATAGAGAATCGTCTTATATACATATGTGCATTATGATATATATAGAGCATAAGGCAAATAAAATACAAGATTGCAAGAATCTTCTTTTATGAGAAATACCAACACATTACACGTTGAAATCTATATGAGTAGATTAAGATACGGATAATGAAACAAAGTGAAGGTTGGAATAATCTTCTAGACAAGAAACAAGTTCTTGTGGCTAGAAATTATATAATGGATGAAATCCAAATATCACAAGCAATATCTTGATGGAAGAATAGAGATGCACCATGTACTGGACATGTGATCTTATATGTTCTTGACATATGATTCTACCATATAACATGCATTGTGAATCCAACAACAAAATGACTCGAAAGTTCTTGGAAGAAGAACAGATTCCGATGTGCTTTAGGAGTAAAACACAGAATTTGAATAAAGTCCATGATTTCAGTATATGAGGAATACTGAGGACTGTACTCTAAAATATAGAAAGGATAATAGACTTGAATGTAATGCAAGATTACAAGTGCAAGCCATATTATGGGTCTATATGGAATTAGAGACATCACCAAAGACATGAAAGAAATGTGAGCAAAATTCACTGCACTACAAACATAATACTACTTAAGAAAGTAGGCGTATGGATAAAAGTTTAGCGTTAGGAGTATTGTACTTCTGGTTGAGTGTATTTCCCAGTATATATGACCAAGGATGAGTCTTCTAAAGACTGAACCAAGAGATCATTGGAGGATACTGTGAAATAATAGTCTCACTCTCCCGCGAAACTTATATCCAACCATTATATGATAATGAGTGGTATGTCAAAAGAGCTTTTGACCTGTACCAGTTGCAAAGGAAACATACGAATCTGAATTGGTGCAGTTCGTTGACGAACCCTCTTCCATGAGCATGCATGATCAATGAACACTTATGTGATAAGATGATTATGATAAGAAAAATGCGGCTACATTATTAGCACTCTAGTGCAAGTGGGAGACTGTTGGATATATGCTCTAGAGGCAAATAATATATGATTATTCCAATATATCTAAGCAAGTTCATAACCAGTTTCACACCGTGCAAGAACTGTGTCAGTGAAACAATGATGCAGGTGTGGTATAGAAACCCCCAGAGTTCCTAGTTAGCCTCTACATCGATAACTAGTTCATGGTCAACATGATGGTCGTGGTTTCACGATCATGGAGAATTAAGTCTCTTGACTATGAGGTCACCTCACTGGTTAAGTGACGTGATGAACATTACCCAAAGTAAGCATTACAACATGATCAAATCTTATGAAGGTTCAGTGTTGTAATTACAGAACATGGTAGACCGTTCCTTTGACCGTGAGTACGTGCATAATTACTATCTTCCCGGATGCTTTGACTTACATCCCACCACCTGACTGAAATATGCGGGTCATAACGGTTGTATCTTAGGTATTCCGTGGAGATATGTTGAGGAGTATTGTTACAAGAGCGGGATTTTTCAATCCATATAATGGATAGATACTCGGGGCCCACTCGGTGAGATTCCATCCATAAAGCTTCAACGTGTGACTAGGTCACGGGGATGAATATCACGGGAATGAGTGAATGAGGATTAGTTCGGAACGAGGTTGAACCAGACATAGGATGTCATTGATCGAATCTCGAAACAATCCAGTATCGCTGACAAAGGGAATGCTATACGGCGTAAGGTCCAATCGGTGTTTGATATCCGGAATGCACAGGGGTCATTATGGGCATCCAGGTCCCGCTGATGATCATTGACCATAGCCTCTGCTCGGTCATGACTGGAGTGTTCTCGGACCGTAGGGTAACACACTTAAGGGCTCGATGAAATCGGAGACCTTTTCGGAACCATCGGAGTAACCAGAGAATAAAGGAAACAATATCGGAGAAGTACCATGTTGAACCGGAACAAGTTCGGAGTGAACCGGAAGGTGTTCCAGAGCACCGGGAGATGGAATATTATGTTTTAGTTATTAATTAATTGAATTAATAATTAAAACCATTTTATTTCTAATTAATATGTGCAATGGGCCTTAGTGGAGAAAAAGGCCCATTAGGGGAAATAAAAGGGAAAAAGAAAAAGAAAAAAGAGGGGGAGGCGCCATGGGCCCTAGGGCCCATGAGGGGTGCGCCCCCTCCCCCCCTTTGGCCGGCCACCTCCCCTTAGCAAAGGGACTTTAGTCCCACATTGCTAAGGGAGAGGGGTTGACTCCCTCCCCTCTGCCTATATATAGATGGGCAGGGTGCACATATTTAATAGACAGAAATTCGTGAGAAAATAAATATTACTCTGAATTGAGATCGGTTTTCTCCGGTCTTCTCCCCTCCCTTGTCTCTTTCACGGTGGGCTCCCTAGTGTGAGCCTATAGTGGAATTGAGGCTTCTCTGCTAGAATCGGAGGCCGTCGTGTTGCCGAAGCTCCGTCCGGAGGTCTGCTTCCGCCACCTCCGCTGGATCGGAGAACGGAGGTCGTCATCGAGTCTCGTATGTGTCCGAGTACTACGAGGTGCTACACATGTGGCACTACACCCATCCGGGTGCTCAACACAGCCAGGGGGCTGTGAAACTTGATCGGCTACATCAACCACGTTTGCGGGAACGTTTCCCACGCAACGGACTACACCCCGAGGTATGTTATTTCCGCAATCTTTTCCGTTACGGTAATACGGCTAGCTATATCTTGGGTTATGGGAACGCTAGTTAGAAAAATTTGTGTTTTCTGCTGCGAACTCCAACAGTACCAGCTGTCCGACCTAGACCTCTGATCGGATGTTGCTCTTCTTACTTTGGCCAAATACTCCTAGGTGAGGCCGATTGCGCCTTCTCCAGGGGAATCGGCCCTCACTTGGAACAGTTCGGCCCACTTCTTGCTTAACCTTGTTTAGCTCGGCCTTGATTAGGTCAGTGACCATTAGGTCGGTTATCTTTGCTTGGATGAACTGTTTCCCCTGGGTGACCCTACCCGGGGGTCATTCCCCCGACAGTAGCCCCTGAAGCTGTGGAGGTCCCGCCGAACTTGGAGACAGCGGGGCCTGCACAGGTTCCTTCTCTTGTAAAATGCCAACTCTTTGTTTCTGACCGATTGCTCCAATAGGCCGGTTGCTTGCTACCTGCCGATTGCTCTTGATCTTCCGATTACTCTTGATCTTCCGATTGCGCTTGACCTCCGATTAATCTTGATCTCCGATTACTCTTGATCTTCCGATTGCGCTTGACCTCCTCGACCGATCCGCCCAACGGTTGGTTTGACTGGAATGCTAACCGAACTTTCCGCTTCGAATTCGCCGAAGAATACGGGACGTTGTCCCACGATTTGACATGCCATAACCGCCGCCTCGACCCACGCGCGCACGTATGATACGTCCAAAACGTATCTATAATTTCTGCGTGCTCCATGCATGTTTTGTGTGATATTGCTATGATCTAGATACACTTTCATACACTTTTGATCATATTTGGACTAACCTATTAACTCAGTGCACCCCAGTGCCAGTTCCTGTTTTCTGTTGTTTTCCTATTTCAGTTTTCCCCCATATAAAAAGTGCCAGAAAAATTCCGAGAAAAATACAGAAAAAATCAGCGTACAGGAAGCTTCCAGAAGATCCCGGGAGGGGCCAGAGGGGGCCCATGCGGCCACCCGGCGCGGCCCCACCCCTGGCCGCGCCAGGGGGGCGCCTGGGGCCCCTGGCCCACCTCTGGCTGCCCCCTTTCGCCTATTTACCCCCCGTCACGGGAAAACTCCAGAACGAGAACCCTATTCCGTGAACTCGCCTCTGTTCCGCCGCCGCTGCGCTTCCAAGATCGGGAGCACCAGAAGACCTCTTCCCGGCACCCTGCCGGAGGGAGGATTGACCTCCGGGAGTCTCCTCTCCACCATGGATTCTCCCCGGATGTCTCGTGGGTAGTTTTCCTTGGACCATGGGTCCGTGATCAGTAGCTATGTGATGTTCTCCTCCCCTCTTTGATCTTCATTGTTTAGACCTCGTGAGCTGCCCTACATGATCGAGGCACCTTTGTAATATTTCTGCTATTGCTATGTTGAGTTTGATCGGATCTGATGGATTATGAGATTATGTTCAGATTGTGATAGAGTAATATATTTGGTTCTTATCTCTTGTATTTTTGTTCCTAAGTAATTCTTGCATGTTCTCCGTTGCTGTTTATTGCTTTGGCCAAGTAGTAGGTAGTGACTCCAAGAGGGAGCGTTGTGCTAGATTGTGGGTTCATGCTTCCCTGATGACACGCTTGAGTGACAGAAACATGAGTCTAGGGGATGTGTTGTTGCCACAAGGGGGAAAACAACGGTGCTTGTAACCGCGGTTACAAGGATTGTTTACTTTACGCAAAGTTCTTTTTAATGCAGTTGTCTGTTGCTTTGGTTTTACACTTTGGGTGGGGCTCGCAACTTAATACCAGCGAGATGTTCTGGATAGATATCTCAAGGTGGATGATTAGTAGTAGATGCAGATGGATTTCGGTCTACTTACTTTGGCGTAGTGCCCGTGCTTTTGAACCTCTTCCTTTCTTTTGTAGCATAGTTAGCATTGCGGTGCGTTCATAATCCTGTCAATTGCCTTTCTGTAAAATTTTTACCTCGCATAGCAATTTTATCGTCTTTTGGGAGAGAGACATCACTAGCGAACATCACGTATCCCGGTCCATATCCTTATCACTGTTTCCACTCTACATTTACTTTACCGCTTTTATTTGCTATCATTATCCCTTGCGTTTTATCCTTTGTAAACAACAAGACCGGAGAGATTGACAACCTCTCTGAACTTCGTTGGGAACAAAGTTATCTGTGTCTGTGTGCAGGTCCGCGTTAGTTGCGCCGCTGACACCTACTTATCATCTCTGGAGTCCTGCTGGAGACAAACCTTGGTATCTTCACCGAGGGAAAACAGCTGCTGCACTACATCTCAACCTTACACTTGGGGAAACCAACGAAGGGGCGAGAAGCCATCAAGCAAGTTTTCTGGCGCCGTTGCCGGGGACTCCAAGTGCTAAGATAGGGGAGCTGCACACTATCCTTTACCTTTGTTTTTTAGTCTTGTTAGTTTACCTTTCAGTTTTTATCTTTGTGTCTTGTATCAAAAATCAAAATATATATATATATATAGTATGTCTAGTTCCTTACTTGCCAATCAATGTCTAACTTCTTTGAAACTAGATCTTATTGGCATGGAGGATTCACCGAGGATCAACAAGAACATTACAAGGAATACCGCTTGTCTCAAAAAGGGATACACTTATGGAGACTCATACATCAATCGTATGAGTATGCTAAAAACTTGTGCTCAATATATAATATATCTTTCTGCAGGGGTGAATCTAGTTGCTTTATGAGGCACAAACACCTTGCTTTCCAATGTGAGTGCAATGAGGATGAAACCTTAGCTTCTTATGCTAAGGGAAATTATGATTTTTATGATGCAGAACAAATATAAGAATTTGTTGCTTTTAAGGGTGCCTATGAAATTACTTCTTTTCTTGAAAATATTGATGAAGCCCCTTACAAATCTGAGAGTCTTGCTATACTTAACTATTGTTTGGAAAATTATGATGCAAATTATTATATTACTGATCATCTTGAGAGAATCTCTCCCCAAAAGGAAGAGACTAATGTTTTGCAGGACTCTATAGAAGAAGAAATTATTGAACCTGAAAGCTCTTTGGATGAAGAAGAGGAGGAGAGTGACGAACAAAAGGAGGAAGAATGGAGCCATCCATGTCTACCTTCTAATGAGAGTAACTCTATGACTCGCACCTTATATGAGTATTATGATCCTATGGATTCTTTTGAAATATCCCTTTTTGATGAAGTTGAT
This sequence comes from Bromus sterilis, assembly GCA_950022295.1. Lineage (NCBI taxonomy): Eukaryota > Viridiplantae > Streptophyta > Magnoliopsida > Poales > Poaceae > Bromus > Bromus sterilis. Next base: position 17,429,358 of record OX465596.1, read on the forward strand.
GCGTTTTATGCTTATGGCCGTGATGCCACTATGGATGATGCTTACGGAGATGAACTTGCTATAGTTCCTCATGTTAAGCATGAAATTTTTGCTATCGCACCCACACTTGAGTGTCCTATTATCCTTTTAAAATCTCCAACTCCGGAGAATTTTCCTCTTATCAAAGCTCAATGTGATGGGTTGCATTTATCTTATGATCCTAAAAACCGTGTTGAAAAAAATACACGTGTGCTTGTAGGTCATGAACAATATGATTTATATGATAGTTATATTCTTGATGTTGTTCATGATATTACTAAAAATTACTTTGAGAGAGGAAAGTTTGGTTATAGAAACTTCCATGCGACAAAAACGCCTCTCTCTAAACTGAAACTTTCGAAGTTGTTCTTGTTCCACCTTCCTATGCATGTCACTTTGTGCTTCTTTGACTTATTTTCTTACAAGATGCCTATGCATAGGAAGTGGGTTAGGCTTAAATGTGTTTCAAATTTGTTTCTTGACGCTCTCTTTTGCTAAAATTCCCATTCTCTTGTGAGAGCATCTTTTATAATCTTTAAGCCTAGCTAATGGCTCTAAAGAAGCGCTTTCGGGAGGCAGCCCGCAACGAATTTAGGTTTTTCTTTTTGCTTTTGTTGTGTCTTGATGATTGTTACTACTGTAGCAACATCATTCTATCTTTATTTTTCAGCTTTGTGCCAAGTTATAGAGTCTTACGTCAAGGGAAGTAAAAGTTGTGACATGCTGTCCAGAAAACAGATTCTGTCCTCGTGACCAGAAAAAATCCATAAAAATCCCAGTTCATCTTTTTGAGCTGATTTTTTTACACAGTATGCTCTATATAATTACGAAACTTCCGTATGTTCTGAGTTTTTTTGATTTGAGTTGCAGAAGTGCCCCTAAAAAATTCTTTACTATCTGTTGTTCTGTTTTTCACAGATTCTGCCACGTTTTGTCTCTCCTAACTTTTGCAAACCTTAAGCTTGCTTTTTCTTTGCAAAAACTTTTTGGCACTCTTGAGAAACAGTAGCTCTTCAAGATTATCTTTATATCCAGTGGAGAAAAATTATTTATTAAGGGTACTAACCTCTCTAATCAGCTTATGATGAGTTATGTATGAAGGGAGTTTTCAAGTGTGCGATGGAAGATGATGAAAGAAGATCCAGGAGTGTCAAGCGCTCAAGCTTGGGGATGCCCCCATGCATCCCCAATAAATATTCAAGGAGACTCAAGCGTCTAAGGTTGGGGATGCCCCCGTGCATCCCCTTCTCCATCAACAATCATCGGTTCGTCCTTCGTCTCACTATATTTTTATCACTTCATGTGTTATGTGCTATGCTTGGAGCGTCTCGCTCTTAGGTTTGGTTTTTAGTTTTGTTTAGCTTTGCTTGCTGTTCATAACAAGTTAGATACTTTCTTACTTTGTGTGGGAGATAAACACGCTCCACTTTCAAAATCTAGAACACATCATAGGATTTTTCCTGCCTATCTTTTTGCTGTTGTGTGTTCTTTATCTTTTCATAGCTACTGTCATGTTTAGTTTTAGTCTTAGTTTGTCTTTAGCAAGAGCCTTGGCTTTTGTTTAGTTTGTTGCTGCAACTCTTTTTAGTTTTCATGTTTATCTTGTTAAGAGAGTTGGTTGTTGCACTGAGTTGTGTCTTGTCTTGAAAGTAGGTAATTGAGGTTGCTATTTAATTTTAGTAGTAGCTTGCATTAGTTTTGAGGTATTGTTGTGAGTAATGTTTGGAATTTTGGTGTCAAGAGCTCTTTCCTATTAGTGATAGGTGTTGTATTTTGGGAAATCCGTGTTTATTTTCAAAACCTACAAAACTAGTTGAGAACTCTAGCAACTAGATAGATCACTACTCTTCTGAGGAGTCGAATATTAAGAGTACACTCACGTACCATGAGTCGAGGATGCGCAAGGATAACCAAACCCCCATACACTCCTCCTCGGGGTACTTGTCTCTTTGTGAACCTCCTCATTACATTGAGAGTTACCGATAATAAGTGCATGAGTTCTTCGGACAAATGTAAGTTTTGAGAGTTGACACTTCCACTTTCCCATATTTTGCTAGCCATTCCCGTGCCGTGCAGTGCCTTCTTCTCACTCCGAGAGTTGGTGTCCACCTTCGCCGGTACATCCAAACCCTTGGCATGATACGCTCTGCCATCATAAGCCTCCTTATATCTTTCCTCAAAACAGCCACCATACCTACCTATCAAGGCATTTCCATAGCCTTTCCGAGTTATATTGCCATTCAACATCCACCTCTTTATGACTTGATCTTCATGTCATACATGTTCCTGCTACACTGGCAGCGACATACATTGCATACATCATGATAGTTACATCTTATTTATGTTTTGAGTATCTTGTAAAGTGTGAAAGATCTCCTTTACCTTCTTGTAAAATAGAGTGTTGCCCTTAAGTGAGGAAAAGATCCCAAAGTGGACACAATAAAAGATCCCAAAGAGGACAAATGAGAGTTAAATAGAAAGAGCCATTGAGGCCACAAAAAATTACAAAAAAAAGAAAAAAGAGAAAAAAGAAATAAAAAGATAGAAAGGGGCAACACTACTATCCTTTTGAGAGATCCACACTAGTACCCCCTTTATATCCTTGTACTCCATAGAGATGATCTTTTTGCATATAGTTTGGAGAGCTTCCTAGCTCGTATGTACATCCGTTGCATGGCAATCCTACTCCTCACATCATATCTATCATTTGGCATCTCTTGCCTATGATTGCCCTCATTGATGTGAGCCTTTCTCATCCTTTTTGTCTTCTCCTCCACCATACTTCTCTCTTTGCCATCCTAAGTGTCAACTCTCGTGCTTACGCTCATCCATTGCATGAGTGCTCAAAATATCGAAAAGGAGTGGCTCAAATTGACTTGTACCCGGCTAGTGGTCTGGGGATGAGTCAAGATAAGATTACAAAGAGGACCAAGTGTGAAACTTTAGTAGATTGAGTTCTCAACAAAAATACTTTTTTCTCGTATTCCCTATCCCCCTTCTTGCACGCAAACACCATTTGGAGACATTCGAGTCACGGATAGCGAGAGCTCTTGCACCTTTTGTTCTTTTGTTACTTGTTTCAATGCTAATATAGACTCTTGCCTGTTATGAATTTAATTTAATCTCTAATCTTGATTGCTTTACTTTTCAAAGTTCTTTTATGGTTGCTAGCATGTCACCACAGAAATTATGTTGTTATCATTTACCTACTCGAGGACGAGCAGGAATTAAGCTTGGGGATGTTGATACGTCCAAAACGTATCTATAATTTCTGCTTGCTCCATGCATGTTTTGTGTGATATTGCTATGATCTAGATACACTTTCATACACTTTTGATCATATTTGGACTAACCTATTAACTCAGTGCACCCCAGTGTCAGTTCCCGTTTTATGCTGTTTTTCTATTTCAGTTTTCCCCTATATAAAAAGTGCCAGAAAAATTCCGGGAAAAATACAGAAAAAATCAGCGTACAGGTGATGACGGCTTCTCGCCCTTCGTTGGTGAGCCCCAAGTGGAAGGCGTGATGTAGCACAGCAGCAAATTTCCCTCGGTAAAGATACCAAGATTTGTCTCCAGTAGGACTCCAGAGATGATAAGTAGGTGTCAGTGGCGCAATTGACGTGGACCTGCACACAGACACAGATAACTTTGCTCCCAACGAAGTTCAGAGAGGTTGTCAATCTCTCCGGTCTTGTTGTTCACAAATGATAAAACGCAAGGGGATAATGATAGCAACTTGAAAGTAAATGCAGAAAAGTAAATATAGCTTGGAAACAATAATGAGGATATGGACCGGGATACGTGATGTTCGCTAGTGATGTCTCTCTCCCAAAAGACGATAAAAATGCTATGCGAGGTAAACAAATTACAGAAAGGCAATTGACAGGATTATGAACGCACCGCAATGCTAACTATGCTACAAAAGAAAGGAAGAGGTTCAAAAGCACGGGCAGTACGCCAAATTAAGTAGACCGAAATCCATCTGCATCTACTACTAATCATCCACCTTGAGATGTCTATCCAGAACATCTCACTGGTATTAAGTTGCGAGCCCCACCCAAAGTGTAAACCCAAAGCAATAGACAACTGCATTAAAAAGAACTTTGTGTAAAGTAATCAATCCTTGTAACCGCGGTTACAAGCACCGTTGTTTTCCCCCTCGTGGCAACAGCACATCCCCTAGACTCATGTTTCTGTCACTCAAGCGTGTCATCGGGGGGCATGAACCCATAATCTAGCACAACGTTCCCTCTTGGAGTCAATACCTACTACTTGGCCAAAGCAATAAACAGCAACGGAGAACATGCAAGAATTACTTAGGAACAAAAATATAAGAGATAAAAACCAAATATATTACTCTATCACAATCTGAACATAATCTCATAATCCATCAGATCCGATCAAACTCAACATAGCAATAGCAGAAATATTACAAAGGTGCCTCGATCATGTAGGGCAGCTCACAAGGTCTAAACAATGAAGATCAAAGAGGGGAGGAGAACATCACATAGCTACTGATCACGGACCCATGGTCCAAGGAAAACTACTCACGGGACATCCGGGGAGCATCCATGGTGGAGAGGAGGCTCCCGGAGGTCAATCCTCCCTCCGGCAGGGTGCCGGGAAGAGGTCTTCTGGTGCTACCGATCTTGGAAGCGCGGCGGCGGCGGAACAGAGGCAAGTTTGCGGAATAGGGTTCTCGTTCCGGAGTTTTCCCGTGACGGGGGATCAATATGCGAAGGGGAGCAGCCAGAGGTGGACCAGGGGCCCCAGGCGCCCCCCTGGCGCGGCCAGGGGTGGGGCCGCGCCGGGTGGCCGCCTGGGCCCCCCTGGCCCCCCTCTGGCCCCTCCCGTACTTTTCTCGAAGCTTCCGTCACGCTGATTTTTTATCTGAATTTTCCCGATTTTTTCTGGCACTTTTTATATGGGGGAAAACTGAAATAGAAAAATAGCAGAAAACAGGAACTGGCACTGGGGTGCACTGAGTTAATAGGTTAGTCCAAATATGATAAAAATGTATGAAAGTGTATCTAGATCATAGCAATATCACACAAAACATGCATGGAGCAAGCTGAAATTATCGATACGTTTTGGACGTATCAACATCCCCAAGCTTAATTCCTGCTCATCCTCGAGTAGGTAAATGATAACAAGCATAATTTCTGTGGTGACATGCTAGAAACCATAAAAGAACTTTGAAAAGTAAAGCAATCAAGGTTAGAGATTCAATTCAAGTCATAACATGCAAGAGTCTATATTAGCATTGAAACAAGTAACAAAAGAACAAAAGGTGCAAGAGCTCTTGCTGTCCGTGACTCGAATGTCTCCAAATGGTGTTTGCGTGCAAGAAAGGGGATAGGGAATACGAGAGAAAAAAGTATTTTTGTTGAGAACTCAATCTACTAATGTTTCACACTTGGTCTTCTTTGGAATCTTATCTTGACTCGTCCCCAGACCACTAGCCAGGTACAAGTCAATTTGATCCACTCCTTTTCGATATTTCGAGCACTCATGCAATGGATGAGCGTAAGCACGAGAGTTGACACTTAGGATGGCAAAGAGAGAAATATGGTGGAGGAGGAAGACAAAAAGGATGAGAAAGGCTCACATCAATGAGGACAATTATAGGCAAGGGATTCCAAATGATAGATATGATGTGAGGAGTAGGGATTGCCATGCAACGGATGTACATACGAGCTAGGAAGCTCTCCAAACTATATGGAAAAAGATCATCTCTATGGAGTACAAGGATATAAAGGGAGTACTAGTGTGGATCTCTCAAAAGGAATAGTAGTGTTGCCCCTTTCTCTCTTTTTATTTCTTTTTCTCTTTTTTCTATTTTTTTATTTTTTTGTGGCTTCAATGGCTCTTTCTATTTAACTCTCATTTGTCCTCTTTGGGATCTTTTAATGTGTCCACTTTGGGATCTTTTCCTCACTTAAGGGCAACACTCTATTTTACAAGAAGGTAAAGGAGATCTTTCACACTTTACAAGGTACTCAAAACATAAACAAGATGTAGCTATCATGATGTATGCAATGTATGTCGCTGCCAGTGTAGCAGGAACATGTATGACATGAAGATCAAATCATGAAGAGGTGGAAGTTGCATGGCAATGTATCTCGGAAATGCTATGGAAATGCCTTGATAGGTAGGTATGGTGGCTGTTTTGAGGAAGGATAAAGGAAGGCTTATGATGACAGAGCGTATCATGCCAAGGGTTTGGATGTACCGGCGAAGGTGGACACCAACTCTCGGAGTGAGAAGAAGGCAATGCACGGCACGGGAAAGGCTAACAAAATATGGGAAGGTGGAAGTGTCAACTCTCAATACTTACATTAGTCCGAAGAACTCATGCACTTATTATCGGTAACTCTCAATCTAATGAGGAGGTTCACAAAGAGACAAGTACCCCGAGGAGGAGTGTATGGGGGTTTGGTTATCCTTGCGCATCCTCGACTCATGGTACGTGAGTGTTCTCTGATATTCGACTCCTCAGAAGAGTAGTGATCTATCTAGTAGCTAGAGTTCTCAACTAGTTTTGTAGGTTTTGAAAATAAACACGGATTTCCCAAAATACGTCACCTATCACTAATAGGCAAGAGCTCTTGACACCAAAAGTCCAAACATTACTCACAACAATGCCTCAAAACTATTGCAAGCTACTACTAAAATTAAATAGCAACCTCAACTACCTACTTTCAAGACAAAACACAACTCAGTGCAACAACCAACTCTCTTAACAAGATAAACATGAAAACTAAAAAGAGTTGCAGCAACAAACTAAACAAAAGCCAAAGCTCTTGCTAAAGACAAACTAAGACTAAAACTAAACAAGGTAGTAGCTATGAAAAGATAAAGAACACACAACAGCAAAAAAGATAGGCATGAAGAATCCTATGATGTGTTCTAAATTTTGAAAGTGGAGCGTGTTTCTCTCCCACACAAATTAAGAAAGGATCTAACTAGTTATGAAGAGCAAGCAAAGCTAAATAAAGCTAAAAACAAAACCTAAGAGCGAGACGCTCCAAGCATAGCACATAACACATGAAGTGATAAAAATATAGTGAGACGAAGGACGAACTGATGATTGTCGATGGAGAAGGGGATGCACGGGGGAATCCCCAAGCTTAGACGCTTGAGTCTCCTTGAATATTTATTGGGGGTGCATGGGGGCATCCCAAGCTTGAGCGCTTGACACTCCTGGATCTTCTTTCATCATCTTCCAACGCACACTTGAAAACTCCCTTCATACATAACTCATCATAAGCTGATTAGAGAGGTTAGTACCCTTAATAAATATTTTTTCTCCACTGGATATAAAGATAATACTTAAGAGATACTGTTTCTCAAGAGTGCCAAAAAGTTTTTGCAAAGAAAAAGCAAGCTTAAGGTTTGCAAAAGTAAGGAGAGACAAAACGTGGCAGAATCTGTCAAAAACAGAACAGCAGTTAGTAAAGAATTTTTTAGGGGCACTTCTGCAGCTCAAATAAAAAAACTCAGAACATAAGGAAGTTTCGTAATTGTATAGATCATACTGTGTAAAAAATTCAGCTCAAAAAGATGAACTGAGATTTTTCTGGAATTTTTCTGGTCACGAGGACAGAATCTGTTTTCTGGGCAGCATGTCACAACTTTTACTTCACTTGAAGTAAGAGGCTATAACTTGGCACAAAGCTGAAAAATAAAGATACAATGATGTTGCTATAGTAGTAACAATCATCAAGACACAACAAAAGCAAAAAAGAAAAACCTAAATTCGTTGCGGGCTGCCTCCCGAAAGCGCTTCTTTAAAGCCATTAGCTTGGCATGATGCAAAAAGATCAAGTTGTATCAATTGAATCATTATACAGATCATCAAAAAGCTCTTCAATTGTACAACTGGTCTAAAGAGGTCTTTCAAATAAAGTCCTAATGAAGATATTTCTAGGGAGAAAACCAAAAGGCAAAAAATCAATGGAAGATTCATTCAAAAAATTATCAAAGAGAGGTATTTCTTCCAAAGGTTTCACGGTTTCAACTTCTTTGGCAATAGGTGGTTCCTTTTTAGGTCGGGGAACCTTAGGGACATAATTGAACTTAGGTTCCCTTCTTGCCGAATTTCTACCTTTTTTGGTTTGATTGAGGAGAAAGTAGTTCCAAGAGTATTAATGATTTCCTCAATCTTATCTATCCTAGAAAGATCCGTATCACGGGATTTGATGACCTCCAAAGTTTTGATAATTTTAAGCATGGAGCTATCAAGCCTATTCAAATTCCATTGAATCTTATGATCCAACTCATTTATCCTAGCTATACTTGGTATTTCTAACTCTATCTTTTCAAGTTTCTTCATAATGTGAGATATAGTCATATCTTCTTGTATGCTAGCAATTGGGAGATTTCCAACAAGATTTTCAATAACATTAAGAGACTCCCAAGTCGGAGCTTCTAGAAAATTCCCATTGATAGCAGTATCTAATATAAACCTATTCCAAGGAGTAACCCCAACATAAAAATTTCTAAGCAGGATAGTAGTGGATTGCTTCTTGGTGGCTCTTCTTTGAGCATCATTTATTCTATACCAAGCATCTTTTAAACTTTCTCCACCTTTTTGTTTAAAGGTGAGAACCTCCGTCTCAACAAAGGCAGAAGGACCAGACATAATAACAACCAACAAGATAATTTTTTTTTTGTAAATTTTGATAAAAGACACAAAGATAAAAACTGAAAGATAAACTAACAAGACTGAAAAACAAAGGTAAAGGGTAGTGTGCAACTCCCCTATCTTAGCACATGGAGTCCCCGGCAACGGCGTCAGAAATTGCTCTTGATGACGGCTTCTCGCCCTTCGTTGGTGAGCCCCAAGTGGAAGGCGTGATGTAGCACATCAGCAAATTTCCCTCGGTAAAGATACCAAGGTTTGTCTCCAGTAGGACACCAGAGATGATAAGTAGGTGTCAGCGGCGCAACTGACGTGGGCCTGCACACAGACACAGATAACTTTGCTCCCAACGAAGTTCAGAGAGGTTGTCAATCTCTCCGCTCTTGTTGTTCACAAATGATAAAACGCAAGGGTATAATGATAGCAACTTGAAAGTAAATGCAGAAAAGTAAATATAGCTTGGAAACAATAATGAGGATATGGACCGGGATACGTGATGTTCGCTAGTGACGTCTCTCTCCCAAAAGACGATAAAAATGCTATGCGAGGTAAACAAATTACAGAAAGGAAATTGACAGGATTATGAACGCACCACAATGCTAACTATGCTACAAAAGAAAGGAAGAGGTTCAAAAGCACGGGTAGTACGCCAAAGTAAGTAGACCGAAATCCATCTGCATCTACTACTAATCATCCACCTTGAGATATCTATCCAGAACAACTCGCTGGTATTAAGTTGCGAGCCCCACCCAAAGTGTAAACCCAAAGCAACAGACAACTGCATTAAAAAGAACTTTGCATAAAGTAAACAATCCTTGTAACCGCGGTTACAAGCACCGTTGTATTCCCCCTCGTGGCAACAGCACATCCCCTAGACTCATGTTTTTGTCACTCAAGCATGTCATCAGGGAGGCATGAACCCACAATCTAGCACAACGCTCCCTCTTGGAGTCACTACCTACTACTTGGCCAAAGCAATAAACAGCAATGGAAAGCATGCAAGAATTACTTAGGAACAAAAATATAAGAGATAAAAACCAAATATATTACTCTATCACAATCTGAACATAATCTCATAATCCATCAGATCCGATCAAACTTAACATAGCAATAGCAGAAATATTACAAAGGTGCCTCGATCATGTAGGGCAGCTCACGAGGTCTAAACAATGAAGATCAAAGAGGGGAGGAGAACATCACATAGCTACTGATCACGGACCCATGGTCCAAGGAAAACTACTCACGGGACATCCGGGGAGCATCCATGGTGGAGAGGAGGCTCCCGGAGGTCAATCCTCCCTCCGGCAGGGTGCCGGGAAGAGGTCTTCTGGTGCTCCCGATCTTGGAAGCGCGGCGGCGGCGGAACAGAGGCTAGTTCGCGGAATAGGGTTCTCGTTCTGGAATTTTCCCGTGACGGGGGATAAATAGGCGAAGGGGGGCAGCCAGAGGTGGACCAGGGGCCCCAGGCGCCCCCCTTGGCGCGGCCAGGGGTGGGGCCGCGCCGGGTGGCCGCCTAGGCCCCCTCTGGCCCCTCCCGGGCTTTTCTCGAAGCTTCCCTCACGATGATTTTTTATCTGAATTTTCCCGAATTTTTCTGGCACTTTTTATATGGGGGAAAAATGAAATAGAAAAACAGCAGAAAACAGGAACTTGCACTGGGGTGCACTGAGTTAATAGGTTAGTCCAAATATGATAAAAAAAATGTATGAAAGTGTATCTAGATCATAGCTATATCACACAAAACATGCATGGAGTAAGCAGAAATTATCGATAAATTTTGGACGTATCAACAGGAAGCTTCCAGAAAAGCCCGGGAGGGGCCAGAGGGGGGCCAGGGGGGCCCAGGCGGCCACCCGGTGCGGCCCCAGCCCTGGTCGCGCCAGGGGGGGCGCCTGGGGCCCTTGGTCCACCTCTGGCTGCCCCCCTTTGCATATTGATCCCCCGTCACGGGAAAACTCCAGAACGAGAACCCTATTCCGCGAACTCGCCTCTGTTCCGCCGCCGCCGCGCTTCCAAGATCGGTAGCACCAGAAGACCTCTTCCCGGCACCCTGCCGGAGGGAGGATTGACCTCCGGGAGCCTCCTCTCCTTCATGGATGCTCCCCGGATGTCCCGTGAGTAGTTTTCCTTGGACCATGGGTCCGTGATCAGTAGCTATGTGATGTTCTCCTCCCCTCTTTGATCTTCATTGTTTAGACCTCGTGAGCTGCCCTACATGATCGAGGCACCTTTGTAATATTTCTGCTATTGCTATGTTGAGTTTGATCGGATCTGATGGATTATGAGATTATGTTCAGATTGTGATAGAGTAATATATTTGGTTTTTACCTCTTATATTTTTGTTCCTAAGTAATTCTTGCATGCTTTCCGTTGCTATTTATTGCTTTGGCCAAGTAGTAGGTAGTGACTCCAAGAGGGAGCGTTGTGCTAGATTGTGGGTTCATGCCTCCCTGATGACACGCTTGAGTGACAGAAACATGAGTCTAGGGGATGTGTTGTTGCCACAAGGGGGAAAACAACGGTGCTTATAACCACGGTTACAAGGATTGTTTACTTTACGCAAAGTTCTTTTTAATGCAGTTGTTTGTTGCTTTGGGTTTACACTTTGGGTGGGGCTCGCAACTTAATACCAGCGAGATGTTCTGGATAGATATCTCAAGGCGGATGATTAGTAGTAGATGCAGATGGATTTCGGTCTACTTACTTTGGCGTACTGCCCGTGCTTTTGAACCTCTTCCTTTCTTTTGTAGCATAGTTAGCATTGCGGTGTGTTCATAATCCTGTCAATTGCCTTTCTGTAATTTGTTTACCTTGCATAGCAATTGTATCGTCTTTTGGGAGAGAGACATCACTAGCGAACATCACGTATCCCGGTCCATATCCTTATCACTGTTTCCACTCTACATTTACTTTACTGCTTTTATTTGCTATCATTATCCCTTGCGTTTTATCCTTTGTAAACAACAAGACCGTAGAGATTGACAACCTCTCTGAACTTCGTTGGGAACAAAGTTATCTGTGTCTGTGTGCAGGTCCGCGTTAGTTGCGCCGCTGACACCTACTTATCATCTCTGGAGTCCTGCTGGAGACAAACCTTGGTATCTTCACCGAGGGAAAACTGCTGCTGCACTACATCTCAACCTTACACTTGGGGAAACCAACGAAGGGGCGAGAAGCCATCAACGTCCTGTCCCATCCGCCGGATCTTCTGTGCTCCGAACTGATGCTGCTCCGCAGATACATGCGGCCACACCGCTTGCCAGATCGACACACCGGATCCCACTACTCCCTCGCCGCGCCTTTAAATACTCCCTGGGGTGAGAGATGCGCCACGCACCCCTCACTCCATCGCCTTCCTCGAGTTCTTTTTCACAGCCTCCGCCGCCGCACCGCTCGCTCCGCTATGCTGCTTCCATTGCCTCCGACGCCAAGAGCCGCCGCGCCGAAGACCAGGCTGCCGCGCTCCACCGCCATCGCCACCGCTCCTCCTCCGCCACCATAGGTGGACTTGGATCTAGGTTTCCGCCGCCTCCGCCGCCGTCTTCTCCGCCGCCGCCTCCTTCTTCCTCGTCTCCGTCTCGCTCCTCCTCGCCCACCACGGAGTCCGACGCGTCCATGGGGGACGACGACGCCGCCGGCTCCCAGAGGGGAGCTTGGAAGGGGTCCAACGTGACGGAGATGCAGAATGCCCTCCTCCGCCGGTCTCGCAAGATCCCGGCGGACCTTGATTTCCGTGCTCCAGGCAACGATATTGTGCCCGCCCCCGGGACGGCGAGCGGGTTGTCTTCCTCGCGCACTTCGAGCGCGGATTCGGGCTCCCGGTGAGTCAATTCTTCCATGATTTCCTCGCCTTCTACCGCCTGCAACCGCATCACCTCGGAGCCAACGCCATTATGCTGCTCTCCACTTTCGTTGCACTGTGCTAAGGTGATGGCTTCTCGCCCCTTCGTTGGTTACCCCAAGTGGAAGGTTTAAGATGTAGTGCAGCAGCAGTTTTCCCTCGGTGAAGATACCAAGGTTTGTCTCCAGTAGGACTCCAGAGATGATAAGTAGGTGTCAGCGGCGCAACTGACGCGGACCTGCACACAGACACAGATAACTTTGTTCCCAACGAAGTTCAGAGAGGTTGTCAATATCTCCGGTCTTGTTGTTCACAAAGGATAAAACGCAAGGGATAAGGATAGCAAGTAAAAGAAGTAAAGTAAATATAGCTTGGAAACAGTAATGAGGATATGGACCGGGATACGTGATGTTCACTAGTGATGTCTCTCTCCCAAAAGACGATACAAATTCTATGCGAGGTAAACAAATTACAGAAGGGCAATTGACAGGATTAAGAACGCACCGCAATGCTAACTATGCTACAAATGAAAGGAAGAGACTCAAAAGCACGAGCAGTACGCCAAAATAAGTAGACCGAAATCCATCTGCATCACTACTAATCATCCACCTTGAGATATCTATCCAGAACATCTCGCTGGTATTAAGTTGCGAGCCCCACCCAAAGTGTAAACCCAAAGCAACAGACAAACTGCATTAAAAAGAACTTTGCGTAAAGTAAACAATCCTTGTAACCGCGGTTACAAGCACCGTTGTTTTCCCCCTTGTGGCAACAGCACATTCCCTAGACTCATGTTTCTGTCACTCAAGCGTGTCATCGGGGGGCATGAACCCATAATCTAGCACAACGTTCCCTCTTGGAGTCACTACCTACTACTTGGCCAAAGCAATAAACAGCAACGGAGAACATGCAAGAATTACTTAGGAACAAAAATATAAGAGATAAAAACCAAATATATTACTCTATCACAATCTGAACATAATCTCATAATCCATCAGATCCGATCAAACTCAACATAGCAATAGCAGAAATATTACAAAGGTGCCTCGATCATGTAGGGCAGCTCACGAGGTCTAAACAATGAAGATCAAAGAGGGGAGGAGAACATCACATAGCTACTGATCACGGACCCATGGTCCAAGGAAAACTACTCACGAGACATCCGGGGAGCATCCATGGTGGAGAGGAGACTCCCGGAGGTCAATCCTCCCTCCGGTAGGGTGCCGGGAAGAGGTCTTCTGGTGCACCCGATCTTGGAAGCGCGGCGGCGGCAGAACAGAGGCGAGTTTGTGGAATAGGGTTCCTCTTCTGGAGTTTTCCCGTGACGGAGAATAAATAGGCAAAGGGGGCAGCCAGAGGTAGACCAGGGGCCCCAGGCCCCCCCTGGCGCGGCCAGGGGTGGGGCCGCGCCGGGTGGCCGCCTGGGCCCCCTGGCTCCCCTCTGGCCCCTCTCGAGCTCTTCGTGAAGCTTCCGTCACGCTGATTTTTTATCTGAATTTTCCTGAATTTTTCTGGCACTTTTTATATGGGGGAAAACTGAAATAGAAAAAACAGCAGAAAACAGGAACTGGCACTGGGGTGCACTGAGTTAATAGGTTAGTCCAAATATGATCAAAAATGTATGAAAGTGTATCTAGATCATAGCAATATCACACAAAACATGCATGGAGCAAGCAGAAATTACAGATACGTTTTGGACGTATCAGAAGGCTACCTCGAAGTCCGGCCCACAGTTGGGCTCTGGTGCCGGCTGTTTCACTTCCGCAGCTTCCAAGTAGACACTGGCGTGCATACTATCAACCCCAAGACCAAGAAGAAGGAGGAAGTAAAGGTGATGGCCGAATGCGGTGGTTCCACCATCTACCTCTGCCAAATTGGACTCTATCCTCATCCCCAACTGCCTCAGTCCATCAAAAACTGGCAGACGGGGTTCTTTTATGTCTCCTCACCACGGAACGAAGATTTATTGGATCTGCCCGAATTCTCCTTGCCACCTCTGACCGCAAAGTACCACTGGGCTGAGAAACCAGGGGACGGGGACACCGATCTGGACCGCCAAATGGCCTATATCCAGAAGCTGATGGAGCAAGGGCTGCAGCCCGCCGATCTGGTGGCAACCTGGCTCTGCCGCCGAGTGCTCCCACTACAACGCCGCTGCCACCGGATCTGTGATATGCATCTGCGCCTGCTCGTAAGAGAGGTGCCGCCGACACCCATAAGGCCGAGCGGGCCAAGACGAAAGTTGCTGCTGCCGCAACACAAACACGACCGACTGCTCCACTGTCGACCTCTGCCGCTCCTCCGACTGCTGGCGTGCAGTCGGCCGCTCCTACCCCGACCACTACTACTGCTCCTATTATGATGGACTCATCTGGCATCGCGCATACTGATGTGCCGGTACCAGATCGGCCTGCCACTGATGCTCCTCAGCCTGAGGCTTCTCCAGCCCAGGCCACTGCTGCCGACCCAACTCCTGCCGCGGGCTCGGAGAGGGATGCTACTACCTCCACCGAACCAGCGACTTCTCCATCCATTGTCCCACAAGCTTCTCACGCTGCCGCCGGATCCAGCGCTTCTACAACACCATCCTCCGGCACCCTTGTGCGCCAACCGTCGTCCGGCCGCCAGCTCGTGCTAGCCGACCGGTTCCGCGAAGCATACTTTGGTGCTTACGATGTCTCTCCCGTCCGACCTGCCGCCGACTCGGCCACTCCTCCGCCTCCTGGATCCGAGGACCAACTTCCGTCCCAGCTCTTGGGCCGGCTGGGCGGTCTTGCCACCGATATCAGACGCTTCGCTGATGGGGCGCTGAGCCAAATCCTTGCTTCCGAGCACTCTACCACTGTAAGTTTTCTTTCCAGTGGGGGCGCGCCTAGCGCACCCACTGGGTGTAGTCCCCGAGATTGGGGCCGATTGCTTGCAATCTGTCCGGATCTTCATTTCTTTTTATTACTATATGCTTTTGCTTTGATCTGATCGTCCCATTTTTTAGGACATCTGTGATAGACGTAAATCTGTATTTGAATAGCTTCTGGCCGCTTACTCAGCGGGTCAAAAGTCTATTGTTGCCCTGAAGAAAAATGCTGATACCCAGGCTGCCAAGATTTAGGAACTAACAGATATTCTTTTGCTTGTCTCTCCTTTTTTGTTTTGCTTTCTCCGATTGTGATTATATCCTTACTTTATTGCCAACTTGCAGCTGCTGCCACTCGCTCCTCCGAGCTGGAGGCCGCTCAGAAAAGAATTGCCGAGCTGGAGAACCAGCTTGGTGAGAAGAATGGCCAGCTCGGCCGTGCCGAACAGGAACGTCAGCGCCTAGCCACTGTTGAGACCGAGCTGCAGGCAACACTTCAAAAGGCTACCCAAAATCTTGCTACCGCCAGAACTTCCCATGAACAAGAACTGCAAAGGCTTGTCGACGCTCGCCATGAAGTGGAGGGCCAGCTGCTCAAAGAGAAAGACCTTGCTGTTAAGCGTGCTGAGGACATGGACGTCCAACACCAGGCAGAGATCCAACGCGCCCAGGCTGGTGTTGACCTTGCTCTTTCTTGGCTTCACCGAGTGGACCTTTCCCTTCCAGGTATTATTCATTCTACTTGTTCAGGCTTTCCGATCTAACCTTGCTATTCTCCGAACTGACACTTCTCTCCGATTGCTCCTGCCAGACGCTTGGACCAACTCCACTACTGCTGCTGATGAAGCTGTTGCAGCAGCCCGCCGAGTGCGGGGTGTGGTAGTTGCTGCTGATGCCGGATGGGATGCCAACGACTTCGTGGTTGCCCTGTATGCCAGGATCCCCATGTGAAAGGTGCTCTGTGCACTTACAAGATTGGTATCCAGAAGCTGAATGACAAGTTGTTCAAGGGCAAGCAGAAATCCATTGCATTTGACCAACATGAGGATGTTGCCCGGAGTCTCAGGGCCGCCAACCGCCAGATTGATAATATGCTCGACTCTGCCTTCCGGTCTGGGGTACAGGCCGCCCTCTCTATTGCGAAGAGCTGGTACCATGGAATTGATCTACAACTGATGACTGCTCTGCGGGAGGGCTCAGAAAAATCCATCGGCGAGCTTTGGACTCAAATCTGCCACATTGCCCAGGAGCTTGCAAATGGTATGGATCTCCTGGAAGTTACTCCCTATGTTGATTCTGCTGGCCAGCCGACTGGAGTTGCCTCCTTCAGCGACCTTCTGTATACCACAAGTGAAGACAAGGCGCCCCAGTCCCGACCTGCTCGCCAGGTCGGCAGCGGGAACTCCCACGCTTCAGATTACGCAGATGATGATGCCGAGGAAGAAAGTGAGGGTTCCTCCGACGGGCACTCGGTGAGCGCCGCCCAGGAGCCCTCTCGCGATCAAGACAAGACCACTGCTTCTTCTGCTCTAGGGGGTGCCACCAGCACGGCCCCGACTTCTCCCTCCGCACCGGATGCACCGGATGCTCCAGATGCGCCAGCTGCCTAATCTCGGCACACCAACCTAGTTTCCTGCTTTTGCTCGAAAAACAATTAAATTTCAAGTGCGCCCGTCGAGGGCCACTTTCATGTAATGAACATCATTCGGCCAACTGGCCCTATCTCTGATTGTGAACTTAGTTTTTGCTTAAATGATCATGGCACTCTGCCTTTGCGTTTTTCAACCGATTGCCTTTTTCTTTGCCGCTTGTTCTCTCTTGGTCGATTCTCTTACCAACCTTACAGCCGACCTGCGGTCTGTAGTCGGATCGTAGAATAGACCTTGAAAGAATTTTTGACAAATACTTCTAGGTTCCTAGTTTTTCTCGAAAAGGTACAGTTTCATAGATGGGCCGACCGATTGCTTGGCCAGCCAGCCTGGTCGCAATCGGCGGGTTGCTGACGGCTTGCTCCGAACTAGATATACTTTGAGTGTGAACTCTTCGACTGATAGTTCTGTTCGGCCGCATCCCCCCGACATTATAGCCGACCTGCGGTCTGCATTCGGTTCGGACCAGCTTTCACAAAACCCTTCACTCGTTGCGCTCTTTCTCCGAGTATACCCTTTTCAGGGCAACCGGCCAGTCCCCGGGTCTGCTTTTGCTGACCCCGGAACTGAAACATGCTAAACAAATAATTTCATAACTCCTGCCGAATGCAGTCTCATGGACGCATGGATATTCTCATTGATAATAATTCCACAAAGGGAGGGGATACAACAATACCATTCAACTGTAAAACGGACATAACAGCTCGGCGTTCCAAGGACGCTCCGTTTCTTGCCTCGAAGTGTCCACATGCCGGGTCGGCTTCCTGAGATCGATGAGGTAGTACGCATTGTTTTTGAGCGCTCGACTGACGACAAATGGACCTTCCCAAGGAGAGGACAACTTGTGTTGGACATCCGATTTCTGGATTCGGCGCAGCACCAAGTCACCCTCACGAAAAGCTAGGGGACGGATCTTCTTGTTGTGGTAGTGACGCAGCTTTTGCTGGTATATTGCCGACCTGGACAAGGCCAGTAGACATGCTTCTTCTCTGAGATCAACACCGTCCTCACGAGCTTCCTTGGCTTCTGCCTCCGTATACATGGCATGACGAGGTGAATCGAACTCAATGTCAGAGGGGAGCATTGCTTCAGCACCATATACTAGGAAGAAGGGAGTAAATCCAGTTGAACGGTTCGGTGTGGTGCGCAAACTCCAAAGTACTGCCGGCAGCTCATCAATCCATGCGCCGGGTGCTCTTTCTAGTGGTTCCACCAATCTTGGCTTGATTCCGGACAAAATGAGACCATTCACCCGCTCTGCTTGACCATTCGACTGGGGATGAGCCACGGATGCGACGTCTAGCCGGATGCCTTGCTGGTAGGCGAACCGAGCTAGCGCCCCTTTTGCGAAGTTTGTTCCATTGTCAGTGATGATGCTGTGGGGCACTCCATATCTGACCATGACATCTGCTATGAATCTGACCGCAGTCGGCCCATCTAGCGTCTTGATCGGCCTTGCCTCTATCCACTTGGTAAATTTTTCCACTGTCACCAGTAAGTGTGTCATGCCACCTCTTGCTATTTTGAACGACCCTACCATGTCCAGACCCCAAACTGCAAACGGCTATGTGATCAGAATGGTTTTGAGTGCTGAGGCTGGTAAATGGCTTTTTGCTTTGAATCTTTGACACCCATTGCAGTGCTTGACCAGATCTTCTGTTGCTGCTTTCGCGGTCGGCCAATAAAAACCATGGCGAAAATCCTTGGCAACTATTGCTACTGTTGATGTGTGATGACCGCACTCGCCTTAGTGGATGTGTCGGAGCAATTCCAGCCCCTTGTCCTCTTCCACACACCGCTGAAGGACTCATGTTACACTTCGGTGTACCAGCTCGTTGTTGATGATCGTGTGTGATCCAGATCGACGCTGTATTTGCCGAGCTTCCACTTCATCCTCTGGGAGTATGCCATCTACCAGGAAATCTCTGAATAGTTCTGCCCATGATGGCGCTGCTACAATCACCATTGTAGTAACTGCTTCTAGCTCTCGTTGTGCGACTTCTGCTGCTGGCATCTCGGAGGAGGAGGAGCCGATCGCGCCTGGCATGGTCCCCTCAGTCCTCGAGCTGACGACAGCAACCCCTGGTTTGCAATCGGCAGCCCCTAGTGCGGCCGAATGCTCCTTTGCCTTTTGTTGTTTTGCTTCGAGTTCTGCCATCTTCAGGTCGGCCGGAATAAAGATTGATTCTGATTCTGGGGAAGGCTTGATGGATGGCTTGTGGATATTTTCTAGTGATATTCCTGGAGGAAGTTCCTTTCTGGTAGATCCCAACTTGGATAGTGCGTCTGCTGCTTCATTTTCAGCTCGGGGAATGTGATGGAATTCACATCCCTCAAAGAATCTGGGCAACTGCTGCACAAGGAATCTGTACCTTGCCTATTTTCATCCTTTGCATCCCAAGTGCCAGTGCATTGCTGCACCACCAGATCGGAATCACCATAACATAGAATTCTCCGAATGCCAATCTCCTTGGCCAATCGGATACCGTGCACCAAAGCTTCGTATTCGGCCACATTATTTGATGCTGTAAAGTGAATCTGCAGTACATATTCGAGCTTGTCACCCTTTGGGGAAGTGAGAACAACACCAGCCCCTAGTCCGATCATCATCTTGGAGCCGTCGAAGTGCATTTTCCAGAACTGAGAGTCCGGATAGGGGGGTATATACTGAGTTTCTGCCCAATCCACCAGAAAATCCACCAGAACCTGAGACTTGACTGCCGTCCGAGGCTCATACTTGATCCTATGTGTTGCGATTTCTATGGCCCATTTTGTGACCCGACCGGATGCGTCCCGACTGCCAATGATTTCTGCCAATGGAGCCGAACTGACCACCGTGACCGGATGCGCGTGGAAATAGGGTTTCAACTTTCTTGCTGCCATATACACACCATAGCACATCTTCTGATAATGAGGATAGTTCTGCTTGGAGGTGGAGAGCACTTCACTGACATAATACACTGGCCTCTGGATCGGTTGCACCTTGTCCTTTTCAGGACGCTCGACCACCATAACAATACTGACCACCCGATTGGTTGCTGCAATGTACAGCATCATTGACTCTTTTTCCTTTGGAGCTGCCAGCACTGGAGCGGTGGACATCATACGTTTGAGCTGCTTGAATGCATCATCCGTCTGCGGTGTCCAGCTGAACTTGTCTGTTTTCTTCATTAGCTGATACAGCGGAATTGCCTTTTCTCCCAGCCGACTGAGAAATCGGCTGAGCGATGCCAAACATCCAGTGAACTTCTGCACATCCTTGAGATTTCTGGGCTTACCCATCCTCTCGATTGCTGCAATTTTCTTGGGGTTGCACTCTATTCCTCTCTCGGAAACCAGAAAACCAAGCAATTTGCCGGCTGGCACGCCGAACACACATTTCTCTGGGTTGAGTTTGATCTGGTACGCCCGCAAATTTGTGAATGTCTCCTTGAGGTCATCCAACAAGGTTGATCCCAGCACCGACTTGACCACGAGGTCATCTACATATACATGAATGTTTGATGGAAAGAGAGTGTTAATACTCTTCAAGCCTCGTTGGTTACCCCAAGTGCAGAGTGAGATATAGTGCAGCGGCAAGTTTTCCCTTGGCAAAGATACCAAGGTTTGTCTTCCATAGGACTCAGAAGGATACAAGAAGGTGGTAAAGTGAACAATGGCGCCGAGGTTGCTAACTTCACCTGGACCTGCACACAGATACAAATAACTTTGCTCCCAACTAGTACAGAGGAGTTGTCAATTCCTCCGGCCTTGCTGTTTACAAAGGATCAACGCAAGAGATAATAATAGTGGCAACTGAAAGTAAAGACTGAAAGTAATAAGGGTGTAAACAATAATATGAAGATGGACCAAGGTCACGTGATTTTCACTAGTGATGTCTCTCTCCCAAAAGACGATAAAAGTGCTAGCGAGGTAAACAAATCATAGTTGGGCAATTGACAGGATTATGAAGGCACCGCAATCATAACTATGCTGCAAAGAAAGGAAGGGCTCAAAAGCAATGGGCAGTACGCCAAGGTAAGTAGACCGAAATCCATCTACATCTACTACGAATCATCCACCTTGAGATATCTATCCAGAACATCTCGCTGGTATTAAGTTGCAAATCCCACCCAAAGTGTAAACTCAAAGCAACAGACAACTGCATTACAAGAACTTTGCGTAAAATAAACAATCCTTGCACCCGCAGGTACAAGCACCGTTGTTTTATCCCTGGTGGCAACAGCACATCCCCTAGTCTCATGTTTCTGTCACTCAAGCTAGACATCAAGGGGCTGAACCCACAATCGAGCATAACGCTCTCTCTTGGAGTTGCAAATAAAATACTTTGCCAAAGAAAATACCGCAACGGAGAACATGCAAGAATTTACTCAAGAACAAAATATAAAAGAGAAGAACCAAATATATTACTCATCACAATCTGAACATAGTCTCATAATCCATCAGATCCCAACAAACTCAGCATAGCAACAGCAGAAATTACATAGATGCCTCGATCATGTGAGGCAGCTCACGAGGACTCGAAACTGGATGCACAAAAGGGGGAGAGATATATCACATAGCTACTGGTCACGGACCCATGGTCCAAGGGAAACTACTCACGGTATATACGGGAGGCGTCCATGGCTATGGAGGGTCTCCAAGGGGGTAGCTTCTCCCGACAGGGTGCCGGAGCAGCTTCTCCAGGCAGCCCCGATCTTGAAATGGCGGCGGCGGAGGAACAGAGGCGAGATCGCGAAAGAGGAGTCCGTCTTAGGGGTTTCCACCCCGAGGGGTAAATATAGGCGAAGGTGGGCATCGAGGGGACCCACCAGGCATCCAGGAGGCCTCCTGGCACGGCCTAGGGTGGGGCCGCGCCAGGGGCCCTCCTGGCCTCCTGGTGGTGGACCTCCTCCGCTCCTTTGGTGTTTCCGGAAGCTTCTGTTGCGCTGATTTTCTATATATTTTTCCCGGATTTTTTTGAGCACTTTTAATGGCCGGAAAACCTGAAATACAAAATCAGCAGAAAACAGAAACTGGCAACTGGGTGCACTGAGTTAATAGGTTAGTCCAAATAGGTTCAAAAGTGTATGAAAGTTCAAGCAAAACATGGCAAAGTCACACAAAACATGCATGGAACAAGCAGAAATTATAGATACGTTTGGGACGTATCAACATCCCCAAGCTTAATTCCTGCTCGTCCTCGAGTAGGTAAATGATAACAAGCATAATTTCTGTGGTGACATGACACACAAACATAAAAGGACTTTTAAGTAAAGCAATCAAAGCATGCAATTCAATTCAAGTCTTAACAAGCAAGAGTCTATATTAGCATTGACACAAGCAACAAAAGAACAAAATGTGCAAGAGCTCTCGCTGTCCGTGACTCGAATGTCTCCAGATGGTGTTTGCGTGCAAGCAAGGGATAGGGAAATACGAGAGAAAAAATAAGATTGTTGAGAACAACTATCTACTAAAGTTTCACACTTGGTCTCCTTTGGATTCTTATCTGGACTCATCCCCAGACCACTAGCCAGGTACAAGTCAAACTGATCCACTCCCTTTCGATATTTTGAGCACTCATGCAATGGATGAGCGTGAGCAAGAAAGTTGACACCTAAAAGGCGAAACAGAAAGAAGGTGGAGGAGGAAGACAAAAAGGTGTGAAAGGCTCACATCAATGAGGACAATCATAGGCGAGAGAAGGCCATATGATAGATATGATGTGAGGAGTAGGGATTGCCATACAACGGATGCGCATGTGAGCTAAAAGCTCTCCAAGGGAACTAGTGGGGGTGCATCTAACTTGCTTGCTCAAGAAGACCTAGAGCTCGTTTGAGGAGGCTCATCATTGGAATATACAAGCCAAGTTCTATAGTGTGAAGGGTCCCCACATAGCTATATGCATGATGATGATCTCTATGGAGTACAAGGGATAGGAGATGAAGTACTAGTGTAGATCTCTCAAAAGGAATAGTAGTATGCCCCTTTCTCTCTTTTTATTTTTTTTCTCTTTTTTATTTTTATTTTTTTGGTGGCCTCAATGGCTCTTTCTATTTAACTCTCATTTATCCTCTTTGGGATCTTTTGATTTTGTCCTCTTTGGGATCTTTTCCTCAATTTATGGGCAATACTCTATATTCTACAAGAATATAGGATATCTTTCACACTTTACAAAGGTACTCACCTAAAGAAAATGTAACTATCATGATGCAAATGTATGCTTCTGCCAGGATAGCAGGATATGCAATGATACTAGCGCGTCATGTAGCAATGATTAGGGCAAGGCCCAACTAGCATGCGGCTCATCAATCAAGCAAGTAGCATATATGACATGAAGATCAAGTCATGGGAAGGTGGATGTTGCATGGCAATGTATCTCGGAAAGGCTATGTAAATGCCTTGTAGGTAGGTATGGTGGCTGTTTTGAGGAAAGATATAAGGAGGCTTATGATGATAGAGCATATCGTGCCAAGGGTTTGGATGCACCGGCGAAGTATGCGCCAACTCTCGAGGTGAGAAAGGGAAATGCACGGTACCGAAGAGGCTAGAAAAAGTATAGGTGGGTGGAAGTGTCAACTTTCGAATACTCCCATTAGTCCGAAGAACTCATGCACTTATTATCGGTAACTCTCAATCTAATCAGGAGGTTCACAAAGAGACAGGTACCCCGAGGAGGAGTGTATCGGGGTTTGGTTATCCTTGCGCATCCTCGACTCATGGTACGTGAGTGTACTCTAATATTCGAACCCTCCAGAGGTTAGTGGTCCATCTAGTAGCTAGAGTTCTCAACAGGGGTTTTTTGGTTTTCGAAAAACACACGGATTGCCCAAAATACGACATCTATCACTAATAGACAAGAGCTCTTGACACCATAAGTTCAAACATTACTCTAATCAATACCTCAAAACTATTGCAAGTTACTACTACAAAGAGAACAACAACTTTAACTACCTACTTTCAGTCAAGACACATAACTCAGTGCAACAGGCAAACTCTCTAACAAGATAAAACATGCAACCTATAGAAATTTCAACCTAAGACAAAAAAAAGCTCTAGAAAAACTAAAGCACTACAACTAAACAGAACAGCAACTAAGAAAAGAAAAAGAACAACTCACAGCTAAAAGAATAAGCATGCAAATCCTATGAGGAGGTCTAGTTCAAGCGGAGCGTGAATCTCTCCCACACAAAAGAGTAAGTTGGGGTCTAACATTTTAATACAGCAAACAAAGCAAAAGAAAACTAAAAACAAAACCTAAGAGCGAGACTCTCCAAGAAAAGCACATAACGCATGAAGTGATAAAAATATAGTGCAACGAGAGACGCACTGATAATTGTTGATGAAGAAGGGGATGCACGGGGGCATCCCCAAACTTAGACGCTTGAGTCTCCTTGAATATTTATTGGGGGTGAACATGGTCATCCCCAAGCTTGAGCGTTTGACCCTCCTGAATCTTCTTTCATCATTCTCCATCGCGCACTTGAAAACTCCTTTCATACATAACTCATTGTAGGCTGATTAGAGAGGTTAGTACCTTAATAAAATAATTTTCCTCTACTGCAAATAAAGATAAATTTGAAGAGCTACTGTTTCCCAAGATTTCCAAAAGGTTTTTGCAAAGAAAAAACAAGCTTATGGTTTGCAAAAGTGAAGAGAGACAAACCGTGGCAGAATCTGTGAAAAACAGAACAGCTGATAGAAACGAATTTTTTAGGGGTACTTCTGCAACTGAAATAAAAAAACTCAGAACATACGGAAGTTTCATAATTGTATAGAGCACGCTGTGTAAAAAAATCATCTCAAAAAGACGAACTGGAATTTTTCTCTGATTTTTCTAGTCACGAGGACAGGATCTGTTTTCTGGACAGCATGTCACAACTTTTACTTCCCTTGCCATATGAGGCTAAACTTGGCACAAAGCTTGAAAAGTAAAGATACAATGATGTTTCTACAGTAGTAACAATCATCAAGACCACTAAGAACAGAACAAAAAAAGAAAAAGAAAAACCTAAATTCGTTGCGGGCTGCCTCCCGAAAGCGCTTCTTTAGAGCCATTAGCTAGGCTTAAAGCAGAAGATCAAGTCTTTTCAAGAGAATAACTAGCCCGTGTGACGGACTCAAAAGGTAACTTAATCTTTTTCCTAGGGAAATGTTCCATCCCTTTCTTGAGAGGGAATTGGGATTCGATAGTTCCCTCTTTCATGTCAATAACAGCACCAACTGTGCGAAGAAAAGGACGTCCCAAAATAATTGGACAAGAAGGTTCACATTCAATGTCCATAATAGTGAAATCAACGGGAACATAATTGTCATTGACAATGATAAGAACATCGTCGATCTTCCCCAAAGGTTTCTTTACGGAAGAATCAACAAGACGAACACCAAAAGAACAAGGATCAAAAGGTTTCAATTCAAGCATATCATACATTCTTTTGGGCATAACAGAGGTACTTGCTCCAACATCACAAAGAGCATAATAAGAGACCTGAAATACAAAAACAGCAGAAAACAGAAACTGGCAACTGGGTGCACTGAGTTAATAGGTTAGTCCAAATAGGTTCAAAAGTGTATGAAAGTTCAAGCAAAACATGGCAAAGTCACACAAAACATGCATGGAACAAGCAGAAATTATAGATACGTTTGGGACGTATCAATGTTCCGACCTAACTGAGGCCGAACACATCGCTGCATAGTACGCTGATAAGTCGCGCCGCCGTTTTTCAGGCCGAATGGCATGGTGATGTAACAATAAGCCCCGAAAGGGGTAATACAAGCTATTTTAATCTGATCGTTTACATCAAGCTTAATTTGGTGATAGTCTGCTGTGGCATCCAGAAAGCACAAGAGCTGACAGCCAGCCATAGAATCAATTACTTGATCGATACGGGGCAACGCAAAATGATCCTTGGGGCAGGCCTTATTCAGGAAAGTGTAATCTATACACATGCGCCAAGTTCCATTCTTCTTCGAAACCAGAACTGGATTAGATAACCAGTCTGGGTAGAACACTTCCTTGATAAATCCTGCTGCGAGCAACTTGGCTATATCATCGCCGATTGCTCATCTCTTCTCTTCTGAAAAACGCCAAAGTGGCTGCTTGATCGGCTTGGATCTAGGTCGGATATGAAGCTTGTGCTCGGCAAGTTCCCTCGGTACACCAGGCATGTCATGTGGCGACCATGCGAAGATGTCACGGTTCTCACGGAGGAACTCGACGAGCTCGACTTCCTATTTGCTGCTGAGCCCGGCCCCAACAATGACGCACTTGCTCGGGTCGGAGGGGTCCAGGGCAATCTTCTTGCTGTCCTTTGCTGCTTGGAATATGGTCTCATCATCCGGCCTCTTGTCCTTCGTGCTCGGCATGGGGTCCTTCATTTCAGCTTGGACTGCTGCTACCACCTTGTACAACTGGTGCCGTTCTTCATCTATGACCAGAGCATCAGCTAGCTTGGAACCAGCAGACGAACACTCCAGTGACTTCCTGTAGTCACCACACACAGTGATTAGACCATTAGGCCCTGGGAGCTTCATCTTCAGGTAAGGCTGCATGATGTTGAACATGAACTTGGTGATTGCAGGCGACCCGAGCAGAACATGGTATGGGATGCTCAGATCGGCCACCTCGACCCAGATCGATTCTCGGCGGAAATTCTCTTCCGACCCGAATACTACCTCAAGCCAAATGCGGCCTAATGGGGTACATGACAGGCCGGGCACTATCCCATGGAACGTGGTTCTGCTGGGCTCTAACTTGCTCTCGCTGATGCCGAGCTTGATCATTGTATCTCTGTACAGAATGTTGATGGCACTGCCTCCATCAATAAGCGTCCTGGTGAACTTGCATGAATACAATGGTGCCGCTAAAATTGCGTCCACCACGAGCATATAACTGCCCGGGTTGCCCATTACGCTCGGGTGGTCTTCTGGGCCCCATGTTATTGCATTGTCCGACCACCTCAACCTCTGAGAAATTGCTGGCATGGTGGCATTGAATGCCTGCTCACGGGCTCTCCAACTGCCCTTACCCTCCGACTCGCTGGTGAAGATCATATATGTTGCATCGTGACGTGGGAACTGCTGCCGAGCATTTGCTGGTGGTGGGCCTGGGGTGGGGGTGGTGGTGGGGGTGGATTTCCTGCTCCTCCCTTTGCCAAACGCTCAACCCAAATGCACTGCCGAGTGGTGTGCGATGCGGGCTTGCCTACTCCACCGTGCATCTTACAGGGCTGGTTCATCATGTCCTCAAATGTGTATGGGGTCCTGGGCTGACCTGACGGTCTTTCTGCAGGCTTCATCTTCCGACTGCCTCCCGCAGCCCCTTGTTCCTCTTGGTGTTGCACTGTTGCTACTTGCCGATTGCCATACTGGGCATCCGGCTGCTCATCCTTCTCTTGTTGAAACCAGTGTTGTTGTTGTTGTTGTTGAAATTGGGGGTGTTGCTGCTATTGTTGAAGTTGTTATTCCTCTGAATCTCGTGCCTCTCGCGCCGATTGGGACCATTTGGCCCATTTTCTTCTGCCGATTGCTGCTGCTGGCCGGATGGTTGCCGTTGGATGAAACCACTGGGACTCAACGTGATCGGGCGCATTGCAGAGTCCGACGTGGAGAACGAATTTTCTATCCTCATCAGATCGGCCAAAGAAGTTATCTCCTTGCGCATGAGCTTGTGCTTCAACAGAGACCCGTCCAAGCAGCTGTCAGTGAAGTGCTGGATGGCTTGGATTTCATGAACTCCCTCGCAAGTGTTCCTGAGCTTTATCCACCGCTGAAGGTAATCGCGAAGGGGCTCGTCCTTTCCTTGTATGCAGAGTGCCAGGTGCCGAGGTAGACCTAGGCGCTCATAAGTACCCGTGAAGTTGCGAATAAATGCGTCTTCAAAATCCTTCCAGCAATTGACACTATTGATGGGCAAGTTGTTTAACCAGGACCAAGCTGAACCTTGAAGCATGAGCGGAGCATAGCGTACAGCTACGCGCCGACCACCTCCTGCGATGCCGACGGCTGTCATATAATCGACCAGCCAATCTTCTGGCTTGACTGATCCATTGTACTTGGGGGTGTCCCTGCGCAATGTGAAACCTTTGGGGAACTTCTCTTGCCGAATACACGGGCCGAAACATGCTGGACCTGCCGGCGCATCATCTTCCGGTTGCTTATCCTGCTGCAACTGCTCGATTCGGTGTCTTGCGTCATTGTCTGCGGTTTCTCGGGGACCTAACCGCTGGCTTATTGCCGGCCGGACTGATGCCGCCGGTTGCTCATTGCGCCTGCTGTTGACAGTTGGCTCATCCCTCCGACTGCCTCCTGCAGCCCCTTGATTCTTCCGACTGCGGTGCAAACTGCCATGCGGTGAGGAAGCCTGCCTCTGCTGCCGCTGCGGCGCATTCGGCTGATTCGCACCCGCAGTCGCTTGGAGTGACTTTGATGCTACTGGCCCTTGCTGCTTGGTGGTTGCCCTTTGCTGCTGGTTCGCTGTGGTTATGAGATCACGCATTCGCGCGTCCTTTCCCGCAGCTCTTCTCCTTCCAGATGCTCCAGCTCGGTGGCGATCTGCTGGGCAGCCCTCATGTTCTTCACAGGAGAACTGTATGAAATCTGTGGTGCTACGATGAAGGACGCTACAGGTTGCTGGGCTCCTCCCAACTCTCTGCCGACCTCTCGGCCTGCTACCCGAAGCTCCTCAATGACTGGGGGTGGGATAACGCGCTGCCGAATGCCATGCGCTGCGTTGTACTCCCAGACTGATGCCTCCATTTGACGCTTTTCAGCGTCGATCCGATCTGACTGCTCCTTCAGAGCTTGACGAACCTTCCCCAGCTCGGCGTGAACCATGTCTGGATCGGCATGAAGGTCCACGGGAGTGCTAAGCACATCTGGTGGGTTGCTTGGGCCTGCTGCTGCTGTTAATGCTGCCCTCGCGGCTCGGGTCGCTGAAGTGGAACTATGGCGACTTGACGCTCCCGCCATCATGACCTCCGCACGGATGTGCGCAGTCGTGCCCTCTGCTCCCACAGCATCCGTCCCTCCTGGCAACGGATCCGTGAGCTCAGAAAACACCCGTACCTCCCTAAGAAACACGTCAGGGAGGGCCGCGACGAAGACGCGATGTCCGTCGAAAGGAATGATGACGCCGTGCGGTACAGGCATTCCAGCCCCAAACCGTGAGGCGTTGTCGATGAAGAAGTCCCACGCTCCGCTCATCATCACCAGGCCGGAGGCGAAGCGTATGCGCGATGCAGATGATGGTCCCGTCCGGATCAGAACTCCAGTCGACGGCTCGGCCTTCCCCACGATGGGCGCCAACTATCGTCGATATGTAACGGCAGATGCCATGGGGATGGCTAAAGAGGGGGACAAACCGAGGTTAGTGTCGCTGGTACCGGAAGCGAGAATGGGAACACACAGTGAGACACCACGATGTACCCAGGTTCGGGGCTCTCCGTAGAGATAACACCCGTAGTCCTGCCGAGCTAGCTATATGCAATAACTCTGGCTACAATGAATGCTCCTTGAGCTGCTTGAGAGGAAGAAGAAGAGGGCCTCTGGTCTCTACTATCTCCTTGCTCTCTCTGGTGGGTGAGATTGTAATAACTGCTCCGTCGTCCCCCACGCAGGAGGGGTACCTGGGGATCTTATAGGCCGAGCCCTGGGTACAAAAGTAAATACAAAAGAGGGAGGGCCCAGCTGTCTGTCTCAGATCAGCTAGAGACCTAACATCGTGCTTCTCCGGATGACCCGGTGTAGACTTGCGGCTTGCCATACTGCTATCCCGTAGACCTCGGTAGTGAACATTGAAGCTAGATACATAGGCCTGTCGGCCTGTCCGCGTGATCGGCGCTGGAGGAGACCGCACGCCTCTGACAGTCCCGATCTTCAGGGATTGCGCATTGAATGCTCTTGTACCAGGTGTCCGACCTGGACCTCTGATCGGATGTTGCTCTTCTTACTTCGGCCGAATGCTCTTAGGTGAGGCCGATTGCGCCTTCTCCGGGGCAATCGGCACTCACTTGGAACAATTTGGCCCACTTCTTTCTTAACCTTGTTTAGCTCGGCCTTGATTAGGTCAGTGACCATTAGGTCGGTGATCTTTTCTTTGATGAATTGTTTCCCCTGGGTGACCCTACCCGGGGGTCATTCCCTCGACAATTGCATTAGTCATTCATTCTTCTTGTCAATAATCTTTTTATATCATTAATGTTGCTTTGTATTTGAATACGTTTCATTTTATAGGATGCATCCAAGTGCAACTTTGTTAAGTGGGTTGACAATGAGTGGCCAATCCCATTGAAGCAAGGCCTAGCTAGGATAAGGAGCATGTATGAAGAGAAAAACACAATGAGGCTGAGACAACAAGTAACCAATGGTGAAGAGAACTTGAAGTTCCTAGAAGATAAGAGAAAGATGGAAAATGACCTGAGATCTTTTAAAATAGATTTTGCTAAAACGATGGCTGACAAGGAGGATGTTGTTACTCAGTTAAGCAAATCACATAGAGTTATTGGTGACCTGAGGGAGGAGCTTGAGAAGAAGAAGTTGGCCGACAAAGCAGGCACTAGCATCCATCAAGTGTTCAGAGCAAAAGCAGAGAAAGAGAGAGTGACGAGGGGGTGACCCCACGACTCCTACGGATGAACCTACCTGGTGTCCATGAAGACAGAAGGCCCATGAAGATACAGCCTCGGCCTGCTAATTGACACCGACGTAGGAGTCTAAGACTCACAAGGAAGGTGCGAAGACCTGTCGTACGGAGCAAGCTAGGGTTAGGAAAGCTTACCTGTAAATGTAGATGAACTCCCCGAGACCTAGCCCAGTATATAAGGGCTAGGAGGGGCGACACCAAAGACAACCAATATCATCTGTAACCCTAGCCTTGAGCGCTCCAGCCTTGGCATCCCTTGTAATCGCATCTCCCCCATCAATAATATCGAGCAGGAGCGTGCCTCCCTGTTTGCCGACGAGCTATCGTCCAACCTGTGCCTCTCATGACTAACCTAGGGTCCCTGACCATGGGATTTGCCGGGGTTGATCCCCGTCAATTGGCGCCGTCTGTGGGAACTACACAGGTTGGGATCACGATCTCGGCGGTCCCGTCTTCAGCAAGCTACAAATCAAGGGCAAGAACCAGATCTAGCCCACTCGAAGGACTCAAGATCACGGCGAACATCTCTGCCACCCCATCAAGACCGCTCGAGCTACAGTTGTGCCAGGACCGATACTACGGTAACGGCCAAGTGCAGCGCCAGTGCCGAAGGAATCGACGACCCAGAAGAACGGCGAGGGGTCTCTACGAAGGAATTCCACTCGACGAACCGCGACGCGCAGCGGAGGACTCACAAATCTTTCGACAACCCACAACCGCCCGGGCACCCGCCGCACATCAAGACGTTGACTACGAGATCGAAACCAGCGATCAGCAGAACCACCGCCAAGGAAGAAGGAATCGACGACCCAAAAGGCGCGCAGGGGAGATCTACGGCGAGGCCCCAATAAACGAGCCACGACACGAAGCCGCGCAACCGACGATCGCCCGACGACACGCCGTCACACGAGCACCTGCCGTCAGCCAGGACAGCGACTCGGAGACACCGGTGGGCGAGTACTATGACCCAGATCGAAGGCCGGATGAGTTCGCCAACCTCATCAAGAACCAAGACATGAGTCGAGGAATCGACAACGACCCCCGCTCCCACGAACACCCGGAGGATCACGAGCAAATCTTCAGGATCTCAAGAAGGAAGAGGCACGCCGGATCTAGCAAGCTCACGGCTAGCGAACAGCTGGCAGCACCCTGTACGATCCACAGCTTCGAGGACGACTGGGGACGTGTCAGGTCAGGTCACACTTTGAGGGACTGCCGCCTGTTCAACGAGCTAGCCGACGACCTCAAGAAGGAGAAGCAGAAAGAAGACGGGCGCAACCGACGACCCGAACAATCGCCGCCCTCAAGCCCGGAAGGACGTCACAGCCCGCCGCAAGAACAGGTGCTCATGATCCAAGAAGGAAGGGTACCGCAAGCACGAAGCGACGCCTACACTCTGCAAGCCAGAGCAGCCGAGAACATAAACATAGTCGAAGTCTACCAGCTGCATGATACGGAGACCAGCATCACGTTCTCACAGGACGACCATCCACCCGCAGTCCCAAGACCAGGGCACGCGGCCCTGGTGCTCGACGCACAAATCGGAGGGTATGACATGGATAGGGTCTTCATGGACGGAGGCAGCAGCATGAACATCATCTTCGCCAGCACCCTGCAAAAGATGTTGATCCCACGATCAGTATGGAGAAAATCGAGCACCGAGTTACACGGAGTAGTCCCAGGAGAAGCAGCCGCATCCCTCAGAGTCATCGAACTCGATGTCGTCTTCAGCAACCGACGCAACTTCGCAAAGCACGTCCTCGAGTTCGAGGTACTCGACTGGCAATCATAGTACCACGCCATATTGGGACGGCCAGCATTCGCGCAGTTCATGGCGGTCCCACACTACGCCTACCTCAAGCTCAAGATGCCAGGATCAACAAGAGTCCTCACGATCAACGGAAGCTTCATCAAGTCAGATCAATGCGATCGTGACTTCCACCGAATCTCCAACACATTCGGAGCCGAGCAAGAACTCAGAGAAATAGCCATGGTGACGGACAAGAGTACCTTCCTATTGGTGAACCGAAGCGAATCCAAGGAGTACGGACGCGACTTCAGCATCGACAGTGACACAGTCACTCACCAAGTGCACCCGACGGACCCGGACAAAACAGCCGCGTGTACGCCCACCTACCAGAGGAGCAGGCGACGGCTCTCGTCGCTTTCCTTCGAGACGAGTGGGAAATATTCGCCTGGTGCCCAGCCGACATGCCTGGGATACCACCCGAATTCGCGGAACACGCCCTACGCATCAAGCAAAACACGAAGCCGGTGAAGCAAGCGCTGAGACGATTCTCAGAGCCCAAGCGCAGAGCAATTGGGGAGGAAGTCAACCGGTTACTCGACGCACAATTCATCCGAGAAACGAAGAAAGCCACCTGGATAGCCAACCCAGTGCTGGTGCCCACGAAAGACACGACCGTGCTGCGCATGTGTGTCGACTACGGACCAGTCAACAAGCATTGCCCGAAGGACCACTTCCCCCTGCCTAGAATCGATCAGATAATCGACTCGACAGCAGGGTGCGATCTACTTTCCCTTCTTGACGCTTATTCAGGATACAACCAGATCAGGATGAAGGAAGAATACGAAGAGCACACATCGTTCTTCACCCCCTATGGCATATTCTGCTACAGGACCATGCCCTTTGGGCTCAAAAACGCAGGCGCCACTTACCAGCGAATGATGCAGGCCTGCCTGAAGGAGCAAATCGGAAGAAACGTGCAAGTCTATGTGGACGACATCGTCATCAAGACCTACGAAGCAGCCACACTACTCGACGACCTGCGCGAAACCTTCGCGGCGCTCAACAAGTACAGAATCAAGCTCAACCCAAAGAAGTGCGCATTCAGCGTACCGGCGGGGAAGCTGCTTGGCTATATGGTCTCTGCCCGAGGAATCGAGGCAAACCCTGAGAAATTCCAAGCCATCACCCGAATGCAAGAACCAACCGACGTCAAAGGAGTACAACAGCTCACTGGAAAGCTCGCAGCCCTAAGCCGCTTCATCAGCAGGCTGGGAGAACGCACGCTGCCCTTCTATCAGCTGCTCAGGAAAGGAGAGAAATTCGAGTGGATGGAGAAAGCTCGACAAGCATTCGCGGACCTGAAGAAAACACTTTCGACCCCACCAATCCTGGCGGTACCCAAGGAACGAGAGAAGCTATACCTCTACTTTTGGAGTTCGCAGCAGAAAACACAAAATTTTCTAACTAGCGTTCCCATAACCCAAGATCTAGCTAGCCGTATTACCGTAACGGAAAGTAGTGCGGAAATAACATACCTCGGGGTGTAGTCCGTTGCGCGGGAAACGTTCCCACAAACGTGGTTGATGTAGCCGATCAAGTTTCACAGCCCTCTGGCTGTGTTGAGCACCCGGATGGGTGTAGTGCCACACGTGTAGCACCTCATAGTACTCGCACACATACGAGACTCGATGACGACCTCCGTTCTCCGATCCAGCGGAGGTGGCGGAAGCAGACCTCCGGACGGAGCTTCGGCAGCACGACGGCCTCCGATTCTAGCAGAGAAGCCTCAATTCCACTATAGGCTCACACTAGGGAGCCCACCGTGAAAGAGACAAGGGAGGGGAGAAGACCGGAGAAAACCGATCTCAATTCGGAGTAATATTTATTTTCTCACGAATTTATGTGTATTAAATATGTGCACCCTGCCCATCTATATATAGGCAGAGGGGAGGGAGTCAACCCCTCTCCCTTAGCAATGTGGGACTAAAGTCCCTTTGCTAAGGGGAGGTGGCCGGCCAAGGGGGGGAGGGGGCGCACCCCTCATGGGCCCTAGGGCCCATGGCGTCTCCCCCTCTTTTTTCTTTTTCTTTTTCCCTTTTATTTCCCTTAATGGGCCTTTTTCTCCACTAAGGCCCATTGCACATATTAATTAGAAATAAAATGATTTTAATTATTAATTCAATTAATTAATAACTAAAACATAATATTCCATCTCCCGGTGCTCCGAAACACCTTCCGGTTCACTCCGAACTTGTTTCGGTTCAACACGGTACTTCTCCGATATTGTTTCCTTTATTCTCTGGTTACTCCGATGGTTCCGAAAAGGTCTCCGATTTCATCGAGCCCTTAAGTATGTTACCCTACGGTCCGAGAACACTCCAGTCATGACCGAGCAGAGGCTATGGTCAATGATCATCAGCGGGACCTGGATGCCCATAATGACCCCTGTGCATTCCGGATATCAAACACCGATTGGACCTTACGTCGTATAGCATTCCCTTTGTCAGCGATACTGGATTGTTCCGAGATTCGATCAATGACATCCTATGTCTGGTTCAACCTCGTTCCGAACTAATCCTCATTCACTCGTTCCCGTGATATTCATCCCCGTGACCTAGTCACACGCTGCAGCTTTATGGATGGAATCTCACCGAGTGGGCCCCGAGTATCTATCCATTATATGGATTGAAAAATCCCGCTCTTGTAACAATACTCCTCAACATATCTCCACGGAATACCTAAGATACAACCGTTATGAGCCGCATATTTCAGTCAGGTGGTGGGATGTAAGTCAAAACATCCGGGAAGATAGTAATTATGCACGTACTCACGGTCAAAGGAACGGTCTACCACGTTCTGTAATTACAACACTGAACATTCATAAGATTTGATCATGCTGTAATGCTTACTTTGGGTAATGTTCATCACGTCACTTAACCAGTGAGGTGACCTCATAGTCAAGAGACTTAATTGTCCATGATCGCGAAACCACGACCATCATGTTGACCATGAACTAGTTATCGATGTAGAGGCTAACTAGGAACTCTGGGGGTTTCTATACCACACCTGCATCATTGTTTCACTGACACAGTTCTAGCACGGTATGAATCTGGTTATGAACTTGCTTAGATATATTGGAATAATCATATATTATTTGCCTCTAGAGCATATATCCAACATCTACGTGGCAGCACGTAACAGTGTAGTAAGCACAGCGCTCGTTGTCGAACGCGCAAAAGAAGGCAAGGTCCAGAGCATCCAGAGACCAATCTACTACCTCAGCATGCTCCTGACCAAATCCCAGCTGCGGTACCCACACTATCAGAAGCTACTACTGGCTATCGTCATGACCTCGAGAAAGGTGTCCCACTACTTCGACGAGCACCCTATCACAATCGTGAGCAGCGTACCACTCGCTGATATACTCAACAACCCTGGAGCGACTGGACGAGTCGCCGAGTGAAACATTGAGCTTAGCCCACGGGACCTGCAGTTCAAGCAACCAACAGCCATCAAAGCCCAAGTACTCCCAGATTTCCTGGTCGAGTGGACGGAGGTTCAGACACCAGGCCCCCCAGACCTATCAAGTTCATGGTCAATGTTCTTCGATGGATCCAAGAGACAACAAGGAGCCGGAGCAGGAGTTGTGCTCATCTCCCCTAAAGGAACAAAGCTGAAATATGTCCTCCAGATCAACTTCAGTCACGCCTCCAACAACGAAGCAGAATACGAGGCACTCCTCCACGGCATGCGCATGGCCAAAACATGCGGAGCCACTCGCCTCATAATTTACGGGGACTCCAATCTCGTTGTCCAGCAGACGATGAGAAACTGCAACACAATAGCCGACAACATGGCGGCCTACCAGGAGCTCTACAACGCACTCGAAGGAAATTTCGACGGGTGCGAGCTTCACTACATCACCAGGGACAACAACACAGAGGCCGACGTACTCGAGAACATTGGTTCGACCCGAGGACCAATACCACCCGGCGTTTTTCTCGAAAGCATCAACCAAAGATCCATCAAGGTACAGGAAGCAGCACCTGAAGCAGTCGTGGACGGGGATGACGCAACAGGCCTGGCGCAGGTGGCAGCAGCAACCTTATCAGAAGGCACAAGCACCAGCACACCCGACAACACAGCCCCGACAAAGCTCGAAGGACCTGTCTGGGCAAAACCATTCCTCCGATTTCTAATCGAAGATACGCTACCGCAAGACGTGGCCGAAGCACGACGCATCAGACGACGATCCAATGCATTCACGGTGATCAACAAACAACTATACAAGCGTAGCATCACCCAGATACTCCAAAGGTGCATCGACGAAGAGGACGGCAAAGCCCTACTGCTCGAAATCCACGAAGGCACCTGCGGACACCATGCGAGCAGCAAAGTACTTGTGTCCAAAGCATTCTGAGCCGGGTTCTATTGGCCCACATCCATGAAAAACGCAGAGGAAATCGTGCGACGTTGTGTCGCCTGCCAGAAATTCGCCAACAGGCCACACGCTCCCGCTTCAGAACTCAAGACCATACCACTATCCTGGACGTTCGCCACCTGGGGACTCGACATGGCGGGACCACTCAAGAAATCATCAAAGGGCGGAAGGACACACCTGCTCGTCGCAGTCGACAAGTTCACTAAATGGATTGAAGCAGTGCCCATCACCAGCTCCACAACCCTCACGGCTGTCAACTTCATCAAGTCGATCATCTTCGGGTTTGGAGTGCCACACAACATCATCACGGACAACGGGATGAACTTCACAGCCTCAGAATTCCAGAACTTCTGCGAAGAACTGGGCATCAAAATCAATTATGCATCAGTCGCGCACCCGCAGTCCAATGGCCAGGTAGAAAAAGCAAACGGCCTTGTGTGCGGAGGAATCAAGAAATGGCTCCTTGCACCACTCGAGCAAGCCACCGGAAACTGGGTAGAAGAACTCCCCGCGGTCCTATGGAGCCTACGAACCACACCAAACACCGCGACCCAGTACACACCCTTCTTCATGGTGTATGGGGCAGAGGCAGTCCTACCACACGACCTCAAGTTCAGAGCACCTCGGGTCACCGGGTACGAAGAAGAAGAAGCAGAAGAAGCACTGCAAGACGACAAAGATACGGCGGACGAAGCAAGAGATACAGCCCTGGAAAAATCAGAGGGGTACCAGGACAAGCTACGCACCTACCAAAGCAGTCGCTTGTGCACTAGAACCTTCAACAAAGGGTGACCTAGTCCTACGGCTGATACAAGAGAAGGTCCATAAACTTGCCCCCCAATGGGAAGGACCATTCATAGTTTCAGAAGTCATCGGAGGTGGCGCCTACAGGTTGAAGAACCCGAAGACAGACGAGGACGTGGGCAACCCATGGAACGTAGCAAACTTGCAGCTGTTCTATCCATAGTCCCCATCGGTCAGACATGACTGGCAACTCATGTAGCTGCTCGACCGCAATAAAGAAAATGTTGCCCAAATACTGCCATCTCAAAGCACTCGAGGGCTTAAGAATACAATCCCCCCGAGAGACGCTATCGCCTACGCGATCTTAAACAAAAAGCACTCGGGGGCTTAAGAATAAAATCCCCCCGAGAGACGCTATCGCCTACGCGATCTTAACCAAAAAAGCGCTCGGGGGCTTAAGAATAAAATCCCCCTGAGAGACGCTATCGCCTACGCGATCTTAACCAAAAAGCACTCGGGGGCTTAAGAAAAAAATCCCCCCGAGAGACGCTATCGCCTACGCGATCTTAACCAAAAAGCACTCGGGGGCTTAAGAATAAAATCCCCCCGAGAGACGCTATCGCCTACGCGATCTTAAAGCACTCAGGGGCTTACGAATAAAACTCCCCCCGAAAGACGCTATCGCCGCTCACACGACCTCTACGTCCAAGCATTCAGGGACTCGAGCACCACCTCCTCCCGAAGATCGCTCGCGGAGTCTGAAGCTTAAAAAGCCCAAGGAAAATGCCCGGCCAGCCCTACCTGCTGAGAGTAGGGCTCGAAAGACATGGCCACAATCAGATGGAGCACCAAGTACTCTGAATTTGGAGGACACAGACTCATTCAGTCTTCACCCGATCGCCAATGATCACCTAAAGACTCGGGGGCTACTCCCATCGGGAGCGCTGCCGCGCACCCGATAAAAGACAGAAACTAACGACAAGGGAATCAAATTTTAGCATACGCTCGACCCTCCGACTCAAGCGTAGCCTCGGGGGCTACTCCCATCGGGAGCGCTGTCGCGCACCCGATAGAACCCACAACGCAAAGTATTGGACGGACTCGAAGACAGATCTCGATCGCAAAGGACTCGAACACAGCTCTCGGTTCCAAAGAAATCAAAAACAGCTCCTGATCGTCAAGGACTCGAACACAGTTTTCGGTTGCATAAAGGCCCAAATATAAATTCCATTGCAAAGGATAAAGCACAGTTTACATCATAAGGATCATTTTCAGTACAAAAAGGACTCAACTACATTTGGATAGAAGGCAACTCCTGTTACAAGAGGGAATCACCCAAGGAATTAAGACTTCTACATGTGTGCTCATGAGGAGCAATCGACCCTAGTAAAAGAGCATCACCACAGACAAAGGAAAAGCAAGATAGCTGAAGATGTCAATGACATAACAAAAGAGTGAAGCTCGACTTATTTGTCGATGCTCCACTAGCTTCTTCTCCTACTCCACCAGCTTCTTCTCCTGCTCCACCAGCTTCTTCTCCAGCTGCGGCCGCATGCCTTCTTGTCCGGACGAACAACCTCCTCTCCGGGTTGCCAGCGAAGATGAAGCCGCCTCCAGTTCTACAAGGTCGCCTGGCGCACCCGCTTGATCGATGGCTTGACATCGAGGTCTTCTTCAGAGCCAGAGGAGGAAGCAGTTGAAGACGGCTCACCACCACCACCTAAGGAGTCGCCAGAAGACGGAGCCATAGAAGATGTAGGCACAAGACTCCTCGACCTTGTGGAGTTGTTGCTGCTCGACTCCTGCCAGTGTGGATCCATGTTATTTCTGCTCGGATCGAACGCGCGGACAGTGACAGTGCTTTCGCCGTCAAAACGACAGCTGAGCATATCGCCATCTCGCAGATTCAACCGCCGAGCAAACAAACTCCAACCAGAGCCAAGAAAAATCAAGCGGGAGCTATCAACCTCCAGGTCAACATAAGAAGGATATCGACAGTTCCCTTGAAGATGCAGAAGCAAGCCATCCAAGCCATGTTCATAGAAAATGGCGGAAAAAGCAGAAGGAAGAAGCACGCGACTGGCGCTCCGGCCACGAACATGCAAAAGAAAGTCATAGCGCCAGAAACCCTCCTCCAAGGGAGAGGAAGAAGGCACTGGCGCCTCACCAGGGCGACCACCACGGCATGAGCGTCGTGCACGACCACCACGGCCACGACGAACACGGCCACGACCAACACCCCTCCTAGGAACCATGAGAAGAAGAAGAGAAGAAGGAAGGGCAAAGGAGCAAGCTGGATGGAGGTGAAACGAAGTGGAAGAGAACGCCTTATTTATAGAACACAAAACCTCCCACGGAGAAGCCAAGACGACAGCAGCAATTAATCCAAAGACCAAATGTCGCAGGCGTCTCAAATTCCAAGACCAAGATGCTTTCCCACGGGACGCACTGTGCATGAGACGCGTCAATTCACGCGCGTTCCCAACGCGCGTATCGGAAACCCAACCAGCGCCTGCCGCACGCCACAGCGGCCATCATTATGACCGGTCACGAGGACGTGACGGGTCACTGGCGAGGCATCCCTGACAGCCATCAAGAAGAGGCATCGTCATCCTGACGAGCGGCGAAGAAAACCAATGGACATCAAGGCTCAGAGATTCCATCTGTCAGATCTTTTCCCCAAGGAAGAAAAACATCTTACTCCCATCGGGAGAGTACATCATAAGAATCCCGGGTGCTCCCTCACCTAAAGGTCAGCCATGTGCTCGAGTGACCACTCGCACTTATGAGAGTCTCGGGTGCTCCCTCAACCCGACGTAATACAAACATGCATTCGCCAAGATCATACGGCGCTAAGAGTCTCAGGTGCTCCCTCACCTCAAGAGCCGAAACGGCATTCGAGTGATTACTCGCGGAAAAAAACCCCGACTGAACACTCAAAACAAGCTCCTCGGGTGAATGAGTGAACAACTCGCTTGACGTTTTGTTCCAAGCGGGTGCAATGCTATAAGGTTCCGCGCCTCAAAAACACACATTCCTGGAACACGATACACTGTGCCCAGATGCCACGCAAGATTAGCGTGTAGGTAAGACCCCGCTGCGAAGTTCGGCCGGGCTGGGACTTGCCGAAGAGCGATTTCACTCCCAACCTTTCCCATGCGCTGCGCATGATAGAAAAGCCGGGCGGACGCGCCTTAGGCTATGCACATTACTAGCGGCAAATGAACACCGTAAGACCTGAAGCGGTCGGACTTTTTCTCGACACCAGTGTTCCAAGCTCACGTCGAGGGACGTGGGTTTGATTGGGCTACGGTGGTATTTGCCCTAGTGCAATTCACCAAGGCTCGAACCGTCGACTCCTTGGGCCCTTTCAGCTTAGCATCCCTCGAAACAGGTTTTGTCATGGCCACCAGACTGCCAGCGACCCGCGGATGTACCACGCATACCAATAACCGACAAAGGAATGTACTCGAGTCCCTGCGCGACTCTTCGAGTCCCGCAGGCACTCGAGGGCTACTGACGAGGGGGTGACCCCACGACTCCTACGGATGAACCTACCTGGTGTCCATGAAGACAGAAGGCCCATGAAGATACAGCCTCGGCCTGCTAATTGACACCGACGTAGGAGTCTAAGACCTGCCGTACGGAGCAAGCTAGGGTTAGGAAAGCTTACCTGTAAATGTAGATGAACTCCCCGAGACCTAGCCCAGTATATACGGGCTAGGAGGGGCGACACCAAAGACAACCAATATCATCTGTAACCCTAGCCTTGAGCGCTCCAGCCTTGGCATCCCCTGTAATCGCATCTCCCCCATCAATAATATCGAGCAGGAGCGTGCCTCCCTGTTTGCCGAAGAGCTATCGTCCAACCTGTGCCTCTCATGACTAACCCAGGGTCCCTGACCATGGGATTTTCCGGGGTTGATCCCCGTCAGAGAGATAAAATGAAGCAAGAGAAGGCGATGTGGATGGAGGAGATGGAGCAAATGAAGCAAGAGAAGGGGAAGTGGGTGGAGGAGAGAGAACAAATGGAGCAAGAGAAGGTGAAGTGGGTGGTGGAGAGAGAGGAAATGGTGCAGGAGAAGGCCAAGTTAAAGCTAGAAAAAATGAACGTAGAGTACTCACTACGTGATTTATTCTATGACCGAGAAGCGCTTCGGCACAAGCTCATGAAGCTACAAGATGTACTTGACGAGTGATTGAGTGTTCTTATTTGTAGACCTATATTTGCAAGACATGTGCACTCTCATTTGTATGAAAAGATTGTAATGTGTTGTATTTTCGATGAATGGTTAATTTTCTATGCAACATTTGTGCCATTTGTGCCATTTGTGTCATTTGTGCAACATTTGTGTCATTTATGCCTATATTTGCAAGGTAACATATGGGGGTCCCAAACCCCACTTAAGTGGCTGGGAGGTGTAGCGCCTAATGGTGAGGCGCTAGACAGTGTAGCGCCTGATGACTGGGCGCTACACAATCTAGCGCCTCACCATTAGGCGCTACACCCCCCCAGCCACTTAAGTGCGGTTTGGGACCCCCATATGTCCCCCACCTCATACCCCCCCCCCACCACTTGAGCTCGAAAAACAGCAATGGTTCTCTCTCTCCCCCTCTCCCCTCCTCTCAAAACCCTCACCCAAATCCCCTAGATTTGAAGATTCCCTCCGTGGATTTGAATTACCTCAAGTTGCTAGAGGTACCCTCTCTCAATCCCTAGCTTTGGACCCATTGGAATCTTCCTTTTTGGTTGGATATCTTCAAATTTTGGAAACCTAGAAAAACTTTGATTTCATTGCCCTTGGTTTATTCTTGTTGCTTATATGTATGAAACAACAAAGTAGGGTTAAAGATGTGTTCTTTTATGTTGTATGTGCACTATTTTGTTAGGGTTACAGATGTGTTCTTTTATTATGTTAGGGTTAGGGTTATTTTTAATTTAGTGTTAGGGTTAGGGTTAGAGATATGTTTTCATTTTATGTTTGTATGTTGTTGGTTAGATTCAATTTGTTATTAATACTTAATGATAAAATTTTCCTTTTTTCCTATAACTAATGTAGGGATGGCAAGAATTTTTCATCTTCATCATGTGAATAAGGATGCATTTTTGAAAGGGAATGTAGAGCTGGATTTGAATGAGCAAGATTTGGTGTTTGATGCTAGTCCCAACTATCTGGAGTTGTTGGAACAAGTAAAGAAGGAGTTGAATTGGATGGGCCCAAGTGATGTGGTTTTGTTGGAGGGAAGCAATAATGTTGGTGTTGGACATCACATTCGTTGGAAAACAATGGGTATCAACTCGGAACAACGTTGGCTTGCATACAAGGAAGTGGTGGCCGAATCCCAAGACAAGGCTC
The DNA here is from genome assembly GCA_950022295.1 of Bromus sterilis. Lineage (NCBI taxonomy): Eukaryota > Viridiplantae > Streptophyta > Magnoliopsida > Poales > Poaceae > Bromus > Bromus sterilis. Next base: position 17,472,279 of record OX465596.1, read on the forward strand.
TTGAAATATTTGCCACCAAAATGAGCCCTCCACCCATGGACCAAGAGGAATTGAGTCAACCTATCTTGACCCAACAAGAAGTGAGGCAAACATTGAGCCCTCCACCCATGAACCAAGAGGAATTGAGTCAACCTTCTTTGACCCAACAAGAATTGAGGCAAACATTGAGCCCTCCACGCATGAACCAAGAGGAAAATGTGAATGATTTTTATGAAGATGAGGAGAATGATGTTGATCTCTATGACAACAATGTTGGTGACTTGGAGGCATATAATTTGCAAGATAACATGGACCAATCCATCCCGTACTCTCGATGATATGCATTTGATTCGGATGATGACGGTCCCGATGAAGAAGTTGATGAGGACGGGTTCACTAGCAAGGAGGTCGAAGCTTTCAAGAAGGTATTGGGGAAGGATCCTCGTACACCATTGTTCAAGGATCTTATTCTCGCGGATGAAGCCGTTGTGGATGGTGGGAAGACTATTGTTATCGGAGCTAGACCAATTTCATACCATGATATGGATCATGCAACAAACGGGATTGCTTCCGGTGCGAAGTTTGGCACCTTCTTGGAGTTGAAGATATGGATCAAGGAGTTCTCGGTTAAGCATTTTCGTCCTTACACGGTGGTGCACTCGGATATAAAAAAGCGCTACACGGTCAAATGTGCGGAGGATGGATGTCCATGGATTGTGCGGGCAAGACCATTCAAAGGAGGACCAAGTTGGCATATAGTGAGTTGTGTACAAACTCACATGTGTCGTGGCCAGAAGATGGATGGTGAAGATGCAAACCCAGACCACAGGCAACTTACCTCCGAGTTCATCGCCTATAGGCTTTCCAACTCCATATCTTCGTTGCCCACAATGAAGGTTCAGAGCATCATTGACATGGTGAAAGAAATCTTCTTCCACCAAGTGAAATATGGTAAGGCATGGAAGGCGAAGCAAATAGCATTCAGGATGTTGTATGGTGATTGGGAGGAAGCATACAACTGGATACCAAGGTTGTTGGGAGCGATGGCTGCCACTAATCCGGGCATGGTTCATGTGGTTGAGCCGTATGGTGAGAAAATAATGATGCGCGACGGAAGGCTAGTCCGAGTATTTGGTCGTGCATTTTGGGCATTTGAGCAATGTGTGAGGGCTTTTGAACATTGTAGACCGGTCATCTCCGTCGATAGCACATTCTTGACCGGGCAATACAAGGGTACTTTGTTGGTTGCAATAGCAAGTGATGCAAATAACCGATTGATGCCTTTGGCTTTTGCTTTGGTAGAGGCGGAGAACAATGTTAACTGGGAGTGGTTATTCCATCTTTTGAGAACCAAGGTTTTACCCACCGAAAGAGAAATTTGTGTCATCTCGGATAGGCATCAAGGAATTCTTAATGCGGTGGAGATTGACATTCCAGGGCATCCTCCTTTGCACCATCGATGGTGTATGAGGCACTTTTGTGCAAACTTATTTAGGGCATGTGGAAAGAAGGAGTTGGCCAATGATCTTAGAGATATTTGTACTGCTTTCTCTGACCATCGTTTCGCAAACTTATACAACAAATTGCTTGCAAACAACAAGTTGGATGCAGGGGGCAAGATTTCCTGAATAGGAACATCCTACTTAGGACAAAGTGGGCACGAGCTTATGATGATGATGGTCGGAGGTACGGTCAAATGACCAATAACATGGCAGAATGCTTCAACTCGGTGTTCAAGGGTGTACGTGCATTGCCCGTGACTGCAATAGTGCAATACACATTCACCAAGTTGAATCACTACTTCATCAAGTACTCAAAGGAAACTGATAGGCATATTTCTGGAGAGAACAAGCACAAGTACAAGTACAAGTTCCCACCAAAGGTCGACGAATTCATGGATTTTCAGTCACGGAAGGCGGATTCCCAAAGTGCTACATTGTATGATGATAAGGAGTGGATTTACCAAGTTAATGAGCCGTGCGGAACCACAAACGATGGGGTCCAGCATGGAGGTCGTGCATTCAAGGTTTCCCTAAAGACATGTGACTGCACTTGCGGGAGACCAAAGTTGCTTCATCTCGCATGCTCGCATTTGTATAAGGCAGCTCGCACGAGGAATGTGAACCTAAATCACCCGCTTACAGTGAGGGAATCCGAGTTCTCGATCATTGCCACCAAGAACACATGGGCTCCAAGATTCAACCCGTACTTTGACCAAACACAGTGGCCGGAGTACCATGGAGTTCAACTATAGCCGGATCCGGATTGGAAAGTGGTTACACGGGGAAGACGGAGGACTAAACGTTTTAGAGGTGACATGGATGGATGGGGACGTGGTGGAACCCGAGAATGGGGTAACGACCAATTCGAAGAGACTCGTGAGAGAGCCCGTTGTGGAAAGTGTGGTGCTGCGGGCCACAACACAAGAAGTTGCACATCAAGGAAGAGAGCAAAGAGAAATGAAGACCCTAGCCAACAAAGTGCTAACCAACATGGTCCTAGGCAAAGAGGTCAGAATCTTGGGCTTAGAGGTGGGGTTGGTAGAGGCCGTGGTGACGGTGGTGGTCGTAGTGGCCTTGGTGGTAGTGGCCTTGGTGGTAGTGGTCGTGGTGGTAGTGGCCTTGGTGGTAGTGGCATTGGTGGTAGTGGTGGTGCTAGAGGCCGTGGTGGTGGTCGTAGAGGCCGTGGTGGTGGTAGATACATTGGTGGTGGTGTTGGTAGACCCACGGCGATGAGGGGATACCTAAGAGGACCATTCCCGTACGTCTCGTCACTCATGTTATTCATAATTTTTTGTCCTTATTAAGTAATAACAATAAATTTTGTGTTCTTAGGTTTGAAGGCCCGTCATGCAATGGGGAATGAGACAATCCGGTACAAGAGAAGAAGATAAATAGCAAAGGGAATTGGAGCTTTGTTGTATGAACTTTCATGCGCACATTGATGTAACATTTGTCTACCTTCTCCTCTTTTGGTAGTGAACCTTGATGTAACTTGGATATGAATGTTGTGATGCAATTTGATACCTTCTCCTCTTTGTACCTTGATGAACCTTGTTGCAATTTGAACATTTTTTTACCTTCTCCAAAGCACTTCTCTTGTTTGCAAGTAAATGCACTTTTATTGTGATTCCATTTGTCTACCTTCTCCATTGCATTTTGCATGTATTTAACAGTGTAGCGCCCCATGGCTAGGCGCTAGACTGCGTAGCGCCTGATGTGGGGGCGCTACACATGCAATATCTTTGTTGCAACCGAGTCCAGTAGCCACTGGACTCCTCCAAAGAAAATGCTACATGTGTAGCGCCCCGCCCCCACATCAGGCGCTACACAATCTAGCGCCTAGCCATGGGGCGCTACACTGTTAAATACATGCAAAATGCAAATGATATCACTTCATCATCAAGTTCATCACCAATTCATCACAATGGCCAAGCATTCACAGTTAAGTAAGCAAAGGAAGCACAACCACTTCATCAAGTTCATCATCACTACTTCATCAAGTTGCAACACAACCACAAGTTCATCTCATCTCATCCACTAGACGACAAGTTCATCACACTAACCACCATAAGTTCACACGACAACTTAAATAAACGACAAGGTGAATTCAACATGAAGTTCAACCTCCACGACCCCTCCTCGTACGGAGCTTCCTCCTGGTAAACTCCTCTGGCTCGAACTGAATCTCTGGCTCTGGCTCTGGCTCCTCCTCCTCCTCATCGGAGGACTCCGTCTCCGCCATCGCTTTCCCCTTCCCTTTGTTTCTCCAATCATCCGGTGTGTAACGATGGAAGGACCGTCTTTTCCTCAGCATGTAAGCCGAGCGTTCTTGATACTCCTGCAGTGTCATGTTGTCCTAAACATAAGAATGATCAAGATGAAACTCAGACACGGCAAGAATGATCAAGATGAAACTCAGACATGGTAAGAATGATCAACATGAAACTCCCATACCAGATCATCGTCCTGTGTGATGACCGGATCATCCACAAAAGTCATCGACGTCGACGTAGTTTCCTCCATGTTAGCCATAGGGTCTGAGGGTGTAGACCTTGACTGCGACCGAGACTGCGACCTTGACTTCGATGGTGAAGATATGTCCTTGGGGTCACGACAACCGAGTACGTTCGAGAGCCGACGTAACTTCTTCCCTTGACGCTGTCAAATTGACAAATGAATTGGATGTCAGAGTCGGATATGCAGATGATGTACAAAAGGGATGTCTGTATTACCTTCAGAAAAGCTCGAAATGCGGAATCGACCTTCGTACTAGCCGGGTGCTCGTCCAAAAACTTCTGGAAATCATCAGCTTGATTCTGGACCTCGTCCCGCTAAGCATGAATAGAAATTCACAAGTTAGGCTAGCAAATAGGGTATGACATGCAATTGTATTGACAAAAAAGATTGACGCACACAATACTTACCACAAAGGTGAGTACCGGAGCAAAGGCTATTTGGGTACCCTCCCTCACTGCTTTGTTGTATTGCTCCCTAGCAAGCTCATAATAATCATTCGGCTGGTCCAATATGTCTGGCTCAAAAGCCGGTGGGTACATCTCCAAACGAGTTGAACGAACAAACCAACGAAGATAGTTGGTGAATGCAAGCTCGTTATGCGGCTTGAACCCATGGTCATGTGAATTAGCGTAACGCAAACCCTTCTTGAACATGTCTATGTAACTGCTATGATGGCTAGGCCAATCCTTGATCGCTCTTTGCCTCCTCCTATCCAGCCTACAAGATAAGACAAGCAGCTATTATCAAAACAAAATGTGGTGTTTCCAAAGCAAAACTAATTGAAGCCATGTAATTCTCTCTTACCCATGAAGCAAAATGTCTGTGTTCATCCACTCCGGCGGGTGAGTCTGAAACTCCCCAAACTGCCTCATCACACGATGTGGCAAATGAAACTCAACTGCCCACATACATATCATTGGACACCGCATATGCCAAAGATGCCCTTCCGCTCGACACATTGGGTTCACATGAAATTCAGGTGTAAAACCAAAATTATCCCCAACACCGTATGGCTCCCATATCACCTGAAAGTTAGCGCAATGTACTCATGTCCAGTTCAGGAGAATGAACGCAATGATACATGTAACGACAATACATACCTGCTCGGGGGTAAGAGTATCCAACTCATTGATGCACTGCTTGTACATGTTCTCCACATCACTCTTCATCTCGGGTACAACGTCCCACTTGTAAGCCCAAGTGGGTTGACGCATCATGTTCTTTTTATCGTCTCAAACCTTGTATTCCACACTCTTAGGTCGTCCAACTGGCAACCGCTCCCATGACCATATGGAAAGTAGGCTCAAAGGACCGCCAACGGAGGCGCATGAAGTGCACCTACGACATGCGTCGTCCAACTGCAAAGAAAATAAAACACGGCCATGTCATGCCATGTTGGAACACAACTTATTTTGTAACGAACAGTTCTTTACCTGTCGGTACAAGTAGGCCAGTGCTGCCGTACCCCAACTCCATCTCTTGTCCAACACGGTCAACGCCTTCAGCCAAATCCACTGCGCTACATTGCCCTTGCCGTCGGAAAATAGTGTCCTAGAGAGAACATACCAAATGTACACACGGGCATACGTCCTGACCACCCCAACATCAGCACCTTGAGGGCAATTCTTAAAGTTATCTATGATCCACGTGTAAGGAGCGTCGGCTGCAATATTCTTGTCCTTGTTCTCAGTAGGAGCAGTACCAATCAGAGCCGTCATTTGTGCATGCCACCCTTCAGAATCTGTGTTCAAACACAGAGGCTCACCTTCGATAGGAAGTGCAGAGATCATCGACACGTCCTGAAGCGTCACGGTCATCTCCCCGGTCCGAAGGTGAAAAGTGTGTGTCTCCGGTCTCCACCGATCCACAAGCGCCGTGATATGCGCTGCATTCAGGTTTGGAGTGGAGCGGGTCACTAGCTGGAAGAACGGGAGTAGTCCTAATGCGTCGATGTACTGTGTGTACCGCTCATCGTACGGCATTTCAGGGACCCCGTGAAACCGAAGCTTCAAGGTTGAAAGCTTCTGCAAATGAATAGAAACAACTTGGTCATGCGAAGCCAAAGGAATACGTAATCGAAATCAAGCAAGGTCAACAAAAAAATTTACCTTCTTTAGCACCGCCATAGCATAAGATCGGTGTTCAACATCATAGTGATTATGGAGAAGCCACTCCATCCTATATTTTTCAAACAACAAGCATTCCATTATCACTTTGTTCCATAACGAAATAATTTGCTTTAGCTAATGGTAGTGCTCAAGATCTAACTTAATATCCATATAAAAATACACATTCATGTCATCCATATTATTAATGTCTTAACAAAATAAAACACATAGTAATTGCTCCATATAATTGATCCATACATAAAAAATTCACAAACTGACATAATTACTCCATATCATGACATCCATATAATTGCACCATATCATGACATCCATTCATGCCATCCATATAATTGCTCCATACAAAAAAAGCCACAAACTAACATAACATGTTCAAATCCAATGAGTTTTAGATTTCACTAAAGTTATTCATAGTAATTTGTCCAATGATTACTACAACAATGTAATTTGGTAAAGAACAAAGGAACAAACCATTCTATCATAACAAATTCAAACAAAATATAGGATTTAGGGTTTCAACCCAAACTTGAACAAAGATGCAAAATGTGATGGATTTTTTGGATGAAAATTAGGGGAATGGGGGAGAATACCTCGGGGGATGGATTGAGAGCAATTGCCTTGGTTCAATCCTTCAGATCTGGGGGATTTGGGGGTGGATTTGAGAGGGGGGAGAGGAACTGTCGCCGCCGCCCTAGCCTTCTCTCGACAGAGAGAAGCCTCTGTGTGTGTTGTCTGCCCTCGGGCGTGGGCTTCGGCCGTTTAAGTTGTTCCCAGGTGTAGCGCCTAGCGGCGAGACGCTAAGCCTTCACATCTAGCGCCGAGCGAAGAGGCGCTAGACTTCCAGGGTGGGGCCCAGCGAGGGTCTACGTTGAAACGCTGGCAATGTCTTAGCGCCGTATGGGCAGACGCTATATACATGGGCTTAGCGCCTGGTGGTTGGGCGCTAGACAAAATGGTCATTTTTGTGAAATATTTTGCAAGTAGGTTTAAATTGTGAATTTATTTCGCTAAAAAGTTTAGAAACGTTGATTTTGCCGCGCTTCACTATTGATCCCCGTCCTTGCAGCGCACTTCCAACCACCATGCAGCCTTCTCCTCTGCCGCGTGATGCCTCAGCCGTTCAGGTCCTTCCCCGGCTGCCAACCACCATGCAGCCTTCTCCTCTGCCGCGTGATGCCTCAGCCGTTCAGGTCCTTCCCCGGCTGCCTTCTTCAGATCCGTCAAGGCAGATCGAGCTGCTACTGCTTGAGACCCGTGGTGTTGTGGTTGTTCAATTGCTTGAACATTTGAAGTGCTGTGAACTCCTGCTGCTACCTGGCGTAAGAAAATGCTGCTAGATAAAGCCGGATCTAGCCGTTGTACTACTGCTGCTGCTCTACGTTGTGTTTTATTGATGAGTGAATCTGCCGATTGCTACATCACATGAAGCTATTGGGAAGAAAAGACAGAGATGATGTGGTAGTTGATACATGATTAAGAGCATACTTCTGGTGAACACACACCACCCACCGCTTTATGGAAATGGCCATCCAAATAATTTCTTGTTACACACATAGACTATGGACAGTTGTAGTTAGTAGCACGAAGTGTTTGTACTTCCTAAATATGTTATGTCAGCTCCTTATCGCTCCATCTCTTGCAACTTATTGACACGAGCAGTAATAAGTGACAAAAGGTGAGTTCTAAGATTATCTAAAAACACATGCCCGAAAATACATTGAACAAGTTTAAAAATTGAGAGCGACATTGGCCAAACAACTCTGTGAAGAAAATATAAAAGCCAATGGAAAGTTTAAAAAGTTCATGGTTAAATAGTTCCAAAGTTTGGATAGATAATTAGAAAAGTGAAGATAAAAAAAAAACACAAACTCGGAGAATCCACCCGAAAAATATACAGTAGTTAATTGTGGGACAAAATACAAAAAAGTTAAAGTGAAGAAAACAGAAAGCTCAGTAAAAATGAGAACAATAGTAATGCACATATAAAATCTTGTCAATAAAAACAATATATTATACACTTGATAAAATACATAAAGTTTAAAGTGAAGAAAACCGAAAGTTCAGTAAAAACGAGAACATAGTAAAACACATAAAAAATCTTGTCGATAAAAACAATATATTGTACACTTCATTTGTTTGTGTGAATGCTTGAGCTTAAAGAGAAATAGTATATTTTGGAATTTTTCGTTTCGTGCCACTAACAAGGAATTAAATTTTTAATCCCTGCTGGATGGAAATATAATTATGCACGAAAAAAAATAAGTACAGGTTGGAGGGAGCTACATCATCTGCCGCGTTTGCTTTAGTGGTTGCATTTTTTTTCCTAGCTGCTGCATATACACGTACGTATCTCCTGATGCACGCAATTTAATAGTGTGAACAATGCAAGTTTGATCTACGTCCATCCTAAAAAATAAATTATATCATTTTTTTCAGAAGCAACAAATTCATACGGTTGCTGAGTTAATAATTGGAAGAACATGGGTTCATATTGTTAGCTATCATCGACACTACATTGAAACATTTGGTGAATTGGTCATTTCTATAATTATTTTTCGCTTGTACAATTTAGCTCGAGCCTGATGAGGTGATAATATTTGTGAGACAACCCGTTTGGATGCTGAGCGGGTGTGGCCATGATGGGTCTTTGCCTTTGTCATAATGATTCGAAACCATAATTGAATTGAAAGCAAAGATAACGGATCAAAAAAATTCTCCTTGTGTCCAACACTAACTCCTCGCTCTTGAATAAAAACCCCTCCTCACGTCTTTCCTTAGGAGGATCATTATGCAAGGAAATTAAACTTTGTTGAAAGTTCCAATCAGGTGTTTTTTATCACATCGCATATGAATCTTGACCAAGTTCTTTTGTCCTAACAAATTATTATTTATGGTAACTGACGTTTGCTCCGTAAGTAAGCATAGCGCACAATGTATTCTCTTCTTGGGATAATCTGAGTCGCCCAACTTCGATGTTAACGGGATGATGCCTCAAAAAGGCTGAAATAGGATGGAAGATTGATTTGGCCTTTGATTTTCTTCGCATCGAGCGGAGGAAGAACAAAAGTGAAGTCAAAGTCAATAAGGAGAGAAGATTTAAACCTAGGCCTTTGGACATGTCTTGTTGAAATAAAAAACGTAGACCTATTTGGAAAGGGAAGGAAGGAGTTGAGATTTCTCTTATTAGCCTACAAGCGTGTGATTTTTCTCCCGTTGTAACGCACGGATATTTTTGCTAGTAAATGTTAATAATTATAAAATGTTCGTATTTGTAAAAAATATATACAAAATCTAATCTTATTATATAAATGTAAATATAATTATAAACACAATTTATAAACAAGAACATTTTATAATTATATTAATATAAACATGATTTACAAACACGTACATTTTATTATTATATAAATATAAACACGATTTACAAACACATGTAATATTTACTTTTTATAAATGTTAATAATTATAAAATGTTCGTATTTGTAAAAAAATACAAAATGTAATATTATTACATAAATGGTAATATAAATATAAACACGATTTATAAACAAGAACATTTTATAATGATATTAATATAAACACAATTTACAAACACGTATATAAAATATAATTATAAATTGTTCGTGTTTGTAAATCATGTTTATAATTTATAATTGTATGAATATTTTAAAAAGCATAATTTTGCATAAGCGTAAATATTTAATTTTTAAGTACATGAATATTATATTGATAAGCGTAAATATTTATACTTACATGTATATTATATTTATAAGCTTAAATATTTAATTTTTAAGTACATAATATTTAAATATTTACGCTTATAAATATAATATGCATGTACTTAAAAATATTTACGCTTATAAATATAATATACATGTTCTTATAAATATAATATTTACTTAAAAATATTATATTTACGCTTAGAAATATAAGAGTAAATATAAATCGTAAATTATTAACATTTATAAAGAGTAAATATTACATGTGTTTGTAAATCATGTTTATATTTATATAATAATAAAATTTACGTGTTTGTAAATCATGTTTATATTAATATAATTATAAAATGTTCTTGTTTATAAATTGTGTTTATAATTATATTTCCATTTATATAAGAAGATTAAATTTTGTAATTTTTTTTACAAATACGAACATTTTATAATGATTAACTTTATATATATACTTATAATTTGTATATATATTTGTGCGTTAAAAAATAAATATATTAATAGGCTTGCAGCCCGTTAGCTTTGAAGGTATATATAGGGTTGTGAGACTCTCTATGGACAGCAAATGTCTCCTAGCGCGTTGGCCAGAGGCACGCGCGGTTGTTAAATATAAATATAGGGTGTTTTCTGCAAAAAACATGCAACATACACACGCCGAGGCCTATGGCGTTTATATGTTGAGTAGACACGTCACGATGATTGACGTGTTTAAAAGAGATTAGATCATGTTAAAAATTTGAAACAAGATCAAATCGTATTAAAAATTAGAAAATGAGTCAGAAACAGTAAAAAGGTCCGCAGCCGTGCAGGCGTGATGAACTGATGATGGTAAGCTGAGCTGGGAAGATGGAATGCGACTTGCGATGACGGGAGACCCGTCGGATCAGGCGGCGAGGTGCGTCCCCCTGTCTGTGACGGCTTGTTGACGGCATGTGATCGCCTGCGCTGCTCAACCCGTCTCTGTCGTTGACATGTGCTCCACGACCCGCAGCTCCAGCTTTCGTTTTGCCTACTGTTTTCAATCGTACGGGGTGGGTATCACTCAGATGATGCCATTGCCACCCTTCCTTCATTGCTTCAAAATTTTGGAAAATGGCATCTTGATGTTTTAAAATACTCTATAAGTTTTTTTGAATATTCACAAGATGTAAGATTAAAAAAATTCAAAACACATATTAAGAAACAGAAAAAAGATAAACCTACCATGAATAGTGTCAGAACAAGAACAAACACGAAGAGTGTCAGGATAATGACACTATTCACATATGGATTTATCCCTTTTTATTTTATTTTTCAATGTGTGTTTCTAACTTTGAATTGAATAATTTAGGGTTTGTAGGAACATGTTCTGTGAACATTCATATAAATATTAGAGTTTTAAAACATTTAAATATGAATTTTCCAGCAATGATGCATGGGTGCATATAAATGTGGCAGGGGGCAGGTGGTGGCCATCCACGGCCATGGACGCTGTGGATGCACGCCACGACTCCCCTCTGCCTCATGTAGCGTGAGGTAGGGGAAAGGGGATGGGGTGGGACGGGCCAAGGGGGTAGGCCTTGCCCAGGGCGTAGTTTAGGGATTTTCCAGTTTTTTCTTCTTTTTTCCTTCTTTATTTTTTTCTGTTTATATTTTATTGCTCCAGAATTTGATTTTATAAAAATGTGAAACTGGTTGCTATATTAGTATTACACTATAGGGTAATGCCACAAATTTTTTGGGAACAACATAAATTCAATGAAATATTGTTTTGTTTAAAATGGATTTAAATGTGGCTGATTGGCTACTATTTGAATTGTTTCTATTATTTAAACAATGTAATATAATACTATTGCTATTTTAATATGACCTACTGAATATTACATTTAAAAAAATTATTTGTACAATTTTTAGTTGAACATTAATTGCCACGTTGTTTTTGATTTTTTTAATCGGGTTGAATTTGAATAAGCCATGATCAAGGGTGACCATCACATGCCTAATCATGGTGACTTGACGTTAATCAAAAGATATCACTGTAGTGTTACACCCGGGGTGTTACAGGCGCGCGAAGTAGGCGCGCCACTCCTCCTCGTTGCTCACCTGGTAGATCGGATTGTCCCGCGCCATCTGCGGCATGGCGTCGCGGGTGGCCTCGACCTCTGCAGCGAAGGCCGTGCCGCGCGGGATCGGCGGCACTAAGACGTCGCCGTTGCTGAGTACCCAGACTGGGGGGGCGCGCATGTCAGGCGAACATGGGTAGTTCGCCCGACAGAGGAGCGCCGCCTCCCACTTGTGAAGGGTCCGGCGGCCGAAGCCGTTTCCAGCGGCGCCGTCGCCGGGGAAGCGCTCGCCCGTAGCTATGGTGGAGAGGGAGAGAGAGAAGACGGCTTGGGCGGGAGAGCTTGTGCGGCGAGGATGGGAGGGCTTGTGCGGCGAAGACGATGAGGTCCTCGTTTTATAGGCGGGTGTGGACGAGATACACACGGCGTCTGATGCCATTACTGCGTCGCGCGTGATTGATTGGACTGTTCGGCGACCAATATTGATTCGCCTGAAAGGCTGACCGGCGGCAGGATACGATTCGACGCGGAAAGGCTTACGCAGAGAGATGAGGATGACAAAGCGTTGAGTCACTGATTTGGCGGGGCCACAAACGCCGCGCCCGCTAAGATTTCGCGCGCTGAGTTCGAATTGGGATCACCGGATCCAGTTTCGATCCGGCCAATTTTTTTTGCGTTGTTTGAGGCGCGACTGGACGATTTTTTTCATCCGTCGCAAATAACGCCGCTTTGGGGGACCGTTAAGGACGCGGCTGAAGATGCTCTTAGTTTTTCCTTGAATCAAACATAATCCTAAATCCTTCTTTCTCCAATCCAAATTACTTTTTTTAGGGTCTCCATTTCAAATTACTTGACATGGATCGAGGGAGTATTAATCAAACAGCCTGTTAATCTCACCACTCATCTCTCCGAAGTCCGAACACAGATCTCACGCCCTCCCCGTCCCGCGAAGGCGCCCAGACGACGAGCACGCCAATACGCAAAGCACAATCCCACCAAAATAAAGCTCGGAATCCAAACCCCAAATCCTCCCCAATGGCCTGATCTCCCATCCACCGATCGAACAACCAGCACACCACAGAGCACAGCCCCCGATGGGCCTCCTCAGCTCCTTGCGGCCGCATCGCCGCGGGAGCGGCGCCGGCGCCGGCGGCGCCCAGTGGCAGTGGTCGTTCCTCGACGCCGTCTGGGCGGTCTTCCTCGTGGCCGTGGTCGTCTTCCTCGCGCTCGTCTTCACGCCGCGCGGCGGGGACACCCTCGCCGCCCTCGATGGCCCTGCGGTGCCGCCCTGCGCCGCCTCGGAGGTCGACCTCCTCCCCTGCGAGGACCCCCGCCGAAGCTCCCGCCTCAGCCGCGACATGAACTACTACCGCGAGCGCCACTGCCCCGCGCGCGGGGAGGCTCCCGCCTGCCTCGTCCCGCCGCCGCCCGGCTACCGCGTGCCCGTGCCCTGGCCCGACAGCCTCCATAAGGTTCCACTCAGAATTAACCTCTAATCAACTCCTGTACTAATTGCAGGTGTCAGCTAATGTGTTGGCGGTGTAGTAATGCTTCTATACGACTTGGCTGCTTAGATTTGTTGCATTATGTAGCTGTAGCTCGGTGCTAGTGTGCCACTAGCTTTTGCATCTCAGGCTCTGAGTGGTCATGGCTTCCTGAAATCTGAATCTGTGCATTTTCGAAATGATGCAGCCATAGAGTGAACGTTACTGGGTGATGTCTAGAAGTCTTCAATGCTAGATTGGTTCTGAATTTTGCAAATAGTGATTAGGATGAATTTTCACGGATTAGGGGGTGAAATATGCGCTCACAATTTGTAGCTAACAGTTTAGTGTATAAGATAAGACCAAGCAAGCTACCAGGCACAAGTTATGATGCATCTGAGCTAGAATGACCAAGACTTAAAAAATTCAAGTCTAGCTCTTGAACCTTTCGGCTATGTGTTTGTTACGTTGACCTTGCCTGAGGAATGTACACTGGGACTGGAAATAACTAAACAGTGATAGCATGTTGGTTTACTTCACATGTGTTGACAGGATATAAATTAACTATATTCCTCTTACACCAAGATTTATCGCTTGTTTATTGTTCTCAATGCAGATATGGCACGATAACATGCCTTATGGCAAGATTGCTGAAAGAAAAGGTCACCAAGGGTGGATGAAGCAGGAAGGCTCATACTTCCTTTTTCCTGGTGGTGGAACTATGTTTCCTGATGGAGCTGAACAGTATATTGAAAAGCTTGCCAAGTATGTTCCACTAAAAAGTGGTCTCCTGAGGACAGGTCTTGATATGGGTTGTGGGGTAATATTTAATCTTTCAGATGGAACTTCTGAGTTTAGTTTTCCAAGTAAAATGGCTACAATTTTTTTTTCCACCTCTGCAGGTTGCTAGCTTTGGTGGGTTTTTGCTCAAAGAGAATATCATGGCACTTTCCTTCGCCCCAAGAGATTCACATAAGTCTCAAATACAATTTGCGCTGGAGAGAGGAATTCCTGCGTTTCTTTTGATGCTGGGCACACGCCGGCTTCCATTTCCAGCACAGTCCTTTGATTTCGTCCATTGCTCCCGATGTTTGATACCTTTTACTGCCTACAGTAAGTAATGCTTTCTTCAGCATTCAACATGCACATCTGCCCTCTCTCTCTCTGACATGTACAAAATGGCAGATGGCAGTTATCTGATTGAAGTTGACCGTCTTCTTAGACCAGGAGGATATCTGATTATATCCGGACCGCCTGTGCAGTGGAAGAAGCAGGAAAAGGAATGGAGTGAACTTCAAGCAATGGCACAGTCTTTGTGTTACAAGTTGGTTACTGTAGACGGTAACACTGCCATTTGGAACAAGCCTAATCAGGCGTCATGTCTTCCTAACCAAAATGATTTTGGCCTTGATTTGTGTAGTACTGATGATGATCCCGATGAAGCATGGTAATGATTTGCTGTCCTTTTCTGTGTCCTCGCAAATTGTGTTTCTAGCTGTTCAGTATGTTAGAAATCATTTTGTACATTTCTGTTTGATTGATTATAGGGTTTTACCATGTGCAGGTACTTCAAGTTGAAGAAATGCATTAGTAAAGTTTCTCTGGTGGAAGAAATAGCTGTTGGTTCCATTGATAAGTGGCCAGATAGGCTGTCTAAACCTTCTGCTAGGGTCTCCATTATGGATGATGGTGTAAACTTGTTTGAAGCAGATACACAGAAGTGGGTCAAAAGAGTATCATATTACAAGAGATCACTTGGTGTGAAGCTAGGCACTGCACTCATACGTAATGTCATGGACATGAATGCATTCTTTGGAGGATTGGCGGCAGCTGTAGCGTCTGATCCTGTGTGGGTTATGAATGTTGTTCCTGCTAGAAAACCATTGACACTTGGAGTAATATATGACAGAGGGCTGATTGGAGTTTATCATGACTGGTAAGTATGCAATACTTAATTTGTTTATCTCATACAAATTACAGAAAATTTCAGTGCCCTGCTTGCTTATGTGCTTATTTTTCCCTTGGTTGATTCTGGACTACATCACTTACTTCTAAATTACCAACTGGATCCCGTGTCCAACTTACGTTTCCATGTCCATCTTACTTTCCAACATTAGAAAAATCAAATTTGTAGGTGGTTCATCCACCTTTTCCATGCTATATGTATATTTGTCAGCAAGTTCGCGTATGATACTGGGGAATTGCTTGGTACTGCCGCCTGCACTACCATTAAATGGGAACTGATTATCTGGGTATTGTTGATATACGAGTAGAATTTTACGTTTGAAACTTTATCTCTTCTAGTAGATCTCAAAACATTTTATGGCTGCTGAAAAATAACATTATATGGCTTATATGTTGGTGCCTTGTGCAAGATTTGTTCTCTTACCAGTTACCACCCTACCTTTTTAGTCTTATTCTGACAAGCTATCATTGTTGATATGATAACCATTCACCTACTAATAATTGATGCTCTTCCATGTTATAGTTCTGAAATGGTTTGATTTTATGACTTTGGTTTCAGGTGTGAGCCTTTCTCAACATATCCTCGTACCTATGATCTCATTCATGCCGATGGAATCAATTCTTTGATAAGCGACCCAGAGTCTGGAAAGAGCAGGTAGACTGACTATAAACTTGAGATAGTCTAGTATTGTTAACCTGTTCTAGTTTTCTGCATCTTTAGGGTAATCAGTTTATTCTTCAAATGCTATGTATAATTCCAGTGCAAACCAAGTAGCACCCAATTATCAGTTGTTCTATGGCCACTTTGAAACAGGAATATAAAAAATGCAAGAATAAGAAAAATGCATTATCAGACAGCCATTGCTTGCTGGATCTATAGGGATGCAACCGCAATAATTTCTCAAAACTAGTGTTACGTGTGATTGTATATGTGTAACCCAGATGATATCCGTCGTCGTAGATTTCAAGCAAATACTCTACGCAAGTTTTAAAAGCAAACATTACATTACATTCAAAAAAGAAGAAGCAAACATTACATTTATTTGATGGGATAAGCACCATCTATTAAAGGGATGGCACGAACTAGAAGAGCTACCTGATTGCATTTCTACTTCTGGCAGATGTGATTTGCTTGATGTCATGTTGGAGATGGACCGCATACTGCGCCCAGAAGGAACTGCTGTTATACGGGACTCCCCAGATGTGATCAACAAGGCTGTACAGGTAGCTCATTCGATTCGGTGGACTACTCAGGTACACGACAGTGAGCCTGAATCAGGCAGTACTGAGAAAATACTTCTAGCAACAAAAACATTTTGGAAGCTACCATTAACATCAGGATAGTTTAGTTGTATCCACGTTCGTTTATAACATTTTCTTTCCCCCGTATAGATTCCCCTGATTTTGAGTCTTTTGGGGATATGTTAAGGGGATTAGCACTGATCAGGTTGATGACGGAATAGCTTTACCATTGTTGGTTCTTTAGCAACGAGTTAGGTACTTATGTGTCCTGTGATTCTTTCAATGTGTTTGGTGGCCTTTATTACCCTTTTCTATTTGGAATCGAAATTCGGATTGATGTTTGTTATAGGGTGACTGTTGTGAAAAGTGTGCATGGTTTGTTCCACTTGTGGTTTACCGCATCCATGTTACATAGAAGAAGACTGTATGGTTTCTAGCCAACATGTATTTTACCAAGTCACCAATTCAATCAACGACGCAAAAGACGATTCGTTCTTCAAGTATGACCTGTTCTAGCCTGAACATTGCAGATACAACTTGACCATGTAGTAAAACCAAAGAACAAAAAAAACACTTTACTTTAGCCCACAAACAAAAGCAGATTGATTTTTACAGAGCTTTAACAACACATTCAAGCAGAAATTGCTATTCAACGCCTCTTGGACAACAACAAAAAAAGGTACACCCTTGAAGTTCTATACATCGCAAAAGTATAAAAGGCCAAACTGAAGGGAAGCAATTATCTGGATGTCCAGCACAGCATGTTTCTCCCCACAGTTGTGTGGGAGTCTGGCTGGCATGGCCATTGCCCGTTCATCCATCTCTCTTCTTCCTTTTCAGCCGTCACACTTCCAGTGCTTGGTCGGCACGCAGGTAAGGTAGTGGCACCAGCTGCAATGGTCGTTGCCGTTCACTCCGCGGAACACCATCAGCAACCCGACGGCAAACCTGCATACAAACACATTACTTCAGATTAGTTATTTATCACACAGGATGCATTATGTTACTGTAGTTAATATATCATGTAAGAAGGCTTACCCTGCGATGGAGAGGAGGACGGCGAGAACCAGGAGGACGATCTGATACGCCGAGTACTTGGACTTGGTCTTGCCGCCGAAGGGCTGCTCCAGCCATCCGAAGCGGGGCTGGATGAGCAGCACGAAGCCGAGGAGGAAGCCGGTGGCGAACCCGCCGATGTGCGCGAAGTTGTCGACGTGGGGGAGTATCCCCAGCGCCAGGTTGATGGCGGCGATGATGATCAGGTTCGCCATGGCCGCGAGCTGCCATGATCATGGTGGTTGGTTTCATTCAAATGTCAGGAGGTGTTCGACATGAACCGCGGTAGGAGAGACGAAGGGGGGATGCGTGCGTGCGTGCGTACCCTGTTGGTGTAGATGGTCCAGTTGGTGATGAGCTCGGAGAGCATGGCCCCGAGGAGGCCGAAGAGCGCGCCGGAGGCGCCCACGGAGACGCCGTTCCTGATGAAGAGCACCGAGAGCACGCTGCCGCCGAACCCCGACAAGAGGTAGACGAGGCCGACCTTCCCTGCACGTCACGAAACCCGGTCAAAACAAAACAAAACAGCGTGCGCAAGACCTCGTCGCCGTTCTAGGCTAGACAGGGTCGTCGTCGTCGTCGGAGCTTACAGAATCCGAACTGCTGCTCGAGGCGGACGCCGACGAAGATGAGGCTGATCATGTTGGCGCCGAGGTGGATGAGGCCGGCGTGCAGCCAGGTGCTGCTCTCCAGCCGCCACGCCTGGTCCCCGTGCACCACCTTGTACCTGTCCAGCCCGCCGTACTTCTCCAGCCTGCACCACCATGATCCGCCGCCGATGCCAAGGTTACAAACCGGAAGAATCACAAAGAATCGAAGAGATTTGGTTAAGCCGGCCGGTGGGTGCTTACGTTGCGGCGGAGGGGCCGAAGAGGGGGTTCTCCTTGAGCGGCTGGAAGGAGAAGCGGCGGAGGACGCCGCGGCCGACGCAGTCGCCGGCGGCCTTGCCGTTGCGCGGGCAGTCGTTGTAGTACATGACCACGATGAACATGGCCACGTTGGCCAGCACCACCACCGGCACCAGCCACGTGTGGTGCTGCCGCTCCCGCTCCCGCTCCCGCTCCGCCGCCTGGGCGTAGTAGAACGGCGCCGCCGGCACGTCGCCGCTCGCGTTCTGGTACTGGTACCTCCCCGGCGGCGGCTTGATCCCCGTCGTCGCCCTCCCCGGCCCGCCGGCGGCCTCCACGTCGGGGTTCGGCATGGCCGGATCGATGCACCACTTCTTGGCTGGCCTGTTCGTTGGGTGCAGACGCAATCGTTTGTCCTCTGGCTACCCGAGGAGGAGGAGGAGATGGACGTGGAGACGACGACCAGAGACCTATGGCTTTGCGGTGGTTTTAATCTGAGGGTTTTTAATCTACGCGTTTCTTGTTTTAAATTAGTACAATCGTTTTGTTTAAAAATTGCTCGTCTATTATTGCGACCCGGTTGTTGTTGGAGGGGATTAAGGAGTTGGCGGGAAGTTTTTTTATGCAAGATTGGGAGGTTCAAGCAGGAGTTGAGATGATGGCGGAATTAGAAGTTGACCCGTCGGCTCACTTGATGCTACCGTCTAGCTGTATTCGCCTATTTCCGGCGTGTTTAAAATATATATCAGCTTAAAAGGTGAAATGCTTTTACACGTAAGGATCGTTTTAGAATCCACCAACTGGAAAGCTTGCTAGTGATATTATTAAGTAGAGTAATGTTGTATGTCAATCATCCAGATGCACGGCAGGATTGCCGTTTTTTATATATAATTTTCTAGTATAGTATATTTGGGAAACGGGCTTCACATGAGTAACTACTCCTACCAGTATGATATTTTGGAGATGGTTTCAAAAGTTTGTAGCCACGCTTAATTTTAGCCTTTCTTATGTCGTTACACTTAGGAGGTGTTTGTTTCGGAGATTATTGTCCGGTACCTGTTTTCACCGTAAACGGAAGGCGTTACTTACGTTTGGTAATTTCAAATTGTAATCGTATTACGCTGTAAACCGGTTCCAATTAGTTATCCATCGATATCTCCCACCCCTTATCGGTAACGGTTGCAATACCGAGTCCTTGTTTTCCCCACGATCCAACTACTCCGCTTTCAGCGTCTCCGTCTCCCCGACTTCCTTCCAGTCCAGCGGTGCGCCTCCCAGACCACGTCTGAGCCCCATCAACATGCCCTTCATACCCCCCCCCCACTCGTCGTCTTCAACAGCGAACGGTGGCGCGCATAAGACCGAAGCGGCCGACGGCGGATCCGAGCGACCGGTGGCGGTGCACAAGAAATTAATTGATGTGCGGCGTCTTCATAGTACTTCCTTTGCTCTATAATAAATATTGTTTATTTTTTATTTTATTTGTTTGAAAAAGGATGTATCCAACTTCTAAATCAATTGATGCAGACATCCAATTTATTAAAAAAAATCAAAAATCTTATTTTAAATTAAATTAGTATAAATTTTATACTAGATAAATAATATTTATTATAAATTAAAAAAAGTAGTATTTACGATGGCGAGTGCGATATGAGGGGCCGCGTTAGTTCAACGCTGCTGCCATTGCAAGGAAGCATTCCACGCGTTCCTGCCATTTCCAGCCCGTTCCGTGTGAACCGTATCACATCACACCATTTCGTCTCCTCCGGGTTGTGTGTGTGTGGTTAAGCTTTCGTAGCATGTCAGTTTTAGTTTGAGAGAGATCGAATCCGACGTTGATGCACGCCCAAAACTGGGTCCCTTTTTACCCTTTCTAATTTGTTTTGATTTGGAAAGTCCCTTTTGTTCCTTCAACAATGAGCAAAACGCTTTGTTCGAGCTATCTATTTCGCTTGTCAACAAAAATCAGTTTTGTCCGCGTGCGCACTGGCAGAGCTGCCAGATGTTGATTGCTTGATTACAGTAGACGGCTCACAGAAGTTGCTGCATAGTGGGACCCCACTCATAGTCTTCTAAAATAGGACAACTGCAAGAGTGTATTTTCCACACTCTAGCCGGTTTTACATTTAAGAGAAAATAGGGTGTAACTAGCTCTCATCTAGATGAAAATCTTCAACCACAAAGAAACTCCCAAAAAAGCATGGCGCCTTTGCGACCGCGCAGGCGGCTGCTGGGCTGGCGCCGCCGCCGGCAAGATCTCCGGCCTTCGGCCTCCGTTCCTGCCGCCGACACCGGATCCGGGCTCCCCCAGGCGTCCTCTCCCACGTCGGTCCCTTTGGCGCCCCATCGCCCAGGACCCTCGGCGATGTCGCTCTCGCGAGCCCCTGCCGTGGCCGTCGCTTGTGCGCCGTCTGCCACTGCCATCCAAGCCTCCGTGTTGGCCTCTGCTCCGACGCCTTCTTCCAACACCATCCGAGCTGCCGGCGTCCTCCCTCCGCCGCGGCCGCTGCCTCCAGCTTGCCGTTTCAGGAAGGAAGACAAGGGTGTGGAGGGCTTGCGCACGCTCCGCCCTGAAGTCGCGGCAGCGGTTGCTTCGGCCTCGACAGCCACGACGACCATCGCTCCCAGCCCGTTTGCCGGTGCTGCGTCCAGCCTGCTACTGCCGGCTCCTGCTACCTCATTCGACGATGGGGATGCTGTAGAGGGGCTGCCCCATATTCCAAGCGGGATGATGCTCTCGCGCCAGCAGATGCGGAGGCTGGGCGCGCGCCGCCGCGGCCGCAATCTCCAGCATCTGACCTCGGTTGCTGCTGCCGGGACCGGATCCGGGATCCCCGTGACTGCCTCTCCTTTGCCTGGTTCGTCGCCACCCAGTGTTCCGGTTTCCCCAACGCTGTCGCCCTTGAGATGCTCCAGTTCGCCCGCGATGGCCACTGCTGATGTGCCTGTTGCGGCTGTCGTCCTTCCGTCGTCTGAGTCAATCCCTGCTGTGGCCTGCACCGTGCTCGACCATATGCCTCCTCTTGCGTGCTCAGTTGCGCCTGGATGCAGCTTGTTGTGGACCTCCCTCACCAGCGATGATGGTGACAGTGACGGCGAAGAGCTGGTCCCTCAAACACCGCCGGTCGCAAAATGCTTGGCTTCGACAACTCTACCGTCTGTGGGGCGTGAGGAGGTGGATGATGATGGATGGCAGGAGGTGCGTCCACGGCACGGTCCACGTCGTTCGACGTTGTCTGCTTCGGTAATTGCTCCTCGTCCCATCCCTGCTTGGCTTCATGGTAGATGTTGTAGATGTCTGGCTCCAGGGCACCGTGCAGTTGATTGCAGAGACCCGCTTCGATGCTCTCGTTGTTTGGAGAATGGCCACCGTGCGCGTGGATGCCGCAATCCCTGGCGTCCTCTGAGCTCGTTGGCATGCCTTGCCTCGCCATCTTTGTCTCACCTTGGCACCGTGCATCGTCATGATCCAGCTCCATCCCAGGGCTCGATGAAATCCGGGCTCCCATCCAAGGTGCTTCATGGTCGATCTTGGGCGTCAATCGTTTCTTCTACCGCTTGCTCGACAACTCCGTCTGAGGTGGTTTTGCAGTCCACTCTGGATAATCAGAGTGCGCTACTGCAAGGCTGGTTGGAGCGAGTAGGGAGCTTTCTGGAGCGGGCGGAGGCTGCTTTGAGTAGGCTCACCCTTTTGTCGGCTATGTTGCAGACCGCTCAGACACTTTGTCCTTCTATTGTGGCCGATGTTTGCTCCGCAAAAGACAAGGGAGTGGAGTTATATGGTAGTTTCTCTCCCCGTGCTGGGATTACTCGTCGTCGTTGTCGGCCTCGCCTCATGTGGTATCTACCACTAAGGGCGAGTCTATTGCCATGCTGGTGGCTCCAGTGTTACAGATCATGCCCGAGCTTGAAGAGCAATGCCTAAGCTCTACTTTGCCTTTGTCTTTGGAGGAGAGCTATGGAGCCAACAACTCAGGTGACTGCCTCCGGGTGGAGAAATCAAAGAGGAGTAAGAGCAAGAAGTGTGGTACCAAAGGAAAGGTGTGCACAATTTCATGATGGATTATGCCCATTTTCTTGAGTTGTCAAGGTGGTTTCGGTTGTCTGAGTTGTTGTTATTGGTGTTCTTGTCCAAGGTATCGATGCATCATACATGTGTTGAGTGTCTTGGTGGTTGTGTGTTGGGAGTGTTTGACGAGTTGTTGATGCATGTAAAAAGCATAGATGAATTTTGCATATTTTCACATGGTTTTCTATTACATATTGCATCATATAAGGGTATAATTCAATGTTTTATAGTATTTTGGGGTTAAATTACAAAGTCCCCCAACTTTTATGGAATTAACCCTGCCTGTCAGAAACCCCGTTTTCTATATTTTTGACGTTTCAAGGGGCAAACTTCCGCGAAATCACCTGAAAATCTGTGGGGGTCATTTTTTTGGAAGGAGAAGACTTGCGGGCGAAGGATCCACGGGAATTGGGCAAGGAGGCCAAAAAGAGGACCCTCCACGCGGCCAGATTCCTTGGCCGCGTGTGGGGCCCCCTTTTGGCCCCTGTGTCCCCACTTCCTTCCATCTTCGACTTACCGACTCCGTCTTGACCTAAAACCGACTATAAATAGGGTCCCCCGTACCCTTACGGAGAGGAGCGCCGCCGAAACACCGAAACACCAAAACAGAGACCAGAAGTTCGAGATTGGAGGGGGAAAACTCCGGCGGGGGGCTGCCGGTGTGATCTCCTACCCCTCCAACGTCATCTCCATCGACATCTCCATGAAGAGGGAGTAGTCC
Organism: Bromus sterilis; assembly: GCA_950022295.1. Lineage (NCBI taxonomy): Eukaryota > Viridiplantae > Streptophyta > Magnoliopsida > Poales > Poaceae > Bromus > Bromus sterilis. The sequence goes on from OX465596.1 coordinate 17,495,558, forward strand.
ACCCCAGGGCTATGGGTTTGTGGAAGTAGCACTTGTATCTCTCTCTCTATGTGCTTCACTAATTAGATCCGTATGAGCTGCCTCACATGATTACGGGCACCGTTGTAATTCCTATGTGGTGGATCTTTTCTATGAGTTATTGAATCTGAGATTGCAATTGTTTTTCTTGAGTTATTTGAGTAGATGTATCTTATGTACCCCGTTCTTATTTGCTAGCTTTGATCAATCTAGTTCTTGAGAGCGTGTGTGGGGTGAAGGGTGCATTAGTTGGAGTAACGGGGGGTGGCTAGTGCTGTGAAAGTGACAGAAATTCAGCGATCCACTTTGGTTTTGTTAAACCTTTCTTAGTTACCTCACTAGGGATAAAAAGGAGTACCTTGCTACCGGGGATTTGATGTGAGCTTTGATCAATCTCCATGACTAGATCTAGCAAGTTCTTACTTCAACTTCATGTCACAATGCTTAAAGCTATACTCTGGTTTTTCCTTAATTATCGAGGTGTTATGATTTATTTCGCATCTTGGTGGAGTATAAGAGAGATCAATATGACCGTAGAGATCTCTATGCTAGGACGTGATGCCCATATGAAAGTACTCAATGTTAAACATGCTATTGTAATCTCACATGTAATTCTTCATGTCCACCGTCTACTTTATTTGAGAGAATGCAAGTGTGAAACCATGAACCCTGGTCCTATTTTAATTATAAGAAAACACTCTAGTTACTTTGCTGCATTTATTTACTTGCAATTTACTTTACTTGCATCTCCAATTCGAATTACACTTTATTATTTGCATCACAAAAACACAAAAACAATCCATTGCATATTTATTTTCTTATTTGCATTTAGTAGTAGATTTAATTATATCATATTTACTTTCAGTTTTGCATTGCAATTTAGAAGTCTCACACCTTGTGCTTGACAACCACTTGGTGAGGTTGAGGGCACAAAATTCTCTACTTGTTTGCAGGATCCTGGAGGAAGATTGGAAGACAACTGCGGAAATACTGGCTCCCCAAGAGTTCGATATAAACCCTCGAGTCACCCTCGTGGGGAAAAAGCTTGCACTTGCTACACACTCTGCGCTTAGAGTCTCAACCTAGCATCACGTCCATCAGTTGTGTGAGTAGTCCTTTTTTGGACTGTTTGTATCGGTTTTTGCCCGGTTTTCCATAAATTAACTGGGCAATTCTCTCCTTCTTAATTAATCGATGAGACAATTCTTTTGCCTCCGTTTCAAAAAAATAATTAACTTCGAGATTATTTTATTTTATGCAAAAAATGCATGCATTTTTCTTATCTTATCTTGTTCAATTAGTTAAAAGGTGTAGAAGTTAGAGGATTTAAAAAAAATCATCTGGATTAGAAAAAGAAAATCTAGGGAAAATACTATATTGGACAATGAATGAATGACTTCAGAGTGGAGATTTTTGGAGCTCGAGCTCCATGAAGCTAGTTTTTTACAAATAAAAACTCTAAAATTATGTTTATAAGTTCCAAAATTTTCCAAAAAGAAATATACATGAACATTGGAATATATACTACATTTCTAAAAAAATCATCATGAAATATACTTTGGTGCGATCTGCACAAGAAAAATAAAGTCATGTACTATAGTGAACTGTAGGTGTGCTAGGAATATAAGATTTTGTTATTTCTGTATAGCTCGCATCCATGTGTATGTGTTATTTTTAACCTTTTTTATTTTTCAAAATTAAGGGATCGGTAGATCTCGGGATCCAAAAGCAATTCCCGCTGACTTCAATCGTCAACAATGAAATTGTCTAAATTAAAACCAAAACTTTATGAAAACCTCTTAAAATGATCGTTATAACATTAATTTTTAGCCTTTTGTAAAATATAAAGAAGAAAATGGACATATGAAATGCATTAAAACTAATAACCTGCAAAAATGGATACAAAGATGACTATTTTTGTCATGCAAAAATGGGATAATAAATTTCTTTATCCATTTATTATTCTATGAAACACAAATGATCATGAAACTTTAATTGTTTTATTCCCCTCTCCCCACCCTTGACATTGTTCCATTCAATGTTTTTTTTAATCATAAAATTGTAAAAATTTGTTACTTTTTAAAAACTTGCAAAAAACTGAACAAAACATATGACCTTACCTTTGTACAATGAAGACAAGAGGAATTTTATCTCTTGCTCAATTTTGCACATGACACAAATGATCATAGTCTTATATAGACTTGTTAAGGTTTTCGATCCGGATTTTTTATAAACTGGTTCACTTTGAGCAATATATTTAGGTGAGGACTTTCTTCCCCCGATGACCGTTCAGAGAAAAAAACATATGTTTTTCAAGGGAAAAAAAGGATACGCAGGGGACTACTCTCTCAGCATTATGTTGGTAAAAGAAAAGGTGACGGCGTACATTTTTTTCGGAAACCAGACATTTTGTCCATTACATATGGTTCAGTTTGTAAACAGTCAGCGGTTCAAACTCTATTATAAATTGCAAGCCATGCCAGGAATTTTACTTTCGATCGTGCCAACTTCGAAATAGTCTTGTTCAAAGAAGTCAAAACTAGGGAAGAAAGAGCCTTGTATATTAAAACTGCACAATATTTGTCACTTGCCTTCAGCTTCCATGGGATGATATCGTCGGCACTGTCATTTTAGGTGTTTGCACTTAGTTGAGTTGAATCCAAAATTCCACTAATTCTGCAACACTTGTTTATTTGTACGATCGCAACAGATCATATATTTTATTTCTCCATGTTCGAATCCAACCGTTAGGGTATTGAAGTTGTATATCCAAACAGTACAAACAGTGATGGTGTGACCAGGTAAACCATAAACAACCGGAAGCTGTCTTATATCAATTCCCATGGAAAATTCGAACTGGTCGATAGATGTAGCTAAGGGCATCGCTATCCTCTAAAATGGATACCACATCCATTTGTAGATCGGTCCGTGGACACTGATGCAAGAGCCGTCATTTATATTTTAGTCGTAAATGTTTGTTTTCAAAAAAATTATCATCTTACAGAAATATAATAATTCATCAATAAATAACATACATAGCGTAAAGTAGCAAATCTGTTCATACATTTTAGGAATTCATCGTTCAATTAAAATGAAGCTCTTCTGAGAATGGGTAGAAGCCGTCCGATAGACATAGCCGCATCAACTTAGGTCAATAGTGCATCAATTTAAACGACCTTGCCTCTTTCTTTGATACAACACGACTGCACATCCAGGGACATCCATAGCTGGATGCCCGGTTGCATGGTACAATTCACTCGACTAACCGCACAATCCTCAAAAAAAAAAACTTGACTAACCACACATCAGTACTTGTTGACGGAGTTGTAGATAGCGTACCACTGATGGGCTGGCAACTTAGCATTGCGATCATGGATCAGTTGCAAGGGCAAAGAGTAGTATCCGTTGTGTTTTTGCTCGTGAAATCGATAATAGACGATTTTTCAAAAGCTCACGTCTGCTTGCTTCCTGACTAGGAAGTTTGCACACACGGATAACCAAACATCGCAGAACGTCCTCCATCACCGAATATGTTGCCATCGTGATTTAAAAGAAACAATGGGATGGTAGAACTAACCTCGGAAGCGTATTACCGAACACCTATGGGACATGGCATCCATCATGGACGACGACGGTAGTTGCGGATGGATCTGGGGTGGGCGGCAACGTAATAGTAGGCGGTAGGCACACTCCTAAATATTGCTGAGGTTCGGCAATGCTAGGTGGCGATCGGAGAATACAACGGCAGTTGGACGAGGAGGGTGTAGTTGAAGAGCAACAAGGGAGAGCAGAGATGGAGTGGGGAAACCTGAGTCAGGAGGGGGATTTTGAGTGGACCGGTGGTGTCGAAGTCCTACGTGTGTGCAGCCCGTACTCCCACCGAGCTCCCCTCAGTTTAGTTCAAATTTGCGGACAAACGGACATACACCTAGTTCGCGAAAACAGGGACAAACGGACATACACCCAGTTCGCGGAAATAGGTAACACTCAGGATGGGTTATGTAGTTTGCATCATCATTAAACAGGAAAAATGGTGGAAGACAGAAATTAGTCGACGCGGGATGGCATGAAATCTAGTGTTACCCCTTCATTTGCTCGCTCACCTCTTGCGCTAGGATAAGCCCATGTCCAGTTCTTGAGACGAGACTTTGATCTGCCGAAGAGGTGGCGACGACGACGATTTCAATCTCCGGCAGTAGGACCTCTTGCATCCCTTCGTCTCCGATTCCGTCTCGTCCTTCTCCTGTGCGCTATGGACGGGTCATTGACTCCAAAAAAAGGTAAGCAACATACATTCATTTTTGCGAGAATGAAGGGACTGCCAATGGGATTCAATTAACATCGAGCAAGGCTCAGTCGCTCCGTGCGTTCGTTTGCGGTTTCGGTGCTCTGCTGCAACGTCTTTCTTTTTTGGAAAAACAGCACAGCACATTCACCGCCGGTCCAGTTTCTCCGGGCATCGCATCGACAGCCACGTTCCCGGCCAGAACAGCGGTAGCCGATAAAATCACGCAAAGGTCAACGGCAGCAGGTAGCCACCCACGCTTGCGGTTTGATACGATACGGGCACACATACATGTACGCTCAAACCGATCAATCGTGCTAACCGAAGCGATAATAATGTACTACCCCTACTACCAGTAGCCAGTCAGTACTATAGGAAATATACTCAAGTCTAACATTGTTTCATTTACACGCTGATCACCATCCATCTCCATCCCCGCTGGGCTGGAATTGGATTGTCTCCGTCCGCCAACGAACCTGCGGCTGCTTTCGTTCGTGCCTACTCCACTGACGTATACGAAGCGTCGGCGACAAGGCCAGGCGCCAGGCGGTGTTGTGTTGGGCCGGCCGGCCGGCCGGGAAAGGGGAAGGGGAAGCGCCGGTACCCCCGCACTCGGCGTCGCCGTGGCTGGTTAGGTTAATTGGGTCGGATGTAGTACGTGGTTGGCACGACACGACACACGAGCGCGGGGGGGGGGGGGGGGGGGGGGGGCATTGGTATGGTACGTACAGCGAGCTGCGGGCACGTCGGGGTTACGCACCGGAGGGAGACGAGATGTGTACCGGGATTGGACCTTTCGCGTGTCGGCTCAACAATTGAATGGCACCTCCAGCCAGCCAGACATCCAGACGCGCCTGCACGGCTGCACGCTACTATTCCATTTGTTTCTTCTGCTCCGCCTCCACTTTCTTCAGTGCTGATCCATGTTTGACGTCAGGGCCGAAAGAATGATATTATTCAGTGCCGATCCTCCACCTTATTTGACGTCACGGCCGAAAGGCTGTCCCAATGTATTATTTCTTGTCATAATATCATAGGAGCAGTAAAAATTTAACCTAAAGCATATAGAGCGAACCCCAGCGCCGGTGTCTCCTAGCGCGAACGCTTCAGCGACCGTTGATTCCATTGCACGAATCACGAAGCAGTGGTGGGATCAGATCAGGTTTTCGAATAGGTTCGCGCTATATTAACCAACCCCGAACATGTAAAAACCAGTACTTACTTGCTGCGTAGTGGTGTGCACGTGGGAAGCGAAGCAAGAGGAGGCAGGTTCGAATCCTGCTGCCTCTCCATTTTTGCAAGCCATTTTTTTAGGTTTTTACTGATGGTTAAATATCTTCAAAAATACATGGTAACCTTTCACAATATCGGGTTTTTAATGGAAAAAATATATCCAAAAAATACATGACAAGTTTTTACAATAAAAATGTATTCGTTAGCATGGCATTTGTTAGTTACGAGGCATGGAAAATGTTTCTTTTTTACATGACATTTTTTTTACATGAAATTTGTAGTATATTTTTGGATGGCATTTTTTTAGTTATGTAGCATGGCAAATGTAATTTTTTAACAGAGCATTTTTAGATATGTAGCATGGAAAAAATTTAGTTTTGGACATGGCATTTGTAGTATATTTAACATGGCATTTTTTAGTTACGTAGCATTGCAAATGTAGTTTTTGGACATGTCATTTGTAGTTTTTGGACATGGCAAATATAGTTTTTGGACATGACATTTTTTAGTTACGTAGCATGGCAAATATAATTTTTGGACATGGCATTTGTAGTTTTTGGACATGGCATTTTTTAGTTACGTAGCATGGCAAATGTAGTTTTTGGACATGCATTTGTAGTATATTTAGCATGGCAAGTGTAGTTTTCGGACATGGCATTTGTAGTTTTTGGACATGGAAAAAATAGTTTTTGGACATGACATTTTTAGTTACGTAGCATGGCAAATGTAGTTTTTGAACATGGCATTTGTAGTTTTGGACATGGCATTTTTTAATTATGTTGCATGGCAAATGTAGTTCTTGGACATGGCATTTGTAGTATATTTAGCATGGCAAATGTAGTTTTTGGACATGGCATTTGTAGTTTTGGACATGCCATTTTTTAGTTACGTAGCATGGCAAATGTGAATTTTTGGACATGACATTTGTAGTATATATAGTATGGCATTTTTTAGGTACATAGTATGGCAAATATAGTTTTTAGACATGGCATTTATAATATATATATATAGCATGGCATTTTTTAGTTACGTAGCATATAGCAAATATAGTTTTTGAACATGGCATTTGTAGTATATTCTAGACATGGCAAGCTCGACTGAAAAACTGGCAACTCGATCCTGTGCGAAAATGATAGCATATGGCAATTCTCAATTGCGCAAGGCAATTGAAAAAAAAAGCTACAATGAATTTTTTCCATGGCAATTGTCGGGCATCAATTGCTATGTTTTTTCTGTTTAGTTTTTGTCATGGATCATGGCAAAATAATTTTTGTATATTTTGCAAAATTGATATTTCTTGCCATAGCAAATTGCTATGTTTTTTAACTACTGTTTTTATTTTATTTTTTGGAGAAAATAATAATAATCGGAAAAGCCTAATAAATATTTTGATGGCTCAAGCGTAGAAAACCCCGAAAAACAACCTAATGGGCCAACGGGCCTGGGATGGTCGCGCGTCCCCCTTCCAGCGCGAACGGAAGGGTTCGCGCTACCCTTCGCCCAGAGCGATCGATCGCTCTAAATTCGGGTCCAAATTTAAAATACAACCACACAACATATTATTTTTCAAATATTGTAGTATCTTCTTTAATAATTAAAATAAAACCTCCTTCTTTTTTTATTAAATAGTATGTCACGTAAGTAAAATGTCTCTGATTACGTGCTAAGATACAAGCATTGAAAGTGCCCTAATTTCGAATGCTGCAGGTGGCAAGTTTAATTTACCGTGGGTAGTAACTTTAGTTCTTAGCACATAACATTCTAAAAGAAAAATCTTAGCACATGACATCCTCAAAGAAAAAAGTTCTTAGAAGAGAGGACAACTAATTGGAGAGTACTCCTTCGCAACCCTGTACAGCGAACATCGTCACGTGTCACGCTCACATCGATTTCTCGCAATTTCATTTTTTTTATTTTTTGGTACGCGTTTTTTATGTTTAAAATTGGTTTTTTCGGTGGTTTTGTTGAATTTTCCAGTTTTCGCACGTTTTTTCTATACGTTTTGGTGAAAAAATCAAAAAAAATTCGAAAAAAAAGAGTCACGACCTTGCCTCCGCAGCAGGCACGACCGTGCCTTCGTGGGAGGCATGAGTCGTGTCCAACGTCGCAGAGGCACTGTCGTGCCTCAAAAAAAGAAGGCACGAGTCGTGCCTCGTGCCTCAGGGAAAGGCACACTCATGCCTCCCGTAAAAAGGCACTGTCGTGCCTCAAAAAAGAAGGCACGAGTCGTGCCTCGTGCCTCAGGGAAAGACACACTCGTGCCTCCCGTAAAAAGGCACTATCGTGCCTCCGCGAGAGGCACTCGTGCCTCTAAAACAGGAAAAACGAAAAACGCTACGGAGCGCGCCAATTAACGCACGTGGAGCGAATGCGTTGTTCGTAGACACGAGTACTCCCTAATTATTGATTTCACTTAGGACATGAGATACTCAATAAAAAAAGATCTTAGCACATAACAATTTTCTCATCACATAGCAATTTTCGTTTTTTATTTTTTCTTGATTTTTTCTTATAACAAATTTAACTTTAAAAAACGCCACGGCGGGGGGCTTCCGCCCTGACGTGCGGCTCTTATCTTTTTGATGAAAAAAGTAATCATCAAACAAAAATTAGAAAAATATTTATCATTTATTAAAAGTATTAAATTTCTATAATTTTGAAAAACAACTGTATATAGATATTATTATTTTAAAATGGTTATCATGTATCAAAAAATAGTTTTAGCATATACAAAAAAAGTATGATGTCTAGTCATCAAATATATTCAAAAAAATATTAAACATACATTTATAAAATAATAATCAACTATAATAAAATAGTTTAAATATATACACAAATATCCATCAAACATACATATTTGAAATATTTTAGTTATATAAAATATTATATATATAATATGTTGATGTATATATTTTCGTGTATGTATGGAAAAGCGATAAAGATAAAAAAATATTTGTAAAAATACTGATAACATATTTTGAAAAATGAAAACCTAAGAAAATAAATACCAAAGAATGAAAACAATTAAACCTGATAATTAAATGAATAAAAAATAAAAATCAAGAAAAGAAACAAAAGGACAAATAAAACCAAAGAAAGAAGAAAAGAAAACCAGAGTACCGGTGAAAACAAAAAATAGAAACCAACAAAATCGTAAAAAAGAAATAAAACCGACGAGAAAATAAAGAAAACCAAAAGGCAGAAAAGGAGGAGGGTGCAGAAGAAAACAGAAATGAAAAAGTAAAAAGGAAAAGCAAATAAAATACTGGACCAAGAGCGACTTGAGCTGAGCTATTTGCCAGGCGTAAATATGCACGCGTTTAGGCGAGGCAAGAGTTACTCTCACTCTATGCGAGATATAGTTGTCGGCATTAAAGCAAGCTACCGCAAACTATATACTTGACCTGGTGAAGTTCACCAATTAGTAGTCCAAAAAAACCAATTAGTAGTCCACTAGTGCATTTTATTTTCAACCTTTTGTTATTTCTTTCCTTTTCTTTCTAATTGTGTTCTTTTCAGTTTTTTAAGTGTTTCTTTCTCATTTTTGTTTTATTTTCAACTCTTTGTTAGTTTCTATTTTTCCTATTTGTTTTTAAACTATTTATTGTTTCTATTTTAGTTCTTCGCTACTTTTTCTAAAAACAAATCTGTTTATTTTCAATTGTTTGTTATTTTCCCTTTTCCTTTTTAGTAAAGTAATTAATTTTTATGAGATGTACATGCACTTTTGTAAACATGTCAACAATCTTTTTGGAACATGATGAATTTTTTTAGAAGCATGATTTTTTTAGTATACAAGATTTTTGTGTAATGGTTCCGAATAGATGAACAATAATTTTCATTTGTGAACAACTATAACATCAACAGGATGCATGGATGTGAACTACATGATACCAAACATGTTGTTACAAAAATCGATCATGTAGGAATCAGTTAGAATATGTTTCAAATATGAATATTTGGATTCATGATGAATGAATTAAAACAGAAAATACATATAATATATTGTATTTTCTTATTGAAAATTGATAAATAATTATTAAATCTAATTAGCATAATATAATATAATAGTGTTTTTTCATGCATGTTTACGTGACCCTTAGATGAGGTGTCACATGTTATCTATAACTTGAAGAATACCCCGCGCGTTGCAGCGGAGATCTCTATAAGAACTTTACAATATAAATTAAAAGGGTATAACATCCATATAAATAAAAGTGGATGATATGGAAAAATATTGGTGACAATTGTGGATGATTTGGATAGCTTGCATGTTGAGATATAGATACCATAAATGCATGCATCTTAGTAGGATTTTGTTACCGGATGACATGGACAAATAATTGGCTACAATAGTGGGTGATGTGAATAGCTTGCATGTTGAGATAAAAACCATAAATGCATCTTAGTGGGGTTTTGCTTTATAAAAGATATAGATACCTAAATCTTTCATCCCCACTAACATATTTATCTTGACGTGCAAACTGTTGGATATGTGCCCTAGAGACAAATTAATAAAGATATTTGTCACATATCCGTTTTGTTCATAATACGTTTTATACTGTGCTATAACTGTATTACTTGGAAATACTAATACAGGTGTAGTATAAAAACATGGTCCGTAGTTTAACTCGGGTAACTATCTCATTAGGAAATTGATTGATCAAGATTTCCTGATCATGGCGACACTTAAGTCCATTGACAATGAGGTCATATCGTTAAGGGGAATGATGTGATGGACGTACACCCACCTAAAGTATTGCAATGTGATCGAGTCACATAGTTCAGCGTTGCTATGACTTTGTGACGTATGACTTAGTCCTTAGACCGTAATGATCATACGTAATTGTCATCTATGAGGAGACTTTGATTTGTATCCCACCGCCTGACTGAAATATGTTGTCTATAACGAAATAGATGGTTGATGAGTATGTTAATAGATCAGAGCGGGATTTGTCAGTCCTTGTGACAGGACAGATACTCTGGGCCCACTCGGTGATATTGCATCAATAGCTTGCAAGCAAGTGACTAGGTCACAAGAGATGCAATGATCATGGACGAGTAAACTTGTTTGTTGTGAACGAGATGTGAACACGGTATGTAGGATACCGACGATCAAACCTCGGACAAACAAAGTACCGCAGCACAAAAGGATTACGTCGTATCGTTAACGGTTTCCAAAAGCGATCGAAGTTCATTCGATGGAAGCGCAGGGGCTGTCAAGGATTGTAACCAGGTCCAACTGACTAGTCAGTGGTCAATTAAAAGAGTCTCGACCATGTCTGCTGTTTCCCGGACCGTTAGGGTGTTACACTTAAGGGCAATCGATGCATAGGACAGTTACGGGATCAATCGATGAAATAGGAGAAATCACCGGAATAGTTCCGGAGGAGGACGGAATGGTTTCCGCACATTTTGAATAGTTCAAAATAAAGTTTAATTGTTTTAATAATGTTTTATTATTTAATTATCTAAATTAAATATTTAATACATATTAAAAAAATTAAAAAAATGGGGCTATATGGGCCCATGGGGCCCATTAAGGGAGGAGGGGGTCTCCCCACTTGGGCTTGGCGCCAAGGGTGGGGCCCATCCCCCCTATGGCCGGCGCACTCCCCCCCCCTTGGGAGTTTAGTCCCACATGGGGGAGGGGAGGAGGATCACACCCCCCTTGGCCTATATAAGGAGGGGTAGCCCCCCTTTTTCCAACACACCAATATCTCCTTCTTCCTCCTTCTCCTTCCCGGAAGTGGACTCCCCTTGTTTGGAGTCAGTACCTGGATTGGAGTTCTCCACCATAAGGCAGGCCGTCGTTCTGCTGGAGTCGGGATCCGTAGCCGTTTTTCTTCCGCTGCTCGCCTGGTTCGGGGCCCGGGTGGAACATCGATTATACCTTACGTGTATAATCTCTTCGAGGCACTACACCTGTGGTGCTACTTCGTCGCTGGAGGTTTACCGGGAGTCATCCTCGCCGGTGGTGGTCTTCTACACGACAGGGAGGTCGTAGTTCCGAGTCTACGCCAGCCACGTTCGCAAGAACGTTTCCCTCTTTCGGTCTTCAAAGGTATGAACACCGATTCCCTCCGTTACTTTACATCTCCATAGCATAGATCTTGGGTTCGGGTACCGTAGGTATGAAAAATTTGTGTTTTCTGCCCCGTATCCCAACAGTGGTATCAGAGCTAGCTATGCGTAGATGTATTTTACGGGTAGAACACATCTAGGATGTGGGCATCGAATCTTCATTTGTTACCCTCCCACGTGTACTCATTTAGCGTTGCGGCAATGTTTGATGAAGCGGCCCCCGACCGACCTTACGCGTTTACGCGAGACTGGTTCCACGCTTGACATATGGCTTGTACCATATAAAGTGGCTAGGGGGGTGTCTGTCTCTCTGCATTAGCGATGCGAAGATGTTTGCAACGGAGGGCCCCGACAGGGGTGTAATAGAGATGATTGGGGATCGGTGTTGTGGCATGTTTTCGCAGGATAGAAATCGGTTCTCTCTCTCGAAACCCCTAGCAGCCACGTAAAACTTGCACAAGCTAAAGTAGAAAGGCGTTTTAACTTTGCTTTGCATGAAGGGGGTCATAGGTTGTATGATTTACAGTTTTACTTCCTGTTTTATGCTAGTATGCTAGATATATCGACGGTAGCACGAAACAGGACCATCTCTCGCTAAAACCAACATAGTGTCCTTACCCTAGTGAGCACCACCTGGAAAGTTCTACATTATGGAGGCATCACATGTCACACGGGTGTCAAACATTTTTTTCGTTCACAAGAGGTGGGTGTAGAAAGCCTAGCATGCCCAGAAGCATGGCCTTGTATGACACAGCAACAAATCACATAGGGTGTGGTGGCGAGCCTGGCATGTGCAGACATGGCCTCGGGACACAAGAGACCGAAAGGTCGCGCATGAGTCACATGGATGATGTGATTGGCATGATGGCCTACCTTGAACGACATACTGATGGTCTTGTCACACGGGGGAGGTATGGTGTTCTAGGATCGTGTAATCACTTAGCAAAATTGAGAGATGTTTTCCTAAGTGAGAGTTTTAGAATTAACTGTAATTGAACTCCACATTATGAACAAAAGTCTAAATATGTATCTTTGTGAATCAACCTTGTAGATGACAGCACCACGCCCCTCGTTCAACTTAGGATCACTCCTAGAGAAAGATAAACTGAAAACTAATGGGTCAAACTTCACCTCCTGGTTCCGCACCCTAAGGATTCTCCTCGTTCCCCTCAAAATGTCCTATGTACTTGAGACTGCATTAGGAGATGCACCAGCAACTACCGCTACTCCAGATGAGAAGAAAGTCTATCTCATTAAGTCGGATGATTCCTCCCTTGTCAAGAAGGGTATGCTCCATGCCATGGAGGCTGAACTGCAGAAACGGTTCGAGAACTTCAGTGCTTATGAGATAATCACTGACCTCAAGACCGTCTTTTCACCTCAAGCCAAGGTTGAGAGAAATGAAGTTTGTGAACCTTTCTTCTCTGCAAATATGGAAGAGCACACCAGCATGACTGAGCACGTAGTCAAAATGTCTGACTACGTTCAACGCCTAAATGATCTAGAATTTAAGATTCCAGATGAAGTGGCGATTGATAGGGTGTTGTGGTCGCTACCCCCTAGCTGTGAGAGTTTTGTGTTGAAGTACAACATGCAAGGAATGGTTGAGACCCTTTCTGAATTGTTCACAATACTCAAAATTGCTGAGATGGAAATCAAGAAGGAGCACAGCTGCACCAAGTACCTAGAAGATAAGAAGGCCGGCAAGGTTGCCGGAAGAGACATGGATATATGTGATATACATGTTATTGATGATTTCCTGACAAGTGCTCGGAGCAACGTCTGGATATTTGATACCGGATCAGTTGCTCACATCTGTAACTCCCAGGAGGGGATGCAGAATAAACGACTCTTGTGGAAGGATGAAGTGACATTGCGCGTTGGGAACGGTGCCAAGGTTGAAGTAATGTCAATTGGCACGCTTCGTCTTAGTCTCCCTTCGGGATTGATTCTTGTCTTGAATAATTGCTATTATGTACCCGCGTTGAGTATGAACATTGTGAGTGGCTCTTGCTTGATGCGAGTGTTGGGAAACGTAGTAGAAAAAAAAATTCGGCCTACGAATCAAGAACCCAAGATCATCCAAGAAGATTGCATACAAGGTTTTAGGTCATGGCTCACCAACCGATGTAGCGGAAGTAGAGTTGGTGAAGCACGTGGACGTAGTGGAAGTAGATCTCGCAAGTTCTCCCACGAACATTCCCTCGATCAATCCCACGAACAAGTCCCGCGATCTAGTCCCACGGACAAGTCCCATGAACAAGCTCCTCGAAGAAGGGTCGAAGGTACGACCCCTCCATTAGTATCCACACATCCCGTAGCAGCAATCCAGCAGCGCTCCGCCGTCCAGAGATGAACGCCACCGAGAAAACTAGAGGGAGAAAACCCTAACGGATTCCGATCTAGAACAACGTCTAAACCGGGGTCTAAAAGTGGAGCAACGGGGTTTAGAGGAGGGAGGGTGGCGCATAGGCCTTGGGGACAAGTTGTGTTGCGCCCCCCACCCCCGCCCCCCCCCCCACATTATATAGGTGGCCAAGAGGCCCTTGGGGCGCAATAAGGGGGGTGGGGAGTCCAACTTGGACTCCCAAACCTCCCAAACCTTCCCACCGGAAACCTGCCATATTGGAGAGTTGGACTTTCCACCTGGAGGGGGATTCCTTCCCCTTGGTGCGCCCCCCACCCCTTGGCCGTCCAGGGCAGCCTAGGTGGCTTGTCCCCTAAGGCTAGGGGCGCAGGGGAGTGGGTGGTACTGCCCAGAACCTTCCGGAACCTTCCATGACCTTCTAGAAGCTTCCAGGACCTTCCGTGACATACCGGGACCGTTTCGGGACATTCCGGACACTTCTGGAGCACTTCCAGGACCTTCCGAGACCGTTCTCGGACGTTCCGGAGCCATCCGGATAGTTGCCAAGACCATCCGAGTTACATTTTAAGCCACCGGATGACCGCGAAGGTTGTCGGGACGCCCAGCAATTATCCGGAAACTATTCCGGTTGATCCAGGACTTCCCCAGTACCATTCTCATATGTTCCGGAACCACCTGGGACTACTCCAGAGTGATCCGGACATAACCTTAAATACCCAGAACTACTTCTGGTGCCCTTATGAACAATTCCATAAATCTCCGGAACTACTTTCGGTACCCGTATGAACTATTTTGCTTTGCTTCCACTAAACCTTCTACCATACTAGTATTCTAACAGACTACTGCTCGTTAAGTGTGTGACCCAATAGGTTCGGTATAATGCGGACATGACTCAGAACATCTTCCGGACATAGGTCAACAGCCTTTTGTCAATAGCCAATAATCAACAGCGGAGCCATGGACACCCATGTTGACCCCCGCACATACACGAAGAAACTTCGAGTGAACCATTATGATTAGTCATGTACCATTCCCTTTGCTTCGCGATATATGACAAAGTTAGAGGAGAGAAGTTTGGCACCCATGTGTAACAACTTTTGAACACAAGCCACTCGTTATCCTCTTTGCTCGTTTGTCCCTTTTCTCGTTATCGTATTCCGGTATCCCCGTGACTGAATCACAATGCATCTGGCCAGACTATAATGGATACCGTCATACTGAGTGGGCCCGAAGTGAATATCTTCTTCATCGTGAAGGAGCAAATCCCATTCTTGAACTATCACAGTCACTAGCCACACCATCTGACATACCCAGAACTTATTTTACTACTTCCCATTTACGGGAGGATTCATCTAAGAACCAAAGCATGTCTTCCTGTGTGAAGCAACTCGATACTCTCATGGTCTAAGGAATTACGTATATGATAACATTTCATGATATGACTTATAACGTAGTTACGATGTGATCTCTAAGTATATCATTCAATACTGGGGTCGGTTCAACATCATTGTTCTGCTAACAATATGTTCCGATTGCTACTGACATCCTTGTTACAAGAACAATGTCCATGATTAAGAAAACGTAATCATCAGTTAGCACATGAGCTGGTCTTAGAGGCTAAACCAGGAACTCTTGGTGTTTACAGTTCCACACATGCAAATGAGTTTTCTTCTGAATCTCACAGCCAGGGTCATTGCAATTATAGCACAGAAATATAAACATTAATTACGAACGTGGAAATATATATAATAACATTTTATTATTGCCTCTAGGGCATATTTCCAACAGCGAGACCAATATTCTTTTAAATCCGAAACAACTGGTTGTTCGATTTATAAGAATAATGCCTTCTATGTTCATGCACCGGTGCGTAATGGTTTATTCTTAATGGATCTCGAATACCATGACTCCCACATCAATAACGTAGAGGCCAAAAGATTAAAGCCTAGTAATGAAGAACACATGACGATGTGGCATTGTCGACTTGGTCATATTGGTATAAAGCGCATGGAGAAACTCCATAAAGATGGACTTCTGGAGTGATTGGATTTTGGATCCCTTGACACATGTGAACCATGCCTAATGGGAAAAATGACAAAGACTCCATTCAATGGAACAATGGAACGTGCGGTGGACTTATTAGGGATCATACATACTGATGTATGCGGACCGATGAATGTCACCGCACGCAATGGTTTTCGTTACTTCGTGACCTTCACGGATGACTTAAGTAGATACGGGTATATCTACTTAATGAAACACAAGTCTGAAGCCTTTGAAAAATTCAAGGAATTTCAGAGTGAGGTCGAGAATCAACTCGGGAAGAAAATCAAGCACCTTCGATCTGATCGAGGAGGCGAGTATTTAAGTCACGAGTTTGGCACTCATCTGAAGACTTGTGGTATTGTACCACAACTTACGCCAGCTGGAACACCTCAGCGAAACGGTGTGTCCGAGCGACGTAATCGAACACTATTGGATAGTGTACGGTCAATGATGTCTCATACCGACGTACCTACATCATTCTGGGGTATGCATTAGAAACTTCCGCTTACGTTCTTAATAGGGTACCATCCAAATCCGTGAAGACAACACCGTTTGAAGAATGGTTTGGCAAGAAACCAATGTTGTCTTACCTGAAGATTTGGGGTTGTGAGGCTTATGTTAGGAAACTTCAGCCTGACAAACTTGAATCCAAGGCGGATAAGTGCATCTTTGTGGGCTATCCCAAGGAAACTTGTGGATACACCTTCTACAACAAGTCTGACAGCAAAACGTTTGTTGCCAAGACGGGACACTTTCTTGAGAAGGAGTTTCTCGCGAAAGAGTTGAGTGGGAGGAAAATAGACCTCGATGAAGTGACTGACCAATCACTCCAATTGGAAGAAACGGCTACGGAAATTGTTCTAGAACCATCTTCCACAGTGGGAGCTGAAGAGAATGGCCAGAACGACATTCATAACGATCATGACATTGATAATGATCATGATGAGAATGAAGAGGAACCTTTTATGCCCCGTAGGTCATCAAGAGTCCGTCAACCTACTGAGTTTTACGGACAGCTTGTGAATGCAATCTCGGCTGATGAGTCGGATGAACCTACAAGTTACAAAGAAGCAATGGAGGGACCCGAGTCCGAGAAATGGCTTGAAGCCATGAAATCCGAAATAGACTCCATGTACACCAAAAAAGTATGGACTTTGGTGGATATTCCCGAGGACCGCAAGGCCGTCGAGAATAATTTGATTTTCAAGAAAAAGACTGACGCAGACGGAAACGTATCTGTCTACAAAGCTCGACTTGTCGCGAAGGGGTTCCGACAAATTCAAGGAGTTGACTACGAGGAGACGTTCTCTCCTGTAGCGATGATAAAGTCTATTCGGATCCTACTAGCAATAGCTGCATATCATGATTACGAGATATGGCAGATGGATGTGAAAACTGCATTCCTAAATGGCAACATTGAGGAAGAGTTGTATATGATGCAACCAGAGGGGTTTATCGATCCAAGGAATGCTGGTAAGGTGTGCAAGCTTCAACGTTCCATCTATGGGTTGAAGCAAGCATCTCAGAGCTGGAATCTTCGATTTGATGAGGTCATTAAAGCTTTTGGATTTGTCCAAAACGTCGAAGAGTTCTGCGTCTATAAGAAACTGAGTGGGAGCTCTGTAGCATTCCTTGTGTTATATGTAGATGACATATTACTAATAGGGAACGATAAGAAATTCTTAGAGGAAGTGAAGGAATATCTGAATGGACAATTTTCCATGAAGGACCTAGGTGAAGCTGCGTACATATTGGGGATTAAGATCTATAGAGATAGACCTAATCGACGGTTGGCCTTGAGTCACAACACTTATATTGACAAGATATTGAAAAGGTTCAGTATGGGTAACTCCAAGAGAGGCCTCTTGCCAGTTATAAAAGGTGTCAAATTAAGCGTGACTCAATGCCCAACCACAGCAAAAGAGAAGGAGGAGATGTCCTCAAAGCCCTATGCCTCAGTCATAGGTTCTCTCATGTATGCTATGTTATGTACCAGACCGGATTTAGCGCTGGCCATTAGTATGACTAATCTCTACCAGAGTAACCCGGGAATGGCTCACTGGACAGCAGTAAAGAACATCCTTAAGTACCTGAGAAGAACCAAGGATCTCTTTCTCGTTTATGGAGGAGTTGATGAGGAGCTCACCGTAAAGGGTTACGTTGACGCAAGCCTCGGCTCAGATCTTGATGACTCGAAATCCCAGACGGGATATGTTTTCATGTTGAACGGTGGCGCAATTAGCTGGAGGAGCGGCAAACAGTCAGTCGTCGCCCAATCTACAATGGAGTCAGAGTATATTGCCGCTTGCGAAGCGTCAAACGAGGCGTTGTGGCTGAAGAAGTTCGTGATTGAGCTTGGCGTCTTTCCCAGCTGCACTGACCCCCTGGGAATCTTCTGCGACAACACGGGTGTCATTGCCAACGCGAAAGAGCCAAGAACTCACTCTACAGCCAAGCACATCCTCTGAAAGTTCCATGTGACGCGAGACTACATCAGGGATGGACAAACTAGGATTCACAAGATACATACGGATCTGAACGCAGCAGACCCGATGAATAAACCTCTTCCACAAGGCAAGTTTGAAGAACACCGAGAGAACATTGGTGTTAGATACATACATGATGTAAACTAGTGTAATTTGTACTCTAGTGCAAGTGGGAGACTGTTGGATATGTGCCTTAGAGACAAATTAATAAAGATATTTGTCACATATCCGTTTTGTTCATAATACGTTTTATACTGTGCTATAACTGTATTACTTGGAAATACTAATACAGGTGTAGTATAAAACATGGTCCGTAGTTTAACTCGGGTAAACTATCTCATTGGGCAATTGATTGATCAAGCTTTCCTGATCATGGCGACACTTAAGTCCATTGAAAATTAGGTCATATCGTTAAGGGGAATGATGTGATGGACGTACACCCACCTAAAGTATTGCAATGTGATCGAGTCACATAGTTCAGCGTTGCTGTGACTTTGTAACGTATGACTTAGTCCTTAGACCGTAATGATCATACGTAATTGTCATCTATGAGGAGACTTTGATTTGTATCCCACCGCCTGACTGAAATATGCTGGCTATAACGGTGCACTTTGGGTATTCCGAAATAGATGGTTGATGAGTATGTTAATAGATCAGAGCGGGATTTGTCAATCCTTGTGACAGGACAGGTACTCTGGGCCCACTCGGTGATATTACATCAATAGCTTGCAAGCAAGTGACTAGGTCACAAGAGATGCAATGATCATGGACGAGTAAACTTGTTTGTTGTGAACGAGATGTGAACACGGTATGTAGGATACCGACGATCAAACCTCGAACAAACAAAGTACCGCAGCACAAAGGGATTACGTCGTATCGTTAACGGTTTCCAAAAGCGACCGAAGTTCATTCGATGGAAGCGTAGGGGCTGTCAAGGATTGTAACCAGGTCCAACTGACTAGTCATTGGTCAATGAGAAGAGTCTCGACCATGTCTGTTGTTTCCCGGACCGTTAGGGTGTTACACTTAAGGGCAATCGATGCATAGGACAGTTACGGGATCAATCGATGAAATAGGAGAAATCACCGGAATAGTTCCAGAGGAGGACGGAATGGTTTCCGCACATTTTAAATAGTTCAAAATAAAGTTTAATTGTTTTAATAATGTTTTATTATTTAATTATCTGAATTAAATATTTAAGACATATTAAATAAATTAAAAAAATGAGGAAAAGGCTATATGGGCCTATGGGGCCCATTAAGGGAGGAGGGGGTCTCCCCCCTTGGGCTTGGCGCCAAGGGTGGGTCCCATCCCCCCTATGGCCGGCGCACTCCCCCATTGGGAGTTTAGTCCCACATGGGGGAGGGGAGGAGGATCACACCCCCCCGTTGGCCTATATAAGGAGGGGTAGCCCCCCTTTTTCCAACACACCAATATCTCCTTCTTCCTCCTTCTCCTTCCCGGAAGTGGATTCCCCTTGTTTGGAGTCTGTACCTGGATTGGAGTTCTCCACCATAAGGCAGGCCGTCGTTCTGCTGGAGTCGGGATCCGTAGCCGTTTTTCTTCCGCTGCTCGCCTGGTTCGGGGCTCGGGAGGAACATCGATTGTACCGTACGTGTATAATCTCTTCGAGGCACTACACCTGTGGTGCTACTTCGTCGCTGGAGGTTTACCGGGAGTCATCCTCGCCGGTGGTGGTCTTCTACACGACAGGGAGGTCGTAGTTCCGAGTCTACGCCAGCCACGTTCGCAAGAACGTTTCCCTCTTTCGGTCTTCAAAGGTATGAACACCGATTCCCTCCGTTACTTTACATCGCCATAGCATAGATCTTGGGTTCGGGTACCGTAGGTATGAAAAAATTGTGTTTTCTGCCCCGTATCCCAACACAAACTATCTACATCATCAAGTAGATTCACCATGTAAAAGTTAGTTTTCACCAACTCTTCATGCACATGCTCTCATTAATTCTGCATGCGCATGAAGCCTATCGCAAATAAATATTAAGAAAAAGTTATGCACTCAGCTCCATGATTTATAAATGATTTTTTATAAAAATAATCAAATTATAACTTACCCCGATAAATTTTCTATGAATGCACATATGTATTATTATCGTTGTTATAGGTTTAGTCAAGGATGGAGATGTTTCCACCGTCTCTACTCAACGTTCTTTTCGTCTCATATCATCTCACCGATATATTGTCAAGGAAATAAATTAACAAAGCAAAAAACCACACATATTTTTGGATTTTTATTATTTTTTCTTACATTTGTATTCTAAGCAATATTTTCTTTCAAAAAAGAACTAATAATATGTTTCATGAATTTTATCATGTTTTAAATTATTAAATTATTTGTTAATAGTTTCCGCAGCAATGCGCGGGTTATCATCTAGTTTTTTAAAAGGAGATGACCCTAACCTCTACATCATATGATGCACACAACCATTATATTAAGCGTAGATCAAAAGTTATTCATGAAGAATCTAATTGTAATACAAATAAACGAGACCACAATGGCTAGAACCTGAGATTACATAGCTCACCCAAATAATAAATTACTCCAATCTTGAGCTGGTGTTCTACGAGGGTTTTTTTTGTGGGTAACTACCAGGGTGTCTCGTGATGATATGCGTGGACATGAGCCTGTCGATATTTGGAAAACTATCACATAAAAAAGAGAAAATTGTTTCATCAATCAGGTTAGGCCCGTTAGGTTCTTATTTAGTCCGGGCTTTTTTCTATCTAAGATTTTTTTTGTAGAGAAGTTCAAAGCCTTTTTTTGTCATGAAATAGGTAGAACTAGCCTAATATTGTCTAAGAAAAACTAGCCTAATATGGGCTGGGCTCTAGCCCATGTCATCTTAAACTAATGACTCTGTCTATCTTTTCAAAATCACTAATTAAAGATTACTCTTTCCAACGAACACCCCGCATCCTTCTGCGCTTGACAAGTGGCGCACTATATGCGCGTCACTTGTCGCGGTCTGGTGTTCCCTTTTCCCCTTTGTTTTAGAGGCACGCGGTGTGCTTCTCATGAACCAGATTCGTGCCTCCCGTGGAGGCACTGTCATGCCTTTTTATAGAGGCACGCGTCGTGCTTCTCGCAGAACCAGATTCGTGCCTTCCGTGAAGGCATGGTCGTGTCTCTTTTTTTAGAGGCACGCGTCGTGCCTTTCGCGAAAGAAGATTCGTGCCTTCCATGAAGGCACGATCTTGTATATTTTTCTAAAGGCATGAGGCCGTGCCTCTTTTTAACGGAAGCAGATTCGTGCCTACGCGAGATGCACGATCATGTTTCTTTAAAAAAGAACAATTTGAAGTAATCAAAAATTGATATAAAATTTCAAAAAAAAATCTAGGAAAATACAAGAAAAATCGCGCAAAATAGGGAAAGACAAAAAAACAAAAAAAAACAATTTTAAACTCTGAAAATGCGCATAAAAATAAAAAATAAACAGAAATCCGAGGAAAGCACACATGGCGAGTATTTATGGTGAGTGTTAATTGGGCTGTAAAGGTGTACTCTCTAATTAGTTACTCTCCTATCTCCTACTACATCCTAATAAATCAAATCATTTTTGTAGGAGTACAACAAATCTCTCTTTGGACATCACCGTGTCCCTTCATTTTCATCCATTCGCCGACGATACGGCAACCAGCGAGCACGAGGAGTGCAGCAGGTGCACACGCTGCGACTCCGAAAGAGCGTTGCGAAAGGAGTACTTACGTCGGCCAAGGTGGACTGCGGTCAACCATAGCAGGATTTTGCCGCGAAACATCCCTGCCCCAACCGAATCTCCTCTTTCCACACCTGCACTGCATGTGTTGACTGCCCAGCCATGTGATGCGCCGTCACTGTGTTTGGTTAGGACTTGTGCACGGCCCCGGCTTGTTTGTTAATCAAGCACGTACGTACTGTAGTACAGTACGTTGTAGGCTTATTAACGCTCTGCTCGATCAGCACCCAGCCGCAGTGGCTCGGCTGGTGCCAAATTCCCTTGCTCAGCAGGTCTTAGATTGACACATGCTCTTCTGATCGGAGCTCCACACCGTGCCTCCTCCGACCGTCGACCGAGTCTACGGACAAAGTGTGAACGGGTGGACCTTGTTGCCCGGTCGTCGGAACAGTTATCTGCGGCCTTCACGTGACATTGCGAACCAAGTTTGTCCAAGGTTGTACAGTGACCATTGAGCTCAAGTACTCGAATATCATATCTCATCGCAGTTCGCGGAACTGATCAAAGAAAAGCTTGTGGCCAGGCCGGCCGAGTATCTTTCTCAAGAAGTTCGTAGTGGATGCACGGGTCGCACCTGTCCGATATACTAGTACTGTACTAACCACTGCCGCGTGGGGTAGATGGGCATAGCACCCTAGTCAAAGCACGAGCGTCACCCCCCCACCCCGACGCACGTACTACTCCTACTCCTACATCTTCAGATAGGATAGGATAGGATACGATAGCCATAGCCGCATAGCATAGGCCTCCTTGTAGCCATGCCAGTCGCCACGCCAGGCATAGACGTACGTAGATCACGTGACGTACGGAGCACTTGCCCTGCCCTTTCTCCTGTGCCTCATGGCACGTCGTGTCTACGTACATGCGTGCCCTGCGTCACGTGCGGCCGAGGAAATTGCACATTCCACCAGGTTTTGCTCCCAGCGTTGCGCAAAACACCAGGTCGACGTCTTTTTTGCAGAAACCACCAGGTCTTGGTCTAATTTGTTGCACTCTGGTCTAATATAATGGTTAGTAGCTTAGTAAAATTCGAATTAAAATAACCGGTGAAATACCTAATCTTGCAAAATTCATAGAAAAATATCTACACATCAGAAAACTGCAAATAAGATGTCTACGGATTCAGAAAAATACGTAGAATATGTTTCTGTAATAAAATCGCACTTTTAAAAAATTTAAACACTAATTTTAAGTATTTTAATTCTAGTTTTAATTCTGTAAATTGTTTTAATATGAATCTTTTTGCATCTGGACGAAAAATTAGTTGTGTAAATAAAATAGCCATTGCATTAAATCTTTTTACATATGCATTGAACTTCAGTAAATAACCAGAGAGGAACTTTTTTTTTATGTTGTGAACACTTTTAATTTGAGATTTATTTCGTTTTTATCGAAACGTGTAGATTGCTATTTTGAGGAGTGCGGCGAAGCAATATGCGAAGCGCAGAAAATCGAAGCGCAGAAGATCGAGGCGGAAATTACTCCTACCTTCCACCACACGCCTCGATTTTATTTACACAACCATATAGTTTTAAAAGCTTAAAACCAATTCTGGTAAAAAATTGCTGCAGTAAACATCTTAATTAATTATGATTTCTCATCCTCTGGTTAGACAATTAATTTTTCGTCCAGATGCAAAAAGATTCATATTAAAACGATTTACAAAATTAAAAATAGAATTAAAATACTTAAAATTAGTGTTTAAATTTTTCCGAAATTTATTTTCGGAAAAGTGCGATTTTATTACAGAAACATATTCTACGTATTTTTCTGAATCCGTAGACATCTTATTTGCAGTTTTCTGATGTGTAGATATTTTTCTATGAATTTTGCAAGATTAGCTATTTCACCAGTTATTTTAATTCGAATTTTATTAAGCTACTAACCATTATATTAGACCAGAGTGCAACAAATTAGACCAAGACCTGGTGGTTGCTGCAAAAAAGACGACGACCTGGTGTTTTGCGCAACGCTGGGAGCAAAACCTGGTGGAATGTGCAATTTCCTCCGTGCGGCCTCTTCCTTCTCACCTGTGACCTGTGTCTCCCTCCCTATCCGTGCAAGTGACGACGACCCACAAGACAAGATCGTCGTCGCTTGCTACAACCACAACCACCGCTTGCGATCTCGGCGCCATTGTTCGGATCCGGCCGACACGAGCGAGATGCTTGAAGCCAAATTGCTTGCCGCCGATCTCACTCACACGCCTGGCCGGCCGGCCGGACTACTCCTCTCCTGTG
Source organism: Bromus sterilis (assembly GCA_950022295.1). NCBI lineage: Eukaryota > Viridiplantae > Streptophyta > Magnoliopsida > Poales > Poaceae > Bromus > Bromus sterilis. The sequence goes on from OX465596.1 coordinate 17,520,058, forward strand.
CGTGAATTATTGCACTTGCGCTGCTCCATCCTCACGAGCTAGCAGGAGGAGAGCCATGCATGCGCTGCTCCCGGACAGCTACGATGCCATCTGTAAAAAAAAGCATACGTCCCTTTGCCGCCTGCAGGAACTTGTACGTGGGATTCTTTTGCTGCACTTCTCCATCAGTGTCAAATTGTTGTTTTTACAGTGATCAGTGTCAACTCTAGTCATCGTCTCAGCCTGCGGTTTTACACACCGGTGCCCACAATGCCGGTAAAACAAAATGGGACGCAGGAAAACCCAATCGAATCGAACCGCTGGTGTTCGTAGATTGACCCATGCTCATCGTGTTACGGCAAATCAATCAATCAATCACACACAATGAAGAAACACGGACAACCACAAGGAAGCCCCGGCCCTTCTCGAGACGATCGGGGCGCTCAAAACCAAACCCAGAAAACGCAACGACAGACACATGGAACGAGACGCAACGACGCAGAGCGGCAGAGAAGGGCTGCCAGTGCCATGCCAGTTCTTGGCACCAGGCCACGGACAAGCAGCCACCGCACCGCCGAACCCCAGCGCTAATTTGCGAGTCATTGTCACTTCCGAGTCTTCCTTCTTCCAAGCACAGCACAGCAAAGCACATGCTGGCCTGTCAATGGCAATGGCATGGCGTGGCATGGCGCTTCCCGGACGCAGGAGCACAAGGTAAATAGAAGCAACGGCCTTGTCAGGCGAGACGACGGGCAAAGGACGTGCATGCATGCATGCATGGCGCCGCAGTGGCCGGCGGCATGGACGGGTGTACCGCGCGCGTACTGCCCGCCGCTCGTGATCGATCCATCGATCCGGCATGGTAGATGGTAGATTCGTGCCCCAGATCGCGCTCCGGGGCGCCGTTGGCGCTTCTGCTGTGCCGCTCTGGGTGTGGGTGCACAGTGCGGACAGACACGCCGGGCCAAGTGCAGCTTTGCTCGATCGATCGGCACGGGGGGTTGGGCTGCGATGCGCGCGTAGGCCATGTGCGCTCGTGTCCATGCGTCGTTGCGGTACTATCGGCATGGTCGGTCAGGTCGCTGCCATCCGGGTCTACGCGCGTGCTCCACAGTGCCAAACCGCGAGCGGAGTCGGCGATGGGTTATAAAATACTCGTAAGAGACACGGAGGGCGCGTGTACATAAGATAATCTCGTACTGTTCCAGTTTCTGTACTTCAGTGGACTGAGTCCTGGCGCTACGATGGGAACACGCAGTTCGCTCGTGTCGTTCGGTGCGGTGCGCAAGTGCAGTTGGATTGCTGCAGGTGCAAGTTAAGCGCAAGTTGTTCCTTTTAGGGTATCTTCAAGCTGGAGTATCAACTAAGAGCATCTTCAACAGTTGTATTATAATAAAACATCACACCGAGCGTGCTTAATACTATTGGATACGAAAGAATAGTTTTTCTTTACGAAATACGCCATCACCAACAAGTGCCATAAAATTCTGTTTCTGGGCATGGTCATCTCCAACAGCTGCTAAAATTCACTTTAAACTTAGAACTTGAAAACATTTATACATATAAATTTACATAATATTTAAACTAAAGCACTACAACCGACTAGGTTTCATGTAACCCTAGGACTCCGGGTGTAGTATACAGGCCGAGGGGGGTCGGGATCGTAGAACACAAAATATAATCTCTCTCGATACTTTCTACTTTGCATACACTCCAACGTAATAAAGAACAACCAGGAGTTGGCGACGGGGCAACGACGTGTCATCTTTTAAGGTGAATGCCTCCATGGTCATGTGGATGATGCGGCGGTTCGGTCTCTTGGTAGTGACAACCTCTATAAAGCTAGCGGCGGTATGGGATAGATGCCCCCTTCACCACAGATCGGTTTTGATGTGGCTTGGTGGATGACATGCACGTCTCGTCTGGATGCGTCATGTCATGCCTCTCATCGGTAGGTGGATTCGTTTACGGGTGCTACACACGACGTCTCATGCATAGACGCCAAGTAATGTCTGATGTCAGCATGTACTGCATGATGACTCAAGCGGAGGTTTCATGTTTTGTTTGTTGGTGATGGATCGAAGGTGGTGCGTCGGTGAATGGACGTGAGAAGGTACGGGGCGTCTTTGTCTTTCAGTTCCTCCTGCTTTGGTACCCGGCTAGCAAGGTGTTGGTAGCCAGACAAGTGTTGATGGCACAAGAGACTTCAACGACGAGCATGCGCATTCCGATGGAAAACACTAGATCTTCGATCGAGATATGTCGAATCGTATCTTCGTCGTGCCCTTGCTGAAAGATGGTAGATGAAAGCTTGGCTTGAGGGATGAAAATCCCGAGATCGGCCTTGGGTTGGAGTCGTCATCATTGTCGCGCATGCGACTATTCCTTCTTGAAGGCTTATCCTAAGAGTTTTGCTTGTCTCATTGTATTTTTGTTTTTATCATAAAGTTAGTGGTTATCTGATGAGGTTATTGTCGTGAGGTATGCGGGCGTAAGTTTTTGTCTTTCTAAATCGATGTTGTTCGACTGTTGAATTATGAATAATTAATAATATATGGTTGTGTGCATAATTTGATGCCGAAACCGAGGGTTATCCTCCTAAAAAAAGTGACCTTTTAAATTAAACATTATATGGGAGGAGGGATCCACCCCATGAAGTTCGAGAGAAGAGATAAGTAGTTTATCTGATTCCTAAAAGCAAGTATAATAAGCTAATATAAATGAACTATGAGAGTTTTAAATATTATATTTTTTATGGATTGGAAGAGTTAAAAGAACAAAGAGAAGGAAAGCAAACTATAGACCAAGAGCTAATCGTAGAACAGGGTTTTTAAAACTTTGTATGAATGTGAGCAGGGATGTGCTATGTGTTGACAGAAACTATACCTATTTACAATCAACTACGGTTATGAATGACATGAGATTAGCTAACAGTTGTTTATATTATCGAGCATGCTTTGAAATGATTGTAAAACGTTCATGAATGTAGCATTATTGTTGATCATACATACCATCATCACTACCGGGTAACAAAACACCAAGATTCTCGCATGAAGATAGCCATATGATTGCCCACAAAAGGCACTACGGATAACAACGGGGAGAAAGGGGCAGGACCCGTCAAACAAATAAACAGCCTTGGCCTTCGTCTCAACGCGTACCTCGCCGGCCCAAAAACGCCAACCGAGAGCGATGGTTGGAGGCACGGAGCTTTCATTGTTGTTCTGATCATAGCACTGCACACTTGGTGGCATTGGGAGGCATGCCAGAATTTCCATGGTCCCCCATGGATATCCATCGACCGGCTGGACTGGACGGTACCAAAGCCCTTCTCTAGCTACCGTGCATGGGCGCTTAAAATTATTGGTGCAGGCACCAAATCGGGCTTAATTAGAACGTAGTACCACCATGGGAATTCTTGTGCAGGAGGGCACGGGCAACGTCACAGGCCCAGCTAGCTTAGCATTCGCACAGCACAGCGATTGCGCTGGCAGCTCCGCGGATGGTACAGTGTACCATCGGCCGTATGGGATGTTGTAGGAGGAGCATTGCCTGGATTGCTGTTGAGGAATGGCAACAAAACTATTGGTGTTGTGACCACACAACCGCTAGCTCTGTAGGGCAAGGGCAAGCATGGCCGAACTGGCGTCAAGAACATCACCAAGGCTGTGTTTGCCTTTGCTGCATTTTTCTTGGAAGGTTCGTTCTGCCAATCAGAGGAATCTCGCTGATATGATGCCCTTCACAATTGTCTGTATGATTGTGTATTCTTTTTCTTGAGTTATCGTGCCCCTAGTTTCTACAAGAAAAATTAATGTTATAGTGGTATAAAGACCCGAATCATGGATCAACGTCATGCTAGTACGGAATAACGTGCATGGCGACATCGGGGGAGGCAGCCGGACAATTTTCTCCTCAGTGATCGCAATCACGGGGTTCGCAGCCACAGTAGCGCACCATATTCCGTCGACAAAGACACCAACTAGAGGCCAGAAGTACCGAGAGACCATCCACACGTCGATCTGTAAAACCCACTGTCAAACACGAGACTGAAGACGAGCTACTGGACAACTAGATAGTAAGATAGATCCTCTCTGTTTGCCTCCATTTGTGCGTCCATTATGGAACCAGCCGAAAGCCGGGAGACGGGGACGACGGCACCGTTGTCTAATACGTTCCGTGCCGTCCCCAGGTCAGGCCAGGGCTCCCTGCACCGCACGTCTGCCTGCCTGCACGGGGCCATTGCTAACCAAGCTAGACTAAAATACGTAAGCTGAGAGCAGCTTATAATAATGAGATAACAATGGCCTTGAAAGTGTGAATACAGCGCACAGCCGTCGCCTCGCCGGCATCCATCCACCCACCGGCGAAGACTTGGGAGCCGTTCCGCTCGGAGATCGCTGCACCGTCGGCCCTCGGGAGCTCCGGCGGCGTCGTTGCGTCATCTGCACGACTGCACTGCACGCCGAGTCGCCGACGACGCGCGGTTAACGACGTAGTGAGTACCTTTTCAGGGAGTGTCCTGTTAGCAGCAATGGAGGATCATGGATGAAATGCTGCTGTCGTTAATTTTTGTTTACTTGGGTGGTTAGTCGGAGCCAAATGGATGGAACTGGGTTGGGTTGCTGCCCCAGCCAGCCTATCGCAGGCGCGAGCAGATCCAACGGCTACGAGACAGCTATGTACATTAATTAATTAATTAATTAAAACCAGTTGCATACACCAGATAGATAGGCCCCGGCCCTCTGAACTGACACACCAAACGGTCCACCCGCTGACACTGTCACAGCGAGCGAATCGTACTGCTTCCCTGAGTCCGTCCGTGACTCATGCACCCTACCCCCAATCGTACTCCCTCCGTGCATTTGGGCACGATTAATTAACGGTAATGTACCCTGTCAGGGAGTTAATGACACGCAGATTACTATTACCAGCAACTTACAATCTTTTTTTGGCGGGAACAGTAACTTTTAGACACTTCATGGCAACACAAAAGCTCACACAAACCTAGCAAACAGCCGCTAAACTTTACTTACTTCACTGACCGCAACACTCGACTGATTCATCATCAGATCAGTCAGTACTTGACGGGCATGCCGAGCCGGTCGAGCCGGCCGGAGCCAGGGTAAGCCTTATTGGTGAACTTGGCGTGCAGCGACGGCGACGACCTCTGCTGCCCCGCCGCCGCCGCCGGCGGAGCGAGGGAGTGCGCCGACGCCTTGCGGAGCGACCCGGACTTGTCGTACACCAGCGGCCGCTGCTTGGGCGCGCTCTGCGACCGCGCCTTGGCGCGGAACGACTCCGTGTTGGCCATGTAGTTTGGGTAGTCGGAGTAGCCGCCGAAGAGGCTGCGCGCGCACTCGCTCTTGGTCGGCGTGAAGAAGGCGCCCCGCTTCGAGCTACCCGGCCTCGACGACGTCGCCGAGAAGAACTGCGGGCTCTCGTACAGCAGCTCCCCCGCGCCGTCCACGCCCATGCGCAGCGGGCTGAGGGCCGAGCCCAGGATGCCGTTGCCGTTGCTCACCGACGACGGGCTCGGCACCGACTGCTGCGCCGTGGTCGAGTCCCTGGACGGCGAGTCCGGCATCGTCGCGTAGCTCCGGCTGTTCTGCTCCGACGTCCGGGTGGAGCAGGATGATTGGTGGTGGTTGCCGCTGCTCCGCCGCTTGGACGCGTGCCGGCCCGGCTTGCCCGGGTCCACCTCCAGGATCTTGGCGTTCTTCTCGTCGTCCATGTACCTCTCCTCCACCCACCGGTCCAGCCAGTTCCTCCCGCACGACTCCGACCTCTCCCTGCTCATCCTCTCGCTCCCCGCCGTCTTCGACGAGCCTCCCTGGGTAATACACCGGCACCATTGTTACTCACCCCGGCCATGATAATCCACAGATGCAAACTGAAACAGAGAGAGCAAGAAGGAGAAAGAAATACCTTGAGTGAGCCGGAGCGGCCGTGCCTGAGCGCGCCCTCGTATGCCCCCTGCTCGTACTTCTCCGGTGTCGTCGCCCCCTGCAATGGACAACCGAAATCCCATAAGAACGCGCCGGAGACATGGGAAATGCAACATGCAAGACGGCGATGGTGCTGTTGGGAGTTACCGGGTGCGCGGCGGCCTGCCGGGAGCGGATGGCGCGGGTGGCGCGCGCGCGGGACTGCACGCTGACGAGCGCCTGCATGCACCGGAGAGTCTCCGCCGCCTGCCGCCGGACGATGTTGCCGCGGACCAGCGCCTGGAGCTTCACCAGCCCGCGGAGCGCCTTCAGTGCCCGCCTCGCCTTCACACGCAACGACAAGCAAGCATAGGTTAATCGGCGGTGGTCCAGTGACATAAACCATGAGCATCTCTGCATTGTAGGCAGGAGGTTGACATGCCAACCACCTCCGCCATTACTACTACCGCACTAGCAGCAGCTTCCGAGAACAGTAACCGTGTAGTGACATTGCGCAAACGGCAATGGAAAAGTGGCTCCATTGTTCTTGAAAGGGGAAAGCCGAGCTTAAAGCAGCGACGCCCATGCCTTGCTTCCATCAAAGAAGCTCAGCTCAGAGACGAAGGAGCAGGACGCAGGCACTAAAGACATGGGAATGGCAGAGCAGAAGAACAACGTGGCTTCTTGGCGCTGGAGGCACGGGAATTTCATTCCGAGAAGCAAAAATCCGGATTTTTTGTAACGAAAAATGTGAAAGCTTTTTTGCTTTTGCTTTTGCTTTACACCCGTAATTTTCAGAAACTTGGGACTACGGAAAGTGGATTTTGGAGTGTGAAGGGGAAGAATTAGAGCTGAAGAGATGGAGGGGAGAAGCTTATTACCAGGTAGCCACGGAAAGCGGCCTGGATCCGGACGGCCGCCCACTCCTCATGCTTCGCCCCGGCCGGCGGGCACCGCCCGCTGCTGGTCAGCCGGACGACGGCCGCAGCCGCCTGCGCTGCGGCGACGGCGGCCTCGGCCACCGCCGCGGTCGCCGCCGCCACGGCGATAGCGCGCTTGTTCTGCTCGTCGCCACCGTCATCCGACGCGGCGTACGTGCGACGGGGCGTCGCCGCCCGCTGCACTGGAGGGGTCGGCGGCCGCACCGGGTCCTTCTCCCGGAAGGACTTGCCGAACCCCCAGCGCTTCCTCTCTCTGTCCGTCCTGGGCTCGCCGGAGGCGGAACCGGCCTTCTTGCCGCCGCCACCAAGCAGCCCGCGAAGCCACCTAGAAGCCCACCCCATATCCTCCGGCTACTGTGCCTCCTCCGCCGCCACCATGGCCGTATCTTGGTTGCAGCACTTGGCCGGAGCTAGGGGAGAGGAAGAAAGAGCGGGAGATGAAACCCAAAAGGTGAAACGCGGGCAGGAAGACGAGGCAGAGAAGAAAAATGAGCAGGAAGGAACAGGACGGCGACGAAGAGTCTAGGCGAAGACTAGTGTGGGGAGGTTTGTCTTATAGATGAAGCAGAATCGGTGGGCCCTTTTTTGTGAAGAGGGCTTTTAATTCGGGGTTGCTTCTGCTAATGTTTCCATGGAGAACATCGACAGACAGTGAGATGGGGTTAACTTGAGGGTGGTATGGGTAAAGTTCTCTGCCGGCTGCGAGACTGCTTCTGTGTTGAAGTGTGTAATGATTCAGAGCAACTCTAACAATTTTCCTATAAAATAAAAAGGTTGATCGTGTAGTTTTGTTAGTTTTCAACCTTTTCCCTAAAATATTATTTTTCTTGTTTGTTCATTAAACATAGATACGAATGACACATGCGTATCTCTAATATTATCAATACATCTATTTCACATACTTGATCTATGAGCCATCGGTGTGGCACCCATTGAACTCGGATGAAGGATAGTGACCCTTTGCGGCGATAATAACAGATCGTGTTTGATCCTTGTATGATTGATTAAGTGAGCGACACAAATGGGCTGTTTGGATTGCATCCATCACCTGCCATGCCAAAATATTTGCGTTGACTGGAGATGGCTTCCAACGTTTTGACACGCCCAACCCACCATAGCTCTCTTCAACTACTTTGACGCCAAATCATGGGCAAATCACAGGCGGGCAAAACCATCGCCAATTTTTTGGCTGCCCTTCATTCGGTCAGGGGGCGTGGCCCAGAACCAAACACACCCAAATCAAACGAAGGATGCCTTCTCCTCATGCTCCTGGTGGTTTGTTGGTGATGTTTTTGCACTGCTTTGTGCTCTTGCCCGATGTTGTCGTGGCCATAGAGTATGTCCCATTCTGCATGGTGTATCTTTTTCTTTTGTAACGCTTTCATTTTTCACATACTTGATTTGTCGGTCGTTGATGCGGCACCCATCGAGCATGGGTGAATGGTAGTGACCCTTAACGGTGGTAAAAATAGATCATGTGTGGCCCTTGTTTGGTTATGTGGATGCAGTCAGGGACACAAAGCAAGTGTGGGGTGCCCTCTCCTCGTGCTCTCGGTGGTTTGTTGTTCATGGCTTTGCGGAGGTTGTCGACATCGGTGCTTCGTGCTCTTGTTCGGGGCTATTCTGATCTTAGAATTTGCTCCATTCTGCACCGTGTATCTTTTCCGTACGCTTTATTTTCATGTATTGTATCACTTTTGTAATGTTGTCGATTGGTGGCTTTATTAATTCGAAGTCTGGTAAGCTTCGAGCCTTCTCTTGGGCTCGGTAGCACCTTTTCTCTAACGAACATACTTGATAATAATTTTAGAGCAACAATATATGTAATTTGGTTCCGTATTCAAAATTTAAAATTCAAATTTAAACATAGATGATGATCCAAGCAACAAAAATACTATGAAGTTTATTGACCACAAAGCATCCACAAATACTCAAATAGGTCATCACGAAGTTATTCATGACCATCATGGTCTTCTGTATGTTCATGACGTTCATCCCTCTCTAGTTGAATTGATGGTATGCATATTTTGTTTCTCTGATGCAAGTCAAGTGGTTGTTCCCTCTCATTACATGATCACGAACAATGGCAAAACTAGCTTAGAAAATCCGAATGCATGCTTGACATCCTTTCTACATGCTTTGTCTCTCCTAGCAAATGGAGTATTCTTGTTACCTTACATTTTGTCTTCAAAAAAATTGTCCATGCTGAGTATATGTCATCGGGAAGATAGTAGCCCATGTCGTATTGAGACCCATTAATTTCAAAATCATGGGAGGTGCCTCCTTAATATAAAGCCTTGCAAACAGGTGGGATCCTTGCAGAAGATTCCGATCATTGTTAGATCATGGCAAACCAAAATATGAATGTCAAGTGCACATATCATTTGATGCCACTGTTTCTAGAATTATAGTTGCATCTTTGTATTTTACTTTGAACTGTCTATGCAATATCGTAGGGAAAAGCTTCCACTTCTAATACATGCAACAAATGCTTCCAAGCATTCCTAAAAGCCTTTTGATGCCCCACCTAAAAGGTCTTGTGGATCTCGAAGATAGTATTCTCTGAATATTTCAATGTTGGGTTTTACAACAAAAGTAAAATTTCAATGCAAGTACTCTCTGACATTCCAATACAACCATCAACATAATTAGTTGGACAACCATATGCAAGAATTCACATGAGCATCGCTTTGCAACTACTATGACCTTGTTGACCTGCTACAAGCACGAGTAGTGATCTTCGACGACACGAACAATGTGCAAGAGAAAAGCAATTGACATTTATAATCTCCTCCTAAAAGTTTTCTAACCATATATCAAATTCTCATGAAAGTAGTCATTCGGTAGCTTGTCGTGACCATCTTGCTTGTTTTGACGGAGTACAAGATGACCAGACACTGAACCTCCTCACTTCGGCTTCTTGTTTGTTATCGTGTTTTCTTGCGAAGCCATTTCAAGTTAATTTTGTTCATCCTAGTCGAAGGAAGAGTCCTCGAAAAAAGATTGAACAGGAGCGTTCATCTACGATGAATAAGAAAAACAATAAGCAAAGACATCTCCGTGCAATGTTTCAAAACATTAAAAAACAGGGTCAATAATATCTTCGAATATCTTTGTTTTACCTGGTTCTTGTGTGAAGCTTGGAGACGTGGAGGAGGGCAAGGGAGGAGGCGAATTAGGGGAGAAAGCGATATAGGGAAACGACAAGCTAGGAAGGAGGAACCGCATGGCACGAAAGAATGTCAGGCCAGGGATGGAAGGATGCTAGGCAGGCGAGGAGGAGGTGAGCGAAGCGGCAGCGGCGGCTCATCGGAGCGGCGATGACGTGGCTGGGGCTGGTGGCAAATGTTTCATGGCGGTGGGGCCGACCTGATGACGGGTGTGTGGCATGCGCGAGGAGCTGAAGCTTCAACCCGCCAAAATTTTAGGGGATATGATCTTCCCTAAACGCATGCGGAGTTTGGGGTTAGTTTACATGATCTTGTAAAATTATTCGGATTTAAGGGATACGTTGGAGTGTTTTGCCTAAATTTCCATGAACGATGTTTTTTTGGATACAAGAGCTGTTGGAGTTGGTCTATGCTATATATCTTAAGGTCCCCTTTTGATTCAAAATATTTTTTACAAACTTTAAAAGATTGAATTTCTTGAGATTTTTTCATGTAATAATCGTTTGATTCATAGATTTGAATCATGTGAGAAAAAAATATGATGTTTTTTACTAAATTCCATAAGAATTGTAGCATCCACTCAAACAACTTGAAAAGAATCATCTGTATTTCCAATGACCCACACAAACAGACCAATCATGTGGGATTCAAATGAACATGACATTGTAATCCTATGATATTTCTATTTCTAAAACTTTAGAATCATGCTAATCGAAGAGGTTGTAAGTGTGTTCTCCATTTTGGGATCACATTCTTGTTGTTTGAATTAGTTTTTCTATTATTATCATTATTGTGATATTTGATGTAATAGAATTTGTGATCGCCATTGATGTAATAGAATTTGTGATCGCCAGAGTCCATAAATGAAAATAACACTTTGTTTGTTGCACAACTACTAATATGTTTTGAATGGTAAAAGCTAAACCTTCATATATAGGTATAAACAAATTAAATAATAAAATAAAACATAGATATGTATGTTTGCGTCCTTGACATATTTCAAGCACCCTTACTTGTGACATGCTTTTTCTTCCTCCTTCTTTTCCTCCTCCTCCTCCTATTCTTGTTTTTGTTCTTCTTTTGCATCTTTATGACAGATCGCTTTTGACTTCTGTGCAATCAGACTGTATCCCTAATGCCTACTTTAGAATGTTACACATGTATAGATAGTGAACCATAGAAAAGACCTGTTGGTAGTCATCGTTGTACTTGCTTACACATATTGATGGGATACTTATAGCAAGGAGAAAGTTCCTATCGAGGAAGTAAAATAATAATAATATTTATTTTGTACATTACATGATTACTATGTTTTGAATTGCAGGAAGTTAAACTTAAGATCGAGCCATAGTGAGGACCATTCATCAATTACATTTTTCACAAAAGTAAAGGCATACAAGAATACTTCAAAAGCAAATAAATGTGTGCAAGCACAATACCTATCAAAGAAAAACCATATGTTATGCATCCGTGTCCCCAGTTTATTGTGTATTCCATACTTTTGATGTGCCTCTTCTTCCTTACGCCTCCCAAATCTCAATTTCAGGGTCACGTTGCCTTCCGTTGCAATTAGGCAATCACTCAGAAATCCTAAGATATTGTTGTTATCCATAGTGGATGTTTATGCTTCAAGTTGTGCCTGTCGCTACCTGATGGCATGCAAGATGCACAAGATCTTCTAGCAAAATTTGAGTAAGTATTCATTTGATTATCGTTTCCAACGAGGAGCGAAGAAGAGCATTAATCTTGTCATTTCTACCACACACGATCTATCACCTGTCTTGTGCGTATCTATAATACTATAATAATTCATCCCCACTAACCTATTTATCTTAACATGCAAGCTATCCACATCATCAAGTAGGTCCACCATTCAAAAAACTCTTTTCCACTAATTCTTCATGCACATATTCCTATTAAAACTCTGCATGCGCATGCAACTAAATAAGTAATAATATTTTTATGCACTTAGCCTCACGATTTGTAGGCGGTTTTTTATACAAAAAAAACAAATTATGAGTTATCTCATTTTTTTATTTTTCTCTGCACATTTATAATTCTATAATTGTTTTAGATTTAGCCAAGGGTGGAGATGTCTTCTTTATCTCTACTCAACGTTGTTTTCATCCCATATCATCTCACCAATATATTTTCAAGGTAATAGTTTAAAAATACCAGTCATTTTTGGATTTTTCGTCAAAATTCTTAGATTTTTACTCTAAGCAATATTTGTTTCAAAAACAATTTATAATCAAATTATAATATGTTTAAAACATTTTCTCATGTTTTAAAACCTCCAATTCTTTCTTAACAATTCCTGCAGCAACGCGCGGGGTATCATCTAGTTAATTATATGAATACTAACATAGAATCTAACATTCTTAAGAAGTTGGTCTCAATTCTCTCAACATGCAAGTTGTCCACCTCACCATCCCACTAAGCCAATCATTTTAATTTCCTTTCCCACTAGGTCATGCAAAGTATGCCACATAAGGGAGCTCCCATTAACTTCACATGCACATACAACTTATGACATATAAATATTAACTTTCTTTTGCACTCAAATTTACAAGTGCCTTTTTTAATAGAGAATCAAATTATAATTACCTTATATATTTTTCTATGCGATAATTTTTTTATGAATGCACATATGTAATTGCTATCTTTGTAATATGTTTAATCAAAGGTGATGTCTTCATTGTGTCTACTCAACGTTTTTTATCTCATATCATCTCACCGATATATTGTGAAGGTAATAAATTTTGTAAAAGACACTCATTTTTTATTTATCATCAGTTTTTCTTAAAAAAATCTTATATTTTGAGTCTAAACAATATTAATTTTAAAGAAATTATAATAAACTTATATTATGTTTCATATTTTTTTCTATATTTGAAAATATTAAATTGTTTATTAGCAGTTTCCGCAGCAACACGCGGAGTATTAGCTAGTTATATCTGTTCTCGAAGTGCAAGCATGTGTGATGGATATAGTATTTTGTTTTTGGGAAAGAAACTAAATAATATAAAGTAGATAACTAAAAAGTAAAAGACAACAAGTAAATTATTGGTTTGCCTGAAGTAAAGTGGTTCGGCGTGGGGAAACTTCATATCATGGTGTACATCAAGTGTGTCAGTGCAACGGTAATATTCCATGTGGTTCCATTTCTTTAATTATATGTGTGGTACACGGGTAGTTGAACTCCTCCATGAGCGGTTGTTCTCCTCTATTGGTCGGGCATCAACATTTCCATAGCATGGTTGTTTCACAATTAAGCTCATGAGACCGGTCTAACGCTTTACGTGTAGTGGATCCCTTTTAACATCATATTGTCTTCGCTCCTCCTAGGAACTAATACGCGATACCTGGAGGTCAACGATTCACTAGTTTGGGCCAGATTTGCGGGAAAACAGATGGGTGGACTATCCAGCGAACGGATACAAAGCCTCTTTAGATGGTAAAACTGATCCCGACAGCCAACTTGAATCTTTGCGAAAGGTTTAAGGGTCCGTGTTGGAGATGCGCTTACTTGTTAGAGAAATGATAATTAATTGGGCATCTCTCCATGTTGGGACTTCGGTGCAGACAACAATATTTTTTCTCGCTACGCGGCCCAAACCCAAGGACATATGCTATGCCGATGTAAGTAACAAAAGGAAATCGGTAACATATATATTCGTATGTAGTCCGTTAAACGGGAAACGTTCCCGCATGAACGTGGTTGATGTAGTCGATCCTCGATGTGTAGAGATCCTCGCACGACTCCAAAAGCCACCCGATCCTTGAAAACCGATGACGGGATTACATCACCGTCGGAACATTGTCGGTGAAGACATACGTGGCATGGCTGCGACGATGAAGGAGTACCACACGTGCAGCACGAGGAAGACTAAACCATGTGAGACTAAACCCACCAGGGAGGGGGATGCGCCGGCCAAGGGGGAGGAGAGGCCTCCCTTGGCGCCAAGGCCCAAGGGGAAGCCTCTCTCTCCACCTAATGGGCCACATAGGGCCCATATACCCTTTCAAGCATTATTTAATTATTTAAAACAGATTTTTAATATTGATTTCATTAATTAAATACTAAAAAATATTTAAACAATATTTTTGAACAATTCAAAATCTTCATAACTATTTCCGGCCCTTTCCGGAACAATTCCAGAGTTCTCTCTTATTTTACTGATTGTCCTGAATATACCATTAATGCATCGACTACCCTTAATGTGACACCCTACGGTTCGGGACAACAACAGACGTGATCGAGACATTCTCTGATCATTGACCATCATGTGTGACTTGGTTACAATCCTTGATGGCCATTGTGCTTCCATCGAATTAACTCCATCGTTTGAACTATTAACGTTGAGTCATAATCTCTTTGTCGCTACAGTACTTTGTTTGTCCGAGGTTTGATCGTCGATATCCTATACCTAGTTCATCCTCGTTACTGACAAGCATATTTACTCGTCATCTGATATTACAACCCCGTGACCTAGTCACACGTTTGCAAACTTTATGATGTAACATTATCGACTGGGTCCAGAGCACCTATCCATTACTCGGATGGACAAATCCCGCTCTGATCTTTTCATACTCCTAAACATATCCACTTCAGAATACCCAAGATACACCTTTATGGTTACCTTTTACGGTGTAATGGTGGATACACTCAAAGCATACTCTGGAGATAGCAATTACATATGATCATTACGGCCTAAAGATCGGGTCACTACGTTACTAAGTTATCGCAATATTGAACTATGTGACTGGATCACATTGCAACACATTAGGTGGGTGGGTGTCCGTCATATCATTTTTCTAATGACACGACTTCATTGTCAACGGACGTATGTGTCTCCATGATCAAGAAACCTTCATCATCAATTGCACAATAAACTAGTATACTAGAGTTAATTAGGGACCTGATTATACTAAAGTTAACTAGTATACTAGAGTTAATTAGGGACCTTAGTTTATATATATTACATGTGTATTAATGTTTCCGCTTAATACATTTATAGCATAATATAAAACTTATTATAAACATATGAAATATGCTAATAAACATAATTTTTTTGCGAGAATAGAACTTTATTACTCCAACACCAGAGGATTACAATCAAGGGCATTTAACTCAAGGACAACCTGAGGGCCATACCAAAGCCAGGTCTCAGTGCGACCCTCAGTTCGAGCTAAATTTGCTAAAGAATTTTTAACCCTATTTTGATCACGGCTTACATGAGTAATAAAGCAGTTGCGGAGCGTCATCAGATGTTTGACCTCCCTAACCAATGAGGCGTATATAGACCGATCTACCTCTTCCGAGCTGATGGTTTAACAACTACTAGAGAGTCCGTTTCGATGATCACCGGGGCTTCGGATCTCTGAATAGCTAGCGAGAGACCTTCCATGCATGCTCCAAGTTCCTCTTCCAAAACATCTCTGCAATTAAATAGGGCTCGACAGGAAGAATACTGAATGTGACCCATCTCATCTCTAGGGCATATTTCCAACACTCCAATGAGAATAAGAATTGATACTTAACAAAAATATAGTTTATTTCATTGAGATTTGTTGTTTTATTAAGTATCTATTTAAACACTTTGCACTGTAAAGGCCTTGGTGAATTTTATACCACTAACATTAGTAGCATTCCCTTCATCATAAAAAGTCTTTTAATTTTAATATAACTTTATATCAAAATTAATACAAATTAAGATAATTATTTTAGAATGAAGAGAGTATTTTTAGATATTGATCCACGACACGACATCAGCTGTATTTTTCAAACATTGATCCCTCATCACTATGATCTTCCTTCCGAAAGAGGAAAAATGATAAAGTTGGCCCCTTTTTGAAACTTCAACCAAGATGAACCGGTTTGGAAAATATTTAATGAAATGTCCCTTTCTCATAGGACCGCGATGTATGCGTAACGTCAGGGCGGTATCGAGACAACCTGAATGATACGGTTCCTATGAAGGAAACCTCGAATGAACAAAAACATCCAATCAAAGTCTCATCACGCCCGAACGTTTTTAGGCTGGACCCCTCGAGTGGCCCACGAGCGGGCAAAGCCCAAAAACAACTCCCCCCCCCCCCCCCGCCTAAAAAATATGTTGTTCAAAAAACACATAATGCAAAATTATTTTAATTTACCTATGTGGACTAAGTAACAAACAAACAACGAAAAAATATCAAAGATTAAGAAAATTTGTCCAGCACCATTATATATGGCAAACCAGGATTGTAACTAAACTTTCTATGTTTCTATGAAATAATTTGCCATGTGTGTTAAAGAAAAGAATAAAATATGATAGCTATGTATATAAAAATTAACATAAATATTTTTGTATGAATCAATAAAATGCCATGGAAACATGCATATTCAAAAAATTGCCATGTCGTGTTTTATAGAAAAATGCCATGCTATTTTCATAAGAATTACCATCTGATGCGTATAAAACAGAATCGCCATGTTTTGAGTATTAAACAAAAATACAAAAAGATTTTCCTATCACAAAATTGCATAGTCAAAATTTTCACACACTATATTTACTCAGAATTCAAAATAAATTCGTAAAAACTCTTCGTGGGAGTGTTTGCAAACAATACTTACAATGTCATGTTTGCAAGACAACAAAATGCCATGGTATTTTAATTAAAATTAAATTTTATTATGGCTAAAATATATACAAAAAATTGCCGTGTCACATAAATAAGACTTGCCAAATGATACACAGATAAGAATTGCCGTAACACAAAAACAAAATTTACCATGTCACACAACTAAGAATTGCTATGTCACACAAATTACAATTGCCAAGGGAATTCTTACTCATAGTTTGTGTTGTACATGGCAATTGTAGTTTTAGGTACATTGCATTGTAGTTTTAGGGACATGGCAAATGTAGTTTTAGGAACATGGCTTTGTAGTTTCAGGGACATGGAAATTTTAGTTTTAGGGACATGCAATTGTTATCAAAGTAAAATTTGCCATAAATTATAATTAAAATCACCATGGCAAAATATATATAAGAATTGTCATGTCGCACAGCTAAAATTACTAAGCTACATAAATAAGAAACATCATGTCGCATAAATTAAAATTGTTAAGCTACATAAAAAAGAATTGCCATATCACACAAATAATGCAATTGTTCGGATAAATAAATAAGAACTGCCATATCATAGAAATAAAAATTGCCAGGATACAAAATTCATAATTGTCATGCAACTGAAATAACCAATCTACATAAATAAGAATTGCCATATCACATAAATAAAAAGTGCCAAGCTACATAAAAAAGAATTGCCATATCACAAAAATAATACTCCCTCTGTCCTCAAAAGATTGTACTTCGAACTTTCGTGGAGTAGTTGCCATGATACATAAAAAAGAATTTCCATATCACATAAATAAAGTTTGCCAAGATACAAAAATTAGAAATTTCATGTGATACAAAATTAAGAATTGCCATGTCATAAAACAAGAATTACCAAGTGACACCCACAAGAATTGTCATGTCACAAAAATAAGAATTTCCATGCCAAAATTGAGTTGTACATGGCAAACTGTCTTTTATATATGCATGGATTTTTTTTAAATGTATATACCATTGTAAAATTTTGGTCCTAAATTTTAATTAATTTTTATTTTACGAAGTGGGCGAATTGTAGTTTAGGGGACATGGAAAATTCATACTTTATAACATGGCAAAAAAAATCATGAAAAAAGATTGAACCTTTTCTAATGTCACAAAATATAAAAAGAACATGGCAAAAAATATTTAAAACTTTCATGTATCCAATACAAAAAATGTGTGTTATTTTAAAAAAAATTGCCGTGGCAAAAATAGTACAACATTTGCCATGGCAAAAGTTTGAGAACTAACAAATGCTATTTACGAAAGCATGATGATTTGTGGATGTGTTCAATATATTTTTATTTTACACCGTGGCGAAATATATATAATTTTCCATGGCAATGCAACCACGGCAACTAATTCTATCATGGAAAATACTACATAATTTGACATGGCAATTACTCCATAAAAAATCCCATGCTAATAACTTGTAGCAATCAAACATATATATTCAATTTTTACCATGTCTCCTATACATAATTGCCATGTTATCAAAATAAAATTTTCCATGACTAAAAGTTTCAAAAACTAAAAAAATCTACTTATAAAAGCATGGTAATTTGTAGATATGTGCATTCTCTTTTTAATTTTGCACATTGGCAAATATATGTATTTTTCCATGGCGATGAAACTAAAATTGCCATGAATGTTAATATTTGTTAATTGTACTCAACCCATGTGAATTTTCCATTTCGATCCTAAACAAAAATTGTCATATTGTAGACTACAACAAAATGAAATACATCTGCTATTCCTATCAAAACCAACAAAAAATGGATCATGGGCTCACCGGGGAAAGATGAGCATGGGCGAGGGTGACTGGCTGGGAGAAGAGCCAAGGAGGATTTGCAAGTAGATAAGCAATGCGACGATCGCATCCTCCTCCGCCAGCAGCCGCAACCCGAGCTCGCCCCCGTCCCCACCCACCCCCGCGCGACATATGGGTCGGAGGGGAGTAGCATGGCGGCGTGGAGACGAGCAGTGCGGCGGCCTCCTCTGCCAGCAGCCGCAACCCGAGCTCACCCCCCGCCCCGACTCGACGTGTGGGCACGGCGGTGAGTAGCACGACGACATGGAAATGAGCCGCACGGCGGCCGCAACCTCCTCCGTCGGCAGCATCACCCCCGAGCTCACCCCCCCCCCCCCCCCCGCACCGATCGCATCCCGGCAAATATGATGGCGCCGCCACTCTCCCTTGTCGCACCTTGCCTCCGGTGTAGGACGACGACGCCACCGCCTCCCCAGTCGCCGCTGCAGTTGTCCCCCATGGTCAGAACTTCCCGTCGATGACTCCCATTCCTCCTCGTCGATGCTTTCCAATTTAGGATTGAATGAGATAGAATGTGGGATGGGGATACAGTTGCGGGTTAGGTCGAGAACTAAAAGAAAGTTCGGTGAAACACCCAGTTGAACCGAGAGCGAACGTTGTGAGAAATTGCTTTAAGATGCATGCTCGAAATCAGCGGTGAAAAGAGCGTTCGGGCGATTGATTTACCCACCTGAAGATAAAGGTATCATTTTGCTTTTCATAATTCCTAGCTTAGGGCAACTCTAACGCGCCGACGCATTTTGTCCGCGCGCGTCCGGCTTTGCGTCAAACCGGTCAAATGCGCGCCCATCGCTCAACCGTAAACGCATTTATTGGCGCGGTCACGTCCGCTCGGTGTCCGCGCAGACGCAAACTCCACGCAAAAGGGCGCCGAGTTTGCGCTGGCGCGGACACCGAGCGGACGCGTTTCGCATCCGCGTTGGGGCCACTTGCCAGCCTCTGTGGCGTCTTTTTATAAGACGACGACGCGGCGACCATCGCTATCCCACACCCGCGCCCACAACTGCCACCCAAGCCGCGACCGGAGCGCCACCAGAGCACCACCAGAGCGTCGCCATGTCCATGTGGTTTCGCCCCGGCAAACATGACAACGAGGCTTCCGGCTCCGGCTCCGGGCGCCGGCGCGGCCGCGGACCAACTCCTCCCCCACCCCTCCCCCTCCCCCTCCTCCGCCGCCGCGCGCAAATATCTATCTTCCGGCGCACCAGTGCCGGAACTACTGGCAGCACAGGTGCCCGCTGCCATGGACGAACGTCGGGCTGCCGGGCGACTAACGCCTCAGCCGCGACCGCGTCCCCGTGCCACCCAACCTGGCCGCAACGCTGCGCGACCGGTACGTGGTGATACGTCCAAAACGTATCTATAATTTCTGCTTGCTCCATGCATGTTTTGTGTGATATTGCTATGATCTAGATACACTTTCATACATTTTTGATCATAATTGGACTAACCTATTAACCCAGTGCACCCCAGTGCCAGTTCCTGTTTTTTGCTGTTTTTCTATTTCAGTTTCCCCCATATAAAAAGTGCCAGAAAAATTCGGGAAAATTCAGATAAAAAATCAGCGTGACAGAAGCTTCGAGAAGAGCCCGGGAGGGGCCAGAGGGGAGCCAGGGGGGCCCCAGGCGGCCACCAGGCGCGGCCCCACCCCTGGCTGCGCCAGGGGGGGCGCCTGGGGCCCCTGGTCCACCTTTGGCTGCCCCCTTTGCCTATTTATTCTCCGTCACGGGAAAACTCCAGAAGAAGAACCCTATTCCGCAAACTCGCCTCTGTTCCGCCGCCGCCGCGCTTCCGAGATCGGGAGCACCAGAAGACCTCTTCCCGGCACCCTGCCGGAGGGAGGATTGACCTCCGGGAGTCTCCTCTCCACCATGGATGCTCCCCGGATGTCTCGTGAGTAGTTTTCCTTGGACCATGGGTCCGTGATCAGTAGCTATGTGATGTTCTCCTCCCCTCTTTGATCTTCATTGTTTAGACCTCGTGAGCTGCCCTACATGATCGAGGCACCTTTGTAATATTTCTGCTGTTGCTATGTTGAGTTTGGAGGGATCTGATGGATTATGAGATTATGTTCAGATTGTGATAGAGTAATATATTTGGTTTTTATCTCTTATATTTTTGTTCCTAAGTAATTCTTGCATGTTCTCCGTTGCTGTTTATTGCTTTGTCCAAGTAGTAGGTAGTGACTCCAAGAGGGAACGTTGTGCTAGATTGTGGGTTCATGCCTCCCCGATGACATGCTTGAGTGACAGAAACATGAGTCTAGGGGATGTGTTGTTGCCACAAGGGGGAAAACAACGGTGCTTGTAACCGTGGTTACAAGGATTGTTTACTTTACGTAGAGTTCTTTTTAATGCAGTTGTCTGTTGCTTTGAGTTTACACTTTGGGTGGGGCTCGCAACTTAATACCAGCGAGATGTTCTGGATAGATATCTCAAGGTGGATGATTAGTAGTAGATGCAGATGGATTTCGGTCTACTTATTTTGGCGTACTGCCCGTGCTTTTGAGCCTCTTCCTTTCTTTTGTAGCATAGTTAGCATTGCGGTGCATTCATAATCCTGTCAATTGCCCTTCTGTAATTTGTTTACCTCGCATAGCAGTTTTATCGTCTTTCTGGAGAGAGACATCACTAGTGAACATCACGTATCCCGGTCCATATCCTTATTATTGTTTCCACGCTATATTTACTTTACTGCTTTTACTTGCTATCATTATCCCTTGCATTTTACCCTTTGTGAACAACAAGACCGGAGAGATTGACAACCTCTCTGAACTTCGTTGGGAACAAAGTTATCTGTGTCTGTGTGCAGGTCCACGTCAGTTGCGCCGCTGACAGCTACTTATCATCTCTGGAGTCCTACTGGAGACAAACCTTGGTATCTTCACCGAGGGAAAACTGCTGCTGCACTACATCTCAAACCTTCCAGTTGGGGTGACCAACGAAGGGCGAGAAGCCATCAAGCAAGTTTTCTGGCGCCGTTGTCGGGGACTCCGAGTGCTAAGATAGGGGAGTTGCACACTACGCTTTACCTTTTTTTAGTCTTGTTAGTTTATCTTTCAGTTTTTATCTTTGTGTCTTTTATCAAAATTTACAAAAAAATCTGCCACACTTGCTGCTACTATGGGTTCCAGTGAAAACACCAAGTTGTGTGACTTCACTAGTCACAACAACCAAGACTTTATCTGCACTCCCATTGCCACACCTGCCACTTCAACTACCTCTTATGAAATTAAACCTGATTTGCTAAACCTTGTTATGAGAGATCAATTCTCTGGTGCTGGAGATGATGCTGCTTTACACTTGAATAATTTTGTTGAATTATGTGATATGCAAAAGTATAAGGAGTAGAATGTGATGTTGTTAAGCTCAAGCTCTTTCCTTTCTCTTTAAGGGGAGATGCTAAAATCTGGTTTCAATCTTTGCCTAGGAATATCATAGATTCTTGGGATAAGTGCAAAGATGCTTTTATAGGGAAGTACTACCCTCCTGCTAAGATTATCCAATTGAGGAGTAATATTATGAATTTTAAGCAATTGGATAATGAACACGTTGCCCAAGCTTGGGAACGAATGAAAACTCTTGTTAAGAAATGCCCTACACATGGTTTGACTATCTGGATGGTTATCCAGACTTTTTATGCAGGCTTGAACTTTACCTCGCGGAACCGGTTAGATTCGGCCGCGGGAGGAACCTTTATGTCAACTACACTTGGTGCTGCCACAAAGCTTCTCGATGAGATGATGACCAATTATTCCCAATGGCACACCGAACGCGCTCCAACAGGTAGGAAGGTAAATTCTGTCGAGGAAATTACCTCCCTCAATGAAAAAGTTGACTTAATTATGTCTCTACTTACCAAGAAACCCTCTATTGATCCTCATGATGTTCCTTTAAATTCTTTGGTTGCTCAATAACAAGTAGATGTGAACTTTATTGCTAGAAACAACTTCAACAACAATGCTTATAGGGGAAATTTTGCTAGTAATCCTAGACCGTTCCCATCCAACTATGGGAACAACAATACCTACCCTAGCAACAAGAACCCCTCCTCTGAATTAGAAAGCATGCTTAGAGACTTTATCACTACCCAAAAAGCCTTCAACAAAAATGTAGAGGAGAAATTAGCTAAAATAGATAATCTCTCTTTGAAGGTAGAAAACTTAGCCCTTGATATTGAGATGCTTAAAATTAGAACCTCTCCCCTTGAGGAGAATAAGGCCACTCCTATTAATGCTATCCAGTTACAAATCAATGAAAATATTAGGATGATGGCTAAACTTAAAGAAAGATGGGCTAGAGAAAACGAGGAAGAGGATAGAATTAAGAGCCTTCCTACACACCACACAGTTGCCACTATCCAAATTGTTGAGGACACCCAAACTATTAGCACCCAATGCACTCCTAGTCCCGTCGGACCTATTAATGGTGATGCTAATACCTCAACCGTAGAAAAATAAACTCCTATGAACATAGAGGGTTTCAAACAAGTGAGCCTAGATGACACTACTACCACCTTTGATAGTAGTGATATTGATTTTGATAGTTGCACCCTCTCTGAAGTTATCAGTTTGCTACACAAAATGTCTAGAGACCCCCACACTAGCACACTTAATCTTGCCTTCACGGAGCATATCACAAATGCTCTCATCAAAGCTAGGGAGGAGAAGCTTAGAGTAGAAGCCTCCATACCTAGGAAGCTAGACGATGGTTGGGATCCTATGATCAAAATTAAATTAAATAACTTCTCTTGCTATGCTTTATGTGATGTTGGAGCTAGTACCTCCGTTATGCCCAAAAGAATATTTGATATGTTTGAATTGAAGCCTTTTGAGCCTTGTTCTTTTGGTGTTCGTCTTGTTGATTCTTCCATAAAGAAACCTTTGGGGAAGATCGACGATGTTCTTATCATTGTCAATGACAACTACGTTCCCGTTGATTTTATTGTTATGGATATAGAGTGTGAACCTTTATGTCCAATTATTTTGGGACGTCCTTTTCTTCGCACCGTTGGTGCGGTTATTGACATGAAAGAGGGAAATATAAAATTCCAATTCCAATTCAAAAAGGGGATGGAACACTTCCCTAGAAAGAAAATCAAGTTACCTTTTGAGTCCGTTACACGTTCTAGTTATTCTCTTTCTCTTGATAAAACTTGATTCTTCTTTTTCCATCATGCCTAGATAATGGCTTTAAAGAAGCGCTTTCGGGAGGCAGCCCGCAACGAATTTAGGTTTTTCTTTTTGCTTTTGTTGTGTCTTGATGATTGTTACTTCTGTAGCAACATCATTGTATCTTTATTTTTCAGCTTTGTGCCAAGTTATAGCCTCTTACGGCAAGGGAAGTAAAAGTTGTGACATGCTGTCCAGAAAACAGATTCTGTCCTCGTGACCAGAAAAATTCCAGTTCATCTTTTTGAGCTGAAAATTTTACACAGTATGCTCTATACAATTACGAAACTTCCGTATGTTCTGAGTTTTTTGATTTGAGTTGCAGAAGTGCCCCTAAAAAATTCTTTACTACCTGCTGTTCTGTTTTTCACAGATTCTGCCACGTTTTGTCTCTCCTGACTTTTGCAAACCTTAAGCTTGCTTTTTCTTTGCAAAAACTTTTTGGCACTCTTGAGAAACAGTAGCTCTTCAAGAATATCTTTATATCCAGTGGGAAAAATGTTGGAATACGTGGCAGAAAACACAAATTTTTCATACCTACGGTACCCGAACCCAAGATCTATGCTATGGCGATGTAAAGTAACGGAGTGAATCGAAGTTCATACCTTTGAAGACCGAAAGAGGGAAACGTTCTTGCGAACGTGGTTGGCGTAGACTCGGAACTACGACCTCCCTGTCGTGTAGAAGACCACCACCGGCGAGGATGACTCCCGGTAAACCTCCAGCGATGAAGTAGCACCACAGGTGTAGTGCCTCGAAGAGATTATACACGTATGGTACAATCGATGTTCCCTCCGGGCTCCGAACCAGGCGAGCAGCGGAAATAATACGGATTCGGATCCTGACTCCGGCAGAGCGACGGCCTGCTTATGGTGGAGAACTCCCAACCAAGTGCAAACCCCAAACAAGGGGGGTCCGCTCGAGGTAGGAGAAAGAGAGAGAGAACTCAATGAGATGATGGGAAAAGGGGGGTCTACCCCTCCTTATATAGGCCAAGGGGGGGGTTGCTGTTGGGAAACGTAGTAGAAAACAAAAAATTTCGGCCTACGAATCAAGAACCCAAGATCATCCAAGAAGATTGCATACAAGGTTTTAGGTCATGGCTCACCAACCGATGTAGCGGAATTAGAGTTGGTGAAGCTCGTGGACGTAGTGGAAGTAGATCTCGCAAATTCTCCCACGAACAGTCCCTCGATCAATCCCATGAACAAGTCCCGTGATCTAGTCCCACGGACAAGTCCCATGAACAAGCTCCTCGAAGAAGGGTCGAAGGTACGACCCCTCCATTAGTATCCACACATCCCGTAGCAGCAATCCAGCAGCGCTCTGCCGTCCAGAGATGAACGCCACCGAGAAAACTAGAGGGAGAAAACCCTAACGGATTCCGATCTAGAACAGCGTCTAAACCGGGGTCTAAAAGTGGAGCAACGGGGTTTAGAGGAGGGAGGGTGGCGCATAGGCCTTGGGGATTGATTGTGTGTCTCTTCCCCCACCCTTGGCTCACCTTATATAGGTGGCCAAGGGGCCTAGGGCGCAGCTCAAGGAGGTTTGGGAGTCCAACTTGGACTCCCAAGCCTTCCAAACCTACACATACCTTCCCACCGGAAACCTTCCATTATGGTATTTGGAAATCCCACCTGGAGGATCTCCCACCCCTTTTTGGTGCGCCCCCACCACCTGGCCGGCCAGGGCAGCCTAGGTGTCTTGCTCCCCAAGGCCAGGGGCGCAGGGCAGTGGGTGGTACTGCCCGGAACCTTCCGGAACCTTCTAGAAGCTTCCAGGACCTTCCGGGACCTACCGGGACTGTTTCGGGACATTCCGGACACTTTTGGAGCACTTCCAATACCTTCCGGAACCTCTAACGAATGTTCCGGAGCCATCTAAATGGGTTTCGGAGCCATCCGGGCAAAGGTTATTATGTCCGGTGAACACAACATATTGTTTAAACTGTCCACCGATCACCGAAACTATTCCGGTTGATCGTAAACTTTCCCATTACCATTTTCATATGTTCCGGAACCACCTGGGACTACTCCAGAGTGATCCGGACATATCCTTAAATACCCAAAACTAATTTTGGTGCCCTTATGAACTATTTCATAAATCCCCGGAACTACTTCCGGTACCCGTATGAACTATTCTGCTTTGCTTCCACTAAACCTTCTACCATTCTAGTATTCTAACAGACTACTGCTCGTTAAGTGTGTGACCCAATAGGTTCGGTATAATGCGGACATGACTCAGAACATCTTCCGGACATAGGCCAACAGCCTTTCGTCAATAGCCAATAATCAACAGCGGAGCCATGGACACCCATGTTGACTCCCGCACATACACGAAGAAACTTCGAGTGAACCATTATGTTTATTCATGTACCATTCCCTTTGCTTCGTGATATATGACAAAGTTAGAGGAGAGATGTTTGGCACCCATGTGTAACAACTTCTTGAACACAAGCCACTCGTTATCCTCTTTGCTCGTTTGTCCCTTTTCTCGTTATCGTATTCCGGTATCCCTGTGACTGAATCACAATGCGTCTGGCCAGACTATAATGGATACCTTCATACCGAGTGGGCCCGAAGTGAATATCTTCTTCATCGTGAAGGAGCAAATCCCATTCTTGAACTATCACAGTCACTAGCCACACCATCTGACATACCCAGAACTTATTTTACTACTTCCAATTTACGGGAGGATTCATCTAAGAACCAAAGCATGTCTTCCTGTGCGAAGCAACTCGATACTCTCATGGTCTAAGGAATTACGTATATGATAACATTTCATGATATGACTTATAACGTTGTTACGATGTGATCTCTAAGTATATCATTCAATACTGGGGTCGGTTCAACATCATTGTTCTGCTAACAATATGTTCCCATTGCTACTGACATCCTTGTTACAAGAACAATGTCCATGATTAAGAAAACGTAATCATCAGTTAGCACATGAGCTGGTCTTAGAGGCTAAACCAGGAACTCTTGGTGTTTACATTTCCACACATGCAAATGAGTTTTCTTCTGAATCTCACAGTCAGGGTCATTGCAATTATAGCACAGAAATATAAACATTAATTATGAACGTGGAAATATATATATAATAACATTTTATTATTGCCTCTAGGGCATATTTCCAACAGTCTCCCACTTGCACTAGAGTCAATAATATTGTCAGTGCTTGAGCACTTTAAACCTATGGCATACCGGTGTAAGAAATGCTTCATTTGTGGTATAGACATCATCTTCGGATCTGACGTTTCAGGCCCGTTTGTATCTTGCATATCTTCGCGTTTTCACGCTATCATAAAATTTACTAATTTTATCAGTTTAGCTTTGTATATGTTTGAATCATTTGGCAGGACCTTGGTTCCTTTAGAATAAGTCATGAAATCATTCGTCAATGTTCCATGAGCTTCAAGCATCTAGGAAACCATACCATGTTCATAAATGAACTTATGATTCAAAATACCCTGCCTTGTTACTTCTTTAAGCAACAATATACTTAGCCAGTGTTATAGAATTCGCCACAGTATCGAACTTGACATAGTTTCTGCATACTGTGCCACCCTTACATGTGTAACACATAATCCCAATTAAAATCAAAAATCGATCGGAGTAAGTATGAAGACTGAATTGGTGTAACTGTTTACATCAAAATTCAGCTGGTGTAACTTGTTACAACGAGCTCTTCATTATCTCCATTTTCCGAGAAACATATCTTATCTATCATAAGTTTAACTTTTCACTGTTTGTCCAATGATCAACATATTGATCACTTTGGTATCTTGCTCATAACCTTTTGAAGCACTGGACATATCTGGTCGTTTTACATATTATGGTGTACATGATTAATCCAAACACACGGGTGAGTGGAATTCAATTCACGTGTTTTTGCTTATCTGTGTTCATCAACACCGATTTCTGCAAACAACTTTTCACCACGACTTCGGCAAGAACATGTTTCTTGGCATTTCATACTAAACTACTTTAGTATCATGTCAATATGTAGTGTTGGCTTTAGCATGATCAGGCACTTACTATCTTCATAGATCACTATGCTCAATACTAATGCTATATCAGCCCAAGTTCTTCAACTGAAAACTATTTCCAATGAAGTCCTTATTCGTGTCAAGAAATTTATATAATTTCTAATCAACAATATGTCATCTACATAAGGTTTTAGAAATATTATTCAGCTCCCACTTACTTTCTTGAATATTCAAGCATCTTCGTTATTCCTGATGACAACAAACTCTTTTGGCAATTTCATCATAACGAAGATTCCAACTCCATTCTGCTAGCTTCAGTCCATCACTGGACATCCAAGGCTTGCATCTATTTTAGCATCCTTTGAATCGACAAAACATTCCGGTCGTATCACATATACGTCCTTTGTTATTTTTCCGTGTAGGAACGTTGTTTTGACGTTCATTCTACCATATCCTATAAATGAGATATGTAGTAATTGCTAATATAACCCGAACTGACTAAAGCATCTCTAAGGTCGACATTACTTCGCCGTAGTCAACTTTTGTACTTGTTAGAAAACATATTTCCAACGAGTTGAGCTTTATGGATAAAACAATTTCATTCGAATCAGTTATAGATCCATTTATATATTCTTCAGACTCTTAGTCTTTCGGAGGGTCTACCAAGTTCAAAACTTGACTTACTTCCATGGATACTATCTCGGATTATTTGGCATTTAGCCAAATCCCGGAGTCAGGGCCCATCAACGCTTCTTTGTATATCACAGGTTTATCATTGTCGAACAACAATATCTCGTTTTACATATCATGAATGTTTGTACGAGTTTTGTCTAACCTGTGTGGTTCAGCTGCACACTTATTTGAAGATTCAACAATCTTGATAAGTTGCACTGTCCTCCCACTCACTCTTTTGCAAGAAACTATTTTTCTTCAAAACACATTGTTCTTAACAGCAAACAATTTTGCTTTTGTGTAGTGATAGAGGAATACCCAAACTTTTGGCATAACCTTAACAAAGTAGCACTTATCTGATTTGGGGTTTTGAGTATGTCAAACATATGCCTCATATACCCAAATATTAAGAAAAGACAACATGGTTTTAACAGTCCATACCACATCTAATATGGTGTCATTTCAACAGATTTGATGGTGCTCTTTTCAGTGTAAAAGCTGTAGTCACTAACGCATAACTTTAATAAGTATAATGGCAAATTGATAAACGTCATATTTGATCTTACCGTGTCATACATGGATTGATTACATCTCTCGAACACTTTACTCATAGTGATGTTCCGGGAGACGCAAGTTATGACAGTTCTTCACAACTCATCAGACGTTCACTAAACTTGTAACTAAAATATTACTTTCTACAATCTAATTTGCAGAAGCTTTATTTTCTTGTTACAACGAATTTCTATTTCACTCTAAAATTCCTTGAACATTTCAAAGATTTCAGACGTATGTCTCTATTGAACAGATATCCACATATCTACTTCAACTCATGAGTGAAGATAGGGAATCCACTGCACACAACTACACTTATTGGACTACACACATCATCATGTATGATTACCAATGGTTTAGTTGCCCGTTCATGTATGGCCTATTAACGGTGTTTTAGTCACATTACTTCGAGACAAAGATCGCAAGCGTCAAGTGATTCATAATCATATGACTCGAAAGTCCATCACTTATGGAAATTCTTCATGCATGTTATGTCACTTGTGATAAAGGGCAGTGCCACATCTATGTGGTATTTCTGTCAGTCTTGCGACGTTTAGCGTCAGTGTTATGGATGTTTAGTATTATTATCAAGATTCATAACATACACCCTATTCATAATGGAAGTATGGCCTTTACGTTATTCATAGCTTTGAACAACTCTCTTGCAACAAACATGATTCAAAATGATGTTTTGCAACAAGGCTAAAGTGTAGTAAAAATGTACTCAACTCTAAAATGAATTATGAAGATAATCATAGAGTCAACACATGGTATAGTAAACCTTTTACCGTGTTCCCGAGCGTGTCAAAAGTCATCATTAGCTAGTCATAAAGGCCATAATATTTCTTGCATCGACTTGCAACAATATGCAATTGAAGTGATATTCTAGTGATCAACAGTTTAATCACAATATACAAGAATTAAGATTAACCGCTTAATCATGATTCCCAAGAATTACATCTTTTGACCAGCAATGAATTCATCTATAACTCCGTATGACTTTCATTTTTGAGCTGGATATTCCAGTCTTCTTTCGTTTTGCCTTTATACGTATCATAGTTCTATTTCCAATGTCACTCCTACTCACAGAAGATCATACATGATCAAGGGTGGCGCATGCCATGGACTTTCCGGCGTGTAAGTCTTACTAACACCCTATGGAACTTCCTTTCCCTTAATCCTCATCATCATATGATCAGTGTTCTTCTGGATCCCACACTTATCAGTTTCGTTAAGAGCACAGTGAATATTTTCACTAATGCTTACAATCATACATTGTACTAGATATCTTATATCCAACATTAATTGTCCTACCACTGAAAACAATTTTTCAGTTCCATGAATATAACATAACTATCCCAAACGTTTCAAAGTTCGGGTTTCATGGTGATTGCGACAATACACTTAGCTGTGGTGGAATTCTAGCCTTTTGGATTATGTACATAAGTCACATCATCCATTGCATTAGCGGGAGAGCATCGAAAATTAGCGATAGGACATGGTCCTTCTCGGCACTATTGAGGATAGTCCTCACAATACGGTACCAATCATAAAGTTTTTACCAGATAATACAGTTAATCAAAAACAATTGGGAAGGTGGTAACGCGAGCCATTATTCTACAACGATAATGCAAATACTAAGACTTTGTTCATAATTAAGTTGCACTTGTGATTAATCAATTTAATTACTAAGTGCGCTCCCACTCAGATCAATATCTCTCGTAATTGATGCTGGAGTGATTCAAGATCCAACCCAATCGTCCGCCATTGATGTGACATCACTGATGACTTAGACTGGACCGGTAGGCCAACTTGCCAATCACGCCAAAGGTGATTCTTGTTCATCTTTCGATGGGCGTGTTCCGGTAGCAAACTTTTATCCAAACCGTCAAGACAACCAAGTGTAATTGCTGTGTGTTCTTTTAACACATCCGTCTTTTATGCGTCACACCGTGTGCACCCATGTGACATGACCTGCTCCGGTGTGAAACATAGTATAGACGGTGCTACAGTTGGAAAAACACTATCAACTTGATATTGTTTTGCGAGAGATCACCCTAATAAAATACGACTACCGCGCATCAAACAAGGGTGCAACAAAGGGATAAACATCACAGGCAGTTCATAAAATTATGTGATATAGTATAGCCCTTTGCTTCGTGAAGTCTTCATTGTCTTCACGTCGTCGTGGTTGAAGTCACCGTGTCCACCAACTTTGTCCTTGGCGCCGGGAACATCACCACGGCTTCCGGCATGTGCGTCGGGGTCCACCTCCGCATCGTAGATCATCACCTTGCATCTATCTATTGCTTTGCCTCGAGCTAATAAACAGTTCTGGCACGCAGGCCATAATTAAGTGACAATCATATGACTCCAGTCATCATGCCGTACCACGACACGCAGGTCGCGAATAAATATTACATCATATAGCATCTCATACAAACACATTGCAAATCTTGAAGGCTATACCACATCACATGCATACTCTGCAAAAACGAGTTAGATCGCCATCTACACGGGTTGTTGCAACTTTTATCGTGGTTGTTAAGAAGGTTTACAAGGAAAACGAGAAACCCTAGATAAAACAAAACACGATACTTCTTTTGTTGCTAGTTTAACATACGGGGTGCGTGCAGCAACTAATGCCACAAGCCAAACTTCGTTAAACGCGTGACCCCCGTGTGGATTTGAGTTCATAAAATCCACAAGCCCCTCCATGTTAAATCTTCTATTGCGAGATTAAGATGAGATCCAAGGAGTTTGATGTAGACCATGATCAAGGCAACCAGCATACTGAAAGCAGCATAGAGGGATCAATGGAAAACTCAATCCTTGTAGCAAAACCTCAACTTGCCATCAAGCATAGAAAAAATCACATGACAGGGAAGCAACAAGAAAATCAATGCCTCATATCACACATATGATCTAGACCTAAACATGCATCTAATCAAGGATCGCTCATGATACCACTGTTGGGAAACGTAGTAGAAAACAAAAAATTTCGGCCTACGAATCAAGAACCCAAGATCATCCAAGAAGATTGCATACAAGGTTTTAGGTCATGGCTCACCAACCGATGTAGCGGAATTAGAGTTGGTGAAGCTCGTGGACGTAGTGGAAGTAGATCTCGCAAATTCTCCCACGAACAGTCCCTCGATCAATCCCATGAACAAGTCCCGTGATCTAGTCCCACGGACAAGTCCCATGAACAAGCTCCTCGAAGAAGGGTCGAAGGTACGACCCCTCCATTAGTATCCACACATCCCGTAGCAGCAATCCAGCAGCGCTCCGCCGTCCAGAGATGAACGCCACCGAGAAAACTAGAGGGAGAAAACCCTAACGGATTCCGATCTAGAACAGCGTCTAAACCGGGGTCTAAAAGTGGAGCAACGGGGTTTAGAGGAGGGAGGGTGGCGCATAGGCCTTGGGGATTGATTGTGTGTCTCTTACCCCACCCTTGGCTCACCTTATAAGGTGGACAAGGGGCCTAGGGCGCAGCTCAAGGAGGTTTGGGAGTCCAACTTGGACTCCCAAGCCTTCCAAACCTACACATACCTTCCCACCGGAAACCTTCCATTATGGTATTTGGAAATCCCACCTGGAGGATCTCCCACCCCTTTTTGGTGCGCCCCCACCACCTGGCCGGCCAGGGCAGCCTAGGTGGCTTGCTCCCCAAGGCCAGGGGCGCAGGGCAGTGGGTGGTACTGCCCGGAACCTTCCGGAACCTTCTAGAAGCTTCCAGGACCTTCCGGGACTGTTTCGGGACATTCCGGACACTTTTGGAGCACTTCCAATACCTTCCGGAACCTCTAACGAATGTTCCGGAGCCATCTAAATGGGTTTCGGAGCCATCCGGGCAAAGGTTATTATGTCCGGTGAACACAACATATTGTTTAAACTGTCCACCGATCACCGAAACTATTCCGGTTGATCGTAAACTTTCCCATTACCATTTTCATATGTTCCCGAACCACCTGGGACTACTCCAGAGTGATCCGGACATATCCTTAAATACCCAAAACTACTTTTGGTGCCCTTATGAACTATTTCATAAATCCCCGGAACTACTTCCGGTACCCGTATGAACTATTCTGCTTTGCTTCCACTAAACCTTCTACCATTCTAGTATTCTAACAGACTACTGCTCGTTAAGTGTGTGACCCAATAGGTTCAGTATAATGCGGACATGACTCAGAACATCTTCCGGACATAGGCCAACAGCCTTTCGTCAATAGCCAATAATCAACAGCGGAGCCATGGACACCCATGTTGACTCCCGCACATACACGAAGAAAATTCGAGTGAACCATTATGTTTATTCATGTACCATTCCCTTTGCTTCGTGATATATGACAAAGTTAGAGGAGAGATGTTTGGCACCCATGTGTAACAACTTCTTGAACACAAGCCACTCGTTATCCTCTTTGCTCGTTTGTCCCTTTTCTCGTTATCGTATTCCGGTATCCCTGTGACTGAATCACAATGCGTCTGGCCAGACTATAATGGATACCTTCATACCGAGTGGGCCCGAAGTGAATATCTTCTTCATCGTGAAGGAGCAAATCCCATTCTTGAACTATCACAGTCACTAGCCACACCATCTGACATACCCAGAACTTATTTTACTACTTCCAATTTACGGGAGGATTCATCTAAGAACCAAAGCATGTCTTCCTGTGTGAAGCAACTCGATACTCTCATGGTCTAAGGAATTACGTATATGATAACATTTCATGATATGACTTATAACGTTGTTACGATGTGATCTCTAAGTATATCATTCAATACTGGGGTCGGTTCAACATCATTGTTCTGCTAACAATATGTTCCCATTGCTACTGACATCCTTGTTACAAGAACAATGTCCATGATTAAGAAAACGTAATCATCAGTTAGCACATGAGCTGGTCTTAGAGGCTAAACCAGGAACTCTTGGTGTTTACATTTCCACACATGCAAATGAGTTTTCTTTTGAATCTCACAGTCAGGGTCATTGCAATTATAGCACAGAAATATAAACATTAATTATGAACGTGGAAATATATATATAATAACATTTTATTATTGCCTCTAGGGCATATTTCCAACAGTTGCCACCCTCCTACAACTTCCCATGTGGTACTAAACCAAAGGGGAGGGGAGGGGGTGCGCCATATGGAGGGTGGGCCCCTCTCTTGGCGCCATGGGCCAAGGGGGGAGGCTCCCTCCTTCCCCTAATGAGCCCTAAGGGGCCCATTTGCCTTTTTCCCATTTAATTAATTAATTTAAATATATTTTAATATTTAATTCTGATAATTAAATGCTAAAACATTATTAAATATAATTAAACATTATTTTGAACCTTTCAAAATATCCGGAACAACTTCCGTTCTCTCCCGGAACTATTCCGGTGCTTTCTCCTATTTCACCGATGATCCCGAATCTGTCCTAGCATGGATTGCCCCTTAAGTGTGACACCCTACGGTCCGGGAAACAGCAGACATGATCGAGACATTCTCATTGATCAATGACTAATCAATTGGACCTGGTTACAATCCTTGATAGCCCCTGCGCTTCCATCGAATGAACTTCGATCGCTTTTGGAAACCATTAACGATACGACGTAATCCCTTTGTGCTGCGGTACTTTCTTTGTCCGAGGTTTGATCGTCGGTATCCTACATACCGTGTTCACATCTCGTTCACAACAAACAAGTTTACTCGTCCATGATCATTGCATCTCTTGTGACCTAGTCACTTGCTTGCAAGCTATTGATGCAATATCACCGAGTGGGCCCAGAGTACCTGTCCTGTCACAAGGACTGACAAATCCCGCTCTGATCTATTAACATACTCATCAACCATCTATTTTGGAATATCTAAAGTGCACCGTTATAGCCAGCATATTTCAGTCAGGCGGTGGGATACAAATTAAAGTCTCCTCACAGATGGTGCTTACGTATGATCATTACGGTCTAAGGACTAAGCCATACGTTACAAAGTCATAGCAACGCTGAACTATGTGACTCGATCACATTACAATACTTTAGGTGGGTGTTCGTCCATCACATAATTCCCCTTAACGATATGACATCATTGTCAATGGACTTAAGTGTCGCCATGATCAGGAAAGCTTGATCAATCAATTTCTCAATGAGATAGTTTACCCGAGTTAAACTATGGACCATGTTTTATACTACACCTGTATTAGTATTTCCAAGTAATACAGTTATAGCACAGTATAAAACGTATTATGAACAAAACGGATATGTGACAAATATCTTTATTAATTTGTCTCTAGGGCACATATCCAACAAAAAATATTTATTAAGGGTACTAACCTCTCTAATCAGCTTATGATGAGTTATGTATGAAGGGAGTTTTCAAGTGTGCGATGGAAGATGATGGAAGAAGATCCAGGAGTGTCAAGCGCTCAAGCTTGGGGATGCCCCCATGCATCCCCAATAAATACTCAAGGAGACTCAAGCGTCTAAGCTTGGGGATGCCCCCGTGCATCCCCTTCTCCATCAACAATTATCGGTTCGTCCTTCGTCTCACTATATTTTTATCACTTCATGCGTTATGTGCTATGCTTGGAGCGTCTCGCTCTTAGGTTTTGTTTTTAGTTTTCTTTAGCTTTGCTTGCTGTTCATAACAAGAAATTCCTAAGTCATAATCTTTTATCAACTCAATCCAGCGTCTTTGCCTGAGATTAAGATCTGGCTGGGTGAATATGTATTTGAGGCTTTGGTGATCAGAATAGATCTCACAACGATTACCAAGGAGGTAATGTCGCCACGTCTTCAGGGCATGAACTACGGCAGCGAGTTCAAGATCATGGGTAGGATAGTTCTCTTCATGTGGCCGCAACTGGCGTGAAGCATAAGCTACCACATGTGTATCTTGCATAAGTATGCATCCGAACCCTTGCCGTGAAGCATCACAATAGATCTCGAAATCCCATTTGGTGTCTGGAGGTGCAAGTACGGGTGCAGAAGTCAATCTTCTTTTTAGCTCTTGAAAGGTTTCCTCGCACTTGGGAGTCCATAGGAATTTCTTATCTTTCTTGAGGAGTTCAGTTAGAGGCTTTGCAACTTTGGAGAAGTTCTCAACGAAGTGGCGACAATAGCTGGCTAGGCCAAGAAAACTCCTAACTTGCTTAACCGATTCAGGTGGAGTCCAATCAAGGACGGCCTGAACTCTCTCGGGATTGACTGCAACACCTTTCGCAGAAATCACGTGGCCTAAGTAGGTCACTTCTGGTAGCCAGAATTCACACTTGGAGAACTTGGCATAAAGGCGGTGCTCTCTAAGTTTCATCAATACCAACCTAAGATGTTCTGCGTGCTCTTCTTCGTTCTTCGAGTAGATGAGAATGTCATCAAGATAAACTACAACCAATTTATCTAGGTACTCCATGAAGATCGAATTCATTAAGCGCGAGAATGTGGCGGGGGCATTGGTTAAACCGAAGGACATGACGGTGTACTCGTAAAGACCATAACGAGTAGTGAAAGCCGTCTTGGGAATGTCCTCGTTTTGGATTTTGATTTGATGATAGCCTAATCTCAACATCTTGGAGAAGACAGAGGATCCTGCAAGTTGATCATAAAGATCATTGATCCTGGGCAGTGGGTACTTGTTCTTTATCGTCGCTAGATTTAGCGGGCGATAGTCTACGCACATCCTTTCTGTTCCATCTTTCTTCGTTACGAACAGAACGGGGCAACCCCATGGCGATGAGCTAGGGCGGATGAATCCTTTTGCCAACGAAGCATCAAGTTGGGTTTTTAGCTCAGCTAACTCATGTGGGGCCATTCTATATGGGCGTCTGGAAATTGGGGTTGTGCCTGGTATAAGATCCACAATGAATTCTACACACCTGTCGGGTGGCATTCCCGGCAGCTCTTCAGGAAAGACATCCGGGAAGTCACGAACCACCGGAACATCTTCAAGGTCTGGAAGTGGAAGCACATTCAAAGTATGCACCTGGATTCTAGAGCTGGGTGATGTGTAGTCAATGATCTGGCCTGAAGGATGGGTGAGTTTAACTGATTTGGCTTTACAATCAAGGAAAGCATTCTGCCTTGATAACCAATCCATGCCTAGGATGATATCAATGTCCGAAGACTTGAGGGCTATAAGAGAGGCGAGGAATACTAAACCCTCAATTTCAATTTGATTACCATGGCTTACTCTATTAGTTTGCCACTTTGAACCAGGAGTTTGAATGATCATTGGAGAAAACATTTCTTCAAAGGGGAACTCATGACGAAGTGCATAACTCTCCGACATGAATGAATGAGAAGCTCCTGGATCGAAAAGAACAGAGGCGGGAACATGATTGACTGGGAGTGTACCAAGAATGACGTCAGAAGTAGAAATGGTGTCCTCAACTGAGATTTGGTTCACACAACCACTACTTGTGGCTGAAAGCTTTGCCGGGATGGTTTTGGTGGTTGCTTTCTTTGGAGGCTTAGGTCGAGAATGACGTGGTGCCATCAAGACCTGAGGGCATTGACGATAGTAATGGCCTGGAAGACCACACTTAAAGCATACCCTGTCTGGATTGTTGGGAGTGGGATTGCTTGGCTGCACACCATCATTCCTGGGAGGAACAATGTGTTGAGGTGGATGACATAAATTGGATGGTGGTCTCTGAAGAAAGTTTTGAGGTATGGCACGGGTTGGAATCCAAATTCGGCGTTTCTGAGGGGCTGAACTTGAAGAAGAAGCAAGCTCAAGAGCATGCTTGCGGGACTCTTCGAACACTTCATTTCCATGCTCAGCTCTGAAGGATCTGTTGACTAAATCCTCAAAGGTGGCAAATTCGATGAGGTTGAGATCATGGCGAAGGATAGGGCTAAGTCCCTTACGGAACCTTGCCTGCTTTTTGGCATCGGTGGTGATCTCATCTTGGGAATACCGAGCAAGACGGTTGAACTCTCTCACATACTCATGAATGGACATCTCTCCTTGAGTCAGATTGCAGAACTCTTCTTTCTTGCGCTCCATCAGTTCATCCAGAATGTGGTACCCTCGAAAGGCAACACAGAACTCCTGCCAAGTCACTAGGTGACCATCTGGCTGCATAGCAACATAGTTCTCCCACCATTGAAGAGCAGCACCTTCCAGGAAGTATACTGCGAAAATAACTCGGTCATCGGGAGAAACATGTGCAGTATCAAGCTTACGCTCGATGGAACGGAGCCAATCATCAGCTTCAAGGGGCTCGAAAGAACATCGGAATACCGGTGGCTTGAGGAGGATGAAGTCCTGAATGCTCACAACCACATTGCAATGACGTGAGGTATTCGGCTCGATGAGCTCCAGAAGGCGTGTTTGATCACGTCGATTCTTCTCAGCTTCCATCATGATTTTCGCCGCAGAAGGCGATGGTAGAGGTTCATCATCAGTTCGATTCCGAACACGGTCTCGATTTCGACAAACATCACTACGAGTTCCACTTGACATCCTGCGTGATAACAACCAACAATCAGAACAGGTTGAAGGATGGATTCAACGATAACAATACATGATGAAGGCGGAAAAGATTATAATGCGAAGGCAAAGATCCACAGAAATTCGGAATAAATCCGGCAGCATAACGGCTACACCGGGATGAAAAATGAAACGATCTCGAAGAAATTGGACAGAACTTATTCAAGGAACTCAACAGAACGATGAGTCTGGACGACCACAACTGTCCTACGGCTACAAGGAGGCAAACAATGAGATATTCTAGTAAAGACATAGATGAGCCTAGTCCTATCATCCCGTAGAAAAGGTAAGGGTGACTCAGAACTCAGATCGATGAGGATAAGGAGAAAAAGAAGCCTTACGTTGTTCCCTTATACCCAGAGTAACTATATAACTATAGAGTGCTAGACTCGACTTCGACCAAGGGTTTGATAAGCCT
Organism: Bromus sterilis; assembly: GCA_950022295.1. Lineage (NCBI taxonomy): Eukaryota > Viridiplantae > Streptophyta > Magnoliopsida > Poales > Poaceae > Bromus > Bromus sterilis. The sequence continues at coordinate 17,558,829 of OX465596.1, forward strand.
ACAGACAGTCCTGCTCTGATACCAAGTCTGTCGGGACCCGGGGTTAGCGTATGTAATTCCAGTCACGATACAATCACATGGAGAGCCGAGAATCGTACCCACTTGTCTAAGCAGACAAGGCCAAGCACAGAACGTTCTCGGTAAGCATCGAACGTGAGGGGCATCCCATTCAGGCCGGATGATCAACTGAGATGGGTCCTCAACGTCCGCTCACAAGTCTAAATGCTTATGGGTGGTGAATCCCATATTCATAGACAAGTCGCCTCAACCATGTTATCGATTGAATCCTAACTCTTACATATACTTACTCCAGCACGATCACTTAGTCGGGGTCTAGGGCGGGCTCGATCATACAACAAAGTGTGCACGTGACAGAGTCACGAACAATCGCATCGCGATGCCCCAAGCTGCGCACATCTAAGGGCCACTTGGTGTATAAAAGACCGCCAGCCAGATCACAACTAAGGTCTCGAAAACCCATACTAAGACATGCATGTTATAAACATACACGCAGCACACATGCCTAGTATGAACAGCAGGTATCATCACATAACTCTACAAAGTACTATTTATTGATATACATATAGAGCATACAAAGATCACATGTCTGTGATCACATTACATCATACAACGGAAGCAAATTAGGTCTGAGTACAGACAAGTTTAACAAATGGCTTAGACAAGCCTTGTAAACATACATGCCCTTCCACGAGGGACCAGACTGCTGTCTGGGACTATACTAACTTAGTCAACGTCGAGCTTCACGAAGGTGACTCCATCGGGGTCCGGGTTCTTAGCTAAAACATAGAATAAGCAAACGTGAGTACAAAGTCGTACTCAGCAAGACTTACATCAGAACTACACTACTCATGCTCAAGTATCAAGGTAAAGGGAGGTGGGGTTTCATCATGCAGAAGTGCCAGCTTTGACTTGGCTAGTCCTGTACTACGAGTACCATACTTGAGGTAAGAAGCGTACACGAGCCCACTACCAAGTCTCCAACCAAAAACACCACTATGGTTACTTCCTCGACTTCCCCACGAGGAGCACACCATAGCACTCACGCTTATCTTGCGAGTTTTATAAGTATCCATTCAAGTTTTCTATGATCAAGTAAAGGTTTCCAAGTAGTCCATAACCGCGGACACGGCTATTCGAATAGTTCATTAACCCTGCAGGGGTGTACATCTTCACACGCGTGTCATCACTTATCGCCTCGTTCTTGTCACCCTTCAAGCGGATGTCGGACGTGGATGAAACCAAGGCACTACCCTCACATCACCTTCTCTAATCTAGGAGTCGAATACCTGAGTTTGTCACCGCTCGAGAGTCTGGCCGGTTAGACGAAACGGACTCAGATAATGCAAGGGACCGAGACGCCACCTTTGACAGATGGTTTCACTGCCTCACATGTCCACCCACATATCTATAGTTAGGTCAAACGGAAAGCCCGAATCTAGTGTGACTCCTGGACTGGATCGGGTACGTAAAGAGGCCAAACGGGGCTCCCATAAACCCTACATGTGGTCATACTCTTTGTCTTGGATCACAAAACAAGAACTCGGGGCCTAGGGCAGTGTTCAACGAGACAACCCACTGTGTACTCCTACACAGCCTCTCATCGTTCACCTGGTATTAGGGTGGATTCACCAACACATTATCATCAGCATCACTGTGTTCATTCCATCCCGACTCACAATCAAAACATCCTCATTGTATCACTAAGCAGCAAAAGCAGTAACAGTTGCAGGGGCCACATGCTCATCATTCAACTCCTGTATCTGCTAGGATTGTGGTTTGCTTAATACGGTGACAGAATGATAGGTCATGCATCGGAATGGGTTCAACTATGCGAAAGAACGTGTCTCGGTGATCTCCTAAACATGCATAAGCGAGACTAAGAGGGAATTGGGATTTTATAGATATGATCAATGGGGTTTGCTTGCCTAGCTGACGATACACGGGTCTTATCGGTGGTCTTCTCCTTCGGGGGTGATCACCGTCTCGGAGGCACTGTTACCGGCACAATCATCAACAAGAGGGGGGGGACAACATTGAAATAGAATGCACAAGCACATGATATAGTTGTCCATGATGTGAATGCTACTGATTTGTGGCACATTTGATTTAAATGAAGTGTATTGCATTTGAAATGCAAATTCAAACTCCATATATGAATTTCAATTCAACCAAAAAGCATTTGAAAAATCTTGATCATTTGAAACCATGTGATCATGTGTGTGATATGCTTCTGAAGTTCAGGTGATCATGTTTGCATTGCAATGGTTAAAATTTGAATTGCATTGGAATTAAATTTGAATTAATTCCAATTAAGCCAAATAGCAAAAGCTACTGGTCCCATTTTAAAATCAACTCAAACATGGTTGAAAGTTGCATATTTGGATAGAGAATTTTATGCTGATCATTTTTCATATATTATTTGTCCAATTTGGAGTTAATATGAATTTTCTATGATTTATTGAAGTTTTGGCTATTTTCTGGATTTTTCTGATTTATTTTAATTCCTTTTAAAACAGAAACTGATTTACTGCGTCATGCTGACATCAGCATGACGTGGGGGGTGTCTGACCAGTGGGGCCCTCCTGTCATAGGCTCTGGGGTTAACCCCCTGTTTAGATTAGCCACTGGTTTAGATTAGGGCACAGGGGCCCAGGGGTCAGTGGCTAGGGTTAGGGGTTAGTGGGTTAATTAGGCCACGGGGTTGGGTTTAACGGTGAGGGTCGCCGGAAAAACGGCCGGAGCATCGCCGGAGTGGGGAAATCGGCCAGGGGGAAGGGGAAGGAAGGCACGGGCGTGCTCACCGTGAGCTGCCGCGTCGGGTGGGGCTAGGCGGGGTTCGCTAGGGGGCTCTGGAGCTTGGATAGCACGGCAATGGCGACGACCGGAGAGGCTTGAAGGGGGAAACGACTACGAGGAGCGGGGCGAAGCGCGGATGGAGTCAAAATGCGCGCAAGCTCACCGTGAAGGTGATGGCGAGGTCGAGGGAGCCGGAGGGATTGCGGTAGTGGCGCAATCGACAGCGAGGTCTTTCGGGTCCGGCGGCGTTTCGTCGTCGATTCCGGCGACTCGAAGCGTTCCGGGCTCGGAGCCTTCTCCAGGGCGATGAAGAGGAGGGCGCTGCGTCTGATGGACAGCTCGGCATCGCTTGGGAGGGCCGTTGGCCACGCGAGTCCGACAGTGGCGCTCCGGTGTGTTCACGGTGTGTGTGCGGGGAAGACGACGCAGAGGCGCGGGGAGGGACCGCGAGCAGAGGGGAAAGGAAGAGGGGGCTTCTGGGCATTGCGTGGCGCAAGGAGAAGGTTGGAGGGGGGCTCTAGACGTCTCTGAACGTCGAGGTGGCGACGGCGCGCTCCCAGGCCGCCACCGAGCTGCTTGCCCGTCGGTGAGGAAGGAGACAAGCGGGTGGAGGTGGGCTGGGGGGGATGAGTTGGGCTGAAAGCCAGGGGTTCTTCCCCATTTCTTTTTTTCCTCTCTTATTCTTTCTGTAATTTTGTTGTGCCTTGATAAATAAATACCTAGGCAATTTATAAAATGCCAAAAACTTTTACATGGACTTACAAAGCATATAGTTAGGCACTCACAAGTTTGGGAGATTTTTGAAATTCAAACCATTTGAATTTGAATTTAAATTTAAATTGGAGTTTAATTTAATTTCCAAGCCCTATTTGGAATATTTGAAAAATCTTGGTGCATGGAGTGGGGCCCACATCACTTTATATGTGATCATGCATATTTATAAGACTTTTCAAAAATACCAGAGGAATTTTTGGAAGCAATTTTTGTCTGGCCATTTAATTAAATTTCTCAGGGCTTTTCTTTTCCCCATTTTTGAATTTCTTTTGAAATTTTGCATGATGCAAAGGGCACAAACAAACCCTAGCACTTACCCTAGTTGGGATTCTGACATCTGTTGCTTTGGGTTTACACTTTGGGTGGGGCTCGCAACTTAATACCAGCGAAATGTTCTGGATAGATATCTTAAGGTTGATGATTAGTAGTAGATGCAGATAGATTTCGGTCTACTTATTTTGGCGTACTGCCTGTAACACCCTCAGTTGCTGTAACAGTAATCATCATCACTGTTGACCATCACTGTTTGTTAATCACTGTTATCCCCTGTCCTTAATCAAACTTTGCTTCTGCTCTTTTCAAACCATGCTGGTTGGTAATAAAACCCAAAGCCAAATGCACCTTGCTCATCTAACACCCCAAACCCTAGTTGAAACTTCTTTGAATGAAAAATAAAACAAAAGTGTTCAAATAAAGTTGTTCCATAAATCCTGAAACATTTTTGTAAATTTCCTAAAATCATTATAATCATGTTGGACCAACTTTGGTAATTTTTGAAGTTATGGAAAATTCCAAACAATTCAAACAGTAGGTTAAAACCCTTGCTTTGGACATTTAATAATTAAAAGAAATATCTAATGATTTTATTTTGCTGCAAAAACTTTTGTGGCACTGATATATAATGTTATACTAATATTGGGACACCTAACACATTTTAAAAAGTTGCCTAAACTTGGAAAATAATTACCAAAAGAAAAATACAGAAATGAAGGCCACAGAAAATTGGAAAATCCTTAAGGCTCGCCTGGGCAACGGCCCACCGCAGCCCAGCCCAGCCCACCCTTTTCTTCTTCCTCCCCCACCTGCTCCCACCTGCTCCCATACGGCGGCCGTCGTGGGCACGCCGCTGCCAGGCCGACCCCGCCTCCACCTGCTCCCTCCCGGCGCCGACGCGATAAGGGCGACGCCCCCGACCCCCTGGACACCCTCCCCCTCTCCTTCCCCTCCTCCTCTTCTCTCATGTCGCGGGGAAAAGCCACCGCGTGCCGTCGTCGCCATTGCCGTGGCCAAGCGCGGCCAACGTGCTCACGCCGCCTCGCCGTGTTGTCCAGGAGCCGCATCACCGTCGACTACCTCACCCACCGCGAGGAATCGAGCCCGAGTCCACCACATCGAGCGCTACTTCACCGCCTTCGTCTTCGGCTCCGGCAGGATCCGCGACGAATTCCGGCCACAACAAGCCCGCATCGATCCCGCTGCCACCTCCGTCGTGCCCCTGGTGAGCTCCCCGTTCGTCGCCAACTGCCCGTTGAGTCCTGATAGCGCCGTAGTCTTTTCCCCCTTGGAGCTCGCTCCGGCCGCCGTGGCTCGTCGTCGTAGTCGTCGACGTAGTCCGCCCCAGCTCACGTCAATGACACCCGCGTGCTCCCCATGGACCATAGGGTCGATCCCACCCCGTAGAGCGTTCGATTTCCTCGCCTGTACCAAAGTGCCATTGGAGCCCGAGAACCCCCTCCGCCATTGTTGAGCTCGAGCTCGTACCTGTCCACCCCAAGCCACCGCACCGCCACCAAACTCCTCCCCGTGGTCGTCCGCGTCGATTGGTACTAACCACACCCTCTCCCGTAGCCTGTAGCGCGTGCGCCGTCGACCTCGCCGGCGACGGGCTCCGATGAGCCCTCCGGTGAGGATGACAGACGGGCCCCCCTCGTCAGATCTGTCGTTAAGGGTTAATCTCACCCCTAATGGGCCACTGACACTGGACCCCCCGGCTAATTACTCTGTTAGATCAACTGAGAAGTTTAACTGAATAATAAACCCCCCACAGTCACTGACATGTGGGTCCCCTGGTCATTAAATTAATTAAACATGTTTAATTAGCACTGGAGTCAATGACACCTGGGCCGCCTTTGTCAGCTTATCATTTAAAAGATTTAATAAGAAATTTCAGTGGCTGACAGGTGGGTCCAAAGGCATTTTTTGATTTAATTAAATGTTTTATAAACAACAGAGGCTGACATGTGGGTCCCACATGTCAGCACTGTTCTGGATAATGTTTTGGATAATGTTCTGGATAATGTTGAATAAATAATAAAAGAAATCCAGAAAATCATTTAAATTGATTTAAACTTTGAAATTCAATAACTTTTAAACCGTAACTCGGATTCAAAAACTTTATACATGAAAATTGATCAGAAAAATATAATGAATACAAATACGCTATCCGTGTGTCTACCCCACCCCTCTAACACAACGAACATCGAACATTCCCCCTCCGGACCGTTTGTCCGATAAATTGTCCGGTACTGTTAGAGTGCCCGGATGGAGTTATTCCGAACACGAATGTTTCTCGGAATAGATCAACTAGCACGGATACACCCCCTTATGTTTTTCCGGTACCCACGACACCTCCGGCTTGATCCTTCCCCCTTCGGACACCCTGTCCGGTAATCATCCGGAGCCGGTAGTTCATCCCCAGATGAATTCCCGCTCCGAGCATATTGCATTGCACTGCGTTAGAACACCGTTAACATTTCATCTATCATGTCATGCATCTGTTTGTATATGCTTGCTTTGTATTTACTGTTTCTTCCCCCCTTAATCTTCGGTAGACCCCGCTGCTGCCGTCGACTACACCGCTGCTGAGTACGACTACCTCGTCGACGACCCTACTACTACCGTCGAGCTTCCAGGCAAGCAGAGCCATTCTCTTCCCCAGATATCGCCTATCTTTCCGTACATTTCTTGCACTAGGCATTGTTACTGCTGCTTCTACGATTACAATCCTATTCAATTGCATAGCCTGATTTTGTCGCCCCTTGATGTGCCTTCCTTTATCCTATGTTGCCTATTATTATTATGCATTATTCAGCAGTGAGCCCTGTGCATTGTTAGCTAGGATTAGATAGAGGGCCGTGATCACTCGGTGGAGTGAACGCGGATACAAATATTATAACTGCACAGGTACGGTACAAAGCAGACACCGTCAAAGGTCCCTATCTGGGTTATGCCTAGTCACCTCAAGTGTGAGCTATCAAGGAGTAATCCTTGTACTCCACTCGAGGCTGACTTTGTCTTACCGCCATCGGGTCCTGAACGGCGATTGTCCTTCAGGTAAGAAGTCGGGCGACCCAACGGTGCCCGCGAGAGGTATTACGACGGGACGACAGGGAGGGTACGACCAGTGTACCGGTGTGCTTGGCCCCTGCTCGTTGGCCGCGAGAGTTACCAAACTACGAAAGTCGAGCTCCCCCAGGAGCACACGCGAGACAAGGTAAAGAGACGGTTCACCTTGTTGGTAACCGCAGTGACTTGGTGGGACGACGGGGCAGGCACCGATGTACTGGTGGTCCTGGCTGCTGTCGTTGTCCGCGGGTCGGTTAAGTCGAGGCAACGATAACGGTTGTCACGCAGGTTAATTAAAATGCTAAATGGTTCAGTGAATGTCTTGAGTTGGCTATATGCCATGTACGCACTACCTACCCGTGGGAACTATGAGTTATGGGCTCCTCCGCTTCTTAGTGTCGTCCGAGGACTCTTCAGACGTCAGCAGTACTGCGGGCTGATTGCCGGGAAGTGGTGTTGTCTTATTTGCTCGCGCGGTGATGTCTTATTTGGATTTGCTTTAACTTCACCGGCCAGTCACGCACCGTGCAGGAGTACGTTCGGGTTGGAGTCCAAGGCTCGGCGTACTTAGGATTTAGACCGGCGGATGACCTCTCTGTTGAGTTTGAAAGACGGGCTTTGAAGTGTCGGATAGCCTCGATGGAGAGTTCCCTAACAAGGTTCCCGCCACCCTGGAGATCCGTGCGTGTAGCGTAACACAAGTGCACCCCTGCAGGGAAGATTAATCTATTCGAATAGCCGTGTCCACGGTAACAGGACGCTTTATGCTGAAGCTGGATCTTACCACTAGAAACTATTATTATTAAACTGTATGGTTCCAGGTTTTCTTCCTCGCGGGGATGTCGAGGAGGTGAACTCGGAGGCATTATTAATTATTACAACTTATTATTATACAATGCTGCAGGAACTTCTGCTGCATTGTTACTTTATGCTTTATATAAACTGTTGGTTGATTCTTACCTCATGCTGCAAGACATCGTCGGAAGATGCTAGTCTTCGTTAGGCCTAGCTTCTTACCCTTGCTCTGGATTTCTGTCTTTCAGTCCACTATATACAACCTCTTCTTTCCGTTGAAACAATGCATAATGCTTAGTAGCGGACGTAAGACTCGCGGGTATACTAGATACTCACCTGCTTTATTTCCTTTACTGTTTTGCCTGATCGGCCGCTGCAGCCGACGTTGGAGTCCAGGAGCAGGAGTACCCCGGAGGCGCCTACTACGACGTCGAGTTCCCCGTCGACCAGGAGTAGTTCGGTGGATCCCAGGCAGGAGGCCTCGCCTTTTCGATCTGTATCTCTGATGTGATTTGTGCTAGCCTTCTTAAGGCAAAACTTGACTAACTATGTCTGTACTCAGATATTATGGCTTGTATGACTTATGTATTCGGGTCCGCGTGACCCCCTCTACTGTAACATATTTGTTTATCCTTTTGTGTTTAGTGTTGTGTTGTGATATTATCACCATGGCACCCTAATCTCAGTCGTGTACCCTGTGTGTATGATTACTGTACACGGTCTGATTTTGGGGGCGTCACACTGCCCGTGCTTTTGAGCCTCTTCCTTTCTTTTGTAGCATAGTTAGCATTGCGGTGCGTTCATAATCCTGTCAATTGCCTTCTGTAATTTGTTTACCTCGCATAGCAGTTTTATCGTCTTTTGGGAGAGAGACATCACTAGTGAACATCACGTATCCCGGTCCATATCCTTATTATTGTTTCCACGCTATATTTACTTTACTGCTTTTACTTGCTATCATTATCCCTTGCATTTTACCCTTTGTGAACAATAAGACCGAAGAGATTGAAAACCTCTCTGAACTTCGTTGGGAACAAAGTTATCTGTGTCTGTGTGCAGGTCCACGTCAGTTGCGCCGCTGACACCTAATTATCATCTCTGGAGTCCTACTGGAGACAAACCTTGATATCTTCACCGAGGGAAAACTGCTGCTGCACTACATCTCAAACCTTCCACTTGCGGTAACCAACGAAGGGAGAGAAGCCATCAAGCAAGTTGGCGTGGCCACAACCGGCTGGGTTGCAGCTTGGGGGCGGGCGCGTCGTGCCCCCGCTGGCCGTCGTCGCGCCCGAAGAGGAGGCTGAGGAGGAGGAATTTCAGGCCGCCGTCGCCGAGGAGGAGGCGGCGCTCCAGCAAGCCCTCGCGCTCTCGGAGGCCGAGGAGAAGGCAATGTGGCCGGGCCTGGATTTTGTTATCCAGGAAAGCTTGAACCCGGCCCCGCCTCCTCGATGCGCCGCCAGAGGGATCCGCATTGGCGACGCCCCCCCATCAGCGCAGGCGCCGCCGCCACCACCAGCGCCGACATCCTCTATGATGTCGCCGCCGCCACCTCCACCTGTGAGGATGGCGCCGCCATCGCCATCCTCTTTCATGCCGCCGCCACCACCTCCGCCGCTACCTCCGGCGGACCATAAGCCGCCCCCACCTGCGCCATGGGATTGGTGGGCGCCGGAATTTCGGCCGCCCTACCCACCGCCGCCGCCGCCACCCTACGGTCCCCGGGTGGACTCGCCGCCGCGCCACCATCTGCCGGAGGAGGAGCCGTGACGCGAGGGCTACCAGTGGGAGGGCGTGAACACGTTTTACGTGTACGCCACAATGCCGACCGGCGCGGTGCCCATGGACGCCACCGACGAGGAGGAGGCGCGCATTCTGGAGGAGGGCTACACGTGCCATCTCGCGGCCGAGCGCGCCGAGGCGGACCGCATCATGAACGCGGAGTACGCCGCCTCGCGCAGTGCCGCCGTCGTCGACCCGCCACCGCCGCCACGCCGCGACAGAGAGTCCCCGCGGGAGGAGAAGGCGCGGCGGCAGGCTGAGCGCGCGGCCATGGAGGAGCGCTGGCGGCGCGAATACCCCTGGGCGCCGGTGCCGCCGACCGTCGTCGAGCTGTCGAGCGACGAGGAAGACGGCGCGTAGGCGGCGACGACGGCGCGCAGAGCGGTGAGGGCGGCGGCAATGGCGCGTTTTTTTTAAGTTTTTTAAATTAATGTTTTATTAGTTGTAATGAACGGTTAAGTTAGTAAAATTTCAGTGTTTAATTAGTTAAATTTCAATTTATATTTTGCGTTTGCGTCGGTGTGTTGGACGACCGCGTAAAACGGCAAAAAAAATGGACGCGCTGAGCGGACGCGCCCGCGCAAACCGGACAAACGGACGTCGACGCGTTGGAGTTGCCCTTAGCGCGTCAAGTTAGAGTGCATGACACCTTCTTTGTGGCGTCAGATAACATGGCGCTCAGGCCAAGATGTCCTACTATCTAGCACGACGAGCTTTAGCCCTGAACATCATGCAAAAAAATCATTTTACGAATTATTTTTAGATTCATTTTATTTTAAGTTGAAGTTCTAAAACTGATCAAATTTATCGCATTTTCCTCCGAGGGAGCTACGATCGGGGGGCACACATTTCTGATCGAGGGGGTTCGCTGACAGGGGTGTCCACCACATCAACTGAAATTCTGGTGGCCTCCGTGACGCGTCGCATGGTCGCATCGTTACCTGTCCCCGAGGCCGTAGGCCGAGTCTTTTTAGGTGCGTGCGTACGAGTACCACTGTACATAGGTTAGGCCGCGACCTGTGTGCTGTGCAGCTGTGCCCTCCTCTCCTCTCCTCTGTCGCTCTGTTTGAGATGCTGTGGGAGCCTGACGAAAGGTCTTGTACCTCTGAGGGGTCCGGGACGTGACGGGGCAGTGGCCGTGCCAGCCTAAAGCGCACAAGTTCCGCAGGCCTATCGCAGTATTTTTTCAGCCTGACGTGAGGGGTGGCGTGAGCGTAGGAAAGGCTAGGCAAGGGCAAGGCAGGACTTTCTCAAAAAAAAAAAAAAAAGGGCAAGGCAGGACGGTCACGGGTCACGTGCCCGGATCGAGCCGCCGGATTCGTGCTTGCGCTTGCTCTGCGTGCGGGTCCCGAGACGGGTTCCCCAATACACTCGGGCAGAAACTTTTGCGTTGAATTGTTATTTTTTCTTGAGGTTTTTCTTTTCAGACAATTTTTTCTTGAGGTAATTGACTAGTTGTGTTAAAGAAAACACAGTTACGTTAAAAAAAAAACACAGTTTGTCCTTTTTTAGAAACATTTGTCAATTCTGTTTTTTATTACTTAAAAACACAGTCAATTCTGTTGAACTTACTGAGAGTGTCGAGTATTTGGGCCATCGTGAGTAAATGACCTACTTGGCCCAAGATGCTACCACAAAAACTACGCCTCGTTTTTCGTTTCTTCAGGTTATGCCTTTTGTTGTCTTATTAGGACACTCTATAACTTAGCGCTGTACTATATCATAGGAGAAAATTTGATGTGACATTATATTCAACATGGATAGAGAGAACAATTAAATTTTAGTTTAGGCACAGATTTTAGCATCATACTCAAGACATCCTATAATTATTTCGCAATGAGACTGCTAACCCTTATTCTATAGTTCAATGACCCCAGATATAACTTAAGATACAGTGCACTGAGACTGCAAAATAAATATCACGGATTTAGTACAAAATTGTTGTTACGAAGACTCATCGGCTATGCGCTTTATCCTTATCCTAGTACTTCCTCCGTCTCAAAATAAATATCACGGATTTAGTACAAAGTTGTACTAAGTTAGTGACATTAATTTTGGGACGGAGGAAGTATTATTGATGAGGTGATCGGTTATATCAATTTATCACTCGACCCAACATGTGCAATGTTCATTTTAGAGCATTTCTAACGTTGATCCCTAAAGGAGACACCGTATCCCACCGCACACAAGGGGACCAGTGCCCAAAAGTCGATCCTAGAATATTTTTAAATTCGACAACACTTCAAATTAACCACAATTCAATAATTAAAATAGTACAAAATTAAAAAATCCTTCAAGTTACGTTTAGTTATTTTTTTGAGTCGTTCATGAGTTGTACGATGTTGAATTTATAGATTCATTTGGATAAAATTCTCAAATATGATCAAATTATGATGGGGAAGTTGAATATGATCACCCATGTTTTTAAAGTCCAAATTTTCGTCCGATACTATATGGAACGCACGCGGAACAAGCTCGTACGTGGTCTGTGTTCGGGTTTGCACTTTGCACCGGGGCTGGATTAGACTGTATTCTCTTTGTTTAGAAAGCAAGCTGCCTTAGAGCAATTCTAACAAGTCGACGCAAAAGGACGTTGTATCTATAATATTTAAATAGTCCATCCCCGCTAACCTATTTATCTTGACATGCAAGCTATCCACATCATCAAATAGGTCCACAATATTAAAACTCTTTCACTAACTCTTCATGCACATGCTCCCATTAACTTTGCATGTGAATGCATCCTATCACAAATAAATAAAAACTTTTTTATGCACTCAACCTCACAATGTATAAGATTTTTTTATAAAATATGGAATTATGAGTTACGTCTGCATTTTAATTTTCTATGTGACATTATTTTTATAAATATACATCCATAGCGGAAAGTGCAAATGGAGCACGCGGGCATATGCACCCACTAATTCAAAAAAATAAAAAAAATACAAACCAATTAAAAAAAGCCAAATTTTTGTGGAACGCAACATGCTCATGCATGTGTCATCAGTGCAAAATTTCAGGGTATTTGTGTCGGCGATATAATCCTGACAATAAATATAGGGGTATGAAAGGAGCTAAATGAATCTGTACGTAGAGTGGTTGACGCAGGGAAAATTATACAGGTTAGGCCTCTCCTTAGAGATAAAAACCTTAGTCCTGTCCCAGGCTGACTGGGGTGTTCTTGCTCAAGAGTCTGAGGATTAGAGTTGCGCGTGCCCAAACCGAAGGAGGGGGAAGGCTTATATAGAGTGCGCCCCTGCCCCTTAATGCCTTGGTCTTAAATGGGTCTTGATTACAGGATTAAATGCGTACTAAATACAGAAAACGGTCTGCCCATTAATACTAATAAAGGAGGAGAAACGCCCGCGGTCTTGAATGCTTCCTGTCCGTTGTGTTCCTGTCATCCGAGTAAGGAAAGGCTCGTCGATCTCTTCCGAGTGCCGATCTACTCGGATCTTGCTGGACTTCCGAGTAACTGCGTACTCGGAAGTGGTTTCTGATCTCCGAGTAACCTGTTACTCGGAGATCGTTGATGCTCCAAGTTTTTACTGATCTTATTTTGTTGGGTGTGTTTGGGAAACCAAGGGTTTAAGGATATCCCTTGTTTCCCTTGCCTAGGGGTATGCCTTTAGTATTACCACGACAGTAGCCCCCAAGCGCTTTCGGGTGCTCGTAATTGAGGCGGCTGACATTTGTCAGATTTTCTGGGGTACGCGAAGATTAAACTCAGTAAGAGGCCCGGAAGGGCTTTATTGATGTTTGAAATTTTCCCTCGAGTATGAGTTGGGCAGGTTTAGCGGAAAAAATTGGCGACACTCAAACGTCTCTCGGAAGAGGTGGACCGAGGCCTCGGAAGGCGTGTCTCGGAGTAAAAGGCCTTAAACTCCATATGAACCAAATTTGTAAAGTTCAATGTCCTAGGACATCGTAACGAGTCCTAGGCCATGCCACGTGAGACATTAGTCCTTTACCCCCTGCGCCGGGTCTTACTGGTGACCTGGCATTCTACGTCAGAGACGGGCCACCAGCGAGTTGATTACTCGTATTTTTGCCCGAGTAGTTGGGTGCAAGATTTTCGTTTCCGAGTGGTTCTCTTCGTTGTATTTCCGAGTGACAACTTACTCGGTCGCCGCGGGGGCTCAGTGAATTCTTCCAAGTGATGACATACTCGGAGAGTTTGGTCGGTGTATGTTATGCTTCGTATCTTTCGAGTAGTTGAGGTGGTTTCGAGCTTCGAATCAAAATCAAATTCGGTCTTTAAGAAAGGATCTTGCCTTGTTAGAGAATCTTCTTGCCCAGGCAAGTGGGCGCACTGTTTGGGCCTGTCTCCTCGATTCCCGCGGCGGTCTTATACGATAATAATTAACTGCTCGTGGGAAAGTGGGAGGAATTATGGGGAAGTGGAGCGGTTTTATGGGGAGGGCAACTGGCAGGCCCATGATGGGGTGCGGATCTGACGCGTGGCGGTTGCCCCCTCGAGGTATAAAACCGCCCCTTCCCTTCGGTTTGGGGCAGATCTTCTCATTCCCCCCTCACGCAGCTGCTCCCGCTTCTCTCTCTTGCTCCGCCTCTTTCTTGCTCACTCGAGTTCGCTGCCGGGGGAACTTCGCCGACCACCTGTACCTCATCCTGGGAGGCCGTCACTCGCACTGCCCTTCCTCCTCCACCGAGACCATGTCTGCAGGGGAATGGCTTCCGTCAATCGTGACGGAGGACATGTTGCTGGGGTACCAGGATGCTGGCCTGATTCCACACGAAGGTTGTCGCCTTCCCGCGGCTGGGGAAGACGAGCCTGCTCCACGGGACGGTGATAGGGTCCTCTTACTTTCACACGTGGACCGTGGTTTTTCTCTTCCCCCACATACCTTCTTCTTGGCTTTATTGGCTTTTACGGGTGCTCAGCTTCATCATATCGTCCCCAACGTTGTTACTCTTCTCTCTAGCTTCTTCACCCTCTGTGAGGGGTTCCTAGGCATAGAGCCTCACTGGCACCTTTTCCGTAGCATATACGCCATTAAGCCTCAAAAGGCGAAGAAGTCTGGGGAGGGTGGTGGCGTGGAGTACAATCACCTATGCGGCTGCTTGTTCTTGGCTAAGAAACAAGGGGTGCAGTATTTTCCCTCTAGTGTGCCAGATTATGTCAAGAATTGGCAGAACAGTTGGTTTTATTGCAAGGTGGCCGAGGGGCCGGGGGTGCGCACCTTACCTCCTTACTCGGATGTTAGGCTAACTTCTTCCCAGGGCTGTAATCCCCGACTCACCAATGCTGATAAGGAGAAGGTGCTCCCCTTGATGCGTGAGGTCATCAGGCTGAAGAAAAATGGTTTAGACGCCATGGATCTGATAGCCACCTTTGTGGTTCGGAAGATTCAGCCTCTTCAGGCCAGGGCTCGGGGAATGTGGACATATTCCGGGTTGCAGGTCGACACCCGATATAGCAACACCGAGATGCCTCTGGACGAATTTGAGCTCCAGATGAAAATAATAACGAGCGTGACCCACGGTCTTCAGACGACTGGCCGAGTGAGACCTCTCAGCATCGAGAATCCTCCCACCTTGGTATGCCAACTTGTGCCATATGTGTCTTGAATGTGTATCACTTGTTGGTTCTAACTCGGTGTTCCTCATTCTTTGCTAGGATTTTTCGCAGTTCCGTTCTCCTATTCCTCTGGCTCCGCAACATCCTGCCGAGGAGGATGAAGATAGCACTGCTGGTGCAGGGGTCGGAGTTGAGGCGGGGGAGGAGCTGGAGTCCGAGGTGGCTCAGGTTCAGGCGGCGTCCGAGCAACGCTCCAAGAACAACCAGGACCGCGAGTCGGCGCGGGAAGGGCTTACTCGGACCCGTAAAAGGGCTCACACTCCGAGTGGCGAAGAGGGCAGCGGGAAACTTCCGCCCTTGAGCCTCAGTTCTGGGAAGGTTGGACCTATGAAGAAGAAGAAGCTTGTTACGCTTGGGGGCCGAGAGGCTAACCCCTCGGGGGGTGCTGTTGTTGAGAAGGCTGATGTCTACGCACGCTTCTATTCTTCTAGACTATGTTGGGCCTCCAAGCGCAGAGGTTTGTAGGACAACAACAATTTCCCTCAAGTGGATGACCTAAGGTTTATCGAACTCAGGGAAGTAGAGGTTGAAGATGGTCTCTCTCAAGCAACCCTGCAATTAAGATACAAGAAGTCTCTTGTGTCCCCAACACACCTAATACAACTAGGAGTTGTATAGGTGCACTAGTTCGGCAAAGAGATGGTAAAATATGGGTGATAGGTATGATAAAACGAAGTAATATAAATCTATAATAAAAAGTGCAGCAAAGAAACAAGTAACAAAAGTGAGTGCAAACGGTGTAACAATGATGGAAACAAGGCCTAGGCTTCATACTTTCACTAGTGGCAACTCCCAACAACATTAACATAGTCTAATCACATGATATTTCCCATAAAACATGCAATGGGGACGTACTCGGAGGTCATTCCTTTGTGGTCAAGAGAGGACGAGAATTGTGTAGGGCTACAAAAGCACACCTCAGAGTTCGTAGTTCTCAATCTATGGATTTCCCAATGTCACCGCGGCAATCCAAAGAGAGTACCACAATCACCACAACATATCTAAAGGATAGTCAAATACAAGCACCAAAAGACTCTCAATCTTCAATCCACACACAAAAGAGGAAATTACTCATGATAATATTCTTCTAACCCATGTCCAATAGACCGCTGTCACCTTGGTCTCGGAGATTATACTAGATAAGATCAATTGAGTACATCAATCCAATACATAGAGGAAGGTGAAATATCATGGGATCAACCTAGATTAACATAGCCTATGATCACAACAAAGATCACATCATGGGAGAGAGAGAAACCACATAGATCAAGATATAAGCCTTAGCCCCGAGGGGAACTACTCACACATGGACATGGTGAGAGAGAGAGAGAGTTGTTGATGGAGAGGTGCATCCCGGAGAAGATGAAGGAGATGGCGGCGGCGACGGCCACGGCCACGGCCACGGCGGTGGCCACGACCCTTGGGGGCAGCGGCCCTTGGCCCCTTCTTCTTCCTTGGATATTGTGCTGCTGTGGAGATTGATCTCCCCCTCAAGACGGCTGCCAAGGGGGAGGAATTTTCGTGGTGCCCTTTGACCTAGGTTTCCTCTCTTTATATAGACTCTCGGATTCCCGTCATCCAGATTACGTCTTCTGTATTTCGGGGTTTCTGGAAGCATCCGAACTCCGATTGGGCCGAATTTTATGTCTAAATCCATCGAAAAAATGCCTTACAACTTTGTAGTTTTAAGTTATTCCGTTTGAGGTCGTCTTCTAGCGTTTCCGAGGCGATCTTTAAAAACTGTCTGGTGGGGACAGATTTCGAGAAAGTTAGAGTCCAACTCCTACAAGGCTCCTTTTTGAGATTTTTCCTTTATCCAAGTAATTCCTACACATAAAGTACAAAAAACAAGAACTTGTGCACTCTTGCAACCATTAATAGGTTAGTTCCAAAATATATTATAAAAGGATATGAAAGTGTATCAAAAGCATAGCAATATCACACAAAACATGCATGGAGCAAGCAGAAATTATAGATACGTTTGGGACGTATCAACATCCCCAAGCTTAATTCCTGCTCGTTCTCGAGTAGGTAAATGATAACAAGCATAATTTCTGTGTTGACATGCCACACAAACATATAAGGACTTTTAAGTAAAGCAATCAAAGCATGCAATTCAATTCGAGTCTTAACAAGCAAGAGTCTATATTAGCATTGACACAAGCAACAAAAGAACAAAGGGTGCTAGAGCTCTCGCTGTTCGTGATTCGAATGTCTCCAAATGGTGTTTGCGTGCAAGAAATGGGATAGGGAATACGAGATGAAAAAGTATTTTTGTTGAGAACTCAATCTACTAAAGTTTCACACTTGGTCTTCTTTGGAATCTTATCTTGACTCGTTCCCAGACCACTAGCCAGGTACAAATCAATTTGATCCACTCCTTTTCGACATTTTGAGCACTCATGCAATGGATGAGCGTAAGCAAGAAAGTTGACACTTGGGATGGCAAAGAGAGAATAGTGTGGAGGAGGAAGAAAAAAAGGTGTGAAAGGCTCACATCAATGAGGACAATCATAGGCGAGAGAAAGCCAAATGATAGATATGATGTGAGGAGTAGGGATTGCCATGCAACGGATGCACGTGTGAGCTAAAAGCTCTCCAAGGGAACTAGTGGGGGTGCATCTAACTTGCTTGCTCATGAAGACCTAGAGCTCTTTTGAGGAGGCTCATCATTGAATATACAAGCCAAGTTCTATAGTGTGAAGGTTCCCCACATAGCTATATGCATGATGATAATCTTTATGAAGTACAAGATATAAGATGGAGTATGAGTATGGATCTCTCAAAAGGAATAGTAGTGTGGCCCCCTTCTCTCTTTTTTTTCTATTTTTTTGGTGGCCTCAATGGCTCTTTATATTTCTCTCATTTGTCCTCTTTGGGATCTTTTCCTCACTTTAGGGGCAACACTCTATATATTACAAGAAGTATAGAAGATCTTTCACACTTTACAAGGTAATCAAATCATAAAGAAGATGTAGCTATCATGATGTATGCAATGTATGTCGCTGCCAGTGTAGCAGGAACATGTATGACATGAAGATCAAGTCATGAAGAGGTGGATGTTGCATGGCAATATATCTCGGAAAGGCTATGGAAATGCCTTGATAGGTAGGTATGGTGGCTGTTTTGAGGAAAGATATAGGGAGGTTTATGATGACAGAGCGTATCATGCCAAGGGTTTGGATGCACCGGCGAAGGTGGACGCCAACTCTCGGAGTGAGAAGAAAGCAATGCACGACACAGGAGAGGCTAGCAAATATGAGGAGGTGGAAGTGTCAACTTTCAATACTTACATTAGTCCGAAGAACTCATGCACTTATTATCGGTAACTCTCAATCTAGTAAGGAGGTTCACAAAGATACTATTACCCCAAGGAGGAGTGTATGGGGGTTTGGTTATCCTTGCGCATCCTCGACTCATGGTACGTGAGTGTACTCTAATATCCGACCCCTGAGAAGAGTAGTGATCCATCTAGTAGCTAGAGTTCTCAACTAGTTTTGTAGGTTTTGAAATTAAACACGGATTGCCCAAAATACGACACCTATCACTAATAGGCTAGATCTCTTGACACCAAAAGTTCAAATACTACTCACATCAATGCCTCAAAACTATTTTAAGTTACTACTGAAATTAAATAGCAACCTTAATTATCTATTTTCAAGACAAGACACAACTCAGTGCAACAACCAACTCTCTTAACAAGATAAACATGAAAACTAAAGAGAGTTCCAGCAACAAACTAAACAAAAGCCAAGGCTCTTGCTAAAGACAAACTAAAACTAAAACTAAACATGGCAGTAGCTATGAAAAGGTAAAGAACACACAACAGAGAAAGATAGGCATGAAAAATTCTATGATGTGTTCTAGATTTTGAAAGTGGAGTGTGTTTCTCTCCCACACAAAGTAAGACGGGATCTAACTTGTTATGAACAGCAAGCAAAGCTAAAGAAAACTAAAAATAAAACCTAAGAGCGAGACGCTCCAAGCATAGCACATAACGCATGAAGTGATAAAAATATAGTGAGACGAAGGACGAACTGATGATTGTTGATGGAGAAGGAGTTGCACGTGGGCATCCCCAAGCTTAGACGCTTGAGTCTCCTTGAATATTTATTGGGTATGCATGGGGGCATCCCCAAGCTTGAGCGCTTGACACTCCTGGATCTTCTTTCATCATCCTCCATCGCACACTTGAAAACTCCCTTCATACATAACTCATCATAAGCTGATTAGAGAGGTTAGTACCCTTAATAAATAATTTTTCCCTACTGGATATAAGGATATTATTTAATAGCTACTGTTACTCAAGATTACCAAAAGGTTTTTGCAAAGAAAAAAGCAAGCTTAAGGTTTGCAAAAGTTAGGAGAGACAAAACGTGACAGAATCTGTGAAAAACAGAACAGCAGGTAGTAAAGAATTTTTTAGGGGTACTTCTGCAACTCAAATAAAAAAACTCAGAACATACAAAAGTTCCGTGATTGTATAGAGCACTCTGTGTAAAAAATTCAGCTAAAAAAGATGAACTGGGATTTTTCTATGATTTTTCCCGTCACGAGGACAGAATCTGTTTTCTGGACAGCATGTCACAACTTTCACTTCCCTTGTCATATGAGGCTATAACTTGGCACAAAGCTTGAAAATAAAGATACAATGATGTTGCTACAGTAGTAACAATCATCAAGACCACTAAAAACAGAAAGTAAAAACTCAAAATAAAGATAACAAGGGTTGTCTCCCTAGAGCTCTTTCTTTATAGCCATAAAGATAGGCTTAAGATTTTAATGATGCTCTCGTAGGAATAAGAGTTGAAGAACAAAATAGAACATGAAGAAGCAAATACCAAAAACATTTAAGCCTAACATGCTTCCTATGCAAAGGGATCTTGTAGAGAAATAACTCATGGGAGCATAAAGATATTAGCATAGGAAGCCAAAATAAGTGCAACTTCAAAACCTTCAACATAAAGAGAGGGAACTTGATATTATTGAAATATCTATAAGCATATGTTCCCCTCTCATAATAATTTTCAGTGGGATCATGAATAAACTCAACAATATAAGTATCACATAAAAAATTCTTATCATGATCCACAAGCATAGAAAATTTATTACTCTCCACATAAGCAAAATCCTTCTCATAAGTAATAGTGGGAGCAAACTCAAGAAAATAGTTATCACATGAATCTTTCTTATCATGATACACTTCCAAACATTTATTCTTTATAGCATAAGTGCCATCACAATAATCATCATAGATAGGAGGCAAAGTATCATCAAAACTTGGGGGGCTAAAAAGATCATCTTCATAAAACGTAGCATCCCCAAGCTTATAGCTTTGCATATCATTAGCATCAAAAGTATTCAAAGAAGACATGCAAATAACATTACTACTATCATGAGTGTTGTGCAAATAGTAAAGCTCCATAGGATTTTTGATTTTTCTCTTCAAACACTTCATGTCCCAACTCAAGGTAGAGCTCATAAAGCTCTCTCATAATATTTTTGTTGTTTTCCATAAGCCTAACTAGTGAAAATAAAAACAAGAAACAAAAAGATTTAATTGCAAGATCTAAAGATATACCTTCAAGCACTCACCTCCCCGGCAACGGCGCCAGAAATAGCTTGATGTCTACGCACGCTTCTATTCTTGTAGACTATGTTGGGCCTCCAAGCGCAGAGGTTTGTAGGACAGCAGCAATTTCCCTCAAGTGGATGACCTAAGGTTTATCGAACTCAGGGAAGTAGAGGTTGAAGATGGTCTCTCTCAAGCAACCCTGCAATTAAGATACAAGAAGTCTCTTGTGTCCCCAACACACTTAATACAACTAGGAGTTGTATAGGTGCACTAGTTCGGCGAAGAGATGGTAAAATATGGGTGATAGGTGTGATAAAACGAAGTAATATAAATCTGTAATAAAAAGTGCAGCAAAGAAACAAGTAACAAAAGTGAGTGCAAACGGTGTAACAATGATGGAAACAAGGCCTAGGCTTCATACTTTCACTAGTGGCAACTCCCAACAACATTAACATAGTCTAATCACATGATATTTCTCATAAAACATGCAATGGGGACGTACTTGGAGGTCATTCCTTTGTGGTCAAGAGAGGACGAGAATTGTGTAGGGCTACATAAGCACACCTCAGAGTTTGTAGTTCTCAATCTATGGATTTCCCAATGTCACCGCGGCAATCCAAAGAGAGTACCACAATCACCACAACATATCTAAAGGATAGTCAAAGACAAGCATCAAAAGACTCTCAATCTTCAATGCACACACAAAAGAGGAAACTACTCATGATAATATTCTTCTAACCCATGTCCAATAGACCGCTGTCACCTTGGTCTCGGAGATTATACTAGATAAGATCAATTGAGTACATCAATCCAATACATAGAGGAAGGGGAAATATCATGGGATCATCCTAGATTAACATAGCCTATGATCACAACAAAGATCACATCATGGGAGAGAGAGAAACCACATAGATCAAGATATAAGCCTTAGCCCCGAGGGGAACTACTCACACATGGACATGGTGAGAGAGAGAGAGTTGTTGATGGAGAGGTGCAGTCCGGAGAAGATGAAGGAGATGACGGCGGCGACGGCCACGGCCACGGCCATGGCGGTGGCCACGGCCCTTGGGGGCAGCGACCCTTGGCCCATTTTCTTCCTTGGAGATGGTGCTGCTGTGGAGATTGATCTCCCCCTCAAGACGGCTGCCAAGGGGGAGGAATTTTCGTGGTGCTCTTTGACCTAGGTTTCCTCTCTTTATATAGACTCTCGGATTCCCGTCATCCAGATTACGTCTTCTGTATTTCGGAGTTTCTGGAAGCATCCGAACTCCGATTGGGCCGAATTTTATGTCTATATCCACCAGAAAAAAATTCCTTACAACTTTTTAGTTTTAATTTGTTCCGTTTGAGGTCGTCTTCTAGCGTTTCCGAGGCGATCTTTAAAACCTGTCTGGTGGGGACAGATTTCGAGAAAGTTAGAGTCCAACTCCTACAAGGCTCCTTTTTGTGATTTTTCATTTATCCAATCCTACACATAAAGTACAAAAACAAGAACTTGTGCACTCTTGCAACCATTAATAGGTTAGTTCCAAAATATGTTATAAAAAGATATGAAAGTGTATCAAAAGCATAGCAATATCACACAAAACATGTATGGAGCAAGCAGAAATTATAGATACGTTTGGGACGTATCAAAGGCCAAGGGGGTTGGAGCTGTTCCGACCAAGGTTGCTCCCCCGAGGCGTAGTTTGAAGACCGCCCATAAGTAATGTTGTTGGTTTTCTTATGATTTAACGCTGTATTGGCTTCCCGGGCCAGTTCTCAGCTGTTTTATTTTGCAGTGTTCGTCCGAGTGGTTCTGAGTCGCTGCATGGGATCGAGGATCCAGGGGTTGAAGCTTTGGAGGATGTCAGTACTTGCGAGGTGACTGACTTTCCTGTTTTGGACACTATTCCAGAAGACGCTGCGGCCGTTGGTGAGAATTCTTCGCTGTTTCTGTTGAGGCTTCTACCACTGTCGTCTTCCCGCTTCTAATTGTTTGTTGTATCTGCCATAGACATGGATGTTGACTCTACTGCTGACACAACTCGGATTGCTACCGAGCCAGCCGCCGCTGGGGTCACTTTTCCTGAGGTGATTGTTACTGAGGGGACGGTGTCCTCTGGGTCTGGTCCCCGAGCTGTCACACCTGACGCTCCTGCTAGGGAGGCTGTTAAGGAGATTCTTGTCGGCCCGACGGCTGCTCAAGGGGATGGACCTGCTGTCTTAGTAACCATTCCGGTCGGTGCCCCAGTGGAGAGTGCTGTTGTTGGTGGTTTGAAGGAGTCTTTGGTTAGGGCGACTCAATTTGAGCTGCGGTTGCGTGAGCTAGCGTCCGAGGCCGAGTTGGTGAAGTCTAACATGCACGTAAGTACTTACGTAAGTTTTTCTACTCAGTGGGTGTCGGAATGACCTTTGGGCGTTTTTGTTAGGGCTCGCAGCAGAAAACACAAATTTTTCTAACTAGCATTCCCATAACCCAAGATCTAGCTAGCCGTATTACCGTAACGGAAAGGAGTGCGGAAATAACATACCTCGGGGTGTAGTCCGTTGCGCGGGAAACGTTCCCGCAAACGTGGTTGATGTAGCCGATCAAGTTTCACAGCCCCCTGGTTGTGTTGAGCACCCGAATGGGTGTAGTGCCACACGTGTAGCACCTCGTAGTACTCGCACACGTACGAGACTCGATGACAACCTCCGTTCTCCGATCCAGCGAAGGTGGCAGAAGCAGACCTCCGGACGGAGCTTCGGCAGCACGACGGCCTCCGATTCTAGCAGAGAAGCCTCAATTCCACTATAGTCTCACACTAGGGAGCCCACCGTGAAAGAGACAAGGGAGGGGAGAAGACCGGAGAAAACCGATCTCAATTCGGAGTAAATACTAATTTAATCCGATTTATTGTGTATTTGGCTTAATTAAATATGTGCACCATGGCCCTCTTTATATAGGGGTAGGGGAGGGAGTCAACCCCCTCCCTTAGCAATGTGGGACTATCCCACATGCTAGGGGGGGGGGGGCGCCGGCCAAGGGGGGAGAGGGGGCGCCACCCTCATGGGCCCTCGGGCCCATGGCGCCTCCCCCCACTCCCTTTTTTTTCTTTTTCTTTTTCACTTTTATTTCTTCCCCTAATGGGCCTTTTTCTCCACTAAGGCCCATTGCACATATTAATTAGAAATAAAATGATTTTAATTATTAATTCAATTAATTAATAACTAAAACATAATATTCCATCTCCCGGTGCTCCGGAACACCTTCCGGTTCACTCCGAACTTGTTCGGTTCAACACGGTACTTCTCCGATGTTGTTTCCTTTATTCTCTGGTTACTCCGATGGTTCCGAAAAGGTCTCCGATTTCATCGAGCCCTTAAGTGTGTTACCCTACGGTCCGAGAACACTCCACTCATGACCGAGATGAGCCTACGGTCAATGATCATCAGCGGGACCTGGATGCCCATAATGACCCCTATGCATTCCGGATATCAAACACCGATTGGACCTTACGCCGTATAGCATTCCCTTTGTCAGCGATACTGGATTGTTCCGAGATTCGATCAATGACATCCTATGTCTGGTTCAACCTCGTTCTGAACTAATCCTCATTCACTCGTTCCCGTGATATTCATCCCCGTGACCTAATCACACGCTGCAGCTTTATGGATGGAATCTCACCGAGTGGGCCCCGAGTATCTATCCATTATATGGATTGAAAAATCCCGCTCTTGTAACAATACTCCTCAACATATCTCCACGGAATACCCAAGATACAACCGTTATGACCCGCATATTTCAGTCAGGTGGTGGGATGTAGGTCAAAGCATCCGGGAAGATAGCAATTATGCACGTACTCACGGTCAAAGGAACGGTCTACCACGTTCTGTAATTACAACACTGAACCTTCACAAGATTTGATCATGCTGTAATGCTTACTTTGGGTAATGTTCATCACATCACTTAACCCGTGAGGTGACCTCATAGTCAAGAGACTTAATTGTCCATGATCGCGAAACCACGACCATCATGTTGACCATGAACTAGTTATCGATGTAGAGGCTAACTAGGAACTCTGGGGGTTTCTATACCACACCTGCATCATTGTTTCACTGACACAGTTCTAGCACGGTATGAAACTGGTTATGAACTTGCTTAGATATATTGGAATAATCATATATTATTTGCCTCTAGAGCATATATCCAACAGTTTTGTTGTTATTCTGCGGTTTTGAAATCTTCGCTGGGGAAACTTCTTAGTGCACCCAGTGGGTGTAGCCCCCAAGGCTCCGAGTAACTTTGCGAAGTTATTCGGAGTCTTTTGATAGGAGGTTTTTATTTCAGTGAACTTCCAGTGGGAGCACTTATTAGTGCACCCGCTGGGTGTAGCCCCCAAGGCTCCGAGTAAGTTTGTGAAGTTGTTCGGAGTCTTTTGATAGGAGGTTTTTATTTCAGTGAACTTCCAGTGGGAGCACTTCTCAGTGCACCCACTGGGTGTAGCCCCCAAGGCTCCGAGTAACTTTGCGAAGTTATTCAGAGTCTTTTAATAGGAGGTATTTATTTCAGTGAACTTCCAGTGGGAGCACTTCTTAATGCACCCGCTGGGTGTAGCCCCCAAGGCTCCGAGTAACTTTGCGAAGTTGTTCGGAGTCTTTTGATAGGAGGTTTTTATTTCAGTGAACTTCCAGTGGGAGCACTTCTCAGTGCATCCACTGGGTGTAGCCCCCAAGGATCCGAGTAACTTTGCGAAGTTATTCAGAGTCTTTTAATAGGAGGTATTTATTTCAGTGAACTTCCAATGCGAGCACTTCTTAGTGCACCCACTGGGTGTATCCCCCAAGGCTTCGAGTAACTTTGCGAAGTTATTCGTAGTCTTTTGATAGGAGGTATTTATTTCAGCATGGTATTCCTTTCGTCTTCATAGGAGGCATGCAAGCTTGGATCGGCCTTCGTGAAGTTGCAGGAGGAGAACACTGCTGCCAAGAGTACGTACGAGGCGCTGCGTGAAGAGCACAACAAACTGAAGAAGCAGCATGCTGAAGACAATGGTAAGGACCCTTGCGTTCCTGTATTGGTGTATGTCATCGTCCTATTTATCCGTTTTGACCTCTGTTTGCAGAAGCGGCGAAGAAAGCTTTTGATGCCAAGGTTAAAGAGAACGATGACTTCGTTGCAAAGATGAAGAAGGATATAGACCAAGTTGAAAGGCGGGCCAAGGAGAAGAAGGCTCTGGAAACAAGTTTGTACCATTACAAACAGGCGGTGAAGGAGAACGAAGCCTGTATCACGAAACTGGAATCTGACTTGGAGAAATTATCCGAGCTGCGTGCCGAGGATGAGAAGAAACATCAAGCCGAGTTGGAAACAACTCGGAAGGCGGTGAAGGAAGCTGAGGAATATTGCATTGGGCGGTTTGCTGTTTTCAGTGAAACCTTGTCTGGTGAGTTTTGTGATCCGAGTTGTGATGGGAGAATGTTCCCAATTCTTTCGTTGTGTACTCATCTTCTCTATTGATGCATCATATGGGACGGACCTGGAGGCCGAGCAAGCGCGCATGGCTGAGTTTGCCGAGATGAAGGGATAATTATACGCCAGTAACGACGGAATTTGCTCTGGCCTGGGGTCTACTGACCATGAGGTGCGCTAAAGCGAAGAAATTTTCTGAAGAAGTCATGGGCGCTACCCTGGCGGTGAAGAGCAAGTTGTCGCCTGATGAGGGAAGCAGGGTGAAGCTGGACACCGTTGTGCCCGTCCTCCGTGAGGCCCCTCAGCAACTGGCGCGCTGGAAACATTCTCCGGCGCGGAGCGGTGCGAACTACGCACTGGCCCTGACAAAGGCGCATTTTCCGGAGCGGGTCCATAATCTTGAGCGGGTTGGCGGTGGTGATCCGAAAGAAGGTCAGAGCTGCACCTCCTTCCTTCCGCGTTATGCTGAAACTGCTAGCCGAATTTCCTTGATGCACGATCTGAACTTCTTTGTTGAGTCAACTGGCGTAACCAGTGAGTCTGACGAGGCGGGCGAGGAATGAGTGGAGTGTAGAAAAAAACACGGGTGTGAAATTTGCCTCGGGATGCCGAGTGGATCTGTAATAAGTTGCACTGTTTGGTTGTGTGATCCAAGGGCGGGGCACTCCTATGTTTGAGTGTTATTGATGAACTCGTATTCTGTTTCCTAGTGGGAAACGAATTTATCTGCCGATGCTCGGTTTTATCCTTTTATGAATTGTCTAAGTTCTCGTCCAAGCTGCGTACAGTTCGGTAGAAAACCTGATTTGGTAATTTTAAGTAGCCCCCAAGTCTTCTGAGACTTGGAGAGTGCTTAGAAGATTCTCTATTGATGATCTAAGATCCTCAATGCAGGTGATGTTGTGCTTCCCCAAGCCTCGTGGGTTTTGGCAAGAACTTAGAATAAGTTTTCTAAGTTCCTGTCCGAGCTGCGCGCAGCTCGGATGGAGAACCTGATTGGGGATTTTCGTCCGAGCTGGGCGCAGCTCGGGAGAAAATCCGATTTTATAGCTTTAAGCAGCCCCCAAGTCTCCTGAGACTTGAAAGTACTTAGAATTTTTTTCTATTGATGATTTTGTAGACAAGATCTTCAATGCAGATGATGTTGTGCTGCCCCAAGCCTGTTGGGCGTTGGTAAGCACTTATAATAAGTTTTCTAAGTTCTCGTCCGAGCTGCGCGCAGCTCGGATAGAAAACCTGATTGTGGATTTTCGTCCGAGCTGGGCGCAGCTCGGAAGGAAATTCGATTTGATAGCTTTAAGCAGCCCCCAAGTTTCCTGAGACTTGAAAGTACTTAGAAATTTTTTCTATTGATGATCTTGTAGACAAGATCTTCAATGCAGATGATGTTGTGCTGCCCCAAGCCTGTTGGGCGTTGGTGAGCACTTATAATAAGTTTTCTAAGTTCTCGTCCGAGCTGCGCGCAGCTCGGATGGAGAACCTGATTGGTAGTAATGGAAAACAGATTGAGCAAGGCACACTGTGTGTATGAAATAATATTTTATTTAGAGCTTACAAGCGTGCTCATGCATATAAACGGTGCAATAACTGGGCGTTCCATGCATGAGGCTCTTCTATCTTATTAGTTACATCGTACAGGTGATAGGCCCCATTGTGCAGTACTCTAGAGATGACATATGGGCCTTCCCATGGGGGAGCTAGTTTGTGGTCCGAAGTTTGCTTTATGCGAAGTACCATATCGCCCTCTTGAAATGAGCGAGCTCAGACATGGAGGTCGTGGTATCGGCGAAGGTCTTGCTGATAGAACGCCGAGCGGGTGAGGGCTAGGTTTCGCTCTTCTTACAAGAGATCAACACCATCTTGTCGTGCTGCTTCGGCCTCGGCTTCTGTGTACTGGCTTATGCGGGGGGCGTTGTGCTTAAGGTCACTCGGGAGAACTGCTTCTGAACCGTAAACGAGGAAGAAAGGGGTTGATCGAGTTGAGCGATAGGGAGTTGTCCGCAATCCCCACAAGACCGAAGGGAGTTCGTCGACCCAGGCACCCGCTGCTTCCTTCAGTTCTCGAAGTAGCCGAGGCTTGATTCCTTTGAGTATTAATCCGTTTGCTTGTTCGACCTGGCCGTTGGACTGTGGGTGTGCGACTGAGGCGAAGTTGACCTGAATACCATTGGTCCAACAGAATTTCTTGAATTCGGCCGAGTTGAAATTCGACCCATTGTCGGTGATGATGTCATGTGGAACACCAAACCGATGTATGATGCCTTGGATGAAGCTGACTGCTGTGGCGGAGTCTAGGGTTTTGATAGGCTTTGCTTCTATCCATTTTGTAAACTTGTCTACTGCGACCAAAATGTGGGTGAAACCATGCTTGCCCGTTCGGAGTGGTCCGATCATATCCAGTCCTCATACTATGAATGGCCAGGCTTGGGGGATTGTCTTCAGTTCGGAGGCTGGTTTGCGAGGCTGGTTGGTGTAAAACTGATAGCCTTCACAGTGGTCTACGATGTACCGAGCATCGTTGAGGGCTTCAGGCCAGAAGAAACCAGCTCGGAAAGCTTTTGCCACCAACGTCCGACTTGAGGCATGGTGGCCACAATCTCCCGCATGTATGTCTTGTAGGATGCAGCGACCTTCCTCCTCGGAGATGCATCGCTAGGGGACGTGAGTGATGCTATTTATGTATAAATCCCCATTGATCACTGAGTAAGACTTAGATTTGCGGACGATTTGCTTAGCTTCTATCTCATCATCAGGCAACTCTTGATTTTGCAGATAAGCAAGGATTTGAAGTGTCCACTCGGGGGGAATGACCTCCACATCAAACACCGTGTCAACTACTGCGGGTATATCTTCTTTGTTGGGGATGTTCTTTCCAGGCATCATATCTGGATCGGCTTCTAGGAATGGATCTTCCTTGACTGTTCGCGAGTGCAAGTGCTCCAAGTAAATCCTTGGCGGGATCTGACCCCTGGTGGAACCCAACTTGGCTAGGTCATCTGCTGCCTGATTTTTATCCCTTGGAATGTGATGGAGCTCCAGCCCATCAAATTTTTTCTCCAATTTTCTCACTTCTACACAGTAGTTTTTCATTGCTGGACTCCGGATGTCCCACTCTTTCATTACTTGGTTGATTACTAGGTCTGAATCTCCGAATATCATAAGTCTCCTGATTCCGAGTGAAATGGCCATTCGCATGCCGTACAAAAGAGCTTCATACTCGGCTTCGTTATTTGTTGCTGGGAAATGGATTTGGAGGACGTATCTCATCTCGTCCTTCCTTGGTGAAACCAGTACCACCCTTGCCCCTGCTCCATGCAGCATCTTGGACCCATCAAAGAACATCGTCCAATGCTCTGGTGTTGGTTGTGGGGGATGTTGGACCTATATCCACTCGGCCAGGAAGTCCACCAGTGCTTGCGATTTGATTGTTTTTTTGGCTTGGTAATTGAGGTCAAAGGGTAATAGGTCCAAACTCCATTTTTCTACTCTGCCTGTTGAGTATCTGTTGTTCATAATTTCTGCCAGGGGAGCTTCAGAGACCACTGTGATAGAATGATCCTGGAAATAATGTGCGAGCTTCTGTGATGCCAAGTAAATTCCCATTGCCAACTTCTGGTAGTGGGGATATCTCTGCTTGGATGGTGTGAGGACTTCGGAGATGAAGCACACCGGTCTTTGTACCTTTTGTGACTTTCCTTCTTCTTCTCTTTCCACCACTATAGCTACGCTGACCACTGGGCTTGTGGCTGCAATATATAACAAGAGCGGCTCTTTTTCTTGAGGTGCTGCCAGGACCGGCCGAGTTGACAGTTGCCTTTTGAGTTCTTCAAACGCCATTTGAGCTTCCTCCGTCCAGACGAAATTTGGTGATTTTTTCATCAGCTGGTAGAGAGGTAGGGCTTTCTCTCCCAGTCTGGAGATGGACCTACTGAGTGCTGCGAGACAACCTGTCAATTTTTGGACGTCTCGGAGCTGCTTGGGAGGCTTCATGTTTTGATTTGCCGCGATTTTTTCCGGGTTGGCTTCTATCCCCCGCTCGGAGACCATGAATCCGAGTAGCTTCCCCGCTGGCACACCAAAAACACATTTTTCAGGATTGAGCTTGATGCTTTAGGCTCGGAGGCTCTGAAAAGTTTCAGCTAAGTCGGCTAGCAAACTACTTCCTTTAACTGACTTGATCACGATGTCATCCACGTAGACCTCCACATTTCTGCCGATTTGCCAGATCAGGCAATTCTGCATCATGCGTTGGTACGTGGCGCCTGCGTTTCTGAGTCCGAATGGCATCGTGATGTAGCAAAAACATCCGAATGGGGTTATGAATGCTGTTTTAAGCTCATCCCGTTCATATAGTCGGATTTGATAGTAACCCGAGTATGCATCGAGGAAACATAATCTCTCGCAACCCGATGTGGAATCCACAATCTGTTCAATGCGAGGAAGAGGGAAATGGTCTTTTGGACAAACTTTATTGATATGACGGAAATCAACACAAGTTCTCCAAGATTTATCTTTCTTTGGAACCATTACAGGATTTGCTAACCACTCGGAGTGGAAGATTTCCCTAATGAATCCGGCTGCTAATAGTCTAGCTATCTCCTGTCCGATGGCCTTCCTTTTCTCGGAGGAAAACCTCCAGAGGGACTCTTTCACCGGTCTTGCTTTCGGATCCACGTGTAACTTGT
This sequence comes from Bromus sterilis, assembly GCA_950022295.1. Lineage (NCBI taxonomy): Eukaryota > Viridiplantae > Streptophyta > Magnoliopsida > Poales > Poaceae > Bromus > Bromus sterilis. The sequence goes on from OX465596.1 coordinate 17,589,632, forward strand.
GCTGGGCCAACTCCCTTGGGACTCCAGGCATATCGGTAGGCTTCCATGCGAAGATGTCCCAATTCTCACAGAGGAAGTTGACGAGCTCGAGATCCTATTGGGGATCCAAATCGGTTGCAATGTTGGTGTATTTGTCTTTATCTTTGGGATGTATCTGTACCCTCTTGGTCTCTCCGGCTGACTCGAATGAAGATGTCTTCTTTGGTTGCAGTAACTCAGATGAGTCAGCGGCTTTTTTGTACTCGGCCAGCTCGACCTCAGCCATTTGCTGGTCAGCTATCAAGGACCCCTTCTGCAGCAGTTCTTCGGCTTGCTTGTAGTCTCCCGAGACAGTGATCACGCCGTGCGGGCCAGGCATCTTTAGTTTCAGATAGACGTAACAGGGGATGGCCATGAATTTTGCATAGGCTGGTCTTCCGAGTAGGGCATGGTATGCACTCGGAAAATCCACCACTTCAAAGGTGATCTTTTCTTTCCAGAAATTACTCGGAGTACCAACGACCACATTGAGGGAGATCATTCCGAGTGAGTATGCCTTTTTCCCCGGGATTATCCCATGAAATTACAGATAGCTTTTACGGAGCTTGGACGTTGGAATGTTCATGCTCTTCAGAGTGCTTGCATATAAGATGTTAATTCCACTGCCACCATCCATCAAAACATTTCTGATCCTGAAGTTCCCATTCCCTGTTTCCACCAAAGGATCCACAATCAGAGCATGCCTTCCTGGGTGAGGGATGTGAGGAGGGTGATCCGACTGGTCGAAGGTGATTGGGACGTCAGCCCACTTCATATAACTCGGAACTGCCGGAGCTGCTGAGTTAACTTCTCTGAACCTTATCTTTTCTACCCTCTTCGACTCCCGCCCTGCGAAGATGACTAACACTCTGTCTTCTCTTGGGAATCCTTCGCTGTCCAGATCTGGGCTGGGCGCTTTCTTTTTTCCGGTATCCTTATCTTGCTGGGGACCTGTCCTTGCATTCTGGGCCGCTCTTTTGATCAGGCGACATTGCCGAGCTGTATGCTTTGGAATGACTAACTTTCCCTCGGCATCTCGGGTGGTGTGAAGAGGACAAGGTTGATCCATGACTTCATCAACATTGGACGGCTTTTTCTGCCGCGGCTGCCACTCCTTTCGTGCCTGGCCCTTGCCATGAATGCCTGAAGCATTTGTTGCGGCCACTAACTCTGCGTCCGTTGGGGCGTCCTCTGCCTTTTGCTTGTTGTTTCCTCCGGTCTTCTGCTTCGGGTTAGGCGCCGAGTTGTTGCCTCCTCTATGATGCTGGTTCTTCTGCCGAATCTCCTCTTCACCGTTGGCATATTTATTTGCTATCTCCATCAGTTTCCCCAGTGAGGTGACATGAGGTGACCTTGCCAACTTGAGACTCAGCTCTCTGTACTTGACGCCTTGCTTGAAGGCATGAATAGCCTGGAACTCGGAGACTCCTTCAACCGAGTTATGAAGTGTGATCCATCTCTGGATATAATCCCGAGTAGATTCAGTACTGCTTTGTACACACAATTGTAGCTCGGTTAGGCCACCGGGTCTCTTGTAAGTCCCTTCAAAGTTCTTGATGAACACTTTCTCGAGGTCTTCCCAAACCCAGATGCTGCTAGGGCGGAGTTGATTTAACCATGCCCGAGATGAGCCTTCTAGCATCAATGGCAGGTGCATCATAGCTATCTCGTCTCCTCACCCTCCGATTTGCACAGCTATTCTATAATCGTCTAACCATGTCTGAGGTTTAGCATGACCTCGGTATTTATCCACCCCTTGAGCTATCCTGAAGTGGGGCGGAATAGGGGTAGACCTAATCCTTTCGCTGAAGCAAACTGGCCCAGTGGCCATTGAGGGCCGAGCTTGGTCCTGGCGATGCGATCTAGCTCGGTCGACTCGACTTTGTACTAGGTGGCTTCGGGCGTCGTCTTCAATATCAAAATGACGGTCATCCCGGTGTCGAGGGAACTCCTCTCTTCGCGGTGCGGGCCGACCCGTCCCGCGAGCTTCTGCCCTCCTGTGATCTTCATGCCGATACTGTTCTTGGTAACGATCTCCTCGGGGCTCATCTCTGCGCCGAGGCGAATTTTTGTTGTTTCTCCTTTCTTCTCCATAGGGCGTGTGCACTGACAGTGACGTTCTGGCAGGGGGAACTTGGGAATGAATTCGCTGCTGTGATTGACTGACAGCAGCATTTTGATCCACTGCAGTTTGCAGCAAAAACGCCAGGTGCTGAATTTCCTCTACTGCCGATTGATACGTCCAAAATGTATCTATAATTTCTGCTTGCTCCATGCATGTTTTGTGTGATATTGCTATGATCTAGATACACTTTCATACACTTTTGTTCATATTTGGACTAACCTATTAACTCAGTGCACCACAGTGCCAGTTCCTGTTTTCTGCTGTTTTTCTATTTCAGTTTTCCCCCATATAAAAAGTGCTCCAAAAATTTGGGAAAAATCAGATAAAAAATCAGCGCAGAAGAACCTTCCAGATGAACCTAGGTGGGGCCAGAGGGCCACCACCAGGGGCCCAGGCGCCCTAGTGGCGTGCCCTAGGGGCTGGCCGCGCCAGGGGGGCGCCTGGACCCCTGGTGGCCTCCCTGGCTGCCCCCCTTCGCCTATATATTCTCCGTGACGAGAAACCCTCAGGAGAAGAACCCTTTTTCGCGATCTCGCCTTTGTTCCGCCGCCGCCGCGCTTCCGAGATCGGGAGCACCAGCAGACCTCTTCCCGACACCCTGCCGGAGGGAGGGCCGACCTCCGGGAGTCTCCTCTCCACCATGGATGCTTCCCGGATGTGCCGTGAGTAGTTTCCTTTGGACCATGGGTCCGTGATCAGTAGCTATGTGATGTTCTCCTCCCCTCTTTGTTCTTCATGGTTTAGACCTCGTGAGTTTCCCTACATGATCGAGGCACTTTTGTAATCTTTCTGCTGTTGCTATGCTGAGTTTGTTGGGATCTGATGGATTATGAGATTATGTTCAGATTGTGAGTGAGTAATATATTTGGTTCTTATCTCTTATATTTTTGTTCTTAAGTAATTCTTGCATGTTCTCCGTTGCTGTTTATTGCTTTGGCCAAGTAGTAGGTAGTAACCCCAAGAGGGAACGTTATGCTCGATTGTGGGTTCATGCCCCCTGATGACACGCTTGAGTGACAGAAACATGAGTCTAGGGGATGTGCTGTTGCCACAAGGGGGAAAACAACGGTGCTTGTAACCGCGGTTGCAAGGATTGTTTACTTTATGCAAAGTGCTTTTTAATGCAGTTGTCTGTTGCTTTGGGTTTACACTTTGGGTGGGGCTCGCAACTTAATACCAGCGAGATGTTCTGGATAGATATCTCAAGGTGGATGATTAGTAGTAGATGCAGTTGGATTTCGGTCTACTTATTTTGGCGTTCTACCCATGCTTTTGAGCCTCTTCCTTTCTTTTGTAGCATAGTTAGCATTGCGGTGCGTTCATAATCCTGTCAATTTCCCTTCTGTAATTTGTTCACCTCGCAGAGCAGTTTTATCGTCTTTTGGGAGAGAGACATCACTAGTAAACTTCACGTATCCCGGTCCATATCTTCATCACTGTTTCCACGCTCATTTACTTTTCTGCTTTTACTTTCAGTTGCTATCATTATCCCTTGTGTTTGATCCTTTGTGAACAACAAGACCGGAGAGATTGACAACCTCTCTGAACTTCGTTGGGAACAAAGTTATTTGTGTCTGTGTGCAGGTCCGCGTCAGTTGCGCCGCTGACACCTACTTATCATCTCCGGAGTCCTACTGGAGACAAACCTTGGTATCTTTACTAAGGGAAATTTGCTGCTGTGCTACATCACACCTTCCACTTGGGGTTTACCAACGAAGGGCGAGAAATCACTATCATCACCTCGCACATCAAGCAAGATTTCTGGCGCCGTTGCCGGGGACTCCGAGTGCTAAGATAGGGGAGTTGCACACTACCCTTTACCTTTGTTTTTTTAGTCTTGTTAGTTTACCTTTCAGTTCTTACCTTTGTGTCCCTTATCAAAAATACCTACTGATGCTATCTTCACCAGGGGTGTGGAACCACCCAAATATGGTAGGATGGACATGTTTCACTTGGATCGTCTTCCATCAATTTGTGCTCGCGCTAAAAACCCAACCGACTTGGTTGAGGAAAAATCATTGGATGAGCATGCTCATTATACGCGGCACCGCTGATACGTCCAAAACGTATCTATAATTTCTGCTTGCTCCATGCATGTTTTGTGTGATATTGCTATGATCTAGATACACTTTCATACATTTTTATCATATTTGGACTAACCTATTAAATCAGTGCACCCCAGTGCCAGCTCCTGTTTTATCCTGTTTTTCTATTTCAGTTTTCCCCCATATAAAAAGTGCCAGAAAAATTCTGGGAAAAATACAGGAAAAATCAGCGTACAGGAAGCTTCGAGAAGAGCCCAGGAGGGGCCAGAGGGGAGCCAGGGGGGCCCAGGCGGCCACCCAGTGCGGCCCCACCCCTGGCCGCGCCAGGGGGGCGCCTGGGGCCCCTGGTCCACCTCTGGCTGCCCCCCTTCACCTATTTATTCTCCGTCACGGGGAAACTCCGAAGACAAAACCCTATTTCGCAAACTCGCCACTGTTCCGCTGCCGCCGCGCTTCCGAGATCGGGAGCACCAGAAGACCTCTTCCCGGCACCCTGCCGGAGGGAGGATTGACCTCCGGGAGTCTCCTCTCCACCATGGATGCTCCCCGGATGTCTTGTGAGTAGTTTTCCTTGGACCATGGGTCAGTGATCAGTAGCTATGTGATGTTCTCCTCCCCTCTTTGATTTTCATGGTTTAGACCTCGTGAGCTGCCCTACATGATCGAGGCACTTTTGTAATATTTCTGCTATTGCTATGTTGAGTTTGATAGGATCTGATGGATTATGAGATTATGTTTAGATTGTGATTGAGTAATATATTTGGTTCTTATCTCTTATATTTTTGTTCCTAACTAATTCTTGCATGTTCTCCGTTGCTGTTTATTGCTTTGGCCAAGTAGTAGGTAGTGACTCCAAGAGGGAACGTTTTGCTCGATTGTGGGTTCATGCCCCCCGATGACACTCTTGAGTGATAGAAACATGAGTCTAGGGGATGTGCTGTTGCCACAAGGGGGAAAACAATGGTGCTTGTAACCGCGGTTGCAAGGATTGTTTACTTTACGCAAAGTTCTTTTTAATGCAGTTGTCTGTTGCTTTGGGTTTACACTTTGGGTGAGGCTCGCAACTTAATACCAGCGAGATGTTCTGGATAGATATCTCAAGGTGGATGATTAGTAGTAGATGCATTTGGATTTCGGTCTACTTATTTTGGCGTACAGCCCATGCTTTTGAACCTCGTCCTTTCTTTTGCAACATAGTTAGCATTGCGGTGCGTTCATAATCCTGTCAATTGCCTTTCTGTAATTTTTTTACCTCGCATAGCAATTTTATCGTCTTTTGGGAGAGAGACATCACTAGTGAACATCACGTATCCCGGTCCATATCCTCATCACTGTTTATACGCTCGTTTACCTTTCTGCATTTACTTTCAATTACTATCATTATCCCTTGTGTTTGATCCTTTGTGAACAACAAGATCAGAGAGATTGACAACCTCTCTGAACTTCGTTGGGAACAAAGTTATCGTGTCTGTGTGCAGGTCCGCGTCAGTTGTGCCGCTAACACCTACTTATCATCTCCGGAGTCCTACTGGAGACAAACCTTGGTATCTTCACCGAGGGAAATTTGCTGCTGTGCTACATCACGCCTTCCACTTGGGGCTCACCAACGAAGGGCGAGATATTACTATCATTACCTCGCACATCATGCCAAATTTCTGGCGCCGTTGCGGGGGACTCCGAGTGCTAGACAGGGAGTTGCACACTGCCCTTTACCTTTGTTTTTTAGTCTTGTTAGTTTACCTTTCAGTTTTTATCTTTGTGTCTTTTATCAAAAATTACAAAAAAATCTGCCACACTTGCTGCTACTATGGGTTCCACTGAAAACACCAAGTTGTGTGACTTCACTAGTCACAATAACCAAGACTTTATCTGCACTCCCATTGCCACACCTGCCACTTCAGCTACCTCTTATGAAATTAAACCTGCTTTGCTAAACCTTGTTATGAGAGATCAATTCTCTGGTGCTGGAGATGATGCTGCTTTACACTTGAATAATTTTGTTGAATTATGTGAGATGCAAAAGTATAAAGAAGTAGAAGGTGATGTTGTTAACCTCAAGATCTTTCCTTTCTCTTTAAGGGGAGATGCTAAAATCTGGTTTCAATCTTTGCCTAGGAATAGCATAGATTCTTGGGATAAGTGCAAAGATGCTTTTATAGGGAAGTACTACCCTCGTGCTAAGATTATCCAATTGAGGAGTAACATTATGAATTTTAAGCAATTGGATAATGAACACGTTGCCCAAGCTTGGGAACGAATGAAATCTCTTGTTAAGAAATGCCCTACACATGGTTTGACTACCTGGATGGTTATCCAGACTTTTTATGCAGGCTTGAACTTTACCTCGCGGAACCTGTTAGATTCGGCCGCGGGAGGAACCTTTATGTCAACTACACTTGGTGCTGCCCCGAAGCTTCTCGATGAGATGATGACCAATTATTCCCAATGTCACACCGAACGCGCTCCAACAGGTAGGAAGGTAAATTCTGTCGAGGAAATTACCTCCCTCAATGAAAAAGTTGACTTAATTATGTCTCTACTTACCAAGCAACCCCCTATTGATCCTCATGATGTCCCTTTAAATTCTTTGGTTCCTCAAGAACAAGTAGATGTGAACTTTATTGCTAGAAACAACTTCAACAACACTGCTTATAGGGGAAATTTTGCTAGCAATCCTAGACCGTTTCCATCCAACTATGGGAACAACAATACCTACACTAGCAACAAGAACCCCTCTTCTGAATTAGAAAGCATGCTTAGAGACTTTATCACTACCCAAAAAGCCTTCAACAAAAATGTAGAAGAGAAATTAGCTAAAATAGATAATCTCTCTTTGAAGGTAGAAAGTTTAGCCCTTGATATTGAGATGCTTAAAATTAGAACCTCCCCTCTTGAGGAGAATAAGGCCACTCCTATTAATGCTATCCAATTACAAATTAATGAAAATATTAGGATGATGGCTAAACTTAAAGAAATATGGGCTGGAGAAAAAGTGGAAGAGGATAGAATTAAGAGCCTTCCTACACACCACACAGTTGCCACTATCCAAATTGTTGAGGACACTCAAACTATTAGCACCCAATGCACTCCTAGTCCCGTTGGACCTATTAATGGTGATGCTAATACCTCAACCGTAGATGAAGAAACTCCTATGAACATAGAGGGTTTCAAACAAGTGAGCCTGGATGACACTACTACCACCTTTGATAGTAGTGATATTGATTTTGATAGTTGTACACTCTCAGAAGTTATTAGCTTGTTACACAAAATGTCTAGAGACCCCCACACTAGCACACTTAATCTTGCCTTCACGGAGCATATCACAAATGCTCTCATCAAAGCTGGGTAGGAGAAGCTTAGAGTAGAAGCCTCCATACCTAGGAAGCTAGATGATGGTTGGGATCCTATGATCAAAATTAAATTAAATAACTTCTCTTGCTATGCTTTATGTGTTGTTGGAGCTAGTACCTCCGTTATGCCAAAAGAATATTTGATATGTTTGAATTGAAATCCTTTGAGCCTTGTTCTTTTGGTGTTCTTCTTGTTGATTCTTCCGTAAAGAAACCTTTGGGGAAGATCTACGATATTCTTATCATTGTCAATGACAACTATGTTCCCGTTGATTTTATTGTTATTGATATAGAGTGTGAACCTTTGTGTCCAATTATTTTGGGACGTCCTTTTCTTCGCACCGTTGGTGCGGTTATTGACATGAAAGAGGGGAATATAAAATTCCAATTCCCATTTAAAAAGGGGATGGAACACTTCCCTAGAAATAAAATCAAGTTACCTTTTGAGTCCGTTACTCGGGCTAGTTATTCTCTTTCTCTTGATAAAACTTGATTCTTCTTTTTGCATCATGCCTAGCTCAAAGGCATAAAAAAAAGCGCTTTCGGGAGGCATCCCGCAACGAATTTAGGTTTTTATTTTTGCTTTTGTTGTGTCTTGATGATTGTTACTACTGTAGAAACATCATTGTATCTTTATTTTTCAACTTTGTGCCAAGTTATAGCCTCTTACGGCAAGGGAAGTAAAAGTTGTGACATGCTGTCCAGAAAACAGATTCTGTCCTCGTGACCAGAAAAATTCCAGAAAAATCCCAGTTCATATTTTTGAGCTGAAATTTTTACACAGCATGATCTATACAATTATGAAACTTCCTTATTTTCTGAGTTTTTTTATTTGAGTTGCATAAGTTCCCCTAAAAAATTCTTTACTATCTGCTGTTCTGTTTTTCACAGATTCTGCCATGTTTTGTCTCTCCTAACTTTTGCAAACCTTAAGCTTGGTTTTTCTTTGCAAAAACTTTTTGGCACTCTTGAGAAACAGTAGATATTCAAGAATATCTTTATATCCAGTGGAATTTTTTTATTTATTAAGGGTACTAACCTCTCTAATCAGCTTATGATGAGTTATGTATGAAGGGAGTTTTCAAGTGTGCGATGGAAGATGATGAAAGAAGATCCAGGAGTGTCAAGCGCTCAAGCTTGGGGATGCCCCCATGCATCCCCAATAAATATTCAAGGAGACTCAAGCGTCTAAGCTTGGGGATGCCCCCGTGCATCCCCTTCTCCATCAACAATCATTAGTTCGTCCTTCGTCTCACTATATTTTTATCACTTCATGCGTTATGTGCCATGCTTGGAGCGTCTCGCTCTTAGGTTTTATTTTTAGTTTTCTTTAGCTTTTCTTTCTGTTCATAACAAGTTAGATCCCGTCTTACTTTGTGTGGGAGAGAAACACGCTCCACTTTCAAAATTTAGAACACATCATAGGATTTTTCCTGCTTATCTTTTTGCTGTTGTGTGTTCTTTATCTTTTCATAGCTACTGCCATGTTTAGTCTTAGTCTTAGTTTGTCTTTAGCAAGTGCCTTGGATTTTGTTTAGTTTGTTGCTGGAACTCTTTTTAGTTTTCATGTTTATCTTGTTAAAGAGAGTTGGTTGTTGCACTGAGTTGTGTCTTGTCTTGAAAGTAGGTAATTGAAGTTGCTATTTAATTCTAGTAGTAGCTTGCAATAGTTTTGAGGTATTGATGTGAGTAATGTTTGAACTTTTGGTGTCAAGAGCTCTTGCCTATTAGTGATAGGTGTCGTATTTTGGGCAATCCGTGTGTATTTTCAAAAGCTACAAAACTAGTTGAGAACTCTAGCTACTAGATGGATCACTACTCTTCTGAGGAGTCGAATATTAGAGTACACTCACGTACCATGAGTCGAGGATGCGCAAGGATAACCAAACCCCCATATACTCCTCCTCGGGGTACTTGTCTCTTTGTGAACCTCCTTATTAGATTGAGAGTTACCGATAATAAGTGCATGAGTTCTTCGGACTAATGTAAGTATTGAAAGTTGACACTTCCACCTTCCCATATTTTGCTAGCCTCTCCTGTGCCGTGCATTGCCTTCTTCTCACTCCGAGAGTTGGTGTCCACCTTCGCCGGTACATCCAAACCCTTGGCATGATACGCTCTGTCATCATAAGCCTCCTTATATCTTTCCTCAAAACAGCCACCATACCTACCTATCAGGGCATTTCCATAGCCTTTCCGAGTTATATTTCCATGCAACATCCACCTCTTCATGACTTGATCTTCATGTCATACATGTTCCTGCTACACTGGCAGCGACATACATTGCATACATCATGATAGCTACATCTTCTTTATGATTTTGAGTACCTTGTAAAGTGTGAAAGATCTCCTTTACCTTCTTGTAAAATAGAGTGTTGCCCTTAAGTGAGGAAAATATCCCAAAGTGGACACATTAAAAGATCCCAAAGAGGACAAATGAGAGTTAAATAGAAAGAGCCATTGAGGCCACCAGAAAAATACATAAAAATAGAAAAAATAGAAAAAGAAATAAAAAGAGAGAAAGGGGAAACACTACTATCCTTTTGAGAGATCCACACTAGTACTCCCTTTATATCCTTGTACTCCATAGAGATGATCATTATGCATATAGCTATGTGGGGACCTTCACACCTTAGAACTTGGCTTGCATATTCCAGGGATGAGCCTCCCCAATCGAGCTCTAGGTCTTCATGAGCAAGCAAGTTAGTTGCACCCCCACTAGTTCCATTGGAGAGCTTCTTAGCTCGTATGTGCATCCGTTGCATGGCAATCCCTACTCCTCACATCATATCTATCATTTGGCATCTCTTGCCTATGATTGTCCTCATTGATGTGAGCATTTCTCATCTTTTTTTGTCTTCCTCCTCCACCATATTTATCTCTTTGCCATCCTAAGTGTCAACTCTCGTGCTTACGCTCATCCATTGCATGAGTGCTCGAAATATCGAAAAGGAGTGGATCAAATTGACTTGTACCTGGCTAGTGGTCTGGGGACGAGTCAAGATAAGATTCCAAAGAAGACCAAGTGTGAAACTTTAGTAGATTGAGTTCTCAACACAAAAAAATACTTTTTTCTCGTATTCCCTATCCCCTTTCTTGCACGCAAACACCATTTGGAGACATTCGAGTCACGGACAGCGAGAGCTCTTGCACCTAATGTTCTTTTGTTACTTGTTTCAATGCTAATATAGACTCTTGCATGTTATGACTTGAACTGAATCTCTAACCTTGATTGCTTTACTTTACAAAGTTCCTTTATGGTTGCTAGCATGTCACCACAGAAATTATGCTGTTATCATTTACCTACTCGAGGACGAGAAGGAATTAAGCTTGGGGATGTTGATACGTCCAAAACGTATCAATAATTTCTGCTTGCTCCATGCATGTTTTGTGTGATATTGCTATGATCTAGATACACTTCCATACATTTTTTTATCATATTTGGACTAACCTATTAACTCAGTGCACCCCAGTGCCAGTTCCTGTTTTCTACCGTTTTTCTATTTCAGTTTTCCCCCATATAAAAAGTGCCAGAAAAATTCCGGGAAAAATACAGGAAAAATCAGCGTACAGGAAGCTTCGAGAAGAGCCTGGGAGGGGCCAGAGGGGAGCCAGGGGGTCCAGGCGGCCACCCGGCGCGGCCCCACCCCTGGCCGCGCCAAGGGGGCGCCTGGGGCCCCTGGTCCACCTCTGGCTGCCCCCTTCTCCTATTTATTCTCCGTCACGGGGAAACTCCGAAGACAAAACCCTATTTAGCAAACTCGCCTCTGTTCCGCCGCCGCCGCGCTTCCGAGATCGGGAGCACCAGAAGACCTCTTCCAGGCACCCTGCTAGAGGGAGGATTGACCTCCGGGAGTCTCCTCTCCACCATGGATGCTCCCTGGATGTCTTGTGAGTAGTTTTCCTTGGACCATGGGTTCGTGATCAGTACCTATGTGATGTTCTCCTCCCCTCTTTGATCTTCATGGTTTAGACCTCGTGAGCTGCCCTACATGATCGAGGCACTTTTGTAATATTTCTGCTATTGCTATGTTGAGTTTGATAGGATCTGATGGATTATGAGATTATGTTCAGATTGTGATTGAGTAATATATTTGGTTCTTATCTCTTATATTTTTGTTCCTAAGTAATTCTTGCATGTTCTCCGTTGTTGTTTATTGCTTTGGCCAAGTAGTAGGTAGTGACTCCAAGAGGGAACGTTTTGCTCGATTGTGGGTTCATGCCCCCCGATGACACGCTTGAGTGACAGAAACATGAGTCTAGGGGATGTGTTGTTGCCACAAGGGGGAAAACAACGGTGCTTGTAACCGCGGTTGCAAGGATTGTTTACTTTACGCAAAGTTCTTTTTAATGCATTTGTCTGTTGCTTTGGGTTTACACTTTGGGTGGGGCTCGCAACTTAATACCAGCGAGATGTTCTGGATAGATATCTCAAGGTGGATGATTAGTAGTAGACGCAGTTGGATTTCGGTCTAATTATTTTGGCGTACTGCCCATGCTTTTGATCCTCGTCCTTTCTTTTGCAGCATAGTTAGCATTGCGGTGCGTTCATAATCCTGCCAATTGCCTTTCTGTAATTTGGTTACCTCGCATAGCAATTTTATCGTCTTTTGGGAGAGAGACATCACTAGTGAACATCACGTATCCCGGTCCATATCCTCATCACTGTTTACATGCTCATTTACTTTTCTGCATTTACTTTCAATTACTATCATTATCCCTTGTGTTTGATCCTTTGTGAACAACAAGACCGGAGAGATTGACAACCTCTCTGAACTTCGTTGGGAACAAAGTTATCGTGTCTGTGTGCATGTCCGCGTCAGTTGCGCCGCTGACACCCACTTATCATCTCCGGAGTCCTACTGGAGACAAACCTTGGTATCTTCACCGAGGGAAATTTGTTGCTGTGCTACATCACGCCTTCCACTTGGGGCTCACCAACGAAGGGCGAGATATTACTATCATTACATCGCACATCAACCGCCTATCTCAGAAAGGGAAACACTTATGGGATCAAATACAAGTTTCTTATTGCTATGCTGAGTGTTCATGCCACATTTATGATTTTACTTGCTGCTCTAATATAGAGCGTAAACACCTTCCTTTCCAATGTGAGTTTAATGAAAATGAGATCCTATCTTCTTTTGCCAAAGGTGTTTATGATTACTTTGATGTTGAAAAGACTGAAGAGTTTGTTGCTTTTAAAGGTGCTTATGAGATTGCTTCTTTGATTGAAAAGTATTACAATACTATTCACAAGTCTGAAAACTTTGTTGTTCTTGCTTATTGCTTTGAGAATTATACTTCCAATGCTTATATTGAGGATTTAAAAAATAGAATGCTTGCTGCCCAAGAAGAGGCTACTGATTGCTATGAAGAGGAATCTTATGATTCCGAGGACTCACTTGATACTTCCCTTTCTGATGATTTTGATACTTGCTTTGTTTATGGCCGTGATGCCAATATGGATGATGCTTACGGAGATGAACTTGCTATAGTTCCTTATGTTAAGCATGAAATTGTTGCTATTGCACCCACACTTGATTGCCATATTATCCTTTTGAAACCCCCAACAACGGAGAATTTTTCCCTTATCAAGGCTCAATGTGATGGGTTGCATTTATCTTATAATTCTAAAGACCATGTTGAAAATTATACACGTGTGCTTGTAGGTCATGAACAATATGATTTATGTGATAGTTATATTCTTGATGTTGTTCATGATACTACTGAAAATTATTTCGAGAGAGGGAAGTTTGGTTGTAGAAACTTCCATATTACTAAAACACCTCTTTTCATGTTGAAAGTTTTGAAGTTGTTCTTGTTCTACCTTCCTATGCATGTCACTTTGTGCTTCTTTGATTTATTTTCTTACAATATGCCTATGCATAGGAAGTGGGTTAGGCTTAAATGTGTTTCACATTTTCTTCTTGATGCTCTCTTTTTCTTCAATTCTTATTCTCTTGTGAGCATCTTTCATAATCTTTAAGCCTAGCTAATGGCTCTAAAGAAGCGCTTTCGGGAGGCAGCCCGCAACGAATTTAGGTTTTTCTTTTTGCTTTTGTTCTGTTCTTAGAGGTCTTGATGTTTGTTACTACTGTAGCAACATCATTGTATCTTTATTTTCCAGCTTTGTGCCAAGTTATAGCCTCTTATGATAAGGGAAGCAAAAGTAGTGACATGCTGTCCAGAAAACAGATTCTGTCCCTTGACAGAAAAATTTGAGTAAAATCACCAGATCATCTTTTTGATCTGAATTTTTTTGACAGCATGATCTATACAATTGTGAAAATTTCGTTTGTTCTGAGTTTTTGGATTTGAGTTGTAGAAGTGCCCCGAAAAAAATTCTCTACTACCTGCTGTCATGTTTTTCACAGATTCTGCCACGTTTTGCCTCTCTTCACTTTTGCAAACCTTAAGCTTGCTTTTTCTTTGCAAATTTTTTTTTGGCACTCTTGAGAAACAGTAGCTCTTCAAGAATATCTTTATATCCAGTGGGAAAAATTATTTTATTAAGGGTACTAACCTCTCTAATCAGCTTATGATGAGTTATGTATGAAAGGAGTTTTCAAGTGTGCGATGGAAGATGATGAAAGAAGATCCAGGAGTGTCAAGCGCTCAAGCTTGGGGATGCCCCCATGCATCCCCAATAAATATTCAAGGAGACTCAAGCGTCTAAGCTTGGGGATGCCCCCGTGCATCCCCTTCTCCATCAACAATCATCAGTTCGTCCTTCGTCTCACTATATTTTTATCACTTCATGCGTTATGTGCTATGCTTGGAGCGTCTCACTCTTAGGTTTTATTTTTAGTTTTCTTTAGTTTTGCTTGCTGGTCATAACAAGTTAGACCCCATCTTGCTTTGTGTGGGAGAGAAACACGCTCCACTCTAATCTAGAACACATCATAAGATTTTTCCTCCTTATCTTTTTGTTGTTGTGTGTTCTTTATCTTTTCGTTGCTGCTGCCATGTTTAGTTTTAGTCTTAGTTTGTCTTTAGCAAGAGCCTTGGCTTTTTTTTAGTTTGTTTCTAGAACTCTCTTTAGTTTTCATGTTTATCTTGTTAAGAGAGTTGGTTGTTGCACTGAGTTGTGTCTTGTCTTGAAAGTAGGTAATTGAGGTTGCTATTTAATTCTAGTAGTAACTTGCAATAGTTTTGAGGTATTGATGTGAGTAATGTCTGAACTTTTGGTGTCAAGAGCTCTAGCCTATTAGTGATAGGTGTCGTATTTCGAGCGTTCCGTGTGTATTTTCGAAACCTACAAAAACTAGTTGAGAACTCTAAACTACTAGATGGATCACTAATCTTTGGAGGGATCGAATATTAGAGTACACTCACGTACCATGAGACGAGGATGCGCAAGGATAACCAAACCCCCATACACTCCTCCTCGGGGTACTTGTCTCTTTGTGAACCTCCTTATTATATTGAGAGTTACCGATAATAAGTGCGTGAGTTCTTCGGACTAATGTAAGTATTGAAAGTCGACACTTCCACCTTCCCAGATTTTGCTAGCCTCTCCCATGCCGTGCATTGCCTTCTTCTCACTCCGAGAGTTGGTGTCCACCTTCGCCGGTACATCCAAGCCCTTGGCATGATACGCTCTGTCATCATAAGCCTCCTTTTATCTTTACTCAAAACAGCCACCATACCTACCTATCAAGGCATTTCCATAGCCTTTCCGAGATATATTGCCATGCAACATCCACCTCTTCATGACTTGATCTTCATGTCATACATGTTCCTGCTACACTGGCAGCGACATATATTGCATACATCATGATAGCTACATCTTCTTTATGATTTCGAGTACCTTGTAAAGTGTGAAAGATCTCCTTTACCTTCTTGTAAAATAGAGTGTTGCCCTTAAGTGAGGAAAATATCCCAAAGTGGACACAATAAAAGATCCCAAAGAGGACAAATGAGAGTTAAATAGAAAGAGCCATTGAGGCCACAAAAAAAATACAAAAAAATAGAAAAAAGAGAAAAAAAAGAAATAAAAAGAGAGAAAGGGGCAACACTACTATCCTTTTGAGAGATCCACACTAGTACTCCCTTTATATCCTTGTACTCCATAGAGATGATCATTATGCATATAGCTATGTGGGGACCTTCACACTATAGAACTTGGCTTGCATATTCCAAGGATGAGCCTCCTCAAACGAGCTCTAGGTCTTCATGAGCGTGCAAGTTAGATGCACCCCCACTAGTTCCATTGGAGAGCTTCTTAGCTCATATGTGCATCTGTTGCATGGCAATCCCTACTCCTCACATCATATCTATCATTTGGCATATCTTGCCTATGATTGTCCTCATTGATGTGAGCCTTTCTTATTCTTTTTTGTCTTCCACCTCCTCCTCCGTACTTCTCTCTTTGCCATCCTAAGTGTCAACTCTCGTGCTTACGCTCATCCATTGCATGAGTGCTCAAAATATTGAAAAAGGAGTGGATCAAATTGACTTGTACCTGGCTAATGGTCTCGGGACGAGTCAAGATAAGATTCCAGAAAAAGACCAAGTGTGAAACTTTAGTAGATTGAGTTCTCAACAAATAAATATTTTTCTCGTATTCCCTATCCCCTTCTTGCACGCAAACACCATTTGGAGACATTCGAGTCACGGACAGCGAGAGCTCTTGCACCTAATGTTCTTTTGTTACTTGTTTCAATGCTAATATAGACTCTTGCATGTTATGAATTGAATTGAATCTCTAACCTTGATTGCTTTACTTTTCAAAGTTCTTATATGGTTGCTAGCATGTCACCACAGAAATTATGCTGTTATCATTTACCTACTCGAGGACGAGCAGGAATTAAGCTTGGGGATGTTGATACGTCCAAAACGTATCTATAATTTCTGCTTGCTCCATGCATGTTTTGTGTGATATTGCTATGATCTAGATACACTTTCATACACTTTTGATCATATTTGGACTAACCTATTAACTCAGTGCACCACAGTGCCAGTTCCTATTTTCTGCTGTTTTTCTATTTCAGTTTTCCCCCATATAAAAAGTGCTCCAAAAATTCGGGAAAAATCAGATAAAAAATCAGCGCAGAAGAACCTTCTAGATGAACCTAGGTGGGGCCAGAGGGCCACCACCAGGGGCGCAGGCGCCCTGGTGGCGCGCCCCAGGGGCTGGTCGCGCCAGGGGGGCGCCTGGACCCCTGGTGCCCCCCCTGGCCGCCCCACTTCGCCTATATATTCTCCGTGACGAGAAAACCTCAGGAGAAGAACCCTTTTTCGTGATCTCGCCTCTGTTCCGCCGCCGCCGCGCTTCCGAGGTCGCGAGCACCAGCAGACCTCTTCCCGGCACCCTGCCGGAGGGAGGGCCGACCTCCGGGAGTCTCCTCTCCACCATGGATGCTTCCCGGATGTGCCGTGAGTAGTTTCCTTTGGACCATGGGTCCGTGATCAGTACCTATGTGATGTTCTCCTCCCCTCTTTGTTCTTCATGGTTTAGACCTCGTGAGCTGCCCTACATGATCGAGGCACTTTTGTAATCTTTCTGCTGTTGCTATGCTGAGTTTGATGGGATCTGATGGATTATGAGATTATGTTCAGATTGTAATTGAGTAATATATTTGGTTCATATCTCTTATATTTTTGTTCTTAAGTAATTCTTGCATGTTCTCCGTTGCTGTTTATTGCTTTGGCCAAGTAGTAGGTAGTAACCCCAAGAGGGAACGTTATGCTCGATTGTGGGTTCATGCCCCCTGATGACACGCTTGAGTGACAGAAACATGAGTCTAGGGGATGTGTTGTTGCCACAAGGGGGAAAACAACGGTGCTTTTAACCGCGGTTGCAAGGATTGTTTACTTTACGCAAAGTGCTTTCTAATGCAGTTGTCTGTTGCTTTGGGTTTACACTTTGGGTGGGGCTCGCAACTTAATACCAGCGAGATGTTCTGGATAGATATCTCAAGGTGGATGATTAGTAGTAGATGCAGTTGGATTTCGGTCTACTTATTTTGGCGTTCTGCCCATGGTTTTGAGCCTCTTCCTTTCTTTTGTAGCATAGTTAGCATTGCGGTGCGTTCATAATCCTGTCAATTGCCCTTCTGTAATTTGTTCACCTCGCATAGCAGTTTTATCTTCTTTTGGGAGAGAGACATCACTAGTGAACTTCACGTATCCCGGTCCATATCTTCATCACTGTTTCCACGCTCATTTACTTTTCTGCTTTTACTTTCAAGTGCTATCATTATCCCTTGTGTTTGATCCTTTGTGAACAACAAGACCGGAGAGATTGACAACCTCTCTGAACTTCGTTGGGGACAAAGTTATTTGTGTCTGTGTGCAGGTCCGCGTCAGTTGCGCCGCTGACACCTACTTATCATCTCCGGAGTCCTACTGGAGACAAACCTTGGTATCTTTACTGAGGGAAATTTGTTGTTGTGCTACATCACACCTTCCACTTGGGGTTTATCAACGAAGGGCGAGAAATCACTATCATCACCTCGCACATCACCGATCCACTGGGTTGCAGGGAATTTGCAATCCGAGTAGCCGCTATGAGGTTTTCCACTGGGGTACCCATAGCCCGGAAAGGTTCCCGGCCTGGGCCCCGTAGTTGTCGGCTTTTTCTACTTTGCCTGAGCCGAGCTACCTCCTGAGCTTGGCGCTCCAAGGTGTTTTCTAGCTCGGCCAGGCGCTCTCGCTCAGCCAAGTTAGTTAATCTGGCTGCCTCCAGACCTCGCCCTTCTGGAGTGCTTGTGTCGATGGGGGTGTTTAGCAGCCACTTCTGCTTCTTCCCGCTCCTCCCGAGTAAGGGGGCGGGGTTGTCGACTTGCTTCTCCGAGCTCCAACATTCGGAAAGCGGATACACGCTGGGCTGGCTCCCGAGCGCCAGCCCTGGATGGACTGGTAGCTTCGTCTCGGGCGTGATTATCCCGAGCTGGCGATGGATCAGAGGGTGGAGTCTCGTCCATGCACACCTCCGCAACAGCGATTGGGGCGCTGCTGCTGCATTCTTGCTCGGCGCCCGGCTCGGGGTCAGACGCCGCCATGACTTCTTCTTTGACCGAGTCGAACAGAGGCAAGAGAGATGTTGTGGAGCCTTCTCTTGCGATCAGTTCATCCAGGGCCTTCTGGGCCGACTCCACCGAGTCGATGACTGCCACCTGCTGAATCTTGACCGATTTTCCACGATGATGAGCACGCGGGCGGCCCGAGCGCTTCTTCTTATGGCGGATAGATAACGGCGCGGGAGCTTGACGATGGGTCGACAATTGGAGGCGCAAGGCCCCCGACTCGTCAGCTCGGAAGTGGACGCTGCCTCTTGTAGGTAGAAATTGTGCCTGGAGCGGAGAATCCACCAACCAGGCGGAATCGTCAGCTATGAAAGCCAACGACCCGAAATGGAAAACCTCACCGACGATGAGCTCGGGGCCGTGAACCGACGAAGAGGATGAGGAAAACGCCATCTCTACGATTGCTGATCAACTCAGCCCCACGGTGGGCGCCAACTGTCGGGGATATAATCCTGACAATAGATATAGGGGTATGAAAGGAGCTAAATGAATCTGTACGTAGAGTGGTTGACGCAGGGAAAATTATACAGGTTAGGCCTCTCCTTAGAGATAAAAAACCTTAGTCCTGTCCCAGGCTGACTGGGGTGTTCTTGCTCAAGAGTCTGAGGATTAGAGTTGCGCGTGCCCAAACCGAAGGAGGGGGGAGGCTTATATAGAGTGCGCCCCTGCCCCTTAATGCCTTGGTCTTAAATGGGTCTTCATTACAGCATTAAATGCGTACTAAATACAGAAAACGGTCTGCCCATTACTACTAATAAAGGAGGAGAAACGCCCGCGGTCTTGAATGCTTCCTGTCCGTTGCGTTCCTGTCATCCGAGTAAGGAAAGGCTCGTCGATCTCTTCCGAGTGCCGATCTACTCGGATCTTGCTGGACTTCCGAGTAACTGTGTACTCAGAAGTGGTTTCTGATCTCCGAGTAACCTGTTACTCGGAGATCGTTGATGCTCCAAGTTTTTACCGATCTTATTTTGTTGGGTGTGTTTGGGAAACCAAGGGCTTAAGGGTATCCATTGGTTTCCCTTGCCTAGGGGTATGCCTTTAGTATTACCACGACAATTTGGACATTCGATTTGTGGAAAGAAAGTCAACACGAAATTCTTGATGAATAGTGCCATTTTCCAAAATCCCTCACATTCCTAAAATTTGTAATTTTTACCGAGGATTACTCGAATGTTCAAACTTCACGAAACTTGGCATGGACTTTGCACACATATCCATCTTGCATCATACAAAAAATCCGATTTTTTTGGTTTTGTTTACTTTTTGAAATGATGTTCGTATTGCTAATAGGTGCAAATGCACCTACGGTGAAAACGGTCGCGTCCCATCCATAGTTGCTATCATTGTTTTTGGTTTAGCCAAGGATGAACACATCTTCACCATCTCTACTCTCAATGTTGTTTTCGTCTCATATCATCTCGCCAATATATTGTCAAGTAACTAAATTAAAAAAAAACTTATTTTTGATTATTTCATCAAATTTTCTCTGACATGTCTTAAAGTATCAGAAAAATTCTTAAAACTTCCCGCATCAATGCGCGGGGTATCATCTAGTTTATTCAGTTTGCGGAGACAACATGCAGCAGTGACGCTATACCCCGAGGTGGTGGCATGGTTGCAGGACAGGAGTCGGTGCAGCGGCTGGAGGCCACCTCCGTGTATGCGCGTGTGAGGCGCACTGGCAGCCGGTAGGAAAATATCAAGTCGGCGGCGTTGCGGCCCGAAGGGGCGACGCATCGGCAGCCCGTAGCTCGATCGGTGATAGGCACGTGCTCGAGGATGTGCTTAGCGGCGACCTGCGCAGATCGGTTGATCAGACCGACGGTGCGACGTATGCGCCATGGCGGAGACGACACGTATATCGATGTCGATGGAGGCGTGGTTGATGAAGTCCCGGGAGATGACGACGAAGACGATTCGATGGGGACGGCCGTGGCAGCCTCCAGAGGAAGGCCCAACAGCCGACCGCGGTGCGCGGCAGCCTGCCGTGAGGCCGCGACGGCCTACCGAGGCAGGCCCAACGGTGGTGGTGGCAGACGCACAGGTGCGGTGTAGATCGTCGATGCCGATGATCGGAGTAGAGGCGCGGCGATGACGACGGCGATGGGTGACTGAATCCGATCTAAGCTCGGAAGCCAAAAAAGAAAACCGATCAAAAGATCAGAGTAAAGACGTACAAGGCATCCGATCACGGATCGACGGACGGACCCTGCGTACGGGTTGCGCGGCCCCCGGCGGAGATCATGGAGATCGACCTCCCCGGGGACGGCGCGGTGATGACGACAGGGGGCGCCATGGGGACGACGGCAGCGCTAGGGTTTGGGAGAGGCGGCGACGACGCTAGGGTGTAGGCGGCGGCGATTGAATTAGTCGGATACCATATAGAAGGATAGAGAGGAGAGAAATTGACGTAATGCGGTGAATGTTGTATTCAGCCTCTCGGGCGGTTTATATACTATCCTAGAGATAAGATAAGAAATGATTGCAAATCATAATTATCATATACAAAAATATGTCAATATACTTTAACAATATTCATGAAAATTAGACAAATTCTGATGGGGTTAGGCAGCAGTACTAAGTGTTTTTGGTTTGGACTGGACCTTGTGTCACGGCCTCACGGGGCAGGAATAAAATTAGCACTATTGGATGGATGGTAGCGTCGGACGTTTATCATACGGAAAACATCGTACGTGAAGAATTTTCGATTTTCTTTTGCCATGGATGCCTTATTTAAAAAAAAATACAATCATGACCGAGGTATTGTTTGAAAGAAAAAAATTGCAACATAAGAATCGTTTGAAAGTAAAAATGTATTCATAACAAATTTCTTATTTCAATGTGATTTTTCCTTTGCAATAGTGTACCTGTTAAAAAAATTTATGACAAAAACCTAACAGAACTGTTGTTGCGAAGACTCATCGGCTATGCGCTTTATCCTTATCCTAGTATTATTGATGATGTGATCGGTTATATCAATTTATCACTCGACCCAACATGTGCAATGTTCATTTTAGAGCATTTTTAACGTTGATCCCTAGTGGAGACACCATATCCCACCGCACACAGGGGGACCAGTGCCCCAAAAGTCGATCCTAGAATATTTTTAAATTCGACAACACTTCAAATTAACCACAATTCAACAATTAAAATAGTACAAAATTAAAAACTCCTTCAAGTTACGTTTAGTTATTTTTTTGAGTCGTTCATGAGTTGTACGATGTTGAATTTATAGATTCATTTGGATAAAATTCTCAAATATGGTCAAATTATGATGGGGAAGTTGAATATGATCACCCATGTTTTTAAAGTCCAAATTTTCAGTTGAATCTTCACCCTCGTCCTCCACGATCATACACCAATGTCTTCGGACCCAATGTTTTGCATCTTCTACCCTGATAATGGTCGACATACGCTTCAACATCAGCACACGGGAGCCCTGCACGATCATGGTCGTTTAAGGATCCAGGTCATCCATCTTCAATGAGAGCAATTTGGTCTCGCCTTTTTTTGCTCTTCGATGAGGATCTTTTTTGGGTCGTCGTCGTGAAGATGCTAAACCTCACGACCATCTTCCGCTCCTTGAGCTTGCTGCGCTTGATGCATCCCTCCTTTTTGTCCAAGATGATCTCAAATTTATTTGTCATCTTGACAATCGCCCTTCTCGCTTCTCTTAATCTTCCTCTCACTTCCTTTCACAGAGCCTCTTCTAACCTTCTTGAGTGGTACATCTGTTGGGTCCGTTAGATCACCCACGTCATTGTCTTTGGTCGAAGTCTTTAAGGACCGGCAATGATTTCAAGTCATTTGGATTGGCTGTTTAGCTTCAACCAACAATGCATGAGGACGAAACTCTTTTTTTTGCCTTCAAATACAAATTGTAAGAACGAGCGGGCTAGCAAAAAAGAAAACATATTTAGCAACTTGTTCGGCCAAATGACAAACAACAAGAGTATCCGCCCAACAATTTGCATATCCGATCAATTGATCAACAACAAAAACATCCGCCAAGAATATGCACATCCGCCGAATTGGCCGACATCAAGAACATATGCCCAACAATTTATATATCCAATTTACCAACAACGAGAACTATTTACTTGCTCCGTTATTAGTGCTCCGCTTGGTCATCGATTCAAGAGTTGATTCGGGTGAAGGTTCTACCGCAAATTTGGACTTTAGGAACATGGGTGATCCAATTCAACTTTCACCTTATAATTCAAACATATTTAGGTTTGCATACAAATAAATATATAAATTCAACGTCGTGCAACTCATGAACGGCTCAAGGAAAACAACTAAACATAAATTGAAGGAGTTTTCATGTTTATACTATTTTAATAATTGCATGTTAAAACTTTCTCCTCTCTCTTTCTCCTTTCCATCACTCGACCAATCACCTCACTCTTAGTTCAGTTACCCAGCGTACGATCCTGGCTGCCGGCGTATGTGTCCTGCTACTGGGTATACATGCTCGGCGGTTGGGCGTACATGCCTGCTGGTTGTGTATTCATACCTGAATCCGTGCCGTCAGCTTCCGCCTGCTAGTCATCCATTGCCCCTTCCTCAAAGCCCCCGCCCCTGCATCCCTCGCTGATTATCTCAAAAATCTTTTCTCCCTATGCGACTCAGCGGCCGGAGACATTTCGGCGAGAAGAGGGTGGGCACCATGAATATTGCCCGAAGAACGAGATCATGCAAGTTGCGCCGCCGAAGACTTTGTTAAATGGATGGATGCCATCATGACATCAACCATATAGGGCACACCGATCGGTGATTTCTCCCGACGACTGAGCTGGTTGCTGGTGCATGAGTAGGACGGTTGTTACGCCTCCGGCCAGGCTGGTGCATGCCTGGCTGTCGCCCTCCCATGCCCTGCTCGTGCCCGCCCCGACCCTGTCCTGCTGTGTAAATCGTCCCCGCCTTCGCTTGGCGACCTATGCAACTTTTTGCCCAACCTTCTGTTTGATACGATTGGCTTGTTGTGAAGCCGGATTTATCTTGCGGGAGTCCGCCTTGGTTGCGTCATCCACATCCGGTAGTTCTTCCTTAAGGCATCTTCAAAGGCATGACCCATTTGCCCTTTCTTTGTCCGCCGACTTCCGTGTGGATCGGGGCAGACGAAAATCGCGGCTCAACTGGGCGCCACAAACGGACAAGTGTTCGTTTTTGGTCCACGGCGACCCATTTTTGGCCCAAATCTGCGTCTGATTTTGGTCTACGCGAAAACGCAACGGGGGCAATGCAGACGCCTCGATGTCCTCCCCTGGCCCGCCTGTCTTCGTCCCAAGCACGCCCCTCACGCCGCAACACATATTTTTAGCCCCACCTCGTCGGCCGAAGGTGCTTATAAGGGGGGGCACCGTGGACTATTATCTTATAGCAGAATTAGAAAAGAACTCGGACGTGAACGGTGAGGTCTTGGTTCAGCAAAACTTGAGCGCTCACGTGAGAGGCTCATTGCTGACTTTGCTATATTTTTTTGTATGTTTTACGTATCTATCTGATAATTTTATAGTGAAAACAATATATCTATATTAACACATTTGTGTGATTGATATGTGTCAATGTGTGTAGAAACAACAAATATGGTTGACATGTATCTGCATAAAAATAATAAAAATCAAACGTAGACTGAGGAATCCATTATGTATTCCTCAGTCTTCGAATAATATTATCTTCGATATAGTTTCTAAACCTATTTTCTATAATACAAACTTTATGATGTTGATAGAAAATTTTCTATAATACCAACTTGATGACGTTGTTATAGTTAAAAATATTATAAATAGGCATGTACAAAATGAAAAATTATAGCAAAGATAATATTATGGCCTCACGCGAAAACTAGTGCTACGATAAAAGTGAAAGTGTGAAAAATGGGGAAAATGACGGAGGCGTGAAATCAGTGAGGACGGTTACAAAAGTGTGGGCATCATTGATTTTTTGTGGGCTGGGGGTGTTGGAGTTTTACATATCTGTGATTCGAACCTCTAGGTTTGAGTTAGATTTACGAGAAAACAGACATATAGGCCGATGCACATACACGGTTAGCGTTGATGATAAGGGGTGGCCCGATCTTCTCAGTAAGCGGACGGTGAATATGAGCGCGATGATAGATAACTTGTATGTAGCCGATGAACTCTCCTCGCTAGATCCCTGTTGCCAATGCAACAACTCTCTACCCTTTGGATATTCACAACTTCACACACTTGCGCAACGTAGCCGTCGACCACGAGACGGTAATTTGCAATCTACTAATTCCCAGTGGAACAACAGATCACACAAAACTTGCCGTAGCAACACTTCAGATCGATACGAATTGAAGTATATGATTCAAGATGAAAGCTTGGAGCTATTCTCAAGAACTAGGGTTTATCTAAACGTGGTCTAACTCTAAAACTTGTAGGTGACTTGTATTTATAGTCTAAGGGGGTCCAGACTCGGATACAGGGGTCGTAGGCCCGTTACTGCGCGCAGGCAACACGGTAGTACCGTGATTTGCGCGGTAGTACCGCGGCTACTACCGTAACCACTACCGTATCTCTCCTGACCTTCGCGGTAGTAGGCACGGTAGTACCGTAACCACTACCGTAACCCTTCTGTTGCTGCGGTAGTAGGCCCGGTAGTACCGTGGCGCGGTAGTACCGCGGTCAGCGCGGTAGTACCGCGGCCTGAAGCTTGTTTCTTCCTGGCCTTGTCTTCCTGAGGTTCTTCTTCCCATGTAGCTTGTCCTTGTTCCTTGGCTTCACCTTGATACCTGATCATACAAACACACAAGGATTTAGGCAGTATATAATTCTCACTAAGACGATCATCAGACTCGAGTAAGAGCAAATTCACCTGCTGTCCTAATAACTTAGCACGAGCTCTTGTAATAGGTCCAAGTCGGATTTGATTGGCTTGTTCATCGTGAAAAGTTGGGGAAGTAGTAGTTGTAGTAGGGATGTCCTCATCATCTCCCCCCCCCATTCAAAAGGCGTCGACCCCGACGCTCCGAGGTCATCTCCCATATGTGGTGATAAATCAGCTACATTAAAGCTGTTACTTGCACCACCAAACTCAGCAATGGGAATATCAATCGAGTAGGCATTATCATTGATCTTGGCCAACACTTTATAAGGATCAGCACTACGTGGCTTCAACTTGGAGTTCCGCAATCCTGGAAATATATCCTTGCGCAGATGTACCCAAACCATATCTCCAGGCTGAAATAAAACTTGCTTCCGTGACTGGTTCCTTGTAGCAGCAACGCTCTTGCCTTTCTTCTCAATAGCCTCTCGGGTCTTCGCATGGATCTTCTTCACATAATCTGCTCGTTTGGATGCCTCCATATTAACTCGTTCCTGCAATGGAAGAGGCAGCAAATCAAGAGGTGTAATAGGTTTGAAACCATATACCACTTCAAAAGGAAAAAGGTGAGTAGTAGTGTGTACTGCCCTGTTATAAGCAAATTCAACATGTGGCAAACACTCCTCCCATTCGCGCAGATTTTTCTTGATCATAGCTCGCAACAATTGTGACAATGTTCTATTGACTACCTCCGTTTGACCATCAGTTTGGGGATGACATGTAGTGCTGAACATCAACTTTGTCCCCAACTTTCCCCAAAGTGTCTTCCAGAAGTAGCTCACAAACTTTACATCCCTGTCAGAAACAATTGTCTTGGGCACTCCATGCAAGCGTACAATCTCCCTAAAAAACAGGTTAGCAGCATGCGACGCATCGTCGCTCTTATGGCATGCAATAAAATGTGCAATCTTAGAAAATCTATCCACTACCACAAATATACTATCATGACCATATTTAGTGCGTGACAATCCTAACAAAAAGTCCATACTAATATCTTCCCAAGGTGTGGTAGGAGCCGATAGTGGAGTATACAAACCGTGAGGCTTCATCTTGGACTTGGATGTGTTGCATACAATGCAGCGTCGAACAAACCTGTTCACATCACGCCTCATCCTGGGCCAATAAAAATTATCAGCAAGCATGAGTAATGTCTTCTCACGCCCAAAGTGACCCATCAGTCCTCCTGCATGTGATTCCTGCAACAATAGCGAACGCACAGAAGATTCTAGAACACAAAGTTTGTTAGCTCGAAACAAAAATCTATCATGGATGTGGAACTTGTCCCATGCATTTCGAAGCAAACACAAACGATATGGTTCAGCAAAATCATGATCAATTGCATACAAATCACACAAACTCTCTAATCCAGGAATTTTAACATCAAGATGTGTCAATAACATATTCTTCCTAGAGAGAGCATCAGCAACAACATTATCTTTCCCTTTCTTATATTTGATGATGTAGGGAAAAGACTCAATAAACTCAACCCACTTAGCTAAGCGTCTATGCAAATTAGACTGAGCTTTCAGATATTTCAAAGCTCCATGATCAGAATGTATGATAAATTCTTTTGGCCACAAATAATGTTGCCAAACCTCAAGAACTCTAACAAGTGCATACAATTCTTTATCATAAACAGGGTCGTTCAATCTAGCACCAGAAAGCTTCTCACTGAAATAAGCTATAGGTTTACCTTCTTGCATCAAAACACCACCAATGCCTATACCACTAGCATCACATTCAACTTCAAATTGCTTAGTAAAATCTGGTAATGCAAGTAATGGTGCAGAAGTAAGCAAACGTTTCAACTCATCAAATGCAAGATCTTGGGCAACGCCCCAAACAAAAGGCACACCTTTCTTAGTCAATTCATTCAACGGTGCAGCAATAGTACTAAAGTCTTTCACAAAACGTCTATAAAAACCAGCAAGACCGTGAAAACTTCGTACTTGGCTAACATTCATGGGGGTAGGCCAATTTTGAATTGCCTCAATTTTAGAAGAATCTACTTCTACCCCATGCTTAGATACAACATATCCCAAAAATATGACCTTATCTTTTGCAAATGTGCACTTCTCAAGATTAGCATATAATTTAGAATCGCGCAACACTTGCAAAACTTGTCTAATATGACCAGCATGTTCAAATTCATTGCGGCTGTAAATAAGTATATCATCAAAATACACAACCACAAAATGTCCAATAAACTCCCTCAAAACATGGTTCATTAATCTCATGAAAGTACTAGGAGCATTAGTAAGACCAAAAGGCATAACTAACCACTCATATAAACCAAACTTAGTTTTGAAAGCAGTTTTCCATTCATCCCCTTCTTTCATCCTAATTTGATGGTATCCACTACGCAAATCAATTTTAGAGAAAATAGAAGCACCACACAATTCATCAAGCATATCCTCCAAACGTGGAATAGGATGACGATATCGAATAGTGATGTTATTAATAGCTCTACAATCTACACACATACGCCATATACCATCTTTCTTAGGAACCAAAATAACAGGAACAGCACAAGGGCTAAGGCTGACACGAATATACTCTTTATCCAGAAGCGCTTGTACTTGTTGCTGAATTTCCTTCGTCTCTTGGGGGTTTGTCCTGTATGGTGCCCGGTTAGGCAGAGTTGCACCCGGTATAAGATAAATTTGGTGCTCAATACCACGCAAGGGTGGTAATCCCGTTGGAACCTCCGCCGGGAACACATCATCATAATCCTGCAAAACAGTAGACACACCAGGATAAAGAGGATGGTTATCATTATAAACCAAAACCTCGCCTTTATACGTGAGGACAAGAGGTATGGCTGTAGGATCCTCACTAAATTCTCTCATGTCATCTTTGGTGGCTAATGTAAGCAAACTAGTCTCTCTCGCACTTTTCGTTATATTATCACTCACAGCTATTACATTGTTCTCTCGTGTTGAGTCTACATTCACCTCTACCTTCTGACGAGACTCATTCACAATTTGCTGTGGGGACATAGGATGGAGATTAACTTTCTTGCCCTTGAACTCCAAATGATATGTATT
This sequence comes from Bromus sterilis, assembly GCA_950022295.1. NCBI lineage: Eukaryota > Viridiplantae > Streptophyta > Magnoliopsida > Poales > Poaceae > Bromus > Bromus sterilis. Next base: position 17,618,102 of record OX465596.1, read on the forward strand.
GGCTCGACCATTGTGTTGCACATGGCGATCATATAACCACGGCCGACCCAATAAGAGATGGCAAACTGTCATAGGCACCACATCAAAATCGATGGAATCCTTGTATGGGCCTATCTCAAAATTTACGCGCACCATGTGATTCACCTTCATCTCACCACTGTCACTCAACCATTGGACATAATAAGGATTTGGGTGAGGTAAGTATTTCAGATTTAGCTTGGCACATAACTCCTTGCTTGCGAGGTTGCGGCAGCTACCTCCATCAATAATCACTTTGCAAGCTTTGTTGGGGCCAACGAGTGCCTTGGTTTGGAACAAATTACAGCGCTGAGAGTCAGCATGTGGCTGCACTGTAAGAGCACGTTGTGACACAACAATGGTAGGAGCATGCGATGGAAAAGCATCCATGCCTTCTTCACTATGATATCCCTCGTCATCAAATGCGGAAGGATCTTCATCATCACCAGTTTCATACTCGCCGGTTTCTTCATTCACAAACATGACCTTTCCGATTGGGCTCTTGAAGTGACCCGGATTACCGCAAGCATGACAAGTGATCTCGCGATTGCGAGCTGTAGACATGTTGGAGCCTGCACTAGTGGCAGGAGCAGCTGGCTTCTTGGCCATAGAACCATTGGAGGCTGGCTTGGAAACTGAAGAAGAAGCCCTAGGATTGGCACCATAGTTCTCCATAGGCGCGGCTGACGATGTCCTTGGAGAAAATCTGCTCGATGTGGAGTATCTGGACTTCAGTTGTGCCTCTTCTGCAAGCTGGGATTCAGCCTCCGTTGCAAGATGCAATAGATCATTCATATTATAGTATTGGTGATGCCGCACAATACTCTTGATGTTAAATTTTAGCCCATGGAGAAAACGTTGCATAGTCATCTCAACCTCTTCGCGAACTCGCGCACGTTGCAGCAACATCTCCATCTCCATATAATATGCATCAACGGACATAGTACCTTGCTTCAATTGCTGCAATTTATCAAAAACTGTCCGTAAGTAATTTGTGGGAACAAACCGAGCTTTCATGGTCGCCTTCATGTCACGCCATGTACGAATAGGCTGCCCATTGGTTTCTTGTATCTCGGTCAACACACTCTCCCACCAACGCAAGGCATAACCGTCAAACTCGGACGAAGCAATCTTGATCTTCTTGTCCTCCGGATAATCATGAAAACGCCATAGTTTTTCCATCTTAAGCTCCCATGTGAGGTACTCTTCCACATCCGTGGAACCTTCAAATTTGGGGATGTTAAACTTGGGCTTGCTCAAGACATCTTCTTCCTGAATGGGTAGACGGCGCGCACCAAAACCAAGTGGAGGTTGGCGACCCGGCCCTTGAACACCACGCCCACGGCCTTGATTGCCCCTCAAATCAGCATTGTCACCATGGACACTACCATCATCTTCCTGAGCGTCAGGTTGGCGTTGTACCATAGCTGCTTGTATGCCCGTGACAGATGTTGTCATTTGTTGTAGGCTCTGCTGTATAGAAGCAAGTTGTTGTTGCATAGTGGTGACTGCAGCTTCAGTCGCGTCCACTTTCAGTTGGACCGCTTGAACATTTGTATCAATCGCATCAGCGGATTTAGTAAACATCCCAGTCAAGTGATCACGGAGACCTTCATATGCCTCCCATGTAACTGACGCATCCTTGTCCTGTTTCTGCATCACATCAAAACCACTTTGAGACATGATTAGTAGGTTAGTGCACTAAATCAAAATCTTTTGGTGGACACTCACAACTCACTCAAAACTGACAATAAAAGGTGAATCTTACCGTTCCAAAGTGAATAGTAATGCGTACCCGTTCGGATGGAGGACTAGTGCACGGATGTGATGAAGTGAATACCCGAGTAAAAGAGTGAACACACGACAAAGCAGGATATATGTGGTGGAGCTATAGGTATGGTACCCTAACTACACCGAAGTCAAGTCCTAGTGTTGATCGTGTGATACAAACCTAAGGAAAAACTCACACAGTGGAGACAAACGAAAGACAGGCCTCTCAAAAGATCACCACTATGATATGTCCTTTCTAGCACTTGTATATCTCTTTTGCACTCTTTGATAACTCTTTTTGATCACACTTCTTTCTCTTTTTTTTTGAATCTTTTCTCTTTTTCTCTTTTTTTTGATTTTTCTGACACTATTCCAAACTGGACGAAATTGCTACATTACTGCTACAGTAATTTTGATTTTGCTACAGTAACACACGAAGCAGCAAACTAAAACAATAACTCCGATGCAATCTAAGTTATGGCAAAACTAGAAACCCTAATATTTTTTTGTATGGCTTTTTCTGGATAGGACGAAAACAAAAACGATCTAATAGATGGATTTGGTGGATGCTTACCGAGGAAACACTGGAAATCTGATACCAAGATGATAAGGGGTGGCCCGATCTTCTCAGTAAGCGGACGGTGAATATGAGGGCGATGATAGATAACTTGTATGTAGCCGATGAACTCTCCTCGCTAGATCCCTGTTGCCAATGCGACAACTCTCTACCCTTTGGATATTCAAAACTTCACACACTTGCGCAACGTAGCCGTCGACCACGAGACGGTAATTTGCAATCTACTAATTCCCAGTGGAACAACAGATCACACAAAACTTGCCGTAGCAACACTTCAGATCGATACGAATTGAAGTATATGATTCAAGATGAAAGCTTGGAGCTATTCTCAAGAACTAGGGTTTATCTAAACGTGGTCTAACTCTAAAACTCGTCGGGGGACTTGTATTTATAGTCTAAGGGGGTCCAGACTCGGATACAGGGGCCGTAGGCCCGTTTCTGCGCGCAGGCAGCACGGTAGTACCGTGATTGGCGCGGTAGTACCGCGGGTGCGGTAGTACCGCGGCTACTACCGTAACCACTACCGTATCTCTCCTGACCTTCGCGGTAGTAGGCACGGTAGTACCGTAACCACTACCGTAACCCTTCTGTTGTTGCGGTAGTACGGGCGGTAGTAGGCCCGGTAGTACCGTGGCGCGGTAGTACCGCGGTCAGCGCGGTAGTACCGCGGCCTGAAGCTTGTTTCTTCCTGGCCTTGTCTTCCTGAGGTTCTTCTTCCCATGTAGCTTGTCCTTGTTCCTTGGCTTCACCTTGATACCTGATCATACAAACATACAAGGATTTAGGCAGTATATAATTCTCACTAAGCCGATCATCAGACTCGAGTAAGAGCAAATTCACCTGCTGTCCTAATAACTTAGCACGAGCTCTTGTAATAGGTTCAAGTCGGATTTAATTGGCTTATTCATCATGAAGAGTTGGGGAAGTAGTAGTTGTAGTAGGGATGTCCTCATCAGTTGAATAATAAATTTTATCCGGATAATCTAATGTGAAATGATGCAAAACGTTTGAGGATCCGTGTCATAGATGGCTAACTTCTGCGTAGCCTAAAGCTTTGTCCAGCTCTACAAGTTTCAACCAATCCACCATTCAGGAGAAGTAGCCCAATCTGAAGCACGACAGGACCCAGATAAAGCGCTATCGTGGATTCGTGGGGTTACGAGGAATCATTGCTTTGCTACATAAGTGGATCATGTCGGATCCATGAAAGATGAGCACGATCATTTATTCATTTGTGATTAGCCCATTCGAGCGGCCGGCCTCGTTACTCTCGAAAGGCGGCACTCGCAGCTAAGAGCATTTATAGTGGCTTGTGTATATTTGATAGTCTATATCTTCATATAAACAATGGTGTAAACAGATTTTTGAGACAACCTCAGTTTTTCAATAGCTAGTCTAACTTTGATAGTCTATATTCCTTTTTAAGCGTAAAATATGCAAATATACATATAACAACAATCAATCCGCCGCCCCCTGTCCGACGGCCACATGCCCAGCCTCGTCACCCCTCGTCCGCCCGCCCTTTGTCCCCGCCAAACCCGCCGCCCCTCGTCCCCGCCGACTCAGGCCAAACTTGCAATCGCGGTCGGTAGCGTTCGACGATAGCGTGGAAAAATCGGCGGCATATCTCTCGCAGGATGGCGATGGTGAGCTCGGGGCAAAGGCGTGCGCGTGTTCGCCGCCTCCAACTGCTCCGAATCGACGCGGGAGGGACTTCCGAGTCAGCGTTTTTGGTTTAGACAATGTGGCTCGGTCGTCCAAATATAGAGGATAGGTAGATAATTTGGAGGTTGTTTATATTTTAGACCACCGCATAGACTAGCCGCTGGAGAGGTATTTTTCTCATTGGTAGTCTATATTTGGCATACACAATGGTATAGACAAGCCACTAGAGATGCTCTAAGGCTGTTCCCAATGGGAAAATCTTCAGGTGACGCCGGCGGCAGCTGCCACGGGAACCTGTCACGGTGCAAGTAGTCCGGCTAAAGAGGACCCACCGGTATACTGAATTGTATTTGCGGTTTGTTGACACCGTATTCAACATACTCCATGAACGTATGCAGTATTACAACGGCCGACCAACGCTATAAAAGCTGAAACCGGTGGATTCCATAGAGGACTTTTAGCTCACTTGCAGCCGTGTTTTGTTGAATATTTAACACTTCACCTCACAGAGTACTGCATTGTAATCTATCCCTCCTCAAGATTGAAATTCAGACGGCACGACCGACAAATAAATGTTGTAAACATTTTGTTGTGAGCTATATACAGTCACATCGTCATGTTGCATAACATTTTGTGATGAGTTTTGTAACCTGTCTAACCAAACTAACGGGGATTCCTATAAAACACCTGAACCAGTGATATAAACAAAGAATTAAATATGTTTGCAAAGCTTATAAAACTGACAAAAAACTGATAAATATCTGAGAACGAACTAAACATTGTTCCAATTTGTACACCCAATAATCCAAGCGTGCATTATATTAAATTTTCTTTTAAACGGTATTTTCTTTTAAACGGTATTTTCTTTTAATCCAAGCGAGTATTAGATTGATTAATCAAGAGATTACCCGTTGTTTGTTTGGAGGAGAACTACACCAATCACGGATACACCAAGCGTGCATTATTGTACCCAATGGCACACTCGCAGTGAAATCACACCTTGGTCCGGTGAAAAGTACTCGAGCAGAACAACGTGAGGCCTGCCCCGGCCAAGTCCTCTGCTTAGGCACAGGGCCTATTATGCTGTATAATCTATGTATGCCGTTGTATTGTGCTTGAAGCGTGATAATAAAATTATTACTGACACGGATCCCAATGGACAGACTAATGGTGAGATAGCCAGGACCATGTGCCGCTCCGGTCACTTCGTCCACGTTCGTTCCCAATGCCCCATCTTGGATAGATGCTAAGCATACCAACAAGACAACAAATTCTATGTGACACCCTAATTAAGAGGCGAAAAAGGAGTTTGGTGAACCAAAAAGAAATGATGCTAATGACAGAAACCTATACAAAACATTAAAAATGAAGGGAACTAACTTATGCATGCAAGACTTTAGTTGCTAAACTATTAAATAAGACAACCTTTGCAACAATAAGCTAAGTACCAATTCATTGAGGACTATGGTTGCTTAACATATTTAATATGCCAAATCGAAGGCAAAATGATCACAGACACGCACAGCACTGCGATAAGCGCTAGCATTCCGACTTCCGTTGCTCCAAGAAGCGGTGGACGCGCGACACCGTTCCATTTGGTCGCCTCCGTGTGTCCGTGCAAGTTGCAGAGTTACTAGCAAAGAGATAAATAAAACCAGATGGGTCTTGCATTCTAGCCAGCCGCTGGTGTTTGCATGATGCATCAGAGCACCAAAGAATCAGTTTGGATTTCGGCCGCCGGTCTTTGGCCGTGCTGAAGAAACTGCGGCAGCATCACCTCTGCCGTCCACATGGCACATGCGGCTGCCGGTTTGCACAAGGCATGGATGGCTGTTCCTTTCTCTTTTGACTGTACAAACTCAAGAAGACATCATGCGTGTAATCTTGGATCTGGTTAAGACATGTAGGGTGTTAGAAAATTGACACGCAAAAAACGACAAAGAACATGCAAATTTAACGTAGAAAAATCTTCCACGAAGAAGAGAAATACCACGCGCGTCAGCCAGCGAATTATTCTTTATTGTGAAGGTGTTACAAATGCTGAAGAATTTACAACTGATTCGACGACTTATCCCGTACGACGGCTTACAAGGCATTATATAGGCGGCATGAGAGACCTAGGTCAATACTAATCCGTAGATCCCCTCATTGAGACAAATTCCACCTTGTAGTATGAACGCACAACTCTTTCCCAAACAAACAAAAAAAACATTTTCGACGCCAAACAACCACTAAGGCTAAGCAGTTATACCAACTAAGTCTGAGTAAAGCTCAAACTTAACAACAAGCTTTGTCATCATATCAGCAGGATTAACATGAGTACTAATCTTGCATACCTTCATTTTACCTTGAGCAACAATGTCTCGCATCTTATGGTACTTGACATCAATGTGCTTGATCATCTCATAAAACATTTGATCCTTAGTTAAGTATATGGCACTTTGATTGTCATAAAACAAATTTATGCAAGTAGTATCTTCATAAAACTCAGCATATAAACCTTTCAACCAAACTGACTCCCTGCAAGCTTCAACAATAGTCATGTATGTATTCAGCTTCAATACTGAATTGAGCAACAACTGGCTGCAATATAGCCTTCCAACTCACGACACATCCTCCAATGATGAACACGTAGCCGGTGAGGGATCTCCTCTTATCCAAATCACTAGAAGTAAAATCTGAATCCACGTAGCCAACGAGTCTCTCACCATCCCTGCCAAACTTCAAATAAGCACCTGAAGTGCCACGAAGATACCTGAAAATCTAGTTTCAAAGATCTCGGTGTGAAGAATTCAACGATGAAACGGTTCAGGATTTGGACGCACGGTTCAAGAGATAAAACATTTTAAAAATAAATTTATGAAAAAAGTATAACTTCTAGGTTGCAATAAGTGACGCGTATACAGTGTGTCGCTTGAGGCCAAAAAACTTCAATTTAACCCAACGATGTCCATAGGCAATACTTTCTTAAAAAACTACTTTTTCAAATTTCTTAAACAAGGTAATATTTAGAAAATCTTCAAATTCGATGAGACTATTCTGCCAACCATGACTATTTTTGGGGCTTTCCCCATACAAAACACAAATCAACAACGTGGATGGATAAGACTGAACAACTTTCTGTTAAATAGAATTGGGGCTCTTTGGCCTCACTTGGATCCAAGAGAGACCAAAAGGAGTTTTTCGACCTCGTTGAAACCGAAGTGAGTCTTTTTGACGAAATCACTAATTGGAGCGTACCCTCCACGGAGATCACTCGCCCGCACACTCTGAGCATGACAAGTGTCGTATTGCGGTGCGATTCGGTGTTTTTAGTGCTTTCCGTGTTTGATACGTGTTGAGTGAAGGTAGTTTCCCTGTTTCCGGTTTCCTAGCCATGGGGGTAGCCACCGCCATGGGGGAAATTACAAGTACAACCACAACCATAACCCCCGTGCATAACCATAGACACAACCACAACATGAACCACATCCAAAAAAACAACCACGAACACAACCATAACTGCAACCATATGCACAACCACAGGTGCAGCCACAACTCTCGCGAAGCTACGGGCACAACCACGTTTTTTTTGCGTGGACGCACTCAAAACACGACATGTGGCGACCTCTAGACGCACTTAAAGTGACCTCTGCGGATGCTCCCGAGAGGGTACCCTCTAAGTAGTTGCTCTCTCTTCTCAACGTTGCTCAGGCCGACGTGAGTCTTTTTGACCTTGCTCAAGACGATCTAGGCGAGTCGAAGTGTCTTCTACTTTTCTCTCTTTTTTCCTTTTTTATTTCATTCTATTTTTTCAAACCATTTAATTATATTGTAAAGGAACACATAATTGATTTTAATTATAATCAACTAGATACAAACACTATAATATATCTAAGTGCCACACACATTATTAGAAAGACACTATGAAATGTACCAATTTTTTCTTCTTTAAAATATCATAGTTTTTACAAATAAATGGAGTCTCACATTTCACAATTATATTGTATTTCTACAGGTCTTTTGGTTGTTTTTTATTAGAACAATGTTGTGATTTTTTAATTGTTACATATTACAAAATTACTTTTTATAATGAGGTTAAATATCAATGCATTAAAAAACTACGTGATATTTTAATTGTCACATATTGTAACCCAATATATTATTTGAAAATGGATAATATTTGTTTACATAAATTTTTATTGTATATTAAATAAAGTTTATTCTATATTAAAATATATATTTGGTGTGTATAAAAAATATATTCATCATATAACATAGAAGAGTTTAGTATATTCTCCCTTGTTCCGTATTAGTCACTAAAGCAGATGTATCTATATGTATTTTAATCTTAGATACATCCATTTTAGCGATAATTATTATGGGATAGAGATGTTGAAAATTCGTTAGGTGTGTATTAAAAATTGTTCATCGCATAATATACAATATTCAGTATACATTCAAAATATTCAACATTGCATTTAAAAAAGTTCATTATATACTAAACATGTTCAACATATATAACCATTTTATATGTATTTAAAGAAAGATCAACATGTTGTAGATACAAATTTAGAATATATGATAAAATCGGTCATCATATATTGTAATCTTTTGAAAGATAATTAGAAAAATAAAAACAGTCGAAAAGAGAGAAAAACCGAAAACGGAAAAAATGAGAAAATCAGAAAAGAAAAGAACCAAAAGCAGAAAAAGTAGCAAAACATGGGCTGGTTTAAAGCTCCTTTCGCGTTTCTCTTAGGCGCTGACGAGGTTGAACAGGCAAATTTGTTCCGAGTAACCAACACGCATATACTTTTTAAAATTTTTAGAACTAATCTATATTTTTTAAGTATAAATGAATATAAAAGAAATTAAATTTGTGGATGAATCCTAGAACTGCGACAATTTGCTCATTCGCACAAGCCAGCGGGGGGGGGAACCCCAGCTGGCAAGCTTATAAGCTAGATTTATGCAAGAGAGCGAGGTTTGAACATACTCTGGTCTGCCTTTTTGCGTGTGCATTTGAATTATTTCTAGAAATTAATTATTATTTTTTCAATAAAATATAAAATCTAGATTATAAATTACAAAAAAGTTGGTATTTTAGATAATTTTATTCACTAATGTTGAGAGTTTATTTGGGATTTTATCATATTGGTTAAAATCACCGCCCTTCTAAAAGATTTCCATATTTTCAAAATATTTGCAATATTTTTTCATGCTTACTATTATTTTTTGAAATTTAGTAAATTGGTTTTTAATGCCATTAATTCAAAAAATGTTTGTATTTTCAGAAAAATATTTTCTTGTAAAAAATGTGTTCACAATTTTAAAATATGTTTATATTTTCGAGAAAGTTCACATTTTTAATGTTTTTGAAAAATATTCAAAATTTTATTTTTTGTTTTTATAAAAATGTTCGCATTTATCAAACAATGTTCTACAAAATAAGTTTCTAGTTTTTTCACGAAAAACTGATTGAAACAATAATTGAATTTTTTTAAATGTGTTCTGAACAGTAAATCACCTCAAAAATCTCACGCAACTGGCTTGTTAACGTATATTAGATCATTGATGTCACGCGTTGCTGCGCCCATCCACTTTGGCAATATATTTATAGGAGTAACGTTTCTAAGAAATGTGATATCTTCTCATAATTTTATGAAAAACATGCTTCTCCTCAGGTTTCAGTATTTCTTCATCCGTGCTTCTTTGGATCCTGAATAATAGTGAATTCTTCACCTACCAACAATGGATTGATAAAAAAATTCACCCTATCAAACACAACAAAATCTCTTCCGCGTCATTTTTGGCTTGCTACTCATTTGTTCATGTTTGATGGATTTTGGTAGACAATATGCTCAAATTATTTGTCGTGAGCCGGGGTGGACCGGCATGCAAGTTTATACGAGCGGGTAGCTGAGGAAATAAAAACTTGGGAAATTTTACGGTACATTCTACTACCTAGTTTTGGTGGTAGTATCCTATATACATAAAAGAATGATCCCCACTAACTAATATATCTTATCATACAGTATGCCAACTCAGCAATGCAGCCACATATGCATTTGTTTCCTGTCGTCGCTTTCACATGCAGCCACATCATGCGTCTGTTTGCAGCTGTGCTCTTCGTCAAAATGAAAAGAACAAAATGCTCGAGACGCCCCTGTGAGAGTAACAACCATTGCTAAGAGAAGTGATCTATCCAGCAGCGGGGCCATTTGTCTCGCTCCAGCCGTGACCTTCTGCTGCGGCAGTGGCAGCCTTCTTCTACAAGCTGACCTTTTGCAGCTAGGGAGGAAGCTTTCATGGTCATTTGGTGCTTCATTTTCTTGGACATAGGCATATGGGTAAAGTTGTCCAATTTCGGACAACAGGTCAACGAGTTCTTGAAGTTGAAGGTCGTATACTCTGTTCTTCAGTATTTGTTTTCTTTCTTTGTACGAGTGTCTCTCACAACAATTGTACGCATCCCATTTATGCAGCCGGTCGTTCCAATCGTCCCATGCCTACTGTTTATCTTCCCAGTTATGTTTTTTTGGATAAAGGGTTTTATTACTTAAAAGGTTTAAGCAAGTACACCCTCTCAGTTACGGTGTACAGCCACCGAACGACCCGATCTTCTCATAAAGAAAAAACAAATTCTCAAGGCACCAAATAATTGACCTTTGGCGCTCCATCTCCTAATCTGTGTTCCACTTCCTCTCCCCCACGTTCTGCACAGGAAACTGATGGATTTGCTTTTAAAACATGTGCTTCGCCTCACCTCATTGCATTCCCATCGTCCTCTCCAACAGGATTGGTTCAGCTACACCACTCATACCAAGACGTTGGTCATACACTCTCCTTCTGATGTTTGTTTATGAAGATTTTTTTATCCATGACGGCAAGAGTCAGATGAAAATGGAAGAAAATTGCAGTTGAAAAATAAATTTAGATAATCTTTGTGCCCCACTATTTACTCAAATCTGTTTTTTGAAACTTTGCTGCTGTCAATGATAACAAGTTTATTAGATGTTTGTTTATGCAGACTTTTGAATATAGGTCGACAAGGTCTGATGAAAATGGAAGTAGATTATAGATTGAAAATAAATCTCGGTAATATTTATGCTCCGCTGCATAAGATGTTTTTTTTTGAAACCTTGCCGCAGTCAGTGATAAAAAGTTAATTAGTTCATAATTTGCAAATTTGGATCATAATGAGTTCAATAATTTTGTGTTCCCAGTTTATCTTATGGATTATCAATTATGTATCTAGCATTGTAGGAATAATATCCAGTGTCTGTTCTTGATAATTTTCCATTACCATTAAAAAGGCTCCAAATCTGGCATACAATAGCATTGAACTGTAGTCATCTATCCTTTACCTCAATGTTTTCTCTTAGATCCTTGACCCTTTTACTTTACTCGGTTCTGAAGGTCATTTTAATTATTAATGGAATTTCGGATCGATCTTGAACCACTATCCATAAAAAATTTAGATTGAACGATGTGTACTTTCACGCTTCATGGTCCATACAATATTTGATTTTGTTGGGAGAAGCTTTGATCTATACTTCTATTGTGTCTCCACATGTAGTCTGTACAAATTCTTTTCTATTGTCTAACGGCAAGTTGTTTGATGAAAACTAAAGCCGACCGGTGATTTTGCTCAAGTCTTATATTCTGGCCAACCTATTTTAAGGTTCTTCTTACCTTCATGTTTTAAGGCCATTCCTCTTTTGTATCAACTGACATCTGATTCAAACAGAGGTTGAACCATGCATGGAGAATTGCCAAACATGGTGGGTTTTTTTTGTATGTACATGAGTGATATCTCGCACATGCAACAAATTATGTGTATTATGTATGTAATTTATTTATTGCAATCGGTTTATTTAAATTTTACCATTGGTAGTAGAATCAACTTTAGATCATAGCAAGATATGGGTCTTTTTCTATCTTTATACAACATATCAAGTTTAATTACTCTAATTTCATTCTTTAATTGTTTATATATGTTCTTTTTCACCTAGATTCTCGGCATGTCGTGTAAGTGCACTTGCATAGCCAAGCGGTTTTGGTCAATGAAGTTAATTATTGTCCATACGACATACATCTAATTATTGTTGAAACCTTTTGGTGAAACATTGAAGAATGAATACCTTGCTACAATTGTTTCATTTTCTACAAGCTTATTAGAATTTGAAAGACCAAATCAACATGGAACTGTGAGTTAAGTATGACAATTACTTAATACATTGTGCAAATGTGGTTTGTTTGAGCTCACAAACATCTTACTAAAGTGGTAGAATTCATTTCCTTCTTAATCCCTTATTTTTCTCTAACATACACCTTATAAATCTTTAGAGTTCAGCATATAATGTCCCGCAGCAACGCGCGGAATATTATCTAGTTAATCTAATAATCTAGTCGTTGATTGGGTGGGCATTATTGACTTTTAACATTTGGTCATTTAGTATATTTTTACTGTCTGCAGATTTGATGGGTCAATCTTTTTTTACCTCTGATTCAAGGCTTCACGCGATGCGGCTCCTGTGCTCGTCCTCGTCGTCGTCCAGTCTTCTGCCTGGCATCTGCTCCTACTCGCTCTATACGTCGATGACTGCTTCGCGGCGGACGGCAACGCGCATGAGCAGCGCGTCAGGGATGGCCTCGGCTCGGTGCCCCGGCGGCCAGCTTAACCATGGTGGGTGCGGCGCCTGCTCTGGCTTTTCTGGTTACTGAAACAGCTCGCCGCCCTGGTCTGCTGCTACACCACCAGCGTGTATATCCGGGATCCAAAATCCGCGCACATGAGCAGGTCCCCGAGAACGCCGAGCTCCAGTTGCTCGCTCGAGTCCAATATGCCGGTCGTCTGTAGCCGCCGACCATGTGCTGGTTGTACATGACCCGGTTGTCGTGCACCCACTGCTGGACGAACTCCTGCATTGCCTCCTCATCCAGCTCATCTTCCTCGGGGTGGAGTTGCTGCTGCCATTCCACCGGCAACATGAACTTGGTGTGAAGGGCTCATAGTGGTGCATGTGGATTTGGACGCGCAGTGAGAGTTCGGACGACTCGTACTCGCCTCAGTTTCGTTAAAAAATGAATTACCAAAACTACCCCTGCTTACATAATGTACTACCAAAATTCTGAAGTAGTATTATTAAATCTGAACCATCCATACATATAAAATAAACGGCTAATATTAATCTGATGTACTGCTAAAAGGTCTAAAAAACTTAGCTTAGCCAAGTACTTCTTTTTTATTTAGCGTTCTGCAAAATTTAATTGGCACGACATACAGAACAACCTAGCCTAGCTGATTAAGTTTTACCTCTTCATATCATGGTCAAACAGCACAACCTCATCTCCATCTCTCCGATGATTAGTGGCAGGCCGGGTAATCACAAGAGCCATGATTTCTAGACCGCACAAAAAGATGAAAATTAGGTTCAACATAGGCATGATGCTCAGGGGAGGAAGGAGCACCAGTGTGGTTACCTTTCGATCGACTGCAGCGGAACCATGGAACGGTAATCACTTGCAATGCAACCTAAAGGCCACGGCGGCGCCGTTGCCGTGTGAGGAGCAGGGCGGGGGTTTGGGAAGCCCGATGCCACCGTGGGAAAGGATCTCATCTCATATTCTCGTTCACCAAGTGGAGACCTTGCCCGCTGCATCAAAGTCCGTCCACGCTCCCTGCAGAATATACCATGTCACGTCTCACACACGGGCACCGTCCTGGCGTGCGCCGGCGCTGGCCAGCGAGGATGTAGAGCGAGTTCTTCACGCCGATGCCGGCCTTGTACGCACCGGTCTGACTGAGATCAGAGGCCAGTACTGATCGTCGGTCGGCTCAGTTTAGGCCGGTCAGAGTGCAGCCCTTCGATCCCTCGCGATTCAACGGACTAGATTTGCGCGTACCTCTTCGGATTATATAATTGCAACATTCACGGTACCGTTGCAATATTTGTGATACATTTGCAAGTGTTTTGTACATGGATGTAACATTTTTATTTTAGTGCTTTCTGCAGTAAAAAATGATGGTAGCAATGGTCTCATGCAGAAAAAACGCACTACTGTTGCAGCAAAAAAAATACTAATTGCAAAAAAATAATTCATGTTTGTTTCCCCGAGATGTGAGGCGAGGGTGCGATCCGCGTGTATTTGGAAGGGCTTTGGCCGGGGAAAAGAGCCGCGTGGTTTAACGAACACGTAAAAACATATGGGCCGTTTTTTTTTCCAATCGGGGGTGATTTTCACGGATCGTTTTGGCCCAAAACCTCGCGAGGTTCGGCCAAAACAAACATAGCCTCATGGAGGCAAACTTGTGCAGGAACGGGATCCCTTCGGTATAGAGGGGGGGGGGGCTAGCTGGGAGGGACGGCAAGATTCATGGGAGAGGAAGAACCAAGATTTGGAAGCTTACAAGCCGTCATCACCTTTTTCCATAGGAAGAGACACCACAGAAGAGGGAGGAATAGATAGAAACCGATCAGGGTCTGCCATCCTTCGTCCACAGACCACCTCTCTCGCAGCCGGCCTTTCTAGTCAACTGGGTTCGAAGAAAGGGCCCAATTAACCAGAGATCTCAGATTTTTCTCATGGAGTAGCTGCCCTTTAGGATAGCATATCTAATGGCAGAAAATGTTCCAATATATCATAAAAATGAACGGTCAGAAATGGTGAGGTCCTGAGAGAGCTTGCTTTAGGTCCGGTTTTACTTTGGTCCCGTTATATTGTCCTAAATTAGTAAGATCACTACACCACGGTAGAGCTTAGATGACACACTTCTGTGGGCAATTGTCTACTGATGTCCACAAAATAACTGTGAGAATATCTATTGAGTTTTGTCTTCGAACTATGTGTAGGTAAAGATACATCATTGTAAACATAGTAGATGTCAGCAATTACGAAACTACACTGTGTGTGTCAGTGATTTCTTAACTACAGGTTATGTGTCGGCATATGTATGACCCTTGACAATATTTCAGTCGGCGTAGGTACAAACTTAGCGACATCATATGTGTCGGTATACGTAGGGTATATAATCACAGACTTTGTGTCGGCGTAGATGAATACGTGTCAATCCACCCAAAGCTACAAACTTGGCGCGTGATTTAGGCGCGAGGAAGGGAAATTTTCGATGTTTTCTCGCCTGCGCGTGCAAAATATCCCCAAATTAAGCCTTAGGCGTGCCTCCCTTTCATCAAAGAAAAAATTAAGCCTTAGGCGTGCCTCCCTTTCATCAAAGAAAATAAAAAACCTATCTTCTTCCCGTGCCTGCCGCCGCCGCCCTCACGCTAGATCCGCCGCCGCCCTCGTCCTCCAGCCCGTCCTCCAGCCGCCGTGACCCAGCCCCAGCCGCCGTCCTCGCGCTCCACTCCGACCCCCAGCCGCCGTCCTCACGCTTCCTCCCAACGCCCAGCCGCCATCGCGGTCCACCCCGACGCCCAGTCGTCCACGCGTCCCGTCCCGTCCTCCAGTCGCCGTGACCCAGCCCATGCCGCCGTCTTCGCGCTCCACCCCGACGCCCATCCGTCGTCCTCTCGCTCCACCCCGACGCCCAGCCGCCATCGAGGTCCACCCCGACGCCTAGCTGTCACGCTCTCCGCCCCGTCGTCCAGCCGCCATCGAGGTCCACCCCGGCGCTCAGCCGCCATCGAGCCGCCGTCCTCGCACTCTACATCCTACCGCCGTACGCCCGCCCCTCTGACATCCAGCTGCCGAGCTCGTCCCGGTCATCAAGCTGGCTCACTCGTCCTGGGTCGACCTCCGAGCTGCACCCCTTCCGAAGCTAGCCACCATTACTGTCGATTTCGCACAAGACTCGTCCTCTTGAGGTAAACATCAGCTTCTGATGTGATTTTATTTTATGTACTCTTGCTTGTTTATGCATTGCTGAACTAGAATCTTGTGTCGTTGCTTGTGACTATAGACAATCGAACAAGATTGTGTTTGTGATTGCTTGAATAATGATTGTTTTATATTTCTGTTGCTTGATTAAGTGATTGTGGCTTTACTTATGCAAAGCTAACACTGCCCCACTGACCAAATTCAGATATTTTGCAAAAGCATCATGGACAAAACGTGGTTGTCTCAGCCTAGGTACATTAAGTTTTTCTTTTTGCCAACTCATAAGCAGTATATTTATGTCAAAAACTGTTCTAATATCTAAAAAACATACATGTAGGCACACGAATGAGTATGTACAGGGGGTAAACAAGTTTATAGAGTTTGCTTTTACTAATTCAACAAATGGAAACAAAATCTTGTGCCCTTGCAAAATATGCTTGAACTCATCATGGAAAGCAGCAACTGAAGTATGCGAACATTTGATATGTGAGGGTTTCATGGATGGGTATCATGTATGGCTGTTTCATGGAGAATCCAGCCACTTCATCCCTAACATTGAGGGGGTAGATGTAGAGAGTTCACCGATGGATAATGAATTTGATGATTTCTTGCGAGACATAGCATGCGGATTAGATGATGGGGGGGTGTTGGAAGAGAACAATGAGGACAGTAACAACCTTGGGATGCATGTTGATGCTGATACCAAGGCTTATTTGAATATGGTTGATGATGACAACAAAGAGCTATATCCTGGGTGTAAAAACTTCTCAAAATTGCGTTTTGTTGTCAAATTACTTCATATCAAACTTCTTGGGCGATGGAGTGACAAAAGTTTTGACATGGTCCTTGAGTTACTTAGTGATGCTTTCCCCAAAGGTTCAGTACTTCCCAAAAATTTCAATGAAGCTAAGAAAATAGTTAAATCTATTGGGCTTGGGTATGTTAATATTCATTCGTGTGAAAATGATTGTGTGCTGTTCAGAAATGAATTTGATAAGGAAAGTCAGTGTCCAAAGTGTAAAACATCAAGGTGGAAATCAGAAAAGAAGAGTCCTGATGGGAAAAGGGTACATAAAGTTCCTAGAAAGGTTCTTCGCTATTTTCCTATTAAAAGAAGGCTTCAAAGGTATTTTATGTCCTCTAAAAGTGCAACTGACATGAGGTAGCATGACGAAGAACGTACCAAAGATGGTTTGATTAGGCACCCAGCGGATGCTATTTTCTGGAAGGATTTTGATTCCAAACATCCAATAATTGGTAATGACAGCCATAATTTTAGAATTGTTGTAGCAACTGATGGCTTTAATCCATTTAGGTCAATGAGGAGTACCTATAGTGTTTGGCCAGTCTTTTTGATTCCATACAACCTTCCTCCTTGGATGTGCATGAAGCGGCCTAATTTTATCCTCTCTTTGCTCATCCCTGGCCCTAAGGCACCTGGTGGCGATATGGATGTTTATCTTCAGCCTTTGGTAGATGATCTAGCAGATATGTATAATAATAGTGTGAAGACATTTGATGCTTCTAAGTCTGAAATATTTGATCTTCGTGCTGCTGTCCTTTGCACCATACACGACTTTCCAGGTTTAGGCTACACTCATGGATGTGCTACCCAGCGTAAGGTAGCTTGTCCTGAGTGCCATTCATTCACTTGTTCTCTACAATTAAAAAAAGGTAGCAAATACTGCTATATGGGACATCGCAGATTCTTACCATCCAACCATAAGTTTAGGTCAGATGAAAAGTTATTTGATGGCAAGTCAGAGCATGGGACATCACCTATACCTCTTACTGGTAAGGAAATTGAAGATTTGACAGCAAATCTTGAAACATCCTTTGGAAAAGATCCAGCTGCCAAGAAGACAACAAAGAGAAAACGCAAAGCAGGTGAACCACCTCCCCTTTATAAAAGGAGATCTGTGTGGTTTAAGTTGCCCTATTGGAAAGATCTAATGTTGCATCATAATTTTGATGTTATGCATATAGAAAAAAATGTATGTGATAACATTGTTAGCACACTTCTGGGCCTTGAGGGAAAATCAAAGGATAACGCGAATTCTCGCTTAGACATCCAAGCTTTGGGTATTATGGGTGATCTTCATCCTGTTGAAGTAGAAGAGGGTAAACTTTATATACCTCCAGCACAATATACTTTGACACCCGAGCAGATGAAACATTTTCTTGAAGTCTTGATGGGAGTCAAGTTCCCACAAGGCTTTGCAGCTGATATAAGACGTTATGTCCATGTTGCCGAGAAGAAGATTTTTGGACTGAAGAGCCACGATAATCACATTCTATTGGAGCACCTACTTCCACTCGCGATTCGAAAAATATTGCCCACAAGAGTATGCGCTGCGTTGACTCGTGTTAGTAACTTCTTCAAGAAGATTTGCTCACCTGTTATCCGCGTCAGTGATATGCAAATTCTAGAGACTGAAATAGCTGAGACCCTAAGCATACTTGAAACTATATTCCTGCCAAGTTTTTTTGATGTCATGGTCCACTTGATGGTGCATCTGCCTGCCCAAGTTAGAATTGGTGGTCCAATACACTTCCGGAGCATGTGGTCAGTAGAAAGGTGATCTTATAAACATAATCTAATATCAATACTTTTTTTTGCAAATGAATTTTGCAAACAGTCTTACAATCTGTAGTATGTAGGTATTTGGGGCACTGTAAAGGACATGTTCGCACTAGAAGCCATTCGGAAGGATCAATTGCCGAGGGTTATTTGTTTGATGAGAGCCTTACATTTTGTTCTCGCTATCTAAAAGGTTGTGAGACTAGGTTCACTCGACAAGATAGTAATCTTGAAGTGGTGAATAATGAAACGTACAGTCCCAATACATACCTCTGCCACAAGGGACGAGGTTCAGGTGGCAATAGCATTGTATCATTATCGGATAATTCTTGGATCCAAGCACATAGATATGTCTTGTTCAACGACAATGAAATAGAACCTTATGTGAAGTAAGCTACCGACACTTCTATAATATTATCTCTTCCTTTCTTATATTTCTTATAATAGTTAATTTGATACGCAATTATAGGAAACACCGCGAGCACATTTCCTCAATTGGTCTTCCCAATGAAAAAGCAATCAACACTATGCACCATGAGCAGTTTCATGAGTGGTTTCAACAACATGTAAGTAGGACATGACTTGACCTATTGTGCTCAACATTAATCATTTTAACCCGTTGTAACTAACAAAATTCTATACTCAGGTGTTAGCATTAGTTGAAAGAGGTGTAGAAGTATCAGAAGAAATGAAAATTTTAGCCCAAGGACCTTTCATGACTGCTAGAAAGTATAACAGCTATACTACTAATGGGTTCGACTTCCATACACACTCAAGTGATGAGGGTAGACCTACCCAAAACAGTGGAGTAGCTATAGCTGCACAAAATTCAAGAGGCGTAGAGATATATTATGGCATTATTAGGGAGATAGTTGAGCTAAACTATCGCCAAAAAGGATATATGGTGTTATTTCGATGTGATTGGGTTGACAATCGTGAGCAAGATAAATGGGTGAAAACCGATCAGTTTGGGAACACAACTATTAACTTCAACCATTTATTCAGTAGCGGTGATAAGTTATCGGATGAGCCTTTCATCTTAGCATCACAAGCCACACAAGTTTTCTATGTTCCAGAGGTTGATGATAAAGACTGGTGTGTAGTTGTCCAAAACAAAAAACCACATGGCACCTACTCTATGGCCGCTGTGGATGATGAAAATGAGGATGATGAAAATGTAGATCTTGGCATTGCTAATAAGGGGCTATTAATTGATCTACACACAGATGTTGATCCCAACATTGATTATACCAAATTTTCTCATGTAAGGACGGATATAGATGGAATAATTGTTGCTGCGCCAAAGAGAAAGTAAGTGTAATGATTTTCTGCATTTTATTTGATAGTTTTGTAAAATTTGGTTGTTACTTTAATTGAAAATACTTGTGTGTTTTATAGATTGCTAACTCGTTTGTAAACACTTACAGGATCAAGAGCAAGAGCAGGAGCAAAAATGGCAGCCATAACAAAAAGCGTAGAAAAAGTTCCTGAATATGAACTCGAAAAGAACATGAATGTACGTGAAGTACTTAGAAAACAAAATGAGAACATGAAAAGAAAGTTGAATCTTCAAGGTCTAGGAGAAGCATTTGTGTTGGAAGGCCAACCTCATCCCCGAAAGAAGAAAAAGGTATTGCTCCTACATATGATTAAGCAGAACATTGATATGACGAAAAGTTCAAAGTTCCTAAACTAAAGCTGTACACATTGTATTTCCAATGCACTATTAGATGTTTATTAAAGTTTCATATTTTTTTCTATCCCATCTTGCATAGGTATCATTGATTTATGTGGTTAATTGTAGGGACAAAGGAAAACTCATGTTTCACAAACTCAAGCTTCAGACCGGCAATTGCGATCTACTTCAAGATTAACTACTAAAATTTTAACTGATCCTGAGGTTCTGTTGAATGAACATGAAGGTATGCTTCTTGACTATAATGTTTGTACCATGTATTGCTTAGAAGCTGGTTTGTGAAAAAAAATTATGAACCTTGCAGTTGAATGATAATGCATTTTTAGTACTAAAACTATTTTCTGCGTTTATTGTGTATTAGGCCAAGAAAGGGAGGTTAGGAAAGTTACTACTATGAAAAGCATATGGGGAAGGCAAAACAAGCCTAAACTCAAGTTGGAAATCAATGAGTATGGTCAACCTTGTGGTAAATCTGCTACACAATTTGCTAACTTTGTCGGAACTCAAATAAGGACCAAGGGTTTTCCGGTTGAATTTGATGATTGGAGGAAGGTCGACCTATCGAAAAAACTTGCTTTATGGACCGAAGCAAAGGTAATGAGAGTTTGATAAGAATAGAATGGTTGCAATACTTGGTTATACTGCTGCTATATTATCAATTGTTACTTTTGCTATGTATTCTTGACTTCTTGGATACTATCTTAGTATATGTTGTATTGTTCTCTAATTCCTCTTTTCAAATGCTAATTTTCAGTTGTTTTGGGAATTAGACCAACGGGTTTTCCAATGGTACATGAAAACAACACAAATTAAATGGAAAGACTTCAAATCTGACCTAAGGAGGGATAATTATGATGAATTATATGAGTATGATGAACTTATAGCATCATGTGATGATAGAGTTCATCCTGACCAATGGAAAAAGCTTGTTGACTTTTGGTTAACCCCAAAAGCTAAGGTATGCTTTCTGTTAGGCTGGTATTGACCCCTGATCATTCTACTTGTGTGACATAATCTGTATGGCATCATTTGGTAGGCTCGTTCAATAAGAGGCAAAGCAAACCGGGCATGTCATACTGAAAATCACACATCTGGAAGTAAGAGTTTTGCTTGGGTTGACATTGAAATGGTATGCAACCATGCAGTCCTTATTGTAAACTTGGATGTTTCTACATTTTGCTCATTATTTTAATCTTTTTATCACTTGACATAGACTGAGGAGCTCAAGCGTCGCCCGCATAGACATGAGATGTTTATTGAAACACATACACATCGAATTAGTGGAGTTCCTCAAAAAGGATCTGCAACAAGAATTGTATGTTCGGATGCACTTGAATTTTTTGACGCCTTTCCTATTTTTGTTTATGTAGTAAATACTAGGAACACATAACATATTTCCGTAATTTACAGAAAGAACTTCAAGATGAAGGACTAAAACACCCTGAATTGTTGGAGAATGGTATTAAGGATGGTGATTTGTTTTCATTTGTTTGTGGAAAAGAAAAAAATGGATATGTTCGTGTTGTCGTTTTGGGGCCAACTCCATCAGACCTAGAGTTGCCTGGAACCCAGCAGTATAAATCTACAAAGCTTCAAATCGCAATGGAAGTGTGTCGTGTATCTGACCAAAAAGTGGATCATCTTCAAGAACAAATGGATGAGATGAAAAAGCAAATGGCTGAGATGAGGCAACTTGTTCTGTCTTCACAGGGGCAACATGATGAAACCAATAACACACCTAGAGATACATCAAATACTCCACAACAGGTAAAACTAGTTCTATTATTTTGCACCTCTCTAGTAGTTAAACAAGTTGTGCCATGATTCCATTATAGTTTATTATATTTAAAATCAACAATGCTTGATTTTTATGTAGAACATAAGGACAAGAGAAGCTAGTAATAATGAAGAAGGTAATGTTAATCTAGAGGATGTGGCCGAGTCAAATGCTCCTATGCAGAATGATGACACTCTTATTGGAAGAAGAATTGCTAATGTAGAAAAACATGACCGACAACAAGGGGTAAATCTTTTTGTGCTTTTTATATGCCTATTATGCAAACTACTTATTGTTTTGGCCCTCTTTTTAGCTAGAGTTTCTCAATATGCTACTTATTAAGTTAAGTTTTTCTGCTTGGGATTCTCTATTCTTTTCTACACAATAATATTTATTTGCACACTTGAACTTGATTCTTTAAAATGATCATATTCTAAATTGTAATTTTTCCTCATAGGGTGGAAGAGCTGTGATACTCTATAGCATAACTACACCTTTAGGTGTGGCTGTTGCCAAAGGAACAATTCAAACAACTAATCCAAAGGCTGTGGTGGGGGGTGAGCCTCTAGGTTCTCAATATGTTGAAATTGTCATCTATTCGGTGTTCAAAAGGGAAACTCAGTTGCCTCGTCCGTATGGGGGTGTGCTGACCATGGGTGATGCTAAGGGGAAATCCATTGCCTGGCCATCTGCTATGGTAAGAATCTAGAGCACTTGGTTTCTTTTCTTTTGTGCTGATCGATCACCTATTAAGTAATGGTTGTTGTTGCAGCTCAAAGATGCCAACAAGAGAACTAGTGTACCGGGAGGTGCAGGTACTATGATATAATTAAATTTACATGAAAATTATATAAACACTGTTTTTGAACTTAGACACATACTAGGCAAACTACAAACAGTATATTACTTCACCCATATGTACTGATCAAAAAGTTACGTGGAACAAATGCTATTTGTCCTGTGAA
The DNA here is from genome assembly GCA_950022295.1 of Bromus sterilis. Lineage (NCBI taxonomy): Eukaryota > Viridiplantae > Streptophyta > Magnoliopsida > Poales > Poaceae > Bromus > Bromus sterilis. Next base: position 17,640,974 of record OX465596.1, read on the forward strand.
ACACCCCATATTAATTGTGAGAATGCATACCAAACAGTACAAGTTAGCATGGAACAAAATATAATTGTGTCTGTACTCACATGTTCAATCAAGTATAAGTTAGCGTGTGTTGCTCTAGCTTGCCAATCTTCATATGAGCTTTGAACAACTTTACAGGTACTTAGCCACCTAGCATTGGATGTGAGGACTTGAAGTTTCATGGAACATACATGGCTGTTGTAGTATTTTGGACGAGCCGACTTCAATCATGTCATGGATGTTATGTGTGTTTTGGACTATTTGGTGCTTCAAGTGTTTTCGAGTAGGAACTTTGTGCTCATGGATGTGACTTGTGTGTTCTGGATCAGTGTAGAATTCTTCGAAACCAGCTAATAGTGGTCCTTTCTATGTGATTTATGTGTTCTGAATGGTTATGTGACTTGTGTGTTCTGGATGGATAAACTATGCATGTAGCCCATGTCAATATATCTATCTTTGTGAACCCGTTTCAGTATATATATGTATGTTTGTGAATGTATCATCATTGTTATCCAATATGTGTTCATCTTGATATAAATGTACCATTGTATATGTATCAAAATATTGGTTTGGCTGTACACTACCTTACCAACAATGTATCTGTTGGTAAACGGATTCTTGCAGAGTAACTGTCAGCCAAGGTATATACCTATGTACACAACATAAGTGTCGGTAAAGGTATAAATCAATCCAAACAGAGTAAGTGTCGGCAAAGATCTATACCTAGAAGGACAATTCCTGTGTTGACAAAAGTAGGGTGTAGCGGCACACCCCAACTGTCGACGTAGCTAGGGTGTATTCCCACAAAGCATCTGTCGGGGTAGGGTGGGTGTACGTGCACAGACAAACTGTCGGCGTAGGTAGGGTGTACATCGACTTTAAAAGTGTCGGCAAGTAAACTTCTGTCGGAAATACCTTTGTCCACAGCAAGTCCTCCGACTGTTTTATCTTCTGTCAGCGTACATGTTAGCTACAACTTATCTGTCGGCAAAGGTACCCTATGCCAACAGATTAATGTGTTGCCAAAGTATGACCGTGGTGTAGTGGATACGCCCGCGAAAAAAAAAGCCTCAATGATGCCACTTACCATGAGATCAGTGGGAGAGAATAAATAACTTGGCTCCATAGGTTTTAAATTTTGAAAGGAATGCCTATGGGCGTAATTTATTTCGAAGCACTCGGCCCCACAGTATAAAACACCGCCTAAGGCCACTCTCTCCTTGCCTGGTTGTGCCAAGCCAGAAACTAAATCACTCTTCCAGAACTAGGGAGGTAGACTGTAGATCTTCTAGCTTGAGTTATGGAAGGCTACTCGCAAGTGCCGTATGCATCCCTCTGCGGCCTTGCCGTTGTTGTAACAGGTTGGCTTGTACACTGCGTCTACAAGTGGATGAATCCTCCGTGCAACACTGGGAGGCTCCCTCCTGGATCCATGGGGTTCCCTCTCGTCGGTGAGACCTTCCAGTTCTTCAAGCCAAGCCCTTCCCTTGACGTCCCAGTCTTCTACAAGCAAAGGCTGAAAAGGTAACTAAGTTAGGCGAGATAGGTCATTACCATGGCCAACTGATGCTCTAGGACTACTACAGGCTAAGCTTTGTGGTCGAGACAGCTTTGATGCTTTATTGGAGTATGTGCAAGTATAAGCTATAGATATGGGATCTGATCAGCTTTGCTGTTTTAAACAGAAGTGGATTAATAGAGAGTATTCGTGGATGCGCGCCTGCAGGTACGGTTCAGTGTTCAAGACGAGCCTGGTGGGGCAGCCAGTGGTGGTGTCCATGGACGCCGAGGTGAACCGCTTCATCTTCCAGCAGGAAGGCAAGTTGTTCCGGAGCTGGTACCCGGACACGACCAACAACATCTTCGGCAAGGAGAGCATCGCCTCCTACGACGGCTCCTTCCACAAGTACATCCGCAGCTTCGCGTCCAGGCTATTCGGTCTCGACAGCCTCAGGGACGTGCTCCTCACCGAGATGGAGCACAACGTGACGCAGAGCCTCGCAGCGTGGGCCGCTGAGCCTTGCATCGAGGTCAAGGACGCCGTGGCCAACGTAAGTGTACCACTATCTCATTATAAAAAAGCGCATGGTTTAGTGGTTATTAGTACATGTAAGTATAAGTATACTGTGCTCCCTCTTTGATTATACAAAACCATCTTGTTTTTTGAATCTAACTTGAACTGCAGGTTGATTCCCCTAATATATTAAAAATCTTTTACAGATACGAATCAAATGAGTTTGGTCAAACCGACGGCTAGACATAGCTTAAAATATAAGAGAGTTGTATAGCAAATGGAGGAAAGTGGGAACATATATATTGTATACATGTTCTCACGCGATGGGATCTCGATCTCACCGCACCCTTAGTTAACCTAGCTAGTATATAATCGGCGGATGTTGATGATATATTTCTTCCATGATTATGATTGGTAACAATTGTCACTTAATTGTGCATCGGAACTGCTATCAAGGTGACAAAAATTCACTCCTGCTTGAAGCATACTCCCTTCGTTTCAAAATGTTTTAAGTTAAACTTCTTTGAATTTGACTTGACCATATAAAACTATACTGACATCTAGAACATCAAATATCCTATGATAAATCTAATAAAACTAATTTCGTGTTGTAGATGTTGATATATTTTTCAATAGACTTGACCAGACGTAAATATGGTTGACTTAGGAAGAACAACGAAACACAAATTCCCGTAAAAGGAAAAAACACACAAAGCCTGCTAGTCCCAAAACTAGAGTTAAAACTCATAAGATATCAAAACTAAGTCATTGTTCTGTTGCTACTGGATGCCCATGATCATAGCATACAGATACGTAGAAAGAGAAGAGGTAAAAGAAATTAAAACTACATAACATATAAATAGATGGGGAAAGCTATCCAGCAGCGCCGCACAAGCGTGCGGCGGCTCAGCCCATGTGCTGAGATTAGTAAGAGAAGGCCCCGTGCGTCACGTTATCTGCACTGCTGCAGCAGCTACACTATTGAGGTTTCTATTGACTGAGCATTTCAGCGTCATCCCATCCTCTCTCACTCTCTTTCTGTCTCCACAACGGCTTGGTTGGCTGTCAGAGTTCTTCAGCAGTGGATAACTATTAAATCTGTAACAAATAGGAGTACATGGAACTAGTAATAAGCATGATTTTTTTAAATGACATACAAAATTTAATTATGTTGAATTGTCATTTTTATTTCATATAAACTGTATAATTCCCCACTCTAGTTTTTAGTTTCATTGTGCCAATTTTGATCTTTGTTATTAAATATTTGCCACAAAATTATACACCCAATAGCAAGAATTATTATTGTGCTTACCACAAAAAATTACGGCTAATTGCAAGAATTATTGCTTGCCAAAAAAACTAACATCTAATTGCGAGAATTATTTATTGTGTTTGCCACAAAAATTAACCCTTAATTGCAAGAATTAAGTGTTTGCCACAAAAATTAACACCTAATTGCAAGAATTATTTCTTGTGCTTGCCACAAAAATTATCACCTAATTGCAAGAATTTTTTTCTTCTGCTTGCCACAAAAATTAACACCTAATTGCAAGAATTATTTATTGTACTTACCACAAAAATTAACACCTAATTGCAAGAATTATTTCTTGTGCTTGCCACAAAAATTGTCACCTAATTGCAAGAATTTTTTCTTGTGCTTGCCACAAAAATTATCACCTAATTGCAAGAATTTTTTCTTGTGCTTGCCACAAAAATTAACACCTAATTGCAAGAATTATTTATTGTCCTTTCCACAAAAATTAACACTTAATTGCAAGAAGTATTTCGTGTGCTTGCCACAAAAATTATCACCTAATTGCAAGAATTTTTTCTTGTGCTTCCCACAAAAATTATCACCTAATTGCAAGAATTATTTCTTGTGCTTGCCACAAAAATTAACACCTAATTGCAAGAATTATTCCTTGTACTTACCATAAAAATTATCACCTAATTACAAGAATTATTTTTTTCTGCTTATCCAGATTATCATGAAGCTTTATGTGTCATTTTATAACCAACTTAAATGCATAGCATGTGATTAACAAATCTTGCGTTGCTACATTTGCATGTGAAAGATGCATGCCCTGTATTAGTACTAGTACTAAAGCTACAGCTGCATGCGCTGTGGTAAAAACAAAAGCGAATACAGTAGGTTTTCAACTTGTCTTGGAGCCAGGGAAGCGCTGTCACATCTGGGGGATAAGAAAAGGTTGTCACATCTGCAGGAGTTGATGCATTTAAAAAGCATTAGGAAGGAGATTAGCTGGCCGCCGCACGATAAGCCAGATGTGCGGCGCCGCTATGAAGTAGGGTCCCCGCACTAGGCAGCGGCGCCACATCGGAGTCCTTGCCGTGCGGCGGCTGTCCAGAATCATTTGTACGTACTACTAGTACTAATAGGGTAGCAAAAATGTGCTAGCTTATGTGTTTTAAATTTTTTGAAATGTTTTATCTTTCAAATCGTTAACTCAATTGATGATCCCTTCATACCTTTAGCTTTGTCGCGACGAGATCTTCGAAACTAGATCCCCATGTCAACATGTTTTGACAAAAAAAATTCCATCACTACTTGCCAAATATCTTTTCCTTACTTTTCAGATAATTATACATATAGTTGTCATATTATATCAACTAGGTTTTCAAATCACTGCACAAATTACACAAATGAAAAACTTGTTTTATTATATATATATATGTGTGTGTGTGTGTGTGTGTGTTTCTCTTTAAAATCACCTAAAAAAAGATCACATACTTCTCATGTTATTTGTATCCAAATATCATAATGACTTGTTATACTTGAATGATTGGTTAACGGTTTATTTATATTTGGTTGTCGTATTTTTTACATCTAATTGACATGAGGGTTTATTGCTTTTGCCAGTTTTATTAGTTTAAGTTGTCATTTTATATTATATAGCTGTATCATAAGCTTAAGTTTACGGAATTATTCTCTGGTAAGTATGTACAAATATTTGTGGCAACAGTTCACAGTAAAAGTGACAATTATGGTGACCTAAAACTGGCAACTGACGGTGACGAAAAAATTTCATCGAAACCTATCAATATGAGATCTTGTTTCGAAGCCCTCGTGAAAACAAACTTAACGCTGAAAACGGAACGTAAATCGGATTAATGGTTTGTAAGATAAATCATTTTGAAAATTCAAAAAACGCATTTCATGCGATGATGTCAGCATGATGATATAGCTCTTTGCATGCAATTTGATATGCAAGCCCCGCCGCACACAGCAACTCCCACATGCGGCGCTGTTATTAAGATTTTTTCCTTCCAACCACGCAATCTGCAATCTGCATGCAATCCAATTAAAAAAACAGTGCACAACGCAGACAAATAGAAAACGTGTACAACCATGCAACCAATCGAACTACATCAAAGCCGTGAAATCCTAATTAGCCATGCATCTCTTACTCTTTCTTTAAAAAGAAGGACGCCCCGACCTCTACATCAGGGCGATGTATATGATATTTTATTAACTATTCAACAAAAACTTACAAGGTAATACATCAATAAATTTGAAGTCATCGTACTGACAACACATATGTTGCTACTCCTATCAACTTGATGAAGGGGTGCACATGATCGGTGACGCATGCCCGGACCTCACATGAAAGCCCAACATAAAAAACCGAAGGCCTCAGCTAAGCTGCTCATCGGCAGGCCAGTGCTACAAACCAGTTCAGCAAACTCTCAACGGGAACTACATGTGCACGTTGCATAGACCACCGCCACGGTCTTCCGTTGATCCATCTTCAGAACAAGTACCGACGCATGACCTAGGCAGGTCTGCCATCGACGACACCAGGCAACGCCACTTCCCTACGCACGTCCAATCTGATGCAACCATCGTCGAGACCCTGCTGCGCCACATTGTAGACTCCACTTTGTTGATGCATCACCTGGAACACCGCACCACCGCAGAAACGTTCCATAGACCCCTCGAGCTGATGGACTCCTCCAAGAATAATTCCCCCAACAAGAAAAGAGCACCGTCATAATCCGATTGATTGATCAAGGGTTTCCCTCAAAGGTAGCAGGAGGAGTTTGAAGCTCCTTCACCTTAACGAAGCCACTAGTAGAGAAAAACTCATTTATGACGTGCCAAAAATGGCCTTACTGGCGTAGGCACCGGATACCAGCAATATGATGCCAGTGATAAGAAAAACTATTGATGTCGAGTGTCTACACCAACACTATTATTAATACTTATGGCGTGTGAAATAGTACAACGCCACTATTTCTAATTTATGTGCATTAAAAATATTTCATAAAATATTGGTTCCTTGCCAAATCACAACATATATAATTTGATTCAGTTCAACAACATAAATCATAGTATGAAATAAAGAGAACATATAATATTATTCAATATAAACCACAATACGATATTATTCAATCAACATGTACTTTTTTTTAGAACACAGTGCAACACATGAAGCTCGAGCATACACTCATCCCTACAAACGCACACACGCACACCCCTACCCTATGAGCCTCTTCGCAATACTGAGCCGACACATCATCTTCAAATTAACGAAGTCACCACCTCGTCGTCGACGGAAACGTCTCCTCCCACTGAAAGCACATCGCCGGAAGGCCTGAAATAAATCCAGAAAAATGTGAGCACCAATGTCAAATCCAGGATTTGAACTCTGGTGGGCTGGAGATTCCATTGTCCCTTTAGCCAACTCAACCACATGTTGATTCGCACGACTTATTCATACAAATTTAACAAATCAACTAGCTAGAATCGACTTGATGTTCCTAACTAGAATTTTCCTTGCTTGGATCTAATCTATCTATAAACCAAGCAAACCTTTTATTTCTCTTCTCTTTTTCTCGCTTAAGCAGATTGGTCTCTTGCTTAAGCAGAGGGTTGGGGCGCCTCTCGGTCACCCGTGCGGGGGGCGACATGAGAGGCACACGGCTCATGCATCCCCTACGTGAACACGGAAAACACAAAACGGACACCCATATCAACCTTTAGTCACAAAAAAACTCCTAAAAGATATGGATAAAGTTAGCTCGTGAATAGTATAGGTAGTATTGTTTTTATATGCACATTCCATATGTATGCACATATTTAAAAAATGTAAAGTTTTTGAATATTAATGATGAAATTTTTGAAACATTAAGGCCATGTATATTTTTGTTTGGGTGTCTTGTATTTTAGAATGGCAAAATAATAAACTGATCGTTGCATTTGTCTACCTGCCATGCATGCAGATGATCTTTGACTTGACCGCCAAGAAGCTGATTGGTTTCGGCCCCGAGAAGTCAAGGAAACTTAGAAAAAACTTCGACGCCTTCTTCCAGGGATTGGTCTCCTTCCCGTTGTACTTCCCTGGGACAACATTTTATGGATGCATACAGGTATAAATGTTGGAGATTGTTAAATCATACTCGATTAAGATTTAACGAAGATTCAGTCAATGGTATATTCGTGAGATCGATTGTGTGAAGATTCGTGCAAAGAAAACTGTTTTACATGTTCTAGCACTTGATTAAGACTTTGTTAAATTTTAGTCGACTAAGATCTAGACACACCCGTAAATATTCTACACATATAGTTCACATGATCAAATATATCATGAGAGTCTGTCTAGGCGTCTAGCTTTACAAAGACAAGATGCAGATAAAGCTATGATTAACACATATGGCACAATCTTTTGTCTTGATGCTTCTGTAGGGAAGGAAAAACGTGCAGAAAGTTCTTAGAGACTTAGTGAAAGAAAGGCTCAGTACACCTGAAAAGCGACACGGTGATTTCCTCGACGAGGTGGTCGACGAGCTACAAAGTGGAAGGGGAGTGATAAACGAAAAATTCGCCGTTGACTTGGTGGCCGCACTCTTGTTCGCCAGCTTTGCGACGGTGTCATCGTCGCTCACGGTCGCTATGAAGTTCCTCAGTGGCCACCCAAATGTAGTAGAATCACTCAAGGTTATGCCTTATTCTACTCCTGTAGTTCTTTTTTTACAAAATCTCCCACAGGTGTATTTTTACTGTCGAATTTTGCTGCACTTACTTGTGTGAGTTTCATCGGTTTTATGCTAATACGTTGCCACAAATCACTATGTTGGATTTGAATGGTTAAACGAACAAAGATAGTAGCTGCAGATAAGCTTAAAAGTTGCACCTTATTACAGGAGGAGCATGAAGCAATTCTGAAGAAAAGAGAAGAAAGTGACAGTTCTGGGATCACATGGGAAGAGTACAAATCCATGGCATTCACTGCTCAGGTTTTTAGTTCATGTGCTACCTTGAGTTCACTAATCTGTAGTTAATTGGTTTTTAATCCTAACACAATAGCCCGACCGACTTATTATTGCATGTTAGAGCATGGAGCAATTTCTGTTAAATAATTTCTTGTGTATGTATCATGCACACGAATGCTACTCAAGCCAACTCGTTCTCTGCAGGTTACGAATGAGATAGCTCGCCTCAGTAACGTGGCCCCTGGAATATTCAGGAAAACACTAACAGACGTGCAGGTGAAAGGTACTCTCAAACTTACACAATTCATCATCCGCCCAAGCATAATAATGATTGTGGTTGTAGCGTGTCAAATTGTGCTAATTATTGGCCAAACAATCCTTCCCCTGACGCAGGTCACACGATTCCTGCCGGCTGGCTGGTGATGATCAGCCCCATGGCTGTCCATCTGAACCCAGAAATTTTTGAAGATCCCCTCACCTTTAATCCATGGAGGTGGCAGGTTGGTGACATATTCCCTCGGCCGATATCCCATAAAAACATCCTCGCAAAAGAAATACATCCCCTGACACATGAGTGAACTAATGCAGGATGAGTCAAAGAAGGGTTCTCTACTAAAGAACTTCATGCCATTCGGAGGGGGCATAAGGCTTTGCGTGGGAGCAGAGTTCAGCAGGATTCAGATCGCACTTTTCCTCCACACCTTGGTGACAAAGTACAGGTAACTGTTGTGCAAAAAACGATCTACATTATTAGCGCGGGGAATTACGATGACTACATTGAACAATTTTGTTCATTCAATGCAAATTCTTGGGCAGATGGAAGGAGATAACGGGAGGCGAGGTGCAACGCATATCGGAGATCGTGTTTCCAAAAGGCTATCACATCCAGATAATCCCCAGGGAGGGATAAAATGATTCATCGATGAAAGACTCCATGCATGGCTCTTGGTACAGGAAAGCAGAACCTACATTGTCGCAAGCAACTTGATGGATAGCGACATAGCGTTACTCCTTTCAAAACTGGGAATTGATAGAAAAACGACAAAGATAATTTATGTAACATCTCTCCTACATAAAGTGTACCTTTCCAACACTGACTGTCAGTCTATCCACTAGTGCAAAGAGGTGCTATCACGATTCACGACACCTTCGAACAATTGGACCAAAGCGTGTGCTATAAAACTTGTTCAAACACTAGAAACAAAAATTCATCCGCCAAACAAGGAAACGTGTGGATTGGGTCATCTATTAGGCATGCTTCTAAAAATCTAAAGATGAGCGATTCACTGTGCACAGTTAGTACAAACAACTATGGACGATAAAAGCTGATAACGCCTACGGTTGCAAAAATGAAGCGCTAGTTTTCCTTAGAAGACATTCTGAATTATAGAACTGTGCACTATGATATGGTACAACACAAACATGTGAGTTTTAGGGAACGTCTGCTTTGTGCGGTTTTTGTAACTGCCACCCGTTTGACATTGCATTTAACAGCACATACACTTCTCTGTTGAGGATTGTCTGCTCTGCCAAGCAAACAATTAAATTAAATGATATGTGGAGGATACTAATATTTATCTTCGATTGATTGATTTCAAAAAGTGTGGGTGATTATACTTCTCTGTTCCCCTCCTTGCAAAATGAAATAAGCTATCATGAAAAACTGATGAAGTTTACCTCACATGGAACATTGTAGACGAAGGTGCATGCTATATATGCAGAACAACGTACAAAATCTAAAACTAAATTACCACTACACGAATGTGGAAAAACTAAATGTAGAACTAGCTAGACGCCCGATCGCCGCGCGTTCCAACGATCGATGATCGATCATCTAGTCCTTCTTGGAGTTGGAAAGGGGCTCGCACCATCTTCGTGGCGAGGGCGCTTGTTGGGCGGCGGTGTAGGCGGCATCCTCCTCCTCCTTCTCCTCCGACTCGGGCCACTCAAGCTCCGAGTCGGTCTCGGGGTCCAGCATCGGCACTTGCATGATCTCAAAGAACATGAGATCATCAGGGCCAGATGCTGGCGATGACGGCGATAGGCCGTCCTCACTCGTATAGCGTGGACCGTTGTCCTTGTCGTTGCTGGAATCGTTGGTGTCATTGTACCATTTCTCTGGATGAGCCCAAAAAACCATGGATGGGAGGCGAGAACTTGGAGAGAGGTTGTGTGAGTGAAAACTACAACTGACTGGTGAAAAGATGAAGGTGTTTGTGATGCCTATCCATCCCGGACTCAAGCTTAGTCTTTATGAAGCGTTTGGTAAATGGGTAAGGGATTTTTTTAGGAAGCAAATGGGCAAGGATTTCAACGGGCAGGCAGGCCGATATGAGGATTTTCTACTGCATTCAAGCGTGCTTGACCGTTTGACAGCTTGATCGATAAGGTGAACGAGAAGCGAATCCACACTCCATCTGTAAAGCATTGCGTGTTGGATTCAAAAAATATTTACTGACAGACACGTTACATGAAGAAAATATTTATGAAAGGACAGGTGATACACCACACCATTGCGTCTGGCATGAAATCTGATCATCACTGCCTCTTCTTCCCTACGCCTCCCCAATCACAACTTCAGTGTACGAGATATTGTTGTCATACATAGTGGATTGTGATTCTTCAAGTTATGCATGTCGCTACCTGATGGCATGCAAGATGCACAAGATTGTATAGCAAAATTCGAGTAAGTATTCATTTGGTTATCGTTTCCAACGAGGAGCGCAAAGAAGGGTATTTATCTTGTCAATTATGTCACACACAAACTGTCACCGATCATATCGAATTAATTGTATGAATACCGATAGGGAATACTATCTGTTTTGGAAGTCTTCTTCTATATCAATGAAAGGCAAAGCTTTTGCCTTGTTTCAAAAAAAAAACTATCTGTTTTGGAAGTGTAAATACGTCTGATGGATATAGTATTTGTTTGGGAAAGAAACTAAATAATATATAAATTAGATAACCAAAAAGTAGTAGAAGACAAAAAATAAAGGATTGGTTTGCCTAAAGTGAAGTGGTTAGGCGTGGGGAACTTTAGATCATGGGAAAATCTATATTGCACCGTGCGCACCTGGCCGTTTTCGTGTGGCGGCTCGCGTAGTTTTTTTTAACAGGGCTTGCGTAGCTTGGGAGCTTCATCGCGCAGCTGAGACACGCACATCCCATCCATCCATCTGACGTAGGCCATTTAATTAGCAGAGAGAATCGTGAGCATAGGAGGGAGCAAACCTGCATTTCTTTCGAAGAGCGCTAAGCATCAGACTACTGATATTTTGCACCTATCAGACTAATCGTATACCGTTGGATAAGAAGGAAGATGAGCGGATCGATCTTGCTAATTAACACTTCTGTAAGGGCTTTTCCAATGCATTGTTTTTTAGCACAATATCATAGGAGGAATAAAAGTTTAAGATACGATCCCCACAATGCATTGTATCTTAGAGGTTGTATCTTATTTAATGATTTTAGCTCAATGCATAAATGTGATTGGTCTAATTATGATTTTTGCATATGGCCACGTACAAGAGTTGTATCTTAGCTAAGATACAACCTCCCTCTCTTTCTTCATTAAATACTATGCCAAATAAGCAAAATGCCTATGATTACGTGCTAAGATACAAGCATTGGAAGTGCCCTAGGATGTTGGATGGGATCGTGTGTGCGCCTTAGATTTGATATCCCACTGCCCTAGAAGTTTCTGTACCATTAACAAATTTTCCTTTAATTATGCCTAATTTTTGGTTGATTACTTCCGTAACAATTTATTGTTCTTAAATTTTACACATTTACGTCTATTATTAGGTTGACTGCTTCCGTATAAATGTTGTAGCGGTAGTTTTTCTTTTCAACGTACGAAGCACACTTTATAAAGTTTGGAAGCATAACTATATGTAACAGAAACTTTGTTAAATTTTGTAGGAATCATATTGGTTTTTGTGGAACTTGCATTATTATAAACCATGCTTCATATAGTTTTGCGGTTCTTTCGAACATACGGAAACCATGCTTCCAAGATTATAAACCATGCTTCATAATTTAGTCAAAATGGTTCTCCAAGCACTGTCCTATTTGGGTGCTTCCTTGCTTTTTCATATATGCTTCCACATATGATGTGATTGCATTTTCTTTATATTAGTTGCTTCCTGGGTGTACCAATATTGCATCAAAGACACTATTGCATGCTTCATAGCTAGATCTCCTCTAGCAGGCCGGTGTGGATGGCGCAGTACGTGAGGATGGAATCATAAACGGAGGAGGAAAAAGGCTGCAAGTGGAGAGGTCATCCAAAGTGAGGAGGGGGTGATCCTCTGGAGATGTAGATGTAGGTATGGACAAGGAGCCTCAAGAGGGGAGGAAGGGTGATAGAGACGAGCCTGACGTCGCAGCGTCAGAGGCAGAGGGTCACTGGAAGTATTGATCACAGCAGACCTCTCGGGTGTTGACGAGGTTAAGAACTAGACGAAGCATATGCCTTTCCAGGTCGATGGCGGGGACAAAGACGACGACGCGCCGCTCACCATGGTTCTTGTTAGATCAGCGACAAGAACATGGCCATGACTGTCGCAGGACCGGCTACATGGCATGGGAGGCGGTGGTTAGGGTTGTGGATGGGATTGGGGAAAACAACATAGCGGATGTTTATATATAGCCTAAGTATGCGTCGTTGGATGCAGATAACAATCGAACGGTAAGCGGATGGTCTGATGGATTGCTACAATCAGAAGTATGATAGGAAGAGTTTCCCATTTCTTTAGCACTTTTTCTCGTGATCATTGAATCTGTTACATCACGTGTATTTGGTGCAGGCACAAACAAGTTATGGGCAAGAAAAAAAATATAATTTTGGGCAGCAGCCTTTGGTACTACACTAGGGCAATGCCCGTGCGTTGCAACGGGAGAAAATTTTAATCTTATGATAAAATACCAATGATGTACATAAAATTAACTTTATAAATTTTAAAAAGGAGCAAACACATTTAAAATAATACAAAATTTTAATGTGTGTGAATGTTTTTCGTGGGTTTTTTGTGGGTATACTTTTTCGTGAGTTAGCTACATGTAGGATTTTTGAATGAATCACACAAATAATGAAAATCACGTGACCATTTTTTTCTGATATATGGAGCAATATTTTTAATAAAAATAAAGATTGCTTAAAACAACGGGAGAAATTTTTAATCTTATTACAAATACCTATGATTTACGTAAAATTAAATTTATATGTTTTGAAAAGGCACAAACGCATTTAAAATAATACAAAATATTAAAACATGTGTAAAATTTTCGTGATTTTTTTTGCGGATACACTTTTTGTGAGTTAGATACATCTAGGATTTTGGAATGAATGACACAAAAAATTAAAAGCGCGTGCATTTTGTTTTGTGATATTTGGAGCAATATTTCTTAATAAAAATAAAGATTGCTTGAAACAATGGGAGACAATTTAATCTTATGATAAAATACCTATGATGTACCTGAAATTAACTTTATATATTTTAAAAAGGTGCAAACGCATTTAAAATAATACAAAATTTTAATATGTGTGAACATTTTTCGTGGGTTTTTTGTTGGTACACTTTTTCGTGAGTTAGGTATATGTAGGATTTTTGAATGAATCACACAAAAAATTAAAATCACGTGAACATTTTCTTTCTACCCGTTGCAACGCACGGGCCTTTTTGCTAACACAACGTCCTATAGCACTGAATTTACTATGATCATGCTAGTTGCTCCATTCTCCAAAACATTCAACAACCCAACATCTAGTCACATCCGATGGCGAAAAAAGAGGATACAAATATAGATCGACGCATTTTGCTCGCTCTCTCATTTTTTTCCTGAAGAAGCATGATCAATGTAATCCCTATGTTTCTTTATATAGTTGTATTTATTTTGACACGATGACCAAGGCACAAAGTTATAGACAATTTAGAATGAAATTAACCTAGGCTAAATTGTTTATTAAAGACAAATAAATTAATTATGCAAAAAAGGAAAGAGATACATGAAATAAAAAAAGAGATACTTTCATTTTTTTTTTCTAGAAGAAGAGGTACATGCAATCAAACGAGGGGCACTTTTTTTCTTTTGGATGGCTAAAAAAAGAATTTTAAAACTTATATTTATTTTAAAACAATCATCAAGAAACAAAATTATAAAGAAATTAGGAAGAAACTACCCTAGGTAATTTTTTTATTAATGACAAATGAATAAATTAGATGAAGAAAGGAAGAGATACATGCAATAAAAAAGAAGATGATTTTCTTTTCTTTTTGTAGAGGGAGGGATACATTTTTTTTAAAGGGATACTTTTCTTTCTTCTGGAGCGATGAAAAGTAATTACAAAAAATAGATAATATCATTGTGATTTTTCTAAAGACAATAAATAAAAGACGGAGGGAGATCAGCGAGCAAGGTGGCTTCCCACTTAACCCACATCCGTATTTTTTACTGAGCATAATCTTATTCTGGACTCAATCGAAGGAATAAAATTCATGTTTACATACATTTATCCAGCTTTTTATCAAATAAAATTCATGTTTACGTATATTTATCTAACTCATTAATTATGTATATGCAATGTTTATATAACATTCTCTTCTACATTTAATTAGCCCACAATCAATTTTTTAATTAGCCTCATCATTCAAAATACATTTTTTAAGCAATACATTTTTTATGCAGCCATTGGCCCACAAACCACCCAACCCACGTCTTTTTAAGTATAGAAGAACCGAAGCGAGCGAGGCACGCCAAGTCGTCAGACCGTGGCGTTTTTTCCCCAGTGGCTAAGGCCCAAGCAAAGAAGGCTTCGTACCTAGCGCTTTTTCCCACCCAATGGCTGGCTACGACCCAAGAAAAGGAGGCCCAACAAGCCGAACGAATAGGCAGTGATTTTTTTTCTGTTGGAAATAGGTGGACTGCGGGTTGTTTTGTTAAAAGGGGAGGGACTTTTATGAAAAATAGCTAAAACGGATTAAGAAAGTCACCTCCTTTTATTATTAAGAATAGATTAACGGATATCTGAATGAGTTAATAAAGGGAAGTTTACACTAGTGCGATGATTTTATCAGCAGAAACTCACCTTGTTAAATAGCTTGTGTTTAGGAATTAAAGGATTAAGCATGTCAACAAGTAAATGGAAAAGACATGTAAAATCTGGAGTGCTTTCAGGTGGCAACCAAAAAGTGTTTGTAAAGTTGGAAACTAAACATGTTAAATTCCGACAACTTAAAAACTATAAATGTGGCAATCAAGTATTACAATTCTAAAAACTGAAAAATACCGAATGAGCGTAGTAGTTACCATCATTATGATTCTAACAACTAAAAACTCTAAACTATGGCCAAATATTACAATTCTGGCGGCTAAAAACGCTGAATGAGTATAGTAGTTGTTGACATTACAATTCTGTCAACTGAGAAACACTGAATGTGCCAACTAAGTATTACAAAAACTGACAACTAAAAACTCTGAATGTGGCAACCAGGTATTACAATTTTAACAACTGAAAATAGTGAATGTGGCAACCGGGTATTATAATCCTAAAAACTGAAAACACTGAATGTGACAACCAAGTATTACAAAAACTGACAACTAAAAACTCTAAATGTGGCAACCAGATATTACAATTCTATCAACTGGAACCATTAAATGTGACAACCAAGTGTTACAAAAACTGACAACTAAAAACTTTAAATGTGGCAATCAGGTATTACAATTCTTTCAACTGGAAGCACTAAATGTGACAACCAAGTATTACAAAAACTGCCAACTAAAAACTCTAAATATGGCAAGCAGGTATTACAATTATAACAACTGGAAAACTAAATGTGACAATCAAGTATGACAAAATTTGACAACTAAAGAGTCTAAATCTGGCAACCAGGTATTACAATTCTATCAACTGGAAACACTAAATGTGACAACCAAGTATTACAAAAACTGGCAACTAAAAACTCTAAATGTGGCAACCAGATAGTACAATTCTAACAACTGGAAACACTAAATGTGACAACTAAGTATTACAAAAATTGACAACTAAAAACCTCTAAATATGTCACCCTACCCCCACACCCCCAGTGTTCCCCCTCCTACACCGGTGCCAACACCCTCACAACCTGCGTCCCCTCCTCCTAGACGAAAATCAATCTCCTGCGAGCGGCGATGCCCTCCGCCGCCCACCCCGACTTTGCAAATAGGTACGGTCCAATTTGATAATAAATATTTGAGAATCTAACAACTAAGTATGTCTAAAATCTGACAACTAAATGATATAATTTAAACAAGTAAGCTTGTGTAAAATGGAAATAAGTGTCGGTAATTTGATACTAACTAAATAATTTTAAACTTGAATATTTTGTTAATGCAAGAAGAGCACTCATGCATGCCCACAAGAAAAGAGCACGTACTGCAAAGTACAATAGTACTACTAGGGTGTACATTTTACGTTAAAAAAGGTGTATATTTTGCCCTTGAGTACATAAAAATATATTAAGAGTAGGTGAATGGGACTGATGAAAGCGACAACGAAAAGGATAATTTTATGCATGTACCGGCATGTGTGCTGTGTGCAAGCACTGATTACTTTCGCATGCAGAAGTATCGCCGATTATTTCACTGCTGTTGCGCCTATCAAAACGTAATTAATGGATTGGTTAACTGCCACCGCATGGAAAACCCAGGTGCGGCGCCGCCACCTAGTTGGCTCCTTAGATCGTTGTGTTCATCAAGTGTGTCAATCCAATGGTAATACGAGTTCCATTTAGGAATATGTATCGTGAAAGCACAGATGCAGACACCAAACACGAGAAAAAACATCGCCCAGATCGCTCTCTCGGGCGGCTGGGCGAAACCCTAGCCGCTGCCGCTCACACCTTCTCCCCGAGGTCCTGCCGCCGCCGACGCTAGCTGGGCTTCTCCCCGCCTACCCCTCCTTTCGTCGCCGACGGAGGGCACCGCCGGGCAAAGCCCAGCTAGCGTCGGCGGCGGCAGGACCTCTTCTCCCTCCTTCACTCGTGGCTACGACGCGGGACGTGCCGACCTGGCAGGGAGCCCAGTGCTCCCGTAGGGCATTGCGGCGGCGTTTTGGATGGCCGGGCCTTCGGCGCGGCGGCGACTGTATTGTCTAAGGCGGACGGGAAGGCCGATGCTGAAGGGAATATGCCCGAGAGGCAATAATAAAGTGGTTATTATCTTATTCCATGTTTATGATAAATGTTTATTTTCATGCTATAATTGTGTTAACCGGAAACGTTAATACATGTGTGTTTAATAAACAAAGAAAAGGTTCCTAGTAATGCCTCTCTTTATACTAGCTTGTTGATTAACGGATGATCAAGGTTTCCTGGTCATGAACATTGGATGTTGTTAATAACAAGGTCATGTCATTGGAGAATGATGTGATGAACATACACCCACAGTAGTTATAGCAATACGATCATGTCATCAAGTTTCTATTGCTGTATCAAACTTTCACGAAGTAACTCTAATCCTTAGACCATGAGATCACGTTAATCACTGACACCAGAAGAGTACTTTGATTCCATCAAACGTCACACCGTAACAGGGTGATTATAAAGGTGTCGTTGGGTACTTGGAAAGTGTTAGTTGAGGCTCGTGGATCAAGAGTGGGATTTGTCCATCCAGATGACGGAGAGATATACTCTGGGCCCTCTCGGTGATATCACATTGACATCGCTTGCAAGCACGTGACTGGCTCACGAGGATGTTATATCACGGAACGAGTAAAGAGTACTTGTCGGTAACGAGATCGAACTAGGTATGGATGATACCAAATGATCGGATCTCGGACAAGTAAAATATCGCGAGACAAAAGGAATTGGTTACGGAGTAATGGTTCACACGATCACTAGTTCATCGTTGAGTAAGTGGGAGTCATCATGGATCTCCAGATCCCTCTGATGATTATTGATCGGAGAAGAGTCTCAGTCATGTCCATTTTATTCACGAACCGTAGGGTGACACACTTAAGGATTCGTTGACGCGTTTGAGTGGATACGGAACGCCGGAGAATATACAGGACAACACATGGACTGTTTTGATAAAACTGCTGGAATAGTTTCGGTATATCAAAATAGTGCAAGGGGATAATTGTTAATGTGTTCATTGAATGAAGTGTTCATCAATGAAGTACTCATTGAATGAAGTGTTCATTAATTTGAGTGACATTAAACAAGATAATTAAAAGTGTTTTAATGTGATAAAACTCTTGGAATTTTGAGTGGAGAATTATGGAAGTTATGGGAATAATGTGTGACCCTTTGTTTTTGTGAGTGGAGAGTCCACCCACATGATGAGGGGAGAGGTGGGGGCACCTCTTGGGGCGTGCTACCCCTTGGGGGCTGCCTCCCCCTCCTATATATAGATGGGTGGAGACCCCTCTACACACAAATTCCTCCATCTCTCATATGCCCTTTGGTTGGCATCTTCCTCCCCTTGCTAGCTGATCCAGTTTCACGAGTACGGTGCTTAGGCGAAGCCCTGCTCAAGATCTTCTCTACCACCACCACCACTATGTTGTAGTGCTGCTGGAGTTCCCGAGGATCCACTACTTCCGCTGCCCAACTGGAGCAAGGGGCGGAGGTCGTCACTGATCTGTACGTGTGACCGACTACGGAGACGCTGCCCGTTCGTGGCGTCAAGTCTTCATCACGACCTTGAGGTCGGCGAGTGTTCGACTACATCACCCACGAGAATAGTTCTCGTTAAAGCTTTTGGTCTTCGAGGGTGAGTCCTTCTCAAACCGTTACAAGTGATCTTCTAGATGTGATCTTGGCTGTTACAACCGTAGGAAAATTTTTGTTTTCTATGCAACGAACCCATCAGTGGTATCAGAGCCTCGTCTATGCGTAGATGATTTGTACGGTTAGAACACATAGAGATGTGGGCGTTGATCCTCTAGTTGTTACCCTCTTTTGTGCACTTGTTCATATTGCGGCAATGTTGGATTGAAGCGGCCCTAAGCGCAGATTGCGTGTCACGCTTGACATACGGCTTGTACCGTATAAAGTGGCTTTGGGGGTGTCAGTTTCTCTAACATTAGTGATATGGCATTTGCAACGGAGGGCCCTGGAAAGGGATGAAAAGAAACAACTAGCGAATCAACGTTGTGGTTCTTGTCCGTAGGTAAGATCGGTTCTTTCCTAGGAAGCCCAAAACCACGTAAAATTTGCAAAGATAATTTAGAAGCGTCTAACTTGTTTTTGCAGGGCATGTGATGTGATATGGTCATTGTTACAAAATTGTTGTATGAAATGAGATTTATTGTAAACAACCGGCAGGAGCCATATGGTTGTGTTTTTCCTTTTTAAGGCCTGCGTGCTGTAGATATATCCATGAGATATATTGTAATGGAGAAGGACGACCATGGTGGTGGCGCCATGGACCTTGGTGCCGCGCCGGTGGCATGATGGAGATCATACCAAGACGCACAAAGATGGAGATCTATTGCGAGAAGGACCATATCATATCACATTATCCATGCATGTGATGTTTATCCTTTTATGCATCTTATTTTGCTTAGTTACGATCATGATCGCTGCGGTAGCATTATAAGATGATCCCTCTCACTTAATATCAAGATAATTATATGTTCTTCCTTAGTATGCACCGTTAAGAAAGTTCGTCGTTTCGAGACACCACGTGATGATCGGGTGTGATAGACTCTACGTTCGCATACAACGGGTGTTTTCAAGCCTAGCATGTACATACATGGCCTTGAAACACATGCAAATACTAAGGTTCTACTTGGCGAGCCTAGCATGTACAGACATGGCCTCGGAACATGGACCGAAAGGTTAAGCACGAGTCATATGGATGATATGATGAACCATATTGAGATGCTCGCCATTGCAGCTACACTGCCTCACGTGATGATCGGTCGTGGTGTAGTGAATTTGGTTCGTGTAATCACCAAAGACGACTCGAGGGATGTTGTTTTTGAGTGGGAGTTAGATGAACTCATTTTATCATGAACTAAATCAAAGTGAATTTGCATAGTTCGTTGTAGTCATTGGCATTTGTTTACTACCTTTGCGCTTAGCTATAATTGAGATAATAGAACTATAGAATTCTGGATATTTAACTTTACGGACTGGTACCGTATTGTTTGAGTGTCAATCTAAAGTTTAAAGTCTTATTGCAAACTTTAGCAAACCTTGCTTACTCCATGAAGTTTAATAATGTGTATTAAATCGAGAGTAACAATTCCAGTGTTAGTGTCTAAGTATCACACTTGCCTCCATGATCCTTGATATTCAAATGTTGTTTGTTATTATCAAGGTTATCTAGGAGCTGAAAGGATTGTTTCAGAAACTATCATGTGTGGAAGATATGTTTAGTTGCAATGTGATAGAGTAAAATTTAGTGAGAAACATGTTCTCATATTGTATGAGAATTTGTGAAGGTTGGAGACACTATGTGTCCTAATCTCTCAAAAAGGTTTTGGGAACTAATATTGTACTCACAGTTTGTCCCTATGAGCTATGGTAGTTTTGTCATGAAAGTTGTCATGATAGGATGAATGGAAGATGTAGGTAAAATGTTTACTACACTATAAGATTACTAAAGAATGGAATTTGGAAGAACACCAAACATTTGATGACGGTGATCTACATCAAAGTGAGAATCAAAGGGTGTTAGTATTTGACTAACACACTTTGGATTATGTGTCATATGAATGGTGCCACAAGTGATGTTGATAAATTCTTCTAAAAAGGAAAGGAATTGCTGAAAGAGGATCTGAAAAATATTTTGGCGAAAAGAAAAAGGAAAAGACTGGAAATGTCCAGCTCGGGTATATAGATGATATACATGTTATGGGTATATTCATTGCTTGTTAAACAGTGTGATTCTTGAGTATTGGATAGTGATTGGTTGGTATGAAGTGTCATACAGAACAACGCAATACAAGAGTTGCAATGGCCTGAGTAACTAGCAAATGAATATGGGATGATTCTCATCAAAAACAAAATAAAGTGTTATTATGTTTATCGTCGGAATTAAACCTAGCCTTCAAGATTTATTTGAATAATTGTTATTCTGTTCTGGTGTTATACGAACAATAGTTGTTCAAATTATCACCATATTCATAGAAGATGGATGAACTCTATTAATTTTGTTGGAGAAATCACATCCATAATAACTGATGCTAAACATGTCGCAAGACAAATGATTAGAAGATCACTTATGAGTGACACCACCGTTTGAATCATATTGGAAAGAAACACATGAAGAAACTCCATGGTGATGGAATTTTGGAGTCTTTTGATTTTGAATCAATTGACGGTTGTGAGAAATTTCTAGAGATGATTGAAACACCGTTTAAATCATATTGGAAAGATAACATGAAGAAACTCCATGTTGGTGGAATTTTGGAGTCTTTTGATTTTGAATCAACTGACGCTTGTAAGAATTTCCTAGAAATGATTGAAACTCCGTTCATAGGCAAAGAAGGACGGACGACTAACTTATTGGACATTATACATGTTGATGTGTATAGTTCATTATGTGTAGCCGTGTGGTGGGTCTTATAACTTCATATACTTTAACAGAGGTTTTGAGTGGATATATGTGTATATTTACTTGATAAGGAAGAGGTATGAAATGTTTGAAAATGTTCAAATAAATTTCAAGATGAAGTGAAAATCATTGTAACGAGAAAATAAGAGTTTATGATTGGATCATAAAAGAAGATTTTTTGAGTTAAAAGTTTAGCAAATCCCTGAGAGTTTAGGAATCGTTCCAAAACTTGCATTTCCCGAAACACCATAGGAGTATGGAGTGTTCGAGAGATGTAATCAAACCTTGTTTGACATGGTAAGGATCAAAGGTGTTATTTATAAAAATTGCCATTATATTTTAAGGATTAAGCTTTAGAGACTACCGCTTTTCACTGAAAAGAGCGCCATCGAGATCCGTTGAAATGACACCATATAAGTTATGGAATGGGATAAAATCCAATTTGTCTTTTCTTAAATTTTGGTATGCAAGGCATATGTAAAATGTTTACAACCAAAGTCGGATAAAATGCGTCTTTGTAAGTTATCCCAAAGTAACCGTTGGGTATTCCTCCATAACACTAAAGACAAAAGTGTTTTGTGGCTAAGTGCATCAAGTTTCTTGAGAAGGAATTTTTTGCGAAAAGTTAAGTGGGAGGACAGTAGAACTTCGATTAGGTTGTTGAACCTAAGCTTTATGTGCTAAGTGGCGCAGCGCCGGAAAGTGTCCCGGAAGCGGCCGCAATGCTCTTGGCTCCCGTGTCCCAAAGGTTGTGGTCACGGCGATCTAAGTTCCTATTGAACTGCGTAGTTCGGGTAATCGATCAAATAGTAAGATTTGAGATTGAATCATTGTTATTTGATAATAATGGACCGACTACATGCAAAGAAGCGATGATGGGCCCTGACTCCGTCAAAATGGCTAGGAGCTATAAAATCCGTGATAGTTCCATACACGAGAAACCAAGTTTCTGAACTTGGAAGACCCTCTAGATACCGTGTTTGGATCTATAAAGAAACAGACGTGGATGTTCTCACATCTATGAAATATTCGACATATCGTTAAAATGGTTTACGATTATGTTCAAAGAGTTGGCTATGACAAGATTTGATCTTTCATAACGATATTTAGTCTGGACGGATTATTGTAGCAACCACTACATATGCTAATTTTTGTATATGGTAGTTGAACAAACGGAACAACGTTCTTCTAATAGAATGGTTACCTAGGACGTGTACAGGACACGGTCCAAAGGGTTCTGTTAATTCAAAGGATGCTAAAATAGCATGCAAATTTCAATGGTTGAAATAAGCATTCGCGGAGTTGGAATCTTCATCATGATGAAATTGTTAAAACGTTTAGTTTCATCAGAGACGGTGAAGATGCTTGCTTTTGCAAGAAATTAAGTGGGAGCGCTGAGACATATTTCTAATACATTATGTAGAAGACATATTGTTGATTGGAAATGATGTATCTTTTATTGACACGGGTGAAGTTTCATTGAAAATTTGATTTTAATGGAAGATTTGGGCAAAACCAGTATATTGGGCTAATATGGTCTATATAGATAGATTGAGGTGCTAATATGGTTGGGCCGAAGTACATATATGAAATATTGAATAAGTTCAATATGGAAACGACGAGAAAGGTTCTTGCCGCATGGAAAAGGTTGAAGCGAGATTCAAGTGTTTTGACACTTGGTGAGTAAAATCACATGAATGCTTTGATCAATCATGTACACCATGATATGTACAATTCCAGAATGTCCTATGCTCTAAATGTTATGAGCATATACCAGAATGATTCATAAGATGATCATTGGACAATAGTAAAGATATCCTTACGTGCTTTGGAAGGACTAAGAATATATATTATGTATGTTGGACAATAGTTCATTGTAAAGTGTTACATTGATACTAGTTTTGTCGCAAGATACAATCTAAATTTATCTCAATTTTGGCGGTATGTTAAGGTGGCAAAATGTAATGGAAGAAAGTTCCATGATAGATTTGAAATAGTTTCAAATGGATTTGGATGAGTTCCAAAGTTAAGACATTATAACGAATACCACAACGAAAGGCTAAGTATATGACTGCTCTAGCAGCAGCAAAGGAGGGCATTTGTGTCAAGAAGTTTGTTTAACAAACTAGGTGTAGTTCCAAACGGGCTAATACTATGAAGATCTATTGTACGACAATAGATTCAACATGTTTTGAGCTCAAGGGACTAAGGTCTCACCGGAGGACCAAATTTATGCAATGCCATCTCATTGGTGAATGAGTGATGCGTAGAGACGCAAAGAAATGCAAATACACACGGACCTGAAGTGTCAGATCTGGATATTAGGTTTACCACTAGCAATGCATATGGATAACACCTGAATGCCATAGGTGTTGGATGCGCAAGTACCAAACTAGATTATTGACTCTAGTGCAAGTGGGAGACTGAAGGGAATATGCCCGAGAGGCAATAATAAAGTGGTTATTATCTTATTCCATGTTTATGATAAATGTTTATTTTCATGCTATAATTGTGTTAACCGGAAACGTTAATACATGTGTGTTTAATAAACAAAGAAAAGGTTCCTAGTAATGCCTCTCTTTATACTAGCTTGTTGATTAACGGATGATCAAGGTTTCCTGGTCATGAACATTGGATGTTGTTAATAACAAGGTCATGTCATTGGAGAATGATGTGATGAACATACACCCACAGTAGTTATAGCAATACGATCATGTCATCAAGTTTCTATTGCTGTATCAAACTTTCACGAAGTAACTCTAATCCTTAGACCATGAGATCACGTTAATCACTGACACCAGAAGAGTACTTTGATTCCATCAAACGTCACACCGTAACAGGGTGATTATAAAGGTGTCGTTGGGTACTTGGAAAGTGTTAGTTGAGGCTCGTGGATCAAGAGTGGGATTTGTCCATCCAGATGACGGAGAGATATACTCTGGGCCCTCTCGGTGATATCACATTGACATCGCTTGCAAGCACGTGACTGGCTCACGAGGATGTTATATCACGGAACGAGTAAAGAGTACTTGTCGGTAACGAGATCGAACTAGGTATGGATGATACCAAATGATCGGATCTCGGACAAGTAAAATATCGCGAGACAAAAGGAATTGGTTACGGAGTAATGGTTCACACGATCACTAGTTCATCGTTGAGTAAGTGGGAGTCATCATGGATCTCCAGATCCCTCTGATGATTATTGATCGGAGAAGAGTCTCAGTCATGTCCATTTTATTCACGAACCGTAGGGTGACACACTTAAGGATTCGTTGACGCGTTTGAGTGGATACGGAACGCCGGAGAATATACAGGACAACACATGGACTGTTTTGATAAAACTGCTGGAATAGTTTCGGTATATCAAAATAGTGCAAGGGGATAATTGTTAATGTGTTCATTGAATGAAGTGTTCATCAATGAAGTACTCATTGAATGAAGTGTTCATTAATTTGAGTGACATTAAACAAGATAATTAAAAGTGTTTTAATGTGATAAAACTCTTGGAATTTTGAGTGGAGAATTATGGAAGTTATGGGAATAATGTGTGACCCTTTGTTTTTGTGAGTGGAGAGTCCACCCACATGATGAGGGGAGAGGTGGGGGCACCTCTTGGGGCGTGCTACCCCTTGGGGGCTTCCTCCCCCTCCTATATATAGATGGGTGGAGACCCCTCTACACACAAATTCCTCCATCTCTCATATGCCCTTTGGTTGGCATCTTCCTCCCCTTGCTAGCTGATCCAGTTTCACGAGTACGGTGCTTAGGCGAAGCCCTGCTCAAGATCTTCTCTACCACCACCACCACTATGTTGTAGTGCTGCTGGAGTTCCCGAGGATCCACTACTTCCGCTGCCCAACTGGAGCAAGGGGCGGAGGTCGTCACTGATCTGTACGTGTGACCGACTACGGAGACGCTGCCCGTTCGTGGCGTCAAGTCTTCATCACGACCTTGAGGTCGGCGAGTGTTCGACTACATCACCCACGAGAATAGTTCTCGTTAAAGCTTTTGGTCTTCGAGGGTGAGTCCTTCTCAAACCGTTACAAGTGATCTTCTAGATGTGATCTTGGCTGTTACAACCGTAGGAAAATTTTTGTTTTCTATGCAACGAACCCATCAGATGCGATCTGGTTGGGCACGGGGTGGTTCTGGAGCTGCTGGCTCCTGTTACTGCTTGGTCGGCTAGGACATGCCGATGGGAGGCGCAAACGAGGCAGAGAAGGGCGCACCGATGTATACCGGAGGCGGTGACACAACCATTCCCTAAGGAGGCGGCGCAGCACCTGCGGGCTTCGTGATGACCCTGATCTGTGTGTCGACCACGTGCTTGTCTAAGACGGCGGTCGGTCGGCTCGATTCGATCGCTGGGAGTAGAACGGTGGTGTGGGGACTGCTGGCTTGACCTGAATAATGGTGGTTTTCGCCCTGCTATTCTTCAAACGCCAATTCATCGATCCACCAAATCTGCCTTCTCGATTGAGCCGCCGTCGAGTTCCGTTCTTCCTCTCGGAGATATATGAAGTTTGTCACAAGCTGTCACTGGATATCTAAAGCGGAATTGGTGCGATCGTGCACACCCTTTTTGGGAGAGGCACGAAGCTTCATCTGTTGATCGGCACCGCCAGGATGTCTCTTGCCTGCTCATGGATTTAGCACGCATTTTGGGGTCTTCATAAAGATTTCCACTTAACTAAAAGAGATGGAGGACATAGCGGCTGCGATCGAAGGTTGTATTATGGTAGAGAGAGTGTTGGATGTGTTAAAGACAATGCGGCACATGTGAAAGGGCATGTGCCCTTATGTTTGGTTTTGGTAATTGATGACAATCTTTATGGACTAATGGTTTCCTTGAGTTATACTTTAAGGTTTGTCCATAGGCAACGCTTGAAGATCAGATGGTGGCTTCAAGGTTGTAGGATGAAGATTTCGTGTTGACCAAGGTGTTTTTCATGGAGCTATCCAAAGATTGGTTAAGGTGATGTGTGCAAGGTCAAGAGGAGCATCACGAAGATATCGTATGCTTGG
Organism: Bromus sterilis; assembly: GCA_950022295.1. Taxonomy (NCBI): domain Eukaryota; kingdom Viridiplantae; phylum Streptophyta; class Magnoliopsida; order Poales; family Poaceae; genus Bromus; species Bromus sterilis. The sequence goes on from OX465596.1 coordinate 17,667,810, forward strand.
AGCTTCCGACCATTTGGTGATAATGGTCGTGTGAAGATGTGCCTAAAAGAGGCTCACCCATAATGGAGTATGGGGGAGCTATCTAAAAGTCTTCATCGAGCCGGAGGAATCAAGGAAGATGTTCCAACTTGAGGCGGGCATGATCGTCATCATCAAGCTCAAGTAGATTATGCGCAAGACAAAGGTTTGACTAGATAGGTGTCTAGTTTACCGATCTGTTGGTAGTAGTTAGGATACCGTGTTATAGGCTAGGCCTAGTCGTTCGTGGAGAGCTCAAACCTTGTGCATTCTTGGCATCATCTTTATTGGTTCTTGTTTGGCTTTTCTCCGTGTGAGTTTTGGAGCTTGCGGTCTTCTTCATGACAAGCTCTTGTTCATCGAAAACGGATTTCATATGCGTCTTCTCGTATGTTTTTCGATGTGGGAGATTTGTCGGGTCGTCTCGATTAGAGGTTTCACACCTCTATTTGTTTGACATTTCTCCCTTGCCACTTCTAAATATTTCCAGCCGTGATTAGGCAGCTCTGTTTGTTATCTTTCCATCAAGCTTGAGTTTGCCTTAATCGGAGTTCATTTGTAGAAGTTGTGGCAGTTCAGGGTTTGCCTGTTTCATTTGGAGTTCATTTGTTGTGTGGCCTGGGCTCCCTGGTTCTGCCAGGGCGGTAGTACCGCTCCACGATAGTACCGTGGGCGAGTACCGCACTCACTACCGTAAGTCCACTGGACTTTGCGGTAGTGGGCACGGTACTAGCCCCCGGTAGTACCGCGGGGCGGTAGTACCGCTCCCAGTGCGTTAGTACCATGCCACGGTAGTACCGCGGGCATGTAACGCACTAACTACCGTAAGTCCACTGGACTCTGCGGTTTTGGGCACGGAACCGGGCTTCAGTAGTGAAAGGGCATGTGCCCTTATGTTTGGTTTTGGTAATTGATGACAATCTTTATGGACTAATGATTTCCTTGAGTTATACTTTAAGGTTTGTCCATAGGCAACGCTTGAAGATCATATGGTGGCTTCAAGGTTGTAGGATGAAGATTTCGTGTTGACCAAGGTGTTCTTCATGGAGCTATCCGAAGATTGGTCAAGGTGATGTGTGCAAGGTCAAGAGGAGCATCAAGAAGATATCACATGCTTGGAGCTTGCCGACCATTTGGTGATAATGGTTTTGTGAAGATGTGCCTAAAAGAGGCTCACCCGTAATGGAGTATGGGGGAGCTATCTACAAGTCTTCATCGAGCCGGCGGAATCAAGGAAGATGTTCCAACTTGAGGCGGGAATGATCGTCATCATCAAGCTCAAGTGGATTATGCGCAAGACAAAGGTTTGACTACATAGGTGTCTAGTTTACCGGTCTCTTGGTAGTAGTTAGGAGACCGTGTTATAGGCTAGGCCGAGTCGTTCGTGGAGAGCTCAAACCTTTTGCATCCTTGGCATCATCTTTATTGATTCTTGTTTGGATTTTCTCCATGTGAGTTTTGGGGCTTGTGGTCTTCTTCATGACAAGCTCTTCTTCATCGAAAACGGATTTCATATACATCTACTTTTGTGTTTTCAATGTTGGTGTTTTTGTCGGCTCTTATCTTGTGAAGGTTTCACCTTCTACCTTGTTGGCATTCTAACATTTCCATGATTTGCATCATTTCTTTTTGTTGATCTTGGGTGGTTCTCTATGTAAGGATCTAAAGCTTTTCCATAGCTTTAAAACAAGCCCAAGATCATCAAAATCGGAGTTCGTATGGAAAAGTTATGCTTGTTTTGGCCGTGCTGTTTTTTCCTGTGAGGTAGTACCGCCCGGAGTTGAGGTAGTACCGCCCGAGCGGTAGTACCGCCCGGTAGAGCGGTAGTACCGCTCCAGCGGTACTACCGTGGTTAGTACCGCATCCACTACCGTATTCCTACTGTATAGGGCGGTAGTGGGGCACGGTATTGAGCCCGGTAGTACCGCTCCAGTTGAGGTAGTACCGCTCCACGGTAGTACCGCTCGCTGTGCGGTAGTACCGTGGTTGGTGGGCTTCCAACGGTTGGATTCGTGGGGACCTATAAAAGGGGGTCTTCTTCTTCCTTTGTCGTCACCCATTTTGTGCAAGTTCTTCCCCCCATTGTTGACCTCTTTGAGCTTGCTTACTCCCTTTCCCTCCCATGATTATTGCTCCCTTTTGAGGGAAAAGAGAGAGGAGGTATAGATCCACATTCTCCACCAAGCCATCTCTCCTCTAAGTGAGGGGAACCTTGTGGATCTAGATCTTGGAGTTCTTGGTGTTCTCCTTGTTCTTCCTCTCATATTCCTCCATAGCTTTTGTTGCTTTGGTGGGATTTGAGAGTTGGGGACTTGAGCACTTCGTGTGCTCTTGCCATTGCATTTGGTGCATCGATTTGAGTTTTCTCCGAGGATTCGTTGTAGTAAGTGAAGTTGAGAAGATAGTTTATTGGCACTCTAGAGCTTGTTCTCTTGAGTGCATTGGCACTCTAGAGCTTGTTCCTCTTAGGTGCGTTGGCCCCTAGAGGCTTGTTGTTGCGGAGCTCAATCTTTGTGGTGGAAAGCTTCGGGACGCTACGGGAACCTCCAATTCGGTTGTGGAGATAGCCCCGAGCATTTGTACGGGTTCGGTGACCGCCCCCAAGGGTCACCATTTGTACGGGTTCGGTGACCGCCCTCAAGTGTCCTAATAGTGGAATCACGACATCTTGCGTTGGTAAGAGCGTGAGGAGAAATAGGGTGGCCCTCGTTGGCTTCGTGTGAGCATTGTGCTCCTCACCCTCTCCAAACGGAGACGTACTTCTCGCAAGAGAAGGAACTTCGGTAAAAAATCCTTGTCTCCATCGGCTCCACTTGCGGTTATCTCTACCCTTACTTTGAGCAAGCTTATTACATTGTTTATCTTGTGCTTGCTCATATTATTGTGCATTTCTTGTCCCTTAGGTTGTTCATCTAGTCAACCTATTTACTCGTGCACCTACTTTGTGATAGCCTTAGTGTTCTTGATATATATCTTGCTATCACTTAGTTGTTTATCTTGCTTAGTATAAGTTGTTGGTGCACATAGTTGAGCCTAGCTTATTTAGGTTTCTTGCTTGGAAAATTAAACGTTAAGTTTTATTGCGCACTTGTTCATGCCGAAACCGTAATTATTTTAAACGCCTATTCACCCCCCCTCTAGGAGACATCCACGTCCTTTCAATTGGTATCAGAGCCTCGTCTCTCTTTATAGGGCTTCACCGCCTTGAGAGTAAAGATGTCGACTAGGGGATTAGGATTCATTGACACTCTTAGTTTCGATGGCACAAATTATGTTGCTTGGAAAATTCGCATGCTTAATTATTTCCGGGACATTGACCCGTGTATGGAGCGAATTGTAGATATGGGTTTTTATCTCAATGCTCAAGCTTCTAATGTGCTTGTTGATGCTTTGAGTATTGTAGACTTATTTCAACTCATGCCATTTCGGGATTCTCATGAGTGTGGACAAAGCTTCAAGATAAATATGGTGTGTCCAAGATTTGTGGGGATGATTGTTCTCCCTCCACCTCCGGTCGCGATGCTTTCTCAACTTCTTCTACTTCACCAACATGTGGTTTTCCACAAGGTAATGAAATGGTGAGTAGTTTGAGTCATTGCAATGATGATAGTGAACTTATTGTTGATAACCCTTTATCACTATCTTATTGCAATGCCTCCTTGATGGACCTCAACACTTCGTGCACCACAAATGCCTTACATGCTTGTGTTGATAGTCCTTGCATATCATGTAGAAATTACTTGAATAAATCTCATGATGATATGCTTGCTATATCTTGTTGCCATGATAAGAATGCCTCTATTTCCTCTAGTTATTGTACTAACAATGTAGTGGAAAACCAACGGTCCATGGAACAAGATGTGGTCTTGAATGGTGCCTCAAGAGATCCTACATCATCATCTCGTGTTACTCATTTTTGCCTTATGGCGAAGGAGTTAAAGGTATCTCCTACTTTGACCCCCATATCTAGTGATGGTGATGATGTAGATAATTTTGAAGAGGATGATAATATTGCTCTCTTAAAAATTAAGGTAGAAATGATTTTTAAAGCTCTTCATAAGAATAAAATTGCTTGCTCCAACTTCATGGAAATCATGTCTATTGCCATTGAGGGCAAGAAATACATTGAGGAGTTGGAATCTCATATTGAGGAGAATGAGGCCACCATTGAGAAAATGGAAAGCCATGAGCGTGATTACGCTAATGAAATTGCGGACCTATCTCAAGCTCTTGAGTGTGAAGAAACCACCAAGGAATCTCTTGAGGAGACTTTTACTTTAGAGTTATCTAAAGTAAAGGAATCTCTTGATAGAACCCTTGAGGTGGCTAATTCTATCAAAACTAAACATAATAAGCTTGAGGTTGTGCATGCTAAACTCCTTGAGGATTTTGAGCACCTCGGAAATGGCTCACGGGTCATTAAGGGTGAGCTCATTAAACTCACCGAGTCGCATGCTCAACTAAAAGCTTCATATTTGAAAGATCTTGCCATGTCTTCTTCTCCTTCCGTTACTCTTGATGATGCTTGTCCTACTAACTCTATTTCTTGTGAAGCATCCATCCTAAAGGAGAATGTTGAGCTAAAGGCTCAACTTGAGTTGCTAACTAGCAAGTATGGGAAATTGGAAGAAAGTCATGAAAAGCTCTCAAGCTCTCATGAGGATCTTCTAGTCTCCCATAATGTGCTAAAGTTAGCTCATGAGGCTAAGGTTTCTAAATTAGTTCCTCATGCGGACATTAGCACTACCTCTACTCATTATGCTATATTGCTATGTGCTAGCCCTTGTAATTCATCCACTCATAATTTTGCTACATCATGTGATGAATTACTTTCCTTGCCTTGTTGCTCTAACAATGCTTCTACTTCCTCTAGTACTTGTATTGTTACTAACCATGTAGAGGAAATCAAAGAGCTCAAGGCCCAAGTCACTTATTTGAAGAAAGACTTGGGAAAGGGTCATGAAGGTAAGTCTACACTTGACAAGGTTTTGTGTGGACAAAAATCCCCCAATGACAAGGGTGGACTTGGATTCAACTCCAACAATAAGAAGTCCATGTTTAACAGGAAGAAGGGCCAATCTCAAGTCAAGAATTCGGCCAAGATTATTTGTTTCAAGTGCAATGTTGAAGGGCACCATGTTAGATCTTGCCCTTTGAAGAAGAAGCCCATTAGTGACAAGCAACTAGGGAAGAGGCCTCAAGTTCAACCGCAAGGTGAAGTGAAGCCACTTCCCAAGAAGACTCAAGTAAATGATCTTCATGTTGAGAAATCAATCATGAAGAAAGGAAAGAGGAGGTGTTGCTACTTATGTCGCGAGAAGGGTCATCTTGCTTCTTCATGCACGAATGGTACCTTATCCAACCCTATTATAGTTGATGATTTTTATTCTCTTCGGAAGGATAAGGTTGGCAATGTGGTTGCCAAATTTGTTGGCACTGAAAGTGGTGACAATAAAAGCACCATTTGGGTTGCCAAGCCTATTGTGACTAACCTCTTAGGACCCAACTTGGTTGGGGACCAACAAGCTCCAACTTGATCAATAGGTGGTGTTGGAGGGCATTGGAGACTTGGCTACATTATGAAGAATTAAGGGACCTTCATTAAATCACATTATCTCAAGCCAAGTCATTTGGATTATCTTGTGTCTATCTTATATCCAATGTGCCTCCTTACGGTAACTTGTACTTAAATTGTTTACATTGAAAGTTACTTGCCCCTTTGCATGTTTTGGTTTTGTACCTTGCATGCGTTTGTATATGTTGTGTTTCCAATCTACATATCTTGAGTAATCAATTTTGTGTATATTGGTTTGCACACCATGTATGTGTAAGTGTTGTATTGAGCCTATTTTTCGTTTTGTTTGCATATTGGTTGGCTCTTGTGAGAGATTAATGGATCATCCCATTTTGGGGGAGTGATGTGCCTTGTGCACTTTACGATCCTAAAATGTGTATACATGAGGAATACCACCTAGTATTGATATTATAAGATTATCTAGTCACTATGTGGTATGTCGTACTCATGAAAAATTCCAATTCTAAAGTATCCATTAATTATCTCTTGTTCGTATTTTTTTGCCTCTAGTTGTAAAATTTGGGATATCACATTATGGGGGAGTAATATGCTTTGTGCATATTACACACCTATAAAATGTGTACATTTGGGGTTGTGCCACTTAGAGTTGATATTTTAAGTTATCTAGTTCCTAGGTGGCATGGTTTCTCCTCAAGTTCCAATTTGCTTATATTGAATTTATTTCTCATCTTATGGTTCTTGAGTGTGACATTTTCTTGTTACGGTTTCCCTCCATCATGTACTTGTATTTCCTATGTGGGAACCGTTTGCTCCAAGTTTTCTAGTCATTGCTTGCATGATTGGATGCATACTTTAAGCTAACAAGAATCTCGTTGTAAGCATTGTGGTCAATTCTTATCTTTTTCTACATTCTTATGGTTGTTGTTGTAAAGATGATAATTTATATTAATGCTATCTACCACCCGGAAGTAATTCCATATACCTCTTGTTCTTAACAATTGGTACTCTTATATGTGGTAGAAATTATTGATCACCTTTACATTGGCTTGTTCATAATTGCCTTATTACTTGCCAAGGTTTTATTGTGGTTTTAACTCTCATTGTCTTCCTAGCCACTTGTGGATCATGTGTTTTCGTGATCTTGTCTAGTGTTTCTCTAGATATAGTGAAAGTGATGATCCCATCTTGTGCATTCTGTATTCAAATGGAAATTCTATATAATGCACATCTCTTGGGAGAGCTAGCATCTTATTATCCATATCAAGTGTGTGTTATTGGAAGGCATATTCTCTTTGGTGCTTTGTGTCATCATAAATTTGTTGAGGGCATAGTTAGTTTGGAATTGTGCTCTCCTTTTGAGAGTTTGATACCTCTTTTCTTTGATATCTTTTATTTTTGGTATCATGCTCTCTATCAATTGATGTGTCAATTGATACCCCATTCCTTGATGAATCTTTTATTTGGTATAATCCAAGTGACAAGTTTACTTTGAAATCTTATTTTCAATTGGAATCTTATTTTGGATTCTAATGGTCACTTGGCATCCTTTTCAATTGTTTCCCTATTCAATCATGTGTTGATTGGGTTGGGATTCAATTGGTATCTCTTCACATTTGTTGGTGAATGTAGCAATTGACCATGTGTTAATTTCTACTTGTCTCCTATCATGTGTTGATTTAGACCTTTCATATAATTTGGACAACCTTATGTTGTGTCACCCTTTGGTGTTCCATCTTAGTTTACTTGATGTTTTGTCCAAATTGTATTCACTTTTGGTTCTTGAAAGTCTTGTGCATGCATATTTTCTATGTGTTGTTCCGATGCATGATTTCTTTCTTTGATCCTATATATAGGTTAAACTCCTTCCACTTCTTTATTGGCTAATATGTGCATGGAATTCATCTTCATGTCCATATGCACTTATTCCCGTGAAGTTTGTCCTATGTATGTGTGTTCCTCTAACTCTTGGGTCCCAATGAGTTTGGGTACCATTTTGTGTGTTAATGTTGATGTAGGAACTTTGGAGATGCATTGGAGGATCGTCTCATTTGAAGAAGGTGGTGTCACCATGTGCCTTTTGGAGTCATACTAGGACGATCATTGAAGACTTTATCTACTACATCTTTCCCATGCTATCTCGGTAACAAGTATCTACCTCATGCATACTTTTCTTGCTTCCAACCTTGTGTAGGTTGCACCATGGCATGATATTCTTCATTTGCAATTGTTGCGGTTATTGATTTGTTCTAGAATTGCAAGATATATTATTGGTTGACATGCTTGTTTCGTTGTTCAAAGCATCTCAACTATCTCTTGATACCTTGTTGCTAGTTGTGATGACTTTGATGGTTGTTTGTGTGGATTTCATCCTTATACAATAAGATAATATTAAGCCATTGGCTATGCTTTCAAGCAAAGATCTTATTCGTATATTTATGACTTCCATTTGGATATCGTGTTCTCTCCTTTTGTAACTATCTCGGGTGTACATGCTTCTTTGTGGATATAATCTACCTAGAATCTTATACACTTGAGAGAAGTTACACTTTTAGTGGATATCCTTGGTCTTTCATGTCCACCTTTTTATTTTATTTTAAATGTTAAATTCTTCGGTGGTTACATGAAAGCGTGTGTGGTTGAGTGCCTGTCTTAATTCTATTCTTATTGGCGCACTCCTTTGGTGGTGAAGATTGTTGTTCTCATGCTTGTCTTGATGAGCATATCATTATCTATCTTCACCATGGGGTTGTCACAAGCCTTGATTTTACTTTGCATTTTACTTAAGCTTGTGAACCCATTTGTTGTTTGTGTGTGTGAACTTCTTAACTTATGTTGGAAGGACATGTCTAGCATCTTGAGTCTCATTTCTTCAAGACTATGTTGATGCTTAAATAGTCATCCTTATACTAGTCATATCAAGTGCTTCGCCATGACTCACACACATCTTGTTATTTGAGCCTATTCCTACGATTATCTCTTTTGCTATTTGCTCAACCATTGGTTTGTTGCAAGTGCTAGACTTTGTCTCATATCTTTGCACAGTTGCACATGTGTTGTGTTTCTATCGATTTTGGGGAGTGATGATCCAATTTTTGTGAACTTTGTATTATACTACAAAGATTCTAAATAGTGCACAAATCTTGGGGAACTTCTCTATTTTCTTTAGAACACTCCTATGCTCAAATCATAATATTTTATAATCTTTTGGCATGTTGGATCGTTTGATTGCTTGCTTTTTCTTATGCCTTTGTGCCATCTCATATTTTTGCAATCTTTGGATCCTCTATATAGTTTGTTTTTTCTCCCATCGTATATCGTTGGATATGTGTATTTTATTCCACTCATTTCTTGAGAAATACACCCTTTTGGGAGGAACACATTCTATATCGGCCTTCTAAGTTTTTTCGCCCATTTTGGCAATCGATGCCAAAGGGGGAGAAGAGTTTAGAGGGTTTTGTTTGAGGAGGTTCATGCTTTGGTTTTGTTCTTAAGCATTTGCCCTTGTTTGAGGAGGTTCATGCTTTGGTTTTGTTCTTAAGCATTTTCCTCTTACTCATGCATACTTGCTTTGCATGATTAGCATAACTCATCATATAAACCCTCTTATTGTGTTTGTCATCAATTACCAAAATGGGGGAGATTGAAAGGGCATGTTCCCTTATGTTTGGTTTTGGTAATTGATGACAATCTTTATGGACTAATGATTTCCTTGAGTTATACTTTAAGGTTTTTCCATAGGAAACGCTTGAAGATCATATGGTGGCTTCAAGGTTGTAGGATGAAGATTTCGTGTTGACCAAGGTGTTCTTCATGAAGCTATCCGAAGATTGGTCAAGGTGATGTGTGCAAGGTCAATAGGAGCATCACGAAGATATCACATGCTTGGAGCTTGCCGACCATTTGGTGATAATGGTTTTGTGAAGATGTGCCTAAAAGAGGCTCACCCGTAATGGAGTATGGGGGAGCTATCTACAAGTCTTCATCGAGCCGGCGGAATCAAGGAAGATGTTCCAACTTGAGGCGAGCATGATCGTCATCATCAAGCACAAGTGGATTATGCGCAAGACAAATGTTTGACTCGATAGGTGTCTAGTTTACCGGTCTCTTGGTAGTAGTTAGGAGACCGTGTTATAGGCTAGGCCGAGTCGTTCGTGGAGAGCTCAAACCTTTTGCATCCTTGGCATCATCTTTATTGATTCTTGTTTGGATTTTCTCCGTGTGAGTTTTGGGGCTTGTGGTCTTCTTCATGACAAGCTCTTCTTCATCGAAAACGGATTTCATATACATCTACTTTTGTGTTTTCGATGTTGGTGTTTTTGTCGGCTCTTATCTTGTGAAGGTTTCACCTTCTACCTTGTTGGCATTCTAACATTTCCATGATTTGCATCATTTCTTTTTGTTGATCTTGGGTGGTTCTCTATGTAAGGATCTAGAGCTTTTCCATAGCTTTAAAACAAGCCCAAGATCATCAAAATCGGAGTTCGTATGGAAAAGTTATGCTTGTTTTGGCTGTGCTGTTTTTTCTTGTGAGGTAGTACCGCCCGGAGTTGAGGTAGTACCGCCCGGTAGAGCGGTAGTACCGTGGTTAGTACCGCATCCACTACCGTATTCCTACTGTATAGGGCGATAGTGGGGCACGGTATTGAGCCCGGTAGTACCGTAGGGCGGTAGTACCGCTCCAGTTGAGGTAGTACCGCTCCACGGTAGTACCGCTCACTGTGCGGTAGTACCGTGGTTGGTGGGCTTCCAACGGTTGGATTCGTGGGGACCTATAAAAGGGGGTCTTCTTCTTCCTTTGTCCTCACCCATTTTGTGCAAGTTCTTCCCCCCATTGTTGACCTCTTTGAGCTTGCTTACTCCCTTTCCCTCCCATGATTATTTCTCCCATTTGAGGGAAAAGAGAGAGGAGGTCTAGATCCACATTCTCCACCAAGCCATATCTCCTCTAAGTGAGGGGAACCTTGTGGATCTAGATCTTGGAGTTCTTGGTGTTCTCCTTGTTCTTCCTCTCATATTCCTCCATAGCTTTTGTTGCTTTGGTGGGATTTGAGAGTTGGGGACTTGAGCACTTCGTGTGCTCTTGCCATTGCATTTGGTGCATCGGTTTGAGTTCTCTCCGAGGATTCGTTGTAGTAAGTGAAGTTGAGAAGATAGTTACTCGTGAGTGCATTGGCACTCTAGAGCTTGTTCTCTTGAGTGCATTGGCACTCTAGAGCTTGTTCCTCTTGGGTGCGTTGGCCCCTAGAGGCTTGTTGTTGCGGAGCTCAATCTTTGTAGTGGAAAGCTTCGGGACGCTACGGGAGCCTCCAATTCGGTTGTGGAGATAGCCCCGAGCGTTTGTACGGGTTCGGTGACCGCCCCCAAGGGTCACCATTTGTACGGGTTCGGTGACCGCCCTCAAGTGTCCTAATAGTGGAATCACGGCATCTTGCGTTGGTAAGAGCGTGAGGAGAAATAGGGTGGCCCTCGTTGGCTTCGTGTGAGCATTGTGCTCCTCACCCTCTCCAAACGGAGACGTACTTCTCGCAAGAGAAGGAACTTCGGTAAAAAATCCTTGTCTCCATCGGCTCCACTTGCGGTTATCTCTACCCTTACTTTGAGCAAGCTTATTACATTGTTTATCTTGTGCTTGCTCATATTATTGTGCATTTCTTGTCCCTTAGGTTGTTCATCTAGTCAACCTATTTACTTGTGCACCTACTTTGTGATAGCCTTAGTGTTCTTGATATATATCTTGCTATCACTTAGTTGTTTATCTTGCTTAGTATAAGTTGTAGGTGCACATAGTTGAGCCTAGCTTATTTAGGTTTCTTGCTTGGAAAATTAAACGTTAAGTTTTATTCCGCATTTGTTCAAGCCGAAACCGTAATTATTTTAAACGCCTATTCACCCCCCCTCTAGGCGACATCCACGTCCTTTCAAGTAGTACCGTGGGGGCGGTAGTACCGCACCACGGTAGTACCGCTCTCCGAGCGGTAGTACCGTGGTTTGTGGGCTTCCAACGGTTGGATTCGTGGGGACCTATAAAAGGGGGTCTTCTTCTTCCTTTGTCCTCACCCATTTTGTGCAAGTTCTTCCCCCCATTGTTGACCTCTTTGAGCTTGCTTACTCTCTTCCCCTCCTATGATTTTTGCTCCTTTTTGAGGGAAAAGAGAGAGGAGGTCTAGATCCACATTCTCCACCAAGCCATCTCTCCTCTAAGTGAGGGGAACCTTGTGGATCTAGATCTTGGAGTTCTTGGTGTTCTCCTTGTTCTTCCTCTCATATTCCTCCATAGCTTTTGTTGCTTTGGTGGGATTTGAGAGTTGGGGACTTGAGCACTTGGTGCATCGGTGCATCGGTTTGAGTTCTCTCCGAGGATTCGTTGTAGAAGTGAAGTTGAGAAGATAACTACTCTTGAGTGCATAGGCACTCTAGAGCTTGTACCTCGTGGGTGCGTTGGCACCTGATACGTCCCAAACGTATCTATAATTTCTGCTTGCTCCATGCATGTTTTGTGTGACTTTGCCATGTTTTGGTTGAACTTTATTACACTTTTAAACCAATTTGGACTAACCTACTAACTCAGTGCACCCAGTTGCCAGCTTCTGGTTTTCTGCTGTTTTTGTTTTTCAGGTTTTCCGGCTGATTAAAGTGCCCAAAAAATTCCGCAAAAATTATATTAAAAATCAGCGGGCAGGAAGCTTCCGGAATAACCAAGGGAGAGAGCCGGGACCACCACCAGGGAGCCAGAAGGGTCCCTGGCGCGGCCCCAACCCTAGGGCGCGCCAGGCACCCTCCTGGCTGCCCTGGGTGGCCCCTCGACGCCCCCCTTCGCCTATATAACCCCCTCGGGGTAGAAACCCCTAAAAAGGAACTCTTTTTCGCGGAAACCTCTCTGTTCCGCCGCCGCCGCCGTTTCAGATCGGGGCTGCCTGGAGAAGCTGCCCCGGCACCCTGCCGGAAGGAGATCACCCCTCCGGGAGACCATCCATAGCCATGGACGCCTCCCGTATGTACCGTGAGTAGTCCCCCTTGGACCATGTGTCCGTGATCAGTAGCTATGTGATGTCCTCTCCCTCTTTTGTGCTTCCACTTTCGAGACCTCGTGAGCTGCCTCACATGATCGAGGCACCTATGTAATTTTCTGCTGTTGCTATGCTGAGTTTGTTGGGATCTCATGGATTATGAGACTATGTTCAGATTGTGATGAGTAATATATTTGGTTTTCCCTTTTATATTTTGTTCTTGAGTAAATTCTTGCATGTTCTCCGTTGCAGTATTTGCTTTGGCCAAGTTATTTGCTTGCAACTCCAAGAGAGAGCGTTATGCTCGATTGTGGGTTCAACCCCTGATGTCTAGCTTGAGTGACAGAAACATGAGACTAGGGGATGTGCTGTTGCCACCAGGGATAAAACAACGGTGATTGTGCCTATTGGTGCAAGAATTGTTTACTTTACGCAAAGTTCTTTTAATGCAGTTGTCTGTTGCTTTGAGTTTACACTTTGGGTGGGATTCGCAACTTAATACCAGCGAGATGTTCTGGATAGATATCTCAAGGTGGATGATTCGTAGTAGATGCAAATGGATTTCGGTCTACTTACCTTGGCGTACTGCCCATTGCTTTTGAGCCCTTCCTTTCTTTGCAGCATAGTTAGCATTGCGGTGCCTTCATAATCCTGTCAATTGCCCAACTGTGATTTGTTTACCTCGGTAGCATTTTTATCGTCTTTTGGGAGAGAGACATCACTAGTGAAAATCACGGGACTCCGGTCCATCTTCATACCATTGTTCACACCCACTATTTACCTTTATGTTTTTACTTTTACTAGTACCTTTTTATCTCTTGCATTTGATCATTTGTAAACGACAAGGCCGGAGGAATTGACAACTCCCCTGAACTCGTTGGGAGCAAAGTTATTTGTTTTGTGCAGGTCCACGACAACTCCACGCATCAGAATAATTTCTGGCGCCGTTGCCACCTATCGTACTTATCGTTGAGTCCTACTGGAGAAAAACCTTGGTATCTTTACTGAGGAAAATTACCGCTACGCTGCATCTCAACCTTCCACTTGGGGTAACCAACGAGGGGCGAGAAGCCATCAGCACCTAGAGGCTTGTTGTTACGGAGCTCAATCATTGTGGTGGAAAGCTTCGGGACGCTACGGGAGCCTCCAATTCGGTTGTGGAGATAGCGTCGAGCATTTGTACGGGTTCGATGACCGCCCTCAAGGGTCGCCATTTGTACAGGTTCGGTGACCGCCCTCAAGTGTCCTAATAGTGGAATCACGACATCTTGCATTGGTAAGAGCGTGAGGAGAAATAGGGTGGCCCTCGTTGGCTTCGTGTGAGCATTGTGCTCCTCACCCTCTCCAAACGGAGACGTACTACTCGCAAGAGAAGGAACTTTGGTAACAAATTCTTGTCTCCATCGGCTCCACTTGCGGTTATCTCTACCCTTACTTTGAGCAAGCTTATTACATTGTTTATCTTGTGCTTGCTCATATTATTGTACTTTGCTTGTCCCATAGGTTGTTCATCTAGTCAACCTATTTACTTGTGCACCTACTTTGTGATAGCCATAGTGCTCTTGTCATATATCTTGCTATCACATAGTTTTTTATTTTGCTTAGTATAAGTTGTTGGTGCACATAGTTGAACCTAGCTTATTTAGGTTTCCTGCTTGACAAATTAAACGTTAAGTTTTATTCTGCATTTGTTCAAGCCGAAACCGTAATTATTTTAAACGCCTATTCACCCCCCCTCTAGGCGACATCCACGTCCTTTCAACATGGTTCTACCTGTGTATCAGGTGTTCGACGACTTGCAACAACAACCTTGGCAAGCGGGGGTGGCAACATAGGTGGACTGCATTTTTGGTGGTGCTCCTCGAGTACCGAACCAAGATTTTTCAGGATGAAAATTCAAGGTCTGGCCTTCATTGGTTGTACCTGCCAATAATATTGTTGAAGACATTGTTTTGGAAACTTGGTCTTTCTTTAGGGTGAAAACCCAAGATCTTCGATCAGGCGACGACAATGCTTGTGCATTGTTTCCTTCTTGGTGGCGTTGCTTTTGGAGAAGTGTAGTATAGGTGTTGTATTCGGTGGTGGTTAGAGTGCTTCTGTTTCGAGTGGTTGTACACCGTGATGAGTTTTTTTTTCTCTCTCTCTCTTTTTATTTTGTTTTTGGATGTATGCATCCTGGATGTCTTCGAATTTCTTGTTGGTACAGAGCCTAGGCGTAATTAATATCGTATGCGGTTATAGTAGAACTCTCTCATGCCGGTCTTTGGCCATGCTGAAGAAACCGCGGCATTACCTCTGCGGTTCACATGGCACATACGACATGGAGGTCCCTTCCTCTCTTTGACTGTGCAATTTTTTTTTTTGAAACATCCATCGCTGCTGGGTTTTGATTAGATAAGCAGATAGAAGGTGACAAAAAGATCAATCGATAGCAGTTCATGTGAAATAAAAATAGCGCGAACACCCCAATCTAGGTTGAGCAGCATGGAAAATTTTATTATTAGCCAATAGCAAATTTAGTTTCTGTAGCCTAGCAAATTTTAATTTGGACCATGGCAAATTTAGTTCAAAGATCATGTCAAATTTAGTCTTTGAACCATGGCAAAATTTAGTATTGTATCATGGAAAATTTTAGAGTTTGAACCATGATAAATCTAGTTCTTTATCATGGAAATAATAGTTTTGGACTATGGCAAAACTAGGTTGAACATCATGGCAAATTTATTATTTAGATTGTGGTAAAATTTTGTTCTCCAGCCTGGTAAATTTTAATCTGAACCATGCCAAATTTAGTTTATAGACTATGGAAAAATTAGTTTCAACAGCCTGGCAAATTTAAGTTAACAATGAAAATTTTAATTTACATACAATGAAGAATTTATTATACACGGCATGGCAAATTTAGATTTTGAACCATGACAACAAAAGTACAGCATGGCAAGATTTTAGAGATCATGCTAACTTTCATAATAAAAACCCTTTTCCTCATCACACAATGTCATGGAAAATTTGCCATTGTATCATATTTTAGCCAAACAACATTAATAATTTTTAAGCGATGTTTCTACACATCTCATGGTAATTTAAATTTCGTAACCTTTTTGTCAGTGTACCTATTCATATTTTGCCATGTGGACATTTTACATGGCCAAATTAATTCTACGGCATTCTTTAAAATCTTAATTTTAATTTTTATACAAATCATGTTAAAATTGGACTCTTTTTGACCCTAATGAAGGACCTATTTACTGTCGCATTAAAAGTTAATCGTACCGAATAGGAGGGTTCGCTCGATCCATCCCTCTAGAGCAACCTGCTGTTTCACTCGAGGCGCCCCCAGGGCGATCAATCACGCTCAATTTCAATCGATAAAAAATAGGACAAAAAGATGAAGGAAAAGAGAAGAAAAACCAATGGCAGATGTGCAAAGCTGCCTTAAAAAAATTGAGAAGAAAGAAAGTAGGAAGAAGGAAAACAGAAATTTAATTTGACTCACGGGAGTATATGCTTCTGCCATCGGAAAAAGATATTTTAACCTGTTAAAAAATTCAAACAAAATATTAACGTGTATATCTCGATATTCAATGTGCTCACAACAAGTTTCATAAAGAACCATCATTTCATGTGTTTGTGCGAAAAGACAAAAAAAAAGTCTTGTGAAAATCCTTATTTAACATTGCTCTTTATCTTTTTCATGCCCGATACAAAAGTTGTCGATTTTTCAGGATACAACTTTGCGAGGAGTGAGGCATTTTGGCTCCCGGGCTCCATGGAGCCCAGTTTTTTGAAAAAAATCGAAATTTAAATTTTTCGATGTCAAAAAAATCTGAAAAAAATATGCAAGTATATAAGGATGTAATGTAAATGTGTGTAAAATTTTATGATAAAATACCTTAAATTGCGGTCTGTGTAAAAAAGACAAATTCATGCCCTGGAATGATGAATAGTATCATGTGTTAACAGCCCCCAGATTTTTTATTTTTACACAGACCTCATTTCAATGTATTTCGTCCTGAAAATTAACACACTTATGAGTTATACCTTCATGTGTATCTGTATTTATATAAAAAAATTAAAACGTAAAAATATGAATTTTGATGAATTTTCGAGTTCAAATTTAAAAGGATCCAGTGAGCCCGAGCTCCAAAAGTCATTTCCGCTTTGCGAGCACATTGAATACCGAGATGTATATACAAATCATTTTATCAAAACTTTGTGACATTTAAAAATATGTTTAAAACACATTTCAAAAACCATGGTACCGGTGCCAAAACGCCTCATCCGAAGGAAAAGGAAAACTGGAAAAAAAATGCCTAATTTTTTTGGGAGTAAGGAAAAAAATGCCTAATGAACCCGCTCAACATGCAACAGATAGAAGCATCCGGTGAAAGTAGGGCGTCCCCTTGCCAGCGAGAAGCCACACACTACTACACTAGCCCAGCATCATCCTTTATTTATTTGTTAGGTCGTCAGTTTTTCATTTTTCATTTTCTTTTATTTAAAAATATTTTCAATACATAAATATTAATATTTACATTAGTTTAATTCTTAATAATATTAATCATGCATTTAAAAAAGTTTTCATGCAATTTATTTTTCTTATTAGTGTAATTTGAAAAAATGCTTCTACCTATACAAAATATGTTTTTGACATTTCTATTTTTTTCTTAGATTTTCAAAATTCTAGTTATATTTTAGAAAATGTTTATATAATGTAACATAAAATGTTTCCTCCATTCATTTTTTTGTGAAATTTAAAAATTATCAAAGGTTCGAAAAATCTTCATGAAACTTTCTAAATATAATGTTTATGCAATTAAAAAAATGTTTGAGAGAGTTTCGAAAACTTATTTCGTATAATTCCAAAAATATGCGTCACATTTATATATTTTCAATATAATGTAAGAAATTTTTTACGTAATTAGTTTTTCTCCTAGCATTCAAGTATTGTTTAATGTGCTTTGATTTGTTTTTAGAATTCATTAAATAAATGTGTAGATACACATATTTGAAAAAAATCAGATATTAATTTTTAATACACATTAATAAGTTACAGATATACAAAAAATATACTACATGTATTTGACGAAAAAAGAAAGAGATGAAATCCATTAAAAAGAGAAAAACATAGAAAAATAAAAATCCAGAGAAAACCGAAAGAAAAACTGACGAAAATAAAATGATAATTTTTTTTCATAAAAAACTGAAAAAGGCCAAAAATCCAACATAAAGTTGTGCGCTGAAGGCACGTCTTATAAATAAACAATAATTTGCTTTCGCAAATACGCGCAGGCGCATGACACCAAAGATCCATATATCTTGCAATAAGCGATATATGACCATTGGTATGTAAGTAGATCAAATGTTTGCACGATTAAGAGTCTTTTTCAGGGCATATTGACAGATCACCGAGTATATCTGATCCCCGAGCCAGTTATTTTGAAGTTTATGAATGATTGTTAAAATAATTGTTCCCTATCCAGGTTTTTCTGGCAACTTGATTTATAATTTTGTTTTAAAATGTACTCATCAAAAATTAATTTGTAAAATTCCAAAATAAAATTATTGGTTGAATTGTTAAAATAAATTGGATAGAAGGTAATTTATTTTGACAGTCATCCATAAACCTCAAAACAATTGGCCAATGTTCTTGAAGGAAGGAGGTCCCAAAATATGCCCCGGTGTGCAAGACGGCCTTGCTGAATTTGGGTGTTACTATATACAAACTAGATGATACCCCGCGCGTTGCTGCAACAACTATTAACAAACACTTTAATGTTTTAAAATATGAGATTTTTTTTGAAAGTTAGTATAATTTAATTATCAAATCTTTTTTGACACCAATATCGTTTAGAGTAAAAGTCTGAGAAAATTTGATGAAAATTCTAAAAATGAGTGTGATTTCTTAATTAATTAATTACCTTGAGGATATACTGGCGAGATGATATGAGACGAAAATAATGTTGAGTCGAGAGAGTGGAGACATCCACCTTAGCTAAACCTAAAAAAGTTATGTCCATTCATAAAAAATTGTGGCGTAGAAAAATAAAATGCAAGCTAACTCATAATTTGATTTCTATAAAAAAATCAATTCTAAATCGTGAGGCTTAGTGCATAAACAAAGTTAATATTTATTTGTGATTGGTTGCATGCACATGCGGATTTAATAAAATGATGTGCATTAAAAGTTAGTGGAAAAGAGGTGGACCTACTTGATAATGTAGATAGCTTGCATGTCAAGATAAATAGAAAAAGTCTATTCTAAATCAGGAGGCTTAGTGCATAACAAAGTTAATATTTATTTGTGATTAGTTACATGCACATGCAGATTTAATGAAATCATGTGCATGAAACGTTAATGGAAAATAGGTGGAGCAACTTGATGATGTGAATATCTTACATGTTAAGATAAATAGGTTAGTGAGAATGAACTATTTAGATATTATAGATACAGAATATACTTTCTATTAAAAAATAAAATTCTACTCAAATGTTATGACAACCCCACTATAAGGTAAGCCTGATGGCACGTTGATCTAATGTCGATCAAAGCCGAACATAACCACATGTAGTTCGAGTTTATTCCTTTTAATGGAAGAATGTACTTTGTGAATGAAAATAAATGGTTTTGCTTGAATATTTCATTGATAGCCAATGGCTTTATATAAATACAGGATAGTCGGTTGTTCTAGTTGAATTGGATTACATGTCAAGTACAAACACCTAAACATGGAAAGTTGTGGCGTATTATTGCTGGAATCCAAGTCATGGCTAAGATATCTGCATATTGCGACGATGTCGAAATGTGAAGAACACGAACATCCCCAAGATCAACTCTTTCCCGGGCGAAATGAAGGCCAATCTTGACATGCTTTTGTTCGATGGTGCTCAACGTGATTGGTCGATTGATACACTGCACTGATATTGTTACAGGAAATAACTATGGCCTGCTAAATAGGATGATGAAGCTCGGCAAGGAGTTGATGTAGCGAACAGGACTCGGCTATGGCATTAGGAATGACTCAATATTCCGCAAGGAGACACTGTTAGTTATCGCTTGGACGACCATGACACAAGATTGTCACCAAGCTAAAATCCATAGCCTAATGTGGATTTTCGTGTTTTCCATTGCCTAGTTAGAATTTGAATATGCGGTGAGAGAAACCACACTTGTACAATGAAACTTTAGACCATGGTCGAGGTTGCCTTTGAGGTAGCGAAGAATGCACTTCAAGATATTAGCATGCGTCTCACAAGGATCATGCATGTGTAGACATGCATGTTGAATTGCATACGTGATGTCTGGACGAGTGAATATCAGGTTCTAAAGAGCGTCGGCAATGTTGCCATATTCGGTGGCACTATTAACTGGAGGATCAACGGAGGCCAACTTTGAGCTTATGTTGACCGACCTTTGTCCTCGGTGTACCGTTGTTGGGGGAGAGAAAAAAAATCCATCGCCTATGCGAATAACCGAGACACCAAGAAAGTGGTATAGCTCACCAAGATTATTGAGGGAGAACTCATGGCGAAGTGAATTGATGAGGTGATGAAGCAGTGTTGTGGATGATGCTGTGAGCACAATGTCATTGGCGTACAAAAGGAGTCATGCCATATATTTTGTGCCATGGCGATAGATGAACAATGAAGGGCGTATCTTAGAATGGATCCCAAGAACACAAGAAGTGTAGCAATGTGACTGAACCAAACATGTGGAGCCTATTTGAGATCATAAAGAGACCGGTTTAAACATCACACATGCCCGGGGAGAGTATTGTCAGTGTACCAAATGGTATGGTTTTTTCACAGTAGAACGTCTCATATAGCATACCATTTAGGAACACATTGTTGATGTCGAGTTTGTTAACTGGCAGTTGTTGGCGAGCGCAAGGGTGAGGGTGAGTCTCATAGTGGTTGGTCTAATAACTGGACTGAAAGTCTTGCCATCGATACCTAAACATTGAGAAAAGTCATGTAGCGGCCACCAAGCCTTGTAGTGATCCAAAGAGGCGTTGGTCTTCAACTTATGAAGGAAAACCCATTTACATTAACGATGTTACTGTCAGGGGGACAAAGAATAATATCACATGTGTTGTTAGCTTGGAGAGTTTTTGAAAGCTCAATAATGCCCTTAAGCATATTTTTATGTTGATGAAAATACATATAGGAGACTAATAACGTTTGTCAAGTATATCTCAGGTATTAGTTCCCTTGGAATCATGTTGTGTGTGGATCATGCACTCATTGCATGTGATAAGGCTCAAGAGAGATCCGTTATATGATTTCTGGTGAGGTCAGGAAACTATAACCTTTATGATTAGAGGGATAACGTATGAAAACACAAGATGTATATCATGATGCAAGTGTTTGGGAAATAGTAGTAGAAAGATTAGGGTAGCAAACTCAACGAAGATTTGGAAGATCCGTGAACTGGGAATGAGATAATGGGAGAATGAGATAGAGTGCCCTGATCTGAAGTCATATGCGCTGAGGCCCCAGAGTCCATGTACCACTGAGATGGTGAGAATGGTGAAAATGTCATGGTGTTGAAAGCGCCGATGAGTTGATTCTGGTCGAAGGAGTACGTGGGTGTCGAGGGAGAACCAACATGCATGGTCGGATGCCAAGCCGCTCCGGGCCACTGAGCGTTGTACCAAGGCGTTATGGATAATGGAGGAGGCAGTTTTGGGACATCATCCAATGTCTGCGGATTCTGGCAGAGCTCGGGTCATCGATTTGAGGGCGGCCTGAGATGTTTGATGCTAGATTAGTGTATGCTGGTGGATTCATCCTTGTTGCTGGATTGTTGGTGACGAAGGCGAACTGTGATAAGTTAGAGCCAGCATCGAGAATGTGCTCCTCGAGGAGAAGGGCTGAGTGGGTGGCGAGAAAGCTCGAAAAGGCTGGGTCATGGTGATGAGGGTGCGCATGTGCGCGTAGGGCTTGCTCAGTCCACGTAGGACATTGTGCACTTGAGCACGGTCGTTGATCGACATGTTGAGAGCAGCAAGTTCATTGGCAAGCATCTTGAGGCGAGAGTAGTAGGAGCCGATAGTCATCGAGCCTTGAACAAGACCATAATACTTCTGCCCGAGGTAGACGACGCAAGTCTCGGCTTTGTCGCAGAAGAGGTTAGCGATGTTTGTCTAGATAGCAGCATCAATGGCAGCCGGATTGAGCACCATGACGAGAAGGTTGGATGGGAGGGTCGAGTGAAGCCAGCCACGGACAAAGGCATCGAGGAGAACCCACTGCGCATCGAAGAAGTCAGATTCCTGGGCCTCCAAGTGACCTACCAAAGCGTACTTGGTAAGGGCACCGACAAAAAGCGTGCCCCAGATGGTGTAGTTGCCAGATTTGAGATCGAGCGTGATGAATACAATGGTCCGGATGTTGGGCAAGGCAATGGCTTGAGTCCAAAGGGTGGATCGAGCAGCAAATTTGCGACACGATCAACTGCGGTAGGATGGGTAGAAACCATTGGAGGAGGACATATGGGTTTTGTCTCTCCCCCCTCGTCCGGCGCTTCGGCGCTCTCCTCTCCCCTCCTCTCCTCTTCCGCCCCTCTCCCCGAGCCCCCTGCTGGTGAGCCCGGCGGCGCCTCGGCCGACGCTGGCTAGTTCCCCCCTTCTCCTTCTCGCTCTTTGCCCCCATCCCTTCCTGCACTGCCCCCTGGGGTGCGCTGCGCTGGTGCTGGATCTTGGAATGAGGTTCCCGTTCAGGCTGGCTCCTTTTCCTCTTTCGCTCCTCCGCTTGGTCGTTGTGGTGGGAAGTTCTGGGCTTTGTCCTTGGAGGAGGACGAGGATTCCGATGATGGCCGGGATCCCATGCCGGTGGATGCTGTGGTTGGCTCGTTTCCTTCGGTGCCCGGGGTATGTGCTCGCCGTTTTGCTTTCTGGTGGTGGTGTTCGGTGGTGTTCCTCTAGGGATCTGGAGGCGGGATGGTCGCTGGCTGGACGGCGCCGACGAGGTAAGCGTGCGCCTTCGGTCGTGCTTTCCTCGGGCATCCTGGGTCCGTTCCCGGAGGATGACTGGCCAGAGTCGTGTTGTTCCTCTCCTGTCTCCGGTGTCGCGCCCTCCCCGTTGGTGGCGGCGGAGGGAGGCAGAACCCTAGTTGGGTCGCTGCTGCTTGATCGCGCTGTTGGTATTGGGCCGATGTTCTCGGTTGGGACTCGGTCCGGTGAGGGGTCTGGCGAGACTTTCACCGGGCCTTTCACCGAGCGGCGGGTGGGTGAGGTTTTTTCCCTTTCTGTGTCTGATTTCCCACCGCTCTCGGGCCAACCCTCGGTCCCTCTTGGGCCTCTAGGCCCCCCTCGCGGCCCACCTGCGCTCCTTGTCCCGGTCCGTCCTACCCGCGATGGATATTTATGGATTCCGCGGGGCTCGTGTGACCTAACCCTAGGCCATACTCCTTCCCTCTCTGACTTGCGCCGCTTCGCTCTTGTATCGCATCGCCTCCCTCCTCGCCAGATCCGCCCACCTCCTCCCCCTCCTCCTCCCCCGTCGCAGTCCTTCGCTGCTGTCGTCTCCATGGCGGGCTCCCAACCTTCTTCCAGGGCCCCCTCTCCTTCGACGGGTGGCGGCGGGGATGCGGAGGGCAGGGAGCTTGAGGCGGCCCTCCACTCGCGTCTCGAGCAGGAAAAGAAAGGCCGTGCGGCAGCGGAGGGGTCGGCTTCTGCGCGTCCTGTGCCTGACCCCTGGGACGTCGCGGCCGCGGCGGCTGCTGGCTCGGGCCAGCTTCCCCCTCCTCCCCCTCCTCCTCCCATGGGGCCGAGGCCTACAGTGATGGAGGCGGGTGGGGGTGGGGGTGGCCGTGGAGGCTTCACGGCGACGGGGTTCCGCAATCAGCGTCCTGAATCTGGTGGTTTTCGGTCCTCGGGAGGAGGCAACTCCAACTTCCACTCCTCCAACTCCAAAAAACGGAAGTTTGATTTCCGCGACGGCACGAGCAGATCTGGGGGGAGCGGGCTTGCTCCCTTCGCCGAACGATGGCTCTTCGTCCAGATCTGGCCAGATCACATGCTTCGCGTGCCACCGTCCGAACCACTTTCAAGCCCAGTGTAAGGCAACCTTACTGTGGAGTGTGAGGCCAGATTTCCTCCACCCTCCCTCAAGCATTTCGGCGCTGGTCTCCCCGGGTGTGGCTTCTACGGGATCGTGGGAGGAGACGGGGTGGTTGTGACTACCCCTCCCCCTCAAAACGCGGCTGTGATCTCTGTCTTAGATGGGGTGGCTTCCTTGGAGACCATGGCCGCTGAGCTCAAAGAATGGGGCTTGGAGAACTGGGAATGGCAGCTCGAGCAGCTCTCGGACAAGGAATTCTGTGTTGTGTTCCCGTCTTGTGAAAGTTTGCGGATGGTGGCGAAAAGTGCGAGCTTCACACTACCTCTGCATCAGGCTGTCATTGTTGTTCGTGAAGACATGGAGATTGACAGGTCCTTTGGTTCCTTGGTCGATTCGTGGGTTCTGCTGGAAGATGTTCCGCCTGAGATGAGAAATGTGGCCATCCTCATGGCCTTCGGGGAACTTATTGGAAAACCTGTATCAGTTGATGTGGACTCGCTGGCTCGCCGTGGTGCTGTGCGTATGCTCTTCAGTCTTCGCAGTCCCTCGATGGTGAAAGGCTTCCTGGAATTTGTGCCGTCTCGCAAAGCTTACCGGATCAAAGTTAGGGTGGAAGGAGCTTCTACTCCCTCTGATGGCGACATCCCTCCTCCACCTCCCCCCATCGATCCTGTCCAAGGGGGACCGCTTTTCAGTGAGAGACAAGGTGCTTCCGGGGAACCCTTCACGTCTAGTAAGTGGGAATCCCTTGGATCGCGTGTGCAAGAGATGTATCCGAACAGGAAACCTTCCGGTCATGGAGGGGCGAAGGGATCCACTTGCGCTGACTTGCCGGCCGCTGAGTTTAGCCATGTTCCCTCCGTGGCGCCTGTTAGCGCCCCAGTGGATGTTCCTCTCCCTCCCCAGGCGGGCTCCCTCAAGGATGTGCTATCCCCTACTTCTTCTGTGTGCTCCAACCACCCTGTGCGGGCACCCTCCCCTTCCCTCTCAGACGTGCTTGACTCTTCATCTCGTTTGGTGTCTGAAGCGGAGGAGAATCTGTCGTCCCGTCGCCGTCCTAAGAAGACTACCAAGAAGACTTCGCTTTGTGCCCGTGCCTGCAAGGAGGCGGAGAGCTCCAAGATATCTTGGCCCTACTCTGTTTCGATCGCTTGATATGGATGATGATTTGGGCATGCCTTCGTCTCCTGTGCCGTTGGCTTCTCCGGCTCCTGCCTCGGTGTCTGTCTCTCTAAAGAAGCCTCTCTCGACGGCGCGCAAGAGCAAAAGGGTGGCGCACGACGGGACCCCGATTCTTGCGCGGGCTGAGCGGCTAGTGGCGGCCCGTGACTCTTCGGTGATCGATACGTCCTTGAGATCTCCCAAACACACTCTTCTCTCTGATTACCCTGATGCTCATTTTCTGCGGGTGGCTTCGGATTCGGGTGTGGTATTGGGTGATAGTTCGCCTTCCGCCTTGGCTATGCTCTCTGTGCTTCGTGCGAATGAGGTTGCGCAGGCCTGCCTCGCCAAAGCGGCTGAGGTTGCCCGTGATGCGGCTGCGCAACATGTTCCGGCGAGTACCGTGGCTGGGACTGAACCTGGTAGAGGCCAGGTCTCACCCTCGTCCCCTGTGGTTCCTCGGCCTAAGAAGAAAGTTGTGCTGAGCGGCCCCAGGCGCTCTAGTCTTCGTATTCGCAACCTCTCCTCCAAATGAAAGTGCTTTTCTGGAATATTAGAGGTTTTGGGGCTAGAGGGCGCCGAAACCAGTTGTATGACTTGATTTTTCAAGAGCATGTTGATATCCTTTGCCTCCAAGAGACTAAGTGTGCAGATTTCTTGAATTCGGATTTTAGTGCTTTTGGTCGCGATGTTTTCACCTGGCGTTGGACGGCCTCAGTTGGTTCTGCTGGAGGTATTCTTATTGGTGTTAAAATGACTTGTTTGATGTGGTTCTGGTTCAGAACGCTGAATTTTTCCTTAAGTCTCCGGCTTTTGTGTCGCTCTTCGAATCGGTCTTGGGATATCATTGTTGTGTATGGGGCGTGTGATCACTCTTTAACTGATCGTTTCCTTTCCTCTCTCGGTGATCGGCTTTCTCACCAACTGGTGCCTTGTTTCTTGGGGGGCGATTTTAATTTGATCCGATCACCCCGGGATAAGAACTCGTCTAATTTCTCTTGGCCGAGGGCTGCTGCTTTTAACTCCTTTATTGATGATCATGCTTTGCGCGAGATGTCCCATTCGGGAGCTAGGTACACATGGTCTAATCATCAGTTGGATCCCGTGCGTTTGGTCCTTGATCGGGTCTTTATGGGGGCTGGGTGGGAGGCCTGGTACCCGAGAGTTTCCTTGTTGGTTGTTCCCTTTGTTGGATCTGATCATACACCCCTGGTCCTTGATTCTGGAGGGACGGAGAGACCTTCCCCCAGATTCTACTTTGAATCCTCTTGGCTTCGTTGCGAGGGCTTTATTCCTATGGTTTCTTCTAAAATTTTGGGCCTGCTTTCTTCGGCCCATCGCTCTTATGGTCCGATTGATGACTGGCGGATTTGTTCTTGTGGTCTCCGTCAGTTCCTGCGTGGCTGGGGAGGCCAACAGGGCGGTTCCTGAGAGGGCTACCAAATTGGGCCTGTTGGCTCAGATTAAGCAGCTGGACTCGATTGCTGATTCGGTCGGGCTGGATATGGCTGGTTGGGACCTCAGATACTCGTTGGAAAATTCACTTCTTGAGGTCCATCAATCTGAGGAGGAGTTTTGGGGTCAAAGAGGTAGAATTAACTGGGTGCTTAAAGGGGATTCGCTTACGGCATATTTTATAGCAATTGCTAATGGGAGGCGTCGCCGATGTCTGATTTCCTGCTTGTCTATTGATAGTGTGGCATGCCGTGACATGGATGCTATTGTGAATCATATCTTTCAGTTTTATTCCTCCCTTCTTGCTGCGCAACCTGACATTGTGGTGTCCCTTTCCGAGTCCTTTTGGCCCGCGAGATCGTTGGTCTCGGCTGAGGATAATGCCAAGCTCATGATCCCGCTGTCTGAGGAGGAAATGAACTTTGCGGTTCTCTCGTCTAACGCTAACTCTGCCCCAGGTCCGGATGGCTTTTCTATTACCTTTTTCCAGAAATTTTGGCCTCAAATTCGCTTCTTGGTTTACGCCATCTTGCAAGGCTTTTGTTTAGGCACGGTGGATATCTCACGGCTTAATTATGCTATCTTAACCTTGATACCCAAAGTTAAAGGTGCGGATACCATTAAGTTGTTTCGACCTATTGCTCTTATTAACAACATTGCCAAGTTCCCTTCCAAAGCCTTTGCTACGAGGCTGGGGCCTATTGCTAATAAAGCTATCAGCCCTTGTCAATCGGCTTTCATCAAAGGTAGGTTCATACTTGATGGGATTCTTTCCCTTCACGAGATCCTACATGAAATTAAGCGGCGCAAATGTAAGGCGATTGTGTTAAAACTGGACTTTGAGAAAGCCTATGACTGTGTGATTTGGACGTTTCTTCGTGCTGTTCTGCTTGCTAAGGGCTTCGATGGGGTGTATGTGCATCGTAATTTGCAACTGGTTACTGGCGGCCATACTGCGATGGCTGTTAACGGTTCGGTGGGCCAATTCTTTCCTAATGGCCGTGGTTTGAGGCAGGGAGACCCTATCTCCCCCCTCCTCTTTAACTTCGTGGCTGACGCTCTCTCTAACATGCTGGATCGTGCTTCGGCAGCTGGTCATATCTCTCATGTGGTTTGCTCGCTCATTCCGGCAGGCATCACCCATCTCCAATATGCTGATGATACGATCATCCTTGTGGAGTACAATGATTTCTGTCTTGCTAATCTTAAGTTCCTTCTTTTTTTTGAAGCCTTGTCGGGGCTCAAGATTAATTTTGCCAAAAGTGAGCTTTCGGCCCTCAGTTGTTCAGAGTTTGAGGCTAATCGAGCAGCCTCCCTTATGAATTGTGTGTTAGGTTCCTTCGCTCTCAAATATATGGGCATTGCTATCTCTCCGGAACATGTTACTACTAAGGATCTGGCTCCTGTTATGGCTAAGGTTGGTAATCGGGTGCTTCCTTGGAGGGGAAGGCACCATTCCTCGGCGGCTAAAGTTTGTCTGATTAATGCTTGCCTTTCGTCCCTGCCCGTCTATATGATGGGTTTCTATAAGCTACCTGCGGTGTCTCATGAGGGTCTACACAAACACCGCAGCGGCTTTTTCTGGAATAAGGCGGACAATAGGCGAAAATATAGGTTGGTCAAATGGAAGTCTATGTGCCTTCCTAAGAATATGGGAGGTTTGGGCATTACCAACACTTCAATTATGAATGATTGTCTCCTGATTAAGTGGTGGTGGAAGATCTGCATTGGCAGTGAGGAGACCCTTTGGTTTCGTATCCTTAAGGCCAAATACTTCCCTTCTTCCTCGCCTTTGTTCGCTTCTGCCTCCTCTGGTTCTCAGTTTTGGCGTACCCTTGTTAAGTTGCGAGACTCTTTTCGCAAGTTTGTCCGTTTCTCGGTTAAGAATGGGGAGTCAGTTCGTTTTTGGTTGGACTGCTGGTCACCGGTGGGTCGGCTGTGTGATGCTTTCCCGGTTTTGTTTTCGTATTTCCCTTACCCTGAAATATCTATCTTTGAGGTGGCTCGGGCGGGCTGGGAGCTGGGGTTTCGACGGACCTTGTCTCCTGCAGAGTTGGTGGAGTGGCAACGGCTTGCTTCCCTCCTCCTAGTGCTCTCGGAGGGAAGGGATGAAGTTTCTTGAACTCTCACTAGTTCCGGCAAGTTTTCAGTTAAGTCTCTGTATACTTCTTTGGTGGATGGAAGTCGCACGTCTCGGTTTCTCCAGTCTGGCGAGCTCAGATCCCTCCCGAAATCAAAGTTTTCCTGTGGCAGGCTTTCAGAGGAAAGCTGCCTTGATCTGAGGAAATTAATAAACGAAAACTTGCCAGGAATGCTTGCTGTGTGGTGTGTGGGATCCCTGAAAGCACCCAGCATATCTTCTTTAGGTGTCCGCTTGCTGGTTTTATGTGGAGTTGCTTCAGAGATTGGATGGGTAATTCCTGGAACCCGAGTTCCTTTGCTGATGTTCGAAGATTGGCTAGAGGGTTGTCTGTCCATCTTCGTCGTCTTTTCTGGAGTGACTTCTCCGCGGCTTGCTAGGCTCTGTGGAATATTCGAAATAAGATGACTATTGAACATGTTTTTCCTAAATGTCCCGCTTCCCTTGTTTTTAAGCTCGTTGGTTTTTTACAGATTTGGAAGCCACTATGTAAGAGCGATGACACGGAGGACATGGAGATCATCATCACGCGCATGAAGGCAACCGCGGTGGCTTTCCTCCCACATCGCTGAAATCGTCCTCTGGTGGTGGCCGGTGTCCTCGCTGTCGCTTCTCCGTTTTTGTCTTCTGGGGCCTGCGTGCCTGGTTGTGGCCTTCGGCCTGTAGGGTCTATCCTGAACCTTTTTGTGCTCTTTCTAGTTGGGTTTTGGCGTCTGTTCGCCCGGATCTGTTTCCTGTATTCCTGTTGAACTTGCTGCAGTAGCAGCCGTGGCCGCGTATGGCTTTATTTATAAAGTCGGGCAATAGCCTTTAATCTAAAAAGAAACCGTTGGAGGAAGCGTAGAGTTAAAGACC
This sequence comes from Bromus sterilis, assembly GCA_950022295.1. NCBI lineage: Eukaryota > Viridiplantae > Streptophyta > Magnoliopsida > Poales > Poaceae > Bromus > Bromus sterilis. The sequence continues at coordinate 17,697,046 of OX465596.1, forward strand.
AATGATGCTTTGATCATGAAACAACAACAACAACAACAACAAACAAGTTGGGGTAGGCTAGAGCTGTAACTAAAAAGATATCGAAACCAAATCACGGTTCTGGCACGTGGATAGCTAACTTCCACGCACCTCTGTCCAGAGCTACATGTTTGGTGATAACCCAGTCCTTTAGATCTCTCTTCACGAACTCCTCCCAAGTCAAGTTTGTCCTCCCCCGACCTCTCTTGACATTATCAATACGCCTTAACCACCTGATATGCATAGGCGCTTCAGGAGGCCTACGCTGGATATGCCCAAACCATCTCAGACGATGTTGGACAAGATTTTCTTCAATCGGTGCCACCCCAACGATCTTCCGTGTATCATCATTCCGGACCCGATCCTTCCTTGTGTGACCATATGCCCATCTCAACATGCGCATCTCTGCCACACCTAGTTATTGGATGTGCCGCCTTTTAGTTGGCCAATATTCAGCACCATACAACATCACAGACCGAATCGTCGTTCTATAGAACTTACCTTTTAGCTTTTGTGGCACTCTTTTATCATAGAGAACGTCAGAAGCTTGGCGCCACTTTAGCCATGCAACTTTGGTTCGATGGCTCACGTCTTCATCAATATCACCATCCTTTTTCCTCATCCACCTCAAATATCGAAAGGTGTCTTTCTAAGTTACCACTTTCCCATCAAGTCCAACTTCCTCCTCTTCCTCATGCTTAGTAGTATGAAAACCACAACTTATGTACTCTGTTTTAGTTTTATTAAGTCTAAGGCCTTTTGATTATAAAGTCTGTCTCCACAACTCTAACTTTGTATTAACCCCCGCTCGACTATCGTTGACAGGCACCACATTGTCTGCAAAGAGCATAAACTAAAGGATGTTCCCTTGTATATCCCATGTGACCTCATCCATCACCAAAGCGAAAAGATAAGGGCTCAAACTCGGCCTCTGGTGCAGTCCTATTTTGATTGGGAAGTCATCTGTGTCGCCATCACTTGTTTGCACACTTATCACAACATTGTCGTACATATCCTTGATGAGGGTAATTTACTTTGTTGAGACTTTGTGTTTCTCCAGCACCCACCTCATGACATTCCGCGGTATCTTATCTTAGGCCTTCTCCAAGTCAATAAACACCATATGCAGGTTCTTATTTTGCTCCTTATATCTCTCCATAAGTTGTCGTACCAAGAAAATGGCTTTCATAGTCGACCTTCCAGGCATAAAGCCAAACTGGTTTTTGGTCATGTGTGTCATTCTTCTTACGTTGTGCTATCATGAAGGATAATAAATTGTTTCCCTTCAATATTTCATTGACAATGGATTTATATAAGTTTACATGATAGTTGATTGTTCTAGCCGAATCAAATTATATGTCAAGTTCAAACACCTAAACATGGAAAGGTATGGTGTATTGTTGTTGGACTCCAAGTCATGGCCAAGACAAACCCGATGCACAACACGTGCATGAATGCATTTCGCTAACACTGTCTAGTTTTGATCTGAGGTTTTGATGATGACTTTGATCGGCATCGAAACATTTTCCTTTTTTATATAAAAGAGAGCGGTCTCTCCGATTTCATATAAAGAAATCATATTGTTTATTACAAGCACCAAACCACCCACCTACTAGACACCCTGAACTAAAAATCCCCAGGTTCTAGTAGGATTCTAACACTATAACATCCAGACCTGAATATTACAAGCCAAAGTCAATCAAATTCTTCATCCCTGACCAGTTCTAGGAAATATATAACTTCTAGAATATCTAACATGCTCAAGTTATAGGAGACAACAAAAGTGCCCATGGTACGAAATCGCAGCTTCTGCAAATTCTTCATCTTCATCCTGCCAGCCTGGGGATGTTGAAGCTCCAACCTGTCGCCCTTTTGAAGATCTCAGCAACTACCATCTCATACATGAGCCCTCCTTTCTTAAGCAGTGCCCGCCTTTCTTGGTTTTTTTTGCAAAAGATCCCAATCAGACAACCAATTAGCAAGCATTTTCATTGGCACACTGGGATCAGTGACCCTAATTGCATCAAATATCAATCTGTTTCTTAATCTCCATATGGTCCATAACAAAGTAGACACCCCTACCATCATAATCCCGCCCATATTTTTTTGAAATTGCATTATCCACACATTTAGCAGATCAGATATATTTGTAGGAGCTCTACTTATTCCAAAAGCACATAATAAAATGTTCCATAAAACTCTGGCCATAGAACATTCAAAAAATAAACGTGTAATGGATTCAGGATGCCCACAATATGGACATCCTATATCTCCATGCCAACCTCTTTTTTTCAGATTATCCCTGGTTAAAACCGAGTTCTTATCTAGTAGCCATAAAAAGAATTTTATCCTAGCAGGTATTTTCACCTTCTATAGAAACTTTTTGTCTATCCTGATTTCTCCCCCTACCAGATATCTATACATTGACTTAACAGAAGATTTTCTGTTTTTTGTCAAATCCCAACAAACTGTATCTCTTTTTTCATTAAGATTCACATCCCTATAGATTTCTTTGATATGATTCCAAAATTCAAGCATCTCTCCCCATAATGTTCTCCTAAATTTTATGTTATCCAGCCCTTTTCTGAATATTTGTTCCACAGAGAGATTAGTATGAAAACATACATTATAAAGTCTAGGGTATAACTTCTGCAGAGTTTTATCATCTAACCAACTGTCCTCCCAAAACCTTACATTTTTTCCATTTCCCACATGAAATCTACAGCATTCAAGAAATTTATTTTTCACCTTCAACAACCCCTACCAGAACTGTGACCCCCCCTGTCTGTTTTTAGCAGCAGAAATGCCTGCAACTTTAACATATTTATGTATCAATAACTGCTGCCAGATCCCATCTGTCTGGTACAATTTCCACCACCATTTACTAAGCAGAGCAATATTCATGGCTTCAATGTTTTTAATGCCTAAACCCCCCACATCTTTTGGTTTTCAAATGTCTTTCCAGTTAACCAAATGATATTTCTAGTATTATCATCCTCCTACCAAAGAAACCTAGCTCTGTAAAAATCAATTCTCTTTTTCACACCACTTGGTAATTGATAAAAAGACATCATATAATAGGGTATCCCAGTTAGAGAAGCTTGGATTAGAGTAATCCTGCTCCCACTATCTAATAATTTGCCTTGCCAGGTTTTACATTTTCCCCCTACTTTGTCCTCTGTGGGACCCCGGCTTTTATTTCCAATTCTTTTTTCATCCACAGGGAATCCCAAATATTTCATCGGAAGCATTCCCATTTTACAATTGAATATTCCAGAGTATATATCTTCTTTTTTTTTAGCTTCCCCGAATAAGTAAAGCTCACTTTTACTGAAATTAATTTTAAGACCAGACATCTGTTCAAACATGGTCAGAACAAATTTTAAATTTTGTGCATTTTCAACACCTTCTTCCATCATGAAGATGGTATCAGCTGCATATTGCAACATGTTTACTCCATGTTCAATTTTGTCTCTCAAAGTCCCTTTTATCAGTACATTTCTCCTGGCTTTATCCATAATTATGGCTAAAGCATCCGCCGCCAAATCAAAAATCAAAGGTGACAGAGCATCCCCCTGTCTTAACCCTTTATAGGTAGGAAAAAAATCTCCTACTCTATCATTAACTTTGACACTAACTTTTCCTCCTCTTATGGTCTGCATGATCCAATCAACCCATTTATCTGGAAAACCTTTCATCTTCATCATTTGTAGGACAAAAGTTATTTTGTCATATGATTTTTCAAAATCTACTTTAAATATAACATCATCCTTTTGCCCCACATGAATGTTGTTTAAAGCTTCATGCAGAATCATCACCCCATCCATTATAAACCTGCCTTTTATAAATGCAGTTTGTGTAGGTAAAATGACTTCATTAGCCATTTAACTAGTCTATTCATTAAAACTTTTGTAAAAAAATTGAAACTAACATTTAGAAGACAGATGGGTCTAAATTTTTGGATTTGATCAGCCCCTTGCACCTTAGGCACCAAAGTGATTATCCCATAATTTAGTCTTGAGATATCCATCTCCCCTTTATGAAAATCTGTAAACATCCTCATCAGATCAGTTTTAATCACCTCCCAAAAATGTTGATAGAATTCAGCATTAAAACCATCAGGCCGAGGTGATTTTTTGTGTGACATGTTAAACACTACTTCCTTGACCTCTTTTTCAGTAAAAGGTTTAGTTAATTTTTCAATGTCTCTATTAGATACCCCCACAGTCCTTTCCATCTGCAAAGTGATTGTATTGCAGTCAGACTGTCCAAATAAGTTTTTATAAAATTTTGTGATGTACTCTATTATATATTTTTCCTCATTAAAAACTCCCTCCTCATGATGGAGGGAGGTAATTCTATTTTTCCTTCTTCTCCCATTAGCTTTAGCATGCAAATATTTTGTATTAGAATCCCCTTGTAAAATTTCCTTTATCTTCCCTCTTTGTTTCCATTTAATTTCCTCTTGTCCCATCAGCATGTCTAGTTGAGCTCTCAGATCAAGTTGTTCTTTTCTCATATCATCAGTTAATCCATGTGTTTCACATTTTTTATCTATCTCATCCAGCTGAGATAGTATATTTTTTAACTCTCTATACCAAGCATTCATATTTCTATTCCACCCTTTTAGTTTTGCCCTTAAGGCTCTAATCTTCCCTTGCCACACCTCTATACTAGACCCTCTAGTACTTGTCTGATTCCAAGTATCCTCCACCACCTTGTCAAAACCATCTCTTTCTAGCCAATAATTTTTAAATCTGAATAAAGGTTCTGTTTTAGGCAAATCTCCAGTGCACAAGTATAGAGGCACGTGGTCAGATTTTTCTCTGAATAGAGCTTCAACATTTACTAGAGAGTATTTTTTCCTCCCAATCAGTGCAACACAACACTCTATCTAATTTTTCAAAGGTGGGTTGCTCCAAATTTCCCCCCCATGTATATTGTCTCCCATTCAGGGGTAGCTCTATTAAGTTTGATTGTTCAATGATTGCATTGAAGACAAAGATCCAATGACTTGGAGATCTTGGTTTATTCTTCTCAGAAGCTTTTCTGATAATATTAAAGTCCCCTCCCACCATAATTGGATTAACACTATCTTGTAACATTCTAGCAAATTCAGCTAGAAATCTATATTTTCTAATTAATTGTGCCTCCCCATAAACTAGCACCAAGTCCCATATAAATTTATTTTGCAGATCCTGCACTTTCATTTTGATAAAATATTCCCCATCCTCTTGAGCAATCACATCTAAAGTAGTGTAATTAACTCCTAACAAGAGCCCTCCAGATCTACCTCTAGCTGGAATATCATGCCAATGAAAGTCTCTGCCTGCACATAATTTCTGCAGGTCAGTCCTACTAAAATTCTGTCTCATTGTTTCTTATAACCCAACAAAGTCCACCTTTTTGTCCATAATCATTTCTCTAATGAATCTTTGTTTCACATCTCCCCCAAAACCTCTCATATTCCAAAAAATCCCTCTCATGATGTATATCTGTTTAATTTATCAGAGGATTCAAAGAGATTGGATCAACACTTCCCTTTCCTTTTTTCCTCCAGATTTTAATAAGGCTTTCACCTTACAAACAGGTCTCCCACCCAAAGGCGGCGATCCATGCTTTTTATCAGCACTATTAGAATTTTTTTTAATTTCTCCCCAATCTCCATCTACATCTGATTTTTCACCATCATTGTCAGTGAGAAAATCCTCAATGTCATTATCTCTTGTTTCAATAACTTCATTTTTAGAGAAAGAAGATATATCTTTTTCCCTTTTTCCATCCTGTATATGTAAATCATATCTGGCCATTTCCACAGACTTAATCAAATCTATGTTTTCTTTTATTTTTCCAGATCAGCCCCTAAAGTGACCCCCACTCCATCAGCTAAATCAGCCAATTCATCAAAAGGTTTATGTACAAAACTTAACAAAGGATACTTACCATAATTATTCTTTTCTACAGCTCTTTCCTTGGCAAGGTCTTCCATCTTCTTGTCTTCCTTCCCATAAAGTCTTGTTGCCCTTCTGACGACCAATTCACCCTTCTTTGCTTTTTCCACTTGTGTTCCAAATGATTCCTGGCTTGCATTGTAATCCACAGGCTCAATGTAATTATCTCCCTCTCCTAGTTCAGCCAATTCTTCCCCCAGCAAGTCTCCACCATCTTCCTCATCCAGTTCCTGTCCCTCCACTTTATTTTCCCCATCTTCACTAGTCTCCTGTTCTTCTCCTTCATTTTTCTGGGCAAGAAGTTCATGTTGCCTCTTGATCTCTAGTTCCAATTTTCTTTTTTCTCCTTCAAGTTCCATCCTTTTCATATTTTCCATGGCTAGTTGTGCAGCATCTTTAGCAGCTTTTTCTTCAGCTTCTTTCAGTCTGAACATTAACTCAAACTCCCTTTTCTGTATTTCTTCAGACATTTCTAGTTCTTTTCTCTTTTCCTCAGCTTTGTGAGCATCTTCCTCTGATCTTCCAGCAGCAATTACATCTTCATATTGTTTTAAGGAAAGGGCCCCTAATGAAACTCCACCCATAGCACCATTGTGTTCCATTCTACTCTTCTTCCCATGTTCTTGTTCTTTGCCATACAACTCCTCCACATTTATGAACTCAAAGTTTCTTCTCTTGTTCCCCTCTGCAGTTTTATACCATCCTTGTTAAGCTATATATTCAATTGAGAATCCAATGTCAAACAACAACAAATCTCTAGTTATTATCACTGTACCCACTAGCACCCTATGCAAGTCCCTGATTCCTACTTTGAATCTTATGGCCTCCCTGTTTCCCAGGTTGTCTAAAATCCACTTCCACCACAGGCCCCAAGGCAGACCCAATCTCTCAAATGCCCAGATAGTGTATCAAAGATTCAGGGACACCTGACATATTTTCCCACACTGCATGTAACTTCCCTTTAGCCATACTGTCTGGGGCCCAGACATCAAATTCAACAACCACATCAGTTCCCATTAAGGTGAAGTTCTTGAAGTTCTTCAATTCTACCAACTTTGCTTTATTGGGGAACCTCATCAGGAAAGTGGCATTTCTTTGTTTCTTTGCTCTCCACTCCCAGTTCCAGCTGAACATAGAATGGAAGCCAGCAGCTAGGGTTGTCTCATTCGGCCCTCCTGACACCACATTGATCAGAGCCATGGGGTTAGACTGCTCAGGAGAATATATCTCTTTTGTATTCTGAATTAAAAGGGACCCCGGCCCTTTTGCTCCATAACCAACATATCTAGCTACTGGTTTGGGCTGCTTCAGGATAGTGCAGTCAGCAGTACTAGGTGAGTCTCTATTACAAACTACACAGTGTATGTTGGATTTGCAGTCTTTCCCAATATGACCACTAGCTTTGCATCTTCCACAAACAACATCTTTTTGCTTCATCTCTCTGTTATCAAACTTCTGAGGTAGCTCTTGTCCACTGGTTGTGGAGGTCGGTACAACAGTCTTGGGGACATTCGCAATCAAATACTGGAACTAAGCATTACCTTGTTCTGGGAAGTTATTCTGTCCCCCACTCCCTCCAGCAGCTACCACCTGAGTAAACTGGCCAGGGAATTGTTGCGGCTGAAAAGGTACAGTTTGCATCCCCCCATCTATTGTTTTCCACCAAACACACCAAGATTCTGAACAAAACTACCAGCAGGAATCTGCACTGCATACTGTTGTGGTGCAAATTGCCCAGCAGTTGCAATTTGTGCATTTCCAAAGCTATGTGAACTAGATCCAGCTTTTTGTACCACCTCCTTCTTCTCTCTACTTATGGAAGATCCTACAGCCCCCATTAATCCAGCAGCAGAGTTCCCAGAATTGCTATCTTTGGCTCCTCCCTCCAACTCTTTTCCATCCACTTTCTCCTTGAACCTCATTTCCCTATTAAAATCTTCTCTATTATAACCACCTCTCCCCCTATTGTTGAATCCAAATCCTCTCCCTCTCTCCTTCCATCCTCTGCCAGTCCTTCCTTGCCATCCTCCTGAGTATCTTCCAGCCATCTCTGTTTCTTCTTCCCAGCCGCCGCCGTCACTAGAGAGATAAGAGGGGGAGAGCACTGGTAGAAAAAGGCCCATTTGTCCCGGTTCTAGAGGGCCATTTGTCCCGGTTCCGGAACAAGGACTAAAGGGTCGTTACTAATGCCCAAAACCTTTAGTCCCGGTTTGCCCACGAACCGGGACAGATGGGGCTCCACGTGGCCTCTGCGGCTTGCCCGGGCAGGAGGGCCTTTTGTCCCGGTTGGTAGCACCAACCGGGACTAAAATGCCTCCACGCGTCAGCAGTTCCGTGTCTGGGGTTTTTTTTTGCGAGGGGGGGTGGGGGTTTTGTAGGGTTAATTTAGGGGTTTCATATATTGTAGCTAATAGAGAGAGGTGTCCTCTCTTATCTCTGTGCTTGGTCGACGCTACGTACTATACGTATAGAGAGGACTTGACATGCTAGCTACTAAGCAAATGAAGGAATTAAACCATTAAGTACAGAAGATCGTCATGAACATATACAGAGAGAAGTGAGATTGTTCGAACAACAAGTTTTCGTATATCTATCCGACGCTACTGGCTACATATATACAATATAAGATCTCTTACAATACCCTAACATCTGAAATCAAGTTCCATATGGTATTCTCCCTCTTTCCTGATGACGTGTTCAAGAAAGAATCCCGCCAATTCCTCTTGAATTGCTATTATGCGATCTTGTGGTAGGAGTTCTTCCTGCAGCTCCCAAAGCTAATTCAAAGAAGGGGGTCAATACATATATATGAATGAAACTCAACACAAATGATGGTAATAAAATAAAATTGTGAATATTATTGCTTACGCACATCAAAATCTTTTTTAGAGTAGCCGCCCTGCTTAGAGATCGTAGCGTTGTAGATGTACTCGCATACGTAGTATCCACAAAGATCAGTCCCTTTTTGCTGCCACAACCACTTTACGAGAAATAGAGGTCAATCAAACTGATAATCAAGCATTATATAAATGGTATTGATGAAACTAGCTAGAATCAAATTAATGGGAGATGCGCAGAACTAGCTAGTAGTACTTACTTTCGGGCGTGTACATTCCAGCTCCTTCGGCAGTCCCGGAGATTTTGTGGTGAACGGTATCCAAACCCTGCCAGACATAGAAAATAATTATTACCTAATATCAGGAAATGAACAAAGTTGCCGAAATGCTGCGATAATGATCGATTGCACTTACTTCTTAAGCATTTCAGTGATGATTGCATACGTCTTGGGACCCTTTCGTCTTGAGTCTAAGACGGTTACTAGTCCCTCCTCAAGCATAATCTCTAGGAGAATAAAGTGGAAGCTGCGCACGCATGCATAACTCATCAATTACATTACTATAACCTCGAGTAAATAAAGGAAAACCGAATATGCATAGTATAACACTCACTCGAAGTTGTAAGGAAAGATTATTTTTTGTTTGTTTTGATGTTGAAGCAACGATTGTAGCAAGTTGGCCTCGGCTTGTTTGGGATTCTTTTCCATCTCCCATTCATCAAAGAGATTTAGGTTAATGAACCAAATATTATAGCTTTCTCTTTGCTTGCATTCGACGATCTTCAATCTGCATGATATAGTGAATTATATGTACATGCAATGAAAGAGCTGAGCTATATATAGAGACTTAATTAAAGAAGTAGTACTTACAGACAGTAGCAAGTGACGATTACTTTATCGATGGACTTTTGATTGAAAAGCTGGAATAACTCCTAAAATGGAACATACAACACGTCAATTCCAACGAGGTCGTGCTTGTCTTTAACCATAAGCAACACATTATCCAACCCACAGTTCTTGCAGGTGTCCATGTACCACTCATGGAATCTTCGCATCATCGTTGGTAGCTGTTGATCAGGTCTAACGAGAGGATACCCGTGCCTGAATTTGAGTTCGTCCACCTGCAGTGGATCAAAATGTATATCGTCTGGCAGGTAATCACCAGGATTGGTACCGGGCACCATCCCGGCCGGCAGATTTGCGACGACGATATCACTAGACACCTGCAGCGGGGGGCACGATTGTTTCCCCTGTTCGCCGAGCTGGGGAATTTTTTCCCTCTTGCAATTTGTTGTTCTCTCCTTTGGTCAGTTGCAGTGCTTCCGGACCGGCGCGCTTCTTGCACTTTCTTTTTAAGAGCGCGGACATGGTTGTCATCCAGCGAAGTCGATGCTGGTCGCTTCAGGGCATCCAAAGTGCGCTTCAATTTCACCTCATCTATCTTCTCCTCCGGAGGTGGATTTTTCTTTTTAAAAAAGGCATCCACTTCTCCTTTAGAGATCTTCGCGCTTTCCTCATCGCTCCTCTTGTATGGTAACGGCTCAAGAGGCTTGAGAGATGATGGACCGTATTGGTATCGCCTCCCACCACTGGTTGTACTGCTAAGCGACGGCTGCTATTTTCCTTTGTTGCTTAAGAGGCGCCGGAGCAGCAGGAGCGGCGGTGGCGGCTCTCTTCTGCTCTTGCTGACGAGGCGGAGGAGGAGACGGGCTTCTTGGACGCGCCGACGCAGGCGGAGAAGGAGGCGGAGGAGGAGGCGTGCACTGATCAGTCGCTGGAGGAGGAGGCGGAGAAGGGGTCGTGCTCTGATCTCTCGCCGGCGGAGGAGGAGGCGAGCCTTTACTCGCCGGAGGAGGAGGAGGAGGCGGAGGCTCCGTCCAGTTCAGAAGCTTGATGAATTCCTTCGGCCATAGACATGAAGTCCTCAGAGCATTCTCCAGGAGATTTTCCCCTTCGCCGGTAGGGTAGTCAAGCTCCATCTCCTCATATCCCTCCATTATTTCATCGACCATCACAACAGCATAGCCTTGTGGAATCGGATGACAGTGAAAAGTTCCGTTGGGTCGAGGAGGTGCAACATGGCCGATAGCCACCGTGGGTTTGAATTGCATCAATTGCTTCTTAAGGTGGCAATCTTGAGACTCCGTGATTTCATCCACGGGGTACCTGGAAGCCGTCAAATCAGGCTGCGCAATGACCTCGGTGGAAGCCACGCTGCTTCTCCGCTGAGATGGCGGGGTAGCTTCTAGGGTAGCTTCGTCAGCTCGATGCCTCTCCTCTAGCGCTTGTACTCTTGCATGCAGGTTCTGTATTTCGCTTTGCTCTTGTTTCCTCTTCGTCTCCCTGCTTTTGTAACCACCTACGTTGGGAAACCCATGCTTCCACGGAAGGGAGCCTGCCGTGCCTCGTGTTCGTCCTGGGTGCTCAGGATTCCCGAGGGCCATTGTGAGCTCGTCGTTCTCTCTGTCGGGAACGAACGTCCCTGCCTCCATTTCGGCGATTAACTTCTGAAGCTTGGTGATCGGTACTTTCAGTTGTTCGTTCGTCCAACAGCACTTCCCTGTTTCAGGGTCCAAGGTTCCCCCAACCCCGAAGAACCAATTCCTTCCACGCTCTGGCCAGTTCAATGTCGCTGGTATGATCCCTTTGTCAAGAAGGTCCTTTTCAGCCTTGTCCCACAACATTCGGGCTTTGTGGTAGCCACCTGACCCCGTGCGATGGTGATGCTTCTTCTTTGCAGCATTTAGTTTGTTTATCGCTGACATCTTCTTACTCTTCTCCGATGTCTTGTGGGCCACAAATGTGGGCCACTGTTCTCTTATCTTCTCAAATCGGCCGGTGAATGCTGGAGTCTTCTCTTTGTCGACAAACGTTGTTGTTAAATCATTCTTCCACCTCCTGAATAGCTCTGCCATCTTCTTAAGAGCATGAGTCTTGACATTTTGCTCTATAACTGGCTTTTCCGGATGCTCCTCTTCCGGTAGGGTGAAATTTGCCTTCAGCGCGGTCCAAATATAATCTTTCTGTCTATCGGTGACAAAAGACACTTCAGGGTCTCCGTCCTTCGGCTTATTCCATTGGTGGATGGTGATCGGGATCATGTCCCTAACAAGAACCCCGCACTGAGCAGAAAATGCATCCTTGGTCCGGCTGGGTTCAATCAGTTGGCCATCTCTATTGATGCTGGTGATCGTGAACCTTTCATCCGGGCGCAACTTTTTCTTCGGGCCTTGTCTCGTTACCGAAGTTTGGCTTGATCCGGATACGGAGGGCTAGAAAAGAAGAAAGAAGAGAGTTAATATGTGTACATGATGCCCCACAGGCGTAAGGTATCGAGATAGTATTCGCGGGTAAGTTAACCCAATTTATTGATTCGACACACGGGGAGCCAAAGAGTATTTATAAGCTTTGACAGTTGGGTTGTCAATTCAACCGCACTTGAAATATACTTTCTTGCAACAATAGATAAGTGGTAACGGTAATATGATAGTGATGGTGGCAACAGAAAAAGTAACTACTAACAACCAGCAGGATTGAAAACACTGTAGGCTAGGGAGATGGATGGTTGGGCGCTGCATGGATGAGAGTGAACATATAATAGATTCTAACACGGGGCAAGGCACACAGAAAAACAATGATCATCTAGGCAAATATCAAACAGTAGGCATGTATCCCGTAGGTAGTTGTGCGTGCTTGCAATAAGAACTTGCACAACATCTTTTGTCCTACCATCCCGCTACGAACGGGGCCAAAAGAAACTTATGGAGATTAAGGTGCTCCTGTCAAAGAGCACCGGAACAAAGCAATAAACTCAATGGATACATGGAATCCTCAAATTATGGACCATCCCCTTTGGTGTCCCAAGCTGTCACCTTTGGGATCGCCGGTTCCGGACCATAATAGGTGCATACAACTCATAGATAGGATCTAGAACACAAATATATTCATGAAAACACATAAGGTTCAGATCTGAAAACATGGCACTCGGGCCCAAAGTGACAAGCATTAAGAGCAACAAGTTGAAGCAAAGAAGATAAACACCAATCTAGATGATAGGCAACATGCCCCCAACAATCTGACGAACTATTACATGATCAAACTCATCCAATCCCTACCATCCCCTTTGCCTACAGCAGGGAATTACTCACACATGTGAAGAGAAGTCATGGAGGATGGATGGATTGGTGATGGTGATGACGATGGCGACGATCTCCCCTCTCCGGAGGCCAAATCAGCCTCCAGATTAGCCCTCCCGAGGAAGAACAGAGGGTGGCGGCGGCTCCGCGACGAAAACTGGAAAAGTGACTTCTGTTCTGGGGTTTTTCCGTCACGGGGATAAATAGGAGTCTCGGTAGGGCACCAGAGGAGGGGGGAGGCGCCCAGGCGGCCAAAGGGCGCGGCCCCACCCCTGGCCGCGCCAGGGGGGCGCCTGGGGCCCCCAGGGCTCCCCTCTAGTCCCACTTCTGGCTTCTGGCTCCTTCGGGTGCGTGGATTTTCTGGGAATTTTCTGGGAATTTTCTGGAACGTCTAAAAATTCAATTTCCTGCACACAATAAAACCATACAGGCAGCTCTGCTGAAAACAACGTTAGTCCGGGTTAGTTTTGTCCAAATCATGCAAGAATGAGGGCAAAACAATAGCAAAAGTGTTTGGAAAAGTAGATACGTTTGAGACGTATCAACTCCCCCAAGCTTAGCATATTGCTTGTCCTCAAGCAATTCAGTTCAATGAACTGGACGCGACAAAGAAAACTTTGGCAAATTCTTTTTCTTCACTAGATGTATATAAGCATGTACTAAGAAAAGAGTTTAGCAGGTATTGAAAAAATGCTATAAGGAAAATGCACGAAGCAATTCTTCTTTCATGTGATCAGTCACAAACAACTAAAAAGTAAATAATCTGCTACTGAAAATCAAGACAGGATCACAATGCACATAGCTTGAACATACTTGAGTGGCACCTCGCTAGCCTCCATGAGTGAAGCAAAACATAAATGCAGAAACTCCTCCGGAGTTTTAAAGGTGACTAGAACTCAGTATTTCAGACTAGCAATAACACAAGCATGCAGAAGACAATGTAATACTTTGGGACAATGCATGTTACACTAAGAATGACAATTATGCTCTCATAGTTGGTGCTTTGAAGAAAGAAGGGGAGACTCTCGAACCGTGGCTTTTGATGGCAAGGTTGAAAACCCATGAAAGGAAGCAAAGACTAAGCACGTGCCAGAGCTCTTGGTTTTGAAAACAGAGATAAAACTCTTTTGAGAGGAGTAACTTTCCAGTCAACGGTTAACGGTAAAGGTCTCTCAATATCTCCCATGCCAACCATATATAATGCCTTTTGCTTACACATATTCCCTTATCCATAAATCCTTTGATGGTCTACAGAACCTTTTATTTTGCCTCAAGGATGGAAGGAGGGTATTGTTCCACCTATCATAAGCAGCATTTGGTCCATTTCACTCCATCATCAAGTATGGGGGAGGTGTAACTCTCATTTTTTTTCTGTTTGACTAGTTAAAACTTCCGTCAAAGTATTTTTGGCATGCAAGATACTGATTTCCCCTCACCGCACCATGAGCTTGTACGGTTACAAAAGGGAAACTTTTTAATAAATTTCAAGGTGGCACAAGAAAGTCTAAGTTAGGAGTGGCCGGTAAATACCACATATAGGTAGGTATGGTGGACTCGAATGGAACAACTGGGTTTGAAAAGGAGTTTGGAAGCACAAGCAGAATTCCGCTTAGTGCGAGCGAAGGCTAGCAAAAGACTGGGAAGCGACCAACTAGAGAGCAATAAATGTCATAATCATGCAGAGCGACAAAGTAACATTGAATCGGGCATGAAAGTGATATAACTATTCTGAAACAAAAAGATCATCAAGGCAAAATAGACTTTTTAGTCATAAGCATGTGTGAACATGTGCCAAGTCAATCCAAAAATTCTCCGAAGGGAAATACCACTTCAGTATGCCAAACCATGAACAATGTAATGCATGTAAATCATTTCAACAACACATTATGTACTCTAGCTGTTTGAGACTAGCCACAAGGAAAGCATGAACACTGGGAAAGCATTGTAAACATAGCACTATGTCGCTACAAGCTGGTCTCTAGATCATAAGTACAGGCATATGTACAAAAGTAGAAACAAGAAGAGTTCATACCGATTTTCCTTGTTGCTTACCTTCCGTCGATCTTCGTTATTACTGCCTGGTCACTTGCACGATCGAACGTAGGAAATATAAACAAATGCCATCACGGACTCGAGTTGATCTCTGAAAACAAAGCAAACTAAAGAGAGAAAGGAAATCTTTTTGGGTTTTTTAAAGGTTAAAAGAGAGCAAAAGAAAAGAGAAAATCTTTTTGTTGTTTTTGCAAAGAAAGAAAGAAAGAAAGAAAAACGGGCAAAAACTTCGAAAAGATCAAAGCGAACAAAATGGATAATACAATGGAAAAGTGAGAAGGGCACGTACTCCCCCAAGCTTAGGCTTTTGGCTTAAGTTGGTAGTAGCTACTGTCCCCAGGAGCCTCCTGCTCCAGGGTAGTAGGGGTGAGTCCAAGGGTCGTATGAGGCTTCCGGCGCGTACACCAAAGTCCTCGGATCCTCCCACGAAGAAGGATCCGCGCTCCAAGCAGAGGAAGACCCTTCACCAAACTGGGTGACGGTCTCTCCCTGGATAGGTGGGAACTCACCATGCTCCTCCTCGTCGGGCACAACCCCCTCCATAGGGTTATGAAACTGATGCTGGACCACGAACTCATCGAACTGGATAACATCAAATGACCATCCGTTCCTGAGAGAAAAATCAAACAAAAGAGGTGCAGGTAGACGGATCTTGCGTTTCGTGGTGGCTCCGAAATGCAAGATATAATCAAGGTTACCAAACTCGGAAGTCATGGTAACGAACTTATGCCTTTTCATAGCAGCAAGATCACAACTTAAATAAGTAAAAGGCTTATCATTGGGGTGTGGGGTGCCATTAAGAGACTCTAGGATAAGTGTGGCGTAAACGCCACCAAATAAATCTCCCTTGTTACCGTTCATAGCAAGGCGTCGAGCAATTAAGGCACCCACATTATAATCAAACCTCCCTGAGAGGGCGGTTGCTATGATAGCAATATCTGGCGCAGATATGTTGCTCGTGTTGTCACGAGCTAACACCCCTCTAGCAATATAATACGCAAAATACCTGAGGTGTGGGAATAAGATGCTGGAGATCTTTGACCGATGAATATCCCTTGTATCCATGCTACAGAGAGAGTTGAAGACGGTTCTCAGCTCGGAGGGCTGAGAGCTCATCTTCGCCGTCAGTCCCACGTTCGGTACACCTATTATTTCACAAAACTTTTCCAACGGCATGGTCAAAAGATCATTGTTAATTTTAAACTCAACAGAACCAACAACAAGGTTATATCTAAAACTGTTAATGAAACAGGAGGTGAGTTTTTGATACTGAGCAACACAGCACGTTGCGAGCCGCGTCAGACCTGCATTAGCACAAAGATTATAAAACTCCTCCTTAATTCCTGCAGCTTCAAGGAATTCATCGCACGGGAAAGTCATTGCACGTGCTGGATTTGTGTCCTCAAACAACTCTAAGGGCACATGATCTTCGTTGTAGCTCACCCTAGCAGTCGAGGGTGAAGCGGCAGCTCTGGTAACTCGATCGGAGCGCTCAGGCCTTTTCTTCCCAAGCCACCCCTTTGCTCTTCCTAGTAAACTCATTTCTGAAATTTTTGACAAATTACAAAAACAAGGATTTAAACAAAGTGAGTTAAGGCAAACTACTCAACTCACTTACCTAAGGCATAAACTTGCATCAAAACTTGGAAAATAAAATTCTACACAAGCATGCAAGCTTACATAAACAGCACCAAGAGCTACTAAATACTCACAAATGAAGCCACCAATCAAAAATCTAATTGGAGGGGTGAAGGAGTTACATACCAGGGAGTATTTGCTCAAAATTTCAGCTTGAATGGTGGGCTGTAGAGAGAGATCGAAAATTTCCTCCAAGAACAGCAAGAACGCAAGAACAAACTGCAGAACTCGTGTTTTTGGAGAGAGAGGAAGGATGA
Source organism: Bromus sterilis (assembly GCA_950022295.1). Taxonomy (NCBI): domain Eukaryota; kingdom Viridiplantae; phylum Streptophyta; class Magnoliopsida; order Poales; family Poaceae; genus Bromus; species Bromus sterilis. Next base: position 17,713,934 of record OX465596.1, read on the forward strand.
GGAAGAAGACATACCTGGAAGTGGGGCCTGTGGGCCCCAGGCGCTCTGTGGGTGCGGCCAGGGGGCAGGCCACGCCAGATGGCCTCCTGGGCCACTGGTGGCCCCCTCTGGTCAGCCCCAGGTGCCTCTGGGTCACTCCCGGCATGGAAATTTTTATTTTTATTTTTCTGGATTTTTTCTGAAAACTTCACTGTTGAAAATTTCTCGGAGTTCAAAAAGCTGCAAAACTTTCTGAAAACTTAAAGCAGTGATTAGTATTGTGAAGCTTCAAAAACACAAAAACTTGGTACAATAAAGAGAATGAAAGCTAAAGCAAATGAAAACATAACAAGCTTAACTTTTTACCTATATAAAACAAGCTCACTAGTAAGGTTGATCAAGTCTTACCAACAAACCGGCGATATATAGAACAAGAAGTCTCCCCTCTTATGAAGTGATCATTGCACCTTTACTTTAATGGACATCGTCCCCACCATAATGGTTTTGTATTTGTGGTGCACATGTAGTGGACAGTCCCATTCTCCAATCTTCACGGTCTCGATATTCTCTATAGAGTTAAGGCCATGCCTTTTGTCGATCTTCTTTGGAAAATACACCGTGTGTTCTTTATCATCAACGTTGAAAGTGACCTTTCCTTTATTGCAATCAATGATAGCGCCTGCGGTGTTAAGAAAAGGTCTACCAAGAATAATGGACATGCTCCCATCCTCGGGCATGTCAAGCACAACAAAATCTGTAAGGATCAAACAATTAGCAACTTCAACGGGGACATCCTCAAAAATACCTATTGGGACAGCTGTTGATTTGTCAGCCATCTGAAGGGAGATATCTGTAGGGATTAGTTTCTCTAAACAAAGCCTTTTGTAAAGAGAAAAAGGCATAACACTCACTCCCGCACCAAGATCACATAAAGCAGTTCTGACGTAATTACTCTTTATGGAGCAAGGAATGGTGGGTATACCTGGGTCACCGAGCTTCTTAGGAATCTTCCCACTGAAAGAGTAGTTAGCAAGCATAGTAGATATTGCCTCATTAGGAACTTTTCTTTTATTAGTAACAATATCTTTCATATATTTCGAATAGGGAGGTAACTTAATAGCATCAGTCAAAGGAATTTGAAGAAAAAGAGGTTTCATCCATTCACAAAATTTATTATAATGCTCTTCTTCTTTAGATTTGAGGGACTTACCTGGAAAGGGCATGGGTTTCTGTATCCATGGTTCTCTTTCCTTCCCATGTCTTCTTGCAATGAAGTCTTCTTTTGAGTACCTTTTTCGTTTATCGGGTGCTTCTTCTTCTCTTACCTTGGGAGAATCATCCTTCTCAGCGTCTTTTTCTTCAGGCTCGGCATCGTCTTCTGTTTCAGCATCAGAGGTAGATATGCTGTTAGGATCAACAGATGGCTTTTCACTTATGATAGGATCATCGGGATTGTCAGGCTCCTTGTGTTTCTTCTTCTTATTTTTCTTCGGAGAGCTAACAGTCTCGTCTTCTTCTTGTACTTGAGAATCTTGCTCGATCCTCTTCGGATGCCCCTCAGGATAGAGTGGGTCCTGGGTGTGTGTTCCACCTCTAGTTTTGATGCCATAAGCTTGTATGTCCTGTTTAGCATTGTTAGCAAGCAAATATTTTTGCACATTAGAAATTTGTTCAAGCTGATTTTGAACCATATGAAAATGCTTAACAAGACATTTAACATCATTAACTGTTCTTTCTAGAACATCACATAAACTTTTGATAGCAAGAGAATTATCATGCAACTGACTTTGTAACTTCCTATTAAAATGGTCTTGCTTAACAATAAAATTATCAAGCTCATCTAAGCATTGGTCAGGAGGCTTACCTTTAGGGATGTCACTTTCAGTAAAGTCTAATAGAGAGTGTACCTCTACCAAGGGAGGGTGAGTAGTAGGATCACACAACTTCTCAATAGGCGGTAAATTCTTCACGTCTTCGGCTTTAATACATTTCTCCTTTATAGACTTCTTTGCTTCTTGCATATCTTCGGGGTTCAGAACAAGCATGCCCCTCTTTTTCGGTGGTAGAAGTGGTTCAGGAACGGACCAATCTTCATAGTTCTTGGCAATTTTGCACATTAGTTCTTCTGCATCGTCCGGCGTTCTTTCCCTGAAAACACAACTAGCACAACTATCCAGGTAGGATCTGGATTCATCGGTTAAACCAGCGTAAAATATATCAAGCAGTTCATTCTTGGGGACTCCATGTCCCGGCATAACCTTAAGTAAATCACAAAAGCTCCCCCAAGCTTTAGGGAGGTGCTCATCCTGCAATTGTTTAAAGTTGTAGATTCTTTGCAAAGCAGCATGTTGCATATGAGCTGGAAAATATTTATCAACAAATAATTGGACTAAGTCCTGGGGACTCTTAACAGAACCATAGGGTAGTGCATCATACCATGTTTTAGCATCTTCCTTCAAAGAAAAAGGAAAAAGCTTGGCCACATAGAAGTTTCGTATCTTCTGATCAGTAGTGAATAGGTTTCCTAGCTCAGCGAGTTTGGTCAAGTGTGCTATAGCATCATCATTTTCTCTGCCATAAAAGGGGTCAGCCTCGACTGTAGATATAAGTGAAAGATCAACAGAGAAATCATAATCAGGATCAGTGATGCATATAGGAGACGTGGCAAATAGAGGATCAGGAATAGCTTTGTTCTTCATGGAGTGCTTTTTGAGCAACTCCTTAACAGCACCAGGGTCAGAGTCGACACACTCTATGAGTTCCCTGCAAAAATCATCATCAAGAGTAACATAATCATCGTCAAGGATTCTCTCCTTGAGTTCATCTAAGCACGGGTAACCAAAGTTTTGCAGGTAGGAATATAGCTAGCAGGGGTCTCGGTCTTGGATTTTGCTGCAGCCTTAGCAGTCTGAGTTTCAATATAGTGACCAAGAAAAGTAGCATCATCAAGATTAGTGGAAGCATCATCAAAAGTATCGGACATAGTGACAGACTCAATAGAAGCATCATGTAGTGGTGGTGAAGTAAACTTACTCATAACAGAAGGTGAATCAAGTGTAGCACTAGTGTTCAGAACAGTACCTTTTCTTGTACGGGATGGTAAGATCGGAACCTTGGGGTCTCCTTTCTTACCCATAGAGGATGATGTGCAGCAGGCAGGATACTTCAAGTAGACTTGTAAATATTGCTATGCTCCTCGGCAACGGCGCCAGAAAACGCTGCTTGATGCCCCACAGGCGTAAGGGATCGAGATAGTCTTCACGGGTAAGTTAACCCAATTTATTGATTCGACACACGGGGAGCCAAAGAGTATTTATAAGCTTTGAGAGTTGAGTTGTCAATTCAACCGCACCTGAAATATACTTGCTTGCAACAATAGATAAGTGGTAACGGTAATATGATAGTGATGGTGGCAACAGCAAAAGTAAACAGCAAAAGTAACTACTAACAACCAGCAGGATTGAAAACACTGTAGGCTAGGGATATGGATGGTTGGGCGCTGCATGGATGAGAGTGAACATATAATAGATTCTAACACGGGGCAAGGCACACAGAAAAACAATGATCATCTAGGCAAATATCAAACAGTAGGCATGTATCCCGTAGGTAGTTGTGCGTGCTTGCAATAAGAACTTGCACAACATCTTTTGTCCTACCATCCCGCTACGAACGGGGCCAAAAGGAACTTATGGAGATTAAGGTGCTCATGTCAAAGAGCACCGGAACAAAGCAATAAACTCAATGGATACATGGAATCCTCAAATTATGGACCATCCCCTTTGGTGTCCCAAGCTGTCACCTTTGGGATCGCCGGTTCTGGACCATAATAGGTGCATACAACTCATAGATAGGATCTAGAACACAAATATATTCATGAAAACACATAAGGTTCAGATCTGAAAACATGGCACTCGGGCCCAAAGTGACAAGCATTAAGAGCAACAAGTTGAAGCAAAGAAGATAAACACCAATCTAGATGATAGGCAGCATGCCCCCAACAATCTGACGAACTATTACATGATCAAACTCATCCAATCCCTACCATCTGATGGCTTCTCGCCCCTCGTTGGTTACCCCAAGTGGAAGGTTGAGATGCAGCGTAGCGGTAATTTCCCTCAGTAAAGATACCAAGGTTTGTCTCCAGTAGGACTCAACGATAAGTACGATAGGTGGCAACGGCGCCAGAAATTATTCTGATGCGTGGAGTTGTCGTGGACCTGCACAAAACAAATAACTTTGCTCCCAACGAGTTCAGAGGAGTTGTCAATTCCTCCGGCCTTGTCGTTTACAAAGGATCAAACGCAAGAGATAAAAAAGGTACTAGTAAAAGTAAAACAGAAAGGTAAATAATGGGTGTGAACAATGGTATGAAGATAGACCGGAGTCCCGTGATTTTCACTAGTGATGTCTCTCTCCCAAAAGACGATAAAAATGTTAGCGAGGTAAACAAATCACAGTTGGGAAATTGACAGGATTATGAAGGCACCGCAATGCTAACTATGCTGCAAAGAAAGGAAGGGCTCAAAAGCAATGGGCAGTATGCCAAGGTAAGTAGACCGAAATCCATCTGCATCTACTACGAATCATCCACCTTGAGATATCTATCCAGAACATCTCGCTGGTATTAAGTTGCGAATCCCACCCAAAGTGTAAACTCAAAGCAACAGACAACTGCATTAAAAGAACTTTGCGTAAAGTAAACAATTCTTGCACCAATAGGCACAATCACCGTTGTTTTATCCCTGGTGGCAACAGCACATCCCCTAGTCTCATGTTTCTGTCACTCAAGCTAGACATCAGGGGGCTGAACCCACAATCGAGCATATCGCTCTCTCTTGGAGTTGCAAGCAAATAACTTGGCCAAAGCAAATACTGCAACGGTGAACATGCAAGAATTTACTCAAGAACAAAATATAAAAGGGCAAACCAAATATATTACTCATCACAATCTGAACATAGTCTCATAATCCATCAGATCCCAACAAACTCAGCATAGCAACAGCAGAAAATTACATAGGTGCCTCGATCATGTGAGGCAGCTCACGAGGTCTCGAAAGTGGAAGCACAAAAGAGGGAGAGGACATCACATAGCTACTGATCACGGACCCATGGTCCAAGGGGGACTACTCACGGTACATACGGGAGGCGTCCATGGCTATGGATGGTCTCCCGGAGGGGTGATCTCCTTCCGGCAGGGTGCCGGGGCAGCTTCTCCAGGCAGCCCCGATCTGAAAACGGCGGCGGCGGCGGAACAGAGAGGTTTCCGCGAAAAAGATTTCTTTTTTGGGGGTTTCTACCCCGAGGGGGTTATATAGGCGAAGGGGGGCGTCGAGGGGCCACCCAGGGCAGCCAGGAGGGTGCCTGGCGCGCCCTAGGGTTGGGGCCGCGCCAGGGACCCTTCTGGCTCCCTGGTGGTGGTCCCGGCTCTCTCCCTTGGTTATTCCGGAAGCTTCATGCCCGCTGATTTTTAATATAATTTTTGCGGAATTTTTTGGGCACTTTAATCAGCCGGAAAACCTGAAAAACAAAAACAGCAGAAAACCAGAAGCTGGCAACTGGGTGCACTGAGTTAGTAGGTTAGTCCAAATTGGTTTAAAAGTGTAATAAAGTTCAACTAAAACATGGCAAAGTCACACAAAACATGCATGGAGCAAGCAGAAATTATAGATACGTTTGGGACGTATCAACATCCCCAAGCTTAATTCCTGCTCGTCCTCGAGTAGGTAAATGATAACAAGCATAATTTCTGTGGTGACATGCCACACAACCAAATAAGGACTGTTAAGTAAAGCAATCAAAGCATGCAATTCAATTCAAGTCTTAACAGGCAAGAGTCTATATTGGCATTAACACAAGCAACAAAAGAACAAAAGGTGCAAGAGCTCTTGCTGTCCGTGACTCGACTGTCTCCAGATGGTGTTTGCGTGCAAGCAAGAGACTGGGAAGAAAGAGAAAAAAGGTTGTTGAGAACAACTATCTACTAAAGTTTCACACTAAGTCTCCTTTGGATTCTTATCTGGACTCGTCCCCAGACCACTAGCCAGGTACAAGTCAAACTGATCCACTCCCTTTCGATATTTTGAGCACTCATGCAATGGATGAGCGTGAGCAAGAAAGTTGACACCTAAAAGGCGAAACAGAAAAAGGGTGGAGGAGGAAGACAAAAAGGTGTGTGAAAGGCTCACATCAATGAGGACAATCATAGGCGAGAGAAGGCCATATGATAGATATGATGTGAGGAGTAGGGATTGCCATACAACGGATGCACATGTGAGCTAACAACTCTCCAATGGAACTAGTGGGGGTGCATCTAACTTGCTTGCTCAAGAAGACCTAGAGCTCGTTTGAGGAGGCTCATCATTGGAATATACAAGCCAAGTTCTATAGTGTAAAAGTTCCCCACATAGCTATATGCATGATGATAATCTCTATGGAGTACAAGGGATAGAAGATGAAGTACTAGTGTGGATCTCTCAAAAGGAATAGTAGTATGCCCCCTTCTCTCTTTTTATTTTTCTTTTTCTCTTTTTCTCTTTTTTTTGGTGGCCTCAATGGCTCTTTCTATTTAACTCTCATTTGTCCTCTTTGGGATCTTTTGATTTTTTCCTCTTTGGGATCTTTTCCTCACTTTAGGGGCAATACTCTATATTTTACAAGAATATAGGAGATCTTTCACACTTTACAAAGGTACTCACAAAAAGAAAATGTAACTAATCATGAAGCAAATGTATGCCTCTGCCAGGATAGCAGGATATGCAATGATACTAGCGCGTCATGTAGCAATGATTAGGGCAAGGCCCAACTAGCATGCGGCTCATCGATCAAGCAAGTAGCATGTATGACATGAAGATCAAGTCATGAGAGGGTGGATGTTGCATGGCAATGTATCTCGGAAAGGCTATGGAAATGCCTTGTAGGTAGGTATGGTGGCTGTTTTGAGGAAAGATATAATGAGGCTTATGATGACAGAGCGTATCATGCCAAGGGTTTGGATGCACCGGCGAAGTATGCGCCAACTCTCGAGGTGAGAAAGGGCAATGCATGGTACCGAAGAGGCTAGAAAAAGTATGGGTAGGTGGAAGTGTCAACTTTCGAATACTCACATTAGTCCGAAGAACTCATGCACTTATTATCGGTAACTCTCAATCTAATAGGAGGTTCACAAAGAGACAGGTACCCCGAGGAGGAGTGTATGGGGGTTTGGTTATCCTTGCGCATCCTCGACTCATGGTACGTGAGTGTACTCTAATATTCGAACCCTCCAGAGGTTAGTGATCCATCTAGTAGCTAGAGTTCTCAACAGGGGTTTTTTGGTTTTCGAAAAACACACGGATTGCCCAAAATACGACATCTATCACTAATAGGCAAGAGCTCTTGACACCAAAAGTTCAAACATTACTCTAGTCAATACCTCAAAACTATTGCAAGTTACTACTTCAAAGAGAAAAGCAACTTTAACTACCTACTTTCTAGTCAAGACACAGAAGTCAGTGCAACAGGCAAACTCTCTAACAAGATAAAACATGCAACCTATAGAAAGTTCAACCTGAAAAGAAAAGCTCTAGAAAAACTAAAGCACTACAGCTAAACAGACCAGCAGCTAAGAAAAGAAAAAGAACAACTCACAGCTAAAAGAAATAAGCATGCAAATCCTATGAGGAGTTCTAGTTCAAGTGGAGCGTGTTTCTCTCCCATACAAAATAGTAAGTTGGGGTCTAACTTGTTACTACAGCAAAGAAAGCAAAACAAACCTAGAAAAGTAAAGAGCGAGACGCTCCAAGCAAAGCACATAACGCATGAAGTGATAAAAATATAGTGCAACGAAAGACAGACCGATGATTGTTGATGAAGAAGGGGATGCACCGGGGGCATCCCCAAGCTTAGACGCTTGAGTCTCCTTGAATATTTATTGGGGGTGCACTTGGGCATCCCCAAGCTTGAGCGCTTGACACTCCTGGATCTTCTTTCATCACCTTCCATCGCGCACTTGAAAACTCCGTTCATACATAACTCATTGTAGGCTGATTAGAGAGGTTAGTACCCTAATAAAATAATTTTCCTCTACTGCAAATAAAGATTTCCAGGAAGAGCTACTGTTTCTCTTGCCTGCCCAAAAAATTTTGCAAAGAAAAAGCAAGCTTAAGGATTGCAAAACTGCGAAAATAAAAACTGGGGCAGAAGCTGAGAAAAACAGAACAGCAGAGAAAGGGGAATTTTTTCGAGGTACTTCTGCAACTCAAATCAAAAAACTTTGAACAGGGGCTAGCAAGCCAATTGTATGGATCATGCTGTCAAAAAATTTCAGATCAAAAAGATGATCTGGTGATTTATCGCGAATTTTCCCGTCAAGAAGACAGAATCTGTTTCTGGACAGGAAGCTCCAACTTTTGAACTTTCAAGCACTCTGAGGCTAAACTTGGCACAAAGCTTGAAAAATAAAGATACAATGATGTTGCTACAGTAGTAAAAACCATCAAGACCACTAAGAACAGAACAAAAGCAAAAAGAACAACCTAAATTCGTTGCGGGCTGGCTCCCGAAAGCGCTTCTTTAGAGCCATTAGCTAGGCTTAAAGCAGAAGATCAAGTTGCATCTATTGAACCATTACCATGATCATCAAAAAGCTCTTCAATAGTGCAACTAGTCTTAATAGGTTTCTCAAATAAAGGACGAATAAAAATTCTTCTTGGAATAAAATCAAAAGGGGGGAAATCAATTGGAGTTCTCTCGGTGTGCCATTGTGAATAATTTAGCATCATCTCATCTAGTAGTTTTGTAGCAGCACCAAGTGTGGTTGACATAAAGGTTCCTCCCGCGGCCGAATCCAACAGGTTCCGCGAGGTGAAGTTCAAGCCTGCATAAAAAGTTTGGATAACCATCCAGGTAGTCAGTCCATGTGTAGGGAAGTTCTTGACGAGCGTCTTCATACGTTCCCAAGCCTGGGCAACGTGTTCGTTATCCAATTGCCTGAAATTCATAATGTTACTCCGCAATTGAATAATTTTAGCAGGGGGATAATACTTCCCTATAAAAGCATCCTTGCATTTACTCCAAGAATCAATGCTATTCTTGGGTAGAGACTGTAGACACTCCTTGGCTCTCCCTCTCAAGGAGAAAGGGAAAAGCTTCAGCTTGACGAGGTCTCCGTCCACCTCCTTGTATTTCTGCATGTCGCAGAGCTCGATAAAGTTGTTTAGGTGCAAAGCAGCATCTTCTCCTGCTCCTGAAAATTGATCTTTCATGACAAGGTTAAGAAGAGCAGGTTTAATCTCATAAGAAGGTGCTGAAGTGGCAGCTGGAGCAATAGGAGTGCAGATAAAGTCGCTGTTTGTTGTGACTGGTGAAGTCACACAACTTAGTGTTTTCATTGGAACCCATAGTAGCAGCAGGTATTTTTGGTATTTTTGATTAGGGACACAAAAGTAAAAACTGAAAGGTAAACTAACAAGACTAAAAAGCAAAGGTAAAAGATAGCGTGTAACTCCCCTATTTTTGATACAGGGGTCCGACAACGGCGCCAAAAATTGGCGGTTATCAGGACTCGCGTATTTGTACTTCCTTTGAGTCCCCGGCAACGGCGCCAGAAATTAGCTTGATGGCTTCTCGCCCCTCGTTGGTTACCCCAAGTGGAAGGTTGAGATGCAGCGTAGCGGGTAATTTCCCTCAGTAAAAATACCAAGGTTTGTCTCCAGTAGGACTCAACGATAAGTACGATATGTGTCAACGGCGCCAGAAATTATTCTGATGCGTGGAGTTGTCGTGGACCTGCACAAAACAAATAACTTTGCTCCCAACGAGTTCAGAGGAGTTGTCAATTCCTCCGGCCTTGTCGTTTACAAAGGATCAAACGCAAGAGATAAAAAAGGTACTAGTAAAAGTAAAACAGAAAGGTAAATAATGGGTGTGAACAATGGTATGAAGATGGACCGGAGTCCCGTGATTTTCACTAGTGATGTCTCTCTCCCAAAAGACGATAAAAATGCTAGCGAGGTAAACAAATCACAGTTGGGAAATTGACAGGATTATGAAGGCACCGCAATGCTAACTATGCTGCAAAGAAAGGAAGGGCTCAAAAGCAATGGGCATTACGCCAAGGTAAGTAGACCGAAATCCATCTGCATCTACTACGAATCATCCACCTTGAGATATCTATCCAGAACATCTCGCTGGTATTAAGTTGTGAATCCCACCCAAAGTGTAAACTCAAAGCAACAAACAACTGCATTAAAAGAACTTTGCGTAAAGTAAACAATTCTTGCACCAATAGGCACAATCACCGTTGTTTTATCCCTGGTGGCAACAACACATCCCCTAGTCTCATGTTTCTGTCACTCAAGCTAGACATCAGGGGGTTGAACCCACAATCGAGCATATCGCTCTCTCTTGGAGTTGCAAGCAAATAACTTGGCCAAAGCAAATACTGCAACGGAGAACATGCAAGAATTTACTCAAGAACAAAATATAAAAGGGCAAACCAAATATATTACTCATCACAATCTGAACATAGTCTCATAATCCATCAGATCCCAACAAACTCAGCATAGCAACAGCAGAAAATTACATAGGTGCCTCGATCATGTGAGGCAGCTCACGAGGTCTCGAAAGTGGAAGCACAAAAGAGGGAGAGGACATCACATAGCTACTGATCACGGACCCATGGTCCAAGGGGGACTACTCACGGTACATACGGGAGGCGTCCATGGCTATGGATGGTCTCCCGGAGGGGTGATCTCCTTCCGGCAGGGTGTCGGGGCAGCTTCTCCAGGCAGCCCCGATCTGAAAACGGCGGCGGCGGCGGAACAGAGAGGTTTCCGCGAACAAGAGTTCTTTTATGGGTGTTTCTACCCCGAGGGGGTTATATAGGCGAAGGGGGGCGTCGAGGGGCCACCCAGGGCAGCCAAGAGGGTGCCTGGCGCGCCCTAGGGTTTGGGCCGCGCCAGGGACCCTTCTGTCTCCCTGGTGGTGGGCCCGGCTCTCTCCCTTGGTTATTCCGGAAGCTTCCTGCCCGCTGATTTTTAATATAATTTTTGCGGAATTTTTTGGGCACTTTAATCAGCCGGAAAACCTGAAAAACAAAAACAGCAGAAAACCAAAAGCTGGCAACTGGGTGCACTGAGTTAGTAGGTTAGTCCAAATTGGTTTAAAAGTGTAATAAAGTTCAACTAAAACATGGCAAAGTCACACAAAACATGCATGGAGCAAGCAGAAATTATAGATACGTTTGGGACGTATCACCATCCCCTTTGCCTACAGCAGGGAATTACTCACACATGTGAAGAGAAGTCATGGAGGATGGATGGATTGGTGATGGTGATGACGATGGCGACGATCTCCCCTCTTCGGAGGCCAAATCAGCCTCCAGATTAGCCCTCCCGAGGAAGAACAGAGGGTGGCGGCGGCTCCGCGACGGAAACTGGAAAAGTGACTTCTGTTCTGGGGTTTTTCCGTCACGGGGATAAATAGGAGTCTCGGTAGGGCACCAGAGGAGGGGGGAGGCGCCCAGGCGGCCAGAGGGCGCGGCCCCACCCCTGGCCGCGCCAGGGGGGGCGCCTGGGGCCCCCAGGGCTCCCCTCTGGTCCCACTTCTCGCTTCTGGCTCCTTCGGGTGCGTGGATTTTCTGGTAATTTTCTGGGAATTTTCTGGAACGTCTAAAAATCCAATTTCCTGCACACAATAAAACCATACAGGCAGCTCTGCTGAAAACAGCGTTAGTCCGGGTTATTTTTATCTAAATCATGCAAGAATGAGGGCAAAACAATAGCAAAAGTGTTTGGAAAAGTAGATACGTTTGAGACGTATCAGTACACAGTCCAAAACAATTAATGCATCAATTAGCTAGTCAGCACAGGCTTAATTATTATATATACCTCGCCGGACTCTCCAACAACTCCTTCCTCCGTTCGCTCACAGGAGTCATCATAAGCATGTCCTTCCACCTCCATTGTCCGATCACCGGAGCCTGCTTCACCCTCTTCTTCCAGACCATCGGTGTCGTTCAGAAACTGGAAGACATCACCTCCTTCCCGGACGATGTCGCCCACCAACAACGGTCCTTCGCGGATGATTTCCCCCAACATCTCTTCTTGTTCTAAGTTTCTTTGAAGATCGTCCATAGTTTCTGCAAAATATTAATTACAACATGACACTTAATATACAAACATGATATAGCCTCGACAATAAACCTATATAATATGACCCTCGACCCCTCGACCCCCTCACGTCACGTTTGTCTAGTGTCAAAGGATTCAAACAAATAAAACCATGTCTTCATCATTAGGCGAAAGTAACAGGCGCATGATGGTTAAGCTCTCCAAAGTTATTTTGGAACGGAGTCCTAGATAGGATAATTTGCTTTTTGATACAAAGTTCAGCAAGAGCCTTCCTAATATCGCTATTTGGAAGGCCTTTTCTGAAATTCGTACCAAAAAGCGAATTATCATATCCGGGACTCCGTTCCAAAACAACTTTGGAGAGAACTTCCTACCATCATGCCCCGGTTACTTCCGGCAAATGATGAAGCCATGGATTTCTTCAATACTTTGACACAAGGCAACCTCTCGACACATCGGCGATCCACCCCTCGACGACCCTCGACCCCTCGACGACCCTCGCCGTCGACGACTCATGAAACCAATGTCTGATGGAAAGTGTGACGAATTCGTCTTTTAAAAAGACCCCGAATCAAAAAAAGTTCAACATGAAAGTTCTTTATCTCCCCAAGGACTACAACTTTGATGTTTTGTGTTTTTCCATCCTAGGAACATATGTGTCCTCTCAAAACTAAAACGCGACGCCATTATCATGCACATGTCAAACCGCTCAAATTTTTGTACTATTCAATTGCAAATTTGCATACACCATTATTGCAACAATGAATACATAAATCTTTTTTTTTATTTTTCAACATGTGTAAAATACATAAGTATTTTGCAAATTTGCATTTAACACTGGCATCATCTAGCAACAAAATTTAACTTCGGCATCATCGATTCTAGCATCATCTAACAAAAAAATTGCATTTAACAGTACATAGAGCAAAATTTTCATTTCTCTGTTTTTTTCTTCTTATTTTCCTTTTTCCCTCTCCTTTTTTTTTCTTCTTCCTTCTTCCTTCTTCCTCTTTTCTTATCCCCGCAGGCCACACAGCAAGGCACGTCCGTGGCCATGGCCGTGGCCGGCGGCGACCAGCGGCAAGCAGCATGGGGGCGGGGGCGGGGGCGGGGGCGGTGGGCAGGCGGCGACCAGCGGAGGCGCGCACAGGCCGGCGAGCACGGCTAGCTCCCGTCCATGGCCGTGGCCGTGGCGAGCACGGCTAGCTCTACGTACAAAACGAAGAGGGAAAAGGGGGGAGGGGCTCATAGCGACGGCGGGTGCGACGGGGGCGGCGGGCGGGAACGACGGGGGGGAGCACGGCGCGCGACGACGGGGGCGGCGGGCGGCGGTTGGGCAGCCTAACGGCGTCGGTTTCTTCTCCGGCGTCGTCGGGGGAAATGGCGAGATTAGAACTGAAAATTTATAAGTGCCATTTATATACCCAGAGTATTGGTACCGGTTCGTGCCAACAACCGGGACCAATGCCCCCCTTTAGTCCCGGTTGATGACACCAACCGGTACCAAAGGTTTTTTTCAGCAGCCGAAAAGGCGGCAAACAAAGACCTTTGGTTCCGGTTGGTGCCACCAACCGGGACTAAAGGGGGCATTGGTCCCGGTTGGTGGCACGAACCGGTACCAATGATCCCCTTTAGTTCCGGTTGGTGCCACCAACCGGAACCAAACGCCTTGCGCCGCGGAGCGGTGGGATGTTTAGCCCCACCTCGCTAGCCGAGGGAGCGCTCGAGCGGTTTATAAGCGCTGCTGCGCGTACCGTCTCGAGCTCCTCTCAACTGCAGGCTTCTAGGCCTAATCTGGTACTACTTGCCTGTGGGCCTATTGGGCCTATTGCGGGCCTGAATCCTGGTCCATGGTTGGGTTTCTAGTCGTATTCAAGCCGTGGTGGCCCAATAGGTGGCATTTTTTTCCAGTTTTTTTGTTTTCTTTTTCGCTTTATTTAATTTTCCAGTTTCTAGCACTACAAATGAACTCCGAAAATGTTGAAACTTGGCATGGTATCATCATTTGACCCACATAGCATGTGCTAAAAAGTTGAGAGGGTTACGGCAAAAACTGGATGCACTTCGTGTACAAAATGGACAATCTCTGTCGAAGTATCAGGGTTTCGGACGAAAACTCATGTGTTACAAAGGGATTTCTTTTTTTTTTTGAACTTATTTGAACTCCAGACTTTTTGTTTGTTCAAAATGAACCATTCAAAGCCACATCATCAATTTTCAACCCTTTCTGACTTCATCTGTCTTCACTTTTTCTTCGCTTGTGTCCTTTGCTTATTGCGCCGTAACCATGGATATTCTTCATCGCTTAACAGAGTGCTTGGATCAGCCTTGACTTTGAAGGGAGGAATTTCATGAAACTTTTCATAATCTTCAGACATGTCTGTCTTGCCCTCCAATCCCACGATGTCTTTGTTTCCTGAAAGAACTATGTGGCGCTTTGGCTCATCGTATGATGTATTCACTTCCTTATCTTTTCTTTTTCTCGGTTTGGTAGACATGTCCTTCACATAGAAAACCTGCGCCACATCATTGGCTAGGACGAATGGTTTGTCTATGTACCCAAGATTGTTCAGATCCACTGTTGTCATTCCGTACTGTGGGTCTACCTCTACCCCGCCTCCTGACAGATTGACCCATTTGCACTTAAACAAAGGGACCTTAAAATCATGTCCGTAGTCAAGTTCCCATATGTCCACTATGTAACCATAATATGTGTCCTTTCCCCTCTTGGTTGCTGCATCAAAGAGGACACCGCTGTTTTGGTTGGTGCTCTTTTGATCTTGGTAGATCGTGTAAAATGTATTCCCATTTATCTCGTATCCTTTGTAAGTCAATACAGTTGAAGATGGTCCCCTGGACAACGAGAACAGCTCATCAGAAACAGTGTTGTCACCTCTGACACGTGTTTCCAACCAATCGCCGAAAGTCCTGATGTGTTCATGTGTAATCCAGTCGTCACACTCCTCCGGGTGTTTGGAGCGCAGACTGTTCTTGTGTTCATCGACATACGGGGCCACCAAGATAGAGTTCTGTAGAACTGTGTAGTGTGCTTGAGACCAAGAATGTTCGTCCCTGAATATTATTGAGTCCCTTCCAATCGTTCCTTTTCCAGTCAGTCTCCCCTCATACCGCGATTCAGGTAGACCAATCTTCTTAAGGCCAGGAATGAAGTCGACACAAAGCCCAATGACATCCTCTGTTTGATGGCCCATGGAGATGCTTCCTTCTGGCCTAGCGCGGTTACGGACATATTTCTTTAGAACTCCCATGAACCTCTCAAAGGGGAACATATTATGTAGAAATACGGGGCCCAGAATGAAAATCTCGTCGACTAGATGAACTAGGATGTGCGTCATGATATTGAAGAAGGATGGTGGGAACACCAGCTCGAAATTGACAAGACATTGTGCCACATCACTCCTTAGCCTTGGTAAGATTTCTGGATCGATCACCTTCTGAGAGATTGCATTGAGGAATGCACATAGCTTAACAATGGCTAATCGAACGTTTTCCGGTAGAAGCCCCCTCAATGCAACCGGAAGCAGTTGTGTCATAATCACGTGGCAGTCATGAGACTTTAGGTCCTGAAACTTTTTCTCGGTCATATTTATTATTCCCTTTATATTCGACGAGAAGCCAGACGGGACCTTCATACTGAGCAGGCATTCAAAGAAGATTTCCTTCTCTTCTTTGGTAAGAGCGTAGCTGGCAGGACCTTCATACTGCTTTGGAGGCATGCCGTATTTTTCGTGCAAACGTTGCAGGTCCTCCCGTGCCTCCGGTGTATCTTTTGTCTTCCCATACACGCCCAAGAAGCCTAGCAAGTTCACGCAAAGGTTCTTCGTCACGTGCATCACGTCGATTGAAGAGTGGACATCTAGGTGTTTCCAGTAGGGTAGGTCCCAAAATATAGATTTCTTCTTCCACATGGGTGCGCGTCCCTCGTCATCATTCGGAACAGATAGTCCGCCGGGACCCTTTCCAAATATTACGTGTAAATCATTGACCATAGAAAGTACGTGATCACCGGTACGCATGGCGGGCTTCTTCCGGTGATCTGCCTCGCCTTTGAAATGCTTGCCTTTCTTACGACATTGATGGTTGGTCGGAAGAAATCGACGATGCCCCAGGTACACATTCTTCCTGCATTTGTATAGGTATATACTTTGGATGTCAGCTAAACAGTGCGTGCATGTGTGGTATCCCTTGTTTGTCTGTCCTGAAAGGTTACTGAGAGCAGGCCAATCATTGATGGTTACAAAGAGCAACACATGCAGGTCAAATTCCTCCTGTTTGTGCTCATACCACACACGTACACCGTTTCCATTCCACAGCTGTAAAAGTTCTTCAACTAATGGCCTTAGGTACACATCAATGTCGTTGCCGGGTTGCTTAGGGCCTTGGATGAGAACTGGCAACATAATGAACTTCCGCTTCATGCACACCCAAGGAGGAAGGTTATACATACATAGAGTCACGGGCCAGGTGCTGTGATTGCTCCTCTGCTCCCCGAAAGGATCAATGCCATCCGCGCTTAAACCAAACCATACGTTCCTTGGGTCATCTCCAAACTCAGCCCGGTACTTTCTCTCTATTTTTCTCCACTGCGACCCATCAGCGGGGTGTCTCAAATTCCCGTCTTTCTTACGGTCTTCATTGTGCCATCGCATCAACTTGGCATGCTCTTTGTTCATGAACAGACGTTTCAACCGTGGTATTATAGGAGCATACCACATCACTTTGGCAGGAACCCTCTTCCTGGGGGGCTCGCCGTCAACATCACCAGGGTCATCTCGTCTGATCTTATACCGCAATGCACCGCATACCGGGCATGCGTTCAAATCCTCGTACGCACCGCGGTAGAGGATGCAGTCATTAGGGCATGCATGTATCTTCTACACCTCCAATCCTAGAGGGCATACGACCTTCTTTGTTGCGTACGTACTGTCGGGCAATTCGTTATCCTTTGGAAGCCTCTTCTTAAATATTTTCAGTACATCCTCAAATCCCTTGTCAGGTATACCATACTTTTCCTTCCACTTCAGCAATTCCAGTACGGTATCGCGCTTTGTGTTGCCATCTTCGCAATTGGGGTACAACCCTTTTTTGTGATCCTCTAACATCTGATCTAACTTCAGCTTCTCCTTTTCACTTTCACACTGTCTCCTTGCATCAACAATGACCCGGCGGAGATCATCATCGGGCACATCGTCTGGTTCCTCTTGATCTTCAGCTTCCCCCGTTGCAGCATCACCGTATTCATGGGGCACATAGTTGTCATCGTACTCTTCTTCTTCGCCGTCTTCCATCGTAACCCCTATTTCTCCGTGCTTGGTCCAAACATTATAGTGTGGCATGAATCCCTTATAAAGCAGGTGGGCGTGAATGGTTTTCCGGTCAGAGTAAGACTTCGTATTCCCACATATAGAGCATGGACAACACATAAAACCATTCTGCTTGTTTGCCTCAGCCACTTCGAGAAAATCATGCACGCCCTCAATGTACTCGGAGGTGTGTCTGTCACCGTACATCCATTGCCGGTTCATCTGCGTGCATTAAGTGTGTAAAAAAACATTACAGGACATCATGAATATATAAGTGACCAAATTAATAGAAGTTCATCATCACATTAAAACCAAAGTACATACATAGTTCTCATTGAACAACATATAGCTCTCCAGAGCATCTAATTAAACCATACATTGAAACTATGTAAAACATTTCAATGAAACAACAAATGTGATCATAATCGCAACCAAGGTAACAATTGATCCAATGGCATAATGATACCAAGCCTCGCTATGAACGGCATATTTTCTAAACTTTCTAATCTTCAAGCGCATTGCATCCATCTTGATCTTGTGACCTTCTACGACATCCGCAACATGCAACTCCAATATCATCTTCTCTTCTTCAACTCTTTTTTCTCTCTTCTTCAACTCTTTTTAATTTTTCTTTTAAATACTCATTTTCTTCTTCAACTAAATTTAACCTCTCGACAAAGGGTCGTATGTAATATCCGGTTCACATACCTCCTAGATAAATACATCTATGTCAAGTTGGTGTCGGCATAATTACCATAAACACTAAATGAAACAAATAGTTATAAAAGATAATATATACCACATCTGAATCATAGAGAGGACGAGGGCCGACGGGGGCGGATACCAAAACCATCGCATTATATAATAACAAGCAATAATACAAGTAAGAAAATTAGATAATTATCTATCTAATCATACAAGTAAGAATTTTTTTTTTCTTTTATAAAGAAGATAAGAACAAGAGGCTCACCACGGTGGTGCCGGCGACGAGATCGGCGCGGGCGATCGACGGTGGTGAAGACGGGGATGGGACGTGACGGACCGCTAAATCTGGACAAATCTTAAGAAAAATGGAGCTTGGAAGTCGAGTTTGGAGAGGAGAAAGCTTAAGTAGTGTGGCTCGGGCATTTCATCGAACACCTCATGTGCATAAGAGGTGAGCTAGAGCACCACAAAGCCCTCTCCTAGCCGGCCAGGAAAAAACAGAGCAGTGGAGTGCTCTGTTCGCGGGCGAGGGGTATATATAGCGAAATCATTGGTCCCGGTTCGTTTCTGGAAACGGGATTAAAGACCACCCTTTAGTCCCGGTTCCAGCTACGAACCGAGACCAATGGATGTGGGCCAGGAGCGAGGCCCATTCGTCCCGGTTCGTGTCTGGAACCGGGACTAATGGGTCCAGACGAACCGGGACCAATGTCCCACGAGGCCCGGCCGCCCCCCTGGACGCACGAACCGGGACGTATGCCCTCATGAGTCCCGGTTCGTGACTGAACCGGGACTAATGGGCTGGCCAGGCCTGAACCAAAGCCATGTTTTCTACTAGTGGAGGGAGAAGGAGGAGCTAGGTTACACCAAGGGATCTCCCTGTCCAGAGGACAGCCGCCTTTTATACTAGACTCGGCTTGGTCCTCTCTCAGTTGGCCTGGTTAGTCCCTGGGTGGGCTATTTCTAGCTTATCTCCTTTGCCCTTCACCTTTAGTCTTTTCCCAAAGACCATTTTATCTTTTTCCCCATTTCCAGAAAAATTCTCTGCCCCATTTCTATCTTGAATGGGGTCTATATCAAATACATTCTCAATATATTCCAAAATAGGAATTTCACTTTGTATTTTTTTCTATATTTTCCCCCATTTTCTTATTTCTATTTGCATCTATCTTTCTTTCAAAATAATCATCCCCCTCTACACCTTCAAATATGGAGTGTATCCTTATTAAATCTCCCACAGCCGGATTTAGTGGTCTAATTTTTTCCAAAGCATCTACAATTCTATGACAATGCTGCTTTCCCCAATTAGGAGAGTCAAGCATTGGGAAATCAGGATAATCAAAAGGACATTCCCCACATTTATTAATATTAACAGCTTTCCCTTTTCTGAATTCATGTCTCTGCTGTTTCAGAGTTCTTTTTTCCTTTTTTAATTTTTTCTCTAGCAACAGAATTTATATGTATCAAATCACCCTTCTCCGATTCAGAATTGTAACCACCATCAAAATATTTACACATACCTTGGATTGTAGGGATTTGATCCCCCAACTAAGAATCATCTGAGTCGTCGTCAGCCAGCATCCAGAACCTGGAGCCAGTTGCCTTCGTCTTCAGAGATGAGTTGACTTTTTCTGCCCACCCGCAAGGCGAGAAGACCTGCGTGCTTGATTCGCCGAGCGCAGCATCCTCCCGGTCTCTGGTACAGTTGACTTCTTTCCTCCGGATGAACTCTCTCCCGTCTCCTCCTCCTGCTTTACCTTCATAGTGAACTTGCTCTTCATCCTCCACAACTCCAAATCGATTGGCATTTCCTTGCATCCTGGTTCCATTTTCTTCATTGGGTTCGCAATCTCCACCAGATCCACTCCAGTTTCCTCGTCCAACACAATGTGGCGGTGCTGACTGCCCGGTGCTGCTATGGCCATCACCACGGGCTTCATCATCGGCTGCTCTCCCGCTTCCCTCTTCGATTTGAAGTCCTTCCACCTGATCCGCTGCGCCTGATCTGCCGATTCGGTCTCCCCCATAGCCCAGAGCACCACCTCTATTGTGATGAGCCCCCCATTGCTGAACATCATGTCTCTCTCCTCTGGATTCGCCATGAGAATGATCCCCAAAGCCTCTTTCGCCAGCTCCCTTACCAGGAACAAACCTCCATCAACCGAGCCAGAAACTCCTGATCCCCCTTCGCAAAATCCCTCAGCGACTCCCTCATGCGCGGATCGCGATCCATCTCCAACCCTCAGACCTCACCGGAACTGCGATCTAGGTTTCAGAACTCCCAAATCGCAAGAGGAAGAGGAAGTGGAAGGCGTGAAGGATGTCGTGTCTGTTCGGCATTCCATTAAATCCTCTCCACCCACCTTCGACCCGACGGCCCCACATGTCAGCTGGTCACTACCCGAATTGGGCGTGTACCGCCCTGGAGTCACACATAGGACCACATGGCAAGGGAACCTGATCTCGTCGCCGATCATGAAATTCTCCCCGCCGGCGAACTTCTTCCGGTCAATCAACACACCATCAGCAGAAAACAAATGGATGCAATCACCCCTTGTACCAATCCAACCCCCGTAGTAGCACGAAACGCTCCCCAAATCAGTGGAAAAAATGATCTCAGCGAGTTGCCACGTCTTCGCTTCATCATCAGCGGCGATCCTGAGCCGCAGTTTGCGGGGAATACCTGGATAGGCCTTCGACCCTCGCCCCGTGCTTCTCCTGTGCCCGATCGCATCACCTCTGATCTCCGCCGGATCGGCTTCCCTCGTCGGCGATCTTCTCCTCCACTGAACCTCATCTCCGTTCGTGCGTGTGTCGATGAGCCTCACCGTCGGCTTGCCTCGCTCCCCTCCAGTCCGCTTGATCTTCTCCGATCCCTCTCGATTTCCGACGATCGCCGCAGGTGCCGCAGGAGGCGCGATCGCAAGAGGCGACTCGGTCATCCGCCCGGTTTTTGTGTGTGCTGGAGAGATAAGGGGTTGTTGTTTACTGTTTATCGAAACATTTTCCTGATACACAAACCTCATTTTCAACAATCTCAGAACGATTTTCTAGGAACCCAGGAAATTCCGCGTCTTTCATCCAACTCTTCCTTCACTCAAACAGCTTTGCATATGGTGTGTCATCTCATTTCCTGGCTGCGCCGTGATCAAACGCCTCCACACGATTCAAACAAAACCCCTTCTGGAAGTCGCAAGGGGGCATCTACCACCAACAAAAGGTGCAGGCGTTGCGTACGCGCTATCTGACGGACGGGCTTACTCATTACCCGGTCATGCCAATCTGTGATTCAGACGCTAGCACCGAGCTGCTCGGCAGCAGAATCTCAATCCCGCGATTCTGTTCCTGCGCCGGAGATCCTGTCGCCGGCATGTCCACCAGAAAGTTTCCCTTAATCACGTCCACCCCCAACTTGCACATCGCTCTCTAGAAGCCTCTGAATTATCAGTATTTAATCCACCTGCGCCCTCTACGCCTGCACTTCTTCCGGTATGATGAAAGCGCAGATGACAGACACCATCACACCAACATGTTTGGAGGTTTTGAGTTGGAAAAGGTGCCATTCAGACATACCAACTTGGCTTGTGGGTCGTAATCGCTTGCATGAAATGGCGACTTGCTAGAGGCTGTTCTGTCAGGTAACAGCTAGATTCCCGTTGTCCACTGCGCACCAATTTCAGTTTTAAATCTGCAGAGAGTTTCTTCTGGCTTTGCAATTATTAAGCGTGGCTCTTAACCCTGCCACGGGACATATCGGCATTGTAACAGTTGCTGCCCTCAAGGCTAGGGTGTTTTGGCTATCATTAACTAGCCCCTCTGTCTGCTGAGGACAACTGGAACTTTCAGGCTTGGCTCCACAAAACATCTGTAAATTATGTACATAGCTAGTAGCATGATCTCTTTCTCATTTGATATGTATGGACTGATTTACACACAACACATGGGTAGATTATCTAACCACATGGAAAACCAACAGCCAAAGTACAAAAACCCATTTCGGATCGACGAGAGGTGGTACTCGGTACTCGGTATTATGAATGTAGTTCTAACTAGGGATGTGTTATCCTATCACTAGCCTAAGTATATATGGTTTTCCATCCTTATCTGCTGCCCTGAGAGACCTAAAAAATGTGATGATCTTTGCAGATAACAGTCTTGTGTTTAACTGCAACGACCAAACTGTGTAAAAAATGGGTCAGTTCTTAGGGAATAGCTGGATGTCAAAGCCATCCGGGAAGCCGAGGCCCGGGGTCCGGACTATGTTTCCTCCTTTGACTGTCCTCCATCTGCCATGACAAAGATAAACTTGTTCAGATTTCTGCCTGCTCAAAGTTTAAGATATGAGGTGCTGAAGATAGATCTCTACCTGTATTTCGTAACCAAGTTGTGAATGAATGTGGCCATCAAGACCTTGGTGAGATCGGTGCCGACGCAGAACCGAAGGCCGCCTCCGAACGCCATGAAATGCTTCGTCCCACCGGTGATTTCAGGCTTGTCCTGTTCAACAAAGAGCAGATCAGAATCCGTGTTTCAAATGCAATGTGGATTTCCCCTACTTATAATATTGGTAACTATTTATTTATTTTTGCAGTGCGCCGCACTTTATTAGCACATCTCACACAATCTTGGAGTGCCACAGAATCTTATTGCCTGACAATGCCAATTTAGACTCAATCACCTAGCACTAGCAGGATACAGTGAACCCGAGCGCAACTTGCT
Organism: Bromus sterilis; assembly: GCA_950022295.1. Classification (NCBI taxonomy): domain Eukaryota; kingdom Viridiplantae; phylum Streptophyta; class Magnoliopsida; order Poales; family Poaceae; genus Bromus; species Bromus sterilis. Next base: position 17,736,771 of record OX465596.1, read on the forward strand.
ATAGATACATGTCCTAGATTGGCAAGGCAGCTCTCTGTTTGAAGATTTGCCTTGTACGTACTTTCTCCCTATACTATCATTCCGTCCTTTTACTGGGAAAATGGTGCCATAGCACATGAGGTTCTATCTACCCACCGGGTTGAGAGATTGTCACTGTCAGTCTAGAGCCCTGAACCCCAAACATGAAAATAAACAATGGCTAGAAATCAATGCGGCTAACTGCAACTAGTGTTTTCTACTGAGGCACAAGAGACTGTATTTTCTACTTAGACAGAAGAATCTGCCTCTTATTACAGTCGTTGTTCATTGGCTCACTCATCATAAGCATGTCCTGCATCTGCTGCCATTTTGACCCCCGTTTTAAACTAAACCAGGGAAGGAAGTTTCGGCGATGGTTCGGGCAACAACCGAAATCGTTCTTGATCTCTGTAGCCAAGTTTGGTATCGGGATCAGAACCTCGATATCTTATACTAGTACTTGCTCCTGCTAATAATTGGAACTTTGCAGTTGATTAGAGTACTATATCTTGCGATTTCTGCTTTAATTGGTGAGACTGTAGATGAGAAGAATATATGCGAGTTCGTTGAGCAGATCCTAGGTAGCTTGAAACGATCGGGCAGGAAGAAACTTAAAGACTTGAACGGCCATCAACTTCTTGGCATCAAATAGTTGCTGAGACTCATAGAGATGTAATCTAGAGAGGACGAACCTGCCACCTCCATGGGTTGAACGCCAGTGGATCCTCGTATATCTCAGGGTTCAAGTGCACCGCCGGTGGACACACCATGATGCCCCATCCTGCCGGAACTGTGTAGCCTGCAACCACAACACGGAGTTAAGATTCGCCACAACTTGCTAACGAGGACCTGTTCTGACGATTAAGAGATGCCATGCATGTGCACGGTGTGGGGGTGGAATTTGTGATCGACATGTTACTCGTCGTACCTTTGATCTCAACGTCTTGCAAGGCCTTCCGGAAAATCCCCGGCACGATGTTTGCGAGTCTCACGATCTCCATGATGACCTTCACAATGGAAAATCATGCGACAAGTTGGTCAGTTTCAGAAATTCAGAGTTCAGAAAACCCCAATTTGCAAACGCGTAATATTCGTTTTTCAAGATTGTTAATTGTTTGGTGAAATTAAACTGGCTTGTCCAAGAAAGTTCTTGTAACTAAATAAACTAACTAGCACTATCTATCTGCAGCATCATCGAAGATTGGGACCCGGCTAAATAATTGGGAAATACAAACTCTGAACCTGCAGAGTTGCAGGCTGCAGAGCGTTGGGACCCCAAGATTCTTGTGCTAATAGTAACTCGCAACTGGCCACTCCCTTAATCCCATTATTAGTTTTCTCCAAGATGGTGTACTGTCTTAACAAGGGCAACTTGTACAGTTGCACTATCTAAGCAAGCTAGGGTTCCAAGTTAGGCTCACCTGAGCTGTGAAGGTCATCGATTTGTACTCTGCCCACGTGAGCGCGGCATCTGGGTCCTCCCTGTTCCTGATGATCGCTTCGTGTTCCTCCTGCTCACGTGTTTTCTCAGTCAGTGCTTGCTTGATTTCGAGGTGATTGGTGAAAATAAATTTGCTTCGTTAACTGTCAAACAGTAATGCTCTGTGGTAGTACTAACCGTTAGGGCGTCGACGACCCTGGGGTTCTCGGTGAGCAGCTTGACGCCGAGGGTGAGGGCCAGCGCCGTGGTCTCGAAGCTGGCGAAGAGGAGCACGAACATGAGGTCCAGCGCGATGGTCTCCGTCAGAAGCGGCTTCTCCCTCCTGAGTTCCTGGATCACGTGGTCGAAGAAGTCCTCGCACTTCCTCTCCGGATCCGCCATCCTCTCCTTCATCATGCCCTTGAGCACCTTCATCGCCTTCTTCCTCCCCTGCATCAACAGCATAATTTTTTTAAAATCTCGGTACACTCTCTGTCAATCAAGCAGGAACTGAATTTGATGGAAATTATATCTTCCTTGAGGTTTTTTTAAGGATTGCATGTGCGCAGAACAGAAAATGTACGTATATCCTGGCAAGTACATCTGTGCGTGCTCATTAATTTAGTGGCTTCATTCACATGTAGGCACTGTTCAGGACAGGACAGGTGCAATTTGAAGCTATGCTTTTGTGTCACTAAATTTAAATTCACAGCTGCTTCTAGCTATGCTGGAGAGACAGAGGGGAGGGGGGCAGATGAAATGTGTGGCGTGCGCGCGCATACCTCCATGCATTCATGGTAGGCCGTGCCGGGAATGTTGAGGGGGAAGGAGATCAAGCCGCGGATGAAGGCCGTGAAATTCTCCCGCAGGTTCTCCGACGACTTGCACGGCTCGTAGCCGATCAGCTTCTTGGCCGTGAGATCAAATATCATCTGAAAACCAAAGAAACAACCTGCATTAGCCATCTACGCCGGCCCCGATCATCTGAAAAAGAAAGAATTGGGCGTGGTGCTGGTGATTGATGGGTGATTCGATCTTACCGTGGAGAGCCCGTCCTTGATGTCGACGCAGGGCTGCCCCGCCCAGGCGGCGAGGCTGCCGCGGCAGGCGGCGTCGGTCTCGGCGAGGAGCACGGCCTTGAGGTTCTCCTGGCCGTAGAGGCGGAGCACGAGGGTCTTGAGGTACTTGTAGATGAAGCCGTGGAGGGAGCCGACGTTGTCGCGGCCGAAGATCTCGGTGAAGGTGTCCGGGTACCAGCTCTCGAACAGCTTCCCCTCGTTCTGGAACACGTAGTGGTTCACGTCCGGGTCCGCCGACACCACCACGGGGCGCCCCACGATGCTGGTCCTGAACATGCTCCCGTACCTCTTCACCCGGTCGCTGACGAAGGGGGAGAGGCCGCAGCTCGGGTTGGGCGCGAAGAACTGCAGCGTCTCGCCGATGATGGGGAAGCCCATGGATCCCGGCGGGAGCGTGCCGGTGCATTTGGGGTGGCGCCACCGGTACACCCAGTGGAGGAGGGCGAGGACGGCCGACAATGCCGCGCCGCAGAGGGCTATATAGGCCATGAAAGCCATGGCCTCGAGGAAGATGGTGGTATGTAGTCTTGGGGACAGCGGGATGGTGGTGGTGATCCGGAGAGAAGCTAGCTCAAGATATGGCTGCATGTGCGAAGCGAAGGGAGGAGGAAGCGAAGGGAGGAGGAAGCTAGCAAAGCCAAGGAGGAGGAGGAGGAGGGAGACAGAGGGGTTCTGTGTGGGTTTGTGAGGACTATGAGCTAGAGAAGATTGCCTTATATAAGGCTTGTAAAGGTATTTCCATCACCATCCTTGAAGGAACGGCCTTAGAATATGGAGGGAAGAGAAATTGCATTTTCCCCCCTTGCTCATTGTTATTTACTTAGCGGCCCGTTTTCATCTCACTAACAATGTTAAATTTCCGCATCCTGATGCAGTTTAGGACCAACAATGTTTTAGGCCCACTGTTTTGTTATTGCTTGGACTTGACAATAGTGAAAGAAATAGACATATATTCCCTAGTTTTCTTTTTCGTACGACTTCTTGGATTCGACGGTCTCAACTAACGAAGAACCCTTATCACATGCGAGGATGATATATTAGAGACCGTGGTTTAGTTTTAATACATGCCATGATCTCTCCTTTTTAATTTTGAAAATTCATGTCAACCCATGCAACTTTGAAGGATTTTCAAACACTTGTCTCAATCGTGTTGTTGCACCCATCTCTCCATCGTCGCTATTGGGGATGACCTCTAATTTCCTCCTCATCTAGTGGGGCTTCTCCTCCTTTTGCCTTGGTTGAAGTCATCGTTGACGGGGATCAACCCCGGCAAATCCCATGGTCAGGGACCCTGGGTTCGTCATAGAGATGGCACAGGTTGGACGATACTCGTCGGCTAACAGGAGAAGCACTTCTTGCTCGATATTATTACGTGAGGGGGCGATTACAGTGGAGGCCAAGGCGAGTTCTCGCAACGCAAGGATGAGTAGATGCGTATTGAGTTTCTCGGACGGCAGACAAGCGACACATGGGGCACGATTTACCCAGCTTCAGGCCCCCGAAGGGAAAACCCTACATGCTGCTTGTCTGATCTTGTATTGATGATGATGTACAGAGATGCCGTGAGGGCTTTGGTGGAGAGAGATCTGTCTAGTCCTATGCGTGGGGGTTTAGGTGATGTCTAGAGAGGTGCCCCTGCCTCACTTTATATAGATAGCCAGGTAGGGGTTTACATGAGTCCTAGTCGACTACAAGTAGGAGTCCTTGTCTTGCGCCTCAAGTCTTTGTGCTTCACGTCTTACTCCATCATGTCGGTGTCCACGAGTGGGCCCTTGGTGGGCCGCCAGCCATGACACGCACCAGGTACCCTCACGTAGAGGAGTCGTGGGGTTATCCCCTCGTCAGCATACTTTGAAGGATTTCCAAACACTTGTCTCAATCGTGTTGTTGCACCCATCTCTCCATCGTCGCTATTGGGGATGACCTCTAATTTTCTCCTCATCTAGTGGGGCTTCTCCTCCCTTTGCCTTGGTTGAAGTCATGGTCCTCTTGTCTTAGTATCTTGGCGGGTAGATTGCACGGCAACATGGAGCAGAGGGGCAATCGTTGCAACGTGACATAATGCTCTTACACTCTAGGGGTTCTAACCAAAGATAAATCATGGTGATTTCGGCGGAGGCATCATGAAGCGACTGATGAACCACGTGGCATGTGTGTCTTCTCCTTACTAAAGGCGTTGTTTGGGAGGCCAACATTCTGAACTTCTTTGGAGCAAGCAGCATGAAGTGTACCTTCTTGCCAGCGTGTTACATGGACCTTTTGTCTCTCTTTAGGTGCCTCTACACATGACATCACTACCTTTTGATTCACGCGGCCCGGATGGCTTTGATAGCGGGTTGGTCGCTCTAGCGGATATGGCATTGTTGGTTTGTGCCTTGTACACTCTGGGATAAAAAAATCTTGACCAACCTTCTTTGTTTGATCAGGCAACATCGACATTTGTTTGTCATTTTCTTCTGAATGGCGATGCTGATTTCAAATAAGAAAATGGTGTATTTTCTGAATGGAGATGATGATTTCAAATAAGAAATTTTTGGCTTGCTTTTGAGTGTGTTTTATCACCTTTCACTCGTTGGACCCATTTTCGTTCTTAGGAAATGTTTTAGGTGTTTGTCATCGTGTTTTTTCTACTGGCCATTGTCAGTTATGCCTATAGTGGCAACATATTGTATTAAGTATAATAAATTATGATTATATAGTGCATCGTTATATGCGTATGCTAGAGATAGTATACTTATTTTTCTTCCATGCACATGTTAGAAGAGTATAAAATTGATTGTATATGCATATGCTAGCTCAACCTATGAAATCAATTGTAGTTGTATAAAATTGTCCCTCTTTTGAATGTTCAACCAGACCAATCCCATGCCAAAACTTTAACAAATACATTACTTTTACTTAGCACCAGCCAATGTAGCACTCAATTTAGATACATTAACTCCATACATCTAGGCGTTCATGAAAAACTCACCATTTTGATCAATGTAAACAGGATTCATAGGCCATCTCCATCGATGTGTGGAATCAAGCCGAGCTCTAGCGACATGTGACTTGTAAATCATCATTTCACCCTAAGGGCATGTTCGGATCCCCTCCTAGCTTCTCAACTCGACAACTTCTTAATTCGTTATGGCAAGGCAGCTCCTCGAGAGAAGTGTGACCGTTCGGCCATGATGGGTTAGCTCCTCCCCACGACAAGCCAACTTTGAATAGTGTGTCTTGTTGTTGACCAGTTCGTACCAGGAGAATTGGGCTCATTCGGAAGGAAGAGAGAGCGGTGCATAAAGTGACGGGCTATGCCGCAAGTTGGTCTAGGGGCTGCATGCAAAATGGTTGAATAGTTTCTTCTTAGTTTTTTTTGCGATGTTTTTTTATACAAAGAGCATGTATCTCCATATTTGATATATATTGAAGCTTATTTCTAGTAGCATTGATACAAACATAAGAAAAATTATATTTTAACGCAAAGAATGTTTTCTCAAGTATGAATGAGTTAAAATGTTGAATGTTTATTTTTTTTGATACATTTCATGCAACAAAAGCATCAAATTTATGCATATGTTTGCAAATCAAAATGAATGGACAATTCTAAACACTTGAACAACACATCACCAACTAAGATTAATGGCGGTAGCTAGTTCATTCCTAAATAAATTCGCCGAAGTTGTAGCATTTCATGTACTCTGTGGAATGACATACTTCTCGTATCTTCTCAGAATTGATGAAACATAATCTAGACCCTTCTCACATCTAACCAAGTGGATATCATCTTTAAAGGGAAGTGTGCAGTGTCATAGTAGCTGCGATAATAACCTTTTGTGTTTGCATCAAGTAGTTTTCCATCCTGAGTAGAATTTTCCATTTCATCTTGAAAAAAAACCAAAAGCTCTCTCTATGCAATTGCGCTTTGAGGAGGGGATCCTATTGAACTTCTCTGCGGAAGTACTTGAGGTAAACCCTCTCTGAAAGTCAGGTATGTGCTACCGTTCACCTTATGTATGTTAGGATAGCCATCATATACAAGGTAATACTTGCCTAAACAAAATAACATCCAACTTGCATGCCCCTTGGTGAAAATATAAATGACATAAGTTGCAATAACAAGAAATGCTTACCCGTTTAAGGATAGTGGGATGTGGGTTTACCCTTCTAAATTTCATTTAATATTACACTTGTAATATGCATAGATACCGGTTGTCTAATTGAAGCATATGTGAAGTGCACATCAAAATCACATACCGAAATAACATTGTGAATTATTGCATCTGTTCTTCCTATGTACCTCACTTTTGAGGGCTTTTAAGAAGAGAGGCCTTAATGTGGGTCCCATCTATTGAACCAATGCAATTTTTTAGATGAGGAAAAACCCTCATATATTTCCTAATACATCACGCACCATGTGGAAATTAGGATCTTGCGGCCTAATGTAGTGAAATGACATCTTGATCACATATAGGAGAACCTCATGAAGTTTTTGATGGATTGTAATCGTTGCATATTGGAATCTACTTTTCATACTTCTATTTGATTCGCAACCTCAGAATGCTCGCAAGAACATATCAGGGGACTCATATGTGCTAACAAAGCATGTTTCTTTGAGCTCGGACTTGAGCACCAATAAGTCATGAATATCAAAGAACACCTTCATCGACATTCTCAACATTGTAAATGTCTCCCCGGGTGTGCCAATAGTGTCTTGAAACTATCCAAATCCACTCAAAATAGATCTCCTAGGATCAACCTTCATCACCTAACTTTTACATTAGTTACCAACTATGGATGTTGCACCTTAGCAAAGCATGTCCATGTGATGTTATGATGTAAAACTACCATCCTCTTCATTTCACAACTATTCTCATCATCACTGTCACTATCTGGTGGCATGTGCACATGCATAATCAATGGTATATCAAGAACACATAATTAAACAATAGTTGGTTCAAGGTCAAATATTTTTCAAAGTGCATAAATAAATAATATGGTCGAATAACATGCACCATTATTTTGATCCACAATGCATGCATAAATAGAAAAAACTTGGTTCAAGAACATACACATAAATAAAGTAGTTTCAATATCATAGGACATAAGCAAGCTATAGAATGAGACCAGCTACTTCCATACTTCAAGTCAAACTTCCTACGCAACCAATCCTTTCGGGACTCAAGCTTGATATAAGTAACTATCTGCCTTTGTGCCCGCTTCACGAACAACTGGGGTAGCCATGATGAAATCATAACTATCATCTATTGCACCACAAGTAATAACTTCATTAATGACTGAGGAAACAGACTTGTCATCATCTTGCTTTAGGGAAGACTGAAATGATCTGTGCGACTCCTAGGCAATGGAAGAAATCTTAGTGACTTTCGCATGCATCACCTGTGCAGTCTTTGGTTTCTTGTTCTTCACCAGAATGAAAATTCCAAGCCCCACTGTAGATGCACTAGTTGTTTCCTGAGATATTTACTATTCAGTGTCTTCCAAATTAAGATCATGGATCTCATCAACATTCATGGTGACTTTAAATGCCTCTCTTGATGGTGGAGCTCCAAACAATGGTCAAGAGGGATACCAATGGTCATTACCATTACTTGTGATATCTCCAAACAATATGCTCAAGTTTTCTTCATTTTGAAGTCCTCTAGTCTGAAACGTTCCACAACCTTTAAGGTCATGTACATCAACAAATAAAACATTATTACTACAAAAGAAGATGTATGGATATGTTGTGATCAGTAAAAAAATCATGGAAACTCACAATTTTTGCCTTTTCCACCATTCGTTATCTTGTGTTACGTTGTTTTTCTCAATGTACCATCCCTCTTTGGTCTCCTGCAGCTTCAGTTTATTGAATAAGTTGTCATCATATTTAAGCTTGTCCCATTTAATTTTCAGTTACAGATGCTTGTATTCAAGGATGGTTCTCATCTTAAATAACTTTGCCACTTCCTCATATCCATTTGGAGTCAAATATGTGTTTGGACTATTTTCAGCACACACTTGGTCCACAAACAACTCGGTGAGAATAGGTGTGCTCTCATCGGGTCCATTCAACGTACTCCATGCTTGATACTTCTTAAAAAAGTTCCATGTCACTTTCATGCAAAAATTATGAACACATGTATGAACAGTAGCACGTATGCACACATTTTATTTGTACATAATGTTGGTTTCATAAATTGTTGGCAACACAAATGCATAAATTATATACATATATGAGTGTTGGGATCCATCTATCTACACATAGATCCAGTGCAACATAATTTGGGGAAGAATTTGAAAAATACCTTGGGAGTGGGTGTAGTCGCTAGGATCGGAGTGATGCACTACTTCTTAGGGGGAGGACAGAGGAAGATGGTGTAATGGTGTAGTTTTTTGGTGCCAAGAGGAGACGAGGACACTGACGTCAAGAGCAGAGGGCTCAGATAGGGGTCTACAATAGAGGAGGGCTCGGTCGGGGTGCTGGGGTCGAACAGGGAAGAGAGGAAGGCGATAGAGCGACGTACATTCTTGCTGGTGGCGGGATAGAGGCTCTGTTTGGATGTGGGAGGCGACGGTGACCCCTGCTAACCCTAGTGAGCTCGGTGGGGGAGAGGAGAGAGACCCCTGCTTTGTACGATGTGGGACTCAGGGAGATATGCTTTTTTAGGGTATTGCGGAGAGATGCTCTGTACGTGGGTAGTGGCGGCGTGCGTAATTACAATGAACCGATCGAATTGATCAATTTTCACTTCAGGAGGGCCTTGCGTAGTAATTTTTAAACACTCCACAAATAAGAGGAGCTTGTGAAGCTGAGATTTGTCAGATTCTTAAATTATTGATTTTACATTACGATCCAACACGTCTTCTCGAAGATAACTCTGCGAAGCTGAGGCATTCGGTTCAACTCCATGCGCGGAGTACATGGAGCTGAGAGCTGGAGGAGATTTGAACACGCTCATAAGTTTTTTTGAACACCAAGATGATGGCACTTGCCTACCTGAGTCTAGCCCTTCAATGGTTCGCAGTGAACGCAAAGACCAGATTTGGTTAAATTTACCAACTATAATCATTTTTGCTTAAACTTTCAACTCATAGTTAACTTTATCAGTTAAGGTTTTTCAAGTTCTTATTGTCATTTGATGTGTAATATTCTTGTTTAAAGGGTGGTTATGGGAGCCTTGCATAGCCTAAGAATTGCCCACGCGGACTCAAAATTCTGGTTCGCCTCTTGATGGAAATCATTTACTTGAAAACTTTTTATTGAAAAAGGGGAACTAAAACAATTAACGTGAAGTTCCTACGTGGCACCGCCAAAAGAAAGGCATACCCACCATGTATTCTTTTTTTCTCATTTCGATCCAAGAAATGGATCAAATTCACTATCAAAGATAACGAAAAAAATAAAAAAAATAGCAACAAAAGTAAAGCTTAACAAGAACCAAAATAAAAGGAGCTGGAGGTCAACTACCCCCAACAATCCCTGCTACCACCATGAATTAGCTTGATTATGTTAGATATAATCATACATGGACATTTCTAGAATTTTATGCGTGTGAAGGGAGGACTGAACAATATTTCTTTTCTCTTGGGCACACGGGTTTGCGGCGGAGCAGAAAAGCTACTGTTCTGACCCGGTTCCGCTGGGCGAACCCATTGGCTGGCTGCTGAGAGCTGGCTTAATTGCCCCTTGCCCGGTATGTCGCCAGACCATGGATTATTCTGCTCTCCCTCTCTACTGTCAGACGATGCCTCTTCTGATTTGTTTACGCAAAGCGCGGCTTAGCAGTGTGCCATCGACAGTGAGATTTCACTTCTCAGCCTCGGTGGGAGCAGGAGCAGCTTGGTGAAATACATTCTCGAAAACGAAAAAGAAATATTCAGATTTCTTGCACTCCCTGGTCATCAGAAATGTAACGCACTGTATATCGTATTCAGCTTAACCTTATCTTGCACCTTTAACACTTGGACATCCTTAGAAAAACATTGTTTACACCTGGCTTATAAGAAATCAAACTTTAAACTTTTCGTGATTCGTGGCCTACGTGCCTATCACAAGACAAATGGATTTGAATATTCACCGGCACGCCGAGCTGTGAAGGCTACCCTTTTTGCGAGTCCACAGTTCAACTTTCTGAACCCTAACAGAATGCTTCTTTCTTTTCTTGGCTGTACAAATATGTTTATCAATTTAAGCTCTTACTTTAGGCCTCATTAGTGATAATATATTATTGGACCAGCTAGCAAGGCATACACTATGTGGATAAAAGTTTTTTGCGTGTATTATATCCAGATTGCTAGCCTGAATCCAGCCCAGAGGAACAGAATATATCACATAAATCCTATCTCTGAATCTTCCTGGAAGCACCAAGAAGCGGTCCCAAACACTGCATCCCACGCGTAAATTCGTCAGATGTGTCGAATAGATTCGACATGGCTGGGCTGGTGATGTTCCCCGGAGTTTTATACACGATAATTTTCCCGTTTGATTCTCTTGCACTTGCTAACCAAAAGTAGGCTACACGAAAGGGAGACCTTTAGGACAGTGTACAGCAGGAGGAGACAAGGAAAGTGCCATTTCGTAAAGCAAATGTGTGAACTTTTGTACTAGATCATTGTGTACTAGAGTAACAACGCCACAGATATATTTTTCATGTACTTGATGGAATTCTTTGTCGCACAAACAGAGCAAAATGCTGGTTACTTTTATCATTTTTATGTTTCGCTTGTAATTTTTTAATGCACTGGACAAGAGCTGCTCCCAATCAATGCATGCAGCTTGCAGCATGCGTACGTGTTCCTGGACGGTTGCAATATGGGTTCAGAATGGGCACACACGTACGTACAACACAAGTGGCCCCATGCCGTCCGTACGAGTAACATGAACATTGCAAGCGGGCCTCTCCACTGGTAACATTAATCAATTGTGAGGAATGAGATCCAAATAATGGAGTGAAGCGGAGCCAGAGCTAGCTAGGGTACATGTGGATTGGAGAGGCGTCAAAAAGGGCAACTCCAACCCTGATGGCCAGAATAGATCCACCCCCAACACTATTCCGTAAAAATGGTCCGTGGATCGGTTCGAATCAATCCATGGACACTAATGCAAAAATCGGCCACTTAAGCCTAGCTACATCTGTTCACCACTTGTTTAACAGAAATACGCTAAATTCACTCAAAATGCAAAGGTGTTTCATTTAAATTTGGTACAATTTACATTAACCTAGTGTATTTCATGTAAATCAGATGATTTTTATATAAAAGGGCTTTAACCTAGTCTAAAACTACAACGGCGCCCGTCGAACGTGAGGATCTACATGATTTGTAACCGCTTCCGCTCGTTCCACGAAAGACGGTGGTCGTGACCTTCATGCAAACCGGATGATTTCGACCATTCGAGGTCATCGGAATGACATCGATGGCCGGGTTGCGAAGAAGCTCGGGGGTAGATGGCACAGAAGGTGCGGCAACCCAGTCTTTTGTACCAAGTTGCCTCATCTCCGAGTTTGCCATCAGTGAACATGCGAGAGACTAACACAAGAAGGGCATCCCGGCAGGTCACCGTGCGTGGGCCAATTCCACAACGAGGTTGAAGTATGAAGCGATGGCTGACGTACGTGCTCCGGTAACACGCTCTATCGGAGCAAGATTCTTGCACATCATAGTTAGCCGGCGTGCAATCCCTCCGGTGAGGAGAGGTGCTGCCCGCAATGGCCAACAAGGCCACCGCTGCATCGAGTTTCTTGAAGAGAGTTATTGTCCACAATCGATATTACTCGCCCGTTGAACCAGACTCAATCCCATAAGATCCTAGAGCTTGGCGTCATGGCTAGGGAAGTGGAGGAGCAATAGAGGTGGAGTGAGAAGGAGAATGGGTGTGTGTGTGTGTGTGTGTGTGTGTGTGGTATGTTTCACAGTCCTGCGAGGGTCCATTTAAATAGCCGACGCCGGTTAGGGGAGCAAAGGAGCCGGTTTGAACGCGGGGTGTCCGAGTGGATTTCTTGGTCGTCGCGTTGGTTTAGTGTCGGCAATGCGATAGATGGGTAGACGTCTCGTCGTGTCTCTCTGGCATTGAACATGTGCGAATATCGGGGATCTCGACTGGCGAGTCGTACGTTCCTCCAATGGACGTTCGCAACGGCACTGGATGGGCATCAATGTCGGTTGCGGTGTCCGGTCGCACATACGTTCGGTCGACATCCAATGCCAGCGACCTCCATGAATGCGCGACCACCACTTTACACCAAGGGAGGATTTTTGCGGGGGAGGGCTTTTGGGTGGGGCCAGGTTATCGGAATTGGGACTTTCGGTGGTCTGAACTCTCTCAAAGGCCCCATTGATTTGGGTCAGATTTGCGGGAAAATGGGTAGGCAAACCAGCCCGCAGACAGATACTGGGCCGTGTTGGATGGAAAAATTGACCCGAACAAAACAGTTTGAACGGATGAGGGAGGTTTGAGGGCCTGTGGAGGGGGTGAGTCCGGACCCTCAGAGCTCCCGCATCCGTCCAGACTGGACTGTCCGGACCAGTTTTGTAATCCAACGCGGTCATGTATCCGTTTGCCGAATGGTCCGCCTATTTGTTTTATCGCAAACCTGACCCAAATCAAAGGGGGGGGGAGTCCGGACCGTAAACACGCCCCGTCCCGTCACCCCAGGACCATACAAAATAATGTTGCCCGCACTTTTTGTAAAAAAGACCTTAACCTAGTCTAAAACTACAACGACGGCCCCATTTCCCCCATTTTCCTCATTCTCTCCGCTGCCCCCCTCCACCCCAATCTCAGTCGTTTTCGCTTCCGTCGTCGCATGGAGACTCATGAAGATCTACCGGAGCTACCGGAGATGCCGAAGGTGGATGATGCGACCAAGTCGGCCGTCCACAAGGTAAATTCGACTTCATGACAAGCACGATATGTCAAACAGATGGCCGTGCAACATGCTGCATTGGCCACCGAGCGAGAGCAGGGACGATCTACACTGGAAGTGAGGGGGCGGGGGCGAGCATGAGCAGGAATATGCAAACATTAAACGCTCATACATGCTACAAACTCTGATGCAGCATATGCACAGCATACACACATGATAATGCAGTGATTATGTGCATATCTTAAAACGAGAAGTTCAACGACAAGTGTGAATGCGCCGCCCAGAACTACGAGTTAGCAAAGCTTAACAAAACCCTATCACCAACAACCTAACCAAGAAACGGGAAGCCCGATCCGTCGTCGCGAGGACGGACGTACGCGTGCTGCGTCGATCATTTCGTGCTGCCACAGCGGAGCCCGAATAATTCATCTCCACGCGTACATTTCCAGTTCATCTTGCTCGATCGTCATGGTCATGGACAGCACGGAGACAGCATGGCGATCCAAGTGATGGCTCTCCTCTTAGCTCCACCATCTGCAAGTAGACTTTGTCGACGTACTCGGAGTCCCCGCAGAATGCAAGCAGGATTAGGTCGTTGAATTAACAAAGCGCGGCATGAGCTAGGCGTGGAGGGTTAAGATAATCCCAGCAGGCCCTAACTCCGCTGCCTTGGATCGTCGGTCCTCCTTGGCGTGGCATGTTCGTTCACCACGGCCGCCAAGGTGTTGAAAAATCGAGTCTAGATACGTGCGGATACGGGTCGTAAAAGACCCGATCTGCTCCACGATCCCAACCGCCGAATGATTGTGAGCAAAAGTTTGGCCAGTTTCTTGTGAAGTAAGCAATGGATCTAGTGGCAAAATATTGATCTGGAGCAGATCAATGCCACGAATGAATGAATGCTGGAGTACACATATGATATGTACGGAGGGCAATGCAGAATTGCAGTGCAGCTGGATCGTCGTTGCCAATGGGCAGATTGCAGCCATGCACGCAAGTGAACCCACTAGCTTTTGTCAAGCAGCTGTTGGGTTGATTGCATGTTGGCCAGCTCAAGGTCTGCGCTAATGGAAGGATCCACGGACATATATTATGGCTTGGTTCTGAATTTGATGACATTACATTTTGATGGAGATTGTCTTTCTTGACGCATGTATCTATCTATCTATTATTTATATACTAAAAGCAAAATACGAAGGAAACAAGAAGAAAATGCTAGAAAATCCCACGTTAATTAGAAAATAGGGCCCCTTGATCTTGTGGACCTTCTAATATAAAGAAATTGTGTCCGTCAGATCTACGAAACCTACCTTCTCACGCAAAAAAGTAAAAAGGGGAATCGTGCCCTATGCCCCGACCTAAGGCCTACTTGATCCGTGCCGCACAGCCTCCGTCTTCTCTTCTCGTCGCATAGCCGTCGTCCTCCTCCCTTAGCTGCACCCCTTGAACTGCTAGCGATTGAGATAAGAATCAAGCGTAGTTGGATCGTGAGTTCGTGACCAGCTAGCAAGATCGTAAGAAGTGGCAAAATTTATCTCTGTATCTGCAAGTGTACTTCCCAACTCGACTACGCCACGACCACGGTGGTGTTTCGGCCGATCGGGTGCCCCCAATAGGTATCGCGTTTGTATCACATGCTGCTCCGATTCGATAAGAGTGTTTCACGACAGATGCACGTACATACATCATGCCAGTTTGAAGCAAATTTCGTTGCAGCAAGATGTAAATACTAAATACCCAAGCTGAGCACTTGATTGATTTTCCTTGGAGCTGGCTTACGCAGCCATAGCCAAAATCTAGCTGTAATGAGAGGTACGACCCCTCTTTCTTTGTGCATCTATATCTGATTCAGTAAATTATACATTCCAGTATTTCAGTTTAGATTATTATATAGTAACTGAAATTCGGTGGTTAGAAAGAAGAATTTTTTTAAAAGCATTCCTTGCAGAAGAAATCATAGAAATTCTAAAGCCCATGAGAAATATAACTTAAACATTTATAATATACCTATATTCGTTGAATTTGATGTATCCTTACGGAAGGTGTTTGCTTTTTTGCCGAGACATGACATCTTTATATCTATATGCCATTTTTCTCAATGTTAGGAATGAAGAAGATTATTATATTTTCAGTAGGTTTCTTATAGGTTCTTACTTGCATCAGTTGACTTCTAGGTTTAACACTTTTCTCGGCTGACATGTATAGCTTCAGACTCATCTTTGAATTTTATTGTTGTACTTTCTAATATGCGATGGAGAGAAAACCATTCATAGTATTATTTTTTTATTCAGGTTTTACCAAATCACAAAATATAGTTAGTTGTTGCCTCATGTATGCTGGTGTAAACATGTTTCTAACAACTCTCACAAAAATGATGTTACTCTACCATGAAGTTTATTTTCATGCAAGTGAGAAGTGACTGATTATTTTATTTTAGTGTTTCTCTGACCCTTATTTTCTAGGGATACATATCTTTCTGTACGTGATCTTAGGTTATGTTTCGGGTGAAAGTATAAATATGAATACAAATTTAGTGGCTTGCATCAAACATACATCACGTTACTCATGTTTATTACTCATTACTATTTGCTTTCTCTATCTGGCCATGCATGCTACAATAGGTTTGCGATTACACAGAACTTATTGTACTATTTCCTTCCTCACAAATGAATATCCTTCCAACAGGATATACCTCTAGATAGAGCAACAACATGATTACATGAATATATCTTGCGGTCTTGAATTTCTGGTACTCTAGGATTATTTGTTGTCCTATGTTGTCATGTACCCTCACAAAAGTATAATGCGTTTTACATAATACAAACGGTTGTCCTCGGTGCATAGAATGCATATTAAACTTTCCTTATTGATGTTGTTCTTTCATCGGTTTTGAGGTGTACCCAATATGCAGGTTTAATGTATTAGTGACCTCACTTTCATACATTTTCCTAGCAAGTCGAATTAGAGTTTAGTAGTTGATTCTCAGCTCAAATGTATTGTGAGGACAAACATTATACTTCAGTTGAAATTACATTCATATGGATATTTTTCATTTATGTACTTGAGAAGGACCATAATATTATGCTTTTCTTTTTTGGAACGAGAAAATAACCAAGGTGTCGGTGTCGCTGCGAGAAACACATTTGACTTTGCAGTCGGATTCGGCCCTTCCCAATATTGCAATTCTGCACCGAGTCACAGATAAGTCCTACTCCTTACCATATCACCTTCATGCAATTTCAAGAATTATCCAACAAAATTTGGTGTTACATGTTATTTTAACAATACTAGCAAGGTAATAGTTTATTTGAACAAAATTAGGTACAAACAGGTTTGTTTGCGCTCTAATCTATAAATAATAATCTTGAATATAACGACTTTGCCCACACATTTAGTGGATAACATTATAATAAAATATCAACAAGAAAAGAAAACATACATATCACAAATTAATGTTAGAAAAATGCTCAAATTTGTGAATATTACAACATTTGGTTCAGTTCATTGAGATAAATAAATAAAATACTCTTATTATAGAAAAAGATACTAAGATACTCTGTTAACTTTGTTAAATGCTAGCCCGCCCAAATGTCCCATAAAAAATAACAAATTTACACCTTTATAAATGCCCCAATGTCTACAATATCGTGTACTATATAATGAAAGGGTGTAAAAAAGTGTTTTTCCATAAGATAAAAAAAAAGATACTTTCAATGCGCTACAGGTCTAGCCCTCAGCAATTGCGAGGGCCACTTTGCTAGTTTAGTAAGTAGTAGTACTATACTATTGTGTTGTGTGACATACACTTAGATAATTGTTCAAAACGAATATACGCCTAGATATCCTTTTTCTTTTAGGTGTGCACACGGAGTTGCTGACTAGCAACGATTGGAAAGTGCATGCATGACAGCCGGACTACAAAAAACGAGTGAACGGATGAAGCAGCTGTCGGAAGCCACGATCAAGAACGTGGTATTATTTCGCTTTTCATCGCAAACAAGTATTGAGGTCATCTCCAACGCTGTGCATGAAAACGTCCTAGTTATTTAGGACGTGCTTGATTATCATATGTAATTTTGCCTGCATTTCATGCGTGTTTCTATGAGGTTTGGTTGAGGTGATTCAAATGGTTTGGTTATCCGTATCAAGGCTGACTGCATAAGGGAACTAATATTGATGTGTTGTTTGATTGCCTGCGTTGACTAGGCAGACAAATCACACGTTGTTTGGTTATCATCTGTATAAAGATCTTGTCATCACTTCTCACTAGTGGTGATCTTACCACTACAGAACGCAGGCAACCAAACATGCCATATTCTTTCCGCGCGGGCCTGGTTGGGCTTATGCGAACAACCAAACACGTCCTTAGGGTTTGTTTGGATTGTGACTCACTTTGCCACAACTAACCTTACACTGCGTTTGGATGTCTCCATTGGAAGGCTGGAATCTGATTTGGTATTGTTAAACTTTCAAATCGCATTTTTGGTTGGACACTGAATTGACGCTCTGTAATGAAACCCGAATTCGGACTGAAATCACTCCCACACAAAGTGCCCGCTCACAATACGAAGGCATCCCTCTATGAATTGGTCTGAAATTGCCCAACCCCATAAAACATACCGATTCGTTCCCCCCCCCCCCCCCGTCGCGAACAAGAGAAGGAGAAAAGGCAGAGGGCTGGCGGCGGCGCACAGGTGCGTTCCCTCCCCGGCCCCTCCTCCTGCATCTACTTCGGCGTTACCGCATCTTCCCCCGTACATCCTCGTCTGTTGCATCTCCATGGTCGCGCCGACCTATCCCGTCCTCCTAGGTCATGGCTCGGTCTCGATCTATGGTTTGTCCTCCTCCTAGGTCGCGGCTCCGTCCCCGTCTCCATGGTGGCGGTTCTCTCCCCCGTCTCCTCCTAGGCCGCGAATCCTCCTAGGTCGCGGATGTTGGGATTCAGAGTAGAAAACAAAAAAAATCGGCACTACGAAAACCAAACCCAAGAACAGATCTAGGAAGATGCAGATGAGGATATCGATCTTGTTACCTTCTTGCAACCGTTCAACGGATGCACTCTCTCGCGGCGGAAGATGTTGATGGAGAGTCGAAAAAGCGTGAAGATGAACAATCCCACGAACAGATCATATCACCGTGGAGTCCCTCGAACAAAGATCGAACGTACGATCTCTCTACGGTTGATCCACACATACAGTGTAGGTGATCCGACAGGGCTCCGCCGTCCAGAGCTCGGCGCCACCGGAGTAGAGAGGAGGGAGGAGCAGCCCTTCGGGGTGGTGGAGATTGGATCTAATGAGAGGGAGAGAGAAGGGGTAGCCATTCGGCGGAGAACAAATCCAATTCTGTGTTGAAGGGGTGCCCCCACCTCCTCTATTTATAGGGGGAGGGGGAGGGGAGCCACCTTGGAGGAGGGGGCAGCCCTAGGGGCTGCGCCCTAGGGTTTCCCCTCCCCTAGGGCTGCGCCAAGGAGGGGGGAAAGCTTCCTGGAAGCTCCCCCAAGGCGCCTACCCCCTTGGGCTCCCTTGGCCCAAGTGCTCCCTCCCCACTTGGGCCTTCCAAGTGAGAGGGAGTCCATTTATATTAAATTCATTAATTTAATTCCGAAACCTTTTCGAAATACATAATAAATGAATATTAAATATATCTAGACCAACTAGGAACTTTTCCGGCCCTCCGGTTTTACCCGGTTTTTCTTAAAACTCTTCCCGGTACCTTACCGGGTCCACGAAACGGTTCCGGCTTTCTCATCGATCATAACCCGATCACTCCGAGACTTTCGCGGTGTGATAAATACATGTTCCTATCACTCTAGTACTCTACAGATCATCTACCTTTAAGTGTGTGACCCCATAGGTTCGGTAGGATACGGACATGAACCGGAAACTGACTTTCCCGCACAACAATAACCGATAGCGGAGCCATGGACACCCATAACGGTTCCCGTACCTACACGAATATAAATTCGAGTGAACCACAAGCTTAACATGCCAGTCCTATTTGCTTTACGATACTATACAAAACCCGAGGTGAGATCTATTAGGTATCCGCATGATTAACCATTAACCATTATACCAAGTCATCCTCCTTCTCGTTTTGTTCCATTTTCTCGTTTAGTATTCCGATATCCCTTGTGATCAATTCACAGTGTCTGGCCACACGATGTTGGATGCCATAATACCGAGAGGGCCCACAGAAGTATCTCTCCATCGTTAGAGGAGAAAATTCCTAACTCGAATCGTTTAAGTCCCTTGGCAAACTTTCAGGTGTGAGTGATCAAAGCCGTTATTGCCACGCCTATTACGGGTGGTGTTGGGACAGTGTCAAAACCCACCCTCCGGTATGAAGTTACGAAACATTCTTATGGTCATGAAGGACACATGCATATTAACTTTAGATGATTTTACTTATAACATGAAAACGATGTGATCTCAAAGTAAATCATACAATTGGGTCGGTTCAGCACCCTTGTTCTGGCAACAATGTGCTCCCATGTGTTACCGGCATTTCCAATGCCCTATGAACAGGAAAACATGTCATCCATAACACACGGGTTAGTCCTAGAGGCAGACTAAGAACACTTTGTGTTTATACTCTACACCTGCATATGGGTTTTCCTCCGAAGGCAGTTAACATGCTACTTGGCAAACCTCCGCATAGGCCATTGCAGTTATAGCATAGACATATAAACATTAATAATGAACCTGGAATTATAATAATACAATTTATTATTGCCTCTAGGGCATAATTCCAACAGTCTCCCACTTGCACTAGAGACAATAATCTAGTTGCATGGTTTACTCAGACCAATGACATTTTGGTCTTCATGCTCGCTTGTGGTATAGACTTCATCACTGAGCTTAACGCCTTTAGGCTCATCTCAATCTTGCTTATCTTAATGTACCCCTTCATCCTTTATGAAGTATTTAAAGATAGGGCACTATCATTAAACATGTTTGGACTACAGTGAGCTCTTAGCTTACTTTGCTTTGATCATGATGCTCATATCAAAATATGGTTTCTGTAGATCAAGCGTTCGGAACTATGCCAATCACTATGATGGTGTTCCTGATCCAAATACCCTCCTATGCAACTAATAGAGTTGCCATGTTTCACGTCTACGTTGTAGAAATCCCGCTATGTGCCTTAGCTTGAAAAACAATTTTTCAACATCCTATTTTGCTACTTAGCTATAGACCGAAAAGGAAAAATATTACTAATCATTATGAAACTTTCTTTCATCTATTTGTAATGAACTCTTTAGTTTTCCTCATAGAACCTTTCTTCATCTGAGGTACTTCAAAAGAACTAATCTACTATTTAGATTACTTTGGTGCATGTTGCACTTTCAGGATATCCAATACCTTAGTGCTTTATTTTTCTAAAATATTTATTCTCAATCACTCATATGTTATTCACATATGTGATTAGAATCGTGCTCCCACTTAATTCCATATCTTATATGATTATTGATGAAATAATAACTTTTATAACTTCATCAAAAAACTATTACTCCAGCTCTGTGATATTTGCTTCAACCATGGACTGATCTTTGAAGCATTCTCACTTTTACTAACATCGTATAGATCATTAAATCCTTTCAGGTTGTATCGTGCATACACCCTTTGTTTAATTTTCTCAGAAGAAAAATCCATATGTCATACTTCGAGAGTATGTCGCAATTATCAGTAATTTTCCATATGAACATTTGCATCACTACACATATTGTAGTCAACCTTTTTGAACTCTATCGAAAAACTTATTTTACGATAAGTTGAGCAATATCAACGATTAAGCTATCGTCTATGTTCATATCTATGAAAGTCAAATCCACTCTAATGATCAGTTATCCTTAGGAGGGTTTTACCAAGTTCTCAACTTGATTTAGATGGATGACTTTCATATAGTTTTTATGGTATTTAAGCCATATAGTGGAGTTAGTGCCCGTCATGAGGTCTTGTAGTTCACAGGTTTATCACACTTCAGAACTACATTGGTTCAATGTGAATTTATAAAGCTGTGTGATACAACATCAGACTTGATCATTTCATCTCTGGAACACATTTCAGAGTTTCATCATTCCTTTTCATCAGATGTAGGAATTTCTGGTTTGGTCACAGAATTTATCTCTAGATCAAATTTCGAGTTCCATTCTGTAAAACCAAATGATTCATTGTAATCATTATCAAGCTATTAGTCCTCCCACTTAATTGTTTCAAGACAGCTATTTTCTCAAGGAAAAATCTCATGTCCCTTGATAAACAATTTTCTCGGGTATGGTAGTGGAGGTGTTGTTCGTAACATGATGTTTATACAATACTTATATTTGAGATCGATTATATTCTAAATATATATCTCCGAAATTGTGAAACAACAATTGGATTTCTTATCCATGCCATATTCTTATAGGGAATTATTTCAACAGTCATATGACGGCGCTCTATTTAGTTCATAAGTGGTTTCTCTAAAGCGTTAAGCAGTATAGTGAATGGGAGTTTGGTTTAAGTACATCACCGACCTTACCATGTCATGCTGGAATTCAGTGTAGAAAACAATTTTAATTCCAATATGTCATATAGGGCTTGGTTATTCGTCAAGATACTCCGTAGCTATACGGGGTTTCAGGTGACACTAGTTTATGAACTGACTTCATACACTCAATGATGTTTGCTAAAAAATTTAACTCATTTATTTTATGATCAGATCGTCAAATATTTGATCTCTGTGTGATGATGATTCTCTTTGTGTTGAAACAGTTTTGAACATATTCAAAATTTCAGATATTATGTCTTGTCTAAATATCGGTATATCTATACAAGTCATTATCACAAAGTTTTATGTAAAGTACTGTTTATTTGTTCTTCACACATCGATATGTGTTATTACCAATAGTTTACTAAACACTTGAACACTTCATTCAATCAATGATTTTGTCTATTAGAAAAACATTGCATGTGTCAAATGACTCCAAGTCAAGAGATTGAATGACTTCATTGATATGAAGCTTCCGCATGCGCTTTGTTCTAATGCGACTAAGTCATTTATGCTATAACAATTTTAACATTATCATCACATAACTTAATTTATTTAGCAATCAAGAAAATAGACATAACATCAAGATTTCAACTTAATTAATTCACCACGAAGGGTGACATTCAGAGAGTAATAATTTTTCGAACAACCATTATTCAAAACATGGATAACACATCCACCGTGCAGACGACATAATACGATATTAATGTTTTACACGACCTCGGAATTAAATAACTTTTATTCAAACTCTAAGATAAATCTTGATAGACGAACGCCGACGGCCTTGGGTGACTTGGGCACCACTTCCGACGCGGACTTGCACTTCATTCGTTCTTCTCCTTTGGATTCTGAGAATTCTCTGTACCGATTTGCGAACCATTAGCAATCGATATGGTATCAATTATACCTATGAGGATGAAATAATGAAATTGTCTATTAACTTAGTATAACTTATTTATACCTTTGGTGATCAGACCACTTTTCAGATCTCCCAGATACTTATTGCAATTCCTCTTCTAGTGCCCCTTGTTCTTGCAGTAGTGACACTCATAATCTTTAGTTGGGCCAGTCTTGGTCTTTACCTGAGCTTTGTTCTTACCATCGCTCTTGGCATTTCTGCCTTTTCCCTTCTTCTTGAAACTGGTAGTTTTCATCACAGCCAACACGTGGCTTGAATCCTTCTGCATAGATGCTTCCGCAGTCTTAAGCATAGCGAACAATTCGCCTGTGGTCTTGTCAAGCCCATTCATGATGTAATTCATAATAAATCCGTTGTAAGACGTAGGGAGTGACGCAAGGAGAATGTCAGTGCCGAGTGTCGTAGGGATCGCAAATCCCAGAGCATTCAGCCTCTGTGCGTAACCAACAAGTTTGATCACGTGCTCGCTTAGGGAGCTACCTTCTGCCATCTTGCATTCCCACAGCTGCTTTGTTACCTCGTAACGTTCAGTTCTAGCCTACTTCCGATACAGAGCGTTCAGTTGTGTCACCATGTCAACAACGGAGAAGTTCTCAAACCGTTTCTGAAGCTCTGTATCCATGCATCTAAGCATCAAGCATTGTACTGCGGTGTGGTCATCTACTTTAGTCGCATAGACGTTCTTATCGTCCTACGATGCATCCTGAGCGAGAGCGGCTGGGAGAGCTTCTTTGAGAACATAGTCCTTCTTAGAAACTTTGAGGACAAACCCAAGATTGCGGAACCAGTCCGCATAGTTGCCCCCATTTGCAGCAAGCTTCTCTTTTTCAAGCATCGGTCCTAGGCTAAAAGCATTGTTGTTGCGGGCCATCTCTCTACAACGATATAAACAGATTGATTTAGACATGGTTCAAAATTAATTGCATTAATCTTAACAAGTTTAATCTAATGCTCCCACTAAAACCAATATCTCTCAAAATTGATCTTAGGGTAATCAAGATCCGGATCAATACACCTGCCACCGGTGTAACACTCAGCCATGGAGGAGATCAACCCGGTAGGTCTAACTAAACCAATCATAACCGACTTATGACTCTTGTATTAGTCTTTCGACACTTGTGCTCCGAGCTCAGATCGGATAAGCTAGAACGTCAAGACAACCAAGCGCTATTGCTGTGGAGACAACTCAATCCACCCGCCTCTTTGTTACCTTTTCGTTGGCACTCGTGTTACACGACGCACCTCGGATGGCGTTTATTACAGACGTTGCACGGTTGGGAGAGCACGAACTTCTTGATATTTTAAGAGAGATCATCCTATTAAAATTAAGACTAATGCGCAATCAAAACAGGCAATGAAAAGGATTAACATCACAGGCAGTTTAATGTATGTGATATGGTATAACCCTTTTCTTCAAGAAGCTCCAAGCACCATGCTTTTCTGTCTTCATCTTATTTTTGGCGGAGAGCATCACCTCCACGCACGACATGTCGTCAAGCACCATGACGTATGATCATCATCTTCATGCAGATACTACAACTATTGCTAGCATCTATTCTACTAAAAGAAAATTACATGAAGTTTGGCACGCAGGCCAAATAAATGACAATCATATGGCTCCAGCCATCATGCCGTACCATGACGTGCAAGTCATGCAAATTTAACATGTACAAAATATAATCATCTCATACAACTTTTATCATGACGAAGATTATACCACATCACATGTTCCTGTAAAAACAAGTTAGACGTTCTTCTACTCGTTCTTTGCATCTTTTACGTGGTTGCTAGGGTTTGTAAGGCAAAACGTTTTGCTAGCTACGTAACCACATAAAGCACAATCTTTAAGTTGCTAGATTAACACTCGGGGCGTATCAACCATGAGACTACAATTTAATCTCATGACCAATACTGAACAATCGTCAATACGCGTGATCCCCGTGCTAGATCAAAAATCTATCACGCCCCTTTTGTTACACAATTTCTCCACACCAAAAGCAAGACCCAAATCATCTTCGCGCGACCAGCATACTTAGGAGCAGCATAGAAGGACCCCGAGGGGCGAGATGTTTGTAACAAAATCAAGCAATACAGGAGGGATCAACTTGTGCAATTAGAGGGGAAGCAACTAGAAGATTCAGTTTAGATCTATTATCAAAAAACCGCGCACAATAAAAAAATTGTGCAATGCCCGTTCATCACTTATGAACTCTAGATCGAACCTGCATCTAGCACTAGACTAGATCATGATACCGCAGTTGGGATTCGGAGTAGAAAACAAAAAAATCGGCACTACGAAAACCAAACCCAAGAACGGATCTAGGAAGATGCAGATGAGGATATCGATCTTGTTACCTTCTTGCAACCGTTCAACGGATGCACTCTCTCACAGCGGAAGATGTTGGTGGAGAGTCGAAGAAGCGTGAAGATGAAAAATCCTACGAACAGATCATATCACCGTGGAGTCCCTCGAACAAAGATCGAACGTACGATCTCTCTACGGTTGATCCACACGTAAAGTGTAGGTGATCCGGCAGGGCTCCGCCGTCCAGAGCTCGGCGCCACCGGAGTATAGAGGAGGGAGGAGCAGCCCTTCGGGGTGGTGGAGATTGGATCTAATGAGAGGGAGAGAGAGGGGGTAGCCATTCGGCGGAGAACAAATCCAATTCTGTGTTGAAGGGGTGCCCCCACCTCCTCTATTTATAGGGGGAGGGGGAGGGGAGCCACCTTGGAGGAGGGGGCAGCCCTAGGGGCTGCGCCCTAGGGTTTCCCCTCCCCTAGGGCTGCGCCAAGGAGGGGGGGAAGCTTCCTGGGAGCTCCCCCAAGGCGCCTCCCCCCTTGGGCTCCCTTGGCCCAAGTGCTCCCTCCCCACTTGGGCCTTCCAAGTGAGAGGGAGCCCATTTATATTAAATTCATTAATTTAATTCCGAAACCTTTTCGAAATACGTAATAAATGAATATTAAATATATCTAGACCAACTCGGAACTTTTCCGGCCCTCCGGTTTTACCCGGTTTTTCTTAAAACTCTTCCCGGTACCTTACCGGGTCCCCGAAACGGTTCTGGTTTTCTCATCGATCATAACCCGATCACTCCGAGACTTTCGCGGTGTGATAAATGCATGCTCCTATCACTCTAGTACTCTAAAAATCATCTACCTTTAAGTGTGTGACCCCATAGGTTCGGTAGGATACGGACATGAACCGGAAACTGACTTTCCCGCGGAACAATAACCGATAGCGGAGCCATGGACACCCATAATGGTTCCCGTACCTACACGAATATAAATTCGAGTGAACCACAAACTTATCATGCCAGTCCTATTTGCTTCACGATACTATACAAAACCTGAGGTAAGATCTATTAGGTATCCGCATGATTAACCATTAACCATTATACCAAGTCATCCTCCTTCTCGTTTTGTTCCATTTTCTCGTTTAGTATTCCGGTATCCCTTGTGATCAATTCACAGTGTCTGGTCAGACGATGTTGGATGCCGTAATACCGAGAGGGCCCACAGAAGTATCTCTCCATCGTTAGAGGAGCAAATTCCCAACTCGAATCGTTAAGTCCCTTGACACACTTTCAGGTGTGAGTGATCAAAGCCGTTATTGCCACGCCTGTTACGGGTGGTGTTGGGACAGTGTCAAAACCCACCCTCCGGTATGAAGTTACGAAACATTCTTATGGTCATGAAGGACACATGCATATTAACTTTAGATGATTTTACTTATAACATGGAAACGATGTGATCTCAAGGTAAATCATACAATTGGGTCGGTTCAGCACCCTTGTTCTGGCAACAATGTGCTCCCATGTGTTACCGGCATTTCCAATGCCCTATGAACAGGAAAACATGTCATCCATAACACACGGGTTAGTCCTAGAGGCAGACTAAGAACACTTTGTGTTTATACTCTACACCTGCATATGGGTTTTCCTCCGAAGGCAGTTAACATGCTACTTGGCAAACCTCCGCATAGGCCATTGCAGTTATAGCATAGACATATAAACATTAATAATGAACCTGAAATTATAATAATACAATTTATTATTGCCTCTAGGGCATAATTCCAACAGCGGATCCCTCCCTAGTTCCCCACACCTCCTCCCTCCCTGACGGCTCTCTCCCTAGGTCGCTGCACCTCCTCCCTCCCTAGTCGCTGCTCCCTGCCTCCCTAAATCGTTGCACCTCCTCCCTGGGACGCTGCTTCCTGCCGCACTGGATCGATGCACCTCCAGGCGCCTGCATGTTCTCTGAACCCAGTTTTTTTGCTCTCCGAAGGCTGAAATCTCTGTCTATGTGTGAAGCCTGGAGTCTCAGTTTTATCCCTTTTCCCCTCTAATTAGCTTAATTTTTTGTCTAACACTGTTAGCATTGGAAACTATCGTATTTGTTGTATCTACGAATATTTGAGGATGAAATATTGTTTGGAACTATCATATTTGTTGTATACATGAATACTAGTGTAGTTGTGATTTATTTTTATAATATATATTTTATTTTTTATATATGAATTATAGTCACATGTGAGCAGATTTTAGTTTTGAGTCATGTAGAACCTGGTGTAATCTTCATGATAATAGAGCTATGCAATTCCAAAATATGTCATCCAAACATGGTTTGGTATTGAAATCTCAGAGGCATTCCAAGGGTCAATTCAATGAACGGCCAAACGGGCGAATTCATATTCGTGCCATTTCAGTTTCCTCACCGAATTGGAATTCCAATCCAATTCAATACGGAGCTCTCCAATACGAACATCCAAACAAAGCATTAGGCAAAGTGTGGCTACCAGAAAAAATATGGTGAACAAAATAGCCACCACAGCCGTGGCAAGGTTTGGCAAAAACTGAGACTACGACATGTGGACCATAATACTAGTAGAGTGTGGCAAGCCACAAGTTTTGCAAAGAACCAAACACAAGCCTAATGTGTTATGACATGACTAAGGTTAGGTGTCTCAACCATAGGCTAGGAACCAAACAACCCCTTAGACAATAAGAAACTTTGGGTCATCCAATATTGTGCATTCTCATAGGCGCCTGACATCCCCATCCCATTAAAAACCAAGGGGAATTCCACATATTTCGATAATTTCACACCGTTTCCCCACGAAAGCCTGCCCTTCCCCAACTAACTTTGTTCTGATCGCCGCCGCTATCCACCCTAGTTCTCGTATGTTTCGTCCTCCACCGTTGCGATCCACGGCAAATATTCTAGCATCCTGTAAAATTTCACCATGAAAAGACATACGTAGAGATGTGTGCAAAAAAACTAAAAATGAGTGCTTCAAAATGTGTTTGTTTGAGTCTCAGAATTTGGTTTTTGTACTGACCTTTAAAGATGACTTTTCAAGGTGAAACTTTGCAGGAGGCTAAAACATTTGTTGATGTTCATCAACAAAATAATTCAATTCTTTTTTATTTTATCTACTATTTTCGTAGAATTTACTGTTCATAAGATTCATATGAGCTCGATCGGAATTAAATACACCGTGTACCTAGTAAAATTATTTTCAAAGTTCCGAAAGTGTTGGGATCAGGCGGCTAGGGGCGTACAGACTAGTAGGTGGTTAAACTAGTGGCACTAGGTAAGTTCCAAGCGGATAAACAAAGTGATCAGCGCGTACTTGCCGTGATCTTGATGCGATCGCATGATAAGTGCCGATGACAAGCAAGAGAAGAAGAACAGAACTACTCGTTTCCCTTGGCAGTTGCCGAGGCGGTTCCTCTAATCACTGGCAGCAGGATCTCACTGCTAGATATCATAATGCCTATGTCTCGATAGTTTACTTGGCGGCGAAACGGTCCTGTTTAGACTTTAGACCCAAATCTTGGGAATAATCTGCAGATCCAGGCTCCAACCTGTAGCACTGCAATCTGGTTAGGATGGCTGAATCTGATTAGGATGGCTGAACAAAACACCACGCGACGTTTCATTGCATATATTTTTTTTCGATCCATTCATTTTTAAATATGTTAGTATAAAAGATATTAAAAATAACAAAAATTACGTCTAGATTCGTAAACCGTCTTGTGACGTTTCATTGCATACCTGGTGCTCGATCCCGTGGATTCGCCGTGTAGTTGTTGTCTTATTGCAACACCGCTCACTTGTCTACCTACTCGCTCCCTTCCATAATATAAGATGTTTTTATAGTTTCGATGGCTTGTGCATTGTGCAGCCACGGTCACCGTATGGTCTTGTGAGAACGAAATACTGAGTATTCAGACGATCATCGTTTATACACTATATCTTTTCCCTGTCAGTCTGGTGTTAGATGAAACTACAAAGTATGAACTACTCCATGGCGTATCATTTGCAGCGACTCCTCCATCTTGCATGCATGATGATTCACGTTCCTAGCCCTTGAAGCCGTAGAGGAACACACAGCTCATTCATAAGATAGAGCACAATTCCCAAGTCCCAAACTTCCTGGAGATCCAAAGCAAGCAACAAGCTGGAACTTCTTAACTTAAGATATCACACAGTTCCCAAGTTCCCTTGTCAAAACTGTTGACATTGTAGGTAATGAAACGCATGTGCAGTTTCAGTAAAACATGGCCTACGAGATATGCTGGGTAGAGTACACATATTCTTCCCCGCAAGAAAAAAGAAAGAGTACACTAAAATGGCTTTAAGAGAGCACGGCTTTAGATTAACAAATTAATCAGCCAGTTAGAATTATAAAGATTGAAAGATTACTAAGAACAAAACAGAAAAACAAGAATTGTTCGTCGGAGTTGGAGGAGAGAAGCACCAGAGAAAAGAGGTTGCAACGGTTGGGGAAGGGGTATGTGAGACGGTAACCCTAAAGCACCCCCGCGTCGTAGATATTACAATCAAAGCGTTGGTTTACTGGTCGCACGCAAAAAAATTACGGATCAAGGACAATTTGGCGTTTCTACCATGGCTCGGAAAAACCGTTCGTCACCAAAAAGTGTGTAATACATACCAGCCAGCAATGGAATGGCACATCTACTCAACTTGCTCTTAGAGCATCTACAATTAGAGGCCTCAAACTTATCTCAAATGCCCGGACATTTTTTGCCATCCAACCGAAATGCGAAGCCGGTCCAAACACCTGAACCGACTGGCACCCCATGCCCATCCATATGTGGGGAGGGTATGGGAGCAACCCGACGCGCCACCATGTCGCCTTGCAGCCCACATGGCTCAGCCATATCCCCACAAATATCCCACCCATCAGGCGAACCTAGCCTCTTCGCACACTCTCTCACACTCTGCTTCTCGTTCGCTTCCGCTTCCACTTCCGATTTCGATTCCTAACTTCACTCCGCCCGCTCCGCTTCCATGGCATGCTATGGCAACGACTTCAGCAATGAGTCGTATCTGATGGACTAGAAAGCTCTCGTGAAGGAGGGGGGCGGGGGCGGCATCGATGCGACGATGCACCGAATGACGATGATGACATCACGCTCTGCATTGCCATCGAGCGGGAGCAAGGTCGACACCAGCATCAACAACTCCTCTGCACCTTTTGTCTCCCTGTACTAAAATGTCAAAGGAGGAAACCATACATGTTAGGTATCAACTATGAACCCAACACATGCATGTTCCATCTTTCAGATGTCGTTGATGCAGACCACAATCTACATCCGTTGCTGGACTACCTCCTGAGCTCTGCGTTGATGCTTTCGTAGACACTGTCGCAACGGCGGAGCTCGAGGACACAAGTCCACCACAAGAATGTCGCCGCCGCAACAATATCCCTGCTTGAACATGCTAATTCCCTAATACATCACCATCCATAGAGACAATCGCCTCATCGAGGAAGAAATCTGAAGCTTCTCTTAGCCTCATCGTCGCCATTGTCAAAGCCAAGACGTTGAACGACCCAAAAGCTAAGCTACGGAACCCTAACCTAAAGATCAAATTTGCTCATTACAATTGTAGATTCCTTTAAGCACGTAGCTTGCTATGTTGTCGGCTTGAGGGAGGGGCAACGGTAAGGCCGAGGCGATGGTCCGGTCAAAGTGTCAAAGGTCAGCTCCCCTCTATGCATGCCTACGCCGCGGCTGGTCAAGATACCCCCGTACCACTCAACGTATTTCCGCATGTACACGCTCTCTGCGTCACGCACGACACCATCGCCCAAGGCCAAACACATTCACGTGGAAGCTAGCGCGCTGACAAGTTTGGGTTGGGACATAAAACGGCCGGAACTGTGCCGCAAAGCAGAAAGCAAAACTCTCTCTTCACCTCCAAGTTGCTTCGCCGGCGTTACATGGGACATCGATCGATGGAGTTCTAGTTTTGACCGGACTCGTCGTCGAGTGGAGATCAAGGTTTTGACCGTATGAGTTTTCGGATACGGGCTACCTTGTTGGCTGTTGCAGTCGCCTGGCGTGAGAGGAGGCGACAAGGTGATGCTGCTACCATAAGTATGTTCCATTGACTATTATTACTGGCTGGTCTGGGAATGTCATACTTGATGAGTCCGTGAAATGGTTCGTCAAACCCTTTAAATCCTGATTTTCAATTTAGAATAGAAAATGAAACATTGATGCCGACGCCACAAAACAAAACAGACCTGTTGAAAGGGAAAATAAGCCATGAAAAAATGTAGATTTCCATTCCAAACATTAAATCACATAAACGTGATGGATTGGACTACTCGCCAAAAAGAAATTGATCGGACAACGAATGTGTCGTTCACCTATAACCCATGAGATAGTTGTATTATCCTTTAGATCCCTGCACCAAGTAACTATGATAGATCTAGCGAATCGTTAAAAAAACTATAACTGATCTAGCAATGGCAATGGGTGCCAATAAATAAGCCTAAACAATATCCTGCCAAGGTTTTTTTTATAATCATACAAAAGACCTTATAAACATAGAATTACCTTTTTTTTAGATTACATAGAATTACCTTCTCTTCAGAACTAATCTCGCTTATTTGTTCTCTTTCGCTGCTTGTTTCTTTATTAAAAGGGAATAGATGTGATAGCTATATTTCGCTAAATGCGATATCTATGTTCGGCTCACCTTAAGCGCTCGGCTTTGCAATTCCGTTAGTGCTTCAACTCAGCTTAGCGGTGTTGCAAAGATTCTACAAATCAGTACAGCCAGGTTTTAAAACCTTTCATGTAGTTTTGTTTATTTTACCTTTCGTTTTTATGTGATAGTTTTCTCATGTATATTTGTCTATTAGGCTTCATTGGGTTTCTTTCAATTTACATTGTTTTCTATTGATTGTTTTTTATTCATTTTATATATTAATTTACCTCTTTTTGAATACTTAAATATATGAACACTTTTATTTAAATAAAAACTGAGCATTTTTATTGTACAAGTCAGAAATTTTGTACATATTGAATATATTTTTAGTACATTTCGAACATTTTCTGAATATGCTAAATTATTTTAGATGCACATTCAACATTATTCGAACACATGTTGAACATTGTTTGAATACACGCTGAATATTTTATAAACACTCATTTTTTTTCATAAACATCTTGAAGATTTTATGAAACATTCAAACATTTTTTTAATCTAATAATTTCTTTCTAAATTTTATGAACATTTTTTAACGATAAAATTTTTGAAAAAATTATATGAATTTTGTATTCTATAAGTATCATAAATAATTTTGTGAATTTCATTTTTTTAGAGTACGATTGGACTCTATGTTCGCATATTTTTATAAATTATGCAAGCATATTATGCAATTGTATTAAAATTTCTAAGAATTTATAACAATGTCACATAAATACTTATAAAATATGTGAATATATTTAAACTCCACATACATATTTTAAATGCTATCTATATTTTTTAAATTTTCTGATGAAATCTTCTAAAACTTAAAGTAAATTATTATTTATATTCATATAATAATAATTTTTGGAATTAAACGAATTTCAAAATAAATCGAATAAAAGCAACGTTATTCTCGAGATGTGTGTGGTGGAAACCATGAGCGTGTGCTGACAGGCCGACAATGGGCCTCGAAAAGAGTGCTCAGCTGGATGGAAGCTTAACACACGAAAATACATACATATCACGGGTTAAATACACAATTCATCCAAACGGGTTTTTGCAAAGATTCTACAGACCGCTATAGACACGTTTTAAACCTTCTGTGTAATTTTTTTGTTGTTCATTTGGTTTTCATGAGATATTTCTATTGATTTTTCATGTGTGTTTGTCTATTACATCTCATTGGGTTTCTAATAATTTACTTCGTTATTTATTCATTTTTGAATTTTTCAAATTTATGTAGACTTTTATTGAAAAATGTGAATTATTTAATATAAAAGTTTGAAATTTTGTAAATACACATTGAATATATGTTTAGTACATCTTGCACATTTTTTGAATACGTGTTACAGCTTCTTAGATGCACGTTCAACATTATTCAGACACACGTTGAACTTTCTTTGAATACACGGTGAATATTTTGTAAACAATCATTAATTATTTTTCATAACTTGCATGAAGATTCTATGAAACATTCAAACATTTGTGCAATGTTATAACTCTTTTCTAAATGTTATGAACAAATTTTTTGAATGATACTATTTTACTACAGATGATATTAATATTGCTTATTCTATAAATAATTTCTATTAATTTCACGAACATATTTTTGAAATACCTGATTGTTTTTTAAAATATCACAAATAGTTTTGTGAATTGTATGATTTTTAGAGCCCGATTGGACTGTGTGTTCACATATTTTTCTCAATTATAAAAATGACATATTTGTACATTGTATAACCACGTAAATATTTATAAATTATGTGAATACTTTTTAATGTCAGATACGAATTTTGAATGATATCAATATTTTTTAAATGTTGTGATGGAATCTTCTAAAAGTTTAGGTAAATTATTTCTAATATATATCAATACATATATTCATAATATTTCTAAAGTAAAAAAATATAATAAAATAAATCACTTTGTTTGGAGGTACTCAAAATAAAACGAATGAAAGCAACGTTTTTCTCGAGATGTGTGGACGCCAGCCAGCCATGCGCGTGTGTGCACCGATGGGCTCAGCTGATGGAAGCTTAACACAAAATATAACACGGGTTTAAAAAAATGATGCTGCTGCCCAGGATCGAACTGGAGACCTTCAGTGTGTAAGACTGACGTGATAACCACTACACCACAGCAGCATTTTTGCTTATTTTGTAACCTACGAATATATATATCAAGGCACGCGACATACCAGCGAGATCATTGTTTGGTCAAATTGCTCAGGAGTTTATTTTGTGGGATTTTTATTTCTTAAGGAAGCCCAAGGCCATATATTAAATAAAATGAGGACTTATAATCTTTGACAATTATATAAAATTACAAATCTTGAAGAAAGCAACACCGTCATCCTTCTGCATTAATTCATCGATGCATCATAGCTCCTTGTCGCCTCTACAACACCTTCGTTCAAACAAGCTGGCATCGATGAGGATCAGAACCCAACCAAACAAAGGTGGGTACAAACCTCAAAGATTTCCGACAAAGCCATATCTGATTGATCTTCATCCCCTCTGTAGGACATCGCCGTCATCATAGGCAAAGTGTATTCATGCCAGACTGAATTCTCCATGACCCACAACATACTTCAACTTGTCGGTGCCACTCCGAGGAAGAACATCAACATGATAAAGTCGAGAAACCATCATTCACATTGTTACAGTTGCCCCAACTTCACGAACGACAAAGAACTTGAAGATCATATGAGGAATGTATTGCACACATAGGTCCAGGGTTCCCCAATATTCTTCCATCGCAGTCGTCGAAGATATGTTTGGGGAGTGTTTCATTTTCCATAAATCGGGGAATTGGTTGTTAGGTTTCATTGAGTGGGGGCGTGTCACAATTAAAATCTTTTTAGATACTATTTCTGGTTGTAGTAGACTTTTTTTCCGATAAAGAGCGCTTTATTACTTAATAGTGTTAAGTAGTACACCCGGCCTCTGCATAACTACGATGCACACAGCCATACAAAATCGAAACAAAAGAAAGTAAGTAAAAAAACAGTAAAATACAAGTACTATGTAGAATTGTTGATCGCTGTCGACGGAGGAGGTCCAATCCGTAGATTATGCTGCCATCCACGTTGGGAAAAAATATCCCTCACCGTGTCCTCCAACAGTATACATGCCTCCATAAATAGGTCGCGATACTCCACACGTTGTAGAGATGACCATGAACGGAGAATACTGGTACACCGGTAGATAACCTACAAAAAGGAAGTTGTCTTAGCATTAAAAATCTTATCATTTCTAGATAGCCACAGCGACCAAATGATGAATAGCGCCCCCACCCTAAGAAGAGTTCTAAACTTGTGATTAATCCCATGCAACCAGTTTCCAAAAATGTTGGCAACGCTGCATGGGGGATACAAGCCAAAAGCTACTTGGATGACTGACCAAATAGAACTAGCAAATTTACATTGGAAGAACAAATGCTTAATTGTTCCGTCATGATGACATAAAACGCATTGTGCACTGCCATGCCAATTCCTCTTGATAAGATTATCTTTAGTAAGAATCACTCCCCTACGAAGATACCATGCAAATATTTTTGTTTTTAATGGTATCTTCATACGCAGATCTTCTTATTATTATAGAGTGGTATCTCAGGTTGGAGTAAAGCTCTATACATAGAATCTACCGTGAATTTACCATTCTGTTGTAGATTCCATCGAAATTCATCGGGCCCTGGTGATAACTGAATTGTGAATAGGAGGTGTACCAATGTATTCCACGATTCTAGTCTAGTACCGATTAAATCTCTTCTGAACGTCACGTTGGGAGGGAAGGTTTCCATGACTTTGGCGATAGTCTCACCCTTCTGACGTACAATGGTGTATAAAGCGAGATATTGTTCTCGGGGAGTGGTATTACCCAACCACTTATCCTCCCATAATCTAATCTCTGATCCATCCTTAATAGCGAATGATCCAAAGCGGAAGAAATTTTTCTTTGTGGCCATCAATCCGGCCCAAAAGTGTGAGTCCCCAGGCTTCCAAAGTATTTGGGATACTGCCTTGGGACCAACATATTTCTTCCATAGAAGGATTTGCCATACACTTTCCTCTGACAAAAGCTTAAATAGCCATTTGCCTAAGAGAGATGAATTTTTTACCTCAAGATCATGGATTCCTAAGCCTCCTTGATCCTTGGGTCTGCAAACCACGCTCCATTTCGCTAGTCGATACTTCCTCTTCTCGTTATCTCCTTGCCAAAAGAATCTAGATCGGAGGTAGTCCAATCTATGTAAGATTCCTTTTGGAAGTTGGAAGAATGATATCATATATAGTATCATATTACTGAGTACTGAATTTATGAGAACCAATCTTCCACCAAGAGATAAGAGTTTTCCTTTCCAGCTACTTAATCTCTTGTGTAGCCTCTCCTCGACGTGTTTCCATTAAGCATTGGTGAGTCTCCGATAATGAATCGGTATGCCCTAATAGCTAATAGGGAACTGTCCTTGTCCACAACCAAAAAGTTATGCGTACAAGTGTGCGTCGTGCTGGGCCTCGCCAAAGCAATACAATTCGCTTTTATGGAAATTTATCTTCAAACCCAAAAGTTGCTCGAAAGCTGACAATATAGGTTTCAGATTTCTTGCCTTTTCTAAGTCATGTTCCATAAAGAGAATCGTATCGTCGGCATATTGAAGTATAGATAGTCCTCCATCAACAAGATGGTTAACTAGTCCCTCAATTTGGCCATCAACCTTTGCGCGCTCGATCATGATAGTCAACATATCTGCCACTATATTAAATAGCATGGGCGATAGAGGGTCACCTTGTCGCAATCCTTTTTTCGTCTGGAAGTAGTGGCCAATGTCATCATTGAATTTAATTACTACACTACCTCGAGAAACAAAATTATGGATTAAAGCGCGCCACTCTGCAGAAAAACCTTTCATTCTGAGAGTTTGCTGGAGAAAAGACCACTTGAATTTGTCATAGGCATCTTCAAAATCAATCTTAAGGATAACCCCATTCAGTTTTTTCCCGATGAAGTTCGTGCACGGTTTCATGCAAGATTACAACTCCATCAAGTATGTTTCTACCTTGCATAAAAGTCGTTTGTGTAGGACGTACTACATGCTTAGCCACCGAGTTCAAACGAATCGTCGCAACCTTCGTGAAAATTTTAATGCTAACATTAAGGAGGCAGATAGGTCTGTATTGTTGAATCCTTTCAGCCTCATTAATCTGAGGTGATAAAATTATTTCACCGAAGTTTAAACAAAACAATTCTAGTTGTCCAGCATGAAGCGATCCGAACAAATCTAGAAGATCCGATTTGATAACCTCCCAGAAGTTCTGGTAGAACTCAGCAGGAAAGCCGTCTGTCCCCGGAGCCTTGTTATGTTCCATTTGGAAAACCGCCTTCTTTACCTCCTCCTCAGTATATGGAGCGGTAAGGTGATTGTTTTCCTCCTCAGAGACCTGGGGAATATCCTCCGTTCGGGACTCATCCATCGAGAAGTTTCCTTCATCCGGTGCTCCGAACATATTTTTGTAATAACTGGTAATGTAGGATTTTAGTTGCTCCTGATCCTCAATCCTTCCATCATCCTGAACCAGGGAATGAATAAGTTTCTTCCGGTGTCTGCCATTGGCTATACCCTGGAAGTATCTCGTGTTCGAATCCCCTTTCAGGAGAAAACTAGACTTCGAGTGTTGGTACCATTTTATTTCCTCCTCTCTAAGAATCTTAGCTAGTTGCGCATTCGATTGACTCTTAGTCTCGATTTCTTGCGCTGTTAGCGGTCGATTTTCTGTGAAAGCTTCTAATTCGTCAATAATAGACGATAGTCGTAGTTTTTCTTGTTTGAGGATACCAACGGTGTGCCTAGCCCAACCACCAAGGAATTTACGTGTAGCACGTATTTTATTATTCCATTTATGGATTGGGGTGTGGCCAGCAACGGGTTGCTCCCATACCTCCTTCACCATATCGTGGAAGTCGTCACGGTGTAACCAGCCTAGTTCAAATTTGAACTTGCGCTTACACGGTGGGCGAGTTGTACCGGTGGTGAGGAGGATGGGTGCATGGTCTGATAGAGCCTCTATACGTGCTAGAGCTCTCACGGACACCATGGGGAATTTGTTTTCCCATTCGGTATCCATTAAGACACGATCTAGCTTTTCGTACGTCGGTTCCGGAAGACTGTTCGCCCAAGTAAATTGTCTTCCGACCATGGAGACCTCTCGCAAATCAAGGTTGTCAATTACAACGTTGAAAAGGAAAGGCAAATGGTTATCAAACCGGCCTCGACTCTTTTCGTGTTGGAATCTTAGAAGATTGAAATCCCCACCCATTAAGATAGGGTGAGGATTATCTTTCGCTAGATTCACCAGCTCACGTAGAAAATCAGATTTAAATTCATCCTGGGCAGCTCCATATACGGCCACGAGAGACCAGATGAAGTTGTCAGCCTTGTTACGGATATGGAATTTTATATGGTACTCGCCATCCTCACTAGCCAACACTTCCATATTCTCTGCTCTCACACCGATAAGAATGCCCCCAGAACGACCTCTTGGAGGACGAGAAATCCACGTGAAGTCTATCCCGCCAGATAGGTTGTAGTAGACTAGAAGCTCGACTTGTTTTGAAGAGTGAATTGCAGAAACCAAATATGCAGAAGGCATTGCAACTAGGGATTGAGCTACTAGAGAAGGTGATGAAAGAGATATTAAATTGGATGTGATGTTGAGCACAAGTATAGTGAACACTTGCAAGTGGATACTTTATGATTTTTTAAATATCAATATATTTGTAAGATATTGCAAAAATATGGTTTCGATTTAAAAATATTTAATTATATTACCTGGTCATCCTCGTGTGGGCTGAGTAAACCCCTTTCATCCTATTGTGGACCGTAAAAATGTTGGAAATATGCCCTAAAAGCAATAATAAAGTGTTTATTATATAATTCCATGTTCATAATTAATGTTTATATTTTAATGTTATAATTGCAATGATCGTGAATATGAGATTAAGAACAAAACTAATTTGCATGTGTGGAAATATAAACACCAAGAGTTTTAGGTCTAGCATCTAAGACCAGCTCATGTGTTGTTGTTGATTAGGTTTTCTTATTAATGGAATTGTCAATGTGACAACGAGGTCGAAAATAATTAGAACATATTATTAGAAAAACAATAATATTGAACAGACCTCAGTTAATAATATACTTCAAGATCACATTGTAACAATGTTATAAATCATACCATAATGTGTTATTATATACGAAAAATCTTAAACCATGGGAGAATCGAATTAGTTCATGCACGAAGACGTACTTTTATTCGTATCAAAAGTTACCCCTAATAGGGTGGTGATAATGGTAAGTTCCAGGTACATCAGAGTATGGCTAGCAACTGTAGCTCGAGACTGGGTTTTGCTCCTTCACAATGAAGAGATATTTACTTTGGGACAAACTCGATGTGACGTTATCCATTATAGTCTGGTCAAACACGGTGTGATTTATTCATGGGGATACTGCGATACAATAACGAGTAAGAACAAACTTGCATAGAGGAGAACAAGGATTTGTGATTAAGTGTTGACTCACATGGAATGCAAACTTTTCCCATCTAAGTTTATTATATATCATGAAGCAAAAGGAATGATGATTGAATAATAAAAGGTTCACTCAAAATTTATTTGTGTATGTGTGAGAGTCAATATGGGCTCGCGGGTCCCCAAATTGATTATTAACTATCGTCTATTGGTTGTTGTCCAATATCCGGAAAGTGTTTCGAGTCATGTCCGCATAATATTGAAAAAGAGATTAGTGAAAGGATATAAAAAAAGATCGGGCTAGCTCCGGAAGTTGTTCCAGGTGTTTAAGGATATGTCTAGAGCATTTGAGAATGGTCCCAGGTGGTTCCGGAGCATATGATAATGGTGATGGGGAAATCCTTGATCATTTGGAATGATTTTCGGATAGCCGTTGGGCGTCTCGGACAGGTATCGGTCATCGGATATCTTAGACTATAAATCAGATGGTCCTGGAACCTATCCAGATGGTTTCAGAACATCCAAAAATTGTCCTTAAAGGTTCTGAAAGTGTCTTGGAAAGTTCAGAAATGTTCGGAAAGCGTTCCAGAAGGTCTCGGAATGGTAAAAAATGATCCCGAAGGTTTCGAAAGGTCCTGAAATCCTTTGAAAGTTTCCTAGTGATACCATATGGTGGAACCCCCCTTACCTTGGGGGCACGGCGCCCCAAGTGGGGCTGGCCCGTCCTGGTTCGGCTGACCTAGGGAGAGGCTAGGCACCAATATATACGTTGCAAGGGGGGGCGCATGACACCAAAACTTTAGTCCTATGTGCCCCTTGCTGCCTCGTTTGTTCCTCCACATAAACTCTGATCTAGACCGCATTCTATTTGGTTCGGGCTGCTCCTCAAGGCGTGGGCATCCAGGGCGCAATGTGCAGCGTTGATAGTGCTTTCTCCATGTCTTCTTTCTTCTGTGTACCCAGATCCTGCAACCCACTTGCCGATCCTCAAGGTGCTTGAGGTGGGAGGCACGTTGATCCGATTGGTCCTGGAATAGAGGTTGTGCGGCGGAGGTTCCTAGCGTTGGTCGAGAAGCGGTATTGATGCCCTGTACGGATGTATGTCATCTCTCCGCCTTGTCGGCTGAAGTTTGAGCTTGGAGAGGTTTGTGTTGTGTTGTATTCCTCTATATATGTTCTTCTCGCATCTAGTGTGATGTCTCTTCGTTCTCTCATGCATAATATTGATGTATCTCTTCTATCTATCAATGCAATGAGACGCAAACTTCACTTATTTGCGGAAAAAAGTCAAAAGTTAATATTTTTTATATTTATTTTTGTGGGATCATGGATGTTATATTTCTTGGACGCTTGGAGCAAAGTAGCATTAAGTTCCCTTTTTCTTGTGAAGAACTAGCATTAAGTTGTCTTGTCCTTTTTATTACTTATAGATTAGGCTAAGCTTGAGTGTCTGAAGATATATTTTTACCGAGCTGCGAAAATTGACAGACTGGAAATACTTCTGCACAACTGTTATTTCATTAAACAACATGCTAGAATTTTACACGTATGATTAAAACATCTAACGTAAAGAGTATTTGTATGCTCTTCTACGGCCAGCAAGTCTTAAAGCAGACGTTGATTAGTCTCTCTGTCTAATCTGAATGTGGTAACCATCAGGAAATTCTAGCCCCGGAGTCCGAACTATCTTGCCTCCACCTAGTTGTATCCACCTGAAATGTTTTGAAACAAATGTTTTGAAACAAATAGTATCAAGAAAATGGAAGTTATATGAACAATCACAAAAATTTGAACTCCAAGTCGGGTCACTGGAAAACAATAGAGGCACCTATATTTGGTGACGAGAATGTGGAGGAAAATGGCCATTTGTAGCTTGCTGAAGTCCGCTCCAACACATGACCGGAGACCTCCTCCGAAAGCCATGAAGTGCCTTGACCCACGGTTTGCCTCTAGTTTATCCTGTGCATGTGGCGCCCTAGTTAAGCAAATTACCACAGTTGTCCTAAATGTAAGTGTACTACAATAATAACACCATGTATATCCATACATGGGGGTGGAGCATAAAGGTTCACAAACCTTAAACCTTGAAGGGTTAAAGGTGAGGGGGTCTGGGTAAATATCTGGATTCAGGTGCACCGCTAGAGGGCAGACCATCACTCCCCACCCAGCTGGAATTGTGTACCCTGTCGCCAATAATTGTCATTTGAGAGTTACTATTTCTTGTAATTTAGTAGGATTAGTGATTAAGATGTTAACATCGGGACACAATGTTTCGGTTTTGTACTATGAATGATTCACCTCTGAACTGTACATCTTTCAGTGTTTTTCTGAAAATGCCAGGCGCAATGTTGGC
This sequence comes from Bromus sterilis, assembly GCA_950022295.1. Classification (NCBI taxonomy): domain Eukaryota; kingdom Viridiplantae; phylum Streptophyta; class Magnoliopsida; order Poales; family Poaceae; genus Bromus; species Bromus sterilis. The sequence goes on from OX465596.1 coordinate 17,778,477, forward strand.
CAATCGGACCGTCTCGTTTATGACCTGCAAAGGATGATACAGGCGCTTCTAATCACCATGATCATCATAGCATAAATGTACGATGAAGGGACCAGTGCGCGCTCACACTGGTACGGATAAAGATCTGGAGCCAAACCTGAGATGTGAATGTCATGGATTTATACTCTTTCCAAGTAACTCTCTCGCAATCAGAGTCACCGCCTGACTCACGCTGGTTCAGAATCGTTTCATGCTCCACCTACATCCAAAGCCAAATCACAAAAAAATTAGAAGATTCTCTGCTCTGCGTGCACGTAAAGATCATCAGGGAAAGGACGTGTGTGCGCGGGAACGGAGAAACGCTGACCGTGAGCTCCTCCAGAACGCGAGGGTGGTCGGTGAGGAGCTTGGCGGCGAGGGTGATCGCCAGCGACGTCGTGTGGAAGCTCGCGAACAGGAGCAGAAACAGGAGGTCCAGCGCCATCCCCTCGGTCAGCACCGGCTTCTCCTTGGTGATCTCCTGGACCACGTAGTCCAGGAAGTCGCCGTGGCGACGTGATTCCCCTCCTCCGACCGCCTGCGCCGACCTCTTCCTCTCCTCCAGCACCTGCTGCAGCACCTCCATCGCGCTCATCCGTCCCTGAAAATGACCCAAAATTGATTAATGACCGTGGCGCATGCATGGCTGAACGGGGGCCTTCACAAACTTATTACTCACCTGCATGCATGCGTAGTAAGCTGTTCCTGGCAAGTAGAGCGGGAAGGAGATGAGCCCTCGAACAAAGTCCAAGAAGCTCTTCCGTAGAACCCTGGACCTCGACGGCTCCAGGCCGACCAGCTTGCTCGCAGAAAGTTCAAACACCATCTTGCATTACAATCAAACAACGTACGTAAGGCAGCAACAAAATCGGAATATCATGTAATTGGAAAACGACCAGGCCGGCTTACGGTGGAGACGGCATCTTTGAGCTCGACGGCGGGCAAGGTGGACCAGGTGCAGAGCGAGCTGGAGACGGCGCGCTGGACGTCGAGGAGGATGGACTCCTTGAGGCTCTCGGGGCCGAAGAATCTGAGCACCATGTTCTTGAGGTATTTGAACATGGCGCCCTGCTGCTCGCCGACGTTGTCGCGGCCGAGGATCTCCACGAACGAGTCCGGGTACCAGCTCTCGAACAGCTCCCCCTCCTGCTGGAACACCATGTGGTTCAGCTCCTCGTCCGCCGACACCACCACCGGGTGCCCCACCAGGCTCGTCTTGAAGATCGGACCGTACCTGCCATGCACACAAGAAATATCAAGCTGCCAAAAGAGAGGGGTCCATGGCTCGCCAAAGATGCGTACCTCGCGAGCCTGTGGCGGATGAAGGGAGGGATGTCGAAGGAGGAGTCGGGGGAGAAGAACTGGAACGTCTCGCCGACGAGCGGGAGGCCCATGGAGCCCGGCGGGAGCCGGCCGTTGCACCGAGGGTTCCTCCACCTGTGCACAACGTAGAGCAGCAGCAGGAGCAGCAGCAGCGCTGCGGCGGCCGAGAGCCCCGTGGAGGCGTCCATCATCTTCTAGGTTGGGAGCGCGCGTGCTAACGACGATCTAAATACATGGACGTAGCTGTAGCTTCTGCATGTCTCGTGTGATCGATCGGGTAACGGACAGAGCACTAGCTAGCTTAGCGAGCACGGTCAATGGGTATGTAAACCGCAGCGTGCGCGATTTCAGGTTATCCATCAAACGTAAAGGTTGTGAGGAGAACAGTGGTTGCTCAACTCGTTGCAGTTGGTGGCAATGCATGCTCCATTGTTCGTTCGGTGGTCGCTCTGAATTACAGTATGAGGGCTGGCAAACATTACAGTTATGCTTTGTTTATAATTTTTCCTTTTCACTAAAAATCTCCAAAAATACCTATTTCAGAACATGTATAAATCAGTTCAATGATAAGAAAAAACCTATGTGCTGCAATAACAAATTAGCATTTATACCTTTTTTTACTAGATTCCAAAGAAAGGTTTAAATATTTTTAATTTTTATAAGTTTGGTTTAATAATTTGAACATTCAAGTGCTGCAAAATAATATTCGCATTTATCAAAATAATTGTTCATGTATATCATAAGGAATGTTCTTGCGTGCGAAATAAAATTCTCTTATCTTAAAAGAAGTTTTTTTTTCATATAAATTCCAAAAATATGTGTTGTGCATAGAAAATATCCGTGCATTTACCTACAAATTAGAACAGAAATTATTTACAATAAAACATTATACATGAAAAAATAGAAAGGGAAAGGATGAAATTAAATCACCAAAAAATATATCATAGCAAAATAAATTTAAGATAAAAACATACAAAAATTAGAAAATAAATAAAATTTAATGAATAAAGAAAGATAAATAGAAAGACAAGATAAATTCCTCATTGGTTCTCCGCCTAAAGCGAAGAATAGGTGGGCTGGCCCATCTTATGTTTTATTTCCTTTATTTATTTCTTCGTTTGTCTTTGTTTTATTTTTCACTTTCTCTCATGCATTTATCATATGAACATATATTCATACATGCATCAAATATTCTTAAATATAATGATTTTTGTTTTGAAAAAAATAACTATTTTGTATGCAAAAATGTTTTGAACAAATATGACATGAACTTATAAAGGTTCCTGCCCAACATATTTGCAAGAGGTGGAAAGGTTGGTCCAAATTTATTGTTGCATTTCAAATGTATGAGAATTTATATTGAGACACATGGGGTTTTTTCCCCATTTTATGCGATTCATATTTTTTTTCAAAATAATTTTAACAATGTTTTTATACTAAAACGTGTTCATTAAAAAAAAATTCCAGATGCATAAATTATACTCCCTCCGTTCCATATTAGATGACCCTCAAATAGATGTATCTAGCACTAAAATATGTCTAGATGCATCTATTTGTGAGTCATCTAATATGGAACGGAGGGAGTATGAGTTAATGGATTGTGCAAGTGGTCATCCCATATAATGACTCTTGAGTTTCTTGGCCTAGTACTCATTTGTAGTTGGGTCCTCTTGGGTTGACTCGTACACCCTTTCTCTTCGTCGTTTTATTTTTTCTCTCACACGCACACTTATCTCTTCTCTCAAGCAACCAAATTAGGTGATTCTTGCAAACCGGACATAGGCGACATGTCGCGCTCCACCGCCTCACCAATTCCCCCCCCCCTTCCCTCATGCATGTAGTTTTTGAAGGAGTGGTCAACAAGAGATCGAGGGCCCTCCCCCCTCTTTCCACATGCCTTCTAAATTAGCACGGTTTTATGGACATTGCATCCCTTCTCCTCATGTTCCGTCATTGTGGGCATTGTGTTAGAGCTACGAGCCACACACCATTGCCATCAAAGACATGCGATGATGCGATCTACCATGGATATTGTTTTAAGGGGTTTGGATGTTGCGAGACCATCATGCTATAACTTTGAGAGAAACCTTAAAAGTGTGGTTGTTATCTAGCATAACTAACGTTTAGAATCAAGAGATTTCGGTCACTGAAGTGAGAAGTTGACAAGGAACGACACCTAGTGTCCCATCTAGGTTACTTCCGGCAATCTAACTATATTTGTGGCGATAGCCCGCCCGGCTTTAATATTCTTTTTAAACGGCAGTATCACAATACTTCATCCTCCCTTTAAATGACAGTTGAATGTTGGAGCAAAAAGACGCATTCAAGTTGATCTATTACAACCAGAATAAATTGATAGTATTTTCTAGGACTAGAACTATGGATTTTTAATCCATCGGTGAGACTTGTTCTTCTCTTCCCGAGTCTTCTCTTTATAGCGAGTTTTGATCTGTCGATTTGCATGTCCTAAACATAGAGAAATGAATTACATGTGAAAGACAAGTATTTCATTCCCCTTCCTAATCATTGAAATTCGCTTTTGAAATTTAACAAATTGTGTTAGAATCAAGCGTTTTTGTTCAGTTGCAACACAGACACAATACAATGTAAGAATGAGATCCAACTCAAAGTGAAGGAAAGTGGCCTAGACCAAACATTTGATGGAAGGATTTTGAACATGGATTGGTATAGAGTGGAAGGTTGAGTTCACTGTTTGATATTTTCTAATCAAGGGCACTCACACTAGACTGTTTCTCCTTCCAATTTCGATTGCCAAGGTAATTATTCAATGTTCTCGTATTTATAGATCGGTAGAATGGATGATTCACATCTGTTCTGCGACAGTCAGGATAGCCGGGTGAACATATGAACTTGTTCATATAGGTCACAAGTTTTCCCCAACCTTACAAACAACAAACAATTACATTGCATATGTTTATATTGAGCAATGCCCTTGCATTTCACTACTCTCTGCTCAACACTATGGGTGTGTTTGGTAACCTGCTTAGCTTCAATCAAGCGCGTTGGATGCTTGTTTGGCCTGTTTAGTAGAATATGTTGCATCTAAATCTCGGTCCACGCAAACATAAAAGCACCTTTAGGCCGTGCTAAGGAGGAACACTCGAATAGATTGTTCTTCCAAAGCCAGATCCGAGCGATGCAACTCGAGACACATGGGCATCAAAGGGTGCACGTGAGATCACAACTCAAGATGATGTGTTGTTTCCCAAAGCGCTGTCATAAATACCCTCTCTCATCGCTAACTTTCCCCTCTCCCCACTCTCACACCAGCGACGACCATAAGATCTAAACGGCTAGCAGCAAAGGCGAGCATGGAAAGAGATTTGGAGGGTGAGCATCATTGTTGATCACTAGCTTCATCACCTTACCGACAAGCGCTCGCCAATGACGGTAAATCCTCTATCCACAATGGAATCGATTTATACCATACCGACACTTGATTTACACGTCGATTTATACCTAGGAAGTCATGTATGCACCTTAGAAAGTTTCTGCACTCTACATCTTAGGAAGTAATCTCTGCACCTTAAAACTTGCCATCATTGTTTATTGTTTAAATGCCTATCCGTTATGACTTCCGATTATTGGTTCATGGTATGCCTATTTATTTATGTTACACAGATTACCTCATCACTCCGATAAAAGGTTACCATACCATATGTGTCACATCTAAACAAACACCACAACGACTTGTATCTTCTTAGAACATGTCAAACCAAACATCGTGCATCCATTTGTTTGCTAGGGAGTATTCATGCTACCAAACTATGTCCACAACGTGGTTTTTATCATGTATCCACTCGATCAAGCCCAGATAAACCACATATACTAGGAGGTAAAACGATGTAGCCTATCAAACACACCCTATGGCTAGCTTTCTAAGAGCATCTACAGTCAAAGTATCCAAATCCGAACCATAAATGTCCGCCGAAGCGATCGATCACGTCCATGGACAACATTGTTCCGATCCTCAAACATCTCTATTTGCAATCACAAACCCTATTTTTATATCCTCAAATACATGCACATCAATCATCACACGTAAAGAACAAATACTAAACACAAATATAAATTATTTGTACATAAGATACATGGTTCAAACATAAAATTATTCATAGTACATAATCATAAAAACAAAATTTAGTTTCCATACAGATCATAAAACGAGGATGTTATCAATGACCTACAAATGGTCACACACAAAATAGCTAAAATAATCATTTTATTGAACATATAGAGCATGAGTTGTATGTTCGAAGAAGTTACACCTAACGAAACGGTGAAGGGTGGTTGCGAACTTGTCTGATGTTGACACGTGTGATGGCATTGCAGAATGGGTCTTCTGGCAGAGAAACATGAGGATGTATTCACCGAATTTCTCACCCTATATATATATATATCCTGTAAATCGCGGATACAGATCACGAAAAATGCATTTCAAGGATCGATTTAAGCTACGTTAGAACAATACGATAAAACCGATTATTCCTTTTTATATTCACATATTCCTTCTTCCCCGTGTCCAGCCGCCCAACCCCAACCCGACGACCCCACGCTGGTGTCCAACGGCTGCCCAACCCCGACCGAGACACCGCCGCCAACTAGCAACACCACCCCGCTTCCTGCAGGAGCAAGCAGCTAGCATCACAACGCGAGCTAGCTAGCATCCACAGGAGCAAGCTAGCTACTCCTAGCAGCTTTGCCCTGCCGCTCTCCTACACGGCCACGTCCCGAGCGTGGCGAGTACGAATTTTCCAACGATAGTGTAGGATTTCGCCGAAGACGCGAGAAATCGATGGTTGGATCTCTGGTACGAACGGCGTCGCGGGGAAAAGAGCGGAGAATGCTGACCAATTTGTGGCCTGTCTGTAAAACGTTTACATATCCCGCGAATTTATTCAGAATCTGTTCTAGACAAAATAATAATAATTTTTAACTGGCTGAGTGCGTCTGCCTTTTGAGCATTTTACAGATGTAATTGGTATTTTTTTTTGATATTAATATATTTTATTTTTCTAAAATAATAATAATCTTAAACAGTGAACTCACTAAAAAATTACAGGTTTTGTGTTTTTAAGGGTTTTGGTAGAAATGCCCGCGTGGCCGAGGCATCGCCGCTTGATACGACACCACGGTGCCCCACCCGACTCTTGCCCGCCGCGTGCGTGGAGGCGCGGCTCGTTGGTTCCACAAAATTTCCCCATCTGATAGTCGCAGTGGCACGCCACCTAGAAAGTGCTTTGCTCGGCTGCTCCTCCCTCTCACCGCACCGGAGCTTCCTTCCGTATGGACACCAGCAGGAGCAGAGAATTTCCCTCTTCCGTAGCACACCGCAGCACGTGCACCCGGACGGCGTCGATCCAGATCCTCCCGGAACAGGCCAACGCTCGGAATCTCCTGCGGTCCATCCATGGCCATGGCCCTGCCTTTGCTTGGTCAGACAGCACCGCACCACAGCTGGAAGATATCCCAAACAAGCTCAGCTCCTTTTCGTCCCGCTCGCTTCATACAACGGTTTTCTCCTACAGGACGAGACCCCAGTGAGCTCTACAACGCAGTGCACTATCTAGTGTACGTCCTACTCTTGCAGGAGAATAATTGCTCGTTCATTATAGTAGAAAAACGACGTGTCATGTCAGTGACAAAGATTCTTAACCACTCCACTGCCGACATCCTACTACTCACATGCAGATCCTGATCTTGGGGAGGCACGGGCAGGCTCTATCACGCAGTGTTTAGGTGACCTTAACAGACACTTTAGCTAGTCTGTTACGTTCAAAAAAAAAGCTAGTCTGCCAACCCAAGAGGATGTTTAGCAAGAAGAATCTCAGAATGGAGGGGCCTCCAGTTGTGTCCAAAAGTCTCTCTATCAATTCAATTCAATGCATGCCGCCCGAGAATTCGCCACCAGATAGTGCTTGCTCTCTTGTTTTTTAGCTCCTCCTTTCAGGGACCAGTCCGTTCCGTGGCCGTTTCTTTGCCTCCTTCGTATGCTAGCTAGCCAGTGGAGGTGGACTCGTCAAATCGCCATTATTTTGTTTGGCAGATCCACCTTCCTTCCTCTCCTCCCTAAAGTCCAGTACAGCATTATTATTGACTACACACTTAAAAAAAAACATTTGTTCAGGGAACTTATATGTTTCTTCGTTCTGGTTTCGGCAGAAAACTTGCAGCAAAATAATATGGACAAGAACAGTACGGCGTGAAGACGACAGATTTGTGCTATGTATCAGCGCCCATATCGCTTTTCGGACGCTCCATTGGCTGACAGTTTCCTGGCAGATTTTTGGCAAATTTTGCCACGTTTGTCTGCATCTTCTGCTGTCGCCACCGACCCTGACGCCTCCACCAAAAATAACAAGGAGACGTTGCCCCTGAAAATGATATATAAACTCTTAATTTAGATTAGTACACGCCTCCTCGATTGTTAATTCAGCTTGATGAGGTTTATGTTGGGGGAAAAAGAAGATTGACCAGTAACCTGAATGTTGCAGCCTGGGCTACTGTTGTGTTAAGACTCTTAGGTGTGGTACACCGAACTTACAACCACACGGAATGATGGAAGGTCAGAGGCAAAGGTCAAATTCAGAGCGACAGTCTCATTTAGTCCAAGACCCAAAACGTTGTGCATGCATTCAGCACAGCGGCAGGCGTTTCATGACGATTTTATGTGCCGTTACAAGTTAGGTTACGCCGGTTTCACCTTCATGGTCAAACCAGTAACACAACCGAATTACCAAAGTAAAGCACTTTTATTAATTTTCTGGGTCTGACTCAGTAAAGGACAGGGCAGCCAAGGGCAACTTACAACGAACTCTTTGTACAGGAAGAACAAGAATGAAATCTCTATCTACCCATTTCGGCTGTCCTTCCATGTCAAAATCTCTGCAGGTATACGCCCTCTGTCACACCCCCATTGACACATTGGGCAGGAGATCTCATTTATCTGAACTATATATCAAAGAATACCCAAAACAAGATAAAACTTCAAAATCACAGGGCAAAACGGTGAGAGGAAGGGACCCAAGACTGTGAATTTTCACATTTCTCATGCTTTTTACTTGACGCTATTGCTATTGTTTCTCGTCGCCGAGTGTCCAGTATGTCTTGACAACGAGGAGGAGCTTCTCCCGGACGAGCGGACCATCTTCGTGGTCCACGATCTGGCTATTCCATCTCATCCCGTCCGCGATGCTCTTCACCTTCACCAGCAGGTCCACGTCGTCTCTGATGATCACCGTGCCCTCCGGCCTCAGGATCCTGTCCATTTCAAGCAGGATGGCGTCCATCTCACACCTTGCAAACCACAAGTTGCAAATTATCAGATTTTAGCTAAGGTGAAAACAAACAATCCTGGATTCAACACTGCTGGAAGTTGTGTTTACCTGCCCTGGTACAGAGTGAAAACTGAATCGGCATGAATGAGGTCGTAGGTCCGGGGATAGGTGGACATGCCCTCGCACCTGCAGTGATACAGAAAGAGGTTACACACTCCAAGAAATTCATGATCCTTATCAAGAGGAGCCATGTTTGTGGTACTAGAAGAACTCACCAGTCCTGGTAGTTTCCAATGAGGCCACGCTCGTATATCACCCCAAGAGTCGTTGAATTTCCAAGGGTTGGGACCATGTTCATGACCCACATAGGGTCACCCGCAACCGCCAATGCCGCAGCGAAGCCGCCGAAGCGGGCATTCATGTCGAGCAAGTTGCGGTACCGGCCCTTCTGCCCAAACTGGCTGATCACGGACTTGTAGTGCCCAACCCTCTTCTTCCATAACTTGGTGTCTTCCTCAAACATTTCAGCAGTGACACCCTCAATACTACCACTGGCAATTCTCGGCGGCACGGCGATGAGCCTCTGCGGCCACTTCTCTAGCCCGCCGCCGGCAACCTCCTTGATGTCACTGACCTCCGGGAGCGGAGTTATACAAGCCTCCATCTTGTCGTACCTAGTACAGACATGAATCATAACCACCATGAGTTGGACTTCAAAATGGATAATGTGGCATGGCACTGGCAGTGTAAGTTGGTACAGTATTAAGTAGGAGTAGTAACAATTACCAGGCAGCATCTGGGTTTTGATTCGAGCAGAACAGAGGGGACTTGATGACTTTGCGGGTGGCCTTGCAGTGGATGTGGTTGGTTGGTTTCTGCCAGATGGCAATGTCGCCAACCTCCTTGATCTTCTTCCAGCAGAGGCTCTTAGCGACAGACTCGATGCCTTGCTGCTCCTCGTTCAGGTCCTCCTTGGTCCTCTGCCACCCCTTAAAGTGCTTCTTCCAGTTGATCGGTGGCCCGGACAGGATCCAGTAGCCCCCGGGACGGAGAATGCGATCCACCTCGATCAGGTACAGGCCATCTGCTCATTGTCCATGCGCACATCATCAATTCAACAGAAAATGCTCACAACGCATAAGGGTTTTGAGGCGCGATCGATCAGGATGGTGGTGCGTACCGTAGGCCTTCCAGGGGATGAGGCAGCGGGAGCAGTGCGCCATGTCGAAGGCGCGCGCTGGATAGGGGAGCCTGTTGGAGGCGAAGACGCCGATCATCGCCGGCACTCCGCGCTCCAGCGCGAACTGCACCTGCGCCTCGTGCGAGTCCCGCGGCGCGAACGACATTGCCAGGATGTTCCGCGACAGCAGGTACGCTCCCCAGCTCGCCACCTGAAAGCACAATGCACAACATTCAGTAAGTAATAAATCTTATTTCGGCATTCCCGAGATCTCCGTGCCCTGTTCTTAAACCTCAATTAACCCCTATGAATCTAGACGGATTTCTAGTACCGTAAATTGCTTCATTTTGGCATGTGATTCCTAATTTCCTATCGTGAGAGTGAAGGTAAAAGCGATTGCGTATGGAAAGGAAATACTACTAGTGTTATTTTTAGATAATAATGGTAATGTAATTTACCCCGCAGCCGGTGTCGAGGGCGGTGCGGATGGATCCGTCGTGGAGGGGGATGAGGTTGGCGATGTCGTCGATGTAGGCGCCGGCGCCGTGGGGGAACATGGTGCCGCCGCCGGGGAAGCGGAACTTGTCGCCGTCGACGCGGATCCAGTTCTGCACCGCCTTCTCGACGGCGAGCTCCTTGTGCGGCACGTTGGCGAACCAGGCGACGTCGCGGCTGGCGGGCCACGGGAACGGGTTGCGGTACCCCTTGGGCGCCGGCACGAGGCACCGCAGCCGCTCGCCGTCCGCCGGGCAGTGGCGCTCCCGGTACATCAGCCGGTCCCGCGGGAAGCGCAGCGACCGCTCCACGTCCTCGCAGGGGGTGTGCTCCGAGTACTTGGCCGGGCAGGCCTCGTACGCGCGCTGCGTCGGCGTGGCGGAGTTGACCTCCGCCGCGTCCGCCGCGTGGTGCGCCTGGAAGTCGAGGGCGGAGGGGGTCGGGGAGACGCAGGTTACGGAGGCGGTGGCGGCGGCGATGGAGACGGAGGGGGAGTAGGCGGGGGAGGGGGTGAAGCCGCCGTGGTGCCAGACGCCGACGAGGTAGGAGACGGAGCAGAGCAGCGCGACGGCCGCGAGCTGGGACAGCGTCGGGCGGCGCGCGGCCGACGAGTTGTGCGGCTTCGCGCCCACCGCCATGGCCGCCCTCTCCTCCTACGCCGCCGATGGGGCTGGGGGTGGAGTGGAGTGGGCGTTTCGCTTTCTGCTGCACCGCGTGGGGCGTAAAAGTTCAGGCGTCGGGTTGGATTGGATTAGTAGTAGGTGGCGGTGGAGGTGGGGGGAGGGGAGGCGCGTCGGAATTTTGGCAGGGGAGAGGGAGAGCGGCGCCCCGGGGGGGGGGGGGGGGGGGGTTAAATTTAGAGGGCAGGCGGAGGGAGGAAATCCTTGGCGGTCGTCGTTTGGAGTTTTGCAACTGGGCATTAAAGGCGTCACACGGTATATGACCCGGCGTATCTGCGGCGGCGTACTGCTGTTTCCGCGGGGCATTGACTCACCGGAGTAAATGTTTTCGGTCATGCTCTCGGTATACCCCAGCTTGCTTGCTTGCTTGGCGTCATTCAGAAAATTGCGCAAAGGGGGTGGTACTGTACTACAGCGGTGTACTGCTGTACAGCGAAGGAACGCTCTTCGGTGGACCGCAGCGAGGTTCACACGGGGCACAGCCGTCGCAGATCTTCTAAATCACCGAGGGAGCTGCTTAGGAGGGGGTGAATAATTGAATATTTATTTGATTCTAATTTTATCATTTCCTTCGACTATGAATGTAAATCATTTTTTTATTTTTTATTGAATTTCTCTCATCTCTCTCTAGGGATAAAAGCCATGTAAGTCAACTGAGCCTCTGTTCATCAATTATAAATTGGTCATATCCCTTGATTATGTATGTAAACTATTATTATTTTTATTAAATTTCTCTCATCTCTTATTTTCATTAAATTGGATGCGCATCAAACAAACATCATCAACATGTGTCTTTTCCGGAAAAAAAATGAATGTGAATTTTAGGATGCTTCGTACACCCATGATATGATGAATTTGTCGTAATGTTACAATCGAGATATTGTTATGGACCAATGAAAAAAATAGTGCGCTACAAAATATAATGAGGCCCTTCTCCAAATGCTACACAAGTTATAGCGCGCTAACAGTGTGCTACATTTCAAAATAGTGTTTCTAAAAAAATGATAAATATATTCAGAAATAAAGTATTTTAACAACTTTTTTTTGGGAGCAGTACATGCATCAGGGCCAAATCCAAGGCAATTTATCCCTGTTCTTAGCCAAATTCAAGAGCAACATTACTATTTATATTCATAAAAATATTTTATATCTGTTTTTATTCATAAGCAAGTAAACTTCATATTCAGAGAAGTACTTCATATTTTAAACATCAACCATAACCAGCAAGTAGATTTTTACTTGCTTCCACTCTAAATTTATATTTAAAAAATACTCTATATTTGAGTGGAAGAACAAATTTTAAACTGGTCAAACACAACGCCACATCTCAACATCAACATCGAAGAAAACGACAGCTAAAGGGAACAAAAAGCAGACCAAGGGGACCCTTTTCATCCATTATTATTCATGGTAACCAAGTACAACATCGATCAAATGTCATTATTCCAATCAGTTCAACCTGATCAAGTGCATGCTTCTTCCCAAATAAAGGATTATGGTCATTGTCTTGTAAAAAAGGGACTGAGAGGGGTGTGGCCGAGGGTAGTTTTGGGCTTTCTAGGATGTGGCCTGGCTTCCCTATTATTTAAAAAAATCATCATATGTATGCTATAACGCTACAAGTTGCAACATTATAGCGTCGTGTAGCGCGCTAATAGCGTAAATAGCGCTAAAACGGTGAAGTTTGCTAAAATGTAGCGTTGCCTTTCCTAATATGCTACAACATCGTTATAGCGCGCTATTTTTATAGTTGGTTATAGTACACAATTAGGTTGTTCATAGTGGGAGTAACTTAGCTACTAACATAACATACCTTGATGCAAATTTACTTATGCGGCAAATTTAATGAGGAAAGAGATGGTTGTGATAACATAATATGATAATACCATAACATAACGCTCTCCGAAGCAAGATGAGTCTACGTCTAAATAAATGAGGATTTGGATGATAGCACACATATGTACTATCCAATATAGAGGTAGTATAATAGCACATGTTACTAATCTAAAACCGTAAACTATGCAAAACAAAGCAAAACATCATAAGAGATGCATCAGCCGTCGGAGAGCCAACAATGTGAACCTCCATCCGGGACCATCGTCCTAGCATCCATGTTAGAGACACCACCAATCGACATATATATCATGATGCCCATAATATGGTAGGAGGATCAAAAGGCGACACCTTTCACTCCTAGCCTAACATCAGCCACTGAGTCTTGGTCGGTGCCTTCACGGTAGGGGGCATCCACGCCTACGTCTTCATCCAGTCCAATGGACTGAGAGATAGACAACTCGGTGAGGTCATGACTGCCAACGGCTATCGACGAACACACTCACACGACACCATGCCCATGGTATACGGTGCCGATCTGTAAGAAAAAGTACCAAAATCATGGCTATCACCAATGACCATCGTACCCACAAGGTCGTCCTGCGTCGACCACTAAGACGAGAAAAGTGAGGGGAGGGGGTGCTTCCAACAACGTAGGCTAGGCTTTGCTCGGCGGTGCCCCGCGACGGTGACAAGGAGGAGAACCGAGAGTGGTCGCGGTGCTAGGATTTTCCCCGATCGCTCGCGCGAGCAACGTGGCGGAGGGAGAGGAAAAGAGGTCGTTCCCGATGAAGCACCGCATTCTCCTTCGATTACCATGCTAGTCGGCCCAATTGTGAATATTGTATCTTAAGGGCATCTCCAACACGGACCCTCAAACCTCCTGCATCTGTATTTACTGAGTTGTCCGGAGTAATTTACCATCCAACGCGGTCATGTATCCGACCGCGGGCTGGTCCTTCTGTCCGTTTTACCACAATTCTGATCAAACCTAGGGGGACTTTGCGGAAGTTAGGACATCAAACACGTCCCGTCCCAACAACCTGACCTCACATAAATACCTTTTGTGCCAAAATCCATCCCCATGCGCGACGCGGACGACACACATTCATGGAAGTCGCTGACATTGGATGCCAGACGATCGTGTGACCAGAGGTCATTTCAGTCGGTATTGATGCACAACTAGTTCTGATGTCCGTTTTACCACAATTTTGATCAAACCTAGGGGGACTTTGCGGAAGTCAGGACATCAAACACGTCCCGTCCCAACAACCCGACCTCACATAAATACCTTCTGTGCCAAAATCCATCCCCATGCGCGAAGCGGCCGACACACATTCATGGAAGTCGCTGACATTGGATGCCAGCCGATCATGTGAGCAAAGGTCATTTCAGCCGGTATTGATGCACAGCTAGTTATGATGTGACCGTTCATTGGAGGGATGTATAACTCGTCCGCCGAGAGCCCCGTTCTCCGCACCTGTTCAATGCCGAAGAGACGCCACGGGACGGCTAACCACCCTTCGCACTTCCATTATTAACCACTCCAGCACCCTGCATTCACACCAGCTCCTCTGCTTTTCCATCCAACGCTGATTATTTAAATGGACCCTCGCAGGACCATAAAACACACACACATAACCGTTCCCTTTCTTCTTCCTCCACCTTCGTCATGACTCCGAATTCTAGGGCTTGTTTGATTCATAGGGTAGGAAAATCATAGGAACAGGAAAAGCATAGCATTGCAATGACATGCCCACTCCAATTCTATAGGATTTTGCTTGCATCAAAGTTTGTTTGATTTCATCAAAGGAATTATAGAAAGAGGTTGGAGTGAATGTTTGAATTTCTATAAGAAGTAGTAAAAAAATCCTATAGGAAAAATTCCTATAGGAACAATTGTTATGAATCAAATGAGTAACGTAGGAAAAAAAATTATAAGATAAAATTCTACAAAAATCATATAAAATTCCTATGAATCAAACAAGACCCTAATCTTTAATCTTTTGTGGGATAGATGTCCGTTGACAGGCGATCGTAGTAAGATCCATGCTGTAATTACTCGGACAGCACATCTCTTCACGGAAGAAATATACACCGGCTTGTATCCTATGTAGACCATCAATTCTAGCCTCCCAACCATGACGGGCGTCGAAGGTACGCGCCCCAACGCCACGCTATTCCTAAATCCCAAGCTTTGTGTGCGAATAAAGCAAGCTAAACTAATCCCCCGTCAAACGGAGTAGTACGTATCCAAAATGCAAAGTAAACAATTCCTCGGATAGTCCAACTTGCGCAGGTGAAACGCCGACAATCAGGACGTAGTCCGAATAGTCAGGCACGCCCAACGAAGATTGACACCGTGACAAGTGAACTGTACTGTACACACATGAGTGCACCGATCTAATAACGGGGTCCTAATAATTGGTTAAAGTAGTAAGTACGTAGTGCTCTGCTGATGCGTAATCCGAGTGTTAGGGGCACATGGCCGGTCTGCGTCTGCGACACCCACGGGCCGAAATCAGTACTGTACTCTTCTGCTGCTCCGGTCTTATTTGGATCGCAGGATTTTCTTTACGCTGCAGACTTGAGACTTGAGAGTGAGTGCGTACTGGGAGGCTGGGACAGACACGAGAAGGGCAAAAACTCACCGAACTGCCACGCTACCTTTCCATCCGAGAAAGAATGACTGGGAGGGCAGCGAGGCACGTGCACGTGCTGGTACTAGCTCGCTTTTCGTGGAGCCCCGGAAACAGAGTAGGAATCCCGGTTTTGGTCCGTAGCGGAGCTCAGCTTTCGTGCTGTCTGCTCGTGCTTTTGTGGAAAGTGGTACTGTACTGTATTCTCGTTGTTTTTTGAAACGGAGGCAAAAGCTTTGCCTCGTCTACAAATTAAGAAGGGAATAGAGTTTGATACAGACCGAAACAAAACACCATATGGCAATTACTCCCTATTAATAATACACCTTAATTTCTTGGCTCCAGCCGTCGCCCATAGTTTTGCTTCCCCGACCAAAAAATGAAGAAGGATCGGAGGTGGTGAGGAATTTTGACGGAAGACCCTAGCATTTCTTTCGTTCCAAATCGTCCAAGACACAAGCATGATGAGAGATGCCATGGCCTTCCTCTGAAAGGGTGTCGCGTCAATAATGTTCCTCCACCAAGATTGGATGTCTATTTGAGCGCTCCACTCCGCAATGTGGATTCCTTCAATGCCAAAACGTTGGATGACCAATTTCCATAGCCTAATGGTGAAGCGGCACTCGTAGAAAAGATGAGCGCCACATTCCTGGACCCTCTTGCAGAAGGGGCATAAACCGCAGTTTGGCCACCCACGCCTGGCCAAACGATCCGCAGTCCAAATCCTATCCTGAAGCGCCAACCAAACAAAAAACTTGACCTTCAGCGAGGCCCAAGCCTCCCAAATCATCTTCCGGAAGGGTGAGGAGACCATGCCTATAAATTGAGCCTTGTACGCGGAAGCCGCCTAGTAGTGCCCATCACCGGTGTGCTTCCAAGTAATCTCATCCTCCACAAGCTCGCCAAGGTGGAAGTCGCGCAAAAGCCGCCAGAGATGGAGGAATTGTTCAATATGTGACGCGGTGATGGTGGTCGGAGGGAAGATCCTCAGAATCCAAGCGTCGTCCTTGAGGGCCTGCTTGACGTTCCAATTCTTCCTCATAGAGGCCACGTAGATGAGAGGGGCAATGTCCTTCGGAGATTGCCCCAAAAGCCACGGTGAAGTCCAGAAAGGGGTGCGCACCCCGTTGCCAACCACAATGGTGGCCGAAGCATAGAAGAAATCCAGGTCGCCTTTATCACATGGAGTGCCCATCCCCACCCAGAGCTTGTGTGGGTCCTTCCATTCATGCCACGGCCAACGCAATCTCAAAGCACGAGCGAACTTTTCGATGTTCATCACTCCTAGTCCCCCATACTCGCGGGGCCGGCACACCACCTCCCAACTCACTTTGCATTTGGCTCCCGTAGTCTTGTCCAAACCGGACCAGAGAAAGGCCCTTTGTAGCTTGTTGATCTTGTGGAGAGTGCTTTTGGGGATGATGAGGGGGGTGATGAAGTAGACTGCGAGGGAAGTGATGGTGGACTTGATGAGGGACGTACGGCCTGCATAGGTAATATTCTTTCCTTCATACGTGAGTAGTCCACTAGTAGAAAAAGGCCCATTTGTCCCGGTTCTAGAGGGCCTTCTGTTCCGGTTCTGGAACCGGGACTAAAGGGTCGTTACTAATGCCCAAAACCTTTAGTCCCGGTTTGCTTACGAACCGGTACAGATGGGCCTCCACGTGGCCTCTGCGGCTTGCCCGGGCAGGAGGGCCTTTTGTCACGGTTGGTAGCACCAACCGGGACCAAAATGCCTCCACACGTCAGCAGTTCCGTGTCTGGGGTTTTGTTTTTTTTGAGAGGGGGGGGATGGGGGTTTTGTAGGGTTAATTAATTTAGGGGTTTCATATATTGTAGCTAATAGAGAGAGGTGTCCTCTCTTATCTCCGTGCTTGGTCGACGCTACGTACTATACGTACAGAGAGGACTCGACATGCTAGCTAGTAAGCAAATGAAGGAATTAAACCATTAAGTACAGAAGATCGTCATGAACATATACCGAGAGAAGCGAGATTGTTCGAACAACAAGTTTTTGTATATCTATCCGACGCTACTGGCTAAATATATACAATATAAGATCTCTTACAACACCCTAACATCTGAAATCAAGTTCCATATGGTATTCTCCCTCTTTCCCGATGACGTGTTCAAGAAAGAATCCCGCCAATTCCTCTTGAATTGCTATTATGCGATCTTGTGGTAGGAGTTCTTCCTGCAGCTCCCAATGCTAATTCGAAGAAGGGGGTCAATACATATATATGAATGAAACTCAACACAAATGCTGGTAATAAAATTAAATTGTGAATATTATTGCTTACGCACATCAAAATCTTTTTTAGAGTAGTCGCCTTGCTTAGAGATCGTAGCGTTGTAGATGTACTCGCATACGTAGTATCCACCAAGATTAGTCCCTTCTTGCTGCCACAACCACTTTACGAGAAATAGAGGTCAATCAAACTGATAATCAAGCATTATATAAATGGTATTGATGAAACTAGCTAGAATCAAATTAATGGGAAATGCGCGGAACTAGCTAGTAGTACTTACTTTCGGGCGTGTAAATTCCAGCTCCTTCGGCAGTCCCGGAGATTTTGTGGTGAACGTTATCCAAACCCTGCCAGACATAGAAAATAATTATTACCTAATATCAGGAAATGAACAAAGTTGCCGAAATGCTGCGATAATGATCGATTGCACTTACTTCTTAAGCATTTCAGTGATGATCGCATACGTCTTGGGATCTTTTCGTCTTGAGTCTAACACGGTTACTAGTCCCTCCTCAAGCTTAATCTCTAGGAGAATAAAGTGGAAGCTGCGCACGCATGCATAACTCATCAATTACATTACTATAACCTCGAGTAAATAAAGGAAAACCGAATATGCATAGTATAACACTCACTCGAAGTTGTAAGGAAAGATTATTTTTTGTTTGTTTTGATGTTGAAGCATTGATTGTAGCAAGTTGGCCTCGGCTTGTTTGGGATTATTTTCCATCTCCCATTCATCAAAGAGATTTAGGTTAATGAACCCAATATTATAGATTTCTCTTTGCTGGCATTCGACGATCTTCAATCTGCATGATATAGTGAATTATACATATGTACATGCAATGAAAGAGCTGAGCTATATATAGAGAGTTAATTAAAGAAGTAGTACTTACAGACAGTAGCAAGTGACGATTACTTTATCGATAGCCATTGCATTATAAAGCTGGAATAACTCCTCAAATGGAACACACAACATGTCAATTCCAAGGAGGTCGTGCTTGTCTTTAACCATAAGCAACACATTATCCAACCCAGAGTTCTTGCATGTGTCCATGTACCACTCATGGAATCTTCGCATCATCGTTGGTAGCTGTTGATCAGGTCTAACGAGAGGATACCGGTACCGGAATTTGAGTTCGTCCACCTCGAGTCGATCAAATTGTATATCGTCTGGCAGGTAATCACCAGGATTGGTACCGGGCACCATCCCGGCCGGCACATTTGCGACGACGATATCACTAGACACCTGCAGCGGGGGGCACAATTGTTTCGCCTGTTCGCCGAGCTGGGGAATTTTTTCCCTCTTGCAATTTGTTGTTCTCTCCTTTGGTCGGCTGCAGTGCTTCCGGACCGACGCGTTTCTTGCACTTTCTTTTTAAGAGCGCGGACATGGTTGTCATCCAGCGGAGCCGGTGCTAGTCGCTTCAGGGCATCCAAAGTGCGCTTCAATTTCACCTCATCTTTCTTCTCCTTCGGAGGTGGATTTTCTTTTTTAAAAAGGCATCCACTTCGCCTTTAGAGATCTTCGTGCTTTCCTCATCGCTCCTCCCGTATGGTAACGGCTCAAGAGGCTTGAGAGATGATGGACCGTATTGGAATCGCCTCCCACCACTGGTTGTACTGCTAGACGCCGGAGCGACGGCTGCTCTCTTCTGCTTTTGCTGATGAGGCGGAGGAGGAGACGGGCTGCTCGGATGCGCCGACGCAGGCGGAGAAGGAGGCGAAGGAGGAGGAGGAGGAGGAGACGGGCTGCTCGGACGCGCCGACGCAGGCGGAGAAGGAGGCGGAGGAGGAGGCGGGCCCTTACTCGTCGGAGGAGGAGGCGGGCCCTTACTCGCCGGAGGAGGAGGAGGAGGAGGCGTAGGTGTCGTCCAGTTCGGAAGCTTGATGAATTCCTTCGGCCATAGACATGAAGTCCTCAGAGCATTCTGCAGGAGATTTTCCCCTTCGCCGGTAGGGTATTCAAGCTCGATCTCCTCATATCCCTCCATTATTTCATCGACCATCACAACAGCATAGCCTTTTGGAATCGGAAGACAGTGAAAAGTTCCGTTGGGTCGAGGAGGTACAACATGGCCGATAGCCACCGTGGGTTTGAATTGCATCAATTGCTTCTTAAGGTGGCATTCTTGAGACTCCGTGATTTCATCCACGGGGTACCTGGAAGCCGTCAAATCAGGTTGCGCAATGACCTCGGTGGAAGCCACGCTGCTTCTCCGCTGAGATGGCGGGGTAGCTTCTAGGGTAGCTTCGTCAGCTCGATGCCTCTCCTATAGCGCTTGTACTCTTGCATGCAGGTTCTGTATTTCGCTTTGCTCCTGTTTCCTCTTCCTCTCCCTGCTTTTGTAACCGCCTGCGTCGGGAAACCCATGCTTCCACGGAAGGGAGCCTGCCGTGCCTCGTGTTCGTCCTGGGTGCTCAGGATTCCCGAGGGCCATTGTGAGCTCGTCGTTCTCTCTGTCGGGAACGAACGTCCCTGCCTCCGTTTGGGTGATTAACTCCTCAAGCTTGGTGATCGGTACTCTCAGTTGTTCGTTCGTCCAAAAGCACTTCCCTGTTTCAGGGTGCAAGGTTCCCCCAACCCCGAAGAACCAATTCCTTGCACGCTCTGTCCAGTTCAATGTCCTTGGTACGATCCCTTTGTCAAGAAGGTCCTTTTCAGCCTTCTCCCACAACAGTCGGGCTTTGTGGTAGCCACCTGACCCGGTGCAATGGTGATGCTTCTTCTTTGCAGCACTTAGTTTGTTTATCGGTGACATCTTCTTACTCTTCTCCGATGTCTTGTGGGCCACAAATGCGGGCCACCGTTCTCTTATCTTCTCAAATCGGCCGGTGAATGTTGGAGTCTTCTCTTTGTCGACAAACGTTGTTTTTAACTCATTCTTCCACCTCCTGAATAGCTCTGTCATCTTCTTAAGAGCATGAGTCTTGATCTTTTGCTCTGTAACTGGTTTTTCCGGACACTCCTCTTCCGGTAGGGTGAAATTTGCCTTCAGCGCGGTCCAAAGATCATCTTTCTGTCTATCGGTGACAAAAGACACTTCAGGGTCTCCGGCCTTCGGCTTATTCCATTGCTGGATGCTGATCGGGATCATGTCCCTAACAAGAACCCCGCACTGAGCAGAAAATGCATCTTTGGTCCGGCTGGGTGCAATCGGTTGGCCATCTCTATTGATGTCGGTGATCGTGAACCTTTCATCCGGGCGCAACTTTTTCTTTGGGCCTAGTCTCGTTGCCGAAGTTTGGCTCGATCCGGATACGGAGGGCTAGAAAAGAAGAAAGAAGAGAGTTAATATGTGTACACAGTCCAAATCAATTAATGCATCAATTAGCTAGTCAGCACAGGCTTAATTATTATATATACCTCGCCGTACTTTCCAACAACTCCTTCCTCCGTTCGCTCACAG
Source organism: Bromus sterilis (assembly GCA_950022295.1). Lineage (NCBI taxonomy): Eukaryota > Viridiplantae > Streptophyta > Magnoliopsida > Poales > Poaceae > Bromus > Bromus sterilis. The sequence continues at coordinate 17,799,599 of OX465596.1, forward strand.
GAGCCATCATAAGCATGTCCTTCCACCTCCATTGTCCGATCATCGGAGCCTGCTTCACCCTCTTCTTCCAGACCATCGGTGTCGTTCAGAAATTGGAAGACATCACCTCCTACCCGGACGATGTCGCCCACCAACAACGGTCCTTCGCGTATGATTTCCCCCAACATCTCTTCTTGTTCTAAGTTTCTTTGACGACCGTCCATAGTTTCTGCAAAATATTAATTACAACATGACACTTAACAGACAAACATGATATATATAACATGGATATATTAGTGTGCCAAACATACAAGTTTTTGGCACGACAATAAATCTATATAAGATAGCGCCCAGATCCAAACATGGGGGCATGATGAAGCCATGGATTTCTTCAATACTTTCACACAAGGCACTACCCTAGTTCCCTTGTTGGAAATATGCCCTAGAGGCAATAATAAAATGTTATTATATATATTTCCACGTTCGTAATTAATGTTTATATTTCTGTGCTATAATTGCAATGACCCTGACTATGAGATTCAGAAAAAAAAACTCACTTGCATGTGTGGAAATGTAAACACCAAGAGTTCCTGGTTTAGCCTCTAAGATCAGCTCATGTGCTAACTGATGATTACGTTTTCTTAATCATGGACATTGTTCTTGTAACAAGGATGTCAGTAGAAATGGGAACATATTGTTAGCAGAACAATGATGTTGAACCGACCCCAGTATTGAATGATATACTTAGAGATCACATCGTAACAACGTTATAAGTCATATCATGAAATGTTATCATATACGTAATTCCTTAGACCATGAGAGTATTGAGTTACTTCACACAGGAAGACATGCTTTGGTTCTTAGATGAATCCTCCCGTAAATGGGAAGTAGTAAAATAAGTTCTGGGTATGTCAGATGGTGTGGCTAGTGACTGTGATAGTTCAAGAATGGGATTTGCTCCTTCACGATGAAGAGATATTGACTTTGGGCCCACTCGGTATGACGGTATCCATTATAGTCTGGCCAGACGCATTGTGATTCAGTCACGGGGATACCGGAATACGATAACGAGAAAATGGACAAACGAGCAAAGAGGACAACGAGTGGCTTGTGTTCAAAAGTTGTTACACATGGGTGCCAAACTTCTCTCCTCTAACTTTGTCATATATCGCGAATCAAAGGGAATGGTACATGAATAAACATAATGGTTCACTCGAAGTTTCTTCGTGTATGTGCGGGAGTCAACATGGGTGTCCATGGTTCCGCTGTTGATTATTGGCTATTGACGAAAGGCTGTTGACCTATGTCCGGAAGATGTTCTGAGTCATGTACGCATTATACCGAACCTATTGGGTCACACACTTAACGAGCAGTAGTCTGTTAGAATACTAGTATGGTAGAAGGTTTAGTGGAAGCAAAGCAGAATAGTTCATACGGGTACCGGAAGTAGTTCCGGAGATTTATGGAATTGTTCATAAGGGCACCAGAAGTAGTTCTGGGTATTTAAGGTTATGTCCGGATCACTCTGGAGTAGTCCCATGTGGTTCCGGAACATATGAGAATGGTACTGGGGAAGCCCTGGATGAACCGGAATAGTTTCCGGATAATCGCTGGGCGTCCCGACAACCTTCGCGGTCATCGGGTGGCTTAAACTGTAACTCGGATGGTCTTGGAAACTATCTGGATGGCTCCGGAACGTCCAAGAACGGTCTCGGAAGGTCCTGGAAGTGCTCCAGAAGTGTCCGGAATGTCCCGAAACGGTCCCGGTATGTCCCGGAAGGTCCTGGAAGCTTCTAGAAGGTCATGGAAGGTTCCGGAAGGTTCCGGGCAGTACCAGCCACTCCCCTGCGCCCCTAGCCTTGGGGGGCAAGCCACCTAGGCTGCCCTGGCCGACCAAGGGTTGGGGGCGCACCAAGGGGAAGGAATCCCCCTCCAGGTGGGAAGTCCAACTCTCCAATATGGCAGGTTTCCGGTGGGAAGGTTTGGAAGGTTTGGGAGTCCAAGTTGGACTCCCCACCCCCCTTATTGCGCCCCAAGGGCCTCTTGGCCACCTATATAATGTGGGGGAGGGGTGGGGGGCACAACACAACTTGTCCCCAAGCCCTATGCGCCTCCCCCCTCCTCTAAACCCCGTTGCTCCACAATTAGACCCCGGTTTAGACGCTGTTCTAGATCGGAATCCGTTAGGGTTTTCTCCCTCTAGTTTTCTCGGTGGCGTTCATCTCTGGACGGTGGAGCGTTGCTGGATTGCTGCTACGGGATGTGTGGATACTAATGGAGGGGTCGTACCTTCGACCCTTCTTCGAGGAGCTTGTTCGTGGGACTTGTCTGTGGGACTAGATCGCGGTACGGTTCGAGGGATCGATATCCTCGCGGTTGGGAGGTCAATGAAATTCCTAGCTGCGGGGATCTGCACCGACGGTCTTCACCAACTCTACTTCCGCTACATCGGTTGGTGAGCCATGACCTAAAACCTTGTATGCAATCTTCTTGGATGATCTTGGGTTCTTGATTCGTAGGCCGAAATTTTTTGTTTTCTACTACGTTTCCCAACAATGGTATCAGAGCGATCCTTGATTAGATGCATGTTTAGGTCTAGATCATATGTGTGATATGAGGCATTGATTTTCTTGTTGCTTCCCTGTCATGTGATTTTTTTCTATGCTTGATGGCAAGTTGAGGTTTTGCTACAAGGATTGAGTTTTCCATCGATCCCTCTATGCTGCTTTCAGTATGCTGGTTGCCTTGATCATGGTCTACATCAAACTCCTTGGATATCATCTTAATCTCGCAATAGAAGATTTAACATGGAGGGGCTTGTGGATTTTATGAGCTCAAATCCACGCGGGGGTCACGCGTTGAACGAAGTTTGGCTTGTGGCATTAGTTGCTACACGCACCCCGAACGTTAAATTAGCAACATTGAAGTACCATGTTTGGTTTGTTTAGGGAACAACGTTTGCATGTAACCTGCTAATCAACCACGATAAAATTTGCAACAACCCGTGTAGATAGCGATCTAACTTGTTTTTGCAGAGTATGCATGTGATGTGGTATAGCCTTCAAGATTTGCAATGTGTTTGTATGAGATGCTATATGATGTAATATTTATTCGCGACCTGCGTGTCGTGGTACGACATGATGACTGGAGTCATATGATTGTCACTTAATTATGGCCTGCATGCCAGAACTGTTTATTAGCTCGAGGCAAAGCAATAGATAGATGCAAGGTGATGGTCTACGATGCGGAGGTGGACCCCGACGCACATGTCGGAAGCCGTGGTGATGTTCCCGGCGCCAAGGACAAAGTTGGTGGACACGGTGACTTCAACCACGACGACGTGAAGACAATGAAGACTTCACGAAGCAAAGGGCTATACTATATCACATAATTTATGAACTGCCTGTGATGTTTATCCCTTTGATGCACCCTTGTTTGATGCGCGGTAGTCGTATTTTATTAGGGTGATCTCTCGCAAAACAATATCAAGTTGATAGTGTTCTTCCAACTGTAGCACCGTCTATACTATGTTTCACATCGGAGCAGGTCATGTCACATGGGTGCACACGGTGTGACGCATAAAAGGCGGGTGTGTTAAGAACACACTGCAATTACACTTGGTTGTCTTGACGGTTTGGATAAAAGTTTGCTACCGGAACACGCCCATCGAAAGATGAACAAGAATCACCTTTGGCGTGATTGGCAAGTTGGCCTACCGGTCCAGTCTAAGTCATCAGTGATGTCACATCAATGGCGGACGATTGGGTTGGATGTTGAATCACTCCAGCATCAATTACGAGAGATATTGATTTGAGTGGGAGCGCACTAAGTAATTAAATTGACTAATCACAAGTGCAACTTAATTATGAACAAAGTCTTAGTATTTGCATTATCGTTGTAGAATAATGGCTCGCGTTACCACCTTCCCAATTGATTTTGATTAACTGTATTATCTGGTAAAAACTTTACGATTGGTACCGTATTGTGAGGACTATCCTCAATAGTGTCGAGAAGGAACTTGTCCTATCGCAAAATTTTTATGCTCTCCCGCTGATGCTATGGATGATGTGACTTACGTCCATAATCCAAAATGCTAGAATTCCACCACAGCTAAGTGCATTGTCTTCACCACCATGAAACCCGAACTTCGAAACGTTTGGGATAGTTATGTTATATTCATGGAACTGAAAATTTGTTTTCAGTAGTAAGACAATTAATGTTGGATATAAGATATCTAGTACAATGTATGATTGTAAGCATTAGTGAAAATGTTCACTATGCTCTAAACAAAACTTATAAGTGTGGGATCCAGAAGAACACCGATCATATGATGATGAGAATTAAGGGAAAGGAAGTCCAAAGGATGTTAGTAAGACTTACACGCCGGAAATTCCATGGCTTGTGCCATCCTTAATCATGTGTGAGCTTTTGTGAGTAGGAGTGACATTGGAAATAGAACTATGATACGTATAAAGGCAAAACGAAAGAAGACTGGAATAACCAGCTCAGAAATGAAAGTCATACGGAGTTATAGATGAATTCATTGATGGTCAAGAGATGTAATTCTTGGGAATCATGATTAAGCAGTTAATTTTTGATTCTGTATATTGTGATTAAACTGTTGATCACCGGAATATCACATCAATTGCATATTGTTGCAACTCGATGCAAGAAATACTATGGCCTTTATGACTAGCTAATGATGAGTTTTGACACGCTCGGGAACACGGTAAAAGGTTTACTATACCGTGTGTTGACTCTATGATTATCTTCATAATTCATTTTAGAGATGAGTAAATTGTTACTACACTTTAGCCTTGTTGCAAAACATCATTTTGAATCATGTTTGTTGCAAGAGAGTTGTTCAAAGCTATGAATAATGTAAAGGCCATACTTCCATTGTGAATAGGTTGTATGTTATGAATCTTGATAATAATACTAAAATAACACTGACGCTAAACGTCGCAAGACTGATAGAAATACCACATAGATGTGGCACTGCCGTTTATCACAAGTGACATAACATGCATGAAGAATTTCCATAAGTGATGGACTTTCGAGTCATATGATTATGAATCACTTGACGCTTGCGATCTTTGTCTCGAAGTAATGTGACTAATACACCGTTGATAGGCCATACATGAACGGGAAACTAAACCATTGGTAATCATACATGATGATGTGTGTAGTCCAATAAGTGTAGTTGTGTGCAGTGGATTCCCTATCTTCACTCATGGGTTGAAGTAGATATGTGGATATCTGTTCAATAGAGACATACGTCTGAAATCTTTGAAATGTTCAAGGAATTTTAGAGTGAAATAGAAATTCATTGTAACAAGAAAATAAAGCTTCTGCAAATTAGATTGTAGAAAGTAATATTTGAGTTACAAGTTTAGTGAACGTCTGATGAGTTGTGAAGAAGTGTCATAACTTGCATCTCCCGGAACACCACTATGAGTAAAGTGTTCGAGAGATGTAATCAAGCCATGTATGACACGGTAAGATCAAATATGACGTTTATCAATTTGCCATTATACTTATTAAAGTTATGCGTTAGTGACTACGGCTTTTACACTGAAAAGAGCATCATCAAATCTGTTGAAATGACACCATATTAGATGTGGTATGAACTGTTAAAACCATGTTGTCTTTTCTTAAAATTTGGGTATATGAGGCATATGTTTGACATACTCAAAACCCCAAATCAGATAAGTGCTACTTTGTTAAGGTTATGCCAAAAGTTTTGGTATTCCTCTATCACTACACAAAAGCAAAACTGTTCGTTGTTAAGAATGTTGTGTTTTGAAGAAAAATAGTTTCTTACAAAAGAGTGAGTGGGAGGACAGTGCAACTTGTCAAAGATTGTTGAATCTTCAGAGAAGTGCGCAGCTGAACCACACAGGTTAGACAAAACTCGTACAAACATTTTGATGTAAACGAGATATTGTTGTTCGACAACGATAAACCTGTGATATACAAAGAAGCGTTGATGGGCCCTGACTCCAGGATTTGGCTAAATGCCAAATAATTCTTGATAGTATCCATGGAAGTAAGTCAAGTTTTGAACTTGGTAGACCCTCTGAAAGACTAAAAGTCTGAAGAATATATATGGATCTATAATTGATTCGGATGAAATTGTTTTATCCATAAAGCTCAACTCGTTGGAAAATTGTTTTCTAGCAAGTTCAAAAGTTGACTACGGCGAAATAGTGTCGACCGTAGAAATGCTTTAGTCAGTTCGGGTTATACTAGCAATTACTACATATCTCATTTATAGGATATGGTAGAATGAACGTCAAAACAAAGTTCCTACACGGAAATATAACAAAGGACGTATACGTGATACGACCGGAATGTTTTGTCGATTCAAAGGATGCTAAAATAGATGCAAGCCTTGGATATCCAGTGATGGACTAAAGCTAGCATAATGGAGTTGGAATTTTCGTTGTGATGAAATTGCCAGAAGAGTTAGTTTTCATCAGGAATAACGAAGATGCTTGAATATTCAAGAAAGTAAGTGGGAGCTAAATAATATTTCTAAAACCTTATGTAGATGACATATTGTTGATTAGAAATGATATAAATTTCTTGACACGAATAAGGACTTTATTGGAAATAGTTTCCAGCTGAAGTACTTGGGCTAATATAGCATTAGTATTGAGCACAATGATCTATGTAGATAGTGAGTGTCTGATCATGCTAAAGCCAACATTACATGTTGACATGATACTAAAGTAGTTTAGTATGAATACACCAAGAAGGATGTTCTTGCCGAGGTCATGGTGAAAAAGTTGTTTGCGGAAATCGGTGTTCATGAACACAGATAAGCAAAACACATGAATTGGTTTTCACTCACCTTTGTGTTTGGATTAATCATGTACACCATAATATGTAAAACGACCAGATATGTCCAGCGCTCCAAAAGGTTGTGAGCAAGATACCAAAGTGATCAATATGATGATCATTGGACAAACAGTGAAAAGTTAAACTTATGATAGATAAGATATGTTTCTCGGAAAATGGAGATAATGAAGAGCTCGTTGTAACAACTTACACCAGCTGAATTTTGATGTAAAAAGTTACACCAATTCAGTCTTCATACTTACTCCGACCAATTTTCGATTTTAATTGGGATTATGTGTTTCACACATAAGGGTGGCACAGTATGAAGGAACTGTGTTAAAGTGAGATACTGTGGCGAATTCTATAACAGAGGCTAAGTATATTGTTGCTTAAAGAAGTAACAAGGGAGGGTATTTTGAATCATCAGTTCATTTATGAACATGGTATGGTTTCCTAGATGCTTGAAGCTCATGGAACATTGATGAATGATTTCATGACTTATTCTAAGGAACCAAGGTCCTACCAAATGATTCAAACATATACAAAGCTAAACTGATAATATTAGTGAATTTTATGATAGCGTGAAAACGCGAAGATATGCAAGATACAAACGGGCCTGAAACATCAGATCCGATGATGAAGTCTATACCACAAATGAAGCATGTATTACACCGGTATGCCATAGGTGTAAAATGCTCAAGCACTGATAATATTATTGACTCTAGTGCAAGTGGGAGACTGTTAGAAATATGCCCTAGAGGCAATAATAAAATGTTATTATATATATTTCCACGTTCGTAATTAATGTTTATATTTCTGTGCTATAACTGCAATGACCCTGACTATGAGATTCAGAAGAAAACTCACTTGCATGTGTGGAAATGTAAACACCAAGAGTTCCTGGTTTAGCCTCTAAGACCAGCTCATGTGCTAACTGATGATTACGTTTTCTTAATCATGGACATTGTTCTTGTAACAAGGATGTCAGTAGCAATGGGAACATATTGTTAGCAGAACAATGATGTTGAACCGACCCCAATATTGAATGATATACTTAGAGATCACATCGTAACAATGTTATAAGTCATATCATGAAATATTATCATATACGTAATTCCTTAGACCATGAGAGTATCGAGTTACTTCACACAGGAAGACATGCTTTGGTTCTTAGATGAATCCTCCCGTAAATGGGAAGTAGTAAAATAAGTTCTGGGTATGTCAGATGGTGTGGCTAGTGACTGTGATAGTTCAAGAATGGGATTTGCTCCTTCACGATGAAGAGATATTGACTTTGGGCCCACTCGGTATGACGGTATCCATTATAGTCTGGCCAGACGCATTGTGATTCAGTCACGGGGATACCGGAATACGATAACGAGAAAATGGACAAACGAGCAAAGAGGATAACGAGTGGCTTGTGTTCAAAAGTTGTTACACATGGGTGCCAAACTTCTCTCCTCTAACTTTGTCATATATCGCGAAGCAAAGGGAATGGTACATGAATAAACATAATGGTTCACTCAAAGTTTCATCGTGTATGTGCGGGAGTCAACATGGGTGTCCATGGCTCCGCTGTTGATTATTGGCTATTGACGAAAGGCTGTTGACCTATGTCCGGAAGATGTTCTGAATCATGTCTGCATTATACCGAACCTATTGGGTCACACACTTAACGAGCAGTAGTCTGTTAGAATACTAGTATGGTAGAAGGTTTAGTGGAAGCAAAGCAGAATAGTTCATACGGGTACCGGAAGTAGTTCCGAAGATTTATGGAATTGTTCATAAGGGCACCAGAAGTAGTTCTGGGTATTTAAGGTTATGTTCGGATCACTCTGGATTAGTCCCAGGTGGTTCCAGAACATATGAGAATGGTACTGGGGAAGTCCTGGATCAACCGGAATAGTTTCCGGATAATCACTGGGCGTCCCGACAACCTTCGCGGTCATCGGGTGGCTTAAACTGTAACTCGGATGGTCTTGGAAACTATCCGGATGGCTCCGAAACGCCCGAGAACGGTCTTGGAAGGTCTTGGAAGTGCTCCAGAAGTGTCCGGAATGTCCCGAAACGGTCCCGGTATGTCCCGGAAGGTCCTGGAAGCTTCTAGAAGGTCATGGAAGGTGCCGGAAGGTTCCGGGAAGTACCACCCACTCCCCTGCGCCCCTAGACTTGGGGGGAAAGCCACCTAGGCTGCCTTGGCCGTCCAAGGGGTGGGGGCGCACCAAGGGGAAGGAATCCCCCTCCAGGTGGGAAGTCCAACTGTCCAATATGGCAGGTTTTCGGTGGGAAGGTTTGGGAGTCCAAGTTGGACTCCCCACCCCCCTTATTGCGCCCCAAGGGCCTCTTGGCCACCTATATAATGTGGGGGAGGGGTGGGGGCGCAACACAACTTGTCCCCAAGCCCTATGCGCCTCCCCCCTCCTCTAAACCCCGTTGCTCCACAATTAGACCCCGGTTTAGACGCTGTTCTAGATCGGAATCCGTTAGGGTTTTCTCGCTCTAGTTTTCTCGGTGGCGTTCATCTCTGGACGGCGGAGCGCTGCTGGATTTCTGCTACGGGATGTGTGGATACTAATGGAGGGGTCGTACCTTCGACCCTTCTTCGAGGAGCTTGTTCGTGGGACTTGTCCGTGGGACTAGATCGCGGGACGGTTCGAGGGATCGATATCCTCGTGGTTGGGAGGTCATTGAAATTCCTAGCTGCGGGGATCTGCACCGACGGTCTTCACGAACTCTACTTCCGCTACATCGGTTGGTGAGCAATGACGTAAAACCTTGTATGCAATCTTCTTGGATGATCTTGGGTTCTTGATTCGTAGGCCGAATTTTTTTGTTTTCTACTACGTTTCCCAACATCCCGACCATCGACCCCTCGGTGACCCTCGACCCTCTATCCTAGTTTCCGACCATCGACCCCTCGGTGACCCTCGACCCTTTACCCTAGTTTCCGACCATCGACTTGTTAAATTTGGGTGGCCTCGGCGACGCTTTACAAATGGTGTTTTGGCTCTTGAGAGTCCGGTACTTCTAAAGTTATTCAAATTGCTCAAGTTTGTATACACCATTATTGCAACAATGAATACATAAATCTTTTTTTTGTTTTTTCAACATTTGTAAAGTACATAAGTTTCTGGAATTTCTGATTTAAATTAAATCATTTAAGCTTTATTGCGTCATGCCTGCGTCATGCTGACGCAGGGGGGATTGACTGGTCCAACTGACCAGTGGGACCCACTGGTCACTGACTGGGGTCTTAATCCCTCTGTTAAATTAAACCGGCTGGTTTAATTAGGCATTAGGGCCCACATGTCAGTGGCTTGGGGGGGGGGGGGTTAGCAGGGGGATTAGGGGCTAAACCTCCCGGAGTCGAGCTCCCGGGCACGGGGAGGCACGGGGAAGGCACCCGCAGGTAGCCCGCGGCCTCCCGCACCTGATGGTGCACACGGGGGTCTCGGGGGAGGTCCGAGGCGACCACGGCGACGAGGCCGACAGCGGCTGGAGCTCTGTCCACGGCGGGAAGGAGAAGGAGAGCGCGGGGAGGAGCGCTGGGAGGGGCAAACGAGGCGGTGGCTCACCCAGAACGCAACGATGACGGGTGCGGGCGGTGTGGCGACGGCGACGGAGGGGGCGGCGGGCGGCGTCGGGGCAGCCTGACGGCGTCGGTGTCGTCTCCGGCGTCGTCGGGGGCGGCGGGCGGCGGCGGGGCAGCCTGACGGCGTCGGTGTCGTCTTCGGCGGGTGCTACGGGGGCGGCGGGCGGAGGTTGGGCAGCCTGACGGCGTCGGTTTCGTCTCCGGCGTCGTCGGGGGAAATGGCGAGATTTAGAACTGAAAATTTACAAGTGCCATTTATATACCCAGTGTATTGGTACCGTTTCTTGTGAACAACCGGGACCAATGCCCCCCTTTAGTTCCGGTTAGTGCCACCAACCGGTACCAAAGGTTTTTTTCAGCAGCCGAAAAGGCGGCAAACAGAGACCTTTGGTTCCGGTTGGTGCCACCAACCGGGACTAAAGGGGGGCATTGGTCGCAGTTGGTGGCACGAACCGGTACCAATGCTCCCCTTTAGTTCCGGTTGGTGCCACCAACCGGAACCAAACGCCTTGCGCCGCGGAGCGTTGGGATGTTTAGTCCCACCTCGCTAGTCGAGGGAGCGCTCGAGCGGTTTATAAGCGCTGCTGCGCGTACCGTCTCGAGCTCCTCTCAACTGCAGGCTTCCGGGCCTAATCTTCTACTACTTGCCTGTGGGCCTATTGGGCCTATTGCGGGCCTGAATCCTGGCCCATGGTTGGGTTTCTAGTCGTATTCAGGCCGTGGTGGCCCAATAGGTGGCATTTTTTTATTTTTTCCAGTTTTTTTTATTTTTTGCTTTATTTAATTTTCCAGTTTCTAGCACTACAAATGAACTCCGAAAATGTTGAAACTTGGCATGGTATCATCATGTGACCCACATAGCATGTGCTAAAAAGTTGAGAGGGTTACGGCAAAAACTGGATGGTGGCGGTGCCGCGGAAGGGGAAGACTTCGCGAGAAGAGAAATAGTGGAGGTTGGCTTTGCGCGTGCTTTTAACCTCACCCGGGTCTGAATCCCACCAATCAGGAAGAAGTACACGGATCGCGTGTTTCTTTTAAGCGCTTGTGAGTCATTGGATCCGGCTTGTGAGTCGTTGGATCTGGGAACCGGCCTGTACACAGTTAAGGTCTCGCGCTAGTACCGGTTTGTGCTAGCAACCAGGGCTAAAGAGGCACACGACCCCTATATATATCCCACCTCTCGGGCACTCGGTGTGTACGAATACAAATCATTCGGATTGGCCTGCATACGCCCAACGGTGCATTTGATGTGCGGGCACTCACGAGCCACAGTTGGGCTGTATGCAGGCGAAACCGTGTGTTTTGTTGATATATCTAGAAATCCTTCAGTTCATCGACCAAATACAAATCATTCGGATTGGCCTGCATACGCCCAACGGTGCATTTTATGTGCGGGCACTCACGAGCCACAGTTGGGCTGTATGCAGGCGAAACCGTGTGTTTTGTTGATATATCTAGAAATCCTTCAGTTCATCGACCAAATACAAATCATTCGGATTCCCTGCATACAACCCGACGGTGCATTTGATATGCGGGCACTCACGAGCCACAGTCGGGCTGTATGCAGGAGAACCGTGTGTTTTGTTGATCTATCTACAAAGGGATTTCATTTTTTTGAACTTATTTGAAATCCAGAATTTTTGTGTGTGCAAAATGAACCATTCAAAGCCACATCATCAATTTTCAACCCTTTCTGACTTCATCTGTCTTCACTTTTTCTTCGCTTGTGTCCTTTGCTTATTGCGCCGTAACCATGGATATTCTTCATCGCTTAACAGGGTGCTTGGATCAGCCTTGACTTTGAAGGGAGGAATTTCATGAAACTTTTCATAATCTTCAGACATGTCCGTCTTGCCCTCCAATCCCACGATGTCTCTTTTTCCTGAAAGAACTATGTGGCACTTTGGCTCATCGTATGATGTATTCGCTTCCATATCTTTTCTTTTTCTCGGTTTGGTACACATGTCCTTCACATAGAAAACCTGCGCCACATCATTGGCTAGGACGAATGGTTCGTCTGTGTACCCAAGATTGTTTAGATCCACTGTTGTCATTCCGTACTGTGGGTCTACCTCTACCCCGCCTCTTGACAGATTGACCCATTTGCACTTAAACAAAGGGACCTTAAAATCATGTCTGTAGTCAAGTTCCCATATGTCCACTATGTAACCATAATATGTGTCCTTTCCCCTCTTGGTTGCTGCATCAAAGCGGACACCGCTGTTTTGGTTGGTGCTCTTTTGATCTTGGGCGATCGTGTAAAATGTATTCCCATTTATCTCGTATCCTTTGTAAGTCAATACAGTTGAAGATGGTCCCCTGGACAACGAGAACAACTCATCAGAAACAGTTTTGTCACCTCTGACATGTGTTTCCAACCAATCGCCGAAAGTCCTGATGTGTTCATGTGTAATCCAGTTGTCACACTCCTCTGGGTGTTTGGAGCGCAAACTGTTCTTGTGTTCATCGACATACGGGGCCACCAAGATAGAGTTCTGTAGAACTTTGTAGTGTGCTTGAGACCAAGAATGTCCGTCCCTGCATATTATTGAGTCCCTTCCAATCGTGCCTTTTCCAGTCAGTCTCCCCTCATACCGCGATTCAGGTAGACCAATCTTCTTAAGCCCAGGAATGAAGTCGACACAAAACCCAATGACATCGTCTGTTTGATGGCCCATGGAGATGCTTCCTTCTGGCCTAGCGCGGTTACGGACATATTTCTTTAGAACTCCCATGAACCTCTCAAAGGGGAACATATTGTGTAGAAATACGGGGCCCAGAATGAAAATATCGTCGACTAGATGAACTCGGACGTGCGTCATGATATTGAAGAAGGATGGTGGGAACACCAGCTCGAAACTAACAAGACATTGCGCCACATCACTCCTTAGCCTTGGTAGGATTTCTGGATCGATCACCTTCTGAGAGATTGCATTGAGGAATGCACATAGCTTAACAATGGCTAATCGAACGTTTTCCGGTAGAAGCCCCCTCAATGCAACCGGAAGCAGTTGTGTCATAATCACGTGGCAGTCATGAGACTTTAGGTTCTGAAACTTTTTCTCGGCCATATTTATTATTCCCTTTATATTCGACGAGAAGCCAGACGGGACCTTCATACTGAGCAGGCATTCAAAGAAGATTTCCTTCTCTTCTTTGGTAAGAGCGTAGCTGGCAGGACCTTCATACTGCTTTGGAGGCATGCCGTCTTTTTCGTGCAAACGTTGCAGGTCCTCCCGTGCCTCCGGTGTATCTTTTGTCTTCACATACACGCCCAAGAAGCCTAGCAGGTTCACGCAAAGGTTCTTCGTCACGTGTATCACGTCGATTGAAGAGCGGACATCTAGGTGTTTTCAGTAGGGTAGGTCCCAAAATATAGATTTCTTCTTCCACATGGGTGCGCGTCCCTCGTCATCATTCGGAACAGATAGTCCGCCGGGACCCTTTCCAAATATTACTGTAAATCATTGACCATAGAAAGTACGTGATCACCGGTACGCATGGCGGGCTTCTTCCGGTGATCTGCCTCGCCTTTGAAATGCTTGCCTTTCTTACGACATTGATGGTTGGTCGGAAGAAATCGACGATGCCCCAGGTACACATTCTTCCTGCATTTGTCCAGTTATATACTTTCGGTGTCAGCTAAACAGTGCGTGCATGCGTGGTATCCCTTGTTTGTCTGTCCTGAAAGGTTACTGAGAGCAGGCCAATCATTGATGGTTACAAACAGCAACGCATGCATGTCAAATTCCTCCTGTTTGTGCTCATCCCACACACGTACACCGTTTCCATTCCACAACTGTAAAAGTTCTTCAACTAACGGCCTTAGGTACACATCAATGTTGTTGCCGGGTTGCTTAGGGCCTTGGATGAGAACTGGCATCATAATGAACTTCCGCTTCATGCACACCCAAGGAGGAAGGTTATACATACATAGAGTCACGGGCCAGGTGCTGTGATTGCTCCTCTGCTCCCCGAAAGGATTAATGCCATCCGCGCTTAAACCAAACCATACGTTCCTTGGGTCATCTCCAAACTCAGCCCAGTACTTTCTCTCGATTTTTCTCCACTGCGACCCATCAGCGGGGTGTCTCAAATTCCCGTCTTTCTTACTGTCTTCATTGTGCCATCGCATCAACTTGGCATGCTCTTTGTTCATGAACAGACGTTTCAACCGTGGTATTATAGGAGCATACCACATCACTTTGGCAGGAACCCTCTTCCTGGGGGGCTCGCCGTCAACATCACCAGGGTCATCTCGTCTGATCTTATACCGCAATGCACCGCATACCGGGCATGCGTTCAAATCCTCGTACGCACCGCGGTAGAGGATGCAGTCATTAGGGCATGCATGTATCTTCTGCACCTCCAATCCTAGAGGGCATACGACCTTCTTTGCTGCGTACGTACTGTCGGGAAATTCGTTATCCTTTGGAAGCCTCTTCTTAAATATTTTCAGTACATCCTCAAATCCCTTGTCAGGTATACCATACTTTGCCTTCCACTGCAGCAATTCCAGTACGGTATCGAGCTTTGTGTTGCCATCTTCGCAATTGGGGTACAACCCTTTTTTGTGATCCTCTAACATCCGATCGAACTTCAGCTTCTCCTTTTCACTTTCACACTGTCTCCTTGCATCAACAATGACCCGGCGGAGATCATCATCAGGCACATCGTCCGGTTCCTCTTGATCTTCAGCTTCCCCCGTTGCAGCATCACCGTATTCAGGGGGCACATAGTTTTCATCGTACTCTTCTTCTTCGCCGTCTTCCATCGTAACCCCTATTTCTCCGTGCTTGGTCCAAACATTATAGTGTGGCATGAATCCCTTATAAAGCAGGTGGGCGTGAATGGTTTTCCGGTCAGAGTAAGACTTCGTATTCCCACATATAGAGCATGGACAACACATAAAACCATTCTGCTTGTTTGCCTCAGCCACTTCGAGAAAATCATGCACGCCCTCAATGTACTTGGAGGTGTGTCTGTCACCATACATCCATTGCCGGTTCATCTGCGTGCATTAAGTGTATCAAAAACCATTATTACAGAACATCATGAATATATAAGTGACTAAATTAATAGAAGTTTATCATCACATTAAAACCAAAGTACATACATAGTTCTCATTGAACAACATATAGCTCTCCAGAGCATCTAATTAAACCATACATTGAAACTATGTAAAACATTTCAATGCAACAACAAATGCGATCATAATCGCAACCAAGGTAACAATTGATCCAACGGCATAATGATACCAAGCCTCGCTATGAATGGCATATTTTCTAAACTTTCTAATCTTCAAGCGCATTGCATCCATCTTGATCTTGTGATCTTCTACGACATCCGCAACATGCAACTCCAATATCATCTTCTCCTATTCAACTCTTTTCTTCTCTTCTTCAACTCTTTTTAATTTTTCTTTTAAATACTCGTTTTCTTCTTCAACTAAATTTAACCTCTCGACAAGAGGGTCATATGTAATATCCGGTTCACATACCTCCTAGATAAATACATCTATGTCAAGTTGGTGTCGGCATAATTACCATAAACACTAAATGAAACAAATAGTTATAAAAGATAATATATACCACATCCGAATCATAGAGAGGACGAGGGCCGACGGGGGCGGATACCAAAACCATCGCACTATATAATAACAAGCAATAATACAAGTAAGAAAATTAGACAATTATCTATCTAATCATACAAGTAAGAATTTTTTTCTTTTATAAAGAAGATAAGAACAAGAGGCTCACCACGGTGGTGCCGGCGACGAGATCGGCGCGGGCGATCGACGGTGGTGAAGACGGGGATGGGACGTGACGGACCGCTAAATCTGGACAAATCTTCAGAAAAATGGAGCTTGGAAGTCGAGTTTGGAGAGGAGAAAGCTTAAGTAGTGTGGCTCGGGCATTTCATCGAACACCTCATGTGCATAAGAGGTGAGCTAGAGCACCACAAAGCTCTCCCCTTTCCCTCCTCGAAAAAACAGAGCACCAGTGGAGTGCTCGCCGGCGAGGGGTATATATAGCCAAAACATTAGTCCCGGTTTGTGGCTGGAACCAGTACTAATGGCCAGCCTTTCGTCCCGGGTTGAGCTACAACCGGGACTAGTGGTTGTGGGCCAGGAGCGAGGCCCATTGATCCCGGTTCTTGTCTAGAACCGGGACATATGCCCCCAGACGAACCGGGACCAATGCTCCACGAGGCCCGGCCGGACCCCGGGCGCACGAACCGGGACGTATGACCCCCATGGGTTCCGGTTCGTGGCACAACCGGGACAAATAGGCTGGAGAGGCCTGAACCAAAGCCCTGTTTTCTACTAGTGGTCTTTTGGCGACTTTGTCCTCAAGAAATTGAAGGTCAACCTTCTTGAGTTGCCACACCGAGAGCGGGAGACCCAAATATTTCATGGGGAAGGATACCCTAGAAGCCGGGATGCTTTGGAGAATGAGGTTCAAATCAAGATGATTGCACCTAATAGGAACCACCGAGTTCTTGCCAAAATTGGTACATAGCCCCGTGATCTCCCCGAAACCTCGCAAGATAAGCACGAGGTTATCCACGTCCGTCTTGATGGGAGCCACAAAAATTGCCGCATCATCCGCGTAGAGGGAGGTTCTCACCACCGCTCCTCTCCCTCTAATTTTGTGGATGTAGCCCTTCCTAGTCGCAAGCTCGAGGATGTGATGGAGGGGTCCATTGCAATGACGAACAGAAGGGGAGACAGTGGGTCCCCTTGCCTAAGGCTCCGACCATGCTTGATGGGACTGTATTCTCGTTGTTGAGCAGTGTACTACCTACTCTACTGCTTCGTACTTACTGGACTGTCAAGTGTTGCACATTACATAACAGGTTTATCCGGAGGCCAGAGCTTTTGAGTCCGGATGCCTGACGGAGTGCTACGATCAAGCGGTTCGGGATAACCAAGTACTGGTGAATCTAGAAGAGTAGAGTACTCCATTTTTTTGCAGAGTGCAGCGATCTCCAAGCTCATCCAGATACTACTACTTTGCTTGGACTGTGTCCAATAGTAGTCAACTGCCATGGACTCGAATGGCTATGCTATGCAAGGGTTTAGGAATCGCGAGTTTCAACGTACGCCGCGTGGATCCAGAGGCACGAGTAAATGCTTCTCTACGGATGACGAATCGAGAATGCGTGGGCGGCAGCGCATCAGCCGGCCCGGACGAGATAAGGCGAGATGAGAGAATACCAACGAACGAACGAACCGTCCAAACTCTGATCGTAGACGAATTCATGACAGTGGTCCAGGCGCGAATACAAGAGAAACGGCCTGCGCGGGGCACCGTTGTGATCATCGTCTTCCCTGGCTGAAGACGCGCGCCTCGTAGTCGTAGGACCGTCGCCGGAGAACGACCTCTGCTCGGTATGGTCTATGATGGCGGCGGCGGTGGGGGTGGACGATGGACGGTAACTGCATGCGCCCGCCCGGAATATATATGACGGTGACTGCATGCATGTCATGCACTAGAGAGAATACAATGGCCAACTGGCCATCTTTTACCGTGTGTGCGGGTTCAAATGGTGCCAGGGGATTCCATGTTTCATGTCTGTCCAAGTCGCGGAGTTACAGCTCACCCGTTCGGATGATTGAAAGCAGCAAAGTGAGCATTGTAACTGAAGGACACGCAGTTGCAAGTTGCCAACTTCACCAGGCTGCTGCTCTCCAGATATTACTCCGTAGAACAACTCAAGCACATACGCTATATTGCCTTGTCCCATCAAATAATTGTTGACATCGTATACTGAAGCGAAAAAATAAATAACAGATACCCTATATCGATCCGTGTCGTAATTTTTTTGCGGTGAGCTGCAAAACTCGGGGTCTGCATATCTACTGTTTCCTTTCGATTTTTGCAGTTTTCACTATCCCACGAAAAACGGTTGGACCCCGTAAAATTTCCTTTGCGCCACACCTCCACCGCTGGAGCGAGCGCGACCACGGCAGCATCGGGCGAGGCCATGTGTCCTGATTTGTGTTGTTGTAGCCGTCCTCACTGATTCCACACCAAAATCCCCATTTCCACCATTTTCCTTTGTCTCTCCGCGACCCTTCTTCACCCAAGCTAATGTTGTTTTCACTTCCCCGCTGCATGGAGACTCGGGAAGATCTACCAGACCAGACAGAGATGACGACACCGTCGGAGGTGGAGGATGTGGATAATGCTAAAATATGTCATCTTTCTATTTTGCTGGCCCGATCTCGTTTGCAATTTGTATTTGAAGACAGAGGGGAAGAGCTTCATTCTCATGCATTGTTAGTTGAAACTAAACAACCAACCCAAACGGCTTGAACATAGCCAATACCTTCAAGACCTCCTGCGAAAAGACGATGATGTGGGTGGGTGATCCAATGAACCCATCAGCAGAAGTACCATGCAAAAGGTTAAAAAGGTGATCCATGAAAGAAAGTAGGAGGAAAACAAAGGAGAAGCGAGAGGGGGTGGCTGACAAGATGACGGACAAATTTGAGACCATCTTGATCAAGAAGGAGGAGGCATACATCAAGCGCAAGGTGCTCAAGGAAGAGAAGAAGGTCGAAAGGTTTAGCATCTTCATGGCGGTGACCCAAAAGAAGATGCCCATTGAAGAGAAAAAAGCCGACACCAAATTGCTCAGTCTGAAGATGGTTGACTTGGATCCTGAAGCGTTCATGATCTTCCGTGTGCGGATGTTGAAGTGCATGTCAGCCATTCTGGCGAAGAGGAGGAGGAGGAGGCTAGACTGGAGGAGGCGACGGCCTTTGCGGACACTAATCTCAACCGGGCCGTGAACAACCGACGAAAGAGGATATTATTTTTTGTTGCTCAGATTGGCCGGGTTGACACTTTTGTAATCACTTTGTTGTGATCTGGCATGTAAAATCTATTGACATCCGCCTTTCTTTGACTGTGATCGGGTACTGAAACATTTTCTCAATTGTTGATTTGCCATCCATTTCAAATTGAGATCTTTGGCCCTGTTTGGATACTCTCACTCGGTTAAAGGTTAGAGTTAGATTCTAACTCTAGACTAACCTTAAACTAACTCTAACCAAAAAGTGTTTGGATGGTGGGGTTAGATTGGCAATAAATGTACCTTTTCCAATCATTTGACTATTTTATTCAAGATTTGTATGGTGGAGGTAAAGGGAAAAGTAATTTTTTCTGGGCCCCACCTAACTCTAACCCAAATAAGCATCTCTTGGATGGGTTAGATTTTTTGGATGAGTTAGATGCATCTAACCAACTCTAACCCTCCTGTTTGGATGTTTTGGGGTTAGTTTAGTATAATCTAACCAACTCTAACTCTAACCCATGGATCCAAACAGGGCCTTTGTGTTGGGATCGGAGCTGAGCTAATATTTAGGAAATATGGTTGGATGGCTTGCTCCCGCATCAGTGTCCGTGAGTCGATTTGGACTGGTCCGTGAATATTTGCGATGTCCGTTTCAAAGGTTAGCGATGAAGATGCTCTTACGATGTATTCTTTTGAAACAAGAACAATATTTCCTTCGTTCAAAATTAATTATTATTAAAATAGATGTATCTAGATATATTTTTCGTTAGCTAGCTACATCTAGCACTGAATACAGACACTCATTTTAGCATCTTGGAATTTCCAACGGAGGAAATACAGTATGTGACAATGATCACTATTTGAGATGCCCTAATCGAGCGGGACCGAACCGACCGAACACGTCTTCACCGGAAGCAAAGTGCTTGTATTCCTTACCCGTTGATAAAGGAAGCTTGTCGATAGCTTCAGCCCTCGGCAAAGAGCATAACAGAAGAATAAGTAAATGAGTGGCCCCGTTTCCCAAATTGGTCAGCGTCTGTTCATGCATCTAGCATCCATCCATGATTTGATGGGACCGAGCTCTTGTTTGCCCTGCCCTTCACGTGAGGCGAGCCACAATCCATTAATCAAACAGTTGGAAGTGAAATCGCTTAAAGAGTACTCCCTCCGTTAAAAAATATAAAAGTGTTTAGATTACTAAAATAGTAATCTAAATGCTTTCATATTTTTTTACGAAGAAAGTACTCCTTTCGTTCACAAATATACATTATACTAATAAAAATGCAGGCTTTCACACCCTTTATAGATAAAGAAACATACCAAAGTACACGGCCGAACGATACATGATGGTGAGGTAGCCCTTTTACAAAGCCGATCCTAAAATACTCGGTGCACGAATGCACGTACATGCACATCACACGAACTAAACACTCACACGTAACACCCTAGCACACCTAAGCTCCACGACAACGCCCTCAAAAGGGAGCACGGCGCAAAGCGTCGTCGCCGCCGAGTCCATCGGACAGAGGTCTTCACCTGGAGCCTTTACACGGAGAGCAGATCCACGACGACGTCTTCAAAAAGAGAGCGCGGCACCCACGGATATCGCCGCCGTCGGCACCAAGGCGCTGAGCTTTCGCTCGGCAACTCGCCCGTGCCACCGATGTCGCCAGATGGTTACGCGGAGGATAGCCCTAGTTCCGGATCAGGACACCACCCCCGAAGAGGCATGTCCGGGCTACCCACCGCTCCACCACCCGTTGCCCACACAACCCGGGGAAGAGCCACCACCACCACAATGGTGCCTGCCGGAAAGCAGCCATGTGGACCCCCTTCCGGGGCCGCCGCCCCGGCATCCATGCCGCCAGATAGCGCATGTCAGCCCAATCACAGCACCCTCGACCCCGGTGGGAAGAGCGACGGTCACCCATCACCGCTTCGCCCGGCATCAGCCCTAGAGTCTGGGTAGGCGCCTCCATCATCGAAGGCAGCACCCACACCTGCGTCCCCAGCCAGTTCCAGTGATCTGGGGGGGAGGCAACTCCTAGGCTGCCGACGGCCACCAGAGAGCCTGCCCAAGCCACTCGACTGAGCCAGCTCTCGCGATGCCAAGTCCGAGGTCACCGGTACCGATCCGCGACCCGACGATCCGCTACCACGGCCACCACCTGCGACCACCGTACCCACGAGGCGAGCATGACCAACGCCCGCGAGCACCTCCCGGGCCACGCGCGCCCAACCACGCCTACCCAGAGAGCAAGCTCTGATCCGCCCCGGGCTCCGAGCTGGCCCTCCCGAGCACGAACCCTAGATCTGGCCCATCCCCGAGGCGCGTGCGGCGGCGTCCGCCCAGCCCCGCGCATCGTCGGTCAGATCCAGGAGAAGGCGAGCTGCAACCACCACCTCGCGCCACCTGCGTCGCCGCCATCCTGAGCCGCCGCAGTCCCGCAGGAAACGCCTCAGCCCGCGCCGTCCCACGGGCCAGACCGGCAGGGCGCCGCCGCCAGATTGACCGCCGCACCAAGATCCTTCGCCGTCCCATCGAACACGCACCACCACCACCACCCCCACCGCGCAGCCACCACTTCACGTTGTACAACCCGACCCCCAATCGCGTTGGATATGAGCCGTCGAGACGCACGAGGAAGAAGCAAAGGAGCGAGACGGGGGAGCCACCACGCTGCCCGTCGACGACCAGCCGCCGGAGCACCTGGGGTCGGCCAGCCCATGCCGCCCACGGCCCGCGTCGCCGGCCTCAGATCTAGCCGCGTCGGCAGCCACCAAGCCGCGTCGTCGCCAGCCCTGGAAGGCCCGGCACGCCACCCACCAGGACCGCCCGCCGCGGGGGAGCAGAGGCGCAGGAGCCGCCTCAGCCCGCCGCGCCGCCGTGGCGCCCGGCCGCAGCGCCACGCTCCTACCCGGGGGGCCGGCCCGCGCCGGCACAGGGCGAGCAGGAGGACGCGGAAGCCCCGCCGCCGCCGGCTACGGCTGGGCTTTGCCCGGCCGCGCCCTTGGGCGGCGGCGAGGGGGGAGGAACGCAGAGGGGCGACGGAGGTTCGACGGGGTTTCATCTTCTTCCAATCCTCACTGGCCAATGGGCACTACATACAATTTTTTTAAATGTATATATTTTTTGTTAAAAATTCAAAAATTATATAGTGATTTTAAAAAATTGCAAATCTATGGGCCTGTCAGCCAACTAGACTCCGACGGCCCGCTATCAGTAGACTAGCTACTGACAACAGGCTTTTCATGGGCCGAAAGCCGCTATCGATGTCTAGTCTAACGACAACGATCCTTAAAAAAAATGTGTTTGGTTTTTTAGACGTATAGGTCACGTATGATCTCGGATTGAAACAATTTAAAAAACAAAGTTGCTTGTCTCGACGAGCGTAACAACTTTGATGTTTGCATGTACAAAAAAATATTGTATCCACTGCGTTTGGTACATTATTTTATCCAAAAAGTTCATTCACGAAGATGATCTTTGATGTTTCTAAAATAATATTCAACATCAAAGTTGTTTTTCTTGTCGAGACAAGCAACTTTGATGTTTGAATCATTTCAATCCGAGATCGTATGTGACCTGTGCGTCCAAAAAACCAAACACATTTAAAAAAAGGTCGTTGTTGTAAGACTAGATAACAATAGTGGCTTTCGGCCCACGAAAAGCCCGTTGTCAGTAGCTAGTCTACAGATAGTGGGCTGTCGGTGTCTTATTGACCTACATACCCATAGATTTGCGCATTTTTTGAGATAGCTATATATTTTTTGACTTTTCCATAGAAAACTTATTTTTTAAATACCTCCTTTCCTCCCTCTCTTTGTCTTGATTTTTTTGTGCAAATTAGATTTTTCCTGTTGGTGTTGGTTAGAGAACGCCTACTTATCGATTTACTAAATATTGTTTGGTTTTCTTTAGTAAATCAATAAGTTTTGATTATTTTCTAAGTCAATAAGTCAATTTTCTATGCAATCAATTAATAATAAAATTTCAAGTAAATTATAATGATTGTGTACGGAATATTTTATGCCTCCATTACACGCATGGGCGATTTTCTAGTGGATTTATAAATATCAAATTCAGTCTATCCTAAAACGCAATGTGTATTAGATTTTAAAGTCAAACCATGTAAACTTTGATCAAGTTTATAGATATATTCAACAAAATCTATAATACCAATGCAGAGGTTGGGGGTTATCCTCCTTTCCACACAAAAATCTAGACTACCAAACCAATACCGTTAGATTCATCATGAAATATATCTTCATATGATTTACATTTGGTATTGTAGATATATTTAATTTTTTCAATCAATTTGATCAAAGTTTGTGAAGCTTGACTTTACGAAAACCAATGCACACTAAATTACGGGATGAAGTGTCGGGACCCGAAATATGCGTATGTAATTCCAGTCACAACTCAATCATATGGAGAGCCGAGATTCGTACCCACTTGTGTAAGCAGACAAGGCCAAGCACAGAACACTCTCGGAAAGCATCGTGCGTGAGGGCACCTCATCCAGGCCGGATGATCAACTGAGATGGGTCCTCATCGCCCGCTCACAAGTCTAAATGATTATGGTTGGTGAAATCTCATACTCATAGAAAAGTCGCCTCAACCATATTATCGACTGAATTATAACACTTACATAAACAGACTCCAGCCCGATCACTTAGTCGGGATCTCGGACGGGCTCAATCATACAACAAAGTGTACCACGTGACAGAGTCACGAGCAATCGCATCACGATGCCCCAAGCTGCGCACATCTAAGGGTCACTTGATGTATAAAAGACCGCCGGCAAAAACTCAACTAAGCTATCGAACCCCACACTAAGACATGCACGTTATAACCATACACGCAGCATACATGTCTAGTGTAAATAGCAGATATTCATCACATGAACTCTACAAAGTATATCTTTATTGACTTACACATATAGTACACAAAGATCATATGACTATGACCCATCATTACATCAAACAACGGAAGCAAATTAGGTCTGAGTACAGACAAGATTAACAAATGGCTTAGAGAAGCCTTGTTCAACATACATGCCCTTCCACGAGGGACCAGACAGCTGTCTGGAACTATACTAGCTTAGTCAACGTCGAGCTTTAGGAAGGTGACTCCATCAGGGCTGGGTTCTCATCTAAAACATAGAATAAGAAAAGGTGAGTACAAAGTCGTACTCAGCAATACTTACGTCAGAACTATACTACTCATGCTCAAGTTTCAAGGTAAAGGGAGGTGGGGTTTCAACATGCAGAAGTGCCAACTTTGACTTGGCTAGTCCTATACTATGAGTACCAGACTTGAGGTAAGAAGCGTACACGAGTCCACTACCAAGTCTCCAACCAATACACCACTATGGATATTTCCTCGACTTCCCCACGAGGAAGCACGCCATAGGACTCACGCTTATCTTGCGAGTTTTAGAGTATCCATTCAAGTTGTCTAATATTCAGGTACAGGTTCCAAGTAGTCCATGACCGCGGACGCGGCTATTCGAATAGTTTTGTTAACCTTGCAAGGGTGTAAACTACACACAAATGACCATCAGTTACCGCCAGGTCTCTTCACCATTCAAGGGGTGCCGGCGAGGATGTTCACCACGACACTTCGCTCACAACCGATCTATTCCACGAGTCGACTATCTGAGTTGCCTCCGCTCGAGAACCCGGCCGGATCAACGAAACAGACTCAAACAATGCAAGTGACCGAGACACCACCTTTGGCAGGTGGTTTCACTGCCTCACAGGTCCACCCACATATCTATATGATGCAATCTTCCATTCATTCTTTTTCTACGCATATGCCAAATGGAAAGCCCGAACTAATGTGACTCCTGGACGTCAACACGGATTAAGGTACTAGGCCGAGAGGGGTCAGTGAGCCCAATGTGTGGTTGTACTCTTTGTCTTGGATTACCATACAAGAACTCGGGCTTAAGGCGGTGTTCAACGAGACAATCCACTGTGTACTCCTACACATCCTCTCATCGTTCACCTTTGTTTAGGGTGGATTCACCAACACAGTTTCACCTTCATCAACACCATGATCACTACATCCCGACTCACAGATAAAAGTAACCTCATTGTAAAATCTAGGCATGCAATAAGCTTTAACAGTTGCAGGGGCCACATGATATCAATCAACTCCTATGTCAGCTAGGATTGTGGTTTTCTTACTACTGTGACAAGATGATAGGTCATGCATCGGATATGGGTTCAACTATGCGGTAGAATCGATAACAAGGTGATCATCCTAATCAATGCATAAGCGAGACTGAGAGGGAAGTGGGATTTTATAGACATGATCAATGGGGTTTACTTGCCTTGCTGACGATGCACGGGTTTACCGGTCTTCTGCTTCGGGGGTGACCTCCGTCTCGGAAACACTGTTACCGGAACAATCATCAAAAGAGGGGGACAACATTGAAATAAAATGCACAAGCACATGATAAGTGGTGTCATGATGTTCATGGTACTGGTTTGTGGCACATTCCATTTAAATGAAATGTATTGCAATTGAATTGCAAATTCAAACTCCAAATTCAAATTCAAATTAAGCCATATGCACATTTGCTACTGTTGCCCCATTTAAAATGGTCAAACATAGAAAGAAGTTGCATATTCTTAATCCTTGCATTTTTATGATAATTTTCATATATTAAATGTTAAATTTTGAGTTCAAATGAATTAGTTATGAATTTCTAAAATCTAATCAATTTTCAGGATTTTCTCTGAATTCTTTAATTCTTTTAATTTCTGAAATTTTGTTTATTGCACCAGCATGATGCAAGGATGACATCAGGGGGGGTCTGACTGGTGGGCCAGCCATGTGGGTGGCAGAGAGATTTAATCCTATCTGTTTAATTAACAGAGAGGGGTTAGGGGTGCTGGGGCCCAGTAGTCAGTGGGTTAGGGGGGTAGGTTAGCTGGGTGATTAGGGTTAATGGCCTTGGGCCCACTGGTCAGAGAGAGAGGAGAGGGGATTAGGGCTCGGTTAGCCGGCGACTCGCCGGAGTTCTTGCCGGAGTTGGCTGAAGGCCTCGAGGAGGGAAAGGAAATGCACTGGGGAGCTCCTCTCGTTCACCCGCACCCACTGGTGCCAACTGGGCATCAAGGAGAGGCCCCAGGCCATGGCGGGGTCAACCCCGGAGGCTAGCCATGGCACTGGACATGGCAAAAGGAGACAGAAAGCACGGGGAGGGGAGCTCAGAGGGGGAAACCCAGCGAGCTGCTCACGGTGAAGGCGATGGCGCACTCGGGGAAGCCGGAGGGATGCCGGAGACGACGAATTCCTCGTCGGAGTTGGCGGCAGCCAGCAGTGAATCGAGGATGCGGGCGTCGCCTAGGGTGCAGATGAGCTCGAATTGGAACCGCAGCTTGAAGGAGTCGAGGTTGGCGGATCTGGTGGACATGAAGACGCAGCTCAGGGAGGCCAGTTTCTGTGTGTGGGAACGACGACGTCGAGGCTTGCTCTCGGGCTTGCGCTAGAACTTGCGAAAGAGGGAGGGAGGTGAGCCAGGGAGAGAGGGGAAAGGTGCGGGCGGCTTCTGGGGTGTCGATGTGGCATCGAGAGAGGCCAGAGGGAGGCCTAGAAAGCTCGGTCGTCGTGGCATGCTCGCCGCGGCGGCGAGTTGCCTGCTCTGGCGCCGGGAAGAAGACGAAGGTGCCCCTGGTGGGCTGGGCCAGGGGTACGCCTAGTTGGGCCCGAGGCCAGTGGGGTTTGGCTGGGATTTTTTTCTTCTCTGTTTTTTTTGTTTTGTGTTTTGCTTTGAAATAAATAGCAAAGCATTTTATAAAATCTCCAAAACTTTTATTTGGCCTTACATGGCATATAGTTAGCCACTCCTAAGATTTGAAGATTTTTGAAATTCAAATAATTTGAATTTCAAATCAAATAAGGTATTTATTTAATTTCCAAGGCACTTATGGTATTTTTGAGAAATCTTGGAGCATGTAGTGGGACCCACTTCACTTTATATGTGATCATGCATACTTATAAGACTTTTCAAAAATACCAGAGGAATTTTTGGAAGAAATTTTTATCTGGCCATTTAAATTAAATTCTTTAGGGCTTTTCTTTTTCCCCAATTGGATTTCTTTTGAAATTTTTCACATGATGCAAAGTTACTTGCTAACCCTAGCACATACCTAAAAGAGGGTTGTGACAACTCGCCCCCACTCAAAAGAATCTCGTCCCGAGATTCGGAAGTCATCGGGAGGATGGTGGGGTACTCGGCACGGAGGCGGTCTTCTCTTTCCCATGTTGCTTCTTTCTCGGAGTGGTGTGACCATTGCACTTTGAGGAACTTGATCTTCTGACGACGAGTGACACGCTCTGCTGAATCAAGAATATGAACAGGGCACTCTCGATAAGAAAGGTCATCTTGGAGATCAAGAGTTTCATGGTCGACTTCGCGGATGGGGTCCTTGAAGCAACGCTTGAGTTGTGGCACATGGAATACATCATGTACTCGGAAAAGGTGCGGGGGTAGTTCAAGTTGGTAGGCAACTTCTCCACGTTTAGCAAGAATGCGAAAAGGTCCAATGTAACGTGGGGCCAATTTGCCTTTGATACCGAAGCGTTGGGTTCCCTTTAGAGGAGTACCCCGAAGGTAAGCCTTCTCATCAATATTGTAGCTCTCTTCCCTATAATGACGATCATAGTAGCTTTTCTGGCGAGATTGAGCTGCTTTCAATTGATCACGAACAATGCGGACTTGCTCTTCTGCTTCCATGATCATATCCGGTCCAAATAATTGTCTTTCACCGGTTTCTGACCAGTTTAGGGGTGTTCGACATCTTCGTCCATAGCGGAGTTCAAAAGAAGCCATGTTTAGACTAGATTGGAAACTATTTTTATAAGCAAACTCGGCGAATGGAAGAGACTTCTCCCAATTCATTCCGAATGAGATAACACAAGCTCTGAGCATGTCTTCGAGAATTGGGTTAACCCTTTCAACTTGACCGCTAGACTGAGGATGGAAAGCTGTACTAAAGGAGAGATGAGTTCCCATAGCATTCTGAAAGCTTTGCCAAAATCTAGAGGTGAAAAGGCTACCACGATTAGAATTGATCTCCAAAGTAACACCATGAAGAGAAACAATTCTAGAGACATACAAGTCCGCTAACTGACTAGCAGTTATAGACTCGCGAACTGGAAGGAAGTGAGCAACTTTGGAAAGTCTATCAATGACAACGAAGATGGCATCGTTTCCTTTCTAGGTTTTTGGAAAGCCGGTGATGAAGTCCATACCGACTTTGTCCCATTTCCACTCGGGAATAGGCAAAGGTTGAAGAGTACCACCAGGTCTTTGGTGTTCGGCATTAATGCGACGACAAACATCACAATAGGCAAGATATCGAGCAATGTCTCTCTTCATCCTGGTCCACCAAAATCTCTGGCGTAGATCTCGGTACATTTTTGTGCTACCGGGATGAATTGAGAGGGGAGTGTCGTGAGCTTCCTTAAGGATCAGCTGCCTCAGGTTCCTATTCTTAGGTACTACCAAACGATTTTTACAGACTACCGTTCCTTTGCTATCTGTGGAGAAACATTTAGCAACTCCGCTAGCAATGTTCTCCTTGATCCGGAGAACACCTCGTGCACGCCTTTGGGCAACTATGATTTGATCCTCAAGAGTTGGTTTCGCCACCAAGGTAGAAAGAAAACCATGAGGAACTATCTCAAGATTGAGCTTGGGAAATTCCTCATGAAGAAGTGGTTGATACTGTTGTAACATGAGGTTGTTACAATACGACTTACGACTTAGTGCATCAGCCATGACATTGGCTTTGCCTAGGGTGAAAGAAATTCCTAAGTCATAATCTTTTATCAACTCTATCCAACGTCTTTGCCTGAGATTAAGATCTGGCTGGGTGAATATGTATTTGAGACTTTGGTGATCGGAATAGATCTCACAACGATTACCAAGGAGGTAATTGATGTCTACACACGCTTCTATTCTTGTAGAATATGTTGGGCCTCCAAGCGCAGAGGTTTGTAGGACAACAACAATTTCCCTCAAGTGGATGACCTAAGGTTTATCGAACTCAGGGAAGTAGAGGTTGAAGATGGTCTCTCTCAATCAACCCTGAAATTAAGATACAAGAAGTCTCTTGTGTCCCCAACACACCTAATACAACTAGGAGTTGTATAGGTGCACTAGTTCGGCGAAGAGATGGTAAAATACGAGTGATAGGTGTGGCAAAGCAAGGTAATATAAATCTGTAATAAAAAGTGCAGCAAGCAAACATGTGACAAAAGTGAGCACAAACGGTGTAACAATGGTGGAAATAAGGCCTAGGCTTCATACTTTCACTAGTGGCAACTCCCAACAACATTAACATAGTCTAATCACATGATATTTCCCATAAAACATGCAATGGAGACGTACTCGGAGGCCATTCCTTTGTGGTCAAGAGAGGACGAGAATTGTGTAGGGCTACAAAAGCACACCTCAGAGTTCGTAGTTCTCAATCTATGGATTTCCCAATGTCACCACGACCATCGAAAGAGAGTACCACAATCACCACAACATATCTAAAGGATAGTCAAAGACAAGCACCAAGAGACCCTCAATCTTCAATCCACACACAAAAGAGGAAATCACTCATGATAATATTCTTCTAACCCATGTTCAATAGACCGCTGTCACCTTGGTCTCGGAGATTATACTATATAAGATCAATTGAGTACATCAATCCAATACATAGAGAAGGAGAAATATCATGGGAGTACATCAATCCAATACATAGAGAAGGAGAAATATCATGGGATCACCCTAGATTAACATAGCCTATGATCACAACAAAGATCACATCATGGGAGAGAGAGAAACCACATAGATCAAGATATAAGCCTTAGCCCCGAGGGGAACTACTCACACATAGACATGGTGAGAGGGAGAGTTGTTGATGGAGAGGTGCAGCCTGGAGGAGATGAAGAAGACGGCGACGGCGGCGCCCACGGCCACGACAACGGCCCTTGGGGGCAGCGGCCCTTGGCCCCTTCTTCTTTCTTGGAGATGGTGCTGCTGTGGAGATTGATCTCCCCCTCAAGACGGCTTCCAAGGGGGAGGAATTTTCGTGGTGCCCTTTGACCTAGGTTTTCTCTCTTTATATAGACTCTCGAAATCCCGTCATCCAGATTATGTCTTCTGTATTTCGGGGTTTCTAGAAGCATCAAAACTCCGATTGGGCCGAATTTTATGTGTAAATCAACCGGAAAAAAATTCCCTACAACTTTGTAGTTTTAAGTTTTTCCGTTTGAGGCCGTCTTCTAGCGTTTCCGAGGCGATATTTAAAACCTGTCTGGTGGAGACAGATTTCGGGAGAGTTAGAGTCCAACTCCTACAAGGTTCCTTTTTGTGATTTTTTCCTTTATCCAAGTAATTCCTACACATAAAGTACAAAAAGAAGAACTTGTGCACTCTTGCAACCATTAATAGGTTAGTTCCAAAATATGTTATAAAGATATATGAAAGTATATCAAAAACATAGCAATATCACACAAAACATGCATGGAGCAAGTAGAAATTATAGATACGTTTGGGACGTATCAGTAATGTCGCAAAGTCTTCAAGGCATGAACTACGGCAGCGAGTTCAAGATCATGGGTAGGGTAGTTCTCTTCATGTGGACGCAACTGGCGTGAAGCATAAGCTACCACATGTCGATCTTGCATAAGTATGCATCCTAACCCTTGCCGTGAAGTATCACAATAGATATCGAAATCCCTTTTTGGTGTCTAGAGGTGCAAGTACGGGTGCAGAAGTCAATCTTCTTTTTAGCTCTTGAAAGCTTTTCTCGCACTTGGGGGTCCATTCGAATTTCTTATCTTTCTTGAGGAGTTCAGTAAGAGGCTTTGCAATTTTGGGGAAGTTCTCAACGAAGCGGCGGCAATAGCTTGCTACGCCGAGAAAACTCCTAACTTGCTTAACCGATTCAGGTGGAGTCCAGTCAAGGACGGCCCGAACTCTCTCGGGATTGACAGCAATGCCTTTCGTAGAAAACACGTGTCCTAAGTAGGTCACTTCTGGTAGCCAAAATTCGCACTTAGAGAACTTGGCATAAAGGCGATGCTCTCGAAGTTTCATCAATACCAGCCTAAGATGCTCGGCATGTTCTTCTTCGTTCTTCGAGTATATAAGGATGTCATCAAGGTAAACCACGACGAACTTGTCCAAATACTCCATGAAAGATCGAATTCATCATGCGTGAAAAAATAGCAGGGGCATTGGTTAAACCAAAGGACATGACAGTGAACTCTTAAAGACCATAACGAGTAGTGAAAGCCGTTTTTGGAATGTCCTCGTTTTGAATTTTGATTTGATGATAGCCTAATCTCAAATCCATCTTGGAGAAGACAGAGGATCCAGCAAGTTGATCGTAAAGATCATTGATCCTGGGCAGTGGGTACTTGTTCTTTATCGTCGCTAGATTTAGCGGGCGATGGTCTACACACATCCTTCCTGTTCCATCTTTCTTCATTACGAACAGAACGGACCAACCCCATGGCGATGAGCTAGGGCGGATGAAGTGATACGTCCCAAACGTATCTATAATTTCTGCTTGCTCCATGCATGTTTTGTGTGACTTTGCCATGTTTTGCTTGAACTTTCATACACTTTTGAGCATATTTGGACTAATCTATTTAACCCAGTGCACCCAGCTGCCAGTTGCTCTTCTCTGCTGCTTTTCTATTTCAGGTTTTCCGGCCATTAAAAGTGCTCCAAAAAATCCAGAAAAATCAGATAAAAAATCAGCGACCCGGAAGCTTCCGGAATCACCAAGGCAGCGGAGGGGGGCCACCACAGGGACTCCAGAAGGGTCCCTGGCGCGGCCCCACCCTAGGCCGCGTCAAGGGGCCTCCTGGCTGCCCTGTGGGTCCCCTCGACACCCCCTCTGCCTATATTTAGCCCTCGGGGTGGAAACCCCTAACATCGATCTTTTTTTCCGCGAACTCGCCTCGGTACCGCCGCCGTCGCCGTTTCAAGATCGGGGCTGCCTGGAGAAGCTTCCCTGGCACCCTGCCGGGAGGAGGAACCCCCTCCGGGAGACCATCCATAGCCATGGACGCCTCCCGTATGTACCGTGAGTAGTCCCCCTTGGACCATGGGTCCGTGACCAGTATCTATGTGATGTTCCTCTCCCCTCTTTCTGCTTCCACTTTCGAGACCTCATGAGCTGCCTCACATGATCGAGGCACTATTGTAATTTCTGTTGTTGCTATGCTGAGTTTGCTGGGATCTGATGGATTATGAGATTATGTTCAGATTGTGATGACTAATATATTTGGTTCTTCTCTTTTATATTTTGTTCTTGAGTAAATTCTTGCATGTTCTCCGTTGCAGTATTTTTCTTTGGCCAAGTAGTTTGTTGCAACTCCAAGAGGGAGCGTTATGCTTGATTGTGGGTTCAGCCCCCTGATGTCTAGATTGAGTGACAGAAACATGAGACTACGGGATGTGATGTTGCCACCAGGGATAAAACAACGGTGCTTGTACCCGCGGGTGCAAGGATTGTTTAATTTACGCAAAGTTCTTTTAATGCAGTTGTCTGTTGCTTTGAGTTTACACTTTGGGTGGGATTCGCAACTTAATACCAGCGAGATGTTCTGGATAGATATCTCAAGGTGGATGATTCGTAGTAGATGCAGTTGGATTTCGGTCTACTTACCTTGGCGTACTGCCCATTGCTTTTGAGCCCTTCCTTTCTTTGCAGCATAGTTAGCATTGCGGTGCCTTCATAATTCTGTCAATTGCCCAGCTGTGATTTGTTTACCTCGCTAGCACTTTTATCGTCTTTTGGGAGAGAGACATCACTAGTGAAAATCACGGGACCCCGGTCCATCTTCACATTATTGTTTACACTCTTAGTTTACTTTCAGTCTTTACTTTCAGTTGCCACTATTATTATCTCTTGTGTTGATCCTTTGTAAACAGCAAGGCCGGAGGAATTGACAACTCCTCTGTACTCGTTGGGAGCAAATTTATTTGTTTCTGTGTGCAGGTCCTGTCAACTCCCTAGTCAGAAGCCAATTTCTGGCGCTGTTGGCACCTTCTTGTATTTCTGCGAGTCCTACTGGAGACAAACCTTGGTAAATCTTCACCGAGGGAAATTTGCTGCTACGCTACATCTCACCTTCCACTTGGGGTAACCAATGAGGAGTGAGAGAACTATCCTCACCGTATCAAGCTAATTTCTGGCGCCGTTGCCGGGGACTCCAGTCTACAAGATAGGGGAGTTGCACACTATCTTTTATCTTTGCTTTTTAGTCTTGTTAGTTTACCTTTCAGTTTTTACTTTTGTGTACCTTATCAAAAATACCTGCTGCTACTATGGGTTCCAATGAAAACACCAAGTTGTGTGACTTCACTAGTCACAACAACAGTGACTTTATCTGCACTCCTATTGCTCCACCTGCCACTTTAGCACCTTCTTATGAAATTAAACCTGCTCTGCTTAATCTTGTTATGAAAGATCAATTCTCAGGTGCTGGAGAGGACGCTGCCTTGCACTTAAACAATTTTATCGAGCTCTGTGATATGCAAAAGTACAAGGAAGTGGATGGAGACATCGTCAAGCTGCAGCTTTTTCCTTTCTCTCTGAGAGGAAGAGCCAAGGAGTGGCTGCAATCCTTACCCAAGAATAGTATCGATTCTTGGAGTAATTGCAAAGATGCTTTTATAGGGAAGTACTATCCCCCTGCTAAAATTATTCAATTGAGGAGTAACATTATGAATTTCAGGCAATTGAATAATGAACACGTTGCCCAGGCTTGGGAACGTATGAAGACGCTTGTCAAGAACTTCCCCACACATGGATTGACTACCTGGATGGTTATCCAGAATTTTTATGCAGGCTTGAACTTTACCTCGCGAAACCTGTTAGATTCGGCCGCGGGAGGAACCTTTATGTCAACCACACTTGGTGCTGCCACAAAGCTACTTGATGAGATGATGCCGAACTACTCTCAGTGGCACACCGAACGATCTCCAACTGGTAAGAAGGTAAATTCTGTCGAGGAGATCTCCTCTCTAAATGAAAAGGTTGACCTTATCATGTATCTACTTACCAAGCAAGCTCCTATTGATCCTCAGAATGTTCCTTTAAATTCCTTGGTTGCTCAAGAGCAAGTAGATGTGAACTTTATCTCTAGAAAAAACTTCAACAATAATGCTTATAGGAGTAATTTTGGTAGCAACAACCCTAGGCCTTTCCCATCCAATAACTATGGGAACAACAACACTTATCCTAGCACCAAAAACTCCACTTTTGAACTAGAGACCTTGCTCAAAGACTTTATCACTACCCAAAAAGCCTTCAACAAGAGTTTGGAAGAGAAATTAGATAAATTAGATATCCTCTCTTCGAAGGTACACAACATAGCCCATGATGTAGAGATGCTGGAGATTAGAACTTCTCCCCCTGAGGAGAGGAAGACCACTCCTATGAATGCCATCCAAGTCCAAATTAATGAAAACATTAGGATGTTGGGAAAACTTAAAGAGAGATGGGCCAGAGAAAAGGAGGAAGAAGAGAGAATTAAGAGCCTTCCTACCTACCACACAATAGCTACTATCCAAGTAGTTGAGGATGTCCAAACAGTTAGCACCCATCACACCCCTAGTCCCACTGGACCTATCAATGGTGATGCTACCACCTCAACCATAGATGAAGAAACCTCTATGAACATAGAGGCTTTCAAAAAAGTGAGCCTATATGATATCACTACCTCCTTGATAGATAGTAGTGACCTAGACTTTGACAACTGCACTTTACCTGAAGTTATTGGTTTACTACACAAGATGTCTAGAGACCCCCACACTAGCACACTTAATCTCGCCTTCACAGAGCATATCACCAATGCTCTAATCAAAGTTAGGGAGGAGAAGCTTAGACTAGAAGCCTCCATACCTAGGAAGCTAGAATATTGTTGGGATCCTATGATAAAAATCAAATTGAATAACTTCTCTTGTTATGCTCTTTGTGATGTTGGAGCAAGTACCTCTGTTATGCCCAAAAGAATGTATGATATGCTTGAATTTGAAACCTTTTGATCCCTGTTCTTTTGGTGTTCGTCTTGTTGATTCTTCCATAAAGAAGCATTTGGGGAAGATCGACGATGTTCTTATCATTGTCAATGACAATTATGTTCCCGTTGATTTCACTATTATGGACATTG
Organism: Bromus sterilis; assembly: GCA_950022295.1. Taxonomy (NCBI): domain Eukaryota; kingdom Viridiplantae; phylum Streptophyta; class Magnoliopsida; order Poales; family Poaceae; genus Bromus; species Bromus sterilis. The sequence continues at coordinate 17,835,022 of OX465596.1, forward strand.
AGTGTGAGCCCTCTTGTCCAATTATTTTGGGACGTCCTTTTCTTCGCACAATTGGTGCTGTTATTGACATGAAAGAGGGGAATATCAAATTCCAATTCCCTCTCAAGAAAGGTATGGAACATTTCCCTAGGAAAAAGATTAAGTTACCTTTTGAGTCCGTCACACGGGCTAGTTATTCTCTTGAAAAGACTTGATCTTCTGCTTTTAAGCCTAGCTAATGGCTCTAAAGAAGCGCTTTCGGGAGGCAGCCCGCAACGAATTTAGGTTTTTCTCTTTTATTTTCTGCTGCTCTTAGTGGTCTTGATGATTGTTACTACTGTAGCAACATCATTGTATCTTTACTTTTCTAGCTTTGTGCCTTTTATAGCCTCATACGACAAGGGAAGTGAATGTTGTGACATGCTGTCCAGAAAACAGATTGTGTCCTCGTGACTAGAAAAATCAGAGAAAAATCCCAGTTCATCTTTTTGAGCTGAAATTTTCACACAGCGTGCTCTATACAATTACGAAACTTTTGTATGTTCTGAGTTTTTTGATTTGAGTTGCAGAAGTATCCCTAAAAAATTATTTTCTACCTGCTGGTCTATTTTTCACAGATTCTGTCCTGTTTTGCCTTTTCTTCACTTTGCAAACCTTGAGCTTGCTTTTTATTTGCAAAAACTTTTTGGCAATCTTGAGAAACAGTATCTATTCAAGGTTATCTTTATTTCCAGTAGAGAAAAATATATTTTATTATGGGTACTAACCTCGCTAATCAGATTATGATGAGTTATGTATGAAGGGAGTTTTCAAGTGTGCGAGGGAAGATGATGGAAGAAGATTAAGAAGTGGCAAGCGTTCAAGCTTGGGGATGCCCCCATGCATCCCCAAGAAATATTCAAGGAGACTCAAGCGTCTAAGCTTGGGGATGCCCCCATGCATCCCCTTCTCCATCGACAATTATCAGTTCGTCCCCCATTGCACTATATTTTTATCACTTCATGCGTTATGTGCTATGCTTGGAGCGTCTCGCTCTTAGGTTTTATTTTTAGTTTTCTTTTTCTTTGTTTGCTGTAGTAACAAGTTAGACCCCAGCTTACTCTTTTGTGTGGGAGAATTACACGCTCCGCTTGAACTAGAACTCCTCATAGGATTTGCATGCTTATTCTTTTAGCTGTGAGTTGTTCTTTTTCTTTTCTTAGCTGCTGCCCTGTTTAGCTGTAGTGCTTTAGTTTTTTCTAGAGCTTTTCTTTTGTTTTAGGTTGAACTTTCTATAGGTTGCATGTTTTATCTTGTTAGAGAGTTTGCCTGTTGCACTGAGTTTTGTGTCTTGACTAGAAGTAGGTAGTTAAAGTTGCTGTTCTCTTTGTAGTAGTAACTTGCAATAGTTTTGAGGTATTGACTAGAGCAATGTTTGAACTTTTGGTGTCAAGAGCTCGAGCCTATTAGTGATAGATCTCGTATTTTGGGCAATCCGTGTGTTTTTCGAAAACCAAAAACCCCTGTTGAGAACTCTAGCTAGTAGATGGATCACTAACCTCTGGAGGGTTCGAATATTAGAGTACACTCACGTACCATGAGTCGAGGATGCGCAAGGATAACCAAACCCCCATACACTCCTCCTCGGGGTACTTGTATCTTTGTGAACCTCCTGATTAGATTGAGAGTTACCGATAACAAGTGCATGAGTTCTTCGGACTAATTGTGAGTATTCGAAAGTTGACACTTCCACCCACCTATAATTTTTCTAGCCTCTTCGGTACCGTGCATTGCCCTTTCTCACCTTGAGAGTTGGCGCATACTTCGTCGGTGCATCCAAACCCTTGGCACTATACGCTCTGTCGTCATAAGCCTCCTTATATCTTTCCTCAAAACAGCCACCATACCTACCTACAAGGCATTTCCATAGCCTTTCCGAGATAGATTGCCATGCAACATCCACCTTCTCATGACTTGATCCTCATGTCATACATGCTACTTGCTTGATCGATGAGCCGCATGCTAGTTGGGCCTTGCCCTAATCATTGCTACATGACGCGCTAGTATCATTGCATATCCTGCTATCCTGGCAGAGGCATACATTTGCATCATAATAGTTATATCTTTTTTATGTGAGTACTTTTGTAAAGTGTGAAAGATCTCCTATATTCTTGTAAAATATAGAGTGTTGCCCCTAAAGTGAGGAAAATATCCCAAAGAGGACAAAATCAAAAGATCCCAAAGAGGACAAATGAGAGTTAAATAGAAAGAGCCATTGAGGCCACCAAAAAAATACAAAAAATAGAAAAAAGAGAAAAATAAAAATAAAAAGAGAGAAGGGGCACACTACTATTCCTTTTGAGAGACCCACACTAGTACTTCATCCTCTATCCCTTGTACTCCGTAGAGATCATCATCATGCATATAGCTATGTGGGGACCTTCACACTATAGAACTTGGCTTGTATATTCCAATGATGAGCCTCTTCAAACGAGCTCTAGGTCTTCTTGAGCAAGCAAGTTAGATGCACCCCCACTAGTTCCCTTGGAGAGCTTTTTAGCTCACATTTGCATCCGTTGCATGGCAATCCCTACTCCTCACATCATATCTATCATATGGCCTTCTCTCGCCTATGATTGTCCTCATTGATGTGAGCCTTTACACCTTTTTGTCTTCCTCCTCCACCTTCTTTCTGTTTCGCCTTTTAGGTGTCAACTTTCTTGCTCACGCTCATCCATTGCATGAGTGCTCAAAATATCGAAAGGGAGTGGATCAGTTTGACTTGTACCTGGCTAGTGGTCTAGGGACGAGTCAAGATAAGAATCCAAAGGAGACCAAGTGTGAAACTTTAGTAGATAGTTGTTCTCAACAACCTTTTCTCTCTCTTTTTCCCAGTCCCTGCTTGCACGCAAACACCATCTAGAGACATTCGAGTCACGGACAACGAGAGCTCTTGCACCTTTTGTTCTTTTGTTGCTTGTGTCAATGCTAATATAGACTCTTGCTTGTTAAGACTTGAATTGAATTGCATGCTTTAATTGCTTTACTTAAAAGTCCTTATATGGTTGTGTGGCATGTCACCACAGAAATTATGCTTGTTACCATTTACCTACTCGAGGACGAGCAGGAATTAAGCTTGGGGATGTTGATACGTCCCAAACGTATCTATAATTTCTACTTGCTCCATGCATGTTTTGTGTGACTTTGCCATGTTTTTCTTGAAATTTCATACACTTTTGAGCATATTTGGACTAATCTATTTAACCCAGTGCACCCAGCTGCTGCTTTCTGCTGTTTTTGTATTTCAGGTTTTCCGGCCATTAAAAGTGCTCCAAAAAATCCGGAAAAATCAGATAAAAAATCAGAGACCCGGAAGCTTCCGGAACCACCAAGGCAGCGGAGGGGGTCCACCACAGGGACTCCAGAAGGGTCCCTGGCGCAGCCCCACCCTAGGCCGCGCCAGGGGGCCTCCTGGCTGCCTTGTGGGTCCCCTCGACACCCCTCTCCGCCTATATTTAGCCCTCAGGGTGGAAACCTCTAATATCGATCTTTTTTCCGCGAACTCGCCTCTATACCGCTACCGCCGCCGTTTCAAGATCGGGGCTGCCTGGAGAAGCTGCCCCGGCACCCTGCCAGGAGGAGGAACCCCCTCCGGGAGACCATCCATAGCCATGGACGCCTTCCGTATGTACCGTGAGTAGTCCCCCTTGGACCATGGGTCCGTGACCAGTAGCTATGTGATGTTCCTCTCCCCTCTTTGTGCTTCCACTTTCGAGACCTCGTGCGCTGCCTCACATGATCGAGGCACTATTGTAATTTCTGCTGTTGCTAAGTACACAAAGATCATATGACTATGATCCATCATTACATCAAATAACGGAAGCAAATTAGGTCTGAGTACAGAAAAGATTAACAAATGGCTTAGAGAAGCCTTGTTCAACATACATGCCCTTCCACGACGGACCAGACTGCTGTCTGGAACAATACTAGCTTAGTCAACGTCGAGCTTCAGGAAGGTGAATCCATCAGGGCTGGGTTCTCATCTAAAACATAGAATAAGCAAACATGAGTACAAAGTCGTACTCAGCAAGACTTACGTCAGAACTATACTACTCATGCTCAAGTTTCAAGGTAAAGGGAGGTGGGGTTTCAACATGCAGAAGTGCCAGATTTGACTTGGCTAGTCCTGTACTACAAGTATCAGACTTGAGGTAAGAAGCGTACACGAGTCCACTACCAAGTCTCCAACCAATACACCACTATGGATACTTCCTCGACTTCCCCACGAGGAAGCACGCCATAGCACTCACACTTATCTTGCGAGTTTTAGAGTATCCATTCAAGTTGTCTAATAATCAGGTACAGGTTCCAAGTAGTCCATGACCGCGGACGCGGCTATTCGAATAGTTTTGTTAACATTGCAAGGGTGTAAAATACACACACATGACCATCAGTTACCGCCAGGTCTCGTCACCATTCAAGGGGTGCCGGCGAGGATTTTCACCACGACACTTCGCTCACAACCGGTCTATTACAGGAGTCAACTATCTGAGTTGCCTCCGCTCGAGAACCCTGCTGGATCAACGAAACGGACTCAAACAATGCAAGTGACCGAGACGCCACCTTTGGCAGGTGGTTTCCTCACAGGTCGACCCACATATCTATATGATGCAATCTTTCATTCATTCTTTTTCTATGCATATGCCAAATGGAAAGCCCGAACTAATGTGACTCCTGGACGTCAACACGGATTAAGGTACTAGGCCGAGAGGGGTCATTGAGCCCAATGTGTGGTTGTACTCTTTGTCTTGGATTACCATACAAGAACTCGGGTTTAAGGCGGTGTTCAACGAGACAATCCACTGTGTACTCCTACACATCCTCTCATCGTTCACCTTTGTTTAGGGTGGATTCACCAACACAGTTTCACCTTCATCAACACCATGATCACTACATCCCGACTCACAGATAAAAGTAACCTCATTGTAAACTCTAGGCATGCAATAAGCTTTAACAGTTGCAGGGGCCACATGATATCAATCAACTCCTATGTTAGCTAGGATTGTGGTTTGCTTACTACTGTGACAAGATGATAGGTCATGCATCGGATATGGGTTCAACTATGCGGTAGAATCGATAACAAGGTGATCATCCTAATCCATGCATAAGCGATACTGAGAGGGAAGTGGGATTTTATAGACATGATCAATGGGGTTTGCTTGCCTTGCTGATGATACACGGGTTTACCGGTCTTCTGCTTCGGGGGTGACCTCCGTCTCGGAAACACTGGTACCGGAACAATCATCAACAGAGGGGGACAACATTGAAATAAAATGCACAAGCACATGATAAGTGGTGTCATGATGTTCATGGTACTGGTTTGTGGCACATTCCATTTAAATGAACTGTATTGCAATTGAATTGCAAATTCAAACTCCAAATTCAAATTCAAATTAAGCCATATGCACATTTGCTACTGTTTCCCCATTTAAAAATGGTCAGACATAGAAACAAGTTGCATATTCTTAATCCTTGCATTTTTCTGATAATTTTTAATATATTATATGTTAAATTTGGAGTTCAAATGGATTAGTTATGAATTTCTAAAATTTAATCAATTTTCTGGATTTTTCTCTGAATTCTTTAATTCTTTTAATTTCTGAAATTTTGTTCATGTCATCAGCATGATGCAAGGATGACATCAGGGGGGGTATGACTGGTGGGCCAGCCATGTCAGTGGCAGAGAGATTTAATCCTCTCTGTTTAATTAACAGAGAGGGGTTAGGGGTGCTGGGGCCCAGTAGTCAGTGGGTTAGGGGGTAGGTTAGCTGGGTGATTAGGGTTAATGGCCTTGGGCCCACTGGTCAGAGAGAGTGGAGAGGGGATTAGGGCTCGGTTAGCCGGCGACTCGCCGGAGTTCTTGCCGGAGTTGGCTGGAGGCCTCGAGGAGGGAAAGGAAGGGCACTGGGGAGCTCCTCTCTCTCACCCGCACCCACTGGTGCCAACTGGGCATCAAGGAGAGGCCCCAGGCCATGGCGGAGTCAACCCCGGAGGCTAGCCGTGGCACTGGACATGGAAAAAGGAGACAGAGAGCACGGGGAGGGGAGCTAAGAGGGGGAAACCAGCGAGCTGCTCACGGTGAAGGCGATGGCGCACTCGGGGAAGCCAGAGGGATGCCGGAGACGACGAATTCCTCGTCGGAGTTGGCGGCGGCCGGCGGTGAATCGAGGATGCGGGCGTCGCCTAGGGTGCAGATGAGCTCGAATTGTAACCGCAGCTTGAAGGAGTCGACGTTGGCGGATCTGGTGGACATGAAGACGCAGCTCAGGGAGGCCAGTGGCCGCGTGTGGGCACGACAGCGGCGAGGCGTGCTCTCGGGCTTGCGCTAGAACTTGCGAGAGAGGGATGGAGGTGAGCCAGGGAGAGAGGGGAAAGGTGCGGGCGGCTTTTGGGTGTCGATGTGGCACCGAGAGAGGCCAGGGGGAGGCCTAGAAGGCTCGGTCGTCGCGGCATGCTCGCCACGGCGACGAGCTGCCTGCTCTGGCGTCGGGAAGAAGACGAAGGTGCCCCTGGTGGGATGGACCAGGGGTACGCCTAGTTGGGCCCGAGGCCAGTGGGGTTTGGCTGGGATTCTTTTTCTTTTTTTTCTTCTCTATTTTTTTGTTTTGTGTTTTGCTTTGAAATAAATAGCAAAGCATTTTTTAAAATCTCCAAAACTTTTATTTGGCCTTACATGGCATATAGTTAGCCACTCCCAAGATTTGAAGATTTTTGAAATTCAAATAATTTGAATTTCAAATCAAACAGGGTATTTATTTAATTTCCAAGGCACTTATGGTATTTTTGAGAAATCTTGGAGCATGCAGTGGGACCCACTTCACTTTATATGTGATCATGCATACTTATAAGACTTTTCAAAAATATCAGAAGAATTTTTGGAAGAAATTTTTATCTGGCCATTTAAATTAAATTCTTTAGGGCTTTTTCTTTTTCCCCAATTGGATTTTTTTGAATTTTTTCACATGATGCAAAGTTACTTGCTAACCCTAGCACATATCTAAAAGAGGGTTGTGACATGAAGTGAGTACCAAAGATACCTGTTCATTTTATATTTTTGTTGCTGGGCTGAAATATAGATTTATTTTTTGAACAGGCTCAAAGTAAATAATGCTGGTCCAGCCCATATCTAGGCAGCACAAAAGTCGTCGTCCTTGCCGCCTTACGGAGGCCCATTTAAGACCCATTTGTGCGGTCACCATCCTGACCCGATCTTTGGAAAGGCGCCGGCAGCCGCTGATGTCACGCGCCTGCATCCCGTGATGGCCGCATATAATTTCTCTTTTACTGTAGCCTGCAGCGTGGGCCATGCCATGCGCGCACGCGTCCCTTCCCACTCCATCCTCTCTGCCGAGAGACACCATGATTTGATTCCCTCCGGCTCATCAGCTGCGCTCCACCCGGCGAATCCCGGAGGCGAAAAGGGAACCCGCCGGACCGCCCGCCCGTCGACCCTCCTTTCACTCGGCGGCCTCCCAAATCTGCCATTCCCCTGTTCTTTCCTAGGTGAGTCTCCAGTCCACTTCCACTCCCATGGTTCTTTTCTTCTTTTTTGGGAAACAAATGGTTGTCAGGCGCTTGATTTGTGGATCGTGGGTGCTTAGATCCGACTCATTGTGAGCATCGATTGGTGGAACGGAATCGCTCCTGCATTTGGCCCATCGCTCGTTTGTCTGTCAGTGTTTGTTTTCTAGAAGCGGGATTCAGAATCGTCCTGTAGCACAAGTGTTGGTGATATTAGTTACAGTTACTCCGGATTTCCTCCCAACAGAGTGGTTCAAATTACCATTTTTCTGATGTTAGGGGTTTCTCTTGGGCTGATACTAGTAATAGTCAATCGCCGAGATGAAGTCTGAGATAATGTGATGTTTGAAAGTACTGAATTCCTTGTCATTCAAATGGTAGTGCAACGATTATCAGAGTCTGATAGTGAGATGCAACGATGAGTGAGCATGCTATGGCTAGTGGCGTTTTGTGATTGCGCAAATCTAGCATGATCCGGTAATGTTCCAATCCCTTCTAAGTGCTACCTTGCCAGGTTTTCGTGAGCATGGAGGTGCTGCATGATACAACAGGGAAGAAGGAAGCGGCTGTATATTATATGAATTCACCTATGCCGTATGCGATCGAAGAGAATTTCGGGGGATGCTTTTTTGAAGACGATGTTGATCTTGCACAAGTTCTTCAAGATCAGGTTTGGTTGCCGTTACCCTGTCCGCATCTTATTTGGCTGTGTCCGTGTGCCCTGATTTGCTTGTTGTTGTCGTTACTCCTGTTGTTTCGTTTGTGATAGAAATCTCAGTCAAATATTCTATCCTAGGCATTTTTCTATCCTGGACATTTGCCTGCTGGGGAGGGTATGATGCTGCAGTTTTCTGTTGTCTTGTGCATAGAAATCTCAACCAAATGTTTTTTATCCAAGAGCCAAATCTGTTCTTTTTGTTATGTCGAACTTGACCAAGTCTAGAAGTATAATATTGACCATTTCTAGTGGGATCATATTTTTACATATGAAAAAAATAGCACAACATATATGTATATAAAACGATTCATCTTTCGGAGTTACTTTAGTTAACACATTCATGACCTGTCGAATACCATTTTCATGATATCCTCGTTTCAAAATTGCCAATTAATTGCTTGTTCTAGATGCAAATGGGTCATTGGTTCACCAAATGACTAAATGTCTGGACTCATGATTTAAAGTTTGTAGGCTGGATTGATATGTTTTCTCGTCTGTAGCACAACAGCATAGTAGTACAAAATATGACAGAGCATTCTCATTAACTTGCCTATTGTCACACTCTGTTCAGGAAATAGTGTATCAATTTATCCAAGGAAATGATGGCAGTGGTTCATCTTGGACTGATTCAGGTGCTAGTTCTAGTTGCGGCCATCCAGAGAAATTGGGTGGGCGAAGATTAACAAGAGGAGCAGATTATGAGTCACAGCTAGCTGTGGATGAAGCAATAGCTAGAGAGTTGCAAGCGATGGAGGACCAAATCGCTAGTGCAACATTAGATGACGATGACAGAAAAGAAGGTGATTAGTTGTCTACTGGTACTCTTCTATATATTGCCACCCAACATGGTACCTTCTTGTAAATGTTTTTAAACACCTGTTTAGGAAGAAAGCCCGTAAGTTCTTCAACATCCAACAATGGCAATACTTCTGTGAGCAGATCTTCTCAGGTATTCACTCTCGGCAGCTTTGATTCTACAGATTTGCTTTGGATAATCTATTATATTACTACAGCAATGAAGATGAAGCCACCACGTTATCCACATAGACTAAATTATTTGGTTCGTCAATATAGAGTGGTCCTAATTATAATGGAGGAGATTTCAATCTAACATCAAAGCTACATGTGTACATGTGTTTGCATCCAAACAACTCATCCAGAAGCATACGGTCATAGGAGAGTTGTATTGGCTGATGCCATTAATATCAAATGGGATTTCTCTTTGCTTTGTACAACTTTATTAGTGGAGAAAAACATAGATATGCTTACAAATAAAGTCTGGAGTAAAAAGTAAAATAGCTATATTTATCTGATTTGTATGTGAATTCAACGTAAAACTAAAATGTGGAATAAAAATAAAATAAAACTAGAGAACAAATAATACCTATGATTTGCTTCGATCCCACAGACGACATCCTATAATACCTGCAGTACAACTTTTCTTACTTTGGGTATATATAAAAAAAGAATATTTAGATTAGTCAAGTAACAATAATACTCCCTCCTTCCATGTATACAAGGCCAACTAGCCTTGTCTTAAGTGAAACCTGTTTAAGTTTGACAAGTTTATAGAAAAAATATATCAGCATCTACAGTACCAAACCAATATCACTATGTTTATTATAAAGTATGTTTCCATAATATATTAATTTGGTATTGTAGATGCTGGTATATATTTTCTATAATCTTGGTCAAATTTAAATAGGTATGAGTTGTGAAAAGATTGATTGGCCTTGCATACATGGAAAAAGGGAATATCAATTGCACGTTTTTTATAGTATTATCATTTATATTTTCATTAAGTGTATTCATATGAAATGCGACCATCAATGTTGTTTGCCAAAAAAATGAGTTTTAATGTGTAAGAGTATAGCACCATATTGAAAATCTTGCCACACAAATGTGCAGGCCACTTGCTAGCTATATTTAATTTAATTTGTGCTTTCCTCTATCTTGCCAATGTACAGGTGGTAACGGAGGATGGAGTTGATCCTGATGATATGACTTATGAGGTGCATAGTGTCAAGTGGTTTGTTTGGCTAGTATATTTCCTTATGATCCTGAATTTTTGGCCCCCTAATATACTCTATCTGAAAGGACTCTTGTGGTCTTTGTTAGGAATTGTGGATAACACTTTCATAGATACTTGCTTGTTTAGTAAGTAGTACCAAATTTTTTTTAGACGCGTCCGTTTGTTTCAATATGTATTAAGCTATGTGCTATATACATAAAAATGGGTTGCTAGATCCTACCTCTTACTTCATTTTTTGAATCACTTGTGTATTACAGGAACTGCAGCAGTTAGGGGAAACTATTGGGACTGAAAGCAAAGGGTTGCCAGAAAATGTGATAGCACTCCTTAAGTCTTCAACATACAAAATTAGGATATTCTCAAGAAAGGAAAAACACGATGAGTATGTCCTCAAGCCTTTTGTTCACTTTTTTTTAACATATGGTATAAATTTGTGCGTAACTGTGATGAACAGCTATGTACAAGTCACTCACCAATTTACCCCAGATCTTGCTTTACTGATTAATCTATTGAGTACTACTTTTGTGATCTTAAATTTCATCATATGATATTGTGCCAAATTGCAATGTTCCTAGGGTTTATTATTTTCTATGTATAACTGTATGCTCATATCATTCCATATTTATTTAAGTAGCAAACTGTCTAAACACCCTTTTCTGTTAATGTTTAAACAAACAGATGTGTGATATGTTGTATGGCTTACAAGAACCGCGATAAGCTGACTACATTGCCCTGTAATCATCAGTACCATCAAACTTGTATCGCAAAATGGTTGAAGATCAATAAGGTAAGCTACCTTGCCTTTGCAGCTTTCGATATAACTGAGTATTGTTTCCACAGGAACTTCTAGGGATTATTGTAGTTTCTGTGAGAGTGACCAGATTTCTACTTGCTATAAAGTTGTTTGTTACATCTTAATTCTTTGTAAAATTCAATCATATGTTAGCTCAGAATCCTCTGTGTCCTGATATGTATGCCAAGTGCAGTTTATCTTCACCAAGATAGGAAGGGAAATTACAGCTAGAAATCTTCTAGATATAATAACAGCAAATACCGGTGCTTGGAGAAACAGCTCGTTACTTGATAATGATGGGGAATGTTGTGTAATGCTTGCTGTCGATAGTGTGACCGTTTTCTTTCGCTGTTTTTTTTCTTTGGAGATGTTTGATCAGCCTAGTGCAATTCATTGTGCTGCATTGCCAGGTATGCCCCGTTTGCAACAAGGAGGTTTTTGGTCCGAAGTAGCGAAGACTGCAGATTCATCTGATGGCCAATGTCTACTTGCTTAACGAGTGTTTGAGTCTTACTTAGGTCGCGCGTCGCATTATCAACCTGCAGCCTTGTTGCGAAGAAAGGGAACACGATGTACTATTTAGTTATCATAACCGGAGCTTGAGCTTATGTTGCATTGTCGTCAGCAAAAGAAACAAGGCAAATGTTCTTGTTGAGTTTAACTTTTATGTGAATTCTATTCCCTACAGGTTACTTGGTGCCTCACTTTATTGCACCGTACGGTAGATTATGTATGCTGGTGACCAGTGTCATGCTTCCTCTGAGTTGCATCTCAGTATTGTCTCTGTTCCATGGCCTAGATGAATAGAGATCTGATGGAAAAGGATCGGTCTGGAAAACTCAATTCCTCAAATCGCAGTACCTAATCAGCTCTGATAGAAAAGGATTTGTGAACATGGATGCAAGATTTGTGTTATCCGTAGCGTGTTGGGCTCTCTGCGTGGCCAGTTCCCCATCTTTCATGGCGATACACCATATCACTTGTGAAACTAGTTCTTCTTTCGTCAAGTATTTTTGTCAACTAGACGGAAAGCAGATTTGCATGAGACGGGTACCATTAACACATCTCGTGCTAATATGTAAAGCATCGGATATGTATGCTTGTAGTCATGCCACCACTACAATATGTTGAATTCATCATCATTATATTCTTCAAAGTTGATTTATCGTTGTTGAGGTACTTCGCTAACTCCTGACCGCCCACAGTTAGTACATGTGCTATTTTTGTTGTTGTGGTTGTTGTTGCTGCTGTCGAAGAGCTCGAGGAAGAGGGAAGAAACCATTTTTCCCTCACGCTCCTCTCTTCTTTCCGACAATTGGTGTTGGTGGAGGCCATTGCAATCGAACTCTGCATACTTTTCGTCGCACTTACCGTAAATTTCACCTTCATGAACATTAGTGAAATAAGCAGAATAATCTACATTTACGACATCACTTAAGAGTGAGAGAACATTACCAAACCCTAGAGGTTTAGCCATAGGATTCAAAATAAATGCAAATGCATACAACATTGGAATGTCTTTCCAATATTTCCAACATATGCTTTTAATGGCAACAACAACATCACTTAGCAGCAAATCACTTTCATATGCTTTCATGTGAGTAGCAATTTCTAAAATATGATCCACCATCAAAGAAGATGTAGGATAATAAAACCTCACAAAGCAACAGTTGAATCATAAAGAAGCTCAAATATATTTCAGCAACATGCCAGTCATTAGCATTGAGTAGAAATGTCCTTTCAATGATAGGTTAATTTGAATTAATAAATACAGTAAAACTATTTTTATGTGAAATCAGATGCTTAAGCATCATATATGTAGAGTGCCATCTAACACACATGTCTAAAGCAAACTTATGAGAACATACTCTTGTGGCAAGGCAACACCTCTTGTAATTTGCAGTTCGTGTATTAGAAGCATTCAGTAAAAAAATGTAGATCACAAATTATCAATGTATATATGCAGTCAATCTCTTTAAATCACATTTATCAATAAGATTAACTACATTACTACCCCTGTCACAGTTTACAGGGCGCACACGTATCCCTAGGTCGCCAATTTAACCAACATAAAACAAGATATATATTATAAAAAACATATGATCGTAAAGTTCAGATGTTCTATTTTCAAATGGTATATTTTTTATAACATGTGTCATATGTTATGTTGGTTAAATTGGCGACTTAGGGATACGTCCGCGACCTATAAACTGTGACGGAGGTAGTACCAAGCACAACATTGATGCAGTAAAAAAGTTGCAACATAAGAGCTAAACAAAAGAATGAGGATACTCATTGCACTAGTACTTGATGAAGTATTATCAGAAGTTATTGTAAAGATCATGTTAGACCAAAATTTTCCACAACTTTAACTATAGCTTCAACAATGTTCTCATCAGTATGTGATATGTCAACTAATTTGAATCATATGATTCTTTTTTTAGTTGCCAGTTTTCATTGACATAATGAGCAACCATAGTAATGTGTTCTTCGTTAGCCAGACCAGTCATGATATAAATGTTAAAAATACAGAAAGGGTGCATGTAGTGAAGTCGTCTTTTATTTTCCGAATATTAGCTTTGCATAACTTACTCATATCCCTAATTATAGTTTGTCTAAAAACCAGTGAAAAAAATAGCGCGCTATAGCATCGCTAATAGCACGCTATAGCGTTTCGGGCAATGCCTCGCTAAATGAATCTGTGTACAATGCCTCGATAATAGCACGCTATAGCGCGAAATAGCATGCTAATATCATATTTTTAGGGTCACGTTATTTTTTCATAGCACGCTATTTTTGACATTGCTAAAAACTGGAATGAATCTAGATTTATGATCATTTTGTATATATTCAAAAAAGCAAAGGACTCACCAAAACTTAATGATAAATCATTAGAAGCAATTAAATGACAATAGCTTCTCAAGCTACACCGGGAGCATAGTACCAATGACTTACCAAACTAGGGGTGGGCATAAAAACCGACAAACCAAAGACCGAACCGGAGCCGATACCGAAAAACATTTTTTTGTTTTTTCTTGCTGCTACAGAAAAAATTGATTTTCAGCTGTATTAACCAAATTAAATTCGGCATGTTCGGTTTAATACCGATTCGCCAAAACAAAAACCAAAGTAATCTCAACGAACAACAGAAAGCTTAGCTTCTCGGTGCCCACCACGTAGCTAGGGTACGAATCGTGAACGCACGCGAGTTAGTGGCTGCAAGCACATATACATGGGCTGACCACACGTACGCGGTTGTACACAATAAGGCCCAATATTCTTGTGAATGGCATCTCCCAGCCCATGTCACTCTTCGCTACAAAAAGCACTAAAGAAGTGGGCGTGTGAGCGTCCGACCAGGGAGACTTTAGTCCCACATCGCTTGGCTGACGAGAAAAGTTGGGGACTTGCGGCTATATAAGAAGGTGCTCTGACCACAATCGTTAAAGGCAAGGTCCATTCGGTATGAACCGAATATCGCACCGAATTAGTGGGTTAACTGAATTTTTGGTTTTCTATTTTATGTTTGAATTTTTGGTTTCTAGTTTTGTAAACCAAATTTGAATAAAAACGAACAGCAGAAACCGAAAATTTGGTTTATACCAAACGCCCACCTCTATACCAAACCGCCGAGGTTGTATTGCAGTTGGGCCTATCTCACCGCCATGCATGTCTCCTTCTTGTGGCTATCGATGTGCCTCCTCAGGTGGTCGGTTCCTACTACAGACTCCTCGGTCAACTCCCTCTTGCATCTGTTTCAAATAGACTTTAACCTTTGAACACCATTCATCTCATATGCTTCTTGGTAGAAAACACTCCACACACCTAAGGTCCAATGATGAATCTTTTTTGCACCGCTGGTGAAGGCAGTGCTCGCACTACCAAAATTTTACTGGGTATGATAAGGACACGAAGGTTGTGTACTATCAATGGTAGGAGTAAAGTTGATTAGATCAATTTTTCCGGATATGGTAGTTCCAAAATCATTTGACGAGAAGGCAGGGAATGGGTCAGGATCAACCATGAGAAGATGGGTGAATGAGTGATGTGGTGAGGAAGATATCTCTCTCACTTCTCGTTGGTTACCCCAAGTGGAAGGTGAGATGTAGCGTAGCAGCAAATTTCCTTTAGCGAAGATGCTAAGGTTGAGGATCGACCAGTAGGACTCCAAGATCGACAAGTAGGTGGCAAGTAAACAATGGTACCGTTTTTAAGACAAAAGTTGCTTCCTTGACCTGGACCTGCACACAGCGCAAATAACTTTGCTCCCAACGAGTACAGAGGAGTTGTCAATTCCTCCGGCCTTGCTGTTTACAAAGTATCAACGCAAGAGATAATAATAGTAGCAACGGAAAGTAAAGACTGAAAGTAAATTGAGGGTGTAAACAATGGTGGAAATATGGACCGGGGTCCCATGATGTTCACTAGTGATGTCTCTCTCCCAAAAGACGATAAAAGTGCTAGCGATGTAAACAAATCCCATCTGGGCAATTGACAGGATTATAAACTCACCGCAATGCTAACTATGCTACAAAAGAAAGGAAGAGGCTCAAAAGCAATGGGCAGTACGCCAAGGTAAGTAGACCGAAATCCATCTGCATCTACTACGAATCATCCACCTTCAGATATCTATCCAGAACATCTCGCTGGTATGAAGTTGTGAATCCCACCCAAAGTGTAAACTCAAAGCAACAGACAACTGCATTAAAAGAACTATGCGTAAAGTAAACAATCCTTGCATCCGCAGGTACAAGCACCGTTGTTTTATCCCTGGTGGCAACAGCACATCCCCTAGTCTCATGTTTCTGTCACTCAAGCTAGACATCAGGGGGCTGAACCCATAATCAAGCATAACGCTCCCTCTTGGAGTTGCAACAAATCACTTGGCCAAAGCAAAATACGGCAATGGAGAACATGCAAGGATTAACTAAAGAACACAAATATAAAAGAGAACCAAATATATTACTCATCACAATCTGAACATAGTCTCATAATCCATCAGATCCCAGCAAACTCAGCATAGCAACACATAAAATAACAAAGGTGCCTCGATCATGTGAGGCAGCTCACGAGGTCTTGAAAGTGGAAGCACAAAGAGGGGAGGAGAACATCACATAGCTACTGGTCATGGACCCATGGTCCAAGGGGAACTACTCACAAGACATCCGGGAGGCGTCCATGGCGATGGAGGGTCTCCCGGAGGGGATTCCTCCTTCCGGCAGGGTGCCGGGGCAGCTTCTCCTAGCAGCCCCGATCTTGAAACGGCGGCGACGGCGATTCAGAGAGGAGAATGGGAATAGCAGATCGATATTAGGGGTTTCCGTCGCGGGGGCTAAATATAGGCTGAAGGGGGCACCAAGAGGGGCCACAGGGCAGCCAGGAGGCCTCCTGGAGCGCCCTAGGGTGGGGCCGCGCCAGGACCCTCCTGGGCCCCTGGTGGGTCCACCCCCTTCCATCTTTAGATCTTCGGTAAGCTTCCGCGACGCTGATTTTGTATATAATTTTTCCGGAATTTATTTGGCACTTTTAATGGCCGGAAAACCTGAAATATAAAAACAGCAGAAAACATGAACTGGCAACTAGGTGCACTGAGTTAATAGGTTAGTCCAAATATGATAAAAAGTATATGAAAGTTCAAGAAAAACATGGCAAAGTCACACAAATCATGATGGAGCAAGCAGAAATTATAGATACGTTTGGGATGTATCAACATGCCACACAACCATATAAGGACTTTTAAGTAAAGCAATCAAAGCATGCAATTCAATTCAAGTCTTAACAAGCAAGAGTCTATATTAGCATTGACACAAGCAACAAAAGAACAAAGAGTGCAAGATCTCTCGCTGTCCGTGACTCGAATGTCTCCAGATGGTGTTTGCGTGCAAGTAGGGGACTGGGAAAAAGAGAGAAAAAAGGTTGTTGAGAACTACTATCTACTAAAGTTTCACACTTAGTCTCCTTTGGGATTCTTATTTGACTCGACCCCAGACCACTAGCCAGGTACAAGTCAAACTGATCCACTCCCTTTCGATATTTTGAGCACTCATGCAATGGATGAGTGTGAGCAAGAAAGTTGACACCTAAAAGGCGAAGCAGAAAGAAGGTGGAGGAGGAAGACAAAAAGGTGTGAAAGGCTCACATGAATGAGGACAACCATAGGCGAGATAAGGCCATATGATAGATATGATGTGAGGAGTAGGGATTGTCATGCAACGGATGCACATGTGAGCTAAAAGCTCTCCAAGGGAACTAGTGGGGGTGCATCCAACTTGCTTGCTCAAGAAGACCTAGAGCTCGTTTGAGGAGGCTCATCATTGGAATATACAAGCCAAGTTCTATAGTGTGAAGGGTCCCCACATATCTATATGCATGTATGATGATCTCTATGGAGTACAAGGGATAGAGGATGAAGTACTAGTGTGGATCTCTCAAAAGGAGTAGTAGTGTGCCCCTTTCTCTTTTTTTCTTCTCTTTTTTCTATTTTTTGTATTTTTTGGTGGCCTCAATGGCTCTTTCTATTTCTCTCATTTGTCCTCTTTGGGATCTTTTGATTTTGTCCTCTTTGGGATCTTTTCCTCACTTTAGGGGCAACACTCTAGATTTTACAAGAATATAGGAGATCTTTCACATTTTACAAGGATACTCACATAAAGAAGATGTAACTATCATGATGCAAATGTATGCCTCTGCTAGGATAGAAGGATATGCAAGGATACTAGCGGGTCATGTAGCAATGATTAGGGCAAGGTCCAACTAGCATGCGGCTCATCGACAAGCAAGTAGCATGTATGACATGAAGATCAAGTCATGAGAAGGTGGATGTTGCATGGCAATGTATCTCGGAAAGGCTATGTAAATGCCTTGATAGGTAGGTATGGTGGCTGTTTTTAGAAAGGATATAAGGAGGTTTATGATGACAGAGCGTATCATGCCAAGGGTTTGGATGTACCGGCGAAGGTGGACACCAACTCTCGGAGTGAGAAGGAGGCAATGCACGGCACAGGAGAGGCTAGCAAAATATGGGAGGTGGAAGTGTCAACTTTCGAATGCTCACATTAGTCCGAAGAACTCATGCACTTATTATCGGTAACTCTCAATATAATCAGGAGGTTCACAAAGAGACAAGTACCCCGAGGAGGAGCGTATGGGGGTTTGGTTATCCTTGCGCATCCTCGACTCATGGTACGTGAGTGTACTCTAATATTTGAATCCTCCAGAGGTTAGTGATCCATCTAGTAGCTAGAGTTCTCAACAGGGGTTTTGGTTTTCTAAAATCACACGGATTGCCCAAAATACGACATCTATCACTAATAGGCTAAAGATCTTTACACCATAAGTTCAAACATTACTCTAGTCAATACCTCAAAACTATTGCAAGTTACTACTACAAAGAGAATAACAACTTCAACTACCTACTTTCTAGTCAAGACACAAAACTCAGTGCAACAGGCAAACTCTCTAAACAAGATAAACATGCAACCTATAGAAAGTTTAACTGATACAAAAGAAAAGCTCTAGAAGAAAACTAAAGCACTACAACTAAAGATGGCAGCAGCTAAGAAAAGAAAAAGAACAACTCACAACTAAGGAAATAAACATGAAAATACTATGAGGAGTTCTAGTTAAAAGGGAGCGTGTTTCTCTCCCACACAAAAGCAAGCTGGGGTCTAACTTGTTATAACAGCAAACAAAGCAAAAAAAACCTAAAAAGTAAAGAGCGAGACGCTCCAAGCATAGCACATAACACATGAAGTGATAGAAATATAGTGCAACGAGGGACGAACTGATAATTGTTGATGAAGAAGGGGATGCACGGGGGCATCCCCAAGCTTAGACGCTTGAGTCTCCTTGAATATTTATTGGGGGTGCATGGAGGCATCCCCAAGCTTGAGCGTTTGACACTCCAGAATCTTCTTTCATCATCTTCCATCGCACACTTGAAAACTCCCTTCATACATAACTCATTGTAAACTGATTAGAGAGGTTAGTACCCTATTAAAATAGTTTTCATCTACCGCAAATAAAGATATTCAGGAAGATCTACTGTTTCTCAAGATTGCCAAAATGTTTTTGCAAAGAAAAAGCGAGCTTAAGGTTTGCAAAAGTTAGGAGAGACAAAACGTGCCAGAATCTGTGAAAAACAGAACATCAGGTGGTAAAGAATTTTTTAGGGATACTTCTGCGATTTAAATAAAAAAACTCAGAACATACGAAATTCCGTGATTGTATAGGGCACTCTGTGTAAAAAATTCAGCTCAAAAAGATGAACTGGTGATTTTCTATGATTTTTCCCGTCACGAGGACAGAATCTGTTTTCTGGACATCATGTCACAACTTTCACTTCCCTTGTCATATGAGGCTATATTTGGCACAAAGCTTGAAAAATAAAGATACAATGATGTTGCTACAGTAGTAAAAATCATCAAGACCACTAAAAACAGAAGAAAAAACATCTTGGGTTGCCTCCCAACAAGCGCTTTCTTTTACGCCTTTAAGCTAGGCACAAAGCAAAAAGATCAAGTTGTATCAATTGAACCATCATCAAGATCATAAAAAAGCTCTTCAATAGTACAACTAGCCTTAAGAGGTTTCTCAAATAAAGGCCGAATAAAAATGCTTCTAGGGATAAAATGAAAATGAGGAAAATCAATTGGAGTTTCATTAAAATTAAAGATAGGTGTCTCCTCCAAAGTCTTCACTATTTCAACTCTCTTGGCAATAGGTGTGTCAACTTTAGCTCGAGGAACCTTAGGGACGTAAACGAACTTAGGTTCCTTTCTTGCCGGAGTTTCATACTTTTTAGTTTTGATTGAGGAAAAGGTAGTTCCTAGAGTTTCAATAACTTCCTCAATCTTTTCTATCCTAGAAGACTTCTCATCAAGGGATTTGATAGTCTCCAAAGTTTTGACAATTTTTTGCATGGAGCTACCTAGCCTATTCAAATTCCCTTGAATCTTACGATCCAACTCATTTAATTTATCGATACTTGGCATCTCTAACTCTATTTTTTCAAGTTTTCCCATAATGTAAGCTAGAGTAATGTCCTCCTTAATGCTAGCAACGGGGATACTTCCAATAAGATTTTCAATAACATTAAGGGCTTCCCAAACTGGAGCCTCTATAAAGTTCCCATTGATAGATGTGTCTAAAACAAACCTATTCCAAGAAGTAATCCCAACATAAAAATTTCTAAGAAGGATAGTAGTGGATTGCTTCTTGGTGGCCCTCTTTTGAGAATCATTAATTCTATACCAAGCATCTTTCAGACTTTCACCACCTCTCTGAATAAAGGTAAGTACTTCTGCCTCACCAAAGGCAAAAGGACCAGCCATAGTGGTAACTACTAGCAAAGTAACAGGTATTTTTGATAAGCGACACAAGAGTAAAAACTGAAAGATAAACTAACAAGACTAGAAAGCAAAGGTAAAAGATAGTGTGCAACTCCCCTATCTTGTAGACTGGAGTCCCCGGCAACGGCGCCAGAAATTGCTTGATGCGGTGAGGAAGATAGCTCTCTCACTTCTCGTTGGTTACCCCAAGTGGAAGGTGAGATGTAGCGTAGCAGCAAATTTCCCTTAGCGAAGATGCTAAGGTTGAGGATCGACCAGTAGGACTCCAAGATCGACAAGTAGGTGGCAAGGAAACAATGGCACCGTTTTTAAGACAAAAGTTGCTTCCTTGACCTGGACCTGCACACACAACAAATAACTTTGCTCCCAACGAGTACAGAGGAGTTGTCAATTCCTCCGGCCTTGCTGTTTACAAAGTATCAACGCAAGATATAATAATAGTAGCAACGAAAAGTAAAGACTGAAAGTAAATTGAGGGTGTAAACAATGGTGGAAATACGGACCGGGGTCCCATGACGTTCACTAGTGATGTCTCTCTCCCAAAAGACGATAAAAGTGCTAGCGATGTAAACAAATCACATATGGGCAATTGACAGGATTATAAACTCACCGCAATGCTAACTATGCTACAAAAGAAAGGAAGAGGCTCAAAAGCAATGGGCAGTACGCCAAGGTAAGTAGACCGAAATCCATCTGCATCTACTATGAATCATCCACCTTGAGATATCTATCCAGAACATCTCGCTGGTATTAAGTTGTGAATCCCACCCAAAGTGTAAACTCAAAGCAACAGACAACTGCATTAAAAGAACTATGCGTAAAGTAAACAATCCTTGCACCCGTAGGTACAAGCACCGTTGTTTTATCCCTGGTGGCAACAGTACATCCCCTAGTCTCATGTTTCTGTCACTCAAGCTAGACATCAGGGGGCTGAACCCATAATCAAGCATAACGCTCCCTCTTGGAGTTGCAACAAATCACTTGGCCAAAGCAAAATAAGGCAATGGAGAACATGCAAGGATTAACTAAAGAACACAAATATAAAAGAGAACCAAATATATTACTCATCACAATTTGAACATAGTCTCATAATCCATCAGATCCCAGCAAACTCAACATATCAACACAAAAAATTACAAAGGTGCCTCGATCATGTGAGGCAGCTCATGAGGTCTCGAAAGTGGAAGCACAAAGAGGGGAGGAGAACATCACATATCTATTGGTCATGGACCCATGGTCCAAGGGGGACTACTCACAAGACATCCGGGAGGCGTCCATGGCGATGGAGGGTCTCCCGGAGGGGATTCGTCCTTCCGGCAGGTGCCAGGGAAGCTTCTTCTGGCAGCCCCGATCTTGAAACGGCAGCGGCGGTACAGATAGGAGAACAAGAATAGCAGATCGATATTAGGGGTTTCCTCCGCAGGGGCTAAATATAGGCCAAAAGGGACACCGAGAGGGGCCACAGGGCAGCCAGGAGGCCTCCTGGTGCGCCCTAGGGTGGGGCCGCGCCAGGGACCCTCCTGGGGCCCTGGTGGGTCCACTCCCTTCCTTCCTTGGTTCTTCGGGAAGCTTCCGGGACGTTGAATTTTTATGTAATTTTTCCGGGATTTATTTGGCACTTCTAATGGCCGGAAAACCTGAAATATAAAAACAGCAGAAAACAGGAACTGGCAACTGTGTGCACTGAGTTAATAGGTTAGTCCAAATATGATCAAAAGTGTATGAAAGTTCAATCAAAACATGGCAAAGTCACACAAATCATGCATGGAGCAAGCAGAAATTATGGATACGTTTGGGACGTATCAATGAGAAATTAGAATGAGATGTGGTTTTTGAGTGTGGGAAGTGATGTGAGGGGGGACTCCCCTATTTATAGCAAAACAAATAACATTTTCTAGACCATTTTACCACTCCTAATTCGATATTTGAAGTTAAAAAGGGTCAAAATGCCGGTAAAAGGCCAAACAACCCTAAAGTACAAAGTGGGCTGCGTGATGCGCCAATAAACCAGTCCATGGGCCAACCCTTGAAATACGGACCATATGGCCAGATTTGCATGTTCCATAATTTAATCCATCAGGGAGATCCTCTTTCACCTTATATAGTTTTGTTGGCAGCAGAGGGCCTCTCAGATCTCTTGAAATCACAAAATCAATCATCTCATCTTAGTGACATAAAGGTGGCTCCATCGGTTCCCCAAGTGAACCATCTCCTCTTTTCATATGACAACCTTCTATTTTTTCAGTCAAATAAAGAAGGGTCGGAAGATGTATCAAACCTTTTGAATACTTACTGCTCTGCATCAGGTCAGAGAATTAACCGAGATAAGTTTACTATATATATTTCAGTAACGGGTCCCCTCAATCTGTGAAACAAGAGGTGAAGAAGGTGCTCCAAGTGCATAATTGTGTCACTAAATGAGAAGTACCTTGGCTTGCCATCTGATGTGGTGAGGGCACAAAATGGCACTTTCAAATATATCAAAGAGATGATCTGGATGAGGATACAAGACTGGTTGGAGAAACTCCTATCTATGGGGGGGGGTAAGGAAGTGCTAACAAAATCAATTGTTCATGCAATTTTGTTTATTCCATGGGGTGGTATATCAAACTTCTGGTGGGGAAGCAAGAATTGAGAAAGAAAGGTGGCGTGCACAGCTTGGAATGACATGATAAAACCGAAGGCATGCGAAGGTTGGGCCTTTCGTGATTTTGAGCTATTTAACTTGGCATTATTATCTAGACATGCATGGATATTATTAACCGAACACTTTGAGTGCGAGAATCTTGAAGGCGGTATACTACCCGAATTCAGACATACTGGAAGCGAGTTTGGGATCTCACCCGTCACAGATATGGAGGTCCCTTGTTGAAGGGCGGGGCATCATGAGGCGAGGTCTAATCCGATGAATCGTGGATGGAGCAGAAATGAAGATTTCAAATAATAGGTGGCTGCCTCGGGAAGGAGTAAAGAGACCTATCACTTCACACCAACGCTCTAATCTATTCATGGTTTCGGACCTCATTGATGCACCCTGATGCATCATATAACGAAGACCTGATAAGAGCTAATTTCATGCTTGTAGAAGAAAACTTGATTATGAGCATCCCATTGAGTACTTGAAGATACGATGAATTTTGGTCCTAGGATGGTGAAAAGAGCGGCATTTTTTTGTTAGGAGTTGTTATTGCATGCTTGTTCGACTGAAGGTAGACAGAGATGGATGGCTCTACAATCCTGGCAAATCGAACACTTGTGCTCTAGAGAGGGACTGGACTAGGAATTGGGGAACATTGGTTCTGTCAAAAATCCGTGCCTTGTTATGGTGTTTATCATTGCAGTCTATTTCAACTTTTGATGTACTTAAGAAGCGGAAGATGTCAGACACAGATGCATATCCTCTGTGCGCCGCCTTGGATTCATCACATCATGGTTTGATCGTGCTCCTTCGCACTGTGTTTGGGCACTGTCTGATCAAGAACTCGTGGAACATATGATAAACAAAATTGTCCAAAGCGCTCGAGTTTGGTTGTCAGTCTTACAGGATTCATTATCACATATTCACATGTTCAATTCATTGAGAATGTACGTAGTTTCCCTTTGGTCCATTTGGTTTGCGAGGAGGAAGGCGGTCAATGAACACGAATTTTAATCATCCTTAACAACACATTCGTTCATTAGAAACTTCATCAGAGAGCTTGGAGTTGTGAAGCAACAAGCACCCAGGAAAACTCCAGTCGTGATCACCAGGAGGTAGCAGTGGGTATAGCCACCAGTGGGTTGTGTCAAATTGAATGTGGACGAAGCAGTCTCTCAATTCCATTAGTCGGGATCGGCTCAGCTATTGCTCGAGATGATACGACAATCTATAGGGGATCATGATACTCTATCCTCGTTGGTTACCCCAAGTGGAAGGTTAGATGTAGTGTAGCGGCAAATTTCCCTCGGTGAAGATACCGAGGTTTTAAGATTGTCTCCCGTAGGACTCCGGTAATGATAAGTAGGTGGCAAGGAAACAATGGCACCGTTCTAGACAAAAGTTGCTTCCTTGACCTGGACCTGCACACGACACAAATAACTTTGCTTACCAATGAGTACAGAGAGGTTGTCAATCTCTCCGGCCTTGTTGTTCACAAAGGATAAACGCAACAGATAAAAGATAATAATGATGCCAGCTAGAAAGTAAAAGCAGGAAAATAAAAAAGCGTGTAAACAGTGATGAGAGTATGAACTGGGGTCCTGTGATGTTCACTAGTGATGTCTCTCTCCCAAAAGACGATAAAACTGCTATGCGAGGTAAACAAATCACAGCTGGGCAATTGACAGGATTAAAAACGCACTGCAATGCTAACTATGCTACAAAGAAAGGACGAGGCTCAAAAGCATGGGCGGTACGCCAAAATAAGTAGATAGAAACCAAATGCATCTAGTACTAATCATCCACCTTGAGATATCTATCCAGAACCTCTCGCTGGTATTAAGTTGCGAGCCCCATCCAAAGTGTAAACCCAAAGCAACAGACAACTGAATTAAAAAGCACTTTGCGTAAAGTAAACAATCCTTGCAACCGCGGTTACAAGCACCGTTGTTTTCCCCCTTGTGGCAACAACACATCCCCTAGACTCATGTTTCTGTCACTCAAGCGTGTCATCAGGGGGCATGAACCCACAATCGAGCATAACGTCCCCTCTTGGAGTCACCACCTACTACTTGGCCAAAGCAATAAACAACAACGGAGAACATGCAAGAATTACTTAGGAACAAAAATATAAAAGATAAGAACCAAATATATTACTCGATCACAAACTGAACATAGTCTCATAATCCATCAGATCCGAGCAAACTCAGCTTAGCAATGGCAAAAAATTACATATGTGCCTCGATCATGTAGGGAAGCTCACGAGGTCTAAACCATGAAGAACAAAGAGGGGAGGAGAACATCACATAGCTACCGATCTGGTCGGGATCGGCACAGAAGACAAAAACTTTCCTACCTACGAGTCCCGAACCCAGGATCTATGCTATGCTGATGTATGTAACGGAAGGAATCGGTGTTCATACCTTTGAAGACCTAAAGAAGGAAACGTTCCTCGAACGTGGTTGGCGTAGAATCTGATCCTACGACCTCCCTGTCGTGTTGAAGAACCTCCGATGATGAAGTAGCACCACACGTGTAGTGCCTCACGGGATTACACACGTACGGTGCAACCGACGTCCCTCCGGGCTTTGAACTAGAAGAGCAGCGAAAAGAAGATTGATCCGGATCCCGATTCCGGCAGCGCGACGACGTCCGGATGATGGCGAAACCTCCAACCAGGTGCAAACTCCAAACCAGTGGAGTCCGCTCTAGGTCGGAGAAATAGAGAGAGAGAAACTCAATGTTGTGTTGAAAAAGGCACCCCAACCTCCTTATATAGGCCAAGGAGGGGCTCCACCCCCTCCCCTTCCCCCATGTGGGACTAAACCCCCAAGGGGGGAGTGGTGCGGCTAGGAGGGGGGATGGGCCCCTCCCTTGGCGCCAAGCCCAAGGGGGGAGGCTCCCCCTTCCCCTCATGGGCCTTTTAAGGCCCAAATACCTTTTTTTACCTTTTTAATTAATTATTTAAATCATTTTTAATATTTAATTCTGTAAATTAAATAATAAAACATATTTAAACATTAATATATATTATTTTGAACCTTTCAAAATATCCGGAACAGCTTCCGGTACCTCCCGGCACATTTCCGGTGTTTTCTCTCTTTTCACCGATGATCCCGAATCAATCCTTAATGCATCGATTGCCCTTAAGTATGACACCCTACGGTCCGGGAAACAGTAGACATGATCGATACACTCTCTGACCAATGACCATCATGTGGGATCTGGTTACAATCCTTGATGTGCCCCTACGCTTCCATCGAATAAACTTCATCGCTGTTGAACCGTTAACAATATGACTTGATCCCTTTGTGCTTCGGTACTATGGTTGTCCGAGGTATGATCATCGGTATCCAATACCTAGTTCTTCCTCGTCTCTGACATAACATGTTTACTCGTCTGTGAATATTACATCTCTTGTGACCTAGTCACTTGCTTGCAAGCTATTGATGCAACACCACCGAGTGGGCCCAGAGTACCTATCCGTCACTCGGATTGACAAATCCCGCTCTGATCTATTTCATACTCCTCAACATATCTACTTCGGAATACCCAAGATACACCTTTTCAGTTACCATGTTTCAGTGTAACGATTAATGCACTCAAAGCATCCTAATAGATAGCAATTATGTATGATCATCACGGTCTAAGGATTCATTCACTATGTTATTAAGTCATCGCAATGCTGAACTTATGTGACTTGATCACACTGCAATGCTTAAGGTGTGTGTGTGTCCATCACATCATTCTCCTAATGATATGACCTCATTGTCAATAGACTATTATGTTCTCATGATCAGGAAACCTTGATCATCAATTGCCCAATGAGCTAGTATGCCTGAGTTTAACTAGGGACCAGGTTGTTATATATCACACGTGTATTAATGTTTCCGCTTAATACAGTTCTAGCACAATATATAACGTATTATGAACAAACAGATATGTGACAAATATCTTTATTAATTTGCCTCTAGGGCACATATCCAATAGTCTCCCACTTGCACTAGAGTACAAATTACACTAGTTTACATCAGGTATGTATCTAACACCAATAGTCTCTTGGTGTTGTTCAAACTTGGCTTGTGGAAGAGGTTTAGTCATTGGGTCTGACGGATTCATATCCGTATGTATTTTGCAAATCCTACTATGACCATCCTTGACGTAGTCCCGCGTCACATGGAAACGCCGGAGAATATGCTTGGCTGTAGAGTGAGTCCTCGGCTCCCTTGCGTTAGCAATGGCACACGTATTGTCGCAATAAATGCTAACAGGGTCAGTGCAACTAGGGAATACGCCAAGATCGATGACGAACTTCTTCAGCCAATGCGCTTCATTTGATGCTTCGCAAGCGGCAATATACTCCGACTCCATCGTAGATTGGGCGACGACTGACTGCTTGCCGCTCCTCCAGCTAATCGCACCACCATTCAACATAAACACGTATCCCGTCTGAGATTTTGAGTCATCGAGATCAGTACCAAGACTGGCATCGACGTAACCTGTTACGGCGAGCTCTTCTTCACATCCTCCATAGACAAGAACCAGATCCTTAGTTCTTCGTAAGTACTTAAGGACGTTCTTCACTGCAATCCAATGATCCATTCCAGGATTACTTTGGAAACGATTAGTCAGACTAACCGCCAGGGCCACATCTGGTCGAGTACACAGCATAGCATACATGATAGAACCTATGGCTGAGGCATAGGGCTTTGAGGACATTTCCTCCCTTTCTTTTGCTGTTGCTGGGCATTGAGTCACACTCAATTTACTTCCTTTCATAACGGGCAAGAGGCCTCTCTTGGCGTTATCCATATTGAACCTCTTCAATATCTTCTCAAGGTAAGTTCTCTGACTCAGTGCTAATATGCGTCTTGATCTATCTCTATAGATTTTAATGCCTAATATGTATGCAGCTTCACCTAGGTCCTTCATGGAAAATTGTCCATTCAAATATTCCTTTACCCCCTCTAGAAATTTCACATAATTCCCTATCAATAATATGTCATCCACATATAGTACTAGGAATGCCACAGAGCTCCCACTCGCTTTCTTATAAACACAAAATTCTTCTTCATTTTGGACAAATCCAGAAGCTTTGATCACCTCATCAAAACGAAGATTCCAGCTCCGAGATGCTTGCTTCAACCCATAAATGGACCGTTGAAGTTTGCATACCTTACCAGCGTCCTTAGGATCAATAAAACCTTCCGGTTGTACCATTTACAACTCTTCATCAATGTTGCCATTTAGGAACGCGGTTTTCACATCCATCTGCCATATTTCATAATCGCAATAGGCAGCAATTGCTAGCAATATCCGGATAGACTTTAGCATCGCTACGGGAGAGAAAGTCTCTTCGTAGTCAACTCCTTGAATTTGTCGGAAACCTTTTGCGACAAGTCGAGCTTTATAGACAGATGCGTTTCCGTATGCGTCAGTCTTTTTCTTGAATATCCACTTATTCTCGACGGCCTTTCGGTCCTCGGGAATATCCACCAAAGTCCATACTTTGTTGGCATACATGGAGTCTATCTCGGATTTCATGGCTTCCAGCCATTTCTCGGACTCGGGTCCCTCCATTGCTTCTTTGTAGTTCGCAGGTTCGTCAGGTTCATTTAACATGACTGCATTGACAAGTTGCCCACAAAACTGAGTTTTTACTCGGGCTCTTGATGACCTGCGGGGTACAATAGGATCCTCTTCATCTTGATCATGATCATCATGTATGTCACGATCGTTATGAATACCATGATGACCGTTCTCTTCAGCTCCCACTACGGAAGATGGTTCCGGAACAACTTCCATTGCCATTTATTCCACTTGGAGTGATTGGCCAATCATCTCGTTGAGGTCTATTTTCCTCCCACTCAATTCTTTCGAAAGAAACTCTTTCTCAAGAAAGCATCCAGTCTTGGCGACAAACGTTTTGCCCTCAGACTGGTTGTAGAAGGTGTATCTAACGGTTTCCCTTGGATATCCCACAAAGATGCACTTATCCGCTTTTGATTCGAGTTTGTCAGGCTGAAGTTTCCTAACATAAGCCTCACAACCCCAAATCTTCAAGTGAGACAACTTTGGTTTCTTGCCATGCCATTCCTCAAATGGTGTTGTCTTTACGGATTTGGACGGTGCCCTATTAAGAATGTAAGCGGCAGTTTCTAATGCATACCCCCAGAATGACACAGATAAGTCGGTATGAGACATCATCGATCGTACGCTATCCAATAGAGTTCGATTACGTCGCTCAGAAACACCGTTACGCCGAGGTGTTCCTTCCGGCGTAAGTTGTGGTACGATGCCACAAGTCTTAAGATGATCACCAAACTCGTGACTTAAATACTCGCCTCGTCGATCGGATCGAAGGTGCTTGATTTTCTTCTCGAGTTGATTCTCGACCTCACTCTGAAATTCCTTGAACCTTTCAAAGGTTTCAGACTTATGTTTCATTAAGTAGATATACCCATATCTGCTTAAGTCATCTGTGAAGGTCACGAAGTAACGAAGACCATTGTGTGTGGGGACGTTCATAGGTCCACATACATCTGAATGTATGATCCCTAACAAGTCTTCCGCACGCTCCATTGTTCCATTTAATGGAGTCCTTGTCATCTTGCCCATAAGGCATGGTTCACATGTTTCAAGGGATCCAAAATCCAATGACTCCAGAAGTCCATCATCATGAAGCTTCTTCATGCGCTTTTCACCAATATGACCAAGTCGACAATGCCACATCGTCATGTGTTCTTCGCCACTAGGTTTTAATCTTTTGGCCTCTACGTTATCAATATGAAGTATATCACAATAGAGATTAAGAATGTGTCGTCGATATGTGACGACAGATGCCATGGGGATGGCTAAAGTGAGGGGAAGACGCGAGGAAGGAGATGTCGATGGTGCCGGAATCGGGTTGGGCACAAACACGGTGAAGGACACCACGATATACCCAGGTTCGGAGCTCTCCGGAGAGATAACTCCCCTACTCCTGCTCGTCTCTTCTATATCAATGAACTGGACTACAATAACTGCTTCTCTATCTTCTCAGGGGAAGGTGAGCGCCGCCGTGGGCAAGGCTCTCTCCTGCTTCCCTGGGGACTAACTATTAGCAGTGAATGAACTGAGGAGGTTGGGACTAATGGAGCTAAAATGAGTGGATCCTCCCCCACGCAGGAGGGGTACCCGGGCTCTTATAGTATGAGCCCAGGGTACATCGGTAACTTCACTGCCGATTGGGTCCAGCCTTCATCCTCTAATCGGCTGGGTCCCACCAACTGCCTCTCTCCGGGTGATCCGGACCCTACGAGCGGCGGCCCATGCTGTAGACTTGTAGGTCATGATGATGAACAGTGAGGCTAGGAGGTGCGGTCTTGTCGGCCTGTCCGCGGAATCGGCGGAGAGGTCGACACCGTATCTTGCCAGATCTTCGATGTGACCTGGCTCTTCTGCTATCCCCGATCTCCCGGGATTGCGCATTTATGAACCCCGTACCTGGACCTCCGACTGGTCCCGGGGTCAACTTCTTCAACTGCGATAAGTTACACCGATTGCGCCTGGGCCGACTGGTGGCCTTTGGCAGGGTCGATTGCTCTAGGCAATCGGCCGTGCTAACGCCTACCTCGGCCCAGCTGCGGGCCAATCGGA
Source organism: Bromus sterilis (assembly GCA_950022295.1). Lineage (NCBI taxonomy): Eukaryota > Viridiplantae > Streptophyta > Magnoliopsida > Poales > Poaceae > Bromus > Bromus sterilis. The sequence goes on from OX465596.1 coordinate 17,865,730, forward strand.
TGATGGTCTTGATGAGAACAGGGTGGACCGATCGCGCCTGGGCCGACTGCCAATCTCGGCCCAGCTGCATCCCAATCGGTCCATCCTTGTCTTGAAAGGTTGCTTCCGCTTGGGTTAGCCTACCTGGGTACCACTCCCCTGACAGTAGCCCCTAAAGCTGTAAAGGTCCCACGGTCATTTGACCGCGGGGCCTTTGCAGTTTTCAATCTTTATTCGATATCCTCCGAATGCTATGGCCTCATCGGGTGCGTCATTCCGAGTTCGACTCGGTGCTCACACTCGGCTGGCCAACGATTTCGTCCGATCTACTTTAAGTCATCTCCGATTTCTGCCTTCACCTTTTGGAGAATAGCATCTCTCGCCGATTTCCTTCCAACGGTTACTTCCGATTTCCCAGGGATGGAATTGGTGAGTCGTGGCCCACGACCCACGTGCGACATGGCATAACTGCAGGCCTCGACCCCCACGTCGCACGCCTCGTTTCCCACACTGGGATCTCTTGCGCCGGCTTGCCGGTTGGTCTTCCTATGTGCTAGGCCACACCGGGCCACACGGCCGCAATCGAATCCCACTCCCCTCCCCCGCCGCCCTTATAAGCCACAGGGGAGGGCCCTTGCCTCTTCCTTCTCCCGCACATCGTCTTCTTCCTCCCTATCTCGCTGCTCACACGCGCCATTGCCGCTCCACTGAAGCTCTCCATCGCGCCCGCCTCTTCGCCTCTGCGCACGAGATCTGCTCCGTTCGTGCGTCCGCGTTCTGCTCCGCCGCCGCGGTCTTCTTTCACCGCTAGCTTGTCGTCCCTCTTCTTGCTCCGCCGTGAACTCCATGGATCCCCGGCGGGATACCTCTCAAGCGAGCCGCGGGTGCTGGAAGGGGTCCAAGGTCACCGCGGGCGACATCCAGGCTCTGGTTCGCGCCCGCAAGATGCCGGCTGAGGTCCAGTGGCGCATCCCCGGCGCAGAGATCGTGCCCGCCGCGCGTGCTGGCGAGAGGGTCGTCTTCCTCGCTCACTTCGAGCGTGGATTCGGACTCCCCGCCAGCACCTTCTTCCGCAATTTCCTTGACTTCCACCGATTGCAGCCGCATCACCTCGCGGCAAACTTCATCATGATCCTCTCCAGCTTCGTTACACTATGTGAAGGATACCTCGGCTGCCGCCCGAGTGTTGCTCTATGGAAACGGTTCTTCAACCTCCGAGCTCATAATGCTCGGACGGTAACAGTGGTGCCGGCTGCTACAGAAGGTGAAAGGCCAACCTACCCGACTGACATGACCGATTGCGGAAGCTGCCTTGTCGCAGCCGGCAAACCACGGTACAAGAGTCCCGAGATCGTCCAGTCCTGCAAGAACTGGCAGACCACCTTCTTCTACGTCAAGTCCCCCGACCAAGGCCCCGACCTCCTGAATCTGCCCGAGTTCTCCCTCGCCCGGCTGACTGAAAAACATCAGTGGTCGTTAAAGTATGGAGTCGGAGACCTTGATGTCGACGCTCAAGTTGCCCGAGTTGCCCAGCTGGAGCAAGAGGGGCTCTTATCAACTGATTTTGTTGCCGCTTGGCTTCAAGCCCGAGTGCTCCCGCTGCAACGCCGAGTGCACCGGATGTGCGATATGTCGGGGCCCCGAGATCCCACCCGGCTTTGCACGTGGCGGGTGAGGCTCGAAGACCTCTGCTCTAGGGTGAAGGCTATCACCTCCAGCGCCTTGCCTGACCCCTTCTGCTTCGGCCTTGAGTGCCTACACCGCCAAATGAAGCCATCCGTGGTATGTCCCGATTTATCCCTTTCTCCGATTGCTCTTGTCCTCAGTCCGATTGCTCCTGACAATCTTCTTCTTTTTTCCTAGCACTTCCTTCAATCGAATGTGATGGAAGATGGCCAAGTGGCCGGCACGTATGCCCCCGACCGCGAGGATGATGACCCCGTGGACCTGGAGTACAACGGCGAAGCTCCTTCCGCCTCTGACGATGCTGATGCTGATGACGACGAGTCCTCCAGGGAGTCCTCCGATTTCGAAGACCTCGCTGGTGATGCTGACATCGAGGTCGCCGACCCTAAGGCCGCCGACACTCGAACTGCGGCTCAAGGGGGTATGCCTGACCCTTCCTTTGAGGACTTTCTAGCCGGCTGGAGTGATGACAATAGTGTCTCAACAGTCAAAAATTCTGATGCAGCTCTTCGCACCAAACCGCCGAAGGTGCATACTAGACGCGCCTCGGCGACCAGCTCCTCTTCTGGTGCTGCCTCCAGCAAGACCACGAAAGCGACGCCGACTGCCTCCAAAGGCAAACAACCCCAAGCTACGGTCACTCATGCGCCGATTGGCCAGGCGCCTCTGAATGTCGCCCCCCTGAGATGTCGGATGCCCACGGGAGCGCCGAGGACCGTTGGGTATGCCCTTGATCTTCTGCCTTGAACTTCATTGCTCTCCTTTGTACTGATTCACCTCTTTTTCTTTCAGGGAGCCGATTGGCCTTGATGATATTGACACCGACATTCCTGCCCGTGTCGGCGCAATCATCTCCCCTGCTGCGTCTGTGGCTACCACTCAAAAACGGCCTCCCGCTCCACATCGATCCTCTAAATATGCCGAGCGCGCTGCTAAGAAAGCCCGCCTCGTGGCAGCCCAGACCACCGCTACCTCCATCACTACCTCCAAGACCTCTGAGGAAAGAGCCAATCGGGGAGTTACTGGTGACGAAGGAGCACAACCGACCAATCCGATTGCTCCATCTCCGCCGTAGCGCTCCGACCCAATCTCTGCCACTTTGCCCATCCTGACGACCGCTCCAATCACAATGACAAATCCGCCGATTGCGGCAACCACCTCATTGATCACTATGACCATTCCACCTATCCTGACAACCACTCCGCCGATTGTGGCAACCACCTCGACCTCGTCTCACCCGATTGCGCCACGGCCACAACCGAGTGCCTCCATCCCTCTGGCGACGTCGGCGCCATCACTCTCTACCATTACCACCTCTGTTTCCATGATGCCATCTTCATCATCACAGCCGACCTCTTCTGCGTCGGAGATTCTAATGCACTCGGTGGATCAATTCCGGGCCGAGTATTCTCGCACCCGTCATATCGGCACCGAGCCTGATGCTTCAGCTCACCCCCAAGACCCTCTGACGACAGCCTTCAGTCGGGTAAACGACTTTGCCGCCGCCCTTGCTCGGGACCTCCAACAGCTTGACCATCATCATGTGGTAAACTCTTGAATTTTCCTTTATGATTTTCCTTCACTCGGGAGGCTTTTCTTCCAGTGGGTGAGATTCGGGCCAATTGTTTGCAGTCGGTTCAGATCTTTCATGCTGTTTGCTTTATTTCCTGCCTTCCTCCAATCGCGAGACTTTTCTTCCGGTGGGTGCGCGTAAGCGCACCCACTGGGTGTAGTCCCCGAGATTCGGGCCGATTGCTTGCAGTCGGTTCGGATCTTTCATGTTGTTTGCTTTATTTCCTGCCTTCCTCCAATCGGAAGACTTTTCTTCCGGTGGGTGTAGTCCCCGAGATTCGGGCCGATTGTTTGCAGTCGGTTCGGATCTTTCATGCTGTTTTCTTTATTTCCTGCCTTCCTCCAATCGGAAGACTTTTCTTCCGGTGGGTGCGCGTAAGCGCACCCACTGGGTGTAGTCCTCGAGATTCGGGCCGATTGTTTGCAGTCGGTTCGGATCTTCTTTTAGCTGTTGTGTTTCTAGGTCTCATCTTGCTGTTCTCCCCAGGCTGTTATGGAAGAAAAACGCGAGTTCTTCGAAAAGCTCCTCGATGCTTATATTGCCAGCCTCCGAACTCTTGCTCAAGCCCAGCTGGAGGTCAACAACCAATCGGCCGAGATCAATAGGCTGAAAGGTAACTTCCGCATCATTTCTGTCTTTTCTCCGATTGACAATTTCTCTTGTACTGATGTCTTCATGTTCTCTTCTAGCTTCTGTTCCCATGATAGATGACCTTCAGAACCGTATTACTGATTTGACTGCAGAACTCAACCAGCAAGGCCCAACACTCGCCAAAGCCAAGGAAGAGGCAACCCGATTGCAGGGGGTGGAAGCTGATCTGACTCAAACTATCCGAGGTCTCCGCTCCGAGATGGCTGCCCTTGAAACAAAACATCTAGCCGACATAGCTGCCGTGACTGCTGCTGGCTACGGGCTCCTTGCTGAACGAGACACCGCTGTTGCTGCCCGAGAGGCCTTGCAAGCGGAGAGGGACGAAGCGATTGCTGCGCGGGACTCCATCCGGAAAGATCGTGATGAACATGTCGCCAAATACGAGGAGCTGGAGAAATGCACTTATGAAGAGACCACCAGGATGCGCCGCCGGGCCAAAGGCCTCTGCGACACGATGAGCGAGATGGATGCCCTTCTCAGTGGTAAGTGCTTCTTGTCTACGATTGCCTTTCCGACTGCATTCCTCTTTTGAGCTATTACTCATACCTTTCTTCATGATGCAGAAGCCTGGCCCGAATCCGAGACAGTTGCCTACGCGGCCGTAGCCAAATCTCGGGAAGAGACCATCGCTGCCGGAGGGTCTTGCAAATATGATGACGACGTCTGGACTCGGCATGAGTACTTGATTGGAACAGTGGCTTGCATTCCTGTCATCAAGGGGATTGCCTTGTCCTTCCAACTCGGCATTCTAAAGATTGCTGAGCTACTGTGGTCGCCGGCTGAGCTCAAGGTTGGTCTTCAGAGGATGAAAAATGTTGCTGGTTCTTCTGCTGAGATCCCCACGTCGGCTCCCCTGGACGAAGAGGACTCCGACAAGGGAGATGCCCCGAATGCTACCACCGAGCACACTCGGACTCTCCTGAAGGCCATTCCCCGTCGCATCGATGTCTTGCTCAATTCGGCTGGTCGGGCTGGCGCTGAAACTGCTCTTCAAACTGTGTTGAGTTGGTATCCGCAAGTGAAGCTTTCCAAGCTCCGCAGCCTCAGAGAGAACGCCGCCGATGTGCTCGAGAAGACCTACGTTGAAGTGAATCGGCTCGCCAGCTCCATGGTGAACTGGTTTTCTCCTTATGAGTACACTCCATATCTCGACGAGGGAGGGAACCCGCTGCCTGTAACTTCTATCTCCGGTTTGGCCGAAGAGCCTTCCGACAGCGGCTCGTCCCACACCTCTCCAAGGTCCAAGCGAGCTGAGGCTATGTCTTCTGATGCACAATCGGAGCCAGACGCTGCTGCCGCGCACGCCGGATCGACTGCTCCGACTGCCAGCTCTGCGCCCTCGACTGCCCCGACTTCCTGAACCAGAGCACCGATGACGCTACTTATCGCAGTTTGCCGATACTAGATCGGTCTTATCTTATTTTTTCTTTTCGAACTATTTGCTTGTAGGACATAATTTTAATTCTTCCGACACCCACTGGGTGCGACTCCGATGTAATGAACTTACGCGGCCTTGGGCCTGCTATCTCTTACGCAATCTGATTGCTTATTTCTAATTTTTACTTGTGCGATCAACTTTGCGTCTTTGTCGGTTTCTTTTATCGGTCTGCACTTGGGGATGTCTACCTTGTCTGCATTGCTGCCGACATGAGGTCTGCAATCGGATCAAAGGTAGATTGCCAGCCAAGGTTCGATAAGCTTTTTATATTTACACGACAAGGTTTAACGCAAAGGATTCTGCGACAGTGTGAGCCGATTGCACGCTATCGGGCTTGACTTGACTTATCGATTATGCCCTTTGTGGAGCGTTTCGAATTGTTTCCCGGGAACTTGTACTGCTGACCGCCCCAACCGCTGCCTTTCTCAATGCCACAAACCTTTTAGTGATTTGCACTTGAGTTAGGTGCTAAGTTGAGTGCCAGCCCACAGTCCCCGTGCCTCGATGGCCTATTCGCCTGACCTCGTGGTCAGTCAGTCCCTGAGTGTGTTACGCATATCTCGGGTATGACTAAGCGTTGCCGACTGAGGCTAGCCTTTCGAATGAAATTATGCAAAGGTAATCGAATGCTCATTTTCAGAGGCATGATAGCTTTACTAACTGTTTGCCGAATGACGTACATAATTTCTGCCGCTCAACTATAGAACGGACATAACAAATCGGCGTTCCACGGTCGCTCCGTTTCTGCTCCTGATGTGTCCTTGTGCCGAGTGCCCTTGGTGCAGTCAATCAAATAATAGGAGTTGTTCTTGAGCGCTCGGCTGATGACGAATGGGCCTTGCCAAGGTGAGGATAGCTTGTGCTGCCCATCTGACTTCGGAATTCGGCGTAGCACCATGTCTCCCTCTCGGAAAGCGAGAGAACGAATCTTCTTGCTGTGGTAGTGCCGCAACTTCTGTTGATAGACTGCCGACCTGGACAAGGCCAACATACAAGCTTCTTCTTTGAGGTCGATGCCGTCCTCTCGTGCCAGCCTGGCTTCTTCTTCGGTGTATAGGGCATGCCGAGGTGAATCAAACTCAATGTCGGATGGGATGACTGCCTCTGAACCATACACTAGGAAGAAAGGAGTGAATCCAATCGACCTGTTCGGTGTGGTCCTTAAACTGAACAATACTGCAGAGAGCTCTTCAATCCATACTCCGGGTGCTCTCTCGAGTGGCTCCACCAATCGGGGTCTGATACCCGAGAGGATGAGTCCATTTGCTCTTTCCACTTGACCATTTGATTGCGGATGCGCCACAGACGCCAGATCGAGCCGAATGCCCTGCTGAGATGCATATCGAGCCAGTGCACCTTTTGCAAAATTTGTGCCGTTGTCGGTGATGATGCTGTTAGGCACACCGTATCTGCACACAATGTTGGCCACAAACCGGACTGCAGTCGGACCATCCCGCTTCTTGATCGGGCGGGCCTCAATCCACTTGGTAAACTTGTCCACCGCGACTAGAAGATGTGTCATGCCACTTCGAGCCCTTTTGAATGGACCAACCATATCCAAGCCCCATACTGCAAACGGCCAAGCTATTGGAATTGTCTTCAATGCCGATGCTGGCTGATGACTTTTTGCCTTGAACCGCTGGCAACCCTTGCAGTATTTCACCAAATTCTCAGCCGCTGCAAGCGCAGTCGGCCAGTAGAAACCATGTCGGAAGGCTTTGCTGGCGATGGCCTTTGCAGATGCGTGATGACCGCATTCACCTTGATGAATGTCTCTGAGCAGCTCCAAGCCTCTGTCCTCTTCTACACATCTCTTAAAGACACCAGTTGCACTCTTGCGCACTAGCTCGTTGTTGATTATTGTGTATGCCCAAGATCGACGGCTGATTTGCCGTGATTCTGCTTCGTCTTCTGGGAGGACTCCGTCTGCTAGGAAATCTCTAATCGACTGTGCCCATGACGGCGCGCTGACAACTACCATTACCACTGCATGCTGGGGTGGGATTTCTTCTTGGATCTCAGTTCCTTGGCCACTAGCCTTTTGGATCTCGGCCTCTTGGACTTTTGTCATTTCTACCTCTGCTTCTGAACTGCCGATTGCGGCGCCTGCGCACTCGGCAGCCCCTGGTGGCAACTGCTCGTCTGGAGCTGGATCTTCTTCATTGCAATCGGCGATTTCTGATATCATTGGTTCTTCTGAGGTTGTGCCATCTGGCATTGCCTCCTCTTGCTTCCCTTTGGCTTTGCTCTTCTCTCGGCATTCGGCAGCCCCTGGCTCGCAATCGGCAGCCCCTGGCCTGCCATCGGCTTGGGCGCTGGACTGCTTCTTCAAGGTTGCAATTTTTTCCGGTTGAGATTCTTTTGCCTTCTTCAATGCTTCAAGATCGGTCTCCGAGATAAAAACGAACTCGAATTCTGGGCATGGTATGATGGATGGCTTCTTGATGTGCTCCAACGACACGCCTGGTGAGATAGCTTGCCTTGTTGAGCCGAGCTTGGACAGCGCATCTGCTGCCTCGTTGTTTGCTCTCGGCACATGATGGAACTCACATCCTTCAAAGTATCCCCTGATCTGCTGCACCAGGAAACGATAACTTGCCATGTTCGCGTCCTTTGCATCCCAAGTGCCTGTGCACTGCTGTACTACCAGGTCGGAGTCACCAAAACATTCAATATTCCGAATACCAATTTCCTTGGCAAGCTTGATACCATGCACAAGGGCTTCGTACTCGGCGACATTGTTTGATGCTGCAAAGTGAATCTGGAGCACATGTTGCAATTGGTCTCCTCTTGGTGAAGTAAGTACCACGCCAGCCCCTAGGCCGCTCTTCATCTTGGAGCCATCAAAGTGCATTCGCCAGAAATCCGATCCTGGGAGCTGCGGCATATACTGAGTTTCAGCCCAATCCACCAGGAAATCGGCCAATGCTTGTGACTTGATTGCAGTTCTCGGCTCGTATTGGATGCCATGGCTGGCGACCTCAATTTCCCACTTTGCCACTCTTCCGGTTGCATCTCTGCTTCCCATGATGTCGGCTAATGGAGCCGAGCTGACCACAGTGATCAAATGGGTTTGAAAGTATGGCTTCAATCTCTTGGCTGCCATGTACACTCCATAGCACATCTTCTGGTAGTGAGGGTAGTTCTGCTTGGATGCCGAGAGCACTTCGCTGATGTAATACACCGGTCGCTGAATTTGCTGTGCCTTGTCCTTCTCGGGCCGCTCCACCACCATAACCGCACTGACCACCCGATTGGTTGCCGCAATGTATAACATCATTGGCTCCTTCTCAATCGGGGCAGCCAGAATCGGCGCGGTGGAGAGCATGCGTTTGAGCTCTCGGAATGCTTCGCTTGCTTGGGGGGTCCAGGTGAACTTCTCTGTCTTCTTCATCAGTTGGTATAACAGGATTGCTTTTTCACCCAGCCGACTGAGGAATCGGCTAAGTGATGCAAGGCAACCGGTGAACTTCTGCACTTGCTTCAGGTTCTTGGGCTGTTCCATGCGCTCTATTGCGGCTATCTTCTCGGGATTGCATTAGATTCCTCTTTCGGAAATGAGAAATCCCAAGAGCTTGCCGGCCTGGACTCCAAAGACGCACTTCTCCGGATTGAGCTTGATCTGATAAGTTCTCAAATTTGCAAATGTTTCTCTGAGGTCGTCCAACAGTGTGATTCCCTTTGCCGACTTCACCACTAAATCGTCCACGTAAACGTGGAGATTTCTGCCGAGTTGAGAGTGTGTACATCTCTGAATTGTGCGCTGATAAGTGGCACCTCCATTCTTCAAACCAAACGGCATGGTGATATAACAATAAGCCCCGAAAGGGGTTATAAATGCAGTTTTTATTTGATCTTCCACAGCAAGTTTGATCTGGTGATAGCCAGCAGTGGCACCCAGAAAAGACAAAAGCTCGCAGCCGGCCGTAGAATCGATCACTTGATCAATACGGGGCAGAGCAAACGGATCTTTCGGGCACGCCTTGTTCAGGCAAGTGTAATCGATACACTTGCGCCAGGTCTTGTTCTTCTTCATGACGAGGACTGGATTCGCCAGCCACTCGGGGTAAAACACTTCCATGATGAAACCTGCAGCTTGCAGCTTCGCAATCTCTTCACTGATTGCCCTTCTCTTATCTTCAGAAAAACGTCTCAGGGGTTGCTTGACCGGCTTCGAGCCTGGCCGAATGTGCAGCTTGTGCTCGGCGAGTTCTCTCGGCACACCAGGCATGTCTTGCGGAGACCATGCGAAGATGTCCCGATTCTCACGGAGAAACTCGACGAGCTCGCTTTCCTATTTGTGGCTGAGTCCAGCTCCGACTACAACAAACTTGGTTGAGTCGGAGGGATCTAAAGCGATCTTCTTGCTGTCCTTGGCCGACTGAAAAGCCGATTCCTCATCTACTCTCTTTGCTGGGCCGACTGGGAGTGGATTCTTGCTTTGTGCTTGCGCCATTGCAATCACCTTGCTGAGCTGACGCTTCTCCGTCTCTACCACTTGAGAATCAGCCAAACTGCTGCCAGCGGACGTGCACTCGAGGGACTTCCTGAAGTCCCCGGTGACGGTGATGACGCCGTTTGGCCCTGGGATCTTCATCTTGAGGTACGTCTGCTGCGCGTTGATCATGAACTTGGAAAATGCGGTCAATCCCAACAGAGCATGATACGGACTGCTGAGGTCGGCGACTTCAAACCAAATCGGCTCCCTTCTGAAGTCTTCCTCTGTGCCAAATATAACATCCAGCCGAATGCGACCCATGGGGGTACAAGACAATCCAGGGACAATCCCATGGAAAGTCGTCCGACTGCGCTCCAGATCCTTCTCTGTGAGCCCTAGCTTTGTCACAACCCCAAGTTAGGTATGTGCTAGGATTAGCAAGTCCCTTTTCATCATGTGAAAAATTCAAAAAGAAATTCAAAAATGGGGAAAAGAAAAGCCCTGAGAAATTAATTCAAAAGGCCAGATAAAAATCTTCTCCAAAAATTCATGTTAGATTTTTGAAAAGTCTTATAAATGAGTGTGATCACATATCAAGTGATGTGGGACCCACCCCATACTCATGGATTTTTCAAATATTCAAACAGTGCCTTGGAATTAATCAAAAACCCCTATTTGAGTTAAGATTCAAATTATTTGAATTTTAAAAATGTTCAAACTTTACAAGTGGCTAACCTAGTATATTGTGATGTCACATAAAAAGTTTCAGCATTTAATAAAATGCCTAGCTATTTATTTAGCATAGCAAAACAAAAAGACAGAAAGAAAACAGAAACAGAAAAGGGAAAAGGAGTTACCTGGCCATTCGGCCCAACTTATCCCCCAGGCCCATCTAGCCGGCCCAGCCCAGCCACCCCGTTTGTCTCTTCCTCCCCGCGCCCACAAGCTGCTCGGTGGAATGCATGTAGCACTCCACCGACGCCGCCGACGAGCAGCAGCCACGCAGCAGCTCCCTGCCGCCACCTCTTCGCACCTGGAGGCTTCTGGACGTCCCCCGCACCTTCTCCCTCACGAGCGCAGTTCCTCCTCCCTCTCTCTCAACCGTTTTCGACGCCGACGACGACCACCCGAAGCTTGCGCCGGAGCGGCCGCTGCACCCGCGTGGCCACCGTGCTCCCCGCGACGCCTCGAGCTGTCCAGAGGAACCGCAGCCGTCGTCTTCGTCTCCCCGTACAGTGAATCCAGCCTGGGAGCCCTGGAGACTCCGCCATCGTCACCAAGTCTCCGCCGGCCACCGTGAAGATCCTCGCCGAATTCCGTCGCCGTTGAGCCCTCCTCGCCTCCAACCTTTGCACCACCGCGCTCCCCTCATCTCGGTGAGCTTTTCCCCTCACCTAGCTAGCCCCCTCTCGCCCTGTGTCCTGCGCCACCATGGGAGCCGAGCTCCGTCGCCGCCATGTCCGACGGTGAGGTCGCTCCTGTGACCCTTTTCCCTCGTGGTGGTGTCCATTGAGTTCCCGGAGCCACCGGGAGCGCAGCGCCCTACCTCTTGCCCCCTTCTTTGCACCGTAGCACCATCCACGATGCCGCCGTGCTTCGGTTGCCGCCGGCAAGGTCCCCGCCGTCGCCTCCGTCACCCCCTATCCGCGCCGTGGCTTCCACGTGAAGCGCGAGTGCACGGGCTGCACTCCAGTGCCTCTGGCGCTGCAAATCATGCCCCGCACCGCCGTCCCGAGGAGCTCCGCCGTGCTGGGTGGTCGCCGGCGTTGAGCCGCCGACGAGGTGACGTGGATGGGCGCTTAACATTAATTAACCACCCCCAGAGTCACTTACAGGTGGGCCCAGGGCCCCCTCTAATCTCTCTGTTAATTTAATTAACAGGGATTTATCCCAGAGAGGCTGACAGGGTGACCCCACAGGTCAGTTTGACCAGAGTCAAGCCCCTGATGTCATGCTGATGCAGTGATGACGCAATAAACCCTTTTACAGATTAAAAGAAATCCATAAAATTCCAGAAAAGGCTTTAAACTTGGAAATTCAATAACTAATTCATTTTAACTCCAAATTGGACAAATAATATATGAAAAAATGATCAGGAGAAAATAAACTATCCAAAAAATCCAACTTTCAACTTTGTTTGAGTTGAATTTAAAATGTGATCAGTAGCCTTTGCTATTTGATTTAAATGGAATTAATTCAAATTCTTTTCAAATGCTTTTGCATTTTGAACCATATCAACATACTACATTTCAAACACACATCAGAGGCATATCATACACACTTCAAAATGATTCAAATTGATCAAACAATGTCACATGTAACTTGGCTAAGTTTGAATTCAAATTGGAGTTTGAATTTACAATTCAATTTGCAATATACTCCTTTTAAATGTAATGCTCAACACATCAGTACCTTGAACATCACCATTACAATCTTATTCATGTGATTGTGCATTGTACATTATGTTGATCCTATGATTGTCGTGTTGCTGATAGAAGTGGAGCCGGAACCCGAGATCACCCCCTTCGTTGAAGACCCCGTGACTGAACCTCGTCAGCAAGGCAAGCAAACCCCCATTGATCATGTCGATAAAATCTCACTTCCCTCTCATGTCTCGCTTATGCATGTTTAGGAGATCATCTTGTATCGATTCTACCGCATAGTTGAACCCATGTCCTTTGCATGACCTATCATCTTGTCACAGTAGTAAGCAAACCACAATCCTAGCAGATGTAGGAGTTGGTTGATATCATGTGGCCCCTGCAATTGTTACTGCTTATTGCATGCTTAGAGTTTACCATGAGGATGTTTTGATGTGAGTCGGGATGATGGTAAACATGGTGTTGATGAAAGTGAAATGTGTTGGTGAATCTACCCTAATACAAGGTGAACGATGAGAGGCTGTGTAGCAGTACAAAGTGGGTTTTCTCGTTGAACACTGCCCTAAGCCCGAGTTCTTGTGTGGTGATCGAAGACGAAGAGTAATACCACATGTTGGGCACATGGACCCCCGCTCAACCTACTAACTCACCCCTTCTCGGTTCAATGAGTCGCATTAGTTCGGAGTTCTGGTAGGTCTGTGGCACGGTCTGCAAAGTGGAAGAACGGCTATTTCAGACCGGCTTGGGACCCTGCACACATCTTCTGGGACCACATTGGTAAACCGGCCGGGTTCACAATTTAGATTCCAGCCCAGATAGGCGTCTCCATTGAATTTGAGTTGGCTGTGAGGTAAAAGTTGTGGGAATTATCCTCGCCGGCACCTCTTGAACGGTGTCGAGTACAAAGGCGGTAACTGATAGTTTCATGTGTGTAGCAGTACACCCCTGCAGGGTTAATAAACTATTCGAATAGCCGCGTCCGCGGTAAGGGACTACTTGGAGAGCTGTGCTCGATTATTAGACAACTTGAACTGGATACTTCTAAAACTCGCAAGATAAGCGTGAGTGCTATGGTGTGCTTCTCGTGGGGAAGTCGAGGAAGTAGCCAAGTCAAAGCTGGCACTTCTGCAAGTGAAACCCCACCTCCCTTTACCTTGATACATGTGCATGAGTAGTATAGTTCCTATGTAAGTCTTGCTGAGTACGATTTTGTACTCACGTTTTCTTAATCTATGTTTTAGATGAACCCACCGACCCCGATGGTGGCTTATAACCGAAGCTCGAAGAATGAAGACTCAGACCAAGACCAAGCTAGTGTAGTCCCAGTCAGACGACTGGTTCCCTCGTGGAGGGCTTGTTTTTAGATAAGGCTTCTCTAAGCCATTTGTTAAATTTGTCTGTACTCAGACCTACTTTGCTTCCGCTTGTCTGTTGTAATGTTGGATCACATGCTTGTGATCTCTGTGTGCACTCTGTAAGAGTTTAATAAAGATGTATACAATGTAGAGAATTGCAATGATACCTGCTGTTCATACAAGGCATGTGTGTTGCGTGTATGTTTATAACATGCATGTCTTTGTATGGGTTTTCGAGACCTTAGTTGTGATCTGGCTGGCGGTCTTTCATACACCAAGTGGCCCTTAGATGTGCGCAACTTGGGGCATCGCGATGCGATTGCTCGAGACTCCGTCTCGTGCACACTTTGATGTATGATCGAGTCCGCCCTAGACCCCGACTAAGTGATCGGGCTGGAGTAAGTCTATGTAAGAGTTATAATACAATCGATAGTATGGTTGAGGCGACTTGTCTATGAGTATGGGAGTTCACCACCCATACATTTAGACTTGTGTGCGGACGATGAGGACCCATTTCAGTTGATCATCCGGCCTGGATGGGATGCCCCTCACGTTCGATGCTTTCCGAGAACGTTCTGTGCTTGGCCTTGTCTGCTTAGACAAGTGGGTACGGTTCTCGGCTCTCCATATGATTGTGTTGTAGCGAGGCTTGCATACGCTAACCCCGGGTCCCGACAAGCTTGATCAATGTGTCTCTGTACAGAATGTTGATTGTGCTTCCTCCATCAACGAGCACTCGGGAAAACTTGCATGAAAACCTTGGCCCTGCGAACAGAGCGTCAACCACAAGCGGATAGTTGCCCGGATTCAGCAAGATGGTGGGATGATCTACTCTGTCCCAGGATATCGGGCACTCGGACCAATGCATGAACTGAGGAATCGGCGGCATGGTGGCATTGACTTCTTGAGCTCGAGCTCTCCGACTGCCCTTGTCCGTGGACTCACTGGTGAAAATCATGTAGGCAGCGTCTTGCTGAGGGAACTGGTTCTGCTGCTGAGGCGGTCCTCTGTTCTGTGGCGGTGGTGGGGGTGGAGGTGGTAAAGCTTCTCCCTTCGCGATCCTTCTCACAAAATCACACTGCCGAGTGGAGTGCGCAGACGGCCTGCCGAGCGTGCTGTGCAACTTGCACGGTGCGTCCAGCATATCCTCGAACGTGTACTTGGGTTTCATCTGCCTCGGGGCCTCACATTTGGCCTCATCTTCCGACTGCCTCCTGCAGCCGCTGGGTCTTCTTCGTTCTGGACAGCGGGCCACCTGCCGACTGCCATACTGGGTATCGGGCTGCTCATCCTTGCGCTTGCCATTGTTCTGCTGGTTGTTGCTGTTGTTGTTGTTGCGGTTGTTCTCTCTCCTTTCCTTCCGACTAAGGCCTTGGTTCCCTGTGTCCGACTGCGGAGCCCCTGGTGACTGGATTACACCTCCAACTCCGAGCTGGATAGGGCGCATCGCAGAATTGGACATAGCGAACGCATTTGCCACCTTCATGAGCTCGGCGAGCGACGTGAAGTCTTTGCGGAGCAGCTTGTGCTTCAACATTGAGTAGGCCAGGCATCCATCTGTGAAGTACTGAATGGCCTGGATCTCATGGACTCATTCGCATGAATTCTTCAGCTTGATCCACCGAGATAAGTAATCCCGGAGGGGCTCGTCTTTGACTTGCACACAAAGAGCTAACTTCCGCGGGAGGTTGGGCCGCTCATATGTGCTCGTGAAGTTATGAATAAATGCGCTCATGAAATCTTCCCAGCAGTTTACACTGTCCTTGGGCAAACTGTTCAACCACGTACGAGCCGACCCCTGCAGCATCAAAGGTGCATAGCGGACTGCTACGCGCCGATTGCCTCCTGCGATGCGAACCGCAGACAGATAATCGGACAACCAATCTTCTGGCTTCACAGAACCATTGTACTTGGGTGTGTCCCTCGGCAGCGTGAAGCCTTTCGGAAACTTCTCGGTCCGAATGCGATGACCAAAACACGATGGGCCAGCCTCCCCTTCTTCATCCTCTTGAGCCTCCTTCTCCAGGATCTCAATGCGGTGCCTTGCATCATTCTGGCCGATTTGGCGAGGGACAAGTCGGGCGCTGATTGCTGGTCTTGGTGCCGATTGCTGTGGCATGTCATTGCGCCTGCTGTTAACAGCTGGCTCCTCAATTCTTCTGCTTGCTGCTGGGGGTGGCCGATTGCTTCTGACCCTACTCTCATGCCGAGACGGGGCGGGTTGCTGTCTGTTCTGGCGCGATGCATTCGGTCGCTGGCTAGCTTCCGCATTCGGCCTCACAGTTCCTCTCGACGCCCCGGGCTCTGCATGTTGATTATCCATGGCGACGAGCCTCTGCTCCTTTGCGGCCGCCAATAGCTCACGCATTCGGCGCGACTGCTCGCGCCGCTCATCTCCTTCTAGGTCTTCTAGCTCGTTAGCTATCTGCTCGGCTGCTCTCAGGTTCTTGTCTGGCGTGCTGTATGTCGGCCTCTGGATGAATGCCGACTGCGCCGGTTTCTCCGGACTCCTTGGTCGCTCCGGCTGCTCGGCCCCCGACAGCTGCTGGTTGACTGCCCTGCCTCGGCTTCTCAGATCTTCCAGGACCGCGGGCTCAATTGGCCGGCGCGGTCCTGCATGCGCTGTGTTGTATTCCCTTGTGATGGCTCCCAGCCTGTGCTCTTCTGCCAGCACCTGCTCAGCCCTGCGAGCCAGAGCGAGCCGCGCTGTTTCCAGCTCCGTGTGCACTTGTTCGGGATCACCGTTCCTGTTCACGGGTGTGTATAACACATCCCGCAACGCACTGGTGCCGATTCTCTCCGCGGCTTCCGCTGCCTCCTTGGCCTTTCTTGCTGCGCTCGCTGCACCGCGATTGCTTGATGACGAAGCTCCCGCCATCATGACGGCGGCGTGCACTCGGCCATCCTCTCTGCCAGGCGCTGCACTGCAGCCCCTGGTTGAGAGCGGATCTGTGGTGCACGAGAAGACACGAATCTCCCTAGGATATGCCTCGGGGAAGCTGCCGATGAAGAGGCGATGGCTGCCGACCTGCAGCGAAACTCCGGGCGGCAGGGGTGCTCCAGCCCTGTACCGCGCCGAGTAGTCTACCACGTAGTCGATTGCCCCACGCCTTAGAATCAGGCCAGAGGTGTGGCTACCGCCTGATGCTGAGGAAAATCCCGTCCGGATCTTTACTCCAATCGATGCCTCGGTCTGCCCCACGGTGGGCGCCAACTGTCGTCGATATGTGACAGCAGATGCCATGGGGATGGCTAAAGTGAGGGGAAGACGCGAGGAAGAAGATGTCGATGGTGCCGGAATCGGGTTGGGCACAAACACGGTGAAGGACACCACGATATACCCAGGTTCGGGGCTCTCCGGAGAGATAACACCCCTACTCCTGCTCGTCTCTTCTATATCAATGAACTGGACTACAATAACTGCTTCTCTATCTTCTCAGGGGAAGGTGAGCGCCGCCGTGGGCAAGGCTCTCTCCTGCTTCCCTGAGGACTAACTATTAGCAGTGAATGAACTAAGGAGGTTGGGAGTAATGGAGCTAAAACGAGTGGATCGCAGGAGGGGTACCCGGGCTCTTATAGTATGAGCCCGGGGTACATCGGTAACTTCACTGCCGATTGGGCCCAGCCGTCATCCTCTAATCGGCTGGGTCCCACCGACTGCCTCTCTCCGGGTGATCCGGACCCTACGAGCGGCGGCCCATGTTGTAGACTTGTAGGTCATGATGATGAACAGTGAGGCTAGGAGGTGCGGTCTTGTCGGCCTGTCCGCGGAATCGGCGGAGAGGTCGACACCATATCTTGCCAGATCTTCGATGTGACCTGGCTCTTCTGCTATCCCCGATCTCCCGGGATTGCGCATTTATGAACCCCGTACCTGGACCTCCGACTGGTCCCGGGGTCAACTTCTTCAACTGCGATAAGTTACACCGATTGCGCCTGGGCCGACTAGTGGCCTTTGGCAGGGTCGATTGCTCTTGGCAATCGGCCGTGCTAACGCCTACCTCGGCCCAGCTGCGGGCCAATCGGATGATGGTCTTGATGACAACAGGGTGGACCGATCGCGCCTGGGCCGACTGCCAATCTCGGCCCAGCTGCAGCCCAATCGGTCCATCCTTGTCTTGAAAGGTTGCTTCCGCTTTGGTTAGCCTACCCGGGTACCAATCCCCCGACAGAATGAATAAGCCATTTTTCTCCGGTGCGTGAACATAAAACACATCATCCTTATAAATCGCACAACCAATTGTACCTGACTTAAAAGAATAGTGGTCTCGCTTCAAGCAAGAACCACTAACGATGTTCACACTCAATGCGGGTACATAGTAGCACTTATTCAAAATCAAAACTAATCCCGAAGGGAGACTAAGATGCTTCGTGCCGACCGCCACCACTTCAATACGGCACCCGTTTCCCACGCGCATCGTCACTTCATCTTTTATCAAGCGCCGCCTATTCCGTAGCCCCAGAGAGGAGTTAGAAATATGAGCAACAGATCCTGTATCAAATATCCAGGATTTGTTCCCAGCGCTTGTTAAGAAATGATCAATAACGTGTATATCAAATATACCTTTGTCTCTTCTGACAATCTTGCCAGCCTTCTTATCCTCTAGGTACTTGGGACAGTTGCGTTTCCAGTGACCATCACCCTTGCAGTAGAAGCACTCAACGCCGGGCTTGGGTCCAGGTTTGGGTGCCTTACGAGGAGTGACAACTGGCTTGTCACCCTTCTTCGGGCTTCCCTTCTTTCCCTTCTCCTTCTTGCCAGACTTCTTGAATTCAACGGTCTTGTTGACCATCAATACAACATGCTCCTTCTTGATCTCAACCTCGGCAGTTTTTAGCATGGCGAACAACTCAGAAGGGGTCTTAGTCATCCCTTCATGTTGTAGTTCAACACAAAGCCTTTGTAGCTAGGGGGCAGCGACTACAGCACCCTATCAACAGCAAGTTCATCTGGAATCTGACATTCCTGAGCATTCAAGCGTTGAACGTAGCCAGACATCTTGACCACATGCTCACTAACGCTGCTATGCTCATCCATCTTTGCTGAGAAGAAAGCTTCAGAAGCCTCATAACGTTCAGCCCTGGCTTGGGGTGCAAAGACGGCCTTGAGGTCGGTGATTATCTCATATGCACCCATCCTCTCAAAGCGTTTCTGCAGCTCAGCCTCCATGGAGTAAAGCATTCCACTCTGGACAAGGTTGTAATCATCCGTCTTGGAGAGGTAAACATTCTTCTCATCCTGACTAGCGTCTGTTGGTGGTTTGTCACCTAACGTGGCCTCTAGTACGTATGCCATCTTGAGGGGAACAAGGAGAATCCTCAGAGTGCGGAACCAGTTGGTGAAGTTTGACCCATCGGTTTTCAGTTTGTCTTTGTCTAGGAATGACCCTAAGTTGAATGAGGGGCGAGGTGCAGCCATCTACAATGGTTATTTGCAAAACACATATTTAGACTTTGGCAATTGAGGAGAGGTATTTCTTCCAAAGTTTTCACAGTTTCAACCCCTTTGGCAATAGATAAATTATTTTTGGAACGAGGAGCCTTTGGAAAGTAAACAAACCTAGGTTCCTTCTTTACTGGAGTTTCCACCTTTTTGGTTTTGATTGAGGAGAAAGTAGTTCCTAGAGTGTCAATAATTTCCTCAATCTTATCAATCCTAGAAGGGTTCAGGTCATGGGATTTGATGGTCTCCAAGGTTTTGAGAATTTTATGCATGGAGCTATCTAATCTATTCAAATTCCCTTGAACCTTACGATCCAACTCACTTATCTTATTAATACTTGGCATCTCTAGCTCCATCTTTTCAAGTTTTTTCATAATATGAGCTAGGGTAATGTTCTCTTGAAAGCTATCAACAGGGAGATTTCCAACAAGATTTTCCATAACACTAAGAGCTTCCCAAAATGGGGCTTCTATGAAATTCCCATTGATAGCAGTATCTAGAATAAACCTATTCCAAGAAGTAATTCCAACATAAAAATTTCTAAGAAAGATAGTAGTGGTTTGCTTCTTGGTGGCTCTTTTTTGAGAATCATTAAACCTATACTAGGCATCTTTCAGACTTTCACCACCACTTTGTTTAAAGGTGAGCACTTCTGAATCACCCAAGGAAAAAGGACCAAACATACTGATAAATACTTGCAAGGTAACTTTTTTTTGATTTTTGATAAAAGACACTAAAGCAAAAACTGAAAGGTAAACTAACAAGACTAAAAAGCAAAGATAAAAGATAGTGTGCAACTCCCCTATCTTGAAGAATGGAGTCCCCGGCAACGGCGCCAGAAATTTTCTTGATACACGAGATAACTTCTCGCCCCCGTTAGTTACCCCAAGTGGAAGGTGAGATGTAGGTAGCGGCAAATTTCCCTTAGCGAATATGCTAAGGTTTAGATTGTCTCCAGTAGGACTCCAAGGTCGACAAGTAGGTGGTTCGGCAAGTGAGGCGCCGTTTTATGATAATCACTTGCTTTGCCTGGACCTTCACACACAACAGATAGCTTTGCTCCCAACGAGTACAGAGGAGTTGTCAATTCCTCCGGCCTTGTTGTTTACAAAGGATAAAACGCACGGGATAATAGTGATAGTGATAGCTACGGAAAATTAAATAATGAAAGTAAATTGACAGTGTAAACAGTGGTGGAAATATGGACCGGGGTCCCATGATGTTCACTAGTGATGTGTCTCTCCCAAAAGACGATAAAATAGCCATGCGAGGTAAACAAATTACAGTTGGGCAATTGACATGATTATGTGCGCAAACCAATGCTAATTATGCAAAACAGAAAGGAAGAGGCTCAAAAGCACGGGCAGTATGCCAAGACAAGTAGACCGAAATCCATCTGCATATACCCACTAATCATCCACCTTGAGATATCTATCCAGAACAACTCGCTGGTATTAAGTTGTGAATCCCACCCAAAGTGTAAACTCAAAGCAACGGACAACTACATTAAAGAACTTTGCGCAAAGTAAACAATCCTTGCACAAGTACAAGCACCGTTTTCCCCCCTTGTGGCAACAACACATCCCCTAGACTCATGTTTCTGTCACTCAAGCTAGTCATCGGGGGGCATGAACCCACAATCATGCATAACGCTCCCTCTTGGAGTCACTACCTACTACTTGGCCAAAGCAATAAACAACAACGGATAACATGAAAGAGTTACTCAAGAACATAAATATAAAAGAAGAGAATCATATATATAACTCAATCACAATCTGAACATAATCTCATAATCCATCGGATCCCAGCAAACTCAGCATAGCAACAGCAGAAAAATTACATATGTGTGCCTCGATCATGTAGGGCAGCTCACGAGGTCTAATCCATGAAGAACAAAGAGGGGAGGAGAACATCACATAGCTACTGATCATGGACCCATGGTCCAAGGTGTACTACTCACGGTTCATCCGGGAAGCCTCCATGGTGGTGGAGAAGCTCCCGGAGGTGATTTCTCCCTCCGGCAGGGTGCCGGGAAGAGGTCTTCTGGTGCTCCCTATCTTGTAAGCGCGGCGACGGCAAAACAGAGGAGAGATCGCGAAAAAGGGTTCCGTCCCCGAGGGTTTCTCGTCATGGGGAATAAATAGGCGAAAGGGGGCAGCCAGAGGTGGGCCAAGGGCTCCAGGCGCCCCCCAGGCGCGGCCAGGGGCCTAGCCGCGCCCTCTGGCCGCCTGGGGCCCCTGGCTGCCCTCTGGCCCCTCCTGGGCTCTTCGCGAAGCTTCCGGTACGCTGATTTTTCCTATGTTTTTCCCGGAATTTTTCTGGTACTTTTAATAAGGGGGAAACCTGAAATAGAAAAACAGCAGAAAACAGGAACTGGCACTAGGGTGCACTGAGTTAGGTTAGTCCAAATATGATCAAAAGTGTATGGAAGTTCATCAAAATAATAGCAATATCACACAAAAGAGGAATGGAGCAAGCAGAAATTATAGATACATTTTTGGACGTATCAGTAGCCCCCGAGTGCCTGGGGGACTCGAGGTATCGCCTAGGGTCGCTGACAGTTTTGATCCATGACAATATCTGTTTCGAGGGATTGCTAAGCTAAAAGGGCCCAAGGAGTCGACTGGTCGAGCATTTGTGAATTGCGCTAGTGGAAAATACCACAGTAGCCCAATCAAGCTCATGTCCCTCGACATGAACTTGGAACGACCGGTGTCAAGCAAAGTCATGCCGCTGCAGGTCTTATAGGATCAATTGATTCCAGTCTAAGCACATAACCTGAGCGCGTCCGCTCGGCTCTTTCTATCATGCGAGCGCATGGAAAAGGTCGGGAGTGAAATCGCTCTGCGGCAAGTCCCGGCCCGGCCGTTCTGCGCAGCGGGGTCTTACCTACACGCTAAGCTTGCGTGGCATCTGGGTACAGTGTGTCGTAGCCCAGGCATAATTGCTTTTGTAGAGGCACGGAGCCTGGTTAGCGATGCACCCACTTGGAATAAACAATCAAGTGAGCTATTTAGCAGTCGCTCGCGGAGCTTGTAATGAACCCAGGCAAGGAAAATAAGAAAGCACCCACTCGGAAAGTCGTTGAGTGCGCGAGTAGATCATATTGTCGAATAATTGTTGAGTCTTTTGCGAGTGGTCACTCGAATGCTTTATTGTCTTCAGGGTGAGGGAGCACCCGAACTCTGAGAGTATGTCGTTTCTGCTGGTGCGAGTGATAACTCGAGCACGTCTTCGCCTTCTGAGTGAGGGAGCACCCGAACTCGAATAAAGGTACTCCCGATGGGAGTAAGAGATTTTTCTTTAAAAATCAGAAAATTTGGACACCAAGAAATAGTTAGATTTTTGGGGTCTTTTGGTCTTTCCAATAGTTAGAAAAGGTACTCCTGACTGTGTGAAAGCATCTTGTCTTTCTTGTCTTGGAATTCGTAATGCCCGACCCATTTGGTCTTTGATTTAATGATGGCGCCGCATGGGCTTCTGCGTATTTTCCCTGCTTTGCCCTTGGATTGTGTTATAAATACCTCCTGTGGTTGCTTGCTCTGGGCATCCATTCTTCTCGTTTTTCTTCTTCTGCTTCTTCTTCATATGGCGCCGAAACGCGGTGGTGGTTCACCTGCTTCTCCCGTGTCTTCGTCTTCAGCTGATTCCTCGGCTGATGGTGCTTGCTCTTCTAGTTATAAGGATGATATGGGCGTCAAGCCGGTCATCAAGAGGCTGCGTCAGTAGGCGAGGCGCCTTGTAGAACTGGAGGACGGCGACCTGATTCTTCGCGGACCGAGTTGCTACTTTGTCTGTGATGATGCTCGTCAAGTTGTGGTACGAAAGTGCCAATTATCTCAGCATGAGCCTACATGTAGAAGTCATAATTCCTTGGGATAATTATAACCCGTCTTGTAGTTGCTCGAGTCCTTCTGTAGTGGTAACTGTCTTTTGACTCCCTTGTAGTGAAAAAACTGTGCTCAACTCCTTTGTAATGAAGACCGCTTTCGGCTCTTTTGTAATGGAAAAACTGTGCTCAATTCCTTTGTAATGAAGACTGCTTTCAACTCCTTTGTAATGAAATACCGCCTTCGACTCCTTTCTAATGAAAAAATTGTGCTCAATTCCTTTGTAATGAAGACTGATTTCAACTCCTTTGTAATGAAAGACCGCCTTCGACTCCTTTGTCATGAGAAAACTGTCTTTGACTCCTTTGCAATGAGAATTGTCCTTCGGGTGCGCGTCAGCGCTCCCGACGGGAGTAGCCCCTGAGGCTACGTTTGAATTGTAGAATCAAGCGTAGGCTGTAACTTTTGTCTACCTGGGCTGTCCTTCCCTGTTGCCATTTATTCAAGCCTTGATCGGGTGCGCGTCCGCGCTCCCGATGGGATTAGCCCCCTAGTCTTTGGGTGATCGCTTGCGATCAGGTGAAGACTAAAGAACTTTTGCGTCTTTTGATGTGACTTTCTCTGTACAAAACTCTTTGGTGAATCAGCGGGAATCAGTTTCCCGGTATAAGGTCGCATTTTTTTAGCGAGGGTAACGTCCCTCGGGGGGATTTTATGCTCGAGCCCCCGAGTGTCCTTGAGTAAAAATTCGCATGAGAGAGGGTAGCGTCTCTCGGGGGAGTTTTATGCTCGAGACCCCGAGTGCTTTTGAGTAAAATTCGCATGAGCGAGGATAGCGTCTCTCGGGGGGAGTTTTATGCTTGAGCCCCCGAGTGCTTTTGCGTAAAAGTTGCATGAGCGAGGATAGCGTCTCTTAAGGGGAGTATTATGCTCGAGCCCCCGAGTGCTTTGGAGTAAAAGTCGCATGAGCGAGGATAGCGTCTCTCGGGGGGAGTTTTATGCTCGAGCCCCCGAGTGCTTTGGACTAAAAGTCGCATGAGCGAGGATAGCGTCTCTCGGGGGGAGTTTTATGCTCGAGCCCCCGAGTGCTTTGGAGTAAAAGTCGCATGATCGAGGATAGCGTCTCTCGGGAGGATTTTTATGCTCGAGCCCCCGAGTGCTTTTGAGTAAGGTGTTGGGCAGCATCATTTTATTTCTCCGAGTGTTTACATGGGTTACCGATCGGTGCTGCTGCCGATGTCTCTTACAATGCCTAGAGGACTATGGGTAGAACAGGCGTAGGTTCGGTACGTTCCATGGATTTCCCACGTCCTCATTGGTCTTCGGGTTCTGTAACCTGTATGCGCCTCATCCTATGACTTCTGAGATGATGAACGGCCTTTCCCATTGTGGGCAAGCTTGTGTACTTTTTCCTGTATCAGCCGTAACACGAGGTATCCTTTGGTGAATGTTCTGGTTCAGCAGGCGACTGCTTTGATATGTGCGCAGTTTGTCCTGGTATCCTTCAGATCTTGTGATGGCTGTGTCCTGGACTTCGTCTGCTATGTCTTTGTCGTTCTGAAGTGCTTCTTCTGCCTCTTCCTCTTCGTACCCTGTGATTCTGGGGGCTCCGAATTTTAAGTCGTGCGGCAGTACTTCTTCTGCCCCGTATACCAAGAAGAACGGTGTATACTGGGTCGAGCTGTTTGGGGTGGTGCGCAGGCTCCATAGTACTGCGGGAAGTTCCTCTACCCAGTTGCCTGCGGCTTGCTCTAGCGGTGCTAGAAGTCGTTTCTTTATTCCTCCGCATACTGGGCCGTTTGCTTTCTCCACTTGGCCGTTGGACTACGGGTGCGCGACTGATGGGTAGTTGATTTTGATGCCCAACTCTTGACAGAAGTTTTGGAACTCTGTTGCTGTGAAGTTTGTACCATTGTCTGTGATGACGTTGTGTGGTACTCCGAATCTGAAGATGATTGACTTGATGAAGTTGACTTCCGTGAGGGCTATTGAACTGGTGATTGGTACTGCCTCGATCCATTTGGTGAACTTGTCGACTGCGACTAGTAGGTGTGTTCGTCCTCCTTTTGAGGATTTTTTGAGTGGGCCTACCATGTCGAGTCCCCATGTGGAAAATGGCCATGACAACGGTATGGTTTTGAGTTCTGATGCTGGGGCGTGCGGCCTGCTGACGAACTTTTGGCAAGCGATGCAACGTCGTACGATATCCTCTGCGTTTCTCATAGCGGTCGGCCAATACTAACCTGCTCGAAAAGCCTTGGCCACGAGTGCTCGACTGCTCGCGTGGTGTCCGCAGGTGCCTTCGTGGATCTCGAGTAGTAGGGCTTTGCCGCCTTCTTCATCTATACACCTTTGGAGGACCTGAGAAATGCTGCGCTTATAGAGCTATCTGTTGATTACTGTAAACGCTTTGGATCGTCGACTAATGCGTCGGGCTTCTGCAATGTCTTGTGGTAGGGTGCCATCGATTAGGAATCGAAGGAAAGGTTTTGCCCATGCTGGGCCTTCGAGTGCGGCCGGCTCTTCGGGTTCGGTTGCTTGGCTGCTTGTGCCGTCGGCTGTGTTCGTTGCTGCTACCTGTGCTGGTTCCTTTGTGTCATCTTCCTCTGCCACTATCTTGGTTTCCGTTGGCTTTTCTTTGATTGATCTCTGGTTGATGCTCTCGAGGAAGATGCCGGGTGGTACTGGTCCTCGAGTCGATCCGATGGTCGCAAGTTCATCGGCTTCTGTGTTATTTGCTCTGGGGATGTAGTTGAGTTCACAGCCGTCGAATCCTCCTTCTAGTGTATTGTAGAGCTTCTGGTAGGCTGTCATGTTGTCTGCGACTGTGTTGCAGTCTCTCATCGCCTGTGGGACGACGAGGTTGGAGTCGCCATAGATCTAGAGGCGGGTGGCACCGCAAGTTTTTGCCATGCGCATGCCGTGAAGTAGTGCCACGTATTCTGCTTCGTTGTTGGAGGCGTTGCTGAAGTTGATCTGAAGGATGTATTTGAGCTTCGTTCCTTTGGGGGAGACTAGTACGACGCCTGCTCCGGCTCTGCTGTCTTTTGGATCCGTCGAAATACATCGTCCATGAGTTCGATAGGTCTGGGGGACCTGGTGTTTGGACTTCTGCCCACTCGACCAGGAAGTCTGGGAGTAGTTGGGCTTTGATTGCTGTTGGGTGTTTGAACTGCAGGTCTCGCGAGCTGAGCTCCATGTTCCAGTCAGCAACTCGACCGGTCGCTCCGGGATTGTTAAGGATGTCCGCGAGTGGTGCACTGCTCACGGTTGTGATGGAGTGTTCGTCGAACTAGTGCGATACTTTCCTGGAGGTCATGATAATGGCGAGCAGGAGCTTCTGGTAGTGTGGTTACCGTTGCTGTGGCTTTGTGAGTAGCGTGCTGAGGTAGTAGATTGGCCTTTTTATGCTCTGGATTTTGCCTTCTTCTGCGCGCTCGACGACGAGCACTGTGCTCACGACACTGCTGCGTGTTGATACGTCCAAAACGTATCTATAATTTCTACTTGCTCCACGCCTCTTTTGTGTGATATTGCTATGATATTGATGAACTTTCATACACTTTCGATCATATTTGTACTAACCTATTAACTCAGTGCACCCCAGTGCCAGTTCCTGTTTTCTGCTGTTTTTCTATTTCAGGTTTCCCCCATATTAAAAGTGCTCAAAAAATTCGGGAAAAATCCAATAAAAAATCAGCGTGCAGGAAGCTTTGGGAATCACCGAGGGGGGCCAGAGGGGACCCATCAGGGCCCCAGGCGCCCTCCCGGCGCGCCCTAGGGTGGGGCCGCGCCAGGGGACCGCCTGGACCCCTGGTGGCCCCCCTGGCTGCCCCCCTTCGCCTATTTATTCCCCGTGACGCAAAAACCGCGAGACGGGAACCCTTTTTCGCGATCTCTCCTCTGTTCCGTCGCCGCCGCGCTTCCAAAATCGGGAGCACCAGAAGACCTCTTCCCGGCACCCTGCCGGAGGGAGGAATCACCTCCGGGAGCTTCTCCACCACCATGGATGCTTCCCGGATGAACCGTGAGTAGTACACCTTGGACCATGGGTCTATGATCAGTAGCTATGTGATGTTCTCCTCCCCTGTTTGTTCTTCATGGATTACACCTCGTGAGCTGCCCTACATGATCGAGGCACATATGTAATATTTCGGCTGTTGCTATGCTGAGTGACGAGGGGGTGACCCCACGACTCCTATGGATGAGCCTACTTGGTGTCCATGAAGGCAGAAAGCCCATGAAGATACAGCCCCATCCCGCTAGTTGGTACCGACGTAGGAGTCCGCGACTCACAAGGAAGGTGCGAAGACCTGTCGTACGGAGTAAGCTAGGGTTAGGAAAGCTTACTTGTACACATAGAGGGACTCCTCGAGACCTGGCCCGGTATATAAGGGTTAGGAGGGGTGACGCATAAGATATTGAATCTCACCTGTAACCCTAGCCTTGAGCGCTCCAGCCTTGGCCTCCACTGTAATTGCATCTCCCCCATCAATAATATCGAGCAGGAGCGAGCCTTCCTGTTTGCCGACGAGCTATCGTCCAACCTGTGTCTCTCATGACTAACCCAGGGTCCCTGACCATGGGATTTTCCGGGGTTGATCCCCGTCAATTGGCGCCATCTGTGGGAACTACACAGGTTGGAGACGCGATCTCTGCGACCTCATCATCATCATCACTCACCGACTCGACGGCTCCGGCAAGATCCAACCTGTTCGAGTCCCTCGGATTCACGGCCCACCTCCCGGCCCTCAAGCCAATCTTCACCAATTTACACTCCGGCGTCAATCTGATCTTCGGAGCGCATCAAATCTACGTCAACCATTGGGGCACCCTTCGCCTCATCGACGGCGCCCGTGCGTCCACGGCAACACTTGCGACAATGACCGTAGCAGACGCCGCCCGCACGGCCAACCTATCTGGCGGTCGCAGCTGCCCACCCAATTCGCGGCTCCATGCCACTCACGGCCGCTCGAGTGAAGCCCAGCACGGAGAAACACGATCGCACGTATCAGCAAGGAGACGGCAGGGACACCATCGCAGGTGTTCATGGCAGAAGTTGGCGGATCAGCGTCAGACAACAACGGGCGAGTCGACGACCCGGGCACTCGTCAAGACACCCCAACCACCAACAGAGCGGCAGGACCAGGCAACACCAGTCGGATGGTCGTACAGCTAGGAGAACCGGGAACCATACCAAAGAAAGTCCCGGTCGAGCAAGGGCCCAGCGATCAAAAAAGCAGTCAGCCGCTAAGCAACAAACAGCAAGCACCCGGCCAAGGCAGCCAGCCATCACGCAGCAGGCAGCAAACCCCAGTTGCAGCAGCGGGCGAACCAAAAAAAGAAAAAATATACTTGTCCAAGGAATCAATGGCAATGGTAAAGGAAGCAGTCGCCTGCGGCGGTTTACTACCATCAGATGCCTCAAGAGACGAGCTAAGGGCATACAACAAGCTAGCGGGAGAGCTAACCAAGCAGACGAGACAGTGGCGACTAGCCATGGAGAAGCAAGCAAAAGCGGAACCCGAAAGGAAAAGCAGTCGCAGACAATCTCCTAGAAGTGACTCGCCAGGCCACGACTCCCCCATCCGCAATAGATCGAAACTCACCAACCTGCGGAAGACAGAAAGGTCAAGAGTAGTGCGGAAACTGGAAGACGATTTCAGATCAGAGGAGGAGGACGACCAAGAGGAGCCTCTCACTCCGGCAGAAGCACTCATAAGCGCCCAAGACTACCTGTCCCGTGCCCAGAAAAGTAGAAAGGGAAAAACGGATCGCTACACTTCCATAGCTCTGCAGATAATGAAGGACGCTATCGACACCTCGACACCTAAGAAATCCAGCGCAAAGCGGCAGACTCACGAGCGGACACCAGACAGGGACCCCAGTTCACCGGACAACGACGACGACGTCAATCACGACAGACGCAGGCGCCTAGACAAACACAAGAAACACGACAGCGATGACAACAACAGGCGCCACAGCACCCGGCGAGATGCACGAGACGACATCACACAGAACAGAGTCAACCGCAGCAGGCGAAGACGCGCAGCACGCAAGGAGTACTCGGAGGAAGAGGCTTCCGACGAAGAAATCGAGCCATGCGGAGCACTCTGCTTCACACGTGCCATACGTGAGACGCGTATGCCCAACGGGTTCAAATTGAACTCCACTACTCTAAAGTACAACGGACTCGAGGAGCCGGAGGCATGGCTCGACGACTACCTAACAACAGTCAAGTTCCAAAGAGGAACCAATGTCACAGCAATGCAGTACGTACCGCTCATGCTCGAGAGCTCCGCTCGACATTGGCTGAAAAACCTTCGGCGCGGATCCATCAGCTCCTGGAGCCAGTTCCGAGGAGCCTTCATAGAAAACTTCAAATCAACATACAAGCGACAAGCCTCACTCGAGGAGCTGCGGGCATGCAAGCAAGGAACGAGGGAGGCCCTGCGAGCATACATCCAGCGATGGACGATACTCAAGAACTCAGCGGAAGACATCTCGGACGAAAGTGCGATCGACGCATTCAGGCGAGGTCTTCAGCGTGTTGAATTCAAGGAGCAGCTCGGACAGATGAAAGTCCGAACACTCGCACGGCTTTTAGAACTAGCCAACAGCTGGGCGGACGGATAAGACTCCGTTCGTAATGAAACAGAAACCCACACTGCACGATCAGAGTACGACTACGACTACAACGGGGATAGAGGAGACGACAGAAGAAGGAAGTGACCCAGGCGGAACTTCTACAACGACAGAGGACCTGACATGGTCGCCGCCGGTTTCTCAGATGATCGGAACGGCACGCACCGAGATGACAACAGACCACAGCGTCGAGACAACCCAGAAGACGAGCCCCAGGCTCAGAGGCGAGAATGGAGGTGTCGGGACCCGGAATATGCGTATGTAATTCCAGTCACGATGCAATCACATGGAGAGCCGAGAGCCGTACCCACTTGTCTAAGCAGACAAGGCCAAGCATAGAACACTCTCGGAAAGCATCGAACGTGAGGGGCATCCCATCCAGGCCGGATGATCAACTGAGATGGGTCCTCATCATCCGCTCACAAGTCTAAATGCTTATGGGTGGTGAATCCCATACTCATAGACAAGTCGCCTCAGCCATGTTATCGATTGAATCATAACCCTTACATAAACAAACTCCAGCCCGATCACTTAGTCGGGGTCTAGGGAGGGCTCGATCATACAACAAAGTGTGCACGTGGCAGAGCCACGAGCAATCTCATCGCGATGCCCCAAGCTGCGCACATCTAAGGGCCACTTGGTGTATAAAAGACCGCCAGCCAGATCACAACTAAGGTCTCGAAAACCCATACTAAAACATGCATGTTATAAACATACACGCAGCACACATGCCTAGTATGAACAGCAGGTATCATCACATAACTCTACAAAGTACTCTTTATAAATATACACATAGAGCATACAAAGATCACATGTATGTGATCAACATTACATCATACAACGGAAGCAAATTAGGTCTGAGTACAAACAATTTTAACAAATGGCTTAGAGAAGCCTTGTAAACAAACATGCCCTTCCACGAGGGACCAGACTGCTGTCTGGGACTATACTACCAAGGTCAACGTCGAGCTTCAGGTCGGTGACTCCATCGGGGTCCGGTTTCTCATCTAAAACATAGAATAAGCAAATGTGAGTACAAAGTCGTACTCAGCAAGACTTACATCAGAACTATACTACTCATGCTCAAGTATCAAGGTAAAGGAGGTGGGGTTCAACATGCAGAAGTGCCAGCTTTGACTTGGCTAATCCTGTACTACGAGTACCAGACTTGAGGTAAGAAGCGTACACGAGTCCACTACTTTCTCCAACCAATACACCACTATGGTTACTTCCTCGACTTCCCCACGAGGAAACACGCCATAGCACTCACGCTTATCTTGCGAGTTTTATAAGTATCCATTCAAGTTATCTATTGATCAAGTAGAGGTCTCCAAGTAGTCCATAACCGCGGACACGGCTATTCGAATAGTTCATTAACCCTGCAGGGGTGTACATCTTCACACGCGTGTCATCACTTATCGCCTCGTTCTCGTCACCCTTCAAGCGGGTGTCGGACGTGGATGAAACCAAGGCACTAACCTCACATCACCTTCTCTAATCCAGGAGTCGACTACCTGAGTTTGGCACCGCTCGAGAGTCCGGCCGGTTCCACGAAACGGACTCAGATAATGTAAGGGACCGAGACGCCACCTCTGCCAGATGGTTTCACTGCCTCACAAGTCCACCCACATATCTATATGATGCAACCTTTCTTCATTCTTTTTCTATGCACATGCCAAATGGAAAGCCCGAATCTATTGTGACTCCTGGACCGGATCGGGTACGTAAAGAGGCCAAACGGGGTTCCCATAAAACCCTACATGTGGTCATACTCTTTGTCTTGGATCACAAAACAGGAACTCGGGGCCTAGGGCAGTGTTCAACGAGACAACCCACTGTGTACTCCTACACAGCCTCTCATCGTTCACCTTTGCTTAGGGTGGATTCACCAACACGTTAACACCAGCATCACTGTGTTCATTCCATCCCGACTCACAATCATAATATCCTCATTGTACCACTAAGCAGCAAAAGCAGTAACAGTTGTAGGGGCCACATGCTCATCATTCAACTCCTATATCTGCTAGGATTGTGGTTTGCTTAATACGGTGACAAAATGATAGGTCATGCATCGGAATGGGTTCAACTATGCGAAAGAACGTGTCTCGGTGATCTCCTAAACATGCATAAGCGAGACTGAGAGGGAATTAGGATTTTATAGATATGACCAATGGGGTTTTGCTTGCCTTGCTGACGAGGTTCGATAACGGTGTCTTCAACGAAGGGGGTGGCCTCCGGTTCCAGTTGCACGTCTATCGAGCAAACAAACAAACAAGGAATAAATATACTTGCAGTGCTCAAGCACATGATCAATATTGTAATGTGATGTTCATGGTTGCATTGTGTGGTCAATTCCATTTAAAAGGAGTATATTGCATTTGAGTTGCAAATTCAAACTCCATTTGAATTATCGATGAATTTCAAATGCATTTGAATGCATGAAAGTTCATTTGAAAAGTTGATCATGAAGTGATGTGGTATAGTTGAGGTAATGCCTCTGATGTAGGGGTGAAACTATTTAAAAGAAGTGTGTTGCAAAATCATTTGCAAATTCACTCCAAATTTTAATTTGAATTAAATGCATATGGATGTTTGCCACTGTTCACCCAATTTTAATTGGTCAAACATGAAAACAGAGCCCATATTCATAATCCTTGGATTTTTCTGATATTTTTAGACATATTATTTGCTATATTTGGAGTTAGGATGAATTAATTATGATTTATTGAAGTTTTAGGCATTTTCTGGAATTTCTGAATTATTTTTAATTCTTTTTAAATGTTTTCTGGTTAATGCGTCAGCCCCACGTATCATGACGTCAGGGGGGGGGCTGACATGTGGGTCCACCCTGTAAACCTCACAGGGGGTTAACCCCTCTCTGTTTAAATAACAGAGAGGTTAGGGGTGGCCTGGGGCCCACTTGTCATGGACTCGGGGGGGGGGGGGTTAACACGGGTGGTTAAGCTAACCGGCCGGCGGCTAGCCGGCGGCAGCCACAGACACGGCGGAGGGCTCGCCGGAGTAGGGATTTGGCCACGGGAGAAGGAGGGGAAGGCACTAGGAGGTGCTCCGTCGTCGTCCGCATCCAGTGGAGCACGCAGCGGTCATCGGGAAGCTTCATGGCGGCGGCGGCGTCGACGTGTGCAGCGGCCGGCTACTGACTCCTCGGAAGAATTGGCTACGGGCAGTGGGGCAAAGCGCGGATAGATGCAAAATGACCGCGAGCTCACCAGCAACGTGTTGGTGAAGGCGCCGGAGTCGAAGGGGCTACGGTGATGACGAATTCCTTGTCGGAGTTGAAGGCGGCCGGTGGCAAGATCTTGAGGCGGCCGTCGTCTGGAGAGCTCGCACGGCTCGATTCGAAGTGCCGCTCGACGAGGACGAAGATGGTGCAGCACCTGGACACGTTGGAGTGGCCTCGGGGTGGCTCGGGGCACGGCAGCGCACGACGGCGTGCTCCGGCGTCCTCGGGTGCGTGTGGAAATGGCGTCGCAGAGAGGAGGGGGGTGACCAGGAGAAAGGGGGAGGGTGCGGGGGTCTGTGTGGCGTTGCGTGGCGCTCTGGGGTGCGAGGGGGAGGCCTAGAAGGCGGCCGGCGTCGCGGTGGCAGTCGGCGCGCCCACGGCTTGCCACCGAGCTGCTTCGGCATCGGCAGGAAGAAGACAACGGGCGAGCTGGGCTGGGCCGGCTTCTGGCCAGGCTGGGCTAGGTAAGTGGGTGGGATGGGCTCTCTTTCCCTTTTCTATTTTCTTCTGTTTTGTTTTTCTGTTATTTGTTTTGCTGTGCCAACACAATTAGCTAGGCATTTTATAAAATCATGAAAACTTTTATGTGGGCTTATAACATAAATAGCTAGCCACTCATAATTTTTTGTGACTTTTGAAAATCAAACAATTTGAATTTAAATTCAAATTGGAGTTAAATTTAATTTCCAATGCACCTTTTGAATTTTTGAATATTCCATGGGCATGGGAAAATCCCCAAACCACTTTTGCAATGATCAGCAACAATTCTAGGAATTTTCCAAACATTCAAATGATTTTTGGAAAAAGATTTTTATCTGGCCATTTGATTTAAATTTTCTAGGGCTTTTCTTTCCCCATTTTGAATTTCCTTTTGAATTTTTGACATGATGCAAAGCACAATCAAACCCTAGCACTTACCCTAGTTGGGGTTTTGACAGGAGGACAAAGCAGCCACGCGAAGGCACTCGCGCATTCCGCTCTACCAAAGAATAACTCGATGGACCGTGCTATATACACGGGTTCAGAAACGAGCGAGGAGAGCTCAAATCATCCCACACCCTCAGGAACTGCAGAAGCTTCAACGAGTTGGCAGAGGAGAAAAGCCGCTCCGCGGTCGCAGCAGGACGACCACTCGCAAGCATAGCAGTTGGGCCAGTCGCCCACGGTGCGCCACCAGCCCCCCCCCCCTCTGCCAACAAGACAGGTGGCCGCCATCCAGGAACGGCAAAGGACACCAGAAAAATAAAACCAATACCCAGAAGCCCATGGGAGGATCTACATGATACAAGAAGGCAGGCCTTCCAACAGGCAGCAGAAACAAGTCACAAGACAAGTCTTCCTAGCAACCTCCGCACACCCGGCCGTCCCAGAGTACCTGCGCGGGTCCGAGACAGAAATCTCCTTCTCCCGGGACGACCACCCGCCAGTCGTCCCCCAGCCAGGGCATGCCGCACTAGTACTCGAGGCCAGAATCGGAAATTATGACATGTCGCGAGTATTCATGGACGGCGGCAGCGGGATCAACATCATCTTCACCCGAACACTCGACGACATGCTCATCCAAAACAGCGCACTCAAGTCATCAGGCACAACCTTCCACGGGATCATACCAGGAAAAGCAGTCTACCCCCTCGGAAGGATAAGCCTGGAGGTAGTCTTTGGGAACGCGACTAACTTCCGCAAGGAAACACTTGACTTTGAAGTGGTCGACTGGAAGTCGCAATACCACGCAATCCTCGGGCGACCAGATTTCACTCGCTTCATGGCCGTACCCCACTACGCCTACCTCAAATTGAAGATGCCAGGCCCAAACAGGGTCATCACAATCAGCGGCAGTTTCGTCAGATCCGACCACTGCTACAAAGAATTCCATAAGATAGCAAAAGCATTCGCAGCCCACCAAGGCAACAGGACCTCGGGAGTCGCAGAAGAAGCGCTCCCGTAGAAGGAAAGGAACATCGCCCGAAGAAACCAGGCACGAGGAAACAAAGCTACCAGGCCCCTAAGGCCACGACATCATTGCTCTAAGTAAAAGGGACCTGTCCTTGACAGAGCCCTCCTACTCTTTGTAAGAGACAGCAGGAAAGATATTACATAAATGTTTCTCCTCAAAATTTCTTGGCACTCGAGGGCTCGCCGAAGTAGCCACCCTCCGAGGCGTCCTCCGCAAACGCGGCAAATTAACTTGGCACTCGGGGGATTGCCTAAGAAGCCACCCCCCGAGGCGTCCTCCGCAATCGTGGCACGCTAACTTGGCACTCGGGGGCTCGCCGAAGTAGCCACCCTCCGAGGCGTCCTCCGCAACCGCGGCAAATTAACTTGACACTCGGGGGCTCGCCGAAGAAGCCACCCCCCGAGGCGTCCTCCGCAATCGCGGCACACTAACTTGGCACTCGGGGGCTCGCCGAAGTAGCCACCCTCCGAGGCGTCCTCCGCAACCGCGGCAAATTAACTTGACACCCGGGGGCTCGCCGAAGAAGCCACCCCCCGATTCGTCCTCCGCAATCGCGGCACACTAACTTGGCACTCGGGGGCCCGCCGAAGTAGCCACCCTCCGAGGCGTTTCCCGCAAACGCGGCAAATTAGCTTGACACTCGGGGGATCGCCGAAGAAGCCCCCCCCCCGAGGCGTCCTCCGCAACCGCGGCACATTGACTTGGTATTCGAAGGCTCGCCGAAGCAGCCACCCCCCCGAGGCGCCCCTCGCAACTACAAATGCAAACGACTCTCCAAAACAGCATATATAAAACCAAGAAGAAACACATACAACGAAGGGAAGCACCTAATCTTTAGGCTCCAACTTCGCCTTAATAAGTGCACCCAAATGGAGGTCGTTCTTTTCGCAAACTCGCCTCACAACTTGGTGCGCATGCCTATCTACAGCAACGTAGTGCTCATTCATCGGATGATCCCTATCACCTGGAGGACCCGCCACTAGCTGAGCAAAATCTACCCCTGGCAATTGACTATGGACCAAGCCCAAAGCAGCTCGGGCTCCAGCACGAATCTGATGGTCCACCACTCGACGCAACTCGGCAGGCTGAGAAAATATGCGACAAAGTCTCTCAAGGGACGAAGGAACCACCTCCAACGGATAGAACTCAGCATGGGTACCACCCAATACCCGCTGGCAGTAGCCGAGAGCTTCCGGCACTCGTTCAACTCGGCGACGAAGCAAGGAAAACGCTCGAGCACGAACCCCATCCGCCCAAAAGGGATTGCTCGCCTGCACACTAGGATCATCAAGCCGCGACATCTCCGACTGAACGGCTCTCTCTTCATCCCGAGTTTTCCCTGCCAGCACTTCGAAAGTCAAAAACTACGATCAAAGACAGAGACGGCAAAAAATCAACCAAGTGGAATCAAGCAACTAAACAAGAGGCAAGACTCACCCCGCAGGAGGTCGGACAACTTCACCACCCACCAAGCAAGGCCCTCAACCACGGACTCGGCACGCTCGCGACGACTACGCTGAACGGCCACGGACCCCTTCAGTCGGAGAATATCCCGCTCAGCGTCCTTCAGCCGCAAACAAACGGACTCGTACGCACCCTTGCGAGCGTCTTCCTTCAGCGAACTCCACGGACGAAGAAAGCCCGGAGTGGCCTACCGCAGGGCGAACAAAACAAATCAAAAACAGCAAGAGGAACAGCCAGGCAGACATTCAGATAAAAGTTGCAAAAGATCAACCATCACAACAGAGTCACGAATTACAGACAAAGTTTCCAAATGGTGCAACACTACTACGCCTCCCCCTCACCTACGGCAGGGGGACCTTGAGCATCTACAACTTGCTGCAGGCGACGAGCCAGCCTGTCGACTCGGTCGTCCTGCTCACCAGAATACTGCGGGATGGTTACAACCAAGGAATCATCAAAGGAAACCCCATGCCCTATAAGGACGACCAGGGCCGTGGAAGAACCACTCACCACGCTCTCCGCCACCAGTTCCACCATATATTTCCCATCCGGGCCGAAGGCAACAACCCGAGCACCCAGGCCATCAGGCACCTCCGTACCCTCCGGCATAAGGTGCTCGTGCGCAAGACCCACAAGATTGGAAGCCCGGGCGCAGACGTCCTCGACCACCACTGCAACAGCATCTGCCACAACATCAACAGCACCTTGGAGAATCCCAGACCCCGACGCAGCAGCCTCCATCGGCTTCACACCTACAGTGGCTGCACCAAGCAAAGAAAACGTCATCACGGGAATTCAGTAGAAACAACAATGGTTGAACACCAAACTTACACACGAGCGAGCCCGCCAAGGCGCGAAGATGTTTGCCCTCGACTGCCTCCACCCGCGCACGCGCGTCCTCAGCCTAGCGAAGGCGAACCAGCTCCTCATGTTGATCATGCAACTCCACCTCCTCGGAAACCAAGGCAGCCTTGAGAACGGAAACCGTCGTTTCCGCCTTTTCGGCTTGTTTCTCGGCAGCCTGGCGACGACCTGCAAAACAAGACAGTACTCAGAACAAAAGACGAAGCGCACAAAAGCCCAGCAGCGCAAAAATAAAACTCACCATCCATAGCAGATAAGGCATCCTGGGAAGAATTATGGGCCCGTTGCCAACGCTCAGCATCAAGAACCAAACGCTCATAGTGCTGGAAAACAGGCTGCAAGAACCAGGAAATCAAGTGTTAATTAAAGACAAGACTACAAGCAACTGCAAACAGTTACTTCTAGCCTCGGGGGCTACTCCCATCGGGAGCACTGCCGTGCCTCCGATGATAAAACAACACAGTCACGAATCATCTTACCAGCTTGCAGCTTCGAGACATGGTCAAAGGCACGGACCTTGTCCTCAACCGCCAGATCAAAACGGCCAAAGTACGGAGGACAAAGTCCAGTCGGCCTGGGCTTAGGAGCAGTAGCACCAAGCGCCCCAGAAGAAGGTACAACGGGAACTACACCCGCAGCCAAAACAATAGGAGTCGCCGCCGGCCCAGATTGGCCAGCGGCAGCCGAGTGGTCCTCAAGATGCTTGGCTGCTGCCCCAGAACTCGTCGATTTCAGGTCAGTAGCAGCCGCGCTGGTGCATGAAACAGCTGGAGCAGGCGCAACACTGCAATATAAACGTTATCAGACGCAAGTGCAAAGACAACAGAACAAGCACAAATCACGCAGAATCCTACCCGACGCGCGCAGCACGAGGACGCCCCAGCCTCCCAAGCCTGGCCCTCTTGGGAGGAGGGGCCGGCGCAACAGCCGAAGGTGAAGGACCAGAAAAAGGAGCAGTAGGAAGGACGTCATCACCTAACGCAGCATAATCTTCAGCACTCAAAGGACGTGATCGCTTCACTCGAAAGGGACTCGAGTCCTCACTATCTCCAGTCTCCACTAGAACAATCTCAGCATTAAGAGCCGGCGCAACATTTTCAGCTGCGGAAGCATCAGGCTCTTCAAGAATATCGGCGTCCTCCGGCTGCGGAGGATTACATGGCACCGGAGCATGACCCTACAAAGCAAGCAATGTCAATAGAAACACAAGGTACTAGTCCGGACAAACGAATGAACACGAGCACCAACCGACGGTGGAGAACGATCAGAAGCATATGGAAGGACAAGGCGCATCTCGGAAATACTCGAGCACTTGGTCACATGCTGGATGCGAGCCAGCAAGGCATCAGGATCCAGCTCTTCAGGCGAGCATCTCGTCGAGTCACCGAGTCCCTCATACTGCCACATAGGACGATCTCGATGCTGCAACGGTTGAACTCGCCTCCCCAAAAAAACTGAGATAAGCTGACCACCAGTCAAGTTATCCTTCAACACAGAAATCCTCTCCAAAAACGGAGTCAGCGCGGACGACTCCACTTCGGTCAAAGAATGAGACCACGAAGACTGTCTGACCGCCCGAGTGCTCGGATTTAAAGAAGCAAGACCAAAGCGTTGACCAACAACGAAGCGACCCTTCAGATAAAACCAGCCCCTACGCCAGCCACTAACAGAATCGATCTTCTCCAAGTCAAAATACGTATGTTTATCCCCAATGGAGATACCCACTCGACCCACGGCGTACTCAGAGTTCGTCCTTTTTACACTAAAAAGGCGCCTCCAAAGTCCCCAATGGGGGTAAATCCCCAGGAAAGCTTCGCAAAGAGTGATGAAACACGCAATGTGCAAAATCCCGTTGGGAGTCAGGTCATGCAACTGAAGCCGATAAGAATACAGCAAGCCCCGGACAAATGGATGTAGCGGAAGAGCAAACCCTCGGTGGAAGAAAGCCTGGAAGCATACCCGCTCGTCCGCCGCCGGCGCAGGAATCGACTCTTCACCAGGAAGGCGCACATCGCCCTCCACCACCACGCCAGCAGCGACCAGTGCCTCTAGATCTCCAGCCCTGAAAGAGGAGCGCTCCCACTTGTCGGACATCTTGGCCGACTCGATAGCAGCACGGGAGCACTTGGACATAGATCTCACAGCAGCAGGCAGAAGAGAAAAGACGAAAGCTCTGGAACACAAAGGAAGCAGAGAAAGAGGAGAAAGGCAATGGCTGGGTAAAACAAAAAACTTACCCAGCCACATGGTATTTAACTCCAAGATCCTAGCAAGACGGGCCACCACGCAACCTTTTTTTCCCAGTAAAACGTGGCACGACCCCATGCAGAGGCGAGAAGTATGGAAAATCCAACCGGCGCAGTAACAACACCGCCCACTACGCGCGCAAAAAGAGGACCATGATCGCGCGACGCGAAAATTTCGGCGGGACATCGCCAAGTTATTTCCCACGACAGACCGCAGCGGTCAAAAAATTGTAGAAGACCACGCCAACGTCATATCACAGCAAGGCGTACTGAGTACGCCATCAAGGCCCTCAGATCCCATCTCTCAGATCTTTTTCCCGATGAAGAAAAAACATCTTACTCCCATCGGGAGCGTACATCATAAGAGTCCCGGGTGCTCCCTCACCTAAAGGTTGGCCACGTGCTCGAGTGAACACTCGCACTTATGAGAGTCTCGGGTGCTCCCTCAATCCGATGTAAGACAAACAAACATTCACCAAGACCATACGGTGCTAAGAGTCCCGGGTGCTCCCTCACCTGAAGAGCCGAAACGGCATTCGAGTGATTACTCGCGAATAACCCCCCGACTGAGCACTCGAAACAAAGCTCCTCGGGTGAATGAGTGAACAGCTCGCTTGATGTTTTGTTCCAAGCGGGCGCAATGCTATAAGGCTCCGCGCCTCAAAAACACACCTTCCTGGAACACGATACACTATGCCCAGATGCCACGCAAGATTAGCGTGTAGGTAAGACCCCGCTGCGAAGTACGGCCAGGCTGGGACTTGCCAAAGAGCAATTTCACTCCCAACCTTTCCCATGCGCAGAGCATGATAGAAAAGCCGGGCGGACGCGCCTTAGGCTACACGCATTACTGGCGGCAAATGAACACCGTAAGACCTGAAGCGGCCGGACTTTTGCTCGACACCAGTGTTCCAAGCTCACGTCGAGGGACGTGGGTTTGATTGGGCTACTGTGGTATTTTCCCTGGTGCAATTCACCAAGGCTCGACCCGTCGACTCCTTGGGCCCTTTCAGCTTAGCATCCCTCGAAACAGGTTTTGTCATGGCCACCAGACTGCCAGCGACCCGCGGATAAACCGTGCATACCAAAGAACGACGAATGAATGTACTCGAGTCCCTGCGCGACTCTTCGAGTCCCCCAGGCACTCGGGGGCTACTGACGAGGGGGTGACCCCACGACTCCTACGGATGAGCCTACTTGGTGTCCATGAAGGCAGAAAGCCCATGAAGATACAGCCTCAGCCCGCTAGTTGGTACCGACGTAGGAGTCCGCGACTCACAAGGAAGGTGCGAAGACCTGCCGTACGGAGTAAGCTAGGGTTAGGAAAGCTTACTTGTACACGTAGAGGGACTCCCCGAGACCTGGCCCGATATATAAGTGCTAGGAGGGGTGACGCCTAAGATATCGAATCTCACCTATAACCCTAGCCTTGAGCGCTCCATCCTTGGCCTCCACTGTAATTGCATCTCCCCCATCAATAATATCGAGCAGGAGCGAGCCTTCCTGTTTGCCGACGAGCTATCGTCCAACCTGTGTCTCTCATGACTAACCCAGGGTCCCTGACCATGGGATTTGCCGGGGTTGATCCCCGTCATTGAGTTTGCTGGGATCCGATGGATTATGAGATTATGTTCAGATTGTGTTTGAGTAATATATTTGATTCTCCTCTTTTATATTTATGTTCTTAAGTAATTCTTGCATGTTCTCCGTTGCTGTTTATTGCTTTGGCCAAGTAGTAGGTAGTGACTCCAAGAGGAGCGTTATGCATGATTGTGGGTTCATGCCCCCCGATGACTAGCTTGAGTGACAGAAACATGAGTCTAGGGGATGTGCTGTTGCCACAAGGGGGAAAACAACGGTGCTTGTACTTGCGGGTGCAAGGATTGTTTACTTTACGCAAAGTTCTTTAATGCAGTTGTCTGTTGCTTTGAGTTTACACTTTGGGTGGGATTCGCAACTTAATACCGGCGAGATGTTCTGGATAGATATCTCAAGGTGGATGATTAGTAGGTAGATGCAGATGGTTTTCGGTCTACTTGTCTTGGCGTACCGCCGATGCTTTTGAGCCTCTTCCTTTCTTTATAGCATAATTAGCATTAGTTTGCGCACATAATCCTGTCAATTGCCCAGCTGTGATTTGTTTACCTCGCATAGCTATTTTATCGTCTTTTGGGAGAGAGACATCACTAGTGAACATCATAGTACCCCGGTCCATATTTCCAATATTGTTTACACCTTCAATTTACTTTCAGTATTTACTTTTCCGTTTCTATCACTATCATTATTATCCCGTGTGTTTTATCCTCTGTAAACAACAAGGCCGGAGGGATTGACAACCTTTTTGTACTCGTTTGGGAGCAAAGCTATCTGTTGTGTGTGCAGGTCTAGGTCAAAGAAACAACTTTTGTCTTAAAAACGGTGCCATTGTTTACTTGCCAACTACTTTTCGACCTTGGAGTCCTACTGGAGACACTTTAAACCTTAGCATCTTCGCTAAGGGAAATTTTCCGCTACGCTACATTTCACCTTCCACTAGGGGTAACCAACGAGGGACGAGAAGTTATCTCGTGTATCAAGCAAATTTCTGGCATCGTTGCCAGGGACTCCACTCTTCAAGATAGGGGAGTTGCACACTATCTTTTATCTTTTCTTTTTAGTCTTGCTAGTTTACCTTTCAGTTTTTGCTTTAGTGTCTTTTATCAAAAATCAAAAAATAGTTATCTTGCTTGCTGCTACTATGGGTTCCTCTAAGAACACCAAGATGTGTGACTTCACTAGTCACAACAACAATGACTTTATTTGCACTCCTATTGCTAGACCTGCTACCTCAGCACCTTCTTATGAGATTAAACCTGCTTTGCTGAACCTTGTTATGAAAGATCAATTCTCTGGTGCTAGAGATGATGATGCTTTGCATTTAAATAATTTTATTGAGCTTTGTGATATGCAAAAGTACAAAGAAGTAGATGGTGATATTGTTAAGCTTAAGCTTTTTTCCTTTCTCCTTGAGGGATGAAGCTAAAATCTGGTTTCAATCCTTGCCTAAGAATAGCATAGATTCTTGGGATAAGTGCAAGGATGCTTTTATCGGGAAGTACTATCCCCCTTCTAAGATTATCCATTTGAGGAGATTTATTATGAATTTTAAACAATTGGATAATGAACACGTTGCCCAAGCTTGGGAACGCATGAAATCTCTTGTTAAGAATTTCCCTATGCATGGTTTGACTACTTGGATGGTTATCCAAACTTTTTATGCAGGTTTTAACTTTACCTCGCGGAACTTGCTAGATTCGGCCGCGGGAGGAACCTTTATGTCAACTACACTTGGTGCTGCCACAAAACTTCTCGATGAGATGATGACCAACTATTCCCAAAGTGTAACGGCCCAGATTTCACCAAAATTAAAAATTTTGTTTTCTGCGTGAATTGTTTGATTGTCTGATTTGTTTGTGGTGTTTGCATCCCCGATTTATCGATCGGCGATTATTTTCCCCCCTCTTATCTCGTACCGGACGGAGACCAACCCTTGCCACCCTGACACTCGACCTTTGCGACACCGAGTTTCACCCGATCACCGTCGCGAAATTCGCACGAGACCAGCCGCAGCCAACGGAACGAAAAACCCCGTTTAATAATTAAACGGGTTATTTTTATAGTGCGCCGGAAAGTGTTTTCGGAACGGTTCCAACGCGAGGTGAACGCCGCCGGCTCGACGCGCTGTTCGCGAAGTTCGAAGTTTTACCCGAATCGGAGGTACTGCGGACCCCCGGCGGTCAGGAACGTAAACACCGAGCGCGCGAGAGAAAAACCGGGGATGTTTTTGCAAACTGCCAGCCACCTGGGCTATATAAAGACCACCACTCCACCACCCCACTTAGGGTTTCCCTAGCCTAAAATATGCAGCCACCCCCCTATTTTGCCCCAAATCTGCCCAATAGACCCCCAAATCCCGAAACCCTAGCTCCCCCACTGATCCAGACCGTCAGATCTGGGATCTGACGGCTCGGATCGCGCCTCGCTTCCTTAGGCCGGCCTCCTCTCTCCTCTGTTTCTCTCCATGCCGCCGTCGCCTGCACCGTGGAGGCCCTCTCCGCCGGCCTCGCCTCTCCCACCGCTGGCCACCTCCCTCTCACCTCTGCCGCGCCCCTCTCCTTCTCCTCCTCCCTCACATCCTCTCCCTTGCTGTAGGCCGCCGGCCATCGCGCCATGGACGCCAGGAGCTTTGAGCTCTCCGCACCACGCGTGGGACGCCGCTCCGCTCGGATCCAGCAGCCGCCGGTGACTGGCCGCCGCGCGCCCCACCGGCCAGGGCGCCTCCGCCTCCTCCATGCCCCCGCGGCCTCCTTGCCCCTCACCGGAGGGCAGACCAGCCGCCGCCGCCTGTCGAGCTCGGGCGAGCGGGACGACGGGAGGCGTCCCAGCCTCCAACCGCCACGGCCCACCTCACCGCGGCCTGCCAAGCCAGGCGGCCCAGCCGCCCCCTGAGGCCCACTCCGCCGCCCCTGCTGTTGTGCCTGGCCCGCCCGGTAAGCACCCCCCCTTTTTTTTTCTTTTTTTCCTGTTGGGCAGGCCCAGTGGCACAGATTCGGCCCGTTAACGGTTTTTTTATTTTCTAGTTTATTTAATTTGCAGATTGTATTAGTTTTTTTGCGGTGCCCGTATCTTTTTGCCCGTAGCTCGGATCGCAACGCGTTAAATATGTAACTTGCTTAGAATTTCGTGTAGTTTAATAAAATGTGCTCTTTTTCTATGTTTGACTTTGTTTACATGTTGTTTACCTGTTATTTACAACTTCTTGCCACCGTAAACTATTTCTTTAGTAACTTTTTAACGGTTGCTCCAATTAAAATGTTATTTATATGTAACTTGACTAGAATTACATGTAGATTGTGTTTATGCTGCTCTTGCTTGCTAATAAAAATAATAAAATATTGTTTAGTGCAAAACAGTACCAAACATTATAATTATCGTGGGGTCCGTAATAGTTGCCATGTATAGGTTTTACCCCCACTTAAAATGACTAGCATAGATAGTTTACTTTTTGCTTCACCTCTTGCCATGGTTGTGTGCTATGCCATGCTTGAGTGATATAATCATGTTAACAACCTTTGTTTATAACCTGTAGCTAAACAACTTGAACCATTCCAAATGTGCGGTATCTTCGTGTGTGACGAGTACTCCGCTTAACCTGTTAGTAACCGCTCTCGACGGTAGGTGCGATGTCTCGTGTTGCTTCTTGTTGATGCTTGCTCGTCTTTGCCTCGTAGTAATAGAGTGCTTGCTCATTGATTGCTTTCCAGTGTTTACCGTCTTGTGTGCTTCCGCAGGTACCTCTCGGAGACGATGCGAGCTTGCGATCAACTACACCTTCGGAACCCGACTTATCAACAGGCAAGGACTATACATTACTTATGATCCATTCTATTTCAACCAGCGGTTTGCATGCTAGTCTAGGATAGGTTCGATGTTTGATCCTACCACATGTTACAGCCTCTTTCAAACCGATACAGCCATGTCCCCTCCCAGCAAACCATGTATTGCTATGTT
The DNA here is from genome assembly GCA_950022295.1 of Bromus sterilis. Lineage (NCBI taxonomy): Eukaryota > Viridiplantae > Streptophyta > Magnoliopsida > Poales > Poaceae > Bromus > Bromus sterilis. Next base: position 17,910,471 of record OX465596.1, read on the forward strand.
ACTGTTGCTCGTTGCTCAGCCCCTGCTTAGTATGCATGCTTAGGATGCTCGATGTTACCCTGTTACTCCTTGGTTTGGGATATCACATTATTATATTGTTGTGGATGATATGATTATTATAATGTTGACTATATTCGACGAAGGATGGAAGGTCTGGCCTACCCCGCCCCGACGCTTTGTTCCATTCGAGTCACCTAGGATCCGAGTTCCGGGTATTAGTTTTAAGACTGAGCGTGCCTAACCGCGTGTGGGATTTTATGGGGTCCCCTTTTCTTACCTACCTAGCTTCAAACATTTCTAGTGGTGGCCCGAGCTGATTTACCATTTGAAACCCCGTGTGTGTGCTTGGTGGATCCCCTCGCAGTTTTTAAACAACCCGGGCCAGCGGAGACATGGTTTCTTTGTTGGTCCACACTGGTGGGCTAGGGAAGTCCCCTATTATATAGGCGAGACTAACCCCGACCTTAGCCATACGGAAGAGTCCGACCCGAGGGTGCGGCCGGCTCTTGGGTTGGGTGTCGACTCCCCGGGGGCCACCCGGATTTGTTCGTTGTTAGTTAGAGGGACCTGTCGTTTCGGATCTCTTGGAACTAAATCATAAAATGGTTGCCTGTGATGGGTAGCAACTGAGAGAGATGGATGTGCGTGCGGAGCCTTGTAATGGGCAGTTGGTACACCCCTGCAGGGTTAAATCTTTTCGAGAAGCCGTGTCCACGGTTATGGACGACTTGAGACCTACGTCCTGTTCATAGACAACAACAACTGATATAATCTTAATATAACTTGATCAACGTGTGTGTGCCTTGACTGCTTCTTCTTCGTCGGGATGCGAAGAGGAGGACAAGGATAGGATAGGTGTTATGTTTGCGTAAGTAGTTGATAGCAAGACTTGTTGGAGGTGATTTCTCATCGAATGCTTGGCTTCTTATCTTACTCTCTAGATCGTTAGCCACTTCATAAATGCTAGTGCGGCTACAACCTCACCACTTACCCCTTCCTTACCGTAAACTACTAGTTGTCCTAGAATGACGAGTGATGAAGTCCTTGCTGGGTCAGTTGACCACTACAGTTGGATGCTGAGTACTTCTGTACTCATGATACTACCCCCAAACTCTTTTCAGGGTTCTTGATCGACAACAGGTATGGTGATCGACGTTTCACGTGGAGACTCGACGACGACTAGTTAGGCGGATCCCGGCGGAGGGCCTGGACCCATGTGGTTATGGGGATCGATGTTTTTCTCTTTGCCAGTAGGCATTTGATCATAGTCTGTACTCAGACATGTATCTTCCGTGGTTGTATTGTATTTAACGCAGTTGTATGCCGATTGTATGAGATGTTGTATCCTTGTATCTGTAATGTTGTGATATCATGTTGGAAATCCGGGGCATATGACTTCGTCATATGTCGCGGTGGGACCGATATGTGCTTCGTCCCCGGATCTGGATGGAAACATCTAGATCTAGAACAGTACCGCATGTCAGGCCTTACACAATGGCACACCGAAAGAGCTCCAACAGGTAGGAAGGTAAACTCTGTCGAGGAGATCTCCTCCCTAAATGAAAAAGTTGACTTGATTATGTCTCGACTTACCAAGCAATCTCCTATTGATCCTCAAAATGTTCCTTTAAATTCTTTGATTGCTCAGGATCAAGTAGATATGAACTTTATCTCTAGAAACAACTTCAACAACAATGCTTATAGGAGTAACTTTGGTAGCAATCCTAGACCGTTCCCCTCTAACAGCTATGGGAACAACAACACTTATCCTAGCACCAGAAACTCTACCCCAAGAGATAGTGACATGCCTAGTTATGAGAAACTTTTGGAAATAGAGAAGGCCACTAAGAACTACATGCACACCCAGTATGAACAAAATAGGACCTTCTCTAGATAGTTAGATGAGCACACTTCCATCTTGCAAGACATTGGTAGACAACTAGAAAGTCTGAACATTGAGATTTCTAACCTTCAGACTAGGCTCACCACCACGGAAACCCAAGTTTCCAATATGTCTCACACACAGGCTACTTTGATAAATCAAATGGCAGCCAAACCAGAAGTTATCCCTATGGAAGAAGATAGAATTAAGATCCTTCCTACACACCATATTGTTGCTACTATCCAAGTGGTTGAGGATATCCAAACTCTTAGCACCCAATGCACCCCTAGTCCCATAGGACCTATTGATGGTGATGCTATGACCTCAACCGTAGAAGAAGAAATTCCTATGACTATAGAAGCTACCAAAAAAGTGAGCCTAAAGGACACCACTACCACTCTACTTGATAGTAGTGACCTTGATTTTGATAATTTAACTCTTTCTGAAGTTATTCGTTTCCTTCGCAAGATGTCTAGAGACCCCCACACTAGCACACTTAATCTTGCCTTCACGGAGCATATCACTAATGCTCTCATCAAAGCTAGGGAGGAGAAGCTTAGGGTAGAAGCCTCCATACCTAGAAAGCTAGAAGATGGTTGGGATCCTATGATTAAAATTAAGTTGACTAACTTTTCTTGTTATGCTTTATGTGACGTTGGAGCTAGTACCTCTGTTATGCCCAAATGAATGTATGATATATTTGAATTGAAACCTTTTGATCCTTGTTCTTTTGGTGTTCGTCTCGTCGATTCTTCCGCAAATAAACCTTTGGAGAAGATATATGATGTTCTTATCATTGTCAATGAAAATTATGTTCCCGTTGATTTTACTATTATGCACATTGAATGTGAACCTTCTTGTCCAATTATTTTGGGACGTCCTTTTCTTCGCACCGTGGGTGATATTATTGATATGAAAGAAGGGATTATAAAATTTCAATTCCCTCTCAAGAAAGGGATGGAACACTTCCCTAGGAAAAAGATTAAGTTACCTTTTGATTCCATCACACGGGCTAGTTACTTTCTTGAAAAGACTTGATCTATTTGCATTAACCCTAGCTAATGGCTTTAAAGAAGTGCTTTCGGAAGGCAGCCCGCAACGAATTTAGGATTTCCTTTTTGTTTTTCTTCTGATTATAGTGGTCTTGATGATTGTTACTACTGTAGAAACATCATTGTATCTTTACTTTTCAAGCTTTGTGCCTTTTATAGCCTCATACGACAAGGGAAGTGAAAGTTGTGACATGCTGTCCAGAAAACAGATTCTGTCCTCGTGAGTAGAAAAATCACAGAAAAACCCCAGTTCATATTTTTGAGCTGAATTTTTTACACAGTGTGATCGATACAATTACGAAACTTTCGCATGTTCTGAGTTTTTTTATTTGAGTTGCAGAAGTATCCCTAAAAAATTCTTTATTACCTGTTGTTCTATTTTTCAAAGATTCTGTCTTGTTTTGCCTTTTCCTCATTTTGAAAACCTTAAGCTTGATTTTTCTTTGCAAAAACCTTTTGGCACTCTTGATAAACAGTAGCCCTTCAAGATTATCTTTACTTCTAGTAGAGAAAAATTATTTTATTATGGTTACTAACCTCGCTAATCAGATTATGATGAGTTATGTATGAAGGGAGTTTTCAAGTGTGCGAGGGAAGATGATGAAAGAAGATTAAGAAGTGTCAAGCATTCAAGCTTGGGGATGCCCCCATGCATCACCAAGAAATATTCAAGGAGACTCAAGCGTCTAAGCTTGGGGATGCCCCCGTGCATCCCCTTCTCCATCAATAATTATCAGTTCGTCCCTCGTTTCACTATATTTTTATCACTTCATGCGTTATGTGCTATTCTTGGAGTGTCTCGCTCTTAGGTTTTATTTTTAGTTTTATTTAGCTTTTCTTGCTGTTCATAACAAGTTAGAACCCATCTTTCTTTGTTTGGGAGAGAAACACGCTCCACTTCCAAAATTTAGAACACAACATAGGACTTTTCATTCTTATCTTTGATGTGTGTGTTCTTTATCTTTTTCGTAGCTACTGTCTTGTTTTGCTCTTAGCTTTCATGCTTATCTTTTTTTAAAGAGCTTTTGTTTAGTTTTTTGCTGGAACTCTCTTGAGTTTCCATGTTTATCTTGTTTAGATAGTTTCCCTGTTGCACTGAGTTTTGTGTCTTGACTTGAAGTAGGTAATTGAGGTTGCTATTCTTTTTTAGTAGTAACTTGCAATAGTTTTGAGGTGTTATTTTGAATAATGTTTGGACTTTTGGTGTCAAGAGATTTAGCCTATTAGTGATAAATGTCGTATTTTGGGCAATCCGTGTTTATTTTCAAAACCTACAATATTAGTTGAGAACTCTAGCTACTAGAAGGATCACTACTCTTCTGAGGGGTCGAATATTAGAGTACACTCACGTACCATGAGTCGAGGATGCGCAAGGATAACCAAACCCCCATACACTCCTCCTCGGGGTACTTGTCTCTTTGTGAAACCTCCTTATTAGATTGAGAGTTACCGATAATAAATGCATGAGTTCTTCGGACTAATGTGAGTATTCGAAAGTTGACACTTCCACCTTCCCATATTTTTTTCTAGCCTCTCCTGTGCCGTGCATTTCTTTCTTCTCACTCCGAGATTAGCGTCCACCTTCTCCGGTACATCCAAACCCTTGGCACGATACGCTCTGTCATCATAAACCTGCTTATATCCTTCCTCAAAACAGCCACCATACCTACCTATCAAGGCATTTCCATAGCCTTTCCGAGATATATTGCCAGGCAACATCCATCTTCTTATGACTTTATCTTCATGTCATACATGCTACTTGCTTGATCGATGAGCCGCATGCTAGTTGGGCCTTGCCCTAATCATTTCTACATGACGCGCTAGTATCATTGCATATCCTGCTACCCTAGCAGAGGCATACATTTGCATACATCATGATAGTTACATTTTCTTTATGATTTCAGTACTTTGTAAAGTGTGAAAGATCTTCTATACTTTTTGTAATATATAGAGTGTTGCCCCTAAAGTGAGGAAAAGATCCCAAAGTGGACAAATCAAAAGATCCCAAAGTGGATAAATTAAAAGATCCCAAAGAGGACAAATGAGAGAAATATAAAGAGCCATTGAGGCCACCAAAAAAATACAAAAAATAGAAAAAAGAGAAAAAAGAAATAAAAAAAGAGAGAAGGGGGCACACTACTATTCCTTTTGAGAGATCCACACTCGTACTCCCTCTTATATTTTGTTACTCCATAGAGATTATCATTCATGCATATAGCTATGTGGGGACCTTCACACTATAGAACTTGGCTTATATATTCCAATGACGAGCCTCCTCAAATGAGCTCTAGGTCTTCTTGAGAAAGAAAGTTGTATGCACCCCCACTAGTTCCATTGGAGAGCTTACCTTAGCTCATATGTGCATCCGTTGCATGGAAATCCCTACTCCTCACATCATATCTATCATTTGGCTTTCTCTCGCCTATGATTGTCCTCATTGATGTGAGCCTTTCACACCCTTTTTGTCTTCCTGCTCCACCATATTCTCTCTTTTCCATCCTAAGTGTCAACTTTCTTGCTTACGCTCATCCATTGCATGAGTGCTCAAAATGTCAAAAAGGAGTGGATCATTTTGACTTGTACCTGGCTAGTGGTCTGGGGATGAGTCAAGATAAGGTTCCAAAGAATACCAAGTGTGAAACTTTAGTAGATTGAGTTCTCAACACAAAACTACTTTTTTCTCGTATATCCCTATCCCCTTTCTTGCACGCAAACACCATTTGGAGACATTCGAGTCACGGACAGCGAGAGCTCTTGCACCTTTATGTTCTTATGTTGTTTGTTTCAATGCTAAATATAGACTCTTGCTTGTTATGACTTGAATTGAATTGCATGCTTTGATTGCTTTACTTACAAAGTTCTTATATGGTAGTTAGCATGTCACCACAGAAATTATGCTTTTATCATTTACCTACTCGAGGACGAGCAGGAATTAAGCTTGGGGATGTTGATACGTCCAAAACGTATCTATAATTTCTGCTTGCTCCATGCCTCTTTTGTGTGATATTGCTATGATATTGACGAACTTCCATACACTTTTGAACATATTTTGACTAACCTATTAAATCAGTGCACCCCAGTGCCAGTTCCTGTTTTCTGCTGTTTTTCTATTTCAGGTTTCCCCCTTATTAAAAGTACCAGAAAAATTCCGGGAAAAATATAGGAAAAATCAGCGTACCGGAAGCTTCGCGAAGAGCCTGGAGCCCCTGGCCCACCTCTGGCTGCCCCCTTTCGCCTATTTATTCCCCGCGACGAGAAACCCTCGGGGACGGAACCCTTTTTCGCGATCTCTCCTCTGTTCCGCCGCCGCCGCGCTTCCAAGATCGGGAGCACCAGAAGACCTCTTCCCGGCACCCTGCCGGAGGGAGGAATCACCTCCGGGAGGTTCTCCACCACCATGGATGCTTCCCGGATGAACTTTGAGTAGTCCACCTTGGACCATGGGTCTATGATCAGTAGCTATGTGATGTTCTCCTCCCCTCTTTGTTCTTCATGGATTAGACCTCGTGAGCTGCCCTACATGATCGATGCACAGATGTAATTTTTCTGTTGTTGCTATGCTGAGTTTGCTGGGATCCGATGGATTATGAGATTATGTTCAGATTGTGTTTGAGCAATATATTTGATTCTCCTCTTTTATATTTATGTTCTTGAGTAATTCTTGCATGTTCACCGTTGCTGTTTATTGCTTTGGCCAAGTAGTAGGTAGTGACTCCAAGAGGGAGCGTTATGCATGATTGTGGGTTCATGCCCCCCGATGACTAGCTTGAGTGACAGAAACATGAGTCTAGGGGATGTGTTGTTGCCACAAGGGGGCAAACAACGGTGCTTGTACTTGCGGATGAAAGGATTGTTTACTTTACGCAAAGTTCTTTAATGCAGTTATCTGTTGCTTTGAGTTTACACTTTGGGTGGGATTCACAACTTAATACCAGCGAGATGTTCTGGATAGATATCTCAAGGTGGATGATTAGTGGGTAGATGCATATGGATTTCGGTCTACTTGCCTTGGCGTACCGCCTGTGCTTTTGAGCCTCTTCCTTTCTTTATAGCATAATTAGCATTAGTTTGCACACATAATCCTGCCAATTGCCCAGCTGTGATTTGTTTACCTCGCATAGATATTTTATCGTCTTTTGGCAGAGAGACATCACTAGTGAACATCATAGGATCCCAGTCCATATTTCCAATATTGTTTACACCTTCAATTTACTTTCAGTATTTACTTTTCCGTTGCTATCACTATCATTATTATCCCGTACGTTTTATCCTTTGTAAACAAAAAGGCCGAAGGGATTGACAACCTCTCTGTACTCGTTGGGAGAAAAGCTATCTGTTGTGTGTGCAGGTCCAGGTCAAGGAAGCAAATTTTGTCGTAAAAACAGTGCCATTGTTTCCTTGCCACCTACTTGTCGACCTTGGAGTCCTACTAGAGACACTCTAAACCTTAGCATCTTCGCTAAGGGAAATTTGCCGCTACGCTACATCTCACCTTACCCTTGGGGTAACCAACGAGGGACGAGAAGTTATCTCGTGTATCAGGGGCACACTACTATTCCTTTTGAGAGATCCACACTCGTACTCCCTCTTATATCTTGTACTCCATAGAGATTATCATTCATGCATATAGCTATGTGGGGACCTTTACACTATAGAACTTGGCTTGTATATTCCAATGATGAGCCTCCTCAAATGAGCTCTAGGTCTTCTTGAGCAAGCAAGTTGGATGCACCCCCACTAGTTCCATTGGAGAGCTTACCTTAGCTCATATGTGCATCCGTTGCATGGCAATCCCTACTCCTCACATCATATCTATCATTTGGCTTTCTCTCTCCTATGATTGTCCACATTGATGTGAGCCTTTCATACCCTTTTTTTCTTCCTCCTCCACAATATTCTCTCTTTGCCATCCTAAGTGTCAACTTTCTTTCTTACGCTCATCCATTGCATGAGTGCTCAAAATGTCGAAAAGGAGTGGATCATTTTGACTTGTACCTGGCTAGTGGTCCGGGGATGAGTCAAAATAAGATTCCAAAGAAGACCAAGTGTGAAACTTTAGTAGATTGAGTTCTCAACACAAAAATACTTTTTTCTCGTATATCCATATCCCCTTTCTTGCACGCAAACACCATTTGGAGACATTCGAGTCACGGACAGCGAGAGCTCTTGCACCTTTATGTTCTTATGTTACTTGTTTCAATACTAAATATAGACTCTTGCCTGTTATGACTTGAATTGAATTACATGCCTTGATTGCTTTACTTAAAAGTTCTTATATGGTTGTTAGCATGCCGCCACAGAAATTATGCTTGTATCATTTACCTACTCGAGGACGAGCAGGAATTAAGCTTGGGGATGTTGATACGTCCAAAACGTATCTATAATTTATGCTTGCTCCACACCTCTTTTGTGTGATATTTCTATGATATTGATGAACTTCCATACGCTTTTGATCATATTTGGACTAACCTATTAACTCAGTGCACCCCAGTGCCAGTTCGTGTTTTCTGTTGTTTTTCTATTTCAGGTTTCCCCCATATTAAAAGTGCTCCAAAAATTTGGGGAAAATCCAATAAAAAATCAGCGTGCAGGAAGCTTCGGGAATCACCGGGGGGCAGAGGGGACCCACCAGGGCCCCAGGCGCCCTCCCGGCGCGCCCTAGGGTAGGCCCGCGCCAGGGGGCCGCCTAGACCCCTGGTGGGCCCCCTGGCTGCCCCCATTCGCCTATTTATTCCTCGTGACGCAAAAACTCCGAGACAGGAACCCTTTTTCGCGATCTCTCCTCTGTTTCGCCGCCGCCGCGCTTCCAAGATCGGTAGCACCAGAAGACCTCTTCCCGGCACCCTTCCGGCGGGAGGAACCACCTCCGGGAGCTTCTCCACCACCATGGATGCTTCCCGGATGAACCGTGAGTAGTCCACCTTGGACCATGGGTCTATGATCAGTAGCTATGTGATGTTCTCCTCCCCTCTTTGTTCTTCATGGATTAGACCTCGTGAGCTGCCCTACATGATCGAGGCACATATGTAATATTTCTGTTGTTGTTATGCTGAGTTTGCTGGGATCCGATGGATTATGAGATTATGTTCAGATTGTGTTTGAGTAATATATTTGATTCTCCTCTTTTATATTTTTGTTCTTAAGTAATTCTTGCATGTTCTCCGTTGATGTTTATTGCTTTGGCCAAGTAGTAGATAGTGACTCCAAGAGGGAGCGTGATGCATGATTGTGGGTTCATGCCCCCCGATGACTAGCTTGAGTGACAGAAACATGAGTCTAGGGGATGTGTTGTTGCCACAAGGGGGAAACAACGGTGCTTGTACTTGCGGGTGCAAGAATTTTTTACTTTACGCAAAGTTCTTTAATGCAGTTGTCTATTGCTTTGAGTTCACACTTTGGGTGGGATTCGCAACTTAATACCAGCGAGATGTTCTGGATAGATATCTCAAGGTGGATGATTAGTAGGTAGATGCAGATGGATTTTGGTCTACTTGTCTTGGCGTACCGCCCATGCTTTTGAGCCTCTTCCTTTCTTTATAGCATAATTAGCATCGGTTTGCGCACATAATCCTGTCAATTGCCTAGCTGTAATTTGTTTACCTCGCATGGATATTTTATCGTCTTTTGGGAGAGAGACATCACTAGTGAACATCATAGGACCCCGGTCCATATTACCTATACTGTTTACACCCACTATCAATTTACTGCTTTTTTTACTTTTCTGTTGCTATCACTATCATTATTATCTCGTGCGTTTTATCTTTGTAAACAACAAGGCCGGAGGAATTGACAACTCCTCTGTACTCGTTGGGAAGCAAAGTTATTTGCTGTGTGTGCAAGTCCAGGTGAAGTTAGCAACCTCGGTTGTAAACGACGCCATTGTTCGCTTCACCACCTTCTTGTATCTGTTGAGTCCTATTGGTTCGACACTCAACGTTAGCATCTTCGCTAAGGGAAATTTCCGCTACGCTACATCTCACCTTCCATTTTGGGTAACCAACGAGGGGCGAGAAGTAAACTCTCGTGACATCTGATACGTCCAAAACGTATCTATAATTTCTGCTTGCTCCATGCATGTTTTGTGTGATATTTCTATGATCTAGATACAGTTTCATACATTTTTTATCATATTTGGACTAACCTATTAACTCAGTGCACCCCAGTGCCAGTTCCTGTTTTCTGCTGTTTTTCTATTTCAGTTTTCCCCCATATAAAAAGTGCTAGAAAAATTCGGGAAAATTCAGATAAAAAATCAGCATGACGGAAGCTTCGAGAAGAGCCCGCGAGGGGCCAGAGGGGAGCCAGGGGGCCCAGGTGGCCACCCGACGCGGCCCCACCCCTTGCCGCGCCAGGGGGGCGCCTGGGGCCCCTGGTCCACCTCTGGCTGCCCCCCTTCGCCTATTTATCCCCCGTCACGGGAAAACTCCAGAAGAAGAACCCTATTCCGCAAACTCGCCTTTGTTCTGCCGCGGCCGCGCTTCCAAGATCGGGAGCACCAGAAGACCTCTTCCCGGCACCCTGCCGGAGGGAGGATTGACCTCCGGGAGTCTCCTCTCCACCATGGATGCTCCCCGGATGTCTCGTGAGTAATTTTCCTTGTACCATGGGTCCGTGATCATTAGCTATGTGATGTTCTCCTCCCCTCTTTGATCTTCATTGTTTAGACCTCGTGAGCTGCCCTACATGATCGAGGCACCTTTGTAATATTTCTGCTGTTGCTATGTTGAGTTTGGAGGCATCTGATGGATTATGAGATTATGTTCAGATTGTGATAGAGTAATATATTTGGTCTTTATGTCTTATATTTTTTTTCCTAAGTAATTCTTGCATGTTCTCCATTGCTGTTTGTTGCTTTGGCCAAGTAGTAGGTAGTGACTCCAAGAGGGAGCGTAGTGCTAGATTGTGGGTTCATGCCCCCTCCCCCCGATGACACGCTTGAGTGACAGAAACATGAGTCTAGGGGATGTGTTGTTGCCACAAGGGGGAAAACAACGGTGCTTGTAACCGCGGTTACAAGGATTGTTTACTTTCCGCAGAGTTCTTTTTAATGCAGTTGTCTGTTGCTTTGGGTTTACACTTTGGGTGGGGCTCACAACTTCATACCAGCGAGATGTTCTGGATAGATATCTCAAGGTGGATGATTAGTAGTAGATGCAGATGGATTTCGGTCTACTTACCTTGGCGTACTGCCTGTGCTTTTGAACCTCTTCCTTTCTTTTGTAGCATAGTTAGCATTGCGGTGCGTTCATAATCCTGTCAATTGCCCTTCTGTAATTTGTTTACCTCGCATAGCAGTTTTATCTTCTTTTGGGAGAGAGACATCACTAGTGAACATCACGTATCCCGGTCCATATCCTCATTACTGATTCCAAGCTATATTTACTTTTATGCATTTACTTTCAAGTTGCTATCATTATCCCTTGCGTTTTATCATTTGTGAACAAGAAGACCGGAGAGATTGACAACCTCTCTGAACTTCGTTGGGAACAAAGTTATCTGTGTCTGTGTGCAGGTCCGCGTCAGTTGCACCGCTGACACCTACTTATCATCTCCGGAGTCCTACTGGAGACAAACCTTGGTATCTCCACCGAGGGAAAACTGCTGCTGCACTGCATCTCAAACCTTCACTTGGGGTAACCAACGAAGGGAGAGAAGGCAATAAGCAAGAGTATTTCTAGCGTCGTTGCCGGGGACTTCAAGTGCTAAGATAGGGGATTTGCACACTACCATTTACCTTTGTTTTTTAGTCTTGTTAGTTTACCTTTCAGTTTTTATCTTTGTGTCTTTTATCAAAATTTACAAAAAAATCTGCCACACTTGCTGCTACTATGGGTTCCACTGAAAACACCAAGTTGTGTGACTTCACTAGTCACAACAACCAGGACTTTATCTGACTCCCATTGCCACACCTGCCACTTCAGCTACCTCTTATGAAATTAAACCTTCTTTGCTAAACCTTGTTATGAGAGATCAATTCTCTGGTGCTGGAGATGATGCTGCTTTACACTTGAATAATTTTGTTGAATTATGTGATATGCAAAAGTATAAAGAAGTAGAAGGTGATGTTGTTAAGCTCAAGCTCTTTCCTTTCTCTTTAAGGGGAGATGCTAAAATCTGGTTTCAATCTTTGCCTAGAAATAGCATAGATTCTTGGGATAAGTGCAAAGATGCTTTTATAGGGAAGTACTACCCTCCTGCTAAGATTATCCAATTGAGGAGTAATATTATGAATTTTAAGCAATTGGATAATGAACACGTTGCCCAAGCTTGGGAACGAATGAAATCTCTTGTTAAGAAATGCCCTACACATGGTTTGACTACTTGGATGGTTATCCAGACTTTTTATGCAGGCTTGAACTTTACCTCGCGGAACCTGTTAGATTCGGCAGCGGGAGGAACCTTTATTTCAACTACACTTGGTGTTGCCACGAAGCTTCTCGATGAAATGATGACCAATTATTCCCAATGGCACACCGAACGCGCTCCAACAGGTAGGAAGGTAAACTCTGTCGAGGAAATTACCTCCCTCAATGAAAAAGTTGACTTAATTATGTCTCTACTTACCAAGCAACCCTCTATTGATCCTCATGATGTTCCTTTAAATTCTTTGGTTGCCCAAGAACAAGTAGATGTGAACTTTATTGCTAGAAACAACTTCAACAACAATGCTTATAGGGGAAATTTTGCTAGCAATCCTAGACCGTTTCCATCCAATTATGGGAACAACAACACTTACCCTAGCAACAACTCCTATAATCCTGCTTATACGAAAAGAGACCTACCTAGCTATGATAAATTGGTAGAAATTGAGAAAGCTACTAAGAACTATATGCATACCCAGTTTGAACAAAACAAAGCCTTCTCTAAGAAAATAGGTGAGCATACTTCCATTCTGCAAAACATTAGTGAACAGCTTGATAGCCTGAACAGCGAGATTTCTAATCTCCAGGCTAGACTTACCGCCACCGAAACCCATGTTTCGAATATGTCCCACACCCAATCTACTTTGATAACTCAAATGGCAGCCAAACCGGAAGTTATCCCTATGAAGGAGGATAGAATTAAGAGCCTTCCTACACACCACATAGTTGCCACTATCCAAATTGTTGAGGACACTCAAACTATTAGCACCCAATGCACTCCTAGTCCCGTTGGACCTATTAATGGTGATGCTAATACCTCAACCATAGAAAAAGAAACTCCTATGAACATAGAGGGTTTCAAAAAAGTGAGCCTAGATAACACTACTACCACCTTTGATAGTAGTGATATTGATTTTGATAGTTGCACCCTCTCAGAAGTTATTAGCTTGTTACACAAAATGTCTAGAGACACCCACACTAGCACACTTAATCTTGCCTTCACGGAGCATATCACAAATGCTCTCATCAAAGATATGGAGGATAAGCTTAGAGTAGAAGCCTCCATACCTAGGAAGCTAGATGATGGTTGGGATCCTATGATCAAAATTAAATTGAATAACTTCTCTTGCTATGCTTTATGTGATGTTGGAGCTAGTACCTCTGTTATGCCCAAAAGAATATTTGATATGTTTGAATTGAAGCCTTTTGAGCCTTGTTCTTTTGGTGTTCGTCTTGTTGATTCTTCCGTAAAGAAACCTTTAGGGAAGATCGACAATGTTCTTATCATTGTCAATGACAACTATATTCCCGTCGATTTTATTGTTATGGATATAGAGTGTGAACCTTTATGTCCAATTATTTTGGGACGTCCTTTTCTTCGCACCGTTGGTGCGGTTATTGACATGAAAGAGGGGAATATTAAATTCCAATTCCCATTCAAAAAGGGGATGGAACACTTCCCTAGAAAGAAAATCAAGTTACCTTTTGAGTCCGTTACACGGGCTAGTTATTCTCTTTCTCTTGATAAAACTTGATTCTTCTTTTGCATTATGCCTAGCTAATGGCTTTAAAGAAGCGCTTTCGGGAGGCAGACCGCAACGAATTTAGGTGTTTCTTTTTGCTTTTTTTGTGTCTTGATGATGGTTACTTCTGTAGCAACATCATTGTATCTTTATTTTTCAGCTTTGTGCCAAGTTATAGCCTCTCACGGCAAGGGAAGTAAAAGTTGTGACATGCTGTCCAGAAAACAGATTCTGTCCTCGTGACCAGAAATATTCGAGAAAAATCCCAGTTCATCTTTTTGAGCTGAATGTTTTACACAGTTTGCTCTATACAATTACGAAACTTCCGTATGTTCTGAGTTTTTTGATTTGAGTTGCATAAGTGCCCCTAAAAAATTCTTTACTATCTGTTGTTCTGTTTTTCACAGATTCTGCCACGTTTTCTCTCTCCTTACTTTTGCAAACCTTAAGCTTGATTTTTCTTTGCAAAAACTTTTTGGCACTCTTGAGAAACAGTAGATCTTCAATAATATCTTTATATCCTGTGGGTAAAAAAATTATTTATTAAGGGTACTAACCTCTCTAAGCAGCTTATGATGAGTAATGTATGAAGGGAGTTTTCAAGTGTGCGATCGAAGATGATGACAGAAGATCCAGGAGTGTCAAGCACTCAAGCTTGGGGATGCCCCCATGCATCCACAATAAATATTCAGGGAGACTCAAGCGTCTAAGCTTGGGGATGCCCCCGTGCATCCCCTTCTCCATCAACAATCATCAGTTCGTCCTTCGTCTCACTATATTTTTATCACTTCATGCGTTATGTGCTATGCTTGGAGCGTCTCGCTCTTAGGTTTTGTTTTTCGTTTTCTTTAGCTTTGCTTGCTGTTCATAACAAGTTAGATCCATTCTTACTTTGTGTGGGATAGAAACACTCTCCACTTTCAAAATCTAGAACACATCATAGGGTTCTTCATGCCTATCTTTTTGCTGTTGTGTGTTCTTTATCTTTTCATAGCTGCTGCCATGTTTAGTTTTAGTCTTAGTTCGTCTTTAGCAAGAGCCTTGGCTTTTGTTTAGTTTGTTGCTGGAACTCTTTTTAGTTTTCATGTTTATCTTGTTAAATAGAGTTGGTTGTTGCACTGAGTTGTGTCTTGTCTTTAAAGTAGGTAATTAAGGTTGCTATTTAATTTTAGTAGTAGCTTGCAATAGTTTTGAAGTATTGATGTGAGTAATGTTTGAACTTTTGGTGTCAAGAGCTCTTGCCTATTAGTGATAGGTGTCGTATTTTGGGCAATCCTTGTTTATTTTCAAAACCTACAAAACTAGTTGAGAACTCTAGCTACTAGATGGATCACTAATCCTTGGAGGGATCGAATATTAGAGTACACTCACGTACCATGAGTCGAGGATGCGCAAGGATAACCAAACCCCCATACACTCCTCCTCGGGGTACTTGTCTGTTTGTGAACCTCCTTATTAGATTGAGAGTTACCGATAATAAGTGCATGAGTTCTTCGGACTAATGTAAGTATTGAGAGTTGACACTTCCACCTTCCCATATTTTGCTAGGCTTTCCCGTGCCGTGCATTGCCTTCTTCTCACTCCGAGAGTTGGTGTCCACCTTCGCCGGTACATCCAAACCCTTGGCATGATACGCTCTGTCATCATAAGCCTCCCTTTATCTTTCCTCAAAACAGCCACCATACCTACCTATCAAGGCATTTCCATAGCCTTTCTGAGTTACATTGCCATGAAACTTCCACCTCTTCATGACTTGATCTTCATGTCATACATGTTCCTGCTACACTGGCAGCGACATACCTTGCATACATCATGATAGTTACATCTTCTTTATGTTTTGAGTACCTTGTAAAGTGTGAAAGATCTCCTTTACCTCCTTGTAAATTAGAGTGTTGCCCTTAAGTGAGGAAAAGATCCCAAAGTGGACACAATAAAAGATCCCAAAGAGGACAAATGAGAGTTAAATAGAAAGAGCCATTGAGGCCACAAAAAAATACAAAAAATAGAAAAAAGAGAAAAAGAAATAAAAAGAGAGAAAGGGGCAACACTACTATCCTTTTGAGAGATCCACACTAGTACTCCCTTTATATCCTTGTACTCCATAGAGATGATCATTATGAATATAGCTATGTGGGGACCTTCACACTATAGAACTTGGCTTGCATATTCCAAGGATGAGCCTCCTCAAAAGAGCTCTAGGTCTTCATGAGCGACCAAGTTAGATGCACCCCCACTAGTTCCATTGGAGAGCTTCCTAGCTCGTATGTGCATCCGTTGCATGGAAATCCCTACTCCTCACATCATATCTATCATTTGGCATCTCTTGCCTATGATTGTCCTCATTGATGTGAGCCTTTCTCATCCTTTTTGTCTTCCTCCTCCGCACTTCTCTCTTTGCCATCCTAAGTGTCAACTCTCGTGCTTACGCTCATCCATTGCATGAGTGCTCGAAATATCGAAAAGGAGTGGATCAAATTGACTTGTACCTGGCTAGTGGTCTGGGGACGAGTCAAGATAAGATTCCAAAGAGGACCAAGTGTGAAACTTTAGTAGATTGAGTTCTCAACAAAAATACTTTTTTCTCTCGTATTCCCTATCCCCTTTCTTGCACACAAACACCATTTGGAGACATTCGAGTCACGGAAAGCAAGAGCTCTTGCACCTAATGTTCTTTTGTTACTTGTTTCAATGCTAATATAGACTCTTGCATGTTATGACTTGATTTGAATCTCTAACCTTGATTGCTTTACTTTTCAAAGTTCTTATATGGTTGCTAGCATGTCACCACAGAAATTATGCTTGTTATCATTTACCTACTCGAGGACGAGCAGGAATTAAGCTTGGGGATGTTGATACGTCCAAAACGTATCTATAATTTCTGCTTGATCCATGCATGTTTTGTGTGATATTGCTATGATCTAGATACACTTTCATACATTTTTGATCATATTTGGACTAACCTATTAACTCAGTGCACCCCAGTGCCAGTTCCTGTTTTCTGCTGTTTTTCTATTTCAGTTTTCCCCCATATAAAAAGTGCCAGAAAATTTCGGGAAATTTCAGATAAAAAATCAGCATGACGGAAGCTTCGAGAAGAGCCCGCGAGGGGCCAGAGGGGAGCCAGGGGGCCCAGGCGGCCACCCGGCGCGACCCCACCCCTGGCCGCGCCAGGGGGGCGCCTGGGGCCCCTGGTCCACCTCTGGCTACCCCCCCTTCGCCTATTTATCCCCCGTCATGGGAAAACTCCAGAAGAAGAACCCTATTCCGCAAACTCGCCTCTGTTCCGCCGCCGCCGCGCTTCCAAGATCGGGAGCACCAGAAGACCTCTTCCCGGCACCCTGCCGGAGGGAGGATTGACCTCCGGGAGTCTCCTCTCCACCATGGATGCTCCCCGGATGTCTCATGAGTAGTTTTCCTTGGACCATGGGTCCGTGATCAGTAGCTATGTGATGTTCACCTCCCCTCTTTGATCTTCATTGTTTAGACCTCGTGAGCTGCCCTACATGATCGAGGCACCTTTGTAATATTTTTGTTGTTGCTATGTTGAGTTTGGAGGGATCTGATGTATTATGAGATTATGTTTAGATTGTGATAGTGTAATATATTTGGTCTTTATCTCTTATATTTTTGTTCCTAAGTAATTCTTGCATGTTCTCCGTTGCTGTTTATTGCTTTGGCCAAGTAGTAGGTAGTGACTCCAAGAGGGAGCGTAGTGCTAGATTGTGGGTTCATGCCCCCCGATGACACGCTTGAGTGACAGAAACATGAGTCTAGGGGATGTGTTGTTGCCACAAGGGGGAAAACAACGGTGCATTCTTTTTAATGGAGTTGTCTGTTGCTTTGGGTTTACACTTTGGGTGGGGCTCGCAACTTAATACCAGCGAGATGTTCTGGATAGATATCTCAAGGTGGATGATTAGTAGTAGATGCAAATGGATTTCGGTCTACTTACCTTGGCGTACTACGTGTGCTTTTGAACCTCTTCCTTTCTTTTGTAGCATAGTTAGCATTGCGGTGCGTTCATAATCCTGTCAATTGCCCTTCTGTAATTTGTTTACCTCGCATAGCAGTTTTATCGTCTTTTGGGAGAGAGACATCACTAGTGAACATCACGTATCCCGGTCCATATCCTCATTACTGATTCCAAGCTATATTTACTTTTCTGCATTTACTTTCAAGTTGCTATCATTATCCCTTGCGTTTTATCATTTGTGAACAACAAGACCGGAGATATTGACAACCTCTCTGAACTTCGTTGGGAACAAAGTTATCTGTGTCTGTGTGCAGGTCCGCGTCAGTTGCGCCGCTGACACCTACTTATCATCTCCGGAGTCCTACTGGAGACAAACCTTGGTATCTTCACCGAGGGAAAACTGCTGCTGCACTGCATCTCAAACCTTCACTTGGGGTAACCAACGAAGGGCGAGAAGCCAATAAGCAACATCACGTGCTGCTATGTACAGGTACAACTTTTCCCTTTCTTTAGGCACCGCCAAGATTGGTGGGGTCGAGAGGGTCCTATTTAGGTCTGCGAATGCATTGCTGGCTTACTCGGTCCACTCGAATTTTTCTCCTTTTCTCAACAGTTTGTAGAACGGTAAGGTCCTTTCACCTAGCCTGCTGATGAAACGGCTCAATGCTGCGAGTTTTACTGTGAGCTGTTGTACTCCTCTGATGTTGGTTGGCCTTTGCATCTTGGCGATTGCTTGAACCTTTTCGGGGTTTGCTTCGATTCCTCGGGAAGATACCATGTACCCGAGTATTTTTCCGGCTGGGACGCCGAACACGCACTTTTTGGGGTTGAGCTTGATTTTGTACTTGTTGAGGGCCGCGAATGTCTCACGGAGGTCGTCGAGTAGCGTGTTTGCGCTGTAGGTTTTGATGACAATGTCGTCTACATAGACCTAGACGTTTCTGCCAATCTGGTCTCTCAAGAATGCTTGCATCATTCGCTGGTACATGGCTCCGGCATTTTTTAGGCCGAAGGGCATTGTTTGATAGCAGAATACGCCATAGGGGGTGACGCGGATTAACCCCGGAAAATCCCATGGTCAGGGACCTTGGGTTAGTCATGAGAGGCGCAGGTTGGACGATAGCTCGTCGGCAAACAGGGAGGCTCACTCCTGCTCGATATTATTGATTAGGGAGATGCAATTACAGAGGAAGCCGAGGCTGGAGCGCTCAGGGCTAGGGTTACAGGTGAGATTGGATCTTTGGCGTCGCCCCTCCTAGCCCTTATATACCGGGCTAGGTCTCGGGGAATTCATCTACGTGTACAGGTAAACTTTCCTAACCCTAGCTTGCTCCTTACGGCAGGTCTTCGCACCTTCCTTGTGAGTCAAGGACTTCTACGTCGGTGCCATCCAGTGGGCCGGGGCCGTATCTTCATGGGCCTTCTGCCTTCATGGACACCAGGTAGGCTCATCCGTAGGAGTCGTGGGGTCACCCCCTCGTCAGTAGCCCCCGAGTGCCTAGGGGACTCAAAGAGTCGCGCAGGGACTCGCGTACATTTATATGTCGTTCATTGATATACACGGTTCATCCGTGGGTCGCTGGCAGTCTGCTGGCCATGACAAAACCTGTTTCGAGGGATGCTAAGCTGAAAGGGCCCAAGGAGTCGACGGATCGAGCCTTGGTGAATTGCACTAGGGCAAATACCACAGTAGCCCAATCAAACCCACTTCCCTCGACGTGAGCTTGGAACACTGGTGTCGAGAAAAAGTCCGGCCGCTTCAGGTCTTACGGTGTTCATTTGCCGCCAGTAATGTGTGTAGCCTAAGGCGCGTCTGCCCGGCTTATCTATCATACCCTGCGCATGGGAAAGGTTGGGAGTGAAATCGCTCTTCGGCAAGTCCCTTCCCGGTCGTACTTCGCAGCGGGGTCTTACCTACACGCTAATCTTGCGTGGCATCGGGGCACAGTGTATCGTGTTCCAGGAAAGTGTGTTTTTGAGGCGCGGAGCCTTATAGCATTGCACCCACTTGGAACAAAACATCAAGCGAGTTGTTCACTCATTCACCTGAGGAGCTTTGTTTTCGAGTGCTCAGTCGGGGGGTTTTTTGCGAGTAGTCACTCGAATGCCGTTTTTCGGCTCTTCGGGTGAGGGAGCACCCGGAACTCTTAGCGCCGTATGGTCTTGGCGAACGTTTGTTTTTCTTTCATCGGGTTGAGGGAGCACCCGAGACTCTTATAAGTGCGAGTGTTCACTCGAGCACGTGGCTAACCTTTAGGTGAGGGAGCACCTGGGACTCTTGTGATGTACGCTCCCGATGGGAGTAAGATGTTTTTCTTCCTTGGGGGAAAAGATCTGAAAGATGGAATCTGTTGGCCTTGATGGCGTACTGCATACGCCTTGCTGTGATATGACGTTGGCGTGGTCTTTTGCCATTTGTTGACCGCTGCGGTCTATCGTGTGAAATGACTTGACGTTGTCCCGCCGAGATTTTCGCGTCGCGCGATCATGGTCCTATTTTTGCGCGCGTAGTGGGCGGTGTTGTTACTGCGCCGGTTGGATTTTCCATGCTTTTCGCCTCTGTACGGGATCGTGGCACATTTTTACTGGGAGAAAAGGTTGGCCGGTGGCCCTGTTTGCCGGGCTCTTGAGTTAAATACCATGCGACCGGGTGAATTGTAGGTTTTACCCAGCCATTGCCTTCCTCCTCCTTCGTGTTCCTGAGCTTTCGTCTTTTCTTCTCTACGTGCCGCTGTGAGATCTATGTCCAAGCGCTCCCATGCTGCCATTGAGTCGGCCAAGATGTCTGGCAAGTGGGAGCGGTCCACGTTCGGGGATGAAGATCTGGATGCGCTGGTTGCTGATGGCGTGGTGGTGGCGGGCGATGCTCGTCTTCCTGGTGATGAGTCGACTCCAGCGCCGACGGCGGATGAGCGGGTATGCTTCCAAGCTTTCTTCCACCGTGGGTTTGCTCTTCCGCTGCATCCTTTCGTTCGGGGCTTGCTGTATTCCTATCGGCTCCAATTGCATGACCTTACTCCCAATGGGATTTTGCACATTGCGTGTTTTATCACCCTTTGTGAGGCTTTCCTGGGGATTTATCCCCATTGGGGACTTTGGAGACGCATTTTTAATGTAAAAAGGACGAACTGTGAATACGCCGTGGGTCGAGTGGGTATCTCCATTGGGGATAAACATTCATACTTTGACTTGGAGAAGATCGATTCCGTTAGTGGCTGGCGGAAAGGCTGGTTTTATCTGAAGGATCGCTGCGTTGTTGGTCAGCGATTTGGTCTTGCTTCTTTCAATCCAGGCGCACGAGCGGTCAGACAACCTTCATGGTCTCATTCTCTGACCGAGGTGGAGTCGTCTGTACTGACTCCATTTCTAGAGAGGATTTCTGTCTTGAAGGATAACTTGACTGGTGGTCAGCTTATCTCTGTGTTTGTGGGGAGGCGAGTTCAACCGTTGCAGCATCGGGATCGCCCTATGTGGCAGTACGAGGGGCTCGATGACTCGACGAGATGCTCGCCTGAAGAGCTAGAACTTCATGCCTTGCTGACTCGTATCCAGCATGTGACCAAGTGCTCTAGTATTTCCGAGATGCGCCTTGTCCTTCCATATGCTTATGATCATCCTCCGCCACCGGTTGGTTCCCATGTTCCTTTATTTGTTTGGGCGAGTACTTCGTTTTGTTTTGTTGTTGACATTGCTTGATTTGCAGGGCCATGCTCCAGTGCCGTGTAATCCTCCGCAGCCGGAAGACGCCGATATTCGTGAAGAGCCTGAAGCTTCCGCAGCTGGTGGCGCTGTGCCGGTTGTTAATGCTGAGATTGTGCTAGTGGAGACCAGAGATAGTGAGGACTCGAGTCCCTTTCGTGTGAAGCGGTCGCGCCCCTTGGATGCTGAAGATCATGCAGCATTAGGTGATGTTGTCCCTTCTGCTGCTCCTTTTGCTGGGCCTTCCCCTTCGGCTGTTGCTCCGGCCCTTCCTCCCAAGAGGGCCAGGCTTGGGAGGTTGGGGTGCCCTCGTGGCGCGTGTGTCTGGTAAGATTCTGCTGAATTAGTGCCCGTTTCTTTTTCCTTGCTCTTGCGACTGATAATGCTTTATTTTCTAGTGTTGCGCCTGCTCCGGCTGCTTCATGCACCAGCGCGGTTGCTACTGATCTGAAATCGACGAGCTCTGGGGCGGCGGCCAAGCGTCCTGAAGACCACTCGACTGCCGCTGGTCAATCTGGGCCGACGGCGACTCCTGCCGTTTCGACTGCGGGTGTCGTTACCAGCGTGTCTCCTTCTGGTGTGCCTGGTGCTACTTCTCCTGAGCCTAGGTCGACTGGGCTTTGTCCTCCGTACTTTGGTCGTGTTGGTCTGGCGATTGAAGACAAAGCTCGTGCTTTCGATCATGTCTCCAAACTTGTAAGATGATTCCTGTCTGTGTTGCTTCATCATCGGGGGCACGGCAGTGCTCCCGATGGGAGTAGCCCCCGAGGCTAGAAGTAACTATTTGCAGTTGCTTGTAGTCTTGTCTTTAATTAACACCTGATTGCCTGGTTCTTGCAACCTGTTTTCCAACACTGTGAGCGTTTGGTTCTTGAAGCTGAGCATTGGCAACGGGCCCATGAGTCTGCCCAAGATGCCTTATCTGTTATGGATGGTGAGCTTTATTCTTTTTGCTGCTGAGCTTTTGGGTACTTCGTCTTTTGTTCTGAGTACTGTCTTTACCTCACAGGTCATCGCCAGGCTGCCGAGAAACAAGCCGAAAAGGCGGAGAGGACTGTTTCCGTTCTCGAGGCTGCCTTGGCTTCCAAGGAGGCGGAGTTGCATGGTCAGCATGAGGAGCTGGTTCGCCTTCGCCAGGCTAAGGATGCGCATGCGCAGGTGGAGGCAGTCGAGGGCAAACGTCTTCGCGCCTTGGCGGGCTCTCTGGTGTGTAAGTTTGGTGTTCGACTATTGTTGTTTCCTCTGTTTGCCCTTGATGACGTTTCTTTGCTTGGTGCAGCTATTGTGGGTGCGAAGCCGATGGAGGCTGCTGCGTCGGGGTCTGGAGTTCTCCAAGGTGTTGTTGATGCTGTAGCGGGTGTTGTTGCAGTGGTCGAGGACGTCTGCGCCCGGGCTTCCAATGTTGTGGGTCTTGCGCACAAGCATCTTATGCCGGAAGGTACCAAGGTGCCTGATGGCCTGGGTACTCGGGTCGCTGCGTTCGGCCCTGATGGAAAAGATATGGCGGAGAGCGTGTTGAGTGGTTCTTCCACGGCCCTGGTCGTCCTTATAGGGCATGGGGTTTCCTTTGACGATTCCTTGGTTGAGACCATCCCGTGCTATTCTGGTGAACAGGACGACCGAGCTGATAGGCTGGCTCGTCGCCTGCAACAAGTTGTAGATGCTCAGGGTCCCCCTGCCGTAGGTGAGGGGGAGGCATAGTAGTGATTTCGCCGTTTGGAAACTTTGTCTGTAATTCCTGACTCTGTTGTGATGGTTGATCTTTTGCAACTTCTATCTGAATGTCTGCTTGGCTGTTCCTCTTGCTGTTTTTGATTTGTTTTGTTCATCCTGCGGTAGGCCTCTCCTGGCTTCCTTCGTCTGTGGAGTTCGCTGAAGGATGGCGCTCGCGAGGGTGCGTACGAGTCCGTTTGCTTGCGGCTGAAGGACGCTGAGCGGGATATTGTCCGACTGAAGGGGTCCGTGGCCGTTCAGCGTACTCGGCGTGAGCGTGCCGAGTCCGTGGTTGAGGGCCTTGCTTCGTGGGTGGTGAAGTTGTCTGACCTCCTGCGGGGTGAGTCTTGCCTCTCCTTGGTTGCTTAATTCCGTTTGGTGGGTTTTCGCCATCTTTGTCTTGATCGTAGTTCTTGACTTTCGAAGTGCTGGCAGGGCGAACTCGGGATGAGGAGAGGGCCGTTCAGTCGGAGATGTCGCGGCTTGATGATCCTAGTGTGCAGGCGAGCAATCCCTTTTGGCCAGATGGGGCTCGTGCTCGAGCGTTTGCGTTGCTTCGTCGCCGAGTTGAGCGGGTACCGGAAGCGCTCGGCTACTGCCAACGGGTCTTGGGTGGTATTCATGTTGAGTTCTACCCGTTGGAGGTGGTTCCTTCGTCCCTTGAGAGGCTTTGTCGTGTATTTTCTCAGCCTGCCGAGTTGCGTCGAGTGATGGATCACCAGATTCGTGCTGGAGCCCGAGCTGCTTTGGGCTTGGTCCATAGTCATTGGCCAGGGGTGGACTTTTCTCAGGTGGTGTCGGGTCCTCTGGGTGGTAGGAATCATCCGATGAATGAGCACTACGTGGCTGTAGATAAGCATGCGCACCAAGTTGTGAGGCGAGTTTGTGAAGAGAACGACCGCCATCTAGGTGCACTTATTAAGGCAAAGTTGGAGCCTAAAGATTAGGTTTTTCTCTTCGTTGTGTATGCTTCTTCTTGGTTGTATATATCGTCTGCATTTGTAGTTGCGTGGGGCGCCTTGGGGGGTGGCTGCTTCGGCGAGCCCCCGAGGGCCAAGTTTTAATTTGCCGCGATTGCGGAGGACGCCTCAGGGGGTGGCTGCTTCGGCGAGCCCCCGAGTGTCGAGTTAATTTTGCCGCGATTGCGGAGGGCGCGTCGGGGGGTGGCTGCTTCGGCGAGCCCCCGAGTGCCGAGTTCATTTTGCCGCGATTGCGGAGGGCGCGTCGGGGGGTGGCTGCTTCGGCGAGCCCCCGAGTGCCGGGTTAATTTTGCCGCGATTGCGGAGGACGCGTCGGGGGTGGCTGCTTCGGCGAGCCCCCGAGTGCCGAGTTAATTTCGCCGCGATTGCGGAGGGCGCGTCGGGGGGTGGCTGCTTCGGCGAGCCCCCGAGTGCCGAGTTAATTTTGCCGCGATTGCGGAGGACGCGTCGGGGGGTGGCTGCTTCGGCGAGCCCCCAAGTGCCGAGTTAATTTTGCCGCGATTGCGGAGGACGCGTCGGGGGGTGGCTGCTTCGGCGAGCCCCCGAGTGCCGAGTTAATTTCGCCGCGATTGCGGAGGGCGCGTCGGGGGGTGGCTGCTTCGGCGAGCCCCCGAGTGCCGAGTTAATTTTGCCGCGATTGCGGAGGGCGCGTCGGGGGGTGGCTGCTTCGGCGAGCCCCCGAGTGCCGAGTTAATTTCGCCGCGATTGCGGAGGGCGCGTCGGGGGGGTGGCTGCTTCGGCGAGCCCCCGAGTGCCGAGTTAATTTCGCCGCGATTGCGGAGGGCGCGTCGGGGGGTGGCTGCTTCGGCGAGCCCCCGAGTGCCGAGTTAATTTTGCGGAAAAATATTTTATGTAATATCTTTCCTGTTGTTTCTTACAAAGAGTAGGCGGGCTCTGTTGAGGATGGGTTCCTTTTAGAGCGATGATGTAGTGGCTTTAAGGTCCTGGCAGCTTTCTCTCCTAGTGCTGGATTTCTTCGGGCGATTTTTCTTTTCTTCCACGGG
The DNA here is from genome assembly GCA_950022295.1 of Bromus sterilis. NCBI lineage: Eukaryota > Viridiplantae > Streptophyta > Magnoliopsida > Poales > Poaceae > Bromus > Bromus sterilis. The sequence goes on from OX465596.1 coordinate 17,935,659, forward strand.
AGCGCTTCTTCTGTGAGTCCCGTGGTCCTGCTGGCTTGGTGGGCTACGAATGCTTCTGCTATCTTGTGAAATTCTTTGTCGCAGCGGTCGGATCTGACGAAACTGCCGCTGATTGTGATGACCCCGTTTGGGCTTGGCATCTTCAGCTTGAGGTAGGCGTAGTGGGGTACGGCCATGAAGCGAGCGAAAGCTGGCCGCCCGAGAATTGTGTGGTATTGCGACTTCCAATCAACCACTTCAAAGTCAAGTGTTTCCTTGCGGAAGTTTGTCGCGTTTCCGAAGACTACCTCCAAGCTTATCCTTCCGAGGGGGTAGACTGCTTTTCCTGGTACGATTCCGTGGAAAGTTGTGCCTGAGGACTTGAGTGCGTTGTTTTGGATGAGCATGTCGTCGAGTGTTCGGGTGAAGATGATGTTGATTCCGCTGTCGCCATCCATTAACACTCGCGACATGTCGTAATTTCCGATTCTGGCCTCGAGCACTAGCGCGGCGTGCCCTGGTTGGGGGACGACTGGCGGGTGGTCGTCCCGGGAGAAGGAGATTTCTGTCTCCGACCCGCGCAGGTACTCTGGGATGGCCGGGTGTGCGGAGGTTGCCAGGAAGACTTGTCTGGTGACTTGTTTCTGCTGCCTGTTGGAAGTTCTGCCTTCTTGTATCATGTAGATCCTCCCGTGGGCTTCTGGGTATTGGTTTTCTTCTTCTGGCGTCCTTTGCCGTTCCTAGATGGCGGCCACCTGCCTTGTTGGTAGAGGGGGGCTGGTGGCGCACCGTGGGCGACTGGCCCAACCGCTATGCTTGCGAGTGGTCGTGATGTTGCGACCGCGGAGCGGTTTTTCTCCTCGGCCAACTCGTTGAAGCTTCGACAATTCCTGAGGGTGTGGGATGATTTGATCTCTCCTCGCTCGTTTCTGAATCCATGTAAAGAGCACGGTCCATCGAGTTGTTCTTTGGCGGAGCGGAATGCGCGAGTGCCGTCGCGTGGCTGTCTTGTCCTCCATTCTCGTCTTTGAGCCTGGGGCTCGTCTTCTGGGTTGTCTCGGCGCTGTGGTCTGCTGTCATCACGGTTTCTGCCGTTCCGGTCGTCTCAGAAACCAGCGGCGACCATGTCAGGTCCTCTGTCGTTGTAGAAGTTCCGTTTGGGTCGCTTCCTTCTTCTGTCGTCTCCTCTATCTCCGTTGTAGTCGTAGTCGTACTCTGATCGTGCGGTGTGAGTTTATGTTTCATTACGAACGGAGTCTTCTCCGTCCGCCGAGCTGTTGGCTAGTTCTAGCAGCCGTGCGAGTGTTCGGACTTTCATCTGTCCGAGCTGCTCTTTGAATTCAACGCGCTGAAGACCTTGCCTGAATGCGCCGATCGCACTCTCGTCTGAGATGTCTTCCGCTGAATTCTTGAGTATCTTCCATCGCTGGATGTATGCTCGCAGGGCCTCCCTCGTTCCTTGTTTGCATGCCCGCAGCTCCTCGAGCGAGGCTGGTCGCTTGTATGTTGATTTGAAGTTTTCTATGAAGGCCCCTCGGAACTGGCTCCAGGAGCTGATGGATCCGCGCCAAAGATTTTTCAGCCAGTGTCGAGCGGAGCTCTCGAGCATGAGTTGTACGTACTGCATCGCCGTGACATTGGTCCCTCTTTGAAACTTGACTGCTGTTAGGTAGTCGTCGAGCCATGCCTCCCGCTCCTCGAGTCCGTTGTACTTTAGAGTCGTGGAGTTCAGTTTGAACCCGTTGGGCATGCGCGTCTCACGTATGGCACGTGTGAAGCAGAGTGCTCCACATGGCTCGATTTCCTCATCGGAAGTCTCTTCCTCCGAGTACTCTTCGCGTGCTGCGCGTCTTCGCCTGATGCGGTTGACTCTGTTCTGCGTTATGTCGTCTCGCGCATCTCGCCGAGTGCTGCGGCGTCTGCCGTTGTCGTCGCTGTCGCGTTTCTTGTGCTTGCCGGAGCGCCTGCGTCTGTCGTCGTTACTGTCGTTGTCGTCGTCGTCTGGCGAACTAGGGTCCCTGTCTGGTGTCCGCTCGCGAGTCTGTCGCTTTGCGCTGGATTTTCTAGGTACCGAGGCGTCGATAGCGTCCTTCATTATCTGCAGAGCTATGGAAGTGTAGCGATCCGTTTTGCCCTTTCTGCTTTTCTGGGCACGGGACAGGTAGTCTTGGGCGCTTATGAGTGCTTCTGCCGGAGTGAGAGGCTCCTCTTCGTCGTCGTCCTCCTCTAACCTGAAGTCGTCTTCCAGTTTCCGCACTACCCCCGCCTTTTCTGCCTTCCGCAGGTTGTTGAGCTTCAATCTATTGCGGATGGGGTAGTCGTGGTCTGGTGAGTCACTTCTGGGGGATTGTCTGCGACTGCTTCTCCTTTCGGGTTCCGCTTTTGCTTGCTTCTCCATGTCTAGGCGTCACTGTCTCGTCTGCTTGGTTAGCTCTCCCGCTAGCTTGTTGTATGCCCTTAGCTCGTCTCTTGAGGCATCTGATGGTAGTAACCCGCCGCGAGCGACCGCTTCCTTTACCATTGCCATCGATTCCTTGGACAAGTATATTTTTTCTTTGGGTGGTTCGCTCGTCGCTGCAACCGGGGTTTGTTGCCTGCTCCGTGATGGCTGGCTGCCCTGCCCAGGTGCTTGCTGTTTGTTGCTTGGCTGCTGACTACTTTTTTGGTTGCTTGTTCCTTGCTCCACCGGGACTTTCTTTGGTATGGTCCCCGGTTCTCCTAGCTGTACGACCATCTGACCAGCCGCCCTGTTGGTGGTTGGGGTGTCTTGTCGAGTGCCCGGGTCGTCGGCTCACCCGTTGTTACCTGATGTTGATGTGCCAACTTCTGCCATGAACACCTGTGATGGTGCCCTTGCCGTTTCCTTGTTGATGCGTGCGATCGTGCTTCTCCATGCTGGGGCTTCACTCGAGCGGTCGCGAGTAGCGTGGAGTCGCGAGTTAGGTGCGTGACTACATCCGCCAGATAGATCGTCCGTGCGGGCGGCGTCTCCTACGGTCGTCGCTGCAGATGTTGCCGTGAGCGCACGGGTGCCGTCGGTGAGGCGAAGGGTACCCCAATGGTTGATGTAGATCCGGTACTCTCCGAAGATCAGATTGACGCCGGAGTGTAGGTTGGTGAACACTGGTTTGAGGGCCGGGAGGTGGGCCGTGAATCCGAGGGACTTGAACAGGTTGGATCTTGCCGGAATCGCCGAGTCAATGAGTGCTAGTGATGATGAGGCCGCCGAGATCGCGTTTCCAACCTGCGCGGTTCCCACAGACGGCGCCAATTGACGGGGATTAACCCCGGAAAATCCCATGGTCAGGGACCCTGGGTTAGTCATGAGAGGCGCAGGTTGGACGATAGCTCGTCGGCAAACAGGGAGGCTCGCTCCTGCTCGATATTATTGATTAGGGAGATGCGATTACAGAGAAAGCCGAGGCTAGAGCGCTCAGGGCTAGGGTTACAGGTGAGATTGGATCTTTGGCGTCGCCCCTCCTAGCCCTTATATATCGGGCTAGGTCTCGGGGAATTCATCTACGTGTACAGGTAAACTTTCCTAACCCTAGCTTGCTCCTTACGGCAGGTCTTCGCACCTTCCTTGTGAGTCGAGGACTTCTACGTCGGTGCCATCCAGTGGGCCGGGGCCGTATCTTCATGGGCCTTCTGCCTTCATGGACACCAGGTAGGCTCATCCGTAGGAGTCGTGGGGTCACCCCCTCGTCAGGGGGTGATGAACAAGGTGTGCTCTTCGTCTTCTTCCTTCATCCTGATATGGTTGTATCCTAAGTATGCGTCGAGGAAGGATAGGAGGTCGCATCCTGCTGTGGAGTCGATTATTTGATCGATTCTTGGCAGGGGGAAGTGGTCTTTTGTGCAATTCTTGTTGATGGGCCCATAGTCGACGCACATTCTCAGTACATCAGTGTCCTTTTTAGGGACTATGACTGGGTTTGCTATCCAAGTTGCTTTCTTCGTCTCTCGGATGAACTGTGCGTCGAGTATTCAGTTGACTTTTTCTCCAATTGCTCTGCGCTTGGGCTCCGAGAATCGTCGCAGCGCCTGCTTTACTGGTTTGGTGTCCTACTTGATGTGGAGCGTGTGTTCTGCAAATTCTCGCGGTATTCCGGGCATGTCGGTTGGGCACCACGCGAATATTTTCCACTCTTCTCGAAGGAAGGTTATGAGGGTGGTTGCTTGCTCTTCTGGAAGGTGGGCATATACGCGGACCGTCTTCTCTGGGTCTGTTGGGTGGACTTGGTGTGTGATTGTGTCGCTGTCAATGCTGAAATCGCGGTCGAATTCTTTTGTCTCGCTTCGGCTTGCCAGTGGAAATACGCTTTTGTCCATCACCATGGCTATTTCTTTGAGCTGTTGTTGGGATCCGAATGTGTCGGAAACTTTGTGGAAATCACGGTCGCACGGGTATGATTTGGTGAAGCTTCCCTTGACTGTGATGATTCCTGCGGGTCCTGGCATCTTGAGCTTGAGATATGCATAGTGCGGGATCGCCATGAATTGTGTGAACGTTGGTCGCCCGAGTATTGCGTGATACTGCGACTGCCAGTCGAGCACTTCAAACTCGAGGACTTGTTTTGCGAAGTTGTGTTTGCTGCCGAAGATCACGTCAAGCTCAATTGTTCCGATGGAGGCGGGTGCTTCGCCCGGAACTACGCCATATATCGTTGTGCCTGACTTCTTCCAAACTGATCGTGGGATTAGCATCTTGCGTAGGGTGCTGGCAAAGATTATGTTTAGGCTGTTGCCTCCGTCCATGAAGACTCTGTCCATGTCGTAACCTCCTATCTGGGCTTCGAGGACCAGTGGTGCGTGCCCCGGCCTTGGGACTGCGGGCGGGTGGTCGCTCTGAGAGAAGGTGATGCTGGTCTCCGCGCCACTTAGTTGGTAGATCTCTGCTATCTTTAGGCCTTCGGCTGCTTCGGCCTGCAGGGTGTAGGCGTCTTGCTTTGCTTTTGAGGGTCTTCCTTCTTGGATCATGCAGACTCGTCCCTGAGACGTGGGGTATTGCCTTTCTGTAATTGGTGCTGGTGACTGCGCGCTTCTTCGAGTGCGCTTGGCTTCGCGCTGCTTTTCTTCCTTGAGGCTGTTGTGGAGTTCGGTGAATAGGCGACAATCTCCTAGGGTGTGGCTTGCTCTGAGATGTCCCCAACTGTCTTCGAAACAGTGGATCGCGCAAGGTCCTTCCAGTTGCTCTTTGGTCGTGAGTTTACTGGAGCCAGCATGCCTTCTTCTCCTTGAGATTTGGAAGATCTGCGAGTGGTCTTCTGCTCGGCTGTGGAATCTTGGATTGAGCTCTATCCCATCGCTGAGTGATTGGTTTCGGATGAAGTTGGCGAATTCGTCTGGTCTTCGGTCTGGGTCGGGGTATTCTCTGGTCTGGGTTTCGGAGTCGTTGTCTTGCCGCGTGGCGGAAGCCTGGGCGGCGGCGGGTCGTTGACCGGTGGGCGAGTCTTCTGTCACGCGCCACGACTCTTTGAGTGGTGTTTCCGAGTAGAATCCTCGCGCTTGTCTTCTTGGTCGTCGAGTTCTTTTCCGTCAAAGATGGGTCTGACAGTCGTCGAGGTGCTGGACTTGATTCGGCTGCAGGCTAAGTGGTCTTGACGGGGCGATGGAGATGCTTGCGGTGAACTTGAATTTCTCGAGCAGGCTAGATCTGGTTCTAGTCCTTGTGTCTTGATTTGCTGAAGGCGGGACCGCCGAAATAGTGATTCCAACATGTGTAGTTCCCACAGACGGCGCCAATTGACAGGGATCAGCCCCGGCAAATCCCATGGTCAGGGATCCTGGGTTAGTCATAGAGAAGGCACAGGTTGGACGATACTCGTCGGCTAACAGGAGAAGCACTTCCTTCTCGATATTATTGCGTAAGGGAGCGATTACAGTGGAGGCCAAGGCGAGTTCTCCCAAGACCAGGTGAGTCGATGTGTATTGGATTGATCTGGACGTCTCCCCTCCCAGCCTTTATATACTAGGCTAGGTCACGGGGAGTCCGTACTAGGTTACAAAGATAGTTTCCTAATTCTAGTCTTGCCTTGTACGCCAAGTTGTACCTTCCATACTAGTCGCGGACTCCTACATCGGTGCTTGGTTGGGCCAGTTGTGGGCCTGTTGTGGCTTCCTAGCGGGCCTTCTGTCTTCATACGCACCGGGTAGCCTCATACGCAGGAGCAGTGGGGTCACCCCCTCGTCAGCGTAGGTGGCGGCGAAGCCGGTGGTGATGACGTCCTCCATCTCCGCGGCGAAGGGGATGGCTCCGCGGTGTAGGGACGGAAAGACGGCGGAGGCATAGGCCGGCGAGTACGAGGCCGATGCTGGGAACGCGCGCGCGGGAGGAGCGGCATGTGGGAAGGCGAGGTTGGGGTCGAAGCCACTCGCCGAGATGTCAGCGTAGTCCGGCGACTGTGTGTACTCCCATGCCGAAGGCGAGAAGTTGTCGGTAGGCGAGACGACGCTCTGCTGGCTGGGGGGGACAGCGGCGGGCCGCTCGAGCGAGACATGAGTGCCGATGCCGCGCGGGCCTCCTACAGGTCCTGCTTGGCCGTCGCCGCCGCCGCCGCCACCTCACAGATGACCTCCAGTTCCTTCGTTGCAGTATCCACCGTGTTCCGGGCTTTCAGGGCGGTGAGCCTCTTGCGTCGGTCGGTTGTCGACACGGAACGACGCTCGCAGTCGGCCTTCCACTCGCCGTCTGTCAAGCCCGGCGGCCTAGCTAGTGGCGCTCTCTGCTTCCTCTGCTTGGGGTGGTGGTGGTTCATCGGCGCGGCGGCGGCGGGGGGGGGCATATTGCGTCTTCTGCGACGGCATGGCGAGCGGATCTGGAGGAAAATGACGGGAGCTGCGGCGGGGGAGGGAGGAAAAGGGAGGAAAACGAAGGGAGATGCGGCCTCTCTCGCCGACACTGCGGTCCCACGCGGTGTTTCGCTTCATGTAGCGTCCCCAAGAGCCCCCCCCCCCCCCCAACGGGTTGGGTTCGGCTTGGGATCACCGGATCCAGTTTTGGGTCAATCCGGGCGCAAGTTGAGCTCTTGGGGACGCGGTTAGACGGATTACGTTCATCTGCCGCAACGCCCTAGAGGCCTCTTAGGGGCGCCGCTGAAGATGCTCTTATACTAATGGAATTGTGTACCCCTAAAAAATGAATATGCCGGGGAAAAGGAAACAAGATATATATCACATTGAAAAGCTTTTTGTCATGTTCACAAGAATAATTCCACGCACGCAACAGCCTAGGCAGTAAAATATGGTCATTCCATAATTGGCGACGAAGTACACAAAATCTGAGCTCATTGGCCTAGCTCGGACTAGATATTTTTGCTAAACTTAATTAAAACAGCCGACGCACTAACTGCTTGGTGCCGAACTGTCGTACTGACTACTGACCGCTGGCTTCTAGATATCCTGATGACAGAACCATGGAAGTCGAAACTCACATATCATCATGAAGCACAAATCATATATTTCAAATGTTTCGATGGCAATTTTAGTTTATGTGAAATGACAACTTCAGATAACACATAACATTTTTTGTTAGTATATAGCAACTTTTGCTACAACATGACAATTTTGATTCATAGTTGCTATTTATATACACCTAAAATTGTCATCGAAAAACGTGTGAATGAAAGTACCTTTGCCCACACGTACGACACTTATCTTTTCTAAAAATCTATTTCGATGTACCATTGACTTGAATTATCGCGTCTTTCACTCCACCAAATTGTATCCTATCTTTCTTAGCACGAACCACTTGAGGTAACTTAACTGCTGCGCTGAACCCGTCGAGAATTTTACTCCGCGGCACTGGCAATCATTTTGCACGAACCAGCTCAATTATTGACAAGCCCCCTTGTTCTAAGTTGAAGTTACATGCATAAAAAATGCACTAAACTTGAGAGGGAACTTTTTCTTTTGAGGGTAACTTGAGAGGGAATTTTGTAGGGACTGGAAATCATTCTTTGTGTCGGCAAGTTTCCTGTCTAAGCTCCTACGTACCTACCTACAACGAGACAAGTTTGGGCAGGAATGTAATCGTGTCGATGTGCCACGTTGATAAGTGGATAGGGCTGGCATGGTCTAGGCCCTACCAGCTGACTCGGATGCGCACCCAATGGGTCCGCCAAAAATGTTTCATATTGCTCCGCACAACTTGTAGTGACCCAAAAATCTCATTACAAAAACTTGTTGGGACCCAAAGATTCAAAACAAAGGAGACGCTCTGCACCTTCCTGATTAGGCAACGGCACGTGGCCCCCAGTGGCTAATCATTGTCTTACAAAACACTATGCTTTGGTTATTTTCGATCAAGACGTTTAAAGTTTCGGTATATGTCTGGATCATGATACTTCGAACCGTTTTAGGATAATTTTGCAATTCAATGAAGATCTTTATACGTTAAAGAATCGATTCACATGTTTAAATTTTGATACTACCTTCGATCCATATTAATGGGCACACACTTAGTAAAGATGTATTAAATGTGTGGCCATTAATATGGATCGGAGCGAGTATATTAAAATAGAACTTAGAAAAGCTTTCAGAGTGTTCAGACATAACATTTTCAACTAAAAGCAATTACATGTCTTTTGTCCTTCTTCTTTCATATGGTTTTTTTAGGTGCACTTGATCTATGTTTGCTGTACGAATTTAATATCTATGATTGAATTTTTCACTTTTGTATTATGTTCACAGATAAACAGCGTGTCCCTTTTATGGGATCATCGTGAAATGTACTGGCTGGACAGATAAAAAAACATGTCCTAGCGACGAAATGGAGGGGAGTGCAAAAGTCCAAACCCATTGCATCGGATCGAGCCCCGGGTTCAGGATAAGAACTTCGTGCTCTCTATGTGCGCCGTGTGCATACGATCGAGGTTGCATGGGCGCCATGAAGGTTGCCGACAAGAGGATGGCGTCTGTTAGCTGAGAAACTTGCAAAAATTGAACATGCTGGGCCAAACATTTGGACGGCAACTGGCGCACGGAGGATATGCATGGCCTCAATCTCTCATCTCACGTGCTTTGAGCCTTATCTGCTTCCACATGTATGCTACAGAATAATGCTTATTGTCTCGTACTCTCGTCATATTCCGGGAGAGAACAAACTTCTCTCTTCCCTGGCCTCTCCATGTCATTTGCTGCCAGCCACCTTGAATGATTGAACTTGAACGCAAGGGATTCGTTTCTGAGACCCGGGAGGTGATATGGATGTGAGGAGCAATCCAACTCTGGATATGTTAGGGATCTCACTGCGGCGCAATCAGGGATCGGAGACGTCTCCCTTTCCAAGTTATCATTTTCGAGTACTCCTTGGAACGAACGTTTGGCCCCTTGGTGACCGCGAACGGGCAGATTGGTGCTACGTACGTACGTACTCCAGTTGAACACGCAGTATATGCAGTTGGTCTAAGCAGGCATGCCAACGTTTCATCGCCTTCATCCTCATCTGGTCTCTAGTTGCTTTCGCCATTGGTCCACGGCCAATCAAATTATGTTGTTAATTTCTCGCATCATTCACCCTCTCACACCCCAATACTGGTAGTCTTGTCTACTCTAAATGGGATGATGGTGTACGTGTAGATTGGTTGAACGATATCATTGTACACACTATCAAGTTTTTATATATCGTATAGCGGACTCATTGCGGATTAGGGTCAGCGTAGCGTAATGTGAATTACGAACGATATTACGGGCGCTATATACGTATATTGAAGTAAAAATGCATCCATAAATTTAAGATTATTGTGTATATTTTTATACCGTTGATAAAAATATGTCATTTAATTTGATCATTCATCATTATATAAGAATATAATCTATAATGAGCAATATTTGGTGCAACCATGCAAGTAAGACACGTTTTCTTAAATATACTCGAAAATGAGTAATTATTGTTGGGTTTCAACGAAGAGGTAAACAGGTAAACAGGGAGATCCGACGATGTTGGATCTAGATCAAGCTGTTGCGAAACGATTGCATTAATAAGTAGTACTTTCTTTGTTTTAAAATAACTGTTTTAGTTTTGATATAATTTTATGTTAGAGCTAGTATAAAATTGAGACTGTTATTTTAAAATAAAAAAAGTAATAATCAAATAATGCTGCACACTACCTAACCATGTATGCTCCCCGACTCCAAGCCACGTAGCGAACACAAACGAACCTCCAATAGATAAACACTGTAAATCCAACCTGATCCGTTAAGATTGACACTACACTACAACAATATCCATCCACTTCAATTTACTTGTCCTAGAAAGAAAGCGCGCTACTACAGGCCCATGTCAGCGTCCTCCGTTAAATCCCCCTCATCCAGAAATCTCCCCGCCTCCTCTCCAATCCAAGAAACAATGGCGAAATCCCGGGTGGGTGGTTCCGTCCCTCTCCCTGTCTGAAGCGTATTTGTCTCCCAGCTCGATTCGGTGCCGACTCTAGCCAAGAATCCGCGGCCCGCGCCGGATTTGGTCCCGAAGAACCGAGCTTCCCATCGGATTGGTGTTTCGGGACAAGCCTGGATGATGGCTTCTTCGCCGCAGGTCCGCTGATCCGAAGCGGGATCAGCGGTCCTCCGACCGTCGCCGCCGGACAAGGCATCCAGTTGGAAGGCATTGGGGGCTAAATCCGAACATGTTCTGAATCTTTTCTGTAGATGGGGGCGGGTGGTTCGAGCATGATGGGGTCGGAGGGGTGGGGTCAGACATCGCTGGGCGACATGCCGGAGAGCTGCGTGGCGCCCGTGCTGCTCTACCTCGACCCGCCGGAGATATGCCTCGTCGCCCGCCTCAACCGGGCCTTCCGCGGCGCTGCCTCCGCCGACTGCGTCTGGGACACCAAGCTTCCCGCCAACTACCGGTACCTCACAGCCCTCGCCGCGGCGGCCGATGACGATAGTGACAGCGGCGGCTCGGTGGACTGCTCCTCTGTGGCCATCAAGAAGCAGAAGTACGCACGCCTGTGCAGGCCAACCCCCTTCGATGGGGGCACTAAGGTAGCTTATCTCATCTCAAAAGTATCATGTTAGAAACCGACTAGTACTCTGCTTTAAGCATGGGGATCAGTAATGTGTTTGAGTTCTTGTGATGAAATACAAAAGTTCTTTCTTGGAGGATAGGATCTAGAAGCTGGATTTGGTTTGTGAGCAACCAAGAATTTATCAGCTATGGTTGCTAATGTTATTACTATAACAATTTATATTGAGGATTGCTTGGTTACTTATGTGGGCTGGACTTTTAGTAGTCTCATAAGGATTCAGATTTATGGAAGTAGATGGAACAATAATTTTCCTTTCAAGTGTCAGTGTGTATTGGTCTCTGTTTTTCTTCTTTGTTTGTGTTTGCTGTCTTGGATGATGGTTATCTAGGCTTTCTGGTACTTATGCTGCACCTTATGACTAAAAGCATCTATGTAGGAATTTTGGATCCAGAAGAGCAAGGGTGGTCTTTGCATGTCCATCTCCTCAAAGGCTTTGGCGATCACCGGTATAGATGATCGGCGGTATTGGAGCCACCTCACCACAGAAGAATCAAGGTACTCCCGTCTTGCTATATTTTGGGTGAAAAGTTGCTCCTAGGGAAGTTAAGATGGTATTCCATTGAAACTTTTATTGTGGACATCTGCTCAAAATTTTGTTATTATTATTCATTTATTCTAGATTGTGCAACCGTGTAGCGAATTTGGGCATGGCAGGACGGAAAGATACGTGGAATATCATTATCATGTCATAATTTTCTAAAATGCCCTATTGTATGGAGGTGGAGCCTTGGCATATCCATGCTTGTTGGTGTGTCCCATTGAATAATAGGCGTTGTTTGCCCTCTGTTGAGAATGAACTTATGTGCAATACGTACATACTTCCTCCGTCCCAAAATAACTGTCTCAACTTTGTACTAACTTCAGTACAAGTACTAAAGTTGAGACACTTATTTTGATATGGAGGGAGTATTTCCTGGCACACCTACCCGACAAGGCCATATTCCTCATTTATAATGATGTTTTGACTTTCAACTCTTTCACATAACCATAAGGAGCATTAGAGAGGGCAGTAGCTGTGATAAAAACAGCGAATGTTGACTTGAGAATGCGATTGGCATGTCTTGGTGGTTGATTAAAGTGCCAGGGTTTTGGTAGTTCATAGATGGGAATTGGAGATCATTAGTTTCTTCAGGCTGTCCACTCTAAGAGACGCTACAAAGCTCGTAGTCGTAAACAGGAGCTCATGTCTGCGATAAAGGTCTATTTTGGTTTATCTGTTTTGCTAGTGTATGCCTCCTTTGGTCTTGTGAGATAGTCATATAGAAAATCTTGGAGCCAATCATCATGTTGCATACTGCCAAAACTAACACTGTAGTCTGGTGGTAAATCATCTAGGTGCATCATTGTTTCTACTCTGATTGTTGATTTATTTCTGATGAAAATTGTACAGCTAAACTCAAGTTATGATGTGATTTGATTTATGGGTTGAATCCTTGTATGCCTCTCAAAGTTGACCTCCCCCCTCCCCTCTTACCCCTGTCTATGACATTTGGGCATATAAGTGATATTGTTTTGCAATGGCATATTTTATTTCGCCCTTGAGTATTTTTTTTTAATCTTTGATTCTTTGTCCTGCTCAAGCATGTAGTTGCCTCATTGCGGTATTGATTGATCTAGCACCAAACTTTAAAATAGCTCTTGACCTTTGTAGTTTTACACATCTGATCCTCTTTTCCGATGTCCTTTTCTGGTATGGTCATCGTTACAGTCACCAGATAAGTGATATCTAAACTGCTATCTTTTTCTTTTACAGATTCCATAGTGTTGCCTACCTTCAGCAAATATGGTGGCTAGAGGTGGCTGGGGAGATTGATTTCTGCTTCCCTGCTGGTTCATACAGCCTTCTCTTCCGGCTCCACTTGGGCCGGCCGCACAAGCGCATGGGCCGACGGGTCTATGACTCTGACCTCATCCATGGGTGGGACATTAAACCGACACGGTTCCAGCTCTCAACTTCAGATGGCCAGCACACAATATCTGACTATCATCTAGATGGACCAGGACACTGGATCCTTTACCATGTCGGTGATTTTATCATATCGAGTTCGGCTGAATTGACCAAGATCAAATTCTCTATGATGCAGATTGATTGCACACATACAAAAGGTGGCCTATGTGTTGATTCTGTTTTCATTTATCCCAAGGATCATCAGCCCGAGGAGTGCATACGCAAGTAAATTTGCAAACCTGTTGTATCTCTCCGAGTGGCGATTGATCGGCGGTGCCTAGCCTCTTTTCCTAGCTATTCTTATCCAAAGCCCGATGTTAATATTCCTTTTTTCTTCCTTGATAGTTTCGCATGAACCTGGAGTCATGTTCTGCATTCTTTGTAGTGGTAGTTAAATAAGCTGGGGTCAGGAGGATTTAGATGTAGGTGGTGATGTATGATTAGAGTGGTAGGTGTCCATCTGTATAAAAAGCAGTTTCATTTGTTCGTCATTGTTGTAGGTAAATAAAGTTTTCCTTCACAGATCCGTTTGATGGACTCCTACTATACAAATAACAAAAATGTTATAAAAAGCCTGAACTTTACATAGCAATCAAGTACACAAGTTGTCTTTCAATTTGTATTGACATGCTTGCCTTTCTAGACCGGGTGCAACAACAACTTTTGCTTTCTGCGGGTGCGTTTAGAACGCGATACGCGGGAGTCTCTGAACGCACCAGAAATAACCTTTTGATAGTTGCTCTTGGAGTGGCCCATCAGACTCCAATGTCAGGAATATCTCGCTTAGCGCGAACATGTGTCGTCTGAACCTTTTTTTCCTTCGTAAATTACTAGGCTGGCTCGCGTTGTATCTTTTTTTTTCATTCGCTATCTCAATCGAGAGACGAGGTGAATGATTCGCTCGGGTGTTTTTTTTCTTTTTATTTACTTCGTAGGACTGGTTCGGTTTTTTAGATTTCTATTGTGGATTTCTTTTGTTTTGATTTCACTTTTTTCTCTTCTGGTTTCTTTGTAACTTCGCCAGTTTTGTTTTGGTTTTTTTTGTTTTTCCTAGATTGTCACTCGTTTTCTTCATTTTTTAGTTTATTTATTTTTTATTTGATTATTTTCGTTTTTCTTGTGTTTTTCCATTCCAATTAACACATGATGAACATAGGTATACACGTTTACCATTTTTTAAATATAATGATCAACATTTTTTCATATATATTTAACAGTTTTAATACATGATAATTTTTGTCATATACATTGTATTTTTATAGATTTTTTGTATACGTGACAAATGTACTTTCTATATATATATATAACATTTTTCAAATACTTGATTAACATTTTCTAAATATGTGGTCACCTTTTTCCATATACGTTGTATATATTTTAAAAAAATCATATGCTCCCTCCGTTTCTTTTTACTCCGCATATAAGGTTTGGTCAAAGTCAATCTTCATAAACTTTGACCAAATTTATATTAAAAGTATCAATATTTACAATATCTAAGTTATATAATATGAAAACTAATTTCATGATAAATCTAATAATAATTGTTTCATATTGTGGATGTTGATAAATTTTTCTATATAATTGGTCAAACTTTATAAAGATTGACTTTGACCAAACTTTATATGCGAAGTAAAAAGAAACGGAGGGAGTACATGCTAAATATTTTTCTATACTAATATTAAATTATATAAATAATTTTGTAAAATAATTTATTTAATTTATGTATGTAAATATTGAGAAGTATAAACAATAGTGGTATGTGGTATGTGGCCTTCGGTGTGTTGGGCCAGCCTAATCTTGCACTACCCCGCTCAAGCAAGGCTTTCCTAGATTTTGCTTTAAGCGAATTTTAAGTGCGCTCAACTACAATTTCCCACACGTGATCAAGCCAAGAATATGGTTCCACCTATGGTAATGGCTATGGTTGTACCTGTGACTACATGAAAAATATGGCTTCACCTATGGTAGTGGTTGTGGCTATACCTATGACTACGTCCGTGGTTGTGGCTATGGTTGTGGTTGCGGCTATGCGCCAGAAGTCGTCATAGGTCGACCGTGAGGGATTAAAAAGAAACCTCGAAACACACCAGAACACGAAAGTTGACACATTTGGAGCGCGTGCGGATAACCTTCGTCAGGAGTACCCATCAATTAGTGATTAGGCAACAATTGTGCACTACAACGGTGGCTTTGAGCCGATCCATTGCGTTTTACATGTGCCCTATTCTATCAATTGTTCTATTTTAAGTAAAACTCAAATTCAGAAAAAGTACACTTGGTATTTTTAAAGGCACTTGTCTATTTCGGAAATGCTAACAAATACATTTTTTCTAAAATTGAAACATTTCAAGATTTATAAAAAAATATGAAATAATTAAAGATCATGAATTTGATAAAAAAGTATTTATGAGTCAAAAAATTCAGAAACTAAGGAAAATGTCCATAGACTAAAACTTATTACTGAATTTAAGAAAAAAATCAAACTAAAAAAATGCTTGTGATTTAAAAAATCAAGTATTTAAAATATGTATGTGATTTCGAAAAAAAATTGTGTGAAAATATATGTTTATAACTCAAATTATATCCACAAATTTGAATTATTTCTGATTATTTTAAAATGTTAGTTGAAATCAAAAAAATGTTCCAATTTAAAAGGTGTTTACAAGTTTCAAAATATCTTTTAAAAATTCAAATTAGATCTGAATTAAAAAACCTCAAATTTCATAAATATCCACAAATTTAAAAATAAACATAAATGAAAATAGAAAGGAAAAAGGTAACAAAAAGGTGAAAAAAGGAGAAAACCATGTAAATCAAAAAATTTCAGGAAGGTAACAGTTGTAGAACATAGGATTAAAATGACCCGACACATCTAAAGTTGGATCGACCCCTTCAAAAAAAATATCAAAAGATGGATTGTGTATGTTATGTTTTTGCATATATGTGTCTACGATGGGTCGACCCATCTAAATGTGAAAAACCTTTTTTTTTGCTTAGAGAGGCACATGTTTACTTCTGTTAGCCTCTCAAAGATTAAAAAGTTACTCCCTTCGTAAATAAATATAGGAGTGTAGATTACTATATTTCTCTATAAAGGGAATACTATT
The DNA here is from genome assembly GCA_950022295.1 of Bromus sterilis. Classification (NCBI taxonomy): domain Eukaryota; kingdom Viridiplantae; phylum Streptophyta; class Magnoliopsida; order Poales; family Poaceae; genus Bromus; species Bromus sterilis. The sequence goes on from OX465596.1 coordinate 17,951,723, forward strand.
TTTTGCTTTTATTAGAGGCAAATACTTACTTATTGTGTAGGTACATATTTGCTTCGACGAGAGGCACAAAAAATAATGTATATTTTTTCTTCCATCATTGGTAACAAATTGCCTTTCGTCGAGGCACAACTTTGCTTTCGCGAGAGGAACGTTTCTGCCTCTCGAAAAAGGTATATTTTTTTTTTGTTTCTAGGGGAGGCATGATTTACTTCTTGTGAAAGAATAAGTTTGATTTTTTGAGAAACATAATTATACTATTCGAAAAAAACATCAAACAAGTTTTCAGCCACGGGTTTTTCTCTACGGGGTTTTCCATGTTTTTCGTGAAGAACAAAGTTCTTCATAATCTATTAAAATAGAATCTAGTTTCGAAGATCTCAACAGAAGAAATTCAATGAGAAAAATGATTCATAATCTGAATGGGTGGTTAATTTTTTTATAAAATATATATTAAAAGCTCTTCATTACAAAGAAAATAAGGCGCATACAATGGGCAATTTGTCAGGCACTAAAAATATTGAAATGACCTTTGCCCGTACAGAGTGCTTATGCCGCCCTGGATTGCGTTGGCGTTCATGCGGATCGATAGATGGGCTACAACCGATTAGCGTTTACCGTGCCTGGTTTGCTCACTAGTTTCACTCAGCCTAGGCTCATTAGCTTGTTGCTTTTCGGAACAAATCAACTATCATCCCTTTAAAGATTAAAGAAGTTTGAATATTTATATAGAGTTTATGAATTTAAGAAAATCCAAAATTTCAATGAATGTTTATTATTTTTATAATATTATGAATTTAAATAACTAATTGTAAAAAAAAATATTCATGAAATACACAAAATATTCATGACTTTGAAAAACTATTAATAGTTTCAAAAACTTTTGTGAAATACACGCAACTTCAGATTATGTTCCTTGATTTGAAATAATGTTAAAAAATTATGAAATGTTCATGAATAAAAAAATCTTCCCATATTTTAAAATCATCACAAATTTAAAAAACTCAAGAAAATTCAATTAAAAATAATAAATTTTAAAAAGTGCTTAAAGATTCAGGAAAAACTCATACCAACAACAACCACAATAAACCTTTGAGCCTCAAACGAGTTATTGTAGGTTAAGATTATAATATATAAGACGTTGAAATCAAATCATTGATCCGATATGTGGATTGCCAAATTTCACGGATCCCTGTCTATGGTTAAATTCTGGTGTTATTCTACTCCATCATATCTCTCTTTATATAGTCCTTTCATGTCAGGTTTCGTCTATCCGATCTCTATTAATATTATCAACACACATTAACCGTCCATTATGCACTGACGCTTTTATACGTGTGTGATGTATATGCCTAAATTATCTTAAAAGGTGTTGAACGAGCTTTTCTTCAATCGGTGCCACCACCATTCTATCACTTGTATCATCATTTGGAAGCCGGTCATTTTTTGTGCGACCTCATATCTTTCATACTCATCTCTGCTACACCTAACTATTGAACATGGCATCTTTAATTGACCAACATTTGATGTCATACAACATCCCAAGTTGAATCGCCCTCGTATAGAACACTAGAAAAAATCATGAATTAAAAAAAAGTTCAACATACTAAAAAAACATGATTTCATTTTTTTAATAAATTGAAGAAGTTTTTGAGGAATGTTTAGAAAAATTAAAACAGAAAAATAAAAATAATAATAAACGAACAAAAATCAAAGGAAAACGAAGACAATCAAAAGAAAGCGGATTTTGAAAGCATCCTACCTAAAACACACAGGTGCAAAAAGAAAAGCCTAATTGAGCCGGCCCATCTAACAACAACGTCGTAACTGGTGTGCGAAGAAAATGCACTCAAAAATAAAATGCACTCAAAAGAAAATGTCTGAAAAAATTAAAGTGTCTAAAAAAAACTAGGGAATTCCACAGATTGGCCCCTAAATATTGTTCCTGCAGATTTGGGTTGGATTTCAGCTAGGCTAAATATTATTGCATGGCATACTATATTTCTTGTTTGGAAGTTTGTTCTCGGGTAATATTTGGCATCTGACATCAAACACAACTTCTTTTATGGCATCCCCCCCTATGGATTTCTTTTATCTGAGGACCTCTCTATGGCATATGTATATATTTATTTCAAAACTAACGGTTATTTATTTGACAAAGCAATGCTTGAGGTGGTAGATTATGCTTGTGGTGTATAACAAAATGGACCACTTTTTTTTCACTTTGCACATATTTTGAGGGTTTTACTTTGCACGTATTAAGTACTTCCAGCAGCATATAGTTTGTCAGCAGCGTGAAATGCACACCGGATTTGCTGTCACGATTTGGTCTATATTGACTTTATTTGTACTCCGTATAATACACCATGTAGCAAAGTCAGACTCTAAAGAATTCAAAAGTGGATTCAGCGAGCTGAGTTTATTTTTTAATCTGTTGTATAAATTAGCAATAATAGTAAGAAGCAAATGGTCAAATCAACTCTAAGAATAAGAAAATGGGTTGGGCAGACATGGCTATTATTTTCTTTAAAACATCGTCCCCATTACCCAGCCGTCTTCTCCATCGTCGAGCACCCGTGTCGCCTAACATGTAGCAGCCGCCACCATCGAAGTGTCACGACGTGAGGATCCTATCGTGGGGGGAAGTGGGCGGTGAAGATCAGTAACTCGAACGGCTGCGCGTGTGTAGTTTGACACCGCAAGGAGGCGATACATGCTTACGACATCATCGTGCTCTGTTTCTTCAAGAGCCACGCGAAGCTTAATCTCGATGACACCATGACTGTTATTGTGCCTTCCGGGATGAGGAGAAGGAACATTGCTTGACCGAGTTGGATCTTGAGGCCAAGCGCGTCGATGCCGCGTTCCTGATTGCGCACCTTGAGGACTACATATCCCCGTCGAGAACCGCACATTCTTCGAATCCGTGGAGAATGAGTGCACGATCGAGTGCCAGGTGCTTGAGGCCGAGCTCGCAAACGATGAGAAGGAGAATGACGAGTCAATGAAGTAGTTTAATTTTTTGTTCGGAATGAATTTGTCCGCCAAAAATTGTGCTTGAAATTTTTTGAGAGGCGTCAACTAGATGAACAATAGTTTAATTCCCTAATGGGGGATTAAGTTGTTGGGGATCAGCTAGAGATGTTCTTAGGGAGGCACCTATTTTGATCAAATAATATAGCTTTAATTTCTGGTTCTTCAGTTGTATGTATCGATATTCCTGCAACAATACCTGTATCAGTAGGATTATCACCGTTTAGCTACTAGTAGCTTCTTCTGTGTTACCATATTTTTCCTAAGGAAAGCAGTTTATTCCCATTTGTGACTTGTCCTTCAATACATTCACCCCTACATCAAGATTGGAACTAACTGTGGAATTTATAAGAACAATCTTAACATAGGAATTTCCTTTCTGTTATAAAGTGTACTAATTTTATACGATTCTGCTCCCGCAGGTTTTGATAAAAAGATGGTAATAGGAAATGTGAATGTTGTGAGCTTAATCAATCAAAGTGAGCTGCTTTTCTTCAGAAAAGGAGATCCTTTACCGAACTAGTTGTACTTTGGATATGTTCCATTATTCGGCAAGTGCAGCGTGCCACTTCCGCTCTGAACACTGTGAGTGTTGTTCTATGGACAGATAACTAGATAAGCACTTTACCTTTGTCCATCCTGATACAGTTCCTTCCCTCCAAACAGATTCTTCAGGGACGGTTGACACTTGACAGTAGCACATATCAAGTACCACATAGTACACCACAATAGCAATGTATGCACCAACAAGAGCACTCACTCACAAAGATGTATGTTATCTTCTATAGGCCAGAGAACTCATCCACTCACCACAACCAACAGAACTTCCACCGGCTGGGAATCGGTGCAAGTTCCAATCATTTCGAAACCTGTACTGATAAACTGTTGACAAGCATAATCAACAGTCAACACACCCACCTCCTATCATCTATCTTCACTTCATGGGCGCTCCTTTCCCCTTGCTTTATTATCGTCTTCCGAGATTCTGATTCCGCACTTGCTGCTCTCTCTCAGTTCTGTCCTAGGATGCATGAAGTCCTTAGATAATGTGATCCCTCCAAATGATGTGGGTTTACTAAGCTTATCCCAGCCGATTGATATGCTAAACAAACCAATCTAAACTAATACCCTCACTACAAAAAGCTTATCCATGCCCATACATTACAAACTCAATTCAGGGCTATACCCGATACTAGTACATGGTAGCTATATTGAAACCTTATCTTTGCGGGCTATCTGTCTAACTTTCTGTATTTTCGGTCGCCGGGCTTGACGTTCCCCAGCCAGGAGAACGTGCTCCTTGAACATGGACGAGGAATCGGGGAGAAGAAAACCCTATCTCCCCGCCTCTTCTCCCGTGCTGCACCCGTCGACGGTTGACGATCGAGGCGTGGCTCATGCATGCAGTTCATCCAACCCGGATTCAAACCTTAAGTTATGGCCCTAATTAAATACAGTGCTACCACGAGGTAGAGTAGCAACTGCAGCCTGATTTCGACATGCAAGAACGGAAAATTAAACCCGGTATGAAGAATCAGATCACAAGGAGAGCGAGAGTAGATGACCGAGACTGGAGAAGAGGAAGATTTTAGGTCGAAGCAGATAGCAGCATGACATGGTACGGTCAGCCTTGTGCGCGCGCGGACTGGGTCATCATGGGAATCACCTGGCTCGCATTAGGGTTTCACTCAGGTTTTTGTCTCGTTTTCGGGAAAGTTCGGTCGAAACCGGCCGGAAAGGAGCCGTGCCGACGGCGCTGAATGTTTCCTCGGAAGCAACCAATTTACCGGTCCAGCTCGGGCGCGGCGAGTACGACCGCCGCCGCGTCGTCGGCGGCCGGCCCGGCCGTCTAATGACCGCCTAGCTAGCCCACCAACCGCTCGCCGTCACGACCTCCTTTTCCACCGGTGCGACGCGGCCGGAACCACAGCCACAACTGGCGGGCAGCGACGCATGGGACGGACGGATGGGTCCTGGATTCGGCGGATTGCCCCGTGCTCCCCGCCACCGGACAGACACGGTCGTCCTCGCCGAAAATCACGAGCGCCTCGCCGTACGCCGGTGCAGAAAAGGCGAAACCAGCTCACGGGTCACGCTCAGCCGCTGCTGTCCGCTCCGCCCGCACCCGCCGAGCTAATCTAGCTAGCTCTAGCCCCATAGATATGCATGGCTCGACGTGCGCGCTTTCTCTTTCACCCTTTGCCGCTGTTCAAAGCGCGGCGGTGGTGCCGGCGAGATAGACACGTTACCGGAGCTCCTTTTCGCGGGCTTGCCGTGGCGATATTGACCACACCAAACCACACACACAGTTCCCATCTTCGCACGGAAATGTCGTGCGTGCCGATGCTCCGTCGTGGTCTCCGGATGCGTCCCGGAAGCTGAAACTGGTCGCCGGAAGCGACGGATCCTACTGGCCGGCCACGAAGGGCCCCGGAGGACGAAGGTCTCGTCACTCCACGTCCACGAGGAAGTTGTTTCTTCAAGTGTTCTCCCGTTGAAAACAGGTCACCATGCAGCACCTGCGGCGTGCGACGATTAGCTAATATTCACCTCACCTGCTGCCGCCTGCCGCCGCCGGCCGGCCGTGCTCCGGACGAGATGCATGCATGCATGGTCAGCTGCGACCGATGATCGGCGTCGCTACCAGTCGGTGGATATCGGCCGGTCGGTCGCCGGTCAGGCTGCCGTACTTGCACCGCTGACTCGAATTTTTCTATTATCATCGAAGCCACACAACGGAAGCACGAGCGAAACAGTTGAATTCCGCAACGGAAGGACGTGGCCTGACGACAGGAGATAGAGATCGTACGTACGTGCCGACGTGGTGCATGCCGTGCCATCATCATGCAAGTAAAGTAAAATATACTTTGCCTTGGATGAATCTAACACTCGTCATGCAGCTGTTAACAACGTCGTCGAGTACGCATACAGCTATATGACGATAGTAACGTACGGGCGAGGCAGGTATTTTTGTACGTAGTAGTATTAATTTGTTTGTATTCATTCCCTTGATGTGATCCGGAGGAGACGTCGACCTGATCGATTGGCGGCATCGCTGAGGATATGCATCGATCGACGCCGCAACTCGAAGGGGGCGGTGAACTAGAAGCAAAAGACTAGTTTCGTTAAGAGAGGTAAACACCAAGTGTGAAACGCAGCGATTCGTCTGTGTCCTCACTATATATTACAATATTATCTTGAGAGAAGGTTGATGATAAGCTGGCCTAAGACGTGATAGAGGACATATGCAACGCATGGGAGGAATGGAAAGAACGGCGACATTGTCTAATAAAAGTAAATGAAATCACTTACATACCGATGCATGCATAAAATATCAAGAAATCTTCCACTGGTTTCTCTAGTTTTCCGTACCAGCTTTGACAGCAAGGAAGGATGGAGAGGGGGGTCACGGATCAGTTTTGAAGTGGAGCCTAGGTTTTCTTTCATGATATTAGTTTTCTGTGTTCATAAGTAACGGGTCTAGAAGGGATTACGCTGAAACATACGAGAACCCATTTGTGGTAGGATAGTTAAGAGGATTATGGTATCTTCAATCCATTAAGGATCAAACCTTAGATTTGCCATTTTGGTGTTTGATATGTCTAGAACTCGGTTGACAAACTTAACGAAGTTTCAGTTGAGTGATGTCAGCGTAGTTTTGGTGCTACGATCGGCCCGACCAGATGCTGCAAACGGCGATGGAAAATGTTGCGAAAGTACTACAAACAACGACAACATATGCTACAACCACTCTGATTAAAATGCTACAACCATCAATAACGGATGTTGCGACCGATAAGATGACATGCTACAATCAACGAGGGACGACTTGCTACAACCAGCAAGACAGATGATGCAACAGGTATAAAGACATGTTGAAAACCATGGGACAAAATGCTGCAAGGTGGACTGAGACTTGGTTAAATCTCAATCGATTGAGTTTTAGCAAGCCCGTTTCATTAAAGGTGAATATTCTTTCGGTAGAAGGAGGCATTCCTGTTAACAATGAGGCGCCTATAGTGACTTCATATATGTGCGGTGAAGTAATTCATTATTTCATATATGCTCGTCTAGGGATTCATTTGACTGTTTATTATTTCATATATGCAATTAGGATTTTCTTCGAATCTAACATAATTCTTAAATACAATATAAACATAATCATGAATGTAAAACTATATTAACAACAATAATTTTATTATTACTTCTAGAGCATATTAATAGCATAGTTCATCAATGTTGTTTCAACATATGATAAATATAATCGAGGTCCACAGGAAAATGACCGCAAAAGCAGTGTTGTTACACAAGAGGATCTAAACATAGATCTTCTCTCCATCCTTGCGTGCACTACCCCATCACAGATATTTTTAACTTAGGTCTCCTATAGCAGTTCCTTCAATTTGACCTAGATCAAGTAGGCTTGAAAACAAATGTACCGATGCACGGATAAAGTATTGAGCCTATAGGCTGGCGAACAGTACAAATTGTGAAGAGTAATCAACTCCTACCCCCAATTGGATGTACTCATCATGATTCATGCATACATTGAGGGCACGGAAGAGCCATGATTCCCCTACATTTCTATTTGTAGGAGACACCTCTCGAGCTTGGCCAAGAACCAGGGGACATGACCTTGGAGAAACGGCATCCAGCCGGCCGGGAACAATCGATCATTGACAGCATTCTCTCAGATGCCAAGCTGCCAATTGGACGACGGGCTAAACAGATTACAGATTAGTCGTCCTTCTGATCCACGGGGGCTAAGCTAAACTGTTGGCTACTAACCACGAGAGAGGATTCCTTCCACGCCAGCGGCATCACTGTGTGATTGGGCGCAAGTACAACATACACCAATTTCCTAGTGCACGCTCATATCTTAACATGTTACTAACGGGAGCTGCGTATTTTATTTACTATAAGTATATAATATAAATATTCCGCCTATACATAGCCGAGCTAATAAGGCCGTGACCTTTGGGGCCTCGAAACAGTACCCCATCTTCTCGGTGCTCCAAGGATCGGAGATAATGGGCGGGCGAGTCCTTTTTAATGTGGCCGTGCCGGTGCCGGTGCCGGTGCCGGTGCCGGCGAATGCCGATGCCAAATGCCGTCCGTGGCACGCACGAGCTTAAGCTGAACCGATCGATCTAACCGCAGGTATCTTTGCACGCTTCCGGCCGGCGGCGGGCAGGTGTGCGGAGGTGGATCCACGTGGACCCGGTGCGTCGCTACTCGCCGTGCGCGCGCGGCGGCCGCCCTGTCCTCCGCGGGGCGCTTGCTCCGACGCGCCGGCCACTGGCCTGGCCGGCCTTGGAACCTAATGACGGGAGCACTGGTTTTCAATCTAGTTTTGTGTCGTCGTTGTTGGGGAGATGCTCGTTTTCAATTTTGAAGTCTGCAGTACGGATGGGTTTATAAAAGTGGTTGACATCTGAGTCCGTGAATCAGAAGAGCTTTTGTCCGATGACATATAAATGTTTCTTGTAATAAACTAGAAAAAGAGGTGGTCCAAGTTCCCAGATTAAGAGCGATAGACTACAAGATTTTACGTACTAGCCAGAATGGATAAAATACACACGAGTTGTAGTACTTTTGTAACTTGTAGCTACAAATAACATACAAAAAACATCTAGATCTCAGCACGCATAGACTAATGCCACCGTGCATTACAGATCGGGACGTACGTCTAAAACAATATTCATTTAAGAATTATGAGATTCCCACAATAGCATTTCCCCAGTTTTCCTTTGTATAGTGTTTAATAGGTACTCCCTCCGTTTCAAATTAGACGACTTCCATTTATCACATATGTACCTAGACATGTAAGATGAAAGCCATCTAATTTGGAACGGAGGAAATATATTTCAGGCTCCCGTTGTCAGAGCAACAATATATGTTTTTGTTGAATCAATCTGATGCAGCACCACACGAAATACAGCTCCAAGTTGCGCACACATACGTGTTGATGTCATATATTACTTATTGATCCAACACGTGAGGGGGAGAGGTAGATGAGATTCATCTCGGCAGCATGACGGCGTGGTAGCAGAAGTATGGTGAAACTTCAGCAGAGCTTCTGTAAGCACTACGGAGAGAGAGAGAGAGAGAGAGAGAGAGAGAGAGATGGCGGCTAGGTTTTTTTTCGTAGTTGCGCCCTGCCCTCATCTCTTTTCTATAGATGGCCGTGGGGGCTGCCCCCCCCCCCCCCCCCCCCGCGCGTCCCCGTCCAAGCCAATAGGGGTGCACGACCGAGGGCTTCCCCCTTTCCCCTAAATTGTGATCTTCCCTTTTAGGGATTCAATCTTATCCCTCTGAATTTGATCTTTTCCCTTTGGGGGGAAAGTGCGCATGGACCAGGGTTGGTGTGGCACCTTGACGCTGCACCGAGGTCCATTTGGGTCCCACCATGCAGGTGGGCCCACTCCGTACCCTTGTACAACCTTCCCGGTGCGATACCAGAAAATCATGAACTTTTTCGAAATCCCAAAATCGACTTTTCTTATTCAAAATTTATCTGAGACTCTGAATCAAAATTCGATAACACCATATGCTATTATCTCATCCAACCCTAGCGACATCGAATGTTAAGTGTGTGACCCTACGGGTTTGAGAACATGTAGACGTGATCGAGACACTTATTTTATCAATAACCAATAGCAGGACCATGGATGCCAATAATAGTACACATATATCATACAAAGATCTTTCATTGGTTGAAGCACGATGTGAACGATTCGACCAATCCCGTATTCAATTCCCAATGTCTTTGCGCTTACCAGAGATTCGATCATCGGTATCATCATACCTAGTTCAATCTCGTTGCTGGCAAGTTCTCTTTACCCATTTCGTAAAATAATATCCCTGTGACTAAACACATTAATCACATGCTTGCAAGCTACTTAGGATGTAGTGTTACCGAGAGGGCACAAAGATATCTCTCTGTCACATGGAGTGATAAATCTCAGTTTTGGTACACACAACCCAACAAGTACCTTTTGACATACCTAAAGATCACCCATTTACAAAATCACGATTGATACCCACAAAGTATTCTGACAATCACTACTCTCGGGGCATCATTGTGTTTCTTCTCTCTACGTGAGAGTTTCAGGTGAAATCCTTGTCCATTTCAAAATCGATGGAGATGATGCTATCATCGTAGTTTAATGTCTCGTGTATGACGTTGTAAAGGTTTTTTGCTACTTTGTATCATTCCACCGAGACAAATATAAGTTTTCTTATAAAATCATAGCAGGAGGAAATGTCAGAGTGGTCGTGGAATCAAATCATACTTTTCTTAACGGAAGAGGTTCAAAACAAACCTTGAAGTTATCGATAAAAGCTAAATTAAACTTTCAACTTGAAATTCCTAAAATCAGCACACCAAACTATTCTATCCCAGCCTATTTTGAACGTTAGGGCGTTTTGCAGGTATTTGCTGACCTGGCAAGTCAAATCCTAGCATAGTCGACCGGTTTCTTGGACATTAGAACGAATCGGATTGGCCTATTACTCCAGTTGCTCACACGGTTTCTCTGCTTTGGTTTTTTTTGTCTTTTTTTTCCTCTTTGTTCTCTATTATCCTAATATAATAATTTTTTAAATATTTTGATAATGATAACAATTTTTTTGTAAACTTTTGTTGAAAAGATATAAAGTGTTCATATATGCAAACATATTTGAAACACTTGTTGATTTTTTTGAAATTTATGTTTTTAAAAATGTGAACAGTTTTTGAAATTGCGTACATTTAAAAATTCAAACATGATTTTGAAATTCCAAACAATTTATAAAAAGTAGGAAATATTTTTGAAATTGCATACATTTAAAAAAAAAGTATGTAAAATTTCAAAAACTTTAGACCTTACAAAATCTCTGGTGATTAAAAAAATGTTATTCTTATGTAGTGCCTTACAAGAAATGAAAAATAAATACTCCACGCTAGATGTGCCGGCGCAGCTAAAAATCCCGGAATTTGATCGCCACATCGACTATTCTGATTGGAAATGCCTCAGGGTTCAAAATAGATCGAGATCAACGAGTTTGGTGTGTTGATTTCCAAGATTACAATTCCTTGATTCAATTTATATTTTGTCTTTTAGTTCAGGGTTTTGTTTTGAACTACATTTATTTGCTTAAGGCTGGTCACAATAAAAGTAACTTAGATAGTAACATCATATATTTTAAGACATATCTTACATTCTTAAGATGTTGATCCCCGCTACTACCAATTCTTTCGACATGCACAAACTCTACCTCATCATGCATGCCACATCACCCCCCATTTGCATATTTTACTCAACATGAAACATGCCACATCACCCCCCATTAGCATATTTTTCTCAACAAGAAACATGCCACCTCATCATCCAACATGCATAAGAAAAACCTACCTCATTATCACCCTCCATTAGCATATTTTTTTCAACATGAAACATGTCACCTCATCATCCAACATGCATAAGAAAGACCTACCTCATTATGCCACTATGCATAATAAAAACCCACATGCAACATGCATGCATGGAAATTTTTATTCTATTATGATATATTAGATTCATATATTAGTTAAAAATTTATTGTTTCAAATATACATGTTTCATTTAACCAAACATTTTTACTGAGATATTTTGCAAAAATATTCCGCAACAACGTGCGGGGCATCATCTAGTTTGTCTAGTTAATAAGAAGGAAAGAGTTTATGAGCACGTGTTTGCAGCTGGCTACTAATTAGTAGCCCGCTTTTTTTCTATTTTCTTCAACTAAACAAAGATATTATATTTTAATGCTTACAGCCCTACATCATCTTGTTGTATTTGCTCTGATGGTTATGTTTAGAATAATAAAATAGGCTTTGCTCCAGAAATCACGTGCTATAACTGGATTCCTTTCGGCCAGCGTAAAGTAGAAGCGTGAGGGTCCATTCCTGGGTGGCCGACGGCTGCGATGCGCAAAGTGGCGGGTCCCCAACAGGATGGTCTAGCGACTTTAGACCCCGGTGGTTCGTGCGGTTTCCGGCTGGCCGGTGACCGGGTCCTCCCTCACGCGGCCGGCCTCCCTGGACCAGACATCGACCCCCGCCCCGGAGGAGCAAGCGAAAGGGAAGCAGGGAACGGATTCTTCCTCTTCTGTCTCAAAACTTCCTTCCTTTCTTCCTTCCTTCCAACAACAACAACAACACACACCTATGACTAGGAGTAGTAGATATTTTTCCATCTCTAACAATCAGCAGAATCTCATCAATCTTTACATGGCTACATTAGCAAATGTGAACAAAATTTTCACCCTGTCAGTCAGGCCCTAGCTCCTCCCCCACCAAAATATGGGAAATGGGGAGGAAATCCAAATGGTAAAAAAAAAAACAAGAGGAGGGATTAGATTACATCGCACGCACACGCGCTGTGTAGTGTAGCTATCAATACCGATCATCATCAGAGCGACCACTCTGCTGCTGCTGCTGCTGCTGCTGCTGCTCGACGTCCGCGTCGTCGATAAGCAGCAGCAGCCGCGACTTCTCGTCCCCGTCCGCCGCCGCCGCGCCGACTTTGTTGCCGCTCTCCTGGCCGGTGAGCTGCTTCGACCTCCTGGCCTCCGCCGCCCAGTCCGTCCGCCCGATGACCAGCAGCATGCGCACCATGCAGGTGGCCTGCGCCGCCAGCAGCCCGAACCACAGCCCCTTGAAGTCGTAGTGGAAGAAGAAGGCCAGCACCAGCGCCACCGGCGTCCCCACCAGGTAGAAGGACCGGAGGTTGATGCTCGCCGCGTCCTTTGGCCGCGCGCTGCCGCGCAGCACCCCGCACCCCGTCGTCTGCGGGCAGTTCCCCAGCTCGCACAGCCCCAGGATCGGCAGCACCGCCGCGGTCAGCGCGATGATCGCCGGGTCCGTCGTGAACATGCTCGCCCACACGTTCCGCACCAGGAACGCGAACGCCGACGCCAAGGCCCCGAACGCGAAGCCCAGCATGATCCCCGCCGTCGCCGCGCGGCTCGCCTGCTCCGGCTGCCCGGCGCCCAGCTCGTTGCTCACGCGGGTGGACACGCCGAAGCTCAGCGACGACGGGAAGATGTATATCAGCGACGTGGTCTGGATCAGGATGCCCATGGACGCCACCGTCGCCTGCGGGTTCAGGAGGAGCCCGCACAGCAGGATCATGATCTCGTACCACCACCACTCGAGGCACACGCTCACGCAGCTCGGCAGAGCCAGGCTGATGAGCTCGCCCCAGCCGCGGAAGCTCTCGGCGGACAGCGCGAAGCCGCCGGTGCGCTTGTGGACGCCTTTGAAGAAGATGTAAGCCAGAAGCAGGACGAGCAGGTTCAGGTTGGCCAGCACGGACGCCATTGCCACTCCCTTGATGCCGAGGCCGAGCACGGTGACCAGCACGTAGTTGATGGGCAGGTGGATGGCAATGGCGAGCGTGGCGCACACGGTGAGAGGCAGGTTTATGGACTGCATCCTGAGGTATATCCTCACGGGGTGGAGAAATGCCTGGAGGAGGAGGTCAGGCAGCGAGGCAAGAATGTAGGTCTCGGCGACGGCGGCGATGCCGGCGTCCTGCCCACACAGGAGGAGGAGAGGGCGCATGTGCATCCACAGGCCGCCGATAGGGACGGCGGCGGCGATGAGGAGGAGCACCGTCCGCTGCACGGTGACGCCAATGAGCGAGTAATTACCCGCGCCGAACGCCTGGCCGCATATGGGCTCCATGCCCATGGCGAGGCCGGAGAGGACGGAGTAGCCGGTGATGTTGGCGAAGCCGATGGCGAGGGAGCCGCCGGCGAGGGCGAGGCCGCCGAGGCGGCCGAGGAAGAGCATGGAAATCATGGAGCGGAGGTAGAGCAGCAGCCCGGTGAGGATCATCGGGAATGCGAGGCCGAGAATGGAGCGCGCCTCGTCGCGGGCCGCGGTGGCGGACACGGGCGGCATCATCGGGAGCGCGATGCCCAAAGAAACGGACCAGGCTTCCTTCACCGCCCTGGCAAACCGGCCGGGCGGCTTGCACGTGAGCACCGGCGCCGCCGCCTCATCACCGGAGACCGGGATGACGACCTCGCCCGGCTTGGCGAGCAAGGGGGCGACGATGACATGGTCGTCCGCTGCGCAGGACGTCATGGCCGGAGGAAACAGAGGAGCGCTCTGCTCTGGTCGCCGCCCGCTCGTGCGGTTTCGTAAGCACGCGGAGCTTTTACGGCGTCGGGGGCGGTAACTCCCGGGCAGTAATTTGATTTGGAGGGAGGGGGGGAGAAGCGTTTCTGGGGCGCTTGTCTCCTGGACGGAGGCGGGGAGGGTTTGGTTGGTGGAGCTCTGCGCCGCGCGGGGAAATGGGAAGCTCAGCGGTGCCGTTTATATAGGCGCGAGAGGGAGATGAAGGCTCGGCGGTGTCGTTGACACTTCACGGGGTAGTTTTGGTTTTGTCCTTGTTGTTATTGCTGTGTCCATCAGCTCCAAGCCGCCCGTGTTAATTATCTTGCTTTTCTTCTTCACTGGATACTTACACCTGCTACTAGTTTACAGGCTCCGAAGTGTACTCCTTTCGTTTCTTTTTACTCTGCGTATTAAATTTTAAAAATATCTACAATATCAAATAAATGTAATATAAAAATATATATTACGATGAATCTGATGATATTGGATTTTTCTATGATGTTCATATTTCTTCGTATAAACTTGGTCAAATTTAAAAAGTTTAATTTGAGATATTTCTAATACGCGGGGTAAAAAAATGTTGGAGTACTTGTACTTGTACTAAACTTTCTCCCTCCTCTTTATGTTGGCTGTTCTGGCTCAACAAGTTACCTTTTCGTGTTTTTTTTGTTGCTTCAGTAACATACCTTTATTTTTTGCGAATAATTCAGTTACATACCTTAGCCTTAACTACTTCAGTAACAGTAACTTGCGTTGTTAGCAAGACTAGACTCACTGGTCCAAGGCAATAAATCATGCTAGTTGACAGGACTATTAATTCCATTAAACCTTGTCGTTGTCGGTTAACCAAATTTTAAAGAGCATTGGACAGGATTCTTGATCGGATGCATTCTGGGCATCGTCCATGAGAAAGGAAAATCCAATACAAAGACATGGCGTATTAACTTTTTTTTTGATAAAGCATATGAACAAAGCTGGGATCACAGGCATGGGCCGTGGAGAAGTGCTATGCATGAGAGAATCAATGTAGTAGGCCGGCACGATATTTTGGTGGTTCATTTTCTTTATGTTTTGGAACCACATTCTTTATACTGGAAATTTTAAGAAACTAGTTCTTTCCAATTACAAAACTACCAGGAATATGTCGTACCAAGAGATGTGTTGATCGCAAGGAGGTATCATTGGGACGCTGTGTATCTTAGTTTACTAGAATAGAGAGGACAACGTGTTCAAGTGTGCTTTGAGGCCGTATACTTTTGAGTCTTTTTCTTAGGGGCTACATTGAGCTGATTTTTTCTTATCCAAAATGGAAGATATTCGTAACCTCTGCATCGAACGATGCACACAGTCATAATACATTGAACTGATAGATGGCCATGTCGTTAGAGGCATCTAACTTGGCTCTTTGGAACCTTACGGTCAACTCATACTGTATCAAGGGTTTATTTTATGAGTTGACAACGACAATTGCAGGCTCAAGATGACAAAACTAAAAAAAAACAAAGTCTACTGCAGGCTGGTGCATTAAATTAAAAGTCAACTAGATCATGTTGATTCAACATATTTTCTAAGGAAAGTCTCCGAATAGGCGGCACCACAACGTATCATCTCTCGTTGGCCTGCAGCTAATAGACGGCCGGGGAACTAAAATATGGTAATGCGTCGTTCAATTAACAAAAACAATGCCGTCTTCGTTTTAATTAATATATACCCCCCTCATCTGTTGGTCTGTCATCTTGTACTTTTCTAGTCACAAATACAGCTTTAACACTGCTAGAAGATATTCTAAATAATTTGTTTGGAAACAGGAAAGTACAGTTTTGCTATGGCTTATGGGCCAGTTGAGAGTTTGATGCCGCTTGGACCAATGCCTGAATTTCGATGAGAGACAGAGTGTGCTTTTTTTTTCTGAATGTGAGACACAGCGTACTTGAATATAGTTCACATGCTAACGTCTAGTACGAACAATTTCGTATGCTCACGATGTTCAGATGAAAGAGAGACACAGCGTACTTGAATATAGGGTACATGCTAACGTCTAGTACGAACAATTTACTATGTAGAAGATGGTCTGATCTTGATGAATAATTAATAGAATGATCGCATACATGATTCAGATGTAGAGATCGGGGATTATCCTTTTAAAAAAATTATAAGATGTTTAGATCGGTGGGTAAGACTATCCATAATCACACCTCCTAGATTGAGGTCTATATACGTTCATGGAAACGATCGGGGGCATCACTTGGTCACCTTTATACCTTAGCCAGTGCCATCATGGTCATCAGATTCACATCCGTATTTCATACTATTACATGCGACATACCGTTTTATCTTACATACATAGCTAAAAACCTACTCGTTTTCGAATATGTCAATGATCTTTTTATCGGAGCCGTCCTCCTTGGGCCCATTGTCGGTCAGACTAAACTTCGGCATCGCCTTCCTCATCCTCCTCGTTTACAAAGAGTTGCTCGTGCTTCACATCCCTCAGCTGCATAAAGTAGTGGTTCACCGACTCATCCAGCTCGAGCTGGATGGGATAGGGAATGACATTCATCTCCGCATGTCACCTCCACTTGGGTGAGCTCGAATGTTGCCAACGCGTTAGGCATGCCGAATCCGGTTGCTCCGACATCGGATGTGCCTCACCCTCCTCCTTCTCCCCTCTTTCTTTGATGCCTCCACCTGCTACGGCCCCCATCCTCCAGCTGCCTCGACGGTGCCTCCTCTTCCTTTGAAGAGTTTTCAGAGGCATGGTGATCGCTATTCGAGTGGCCAGCCGTTCTTGCAAGACGAACATCTTCGCCTCGATCTCCCTTTGGCACTTCGGGTTAGCATTTTATACGTAATTTTACAGTGAACCATGTCTATCGGTGAACGACGAGGTCGGAGTGGAATAGGGTGCGGACGGGGTCACGGTGGGGGCACGAATGGGAGGGAGAGGGAAGAAATTGGCACAACAAAGGTTGAGACTCCCATCCGGCTTAAATAGTCAGACTTTGCCCCTCAGACGGTGCTCCGAAATGACGACACGAATACGGACCGATGACTTCCTGACGGACGTGCGGCTTTTTACATGGATCCCATTCGTCAATCCGACATGACAACCACGTCCGGTCCATCCCATGTCCATCCCACATATGGGTTGGATTTGGGGATGCAAAACAATCCGAAACGTATAAACCGGTTTGAGAAGTTAGGTTGGCATGGCGTTTTCATCATCGTCTGAAACGTATAGGAGATGTTTGAGGGATCCGGCCGTCGATGCACTAAAGGCCACAATAAGTCATAATGGGGTCGGCCATACATGACAAAAGCTATTGAACCACACTTAGCTAGCTAATGGTAAAATTATCATACTACGTGGAATCTTTACGAGCTGTTTGTTAGCTAGCTGTTTTTGAGGGTCTAAGCTAAGGTGCCCTGCATCTTGCCGCCCTTGTTGCATCTTGCCGATAAAAGAAGAGGGTGTTGGGCCGTGAAAAGCGGCAAGAAGCTTGCTTGAAACCAGGTGACCGGGAAACAATGGGTTCTCTCTGTGCTGGTGATGGTTTCGCTTACCCAATCCAGCAACGACCCAATCATACATATTTCTGCCGGGATGCTGCTATCCGCATCGAGTAGCCAGCCTCTCACCCAACCTACTAGTCGGTCCTTTTGGAGCAGATGCACACTAGCAATAGTAATATGGACCCTGCGTATAGGGATCGCTTCGTCCATCATTATCTTGTTTGGATAGGTTCGTGCAACATGCCATGTTACGCGTGACCAAATCTAGGCCTCTCTGCAACTTGCATCGGTTACCATCGATCGATCGATTGAGGCCAAACCGGCCGGCTAGGATGGTCCAGGACGCACGGCCGGGATCGGGCGATGATGCAGCAGCTAGCCATGCAGGTCCGTGGTACGTCAGGTCTCTGCGTCCGTCCATCTCTTGGTTGGACTCGGACGCCCACGACGACGACGGTGGACAAGAGAGAGATCGAGTCACCAAATCTTTTTTTTGCATTGCGTTGGCCTGCAGCCTCGGGAGAATTGCAAGTGTCGGGCCACGGCGATGATGGTCCATGGCCTATGCCGCCGTTGCCCGGTTGTATTTTTAGCCGGCGACAAGGCGCCATTGGCTCGCGCGTAGTACCTACTCCACTGTAAACAACAAGTAAACCTCCGCCTGCCCGGCCTCGCCGTTTGTCGTGTAGAGCCAGCCACTCACTGTGCTCTCTTGTTGCTTTGCTCCTGGCCGTCGTGGCCGAAGCCAATATATCCGCCCGTGGAGCGGCAGTCGAGGCGCAACGAGTGCGCTCTCTCTCTTTCTTTTTTCTCCCCCACTTCTTTCACTTGGGTTTTGGCCATCGCCGCGCTTGGCTCCTGCGTTGAGGCCAAGCAAGACGGGGCGAGCGAAACCCGTGGGCTGGCTGGGCGCGGGCGTGTGCTATTTCCGCATATGTTTTGTCGCCGTGTGTCACCAAAGATGATGATACGTTCGGAAACATTGACATATAACAGCGGATCAATCGTGTGATTGAGTTGGTTAAAAGGATAGTGTTATCTTAATCCACCAGAGTTTAAATTCTAGATTTGATATTGATGCTTGCATTTATCTGGATATATCTCAAGCTTTTCGGCGATGTACTTTCTGTGGGTGAAGATGTCCTCGTCGACTATGGGGCGTTTATGATAACTTCATCAATCTCAAAATAACGTGTCTGTTTAATATTGTGAAAATGTTCATAGAAATAGGAAGTGCCTACGTAAGTTCATCTGAATGAGTGTATGCTCATATACATATACGTGAGTGTCTCTCTGTTTAAAAAAACGTTAACATTAACATATCTTCGCCGGGCCGGGTGGTGGTTTTGAAGTTTATTACCAAGCGCTTAATCAGGGCCAGCGTCCTCAGCGTCCATGACAAAGATCGTTGTGTTCAGAGCTGCGCCGTCCACATGGGGTACTTCACCCGTCACTGATTCTGTCTCGTCTGGTCCAGGTGCTGACAGGTGGGACCACTGCATGCACGGGTGGTGATTCCTGGATAGGCATTGCCGATGGCCGATGCCATGCCTGCAACCGCGACAGCATTTAAAAAAAATATGTAGAGGTAATCCTGATCGGCTGTCTTGGTTGCATTGTTATAATATGTTACGGGTTGTGTAATTAGATTTGTCCTTTTGTTTCTTTTTCTGTTTGTTAATTTAGGCGGATCCTCGAGAGCCTCTTGACCTTGATCCAAAGTCCACTAGAGAGATATTGTCGATGTCGATCTATGTCATTGGATCGATAATTATAAGAAAAGTCTTAGGAGGATTGTGCCTGCTGATGTTAACATACATATGACAGTGTCTTGGGATCTTCTATCTTCAGCCTGTTTTGTTTTTTATACATGTCATCCTAATCCTCTAGGTAAAACATTTGCATCAACCGAGACCACTTTCCTATGTAGACATCTATATTATTTCGTTCCAAAATTCTTAGAAAAATACCAGGAAAAAAACTTCATATTTGATCTAAACTTATGAGCTGATGTGAGGATTTTTTTCCCAAATATATATATGCTCCCAATTTTTTTTAAAAGGCCGAAGTCAAACTATTACGATGTATGGGCCTATCGGCCATCCACCTACCGACGGTCCGCTATCGATCGGTAGGCAGTCGACTGACAACCCTCACAAATGGAGTTGTTGGTAGTCAGCCAACCGATAGCGGCTGTCAGCAGCCTACGTACCAACGACACGTTGTCGGTATGTAGGCTACCGTGTTGGATATATTCCCTAAAGGCAATAAAATTTGTTATTATGTATATTCAATTTCATAATTAGGTTCATATTTTTGTGTTATTTTTGCAATGATCATGATTGTGAGATTCGAAAAAAAACTTATTTGCATGTGCGAAAATGTAAACGCCAAGAGTTCCTGGTTTAACCTCTAAGAGCAGCTCATGTGCTAACTAATGGTTACATTTTCTTGATCATGGATATCGTCATTGTAACAAAGATGTCGGTAGAAATGAGAAATAATTAATAGCAGAACAGTGATGTTGAACCGATCCCAAGTTAATGATATACTTAAAGATCACATCGTAACAACGTTATAAGTCATATCATGAAACTTTTATTATATACGTAATTTTTTAGACCATGAGAGTATCGAATTACTTCACGTAGGATAGAAAACTCATCGCGTATGCCTGTAATTGAAACATTACAAGATAAAATGGTTGTCACAGTTATTTTCCTGACAATGATTATGGAAGTGCGTATGAAGGAGCGTAGGGACTATCAAAAGCTCAAATGGACGACATACACGCGAGAATATACAAGTTCAGATCCTCGATGAAGGAGATCTGACCCAACTTCATGTTGTGGTGGTTTTGCTCTCCCCTATATGAAAATACAATGACGTTCACCCATTAATAGGTAATGCATGGTTGCCACATCATAAACATGCCATCTTCTCATAGTTAATCTTGTATCATATATACATCGTCTATATCTAAATAACTAGCGACCACTAGTAGTGTTTTTGCACATGTGTGCTTCTGTGTTATCTCAAATATTGATAGGCAGCCGATCAAAATTGTGTGAATCAACAAGTCACACATGTGCTAATAAGTTCTTCCTTTGCATTAATTTGCTACATTGTCAAGTAATGCTTGCCTTTTTCTCTTTGAATTCAAGTTATGCATTGGACGTTTGGAACAAGTTATTTATTATGTTAATTTTGTGTGTGGTCGTGAACGGTAATGTATTGGTATCACTTTGAGTCCAATTCATTTATTTAATAAATCATCTAGTCATATACTATGGTGTCCCTATTTGAAATGTAGCTTGATAACACTCTTACATTTGTTTTTTCATTAATTTAGTTGCTTTATGCACATGTTTATGCATTCATTTTATCACAGTTTCCTCAGCAAGGCGTGGGGCAGTAATAAATCATCGATTCATATATGGGAAATTTATTTTGCAAAATAAAAAAGGCACCAGGACATTATCTTTCTTTTCATTTTTTGGAAAAGAGGATTACTCGTGACCTCTGCATCGAGCGATGCACATAGTCTTATATTATTAAGAATACAAAATAGATCAACCGAACAACACCGGTTAAAAAAAACCAGAGGCACTATCTAGTTATTTTATGAGACACGAGCGAAGCCCCACCCAATATTGTCTATGTAAATGTTTAGTAGGTATACATCTCATAATACTTCAGTTTACTAGTTTTTATTGTGTGTATTTTTATATGATCCAAAAAAAGGGACCGGATATCGCTATTAAGGGACAACGAAACAATTTTTATATCATACATATATATAATATGATATCATAATTTACGCTGTTGCAATTTGTGTAGCTCCTTTTAAATAAAAAAGCAGGCCAGGTGTAGCAAAGTCAATGCCTCCATCTTTTCCAGATGTGGATCATACTGTTCCCAAAAGGAATCTCTTTTTCGTTTGTAATAACCGGAGAATACCCTCTTTTTGCCTCTTTTCAGATATGGAATTAATCATTTCCCAGAAAGGATGCAATGATTTGGCGATGCAGTAGGCATGTGCCATTGTCCTTGTCCCTTGTGGACATATCATGCTGCCTTAAAAATAGACGAACACTTGTTGTTCAGATTGACGTAAAGAGTTAGTGCTGCCCGGGAATCACAGAAATTAGACATGCGTGTCTCCAAATGTGGATGCAAGGCAAGAGACACCACACGAGCCGATGCTCAGGACCTTTTCTCTTGTTGATGATCCAAGCACTTGACAAATGGATGGACGTAAAAACAGGAATCCAATGCCATCTATTATTAATCAATTATTAGTTGTCTGCGTTTGATTTAAGCAAAAGGTGGTGCAGTAAAAAAGTTGCCGCCGAAAGCAACCAGGTAGTAATAATCAACACGACGTGTCAAGGCCTTTTTGGAGATGGAAAATGTATTCTCCGATTCCTAAATCACCATGAATTTCTTAAATAAATGTTTAATATGTTTGCTGCTTTTTTAGAGCATCTACCAGACTTTCCAAACCCCTCTACACGCTCCGGGCGGATGACCGGTCATTAACCGGTTAAATAACACCGATCCAAACGAACGCCTCCTGCCTATTCTAAATGTTTGGATTGATCGACACTTCTTGTATTCAACCAAATCCGAGATGGACATAGAGCGGTTCAAAAACGTTCATCATGTCGGACCAGCCTACCTGGCCCACTCCAACCCAAATAAATATATTCGTTCTTATCCGCTTCCCGGATCAAATCCTAGCCACTCCGCTTCACTTCACTCCACTCCATTTCGACCCCAAGCTCCCTTTCGGCGATCTATGGCATGGTCGGCAAAGGATTCGAGTCCTTCACCATCCGATATATGAACTGGGATCTCATCCCATGCGGGTCGAAGAAGGAAATGACTATTCGCATTGCGCATGGCTGGCGATCTTCCGTTTATTTATGTGAACAGAGTTAGTGCTGTTTGACACTGAAAATGGGAAGGATGCACAGCAAAGCTCGATTTTTTCTCTCTCTCTCTCTTCTAGAAACGGTCAAGAGTTGCTCAAAGCGAAAACTCGGAACAGAGGATAGCTACCCTTCAAAAAGAGCAGATGATAGCTACTGTACGTGCAAAGAAGGCTCGGCGAGAGCTCTACACGTCAGGAAACAAGTGTGCAAGCTTCTCCCTCTTGAGGTCGTGTCGATGCCTCGGCTACTATGTTTCCTCGCATTCATACGCACAAGTCAAGGTACTGTACGTACGGTCTGGAACACTGCCGGAAGATTACGCGTGTGGGTGTGCTGCATTGCATTGCTCCACACCCTGCACTGCACCCCCAGCGCATGCATCACCGCCCATGCAGAGGCAGTCAGGATGTGGACGTGCACCGATATTTGGATGTACGCACGTATAGTTGTGGACTGTGTAGTGTAAGCGTCCTGGAATTACGAAGTACGGTGTAGAGACGTAGCAAGGAACTAGAAACTGACAATGGGGATGGCTTGCTGGTCAGACGGTTAGGTGAAGGCTAGGTGAGTAACGTGAGAAAGGAAGGAAGATGATGGAGTTGCGGAGGGAGACTGGGCGGGCATGCATGGAGATGGAGCGCGCTCCGTGGGAGGCACGCACGGGCGGGCGCGGTTACGGTCGCGGCGGGGCAAGCGACCGGGGCGGCACAAGTTGCTTCCCGCGGGTGACTCCAAGGCAACCCACGTACTAGCCGCGAGGTCGGGCCAGCACGCGGCATCTCCCTGTCTCTGTTCTGTGCTCGGTCGCCGGCAATACGCCAATCCACCACCGCCGCGGCTCCCGTCGGACGACCGGCCGGCTGCATTGAACCGTTCCGAGCGAGTACCAAGTGGCAACGACAGTCGGCGTGTCATGTCTCGCCCCTCGCTTGCTCTCCTCGGGTCGTTTCAACCGTGCGACGCCCGGGAATACCGTTTCAAAGTCATGCTTGCACCTCGTTCGTTTTCAATTCTTAGGAAAACTAATAGTAGCATGTTTTCTAAAGGAATATATTTCATTTTATTTCCAAATTAGATGATTTTTATTTGTATACATGTATAGATACATGTGAACAACCAGTTTCATGCTCACTTTCTTGTTGTGTGCTGCTTTCGGCTATCCTAGCCCACCGACCGTGTGCACGGACAGGTGCCTCCGAATTCGCGACCTTCAAAATACTGTTCGGGTGCATATATATAACACGACTAATGGATATAGCCAACAATGATATACGTCTTGCATGATAATAAATAAAATATTTGTAATACTAAGCTATAACTCTATGCACTGCGAAATAAACATCATATTATCTCTTTTTGCTTTAGAAGGCCCACACATATTCCTAGATCTATGGTTTGACCAACGTAACTGAATTTATGTAAAAGAATATATTGTAGAAACTTTAAATGTTATATTTCCTATTGGTATAACTTTTGTAGTAATATGTAATGTGTACTATATTGATAAAATAGTTGACCTAAATATATGTGTATGACATATAACCCCCCAAAAAGTATATTGTATCATATGAGAGCGTCGACTTGATGTTCGGTGCATCCGCATCCGGGGAGACAATAAATAAATAAATATGAAAAAATCTAAAAAAATCAAATATTGATGGTGAAGATGCTTACGTGCGAGATGCCGTGCAAGTTTTAAAGAAGTTCGAACATCTGGGAGCTCACGACAAAAAAGATAAACTTACAGTTTTTTAAACATTATTGTTCATGCGCTATTCTAAATTGAATTTTTCTTTTTTGATGTGAGCTCTTTAGATGTTCAAAAAGCTTAAATTTACATGAACATCTAACCATAAGCATCTTTCATCATAAAAAATTTGAAATTAAGTTTTTTTTTATGTTTTTTGAAGAGTTTCTTGTGCAGAAGCATATGAGTCTGACTGAGCTCAGTTTCGAATTACTAATATCATACTTTCTCCGTCCTTGAAAGAGTGTACTTCCAATTTTTTTGGAGATTCAAGCTATTTCAAACTTTGACCACGTTTACACAAAAATATAACAAAACTTATAAAACCAAATAATTATATAATAAAAATATACTTTATATCGAATCTAATGATACTAGTAATTTGGTGATATAAATGTTGATGTATTTATATATAATCATGGTCAAAGTGTTAAAATTTTAACTTTCCAACAAAGATTTTTTTTTTGCGGATAACTTTCCAACAAAGTTGAAAATACACTTTTTAAAAAACGGAAGGGGTATGCCTTGTATGCTAACTTCCCATTACGAACAGCCTTACATACTCGAACGTGTCAACGTAAATTTAGAGCAGGCGATTTAGGGCATCCCAGACCGCTCTATAGCGGGCCATGCATCCCTGTCCGAGAGGACCAATGATGGAGCACATTTATTGGTCTGGCATTACCATGCTTTGCTTTCACGTGAAAAATAAGTATCTCCGCATGCAGGCGGTTAAAAGCAGAAAACGAAACACCAGTCGGCGTCAACGTGTTGCCAAAGAACTTCTAGAAACGAAAAGGAACATGTCCATGTTCTTGATTTATTACTTTCTTCCTATGTAACGAAAAGGAGTATAAAACGTTTTAAATCATGTTTTAGATCACTTATTACCGAGTATGGGCTGGCCAGTTGAGACGAGGACGGTCAAGCTTTGATTCAGTCCAGCCCCTGCTGCTTGTGCCAAGCTGACCTGTGATGGTGATGGTGATCAGACAAAATTGCTTAAGTTTACTGCATATGAGCAAGATTACACTGTATACTACTACTATGTCACGTATATATTCTCTAACAGCTCCGTACGCACTTAGGTACACTATGTCAAGTAATAACATGCCACTCGTCGTGATAAATATCAACATCGATCCAGCGGCCGAGCGACCATGAGAATTCTAGTACTCCCTAAAAAATGTAGTGCGTCTTCGGTTTTCGTGCTTTAATTTTGATACCAATGAGATCAATTGCGGCGGAAGTAAAAATTGTATCAATGAATTTGTATTCGAATGAAGTTTTTAAATATGTAATTTTTAATCCTACCGCAAATGGTCTCGTTGGTTAAATTTATGATCGAAATTAAACCTTAAAAAACGCGAACACACTACATTTTGGAATGGAGGAAGTACTTCAGGTACAAAGTACGACGCCGTAATAGGAAGTACAATGTAGGGGGCCGGTGCCCTAAGATTCCCTGGTACAATGCGAACCCTTTTCTCTTCCTTTTTGCATTACATTCTCAGAAGCAAAGGCGACAGGACTTCCACGAGGCAGTCCCCGGCGCCTGGGGACGTATGGCATCATTTGGGCAATGGCAATGGTAGGTCGACACGTGCGTACCCGTAGATACCTGTGGATGCCCTGAACCCTGATGGCCGGCAGGCCTGGAGCCATAAAAGTGCGGGCAGGGAGGGCTTGCAGAGAGCATCAAAGGACCGACCGTCTTGGCACCATCATGCCATGCCCCGGACGGACACTGCGGACAGCATATGCATGCATGCATGCATGCTGCACCTCTCCGCCAGAGAGAGACTCGCGTGTCGTCGCGTCGGCCGGCCTTTCACTCCGCCGGCCGGTGACGCACCACGTGACGGTAGACGCCTCGTCTTATTTCGCAAGATGATGATACCAGTACGTACTGAGCTGTATTCTGTTTCGTCGCCGGGACCAGCTAGCTGCCCTGCCCGCGTACGTATACGAGCGAGTGGTATGCGATATCTACCATACACTCGTGACGATTTTAAAGGCGCCGGCTCGGGCTCGGAGCTTACTAAAGTGCATTTTGCGTGGTCACATGATTCCTAGTCCGACAGGTCATCGAATAAGAGCAATTCAATTATATGCGCTATCCCGTCGTTGGTGTGTACTCCCTCTCTAAATTTTTATAAGACGTTTTGAGTTACTACTTTACAGAGGTAGTATATATGTGGGTTTTAGCGAATGAGTGAAGTTTTGGTTCAGAACAAAATCGTCATAATTTATGTCCCTTGGATGGTCTCTGGGTGAAGCACAAACCTCATTTCAGAAGCTACAAGACTTTGCGCACAATGATAGGACTCTAGTATTTTCATATTTGTAGGTTAGCTACGTCATCTAACTCTAGCCTCGCTAACCATTTATAAAGCGAGGCTTGGCGGGACTCGAGACATCTTGACTTTGCGTCATCAATCTTGGTAGAACTAGATATATTGTATCCCCTTTATCCGAGGCGACTATACACACCATAACCCAAACTAGCGTATAGTCTCAATCAATATGAGATCTCAAACCTAGGTAAATTCCTCGCATGTTCTCCTGCGTGGTACTATCAGCGATTCGCACCACCCTATCGAAATATCTGCTGGTTTTCTGCATCGTTAGCTACTTTTCCCCGTCAACTTCATCAACTTTGGAACACTCATCTTCATCTTTGATGACACAACCACATTCGGGTCTTCGTCTCCCCCATTATCGAAAGGGAGGCTGAGGCGCTCGAAATGATTGAGGACACACCCATCATCACTATCAAGGCTCCACTGTCATCCCCGGTCGTCTACCACCTGCATCAACATCATACGCCGGTAGATCACAACCAGGCTCTACATACACACCGCCCCAACCTGCCGAGCGACACGATCAAACATCATCACTCTCCGACCACTCGAAGGTGGAACATGGCTCCACATAAACAAACACCCTGACCCGCAACTCATCAGGAGAATGGGGACGTACACAGGAAGAAGACAGTACCGTACCCAACACAAGCCCCGCGGTGCGCTCATCATCAACCAGAACGCGTGACTTGCCCGGTACATGAGTGCAAAGTAGAGAAGTTAGCCCAAGCTCGCATCCGATCATAAGAGGTGGCGTCGCAACAACGTTTGGCATCCTAAGAAGCCTACCAAGCTGCACCAACATCTCACTTCGTCGACATGGTCATCACCAACTACTCATCGAGCTCCGAGGCGATACGCTCTCCGAATCATATGATACATCATCCTCGAAGGACAGATAGGATGATATGTTGAGAAACTCCAATGAGAACACCACTGATGACAGAAGTGACGAAAGAGTAGCTACAACAGCAAAAAAACGACCTCTCTCACCAAGGAAACAGGGATCGATCGGGTCTACATCATCACACCCGAGCTCCCTAGAAGAAGTTGAGCACACACTACATCAAGTATTCATGACAAACATGGCGCCACCTCCCGAAGGCGTTGGGATGGCCTCTGTCGTAGCCGGCGCAATGGAGGAAAAACAGACAAAGCTCAACGTAGAGGGAAACCCAATAGTCGACCTCATGCAAGAGCAATTAGCCACCGTACGAGCATCGATCCTCGGCGATGATGATGCCTATAAATCATCCTAGACTATGTGTAAGGCATTATTACTCATCCATCAATAAACGACGGCTTAAGAGGCAGAGAGACGTGTCATGATTAGAAACAATGGCCACGCTCAACAGACAAAAAAGTTTGAGAGCCAGATCACGACCATCAACGATAAAAAAGGAGGTTGGAGGCCAACCGCCTCACACCATGATGACATAATTCTTCAAACTCCAACTCGATGCCTCCATCTCCAATATTTTGCAAGAAGGTCCTCGAGAGCCATAGAAATTATAGAAAGTTCCCTAGAGGACCAGATAATTGCAGTAAATCCATTTTTAGCAAAATTTTGTTAGAAAGCCTAAAAATGGCTTAAAATCTATAAATTACCAAAAACCTGAAAAAATGTTGAGATTTGTTGGAATTCACCGGGAGTCTTAGATAACATTTTTTTGGCGACTGAAATTTTTCCAAAAATATCATAGAAAATGTCCCTCCCCCCGCCGCCAATAAGGAGATGCAAGCAAGGAATAGAGGGATTGAACAAATGCCTCAAGGGAAGCCAAGCAAGATTATTAACCCTAAGACATAAAGAGAACTTTGATGACTTCAGATCAAGGTTACTCATGTTATAGTAATAACTCTACTAATACTTGAGGCTTGATCCACTATCTTGTATGGCATGCCTCATAAGAAATCAACACAAATCAAGAACATTAACTAAGGGTCAAGTGATTGTTAAAGACTCATTGGTAGCATGTCACCACAAAAATTATCTTTGTTATCATTTACCTACTCAAGGACGAGCGTGATTAAGCTTGGGGATGTTGATACATCCCAAATGTATCTATAATTTTTGCTTGTTACATGTTTTGATGCACTTTCATGTCTTTTACAACATATTTGGGAACTAACTTATTAACCCAGTGCACAGTGCCAGTTTCTTTTTTTTTGTCCGTGCATTGTAGAAAAAGGTTAAAAATCAAAGTGCTCAGAAAATTCCATGAAAATTCCCAAAAATCTTTTATGATAAAAGACTCCAGAAGCCAGAAGGTAGCCTGGATAGGGGCCACCGCTGGCCCAGGCGTCTCTAGGACGCGCCCAGGGGGGCGCCCTCCGACCACCTGGGCAGGTGGGACCTCCCCCGGGGCCCCCGTTTAGCTCTTATTTATTCTCCCATCGAGGAAACCCTGAAAATCCAGGCGCCTTTTCCAAAAGAAATTCCGATATCTGCCGCTATCGCCAACAAGCTTCGGGGGACCAGAAGGTCTTGTTCCGACACCCTGCCGGGATAGTAAAGTGCCCCTGGATTCATCTTCATCGACGTTGCTTCCTCCCTCCATGATGCCGGAGTAGTTCCTCCTCGGGGTTGAGGTCTTCTACCAGTAGTTATGGTTTAATTCTCTCTCCCATGATGTGATCTTGATTGTGATCATAGGCTTTGTTGATCTAGGGTGATCCCATGATGTTTCCCCTTCTTCTATGTATTGGATTTGATGTACTCACTTGACCATATCTAGTATAATCTCCGAGACTGTGGTGACATTGGATCTATTGGACATAGATTAGAAGAATATTTTCATGAGTTCTTTCTTCTATTGTGAATGGATTGAATATTTAAGAGTTTTTTTGTGCTTGTCTTGACTATCCTTGAGATATGTTGTGGTGATTGTGGCACTCTCTTTGGATGAACGCGGTGACATTGGGAAATCCATAGATGCGGAACCCAAACTCTGTTGTTCTCTTGTAGCCCTACAAAATTCCCGTCCTCTCTTGACCACAAAAGAATGATCTCCGAGTTAAGTCTCCCTTGCATGTTTTAGTGGAAATATCATGCGATTAAACTATGTTAATTTTGTTGGGAGTTACCACTAGTGAAAGTATGAAGCCTAGGCCTTGTTTCCACCATTGCAATACCATTTGTGCTCACATTTACTACTTGTTTTCTTAGGTGTGTTATACAATTTTCCATTGTATTAGGTGTGTTGGGGACAAAAGAGACTTCTCATTTCTTAATTGCAGGGTTGCTTGAGAGAGACCATCTTCAACCTCTACTTCCCTGAGTTCGATAAACCTCAGGTCATCCACTTGAGGTAAATTGCTGCTGTTCTCGTGGTCATACCTAAGGCATACCCTTAAGTATCGCATATCAAGGGGTACCCTTAACGAGATAATAAGAGTAAGATAACATGACATATAACCGAGCCAGGTGTTCTCGGATACACCAACTCGGATGGTCTTACTCGGTACAACAACTCGGATGGTCCAACTCGGATGCTGCAACTCGGATGGTCCAACTCGGATGGTCTTACTCGGATACAACAACTCGGATGCTCCAACTCGGATGGTCCAACTCGGATGCTGCAACTCGGATGGATTTACTCTCCACGTGGCAATTATGCATATATCAACTCTGCACGTGGCAACTTTGCATGTATCAACTCTGCATTAAAAGGGGAGTTACTCAAGACATCCCACTACTCCAAGCATTACTTCATGTAATAAGTAGCACTATAAACAGCCACATTTATTAGGCACTAATATCTCATTAATTCTCCATTATGTAAAATTAAGTGGTGGGGATGGCGAACTCTATATAAGCCATCCACCACCACGCTCTCAAAGGGGAGACTCTCTCTTCTTCCTCTACCTCACTCTTTCTCTCCCACGGGAAGAACTCATGTACATCATCTTGTTCATACAAAGATAAGGAAAAAGCTCCTACGGGAACTCGATAAAATCGCTTGGGCCACCCGTTTGCATTTCAATAGATCATGCTCCATTCATATCCCTCTCTCTATTGTCAGGATTATTTCCACGACAGTTGGCGCCCACCGTGGGGCTTGGCGTCTATCGAGCCATGATGCGAACGGTTTGTATTCACTCTTACACCTATCTTCTGTTGCTCTTGATGCACGTCGTTCTTGCCAAGAATAGGAAATTCTTGGATGATCTTTTTCAAGCCCGAAGATGAACAACCAAACACATACACAAAGATGTTGTGTGTCCGGCAAGCGACGATCTACAACTTGCATCTCTGGGCGTTGGCTGCGTCTCACCTCCGCCACCGCGCTCGCCTCCACCACCGCGTTGGCCGCGGCCGCCTCCGCTCCTCTCTAACTTGGACGACTCCTTCCCCTGCATCGGCTGCGAGGACACGGGGCCCGTCTTAGCTGGTGAAACGTCTCTTCTCATTATTTTTCCCTCGAGCCTCTCTGCTGAAAGTGCGCTGAGGAAGTTAAACTCCCGCGTAATTTAATTGTGGTTAAATCACAGCGGCCAGTGCAGAACGAGAGGATAATTAATTACATGCGAAACTATAGCATGCAACCCATTAAAACCTTAATTGCATGTTAATGCAATACCATTTGTTGTTACTACTACCACTGTCGGGGGTTTGGTACCCGGGTAGGCTAACCCAAGCGGAAGCAACCTTTCAAGACAAGGATGGACCGATTGGGCTGCAGCTGGGCCGAGCTGGGCGGTGTACGGCCGATTGTTCCAAGGCAATCAGCCGTACCGAATGCCAGCAGTCGGTCCAGGCGCAATCGGTCCACCCCTCCTTCACCAAGATGATTGTCCGGTTGGTCCGCAGCTGGGCCGAGATAGGTACTTGGAAGGCCGATTGCCCAGAGCAATCGACCTTGACAAGAACTAACAGTCGGCCCAGGCGCAATCGGAACAACCTACTCCCCTTGAAGGAAGTCGACCCCGACGCCAGTCGGGGGTATGATTACGAGGTCATAAATGCCATATCCCGAGATATCTGGGTGGCAGGAAGGCCAAGTCATGTCGAAGATCTGGTGGAGATACGGTGTCGATCTCTCCGCCGATTCCGCGGGCAGGGCGACAAGACCGCACCTCCTAGCTCCACTGTTCATCCCTATGCCCTATGGGTCTATAGCATGGGCCGCCGCTCGTAGGATCCGGATCACCCGGAGAAGGATCAGTCGGTGGGCCCAGGCCGATTAGAGGATGGCAGCTGGGCCCATTCGGCAGTGAAGTTACCGAAGTACCCTGGGCTCACACTATAAGAGCCAGGGTACCCCTCCTGCGTGAGGGACGACCCGCTCTAGAACACCATTACTCACCTTCCCCTCAGTTCATTCACTGCTAGCAGTTACTCCTCAGGGAAGCAGGAGAGAGCCTTGCCCACGGCGGCGGCGCTCACCTTCCCCTGAGAAGATAGAGAAGCAGTTATTGTAGCCAGAGCATTGATATATAAGAGATAAGCAGGAGTAGGGGTGTTATCTCTCCGGAGAGCCCCGAACCTGGGTACATCGTGGTGTCCTTCACCGTGCTTGTACTCAACCCGATTCCGGCACCATCGACATTCTCTCCCTCGCGTCTTCCCCTCACTTTAGCCATCCCATGGCATCTGACGTCACATATCGACGACAGTTGGCGCCCACCGTGGGGCAGACCGAGGCGTCGACTGGAGTAAAGATCCAGACGGGATTTTCCTCTGCATCGGGCGGAAGCCACACCTCTGGCCTGATTCTAAGGCGTGGGGAAATTGACTACGTGGTGGACTACTCGGCGCGGTACAGGGCTGGAGCACCCTTGCTGCCCGGTGTGTCGCTGCAGGTCGGCAGTCATCGCCTCTTCATCGGCAGCTACCCCGAGGCGTATCCCAGAGAGATTCACATCTTATCGTGTGCTACGGACCCACTCTCGACCAGGGGCTGCAGTGCAGTGCCCGGAAGAGAGGAGGGACGAGTGCACGCCGCCGTCATGATGGCGGGAGCATCCTCATCAACCAACCGCGACTCTGCAAGTGCAGCAAGAAAAGCTAAGGAGGTAGCTAATGCAGTAGAGCGAATTGGCACCAGTGCGTTGCGGGATGTGTTATACACACCCGTGAACAGGAATGGTGATCTGGAGCAGGTGCACACGGAGCTGGAAAAAGCACGGCTCGCTCTGGCTCGCAGAGCTGAGCAAGTGCTGGCAGAAGAGCGCAGGCTGGGAGCCATCACAAGGGAATACAACGCAGCGCATGCAGGACCGCGCCGGCCGATTGAGCCCGCAGTCCTGGAAGATCTGAGAAGCCGAGGCAGGGCAGTCAACCAGCAGCTGTCGGGGGCCGAGCAGCCGGAGCGTCCGAGGAGGCCGGTGCAACCGGAGCAACCGGCGCAGTCAGCATTCGTCCAGAGGCCGACGTATAGCAAGCCGGACAAGAACCTGAGAGCAGCCGAGCAGATAGCCCTTGAACTAGAAGACCTGGAAGGAGATGAGCGGCGCGAGCAGTCGCGCCGAATGCGTGAGCTGTTGGCAGCCGCAAAGGAGCAGAGGATCGTTGCAATGTATCATCAAAATGCAGAACCTGGGGCGTCAAGAGGAACTGTGAGGCCGAATGCATCGCGCCAGAACAGACATCAACCCGCTCCATCTCGGCACGAGAGAAAGGTCAGAAGTAATCGGCCACCCCAGCAGCAAGCAGAAGAATGGAAGAGCCAGCGGTTAACAGCAGGCGTAATGACATGCCGCAGCAATCGGCACCCAGACCAGCAATCAGCACCCGACTTGGCCCTCGCCAAATCGGCCAGAATGATGCAAGGCACCGCATTGAGCTCCTGGAGAAGGAGGCTCAATAAGATGAAGAATGAGAAGCTGGCCCATCATGTTTTGGTCATCGTATTCGGACTGAAAAGTTTCCCAAAGGCTTCACGCTGCCGAGAGATACTCCCAAGTACAATGGTTCTGTGAAGCCTGAGGACTGGTTGTCCGATTACCTGACGGCGGTTCGCATTGCAGGAGGCAATCGGCGTGTAGCAGTCCGCTATGCACCTTTGATGCTGCAGGGCTCAGCTCGAACGTGGTTGAATAGTTTGCCCAAGGACAGTGTGAACTGCTGGGAGGATTTCACGAGTGCATTTATCCACAACTTTACAAGAACGTATGAGAGGCCC
This sequence comes from Bromus sterilis, assembly GCA_950022295.1. Classification (NCBI taxonomy): domain Eukaryota; kingdom Viridiplantae; phylum Streptophyta; class Magnoliopsida; order Poales; family Poaceae; genus Bromus; species Bromus sterilis. The sequence goes on from OX465596.1 coordinate 17,985,589, forward strand.
AACCTCCCGCGGCAGTTAGCTCTGTGTGTGCAAGGCAAAGATGAGCCCCTCTGAGATTACTTGTCTCGGTGGATCAAGCTGAAGAATTCATGCGAAGGAGTCCATGAGATCTAGGCCATTCAGTACTTCACAGATGGATGCCTGGCCGACTCGATGTTGAAGCACAAGCTGCTACGCAAAGATTTCACATCGCTCGCCGAGCTCATGAAGGTAGCAAATGCGTTCGCCATGTCCGATTCTGTGATGCGCCCTATCCAGCTCGGAGTTGGAGGTGTAATCCAGTCACCAGGGGCTCCGCAATCGGACACAGGGAACCAAGGCCTTAGTCGGAAGGAAAGGAGAGAGAACAACCGCAACAACAACAACAACAACCACAACCAGCAGAACAATGGCAAGCGCAAGGACGAACAGCCCGATACCCAGTATGGCAGTCGGCAGGTGGCCGCTGTCCAGAATGAAGAAGATCCAGCAGCTGCAGGAGCCAGTCGAAAGATGAGGCCAAATGTGAGACCCCCGGGGCAGATGAAGCCCAAGTACACGTTCGAGGATATGCTGGACGCACCGTGCAAGTTGCACAGCACGCCTGGCAGGCCGTCTGCGCACACCACTCGGCAGTGTGACTTTGTGAGAAGGATTGCGAAGGGAAAAGCTTTACCACCTCCACCCCACCACCACCCCAGAACAGAGGACCACCTCAGCAGCAGAACCAGTCCCCACAGCAAGATGCCGCCTACATGATTTTCACCAGCGAGTCCACAGACAAGGGCAGTCAGAGAGCCCGAGCTCAGGAGGTTAATGCCACTATGCCACCGATTCCCCAGTTCGTGCATTGGTCCGAGTGTCCTATATCCTGGGACAGAGCAGATCATCCCACCATTTTGCCAAATCCGGGCAACTATCCGCTGGTGGTGGACGCTCTGTTCGCAGGACCGAGGTTTTCATGCAAGTTCTCCAAAGTGCTTGTTGATGGAGGAAGCACAATCAACATCCTGTACAGAGACACCCTGATCAAGCTAGGGCTCACCGAGAAGGATCTAGAGCGCAGTCGGACGACTTTCCATGGGATTGTCCCTGGGTTGTCTTGCACCCCCATAGGTCGCATTCGGCTGGACGTCATATTTGGCACGGAGGAGAACTTCAGAAGGGAGCCGATTTGGTTTGAAGTCGCCGACCTCAGCATTCCTTATCACACTCTGTTGGGATTGCTCGCATTTGCCAAGTTCATGATCAACGCACAGCAGACATACCTCAAGATGAAGATCCCAGGTCCAAACAGCGTCATCACCGTCACCGGGGACTTCAGGAAGTCCCTCGAGTGCACATCCGCTGGCAGCAGTTTGGCCGAATGTCAAGTGGTCGAGATGGAGAAGCGTCAGCTCGGCAAGGTGATTGCAATGGCGCAAGCCCAGATCAAGAATCCACTTCCAGTTGGCCCAGCAAAGCGAGCAGATGAGGAATCGGCTTTTCAGTCGGCAAAGGACAGCAAGAAGATCGCTCTAGATCCCTCCGACTCAACCAAGTTTGTTGTAGTCGAAGCTGGACTTAGTGATAAATAGGAAAGCGAGCTCGTCGAGTTTCTCCGTGAGAATCGGGACATCTTTGCATGGTCTCCACAAGACATGTCTGGTGTGCCGAGAGAACTCGCCGAGCACAAATTGCACATTCGGCCAGGCTCGAAGCCGGTCAAGAAACCTTTGAGACGTTTTTCTGAAGACAAGAGAAGGGCAATCGGTGAAGAGGTTGCGAAGCTGCAAGCTGCAGGTTTCATCATGGAAGTGTTTTACCCCGAGTGGTTGGCAAATCCAGTCCTCGTCATGAAGAAGAACAAGACCTGGCGCATGTGTATCGATTACACTTTCCTGAACAAGGCGTGCCCGAAAGATCCGTTTGCTCTGCCCCGTATTGATCAAGTGATTGATTCTACGGCCGGTTGCGAGTTGTTGTCCTTTCTGGATGCTACTGCTGGCTATCACCAGATCAAACTTGCTATGGAAGATCAGATAAAAACTGCATTCATAACCCCTTTCGGGGCTTATTGCTATATCACCATGCCGTTTGGTCTGAAGAATGGAGGTGCCACTTATCAGCGCACAATTCAGAGATGCACACACTCTCAGCTCGGCAGAAATCTCCATGTTTACGTGGACGATTTAGTGGTGAAGTCGGCAAAGGGAATCACGTTGTTAGATGACCTCAGGGAAACATTCACAAATTTAAGAACTTATCAGATCAAGCTCAATCCAGAGAAGTGTGTCTTTGGGGTCCAGGCTGGCAAGCTCTTGGGGTTTCTCGTTTCCGAGAGAGGAATCGAATGCAATCCCGAGAAGATAGCCGCAATAGAGCGCATGGAACAACCCAAGACCCTGAAGCAAGTGCAGAAATTCACCGGTTGCCTCGCATCACTCAGCCGATTCCTCAGTCAGCTAGGTGAAAAAGCAATCCCGTTGTACCAGTTAATGAAGAAGACAGAGAAGTTCACCTGGACCCCCAAGCAAATGAAGCATTCCAAGAGCTCAAGCGCATGCTCTCCACAGCACCGATTCTGGCTGCCCCGATTGAGAAGGAGCCAATGATGTTATACATTGCGGCAACCAATCGGGTGATCAGCGCAGTTATGGTGGTGGAGCGGCCCGAGAAGGACAAGGCACATCAAGTTCAGCGTCCAGTGTATTACATCAGCGAAGTGCTCTCGACATCCAAGCAGAACTACCCTCACTATCAGAAGATGTGCTATGGAGTGTACATGGCAGCCAAGAGATTGAAGCCAAACTTTCAAGCCTACTTGATCACCGTCGTCAGCTCGGCTCCACTAGCCGACATCATGGGAAGCAGAGATGCAACCGGAAGAGTGGAAAAATGGGCAATCGAGGTCGCTAGCCATGGCATCCAGTATGAGCCGAGAACTGCAATCAAGTCACAAGCATTAGCCGATTTCCTGGTGGACTGGGCTGAAACTAAGCACATGCCGCAGCTCCCAGGGTCGGATTTCTGGCGAATGCACTTCGACGACTCCAAGATGAAGAGTGGCCTAGGGGCTGGGGTAGTACTCACTTCGCCAAGAGGAGATCAACTGCAATATGTGCTCCAGATTCACTTTGCAGCATCAAACAATGTCGCCGAGTACGAAGCCCTTGTGCATGGTATCAAGCTTGCCAAGGAAATCGGTATTCGGAATATTGAGTGCTTTGGTGACTCCGACCTGGTTGTACATCAGTGCACATGCACCTGGGATGCAAAAGATGCAAACATGGCAAGCTACCGCTTCCTGGTGCAGCAGATCAGTGGGTACTTTGAAGGTTGTGAGTTTCATCATGTGCCAAGAGCAAACAACGAGGCAGCAGATGCGTTATCCAAGCTCGGTTCAACAAGGTAGGCTATCCCGCCAGGTGTGTCGTTGGAGCACATCAAGAAGCCATCCATCATACCATCCCAGAGTCCGAGTCTATTTTTATCTTAGAGACTGATCTTGAAGCACTGAAGAAGGCAAAAGAGGTCCAACCGGCAAAACTTGCAGCCGTGAAGAAGCAGTCCAGCGCCCAAGGTATCTCGGCAACAGCACCAGGGGCTGCTGACTGCGAGCCAGAGGCTGCCGACTGCGAGCTAGGGGCTGCCAAGGGACATGAGAAGAGCAAAGCCAAAGGGAAGAAAGCAGAGGCAACGCCAGGAGGCTCAACCTCCGAAGAACCAGCAATATCAGAAGTTGCCGATTGCGATGATAAAATTCCAGCTCCAGACAAGAAGTCGACTTCAGGGGCTGCCGACTGCGTGCCAGGCGCCGCAATCGGTAACTCAGAGGCAGAGGTAGAGATGACAGAAATCCAAGAGGCTGAGATCCAGGAGGCCAGTGGCCAAGGAACTGAGATCCAAGAAGAAGTCCCACATGCAGTGGTAATGGCAATCGTCAGCGCGCCATCATGGGCACAGCCGATCGGAGATTTCCTAGAAGACGGAGTCCTCCCAGAAGACGAAGCAGAGTCACGTCAAATCAGCCGCCGATCTTGGGCATACACAATAATCAATAATTAGCTAGTGCGCAAAAGTGCAACTGGGGTTTTTCAGAGATGTGTAGAAGAGGATAGAGGCTTGGAGCTGCTCAGAGACATTCATCAAGGTGAATGCGGGCATCATGCATCTGCAAAGGCCATCGCCAGCAAAGCTTTCCGACATGGTTTCTACTGGCCGACTGCGCTTGCAGCGGCTGAGAATTTGGTGAAATACTGCAAGGGTTGTCAGCGATTCAAGGCAAGAAGTCATCAGCCAGCATCGGCACTGAAGACAATCCCAATAGCGTGGACGTTTGCAGTATGGGGTTTGGACATGGTTGGACCATTCAAGAGAGCTCGCAGCGGCATGCCACATCTTCTATTCGCAGTGGACAAGTTTACCAAGTGGATTGAAGCGAGACCGATCAAGAAGCTGGATGGTCTGACTGCGGTCCGATTTGTGGCCGACATTGTGTGCAGATACGGTGTGCCTAACAGCATCATCACCGACAACGGCACAAATTTTGCAAAGGGTGCACTGGCTCGATATGCATCTCAGCAGGGCATTCGGCTTGATCTGGCATCTGTGGCGCACCCGCAATCAAATGGTCAAGTCGAAAGAGCAAATGGACTAATCCTATCGGGTATCAGGCCCAGATTAGTGGAACCACTTGAGAGGGCACCCGGAGCATGGATTGAAGAGCTCCCCGCAGTATTGTTCAGTTTGAGGACCACACCGAACAGGTCGACTGGAGTCACTCCTTTCTTCCTGGTGTATGGTTCAGAAGCAGTCATCCCATCCGACATCGAGTTTGATTCACCTCGGCATGCCCTGTACACCGAAGAAGAAGCCAGATTGGCACGAGAAGACGACATCGACCTCAAAGAAGAAGCTTGTCTGTTGGCCTTGTCCAGGTCAGCAGTCTATCAGCAGAAGTTTCGGCACTACCACAGCAAGAAGATTCGGCCTCTCTCTTTCCGAGAGGGTGACATGGTGTTACGCCGAATTCAGAAGTCCGACGGGCAGCACAAGCTATCCTCACCCTGGGAAGGACCATTCGTCATCAGCCGAGCGCTCAAGAACAACTCCTATTATCTGATCGACTGCACCAAGGGCACTCAGCACAAGGACACGTCAGGAGCAGAGACGGAGCGGCCGTGGAACGCCGAGTTGTTATGTCCGTTCTATAGTTGAGCGGCAGAAACTTTTGTAAGCCATTCGGCAAACAATCAGTTAAAGCTATCATGCCTCTGAAAAAGAGCATTCGATTACCTTTGCATAATTTCATTCGAAGAGCTAGCCTCAGTCGGCGACGCTCAGTCATACCCGAGACGTGTATAACACACCCGGGGACTGACCGACCACGAGGTCAAGCGAATAGGCCATCGAGGCACGGGGACTGTGGGCTAGCACTCAACTCGGCACTTAGCCCAAGCGCAAATCACTAAAAGGTTTGTGGCATTGAGAAGGGTCGCGTTGAGGCAGCCGGCAGTATGAATTCCCGGGAAACAACTCTGAACGCGCCACTATGGGCATATTCGATAAAACAAAGTTACCGATTGCGCCGCGAACCAAGGCGTCGAGCTCGGTAGCGAGCAATCGGCGCCTATTGTCGCAGAATCCTTTGCGTTAAATCTTGTCGTGTAAAAAATAAAAAAACTTATCGAACCTTGGCCGGTAATCTACCGTTGATCCGATTGCAGACCGCATGACGGCAGCAAGGTTGACACGGTAGACATCCCCAAGTGCAGCCGATAAAGGAAACCGACAAAGACGCAAAGTTGATCGCACAAGTAAAAGCAAAAGATCAAGCAGTCGGATTGCATCAGAAATAGCAGGCCCAAGGCCGAATAAGTTCATTACATCGAAGTCACACCCAGTGGGTGTCGACAGAATTAAAATTATGTCTTACAAACAGATAATCGGAAGACAAAATAAGATAAAACCGATCCAGTATCGGCAAGCTACAACAACTAACATAGTTGGCGGCATGGCTCAGGAAGTCGGAGGCACGGAGCTAGAGGACGGAGCAGTCGGATCCGATTGCGCTTCAGAAGATGTGGCACCAGTCCGCTTGGACCTCGGAGATGTTTGAGATGAGCCGCTATCAGAAAGCTCTTCGGCCAGGCCAGAGATTGAAGGTGCAGCGAGCGGATTCCCTCCCTCGTCGAGATACGGAGTGTACTCGTAGGGAGAGAACCAGTTCACCATAGTGCTGGCTAGCCGATTCACCTTGGTATAGGTCTTCTCAAGCAAATCAGAGGCATTGTCTCGGAGGCTGTAGAATTGGGAGAGCTTCACCTGAGGGTACCAGCTCAGCACAGTCTGGAGGGCGGTTTCCGCGCCAGTCCGACCTGCAGAGTTCAGCAAGACGTCAATCCGGCGTGGGATGGCCTTCAGGAGAGTCCGAGTCTGTTCAGTAGTAGCATTCGGAGCCTCCCCTTTGTCAGAATCTTCTTCATCTTGAGCTTCAGCCTCGTGGGATCCGGCGGGGGAGCCAGCGGCATTTTTCATTTTCTGGAGTCCGACCTTAAGCTTAGTCGGTGACCACAATGATTCAGCAATCTTCAGGATGCCGAGCTTGAAGGACAAGGCAACTCCCTTGATAACAGGAATGCGGGCTTCGGTGCCGATCAGGTATTCGTGCCGTGTCCAGACGTTATCTTCAAGTTGGCAGGTCCCTCCGGCGGCAACAATTTCTTCTCGGGACTTGGCTACGGCCGCGTAGGCAGCTGCCTCAGACTCGGGCCAAGCTTCTGCGTCAAGAAAAGAAAGCATGAGCAACAAGATAAAAGAAGAAAGCAATCGGAAAATGCATTCGGATGCAGGAAACACTCACCGCTGAGGAGGACGTCCATCTCGGTCATTGTCTCGCAGAAGCCTTTGGCTCGGCGGCGCAGTCGGGTGGTCTCTTCGTAGCTGCGTTTCTCCAGTTCTTCAAACTTGGCGACGTGTTCGTCGCGATCCCGCCGAATGGAATCCCGCGCAGCAACTGCTTCATCCCTCTCGGCTTGCAAGGCTTCTCGGGCGGCGACGGCAGCATCTCGCTCGGCAAGGAGACCATCACCGGTAGCCGTCACGGCAGCTATGTCGGCCAGGTGTTTTCTTTCAAGGGCAGCCATCTCAGAACGAAGGCCCTGGATAGTCCGATTTAGATCAGTTTCTACCCCCTGCAGTCGGGTCATTTCTTCCTTGGCTGTGGCGAGTGCTGGGCCATGTTGGCTGAGTTCTGCAGTCAATTCAGCAATTCGGCCCTGAAGGTCATCTACCATGGGAATAGAAGCTAGAGTAGAGCATAAAAGATATGAGTACAAGAGTAATTGTTAATCGGAGAGAAGACAGAAATGGCATAGAAGTTACCTTTTAGTTTGGTGATCTCGGCCGATTGATTGTTAACCTGCAGCTGGGCCTGGGCGAGAGTCCGGAGGCTTACAGTGTAAGCATCAAGAAGCTTTTCGAAGACCTCGCGCCTTTCTTCCATAACAGCCTGAGAAGAATGACAAGATGGAGTTAGAGATATAGCAGTCAGCAGAAGATCCGATTCGATTGCAAGCAATCGGCCCGAATCTCGGGGACTACACCCAGTGGGTGCGCTTGCGCGCACCCACCGGAAGAAAAGTCTCCCGATTGAAGGAAGGCGAAAAATAAAGCAAAAGTATGAAAGATCCGAACCGATTGCAACCAATCGGCCCGAATCTCGGGGACTACACCCAGTGGGTGCGCTTGCGCGCACCCACCGGATGAAAAGTCTCCCGATTGAAGGAAGGCGGAAAAGAAAGAAAAAAGTATGAAAGATCCGAACCGATTGCAACCAATCGGCCCGAATCTCGGGGACTACACCCAGTGGGTGCGCTTGCGCGCACCCACTGGAAGAAAAGCCTCCCGAGTAAAGGAAAGACATGAGAGAAAAGTCAAGAATTTACCATGTGATGAGAGGTGAGCTGTTGGAGATCCCGAGCAAGGGCATCAAAAAATTCGTTTACCCGACTGAGAGAGGTTGTCAGAGGATCCTGAGGGCGGTGCGAAGCGTCAGGTTCGGCGCCGACATGACGGGCGCGAGAATATTCGGCCCGGAACTGGTCCACCGAGCGCATAAGAATTTCCGATGCAGAGGAGGTCGGCGTGGGCACTAAAGCTTGAGCGGCGGTGGAAGCAGCAACGGGAAAGGCTAGTGGCACCGGCGTCACCTGAGGGCCGGAAGTACTCGGTTGTGGTGGCGGTGCAGTCGGATGAGCTGAAGCGGAAGTGATAATTGCGACGGGCGGCAAGGTCGTCATCGTCGGTGGCGCGGACAGAACAACCGAGGGCACAGTTGTGGCAGTCGGCGGCGCCTGCACCACAATTGGCATCGGGCTTGTCACCGTCGGTGGCTCGGAGGTGGCAGTCGGAGCAGGGGTAGTCACGGCAGTGAAGACCGGGTCGGAGCGGCATGGCGGAGATGGGGCAATCGGATCGACCGATCGTGTTCCTCTGCCACCAGGAGCTCCCCGATCAGCTGCGCTCTTGGAAGTCTTGGAAGCGAAGGAAGAGGAAGAAGTCTTCTTGGTCGTCTCCAGGTGGGCCTTCTTGGCAGCGCGCTCGGCGTCCTTGGAGGAGCGATGAGAAGCAGGCGGCCGTTTGTGGATGGCGGCGGCAGACGCAGCGGGCGAGATGACGATGCTAGCTCGGACCGGAACGCCGGCGTCGACATCGTCAAGACCAATCGATTCCCTGAAAGAAGAAAGAGGAGGATAATCAGTATAAGGAAAGACAGTGAAGTGCAAGGCGTGAAGGTAAAAGCATACCCGACTGTTCTTGGTGCGCCAGAGGGCATCCGGCATCTCAGCGGGGCGACGTTCAACGGCGCCTGGGCAGTCGGCCTCCGGGTGGTCGTCTCCTGGGGCTGTTTTCCTTTGCTGGCTGTCGGCGTGGCCTTAGCAACCTTGCTGGGAGAAGTACCAGCGGAGGAGCTGGTGGTCGAGGTGCGCCTAGCCGGCACCTTCGGAGGTTTGGCACGAGGAGCTGCATTAGAACCATCAGCCTTTGAGACACTATCGTCATCACTCCATTCGGCCAAAAATTGCTCAAGGGAAGGGTCAGGCGTACCCCCTTGAGCTGGCAGATGGGTGTCGGTCCTCGGAGGGTCGGCGGCTTCGGCATCGGCATCGACGGCATCCATGGAGTCGGAGGATTCTCCGGAAGACTCGTCATCATCATCATCATCGTCACCGGACTCGGCGGAAGGAACCTCGCCGTTATACTCAAAGTCGGCGGGGTCATCCTCCGCGCGGTCGGGGGCATACACGCCAGCCTCCTGGCCGTCTTCCATCAAGTCGGACTGAATAAAATGCTGGAAAGAAGATAAAAGTAATCAGAGAAGCTGAGAGAAAAAGAAATCGGAAGAAGAGAGCAATCGGAGCATACCACAGGTGGTTTCTGCTGGCGAGTGAGGCAGTCAAGCCCGAAGCGGAAGGGGTCGGGCAAAGGGCTAGATGTAATAGCCCTCACCCTGGCGCAGAGATCTTCCTTCTTCACCCGCCACGTGCAGAGCCGAGTGGGGTCTCGAGGACCTGACATATCGCAGAGGCGGTGCACTCGGCGCTGCAGAGGGAGAATCCGAGCTTGAAGCCAAGCGGCTACCAGGTCGGTCGGGAGAAGTCCTTCTTGCTCTAGCTGGGCGACCCTGGCGACCTGGGCATCGACATCGCAATCTCACTGATGCTTTTCAGTCGGTCGGGCGAGGGAGAACTCGGGCAGATTCAGGATATCGGGCCCGTGGTCAGGTGACTTGACGTAGAAAAATGAGGTCTGCCAATTCTTGCACGATTGGACGATCTCGGGACTCTTGTACCTCGGCTTGCCGGCTGCGACAAGGCAACTGCCGCAGTCGGTCATGTCAGTTGGGTACGTCGGTTCGCCGCCTTCAATGGTGGATGGCACCACAGCTGCCGTCCGAGCGTTGTGAGCTCGGAGATTGAAGAATCGCTTCCAGAGAGCGATGCTTGGACGGCAGCTGAGATACCCTTCGCAGAGTGTCACGAAACCGGAAAGAATCATGATGAAGTTGGCGGCGAGGTGGTGTGGTTGCAATCGGTGGAAGTCGAGGAACCCGCGGAAGAAGGTGCTGGCGGGAAGGCCGAATCCACGCTCGAAGTGAGCGAGGAATACAACCCTCTCGCCAGCACGCGCGCTGGGCACGACCTCGGCGCCGGGAATGCGCCATTCGATCTCCGCGGGCATCTTCTGGGCGCGAATTAGGGACTGAACGGCGCCGGCGGTGGCCTGAGAGCCTTTCCAGCACCCGCGGCTCGCCTGTGAGACGTCTCGTCGGGGCGCCATGGCGTTCACGGGCGGAGAGAAGAAAAGGGACGAGGAGCGCGAGAGTAGCGACGAGGAGTTACCGCGGAGGCGGCGGAGCGCACGGGTCCGTGGCCGGAGAAGATCCAAGACGCAGAGGTCCGTGGTCGTAGGAGTGGCAGAGAGCTTCGCACGGAGCAATGGCACAGAGGAGAAAAAGCTGGAGGTTGAAGATGGCGTTTGGGAGAAGGAAGAGGCGAAGGCCCTCCCCTGTGGCTTATATGGGCGGCGGGGGAGGGGAGTGGGATGCATCTGCGGCTGTGTGGCTCGGTGTGGCCTAGGGCATAGGAAGGGAAACCGGCAAACCAACGCAAAGAATCCTGGCGCGGGAGGCGAGGCGTGCGACGTGGGGGTCCAGACCTGCAGTTATGTCAAGTCGCGCGTGGGTCGTGGGTCCCGGCTCATTGACCGCATCCCGGAAGAATCGGAGATAACCGTTGGAATGTAATCGGCGAAAGATGCCATTCTCGAAAAAGTGAAGACACAAATTGGAAGTGAACCAAATCCAATCGGACGAAAATTCGGCCAGCCGAGTGTGATCTCCGAGTCGGTCGACGAACTCGGAATGAAGCACGTGATGAGGCCATAGCAGTCGGAAGATATCGAAGAAAGATTAAAAACTGCAAAGGCCCCGCGATCAAGTGACCGTGGGACCTTTACAGCTTTAGGGGCTACTGTCGGGGGATTGGTACCCGGGTAGGCTAACCCAAGCGGAAGCAACCTTTCAAGACAAGGATGGACCGATTGGGCTGCAGCTGGGCCGAGCTGGGCGGTGTACGGCCGATTGTTCCAAGGCAATCAGCCGTACCGAATGCCAGCAGTCGGTCCACCCCTCCTTCACCAAGATGATTGTCCGGTTGGTCCGTAGCTGGGCCGAGATAGGTACTTGGAAGGCCGATTGCCCAGAGCAATCGACCTTGACAAGAACTAACAGTCGGCCCAGGCACAATCGGAACAACCTACTCCCCTTGAAGGAAGTCGACCCCGACGCCAGTCGGGGGTATGATTACGAGGTCATAAATGCCATATCCCGAGATATCTGGGTGGCAGGAAGGCCAAGTCATGTCGAAGATCTGGTGGAGATACGGTGTCGATCTCTCCGCCGATTCCGCGGACAGGGCGACAAGACCGCACCTCCTAGCTCCACTGTTCATCCCTATGCCCTATGGGTCTATAGAATGGGCCGCCGCTCGTAGGATCCGGATCACCCGGAGAAGGAGCAGTCGGTGGGACCAGGCCGATTAGAGGATGGCAGCTGGGCCCATTCGGCAGTGAAGTTACCGAAGTACCCTGGGCTCACACTATAAGAGCCAGGGTACCCCTCCTGCGTGAGGGACGACCCGCTCTAGAACACCATTACTCACCTTCCCCTCAGTTCATTCACTGCTAGCAGTTACTCCTCAGGGAAGCAGGAGAGAGCCTTGCCCACAGCGTCGGCGCTCACCTTCCCCTGAGAAGATAGAGAAGCAGTTATTGTAGCCAGAGCATTGATATATAAAAGATAAGCAGGAGTAGGGGTGTTATCTCTCCGGAGAGCCCCGAACCTGGGTACATCGTGGTGTCCTTCACCGTGCTTGTACTCAACCCGATTCCGGCACCATCGACATTCTCTCCCTCGCGTCTTCCCCTCACTTTAGCCATCCCATGGCATCTGACGTCACATATCGACGGCAACCACATTACTAAAATGCAATTAATGTGTTGCCTTCGTACCCAAGTTTTGTGCACTGAGTAACTTGCAGGTCTGCTAAAACGCCCACTCCGACGGGAGGACAACACGACTCGAACGTTTTCCTCGCAGCAACTCGGACGGCTACATGCATGGACAATCTCAGGACACTTCCCCGACTTGGCTGCGACTCGGACGTCGGTTACTCTCCGGCTCTGTCCTCCAATGACTCGGGTCGCATTTATGAACTCATTAAAAGACAATTAATTATTTCCCGTGTTGGTTACCATTCTAATTGACTGCATGCCATTCAATTTCCATACCCGTTAATTTGTGCATGCACACATTAATAGCCATTTAACATCTAATTTATATGCGCACCTTCAGCAAGTTGTCCGAGCGCATGGCCGTTCGGCTGGAGATATGTTCATCGTTTTTTTCCTATAAGCTAAGTAAATCCGCATACTTCATTCTCATACATTTTATGTACGGACAACAATTGGCCCTAGTTATGCGGATGAATTTCGCACTCGAACAACTAACGTGCAGGCTCGTTCGGATAAATTTGTCATTTTTCTGTTCTGCAATGGCTCGGTCTCCATCGACTCTTCTACAATGACTCAGCTTTCATCGACTCTTCTGCAACGAGTCGACCTCAAGCATAATCAACGAACTTTTTTGAGGACTTCTATTTGTCATGGCTTCATCGACTTTGAATTCCTCCCAAACGCGGAAACAACTAAGTTTCTCATACAACCAAACTTCGTATTACACGTTTTAGCGAGTTTGTCTCTCCCGAGCTTCTCCCGGGAACCACTTCTCGCTTTTACCCGAGTTTACCTCGATGAAACACAAATCACATTCACCGTATTTCGACCGGTTCGCCGTTGAAAGTTGTAACGCACTCGGGGGCTACAACTTAGTTAGAATCACATTTACCTTTATGGTTGGTTCTTTGCTCCCCTAAGTGGATGCGCCGTCAGTCGGCAGGTTCTTTACTTGGTTTTCTCTTATTCTTCGTGAAACGCCTACACATGCTCGGTACCATAAACGCCTACTCTTCGTCTCCAACCCGGTTGCAACCTGATTGTTTTGTTGGCAAGAGAAAAAGCTAATGGTCTGCCGAATTGCTAAGTGGCTAAACACGAAAGAAAAAATAAACCAACTGAAATATATTGCTATCTGTAAAGTTTAATTTTTATACTTTACTATCTGCAAAGTTTGAATTATACACTTTATTTCTGCAAAGTTTAAAGTTCCGCGTTTTCACTCAGCTTTCTGGGTTTGAATACTATAATACTTTCATTCTCTATCTGTTTGCATTTTCTTTCAGGTCAATGAAGGAAATATCCTTGGTTTCATTCCGTGCCCGCGCACAACGAGATTCCAAATTCCTTCAAGAAACAACACTCAAGAAAATGTTCCGTGTCCATGCACGATGAAACAATTTTATATAACTTCAGTAAAAGACTACAACTAACTACCAATAGTTAGTCGGAGCCTTGGGGGCTACACCCACTGGGTGCACTGATCGTGCTCCCACTGGAAGAAAAATTTCCCGAGTAGATCTTCTCTCGGAAGAACAACATGCTGAGTAAGGCATCACTCAGACACACCCAGTGGGTGGTCAATAAAAACCGAGTAAGTTATCACTCGGATACTCAATAAAACCGAGTAAGTTGTCACTCGATAACCTAAATCATGACCGAGTAAGTCATCACTCGAAGTATTTTTTTTCGAGTAAGCTACTACTCGGAGAGAGTCATTGCTAAAACAACCGAAGGATGACTTACTCGGTTATTTTCATTAGTTAGGCTTATGGAAAACAACAACAAAATGAGAGAGCTTTATAAGCTCTATCTTGAATTTGGTCATGAAGTGTTTGAAGAGAAAATTAAAAAACCTATGAAACTTTATTATTGATACGTCCCAAACGTATCTATAATTTCTGCTTGCTCCATGCATGTTTTGTGTGACTTTGCCATGATTTGCTTGAACTTTCATACACTTTTGAGCATATTTGGACTAATCTATTAACCTAGTGCACCCAGCTGTCAGTTGTTGTTTTCTGCTGTTTTTGTATTTCAGGTTTTCCGGCCATTAAAAGTGCTCCAAAAAATCCGGAAAAATCAGATAAAAAATCAGCGCGACGGAATCTTCCGGAATCACCAAAGGAGGGAAGGAGGGCCACCACCAGGCAAACAGGAGGGCAGGTGGCGCGGACCCACCCTGGGCCGCGCCAGGCACCCTCCTGACTGCCTCGTGGCCCCTCTCGGTGCCCCCCTTCGCCTATATTTACCCCCCATGACGGAAACCCTCGGGAGGAACTCCTTTTTCGCGATCTCGCCTCTGTACCGCCGCCACCGCCGTTTCTAGATCGGGGCTGCCTGGAGAAGCTGCTCCGGCACCCTGCCGGGAGAAGCTACCCCCTCCGGGAGACCATCCATAGCCATGGACGCCTCCCGTATGTACCGTGAGTAGTTTCCCTTCGACCATGGGTCTGTGACCAGTAGCTATGAGATCTATCTCTCCCCTCTTTGTGCCTCCACTTTCGAGACCTCGTGAGCTGCCTCACATGATCGAGGCACCTTGTAATTTTCTTCCGTTGCTATGCTGAGTTTGTTGGGATCTGATGGATTATGAGACTATGTTCAGATTGTGATGAGTAATATATTTGGTTCTTCTCTTTTATATTTTGTTCTTGAGTAAATTCTTGCATGTTCTCCTTTGCCGTATTTTACTTTGGCCAAGTGATTTGTTGCAACTCCAAGAGCGAGCGTTATGCTTGATTGTTGGTTTAGCCCCTTGATGTCTAGCTTGAGTGACAGAAACATGAGACTAGGGGATGTGCTGTTGCCACCAGGGATAAAATAACGGTGCTTGTATCCGCGGATGCAAGGATTGTTTACTTTACGCAAAGTTCTTTTAATGCAGTTGTCTGTTGCTTTGGATTTACACTTTGGGTGGGATTCGCAACTTAATACCAGCGAGATGTTCTGGATAGATATGTCAAGGTGGATGATTCGTAGTAGATGCAGATGGATTTCGGTCTACTTACCTTGGCGTACTTCCCATTGCTTTTGAGCCCTTCCTTTCTTTGCAGCATAGTTAGCATTGCGGTGCCTTCATAATCCTGTCAATTGCCCAACTGTGATTTGTTTACCTCGCTAGCACTTTTATCGTCTTTTGGGAGAGAGACATCACTAGTGAAAATCACGGGACCCCGGTCAATCTTCATATCACTGTTTACACCTTTAGTTTACTTTCAGTATTTACTTTCAGTTGCCACTATTATTATCTCTTGCGTTGATCCTTTGTAAACAGCAAGGCCGGAGGAATTGACAACTCTTCTGTACTCGTTGGGAGCAAAGTTATTTGTTTCTGTGTGCAGGTCCTGTCAACTCGCTAGCCAGAAGCTAATTTCTGGCACTGTTG
Organism: Bromus sterilis; assembly: GCA_950022295.1. Taxonomy (NCBI): domain Eukaryota; kingdom Viridiplantae; phylum Streptophyta; class Magnoliopsida; order Poales; family Poaceae; genus Bromus; species Bromus sterilis. Next base: position 18,001,013 of record OX465596.1, read on the forward strand.
GCACCTTCTTGTATTTCTGCGAGTCCTATTGGAGACAAACCTTGGTATCTTCACCGAGGGAAATTTGCTGCTACGCTACATCTTACGTTCCACTTGGGGTAACCAACGAGGAGTGAGAGAACTATCTTCACCGTATCAAATAGTTTCTGGCGCTGTTGCCGGGGAGCAAGCAAGACTATACCCGTCAACTACCGCGCCATCACTTCCTTGCTAGCATCAAGTAATTTCTGGCGCCGTTGCCGGGGACTCCAGTCTACAAGATAGGGGAGTTGCACACTATCTTTTATCTTTGCTTTTTAGTCTTGTTAGTTTACCTTCCAGTTTTTACTTTTGTGTCCCTTATAAAAAATACCAAAAATACCTACTGATGCTATCTTCACCATGGGTGTGGAATCACCCAAATATGGTAGGATGGACATGTTTCATTTGGATCGTCTTCGATCAATTTGTGCTCGCGCTAAAAACCCAACCGACTTGGTTGAGGGAAAATCATTGGATGAGCATGCTCATTATACGCGACACAACCTATCTCAGAAAGGGAAACACTTATGGGATCAAATACAAGTTTCTTATTGCTATGCTGAGTGTTTATGCCACATTTATGATTTTACTTGCTGCTCTAATATAGAGCGTAAACACCTTCCTTTCCAATGTGAGTTTAATGAAAATGAGATCCTATCTTCTTATGCCAAAGGTGTTTATGATTACTTTGATGTTGAAAAGATTGAAGAGTTTGTTGCTTTTAAAGGTGCTTATGAGATTGCTTCTTTGATTGAAAAGTATTACGATACTATTCACAAGTCTAAAAACTTTGTTGTTCTTGCTTATTGCTTTGAGAATTATACTTCCAATGCTTATATTGAGGATTTTAAAAATAGAATGCTTGCTGCCCAAGAAGAGGCTAATGATTGCTATGAAGTGGAATCTTATGATTCCGAGGACTCACTTGATACTTCCCTTTCTGATGATTTTGATACTTGCTTTGTTGATGGCCATGATGCCACTATGGATGATGCCTACGAAGATGAACTTGCTATAGTTCCTTACGTTAAGCATGAAATTATTGTTGTTGCACCCACACTTGATTGCCCTATTATCCTTTTGAAATCTCCAACTCCGGAGAATTTCTCTCTTATCAAGGCTCAATGTGATGGGTTGCATCTATCTTATCATCCTAAAAATTGTGTTGAAAACAATAAACGTGTGCTTGTAGGTCATGAACAACATGATTTATGTGATAGTTATATTCTTGATGTTGTTCATGATGCTACTGAAAATTACTTTGAAAGAGGAAAGTTTGGTTGTAGAAACTTCCATGTTACAAAAACACCTCTCTTCATGTTGCAAGTTTTGAAGTTGTTCTTGTTCTACCTTTATGGCTATAAAGAAAGAGCTCTTGGGATATAACTGTCGGGGGATTGGTACCCGGGTAGGCTCACCCAAGCGAAAACAACCTTTCAAGACAAGGATGGAACGATCGAGCTGCAGCTGGGCCGAGCTGGGCAGGCGTATGGCCGATTGCTCCAAGGCAATCAGCTGTACCGAATGCCAGCAGTCGGCCCAGGCGCAACCGGGCCATCCTTTCATCACCAAGACGATCAAACGATTGGCCTGCAGCTGGGCCGAGATGGGCATCGACACAACCGATTGCCTAGAGCAATCGACCCTGCCGAGGGCCATCAGTCGGCCCAGGCGCAATCGGTACAACTTACCACCCCTGGAGAAGTTGACCCGAGACCAGTCGGAGGTCCAAGTACAAGGTCATAAATGCGCAATCCCGAGAGATCGGGGTGGCAGAGAAGCCAAGTCACTTCGAAGATCTGGCAGAGATGCGGTGTCGACCTCTCCGCCGATTCCGCGGACAGGACGACAAGACCGCACCTCCTAGCTCCACTGTTCATCATCATGCCCTACGAGTCTACAGAATGTGCCGCCGCTCGTCTGGTCCGGATCACCCGGAGAGGTGCAGTCAGTGGCCCCCAGCCGATTAGAGGATGACAGCTGGGCCCAATCGGCAGTGAAGTTACCGATTTACCCCGGGCTCACACTATAAGAGCCCGAGGTACCCCTCCTGCGTGATGGACGATCGACAACATTCGCACCATTACTCACATCTTGCTCAGTTCATTCACTGCTAGTAGTTCCTCCTCAGGGACGCAGGAGAGAGCCTTGCCCACGGCAGCTCTCACCTTCCCCTGAGTAGATAGAGAAGCAGTTATTGTAGTTCAGTTCCATTGATATAGAAGAGACAAGCAGGAGTAGGGGTGTTATCTCTCCGGAGAGCCCCGAACCTGGGTACATCGTGGTGTCCATCACCGTGTTTGTGCCCAACCCGATTCCGGCACCATTGACATCTTCTTCCTCACGTCTTCCCCTCACTTTAGCCATCCCCATGGCATCTGCCGTCACATATCGACGACAGTTGGCGCCCATCGTGGGGCAGACCGAGGCGTCGACTGGAGTAAAGATCCGGACGGGATTTTCCTCTGCATCGGGCGGTAGCCACGCCTCTGGCCTGATTCTTAGGCGTGGGGCAATCGACTATGTGGTGGACTACTTGGCGCGGTATGGGGTCGGTGCACCCCTGCCGCCCGATGTGTCGCTGCAAGTTGGCAAAAATCGCCTCTTCATCGGCAGCTTCCCCGAGGCATATCCCAGAGAGATACGCATCTTTTCGTGCATCACGGATCCGCTCCCGACCAGGGGCCGCGCTGCAGCACCCGGCGGAGAGGATGGCCGTGTGCACGCAGCCGTCATGATGGCGGGGGCATCTTCATCAAGCAACCGTGGCGCAGCGAGTGCGGCTAGGAAGGCCAAGGAGGCGGCGGACGCCGCGGAAAGAGTCGGCACCAGTGCATTGCGGGATGTGTTGTACACACCCGTGAACAGGAATGGTGATCCCGATCAAGTTCACAATAATCTGGAGACAGCACGGCTCGCCCTCGCTCGAAGTCCCGAGCACGTGCTGGCTGAAGAGCGTAGGCTGGGAGCTATCACAAGAGAGTACAACGCAGCGCATGCCGGACCGCGTCGGCCGATTGAACCAGCAGTCTTAGAAGATTTAAGAAGCCGAGGTCGGGTAGTCCATCAGCAGCTGTCGGGAGCCGAGCAACCGGAGAGGCCGGCGCAGCCGGCGCAGCCGGTGCAGTCGGTATTCCTCCAAAGGCCGACGTACAACACGCCTGACAAGAACCTGAGAGCCGCCGAGCAGATAGCAATCAAGTTAGAAGAGCTGGAGGGAGATGAACGGCGTCAGCAGACGCGCCGAATGCGCGAGCTGCTGGCAGCCGCAAAGGATGAGCAGCTGGTGGCAATGGAGAATCCGAATGCAGGACCTGGGGCATCAGGAGGAACTGTGAGGACGATTCCGGAAGCTAGCCAACGACCGAACGCATCGCGCCAGAACAGGCAGCAACCGGCTCCATCTCGACATGAGAGTAGGGTCAGGAGCAATCGGCCACCCCCAGCAGCAAGTAGAAGAATAGAAGAGCCAGCTGTTAACAACAGGCGCAATGATCTGCCTCAGCAGTCGGCAACAAGACCAGCAATCAGCACCCGACTTGGTCCTCGCCAAATCGGTCAGAATGATGCCAGGCATCGCATCGAGCTCCGGGAGAAGGAAGCTCCAGAAGATGAAGAAGGAGAGGCTGGCCCATCATGTTTCGGTCATCGCATTCGGACCGAGAAGTTTCCCAAAGGCTTCACGCTGCCGAGAGACACGCCCAAGTACAATGGTTCAGTGAAGCCAGGAGATTGGTTGTCCGATTACTTGACCGCAGTTCGCATTGCAGGGGGCAATCGGCGAGTAGCAGTCCGCTACGCACCTTTGATGCTGCAGGGTTCAGCTCGGACGTGGTTGAATAGTCTACCCAAGGACAGCGTGAATTGTTGGGAAGATTTCACAAGTGCATTCATTCACAACTTCACGAGCACATATGAGCGGCCAAACCTCCCGCGGCAGTTGGCTCTTTGTGTGCAAGGCAAGGATGAACCCCTCAAAGATTACCTATCTCGGTGGATCAAGCTGAAGAATTCATGCGAAGGAGTCCATGAGATCCAGACCATTCAGTACTTCACGGATGGATGCCTGGCCGATTCAATGTTGAAGCACAAGTTGCTCCGCAAGGATTTCACATCGCTCGCCGAGCTCATGAAGGTGGCCAACTCGTTTGCTGTGTCCGATTCTGCGATGCGCCCTATCCAACTCGGAGTTGGAGGTGTCATCCAATCACCAGAGGCTCCGCAGTCGGACGCAGGGAACCAAGGCCTCAGTCGGAAGGAAAGAAGAGAGAACAACCGCAACAACAGCAACAACCAGCAGAACAATGGCAAGAGCAAAGATGAGCAGCCAGATACTCAGTATGGTAGTCGGCAGGTGGCCGCTGTCCAGAATGAAGAAGATCCAGGGGCTGTAGGAGGCAGTCGGAAGATGAGACCAAATGTGAGGCCACAGGGACAGATGAAGGCCAAGTACACGTTTGATGATATGCTGGATGCACCGTGTAAGTTTCATAGCACTCCTGGCAGGCCATCTGCGCATACCACTCGGCAGTGTGATTTTGTGAGAAGGATTGCAAAGGGAGAAGCTTTACCACCTCCACCCCCACCACCCCCCCAGAACAGAGGACCACCTCAACAGCAAAACCAGTTCCCGCGACAAGACGCCGCTTACATGATTTTCACCAGCGAGTCCACCGACAAGGGCAGTCGGAGAGCCCGAGCTCAAGAAGTCAATGCCACCATGCCACTGATTCCTCAGTACATGCATTGGTTCGAGTGTGACATATCCTGGGGCAGAGCAGATCACCCGACCATCTTGCCGAATCCAGGAAACTATCCGCTCGTGGTAGACACTCTGTTCGCAGGACCGAGATTTTCATGCAAGTTCTCCCGAGTGCTCGTTGATGGAGGGAGCACAATCAACATTCTGTACAGAGACACCTTGATCAAGCTAGGGCTCACCGAGAAGGATCTGGAGCGCAGTCGGACGACATTCCATGGGATTGTCCCTGGGTTGTCTTGCACCCCCATGGGTCTCATTCGGCTGGATGTCATATTCGGCACAAAGGAGAATTTCAGGAGGGAGCCAATCTGGTTCGAGGTCGCTGACCTCAGCAGTCCTTATCATGCTCTGTTGGGATTGCCCGCATTCGCCAAGTTCATGTTCAATGCATAGCAGACGTACCTAAAGATGAAGATCCCAGGGCCAAACAGCGTCATCACCGTCACCGGGGACTTCAGGAAGTCCCTCGAGTGCACGTCGGCTGGCGGCAGTTTGGCTGACTCCCAAGTGGTTGAAACAGAGAAGCGTCAGCTCGGCAAAGTGATAGCAATGGCGCAAGCACAGAACAAGGCTCCACTCCCAGTCGGCCCAGCCAAGAGAGCAGATGAATAATCGGCTTTTCAGTCGGCCAAGGACAACAAGAAGGTCGCTCTAGATCCCTCCGACTCAACTAAGTTCGTTGTAGTCGGAGCTAGACTTAGCGACAAATAGGAAAGCGAGCTCGTCGAGTTTCTCCGTGAGAATCGGGACATCTTCGCATGGTCTCCACAAGACATGCCTGGTGTGCCGAGAGAACTCGCCGAGCACAAGCTGCACATTCGGCCAGGCTCGAAGCCGGTCAAGCAACCCCTGAGACGTTTTTCTGAAGATAAGAGAAGGGAAATCGGAGAAGAGATTGCGAAGCTACAAGCTGCATGATTCATCATGGAAGTGTTTTACCCCGAGTGGATGGAGAATCCAGTTCTCGTGATGAAGAAAAACAAGACCTGGCGCATGTGTATCGATTACACTTGCCTGAACAAGGCGTGCCCGAAAGATCCGTTTGCTCTGCCCCGTATCGATCAAGTGATTGATTCTACGGCCGGCTGCGAGCTTTTGTCTTTTCTGGATGCCACAGTTGGCTATCACCAGATCAAACTTGCTGTGGAAGATCAAATAAAAACTGCATTCATAACCCCTTTTGGGGCTTATTGTTATATCACCATGCCTTTTGGTTTGAAGAACTGAGGTGCCACTTATCAGCGCACAATTCAGAGATGCACACACACACAACTCGGCAGAAATCTCCACGTATATGTGGATGATCTGGTAGTGAAGTCGGTCAAGGGAGTCACACTCCTAGATGACCTTCGAGAGACATTTGCGAATCTGAGAACTTACCAGATCAAGCTCAATCCTGAGAAATGTGTTTTTGGGGTCCTAGCCGGCAAGCTCTCGGGATTCCTCGTTTCCGAGAGAGGAATCGAATGCAATCCCGAGAAGATAGCCGCAATCGAGCGAATGGAGCAACCCAAGAACCTGAAGCAAGTACAGAAATTCACCGGTTGCCTCGCTTCACTCAGCCGATTTCTCAGTCGGCTGGCTGAAAAAGCAATCCCATTATATCAGCTGATGAAGAAGACGGAGAAGTTCACCTGGACACCTCAGGCAAATGAAGCATTCCGAGAACTCAAGCGAATGCTCTCCATTGCGCCGATTCTGGCTGCCCCGCTGGAGAAGGAGCCAATGATGTTATACATTGCGGCAACCAATCGGGTGATCAGTGCAGTCATGGTGGTGGAGCGGCCCGAGAAGGACAAGGCACAGCAGATTCAGCGACCTGTGTATTATATCAGTGAAGTGATCTCGCCGTCCAAGCAGAACTACCCTCACTACCAGAAGATGTGCTATGGAGTATATATGGCGGCCAAGAGATTGAAGCCATATTTTCAAGCCCATCTGATCACAGTCGTCAGCTCGGCTCCATTAGCCGACATCATCGGCAGCAGAGATGCAATAGGCAGAGTGGCCAAGTGGGCAATTGAGATCGCCAACCATGGCATCCAGTATGAGCCAAGAATAGCAATCAAATCTCAGGCGTTGGCCGACTTCCTGGTGGACTGGGCTAAAACTCAATATATGCCACCCGTCCCAGGATCGGACTTCTGGGGAATGCACTTTGATGGATCCAAGATGAAGAGCGGCCTAGGGGCTGGCGTAGTGCTCATTCACCAAGAGGAGATCAACTACATTATGTGCTCCAGATTCACTTCGCAACATCAAACAACGTTGCCGAGTACGAAGCCCTTGTGCATGGTATCAAGCTGGCCAAGGAAATCGGCATTCAGAATATTGAGTGCTTTGGTGACTCCGATTTGGTGGTGCAGCAGTGCACAGGCACTTGGGATGCAAAGGATGCGAATATGGCAAGCTACCGTTTCCTAGTGCAGCAGATTAGTGGGTACTTTGAAGGATGTGAGTTCCACCATGTGCCGAGAGCAAGCAAGGAAGCAGCAGACGCATTGTCCAAGCTCGGCTCAACAAGGCAAGCTATTCCGCCAGGCGTATCACTTGAGCACATCAGAAGCCATCCATCATGCCATCTCCATAATCCGAGTCCATCTTCATCTCGGAGACTGATCTTGAAGTGTTGAAGAAGGCGAAAGAGGCTCAACCGGCAAAAATCCCAACTCTGAAGAAGCAGTCAAGCGCCCAAGATGCTTCAGTCTCAGCAGAGCCGACAGCACCAGGGGCTGCCGATTGCAGAGCAGGAGCTGCCGAATGCAGCAAAAAGAGCAAGGCTAAAGGGAAGCGAGCAGAGACAGCACCAGATGGCACAGCCTCAGAAGAGCCAATGACATCAGGAACTGCCGATTGAATCGAAGAAGTTCCAACTCTAGACGAGCAGCTGTCACCAGGCACCGCAATCGGCAGTTCAGAGACAGAAGTCGAGATGGCAAAGGTTCAAGAGGCTGAAATCCAGGAGGCCAATGGCCAAGGAACCGAGATCCAAGAAGAAGTCGCAGCCTAGCAAGCAGCAGTGATGGTAGTCGTCAGTGCGCCATCATGGGAACAGCCGATTAGAGATTTCCTAGTGGACGGAGTTCTTCCAGAAGACGAAGCCGAATCAAGACAAATCAGTCGCCGGTCTGGGGCATACACAATAATCAACAACGAGCTAGTGCGCAAGAGTGCAACCGGTGTCTTTCAGATATGTTTAGAAGAAGACAGAGGCCTGGAGTTTCTCAAAGACATCCACCGAGGTGAATGCGGTCATTATGCATCAGCAAGAGCCATTGTCAACAAAGCCTTCCGACATGGTTTCTACTGGCCGACTGCGCGTGCAGCAGCTGAGAACCTGGTGAAGTATTGCAAGGGCTGCCAGTGGTTCAAGACAAAAAGTCATCATCCAGCATCAGCATTGAAGACAATCCCAATAGCATGGCCATTTGCGGTGTGGGGTTTGGACATGGTTGGTCCGTTCAAGAGAGCCCGAAGTGGCATGACACATCTCCTGGTCGCAGTAGACAAGTTTACCAAGTGGATTGAAGCCCGCCCGATCAAGAAGCTGGATGGCCCGACTGCGGTCCGTTTTTGGCCGACATCGTATGCAGATATGGTGTGCCCAATAGCATCATCACCGACAACGGCACCAATTTTGCAAATGGCGCACTGGCTCGATATGCATCCCAGCAGGGTATTCGGCTTGATCTTGCATCTGTTGCACATCCTCAGTCGAATGGTCAAGTAGAAAGAGCAAACGGCCTAATCCTGTCGGGTATCAGACCCCGATTGGTGGAGCCACTGGAGAGGGCACCCGGAGCTTGGATTGAAGAACTCCCAACAGTATTGTTCAGCTTAAGGACCACACCAAACAGGTCGACTGGATTCACTCCTTTCTTCCTGGTATATGGATCAGAAGCAATCATCCCGTCCGACATCGAGTTTGATTCACCTCGGCATGCCTTGTACACCGAGGAAGAAGCCAAATTAGCACGATAAGACGACTTCGATCTTAAGGAAGAAGCCTGCCTGCTGGCCTTGTCCAGATCGGAAGTCTACCAGCAGAAGTTGCGGCACTACCACAGCAAGAAGATTCGTCCTCTCGCCTGCCGAGAGGGTGACATGGTGCTACGCCGAATTCAGAAGTCAGATGGGCAGCACAAGCTGGCCTCACCCTGGGAGCTACCTTTCGTCATCAGCCGCGCACTCAAGAACAACTCATATTATTTGATCGACTGCACCAAGGGCACTCGGCATAAGGACACGTCAGGAGTAGAAACGGAGCGGCCGTGGAACGCCGAGCTCTTATGCCCGTTCTATAGTTGAGCGGAAAAAATGTATGTATGCTATTCAGCAAATGATCAGTAAAGCTATCATGCCTCTGAAGAAGAGCATTCGACTACCTTTGCATGATTTCATTCGAAAAGCTAGCCCAAGTCGGCAACGCTTAGTCATACCAGAGACGTGGATAACACACTCGGGGACTGACCGACCACGAGGTCAGAAAAATGATCCAACGAGGCACGGGGGCTGCGGGCTGGCACTCGGCCTAGCACCCAACTCAAGCACAAGTCACGAGAGTGGTTGTGGCATTGAGGAAGGTAGCGGTTGGGGCAGCCGGCAGTCCAAATCCTCGAGAAACAAATCGAAACGCTCTAAAAAGGGCATAGCCAACTGAGTCAGCTACCGATTGTGCCGCAGACTGGTGCACCGAGCAGCCGGCAACGAGCAATCGGCTCCCAACATTGCAGAATACTTTGCGCTAGTTTTGTCGTGTAAACTCAAAAACTTATCGAACCTTGGTCGGAAATCAACCTTCGATCCGACTGCAGACCGCATCTCGGCTGCAGAATGGACAAGGCATGAAGCCCCCAAGTGCAGACCGATAAAGGAAACCGACAAAAAACGTGAAGTAGATCGCACAAATAAAAATTGCAACGGGAAATCGGATTGCATAAAGATAGCAGGCCTAGGGCCGAATAAGTTCATTACAACGAACCACACCCAGTGGGTGTCGGCGGAACTAAAATCGTGTTCTACAAGCAACTGTTCTGAAAATAAAAATAAGATAAGACCGATCAGGTGTCGGCGGCAGAGGCAGATGACGTCATCGGTGGCACGGCTCAAGAATTCGGGGCAGTTGATGGTGCAGAACTCGCAGTCGGAGCGGCTGAGGTGGCAGGAGCAGTCGGATCAGCTTGCGCAGTAGCAGCATTCGGCTCCGTCTGTGCGCCGGTCGACGTGGCTTCAGCTTGTTTGGACCTCGGAGAGGTATGGGACGAGCCGCTGTCAGAAAGCTCATCGGCCAAGCCAGAGATGGAAGTTGCTGGCAATGGGTTCCCTCCCTCGTCGAGATATGGAGTGTAGTCGATTCACCTCAGCATGAGAACCAGTTCACCATGGTGCTGGCTAGCCGATTCACCTCAGCATATGTCTTCTCGAACAAGTCGGCTGCGTTCTCTCTGATGCTGTAGAGCTTGGGAAGCTTCACTTGTGGGTAACAGCTCAGCACAGTTTGGAGGGCAGTCTCCGCACCAGTCCGACCGGCAGAGTTAATCAAGACATCAATCCGACGTGGGATGGCCTTCAGAAGAATCCAAGTCTGCTCAGTGGTAGCATTCGGAGCTTCTCCCTTGTTAGAATCTTCCTCGACCAAAGTCTCCAGCTCGCGGGTCTCGGCGGAGGAGCCGACAACATGCTTCATCCTCTGGAGCCCAACCTTGAGCTCAGTCGGCGGCCATAGCAATTCGGCAATCTTCAGAATGCCAAGCTTGAAGGACAGTGCAACTCCCTGGATAACAGGAATGCGAGCCGCCGTGCCAATCAGATATTCTTGCCGGGTCCAGACATCAGTCTCGGTTTGGGCGGTCCCTCCGGCAGCGGTGATCTCCTCTCGGGACTTGATCACTGCTGCATAAGCAGCTGCCTCAGATTCAGGCCAGGCCTCTGCATCACAAAGGAAGATGTGAGTAAGAGCACAGAAGAAGGGAGCAGTCGGAAAATGCACTCGGATGCAAGAAAAACTTGCCGCTAAAAAGGGCGTCCATCTCAGTCATCGTATCGCAGAAACCCTTAGCCCGGCGGCGCAGTCCGGTTGTTTCTTCGTAGTTGCGTTTCTCCAAGTCTTCATACTTGGCGATGTGCTCATCACGGTCTGTCCGGATGGCGTCTCAGGCAGCAAGGGCATCATCCCTCTCGGTCTGCATCGCCTCTCAGGCGGCCACAACTGCATCTCGTTCAGCGCAAAGTACATCGCCAGCAGCAGCCACAGCGTCCAGGTCATCCGAATGTTGCTTCTTCAGAGCAAGCAGCTCGGAGCGGAGGGTTTGGATGGTACGAGACAAATCGACCTCCACCCCTTGCAGTCAGGTCATCTCTTGCTTAGCTGCGGCGAGTGCGGGCCCTTGCTGGCCGAGTTCGGTGGTCAATTCGGCAATGCGGCCTTGTAGTTCACCTACCATGGGAACAGAGACTAGAGGAAGATATAAAGATATTAATACAAGAGAAATTATCAATCGGAGGGAAGATAGAAGTAATAAATAGGTTACCTCTCAGCCTGTTTATCTCGGCCGACTGATTGTTGACCTCGAGCTGGGCCTGAGCGAGGGTTCGGAGGCTGGCGGCGTAGGCTTCAAGTAGTTTCTCGAAAACCTTGCGTCGTTCTTCAATAGCGACCTGAGAATAAGAACAAGATGAACCTTAGAGACACATCAGCCAAAAGAATATCCGAATCGATTTCAAACAATCGGCCCGAATCTCGGGGACTACACCCAGTGTTTGCGCTTGCGCGCACCCACTGGAAGCAAAGTCTCCCGATAGGAGGAAGGAAGGAGAGATGAGCAAAGGATATCTAAGTATAAAGATCCGAACCGATTGCAAACAATCGGCCCGAATCTCGGGGACTACACCCAGTGGGTGCGCTTGCACGCACCCACCGGAAGAAAAGTCTCCCGGTCGGGAGAAAGGCAAGAAAAAGAAGCAAAAAGCATAAAAGATCCGAACCGATTGCAAACAATCGGCCCGAATCTCGGGGACTACACCCAGTGGGTGCGCTTGCGCGCTCCCACCGGAAGAAAAGTCTCCCGATTTGAGGAAGCCATAAAAGGAAGGTTGAAGAGCTTACCGCGTGATTGCGGTCGAGCAGTTGAAGGTCCTGAGCCATGGCGGTGGAAAAGTTGTTCACCCGGTTGTAGGCCGTCATCATGGGACCGGGAGAGGAAACCGGGAAGCGGTGCGAGGCATCGGGCTCGGCGCCGACACGTCCGGTGCAAGAGTACTCGGCCCGGAACTGGTCCACTGAGCGCATCAAAATTATTGACGCGGAAGAGGTCGACTGTGGCAGTGGAGTTTGGGTCGCAGCGGCAGAGGAGGCAATGATCGAGTCCGGTGGCGCCGACGTCGCCAGAAGGCCGGAGGCGCCCGACTGTGGCTGCGGCAAAGTCGGACGAGACGAGGTCGAAGGACCGGTTGTCATAATCGGCGAGGTGGTTGTCATAATCGGCGAGGTGGTCGTCAGGATGGGTGAGGAGATAGTCGTAATGGGGTCGGAGACTGGGTCGGAGCGTCGCGACGGAGATGGGCAATTGGATTGACCGGTTGCGCTCCTTCGCCACCAGTAACTCCCTGGTCGCCGTGCTCTTGGAGGTCTTGGAGGCAGTGGTGGAAGCAGTAGCTTTCTTGGCAGTCTCGAGGCGGGCCTTTTTGGCGGCGTGCTCGACCTCCTTGGAGGAATGATGTGGAGCCGGTTGCCGTTTGAGGGCCGCAGCAGTAGAAGCGGCAGGAGCAACGACCGTGCCGACATGGGAAGGAATATCGGCATCGACGTCGTCAAGACTAATCGGCTCCCTGAAAGAAGAAAGAAGAGGTGAATCAGTATAAGAGAAGGCAATGAGGTTCAAAGCGTGAAGACAAAGGCATACCCGACTGTTTTCAGCGCGCCCGTGGGCATCCGACATCTCAGCGGGGCGACATTCAGAGGGGCATCTCTCAGGACAGGTCCGCCCCTGGATTTGCCGAGAGGAGCTTGACCAGTCGGCACTCGAGTGGCCGCGGCCTGAGGCTGTTTTCCTTTGAGAGCAGTCGGCGCCAGCTTAGCAACCTTGCTGGGAGCAGCACCATAGGAGGAGCCGGTCGCCGAGGCACGCTTAGTCGGCACCCTCGGAGGCTTGGCGTGAGGATCCGCATCAGAATCACCAACCTTTGAGAAACTTTCGTCATCGCTCCATTCGGCCAGAAATTTCTCAAGGGAAGGGGCAGGCGTACCCCCTTGAGCTGCAGCTCGGATGTCGGCATTCCTGGTGTCGGCGGCCTCGGCGTCGGCGTCATCAGCAGGAATTTTGGATTCAGAGGACTCCCCAGAGGATTCACTTTCATCGGTGGATTCGTATGGGGGAACCTCACCGTCGTACTCAAAGTCCGCGGGGTCATCTTCCTCGCGGTCAGGGGCGTATGTGCCGGCCTCCTGGCCGTCTTCCATCAAGTTGGATCGAATGAAGTGCTGAGCAAGAAGAAGAAGGTTATCAGAGAAGTTAAGTATGAGGAAAAAGCAATCGGAGAAAGGAGCAGTCGGAACATACCACAGGAGGTTGAGGTACTCAAGGCCGAAGCGGAAAGGGTCGGGCGAAGGACTGGCTGTGTTAGTCTTCAGCCTGGTGCAAAGGTCTTCGAGTTTCACTCGCCATGTGCAGAGCCGAGTGGGATCTCGGGGGCTCGACATATCACAGATGCGGTAAACTCGGCGTTGTAGAGGAAGCACTCGGGCTTGAAGCCAGGCAGCAGCAAGGTCAGTCGGCAGAAGCCCCTCCTGCTCCAGCTGAGCAACCCTGGCGACTTGAGCGTCGACATCGCAATCACCGACACCGTACTTCAGCGACCACTGGTATTTCTCAGTCGGCCGTGCGAGGGAGAACTCGGGCAAGTGCAGGAGATCGGGGCCTTGGTCGGGCGACTTGACATAGAAGAAGGTGGTTTGCCAGTTTTTGCACGACTGGACGATCTTGGGACCTTTGTACTTGTGCTTGCCGGCTGCGACGAGGCAACTGCCGCAGTCGGTCATGTCGGTCACAAACGTCGGATCGCCGCCTTCTGTAGCGGAGGGCACCACAGCTCCCGTCCGAGCATTGTGAGCTCGGAGGTTAAAGAACCGCTTCCAGAGAGCGATGCTTGGGCGGCAGCCGAGATACCCCTCGCACAGCGTGACGAAGCCGAAGAGGATCATAATAAAATTCGCCGCGAGATGATGCGGTTGCAGACGGTGGAAGTTGAAGAAGTCCCGAAAGAAGGTGCTGGCGGGGAGTCCGAATCCACGCTCAAAGTGAGTGAGGAAAACGACTCTCTCGCCAGCACACACATTGGGCACGAGCTCAACGCCGGGAGCACGCCATTGGACCTCGGCCGGCATCTTGCGGGCGCGAACCAAGTCCTGGATGGCACCGGCGGTGACGGTGGAGCCTTTCCAGCACCCACGGCTGGCCTAGGAGGTGTCTCGCCGGGGCGCCATGGAACTTGCGGGCGGGAAGAAAATGAAGACGAAGAAGCGCAAGAACACCGCGCAAGGTGGCGGTGAGATGCTACCGCGGTGGTGGAGGAGCACGCGAGTGCACGGCCGGAGCGGATTCCGTGCGCGGAGGCGGAGTCACGAGCGCACTGGAGAGCTTGGGGCGGAGCAACAATGGCGCGCGCAAGAGCGAGAAGTGGAGGAGGAAGAAGGTGTATGCGAGAAGGAGGAGCCCGAGGCCCTCCCCTGTGGCTTATATGGGCGGCAGGGGAGGGGAGTGGGATCTAGCTGCGGCCGTGTGACCCGGTGTGGCCTCGCCCACAAGAAATCCAACCGGCAAACCGGCGCAAGAGATCCCAGCATGGGAAGCGAGGCGTGTGACATGGGGTCCGAGGCCTTCAGTTACGTCAAATCGTGCGTGGGTCGTGGGCCCCAGTCCATTGACTGCTCCCCGGAAGAATCGGAGGTAACCGTTGGAAGGCAATCGGTTCGTATCAGATCCGAATCGACGAGAGACAGGATTATCAAGAAGTGAAGAAAGAAGTCGGAGACAGTGCAAGTCAAATCGGACGAAACCTTGGCCAGCCGAGTGTGATCTCCGAGTCGGTCGACTAACTCGAAACGACGCACTTGATGAGGCCAAAGCATTCGGAAGATATTAGAGAAAGATTGAAAACTGCAAAGGCCCCACGATCGAGTGACCGTGGGACCTTTAAAGCTTTAGGGGCTACTGTCGGGGGATTGGTACCCGGGTAGGCTCACCCAAACGAAAACAACCTTTCAAGACAAGGATGGACCGATTGAGCTGCAGCTGGGCCGAGCTGGGCAGGCGTATGGCCGATTTCTCCAAGGCAATCAGCCGTACCGAATGCCAGCAGTCGGCCCAGGCGCAACCGGGTCATCCTTTCATCACCAAGACGATCAAACTATTGGCCTGCAGCTGGGCCGAGATGGGCATCGACACGGCCGATTGCCATGAGCAATCGACCCTGCCGAGGGCCATCAGTCGGCCCAGCCGCAATCGGTACAACTTACCACCCTTGGAGAAGTTGACCCGAGACCAGTCGGAGGTCCAAGTACAAGGTCATAAATGCGCAATCCCGAGAGGTCGGGGTGGCAGAGAAGCCAAGTCACTTCGAAGATCTGGCAGAGATGCGGTGTCAACCTCTCCGCCGATTCCGCGGACAGGATGACAAGACCGCACCTCCTAGCTCCACTGTTCATCATCATGCCCTACGAGTCTACAGCATGGGCCGCCGCTCGTCGGGTCCGGATCACCCGGAGTGGTGCAGTCGGTGGGGCCCAGCCGATTAGAGGATGACAGCTGGGCCCAATCGGCAGTGAAGTTACCGATTTACCCCGGGCTCACACTATAAGAGCCTGGGGTACCCCTCCTGCGTGAGGGACGATCAACAACATTCGCACCATTACTCACATCTTGCTCAGTTCATTCACTGCTAGTAGTTCCTCCTCAGGGACGCAGGAGAGAGCCTTGCCCACGACAGCTCTCACCTTCCCCTGAGTAGATAGAGAAGCAGTTATTGTAGTTCAGTTCCATTGATATAGAAGAGACAAGAAGGAGTAGGGGTGTTATCTCTCCGGAGAGTCCAGAACCTGGGTACATCGTGGTGTCCGTCACCGTGTTTGTGCCCAACCCGATTCCGGCACCATCGACATCTTCTTCCTCACATCTTCCCCTCACTTTAGCCATCCCCATGGCATCTGCCGTCACATATCAACGACAATAACCCTTGTTATCTTTACTTTGAGTTCTTACTTTTAGTTTTAGTGTGTCTTGATGCTTGTTAGTACTGTAGCAACATCATTGTATCTTTATTTTCAAGTTTTGGCCAATTTTTAGCCTCTGTTGATGAGGGAACCAAAAGTTGTGACATGATGTCTAGAAAAACAGTTTCTGTCTGCTCCACGAAACAATATGTAAATAATCACCAGATCATCTTTTTGATCTGAATTTTTTAAACAGCTTGCTCTATACAACTCGGAAAATTTCTCCAGTTCTGAGTTTTTTTGATTTGAGCTACAGAAGTGCCCCATAAAACATAATTTCTACTTGTTTTTCTATTTTCCCAGATTTCTGTCCTGTTTTGCACTTCTATCTTTTGGACACTTTGCCTTTGGTGTTTCTTTGCAAGAACCTTCAAACAAAGTTGGGGAACAGAAGCTACTCTTTAAATTTAGTGTATAAAGAATACCCAAGTGAAATTAATTTATTATTGGCATTAACCTCTCTAATAAGTTTATGATGAGTTTCGTGTGAAGGAAATTTTCAAGTGTGTGAAGGGAGATGATGAAAGAAAATTCAGGAGTGAAAAAGCTTAAGCTTGGGGATGCCTCCAGCACCCCAAGAAATATTCAAGTAGACTCAAGAGTCGAAGCTTGGGGATGCCCCCGTGCATCCCTGTCTTCATCAACAATTATCACTTCGTCCTTCTCCGCACTATATTTTCATTGCTTCACATGTTATGTCCTTTGCATGGAGCGTCTGATACGTCCCAAGCATATCTATAATTTCTGCTTGTTCCATGCCCTTTCATGTGACATTGCTACAAGTTTTGCTACACGTTTATATCATTTTACATATATTTGGACTAACCTACTTACTTAGTGCACCCAGTGCCATTTTGTGTCTGCTAATGTCTGTAAGTTGCAGGTTTCCCCCCCCCCCCCCAATTTACAGAGCTCCAAAATTCCAGAAAAATAAGATAAAAAATCAGGAGAAGGAAAGCTTCCGGAACCCCGAAGGAGATCCGGAGGGGGCCACACCCTCCTGATACGTCCTAAACGTATCTACTTTTCCAAACACTTTTGCTATTGTTTTTCCTTCATTCTTGCATGATTTGAACGAAACTAATCCGGACTGACGCTGTTTTCAGCAGAGCTACCAGTGCTGTTTTCTTTTGTGTAGGTTTCTGGATATTTAGGTACGCTGGAAAAATCCCAAGAAAATATATAAAAATCAGCATTCCTGAAGCTTCCACCAGGCCAAAGGGGGGCCACAGGGAAGCCAGAGGGCAGCCAGGAGGGTGCCTGGCGCGGCCCAGCCCCTGGCCGCGCCACCTGCCCTCCTGGCTGGGTCCCACACCCCCTGGTGACCTACCTTGGCCCCTATTTATTCTCCCGACGAGAAACTCTGAAACATAAGTCGCTTTTCCAATCTACATCGCGGAGCCGCCGCAACCCTCTGTTCTTCCTCGGAGAGCTAATCTGGAGGCTGAATTGGCCTCCGGTGAGGGGGAAATCATCGCCATCGTCATCATCATCGCCTCTCCATCACCCCTCCATGACTTCTCCTCTCATGTGTGAGTAATTCCCTGCTGTAGGCAAAGGGGATGGTAGGGATTGGATGAGTTAGATCATGTAATAGTTCAATCAGATTGTTGGGGGCATGTTGCCTATCATCTACTTGGTGTTTATCATCTCTGTTACAACTTGTTTCTCTTAATGCTTGCCACTTTGGGCCCGAGTGCCATGATTTCAGATCTGATCACCCTTTTATTTCTTGAGTTTGTGGTGTTCTTCATCCTATCTATGAGTTGTATGCACCTATTATAGTCCGGAACCGGCGATCCCAATGGTGACAGCTTGGGAAACCAAAGGGGATGGACTATGATTTGAGGATTCCGTGTATCCATGAAGTGTTAATGCTTTGTTCCGCTGCTCGTTGACAGAAGTACCGTAATATCCCTAAGTTCCTTTTGGCCCCGTTTGTAGCGGGAGGGTAGGACAAAAGATGTTGTGCAAAGTTCTTATTGCAAGCACGTACAACTACCTTGGGATACATGCCTGGTGTTTGATATTTGCCTAGATGATCCTTTCTTTTCTGTGAGCCTTGCCCGCGTTAGAATCTTTTACATGTTTGTTCTCATCCAAGCAGCGCCCAACCATCCATCTCCCTAGCCTACAGTGTTTTCCATCAACTGGTTACTAGTTGTTTACCTTTGCTGTTCCATTATCACTATCACCACTATTATCATTACCACCACTACCATATCACAATTGCTACTAATACCTTTGTGCAAGCAAGTGTTTATTTCAGGTGCGGTTGAATTGACAACTCAATTGTCAAAGCCTGTACGTATTCTTTGTGTCCCCAAGTGTCGAATCAATAAATTGGGTTATCTTGCCCGCGAAGACTATCTCGATCCCCTACAGTTGAGGGTTATCAAGTACTGTTTTCTGGCGCCGTTGCCGGGGACCATAGCTTTATTTACAGGTCTACTCGATGCATCCTACTTGCTGCACGTTATCCACTATGGGTAAGAAAGGATACCCTAAGGTTCCGATCTTACCATCCCGTACGAGACGAGGTACTGCTCTTAGCACTAGTGCTAAACTTGATTCACCTTCAGTTATGAGTCAGTTTGATTCACCTCAGTTACATGCTACTTCTGCTGAGTCTGTCAATATGTCAGATACTTTTGATGATGCTTCTACTAATTTTGAGACTACAGGTTCACTTGGTTCTTTTATAGAAGAACAAATTGCTGCTGCTGCCCGATTCTCAGGTGTTGAAATTCCTGTTACCCAAACACTTATTGGAAAAATTCATGACCTTGCTGGCCTTAAGGAGAAACTCCTTGAGGACGATTATTTTATACTTAATGATGATTTATGCAGGGAGCTTAATGAATGTGCTGGTTCTGACCCTGCTACTATAAAGAAGTTGCTAGCAAAACACTCCCTGAAGAACAAGTTTACTCCTGATCCTACTTTTGCTACATCTCCTATATGCATCACTGATCCTGATTATGATTTCTCTGTTGACCTTTCACTTATATCCACAGTTGAAGCTGATCCCTTTTATGGCAGAGAAAATGATGATGCTATCGGGCACCTGACCAAACTCACTGAGTTAGGCGGCTTGTTTACCACAGATGAAAGGATCCGGAACTTTTATGTGACCAAGCTTCTTCCTTTTTCCTTGAAAGGAGATGCTAGAGCATGGTACGATGCACTACCATGTGGTTGCATTCAGAGTCCTCAAGATATGGCTATATCTTTCGTTGATAAGTATTTTCCTGCTCATATGCAACATGCTGCTTTACAAAGAATTTATAACTTTAAACAGTTGCAGGATGAGCATCTCCCTAAAGCTTGGGGGAGATTTTGCAGTTTGCTAAAGGCTAGACCGGGACATGAAATCCCTAAAAATGAATTACTTGATATATTTTATGCTGGTCTAACCGATGGGTCTAAATCCTACCTAGATAGTTGTGCTGGTTGTGTTTTCAGGCAAAGAACACCGGACGATGCGGAAGAATTGATGGGCAAAATTGCCAAAAACCATGAAGATTGGTCCGTGCCTGAACCACCTCCACCACCGAAGAAGAGGGGCATGCTAGTCCTAAGTCTGGAAGATATGCAAGAAGCAAAGAAGTCCATAAGAGAGAAAGGTATTAAAGCTAACGACGTGAAGAATCTACCTCCAATTGAGAAGCTGTGCGAGCCCACCACTCACCCACCTATGGTAGAAGTACACTCTCTTTTAGATTTCAATGCAAGTGACATCCCTAAAGGTAAACCTCCTGATCAATGTTTAGATGAGCTTGATAATTTTATTATGATGCAGAATCACTTCAATAAGAAGATACAAGGTCAGTTGCATCATAATACTCTTGCTATCAAAAGTTTTCTTGATGTTCTAGGTAGAACAGTTAATGATGTTAAATGTCTTGTGAAGCATTTTCATATGGTTCAAACTCATCTTGAACAAATTTCTAATGTGCAAAAAGATTTGCTTGCTAATAATGCCAAACAAGACAATTTACAATCTTACGGTATAAAGACCCGGGGTGGCACACACACCCAGGACCCTCTCTATCCAGAGGGGCATCCAAAGAGGACCGAGAAAGATTCTCAAGTGCAGGAAGAAGAAATTGTTAGCTCCCCGAATAAGAAGAAGAAGAAGAAAAAGAAACACAAGGAAGCTGACAATTACAATGATCCTATAGAAGAAGAAGAACAAGCTGTGGATCCAAACAACATATCTACATCCGATGCTGAGACTGAAGACGGTGCTGAACCTGAAAAAGATACTGAAAAGAATGATCCACCCGAGGTTCGTGAAGAAGAAGCACCCCATAAGCGCAAGAATTATACTAGAGAAGACTTCCTTGCAAGGAGACACGGGAAGGAACGAGAACCATGGGTACAGAAACCCATGCCTTTCCCAAGAAAGTCCGTCAAATCCAAAGAAGAAGAGCACTACAACAAGTTTTGTGAGTGGATGAAACCTCTTTTTCTTCAAATTCCTTTGACTGATGCTATTAAATTACCTCCTTACTCAAAATATATGAAAGATATTGTTACTAATAAAAGAAAAGTCCCTAATGAGGCAATATCTACTATGCTTGCTAACTACTCTTTCAGTGGAAAGATTCCTAAGAAGCTTGGTGACCCAGGTATACCCACCATTCCTTCCTCCATAAAGAATAATTATGTTAGAACTGCCTTATGTGATCTTGGTGCATGAGTGAGTGTTATGCCCTTCTCTCTCTACAAAAGGCTTTGTTTAGAGAAACTAATTCCTACGGATATCTCTCTTCAGATGGCCGACAAGTCCACGGCCGCCCCGATCGGTATTTGTGAGGATGTTCCTCTTGAAATTGCCAATTGCTTAATACTTACTGATTTTGTTGTGTTTGACATGCCCGAGGATGGGAGCATGTCCATTATCCTTGGTAGACCTTTTATTAACACCGCAGGTGCCGTTATTGATTGCAATAAAGGGAAGGTTACCTTCAACGTAAATGAAAAAGAACACACGGTGTATTTTCAGAAGAAAATCAACAAAAGGCATGGCCTTAACTCCATTGAGAATATCGAGACCGTGAAGATTGGAGAATGGGATTGTCCACTACATGTATACCACAAATACAAAACAATTATGGTGGGGACAATGTCCATTAAAGTGAGAGTGCAATGATCACTTCATAAGAGGCGAGACTTTCTGCGCTATATATCACCGGTATGTTGGTAAGACTTGATCAACCTTACTAACTAGAAAGTTTTATATAAGTAAAAAGGTGAGCTTGTTATGTTTTCATTTCCTTTAGCTTTTATTCTCCTTGCTCTACCCAAGTTTTTGTTTAAAACTTCACTTGTTCTAACTTTTGTCTCAAGTTCACGAAAGTTTTTTGCAGCTTTTTGAACTTTGAAAAATTCTCTACAGTGAAGTTGCCCAGAAAATTCCAGAAAATTCAAAATAAAAATCCAGGTAAAAAGCCATCGGGGAGTACCTGTGGCTGACCAGGGGGGTCCACCCCTGGCCTAGGAGGCCAGGTGGCGCGGCCCAGCTCTTGGCCGCGCCACCCACCCTCCTGGGGCCCACAGGCACCCCCTGCTGGCATCTCTTCTTCCACTCTCTCTCTTTGTTGGGGGATTGGTACCCGGGTAGGCTAACCCAAGTGGAAGCAAGCTTTCAAGACAAGGATGAGCCGATTGGGCTGCAGCTGGGCCGAGCTAGGCAGAGGTACGGCCGATTGCCCTAAGGCAATCGGCCATACCAAGTGCCGGTAGTCGGCCCAGGCGCAGTCGGTCCACCCTTTTGTTCATTGAAGACGATCGTCCGATTGGCCTGCTGCTGGACCGAGGTCGTTTCCTAGAAGACCGATTGCCCAGAGCAATCGACCTTACCCAGGAACCACCAGTCGGTCCAGGCGCAATCAGAGCTACCGGACACCCAGTCGGGGGTATGATTACGAGGTCATAAATGCCATATCCCGAGATATCTGGGTGGCAGGAAGGCCAAGTCACATCGAGGATTTCTGAGAGATACGATGTCGACCTCTCCGCCGATTCCGCGGACAGGCCGACAAGACCGTACCTCATAGCTCCACTGTTCATCACTAGACCCTACAAGGTAGCAGCATGGGCCGCCGCTCGTAGGCTCCGGATCACCCGGATAGGAGCAGTCGGTGGGCCCAGGCCGATTAGAGGTTGACAGCTGGGCCCATTTGGCACTGAAGTTACCGAAGTACCCTGGACTCACACTATAAGAGCCAGGGTACCCCTCCTGCGCGAGGGACGCCACACCTGAGATCTCATTAACTCTTTCTCCTTTCAGTTCATTTACTGCCCGTAGTCACTCCTCAGGGAAGCAGGAGAAGACCTTGCCCACGGCGGTGGTTTACTCCTTCCCCTGAGAAGATGGAAGAGCAGTGATTGTAGTTCCTCCATTGATATATAAGAGACAAGCAGGAGTAGGGGTGTTATCTCTCCGGAGAGCCCCGAACCTGGGTACATCGTGGTTTCTTCACCGTGCTTGTGCCCAACCCGATTCCGGCACCATCGACATTCCCTCCCTCGTGTCTTCCCCTCACTTTAGCCATCCCCATGGCATCTGTCGTCACATATCGACGACAGTTGGCGCCCACCGTGGGGCAGACCGAGGCGTCGACTGGAGTCAAGATCCGGACGGGATCAACCTCTACATGGGGCGGTAGCCACCCCTCCGGCCTGATTATAAGGCGTGGGGCAATCGACTATGTAGTGGACTACTCGGCGCGGTACAAGGCAGGAGCTCCCTTGCCGTTCGGGGTGTCGCTGCAGGTGGGAAGTCACCGTCTCTTCATCGGTAGCTTCCCTGAGGCATATCCAAGGGACATCCGTGTCTTCTCGTGTGCTACAGACTCTCTCTTGACCAGGGGCTGCGCTGCAGTGCCTGGCCAAGAAGAGGGCCGACTGCACGCCGCTGTCATGATGGCGGGAGCGTCCTCCTCGACCAATCGGGGCCCGGCGAGTGCAGCAAGGAAGGCAAAGGAAGTGGCTGATGCGGCAGAACGAATCGGCACCAGCGCGTTGCGGGATGTGTTGTACACACCCGTGAACAGGAATGGTGATCCGGAGCAAGTGCATACCGAGCTGGAAACAGCACGGCTCGCTCTGGCTCGCAGGGCTGAGCAAGTGTTGGCAGAAGAGCGTCGACTAGGAGCCATCACAAGGGAGTATAACGCAGCTCACGCAGGACCACGCCGGCCGATTGAGCCCGCAGTCCTGGAAGACCTGAGAAGCCGAGGAAGAGCAGTCCACCAGCAGCTATCAGGAGCTGAGCAGCCGGAGCGTCCGAGAAGGCCGGGGCAACCGGAGCAGCTAGCGTAGTCGGCATTCATCCAGAGGCCAACATATAGCACACCGGACAAGAATTTGAGAGCCGCCGAGCAGATAGCGCTCGAGCTGGAAGAATTGGAAGGAGATGAGCGGCGCGAACAGTCGCGCCGAATGCGTGAGCTGATAGCGGCCGCAAAAGGGCAGAGGCTTGCGGAAATGGGCAATCAGAATGCTGAGCCAGAGGCATCAAGAGGAACTGTGAGGCCGAATGCGGGAGCCAGCCAGCGGCCGAATGGATCGCGCCAGAATCGGCACCAGCCCGCGCCATCTCGGCATGACAGCAAGGTCAGAAGCAATCGCCCAGCAGCAAGCAGAAGAATGGAAGAGCCGGCTGTTAACAGCAGGCGCCATGACATGCCGCAGCAGTCGGCACCGAGACCAGTAATCAGCACCCGACTTGGCCCTCGCCAAATCGGTCAGAATGATGCAAGGCATCGCATTGAGCTCCTGGAGAAGGAGGCCCAGGAAGATGAAGAAGGAGAAGCTGGCCCAGCATGTTTCGGTCATCGCATTCGAACGGAGAAGTTCCCCAAAGGCTTTACACTGCCGAGAGATACCCCCAAGTACAATGGCTCGGTAAAGCCTGAGGACTGGCTGTCCGATTACCTGACAGCAGTTCGCATTGCGGGAGGCAATCGGCGTGTGGCAGTTCGCTATGCATCGCTCATGCTGCAGGGTTCAGCTCGGACATGGCTGAATAGTTTTCCCAAGGACAGTGTGAACTGTTGGGAGGACTTCACGACTGCGTTCATCCACAACTTCACAAGCACATATGAAAGGCCCAACCTCCCTCGGAAGTTAGCTTTGTGCGTGCAAGGCAAGGACGAGCCCCTCCGAGATTACCTGTCTCGGTGGATCAAGTTGAAGAATTCATGCGAAGGAGTCCATGAGATTCAGGCCATTCAGTACTTCACTGATGGATGCCTGGCCGATTCAATGCTGAAGCACAAGCTGCTCCGCAAAGACTTCACATCGCTCGCCGAGCTCATGAAGGTGGCAAATGCTTTCGCTATGTCCGATTCTGCGATGCGCCCTATCCAACTCAGAGTTGGAGGTGTGATCCAGTCACTGGGGGCTCCGCAGTCGGACACAGGAAACCAAGGCCTCAGTCGGAAAGAGAGAAGAGAGAACAACCGCAACAACAACAACAACAACAACCAGCAGAACAACGGCAAGCGAAAGGACGAGCAACCGGACACTCAGTATGGCAGTCGGCAGGTGGCCGCTGTTCAGAACGAGGAAGACCTAGCGGCTGCAGGAGGCAGTCGGAAGATGAGGCCAAACGTGAGACCTCCAGGGCAGATGAAGCCCAAGTACACATTTGAGGACATGTTAGATGCACCATGCAAGTTGCACAGTACGCCTGGGAGGCCGTCTGCGCACACTACTCGGCAATGTGATTTTGTGAGAAGGATAGCAAAGGGAGAAGCTTTACCGCCACCACCTCCACCACCACCACCACAGAACAGAGGACCACCTCAGCAGCAGAACCAGTACCCGGAGCAAGATGCAGCATATATGATTTTTACCAGTGAGTCCACAGATAAGGGCAGTCGGAGAGCCCGAGCCCAGGAAGTCAATGCAACAATGCCGCCGATTCCCCAATTCATGCACTGGTCCGAGTGTCCGATATCCTGGGACAGAGCAGATCACCCCGCTATTTTTCCGATTCCGGGCAACTATCCGCTGGTGGTGGATGCTCTGGTCACAGGACCAAAGTTTTCATGCAAATTCTCAAGAGTGCTGGTTGATGGAAGAAGCACAATCAACATCCTGTACCGAGATACGATGCTCAAGCTAGGACTTACAGAGAGGGATTTGGAGCGCAGTCGGACGACATTCCACGAGATCGTCCCTGGGTTGTCTTGCACCCCCTTGGGTCGCATTCGGTTGGATGTCATTTTTGGCACAGAGGAGAATTTCAGGAGAGAGCCGATTTGGTTCGAGGTGGCCGACCTCAGCAGTCCATACCATGCTTTGTTGGGATTACCAGCATTTGCCAAGTTCATGATCAATGCACAGCAGACATACCTGAAGATGAAGATCCCGGGGCCAAACGGCATCATCGCAGTCACCGGAGACTTCAGGAAGTCCCTCGAGTGCACATCCGCTGGCAGAAGTTTGGCTGAGTCCTTAGTGGTGGAGACAGAGAAGCGTCAGCTCGGCAAGGTGATTGCAATGGCGCAAGCGCAGAGCAAGAATCCACTGCCGGTTGGCCCAGCAAAGAGAGCAGATGAGGAATCGGCTTTTCAATCGGCCAAGGACAGCAAGAAAATCGCTCTAGATCCCTCCGACTCGACTAAGTTTGTTGTGGTCGGAGCTGGAGTTAGCGACAAATAGGAAAGCGAGCTCGTCGAGTTTCTCCGTGAGAATCGGGACATCTTTGCATGGTCTCCACAGGACATGCCTGGTGTTCCGAGAGAACTCGCCGAGCACAAGCTGCACATTCGGCCAGGCTCGAAGCCGGTCAAACAACCTCTGAGACGTTTTTCTGAGGACAAGAGAAGAGCAATCGGCGAAGAGATTGCAAAGTTATAAGCTGCAGGTTTCATCATGGAGGTGTTTTACCCCGAGTGGCTGGCCAATCCAGTCCTCGTCATGAAGAAGAACAAGACTTGGCGTATGTGTATAGATTACACTTGTTTGAACAAGTCATGCCCCAAAGATCCGTTTGCTTTGCCCCGAATTGACCAAGTGGTTGATTCTACGGCCGGCTGCGAGTTGTTATCCTTTTTGGATGCTACTGCTGGATATCACCAGATAAAGTTAGCCGTGGAAGATCAGATCAAGACAGCATTCATAACCCCTTTCGGGGCCTACTGCTATATTACCATGCCTTTTGGTCTGAAGAATGGAGGTGCCACTTATCAGCGCATGATGCAAAGATGCACACACTCTTAGCTCGGCAGAAATATCCACGTTTACGTGGACGACTTGGTGGTGAAGTCGGCAAGGGGAGTCACATTGTTGGACGACCTCAGAGAGACCTTTGCAAATCTGAGAACCTATCAGATCAAGCTCAACCCGGAGAAGTGTGTGTTTGGAGTCCAAGCCGGCAAGCTCTTGGGGTTTCTCGTTTCCGAGAGAGGAATCGAATGCAACCCCGAGAAGATAGCCGCAATAGAGCGCATGGAGCAGCCCAAGACCTTGAAGCAAGTGCAGAAGTTCACCGGTTGTCTCGCCTCCCTCAGCCGATTCCTCAGTCGGCTGGGCGAAAAGGCAATTCCCTTGTACCAGTTGATGAAGAAGACAGAGAAGTTTACTTGGACCCCCCAGGCAAATGAAGCATTCCGAGAGCTCAAGCGCATGTTATCCACGGCAGCGATTCTGGCTGCCCCGATTGAGAAGGAGCCCATGATGTTATACATTGCGGCAACCAATCGGGTGATCAGCGCAGTTATGGTGGTGGAGCGGCCCGAGAAGGACAAGGCACAGCAAGTCCAGCGTCCAGTGTACTACATCAGCGAAGTGCTTTCGGCATCCAAGCAGAACTATCCTCACTACCAGAAGATGTGCTATGGAGTATACATGGCGGCCAAGAGATTGAAGCCATATTTTCAAGCCCACTTGATCACTGTTGTCAGTTCGGCTCCATTAGCTGACATCATGGGAAGCAAAGATGCAACCGGAAGAGTGGCGAAATGGGCAATCGAAGTGGCCAGTCATGGCATCCAATATGTTCCAAGGAATGCAATCAAGTCGCAGGCACTAGCCGATTTCCTGGTGGACTGGGATGAAACTCAGTATATGCCACAGCTCCCCATGTCGGATGTCTGGCGAATGCACTTCGATGGCTCCAAGATGAAGAATGGCCTAGGGGCTGGGGTGGTGCTCACGTCCCCAAGAGGAGATCAATTGCAATATGTGCTCCAGATTCACTTTGCAGCATCAAACAATGTCGCCGAGTACGAAGCCCTTGTGCATGGTGTCAAGTTAGCCAAGGATATCGGTATTCGGAATATTGAGTGCTATGGTGACTCCGATCTGGTGGTACAGCAGTGCTTGGGCACGTGGGATGCTAAAGATGCTAATATGGCAAGCTACCGATTCCTGGTGCAGCAAATCAGCGGATACTTTGAAGGTTGTGAGTTCCACCATGTTCCAAGAGCAAATAATGAAGCAGCAGACGCATTGTCCAAGCTTGGTTCCACAAGGCAAGCAATTCCACCAGGCGTATCTCTCGAGCACATCAAGAAGCCATCCATCACTCCGTCACCAGACTCCGAGTCCATCTTCATCTCGGAGACCGATCTTGAAGCTCTGAGAAAGGCAAAAGAAGTTCAACCGGCCAAGCCTGCAACCATGAAGAAGCAATCCAGCGCTCAGGGTGTCTCGGCAATAGCACCAGGGGCTGCCGATTGCGAACCAGGGGCTGCAGAAGAGAAGAAGAAGAGCGATATCACAAAGAAGCAAGCAGAGGCTGCGCCAGATGGCACAACCTCTGGAGAGCAAGTGATATCAGAGATTGCCGATTGCAGTAATGAAGTTTCAGACCCAGATGAGAAGTCAGGACCAGAGGCTGCCGAATGCGTGCCAGGCGCCGCAGTCGGCAGTTCGCAAGCAGAAGAAGAGGTAGCAGAGGTTCAAGAGGCCGAGATCGAGCAGGCCAATGCTCAAGAGACCGAGATCCAAGAAGAAGTCTTACCCCAGCAGGCAACAGTAATGGTAGTGGTCAGTGCGCCATCATGGGCACAGCCGATTCGAGATTTTTTGGCAGATGGGATCCTTACACCAGATTTGGCATTGTCCAGGCAGATCAGTCGCCGATCTTGGGCATATACAATCATCAACAACAAGCTGATGTGCAAGAGTCCGACTGGTGTTCTTCAGAGGTGTGTTGAAGAGGATAGAGGTTGAGAGCTGCTCAGCGATATCCATCAGGGTGAATGTGGTCATCACGCGTCAGCAAAGGCAATCGCCAACAAGGCCTTCCGACTTGGTTTCTACTGGCCAACTGCACTCGCAGCAGCTGAAAATCTGGTGAAGCACTGCAAGGGTTGTCAGCGATTCAAGGCAAAGAGTCATTAGCCAGCATCGGCACTGAAGACCATCCCAATAGCTTGGCCGTTTGCAGTTTGGGGTTTGGACATGGTCGGACCATTCAAGAGAGCTAGAAGCGGCATGACACATCTCCTGGTGGCAATCGACAAGTTTACCAAGTGGATCGAGGCAAGACCAATCAAGAAGTTGGATGGACCGACTGCAGCCAAGTTTGTGGCCGACATCGTATGCAGATATGGTGTTCCTAACAGCATCATCACCGACAACGGCACAAACTTTGCAAAGGGGGCATTGGCTCGATATGCATCTCAGCAAGGCATTCGGCTTGATCTGGCATCTGTGGCACATCCACAATCCAATGGTCAAGTCGAAAGGGCAAATGGACTAATCCTATCGGGTATCCGGCCCAGATTGGTAGAGCCACTTGAGAGGGCACCCGGAGCATGGATTGATGAGCTCCCTGCAGTACTTTTCAGTTTGAGGACCACACCGAATAGGTCGACTGGATTCACTCCTTTCTTCCTGGTATATGGTTCAGAAGCAGTCATCCCCTCCGACATCGAGTTTGATTCACCTCGGCACGCTCTATACACTGAAGAAGAAGCTAAGTTAGCAAGAGAAGACGGCGTCGACCTCAAAGAAGAAGCTTGTTTGTTGGCCTTGTCCAGGTCAGCAATCTATCAGCAGAAGTTGCGGCACTACCACAGCAAGAAGATTCGACCTCTCTCTTTCCGAGAGGGGGACATGGTGCTACGCCGAATCCAGAAGTCAGATGGGCAGCACAAGCTATCCTCACCTTGGGAAGGGCCATTTATTGTCAGCAGAGCGCTCAAGAACAACTCCTACTACCTGATCGATTGCACCAAGGGAACTCGGCACAAGGACACGTCGGGAACAGAAACAGAGCGGCCGTGGAATGCCGAGTTGTTATGTCCGTTCTATAGTTGAACGTCATAAGTTTATGTAAGCCATTCGGCAAACAATCAGTTAAAGTTATCATGTCTCTGAAAATGAGCATTCGAGTACTTTTGTATAATTCCATTCGAAGAGCTAGCTGTAATCGGCAACGCTCCGTCAGACCCGAGATGCGCATAGCATACCCGGGGACTGGCCGACCACGAGGTCAAGAAAATAAGCCATCGTGGCACGGGGACTGCAGGCTGGCTCTCAATCGGATACCTTTCTCAAGCGCAAATCATTAAAGGGTTGTGGCATTGAAAAGGGTGACGATTGAGGCAGTCGGTGGTATAAATCCCGAGAAACAATTCGAAACATGCCGCAAATCAGGACACTAGATCCAGAAGCGAAGCAATCGGCGCCTGCTGTTGCAGAATCCTTTGCGTTAAAAATCTTGTCGTGTAAAAAATAAAAACTCATCGAACCTTGGCCGGATGTCTGCTGTGATCCGATTGCGGGCCGCATAACGGCAGCAAGACCGGCACAGTACACATTCCCAAGTGCAGCCGATGAAGGAAACCGGCAAAGACGCAAAGTTGATCGCACATGCAAACAGATAAAACAAGCAATCGATTGGCATCAAAAGTAACAGGCCCAAGGCCGAATAAGTTCATTGCATCCAGATCCCCAGTGGGTGTCGGCAGAATTAAAATTGTCTTACAAGGAAAAGTAAAACCGATCTAATATCGGCAGGTGGACAGTCCGAATACAAATCAAGATGGCACATCTCAAGCAGTCGGAGGCACCGAGCTGGAGGATGGATCAGATGGATCCGATTGAGCTTCAGAACCGGCAGCATCAGCTCGTTTCGTCTTCGGAGAGGTCTGAGATGAATCGCTGTCGGAAGGCTCCTCGGCTAGCGCAGAGATAGTTGAAACAGGGAGTGGATTCCCTCCGTCATCAAGATATGGAGTGTAGTCATACGGAGAGAACCAGTTCGCCATAGTGCTGGCCAGCCGATTGACTTCAGCGTAGGTTTTCTCAAGAAGGTCCCCGGCACCATCTCGGAGGCTGTATAACTTGGAGAGTTTCACCTGAGGGTACCAAGTCAATATTGTCTGAAGGGCGGTCTCCGCACCAGTACGACCCGCGGAATTCAGCAGAACGTCGATCCGACGTGGGATAGCCTTGAGGAGAATCTGAGTTTGCTCAGTGGTCGCATTCGGAGTTTCTCCTTGATCAGAATCGTCCTCCTCTTGTGGGTCGTCATTGCGGACCTCGGCGGAGGAGTCGGCAGCATGTTCCATTCTCTTTAGTCCCGCTTTGAGCTCAGCCGCCGGCCACAGGGCTTCGGCAATCTTCAGAATTCCGAGTTTGAAGGACAGGGCCACTCCCTGGATGACCGGAATGCGAGCTTGAGTGCCGATTAGATATTCATGTCGGGTCCAGACGCTGTCCGCGCGGTCACAAGTCCCTCCGGCAGCGATATGGTCCTCCCGAGACTTGGCGACAGCGGCGTAGGCAGCCGCCTCAGATTCGGGCCAGGCCTCTGTGTCAAGAAGGAAAAAGAAATCAGATACAAGAAGAAAGCAATCAGAAAATTCAATCGGCATAAAGGAAGACTCACCGCTAAGGAGAAGATCCATGTCAGTTAGCGAGTCGCAGAAACCCTTGGCTCGGCGGCGCATTCAGGCATTCTCTTCAAGATGTTGCTTCTCCATTTCTTCATATTTGGCGATATGCTCGTCGCGATCCTTGCGAATGGAATCCCGCGTGGCGACTGCTTCATCCCTCTCGGCTTGTAAAGCATCTCGGGCGGAGACTGCGGCATCCCGCTCGGCAAGAAGCCCAGCGCTGGTAGCCGTCACAGCAGCAACGTCCGCAAGATGTTTCTTTTCAAGAGCTGCCATCTCGGCGCGAAGATTGTGAATAGTCCGGTTCAAGTCAGTTTCTACCCCTTGCAGCCGAGTCACTTCTTCAGAAGCTTTGGCGAGAGCTGGGCTCTGCTGGTTAAGTTCTGCAGTTAATTCAGAAATCCGGCCTGGAGGTCACCTACCAGAGGAACAGTAGCTAGAAGAGAGCATAGAGATATGAGCGCTAGAGCAATCGGCTAGTGGAGAAAAGGCAGATGGGCTAGAAGATACCTTTCAGTTTGGAGGTCTCGGCTGACAGGTTGTTGACCTGCAGCTGGTTACCGTATGATGCGAGGCGAGCTGCTGCAGATCCCGAGCAATGGCATTGGCGAAGCGGTTTACTCGGCTCAGCGCGGACGCCATGGGCTCTTGAGGAGGAAGCGCAGCGTCAGCCTTGGCACCAGCATGACGGGCGCGAGAGTACTCGGCCCGGAATTGATCCACCGTGCGCATTAAAACTTCTGAGGCAGTAGGGGTCGGCGTCGGCGCTGAGGTTGGAATCGCGATGGAAGTGGCAGTTGTAAGAGCTGGTGGCACCGTCGTCACTTGAAAATCAGAAGCACCCGATTGCGGCGGTGGCACAATCGGGCGAGTCGGAGCAGCGGTAGTAACGATGACTAGGGGAAGAGTTGTGGTCGTCGGCGGCGCTGATAGAACAGCGGGTGGCGTTGTAGCAATGGTTGGCGGTGC
Organism: Bromus sterilis; assembly: GCA_950022295.1. Classification (NCBI taxonomy): domain Eukaryota; kingdom Viridiplantae; phylum Streptophyta; class Magnoliopsida; order Poales; family Poaceae; genus Bromus; species Bromus sterilis. The sequence goes on from OX465596.1 coordinate 18,032,904, forward strand.
CGACATCACAGTCGGCGGCGAGATCATCACCATTGGTGCGTCGGGAACGGCGGTCGACGGAGCGGGAGAAGTTGTAGCAGCGGCGGCCGGGCTGGAGCGGCGTGGCAGGGACGGGGCAATCGGATCGACCGATTGCGTTCCCCCGACACCAGGAGATACCGGGTCGGCTGCACGCTTGATGATCTTTGGGGCGAGGTCGGAAGGAGACGTCGTCTGGGCTGCTGCGAGCCGAGCTCTCTTGGCAGCACGTTCGGCGTCTTTGGAGGAGTGATTGGCGGCGGTCGGCCGCTTGCGAACAGCCGCAGCAGAAGCAGCGGGCGAGATGATGGCGCCGACACGAGCCAGAATTTCGGTGTCGATGTCATCAAGCCCAATCGGCTTGCTGAATGGAGAAAGGGAGAAGAGTCAGTAGAAGCAGAGGTAGCAAAGTACTGTGCAGAAAGTCAGAAGCGTACCCGATCGTCCGGGGTGCGCCGGTAGGCATTCGGCAGCGGAGTGGGGCGACATTCAGCGGCGCCTGAGTGGTCGGCCTTCGAGCTGTCGTCTTCTGGGCCTGCTTGCCTTTGTGGGCAGTCGGCGCGGTTTGGATGACCTTCGAGGGAGCGGTACCAGAGGAAGATCCAGCTGCCGAGATGCATTTGGCTGGCACCCTGGGAGGCTTATCCCGAGGAGCTGCATCAGGAGCAGCACCCGTTGAGATACTATCATCGTCACTCCAATCAGCCAAAAGTCGCTCAAGGGAAGAGTCGGGCGTACCCCCTTGAGCTGGCAGCCGAGTGGTGGTCCTTGGAGGGATGGCGCGCGCAGCATCATCATCTTCGGCGTCCATGGGGTCGGAGGATTCCCCAGAGGACTCATCTTCATCCTCATCATCTTCACTGTACTCGGCGGAAGGGATCTCGCCATTGTACTCAAGGTCAATGGGGTCCTCTTCTGTGCGATCAGGGGCAAACACACCAGCTTCCTGGCCGTCCTCCATGAGGTCAGACTGAATAAAGTGCTAAAAGGGGCACAAGTGATCAGAGCAATCGGAAGAGCAGGTAGTTGGAAGAAAAAGCAATCGGAAGAGCAGGCAGTCGGACCGAATGAAGTGCTGAAAAGAAGGCACAAGTAATCGGAGCATACCACAGGCGGTTTTCGCTGTCGGGTAAGGTAGGCAAGCCCGAACCGGAAAGGATCAGGCAGCGCACTGGCGGTGATGGCTTTCACTCGGGCGCAGAGGATCTCGGTCTTCATTTCCCACGTGCAAAGCCGAGTGGGGTCCCGAGGCCCCGACACGTCGCAGAGACGGTGCGCTCGGCGCTGCAGGGGAAGAATTCGCGCGTGAAGCCATGCCGCTATCAAGTCGGTGGGAAGGAGTCCCTCTCGCTCCAGCTGGGTGACCCTGGTGGCTTGAGCGTCGACGTCGCAATCCCCAGCACCGTGCTTCAGAGCCCATTGATGCTTCTCAACCGGCCTAGCGAGTGAGAACTCGGGCAGGTTGAGGAGGTCGGGGCCTTGATCGGGAGACTTGATGTAGAAGAACGACGTCTGCCAGTTTTTGCAGGACTGGACGATGTCGGGGCTGGGATATTTTCTCTTGCCGGCTGCGGCAAGACAACTGCCGCAGTCGGTCATATCAGTCGGATAGGAGGGTTTTCCGCCTTCGATGGTGGGGGCAACGATATCTCCTGTTCGAGCATTGTGAGCTCGGAGGTTGAAGAAGCGCTTGAAGAGCGCGATGCTAGGTCGGCAACCGAGATAGCCCTCGCAGAGTGTCACGAACCCGGAATGGTTCATGATGAAGTTGGCGGCGAGATGATGAGGCTGAAGTCGGTGGAACTCAAGGAACTCGCGGAAGAAGGCGCTGGCGGGAAGGCCGAATCCACGCTCAAAGTGAGCGAGGAAGACGACCCTCTCGCCCGTGCGCGCGCTGGGCACGACGTCGCCCTGGCCCGGGATCCGCCATTCGATCTCTGCGGGCATCTTTCGGGCGCGAATCAGTGCTTCGACGGCGACGGCGGTGGCTTGGGATCCCTTCGAGCACCCGCGGCTCGCCTGCGAGACGTCCCGTCGTGGCGCCATCGATTCCGCAGAAGAGGAAGGAGAGGAAGCAGATCGAGGTGGAGCGCGAGAACGACGCCGGCGAACTGCTGCGGCGGCGGCGGAGGCGACGAAGAGCGCGAATCAGGTACCGGAGCAGGCGGGAGAGCAGAGGTCCGCGGGAGAAATATCTGCGCAAGGAGCGGCAATGGCGCAGAGAGAGAGAGAGAAAGCTGGAGGGTGAAGGAGATGTGTTGGAGAAGGAAGAGGGGAGGCCCCCCCGGTGGCTTATATGGGCGGCGGGGGAGGGGAGTGGGATCACCCCGTGGCCATGTGGCCCGGTGTGACCTAGGGCACAAGGAAGCCAACCGGCAGATCAGCACAGAGGATCCTGGCACAGAAGGGGAGACGTGCGACGTGGGGGTCAGCTCCTGCAGTTATGTTACGTCGCGCGTGGGTCGTAGGTCCCAGCTCATTGATCACGTCGTGGGCAAGTCGGAGGTAACCGTTGGAGCGCAATCGGCAGAAGGTACTGTTCCAGAAAATGAAGATACGAAGCGAGAAGGAACCAAATCCAATCGGATGGGAACGAGGTGATCTCCGAGTCGGCCGACGAACTCGGAATGACGCACTCGAAGAGGCCATAGCAGTCGGAAAACCTCAAGACAAATTGAAAAACTGCAAAGGCCCCGCGGTCAAGTGACTGTGGGACCTTTACAGCTTTAGGGGCTACTGTCGTGGGATTGGTACCCGGGTAGGCTAACCCAAGTGGAAGCAAGCTTTCAAGACAAGGATGAGCCGATTGGGCTGCAGCTGGGCCGAGCTAGGCAGAGGTACGGCCGATTGCCCTAAGGCAATCGGCCATACCAAGTGCCGGCAGTCGGCCCAGGCGCAGTCGGCCCAGGCGCAGTCGGTCCACCCTTTTGTTCATTGAAGACGATCGTCCGATTGGCCTGCTGCTGAACCGAGGTCGTTTCCTAGAAGAACGATTGCCCAGAGCAATCGACCTTACCTAGGACCACCAGTCAGTCCAGGCGCAATCGGAGCTACCGGACACCCAGTCGGGGGTATGATTACGAGGTCATAAATGCCATATCCCGAGATATCTGGGTGGCAGGAAGGCCAAGTCACATCGAGGATTTCTGGGAGATACGATGTCGACCTCTCCGCCGATTCCGCGGACAGGCCGACAAGACCGTACCTCATAGCTCCACTGTTCATCACTAGACCCTACAAGGTAGCAGCATGGGCCGCCGCTCGTAGGCTCCGGATCACCCGGATAGGAGCAGTCGGTGGGCCCAGGCCGATTAGAGGTTGACAGCTGGGCCCATTCGGCACTGAAGTTACCGAAGTACCCTGGACTCACACTATAAGAGCCAGGGTACCCCTCCTGCGCGAGGGACGCCACACCTGAGATCTCATTAACTCTTTCTCCTTTCAGTTCATTTACTACCCATAGTCACTCCTCAGGGAAGCAGGAGAAGACCTTGCCCACGGCGGCGGTTTACTCCTTCCCCTGAGAAGATGGAAGAGCAGTGATTGTAGTTCCTCCATTGATATATAAGAGACAAGCAGGAGTAGGGGTGTTATCTCTCCGGAGAGCCCCGAACCTGGGTACATCGTGGTGTCTTCACCGTGCTTGTGCCCAACCCGACTCCGGCACCATCGACATTCCCTCCCTCGTGTCTTCCCCTCACTTTAGCCATCCCCATGGCATCTGCCGTCACATATCGACGACACTCTTTCACCCCGAAAACTCGTGTTCTTGCTCTGGTTTCGTGTTCTTGCTGTTCTTGAGCACGGAACTTCGATCTCCCTCTACAACCACTCATTTGAGATGAAATTTGGGACAAATATTCTCTGGTATGTGACTCCCTCACCCCTCCAATTAGTTTTCTAGTTGGTGGCTTCATTAGTGAGTATTTAGTGGTTCTTGGTGCTGTTTAGTTGAGCTTAAATGTCTGTGTAGAAATTTATTTTTCAAGTTTTGTTGCTAGTTTGAGCCTTGGTAAAGTAAGTAGAATGTTTTGCCCAAACTAGTTTTGCTTAAATCTTTGTTTTTGTGAATTGTTAAAAATTTCAGAAATGGAGAGGCTAGGAAAGTGGCTTGGGAAGAAGAAGCCCGAGCGCTCTAGCCGTGTTACGCGTTCCGCAGCTTCACCTTCGGCCACGAGGGTGAGCTATAATGAAGATATCGTACCCATGGAGATGTTGGACGCGTCACCCGCAAGAGCTATGGCATTTCCATGCGAAGAATTCATGGAGGATGCCGGCATACGAGAAGAGTTCTATGCTCTGTGTGCCCATGCAGTTTTGACACGGCTCGTTACGAGCCGTGTACCACAGTACGAGACACTCACCGCTATTTTTGTTAACAGTTCCAGGTTTTATCCTGACAATGATACTGTGGTATTTAGACTTTACGAAAGTTTGCTGACCATGCCTATGAGTACATTTTGTGAAGCTTTAGGTTTGCCAGGCTTGGTCGAAAAGAAGAAGAGGAAAAATGTCCAAACTGTTGCACTCAACACCCTCCTCGACTCGTTCTGTAACACTGAAGTGAGGGGATCTAACCGTCAGAAGATTTCCAACATTATGTTCCCTCACCTCAGGTATTTCGCATATTATATTGCTAGAGGAGTGTTGGCTCGAGACAACACGAGCAACACTTCTACGCCTGATACTGCTATCATGGCAAATGCCTTCTCAGGGAAGCACGAGTATCATGTGGGTTCGCTTATTGCGAAACGCCTTTCTACTAATAATAACAAGGGGACCTCTTTGGTGGCGTCTATGCCACACTTATTTTGCAGTTTCTCCAAGGAGAACCGCGCCCAGATGATACAGTCTTTCCTTTTGTTAGCCTTGACTTGGCTGCCATGAAGAGGCATTTCTTTGTTACTAAGGCCTCTGACCGCTATGCACTTGATTATGTTTTGAGGTTTAAAGACGGTGTGGAACGCGCTGTCCGTCTACCTGCACCACTTGTGTTTGATTTTTCTCGCAGGAACGGATTTCGTTTTTCAGTGGCCGAGTTTGATGAGATCACGGGGAGATACCAGTTTCACGACCCCACGGAGGGGGTCGAGCCAGACGAGGAGGAGCACGTGGTATATCCACCAGTTCAGGAGGAGACCGTCACCCCCTGGGGTGAAGGGTCTTCCTCTAGATGGGGGGCGGGACCTTCCTCTTCCACGTGGGAGGGTCCGAGGACTTCAGTGTACGCACCGGAGGGCTCATACAACCCGTGGGATTACCACTACCCCGGAGCAGGAGGCTCCGCAGGACCACAGTAGAAGAGCCCAACTTAGGCAAAAAGCCTAAGCTTGGGGGAGTACGTGCTCTCCTCCCCTTTCTTTTGTATCTACCGTTGGTTCGCTTTTATCTTTTTGCAAGTTTTTTCCTGTTCTTCTTTGTTCTCCTCGTTTGCAAAAACCCAAAAAGATTTATCCTTTCTTTTGCTTTCATTAAACTTTAAAAAACCCAAAAATATGTTTCCTTTGCTCTTTAGTTTGCTTTGTTTTCAGAGTTCAACTCGAGTCCGTGATGATTATAATTTCCTACGTTCGATCGTGCAAGTGACAAGGTAGTAATGACGAAGATCGACGGAAGGGATACAACAAGGAAAGCCGGTATGAACTCTTTTTGTTTCTACTTTTGTACATATGCTTGTACTTATGATTAGAGACCAGCTTGTAGCGACATAGTGCTATGTTTACAATGCTTTCCCAGTGGTTCATGCTTTCTTTGTGGTTAGTCTCAAATAGCTAGAGTTTATAATGTGTTGCTTTAAATGATTGACATGCATTGCATTGTTCATGGTGTGGCATATTGAAGTGGTATTTCCCTCCGGGGGATTATTGGATTGACTTGGCACATGTTCACGCATGTTAAGACTAAAAAGTCTGTTCTGCCTTGATGATCTTTTTACTTCAGGGTGAGTTATATCACTTTCATGCCCGATTCAATGTTGCTTTGTCGCTCTGCATGATTATGACTGTTATGCTCTCTAGTTGGTCGCTTCCCCGTCTTTTGCTAGCCTTCCTCCAGCACCAAGCGGAATTCTTCTTGTGCTTCCAAACTCCCTTTTAAACCCAGTTGTTCCATTTGAGTCCACCATACCTACCTATATGTGGTATTTACCGGCCACTCCTAACTTAGACTTTCATGTGCCATCTCGAAATTTATTCAAAAGATTCCCCTTTGTAACCGTACAAGCTCATGGTGCGGCGAGGGAAAATCAGTATCTTTCATGCCAAAAATATTTTGACGGAAGTTTTCACTAGTCAATAAAAAATAATATATATGAGAGTTACACCTCCCCCATACTTGATGATTGAGTGAAATGGACCAAATGCGGCTTATGATAGATGGAACGATATCCTTCTTCCATCCTTGAGGCAAAATAAAAGGTTCCGTAGACCATCAAAGGATTTATGGATAAGGGAACATGTGTAAGCAAAAGGCATTAATATGGTTGGCATGGGAGATATTGAGAGACCTTTACCGTTCACCGTTGAATGGAAAGTTGCACCTCTCAAAAGAGTTTTATCTTTGTTTTCAAAACCAAGAGCTTTGGCACATGTTTAGTCTTGGCTTCCTTTCACGGGTTTTCAACCTTGCCATCAAAAGCCACGGTCCGAGAGTCTCCACCTTCCTTTCTCCAAAGCACCAACTATGAGAGCATAATTGTCATTCTTAGTGTAACATGCATTGTCCCAAAGTACCACATTGTCTTCTGCATGCTTGTGATGTTTCTTAATTTGAGTTCTAAGTTCTAGTCTCCTTTAAAACTCCGGAGGAGTTTCTGCATTTATGTTTTGCTTCACTCATGGAGGCTAGCGAGATACCACTCTGATATGTTCATGCTATGTGCATTGTGATCTTAGATTGATTTTCAGCAGCATATTGTTTACTTTTTGTTTGTTTGTGACTGATTACATGAAAGAAGGATTGCTTCGTGCATTGTCCTTGTAGCATGGTGTCAAAACTTGGTAAACTCTTTCGTTGTACATGCTTATATACATCTAATGAAGCAAAAGAGTTTGTCAAAGTTTTCTTTGTCGCGTACAGTTCGTTGAACTGAATTGCTTGAGGACAAGCAATAGCTAAGCTTGGGGGAGTTGATACGTCCTAAACGTATCTACTTTTCCAAACACTTTTGCTATTGTTTTGCCTTCATTCTTGCATGATTTGAACGAAACTAACCTAGACTGACGCTGTTTTCAGCAGAGCAACCAGCGCTGTTTTCTTTTGTGGAGGTTTCTGGATATTTAGGTACGCTGGAAAAATCCCAAGAAAATATATAAAAAATCAGCGTTCCAGAAGCTTCCACCAGGCCAAAGGGGGCCACAGGGCAGCCAGGGGGCAGCCAGGAGGGTGCCTGGCGCGGTCCAGCCCCTGGCCGTGCCATCTGCCCTCCTGGCTGGGTCCCACACCCCCTAGTGACCTACCTTGGCCCCTATTTATTCTCCCGACGCAGAAACCCCGAAACAGAAGTCGATTTTCCAATCTACGTCGCGGAGCCTCCGCAACCCTCTGTTCTTCCTCGGAGAGCTAATCTGGAGGCTGAATTGGCCTCCGGTGAGGGGGAAATCATCGCCATCGTCATCATCATCGCCTCTCCATCACCCCTCCATGACTTCTCCTCTCATGTGTGAGTAATTCCCTGCTGTAGGCAAAGGGGATGGTAGGGATTGGATGAGTTAGATCATGTAATAGTTCAATCAGATTGTTGGGGCATGTTGCCTATCATCTACTTGGTGTTTATCATCTCTGTTACAACTTGTTGCTCTTAATGCTTGCCACTTTGGGCCCGAGTGCCATGATTTCAGATCTGATCACCCTTTTGTTTCTTGAGTTTGTGGTGTTCTTGATCCTATCCATGAGTTGTATGCACCTATTGTAGTCCGGAACCGGCGATCCCAATGGTGACAGCTTGGGACACCAAAGGGGATGGACTATGATTTGAGGATTCCGTGTATCCATGAAGTGTTAATGCTTTGTTCCGGTGCTCTTTGACAGGAGTACCTTAATCTCCCTAAGTTCCTTTTGGCTCCGTTTGTAGCGGGAGGGTAGGACAAAAGATGTTGTGCAAAGTTCTTATTGCAAGCACTTACAACTACCTTGGGATACATGCCTGGTGTTTGATATTTGCCTAGATGATCCTTTCTTTTCTATGAGCCTTGCCCGTGTTAGAATCTATTACATGTTTGTTCTCATCCAAGCAGCGCCCAACCATCCATCTCCCTAGCCTACAGTGTTTTCCATCAACTGGTTACTAGTTGTTTACCTTTGCTGTTCCATTAGGACTATCACCACTATTATCATTACCACCACTACCATATCACAGTTGCTACTAATACCTTTGTGCAAGCAAGTGTTTATTTCAGGTGCGGTTGAATTGACAACTCAATTGTCAAAGCCTGTATGTATTCTTTGTGTCCCCAAGTGTCGAATCAATAAATTGGGTTATCTTGCCCGCAAAGACTATCTCGATCCCCTACAGTTGAGGGTTATCACCTCCCAGGCGGCCAGGGGCACGGCCCACCAGGGCGCTTGGGAGGAGGGCCACTCCCTGGTTCCCTCCTTCGTCCTATATTACCTCCTCGTCCCGAAAACCCTCAAAGAGAACCCCGTATCACGAATTTTCTCTCTGTGCCGCCACCACTGCGCTTCCAAGATCGGGAAGCACCAGGAGACCTCTTCCCGGCACCCTGCAGGATGGAGGATTGACCTCCGTGAGCTTCTCCACCACCATGGACGCTTCCCGGATGTGCCGTGAGTAGTCCCCCTTGGACCATGGGTCCATGACCAGTAGCTATGTGGTGTCTCCTCTCCAATCTTGTGCTTCAATTCTTAGTCCTAGTGAGCTGTCCTACATGATCAAGGCACCTTTGTAATTTTCTTGCTGTTGCTATGCTGTGTTTGCTGGGATCCGATGGATTATGATATTAAGTTCAGATCGTGATGAGTTATATATTTGGTTTACCTTTTATATTTTGTTCTTGATTAATTCTTGCATGTTCTCCGTTACTTTTTATTGCTTTGTCCAAGTAGTAGATAGTAACTCCAAGAGGGAGCGTTTATTCATGATTGTGGGTTCACGCCCGCCGATGTCTAGCTTGAGTGACATAAACATGAGACTAGGGGATGTGTTGTTTCCGCCAGGGAGAAAACAACGGTGCTTGTAACCGCGGTTGCAAGGATTGTTTACCTTACGCAAAGTTTGTTAATGCAGTTGTCTGTTGCTTTGAGTTTACACTTTGGGTGGGGCTCGCAACTTAATACCAGCGAGATGTTCTGGATAGATATCTCAAAGTGGATGATTAGTGTCGTCGATATGTAAAGGCAGATGCCATGGGGATGGCTAAAGAGAGATACAAATCGAGGTGAGTGTCGATGGTGCCAGAATTGAGAGTGGGGACAAACACAGTGAGACACCGTGATCTACCCAGGTTCGGGGCTCTCCGTAGAGATAACACCCCTAGTCCTGCCGAGCTAGCTATAAGCAATAACTCTGGCTACAATGAATGCTCCTTGAGCTGTATGAGAGGAAGGAGAACATGGCTCTAGGCACAACTCTCTCCTGGATCTCTCTGGTGGGAGAAGTGTAGTAAATGCTCCGTCGTCGTCCCTCACGCAGGAGGGGTGCCCGGGGCTCTTATAGGCCGAGCCCGGGTACAAATATAAATGTACAATACGGGAGGACCCAGCGGTTAGCCTCAGACTAGAGCTGGGACCCTCATGACGTATGCTCTCCGGATGACCCGGAGTAGACTTGCGGCTCTCCATACCTTTGGCTTGTAGGTCTTGCCTAGTGAATAGTGCTCCTGCGTACTGAACAGTGATCCGGGGTACTGAATAGTGGTCCGGAGTGCTGAACAGTGGAGCTGGGAGCTAAGTCTTGTCGGCCTTTCCGCATGATCGGCGCTGGAGGGGACATCACGCCCCTGATAGCCCGAATCCTCTGGGATGACGCATTGATGATCTTGTACCAGGTGTCCGACCTGGGACGAAGTCAACTCTTAGTGTTAGCTCGGATGGAACTGTGTCCTCTTCGGCCGAATGAACTTAGGTGAGGCCGATTGCGCTCTCTTGGAGCAATCGGCGTCCGACCTAATCAGCTCGGCCCTCTGGAGATCTTTGGTATTCTAGATCGGTGATCCTTAGATCAGTGATTTTCAGGTCGGCCTTAACTAGATCGGCCTTTCTCCGAATGATGATCTTCAGGCCGGCCCAACTTAGCTCAGCCTCACTTAGATCAGCGATCATTAGATTGGTGATCTTTGCTTTTAAGTAATGTTTCTCCTGGGTGACCCTACCCGGGGGTCATTCCCACGGCAGTAGCCCCTGAAGCTGCAGGGGTCCCACCGAACTGAGTGACGGAGGGGCCTGCATAGGTTTCTCCCATACTTCTCTTGAGTCTTGTTGTATCTGTTTGCTTTTCTGACCGATTGCTCTCAATTGCCCGATTTCTTGCAGTCTATCGATTGCTCTTGTTTAGTTCATGTGCTTCTCGACCGACCGACTTCCACTCGTGCTCGGTCGATTGCTCTTGCAATCCTTGCCAATTTCTTCTTTCCCTCAGCCGATCTAACCAATGGTTGCTTTGACCAGAATGTTGACCAAAACTTGCCGCTTCGAATTCGCCGCGGAATACGGAGCAACATGACACGATGGACGTGTGATGACGGGAGAGTTGACTAGTGCAACGCCTCGCCTCGTTGGTTACCCCAAGTGGAAGGTGAGATGTAGGATAACGGAAAATTTCCCTCGGTGAAGATACCAAGGTTTGTCTCCAATAGGACTCCGGATATGATAAGTACGTGTCAGCGGCGCAACTCACGTGGACCTGCACACAACACAAGTAACTTTGCTTCCCAACGAGTACAGAGAGGTTGTCAATCTCTCTGGCCTTGCTGTTCACAAAGGATCAACGCAACAGATAGTAGTGATAATGATAGCAACTGTAAAGTAAAAGAAAGAAAAATAAATAGCGTGTAAACAGTGATGATAATATGGACTGGGGTCCCGTGATGATCACTAGTGATGTCTCTCTCCCAAAAGACGATAAAACTGCTATGCGAGGTAAACAAATTACAACTGGGTAATTGACAGGATTATAAACACACCGCAATGCTAACTATGCTACAAATAAAGGAAGAGGCTCAAAAGCATGGGAAGGACGCCAAAATAAGGAGACCGAAATCCAACTGCATCTACTACTAATCATCCCCCTTGAGATATCTATCCAGAACATCTCGCTGGTATTAAGTTGCGAGCCCCACTGATGTCACGAGAGTTTACTGATAACCCACAACTGCAGGGGATCGAGATAGTCTTCGCGGGTAAGATAACCCAATTTATTGATTCGACTCAAGGGGAGCCAAAGAATATCCACAAGCTTTGACAGTGGAGTTGTCAATTCCACCGCACCTGAGATACACTTACTTGCAACAAGATATTAGTAGTAACTGCGATATGGAGGTGATGATAGCGACGGTAATAGTGGTGGTGAAACAGCAAAGTAAAGCAGCGAAAGTAAGAAACTAGTAACCAACAGAATTAAAACACTGTAGGCTAGGGAGATGGATGGTTGTACGCTGCATGGATAAGACACATCATGTAATCAACTTGGGGCAAGGCACACAGGAAAGCAAAGATAATATAGGCATAAATCAAACATCAGGCATGTATCCCACAGGTAGTTGTACGTTCTTGCAATAAGAACTTGCACAACATCTTTTGTCCTACCATCCCGCTACGAACGGGGCCAAAAGGAACTTATGGAGATTAAGGTGCTCCTGTCAAAGAGCACCGGAACAAAGCATTAACAATCAATGGATACATGGAATCCCCAAATTATAGTCCATCCCCTTTGGTGTCCCAAGCTGTCACCTTTGGGATCGCCGGTTCCGGACAATAATAGGTGCAAACAACTCATAGATAGGATCAAGAACACAAATATATTCATGAAAACACAAAGGGTTCAGATCTGAAATCATGCCACTCGGGCCCAAAGTGACAAGCATTGAGAACAACAATTTGAAGCAAAGATGATAAACACCAATCTAGATGATAGGAAACATGCCCCCAACAATCTGATAAACTATTACATGATATAACTCATCCAATCCCTACCATCCCCTTTTCCTACAGCAGGGAATTACTCACACATGGATGGAGAAGTCATGGAGGGAGGATGGATTGGCTATGGCGATGACGATGATCTCCCCTCTCCGGAGGCCAAAACAACCTGCAGATTAGCCCTCCCGGAGAAGAACAGAGGGTGGCAGCGGCTCCGCGACGAGAATTGGGAAAACGACTTCTGTTCTGGGATTTTCGCATCACGGGAATAAATAGGAGCTTCGGTAGGGCACCAGAGGAGGGGGGGAGGCCCCCAGACGGCCAGAGGGCGCGGCCCCACCCCTGGCCGCGCCATGGGGGCGCCTGTGGCCCCCAGGACTCCCCTCTGGTCCCTCTTCTAGCAACTGGCTCCTTCAGGTATTTTTCTGGGAATTTTCTGGGACGTCCAAAAATCCATTTTCCTGCACACAATAAAACCATACAGAAAGCTCTACTGAAAACAGCGTTAGTCCGGGTTAGTTTCGTCCAAATCATGCAAGAATGAGGGCAAAATAATAGCAAAAGTGTTTGGAAAAGTAGATACGTTTGAGACGTATCAACCCCCCAAGCTTAGCATATTGCTTGTCCTCAAGGAATTTAGTACAACGAACTGAACGCGACAAAGAAAACTTTGACAAACTCTTTTGCTTAAAAAAATGTATATAAGCATGTACTACGAAAAGAACTTAGCAAGTATTAGAACAATGCTATGAGGACAATGCACGAAGCAATCCTTCTTTCAAGTGATCAATCTCAAACAACTAAAAGCAAATAATATGCTACTGAAAATCAAGACAGGATTACAATGCACAAAGTTTGAACATACTAGAGTGGTATTTCTCTAGCCTCCATGAGTGAAGCAAAACATAAATGCAGAAACTCCTCCGGAGTTTTAAAGGAGAATAGAACTAAGAATTTCAGAATTAATAATACCACAATCATGCAAAAGTCAATGTAATACTTTGGGACAATGCACATTACACTCAGAATGACAGTTATGCTCTCCTAGTTGGTGCTTTGAAGAAAGAAAGTGGAGACTCTCGAACCGTGGAGTTTGATGGAAAGGTTGAACACCCGTGGAAGGAAGCAAAGACTAAACTTGTACCAGAGCTCTTGGTTTTGAAAACAGAAATAAAAAGTGTTTTGGGAGGTGAATGCTTTGTCAACAAATTCTAGTAGACAACTCAATCGCCTCTTACGCTAGACATGTTTCGAGGAACGGCTCCCAAGATGGAGACGATCACATCCCCTTAATCTCCTTTGTTTATCACTGCCAAGTTTTCTGATTTCTCATAGACAAACGTGAAGGAGGGTTTGTTGGTTGTGATTATCTTTTGTGAGCTGGGCGCACTCATGCCAGTCCCTCCTCATGTTGGGGTTTGCAGATTAGACATGCAATCCCGGAATAAAACATGTCTAACATAAGACAGTCATGAATTACCTACTACTTCCTCATGAGCTAAAACAGAGGCACGAAACATGAGTGATTTGGAATAATTTCAAGATGGTACAAGAAAGTCTTCGTTAGGATGGCCGGTAAATACCACATAGGAAGGTATGGTGGACTCATATGGAAAAACTGGTTTCAAGGATTTTGGATGCACAAGCAGAAATCCTCTTAGTGCCAGCGAAGGCTAGCAAAAGACTGGGAAGCGACCAACTAGAGAGCAATAAAGGTCATAATCATGCAGAGCAACAAAGTAACATTGAATTGGGCATGAAAATTATATGACTATTCTGAAACTCAAAGATCATCAAGGCATAGAAGACTTTTCAGTCATAAACAGGTATAATCATGTGCCAAGTCAATCCAAGAATTCTCCAAAGGGAAATACCACTTCAGTATGCCAAACCATGAACAATGCAATGCATGTAAATAATTTCAACAACACATTATGTACTCTAGCTATTTGGGATTGACCACAAGGAAAGCATGAACACTGGGAAAGCATTGTAAACATAACACTATGTCGCTACAAGCTGGTCTCTAAATCATAAGTACAAGCATATGTACAAAGGTAGAAACAAAAAGAGTTCATACCACTTTTCCTCGTTGTATTCCTCTCGTCGATCTTCGTCATTACTGCCTTGTCACTTGCATGATTGAACGTATGAAAATATAATCAAGTGCAAATGCCATCACGGACTCGAGCTGAACTCTGCAACAAAGCAAACTAAAGAGAGAAAAGAAAATATTTTTGGATTTCTCAAAGATTAAACGAAAGAAAAAGAAAAGAGAAATCTTTTTGTTGTTTTTGAAAAATAAAAGAACAAAGAAGAACGGGCAAAAACTTCGAAAAGATCAAAGCGAACAAAAATAAAAATGGATAATACAATGGAAAGGTGAGGAGGGAACGTACTCCCCCAAGCTTAGGCTTTTGGCCTAAGTTGGTAGCAGCTATTGCCCCCAAGAGCCTCCTGCTCCGGGGTAAGGGTAGTTCCAGGAGTCGTATGAGCCCTCCGGTGCGTACACCGAAGTCCTCGGATCCTCCCAAGAGGAAGGTCCTGCGCTCCAAGTGGAAGAAGATCCCTCGCCAGGCTCGGTGAAGGCCTCTCCCTGGAAAGGTGGGAACTCACCATGCTCCTCCTCATCGGGCACAACCCCCTCCATGGGGTTATGCGGCTGGTAATTAGCCATGAACTCATCGAACTGAATTTCGTTGAAGGACCATCCGTTCCTGCGAGTGTTATTAAACAAAAGTGGTGTAGGTAGACGGATCTCACGAGTAACAGTCCTTTCAAACCTCAAAATATAATCAAGGTTACCAAACTGAGAAGTCATGGTAACAAACTTATGCCTCTTCATAGCCGCAAGATCGAGACTTGCGTATGAAAAGGGAACATCATCAGGATGCGGGGTGCGCTCAAGAGACTCAAGGATAGGTGTGGCGTAAACGCCACCATACAAATCGCCCTTGTTATTGTTCGTAACAAGACGCCGAGCAATCAAGGAACCCACATTATACTCATTCCTACCAGAGAGGGCGTTCGCATAAATAGCGAAGTCTGGTGCAGAACCATTGCTCGTGTTGTCGCGAGCTGACACCCCTCTAGCAATAAAATACGCAAAATACCTGAGGTGTGGAAACAAGATGCTGGAAATCTTCGTGCGCCGAATGTCGGTCTCCTCTTGGCAGCAAAGGGAGTTGAAGAGGGTCCTCAACCCGGAAGGCTGCATGGTCATCCTAGCTGTCTGACCAACGTTCGGCACACCTATTATATCACAAAACTGTGCCAAAGACATGGTTATGAGATCATTATTAAGTTTGCACTCAACGGTTCCAGCATCATGGTTATAGCAAAAACTGTTAACAAAACAGGAGGTAAGTTTTTTGTATTGTACCACACAACATAGAGCTAGCCGTGTCAAACCTGCATTGGCACGAAGGCAATAAAATTCCTCCTTAATTCCTGCAGCTGTAAGAAAATCATCGCACGGATACATCATTGCACATGCTGGATTTGTTTCTTCCAACAACTCCAGGGGCACATGATCTTCATTGTAGCTCACCCTAACTGCTAAGGGTGAAGCTGCAGCTCTAGTGACTCGATCGGAGCGCTCGGGCTTCTTCTTCCCAAGCCACCCCTTTGCTTTTCCAAAGAAACTCATTTCTGAATTTTTTTACAATTCACAAAAACAAGGATTTAAACAAAGTGAGTTGAGGCAAACTACTCTACTCACTTACCTAAGGCATAAACTTGCATCAAAACTTGGAAAATAAAATTCTACACAAGCATGCAAGCTCAGAAGAACAGCACCAAGAGTTACTAAATACTCACTAATGAAGCTACCAATCAAAAATCTAATTGGAGGAGTGAAGGAGTTACATACCAGGGAGTATTTGCCCAAAATCTCAGCTCAGATGATAGGTCGTATAGAGAGATCGAAATTCTGGATGGAGAGCAGCAAGAACACAAGAACAAAGTGCAGAACTCGTGTTTTTGGAGAGAGAAGGGGGAGGAGGAAGAAGACTTACATGGCTGGCTGCCCTATGGGTGCGGCCAGGGGCCAGGCCGCGCCAGCTGGCCGCCTGGGCCACTGGTGGCCCCCATGGTCAGCCCAGGTGCCCCTGGGTCACTCCCGACATGGAAATTTTTAAAATATTTTTTCTGGAATTTTTCTGACAACTTCACTATTGAAATTTTTTCGAAGTTCAAAAAGCTGCGAAACTTTCTAAAAACTTGAAGCAATGATTAGAGTTATGAAGTTTCAAAAACATATAAACTTGGTACAGCAAGGAGAATAAAAGCTAAAGAAAATGAACACATAACAAGCTGCAGTTTTTACCTATATAAAACATGCTTACTAGCAAGATTGATCAAGTCTTACCAACAAACCAGCGATATATAGAGAAAAAAGTCTCACCCCTTATGAAGTGATCATTGCACCTTTACTTTAATGGACATCGTCCCTACCATGATGGTTTTGTATTTGTGGTGCACATGTAAAGGACAATCCCATTCTCCAATCTTCACGGTCTCGATATTCTCTATAGAGTTATGGCCATGCCTCTTGTCAATCTTCTTCGGAAAATACACCGTGTGTTCTTTGTCATTCACGTTGAAAGTAACCTTTCCTTTATTGCAATCAATAATAGCCCCTGCGATGTTAAGAAAAGGTCTACCAAGAATAATAGACATGCTCCCATCCTCGAACATGTCAAGCACAACAAAATCAGTAAGGATTAAAAAATTAGCAACTTCAACGGGAACATCCTCACAAATACCTATGGGAACGGCTGTTGACTTATCAGCCATCTGAAGAGAGATATTTGTAGGGATTAGTTTTTCTAAACATAATCTCTTTTAAATAGAAAAGGGCATAACACTCACTCCTGCTCCAAGATCACATAAAGCAGTCCTAACATAATTATTCTTTATGGAACAAGGAATGGTGGGTATACCTGGATCACCAAGCTTCTCAGGAATCTTGCCGCTAAAAGAGTAGTTAGCAAGCATATTTTATTAGTACCCATGGTTCTCGCTCCTTCCCATGTCTTCTTCCGACGAAGTTTTCTCTAGTGTATTTCTTGCGTTTTTCGGGTGCTTCCTCTTCTCGAGCCTCGGGTGGATCATTCTTTTCACCATCCTCTTCAGGCTCAGCACCGTCTTCAGTCTCAGCATCGGAGGTAGATATACTATTTGGGTCATTGGAATTGCATTGTCAGCTTCTTTGTGTTTTTTCTTCTTTGGAGAGCTAACAATTTCTTCTTCCTGAATTTGAGAATCTTGCTCGATCCTCTTAGGATGCCCCTCCGGGTAGAGAGGATCTTGAGTGCTAGTTCCCCCTCGGGTTTTAATCCCGAAGGCCTGTATATCCTGTTTGGCATTATTAGCAAGCAAATATATTTGCACATTAGAAATTTGATCAAGCTGAGTTTGAACCATATGAAAATGCTTCACAAGACATTTAACATCATTAACTGTTCTACCTAGAACATCAAGAAAACTTTTGATAGCAAGGGAATTATCATGCAACTGACTTTGTATCCTCTCATTAAAGTGATTTTGTTTCATAATAAAATTATCAAGCTCATCTAAACATTGATCAGGAGGCTTACCATGAGGAATGTCACTTGCATTGAAATCTAAAAGAGAGTGTACCTCTACCATAGGAGGGTGAGTGGTAGGCTCACACAACTTCTCAATAGGGGGTAGATTCTTCATGTCTTTAGTTTTAATATCCTTCTCATTAATAGACTTCTTAGCTTCTTGCATGTCTTCGGGGCTTAGGAAAAGCATGCCCCTCTTCTTTGGTAGTGGAGGTGGTTCTGGGACGGACCAATCTTCGTGGTTCTTGGAAATCTTGCCCATTAATTCTTCCGCATCGTCCGGTGTTCTTTTCCTGAAAACACAACCAACACAACTATCCAAGTAGGATCTTGATTCATTAGTTAGAACAGCATAAAATATATCAATTAATTCATTATTAGGGACTCCATGTCCCGATCTAGCCTGGATCAGACTCCAATACCTCCCCCAAGCTTTAGGGAGGTTCTCATCCTACAACTGTGTAAAGTTATAATTTTTTCGTAAAGCAGCATGTTGCATATGAGCTGGAAAATACTTATCAACAAAAGATTGAGCTAAGTCTTGAGGACTCCTAATAGAACCACATGGTAGTGCATCGTACCATGCTTTAGCACTTCCAAGAGAAAGAAAAAAGCTTAGTAACATAGAAGTTTCGTATCTTCTCATCAGTAGTAAACAAACCACCTAACTCAGTGAGTTTGGTCAGGTGTGCAATTGCATCATCATTTTCTCTGCCATAAAAGGGGTCAGCTTTTACCATAGATATAAGTGAAAGATCAACAGAGAAATTATAACCAGGATCATTGATGCATATAGGGGACGTTGCAAAAGTAGGATCAGGTACAGTCTTGTTCTTCAAAGAATGTTTCTCGAGCAGCTTCTTAATAGCATCAGGGTCAGAGTCGTTAAACTCTGTTAGCTCCCTGCATAAATCATCATCAAGTATAATATCGTCATCATCAAGGAGTCTCTCCTTGAGTCTACTCAGACCAGGATAAGTGTAAGTTCCATCAAAAGGATAGCAAGTATCGGGAATTTCAATCCCAGATTTCTTGGCAGAAGCAGCAATCTGTTTCTCGAGAGTGTGACTAAGCGAACCAATATCATCAAGAGTAGTAGAAGCATCATCAAAAGTGTCGGACATAGTAACAGATTCAGTAGAAGCATCATGTGGTGGTGGTGAAGCGAACTTACTCATAACTGAAGGTGAATCAAGTGTAGCACTAGTGTTCAGAACAGTACCTTTTCTTGTACGGGATGGCAAGATCGGGAACTTGGGGTCTTCTTTCTTACCCATAGCAGATAAATTGCAGCAGGTAAAATACTTCAAGTAGGCTTGTGAATAAAGCTATGCTCCCCGGCAACGGCGCCAGAAAACAGGCTTGATAACCCACAACTGCAGGGGATCGAGATAGTCTTCGCAGGTAAGATAACCCAATTTATTGATTCGACTCAAGGGGAGCCAAAGAATATCCACAAGCTTTGACAGTGGAGTTGTCAATTCCACCGCACCTGAGACACACTTACTTGCAACAAGATATTAGTAGTAACTGCGATATGGAGGTGATGATAGCGACGGTAATAGTGGTGGTGAAACAGCAAAGTAAAACAGCGAAAGTAAACAACTAGTCACCAACAGAATTAAAACACTGTAGGCTAGGGAGATGGATGTTGAGCGCTGCATGGATAAGACACGTCATGTAATCAACTTGGGGAAAGGCACACAGGAAAGCAAAGATCATCTAGGCATAAATCAATCATCAGGCATGTATCCCACATGTAGTTGTACGTGCTTGCAATAAGAACTTCCACAACATCTTTTATCCTACCATCCCGCTACGAACGGGGCCAAAAGGAACTTATGGAGATTAAGGTGCTCCTGTCAAAGAGCACCGGAACAAAGCATTAACAATCAATGGATACATGGAATCCCCAAATTATAGTCCATCCCATTTGGTGTCCCAAGCTGTCACCTTTTGGATCGCCGGTTCCGGACAATAATAGGTGCAAAAAAATCATTGATAGGATCAAGAACACAAATATATTCATGAAAACACAAAGGGTTCAGATCTTAAATCATGGCACTCGGGCCCAAAGTGACAAGCATTGAGAACAACAAGTTGAAGCAAAGATGATAAACACCAATCTAGATGATAGGAAACATGCCCCCAACAATCTGATAAACTATTACATGATATAACTCATCCAATCCCTACCATCCCCTTTTCCTACAACAGGGAATTACTCACACATGGATGGAGAAGTCATGGAGGGAGGATGGATTGGCTATGGCGATGACGATGATCTCCCCTCTCCGGAGGCCAAAACAACCTGCAGATTAGCCCTCCCGGAGAAGAACAGAGGGTGGCGGCGGCTCCGGGACGAGAATTGGGAAAACGACTTCTATTCTAGGGTTTTCGCGTCACGGGAATAAATAGGAGCTTCGGTCGGGCACCAGAGGAGGGGGGAGGCCCCCAGGCGGCCAGAGGGCACAGCCCCACCCCTGGCCGCGCCAGGGGGGCGCCTGGGGCCCCCAGGACTCCCCTCTGGTCCCACTTATGGCAACTGGCTCTTTCGGGTGCGTGGATTTTCTGGTATTTTTCTGGGAATTTTCTGGGACGTCCAAAAATCCATTTTCCTGCACACAATAAAACCATACAGACAGCTCTGCTGACAACAGTGTTAGTCCGGGTTAGTTTCGTCCAAATCATGCAAGAATGAGGGCAAAACAATAGCAAAAGTGTTTGGAAAAGTAGATACGTTTGAGACGTATCATTTACTTCTCGCCCCTCGTTGGTTACCCAAAGTGGAAGGTTGAGATGTAGACAACAGAAAATTTCCCTCGGTGAAGATACCAAGGTTTGTCTCCAGTAGGACTCCGATAACGACAAGAAGGTGACAACGACGCCAGAGATTAGCGGTTGTCGTGGACCTGCACACACACCAGATAGCTTTGCTGCCAACGAGTACAAAGGGGTTGTCAATCCCTCCGGCCTTGTTGTTTACAAAGGATAAAATGCACGGGATAATAATGATTGCGATAGAAACGGAAAAATAATAAAGCAGTAAATTGATAGAGGGCGTAAACAGTATTGGAAATATGGTCCTATGATGTTCACTAGTGATGTATGTCACCCAAAAGACGATAAAATAGCCATGCGAGGTAAACAAATTACAGCTGGGCAATTGACAAGATTATGTGCGCAAACCAATGCTAATTATGCTATAAAGAAAGGCACAACCTCAAAAGCATGGGCGGTACGCCAAAACAAGTAGACCGAAATCCATCTGCATCTACCTACTAATCATCCACCTTGAGATATCTATCCAGAACATCTCGTCGGTATTAAGTTGCGAATACCACCCAAAGTGTAAACTCAAATCAACAGACAACTGCATTAAAGAATTTTGCGTAAAGTAAACAATCCTTGCACCCGCAAGTACAAGCACCGTTGTTTTCCCCCTTGTGGCAACAACACATCCCCTAGACTCATGTTTCTGTCACTCAAGCTAGTCATCGGGGGGCATGAACCCACAATCATGCATAACGCTCCCTCTTGGAGTCACTACCTACTACTTGGCCAAAGCAATAAACAGCAATGGAGAACATGCAGGAATTACTCAAGAACATAAATATAAAAGAGGAGAATCAAATATATTACTCAACCACAATCTGAATATAATCTCATAATCCATCGGATTCCAGCAAACTCAGCATAGCAACAACAGAAATATTACATAAGTGCCTCGATCATGTAGGGCAGCTCACGAGGTCTATTCCATGAAGAACAAAGAGGAGAGGAGAACATCACATAGCTACTGATCATAGACCCATGGTCCAAGGTGGACTACTCACGGTTCATCCGGGAAGCATCCATGGTGGTGGAGAAGCTCCCGGAGGTGATTCCTCCCTCCGGTAGGGTGCCGGGAAGAGGTCTTCTGGTGATCCCGATCTTGGAAGCGCGGCGGCGGAGGAACAGAGGAGAGATCGCGAATAAGGGTTCCCGTCTCGGGGTTTTTGCGTCACGGGGAATAAATAGGCAAAGGGGGCAGCCAGGGGGGCCACCAGGGTCCAGGCGCCCCCCTGGCGCGGCCCCACCCTGGGGCGCGCTGGGAGGGCGCCTGGGGCCCTAGTGGGTCCCCTCTGCCCCCCCTAGGTGATTCCGGAAGCTTCCTGATCGCTGATTTTTTATTGGATTTTTCCCGAATTTTTGGAGCACTTTTAATATGGGGGAAACCTGAAATAGAAAAACAGCAGAAAACAGGAACTGACACTGGGGTGCACTGAGTTAATAGGTTAGTACAAATATGATCAAAAGTGTATGGAAGTTCATCAATATCATAGCAATATCACAAAAAAGATGCATGCAGCAAGCATAAATTATAGATACGTTTTGGACGTATCACCCACCCAAAGTGTAAACCCAAAGCAACATACAACTGCATTAAAATGTTGCTTCCTTGACCTGGACCTGCACATGATACAATTAACTTTTCTACCAACGAAGTTCAGAGAGGTTGTCAATCTCTCCGGTCTTGTTGTTTACAAAGGATCAAACACACAAGGGATAATGATAATGATAATGGTGGCAACTGAAAGTAAATACTAAAAAGTAAATAAGCTTGTAAAAAATGATGAGAATATGGACCGGGGTCCCGTGATGTTCACTAGTGATGCCTCTCTACCAAAAGACAATAAAACTTCTATGGGAGGTAAACAAATTACAGATGGGCAATTTACTCGATTATAAACGCACTGCAATGCTAACTATGCTACAAAAGAAAGGAAGAGGCTCATAAGCATCGGCAGTACGCCAAAATAAGTTGACCAAAATCCATCTACATCTACTACTAATCATCCACCTTGAGAAATCTATCCAGAACATCTCTCTGGTATTAAGTTGCGAGTCCCACCCAAAGTGTAAACCCAAAGCAACAGACAACTGCATTGAAAGAACTTTGCGTAAAGTAAACAATCCTTGCAACTGCGGTTACAAGCACCATTGTTTTCCCCCTTGTGGCCACAGCACATCCTCTAGACTCATGTTTCTGTCACTCAAGCGTGTCATCAAGGGGCATGTACCCACAATCGAGCATAACGTTCCCTCTTGGAGTTACTATCCACCACTTGGCCAAAGCAATAAATAGCAACGGAGAACATGCAATAATTACTTAGGAACAAAAATATAAGAGATCAAAACCAAATATATTACTCTATCACGATCTGAACATAATCTCATAATCCATCGGATCCCATCAAACTCAACATAGCAACAACAGAAGAATTACATATGTGCCTCGATCATGTAGGGAAGCTCACGAGGTCTAAACCATGAAGAACAAAGAGGGGAGGAGAACATCACATAGTTATTGATCACGGACCCATGGTCCAAGGGAGACTACTCACGGCACATCCGGGAAGCGTCCATGGTGGAGGAGAAGCTCCCGGAGGTCGATCCTCCCTCCGGAAAGGTGTCGGGAAGGATCCTGACGGTGCTCCCGATCTTGGAAGCGCGGCGGCGGCGGAACAGAGGCGAGATTGGAAAATAGGGTCCTGTCTTCGGAATTTCCCCGTCACAGAGAATAAATAGGCGAAGGGGGCAGCCTGGGGTCCCACCAAGGGTCCAGGCACCCCCCTGGCGCGGCCAGGCGCCAGGTGGCCGCCTGGTCCCCTGGTGGTGGCCCTTTGGCCCCACTTGGGTGTTTCTGGAAGACTCCGTTACGCTTATTTTTATCCGATTTTCCTGAATTTTTGGAGCACTTTTAATATGGGGGAAACCTGGAATAGAAAACAGCAGAAAATAGGAACTGTCACTGGGGTGCACTGAGTTAGTAGGTTAGTCCAAATATGATCAAAAGTGTATGAACGTATATCTAGATCATAGCTATATCACACCAAATATGCATGGAGCGACGAGAAATTATCGATACGTTTGAGACGTATCAACATCCCCTAGCTTAATTCCTGCTCGTCCTCGAGTAGGTAAATGATAACAGGCATAATTTTTGTGGTGACATGCTAGCAATCATATAAGAACTTTGAAAAGTAAAGCAATCAAGGTATGTAATTCAATTCAAGTCATAACATGCAAGAGTCTATATTAGCATTGAAACAATCAACGAAAGAACATTAGGTGCAAGAGCTCTCGCTGTCCGTGACTCGAATGTCTCCAAATGGTGTTTGCGTGCAAGAAGGGGGATAGGGAATACGAGAAAAAATTATTTTTGTGTTGAAAACTGCTTCTACTAAAGTTTCACACTTGGTCTTCTTTGGAATCTTATCTTGACTCGTCCCCAGACCACTAGCCATGTAGAAGTCAATTTGATCCACTCCTTTTCGATATTTTGAGAACTCATGCAATGGATGAGCGTAAGCACGAGAGTTGACATTTAGGATGGAAAAGAGAGAACATGGTGGAGGAGGAAGACAAAAAGGATGAGAAAGGCTCACATCAATGAGGACAATCATAGGCGAGAAGGCCAAATGATAGATATGATGTGAGGAGTAGGGATTGCCATGCAACGGATGCACATATGAGCTGAAAATCTCTCCAATGGAACTAGTGCGGGTGCATCTAACTTCCTCGCTCAAGAAGACCTAGAGCTCGTTTGAGGAGGCTCATCCTTGGAATATGCAAGCCAAGTTCTATAGTGTGAACGTCCCCACATAGCTATATGCATGATCATCTCTATGGAGTACAAGGATAAGAGGGAGTACTAGTGTGGATCTTTCAAAAGGATAGTAGTGTTGCCCCTTTCTCTCTTTTTATTTCTTTTTCTCTTTTTTATATCTTTTTGTATTTTTTGGTGGTCTCAATGGCTCTCTCTATTTAACTCTCATTTGTCCTCTTTGGGATCTTTTATTTTGTCCACTTTGGGATCTTTTCCTCACTTAAGGGCAACACTCTAATTTACAAGAGGGTATAGAAGATCTTTCACACTTTACAACGTACTCAAGTCATAAAGAAGATGTAGCTATCGTGATGTATGAAATGTATGCCGCTGCCAGTGTAGCAAGAACATGTATGACATGAAGATCAAGTCATGAAGAGGTGGAAGTTGCATGGCAATATATCTCGGAAAGGCTATGGAAATGCATTGATAGGTAGGTATGGTGGCTGTTTTGAGAAAAGATATAAGTATGTTTATGATGACAGAGCGTATCATGCCAAGGGTTTGGATGTACCGGTGATACGTCCAAAATGTATCTATAATTTCTGCTTGCTCCATGCCTCTTTTGTGTGATATTGCTATGATATTGATGAACTTCCATACACTTTTGATCATATTTGGACTAACCTATTAACTCAGTGCACCCCAGTGCCAGTTCCTGTTTTCTGCTGTTTTTCTATTTCAAGTTCCCCCCTTATTAAAAGTACCAGAAAAATTCCGGGAAAAATATAGGAAAAATCAGCGTATCGGAAGCTTCGAGAAAATCCCAGGAGGGGCCAGAGGGGAGCCAGGGGGGCCCAGGCTGCGCGGCAGGGGGGGCGCCTGGAGCCCCTGGCCCACCTCTGGCTGCCCCTTTTCGCCTATTTATTCCCCGTGACGAGAAACCCTCGGGGACAGAACACTTTTTCGCTATCAATCCTGTGTTCCGCCGCCGCCGCGCTTCCAAGATCGGGAGCACTAGAAGACCTCTTCCCGGCACCCTGCCGGAGGGAGGAATCACCTCCGGGACCTTCTCCACCACCATGGATGCTTCTCGGATTAACCCTGAGTAGTCCACCTTGGACCATGGGTCCATGATCAGTAGCTATGTGATGCTCTCCTCCCCTCTTTGTTCTTCATGGAATAGACCTCGTGAGCTGCCCTACATGATCGAGGCACATATGTAATCTTTCTGCTGTTGCTATGCTGAGTTTGCTGGGATCCGATGGATTATGAGATTATATTCAGATTGTGATTGAGTTATATATTTGATTCTCTTCTTTTATATTTATGTTCTTGAGTAACTCTTGCATGTTCTCCGTTGTTCTTTATTGCTTTGGCCAGGTAGTAGGTAGTGACTCCAAGAGGGAGCGTTATGCATGATTGTGGGTTCATGCCCCCCGATGACTAGCTTGAGTGACAGAAACATGAGTCTAGGGGATGTGTTGTTGCCACAAGGGGGAAAACAACGGTGCTTGTACTTGCGGGTGCAAGGATTGTTTACTTTACGCAAAGTTCTTTAATGCAGTTGTCCGTTGCTTTGAGTTTACACTTATGGTGGGATTCGCAACTTAATACCAGCGAGATGTTCTGGATAGATATCTCAAGGTGGATTATTAGTGGGTAGATGCAGATGGATTTCGGTCTACTTTTCTTGGCGTACCACCCGTGCTTTTGAGCCTCTTCCTTTCTGTTTTGCATAATTAGCATTGGTTTGCGCACATAAACCTGTCAATTGCCCAGCTGTAATTTGTTTACCTCGCATGGCTGTTTTATCATCTTTTGGGAGAGAGACATCACTAGTGAACATGATGAGATCCAGGTCCATACTTCCACCACTGTTTACACTATCAATTTACTTTCAGTATTTACTTTTCAGTTGCTATCACTATCATTATTATCCCATGGGTTTTATCCTTTGTAAACAACAAGGCCGGAGGAATTGACAACTCCTCTGTACTCGTAGGGAGCAAAGCTATCTGTTGTGTGTGCAGGTCCAGGTGAAGTTAGCAATCCTTAGAATGTCAACGGCGCCAATTGTTCACTTCACCACCTACTTGTATCTGTTGGAGTCCTACGGGAGACAATCTTAAAACCTCGATATCTTCACCGAGGGAAACTTGCCGTTACGCTACATCTCACCTTCCACTTGGGGTAACCAACGAGGGCGAGAAGTTATCTCGTGTATCAACCGGCGAAGGTGGGCACCAACTCCCGGAGTGAGAAGGAGGCAATGCACGACACAAGAAAGGCTAGCAAATATAAGGAGGTGGAAGTGTCAACTTCCAATACTTACATTAGTCCGAAGAACTCATGCACTTATTATCGGTAACTCTCAATCTAATGAGGACGTTCACAAAGAGACAAGTGCCCCAAGGAGGAGTGTATGGGGGTTTGGTTATACTTGCGCATCCTCGACTCATGGTACTTGAGTGTACTCTAATATTCGACCCCTCAGAAGAATAGTGATCCATCTAGTAGCTAGAGTTCTCAACTAGTTTTGTAGGTTTTTGGAAATAACACACGGATTGCCCACAATACGACACCTATCACTAATAGGCTAGAGCTATTGGCACCAAAAGTTCAAACATTACTCACATCAATACCTGAAAACTATTGCAAGTTACTACTAAAATTAAATAGCAACCTCAATTACCTACTTCTCAAAAACAGGACATAACTCAGTGCAACAACCAACTCTCTTAACAAGATAAACATGAAAACTAAAGAGAGTTCTAGCAACAAACTAAACAAAAGCCAAGGCTCTTTCTAATGACAAACTAAGACTAAAACTAAACATGACAGTAGCTACGAAAAGATAAAGAACACACAATAGTAAGAAGATAGGCATGAAGAATCCTATGATGTGTTCTAGATTTTGGAAGCGGGGCGTGTTTCTCTCCCACACAAAGTAAGACGGGATCTAACTTGTTATGAACATAAAGCAAAGCTAAAGAAAACTAAAAATAAAACCTAAGAGCGAGACACTCCAAGCATAG
The DNA here is from genome assembly GCA_950022295.1 of Bromus sterilis. Classification (NCBI taxonomy): domain Eukaryota; kingdom Viridiplantae; phylum Streptophyta; class Magnoliopsida; order Poales; family Poaceae; genus Bromus; species Bromus sterilis. The sequence continues at coordinate 18,060,236 of OX465596.1, forward strand.
CACATAACGCATGGAGTGATAAAAATATAGTGAGACAAATGACAAACTGATGATTGTTGATGGAGAAGGGGATGCATGGGAGCATCCCCAAGTTTAGACGCTTGAGTCTCCTTGAATATTTGTTGGGGATGGATGGGGGCATCCCCAAGCTTGAGCTCTTGACACTCCCGAATCTTCTTTCATCATCTTCCATCGCACACTTGAAAACTCCCTTCATACACAACTCATCATAAGTTGATTAGAGAGGTTAGTACCCTTAATAAATAATTTTTCCCCACTGGATATAAAGATATTCTTGAAGAGCTACTGTTTCTCTAGATTTACAAAAGGTTTTTGCAAAGAAAAATCAAGCTTACGGTTTGCAAAAGTTAGGAGAGACAAAACGTGGCAGAATCTGTGAAAAACAGAACAAAAGGTAGTAAAGAATTTTTTTAGGGGTACTTATGCAACTCGAATCAAAAAACTCAGAACGTACGGAAGTTCCGTGATTGTATAGAGAACTCTGTGTAAAAAATTCAGCTCAAAAAGATGAACTGGTGATTTATTCTGATATTTCCCGTCACGAGGAAAAAATCTGTTTTCTGGACAGCATGTCACAACTTTCACTTCCCTTGTCATATGAGGCTATACTTGGCACAAAGCTTGAAAAATAAAGATAGAATGATGTTGCTACAGTAGTAACAATCATCAAGACCACTAAAAACAGAAGTAAAAACATCTTGGGTTGCGTCCCAACAAGCGCTTTCTTTTACGCCTTTCAGCTAGGCATAAGGCAAAAGATCAAGTTGTATCAAGAGAAAGAGAATAGCTAGCCCGTGTAACGGACTCAAAAGGTAATTTTACTTTCTTTCTAGGGAAGTGTTCCATCCCCTTTTTGAGAGGGAATTTTAATTTTATATTCCCCTCCTTCATGTCAATAACAGAACCAACGGTGCGAACAAAAGGGTGTCCCAAAATAATTGGACATAAAGGTTCACACTCTATATCCATAATGATAAAATCAACGGGAACATAGTTGTCATTGACAATGATAAGAACATCGTCAATCTTCCCCAAAGGTTTCTTTACGGAAGAGTCGACAAGGCGAACACCAAAAGAACATGAATCAAAAGGTTTTAATTCAAACATATCATACATTCTTTTGGGCATGACGGAGGTACTAGCTCCCACGTCACATAAAGCATAACAAGAGAAGTTATTTAATTTAATTTTGATCATAGGGTCCCAACCATCATCTAGCTTCCTAGGTATGGAGGCTTCTATCCTAAGCTTCTCCTCCCTAGTTTTGATGAGAGCATTAGTGATATGCTCCGTGAAGGCAAGATTAAGTGTGCTAGTGTGGGGGTCTCTAGACATTTTGTGTAATAAGCTGATAACTTCTGAGAGGGTGCAACTATCAAAATCAATATCACTACTATCAAAGGTGGTATTAGTGTCATCTAAGCTCACTTGTTTGAAACCCTCTGTGTTCATAGGATTTTCTTCTTCTAAGGTTGAGGTATTGGCATCACCATTAATAGGTCCAATGGGACCAGGAGTGCATTTGGTGCTAATAGTTTCATTGTCCTCAACAATTTGGATAGTTGCAACTGTGTCGTGTGTAGGAAGGCTCTTAATTCTATCATCTTCCATAGGGATATCTTCTGGTTTGGCTTCCATTTGATTTATCAAAATAGATTGGGGGACATATTCGAAACAATGGTTTCAGTGGTGGTAAGTCTAGTTTGGAGATTGGAGATCTCACTGTTCAGGCTCTCAAGTTGTTCACTAATGTTCTGCAGAATGGCATTGTGCTCACCTATTTGATTAGAGACGGCTTTGTTTTGTTCAAACTGGGTATGCATACAATTCTTAGTATCCTTCTCTATTTCCATTAATTTCTCATAGCTAGGTAGGTCTCTTTCCTTGTAAGTAGGATAGGGGTTGCTAGGGTAGGCGTTGTTGTTCCCATAAGTGGATGGGAACGGTCTAGGATTACTAGCAAAGTTGCCCCTATAAGAATTATTATTAAAGTTTTTTATAGCAATGAAATTCACATCTACTTGTTCCTGAGCAACCAAAGAATTTAAAGGAACATCATGAGGATCAATAGAGGGTTGCTTGGTAAGTAGAGACATAATGAAATCAACTTTATCATTTAGGGAGGTAATTTCCTCGACAGAATTTACGTTCCTACCTGTTGGAGCGCGTTCGGTGTGCCATTGGGAATAATTGGTCATCATCTCATCGAGAATTTTTGTGGCAGCACCAAGTGTAGTTGACATCAAGGTTCCTCTCTTGGCCGAATCTAACAGGTTCCGCGAGGTAAAGTTCAGGCCTGCATAAAATGTCTGGATAACCATCCAGGTAGTCAAACCATGTGTAGGGCATTTCTTAACAAGAGATTTCATACGTTCCCTAGCTTGGGCGACGTGTTCATTATCCAATTGCCTAAAATTCATAATGTTACTCCTCAATTGGATAATTTTAGCAGGTGGGTAGTACTTCCCAATAAAAGCATCTTTGCACTTATCCCAAGAATCTATGATATTCCTAGGCAAAGATTGAAACCAGATTTTAGCTTCGTCCCTCATAGAGAAAGGAAAAAGCTTGAGCTTAAGAACATCACCTTCTACTTCTTTATACTTTTGCATATCACATATTTCAACAAAATTATTCAAGTGTAAACCAGCATCATCTCCAGCACCAGAGAATTGATCTCTCATAACAAGATTCAGTAAAGCAGGTTTTATTTCATAAGAGGTAGCTGAAGTGGAAGGTGTGGCAATAAGAGTGCAGATAAAGTCTTTGTTGTTGTGACTGGTGAAGTCACACAACTTGGCGTTTTCAGTGGAACCCATAGTAGCAGCATGTGTGGCAGATTTTTTTTTTGTAATTTTTGATATAAGACACAAAGATAAAAACAGAAAGGTAAAAAACAAGACTAAAAAGTAAAGGTAAAGGATAGTGGGCAACTCCCCTATCTTATCACTCGGAGTCCCCGGCAACGGCGACAGAAATTTGCTTGATGGCGTGGAAGTGGTAATGGCTTCTCGCCCTTCGTTGGTTACCCCAAGTGGAAGGTGAATTGTAGGATAGCAATAAATTTGCATTGTGTAGAGGATAGGGTTTGTCTCCCGTAGGACTCCGGCAATGATAAGTAGGTGGAAAGTAAGAAATGGCACCATTTACGACAAACGTTGCTTCCTTGACCTGGACCTACACACAATACAATTAACTTTGCTCCCAACGAAGTTCAGAGAGGTTGTCAATCTCTCCGGTCTTGTTGTTTACAAAGGATCAAACACACAAGGGATATTGATAATGATAATGGTAGCAACTGAAAGTAAATACTGAAAATTAAATAATCTTGTAAACAATGATGAGAATATGGACCGGGATCCCGTGATGTTCACTAGTGATGTCTCTCTCCCAAAAGACGATAAAACTACTATGCGAGGTAAACAAATTACAGATGGGCAATTGACAGGATTATAAACGCACCGCAATGCTAACTATGCTACAAAAGAAAGGAAGAGGCTCATAAGCCTGGGCAGTATGCCAAAATAAGTAGACCGAAATCCATCTACATCTACTACTAATCATCCACCTTGAGATATCTATCCAGGACATCTCTCTGGTATTAAGTTGCGAGTGCCACCCAAAGTGTAAACCCAAAGCAGCAGACAACTGCATTAAAAGAACTTTGCGTAAAGTAAATAATTCTTGCAACCGCGGTTACAACCACCGTTGTTTTCCCCCTTGTGGACACAACACATCCCCTAGACTCATGTTTCTGTCACTCAAGCGTGTCATCAGGGGGCATGTACCCACAATCAAGCATAACATTCCCTCTTGGAGTTACTATCTACCACTTGGCCAAAGCAATAAACATCAACGGAGAACATGCAAGAATTACTTAGGAACAAAAATATAAGAGATCAAAACCAAATATATTACTCTATCACGATCTGAACATAATCTCCTAATCCACCGGATCTCATCAAACTCAACATAGCAAGAACAGAAGAATTACATATGTGCCTCGATCATGTAGGGCAGCTAACGAGGTCTAAGCCATGAAGAACAAAGAGGGGAGGAGAACATCACATAGATACTGATCACGGACCTATGGTCCAAGGTAGACTACTCATGGCACATCCGGGAAGCATCCATGGTGGAGGAGAAGCTCCCAGAGGTCGATCCTCCCTCCGGCAGGATGCCGGGAAGGGTCCCAACGGTGCTCCCGATCTTGGAAGCGCGGCGGCGGCGGAACAGAGGCGAGATTGGAAAATAGGGTTCTGTCTTCGGAGTTTCCCCGTCACGAGAAATAAAGAGGCGAAGGGGGCAGCCAGGGGGTCCACCAGGGGTCCAGGCGCCCCCCTGGTGCGGCCAGGCCCCTGGCCGTGCCAGGTGGCCGCGTGGGCCCCTGGTGGTGGCCCTCTGGCCCCACTTGGGTGTTTCTGGAAGAATCCGTTACGCTGATTTTTTATCCGATTTTTCCCGATTTTTTGGAGCACTTTAATATGGGGGAAACCTGGAATAGAAAAACAGCAGAAAACAGGAACTGGCACTGGGGTGCATTGAGTTAGTAGGTTATTCCAAATATGATCAAAAGTGTATGAAAGTGTATCTAGATCATAGCAATATCACACAAAATATGCTTGGAGCGAGCTGAAATTATCGATACGTTTGAGACGTATCAGCAGCTCACGAGGTCTAAGCCATGAAGAACAAAGAGGGGACGAGAACATCACATAGCTACTGATCACGGACCCACGGTCCAAGTAAAACTACTCACGAGACATCCAAGAAGCGTCCATGGTGGAGGGGAAGCTCCCAGAGGTTGATCCTCCCTCCGGTAGGGTGCCGGGAAGAGGTCTGCTGGCGCTCCCGATCTTGGAAGCGCGGCGGCTGCGGAATAGAAGCGAGATCGCGAATAGGGTTCTGTTTTTGGAATTTCCCTGTGACGGGGAATAAATAGGCAAGGGGGGGGTGATAACCCACAACTGCAGGGGATCGAGATAGTCTTCGCGGGTAAGAATAACCCAATTTATAGATTCGACTCAAGGGGAGCCAAAGAATACCCACAAGCTTTGACAGTGGAGTTTTCAATTCCACCGTACCTGAGATACACTTGCTTGCAACAAGATATTAATAGTAACTACGATATGGAAGTGATGATGGCAACAGAAATAGTGGTGTGAAACAGCGACAGTAAAACAGCGAAAGCAAACAACTAGTAACCAGCAGAATTAAAAACACTGTAGGCTAGGGAGATGGATGGTTGGGTGCTGCATGGATAAGATACATCATGTATTTAACTTGGGGCAAGGCACACAGAAAAGCAATGATCATCTAGGCATAAATCAAACATTAGGCATGTACCCCACAGGTAGTTGTACGTGCTTGCAAATATAACTTGCACAACCTCTTTTGTCCTACCATCCCGCTACGTACGGGGCCAAAAGGAACTTATGGAGATTAAGGTGCTCCTGTCAAAGAGCACCGGAACAAAGCATTAACAGTCAATGGATACACGGAATCCTCAAACTATAGTCCATCCCCTTTGGTGTCCCAAGTTGTCACCTTTGGGATCGCCGATTCCGGACTATAACAGGTGCATACAACTTGTAGATAGGATCAAGAACACAAATATATTCATGCAAACACATAGGGTTCAGATCTGAAAACATGGCACTCGGGCCCAAAGTGACAAGCATTAAGAGCAAAAAGTTGAAGCAAAGATGATAAACACCAATCTAGATGATAGGCAACATGCCCCCAATAATCTGATAAACTATTACATGATATAACTCATCCAATCCCTACCATCCCCTTTGCCTACAGCAGGGAATTACTCACACATGAAAGGAGAATTCATGGAGGGAGGATGGAGTGGTGATGATGATGACGATGGCCATGATCTCCCCTCACTGGAGGCCAAAACAACCTCCAGATTAGCCCTCCCAGAGAAGAACAGAGGGTAGCGGCGGCTCCGCGACGAGAATTGGAAAAACGACTTCTGTTCTAGGGTTTTATCGCCACGGGAATAAATAGGAGTCGAAGTAGGGCACCAGAGGGGGGTGGACCCTCCCAGGCGGCCTCCTGGCGCGACCAGGGGTGGGGCCGCGCCAGCAGGGCGCCTGGGCCCCCCCTGGCTGCCCTCTGGCCCCACTTCTGGCACAATGGTCCTTCGGGTGCGTTGATTTTCTGTGATTTTTCCTGGAATTTTCTGAGACACCTAAAAATCCATTTTCCTACACACGATAAAACCATACAAACAGCTCTGCTGAAAACATCGTTAGTCCGGGTTAGTTTCATCCAAATTATGCAAGAATGAGGGCAAAACAATAGCAAAAGTGTTTTGAAAAGTAGATACGTTTGAGACGTTTCAACTCCCCCAAGCTTAGCATATTTCTTATCCTCAAGCAATTCAGTTCAACGAACTGAACGCGACAAAGAAAACTTTGACAAACTCTTTTGCTTCATTAGATGTATATAAGCATGTACTATGAAAAGAGTCTAGAAGGTATTGAAACAATGCTATAAGGACAATGCACGAAGCAATCCTTCTTTCATGTGAACAATCACAAACAACTAAAAGTAAATAATATGCTACTGAAAATCAAGACAAGATTACAATGCACATAGCTTGAACATAATAGAGTGGTATCTCGCTAGCCACCATGAGTGAAGCAAAACATAAATGCAGAAACTCCTCAGGAGTTTTAAAGGAGACTAGAACTAAAAACTTTAGAATAAGTAACAGCACAATCATGCAGAAGACAATGTAGTACTTTGGGACAATGCACATTACACTCAGAATGACAATTATGCTCTCATAGTTGGTGCTTTGAAGAAAGAAGGTGGAGACTCTCGAACCGTGGATTTTGATGGCAAGGTTGAAAACCCGTGGCTGGAAGCAAAGACTAAACATGTACGAGAGCTCTTGGTTTTGAAAACAGAGATAAAAAATGTTTTTGGGAGGTGCATGATTCGTCAATGAATGCTAGTAGACAACCTAATCACCTCTTACGCTAGACATGTTTCGAGGAACGGCTCCCAAGATGGGGATGATCACATCCCCTTAATCTCCTTTGTTTATCACTGCCAAAGTTTCCTGATTTCTCATAAACAAAGCGTGAAGGAGGGGTTTTTGGTTGTGATTATCTTTTGTGAGCTGGGCGCACTCATGCCAGTCCCTCCTCGTATTAGGGGTTTGCAGATTAGACATGCAATCCCGGGATAAAACATGTCTAACATAAGAAGGTCATGAATTACCTACTACTTCCTCATGAGCTAAAGTAGAGGCACAACACAGGAGTGTTTTTTGACTAATTTCGAGATGGTACAAGAAAGGCTTCGTTAGGATGGCCGGTAAATACCACGTAGGAAGGTATGGTGGACTCATATGGAATAACTGGTTTCAAGGATTTTGGATGCACAAGCAGAATTCCGCTTAGTGCGAGCGAAGGCTAGCAAAAGACTGGGAAGCGACCAACTAGAGAGCAATAACAATCATAATCATGCAGCGCGACAAAGTAACATTGAATTGGGCATGAAAGTGATATAACTATTCTGAAATTCAAAGATCATCAAGGCATAGCAGACTTATTAGTCTTAAACATGTGTAAGCATGTGCCAAGTCAATCCAAGAATCCTCCAAAGGGAAATACCACCTCAGTATGCCAAACCATGAACAATGCAATGCATGTAAATCATTTCAACAACACATTATGTACCCTAGCTATTTGAGATTAGCCACGAAGAAAGCATGAACCACTGGGAAAGCATTGTAAACATAGCACTATGTCGCTACAGGCTAGTCTCTAAATCATAAGTACAAGCATATGTACAGAAGTAGAAACAAGAAGAGTTCATACCGGTTTTCCTTGTTGCGTCTCTTTCGTCGATCTTCGTCATCACTAGCTTGTCGCTTGCACGATTGAACATAGGGAAATATAATAAAGTGCAAATGCCATCACGGACTCGAGCTGAACTCTGCAACAAAGCAAACTAAAGAGAGAAAAGAATTTTTTTTGGATTTTTCAAAGGTTAAACAAAAGAGAAAGAAAAATAAAGAGAAAATATTTTTGTTGTTTTTTCAAAGAAAGAATCAAAGAAGAACACGCAAAAACTTCGAAAAGATCAAAACGAACAAAAACATAAAATGGATAATAAAATGGAAAAAGGGAGAAGGACACGTACTCCCCCAAGCTTAGGCTTTTGGCCTAAGTTGGTATCTGCTACTGTGGTCCCCAGGAGACTCCAGCTCCAGGGTACTATTGGTGTGTCCATGGGTCGTACGGGGCTTCCGGTGCATAGACCGAAGTCCTGGGATCCTCCCACGAAGAAGGCTCTACGCTCCAAGAGGAAGAAGATCCTTCACCCCACTGGGTAACGGGCTCCTCCTCATCCTGCACAGCCCCCTCCATGGGGTTATGGAACTGCTGCTGAGAAGTGAACTCATCGAACTGGGTGACGTTGAAGGACCATCCGTTCATGCGAGTAGAATCAAACCAAAAAGGAGCAGGTAGAAGGATCTCACGAATATCGACTAGTCCAAACCTCAGAATATAAATAAGGTTATCAAACTCGGAAGTCCTGGTAACAAACTCATGCCTCCTCATAGCAGCAAGGTCAAAGCTTATAAAAGGAAAAGGCTCATCATCAGGATGTGGGGTACGCTCAAGAGACTCAAAAATAAGTGTGGCGTAAACGCCACCAAAGAGATCTCCCTTGTTGCCATTAAGGGCAAGTTGGCGAGCAATCAAGGCACCCACATTATACGTAATTTCCCTTGAGTGGGCATTTTCCAGGATAGCAATATCTGGCGCAGAAATGTTGCTCGTGTTGTAACGAGCTAATACCCCTCTAGCAATATAATATGCAAAATACCTGAGCTGGGGAAACAAGATGCTGGAAATTTTTGAACGTCAAATATCCCTTGTATCCTGACTACAAAGAGAGTTGAAGAGCTTTCTTAGCTCGGTCGGCTGAGTGTTCATCTTTGCCGTCCGTCCAACGTTCTTCACACCTATTATTTCACAAAATCTTTCCAAAGACATGGTCAAAGGATCATTCTAAATTTTAAACTCAATAAGACTAGCATCATGGTTATATCCAAAACTGTTAATAAAACAGGAGGTCAGTTTACGGTATTGAGTAACACGGCATGTTGCAAGCCGTGTCAAACCTGCATTAGCACAAAGGTTATCAAACTCCTCCTTAATACCTGCCGCTTCAAGGAAATCATTGCACGGAAACATCATTGCCCGTGCTGGACTTGTATCTTGCAGCAACTGCAGGGGCACAACATCTTCATTGTAGCTCACCCTAGTAGCTGAGGATGAAGCTGCAGCTCTAGTTACTCTATCAGTGTGCTCGGGCTTCTTCTTCCCAAGCCATCCTTTTGCTTTTCCAAAGAAACTCATTTCTGAATTTTTTTGACAATTTACAAAAACAAGGATTTAAGAAAAATGAGTTGGGGAAAATTACTCTACTCACTTCCCTAAGTCATAAACTTGCATCAAAACTTGGAAAATAAATTTCTACACATGCTTGCAAGCTCATAAGAACAGCACCAAGAGCTACCAAATACTCACTAATGAAGCCACCAATCAAATATCTAATTGAAGGGGTGGAGGAGTCACATACCTGGGAGTATTTTCTCCAAATCTCAGCTCGAATGATGGGTTGTAGAGAGAGATCGAAAATCGCCTCCAAGAACAGCAAGAACGCAAGAACAAGTACAAAACTCGTGTTTTTGGAGAGAGAGAGAGAGAGAGAGAGGAAGAAGAAATACCTGGAGATGGGGCCTGTGGGCCCCAGGCGCCCTGTGGGCGCGGCCAGGGGGCAGGTCGCGCCAGCTGCCCCCCTGGTCAGCCCCAGGTGCCTCTGGGTCACTCCCGGCATAAATTTTTTATTTTTATTTTTCTGGAATTTTTCTGACAACTTCACTGTTGATAATATTTCGAAGTTCAAAAAGCTGCGAAACTTTCTGAAAACTTGGAGCAGTGATTAGAGTTGTGAATCGTCAAAAACATATAAACTTGGTACAACAAGGAGAATAAAAGCTAAAGCAAATGAAAACATAACAACCTCTACTTTTTACCTATATAAAACTCATTTAATAGCAAGGTTGATCAAGTCCTACCACTAAACTAGCAATACATAGAGAAAAAAGTTTCACTTACTATGAAGCATTCATGGTACCTTCACTTTAATGGATATTGTCCCCACCATAATGGTTTTGGATTTGTGGTGCACATGTAGACGACAATCCCAATCACCAATCTTCACGGTTTCGATATTCTCTATAGAGTTGAGGCCGTGCCTTTTGTCAATCTTCTTCGGAAAATACACCGTGTGTTCTTTATCATTCATATTAAAAGTAACCTTTCCTTTATTGCAATCAATAATAGCACCAACGGTTTTAAGAAAAGGTCTACCAAGAATAATAGACATGCTCCCATCCTCGGGGATGACAAGCACAACAAAATCAGTAAAAATCAAACAATTAGCAACTTCAACGGGAACATCCTCCCAAATACCAATGGGTACGGCTGTTGTAAGGCCCCCGATGCGGTGCTAACTCGAGTTAGTCGCTTTCGCGTCCCGCTCAAGTTAGTAGCGCATAAAAGGCCACACACTCACGACACTCGCACTCGTGTCGCTGCCGGATTCTCAACAATAGGTATAAGAACAATGAACTTTATACTAAGACATAAATATATAGAGTCCAGGGCATACATCGCCGCTGGAATTTATTACAACATCTCAGAGGTCCGTCGACCCAACAGTATATCATGCAACAAGCGGAAGACAATCACGACCGAGTACGGTCAAAATCCAAATTTCCCTAGAGAGGGCTGCACATAAATAGTCCACCCACGGATTGTCGAAGCCCAACTATAGGATCTACTGAACGAGGTCGTCCTCATCGTCATCCTCCCGGGGCACCTCCACGAAGTATCGCCCAGTGCTCGGGTCGAGGTAGTAGTCCACTGCAGCGGCCGATCAGGAAAAACAGTAAAAGCACAAAAGGAAAACAGGGGTGAGATTATATCATTACAGGATAACTAACTCCCTACGGTAAGACAAGATAAAGGTAAAGGTTGTAGCCGCACTAGCATATATGGTGGCTATCTTTCTATTAGAGTAGAGGTAAGATCCAAGAATACACGTGACATCGTGTCATAAGTCTTGCTATTCACCTACTTACGTCAAACATAACACAACCTGGATCTTCTCTCGGTCCCCCTGGACGAAGAAGAGCAACCAAGGCACTCACATGGTAGGCAAGTTTTAATTATGATTCAATTGATGTTATTCTATGAACAAGGAGTAGGTCACAAGTCGTCCATAACCGCGGACACGACTTTTCAAAAAGATTTAACCCTGCAGGGGTGTACCAACTGCCCATCATAGGCTTCGCATATACGCCCGGTTTCCACTTGGCTAGGTAAGCGCCTGAACTCCGCAACGTCAGAGTCCCTCTAACTAACAACGCACAGTTCCGGGTGGCCACCGGTGAGTCGACACCCAACTCAAAAGCCGGCCGCGCTCTCGAATCGGTCTCTACCGTATGACTCCAGGTTTGGATTGCCGGTTAAATCTCATATGAGACCGGGTCCTCATCCGGTCAAGGTGGGCCAGCCAAGGCACAAGTCCTCCTGGCCCAAGGTGGTTTGTAAACAACTGGGGTACCACCAGCACACACACATTGCAAATGTAAATCAGCTCGGGCCACCACTAGAACTGTATGAAGCTAGGTAGGTAAGACAAGGGGACTCCATAGAATCCCACACACGATTAGGCACGATCGTCAAGAAACACAATACCCGGAACTCGGGACCTAGGTGACTCAAATGGAACAAAACACCTGGCGGGAACAGCCTGGTCTCCCATCATTCGTCAAGTGTATAATTAACATCATAATAATAATAAATATCAACCAACTTCTTTAAATAGCATGATATCCCAAACCATAGCATAGGGTAGGAAACAAGTTTTCCTACTCATACTAAGCAAGGGCTGAGCAGCAGTAACTTAGCAATACAATGGTTTGCTGGCATGTGGGGATCATGGCTGTTTGGTTTCTGAGTGTGGCATAAGCAAGGTGGATAGGATCAAACAAACGTTCTAGACTACAGCTAGGCAGGTAGGCAGAAAGGTATCAAGTAATGGTATAAATCTTCCCCTTGCCTGGGTAATCGGTCGTCGAAGCAGACGTAGCACGCTCCTCGGGCTCGGTGTCGGAAATCTCCACGTAAGTCTCCTCGGCAGTCTCAGGTGCTAACGTAAGGTACCGGCAAGGAAAAGGCACACAAGTAAGCAATGGGAACAATGCACGGCAAATATGGTATGATCAATTTTAATAGGCATGAGGTGACCCTATCTAGTCAGATTTAAATGAAGGTGGTGACGACACGTCAACAACTTCATATGAATTTATTTACATTGAATGGCTTCGGTCTTAGCCTTAATTTTTGGTGTAAGTAACATGGAAACATGACATGATCAACAATGCAATTAACAGAAATAATTACAACGTGAAACTAAACATCGGTTCCGGAGACGGAGAGATGTCGATGAAATTGACATCGAAAAGGTGCAACAAAAGAAAGGATCCCAGCCACATTGCATATGACAACATGCTAGGGGCTGGTTAGATGATGCAAGGCTTGAAGCTGACATGAAAAGGGACTTGGAATGGAAAGATGATCAAGACTCAACATGCACTGAAGTTGAAAGAGAACAAAGCAAAGAAAACATGTTGATATGGCTAGGTGTTTCACACCATGTCCACATGAGTTGCACAAAACATCACATGGACATCACCATTGGAATCCCTGCATTTTTCTTCCCCAAAACCATATAAGGTATGGCTCCATTTGAATTTGCAAAGCAGAGTTGCAAATTCATATGAACTCAGGGGCCTGAGTGCAAAGTTGCACTAGATGCATTTTGAAAAAGGCTCAAATGGACAAACCATTATCACCATGCAAATCCTTGGGAGAAACTACCCCAAAGTCATATATGGCATGGCCATATTTGAATTTGGGAAACACTTGAAAAAAACAAAAGATTTGAGGGGGCTATTTGCAAAATTACCACACTCCAATTAGTAGAGGGGGTAAAGTGCAAAATTGACCTCATCACTGAGATCAGTGGGTCAAACTACCCCAAAAACATGTATGGGGTGCCCAAACCTGAGTTTGAAGTTCAAAACAGATTTGAATTTGAAAACAATTCAAATTTGAATTAAACAGAAAAGAGATGAAAAAAGAAAAGAAAAGGAAAAAAGGGCCCAGACCCCACATGGGCTGGCTTCGGGCGTAAATGGCCCAGCTCCCTCTCTCTGGCCCAAGGCGGCAAGTGCCCCCCTTCTCCGAATCTCGCGACACTACAGACTGAAGAAAAAGGCGGCCACTTTCTGAACCCGACGCGCCGGCCAAACTCTGGCGAGGCTCACGTCGTGCTCCGGCCACCGCTAGCCATGCCACCACGGGCAAACGCGAGAGGGCACATCCCTCCACGCGTGGACGCACTCCATGGCCAACCCCTACTCTGCTCCTCGCCGGAGAATCACTGGGAACAGTAGTGCGGCGAGGTCTCCTCTGCAAGTACAGACACACGGCGGCGCAGCCAAGTTCAGAGGTGCCCCGCGTTGAGCACATGCAGAATCCAGCCACGGCACTGGTGGAAAAAGAATGGGGGCAGCACCACGATCACGCGAGTGCCCTTTCCCCAGCCTGGATCTCATCGGAGGAGAGGCCAGGCTCGCCTGAATCTGTGGCGGTACTGACGATAGATGCGCACACCGGTTCAGACACGTTGCGCATCTACTGCAACTCGCGCATGCAAGTCTTATACGGGGCCAAAGGCGTGCCCTGGACGTGCTCAGAACGCGCGTGAACATGCTCCGGTGGAGCTCTGGTCATGGTGACCACGGACTCCTCACCGGCGACGAACCGAGCGACAGAACACCTACAGCTAACGCGAACGAGCATCTACGCGCATGTACGGGCAAAGTGGAGGGCTTGAGCTCACCTTGTGGGTCACGTAGCGTGCCCCAGCCTTGCCGTAGAGGAAGGAGAGGAAGGAGCCGTCGTCGGGGAAGAAGAAGATCCCGCGGCGGACCTCGTCGTTGTGCGATCGGGTCGGCTCGCATCACTGCAACCTGCGTGGGGGAAAGGAACGGGATGAGGATCGGGAGCGCGGAGACGAGCGCACGCTCACGAACAAGGCGGGACGGTGGCGCAATTGCTCACCGGAGCTCTCGGCTAGGCGGAACAGGGGAGGATGAAGCTCTCGCGAGCGGCGGCGGCGAGGGGAAACCGATGGAGGAATGGAACCCTAGGGGCTTCCTGCGGCTCCGGGGCGCGGCTCTTATAGAGGGGAGGCCCTCTGGCCACGTCGGCGGGCATCGACGTCGATGCCGGCGTCGGCTGTGAGAGGAGAGGGGGAGGGGACCTCTCCACGGTGGAAAGGCGACGCGTCCCCTCCGTCGGATCTTGATCGGGCGGCTAGGAATCGTCCTGCGTACTGCTTCGCTGGCGGAAGCCCAGGTGGGCTGCGGGCAAGGGGAGGTCCAGATGGGCCGTCCTGCTGGACTGCCTCCAGAGAAAAGGAAAAAGAAGGTTTTTTCCATTAAATAAAATAACAGAAATTACCAAGAGTTTTTGTGGCCAATCCACAAAAGAGAAAAACATATAAAAATATGTTTTGGAAACCTTGGAATATTCTCCATTTTCTAAATTTGGTTTGACCAATTTTGGAGCAACTAAAATGTGGGTCCATTATTGGAAACTCAAATCACATTGAACTGTGGCCCACATTTTAGAAGTTGGCAAAAATGTTGCAAGGTTTTTAAAAGGCTTGGGAAAGGCAAGGAATTGGCTATGCCAAGTTTGGGGTCAAAGAGAGCATGCATGCAACAATTAAAATTCTTCAAACACCCTTCTTGAACCATTTTGGATGCAAACTCAAACAAACCAAATGGGCTCCAATCCCAATGAAAATTTAAATCACCACATGAAATTATAATCTTTAGCACCATGCCAAGTTACAAAGTCAACAGACAAAGTACAATCTCATGGTGATTTTCATTTATTGCACATGGGCTGTTACAGCTGTTAACTTGTCAGCCATCTGAAGAGAGATATCTGTAGGGATGAGTTTCTCTAAACAAATCCTCTTGTAAAGAGAGAAAGGCATAACACTCATTCCTGCTCTGAGATCACATAAAACAGTCTTGACATTATTATTCTTTATGGAGCAAGGAATGGTGGGTATACCTGGATCACCAAGCTTCTCAGGAATCTTGCCACTAAAAGAGTAGTTAGCAAGCATAGTAGATATTGCTTCATTGGGAACTTTTCTTTTATTAGTAACAATATTTTCATATATCTCGAATAGGGAGGTAACTTAATAGCATCAGTCAAAGGAATTTGAAGAAAAAGAGGTTTCATCCACTCACAAAGCTTATTGTAATGCTCTTCTTCTTTAGTTTTGAGAGATTTACCTGGAAAGGGCATAGGTTTCTGTACCCATGGTTCTCTTTCCTTCCCATGTCTTCTTGCGATGAAGTATTCTCTAGTGTATTTCTTGCGTTTGTCGGGTGCTTCTTCTTCTCGAACTTCGGTTTGATCACTCTTTTCACCATCCTTTTCAGGCTCAGCGCCGTCTTCAGTCTCAGCATCGGAGGTAGATATACTATTTGGATCAATAACAAGTTCTTCACTTGCAATTGGATCATTGGATTTATCAGCTTTTTTGTGCTTCTTCTTCTTCTTCGGAGAACTAACAATTTCTTCTTCATGCATTTGAGAATCTTGCTCGATCCTCTTCGGATGTCCCTCCGGATAGAGAGAATCTTGAGTGCTAGTTCCTCCTCGGGTTTTAATCCCGAACGCCTGTATATCCTGTTTGGCATTGTTATCAAGAAAATATTTTTGCACATTAGAAATTTGTTCAAGCTGAGTTTGAACCATATGAAAATGCTTCACAAGAGATTTAACATCATTAACTGTTCTACCTAGAATATCAAGCAAACTTTTGATAGCAAGGGAATTATCATGCCACTGACTTTGTATCCTCTCATTAAAGTGACTTTGCTTCATAATAAAATTATCAAGCTCATCTAAACATTGATCAGGAGGCTTACCATGAGGGATGTCACTTGCAATGAAATCGAAAAGAGAGTGTACCTATACCATAGGAGGGTGAGTGGTAGGCTCACACAACTTCTCAATAGGGGGTAGATTCTTCACGTCTTCAGTTTTAATACCCTTTTCTTTAATAGACTTCTTTGCTTCTTGCATATCTTTGGGGCTTAGGACGAGCATGCCCCTTTTTTTTGGTGGTAGAGGTGGTTCAGGGACGGACCAATCTTCGTGGTTCTTGGTAATCTTTCCCATTAATTCTTCTGCATCGGCCGGTGTTCTTTTCCTGAAAACGCAACCAACACAACTGTCCAAATAGGATCTGGATTCATCAGTTAGACCAGCATAGAATATATCAATTAATTCTTTCTTAGGGACTCCATGTCCCGGTCTGGCCTGGATCAGACTGCAATACCTCCCCCATGCTTTAGGGAGGTACCCATCCTACAACTGTTTAAAGGTATAAATTCTTTGTAAAGCAGCATGTTGCTGATACGGTGAGGATATTTCTCTCACTCCTCGTTGGTTACCCCAAGTGGAAGGTGAGATGTGGCGTAGCAACAAATTTCCCTCGGTGAAGATACCAAGTTTTGTCTCCAGTAGGACTCGCAGAAATACAAGAAGGTGTCACGGCGCTTGACGTGGACCTGCACACAGCAACAAATAACTTTGCTCCCAACGAGTACAGAGGAGTTTTCAATTCCTCCGGCCTTGCTGTTTACAAAGGATCAACGCAAGACATAATAATAGTGGCAACTGAAAGTAGAGATTGAAAGTAAACTAAGGATGTAAAAATAATGTGAAGATGGACCGGGGTCCCGTGATTTTCACTAGTGATGTCTCTCTCCCAAAAGACGATAAAAGTGCTAGAGAGGTAAACAAATCACAGCTGGGCAATTGACAAAATTATGAAGGCACCGCAATGCTAACTATGCTGCAAAGAAAGGAAGGGCTCAAAAGCAATGGGCAGTACGCCAAGGTAAGTAGACCGAAATCCAACTTCATCTACTACGAATCATCCACCTTGAGATATCTATCCAGAACATCTCGCTGGTATTAAGTTGCGAATCCCACCCAAAGTGTAAACTCAAAGCAACAGACAAGTGCATTAAAAGAACTTTGCGTAAAGTAAACAATCCTTGCACCCGCGGGTACAAGCACCGTTGTTTTATCCCTGGTGGCAACAACATATCCCCTAGTCTCATGTTTCTGTCACTCAAGCTAGCCATCAAGGGGCTGAACCCACAATCAAGCATACCGCTCCCTCTTGGAGTTGCAACAAACTACTTGGCCAAAGTAAAATACTGCAACGGAGAACATGCAAGAATTTATTCAAGAACAAAATAAAAAAGAGAAGAACCAAATATATTACTCATCACATTCTGAACATAGTCTCATAATCCATGAGATCCCAGCAAACTCAGCATAGCAACAGCAGAAATTACAACAGTGCCTCGATCATGTGAGGCAGCTCACGAGGTCTCGAAAGTGGAAGCACAAAGAGGGGAGAAGTACATCACATAGCTACTGGTCACGGACCCATGGTCCAAGGGGGACTACTCACGGTACATCCGGGAGGCGTCCATGGCTATGGATGGTCTCCCGGAGGGGGTTCCTCCTCCCGGCAGGGTGCCGGGGCAGCTTCTACAGGCAGCCCCGATCTAGAAACGGCGGCTGCGGCGGTACAGAGGCGAGTTCGCGGAAAAGAGATCTATATTAAAAGAGATCAACATCCCCAAGCTTAATTCCTGATCGTCCTCGAGTAGGTAAATGATAACAAGCATAATTTCTGTGGTGACATGCCACACAACCATATAAGGACTTTTAAGTAAAGCAATCAAAGCATGCAATTCAATTCAAGTCTTAACAAGCAAGAGTCTATATTAGCATTGACACAAGCAACAAAAGAACAAAAGGTGCAAGAGCTCTCGCTGTCCGTGACTCGAATGTCTCCAGAAGGTGTTTGCGTGCAAGCAGGGGACTAGGAAAAAAAGAGAAAAAGGTTGTTGAGAACAACTATCTACTAAAGTTTCACACTTAGTCTCCTTTGGATTCTTATCTTTACTCGTACCTAGACCACTAGCTAGGTACAAGTCAAACTGATCCACTCCCTTTCGATATTTTGAGCACTCATGCAATGGATGAGCATGAGCAAGAAAGTTGACACCTAAAAGGCGAAACTGAAAGAAGGTGAAGGAGGAAGACAAAAAAGGTGTGAAAGGCTCACATCAATGAGGACAATCATAGGCGAGAGAAGGCCATATGATAGATATGATGTGAGGAGTAGGGATTTCCATGCAACGGATGCACATGTGAGCTAAAAGCTCTCCAAGGGAACTAGTGGGTGTGCATCTAACTTTCTTGCTCAAGAAGACCTAGAGCTCGTTTGAGGTGGCTCATCATTGGAATATACAAGCCAAGTTCTATAGTGTGAAGGTCCCCACATAGCTATATGCATGATGATGATCTCTATGGGGTACAGGGGATAGAGGACGAAGTACTAGTGTGGATCTGTCAAAAGGAATAGTAGTGTGCCCCTTCTCTTTTTTTCTCTCTTTTTCTCTTTTTTGTATTTTTTTGGTGACCTCAATGGCTCTTTCTATTTAACTCTCATTTGTCCTCTTTGGGATCTTTTGATTTTTTCCTCTTTGGTATCTTTTCCTCACTTTAGGGGCAACACTCTATATTTACAAGAATATAGGAGATCTTTCACACTTTACAAAGGTACTCACATAAAGAAGAGATAACTATCATGAAAGAAGGATATGCAATGATACTAGGCGTCATGTAGCAATGATTAGGGCAAGGCCCAACTAGCATGCGGCTTATCGATCAAGAAAGTAGCATGTATGACATGAAGATCAAGTCATGAGAAGGTGGATGTTGCATGGCAATGTATCTCAGAAATGCTATGCAAATGCCTTGTAGGTAGGTATGGTGGCTGTTTTGAGGAAAGATATAAGGAGGCTTATGATAACAGAGCGTTTCGTGCCAAGGGTTTGGATGCACCGGCGAAGTATGCGCCAACTCTCAAGGTGAGAAAGGGCAATGCACGGTACCGAAGAGGCTAGAAAAAGTATAGGTGGGTGGAAGTGTCAACTTTCGAATACTCACATTAGTCCGAAGAACTCATGCACTTATTATCGGTAACTCTCAATCTAATCAGGAGGTTCACAAAGAGACAAGTACCCCGAGGAGGAGTGTATGGGGGTTTGGTTATCCTTGCGCATCCTCGACTCATGGTACGTGAGTGTTCTCTAATATTCGAACCCTCAAGAGGTTAGTGATCCATCTAGTAGTTAGAGTTCTCAACATGGGTTTTTGGTTTTCGAAAAACACACGGATTGCCCAAAATACGACATCTATCACTAATAGGCTCGAGCTCTTGACACAAAAGGTTCAAACATTACTCTAGTGAATACCTCAAAACTATTGCAAGTTACTACTACAAAGAGAATAGCAACTTCAACTACCTACTTCTAGTCAAGACACAAAACTCAGTGCAACAGGCAAACTCTCTAACAAGATAAAACATGCAACCTATAGAAAGTTCAACCTAAAACAAAAGAAAAGCTCCAGAAAAAAAACTAAAGCACTACAACTAAACAGAGCAGCAGCTAAGAAAATAAAAAGAACAACTCATAGCTAAAAGAATAGGAATACAAATCCTATGAGGAGTTCTAGTTCAAGCGGAGCGTGTATCTCTCCCACACAAAAGAGTAAGCTGTCAGAACCCTCTTCTGGGTATGTGCTAGGGTTCAAGTGCTCTTTTGCATCATGTGAAAAATTCAAGAGAAATTTAAAATGGGGAAAAGAAAAGCCCTAAAGAATCTAATTAAATGGCCAGACAAAAATTTCTTCCAAAAATTCCTTTTGCATTTTTGAAAAGTCTCATAAATGAGTGTGATCACATATAAAGTGATTTGGATCCAACCCCATGCTCATGGATTTTTAAAATATTCAAATAGGAGCATGCATTTAAATTTAAACCCTTTTTGAATTAAATTTCAAATAATATGAATTTTAAAAATGCCCAAACTTTATAAGTGGCTAGATATATATATTTTGAGGCCATATAAAAATTTGGGGCATTTATAAAAATGTCTAGCTATTTAATTAGCTAAGACAAACAAATGCCAGAAAATATTAAAAGAAAAACAAAAGAGGAGAGAGTTACCTGGCGCCTAGGGCAAGGCCCACCTTTCTTCTGGCCTCGGCCCAGCCCACCCGCGGCGCTTGTCTTCTACCTCCCCGCCGAGCCAAGCTGCTCGTTGGAGGCCGAGCGTGGCCACGGCGACTCCTCGACGCCCAGCTCCTTCTTGGCCCCCCCAGGCCTCCTCCTCATGCCTCTGCGTCGCCCAGAAGCCCGCACACCTTTCCCCTCTCTCGCTCTGGCCTTCCCCTTCCTCCCCGGCAGAAAACCCGAGCGCCCCCGTAACCTAGCAGAGAGCGCGACGACGCCCCAACGTGGCCAACGGCAGCTAGGAGCCTCGCCGCCGTGTCCAATCGCTCCAGAGCCGTCGACTCCTCCGATCCCCGCCCTCAATCGAAGCTTGGCGCCATCAAAGACGACGCGAGCCCCAAGTTCCTGCCTCCGGCCGCCGAGGAGAAAAACTTCAATTGCGCCGCCACTGAGCACTTCCCGGCCCCGCCGTCTTCTCGTTCCGACTCAGGGTGAGCAGCTCGCTCGATTGCCCCCTTCCCCGCCTCCTCCCGTGCTCCAGAACGCGATTTCGGCGAGGTCAGTGGACGGGCCGCCGCCTCTGTTGAGCTAGCCGTCGCCTTAGTGCGTGCTTTTGACCCCCCCCCCCCCCCTATGTGCCAGCAGATGCGCGAGACGACGAGGTACCCGCCAGTGGTCTCTGTTCCCCCTCCCGCGTCCGAAACAACAACCCCGGTGAAGTTCCGGCGAGTTCTCCGGCGAACTCGCCATTAGCGCCCTAACCCCAAGCTAACCCCCTCCGAATCCCCACTGACATGTGGCCCCCCCACTGGCCTAACTAACCCCTGTTAGTTTAAACAGAGGGGATTAGCCCCTGAGTCAATGACAGGTAGGGCCCCCATGTCAGTTTGACTGGGTCAACCCCTTGATGTCATGCTGACGCAATAAACAATTTCTAGATTAAAAATAAATCAGAGAAATTCCAAAAATAGCTTAAACTTCAATAAATCATAGAAAATTCATATTAACTCCCAATTGGACAGATAATATGTCTAAAATTATCAGAAAATACAAGGATTCTGAATATGCAAATTGTTTCTATGTTTGACCATTTTAAAATGGGTGAACAATAGCAAACATGCATATGGCATTCTTTTGAATTCAAATATTGAGTGATTTTGAAAATGACTTTGCAATGCACTTCTTTTAAATGGAATTGTCAACACATTGCAACCATGAACATCACATTACAATATTGATCATGTGCTAGAGCATTGCAAGTATATTTATTCCTTGTTTGATTGTTTGCCCGATAGACGTGCAACTGGAATCAGAGGCCACCCCCTTCGTTGAAGACACCGTTATCGAAGCTCGTCAGCAAGGCAAGCAAACCCCCATTGATCATGTCGATAAAATCCCAATTCCCTCTCAGTCTCGCTTATGCATTGTTTAGGATGATTACCATGATAACCTTTCTACCGCATAGTTGAACCCATATTCTTTGCATGACCTATCATCTTGTCACAGTAGTAAGAAAACCACAATCCTAGCAGATGTAGGAGTTGGTTGATATCATGTGGCCCCTGCAACTGTTACTTCTTATTGCATGCTTATAGTGATACAATGATGTTACTGTTATGTGAGTCGGGATGGTAGTGATCATGTTGATGATGGTAGAAATGTGTTGATGAATCTACCCTAATACAAGGTGAACGATGAGAGGCTGTTTAGGAGTACACAGTGGGTTGTCTCGTTGAACACCGCCTTAAGTCCGAGTTCTTGTGTGGTGATCCAAGAAGAAGAGTACAACCACACATTGGGCTCACTGACCCCTCTCATCCTAGTACCTCACCCCGTTCGAACCCCAGAAGTCACAGTAGTTCGGAGTTATGGTAGGGCTGTGGCACGGTCTGCGAAGTGGATGAACGGCTTTTCAAGACCGGCTTGGGACCCTGCACACATTGTTTGAGGCTGTACTGGAAACTCGGCCGGAATTCCATACGGATCCCCCTCAGATAGGCGACTCACTGGACTAGAACGGAGCTGTGGGCGAAGTGTTGTGGTGGCATCCTCGCTGTCACCTCTTGAACGGTGACACGCAAAAGGCAGTAAATGATGACACATGTGTGTAGCGGTACACCCTTGCAGGGTTAACAAAACTATTCGAATAGCCGCGCCCGCGGTTAAGGACTGCTTGGAAAGCTTTGCTTGATTAGTAGATAACTTGAACTGGATACTTATAAAACTTGCCAAGATAAGCGTGAGTGCTATGGCGTGCTTTCACGTGGGGAAGTCGAGGAAGGCACCATAGTGGTGTAATTGGTTGGAGACATGTAGTGGACTCGTGTACGCTTCTTACCTCAAGTCTGGTACTCGTAGTTCAGGACTAGCCAAGTCAAAGCTGGCACTTCTGCAATTGAACCCCACCCCCCTTTACCTTGATACATGTGCATGAGTAGTATAGTTCCTACGTAAGTCTTGCTGAGTACGACTTTGTACTCACGTTTGCTTATTCTAAGTTTTAGATGAACCCACTGACCCCGAAGGTGGATTCTTCATCGAGCTCGACGACTGAAGACCAAGCTAGTGTAGTCCCAGTCAGACGACTGGTTCCCTCGTGGAAGGGCTTGTTTGTAGATAAGGCTTCTCTAAGCCATTTGTTAAACTTGTCTGTACTCAGACCTTCTTTGCTTTCGCATGTTTGATGTAATGTTGGATCACAGACTTGTGATCTCTGTGTGCCCTCTGTAAGAGTTATCAATAAAGATGTAAACTTTTTAGAGAATTGCAATGATACCTGTTGTTCATACTGGACATGTGTGCTGCGTGTATGATTATAACATGCATGTCTTAGTATGGGATTTCGAGACCTTAGTTGTGATCAGGCTGGCGGTCTTTTATACACCAAGTGGCCCTTAGATGTGTGCAGCTTGGGGCATCGCAATGCGATTGCTCGTGACTCAGCCACGTGCACACTTTGATGTATGATCGAGCCCGCCCTACACCCCGACTAAGTGATCGGGCTGGAGTAAGTCTATGTAAGGGTTATAATACAATCGATAGTATGGTTGAGGCGACTTGTCTATGAGTATGGGAGTTCACCACCCATATCATTTAGACTTGTGTGCGGATGATGAGGACCCATCTTAGTTGATCATCCGCGTGGATGGGATGCCCCTCAGTTCGATGCTCTCCGAGAAAATTTTGTGCTTGGCCTTGTCTTCTTAGACGAGTGGGTACGGTTCTCGGCTCTCCATATGATTGTGTTGTAGCGAGGCTTGCATACGCTAACCCCGGGTCCCGACAGACTTGGTATCAGAGCAGGACTGACTATAGGATTATCAGCCTTGGCCGAAGTCGAGTCTAGCTTGCTATAGTTATATAGTTACGCTGGGTATATAAGGGAACAACGTAAGGCTTCTTTTTTTCTCCTTACCTTCATCGTTCTGAGTTCTGAGTCACACTCATCTTGTTCTACGGGAAGATAGGACTATGCTCATCTATGTCTTACTAGAACATCGCGTTGTTTGCTTCCTTGTAGCCGTAGGAAAGTTGTGTCCGGTTTCCTAGCATTGTTGCAATGCTGATTTCTTACATCGTATTATGTAAGTGATGTATCTACATTGAAATAAAATTGTTTTCTTGCAATTACAGCCGTTATGTTGTCCGAGTCATTCCAGTTATCTTCATAATCTGATGCATTTGCAAATCACTCCACATCATTTGACTTTGACCTTATCCTTCAGGATGTCTCAAGGAGCCCGTGGCCACCTTGGTCGTGCCCAAGCTCGTGGGAATGATCCGGAGGAAGGCAATCTTCCACCCTCACCCATGATGGCTCAAGTTCTCATGGAGGTTGAAAGAAATCGAAGGGACTCTCATGAGTTGTTCGGGGTCATTGCCCGGAACACTGCCCAGCACCGGAATGAGCTTGTGTCGTTGAATGACTTCATCCAGCTTCATCCCCCAGTTTTCAGTTATTCCACTGAGCCCCTTGACGCCGATGACGGGGTTCGCAACATTGAGAGAAAGCTCCATTCTGGACATGTTGCAGATGGTGACAGAGTCAACTATGCCACCTACCACATCGAGGGTGCAGCTAGCTTTTGGTGGGACAACTTTCTGAACATGCGTCCAGCTGGACAGTTGACTTCGTGGAATGAGTTCTGTGTCGCTTTTCGCGAGCATCACATTCCTAAGGGACTCATGGACCGCAAGAGAGAGGAGTTCTGCAATCTCACCCAAGGAAGAAGGTCCGTTGACGAGTTTAGTCGGGAGTTCAATCGTCTTGCCCGCTATGGTCCTGAGGAGGTCTCCTCTGACTCCAAGAAGCAAGGGAGGTTCCGCAAGGGACTCAATTCTGGACTACGTCGCGAGTTGAATCTCCATGACTTCGCCACATTCCAGATCCTTGTCAACAAGGCCATCAAGGCAGAGGATATGATAACTCCCGAGGATTCCCGCAAGCACCCTAGAGATGATGGTTCATCCAGTTCAGGCCCTCAGAAGCGCAAGATCTGGATCCCCAATAGCATGTTCCGCCAGAACAACCCACCGAGGCCATCCTTTGTGGCGCCTCGTCCACCAGCTCCGTTCCAGCCAGCTCCACCTAACAACCCAGCTCCCCACACTATCTTTGGAGCCTGCTTCAGATGTGGCCAGCCTGGTCACTATTCTCGTGAGTGCCCCATCAATCAGAATGCTCCACTTCATGCCAAAGGGAACCCCAATGTTCGTGCCAAGCCACCCCCGAAGGTTTCCACTGCGAAGCCATCCACCTCAGAAAATCTTGGACGCCTGAACCAAATTTTAGCTGAGGAAACGGATGGTACTTCTGACGTCATTCTTGGTACGCTCCCAGTCAATTTTGTTCCCACTTCTGTCCTTTTCGATCCAGGAGCATCTCACTCATTCATGTCGGAGAGTTATGCACTTCGGCATGAGATATCCTTTGATGAAATGTTCACCCCAATGATTATTCAAACTCCTAGTTCCAAGTGGCAGACTAATAGAGTAAGCCATGGCAATCAAATTGCAATTGAGGGTTTAGTATTCCTTGCTTCACTCATAGCCCTCAAGTCTTCAGACATTGATGTCATCCTTGGTATGGATTGGTTATCAAGACAACATGCTTTTCTTGATTGTAAAGCCAAGTCAGTTAGACTTACACATCCTTTAGGCCAGACAATAGATTACTCCTCACCAAGAACAAGAAACCAGATGCATTCTTTGAATGTGCTTCCCCTTCCCGACCTTGAAGATATTCCGGTGGTTCGTGACTTCCCGGATGTCTTTCCTGAAGAGCTGCCGGGCATGCCACCCGACAGATGCGTAGAGTTCATAGTGGATCTTATGCCAGGCACATCCCCAATTTCCAGACGCCCATACAAAATGGCCCCACGTGAGTTAGCTGAGCTTAAAATCCAACTTAAAGCTTTGTTGGCAAAAGGCTTCGTCCGCCCTAGCTCATCGCCATGGGGTTGCCCCGTTCTGTTCGTAACGAAGAAAGATGGAACAGAAAGGATGTGTGTAAACTATCGCCTGCTAAATCTAGCGACGATAAAGAACAAGTACCCACTGCCCAGGATCAATGATCTTTATGATCAACTTGCTGCATCCTCTGTCTTCTCCAAAATGGATTTGAGATTAGGCTATCATAAAATCAAAATCCGAAACAAGGACATTCCAAAAACGGCTTTTACTACTCGTTATGGTCTTTACGAGTACACCGTCATGTCCTTTGGTTTAACCAATGCCCCCGCCACTTTCTCGCGCATGATGAATTCGATCTTCATGGAGTACCTAGATAAATTTGTTGTAGTTTATCTTGATGACATTCTCATCTACTCGAAGAACGAAGAAGAACATGCCGAACATCTTAGGTTGGTATTGATGAAACTTAGAGAACATCGACTGTATGCTAAATTCTCCAAGGGTGAATTTTGGCTACCAGAAGTGACCTACTTAGGCCACGTGATTTCTGCAAAAGGCATTGCTGTAAATCCCGAGAGAGTTCAGGCCATCCTTGACTGGACTCCAACTGAATCGGTTAAGCAAGTTAGGAGTTTTCTTGGCTTAGCAAGCTATTGTCGCCGCTTCGTCGAGAACTTTTGCAAAGTTGCAAAGCCTCTTACTGAACTCCTCAAGAAAGATAAGAAATTCGAATGGACTCCCAAGTGCGAGGAAAGCTTTCAAGATCTAAAAACAAGATTGACTTGTGCACCCGTACTTGCGCCTCCAGACACCAAAAAGGATTTTGAGATCTTTTGTGACGCATCACGGCAAGGGTTAGGATGCATACTTATGCAAGATAGACATGTGGTAGCTTATGCTTCATGCCAGTTGCGTCCACATGAAGAGAACTATCCTACCCACGATCTTGAACTCGCTGCCGTAGTTCATGCCCTGACAACTTGGCGACATTACCTCCTTGGTAATCGTTGGGAGATCTATTCCCACCACCAAATCCTCAAATACATATTCACCCAGCCAGATCTTAACCTCAGGCAAAGATGCTGGATTGAGTTGGTAAAAGATTATGACTTTGGAATTTCTTACACCCCAGGCAAAGCCAATGTCATGGCTGATGCACTAAGTCGTAAGTCGTATTGTAACAACCTCATGTTACAACAGTATCAACCACTTCTTCATGAGGAATTTCGAAAGCTCAATCTCTAGATTGTTCCTCGTGGATCTCTTTTCAAATTGGTGGCGAAACCAACCCTTGAGGATCAAATCATAGTTGCCCAAAAGCGTGCACGAGGTGTTCGCCGGATCAAGGAGAACATTTCTAGCGGAGTTGCTAAATGTTTTTCCACAGATAGTAAAGGAACGGTATTCTTTGGAAATCGTTTGGTAGTACCTAAGAATAGGGAACTAAGGCAACTCATCCTCAAATAAGCCCATGACACACCCCTCTCGATTCATCCCGCTAGCACAAAAATGTACCGAGATCTACGCCAGAGATTTTGGTGGACTAGGATGAAGAGAGACATTGCTCGATTTGTTGCCGAATGTGATGTTTGTCGTCGCATTAAGGCAGAACATCAAAGACCTGCTGGTACACTTCAACCTTTGCCTATTCCCGAGTGGAAATGGGACAAAGTCGGTATGGACTTCATCACCGGCTTTCCAAAACCCCAGAAAGGAAATGATGGCATCTTCGTTGTCATAGATAGACTTTACAAAGTTGCTCACTTCCTGCCCGTTCGCGAGTCTATAACTGCGAGCCAGTTAGCGGACTTGTATGTCTCTAGAATTGTGTCTCTTAATGGTGTTCCTTTGGAAATCAATTCTGATCGTGGTAGCCTTTTCACCTCTAGATTTTGGGGAAGCTTTCAGAATGCTATGGGAACTCATCTCTCCTTTAGTACAGATTTCCATCCTCAGTCTAGCGGTCAAGTCGAAAGGGTTAACCAAATTCTTGAAGACATGCTCAGAGTTTGTGTTATCTCATTCGGAAAGAATTGGGAGAAGTCTCTTCCATTTGCCGAATTTTCTTATAACAATAGTTTTCAATCTAGTCTAAACATGGCTCCTTTTGAACTCCTCAATGGACAAAGATGTCGAACACCCCTTAACTGGTCAGAGACGGATGAAAGACAATTCTTTGGACTGGATATGATCAAGGAAGCAGAAGAGAAAGTTCGCATTGTTCGTGATCAATTGAAAGCAGCCCAGTCTCGTCAGAAAAGCTAGTATAATCGTCATCATAGCCAAGAAAGCTACAATCTGGACGAGAAGGCTTACCTTCGGGTTACTCCTCTGAAGGGAACCCAACGATTTGGTATCAAAGGCAAGTTGGCCCCACGTTACATCGGACCTTTCCGCATTCTTGCTAAACATGGAGAGGTTGCCTACCAACTTGAACTACCCCCGCACCTTTTCCGAGTACATGATGTATTCCATGTGTCACAACTCAGGCGTTGCTTCAAGGACCCCATCCGCGAAGTCGACCATGAAACGCTTGATCTCCAAGATGACCTTTCTTATCGAGAGTACCCCGTTCGTATTCCTGATTCCGCAGAGCGTGTCACTCGTCGTCAGAAGATTAAGTTTCTGAAAGTGAAATGGTCACACCACTCTGAGAGAGAAGCCACGTGGGAAAGAGAAGACCGTCTCAGTGCTGAGTACCCCTCCTTCCTCCCGCAGACTTCTGAATCTCGGGACGAGATTCTTTCGAGTGGGGGCGAGTTTTCAGAACCCTCTTCTAGGTATGTGCTAGGGTTCAAGTGCTCTTTTGCATCATGTGAAAATTTCAAAAGAAATTAAAAATGGGGAAAAGAAAAGCCCTAAAGAATTTAATTAAATGGCCAGACAAAAATTTCTTCCAAAAATTCTTTTTGCATTTTTGAAAAGTCTCATAAATGAGTGTGATCACATATAAAATGATTTGGATCCAACCACATGCTCATGGATTTTTCAAATATTCAAATAGGAGCATGGATTTAAATTTAAACCCCTATTTGAATTAAAGTTCAAATAATTTGAATTTTAAAAATGTCCAAACTTTATAAGTGGCTAGATATATATTTTTTGAGGCCATATAAAAATTTGGGGCATTTATAAAAATGTCTAGTTATTTAATTAGCTAAGACAAACAAATGCCAGAAAAGATTAAAAGAAAAACAAAAGAGGAGAGAGTTAGATGGCGCCTAGGGCAAGGCCCACCTTTCTTCTGGCCTCGGCCCAGCCCACCCGCGGCGCTTGTCTTCTACCTCGCCGTCGAGCCAAGCTGCTCGGTGGAGGCCGAGCGTGGCCACGGCGACACCTCGACGCCCAGCTCCTTCTAGGCCCACCAGGCCTCCTCCGCACGCCTCTGCGTCGCCCAGAAGCCCGCACACCTTTCCCCTCTCTCGCTCTGGCCTTCCCCTTCCTCCCCGGCGGAAAACCCGAGTGCCCCCGTAATCTAGCAGAGAGCGCGACCACGCCCCGACGTGGCCAACGGCAGCTAGGAGCCTCGTCGCCGTGTCCAGTCGCTCCAGAGTTGTCGACTCCTCCGATCCCCGCCCTCAATCGAAGCTTGGCGCCACCGAAGACGACGCGAGCCCCAAGTTCCTGCCTCCGGCCGCCGAGGAGAAAAACTTCAATTGCGCTGCCACCGAGCACTTCCCGGCCCCGCCGTCTTCTCCTTCCGACTCAGGGTGAGCAGCTCGCTCGATTGCCCCCTTCCCCGCCTCCTCCCGTGCTCCAGAACGCGATTCCGGCGAGGTCAGTGGACGGGCCGCCGCCTCCGTTGAGCTAGTCGTCGCCTTAGTGCGTGCTTTTGACCCCCCCTGTGTGCCAGCAGATGCGCGAGACGACGAGGTACCAGCCAGTGGTCTCTGTTCCCCCTCCCGCGCCCGAAACCACAACCCCGGTGAAGTTCCGGCGAGTTCTCCGGCGAACTCGCCATTAGCGCCCTAACCCCAATCGACCCCCCTCCTAATCCCCACTAACATGTCGCCCCCCACTGGCCTAACTAACCCCTGTTAGTTTAAACAGAGGGGATTAGCCCCTGAGTCAATGACAGGTAGGGCCCCCATGTCAGTTTGACTGGGTTAACCCCCTGATGTCATGCTGAGTCAGTGCTGACGCAATAAACAATTTCCAGATTAAAAAGAAATCAGAGAAATTCCAGAAAATAGCTTAAACTTCAATAAATCATAGAAAATTCATATTAACTCCAAATTGGACAAATAATATGTCTAAAATTATCAGAAAAATACAAGGATTCTGAATATGCAACTTGTTTCTATGTTTAACCATTTTAAAATGGGTGAACAGTAGCAATCATGCATATGGCATTCTTTTGAATTCAAATTTGGAGTGATTTTGCAAATGACTTTGCAATGCACTTCTTTTAAATGGAATTGTCAACACATTGCAACCATGAACATCACATTACAATATTGATCATGTGCTTGAGCATTGCAAGTATATTTATTCCTTGTTTGATTGTTTGCCCGATAGACGTGCAACTGGAATCGGAGGCCACCCCCTTCGTTGAAGACACCGTTATCGACCTCGTCAGCAAGGCAAGCAAACCCCCATTGATCATGTCGATAAAATCCCAATTCCTTCTCAGTCTCGCTTATGAATTTTTTAGGATGATTACAATGGTTTAACCCATATCCTTTGCATGACCTATCATCTTGTCACAGTAGTAAGAAAACCACAATCCTAGCAGATGTAGGAGTTGGTTGATATCATGTGGCCCCTGCAACTGTTACTGCTTATTGCATGCTTATAGTGATACAATGATGTTATTGTTATGTGAGTCGGGATGGTAGTGATCATGTTGATGATGGTAGAAATGTGTTGGTGAATATACCATAATACAAGGTGAACGATGAGAGATTGTGTAGGAGTACACAGTGGGTTGTCTCGTTGAACACCGCCTTAAGTCCGAGTTCTTGTGTGGTGATCCAAGAAGAAGAGTACAACCACACATTCGGCTCACTGACCCCTCTCATCCTAGTACCTCACCCCGTTCGAACCCCAGAAGACGCAGTAGTTCGAAGTTCTGGTAGGGCTGTGGCACGGTCTGCGAAGTGGATGAACGGATTTTCAAGACCGGCTTGGGACCCTGCACACATCATTTGAGGCTGTACTGGAACCTCGGCCGGACTTCCATACCGATCCCCCTCAGATAGGCGACTCTCTGGACTAGAACGGAGCTGTGGGCGAAGTGTTGTGGTGGCATCCTCGCTGTCACCTCTTGAACGGTGACACGCAAAAGGCGGTAACTGATGACACGTGTGTGTAGCGGTACACACCTGCAGGGTTAACAAAACTATTCGAATAGCCGCGTCTGCGGTTAAGGACTGCTTGGAAAGCTTAGCTTGATTAGTAGATAACTTGAACTGGATACTTATAAAACTTGCCAAGATAAGCGTGAGTGCTATGGCGTGCTTTCTCGTGGGGAAGTCGAGGAAGGCACCATAGTGGTGTAATTGGTTGGAGACATGTAGTGGACTCGTGTACGCTTCTTACCTCAAGTCTGGTACTCGTAGTTCAGGACTAGCCAAGTCAAAGCTGGCACTTCTGCAATTGAACCCCACCTCTCTTTACCTTGATACATGTGCATGAGTAGTATAGTTCCTACGTAAGTCTTGCTGAGTACGACTTTGTACTCACGTTTTCTTATTCTATGTTTTAGATGAACCCGCTGACCCCGAAGGTGGATTCTTCATCGAGCTCGACGACTGAAGACCAAGCTAGTGTAGTCCCAGTCAGACGACTGGTTCCCTCGTGGAAGGGCTTGTTTGTTGATAAGGCTTCTCTAAGCCATTTGTTAAACTTGTCTGTACTCAGAACTACTTTGCTTCCGCATGTTTGATGTAATGTTGGATCACAGACTTGTGATCTTTGTGTGCCCTCTGTAAGAGTTATCAATAAGGATGTAAACTTTGTAGAGAATTGCAATGATACCTGCTGTTCATACTCGACATGTGTGCTGCGTGTATGATTATAACATGCATGTCTTAGTATGGGTTTTCGAGACCTTAGTTGTGATCTGGCTGGCGGTCTTTTATACACCAAGTGCCCTTAGATGTGTGCAGCTTGGGGCATCGCGATGCGATTGCTCGTGACTCAGTCACGTGCACACTTTGATGTATGATCGAGCCCGCCCTAGACCCCGACTAAGTGATCGGGCTGGAGTAAGTCTATGTAAGGGTTATAATACAATCGATAGTATGGTTGAGGCGACTTGTCTATGAGTATGGGAGTTCACCACCCATATCATTTAGACTTGTGTGCGGACGATGAGGACCCAGCTCAGCTGATCATCCGGCCTGGATGGGATGCCCCTCGCGTTCGATGCTCTCCGAGAACGTTCTGTGCTTGGCCTTGTCTGCTTAGACGAGTGGGTACGGTTCTCGGCTGTCCATATGATTGTGTTGTAGCGAGGCTTGCATACGCTAACCCCGGGTCCCGACATAAGTTGGGGTCTAACTTGTTGCTACAGCAAACAAAGCAAAAACAAACCTAAGAAAATTAAAGAGCGAGACGCTCCAAGCATAGCACACAACACATGAAGTGATAAAAATATAGTGCAACGAGAGACGAACTGATAATTGTTGATGAACAAGGGGATGCACGGGGGCATCCCCAAGCTTAGACGCTTGAGTCTCCTTGAATATTTATTGGGGGTGCACATGGGCATACCCAAGCTTGAGCGTTTGACACTCCAAGATCTTCTTTCATCATCTTCCATCACGCACTTGAAAACTCCCTTCATACATAACTCATTGTAGAATAATTAGAGAGGTTAGTGCCCTACTAAAATAATTTTTCCTCTACTGGAAATAAATATAACCTTGAAGAGCTACTGTTTCTAAAGATTTCCAAAAAGTTTTTGCAAAGAAAATGCAAGCTTAAGGTTTGCAAAACGAAGAAAAGGCAAAACAGGACAGAATCTGTGAAAAACAGACCAGCAGGTAGAAATGAATTTTTTAGGGGTACTTCTGCAACTCAAATAAAAAAACTCAGAACATACGAAAGTTTCGTAAGTGTATAGATCACGCTGTGTAAAAATTTCAGCTCAAAAAGATGAACTGGGATTTTTCTGTGATTTTTCTAGTCACGAGGACAGAATCTGTTTTCTGGACAGCATGTCACAACTTTCACTTCCCTTGTCGTATGAGGCTAAACTTGGCACAAAGCTTGAAAAATAAAGATACAATGATGTTTCTACAGTAGTAAAAATCATCAAGACCACTAATAACAGAAGAAAAGCAAAAAGAAAAACCTAATTTCGTTGCGGGCTGCCTCCCGAAAGCGCTTCTTTAGAGCCATTAGCTAGGCTTAAAGAAGAAGATCAAGTCTTTTCAAGAGAATAACTAGCCAGTGTGACGGACTCAAAAGGTAACTTAATCTTTTTCCTAGGGAAGTGTTCCATCCCTTTCTTGAGAGGGAATTGGTATTTGATATTCCCTTCTTTCATGTCAATAACATCACCAACTATGCGAAGAAAAGGACGTCCAAAAATAATTGGACAAGAAGGTTCACACTCAATGTCCATAATAGTGAAATCAATGGGAACATAATTGTCATTGACAATGATAGGAACATAGTCGATCTTCCCCAAAGGCTTCTTTATGGAAGAATCAACAGGACGAACACCAAAAGAACAGGGATCAAAAGGTTTCAATTCAAGCATATCATACATTCTTTTGGGCATAACAGAGGTACTTGCTCTAACATCACAAAGAGCATCACAAGAGAAGTTATTCAATTTGATTTTTATAATAGGATCCCAACCATCTTCTAGCTTCCTAGGTCTGGAGGCTTCTAGTCTAAGCTTCTCCTCCCTAACTTTGATTAAAGCATTAGTGATATGCTCCGTGAAGGCAAAATTAAGTGTGCTAGTGTGGGGGTCTCTAGACATCTTGTGTAGGAAACCAATAACTTCAGGTAAAGTGCAGTCTTCAAAGTCTAGGTCACTACTATCTATCAAGGAGGTAGTGATATCATTTAGGATCACTTATTTGAAAGCCTCTATGTTCATAGAGGTTTCTTCATCTATGGTTGAGGTGGTAGCATCACCATTGATAGGTCCAGTGGGACTAGGGGTGTGATGGGTGCTAACTGTTTGGACATCCTCAACTACTTGGATAGTGGCTACTGTGTGGTAGGTAGGAAGGCTCTTAATTCTTTCTTCTTCCTTGGGAATGACTTCTGGTTTGGCTTCCATCTGGTTTATCAAGGTAGATTGGGTGTGAGACATGTTTGAAACATAGGTCTCAATGGCAGTGAGTCTAGTTTGGAGGCTGGAAATGTCACTATTCAAGCTCTCAAGTTGTTTGCTAATGTTTTGCAGGATAGAGGAGTGCTCATCTAACTGTCTGGAAAAGGCCTTGTTTTTTTCAAACTGTGTGTGCATATAGCTTTTGGTGCCTTTTTCTATTTCTATAAGTTTCTCATAGCTGGGTAGGTCTCTTTCCCTATAATTCTTGCTGTAGGAGTTGCTATTACCGTTCCCATAGTTGTTGGATGGGAAAGGCCTAGGATTGTTGCTACAAAAATTACTCCTATAAGCATTATTGTTGAAGTTGTTTCTAGAGATAAAGTTCACATCTACTTGTTCTTGAGCAACCAAGGGATTTAAAGGAACATCCTGAGGATCAATAAGAGCTTGCTTGGTAAGTAGAGACATGATAAGGTCAACCTTTTCATTAAGAGAGGAGATCTCCTCGACAGATATTACCTTCTTACCAGTTGGAGATCTTTCGGTGTGCCACTGAGAGTAGTTCAGCATCATCTCATCAAGTAGCTTTGTGGCAGCACCAAGTGTGGTTGACATAAAAGTTCCTCCCGCGGCCGAATCTAACAGGTTCCGCGAGGTAAAGTTCAAGCCTGCATAAAAAGTCTGGATAACCATCCAGGTAGTCAGTCCATGTGTGGGGCAGTTCTTGACAAGCGTCTTCATACGTTCCCATGCCTGGGAAACGTGTTCATTATCCAATTGCCTGAAATTCATAATGTTACTCCTCAATTGAATAATTTTAGCAGGGGGATAATAATTCCCTATAAAAGCATCTTTGCATTTGCTCCAAGAATCGATACTATTCTTGGGTAAGGATTTCAGCCACTCCTTGGCTCTTCCTCTCAGAGAGAAAGGAAAAAAGCTTCAGCTTGACCATGTCTCCATCCACTTCTTTGTACTTTTGCATATCACAGAGCTCGATAAAATTGTTTAAGTGCAAGGCAGCGTCCTCTCCAGCGCCTGAGAATTGATCTTTCATAACAAGATTAAGCAGAGCAGGTTTAATTTCATAAGAAGGTGCTGAAGTGGCAGGTGAAGCAATAGGAGTGCAGATAAAGTCACTGTTGTTATGACTAGTGAAGTCACACAACTTGGTGTTTTCATTGGAACCCATAGTAGCAGCAGGTATTTTTGGTATTTTCGATAAGGGACACAAAAGAAAAAACTGAAAAGTAAACTAACAAGACTAAAAAGCAAAGATAAAAGATAGTGTGCAACTCCCCTATCTTTTAGAATGGAGTCCCCGGCAACGGCGCCAGAAATTGGCTTGATACGGTGAGGATAGTTCTCTCACTCCTCGTTGGTTACCCCAAGTGGAAGGTGAGATGTAGCGTAGCAGCAAATTTCCCTCGGTGAAGATACCAAGGTTTGTCTCCAGTAGGACTCGTAGAAATACAAGAAGGTATCACGGCGCTTGACGTGGACCTGCACACAGCAAGAAATAACTTTGCTCCCAACGAGTACAGAGGAGTTGTCAATTCCTCCGGCCTTGCTATTTACAAAGGATCAACGCAAGAGATAATAATAGTGGCAACTGAAAGTAAAGACTGAAAGTAAACTAAGGATGTAAACAATAATGTGAAGATGGACCGGGGTCCCGTGATTTTCACTAGTGATGTCTCTCTCCCAAAAGACCATAGAAGTGCTAGCGAGGTAAACAAATCACAGCTAGGGAATTGACAGAATTATGAAGGCACCTCAATGTTAACTATGCTGCAAAGAAAGGAAGGGCTCAAAAGCAATGGGCAGTACGCCAAGGTAAGTAGACAGAAATCCAACTGCATCTACTACGAATCATCCACCTTGAGATATCTATCCAGAACATCTCACTGGTATTAACTTGCGAATCCCACCCAAAGTGTAAACTCAAAACAACAAACAACTGCATTAAAATAACTTTGCGTAAAGTAAACAATCCTTGCACCCGCGGGTACAAGCACCATTATTTTATCCCTGGTGGCAACAACACATCCCCTAGTCTCATGTTTCTGTCACTCAAGCTAGACATCAAGGGGCTGAACCCACAATCAAGCATAACGCTCCCTCTTGGAGTTGCAACAAACTACTTGGCCAAAGTAAAATACTGCAACGGAGAACATGCTAGAATTTACTCAAGAACAAAATATAAAAGAGAAGAACCAAATATATTACTCATCACAATCTGAAAATAGTCTCATAATCCATCAGATCCCAGCAAACTCAGCATAGCAACAGCAGAAATTACAACAGTGCCTCGATCATGTGAGGCAGCTCACGAGGTCTCGAAAGTGGAAGCACAAAGAGGGGAGAAGTACATCACATAGCTACTAGTCACGGACCCATGGTCCAAGGGGGACTACTCACGGTACATCCGGGAGGCATCCATGGCTATGGATGGTCTCTTGGAGGGAGTTCCTCCTCCCGGAAGGGTGCCGGGGCAGCTTCTCCAGGCAACCCCGATCTAGAAACAGCGGCGGCGGCGGTACAGAGGCGAGTTCGCGGAAAAGAGATCTATATTAGGGGTTTCCACCCCGAGGGCTAAATATAGGCGGAGGGGGGTGTCGAGGGGACCCACAGGGCAGCCAGGAGGCCCCCTGGCGCGGCCTAGGGTGGGGGCGCGCCAGGGACCCTTCTGGAGTCCCTGTGGTGGCCCCCCTCCGCTGCCTTGGTGATTCTGGAAGATTCCGGGTCGCTGATTTTTATCTGATTTTTCCGGATTTTTTGGAGCACTTTTAATGGCCGGAAAACCTAAAATGCAAAAGCAGCATAAAACAGCAACTGG
The DNA here is from genome assembly GCA_950022295.1 of Bromus sterilis. Taxonomy (NCBI): domain Eukaryota; kingdom Viridiplantae; phylum Streptophyta; class Magnoliopsida; order Poales; family Poaceae; genus Bromus; species Bromus sterilis. Next base: position 18,097,060 of record OX465596.1, read on the forward strand.
CAGCTGGGTGCACTGGGTTAATAGATTAGTCCAAATATGCTTAAAAGTGTATGAAAGTTCAAGCAAATCATGGCAAAGTCACACAAAATATGCATGGAGCAAGCAGAAATTATAGATACGTTTGGGACGTATCAGTTTCATATGAGCAGGAAAGTACTTATCAACAAAAGAGTGAGCTAAGTCTTGAGGACTCCTAATGGAACCATATGGTAGTGCATCATAACATGCTTTAGCACCTTCCTTCAAAGAGAAAGGAAGAAGTTTAGTAACATAAAAGTTTCGTAACTTTTCATCCGTAGTGAATAGGCCACCCAACTCAGTGAGTTTGGTCAGGTGTGCAATAGCATCATCATTTTCTCTGCCATAAAAGGGGTCAGATTCAACCATAGATATAAGTGAAAGATCAACAGAGAAATTATATTCAGGATCATTGATGCATATAGGAGATGTAGCAAATTTAGGATCAGGAACGGTCTTGTTCTTCAGGGAGTGTTTTTCGAGAAGCTTCTTAATAGCACCAGGGTCGGAATCAGCACATCATTAAGCTCCCTGCATAAATCATCATCAAGTATAACATAATCGTCCTCAAGGAGTTTCTCCTTGAGTTCACTCAAATCAGGATAATTGTAAGTTCCACCTATAGGGTAGAGAGTAACAGGAATTTCAATTCCAGATTTTTTTTTGCAGCAGCGATCTGTTTCTCAAGAGCGTAACCAAGTGAACCAATATCATCAAGAGTAGTAGAAGCATCATCAAAAGTGTCGGACATAGTAAAAGATTCAATAGAAGCATCATGTGGTGGAGGTGAAGCAAACTTACTCATAACAGAAGGTGAATCAAGTGTAGCACTAGTGTTCAGAACAGTACCTTTTCTTGTACGGGATGGTAAGATCGGGACCTTGGGGTCTTCTTTCTTACCCATAGCGGATAAATTACAGCACGTAAAATACTTCAAGTAGACTGGTGAATAAAGCTATGCTCCCCGGCAACGGCGCCAGAAAACAACCTTGATTACCCACAACTGCAGGGGATCGAGATAGTCTTCGCGGGTAAGAATAACCCAATTTATAGATTCGACTCAAGGGGAGCCAGAGAATACCCACAAGCTTTGACAGTGGAGTTTTCAATTCCACGTCAATTCCACCGCACCTGAGATACACTTACTTGCAACAAGATATTAATAGTAACTGCAATATGGAAGTGATGATGGCAACATAAATAGTGGTGTGAAACAGCGACAGTAAAACAACGAAAGCAAACAACTAGTAACTAGCAGAATTAAAAACACTGTAGGCTAGGGAGATGGATGGTTGGGTGCTGCATGGATAAGATACATCATGTATTTAACTTGGGGCAAGGCACACAGAAAAGAAATGATCATCTAGGCATAAATCAACCATTAGGCATGTACCCCACAGGTAGTTGTACGTGCTTGCAATAAGAACTTGCACAACATCTTTTGTCCTACCATCCCACTACGAACGGGGCCAAAAGGAACTTATGGAGATTAAGGTGCTCCTGTCAAAGAGCACCGGAACAAAGAATTAACAATCAATGGATACATGGAATCCCCAAATTATAGTCCATCCCCTTTGGTGTCCCAAGCTGTCACCTTTGGGATCGCCGGTTCCGGACTATAATAGGTGCATACAACTTGTAGATAGGATCAAGAACACAAATATATTCATGCAAACACATAGGGTTCAGATCTGAAAACATGGCACTCGGGCTCAAAGTGAGAAGCATTAAGAGAAACAAGTTGAAGCAAAGATGATAAATACCAATCTAGATGATAGGCAACATGCCCCCAACAATCTGATAAACTATTACATGATATAACTCATCCAATACCTACCATCTGCCTATAGAAGGGAATTACCCACACATGAAAGGAGAAGTCATGGAGGGAGGATGGAGTGGTGATAATGATGGCGATGGCGATGATCTCCCCTCACCGGAGGCCAAAACAACCTCCAGATTAGCCCTCCCGGAGAAGAACAGAGGGTGGCGGCGGATCCGCGACGAGAATTGGAAAAACGACTTCTGTTCTGGGGTTTTCTCGCCATGGGAATAAATAGGAGTCGAAGTAGGGCACCAGAGGGGGGTGGACCCTCCCAGGCGGCCTCCTGGCATGGCCAAGGGTTGGGCCGCGCCAGTAGGGAGCCTGGGGCCCCCTGGCCACCCTCTGGCCCCACTTCTGGCACAATGGTCCTTCGGGTGCGTGGATTTTCTGTGATTTTTCCTGGAATTTTCTGAGACACCTAAAAATCCATTTTCCTTCACACAATAAACCCATACAGACAGCTCTGTTGAAAACATCGTTAGTCCGGGTTAGATTCGTCCAAATCATGCAAGAATGAGGGAAAACAATAGCAAAAGTGTTTGGAAAAGTAGATACGTTTGAGACGTATCAGGGGGCAGCCAGGGGGGCCACCAGGGGTGCAAGCGCCCCCCTGGCACGACCAGACCCTAGGCCACGCCAGGTGGCCGCCTGGGTCCCTGGTGGTGGCCCTCTGGTCTCACTTTGGTGATTCTAGAAGGCTCCGTTGCGCTGATTTTGTATCTGATTTTCCCGAATATTTGGAGCACTTTTAATATGGGGGAAACCTGGAATAGAAAAACAGCAGAAAACAGAAACTGTCACTGTGGTGCACTGAGTTAATAAGTTAGTTCAAATATGATCAAAAGTGTATGAAAGTTTTTCTAGATCATAGAAATATCACACCAAACATGCATGGAGCAAGCAGAAATTATAGATACGTTTGGGACGTATCAACATCCCCAAGCTTAATTCCTGCTTGTCCTCGAGTAGGTAAATGATAACAGGCATAATTTCTGTGGTGAATTGGTAGCAACCATATAAGAACTTTGAAAAGTAAAGAAATCAAGTTATGTGATTCAATTCAAGTCATAATATGCAAGAGTCTATATTAGCATTGAAACAAGAAAAAAAAGAACATTAGGTGAAGAGCTCTCGCTGTCCGTGACTCGAATGTCTCCAAATTGTGTTTGCGTGCAAGAAGGGGGGTAGGGAATACGACAAAAAAGTATTGTTGTTGGGAACTCAATCTACTTAAGTTTCACACTTGGTCTTCTTTGTAATCTTATCTTGACTCGTCCCGAGACCACTAGACAGGTACAAGTCAATTTGATCCACTCCCTTTCGATATTTTGAGCACTCATGCAATGGATGAGCGTAAGCATGAGAGTTGACACTTAGGATGGCAAAGAGAGAAGTATGGAGAAGGAGGAAGACACAAAGGGTGAGAAAGGGTCACATCAATGAAGACAATCATAGGCGAGAAGGCCAAATGATAGATATGATGTGAGGAGTAGGGATTTCCATGCAACGGATGCACATATGAGCTAAAAAGCTCCACAATGGAACTAGTGGGGGTGCATCTAACTTGCTCGCTCATGAAGACCTAGAGCTCGTTTGAGGAGACTCATCCTTGGAATATGCAAGCCAAGTTCTATAGTGTAAAGGTCCCCACACAGCTATATGCATAAATGATCATCTCTATGGAGTACAAGGATAAGAGGGAGTACTAGTGTAGATCTTTCAAAAGGATAGTAGTGTTGCTGCTTTCTCTCTTTTTATTTTCTTTTTCTCTTTTTTTCTATTTTTCTATTTTTTGGTGGCCTCAATGGCTCTTTCTACTTAACTCTCTTTTGTCCTCTTGGGATCTTTTATTTTGTCCACTTTGGGATCTTTTTCTCACTTAAGGGCAACACTCTATTTTACAAGAAGGTATAGAAGATCTTCACACTTTACAAGGTACTCAAACATAAAGAAGATGTAGCTATCATGATGTATGCAGTGTATGCCTCTGCCAGTGTAGGAAGAACATGTATGACATGAAGATCAAGTCATGAAGAGGTGGATGTTTCATGGCAATATATCTCAGAAAGGCTATGGAAATTCCTTGATAGGTAGGTATGGTGGAAGTTTTGAGGAAAGATATAAGGAGGTTTATGATGACAGAGAGTATCATGCCAAGGGTTTGGATGTACCGGCGAAGGTGGACGCCAACTATCGGTGTGAGAAGAGGGCAATGCACGGCACGGGAGAGGCTAGCAAATATGAGGAGGTGGAAGTGTCAACTTTCAATACTTACATTAGTCCGAAGAACACACGCACTTATTATCGGTAACTCTCAATCTAATAAGGAGGTTAACAAAGAGACAAGTACCCCGAGGAGGAGTGTATGGGGGTTTGGTTATTCTTGCGCTTCCTCGCCTCATGGTACTTGAGTGTACTCTAATATCCGATCCCTCCAAAGATTAGCGATTCATCTAGTAGCTAGAGTTCTCAACTAGTTTTGTACGTTTTGAAAATAAACACGGATTTCCCAAAATACGACACCTATCACTAATAGGCTAGAGCTCTTGACACCAAAATTTCTAACATTACTCACATCAATACCTCAAAACTATTACAAGTTACTACTAAAATTAAATACCAACCTCAATTACCTACTCTCAAGACAAGACGCAACTCAGTGCAACAACCAACTCTCTTAACAAGATAAACATGAAAACTAAAGAGAGTTCCGGCAACAAACTAAACAAAATCCGAGGCTCTTGCTAAAGACAAACTAAGACTAAAACTAAACATGGCAGTAGCTACGAAAAGATAAAGCACACACAACAGCAGAAAGGTAAGCATGAAAAATCCTATGATGTGTTCCAGATTGGAGTGGAGCGTGTTACTCTCCCACACAAAGTAAGCTGGGGTCTAACTTGTTATAAACAGCAAGCAAAGCTAAAGAAAACTAAAAAGGAAACCTAAGAGCGAGACGCTCCAAGCATAGCACATAACGCATGAAGTGATTAAAATATAGTGAGACGAAGTCGAACTGATGATTGTTGATGGAGAAGGGGATGCACGGGGGCATCCCCAAGCTTATACGCTTGAGTCTCCTTGAATATTTATTGGGGATGCATGGGGGCATCCCCAAGCTTTAGCGCTTGCCACTCCTGGATCTTATTTCATCATGTCGCATCGCACACTTGAAAACTCCCTTCATACATAACTCATCATAAGCTGATTAGAGAGATTAGTACCCTTAATAAAATAATTTTTCCCCACTGTATATAAAGATATTATTGAAGAGCTACTGTTTCTCAAGATTTCCAAAAGGTTTTTTCAAAGAAAAATCAAGCTTAAGGTTTGCAAAAGAAAGGAAAGGCATAACGCGGCAAAATCTGTGAGAAACCTAACAGCATGTAGTAAAGAATTTTTTCGGGGCACTTCTGCAACTCAAATAAAAAAACTCAGAACATACGAAAGTTTCTCAATTGTCTAGAGCATGTTGTGTCAAAATTTCAGACAAAATAGATGAACTGGTGATATGTTCCGATTTTTTCCGTCAAGAAGACAGAATCTGTTTTCTGGACAGCATGTCACAACTTTTTCTTCCCTTGTCATACGAGGCTATTGCTTGGCACAAAGCTTGAAAATAAAGATACAATGATGTTGCTACAGTAGTAACAATAATCAAGACCACTAAAAACATAAGAAAAAACATCTTGGGTTGCCTCCCAACAAGCACTTTACGCCTTTAAGCTAGACATAAGGAAAAAAATCAAGTTGTATCAATCGAACCATCATCAAGATCGTCAAAAAGCTCTTCAATTGTAAAAATAGTCTGAAGAGTTCTTTCAAATAAAGGCCTAATGAAGATACTTGTAGGGAGAAAACCAAAAGGCGGAAAATCAATGGGAGTTTCATTTATAAATTTATCAAAAAGAGGTATTTCTTCCAAAGTTTTCACGATTTCAACTTCCTTGGCAATGGGTGGATTATTTTTGGTTCGAGGAACCTTAGGGACATAACTGAACTTTGGTTCCTTCCTTGCCGGAGTCTCTACCTTTTTTGGTTTAATTGAGGAGAAAGTAGTTCCTAGAGTATTAATGACTTCCTCAATCTTATCAATCCTAGAAGGATCCATATCATGGGATTTGATGGTCTCTAATGTTTTAATAATTTTATGCATGGAGCTATCAAGTCTATTGAAATTCCCTTGAATCTTGCGATCCAACTCATTTATCCTAGTTATACTTGATATTTCTAACTCTTTCTTTTCAAGTTTCTTCATAATGTGAGCTAGAGTTATATCTTCTGGTATGCTAGCAAAAGGGAGATTTCCAACAAGATTTTCAATAACGTTAAGAGACTCCCAAATTGGGGCTTCTAAGAAATTCACATTGATAGCAGTGTCTAGAATGAACCTATTCCAAGGTGTAATCCCAACATAAAAATTTCTAAGCAGGATAGTAGTGGATTTCTTCTTGGTGGCTCTTTTCTGAGAATCATTAAATCTATACCAAGCATCTTTTAAACTTTCACCACATTTCTGTTTAAAGGTGACAACCTCTGTCTCAACAAAGGCGAAAGGACCACTCATAATGACAGCTACTAGAAAGATAAATATATTTTTTGTGATTTTTGATATAAGACACACAGATATAAACTGAAAGGTAAACTAAGAAGACTAAAAAGCAAAGGTAAAAGGTAGTGGGCAACTCCCCTATATTAGGACTCAGAGTCCCCGGCAACGGCGCTAGAAATTCGCTTGATGACGAGAGAGTTGACTAGTGCTACGCCTCGCCTCGTTGGTTACCCCAATTAGAAGGTGAGATGTAGGATAACGGAAAATTTCCCTCAGTGACGATACCAAGGTTTGTCTCCAGTAGGACTCCGGAGATGATAAGTAGGTGTCAGCGGCGCAACTGACGTGGACCTGCACACAACACAAGTAATTTTTTCTTCCCAACGAGTACAGAGAGGTTGTTAATCTCTCTGGCCTTGCTGTTCACAAAGGAGCAACGCAACAAATAGTAGTGATAATGATAGAAACTGGAAAGTAAAAGCAAGAAAAGTAAATAGCGTGTAAACAGTAATGAGAATATGGACCGGGGTCCCGTGATGTTCACTAATGATGTCTCTCCCCCAAAATACGATAAAACTGCTATGCGAGGTAAACAAATTACAGCTGGGCAATTAACAGGATTACAAACGCACTGCAATGCTAACTATGCTACAAAGAAAGGAAGAGGCTCAAAAGCATGGGCAGTACGCCAAAATAAGTAGACCGAAATCCAACTTCATCTACTACTAATCATCCCCCTTGAGATATGTAAGTAGAACATCTCACTGGTATTAAGTTACGAGCCCCACCCAAAGTTTAAACCCAAAGCAACAAACAACTGCATTAAAAAGAACTTTGCGTAAAGTAAACAATCCTTGCAACCGCGGTTACTAGCACCGTTGTTTTCCTCCTTGTGGCAACAACACATCCCCTAGACTCATGTTTTTGTCACTCAAGCATGTCATCGGGGGGCATGAACCCACAATCGAGCATAACGTTCCCTCTTGAAGTTACTACCTACTACTTGGACAAAGCAATAAACAACAACGGAGAACATGCAAGAATTACTTAGGAACAACAATATAAAAGATAAGAACCAAATATATTAATCTATCACAATCTGAACATAATCTCATAATCCATTAGATCCCATCAAACTCAGCATAGAAACAGCAGAAAGATTACATATGTGCCTCGGTCATGTAGGGAAGCTCACGAGGTCTAAACCATGAAGAACAAAGAGGGGAGGAGAACATCGCATAGCTACTGATCGCGGACCCATGGTCCAAGGAAAACTACTCACGGCACATCCGGGAAGCGTACATAGTGGAGGGGAAGCTCCCGGAGGTCGATCCTCCATCCGGCAGGGTGCCGGGAAGAGGTCTGCTGGCGCTCCCAATCTTGGAAGCGCGGCGGTGGCGGAACAGAAGCGAGATCGCAAAAAAGGGTTCTGTTTTCGGAGTTTCCCCGTGACGGAGAATAAATAGGCGAAGGGGGGCAGCCAGGGCCCCCACTAGGGGTCCAAGTTGCATGCCCCCCCCAATTTACAGAGCTCCAAAATATCTAGAAAAATAAGCACAACGGAAGCTTCCGGAGCCTCGAAGGAGAGCCGGAGGGGGGCGACCCCCCTCCCAGGTGGCCGGGTCGTGCGACCCACCTCCTAGCCGAGCCACCAGGGCTCCTGGGAGGTGGGGCCACCCCCTGGTCCCCCCTTCGGCCTATATCACCTCCTCGTCCCGAAAACTCTCAAGGAGAACCCCGCATCACGAATTTACTCTCTGTTCCGCCACCACCGTGCTTCCAAGATAGGGAGCACCAGGAGACCTCTTCCCGGCACTCTGCCGGAGCGATGATTGACCTCCGGTTGATTCTCCACCACCATGGACGCTTCCCGGATGTGCCGTGTGTAGTCCCCCTTGGACCATGGGTCCATGACCACTAACTATGTGATGTCTTCTCTCCAATCTTGTGCTTCAATTCTTAGTCCTTGTGAGCTTCCCTACATGATCAAGGCACCTTTGTAATTTTCCTGTTGTTGCCATGCTGTGTTTGCTGGGATCTGGTGGATTATGAGATTATTTTAAGATCTTGATGAGTTATATATTTGGTTTACATTTTATATTTTGTTCTTGAGTATTTCTTGCATGTTCTCCGTTGCTTTTTATTGCTTTCTCCAAGTAGTAGATAGTAACTCTAAGATGGAGCATTTATGGATGATTGATGTCTAGCTTGAGTGACAGGAACATGAGACTAGGGGATGTGTTGTTGCCACCAGGGAGAAATCAACGGTGCTTGTAACCGCGATTGCAAGGATTGTTTACCATACACCAAGTTTGTTAATGCAGTTGTCTGTTGCTTTGACTTTACACTTTGGGTGGGGCTCGCACCTTAATACCAGCAAGATGTTCTGGATAGATATCTCAAGGTGGATGATTAGTGAGTAGATGCAGATGGATTTCGGTCTACTTGTCTTGGCGTACTGCCCATACTTTTGAGCCTCTAACATCCCAGTAGCATAATTAGCATTGCGGTGTGTTTATAATTATGTCAATTTCCCAACTGTAATTTTTTTACCCAACTAGCTATTTTATCGTCTTTTGGGAGAGATACATCACTAGTGAATATCATGGGACCCCGGTCCATATTTCCACCACTTTTTACTTGTAAGTCCCAAACAAATCTATAGTTTCTGCTTGCTTAATGCATGTTTTGTGTGATATTGCTATGATCTCGATAAACTTTCATACACTCTTGATCATATTTGGACTAACTTATTAACTCAGGGCACCACAGTGCCAGTTCCTGTTTTCTGCTGTTTTTCTATTCCAGGTTTCCCCCATATTAAAAGTGCTCCAAAAATTAAGGGAAAATCGGATAAAAATCAGCGCAACGGAACCTTCGAGAGTCCCTAAGGAGGGCCAGAGGGGCCCCACCTGGTGCCCAGGCGGCCAGGTGGCGCAGCCTAGGGTGGGGCCGCGTCGGGTGTCCGCCTGGACACCCGGTGGCCCCCTGGCTGCCCCCTTCTCCTATTTAATCTCCGTGACGCGAAACCTCCGAGGATAGAACCCTTTTTCACGATCTCGCCTCTGTTCCGCCACCACCGCGCTTCCAAGATCGGGAGCACCAGCAGACTTCTTCCCGACACCCTGCCGGAGGGAGGATTGACCTCCGGGAACTTCCCCTCCACCATGGACGCTTCCCGGATGTGTCATGAGTAGTTTTCCTTGGACCATGAGTCCGTGATCAGTAGCTATGTGATATTCTCCTCCCCTCTTTGTTCTTCATGGTTTAGTCCTCGTGAGCTTCCCTACATGATCGAGGCACATATGTAATCTTTCTGCTATTGCTATGCTGAGTTTGCTGGGATCCAATGGATTATGAGATTATGTTCAGATTGTGATTGAGTAATAAATTTGGTTCTTATCTTTTATATTTTGTTCCTAACTAATTATTGCATGTTCTCTGTTGCTGTTTATTGCTTTGGCCAAGTAGTAGGTAGTAACTCCAAGGGGGGACGTTATGCTCGATTGTGGGTTCATGCCCCCCGATGACACACTTGAGTAACAGAAACATGAGTCTAGGGGATGTGATGTTGCCACAAGGGGGAAAACAACGGTGCTTGTAACCGCGGTTGCAAGGATTGTTTACTTTACGCATAGTGATTTTTAATGCAGTTGTCTGTTGCTTTGGGTTTACACTTTGGGTGGGGCTCGCAACTTAATACCAGCGAGATGTTCTGGATAGATATCTCAAGGTGGATGATTAGTAGTAGATGCAGTTGGCTTTCGGTCTACTTATTTTGGCGTACCGCCCATGCTTTTGAGCCTCTTCCTTTCTTTGTAGCATAGTTAGCATTGCGGTGCGTTTTTAATCCTGGCAATTTCCCAGCTGTAATTTGTTTACCTCGCATAGTAGTTTAATCTTCTTTTGGGAGAGAGACATCACTAGTGAACATCACGGGACCCCGGTCCATATTCTCATTACTGTTTACACGCTCATTTACTTTCCTGTTTTTACTTTCCAGTTGCTATCATTATTATCTGTTTCGTTTGATCCTTTGTGAAAGAGCAAGGCCGGAGAGATTGACAACCTCTCTGTACTCGTTGGGAAGCAAAGTTATTTGTGTTGTGTGCAGGTCCAGGTCAAGGAAGCAACTTTTGAATAAAAAGGTGTCATTGTTTCCTTGCCACCTACTTATCATCTTCGGAGCCCTACTGGAGACAAACATTGGTATCTTCACCGAGGGAAATTTGTTGTTATCCTACATCACACCTTCCACTTGGGCTAACCAACGAGGAGAGGTGTTGCACCCGTCAACTCTCTCGTCATCAAGAAAATTTCTGGCGCTGTTGCCGGGGACTCCGAGTGCTAAGATAGGGGAGTTTCCCACTACCTTTTACCTTTGCTTTTTAGTCTTGTTAGTTTACGTTTCAGTTTTTATCTTTGTGTCTTATATCAAAAATCACAAAAAAATTATTTATATGTCTAGTAGATGTCATTATGTCTGGTCCTTTTGCCTTTGTTGAGACAGAAGTTCTCACCTTTAAACAAAAAGGTGGTGAAAGTTTAAAATATGATTGGTATAGAATTAATGATTCTCAGAAAAGAGCCACCAAGAAGCAATCCACTACTATCCTGCTTAGAATTTTTTATGTTTGGATTACTCCTTGGAATAGGTTCATTCTAGATACTGCTATCAATGGGAATTTCCTAGAAGCCCCCATTTGGGAGTCTCTAAGGGTGCGTTTGGTTCGAGGGATAGATTTAAGTGGTCGTGCGTATCCCCAACCACCTGGTTAGGGATAGCCTATTTTTTGTTTGGTTCGTTAAAACACCATATGGGTAGAGATATCCATTTGTTTGTTTGGTTTGAAGGATGAGTACCCAAAAAATACATATTTCAACTATGAATTGTCCCCATTTACAAGTTACTACCAGCAAAAACATATATACCATCAAAGGTTAGAATTTACATAAAAACAAAATGTGAATACATCTATGGTTTTACATAGAATTAGAAACCATTAATTAATCTACAAGCAAAAACATCATATATACCAGCAAAAATTGCTCCACTCATCTACGGTTCTAGACATGCACCAACCATCAATTAAGGAATTGCACACACCATCCATGAATTCTCAAATCCTAGTAATACATCAATTCATTCAGCTCCTGCCTAAATGTGAAATCAAAGGGGTGAGAGAGCTTGACGAACACATCTGGTTTGGAGAGCTCGTTGATGGGGCTGCCGGTAACGCACACACACGTCACGGACTCACGGCCTCCTCAGCCCATGCGTACGCAGGTGAGCAAAGGATGCCACCGACGAGGTCAGTTCGTCCCAGGCTCTGGCACCTCCTCCTGTCCACCACAGCCTCACACCATTGGACTTCTTGCTCGCGTCCGGCGGCTCGCCACCGTTGTGATCTCGTGCAGCCGCCAGCGTGCTCTTGTGCAGCCGCTGGCGTCCTCTCTAGCAGTCGCCACCGCAAGAACAATCAATGCCGATGCGGGTGAGAGAGAGAGAAAGAGATGCTGACAGGAGAGATTTGTGGCTGAGAAAAGAGGATGGCCTTATCCGCGAGATTTTCACGGATACGCGGAACCTAGTTTTGAGAGAATATGCCGAGAATATTGGCTACGCTTATCCCAGGCTATCCCTATTCTTCAGTGAACCAAACACCTGGTATCCACTTAAAAACTGGCTATCCCTATCCCCTCAGGGCTATCCTATGAACCAAACACACCCTTAATGTTATTGAAAATCTTGTTGGAAATCTCCCTGTTGCTACCATACAAGAAGATATAACTCTAGCTCACATTATGAGAGAAACTTGAAAAGATAAAGTTAGAAATACCAAGTATAACTTGGATAAATGAGTTGGATCGCAAGATTCAAGGGAATTTGAATAGGCTTGATAGCTCCATGCTTAAAATTATTAAAACTTTGGACACCATCAAATCCCATGATATGGATCCTTCAAGGATTGATAAGATTGAAGAAATCGTTAATACTCTAGGAACTAATTTCTCCTCAATCAAACTAGAAAAGGTATAAAATCCGACGAGAAATGAACCTAAGTTCAATTATGTTCCTAAGGTTCCCCGACCTAAAAATATTCCGCCCATTGCCAAGGAAGTTGAAACCGTGAAAACTTTGGAAGAAATACCTCTTTTTGATAAATTTATAAATGAAACTCCCATTGATTTTCCGACTTTTAGTTTTCTCCCTAGAAGTATCTTCATTAGCCCTTTATTTTAAAGACATCTTAAGACTAGTTATCTCCCTAGATTATCTCCCTAGACTTGATCTTTTTCCTTATGCCTAGCTTAAAGGCGTAAAATAAAGCGCTTGTTGGAAGGCAATCCAAGATGTTTTTACTTCTCTTTTTAGTGGTCTTGATGATTGTTACTACTGTAGCAACATCATTGTATCTTTATTTGCAAGCTTTGTGCCAAGTTATGGCCTCTTATGATAAAGGAAGCAAAAGTTGTGACATGTTGTCCAGAAAACAGATTCTGTCTTCTTGACGGAAAAATTTGGAACAAATCACCAGTTCATCTTTTTGAGCTGATTGTTTTACACATCATGCTCTATACAATTTAGAAACTTTCTTATGTTCTGAGTTTTTTTTATTTGAGTTGCAGAAGTGCCCCGAAAAAATTCTCTACTACCTGTTGTTCTATTTTTCACAGATTCTGCCACGTTTTGCCTTTCCTTGCTTTTGCAAACCTTAAGCTTGCTTTTTCTTTGCAAAAATCTTTTGGCAATCTTGAGAAACAGTAGCTCTTCAAGAATATCTTTATATCCAGTGGGGAAAATTATTTTATTAAGGGTACTAACCTCTCTAATCAGCTTATGATGAGTTATGTATGAAGGGAGTTTTCAAGTGTGCGATGGAAGATGATGAAAGAAGATCCGGGAGTGTCAAGCGCTCAAGCTTGGGGATGCCCCCATGCATCCCCAATAAATATTCAAGGAGACTCAAGCGTCTAAGCTTGGGGATGCCCCCGAGCATCCCCTTCTCCATCAACAATCATCAATTCGTCCTTCGTCTCACTATATTTTTATCACTTCATGTGTTATGTGCTATGCTTGGAGTGTCTCACTCTTAGGTTTACTTTTTAGATTTCTTTAGCTTTGTTTGTTGTTCATAACAAGTTAGACCCCAGCTTACTTTGTGTGGGAGAGAAACACGCTTGATACGTCTCAAACGTATCTACTTTTCCAAACACTTTTGCTATTGTTTTGCCCTTATTCTTGCATGATTTGGATGAAACTAACCCGGACTAACGTTGTTTTCAGCAGAGCTGTCTGTATGATTTTATTGTGTGCAGGAAAATGGATTTTTGAACGTCCCAGAAAATTCCTAGAAAAATACCAGAAAATCCATGCACCCGAAGGAGCCAGATGCCAGAAGTGGGACCAGAGGGGAGTCCTGGGGGCCCCAGGCGCCCCCTGGCACGGCCAGGGGTGGGACCGCGTCCTCTGGCCGCCTTGGGGCCTCCCCTCTCCTCTGGTGCCCTACCGATGCTCCTATTTATTCCCGTGACGCGAAAACCCCAGAACAGAAGTCGTTTTCCCAATTCTCGTTGCGGAGACGCCGCCACCCTGTGTTCTTCTCCGGGAGGGCTAATCGGGAGGCTGTTTTGGCCTCCGGTGAGGGGAGATCATCGCCATCGTCATCGCCATCACCACTCCATCCTCCCTCCATGACTTCTCCATCCATGTGTGAGTAATTCCCTGCTGTAGGCAAAGGGGATGGTAGGGATTGGATGAGTTATATCATGTAATAGTTTATCAGATTGTTGGGGGCATGTTGCCTATCATCTAGATTGGTGTTTATCATCTTTTCTTCAACTTGTTGTTCTTAATGCTTGTCACTTTGGGCCCGAGTGCCATGATTTCAGATCTGAACCCTTTGTGTTTTCATGAATATATTTTTGTTCTTGATCCTATCTATGAGTTGTTTGCACCTGCTATGGTCCGGAACCGGCGATCCCAAAGGTGACAGCTTGGGACACCAAAGGGGATGGACTATAATTTGGGGATTCCATGTATCCATTGATTGTTAATGCTTTGTTCCAGTGCTCTTTGACAGGAGCACCTTAATCTCCATAAGTTCCTTTTGGCCCCGTTCGTAGCGGGATGGTAGGACAAAAGATGTTGTGCAAGTTCTTATTGCAAGCACGTACAACTACCTGTGGGATACATGCGTGATGTTTGATTTATGCCTAGATGATCTTTGCTTTCCTGTGTGACTTTCCCCAAGTTGATTACATGATGTGTCTTATCCATGCAGCGCCCAACCATCCAACTCCCTAGCCTACAGTGTTTCAATTCTGCTGGTTACTAGTTGTTTACTTTTGTTGTTACTCTTACCTTTGCTATCGTCACTACTACTATTATCGCAGTCGCTATTAATATCTTGTTGCAAGTAAGTGTATCTCAGGTGCGGTGGAACTGACAACTCCACTGTTAAAGATTGTGGATATTCTTTGGCTCCCCTTGAGTCGAATCAATAAATTGGTTTATCTTACCCGCGAAGACTATCTCGATCCCCTGCAGTTGTGGGTTATCAAGCCTGTTTTCTGGCGCCGTTGCCAGGGAGCATAGCTTTATTCACAAGTCTACTTGAAGTATTTTAGCTGCTGCAATTTATCCGCTATGGGTAAGAAAGAGGACCCCAAGGTCCCGATCTTGCCATCCCGTACAAGAAAAGGTATTGTTCTGAACACTAGTGCTACACATGATTCACCTTCAGTTATGAGTAAGTTTGCTTCACCGCCACCACATGATGCTTCTACTGAATCTGTTACTATGTCCGACACTTTTGATGATGCTTCTACTACTCTTTATGATATTGGTTCGCTTAGTCACGCTCTCAAGAAACAGATTGCTGCTGCTGCCAAGAAATCTGGGATTGAAATTCCCGATACTTGTTATCCTTTTGATGGAACTTACACTTATCCCGATATGAGTAAACTCAAGGAGAGACTCCTTGATGATGATTATATTATACTTGATGATGATTTATGCAGGGAGCAAACAGAGTTTAACGACTCTGACCCTGATGCTATTAAGAAGTTGATCGAGAAACATTCTTTGAAGAACAAGACCGTACCTGATCCTACTTTTGCTACGTCCCCTATATGCATCAATGATCCTGATTATAATTTCTCTGTTGATCTTTCACTTATATCTATGGTTGAAGATGACCCCTTCTATGGCAGAGAAAATGATGATGCTATTGCACACCTGACCAAACTCACTGAGTTGGGTGGTTTGTTTACTACTGATGAGAAGATATGAAACTTCTATGTTACTAAGCTTTTTTCTTTCTCTTTAAAGGAAAGTGCTAAAGCATGGTACGATGCACTACCATGTGGTTCTATTAGGAGTCCTCAAGACTTAGCTCAGTCTTTTGTTGATAAGTATTTTCCAGCTCATATGCAACATGCTGCTTTACGAAAAATTTATAACTTTACACAGTTGCAGGATGAGAACCTCCCTAAATAAGCTTGGGGGAGGTATTGCAGTTTGATCCAGGCTAGACCGGGACATGGAGTCCCTAAGAATGAATTAATTGATATATTTTATGATGGTCTAACTGATGAATCTAGATCTTACTTGGATAGTTGTGTTGGTTGTGTTTTCAGGAAAAGAACACCGGACGATGCGGAAGAATTAATGGGCAAGATTGCCAAGAACCACGAAGATTGTTCCGTCCCTGAACCACCTCCACCACCAAAGAAGCGGGGCATGCTTCTCCTAAGCCCTGAAGACATGCAAGAAGCTAAGAAGTCTATTAAAGAGAAGGGTATTAAAACTAAAGACGTGAAGAATCTACCCCCTATTGAGAAGTTGTGTGAGCCTACCACTCACCCTCCTATGGTAGAGGTACACTCTCTTTTAGATTTCAATGCAAGTGACATTCCTCATGGTAAGCCTCCTGATCAATGTTTAGATGAGCTTGATAATTTTATTATGAAACAGAATCACTTTAATGAGAGGATACAAAGTCAGTTGCATGATAATTCCCTTGCTATCAAAAGTATGCTTGATGTTCTAGGTAGAACAGTTAATGATGTTAAATGTCTTGTGAAGCATTTTCATATGGTTCAAACTCAGCTTGATCAAATTTCTAATGTGCAAAAAGATTTTCTTACTAATAATGCCAAACAGGATATACAGGCCTTCGGGATTAAAACCCGGGGGGGAACTAGCACTCAAGATCCTCTCTACCCAGAGGGGCATCCTAAGAGGATCGAGCAAGATTCTCAAATCCAGGAAGAAGAAATTGTTAGCTCTCCGAAGAAGAAAAACACAAAGAAGCTGACAATTCCAATGATCCAAATAGTATATCTACTTCCGACGCTGATACTGAAGACGGTGTTGAGCCTGAAAAGGATGGTGAAAAGAATGATCCACCCGAGGCTCGAGAAGAGGAAGCACCGGACAAACGCAATAAATACACTAGAGAAGACTTCATCGCAAGAAGACATGGGAAGGAGCGAGAACCATGGGTACAGAAACCTATGCCCTTTCCAGGTAAGTCTCTCAAAACCAAAGAAGAAGAGCATTACAATAAGTTTTTTGAGTGGATGAAAGCTCTTTTTCTTCAAATTCCTTTGACTGATGCTATTAAGTTACCTCCCTATTCGAGATATATGAAAGATATTGTTACTAATAAAATAAAAGTTCCTAATGAAGAAATATCTACTATGCTTGCTAACTACTCTTTTAGCGGCAAGATTCCTGAGAAGCTTGGTGATCCAGGTATAACCACCATTCCTTGTTCCATAAAGAATAATTATGTTAGGACTGCTTTGTGTGATCTTGGAGGAGGAGTGAGTGTTATGCCCTTTTCTCTTTACAAGAGATTCTGTTTAGAAAAACTAATCCCTACAGATATCTCTCTTCAGATGGACGATAAGTCAACGGCCGTTCCCATAGGTATTTGTGAGGATGTTCCCGTTGAAGTTGCTAATTGTTTAATCCTTACTGATTTTTTTGTGCTTGACATGCCCGAGGATGGGAGCATGTCTATTATTCTTGGTAGACCTTTTCTTAAAACCGCAGGTGCTATTATTGATTGCAATAAAGGAAAGGTTACTTTCAACGTGAATGAAAAAGAACACATGGTGTATTTTCCGAAGAAAATTGACAAGAGGCATGGCCTCAACTCTATAGAGAATATCGAGACCGTGAAGATTGGAGAATGGGATTGTCCTTTACATGTGCACCATAAATACAAAACCATCATGGTAGGGACAATGTCCATTAAAGTAAAGGTGCAATGATCACTTCATAAGAGGTGAGACTTTTTGCTTTATATATCACCGGTTTGTTGGTAAGACTTGATCAACCTTGCTGGTAAGCATGTTTTATATAGGTAAAAAGTGGAGCTTCTTATGTGTTCATTTGCTTTAGCTTTTATTCTCCTTGTTGTACCAAGTTTATATGTTTTTGAAACTTCACAATTCTAATCACTGCTTCAAGTTTTCAGGGAGTTTCGCAGCTTTTTGAACTTCGAAAAAATTTCAACAGTGAAGTTGTCAGAAAAAATCCACAAAAAATATTTTAAAAATTTCCATGCCGGGAGTGACCCAGGGGCACCTAGGGCTGACCAGGGGGGGCAACCAGTGGCCCAGGCCCACAGGGCGCCTGCGGCCCACAGGCCCCACCTCCAGGTATGTCTTCTTCCTCCTCCTTCCTCTCTCTCCAAAAACACGAGTTCTGCACTTTGTTCTTGCGTTCTTGCTGTTCTTGGGGGCGATTTTCGATCTCTCTCTACAGCCGACCGTTCGATCTGAGATTTTGAGCAAATACTCCCTGGTATGTGACTCCTTCACCCCTCCAATTAGATTTTTGATTGGTGGCTTCATTAGTGAGTATTTAGTAACTCTTGGTGCTGTTCTTATGAGCTTGCATGCTTGTGTAGTTTCAAGTTTTGATGCAAGTTTATGCCTTAGGTAAGTGAGGAGAGTAGTTTGCCTCAACTCACTTTGTTTAAATCCTTGTTTCTGTGAATTGTAAAAAAATTCAGAAATGAGTTTCTTTGGAAAAGAAAAGGGTGGCTTGGGAAGGAGAAGCCCGAGCGCTCCGATCGAGTCACTAGAGCTGAAGATTCACCCTCAGCAGTTAGGGTGAGCTACAATGAAGATCATGTGCCCCTGGAGCTGTTGGAAGAAACAAATCCAGCATGCGCAATGATGTATCCGTGCGATGATTTTCTTATAGCTGCAGGAATTAAGGAGGAATTTTATGGCCTTTGTGCCAATGCAGGTTTGACACGGCTAGCTTTATGCCGTGTGGTACAATACAAAAAACTTACCTCCTGTTTTGTTAACAGTTTTTGCTATAACCATGATGCTGGAACCGTCGAGTTCAAACTTTATAATGATCTCATAACCATGTCTTTGGCACAGTTTTGTGATATAATAGGTGTGTCGAACGTTGGTCAGACAGCTAAGACGAACATGCAGCCTTCCGGGTTGAGGACCCTCTTCAACTCCCTTTGCTGCCAAGAGGAGACCGACATTCGGCGCACGAAGATTTCCAGCATCTTGTTTCCACACCTCAGGTATTTTGCGTATTTTATTTCTAGAGGGGTGTTAGCTCGCGACAACACGAGCAATGGTTCTGCACCAGGCTTCGCTATTTATGAGAACGCCCTCTCTGGTAGGAATGAGTATAATGTGGGTGGCTTGATTGCTCGGCGTCTTGTTACGAACAGTAACAAAGGCGATTTATATGGTGGCATTTACGCCACACTTATCCTTGAGTCTCTTGAGCGCACCCCGCATCCTGATGATGTTCCCTTTTCATACGCAAGTCTCGATCTTGCGGCTATGAAGAGGCATAAGTTTGTTACCATGACTTCTCAGTTTGGTAACCTTGATTATATTTTGAGGTTTGAAAGGACTGTTACTCGTGAGATCCGTCTACCTGCACCACTTTTGTTTAATAACACTCGCAGGAACGGATGGTCCTTCAACGAAATTCAGTTTGATGAGTTCATGGCTAATTACCAGCCGCATAACCCCATGGAGGGGGTTGTGCCCGATGAGGAGGAGCATGGTGAGTTCCCACCTTTCCATGGAGAGACCTTCATCGAGCCTGGCGAGGGATCTTATTCCGCTTGGAGCGCAGGACCTTCCTCTTGGGAGGATCCGAGGACCTCGATGTACGCACTAGAGGGCTCATACGACTCCTGGAACTACCCTTACCCCGGAGCAGGAGGCTCCTGGGGGCAGTAGTTGCTACCAACTTAGGCCAAAATCCTAAGCTTGGGGGACTACGTTCCATTGTATTATCCATTTTTTATTTTTGTTCGCCTTGATATTTTCGAAGTTTTTGCCCGTTCTTCTTTGTTCTTTTATTTTGCAAAAACAACAAAAAGATTTATCTTTTCTTTTTCTTTCGTTTAATCTTTGAAAAATCCAAAAATATTTTCTTTTCTCTCTTTAGTTTGCTTTGTTGCAGAGTTCAGCTCGAGTACGTGATGGCATTAGCACTTGATTATATTTTCATACGTTCAATCGTGCAAGTGACAAGGCAGTAATGACGAAGATCGACGGAAGGGATGCAACAAGGAAAACTGGTATGAATTCTTTTTGTTTCTACTTTTGTACATATGCTTGTACTTATGAACTAGAGACCAGCTTGTAGCGACATAGTGCTAAGTTTACAATGCTTTCCCAGTGTTCATGCTTCCTTTATGGTCAATCCCTAATAGCTAGAGTGCATAAGTGTTGTTGAAATGATTTACATGCATTGCATTGTTCATGGTTTGGCATACTGAAGTGGTATTTCCCTTTGGAGAATTCTTGGATTGACTTGGCACATGCTTACACATGTTTATGACTGAAAAGTCTACAATGCCTTGATGATCTTTGAGTTTCAGAATAGTTGTATCATTTTCATGCCCAATTCAATGTTACTTTGTCGCTCTGCATGATTATGACCTTTATTGCTCTCTAGTTGGTCGCTTCCCAGTCTTTTGCTAGCCTTCGCTCGCACTAAGCGGATTTCTGCTTGTGCATCCAAAATCCTCGAAACCAGTTTTTCCATATGAGTCCACCATTCCTTCCTATGTGGTATTTACCGGCCATCCTAACGAAGACTTTCTTGTACCATCTCAAAATTATTCAAAAGCATTCCTGTTTTGTGCCTCTTTTTTAGCTCATGAGGAAGTAGTAGATAATGCATGACCGTCTTATGTTAGACATGTTTTATTCCGGGATTGCATGTCTAATCTGCAAACCCCAACACGAGGAGGGACTGGCATGAGTGCGCCCAGCTCACAAAAGATAATCACAACCAACAAACCCTCCTTCACGCTTTGTCTATGAGAAATCAGAAAACTTTGGCAGTGATAAACAAAGGAGATTACGGGGATGTGATCGTCTCCATCTTGGGAGTCGTTCCTCGAAACATGTCTAGCGTAAGAGGCGATTGAGTTGTCTACTAGCATTCGTTGACAAAGCATGCACCTCCAAAAACACTTTTTATTTCTGTTTTCAAAACCAAGAGCTCTGGTACAAGTTTAGTCTTTTCTTCCTTCCATGGGTTTTCAACCTTTCTATCAAACTCCACGGTTCGAGAGTCTCCACCTTCTTTCTTCAAAGCACCAACTAGGAGAGCATAATTGTCATTCTGAGTGTAATGTGCATTGTCCCAAAGTATTACATTGTCTTTTGCATGATTGTGGTATTATTTATTCTGAATTTCTTAGTTCTAGTCTCCTTTAAAACTCTAGAGGAGTTTTTGCATTTATGTTTTGCTTCACTTATGGAGGCTAGCAAAATACCACTCTAGTATGTTCAAACATTCTGCATTGTAATCCTGTCTTGATTTTCAGTAGCATATTATTTGCTTTTAGTTGTTTGAGATTGATCACTTGAAAGAAGGATTGCTTCGTGCATTGTCCTCATAGCATTGTTTTGATACTTGCTAAATTCTTTTCGTAGTACAGGCTTCTATACATTTATTGAAGCAAAAGAGTTTGTCAAAGTTTTCTTTGTCGCGTTCAGTTCGTTGTACTAAATTGCTTGAGGACAAGAAATATGCTAAGCTTGGGGGGGTTGATACGTCTCAAACGTATCTACTCCAAACACTTTTTCTATTGTTTTTCCCTCATTCTTGCATGATTTGGACGAAAGTAACCCGGACTAAGGCTGTTTTTAGCAGAGCTGTCTGTATGGTTTTATTGTGTGCAGGAAAATGGATTTTTGGACATCCCAGAAAATTCCTAGAAAAATACCAGAAAATCCACGCAACGAAGGAGCCAGATGCCAGAAGTGGGACCAGTGGGGAGTCCAGGGGGGCCCTGGCGCCCCCTGGCGCGGCCAGGGGTGGGGCCACGCCCTCTGGCCTCCTAGGGGCCTCCCCCTCCTCTGGTGCCCTACCGAGGCTCCTATTCATTCCCGTGACGCGAAAACCCAAGAACAGAAGTGTTTTTCCCAATTCTCGTCGCGGAGCCGCCGCCACCCACTGTTCTTCTCCGGGAGGGCTAATCTGGAGGCTGTTTTGGCCTCCGGTGAGGGGAGATCATCGCCATCATCATCGCCATCACCACTCCATCCTCCCTCCATGACATCTCCATCCATGTGTGAGTAATTCCCTGCTGTAGGAAAATGGGATGGTAGGGATTGGATGAGTTATATCATGTAATAGTCTATCAGATTGTTGGGGGCATGTTGCCTATCATCTAGATTGGTGTGTATCATCTTTGCTTCAACTTTTTGTTCTTAATGCTTGTCACTTTGGGCCCGAGTGCCATGATTTCAGATCTGAACCCTTTGTGTATTCATGAATATAGTTGTGTTCTTGATCCTATCTATGAGTTGTTTGCACCTGTTATGGTCCGGAACCGGCGATCCCAAAGGTGACAGCTTGGGACACCAAAGGGGATGGACTATAATTTGGGGATTCCATGTATCCATTGATTGTTAATTCTTTGTTCCGGTGCTCTTTGACAAGAGCACCTTAATCTCCATAAGTTCCTTTTGGCCCCGTTCGTAGAGGGATGGTAGGACAAAATATGTTGTGCAAGTTCTTATTGCAAGCACGTACAACTACCTGTGGGATACATGCCTGATGTTTGATTTATGCCTAGATGATCTTTGATTTCCTGTGTGCCTTGCCCCAAGTTGATTACATGATGTTTCTTATCCATGTAGCACCCAACCATCCATCTCCCTAGCCTACAGTGTTTCAATTCTGCTGGTTACTAGTTGTTTACTTTTGCTGTTACTCTTACCGTTGCTATCGTCACTACTACCATTATCGCAGTCGCTATTAATATCTTGGTGCAAGTAAGTGTATCTCAGGTGCGGTGGAACTGACAATTCCACTGTTAAAGCGTGTGGATATTCTTTGGCTCCCCTTGAGTCGAAACAATAAATTAGGTTATCTTACCCGCGAAGATTATCTCGATCCCCTGCAGTTGTGGGTTATCAACGCTCCACTCCAATCTAGAACACATCCTAGGATTTTCATGCCTATCTTTTTACTATTGTGCGTTCTTTATCTTTTCATAGCTACTGCCATGTCTAGTTTTAGTCTTAGTTTGTCTTTAGCAAGAGCCTTGGCTTTTGTTTAGTTTGTTGCTGGAACTCTCTTTAGTTTTCATGTTTATCTTGTTAAGAGAGTTGGTTGTTGCACTGAGTTGTGTCTTGTCTTGAAAGTAGGTAATTGAGGTTGCTATTTAATTTTAGTAGTAACTCGCAATAGTTTTGACGTATTGATGTCAGTAATGTTTGAAATTTCGGTGTCAAGAGCTCTAGACTATTAGTGATAGGTGTCGTATTTTGGGCAATCCATGTTTACTTTAAAAAAACCTACAAAACTAGTTGAGAACTCTAGCTACTAGATGGATCGCTAATATTTTGAGGGATCGGATATTAGAATACACTCACGTACCATGAGTCAAGGATGCACAAGGATAACCAAACCCCATACACTCCTCCTCGGGGTACTTGTCTCTTTGTGAACCTCCTTATTAGATTGAGAGTTACCAATAATAAGTGCATGAGTTCTTCAGACTAATGTAAGTATTGAAAGTTGAAACTTCCACCTCATATTTGCTAGCCTCTTCCATACTGTGCATTGCCTTCTTCTCACTCCGAGAGTTGGCGTCCACCTTCGCCGGTACATCCAAACCCTTGGCATGATACGCTCTGTCATCATAAACCTCCTTCTTCTTTCTTCAAAACCGCCACCATACCTACCTATCAAGGCATTTCCAGAGCCTTTCCGAGATATATTGCCATGAAACATCCACCTCGTCATGGCTTGATCTTCATGTCATACATGTTCTTGCTACACTAGCATAGGCATACATTACACACATCATGATAGCTACATCTTCTTTATTTTTGAGTACCTTGTAAAGTGTGAAAGATCTTCTATACCCTCTTGTAAATTAGAGTGTTGCCCATAAGTGAGAAAAAGATCCCAAAGTGGACAAAATAAAAGATCCCAAAAAGGACAAATGAGAGTTAAATAGAAAGAGCCATTGAGGCCACCAAAAAATACAAAAAATAGAAAAAAGAGAAAAGGAAAATAAAAAGAGAGAAAGGGGCAACACTACTATCCTTTTGAAAGATCCACACTAGTACTCCCTCTTTTCCTTGTACTCCATAGAGATGATTATTCATCCATATAGCTCTGTGGGGACCTTCACACTATAGAACTTGGCTTGCATATTCCAACGATGAGCCTCCTCAATCGAGCTCTAGGTCTTCATGAGCGAGCAAGTTGGATGCACCCCCACTAGTTCCATTGGAGAGCTTTCTTAGCTCATATGTGCATATGTTGCATGGCAATCCCTACTCCTCATATCATATCTATCATTTGGCCTTATCGCCTATGATTATCCTAATTTATGTGAGCCTTTCTCACCCTTTTTGTCTTCCTCCTCCACCATATTTCTCTCTTTGCCATCCTAAGTGTCAACTCTCGTGCTTACGCTCATCCATTGCATGAGTGATCAAAATATCTAAAAGGAGTGGATCAAATTGACTTGTACCTGACTAGTGGTCTGGGGACGAGTCAAGATAAGATTCCAAAGAAGACCAAGTGTGAAACTTTAGTATATTGAGTTCTCAACAAAAATACGTTTTCTCGTATTCCCTATCCCCTTTCTTGCACGCAAAGACCATTTGGAGACATTCGAGTCACGGACAGCAAGATCTCTTGCACCTAATGTTCTTTTGTTACTTGTTTCAATGCTAATATAGACTCTTGCATGTTATGACTTGAATTGAATCACATACCTTGATTGCTTTACTTTTCAAAGTTCTTATATGGTTGCTAGCATGTCACCACAGAAATTATGCGTGTTATCATTTACCTACTCGAGGACGAGCAGGAAACAAGCTTGGGGATGTTGATACGTCTCGAACGTATCTATAATTTCTGCTTGCTCCATGCATGTTTTGTGTGATATTGCTATGATCTAGATACACTTTCATACACTTTTGATCATATTTGACCTAACTTATTAAGTCAGTGCACCACAGTGCCAGTTCCTGTTTTCTGCTGTTTTTCTATTCTAGGTTTGCCCCATATTAAAAGTGCACCAAAAATTCGGAAAAAATCGAAAAAAAATCAGCGCAACGGAACCTTCCAGAGTCCCGAAGGAGGGCCAGAGGGGCCCCACCTGGTTCCCAGGCGGCCAGGTGGCGCGGCCTAGGATGGGGCCTTGCCGGGTGGCCGCCTGGACACCTGGTGGGCCCCCTGGCTGCCCCCCTTTTCCTATTTAATCTCCATGACGCGAAACCTCCGAGGACAAAACCCTTTTTCACGATCTCTCCTCTGTTCCTCCGCCGCCGCGCATCTAAGATCGGGAGCGCCAGCAGACTTCTTCCCGGCACCCTGCCGGAGGGAGGACTGACCTCTGGGAGCTTCCCGTCCAGCATGGACGCTTCCCGGATGTGTCGTGAGTAGTTTTCCTTGTACCATGGGTCCGTGATCAGTAGCTATGAGATGTTCTCCTCCCCTCTTTGTTCTTCATGGTTTAGTCCTCGTGAGCTGCCCTACATGATCGAGGCACATATGTAATCTTTCTACTGTTGCTATACTGAGTTTGCTGGGATCTGATGGATTATGAGATTATGTTTAGATTGTGATTGAGTAATATATTTGGTTCTTATCTTTTATATTTTGTTCCTAAGTAATTATTGCAAGTTCTCTGTTGCTGTTTATTGCTTTGGCAAAGTAGTAGGTAGTAACTCCAAGAGGGAACGTTATGCTCGATTGTGGGTTCATGCCCCCCGATGAGACGCTTGATAGACAGAAACATGAGTCTAGGGGATGTGTTGTTGCCACAAGGGGGAAAACAACGGTGCTTGTAACCGCGGTTGTAAGGATTGTTTACTTTACGCAAAGTGCTTTTTAATGCAGTTGTTTGTTGCTTTGGGTTTACACTTTGGGTGGGGCTCGCAACTTAATACCAGCGAGATGTTCTGGATAGATATCTCAAGGTGGATGATTAGTAGTGGATGCAGTTGGATTTCGGTCTACTTATTTTGGCGTACCGCCCATGCTTTTGAGCCTCTTCCTTTCTTTGTAGCATAGTTAGCATTAAAGTGCGTTTTTAATCTTGTCAATTACCCAGCTGTAATTTGTTTTACCTCGCATAGCAGTTTTATCGTCTTTTGGGAGAGAGACATCACAAGTGAACATCACGGGACCCTGGTCCATATTCTCATTACTGTTTACACGCTCATTTACTTTCCTTTTTTTTACTTTCCAGTTGCTATCATTATTATCTATTGCGTTTGATCCTTTGTGAACAGCAAGGCCGGAGAGATTGACAACCTCTTTGTACTCGTTGGGAAGAAAAGTTATTTGTGTTGTATGCAGGTCCAGGTCAAGGAAGAAACTTTTGTCTAAAACGGTGCCATTGTTTCCTTGCCACCTACTTATCATCTCCGGAGTCCTACTGGAGACAAACCTTGGTATCTTCACCGAGGGAAATTTGCCGTTATCCTACATCACACCTTCCAGTTGGGGTAATCAACGAGGAGAGGTGTTGCACCCGTCAACTCTCTCGTCATCATTTACACATCCACTTTATTTCCCGCTTTTACTTTCCGTTGCAATTATCACTACCATCTATCCTCTTGCATTGATCCTTTTTAAACGACAAGGCCGGAGGGATTGACAACCGCTCTATACTCGTTGGGAGCAAAGTTATTTGTTGTGTGTGCAATTCCAGGTTAAGCAAGTGATTGTCTTCAAACGGCGCATCACTTGCCGCGCCACTTACTTGTCGTCCTTGGAGTCCTACGGAGACAAACCTTGGTAACTTCACCAAGGGAAATTTGCTGCTATCTATATCTCAACTTTCACCAACGAAGGGTGAGAAGCCGTTATCATATCTCGTACCATCAGCGTCTTGCTCTTGAATTTTCAATTTAGTTTTTCTTAATTTAGTTTTGTTTGCTGGTCATAACAATATGAGGCCTAGAATCCTTGGTTGGGAGAGAGACACGATCCACTTTTGGTTAAAATATTCTTGTGCTTCATGTTTACTTGTTGAGTATTCAATTTCACTGTCTAGCTACATCTTTAATTGTTATCACCAGATCATCATCCACGAAAGAAGCATGGAACAAGCAAAAAAATTAGATACATTTAGGACGTATCAACATCCCCAAGCTTAATTCCTGCTCGTCCTCGAGTAGGTAAATGACAACAAAGATAATTTTTCTGGTGCCATGCTATCAACACAAGTAGAACTTTAAAGTACAGCAGGCAAGAGATGTGTAATTCAACTCAAAGCAATAACAAGCAAGAGTCTATATCTAGTATTGGAACTAGTAAAGTAAGGACATAAAGGTGCAGGAGCTCTCGTTGTCCGTCACTCGAATGTCTCCAATCGGTGTTCCTGTGCAGAGAATAGGAGATGAATTTAGAGTATACGAACACTTATTAGTTGTTGAGAACTTAATCTACTAAATTTTACACTTGGTCTCTTTTGGAATCTTATTATGACTCATCCCCAGACCGTCGGCCAGGTACAAGTCAATTTGATCCTCTCCCTTTCTATTTCAAGCACTCATGCAATGAATGAGCACGAGCAAGATTAGTTGGCACTTAGGATGGAAAAGAGAATAAATGATGGGGATATGAAGTCAAAAAGTGTGAAAGGCTCACATCAATGACGACAAGTGGGAGCAAGCCAAATGATATATATGATGTGAGGAGTAGGGATTGCCATGCAACGGATGCACAATGAGTTATGAGTGTATGAAAGCTCTCCATTGGAACTAATGGGGGTGCATCCAACTTGCTTGCTCAAGAAGACCTAGAGCTCTTTTGAGGAGGCTCATCATTGTAATATACAAGATAAGTTCTATAGTGTAAGGGTCCCCATTTATTTATGCATGAATGATATGAAAACTCTCTATGAAGTACAAGTGCTACTTTGAAGCACGAGTGTGGATCTTTTAAAAAGGAATAATTGTGTTGCCCCTTCTCTCTTTTTTTGTGGCCTCTTTGGCTCTTTCTATTTATCTATCATTTGTCCTATTTGGGATCTTTTCATGTGTCTTCTTTTGGGATCTTTTATTTGTGTCCTCTTTGGGATATTTTCCTCACTTTAAGGGCAACACTCTATATATACAAGGATGAATAAGTTCAACACACCTTTACAATGTACTCATAATGAAACTGATACTATATCATGATGTATGCAATGTATGCCTCTGCCAGTGTAGTAGGATATGCAATGATACTAGCGTGTCATGTAGAAATTATGTAAGGGCAAATCCCAACTATCATGCTTCTCTGCGATCAAGTAAAAGCATGTATGACAATGAAAGATCAAGCCATGAGAAGATGGATGTTGCATGTCAATATATCTTGGAAAGGCTATGGAAATGTCTTGATAGAGATGGAGGGAGAGGCCGGGAGGCATACCGTGGCGGGGGGAGACCACCGGTGCGGAAGTCGGGGGCGGCGACGGCGGTGACGGTGGAGGCGTCGGGAGAGAGAGATAGATTGAAAAGAGGGTGAGGAACGGGTCGTGCGTGCCCAAGTGTGTAGGTATAGTTACTGCTGGTGTACGAAATATAGAGTCCGCTAGAGCTATTTCCTCCACCTCCACAATTCTGGGGCTAATTACCTCTGGCGTATTCGCCTATACCTACACCAGCGCTATCTACACTACCTCGGGCGTTCAGTTGATCAGTACGCTAGTGGTAGTTTTCCACGCTGGCTAGCCTCTGGGAAAGGCCTATTGCTGGCGTTTGTTGTATTTGTACGCCAATGTTACGTGTAACAACACTGGCGTTTTCCTATTTCTGTACGCTAGCGGTATTAGCATTAGGTACAACTTTTCCGATTCGACAGCAGTAGGCTGGCGGATATAGCCTATTTCCTACTGGTGGTAGTGTCTCTCTCCCAAAATACAGGAAACAACTATGCTAGGTAAAAAAATTACAGTTGGAAAATTAACAGAATTATAAACGCACCGCAATGCTAATCATGCTACAAGAATGTAAAAGGCTCAATCGTATGGGCATTACACCAAGACAAGTAGACCGTTTATTCATCAACATCTACTCACTAATCATCCACCTTGAGATATCTATCCAGACCATCTTGTTAGTATTAAGTTGCGTGCCACAAATAATGCTGCAAATTCAAAGCAACGGACAACTGGCTTAACACTCTATGCGTAATGTAAGCAATCATTATAACACGCAGTATAAGCACCATTGTTTTACCCCTAATGGAAACAACACAATCCCTAGTCTCATGTTTCTGTCACTCAAGCTAGACATCGGAAGGCATGAACCCATCATCTAGTATAACGCTCCCTCTTGGAGTTGCAATATACTATTTGGCCAAAGTAATACACAAAAACGGAGAACATGCAAGAATAATCAAAAGCATAAATATAAAGGTAAACCAAATATATTACTCTCATAAATCTGAACATAATTTCATAATTCATCGCATCCCAACAAACACAACATAGCAAAAAAGGAATTCATAACATAGATGCCTTGATAATTGATACGTCTCAAACGTGTCGATAATTTCTGCTCGCTCCATGCATGTTTTGTGTGATATTGCTATGATTTAGATACACTTTCATACACTTTTGATCATATTTGGACTAACCTACTAACTCAGTGCACCCCAGTGCCAGTTCCTGTTTTTTGCTGTTTTTCTATTCTAGGTTTCCCCCATATTAAAAATGCTCAAAAAATTCGGGAAAAGTCGGATAAAAAATCAGCGTAACGGAGTCTTCCAGAAGCACCCCAAGTGGGGCCAGAGGGCCACCACCATGGGCCCAGACGGCCACCTGGCGCGGCCAGGGGCCTGGCCACGCCACGGGGGGCTCCTGGACCCCTGGTGGCCCCCCTGGCTGCCACCCTTCGCCTATTTATTCTCCGTCACGGGGAAACTCCAAGGACATAACCCTATTTTGAAAATTCTCCTCTGTTCCTCCGCCGCCGCGCTTCCAAGATCGGGAGCACCGTCAGGACCCTTCCCGGCACCCTGCAGGAGGGAGGATCGACCTCCGGGAGCTTCCCGTCCACCATGGACGCTTCCCGGATGTGCCATGAGTAGTCTACCTTGGACCATGGGTTCGTGATCAGTAGCTATGTGATGTTCTCCTCCCCTCTATTTTCTTCATGGTTTAGACCTCGTGAGATGCCCTACATGATCGAGGCACATATGTAATTCTTTCTGCTTTTGCTATGCTGAGTTTGATGGGATCTGAAGGATTATGAGATTATGTTCAGATTGTGATAGAGTAATAGGATTGGTTCTGATCTTTTGTATTTTTGTTCCTAAGTAATTATTGCATGTTCTCCGTTATTATTTATTGCTTTGGCCAAGTGGTAGGTAGTGACTCCAAGAGGGAACGTTATGCTTGATTGTGGGTATATGCCCCCTGATGACTCGTTTGAGTGACAGAAACATGAGTCTAGGGGATGTGATGTGGCCACAAGGGGGAAAACAACGGTACTTGTAACCGCGGTTACAAGGATTGTTTACTTTACGCAAAGTTCTTTTAATGCAGTTGTCTGTTGCTTTGGGTTTACACTTTGGGTGGGGCTCGCAACTTAATACCAGCGAGATGTTCTGGATAGATATCTAAAGGTGGATGATTAGTAGTAGATGCAGTTGGATTTCGGTCTACTTATTTTGGCGTAGTGCCCATGCTTTTGAGCCTCTTCCTTTCTTTTGTACAATAGTTAGCATTGCGGCGCGTTTATAATCATGTCAATTTCCCTTCTGTAATTTGTTTACCTCGCATAGCAGACTTATCGTCTTTTGGGAGAGATACATCACTAGTGAACATCACGGGACCCCGGTCCATATCCTCATCACTGTTTACACGCTCATTTATTTTCTTGCTTTTACTTTCATTTGCTATCATTATCATTATCATGTTTCTTTGATCCTTTGTAAACAACAAGACCAGAGAGATTGACAACCTCTCTGAACTTCGTTGCGAGCAAAGTTAATTGTGTTGTGTGCAGGTCCGCGTCAGGTGCGCCGCTGACACCTATTTATCATCGTCGGAGTCCTACTGGTCGATACTCAACCTCGGTATCTTCACCGAGGGAAACTTGCTGCTACGCTGCATCTTACCTTCCACTTGGGGTAACCAACGAAGGGCGAGAAGAAATACTCTCTCGCGTATCAAGAAAATGTCTGGCGCCGTTGCCGGGGACTCCGAGTGATAAGATAGGGGAGTTGCCCACTACCTTTTACCTTTACTTTTTAGTCTTGTTAGTTTACCTTTCTGTTTTTATCTTTGTGTCTTATATCAAAAATTACAAAAAAATCTGCCACACCTGCTGCTACTATGGGTTCCACTTAAAACACAAAGTTGTGTGACTTCACTAGTCACAACAACAAAGACTTTATCTGCACTCCTATTGACACACCTGCCACTTCAGCTACCTCTTATGAAATTAAACCTGCTTTGCTAAACCTTGTTATGAGAGATCAATTCTTGGGTGCTAGAGATTATGCTGCTTTACACTTGAATAATTTTGTTGAACTATGTGATATGCAAAAGTATAAAGAAGTAGAAGGTGATATTGTTAAGCTCAAGCTTTTTCCTTTCTCTTTGAGGGACGAACTTAAAATCTGGTTTCAATCTTTGCCTAGGAATAGCATAGATTCTTGGGATAAGTGCAAAGATGCTTTTATTGGGAAGTACTACCCACCTACTAAAATTATCCAATTGAGGAGTAAAATTATGAATTTTAGGCAATTGGATAATGAACACGTTGCCCAATCTTGGGAACATATGAAATCTCTTGCTAATAAATGCCCTACACATGGTTTGACTACCTGGATGGTTATCCAGACTTTTTATGCAGGCTTGAACTTTACCTCGCGGAACGTGTTAGATTCGGCCGCGGGAGGAACCTTTATGTCAACTACACTTGATGTTGCCACAAAACTTCTCGATGACATGATGACCAATTATTCCCAATGGCACACTGAACGCGCTCCAACAGGTAGGAAGGTAAATTCTATCGAGGAAATTACCTCTCTCAATGATAAAGTTGATTTAATTATGTCTCTACTTTCCAAGCAACCCTCTATTGATCCTCATGATGTTCCTTTAAATTCTTTGGTTGCTCAGGAACAAGTAGATGTGAATTTCATTGCTAGAAAGACCTTTAATAATAATGCTTATAGGGGCAACTTTGCTAGTAATCCTAGACCGTTTCCATCCACTTATGGGAACAACAACACCTACCCTTGCAACAAGAACCCCACTTCTGAACTAGAAAATATGCTTAGAGATTTTATCACTACCCAAATAGCGTTCAACAATAATGTGGAAGAAAAGCTAGATAAATTAGATAATCTTTGTTTGAAGGTAGACAACTTAGCCCTTGATGTTGAGATGTCAAAAATTAGAACCTCTCCCCTTGAGGAGAGTAAGGCCACTCCTATTAATGCTATCCAGTTACAAATTAATGAAAATATTAGGATGATGGCTAATCTTAAAGAAAGATGGGCTAGAGAAAAGAGGAAGATGATAGAATTAAGAGCCTTCCTACATACCACACTATTGCCACTATCCAAATTGTTGAGGACACTGAAACTATTAGCACCCCACTCCTGATCCCATTGGACCTATTAATGGTGATGCTAATACCTCAACCGTAGAAGAAAAAACTCCTATGAACATAGAGGGTTTCAAACAAGTGAGCTTAGATGACACTACTACCACCTTTGTTAGTAATGATATTGATTTTGATAGTTGCACCCTCTCAGAAGTTATCAGCTTATTACACAAAATGTCTAGAGATCCCCACACTAGCACACTTAATCTTTCCTTCACGGAGCATATAACAAGTTCCCTTATCAAAGCTAGGGAGGATAATCTTAGGATAGAAGCCTACATACCTCGGAAGCTAGATTATGGTTGGGACCCCATGATAAAAATTAAATTAAATAACTTCTCTAGCTATGCTTTATGTGACGTTGGAGCTAGTACCTCCGTCATGCCCAAAAGAATTATGATATGTTTGAATTGGAACCTTTTGATTCATTTTCTTTTGGTGTTCTCCTTGTCGACTCTTCCGTAAATAAACCTTTGGGGAAGATCGACGATGTTCTTATCATTTTCAATGCCAACTATGTTCCCGTAGATTTTATTATTATGGATATAGAGTGTGAACCTTTATGTCCAATTATTTTGGGACGTCCTTTTCTCCGCACCGTTGGTGCTATCATTGACATGCAAGAGGGGAATATAAAATTCCAATTCCCTCTCAAAAAGGGGATGGAACACTTCCCTAGAAAGAAAGTCAAGTTACCTTTTGAGTCCGTTACACAGTCAAGCTACTATCTTTCTCTCGATAAAACTTGATTCTTCTTTTGCCTTATGCCTAGCTTAAAGGCGTAAAAGAAAGCGCTTGTTGGGAGGCAACCCAAGATGTTTTTACTTCTGTTCTTAGAGGTCTTGATGATTTTTACTACTGTAGCAACATCATTGTATCTTTATTTTCAAGCTTTGTGCCAAGTTATAGCCTCATATGACAAGGGAAGTAAAAGTTGTGACATGCTGTCCAGAAAACAGATTATGTCCTCGTGACGGCAAAAATCAGAATAAATCACCAGTTCATATTTTTTAGCTGAATTTTTTACACAACACGCTCTATACAATCACGGAACTTTCTTATGTTCTGAGTTTTTTATTTGAGTTACAGAAGTGCCCCTAAAAAATTCTTTACTACCTGTTGTTCTATTTTTCACAGATTCTGCCACGTTTTGTCTCTCCTAACTTTTGCAAACCTTAAGCTTGATTTTTATTTATAAAAACCTTTTGGCAATCTTGAGAAACAGTATCTATTCAAGAATATATTTATATCCAGTGGGGAAAATATATTTATTAAGGGTACTAACCTCTCTAATGAGCTTATGATGAGTTGTGTATGAAGGGAGTTTTCAAGTGCGCGATGGAAGATGATGAAACAAGATTCGGGAGTGTCAAGCGCTCAAGCTTGGGGATGTGAGAACCCTCTGTTAGGTATGTGCTAGGGTTTAGCATCAACTTGCATCATGTTAAAAAAATTCAAAAGAAATGGAAATGGGAGAAGAAACCCCCCCCCCCAGATGAATTTAATTCAAATGGCCAGAATAAAAGTTGCTCCAAAAATTCCTTTTGCATTTTTTAAAAGTCTCATAAATGAGTGTGATCACATATCAAGTGATGTGGGACCACCCCATGCTCATGGATTTTTCAAATATTCAAACACGAGCATGGATTTAAATTTAAACCCCTATTTGAATTAAAGTTCAAATTATTTGAATTTTAAAAATGCCCAAACTTTATAAGTGGCTAGCTATATGCATTACAAGTCCACATAAAAATTTGGGGCATTTTATAAAATGGGTAGCTAATTTTTGTAGCAAAGCCAAAAAAAATAACAGAAATAAAAATAAACAGAAAAAGGAAAAGGATTACCTGTGAAGAGGCCCAACTTATCGCCCCGCGGCCCAGCAAGCCAGGCCCAGGCCAACTCCCCCTTTTCGTCTTCCCGCCGCGTCGACAAGCACCTCGGTGGAGGCCATGCCGACGCCGGCGAGCACCAGCCTGCCTGCCTGGCGCCCTCCCAGGCCTTCTAAGCGCGCCTGGAGACGCCCTGGAACCCGCCACGTTCATTCCCCCTCCTCCCATTGCCTATCCTCCCCTCTCCAGCTCTCCCGCGAAGAAATCCGAGAGCACAGCAGGCCAAGGCGATGGCGACTTGCAGCCCGAGCCCGAGTTAGCCGCCAAGAACTTGTCCATCGTCCTCGTCGTCCTCGACTTCGTCTCCGTGCAAGAAATCGCGCTTCAATTCGACCCCAAGACGACGAACGCCTCCTCGAATCGCCGCCGGTCACCGAAGGTCGCCGCCTTCGATTCGCCGCCTGCTTCCCCGACCCCGTTAGCCATCCCGTCGAGTTCGTGGTGAGCTTCTGAGCGTTTCCCCTCAAGTTTTGGCGCCCCACCCTTCTTCTAGCCCGATTCGCCATAGGAGCCGAAGCACCTCGCCGCCACGGTCGTCGTCGGCGAGCCCCCACTACGCAAATGACCTCGCGACCTTGTCTATCGCATGCGCCGTGCACTGCTGCTTCAAACCAACCCAACCCCCCTCCTTTTAGCGCCTCGTAGCAGAATCCACCTCGTAGTCGTGGCTCCGCCGCCGCAAAGCTTGACTCCAGTGAGCCTACAAAGCACCCCCAGCCCTTGTTCTTTGTCCAGATCGATGCGCGACGACGAGAGCTCCCTCCTGGTGGTCTTGGCGCTTCAAAAGGACCACGGGAACGTCGTCCCCGTGCAGCTCCGTCGTTCCGGAGGTCGCCGGAGACACGTCGCCGGTGTGGTGACGTGTCCGGCGAGGTTAAGCCCTTGGCCCCACCCCACAGAGACACTGCCATGTGGGCCCAGCCCCTGACTAATCGCTGGATTAGTTTAAATCTAATTAAAACGGTTTAATTAAAACACTAAGTCACTTACAGGTGGGACCCACTAGTCAGAGGCCCCCTGACGGCAGCATGACCTCATGCTTGCGCAATAACTGGTTTTCCAATATAAAAATTAATCAAGAAATTCTAGAAAATGATTTAAACTTCGGAAATTCATAACTAATTCATTTTAACTCCAAATTAAACATATAATATATGTAAAATTATCAGAAAAATGCAAGAATTCTGAATATGCACCTTGATTTCTTGTTTTACCATTTTAAATGGGGAAACAGAAGTAAACATGCATATGAACCCTTTTAAATTCATATATGGAGTTTGAATTTGCAACTCAAATGCAATACACTCCATTTAAATGGAATTGGCAACACATCAGCACCCCGTACACCATGTTATAACACTTTATCATGTGATTGTGCATTGTCTTTATATTGATCACTGATACGTCCAAAACGTATATATAATTTCTGCTTGCTCCATGCCACTTTTGTGTGATATTGCTATGATATTGATGAACTTCCATACGCTTTTGATCATCTTTGGACTAACCTATTAACTCAGTGCACCCCAGTGCTAGTTCCTGTTTTCTGCTGTTTTTCTATTTCAGGTTTCCCCCATATTAAAAGTGCTCCAAAAATTCGGGAAAATCCAATAAAAATCAGCGTAGAAGAATCTTCAGGAATCACCGAGGGGGGCAGAGGGGACCCACCAGGGCCCCAGGCGCCCTCCCGGCGCGCCCTAGGGTGGGGTCGCGCCAGGGGGGTGCCTGGACCCCTGGTGGCCCCCCTGGCTTCCCCCTTCGCCTATTTAATCCTCGTGATGAGAAACCCCTGTGAAGGGGACCCTTTTCGCGATCTCTCCTATGTTCCGCCGCCGCCGCGCTTCCAAGATCGGGAGCACCAGAAGACCTCTTCCCGGCACCCTGACGGGGGAAGGAGCCACCTCCGGGAGCTTCTCCACCACCATGGATGCATCCCGGATGAACTGTGAGTAGTCCACCTTGGACCATGGGTCTATGATCAGTAGCTATGTGATGTTCTCCTCCCCTCTTTGTTCTTCATGGATTAGACCTCGTGAGCTTCCCTACATGATCGAGGCACATATGTAATATTTCTGTTGTTACTATGCTGAGTTTGCTGGGATCCGATGGATTATGAGATTATGTTCAGATTGTGTTTGAGTAATATATTTGATTCTCCTCTTTTATATTTATGTTCTAAAGTAATTATTGCATGTTCTCCGTTGTTGTTTATTGCTTTGGCCAAGTAGTAGGTAGTGACTCCAAGAGGGAGCGTTATGCATGATTGTGGGTTCATGCCCCCCGATGACTAGCTTGAGTGACAGAAACATGAGTCTAGGGGATGTGATGTTGCCACAAGGGGGAAAACAACGGTGCTTGTACTTGCGGGTAAAAGGATTGTTTACTTTGCGCAAAGTTCTTTAATGCAGTTGTCCGTTGCTTTGAGTTTAAACTTTGGGTGGGATTCGCAACTTAATACCAGCGAGATGTTCTGGATAGATATCTCAAGGTGGATGATTAGTAGGTAGATGCAGATGGATTTCGGTCTAATTTTCTTGGCGTACCGCCCGTGCTTTTGAGCCTCTTCCTTTATTTATAGCATAATTAGCGTTGGTTTGCGCGCATAATCCTGGAAATTGCCTATCTGTAATTTGTTTACCTCACATGGCTATTTTATCGTCTTTTGGGAGAGAGACATCACTAGTGAACATCATGGGACCCCGGTCCATATTTCAAATATTGTTTACACCCACTATCAATTTACTGCTTTATTTACTTTTCTGTTGCTATCACTATCAATATTATCCCGTGCGTTTTATCCTTTATAACCAACAAGGCCGGAGGAATTGACGACTCCTCTGTACTCGTTGGGAAGCAAAGTTATTTGCTGTGTGTGCAGGTCCAGGTGAAGTAAGCAACCTTGAGTTGTGAACGGCGCCATTGTTCACTTCACCACCTTCTTGTATATGTTGGAGTCATATTGGTTCGACATTCAACCTTAGCATCTTCGCTAAGGGAAACTTGTTGTTGTCTACATCTCAACCTTCCACTTTGGGTAACCAACGAGGGGGCGTTAATTCGTACCATCAATCACTTTGTTTGCATTGTTTACTATCGAATAGAGGTGGAGCCGGAACCCGAGATCACCCCCTCCGTTGAAGATACCGTGACTGAACCTCGGCAGCAAGGCAAGCAAACCCCCATTGATCATGTCGATAAAATCCCACTTCCCTCTCAGTCTCGCTTATGCATTGTTTAGGATGATTACCATGATAACGTTTCTACCGCATAGATGAACCCATTCCTTTGCATGACCTATCATTTGCCACAGTAGTAAGCAAACCACAATCCTAGCACATGTAGGAGTTGATTGATATCATGTGGCCCCTGCAACTGTTACTGTTTACTGCATGCTTCGAGTGATACAATGTTGATACTGTTATGTGAGTTGGGATGGTAGCAGTCATTTTGATGATGGTGGAATTGTGTTGGTGAATCTACCCTAATACAAGGTGAACGATGAGGGGCTGTGTAGGAGTACACAGTGGGTTGTCTGAGTTCTTGTGTGGTGATCCAAGATAAAGAGTACAACCACACATTGGGCTCACTGACCCCTCTCAACCTACTAACTCATCCCTTTCGATGTCCGGATGTCGCAGTAGTTTGGAGTTCTGGTAGGTTTGTGGCCTGGCTTCTAAGTGAGAGAACGGCTCAACCGAGACCGGCTTATGCACCACGCACACATCATCTGGGTCCACTTCGGTAAACCGGCCGAGTTCACGATAGTGGTAGCCAACCCAGGTAGGCGGCTTTCTTGGACTAGATCGTCTATGAGGTAAAAGTTGTGGTGAGCATCCTCGCCGACACCCCTTGAATGGTGTCGAGGCCAAGGAGGTAACTGATGGTCATGTGTGTGTAGCGGTACACCCCTGCAGGGTTAACAAAACTATTCGAATAGCCGCGTCCGCGGTTATGGACTGCTTGGAAAGCTTAGCTTGATTATTAGACAACTTGAACCGGATACTTATAAAACTTGCCAAGATAAGCGTGAGTGCTATGACGTGCTTTATCGTGGGGAGTCGAGGAAGGCACCATAGTGGTGTAATTGGTTGGAGACATGTAGTGGACTCATGTACGCTTCTTACCTCAAGTCTGGTACTCGTAGTTCAGGACTAGCCAAGTCAAAGCTGGCACTTCTGCTTATGAACCCCACCGCCCTTTACCTTGATATACGTGCATGAGTAGTATAGCTCCTACGTAAGTCTTGCTGAGTACGACTTTGTACTCACGTTTGCTTATTCTATGTTTTAGATGAACCTTGACGAGGGGGTGACCCCACGACTCCTACGGATAAGCCTACCTGGTGTCCATGAAGGCAGAAGGCCCATGAAGACACAGCCTCGGCCCGCTAGTTGGCACCAACGTAGGAGTCCACGACTCACAAGGAAGGTGCAAAGACCTGCCGTACGGAGCAAGCTAGGGTTAGGAAAGCTTACCTATAAACGTAGATGAACTCCTCGAGACCTAGCCCGGTATATAAGGGCTGGGAGGGGCGACACCAAAGACAGCTAATATCACCTGTAACCCTAGCCTTGAGCGCTCCAGCCTTGGCCCCCACTGTAATCGCATCTCCCCCATCAATAATATCGAGCAGGAGCGAGCCTTCGTGTTTGCCGACGAGCTATCGTCCAACCTGTGCCTCTCATGACTAACCCAGGGTCCCTGACCATGGGATTTGCCGGGGTTGATCCCCGTCAATTGGCGCCGTCTGTGGGAACCGCACAGGTTGGGAACACGATCTCGGCGGCCTCATCATCATCATCAGCACTCATCGACTTGACGGCTCCAGCAAGATCCAACCTGTTCGAGTCCCTCGGATTCACGGCCCACCTCCCGGCCCTCAAGCCAATCTTCACCAATCTACACTCCAGCGTCAATCTGATCTTCGGAGCGTATCAGATCTACATCAACCATTGGGGTACCCTTCGCCTCATCGACGGCACCCGTGCGCCCACGGCAACACCTGCAGCAATGACCGTAGAAAACGCCGCCCGCACGGCCAACCTATCTGGCGGTTGTAGCTACCCACCCAACTCACGGCTCCACATCACTCACGACCGCTCGAGTGAAGCCCCAGCATGGAGAAGCACGATCGCACGTATTAGCAAGGAGACGGCAAGGACACCATCGCAGATGTTCATGGCAGAAGTTGGCGCATCAGCGTCAGGTAACAACGGGCGAACCGACGACCCGGGCACCCGTCAAGACACCCCAACCACCAATAGGGCGGCAGGTCCCGGCAACACCAGTCAGATGGTCGTACAGCTAGGAGAACCGGGGACCATACCAAAGAAAGTCCCGGTGGAACAAGGTCCCAGCAATCAAAAAAGCAGTCAGCCGCTAAGCAGCAAACAGCAAGCACCCGGCCTAGGCAGCCAGCCATCACGCAGCAGGCAGCAAACCCGGTTGCAGCGCCGGGCGAACCACCCAAAGAAAAAATATACCTGTCCAAGGAATCGATGGCAATGGTAAGGGAAGCAGTCGCCTGCGGCAGGTTACTACCATCAGATGCCTCAAGAGACGAGCTAAGGGCATACAACAAGTTAGCGGGTGAGTCAACCCAGCAGACGAGACAGTGGCGCCTAGCCATGGAGAAGCAAGCAAAAGCGGAACCCGAAAGGAAAAGCAGTCGCAGACAATCTCCCAGAAGTGACTCGCCAGGCCACGACTCCCCCACCCGCAACAGATCGAAACTCAACAACCTGCGGAAGACAGAAAGGGCGAGAGTAGTGCGGAAACTGGAAGATGACTTCAGATCAGAGGAGGAGGACGACGAAGAAGAGCCCCTCACTCCGGCAGAAGCACTCATAAGCACCCAGGACTACCTTTCCCGCACCCAGAAAAGAAGAAAGGGCAAGACAGATCGCTACACTTCCATAGCTTTGCAGATAATGAAGGACGCTATCGATGCCTCGGTACCTAAGAAATCCAGCGCAAAACGGCAGACTCGCGAGCGGACACCGGACAGGGACCCCAGTTCACCAGACGACGACGACGACGACGACGATAGTAATGACGACAGGCGCAGGCACCCCGACAGGTACAATAAACACGACAGCGACGACAACAACAGGCGCCACAGCACTCGGCGAGATGCGCGAGACGACATCACGGAGAACAGAGTCAACCGCAGCAGACGAAGACATGCAGCACGAGGAGTACTCGGATGAAGAGGCTTCCGACGAGGAAATCGAGCCATGTGGTGCACTCTGCTTCACACGTGCCATACGTGAGACGCGTATCCCAAACGGGTTCAAACTGAACTCCATGACACTAAAATACAACGGACTCGAGGAGCCGGAGGCATGGCTCGACGACTACCTAACAGCAGTCAAGTTTCAAAGAGGAACCAACGTCACGGCAATGCAGTACGTACAACTCATGCTCGAGAGCTCCGCTCGACATTGGCTGAAAAATCTTCGGCGCGGATCCATCAGCTCCTGGAGCCAGTTCCGAGGAGCCTTCATAGAAAACTTCAAATCCACATACAAGCGACCAGCCTCACTCGAGGAGCTGCGGGCATGCAAACAAGGAACGAGGGAGGCCCTGCGATCATACATCCAGCGATGGACGATACTCAAGAACTCAGCGGAAGACATCTCGGACGAAAGTGCGATTGACGCATTCAGGCAAGGTCTTCAGCGTGTTGAATTCAAGGAGCATCTCGGACAGATGAAAGTCCGAACACTCGCACGGCTGTTAGAACTAGCCAACAGCTGGGCGGACGGAGAAGCCTCCGTTCGTAATGAAACAAAAAACCACACTGCACGATCAGAGTACGACTACGACTACAACGGAGATAGAGGAGACGACAGAAGAAGGAAGCGACCCAGACGGAACTTCTACAACGACAGAGGACCAGACATGGTTGCCGCCGGTTTCTCGGACGATCGGAACGGCAGGCACCGTGATGAGAACATACCACAGCGACGAGACAACCCAGAAGACGAGCCCCAGGCTCAGAGACGAGAATGGAGGACAAGGCAGCCACGCAACGGCACTCGCGCATTCCGCTCCGCCAAAGAACAACTCAACGGACCGTGCTCTATACACGGATTTAGAAACGAGCGAGGAGAGCTCAGATCATCTCACACCCTCGGGAATTGCAGAAGCTTCAACGAGTTGGCCGAGGAGAAAAGCCGCTCCGCGGCCGCAACAGCACGACCACTCGCAAGCATAGCAGTTGGGCCAGTCGCCCACGATGCGCCACTAGCCCCCCCTCTGCCAACAAGACAGGTGGCCGCCATCCAGGAACGGCAAAGGACTCCAGAAGAAGAAAACCAGTACCCAGAAGCCCACGGGAGGATCTACATGATACAAGAAGGCATACCTTCCAACAGGCAGCAGAAACAAGTCACCAGACAAGTCTTCCTGGCAACCTCCGCACACCCGGCCGTCCCAGAGTACCTGCGCGGGTCGGAGACAGAAATCTCCTTCTCCCGGGATGACCACCCGCCAGTCGTTTCTCAACCAGGGCACGCCGTGCTAGTACTCGAGGCCAGAATCAGAAATTACGACACGTCGCGAGTATTCATGGACGGCGGCAGCGGGATCAACATCATCTTCACCCGAACACTCGACGACATGCTCATCCACAACAACGCACTCAAGTCCTCAGGCACAACCTTCCACGGGGTCGTACCAGGAAAAGCAGTCTACCCCCTCGGAAGGATAAGCCTGGAGGTAGTCTTTGGGAATGCGACAAACTTCCGCAAGGAAACGCTTGACTTTGAAGTGGTCGACTGGAAGTCGCAATACCACGCAATCCTCGGGCGACCAGCTTTCGCTCGCTTCATGGCCGTACCCCACTACGCCTACCTCAAGCTGAAGATGCCAGGCCCACACGGGGTCATCACAATCAGCGGAAGTTTCGTCAGATCCGATCGCTGCGACAAAGAATTCCACAAGATAGCAGAAGCATTCGTAGCCCACCAAGGCAGCAGGACCATGGGACCCGCAGAAGAAGTGCTCCCATAGAAGGAAAGGAACAGCGCCCGAAGAAACCCAGCACTGGGAGACAAAGCTACCAGGCCCTTAAGCCCACTACATCATCGCTCTAAGAAAAAGGGACCCGTCCTCAACAGAGCCCTCCTACTCTTTGTAAGAGACAGCAGGAAAGATATTACATAGATATTTTTCCCCAAAATTTCTTGGCACTCGGGGGCTCGCCGAAGCAGCCACCCCCTGAGGCGTCCTCCGCAATCGCGGCGCATTAACCTGGCACTCGGGGGCTCGCCGAAGCAGCCGCCCCCCGAGGCTTCCTCCGCAATCGCGGCACATTAACCCGGCACTCGGGGGCTCGCCGAAGCAGCCACCCCCCGAGGCGTCCTCCGCAATCGCGGCACATTAACCCGGCACTCCGGGGCTCGCCGAAGCAGCCACCCCCCGAGGCGTCCTCCGCAATCGCGGCACATTAACCTGGCACTCGGGGGCTCGCCGAAGCAGCCACCCCCCGAGGCGCCCTCCGCAATCGCGGCACATTAACTTGGCACTCGGGGGCTCGCCGAAGCAGCCATCCTCCGAGGTGTCCTCCGCAAACGCGGCACATTAACTTAGCACTCGGGGGCTCGCCGAAGCAGCCACCCCCCCGAGGCGCCCTCCGCAATCGCGGCACATTAACTTGGCACTCGGGGGCTCGCCGAAGCAGCCACCCCCCGAGGCGTCCTCCGCAATCGCGGCACATTAACTTGGCACTCGGGGGCTCGCCGAAGCAGCCACCCTCAGAGGCGTCCTCCGCAACCGCGGCACATTAACTTGGCACTCGGGGTCTCGCCGAAGCAGCCACCCTCCGAGGCGTCCTCCGCAACCGCGGCACATTAACTTGGCACTCGGGGGCTCGCCGAAGCAGCCACCCCCCGAGGCGCCCCCGCAACTACAAACGCAGACGACCCCCCAAGACAGCATAGAATATATACAACCAAGAAGAAGCATATACAACGAAGGGAAACACCTAATCTTTAGGCTCCAACTTCGCCTTAATAAGTGCACCCAGATGGCGGTCGTTCTCTTCGCAAACTCGCCTCACAACCTGGTGCGCATGCCTATCTACAGCCACGTAGTGCTCATTCATCGGATGATCCCTACCGCCTGGAGGACCCACCACCACCTGAGCAAAATCCACCCCCGGCCAATGACTATGGACCAAGCCCAAAGTAGCTCGGGCTCCAGCACGAATCTGATGATCCATCAGCCGACGTAACTCGGCAGGCTGAGAAAATATGTGACAGAGCTTCTCAAGGGATGAAGGAACCACCTCCAATGGATAGAACTCAGCATGGATACCACCCAATACCCGCTGGAAGTATTTGAGAGCATCCGGTACCCGCTCAACTCGGAGACGAAGCAAAGCAAACGCTCGAGCATGAGCCCCATCTGCCCAAAAGGGATTGCTCGCCTGCACACTAGGATCATCAAGCCGTGACATCTCCGACTGATCGGCCCTCTCTTCATCCCAAGTTCGCCCTGCCAGCACTTCGAAAGTCAAAAACTACGATCAAGACAGAGACGGCAAAAACCCACTAAGCGGAATCAAGCAGCCAAGCAGAGGCAAGACTCATCCCGCAGGAGGTCAGACAACTTCACCACCCACGAAGCAAGGCCCTCAACCATGGACTCGACACGCTCGCGCTGAGTACGCTGAACGGCCACGGATCCCTTCAGTCGGACAATCTCCCGCTCAGCGTCCTTCAGCCGCAAGCAAACGGACTCGTACGCACCCTCGCGAGCGTCATCCTTCAGCGAACTCCACGGACGAAGAACGCCCAGAGTGGCCTACCGCAGGATGAACAAAACAAATCAAAAAACAGCAAGAGGAACAGCCAAGCAGTCACTCAGATAAAAGTAGCAAAAGATCAACCATCACAACGGAGTCACGAATTACAGACAAAGTTTCAAAGCGGCGCAACACTACTGTGCCCCCCCTCACCTACGACAGGGGGACCCTGAGCATCTACAACTTGTTGCAGGCGACGAGCCAGCCTATCGGCTCGGTCGTCCTGCTCAACAGAATAGTCCGGGATGCTCTCAACCATGGAATCATCAAAGGAAACCCCATGCCCTATAAGGACAACAAGGGTCGTGGAAGAACCACTCACCACTCTCTCCGCCACCAGTTCCACCATATGTTTCCCCTCCGGGACGAACGCAGCAACCCGAGCACCCAGGCCATCAGGCACCCTCGTACCCTCCGTCATAAGGTGCTCGTGCGCAAGACCCACAAGATTGGAAGCCCGGGCGCATACGTCCTCGACCACTGCAACAGCATCTGCAACAGCATCGATAGCACCTTGGAGAATACCAGACCCCGACGCAGCAGCCTCCATCGGCTTCGCACCTACAGCAGCTGCACCAAGCAAAGAAACGTCATCACGGGAAGTCAGTAGAAACAGCAAATGGTTGAATGCCAAACTTACACACGAGC
The DNA here is from genome assembly GCA_950022295.1 of Bromus sterilis. Classification (NCBI taxonomy): domain Eukaryota; kingdom Viridiplantae; phylum Streptophyta; class Magnoliopsida; order Poales; family Poaceae; genus Bromus; species Bromus sterilis. The sequence goes on from OX465596.1 coordinate 18,141,918, forward strand.
GAACCCGCCAAGGCGCGAAGACGTTTTCCCTCGACTGCCTCCACCCGCACACGCGCGTCCTCAGCCTGGCGAAGGCGAACCAGCTCCTCATGTTGACCATGCAACTTCGCCTCCTTGGAAGCCAAGGCAGCCTTGAGAACGGAAACCGTCTTTTCCGCCTTTTCGGCTTGTTTCTCGGCAGCCTGGCGATGACCTGGAAGGCAAGACAGTACTCAGAACAAAAGACGAAGCGCCCAAAAGCCCAGCAGCGCAAAAATAAAACTCACCATCCATAGCAGATAAGGCATCCTGGGCAAAATCATGGGCCCGTTGCCAACGCTCTGCATCAAGAATCAAACGCTCACAGTGCTGGAAAACAAGCTGCAAGAACCAGGCAATCAGGTGTTAATTAAAGACAAGACTACAAGCAACTGCAAACAGTTACTTCTAGCCTCGGGGGCTACTCCCATCGGGAGCACTGCCGTGCCCCCGATGATAAATCAACACAGACACGAATCATCTTACCAGCTTGGAGACACGGTCGAAAGCGCGGGCCTTGTCTTCAATCGCCAGATCAAGATGGCCAAAGTACGGAGGAACAAGTTCAGTCGGCCTGGGCCCAGGAGCAACAGCACCTGGCGCCTCGGTAGAAGGCACACCAGGAACTACACCCGTAGTCGAAACGACAGGAGTCGCCGTCGGCCCAGATTGGCCAGCGGCAGCCGAGAGGTCCTCGAGATGCTTGGTTGCCGCCCCAGCACTCATCAACTTCAGATCAGTAGAAGCTGGGCTGGTGCACGAAGCAGCCGGAGCAGGCGCATCACTACAAAATAGACATTGTCAGACGCAAGAACAAGGAAAAAGGAACGGGCACAAATACAGCAGACTCTTACCCGACACGCGCAGCACGAGGACGCCCCAGCCTCCCAAGCCTGACCCTCTTGGGAGGAGGGACCGGAGCAGCAGCCGAAGGGGACGCCCAGCAAAAGGAGCAGCAGGAGGGACATCATCACCTAACGCAGCATGATCTTCAGCATCCAAAGGGCGCGATCGCTTCACACAAAAGGGACTCGAGTCCTCACTATCTCCAGTCTTCACTAGCACAATCTCAGCATCAACAGTCGGCGCAGCATTATCAGCTGCGGAAGCATCAGGCTCTTCAAGAATGTCGGCGTCCTCCGGCTGCGGAGGATTACAAGGCACCGGAGCATGGCCCTACAAGGCGAGCAATGTCATCAACAAAACAAAAGTAGGTACTCGTCCAGACAAACGAATGAACACGGGCACCAACCAGCGGCGGAGAATGATCAGAAGCATATGGAAGGACAAGGCGCATCTCGGAAATACTCGAGCACTTGGTCACATGCTGGATACGAGCCAGCAAGGCATCAGGTTCTAGCTCTTCAGGCGAGCATCTCGTCGAGTCACCGAGTCCCTCGTACTGCCACATAGGGCGAGATTGATGCTGCAACGGTTGAAATCGCCTCCCCACAAAAACAGAGATAAGTTGGCCACCAGTCAAGTTATCCTTCAACACAGAAATCCTCTCCAAAAACGGAGTCAGCTCGGACGATTCCACCTCGGTCAAAGAATGAGACCACGAAGGCTGTCTGACCACCCGCGTGCCCGGATTGAAAGAAGCAAGACCAAATTGCTGACCAACAACAAAGCGATCCTTCAGATAAAACCAGCCTCTTCGCCAGCCACTAACGGAATCGATCTTCTCCAAGTCAAAATATGAATGTTTATCCCCAATGGAGAAACCCACTCGACCCACGGCGTACTCAGAGTTCTTCCTTTTTACATTAAAAAGGCGCCTCCAAAGTCCCCAATGGGGGTAAATCCCCAGGAAGGCCTCGCAAAGAGTGATGAAACACGCAATGTGCAAAATCCCATTGGGAGTCAGGTCATGCAATTGGAGCCGATAGGAATACAGCAAACCCCGAACGAAAGGATGCAGCGGAAGAGTAAACCCACGGTGGAAGAAAGCCTGAAAGCATACCCGCTCATCCGCCGCCGGCGCTGGAATCGACTCATCACCAGGAAGACGGACATCGCCCGCCACCACCATGCCATCAGCAACCAGCGCATCCAGATCTCCAGCCCCGAACGTGGACCGCTCCCACTTGCCGGACATCTTGGCCGACTCGACAGCAGCACGGGGGCGCTTGGACATAGATCTCACGGCAGCACGCAGAAGAGAAAAGACGAAGGCTCAGGAACACGAAGGAAGCAGAGAAAGAGGAGGAAGGCAATGGCTGGGTAAAACATACAATTTACCCAGCCACATGGTATTTAACTCAAAGAGCCTAGCAGGAAGGGCCACCGTGCAACCTTTTTGCCCAGTAAAACGTGGCACGACCCCATACAGAGGCGAAAATTATGGAAAATCCAACCGGCGCAATAACAACACCGCCCACTATGCTCGCAAAAAGAGGACCATGATCGCGCGACGCGAAAATTTCGGCGGGACAGCACCAATTCATTTCCCATGACAGACCGCAGCGGTCAAAATATTGCAGAAGACCACGCCAACGTCATATCACAGCAAGGTGTACTGAGTACGCCATCAAGGCCCTGAGATTCCATCTTTCAGATCTTTTTCCCGATGAAGAAAAAACATCTTACTCCCATCGGGAGAGTACATCATAAGAGTCCCGGGTGCTCCCTCACCTAAAGGTCAGCCATGTGCTCGAGTGACCACTCGCACTTATGAGAGTCTCGGGTGCTCCCTCAACCCGACGAAAGACAAACATGCATTCGCCAAGACCATACGGCGCTAAGAGTCTCAGGTGCTCCCTCACCTCAAGAGCCGAAACGGCATTCGAGTGATTACTCGCAAAAAACCCCCCGACTGAGCACTCGAAACAAAGCTCCTCGGGTGAATGAGTGAACAGCTCGCTTGATGTTTTGTTCCAAGCGGGTGCAATGCTATAAGGCTCCGCGCCTCAACAAACCATATTCTTGAACACGATACACTGTGCCCAGATGCCACGCAAGATTAGCGTGTAGGTAAGACCCCGCTGCAAAGTACGGCCGTGCTGGGACTTGCCGAAGAGCGGTTTCACTCCCAACCTTTCCCATGCGCTGCGCATGATAGAAAAGTCGGGCGAACGCGCTTTAGGCTATGCACATTACTGGCGGCAAATGAACACCGTAAGACCTGAAGCGGCCGGACTTTTTCTCGACACCAGTGTTCCAAGCTCACGTCGAGGGACGTGGGTTTGGTTGGGCTACTGTGGTATTTGTCCTAGTGCAATTCACCAAGGCTCGACCCGTCGACTCCTTGGGCCCTTCCAGCTTAGCATCCCTCGAAACAGGTTTTGTCATGGCCACCAGACTGCCAGCGACCCGCGGATGAACCGCACATACCAATAACCGACAAATGAATGTACTCGGGTCCCTGCGCGACTCTTCGAGTCCCCCAGGCACTCGAGGGCTACTGACGAGGGGGTGACCCCACGACTCCTACAGATAAACCTACCTGGTGTCCATGAAGGCAGAAGGCCCATGAAGACACAGCCTCGGCCCGCTAGTTGGCACCGACGTAGGAGTCCACGACTCACAAGGAAGGTGCGAAGACCTGCCATACGGAGCAAGCTAGGGTTAGGAAAGCTTACCTGTAAACGTAGATGAACTCCCCGAGACCTAGCCCGGTATATAAGGGCTGGGAGGGGTGATGCCAAAGACAGCTAATATCACCTGTAACCCTAGCCTTGAGCGCTCCAGCCTTGGCCCCCACTATAATCGCATCTCCCCCATCAATAATATCGAGCAGGAGCAAGCCTTCCTGTTTGCCGACGAGCTATCGTCCAACCTGTGCCTCTCATGACTAACCCAGGGTCCGTGACCATGGGATTTGTCGGGGTTGATCCCCGTCAAACCCACTGACCCCGATGGTGGCTTCTTCCTGGAGCTCGACGATTGATCAAGCTAGTGTAGTCCCAGTCAGCAGACTGGTTCCCTCATGGAGGGGCTTGTTTATAAATAAGGCTTCTCTAAGCCATTTGTTAAACTTGTCTATACTCAGACCTACTTTGCTTCCGCATGTTTGATGTAATGTTGGATCACGGTCTCGTGATCTCTGTGTGCACTCTGTAAGAGTTATCAATAAAGTTGTAAACTTTGTAGAGAATTGCAATGATACATGCTGTTCATACTAGATATGTGTGTTGCGTGTATGATTATAACATGCATGTCTTAATATGGGTTTTCGAGACCATAGTTGTGATCTGGCTGGCGGTCTTTTATACACCAAGTGGCCTTAGATGTGCGCAGCTTGGGGCATCGCGATGCGATTGCTCGTGACTCTGTCACGTGCACACTTTGTTGTATGATCGAGCCCGCCCTAGACCCCGACTAAGTGATCGGGCTGGAGTAAGTCTATGTAAGTGTTATAATACAATCGAGAGTATGGTTGAGGCGACTTGTCTATGAATATGGGAGTTCACCACCCATATCATTTAGACTTGTGTGTGGACGATGAGGACCCATCTCAGTTGATCATCCGGCCTGGATGGGATGCCCCTCACGTTCGATGCTTTTCGAGAGCGGTCTGTGCTTGGCCTTGTCTGCTTAGACAAGTGGGTACGGCTCTCTGATGGTGCGAGATCTCGCCCCCTCGTTGGTTACCCAAAGTGGAAGGTTGAGATATAGACAGCAGCAAGTTTCCCTTAGCAAAGATGCTAAGGTTGAGTGTCAACCAATAGGACTCCAACAGATACAAGAAGGTGGTGAAGTGAACAATGGCGCCGTTTACAACCAAGGTTGCTAACTTCACCTGGACCTTCACACACAGCAAATAACTTTTCTTCCCAACGAGTACAGAGGAGTTGTCAATTCCTCCGGCCTTGTTGTTTACAAAGGATAAAACGCACGGGATAATAATGATAGTGATAGCAACGGAAAAGTAAATAAAGCAGTAAATTGATAGCGGGTGTAAACAATATTGGAAATATGGACCGGGGACCTATGATGTTCACTAGTGATGTCTCTCTCCCAAAAGACGATAAAATAGCCATGCGAGGTAAACAAATTACAGCTGGGCAATTGACAGGATTATGTGCGCAAACCAATGCTAACTATGCTACAAAGAAAGGAAGAGGCTCAAAAGCATGGGCGGGACGCCAAGACAAGTAGACCGAAATCCATCTGCATCTACCTACTAATCATCCACCTTGAGATATCTATCCAGAACATATCGCTGGTATTAAGTTGTGAATCCCACCCAAAGTGTAAACTCAAAGCAACGGACAACTGCATTAAAGAACTTTGCGTAAAGTAATACATCCTTGCACCCGCAAGTACAAGCACCGTTTTTCCCCCTTGTGGCAACAGCACATCCCCTAGACTCATGTTTCTGTCACTCAAGGTAGTCATCAGGGGGCATGAACCCACAATCATGCATAACGCTCCCTCTTGGAGTCACTACCTACTACTTGGCCAAAGCAATAAACAGCAACAAAGAACATGCAAGAATTACTCTAGAACATAAATATAAAAGAGGAGAATCAAATATATTACTCAAACACAATCTGAACATAATCTCATAATCCATCGGATCCCAGCAAACTCAGTGTAGCAACATCAGAAATATTACATATGTGCCTCGATCATGTAGGGAAGCTCACGAGGTCTAATCCATGAAGAACAAAGAGGGGAGGAGAACATCACATAGCTACTGATCATAGACCCATGGTCCAAGGTGGATTACTCACGGTTCATCCGGGAAGCATCCATGGTGGTGGAGAAGCTCCTGGAGGTGGTTCCTCCCTCCGGCAGGGTGCCGGGAAGAGGTCTTCTGGTGCTCCCGATCTTGGAAGCGCGGCGGCGGAGGAAAAGAGGAGAGATCGCGAAAAAGGGTTCTCGTCACGGGGGTTTCACGTCACGAGGATAATATGGGCGAAGGGGGGCAGCCAGGGGGCCACCAGGGGTCCAGGCTGCCCCTGGCGCGGCCCCACCCTAGGGCGCGCCGGGGAGTTCATCTACGTGTACAGGTAAACTTTCCTAACCCTAGCTTGCTCCATACGGCAGGTCTTCGCACCTTCCTTGTGAGTCGAGGACCTCTACGTCGGTGCCATCTAGTGGGCCGAGGCCGTATCTTCATGGGCCTTCTGCCTTCATGGACACCAGGTAGGCTCATCCGTAGGAGTCGTTGGGTCACCCCCTCGTCAGTAGCCCCCGAGTGCCTGGGGGACTCGAAGAGTCGCGCAGGGACTCGATTACATTCATTTGTCGCTTATTGATATGCACGGTTCATCCGTGGGTCACTGGCAGTCTGGTGGCCATGACAAAACCTGTTTCGAGGGATGCTAAGCTGAAAGGGCCCAAGGAGTCGACGGATTGAGCCTTGGTGAATTGCACTAGGGCAAATACCACAGTAGCCCAATCAAACCCACATCCCTCGACGTGAGCTTGGAACACTGGTGTCGAGAAAAAGTCCGGACGCTTCAGGTCTTACGGTGTTCATTTGCCTCCAGTAATGTGTGTAGACTAAGGCGCGTCCGCCCGGCTTATCTATCATGCTCTGCGCATGGGAAAGGTTGGGAGTGAAATCGCTCTTCGGCAAGTCCCAGTCCGGCCGTACTTCGCAGCGGGGTCTTACCTACACGCTAATCTTGTGTGGCATCTGGACACAGTGTATCATGTTCCAGGAATTGTGTGTTTTTGAGGCACGGAGCCTTATAGCATTGCACCCGCTTGGAACAAAACATCAAGCGAGCTGTTCACTCATTCACCCGAGGAGCTTTGTTTCGAGTGCTCAGTCGGGGGGTTATTCGCGAGTAGTCACTCGAATACCGATTTTCGGCTCTTCAGGTGAGGGAGCACCTGAGACTCTTAGCGCCGTATGGTCTTGGCGAGTGCTTGTTTATCTTACGTCGGGTTGAGGGAGCACCCGAGACTCTCATTGGTGCGAGTGTTTCACTCGAGCACTTGTCTGACGTTTTAGGTGAGGGAGCACCCGAGGCTCTCATTGGTGCGAGTGTTTCACTCGAGCACTTGTCTGACGTTTTAGGTGAGGGAGCACCTGAGACTCGTATTGGTGTACGCTCCCGATGGGAGTAAGATGTTTTTCTTCCTTGGGGAAAAGATCTGAAAAGATGGAATCTCTGAGCCTTGATGGCGTACTGAGTGCGCCTTGCTGTTTGGGTTTCTTCGCCATTCTTCAGGGATAGTGATGCCTCTGTTTGATGGCTGTCAGTGATGTTCTGCCAGTGAACTGTCATATCTCGAGGACCGGTCATAATGATGACCGTTTGTGGCGTGCGGCAGGCGCGAGTTGAGTTTCACATGTCTGCGTTGGAAACGCGCGCGAATTAACGTGCCCTGCGTACAGTGCTTCCCGTGGGAAAGCATCTTTCGTCTTTGGAATTTGAGACGGCTGGGTCGTTTGGTCTTTGAATTAATTTCTGCTGTCGTCTTGGCTTCTCTGTGCTTCGAGGATTTTTGTTCTATAAATAGGCCTTTCTCTTCTACGCTTCTATCCAACTCGCTGCTTCACCTTTTTCTTCATCTCCCCTTCCGCTAATGGTTCCTAGGCGAGGCGTTGGCCGTGGCCGTGGCCGTGGTCGTCGTGGCCGTGGTGGCCGCACACCACGCTCATGTCGTGGAGGTCATCATGGTGCGGTGCCAGTGCCTTCCTCCTCCCCCTTGGAGGAGGGATTCTCGCGCTATGATTTTATTTTGCGCGTTCGTGGTCAAAGTGCCAATCGCATCCTTCTTCCCTCTGCTTTTTCTGCCATTGTCTCTGAACGTGGCTTGGATGGCCTGCTTCTGAACCTTCAGGGGAGCTGTCGATCTCCTTCTTATGTTGAGTTAGAGGTTGACAGCTCTCGCTTGATTTTTCTTGGATTTGGTTGGGGTTTATTTGCTCGGCGGTTGAATTTGCGAGATGGTGATATGCTTAGCTGTCGCTTTGAAGGTGAGAGCACTGTCATTGTCCGCGCATTCGATCCGAGTGGCAATAGCATGGATCCGCACGGGCAGGAGTCGAGCAGCGACAGGTCCATGAAGTCGAGGAGTCCTTCGCCTGCGTCTTCAACTGCTTCTTCCTCCAGGGACTCTCCTGATGGTGGTGGTGAGCCGTCTTCAACTGCTTCCTCCTCTGCTTCTGAAGAAGACCTCGATGTCAAGCCACCGGTTAAACGAGCGCGGCAGGCGACCTTGTAGAACTGGAGGCGGCGGCGTCATCTTCGCCGGCAGTTTGGGCGGAGCTGGAGAAGAAGCTAGAGGAGCAGGAGAAGAAGCTGGTGGAGCAGCTTCCCCAGTGGCTCCCCAAATAAGTCGAGCTTCACCTTTTGTTATGTCATTGACACCATGAGCCTGCTGCTTCCATCCCTACTTTTTCTGTGATGATGCTCTTGTACTATAGTTGATTACCCCTCATGGGCACACATGTAGAAGTCATAATTCCTTGGGTGATTTCCTCTTGTAATAGGAGTTGCCTTCTATCCAAATGTAGTTGAGTCCTTTTGTATTGAGGATGATATCTATGATGTAAACCATGCTTTATCCTTTGTGTATATTTGAGCTTTTGTGCTACCAAAAAACTGTGTCTTCACCATCAGGAGTTATCTTTGAATCCCCTTTTTTGTGGAACTGAGAGTTACGTTTGAGTCTTTTGCGGCTGGGAACTGTCTTCGGGTCCGTCTTGCACTTGGTACTGTGGGTTTTTATCGGGTGCGCGACAGCGCTCCCGATGGGAGTAGCCCCCGAGTCTTTAGGTGATCGTTTGGCGATCGGGTGAAGACTAGATGAATTTGTGGTTCCTCCAAAGTTTCTGCAAAAAGTGTTTGGATGTCATGGGGGTGTTGATGGCCGTCTCTCGGGTGGGATTTGAGCTCGAGACCCCGAGTGCCTCGTGAAGGAGGTCGCATAGGCGATGGCGTTGCTCAGGGAGTTTTTATTCTTAGGCCCCCGAGTGCTTCCATTAAGATCGCGCAGGCGATAGAGTTGCTCGGGGGAGTTTCTTTTCAGCCCCCGAGTGCTTCGATTAGGATCGCGAGTGCGATAGAGTTGCTCGGGGGGGAGTTTCTCTTCAGCCCCAGAGTGCTTCGACTAAGATCGCATGTGCGATAGCAGGTGCTCGGGGGGGAGTTTCCTCTTCATCCCCCGAGTGCTTTGGTTAAGATCGCGTGTGCGATGGCAGATGCTCGGGGGGGAGTTTCCTCTTCAGCCCCCGAGTGCTTCGGTTAAGACCGCGTGTGCGATGGCAGTTGCTCGGGGGGGGGGGGGGGGAGTTTCCTCTTCAGCCCCCGAGTGCTTCGGTTAAGACCGCGTGTGCGATGGCAGTTGCTCGGGGGGGGGGGGGGGAGTTTCCTCTTCAGCCCCCCGAGTGCTTCGATTAAGATCGCGTGTGCGATGGCAGATGCTCGGGGGGGAGTTTCCTCTTCAGCCCTCGAGTGCTTCGATTAAGATCGCGTGTGCGATGGAAGTTGCTCGGGGGGGAGTTTCCTCTTCATCCCCCGAGTGCTTTGAGATGGCCTTATTTGGGCGACATTTATTTTATTGTGGTCAAGCGATTTACATGAATTGTCAGTCATGTCCGACCGATAGGGGCTATGGATAGAATAGTCGCAAGTTTGCTACGTTCCATGGGTTGCCCACGTCCTCGTCTGTCTTTGGGTTTTTTAGCCTGTAGGCGCCGCCTCCGATGACTTATGAGATTATGAATGGTCCTTCCCATTGGGGGGCAAGTTTGTGGACCTTCTCTTGTATTAGTCGTAGGACTAGATCACCTTTGTTGAAGGTTCTAGTGCACAGTCGACTGCTTTGGTAGGTACGCAGTTTGTTCTGGTACCCTTCTGATTTTGCCAGGGCTGTGTCTCTTGCTTCGTCAGCCGTATCTTTATCGTCTTGTAATGCCTCTTCTGCTTCTTCTTCCTCGTATCCGGTGACCCGGGGTGCTCCGAACTTGAGGTCGTGTGGCAGGACTGCCTCTGCTCCGTACGCCATGAAGAAGGGTGTGTATTGGGTTGCAGTTTTTGGCGTGGTTCGTAAGCTCCATAGGACCGCGGGGAGTTCTTCTACCCAGTTACCGGCGGCTTGCTCGAGTGGTGCGAGGAGTCGCTTCTTGATTCCTCCCACAGACAAGGCCGTTTGCTTTTTCCACCTGGCCGTTTGACTGTGGGTGCACGACTGATGCGTAATTGATTTTGATGCCCAGTTCTTCGCAGAAGTTCTGAAATTCTGCGGCCGTGAAGTTCGTGCCGTTGTCCGTGATGATGTTGTGCGGTACTCCGAATCTGAAGATAATCGATTTGATGAAGTTGACAGCCGTGAGAGCTGTGGAGCTGGTGATGGGTACTGCTTCGATCCACTTGGTGAACTTGTCGACTGCGACGAGCAGGTGTGTCCTTCCGCCCTTGGATGATTTCTTTAGTGGGCCCACCATGTCGAGTCCCCAAGTGGCGAACGGCCAGGATAGTGGTATGGTCTTGAGCTCTGATGCGGGAGCGTGTGGCCTGTTGGCGAATTTTTGACAGGCGACGCAACGTCGCACGATTTCTTCTGCGTTTTTCATGGCTGTGGGCCAGTAGAAACCCGCTCGGAATTCTTTGGACACGAGCAATCGACTGCTCGCGTGGTGCCCGCAGGTGCCTTCGTGGATTTCTAGCAATAGGGCTTTGCCGTCCTCTTCGTCAATACACCTTTGGAGTATCTGGGTGATGCTGCGCTTGTATAATTGTCTGTTGATCACAGTGAATGCCTTGGATCGTCGGCTGATGCGCCGTGCTTCGGCCACGTCTTATGGTAGCATGCCTTCGATTAGGAATCGGAGGAATGGTTTTGTCCAGACAGGTCCTTCGAATTTTGTCAGGGTTGTGCTGTCGGATGCGCTGGTGCTCGTTTCTTCTGATGGTGTTGCTGATGCCACCTGCGTTATTTCTGGTGCGTCTTCGCCGTCCGCGACCGCTTCAGGTGTTGCTGCCTGCGCTTTGATGGATCTCCGGTTGATGCTTTCGAGGAAAACGCCAGGTGGGACAGGCGCCCGGGTCGAACCGATGTTCGCGAGCTCGTCAGCTTCTGCGTTGTTGTCCCTGGTGATGTAGTTGAGCTCGCAACCGTCGAAATTTCCTTCGAACTCGTTCTAGAGCTTTTGGTAAGCCGCCATGTTGTCGGCTATTGCATTGCAGTTTCTCATCGTCTGCTGGACGACGAGATTGGAGTCCCCGTAAATTATGAGGCGGGTGGCTCCGCATGTTTTGGCCATGCGCATGCCATGTAGGAGTGCCTCGTATTCTGCTTCGTTGTTGGAAGCGCGACTGAAGTTGATCTGGAGGACGTATTTCAGTTTTGTTCCTTTGGGGGAAATGATTACAACTCCTGCCCCAGCTCCTTGTTGTCTCTTGGACCCGTCGAAGAACATTGACCATGAGCTTGATAGGTCTGGGGGGCCTGGTGTTTGAACCTCCGCCCACTCGACCAGAAAATCTGGGAGTACTTGGGCTTTGATGGTTGTTGGGTGCTTGTACTGCAGGTCTCGTGGGCTGAGCTCGATGTTCCACTCGGCGACTCACCCGGTTGCTCCAGGATTGTTTAGTATGTCAGCGAGTGGTGCGCTGCTCACGATTGTGATAGGGTGCTCGTCGAAGTACTGGGACACCTTTCTTGAAGTCATGACAATGGCTAGTAGTAGCTTCTGATAGTGCGGGTACCGCTGTTGGGATTTGGTCAAGAGCATGCTGAGGTAGTAGATTGGTCTCTGAATGCTCTGGACCTTGCCTTCTTCTGCGCGTTCGACAACGAGTGTTGTGCTTACTACACTGTTGTGTGCTTCCACGTAGAGGTATAGCTTCTCACGTTCCTTGGGTACCGCCAGGATTGGTGGAGTTGAAAGTGTCTTTTTCAGGTCCGCGAATGCTTGGCGGGCTTCCTCCGTCCACTCGAATTTCTTTCCTTTCTTGAGCAGTTGATAGAAAGGCAGCGTGCGTTCTCCAAGCCTGCTTATGAAGCGGCTGAGAGCTGCAAGTTTTCAAGTGAGCTGATGCACTCCTTTGACGTCGGTTGGTTCTTTCATGTGGGTGATGGCTTGGACTTTCTCGGGGTTTGCCTCGATTCCGCGGGCGGAGACCATGTAGACAAGAAGCTTTCCCGCCGGTACGCCGAATGCGCACTTCTTTGGGTTGAGTTTGATTCTGTATTTGTTGAGCGCTGCGAAGGTTTCGCGCAGGTCGTCGAGTAGTGTCACTGCTTTATAGGTCTTGATGACGATGTCGTCTACGTAGACTTGTATGTTTCTTACGATTTGCTCCTTCAGGCAGGCCTGCATCATTCGTTGGTAAGTGACGCCTGCGTTTTTGAGCCCGAAGGGCATGGTCTTGTAGCAGAATACTCCATAGGGGGTAATGAACGATGTGTGCTCTTCGTCTTCTTCCTTCATCCTGATCTGGTTGTATCCTGAGTAAGCGTCCAGAAAGGAGAGTAGGTCGCACCCTGCTGTTGAGTCGATTATCTGATCGATTCTAGGCAGGGGGAAGTGATCCTTCGGGCAATGTTTGTTGACTGGTCCGTAGTCGACGCACATGCGCAGCACGGTCGTGTCTTTCTTTGGCACCAGCACTGGGTTTGCTATCCAGGTGGCTTTCTTCGTTTCTCGAATGAACTGAGCGTCGAGTAACCGGTTGACTTCCTCTCCGATTGCTCTGCGCTTGGGCTCCGAGAATCGTCTCAGCGCTTGCTTCACTGACCTCGTGTTTGGCTTGATGCGTAGGGCGTGTTCCGCGAATTCGCGTGGTATCCCCGGCATGTCGGCTGGGCACCAGGCGAATATTTCCCACTCGTCTCGGAGGAAGGCAACGAGAGCTGTTGCCTGCTCCTCTGGTAGGTGGGCGTACACGCGGACTGTTTTGTCCGGGTCCGTTGGGTGAACTTGGTGAGTGACTGTGTCGCTGTCGATGCTGAAGTCGCGTCCTTACTCCCTGGATTCGCTTCGGTTCACCAATGGGAAGGTGCTCTTGTCCGTCACCATGGCTATTTCTCTGAGTTCTTGTTTGGCTCCGAATGTGTCGGAGATTCTGTGGAAATCACGATCACATTGATCTGATTTGATGAAGCTTCCGTTGATCGTGAGGACTCCTGATGATCCTGGAATTTTGAGCTTGAGGTAGGCGTAGTGTGGGACCGCCATGAATTGCGCGAATGTTGGCCGTCCCAGTATGGCGTGATACTGCGATTTCCAATCGAGTACCTCGAACTCGACGACGTGCTTTGCGAAGTTACGCCGGTTGCCAAAGACGACTTCGAGTTCGACGACTCCGAGGGATGTGGCTGCTTCTCCTGGGACTACCCCATGCAACTCGGTGCTTGATTTTCTCCATACTGATAGTGGGATCAGCATTTTTTGCAGGGTGCTGGTGAAGATGATATTCATGCTGCTGCCTCCGTCCATGAAGACCTGGTCCATGGCGTATCCTCCGATTTGTGTGTCGAGCACTAGGGGTGCATGCCCCGGTCTTGGGACTGCGAGTGGATGGTCGACCTGTGAGAACGTGATGCTGGTCTCCGTGTCATGCAATTGGTAGATTTCGACTATGTTTGTGCTCTCGGTTGCTCTGGCCTGCAGGGTTTGGGCGTCGCGTTGTGCTTGCGGTACTCTTCCTTCTTGGATCATGAGCACCAGTGCTTGCGACGGGCTGCGACGTCCTTCCGGGTTTGAGGTCGGCGATTGCTCGGGTCGTCGGTTGCGTCTGTCTTCTTTCTGCTTCTCCTTCTTGAGGTCGTCGGCTAGCTCGTTGAACAGACGGCAGTCTCTCAAGGTGTGAATTGATCTGACGCGTCCCCAGTCATCCTCGAAGATGTGGATCGTGCAGGGTCCTGGTAGCTGCTCTCTGGCCGTGAGTTTGCTAGATCCGGCGTGCCTCTTCCTTCTTGAAATTCTGAAGATCTGCTCGTGATCCTCTGGGTGCTCGTGGAGGCGAGGATCGGTTTCGATTCCTTGACTCATGTCTTGATTTTTGATGAGGTTGGCGAATTCATCCGGCCTTCGATCTGGGTCGTAGTACTCGCCAACAGGTGTCTCGGAGTCGCAGTCTTGGTTGGCGTCGGATGCCCGTGCGCGCCTTTTGGGTCGTCGATTCCTTCTGCCTTGGCGGTGGTTCTGCTGATCGTTAGATTCAATCTCGTAGTCATCGTCTTGATGTGCGACGGGTGCCCGGGCGGTGGAGGGTTGTCGGAAGATTTGCGAGTCCTCCGCTGTGCGTCGCAGTTTGTCGAGTGGAATTCCTTCGTAAAGGCCCCTCGCCGTTCTTCTGGGTCGTCGACTCCTTCGGTGCTGGCGCTGTACTTGGCCGTTACCGTAGTATCGGTCCTGACGTGACTGCAGCTCGAGTGGTCTTGATGGGGTGGCGACGATGTCCGCCGTGATCTTGAATCCTTCGAGTGGGATAGGTCGGGTTCTTGTCCTCGAGTTGTGGCTTGCTGAAGATGGGACCGCCGAGATCGTGATCCCAACCTGCGCGGTTCCCACAGACGGCGCCAATTGACGGGGATCAACCCCGGAAAATCCCATGGTCAGGGACCCTGGGTTAGTCATGAAAGGCGCAGGTTGGACGATAACTCGTCGGCAAACAAGGAGGCTCGCGCCTGCTCGATATTATTGATTGGGAAGATGTGATTACAGAGGAAGCCAAGGCTGGAGTGCTCAGGGCTAGGGTTACAGGTGATATTCGATGTCTTTGGCGTCGCCCCTCCTAGCCCTTATATAGCGGGCTAGGTCTCGGGGAGTTCATCTACGTGTACAGGTAAACTTTCCTAACCCTAGCTTGCTCCATACGGCAGGTCTTCGCACCTTCCTTGTGAGTCGAGGACCTCTACGTCGGTGCCATCTAGTGGGCCGAGGTCGTATCTTCATGGGCCTTCTGCCTTCATGGACACCAGGTAGGCTCATCCGTAGGAGTCGTGGGGTCACCCCCTCGTCAGGGGCGCACTGAGTTAATAGATTAGTCCAAATATGATCAAAAGTGTATGGAAGTTCATCAATATCATAGCAATATCATACAAAAGAGGCATGGAGCAAGCAGAAATTATAGATACGTTTTGGATGTATCACTCTCGGCTCTCCATATGATTGTGTTGTAATGGGACTTGCATACGCTAACCCCGGGTCCCGACAGGGGATGCCCCCATGCATCCCCAACAAATATTCAAGGAGACTCAAGCGTCTAAGCTTGGGGATGATGCCCCCGAGCATCCCCTTCTCCATCAACAATCATCAGTTCGTCCTTCGTATCACTATATTTTTATCACTTCATGCATTATGTGCTATGCTTGGAGCGTCTCGCTCTTAGGTTTTATTTTTAGTTTTCTTTAGCTTTGCTTGCTGTTCATAACAACTTATATCCCGTCTTACTTTGTGTGGGAGAGAATCACGCACCACTTTCAAAATCTAGAACACATCATAGGATTCTTCATGCCTATCTTTTTGTTGTTGTGTGTTCTTTATCTTTTCGTATCTACTGCCATGTTTAGTTTTTAGTCTTAGTTTGTCATTAGCAAGAGCCTTGGCTCTTTTTTAGTTTGTTGCTGGAACTATCTTTAGTTTTCATGTTTATCTTGTTAAGAGAGTTGGTTGTTGCACTGAGTTATGTCTTGTTTTGAGAAGTAGGTAATTGAGGTTGCTATTTAATTTTAGTAGTAACTTGCAATAGTTTTGAGGTATTGATGTGAGTAATGTTTGAACTTTTGGTGTCAAGAGCTCTAGCCTATTAGTGATAGGTGTCGTATTTTTGGCAATCCGTGTTTATTTTCAAAAACCTACAAAACTAGTTGAGAACTCTAGCTACTAGATGGATCACTACTCTTCTGAGGGGTCGGATATTAGAGTACACTCACGTACCATGAGTCGAGGATGCGCAAGGATAACCAAACCCCCATACACTCCTCCTCGGGGCACTTGTCTCTTTGTGAACCTCCTCATTAGATTGAGAGTTACCGATAATAAGTGCATGAGTTCTTCGGACTAATGTAAGTATTGAAAGTTGACACTTCCACCTCCTCATATTTGCTAGCCTTTCCTCTGCAGTGCATTGCCTCCTTCTCACTCCGAGAGTTGGCGTCCACCTTCGCCGGTACATCCAAACCCTTGGCATGATACGCTCTGTCATCATAAACCTCCTTATATCTTTCCTTAAAACAGCCACCATACCTACCTATCAAGGCATTTCCATAGCCTTTCCGAGATATATTGCCATGCAACTTCCACCTCTTCATGACTTGATCTTCATGTCATACATGTTCCTGCTACACTGGCAGCGGCATACATTGCATACATCATGATAGCTACATCTTCTTTATGATTTGAGTACCTTGTAAAGAGTGAAAGATCTTCTATCCCCTCTTGTAAATTAGAGTATTTCCCTTAAGTGAGGAAAATATCCCAAAGTGGACAAAATAAAAGATCCCAAAGAGGACAAATGAGATTTACATAGAAAGAGCCATTGAGGCCACCAAAAAATACAAAAAAATAGAAAAAAGAGAAAAAGAAATAAAAAGAGAGAAAGGGGCAACACTACTATCCTTTTGAAAGATCCACACTAGTACTCCCTCTTATCCTTGTACTCCATAGAGATGATCATGCATATAGCTATGTGGGGACCTTCACACTATAGAACTTGGCTTGCATATTCCAAGGATGAGCCTCCTCAAAAGAGTTCTAGGTCTTCATGAGAGAGCAAGTTAGATGCACCCACACTAGTTCCATTGGAGAGCTTTTCAGCTCATATGTGCATCCGTTGCATGGCAATCCGTACTCCTCACATCATATCTATCATTTGGCCTTCTCGCCTATGATTGTCCTCATTGATGTGAGCCTTTCTCATCCTTTTTGTCTTCCTCCTCCACCATATTCTATCTTTGCCATCCTAAGTGTCAACTCTCGTGCTTACACTCATCCATTGCATGAGTGCTCAAAATATCGAAAGGGAGTGGATCAAGTTGACTTTTACCTGGCTAGTGGTCTGGGGACGAGTCCAGATAAGATTCCAAAGAAGACCAAATGTGAAACTTTAGTAGATTGAGTTCTCAACAACAATATTTTTTTCTCGTATTCCCTATCCCCCTTCTTGCACGCAAAAACCATTTGGAGACATTCGAGTCACGGACAGCAAGAGCTCTTGCACCTAATGTTCTTCCGTTGCTTGTTTCAATGCTAATATAGACTCTTGCATGTTATGACTTGAATTGAATTACATACCTTGATTGCTTTACTTTTCAAAGTCCTTATATGGTTGCTAGCATATCACCACAGAAATTATGCCTGTTATCATTTACCTACTCGAGGAAGAGCAGGAATTAATCTTGGAATGTTGATACGTCTCAAACGTATCGATAATTTATGCTCGCTCCATGCATGCTTTGTGTGATATTGCTATGATCTAGATACACTTTCATACACTTTTGATCATATTTGGATTAACCTACTAACTCAGTGCACTCCAGTGTCAGTTCCTGTTTTCTGCTGTTTTTCTATTCCAGGTTTCCCCCATATTAAAAATGCTCCAAAAATTTGGGAAAACGGATAAAAAAATCTGCGTAACGGAGTCTTCCAGAAACACCCAAGTGGGGCCAGAGGGCCACCACCAGGGGCCCAGGCGGCCACCTGGCGCGGCCAGAGCCAGGGGGGCGCCTGGACCCCTGGTGGACCCCCTGGCTGCCCCCCTTCGCCTATTTATTCTCCGTCACGGGGAAACTCCGAGGACAGAACCCTATTTCAAAAATTCTCCTCTGTTCCGCCGGCGCCGCGCTTCCAAGATCGGGAGCACCGTCATGACCCTTCCCGGCACCCTGCCGGAGGGAGGATCGACCTCCGGGAGCTTCCCCTCCACCATGGACGCTTCCCGGATGTGTCGTGAGTAGTCTACCTTGGAACATGGGTCCGTGATTAGTAGTTATGTGATGTTCTCCTACCCTCTTTGTTCTTCATGGTTTAGACCTCTTGAGCTGCCCTACATGATCGAGGCACATATGTAATTCTTTCTTCTTTTGCTATGCTGAGTTTGATGGGATCTGATGGATTATGAGATTATGTTCAGATTGTGATAGAGTAATATAATTGGTTCTTATCTTTTTTATTTTTGTTCCGAAGTAATTCCTGCATGTTCTCCATTACTATTTATTTCTTTGGCCAAGTGGTAGGTAGTGTCTCCAAGAGGGAACGTTATGCTCGATTGTGGGTACATGCCCCCTGGTGACTCGCTTGAGTGATAGAAACATGAGTCTAGGGGATGTGATGTGGCCACAAGGGGGAAAACAATGGTGCTTGTAACCGCAGTTACAAGGATTGTTTACTTTACGCAAAGTTCTTTTAATGCAGTTGTTTGTTGCTTTGGGTTTACACTTTGGGTGGGGCTTGCAACTTAATACCAGCGAGATGTTCTGGATAGATATCTCAAGGTGGATGATTAGTAGTAGATGAAGTTGGATTTCGGTCTACTTATTTTGGCGTACTGCCCATGCTTTTGAACCTCTTCCTTTTTTTGTAGCATAGTTAGCATTGCGCTGCGTTTATAATCCTTTCAATTGCCCTTCTGTAATTTATTTACCTCGCATAGCAGTGTTATCGTCTTTTGGGAGAGAGACATCACTAGTGAACATCACGGGACCCCGGCCCATATCCTCATCATTGTTTACACGCTCATTTATTTTCTTGCTTTTTACTTTCAGTTCTTATCATTATCATTATCATGTGTCTTTGATGCTTTGTAAACAACAAGACCGGAGAGATTGACAACCTCTCTGAACTTCGTTGGGAGCAAAGTTAATTGTGTTGTGTGCAGGTCCGCGTCAGGTGCGCCGCTGACACCTACTTATCATCGTCGGAGTCCTACTGGTCGATACTCAACCTCGGTATCTTCACCGAGGGAAACTTGCTACTACGATGCATCTTACCTTCCACTTGGGGTAACCAACGAAGGGCGAGAAGCAATACTCTCTCGCGTATCAATCATGATAGGCAGCTCATAAGTGGTAAACATTGAAGCACAAGATTGGAGAGTAGAAATCTACTAGCTACTGATCATGGACCCGTGGTTCAAGGAGACTACTCGCGGCACATCCTGGAGGTGATCATGGTGATGGAGGAGCCTCCAGAGATCAAACTTCCCTCCGGCAGGGTGCCGGACGGGAACTTCTGCTAATCCCGAGCTCGGAATCGCGGCATCGGCGGAACAGTAGGGTACTCGCAAAAAAAGGTTCCTCCTCTGGAGTTTTTGGGGGACGGCGTAAATATATGCCAAAGGAGGGACCGGGGGTGGCTCACTGGCCCAGGCGGCTAGAGGGCGCGACCCCCCTGGCCACGCCCTAGAGGCGCCTAGGCCAGGGGTGCCCCCCTCCAGGTGTCCTTCTGGCTTCTAGAGTCTTCCGGCGTAAAAGATTTTTAGGAATTTTTCTAGAATTTTCTGAGCACTTTGTTTTTCACCTTTTTCTGCAATGCACGGACAAAAACAGGCATCGGGCACTAGGTTAATAGGTTAGTCCCAAATATGTTGTAAATGATATATGAAAGTGCATCAAAATATATAGTAATATCACCAAAAGAAGCATGGAACAAGCAAAAATTATATATATGTTTAGGACGTATCATCATGTGCGGAAAGACATAAATGCCCTCTAGTACGGACCGTTGGCTGGATAGATTCCAGCCACTCCACACGTGGTGTGTCACGTGTGGCTGATCAGAATGTTATCTCTCTCTTCTCACTTTCTTCAGAAACACTTCATAGGTAGATTCCTACCTCGTCAAATGAAGAAAGTTTCATCAGTGTCATGAAGAACTACATGTCAGACACCCGAAGAAACTGTACTTCTTCTGCAAGAGATTTCCTCAAGGTTTTACTTCAAGTTTAACTAAGTTGGGGGATTTTCTTGGAAAACCAGGAACTCATTTTCCTCGACCCCTCCGATGGTACGGTGTTTCCCTATGACTCAAGAAAGAAGAACAAGGCTAATGAAGACTACGCATCAAACTTCTTCTTCGGTTTATTCTTCTTCAGGACACCGGTTTGTTTCCTCATGAAAATCACGCCGTCTTATTCAAGGGAGACACCATTTTCTTCTATGTTCGTCAAATTTGGGGAGGCGGCGGCGGGGGGGGCAACAACAATGGTTAAACCAACTCTTCAGGGACTTTTCTTTTTTGTATACTCACAAACACATTTGTCCCTTAATCATTTTTTCATGAGTTCTCCAAAACCTCAAAGGGGGTACTAGATGCACTTATACTAGCTTTTCACCTGCTTACTTGAAGGGTATACTTGATCATTTGTCAACGACCCCTATGCTATATATACTCTCATTCCAAGCTCCTTCAAGAGAGGAAGGAAGGTCGAGACTCAGAGTCCCGAGGAACATTATTGGCTTCAATAGTCGAGAATTGTTGGACTTCGAAAACGATGACACTCTTAAGTGCTTTTTGAGACCGGCACCACTCTCGAAAACTATTCCATAGAACGTAGGGCATGCTTCTACGACACGATTAGGTCTATTTAAAAAAAACATTGTTGTGTCAGTTTGTCGAGTGTGCGACGGCCTTCACTATAAGATTGTCGTACACAACCCCACCTACTAGTATCTATTCACGTTACTAAGAACATTCCCAGTCAAAAATTGATTCTTGAACGTTCATAGGATGCTTTTATTTGGGACAGGTGGGGAGGAATAAAAGGTTTCCATGTTCTAGTACAAAGGAATTTTGACATAAGTTTGAGCTCGTATCTATAATCATCCAAAATATACTAAAAGTGAAAGTAGAGGCTTATAAAATTTTCATTTGGGGTTTCAATTTCACCAAATCTCTCCCGAATACCTTTGTTTGAGACAGTTAATAATGTGCGCCCTCAAGGCTTTGTTTGGGTACGGTTGCAGTAGGAACAAACAAACCCTCTGGTGGCTCTTCCCGTGCTGTTGCGTCCGTGGGGGGCAAGAGGGTGGTGCCATGCACGGACCTGGCTCAGGGGAGCAGCTGCTGGCAGTTGGGCAACAGACCCTCCCACCACTCCCTTTGCCCATGCAGTGATGATGCGCCGGGGGCGAGGCAGCGATTCTCTGCAGCACCAACCCTAGAGCAGATAGATAGATGGATGCCTGCTCCCGAGCTGGAATCATGCTACTATCAAACATGCATCGCCATAAAGGGTCCTTGAGCTTATCCAGCTGCCCGATCCATCGATCATCACAGCCAAGCCCGGGACCCTTGGGCCTTGGCTCGAGCTGGATTCGGTCCTCCCTCCTCCCACTCGCGCACTGTCTGCATATGCTTCTGGATTAGACACCCAACAAGTTGTTGCCATAAACGACAGTCGGTGCAGTGCAGTGCCCGTTGCGATCGCTGTCAAGCCCTAGCTAGCTCGCTAGGCTCCGGCCACTTTATGTAACTGTGGCGTGCAATCCGTAACAGTCCCGTTCCCTCCATAGCTAGCTACTCATCTAGCTAGCTGACCAATGATCGTCTTTACAGTCAGATCGCAATGCAAAATATAATTGTGCCCGTGGCCAGTGGCCTGTACCGGTGGATCAATGGATCGTCGCCGATGCAGATGCGTCCACCATGCGTGCCTGCCCTACCTCGGCCAATAACCCAGGGAAGCCTCTCGAGCCGCCTGCAGATCGATCCGGGTCGGGCTTTGGGTTTTTCCTTGACCACCGCTCGCGGAGTGACGTGCCGACGACATGGGCGCCGTGCTGCGCATGTCGGCACGGCACGGCGTCCGCGTCCGCGTCCCGTCGAACCCCATGCCGCTACGCCACAATGGTCGTCGACTCGTCGTCGTCGTCGTCGTCATCGTCGACGGGGGATCCATGCATGTTCGGCCGCGGCAGGTAGGTACGTACGTGGGAGACACGCTGGCTGGCTCGACCGGCGCCGCGCTGTGTGGCGTAAGTGCATGCAGTGACGGTGCAACTTGTCGCGCGAATCGAGCGTCGCGAAAGCAACCGCTGTGTTGACATACGCGTGCCATCCATGCCGGTCCAGAGGGCGGTGGCGGTGGCGGTGCTTCGTTTTCCCGGGTCAATACCAATGAAAAAATGTGCGCTCCATCGGCGGTCTAGACTTTGAAACCTTGACTCGAGCTCCACAATGAACATGCTTGCTAGCTAGCTAGCTGTTGGAGATAATAATTTGTTCTGCACTGCAGCTAGCCCATGATCGTTCGAGAGAAAGAAAACGGGAACCTGAGCCTTGGTCGTGCATGGATTCATGCATGAGGTTAACAAACGCCACAGTGCGCACCCACACACACGCACCCGACCCTGCAGCGCAGCACAGCAGGGCCACTGTTGCACCCCGGCCGGTCATGTTGTTGGCGAGGCGACGAGATGGTCACTCATGGACGCCAGGCTACGTCGCATCATTCGCTCTGGGCCTCCCCTTTACCTGCATAGCACTGTTGCAGGGGGCGCATGCAAATCCCTGCGCTGCATGCGCTCGCTCTCGCGCGGCCGTCCGATCGGCCAGAGCCCAGAGCAAAGCACCAGGCACGGCGCGCTCTGCGAACGGCGGGTCGACACGTATGTCCGCCGTTGGCCCCGCGAACAGGAAGGCCAAACGTGAAGCAAGGGCCTGCCGCTGCAACAACCAGCACAACGGATCAGATTGGACCACGGGGCCGGCAAGTATCCACCACTCGTGAAGGAGAGACAGGGAGGCGCCCTGCCGCCGGGGAGCGTCGGATTCCGGTATCCCGGGCCAGCCCAGGGCATCATCATCGGCATCACGGTGCTCCAACGACTTGAGCAACGGGCCAGCGTCATCCATCATTGCCGCCAAAAATGCATTCAAGCCGGATTACCAGTTCGGTCAAAACACGCCTGCTCACATCAGCCTACCCTATGCTTCGCTTAATTCAGTGGGAAACAACTAATCCAGCCAGCCATGCCCATTAATTGCCACGTTTCCGTATAGGCTCTCTTGACCTCTCAGTGTAACAAACGCGTTTGCAAGCTTGACAGGAGGCAGATTGTGGAGTACTACTACTGCAGGTGACCAGGAAATCCTACGTTATCAGATGTTTCTCTTCTTATTAGGACGTGACTATACTTCAGTTGCTTGGGGAAATTTTCAGGAAATCCTACGTTATCAGATGTTTCTCTTCTTATTAGGACGTGACTATACTTCAGTTGCTTGGGGAAATTTTTTGGAATCAGTCTTTCTTTCGTGCGCCGTCGGATACAAAAGGTCTTCCTACCCCCTCGCTCCCTCCCTCGCGCCGCCACCCGCGAGGCGGCCGGGGAGGGCCTCTCCTTCCTCGCCGCTCGTCCCCTCCCCCTCCTCCTCCTCCCTCGCCGCCGCCAGGGGGCGCGGCCGGGCGAAGCCCGACCGGCGCCGGCGCCGGCGGGGATCTCTCTCCCTCCGGCGCGGTGGGGGGTGCGGGCCGCCCTGCTGGCTTGGAGCGCGGTGCGGCCGTGGGGCACCGTGGCGGGGCGGCGCGCCGGCGCGTGCGTGGAGGGCCGTGGGCGCTCCCGTGGTGGGCTGGTGCCGGTGGCTACGGGCGGCCCGGCGGCGGCGAGCTGCTGGAGGCGGCGCTCGGCGTGCTGCTGGTGGCGGCGGCCGGTGTCCTGCTGCGTGCAGCGGCGGCGACGCCCCCATCTAGGGAGGTGACGCGCGGTCACGGCCCCGAGGCAGATCTGGCCAGGTCTGGTGTGGTGGTCGACCGGCGGCGGCGGTGGTGGGCGTCTGGGGCGGCGGTGGTGCTGCCCGGGCTGGGTCCCTTCCGGCGACTGGTGGTGGTGCGTGCCCGGCGGCGCGGCGACGGGTCTGGATGGCGGTCGGTCTGTCGATAGCGGTCCTGCTGGACCAACCTGCAGGGTGGCGCGGGCTGAGGGCAGCTTCAGTGGAGGTGCGTGCCTGCGCTGCGATGGCCATTTCTGGCCGGCAGGAGACGCGGGCTTCGGTGGCGTGGTTCGAAGGCGGAGTTGGTGGTGCGGGTTGGTGCTGACTGCGGCGACGTGGCGGCTGCGGTCCGGCTGGCAACGCGGGGCGGTGGTGCGGCAGCCTCCTTCTCCCGGGGCTGGGCCAGGTGCCCGGTCCTAGGGTTTGTGCTCGGGCAGGCTGGATTTGGGCCCGGGGCAGATCGGGGTCGTTCCCCGGGTAGGAGTGGCTGGCCTCGGCCTGGGGTGCCTCCGTGGACGGGCCGTCACGGAGGCGGTGTTCGATGGCGGTGGCCTGACATTGCTACCTGGCCTATTGATCGGGGCCTTGATCTCGGATTTGGCGTCGTGCGATCTCCAGGAGGGCTTGCTGGCAGCCGGCGGCAGTCCTAGAATCGTGTCCCCTCGCTCCATGCGGGCTTGATGGGGATGCAGACGTCGACGCCTCCTGCGATGAAGGGTCAACCCAGATCCGAGGACTGATGCCGGGCACTGAGTGGACGGTGAGCTCTACTCGTCCTATCGAGGTTGTTGCGTCGTGAGGTGGAGGGTGGCGGTGTCTGGGGCATGGATGCCGGGGCGGCGGCCCTGGATGGTGGACCATATGGTTGCTTTCCGGCAGGCACCATGGTGGTGGTGGTGGCTCCTCCCGGTTGTGTGGGCAACGGGTGGCGGAGCAGCGGGTGGCTCGGGCATTCCCTCTCTTATAGGGGCGATACCCTGATCCGGATCTGGGGACTATACTTCCTCATGCTCTCCCTGGCGGCATGGGAGACACGGGTGAGTTGCCGAGTGAAAACTCCGTGCCTTGGCATCGGCGGCGGCGACACCCGTGGGTGCCGCTCTCTTCCTGAAGACGTCGTCGTGGATCTTCTCCTCGTGTCAAGGCTTAGGGTGAAGAACTTTGTCCTGTTGGACTCGGCAACGGCGACGCTCGGCGCCGTCTCCCTCTTGAGGGCGTTGCGGTGGAGCCTAGGTGTGTTAGGGTGTAGTGTGGGGTGTGTGTAGTTCTGCCGATGCCTTCTGCTGGTAGCATAGTTGCACCGCTCCTTTCAGGATCGGCTTTGTAAGAGGGTTGCCTCACCACCTTGTATCGTTCGGCCGTGTATCATGGTTCGATTCCTTTATCTATAAAGGGGGGCGAAAGCCTAGTTTCTCAGAGTGGTATTTACGAATCTACGACAACATAGGATAACTACGACCTGAAAAAAATACCAAGTGACAAAGAAAGGTGACAAAAGAAAGAGACAATGAAAAGGTACCCTCTGACTAAGGAGGGTTCCTACATGTGCAATACTTCTTTTAGAACACAATATAATTCTAAACGTTCATATACACGAACATACAAAATAATCATTCAATGCATTTTGAGTATATTTGCAAGAAAGCCAAATTATGTAGACCAAACGTCTTCAAAAAATAGAAAACTACAACAGTCGGCATGTTAGAGAATCTACCATAAAAGTTCGGGTGGTCACAAGAATGTTGTCCGGACGTTTCAATCGAACCTGTCAAAACCGGTCCAAACGCCTGGGCGAACCGACACCATCTATACTCAGTTCATATGTGACGTGGATATAGAGACGCCCGAACGCATCCAGTCGTGCCCATCTTGATATACTGATTGAAGGGGTCCGCCTAAAACACGTCGGTCCCATGGGCACCTTTTCGATTTAGGTGCGGATGCATTCATGGCGACGCCCCCGCGTGCTGCCCGGTTGAAGCCATCCGTCGTCATTCGTCTTTAAATGTTCTAGGCGAACCCCTTCCATCAGTCTATCATGACGGGCACGTCTGGACGCGTTTGGGCATTATACTAGTTTGAATTAAATGTTTCTAGTTTGAATCGAAGGTTGTAGTTCAAAGAAAAAAAATCAATGTGTAGCTAACTTATTTTAAGACAGTTGTTGAAGACAAAAACGCACATTTTCGTATCCTAAAATACGACAACTTTCGAAGATGTTGCATGGTGGTGTTGGCCGGCTAAGTAATGTAGCTGCGGCATTACTTTATTTTTTGTGGTTTTTATTGCTAATTTCATTGTTTTAAGCTGTTTTAGTTGATTTTTTTATCTTTTTTCCTTTGGTTTTCACTGATTTCCTGTATCTTATTATCTTGAACACAAGTGTATATTTGTATAGGGGCAGCTCGGTGCATGTAGCTCCCGCTTGAGCAGAGTCCGGGGAACGGTCCGATCACTTTGGGTCTATTGTACGCAACCTTTCCCTAAATTTTTGCAAGAGGCTGTTTCCAGGACTTGAACCCGTGACCTCATGGTCACAAGGCAACAACTTTACCACTGCGCTAAGGCTCCACTTCCACAAATGTATATTTGTATACAAATTATATATTTTTTGTATATAAAGAACATTTTTTACATATTTAATATCTTATAAATATATGATTAACATCTAAAAATATATATTTGAACATTTTTTCAAAAGCTTTAGTAAATATTTTTAAATACACATTAATATTTTTTACTTAAATGATTTGAAAAAAAATCTAAACTTTGCTAACTTTTCTACATTATATATAACATATTATTAAATGGCATAAATATTACTTTTTAAAATATGAATCTATAATACCTAAATAGTTCATTCCCACTAACCTAGTTATTTTGACATGGAAACTATCCACATCATCAAGTAGGTTTATCATGTAAAAAACTCTTCCACTAACTCTTCAGGCACATGCTCCCATTAATTTTGCATGTGCATACATCTTATCTCAAATATATAAAAAATGCACTCAAGCTCACAACTTTTTTAATAAAAAATAAAATTATGAGTTACATCACATTTTATTTTTTATGTGACATTTTTTTTATAAATGTACATCCATATAGTTGCTATCATTGTTTTAGGTTTAGCCAACGTGAACACGTCTTCATTGTCTCTACTCTCAGCGTTGTTTTCGTCTTATATCATCTCGCCGATATATTGTCAAGTAATTAAATTAACAAAATAAAAAACAATCTCATTTATGAATTATTCATCAATTTTTCTCTCACATGTTTTGAAACATCAAATTCTTTCTTAACAGTTCATGCAACAACGCGCAGGGTATCATGTAGTATTTCTAAATGTAACACACAATATTTGTATAGTTACATGCTTTTTAATCATTTGGATTTTTTTTAAATGTCACCTATATTTTTTTAAAGGTGTGAATATTTGTTAAATGTTATGAATATTTTAATGCTATCAACTCCTTAAAACTACGCAAACTATTTTACACAATGTTAATATTTCAAAATTAATAGTTTTAAATTTGTTTGATTTTATGTATTTGAAATATATGTAATTATAATAAATAAGAAAATATGACCAAAAGAAAAATGAACAATTAAAAAACAGAGAATACAACTTAAAAAATGTAGAACGAATAAAATTAACTAACGTGTCGGAAGCCATTTTGATCGGCCAACTAGTAGAGACGCTAAGGCGAGACTAGCTTTTAAATCGCCTTAGGCGAAACAATGTAGATCCCTGAAGGCATCTTCAAAAACGCGACCCATTAGTCCTTTTTTTGTCCGTCAGCGTTAGTCTGGGACGGCGGGGACACTTTGAATATTTTTCAAACACACATGTGACACATAAAAGATGAAAGCAAATTATTTTTTATTAAAATTGAAAGAAAGTGAACAGTTTTGAAAATGTGTTGAACAATTTTTAGTTACAGAGTTAATGTTTGTTAAGTAGACAATCATCACATCATAAACACATGGCCGCCATACCGCCGCAAACCATCGGTCCCGCTTACTGATGCCGAGCTTCGATACGAAGCCCCCAAGAGGAAAAGCGACACCAAGGCGCCGCCATCGTCAGATCATGAGATCAAGGGTTTCCCCTGAAGAGGCCAGAAGGTCGGATCCGTACGGGAGAGGTGCGGCAGCAACACATCGTTGCCTCCAGGAAGGTCAACCACGACCCACAGCTGCCGCCATCGAAGGTCGCGGCCAAGAGGCCACAACAGGGGTCTTCACCCGAGCATCCACACCACCTCCGCCGCACATCATGTTGCCTCGAAATCAGCAAACCCTCCCACCACCAGCACGACCATTGCTCGACGCTAGATCTGCAGCGTCCGAGCCCCTCGTGACGCCTCATGAGTAGAGCACAAACCGCAACCGACCGAAGACAGTGCCACCGGATGCAGTACAATCCACGCTACCCAGCCAAGCACCATGTCGGCGAGGTTCCGTGGGGCACCGCCCAAGGATGAGAATCACCACGATTCCCAGCCGTAGCACTGTACAGGGGTCCCTCCAAGTGCACTCCCGCTCCGCCAGATCCGCGCCACCGACCTCCCAGGGCCACACCCGCAGCCCCTTTGCGCCAAAACGGTCACCACCAACGCGGCAGCCGACCCGGCCAGATCCGGCCACCACCTGCCCGGAGGGACGCAACGCGCCAGCCCTCGCCGGAGCCACGGCCACACCATCGCGACGCCCTCGCCTGGTCGCGCCTCACGGAGACCAACGTCGCCTCCACCCTCCACCCCTCCCCACGTCCTTGCATGGCCGCTGTCGCGCACCCTCGTCTGGCCGTAGTCGCGCCGCCAGATCCGCCGCGCTACTCGAGATCCCGCCGAGAAGACCGGCCCGCGCCGCCCCACCTCGAACAGGGAGAAGGAGAAGACATCGCCGCCGCGACGGCTTTGCTCGGCGACGCCGACCGGTGGCGACGAGGAGAGGCTGGGGGTACGAGGGGGCTCTGGTGGCGGCGGCTAGGGTTCGCTCATGGCCGCCCGCGGGAGCGACCAGAGAGTGACGCGGTGTTGGTTCCAACGATGATGAAGGGAGTAATGTCGGCAGTGCGACAATGGTTGCGGTAGTCGGCTCTTCTTCGATGTGCCCGCAGTATTGCCTCGGTTTGTTTGTTGCTATGGAGTCGAAGCTACGGCGGCGGGGCCTCGTGGTATACGATGACTGGCTACAGCTGTCCCGTTCGGTGATCTTCTGTGACGTCAACTGTGCCTGGATTTGTCTTTCAGAACTTCTCTTCAGATTCGGAGCTTCGCTGTCTAGCCACAGGTGGCTGAGCTTTGGTGCTGATCTTCATGCAAATTCAGGCGTCCACTGCGGTGTGGATTGAGTTCTTGGTCGCCAACAGCGAAGTCGGAGTCGCTTGCTCAGAGTTTTAGGGATGACGAGGAGGCCTCTAGGGGAGAAGTGATGACGATGACGCATGCGTGTTGCCTCGACGAGGCTGTCATTTGAGTGGTGTGCGTGATTTTACCTTTTGTGTATCACTCAGCGGTTGTGATGGTTTTAGCCCGGTTCTCCATAATTAACTGGGCAATCTGGTTTTCGCTCGGTTTTTCCAAACTAACTGGGCAACTCTTTTCTTCTTAATGAAGGCAGGACAACTGTCATTTCGCGAGAAAAAAACATCGTAAACACATGCTGGTCTTATTTCAAATACACAGTGAACTTTTTTTAATACATCATAATTTTCTAAAACATATTTTTAAATTTCATGATTTTTAGTTAGTTCATATTTTTATATAAAAACTAATAGAAATATATGTTGTATATATAAAGAGAAATATAAAAAATGCAAACCCATACATGAGCGTCTTTTAATCAAGGAAATCCGTACGTTTTTTAAGTAAAGATACCTTTTTTATAGGGGTTAAAAATACGTTTTCAAAGGGAAGATACCTTACAAACCCATTCGTAAGTGTACCTCAAGAAATTTAAACATGTGTGATCCAGCTCGTTACTGCATTTGGCCTTGCCTATTGAGCGGGGCCACAACGAGATATCTTTTCATCAGAAGCAGTTAAAATAAAAGTATTTTTTGTTAGAGTACCGTAAGGATTACTTTTGGTGAATTGAGAACCATTGTGTCTCTCGTGTTGGGCATATCTTCAGAATTGTTTACGGTTTTTTGTGTCTACACAGGAAAAAATTGAGTTTTTCGTCTTTTTAGTTTTTCCACGGTTTTTTTTATTTTTGAGAAAATATTCTAAAAATAAATTTACATGGGAAAATATATTTTTTACTTTTTACATGGAGGTACATGTTTGATTCCGTGAACGGCACGATCGTGCCTTTTAAAAATAAAATAAAAAAATTCTTTCACAAGAGGCATAGTTGTATCTATCATGGAGGTATATATTTGCTTTCTCGAAAGGCAGGATTGTACCTGTCTGAAAGGGGAAAAAACGTTATATATGAGAGGTAAAGGTGTGCCTTTGGTGAAGGCATATATTTTATTTCGCGAGAGGCAAAGACGTGGCTCTTGAAAAGGGAGAAAAGCATGTTTTTTTTTCACTAAAGGCGCATGTTTTCTTCTTCGGAAGGCGCAGGTTTACAGCCGTGCATCGAAAAAAAAAATAACTACTTATTCACATAATATCTAGTTTCAAAGATTTCAACGTGAGGATTAAATGATGATAACGGTTCATGATTTGGATGAACGGTTTAAAACATAAAATTAAGAGTGTTCTATGCATGGAGTATTTTCCAATTAGTGATTTACCTATATCTCGCTTCACGCGAGAAACCCTTCCGTCTCCCTGAAAGTATTTTGTGTGTGTTTGTCACTACTGGGCCTACCCAATTTGCTGATTATTGTCGTTCACTTGTTTTTTTAACGATTTTCGATCATTTTTATTCTTTTGTCCATTAGCTATTTTGGTTTTATAATTCTTTTTTCAATCTGTTTTCTCCGGTTTATATATATATTTCCATTATTTTACTCTTTTTTCATTGAGTTTTCCCTTTTTATCTTGTGTTCTGGCTTCCTTTTTAATTTTTCTCGGTTTTCTTTATTTTACTTCTATTTTACTTTATTTTACTTTATTTTACTTTATTTTACTTCTATTTTTCTCGGTTTTCAATTTTTTTTAATTCTTGTTGCATGTTTTTCTATATTTTCTAATAGATATTTAACATTTTTTCATACATGTATATCATTTTTCACATACATGAAAAATATTTTTTGAAGGAGTGACCAATATTGTTTAAATACATGATAATATTTTTCATATATGTTTATTTTTTAAATACATGATCAATATTTTTCATACACATTGTACAATTTTGTATACATGATCACTAAATATTAAATACATGATCATATTTTATTCATACATGTTTTTTAGTTTCCAAATACGTGATCAACATTGTTACATACACATTGCATATTTTTTGTTTATGTGATAAACATTGTTCTATACCCATTCAATATTTTTAACGCTTGATTGTTTTTACATGATCAACTTTTTTCAGAGACATTGTATATTTGTATATACATTTTTCGTAAGCATGAGAAACTTTTTGTACACATTAAAAAAATTTAAATACTTGATTAAAAAATTCAAATGTTTATACAAAACATTTTGTATAATATATTTATATAAAATAAAATATTTTAAATAATATAAAAATAAAAATAAAAAATGAAAACAAAAAATGAGGCATGTGGCATATGGCATTTGACCTATGGCGTGATAGGCAGGCTCAGTATGCGCTTGTTGATCTCGTGTGAAGCGAGACATAGAGGCGCCCTGACGAGACAACTATAGGAAAGAGATAGTTAGGAGCGTCTTGTCAGTGGCGGGTTCATAAGCACGTTCGTAGTATAATAGAAGTGACATGCACACTTTATCACACTGATTGGTGTAACCACATAAGCTTGATACTTATTTGACATGTTGTTATGGTAAGATGTTTCATCTAGATCCTAAATGTAAAAAATTAGAATATGAATAATGTGAATCGAATATACATCACCTTTTTTTCTTGCACATGAAGTAACCACATTGGTTAACCTCTCTTTCTTTCAGGAAAAAAATCATTGGGTTAAACATAAGTAAAGGAGTGAATATCTAGTCTAACCAGCAAAACTATATGAAATTACAAGGTAATCCTAAAAATCATAAAAAAATGGTAAACACGTTATTTAAAATGCATATCAGCTGCAACGCCATTCGGATTGAAAAGAGCCACAAAAAATAGCAAACAAAAATAAACTTATTTTCCTAAGCCAGTGTACTTAGCACTTAGTATAATTAGCTGGTAGTTATGTCTTTGTAACTGTTTACGATTTGCAGAAAGCCATCCATAATGAAAAATACCCCTAGTACCAATGTTTAGTATTTAGAATCCTCTTGAAGAGCTACCCTATATCAATGTTTAATAGGCATTTCATGTTGAAAGTACTAGAAATATACCCCGCGCGTTGCAGCGGGTTTCTTGAAAAACTATGTTATGTAAATAAAAAGTATAAAGAATAGGTTATATTAAGTTGTCTGAGTTAACATATAAAATTTAATTTATCATAATCGAGATACTTAATTTATTCGAAATGAAACATGTGTATATAAAAAGTTATTAGCATGAAGATGGTTGATGTGCATTTTGCATATAGAGATTAATAAATATATTAGTGGAGATGATATGGGCAATTGATTGGTTAAGAGTATGGATGATGTGGATAGTTTGCATGTGAAGATAGACAACTTAAATGATAGTGGAGATGACATGGACAATTGATTGGCTAAGGGAATAGATGATGTGGATAGTTTGCATGTGAAGATAGACAACTTAAATGATTCTATAGTGGGGTTTTGCTTTATAAGAGTTATAGATTCCCTACAATATCAATGAAAGGAAATAGGGTAGTTCATACCTCAAACAACAACTCAGTTTTAGAATTATTTAAAGGTTCCTGACTAATTTTGGGAACCTTCTAGAAGATTCTTGACATTTATGTCTACTTTTTTCCAATATTGATTTTTAATGTTTTATTTCCTTTTTACTTTTATAAAAATAAAAAATTGTCTCGAATTCCAAGAAATTGTTTATTCAAAATATGTTTTATATTTCAAAGATGTTTTTTAAATATCATGTTATTAAAAATATTTGCATTTTCAAAATGATCGAAGCTTTCAAAAAGAGGTAAATGCACTGGCGGTCCTAGTTATTTTCCCGCATCATCAGTTTGGTCCCTATTGTTTAAAACGGAATATCGAGGTCCTAAATCTTTTGTAAGTGGTTCAAGTGAGGTCCTAATTTTTTCAAAATGCATATTTAAGTCCTAAATCTTTTGTAAGTGGTTCAAGTGAGGTCCTATTTTCGTATTTACTAATTTTTAATTCAAATTAATATATTCCAAAAAATCTAGAAAATATTTAAAATTTTAAAAAATCATAGGAATTAAACCGTAAGTCTGATGAAAATAATTTATATGTGAAAAATGATAAGAAAAATCCAACGAAAAATTCCACCCACATACCTGCCATCCTCCTCTAAGATACCGTACATGGAACTTTCCCCTCTGGATCGTCTGACCGATAATCACCTGGAGGATATTTTCCCGCTCCGTCTAAAATGCCTAATACTGCATTAGTTCATCCATACCCTAGTTTAACGTATTTCTATGTCTTGCATATGTGTTGCCATTGTTTGTCGTGTATTTATTGTTTCTTCTCAGTCCTTCTCCTTTGATAGACCCTGCGATCGCTGCCGGACAGAAACAATAAATACACGGCAACCAATAGCAACACATATGCAAGATATGGCAATACGTTAAGCTAGGATAGGGGTGAACTAATGCAGTGCTAGGCATTTTAGACGGAACGAGAAAATATCCGGGAACATTTTCCCAGCTCTAGGTGATTATCGGTCAGACGATCCAGAGGGTAAAGTTCCATGTCCAATATGTTAGAGGGGGTGATAGGTATGTGGGTGGCATATTAAGATTCGTTGGATTTTTCTGATCATTTTCATATATAAAATATTTTTATCTGACTTACGGTTTAATTCCTATGATTTTTTTAAGTTTTAAATATTTTCTAGAATTTTTAGAATATATTAATTTAAATTAAAAAATCAATAAATACGAAAATAGGACCTCACTTGAACCACTTACAAAAGATTTAAGACCTACATATGTATGTTGAAAGAATTATGACCTCACTTAAACCACTTACAAAAGATTTAAGACCTCGGTATTCCGTTTCAAAGAATAGGAACCAAACTAAAGATGCGGGAAAAGAACTAGTACCGCTGATGCGGTTTCCTCTTTAAAAAATATTCTTGTCTTGAGGTAACTGTTCATAATTATTTTTAATAAATTACCTATTAAAAGTTCATATTAAAAATACTTTTTTGAAAAAAATTAAACATCAATATTATTTTTTGCATTTTATGTTAATATTTAGAAACTGAAAATATTGTTTTAAAAAAATTAGATAATGTTCAAGCTAATAATATACAAATTTCTGTCGGGTTCGGGGCAGAAAACAATAATTTTTCTAAACCTACGATACCCAATATAAAGATTTATGCTATGGCGATGCAAGTAACGGATGAAAATAGATCACATATCAGTATGTAGTCCGTTAAGCGGGAAACGTTCCCGCGTGAATATGGTTTATGTAGTTGTACCGACAATCCCCGATGCCATGCAGATCCACGATGACTCCGGTAGTCACCCGGTCTTTGTAGACCGATGACGGGATTGCGTCTCCGTCGGAACGTTGTCGGTGAAGACCTCGCGATACGACCACGACGATGGAGGAGCACCACAAGTGTAGCGCCTCGCGGGTTTACACACATATGGTGTACCAGACGTTCCTCCGGGCTCCGAACCAGAAGAGCAGCGGAAAGAAGATGGATTCGGATCCCGATTCCAGCAACACGACGGCGTGCGTATGGTGGAGAAATCCCAAACCAAGTGTAGACTCCAAACAAGGGGATTCCACTCGAGAAAGGAGAAAGAGAGAGAGAAAATTAATTGGTTGAATAAAAGGGCACCCCTACCCTTCCTTATATAGGCTAAGGAGGGGAGCCAACCTCCCTCCCTTCCCGAGGTGGGACTAAACCCAAGGGGAGGGGGGGCGCCATATTAAAGGGGGGTGGGCCCCTTCTTGGCGCCATGGCCCATGGGGGAAGACTCCCTCTTCCCAATGGGCCCTATGAGGCCCATGTGTCTTTTAATTCATTATTTAATTATTTAAATCAGATTTTTTATATTTAATTTATTAATTAAATACTAAAACATATTTAAATAATATTTTGAACAATTCAAAATCCCCAGAACCATTTTTGGCCTCCACCGGAACAATTCCGGTGTTCTCTCTTATTTCTCCGGTGATCCCGAATCAATCCTTATTGCGTTGAATACCCTTAAGTGTGACACCCTACGGTCCGGAAAACAACATACATGATCAAGACACTCTCTTGCTCAATGACTAATCAATTGTACCTGGTTACAATCCTTGATAGCCCATGCGCTTCCATCGAATAAAACTTCATTGTTATTGGATCCGTTAACGGTGTGCCTGTTCCCTTTGTCCTGCGGTACTTTGCTTTTACGAGGTTTGATCGTCGGTTGATACGTCCCAAACGTATCTATAATTTCTGCTTGCTCCATGCATGTTTTGTGTGACTTTGCCATGTTTTGGTTGAACTTTATTACACTTTTAAACCAATTTGGACTAACCTAGTAACTCAGTGCACCCAGTTGCCAGCTTCTGGTTTTCTGCTGTTTTTGTTTTTCAGGTTTTCCGGCTGATTAAAGTGCCCAAAAAATTCCGCAAAAATTATATTAAAAATCAGCGGGCAGGAAGCTTCCGGAATAACCAAGGGAGAGAGCCGGGACCACCACCATGGAGCCAGAAGGGTCCCTGGCGCGGCCCCAACCCTAGGGCGCGCCAGGAACCCTCCTGGCTGCCCTGGGTGGCCCCTCGACGCCCCCCTTCGCCTATATAACCCCCTCGGGGTAGAAACCCCTAAACAAGAACTCTTTTTGGCGGAAACCTCTCTGTTCCGCCGCCGCCACCGTTTTCAGATCGGGGCTGCCTGGAGAAGCTGCCCCGGCACCCTGCCGGGACGGGGAAGTGCCCCCGGATTTATCTCCATCGACGTTGCTTCCCTTCTCCATGAAGCGGGAGTAGTTTCTCCTCGGGGC
Source organism: Bromus sterilis (assembly GCA_950022295.1). Classification (NCBI taxonomy): domain Eukaryota; kingdom Viridiplantae; phylum Streptophyta; class Magnoliopsida; order Poales; family Poaceae; genus Bromus; species Bromus sterilis. Next base: position 18,177,692 of record OX465596.1, read on the forward strand.
TAAGGTCTTCTACAGTAGCTATGTGGTCTTCTCTCTCTCCCATGACGTGATATTGATTGTGATCATAGGAAATGTTAATCTAGGGTGATCCCATGATGTTTCCCCTTCTTCTATGTATTGGATTGATGTACTCAATTGATCTTATCTAGTATAATCTCCAAGACCATGGTGACAGCTGGTCTATTGCACATGGAATTAGAAGAATATTTTCATGAGTGATTTCCTCTTTTGTGTGTGGATTGAAGATTGAGAGTCTTTTGGTGCTTGTCTTTGACTATCCTTTAGATATGTTGTGGTGATTGTGGTACTCTCTTTGGATGGCCGCGGTGACATTGGGAAATCCATAGATTGAGAACTACGAAGTTTGAGGTGTGCTTTTGTAGCCCTACACAATTCTCATCCTCTCTTGACCACAAAGGAATGACCTCCGAGTACGTCTCCATTGCATGTTTTATGGGAAATATCATGTGATTAGACTATGTTAATGTTGTTGGGAGTTGCCATTAGTGAAAGTATGAAGCCCAGGCCTTGTTTCCATCATTGTTACACCGTTTGCACTCACTTTTGTTACTTGTTTCTTTGCTGCACTTTTTATTACAGATTTATATTACTTCGTTTTATCACACCTATCACCCATATTTTACCATCTCTTCGCCGAACTAGTGCACCTATACAACTCCTAGTTGTATTAGGTGTGTTGGGGACACAAGAGACTTCTTGTATCTTAATTGCAGGGTTGCTTCAGAGAGACCATCTTCAACCTCTACTTCCCTGAGTTCGATAAACGTTAGGTCATCTACTTGAGGGAAATTGTTGCTGTCCTACAAACCTCTGCGCTTGGAGGCCCAACATAGTCTACAAGAATAGAAGCGTGCGTAAACATCAAGATATTTCTGGCGCCGTTGCCGGGGAGGTAAGCGTTGAAGGTATATCTTTAGATCTTGCAATTAATTATTTTTGTTTCTTGTTTTTATTTTCACTAGTTAGGCTTTATGGAAAACAACAAAAAAATTATGAGAGAGCTTTATGAGCTCTATCTTGAGTTAGGACATGAAGTGTTTGAGGAGGAGATCAAAAAGCCTATGGAGCTTTATTATTTGAACAACACTCATGATAGTAGTAATGCTATTAGCATGTCTTCTTTGAATATTTTTGATACTAATGATATGCAAAACCATAAGCTTGGGGATGCTACGTTTTATGAAGATGGTCTTTTTAGCCCCCCAAGTTTTGATGAGGAAATTTATTTCGATGATACTTTTCCTCCTATCTATGATGATTATTGTGATGACACTTATGCTATAAAGAATGAATGTTTGGAAGTGTATCATGATAAGAATGATTCATGTGATAGCTATTTTCTTGAGTTTGCTCCCACTATTACTAATGAGAAGGATTTTGCTTATGTGGAGAGTAACAAATTTTCTATGCTTTTGGATCATGATAAGAATTTTTTTCTGATACTTATATTGTTGAGTTTATTCATGATCCTACTGGAAATTATTATGAGAGGGGAACATATGCTTATAGATATTTCAATAATATCAAGTTCCCTCTCTTTATGTTGAAGGTTTTGAAGTTGCACTTGTTTTGCCTTCCTATGCTAATATCTTTATGCTTCAATGAGTTATTTCTCTACAAGATCCCTTTGCATAGGAAGCATGTTAGACTTAAATGTGTTTGGTATTTTCTTCTTGGTGCCCTCTTTTGTGCTTCAATTCTTATACCCATGAGAGCATCATTAAAATCTTAAGTCTATCTTTATGGCTATAAAGAAAGAGCTCTAGGGAGACAACCCTTGTTATCTTTACTTTTTTTTTCTTCTGTTCTTAGTGGTCTTGATGATTTTTACTATTGTAGCAACATCATTGTATCTTTACTTTCAAGCTTTGTGCCAAGTTTAGCCTCAGATTGCAAGAAAGGTCAAAAGCTGGTGCATGCTGTCCAGAAACATATTCTGTCTGCTTGATGGAAAAAATCGGAATAAATCACCAGATCATCTTTTTGATCTGAATTTTTTTGACAGTATGCTACATACAATTACCTTTCGGGAGTATGTTCAGAGTTTTTTGATTTGAGTTGCATAAGTTCCCCTAAAAAATTCCCCTTTCTCTGCTGTTCTGTTTTTCTCAGCTTCTGCCCCGGTTTTTCGTTTCGCAGTTTTGCAATCCTTAAGCTTGCTTTTTCTTTGCAAACTTTTTTGGGAAGGCTAGAGAAACAGTAGATCTTCCTGGAAATCTTTATTTGCAGTAGAGGAAAATTATTTTATTAGGGTACTAACCTCTCTAATCAGCCTACAATGAGTTATGTATGAAGGGAGTTTTCAAGTGCGCGATGGAAGGTGATGAAAGAAGATCCAGGAGTGTCAAGCGCTCAAGCTTGGGGATGCCCAAGTGCACCCCCAATAAATATTCAAGGAGACTCAAGCGTATAAGCTTGGGGATGCCCCCGGTGCATCCCCTTCTTCATCAACAATCATCGGTCTGTCTTTCGTTGCACTATATTTTTATCACTTCATGCCTTATGTGCTTTGCTTGGAGCGTCTCGCTCTTTACTTTTCTAGGTTTGTTTTGCTTTCTTTGATGTAGTAACAAGTTAGACCCCAACTTACTCTTTTGTGTGGGAGAGAAACACGCTCCACTTGAACTAGAACTCCTCATAGGATTTGCATGCTTATTTCTTTTAGCTGTGAGTTGTTCCTTTTTTTTTCCTTAGCTGCTGGTCTGTTTAGCTGTAGTGCTTTAGTTTTTCTAGAGCTTTTCTTTTCAGGTTGAACTTTCTATAGGTTGCATGTTTTATCTTGTTAGAGAGTTTTCCTGTTGCACTGAGTTCTGTGTCTTGACTAGAAAGTAGGTAGTTAAAGTTGCTTTTCTTTTTGAAGTAGTAACTTGCAATAGTTTTGAGGTATTGACTAGAGTAATGTTTGAACTTTTGGTGTCAAGAGCTCTTGCCTATTAGTGATAGATGTCGTATTTTGGGCAATCCGTGTGTTTTTCGAAAACCAAAAACCTCTGTTGAGAACTCTAGCTACTAGATGAATCACTAACCTCTGGAGGGTTCGAATATTAGAGTACACTCACGTACCATGAGTCGAGGATGCGCAAGGATAACCAAACCCCCATACACTCCTCCTCGGGGTACCTGTCTCTTTGTGAAACTCCTATTAGATTGAGAGTTACCGATAATAAGTGCATGAGTTCTTCGGACTAATGTGAGTATTCGAAAGTTGACACTTCCACCTACCCATACTTTTTCTAGCCTCTTCGGTACCGTGCATTGCCCTTTTCTCACCTCGAGAGTTGGCGCATACTTCGCCGGTGCATCCAAACCCTTGGCATGATACGCTCTGTCATCATAAGCCTCATTATATCTTTCCTCAAAACAGCCACCATACCTACCTACAAGGCATTTCCATAGCCTTTCCGAGATACATTGCCATGCAACATCCACCCTCTCATGACTTGATCTTCATTTCATACATGCCACTTGCTTGATCGATGAGCCGCATGCTAGTTGGGCCTTTCCCTAATCATTGCTACATGACGCGCTAGTATCATTGCATATCCTGCTATCCTGGCAGAGGCATACATTTGCATCATGATTAGTTACATTTTATTTTTGTGAGTACCTTTGTAAAGTGTGAAAGATCTCATATATTCTTGTAAAATATAGAGTATTGCCCCTAAAGTGAGGAAAAGATCCCAAAGAGGACAAAATCAAAAGATCCCAAAGAGGACAAATGAGAGTTAAATAGAAAGAGCCATTGAGGCCACCAAAATAAATAAAAAAGAGAAAAGGAGAAAAAGAAAAATAAAAAGAGAGAAGGGGACATACTACTATTCCTTTTGAGAGATCCACACCAGTACTTTATCTTCTATCCCTTGTACTCCATAGAGATTATCATCATGCATATAGCTATGTGGGGAACTTTTACACTATAGAACTTGGCTTGTATATTCCAATGATGAGCCTCCTCAAACGAGCTCTAGGTCTTCTTGAGCAAGTAAGTTAGATGCACCCCCACTAGTTCCATTGGATAGCTTTTAGCTCACATGTGCATCCGTTGTATGCCAATCCCTACTCCTCACATCATATCTATCATATGGCCTTCTCTCGCCTATGATTGTCCTCATTGATGTGAGCCTTTCACACACCTTTTTGTCTTCCTCCTCCACCTCTTCTTTCTGTTTCGCCTTTTAGGTGTCAACTATCTTGCCCACGCTCATCCATTGCATGAGTGCTCAAAATATCGAAAGGGAGTGGATCAGTTTGACTTGTACCTGGCTAGTGGTCTGGGGACGAGTCCAGATAAGAACCCAAAGGAGACCAAGTTGAAACTCTAGTATATAGTTGTTCTCAACAACCTTTTTCTCTTTCTTCCCAGTCCCTTGCTTGCACGCAAACACCATCTGGAGACATTCGAGTCACGGACAGCAAGAGCTCTTGCACCTTTTGTTCTTTTGTTGCTTGTGTTAATGCCAATATAGACTCTTGCCTGTTAAGACTTGAATTGAATTGCTTGCTTTGATTGCTTTACTTAACAGTCCTTATTTGGTTGTGTGGCATGTCACCACAGAAAATTTGCTTGTTATCATTTACCTACTCGAGGACGAGCAGGAATTAAGCTTGGGGATGTTGATACGTCCCAAACGTATCTATAATTTCTTCTTGCTCCATGCATGTTTTGTGTGACTTTGCCATGTTTTGGTTGAACTTTATTACACTTTTAAACCAATTTGGACTAACCTACTAACTCAGTGCACCCAGTTGCCAGCTTCTGGTTTTCTGCTGTTTTTGTTTTTCAGGTTTTCCGGCTGATTAAAGTGCCCAAAAAATTCCGCAAAAATTATATTAAAAATCAGCGGGCAGGAAGCTTCCGGAATAACCAAGGGAGAGAGCCGGGACCACCACCATGGAGCCAGAAGGGTCCCTGGCGCGGCCCCAACCCTAGGGCGCGCCAGGCACCCTCCGGGCTGCCCTGGGTGGCCCCTCGACGCCCCCCTTCGCCTATATAACCCCCTCGGGGTAGAAACCCCTAAACAAGAACTCCTTTTGGCGGAAACCTCTCTGTTCCGCCGCCGCCGCCATTTTCAGATCGGGGATGCCTGGAGAATCTGCCCCGGCACCCTGCCGGGACGGGGAAGTGCCCCCGGATTCATCTCCATCGACGTTGCTTCCCTTCTCCATGAAGCGGGAGTAGTTTCTCCTCGGGGCTAAGGTCTTCTACAGTAGCTATGTGGTCTTCTCTCTCTCCCATGACGTGATATTGATTGTGATCATAGGAAATGTTAATCTAGGGTGATCCCATGATGTTTCCCCTTCTTCTATGTATTGGATTGATGTACTCAATTGATCTTATCTAGTATAATCTCCAAGACCATGGTGACAGCTGGTCTATTGCACATGGAATTAGAAGAATATTTTCATGAGTGATTTCCTCTTTTGTGTGTGGATTGAAGATTGAGAGTCTTTTGGTGCTTGTCTTTGACTATCCTTTAGATATGTTGTGGTGATTGTGGTACTCTCTTTGGATGGCCGCGGTGACATTGGGAAATCCATAGATTGAGAACTACGAACTTTGAGGTGTGCTTTTGTAGCCCTACACAATTCTCATCCTCTCTTGACCACAAAGGAATGACCTCCGAGTACGTCTCCATTGCATGTTTTATGGGAAATATCATGTGATTAGACTATGTTAATGTTGTTGGGAGTTGCCACTAGTGAAAGTATGAAGCCTAGGCCTTGTTTCCATCATTGTTACACCGTTTGCACTCACTTTTGTTACTTGTTTCTTTGCTGCACTTTTTATTACAGATTTATATTACTTCGTTTTATCACACCTATCACCCATATTTTACCATCTCTTCGCCGAACTAGTGCACCTATACAACTCCTAGTTGTATTAGGTGTGTTGGGGACACAAGAGACTTCTTGTATCTTAATTGCAGGGTTGCTTCAGAGAGACCATCTTCAACCTCTACTTCCCTGAGTTCGATAAACCTTAGGTCATCCACTTGAGGGAAATTGCTGCTGTCCTACAAACCTCTGCGCTTGGAGGCCCAACATAGTCTACAAGAATAGAAGCGTGCGTAGACATCATCGGTATCCAATATACCTAGTTCATCCTCGTTACCGACAAACATGTTTACTCATTCCCGTGATATTACAACCCCGTGACCTAGTCACATGATTGCAATCTTTATGATGTAATATCACCGAGTGGGCCAAGAGTACCTATGCGTCACTCGGATGGACAAATCCCGCTTTGATCTATTTGCATACTCATCAACATATCTATTTCGGAATACCCAAAGTACACCTTTATCGCCAGCATATTTCAGTCAGGCGGTGGGTTGCAAATCAAAGCATCCTCATAGATAGCAATTACGTATGATCATTACAGTCAAAGGATCTGGTCACTACGTTATAGTTATCGCAATGTTGAACTATGTGACTGGATCACATTGCAACACTTCTGGTGTGTGTGTGTCCATCATATCATTCTTCCAATGACATGACCCCATTGTCAATAGAATTATTTGTCTCATGATCAGGAAACCTTGATCATCAATTTCCCAATGGACTAGTATACTAGAGTTAACTAGGGACCTGGTTGTTTGTATACTACACGTGTATTAATGTTTCCGCTTAATACATTTATAGCACAATACAAAACTTATTATGAACTAATGGAATATGCTAATAAACATATTTTATTTGCCTCTAGGGAACATTCCCAACAGTCTCCCACTTGCACTAGAGTACAAATAATCTAGTTGCATTTTTGTGTGGATCATAACTCCACATTATCTATATGGTTATTGATCATGCTTGCTTGTGGAAAAGGTTGTATCAACGGTCTGGGTACCATTCAGATCTGTATGTCCTTTTGCAAATCATTAATGTCACCTAGTTTGACATTACTTCATTATCCATTATAATGATGAGGTATATATATATTTGGCGGTAGAGTGAGACTTCGTTTGTTGTGTTTCAGCAATGACATCCGGTGGGCCACGCGGACTTTCCCATAGTCATGCACACTGAAACTCACCCAGTCAGAAGTCGAACTTCTTAAGCCAAAATATAACTCTTTGCCACTTCTAAAGCAGCCACATCAATGTAGATTTAATCCTTAGTGCATTGTATGCAACTTTGATGTCTAACCATGTTTCTTTCAACTTAGGCATTCATTAGTATGATATCTCAATTTTCTAGGTTAGTGTCAGAACTTGAACCAGCATAACATTTATGGTCAAGTTCACTATCCAATGCAAATTAGAGATGTATCCTCAGTTCTCCCTAGACTCTGAAGGATAAAATTAACTCTTTGTGCAATGATTTACTCATAAATCATATCACAACATGTTCTCCTTAATAAGAACTTGGGTCACATTACGTCGAGTACAAAACTATGATTTTATATGAAAGAACCTATGACAGAGGCATAGAGGATGTAGCACATCCATTTCTTTGTTTTATTTAACCATTGTACTGAGATTAACTCGATACTTCTCTTAGATATACAAGTAAGAACTACCTTGTTAACTTGTCCCATTCTGAACTCCTTCAGACTCAATGTTATTAAACGCATTAATCTATCTTAATAGATTTTCAATGCTTAACTTCATTCATGAAAGATTTTAAATAATCATTAATACCAACTACACCATTCACAATATGTTATCCATATATGAGAATGTTGTCATGCTCGCACTCAAATATGTCAGCCACATATAAGATTAGGATGACACTCTCATAGCTCCCACTCAAATATGTCCGTCACATATAAGATCAGGATAACATCCACACAGCTCCCACTCAAATATGTCATCCACATATTAAGTTCAGGATATAATACTCCCATAGCTCCCACTCAGTTTCATGTGAATGCATGTTTCTCTATATTTTGGCTAAGTCCAAAATCACTTTGATCATCCATCAAATTGAGAATTCAGGTTACAAGACACTAGCATCCATGTGTTTTCAAAACCTTCTTTTTGTACCAATTACAACACTTCTTCAAATGTAGGATTTGAGGAAGTCACAATATTGATAACAATTTGGATCAATCATAGTGAATATTCTATTGACTCAAGCATCGCTACATATTGTAGTCAACCTTTTGAATTTGTCAAAAAAATTCTTTGCGACAAATCAATCTTGATGTCTTCTTTGATGTTCACATTTATTCCTCATAACTTTTAAGTTATTGGGAATATCAAGTAACCTCTTTACTCGATAAGATTCAAGAATCTTAAATGTAACTCAACATGGAATTTCATGACTCATAGTCATATCTCATACTTAGGTCCACCATCGCTTCTTCGTAGTTCGTAGGTATGTCTTGTTCCATTAACATGACAAGTGAATCATGAATATTATTTGCACAATGGCAAATATATATTCTTGAATCCTACTTTGTTCAGTGAAAGCTTTAACCGAAACATCATGATCATTGTCATCAATTTCTCGTCCAACTGTAGAGCTTTGCTTTCGGAACATATTCTGTTGCGCTACTCTTACATCTGGAGGCAAGGTCAATTACCTTGGTTGAACTTTCACTTTCTTCCATTAACACATTCATCAAGGACATTCCTTGACAAACACCAAAACACTTAGCAACACAAGTTTTGCTCTTTTGGTTCTAGTTGTGAAAGATGTATCCATAATTGTCTAAGGATACACTACAAATATAATTTATCACATAAATCATTTTCCTAGAAACCACGACACACCATGACTTCTATAGTGTTGGTTTCCACGAATTCAGATGGTTCCCTATACTGAAGTGAGTGTTTGCATATTAAATTAATAACTTTAAACAATAATAACGTAACTCGATAAGAGATAACTTAGACCATACACTATTCGATATAGTATGATTACAATGTTCAGGCACGTCAACAACTTGAAGTGTTCCAAGCATTTGTAGTTTTTGAAACAACTTTCACAAGTCTTTTATGCCCAAGACTAACTCAAAACATTTGTCACTTTGATCAAATCGTAGAGACTTGTTTTTCCTGTTAATTTAATATCCGTCTTCATTCTGAAATCCCTTTGATCACATCAAATTATTTCAGACTTATGTTTCATTAGTGAATACACATATTCATCTAATGTCCACATATCAAGTTCACGAAATAATGAAACTCAGTACATGCTGAAATATGATACATCATTTATGTATGATATTCAACAATCATTGCAAACTCTGTTTTACCAGAATGCGAGGTTTCAGTCATCTCACCTAAATAGGCATGGTTTGCATGTGTCAAGAGATCAAGTATCTCAAGACTCCATCATACCATTCATGACTTAAAACGGTAGTGTCATTATTAAGTTTGGATAATTCTTGGCATTACAATATTTCTTATAAATGATCAAACTATTATCATCAATATAAGAATAACTCATCCATAACCGTAATGTGACCATACAAGATATCATTCATAAAAGGAAAACAACTGACTTGTTTCTCACTAATATGAATAATTGTCTTCGCGAGATGCAAGACATACTAATAAAGTCCACACTCAAACGATCCTAAATGTATTCATATATTAATCAAATGATAGATGTAGAGGGAGAGTGTTGTCGACCATCAACTATCTTGATTGCCGTCAGCACACATTGTCACCTCATCCCTTCCAAGACACTCTATAAGCAGTAAGTTCAAGCATCGAATACTTAATCTATCGCAATTAGTATTTATGGGGAAAGACATTTATAACACGTATATCAAATATACTTTCTCCGTCAATGACTATTCCTGCATTGGTTCTACATTTAAATTTCACAAATTTAACCATGACCTCATGACAGGTGAACGATTATCCTTCATGACATGGTCTAGACGTGGTCTTTGTAGCTGGGAGGAAGCGGATGCAACTCCCCAGTTATCGCAAAGTAACCAGTCATTCAGTAGTCCAAGCTATACACAAGGTGTTCATGTATCTTATACATTTTCCAAGTGACTTTCTCAGCAGGTTGTTCCTTCCACCTTAGTTGAAAGAAACCACATCCATATACTCATTCTTCATTACTCTGATTTGTGACTTAGTGCTTTCAAGTTCACCTAGCACGTCATACGTGTTGGTGTCGTTAACATGCATTCACAATTCATATTCCATAGAATGAAGTATGGTGTATTGGACATCCAATAATAAGTGATGGTGAGTACGATACTTATCATCATCTTCCTTAATAACGGAGTTATCAGGTGTATCTCCTAGTAGTTCTCGTATTATGTTTAGCAAGTCATTACTAACGAGTATGTTTCTAACGGTGTTGGTACACAACAATGAAGTAAGACCCAATTACCTTAAGTTCTACATCACACTAAAAGAGCCATAGTTTTAAACATTTGGGTATGACATTATCTACAATGATATTTGCTAAGACATGAAGATTAAGTTCATAATATGGAGTTCATGTTTTAAAACAATTCTGGAACTCCCACTCAGACAAACATCCCTCATAGTTTGTTCTAAGTGATCACACGATCCTTGAACACCATACCTCCCCCGATCGTCACGGCCATCAGTATGTGTTTAAGGTAGGCCATCATCCAATCATATCATCTATTTGACTCATGCTCGACCTTTCGGTCTCTTGTGTCCCGAGGCCATATCATATACATATGCCAGGCTCGCCACCATACCCTATGTGATTTGTTGCTGTGTCATACAAGGCCATATCATATACGTATGCCAGTGCCAGTTCCTGTTTTCTGCTGTCTTTTTATTTCAGGTTTCCCCCGTATTAAAAATGCTCCAAATATTCCGGAAAAATCCAATAAAAATCAGCGTACGGGAACCTTCCAGAGTCCCGAAGGGGGCCAGAGGGGACCCACCAGGGCCCCAGGCGCCCTCCCAGTGCGCCCTAGGGTGGGGCCGCGCCAGGGGGCCGCCTGGACCCCTGGCTGCCCCCCTTCGCCTATATTTACCTCTCTTCCCGAAACCGCAGAGGACAGAACCCTTTTTCGCGATCTCGCCTCTGTTCCGCCGCCGCCGCGCTTCCAAGATCGGGAGCACCAGAAGACGTCTTCCCGGCACCCTGCCGGAGGGAGGATTGACCTCCGGGAGTTTCTCCACCACCATGTACGCTTCCCGGATGATCCGTGAGTAGTCCACCTTGGACCATGGGTCCATGATCAGTAGCTATGTGATGTTCTCCTCCCCTCTTTGTTATTCATGGATTAGACATTGTGAGCTCCCTACATGATCAAGACACATATGTAATTCTTTCTGCTGTTGGTATGCTGAGTTTGCTGGGATCTGATGGATTATGAGACTATGTTCAGATTGTGATTGAGTAATATATTTGATTCTTATCTTTTATATTTTTGTTCTTGAGTAATTTTTGCATGTTCTCCGTTGCTGTTTATTGCTTTGGCCAAGTAGTAGGTAGTGACTCCAAGAGGGAGTGTTATGCTTGATTGTGGGTCCATGCCCCCTGATGACTAGCTTGAGTGACATAAACATGAGTCTAGGGGATGTGCTGTTGCCACAAGGGGGAAAACAACGGTGCTTGTAACCACGGTTGCAAGGATTGTTTATTTTAAGCAAAGTTCTTTTAATGCAGTTGTCTGTTGCTTTGGGTTTACACTTTGGGTGGGACTCGCAACTTAATACTAGCGAGATGTTCTGGATAGATATCTCAAGGTGGATGATTATTAGTAGATGCAGATGGATTTCGGTCTACTTATCTTGGCGTACCGCCCATGCTTTTGAACCTCTTCCTTTCTTTTGTAGCATAGTTAGCATTGGTTTGTGCCCGTAATCCTGTCAATTGCCCAGCTGTGATTTGTTTACCTCGCATAGCAGTTTTATCGTCTTTTGGGAGAACGACATCACTAGTGAACATCATGGGACCCCGGTCCATATTTCCACCATTGTTTACACCCTCAATTTACTTCTTGCTTTTACTTTCTAGTTGCAATTATCACTATCTATTATCTGTTGTGTTTGATCCTTCGTAAACGGCAAGGCCGGAGAGATTGACAAACTCTCTGTACTCGTAGGGAGCAAAGTTATTTGTTTCTGTGTGCAGGTCCAGGTAAAGTAAGCAACCATGAGGTTGTGAACGGCGCCATTGTTCACTTTACCGCCTACTTGTCGACCTTGGAGTCCTACTGGTCGATCTCAACCTTGGTATCTTTGCCAAAGGAAATCTTGCTGCTACGCTACATCTCAACCTTCCACTTGGGGTAACCAACGAGGGGCGAGAAGCTATCACTTCCTCGCTAGCATCAGCTGGCTTCCCAACACAGGTGCCTCCTCCGGCCGCGGCTTCTCTAGCCTCCAGCATCGAGCCAGCCTCACCCTCCATGGCTAGAGGCTCGGGAACCGACCCTCTACCCGTATCTCCCTATGTGGCTAGAGACCCGGACAACTCTTCACAAGTCGGCGCGCCCGGCCTCACCCTCCACGGTTGGAGCCCCGGTGTCTCCAGTCTCGCACTCTGTGGCTAAAGACCCATTGTCGCCCCCCTACTCTCCTGCATCAGCCTCCTCCGTGGGGACGACCTATAGGTCTCGTATCTTCTATATATAAATAGCTAGTTCTCACTAACGTATTTCTCTTCACATATATGCATGCCACATCATCATTCAACACGCATGAGAAAAAAACCTACCTCAATATGCCACTATGCATAATAAAAATTCATCCTAACATGCAACATGCATGCATGTAAATGTCCATTCTATTATGATATTTATATTAAATTCATATATTAATTTAAAAATTATTATTGTAATATATTTCATTTAACCAAATTTTTTATTGAAACGTATAAGTATAAAAATTCGCCGCAACACCTAGTTTTCCAAATTAAGGGCAGGTCACACCCTGGAATTTTTGTCAAAAGAGATCACCTTAGCCAAATTCATTGTCAAAAGAGACCGCCTCTATACATAATTGTCAAAAGAGACCACCCGCTCTGACGGCACCCTGCCACGTGACACCTGTCGCCACGGCGAACGGCGGCACCCTGCCAAGGGGCACCTGCCGCCACCGGTCGGGGTGGCACCCCAATAGTAGACAGCAGCAGCGGCAGTGGACAGTCTAGCAGGCTGAATGACAGGCTCTCCTGAGCGTGGCTAGCACTACCAGGATGATGGATGGATCGAAGGAGTGAGTAACAGGTGAATTTGGAACTGCACCTTGCTTGGCGGCCAGGCAGGTGCCGCTGTTGGTCGTGGCGGCAGGTGCCCACGTGATGGGTATCTCCGTTGGCCGTGGCGGCAAGTGCCACGTGTCAAGGTGCCGCCAGAGCAGATGGTTTGTTTTGACAATTATTTTTGGAAATGGTCTCTTTTGATAATGAATTAACTAGGGTGGTCTTTTTTTACAAAAAAAAAATCCACACCGTGATCATCATCAATCATGCTCAGCTAGCTGTTCGGGCGCGGGGCCCACGTGGCCACGACCTTCCGGCAGAATGCAGATACAGCAAGAGGAAAACAGCGGCTGCATTCCGCTCCGCCACCTCGCAGTTCCCCATCCCTACCTTCACACCAACCGGCTCCTCCAGCCTCCGCAGGCCACCGCTCCGCCCCCCTTTCCGCTGGAGTTGCACCGTTCCCATCCGCCGTCGCAAGCCCATCGCCGTCAAGCGACCACCCAAATCGCAAACCGTGAGCACCACCCACCCACCCTCCGGCTTCCGGCCTCCGCGGGACCGCCAACCAATGGGCACCCCCTGCACCAACCTCACCGCTCTCGCGATCCGCCGCAGCGGCGGCCGCCTGTTCGAGCGGTAGGTGCTTCGTTCGCCGTCGTTGGCACCGAGGGGGGACCTGGTGGCTCTGCCGCGAGGGGGCAGGGGCAACGATGTTGTTCGGGTCCGGGCTGAATCTCCTCAGCGCGGCGCTCGGCTTCGGCATGACCGCCGTCTTCGTCGCGTTCGTCTGCGCGCGCTTCATCTGCTGCCGCGCCCGGGGCGCGGACGACGGGGCGCCGACGCCGGTGGACTTTGACGTTGACTTTCCCACGGATCTCGACCTCCCGGTGCGTATCATCATACCGCTCCCCTGTTTCCTTCTGCTGCCGTGTCTCTACTACTCCACAGCCGTTTCCAAAAGAGGAACCACAGCACGTGCAGGCATAACTGAAGTGTCTATGTTTTGGTTTTATATAATTGTTGGAATTGAAAATAGGAAGATTGGATCAGTAACAGTCTAAAAATAACACTCCCTTCATTCATAATTATAAGATGTTTCAACTTTTTTCTGAATCAGATGTGTATAGACGTGTTTCAGTGTGTTTGTTAACTAATTTCAGTCTCTATGTAGTTCATATTAAAATCAATGTTCGGGATATCGCTTCTCGTTAACTTATCGGTCGACCCAAGATAAGACATAAATCGTCTTATCGGCCGATTTATCGATTTTATCGGCAAGGTTTTCTTAAAATCTTAGGTTTTCGTATCATCAACATTAATCAACATGGCAAACTCGTAAGCCATGTCAACCGTATTCCTCTTAAGCAACCTGAGATATATACCGGAATTGGCTATATACATAAATAGAAGGCATCAACCATATATCAAACTACAAAAACTCAACATAGATAAAAAACCAAGAGCTAAATCGGTTGGGTCCCATAGATTTACCGGCGAATATCGGTGAATATCAGTGATATATTGGTTGTCAGATTGATATATTGGCCAGATCGGCAAATGCTGTAGATATTCACTTATCTTATCAGTCTGACCCCGATAAGTGATAAATCGGCCGATTTATCAGCTTGCCGGCAGATATTTTGAACAGTGATTAAAATATCCAAAGCATTTTACATCTTATATTTATGAATGGATCGAGTAGTATATATGATAATATGATAATGGACCACTTCGAAAAATATTAGAAAATAGAGATTCAAAACCTTTAGCCACCTAAGCCCGGTATAGGCAGGCTTATGTTTATTTTTCTAACTTTGGTTTTCTCCCATTTTACACTGGTATATTTGTACCACTGTTTGAATGATTAGGTGATGAACTCTAGTTAGATACAAAGGGTTACATTATCGCCGATAATTATCTGTCGATTGCCTACCTTATAGTATCTTCTGTGTGTAACTACAAGCCTGCAACATGCCAACATAGTACTCCCTCGTCCAAATACAAATAACAGTTACACGATCCTTATTCCTTGCACATTTAAAGAAGGAAGAAGACTATAACGATCTAATTTCAAAGTCTAAAACCAATGTTTTTCATAGTCCCGCAGGGAAATAAAAACCTAGTCTCGAAACTTAAACACCAAAAGGTGGGAGCACTAAAGGAACTACATAAATCCCAAACTTTACATGATGTGTTTTAAGCTATCATGTATTGGATAATTTGCTAGCCTGGAAACAAATTCGACAATGTTTTTTGATGATACCTCATACCTGTCAGTTCAGTCTCGTTTCTTTTCCTTGGGATAAAGTTTTGGCATCTCCCTTTTTGAGTAAACTTACAACTGAGTGAACATGCAGTTATTTTTGTTTGCCTCAGACTTCTACTTTTGCAAATGTCAAGTGAAAAAAGCACATTTCTTATGAAGTTACTGTTTCCAGTTCTAAAAGGTTAATGTTGAGATAACTGTTATGTTTATAATTGTTAGAGTAGAATTTCTAACAATAATTATGTATGCATAGTTGACCACCTATTTTTTCTTTACTGTTACATGTAAAATTAACTTGTTTGTGTATGTTCAATCGATTTTCTTTAATTCACATGCAAGTTTTGACAATTTGGACAATATAATCAATGTGAATGTCATATCACCATCTCCATCCTTTTTTCAGATAGAGCATGCTCACTATGGGTTGGAACCTTTGGTTATTGCTGCAATTCCTATTATGAAGTACTCTGAGGCTTTATATTCAAAAGACGATGCCCAGTAAGTGCAACTATTTCTGTATGAACCTATGATTACCTGACTTCACTGTTTCCGGCTCCAATGTATATAATTTTCACCACCTCTGAAATGTCTGGAAAGTATGGCCACTGGGATTTATTGGGCTATAGACAGTGGGCCAAGTAACTTGTCACTAGGAAACAGTGGACACTGTTGCAGTGTCACCTCATGTAAATAGGGGTACCCAGAATAGTTTCTAAATCATTATGCACAAGTTATTGAAATAAGAATTACCGCTGATATGCAATTACACATGCTGAAACTCTTAGAAAGTCACAAGAGCTTTTTCTTTTCTTTGTTTTCCTTCAGAATTTGAAGCTTAGCTGAAAATTTCATTAAATAGAACATGAGAAACCACACATGTATCTGTAAATGTGTAGGCATTTCGGGGATGCAGGTTAAAGATCAGCTAAGCATGTATTAATGCAGCAGATGAATTATTGTGGGTGCATGCATAATACTTGAAAAAATGTTAGACTCAGTCAAACATTTTACTTGGAGGCGGGATGACATAGGAGAGCACAACTGTATTTATCGTTACTTAGTTTTTGGTGGATTTAGGTCAAGCACTTTGGTCCGTAATTTCTTCCAGGACACGTGTTATACTGAAAGAATAGTTTCGTAGCTGAGTAATCCCGCCAAAAATCACCGAGGTCTTAGATTACTACAGTGATAGAAAAAACTGTGCTGCCAAATTTGGCCTAAATTTTGGAACAGACATGCACCTTTTGTTAATGGACGGGCAGGAACCTCTGGGGAGCAATGAAATTGTTTAACTATGAAGAAGTCTTACACAAGCAAGTCTATGAGCCTTAACCAAACTTGTTTGCACACACTCAATCAACTTCAGCATAATATTTAGAAGCTCACAAATGACGAGTTCTTTTTTAGTTCAACAATTCTGTCTTTATTCAAGTTAAACCTAGGGTGTTGTTCAACTCTGCTTGCAGTGATGCCTCCAGAAACTAGAACCTCTTTAATGTAAGAAATATAATTTTTGGTTTTGCTTTGGCAGGTGCTCCATATGTCTAGGTGAATACACCGAGAAAGAGCTTCTAAGAATCATACCAACATGTCGACATAGCTTTCACCATACCTGCTTAGATTTGTGGTTGCAGAAGCAAACTACTTGCCCAATATGCCGGATCTCATTGAAAGATCTGCCTAGCTGCAAGGCCGCCGCAACACCTTCATGTAGCAACCTTCAAGTGTGCACCTGCACTGAGAACTCTGTCGATCCAGTACCTGAAGGGTTCCTCCCTGCTCATCATGGTCACAGAGATCAGCAGAATAGTTCAGTCACACAAGAATCAGTAGAAGTAGTTATTGAAATCCGCTAATAAGTACAGCATGGGATTTCTATGGAAGAGAACGAAGCAGGAAAATGAAATAGGTTACCTACCTCACTGCATCGTTGCAGCATCCTAACGGGATCGGCATCATTTGCTACCTCGTTGCAGGTAACGTGTAAACATTCATTGTACATTTCGTGTTGTAGATTAGCATAATGTGTTACGGCACATCAAAACTTTGGATGTTCATTTCTAATGCTTTGTATATCGTAAAAATGGTAAAAGGAATATTGCATGTTAGATAAGATCCCGAACTTCAGAATTATCTACCATGCAGTTCGTCTGGTAGTCTGCATAATGGCAGTCCTCCTTTCATTGAGCTTTGTGATAGCAAGTAAGCAAATTTAGGGGGCAGATCCCACATTTCACTTGGAGTTTGCTAAACTTTGGGCCTTCCACTGGACTGTTATGTTAATGTAGCTTCTACATTTACAAAACAGGTCCAAACTGCTCTTGTTTGATTGGTTGCTTTTGGGGAGGTTTAGGACTACCAATTACCGCCCAGTCCATTGCGGGTAGCACCAAAAAAATCATGAATAGTTCTTAAAGTGTAACAATGCTGGCACA
This sequence comes from Bromus sterilis, assembly GCA_950022295.1. Taxonomy (NCBI): domain Eukaryota; kingdom Viridiplantae; phylum Streptophyta; class Magnoliopsida; order Poales; family Poaceae; genus Bromus; species Bromus sterilis. The sequence goes on from OX465596.1 coordinate 18,195,521, forward strand.
AGAAGTACCTAACACACTACAAATATTTCAAATATGTACATAATATGCACACAAAATATGGAAAATGAAAGAGAAAATATGCTGTAAAAAAGTGTTGATACTATGCACTAAATATACATCATGATCAAAGAGGCGGCGTCTTAATGTTGGTAAGACGCAAATCAGAAATAATCTAAAGAAGATGCACTTTTCTATGGTGGAAAATGTGCACGCCAAAAATAAATGGGCGGTACGAGTTTGGGGACATCCATTGGGTGATGTTGGCAACGTATGTTTGGTGCCTGAAGACTTGAGCTTTGTTTGATTGAGGCTTAGCATAGCCACATATTTGTGTGCACACATGTTGGCTAAACCACATTTTCTAAGAGATATAGGGAGGAGCTCCTTGGCTCCATTGCTTAGATGAAACCATGTCATACAACATCGCAATATAGGTTGTTCAGGTTCAAAAGCAAGTGAAGTAAACAAGTTTAAAACGAACTTTCTCCAGGCAACACACAGGCGTAAATATGAGGATCCTCGCTCCGGTCTGTTGTCGGCGTCTTCAAGCATGCACTTCTAAGGAGCCTGGCCTTCAGGGGAGGCACGATAGCCGGATGTGAAGACCAGCAGATCTCCAGTTGTGACACAGGGCTCATGATCAAAGCATTTACCTTTGATAGCCTTCTCAGGTGGTCTTCATTGATCCACATCCAGCCAGGGGTGAGGTGCCCATAACAGGTGACATTAGGTTCAGCCCAGACAGATCAAGAAAGGTTTCCTCAGCAAGTCTGTCAGGAAACTGGAGAAGATCTCCAACCTCTGTATGCATTAATCCGGGGATAATTTCATCCAGTACCGGATTGTCCTCGATATATTCCACCAAACCTATTTGATAGTCAGCCACTGTGCAATGTTAAATATCATGGAATTTATAAATTTCTAGATACACCACATAACAGTAGCAGAAACAGTGTTTACAGCAGAGCACTCTTGTTAGCTACCCAGAATCTAGCTACATAAAGAAAAATAAAACCCAACCTGAACCCCAAAATGACCCCTGAATATAGCTACCCAGGATAGGCTAAAAACGTGGATGATGCTTTTCTAAATTGCCGAGAACCCTCTAGTAACTGGTAAGATGTATTGTCTAGATACTAATCAGATCATCAAGGTCGCCCTAGGGGTGCAAACCCTTTGGAGAATTCTGTGACCCTTTCCACTTCAAATAGATGAAGTAAATTTTTCGAAGTCACACAACTTTTGAAAATAGTTCATTTTTGTGAAAGTGCACTAATCCTCTTGATGAAAGTGCATATACCAAGGAATTAATGCATCCTATAAGTTTATGTCAGGAAAGCTCTTTGTGGTTGCAACAAAGGAATGGAATGTGACCCCTACAAATGTACATAAAGACTAGTGTTGGTCAAGCCGAATAATTCTTCACTTTCATTTTAGTGATCCAAGTTCGCATTGAGTTTATAGGCATGTTGATACTATCAAAAGGATGTCATGACGAGTTCCTTTCTCAAATTCTTAAAGTTCAAACTCCAATCATCCTCAAACAACTCTACTTTCCTCCACTATATCTACCTAGTTCCATTCGCTAGAGTACATCGGAGCTTCCAAGCTCTTCCTGCCGGAACCGCCAAACAAATCCAGATATAGCCGTTACACCCTATTTGCGTCATTTGAAGAGGCCAACTGATTTCATCCAGAACCACCGAAGTGGTTGGTAAACCTTTTGTTGACATAAAATACATACTTTTTACATTTTTTTTTCATAGTGTATAATTTAATCATACAAAATAGAAATCAATTATTTCTAGAATGGACCCCCATATGCTTCACTAGATCATTGAGAAGTTGCATATGCACATGTAGATCTCGAAGTTGCCCATGCACCTCTAAAGATTGGAAATAGGATCTATCTCGTTTTTCGGAAGGAGGATCTAAACTCCGGGCTTTCTCAAAATCACACGTATGGGCTGCCCCTTCGCTCTTAGCTTGAAGTAGTCATCAGCCTCCTCCATGACATTTACTATGCGCAAGAACAAATTCCTGCTCATCCAAAAGTGTTAGCGAAAAAACCATTCATGGTATGTTGGGTCTGATGCATAGTTTTAAATAGCGGGCTATGGAAAATAGCGGCGACCCTTCAAAACAACTATAGTGGGGCTATAGCGAGGCTATAGCCGGCTATTTTAAATCTTTTTCGCACAATTGTACATGAATAGCAGCAAGCATCATTTAGCGGCACCATGCTCAAACAGCCATAGCGGGGCTATAGATGGGCTATAGCCGGCTATTTAAAACTTTGGTCTGATGTGAAATAATCATTGTAAAGTCATGGGCCAGCGATCCTATCCCGAAGAACAACTCTTCTTCCCTTCTATCGAACCGTTGAAGTTTAGTACGTGCTCCTCTTGCTTCTTCAATTCTTTCTGAAGACTCGTCATCATTATCATCATCATCTTAATAAATTTGTCATCGGCCGAATTCAACGAATCTATGAGCTCATTGTAAATGAATTCATCAAGGTCATCGTTTCCATGGACCATACGCATCATAGGACGAGCAAAACGTCGATGACCTACAAATGATCACAAAAGAATAACAAAATCGGTCAAACATTTCATCGAACACATAGAGCACGAAGAGTATGGGCGGAGGAGTTGAACGTAACGAGGCAGCGGATGATGTCAATGAACTTGTCTAGTGGTGGCAATGGGAGGCGGCGTTGTGAGATGGGGCCTTCGATTGCGGGGTTGTGGATTAGGGGCGACGACGGAAAAAAAGATGGAAACAAATCAACGATGATGACTGTGCGAATAAGGCGAAAAAGAAGAAAGAAAAAGGGCAGGTCACATGAGAATGAGGATGTATTCATCGAAATTGTGGCAGACCTCTCCCTATAATCCGACATGACAGACAGGTACGGTTATCACTATTTGTACTCACGTATGAACTGAATATGAAAAATAGGGATCAGACTGAACACTTGATCAGTTTTGTCAAGTTCGATTGAATGATGTTAGGGCCCTGATCAAACAGGCCGCCGGAACTGAACACGAAGGCTGGCTGTAGACGGCATGAAGATGTCAAAAATAGATGCAACGAAAGGGTCGAAAAGTAACACGTTTCCAGTTAAGCGAGACGTAAACCTTTCAATGTAAGTATAGTTTGTCCTTTTCGCGACGCAGACAAAAGGATTCCATGCCTACCCACTAACTTGACCCATACAAAAAATGCTGCACCAACTTGTCTATCTGGCCTGCCAAGCCATGGTGCCGTTCACGATCACCCATCGCCCTCTCCTTTCTTCTTCGGCTTTCCCCGCGCCACGAGATGCGATCGCGCGCAACGTCTGGAGTCACAGTGTCACACGCAGACAGACACAGGAGCTGTCGCGGCCCGATGTGAGGCGAGCTTCGCGGTTCACAGCGTCTACAGCGGCGGTTTACAAATGGCAACGGCGCAGAGCCAGGTGTAACCGTGTTAACTGCCGTTAGAGCGTCACGGTGTGACATCGACTGAGCTGGACAGGGGCCGGAGTCGAGGGCCCCGGCGACCGGGCGACGCCATTGTCGCCGCCCGTCGCTTCTTACGTACGATGGGACTCTTGAAACGCGGAACGCCATGGCGCCGCCGTCGCTCTCGCCGCTTTTCGTTCGATCGGAAAGGAGCGAGCTGATTTCTGGCCGCCAGCTCTACACGTCTGCTGCCGTCCCGTCGCGTTGCGTCCGGCATATCAAATTATCAATCGCATCTTGATTTTGTTCAGCGCCGGTCTGTTGGCGGCTTGGCGCGCACTGCGCCGGTGTGCAAGCACAGCAGGTGAGAAGTGTGCCTGGTCCTCCGTCGCGGCATCGCGCGTGTTGTAGATTTGTACTACTGTCATACTTGGTAAAAACTCCTAGGCATCTCTTAAATCTTCGCATGTATTTGGGTTAGAGCAACTCTAGCATATGTGGTATATCCCCTGGTGTAAAATAACCGCTAATATTGGTGTACAGAACCAAAAAACCGTTAGAACTGCTGTGTTATATTTTTCGGTCCCTAATCTTTTTATGAAGAGCGTGAAGTTTTGTTGAACTGATTTGCAATTTCTTTTATATCAGAAAAACGATTGGCTTTGTGAAACTTCCTTCGCCCCACAGCGACCACAGTCGGGGCGAGACCCGTCGGAGCGAGGCCACGGAAGAGTGAACGGCGGTGAGCGGCCTGCCCCGGCATCGCGAGCAGCATGCAGCAGCGACTTGGCCCGGCCAGCCCCGGCGTCCCGTGAAGCTCCTCTGGGTAGATGACTATAGGGATCGATTGCATTTTTTTTATTTGTAGTGACTTCATTTTAAAATTATAGGGTATATGTTCTGATCGGACAAAGACAATACTGTAAAAACGTCAATAAACGTTTTACGATGAGCTGCAAATCAATTTTAGTGTACGAGATTTTAGCATATCTACTAGAGTTGCTCTTATATGTTCGGATCTATTTTGCCATCTAACACAATCATATATTCATCCGCGCCCGATTTGTTATCCAGTTTTCTATAAATTCAACGCAAACTAAGGGGGCTTTATGGAACTTTGGACCTCCACCACGTAGGCCACCGACACCCCCCCCCCCCCCCTTACCCAAAATCCCTTCGCAAAAAAAAACTCTTCATGCACGAAGCGGTGATCGTGCATTCATGGCCGTTAGCCCACTCTGAAAATGACACGATTGTTCACTACATCTAGCATTAATGCCAGCCCACAACGATGTGATCGCTCACTAGAGCCGAAGCGGCGAGCCGGTTGAGAGGTACGTTCTTCGCGCTTGTTCAATGTCAGAGAGACGCGGCGTGATGGTTATCTCCTGATTTCAAACCGAATGCACATTCGTCCACCTGCTGGCATTGAACAGGTTCGTAGGCCAAGAAACCCACTTCAACGCCCCGCATTCAAGTCGGCCTTCAACCGACGGGCTCGCGTCACCCGCTATTTAAACGTGGCCTCGCAGTGCACAATCCGCACTACATCAAGCCTCCCAATTCTCCTTCGTGCTACACTTCTACCGTAAGGACAAGCTCTAAAGCCTTGTGGGAGAGCCTGTCATTGGAGCAGAGTCACGAGTTGGTCCATGTGGCTGACAACTTGCAGGCCCGTCGTCCTCGCCTGTGTTAAACGAGGATGAGACGAAGATGGAGGAGAAGTCAGATGCTGAGCCGGAGCCCTTGCTTGTGTCAGTCCTTGCCGATATCACGTTGGAGTAGGCGCAGACCTACTTCGACACCATCATGGAGGCGGAGCAGCCAGCGCCGTCGCGGATTTTGAATTTTTGGCGGGCGAAGGAGGACCAAAGGTACAACATGGACCTCCTTGAGAAACACTGGCTAGTGAAGAGTCAAATCTACGTCAAGTGGGGACCGTGGCAGCACTGGCGGCCATGGTGGTGGAGACCCAGAACTTTACCGAACAATAATGGGCTCTACGAGGCCATGCATCTCGCTCGCGCTAACCACAACGTGACCCTGGTGGAGGCGGACACGAAGGTATCGCAGGCGATCGCGGACAACAACGTAGGCAGACCGGCCTCATGGATGTCGTCTGTGCTGGGCAACTACAACGTCGATACGTCCACATCAATCGTGGACCTCACCTTCACCAGCAACATCCAGATGGGGGGCGACTGCTTGAAGAAGAGTAGAACATGTAAGACAGACGTGTGTGTACACACCTCGTGTCCCGTGTGGGCATGCTCTGTTCCAAGCTAGCCTGTTCAGTGTCAATTTCGGAAGATTCTATGCCAACGTCCTGAAGAAGCATGGCTTCAATTCCTAGAACTCATGGGCACTGGCATAGTTTTAGGCTAGGTTAAAGTTCATTTTTATAAAAAAGCGTCTGATTTGCATGAAATGTGTCTGTTTTATATAAATTATATCCGAGTTTGAATTAATTTCGTCCGAGTTTATCACATTTTATCAAATTTCAATTGAACTATGGGTGAACCTTTGTCTATGGTTGAATGGCCGACTTCTGCATCAGTATTTATGGAATGGTCTGGACCAATCCATAGAAAAATGTGGTGTCCTTTTCGAGGTCGGTTTTGGATATGCCCTAATTAAGCCCATTCAATCCGCTCAAATACAGACCGCTAAACCTCTTCAGATTACATATGTTACAGGCGAGAGACATGCATCCCTACACTCGGATGTTATAAGATTTGGTCATGATATGAATACAATGAATACAATTCAACTATGCATCCGGATCCTCAAATTGGTTCTATACTTTCGGATTGTCCGGTACCCCTCAAATCTAGCTCATGTATGAGGTCTATATGAGACGGCCCAGATGCATTCGAACAAGGCTGCCACGACGGATCCGATAAGAGGATCCATCACAAATCCATTATAAAATGTTTCAATCAACTCTGACCTACCCCTCTTCCTCTTTGTCTACACATTCGCCACTATTGTTCTGCTGCCACTCTAGCTCGGTCGTCGTCCCCAACCAACAACATCACAACTGAATGCTCCAACCTACATTATCGTCGTCCATGCCGCCGCCAACGGACAAGGTCGCCGCCACCATACACCTCCTTGGTACATCTGACTCCTCTAGGCACACACCTCACTTTCTATGTATCTATAATACCTAAATAGTTCATTTCCACTAACATATTTTTTGACATGCAAGCTATCAACATCATTAAGTAGGTCTATCATGTAGAAATTATTTTTATTAATTATTCATGCACATGATCTCATTAATTTCACATGTGTATGAAACTTATACCAAATAAATAAATAAAAATTTATGCACTCAACCTTATGATTTATAAGCACCTTTTTAAATTAAAAATCCAATTATGAGTTACGTAGAATTTTATTTTTCTATGTGACAATTTTTTTTATGAATGCACATATGTAGTTGCTATCACAAGTGACTTTTTTAATTAGAAATATAATTATGAGTTACCTCGCATTTTATTTTTCTATGCGACATTTTTTCCATGAATGCACATATGTAGTCGTTATCATTGTTTTAGGTTAACCAAGGGTGATATTATCATTCTCTCTACTCAATTTTGTTTTCGTATCATACTATCTCGCTGATATATTTTCAAGATAATAAATTAATAAAACAAAAATCACACTCATTTTTGGATTTTTCATCAAGAAATAGATTTTACTCTAAAGAATATTTATTTCAAAAAAGAATTTATAATCAAACTATACTATGTTTCATAATCTTTTTCATATTTCAAAATATTAAATTAGTTGTTACAGTTCCCGCAACAACGCGCGGGATATCATCTAGTTCAATGAAATTCCAGAGCAGTTTGGTTTATTCTTTTACACATTTCTGTGCAAATGATTGATTGGTCACATGCTGAGTATGGGAACAACAACGCTGAAGAATTCATACACACTCCAGATGATGAATATGTTAAAATGACGATGATGACGATGATGAGAATTCAAGAAAAAATAGAAAAGCAAGAGGAGCATGTAATGAACTTCAATGGTTCGACAAAAGGCAGGAGAGTTGTTCCCCGAGATAGAACCGTTGGCGCGTGACTTCTCTAGAAGGATACTTCACACCGGATTCAACATACTTTGAATGGTTTTTCCATCGTTTCGAATGAACAAAAAAATGTTTTGGTGCGTAGTGAATGTCTTCAAAAATTTGGATGACTACTTTAACTAGAGAAAGGATTATTGCGGTCATTTTTTTCTTCTCTCCTCTGCATAAATGCACAACTGCTTTCAGGATGCTTTCTTAGGTTAAAGTTTCATATGCACATGCAACTATTCAATGATCTTGTGAAGTATATGTGAACCTAGATGAAAATCAATAGATTTTAGGTTCTAATTATGCGCTCTAGTTAAATTCTATGTGTGAGCTATGTATTTTTATGTATAAATAAATTTATTTTTGTAAGATATTCCTTGTTACGTGTAGTGATCGATGTGCATGTATTAACATGGATATGAGGTTTCAAAAGTATGTCCATAATTGCAATGAATAACATTTGCAACCGAACATCCGCGAACATTTTGAATGCCGAATTTGCCTGGTCCAATTATAAAGGCTGTTATTGAACATGAATTTTTTGGATTGTTCCCTTACAGTGAAGATTGTGCAGTTTAGTGGTAGAAGGGGTGTCATGGCCAAAAATGGCTATGTATGAAGTTTCCACACTTGCTATTATTGCCTACACATAATCATAGCAAGGGGGGACTGTGACATCTATTCGTGGAAATGTTTACATGTCAACTATCTAATGTATGGCCATTTATAATCCATCAACTTCTACGATGAATCATTGGCAATCAATTCCTTTCACGTACTACTATTGGGATTCCTTTTCGTTCAAGAAATTGCTACAATCTTCACTGATGTTTGGCTTTGTCTGTTTCATCTACTACAAGGAGAATGGGGATCTTCATTATGAGAAAATCCCCGCCATTGGTGTGCCTTTACCTATGAAATTGGACCGGTTACCTTCACAGTTTGTGCTTAGTTTGAATTGAGCTCAGGTATTCATATCGGCTCCCGAGAGCCTATGTATGTTCATGCGATGAAACAAATGATGTTCTCGATGTCAAAAAGGTCTGAACAAAATTACATATGAACATGTTCTATATGATGCAAATGTACCATTTTTATGGGAAAAAAGGTAATGCGGCTTTGTGGAATATAGGCCCTCCAAAAAAAGTGTTTTAGCGTGTTAGACTTTGTTTCCGTTAAAGGACAACATATGTCATTTATTCAAGCAAAATACACCCATATAGAGTGCAGCTGGAACATTTGTGTTACAGAGAAGTCAGATATCATATTCAGAAAAGAAGTTCCTCCCCCTGATCGGTAATAAATATCGTAGTTTGAATTAACCGCAGTGTAAAACTGCAACACTTATCTTAGATCGAAAAAATATAATTTTACCGTTTATTTAAAAGCACGAGCACATATGGCCACACAGAAAGCATGCAAATTCCTGTGGCGGAGCCATCTACTAGTCGGCCCTTAAAGCCATACATACAATACAAGGTTCCTTTTCTTCGGAATCTGCAGATAGCTTCTCGCTTCTGTGTTCGATCGCCACGGTGGAAACGGATTCTGCGGTGCAATTGGTGGCAGCGCCACCAAAGAGGTCGATCGATGGATCGGCTCAAAGCAAAGAACAGCTGAGAGCTGCGGCTGCCGTGCACATGGCTTATCGCGCTCACACTCACGCACTCGCTGTCTCCCACGATTCCTCCGGCCGTTGAAGACGCCTCAACTCCGGGAATCGCTTCATGGATTAGAATCGATCGGAAATGGACCACGCAAAGTACAGCCGCAAGCAAGGCGAGCCTAGAGTACAACACTCCGGATCGGATCATGGCGTCGCCTCCGCGTCGGCGTCGTCAGGCCGCGACCCCCTGATGAACCCAACCCTCGCGTCCTGCTCGATCGAGCTGGTCCCTTCTTGGATCATTGGAATGTGCTGTGCATGAGGCGCCCCCACACGTGCGTGCCAACTAGCACAAGCGTTTCTAGTCTAGGGCTTGGGTGAGACGAAGAGACGTCCATGTGCGTGCGTGTCTTCCTGTATCTCACACTGGTCCCTTGACATGACACCTTGTTTTTGGGTGATTGCAGTTGCACTGTTTTATTCCCTCAACAAGGACGTTGGCAATAGTGTTGTCACCTTGTGCAGTGGCCGTGGTAGCTAGAGATAATCGAGGATATTTGGTTGTAACTAAGCTTATCACATCTAAGGTTAGTCGATTAGGCTAGCGTTCGATTCAAGCATCATCTTAGACAAGATGTTTTTTGCCATATTAAGGGTATATTCAACATTGATCCTTATACCTTTGGTAACCGTTTGGATAGGTATATCAGATTAGTTTTATCATCCAATACGGTTTTGTATCCGTTTCCGAATCTAGGGTTCACATATTCGTTTTCTCTTAAACCTAACTTAAATGGGGAGAAGGGAGAGGGGGCTTTGCGAAAGTTCAGACCATCGCCACGTCCTCGCTCGACACCCAGGTCCCACTTAAAATCGCTTTGTGCCAAAAAATCATCCCAGAGCACGAAGTGGTGGCCGCACATTCATGCCGATCAACTGCTTCAAAGCGGACGCGACGACGCATTGAAGCCAGCCCAGGACGACACGATCGCTCATTGAAGTCGTAGCGGCACTCCGACCAAGAGCTTCAGTTTCCGCGCCTATTCAATGCCGAAGTGACGTGATACGATGGTTACCTGTCGAATTAAAACCGACCGACTTCTCATTCGTTCGTCTCTTGGCATTGAACGGGCGCAGCGATCAAGAAACCTACTCTGGTGTCCTCATTCAAGCCATCATTCAGACAGCGGCCTCGCTATCCGCCCGCCTATATAAATGAGGCCGTGAGTTGCACTTTCTGCAATGCATCACGCCTCTCATTTTTCCCTGTTCTACATTTTCTTCATGACAGTGAGCTCTAAATCCTTGTGGGAGAGCTTGTTAATGGAGCAGAAGCACTTCGTCTTTCCGGTAGGCGGTGGAGTACCAAATGTACAACATATACGTCTTCGAGCAACACCAAAAGGCAGAAACTAAATCTACGGCGACATAGCGAGTGCGACAACCATGGTGGTGGAGACCCCAAAATTCAACAAGCAACAAAGGGGCGCTCTACAAGTCTGGGCACCGCGATCACGCCAACATAGGCAAATCGACCTCGTGGGTATCTCCCACCCCGGGTAACTTCAACTCGGCATGTCGATGTCGATCTTGGACCTCACTGCACGGGCGACGTCTAGACGACGGCTTGGAGGAAAAGTAGAACATGAGAGATAGACGTGGACACTAAATCATCTTCTATTCCTACGATCATAGAAGCACTCAAGCATCTTCAATTTCTGGAGCACACGGACACCGTGTTCGGCACCGGCGTCGTTTTAAACTAGACTAAAGTTTTGTTTAAGAAAATCGTCCTATTTGCATAAAATGCTTCGGGTTTACGTAAATTATATCTGATTTTTTTTCGAGTTTATCCCAATTTGCTGGATTTTTTTAAAAATACTAACGGACAATCATGGCTCTAAGGTTATATGAGGCGAGGCAAACCAGCAACATCGAAACAGGCTTTCGCCCCACTTTCTATATAAAGCAACAATCTAAGAAGATACACAATCGAACGATACAAGAAGGTGAGGTAGCCCTCTTAGAAAGACAATCCCAGGATACTCGAAACACGCAGAAACGACTACGCTATCGAACACTAACACAGAAGATCTGACTACAACGCCATGTTGCGCCCTAGTGCACCTAAACTCCACGACAACACCCTAGGGGGGAGAACGGCGCAACGCGTCGTCGCTGCCTAGTTCGCAACAAACAAAGGTTCACCTGGAACCCAGACACAGATAGAAGCATCACGACGATGTGTCTTCAAGAAGAGAGCGGTGCCCGCAAGCATCATCGTCTTCGGCGGCGACGAAACGCAGAGCTTTCGCTCGGCAGCTCCCCATGCCACCATGATATCTTCAGGAGAAGCACGGTAAGTTCAGATCCTCAGATCCCCGATCGGAGCACCTACGGCGCTGATGAAAGGTAGGAGATCCCTAATTGCCTGTGCGCACATGTCTCGAGACAAACTGATACTGGGTCAAAGATACCAACTCCATTCCTTGTAATTTTGCGCAATTGGTTTATCTTTTAATTCAAAAATAGTTATCTCATTACTTTAGCAAAGTCACAATCAAATAATATATGGGACAAATATTTATATGCAATGCAGAAAATACAAGCCAGATCACTAACATATAAATCTACTGGCCACTTGCTGAGGTTATCTCCTAAGAAGTTCATTATTGCACATGTCTCAATCAGAAGGAAGAAATCAGATCTAAGTTTTTTCTAAAGTGCGGCTCCATAAACCTAATCTGTAAACATTACCGTGCCCCCAAAAATAAACATTATTACCAACAACAAAAACACATTACCGTTGGTCGTAAAAAATATATATTGTTTTATAGAGTTAAAAAAATAACGTACAAAGAAATCACATCAAACCAGAAGAAAACTGAAAAGCAAAATATATAGTGGTTACGCCTTGATAAAAGGAGAGAAAAAAATAAGGAGCAAATTAAAGCTTGATGATTAGAGAGCCTGAATGCGACGTGATTCTTCTTCACCTGTTTGCTTCCCGGGCAACAGCTCATCGAGAGCGAGCGCCATGGCGTCGCTGACGCTTCCCGCCCGCGCGTTTCTTCGGCTGGCGTCCCCCTTATATAAGCCGCGTTCCTCCGCGTGCATTAATTTATCCGCCGGCGACCTGCATGCACGCCCTCACTCCCGCAGTCGCCACTCCCACCTACGCCCTCATCGACGACTGATACTCCAACTCCACACGCCATAGCTAGACTCCATAGCCGAGCAGTGTGGTGCGGCCGTTACCCTAGCTGATCAATCATCAATGTCGGGGCATGGGTCGTCGGGGAAGCACCCCTTCTACCGCGGCATCCGGAGCCGGTGCGGGAAGTGGGTCTCGGAGATCCGGGAGCCGCGGAAGGCGCGCCGCATCTGGCTCGGCACCTTCCCGACGCCCGAGATGGCCGCCGTGGCGTACGACGTCGCCGCGCGCTCGCTCCGCGGGGCCGACGCGGCGCTCAACTTCCCCGCCTTGGCCGCCACGCGCCCCGCTCCGGCATCCACCTCCGCGGACGACATCCGCGCGGCGGCGGCCGCCGCAGCCGCCTCCATTCAGCACGATCGCGCCGGGGGCGGCAATGGCATTGTCCCCGCGGCTGCTGGATCGGCGCTGCAGCAGCAGTTCGGCGGGAGCAGCGCCGCTGCCTCGTCGGGCAGCGCGCCGCCGGAGGATCATTCCAGCATTGGGTTCAACCAGTACTTCCTGGACGAGGAGGCGCTCTTCGATACGCCGCAGTTCCTGCGGAGCATGGCCGCCGGGATGATGATGAGCCCCCCGAGGCTCAGCCCCGACTCCTCCGACGAATCGCCGGACCCTTCCGACGCCGGCGAGAGCCTCTGGAGCTACCGTGACCCATGATAGTCCGATCAGCCACCTCCGTACCATGGCCACTACAACTGCAATTGCTGCTACAGCACTACTACTACTAAACTTGGAAGATGAAATAATGAGGAGAGGTAAGAATTAAGGAGGCGCATACCGGTGTGGAGTGGAGCCCCGTTTTCCCTCTCCGGTAACGCATGCAGATTTGGTGTTTAGCATCTGCTTCTTCTACCTCTATCGATCTCTTCTCACTTTTTATTCTCAATTTCTCACTATCTAGCCATGTTTTTCCCCTTCTGTTTGAAGTGTTTTGGACCTTCTGGCTTGATGAAAGCCAGAAGGGGGAAAAGGCCTCCCGTTTCACTAGCTTGGGCTCTGTTTGAAGTATCCTACCTACCATGCTAGTATATAAAGCTGCAGGGAGATACTTCCTTAAAATGTCTAGTGGGTCAAGAGGAGGCCTCTACTATGCACTGCTTATGTCTAAGTTGTGTAATCAAGTTTGTACTGTAACTACTGTGTGGGGTGGACTGGCTATAGGATGTGCGCACAGTGCATCGCTCCACCTTTCCCTATTATAAACATTTCCTACTACTATATAATACGGAGTATATCGCTAGCTAGTCAAAGTGTGTGTGAGCTTTTTTCACTTGGGACAGTTGGCCGTTGGAAAAATATGAAAAGGGCCACGACTTGGGTGCATGTCGTCTTTTGATGTTTTGGGGATGTGCTGGTCTCCAACATGTAATTTAGCTTGTCAGTCACTATCTATAAATATGTGTTGCTCAAGACTACCGATTTTCACCTTTTTTTTGCGGGTTACCGATTTTCACTTTGATGATATGCAGTATTTTGCTCTATTAGTATATAAAGTTAGAGAATTGTCACTACATAATCTTTGAAACATAAAATATATCTTATAAGATGTGGTATTATTCCCTTCGTTCACAATTATAGGATGTTCTAACTATTTCCCGAAGCGAATGCATGTTCACACATTTCAGTCGAGATGTAGTCCATCTTGAAATATCAATATCATCTTATATTTATGAACGGAAGGCGTACCTTATTAAGGCTTGATCATTGAGGTGATCATAGGTTGTAACATGAGATCATAGACACATATAGCTATTGTGTAATCTTTAAGAGTGAAGACTTTCTTGGAGAGCCAAACTAAAAAAAGGACTTTCTTGTAGGAAAAATGCTGACCCCACAAGTCTGACATCATCTTCATAGTCCTATGTATAACAGGGGAATAGTTTGATTTTACTGTAGTTTACATAAGAAATGGGACCAAAGATCTACTGAAGAAACTTTAAGTTCAGTACGTTCTACACATTAAATTGGAAAAAAAAGACTTGTAAAATAGCAAAAGAATTTGTGAATAGTTGCAATTTTGGTGAAAAGTTCATTAGCTACTATTCATCACATAACTTTTTTTATTACAAACCTGCTTTGGAACTTATATTTAATTTTGGTGCTATTGCAAATACACATTGTGTAATTCACCTAACGAACAATTTTTTTGTTCTTCTGTGGCATGGTGGGTATCATGGGAAGACTAGATGCACCCTTCGTGTAGGTTGAGAATATATCTTGTGCTAACATGGCCTGAATTCATGCTATAAAATTTGACTTGAAATTCGATTTAGCGTGTGTGATCATATTTCAACTTGAATTTATGTGTTGTGCCAATCTACTTGTTGACATAGGAAAATTTGAAGAGTTTTCGATCACGCTGTCGTGGCTTGGAAGCATGGTCGCACCCCCAAGCTTTGGCTCTAATTCATGTACAAGCCAATAGTAACTCATGTACAAAACCCTATTTTATACCTGATTCTAATTCTTTGATGCCCAAAACTTTCTCAAATCACAACCATCTAAAATTACATATATTAGCACCATTTTTTTACAAAGAGGTTTAAGTGGATGGAAATTTCCCTCTAAAGTGTTGCCCAATCAGAGGTGGTGAGGAGGAGGAGGGTTGTGATTTGTGAGTTGATTCAAATGTTCTGAAAACCAAGTGAAATTCGGAAGAAGAACAACTGATGAACATACAATCAAGCAAGCACATATGGACTAGCCAGCATAGTATAGGCGTACATCCCAGCAAACACCGAGTTGGGCACGTCGGGCAAGCAACACGTGTCCGTACCCACCTGGGGCAAACATGAGTGGAATACTGACGAGTGTGGCCAAGCTTTACGCCCGGGCCCCTCGGCAGCATGGGTTCTTCGACAGGTACAGCTCCTCGACGGTGGTCCAAGCTCCTCCTGACTGAGCCCCCCTCCCTCCTCTGCGCGCACGCTGCCGAAAACGAGCAAAAGGCAGGGCCGGGGCTCAGTTTGCTGGGCCATGCGGCGGCCAGATCGAACCAACCCGACGCGGCCAACCGGCCGGACGCATCGACATGTACGGATCGCCTGGCGCGTTGGATTCGATTGAATCGTCCGTCCCTGTGCTGCTCGCAAAGCGACGCGAGCGCGCCACCGCACGGCCCGGCGGCGCTGGAGCGGAGCGGGGCGGAGCCCCGTCGGAATCATGGAGTCACGGACGTATATGGACGGGGCCGTACGGTTCGCGGCCCCCCGCCGGTGCAGTCCTTGTCTCTCTGCTCAACTGCGAATCTGGTTACGACAAAAGAACTGCGAATCTGGGATATCTCTTCTCTCGGTTCCAAGCGGCGGTGGCACCGTGAGAGTGAGACTAGTCGTCGCCTGCCGGCCTTGAGATCGGTGTCGGCCAACTTCAACGATCCGATCTGCTTTGAATATGTGCATAAAATATATAGGTAAATAATTCATGATCGAAATGTCAAGTGTTAAACAAATCACGTGATCTACTATTACAGTAGAAAAAGAGAACATCACCACGCGCAACCGCCTCCTCCCTAGCTTAGGATTCTTTGTCTCCTGCCGGTGTCGCTGATGATCTACCTCGTCTCCTTCCCTTAGGATTATGGTGAATTCCGGTTCTTGTCGATGGAAAGGCTACAAGTTTTTAGATGCTTTTTTTTCTTCAGTTTTTGTAGGGTTTGTATCTTGCTCAGAAAAACAAGATGGCAACGGCTCATCGCCTTGCCTCATCCCTGTCGGGAGAATTGCCTCCCGTATACCAAAATTTCCGATTCGATGCAATAGTCAACTGCTCGCCTTCCGACTGCCCGCTGGTCAGCTGCCAGCTCGCCGACTGCTCGCAACCGGCTGCTCGCTGGTCGGCTTCTCGGGGGTCAACCGACGCGTCCCATCGACAAGACAAAAGGACATGGTATATTTCATCATCGGTCACATCAAATAGTGTAGTTATGTGGTGTTACATTACATCACAATACATGTGTATCTTTTGTCTTCTTCCCCTTCTTCTCTTCTCCTTGTCCTCTTTCTTTGGCTCTCCTTGCCACTAGCCTATAAAGAGGCAAGGGTGCCCACGATGAAGGGGGGATGAGCACCCACACACACTTACACAAAGGAAAAGAGCAAGAGCTCTTTTCTTCCTCTCTCTAAAACAACTCAAGAGCATACATATACAAATATTTACCTCATAGTCAGACCTATAGGAATAGAGATTTCACCTCCACCGCGAGGGTCCCGAACGTGGGTACTTCGACGTGTTATTCATCGTGCGCTTGTGCCCAAACCCGTACGGACGCCGTCGCATGCTAAGTGTTCCCCTCTCTTTAGTCATCCCCATGGCATCTGTCGTCACATATCGACGACAATCCCGATGGTGCGTCTAGTATCATCGATGGGCGTGCAGAGATTTGTCTCCGACGGATTTATCCTTGCTGGATTTGCTCGGATCTAATCGTAGTTCGTATGTATTTAGGTTGGATCCTTCTGATCTATGCTACTCTTCAACGGCAGTGATTGTTGTTCTGTTGCACTGGTCTTACGGGGTCTTAGCACGACGAATTATCGATTATCTTACAAGAAGTTTTACTCGACTCCAGTGAGGAAAGGACAGTGACAGCGGCGCACCTTCGGCTCGCTTCAATGCTTGTAATCGTCGTTAGGTGATCTATGGATTAGGATATAATAATAATTATTATTTATGTCTGTTGTACTAATATGGTTTAAGATGAATAGATCAAAAGTTTTCTTGCAAAAATAGGTAGAGAAAGAGAGCACATCTACGAGGAACACTAGAATCGAACTTTAGCATGATCTCAAACAAGAAGGAATAGATTGCATACGGTGCAATGGGAACAAAATTGTTGATGTTGTTGTCACACATGTCGTCGATGAAGAGGTTGTCGGCGTCGAGGAAGAATTCGTTGCCAACAGTCGCGCAAGTGCGCTACCAAAAATCTCGATCGCTCCTCTCCTGTACATGATAACAAGAGGTGAGGTTTCGGAGACCTGCTATCTCTCTTAGAGGTGTACGCCGAAAGAAAGGGTGGTGAAGGCTTGGATGGCGACGCAATGCTCTAAAACAAGGTGGAATCATTTGGCGTATATTACAAGGGTAGACGTGGCAAAAAAAGTAGGAGCAACGGGACGGTAAGACGTTAAGATGTGGTAGTAATGCCCACGGAAACGAATGAGTATGACCAATTAAAGTGTTCGTTAATACGCGAGTAACAGCCCCACGATTCACATGAATCAGAAACGGCTGACTCGGCTCGGCTCATTCTCGAAAGCCAACGCGGCGCGGGCACGACGTGATGTGGTGTGGCGAGTGAGGAGGAGGAGCGCGCGTGTAATACCCTTCTTCTTGTTACTAGTGGTAGAAGAGCTCGCCTTATAAATAGGTGTGCAACTCACTCCACTGACAGATTTTATGTTAGGTTTTGGACCAAAGAAACACTAGTAATACTAGTAAAATCCAACAGCCCCCATAAAGTCTCATTCGCACATCTCATCATTTTAGTTCCAAAATATTGTCTATATACCGATGCTTTGTGGGGACTGTTAATACCGGGATAAGATTATATATGGCTTCAGAACATCCGAATACGTCCCTAGATGGTTCCAAAGCGTCCCGAAATTGTTTCGAAACATTTCGAAAGGTACCAAAAGTGTCACAGAAGGTTCCGAAATGATGGAGAAAGGTTCTGAAATGTCCTGAAAGCTTATGTAAAGTTATAGAATATTCTCGAAGTTTCCTCGTGGGCCAATTACCCCTTCCTTGGGGGGAACCAAGAGATGCAAGTTGTACAAGTAGAAGGAATCCTACTAGGAATAGGACGACTAGTGGGGGAATCATTCCCAGATTGCCCCACCGGGAGGTCGAGTTAGGGAGGGACTCCTCCAAGTGAGCCGACCCCTTGAGGTTGTTCTTCTATATAGTGAGGCCTAGGGTCCGCACCAATCTTGTCATGTAGCATTAGGTCTACCCCCTTGCTTCCATGTGCCCTGTTCCACTAATTATCATTGATCTATATTGTTCTAGATCGAACGTCGATAGGTTGTTCTTCCTCTAGTTTTTTCGATGGTGTTTTCTCTCTAGAGGGTGAAGCCTTGCTGGAAGACTACCTTAGCATGTGTGGATATCGATCGAGGGATCATGCTTTTTATTCTTGTTCAAGTGATTTTTCCGAGGGATGAAATCTTTGCGGTCGAAATATTGTAAACTTCTAGCTGTGAGGATTTGAATCGGCGATCTTCACGAACTCTCCTCTTCTTTGCACTTTGTTAGTAAATATAGATCTAAACCTCTGCCTGCATGTTCATGAATGATCTTGGGACTCTTTCTTGTAGGACGATTTTGTTTGCTTTCTAATACGTTCCTCAACAGTCCCGGTGATGATCTAGCATCATCGGAGTGCATGTGATCGTGTCTTCAGCGGATCTCGTGGAATTCAGTCAGTGGTTGTCTTTGGTGGATGACCGTGGATTCAGTATTCGTTTGTTTGTCTTTGTGTGTCTATTGGTTGGATCGTTTTGATCTACGCTTCTCTTAATTAACGACAATTGGTGTTCTGGTGTGGTGTGCTGGTCTGGCATGTCGTAGTAGCATGATTTTACGATTGTCTAATCCAACAAGATTTGTCCGGCTTCGACGAGGGAGGGGCGATGACCGTGACACGCCTTCGGCTCACTCTAGTGATTGTAGTCATCGCTATGTGATATACAAATTTGGATGTACTCCCTATGTTCTCAAATATAGGATGTTTCAAATATTTCAATACGGGCTACATAGAGACTGAAATGAGTGAACTAAAATGGCCCATGTATATTTGATTTAAAAAAGGTTAAAAAACTTATAGGTATAACTAAAGAAGAAAAAAACCATTATGGTGTCCTTTGCGCTGCCATGATAATAGATGAATAGAAAGTTTTTGAGAAAAAAAACTAGCCGAATTCATTGTTGGAAACATATGCAACATAATACAAACTATGGATGGTTGCACTATAGTTTCTTGAATCTTGGTTAGCCCTGAGTAATTGATACATGATTTCTTGATAAATGATTCATGTTGTGTAAACTGTCAATCCGAATTGAACACGACAGATTAGCCTGAGGTATTCTAGGGCGGAACAATGTCCTTATCTGGCAACATGGAGGAGCCCAGAGAAAATTCAAACTATAAACAAGTCCTTCGAACTTGCACACATGACCTCGGATAAAACTTTAACATGCCACCTTGTCCAAGTAATACCCTTAGCAAGCCTACCGAGAAAAAATAATAGCAATGGTGAAAAGGGGATTGGGGTCTCCCAAGACATGGTGGTTGAAGAAGGAGGCTAAGAGCATCTCCACCCCCCCCAAACAGGCCCTCCAGAGCGCCTTTTTTTTATCGCTGAATGTGATTTTTTTCGCTCAGTCGCTCCCCCAAAGTCTTGTTTTTCGCCGGTTTGGACCAAAATTACATCCGGCGAACCCAAGACGAACCCAGCGCGTCGGGGGGGGGGGGGGGAGGGAGGGTTCTAGAAGCGTCGGACGAAATAAAAAAGTCTCGTGGACCCTGATACGTCTCAAACGTATCTATAATTTTTGCTCGTTCCATGCCCTTTTTGTGTCATTGCTACATCATGTTGCCATGATTTTGAATCATTTATTGGACTAACCTACTAATATACAGTCCAGTGCCAGTTTCTGTCTGTTTTGTCTTTGCAATGCAGAAAAAGTCCAAAAATGAAGTTGCTCAGAAAATTCTCAAAAAATTACAAAAAAATATTTACATCGGAAGAGTCCTCCAACCGGAAGACGGAATCAGGAGGAGGGCCTAGGCCCCCAGGCGCCCTCCCGGCGCGGCCAGGGCCCACCCGTGCGGGGTGGCCGCCTGGACGACCAGGGCACCGACTCGGACTCCCCCTTGGCCTATAAATTCACCCGTGACGCAAAAACCCGAGATATCCAGACGTCTTTTCCAGAAGTGCTCCCGATCTCCGCCACCATCGAAACCTAGCTTCGGGGGTCACCAGGATCCTGCTCCGGTACCCTGCCGGAGAGGGCCTTGCCCCCCGGGGCCATCTTCATCAACTCTTCTTCACCCCATGATGGATCGTGAGTAGTTCCTCCTTGGACTACGGGTTCTTGGTAGTAGCTTGTTGGTATCTTCTCCCCCTAGTTCTTCAATACAAAGTTCTCATGAGCTACCCTATATGATTGAGATCCATATGATGTAATTGATGTTGTGTTTGTTGGGATCCGATGAATTGTTACCTTGTTCAGTCCTAAGAGGTTTATGAATTATTATTGCTGCAATTTTTTTGTTCTTAATGCTTGTTACTAGTGCACGAGTAGCATGATTTCAGATCTGAGCACGTTATGGTTGCATGATTATAATTGTTGTTCTAGATCTTATCTACAGTTGTATGCACCTATTATAGTCCGGAACCGGCAATCCCAATGGTGACAGCTTGGGACACCAAAGGGGATGGGCTATAATTTGAGGATCACGTGTGTTCAGAGTGTTAATGCTTTGTTTCGGTGCTCTTTGACAGGAGCACCTTAATCTCTGTAAGTTCCCTTTGGCCCCGTTCGTACCGGGACGGTAGGACAATAGATGTTGTGCAAGTTCTTATTGCAAACACGTACAAATACATACGGAACACATGCCTACGTTTGGTTCTTAGACTAGGATTTCTCTAGTCTGTTCTTTGGCTAGAGTTTGTGCAATTTTGTCAATTTCCCAACTGTAATTTTTTCGCCCAACACCTGTCTTTTTGCTTGGAGAGTTACCACTAGTGAAACCTTGAACCCCGGTCCATCTTTCATCTTCATTGCCTTCGTTGTTACTATTGCTCTTATTACTACTGCTACTACTTTGTTACTACTTTTTGGTGTTGGTGATTGGGAAAGTCTTTAAGGCTACACCCGTTAGCACACCGTTGCTACTAAATATCTTGTCTAGTGCTTTTTCAGGTGTGGTTGAATTGAAAACTCAACTGCTAAGGCTTATAAGTATTCTTTGGCTCCCCTTGTGTCAATCAATAAATTGGGTTATACCTACCCGCGAAGACTGTTGCGATCCCCTACACTTGTGGGTTATCAAGACTATTTTCTGGCGCCGTTGCCGGGGACCATAGCTCTACTTATAAGTTCACTTGATAAGTATACTTTATCTTATTACTCTGTTTGCTTACAATGGTTAAATTCTTTGAAACTAGATCTTATTGTCAAGGTGGATTCACTGAGGATCAAGAAAAATATTATAAGGAATACCGCTTGTCTGAAAAAGGGAAATTTATATGGAAAATAATACGTCAACTTGAAAGTTATGCTAGAAACTTATGCTCTGATTATGATATATCTTATTGTTGTGATGAATCTTGTTGCTGCTTGCCCTTTAAACACCTTCCCTTCCAATGTTGGTGTAATGATAATGAAACCTTGGTATCTTATACTGGGGGACATTATGATTTCTTTGATGTAGCACAAATAGAAGAATTTGTTGTCTTTAAGGGTGTCTATGAAATTCCTTCCTTTGTTGGAAATATTGGAGATGCCCCTTATAATTCTGAGAGTCTTGATATACTTAAATATTGCTTTGAGAATTTTAATGATAATTCTTATATTACTAACTATCTCAAAAGGTTCTCTCCACAAGAGGAAGAGACTAATGCTTTGCAGGACTCTACGGAAGAAGAATTTGCTGAAACTGAATGCTCCTTGGATGAAAAAGAGGAGGAGAGTGACGAACAAAAGGAGGAAGAATGGAGTAGCTACCCATCTCTACCAACTAATGAGAGTAACTCTTTGACTCTTACTTTATATGATCGCCCTCCATGCTTACCAAAGGAGGATGAATGCTATATTGATTGCTATGATCCTATTGAATCTTTTGAAATATCCCTTTTTGATGAAATTGATGCTTGTGGACTTGATGCCCCTATGAATGAAACTTGTAAGGATGATTTTGCTACTATTATTTATGATAACCCTTGCTATTTTCATAAGTCTTATGATAACCCTCTATTTTTGCCTACTATGGATGTTCTTAATGATGAGGAGTTATGCTTAGAAAGTTTATATGATTATGTGCTAGTAGATCATGAAAAGCATGCTTTATGTGATGGTTATATTGTCGAGTTTGTTCATGCTGCTACTGAAAATTATTATGAGAGAGGAAAATTTGGTTGTAGAAATTTTCATGTTAGGAAAACACCTCTCTCCATGCTGAAAATCTTGAAGGTGCTCTTGTTTTACCTTCCTATGCTTGATACTTTGTGTTTCATTTATAAATTTTCTTAAAATATGCCCATGCATAGGAAGCATGTTAGGCTTAAATGTGGTTTATATTTTCTTCTTTGATGCTCTCTTTTGTGCTTAAACTTTTTATTCTTTTGTGAGCATCGTTACACCCATGCCTAGCTAATGGCTTTAAAGAAGCACTTCTGGGAGGTAGCCCAAAACGGATTAGGTTGATTTTGCTTTTGTTGTGTCTTGGATGTTTTTTCTACTGTAGCAACACCATTGTATCTTTATTTTCAAGTTTTGTGCCAATTTCTAGCCTCTTATGATAAGGGAAGCAAAAGTTGTGACATGCTGTCCAGAAAACAGATTCTGTCTGCTTGACGGAAAAAATCAGAATAAATCATCAGTTCATATTTTTGAGCTGAATTTTTTACACATAATGTTCTATACAATTGTGAAACTTTCATATGTTTTGAGTTTTCTTATTTGAGCAGAAGAAGTGCACCTGAAAAATCAATCTTTACAATATGTACTGTTTTGGCAGATTATCTATTAGTGTACTAACCGCTCTAATAAGTTTATGAGAAGTTTTATGTGAAGGAAGTTTTCAAGTGTGCGAAGGGAGATGATGAAAGAAGATTTAGGAGTGCCAAAATCTTAAGCTTGGGGATGCCCCTGGGACCCCCACAAAATATTCAAGGAGACTCAAGCGTCTAAGCTTTGGGATGCCCCCGTGCATCCCCTTCTTCATCAACAATCATCAGTTCGTCCTTCTCCACACTATATTTTATTGCTTCACATGATATGTGTTGTTCTTGGAGCGTCTATATATTTTCTTTTAGTTTTGTTTTGTTTTGTTTGCTGGTCATTACAATGTCGGACCCTTTAATGCTTGATTGGGAGAGATACACACTCCACTTTATCATAGAACACTCTAGAGCTTCACTTATATCAGTTGAGTGTTAAATTTATCTAATGCCTGTTTTGATAGCTCTTGTGCTTCACTTAGATCTTGTTTGAGAGCAATTAATTTCTTTTGTAGAAATTTTAGAACTCTCGTGCTTCACTTATATTTGTTTAGAGAGTTATTTCTGTTGCAATGGTTTATATGTCTCATGGTATGTTTTATATGTGGTGTATAGGTAATCTAGATCACTAGGTCTAGCTTAGGATATCTTGCAATAGTGTTGAGCTATTGATTGAGTAATGATGAATGTTTATGCAATTGAGCTTGCACCATTAGTGATAGGTGTCGTATATTGGCTACCGTGCCTTATTTTCGAAAACAAAAAAAAGTTGAGAACTCTAGCTACTAAAAGGATCACTAATCTCTGCGGGGTTGGAATATATAGAGTACCCCCACGTACCATGGGTCGAGGATGCGCAAGGATAACCAAAACCTCATACACTCCTCCTCGGGGTACTTGTCTCTTTGTGAATCTCCTGACTAGATAAAGAGTTACTGATAATAAGTGCATGAGTTCTTCGGACTAATGCGAGTATTCGATTGTTGGCACTTCCACATTTCCATATTTTGCTAGCCTCTTCGGTACCGTGCATTGCCCTTCTCGTGGGAGTTGGCGCATACTTCGCCGGTGCATCCAAACCCTTAGCATGATACGCTCTGTCATACATAAACCTCCTTAAATCTTCCTCAAAAGAACCACCATATCTACCTATCAAGGCATTTCTATAGCCTTTCCGAGATATATTGCCATGCAACATCCATCGTTCTTCATGTTCATATGACTTATCCTTCATTGTCATATTGCTTACTGCTACACTGGCAGAGGCATTCATATAGAGTCATTACTTTTTGATTCAGAGTTGTAAGTAAATAAAAGTGTGTTGATGTTCTTATAGAGTGTTGCCCCTACAATGAGGAAAGGAATAAAAGATCCCAAAGTGGACGAAAAAAAGAGAGAATTAAGAGCCATGGAGGCCACCCAAAATAAAAAAATAAAAAAAAGGTGAAAAGGAGAAAAAAGAAGAAGAAGAGAGGGGTGATACGTCCCAAACGTATCTATAATTTCTGCTTGCTCCATGCATGTTTTGTGTGACTTTGCCATGTTTTGCTTGAACTTTCATACACTTTTGAACCTATTTGGACTAACCTATTAACTCAGTGCACCCGGTTGCCAGTTTCTGTTTTCTGCTGTTTTTGTATTTTAGGTTTTCCGGCCATTAAAAGTGCTCCAAAAATTCCGGAAAAAATATATAAAAAATCAGCGCAACAGAAGCTTCCGGAATCACCAAGAGAGGGAAGGGGGGCCACCACCAGGCATCCAGGAGGGCAGGTGGCGCGGCCCCACCCTAGGCCGCGCCAGGGACCCTCCTGACTGCCTCATGGGTCCCCTCGATGCCCCCCTTCGCCTATATTTACCCCTCGGGGTGGAAACCCCTAAGACAGACTCCTCTTTCGCGATCGCGCCTCTGTTCCGCCGCCGCCGCCGTTTCTAGATCGGGGCTTCCTGGAGAAGCTGCTCCGGCACCCTGCCGAGAGAAGCTACCCCCTCCGGGAGACCCTCCATAGCCATGGACGCCTCCCGTATGTACCGTGAGTAGTTTTCCTTGGACCATGGGTCCGTGACCAGTAGCTATGTGATCTATCTCTCCCCCTTTTGTGCTTCCACTTTCGAGTCCTCGTGATCTGCCTCACATGATCGAGGCATCTATGTAACTAGATGATAGCCCGCGCGTTGCTGCGGAAACTATTAAAAAAATACTTTGATGTTTTAAAATATAAGGAAAATTATGAAATATATTATAATTTGACTATGTTTTTTTTTGTTTTTTTAGAGTACAAATCTAAGATAATTTGATGAAAATCCAAAATATGTGTGATTTTTTGCTTTGTTAATTTATTAACTTGACAATATATCAGTGAGATGATAAAAGACGAAAAGAAGTTGAGTAGAAACAGTGTAAACATCTCCACCCTTGACTAAACCTAAAACAATAATAGCAATTACAGATGTGCATTCATAGAAAATTTGTCGGATATAAAAATAACATGCAAGGTAATTTATAGTTTAATTTTCTATAAAGAAATCATTTATAAATCATGGAGCTAAGTGCATAATTTTTTTAAATATTTGTGTGTGATGCATGGAGAATTAAATGGGAGAATGTGCATGAAGAGTTCAACAATGATAGCAACTACAGATGTGCATTCATATAAAATTTATCGAATAGAAAAATAACATGCAAGGTAACTTATAATTTTATTTTCTATAAAGAAACTGTTTATAAATTGCGGAGCTAAGTGCATTTTTTAAAATATTTATTTGTGATGCATGGAGAATTAATGGGAGCATGTGCATGAAAAGTTGGTGGAAATTAGTTTTTGCATGGTGGGCCTACTTGATGATGTGGATAGCTTGCATGTTAAGATAGAAAGGTTAGTGGGGATGAACTATTTAGGTATTATAGATTTCTGCTGTTGCTATGCTGAGTTTGTTGGGATCTGATGGATTATGAGACTATGTTCAGATTGTGATGAGTAATATATTTGGTTCTTCTCTTTTATATTTTGTTCTTGAGTAAATTCTTGCATGTTCTCCGTTGCGGTATTTGCTTTGGCCAAGTATTTTATTTGCAACTCCAAGAGAGAGCGTTATGCTCGATTGTGGGTTCAGCCCCTTGATGTCTAGCTTGAGTGACAGAAACATGAGACTAGGGGATGTGCTGTTGCCACCAGGGATAAAACAACGGTGCTTGTACCTGTGGGTGCAAGGATTGTTTACTTTACGCATATTTCATTTAATGCAGCTGTCTGTTGCTCTGAGTTTACACTTTGGGTGGGACTCGCAACTTAATACCAGCGAGATGTTCTGGATAGATATCTCAAGGTGGATGATTCGTAGTAGATGCAGATGGATTTCGGTCTACTTACCTTGGCGTATTGCCCATTGCTTTTGAGCCTTTCCTTTCTTTGCAGCATAGTTAGCATTGCGGTGCCTTCATAATCCTATCAATTGCCCAACTGTGATTTGTTTACCTCGCTAGCACTTTTATCGTCTTTTGGGAGAGAGACATCACTAGTGAAAATCACGGGACCCTGGTACATATTCACATTATTGTTCACACCCTCAATTTACTTTCAGCTTTTACTTTCCTTTGCACCTTTTATCTCTTGTGTTGATCCTTTGTAAACGACAAGGCCGGAGGAATTGACAACTCCTCTGTACTCGTTGGGAGCAAAGTTATTTGTTGCTGTGTGCAGGTCCACAACAACACCCTAGTCAGGAAGCAATTTCTGGCGACGTTGCCACCTACTTGTATCTCCTGAGTCCTACTGGTTCGATAACCTTGGTATCTTCACCGAGGGAAACTTGCTGCTGCACTGCATCTCAAACCTTCCACTTGGGGTAAGCAACGAGGGGCGAGAAGCCATCAAGGGGCAACACTACTATCCTTTATTCCACACTTGTGCTTCAAAGTAGCACCCGTGCTTCATAGAGAGTTTTCATATCATTCATCGATAACTATGTGGGGATCTATACACTATAGAACTTGGCTTGCATATTCCAAGGATGAGCCTCCTCAAAAGAGATCTAGGTCTTCATGAGCAAGCAAGTTGGATGCACCTCCACTAGTTCCATTGGAGGTCTTTCATACACTTATAGGTCTTGTGCATCCGCATGTTGCATGGCAATCCCTACTGAAAGGACGTGGATGTCGCCTAGAGGGGGGTGAATATGCGTTTAATATAATTACGGTTTCGGCTTGAACAAATGCGGAATAAAACTTAACGTTTAATTTTCCAAGCAAGAAACTTAAATAAGCTAGGCTCAACTATGTGCACCAACAACTTATACTAAGCAAGATAAACAACTATGTGATAGCAAGATATATGACAAGAGCACTATGGCTATCACAAAGTAGGTGCACAAGTAAATAGATTGACTAGAAGAACAACCTATGGGACAAGCAATGTACAATAATATGAGCAAGCACAAGATAAAAAAATGTAATAAGCTTGCTCAAAGTAAAGGTAGATATAACCGCAAGTGGAGCCGATGGAGACAAGGATTTGTTACCGAAGTTCCTTCTCTTGCGAGAAGTACGTCTCCGTTTGGAGAGGGCGAGGAGCACAATGCTCACACGAAGCCAACGAGGGCCACCCTATTTCTCCTCACGCTCTTACCAATGCAAGATGTCGTGATTCCACTATTAGGACACTTGAGGGCGGTCACCGAACCCGTACAAATTGCAACCCTTGGGGGCGGTCACCGAACCCGTACAAATGCTCGGGGCAATCTCCACAAGCGAATTGGAGGCTCCCGTAGCGTCCCGAAGCTTTCCACCACAATGATTGAGCTCCGCAACAACAAGCCTCTAGGTGCCAACGCACCCTCGAGGTACAATGTGACGCCCCCAAAATCAAGTCGTGTATAGTAATCATACACGCAAGGTACACGATCGAGATCAGGGACTCACGGTAAGATATCACAACACAACTCTACAAATAAAATAATACAAGCTGTTTAATACAAGCCAGGGGACATGAGGGCTCGAATACAACAGCTCGAGAGCACAAAGTTAGCGGAAGCAATAGTATCTGAGTACAGACACCAGAATACAAGATTGCCTTAAGAAGGCTAGCACAAAATCAACACTCGATCGAAAAGGCAAGGCCTCCTTCCTGGGAACCTCCAAACTGCTCCTGGTCAAAGGGGAACTCGACGTCGTAGAAGGCATCGGGGATCTTCATGTTGCGGTGGTCGGCATCGGGGATCTCCTCCTCCTGGACTCCAACGTCGACTGCAGCGGCCGATCAGGCAAAAAAAGGGGGGGAACGAAGCAAAGGTGAGTATCTAGTATACCCGCGAGTCTTACGTCCGCTACTAAGCAATTATGCATTGTATCAAATGGAAAGGGGAGGCTATATATAGTGGACTGCAAGATAGAAATCAGAATAAGGGTAAGAAGTTATGCCTATCGAAGACTAGCATCTTCCGACGAGTCTTGCATCATGAGAATAGAATAGCCAACAGTTTATATAAAGCATAAAGTAACAATGCAGCAGAAGTTGCTGCAGCATTGTATAATATAAGTTGTAATGATTAATAATAATAATGCCTCCGAGTTCCCTTCCTCGACTCCCTGCGAGGAAGAAGACCCGGAACCATACAGTTAAATAGTAGTAGTTTGTAGTGGTAAGATCCAGCTTCAGCATAAAGCGTCCTATTACCGTGGACACGGCTATTCGAATAGATTAAACTCCCTGCAGGGGTGCACTACTGTTCAGACTGCACGCTCGGATCTCCAGGGTGGCGGGCACCTTGTTAGGGAACACCCCACCAAAGCTATCTGACACGCCGCAGCCCATCCTAGGCTCAACAGAGAGGCCATCCTATGCGTCAAGGGGTCTAGGTCCCTCACCCTTGCACGCTCCTGCACGGTGCGAGGCTGGCCGGTGAAGTAAAAGCAAATCCAAAGACACCGCTCGAGCGAAGAAGACACACCGCTTCCCGGCAATCAGACCGCGATACTGCTAAAGTCTGAAGAGCTTTCGGACAAACTACGACGCAGGGGAGCCCATAACTCCTTATCCCACGTGAAGGTAGTGCATACAGACCAACGGGCCTCTCAAGTCATCCGCCAAACCATTTAGCATTTTAATATTATCTGTCGGGACATCCGTTATCGTTGCCCCTATCTGGGTGAGTCGCGGACAACGACAGCAGCCAGGTCCACCAGTAACATCGGTGCCTGCCCTGACGTCCCACCAACTCATGCGGTTACCAACAAGGTGAACCGTCTCCTTACCTTGTCTTGCATTTGCTCCGAAGAGCTCGACTTTCGTACAACAGGATATATGTCGGCCACGAACAGTACCAGGCCCGCCGCACACCGGTGGAATACACCTGACCTGTCGTTCCGCTAAGATACCCTGCGCGGGCACCGTTGGGTCACCCGACTCCTTACCTGTAAGGACACCAGTTGATTCGAGTGCCTGCCATCAAGTGAAACCAGGAGGAATCACCCTCGATGGTACACTTGAAGAGGTTCGACAGAGACATCAGGGGAATGAACTAAAGAGGAATATTCTCGTATCACCCCGATGGTGCCTAGACACCAGCGGAAAGAACTAAAGAGGAATACCCTCGTATCATCCCAGTGATGCTACGCTACTGAGCCGACAAGAGTGAAATACGAGTTCGTCCACTCGTAAGTCAAACTCGAAGTGACTCGGCAGAGTCTCGCCGTTGTAGGTCCCCTAGGACGTCTGCATTGATCCGTACCTGTTGCAGTTATAATATTTTGTAATCCACGTTCACTCCCCAGAGTGATCACGGCCCGCTATTCTAAACCTAGCTAACAATGCGCAGGGTTCACTGCTGAATATTATATATATATTTATAAGGCAGCATAGGACAAAGGAAGTTACATCAAGGGGTGACAATGACAGGCTATGCAATTGAATAGGATTTTAACGTAGCAGCAACAGTAACAATGCCTAGTGCAAGAAAGTACGGAAAAGATAGGCGATATCTAGGGAAGAGAATGGCTCTGCTTGCCTGGAAGCTCGGTAGTAGGGTACAGTCATCGACGAAGTAGTCGTACTCGATGGTGTCATCAACGGCAGCAACGGGGTCTACCGGAGAATAAGGGTGGAGAAACAGTAAATACACAAAAATAATAGCAATACAAATGTATGACATAGCAGATACAAAGCAACGGGGCTCTAACGCAGTGTTAGGTGATTTGCTCGAAGCGGGAATTTATCCGGTGATGATTCGTCAGTACCGGGTGATTACCGAACAGGGTGTCCGGAGGGGGAAGGGATCATGCCGGAGGTGTCGCGGACATCCGACAAACGTGTGGATGGTGTAACCGTGTTAGTTGATCCATTCTGAACAACTTTCGTGTTCACAATAAATTCATCCGGAAAGTTTTACCGGTACCGGGTAATTACCGGACAGTGCAATCGGAGGGGGGATGTCCCGTGTGCGGTATGTTAGAGGGGTGTGGTGGGGGTATGGGTAGGGTATTTAGGATCGTAATATTTTTCTAAACAATTTTC
This sequence comes from Bromus sterilis, assembly GCA_950022295.1. NCBI lineage: Eukaryota > Viridiplantae > Streptophyta > Magnoliopsida > Poales > Poaceae > Bromus > Bromus sterilis. The sequence continues at coordinate 18,226,118 of OX465596.1, forward strand.
ATGTATAAAGTTTTTCCATCGGAGCTACGGTTTAAAAGATATTGAATTTCAAAGTTTTATTCAATTTAAAAGAATTTCTGGAATTTCTTTTATTATTAAATTATAACATTATCCAAAACAGTGCATTTGACCAGTCAAACTGACAGGTGGGGCCCCTCTGTCATACACAGCGGCTAAACCAATTCATTTATTTATTTAAACAGTGAAGGGGTCCCACTTGTCATGGTCTCAATTTTATTAGCATTTTAACTAAACTCAATTAGAGGTGGGGGCCCCAATAGTCATAGACACATGAACTAAACAGAGATTATTTTAACCAAATAACTTAATTAACATATGGGGGGTCCACAAGTCAGCCTCACAGGGGAATTAACCTACCACTTAATTTTGATTAGCAATTTGATTAGGAGATGGGCCCCCCACTCGTCAGGGAGTGTTAGAGGGGGGTTAGTAGCTTAGCCCACGACCAACCGTGCGCGTGCCCGCCGGCGTCCACGGCACGGCGGCGCGGGCCGCTCCGGCTATGTGCAGGGGATGGAGGGGGGGTTGCAGCCCCGTGCGCGTGTGCACGCAGGGGGGGCGCGTCCAGAGCGCGATGGGCACGGGGCCAAGGCGCGGTGAGAACGCGCCCCGCCATGGCGGCCCAGCGGCGGCCGGAGCCACAATGACGACGGGCAAGGGCGACACATCACACAAGATTGAGAGCGGGGAGAGGGGAACGGGTGCGGAGGCTCACAAGGAGGCTCGTGGATGCGCTTGAGAGGCCAGGGAGGCACCGTCGATGGTGAATCGGGCGATGGCGTCGTCGAGACGCAGGGGCGGGGCGATCTTGAGGGCGGCGAGTGGGGGGCCTCTCGGCTCTATTCGAAGGGGGGAACGGCGTGGAGGAACATCGTGGTCCTCCTAGACGTCCTCCGGTGCCATGGGGTGGCCGGTGGCCACGCGAACCACGGCGGCGCGAGCAACCGGCGACGACGGGACCAGCAAGAAAAAGGGGATCAAGCAAATGGGAGGTGGCTAGGGTTCGAGAGGGGACAGAGGTTCTCTTATCCTCGCTAGTAGCCAAGGGATGCTCGACACGGATGGCTACAGCGGCCATGACCAGCGGATGCTCGACACGCACTGGAGGGAGTCCTGAGCAGGGAGAAGAAGGAAGAAAAGAGAGGAGATGGGGGCGGCTGGGCCCTAGGTGGGCTTCGCCCTGGGCAACTTTTAGGGTTTTGCCAATTTTTTCTTTTAAGTTTCCTTTCCCAATTATTTTTACATTTTTGTTTGACCATCTATTAAATTTTGTAAAACATGAAACAAAATCTAATATTATTGTTATAAGTTATAACAGTGCTACGAAAAGTTTGGTGGAGAATTAAATTCATTTTGACCTTTGTTTTATTTAGAAAATTATAAAAGCTACTAAATTACTACTATTTTTATTTATTTATATCAGTAAATCATTTTAATAAAATCCCATTTCATTTTTAGTATGACCTACTGATTATTAGGCATTTTATAAAATTGGTAGCACAATTTCTAACTAAAGTTTAATTTCCACTTTTGTTTTTAATTTCAACCAAGGGGATTTGACAAAGATTTGATTCAAGGAGGATCAAGTCATGGTTAATCACTAAGATTAGTCATTAATAAAAGTGATCACCATAGCTTAACACTGAGGGTGTTACATACAAGCTCTAGAGTGCCAATGCACTCAAGAGTAACTATCTTCTCAACTTCACTTCTACAACGAATCCTCGAAGAGAACTCAAAACGATGCACCAAATGCAATGGCAAGAGCACACAAAGTACTCAAGTCCCCAACTCTCAAATCCCACCAAAGCAACAAAAGCTATGGAGGAATATGAGAGGAAGAACAAGGAGAACACAAAGAACTCCAAGATCTAGATCCACAAGGTTCCCCTCACTTAGAGGAGAGATGGCTTGGTGGAGAATGTGGATCTAGCCCTCCTCTCTCTTTTCCCTCAAAAAGGAGCAAGAATTATAGGAGGGGAAGAGAGTAAGCAAGCTCAAAGAGGTCAACAATGGGGGACGAACTTGCAAAAAAACCGGTCAGGACAAAGGAAGAAGAAGACCCCCTTTTATAGCCCCCCACGAATCCAGCCGTTGGAACCCGTTGGCAACCCACCAACCACGGTACTACCGCTCGGAGAGCGGTACTACCGCCCCACGGTACTACCGAAGCCCAGTTCCATCCCCACTACCGCAGAGTCCAGTGGAATTACGGTAGTGAGTGCGGTACTTGCCCATGGTACTACCATGGCACGGTACTACTGCACTGGGAGCGGTACTACCGCCCCACGGTACTACCGGGGGCCAGTACCGTGCCCACTACCGCAGAGTCCTGTGGACTTACGGTAGTGAGTGCGGTACTCGCCCAAGGTACTACCGTGGCGCGGTACTACCGCTCCAAGAGCGGTACTATCGCCCTGGCCGAACGAGGGAGCCCATGCCACACAACAGATGAACTCCAAATGAAACAGGCAAACCCTGAACTTCCACAACTTCTTGCAAATGAACTCCGATTAAGGCAAACTCAAGCTTGATGGAAAGCTAACGAACAGAGCTGCCTAATCTCGAGCTTGATGGAAATATTTAGAAGTGGCAAGGGAGAAATTTCAAACAAATAGAGGTGTGAAAACTCTAACCGAGACGACCCGACAAATCTCCCACATCGAAAAACATAAGAGAAGACGCATATGAAATCTGTTTTCGATGAATAAGAGCTTGTCATGAAGAAGACCACAAGCTTCAAAACTCACATGGAGAAAATCCAAACAAGAACCAATAAATATGATGCCAAGGAAGAAAAAGGTTTGAGCTCTCCACGAACGACTCGGCCTAGCCTATAACACGGTCTCCTAACTACTACCAAGAGACCGGTAAACTAGACACCTATCTAGTCAAACCTTTGTCTTGCGCATAATCCACTTGAGCTTGATGATGACGATCATGCCCGCCTCAAGTTGGAACATCTTCCTTGATTCCGCCGGCTCGATGAAGACTTGTAGATAGCTCCCCCATACTCCATTACGGGTGAGCCTCTTTTAGGCACATCTTCACAGGACCATAATCACCAAATGGTCGGCAAGCTCTTAGCATACGATATCTTCGCGATACCTGTAAGGCCCGATATGCGGTACTGTTCCAGATCTAGATGTTTCCATCCAGATCCGGGGACGAAGCACATATCGGTCCCACCGCGACATATGACTAAGTCATATGCCCCGGATTTCCAACATGATATCACAACATTACAGATACAAGGATACAACATCTCATACAATCGGCATACAACTGCCTCAAATACAATACAACATCGGAAGGTACATGTCTGAGTACAGACTACAATCAAATGCTTACTGGCAAAGAGAAAAACATCGATCCCATAACCACACGGGTCCAGACCCTCCGCCGGGATCCGCCTAACTAGTCATCGTCGAGTCTCCACGTGAAACGTCGATCACCATACCTGTTGTCGATCAGAACCCTTAAAAGAGTTTGGGGGTAGTATCATGAGTACAGAGGTAAGCATCCAACTGTAGTGGTCAACTGACCCAGCAAGGACTTCATCACTCGTCATTCTAGGACAACTAGTAGTTTACGGTAAGGAAGGGGTAAGTGGTGAGGTTGCAGTCGCACTAGCATTTATGAAGTGGCTAACGATCTAGAGAGTAAGGTAAGAAGCCAAGCATTCGATGAGGAATCACCTCCAACAAGTCTTGCTATCAGCTACTTACGCAAACATAACACCTATCCTATCCTTGTCCTCATCTTCGCATCCCGACAAAGAAGAAGCAGTCAAGGCACACACACGTTGATCAAGTTATATTAAGATTATCTCGGTTGTTGTTGTCTATGAACAAGGAGTAGGTCTCAAGTCGTCCATAACCGTGCACACGGCTTCTCGAAAAGATTTAACCCTGCAGGGGTGTACCAACTGCCCATTACAAGGCTCCGCACGCACGCCCATCTCTCTCAGTTGCTACCCATCACAAGCAACCATTTTATGATTTAGTTCCAAGAGATCCGAAATGACAGGTCCCTCTAGCTAACAACAAACAAATCCGGGTGGCCCCCGGGGAGTCGACACCCAATCCAAAAGTTGGCCACGCTCTCGGGTCGGACTCCTCCGTCTCAACAGGGTTTGGGTTACCGAGACGCCTCACGTGAGGCCTCGGGCCCTCGCCGGTCAAAGGTGGACCAAAAGGGAAACCATGTCTCCGTTGGTCTGGCTTGGTTTAAAAACTACTGGCAGCTGACCAGCACACACACGGTTTCAAATGGTAAATAAGCTTGGGCCACCACTAGAAATGCTTGAAGCTAGGTAGGTAAGAAAAGGGGACCCCATAAAATCACACACGCGGTTAGGCACGCTCTGTCTTAAAACCAATACCTGGAACTCGGATCCTAGGTGACTCGAATGGAACAAAGCGTCGGGGCGGGATAGCCTAGACCTTCCATCCTTCGTCGAATATAGTCAACATTATAATAATCATATCATCAACAACAATATAATAATGTGATATCCCGAACCAAGGAGTAACAGGGTAACATCGTAGCATCCTAAGCATGCATACTAAGCAGGGGCTGAACAACGAGCAATAGTAACATAGCAGTACAAGGTTTGCTGGGAAGGGACATGGCTGTATCGGTTTGAAAAAGGTTGTAAACATGTGGTAGGATCAAACATCGAACCTATCCTAGACTAGCATGCAAACCGCTGGTTGAAATAGAATGGATCATAAGTAATGTATAGTCCTTGCCTGTTGATAAGTCGGGTTCCGAAGGTGTAGTTGATCGCAAGCTCGCATCGTCTCCGAAGGTACCCGCGGAAGCACACAAGAGGGTAAACACTTGAAAGCAATCAACGAGCAAACACTCTATTACTACGGTGCAACACAAGATCAAGAAGACATCACACGACACGGCAACGCGATACAGATCTATCGTCGAGAACGGTTACTAACAGTTTAAGTGGGGTATCGGTCACACACGACGAATACCGCACGTTTACGGTGGTTCAAGTTGCTTAGCTACCGGTGATCAACCAACGGTTATAACATGGCAACTCAAGCAAGCATGGCATAGCACAGAAACATGGCAAAAGGTTAAGCACCAAGTAAACTACCTAGGCTAGTCATTTTAAGTGAGGCAACCCCTAAACATGCATAGCACTACTTGCCCCACAACAGCAGCAAACAATAGCACAAACACAAAGTACACGAAAAACTAATCAAGTTACATATAAGGCACACTCCAAACGGATTTACGGTTAAAAAGATACAAGCAAAACAAGTTACGGGCACAATCTGCCAACATCACGAAGCACACTTTAGAGCCATGCATAAACAGGGTAATGAATGCAAACATGCTCACAAATGATATGAAACTAAACTAGACATGACAGGGAAGGCATGGCAAAAAGAATCATGCAAAAAGGCATCATGGATGTGTCACAATCATCAATCAAAGTTGCAACAAAATAACAACAACAGCACTTAACAGGAATTAGTAGCACTTTAACGGCCTGATGCCCACTTCAACACAGATTTGCACCATCATTATGACCTCAAATCAAAATGCTCACAAAAGATGGATTTAAGTACACACAATTCTAAGAAATTTTCATTTTGGGCGCATCGCGATCCGAGCTACAGATTTACCGCAAATCTAATCGCAAAATTGAATCAGCACACAGTTTTTCCAGACTTAGCAAAAAAATAAAAAGGCAGAAAAAAAAGGTACGGGGCCTCACCCCTAGTGGGCCTCGGTCCACTGGCCGGCTGTGTACTGGAGGCTGGCGACTGGGCTGGCTTGGAGTGGACTGGCAGGCCGGCTGGAGGCGGCCCACAGGGGCGCTTGAGCGGGAGGCCGAGCCGGCCTCGTCTCCACGACGGAGACCGCGGCGGCGGCGGCTACCGGCGCGGCGGCGCAGCCCCCACCTGCGAGCAGCGCGGCGCTAGCAGGGGGGAACGGGCCACGGCGGCAGGCGGCGACCGGAGCCGGGCGGGTCCAGTGGAGAGGGCGGCGGCGCGGCTCGTCTTCGGGGCGCCGGAGCTCGAGCCGGAGGCCATGGCCATGGCCATGGCGGCTAGGAGGTCCTGCGGGAGAAGAGAGAGAGAGATGTGAGAAGAAGGAGAGGGGGAGGGAGAGGAAGAGGAAGGGAGAGGGAGAAGGAGGAGGGGCGCCGGCGGCTGCTGCGTCCTGGCCGGCGGCGGCCTCGGGCCCGGCGGTGCGCGGCGGTTGCCCACCGGCGTGGAGGCGTGCGGGCTGAGGAGAGAGAGGAGGCTGGTTGGTGGAAGGCAGGCGCATCTGGGTCGTCGGATCTCCGGATCTGACGGTCCAGATCAGATGGGGCTAGGGTTTGGGCGAAAATTGAGCAAAATTGTGAAATTGGGGGCATTGTGAGGGGGGTGGCTGCAATTTTGTGGCTTGGGAAACCCTAGAAAGGGGTGGGAGTGTGGTGGTGTTTATATAGCATAGGTGGCTGGCAGTTTGCAAAAATATCCCCGGTTTTTCTCTCGCGCGCGCGGTGTTCACGTTTCTGACCGCTGGGGGTCCGTAGGACCTCCGATTCGGGTAAAACTTCGAACTACGCGATCAGCACGTCGATCCGGCAGCGTTCACCTCGTGTTGGAACCGTTCCGAGAACACTTTCCGGCGCGCTATAAAAATATCTCGTTTAATTATTAAACGGGGTTTTTTGTTTCGTTGGTTGCGGTTGGTCTCGTGCGGTTTTCACGACGTGCTCGGGTGAAACCCGGTGTCGCAAAGGTCGAGTGTCAGGGTGGCAAGGGTCGGTCTCCGTCCGATACGAGATAAGAGGGGGAAAAATATTCGCCGATCGATAAATCGGGGATGCAAACACCGCAAACAAATCAGACAATCAAACAATTCACACCGAAAACAAATTTTTTAATTTTTCTGAAATCTAGGTTGTTACAATACTCCTCTTGACCTTGCACACATCAACTTGACCAATCTTTGGATAGCTCCATGAAGAACACCTTGGTCAACACGAAATCTTCATCCTACAACCTTGAAGCCACCATATGATCTTCAAGCGTTGCCTATGGACAAACCTTAAAGTATAACTCAAGGAAACCATTAGTTCATAAAGATTGTCATCAATTACCAAAACCAAACATAAGGGCACATGCCCTTTCACCTACTCCTCACACCATATCTATCATTTGGCTTTCTCCCGCCTATGATTGTCCTCATTGGTGTGAGCCTTTCTCACTTTTTGACTTCCAATCCCTTTCATTATTCTATTTTGCCATCCTAAGTGCCAACGTATCTTGCTCGCGCTCATCCATTGCATGAGTGCTCAAAGTCGAAAGGGAGAGGACCAGTTTGACTTGTACCTGACTAGTGGTTTAGGGACGAGTCAGAATAAGATTCCAAAGGGACCATGTGTGAAAATTTAGTAGATTGAGTTCTCAATAACTATTCATTATTTTTATGCTCTAAACCTTCCCCACTCTTGGCACGGGGACTCCGACTAAGACATTCGATTCACGGACAACAAGAGTTCAATTTTTTATATGTTCTTCATTGCTTGCTTAATATCAACTATAGACTATTGCATTATATCACTTTGTCTTTAGCTTATGTATCTTCATTACATTAGATTGATTGCGTTTACTCCTAAGTAGCATGTCACATCAAAAATTATCTTTTTATCATTTACCTACTCGGCGAGGAGCAGGAATTAAGCTTGGGGATGCTGATACGTCGCAAACGTATCTATAATTTTTGCTCGTTCCATGCCCTTTTTGTGTCATTGGTACATATTTTTGTCATGCTTTTGAATCATTTATTGGACTAACCTACTAATATAGAGTCCATTGCCAGTTTCTGTCTGTTTTGTCTTTGCAATGCAGAAAAAGTCCAAAAATGAAGTTGCTCAGAAAATTCCCAAAAAATTACAAAAAAATATTTACATCGGAAGAGTCCTCCAGCCGGAGGACGGAGTCAGGAGGAGGCCCCAGGCACCCTCCCGGGGCGGCCAGGGCCCACCCGCGCGGGGTGGCCGCCTGGACGACCTGGGCACAGCCTCGGACTCCCCCTTGGCCTATAAATTCACCCGTGACGCAAAAACCTGAGATATCCAGACGTTTTTTCCAGAAGCGCTCCCGATCTCCGCCGCCATCAAAACCTAGCTTCGGGGGTCACCAGGATCCTGCTCCGGCACCCTGCCGGACAGGGCCTTGGCCCCCGGGGCCATCTTCATCAACTCTTCTTCACCCCATGATGGATCGTGAGTAGTTCCTCCTTGGACTACGGGTTCTTGGCAGTAGCTTGTTGGTATCTTATCCCCCTAGTTCTTCAATACAAAGTTCTCATGAGCTGTCGTACATGATTGAGATCCATATGATGTAATTAGTGTTGTGTTTGTTGGGATCCGATGAATTGTTACCTTGTTCAGTCCTAAGAGGTTTATGAATTATTATTGCTGCAATTTTGTTGTTCTTAATGCTTGTTACTAGTGCAAGAGTAGCATGATTTAAGATCTGAGCACGTTATGGTTGCATGATTATAATTGCTGTTCTAGATCTTATCTACAGTTGTATGCACCTATTATAGTCCGGAACCGGCGATCCCAATGGTGACAGCTTGGGACACCAAAGGGGATGGGATATAATTTGAGGATCACATGTGTTCATAGAGTGTTAATTCTTTGTCCAGGTGCTCTTTGACAGGAGCACCTTAATCTCCGTAAGTTCTCTTTGGCCCCGTTCGTACCGGGACTGTAGGACAATAGATGTTGTGCAAGTTCTTATTGCAAGCACGTACAACTACATACGAAACACATGCATACGTTTTGTTCTTAGACTAGGATTGGTCTAGTCTGTTCTTTGGCTAGAGTTTGTGCAATTTTGTCAATTGCCCAACTGTAATTTGTTCACCCAACACCTGTCTTTTTGCTTGGAGAGTTACCACTAGTGAAACCTTGAACCCCGGTCCATCTTTCATCCTCATTGCCTTTGTTGTTACTATTGCTCCCATTACTGCTGCTACTACTTTGTTACTACTTTGTGGTGTTGGTGATTGGGGAAGTCTTTAAGGCTACACCCGTCAACACACCGTTGCTACTAAATATCTTGTCTAGTGCTTTTTCAGGTGTGGTTGAATTGACAACTCAACTGCTAAGGCTTATAAGTATTCTTTGGCTCCCCTTGTGTCAAATCAATAAATTGGGTTATACCTACCCGCGAAGACTGTTGCGATCCCCTACACTTGTGGGTTATCAAACCCACATTGTCGGCAACACCGTCCGCTTCTCTTGTCATTTTATTGTTTTTTCCTCCCACCAACTGCTTCTCCCTCCCCCAGCTCCCGCCATTTTCCCCTGATCTTCCAGCCATGCCGTCGAAGAAATACTTGGCCCCTCACCTTGCCATCGACTCCCCCCCTCGCCGCCGAAGCATAGGAAGGCGAGGGCGCCAATGGCAAGGCCGGCCAACATGACAAAGGTCGAGCGGAAGGCCGACGTTGATTGTCGGGAGGCCGCCACCACCGACCGACGCAATCGGCTCAACAACCAGAAGGCCAGGGACGCGGCAGAGCAGGACAAAGCTTGCGTGGCGGCCATGGCGCATGAGTGCTCGTTCCTTCCGCCGAAGTTTCGCCCCTCCAGCCAATAGAGCGTCGCGTCGCCGGTCAATTTCTCACCGCCAGTGTGGTACTAGCCCTCGTCGTATTACACCGACATCACCGTGCATGGCGGCTTCGATCCCAACCTGACCTTCCCGCATACTGTCGCGTCGCGCATCTCCTCCTCCCAGCTCTTGGCGTCCAGGGCGTGTATTGGATGTGCGGCGACGACGACTCCGGGATGAGTGTGCAAATGAAGCTATCTGCGGACTCCATGTACTCCGTCCACTCCCAACACATGTGGTCCTTCCACGGGTTCCCCACCTGCACGATTCACATCGCTGGAGACCGACCGGTCACTCTCGCGTACGCTGCCGTGTCATGGCGTGGAGGTTCAATGCAGGTGCACTGTGATTGTGTGAGCGTGCTTTCTTGCATGAAGATGACGCCGGGGTGGGAGAGGGTCTTAAGGGGTTAGTCGGAGGCCTAGCGCACGGTGTCGGCGGCGTGGAGGCGCTCCTCGCACGGCATGTCGTCGCCGAACTCGAGCACGCTCCACGCCAGCATGGTGGTGGTGAAGGCCATGGGGAAGCCGAACTTGACGATGTCACCGGCGTCATAGTACCCGCCCTCGAGGTCGACCCAAGTGATGGCTTCTCGCCTCTCGTTGGTTACCCCAAGTGGAAGGTTGAGATGTAGGATAGCAGCAAATTTCCCCTAACGTAGAGAATATGGTTTATGTCTCTCGTAGGACTCTGACGACGACAAGTAGGTGGTTTGGCAAGTGATGCGCCGTTGAAAATCACTTGCTTAGCCTGGACCTGCACACACAACAAGTAACTTTCCTCCCAACGAGTACAGAGGGGTTGTCAATCCCTCCGTCCTTGCCGTTTACAAAGGATCAAACGCAAGAGATAATGGTAGTGGTAATGATAAATGCAACAAAAGTAAAATCAGTAAAATAAAGTGGAGGTGTAAACAATGTTGGAAATATGGACCGGGGTCCCGTGATGTTCACTAGTGATGTCTCTCTCCCAAAAGACGATAAGCAACTAAGCTGGGTGAAAAAATTATAGCTGGGCAATTGACAGAATTAGAAACGCACCGCAATGCTAATTATTCTACTTAAAAGTAAGAGTGCTCAAAAGAATGGGCAGTGCGCCAAGATATATATCTGCATCTACTCACTAATCATCCACCTTGAGATATCTATCCAGAACATCCCGTTGATATTAAGTTGCGAGCCCCACCCAAAGTGTAAACTCAAAGCAACAGACAGTTGCATTAACAATCTATGCGTAAGGTAAACAATCCTTGCAACCGCGGTTACAAGCATCGTTGTTTGCTCCCTGGTGGCAACAATACATCCACTAGTCTCATGTTTCTGTCACTCAAGCTAGACATCGGGGGGCATGAACCCACAATCATGCATAACGCTCCCTCTTGGAGTTACTATCTACTACTTGGCCAAAGCAATAAAAAGCAACGGAGAACATGCACGAATTACTAAGAACAAAATATAAAAGGTAAACCAAATATATAACTCATCACGATATGAACATAATCTCATAATCCATCGGATCCCAGCAAACACATCATAGCAACAACAGGAAATTACATAGGTGCCTTGATCATGTAGGGCAGCTCACAAGGTCTAAACATTGAAGAACAAGGGTGGAGAGAAAACATCACATAGCTACTGATCACGGACACATGGTCCAAGGGGACTACTCACGACACATCCGGGAGGCGTCCATGGTGGTGGAGAGGCTCCCGGAGGTTAATCCTCTCTCCGGCAGGGTGCCGGGAAGAGGTCTTCTGGTGCTCCCGATCTTTGGAGCGCAGCGGCGGAACAGAGAGGTAATTCGCGATGCGGGCTTCTCTTCGAGGGTTTCTGGACGAGAGGTAAATATAGGCCAAAGGGGGCACCAGAGGTGGGGGCCACCCCCCAGACGCCTTGGTGGCACGGCCGGGGGTGGGGTCGCGCCACCTGGCCGCCTGGGAGGGGTTGGCCCCCCTTCGGCTCTTCTTCGGTGGTTCTGGAAGCTTCCTCCATGCTGATTTTTATTCTGGTTTTTCCAGAATTTTTCTGGCATTTTAAATTGGCGAAAAATCATTGCAACTAAAGACATCAGCAGACAGGAACTGACACTGGGTGCACTAAGTTAGTAGGTTAGTCCAAATATGTGTAAAATTATATAAAAGTGTAGTAAAACATGTAGCAATGTCACATGAAAGTGCATGGAATAAGTAGAAATTATATATACATTTGGGACGTATCACCAAGCGCCCGCCATCATGCCGTCTGACACGCCGGAGTCACCGCGCCATGTCGAGCCGACGCACAACATCACCACCAGTAGTAGGACGCGCACGCGCAAGTGCTGGGCACGCCGGGGAGGAGCGGGGCGTGGACAGAGTGGCATGGCGTGGGCGGAGGCGTGGATGGGTGAGATGGGGCCCAGGGATAAAAACAAAGCAAAACTAATGGAAAAGTTGGGTGGGTGATGGGTCAAGCCGGACAAAACGGACCAGAGGGAGACTTCTGAATGTTCGCTTTTGTTGAGTATATTGATTATTAGGAAACAAGAGATAGACTAGGATTTATTCTTGCCTTGTCTTGTACTCCAAGTTGATCATGTACTCATATATATATATGCCTCCAAGGCTCAAGCAATAAACATCGATTCCACCAAACCCCTCTCTAATCCTTCTACATGGTATCAGAGCCTAAACACGATCTAAACCCTAGCCGCCGCCGTCGTTTTCGCCCGCGCCGCCCCCGGGGCCGATCCATGATCGCCGGCACCGGGGGCCGCGCCGCCCGTACCTAGGGTTCGTCCGCCGTTTCCGTGGATCGGCTGCCCTAGAGAATCTTTTTCCCGATCTCTTGATCCGGGTTTTTCTCTCTTTCGTCGGTCGTCTTGATCGACGTCTTTTTTGGTTTTCCGATCTAAGATCGGTTTGCGTCGCCCACCGTCGTCGTCGACACACGCCTCTACTCCGACACTAGGCGTCACCGCCCTGTCCCCGAGTTCAGCGTGCCACTCCACCGATCGAGCAACGGGCTGCCGCTGCGTCGCCCCATCGGGCCGCAGCGCTGCTGCCCTGTGGTTCTCCCCGTGGCTGCACCAACCAGCGCGCTACCGCTGCGTCGCCCCTTCGGGCCGTAGTGCCGCGGCCCGCGGTCAACCGCCGCCCCGAGGCCATCCGCTTCAGGCCGTCCCCGAGGCTGCACCGACCCTCGCGCTGCCGCTGCGTCGCCCTTTCGGGCCGTAGCGGGCGTGGCGCGCGGTACCTGCAACCCCCCGAGGTCTTCAACGCCGTCGCCGCGACGCGCGTGTTGCCGTTGCGTCGCCCCTTCGGGTCGTAGCGTCGCGGCGCACGGGCCACTTCGTCGTCCCCGCGCGTCGACTTCTATGTGGTATGCGCCGCGCCGTCTCTCTAAGCGCGGGAACGCCACAGTCCGCGTCGATCTTCGTCACGCTATCGGGTTCTTCCTCGCCCACTTCGAGCACCGTCGCCGCGCTTCTGACCTAGCCGCCGCCGCCGCCTCCTTCTCAGGTCGCCGCCGCCGCTCTTCTTCCCTGTCCACGGCGACTACCTCGACACCGGCCATCCCGACTCGACATCGACCACGGCGTCCATCACACGGTTACCTCGACCACGGCTACACCATCCTACGCTCTCGGCTACCTCGACATCGACACAAAGGGGTACCGCCTGCTTGGGAACCTCGTTGGCTTTCACTCCAGCCACAAACTCCGCAATGCGTCGACCGTTACGACTGTGGTGGGGATGTCCGTCGGCTTCGCCTTGGGATTCTTTTCCAGTCTCACCGTCTGCGTCGCTACGTTGTGACTGCGGGGGGATGTTGAGTATATTGATTATTAGGAAACAAGAGATAGACTAGGATTTATTCTTGCCTTGTCTTGTACTCCAAGTTGATCATGTACTCATATATATATATGCCTCCAAGGCTCAAGCAATAAACATCGATTCAACCAAACCCCTCTCTAATCCTTCTACAGCTTTAAATGTAAACTGACTTAAGTTTGAATCTAGTTTGCGTCGCGACGAACTAAAAAGGGATAAAAGCGGACCGCATTCAATTTACATCCCACCGTTGGACGCGACTTTTTATCCATGAAGACCCAAACGAACGAAAACGAACAAAATGCGTCTGTCTGTTGAAGTTGCTCTAAGGATCAGCGCCAGGAGGTCACGTAAAAGCCGGCGATAAAAAACTACGCTCTTACTACTGGAGACATTTATGTTCAAAATAATAATACTAATACTGGAGACATGAGATGATTGCATCAGGCGTCGTACAAACTCACATTCACAGTTCCATCCTCAAGCCAAGCTGGTGCTTCACCTCAGTGCCAAATGGAGGCCGACCGGTTCAGGCCTCATAACAACGTGGAGTCGTGGACAGTAGAATCAAGCCTGGCATGTCTGGACAAAATAAATGATAGTAGTAGTATACCTACAGCCGTGTTTGTTGTGGCCATGTGCATCCCATCCCGAATACTAGGAGCAACCAGGACGCGAGATGCAATTTTGGGGCATCTTCAACCATGATTTTTAAAAGGACACATTATTCGTTTGCGGATTAATATTGATCAATCCACGAACAAAGATACATAAGCCGATCATTCAACCATGTATCTTAAATATTTGTTTTTTGTTTTTTTTTTCTTAATATCTATGTTTAGCACTTAAAATGTTAAAATGTGATAGTAGTTTAAATTTACATATTACTTCCTCCGTTCTAAATTAAATGACTTACTTCCTCGGTTTTAAAATAAATGTCACTGATTTAGTATAAAGTTATACTCCCTTCGATCCATATTAATTGACGCACGCTCAGTATATCTTTAGTATAAAGTTGTACTAAGTGTGTGTCAATTAATTTGGATCGAAGGGAGTACTAAATTAGGAGTAACATTAATTATAGGACGGCGGGAGTACATTTTTCCACACGTGCATCTGAACATGTAAACAAATAAAGCAGCAATACAGTGTTCAGGATATTTGTGTAAGCAGATGAAAACGGCGTCATGGCGTCGTTATCGTCGTCACGCGCTCTCCAACCAACCAACCTACACAAGTCCACATCAACCAGTTAAAAGCCAGCCCAAGTTATGAGAAATGGTAAACCACGAGGTTTCTCCATCAGCACACTCACACACGTCCTCTTCAGAGCCCCCCACTCACAAACAACAACAACTCCAACCAAACTCAGAGAAACGAACAGAAGCGAAGCCCAGCAGCCCACAACACCTCGTCCCGCCGTCGAAACCCCCATGGCCCATTGGCAGCGCGTCGCGCGTCACCGTCGCTTCCGTGCAGCCTCCAGCTGGTCTCTGACACACACAACGAACCAACCAACCTACCGCCGCGCGAGCCCGGCCCTTTCAGGTTTTCACTTCACTCCGGCTGGCTCCTCGTGTCACCCCGCGTATGCAGCAGCGCATCCCACGCGCTCCTCCCCGTCCTCGTCCCCTCCCGGCCCATCAAATGGGTAGCTATATATATAAACCGCCGCCGGAGCTTTCCCTCCCAAACTCAAACCAAGCCAGCCATACAAAACCATCCCCAACGTACCCATGGAGTGGGCGTACTGCGGCTACACGTCGTCGGGGACGCAGTCTCCGGTGGCCGGCGACCGGGAGGAGGCCACGTACACGACGGTGTCGTCGGCGCCGCCCAAGCGGCGGGCGGGGCGGACCAGGTTCAAGGAGACGCGGCACCCGGTGTACAAGGGGGTGCGCAGCAGAAACCCCGGCCGGTGGGTCTGCGAGCTCCGCGAGCCGCGCGGCAAGCACAGGATATGGCTCGGGACCTTCGACACCCCCGAGATGGCCGCGCGCGCGCACGACGTCGCCGCCCTCGCGCTCCGCGGCCGCGCCGCCTGCCTCAACTTCTCCGACTCGCCGCGCGCGCTCCGGGTGCCGCCGCAGGGGGCCGGCCACGACGAGATACGCCGGGCCGCGGTCGAGGCCGCCGAGCTGTTCCGCCCGGCGCCTGGGCCGCGGAATGCAGCCGCCGAGGCGGCCGCTGCTACGCCGGTGGTGGCATCGGGGAACGCGGAGCTCGTCGCTAGCTCTCCTTACTACCACCTCATGGACGGACTGGAATTCGAAATGCAGGGGTATCTTGACATGGCGCACGGCATGCTCATCGAGCCACCGCCAATGGCTGGGCCGTCGACGTGGATCGAAGAGGACTACGACTGCGAGGTCAGCCTGTGGAGCTACTGATGTGGCGCACCTGGGTCTGCCCGGCACTGGAGTTCATGGCTCACTGTACATATAGCTTATTATGGTCATCCAGGAGACCAGGACGATCTGTACCTGTGGTGTTTAATGTTTCTCTGCTACTCTGGCGAAACTGCCATGATAATAAGCAGAGGAGTCTGCATTACGAATTTAGGACTCCAGAGAAAGTACTTACACGGGCAATCCTGGCACGCTGAATTCCAGCCTTCGCTCGACCGATTCATATATTTTCTACTTTGAGATAAACTTGGTCAGAATAACAGTATCTTGCACTGTCGACGAAGTTTCGGTAGGAGTTTTTCAGGTTGCATTCCGGGATGCGGATCGACCGGCGGAAAAATACCTCGGCGTTAAAGCCCAGCATAAAAAGACTTGAGCTGTCCACTCTCCACATCGCGTCCAACTCGAGCAAGAAACTTCTGAAACAATATTTTTTAGGGTTACTTCTGAAACAAAATTGGATGGCTGAATTGCTTGAAACAAAAAGAAATAGCAAAATATTAAAAAAATCTAAAAAATCAAAGCATTCAAGATGCTTATATGTGTGAGATGCATGCAAAATTTTGTTGTGTTATTGGACATATAAGGAGTTCTGACAAAAACAATTCCAGCTGTATGAGAAACTAAAAAAATTTACTCATTGATGATTTTTGTCTTTTTGCCACAAACTCTTCGGATGTCCAAAAACTTTGCATGCACCTTGCTCACAAGAACATCTTGAATGCCTAAAAAATTAATGTTTTTTGAATTTTTACTTCTTTAAATTTACTATTTATCTGGAGCATATGAGCTCAAGCTCATCTTTGAATTTTCGGGTGTTGATCAGCCTAGCTTTTACCCGGTACCAAGCAGTCATCAAACCTGATGACCTACAGTTTTATACCCATTTTCTTGCTCTCTAGTAGAGAAAAACTTTGCATCCCCGCTCAGTCTACTTCCCCGCTTCGCATCATTGAACCATGCCATGGAAAATATTGATTCGAAAAAGAAAAGGTGCCATGCAGAAAATACCGCTCCCCCCAACAAGCATTGGAACACATGTAGAATTTGCATATTATACATGGCAGAATTCATAAACTATGACATGTATATACTAAAATTGTAGAAAAGTGGCCACCTTAACCTCAAAAAGTTATAGAAGTGGTTGTGTGAACATTTGCCATGTTATAAATTATTTTAGAAAACAAATATGGCATGCTGGCAATGATGAAAATGCAATGGTAACACTAATGAGTCTGCCATAAAGTATTTGTTAGTCTTCGAACGAAGATTGTAATGAAGTTGACATGAGAGGGACTTCATTAGAAAATTGAGACGCGGATGCAATGAATATTTGCCATGCTAAACTTTGTGGATTTGCCTTGGTCTACAAAGAATAATTGCCAGGAACAAAGAGAGGAATAGAGAGGTAGAAAAGACCCCATCCATTAAAGAATTTGACCCCCCCCCCACACACACACACAGCAAACAAGCACCTGAAACTCATGTAGAGTTTGCCATTGTAGCGAACAATAAATTGTAAGAAAAATGTGGTGTGTGTCATGAAATTTTAAAAGTTGTCATCATTTCCCTGAATTTGTAAAGTTACCATGTGACTATTTGTTGTGCTAAAAGCACCTATTTGTAAGATATTTGGCATGTTAATTGTAATGAAATTTACATGGTAACTTTAAAAATAATAAAAAAATGACAAAAAGTATTATCTTTTGTCACAGGGAATAATTGTATGCATTTTTAGTAAAAAGACTCAAATGGCAACTTTGGATAAATGTTGTTATCTAAATAAATGGCTAAATGTGTGATAAAATACAATGACTATTGTATATATTTTGTATATACATCCTGAAGATCATAGTGTCATGGAAAATTAAGGAAAAATCATAAAGTTGTCATGCTATGAGTGGTAGAATTGTCATGGTGTACATAATAAAACATCCATTATAAGACAAATGAAATTTAGCAAAAACAGATGTAATTTTCGTGTTTCGGGTTGCGATTATAAAGAAGTTGAAAAAGAGATAAAATGTATTCAAAAAAATTGTGTATATTACAATGAAGTTTGCCATGCTAAACCTAGTGGATTTACCATCGTCTAAAGTCAAAAATTAATGAAATGTCTTCAAGAGACACCCCATCCCTTCAGTCCCCCCCCCCCCCCCCCCCCACACACACACACCTCACAACAAAAAGGCTGTGGAACACACCTAGAACTATTTAAATGTATTGAATAAATTTCATAAAGTTGGCATGTGTGCCCTGGAAATTCAAGTTGCAATCTTATGCCTGCAAATATAAAATTTGCCAGGTGAAAATTTTCCCATGGATTTTTTTATTAAAAATGTGTTTGACATGCAACATGCTGAGTATAATGAATATGCCATGTTAACTTCAAAAATAAATAAAAAAGTCGAGAAAAAAAATTTGGCCATGCTCTTAAATTTCTCATGGTTCCAAAAATTGCCATGATTGTAAATTATCCCAACAAGGCAGTAGATGTCGCGCAAGGCATTTCCACATTAAAATTTGTAAAATGTTTTCTTAAAACAACATAACTATTCTCAAGCAAAACAATTTGGACAATATGTCAACCATATATACCTTGTGGTACCATACATACAAAAATGAAAAATGTTCATATCCCAACAAGAAATGGTAGAAAAAATGTTCCATAATTCATGGTAATTGTGTGGCATGTTTAGAAAAATGTTGATGGAGCATATTATAAGTTGCCACGACAAACATGTTAGTTTCCATACAAAAAAGGTGCTCTGTAGAAAAAATAATCTGATACAGAATTGATGTAATGGTGACATGGCAAAGTTTAGGATTTTTGTTTTATAAAAAAATCATTGCAAATTATAGGAAAAAATATAATGCATAAATTGAAAATTTGATTGTAAACCATGGCATTTGTATTGTTTGTACTCCCTCCGATCCAAATTAATTGACGCATACTTAGTACAACTTTGTATTAAAATTATACTAAGTGTGTGTCAATTAAAATGGATGGGAGGGAGCATATAAATTCTGGAAAATATTAGAAAACATGGAAAATTTTGAGATTTTTTTTTCGTACAAATCATGGAAAATTTATAGAAAATTGTTTTATAACACATAATAATTTTATAAAAATAGTTTGCAATGTCACATGGTAAGATTTTAGTTTGTTTTTTGTTTTCATACATGATGGCCCCTTCAAAATTGTCATGATGTTTCCCATGGCAAATTTAGTTTTTTGTTCTTTGGATACATGATGGAAATTGCACTACCCCCACCCCCCTTCTCGCCCATGGATGAAGGATATGATTGCCGATCTGAGCCCATCCTTCGGTTTCACCCCTTTTGCAATCCCATGCATGAAACCCAACTCACTCACAAGAAAACAACCACCGGAAAAGAACATAGGTGAATGGGATCAACCCTCATCGGGGTGGAGGTCTATGAAAATTGTCGTTTAATTTCCTACAGCAATCAAACACGGGAGGAAGGAAATGACATGGACAACCTTGCTTCACGCCCAAAACATTTGTCAGCTCAACATTGTTGAAAGTGTACCCGCACCACGTGTTGCTACTTGACACTTCGGCAAAATCGACCCCCGCAATGCTGCTTCCCACCAACTAGAGGAGTGAGTGTGTAGAAATAACACTACCAGGAATTTATGCAAAAACAAGAGGAGCCCATATGACACGCGGTTACGCATGTCCGATCTCTTTCAACATGGAATAGAATTTAATATGTGCATTTAAATAATTTCATTCGTTCAATTAGGGTTTGTTAAACGAAATTGCTTTACATACGACAATTTTCATCCGATCCTTGTACGATACTTTCCATCGGTAATTAATTAATCCTCTGCCTCCTCCTTGCTATGCCACGGCCCAAGTCCAGACCCAACATAAACCCAAACCCAAACCCAAACACCTCCCACGACTCCACCTCTTGCCTAAAAAAAACTCTTCCCGCGATATCCTATCAGTTCTCCCCATAAAAAAATCAGTTCTCCCCATCGTTCCTATGGTGGCACCCCATCTTCTTCACGTCGCATCTCTTTGTGATCCACTCCTTGCTGATTTGCAATTTAGTTAGAAAAAATAATCTGCAACCACTACAAACAGGCTTGATCAGAAGAGTAACCAAGAAGAGGTATGTGCAATCCTTGTCTTATAAGTTACATTGCTTGACGGTTGCTTCTCCCAGCAGCCATTGGATCTTGCAAATTGCGATGAGCTCTCGTCCCCCGAGCCAGCAATCCGTCTCCTTTACGGTTTCTTCTCCCTGCAGCTTGGCAGCTAGCGCCCCTCCCTCTCTCCTTGTGCGCCCCCCTGTAGCCACACGGATAGTGGCGTCCTGCCCAGCGTTCAGGTCGGCAGAGCATGCAAAGATTTATGCCTCAAACGAACGTGACTGCAGAGCAAGCTTGCCTTGGTCGCAAGCTCAATGGCAGAGGGCGCCGTCGCTACCTTATCTCCCTTGCTGCGTTGCAAGTGATGCCTCTCATGGCGCTCACCTTGGGGAAATTTTGTGACACAAGTCAATGGCATAATACTGCTAGCAACGAACAGTCGAGGCTGAACGGAGGGGATAAAAATAATGTTATCCGATCCGATCCGATCCCAAATCTCAGCCCGGCACAAACCAAACCCAAGCGCCCGACTCGTTCGTTCTCCTGCGCGTGAGAAGCTCGTCGTCAAAGTGGCGTACGAGTATCGGACGTATTTTGTCGTACGTATAGCAGCGCTCTTTGTTAATTAAATGCCCAAATCAAATCCAAAGAACTTCAACTGTTGCACAAACCATGTGATGCATAGGGATGGTGGGTAGTGCGAGTATATGTTAACATTCAAATTTGAAAAAGGGGGTATGTTACACTAGGCTAGCCTGCTAGTGCTGGAATCCAATAAAGCACGGGTGAGCACACCAATATCTGGCAGTAGCAGCATCGCCGAACCCGAATCGAGCCAAGGAGGGATCCTCGGGAGCTCAACACGAGCAGGAGCAGGTGAGTAGGCGGCCGTCGGGTCCCCGCTCCCGGACTCCGCCCAAGAGGCCAAGACCCTACCTTCCGCCGTGCGTGCACATACCGACGGCTTCTCGAGTCGCAGATCTCCATGCCCCAGCGCGCGGCTTCGGCGGCACGCGAGCGCCCTGTCGCCCAAGCGCTGCCAGCCACGTAGAGGTAGAGCGGTGGAAGGAACGATCGGACCGGTGCGGTTTTTGAACCCTCGGGCACTTCTCCCCAATCCCCATGGAAAACTATTCGGCCGTCACATGAAGCCAGCGCTGCCCGGCGCGGAGTTCCACTCGCGCGCTCTGCACTTTGCGTACGAAGCTCAGCTGGACGCGCGCTTGATACCGCCAGTTCAAATTTCTCTTCTTCTGTCTCAAGTAAATAATCGGACCGAGACTACGTACACCCTCATAGCAACTTTAGGCCATGCGCGTTCCCGCTATCGATTCGTATATATTTTGATTTTTTTGGTGGACGACGAAGTTTCATGTTAAAATGGAACCATCATAATTTTTTGGTTAGTAAAAAAAATTGCGTAGGATCCGCTAAACAAGCGCTCTGGATACTATAACTACCGCGCGGGGCGATTTAGGATTCCCGTCACTCATCATTTTCCTCCGCCTCTGTCCCAATTTCTTCTTTTTGCCGCGTAGATTGACTAACTCCAACGAACAATTAGAGGACGTCTGGTGTGAGTGGCGGTCCCGGTCGTGGCGCAAAAAGAGGCTCGAGCGGAGAAAGTTCTAACGACGGGGCAAGCACGACTTCTTATTATTTCGCAACGACGGTGACGAAGATGTCAACAGTGAGTGGATGCGCTTCTCAGAGCTAGGACAACATCTTGGGTCGGTTAACACGAAGTTATGCCGCGATGAGGAGTTTCTCCACGTTGACAAATTCGTGGTACTTGTCGACCAAGAGGGCGCAGGCGAACGTCGCGCCGTGACCAGGGCTCGTTACGACATCGTCTACGAGAATACTAGGTGGCGTGCGCTCGCTTTGTTCCCAAGTCGTGAGCTCCTCCTCCTCCTCCTCAATGGCTTATTTACTACCCGGCGATTTTCGATGATTAAATATTAGGTTTTTTAATCGTGTTTATGTGCTCCGGCTATTCTGTATACCGTGAACAATCTTTCGGTCAAATATGTAATATGCCGTTCGAGGACGCGGTATCTATTCTGCCCCAACAATTTGCATACTGCATATCCAATTTGTCACGACCTGAAAACCGGATATAGCGCACAATCTCATGGGTTTTATAAAAGTTTACTTTGTCGAGGCGGAGATACAGAGGCGGCATCGAGCTATGCTTACGACGCGTTATCGATGGATGCCAGATGAAAAAGACCTTTGCACTCTCAAGGATTTGATTTTAATTTTATTACATGAATTTGTTTGTAAAATTATGTAATACTTTTTCCGTTCCAAATTACTTGACATGACTTTAGTTTAAGTTTGGGAGTAAATAATACATGGCATTTTGCTTTTTCACAAAGAAGAGACAATTGAACTGTATATGTCCCGAAAAGTTATTTTTTTTTCTTCTAAGCGTTCATTTCAATATTATTTCATCATGAAAATCTACACACTTCTACATTACGTTCCTTGGTGCCTATGTATTTTTTTGTAAAGCAAACGTAAAAACATGAATTTTGATTACTTATTTTCTGAAATCCGGTCTCAGTGAAGCTCGCACTCCATTTGGCATTTTCGATCAACGTGCGGCTATAACAGTATAGGAAATCGGACATCAAACTGTGGAACGCACAGCTGTTCCGCATTCTAATCCATCGTGAAACGCGACAAATAGTGCGAGAAAACGGCCTAAGCATCCGATGCATCCACCGTTTTATTTAGCTGCTACCGTCCCGAAACCCATGCGCACGCTTCTTAATCCCGGCCTGCAAACTGCAAACATCCTCTGAACCTCTGACGCGGCTCCCAAACAAAACTCACTGCACTATCACCCAAATCACCCTACTGGGACTACCTCGTGCGTGTCACAATCCCTCAGATTATATACCCAAGATGTGTCTGCATCCGTCGCTCTGTTCGCCATCCTCCAAAGCCCAAAGGTCACACACCTCTCGTCTCCTCTGCTCCACCGGGCTAGCAGTAGCAGCATAGCAGAAAATTCATCATATTCTCCGGGAGTGCAATTCGGCTGGGCAGCCGTGCAAGAAAGCGCAGGGGTGCCAGCCATGGTGGAGTTGGAGGGGAGGCCGCCGGCGCTGATGCTCAAGGAGTGGCTCGCGCTGGAGTTCAGCGCGGAGCTCTCCCGCGACGACGGCTTCGGGTGCTACCCGCGCCACCTGGTCGCCGAGCTCCGTAGCACGCGGCGGAACGGCGACGTCATCGCCAGGGTATCCGCCGCGGTCAGGGCCGCGCTGTTCCGGCCGTCGGGAAGGGACGATGGAGAGGTCGCGCTCCCGCTCTCCGGGAGTTCCCCGAGGAGGCTGCGAATGGGCTTCTGGAAGAAGCGGAGGGGTGAGGAGGCGGTCGACAGGAGGGTAACCAGCTGCTCAGCGTCGACTGCCGCCTGTGCAAGGACTGATGGCTCGTCTCCGGCGATCCTACCGCGGCGGCGGATTCGGGAGAGTGGCGTCGGTGCAGGTGTCGCCGGCCGCCTTAGCCATGAAAGAAAGGTAAGAAAGCACACTCTTTTCTTGAGAATTCACCTCACGTCTCTCCTTATGTTCTTAGTCTCAGCTGGTTTTGATTTGCATTTGATCGCGTGATCCTCCTTCTGCGATCGGTGGTAACAGGTTGCGGGACTCGGGGCAACGCGCCACTTGGACCAGGCGCGAGAAGAGAAGCAGCGTCTGAGCCCGGTTTCTGTGATGGACTTCCTCAGCCAGGAGGAAGACGACGACGACCAGACCGGCGGCAACGGTGACGGCGAGGGCGACGACGGGGACGACGAGACCGCGTCGCCGACTTTCCAGCGAAGCATAGCCGACATTCGAAGTAAGGCTTCCCCACTTCATCTCGCTTCCTTCTTAAGTGAATTATCCTCGTTGATCCAGTCACTCCTACGTTAACTCTGCGAAAGTGCACTCGCAAAGCACTCTCACATGCTGAATTTCTTAGTTAACCCCCTGCTTAGAGGACTCGATCGACCACGTAAAATATTTCTACCATCTGCAAATTAACTTGCTTTGGCAGATTAGTTCTAAAGATTCGCGCGCAAATGATATGGGGAATAGTTAATGTATTTCAAGTACAGTTTGAAGACCCGATCGATGATGCACACGAACTGTTGGCGTATTAGGCTACCAATTAACCACATGCTAGGAAGGAATATATATCCGGTGACCCATTCCTGTCTCCTCCGACCTTATCTGCTCAAGCACATTGCTCCTGCTCCTGCTGGATGCCTGCAAATACGTGCAAGTAAGGAACAGTGTAGAGGGAAACGTGACGTTGATGGCCAAGCGGCAACGCATAATAGTTGCGTGGAGAATTGTTTATCAGCACATTAAACAATGTGTTAACTTTAAAAAACTTGAGGGGGCCAACTTGATTCTCGATCGCGGCTTACACTATCTCGGAAAGTACAGAGCATGTCGTATTCTAAGCATCTAAATCAGTATGATAAGCAAGAAAGGGGAAATGATGGACAGAATAATTAGTGGCCTTGACAATGGAATATCGCATGCCTAGCTCTAGTGGATGTCATCATGTAAGGTGTACCATCCATCTGGTGTAATCTTGCTTTAGCTTTGGATACAGATAGTTTAGTTGTTGTTTCCTAACTTTATTTTTTGGGAAACAGTATTTGCTAACTCAAAAGGGACATACGCCGGCTGTCAACTATGATTGTCTTCTTTAGATGAGCATACTTGGAATAAGATACGGTTTATAATACACTGGCTAGTCAAGTGTCATATATAGTTCTATGATGAAGACTTGCATAATTCTAAGCCTTTTTACAGTTAGTAATTCACTGTGGCTCCGGCTAGGACTTTATATTAGGTCATCGGTAGTCGCTAACGTAATTTTCTGTAGCAAAAGAAGTACTGATACAAACGGACAGTACGTAGGCTAGGATCCTCTGGAGTCTGGACAACCGAAGAACGGGACATCTTGGCTCGGATTCTCTTGAGCAATGCCAAGAAATGATGGCTCATGTTCACCAAATATCTTGTGTTTTGTTGCGACTTGCCATGCGAATGATGCCATGTTGGCCCCGTATGGGTTTACACCATTGATGTGCTGCTAGTTTTCAGCGCTCGTCCAGTTTTGTCGTAGACGATGGATCATCTACCTAGCTACTCCCTCCGTCCAAGCTTTTAAAATGATGCTACATCATGGGACGGAGGGAGTATTATGTATGGTCGACCCCTATCCCCAACTATTTATTGCAATAAAGCTTATAGTGTTACTAGTGCCTCCATTTTTTGAAAAAAAGAAGAAGAAAGAAAGGCCATAGCCTCTGCATCTTCATGGTGCACACATTCAAATTAGTGCATATTTTCTAGTGCAAGTTATTTTCGGAGCTCACGATATGATTCTTCGTCTCTTTAAATCATTCTACATCAAATCTTGATTAAACATTTCTGTTGTGTAGGAGCAAGCCAAGAGCTGCTTCAGAAAATCCGGCAGTTTGAACACCTAGCCGAGCTAGACATATCCGATGTGGATGATGCTACCACAACCACGGAGGATGTAAGCTACACCATGGCAGAAACGGACTCCATAGAAGAAAGTGATGATGCTTCTGCGCAGGGCATACTAGACCTCCTAGAAGCAAGCTCCTCTGGGTCCAACCAATGCTTCCAGAAGCTTCTAGCTGACTTCTTTCGCGATGATAAAACCCCCAAAAATCTGAGCCAAGGAAAGGCGTTGTTGGAGACCGCTCAAGCATGGTTGGATGGTCAAAATTGTTCGTTAAGACCAATTTGGACAGTGGTGAAGTCGGAGATTGAGTCGATCCAACGATGGAGATGCTTGAGAGAAGATGAAAAGAAGCTACTAGCTGCTGACCTGGAGGGTGATATCATGGCGTCCTTGGTCGAAGAATTGGTTGATGACTTATATTGACTGTTGGAAGTAGAAAGATGACTTGAAAACTTCTTTCGAACATGTAGATAATTGGACCGAGCAACTTTTCCTGCAACTTTCATTTGGTGTGTTATCATCGGAGCACCTTGCCCACATTTTTTAATTGTTGCAACCTTGAGGGATCTCATAATGTAATATATATGTCGATACAACCATGATGCAATATTTGTGACGTGTAAATGCTTGTACATTTTCAATGATCCACAATCTATTGAAGAGCGAAATGTTGGATATCCTTTTGCTTGGGATAGAAAATCAAAAGTTTGACAAAATTGTGTTATTGACGTATTTGTAATAAAACATGTGTTCTTATAAGATCCTAGGAAACTACATGTATTGGGAGAATGTAATAAAACATGTGTTCTTGTAAGATTCTGGGAAACCACATGCATTGGGATCGGTGAGGATAGAGGACATAATGATCTTGTTTAGTTTCTATTATGAAGAAAAAAAAGACACAAGTATATGCAAGTGATATGAAAAATAAGTCCCCTCTCATTAGGGTTTCCCTATTCTTGCCGTCTTAACTAACATTGATCGATACTAACCTTCCCTTTGTCGCTCCTTCCCCGTGGCAACCTCTCTTAGTCTAATCAAGGAGCAACCCTCGTGTCACTTCCTGACATTGGAGAGTTCCAGATTGGTCTCGGCATTAGGAGTCCTTTTGGTCTCGAATGTGACTCCTATGGTCTCTGATGTCATTTGATGAGTAAGGTTCCTTCCCTCGGTATGTAAAGGATCTATATGGGACGATGCAATAACTAGGGCCAAGGGAAGAGGACATCAATGATGTAATCTTTGAGGAAGAAAACCCGCCATCATAGGTGACTAATCGTTAGCTTGTAATCGGCCGAGTGCACGCCAACAAAGTGTATGGTGATTTCTTTCTTTTCAAGAATATGCACAATGCTTAGCTTTTGTCACAAACTGTTAAGTTCAAATCGCTAGGTAACAATTTTTATACATCGTAGTTGTCTTATCTTGATGCTTGGGAGGAGGCCATGGAGGGGGTCAATGGATGTTTAGAGTTAATCCAATACTTCTTGCTCTCTGACAATTCCAAAAAGCGTCCGATGATTGATATGAAAATTTTCAAAGTCTGGATCCAAATGTTGGGATACAGAGTAGAAAACAAAAAAAAGCACTACAAAAACCAAGTCCCGAGATACCTAGGTAAATGCATACAAGGTTAGCGATATGTTTACCTTCACGTTGCTCCACAACAAATCTCTCATGCAGGGGAAGAAGATGGAGGGGAGTTGATGAAGCGTGAAGTAGAGCAGTCCCGCGAACATGCTATCCGGAAGAAGTCCCACGAACAGGTCCAGAAGAAATCTTGCGAGCAAGATCAATCTTGATTCCCTCCAACAAAGATCGAACACTGATCTCTCTATGGATAGTCCACACATACGGAGCAGTTGATCCGGCAAGGGTCCATTGTCCAGAGCTCGGCACCACCAGATTAAAGACGAGGGAGGAGCAACCCTGCGGTGTGTGGAGAGAATAGATCTAAAGAGGAATATAGAGGGCAGGCCAACGTCATAATAGATTTGTTGTGTTTGGGGTGCCCCCTCCAGGCCCCCGCCACTATTTATAGTGGGGAGGGAGGGGCGCCATCTTGGGCAAGGGGGTAACTCCCCAAGGGGGATCCCAAGGGTTTGCCTCCCTAGTGGGGCGTCCTAGGGTTTTCCTAAGGGGCCTTGGCCCTCTAGGGTGAGGCGCCTCCCATACGAGCCTCTTTGGTCCAAATGGTTCCTCCCCCACTTGGGCCTTCCATGTGGGAGGGCTCCATTGATATTATAAATCTTTTATTAATTCTTGAAAATCTAGGAACTCACATGAATTAAATATTAAACATATTAGATCATCCCGGAACCTTTCCGGTCCTCCGATTTTACCCGGTTTTCTCAAAACCTTCCCAAAACTTTTCCAGTGCCCCAAAACAATTCCGGTTTTCTCTCTGACCAAATCCCGATCACTTGAAACTCTTTTGGTGTGTTATACTCGTGCTCCTATTGCTATAATACTCAAAAATTAACTACCCTGAAGTGTGTGACCCCATAGGTTCGGTAGGGTACGAACATGAATTGAAACTGACTTTTCTTGAACAATCACCAATAGTGGAGCCATGGACATCCATAATCACTACTAGGAAAAAGTTTATAGGTAGAGGCTTAACAATAGCGCCCCCAAATAAGGGGCGCTACTGCTAATTAGCAGTAGCACCCCTCTTGTGCAGGGCGCTACTGCTAGGCCTTTAGCAGTAGCGCCTGTATAAAAGGGGGCTACTTAACATTAGCGCAATGTACAAGAGGGGCACTACTGCTACGTTGATAGTAGTAGCGCGCGATATAAACCCACGCTGCTACTAAGTGGTCTTCACTGCATCCTCTGGGACATGTCATACTAGTAGCGCCTGTACAAGTGGGGAGCTACTGCTAAGTTCATAGTGGTAGCGCCTGTAAAGAAATTCACCAAATGCACCACCCCCCCCCCCCCCCGGTGGACCGCCTTTTCAGTTTAAAGAAATTAAAAGAAAATGATGGAAATGTCAAAAAATAAAAATAAAATGAGATTCACATGCGATATGTGGTCTAGTTGTTAGGGAAATTGAAAAATATGAATTTCGACTTTTTTTGCAAAATCTCTTTAGAATTTGTAAAATGTGCATAACTTTTGCATACGAACTCCGATGAAAAAGTTTTTTACATGAAAAATCATCTACTCGAAAAGTTATATCCGAATTCAACTGGGGGAACCTCGTTGAACATTTTTAGAATCCTCAAAAATGTAACAGAAAAAAGTTACGATGCGTTTAAGATATGGAGGCCAAATTTTTTGAAAAAACTTAATAATAGCGTTTGTACAAGAGGGGCGCTACTGCTACTTAACAGTAGTGCCTGTACAAGAGGGGTGCTACTGCTAGGTCTGATGTGGAAGTTTCCTATTGGTCTAGCCCTCCTCTCGCGGATCAATGACATGGCAGGCCAACAAAACCCCCACCACACATTTTTCTCCTCCTCTCCTCACACTCCATCTCCTCCTCTCCGTCGACCTCCTCCTCCTCACGGTGCTCCTCCTTCGGCGAACCCCTCCACTCCATCTCCTCTCCGGCGACCTCCTCCTCATGGTGCTCCTCCTTCGGCGACCTCCTCCTCCTCCTTCTCACGGTGCTCCTCCTCCGGCGAACTCCTCCACTCCATCTCCTCTTCGTCGACCTCCTCCTCATGGTGCTCCTCCTCCGGCGGCCTCCTCCTCCTCACGGTGCTCCTCCTCCGGCGACCTCCTCCTCCTCACGACGCTCCTACTCCGGCGACCTCCTCCTCACGGTGCTCCTCCTCCGACGAACTCCTCCTCACTGCCTGCAAAGCCATCGTCGTCCCCACCCTGCCCCGCGGCCACCGGCGCGACTGCCGGAGTGCGGACACAGACGAGATTTTTTTTGTTTTTCGAAATTAATAGTAGTAGTGCGTGAATAAAGAGGGCGCTGCTGCTATTTAGCAGTAGCGCGTGGACAAAAGGGGCGCTACTGCTATAACAACTAGTAGTAACGCGCGCAAACACGCGCTACTACTAAAAGTTAGCTATAGCGTGCTAGTAGTAGCGTGCCACCGCGCGCTACTAATAGCCATTTAAGGGGCGCTACTAGTAGCGTTTTTCCAAGTAGTGAATGGTTACCGCACCCATACGAATATGAATTTGAGTGAAACATTAGCTTAACATGTCAATCCCATTTGCTTTGCGATAATATACAGAACCCAGGGTAAGATCTTTTTTGTATCCATATGATCAACTACTTAAGCACTATACCATGGTTCGGTACATTGAAGATAGATGTTAGCACACGTTCCACAACATATTGAAGGCTGGCGTTAGCATATGTATTGAGTAGCATTATTAACAATCGCCATTGATTGTGTTGTTAAACAAACCATTAAACAACAAGTCACTTTAGCTTTAATCAATGCCGTACTCTAAATAAATCATGGCTAGGGCACTCGGGTGAGGGTTAGCATCATTTGTAATCTTATATACACGAGAGTAGAAGGCTTGGCAAGAGAAGTATCACCTTCTTCACCAGCACATGGACCTAGATATTTATTGTGTATAGATAGATTTGATCATTCGATGGATGCTACACTCCTTCATACACACCCATGTACTTATTCTCAGAGAACTTTTCATAGCACTATAAAGAGGGGAAATTTAAAGATGAGCCTAGACTCATCTACTCCTGTGCAAAGCATCTTCGAAAATACATTTGAAAAAAGTTCAAAAAATTCTAAAAAAATTTGTGGTGAAAGATGCTTATATGCGAGATGTTTCCGCAAAATTTGCAGAAGTTTGGACTTCTGGAAAGCGCACGAAAAAAAAGACAAATTCAGCCCGAAATAGTGCATGAACAGTATCTTCTCAAAAAACTGTAAATTTGTCTTTTTTGCCGCACGCTCTTCAGAAGTCCGAACTTCTTCAAAATTGGAAAAAACATATCGCGCATAAGAATATTCCACCATAAAAAAATTGGAATTTTTTGAGATTTTTTCATATTTATTTAAAAAAAATTACTCACCCCTGGTGCAGATGCACCCGGGCACCGAATCGCCGCTTTCTATAAGAAGCCCATTTTTCTTTAGACAGTGTACATGATTAAACTACATGGTTTTGTTTGCTTTCTTTTTTAGGAACTTTTGCTTGCTTGCTAGACCACATAAGCTGGTATGGGCTAATATGTAAGAGTCTTTGTATTTTTTAGCGAAAACACACAAAATCACTATTTAGAAGGTATCCTCCCCGGAGGTCATTCGCGCGCGCTTTGAGCGCAAAGTGTTGTGGTGTGGTGTGTTTCAACATTTTTTGAGTCCCCTCCGCGTTCGACACGTCTCGAGTGGAGGGATTTTCCCTGTTTCCGGTTTCCAGCCACGGACACATGCACAGGCACAACCATAGGGTGCAGTCACAGCTACAACGTGCAGTCACATGTAGAGCCACAACCACGGGACGTGGCCACAGCCATAGGTGCAACCACGGTTCGCGCGCAACCATAGTGTTTGCTTCGCGGGGGTGGACTCAAAACGTGATACGGGCAACCTCTGAACGCACCAAACTGACATCTGCGGATCCTTCCGATAGGGAACCCTCTAACTAGTTGCTCTTGAAAACATGATATAATATTAGTGGACCATATTTATAGTTCGAGAGACAATAGTGGGGCTAAGCTTTATTAGCCTTTTTTGGCACTTCCTATTTGTCGCTTCCTGCACCCAATAGTTGCCCAAACGCATAAGCGTGCGCACTGATGGAATGGGCTCAACTAACAATTACACATTTCGGGCTTTTGGGAACCTACTGGAAGGTTTTGGTTCGGTTCAGAAAAGATTTTATTTCTCTTTTTTCATGCTTTTTATTTCATGAGTTTTACTATTCTTCTGTTTTCTTTTCAAGAAATGGTCATTAATTTTTAAAATATGTTCCCTTACTTTAAAAAATATTTGAAATTTTCAAAAATGTTTTCAGATTAAAAATGATCACGTTTTTAAAAAATATTGAAGAATTTAGAAAATTATTTGTGATATTCAAAATTGTTCGCTGTTCCATTTTCTCAAAAATATAAAAATTATTTCACTTTTTTTAATTTAAAAAGTATGAAGTAAAAATTGCTTTTTTTTAAGAAATGTTTTTGCAATTTAAAAATATGTGCATGTTTTTTTTTCTAAATAATAAAATTGAATTTTAGAAAAATACATATTTTAAACACTAAACATATATATATATATATCTCAATTTTGTAATTAATTGTTTTTTAAAATTAATGAAACAAAGAAAACTAAAACATCGATCTGCACCAAACCAAGTCGGCACAATATACAACATCGATCAATACAATACCCTAAATCAAGTCTGCCCAGTTGTTAGGCTCGCCTGTGCGAAGCCCTGGCTATTTGACGCATTGTGAATTGTGATCATATAGGAGGTTTCAACGTTTGCTTGCTCTGTTGCAGAAAGCAAACATTTCGGCGCATCAAAAAGTACGCGCAGGCGCTCAAGTTTTGATTTTTTTTTTTAGGGCTGGCTAGTTCAGTTTTAATGAAGAGGAGGCCTAGAAATAGTTGGACTACTGTCGGAAGAAAAATGAGGCCAACTACGTTTGAATGGAAAAAGAAACGAACAATTAAAAAGGCAAGTAAAACTTACCTAACGCTCATGAGCGTTCGGAACTGGAGCTTTCGCTGAGACTCGTCCTAAGTCGAGCGGGACTACATTTCCAAAAAAAATCGTTTTGTTGTCATTTCTTTCTTTGCAATTCCTTATTTTATTTTCCAGTTTTTCTTTCGTTTTTTCAACTTTCTTATAGCTCTTAAAACTATACATTGAAATTTTTCTAACATAGGGTACAAAATTATTTTACCAAAGTTTTAAAACTACATATTGAACTTTTTATTAATTTAAGTTGAATATTTTTATTATATAATACATTATTCCAAATATACATAAAAGTTTATTTTTATAGTAGGACGAATATTTTTTAATACATTTCAATTATATTTTTCTAAAATAAAATTATTTTTTAATATACATTGAATTTTTCTATTGAACGACGAACACTTTTTAATACACTAAAACATTTTCGATATGAAATGAGAATTTTTTATATACATTGAGATCTTTTATAAAACATATACTTAACTTTATTACAAAAATGATTAGTAGTAAAAATATGTTATGTATGTATAAGTAGATCCCATATTGATAGTTTTCGATGATATTTTTTGAATAAATATGTGATTCAAAACGGTACTAAATTGTGCTTCTCATGGAGGCACATATTTGATTCTCGTGTAGCCATAGATTTGCTTCTCACAGTCAAAGTTTTTTTTTCAGAAGCCATATATTTGCTTCGTGTCCATCTATGAATTTATTTCTCATGCACCAAATTTTTTTTTGTAGTAGCCACAGAGTTGCTTCTCTCGCGTAGTCATAACTTTTTTACACCAACCAAAGATTTTCTTATCATGCAGTCACTACTTTTTTACAGCAACCCCAAATTTTCTTCTCGTGCAGCCATAGTTTTTCTTTCCATTTCCAGTAGCCACATATTTGCATCTCATCCAGCCACAGATTTTTTTTTTTCATACAACCAATTTTTTTTCCAGCAATCACAACTTTTCTTCTCGTGCAATCATATTTTTTTTTCTTTTTCTAGCAATCATATATTTGCTTCTCGTGCAGCCACATATTTACTTCTCAAACAGTCATAATTTTTCCTTTTTTTCAATAGTCATAGATTTGCTTCTCCTGTAACTTTAGTTTTTTTTTCCTTTTTTAGCAGCCACATATTTGCTTCTCATCCAGCTATTTTTTTATCTGCTAAAACAGATTTACATTTTAAGCCGTCATATTTTTTATTTTTAGAAGCCACAAATTTGTTTCACGTGCAGTCATTGCTTCTTTTCAGTAGCCATAAATTTGCTTCTCGCCCAAGCACAACTTTAGTTCTCCCAAAAGCACTGAACAAATGTGTACTGAACACGATATGTAACGACGCATGGACACAGGTGGAGACCTAGAAATAGTTGGGCTACTGTTTGAATAAAAATGAGCCCAACTACGTTCGAATGTGAAAAAACTGAACAATTAAAAAGGCAGGTAAAATGAGCGTCCAGAACTAGAGCTTTCGCTGAGATTCGTCCTATGTCGAGCGGGGTTACATTCCATTTTGTTTTCGTTTTGTTGTAGTTTCTTTTTTTATGTTTAATTATTTTATTTTACTTTTTTGGTTTCACTTTCATTTTTTCAATTTTTTATAGCTTTTAAAAATATATAGTGTAATTTTTCTAATATATGGTAGAAAAATAGTTTACTATAGTTTTTTAAGTACATATTGAACTTTTTGTTCTATAAGTTGATTTTTTAGTTAATAAAATATTCTAAATATACAATGAAGTTTTTTGTATTGTAGGATGACTGTTTTTAATACACATCAATCATTTTTTTCAATATATAATGATTTTAAAAAAATAAACTAAATTTTTCTATTGAACGGTCAACATTTTTAATACACTAAACACTTTTTCAGTACAAAGTAATAAAAATATATACATTGAGCTCTTTTATAAAACAAATACTTAGATTTGTATTAAAATGATTAGTGGTAAAAACTGTTTTGAATAGATAACTATTAAAAATATTTGTCTTGTTTAATAAACCCAGCAGGCCTCTTAAACCCAACCGTTCTAGGCTTTTTCCAGTATGGTGCAACTTGCATGCCGTAGGTATGGTCCTAGACAACAAACTAGCTTGCGCCATCAATGTTATCCCGACATATCTGAAAGATAGCCATCAAACCATATGTAAATCGAAAGAGTAGTTTTGTCATATCATGCGGTTCCTGCCCGAATAGTGTTCGGTCGCGTGAATAGAGGATACCCACAGGCTGCATCAGGAGACGATCGAAACAATTGTAAAGAAGCTAATTTTATTGAAGTCGTGTCCATGGATAGACTACATGGTTTTGTTTGGTCGCTTGTACCATATAAGTGGGTATCGACTAACATGTCAAAGGATCATCGTCCTTCTTTTGAGAAAAAACAAGATTATTGTGTACCATGGTTATAGTACGGACGACACTAGGTTGCCTAGGCTTTATTTGTCTTTTTCAATAATTCCTATTTACAGCTCAATACAACAATCTTATTTCCTGCTCACTTCAGTAAATAGTCACCCAAATGCATAGACATTTGCACTGATGGAATGGTCCCATTTAGCCATTACACTTCACGCTTTTTGGGAATCTACTGGAAGGTTTTGGTCTGGTCCGAATAAGGTTTTATATTTTTTTGCTTTTTTCATCTTTCACTAATTTTATTGTTCACGTATATTTCTTTTCCAAAACATGGTCACAAATCCCAAAAAATGTTCCATTTCTTCAAAAACATTAGAAAAAACGAAAAAAAATATATTTTCAAACATTTCACATTTTATAAACTTTCTTCAAGAATTTCAGAAAATGTGATTTAATAATTTTTCAGGATTCCCAATTATTTCAAAAATCAAGTTTATTTCCTATTTCTATATATGTAAAAAATAGTAATTTAGAATTGCTTTTTAAAAATATATTAAATGTTGCGCAGGCTATTAAAATAAAACTTTTATGTATTTTTAAAATATTGTCAAATTTTATAAAAATATTCCCGTTTTGAATTATTGGTTTTTATTATTTTTAAATGAATACAAAAAAAGAAAAGTAAAAGATCGATCAAAGCAGTATCCTGAATCAAGTCTGCACCAAACCAATAATAGAGTGAGTATACACAAAAATGAGTCGGCCCTTTTGGGAGACTCGCCTGTGCGCGGAATCCCTGGCTATGTGATGCATTTTGCGTTACATTGGGGGTTTCGTCTTTTTTTTCCTTGAGATTATCAGTAAGAAGATATCCTTTATAAGGGTTATTTTTTTATTTCAACATTAGCAAATAGGGTGATACATGCGCACCATTTTTTATAACTAGAGAGTTTTAAGTAGGATGGGAGGTTGTTTGTCTATGTTTTTTTGTAGATACAATTTTTTAATAATTTATCTCCCAACTAGTGCTTCAAAAAATTAATCGTTTTTATTGTTACATTTTTTGCATCGAGATTTTTAAAACTAGATCACATATTGTTAGTTTCTGATGATATTTTTGAACAAATCTGGGACGAGTCACATATTTGATTCTCGTGTAGCCACGGATTTGCTTCTCACAGTCAAAGGTTTTTTTTTCTTTTTTAGCAGCCACAAATTTGCTTCTTGTGCAGCTACGGATTTGCTTCTCACAGTCATAGCTTCTTTTCAGTAGCCATAAATTTGCTTCTCACGCAACAACAAATTTAGTTCTCGCAAAAGCACTCCACAGATGTGGCTTGAGCACGATATGAATGCCTATGAAGAAATACCCGTCAGTTAATTGCTCCCCCCTTTTTGCATCGTTCCCTTATCCCCTCTGAGGTAGGCAGTTGGGCTCATTTTCCTCAAACAGTAGTGCGACTACTCCTAGGCCTCCACCTGATTGAAAAAGAAACTAGCGGGCCTTTAGAAAAAAAATGAAATTATCGGTTTATTGTTTGAAGGCCCATGTCATATCATGTCACGCAGACAGCGAGGCTAGAGCATATTCAGATACTTCTCGGTGCGCCCGAGACTGAGAGTAAAGCTTTGATCAAAGACATCAAGGACAGTGGAAGAGGTTTAAATAGTGCAATAGTTAGAGAGATAGTAGCCCGTAGTTTACATTTTAGTAGTTGTCCTTTTATTTTTGAGAGTCGAGCACCGTGTGTTGATTCTGTAAATCTGACAAAAATTTCAAGTTCATTGCTTGGAGGGCGCCATGTGTGGATTAGCCTCCCCCCCGACACGACATGTATTCCTGTAAATCTAGTATAAGCAATGAATATGAATCCCTAAAAAAAGATACTTCTCGATGCTCTTTTTGCACTCGAGCAGGTAATCCCTGACTATGAATTTTTGGTTTGTTTTACAGTACCTTTCACTAGTACCCTACCGTGGACTAGTATGAATTGCTATCAACGGCTGAGATAAAAAGACATAGATTAGGTCCAACCGTCTTAGTAAACTGGTAGTTCGTCTCTTTAAGAAAATCTAGCAAGATGGTTAGACGTTGTAACAAGTAGACGTACATCACGCCCGATCCCTCCGCCCCGACCTCACGCCTCGATCCCGCCCACCGCCCCACCTCATGATCAATCCCGATGTTGGCCGACCCGATCGCGCCTTCGACACCGCGTCATTCGTTCTCCCTTGCATCTACCTCCGCCGCCAGACGACCTAATCTATCGCGTCCGTCCTCGTATTGAACTCTTCTCCTTGATCAGCAAGGGGACTCGTTTGTGCTGCAAATCACTGGATGAATCTCTCGTGAATATGTTGTTGAAAATGATAGTAGATTGCTTAATGTGAAATTCAAACTCATGGAAACGCCAAAGAAAAGGAAAGAAAAACTATGTTCTCCCATTTGACCAATCCAACAAAATCACTTCAGATAGGACGTATTCTTAAGTTTGTGTGTCTGCAGCAGAACATACATATCTTGAAGTTATAAGAAAGTTACCATAATTAGCACTAGTATGAATTGAACTACTCCTAGTCTTGTCATTAGTATGAAAACTTCTGAGCCTTTGGATGAACGAAAATGAAGGGCTCATATTCATCTCTTGCAACTTGCAAGCAAGGGTATGGCCTTAGACAAATTAGCTTTGGGCCGTCATCCTTATCCCAGCATATCAACAAGATAGATAGCCATGAAACCGTTTGTAATATCGTATAGTACTAGTTTTATCATGTCCTGCAGTTCCTAGCCGAATCAGTGTTCTGTGGCGTGAAGCAGGTGCATACCTGCATCATCAGAAGACGATCAAACAACTGAAAAGGAAAAATCACTGTGTCTCACTGATGCTACGTACAAAGGTGTATAATAAGATATGAATTCTCCTGAATTCCACTACGCATAGAACTTGCAATGACTCGTCTTCCTTGGCTGTATATCCGGTGATTAGATGGGCATTCCTTTGAAAGCGCATTAGAAGCACTAGGCATAAAGTTTGACCATTTATTCTACTACCAAAAAAGATTAGGGTCTGGCCACTCACAAGTCACAAGCCGTGCCAATGGTTAGCTTTTTTGTCATGCATGTGTCACTAAGGAATGATCTGACCAAAAGCTCATAGGCAGATGATCCTCCTACATAACTAAAGAATGTGCGCACTAATAATTTCCTTGTCCTCCCAAAGAGTGGACCGCGGGGAGTGGACACGGACAGCGACCAAGCAGCACGCTTACCCTGATGTTTATTTAACAAGTTTCCCAATGGAACACAGAGTATGAATCCATAGGAAACCAATACTGTACGTCGGATTGTTGCGGATTGCACCAACAACATTCCCGGCGCCGCATGATGATGATGATGATGATGCTGATGATGATGATGATGATGATGCGATCTGACCGACGGATCGTACACGAAACGGCAAAGGAAGCGGGCTCCGAATGAGAATGGGTTTTGGCAGGCAGCCGAAGAAGGCGACGCCGCCTCAGTTGGTGGAGACGCAACCGATTTCGTTCTTCCCGCACAAGACGCCGCTCATCATTACTACACCTAGATCTTCTTCTCGATACCCTCTACTCCGCCTGGATACGTTCTCCGTTCGACCGAGCGTGCGGCTGGCTTTCCACTTATTAGGCTGCCGCTAGGACCATGATCAGCGGATTACTAGCACCTCGCTTACAAAAGATCAGTTGATTGCTATATTTTCTCAAGATAAGATGATCACTACTCCAGCAGTTTACAAATATTTGTGAGAGGCGGGGCTTCCCCGTCCCTTTCATATTCTTTTCCTTTCCTGTGGTGCCACTGCCACAGCAAGTTTCGCTTATCTTTTCTGCATTGCAAGCGCACTGGTCTGGGAGGATGCCATCGGCCTGATCCACTGGCTCGGGATGGATGGAGCTATAAATTGTTTGCGCCACAAACCGAGAAGAAACAAAGAGACGTGAGACCCATCCATGTTCAAACAGCACCGCATGGGGTTCAGGCAGTCGTGCAAAATGTATTTACACACGCCAATCATACAAGGTGACGTGCTGCCATGCTACTGGGATTAGGCACAAGTCTACAGCTCCCGTCCGATGACATAATCTACCAAACGTACACGCACCGCTACCGGTCGAGAATACGTATCGCTTTGCAAAACCACAAGCAAATCTCGGGGCTGGACGACAATATGGCGGCCAAGTCCTACCTAACGGCTTAGGGTGACAAGCCGTTCACTCCTTGCCATCGTTGGCCAACAAAGCGGCCAACCTGTTTGGACACAAACCTCGCCAAAAAAACTTCCACCAACGGGTCAAATATGTTCATCCAATTCCATTTGGTTCTAAATTGATTCTGTGTAATCTCTAGCCCCTTTTATAAATAGGTTCTAAATAGGTTCCATTTGGTTCTAAATAGATCCTGTTTAGAAAGCACCAACTCCTACTACCTGACACGAGTTAAATATACTGGAGGTGCTAAAACTTGCTTCGTGCAATCAGTTTGGTGCTAAAAGATGCAGAAAACATAAAAATAATGCTCTAATTTGTCATTAGGTGCAAATACGATGTTAAAACACGTATGCAACGGTATACCCTGCTTGCATGGCATGCAAACGTGGTGATAGCCCACATGTCAGTGACTAAAAAAGATAAATTGATGGTTAATTCTTGCATGATATTCTTTTACACCTAACTCCCTGCAATTTATTTTAATTAAATACCGACACAACTATTCAATTAACTACTACCTATTGCGACCCATACGTCATTACAGTAAGCACGCCTCTACCACTAGTACAGTAAGCTTTCTGTCCAGTAATGATCCCCAACTTTTATATCTAAAGCTATAACTACATAGAGTTAAATGGGCTGCAAAGTCATTTACCATGTTAGATTTAAATAATGCTTAAAATATAAACAATTCTAGTAGTGTTTTTCAAATAATATACACATAAATAATAAATAAATTGTGAATAAGTAAATGCACAAATATTAACTCATATTTTGCTTAAAATCCATATAATATAAGTAAGTAAATGCACAATTATTAACTTATTAAATGAAAATCCATATAATTAATGTTTTTAATGCAACCAATTAAAATAAATAAATATAATTAAATCATTTAATGGAACTTAATTAAATTTATATGACATAAAATTCTCGATGGTGTTTAAAAATGTAATTATAAATGACATAAACTTTCATATAAAATAGATACAATTTTTATTCAATAATTTAATTACATGGATTTCGTATTTAATAATTTTATGAAATGGAATTTTGTATTTATTAATTAATTCTATAGTATTTTGTATTTAAAATTTTAAATAAACTGAGGGTGTAAATGTCCCCCATAGACCGTTTAACTCTGTACTGATATAAACATTTAGGATGAAATTTACACAAGTAAGTTGCTTTAGCGAAGTGGTTTGCACGCTGCCTCCTCGACGAGGGATGCGAGTTCCACCCTCGCGGATGCATAATTTTTAAAG
This sequence comes from Bromus sterilis, assembly GCA_950022295.1. Classification (NCBI taxonomy): domain Eukaryota; kingdom Viridiplantae; phylum Streptophyta; class Magnoliopsida; order Poales; family Poaceae; genus Bromus; species Bromus sterilis. Next base: position 18,266,165 of record OX465596.1, read on the forward strand.
TCTTTGTACATCTATTGACGAGTGGTCCCATCAGGCAGTTGTTCATGGACTAGTGTTGTTGGTATTTAACTAAAATAAATTAAATGAAGGGGGTTAGTGTCAAAAAAATTCATTCATGAATTAACCAACAATTTATCTATTTTTAGTCACTGATATGTGGGTCATCGCCACATTGGCATGCCACGCAAGTAGGGTACACCGTTGCATACGTCTTTTACCATCATATTTGCACCTAATGACAAGTTAAAGCACTTCTTTTACGTATTTTACAACTTTTAGCACCAAATTGATGGCACCGGATAAGTTTTAGCACCTCCGGTGTATTTAACCCGCGTAACACAAATATAGCTGGCGCAGCAATGCGTCTCCCTGATCTGCAAATCTCTGTCCTTATCAAGGAGAGGCTAGGGTTAGAGGCCTATATTTAGTTTTAGACGTTCTCCTCTGGTGTTCTTCGTTGATATAGACTCCTTTCCTTACAATCAAGGATGATGGATGAACCAGATCGCGTTCAAACCACCTCATTAATGGCCAAAGTACTTGAGGAAATAAACGGGATCAAAAGCCACGCGAATTCCCTCTGTTTTAAAGTTTCTCCGTGGCCTTGGAAGTCCCATGTTACGATCCAGATGCCGCTAATTCTTGCCTTCGTAAAACGGTTGTAGAATTTGCAAACAAACTCGGAATTCAATGTTTTTTAACTCGTTGAAGTCATATCAACGAGACTGTCAATATGATACCATTGGATATTCATATGGAACACTTTGAAACGATGCTATTTTGTTACTTCCTAAATGGCTAAGTTTGGTACTGAAACTACAATGTATGGTACCCATCTTTGGTCTTTTCATCGTGCTAGGTGCGTGCTTGTTCCGTAACATCTGTAAACACCACAAAACAAAGAAAAACTAATAAAAACTTCAACTTGTGCAATTAAATTGTAAAACATAAAAATATGAAAAACTATGCATTATGGATAAGGAAAAGTGCTAGATAAATTTGATACGAGGGATTTTGGCACTAAAATATGCTATGAAATTGCGCATAAAATTCACTCATCGCTACTTCGTCTTAAAGAAGGATATCGTTGAAACTACTGGATTCTCTGGTTACGTGAAGTGTGCGACTGCATTGAGAATACTTGTTTAGGACATCTCCAACACGGCCCCTCAAACCTTCTGCATCCGTTCGGATTGGAGTCTGGACGAGTTCTGCCATGCAACGCGGCCCTGTATTCGTCTGCGAATTAGTCCACCTGTCTGTTTTTCGTAAACTTGACCCAGACTGAGGGGGGCTTTGCGGGGGTCTGAACACCAGACACGTAGGACTCCGACACCCCCATCACACTTAAATCCCTTGCTTGCTCAGTTTTTCATCACTCCACCCCTGCCCCCCTCGTTGTTGTGCACCTGCACCCTCCTCGCCCCACTGCCGCTATAATCTCCAGCCGCTACCCAACATTGTCGAACCAGTGCAGCATAGTTCTGCATCGCCGTCCACCTTGGATCCGTTCGCAGCCAGGTACACTGCGCTTCCTTGTTTTTGTCGTCCATGATGGATACCATGCCCTACAGGTGTTCGGTCAAATGCTATTGAGCTTATTTTGACTGTCCCATTGTTCATTTTAGATCAAGATGGCAATATACTCGTTGATTGAGGACGAGTTGTTATGTGATGCTTGGTTGTTTTTGTCTGCGAACTTCCTATGCATGAAGCAAGCAGACATGAGCTTTTTGGTAAGCCGTCCTATCTTGGTTTCATGAGAAACAACACAACGGATACTACTCTTTACACTTGCACATGATCCAAAACCGCAATGCCAAGTCGCTGGCTCATCGATTGCAAATTATCTACAACTCAACCCACAAGTATCGTTGTGCGATTAGTGAAGTGAATTGTACGATGCAACCGAGAACCCTAGCTATGGAGGTCCCTGATGCGCTGCCGTGTTGTATCAAATAAAAGGGGGCATATTGTTTAAATCGATGCGCTATTGGACGACTTTTGTTGGATAACTTCTACCCATTCTAAGGAAAGCTTCATTTTAATTGAATTTGATGAATTCTTAAAATTTATGAATGAATTATGCTACTTTATACTATTTATGGATGAATTATGCTATTTTCTAAAGTTATTTTGAGCGTTGTCGATTAAATAAAGTGGGGGCGAACATTCGCGGAAGTGTCTCCTTTGACGGACGCGGTGTCCATTTTAAAGATCAACGTTGGAGATGCCCTTAGGGCACGGCCGCACGTTCATGGAATGAGTATCGTTGGATGTCGAATATCACATGCCTCTAAGACATGGTTGAGTTTGCCACTGTGTTGGTCAAGGTGTTTGGGTCGGAGTACTTGAGAGAACCAACCGCGAAGACACTGCAAGACTCATGATAAAGTTATAAGCAAGAAGATGGCCAAGTATGATTGGACCTATGGATGGCATGCACTGAAAATGAAAGAATTGCCCGTATGCTCAACTAAGACAGAAGACCACCATCATTCTTCAAGCAGTTGTGTGGCGAGATCTCTATATTTGATATCTTTTCTTTGGCATATATGGGTTTCACAATGACATGAACGTGATGTCGCAGTCTGCATTATTTTGCAAGGTTGACTGCATGCGAAACTTCTTTGTGCAACCATACCATCAATGATCATGACTACAACATGAACTATTATCTTTGTGGTAGTATACTAGTATCTACCCTCTGTGGGTGATCTTCATCAAGACTATCTCTGAGTCAATGGATCAAAAAAATCTCACTTTACTCGGAAGACAAAAATATGCTAGAAAGAATGTGGAGAGAGCATTTGAAGACCTCCAAGCCCGTTCTACAACTGTTCGAGGACCTACGAAAATTTGCAACATGATTATGAAGGTTGAGGATAAAGGAGCTCTTGAAGAGTTGGAATTTGAGCACATGAGTGATCTGATCCACTACCATGGTATATTTTCGAACACATCAACAAATTCGGTATCAAAAAAGTCGTGATCAACTTTAGAATGGTATGGTTTAAGCAGTTGAGAGCGCTCAACAATAAGAACCAGTAGATCATATGGCGAAATAAGTTGTTAAGAGTTCAATTTTGGAAAAAGAATAGTTCCAAACTTAATATTTGAATTGTAACATTTCTATTTAATGTATCATTGATTTGAAATATTTGTATTGAATAATTACGGAAGAAATTATGCTATCTTTCACTTATTTTCTACGATTCAGATACGGAAGAAATAAACATAAAAAAAATACCGAAGAAAGATAACATAGATTTGATTTGATGTAAATGGTTGGATGGTCGATGTGTTCAAAGACATTTGATGTCCGTACTCCCTCCATTCCAAAATATAGTGCACCCTTAGTTTTCGTGCTTCAATTTTGACCATATATTTAACTAATGAGACCGATTGCGGCGGAAGCAAAAATTGTATCAATGAATTTGTATCCGAATGAAGTTTTCAAGTATGTAATTTTTATTTCCGCCGCAAATGATCTCTTTAGTTAAATTTATGGTCAAAATTAAACATTGAAAAGCGTGGACGCACTACATTTTGGAATGGAGGGAGTATTTGTTTTGATGCACGGAGCTAAAGTTGCTATAATCTCCCATGCTTGTGTAATCTGTGCGTAGAAACCAGCGTCATCGCATCAAGTAATAATCATAAAAAGGCAGCACGTTTCTTTACAAAAATGAATAGGCTTTTTGGATATAGGAATAAATAAATGCAAACTTGATTAGCGACCGAACACGCAGCACCGGCACGGGGAGAAAACGCAAAAAGGTGCCGCCCCACCCACCCCCACCGCACCCAAGAACCCCCACCCCAGCCCCAGGACAAGAGAAGATGAGAAGAGAGTGAGATCGAGGTGCGGCGCAAGAACGAACGAACCAGAAGCAGAGCAACACGCGGGGCGGATGTGCGACCTGGCAACCTCCCGCGGCTGCTGCCCACGCGCGTGACCCGCCCCGCCCCAGTAAATCTCCCAAATCTCACTCCCCAGAACCCCACTCCCCCATTACCAAGTCAGTGGACCATACCCCAACCCCGCGCCGCGCCGAGGAACGGGAGCAGCTCGGGCACGGCGGCGGCAGCCACGGCGCCAGCAATGAAGGGCGGCGGCGGCCCCGGCGCCGGCGCCGGTGGCAAGGACACCGCCACCGGCTCCCTCCTCCGCTTCCTCCTCCTGCTCCTCCTCCCCCTCACCGCCCTCTATTTCTTCTACACGCTCCACCTCCTCCTCGCCTCCGCCGCCGCCTCCTCCGCCGCCAACTCCTCCTGCCCGCCGGACCCCACCGCCGCGCTCTCCTCCCGCCTCTCCGCCAACCGCACCGCCGCCGCAGACAATAAGCCCGTCCCCGTCCCAGCTTCGGCGGCGGCCACGACGCTGCAGCACGTGGTGTTCGGCATCGCGGCGTCGGCGCGCTTCTGGGACAAGCGCAAGGAGTACATCAAGGTGTGGTGGCGCCCGCGCGGCGCCATGCGGGGCTACGTCTGGCTGGACCGCGCGGTGCGGGAGTCCAACATGTCGACGGCGCGCACGGGTCTCCCCGCCATCAAGATCTCCTCCGACACCTCCGCCTTCCCCTACACGAACCGGCGCGGCCACCGCTCCGCCATCCGCATCTCGCGCATCGTCTCCGAGACCTTCCGCCTGGGGCTCCCCGGCGCGCGGTGGTTCGTCATGGGCGACGACGACACCGTCTTCTTCCCGGACAACCTGCTGGCGGTGCTCAACAAGTTCGACCACCGGCAGCCATACTACATCGGGTCCCTCTCCGAGAGCCACCTCCAGAACATCTACTTCTCCTACGGCATGGCGTACGGCGGCGGCGGGTTCGCCATCAGCAGGCCGCTGGCGGAGGCGCTGGCGCGGATCCAGGACGGCTGCATCCGGCGCTACCCGGCGCTGTACGGGAGCGACGACCGGATCCAGGCGTGCATGGCGGAGCTGGGGGTGCCGCTGACCAAGCACCCGGGGTTCCACCAGTACGACGTGTACGGGGACCTGCTGGGCCTGCTGGCGGCGCACCCGGTGGCGCCGATCGTGACGCTGCACCACCTGGACGTGGTGCGGCCGCTGTTCCCGGACGCGGCGTCGCGGCCGGCGGCGGTGCGGAGGCTGTTCAACGGGCCGGTGAAGCTGGACCCGGCGGGGATAATGCAGCAGTCCATCTGCTACGACGGCGCGAACCGGTGGACGGTGTCGGTGGCGTGGGGGTTCGCGGTGCTGGTGTCGAGGGGGGTGACGTCGCCGAGGGAGATGGAGATGCCGGCGAGGACGTTCCTCAACTGGTACCGGCGGGCAGACTACACGGCGTACGCGTTCAACACCCGGCCGCTGGCGCGGACGCCGTGCCACAAGCCGGCGGTGTACTACCTGTCGTCGGCGCGGGGCGCGGAGGGCGGGGAGACAACGGTGACGCGGTACCAGCGGTGGCGGCCGGCGAACGAGACGCGGCCAGCGTGCCGTTGGAACATCACGGACCCGGACGCGCATCTCGACCACGTCCTCGTGCTCAAGAGGCCCGACCCTGGGATCTGGGACCGGGTAATCTTCCATCCTTAACCATTTCCTTTTTCAGCATACACAAAAAATGGCCCAATTGCTAGTAGCAGTATTTAAAAGGAATCGGAATGTTTTACTACTAGTACTATACTTAGCCGAATATGCGGTACTTACTAAACTATACGGTCCAAAGATAGGATAGCAAATACTCCTATACATTGTGATAGTTAAAAATTAGCAGGAGGGTGCATCCACTGGCGATTGCATACCATGCCAGGTTTGGTTGACCACTGGCGAATGTTTTAAGGAGTACGTATATGTTAATTAACGATTGCTGGTGTGTCTGGAAACATTGCTCATATTGAGTTTGGCAAGTTTTACTGATGCTTGTGGAATGTTATATGTTTGTGGTGCAGTCGCCGAGGAGGAATTGCTGCAGAGTGGTGTCGTCGCCCAAGGTGGGGGCGAAGAAGGGGGAGAAGACGATGACCATCGACGTGGGCGTATGCAGGGACGGCGAGTTCAGCCAAGTAGTCTAGTTTTAGAATGCTAGCAAAATACTGTAGGACGATTCAATATTTTTTGTTCTCTCTTTCTCTCCATCTCCCTGTATTCTTGCCGGAAGATCAAGATATAACAACGAACGAGAGCCTGGTTTGGCCGTCGTGTTGCTTTGCGCCTCACGAGTCACACAAACACAAAGGCAACAACAGCAGTACTCGAAGCTTTGGCCGGACTTTCTCTACAGGGTTGACGGCGACGTGGCAGGGCATGCAGGTTCGCTCGCTGTGCTAAAAGCGGTGGTGGGGGCTGGGATTTGGACTTTTGGGGAAAGCTTGGTTCCGGCCTTCGGTGGCGAGATCCAGGCGTTCGGCCAACACGGGGGGATGGCAACAGCAGCAGCACGGCTCTGGTGTGGTGTGGGGGCCTCGGTTTCTACTTCGTTTCTGGTGGCTGCACAACCCTTGGCAGAAGGGAAATGCAGTCCAGCGACAGCATGTGTAGGGGGGACTTGCTTGTTTTTTTTGTTTTCTTTTGGCATGTTTGGCTTTGCTTTCAGGCGATAGGCACAATCAAATCCACCACCACCCATCCCCCGAGACATGACATAACATAATTAAGGGAGTGATGCGGAGAGTGTTCATTGATTCCTCCGAACCATCAGCGACAGAGCTATAAATGCTGGCTGAGGCGGGTTGGGTTCAACAGGTGGCGCTGCTGAGACCTGAGAGCCATTACATCGTCGGCGTGCACATGGGCAAGAAAAAGGATGTCACAGGCCAACGTTCTCCCGTGATACATGTCGCCCCCGTTTCTATCCTAGTACGTACTAGAAACGACAGCGAAAGGCGACGCCTAACTTGAGTATTTTATGCCATCCCACTGCTAATGATTTCCTAGACAAGTCTACAGTGTCAATGTAGTACTCGTAGCAGTATGGGATTACTTCAGCATGCTGTTGTGGCGATAGTGTTGCTAATATCCTTCTGATCGACTGACTACGGATTCTTTAATTAACAAGCATATGTGTATAGGACTAGCAACACCAATTCAATGGTTCCAGATCTGGAAATTAAAAAACCGCTTCTACCGACGACGCGTGTCAACATGGTCCCCGACACACACCGGTCCAGGACAAAGGTGCCTATCACGCCTATTTATGTGTCAAAACAACGCTTGCACGCAAGTCAATGTTCCAGCATTTAGAGTTCCAAGGCCAAATGAGAAATATATGCTGGTCCCTGATGCAGTAGCTGTAAACTGGGCCCCAATGGAGAGTGTCATCCACGTGTTTCAAGTTACCACGATTAAGCACTGCCGAATCGTGGTAAAGTTACTCGCTAACCAGTACTGTAGCTATCAGCGTACGTAGCAAAATGTTCAACGATCGACAGTAACATTCTCCATCAACGGATGTATGGAGCCAAATTTAGTGCAGCAACAAAAGTTCCACCTTGGTTCCAGAAAAGATCTCTCTGCCTTCGCACCACAGCAAGCAAAATCTTCTAGCCACCGGCGCGTATGTACTTACTCCTCCAGACTACACAGTCACCTGCCAACGGTGCAATTCCCTCGTCAAATGTTTTACAAACAAAACTAACTTACTTATAACTGTAATAACTAATAAGCAGCCAAATTCTATAACAAAAGGCTAGAATGGGGAAAAGATGTTCATCCAATCAGTCATGTTTGCTTAGAATATACTCGTACTAGTACCAACTGAAATGAGCAGCTCACACATCAGAGATTGACTTACCCTACTTGACTTTGAGAGAACATCAGAATCAGCTGCACTGTGTGGTGGTGGTTCCAAGTTGAACGCCATGTGACTTGATAATCCTAGAAGCTCCCAAGAGTATATCTTGTTCTGCATACACCAACTCTTCCTTTCTCTGATAATGTGCAAAGAGATTCATGTCAAAAAAAGGACGATATGTATTCTAAACTTGCACTACAACAGCAGGTTACAGAATAGTAAAAGCATTGCTTTATGTGACTACGCCCTTGTGGTGAATAGTGGACAACAACAAACTATGAGATGTATGTATTACTGTAGAACATCAAACTGATAAAGCTGGACAGACTCTGACAGAGAATCTGTTATACTATGTTCATTTCTATGAGAGAATATTTTGGATCATACTCGTATTTCTGAGTCTTATTGCAGCACAACTCCAGAACAGCAACAGGTAATAGCAGCTTACAAGTTGGATTCAACAGAATACGTTGATATGGTGCAATGCAATCTAGCAAGTGTTGATCACCAATTTATGCTAAGGCGTCGACACAACAAGTCATATCTTTTCTTCTACTCTGGATCACCCACTCATGTCAAACATGCATGTACAATCGAAAACAAGTGTTACCAGGTTATCACCATATGACCTTTTATCTGGTGCTTACTGTGAGAATTAGTAACTACAGTACTACTTTCTTCACCTTATCATCCAAACAAATGCCTTACTTAAGTCTAACATAATAACTTTGAATAAAATAAATTTAACGCACCATTTTTTGGAGGAGGCACCCAATGACAAGCTCTCCATATGAACTTTCCAATTTTGAGAGGTAACAGTAAGGAGCTTCTGTTCCCGAGATAACTTTTGGGTTGGACCTTAGCATGGCCCTTATCTCCTCTGATATAGCAGGAACCTTCTCAATATCGTCAAGTCTTAAAGGGATCTTGGTCACACTTACTCGCCACTGAGCTCGTGATCTATTCACGATAATCTGGAATTATTCAAAGAATCCCATGAGAAGGTAGGTCACCCTGATACTAATAATCCTATAATTGACTGAAGAAATCTAACAGCATTATTCTTGACATGCATTGTCATCTGTCTATGAATTGTCATCTTTCTGGGACATTTTAACTAATAAAATGAACAAAGACATTTGAGCGAAAATTTCCTACTCCAAACTCCGTATAAAAGTGCATCAATCGAAGTTGATTTCAATCCCCAAAATTCGTTAGTTTACTCCATTACAGCTGCAATGAGGCTAAATGTACAAAGTTCAAATTTAACAAATCCTGAACTTTTATAAAGTCTGTGCCCAGTGCGAAAAGTCCTCGCATGTTGTGGTCTGGGGAAAACCCTGACATTAAATTTTAGTAAGAGTAGTAAGCTTAGCAGTGTAACTGATAACTACTGTGGACGCTAAGTTCTGAATTTGTCATACTTGAGCTATAACTGAAAACTACTATAGCTGATCATAAGAAAAATGGTTTTACATGTGGTACATGTGCGATGTTACCAAATATTCTCTTTTGCATGTTTACTAAGGCGCTTCTGATGTTGTTTATGCCTTTATGGTGTATCTAATGACGGTCGCAATGAGTAAAGATATCAAGGGTGTTACTATTCAAAGAGTTGAGTATCACACATAAAATGGTTCCAGAGTCATATACATACCATATAAATCTGCAAAGTGATTCAAGTTTCCTTAACCAACCCATCTAACAGAACATTGCAACACAAATTGCTAACTAGAGGAAATTCAGCTAATCATAGCGAGTGATATCATACCATTCAGTTATAAATAAATAAACATGTAAAACACATTGCACCAAGCAAAACAGGATATGACCAGCAAAATGGAAAACATGTAAGATGGTGCACATGTAGGTACAATGTGTTGTTTAAGAATATAGTATCCAGTAGAAAATGTGGTGATACCTGACTCGAGAACAGAGAGTTGGGTACTGTGAAGGGAAGCTTTTCTGGACTGATCATTGAAGTTGAAGTAAGTCCTATTTCGACTACCGTGCCTTCTATTGACCCAGCCTGCAGAGGAAAATATTTTACTTAGGGGGTCCACATATGCTGCATAATTATAAAGCAATAGAAGAGAATGATTGGCCTGTGAACGTGTATGACTATCTGCAAGCCTAAACTTCATAAGAAATAAGGTAACAACTGACTCACACCAGGATAAACGGATGAAACACTTCCTCCTCAGGGACACATCTAACAGTAATGTGAGAAACTTAACATATTCATAAGCATAGTAATTTTGGGGGAAGTGTATTTATTCATAAAAAACAAATGCGGTGGTCATAACTGTATAGGTGGGTTTTCATGTCTCGGGTCGACTTTGTTTCCTCCTTTCATAAAGCCTCTCAAATACCGTGACTAGGTAACTGCCTAACTGGTATGGTATCATCCAATGCATTAACACTGTAAGAACTGAGTTTTTATTTTCCTCAGGGCGCATTACATATCCCAAGCTTAAGATGAACATTTCCTATTCCCCTAGGGCATTTGATAATCATGAACATCACTAATTGACAACTTACTAGCACTAACTTGTTTCTACCACAAATCATACATTTGTCATTGTTATCAACCTCTATTATATATACTCCGTACCGAAATATAGGTTGCTGAGCTTTCTTCGTGCAACTCTTCCCAACTACCTATATTTCGGTACGGAGGGAGTACAAGATAAAACAACTACACGTGCATCACAGGTCAAAACATTTCATAGTAAGTATGGTACACTCATGATTCTAGCAAATGCGTAGGTCCAGTGATCAAATATATCAATATATTGTAAGGGCATAAGGCACCTTTATGTATTCTCCGACTGAGAATGGCCTGGAAAATTGTAAGGAAAACCCATTCAGCACGTTACCCAGGACATCTCTAGCAGCAAAAGCTGTAGCAACACCTGCACGGTACAGCAATGTAAAAGGATTTTAGTTTTGTTCGGAGTACTAACTACTGCAATCAAGAAATATGAACAGTCCTCATACTGAAGTAGAAACGGTGCATGCAGTAGTATTTACGTGCAGATTGCTGAAGACTGATATTTCCTAACTAGATTTCTGGATATTAGCATGCATAGCATAACCATACATGACTTACAGAAGATCAATATTATGCAGCTACTGGAAAGGACCTAAAGGTTCAACATGGGCTCCATTCCTTATATCATGATATCATATTGTTCTAACAAACATAAACAAGCATGTCTCATTTGTGATAACTAATTTGTAAAGTACAGTAGGCCAGAGAAACAGAATGCAGCTTCAATGCGGAAAAAAACTAAGTAGAAGATTCTTTCATAAATGAAAAGGAAGATACTGAGCTATTGATGTCCAAGAAGTACAGGATAAACACCTATTGAGCACTTACTTATACAGGTATGCTTGGTTATTAATTCTTGATTTTTTTAGTGCAGACATTTATTGCTAAATGAATTATCATATGTGCATATCACATATTATTCGTCAAAGCAGTTTTGAACATTACCTCCCACACCACCAACAGTTAATATTGATTGAACAGCTACACCACAAGCCTCAGCAAGCCCCATTACTCCAAGTGCAATCAGTCCCAATGACGCCGCCTTGTTAAAAGCTGATAACCTGGCTTGATCAGTAACTAAAGCAGTTTGGTTGGCCATAGCTTTAGTGATAAAGTTTGCTTTCCATCTATGAAGGAACCAGACAACAGAGAGAACAAATGCACCCCTCAATGCTTGTGGAAAATAAGGTGATACACTTGGCGCGATCACTGCGGCCCTGATAAAGAGAAAACATCAGAAATAATGAGCATTCCCAGGACACAATATGTCACTTCTCATCAAGCTAAATCTTAAGCATAAAAATCATAATTTATGAACATACATGAATTTACACTGCTGTATCATTAACAGAAATAGGTAAGAAAGCATCCTAGATTTTGATAGAACGTTTCTTTTGAAAATATTAAAGAAATATGGTCAATCTAGAGATTTTTTCTGCTTCTCTCGGGTTTTTTGAAACAGAGGGACAAAACAGACACTGGAACTACAGTAAGTTTTCCAAAATGAGATGTGAACTTGGATAAGTTCAGATTAAATAGCAACACGTATAAGAAAAGAAAAAGATACAAAGTAGTAGCAAGGTAAGTTAAGTAGAACCTCACATCTCTGAAAATGCCATAAATGTAACTAGGTATTTTGCAGGATCCTCCAATGCACTCCAAAGGCTAGTGTCATATGAAGCATCAGTCTTGGTTGAGTTCCCCAAAAGTGCTGATATAGGATTGGTCGAACCGTATTTATGAAGCCTCTTGAAGATGATAGGCATGACAAACCATGCCATCAGTGTGCCAAATACTGTTCCCCCAAGTGGAACAACTACCTTTTCTAGACCTGGATTTGCCTCAAGAAACTGCTGCACATGGGGTGTAATTGCATCAGTCATCTCCTTGACTTTCTTGCCTGCATCAGTCGTAGCATCTATCGTGGAGTTGCGAGCGTTTTCAAACATGTCCATCCAAGTGGTACCTCCAGTACCAACCTCGGCATTTTCAGTGGGAGGAACAATTGGGATTTCTAGCTTAATTCCAGTGTCTGATGAGTATGCACGGCGAATGCTGGAAACACCTAACGGTCCCGGTAATGCAGTAAAACTGGACTTTGAAGTACTCAACCAATTAGTGCCCATATGAGCAGCTAGGGGCATCATACTGGCCCTTGACACACCATTGACTGGAGGAAAACGATCCATTGCCTTCATCTGCCCAATAATTGAATTGTCTGGTTTTATTCCGCGCCTTGCACAGCTGCTGAACCCCCTCAAAGAAGCGCCAGAAGATATGGACCCAATCGATAACCGACGCAAGATAGCTGTACAGCCAGACATTGCGCACTCCTTCAAGAACCAACTTGGATGTAGTAAAAGAGTCCTAACCACGATGTGAAGAGAAACTGTGTCCTGAAATATGAAATTTAAATTAATATGCAGATTTTAAGAATAAACGTAATTAAAGCAGCAAAGAGATTAATACTGAACTCTGTTAATGATAACTACAAAATCAAGGATAAAACATAGTTCCACAGCAGATCAACGATGTATGAAACTACTAGTTATCAACATATATTATATACATATCAAACTGAAACTACATTAAACTTGTACGACCAGAAAATAACTCTGAAGGTTAAATCAAGATATTCTCAATCATGTGAACTTCATTTTCATGGTGCCAAAGAGCCCTAACAGATCAAACTTAAGGGCAAGCAGTAGGTATTCAAAAATCACAAAAATAAAGTACAGATATCAACTGTTTCTCTAAATGTTAACCATGCTCTCGGACCGCTGTGTCTCAACCGTAACAGCAGACTCCCAAGTGGTTGAGCTAAACTACAGTACAGAGCGACCACTCAAGCGATCCTTGCCACAGCTTGTGTCAATAAGCCCAAATTTCCCGATCACAGCAACAATAATTCATCGGCACAACCAAAATCATGCTAATCAGCAGGGGAAATTGAGGCCTCCAGTTAGAATTTGAACGAACGAACTACGAACCAACCAACAATTCCTAATCAACCCGGATGCTACATTTGCATACACCCTTAAGTATGGCAATACCAAATCAAACCAGTGGAAGTGCAGCAACTTTTACAAATAAAAGCTCACATCAAACAGCTGGAAACATAATTAAAGCAACAGAAGTATTAACAGTAAACTCTGGTGCTGATGAATAAGAGGACAGGGGATAAACGGCAGAGAAACAATGTCTATAGAATTACTAATTATCGATATGCACAAGACACCCATCATCTGCTTCTCTAACAGTAACTGATAACCACGCTCTGGGATCTCTGTGTCTCTGTTCTCTACAGCAACAGAAAACTCCGTTTTCACAAAATGATTGGGAAAAACCTTAAGCAGTAACAGCAAAAACTAGTGCAGAGCGACCACGCAAGTCAACCATGGCTTCTGCCAACAAAAGCGCCCAAAATTTCCAAATCACAGCGACTATAAGATTAATCAAAGGGGTAAATTCGGGCCTCCAACCAGAATCGAACGAACGAACTAGACCTCGACAATCCTTATTCCAACCCCGGATGCTACATTTGCATCAACCCTCACAAATCGGGCGATACGGAAATTGAACCCGAACCCCGAACCAGCGGAAGAGCACCAGTAGCAAAAACTCGCATCAAAAGGCACGCCGGAAACGGAGCCCGCGGCGCACGGGGGAGGCTCTGACCACAACTAGCGACCGCGCCATCTAGAAGCGGTGAGAACTGAGAACCCACATCGACATCGTTTGGAACCGGAAAGGGAAGGTACTGGACGGCAGCCGCGGCAGTGATTCGAAGAGGGGAGGGCGGTAGGGCTTACGCTTCGGAGAGGCAGAGGAGTGCGAGACCCGCGGCGGTGCGCTTGCTTCGTCCCCGGCGCGCTTCAACACCTGGCCCGGAGGGGGCTGGCCGCGTGGGGTGGGGTGGGGTGGGGTGTGAAGCGTGACGCCTCGACGGCGACGGCTGCGCTGGTTTATTTTCCCCTTGTTCTGCCGTCCCTTTCTTGCGGGAGAGGAAATGAGGCGATGGGTTGCTCAGAAAATAAAAATGAGGCGATGTGGTCGAGAGGCTGCCGGTGGGACCTTCACCATGTTCCCCCCCACGGTCCCACCGCGCGTCGTGCGGTGCGTGCTCTGATTTCATTTCCCTGTTTCTATTTCACATATTTTCTCTTTGAGGCCTCGTTGAGGGGATTGAGAGGGTTTAAACAGGAAAAACACCGCGGGGTTCAAAACCTTCTACAATCCATCTCAGCTCATTTGTTTCGAGTAGTTTACATGATTCATTTTCCTTCAATCCCCTTCAGGCCTCATTTGGTAGAAGTGGATTGGAGAGGAGAGGATTTCAGGGGATTTGATGAATCAACTTCTTTCATCCAATCCTTTCAAATTCATCTCATAACTTCAAATCTTCTTTTTTATACATCCGTTTGGTACACGGGGTTTCGTACAAAGGGTTTTTAAAAATCAAATCTTTGCGATACACATGGTGAGTTTCCAGCAGCCAGACTTTGCATCACAATTGGTAATCAACTGGAAACAACAACAACTAGGCAATGTAATAGTTCATAGCTCATAGAAGTTGTACACAAAGTTCATCCGATCGACACTCTTGACATTCTCATGAAACTCTGCTGAGACGACGGACTCGATCCGGCAGCGCTCCTTCGAGGACTTGAGCCATTTCATCCCTGTGAAGCAACCATCTCATCCTAAAAAAATGGACTGTCAAATAAATCCCATGTACCAGAATAGAAAAAGAGATACAAATGTTTATACTTTGAAACAATAAAACTGACATGGGCTAGATACTGATACTAATAGTGAAAGTTGGATACATGGTTCTATAATACACAAAATATTCATGTTTTTTTTCAAAAGAACACAACCAGGAAAATATTAGCAATCATTGCATAGAGAAAATATCAATCTGGAACTCATGCTTGAAATTATTAGTGCATCATTTATACACATATAATGAAAACTTTGATTCAAAAAATACTAGACCAAAGGAAAACCTCACTTTCTTTGTAGACAGTTAAAAACATAGTTTATATGAAATTAGCACAAGTACAAGTAAGAGGACAGCAAAAGCAGTTCCAACTTCTGATAAAATACTATACTGGGTGTTCTAAATCTTCAGTATAAACAATTCAAAAAATTTGCACCAAACAAAGCCTCGCCAACTAATTATCCAGAGTACAACATAACTAACTAATGTACCAATTACAATGAGTAGTTCAGTCGTGCACCCAACCAAACAGCCTGACAACATAATAATTCAGGCATCCAGCTGCACAACGAATTGCAAACATGGTAATGTAGATAGTTTTTGCACTTAACTAGTTGCACTTCAGTTTCAGACTTTTGAAGTTTCGGTCACTCACCTCCATTCACCAAACGAATTCAAACCAGTTTTTCACCAAACGAATTCAGACTAGTTGCCCAAACGAATTCAGAGCAGGGACACTGCACTGGTGTCCGAGTTGATGGCGCAGGGACGCAAGCCCTGGAGGCCCTGCTCCAGTTCCAGGACACGCCGACGCCGGGGTCATCCGCTGCAGCGACCGCGCCCTCGCCGGTGTTAACCCTAGACTACGACAGTGGGCTGCGCGGAGGGAAGAGAGGGACGACGCGAAGGGAAGAGAGTGGAAAGAGAGGGATGGCGTCGAGGGACTCACCGGGGAGAATGCCAGGTTTCAGCGCCTACGAGGGCCGGTGACTGGGAAGGAGAGCGGCGGCGGCGTCTTTTGCGCGAGAGGAGAGGAGCGATTTCCACGTCTCTGGAGAGGAGGCTCAAGAACCACGAGAAACGGCAGGGGTCGAAGGGGATCGAAGCGGGTCGGGCCATGCAAACCTGTCGCGCCAAATGGGCCCTCGGGGAATTCAGGGTATTTTGGCCCATGCGAGGAAATTCCCCTCGAAAACCCTTGGAACCCCGAGCGCCAAACGAAGCCTCAATCCCCTTCTAACCACATGTATTTCAAGCCCCACCACCACAGGCAGGGAATGGGGTTTCAAGGGGGTTTGAGAGGATTGGGTGAAAGAAGGGGATTCACCAAATCCTCTGAAATCCCTTCCTCCTCAAATCTCCCCAATCCACCTCTAACAAACAAGGCCTAAGGGGTCCTTCTGGATTTCGCATCCGGAAATCGAATTTTCAACGTGAGTTTTTAGGGGTATTTTCAACGTTAGCTGAAGCCCAACTTTTCTTTACTAGGGCGTCCACCCTACGCCCAACGTTAGCAATGCAGGCCTACTACTACGGCCCGCTCTCTGTCTCATCCTATTAAAATTAGGCCCAGAAACATATCCTGGTAGACCTCCTCTCCACTTAGCTAACTATCATAAGCTGCAGGCTAGACCGACATCTTCACGTCTTTCGATGAGTGGTTTGGTGAAACAGAGAAGATGGATTCCATCAGGTGATGGATTTGTGCATATCATACGTCCAAAACGTATCTATAATTTCTGCTTGCTCCATGCCTCTTTTCTGTGATATTGCTATGATATTGATGAACTTTCATACACTTTTGATCATATTTGGACTAACCTATTAACTTAGTGCACCCCAGTGCCAGTTCCTGTTTTCTGCTGTTTTTCTATTTCAGGTTTCCCCTTATTTAAAGTACCAGAAAAATTCTGGGAAAAATATAGGAAAATTCAGCGTACCGGAAGCTTCGCGAAGAGCCCGAGAGGGGCCAGAGGGGGGCCGGGGGGGCCAGGCGGCCAGAGGGCGCGTCCCCACCCCTGGCCGCGCCAGGGGGCGCCTGGAGCCCCTGGCCCACCTCTGGCTGCCCCCTTAGCATATTTATTCCCCGTGACGAGAAACCCTCGGGGACGGAATCCTTTTTCGCGATCTCTCCTCTGTTCCGCCACTGCTGCGCTTCCAAGATCGGGAGCACCAGAAGACCTCTTCCCGGCACCCTGCCGGAGGGAGGAATCACCTCCGGGAGCTTCTCCACCACCATGGATGCTTCCCAGATGAACCGTGAGTAGTCCACCTTGGACCATGGGTCTATGATCAGTAGCTATGTGATGTTCTCCTCCCCTCTTTGTTCTTCATGGATTAGACCTCGTGAGCTGCCCTACATGATCGAGGCACTTATGTAATATTTCTGTTGTTGATATGCTGAGTTTGCTGGGATCCGATGGATTATGAGATTATGTTCAAATTGTGATTGAGTTATATATTTTATTCTCCTCTTTTATATTTATGTTCTTGAGTAATTCTTGCATGTTATCCGTTGCTGTTTATTGCTTTGGCCAAGTAGTAGATAGTGACTCCAAGAGGGAGCGTTATGCATGATTGTGGGTTCATGCCCCCCGATGACTAGCTTGAGTGACAGAAACATGAGTCTAGGGGATGTGTTGTTGCCACAAGGGGAAAACAACGGTGCTTGTACTTGCGGGTGCAAGGATTGTTTACTTTACGCAAAGTTCTTTAATGCAGTTGTCTGTTGCTTTGAGTTTACACTTTGGGTGGGATTCGCAACTTAATACCAGCGAGATGTTCTGGATAGATATCTCAAGGTGGATGATTAGTAGGTAGATGCGGATGGATTTCAGTCTACTTGTCTTGGCGTATCACCCATGCTTTTGAGCCTCTTCCTTTCTTTATAGCATAATTAGCATTGGTTTGCGCACATAATCATGTCAATTGCCCAGCTGTAATTTGTTTACCTCGCATGGCTATTTTATCGTCTTTTGGGAGAGAGACATCACTAGTGAACATCATAGGACCCCGGTTCATATTTCCAACACTGTTACACCCACTATCAATTTAATTTCAGTATTTACTTTTCCGTAGCTATCACTATCACTATTATCCCGTGCGTTTTATCCTTTGTAAACAACAAGGCCGGAGGAATTGACAACTCCTCTGTACTCGTTGGGAGCAAAGCTATCTGTTGTGTGTGCAGGTCCAGGTCAAGGAAGTAACTTTTGTCTAAAACGGTGCCATTGTTTCCTTGCCACCTTCTTGTATCTGTTGGAGTCCTACTGGTCCGATACTCAACCTTAGCATCTTCGCTAAGGGAAATTTGCCGCTACGCTACATCTCACCTTCCACTTGGGGTAACCAACGAGGGGCGAGTATTATCTCGTGTATCAGCATATTCGGGTGGATGGTGTCCTCTCCATATATAGATGGAAGAGTTGGTGTTGCGGGACCTGTGTGTAGGGATAGTAATGGTGACTTCAGGGAATCTTCCGATGTAGTACTCCCGAGAGTTACAGATCCAACTTGCCTTGAAGCCCTTGTAGAGAAGCTCAAGCTTTGGCTCTTGACCTTATGTTTACAAGAATCATCATTTCATGTGATGCTACAAATGTGGTGCGTTCTATCAAGGAGGAAGCGGGAGGGAAGCATAGCTCGATTGTGTTGGAGATAGCAAAGAATAGGAGTCTTTTTGAATTTTATGATTTTGTTTTTGAGGGGAGATCTTATAACCCCGATGCTCAACATTTAGTTAAGTTTGTGTCTAGTTTAGATCAAGGTAGATATGTCTAGTTGTTGGATCTTCATGATCCGGTTTGTATTCTGATCGTGTTGTATTTTTCAGTCGTAGATTGCACGTTGGCCTATCAATGGGACCAGGTGGTGCGCGCTTGTGTATCCATGCGTAACTCGCAAGAGAACGGTATGGTCTCCTGGTCATTGGGGGGGGGGGACAACACTTCACTACGAAATATGTTTATGACTATTTGGAGAGTGGTTTACATGGATGTGATTATAGGTGGATATGAAAATCAAGAATTCCTTTGAAGCTTAAAATATTCTATGCAGTTGCAACAGAATGTTGTGTTGACTAGAGATGTGCTGCGAAGGAAGAATTGGGATGATAATCCCAAATGTTCCTTTTGCAATGATATAGAAACTGCGGAACACCTGTTTTTACCTGTTCGGTTGCTCGGATGACCTGGAGGACAGTGCCTTCGGTGTTCGAGGTGGATTATTGTCCTAATGATATATGGCAAAAAATGTGGAGTTTTCTATTTTCCTTGAGAGGGAAATCTTTTACTCTCTGTGTCTAGCGACTGTTTGTTGGCTATTTGAAATGCCCCCTCCCCTCTGCTCTCCTCCGTTTCTGACTTGGCCGTCGTATGGACGAGGGCGTTCTCTCCCTCCCTCCTGCTACCAGGAAAGGTATAGGGACTTTCTTAAATTTAATTTCTATTCTAAAACTTGGAATGATAATTGCCTTGGCTTCCCTTATTCTCTCGTTTCAGTCCTTTAATTATCTCTTTCGGAATGGAGACGGATTTGTTAGTAGGGAAGGAACGGAGGCAGATCGAACCTCAGATCGGAGGGAACCAGGATACACGACTAAGCTCCGGTCAAGAAAGCCAAGGTTCTGAGCTCGGATCCCTTCATGGGTCAGAGCGAACACCCGCAGTCCTAGGTTCTAGGCTGCTTTAGTAGAGTCCGCAGCCGTAAGCCCAGGAAAGGGAAGACTAGCGTTAGCGTATCTTCCCGGTGCCGAAGGACTTTCTCAGCCTCGAGAAGTAATTCGAGAGGCGTACCAGAGCGTTGGAGTGTGTACTGGTTACCGTAGAGACGAGGTGGGATCTACCGAAAAGGGGAAAACAAGATCTCCAAAGCCACTTTTGAGTTTGTAGGCTTACCAATGCCATTTGAGATCGTTTTTTCTTCTTCTTGTGCCAATCTTATATATTGGGCAGGCTTGCAGAAACTGAGTGGAGACATAGAGGACCTGAAGAATGGCGCGTTGATTTTACAATCCAATGCATCTCAGATCATGAATGCTTGCGGCGCCATCCAGAACTGAAGTCTGCGCATCTCTCGACGGTCCTGCTGAAGAGATGGTGTAATTCATGTGCACGCACCCGTGACTCTGTTCCACAATGGTTCTTATTTTGGATTTGTTATGGTCATGTTTTGCGGACAGCATTGATGGGTTTCCGTCCTATGACCGAGACTCGATGACGACTCTCTAGGTCATTGGTTTTCCAATAGTGTTGATCACGCTTTCTCCTTCTTCCTTCTTCTTACTTGCTGAATTGGTGTATTTCCGTTAAGCAATTAATAGAAAATGATGCGTGCCCGGGTCTAATAAATAAACAAGTCCCCCGTGCTGGCCAGCATCGCGCGTTCCGTCTCAGACCAGCCAGCGTGCCCGGCTCCGTGTGAGGGGCGGGGCGGCACGTTCCGGCGCGTGCGAGGCCAGCGCCACCATGCGCCACGGTGCGCGGTGCCGTCCGTGGTCCTTTTGGGCTGGCCGTACAGTGGCGCCACCACCGCCCTCTCCACCGGCTCCTCGCCGACGGCGAGATTCCGTCACACATGACACATCTCCCGGCCGTTGTTGGGTGCATCTTCCCCCATCCATCGACCATCGGTGTCCACACGCGTCACTCCATCGCACAGCAGACATCACCAAGTTGACCCCGGACGCGACGCAAAGTTGACGGGCTAGGATCGATGGCGCCACTCGCCACAGCAAGTAGAGTAACAATCATACCTGATTAATCATAGCATGAAAAAAAAATACGATCGATAGCAATATCCATCCTCTCGGCTACTACGTGCACGTTGCTGCCACGGTACGCATACGGCGATTAATACATGCATTTGCGAATCCAAAATTACTCCACGGCAAATCAATCAAGTAGTAGCCAGCAGCAGCAGCACCAGCACCAGCGGAGGGAGGAGGTCCACATCAATGCATACCAAGCGCAATACACAGAGAGAGGCAGGCGAGATAATGAAATTGATTCCGCGCCACTATCTTCCATTCTATATCAACGAGCACCAGCAACGCCACACAGTCTACTGCGCCTCTACACCCAATCTTGCTTTTAGAGACAGCCTAGAGTATCTTTGGTGACCAAATACGGAGGATTGTGAGATGGAAGATCGTAGCACTCCTGGCAAAGGCAGGAGGCCCGTGCCCTCGCCGGCGGCGGGGGCGGTGGCCGGGAACGCCGTGCTTCTTCTCACCGCCGTCGTGTTCGTCGGGTGGCTCGGGATGTGGGCCATGCTACCGACCAGAACCTACAGTTCGACATGGGCGCCCAAGCTTGCGGCCGTCACCGGCTTCGGCAAACAAGGTCTGTCTTTCTTCTGCCTCCCTCACACACGACCTCTGTAGGAATTGTGTCGTTGCCCGTTTCAACTTAGGTGTATTTTATTTTCTGCGTCAATGGTTTTTTACAGGGATTAGGATGACGCTGTACGTGTTCCCAGTAGTGTTGGCGTCTGCCGTCGCGTGCGTTTACCTGCATTTGAATCACAAGGGGAGTGTCCATGACACCCAAAGCCGGACCAGGTACGGTAAAATTTCCCGTCTAAAACAAGTACAGTAAATTAGTAATGCAAATGACAGAACATTCCCGACGATTTGTTCATGTTTATATAGTAGGAGAATGGCAGCCTGGAGGAAGCCCGTGCTGGTGAGAGGCCCGCTGGGGATCGTGACGGGCGTAGAACTGGCCGTCTCGCTCATGCTCATGGCGCTCCTCGTCTGGTGCTACTACGCCTACATCCGCGCCGAGTTCTCCAAACTCCGCGTCAAACCAGGCGAAGAACTGTAAGAAAAATCACAACCAGCCGATGCATAATGCAATTCTGAAATTGAAACTGACGTGCAAAGTTCTCAGGTGGCAGGCGCAGCTGGAGAAGGTGGCGCGGCGGCTCGGCACGGTGGGGAACCTGTGCTGCGCGCTCCTCTTCCTCCCCGTCGCGCGCGCCTCCTCCCTCCTCCCGCTAGCCGGCCTCACGTCGGAGTCCAGCATCAGGTACCACGTCTGGCTGGGCCACATCGCCATGGCCATCTTCACCGCCCACGGCCTCTGCTACGTCTTCTTCTGGGCGTCCACGGACCAAATCTACCAGATGACGAAATGGGCGAGGACGAGGATGTCCAACGTGGCCGGGGAGCTGGCCTTGCTCTGCGGCCTCGCCATGTGGGCGACGGCGCTGCCGCGCGTCCGCCGCCGGGTGTTCGAGCTCTTCTTCTACACGCACCACCTATACATCCTCTTCATCGTGTTCTGCGCGCTCCACATGGGCGTCACCATGTTCTGCTCCGTCCTCCCCGGCGTCTTCCTCTTCGCCGTCGACCGCTGCCTCCGCTTCCTGCAGTCCCGCGCCTGCGTCCGCCTCGTCTCCGCCCGCCTCCTCCCGTCCGGCGCCGTCGAGCTCAACTTCGCCAAAAGCCCCTGTAAGCAACATAGATACTCAGTGAGCAACGTCTGAAACGACTATTTTTTTTTGCGGGTTGACTAACTGAAGCCTGCCGGGATACTTATTTGCAGGTTTGAGGTACAATCCGACGAGCACGCTCTTCGTCAAGGTCCCATGCGTCTCGCGGCTCCAATGGCACCCTTTCTCGGTGACGTCGAGCAGCGGCCTCGATCCGGACACGATCAGCGTCGTCGTCAAGAACAGTGGCGACTGGACGCGGCGGCTGTACGAGACGGTCGCGTCTCTGCCGCCGTCGGGCGGCCACCTCGGCGTCTCCGTCGAGGGGCCGTACAGCGCGGCCGCCACGTTCTCGCACTTCCTGGCGTACGACTCGCTGGTCATGGTCAGCGGCGGCAGCGGCATCACGCCCTTCATCTCCGTCATCCGCGAGCTGGTTCACCGGAGCGGCATGGACGAGACGGCGTCGACGCCGAGGCTCCTCCTCGTCTGCGTCTTCAGGACGTCGGCCGAGCTCGACATGCTGGACCTCCTCCTCCCGGCCTCCGGCGGCCTCTACGGCACCCCCCGCCTCGACCTGCGCATCGAGGCCTTCGTCACGAGCGAAAGCGAGCCCCGCCGCACCGGCAACGACGCGCACAAGCTGCCATGTCGACAGGTCTTGTTCAAGCCATGGCCGTCGGAGGCGCCCGTCTCGCCGGCGCTCGGCCCCAACGGCTGGCTCTGGCTCGGCGCCGTCGTGTCCACGTCGTTCGCGGCGTTCCTCCTGCTCGTCGCCGCGCTGCAGCGGTTCTACGTCTACCCGGTGGACCACGACAGCAACCACGTGTACCCGTGGGCGGCGAGAACGACGCTGAACCTCCTGTTCCTGGGCGTCAGCGTCGCTGGGGTCGCCGGCGCGGCGTTCCTGTGGAACAACCGGAGGAGCGCCGATGACGGGAAGAAGATAAAGAGCGTGGACGGGCCTACGCCGGGGATGTCGCCGGTGTCGCTGCTCCATTGGGCGGGCGGCGTGGAGAGGGAGCTGGAGAGCTTGCCTGCGCAGCCTCTCGTGCAGGCTACCGACGTGCATTTCGGCCACCGTCCGGATCTCAAGAGTAAGCTCTAACACGTGCACATTTTTATTGTCAGATGTACACATTTTGTTGTGTTTTGCTTTGCCAAGATGTGAGAAAAAAATGGTTGGATTGGATGGATTGTGCAGGGATATTGCTGGGGATTCACGGCCAAAACGTTGGGGTGATGGCCAGCGGCCCGCCGGGGATGCTCGAGGACGTCGCGACCATCTGCTCGTCGGGGCCGGCGAGCAATCTGCATTTCCAGTCCATAAGCTTCACCTGGTGAATAATCAGTTGTGATTGAGCAATAGCACAATATGAATTTGGTCTAGAGTACTAGTATAAACTTTGTAGTTTGGACCTCACCGTAGTCCGTCGCCTCTGCGTTGTGTAGCTATTTTTCTCTCGTTTCTACGAGTCTGTTGCAAATTACAAACAATCGAATATGAATTCATAGAATTGAAAAGTAAAAGGTAATTCAAAAGGAAATAAATCATCCCCGAAAAATCCTGTTATGTCCTTCGGAATCTAAAAAGTTATCAAAAAGATATTGATAACTAGTGACGGAGCTACAAGGGTCGAACCGAGAGTCTATTTGTCGTCCCAAACAGTTTTGATGGTTTACGAGTGGAGAGGTGGCGTGCAAGCGATTTTAAATCATGGGGTGCCAAGGCTAGGGTTTAAGTTTGCTACCTCCATTCATCCATCATAGTGCTCGGATCACTGGATGTCTCATTCGGAGTGATCAAGGGAATACCTTCAGTCTCTATCCACCCTTTGTGGGCACCGATAGTTGAGTGCTTGGAACGGGGGCAACTATGACAAGTTTGGGCACGACAAACCATAACAGTGGGAAGGAAATGAATGAAGTGGAACAAATGATGAAGAATCTTAACCTTACAGAAAATGAAATGAAACTTCGTGATTGGTGAGGAGATCAATGAGGGACAGGTGAATTTGTTGGATCTAATTGGTAAAGTTTTTGTAAGAGCCACTTTTGCCCCAGAGGGTTTGGAGATTGTTTAGCAAAGCGGTAGAGGAACTAACATTGTTTACATATTTCGTTGTGTTTTGCTATGCTAAGATGTGAGAAAAATGGTTGGATTGGATTGTGCAGGGATATTGCTAGGGATTCACGGCGAAAATGTTGGGGTGATGGCCAGCGGTCCGCCGGTTATGCTCGAGGATGTCGCGACCATCTGCTCGTCGTCGAGGATGGCGAGCAATCTGCATTTCCAGTCCATAAGCTTTACTTGGTGAATAACCAGTTGCGATCGAGCAATAACACAGTATGAATTTGGTCTAGAGAAGAGACGTCTAAGTTATAGTACTATAAGTTTTGCAATTTGTACCTCACCGTAGTCCGTCGCCTCTGCGCTGTTGTGTAGCTTTTTTCTCTCGTTTATAGGAGTCTGTTGCAAATTACAAAGAACCGGATGTGAATTGATAGAATCAAAAGGTAAAAGGTAATTCATAAGAAAATGAAACATCCTCGACAAATATGGTTTTGTTCTCTGAAACCTAAAAAATTAGCACAAAATACTAATAACTAGTGACGGAGCTACAAGGGTCAAACCAAGAGTTTATTTGTCGTCCCAGACGGTTTTGAGGGTTTACGAGTAGAGAGGTGGCCTGCAAGTGATTTTGGATCATGGGGTGCCAAGGCTAGGGTTTACATTTGCTACCTGTCCTCCATTCATCTATCATAATGCTTGGATCACTGGATGTCTCATTCGAAGTGATCAAGGGAAGACCAACAGTCTCTATCCACATGTGGTGGGCGACGATAGGTGAGTGCTCGGTGTTGGATCTATTAGCAGTTTTCCAAGCAATTTAATCTCTAGATAAATCATAAACATAGACCATGCAAGATTAATCTCATACTCATATTTAACCATGCAGATTAGAACGACGCAGATAAAAGGTGTATCTACGCAAACAATAAGATGGCATAAACGAAAACAAAGATGAACAAGATGAGTAGGTTATACCCTTCGTTCGGCCAGGTTGCAACCGTGGCAGCGTTGGCAGCAGCAGCAAGTTCATTGGTGGTCTTCTTCGCGGCGGCTTCCTGAGCAAGATTTTCGCCGGCGGCCTTCTCAGCTTCGTTGGAGGTAGACATCGTGACGTCGAGAAAGTAATCGGTGAAGACAAGCGGAAGCGAGCAGTCGCGTCATAGATGATATTCCATTTTACAATTTTCAATTTGCGGGGTATGTTCGACGCGTAGTTCATTTCGACCCTCAAACCGTAAAATCAAACACATGAATTCAACACAATTTTGATAAATAAACCATGATTCTGAGAATTCCACATAGTTTCGCATCATGATCCAAAATATATATCATCCAAAAGCTCACAACACCTTCACCATCATCTCACAACATGAAACATTGACCGCCACCATAGCCACCACCACTTGCCGAACCACCAACATCCATCATCTCACCGAACCTTGGCACGACATGACCTCTTTCGTCTTGCCTCCTCCGCTCCAAGATCTCATTCCTTCCCATGTCATGCCATTGTTTGGAGAATTCATCCATGTCATTTCGGTTCATCATTATGATTTTGTTCTCCTAGAGGAGAAGCTTGGACATGGTCTTTGTAACACCCTCAGTTGCTGTAACAGTAATCATCAACACTGTTGATCATCACTGTTGGATTATCACTGTTTGATCTCCTTTGTACCTGATAAAACTTTGTGATGCTCATGATCAAACACCCCTTGCACCATTTACTTGAGCCCTTGGGATCAAATCCCAAAGCCAAATGCACCTTGCTCATCTAAGAAACCAAACCCTAGTTGAAACTACTTTGAATGGAAATAAAAACAAATGTGCTAAAGTAAAGTTGTTCAAAAAATCATGAAACTATTTTTGTAAATTGCCTAAAATCATTATAATCATGTTGGACCAACTTTGGTAATTTTTGAAGTTATAGAAAATTCCAAACAATTCAAACAGTAGGTTAAAACCCTTACTTTGGGTATTTAATATTTAAAATAAATATCTAATGATTTTATTTTGCTGCAAAATCTTTTGTGGCACCTCAGTAATATGTAACCCTAATTTACAGACACCAATAACGTTAAAAAATGCTAGGGTTAATAAATCAATTACAAAAAGAAATAGACCAAACAGAAAAGAAACAAAAAAAATAAAAAAATAAAATAAAATGTAAAACCTATCCAACGCCCCCGGGCGAGGCCTCCCACTGGGCCGAAGCCCACCCCTCTCTTCTCTCTCCCCCCCCACCCTCAACCACCTCCACCTGCTCCCTCACCCGTGGCAGCGTGGCCATGCCCGGGGAGGCCATGCCGAGCCGTCCCCTCCTACCTGCTCCCTTCCCGCCCTCACCTGCCTCCCCCACGCCCTCTGCTCGGATAAGAGCACCCCCTGCAAGCCCTAGATCGACCACGTGCCCGTTTCCCCCCTCACCTTCCTCTTCCTCGCCTCGGCTGAGTCCACCATGGCCGCCACCTCGTGAGTCCACGCAGCCACCGTCCTCCGCAGACCAAACCAGTGTGTCCGGCGTGACCGCAACCGTCTTCTTCCTCATCCAGCGCTCGGAATCGACCCGAGGGGCTTCACAGCGCGCGCATCGTCACCGGCCCCCTTCTGCATCCGTCGTCGCCGCCGTTCAATTCCGGCTGCACCCGGCCTCCTCCGAGCCCACTGCCACCTCCTACGCCCCGCCGGTGAGCTCCCCGGCCGCCGCCAAGTGCTCGTATCTTCCCGCTAAGCGCATAGCAAGTTTCCCCTGTTGCCACGCACTGTTCGCCGTCGTGGTGGCCATACGCGCACCCCCAAGCCCTTTAGCTCATGCCAACAACACCATCACGCTCCTGGGGAGCTCTACGTTCAATTTAGCCGAGGGAGGTGTTCGATTTCGTTGCGTTTTGGTTTTTGACATTTGTGCCACCGGCGGCCGCCGCCTCTTTCGTTCGTACGCTCGCCTCCGGTGGTTCCTGCTCGAGATAACCGTGCAGATCGACTGGCGACGCACTGCTCGTTCGAACGGGACAGGTGTGGCCCGATTTGGGGCACCACGGCGTGCGCTAGCCCAAGCTCGTCGGAGCTCTGTCGCCGGTGAAGCTCCGGTGAGACTGACATGCGGGGCCCAGTTGTCTGAATCACCATCAACGTTAAGCTAGTCTCCCTTGAGCCAATGACATCGGGCCCCACCCCCTCTAATCCCTCTGTTAAAATTAAAACTGGAGAAAACTACCCCCATGTGTATGACATGTGGGCCCTTGGCCCTTTAATCTAATTAAAATGATTAATTAACCACTGTGTCAATGACACATGGGTCCCACCTGTAAGTTAATTGATTAACTGATTTAATTTAACCCTGTTAGACTTACATGTGGGACCCCACTGTAATTAGATTTAATTAAACTGTTTTATTAACACGTGAGGCTGACCAGTGGGCCCCCTTTGTCAGTTTATTATTTAAAAATATTTAATAAGAAATTCCAGTGGCTGACAGGTGGGTCCAGAGGCATTTTCTGATTTAATTAAATGTTTTATAAATAACAGAGGCTGACATGTGGGTCCCGCATGTCAGCACTGTTCTGGATAATGTTGTGGATAATGTTTTGGATAATGTTTAATAAATAATAAAAGAAAATTCAGAAAATCATTTAAATTGATTTAAACTTTGAAATTCAATAACTTTTAAACCGTAACTCGGATTCAAAAACTTTATACATGAAAATTGATCAGAAAAATATAACGAATACGAATACGCTATCCGTATGTCTACCACACCCTCCTAACACAACGAACATCGAACCTTTCCCCACCGGACCGTCTGTCCGATAAATTGTCCGGTACTGTTAGAGTGCCCGGATGAATTTATTTCGAACACGAAAGTTGTCCGGAATGGTTCAAATAGCACGGATACACCCCCCTTATATTGTTCCGGTAACCACGACACCTCCGGCTTGATCCTTCCCCCTCCGGACACCCTGTCCGGTAATCACCCGGAGCCGGTAGTTCATCCCCAGATGAATTCCCGCTCCGAGCATATTGCATTGCACTACGTTATAACCCCGTTTACATTTCATCTGTTATGTCTGGCATTTGTATTGCTATTATTGTTGTGTATTTACTGTTTCTTCCCCCCTTAATCTCCGGTAGACCCCGCTGCTGCCGTCGACTACACCGCTGCTGAGTACGACTACGTCGTCGACGACCCTACTATTACCGTCGAGCTTGCAGGCAAGCAGAGCCATTCTCTTCCCCAGATATCGCCTATCTTTCCGTGCATTTCTTGCACTAGGCATGGTTACTGCTGCTGCTACGATTACAATCCTATTCAATTGCATAGCCTGATTTTGTCGCCCCTTGATGTGCCTTCCTTTATCCGATGTTGCCTATCATTACTATTATGCATTATTCAGCAGTGAGCCCTGCGCATTGTTAGCTAGGATTAGATAGAGGGCCGTGATCACTCAGGGGAGTGAACGTGGATATAAATATTATAACTGCACAGGTACGGTACAAGGCAGACACCGTCAAAGGCCCCTATCTGGGTTATGCCTAGTCACCTCAAGTGTGAGCCATCAAGGAGTAACCCTTGTACTCCACTCGAGGCTGACTTTGTCTTACCACCATAGGGTCCTGAACGACGGTTGTCCTTCAGGTAAGAAGTCGGGCTACCCAACGGTGCCCGCGAGAGGTATTGCGACGGGACGACAGGGAGGGCACGACCAGTGTACCGGTGTGCTTGGCCCCTGATCGTTGGCCGCGAGAGTTACCAACCCACGAAAGTCGAGCTCCTCCAGGAGCACACGCGAGACAAGGTAAGGAGACGGTTCACCTTGTTGGTAACCGCAGTGACTTTGTGGGACGACAGGGCAGGCACCGATGTACTGGTGGTCCTGGCTGCTGTCGTTGTTCGCGGGTCGGTTAAGTCGAGGCAACGATAACGGTTGTCGCGCAGGTTAATTAAAATGCTAAATGGTTCAGTGAATGTCTTGAGTTGGCTATATGCCATGTACGCACTACCTACCCGTGGGAACTACGAGTTATGGGCTCCTCCGCTTCTTAGTGTCGTCCGAGGACTCTTCAGACGTCAGCAGTACCGCGGCCTGCGCCGGGAAGTGGTGTTATCTTATTTGCTCGAGCGGTGTGTCTTATTTGGATTTGCTTTAACTTCACCGGCCAGCCTCGCATCGTGCAGGAGTACGTCGGGGTTAGGGTCCAAAGCCCCGCGTACATAGGATATAGTCCGGCGGATGACCTCTCTGTTGAGTTTGAAAGATGGGCTATGAAGTGTCGGATAGCCTCGTTGGAGCGTTCCCTAACAAGGTTCCCGCCACCCTAGAGATCCGTGCGTGTAGCGTAACACAAGTGCACCCCTGCAGGGAAGAATTGATCTATCGATAGCCGTGTCCACGGTAACAGGACGCTTTATGCTGAAGCTGGATCTTACCACTAGAAACTATTATTATTAAACTGTATGGTTCCGGGTTCTCTTCCTCGCGGGGATGTCGAGGAGGTGAACTCGGAGGCATTGTTAATTATTACAACTTATTATTATTCAATGTTGCAGCAACTTCTGCTTCATTGCTACTTTATTGCTTTATATAAACTGTTGGCTGATTCTTACCTCATGCTGCAAGACATCGTCGGAAGATGCTAGTCTTCGTTAGGCCTAGCTTCTTACCCTTGCTCTGAATTTCTGTCTTCAGTCCACTATATACAGCCTCTTCATTCCATTGATACAATGCATAATGCTTAGTAGCGGACGTAAGACTCGCGGGTATACTAGATACTCACCTGCTTTATTTCCTTTACTGTTTTGCCTGATCGGCCGCTGCAGCCAACGTTGGAGCCCAGGAGCAGGAGTACCCCGGAGGCGCCTACTACGACGTCGAGTTCCCCGTTGACCAGGAGTAGTTCTGTGGATCCCAGGCAGGAGGCCTCGCCTTTTCGTTCTGTATCTCTGATGTGATTTGTGCTAGCCTTCTTAAGGCAAAACTTGACTAACTATGTCTGTACTCAGATATTATGGCTTGTATGACTTATATATTCGGGTCCGCGTGACCCCCTCTATTGTAATATATTTGTTTATCCTTTTGTGTTTAGTGTTGTGCTGTGATATTATCACCGTGGCACCCTAATCTCAGTCGTGTACCCTGTGTGTATGATTACTGTACACGGTCTGATTTTGGGGGCGTCACAAGTTGGTATTAGAGCCGACTGCCTGTAGGAAGCCACCCCACCACTACCTGGTCGAAGTTGAGTCTAGACTTTGAAAACCTATTTTGCTAACTTAATATTTGGCTTACGGGCCCACATCGATGTCACTACGTGTGATATCTATGGTATTAGGATCCTTTTCTCCTTACCTATGCTCTGGGAATCTGCTCTCTTATCCTTGCTGGTAAGTTTTACAAAAGCTGACATTAGGATCACGTTCTCTTGATTCCACCCGGCGTTTTTCTGGTGCATCCCCCATTGATTGAGTCGTGTTGCAGGCGTCGTACGCCAGATCCCAGACCGCGGATCCCATTCTCATTCTGGGCAGGCCGCGCGTTCTCTGGCATCAACTCCTGTGGCCAATAGTTTTCTTGCGGCGTGATTGACATAGTGGAATCTATGTCGCGTCGTGTAATCCTTACCGCGGTCTGCGCGCCGCCTAGAGAGTCCTTTTTCCTTAATTTCTACGACGTTACGCTGCCCGATTTTCGATTGATTCGGTGTGCGCATGTGTATGTCTTATATGACTACTCCTTTATATATCTGCGCCTCCTTTACGTTGTCGTTTTACTTCAGGCTTAATTCCGGTATCTCGTTAAATTTTCATCGCTGAAATACCCCTGTTAAATTCTAGCAGGATGGCTGGTCGTGGTGGTCGTGGTCGTGGTCGTGCTGCCAACGACCCACCTCCGCCGCCGGATTACATGGCCGCGATGATGCAGAAGTTCAAGATGAACCGTCAGTTCATGCAGAATATCATGGCTCAGTTCCCCCAGCCGAATCAGAATGGGCACCACCATCAGCATGCCACCGTGACTCTGCACGACTTCACCCGCCTCAACCCCACTATGTTCCGCAACACTGTTCAGCCGCTGGATGCTGATGACTGGCTTCGCGACATCACTCACGAGCTGGAGTCTGCTAATGTCGATCCAGCCGACTATGTGAACTTTGTGTCTTATCATCTGAAAGGCGCCGCTGCTCAGTGGTGGAGCACCCACAAGCGTTCCCTGCCAGTTGAAGAAGTCATCACTTGGGATGAATTTCAGTCTGCCTTCCGCGCCCGCTACATTTCTCAGGGGATCATGGATCGTAAGGCGGAAGAATTCCGTAACCTCACTCAGGGCGACATGACTGTTGAAGCCTATCAGCGCGAGTTCCTCAACCTCTCTCGCTATGCGGAAGGAGAGATCACCACTGATGCTCGCAGACAGCAGAAGTTCCGTCGTGGCCTCAACCCAGAACTCAGGCTCGCTCTTGCCGTTCATGATTTCGCCAACTTCGCCACCATGGTGAACAAGGCTATCACCGTCGAGACTGCCCAGATGGAGCACAAGAACTCTCTGAAGCGTTATCGTGACGTTGGCTCATCTTCGGGCGCAACGCAGAAGCGTCGTATCTGGATCCCTACCAGTGTGACTCATTCAGCTGTCCCTGCTCCAAGGCCGTCTTATGCTGCACCCCGTCTGCCTCCACCACCGCAGATGCCAAGAGCTCTGCCTGGACCACCCAATGCTACACCCCTTCGTCCTCAGGATGGGCTATGCTTCACGTGCCGCCAACCTGGGCATTTTTCCAGAGAGTGCCCCCAGAAACAGAAGCAACTGGTAGTTCACCCCGCTGGCCGTGGAAATGGTCGTGGCAACAACCGGACCCCCAAATATAATACTGGGTCTGCTGCTTATGCTCGTGGACATGCTAACCACGTCAATGTTGAAGAAGCTCAGCAACAACCCGCTACCGTGATGGGTACCCTTCTCGTTAATTCTGTACCTGCTGCTGTTTTATTTGATACAGGAGCATCGCATTCATTCTTGTCGGAAGCATTTGCATTTTCGCATAACTTCAAGTACGAAGCGATGAAACCACCGATGGTTGTTCGCACCCCGATTGGCCAATGCCGAACCACCATGATAGTGCCAAACACCACCATAGAAATCGAAGGAGTTGAATTCCTTGCGTCGCCCATCCTCCTGAAGTCTTCCACCATAGACCTCATTCTGGGAATGGATTGGTTGAAATTTCACGATGCCGCACTGTATTGTGGCACCAAGTCTGTCCAGCTTTTTCACCCCTCCGGTGGGATTGTTAACCACACCGCCCGAGTTACCCGTAATGCTGAAACACAGATCTTTATGATGAATGCTTTGAATGTCTCACCTTTGAAAGGTATCGAGAACGTTCCGGTCGTTCGCGATTTTCCAGACGTCTTCCCAGAAGAACTGCCGGGAATACCCCCGATCAGAGAAGTTGAATTCGTCATCGACTTGAAGCCAGGCACTGTTCCTATTGCCAAGCGTCCTTACAAGATGCCGCCACATGAACTCCTTGAACTTAAGGAGGAAATCGACAAGGCACTTCAGAAAGGATTCATTCGCCCTAGTTCCTCAGCTTGGGGAGCACCTTCGCTCTTTGTCAAGAAGAGCGATGGGACAAACCGATTGGTCCAAGATTATCGGCCCATTAACCAAGCCACCATCCAGAACAAATACCCACTTCCCCGGATCAACGATCTGTATGATCAACTTGCCGGATCCAAGGTGTTTTCTAAACTCGACTTGAGGTTGGGTTATCACCAAATCCGAGTCCGTGATGAGGACATTCCGAAGACTGCCTTCATTACTCGCTATGGTTCATACGAGTATACTGTCATGTCCTTTGGCTTAACCAATGCTCAGAAAACCTTCTCCAGATTGATGAATTATATTTTCATGGAGTACCTCGACCAGTTCGTCGTGGTTTATTTGGATGATATATTGATATATTCCAAGAATGAAGAGGAACATGCTGAACATCTTCGTCTTATACTGGAGAAGATTCGAGAACACAAACTCTATGCTAAGTATTCTAAGTGTGAATTCTGGCTTCCCGAAGTAACCTACCTTGGACATGTGATTTCCAAGGATGGCATTGCCGTCACCCCAGAACGTATCCATGCTATTCTTGAATGGACTCCTCCCAAGACCGTCAAGCAAGTCCGCAGTTTCCTCGGACTCGCTAGCTATTGCCGCCGTTTCGTCGAGAATTTCTCCAAGATTGCCAGGCCTCTGACTAATCTGCTTCACAAAGGCGTCAAGTTTGAGTGGACAGATAAATGTCAAGAAAGTTTTCAAGCACTCAAGGACAAACTAACTTCTCCCCCGGTGCTCGCTCCCCCGGATACTCAGAAGGACTTCGTGATATATTGCGACGCGTCTCGTCAAGGGTTAGGTTGTGTCCTATTGCAAGAGCGCAAAGTGATTGCTTATGGCTCTCGTCAGTTGCGTACTCACGAAGACAAATATCCAACCCATGATCTCGAATTGGCAGCAGTAATTTATGCATTGAAGCTGTGGCGACATTACCTCGTTGGTAATCGTTGCGAGGTCTACACCGACCACCAAAGTCTGAAGTACCTGTTTACTCAGCCAGACCTGAACCTTCGTCAACAACGATGGCTCGAGACAATAGCCGACTTCAACATGGATATTTCGTATACCCCTGGTAAGGCTAATGTGATGGCCGATGCCTTGAGCCGCAAAGCTTACTGTTCTGAACTTGAGGTTCAGGTGCAGCAACCACTTCTGTATGAAGAGTTTCGCAAGTTGAATCTCGAGATTGTTCCTCAAGGTTACGTCAATAACCTGGTTCTCGAGTCAAAGTTCGACGCCCTCATCAAGAGTAGACAATCTCTGGCCCCTGACATTGTGAAGATCAAGCAGGACATCGCCGAAGGGAAGCCCTCCTCTTTTACCATTGATGGTAATGATGGTGACACTGTATACTTCAAGGGCCGCTTAGTAGTTCCTATGAGTCCGCCCCTCATTAACTGTGGTCCGGATATCATGGAAGAAGCCCATAATTCTCCCTTGTCAATCCACCCTGGCAGTACCAAGATGTATAAAGACCTTCGCCAACAGTACTGGTGGCCATACATGAAGCAAGATATCGCTCGCTTTGTTTCCAAATGTGACGTTTGCAGTCGCGTCAAAGCCGGACATCAAAAACCTGCTGGTTGGTTGCGACCACTCCCTCCTCCTGATTGGAAGTGGGACAAAGTCGAAATGGACTTCGTCACCGGTTTTCCTAAGTCACAGAAAGGTAACGATGCCATCTTTGTCGTCATCGACCGATTCTCCAAGATTGCGCACTTCCTGCCGGTCAAGGAGACTATCACTGCTAGTCAGTTGGCACACTTGTATATCTGCCGAATTGTGTCACTCCACGGTATTCCGTTGGAGATCAGTTCAGATCGTGGCAGCATTTTCACCTCACGATACTGGAATAGTTTCATGGAAGATTTCGGGACTCGTCTGAATCTCAGCACCGCTTATCACCCCCAGTCGCAAGGCCAAGTTGAACGAGTTAATCAAGTGCTGGAAGACATGCTTCGCGCTTGTGTCCTTTCTTTCGGCATGAAATGGGAGGATGCCCTCCCGTACGCGGAATTCTCGTACAACAATAGCTATCAGGCTAGCTTGAAGATGTCCCCCTTCGAAGTTCTATATGGACGTAAATGTCGAACCCCCCTGAATTGGTCAGGAACTGGGGAACGACCCTACTTCGGACCGGATCTTGTCCAAGAAGCTGAAGAACAAGTTCGCATTGTGCAAGAAAATCTCAAGGCCGCACAGTCTCGTCAGAAGAGCAACTATGACCGCAAACACCGTGAAATGGAGTATCAACCTGGTGAATACGCATACCTCCGTGTCACTCCCATGAGGGGCACTCATCGCTTCGGTATCAAGGGCAAGTTGGCTCCTCGCTACATTGGCCCGTTCCGTATCCTTTCCAGGAGTGGACCCGTGGCATACCGGTTGGAATTGCCGTCGAACCTCTCCCAAGTCCACGATGTCTTCCACGTGTCGCAACTCCGTCGCTGCTTCAAGGATCCTATCCGCGAAGTGGAGCATGATATGATCGAGCTTCAACAAGACTTGACTTATCGGGAACATCCGAGCCGCATTCTCGATCAGTCTGAACGCCGAACCCGCAACAAGACCGTCAAGTTCCTCAAGGTTCAGTGGTCGAATCATTCTGAAGATGAAGCCACTTGGGAACGCGAAGATCGCCTTCGCGATGAATACCCCGATATTTTCCTCGCTACCACTTAAATTCTCGGGACGAGAATTCTTGTAGTGGGGGAGATTTGTAACACCCTCAGTTGCTGTAACAGTAATCATCAACACTGTTGGATTATCACTGTTTGATCTCCTTTGTACCTGATAAAACTTTGTGATGCTCATGATCAAACACCCCTTGCACCATTTACTTGAGCCCTTGGGATCAAATCCCAAAGCCAAATGCACCTTGCTCATCTAAGAAACCAAACCCTAGTTGAAACTACTTTGAATGGAAATAAAAACAAATGTGCTCAAGTAAAGTTGTTCAAAAAATCATGAAACTATTTTTGTAAATTGCCTAAAATCATTATAGTCATGTTGGACCAACTTTGGTAATTTTTGAAGTTATAGAAAATTCCAAACAATTCAAACAGTAGGTTAAAACCCTTACTTTGGGTATTTAATATTTAAAATAAATATCTAATGATTTTATTTTGCTGCAAAATCTTTTGTGGCACCTCAGTAATATGTAACCCTAATTTACAGACACCAATAACGTTAAAAAAATGCTAGGGTTAATAAATCAATTACAAAAAGAAATAGACCAAACAGAAAAGAAACAAAAATAAAATAAAATAAAATAAAATGTAAAACCTATCCAACGCCCCCGGGCGAGGCCTCCCACTGGGCCGAAGCCCACCCCTCTCTTCTCTCTCCCCCCACCCTCAACCACCTCCACCTGCTCCCTTCCCCCCCTCACCTGCCTCCCCCACGCCCTCTGCTCGGATAAGAGCACCCCCTGGAAGCCCTAGATCGACCACGTGCCCGTTTCCCCCCTCACCTTCCTCTTCCTCGCCTCGGCCGAGTCCACCATGGCCGCCACCTCGTGAGTCCACGCAGCCACCGTCCTCCGCAGACCAAACCAGTGTGTCCGGCGTGACCGCAACCGTCTTCTTCCTCATCCAGCGCTCAGAATCGACCCGAGGGGCTTCACAGCGCGCGCATCGTCACCGGCCCCCTTCTGCATCCGTCGTCGCCGCCGTTCAATTCCGGCTGCACCCGGCCTCCTCCGAGCCCACTGCCACCTCCTACGCCCCGCCGGTGAGCTCCCCGGCCGCCGCCAAGTGCTCGTATCTTCCCGCTAAGCGCATAGCAAGTTTCCCCTGTTGCCACACACTGTTCGCCGTCGTGGTGGCCATACGCGCACCCCCAAGCCCTTTAGCTCATGCCAACAACACCATCACGCTCCTGGGGAGCTCTACGTTCAATTTAGCCGAGGGAGGTGTTCGATTTCGTTGCGTTTTGGTTTTTGACATTTGTGCCGCCGGCGGCCGCCGCCTCTTTCGTTCGTACGCTCGCCTCTGGTGGTTCCTGCTCGAGATAACCGTGCAGATCGACTGGCGACGCACTGCTCGTTCGAACGGGACAGGTGCGGCCCGATTTGGGGCACCACGACGTGCGCTAGCCCAAGCTCGTCGGAGCTCTGTCGCCGGTGAAGCTCCGGTGAGACTGACATGCGGGGCCTAGTTGTCTGAATCACCATCAACGTTAAGCTAGTCTCCCTTGATCCAATGACATCGGTCCCCACCCCCTCTAATCCCTCTGTTAAAATTAAAACTGGAGAAAACTACCCCCATGTGTATGACATGTGGGCCCTTGGCCCTTTAATCTAATTAAAATGATTAATTAACCACTGTGTCAATGACACATGGGTCCCACCTGTAAGTTAATTGATTAACTGATTTAATTTAACCCTGTTAGACTTACATGTGGGACCCCACTGTAATTAGATTTAATTAAACTGTTTTATTAACACGTGAGGCTGACCAGTGGGCCCCCTTTGTCAGTTTATTATTTAAAAAGATTTAATAAGAAATTCCAGTGGCTTACAGGTGGGTCCAGAGGCATTTTCTGATTTAATTAAATGTATTATAAATAACAGAGGCTGACATGTGGGTCCCGCATGTCAGCACTGTTCTAGATAATGTTGTGGATAATGTTTTGGATAATGTTTAATAAATAATAAAAGAAAATTCAGAAAATCATTTAAATTGATTTAAACTTTGAAATTCAATAACTTTTAAACCGTAACTCGGATTCAAAAACTTTATACATGAAAATTGATCAGAAAAAATATAACTAATACGAATACGCTATCCGTATGTCTACCACACCCCCCTAACACAACGAACATCGAACCTTTCCCCTCCGGACCGTCCGTCCGATAAATTGTCCGGTACTGTTAGAGTGCCCGGATGAATTTATTCCGAACACGAAAGTTGTCCGGAATGGTTCAAATAGCACGGATACACCCCCCTTATATTGTTCCGGTAACCATGACACCTCCGGCTTGATCCTTCCCCCTTCGAACACCCTGTCCGGTAATCACCCGGAGCCGGTAGTTCATCCCCAGATGAATTCCCGCTCCGAGCATATTGCATTGCACTACGTTATAACCCCGTTTACATTTCATCTGTTATGTCTGGCATTTGTATTGCTATTATTGTTGTGTATTTACTGTTTCTTCCCCCCTTAATCTCCGGTAGACCCCGCTGCTGCCGTCGACTACACCGCTGCTGAGTACGACTACGTCGTCGACGACCCTACTACTACCGTCGAGCTTGCAGGCAAGCAGAGCCATTCTCTTCCCCAGATATCGCCTATCTTTCCGTACATTTCTTGCACTAGGCATGGTTACTGCTGCTGCTACGATTACAATCCTATTCAATTGCATAGCCTGATTTTGTCGCCCCTTGATGTGCCTTCCTTTATCCGATGCTGCCTATCATTACTATTATGCATTATTCAGCAGTGAGCCCTGCGCATTGTTAGCTAGGATTAGATAGAGGGCCGTGATCACTCAGGGGAGTGAACGCGGATATAAATATTATAACTGCACAGGTACGGTACAAGGCAGACACCGTCAAAGGCCCCTATCTGGGTTATGCCTAGTCACCTCAAGTGTGAGCCATCAAGGAGTAACCCTTGTACTCCACTCGAGGCTGACTTTGTCTTACCGCCATAGGGTCCTGAACGACGGTTGTCCTTCAGGTAAGAAGTCGGGCGACCCAACGGTGCCCGCGAGAGGTATTGCGACGGGACGACAGGGAGGGCACGACCAGTGTACCGGTGTGCATGGCCCCTGATCGTTGGCCGCGAGAGTTACCAACCCACGAAAGTCGAGCTCCTCCAGGAGCACACGCGAGACAAGGTAAGGAGACGGTTCACCTTGTTGGTAACCGCAGTGACTTGGTGGGACGACAGGGCAGGCACCGATGTACTGGTGGTCCTGGCTGCTGTCGTTGTCCGCGGGTCGGTTAAGTCGAGGCAACGATAACGGTTGTCGCGCAGGTTAATTAAAATGCTAAATGGTTCAGCGAATGTCTTGAGTTGGCTATATGCCATGTACGCACTACCTACCCGTGGGAACTACGAGTTATGGGCTCCTCCGCTTCTTAGTATCGTCCGAGGACTCTTCAGACGTCAGCAGTACCGCGGCCTGCGCCGGGAAGTGGTGTTGTCTTATTTGCTCGAGCGGTGTGTCTTATTTGGATTTGCTTTAACTTCACCGGCCAGCCTCGCACCGTGCAGGAGTACGTCGGGGTTAGGGTCCAAAGCCCCGCGTACATAGGATATAGTCCGGCGGATGACCTCTCTGTTGAGTTTGAAAGATGGGCTATGAAGTGTCAGATAGCCTCGGTGGAGCGTTCCCTAACAAGGTTCCCGCCACCCTGGAGATCCGTGCGTGTAGCGTAACACAAGTGCACCCCTGCAGGGAAGAATTGATCTATCGATAGCCGTGTCCACGGTAACAGGACGCTTTATGCTGAAGCTGGATCTTACCACTAGAAACTATTATTATTAAACTGTATGGTTCCGGGTTCTCTTCCTCGCGGGGATGTCGAGGAGGTGAACTCGGAGGCATTGTTAATTATTACAACTTATTATTATTCAATGTTGCAGCAACTTCTGCTTCATTGCTACTTTATTGCTTTATATAAACTGTTGGCTGATTCTTACCTCATGCTGCAAGACATCGTCGGAAGATGCTAGTCTTCGTTAGGCCTAGCTTCTTACCCTTGCTCTGAATTTCTGTCTTCAGTCCACTATATACAACCTCTTCATTCCGTTGATACAATGCATAATGCTTAGTAGCGGACGTAAGACTCGCGGGTATACTAGATACTCACCTGCTTTATTTCCTTTACTGTTTTGCCTGATCAGCCGCTGCAGCCGACGTTGGAGCCCAGGAGCAGGAGTACCCCGGAGGCGCCTACTACGACGTCGAGTTCCCCGTTGACCAGGAGTAGTTCTGTGGATCCCAGGCAGGAGGCCTCGCCTTTTCGTTCTGTATCTCTGATGTGATTTGTGCTAGCCTTCTTAAGGCAAAACTTGACTAACTATGTCTGTACTCAGATATTATGGCTTGTATGACTTATATATTCGGGTCCGCGTGACCCACTCTATTGTAATATATTTGTTTATCCTTTTGTGTTTAGTGTTGTGCTGTGATATTATCACCGTGGCACCCTAATCTCAGTCGTGTACCCTGTGTGTATGATTACTGTACACGGTCTGATTTTGGGGGCGTCACAGTCTTCTTCCCTTCGGTCGCGGCTCTTCTCTCCTCAATGGCGGCCTTGCGCATAGACTCTTCTTCGAGTAGTTACCACATTTCTTGCTTCTCTTGAGCCTTCTTCTCGGTCATTTCCTTCTTTGCCTCCAATGTCTTGATCATCAATGCTTCATTTGACTTGACCATGTGATCAATCTTTTCCTGCAAGCTTGATGCCTCTGCTTTTCTCTTGATCTTGTCCTTGGCCTTCTTGTTTCCATCTGGTTTTCATTGTTTATTGGCCCATCATCATCTTCATTATCTTTCATTTTCGTGAATGAACCCTTCTTGGGTGTTGCCTCTTTGTCCCTCAACTTCCGTTTGTCGCAATGTTAAAGCAATGTCCAACAATGATCTAGTGAAAATGACTTTCCCTTGGATGCTTTCATGTCCTTGTACCTCGCAACTACAATCATTGGCTACAAACACATGCCACAACAAAAAACACAATGTCAACACATTCAACAATGGCTACCATTTGTGGAGATTTGCAAAAGAAACACACCCAATCAGCCTCCACGGTGCCAATTGGAGGTGCATTGCGGACTAGCTCCAAACATCCACTCCACCGGCTGCAAGTCGTCTTGATAATGTCCCAACGACCTTCAAGTGAACGAAATGTGTGTGGAGTCTTGGAAGGAATGTTTGGAATCATCCGAAAGAAATTATCCTCTATCAGTTGCCAATATGCCGGTTTGGTCATCGCCACACAAGACATCAAGCGACACCGTTTGCTAAGCCTTGATCAAAACCTCATCTTTCAATTGTGTGTAGCTCTTGATCATCTTGCGGTTATTGTTTTGCGAGGCATCGTACACTCTTTCCTCAATCTCTTCCACCTCATCTTCTTTCTCACCACCACCATCCATACTACCATGCATCTCATCATATCTGAAATCTCCAATAGGACTGTATCAATGTCCATGGCGTTCTCATGCAATATGCTTGCAATTCATTCAGCGCATCAAGACCACCAGA
Organism: Bromus sterilis; assembly: GCA_950022295.1. Lineage (NCBI taxonomy): Eukaryota > Viridiplantae > Streptophyta > Magnoliopsida > Poales > Poaceae > Bromus > Bromus sterilis. Next base: position 18,307,543 of record OX465596.1, read on the forward strand.
GCTACATAATCGATCCACAATTGACAAGGATACTCAAAAATTCTTGCAAAAATGGAGCAAAATATTACTTTACCTTGCGGTTATTCCGTCGAACACCTCGGGCGTGGAGAAGGGGGCGTCTTGGGTTGTTGCGACTGAAGAATCGGCCTGCGGCTTGAAGGATTGGCGCGATCAAGGCGTCCATGGCGATGATCGGCGGCGACGACGCGTGACCGGAGCCGATCGAAGGAGTGAAGGAGGAAGGGGCGGGTGAAAATGTCCAACCCGTCAAATCTGGGAAGGGATACAGAGCATGTTCGAATCGGGCGATCGTTTTTTCCACGCGAAACCTTAAAGTGATGGTTATTTTAAGGTTTTGCGATTTTGGAAAGGCCGTCTAGAGATACTCTAAGACCATATATGGTTTCTGTTTAATAAAATTAAAGAGGGAGGTCTCTTTTAAAAAAAGAAATCTTAGGACGCGCTTGGATTGCTAGGGTATTTATTTTATAGGTGTATTATAAAGCACAGTGCAAATTCCGATGGGAAATAATTTGAGTTGGTTAGGTGGATGGTTGTATCCCCAGCCCACCAGAGTTCAAATCCCAGATTTGACAATGGTGCTCGCATTTTTCTGGTTTTATTCCAGAGCTCCGGTGATGCGCTTTCAGTGGGAGGAGACGTCAGTATTGCGAAAATGCTCATAGGGGTAGGGTGTGCGTGTGTGCGTCATAGGGGTGATTATATACTCGTGTATGTGAGCGTCAGAGTTATACTGTGTTCCTAAAAAAAAAAAAACCTAATTCCGTTCAAAACGGTAAACCAAGCGGACCCTTATCTTTCGTTCTGTACAGCACCGTGGCCTCGGCGTTGGGTAGCTATTCTGCCCTCGTTTCTTACAAGTTTGTTGCAACTGATAAACAAGCCCATATGAATCAAGGCAAAAGGTAACTCGATCATAAGAAAAACAGAGCGTTTCACACCAACAAACTTGGGAGTTGTCCAGTCTGAAATGTGTCACACAAGACCAACATTATTCAGATTTTCGTACGAGCTACCACGCTACTACATAAGGATGTCTACAGCTTCCAAAATATATACAAGGTCTGCCTCCGATAAGTAACCAGCTCGGCAATCAAACCAGCAAGTACCCTGGACAAAATTGTGCAATTTATGTCACTAAAACATTATAGCCCAAAAACAGAGAAAAACATATGCAGCATCTACGCGTACCTCGCGACTCATTTATCATTTGCTGTCTTCATCACCAGATGAAGTTTGAAAAAGCGAGAGAGCAATTAAGGGGCCTAGAACCGGCGGCAACAGAGGCGGTCGGCCGAAAGCGACGAGGGGCTCGACGTTTTCATCCTTTGGGAGGGTTGATTCAGTGGAACTGATCTCATTCTCAGGCTTCTGGGGAGTAGAAATCGTCATCAACCCTGTTCAACGTAAGGCAAGGTAAGGCACTGAGCTGGTTCTTGAGGCTCTCAGGCAAAGCAAATTAGGGGGTAGATCTTGACATACTCGCCAGTCCATTGCCAGGTTTGATTTGCCTGGTTGCAGTTTCCACCAGAGACCTCGCACTCCCCCTCATGGAATCGGTATATGCTAGGCTGCTAGCTGCCTGCAATTTTTACTCAAAACAACAGATTCATTGATATGAATAAGAATGATATTATACGTTTGGTGTTTCTGAACAACCAAACGTGCCAGGAATGTTCCCTCGGGTAGAGTATATAGTTAATAATTATACTACTTGAGAGTTGAGACCATACAGAAAGATTCATGCAGGAAATACGAACAGCCGTGTTCAGAAATTCAGATTGCAACAAGAAACGAGGAAAAATTCGTTGGCCCCAACAAATGATATTTCTACTACTTGGTTTTCACAAAAGCATGCCATGGATCTTCGCTTCAATAAAACCATCAATTACCATATCCAACCACATAATAACTTAATTGTCACACACTCACACACATATGTTCCAAGCCTCCAACGGACGGCTTTGGCCTTTGGAGAAGAAGAAGAAGAAATCGATCCCACCATCCCTATAAATTCGCCGGCTTCTCATTTCCAAGCGGGGAGATCAAGTATTCATACGCGTCGCCCCTCAAATGAAGAAACAAGCAGAGAAACCAGAGAGATCTGAGGTACGGAGTAAAGAAATTGATCTCCCGCGTGTGGCGACGCAACAATACCGGACATACGAGGGCACGTATGCGAAAAACATAGAGACTGCGAGTGAGATCGTGAGGGATCAGGAAGCCATACCTTGATTTCGTTGCGCAGGAACTGGTTGAATTTGAGAGTCGGTCGAATGATGATGATGGCGTGTCCTTGATTTGGGGGGTTACTATGTCGGTCCCTCCGTTCTGGAGGATAGGCGAAACATCTGGAAATGTCTCTGACGAAACCAGCCAGAGTCGTCTTTGCCCTGGCAGACCGTTGGGCCATACTTATCTGCAAGGACAGGTATTCCTTTTTTTTTTACAGTAAAAGGCCTACCCGGCCGCTTATATTTCATGCGATAACAAAGTTACATCGTTTGCAAGTGCATTGAGCAAGAACATAGGAGGCTCTTCTTTCCATACAAGCGTGGCAAAGTCCTCAGTCCTACTCGCAAGGACAGGTATTCCTTATCCTCGAATGTTTTTTTCTGAGCGGTTATATCCTTGCCTATTAAAAAGCGGCTACATCCTTAAACTGTTCGAACCATAGTTAAAAAAAACCTGAATCAGACGCAGATCGAACATGAAAAAACCAAAAACCGCAACTTCAACAAACAAGCCGAACGAAACCGATTAAACTGGTCAGTTTCTTACTCTAACCGAAAAAAAAACAGAACCAGTTGAACTGATAACATACTCTAGCATCACATGGAAAGAGGAAAAATAATTATGCTTACTGGGGATCATCATTTGGGGCAAAGAGACATGCCAACATCGCTAATTTGTTCCAACAATCAACTCATCCATCAAGATGAGCTATCAAAGAATAAAAATATAGTATATTTAACATATTTTTACATATTTGCATGACTTAAAAAACATGCATCATCAGTTCGATTGCCGGTCATGTTTTAAAAACTATGGTTCGAACCCTCGCTCTAGCCTACAACTTTTTTCGAGTAGCTGTTGGGCCAATTTGTTTGTCTGTTTTTTCCCTTCAGTGGACCCTCATTCGCGATAGGTTTTTTTATTGCTGCACTGGTTTGGTTCACTTTTATGTGATTTTTTTCAGTTGATTCTTATTTTCTTTGATCTTATTTGATTTTTGTTTTTAAATAATTTTTTTGTTCCATTTAAGGTTGTCAATTATTCATTTTATTTTTGTCGCTTTTCATTGTTTCTGTCTGGATTTGCATGATTATTATTTGCTTTCATTTCTTTGTTATATTCTTACCTTCCTTTATTTCCATTGATTTTCTTTATTTTCTATGTTTCTTTCAATTTTTTCCTGGCTTTCATTGATTTGTTCATTTCTTAGTTTTTCTTTTATTTCCTTGTACTCTTTTTTTTCTATTGTGTTTCATTCATTTTCTTTTTTTACTTTTTTCTCAATTTTCATTTTCTTCAGTGTTTTTTCCTTTGGTTTATTTGTTTGTAGTATCTTTAGTTTGGACTTTTTTCATAAAAAATACTAATTATATAAAGATGTTCTTTTACAAAAAATATATAATGCATATTGCATGACAATTGAAATCAGAATAGTATAACTTAAAATTTTAATTTGGTATTTATAAAATGATAAAACATGTATACAAAAATATTTCAAAGGTATATGAAAAATGAAACTTTGCGTGTGAAAAAATGTTTATTGGCATTAAAACTTAGTTCAACTCATAATCAATATTTAATTAGACACTTTTAACATTTTTTAATACATGTTCAATATTTGGTCGTACTTGTTTAATATTTTTAAATATATTAGAAACATTTTTCCTAGATTCTAATCGTTTTTTAATACGTAATAAATATTTTAATTCAGATGGTTTATAATTTTTGGATATATTTTTTGTACACATAAGAAATATTTTTTGATACAAATGTTACATTTTACTAATGCTTAATTAACATTTTTGAGTGCATGATCAATTTATTTCACCCACATTGTATAGTTTTTGTATACATTCAATTTTTCATACCCATTTAACATATTTAATTGCTTAATTATTTTTGATGTGAAATTGGTTTGCGTAATATATATTTTAGAATATTTGAAAATATAAAACAAGTTAAAGTAAATTCAAAATTAAAAACACGCGAAATACAAAAAAATGAGGTTGTGGCCTGCCTCCCGACCCAATACAACGCTCATTTCAGGCTACACTACCTAATTGTACGTTAAGCGAGACATGAGAGAACCTAGTTGACGGGAGGTGGAGATTCTCTGACTTAGATAAGCCTGACTTTGGGTCATTGACATATGGACCCTATATCTGATGGGTCTCATGCTTCAGTGATTCAAAGTCAAGGAAAAGTTAGAGAAGGAAAGTCAAAGAATACACGCCCGTTGACGGGTACCCCGAAGGCAGGCTACCCGTAAATGTTACTTTTGGTGTATTCAAAAATCGTCACGTGTCGCGTTCTGGCGTGCCTGCGGAAAGCAAAAAAAAAAACTATGACTATCCAAGAACTGTGGTTGCGTCCCTGGTGCGGCTGTACCTATGATTACGCATGTAGCTACCTTTATGCATGTGGATGCACTTGTAAATGCACCTCGTGTTTGTGGCTCCATCTGTGGGTGTACCCCCGTGACTGTGGACGTGCGTGTGGTTGCGCCCCCGGATTGTGGTTGTGCCCCATGGTTGTAGTGGTGTTTGTGGCTACACCATGTTGTGGTTGTGCATGTGGCTGAATTCAAAAAGAAAAGTTCTTCCAAACCTGTCAACATAAAATCTAATTTTAAAGATCTCGATGTTAAGAAAAGAATAATGAAAACGATTCACTGGAACGATTCAAGAGATATTTTATTAAATAAACATATCTACGAAAAAAGCACAAACATCTAACCTCACATCCTCTCGTGCGGGATGAAAAACGGCTTAAAATTTTGGTGCGCGTACGATTACAGTACTTGTTAACATTGAGTGAAATATAACCTTTACGAAGAGTACCCATCAACTAATGATTTTGATGAGACTTAGGCGCACCCTGGTTTGAACGGATCACGACCTTTTCTTAGTTGGATTTTCAAATATAGCTCATTATTATGGGTCGGTTAGTTATCGTAATTTTATCTTAGTTGGATTTTCAAAACCCTTTTATCATGAGCTGGTTGCATTGCTGCAGATCTATCTGGTGGTGCAGCAAAGATTATGTCTCAACTAAAGAAAGTTGTTTTTAAAAGATTCACCATCTTTGTAGCCATCAGATTTCTCCATCAAGTACTACTTTTATCACAGCAATATAACTCATGTTGCAGAACCTTTTGCAACAGAGCTCTGGTTTTCTTTTTGCGAAAAATACTTTCGATCTATTCATCTTCAATCATGGCAGTACAACGAACATCAGAAATAATAAAAATTACATCCATATTTGTAGACGACTTAGCGACGACTACAAGCACTGAAGCGAGCCGAGGACGCGCCACTGTCATCGCCCCTCCATCACTGGAGCCGGGCAAAACATGTTGTAGTAGACAGTCGGGAAGTCAACGTGCTAAGACCCGATAGAACCAGCGCACCAGAACAACAACCGTCGTCATTGAAGAGTAACATAGATCGGAATGATCCAACCTGACACAAAAACATAGACAAACTACGAACATATCCGAGCAAATCCACCAAGGACAGATAAACCGGAAATAGAGCTCTGGTTGTAGATTGTTTTTTATAACATAGTAGATCTTAAGAATTCTTTTTATTTTTTTTCTTTTTATATTTTGAAACATGACTGTTTTTACAAGATGAAATTTGTAACACAACTTTTTCTCTTCATTTTTTTGTCACTGTACAATTTTGGCTCTGTTTTTATAGGTTATTTTGGTTTATTTCCTTTTTAGTTTTTCTTTGCTTCTTCTTTACATGATTTCCAGTTTTACTTTATTTTCATTTTCACAATTTATTTTCCTTTCTTTCTTGATTTTTACTGGTTTTCTTTCCTTTTATTTTGCTTTCTCATTGGTATCTTTGTTTCTTTCTCAATTTACATTAGTTTATTTTTTTCTTCGCATTTCTTGTTTTTTTAAACACATGTCTTAATTTTTGAGTACACAATAGATTTTAGTGTGCATGTGAAACAATTTTCATATACGTCAAAAAAATTGAAATACACAATGTACAATCTTTAATACATGTTTTGAGAACTTTTTTTAGTACATGTCCAAAAAGTTAAATATAAACTGAATATTGATTATCATTTTTAAAAATACATGAACATTTTATGACATTGTACAATTGTTTTGAAAATAGCACAAACAGATTTTTATATGCGGTAATATTTCTTAGAAATATCACGTGAATTTTTAATAGTATATTTATTATATACTACACTAAAAATATTTTACACTATAAACATTTTATATATTTTTTGAAATGTGGGAATATTTTTTCATGTCAGAAACATTTTGTTTGAAAGATATCAACATTTTAAAATGGTGCTACAAAATTTAATACCTTGATGAAAATTTTCCAAATTAAGATTTGTTTTTTAAATAAATCTAGTTTTAAAAGTGAAAATGAAATGTAGCAAAAAATGAGTGGGACATCAACATGATGTCAGTGCAAGAGCTACTACTGCGCTGGACCGGCTATGTACAGAGTAGCTTGACGCAAGGTTGGCTCCTATCTCGCTATAAGCGAGACATTCACACCCATCTAGTGCAGTTCCTGGTCCATTCGTGGTACTATAAGGTGTGTTTGGTGCATGAGGGTAAAAGTTTCCTACTCAACCAATTTTTGGGTGTTTGGTAGTCTGCATGGGGCCTTCTCAGCATGCACGAGCTCAGCCTAAATACCTCCATAGCATGCACGAAGAGAGAACACCTCAACAGCTGTTCGCTGGTCCGCATGCATGAAAAGAGAACACTCGCGTTTCAAAAAATGTTAAGAAATCCGAAATTTGTTCAAATTTTCGAAAAATGTTAAAAATTCCAAAGTTTGTTAAGTTTTCAAAAAATATTTAGAATTTCAAATAATGTTTAGATTTTCATAAATTGTCTAAATTTTCAAAAAAAGTTTAGAATTTGTTTAAATTTAAAAAAAAATCAAAAATCCAAAGTTTATTAAATTTTCAAAAAAACTTCATATTTTCAAAAAAATAATTTTTCAAAAATGACAGGATTGTTTAAGTTTTCAAAAAAATTCAAAATCCCAAAGTTCGTTAATTTTTCAAAACATATTTATAATTTCAAAAAATGTTCAAAATTCGATTAAATTTTCAAAATATGTTCAAAATTTCTTTAATTAATTTTTTAAATGAGAAATTCAAAATTTGTTTAAATTTTCAAAAAGAAAAAACAGAATTTCAAAAAATATATAATTTTTTTTTAGAAAAAAAACAGAATTCTAAAATGTGTTAAATTTTTGTTCACGTTTTCAAAAATTTGTTCACCATTCAAAAAATATATTCGGAATTCAAAATTCTTCAGCATGTCTACACACATGCACGTTGCCAAACAAAGTCTCAACTCAACATGTATCAACACATACATTACTACCAAACAACTGCAAATGCATGTACCCAACATGTATAGACTTAGCATGTCTCAAATGGGAACAACTATGCTTGGGTGGGAACGGCTACCAAACACACCCATACATACAACGATTGCAACAACAATAGTTGTCGTCGGACTAACATCTTGGCGTTGAGAGGTGGGTAGAGAGTTATGTGTCCTCACAAACTTCATTATTCGAATCTGATGAGCTTACATTAATGTGTCAAGCTTTTTTTTGTTGATTTGATTATTTGTGAAGATGAAAACTTTCATCAATGCCATGGTGAAGATATTGTGATTCGATGCCTTGAACTTCTAGAGAATCAGCCCCAATCAAAATACGTTCATCGATCAAGGCTTTCCATTTTTTTAGATGGACGACTCAAGGTATTTCCAAGAAGTAATATTCGTAATGTTCATGTGGTTGAAAGAGTAACAATATCATGGTTCAAGTTCAGTTGCAGCATCTTTAGCGAAGTTTTGGGAGTACGTTTCTAGTGGAAATTGACATCATGAAAAGGATGGTAACAAGAGATCTCATTGTAATATTAGTCAATGGAGTTACTTTGTATTTTCTTGAATTTTGTATCAAAACCAGCGTACATGTAATTGTTATAAATATAGGTGTTCCAATAAAACATACAAAAAACTTTTCCATTTCATGTTTGACACATTAAGCGTCAATTTGTTGCCGTTTAAAAAAAAGGAGAATCAGTGATGTAAGTCATAAACTCTGCGTTTCAATATGTTCTTTCAAGTATTATTAACATGGATGCTTTCAGCTACGTTTAATACTCCTTCCGTTTTGATATAAGTATTTCAACTCTTGTGCAATATTGTATTGAAGTTAGTATAAAATTGAGATAGTTATTTCATAACGAAGGGTATATTAACTAATTCATGTTTGACACAATACTAATCCATGCTTCCAAACGTGAAACACAACTCTGCTCCCCTGTAGAGCATACCTCTATTTCCAACGTGAATTATAAAGGAAAATTATAGGGAGCGAACGTTCGCTTCAGGACATGGCAAGAGCGAATGATTTGCATGTCAACTGCAGTACAAACGCATGGCAATTCAGAACACACAATTGCCATAAAAACTAAAAAATGCAGCGAGTTGTCATGCGTTTGTACTACAGTTGCCATGCATTTGTATTGCGAGTTGCCATAAAGACGTTCGCGCTTGCCATGTCCTGGAGCGAACGTTTGCTCCAAATTGCCATCCAACTATAAACCATGCTTTCATCCAATCCAATAGTAATCTATATATGCGTACACCTGATATTAACTATAAACCATGCTTTCATCCAATCCAATAGTAATCTATATATGCGTACACCTGATATCTATAATACTATAATAGATCATTCCCACTATCTTATCTATCTCAACATGCAAGCATGCCACGTCACCACACAATTATGATTGGAATAAGGTCCACCTCAACATGCAATCATGCATGAGACAAGACCCACCACCACATGCAACCATGCATGCATGGAAAAATATTTTTCATTCCCTTACTATACTTATATTTAAAAAATAATCTATAATACCTAAATAGTTCATCCCCAGTAACTTATTATCTTGACATGCAAGCTATCCACATCATCAAGTAGGTCCATCTCTTTTCCACTAACTATTCATACACATGTTTCCATTAAATTCTCATGTGCATGCAACATATCACAAATCTATAATACTATAATAGATTATCCCCACTATCTTATCTATCTCAACATGCAAACATGCCATATCACCACACAATTATGATTGGGATAAAGTCCACCTCAACATGCAACCATGCATGAGACAAGACCCACCACCACATGCAACCATGCATGCAAGGAAAAATATTTTTCATTCCCTTACTATACTTATATTTTAAAAATAATCTATAATACCTAAATAGTTCATCCCCACTAACTTATTATCTTGACATGCAAGCTATCCACATCATCAAGTAGGTCCACCTCTTTTCCACTAACTATTCATACACATGCTTCCATTAAATTCTCATGTGCATGCAACATATCACAAATCTATATTAATTTTTTATGCACTAAGCCTCATGATTTAGAATTGTCTTTTTTATAGAAAAAATTTTATGAGTTACCTTGCATTTTATTTTTCTATGCAACATTTTTTTATGAATGCACATGTGTAGTTCTCTCAATATGTAAGCATGCCATCTCATCATTCAACATGCATGACAAAAGCTCACCTTACTATACCACTATGCATAATAAAAATCCACATGCAACATATGAATGCATGAGAATTTTCATTTTATTATGATATATATATATATTAATTAAAATATACGATTTCAAATATACATATTTCATTTAACCAAACATTTGACTGAAATATTTTGCAAAATTTTCCCGCAACAACGTGCGGGGGCATTATCTAGTTACTACTGTGCTCGTGTGCATAGCACATATATGTGTTTTTTTCCACTTAAAATACATCTATGTTCCGTTAACCAGTTGGTCAAATAGGAACCCCCGAGAAGCAGACCCGGTCGTGGTAAGCTGTGAGCGTCGTTCCGTTCGTCTAGTCGAGCAGCCGCCTACGTCGACCGCCAGAGAAAATTGTACCCAGTCTAACTCAGTTGCCAAGGAACTCAGTTGGACCCTGCAGTTCGGCGGGAGCTCGGAGGATCAGAATTTGTAAGTATATATGAGGATTTGGTGTCGCCGGAGAATCGCGGCGACGGCGACGGTAGCTATTTCAAACTATCGTCGGAGCCAAGGGCTGACGCTGCACGCACATTATTTTTGTTACAATTCTGTTCTAGAAATCTAAGGAAACCCTTGTTCAGAGCCAGCGCGGCGCATTTGTATAAGGGCAGGTGCCGACGTGTCGTCCTGCCAGGCTATGAACGCGCTCATGCATTTGACGCATGCAGTGGCGCACGCATGCATGCATGAGCCGGGGCCCCGGGATTTGTTATTAGTGTAGCGTGAGGAGATCAAGTGCTCGGTCGGTGGGTTTATCAAGTGCTGTGCGTGAGTGCGTGTCTTCCCCTTGATTTGTTCCAATATTCTTTTGTATGAACTGGATAACATGCACGTATGTATTTCCTTCGTCCCATAAAACTTGTCATGTTTGAACTAAAGGCATAACAAATTTTATAGAACGAAGGGAGTAGGTGTTACTATTGTTGGGTTACTTCTAAAAAGAAGAAAAAAGGATCGAGCATGGGGAGGGGCATGGTGTCTCTTAGGCTACGGATGAATATATGGGAGGAAATGCTCTGATCCAGAATCACCTAGCATCGGTACTTAGGCTTCCATTTCAAACTTTAGCGAGACCACACCTACACAACTGTAATCTCCTAACATCTTGTTGGGACATGCGCGGTGTTACATACCGCATAATTGATACAAATTCGATCAACTTCAGCTTCCTCGCTGCACTTAGTATGTGGAAATCAATCAATCATTTCTCATCTTGGAAGATTCAGATACAATGTGTAATGTGTACGTATAAATATCACCACCTCAACGTACATCGATAGATCTGCATTGAAAAATGGAGATCTATGTGAATTACAATTCTACACCAATTATTAAGTACATGGAGCCCCTAACATGGGATCTATTCACAAGCAGGAACACTAATAGTATCTTGGGTGAGGATGATATTCCAACATTAGGGGGAGAAACAACCACAAAAATGACATGAAATATATTGAAATGTCGAAGGCATTCAAACCTTAGATCCATGTACGGATGAATTTGAAGTGGAATTTCAAGAACATATTAATTTGCAAAACTGTGCAAACAATTTTTCATATGCGTTTACTGACTATAAGGTGTGACTAAATCTCATTTTCCCGCAATGAATGTATTAGAGAGTGTTGAGGTAACTCATAAGACCACTTAAAGGCACAAAAGGGGGAGAAAATTGGACAAAAGGACAAGGCTTCTCATAAACTTCCATGGAGAATGAGTAACCCTCCAACAATAAATGCAGGTCAACCGTGAGTTGACATTCAACCTAGTGTTGAAAGACACCTGAAGGATGTTCAACATGCAAAGCCCCACACAACTGTGCACACAAACATTGGTACTGTGACACCGCAACAGAATGACTCGATTGTTGTGGAAAATCATGATGGGTCACAAGGTATTGATGATTTTTTCACAAACTATGTTGAATCAGAGAATCATTCAAAAGAAAGACTACAATTATCGACATATTTCTCTCTCTCCTCAAAGGTTGCAAAGGATCTACCATTGGATCATGAACCTAAGTCTACGCTCAGACTGGTTCAACTATAAGATCATAATTGAGGATGAGTTACACTTGCTTGCCACGAAAGAGGTATTTAATATAGTAATAATCTCTCCTCGGCATGTTTTCCTCCGGGGGGGGGGGGGGTGAAATAGTTTTTTTTATCGTAATAGGAACGAAAGTAATGATGTGGTGAGATATAAATCGAGGTTCGTAGCACATGAATTTACATTCAAACCCAACATCGATTATGATGATACATATTATCCTATGATGAGTGAATCACATTTTGATACTTGCTATCAGTAGCAGTGCAATTGAATTTGTATATTCAATTGATGAATATGGTGACTGGATATTTGTATGGGTCACTCAATATGGATATGCATAAGAAAGTTCTCGAGGGACTAAAGATTTTGAATCCAAAATATAATCTCAATATGTATTGCATAGTATTGCATAAAGCTACTAAAGTTTGTTATATGTCTTGAAAAAATCGTGTATAATGTGGTACCAACCAACTAAGTGAGTTCCTTTTATAAAAAGATTACTCAAATAACGATGATTTCCTATGTGTGTTCATTAAGAAATCTACTAATGGTTTTTGTATAATTTGTGTGTATTTTGGTGAGTTCGAGATAGTTTGGAGTTCACAAGTAATATATGAGGCAAACAATTATCTGAAGACGGAATTTGAGATGAAAGGTTTGGGTATCACCAAAATTTTTTTTGGTTTGCAACTTGAACATATTTCCTCATGAATACTTGTTCATCAATCCGCTTATGTTCAAAAGTTATGAGAAAAGTTTAATATGGATAAAGCATATCCATCAAAACACCCATGGTTGTCAAATCTCTTCGTAGAGACAAAGACCCATTTAGAACTAAGGTGATGAGGAACATATATTAAGACCAGAGTTTCCATATCTCAATGCCATTGGTGCACTAATGTATCTAGCAAAATGCACTAGACGTAACATATAGTTTCCGGTTAAATCTTGTCTAGCTACAACGCATCATCAACAAAAAGGCATTAGGATGGTGTGAACAATATTTTTAGATATGTTCAGGGCACCAATTTTAGTATTATATAGTTTTTTTATATAAAATCATGGCAATTTTTGCTATGTGCTTTTATGTTTAGTTTTTCCCATGGATCATGGTAATTTATTTTGTATTTTTATATACATTTGGTAAACTGGTGATTTATATCATGGAAAATCTATAATTTGTATGGCAAATCATTTTGTTGTTTTATTTTTCATTTTTTATAGTTTTTAGTACTTTAGACTGCTGGTTTTTTTCACGGATAATGGCGATTAGAAAAATCCAGCAAACAACATGATGGACCGCTGGAGGGTGCCAGAAGGAGTCGCGTTGGGGCTTTGCAGGAGCGAACGAACTGGTTCAGTCGGTATTTTCTTCTAGCGCGATAGAAGGTTCGTGCGTACCTTCACCCCGGTAACCAGTCGCTTTGGATTTGGATCCTTTCAGGATTAGGAGGTCAACCTTGATGAATTATATGAGTTTAAGGGGACTTCACTCGGTTGGGAGAGATAGTATATGTGGATCGTACTGCCAGTTTGATGCACAATTTTTCGTGTTACACGATTTTGTACAAGTTGGTACAATCACACTAGAAATGGAGAAGGGAGGAAACAAGGAGAAGTTCTGTGTTTCCAGCAATACTTGCCAACCGGCAACTTTACTTTCATTGAAGTGGTTCACAACCTTCTCTACATGTTATACACATCACAGTGTAGGAGTAGTCTCTATCCATAAGAACATGGCATGGAGTCGGACCTCCACAAAACAAAAATGTGGACATGATGAGACCTTAAAGGCAGAAAGAAAAAATTACGGCGCAACCTCATGTACCAATTGTGACTCTTCCTAGAATAGTTTTGGACACATATCCATGCTCCGTGCAACCGAGTAACGGGGAGTTGTACACCACCACCATCGCCGCCTGATCATCATCAGATTGCTTCCGGTACCGTACTCCCTTCTCCGGCACCATCAATTAAATGATTTAAATCAATAGTAAACCACCAAAAATGAAAAATCTTGAACATGGATTTCATCAGTTCAAATGCTCCGGGTCCGGTTGATTCTGGCGAGTTCCTGCTCGAGCTCGTCGAGGCCACCAACGTCCTCCAGCTCCTGCAGTCACCACAACCACACGATCGTTGAGACGGACGGTTTACAAGGAAGATCAGGGTGCTTGTCCTGTACCGGTCACTTGTGCCAGTGGTCACAGCACAGAGAGGGAGGAGAGGTGAGGACAAAACGATAGGCGCCATGCGGCTCGCACTCACCTTGGGTCCCAGGAAGAGCCCATACGGTACGCCCTCGAACTTGTCCATGTGGTGTATCTGCCACAGCCACATAATAATAATCAGCACCAAATTTCGCTACGTACCAAGTTGGTACGTACTACACTGGTGTGGTAGTGGTGAGGAGTGAGAGGTCGTCAGGCTCGCCGTACCTTGTGAGCGGCAGCCACTCGCCGGAAGTAGGGCACGTCGGCGATGGGGCCGACGGGGAAGCGGCGGTGGACCAGGCCGTCGTGGACGAACATGTACGCCATGCCGAACAGCGTAATCCCGAGGCCCTGTAAGAAACCGACACGTGTCGACTTAGACCCTAATCGGATGGTTCGAGCCAGAGAGACACACTGGTGCGTGTGTGTGGGTGGCTTACCGCGCCGAAGCAGAGGCCGGGGACGAGGCCGCGGTGGAAGAAGCCGAAGGCGAGGAGGGCGATGGCCGGGCCGGCGTTGATGATGGCGAAGACGTCGTTGAGCTCGAAGGGCCCGTCGCGCGGCCGGTGGTGCGACTCGTGCATGTGCCACAGGGACGAGTGCCACAGCGCCTTGTGCGCCCACTGCGCCCAGAACTCCATCCCGACCTGCACAAATTTTCATTAGCCCGGTGTTCTTCGCCGCCGCCGTCACACAAGCTAGGGTTCTACGAGTGCTGCCGGTAGCTCACCGCTGCGCCGACGGAGAGCGCGAACGTGCCCAGCATCTCCGTCATCGGCACCTCGCCGCCCTGCATGCACCAACGCGCGCGCATGTCGTCAATTTCAGCAACGGCAACGAGGAAAGATAGGGGAAGGGAGTGGCTGGTAGACCGTAGACGTACCTCCATTTGCCAGGCGAAGCGGTAGTAGACGGAGGCGACGGCCATGGAGGTGACGCCGAGGCTGGACATGACGGCGGCCACCAGGTACGTCCGCCGCTCGGACTGCTTGCGCGCCTTCCTCTCCGCCACGCGGCGCGCCGCCGCGGACGCCGCCTCCTCCTCCAGCGAAGGCACGGGCACGGGCACCATCGCCGGCTCCTGCTCGGCCGCCGGGCCCGGCGCCTGCCCCTCCTGCGGGACAAAGCAGGTGACCGTCTCGGACCCGCGCCTGCGTGCCATGCGCGTGAACGGCGAGAACGGGAGAGGCCGGCCGGCACGGGACGGCAGCGTCCGGCACCGCGCGGCGGCGGCGGCGGCGAGGAGGGGGTTCTTCACGGCGAAGCTGGCCATGGTGGAGCCGGAGAGACCAGCGGCCATGGAGGGACGTGCTGCCTTGGGTGCACTGCGCTTTCGAGCAGGCTATAAATGGACAGGAACGGAGCTCGGGAGCTCGAAATGGGGAGAAGAGAGAGTCAGAGAGGTGTAGCCGCCTGGAGGTTTGGTCTCGTACGCGTGCGCAAACCACCAGGAAGGAGGACGTGGAGGAATCGAACTCCCTGCGACTGACTATTCATAGTCTCCGATAGTTGCACCTGGCGGCGCCGAGAGGCCGTCCGATTCGGATCGAACGGCGGAGGCAGCACTCCAGATCGTTCGAGCTGGGCTGCGGTTACTCCGATGGGAGTTGTGTGGCCGAGGGAAGAACACGCTCTCGCGGCCTTCGCTCGCCTTGTCTTCTCTGGCCCGGAATCTCACGGCGACGCCCGCCGTTGGATCGGATATTTTGGTTGCAAGAAGCCACGTGAGGCCTCGCCGCCACGGAACGGGGCCGGGACTCAAAAGTGCACCGGTGGAAAAACGGAGAAATGCGTGGGAAAAAACGAAGCCGGGCGGAGGATCGACAGCGCGGCGGCTTCGGCCGGTGCAGAGCGAAGGATTGGTTCTCTGACGGAGATCCATCCACGTAAACTGTTTGCCGGACACGGCATGGACTCATGTTTTTGGGGTACGCATCAGTCAGGCAATTAATGGAGAATTGGAAATTGACCGTGTGTATCCCCATCGTGAGATACGCTCGACTGGTCGAAACAAACGAACGAACACTGCTGTCACGTGAATATGGCCCAGTGGGCCGGTGTAAATGTGGTGCCCCATTTTACTACAGTCCTCTTTTCCTTCAGCCCATATCTATTTTTCACTCGTTCCTCAAAAAATATATCTATTTTCACTCTATATTATGCTTTTTGGGGGGCAAAACTCTTGTATACTAAACCCCTCTTTTCCCATGGCCCAAAAGAGAGCACATCATTGCCAACACTCTTTCTTTTCTTTTCGAAGAAGAAGAAGATAGCACATCATTCCTCATAGGTGCGTTGATGCAAGTGGGGATCACATATGAAACAATTCTTATTGGGAATTTTGAAAACTTTTCCTAGCATGAGAAACTATATTGGGTTGTGGGTGGGGGGATCTTCAGGAATACGTCCAATATGACACCAGGCTTTCCCACAACACGTTATAGCAAAGCAAGAAATAACATTTTGATCACACGTATCGTTTTACAAGGTCAATGGGGAGAGGTTCCCCACCTGAATATGTTATGACTCAACCAAGAATGTGTTACCTTGCAAGAGGGTGATCAAACTTGGAAGAAAGAAACGTTTGCCAAGATATCACATCGTCTCGGGGCTTAATGTTCTTATATCTGAAGATCCAAAGAGAAAATTCTGACATATTGTTCTTAATAGTGATCCAAGCAGGATGATGCCCCGTCCTAAAGATGAAAGCATTCTGCGAATCCCAAATTTTCCAAAGAATGGAGAGAGCAACCGAAGGCTAAATATTGGGGTCGAGGCCATGTGGCGATGTAGTGTCATAAATCCTACCTAGTGAGGTAGGCGGTTGGAGGCCTAGTCTGATCCACACCTGAGCTATGTGGGGACGAAGTAGGTAAATGTGTGCAACATCCTCACACGGAGCGCCGATCTAAGGAAGGCGGTCGAGTCCACGATCTACTTGCGGTGAAGGTTCTCCTTGGAATTTATAGGTCTTTGAT
Source organism: Bromus sterilis (assembly GCA_950022295.1). Classification (NCBI taxonomy): domain Eukaryota; kingdom Viridiplantae; phylum Streptophyta; class Magnoliopsida; order Poales; family Poaceae; genus Bromus; species Bromus sterilis. The sequence continues at coordinate 18,324,673 of OX465596.1, forward strand.
AGAAACCCGAAGATCTTGACCTTAGTAGGTACCTTAAAGGACTAGATGTAGTCATAGTCAAGGTCGATGAAGGGATCCAGAGTGATGGGATTATACGTGTTGTTGGACTTGAAGGGCATCCCGTGAGTGAGAGGCCACTCGTTAGGAAGCTCTTTGGAATCGAAATCATGCATCAAAGATAACACAACAACCAACTCGCGATAAGCAGCAATAGTAAGACGAATATTGAGATTATTCAGTAAGCATAATTGCAAAATGTTTTCAGGTCCAAGCACTAAACAGGCTTGTGCGAGCAAGATGCGAAGATGGATTGAGAATGTTTGAAGTTGCTTTATAGAATAAGTATCCATTGCTTAAAGAGTCAATCCCGAGCACATGAAACATGATGTTTGCAGCGAATGGATCATTGGTTGATTTTCCTACAATGCGCCTAGAAAATGTATGCACAAATCTCTTAGGTACCAGTATTATGAATGAGAAAAGCCCGACTGGAGCAGCACGAAGGTAGTTAGGGTATCCAAGATGTTTGAATCCAATTGTTTGGCCACAAAAGACAAGAATTTTATCTCCTTAGAGAATATCCAACAACAAACAATAATTTGATGCTCAAAAACTGATTTGAAGGGTTGAGAGAGAATATTTCCAGTCTCCAAAATGTTTGTGTTTTTCCAACAAAACAAAAACTAGTGACCAATAATTTAAATGCACATGGGACATGACAATCCAACAACGGTGAGGTCGGGAGGCGAATCTGACGTCGGTGATGATCTGGTTAGTGACGACAAAATCTAGCGGCTGGGAAAGTTCATAGGCTCCGCCGCGATGCTTGAGGACGATGAAACAATGATTGAGAACGGTGGCGTGGTGCTCAAGAGTGATAGTCGAAGCTCGAGGACGACGACAAGGATCTTGGGCGGGCCCGACAGTATGGAACACTGTTGGGCGACCGTAATTGGGTGGGACTAGGAGACGACAATGTGTAAGGGTCGTGTTAGGATTGAGTGGGCCGAGGACGACCGTGGGAGTGGTAGCGGTGATGGACAAAGACCAAAATTGGTGGCACAGAGGTGGGTGAGGTGGTGTGGCGTTGGGTAAAAGTTCACTGAGCGACGACCGATCTCCTGTCACACTGGTTTTCATTTTTGGCCGGTTGCTAGGGATGACCCAAATATGCATTACGTGCATCTATTTTTGGTCACTACCACTTATTGGTATGTTGCCTGAGTCGTTTCTTGGCCCCAAAAGACCCCTAAAAATAGTCATGTCAGTGATTTCATTTTCTGTTGTTGAATATGCTCTTAGATGGACACAACTGCTATTTTTTCAAGTCTAAAGCTCTCTATGCTAGGCTAGAAACTAAATAACTTTCAATTTCGGCAGTAACAAAATACTTACGCTGCGTTTGGTTGTCTGTATTAAACTGTTGTATTGGATTTGGTATTAGATTAACCTCAATACAGATGTTTGGATGTACTCTAAAAAAAACCACGGAAACAGAAATGAACACAAAGCCGTTTTCCTTGGTACGCTCCAACCTATCGTTGCAATTCAGAGGCATGGAGGTCCGATTTTGACGGAATTGCCTCAACCCCGCAAAAGAAAACGCTTGGGACTTGGGGGTTATCTCTCCCACCGCAACAAGCGGAGGGGTCGAGCGAGAGAGGCCGCGCAGGGAAAGCTGCCGCCAGTTAGATCCAGGGCGACGAGGTAACCACCCTCCTGTCACCTCCCCCTCTTCCTCAGGCGGCCCGCCCCTTCTCTGGCGGCCCTTTCCCTTCCCGTTCTCGCCGGCCTAGACGGCACCAGATGCCTGAGCAGCGGCTCCAGGGAGAAGATCGCCCAACAGCCACCCAGCCCCTGAGCCATAGTGCGCCCGACGGCAGGGGAAGGTTTTCCCTCCAACCCGCTCTTCCTCCTCCACTGTTCTTTCCCTCCAACCAGGCAGCCAGCCCTTCCTCCTCCACCCTTCTTCCCTAGCTGGAACCATCTTATCTCTAAGCTGATTTTTCCTGATTTAACCAATGATTTTTATGTCATTCTAATCGCTTATTTATCCTTTTGTTTTAGGTGGGCTGAAAAACTGGAACCACTGTAGGCTGATATAAAAAGTTATATACAATCATCTAATTATTATAGTCACAATTTCTTTTTGATGCACATACTAATATTTATATGGAATTCCATAGTTTGACATTCAAACATGATTCCGTATTGAAACTTCGGTACAATTCCGTGAGCCAATACAATAGATACCCAAACAATCGAATTTGTATTCATGTCCATTACAGTTTCCTGGTTGAATTGAAATTGAAACCATTACAATATGGAGCCTCCCAATACAAACATCCAAACAGAGCGTTAGAATTCAAGCCCAAGTCAGACATCACTATTGCATAAGCATGCTTATCCCTGCCTCAAATCATATTGGCATGTGATCCTTAATAAAATAAAAAAAGAGACATCGAAATAAGTTTTAAAAATTGAAGGTAGTTTTGAAATCTTGGATAGGTTATAAATTTAAACTATGGCAATGTCGTGGAAGTTTGTTAGAAATTTTCATGACTTTTAAATATTCTAATCGAAACTCAAGCTAGTGCATGTACTTAGTGCAAAACCAAGCAATTTGCGGAAGCCTGTGCACATTGCAAGCTAAAGTGCTTCATGTTGGTGTTATATCTACCGAAAACCATAAATATCGCATAATTGTCTCTAAAGACCATATAAATATCAATAATGCTTCATATATTATTGATTCTGAAAACACGAGATACATTGCGCTCTCTCTCTCTCTCTCTCTCTCCATCCAAATATATAAGGTATCACATAATTTGACCAACAAAATATGTCTTGTATGCAACCAAACCAGAAATTCTAGACAATAATGATACAATCTCTAATGTTCAAACACATACTTATATGCACCCCCCATGAAGAATCCCTATTAACAAAAAAATCATTAGTAAATTATATTTTTTAGCTTGAAATATGAACACATTGGAGACGTGAGCTAGACATGCAACAACCTTCTTCTAAGGAGGATTAAGGCCCAAATGAGTAGAGAGTGTCCTACTGGCCCAATTACATAACAAGGTCGTCTTCATCAAAAAATTCATCGCTAGCTCTATGTTTCGCTTAATGCAAGTTCTATGGTAACCTCACATCTGGAGTGAGGCTATTAGGCCGGCTCAATACTATAGCCTCTTTGATGTGAGTTTTTTTATGTGTTTCTTTCTTGATTTTCACGGTTTACTTTGGTTTTTTTATTTCCTTATTATCTTTCATTTTTATTTCTTTTATGTTTCCTTTTTCATTCGTTTTCATAGGTTTCCTATCTTTTTATTTTTTAACACACGTCTATTTTTTCCTATACATGTTGAAATTTTTTCAAATACATGTAGTTAGAAAAAAAATTCTTAAAACACATGTTAAAAAATCCCACAAGAACAAACGTAAAACATTTTTGTAATTATGTGAGTTTTTTAGATTTTATACATATTTTTTAAAATATCATAAACATTTTTATGAAATTTTTGAACATTTTTAAAAATGTCACTTATGTTCTTTGAATGATATGAAACATTGTTTTTATTATTTTACCATTTTTTACATGTATATTTTTTTAAATTCCATGAACTTTTTCTTGAAACACATGCACATTTATAAAATGCCAAGTGCATTTTTAATGATATTCACATTTTTATTGAATTACACAAATAATTCGTGAACATTATACGAACATTTAAACATATACAAATATTTTTAATTTTATAAATAAAAATATAAGTAATAAAAATGCACTGAAGCCTGTGCTAATCTCGCCCTAGGCCGACCTATTTAGGGCTAATTGTGTCGTCCATGAAGCGAGACATACACCCTCCCACGGATTACAGTTTCATGTTGTTGTAGCGATAAAGCTCACCGAAGATCAATCAGACAACCGAGCTGAGCCGGGGCATGTGGCCTAGTTGCAACTACGGTAAATTCACCATTGCATTACTGATAAATGTCTAGTGCATCCAATGTACCCCTCATTAAACAATTGTGCTTGGTTTTGGAAAGTAAAAAAAAATGCAATGCATTTTTTTTCTTTTTTAGCAAAAGAGAGGTTGCCCTCTTTGATTTCGTTAAATTGATGCATTTCTTCTACCTTCTATAACGAATATATATTGTAATCCTAGATCCATAATGAGTTTGCGTTTTCACTTTTGAGATTCATACATATGCTCATCGTCATCATATAACAAGTCAAAGTACATTGTTTCCACGTCTATAGGACATGATGAATGTGTTATCTTACCCAATTATCATTCTTTTCTGAAATTCATGGAAATGAACTAGTATAAGCTAGTTGTGAATATGTTTATCGTACATGGATAATGTGATGCCTCATGACTACATCACATCATAATATCCCGTGGATGAACAATATAAATTACAACAATCTAATATTGACCCTTGGAATTAGACATTAACTCATAAGAGTAACAAGACCATTTGAATTGAACACCCAATCATAACTTAAACCCCATACACCTTAAGCTCTGGATAGCAACAATTACAACAAAGATCGCGTCAAGCGCTCTATGCATGTGACACTCACACGGTCAAATAAAGAGATCAAACGTCGATGCCACACAATTAACGATCAAACAGCATGGTACAAGTACGTAGATATAGATCATGCAAAGATAAGCTAGCTGCAGGCATATGCCACACTCGTGCTACATAAATTAAAAACACCATTCTTTCCTGTTGAAGGAAGTATATATAGATGGAGTTATAAGGTCTTGTGGATTGGGTGCGCGCACCACCGGCCCATCATTTCTCATCAGTTATGTTGGTCTCCGAAGAGAAGAGAAATCCAAGCGACGACGCCCCTCCAGGTGCACACCGGACCCTCGTCGACGGTCGGTCCTACAAGGCAAATTAACACGTGTTGATTACAAGCTCATGCATGGATGCTATACATGCCATGTGTCTGAATCCTCACGCACAGTGGATGCAGCTATGAACACAAAGCAACGGCCTGAACTGTGAATCAGTACGTATTACACTATTACTTACAGTGATTACAAGTGACAGAAATTTAAAGAACTCACAGTGATTAGAAGCCCGGAGTTGTTGCCTGCTTGGTTAGTGTGGTAGATGATGGAAGCAGGTCTGTGAGATACTATCGGGTTAGAGTCCTCCTCCCTCTTCGGAGGAGCCTCATACGCCGGTTCTTGGTGATCTGCTTCGTCACCGACCACGGCCTTGTCATCGGAGGGCTTCTCGGTTTCTTGGTTGGATCTGAACCTGTGGACCGGGAAGATCTCCTCCGGCTCAAAGAGGTAGCCTAGAGAGCTCCGGCCACCCCCGCTGCTCCCTGCTCTACTCATCTTATTATCTTGTGCTGGTGTGTGCTGAGTGTCTGCCTGTGTTCTCTCCCTGTAGCGTGGCAAGTCGCTACTTATAGAGCTGGTGTGAGTAGGGGTCACGCTGCTCTACATACATCGGAATCAACCTGGCATATCGATCAGTAAGCAATCACATGAACTGTGGATATATGTGAGAGGTATGAGGCCAACCTTCAGGCTGCTAGGCATGACCACACATCGCGGAAATACAGCCTTTTTCGGCTTCAATCTCGAGCCTCCAACACCGATCATACGTTTAACAGACTTGGTAGTTTTCTTCTAGATTGAATCCTTGTAAATTTTCTCTTTAATCTTCTTCTTGACTGCTCTACAGTTTTTTTCAGGTAAAAACCAACAAACAAGACGTCTAAAATGGTTTGGTGCTTATGGGGAAAGTCATTGCAACCATAGAAAAGCACTTTGCTCAACCGTACGTGGTGATCCCAGAGAAGTGTCATCGCGCACTACTGCTTCCTTTAATCCCCAACAGTTCATAAGAATTGCGTGCTCGATCGGTTGGTAAGTGGGTCATCATGACCTAGCTAGGGAGCTACCTCTTTTCCTGAACAGTTCACCTTACAGAAACAGCCACTGTTCCGGAACAGTGGCACGTACGGCGATTAGATTAGTCGGCCAAACATGTGATATTGCTTGCTCACATCGCACATAATTAATCAACAATGCAGCATTACAGCATCTGCAGCGTTGACACGTCCAGATCAAATAAGCTGTCGACTTTTCTAAGACGATCACATACAGCCGCGCTGTTACTGACTCCTATGGCGATTAGCTATGGCTGTGATGCTTAAGCTTGATCCAATCGTGGAGTCCTACCGGCCCTTCGTTCTCACAGATATATTATGATGCTCTTCCAACCAAACCAAATCATTTCCCAATGCTTGCTTCTTCTAGGCCTGAAAGATCGAGCAAGCTGACACAGCCGACCCTGGTATGGTGTGCCGACGACGGCGACGTTGTAGTTACTCCGTCCGGCGTCAGTAGAGAGACGGCAACTTTACAAGGCTGAGACTGAAAGTGACCACTGATTTATACATGGCATCAGAAAGATTGCTTAGGCGGGTACTGATGACATGTTGTTGTTGCTACCGCAGGTAGAGGGGCAGTTGAGCAATGGAAAGGAGGGCTTTAAGGCCTGTAGCTCTTAGGAGGCCCGGCCCACATCTCCCATCAAAGCCTAATCTCGACCTAACGCTGTTTTCCTTCACGGATTCTGTGGAACCCGTCCGTCACCCCGTCACTTCACGGAGGGGCTGAAGAAGCAACAGGGACAATCCAACGTTCTGTTTAATCCATCCAACATGGGAAAAAGGTTTTCTGCCCTCAACAAAGAACAAGATAAAAATTGATTCGGCTACAAAAATAAACTACTTCCTCTGTCCCATAATATAGTTTAGCTTGCAAAAACGATATAATTTTATGGGACGCGGGTACTCTTTGCTTCCCTTTACCTGCAGCAAGAATTCTTTTGCATTTTTTACATGCACGAAAACCAAACATGTTTCACACAAAATAATTTATCCAGATTCAAGTTCTCATGATGCGATAATATTCTACTTTTGCTTAGTTTGTATATTGATGATAATTAACCTCCTATGAGAATTAGTACATAGTGTTTGATGGACAGATCACTAGGATCCGCACGACCTCCCCGACCTCGCCCCCGCGCGGCGGCGCCAGGCCGCGCCGGGGCGCCCCCACGCTCCTCCCCCAGCCCTTCTCTCACCCCGTGCCTCCGCCGCCGCCGCCGCCGCCGCCGCCGGGGGCGCTGCCCGACAAAGCTCGGGAGGCGTGGTGGCGGCGGCGGCGGCCTGATCTGATGCGGCGGCGCCCGCTGGGAGCAGCCCAAGGCCAGGCGGCGGTGCAGCGGCGGCCAGGATTGCCGGTCCGGCGGCGGTGGCCAGTGAGACCGTGATTGGCGGCCGGGTCAGATCTGGGCCCAGATGGGTTCGGCCATGCCTCGGTTTGCTTGCTGTTTTTTCTCTCTGCCGACGTGGATGACAATCTTGGGCTTCATCACGCAGTTTGAGGATGCCGGACACTCTGGCTCCGGTATGGTGGTGGTGGCTGCCTCCTCCGTCGGAGGGGTCGACTAGTTGGGACGGAGATAGATTGGATCGGGGCGGTGTGGGGGCCTGCTGCCGTGATTAAATGTGGTGGTCCTAGGGTTCCAAACTGCGCCAGGAAGAAGATCTGTCTGCCGTTTGTCCTCTTTGATCTGGCCAGATTGACGGGTTCCGGAATGCTCCATCGGTGATTTCCCTTGGGCATATGCCTGTAGATTGCTAGATCAGATGGGATTCGGTCACAACGCAAAAAGTGGCGTGAAGCTCTGCTTTGTTGCCATCATGGGCAAATCCATGGTGAAGTCAGAGGTGAGAATGTCATAAAGGCTAAGATTGGAGGACTTGCAATGGTGATTGGAGTCTTTGCGTCGATGAGGAAATGGCTCGGAGTTTCAGGAATCATGGCAGTAATATGCTAGCGGGGGCGACAACACAGGTGAAGTTCAAAGTCCTACCTTTCTGGATGAAAATCCAAGGTGTGGCCTTAATTGGTTATGCCTGGCAATGGTCTTGCTGAAGACATTGTTTTGAGAGCGGGGACTATCTTCAGGGTGAAAACCCAAGGTCTGGCCTTAATTGGTTGTGCCTGGCACTGATTCCTTCTTGAAGGCGGTGATTTTGAAGAATTTGACATCATGTGTTGGCTTGGTGGTGGTTGTGCTGCTGCTGCAAGGATTGTAACTCTGTAGCGGGACTTTTCTTTTTATTTCTTTTTTTATTTTGGTTGGCTGAGTGCATCCGTACTGTCTTTTGGGTAGTGCGTAGTTGCAGAGGCCGGGTGTAATTGGTATCTTTTCGATATTAATATATTCTCCTTTTCCAAAAAAAAAGATCACTAGGATCACATATGCATGAGATTAGATACAGAGGAGCCTTATATAGTGGGACAACGCTAGGTTTTATAGAATTGTTGAGTTAGTTATAGTCTCGCGAGATCCTGTGAGATGCGTGGATTTATTTCATTGCGTGCAAAACCGATGACCCCCCCCCCCCCCCGCGCGCAGTGACTCTTATGGATGAGTCGTGGGGTTGAGTCGCCCCATGGTCTAATGGACCGACTCCGAGCCAACTATCAGTAGCCGTCAAGTTTGTCATGAGATCAGTTGCATCTGAGTTGAAGCCGGACTAAACACACTGTCTTGAACTACATGGCGAGGTCTTGAGGTACTCCTAAGAAACCATATAAACATGAACATATATGCACAACGCCATTCATCAGAAGGCGGTAAATAGATCTGTCGGGCGCGAACACCAAAAGAGGAAAATCAGACCCAACCATGCGGGACGGGACCAGCGTCCCACCCCCTTGTCTTGGTGCTGCCAGCGGCGGACTCCAATGGTAACGTGAAGCGTCACGAATCTCCGATGAGATCATCGTGGATGTCATCCTTGACAAGAGTCATGTCTCTTTTGGCTCGGTCTTCGAGTAAAATGTGTTGAATCCACCCAATTCGCCGCACTAAACACTTGAGTGTCATTACTTTCAGAGTCCCATGACAACTAGTCAGGTTTTAGAAGGTCCCTCAGATTGCTAAAGTCGGCCTCCATAACTGTTCTCAGAGCGCTGGTAGGGAGAGTGAGCCTCCTCTTGAATTTATTCAAGTAGAGAGTGTGTAATTTACATGCACATGGAGGGCCTTATATATCGTAAGTTTTTCTTTAAGTAAGGAGGTTGAAGGATATAAATAGGTGATTTTTCGTCCTTTGACGCATATGCCTTTAATTAGGCTAGGAGGTGGGTTATAGAAAATTAAGGGGAGAATCCGTACACTATGGGGAGACTACCTTGCTTGGGCTTGGGCTTGGGATTGGGACTTCTTTGCTCCTTTGCTTTTATATTTAACTTACTTTTTATGTGATATTCTTCCTTTGACCTATTAAACATGACTTTTGTTGGTCAGGTGGCTTTGTAGGAACAATGAGGTTGGCCAGAACTATTGTTGACCGCCTTGAATTTTTTTGACCATCGATATAGCGTGCAACATAAGACATCGGGTGAGGCTTCAAGTGCGATTAGAGCCATTACTGCAACAATGCACTAGCCTTACATATGTTTGCTTTCACTCCATAGCTCTAGCATGTGATTTATTCACTAGTGTTTTTAACCTACTTTCTCACATGCAAGTGTGCAATGTATCCCATGTATAAGTGATTCATTCATTACATTGCATTTTTTCCTATCAATGTACAAGGAGCTTTTTGTGTAGTGCATTTTTTCATTTCAAAAACATATTTGATTAAGTGCATACATACAGGGGTATTCTTATTCCTATAGATTTACATGAGATCTTTACTTGATTATCTATTTGTCATGATCTAATCATATTTTCATAAATTCACCAAAAATGGGGAGAATGATAGTGTATCTAGACACTAATGTATTTTAGTGTTGATCATGGTATGATTAGTGAGATAAATGTCGGTTGTCATGTTTATCTCAAGACATTGGTCCCTTGATAAATCATGACGAAGATGGTTGACCCCCCTTCTCCGCACCCCACATTTCAAATAAGAAAAATGTGTTGATTTTTTAAGGACTAGGAGATCTTATGGTTTTATTTGAGGCATAAGAAAACCGCACTATTAAGAAGGTTTGAGGTGATTGCGTAAGAGTGAATATCCTGCTCACATAATATACACTTAACAACCACTCCAAATTCCTCATGTGCAATGACCCCAAGGTTCAAAGGAAATCCTTTTCGATACCCAAGGACCCCCTGTTCCTATGAGAAAAGCCTCTAGACACCCGGGACTCCTGGGTCCAAATCGCCACGTGCTTCAGGGTTTCCATGGTTTGCCTCTTTGATAGTCCGACCTAAAGGACATTCAGATCCTGGCCCTCGGGATCCCATTTGTCCTTGGGGCCTACACGATTGTAAAAGTTGGATTTGGTGAGGGAAAGGGTATTTATATCCACGCTTCTTCCACCTCTATATATAACCACCATTTTTAGCTATTCCTCCATTGTCATACCTCCAAAAGATCGACCCCCTTTGATTCCTCCAAGTAAACTTCACGAAACTTTGAAGATTGAAAGAGGACCATCTGATATACAGTTCCACCAAACTAAAACATGATATCCATACTTGTTGAAACTTGTTACTCTTGAAGATTTGGGAGTCATAAATAGTAGGACTCAAGATCAGAAACTTTCTTGGGTAAGGTGTGCTCCTGGAAGTTTGTAAAGGTTCGATGGTCACCTTGAAGACTAACCCAAATGATTTGAGGCACATCCTTTGGGTATGACTCAAAGGGAGAGTAGGGTGAGCCACTTGGTGGTTCTTGGGAAGCTTGGGATCCCACACCTATTCAACAGCACACCCCCAAGAATGTGAACTTAGATATACATCCTCTTATCCAACTTGTGTGGTTAATCTGTTTCCCTACATTTACTTGTTGTGCTTACTAGCTTGTTGCATTTTTCTTACGTAGTACACTAGTTCACTAACCATATAGGTTGTTCTCACCTTAGATTGCATATGTACAAAAGTTATTTTATTCGCATTATCCTAAAACTATACTTGAGTTAAAAATGTGTAGTTAGGAAATGCTAAATATAAGTTAATATTGTTTATGTACGAAGAAAAAATACAAGAGAAACAAATTATAAAGGTTGTAGTTTCGGGACTTTGCATAATTGCTCGAAAGACTTTACAAATTATAGTCTCTTAGATTGTCGAAACATTAAGTGTGAAAGTGTTAGGATTATTTCCACCTGAAATCGTTTTTGAATTTGTTTCTATAGGATGCGATAAGAGATTTGACACCCAAACACAATGCGATCATACGATATATTATATAGTATTACTAATATACAACGCAGTAGGATAATTTTATAACTGGATTATCTAACCTTTTAAATATGGATATTCAATTTATGGGTGAAGTTGTAAGTGTTAACTAGTAGTACGATGAGTGTTATCTTTCCTTATGAGATGAGGCATATGATTGTTAATGATTTATTTGACTTATACTCTTACCTATGTCTTCATTAAGTGTCAAAGCATTAATATATTTCATTGTTTATGTATACTTTTAATTTAATGCATTTACATATTCCTCCTATGTACTTGAGGTAAATGATTTTTGTATTCAAAGCCGCTCCGTTACTGTATCACGTCCCAATCGGCATAATCTGGTATTTAAAAAGTAAGTTGTTCTTAGTTTGTCACTTGTAAACACATTTACAGACATATTTTGCACATTTATAAATTGTTAGTCAAGTTTAGTGATTTGTTTAATCTTTAGTTCTATGACTTTGGTTTCATGCATTATCCGTACATTATAGTTTTGATTCAAATATATTTTTTAAGATAAATTCTAAAAGTTGTTGTGTAACCTAACTTTAGCCTAGCATAATAAAACATTGACTATTTCCTGTGGAGAAATAACATCCATTGTTTGTGGGAAAATTGTTCTTCTATATTTACAGTTGATCAACACAAATTCATAATAGACAACAAAGTTCATATTTGGGCGTTATTCTCGTCTGACATGCATTTTGTCATTATATGTTCCATAGTAGTAGAAAAATAACTACAAACATACTTGTTTTCAAGCTTATTAAAAGTATATAGGTTATTCATGTGTTATGTGCAACAAACACAAGTAGTCAAAGGAGGTGGAACTAGCGTTTATCGATGAGCATAGAACATCTAGGGGAGAATAGAGAGAGAGAGAGAGATGGGCGGCCAAGCTACATCACACACGAAAAGGGGTAAGCTCTAGAATTTAAATGATTTTTTTTTGCAATTGGCCATTTATGAAGCACTAACTTAAGAGTTAGAGCGGGATCAGACCATCAAGGAGTGATCGATTTGTTTTTAATTTTACTAGGTTGTAAATGGTCACATGTTTTCACTAAATATCACATGTATGTGAAGAAAAAAAAACTTTAAATTTCAAGAGAACTTGATAACGTTTGTAAGGCATGGTGCGATACCTCACAAGCGGCGGGTGAATGCATGTGGACACCGCCCCAATATCCCTCCTCCAACCTCCCTTTCGGTAGTCGCATCCAAACCCAGGATAAGCTCGATGCCCTCTCTCGACAACTGCACTCCTCTTGAAAAGATACCCTCCTTTATGGCTCCAAGTCCTCGCCCCAACCCGGGTTTCATATCATCCTTATCGGCAGGGACCGCAATCTCACCAGCCCCGAGAACCTCCCTCTCGGCCTCCCGCACTCCTCTTCGTGTCCCTTCTGCCGCGTTGGGCGCAATGACCTCCCACGTACCAAAGGCCATCCTCCGGAATCCTTGCTCAACTTTCGCGTCGAGGCAACAGTAGAAACGTCATCCATGCCTACCTTGTCACCAAATTAGCGCACACCGTGACCGCATCGCTGCAGCCATATACCCTTGGATAGATGGGGCTAAAGTACCCGATGTCTCCATCGGTTGGGCGTCCTTGCCTACCTTGCCTGCAGAATCCCCCAACAAGGATTGTCCCAAAATTGTTGGTCAAAGTTCTATGGACGTTATTGTTGCCTTCGAAGAAGATCATCATCATAGGTTTACCTCATCCTATTGATACTCAGGACGACGTGCGCAGACGCGAAGTCTCTTCCATTGTCCTACAAGTATGCACCTCGTGAGGATTATTTTAAGGTCTGACACCGTTTCAAGGGGAGTCGTTCAATCCCTACTACCAAGGGATTTCATCATCCTACTTCCAATGCGTGACATACTCCTTCGACATGGTTGTGTTAGACAGACTACAACAACAACACACTGATGTCCTCATGGAGTAGGCAGATCTTCTTTGATTTGAGCTCCACAACCGCCTAACTTTCTTGGCAAGAGCTAAGGCGGATCTGGCAAGCCCCAATATGTTTCGGTTGTGTCTCCATTGGCTAAGCTACATATTCATGTCAAGGATGTGATAGAAGTTGACATTGATGATTGTTTCTCTCCTCATGATAAACCGCGCCCATCGTCCCACCACAACAAACAACAAAGTTCATATGTGCGCACATTTTCTTGGAGATAAGCCCAAGAGACAATATGTGATGGTATCATTTCCTTATGATATGTATAAATAAGTATGTGACTTGTTTGTGAGACTATATATTGTATGATGATTGTTCCGATGATCCCTGGTTGATAAGGTTATACACAAACATATCCTTTAACTAGTACTCCCTCCGTTACAATTTCAATGTCGTGACTGGCACTGATGCAAAAAAAAACCAAACAACCCGGCTCAACCCGCAGTCCTCACTTTCTCTCTTAGACACAACCCGCACTCCGCTCTCTCTCGCCCCGCCGTCATTCTCCAGCTTTCCCTCACCAGATCCCCATCAACTACTCGGTCTCGCCTTCCTTCACCGGATCTCTCTCACCTTCCCTAACTGGATCCCCCTTGCCACTCTCGCTCTCGTAGGCTCTTCTCCACGTTCACGTGGTGGTCATCCAAAAAGGATCAACCTTTATGGTTGAGACGACAAAGAATCGCCGGATGCGGCGATGGCTACAAGCCGGGTCACTGGCGGAACGTCCCGCTCCTCCATGGTCGTCGTCCGCCCAGTCCCGTGTTGCACGGTCTTCTCCTCACCGAAGAAGGCAAGCAAGCGTACCTTCGAGCGTCAGCGACGAGGGCGCACCCAACCACCACCAGCGACGAAGGCGCTCCCAGCCCTGTCCTCGTATCCTTCCACGGTCTATGTGCTCATGCCTCTCTTTGCTATATGTTTTTCACGCAACCATGGATTTGGGTTCCTGATGACCCTCAACTGTAGGGGATTGATGGCGTGGAAATGGTAATGGCTTCTCTCCCTTCGATGGTTACCCCAAGTGGAAGGTGAGATGTAGGATAGCAGCAAATTTCCCCTATGTAGAGGATAGGTGTAACACCCCGGGAGTCACGCTACAGTAATCACCAACAGTAATCAGGATTACTGTTGCTAATCACTGTTGATAATCTTTGTTACTCAAACTGGCCTTAATCAAAAAATTTGGTTTTGTTTAATCTTCAGATCATGATGGGGGTATTGTATCCCTTGTACCCATCATGCGCTGATCAAACTTTGCTTTGATCATCTGGTGCAGTTCAGATTCAAATTCACCTTGTTCTTGTTGAATGCAATCTGAACCTTGGGCCTTGGTCATCATGGATCAATAACAAGTCCAACCCCTTTTCATTTGAATCCAAATAAAATACCTAACAATCTTTGGGCCATGGTTATCATAGCCATGGTTGTTATTAGTAAGGTGATTTAGAAATTTTTATGAAATAAAAATAATAGTTTTGGAATTATTAAAATGCCCTTGGAATTTTAGTAATCAATGTGGAAATAAAACTTTAACAAAAATTTGTGTAACCTATTTTGGTAAATGCCTAAACGTTATTAGGTCGTATTAGAATAACCATAGTATTTTATTACATGGATTAAATAATTTAAGCAATTCAAAATGGTAGTATAAAAGTAGCCCTTATTACTTAATTAATAAATTAAATGTGCAAATGAATTTACTTCTGCTCAAAATTCTTGGTAGGTGGGCACTAAATTGTAATATGAATAATGCAGCAAGTCTCTTAAATTAGTAAAACCTTTTGATGTCCAAAATAAATACAAACAGAATAGAAAAGGAAAAAGAACAAAGAAAGAGGAAAAATCCTAATCCTACAACCAGGGCAACCCCCTGCCCAGCCCACCCCTCTCCCCCCAGGCCCAGCCCAAACCCCCCTCATCCCCAACCTCCCCGCACTATTCAGCAGGCGTCGTGGAGGGCATCCCACGGCCGCCCCGCCTCCCATCGCCGTGGCGTCAATCGCGTCGTCGTCGGAGAGGTTAAAGGGCACCCCCGAGACCCCGTGACCCCAGCGAAACCCTAGGCCGCCCACTTCCCTCCCCCCCCCCGCCTCTCCCTCGCCGTCTGCTGCTCGGGTCGAGTTGCGTCCGACGGAACTGTCGCCGCCCGTCGCGACGCAAGCCACCTCGTCGGCCGGGCGCAGGTCCGAGGTCGCCACGGGCCTCCATCTCTTCACCTGCGTGCCCTGCCTCGAGCCCCGAAGCCGCTACCTCGCCGGACTTCCCCATCTCTGAAACCGTGGACCTCCCCCGCTCGCCGGAGACGAACACGCCGCCCTCCGCGTGCCGCCGGCCTCCGAGACACCTCCCCTACCCCCGCAGTGAGCTGAGCTCCCCCCTCCCTTCTTGCTTTTCCCGCGCTCGAGTTGTTGCTCCGGCCGCCGCCCTGCATCCTCCATGCTCCGGCGCCGTTGCCGCCATGTCCGGGTTCCTTGGAGCTCTGCTCCCGCGCCCCTCCCCTGCTGCTCGCCGTGCTGCCGGGCGTGGTCGCAGCCCACGCTCCCCGCGCCCCGGCCAGCCCCTTCGCCCCCCTGTGCGTGCGCCTCGCCACCACCGTGGCCTCGCCGTGCTCTGTCCCGGCACGGGCCAGGCTAACCAGTGAGGGTTAACAACCCCCCCCCCCCCTCTATGACCAGTGGGCTCAAGGCCAGAAGTTTAATCCAAAAGAATTTGTTAAGTTAAAATTAGAGACTTACACGTGGGCCCTGCCACCCTAATCCCCTCGGGTTAGATCAATCAAATAGAAACCCCCCAATGATAGTAGGCCCCATGCCTTAAACCTAATTAAAAACTGATTAATTAGTACTGAGTCACTTACACCTGGGACCCACCTGTCAGTTTATTTATTAAAATAAATTAATATTAGTTATAGTGTATGACATGTGGGTCCCCCTTTATTATTTGAATAAATAAAATGAATTATTAGAGCTGTGTCTATGACAGATAGGACCCACTGGTCAGGTTTGACCAGTCAACCCTCTGTGGATAATGTTTATTTATTTAATAAAAGAAAATCCAGAAATTGATTTAAAATGATTTAAACTTTGAATTTGAATATCTTTTAAACCGTAAGTCAGATTCAAAAACTTTATACATGAAAATTGATCAGAAAAATATAACAAATACGGATACGCTATCTGTATGTCTACCCCACCCCCCTAACACACCGATCATCTACATTCCCCCCTCCGGGCTGTCTGTCGATAATTCCCGGTGCCGGTAAAAACCTGTCGGATGAATTTATTCCGAACACGAAAGTTGTCCGGAACGGTTCAACTAACACGGATACACCCCCTTATATTTATCGGATGTCCACGACACCTCCGGCATGATACCTTCCCCCTTCGGTCGCCCTGTCCGGTAATCACCCGGAGCTGGTAGTTCATCCCCGGATGGATTCCCGCTCCGAGCATCACACATGGCACTGCGTTAGAACCCCGTAAACATTTCATCTGTCATGTCATGCATATGTTTGAATATTATTTCTGTGTATTTACTGTTTCCTCCCCCCCTTAATCTCCGGTAGACCCCGCTGCTACCGCCGACTACACCGCTGCCGGGTACGACTACTTCGTCGACGACCGTACCCCTACCGTCGAGCTTCCAGGCAAGCAGAGCCATTTCCTTCCCCAGATATCGCCTACCTTTCCGTACTTTCTTGCACTAGGCATTGTTACTGCTGCTGCTACGTTACAATCCTATTCAATTGCATAGCCTGTTTTTGTCGCCCTTGATGTACCTCCTTTATCCTATGCTGCCTATTATTATTATGCATTATATTCAGCAGTGAGCCCTGCGCATTGTTAGCTAGGATTAGATAGCGGGCCGTGACCACTCAGGGGAGTGTCGCGGATACAAAATATATACAACTGCAACAGGTACGGATCAATGCAGACGTCCTAGGGAACCTACAACGGCGAGACTCTGCCGAGTCGCTTCGAGTTTGAGTTACGAGTGGAAGGGCTCGTATCTCACTCTCGTCGGCCCAGCAGCGTAGCATCACTGGGATGATACGAGGGTATTCCTCTTTAGTTCATTCCGCTGGTGTCTCGGCACCACCGGGGTGATACGAGAATATTCCTCTTTAGTTCATTCGACTGATGTCTCTGTCGAACCCCTTTAAGTGTGCCATCGAGGGTGATTCCTCCTGGTTTCACTTAATGGTAGGTACTCGGATCAACTGGTGTCCTTAAAGGTAAGAGTCAGGCGACCCAACGGTGCCCGCGAGCGGTATATTATCGGGAGCGACAGGGAGGGTACGACCGACGTTACTGGCGTGCTTGGCCCCTGCTCGTATCTCGCGAGAGTTACCAAACCACGAAAAAGTCGAGCTCTACCAAGAGGACACGCGAGACAAGGTAAGGAGACGGTTCACCTTGTCGGTAACCGCGCGCTTTGACGGGACGACAGGGCAAGCCCCGACGTTACCGGTGGGCCTTGTTGCTGTTCGTCGTCCGTTGTGTTGTTAGTCAGACAGCGATAACGGTTGTCTGCGAGATAATATTAAAATGCTAAATGGTTCAGCGGATGACTTGAGAGACCCGTTGGTATGTACGCACTACCTACACGTGGGATTACGGTGTGGGCCCTCCGCGTCGTAGTTCATCCGAAAGCTCTTCAGACGTCAGCAGTACCACGGGCTGATAGCCGGGAAGCGGTCTTGTCTTGTTTGCTGCAGCAGGTGTGTTTTGGATTTGCTTTTGCTTCACCGGCCAGTCTCGTACCGTGTAGGAGCGTGCAAGGGTGAGGGACCTAGACCCTTTGGCGCATAGGATATAGTCCGGCGGATGGCCTCTCTGCTGAGCCTAGAATGGGCTGCGATGTGTCGGATAGCCTCGGTGGGGCGTTCCCTAACAAGGTTCACGCCACCATGGAGATCCGAGCGTGCAGGCTGAACAGTAGTGCACCCCTGCAGGGAGTTTAATCTATTCGAATAGTCGTGTCCACGGTAACAGGACGCTTTATGCTGAAGCTGGATCTTACCACTACAAACTATTACTATTAAACTGTATGGTTCTGGGTTTTCTTCCTCGCAGGGAAGTCGAGGAGGGGAACTCGGAGGCATTATTATTCTTAATCATTACAACTTATATTGTACAGTGCTGCAGCAACTTCTGCTTCATTGTTACTTTATTGCTTTATATAAACTGTTGGCTGATTCTTACCTCATGCTGCAAGACTCGTTGGAAGATGCTAGTCTTCGATAGGCCTAGCTTCTTACCCTTATTCTGATTTCTACCTTGCAGTCCACTATATACAGCCTCCCCTTTCCATTTGATACCAGGCATAAATGCTTAGTAGCGGACGTAGGACTCGCGGGTATGCTAGATACTCACCTGCTTTATTTTCCCCTTTTATTGTTTTGCCTGATCGGCCGCTGCAGTCGACGTTGGAGCCTTGGAGTCCAGGAGAAGGAGATCCCCGATGCCGACCACTGCAACGTGAAGATCCCCGATGCCTGCTACGACGTCGAGTTCCCCTTTGACCAGGAGTAGTTTGGAGGTTCCCAGGCAGGAGGCCTTGCCTTTTCGATCGTTGTTGATATTTGTGCTGGCCTTCTTAAGGCAACCTTGTATCCTTGTGTCTGTACTCAGATACTAATTGCTTCCGCTGACTTGTGCTCTCGAGCTGTTGTATTCGAGCCCTCGTAGCCCCTGGCTTGTATTAAACAACTTGTATTATTTTATTTGTAGAGTTGTGTTGTGATATCTCACCGTGGCACCCTGATCTCGATCGTGTACCTTGCGTGTATGATTACTGTACACGGTCTGATTTTGGGGGCGTCACAAGTTGGTATCAGAGCCGACTGCCTGTAGGAAGCCCCTAACCACTCCTCGGTCGAAGTTGAGTCTAGACTTTGCAAAACTACTTTGCTAACTTAATGTTTTGCTTACGGGCCCACATTGTTATCACCCCGTGTGATATCTTTGGTATTAGGATCTTTTTCTCCGTACGTATGCTCTGGGACTCTGCTCTCTTATCCTTGTTGGTAAAGTTTTAATACCTCTGACTTAGGTTCACGTACCTCCTTCCTCCCGGAGAGCTCTGCATTCTCGATGATCGCCTGATCCACCTGAAGATTTCGACGATTACTCTCCGATGAATTCCCGAGATCCTACGTGTTCATCGCCTTTGCAATCCCATGCCACCGATAAGTCTGTGTGGATAATTGCATCCACCTCCCGATCTGGAAATCACAATTTCCTTGTACTTAAGCATCGAATTATTCTGATGCTTCTATCACCGGATGCCTTTGCATTCTTTCTCTTTCTGGTTGAGTGCCGATACTCACATCAGATTCTTTGCGAACCACCCGACGTTTGGTGGATTATTATCCGACTAATCTTACATGGCTTCTCCCATGTGTCAATCGGGATCATCGTGTGAAATACCCTCCTTGCCCCTCGATGATTTGTGTTATCATCGACAACCTCCTTTGACTCCCTGCCAATACAGACTTGGTCATGTATGCCTTGCTCTGTTTTTTTTCTTGGGAAGGGTATGAACCTAATACTTGTCTATAACCACCATTCCCTTTCTATTGGTCTGATTAATCTGATAATCACATCTTCCTTTCCATTGGGCTGCCTCGTCTTAACAGGCGGGAAAAATTATTCTCTTTGTCCACTGCCCTTGTTACCGACGTTGTTGCCGAGATAACTGATGAAATGTTCTTTGACAAACCTTGCATCGCGATCGCATGGAATGTCGCCACCCTTCTTATTCAACGTGGGCCCATAACCCACAGTTCCACAGGATCGAAACCTGACTCATGTCGTCTACCTTGTGATATTCCGTCTGATGTCAGACTCAGTGCTTACGCGTGATGCTCTGGAACCCCCCCCCCCCTTTTCCCTCATCCATCGTCGGCATTAAATGCAGGCCCATCCATTTGAAACCCTCATGTCTTTGTTTGTTTCTCTCGTTGTATCCCCGGAGTTAAAATCGAAAGAGAATTCTTTGTACCCCATTACCCCGGACAACCTCGGTTGATTAACCAGGTACCCATCCGACCCCCCCTTGAATTTTCCTCCTAGACTATTCGTAAGTACGATGAAGACCCCGAAGAATGGATAACAACTCGTCGAGATGCACTGATGCAGAGAATTGAAGACTTCAACGGGAAGGATTAACTTCGTCGAGAAGGGAAACAACAACCAGAAGACTCGCTAGAATACGGAACCGAAACCTTACCCCTTGCCCTACTTTTAATTCTCGGGACGAGAATTCTTTGTAGTGGTGGAGATTTGTAACACCCCGGGAGTCACGCTACAGTAATCACCTACAGTAATCAGGATTACTGTTGCTAATCACTGTTGATAATCTTTGTTGCTCAAACTGGCCTTAATCAAAAAAATTGGGTTTGTTTAATCTTCAGATCATGATGGGGGTATTGTATCCCTTGTACCCATCATGCCCTGATCAAACTTTGCTTTGATCATCTGGTGCAGTTCAGATTCAAATTCACCTTGTTATTGTTGAATGCAATCTGAACCTTGGGCCTTAGTCGTCATGGATCAATAACAAGTCCAACCCCTTTTCATTTGAATCCGAATAAAATACCTAACAATCTTTGGGCCATGGTTATCATAGCCATGGTTGTTATTAGTAAGGTGATTTAGAAATTTTTATGAAATAAAAATAATAGTTTTGGAATTATTAAAATGCCCTTGGAATTTTAGTAATCAATGTGGAAATAAAACTTTAACAAAAATTTGTGTAACCTATTTTGGTAAATGCCTAAACGTTATTAGGTCGTATTAGAATAACCATAGTATTTTATTACATGGATTAAATAATTTAAGCAATTCAAAATGGTAGTATAAAAGTAGCCCTTATTACTTAATTAATAAATTAAATGTGCAAATGAATTTACTTCTGCTCAAAATTCTTGGTAGGTGGGCACTAAATTGTAATATGAATAATGGAGCAAGTCTCTTAAATTACTAAAACCTTTTGATGTCCAAAATAAATACAAACAGAATAGAAAAGGAAAAAGAACAAAAAAAAGAGGAAAAATCCTAATCCTACAACCAGGGCAACCCCCTGCCCAGCCCACCCCTCTCCCCCCAGGCCCATCCCAAACCCCCCTCATCCCCAACCTCCCCCGCACTATTCAGTAGGCGTCGTGGAGGGCATCCCACGGCCGCCCCGCCTCCCATCGTCGTGGCGTCAATCGCGCCGTCGCCGGAGAGGTTAAAGGGCACCCCCGAGACCCCGTGACCCCGGCGAAACCCTAGGCCTCCCACTTCTCTCCCCCCCGCCTCTCCCTCGCCGTCTGCTGCTCGGGTCGAGCTGCGTCCGACGGAACCGTCGCTGCCTGTCGCGATTTCGTGGCCGCAAGCCACCTCGTCGTCCGGGCGCAGGTCCGAGGTCACCACGGGCCACCACCTCTTCACCTGCGTGCCCTGCCTCGAGCCCCGAAGCCGCTACCTCGCCGGACTTCCCCATCTCTGAAACCGTGGACCTCCCCCGCTCGCCGGATACGAACACGCCACTCTCCGCGTGCCGCCGGCCTACGAGACACCTCCCCTACCCCCGCAGTGAGCTGAGCTCCCCCCTCCCTTCTTGATTTTCCCGCGCTCGAGTTGTTGCTCCGGTCGCCGCCCTGCATCCTCCATGCTCCGGCGCTGTTGCCGCCATGTCCGGGTTCCTTGGAGCTCTCCTCCCGCGCCCCTCCCCTGCTGCTCGCCGTGCTGCCGGGCGTGGCCGCAGCCCACGCTCCCCGCGCCCCGGACAGCCCCTTCGCCCCCCTGTGCGTGCGCCTGCTTTATTTTCCCCTTTTATTGTTTTGCCTGATCGGCCGCTGCAGTCGACGTTGGAGCCTTGGAGTCCAGGAGAAGGAGATCCCCGATGCCGACCACTGCAACGTGAAGATCCCCGATGCCTTCTACGACGTCGAGTTCCCCTTTGACCAGGAGTAGTTTGGAGGTTCCCAGGCAGGAGGCCTTGCCTTTTCGATCGTTGTTGATATTTGTGCTGGCCTTCTTAAGGCAACCTTGTATCCTTGTGTCTGTACTCAGATACTAATTGCTTCCGCTGACTTGTGCTCTCGAGCTGTTGTATTCGAGCCCTCGTGGCCCCTGGCTTGTATTAAACAACTTGTATTATTTTATTTGTAGAGTTGTGTTGTGATATCTCACCGTGGCACCCTGATCTCGATCGTGTACCTTGCGTGTATGATTACTGTACACGGTCTGATTTTGGGGGCGTCACAATAGGGTTTGTCTCCTGTAGGACTCCGGCGATGATAAGTAGGTGTCAGCGGCGCACCTGACGCGGACCTGCACACAATACAATTAACTTTGCTCCCAACGAAGTTCAGAGAGGTTGTTAATCTCTCCGGTCTTGTTGTTTACAAAGGGTCTAACACACAAGGGATAATGGTAATGATAGCAACTGAAAGTAAATACTGAAAAGTAAATAGGCTTATAAATAGTGATGCGAATATGGACCGGGGTCCCGTGATGTTCACTAGTGATGTCTCTCTCCCAAAATACGATAAAACTGATATGCGAGGTAAACAAATTACAGATGGGAAATTGACAGGATTATAAACGCACTGCAATGCTAACTATGCTACAAAAGAAAGGAAGAGGCTCATAAGCATGGGCAGTACGCCAAAATAAGTAGACCGAAATCCATCTGCATCTACTACTGATCATCCACCTTGAGATATCTATCCAGAACATCTCGCTGGTATTAAGTTGCGAGACCCACCCAAAGTGTAAACCCAAAGCAACAGACAACTGCATTAAAAAACTTAGCGTAAAGTAAACAATCCTTGCAACCCCGGTTACAAGCACCGTTGTTTTCCCCCTAGTGGCCATAGCACATCCCCTAGACTCATGTTTTTGTCAGTCAAGCGTGTCATGAGGGGCATGTACCCACAATCTAGCATAACGTATCCGGGAAGCGTCCATGGTGGAGGAGAAACTCCCGGAGATCGATCCTTCCTCCGGCAGGGTGCCGGGAAGGGTCCTGACGGTGGTCCCGATCTTGGAAGCGCGGAGGCGGCGGAACAGAGGCGAGATTGCGAAATAGGGTTACGTCTTCGGAAGTTTCCTGTGATGGAGAACAATATTCAGGAAATCGGTAATCTGTAGCTTCTCGGTCAGCTGGAGAGTAGGGATTAATCATAAATCGGCCAATTAATCGGAATTAATCGGTCAATTTTTTTATAAAACTCAATCATCCAGTGTTGATACCAAATTTTCTGCACACAAATATGTGTATCCTTCGATGAAATATGAGATCAATTACAATGCACTATCTCTTTGGTATGAAAAACAGAAAAGCGAACAAAAATTATAAGGACACATAGTGATCCGAGGGTGAGAGCGAGCTTGAGGCCTCGGGAAAACCTAATGAGGATACATGATGACTGATTTGAGAAGAGATGGTCTGAAATTTTGCAATCCACCCCCTCTTCATATAGGGGATTAATCGGTTTTAGACCTATTAATCGGTCTAATGACCGATTAATCGCCGATTAATCCCCTCACCTATTAACACTAAAGATTAACGATAATCTGCACGGTTGATGAGCGTGTAGCGATTAATCGGCTACTCGGACGATTTTTTGAACAGTGACGGAGAATAAATAGGCGAAGGGGGCGGCCAGGGGGGCACCAGGGGTCCAGGCGCCCCCCTGGCGCGGCCAAGTTGGCCGCGCCAGGTGGCCGCCTGGGTGCCTGGTGGTGGCCCTCTGGCCCTCCTTCGGGCTTCTGGAGGCTTCCGACACGCTGAATTTTTATCTGATTTTCCCGGATTTTTGGAGCACTTTTTATATGGGGGAAAACTGAAAAAAACCAGCAGAAAACAGGAACTGGCACTGGGGTGCACTGAGTTTGTAGGTTAGTCCAAATATGATCAAAAGTGTATGAAAGTGTATCTAGATCATAGCAATATCACACAAAACATGCATGGAGCGATCAGAAATTATCGATACGTTTGAGACGTATCAGGGATCGATTGTAGCATTTTTGATAAATAAGAGTGTCGAACCCAACGAGGAGCAGAAGGTATTGGTAAGTGACTTTGGTAAAGAAATAGCTGCAAAAACTAAAAGATAACTTTTTAGGGGGTTTCGGTATAAGCAACAAGAAGGTAAAAGCAAGCAAAGTAAAAGGTACTGAGGAGTAACAAGTGGCCCAATCCTTTTGAGCAAAGGATAAGCCTAGCAACTGAACTTAACAAGGCTAAAAGTGTTCTTGAGGACACACGGGACAGGTAGTCACGTGCTTTCGCCATACTCCGTATCTATACTATATGCTATGTTGATAAGTGTTGAGTGGGTGGATCTATGCTAGTACACCTTCTAGACTAAGATAAGTGCACTTTTATGATTAAACATCTTGCAAGCATCCGCAAATACAATAGTGATTAAGGAAAAAGCCTAACCATAGCAATACGATCGAAGATACATTGTTCCCTTGTGCAAAAGTGTGCAAACTAGGGTTCAGGTTTCTGTCACTCCGGCAACCCACCGTAAGCATTCTTTATACACAATGCATTCCCCTAGGTCCTTAATAAGGAGAAGTGTTGAGTGTTCGACTCACACAACACCACTAGGAAAATAACAACACAACTTAAATATTAAACAACACATATTACTTCAACATCATATGACTACTAGCAGCTAGACTTCTCCCATGTCCTCAAGAACTAAAGTAACTACTCACAAGACATAAAAGATATCATGATCAGTGGGGATAAATAGATGATAAACAATCTGGACACAATGATATTTCTCCAACAAAACTCAATAGCATTCATCACAAGGTAGTAATCAACACTGATAGAGTGGAGAGGATAGATAGTACGGATTACAACACAAGTTAAACTTGTGAGATGAGATAGGATGGTGGTGGAGGTGGTGCTGATGTTGATGATGATCTCGATGATGCCCGTGACGATGGTGATGATCTCCCCTTCTGGGAGGTGTTCTCCCCGGCGGAATCTTCCCGCCGAAGATGGATTTTCTTCTCTATAGGTTTCCGCCTGACGAGGGATATATAGGCCAGAGGGGGGAGCCGGGAGTGGCCCAGGTGTCCAGGCGCCCTCCCGGCACGCCCCAGGTGGGGGCCACGCCAGGTGGCCGCCTGGGCACCTTGTGGCCCCGCTCTGGCTCCTGTTTTGCGTGTCCTCGTCATCCTTCCGGAAAATGGCCTCCGTCGATTTTCAGGTAATTTGGAGGTCTTCTGCTTCAGCAACTCACCGTCCAATTTTTACCTTTGAATCCTGTGTCCGCTGCTTCGGCATCGGAAAGTTGAAAACTGTGTAAAACAAGCCAAAATAACATAATAATAGCATCATAACATGAAATATATCAATGAATAGGGATGAATTACTATATAAAATAGTGATGCATTTTGGACGTATCAACTCCCCCAAGCTTAGACCTCGCTTGTCCCCAAGCGAATACTGAGCTCGGTAAACCTGTCCACAAGTTTAGAGAGTGAAGTGTCGATAAATAGAAGACGGACAAGAAGCATCATGATTTCCTCACCAAACTCAAGCATCCTCAACAGCAACCTCAACTCATAAGGTCCTTATGAGAAAGTAAAAAACAATTATAATCAAAAGTAGGGCTAAGAAAACTCATCAAATTATGGCAAACATATCCTTGGTCAAAGGACAACTAATAACTTTTACTTCTTCTCTTTCTTTTATAATGAAACAATTTGAAGATCTTGAAAGAACAAGTTATTAGTCATGAAGTGAAAATGCTAACACAAAGGAAGATGCTTGCTTGGCAAAAGCTTTCGCAAACAACTTACTTATCAAATGATAATGTCAACAAGGATGAGGCATGGGAAAACTTAATGCATCATTATATGAATGAATCCTCATCAACATCAAGTGTCTGTTCTCTTTAAGGAAAGAAGAAGTGGGAAAACTGACTCAACATAAAAGTAAAGGAAAGAGCCTTGTTGTAGGCAAGCAGGGAAAACTTATGTGCTATCCTTAAATCAAACAGAATGAAAACAAATTTGGGAGGTGCATAGTTTGTCAACAAATGCTAATAGATAGCTCAATTACTTCTTAAGCTGGACAAGTTTCGAGGAACGGCTCCCAAGTGGGGACGATCACATCCCCTTAATCTCCTTTGTTTATCACTGCCAAAGTTTCTGATTTCTCATAGACCAAGCGTGAAGGAGGGTTTGTTTGTTGTATTATCTTACGAGCTGGGCGACTCATGCCAGTCCCTCCTCGTATTATGGGTTTGCAGATTAGACATGCAATCCCGGGGTAAAACTTGTCCAACTTAAGAAGATCATGAATTACCTACTACTTCTTCATGAGCTAAACAAGAGGCACAAAACAGGAGATTTTGAACATTTAAGGATAACACATAAATTCTATACTTTTAGGAGTGGTAAGGAAATACCACGAATAGGAAGGTATGGTGGACTCAAGTGGAAGATATTGGTTTCAGGGTATGGAAGCACAAGCAGGAATCTGCTCGGCAAAGAGTTTGGCTAGCAAAGGCTTTGGGAGAACAGACAATTGATGATGACATAGATGCAAAGCATATAAATCATAAACATTAAGGTAAGCGTAACACATCAAGTTGTCTTCCTTGTCAACATAACACTTCAAGCATAATAACATAAAGGTTTTGGCTATGTCTCTACTTGAGAAAACATGCATGTTGTCATGACCAAAGCTATGTTTTCCAAAATTAAATAAAGTTTTCAAAGCCATACCTGATATAAGGTCAATACTCCCCATAAGAATCATCATATAAGGTCGATTGTGTGAAGAGAATACTGAGTGCAGGGAAGGAACCAATAGACTTCTCGTTAATATTCCATCATAGACGACTCCGCACTCACGGATACAAACTCTCCACAAAGGAGTGATAGACCTCAATGCAAACACCTATTTCATATAATAACTTCCCTAGACATGATACGACTCTACTTGAATCTAAAAGACTAAGATAAAGATAAAGATACGGGGCACTCCCCCAAGCTTGGAACAAACTAAGGGGATGCCATTGCCCGAGGAGATTTACTCCTCATGCATGTTCCTGTTGTGGTTGGTTCTTCAGATCCCTGATGACACGGCGAAGGGTTCGATTTTCTAATTCCAAGACTTCCACTTGTACTTTCAGTACACGGAAATCTTCACAGAGTTGATTGGTGATGCAGTAAGCCTCAGAGATGGTGGAAGTAAAGAGATGATCTTCAAGTGAAGGGTTCGTTCCTGAAAGGTTTAGAGAAAGATCATAATAAGGTTGGACACTCCCCACCATGATGGGGTTGCTTGATCTTCCTCCTTGTGTTGATGCTGAGCGGTGATAATCTTGACTTCTTCTCTCAAGGAGAACTCCATCTCCGCTTGCCTTGCAACGATTTCTTCTTCTGTAGCCCAATCAATGTGCCTCCCTTGGTTGAGATCCTGCTGGACTTGGCGCAGACGTCGCCCCAAGAAATCTTCTCCGCTCGAGCCACAAGAAGACATCTCTAAAAATAGCCTTTTGTCCTGGCAGAAATAGCTCAAAAAGAAAACACACGAAATCATGAGATATGGTGCCGAGGCTACCCAGGCAAATATATAGCAAAAATTTCTGCAACAGAAGGAAGGCAACGAGTCAAAGCGGAGTCGGAGGCGGACTCCAGGGTGTCCAAGCGGCCACCCGGCACGGCTAGGAGGTAGACCGCGCCAGGGGGGCGCTTGGGCCCCCTGGAGATCCTTTCCGGCTCCAATCAGGCTTTGAATTTTCCTAATTTTGCAAAAACTCGTAATATGGAACTTTTATGACAGTTCTTGATGCTTCCTTACCGTAATACATACCTTTTTCTTATTCTGCTTTTGCTGGTGTCTGAAATCGGGCTGCAACATATTCTTCATGAGTTGTTGTGTGTATTAAATTTACATCAACATTGACGGGGGTCTCCCGCCATGTAATGCTTGAGTCTTTTCCCGTTCACAACTTGAGGTTTTGTGCCATCAAAATTGTTAATCTTAATTGCACCAGAGAGGTAAACTTCTACGATATGAAATGGCCCTTCCCATCTGGAAAGTAATTTACCTGGAGAAAACCTGAAACGAGATCTAAACTACAAAACTTTATCACCAACATTAAATTCACGTTTCAAAATCCTTCTATCATGCCACTTCTTTACCTTTTCCTTGAACATTTTAGCGCTCTCTTAAGCTTCACTTCTCCACTCATCTAGAGAATTCAAGTTCATGAGACGCTTTTCACCAGCTAACTTTGGGTCAGCATTAAGCTCTCTAACAGCCCAGAAAGCTTTGTGTTCTAACTCTAATGGCAGATGGCAAGCCTTGCCATAGACCATTTTATAGGGAGACATGCCCATGGGGTTCTTGTAAGCAGTTCTATACGGCCACAAAGCATCTCCTAACTTCTTTGACCAGTCCTTCCTATAATTGTTGACTGTCTTTTGCAAGATCATCTTGATCTCTCTATTGGTGAGTTCAACTTGCCCACTAGTTTGAGGATGGTACGGTGAAGCAATTATATGATTGACATCGTACTTGGCTAAATCTTTTCTAAAAACTCCATGCATGAAGTGTGATCCTCCATCAGTCATGAGGTACCTAGGTACACCAAACCTAGAGAAAATTACTTCTTTGAGCATTTTCAAAGATGTCTTGTGATCAGCACTCTCAGTGGGGATTGCTTCAACCCACTTGGTTACATAATCAACAGCCACTAAAATGTGAGTGTACTTGTGTGAGGGAGGAAAAGGACCCATAAAGTCAAAACCCCAGCAATCAAAAGGCTCAATCACTAAAGAGTAATTCATAGGCATCTCATTCCTCCTACTAATATTACCAACTCTCTGACACTTATCACAAGATAAAACATAATTTCTAGCATCTTTAAAGAGAGTAGGACAATAAAAACCTGTTTGGAGAACCTTATGTGCGGTCCTCTCACCGGCATGATGTACTCCATAGGGACTATTGTGACATTGTCTAAGAATGTCCTTCTGCTCGTGTTCCGATATGCATCTTCTCACGATCCCGTCCGGACCTTCTTTGAAAATATGAGGGTCATCCCAAAAGTAGTGCCTCAAATCATGGAAGAACTTCTTCCTTTGCTGATATGTTAAACCTGGAGGCAAATACTTTGCAACGATAAAATTAGTATAATCTTCAAACCAAGGATCGGAAATAGATTGTACTTTTACAACGGCAAGTTGTTCGTCTGGAAAACTGTCGTTGACTGGGATGGGTTCATGTGGTATATCTTCCATTCTTTAAAGATTGTCCGCCACCACATTATCTGCTCCTTTCCTATCAACAATCTGTAAATAAAACTCTTGAAGAAGAAGTACCCACCGGATGAGTCTTGGTTTGGCATCCTTGTTCGCCATAAGGTACTTAAGAGCAGCATGGTCAATATGAATAATAACTTTAGAATCAACGATATAAGGTCTAAACTTATCACAAGCAAATACTACTGCTAAGAATTCCTTCTCAGTAGTAGCATAATTCTTTTGAGCACTATCAAGGGTTTTTCTATCATAATGTATAACATTCAATTTCTTATCAACCCTTTGTCCTAAAACAGCTCCAACAGCAAAATCATTAGCGTCACACATAATTTCAAAGGGAAAATTCCAATCAGGTGGTTGTACTATAGGACCGGTTATCAAAGCTTTCTTAAGAACTACGAAAGCCTCATTACAATCTTCATCGAATACAAAAGGAAGATCCTTCTGGAGAAGATTAGTGAGGGGTCTCGAAGTCTTAGAAAAGTCTTTAATAAATCTTCTATAGAAACCAGAATGACCGAGAAAACTACGATCACCTTTGATGTCCCTTGGATAAGGCATCCTTTCAATAGCTTCAATCTTCTCCTTGTCCACTTCAATTCCCCTCTCGGAAATCTTGTGACCAAGAACGATACCTTCGTTAACCATGAAGTGGCACTTTTCCCAGTTTAGAACTAAATTTATGTCCTCGCATATCTGCAAAACTTTATTAAGATTGTGGAAACAGTGGTCAAAGGAAGTTCCATAGACGGAGAAATCGTCCATGAAGACTTCCACAATCTCCTCACAGAAACCATGAAAAATAGCAGACATACATATCTGAAAAGTAGCAGGTGCATTGCATAAACCAAAAGGCATATGCCTATAAGCATAAGTACCGTAAGGACACGTGAAAGTGTCTTCTCTTGATCGGCAATGTTAACATGAATTTGATAGAAGACAGAGTACCCGTCAAGATAGCAAAAGTGGGTGTTTTTTAGACAACCTCACAAGCATCTGGTCGATAAAGGGCAACGGGTAATGGTCCTTCCTGGTTGCCTTGTTCAACTTCCTGTAATCAATACACATTATGTATCCAATAACAACTCTTTGAGGTATTAGTTCATTTTTTTCATTAGGAATAACAGTCATACCTCCTTTCTTAGGAACACAATGAACTCGACTTACCCACCTACTATCAGCTATAGGATAGATGATACCTGCGGCTAGAAGCTTGAGAATTTCAGTCCTAACCACGTCCTTCATCCTTGGGTTCAGTCGTCGTTGATGATCAACAATTATCTTAGCATCGGGCTCGAGATTGATAGTGTGTTGGAAAATCGATGGACTAATCCCCTTAAGGTCATCAAGGGTATAGCCCAGGGCACCACGGTGTTTGTGAAGTGTCTCCAATAATCGTTCTTCTTCAAATCCTGAAAGGTTAGCATTGATAATAACAGGATATATTTTCTTTCATCTAAATAAGCATACTTGAGCGTATCGGGAAGTGGTTTGAGGTCAAACACCGGGTCTTCTTTTGGTTGTGCTAGGATTCGTAGAGGTTCAACTGGAAGGTTGTGCTTCAGGATAGCAGTTTGTCTTGTGAAAATTTCATCTAACTCATTTCTCTCCTGCATATGCATATCATTATCATGGTCTTCCATATATTGCTACAAAGGATCATTAGGAGGAATAGCAATGGAAGCAATATCTTCAATAATTTTATCATCACTAGGTAAATTAGTACCACAAGGCTGCTTGGAGAATTTAGAAAAGTTAAATTCATATGGCTCACCATTGAATTCAACAGAAACTTTACCTTTCTTGCAGTATATAATAGCACCACAAGTGTTGAGGAAAGGCCTACCAAAGATAATAGGGCAAAAACTATCTTGTACTGAACCAAGTACTAAAAAGTCGGTAAGATACTTTACCTTTCCACATAGGACTTCAACATCTCCCACAATCCCAATGGGAGAGATGGTTTCTTTGTTTGCTAGATAAATAGTAACATCAACCTCTTCAAGTTCACAGGGTGAAATCTCACCCATGGTCTCCTGATAGAGTGAATAAGGAATAGCGCTAGCACTCGATCCCAAATCGCATAACCCGTAATAATTGTGATCTCCGATTTTAACAAATACAACTATTGTACCTGAAATTGGGCCTTTTTTCTTGAATGTGACAATGTTAGTTGAAACAACACAAGAATTTATATTGTAATCTAAAACATCATTAGTAACTAGATCTTTAACCACTGCGACTTGAGAATCGACCTTGATCTGGTCCTCGGGTTCGTCAGCTCGTCTCTCACTTTTGTTTATTATGCCTGTCACAAAAGATTACTCCCTTATCCTTGTGGGAAAAGGGGGCTTTTCATACATAACTACAGGAAAAATAGGGTCAGCAACATTTATATCAACAGGTAATTCTTTAAAGGGTTTATGATACTGATCCTTCTCTTCTTTAGAAGAGTCAATGTGAGAGGCAAAGTTATTGCAAAATTCAATCATAAGATGGGAATCAAGACCAATCTTAGAGCAAAAGTTATTAAAATAATTAGTTTTCACATAGCTCTCAATATAATCATGCTCATAATTTATAGCGGGTTCAATTCCTTTATCAATTTCCCAGTCTTCGGTGTTCTTCTGGATCCTTTCAATGATATCCCATCTCTCTTCAACGCTTCTTTTTTGGAATACCCCACTAGAGGAGGCATCCAACATCTCCTTATTCTGACGACAAAGCCTGGCATAAAAAATTGTAAGTATAATATCTTTGGGGAGTTCATGAATAGGACATTTGAACTTTAGGGACTTCAGCCTCCCCCAATCTTGAGCAATACTCTCTCCGTCACGAGACCTAAAGTTATAGATGTAGTTCCTGTCTCGATGAATTTCATGAAGAGGATAAAACTTTGTATAAAAGAGAGTCATAAGCTCTTGCCAATTAAGCAAATGTGAGTTATCGAGGAGCTTATACCAATCTGAAGCTTTATCTGTAATCGATACGGAGAATAATTTCTTCATGACGAAGTCCATTGACACGCCTGCAATCTTGAATAATGAACATAGTTGTGATAAATATAGCAGGTGTTCACTGGGATGTCTATCTCTTGCGTAACGATTAGCCAAGACATAATTGATAATACTAGTTGGTATTTTATAAGGCACAATTTCAGTAGGGGTGGAAGTGACCACCACAGTAGCGGGGCGTTTCCCCATAAACAACGAACCAAGAGTAGAGGTGTCCATAAGGACAAAGAGTAGCAACAACAAAATAAAAATAGAAATATAAAAGCTTTCTTACCAGCTTCACTTACTAATAGCGCTACGCTCCCCGCCAACGGCGCCAGAAAACTGTACTTGATGACCCTCAACTGTAGGGGATCGATAGTAGCATTTTCGATAAATAAAAGTGTCGAACCCATGTCCTCAAGAACTAAAGTAACTACTCACAAGACATAAAAGAGATCATGTCAGTGGGGATAAATAAATGATAAACAATCTGGACACAATGATATTTCTCCAACAAAACTCAATAGCATTCATCACAAGGTAGTAATCAACACCGATAGAGTGGAGAGGATAGATAGTACGGATTACAACACAAGTAGAACTTGTGAGATGAGATAGGATGGTGGTGGAGATGGTGCTGATGTTGGGGATGATGTTGATGATGATCTCGATGATGCCCGTGACGGTGGTGATGACGATGTAGGTGATCTACCCTTCCGGGAGGTGTTCTCCCCGGCGGAATCTGCCCGTCGGAGATGGCTTTTCTTCTCTATAGGTTTCCGCCACGGAGGGGCGGCGGAACTCGCGAAACTCCTCTCGTTTTAGGGTTTTTGGGTGACGATGGATATATAGGCCAGAGGGGGGGCGAGAGTGGCCCCAGGTGTCCAGGCGCCCTCCCAGCGCGCCCCAGGTGGGTGCCGCACCAGGTGACCGCCTGGGCACCTTGTGGCTCTCCTCCGGCTCCTTTTTTGTGTGTCCTCGTCATCCTTCTGGAAAATGGCCTCCGTTGATTTTTAGGTAATTTGGAGGTCTTCTGCTTCAGCAACTCAGCGTCCACTTTTTACCGCTGAATCCTGCGTCTGCTGCTTCGGCGTCGGAAAGTTGCAAACTATGTAAAACAAGCCAAAACAACATAAGAATAGCATCATAACATGAAATATATCAATGAATAGGGATGAATTACTATATAAAATAGTGATGCATTTTGGACGTATCAGTTCCTCACACCTCTATTGCTCTCTTCTGTTCTGCTTGTAGGAGATCTGAACCCACTTGATGTCCATCCATGAAGATGAGAAGAGCAGAATCAACTCAAGGTCGAGGTAAGAGCCCCTTCCTTCCCATGTGAAGAAATTCTCGAAGTTACTATTGCCCCTTCATTTAAGTTGCATACCATCGATTTACGATTAATTCTCCTAGTTTGTTTAAAAGCTCAGAAAGTCAATGGGAAGTTAGATGTTACTATACTAATCTTCATGCACAAGTTACATTGTTACAAGCTGCAATTCTGATCTTAGAGCTTCATACACAAGTACTGTAGGATGTTATATTGATTTTTGTTTTGGATCATTCACTTATATAGAGGCTAATAGCCCATCCTGAGAAAATAAAATATTGAATGCTACTCCACATGGGCTGAGTAGTTCCTTGGGCATTTGTTATGTGAAGCATCTGATCATCATGTTAATTATGTACCTGAAACACCACATTCCCTCTGACCATTTGTAGTAATCACCTCTGTTGGTCTGAAGTCAAAACAAAAGGGAACAATGCTATAAGGGACATTGTCTGTGCAACTAGCTCGCCATCGCAGCATAGAGCGATCGGTAGTCTTCCTTCATCGATTCAACATTGTTTTAATGTGGGGGATGTTGTAGCCATTTCCTCCTTCCTTCTTCATAACCTCAATCATACATGACTGGAGTGTCAAGAAACTTTTAGCTATCTTGTCCACCTCGTAGTTCTGATAGTCTTCTACCAAGGCTTCTATCAATTCTTTGATATTGTTAGGCACTCGGCAATCGGTTAGAGGCTGAATATAACAGAAAAAAGATAGATCTAAAGGATTCATGTCTGGGATGTTTAGCGGTTGCTGAATCAACTGAATATCTAAGTTTGTCTGTGCTACGGCATTTAGGAAAGCCAGGTCACTGGGTTGGATATGCGGTTTCGCATTATTCTATTAGATAAATATGGTTTTTCCGAGATCTTCATTAGGCCACCTATCTTGAATAGCAGGGACAACTTTCTCGATCATATTTCTCACGACATCTCGGGTCACAACCACTGATTTTAATTCGATAGTCCCTCTTTCTATGTTCTCGCTTCTTTTTTTATAGAAGGACTGTAAGGGACCCCCCCCACACACACACACAGTTTAGTAGGTGCAACAAACCCCAAATTGCAAGTACCGTGCCTTGAACTTGGGTGGGTAGGAAGGCATCAGCTCCTTCTCACCACTAGGCTATGCCTTAGTCTGCATTCTCGCTTCTTTTAGCAGTTGGAGTTTCTTTGAAAAAGGCCCATGTCCCAATCTTGTCGTCAAACGTGACAACTCCGCCTTCACCATATCTTGGTTTGGCCACAGTCGTAAGAAACATCACCTTCCCAATGTTGTTTAAATTTTGTACGGTGCGCAAAGGTTCGGCTTCCTCGGGGAAAAGATAGCCGGTGTTCTTCTTTCTAGTCATATTATACCATTTCTCATCGATATAAACCATATCTATCATTGGCTTGAATATAGGCCGAGAAGATGTGATCCAACACTCAACAAACTGTTGTGATTAATTAAATTATGTAATTAGGGAAAATCTCCACTTGTACAACCGCACAGCGGTTCTCTCCTCGTACCGACGCTTTCTCTCCCGAATGGACCCGCCTCTCGTCCACCAGACGCACCGTCCGTTCCGAAGTTGGTTCATCCATGTATAAAATGTAAACCTCTTCGCAAGATCAAGACAAGGAATCACTTTGTTCTTTCATACGTTATCGGCACTTAGTTTCTACTGCACAGAGCATTGAGACAGAAGGATAAGCCGGCGATGTCGCCGGTGAGATGTCGCCTCTCACCTCCTTCTTCATGTGCCTCATTAGTGAGGACCAACGCCGGACCCGCCTGCATGCTCTTCGCCGTCGTGCCGCTGCTGGACGCGACCTGGGCGCCGCCGGATGTGGTCTGGGCGCTGTCGGACGCGCACTGGGCGTCGCTGAACGTGGCCAGAACGCCGCTAGTCGCGGCCCGTGTGCCGCTGGAGATACTGGCCATGGTCAGAGCGCCACCGGACGCGTCCTGAGCGCCACCATGCGTGCCCCTGTCGGCCTTGGCGCCACTGCTTCCGTCGGCCTTGGCGCCGGCGCGAGCACTCCCGTCATCCTCAGCGTCGTAGCACGCGCCCCAGCCGGAGCCCTGCCTCCGCATCCTCCGCTGCCGGCGCACTGGGTGCCCCCGCACACGCCGACGCCCGCCTTCGACGAGACCGGCACGAGTCGCTTCCCGCCGGGCTACGAGCCCGTTGGGACCACCGCCGCCAACACCCCGAGCCCGGTGGCGACTGTCAGCCTCGTCGAGAGGCATTTGGGCCGCCTATTCGGCCGCGCCGTGGCCGCCATCGACCGCCGCCCGAGCCGCCGCTTCGGGACATGGGCTCCGGCGAGCCTCGTCCTCTTCAACGCCGACGAGGGAGACCGCAACCACCCGGTGGATGTGCCCTCCTCCACATCCTCCTCCTCCACTGAGGAGGAGGGCTCCTCCGCGTCGCGCCGTGGCTGCCAGTGGCCGCCGGCCTCGAGGGGGGCTGCTGAGCCGCAGAGGCGGCGCCGTACGGGAGAGACGGGGCTGTTGGGGTGGTTGCCTTATCCGTAACCGCCCCACCGCCCTCCTCTTATGCGGTGGCCCCTACTGGCCCGGACAATGGCCGCTACGGCCGAGGCCCATAGCGCCTGGAGTGCCAAGCCACTCCCTCCGCCGGCCAGTGGGCCGAAAGTCCGTCCAGGCTGATTTATTTTTTCTTTTCTTTTTATTTCTAGTTTAATTACTAGTTCAACCTAGTACTGTTATTATATTAATTCAGTCATTTACTTCTGTTTTAGTATTGTTTATAACTAGAAGTATTTATATTATGTACTCTGTAATATAAATAAATTACCGGTTTTACACTGGAGATGATATGTTCTATGTGTTTACCACATTGTTATTTTTCATGAACATGTCATCGCGATCGAGATTAATTTCTCTCGTACAATAAACTTGCAAATTTTGAAAAATACACTTTTTCCTCATTATATTAAAAAACACTAGGTAATGAGTTCGATCTACTGCCCATGTGCAGACTATCACTTTTACAGAGAGGCCTATGTTTTGTCAATCTCGAAAAAACGATTACCTCCTATGTGTTTTTCTTATATTTAAATTGTGACATACATAAGGTAATATAACCATGCACATCTACTGACATTGTCAGATTATGCAGCTTATTACAGAGAGATCTATACGATCTTTGATGTGTTATGTTCCCACAATTGAGGTTGAGATTTTTTGAAGTTATACACTTGAGTCAAATTTTTCATTCTTATTACAACCCACGATGGTTTTTAATTTACTACTAGTAAATCAATTATCTCTGGTTCTTCATGTAGGCTGAAATGACTGCCAAACAGTTTGAGGAGCTTGCCCTCAATGGCCAAAATTACCCTACATGGGCCATGGACATCAAGATCAGTCTTGCATCTCGTGGGATAGCACATGCAATCCACGCCCCGGAGACTCCTCTCCCAGATGGAGCCACGCCGCTGACTGAACAGCAAAAATATGCTGCTTTATTCATCATAAGGCACCATATTCACCCAGATCTCAAGTCTGAGTATTTATAGGAGGAATCTCCTAGTACTCTGTTTCTGTCCCTCAAAACGAGGTATGAACAGCAGAAGGCAGTAGTCCTGCCTGAATCACTCCATGATTGGACTCACCTACGCCTTCAAGATTTCAAATCTATTGGTGAATACAATCACGAGGTTCATAAGATATGTTCCAAACTTCGTTTTTGTGAGAAGGAACCTAGTGAAGCGAAGAAGATAGAAAAGACTTTGTCTACTATTCTTCCTTCAGATAGGATCCTTCAACAACAATGTCGTGCTCGCAACTATGATGTTTATTCCGAGCTTATTCACATGTTACTTCAGGCCGAAAAGCATGATGAGCTACTCGCTAAGAATGGCTCTCAGCGCCCAGTTGGGGCACAACCCTTACCTGAAGTTCATTTGAATGTCGCAAATAGGCCGAAGTTTAATGATACCCCTAGGGGAAATCAACCAAACTTCCAGCATAGGCGAAACGGCAACACGAACAAAAAGTTCAGAAACCCAGGCAAGGGAAAAGGCACTGCAAAGCACAAGTTTGATAAAACTAAGCTTTGCCACAAGTGTGCATGCTACTCGCACTCTACTGAAAAGTGCACCATGCCGAAGAATCTGGTTATGTTGTACCAGCAGTCCCAGGGACGCAAAGCACCTCTGAAGAAAAGGTTTGAAGCCAACTTCAACCTTCATCCACATAGCGATGATGGAGTTGGTTGTTCGCATGATGTTCCTCCTGTAGCCATGATTCCCTACCCTTTTGAGGATCCTGCTGAAACGGAGGACATGTTAATTGAGTATACCTCAAAGGAAACATTTGGCGACTTCGACTAGTCTCACATTCTCCATAGTGATCTACTTATTTATGTCCATTTGTAATGATTATAATAAGAACATAAGTTTGTTGTTGTTGTTGTCTTTATATTGTATCAAACATATTTGATATAATAAGATTGTAATTGTATCAACATATTTGATATAAATAAGATTGTATTCTATATATTAACATGAGTTTTTCTTATTGAAAATTCTTTGTTTTATATAGTTCTCTACGGGCTATAAAATACTGAGGGAGATAAAATATTTCCAAACTCTAAAAAAAAGACAAATGGAGATATTTTAACTATCGCTGGACGCGATACGGTGATTGTTGGCACAAGACGTGCCATATTTACCCTCTGATATGTCCAAAACGTATCTATAATTTCTGCTTGCTCCATGCCTCTTTTGTGTGATATTGCTATGATATTGATGAACTTCCATACACTTTTGATCATATTTGGACTAACCTATTAACACAGTGCACCCTAGTGCCAGTTCCTGTTTTCTGCTGTTTTTCTATTTCAGGTTTCCCCCTTATTAAAAGTACCAGAAAAATTCCGGGAAAAATATCGGAAAAATCAGCGTACCGGAAGCTTCAAGAAAAGCCCGAGAGGGGCCAGAGGGGAGCCAGAGGGCGCGGCCAGGCCCATGGCCCACCTCTGGCTACCCCCTTTCGCCTATATATTTTCCCCGTGACGAGAAATCCTCGGGGACGGAACCCTTTTTCGCGATCTCTCCTCTGTTCCGCAGCCGCCGCGCTTCCAAGATCGGGAGAACCAGAATACCTCTTCCCGGCACCCTGCCGGAGGGAGGAACCACCTCCGGGAGCTTCTCCACCACCATGGATGCTTCCCGGATGAACCGTGAGTAGTCCACCTTGGACCATGGGTCTATGATCAGTAGCTATGTGATGTTCTCCTCCCCTCTTTGTTCTTCATGGATTAGACCTCGTGAGCTGCCCTACATGATCGAAGCACTTATGTAATCTTTCTGTTGTTGCTATGTTGAGTTTGCTGGGATCCGATGAATTATGAGATTATGTTCAGATTGTGATTGAGTTATATATTTGATTCTCCTCTTTTGTATTTATGTTCTTGAGTAATTCTTGCATGTTCTCCGTTGCTGTTTGCTTTGGCCAAGTAGTAGGTAGTGACTCCAAGAGGGAGCGTTATGCATGATTGTGGGTTCATGCCCCCTGATGACTAGCTTGAGTGACAGAAACATGAGTCTAGGGGATGTGTTGTTGCCACAAGGGGGAAAAACGGTGCTTGTACTTGCGGGTGCAAGGATTGTTTACTTTACGCAAAGTTCTTTAATGCAGTTGTTTATTGCTTTGAGTTTACACTTTGGGTGGGATTCGCAACTTAATAAGAGCGAGATGTTTTGGATAGATATCTCAAGGTGGATGATTAGTGGGTAGATGCAGATGGATTTTGGTCTACTTGTCTTGGCGTACCGCCCATGATTTTGAGTCTCTTCCTTTCTGCACAGCATAATTAGCATTGGTTTGCGCACATAATCTTGTCAATTGCCCAGCTGTAATTTGTTTAGATCGCATGGCTATTTTATCGTCTTTTGAGAGAGAGACATCACTAGTGAACATCATAGAACCCAGGTCCATATTTCCAACAAAGTGGACAAATTAAAAGATCCCAAAGAGGACAAATGAGAGTTAAATAGAAAGATCCCAAAGTGACAAAATTAAAAGATCCCAAAGTGACAAAATTAAAAGATCCCAAAGAGGACAAATGAGAGTTAAATAGAAAGATCCATTGAGGCCACCAAAAAAATAAAAAAATAGAAAGAAAAAAAAGAAAAAAAAAAGAGAGAAGTGGCCACACTACTATTCCTTTTGAGAGATCCAAACTCGTACTCCTTCTTTTATCTTGTACTCCATAGAGATTATCATTCATGCATATAGCTATGTGGGGACCATCACACTATAGAACTTGGCTTGTATATTCAAATGATGAGCCTCCTCAAATGAGCTCTAGGTCTTCTTGAGCAAGCAAGTTGGATGCATCCCCACTAGTTCCATTGGAGAGCTTTTAGCTCATATGTGCATCCGTTGCATGGCAATCCCTACTCCTCACATCATATCTATCATTTGGCTTTCTCTCTCCTATGATTGTCCTCATTGATGTGAGCCTTTCACACCTTTTTTTGTCTTCCTCCTCCACCTTATTCTCTCTTTGCCATCCTAAGTGTCAACTTTTTGCTTACGCTCATCCATTGCATGAGTGCTCAAAATGTCGAAAAGGAGTGGATTATTTTGACTTGTACCTGGCTAGTAGTCTGGGGTTGAGTCAAGATAAGATTGCAAATAAGACCAAGTGTGACACTTTAGTAGATTGAGTTCTCAACTTAAAAATACGTTTTCTCGTATATCCCTATCCCGTTTCTTGCACGCAAACACCATTTGGAGACATTCAAGTCACGGACAACGAGAGCTCTTGCACCTTTATGTTCTTATGTTGCTTGTTTCAATACTAATATAGACTCTTGCCTGTTATGACTAGCAAATCATAGGAATAGAAAAAGCATAGGATTGCAATGGCATGCCCACTCCAATCCTATAGGGTTATGATTGCACCAAAGTTTGCTTGATCCCATCAAAGAAATTCAAGAAAGAGGTTGGAGTGAATGAAATCCTATAAGAACAATTCCCATGAATCAAATGAGTAACGTAGAAAAAAAATCCTGTGAGATAAAATCCTACAAGAATCCTACGAATCAAACGAGCCCTAAACGAAAACGTAGGTTGAGTCAAGCCAATATTCTCATCATCGTCAGGCCCTTTGTTCTTATCCCTGTAGTCATCGTGCACCCAATGCACCTCATCAAAATGCCCTCTTCAATCTACACCATTAGAAACTAAACGACCCCTTGTTGACCAAAAACCCTTACAAATAGCACACCGTGGTGGCTTAATCTTTAGTCACTTTCTCAGATTAATAAAAGTAATCCCTTCCACTACCCACACCCAGATTAATACAAGTATGATATATAACATGCCAAAAATTAAGTTAGTTAATATCAAGTGTAAGATGATAAGAAATGTAGGAAGGTTGGTAAGCGGGTTGCCCAATGAAGTGAGCTGGCCGACCAGATTTCCTTCCTCATTGGTTTGACCACAGCCGAATCTGGCAAGCAAGATGAGGATACAAAGGACCCAATCCTTGGTACAATGCAGCCCTGGCTCATGTCAATAGATAAAAAGAAGTTCTGAAGCACAACGGTGATTGCTGCTCAGAGCAAACAGTGATTGGTGACCTTCAGACATTTGTTTCAGGCAAATGCAGTTTCATGAACACACAACGATGATTACTGCTCAGAGCAAACAGCACATCTTCAACCATACCACAATAACAGAAGAAAACAAGACAATGAATAAATCTGTAAGAGAAAATAAATAAATAAATAAATAAATAAATAAGTGATTGATTGTGCTTGATTTTCATCAACCTCTGGATTGAGGAAATGGCCAATTAAACAAAACCTGGAAACTCAAAATCTGTTCAATTTGGCCTCAGAATTACAGAATGACAGCATGGACGCATAGCGACCGATCAGTCCCGAAAGATGGTATGATTAAAAGGTTTTTCATCACCAGCCAAGAATGAACAATGTAACATGCTTACAAATAAATGGATCTATTCAACAAGTTGATAACATAAATCAGTAGAATGAGGGCTCAAAAGCCCTTGAATGTGGCCTCAGAATTGCAGAATAACAGCATGGACACATTAGCATCCAATCAGTCCCGAAAGATGGTATGATTAATAGTGTTTTCATCACCAGCCAAGCACAAACAAATAGGTGTCAACATCAACATAGATCAAATGTTAACGAACATAAAAGGTTCTATTATGCAAGAAATAAAGGTGTCTGAACCCATGAATTGCATATTTGGTAACATAAAACAAGACCAAAATCAATGCATCATGTTAATGTTGCCCATACAGCTTACAAGACATCATAAAATTTCACAAATTTGAAGGATACGTAACAACAAAAATGAGAGGAAAATGATTGTTGGCAAAAGAGATTATAAAGCTCAACCCAACTGCCCACTTTCCTCAAATTAATATAGCAGGAAAAACTTTCGGTAAGAAATGCAAAGCAAAAGGCATTTAACCGATACACACTTATCCTGCAAAGGCAACAACGAATAGAATCAATACCACACAAAATAAAGAGGCAAGCACAACATTTATAGAAACAAACAACTTCGGTGCGGTACTTTCAAAATAAAACAGGTAAGTAAGATGAGAGGAAAATGATTGTTGAAGAAAGCATACTAGCTTAACCCAACTGCCCACCCTCCACCTATTGTTATTGCAGGATATACTTTCAGCTTAAGACACACAAAAAGTGTAAGCCAATACACACTATCCTGCAGAATGATGCATCACACATGGCATAAAGAATTCTATGCACATTGGAAAACCATAAAACTACCGAGTCAGTACAGATACTCCATAGCATGACAAACCAGAGCACACCATAAAACTCTGCACTCCATGA
Organism: Bromus sterilis; assembly: GCA_950022295.1. Classification (NCBI taxonomy): domain Eukaryota; kingdom Viridiplantae; phylum Streptophyta; class Magnoliopsida; order Poales; family Poaceae; genus Bromus; species Bromus sterilis. The sequence continues at coordinate 18,367,420 of OX465596.1, forward strand.
CAAACCACAGCACAGCTTAATATTTTTACTAAAGTAGGTCGTACAAACAAATTTAGCCAAATATCACTCTACCTAAAACTGGTATGGCTTGTAGTAATCTTAATGTTTTTATATATTTCTCTAAGGCAGGAGCATGAACTAACTTGTAATGTAGAACTATTTGACATTTACAGTATCAGTGTATTTCCAAACATAAGAAAAAACTTAAAGAGCAAATAGAGGTAATGAGACCAACCAGTTAATAACAAATAGAAGCCTAGAGAAAAGCTTCCCAGCAAATGATGCCTGGCTGGCAAATGTAATTTAGTCATCTTCCGACACAAAGTTAGCATAAAGCGGCCTATTTGCTTTATAGATGACATAACAGCAAAGCAAACTATCCCACGAGAATCATTTAGTTCAGCTTAGTACTCCCTCCTATCCATAATGGGTGTCGCTACCGTAGTACAAAACGAGCAACAATTCGGATGGAGTAATAAACAATAACACCTGGCTTATCATTTTGATCCTTATTCTACTGTGTAGAGGCAATGATGTATGCTTAGGAATTTTAAATCGTTGGTTACATTGATAAATGCCATGCAGACACAGTCCTTTTAATTTATAAATAATTACCAATGGCAATGTAAAATGGTAATACAGACAAACATGGCTTGAATATTCTCTAATGTTAGATACTAACATGGCTTAAATAATCATAAGGGGAAAGGCACGAATTTTGCTGTCGACCCACTAAATTTTTGAACAATAACTGTTAGATTATTTGACAAGCAACAATCCCCTGCCAAGGATTGCATTATAGCATTTCCTAGCAAACCAAGTTAACAACCTCTTTTTCTGTACTGGACTCACAAGCAGGTCGGGTTCATAAGCAGCAAGGGCCAGGACAGCAACGTGCTTTACTGATCTAATTGACCGGATTTCTAATTTAGAGCCCTCTGCCTCAAGGATTACATTGTGCAATTTCCTATGAAACCAATACAGTTAATCAGCCTCTATTGATGTACTGGACATACAAGCCGGTAGAGTTCATAAGCAAGAGGCAGGAAAACACTGAATTATAGCTCATGACCCGAATAAAAATTACAAAACAAAGCAGTAATAAATGGAACGGATTTCTAACTTCGAAACCTCTGTGATTAATGGAACGGATTTCTATCTTCGAAACCTCTGGTAGGGATCACGTGTGGGCACAGTAAGGATTGTCACTTTCATCAAAAATAATTATTAACCAGGAAATACAATAAGAATTTAACAAATATAAACAAAAAAAGCTATATACTACTAAAATAATGGATCAGATTTCTGGCTTGGAATCCTGATGGGACTACATGTGCGCATAGTATAATCATAGTCGATCATTTGGGGAAAGGATCCTCATATCCATTATATATTAAGCTTAAAAATAAAAAAACTCCAAAACTGAAAGATAAAGTAAAACGAAGTGCATGGATCAGGCTTCAGGCTTGGAATCCTCTGATAAAGGATTACAGTTAAGCACAGTATAATCATAGTCGCTAATTTGGGGAAAGGGTCCTCAGGTCCATCCATTTTCGAAGTAAAACATACAATATTTAACACGCACATCTGCACTGAGTTGCGTTAAAAAGCCCTCATTATGACACTTTTATGTTTAAAAAAGCATTGACGGATGTACAAGAGCTAGGCAGTACCTAAACTATTACAGATTGTATTCCATTGCTCAGTAATATGATATGTCTTCTCATGGATGCCAGAGGCATCTCTGAAGTCTGACATGCGAAAATTCATAGATCATCATTGCAGTGACACAAAACTAGGCAAACATCTGATCTATCAAAAAATACATGAGGAATGATGATTTTTCAAGAGGGATCAGAAGGAAATTAAAGATGGTTATCAGTCACTGGACATCAGAAACACGGACCAACTTTTCTTCATCACATCCCACAATGATCAACTTCTTTAAAAACAAAATAACAAGATAGGAGAAATCGCAATGGCAAAGAGATCATCAGACTTAAATATCTCTGAAGTCTGACATGCGAAAATTCATAAATCATCATTGCAGTGACACAAAACTAGGCAATATCAGATCTATCAAAAAATACATATGAGGAATGATGATGATCTTTCAAGAGGGATCAGAAGGAAATTAAAGATGGCTATCAGTCACTGGACATCAGAAACACGGACCAACTTTTCTTCATCACATCCCACAATGATCCACTTCTTTCAAAACAAATCAACAAGATAGGAGAAATCGCAATGGCAAAGAGATCATCAGAGACTTAAATACTAAGAATCAGATCATGGATCATATTGTTGCAGTATTTGCTCATCCTCTGATGCATACGCCATAGCGACGGGCAAATATCGAGATGCTCCAAACATAAAACAGAATAGAAATTCTAGAGATGCAATCATCAACCATCAACCAATAACGAAGTAAACTGAAAATAGCGAACAAGATTTGATTTGGGAGACTGGGAGGGGCTGCGGCTATTGCAGTCATCTGGCGGCGCCGCCGATTATACCTGTCCTACCCTCGGAGGGTCTCTCTTTATAAAGGCGTGCACCGAAGAAACCCTAAGAGCCCCTTACTGTCCAACATGGGCCGGGCCCGTATCTCGGGCTAAGGCCTGCGGAGTTTACAAAATGCCCTGGGGGGTGCCGACGTGGCTGGGCTTGCTGCGACCGTACTTTACAAATGGACCGGTGCAGCGTGAGGGAGGAGCACTCGCTTTTAATTATTGTAATAGTAATACTCCATCTTTAGCAAAGGGAGTAATAATTTTTATAACTATTGTGCTGAAGCTTTAGCTTTAGCAAAGGATCTGCATCTTCATCGTCTTATCATGGGGATTATTAAATCTCAGTCGTTTAAGACTTAACCAATTCTTAGTCAATGCTATTTTTATGAGATCATGTGTGAAGATTCATGCAAAAAATATATTTTTCCTTTTATATGTTCTGTCACTTGACTAATGGACCAGCCCAGCGTGAAGATTCGTGTCACAATTTTGTAATGCTATCAATTTTTTTAAAAGTTGCATAAATATTTCTTTATTATTGTGTTTTCATTTTTTAAATGTGTGAAAAAATTAAAATAATTTGATTTCATCTGAGTTTAGAATTATAATAGTTATAATTGTTTTTTAGGGGTTACTAGCCTTTATTAACAAAGTCTTGTTCTTTTGCAGCTTATTTCCAGCGGTGGAATAAGCTGTCCCTCCCAAAGCTTATTTTAAAAGCTCAACTTAATTTTTTATTTTAGAAGCCCATTAGTTAATCTTCGACTAGTCCGCTTCTAAAATCAAAATTTAAGTTGGGCTTCTAGAATAAGCTGGGGAGAGCAGCTTATTTCCACCGATGTAAATAAGCTGCAAAAGAACTGGCCCTAAGACTTTGTCAAGTCTTAGTCGACTGAGACCTAGACACATCGTCTTATCATATCTTCAAATTGCTAAGAAATCATTCAAACTATCAACGAAGTACATCACCATCATATGCCTCGGTGATTAAATACATCAAGATTTACTATGCAGATTTTTATGATGTAAAGTTCAAATTTGAGTTTAGCGCGAATATTTTTTAAGCTTATTCCATAGTAAACGTGGCCACCTCTCTTTCAGCGAGGCGCCATGTGTGCTTAGGCATTTTATAAGACATTGTTTATATTATGGACAGTATAAATTCTGAATAAAGGCTAGTAAACCTAAAAAACAATTATAACTATTATAAATCTAAATTCAGATGAAATCAAATTATTTTTAATTTTTCACACATTTAAAAAATGAAAAAGCAATAATAAAGAAATATGTTTGCAACTTTAAAAAAAATGATAGCATTAAAAAAATTGACAACTAAAAAAAGTTCATGTATTTCAAAAAAATATACGTGAAAACTAACAAAATGGGCATTCAATGTATAAAAATGGTTTGCGTAATGCAAAAAAATTGTTATCTAAAATTCAAAATATATACATGACATTTCAAGACATTACTCACGTATTCAAAAAAGTGTACATGACATTTTCAGAAAATGTTTATGCGATGTAAAACAAAATGTTTGCATAGTAGAAAAAAAGGTTTCGTACCATACAAAAAATGTACATGTAAATTGAAAATAAAATGTTCTCACGTTTTAAAATAATGTTTTTCATACTTTCAAAAAATATTTGTGGTTTATTAAAAATATTTCATGGCAACTAAAAAATGTTACCATGTATTTTAAAAATGTTTAACATGTATAAAAAACAATAAAAAATGTATTTGAAAAATATTCAACATGTATCAAAAAACGTTCCATGTGCATATGAAAAATGTACAATGTGTTTTGAGAAAAATAGACATGGCCTGGAAAATAAATCAACGAAAGACGGGAAACTTGACAACTTTCATGGCTAGTTGGGGACGAAATAGTTTGTGTCTTATGTGCAGGTCCATGTTCGTTGTTAGCACCAGAGCATCGAACACCTACTCGAAGGTTGTGAAGTCCTTCTGACTACTTTAGTATCTTAACCGATGAAAATCTTGTTGCTACTACATCATACCTTCCTCTTGGGATTCCCAACGGGTGTGTGTGATACGCACTATAAGCATCAACAGGAAGCAAGGTCTTGTCTCTATAGACAGTCTGTACATGCGTAAACTCTACTCTCATGTTACCATCGACTCCTGACCACCTAGCTCGGGATACCCTACCAAGGGATCTACCGAAATTAACTCCGACAATAGCTTCTCCCGTTGTGATTGTGGCTTTAATGACTTCCTATCCACGATGAATAATGATATATGGGGATGAGCTTCCTCTGAAAGAGGGGGATGTAATAGCCCGATTTGAGATGGACTGGTGCTGAGGGCATCTCCAAAGGCGTGACCCATTTGCCTCTTCTTTGTCCGTCGGTGTCTGTTTGGGTCGACGTAGACCAAAATCGTGCCCCGACGGGGCGCCAAAAATGGACAATTGACCGGTTTTCTGTCCGCCGCAACGCAATTCCGACCCAAATCTGCATTCGCGCGGACACCCAGCGGATGAGAGCCGGGCGCACTCGGTGTCCTCCCATGGCCCGCCTATTTGCGTCCCAAACACGTCCTACACGCCACTAGTCACCTATTTAGTCCCACCTCGCTGGCCGAAGAGAGGTCGGAGGTGTTTATAAGGGAGGGCGCAACGTGTAGTATTGTCTTACTACAAAATCAAAAATGAAGATGAGATGTGAGGGGCAGGTCTTGGTTTACCAAAACTTGACCGCTCACGTGTCTTCTTCAATGTGTACTTTGCTATATTTTTCCTTACAATTATGTAGTACAAACAGTAGATCTGTATGTTAAAAATTAAACTTAGAATAGGTCTATTCATATGAGAGGTCAGAGTTTTGCGATACATATACCCTGAGAGGTATAGTGCAACTCAAGTATGATCGATCTCATACGGAGAGCCGTTTACATGTCCTAACATGAAAGTGAATTTTAAGTTTATTACATGGATAGCACCAAAAGACAGCTCGAACGACCACAACCTCTTGTAGCTTTGCTATTAGACAATTCTTCTATGATGCCCCCCTTATAAACACCCATGAGAGTCCTTTGGTTGACGAGGTGAGACAATCATTGAAGGAGCAAAAAATATTGTAACATAGACATGTGCAAAACATTTTTTTAGCAAATACAATATTGTGACGGAAAGACCAACGATACGGTGATATATACACCACGGCGACGCTGGTCCTCCAGTGAGGATACATTGTTGGATTTGCTATATTACAATGTGACTACCAAGAGCCCCCCCCCCTTATAAACACCTGCGGGATCCCCTCAGTTGACGAGGTGGTACTAAAGCACCCTGTGTTAGAATTCAGTTAGGATTGGTAGAGATAGAGCTTCTAGAGCTTTTCATGTTTAACATGTTTCATATCTATCTCTATCTCTGGATGTAATCTCTCGATGTAATCCTCTCCTGTAACAACCTCCCCTACGAACGCATCCCGGCGATACTTCGGTTGTGTACTCCTCAAGGCATTGCGCCTATATAACACGCAGGCTGCCCCTCGGTAACGGGTAAGCTTCCCATATACTTTGCATGGTACTCAGAGCCATCTTCCTTGTAGATCGCATCTAGCGCCGCCGAGAGAGAGAGAGCCATGACCAGGACAGAATCCATCACCTCCATGAATTCCATGAGTGCGCTAACCTCCCACCTCACCCCATCATCCTCCTCCACCTCTGCGTCCTCCTCCCCCTCTGCACCTGGCTTCGCCTCCCTCGAACCTCCACCCGCGGAGAAGTTATCGCGGACGAACTTCCTGCTATGGAAGGCCATCGTGCTCCCCACCATTAAGGGGGCACGGATGGACCACTACCTCGACGCCTCCAACCCAGCACCACCGGCCACCGTCAAGATGACCACCACTGACGGGAAGGAAGAGCAGGTCGTCAATTATGCCAGTGTTCTTTGGTATGCGCAGCAGCAACAACTTTTGAGATATCTTACGGGTTCTCTGTCTCGTGAGATCCTTTCCCAGGTAGCCACGCTCCAAATGCCGGCGGATGTGTGGAGCACCATCAAAGCTCTGTTCGCTGCCCAGACGCAAGCACAAGCAGTCAACACAAGGATTGCGCTAGTCAATCTTTAGAAGGGGTCCTCCACCATGGCGGCCTACCTCGCCCAGATCAAAGCTCTTGCTGATGAGAGCGCCCTCGCCGGGACACCTCTCTCTGATCAAGAGGTGGTGTCCTACGTCGTCGCCGTCCTCGACGTGGACTACAATTCGGTGGTCTCCGCCCTCACCTCCCGGGTTGAGCCGGTCACCCCCACCGAACTATTCAGCCACTTGCTCTCCTTTGAAGCCCTTCTACATCTCCTTCAGGCCACAACATCCGGCAATCCTTGGCTAATGCGGCTGCTCGCGGCTGTGGCGGCGGAAATCGTGGCCGCAACAACTCACGGCATGGCGGCGATGGCGATCGCAATGGTGGCGGACGCGGCGGCGGCGGCAGAAGCCGCAATGTTGGCGGCGGCTATCGGCAGAACAACACCAATAACACCCCAAGACAACAATGCCAACTATGCAAGAAACCAGGCCATGAGGTTATGGATTGTTGGCATCGTTTTGATGAAAATTATGTTCCAGATGAACGTCGTGTGGTTGGAGCCCTACGCGACTGATATGTCCCAAACGTATCTATAATTTATGCTTGCTCCATGCATGTTTTGTGTGACTTTGCCATGTTTTGCTTGAACTTTCATACACTCTTGAGCATATTTGGACTAACCTATTCACTCAGTGCACCCAGTTTCCAATTCCTGTTTTCTGTTGTTTTTGTATTTCAGTTTTTTCGCCATTAAAAGTGCTCCAAAAATTCCGGAAAATTATATAAAAAATCAGCGTCCCGGAAGCTTCCGGAATAACCAAGACATGGCAGGAGGGCCACCACCAGGGGCCCAGGAGGGTGCCCGGCGCGGGTCCACCCTAGGCCACGCCACCTGCCCTCCTGGCTGCCCTGTGCCCCCTGGCCCCCTCCTTTGGCCTATATTTAGCCCCCGCAGAGGAAATCCCTAATATCGAAGTACTTTTTCCAGAAGCAATTCCGATCTCTGCCGCCATCGCCGACAAGCTTCGGGGGACCAGAATTCCTGTGCCGGCACCCTGCCGGGACGGGGAAGTGCCCCCGGATTCATCTCCATCGACGTTGCTTCCTCCCTCCATGATGCGGGAGTAGTCCCTCCTCGGGGTTGAGGTTTCTACCAGTAGCTATGTGTTCTTCTCTCTCTCCCATGATGTGATCTTCGTTGTGATCATAGGCTATGTTAATCTAGGGTGATCCCATGATATTTCCCCTTCTTATATGTATTGGATTGATGTACTCACTTGATCTTATCTAGTATAATCCTCAAGACCATGGTGACAGCGGTCTATTGGACATGGATTAGAATAATATTTTCATGAGTGATTTCCTCTTTTGTGTGTTGATTTAAGATTGAGAGTCTCTTGGTGCTTGTCTTTGACTATCCTTGAGATATGTTGTGGTGATTGTGGTACTCTCTTTGGATGACCGCGGTGACATTGGGAAATCCATAGATTGAGAACTACAAACTTTGAGGTGTGCTTTTGTAGCCCTATATAATTCTCGTCCTCTCTTGACCACAAAGGAATGACCTCCGAGTGCGTCTCCATTGCATGATTTATGGGAAATATCATGTGATTAGACTATGTTAATGTTGTTGGGAGTTGCCACTAGTGAAAGTATGAAGCCTAGGCCTTGTTTCCACCATTGTTACACCGTTTGTGCTCACTTTTGTCACATGTTTGCTTGCTGCACTTTTTATCACAAATTTATATTACTTTGTTTTGCCACACTTATCACCCATATTTTACCATTTCTTCGCCGAACTAGTGCACATATACAACTCCTAGTTGTATTAGGTGTGTTGGGGACATGAGAGACTTCTTGTATCTTAATTGCAGGGTTGCTTGAGAGAGACCATCTTCAACCTCTACTTCCCTGAGTTCGATAAACCTTAGGTCATCCACTTGAGGGAAATTGCTGCTGTCCTACAAACCTCTGCGCTTGGAGGCACAACATAGTCTACAAGAATAGAAGCGTGCGTAGACATTAGCGAGGAAGGGGGAGGAGACAACACAGTCTGGCTTGCTGATTCGGGCGCTACTGACCACATCACAAGCGAGCTTGAAAAGCTTGCTGTGAGGGAGCAATATTATGGCCATGATCAAGTGCACACAACAAGCAATGGTGGAGGTATGATAATAAAACACATTGGCCAATCTTCTATTTTCCCCCTAAACGTGATCTTATTCTCAATGATGTTCTTCATGTTCCTCAAGCCAATAAAAATATTTGTTCTATATCTCGCTTGACGGCTGACAATAATGTATTCATTGAAACTCATCCTCACTATTTTCTTATTAAGGATCGGGTAACGAAGGAGCTCCTCCACCATGGTAGATGCGTTGGTGGCCTCTACCCCATCACATCCGGAGCACTCAGTTGTCGTCGTCAAGTTCATTCGGCCATCAAGCCCTCGTTGGGTAGGTGGCATGAGAGATTAGGTCATCCTTCTTTAGCTACAATTGAGAAAATAATCAGTCAAAGTGGTCTTCCTTTATCTAGTGGCAATAAAAGTGAGTCAGTTTGTGAGGCATGTCACTGTGCAAAGAGTCATCAATTACCTTATTCTAAGTCAGATAGTGTGTCTAGTGCTCCTTTGGAACTTATTTTCTCGGATGTATGGGGCCATGCCCGTGACTCTTTTGGGAAAAAGAAATTTTATGTCAGTTTCATTGATGACTATAGAAAATTTACTTGGATATATTTGCTTCGACACAAATCTGAAGTGTTTTTTGTCTTTCAAGAATTTCATAAGCTTGTTGAACGACACTTTGACAAGAAAATTCTCACAGTTCAAAGTGATTGGGGAGGAGAATATGAAAAACTCAACTCCTACTTTTGCTCCATAGGCATTACACATCATGTCTCATGCCCTCATGCCCACCAACAAAACGGCTCTGCCGAGCGAAGGCACCAGCACATTGTTGAAGTCGGCCTATCTCTTCTTGCCCATGCATCTATGCCTCTCAAATATTGGGATGAAGCCTTTATCACCGCCACATATCTCATAGACCGCCTCCCTACCAAAGTCCTCAACTATGCCACACCCCTTGAAAAATTGTTTCATCAAAAACCTATCACCCATATTTTACCATCTCTTCGCCGAACTAGTACACCTATACAACTCCTAGTTGTATTAGGTGTGTTGGAGACACGAGAGACTTCTTGTATCTTAATTTCAGGGTTGCTTGAGAGAGACCATCTTCAACCTCTACTTCCCTGAGTTCCATATGTTGGGAATCGGAGTAGAAAATAAAAAAAATTGGCACTACGAAAACCAAACCAAGAACGGATCTAGGAAGATACAGACAAGGAGATCGATCTTAGTACCTTTGCAACCATTCAACGAATGCACTCTCGCAACGGAAGATGTTGATGGAGATTTGGAGAAGCGTGAAGATGAACAATCCCACGATCCGATCTAATCACCGTGATGTCCCTCGAACAAAGATCGAACGCACGATCTCTCTACGGTTGATCCACACGTACAGTGTAGATGATCCGGGAGGGCTCCGCCGTCCAGAGCTCGGCGCCACCGGAGTAGAGAGGAGGGAGGAGGATCCCTTCGGGGTTATGGTGGAGATTGGATCTAATGAGAGGGAGAGAGGGGGGGGGCAGCCCTTCGGGAGAGAACAATTTGAATTGTGTGTTGAAGGGGTGCCCCCACCTCCTCTATTTATAAGGGGATGGGGAGGGGAGCCACCTTGGAGGAGGGGCAGCCCTAGGGGCTGCGCCCTAGGGTTTCCCCTCCCCTAGGGCTGCGCCAAGGAGGGGGGGAAGCTTCCTGGAAGCTCCCCCAAGGCGCCTCCCCCTTTGGGCTCCCTTGGCCCAAGTGCTCCCTCCCCACTTGGGCCTTCCAAGTGAGAGGGAGCCCACTTATATTAAATTCATTAATTTAATTCCAAAACCTTTTCGAAATACATAATAAACGAATATTAAATATATCTAGACCAACTCGGAACTTTTCCGGCCCTCTGGTTTTACCCGGTTTTCTTAAAACTCTTCCCGGTACCTTACCGGGTCTCCGAAACGGTTTCGGTTTTCTCATCGATCATAACCCGATCACTCTGAGACTTTCGCGGTGTGATAAATACATGCTCCTATCACTCTAGTACTCTACAGATCATCTACCTTTAAGTGTGTGACCCCATAGGTTCGGTAGGATACAGACATGAACCGGAAACTTATTTTCCCGTGGAACAATAACCGATAGCGGAGCCATGGACACCCATAACGGTTCCCGTACCTACATGAATATAAATTCGAGTGAACCACAAGCTTAACATGCCAGTCCTATTTGCTTCACGATACTATACAAAACCTGAGGTGATATCTATTAGGTATCCGCATGATTAACCATTAACCATTATACCAAGTCATCCTCCTTCTTGTTTTGTTCCATTTTTCTCGTTTAGTATTGCGATATCCCTTGTGATCAATTCACAGTGTCTGGCCAGACGATGTTGGATGCCGTAATACCGAGAGGGCCCAAAGAAGTATCTCTCCATCGTTAGAGGAGCAAATTCCCAACTCAAATCGTTAAGTCCCTTGACACACTTTCAGGTGTGAGGGATCAAAGCCGTTATTGCCACGCCTGTTACGAGTGGTGTTGGGACAGTGTCAAAACCCACCCTCCGGTATGAAGTTACGAAACATTCTTATGGTCATGAAGGACACATGCATATTAACTTTAGATGATTTTACTTATAACATGGAAACGATGTGATCTCAAAGTAAATCATACAGTTGGGTCGGTTCAGCACCCTTGTTCTGGTAACAATGCGCTGCCATGTGTTACCGGCATTTCCAATGCCCTATGAACAGGAAAACATGTCATCCATAACACACGGGTTAGTCCTAGAGGCAGACTAAGAACACTTGGTGTTTATACTCCACACCTGCATATGGGTTTTCCTCCGGAGGCAGTTAACATGCTACTTGGTAAACCTCCGCATAAGCCATTGCAGTTATAGCACAGACATATAAACATTAATAATGAACCTAGAATTATAATAATACAATGTATTATTGCCTCTAGGGCATAGTTCCAACAGTCTCCCACTTGCACTAGAGACAATAATCTAGTTACATGATTTGTCTAACACCAATGGCACTACGGTGTTCTTCATGCTTTGTGAGTGGTAGAGGCTTCGTCAACGGGTCTGACACATTCAGAGTCGTATCAATCTTGCATATCTTTAAGTACCCGTCTTTGATGAAGTGATGAATAAGATGGTACTTGCGGTCGACATGTTTGGATTTCTGATGAGCCCTTGGCTCCTTTGCTTGAGCCACTACGCCAGTGTTATCACAGTATAACTCCAGTGGGTCTCTTGCACTCGGGACGACATCAAGCTCGACGATGAAGTTCCTAATCCAAATGCCCTCCTTAGCCGCTTCTGAAGCTGCAATGTATTCCGCCTCCGTTGTAGAATCCGCGACGGTATTCTGCTTGAAACTTTTCCAGCTTACTGCTCCACCATTTAATGTAAATACATAACCTGACTGAGATTTGAAATCATCATGATCAGTCATGAAGCTAGCGTCCGTGTAACCTTTTGCAAGGAGCTCTTCATCACCTCCGTACACGAGAAACAAATCTTTTGTTCTCTTTAGGTACTGGAATATATTCTTGACAGCAGCCCAATGAACCAATCCAGGGTTGCTTTGGTATCTGCTACAAGCACTAAGTGCAAATGAAACATCTGGTCTGGTGCACACCATGGCATACATGATCAATCCAATGGCTGAAGCATATGGATTCTTGCTCATCTCTTCTCGTTCTGCATCCGTCTGAGGCGACTGACTTTGACGAAGTACTGTGCCATGTGACATTGGGAGATTGCCTTTCTTTGCATTCTCCATTCTGAACCTTTTCAGAATCTTGTCAAGGTACGTGCTTTGGCTAAGCGCTATTAGGCGTTTTGATCTATCTCGATAGATTTGGATGCCCGATACATATGGCGCTTCACCCATGTCCTTCATTGAAAAACTATTTTTAAGTGACTCTTCCACTTCATTAAGAAAGTTTTTATCATTTCCAATTAACAATATTTCGTCGACATACAGAACTAGAAAAACTCTTGCGCTCCCACTTACTTTCTTGTATACACAAGATTCTTCTTCGTTCTTGATGAATCCGAAACCTTTTACGACTTCATCAAAACATGTACTCCAACTCCGTGATGCCTGCTTCAAACCATAGATGGCTCTTTGAAGTTTGCATACCTTACCAGCATCTTCTAGACTCACAAAACCTTCAGGTTGTATCATGTATACATCCTCCTCAAGATGTCCATTGAGGAAAGCTGTTTTGACGTCCATCTGCCATATCTCATAGTCGAAATATGCAGCGACTGCTAGTAAAATTTGAATAGACTTAAGCATCACTACGGGCGAGAAGGTCTTGTCGTAGTCAACCCCTTGGACTTGTCGAAAACCTTTTGCGACAAGTCGAGCTTTGTAGACGGTCAAGTTTCCGTTTCTGTCTGTCTTTCGTTTAAAAATCCATTTGCATTCAATTGGTTTGACACCTTCAGGAGGGTCTACCAATCTCCAAACCTGGTTTTGGTGCATAGACTCTATTTCGGATTCCATGGCCTTTTGCCATTCGGTGGAGGTAGGACTCACCATTGCTTCAGTATAGTTCGCAGGCTCATCGCCTTCCATTATGAATACTTCATTATGAAACCACTCTGGTTCAAGATGAAGTCTCGACGACCTACGAGGGGCAGTACTTGGCTTGATCGGGGTCACTGTATCTGGTATAGTGACTTGTGGCTCAGTCACGGGAACTGACTCCTGAACAATTTCCGGTTATTTTCCCTGAGGGGCCGAAGATTCATTAATCTAATCAAGTTGTACTGTCCTCCCACTCACTTCTTTCGCGAGGAACTCTTTCTCGAGAAATACTCCGTGTCTCGCGACAAACACTTTGCCCTCTGCACGGTGGTAGAAGGAATATCCAGCTGTCTCTCTTGGATATCCAATAAAGTAGCATTTGTCTGCTTTGCGACCAAGCTTGTTTGGTTGTAAGCATTTCACATACGCGTCACATGTTGGATATGTGCCCTAGAGGCAAATTAATAAAGATATTTGTCACATATCTATTTGTTCATAATACGTTGTATACTATGCTAGAATTGTATTAAGCGGAAACATTAATACACGTGTGGTATATAACAACCTGGTCCCTAGTTAACTCAAGCATACTAGCTCATTGGGCAATCGATGATCAAGGTTTCCTGATCATGAGATGTGAACTGTCTATTGACAATGAGGTCATATCATTAGGAGAATGATGTGATGGACACACACCCACCTATAGCATTGCAGTGTGATCAAGTCACATAGTTCAGCATTGCGATGACTTAATAACATAGTGACTCAATCCTTAGACCGTGATGATCATACATAATTGCTATCTAATAGGATGCTTTGAGTACATCAACCGTTACACTGAAACATGGTAACCATAAAGGTGTGTCTTGGATAATCCGAAGTAGATATGTTGAGGAGTATGAAATAGATCAGAACGGGATTTGTCCATCCGAGTGACGGATAGGTACTCTGGGCCCACTCGGTGATATTGCATCAACAGCTAGGTAGTGACTAGGTCACATGAGATGTAATATGCACAGACGAGTAAACATGTTTGTCAGAGACGAGGGAGAACTAGGTATTGGATACCGACGATCATACCTCGGACAAACATAGTACCGCAACACAAAGGGATCAAGTCATATTGTTAACGGTTCAATGGCGAAGAAGTTTATTCGATGGAAGCGCAGGGGCACATCAAGGATTGTAACCAGATCCCACATGATGGTCATTGGTCAGAGAGTGTCTCGATCATGTCTACTGTTTCCCGAACCGTAGGGTGTCACACTTAAGGGCAACCGGATATTTTGAAAGGTTCAAAATAAAGTTTATTGATGTTTAAATATGTTTTATTATTTAATTGACAGAATTAAATATTAAAAAGGATTTAAATATTAATTAAAAAGGTGGAAAAGGCATATGGGCCTAAAGAGGCCCGTGAGGGGAGAAGGGGGTTTCCCCCTTGGCCCATGGCGCCAAGGGAGGGGCCTTGGCCCCCTCCCTAGCCACACCCTCCCCCCCTTTGGGAGTTTAGTCCCACATGGGGGAGGGGAGGAGGTTCCCCCCCTCCTTGGCCTATATAAGGAGGGGTAGGGTGCCCTTTTTCATCCGTCCCATTGAGTTCTTTCTCTCTCTCTTTCTCCGACCTAGAGCGGACTCCCCTTGTTTGGAGTTTGCACCTAGTTGGGGGTTTCACCATCATCCGAACGCCGTCGCGCTGCCGAAATCAGGATCCGGATCAGTCTTCTTTCCGGTGCTCTTCTGGTTCGGAGCCCGGAGGGACATCGGTTGCACCGTACGTGTGTAATCCCGCGAGGCACTACACGTGTGGTGCTACTTCATCGCCGGAGGTTCTTCAACACGACAGGGAGGTCGTAGGATCAAAGTCTACGCCAACCACGTTCGAGGAACGTTTCCCTCTTTCGGTCTTCAAAGGTATGAACAACGATTCCTTCCGTTACATACATCAGCATAACATAGATCTTGGGTTTGGGAATCGTAGTTGGAAAAATTATTGTTTTCTCCCCAAAAGTGGTATCAGAGCAAGGCTAAGAGTAGATGTATTGTACGGGTAGAACACATCTAGGATGTGGGCATCAATTCTCTAATTGTTACCCTCCCACATGTACTCGTTTAGCGTTGCAACAATGTCCTGATGAAGCGGCCCCGACCGACCTTACGCGTTTACGCGAGACTGGTTCCACGCTTGACATATGGCTTGTACCATATAAGTGGTTGGGGGTGTCTGTCTCTCTAACATTAGCGACGCGAAGACGTTTGCAACGGAGGGCCCCGACAGGGGTGTAATAGAGACGATGCAGGATTGGTGTTGTGGCTTGTTTTCACAGGATAGAAAACGGTTCTCTCTCAAAACCCCTTAGCATCCACGTAAAACTTGCAAAAGATAAAGTAGAAGGCGTTTTAACTTTAATTTGCATGTAAGGGGGGATCATAGCATGTATGATTTACAGTTTTACTTCCTGTCTTGCTAATATGCTAGATATGCGACGGTAGCATGATAGGATAATCTCTCACTATAAAAACCAACCAAGTGTCTTTACCCTAGTGAGCACCACCTAGAAAGATCTCCATTATGGAGGCATCGCATGTCACACGGGTGTCAAACATATTTGCGTTCAAATGAGGTGGGTGTAGCAAGCCTAGCATGTCCAGAAACATGGCCTTGTATGACAAAGCAAGAAATCACTTAGGGTATGGTGGTGAGCCTGGCATGTGTAGACATGGCCTCAGGACACAATGACCGAAAGGTTAAGCATGAGTCACATAACGGATGTGATTGGCATGATGGCCTACCTTAAACACATACTGATGGTCGTGTCACACGGGGGAGGTATGGTGTTCTAGGATTGTGTAATCACTTAGTAAAACTTTGAGGGATGTTTAACTGAGTGGGAGTTCTAGAATTGTTTTAAAAATTGAACTCCAACTATGAACAAAGTCTAAATATGTATTTTGAAAATAACCATTGTAGATGTCGGCACTTTCGCACCCCACATTCAACTTAGGGTCATTCCTAGAGAAAGATAAACTGAAAACCGATGGGTCAAACTTCACGTCCTGGTTCCGCACTCTGAGGATTCTCCGCATTCCCCTCAAAATGTCCTATGTACTTGAGACTGCATTAGGTGATGCACCAACAACTACCGCTACTCTGGTTGAGAAGAATGTCTACCTCATTAAGTCGGATGATTCCTCCCTTGTCCAAAAGGGTATGCTCTATGCCATGGAGGCTGAACTGCAGAAACGGTTTGAGAGCCTCAGTTCTTATGAGATAATCACTGACCTCAAGACCACCTTTGCACCTCAAGCCATGGTCGAGAGAAATGAAGTTTCTGAAGCTTTATTTTCGGCAAAGATGGAAGAGCACAGCAGCATGACTGAGCACGTAATCAAAATGTCTGACTACGTCCAACGCCTAAATGACCTGGAATTTAAGATTCCGGATGAAATGGCAATTGATAGGGTGTTGCGTTCGCTGCCCCCTAGCTACGAGAGTTTTGTGTTGAAATACAACATGCAAGGAATGGTTAAGAACCTTTCTGAGTTGTTCACCATACTCAAGATTGCTGAAATGGAAATCAAGAAGGAGCATAGCTGCACCAAGTACTTAGAAGATAAGAAGGCCGACAAGGTTGCTGGAAGAGACATGGATATATTTGATATACATGTTATTGATGTTTTCCTAACAAGTGCTTGGAGCAACGTCTGGATATTTGATACCGGATCAGTTGCTCACATCTGTAACTCCCAGGAGGGGCTACAGAATAAACGACTCTTGCGGAAGACTGAAGTGACGATGCACGTTGGAAACGGTTCCAAGGTTGATGTAATGTCCATTGGCACGCTTCGTCTCAGTCTCCCTTCGGGATTGATTCTTGTTTTGAATAACTGTTATTATGTACCCGCGTTGAGTATGAACATTGTGAGTGGGTCTTGCTTAATGCAAGACCATTATTCTTTTAAATCTGAGACAACTGGCTGTTCGATTTATAAGAATAATGTCTTCTATGTTCATGCAGCGGTGCGTAATGGTTTATTCTTAATGGATCTCGAATATCATGACTCCCACATCAATAACATAGAGGCCAAAAGATTAAAGCCTAGTAACGAAGAACACATGACGATGTGGCATTATCGTCTTGGTCATATTGGCATAAAACGCATGAAGAAGCTCCATTCTGATGGACTTCTGGAGTCATTAGATTTTGGATCTCTTGACACGTGCGAGCCATGCCTTATGGGAAAAATGACAAGGACTCCATTCAATGGAATAATGGAACGTGCGGCAGAATTATTGGGAATCATACATACTGATGTTTGTGGACCAATGAATATCACCACACGCAATGGATTTCGTTACTTCGTGTTCGTGATCTTCACGGATGACTTGAGTAGATACGGGTATATCTACTTAATGAAACATAAGTCTGAAACCTTTGAAAAGTTCAAGGAATTTCAGAGTGAGGTCGAGAATCAACTCGGGAAGAAAATCAAGCACCTTCGATCCGATCGAGGTGGCGAGTATTGAAGTCACGAGTTTGGCACTCATCTGAAGACTTGTGGCATTGTACCACAACTTACGCCAGCTGGAACACCTCAGCGAAACGGTGTGTCCGAGCGACATAATCGTACACTATTGGATAGTGTGCGGTCAATGATGTCTCATACCGACTTACCTACATCATTCTGGGGGTATGCATTAGAAACCGCCGCTTACGTTCTTAATAGGGTACCGTCCAAATCTGTGAAGACAACACCGTTTGAAGAATGGTTTGGCAAGAAACCAATGTTGTCTTACGTGAAAATTTGGGGTTGTGAGGCTTAGAGCATCTCCAGTCGCGCCCCCAAGCGCCCCCAAGCGCCCCCGGGACCACTTTTTACGTCCAAACCGGCGAAATTTCTTCCACTCGCGCCCCCAAGAGGCCCCCAAGAGCCGAAATAGCGCCGGCGAACCCAAGAGACCCCCAGGTTTCTGGGGGCCTCTTGGGGGCGTCGGATGAAACTATAGCCTATCATGTGCTGACATGTGTCGTTTTTCCTCCAAAATAGCGCCGACACTTGTGCCCCTGGAGCAAATATGCGCCGGCTTGGAGGCCGCGACTGGGGAACCGGCCGCCCCAAGACGGTTTCGCCGCCCGAACGGCCCCCAAGCGACGCTAAAATAGCGCCGAAACGCGGCTTGGGGGTCCAAATGGCTGGAGATGCTCTTACGTTAGGAAACTTCAGCCTGACAAACTTGAATCTAAGGCGGAGAAATGCATCTTTGTGGGATATCCAAAGGAAACTGTTGGATACACCTTCTACAACCAGACTGAGAGCAAAACGTTTGTTGCCAAGACTGGGCGCTTTCTTTGAGAAAGAGTTTCTCTCGAAAGAATTGAGTGGGAGGAAAATAGACCTCAACGAGATGATTGACCAATCACTCCAAGTGGAAGACATGGCAATGGAAGTTGTTCCGGAACCACCTTCCGTAGTGGGAGCTGAAGAGAACGGTCATCATGATATTCATAACGATTGTGACATACATGATGATCTTGATCAAGATGAAGAGGATCCTATTGTACCCCGCAGGTCATGAAGAGTCCAAAATAAAGTTGAGTTTTACGGACAACTTGTCAATGCAGTCATGTTAAATGAACCTGACGAACCTGCGAACTACAAAGAAGCAATGGAGGGACCCGAGTCCGAGGAATGGCTGGAAGCCATGAAATCCGAGATAGACTCCATGTATGCCAACAAAGTATGGACTTTGGTGGATATTCCCGAGGACCGAAAGGCCGTCGAGAATAAGTGGATATTCAAGAAAAAGACTGACGCAGACGAAAACGTATCTGTCTATAAAGCTCGACTTGTCGCAAAAGGTTTCCGACAAGTTCAAGGAGTTGACTACGAAGAGACTTTCTCTCCCGTAGCGATGCTGAAATCTATCCGGATATTACTAGCAATTGCTACCTATCATGATTATGAAATATGGGAGATGGATGTGAAAACCGCGTTCCTTAATGGTAACATTGAGGAAGAGTTGTACATGGTACAACCGGAAGGTTTTATTGATCCTAAGGACGTTGGTAAGGTATGAAAACTTCAACGGTCCATTTATGGGTTGAAGCAAGCATCTCGGAGCTGGAATCTTCGATTTGATGAGGTGATCAAAGCATTTGGATTTGTCCAAAATGTCAAAGAATTCTGTGTTTATAAGAAAGTGAGTGGGAGCTCTGTAGCATTCCTAGTACTATATGTGGATGACATATTGTTGATGGGGAATGATGTAAAATTTCTGGAGAGCGTGAAGGAATACTTAAATGGAAAGTTTTCCATGAAGGACCTAGGTGAAGCTGCATATATATTAGGCATTAAAATCTATAGAGATAGATCAAGACGCCTATTAGCACTGAGTCAGAGAACTTACCTTGAGAAGATATTGAAAAGGTTCAATATGGATAATGCCAAGAGAGGACTCTTGCCCGTTATGAAAGGAAGTAAATTGAGTGTGACTCAATGCCCAGCAACAGCAAAAGAAAGGGAGGAAATGTCCTCAAAGCCCTATGCTTCAGCCATAGGTTCTATCATGTATGCTATGCTGTGTAATCGACCAGATGTGGCCCTAGCGGTTAGTCTGACTAATCGTTACCAAAGTAATCCTGGAATGGATCATTGGATTGCAGTAAAGAATGTCCTTAAGTACTTACGAAGAACTAAGGACCTGGTTCTCGTCTATGGGGCATGTGAAGAAGAGCTTGCCGTAATAGGTTACGTCGATGCTAGTCTTGGTACTGATCCCGATGACTCGAAACCTCAGACGGGATACGTATTCATGTTGAATGGTGGTGCGATTAGCTGGAGGAGAGGCAAGCAGTCAGTCGTCGCCCAATCTACGATGGAGTCGGAGTATGTTGCCGCTTGCGAAGCGTCAAATGAAGCGCATTGGCTGAAGAAGTTCGTCATCGAGCTTGGCGTATTCCCTAGTTGCACTGACCCCGTTAGCATTTATTGCGACAATACGGGTGCCATTGCTAACGCAAGGGAGCCGAGGACTCACTCTACATCCAAGCATATTCTCCGACGTTTCCATGTGACGCGAGACTACGTCAAGTATGGTCATGCAAGGATTTGCAAAATACATACGGATCTGAACCCGTCAGACCCAATGACTAAACCTCTTCCACAGGGCAAGTTTGAGAAACACCGAGAGACTATTGGTGTTAGATACATACCTGATGTAAACTAGTGTAATTTGTACTCTAGTGCAAGTGGGAGACTGTTGGATATGTGCCCTAGAGGCAAATTAATAAAGATATTTGTCACATATCTATTTGTTCATAATACGTTGTATACTATGCTAGAACTGTATTAAGCGGAAACATTAATAAACGTGTGGTATATAACAACCTGATCCCTATTTAACTCAGGCATACTAGCTCATTGGGCAATCGATGATCAAGGTTTCCTGATCATGAGATGTGAACTATCTATTGACAATGAGGTCATATCATTAGGAGAATGATGTGATGGACACCCACCCACCTATAGCATTGCAGTGTGATCAAGTCACATAGTTTAGCATTGCGACGACTTAATAACATAGTGACTCAATCCTTAGACCGTGATGATCATACATAATTGCTATCTATTAGGATGCTTTGAGTACATCAACCGTTACACTGAAACATGGTAACCATAAAGGTGTGTCTTGGGTAATCGAAGTAGATATGTTGAGGAGTATGAAATAGATCATAACGAAATTTGTCCATCCGAGTGACGGATAGGTACTCTGGGCCCACTCGGTGATATTGCATCAACAACTAGCTAGTGACTAGGTCACATGAGATGTAATATACACAGATGAGTAAACATGTTTGTCAGAGACGAGGGAGAGCTAGGTATTGGATACCGACGATCATACCTCGGACAAACATAGTACCGCAGCACAAAGGGATCAAGTCATATTGTTAATGGTTCAACGACGAAGAAGTTTATTCGATGGAAGCGCAGGGGCACATCAAGGATTGTAACCAGATCCCACATGATGGTCATTGGTCAGAGAGTGTCTCGATCATGTCTACTGTTTCCCGAACCGTAGGGCGTCACACTTAAGGGCAATCGATGCATTAAGGACAGATTCGGGATCATCGGTGAAATAAGAGAGAACACCAGAATTGTTTCGGGAGGTGCCGGAAGCTTGACGTACCCCACGACTCCTACGAATAAGCCTACCTGGTGTCCCTGAAGACAGAAGGCCCATGAAGATACAACCTCGGCCCGCTAATTGGCACCGACGTAGGAGTCTGCAACTCACAAGGAAGGTGCGAAAACCTGCCGTACGGAGCAAGCTAGGGTTAGGAAAGCTTACCTGTAAACGTAGATGAACTCCCCGAGACCTAGCCCAGTATATAAGGGCTAGGAGGGTCGACGCCAAAGGGCAACCAATATCATCTGTAACCCTAGCCTTGAGCGCTCCAGCCTTGGCATCCACTGTAATCGCATCTCCCCCATCAATAATATCGAGCAGGAGCGTGCATTCCTGTTTGCTGACGAGCTATCGTCCAACCTGTGCCTCTCATGACTAACCCAGGGTCCCTGACCATGGGATTTGCCGGGGTTGATCCCCGTCAATTGGCGCCGTCTGTGGGAACTACACAGGTTGGGATCACGATCTCGGCGGTCCCGTCTTCAGCAAGCTACAACTCAAGGTCAAGGACCAGATCTAGCCCACTCGAAGGATTCAAGATCACGGAGAACATCTCTGCCGCCCCATCAAGACCGCTCGGGCTACAGCTGTGCCAGGACCGATACTACGGTAACGACCAAGTGCAGTGTCAGCGCCGAAGGAATCGACGACCCAGAAGAATGGCGAGAGGCCTCTACGAAGGAATTCCGCTCGATGAACCGCGACGCGCAGCGGAGGACTCGCAAATCTTTCAACAACCTACCGCCGCCCGGGCACCCGCCGCACATCAAGACGATGACTACGAGATCGAAACCAGCGATCAGCAGAACCATCGCCAAGGAAGAAGGAATCGACGACCCAAAAGGCGCGCATGGGAGATCTACGGCGAGGCTCCAATGAACGAGCCACGTCACGCAGCCGCGCAACTGACGACCGCTCGACGACACGCCGTCGCACGAACACCTGCCGCCAGCCAGGACAGCGACTCAGAGACACCGGTGGGCGAGTATTATGACCCAGATCGAAGGCCAGATGAATTCGCCAACCTCATCAAGAACCAAGACATGATTCGAGGAATCGAAACCGACCCTCGCTTCCACGAACACCCGGAGGATCACGAGAAAATCTTTAGAATCTCAAGAAGGAAGAGGCACGCCGGATCTAGCAAACTCACGGCTAGAGAGCAGCTAGAAGGACCCTGCACGATCCACAGCTTCGAGGATGACTGGGGACGCGTCAGGTCAGGCCACACTTTGAGAGACTGCCGCCTGTTCAACGAGCTAGCCGACGACCTCAAGAAGGAGAAGCAGAAAGAAGACAGGCGCAACCGGCGACCCGAACAATCGCCGCCCTCAAGCCCGGAAGGACGTCACAGCCCGCTGCAAGAACAAGTGCTCATGATCCAAGAGGGAAGGGTGGCGCAAGCACAACGCGACGCCCACACCCTACAAGCTAGAGCAGCCGAGAGCATAAACATAGTCGAAGTCTACCAGCTACATGATACGGAGACCAGCATCACGTTCTCACAGGACGACCATCCACCCGCAGTCCCAAGACCGGGGCACGCGCCCCTGGTGCTCGATGCACAAATCGGAGGGTACGACATGGATACGGTCTTCATGGACGGAGGCAGCAGCATGAATATCATCTTCGCCAGCGCCCTGCAAAAGATGTTGATCCCACGATCGGTATGGAGAAAATCGAGCACCGAGTTACACGGGGTAGTCCCGGGAGAAGCAGCCACATCCCTCGGAGTCATCGAACTCGAAGTTGTCTTCGGCAACCGACGCAACTTCGCAAAGCACGTCCTCGAGTTCGAGGTACTCGACTGGCAATCGCAGTACCACGCCATATTGGGACGGCCAGCATTCACGCAGTTCATGGCGGTCCCACACTATGCCTACCTCAAGCTCAAGATGCCAGGATCAGCAGGAGTCCTCACGATCAACGGAAGCTTCATCAAATCAGATCAATGTGACCGTGACTTTCACAAAATCTCTGACACATTCGGAGCCGAGCAAGAACTCAGAGAAATAGCCATGGTGACGGACAAGAGTACCTTCCCATTGGTGAGCCGAAGCGAATCTAAGGAGTACGGACGCGACTTCAGCATCGACAGTGACACAGTCACTCACCAAGTGCACCCGACGGACCCGGACAAAACAGTCCGCGTGTACGCTCACCTACCAGAGGAGCAGGAGACGACCCTCGTCGCTTTCCTTCGAGATGAGTGGGAAATATTCGCCTGGTGCCCAGCCGACATGCCTGGAGTACCACGCGAATTCGCGGAGCACGCCCTACGCATCAAGCAAAAAACGAAGCCGGTGAAGCAAGCACTGAGACGATTCTCGGAGCCCAAGCGCAGAGCAATCGGAGAGGAAGTCAACCGGTTACTCGACGCCCAGTTCATCCGAGAAACGAAGAAAGCCACCTGGATAGCCAACCCAGTGTTGGTGCCCAAGAAAGACACGACCGTGTTGCGCATGTGTGTCGACTACGGACCAGTCAACAAGCATTGCCCGAAGGACCACTTCCCCCTGCCTAGAATCGATCAGATAATCGACTCGAACGTGGCAGCACGTAACAGTGTAGCAAGCACAGCGCTCGTTGTCGAACGCGCAGAAGAAGGCAAGGTCCAGAGCATCCAGAGACCAATTTACTACCTCAGCATGCTCCTGACCAAATCCCAGCAGTGGTACCCGCATTATCAGAAGCTATTACTAGCCATCATCATGACCTCAAGAAAAGTGTCCCACTACTTCGACGAGCACCCTATCACAATCGTGAGCAGTGCACCACTCGCTGACATACTCAATAACCCTGGAGCGACTGGACGAGTCGCCGAGTGGAACATTGAGCTCAGCCCACGGGACCTGCAGTTCAAGCACCCAACAACCATCAAAGCCCAAGTACTCCCAGATTTTCTGGTCGAGTGGACGGAGGTTCAGACACCAGCCCCCCTAGACCTATCAAGTTCATGGTCAATGTTCTTCGATGGGTCCAAGAGACAACAAGGAGCCAGGGCAGGAGTTGTGCTCATCTCCCCTAAAGGAACAAAGCTAAAATATGTCCTCCAGATCAACTTCAGTCACGCCTCCAACAACGAAGCGGAATACGAGGCACTCCTCCACGGCATGCGCATGGCCAAAACATGCGGAGCCACTCGCCTTATAATCTATGGGGACTCCAATCTCGTCGTCTAGCAGACGATGAGAAACTGCGACGCAATAGCCGACAACATGGCGGCCTATTAGAAGCTCTACCACGCACTCGAAGGAAGTTTCGACGGGTGCGAGCTCCACTACATCACCAAAGCCAACAACACAGAAGCTGACGAACTCGCGAACATCGGTTCGACCCGAGGACCAATACCACCCGGCGTTTTTCTCGAAAGCATCAGCCGGAGATCCATCAAGTCACAGGCAGCAGCACCTGAAGCAGTCGTGGACGGCGAGGACGCAACAGACCTGGCACAGGTGGCAGCAGCAACCCCATCGGAAGGCACAAGCACCAGCACACCCGACAGCACAACTCCGACAGATCTCGAAGGACCTGCTGGGCAAAACAGTTCCTCCGATTCCTAATCGAAGGTACGCTATCGCAAGATGTGGCCGAAGCACGACGCATCAACCGACGATCCAAGGCGTTCACGGTGATCAACAAACAACTATACAAGCGCATCATCACCCAGATACTCCAAAGGTGCATCGACGAAGAGGAAGGCAAAGCCCTACTGCTCGAAATCCACGAAGGCACCTGCGGGCACCATGCGAGCAGTCGAGTACTCGTGTCCAAAGCATTCCGAGTCGGGTTCTATTGGCCCACAACCATGAAAAATGCAGAGGAAATCGTGCGACGTTGTGTCGCCTGCCAGAAATTCGCCAACAGGCCACACGCTCCCGCCTCAGAGCTCAAGACCATACCACTATCCTGACCGTTCGCCACCTAGGGACTCGACATGGTGGGCCCACTCAAGAAATCATCAAAGGGCGGAAGGACACACTTGCTCGTCGCAGTCGACAAGTTCACTAAATGGATCGAAGCAGTACCCATCACCAGCTCCACAGCCCTCACAGCTGTCAACTTCATCAAATCGATCATCTTCAGGTTCGGCGTGCCATACAACATCATCACGGACAACGGCACGAACTTCACAGCCGCAGAATTCCAGAACTTTTGCGAAGAACTAGGCATCAAAATAAACTATGCATCAGTCGCGCACCCGCAGTCCAACGGCCAAGTGGAAAAAGCAAACGGCCTTGTATGTGGGGGAATCAAGAAGCGGCTCCTCGCACCACTCGAGCAAGCCGCCGGAAACTGGGTAGAAGAACTCCCTGCGGTACTATGGAGCCTACGAACTACACCAAACACCGCGACCCAGTACACACCCTTCTTCATGGTGTACGGGTCAGAGGCAGTCCTACCACATGACCTCAAGTTCGGAGCACCTCGGGTCACCGGATACGAAGAAGCAGCAGAAGAAGAAGAAGCAGAAGAAGCACTACAAGATGACAAAGATACGGCTGACGAAGCAAGAGATACAGCCCTGGAAAAATCAGAGGGGTACCAGGACAAGCTACGCACCTACCAAAGCAGTCGCTTGCGCACTAGAACCTTCAACAAAGGTGACCTAGTCCTACGGCTGATACAAGAGAAGGTCCATAAACTTGCCCCCCAATGGGAAGGACCATTCATAGTCTCAGAAGTCATTGGAGGTGGCGCCTACAGGCTAAAGAACCCGAAGACAGACGAGGACGTGGGAAAACCATGGAACATAGCAAACTTGCGACTTTTCTATCCATAGTCCCCATCGGTCAGACATGACTGGAAACTCATGTAGCCGCTCGACCGCAATAAAATAAATGTTGCCCAAATACTGCCATCTCAAAGCACTCGGGGGCTTAAGCATAAAATCCCCCCGAGAGACGCTATCGCCTACGCGATCTTTAACAAAAGCACTCGGGGGCTTAAGAATAAAATCCCCCCGAGAGACGCTATCGCCCACGCGATCTTAACCAAAGCACTCGGGGGCTTAAGAATAAAATCCCCCCAAGAGACGCTATCGCCTACGCGATCCTAACCAAAGCACTCGGGGGCTTAAGAATAAAATCCCCCCGAGAGACGCTATCGCCTACGCGATCCTAACCAAAGCACTCGGGGGCTTAAGAATAAAATCCCCCCGAGAGACGCTATTGCCCACGCGATCTTAATCAAAGCACTCGGGGAATCGAGCACAAAAACAGCCCCCGAGAGGCGCTATCGCCCACGCAATCTTAATCAAAGCACTCGGGGGCTCGAGCACAAAAACTCCCCCCCGAGAGACACTATCGCCTATGCGATCTTAACCAAAGCACTCGGGGGCTTAAGCATAAAATCCCCCCGAGAGACACTATCACCACTCAAGCGATCTTAACCAAAGCACTCGGGGGCCTAAGCATAAAATCCCCCCGAGAGACGCTATCGCCACTCAAGCGATCTTAACCAAAAACACTCGGGGGCTTAAGTGTAAAATCCCCCCGAGAGACGCTATCGTAAGCACTCGGGGGCTCGAGCACCACCTCCCTCCGAGAACCGCTCGCGCAGTCCGAAGCTTAAAAATGACCAAAAAAAATACCCGGCCAGCCCCACCTGCTGAGAGCAAGGCTCGAAAGACATGGCCACAATCAGATTGAACACCAAGTACTCTGAAGAAATTTTGGAGGGAGCACAGGACACGGACTAGTTTAGTATTCATCCGATCGCCAATGATCACCTAAAGACTCGGGGGCTACTCCCATCGGGAGCGCTGTCGCGCACCCGATAAAAGACAGAAATTAACGGAAGAACGACAGGGGAAACAAACCTCATCCTACGCTCGACCCTCCGACTCAAGTGTAGCCTCGGGGGCTACTCCCATCGGGAGCGCTGTCGCACACCCGATAGAACCCACAGTGCAAAGTTTGGAGGGACTCGAACACAGCTCTCGGTCGCAAAGAACTCGAAGACAGCTCCTGATCGCCAAGGACTCGAACACAGTTCTCGTTTGCATAAGGCCCAAAGATAAATTACATTGCAAAGCTCAAGCATAGTTTACATCATAAGAGTCATTTTCAGTACAAAAAGGACTCAACTACATTTGGATAGAAGGCAGCTCCTGTTACAAGAGGGAATTACCCAAGGAATTAAGACTTCTACATGTGTGCCCATGAGGGGTAATCGACTCTGATACAAATGCATCACCACAGACAAAGGAAAAAAGGAAGCTACCAGAGGATGTCAATGACATAACAAAAGGTTAAACTCGACTTATTTGCGGAGCAGTTGAAAACGATGCTCCACTAGCTTCTTCTCCTGCTCCACTAGCTTCTTCTCTAGCTCCGCCTGAGTTGCCAGCGAAGATGAGGCCGCCTCCAGTTCTACAAGGTCGCTTGGCGCGCCCGCTTGATCGATGGCTTGACGTCGATGTCCTCTTTGGAGCTGATGGAGGCGGCACCATCACCTGAGGAGTCGCCAGAAGACGGAGCTGTAGAAGATGCAGGCGTAGGACTCCCCGACCTTGTGGAGCTGTCGCTGTTCGACTCCTGCCAGTGCGGATCCATGCTGTTGCCGCTCGGATCGAACGCGCGGACAGTGACAGTGCTTTCTCCGTTAAAGCGACAGCTGAGCATATCGCCATCTCGCAGATTCACCGCCGAGCAAACAAACTCCAACCAGAGCCAAGAAAAATCAAGCGGGAACTATCAACCTCCAAGTCAACATAAGAAGGAGATCGACAACTCCCTTGAAGATGCAGAAGCAAGCCATCTAAGCCACTTTCAGAGACAATGGCGGAAAAAGCAGAGGGAAGAAGAACGCGGTTGGCGCTCTGGCCACGAACGCGTAAAAAAAATCATAGCGCCAGAAACCCTCCTCCAAGGGAGAGGAGGAAGGCACTGGCGCCATACCATGGCGACCACCACGGCATGAGCGTGGTGCACGGCCACCACGGCCACGACGAACACGGCCACGACCAGCACCTCGCCTAGGAACCATGAGAGGAAGAAGAGAAGAAGGAAGAGGCAAAGCAGCAAGCTGGATAGAGGCGAAACACTGCGGAAGCAAAAGGCTTATTTATAGAACATCAATCTCCCAGCACAGAGAAGCCACGACGACAACAACAATTAATCCAAAAGACCAAACGTCGCAGACGTCTCAGATTCTAAGACCAAGATGCTTTCCCACGGGACGCACTGTGCGTGAGACGCGTCAATTCACGCGCGTTTCCAACGCGCGTATCGGAAACTCAACCGGCGCCTGCCGTACGCCACATCGGTCATCATTATGACCAGTCATGAAGAAGTGACGGCTCACCGGCGGAGCATCCCTGACAACCATCAAACAGAGGCATCGTTATCCTGAAAAGCGGCGAAGAATACAAACAGACATCAAGGCTCAGAGATTCCATCTTTCAGATCTTTTTCCCGATGAAGAAAAACATCTTACTCCCATCGGGAGAGTACATCATAAGAGTCCCGGGTGCTCCCTCACCCAAAGGTCAGCAATGTGCTCGAGTGACCACTCGCACTCACGAGAGTCTCGGGTGCTCCCTCAACCCGACACAAGACAAACATGCATTCGCCAAGATCATACGGCGCTAAGAGTCCCAGGTGCTCCCTCCCCTCAAAAGCCGAAACGGCATTCGAGTGACTACTCGCAAAGAATCCCTCGCCCGACCACTCGAAACAAGCTCCACGGGTGAATGAGTGAACAACTCGCTTGATGTTCTGTTCCAAGCGGGTGCAATGCTATAAGGCTCCGCGCCTCAAAAACACACATTCCTGGAACACGATACACTGTGCCCAGATGCCACGCAAGATTAGCGTGTAGGTAAGACCCCGCTGCGAAATTCGGCCGGGCTGGGACTTGCCGAAGAGAGATTTCACTCCCAACCTTTCCCATGCGCTGCGCATGATAGAAAAAGCCGGGCGGACGCGCCTTAGGCTATGCACATTACTGGCGGCAAATGAACACCGTAAGACCTGAAGCGACAGGAATTTTGCTCGACACCAGTGTTCCAAGCTCACGTCGAGGGACTTATGTTTGATTGGGCTACTACGGTATTTGCCCTAGTGCAATTCACTAAGGCTCGACTAGTCGACTCCTTGGGCCCTTTCAGCTTAGCATCCCTCGAAACAGGTTTTGTCATGGCCACTAGACTGCCAGCGACCCGTGGTTGTACCGCGCATACAAATAACTGACAAATGGATGTACTCGAGTCCCTGCGCGACTCTTCGAGTCCCCCAGGCACTCGGGGGCTACTGACGAGGGGGTGACCCCACGACTCCTACGGATAAGCCTACCTGGTGTCCCTGAAGACAGAAGGCCCATGAAGATACAGCCTCGGCCCGCTAATTGGCACCGACGTAGGAGTCTGCGACTCACAAGGAAGGTGCGAAAACCTATCGTACGGAGCAAGCTAGGGTTAGGAAAGCTTACCTGTAAACGTAGATGAACTCCCCGAGACCTAGCCCAATATATAAGGGCTAGGAGGGTCGATGCCAAAGGGCAACCAATATCATCTGTAACCCTAGCGTTGAGCGCTCCAGCCTTGGCATCCACTGTAATCGCATCTCCCCATCAATAATATCGAGCAGGAGCGTGCCTTCCTGTTTGCCGACGAGCTATCGTCCAACCTGTGCCTCTCATGACTAACCCAGGGTCCCTGACCATGGGATTTGCCGGGGTTGATCCCCGTCAAAGCTGTTCCGGATATTTTGAAAGGTTCAAAATAAAGTTTATTGATGTTTAAATATGTTTTATTATTTAATTGACAGAATTAAATATTAAAAAGGATTTAAATATTAATTAAAAAGGTGGAAAAGGCATATGGGCGTAAAGAGGCCCATGAGGGGAGAAGGGGTTTCCCCCCTAGGCCCATGGCGCCAAGGGAGGGGCCTTGGCCCCCTCCCTAGTCGCACCCTTCCCCCTTTGGGAGTTTAGTCCGACATGGGGGAGGGGAGGAGGTTCCCCCCTCCTTGGCCTATATAAGGAGGGGTAGGGTGCCCTTTTTCATCCATCCCATTGAGTTCTTTCTCTCTCTCTTTCTTCGACCTAGAGCGGACTCCCCTTGTTTGGAGTTTGCACCTGGTTGGGGGTTTCACCATCATCCGAACGCCGTCGCGCTGCCGGAATCGGGATCCGGATCATACTTCTTTCCGCTGCTCTTCTGGTTCGGAGCCCGGAGGGACATCGGTTGCACCATACGTGTGTAATCCCGCGAGGCACTACACGTGTGGTGCTACTTCATCGCCGGAGGTTCTTCAACACGACAAGGATGTCGTAGGATCAGAGTCTACGCCAACCACGTTCGAGGAACGTTTCCCTCTTTCGGTCTTCAAAGGTATGAACACCGATTCCTTCCGTTACATACATCAGCATATCATAGATCTTCGGTTTGGGAATCATAGTTGGAAAAATTATTGTTTTCTGCCCCGTATCTATAATTTTTGCTTGCTCCATGCATGTTTTGTGTGATATTGCTATGATCTAGATACACTTTCATACACTTTTGATCATATTTGGACTAACTGATACGTCTCAAACGTATCTACTTTTCCAAACACTTTTGCTATTGTTTTGCCCTCATTCTTGCATGATTTGGACGAAACTAACCCGGACTAACGCTGTTTTCAGCAGAGCTGCCTGTATAGTTTTATTGTGTGCAGGAAAATGGATTTTTAGACATCCCAGAAAATTCCCAGAAAAATACCAGAAAATCCACGCACCCGATGGAGCCAGGAGCCAAAAGTGGGACCAGAGGGGAGCCCTGGGGGCCCCAAGCGCCCCCCTAGCGCGGCCAGGGGTGGGGCCGCGCCCTCTGGCCGCCTGGGCTTCTCCCCCCTCCTCTGGTGCCCTACCGAGGCTCCTATTTATCCCCGTGACGAGAAAACCCAAGAACAGAAGTCGTTTTCCCAGTTTCCGTCGCGGAGCCGCCGCCACCCTCTGTTCTTCTTCGGGAGGGCTAATCTGGAGGCTGATTTGGCCTCCAGAGAGGGGAGATCGTTGCCATCGTCATCACCATCACCACTCCATCCATCCTCCATGACTTCTCTTCACATGTGTGAGTAATTCCCTGCTGTAGGCAAAGGGGATGGTAAGGATTGGATGAGTTTAATCATGTAATAGTTCGTCAGATTGTTGGGGGCATGTTGCCTATCATCTAGATTGGTGTTTATCTTCTTTGCTACAACTTGTTGTTCTTAATGCTTGTCACTTTGGGCCCGAGTGCCATGTTTTCAGATCTGAACCTTATGTGTTTTCATGAGTATATTTGTGTTCTAGACCCTATCTATGAGTTGTATGCACCTATTATGGTCCGAAACCAGCGATCCCAAAGGTGACAGCTTGGGACACCAAAGGGGATGGTCCATGATTTGAGGATTCCGTGTATCCATTGAGTTTATTGCTTTGTTCCGGTGCTCTTTGATAGGAGCGCCTTAATCCCCATAAGTTCCTTTTGGCCCCGTTCGTAGCGGGATGGTAGGACAAAAGATGTTGTGCAAGTTCTTATTGCAAGCACGCACAACTACCTACGGGATACATGCCTATTGTTTGATATTTGCCTAGATGATCATTGCTTTTCTGTGTGCCTTGCCCCGTGTTAGAATCTATTATATGTTTACTCCCATCCATGCAGCGTCCGACCATCCATCTCCCTAGCCTACAGTGTTTTCAATCCTGCTGGTTATTAGTTGCTACTTTTTGCTATTTACTTTTGCTGTTGCTATCATCACTATTATATCACCGTTACCACTTATCTGTTGTTGCAAGCAAGTATATTTCAGGTGCGGTTGAATTGACAACTCAACTGTCAAAGCTTATAAATACTCTTTGGCTCCCCGTGTGTCGAATCAATAAATTGGGTTAACTTACCCGCGAAGACTATCTCGATCCCTTACGCCTGTGGGGCATCAAGCAACGTTTTCTGGCGCCGTTGCCGGGGAGCATAGCAATATTTACAAGTCTACTTGAAGTATCCTGCCTGCTGCATATCATCTGCTATGGGTAAGAAAGGAGACCCCAAGGTTCCGATCTTACCATCCCGTACAAGAAAAGGCACTGTTCTGAACACTAGTGCTACACTTGATTCACCTTTTGTTATGAGTAAGTTTACTTCACCACCACTACATGATGCTTCTGTTGAGTCTGTTACTATGTCCGATACTTTTGATGATGCTTCCACTACTCTTGATGATGCTACTTTTCTTGGTCACTATATTGAAACTCAGACTGCTAAGACTGCAGCAAAATCCAAGACCGAGACCCCTGCTACCTATATTCCTACCTGCAAAACCTTTGGTTACCCGAGCTTAGATGAACTCAAGGAGAGAATCCTTGACAATGATTATGTTACTCTTGATGATGATTTTTTCAGGGAACTTAGAGAGTGTGTCGACTCTGACCCTGGTGCTGTTAAGGAGTTGCTCAAGAGGCACGCCATGAAGAACAAAGTTATTCCTGATCCTAAATTTGCCACGTCACCTATATGCATCACTGATCCCGATTATGATTTCTCTGTTGATCTTTCACTTATATCTACAGTCAAGGCCGACCCCTTTTATGGCAGAGAAAATGATGATGCTATAGCACACTTGACCAAACTCGCTGAGTTAAGCAACCTATTCACTACTGATGAGAAGATACGAAACTTCTATGTGGCCAAGCTTTTTCCTTTTTCTTTGAAGGAAGACGCTAAATCATGGTATGATGCACTACCCTATGGTTCCGTTAAAAGTCCTCAGGACTTAGTCAAATTTTTTGTTGATAAGTATTTCCCAGCTCATCTGCAACATGCTGCTTTGCAAAGAATCTATAACTTTAAACAATTGCAGGATGAGCACCTCCCTAAAGCTTGGGGGAGGTTTTGTGATTTACTTAAGGTTATGCCGGGACATGGGATCCCCAAGAATGAATTGCTTGATATATTTTATGCTGGTTTAACCGATGAATCCAGAACCTATCTGGATAGTTGTGCTAGTTGTGTTTTCAGGGAAAGAACGCCGGACGATGCAGAAGAATTAATGTGCAAAATCGCCAAAAACTATGAAGACTGGAACGTTCCCGAACCACTTCTACCACCAAAAAAGAGGGGCATGCTTGTTCTGAACCCCGAAGATATGAAAGAAGAAAAGAAGTCTATAAAGGAGAAAGGTATTAAAGCCGAAGACGTGAAGAATTTACCGCCTATTGAGAAGTTGTGTGAGCCTACTACTCACCCTCCCTTGGTAGAGGTACACTCTTTATTAGACTTTACTGAAAGTGACATCCCTAAAGGTAAGCCTCCCGACCAATGTTTAGATGAGCTTGATAATTTTATTGTTAAGCAAGACCATTTTAATAGGAGATTACAAAGTCAGTTGCATGATAATTCTCTTGCTATCAAAAGTTTGTGTGATGTTCTAGAAAGAACAGTTAATGATGTTAAATGTCTTGTTAAGCATTTTCATATGGTTCAAACTCAGCTTGAACAAATTTCTAATGTGCAAAAAGATTTGCTTGCTAATAATGCCAAAAAGGACATACAAGCTTATGGAATTAAAATTAGGGGTGGAACACACACCCAGGACCCACTCTATCCTGAGGGGCATCCAAAGAGGATCGAGCAAGATTCTCAAGTACAAGAAGAAGACGAGACTGTTAGCTCTCCGAAGAAAAAGAAGAAGAAGAAACACAAGGAGGCCGACAATCCCGATGATCCTATTACAAGTGAAAAGCCAGCTGTTGATCCTAACAGCATATCTACCTCCGATGCCAAAACAGAAGACGGTGCCGAGTCTGAAGAAAAGGACTCAGAGAAGGATGATTCTCTCAAGGCAAGAGAAGAAGAAGCACCCGATAAACGCAAGAGGTACTCTAAATAAGACTTCATCGCAAGAAGACATGGGAAGGAAAGAGAACCATGGATACAGAAACACATGCCCTTTCCAGGTAAGTCCCTCAAATCTAAAGAAGAAGAGCATTATAATAAATTTTGAGAATGGATGACACCTCTTTTTCTTCAAATTCCTTTGACTGATGCTATTAAGTTACCTCCCTATTCGAAATATATGAAAGATATTGTTACTAATAAAATAAAAGTTCCTAATGAGGCAATATCTACTATGCTTGCTAACTACTCTTTCAGTGGCAAGATTCCTAAGAAGCTCGGTGACCCAGGTATACCCACCATTCCTTGCTCCATAAAAAATAATTACGTCAGAACTGCTTTATGTGATCTTGGGGCAGGAGTGAGTGTTATGCTTTTCTCTCTTTACAAAAGGCTTTGTTTAGAGAAACTAATCCCTACAGATATCTCCCTTCAGATGGACGACAAATCAACAGCTGTCCCAATAGGTATTTGTGAGGATGTACCCGTTGAAGTTGCTAACTGTTTTATCCTTACAGATTTTGTTGTGCTTGACATGCCCGAGGATGGGAGCATGTCCATTATTCTTGGTAGACCTTTTCTTAACACCGCAGGTGCTATCATTGATTGCAATAAAGGAAAGGTCACCTTCAACGTTGATGATAAAGAACACACGGTGTATTTTCCAAAGAAGATCGACAAGAGGCATGGCCTTAACTCTATAGAGAATATCGAGACCGTGAAGATTGGAGAATGAGACTTTCCACTACATATGCACCACAAATACAAAACCATTATGGTGGGGACAATGTCCATTAAAGTAAAGGTGCAATGATCACTTCATAAGAGGGGAGACTTCTTGTTCTATATATCGTCGGTTTGTTGGTAAGACTTGATCAATCTTACTAGTGTAGCTTGTTTTATATAGGTAAAAAGTCAAGCTTGTTATGTTTTCATTTGCTTTAGCTTTCATTCTCTTTGTTGTACCAAGTTTTTTTATGTTTTTAAAGCTTCACAATACTAATCACCGCTTTAAGTTTTCAGAAAGTTTTGCAGCTTTTTGAACTCCGAGAAATTTTCAACAGTGAAGTTTTCAGAAAAATTCCAGAAAAATAAGAATAAAATTTTCCATGCCGAGAGTGACCCAGAGGCACCTGGGGCTGACCAGGGGGGCCACCAGTGGCCCAGGCGGCCAGCTGGCGTGGCCTGCCCCCTGGCCGCGCCCACAGGGCGCCTGGGCCCCTCAGGCCCCACTTCCAGGTATGTCTTCTTCCTCCTCCTTCCTCTCTCTCCAAAAACACGAGTTATGCACTTTGTTCTTGCGTTCTTGCTATTCTTGGAGGCGATTTTTGATCTCTCTCTACAGCACACCATTCGAGCTGAATTTTTGAGCAAATACTCCCTGGTATGTAACTCCTTCACCCCTCCAATTAGATTTTTGATTGGTGGCTTCATTTGTGAGTATTTAGTAGCTCTTGGTGCTGTTTATATGAGCTTGCATGCATGTGTAGAATTTTATTTTCCAAGTTTTGATGCAAGTTTATGCCTTAGGTAGGTGAGTTGAGTAGTTTGCCTTAACTCACTTGGTTTAAATCCTTGTTTTTGTAATTTGTCAAAAAATTTAGAAATGAGTTTGCTAGGAAGAGCAAAGGGGTGGCTTGGGAAGAAGAGGCCCGAGCGCTCCGACCGAGTTACAAGAGCTGCAGCTTCACCCTCGACTGCTAGGGTGAGCTACAACGAAGATCATGTGTCCTTAGAGTTGTTGGAGGACACAAATCAAGCACGTGCAATGACTTTCCCGTGCGATGAATTCCTTGAAGCTGCGGGAATTAGGGAGGAGTTCTATAATATTTGTGCTAATGCAGGTTTGATGCGGCTCGCAACGTGCCGTGTTACTCAGTATCAAAAACTCACCTCCTGTTTTATTAACAGTTTTAGATATAACCTTGATGCTGGTTCTGTTGAGTTTAAAATTTACAATGATCTTTTGACCATGCCTTTGGAAAAGTTTTGTGAAATAATAGGTGTGCCGAACGTGGGACTGACGGCGAAGATGAGCTCTCAGCCCTCCGAGTTGAGGACCGTCTTCAAATCTCTCTGTAGCATGGATACAAGGGATATTCATCGGTCAAAGATCTCCAGCATCTTATTTCCACACCTCAGGTATTTTGCGTATTATATTGCTAGAGGGGTGTTAGCTCGTGACAACACGAGCAACATATCTGCGCCGGATATTGCTATCCTGGCAACCGCCCTTTCAGGGAGGTTTGATTATAATGTGGGTGCCTTGATTGCTCGACGCCTTGCTATGAACGGTAACAAGGGAGACTTATTTGGTGGCGTTTACGCCACACTTATCCTAGAGTCTCTTAATGGCACCCCACACCCCGATGATAAGCCTTTTACTTATTTAAGTTTTGATCTTGCTGCTATGAAAAGGCATAAGTTTGTTACCATGACTTCCGAGTTTGGTAACCTTGATTATATCTTGCGTTTCGGAGCTACCACGGAACACAAGATCCGTCTACCTGCACCTCTTTTGTTTGATTTTTCTTGCAGGAACGGATGGTCCTTTAATGCTACCCAGTTCGATGAGTTCATGGTCCAACATCAGTTTCATAACCCCATGGAGGGGGTTGTGCCCGACGAGGAGGAGCATGGTGAGTTCCCACCTTTCCAGGGGGAGACTGTCACCCAGTTTGGTGAAGGGTCTTCCTCTGCTTGGAGCGCGGATCCTTCTTCGCGGGAGGATCCGAGGACTTCGGTGTACGCACCGGAAGCCTCATTGTAACAACCCATGTGCAATAATTAGAAAAAACCATGAGATTGTACTTTGTCTGTTGACTTTGTAACTTGGCATGATGCTAAAGATTGTAATTTCATGTGGTGATTTAAATTTGCATTGGGATTGGAGGCCATCTGGTTTGGTTGAGCTTGCTTCCAAAGTGGTTCAAGAAAGGTGTTTGAAGAATTTTCATTGTTGCATGCATGCTCTCCCTGACCCCAAACTTGGCATAGCCATTCCATTTGCTATGGCAAGGGTTTTAAAAGCCTCAAATCATTTTTGCCATCATAAAAAATATGGGCTCTGGTTCAAAGTGATTTTGAATTCAAAATGAGCTCACAAATTTTGTTGTTATCAAAAATGCCCAAACCATTTTTGGAAATTGAGGAATAATGCAAGATTAATTATACATATTTTTATGTATTTTTCCCACTTGTATTTAATCCAGAAAAACCCTGAATTCTTTTCTGTTTTATTTAAATGGAAAAGAGATCAGCAGCAGGTTTTCTTTTCCTTCTCCATTTCCTGGTGGAAGCCCAGCCCACCTAGCCTCCATCCCGCAGCCCACTTGGAGGCATTCCAGCGAAGCGGTACGCAGAGTGGCTCGTGGCCGTCCGATCTTGATCCAAGCGCTCACCTCCTTCGTCTTTCCAGCGTGGACGAGGTCCCCCCGAGCTCCCCTCTCACAACGGACGCCGGCGTCGACGTCGATGACGGCCAGCGTGGCTGGGGGCCTCCTCCCTTTATAAGATGGCCCCGAGCGCGTTCTGGGAAACCTAGGAACCCTTTCCTCCCTCCAGGTTCCGCCGCCGCCGCCGGTTTTGACCCCGAGGTCCTCCCCTGTTCCGCCATGGCCGCCGGCCAATTCCGTCAAATTCCTCGCCGTCCTTCGTTTTCTTTGATTGTGCGTTTGGGTGCACCTTCCTCTGCGTGTGCTTGACCCACTTCTGGTCGCAGGAACCAGAAGGAGGCACGGGTCGCAGCGGAGACGTGGACGCCGTCAGGAACCCGCACCACCTCGTCGTTGCCAGGGTCGTCTCCTTCCTCTCCGGTTGCTCGAGTTCGACCACGGCACCCCCAAGGTGATCCTCGTGGTGCCCTTCTTCCTCCCGTAGCGCTTAGCCTAGTTCCCCGCGCGGTTGCTTGTCTGAACCCTCCGTGTGTCGTCGTCGCCGACGAGCCACCGTGGCCGCCTTGTCCATGGCGTGCCCGGGGTGCGCTCGTGCGTGCCTAGGCGTGCTATGGCCACGCATATTGACTCAAAGGAGTCCCTTTGCGCAAGTTTGGCCGTAGCCGCGCCCATGTCTGAAGCTGCATGTTGGACAGTGGCGCCGCCATGTTTTCCGATGAGCCTCGCGTCGCCGTCGTGAGTCCTAGGACCTAGCTCGAGGTGTGGAGTTGTAGAAGGATGTGCCAGGACGCCATAGCACCTCGCAGTGTCGCCGGAGGAGCCCTGTGGAGATGGCTAGCTTCGCCTGAACTTGCTGTCATCGCCGTCTGTTTTTTGTCAGTAGATGCAGTGCTGTCGCCGCCGTGCTGTTCTCGTGAAGATGTCGGCGAGGTGGAGAGGAGTAGGTGGCCGTGGTGTGCGTCCCTGCGTAGGGCTGAGTACCCTCTCGGGTTCCCCCATGGTGGAGTGGTCGTAGGTGGCCGGAGTGTGAGCCGGTGTTCGTCGGAACCTCGCTGCAGTGGTGCCTGTCGGGCGCGTTTGGAATTCAGTTAACCACTTGGGGTTAACTTAACCTGCAGCGAACACCTCTTTGTTCAGCAAATCAAGCAGTAGCAAAGTGGTAGCGTTCGAGCGCAGCAACGAGCAGGTCGTGGGTTCGAATCCCACGCGAGGCTTTGCCTCCCCCTTTTTTTGGATTTAAGCAGAGGCTGACGAGCGGGCCCCTCGTGTCAGCGAGGCTGCCCGAGTGGAGTGGGTTGAGCCACTGACGGGCTTTGAACTTGGCCCAGTGCGCCGAGGCCAGCCCAGTGGATGCGCCCACTGTTTTTTTTCTTTTGGATTTCTTTTCTTTTTCTGTTTAAGTTCAAATTTGAGTTTGAATTCAAATTCAAACTGAATTTGAACCTTGGAGATTTTTTTCACCTCAATGGGGCATCCCATATATGTTTTTGGGGTAGCTTGAGCTACTGACCATCATGGTGAGGTCCTTTTTGCATTTTTCCCTTCTGATTTTTGGAGTGTGGCAATTTTGCAAATAAACCCCCCCTTTTTTTATTTCTTTGTTTTTGTCAAGTTTTACTCAAATTAAAAAATGGCCATGTCATACATGAATTTTGGGTAGTTTCAAACAAGGAGTTGCATGGTGATAATGGTTTAACCATTTAAGCCTTTTCCAAAATGCATCTAGTGCAATTTTGCACTCAGCCCCTGAATTTCTCTTGAGTTGCAACTGTGTTTGCAAACCCAGAGGATACCATATCATATATGGTTTTGGGGTAGATTTTTGCAAGGATTGCAATGATGATGTCCTCATGATGTTTTGTGCAACTATTTTGGACAAGGTGTGACCACCTCATCCAGAATCAATCTGTCTTTTTCCTTTCTTTGCATCATTCCAATTTTAGTGCATGTTGGAGGTGATGATCTTTTGATTCTTTCAAGTTCTGTTTCATGTCATCTCCAATTCTTTTCTTCAGACCAGCACCCAACATATTGTCTGTGCAATGTGGCTGGTTTCCAAGTTTTGTTGCACCTTCCTTGTGTCAAATTCACCGACACTACTCCGTCTCCGGAATCGGTGATTACTTTTCACGTTGTTTTGTTTCTGTTAAATGCATTGTTGATCATGCCATGTTGCCATGTTACTTACACCAAAAATAAGGCTAAGACCAAAGCCATTTTTACGTAAATAAATTGCATATGAAGTTGTTGACGTGTTGTCACCACCTTCATTTAAATCTGACTAGATAGGGTCACATCATGTCAATTAAACTTGATCATATCATCCTTGCCGGTGCTTTGCACCCGTTACTTACTTGTGTGCCTTTTCTTGCCGGTACCTTACGTTAGCACCTGAGACCGCCGAGGAGACTTACGTGGAGATTTTCGACACCGAGCCCGAGGAACCTGCTGCGTCTGCTTCGACGACCGATTACCCAGGCAAGGGGAAGATTCGTACCATTACTTGATACCTTTCTGCCTACCTGCCTAGTTGTAGCCTAGAACGTTTGCTTGATCCTATCCACTTTGATTAAGCCATTTTTGGAAACCCAAACAGCCATGATCCCCACATCCCAACAAAACATTGTATTGCTAAGTTACCGCTGCTCAGCCAGTGCTTAGTATGAGTAGGAAAACTTGCTGCTTACCCTATTGCTGGTTTGGGATATCATGTTATTTAAAGAAGTTGGTTGATATTTATTATATTTATGATGTTAATTTATACTTGACGAAAGATGGGAGACCAGGATGTTCCCGCCAGGTGTTTTGTTCCATTTGAGTCACCTAGGTCCCGAGTTCCGGGTATTGTGTTTCTTGACGAGCGTGCCTAATCGTGTGTGGGATTCTATGGGGTTCCCTTGTCTTACCTACCTAGCTTCATACAATTCTAGTGGTGGCCCGAGCTGATTTACTATTTGCAATGTGTGTGTGCTGGTGGTACCCCAGTTGTTTACAAACCACCTTTGGGCCAGGAGGACTTGTGCCTTGGCTGGCCCACTTTGTCCGGCTGAGGACCCGGTGTGCCATGTGTGATTAACCGGGTATCCAAACCTGC
This sequence comes from Bromus sterilis, assembly GCA_950022295.1. NCBI lineage: Eukaryota > Viridiplantae > Streptophyta > Magnoliopsida > Poales > Poaceae > Bromus > Bromus sterilis. Next base: position 18,408,191 of record OX465596.1, read on the forward strand.
GACAGACGGTAGAGGCCGATTCGAGAGCGCGACCGGCTTTTGAGTTGGGTGTCGACTCACCGGGGGCCACCCGGAGTTGTGCGTTGTTAGTTAGGGGGACTCTGACGTTCCGGAGTTTCAGGCGCTTACCTAGCCAAGTGGAAACCGGGCGTACATGCGAAGCCTATGATGGGCAGTTGGTACACCCCTGCAGGGTTAAATCTTTTCGAAAAGCTGTGTCCGCGGTTATGGACGACTTGAGACCTACACCTTGTTCATAGAATAACATCAATTTGATCATAATTAAAAACTTGCCTACCGTGTGAGTACCTTGGTTGCTTTTCTTCGTCCAGGGGGACCGAGAGAAGATCCAGGTCGTGTTATGTTTGACGTAAGTAGGTGAATAGCAGACTTATGACACGATGTCACGCGTATTCCTTGGATCTTACCCCTACTCTGATAGAACGATAGCCACTATATATGCTAGTGCGGCTGCAACCTTTACCTTTATCTTGTCTTTCCGTAGGAAGTCAGTTATCCTGTAATGATATAATCTCACCCCTGTTTTCCTTTTGTGCTTTTACTGTTTTGCCTGATCGGCCACTGCAGTGGAGTACTATCTTGACCCGAGCTCTGGACGATACTTCGTGGAGGTGCCCCCGGAGGATGACGATGAGATCGACCTCGTTCAGTAGATTCTACAGTTGGGCTAAGACGATCCGTGGGTGGACTCTTTATGTGCAGCCCTCTCTAGGGCAATTTGGCTTTTGACCGTACTCGGTCGTGTTTGTCTTCCGCTTGTCGCATGATGTACTGTTGGGTCCATGGACCTCTGAGATGATGTAATAAATACCAGTGGCGATGTATGCCCTGGACTCTATATATTTATGTCTTAGTTTAAGTTCTTTGTTCATATACCTGTTGTCGAGAATCCGACAGCGACACGAGTGCGAGTGTCGTGAGTCGGTGGCTCTTTATGCGCTACTAACTTGAGCGGGACGCGAAAGCGACTAACTCGAGTTAGCACCGCATCGGGGGCCTTACAACTTGGTATCAGAGCAGGACTGACTGTAGGACCCCTTACTGGCCGAGGTTGAGTCTAGAAACTATTTTGTAGTTACTAAGAAAAAATCGGAGAGTAGGAACTCTTTCTTTTTCTTCTTACCCCACCCTCCCACCCCTTTTTCCGTGAGGAAGTGAAACGTTGTTTTCTCTCTGCAACTTATCCCCTTTCAAAAACAAATCTAGGTTCTCGTTTACATGAGGCTCCGATTCCTCTATAATTTCTTGCTAGCGACGAGATGTGTTGGCGTCTTTGAGACCACTGAGCCGCCACTTGGGGTTGACTGCTCTACCTCGCTTATGGCGTACCCCAGGTGAAACGTCCATACAGGATTGGCGGGCATCCTATGGTAATATGGATGTGGTGTCTTTTCCCCTATGGACGACCGTGATGGCGGGCCGCTCAGGGCAGATGTCTCATTGTTCAGGTTTCCAACCGCTCGTATATATTGTTGTGTGCTCGCTAGCAGATTATTATCTTGGATTCGGATGGTCTCGGTTTGGGGATTCTAGTAGCACCTAGATTTCGACTTTCCGGGTTAACCTTGGTGGAGTTTCAGCCTTCGGCTTTCTCATACCTCGTGAGGAAGTTTTGTTGTCAATATTGCTTTATCTTCCGGTTACATCAATGTTTCAATCATGTTCTCATAAGTGTTCCTGTATACAGGATGCCAAGAGCGAACATGCCGTCACCAAAGAACCCTCTCCTTGGGGAGGCTGTGACCGCAGTGGCTCAGGGCACAGCTACGATCCTACAGATGCTACAGAACCAGACTGCCCAGAGGAATGATCGACCACAGTACACCACTGAAATCTCAAGAATGATCAGAGGGGGAGGGGGTGAATGATCACTTCTAAAAATTCTAAGGAACTTAAAAGGAATTCATGCAAACTGCGAAGGACTAAGGCGTCTCGAAGGAAATACAGTGTCGAAAGTAATGCATAGCTCGAAAGGATTGGGAGCGAAGGAAAACATCGAAGACAAACAGGCAACGAGTAAATACTTAATGTAAAAGCATGAAAGAAAACGAGCCTGACACGACGATGTTTGGTAAACCAGTTCACACTCTGCAAAGTGCTACGTCTGGTTGGAGGGACTGGTGATTGAACACCTGGAGCAAAACTCTCTCCGTCCTGTTCTCCTCTGCAACAAACTCCTTGAGCTTGTCCAGTTTTCACTCGTGGTAGATGATTCAGGACATCTCCGAGACCTTTACAAACTTCCTTCAGCAGTGACAATTTCTCTTCGACTGCTTGACAGGCGACGCCTAACCGTCTAGGAGACTTGCAGTTCTCCAAGATAAAAAGATCGGCTAATCTCAACCTAAGTCATAGTGAATTGCTCAACTCAGCTCAGACTTGGGATTTTAGGTTTTCTCTCGATGAATCTCTCTTGGGATGCTCACAGACTTCTGTCTTAGAATCTTCAGTGGAGCAGCCAACCCGAAATGGCAGGTAGGCGCGGGGTATTAATAGTTGGCGACCCCGATGGGTAAAATGACTGAAGTGACCCGATGCAACCGCCTGACGCGTGTCCACAACGGTCGGATTCCAGTCACTGCGCAACTTTACTTGAGGAACAAGTAAGTTGACTTACCGAACGAGTTCTCTCTCGAAGGCACGAAGTGCGATGAATTTTCCTTCGAGCTATTTACTCGACTCAGTAAGATTTCTCTCGGTAGGCTTTTGTGGGTTTTGGTTGAGCAGAGCAAATTCACTTCGACTAAGATCTCAACTAGCAAACCCCTCTTGATAGTACAGTTTTTCCTACGACTCAAGAAAACAAAGAGAAACTAGTAAAAAAGACTAAGTCTTCGACCAGCTTCAGCTTTCTCCTCGTTGCGCTTTTACTCGAGAGAGACTTTTTCTTCGACAACATTTTTAGGGGTCGTCTTTCTTCAAAGGGTTCGGTAGATGACTGCAGCTCTTCTGCAGTGAGTTGTCCTTCGACCTTCTACTTGCAAACTCCATTCTTTCGGAACCTAAGTATCTGTTTATACTCAAAAACAATATTAGTTCCACTTCTGCTTTGTCCAACAATGTCCAAAACCTTCGGAGGCAAAACTTGCTCTTACAACCACACTGCAGCAGTTCCTTGCTATCAACCCCCCGAGGTTCTCCGAGGCTCGAGACCCGCTGGAGGCGGATGACTGGATCGCAGAGATCAAGAAGCACTTCAATGCAAACACCGTCAGACCCGTCGACTACGTCACCTTCGCCTCCTTCCAGCTTTAGGGTGCAGCAGCCAGCTGGTACGATACCTACAAGGCCAACAAGGGCGATGCTGTCATCACGTGGGCAGATTTCGTCGCAGACTTCAGAGCAACGCATATTCCGAGTGGCCTGATGGACAGGAAGCGTGAGGAGTTCTTGGCTCTGAGACAAGGTGACAAGTCAGTTCAGGAGTACAACCTAGCCTTCGTCAGGTTCGCCAGGTACGCTCCAGAGGAGGTCAGCACAGAGGCTAAGAAGATTGCGAGGTTTCGTGGAGGTCTCAGCACAGAGATCAAGTACGCGCTCACTCAGTGCAGTCCCACGCTGTTCTCACAGTTCGTGGATCAGGCTATCCGCCAGGAGTCAGCCAGAGCAGAGTGGGATGCAGAAAGGAAGCGCCAGCGTGAGCACAGTTCCGCAGTGATGATCCACAAGAAGGCAAAGACTTGGGTTGCAGAGGCACCACTGCAGAGGCAGCAGTACCAGCAGAGGGGGGCAGTTGTCCGCACTTTTGCCCGCCCTCCCATCCCAGTTTAGCAGGGGGCTCGCTCTACACCACCACACGCGAGGCCACCCAGACCGCAGCAGCAGCCCAAGCCGGGCGTGATCTGCTACAAGTGCAGAGAGCCAGGGCACACGTCTCCCAACTGCACCGATCCGCGCTTTGCTCGGCTCCCACTGCCTCCACCTCGCTCTACTCCGAGCACCGCGATGGTGAAGGCACAGCCACGTGCAGTTCGGGTGAACAACGTGATGCTCACAGATGCTCAGAAGTCTTCAGAGATCGTTCTTGGTAGGTTGCTTGTGTGTTCAGTACCCGCGACAGTTCTGTTCAATTCCGGAGCTTCCCATTCGTTCATATCCAATGCTTTTGCTATGTAACTTGACCTTCCGAGAGAGCAGTTGCCTAAACCGCTCTCAGTTTGTTCTCCGGGCTCTAGAGTGGAGTCTTCCAGGCTTGTTCCAGACGTGGAGATCCGTATTCAGGGCGTTGTTTTCACAGCATCCCTGATTGTCTTGCCTCGTTCCGACATTGATGTCATTCTGGGCATGGATTGGCTTGTGCAGCACAAGGCCAATACTGATTGTCCAACCAGATCAGTGAAGTTGACACATGAGTCAGGCGCAGAGGTCTTGTACACTTGTGGCTCTATGACAGGACCGGCACAGTTGTACGCGTTGAACGCAGGAATTGCGCCTTTGCTCGAAGAGGTCAGAGTTGTCTGTGAGTTCCCAGACGTCTTTCCGGAGGAGTTGCCAGGAATTCCCCTAGTTCGAGCTATTGAGTTCGTTATTGAGCTAGAGCCTGGTACCCAGCCGATTTCTCGGCATCCGTACAAGATGTGTTCGAAGGAGTTTATTGAGCTCAAGAAGCAGTTGACAGAGTTGGAGGCAGGCGGTTTTATCCGCGCAAGCACTTCCCCTTGGGGTACACCAGCTTTGTTTGTCCAGAAGAAGGATGGGACTAGCCGCTTGGTCCAGGACTATCGCGGTATCAACAAGAAGACCATCAAGAACAAGTACCCTTTACCCCGCATCAATGATCTGTTTGAGCAGTTAAATGGGGCTAAGGTGTTTTCCAAGCTTGACTTGAGGATGGGGTATCACCAAATCCGTGTTCGTGAAGAGGATATTCCCAAGACCGCGTTCAGCACACATTATGGGCTGTATGAGTTCACAGTCATGACTTTTGGGTTCTCAAATGCCCCTCCGACATTCATGAGAGCTATGAACTATTTGTTTCAAGAATGGCTTGACGTGTTTGTGATCCTTTACCTCGACGACATTCTTGTCTATTCCAAGTCAGAGGCTGAGCATGAGGAACATTTGCGCTTGGTGCTGCAGAAGTTAAGAGAGCACCGGTATTACGCCAAGTTCTCCAAGTGTGAGTTTTGGCTGGACAAGGTCAATTTTCTGGGCCATGTCATCTCCGCTGAAGGAATTGCGGTTGACCCAGAGCGAGTCCGCACTATTCAAGAGTGGGCTTCACCGAAGAATGTGAAGCGGCTAAGGAGTTTTCTCGGCCTCGCCGGTTATTGCAGGAGGTTTGTGCAGAATTTCTCCAAAATAGCCAAGCCAATGACTGAATTGTTGTGCAAAGACAAGCGGTACACTTGGTCACCAGCTTGCCAGTCAGCCTTCGAGGAGTTGAAAGAGAAGCTGACCACAGCTCCAATTCTCACACCGCCAGATGAGTCACAGTCTTTTCAAGTGTTTTGTGATGCCTCCTTACAAGGTCTGGGCGGAGTTTTGATGCAAGGCAAGAATATTGTGGCTTATACCTCACGGCAGTTGAAGACAAGCGAGAGGAATTATCCCACGCACGACTTGGAGCTTGCAGCAGTTGTGCACGCTTTGGTCACTTGGCGACACCTCCTCTTAGGGAGGAAGGTGGATGTGTTCACGGACCACAAGAGTCTGAAGTACTTGTTCACTCAGCCAAGTCTAAACTTGAGGCAAAGAAGATGGCTTGAAACCATTACTGAGTACATAGTTGATATTCAGTACACGCTTGGGAAGGCGAATGTCATAGCTGATGCGCTGAGCCGCAAGGGCGATTGCAATAATATCCAGGTGGAGAAGATCCACCCTGACTTGTGTGAGTCCTTTCGAAGGCTCAACCTCGAGCTAGTTCTAGCAAGCTATCTTGCCAACCTTGTGGTAGAGCCCACAATCCATGAGAAGATTCGTGAAGCTCAGTCTGGCAGCTCAATGATTCAGAAGATCAAACAGGGTATTGCCGCCTCAGTTCCAAAGTACGGTTGCTTTTCAGTGCATAATGACGGCACCGTGTTGTTCGAAGAGCGAGTTGTTGTTCCCAAGGAGGGAGATCTCAGAGAGGTCATCATTAAGGAAGCCCATGATTCAAAGCTATCGATTCACCCTGGCAGTACGAAGATGTATCAAGATCTCAAGCAAAGCTTTTGGTGGACTCGTATGAAGCGGGATGTTGCCCGTTACGTGTCTCAGTGTGATGTGTGCAGGAGAGTGAAGGCACAGCACCAGAAGCCTGCAGGGTTGCTTCAGCCACTTGAGATTCCGGAGTGGAAATGGGATCACATAGAGATGGATTTCATCACAGGCTTCCCTTTGTCGCAGAAGAAGAACAATGCCATCTTTGTTGTCATTGACAATCTTTCAAAAGTTGCCCACTTCTTTCCAGTGAAGGATTCCATTTCAGCAGCTCAGTTGGCGGATTTGTACACCGCAAGAGTTGTATCTTTGCATGGCATTCCCAAGAAGATCAGTTCAGATAGAGGCAGCCTTTTCACCTCTAAGTTCTGGCAGGCCTTTCAAAAGGCGATTGGTACGTCAGTGTTGTTCAGTACCGCTTATCACCCTCAGACAAGTGGGCAAGTCGAGAGCGTGAACCAAATACTCGAGGACATGCTTCGGGCGTGTGTCATCTCGTTTGGCATGAAGTGGGAAGAGTGCTTGCTGTATGCTGAGTTCTCTTACAACAACAGCTATCAGGCAAGTCTGCAGGCAGCACCGTTTGAAGTCTTGTATGGACGCAAGTGCAGGACACCTTTGAACTGGTCCGAGACAGGTGAGAGGCAGCTGTTCGGTCCAGATGTGATCCAAGAGGCAGAGGACAGAGTGAAGATTGTCCGAGAGCACCTAAAGGCAGCGCAGTCTAGGCAGAAGGCCTATTATGACAAAAGACACCGTGGTGTAGCGTTTCAGGTTGGTGATTGGGCGTACCTGAGAGTGTGTCCATTGAGGGGAACTCACCGCTTTGGCATCAAAGGAAAGCTCGCTCCAAGATTTGTCGGACCTTTCCGCATCCTTGATACTAGAGGACCTCTTGCCTTTCGGCTCGAGCTTCCAGAGAGTCTGTCCATGGTGCATGACGTGTTCCATGTGTCCCAGCTAAAGCAGTGCTTCAAGCAGCCAGAGCAGGTTGTTGACTTGGTTGAGATCCAGCTGAGTGCGGACCTTTCCTACTCAGAGCGTCCAGTCCGTGTCTTGAGACGTTCGAGCGCAAGACGCGCAACAAGACCGTCAAGTTCATGAAAATTCAGTGGGCACATCATTCGGAGAAGGAAGCAACGTGGGAGCGTGAAGACCATCTCCGTTCTGAGTATCCTGAGTTGTTTCAGGCTTAGATCTCAGGATGAGATCCTGTGTTGGTGGGGGAGTGCTGTAATAGCCCATGTGCAATAATTAGAAAACACCATGAGATTGTACTTTGTCTGTTGACTTTGTAACTTGGCATGATGCTAAAGATTGTAATTTCATGTGGTGATTTAAATTTGCATTGGGATTGGAGCCCATCTGGTTTGGTTGAGCTTGCTTCGAAAGTGGTTCAAGAAAGGTGTTTGAAGAATTTTCATTGTTGCATGCATGCTCTCCCTGACCCCAAACTTGGCATAGCCATTCCATTTGCTATGGCAAGGGTTTTAAAAGCCTCAAAACATTTTTGCCATCATCAAAAATATGGGCTCTGGTTGAAAGTGATTTTGAATTCAAAATGAGCTCACAAATTTTGTTGTTGTCAAAAATGCCCAAACCATTTTTGGAAATTGAGGAATAATGCAAGGTTAATTATACATATTTTTATGTATTTTTCCCACTTGTATTTAATCCAGAAAAACCCTGAATTCTTTTCTGTTTTATTTAAATGGAAAAGAGATCAGCAGCAGGTTTTATTTTCCTTCTCCATTTCCTGGTGGAAGCCCAGCCCAGCTAGCCTCCATCCCGCAGCCCACTTGGAGCCTTTCCAGCGAAGCGGTACGCAGAGTGGCTCGTGGCCGTCCGATCTTGATCCAAGTGCTCACCTCCTTCGTCTTTCCAGCGTGGACGAGGTCCCCCCGAGCTCCCCTCTCACAACGGACGCCGGCGTCGACGTCGATGACGGCCAGCGTGGCTGGGGGCCTCCCCCCTTTATAAGCTGGCCCCGAGCGCGTTCTGGGAACCCTAGGAACCCTTTCCTCCCTCCAGGTTCCGCCGCTGCCGCCGGTTTTGACCCCGAGGTCCTCCCCTGTTCCGCCATGTCCGCCGGCCAATTCCGTCAAATTCCTCGCCGTCCTTCGTTTTCTTTGATCGTGCGTTTGGGTGCACCTTCCTCTGCGTGTGCTTGACCCACTTCTGGTCGCAGGAACCAGAAGGAGGCACGGGTCGCAGCGGAGCCGTGGACGCCGTCAGGAACCCGCACCACCTCGTCGTCGCCAGGGTCGTCTCCTTCCTCTCCAGTTGCTCGAGTTCGACCACGGCACCCCCAAGGTGATCCTCGTGGTGCCCTTCTTCCTCCCGTAGTGCTTAGCCTAGTTCCCCGCGCGGTTGCTTGTCTGAACCCTCCGCGTGTCGTCGTCGCCGATGAGCCACCGTGGTCTCCTTGTCCATGGCGTGCCCGGGGTGCGCTCGTGCGTGCCTAGGCGTGCTCTGGCCACGCATATGGACTCAAAGGAGTCCCTTTGCGCAAGTTTGGCCGTAGCCGTGCCCGTGTCTAAAGCTGCAAGTTGGACAGTGGCGCCGCCATGTTTTCCGATGAGCCTCGCGTCGCCGTCGTGAGTCCTAGGACCTAGCTCGAGGTGTGGATGTAGCGACCCAATTCACACAGAATTGAAGTCTCTGTGCTCAAGTGCCAGTCCCTGGATCGAACTCGCTGGCACACACCGTATTATAGATGTATATCAAAGTACAAATGCATCATTATTACAACGTATGATCCAGAGTAAATAAATAACAAGTTGCGTAGCTCAAGGCTAGCTTATACAATATAAATATAGCGGAAGCAAAAGCAAATAACGTGGAGTCCCATCAACATCCACATGCGAACATGCTGAGTGTAGACTCGCAACCCCTAACGCACCTTACTGATCGTCTGAAAAACCTGCAACACCGAAGGTTACAACCCGACAACGGGTCAGTACATCTGATTTGTACGGCAAGTGACACGGAAAAGTTTATATAAAGGACCTACAACTACATGCAAGGTAAGTCAAAGGAAAGGCTTATGGTTTTGTTTTGCAGAAAGCCAATTTTCTCCTGAACTAAACTAGTCAAAATTTTAAGTTGAATTTACTACTAAAGAACGAACTGGGCACACCAGTTCCAACACCACACCCTTATTTAATCTTGCCCACTCAAATTATTATGGTGATTGAAATTTCAAGATCCTCCAGTAACAATAATGTCTAGTAGCTCAACGATGTCCATAACCAGGGACACGGCTAATCATGATTAGTTTTACTCTGCAGAGGTTAGTACACTTTCCCCGCTGGACTCAACCCGAAGATTGAGACGAAGTCTTTCAGAAGAGGTCACCTACACCCAACGGAAAGCCGGTACCACCTATCACATCTACATCTGCTAGCTTTGCACGTGAGAGGCTTCCTACATCATACTCAACTAAGCCAGAGCCCATATGGCCAACGACTGTACATGTAAGCTTCTAGTCACCAAGTATGTCTGATCTTTTTGAGCCTGGACGGTGCCCACTGCGTCAGAGGGTACTCTCCATGACGTACTGTCAACCACCAAACCAACCATTAGGGGTACAACCTGGTCTCGACCTTAGATAAGGAACGAGCCCCCAGGAAGCACTCCCTGCCCGTCCAGAAGTGATTTCTATTTATTAAACAGTTGCTACACAAGTTATTAAATAGCTCACATGCACTCCATGAATTTACACAACCCAAACCACGTCTACAAAGCATAGCAATAAAGCAACAACACGTCTAGGTTGATCTACGGTAGACAAGTCAAGACATGCGGCTATCCTAGCTGGTTTTGTAGCAACAGTAAAATAAACTACCTATCATGCAATAGGGTGATATTTCTTAACATAATGCATATAGAAAAAATAGGTATGAGTATGATCAAAGCATCACTTGCCTTCTTGCTGGTCCTGACGGTCACAATCCTCACAATACAAGGCGGCACACTCCGGACAATCTACACGAGCAAACATAGCACCAATCAATCATATGTTCAATACAAATATGCTCAAACAATAATAAACATTCAAATAACAGTATAAAAACTTGCCTAACAATAGCTAAATTTAATGTACTTGTCAAATAAAAACCAACGCAAAAAGAAACGGCGCAAACGGGCGCACCGGTAACAAGTTACGGCTGCCGGAAGTTCAAATTTGGATCAGCTTGGGATCCAAATTTAAAAACTTTAACCTTCTGCAACACTTGGTCTACTGGCTAAGAAATTTCACCACGGTCGCAACGCAACTGGAATCGCCCAATTCCGAGTTACGGTTAAAAAGTAGTTGCAAAAACGGTATCGGGGTGACACCGGGGGGTACCGGGGTGCTCTACTGTAAAAAGGACCCGGACGTAAATATTTTTTTTTCGAAAAACGCGATCGGGTCCCCGGGCGGTTTGGATCTAGATCTGATTTTTTTTTTGAAAACGCGTTTGACTTTTTTCCTATCTTCTTCTCCACGCGCACGGGACACAGAGGAGGCCATGGCCATGGCTCGGCTCGGCCTGGGGCTCTCCGGCCGGCGAGCGCCGGCGAGGGCAGCAGGGGGCGGCGGGGTGGGGCGGCCAGGCGCGGGCGGCGGCGGCCGGGGCGAGGGAGAGCGGGCGGCCAGGGCGCGGCGGCCACAGGGCGCGACGGCCATGGCGCGGGGCGGCGACCCGTGGTGGCGACGAGCTCCGGCGGTGGCCAGGCGGTGGCGGCGGCGCTAGGGCGGCGGCGCGGCTCCGGTGAGGCACGGCTAGGGCGTGCGGGGTCGGCGCAGGCGGCGAGCTCACCTCAAAACGGCGAAAAACGCAACTCCGGCGATGCTCCGGCGAAAATTCCGGCGAACTCCGGCGATGATGTCGGCGACGGCGGGTCCCGCGGATTAGTTTAGGCTAACCCTAAAAACGCTAAGAGAAAATAATTTAGCCCTAATCGGGGCTATTTATAGCCAGCCCCTAATCCTCTTTTTTTTAAATCCGAGATAAATACAAAATCGGTCTGCGAAAAAAAAACAGAACAGGCCCATTAGGCCCAAAACAATATTAGAAAAAACTCGGAAATTTATTTTAAAATTCCGTCTTCGCCAATATTTTAAAATAATAAAATTGATTTTTTGGCTTTACCAAAATATTAAACAAAATAAAAACTTTGCAACTTATTTTTAAATATTTTTAAAATACTTTTCTGGCATTTTAAAAATACCGAAAACTCCGAAAATTGATATAAAAACTTTTCCGGAGCATAAATAAATTCCAAAAAAATATTTTTAGAAAATATTTATAACTCCAAAGTAAAATTAAAAAGTCTCACAAAATATTTTAAACTATTTTTCAACAAATTAAAAATGGGGATAATTCTTCTTATATCCTCTTCAGCGAACTACCATGTGTTAAAAAATGTTTAAAAATATTTTAAAACTCCAGAAAAATGCGGAAGCAGCATGAGATGCATATGATGATCTATTAACATCCGAATTTAGAAAATTGGGATTTTACAAACCTACCCCCCTTAAGATGAATCTCGCCCTCGAGATTCGAGCTGGCTAGCAAAGAGATGCGGGTGGTCTTGCTTCAGATCTTCTTCACGCTCCCAAGTTGCTTCCTCTTCGGTATGATGATCCCACTGAACCTTGCATAGCCTGATCATCTTGGTGTGGGTAACTCTTTCGGCACTCTCTAGAATCTTCACAGGTTTCTCCTCATAAGTCAGGTCGCTCTCCAACTGAATTGCCTCAAGTGGCACTGTATCTCTCAAAGGAATATCTGCCATCTCTGCATGACACTTCTTCAGCTGGGATACGTGAAACACATCATGAACTCCTAACAAAGCTTCTGGCAACTCCAACTGATAAGCTACCTCTCCTCTGCGCTCCAAGATCTTGTAAGGCCCCACAAAACGTGGTGCTAACTTGCCCTTGATTCTAAACCTCTTGATTCCGCGAATTGGTGAAACTCTGAGATACGCACGGTCTCCAACCTCATAGGTTACATCCTTGCGCTTAGCATCTGCATAACTCTTCTGCCTGGACTGTGCTATCTTCAGTCTATCACGGATCAACTTGACTTTCTCCTCGGCATCTCTGATCAGATCTGGTCCAAACAACTGACGTTCTCCTACCTCATCCCACATCAACGGAGTCCTGCACTTCCTGCCATACAGTAACTCGAATGGTGCCATCTGAAGACTAGCCTGGTAACTGTTGTTGTATGAGAACTCAACATACGGTAAGTTGTCATCCCAACTCGAACCATAATCCAACGCACAAGCTCTCAACATATCCTCCAAGATCTGATTGACTCTCTCGGTCTGTCCATCTGTCTGAGGATGGAACGTTGTACTGAACTCCAGCCTAGTGCCCAAGGTCTCATGCAACTGACGCAAAAACTTCGAAGTAAACTGAGTACCTCTATCAGACACAACCTTGCTTGGAACTCCATGCAAACACACGATCCTGGACATATAAATCTTGGCTAGCTTGTCACTGTTATAAGTTGTCTTTACTGGAATGAAGTGAGCAACCTTGGTCAAACGATCAATAATCACCCAAATAGAATCATATCCTGACCGAGTCCTGGGTAAACCAGTAATAAAGTCCATACCTATCTGATCCCACTTCCAATCTGGTATAGGCAAAGGCTGCAACAAACCTGCTGGCTTCTGATGCTCAGCCTTGACTCTCTGGCAAACATCATACAAAGCAATAAACTGAGCTATCTCTCGCTTCAGGCTAGGCCACCAAAATCTCTCCCTCAAATCCAAATACATTTTGATATTTCCGGGATGAATAGAATAAGGTGAATCATGTGCCTCCTGAAGAATCAACTTCCTGATCTCTGCATCCTGCGGTACACAAATGCGCTTCTCAAACCAAATGGCTCCGTGCTCATCCTCACGGAAACCCTCTGCTTTTCCCTTGGTCATATTCACTTTGATCTCATCAATTTCTACATCACCCTTCTGGGCTTCTCTGATTCTTTCCAACAGATTGGGCTTCACTTCCAATGTTGCCACATGTCCCTTAGGAACTATCTCCAACCTGATATTCTTGAACTGCTCACATAACTCCCGTGGCATATCCTCAACATTAGCAACATTGATATGACTCTTACGTCTCAATGCATCAGCAAGCACATTCGCTTTACGAGGATGATACTGCACATTCAAATCATAATCCTTAATAAGCTCCAGCCATCTACTCTGCCTGAGATTCAAATCCTTCCGAGTAAAGATATACTTCAAACTCTTATGATCAGTAAAAACATCACAATGATTACCAACAAGATATTGCCTCCATGTCTTCAATGCATGAACAACTGCAGCTAACTCCAAATCATGTGTAGGATAGTTCTGCTCATGGTTCTTAAGCTGACGAGAAGCATAAGCAACAACTCTACCTCCTTGCATCAAAACACAACCAAGTCCTCGACGAGATGCATCACAATATACTTGGAAATCCTTATGTATATCAGGCAAACATAAAACAGGTGCAGTTACTAACCGTTTCTTCAATTCCTGAAAGCTGGCTTCACATGCCTCACTCCAAACAAACTTATTCTCTTTCTTCAACAGCTCAGTCATTGGTTTTTCAAGTTTGGAGAAATTCTCAATGAACCTCCTATAATATCCTGCAAGACCCAAGAAACTGCGAATGTCTCCAACTGACGCGGGTGTCTCCCATTCCGTAACTGTTGAAACCTTGGATGGGTCCACAGCTACCCCTTCTCCTGACACAACATGTCCAAGGAATCCGACCTCCTTCAACCAAAACTCACACTTGCTGAACTTGGCATACAACTTGTGCTCCCTGAGCTTCTCCAATACCAAACACAAATGTGCCTCATGCTCTTGCTCATTCTTGGAATACACCAATATATCATCAATGAACACCACAACGAATTTATCCAAGAACTCCATAAACACCTTGTTCATCATATTCATGAAGTATGCAGGAGCATTAGTCAATCCAAATGACATAACAGTATACTCATACAACCCATACCTTGTAGTAAAAGCAGTCTTCCGAATATCCTTCTCCCGAATCTTGACTTGATGATAACCAGAACGAAGATCAATCTTAGAGAATACACAAGCTCCCTCCAACTGGTCAAATAGATCATTAATCAACGGCAGAGGATACTTGTTCTTGATAGTAACATCATTCAGAGAATGGTAATCAACACACATCCTCTGGGTTCCATCCTTCTTCTCAACAAACAACACTGGAGATCCCCAAGGTGACGAGCTTGGGCGAATGAACCCCTTTTCTTGCAACTCTCTGATCTGTCCCTTCAACTCTGCAAGTTCATTAGCGGGCATCCTATACGGTCTCTTAGCAATAGGCCCAGTGCCTGGTATTAAATCAATAAGGAACTCAATCTCCCTATCCGGTGGCATACCTGGCAACTCCTCCGGAAACACATCCGGATAATCCCTCACAATACGCACATCATCCAGGCTATCTGATCTTCTGTCCACTCGGTGTACTGAGAGTGATAGACTGACTGGCACAATTAATAACACCCTGGTACTTGGCTAACCAATCCATGCCCAAAATAATATCCAAACCTTGTGACTTCAACACAATCAAATCTGTAGGGAAAACATGCTTCCCTATGGCTAGGCTCAACTGATAGCATCCCAAACTAGCTGACATCTCCGCTCCCGGTGAACTTATGAGCATAGACGACTTAAGAACTACGGTAGGTAACTCATGCTTATCCACAAATACCCTCGATATGAAAGAATGCGATGCACCAGAATAAAAAAGAACAAGTGCGGGTACTGAATTGATAAAGAACTTACCAATCACAACATCAGGCTCATCATAGATCTCCTCCACATTGAC
Organism: Bromus sterilis; assembly: GCA_950022295.1. Lineage (NCBI taxonomy): Eukaryota > Viridiplantae > Streptophyta > Magnoliopsida > Poales > Poaceae > Bromus > Bromus sterilis. The sequence goes on from OX465596.1 coordinate 18,423,219, forward strand.
ATGGTTCACATGCCCCTTGTTGAAAGGATTGGGCTTGCTGACTCCAGAATTCCCATTGTTGTCCTTGTTCTCCGGGCACATGTTGGAGTAGTGTCCCATCTTCCTGCACTTGAAACACTGAACTCGACTAAGGTCCTTCTGAGCATTCACCACTTGACGGTTCTGGTTGTAGTTCTCTCTATTTCCATTTCCTTTCCCATTGCCATTGCCATTCTTGTTACCATTGTGGTGGTTGTGGCCATTATGGTTGTGACCATTCCCACCATGATGGTTATGTCCTCCACTGTGAACATGGCCATTCCCACCATTGTGGTTATGTCCATGGTTATGTCCTCCATTGCCACCATAAGAATTGCGTGGCTTCTGATGCGGTCCAGAGTTATACTTGCCACCATTGTTGTTGTTGTACTTCCTCTTGCGGTTCTCAATGGCTTGCTGCTTGTCTTCCAACACAATAGCTTTGTCTATGAGCGCCTGGCAGTTAGAAAAAGTAGCCAGTGTCAACTGGACTCCCAACTCATCATTCAGCCCCTCCAAGAACTTCTCCTGCCTTGCAGCATCATTCCTGACATCATATGGAGCATATCTGGCAAGCTTGTTGAACACTTCAACATACTCGGCCACTGAACAGCCTCCCTGACGCAAACTGCGAAACTCCTTCTTCTTCAAGCTCATGGTGCCTGCTGAAACATGTGCGGCGCGAAAAGCAGACTGGAACTGCGCCCAAGTGATGGTGTCGATGGGGTACGTCAGCAAGTAGTTGTCCCACCAAGCAGCGGCAGGACCCTCCAGCAAATGTGAGGCAAACCTCACTCTCTCTGCCTCAGTGCAGCCAATAGTCTCCTTATTCCGGCCCACTGAACGAAGCCAGTCATCCGCCACTATGGGCTCAGGAGTGCTAGAGAACCTCTGAGGATTCAACCTCAGGAACCTTGCAAGCGTGTCCACAGGTGGTGGTGGTGCATTGTTGTTGTTGCCCATATTCTGAGTGAACAACTGGATCAACTGAGCTTGTCCTTGAAGTAACTGCTGCATATAAGCTGGCACTCCATTGTTGTTGTTCTCATTCCCCGTGGGATCACGTCTCGGCGGCATCTGTTGGGTAAGAATAGGTAAGATTTAGACAGAAAGTAGCTAGGAAAATATACTCCTACCCATATGCTTATGATGACCATGAGAAGCATTATATATACAATACATATATCACCAATCAACTTCACCAATCAATATCACCATAGCATCAAACATATAACAATCATCAACCAATACACTCATACAGAAAACCATCCCATATCACACCATATAGTTTAAAATATCTTTTATAACTGATATAAGATCCTCGTAACAACCTCGGGTAATATAAGATCCTCAACACAATCACGAATAACATAAGAGTATATCAAGCAACCTAGTATTGCCACACCGAATAAGTCGACATGGTCAAATACGCTAACACGATAACGGTAGAGCACTAATAGCCGGTGAAGTAATTCTTAATGCTGTCTTTGCTAAACATCATGCGGTATTCGCGCCCGCTAATGCGGTTGCGCCTTTTGGGACTCGGCTCTTCTTCTTCTTCTGCCGAGGTGTCTACTTCTGGCTCCTCCTCTGGTTCTTCAATTCCATTGGCCTTCATCTTCTCCTTCAGCCTTGTCATCTCTGCTTGCATCTCCAACTTCTCCTTCTTCAGCTTGGTGTTGTCCCTCTTGAGCCTGGTGTTCCTCTGCTGCAACTCAGTAATGGTGTAGAGGTCTGACTGAGTGCACTTCTCCAGGCAATGAATGTGCTTCTCCAGGCTTTGGATGATGTAGCTGGTTGTACCTGGCCAAATGGCCCCAGGCACATACCTGAACCTCTTTGGTATTATGTTCCCCGATGGGAGAACCTTGGCCATCTCCGCGTACACCGTACCCTTTAGTCGGGCGGAATACGTCTCCACAATGCGTCCAAGAGCTATGTGAGCGGCCATGCGCACACACCACTCCTTCTCCTGGGCATGCACCTCGAAGGACTCCGTAATCAACCGTTCTTCATTCTCCATGCTTCCAAGGATGAAAGTCTCCACTTGCCAGTAGTCATCAGCTCCCCTTGTCTCCACGATGTCCGGCTGAAAGACTGGCGCGTAGATGTTCAGGAAGTGGCAAATCCCCCTGAGCTCAGGTCCAAACGCCATAGCACGATATGATATAGTGGTCATCTAAAATCAAAGAGAGGTAAGGCAAGATTAGAACAGGTATGAAGATGAGATAGAGGAGGTAAGTAAGTACAAGACAGAGTGATATAATTTAATATTTTGATTCCTATGGCTTTTCTAGTCCATTTTCTAGGGTCACGTCCTACTGTCAACACACTGCTCTGATACCATTTGTAGCGACCCAATTCACACAGAATTGAAGTCTCTGTGCTCAAGTGCCAGTCCCTGGATCGAACTCGCTGGCACACACCGTATTATAGATGTATATCAAAGTACAAGTGCATCATTATTACAACGTATGATCCAGAGTAAATAAATAACAAGTTGCATAGCTCAAGGCTAGCTTATTCATTATAAATATAGCGGAAGCAAAAGCAAATAACGTGGAGTCCCATCAACAGCCACATGCGAACATGCTGAGTGTAGACTCGCAACCCCTAACGCACCTTACTGATCGTCTGAAAAACCTGCAACGCCGAAGGTTACAGCCCGACAACGGGTCAGTACATCTGATTTGTACGGCAAGTGACACGGAAAAGTTTATATAAAGGACCTACAACTACATGCAAGGTAAGTCAAAGGAAAGGCTTATGGTTTTGTTTTGCAGAAAGCCAATTTTCTCCTGAACTAAACTAGTCAAAATTTTAAGTTGAATTTACTACTAAAGAACGAACTGGGCACACCAGTTCCAACACCACACCCTTATTTAATCTTTCCCACTCAAATTATTATGGTGATTGAAATGTCAAGATCCTCCAGTAACAATAATGTCTAGTAGCTCAACGATGTCCATAACCGGGGACACGGCTAATCATGATTAGTTTTTACTCTGCAGAGGTTAGTACACTTTCCCCACTGGACTCAACCCGAAGATTGAGACGAAGTCTTTCAGAATAGGTCACCTACACCCAACGGCAAGCCGGTACCACCTATCACATCTACATCTGCTAGCTTTGAACGGGAGAGGCTTCCTACATCATACTCAACTAAGCCAGAGCCCATATGGCCAACGACTGTACATGTAAGCTTCTAGTCACCAAGTATGTCTGATCTTTTTGAGCCTGGACGGCGCCCACTGCGTCAGAGGGTACTCTCCATGACATACTGTCAACCACCAAACCAACCATTAGGGGTACAACCTGGTCTCAACCTTAGATAAGGAACAAGCCCCCAAGAAGCACTCCCTGCCCGTTCAGAAGTGATTTCTATTTATTAAACAGTTGCTACACAAGTTATTAAATAGCTCACATGCACTCCATGAATTTACACAACCCAAACCACGTCTACAAAGCATAGCAATAAAGCAACAACACGTCTAGGTTGATCTACGGTAGACAAGTCAAGACATGTGGCTATCCTAACTGGTTTTTCAGCAACAGTAAAATAAACTACCTATCATGCAATAGGGTGATATTTCTTAACATAATGCATATATAAAATATAGGTATGAGTATGGTCAAAGCATCACTTGCCTTCTTGCTGGTCCTGACGGTCACAATCCTCACAATACGAGGCGGCACACTCCGGACAATCTACACGAGCAAACATAGCACCAATCAATCATATGTTCAATACAAATATAATAAAAAAATAATAAACATTCAAAGAACAGTATAAAAACTTTCCTAACAGTAGCTAAACTTAATGTACTTGTCAAATAAAAACCAACGCAAAAAGAAACGGCGCAAACGGGCGCACCGGTAACAAGTTACGGCTGTCGGAAGTTCAAATTTGGATCAGCTTGGGATCCAAATTTAAAAACTTCAAACTTCTTCAACACTTGGTCTACTGTCTAGGAAATTTCACCACGGTCGCAACGCAACTGGAATCGCCCAATTCCGAGTTACGGTTAAAAAGTAGTTGCAAAAACGGTATCGGGGTGACACCGGGGGGTACCGGGGTGCTCTACTGTAAAAAGGACCCGGACGTAAATATTTTTTTTTCGAAAAAAGCGATCGGGTCCCCAGGCGGTTTGGATCCAGATCTGATTTTTTTTTGAAAACGCGTTTGACTTTTTTTTCCCTATCTTCTTCTCCACGCGCACGGGACACAGAGGAGGCGGCGGCCCGTGGTGGCGGCGAGCTCCAGCGGTGGCCAGGCGGCGGCGGCGGCGCGGCTCCGGTGAGGCACGGCTAGGGCGTGCGGGGTCGGTGCAGGCGGCGAGCTCACCTCGAAACGGCGAAAAACGCAACTCCGGCGAACTCCGGCGATGACGTCGTGATGATGTCGGCGGCGGCGGGTCCCGCGGATTAGTTTAGGCTAACCCTAAAAACGCTAAGCGAAAATAATTTAGCCCTAATCGGGGCTATTTATAGCCATCCCCTAATCCTCTTTTTATGTTAAATCCGAGATAAATACAAAATCGGTCTGCGAAAAAAAAATAGAACAGGCCCATTAGGCCCAAAACAATATTAGAAAAAACACGGAAATTTATTTTAAAATTCCATCTTCGCCAATATTTTTAAAATAATAAAATTGAATTTTTATCTTTACCAAAATATTAAACAAAATAAAAACTTTGCAAATTATTTTTAAATATTTTTAAAATACTTTTCTGGCATTTTAAAAATACCGAAAACTCTGAAAATTGATTTAAAAACTTTTCCGGAGCATAAATAAATTCCAAAAAAATATTTATAACTCCAAAGTAAAATTAAAAAGTCTCACAAAGTATTTTAAACTATTTTTCAACAAATTAAAAATGGGGATAAGTCCTCTTATATCCTCTCCAGCGAACTGCCATGTGTTGAAAAATGTTTAAAAATATTTTAAAACTCCAGAAAAATGCGGAAGCAGCATGAGATGCATATGATGATCTATTAACATCCGAATTTAGAAAATTGGGATGTTACAGTGGAGTTGTAGCAGGATGTGCCAGGAGGCCGTAGCACCTCGCGGTGTCGCCGGAGGAGCCCTGTGGAGATGGCTAGCTTCGCCTGAACTTGCTGTCATCGCCGTCTGTTTTCTGTCAGTAGATGCAGTGCTGTCGCCGCCGTGCTGTTCTCGTGAAGATGCCGGCGAGGTGGAGAGGAGTAGGTGGCCGTGGTGTGTGTCCCTGCGTAGGGCTGAGTACCCTCTCGGGTTCCCCCATGGTGGAGTGGTCGGAGGTGGCCGGAGTGTGAGCCGGTGTTCGCCGGAACCTCACTACAGTGGTGCCTGCCGGGCGCGTTTGGAATTCAGTTAACCACTTGGGGTTAACTTAACCTGCAGCGAACACCTCTTTGTTCAGCAAATCGAGAAGTAGCGCAGTGGTAGCGTTCGAGCGCAGCAACGAGCAGGTCGTGGGTTCGAATCCCACGCGAGGCTTTGCCTCCCCCTTTTTTTGGATTTAAGCAGAGGCTGACGAGCGGGCCCCTCGTGTCGGCGAGGCTGCCCGAGTGGAGTGGCTGAGCCACTGATGGGCTTTGAACTTGGACCAGTGCGCCGAGGCCAGCCCAGTGGCTGCGCCCACTGTTTTTTTTCTTTTGGATTTCTTTTCTTTTTCTGTTTAAGTTCAAATTTGAGTTTGAATTCAAATTCAAACTGAATTTGAACCTTGGAGATTTTTTTCACCTCAATGGGGCATCCCATATATGTTTTTGGGGTAGCTTGAGCTACTGACCATCATGGTGAGGTCAGTTTTGCATTTTGCCCCTCTGATTTTTGGAGTGTGGCAATTTTGCAAATAAACCTCCCCTTTTTTTTATTTCTTTGTTTTTGTCAAGTTTTACCCAAATTCAAAAATGGCCATGCCATACATGAATTTTTGGTAGTTTAAAACAAGGAGTTGCATGGTGATAATGGTTTAACCATTTAAGCCTTTTCCAAAATGCATCTAGTGCAATTTTGCACTCAGCCCCTGAATTTCTCTTGAGTTGCAACTGTGTTTGCAAACCCAGAGGATACCATATCATATATGGTTTTGGGGTAGATTTTTGCAAGGATTGCAATGATGATGTCCTCATGATGTTTTGTGCAACTATTTTGGACAAGGTGTGACCACCTCATCCAGAATCAATCTGTCTTTTTCCTTTCTTTGCATCATTCCAATTTAAGTGCATGTTGGAGGTGATGATCTTTTGATTCTTTCAAGTTCTGTTTCATGTCATCTCCAATTCTTTTCTTCAAACGAGCACCCAACATATTGTCTGTGCAATGTGGCTGGTTTCCAACTTTTGTTGCACCTTCCTTGTGTCAAATTCACCGACACTACTCCGTCTCCGGAATCGATGATTACTTTTCACGTTGTTTTGTTTCTGTTAAATGCATTGTTGATCATGCCATGTTGCCATGTTACTTACACCAAAAATAAGGCTAAGACCAAAGCCATTTTTACGTAAATAAATTGCATATGAAGTTGTTGACGTGTCGTCACCACCTTCATTTAAATCTGACTAGATAGGGTCACAACATGTCAATTAAACTTGATCATATCATCCTTGCCGGTGCTTTGCACCCGTTACTTACTTGTGTGCCTTTTCTTGCCGGTACCTTACGTTAGCACCTGAGACCGCCGAGGAGACTTACGTGGAGATTTCCGACACCGAGCCCGAGGACCCTGCTGCGTCTGCTTCGACGACCGATTACCCAGGCAAGGGGAAGATTCATACCATTACTTGATACCTTTCTGCCTACCTGCCTAGTTGTAGCCTAGAACGTTTGCTTGATCCTATCCACTTTGATTAAGCCATTTTTGGAAACCCAAACAACCATGATCCCCACATCCCAGCAAAACATTGTATTGCTAAGTTACCGCTGCTCAGCCATTGCTTAGTATGAGTAGGAAAACTTGCTGCTTACCCTATTGCTTGTTTGGGATATCATGTTATTTAAAGAAGTTGGTTGATATTTATTATATTTATGATGTTAATTTATACTTGACGAAAGATGGGAGACCAGGCTGTTCCCGCCAGGTGTTTTGTTCCATTTGAGTCACCTAGGTCCCGAGTTCCAGGTATTGTGTTTCTTGACGAGCGTGCCTAATCATGTGTGGGATTCTATGGGGTTCCCTTGTCTTACCTACCTAGCTTCATACAATTCTAGTGGTGGCCCGAGCTGATTTACTATTTGCAATGTTTGTGTGCTGGTGGTACCCCAGTTGTTTACAAACCACCTTTGGGCCAGGAGGACTTGTGCCTTGGCTGGCCCACTTTGTCCGGCTGAGGACCCGATGTCCCATGTGTGATTAACCAGGTATCCAAACCTGCGACAGACGGTAGAGGCCGATTCGAGAGCGTGGCCGGCTTTTGAGTTGGGTGTCGACTCACCAGGGGCCACCCGGAGTTGTGCGTTGTTAGTTAGGGGGACTCTGACGTTCCGGAGTTTCAGGCGCTTACCTAGCCAAGTGGAAACCGGGCGTACATGCGAAGCCTATGATGGGCAGTTGGTACACCCCTGCAGGTTTAAATCTTTTCGAAAAGCCGTGTCCGCGGTTATGGACGACTTGAGACCTACTCCTTGTTCATAGAATAACATCAATTTGATCATAATTAAAAACTTGCCTACCGTGTGAGTACCTTGGTTGCTTTTCTTCGTCCAGGGGGACCGAGAGAAGATCCAGGTCGTGTTATGTTTGACGTAAGTAGGTGGATAGCAGACTTATGACACGATGTCACACGTATTCCTTGGATCTTACCCCTACTCTGATAGAACGATAGCCACTATATATGCTAGTGCGGCTGCAACCTTTACCTTTATCTTGTCTTTCCGTAGGAAGTCAGTTATCCTGTAATGATATAATCTCACCCCTGTTTTCCTTTTGTGCTTTTACTGTTTTGCCTGATCGGCCGCTGCAGTGGAGTACTATCTTGACCCGAGCTCTGGACGATACTTCGTGGAGGTGCCCCCGGAGGATGACGATGAGATCGACCTCGTTCAGTAGATTCTACAGTTGGGCTTCGACGATCCGTGGGTGGACTCTTTATGTGCAACCCTCTCTAGGGCAATTTGGCTTTTGACCGTATCGATCGTGTTTGTCTTCCGCTTGTCGCATGATGTACTGTTGGGTCCATGGACCTCTGAGATGATGTAATAAATACCAGTGGCGATGTATGCCCTGGACTCTATATATTTATGTCTTAGTTTAAGTTCTTTGTTCATCTACCTGTTGTCGAGAATCCGGCAGCGACACGAGTGCGAGTGTCGTGAGTCGGTGGCTCTTTATGCGCTACTAACTTGAGCGGGACGCGAAAGCGACTAACTCGAGTTAGCACCACATCGGGGGCCTTACACTCATACGACCCTTGGACTCACCAGTACTACCCTGGAGCAGGAGGCTCCTGGGGACATTAGCTACTACCAACTTAGGCCAAAAGCCTAAGCTTAGGGGAGTACGTGCCCTTCTCACTTTTCCATTGTATTATCCATTTTATTCGCTTTGATCTTTTCGAAGTTTTTGCCCGTTCTTCTTTCTTTCTTTCTTTCTTTGCAAAAACAACGAAAATATTTTCTCTTTTTTTTCACTTTATTTTAACCTTTAAAAAAAACCCAAAGAGATTTCCTTTCTCTCTTTAATTTGCTTTGTTTTCAGAGATCAGCCCGAGTTCGTGTTGGCATTTGATTATATTTCCTACGTTCGATCGTGCAAGTGACCAGGCAGTAATGAAGAAGATCGACGGAAGGGAAGCAACAAGGAAAACCGGTATGAACTCTTCTTGTTTCTACTTTTGTACATATGCCTGTACTTATGATCTAGAGACCACCTTGTAGCGACATAGTGCTATGTTTACAATGATTTTCCAGTGTTCATGCTTTCCTTGTGGCTAGTCTCAAATAGCTAGAGTACATAATGTGTTGTTGAAATGATTTACATGCATTGCATTGTTCATGGTTTGGCTTACTGAAGTGGTATTTCCCTTCGGAGAATTTTTGGATTGACTTGGCACATGTTCACACATGTTTATGACTAAAAAGTCTATTTTGCCATGATGATCTTTTTGTTTCGGAATAGTTATATCACTTTCATGCCCGATTCAATGTTGCTTTGTCGCTCTGCATGATTATGACAGTTATTGCTCTCTAGTTGGTCGCTTCCCAGTCTTTTGCTAGCCTTCGCTCGCACTAAGAGGAAGTCTGCTTGTGCTTCCAAACTCATTTTTCAAACCCAGTTGTTCCATTTGAGTCCACCATACCTACCTATATGTGGTATTTACTGGCCACTCCTAACTTAGACTTTCTTGTGCCATCTCGAAATTTATTCAAAAGCTTCCCTTTTGTAACCGTACAAGCTCATGGTCCGGTGAGGGGAAATTAGTATCTTTCATGCCAAAAATATTTTGACGGAAGTTTTAACTAGTCAAAACATAAAAAGAAAAAAATATATGAGAGTTACACCTCCCCCATACTTGATGATGGAGTGAAATGGACCAAACGCTGCTTATGATAGGTGGAACGATACCCTCCTTCCATCCTTGAGGCAAAATAAAAGGTTCCGTAGACCATCAAAGGATTTATGGATAAGGGAATATGTGTAAGCAAAAGGCATTATATATGGTTGGCATGGGAGATATTGAGATACCTTTACCGTTCACCGTTGACTGGAAAGTTACTCCTCTCAAAAGAGTTTTATCTCTGTTTTCAAAACCAAGAGCTCTAGCACATGTTTAGTCTTTGCTTCCTTTCACGGGTTTTCAACCTTACCATCAAAAGCCACGGTTCGAGAGTCTCCCCTTCTTTCTTCAAAGCACCAACTATGAGAGCATAATTGTCATTCTTAGTGTAACATGCATTGTCCCAAAGTATTACATTGTCTTCTGCATGCTGGTGTTATTGCTAGTCTGAAATACTGAGTTCTAGTCACCTTTAAAACTCCGGAGGAGTTTCTGCCTTTATGTTTTTCTTCACTCATGGAGGCTAGCGAAATGCCACTCAAGTATGTTCAAGCTATGTACATTGTGATCCTGTCTTGATTTTCAGTAGCTTATTATTTACTTTTATTTGTTTGTGACTGATCACATGAAATAAGAATTGCTTCGTGCATTGTCCTTATAGCATTGTTTCATTACTTGCTAAAATCTTTTCGTAGTACATGCTTATATACATCTAATGAAGCAAAAGAGTTTGTCAAAGTTTTCTTTGTCGCGTCCAGTTCGTTGAACTGAATTGCTTGAGGACAAGCAATATGCTGAGCTTGGGGGAGTTGATACGTCTCAAACGTATCTACTTTTCCAAACACTTTTGCTATTGTTTTGCCCTCATTCTTGCATGATTTGGACGAAACTAACCCGGACTAACGCTGTTTTCAGCAGAGCTGCCTGTATGGTTTTATTGTGTGCAGGAAAATGGGTTTTTAGACATCCCAAAAAATTCCCAGAAAAATACCAGAAAATCCACGCACCCGATGGAGCCAGGAGCCAGAAGTGGGACCAGAGGGGAGCCCTGGGGGCCCCAGGCGCCCCCCTGGCGCGGCCAGGGGTGGGGCCGCGCCCTCTGGCCGCTTGGGCTGCTCCCCCCTCCTCTGGTGCCCTACCGAGGCTCCTATTTATCCCCGTGACGAGAAAACCCCATAACAGAAGTCGTTTTCCCAGTTTCCGTCGCGGAGCCGCCGCCACCCTCTGTTCTTCTTTGGGAGGGCTAATCTGGAGGCTGATTTGGCCTCCGGAGAGGGGAGATCGTCGCCATCGTCATCACCATCACCACTCCATCCATCCTCCATGACTTCTCTTCACATGCGTGAGTAATTCCCTGCTGTAGGCAAAGGGGATGGTAGGGATTGGATGAGTTTAATCATGTAATAGTTCGTCACATTGTTGGGGGCATGTTGCCTATCATCTAGATTGGTGTTTATCTTCTTTTCTACAACTTGTTGTTCTTAATGCTTGTCACTTTGGGCCCGAGTGCCATGTTTTCAGATCTGAACCTTATGTGTTTTCATGAGTATATTTGTGTTCTAGATCATATCTATGAGTTGTATGCACCTATTATGGCCCGGAACCGGCGATCCCAAAGGTGACAGCTTGGGACACCAAAGGGGATGGTCCATGATTTGAGGATTCCGTGTATCCATTGAGTTTATTGCTTTGTTCCGGTGCTCTTTGACAGGAGCGCCTTAATCTCCATAAGTTCCTTTTGGCCCCGTTCGTAGCGGGATGGTAGGACAAAAAATGTTGTGCAAGTTCTTATTGCAAGCACGCACAACTACCTACGGGATACATGCCTATTGTTTGATATTTGCCTAGATGATCATTGTTTTTCTGTGTGCCTTGCCCCGTGTTAGAATCTATTATATGTTTACTCCCATCCATGCAGCGCCCGACCATCCATCTCCCTAGCCTACAGTGTTTTCAATCCTGCTGGTTATTAGTTGCTACTTTTTGCTATTTACTTTTGTTGTTGCTATCATCACTATTATATCACCGTTACCACTTATCTATTGTTGCAAGCAAGTATATTTCAGGTGCGGTTGAATTGACAACTCAACTGTCAAAGCTTATAAATACTCTTTGGCTCCCCGTGTGTCGAATCAATAAATTGGGTTAACTTACCCGCGAAGACTATCTCGATCCCTTTCGCCTGTGGGGCATCACTAACCTATTAACTCAGTGCACCACAGTGCCAGTTCCTGTTTTCTGCTGTTTTTCTATTTCACTTTTCCCCCTTATAAAAATTGCTCCAAAAATTCGGGAAAAATCAGATAAAAAATCAGCGCAGAAGAACCTTCCGGAAGGACCTGAGTGGGGCCAGAGGGCCACCACCAGGGGCCCAGGCGCCCTGGTGGCGCGCCCCAGGGGCTGGCCGCGCCAGGGGGGTGCCTGGACCCCTAGTGGCCCCCCTGGCTGCCCCCCTTCGCCTATATATTCTCCGTGACGAGAAACCCTCGAAGAGAGAACCCTTTTTCGCGATCTCGCCTCTATTCCGCCGCCGCCGCGCTTCCGAGATCGGGAGCACCAGCAGACCTCTTCCCCGGAGGGCGGGCCGACCTTCGGGAGTCTCCTCTCCACCATGGATGCTTCCCCGATGTGTCGTGAGTAGTTTCCTTTGGACCATGGGTCCGTGATCAGTAGCTATGTGATGTTCTCCTCCCCTCTTTGTTCTTCATGGTTTAGACCTCGTGAGCTGCTCTACATGATCGAGACACTTTTGTAATCTTTCTGCTGTTGCTATGCTGAGTTTGATGGGATCTGATGGATTATGATATTATGTTCAGATTGTGATTTAGTAATATATTTGGTTCTTATCTCTTATATTTTTGTTCTTAAGTAATTCTTGCATGTTCTCCGTTGCTGTTTATTGCTTTGGCCAAGTAGTAGGTAGTAACCCCAAGAGGGAACGTTATGCTCGATTGTGGGTTCATGCCCCCTGATGACATGCTTGAGTGATAGAAACATGAGTCTAGGGGGTGTGTGATACGTCCAAAACGTATCTATAATTTCTGCTTGCTCCATGCATGTTTTGTGTCATATTGCTATGATCTAGATACACTTTCATACACTTTTGATCATATTTGGACTAACCTATTAACTCAGTGCACCACAGTGCCAGTTCCTGTTTTCTGCTGTTTTTCTATTTCAGTTTTCCCCCATATAAAAAGTGCCAGAAAAATTCAGGGAAAAATATAGGAAAAATCAGCGTACAGGAAGCTTGGCGAAGAGCCCGAGTGGGTCCAGAGGGGAGCCAGGCGGCCACCCGGCGCGGCCCCACCCCTGGACGCGCCAGGGGGGCGCCTGGGGCCCCTGGTCCACCTCTGGCTGCCCCCTTCGCCTATATATTCTCCGTCACGGGAAACTTCGGAAAAGAGAACCCTTTTTCGCGATCTCGCCTCTGTTCCGCCGCCGCCGCGCTTCCGAGATCGGGAGAACCAGAAGACCTCTTCCCGGCACCCTGCCGGAGGGAGGATTGACCTCCGGGAGTCTTCTCTCCACCATGGATGCTCCCCGGATGTCTCGTAAGTAGTTTTCCTTGCACCATGGGTCCGTGATCAGTAGCTATGTGATGTTCCCCTCCCCTCTTTGTTCTTCATGGTTTAGACCTCGTGAGCTGCCCTACATGATCGAGGCACCTTTGTAATCTTTCTACTATTGCTATGTTGAGTTTGATGGGATCTGATGGATTATGAGATTATGTTCAGATTGTGATAGAGTAATATATTTGGTTTTTATCTCTTATATTTTTGTTCCTAAGTAATTCTTGCATGTTCTCCGTTGCTGTTTATTGCTTTGGCCAAGTAGTAGGTAGTAACCCCAAGAGGGAACGTTATGCTCGATTGTGGGTTCATGCCCCCCGATGACACGCTTGAGTGACAGAAACATGAGTGTAGGGGATGTGCTGTTGCCACAAGGGGGAAAACAACGGTGCTTGTAACCGCGGTTGCAAGGATTGTTTACTTTACGCAAAGTGCTTTTTAATGCAGTTGTCTGTTGCTTTGGGTTTACACTTTGGGTGGGGCTCGCAACTTAATACCAGCGAGATGTTCTGAATAGATATCTCAAGGTGGATGATTAGTAGTAGATGCAGTTGGATTTCTGTCTACTTATTTTGGCGTACTGCCCGTGCTTTTGAGCCTCTTCCTTTCTTTTGTAGCATAGTTAGCACTGCGGTGCGTTCATAATCCTGTCAATTGCCCTTCTGTAATTTGTTTACCTCGCATAGCAGTTTTATCATCTTTTGGGAGAGAGACATCACTAGTGAACATCACGTATCCCGGTCCATATCCTCATTACTGTTTCCACGTTCATTTACTTTTCCGCTTTTACTTTCAGTTGCTATCATTATCCTTTGTGTTTGATCCTTTGTGAACAACAAGACCGGAGAGATTGACAACCTCTCTGAACTTCGTTGGGAACAAAGTTATTTGTGTCTGTGTGCAGGTCCGCGTTAGTAGCACCGCTGACACCTACTTATCATCTCTAGAGTCCTACTGGAGACAAACCTTGGTATCTTTACTGAGGGAAATTTGCTGCTGTGCTGCATCACGCCTTCCACTTGGGGCTCATCAACGAAGGGCGAGAAGACTACACCCGTCAACTCTCGCGTCATCAAAGCAAATTTCTGGCGCCGTTGCCGGGGACTCCGAGTGCTAAGATAGGGGAGTTGCACACTACCCTTTACCTTTGTTTTTTAGTCTTGTTAGTTTACCTTTCAATTTTTATCTTTGTTTTCTTTATCAAAAATCAAAAAAATATATAGTATGTCTAGTTCCTTACTTGCCAATCAATGACTAACTTCTTTGAAACTAGATCTTATTGGCATGGATGATTCACCGAGGATCAACAAGAATATTACAAGGAATACGGCTTGTCTCAAAAAGGGATACACTTATGGAGACTCATACATCAATCGTATGAGTATGCTAAAAACTTGTGCTCAATATATAATATATCTTTCTGCAGGGATGAATCTTGTTGCTTTATGAGGCACAAACACCTTGCTTTCCAATGTGAGTACAATGAGGATGAAACCTTAGCTTCTTATGCTAAGGGAAATTGTGATTTTTATGATGCAGAAAAAATAGAAGAATTTGTTGGTTTTAAGGGTGCCTATGAAATTACTTCTTTTCTTGAAAATATTGATGACGCCCCTTACAAATCTGAGAGTCTTGCTATACTTAACTATTGTTTGGAAAATTATGATGCAAATTATTATATTACTGATCGTCTTGAGAGAATCTCTCCTCCAAAGGAAGAGACTAATGTTTTGCATGACTCTATGGAAGAAGAAATTACTGAACCTGAAAGCTCTTTGGATGAAGAAGAGGAGGAGAGTGACGAACCAAAGGAGGAAGAATGGAGCCATCCATGTCTACCTTCTAATGAGAGTAACTCTTTGACTCTTACCTTATATGAGTATTATGATCCTATGGATTCTTTTGAAATATCCCTTTTTGATGAAGTTGATGCCTTCTATGCTTATGGCCTTGATGCCACTATGGATGATGCTTACGGAGATGAACTTGCTTCAGTTCCTCATGTTAAGCATGAAATTTTTGCTATCGCACCCACACTTGAGTGTCCTATTATCCTTTTAAAATCTCCAACTCCGGAGAATTTTCCTCTTATCAAAGCTCAATGTGATGGGTTGCATCTATCTTATCATCTTAAAAACAGTGTTGAAAACAATACACGTGTGCTTGTAGGTCATGAACAACATGATTTATGTGATATTTATATTCTTGATGTTGTTCATGATACTACCGAAAATTATTTTTAGAGAGGAAAGTTCGGTTGTAGAAAATTCCATATTACAAAAACTCCTCTCTTTATGTTGAAAGTTTTGAAGATGTTCCTGTTCCACCTTTCTATGCATGTCACTTTGTGCTTCTTTGACTTATTTTCTTACAAGATGCCTATGCATAGGAAGTGGGTTATGCTTAAATGTGTTTCATATTTGTTTCTTGATGCTCTCTTTTGCTTCAAATTCTTATTCTTATGAGAGCACCTTTTACAATCTTTAAGCCTAGCTAATGGCTTTAAAGAAGCGCTTTTGGGAGGCAGCTCACAACGAATTAGGTTTTCTTTTTGCTTTTGTTGTGTCTTGATGTTTTTTACTACTGTAGCAACATCATTGTATCTTTATTTTTCAGCTTTGTGCCAAGTTATAGCCTCTTATGGTAAGGGAAGCAAAAGTTGTGACATGCTGTCCAGAAAACAGATTCTGTCCCATGACAGAAAAATTCGAATAAAATCACCAGATCATATTTTTGATCTGAATTTTTTTGACAGCGTGCTCTATACAATTGTGAAACTTCCGTATGTTCTGAGTTTTTTATTTGAGTTGCAGAAGTGCCCCTAAAAAATTCTTTACTACCTGCTGTTCTGTTTTTCAAAGATTCTGCCACGTTTTGTCTCTCCTAACTTTTGCAAACCTTAAGCTTGCTTTTTCTTTGAAATTTTTTTTGGCACTCTTTAGAAACAGTATCTCTTCAATAATATCTTTATATCCAGTGGGGAAAATTTATTTTATTAAGGGTACTAACCTCTCTAATCAGCTTATGATGAGTTATGTATGAAGGGAGTTTTCAAGTGTGCGATGGAAGATGATGAAAGAAGATCCAGGAGTGTCAAGCGCTCAAGCTTGGGGATGCCCCATGCATCCCCAATAAATATTCAAGGAGACTCAAGCGTCTAAGCTAGGGGATGCCCCCGTGCATCCCCTTCTCCATCAACAATCATCAGTTCGTCCTTCGTCTCACTATATTTTTATCACTTCATGCGTTATGTGCCATGCTTGGAGCGTCTCGCTCTTAGGTTTTATTTTTAGTTTTCTTTAGCTTTGCTTGCTGTTCATAACAAGTTAGATCCCGTCTTACTTTGTGTGGGAGAGAAACACGCTCCACTTTCAAAATCTAGAACACATCATAGGATTTTTCCTGCCTATCTTTTTGCTGTTGTGTGTTCTTTATCTTTTCATAGCTACTGCCATGTTTAGTTTTAGTCTTAGTTTGTCTTTAGCAAGAGCCTTGGCTTTTGTTTAGTTTGTTGCTGGAACTCTTTTTAGTTTTCATTTTTATCTTGTTAAAGAGAGTTGTTTGTTGCACTGAGTTGTGTCTTATCTCGAAAGTAGGTAATTGAGGTGGCTATTTAATTCTAGTAGTAACTTGCAATAGTTTTGAGGTATTGTTGTGAGTAATGTTTGAACTTTTGGTGTCAAGAGCTCTAGCCTATTAGTGATAGGTGTCGTATTTTGGGCAATCCGTGTGCATTTTCAAAACCTACAAAACCAGTTGAGAACTCTAGCTACTAGATGGATCACTAATCTTTGGAGGGATCGAATATTAGAGAACACTCACGTACCATGAGTCGAAGATGCGCAAGGATAACCAAACCCCCATACACTCCTCCTCGGGGTACTTGTCTCTTTGTGAACCTCCTTATTAGATTGAGAGTTACCGATAATAAGTGCATGAGTTCTTCGGACTAATGTAAGTATTGAAAGTTGACAATTCCACCTTCCCATATTTTGCTAGCCTCTCCCGTGCCGTGCATTTCCTTCTTCTCACTCTGAGAGTTGGTGTCCACCCTCGCCGGTACATCCAAACCCTTGGCATGATACGCTCTGTTATCATAAACCTCCTTATATCTTTCCTCAAAACAGCCACCATACATACCTATCAAGGCATTTCCATAGCCTTTCCGAGATATATTGCCATGCAACTTCCACCTCTTCATGACTTGATCTTCATGTCATACATGTTCCTGCTACACTGGCAGCGACATACATTGCATACATCATGATAGTTACATCTTCTTTATGATTTTGAGTACCTTGTAAAGTGTGAAAGATCTCCTTTGCCTTCTTGTAAAATAGAGTGTTGCCCTTAAGTGAGGAAAAGATCCCAAAGTGGACACAATAAAAGATCCCAAAGAGGACAAATGAGAGTTAAATATAAAGATCCATTGAGTCCACAAAAAATACAAAAAAAGAGAAAAAAGAGAAAAAGAAATAAAAAGAGAGAAAGGGGCAACACTACTATCCTTTTGAGAGATCCACACTAGTACTTCCTCTTTATCCTTGTACTCCATAGAGATGATCATTATGCATATAGCTATGTGGGGACCTTCACACTATAGAACTTGGCTTGCATATTCCAAGGATGAGCCTCCTCAAACGAGCTCTAGGTCTTCATGAGCAAGCAAGTTAGATGCACCCCACTAGTTCCATTGGAGAGCTTCCTAGCTCGTATGTGCATCCGTTGCATGGCAATCCCTACTCCCCACATCATATCTATCATTTGGCATCTCTTGCCTATGATTGTCCTCATTGATGTGAGCCTTTATTTTCCTTTTTTGTCTTCCTCCTCCACACTTCTCTCTTTGCCATCCAAAGTGTCAACTCTCGTGCTTACGCTCATCCATTGCATGAGTGCTCAAAATATTGAAAAAGGAGTGGATCAAATTGATTTGTACCTGGCTAGTGGCCTGGGGATGAGTCAAGATAAGATTCCAGAAAAAGACCAAGTGTGAAACTTTAGTAGATTGAGTTCTCAACAAATAAATGTTTTTCTCGTATTCCCTATCCCCCTTCTTGCACGCAAACACCATTTGGAGACATTCGAGTCACGGACAGCGAGAGCTCTTCCACCTTTTGTTCTTTTGTTACTTGTTTCAATGCTAATTTAGACTCTTGCATGTTATGACTTGATTTGAGTATCTAAACTTGATTGCTTTACTTTTCAAAGTTCTTATATGGTTGCTAGAATGTCACCACAGAAATTATGGCGTTATCATTTACCTACTCGAGGACGAGCAGGAATTAAGCTTGGGGATGTTGATACGTCCGAAACGTATCTATAATTTCTGCTTGCTCCATGCATGTTTTGTGTGATATTGCTATGATCTAGATACACTTTCATACACTTTTGATCATATTTTGACTAACCTATTAACTCAGTGCACCACAGTGCCAGTTCCTGTTTTCTGCTGTTTTTCTATTTCAGTTTTTCCCCATATAAAAAGTGCCAGAAAAATTCCGGGAAAAATATAGTAAAAATTAGCGTACAGGAAGCTTCGCGAAGAGCCCGAGTGGGGCCAGAGGGGAGCAAGGGGGGCCCAGGCGGCCACCCGGCGCGGCCCCACCCCTGGCCGCGCCAGGGGGGCGCCTGGGGCCCCTGGTCCACCTCTGGCTGCCCCCCTTCGCCTATATATTCTCCGTCACGGAAAACTTTGGAAAGGAGAACCCTTTTTCGTGATCTCGCCTCTGTTCCGCCGCCGCCGCGCTTCCGAGATCGGCAGCACAAGACCTCTTCCCGGCACCCTGCCAGAGGGAGGATTGACCTCCGGGAGTCTCCTCTCCACCATGGATGCTCCCCGGATGTCTCGTAAGTAGTTTTCCTTGGACCATGGGTCCGTGATCATTAGCTATGTGATGTTCTCCTCCCCTCTTTGTTCTTCATGGTTTAGACCTCGTGAGCTGCCCTACATGATCGAGGCACCTTTGTAATCTTTCTGCTATTGCTATGTTGAGTTTGATGGGATCTAATGGATTATGAGATTATGTTCAGATTGTGATAGAGTAATATATTTGGTTTTTATCTCTTATATTTATGTTCCTAAGTAATTCTTGCATGTTCTCCGTTGCTGTTTATTGCTTTGGCCAAGTAGTAGGTAGTAACCCCAAGAGGGAACGTTATGCTCGATTGTGGGTTCATGCCCCCCGATGACACGCTTGAGTGACAGAAACATGAGTCTAGGGGATGTGTTGTTGCCACAAGGGGGAAAACAACGGTGCTTGTAACCGCGGTTGCAAGGATTGTTTACTTTATGCAAAGTGCTTTTTAATGCAGTTGTCTGTTGCTTTGGGTTTACACTTTGGGTAGGGCTCGCAACTTAATACCAGCGTGATGTTCTGGATAGATATCTCAAGGTGGATGATTAGTAGTAGATGCAGTTGGATTTCGGTCTACTTATTTTGGCGTACTGCCCGTGCTTTTGAGCCTCTTCCTTTCTTTTGTAGCATAGTTAGCACTGCGGTGCGTTCATAATCCTGTCAATTGCCCTTCTGTAATTTGTTTACCTCGCATAGCAGTTTTATCGTCTTTTGGGAGAGAGACATCACTAGTGAACATCATGTATCCCGGTCCATATCTTCCTCACTGTTTCCACGCTCATTTACTTTTCTGCTTTTACTTTCAGTTGCTATCATTATCCCTTGTGTTTGATCCTTTGTGAACAACAAGACCGGAGAGATTGAAAACCTCTCTGAACTTCTTTGGGAACAAAGTTATTTGTGTCTGTGTGCAGGTCCGCGTCAGTTGCGTCGCTGACACCTACTTATCATCTTCGGAGTCCTACTGGAGACAAACCTTGGTATCTTTACTGAGGGAAATTGGCTGATGTGCTACATCACACCTTCCACTTGGGGTTTACCAACGAAGGGAGAGAAATCACTATCATCACCTCGCGCATCAAGCAAGATTTCTGGCGCCGTTGCCGGGGACTCCGATTGCTAAGATAGGGGAGTTGCACACTACCCTTTACCTTTGTTTTTAGTCTTGTTAGTTTACCTTTCAGTTTTTATCTTTGTGTCTGATACGTCCAAAATGCATCACTATTTTATATAGTAATTCTTTCTTATTCATTGATATATTTCATGATATGATGCTATTCTTATGTTGTTTTGGCTTATTTTACACAGTTTGCAACTTTTCGGTGCCGAAGCAGCAGACGCGGGATTCAGCGGTAAAAAGTGGACGCTGAGTTGCTGAAGAAGAATACCTCCAAATTACCTGAAAATCGACGGAGGCTATTTTCCAGAAGGATCACGAAGAGACGCAAAAGAGCGACCAGAGGGGGGCCACAGGGTGTCCAGGCGGCCACCTGGCGCGGCCCCACCTCTGGCCGCGCCGGGAGGGCGCCTGAACCCCCCGGGCCACTCCCGGCTCCACCCTCTGGCATATATACTCTTCGTCATCCAAAAACCCTAAAAAGAGAGAGAGTTCTGGAGTTCCGCCGCCGCTCCGTGGCGGAAACCTACAGAGAAGAAAAGTGATACGTCCAAAACGTATCTATAATTTCTGCTTGCTCCCTGCATGTTTTGTGTGATATTGCTATGATCTAGATACACTTTCATACACTTTTGATCATATTTGGACTAACCTACTAACTCAGTGCACCCCAGTGCCAGTTCCTGTTTTCTGCTGTTTTTCTATTTCAGTTTTCCCCCATATAAAAAGTGCCAGAAAAATTCCGGGAAAAATACAGGAAAAATCAGCGTACATGAAGCTTCGAGAAGAGCCCGGGAGGGGCCAGAGGGGAGCCAGGGGGGCCCAGGCGGCCACCCGGCGCGGCCCCACCCCTGGCCGCGCCAGGGGGCCGCCTGGGCCCCCTGGTCCACCTCTGGCTGCCCCCCTTCGCCTATTTATTCTCCGTCACAGGAAAACTCCAGAAGAGGAACCCTATTCCGCAAACTCGCCTCTGTTCCGCCGCCGCCGCGCTTCCGGGATCGGGAGCACCAGAAGACCTCTTTCCGGCACACTGCCGGAGGGAGGATTGACCTCCGGGAGTCTACTCTCCACCATGGATGCTCCCCGGATGTCTCGTGAGTAGTTTTCCTTGGACCATGGGTCCGTGATCAGTAGCTATGTGATGTTCTCCTCCCCTCTTTGATCTTCATTGTTTAGACCTCGTGAGCTGCCCTACATGATCGAGGCACCTTTGTAATATTTCTGCTGTTGCTATGCTGAGTTTGGAGGGATATGATGGATTATGAGATTATGTTCAGATTGTGATAGAGTAATATATTTGGTTTTTATCTCTTATATTTTTGTTCCTAAGTAATTCTTGCATGTTCTCCGTTGCTGTTTATTGCTTTGGCCAAGTAGTAGGTAGTGACTCCAAGAGAGAACGTTGTGCTAGATTGTGGGTTCATGCCCCCCGATGACACGCTTGAGTGACAGAAACATGAGTCTAGGGGATGTGTTGTTGCCACAAGGGGGAAAACAACGGTGCTTGTAACCGCGGTTACAAGGATTGTTTACTTTACGCAAAGTTCTTTTTAATGCAGTTGTTTGTTGCTTTGGGTTTACACTTTGGGTGGGGCTCGCAACTTAATACCAGCGAGATGTTCTGGATAGATATCTCAAGGTGGATGATTAGTAGTAGATGCAGATGGATTTAGGTCTACTTATTTTGGCGTACTGCCCGTGCTTTTGAGCCTCTTCCTTTCTTTTGTAGCATAGTTAGCATTGCGGTGCGCTCATAATCCTGTCAATTGCCCTTCTGTAATTTGTTTACCTCGCATAGCAGTTTTATCGTCTTTTGGGAGAGAGACATCACTAGTGAACATCACGTATCCCGGTCCATATCCTCATTACTATTTCCAAGATATATTTATTTTACTGCTTTTACTTGCTATCATTATCCCTTGCGTTTTATCCTTTGTGAACAACAAGACCGGAGAGATTGACAACCTCTCTGAACTTCGTTGGGAACAAAGTTATCTGTGTCTGTGTGCAGGTCCGAGTCAGTTGCGCCGCTGACACCTACTTATAATCTTTGGAGTCCTACTGGAGAAAAACCTTGGTATCTTCACCGAGGTAAAACTGCTGCTGCACTACATCTCAAACCTTCCACTTGGGGTAACCAACGAAGGGCGAGAAGCCATCAAGCAAGTTTTCTGGCGCCGTTGCCGGGGACTCCGAGTGCTAAGATAGGGGAGTTGCACACTACCCTTTACCTTTGTTTTTTAGTCTTGTTAGTTTATCTTTCAGTTTTTATCTTTGTGTCTTTTATCAAAATTTACAAAAAAATCTGCCACACTTGCTGCTACTATGGGTTCCACTGAAAACACCAAGTTGTGTGACTTCACTAGTCACAACAACCAAGACTTTATCTGCACTCCCATTGCCACACCTGCCACTTCAGCTACCTCTTATGAAATTAAACCTGGTTTGCTAAACCTTGTTATGAGAGATCAATTCTCTGGTGCTGGAGATGATGCTGCTTTACACTTGAATAATTTTGTTGAATTATGTGATATGCAAAAGTATAAAGAAGTAGAAGGTGATGTTGTTAAGCTCAAGCTCTTTCCTTTCTCTTTAAGGGGAGATGCTAAAATCTGGTTTCAAATCTTTGCCTAGAAATAGCATAGATTCTTGGGATAAGTGCAAAGATGCTTTTATAGGGAAGTACTACCCTCCTGCTAAGATTATCCAATTGAGGAGAATATTATGAATTTTAAGAAATTGGATAATGAACACGTTGCCCAAGATTGGGAACGAATGAAATCTCTTGTTAAGAAATTCCCTACACATGGTTTGACTACCTGGATGGTTATCCAGACTTTTTATGCAGGCTTGAACTTTACCTCGCGGAACCTGTTAGATTCGGCCGCGGGAGGAACCTTTATGTCAACTACACTTGGTGCTGCCACGAAGCTTCTCGATGAAATGATGACCAATTATTCCCAATGGCACACCGAATGCGCTCCAACAGGTAGGAAGGTAAACTCTGTCGAGGAAATTACCTCCCTCAATGAAAAAGTTGACTTAATTATGTCTCTACTTACCAAGAAACCCTCTATTGATCCTCATGATGTTCCTTTAAATTCTTTGGTTGCCCAAGAACAAGTAGATGTGAACTTTATTGCTAGAAACAACTTCAACAACAATGCTTATAGGGGAAATTTTGCTAGTAATCCTAGACCGTTTCCATCCAACTATGGGAACGACAATACCTACCCTAGCAACAAGAACCCCTCCTCTGAATTAGAAAGCATGCTTAGAGACTTTATCACTACCCAAAAAGCCTTCAACAAAAATATAGAGGAGAAATTAACTAAAATAGATAATATCTCTTTGAAGGTAGAAAGCTTAGCCCTTGATATTGAGATGCTTAAAAGTAGAACCTCTCCCCTTGAAGAGAATAAGGCCACTCCTATTAATGCTATCCAGTTACAAATCAATGAAAATATTAGGATGATGGCTAAACTTAAAGAAAGATGGGCTAGAGAAAAAGAGGAAGAGGATAGAATTAAGAGCCTTCCTACACACCACACAGTTGCCACTATCCAAATTGTTGAGGACACCCAAACTATTAGCACCCAATGCACTCCTAGTCCCGTTGGACCTATTAATGGTGATGCTAATACCTCAACCGTAGAAAAAGAAACTCCTATGAAGATAGAGGGTTTCAAACAAGTGAGCCTAGATGACACTACTACCACCTTTGATAGTAGTGATATTGATTTTGATAGTTGCACCCTCTCAGAATTTATCAGTTTGCTACACAAAATGTCTAGAGACCCCCACACTAGCACACTTAGTCTTGCCTTCACGGAGCATATCACAAATGCTCTCATCAAAGCTAGGGAGGAGAAGCTTAGAGTAGAAGCCTCCATACCTAGGAAGCTAGATGATGGTTGGGACCCTATGATCAAAATTAAATTAAATAACTTCTCTTGCTATGCTTTATGTGATGTTGGAGCTAGTACCTCCGTTATGCCCAAAAGAATATTTGATATGTTTGAATTGAAGCCTTTTGAGCCATGTTCTTTTGGTGTTCCTCTTGTTGATTCTTCCATAAAGAAATCTTTGGGGAAGATCGACGATGTTCTTATCATTGTCAATGACAACTATGTTCCCGTTGATTTTATTGTTAAGGATATAGAGTGTGAACCTTTGTGTCCAATTATTTTGGGACGTCCTTTTCTTCGCACCGTTGGTGCGGTTATTGACATGAAAGAGGGGAATATAAAATTACAATTCCCATTCAAAAAGGGGATGGAACACTTCCCTAGAAAGAAAATCAAGTTACCTTTTGAGTCCGTTACACGGGCTAGTTATTCTCTTTCTCTTGATAAAACTTGATTCTTCTTTTGCATTAAGCCTAGCTAATGGCTTTAAAGAAGCGCTTTCGGGAGGCAGCCCACAACGAATTTAGGTGTTTTCTTTTTGATTTTGTTGTGTCTTGATGATTTTTACTTCTGTAGCAACATCATTGTATCTTTATTTTTCAGCTTTGTGCCAAGTTATAGCCTCTTACGGTAAGGTAAGTAAAAGTTGTGACATGCTGTCCAGAAAACAGATTCTGTCCTCGTGACCAGAAAAATTCCAGAAAAATCCCAGTTCATCTTTTTGAGCTGAAATTTTTACACAGTATGCTCTATACAATTACGAAACTTCCGTATGTTCTGAGTTTTTTTATTTCAGTTGCAAAAGTTCCCCTAAAAAATTCATTACTATCTACTGTTATTTTTTTCACAGATTCTGCCACGTTTTGTCTCTCCTAACTTTTGCAAACCTTAAGCTTGCTTTTTCTTTGCAAATTTTTTTTGGCACTCTTGAGAAACAGTATATCTTCAAGAATATATTTATATCCAGTGGATTTTTTATTTATTTATTAAGGTTACTAACCTCTCTAATCAACTTATCATGAGTTATGTATGAAGGGAGTTTTCAAGTGTGTGATGGAAGATGATGAAAGAAGATCCAGGAGTGTCAAGCGCTCAAGCTTGGGGATGCCCCCATGCATCCCCAATTAATATTCAAGGAGACTCAAGCGTCTAAGCTTGGGGATGCCCCCGTGCATCCCCTTCTCTATCAACAATCATCAATTCGTCCTTCGTCTCACTATATTTTTATCACTTCATGCGTTATGTGCTATGCTTGGAGCGTCTCGCTCTTAGGTTTTAATTTTAGTTTTCTTTAGCTTTGCTTGCTGTTCATAACAAGTTAGATCCCTTCTTACTTTGTGTGGGAGAGAAACACGCTCCACTTTCAAAATTTAGAACACATCATAGGATTCTTCATGCCTATCTTTTTGCTGTTATGTGTTCTTTATCTTTTCGTAGCTACTGCCATGTTTAGTTTTAGTCTTAGTTTGTCTTTAGCAAGAGCCTTGGATTTTGTTTAGTTTGTTGCGGTAACTCTTTTTAGTTTTCATGTTTATCTTGTTAAATAGAGTTGGTTGTTGCACTGAGTTGTGTCTTGTCTTGAGAGTAGGTAATTGAGGTTGCCATTTAATTTTAGTAGTAACTTGCAATGGTTTTGAGGTATTGATGTGAGTAATGTTTGAACTTTTGGTGTCAAGAGCTCTAGCCTATTAGTGATAGGTGTCGTATTTTGGGCAATCCGTGTGTATTTTCAAAACCTAAAAAACTAGTTGAGAACTCTAGCTACTAGATGGATCACTACTCTTCTAAGGGGTCGAATATCAGAGAACACTCACGTACCATGAGTCGAGGATGCGCAAGGATAACCAAACCCCCATACACTCCTCCTCGGGGTACTTGTCTCTTTGTGAACCTCCTTATTAGATTGAGAGTTACCGATAATAAGTGCATGAGTTCTTCGGACTAATGTAAGTATCGAAAGTTGACACTTCCACCTTCCCATATTTTGCTAGCCTCTCCCGTGCCGTGCATTGCCTTCTTCTCACTCCGAGAGTTGGTGTCCACCTTCGCCGGTACATCCAAACCCTTGGAATAATACGCTCTATCATCATAAGCCTCCTTATATCTTTCCTCAAAACAGCCACCATACCTACCTATCAAGGCATTTCCATAGCCTTTCCGAGTTATATTGCCATGCAACTTCCACCTCTTCATGACTTGATCTTCATGTCATACATGTTCCTGCTACGCTGGCAGCGACATACATTGCATACATCATGTTAGTTACATCTTCTTTATGTTTTGAGTACCTTGTAAAGTGTGAAAGATCTCCTTTACCTTCTTGTAAATTAGAGTGTTGCCCTTAAGTGAGGAAATGATCCCGAAGTGGACACATTAAAAGATCCCAAAGAGGACAAATGAGAGTTAAATAGAAAGAGCCATCGAGGCCACAAAAAAAATAACAAAAAAATAGAAAAAAGAGAAAAAGAAATAAAAAGAGAGAAAGGGGCAACACTACTATCCTTTTGAGAGATCCACACTAGTACTCCCTCTATATCCTTGTACTCCATAGAGATGATCATTATGCATATAGCTATGTGGGGACCTTCACACTATAGAACTTGGCTTGCATATTCCATGGATGAGCCTCCTCAAACGAGCTCTAGGTCTTCATGAGCAAGCAAGTTAGATGCACCCCACTAGTTCCATTGGAGAGCTTCTTAGCTCGTATGTGCATCCGTTGCATGGCAATCCCTACTCCTCACATCATATCTATCATTTGGCATCCCTTGCCTATGATTGTCCTCATTGATGTGCGCCTTTCTCATCCTTTTTGTCTTCCTCCTCCACCATATTTCTCTCTTTGCCATCCTAAGTGTCAACTCTCGTGCTTACGCTCATCCATTGCATTAGTGCTCAAAATATCGAAAAGGAGTGGATCAAATTGACTTGTACCTGGCTAGTGGTCTGGGGACGAGTCAAGATAATATTCCAAAGAAGACCAAGTGTAAAACTTTAGTAGATTGAGTTCTCAACACAAAAGTTACTTTTTTATCGTATTCCCTATCCCCCTTCTTGCACGCAAACACCATTTGGAGACATTCGAGTCACGGACAGTGAGAGCTCTTGCACCTATTGTTCTTTTGTTACTTGTTTCAATGCTAATATAGACTCTTGCATGTTATGACTTGAATTGAATCTCTAACCTTGATTCCTTTACTTTTCAAAGTTCTTTTATGGTTGCTAGCATGTCACCACAGAAATTATGTTGTTATCATTTACCTACTCGAGGACGAGCAGGAATTAAGCTTGGGGATGTTGATACGTCCAAAACGTATCTATAATTTCTGCTTGCTCCCTGCATGTTTTGAGTGATATTGCTATGATCTAGATACACTTTCATACACTTTTGATCATATTTGGACTAACCTACTCACTCAGTGCACCCCAGTGCAAGTTCCTGTTTTCTGCTGTTTTTCTATTTCAGTTTTCCCCCATATAAAAAGTGCCAGAAAAATTCCGGGAAAAATACAGGAAAAATCTGCGTACAGGAAGCTTCGAGAAGAGCCCGGGAGGGGCCAGAGGGGAGCCAGGGGGGCCCAGGCGGCCACCCGGCGCGTCCCCACCCCTGGCCGCGCCAGGGGGGCCTTTGGGGCCCCTGGTCCACCTCTAGCTGCCCCCCTTCTCCTATTTATTCTCCATCACGGGAAAACTCCAGAAGAGGAACCCTATTCCGCAAACTCGCCTTTGTTCCGCCGCCGCCGCGCTTCCGGGATCGGGAGCACCAGAAGACCTCTTCCCGGCACCCTGCCGGAGGGAGGATTGACCTCCGGGAGTCTACTCTCCACCATGGATGCTCCCCGGATGTCTCGTGAGTAGTTTTCCTTGGACCATGGGTCCGTGATCAGTAGCTATGTGATGTTCTCCTCCCCTCTTTGATCTTCATTGTTTAGACCTCGTGAGCTGCCCTACATGATCGAGGAACCTTTGTAATATTTCTGCTGTTGCTATGCTGAGTTTGGAGGGATCTGATGGATTATGAGATTATGTTCAGATTGTGATAGAGTAATATATTTGGTTTTTATCTCTTATATTTTTGTTCCTAAGTAATTCTTGCATGTTCTCCGTTGCTGTTTATTGCTTTGGCCAAGTAGTAGGTAGTGACTCCAAGAGAGAACGTTGTGCTAGATTGTGGGTTCATGCCCCCCGATGACACGCTTGAGTGACAGAAACATGAGTCTAGGGGATGTGTTGTTGCCACAAGGGGGAAAACAACGGTGCTTGTAAACGCGGTTACAAGGATTGTTTACTTTACGCAAAGTTCTTTTTAATGCAGTTGTCTGTTGCTTTGGGTTTACACTTTGGGTGGGGCTCGCAACTTAATACCAGCGAGATGTTTTGGATAGATATCTCAAGGTGGATGATTAGTAGTAGATGCAGATGGATTTCGGTCTACTTATTTTGGCGTACTGCCCGTGCTTTTGAGCCTCTTCCTTTCTTTTGTAGCATAGTTAGCATTGCGGTGCGTTCATAATCCTGTCAATTGCCCTTCTGTAATTTGTTTACCTCGCATAGCAGTCTTATCGTCTTTTGGGAGAGAGACATCACTAGTGAACATCAGGTATCCCGGTCCATATCCTCATTACTATTTCCAAGCTATATTTATTTTACTGATTTTACTTGCTATCATTATCCCTTGCGTTTTATCCTTTGTGAACAACAAGACCGGAGAGATTGACAACCTCTTTGAACTTCGTTGGGAACAAAGTTATCTGTGTCTGTGTGCAGGTCCGCGTCAGTTGCGCCGATGACACCTACTTATCATCTCTAGAGTCCTACTGGAGACAAACCTTGGTATCTTCACCGAGGGAAAACTGGTGCTGCACTACATCTCAAACCTTCCACTTGGGGTAACCAACTATGGGCGAGAAGCCATCAAAAAGCCATCTCTGGCGGGCAGATTCCGGAAGGGGAGATCGTCACCATCGTCATCACCATCGTCACGGGCATCATCGAGATCATCATCAACATCGTCCCCATCATCAACACCATCTCCACCTCCATCCAATCTCACCTCACAATTGCAACTCATGTTGTAATCCGTACTATCTATCCTCTCTACTCTATCGGTGTTGATTACTACTTTGTGGTGAATGCTATTGAGTTTTGTTGGTGAAATATTATTGTGTCCAGATTGTTTATCATCTATTTATCCCCACTGATCATGATCTCTTTTATGTCTTGTGAGTAGTTACTTTAGTTCTTGAGGACATGGGAGAAGTCTAGTTGTTAGTAGTCATATGATGTTGAAGTAATATGTGTTGGTTGATATTTAAGTTGTGTTGTTATTTTCCTAGTGGTGTTGTGTGAGTCGAACACTCAACACTTCGCCTTATCAAGGACCTAGCGGAATACATTGTGTATAAAGAATGCTTACGGTGGGTTGCCGGAGTGACAGAAACCTAAACCCCAGTTTGCACGCTTTTGCACAAGGGAACAATGGATCACCGATCGTATTGCTATGGTTAGGCTTTTGCCTTAATTACTATCTTGTATTTGCGGATGCTTGCAATGTGTTTAATCATAAGAGTGCACTTATCTTAGTCTAGAGGGTGCACTAGCATAGATCCACCCACTCAACACTTATCAACACAGCACATAGTACCGATACGGAATATGGCGAA
Organism: Bromus sterilis; assembly: GCA_950022295.1. NCBI lineage: Eukaryota > Viridiplantae > Streptophyta > Magnoliopsida > Poales > Poaceae > Bromus > Bromus sterilis. The sequence continues at coordinate 18,452,838 of OX465596.1, forward strand.
AGCACATGACTACCTCTCCCGTGTGTCCTCAAGAACACTTTAGCCTTTATAAGTTCAGTTGCTAGGCCTCTCCTTTGCTCAGAAAGGATTGGGCCACTCGTTACTCTCCAGTACCTTTTACTTTGCTCGTTTTTACTTTCCTGTCGCTTGTACCAAGAAAAACCCCTAAAAAGTTATCTTTCAGTGCTTGCAGTTATCTCCTTGCCAAAGTCACTTGCTATTACCTTCTGCTCCTCGTTGGGTTCGACACTCTTACTTATCGAAAACGCTGCAATCAATCCCTTACGTTGTGGGTCATCAGTGTCTTATATCAAAAATCACAAAAAAAATCTGCCACACTTCCTGCTGCTATGGGTTCCACTGAAAACAACCAGTTGTGTGACTTCACTAGTCACAACAACCAAGACTTTATCTGCACCCCCATTACCACACATGCCACTTCAGCTACCTCTTATGAAATTAAACCTGCCTTGCTAAACCTTGTTATGAGAGATCAATTCTCTGGTGCTGGAGATGATGCTGCTTTACACTTGAACAATTTTGTTGAATTATGTGATATGCAAAAGTATAAAGAAGTAGAAGGTGATATTGTTAAGCTCAAGCTCTTTCCTTTCTCTTTAAGGGTGGAAGCTAAAATCTGGTTTCAATCTTTGCCTAGGAATAGCATAGATTCTTGGAATAAGTGCAAAGATGCTTTTATAGGAAAGTACTACCCACCTGCTAAAATTATCCAATTAAGGAGTAACATTATGAATTTTAAGCAATTGGATAATGAACACGTTGCCCAAGCTTGGGAATGAATGAAATCTCTTGTTAAGAAATGCCCTACACATGGTTTGACTACCTGGATGGTTATCCAGACTTTTTATGCAGGCTTGAACTTTACCTCGCGGAACCTGTTAGATTCGGCCGCGGGAGGAACCTTTATGTCAACTACACTTGGTGCTGCCAGGAAGCTTCTCGATGAGATGATGACCAATTGTTCCCAATGGCACACCAAACGCGCTCCAACATGTAGGAAGGTAAACTCTGTCGAGGAAATTACCTTCCTCAATGAAAAAGTTGACTTAATTATGTCTCTACTTACCAAGCAACCCTCTATTGATCCTCGTGATGTCCCTTTAAATTCTTTGGTTGCCCAAGAACAAGTAGATGTGAACTTTATTGCTAGAAACAACTTCAACAACAATGCTTATAGGGGTAATTTTGCTACCAATCCTAGACCGTTTCCATCCAACTATGGGAACAACAACACCTACCCTAGCAACAAGAACCCCTCTTCTGAATTAGAAAGCATGCTTAGAGACTTTATCACCACCCAAAAAGCCTTCAATAAAAATGTAGAGGAGAAATTAGCTAAATTAGATAATCTCTCTTTGAAGGTAGAAAGCTTAGCCCTTGATATTGAGATGCTTAAAATTAGAACCTGTCGCCTTGAGGAGAATAAGGCCACTCCTATTAATGCTATCCAATTGCAAATTAATGAAAATATTAGGATGATGACTAAACTTAAAGAAAGGTGGGCTAGAGAAAAAGAGGAAGAGGATAGAATTAAGAGCCTTCCTACACACCACAAAGTTGCCACTATCCAAATTGTTGAGGACACCCAAACTATTAGCACCCAATGCACTCCAAGTCCCGTTGGACCTATTAATCGTGATGCTAATACCTCAACCGAAGACGAAGAAACTCCTATGAACATAGAGGGTTTCAAACAAGTGATCCTAGACGACACTACTACCACCTTTGATAGTAGTGATATTGATTTTGATAGTTGCACCCTCTCAGAAGTTATTAGCTTGCTACACAAAATGTCTAAAGACCCCCACACTAGCACACTTAATCTTGCCTTCACGGAGCATATCACAAATGCTCTCATCAAAGCTAGGGAGGAGAAGCTTAGAGTAGAAGCCTCCATACCTAGGAAGCTAGATGACGATTGGGACCCTATGATCAAAATTAAATTAAATAACTTCTCTTGCTATGCTTTATGTGATGTTGGAGCTAGTACCTCCGTTATGCCCAAAAGAATATATGATATGTCTGAATTGAAGCCCTTTGAGCCTTGTTCTTTTGGTGTTCGTCTTGTTGATTCTTACGTAAAGAAACCTTTGGGGAAGATCGACGATGTTCTTATCATTGTCAATGAAAACTATGTTCCCGTTGATTTTTTTGTTATGGATATAGAGTGTGAACCTTTGTGTCCAATTATTTTGGGACGTCCTTTTCTTCGCACCGTTGGTGCGGTTATTGACATGAAAGAGGGGAATATAAAATTCCAATTCCCTCTCAAGAAAGGGATGGAACACTTCCCTAGAAATAAAATCAAGTTACCTTTTGAGTCCGTTACTCGGGCTAGTTATTCTCTTTCTCTTGATAAAACTTGATTCTTCTTTTGCATCATGCCTAGCTTAAAGGCATAAAAGAAAGCGCTTTTGGGAGGCAGCCCACAACGAATTAGGTTTATTTTTGCTTTTGTTGTGTCTTGATTTTTGTTACTACTGTAGCAACATCATTGTATCTTTATTTTTCATCTTTGTGCCAAGTTATAGCCTCTTATGATAAGGGAAGCAAAAGTTGTGACATGCTGTCCAGAAAACAGATTATGTCCCTTGACAGAAAAATTCGAATAAAATCACCAGATCATATTTTTAATCTGATTTTTTTGACAGTATGCTCTATACAATTGTGAAACTTTCGTATGTTCTGAGTTTTTTGATTTGAGTTGCAGAAGTTCCCCGAAAAAATTCTCTACTACCTGTTGTTCTGTTTTTCACAAATTCTGCCACGTTTTGCCTCTCTTCACTTTTGCAAACCTTAAGCTTGCTTTTTCTTTGCAAAAACTTTTTGGCACTCTTGAGAAACAGTAGCTCTTCAAGAATATCTTTATATCCAGTGGGGAAAATTATTTTATTAAGGGTACTAACCTCTCTAATCAGCTTATGATGAGTTATGTATGAAGGGAGTTTTCAAGTGTGCGATGGAAGATGATGAAAGAAGATCTAGGAGTGTCAAGCGCTCAAGCTTGGGGATGCCCCCATGCATCCCCAATAAATATTCAAGGAGACTCAGGCGTCTAAGCTTGGGGATGCCCCCGTGCATCCCCTTCTCCATCAACAATCATCAGTTCGTCCTTCGTCTCACTATATTTTTATCACTTCATGCGTTATGTGCTATGCTTGGAGCGTCTCGCTCTTAGGTTTTATTTTTAGTTTTCTTTAGTTTTGCTTGCTGGTCATAACAAGTTAGACCCCATCTTACTTTGTGTGGGAGAGAAACACGCTCCACTCCAATCTAGAACACATCATAGGATTTTTCCTGCTTATCTTTTTGCTGTTGTGTGTTCTTTATCTTTTCGTAGCTACTGCCATGTTTAGTTTTAGTCTTAGTTTGTCTTTAGCAAGAGCCTTGGCTTTTGTTTAGTTTGTTGCTGGAACTCTCTTTAGTGTTCATGTTTATCTTGTTAAGAGAGTTGGTTGTTGCACTGAGTTGTGTTTTGTCTTGGAAGTAGGTAATTGAGGTTGCTATTTAATTCTAGTAGTAACTTGCAATAGTTTTGAGGTATTGATGTGAGTAATGTCTGAACTTTTGGTGTCAAGAGCTTTAGCCTATTAGTGACAGGTGTCGTATTTTGGGCAAACCGTGTGTATTTTCAAAACCTAGAAAAACTAGTTGAGAACTCTAACTACTAGATGGATCACTAATCTTTGGAGGGATCGAATATTAGAGTACACTTACGTACCATGAGTCGAGGATGCACAAGGATAAGTAAACCCCCATACACTCCTCCTCAGGGTACTTGTCTCTTTGTGAACCTCCTTATTAGATTGAGAGTTACCGATAATAAGTACATGAGTTCTTCAGACTAATGTAAGTATTGAAAGTTGACATTTCCACCTTCCCATATTTTGCTAGCCTCTGTCGTGCCGTGCATTGCCTTCTTCTCACTCCGAGAGTTGGTGTCCACCTTCGCCGGTACGTCCAAACCCTTGGCATGATACGCTTGTAGGGGAACGCAACAGAAAACAAAAAACTTCGGTATAGCGAGCACGCCCAGGACCACTATGGAGACGCATACAAGGTTTTGATCTGATCGTTACCGACTCGTAGCGCAGCGGGAAGTAGAGTCGATGAAGATCGTCGGTGCAGATCCCCGCAGCTAGGATTTACAACCTCCCAACCGCGAGAATGTATTCCCTCGTCTGCCCCACGAACAGCGGTCCGGGAGGCGGTCGGACAGTCCCTCGGACGATGTCACGGACAGCCCTTCGGGAGGACCCTCGAAACTCGATCTGTAACTCGGACAGCCCTTCGGGAGACACACTCGAACTAAGATCGAAACAACGACCTCTCTACCAAGTTGCACACATACGGTGTCAGCTATCCAGCAGGGCTTCGCCGTCCAGAACTAGTTCCTGCCGGAACCCAGACAGCCTTTCGGCTCTACGAAACTCTTTCGTGTGAGGGAGAGAAGAAGCCAGATAATTGCATGGCATGTGATGAGAACTCAAGTGAGAGCTTGGATCAAGGATATGGGGCTGCCCTCACACCTCTATTTATAGGAAACCCAAGGGGGCTTTCTTGGCTCCCAAGTCCTTCTAGAAGGCTTTCCAAAAATATCTCAAGTAGTACTTTTTACTATTCAGGACACCACTTTTTCGCGTCCGAAAAATCCAAAAATATTTTTGTGGGTCTTAGAATAATTCCAACACCCACTAAAATGATTTTGGGCGCGTTCCGAAACAATTCCAGATTAGTGATTTTCATCTGCGAAAAGCAACCTAAGCATTTCCGGCAGCTCCGGAACATTTCCGGCAGCTCCGAAATATTTCCGAAAAAAATATTTTAATCTTTTCTCCAGAAAAATTCCAGAAGTTACCAGAACAATTCTGGCACTCTCCAAAATTACCAGGTGCTCTCCGAAACCTTTTCGGCTTAGTGGTTTACCCCGAAACAACTTTTCGGTTTTCTCTCTCGGAACTTTTCCGCCGTCTCCGAAACCTTTCCGGTGACTTTATCTCAGACTCCCTGTCTAGTATTCAACAGATAGATGACCCTTAAGCATGTGACCCTGTAGGTTCGATGAAGTATAGACATGACCGGAACACTTTCCGATCAATGATCAATAGCGGAACCGAGGACATCCATATTGATCCCTATACCCATACGAAGAATTATTCGAGTGAACCTTTAGTTGCTGTGTGCTATTCCTGTTGCTTCGCGATATATTACAAATACCCGAGGTGAGACTTATTGGCATCCCCGTGAATCAACAACTTGTCCACTATGCCAGTTACCTCGTTCCTGGTATTGTTCTCTTTTCTCGTTCCCGCGTTCCGGCATCCCTGTGATCAAATCACACTGTGTCTGGCCAGACGATGGTGGATACCGTAACACCGAGAGGGCCCTAAGAATATCTCTCCAACGACGGAGGAGCAAATCCCAATCTCGAGCTACCTAGTTCCTTGTCATACTTTTCCGTGAACCCGCAAGCTGCCGTAATAGCCACCCTTTTACAGATGACGTTTAACAAAACCCCAAAGTTCACGAAGCAAGTACGAAGGAACTCGATACTCTCATGGTCTAAGGAATTATGCAAACGTACAACTTTCTCTGTGTTATTAACCATTAACTTGTGACGAATGTATCTCATAGCATAACATCAATTCGGGTCGATTCAACACAAATGTTCTTCTAACATTGTGCCCTCAAAATTGCCGGCATAGACATGCCCATGATCAGGAAAACAGGATCATCATGCAATACATGAGCTAGTCTTAGAGGCATGACTAGGAATACATTTTACTGTTTATTATACCACACGTGCACATGAGTTTCCCTCCGAGCCTCGTGGATATTGCAGACTCGAGAATCATTGCAGTTATAGCATGGAACATAAACATTCATTACAAACTCGGAGATACAAAATAACTGTTATTACTGCCTCTAGGGAATATCTCCTACAGACTCCCACTTGCACTAGAGTCATAATCCAGTTACATGGCTTCCCTAACACCAATGGCTATCCGGTGCTGCTCATGCTTTGCTCGTGGTAGAGGCTTTGTCATCGGGTCTGACACGTTCAGATCCGTGTGAACTTTGCGTACTTTCACTAAACCCGCTTCGACATGATGTCGAATGAGTTTATATTTGCGTTCAATATGTCTTGTCTTATGGTGCGAACTTGGCTCCCTTGCCTGAGCCACGGCGCCACTATTATCACAATAGATCTCCACCGGGTCCAGAGCACTTGGAACCACACCAAGGTCTTCAAGAAATTGCTTGATCCATACCGCCTCTTTGGAGGCTTCTGAAGCAGCAACATATTCCGCCTCTGTCGTAGAATCCGCCACAGTCTTTTGTTTGGAACTTTTCCAATCAACTGCGCCGCCGTTCAATATGAAAACATAGCCTGATTGAGATTTGAAGTCATCTGGGTCAGTCATGAAGCCTGCATCAGTGTAACCACTTACAATGAGCTCTTCATCACCTCCGTACACAAGGAGTAAATCCTTGGTCCATTTGAGGTACTTAAGAATACCCTTGACTGCGGCCCAGTGTTCCAATCCTGGATCACTTTGGTACCGGCTGCTAACACTTAGCGCATATGAAACGTCCGGTCTTGTACATAGCATGGCATACATAATAGAACCAACTGCCGAGGCATATGGAACATCATTCATTTGTACTCGCTCATCGAGAGTCCGAGGACACTGATTCTTGCAAAGCACTGTGCCAGGTGACATGGGGAGTAGGCCTTTCTTGGAGTTCTCCATGTTGAACCTTTTCAACACCTTGTCAATGTACGTGCTTTGGCTAAGCGCTATCAGGCGTCTTGATCTATCTCTATAGATCCTAATGCCCAATACATATGCCGCTTCGCCTAAGTCTTTCATTGAAAAACTCCTTTTCAATGAGTCTTTTATTTCGCTAAGGAAATTCACATCATTTCCAATCAACAATATGTCATCCACATACAAGATTAGAAATGCTTTTGCGCTCCCACTAAACTTCTTGTAAACACAAGATTCTTCGTCATTCCTGATGAAGCCAAACCGTTTGACTACTTCATCAAAATGAATGTTCCAGCTCCTTGATGCTTGCTTCAGACCATAAATGGCTTTCTGAAGTTGCATACCTTTTTAGCATCCTTATGAATGACAAAACCTTCTGGCTGTATCATGTATACATCCTCTTTGAGGTTTCCATTTAGGAAAGCCGTTTTGACGTCCATCTGCCATATTTCATAGTCGAAATAAGCAGCAATTGCTAGTAATATCCGTACAGACCTAAGCATAGCTACTGGCGAGAACGTCTCGTCGTAGTCCACTCCTGGAACTTGCGTGAACCCTTTCGCGACAAGTCTAGCTTTGTGGATAGTAATGTTACCATCCGCGTCCGTCTTTCTTTTGAAAATCCATTTACAACCAATGGGCTTTACGCCTTATGGAAGTTCTTCCAAGTTCCAAACTTGGTTTTCGTACATGGATTCTATCTCGGATTTCATGGCTCTGTGCCATTCCCTTGAGCTGGGCCCCGCCATCGCTTCTTTGTAGTGCGCAGGTTCATCGTCTTCAAGAATGAAGATTTCATCATGAAACCACTCAGGTGGCTGGACGGCCCTACCTGATCTACGCGGTTCAGTTACAACATTGTCTGAAGTTTTTGCATTATATGCGACAACTTCCGGCTCGGTTGTAGGGATAATTTGCGGAATTACTTCCGGTACTTTAGCCATAGCAACGGTCGCCGAAGATTCACTAATCTCATTAAGTTGTACTGTCCTCCCACTTACTTCTTTGGCGAGAAACTCTTTCTCAAGAAAGACTCCGCTTTTAGCGACAAACACTTTGTGCTCGGAGGGTAGGTAGAAGGAATACCCAATTGTTTCTTTTGGATAACCTACAAAGTTACATTTGTCTGATCTGGGATCGAGTTTGGTTGGTTGTAAACGTTTTACAAGTACCTCACATCCCCAAATTTTAAGGTGCGACAAACTGGGTTTCTTCCCATTCCACATCTCATGTGGTGTCGTTTCAACAGACTTAGACGGTGCTCGGTTTAGTGTGTGAGCGGCAGTTTCTAGTGCGTGACCCCAAAAAGATATCGGCAGATCTGTAAGAGACATCATCGACCTTACCATGTCTAACAAGGTTCGGTTACGTCTTTCCGATACTCCATTTCGCTGTGGAGTTCCGGGAGGCGTAAGCTGTGAAACGATTCCACGGTCACTTAGATGTTGGCCAAACTCATGACTAAGGTATTCGCCTCCGCGATCAGACCGCAGAAACTTAATCTTTTTGTCACGATGATTTTCTACCTCATTCTGAAATTCCTTGAACTTTTCAAAGGTTTCTGACTTATGCTTCATCAAGTAGATGTAGCCATACCGACTTAAATCATCAGTAAAAGTCACGAAGTAGAAATACCCACCCCGTGCGGCTGTGCTCATTGGACCACATACATCACTATGTATTATTTCCAATAATTCACCCGCCCGTTCAGGATGACCCTTGAACGACATCTTGGTCATTTTTCCCATTAGACAAGCTTCACATGTGTCAAATGATTCAAAATCAAAGGACGGTAAAACTCCATCTCTTTGGAGTCTTTGCATGCGTTTCTTTCCGATGTGGCCAAGCCGACAGTGCCACAAATAAGTGGTTGTGGTATCAACCTTCTTAAGGCGTTTAGCATTCATGTTAAAGACATCATTTTCACATTCAAGATTTAGTATGAAAAGGCCCCCAACAATGGGTGCAAATCCATAAAACATATCCTTACAATAAAGTGAACAACCATTGTTCTCAGACTTGTACGAATACCCATCGTGTACTAAACATGATCCAGAGATAATGTTTCTACACAATAGTGGAACAAAATAACATTTATTTAGCTCTAAGATAAATCCTGAAGGGAGACGTAGAGGCATAATGCCGACGGCTTGAGCGGCGATCCCAGCGCCGTTCCCGACGCGCATCATGACTTCATTCTTTGCTAGCTTGCGGACCTTCTGCAGTCCCTGTATCGAGTTGCAAATGTGAGCAACCGATCCGGTATCAAATACCCAAGACTTAGAATTTTCGCTAGCAAGCAAAACATCAATGACATTAACTTGTATAACAATTATACCTTTTCCGGTTTTCCCGGACTTCTTATCGGCCAGATACTTCTTGCAGTTTATCTTCCAGTGTCCTGTGCCCTTGCAGTAGAAGCACTCAGTTTCATTCTTGGCTCCGCCCTTAGAGTTGCTTTGGGAGCCGGTCTTACCGGCACCCTTGCCCTTCTTTGGCTTGCCTTTCTTTTTGAAACTGGCGGTTTTATTCACAAGCAACACTTGCTTGTGATTTTTCCGCAGTCCTTCTTCCACAGTTTTCAGCATGGCGAGCACCTCTTCTGGTGTTTTCTCCATCCCACTCATGTTGTAATTCATGACAAAACCGTTGTAAGGCGGGGGGAGTGAAGAAAGCATCATGTCCATCATATGGGATGCTGGAATTGGAAATTCCAGGGTTTTAAGCCTTTCAGCATAGCCAATCATTTTGACTATGTGTTCGCCAACTGAACCGCCCTCAGCCATTCTTAAATTCATCAAGATATTCATGATATCAAAACGTTCAGACCTTGCGGTTTCCTTGTACAGAGCATCCAATTCCCGGATCATATCACGGGGTTTATGGAATTCAAAACGTTTTTGGAGCTCTGGACTCATGCAAGCTAGCATGAGGCACTGTACTGCGTTGTGATCATCATCCTGAGTGGCCCAGACATTTTGTTCATCTTCCGAGGCACCTGCCGCCAGTTTAGCTGGAAGAGCTTTTTCAAGCACATAGATTTTCTTAGCGCTCCTGAGGACAATCCTCAGGTTACGGACCCAGTCCGCATAGTTGTTTCCAGTCGCAGCTAACTTTTCTTTCTCTAACAATGACCCCAAGTTGAAAGCGGTGTTGCGAGCCATTTGATCTACAACGGTAAACGCAAGTTTCACTTAGACTTTGTTCATAATGATTTTTGCACTAGTGAATAAAAAAATTTATTCTAAAGTGTGCTCCCACTTAAATCAATATCTCTCAAAATTGATTATGAGTGATTCAAGATCCAAATATCAATACAACGCCATAGAATCATCATCTCATGACGAGGATTTTGATTTGGTAGGCCAACTTGCCGATCACATCTCTATGTGACTCTTGTTCATCTTTCGATGCGTGTGTTCCGAGCTCAGGACGATCCTGCCATGAACGTCAAGACAACCAAGTGATCTTGCTGCGAGGTCTGACCTCACCCGCCTTACATTTCTCCAATCGTTCGTACCCATGCATCCATGGCGCACCCCGAGAGTATAGATGCTGTGACGGCGCTACACTTGGGAGAACACTAACTACTTGATATTTTAAGTGAGAGATCACCCTAATAAAAAGCGACTACCGCGCAATCAAGAAGGGTGCAACATAAGGGATAAACATCCCATGCAATTCATAATAGCATGATATGGTATAGCCCCTTCTGACGGAGAAGTCAAGTATTTCTTCGTCTTTGGCATTTGCGTCGGAGTTCACCTTCGCGAAGATTGCCACCACCTTGTCGATGCACCAAATAATATTGCTATCTTTATAGCAAATGAATAAGTGCATTACCTAAGGTTGACACGCAGGTCATTAAAGTGACAATCATATGGCTCCAGCCATCATGCCGAATCATGACACGCAGGTCATGTTAATAAATTTACATTATATAGTCATCTCATACATAATCGAATTAATATGAGCTTTGCTATACCACATCACATGCACATCCTGCAAAAACAAGTTAGACGCCTCTAAACCGGTTTATGCAAAATTTTATTTTACGTGGCTTCTAAGGTTTTGACTTAAACCGCAACTACCAACGTTTTATCATCAAGTATGATTATTCAAGTCACTAGATTAACATTGCGGGGTGTATGAAGCACGAGATAATAAAATCTCGAACCCCATACTGAACTTCGTCATACGCGTGATCCCCGTGCAGATCATATCTGCATTGCCCTTTAGTCTGCGAATTTCATCTTTCTTTTGACTATGGCGGAACCCAAAGAACTGATAGCACTTCGTTGATCAATCAGGATCGCGGATTGCCAGAACTTTGTAAAATTCCACCATGCTGTCTCGAGATCAGAAATACGCAAATTCTAGGGAAGCAACAAGAATATCGGGTAACAGATTTCATCTGCCACCCGCATAAATAATTTTCAGCAATAGATCTGATCTACTCCAAAATTATATTATGCAATACCCATACATCTCCATGTATTCTAGATTAACATGCATCTACGCATAGCACGGCTCTGATACCACTGTAGGGGAACGCAACAGAAAACAAAAAAATTCGGTATAGCGAGCACGCCCAGGACCACTATGGAGACGCATACAAGGTTTTGATCTGATCGTTACCGACTCGTAGCGCAGCGGGAAGTAGAGTCGATGAAGATCGTCGGTGCAGATCCCCGCAGCTAGGATTTACAACCTCCCAACCGCGAGAATGTATTCCCTCGTCTGCCCCATGAACAGCGCTCCGGGAGGCGGTCGGACAGTCCCTCGGACGATGTCACGGACAGCCCTTCGGGAGGACCCTCGAAACTCGATCTGTAACTCGGACAGCCCTTCGGGAGGCACACTCGAACCAAGATCGAAACAACGACCTCTCTACCAAGTTGCACACATACGGTGTCAGCTATCCAGCAGGGCTTCGCCGTCCAGAACTAGTTCCTGCCGGAACCCAGACAGCCTTTCGGCTCTACGAAACTCTTTCGTGTGAGGGAGAGAAGAAGCCAGATAATTGCATGGCATGTGATGAGAACTCAAGTGAGAGCTTGGATCAAGGATATGGGGCTGCCCTCACACCTCTATTTATAGGAAACCCAAGGGGGCTTTCTTGGCTCCCAAGTCCTTCTAGAAGGCTTTCCAAAAATATCTCAAGTAGTACTTTTTACTATTCATGACACCACTTTTTCGCGTCCGAAAAATCCGAAAATATTTTTGTGGGTCTTAGAATAATTCCAACACCCACTAAAATGATTTTGGGCGCGTTCCGAAACAATTCCAGATTAGTGATTTTCATCTGCGAAAAGCAACCTAAGCATTTCCGGCAGCTCCGGAACATTTCCGGCAGCTCCGAAATATTTCCGAAAAAAATATTTTAATCTTTTCTCCAGAAAAATTCCAGAAGTTACCAGAACAATTCTGGCACTCTCCAAAATTACCAGGTGCTCTCCGAAACCTTTTCGGCTTAGTGGTTTACCCCGAAACAACTTTTCGGTTTTCTCTCTCGGAACTTTTCCGCCGTCTCCGAAACCTTTCCGGTGACTTTATCTCAGACTCCCTGTCTAGTATTCAACAGATAGATGACCCTTAAGCATGTGACCCTGTAGGTTCGATGAAGTATAGACATGACCGGAACACTTTCCGATCAATGATCAATAGCGGAACCGAGGACATCCATATTGATCCCTATACCCATACGAAGAATTATTCGAGTGAACCTTTAGTTGCTGTGTGCTATTCCTGTTGCTTCGCGATATATTACAAATACCCGAGGTGAGACTTATTGGCATCCCCGTGAATCAACAACTTGTCCACTATGCCAGTTACCTCGTTCCTGGTATTGTTCTCTTTTCTCGTTCCCGCGTTCCGGCATCCCTGTGATCAAATCACACTGTGTATGGCCAGACAATGGTGGATACCGTAACACCGAGAGTGCCCTAAGAATATCTCTCCAACGACGGAGGAGCAAATCCCAATCTCGAGCTACCTAGTTCCTTGTCATACTTTTCCGTGAACCCGCAAGCTGCCGTAATAGCCACCCTTTTACAGATGACGTTTAACAAAACCCCAAAGTTCACGAAGCAAGTACGAAGGAACTCGATACTCTCATGGTCTAAGGAATTATGCAAACGCACAACTTTCTCTGTGTTATTAACCATTAACTTGTGACGAATGTATCTCATAGCATAACATCAATTCGGGTCGATTCAACACAAATGTTCTTCTAACATTGTGCCCTCAAAATTGCCGGCATAGACATGCCCATGATCAGGAAAACAGGATCATCATGCAATACATGAGCCAGTCTTAGAGGCATGACTAGGAATACATTTTACTGTTTATTATACCACACGTGCACATGAGTTTCCCTCCGAGCCTCGTGGATATTGCAGACTCGAGAATCATTGCAGTTATAGCATGGAACATAAACATTCATTACAAACTCGGAGATACAAAATAACTGTTATTACTGCCTCTAGGGCATATCTCCTACAACGCTCTGTCATCATAAACCTCCTTATATCTTTCCTCAAAACAGCCACCATCCCTACCTATCAAGGCATTTCCATAGCCTTTCCGAGATATATTGCCATGCAACATCCACCTCTTCATGACTTGATCTTCATGTCATACATGTTCCTGCTACACTGGCAGCGACATACATTGCATACATCATATAGCTACATCTTCTTTATGATTTCGAGTACCTTGTAAAGTGTGAAAGATCTCCTTTACCTTCTTGTAAAATAGAGTGTTGCCCTTAAGTGAGAAAAAGATCCCAAAGTGGACACAATAAAAGATCCCAAAGAGGACAAATGAGAGTTAAATAGAAAGAGCCATTGAGGCCACAGAAAATACAAAAAAATATAAAAAAGAGAAAAAGAAATAAAAAGAGAGAAAGGGGAAACACTACTATCCTTTTGAGAGATCCACACTAGTACTCCCTTTATATCCTTGTGCTCCATAGAGATGATCATTATGCATATAGCTATGTGGGGACCTTCACACTATAGAACCTGGCTTGCATATTCCAAGGATGAGCCTCCTCAAACGAGCTCTAGGTCTTCATGAGCGAGCAAATTAGATGCACCCCCACTAGTCCCATTGGAGAGCTTCCTAGCTCATATGTGCATCCGTTGCATGGCAATCCCAACTCCTCACATCATATCTATCATTTGGCATCTCTTGCCTATGATTGTCCTCATTGATGTGAGCCTTTCTCATTCTTTTTTGTCTTCCTCCTCCTCCGTACTTCTCTCTTTGCCATCCTAAGTGTCAACTCTCGTGCTTACGCTCATCCATTGCATGAGTGCTCAAAATATTGAAAAAGGAGTGGATCAAATTGACTTGTACCTGGCTAGTGGTCTGGGGACGAGTCAAGATAAGATTCCAGAAAAAGACCAAGTGTGAAACTTTAGTAGATTGAGTTCTCAACAAATAAATATTTTTCTCGTATTCCCTATCCCCCTTCTTGCACGCAAACACCATTTGGAGACATTCGAGTCACGGACAGCGAGAGCTCTTGCACCTAATGTTCTTTTGTTACTTGTTTCAATGCTAATATAGACTCTTGCATGTTATGACTTGAATTGAATCTCTAACCTTGATTGCTTTACTTTTCAAAGTTCTTATATGGTTGCTAGCATGTCGCCACAGAAATTATGTTGTTATCATTTACCTACTCGAGGACGAGCAGGAATTAAGCTTGGGGATGTTGATACGTCCAAAATGTATCTATAATTTCTTCTTGCTCCACGCATGTTTTGTGTGATATTGCTATGATCTAGATACACTTTCATACACTTTTGATCATATTCGGACTAACCTATTAACTCAGTGCACCACAGTGCCAGTTCCTGTTTTCTGCTGTTTTCTATTTCAGTTTTCCCCCATATAAAAAGTGCTCCAAAAATTCGGGTAAAATCAGATAAAAAATCAGCGCAGAAGAACCTTCCGGAAGGACCTGAGTGGGGCCAGAGGGCCACCACCAGGGGCCCAGGCGCCCTGGTGGCGCGCCCCAGGGGCTGGCCGCGCTAGGGGGGCGCCTGGACCCCTGGTGGCCCCCCTGGCTGCCCCCTTCGCCTATATATTCTCCGTGACGAGAAACCCTCGAAGAGAGAACCCTTTTTCACGATCTCGCCTCTGTTCCGCCGCCGCCGCGCTTCCGAGATCGGGAGCACCAGAAGACCTCTTCCCGACACCCTGCCGGAGGGAGGGACGACCTCCGGGAGTCTCCTCTCCACCATGGATGCTTCCCGGATGTATCGTGAGTAGTTTCCTTTGGACCATGGGTCCGTGATCAGTAGCTATGTGATGTTCTCCTCCCCTCTTTGTTCTTCATGGTTTAGACCTCGTGAGCTGCCCTACATGATCGAGGCACTTTTGTAATCTTTCTGCTGTTGCTATGCTGAGTTTGATGGGATCTGATGGATTATGAGATTATGTTCAGATTGTGATTGAGTAATATATTTGGTTCTTATCTCTTATATTTTTGTTCTTAAGTAATTCTTGCATGTTCTCCATTGCTGTTTATTGCTTTGGCCAAGTAGTAGGTAGTAACCCCAAGAGGGAACGTTATGCTCGATTGTGGGTTCATGCCCCCTAATGACACGCTTGAGTGACAGAAACATGAGTCTAGGGGATGTGCTGTTGCCACAAGGGGGAAAACAATGGTGCTTGTAACCGCGGTTACAAGGATTGTTTACTTTACGTAAAGTGCTTTTTAATGCAGTTGTCTCTTGCTTTGGGTTTACACTTTGGGTGGGCTCGCAACTTAATACCAGCGAGATGTTCTGGATAGATATCTCAAGGTGGATGATTAGTAGTAGATGCAGTTGGATTTCGGTCTACTTATTTTGGCGTTCTGCCCATGCTTTTGAGCCTCTTCCTTTCTTTTGTAGCATAGTTAGCATTGCGGTGCGTTCATAATCCTGTCAATTGCCCTTCTGTAATTTTTTCACCTTGCATAGCAGTTTTATCGTCTTTTGGGAGAGAGACATCACTAGTGAACATCACGTATCCCGGTCCATATCTTCATCACTGTTTCCACGCTCATTTACCTTTCTGCTTTTACTTTCAGTTGCTATCATTATCCCTTGTGTTTGATCCTTTGTGAACAACAAGACCGGAGAGATTGACAATCTCTCTGAACTTCGTTGGGAACAAAGTTATTTGTGTCTGTGTGCAGGTCCGCGTCAGTTGCGCCGCTGACACCTACTTATCATCTTCGGAGTCCTACTGGAGACAAACCTTGGTATCTTTACTGAGGGAAATTTGCTGCTGTGCTACATCACACCTTCCACTTGGGGTTTACCAACGAAGGGCGAGAAATCACTATCATCACCTCGCGCATCATGATGTCTCTCTCCCAAAAGACGATAAAAGTGCTAGCGAGGTAAACAAATCACAGTTGGGCAATTGACAGGATTATGAAGGCACCGCAATGCTAACTATGCTGCAAAGAAAGGAAGGGCTCAAAAGCAATGGGAAATACGCCAAGGTAAGTAGACCGAAATCCATCTGCATCTACTACGAATCATCCACCTTGAGATATCTATCCAGAACATCTCGCTGGTATTAAGTTGCGAATCCCACCCAAAGTGTAAACTCAAAGCAACAGACAACTGCATTAAAAGAACTTTGTGTAAAGTAAACAATCCTTGCACCCGCAGGTACAAGCACCGTTGTTTTATCCCTGGTGGCAACATCACATCCCCTAGTCTCATGTTTCTGTCACTCAAGCTAGACATCAAGGGGCTGAACCCACAATCGAGCATAACGCTCTCTCTTGGAGTTGCAAATAAAATACTTGGACAAAGCAAATACCGCAACGGAGAACATGCAAGAATTTACTCAAGAACAAAATATAAAAGATAAGAACCAAATATATTACTCATCACAATCTGAACATAGGTTCATAATCCATCAGATCCCAACAAACTCAACATAGCAACAACAGAATTACATAGATGCCTCGATCATGTGAGGCAGCTCACGAGGACTCGAAAGTGGAAGCACAAAAGGGGGAGAGATAGATCACATAGCTACTGGTCACGAACCCATGGTCCAAGGGAAACTACTCACGGTACATACGGAAGGCGTCCATGGCTATGGAGGGTCTCCCGGAGGGGGTAGCTTCTCCCGGCAGGGTGCCGGAGCAGCTTCCCCAGGCAGCCCCGATCTTGAAACGGCGGCGGCGGCGGAACAGAGGCGAGATCGCGAAAGAGGAGTCCGTATTAGGGGTTTCCACCCCAAGGGGTAAATATAGGCGAAGGGGCGTCGAGGGGACCCACGAGGCAGTCAGGAGGGTCCCTGGCGCGGCCCAGGGTGGGGCCGCGCCACCTGCCCTCCTGGCTGCCTGGTGGTGGTCCCGCTTCCCTCTCTTGGTGATTACGGAAGCTTCTGTTGCGCAGTTTTTTTATATATTTTTCCCGGTATTTTTGGAGCACTTTTAATGGCCGGAAAACCTGAAATACAAAAACAACAGAAAACAGAAACTGGCAACTGGGTGCACCGAGTTAATAGGTTAGTCCAAATAGGTTCAAAAGTGTATGAAAGTTCAAGCAAAACATGGCAAAGTCACACAAAACATGCATGGAGCAAGCAGAAATTATAGATACGTTTGGGACGTATCAACATCCCCAAGCTTAATTCCTGCTCGTCCTCGAGTAGGTAAATGATAACAAGCATAATTTCTGTGGTGACATGCCACACAACCATAAAAGGACTTTTAAGTAAAGAAATCAAAGCATGAAATTCAATTCAAGTCTTAACAAGCAAGAGTATATATTAGCATTGACACAAGCAACAAAAGAACAAAAGGTGCAAGAGCTCTCGCTGTCCGTGACTCGAATGTCTCCGGATGGTGTTTGCGTGCAAGCAAGGGATAGGGAAATACAAGAGAAAAAATAAGGTTTTTGAGAACAACTATCTACTAAAGTTTCACACTTTGTCTCCTGTGGATTCTTATCTGGACTCGTCCCAAGACCACTAGCCAGGTACAAGTCAAACTGATCCACTCCCTTTCGATATTTTGAGCACTCATGCAATGGATGAGCGTGAGCAAGAAAGTTGACACCTAAAAGGCAAAACAGAAAGAAGGTGGAGGAGGAAGACAAAAAGGTGTGAAAGGCTCACATCAATGAGGACAATCATAGGCGAGAGAAGGCCATATGATAGATATGATTTGAGGAGTAGGGATTTCCATACAACGGATGCACATGTGAGCTAAAAGCTCTCCAAGGGAACTAGTGGGGGTGCATCTAACTTGCTTGCTCAAGAAGACCTAGAGCTCGTTTGAGGAGGCTCATCATTGGAATATACAAGCCAAGTTCTATAGTGTGAAGGGTCCCCACATAGCTATATACATGATGATGATCTCTATGGAGTACAAGGGATAGGAGATGAAGTACTAGTGTGGATCTCTCAAAAGGAATAGTAGTATGCCCCCTTCTCTCTTTTTATTTTTTTTCTCCTTTTCTCCTTTTTTTTGGTGGCCTCAATGGCTCTTTCTATTTAACTCTCATTTGTACTCTTTGGGATCTTTTGATTTTGTCCTCTTTGGGATCTTTTCCTCACTTTAGGGGCAATACTCTATATTTTACAAGAATATAGGAGATCTTTCACACTTTATAAAGGTACTCACATAAAGAAAATGTAACTATCATGATGCAAATGTATGCTTCTGCCAGGATAGCAGGATATGCAATGATACTAGCGCGTCATGTAGCAATGATTAGGGAAAGGCCCAACTAGCATGCGGCTCATCGATCAAGCAAGTAGCATATATGACATGAAGATCAAGTCATGAGAAGGTGGATGTTGCATGGAAATGTATCTCGAAAAGGCTATGGAAATACCTTGTAGGTAGGTATGGTGGCTGTTTTGAGGAAAGATATAAGGAGGCTTATGATGAC
Organism: Bromus sterilis; assembly: GCA_950022295.1. Taxonomy (NCBI): domain Eukaryota; kingdom Viridiplantae; phylum Streptophyta; class Magnoliopsida; order Poales; family Poaceae; genus Bromus; species Bromus sterilis. The sequence goes on from OX465596.1 coordinate 18,471,556, forward strand.
AGAGCGTATCGTGCCAAGGGTTTGGATGCACCGGCGAAATATGCGCCAACTCTCGAGGTGAGAAAGGGCAATGCACGGTACCGAAGAGGCTAGAAAAAGTATAGGTGGGTGGAAGTGTCAAATTTCGAATACTCACATTAGTCCGAAGAACTCATGAACTTATTATCGGTAACACTCAATCTAATCAGGAGGTTCACAAAGAGACAGGTACCCCGAGGAGGAGTGTATGGGGGTTTGGTTATACTTGCGCATCCTCGACTCACGGTACGTGAGTGTACTCTAATATTCGAACCCTCCAGAGGTTAGTGATCCATCTAGTAGCTAGAGTTCTCAACAGTGGTTTTTGGTTTTCGAAAAACACACGGATTTCCCAAAATACGACATCTATCACTAATAGGCAAGAGCTCTTGACACCATAAGTTCAAACATTACTCTAGTCAATACCTCAAAACTATTGCAAGTTACTACTACAAAGAGAACAACAACTTTAACTACCTACTTTCAGTCAAGACACAGAACTCAGTGCAACAGGCAAACTCTCTAACAAGATAAAACATGCAACCTATAGAAAGTTCAACCTAAGACAAAAAGAAAAGCTCTAGAAAAACTAAAGCACTACAACTAAACAGAACAGCCGCTAAGAAAAGAAAAAGAACAGCTCACAGCTAAAAGAATAAGCATGCAAATCCTATGAGGAGTTCTAGTTCAAGCAGAGCATGAATCTCTCCCACACAAAAGAGTAAGTTGGGGTCTAACTTGTTACTACAGCAAACAAAGCAAAAGAAAACTAAAAACAAAACCTAAGAGCGAGACGCTCCAAGAATAGCACATAATGCATGAAGTGATAAAAATATAGTGCAACGAGAGACGAACTGATAATTGTTGATGAAGAAGGGGATGCACGGGTGAATCCCCAAGCTTAGACGCTTGAGTCTCCTTGAATATTTATTGGGGTGCACATGGGCATCCCCAAGCTTGAGCGTTTGACCCTCCTGAATCTTCTTTCATCATCCTCCATCGCGCACTTGAAAACTCCCTTCATACATAACTCATTGTAGGCTGATTAGAGAGGTTAGTACCCTAATAAAATAACTTTCCTCTACTGAAAATAAAGATTTCCAGGAAGAGCTACTGTTTGCCAAGATTGTCAAAAGGTTTTTGCAAAGAAAAAACAAGCTTAAGGTTTGCAAAAGTGAAGAGAGACAAAACGTGGCAGAATCTGTGAAAAACAGAACAGCAGATAGAAACAAAAATTTTAGGGGTAATTCTGCAACTCAAATCAAAAAACTCAGAACATACGGAAGTTTCATAATTGTATAGAGCACGCCGTGTAAAAAATTCAGCTCAAAAAGATGAACTGGGATTTTCTCTGATTTTTCTAGTCACGAGGACAGAATCTGTTTTCTGGACAGCATGTCACAACTTTTACTTCCCTTGCCGTATGAGGCTAAACTTGGCACAAAGATTGAAAAGTAAAGATACAATGATGTTGCTACATTAGTAACAATCATCAAGACCACTAAGAACAGAACAAAATCAAAAAGAAAAACGTAAATTCGTTGCGGGCTGCCTCCCGAAAGCGCTTCTTTAGAGCCATTAGCTAGGCTTAAAGCAGAAGATCAAGGTGCATCTATTGAACCATCATCATGATCATCAAAAAGCTCTTCAATAGTACAACTAGTCTTAATGGGTTTCTCAAATAAAGTACGAATGAAAATGCTTCTTGGAATAAAATCAAAAGGAGGGAAATCAATTGGAGTTTCATTAAACTTAAAGATAGGTGTCTCCTCCAAAGTTTTCACCGTTTCAACTCTCTTGGCACTGGGTGTGCTAGCTTTAGCTCGGGGAACCTTGGGTACGTAAACGGACTTAGGTTCCTTCTTTGCTAGAGTTTCATCCTTTTTGGTTTTGATTGAGGAAAAGGTAGTTCCTAAAGTTTCAATAACTTCCTCAATCTTTTCTATCCTAGAAGACTTTTCATCAAGGATTTGATAGTCTCCAAAGTTTTGACAATTTTCTGCATGGAATTATCTAGCCTATTCAAATTCCCTTGAATCTTACGATCCAACTCATTCACCCTATCGATACTTGGAATCTCTAGCTCTATATTTTCAAGTTTTCTCATAATGTGAGCTAAAGTAATGTCCTCCTTAATACTAACAATGGAGAGACTTCCAACAAGATTTTCAATAACATTAAGGGCTTCCCAAATTGGGGCCTCTATGAAGTTCCCATTGATAGCAGTGTCTAAAAGAAACCTATTCCAAGAAGTAATCCCAACATAAAAATTTCTAAGCAGGATAGTAGTGGATTGCTTCTTGGTGGCTCTTTTTTTAGAATCATTAATTCTATACCAAGCATCTTTCAAACTTTCACCACCTCTTTGAGTAAAGGTAAGCACTTCTGCCTCACCAAAGGCAAGAGGACCAGCCATAGTGGTAATTACTGACAAGGTAACAGGTGTTTTTGGTATTTTTGATTAAGGACACAAAAGTAAAAACTGAAAGGTAAACTAACAAGACTAAAAAGCAAAGGTAAAAGATAGTGTGCAACTCCCCTATCTTGTAGACTTGAGTCCCCGGCAACGGCGCCAGAAATTTGGCAGTTGACGGGACCAGTCTTTTGTAGCTCCTTGAATCCCCGGCAACAGCGCCAGAAATTTGCTTGATGACTTCTCGCCCCTCGTTGGTTACCCCAAGTGGAAGGTTTGAGATGCAGTGCAGTAGCAAGTTTCCCTCGGTGAAGATACCAAGGTTATCGAACCAGTAGGACTCAGGAGATACAAGTAGGTGGCAACGTCGCCAGAAATTGCTTCTTGACTAAGGTGTTGTCGTGGGCCTGCACACAGCAACAAATAACATTGCTCCCAACGAGTACAGAGGAGTTGTCAATTCCTCCAGCCTTGTCGTTTACAAAGGATCAACGCAAGAGATAAAAGGTGCAAAGGAAAGTAAAAGCTGAAAGTAAATTGAGGGTGTGAACAATAATGTGAAGATGGACCAGGGTCCCGTGATTTTCACTAGTGATGTCTCTCTCCCAAAAGACGATAAAAGTGCTAGCGAGGTAAACAAATCACAGTTGGGCAATTGACAGGATTATGAAGGCACCGCAATGCTAACTATGCTGCAAAGAAAGGAAGGGATCAAAAGCAATGGGCAGTACGCCAAGGTAAGTAGACCGAAATCCATCTGCATCTACTACGAATCATCCACCTTGAGATATCTATCTAGAACATCTCGCTGGTATTAAGTTGCGAATCCCACCCAAAGTGTAAACTCAAAGCAACAGAAAACTGCATTAAAAGAACTTTGCGTAAAGTAAACAATCCTTGCACCCGCAGGTACAAGAACCGTTGTTTTATCCCTGGTGGCAACAACACATCCCCTAGTCTCATGTTTCTGTCACTCAAGCAAGACATCAAGGGACTGAACCCACAATCAAGCATAACGCTCTCTCTTGGAGTTGCAAATAAAATACTTGGCCAAAGCAAATACCGCAACGGAGAACATGCAAGAATTTACTCAAGAACAAAATATAAAAGAGAAGAACCAAATATATTACTCATCACAATCTGAACACAGTCTCATAATCCATCAGATCCCAACAAACTCAGCATAGCAACAACAGAAATTACATAGATGCCTCGATCATGTGAGGCAGCTCACTAGGACTCGAAAGTGGAAGCACAAAAGGGGGAGAGATAGATCACAGAGCTACTGGTCACGGACCCATGGTCCAAGGGAAACTACTCACGGTACATACGGAAGGCGTCCATGGCTATGGAGGGTCTCCCGAAGGGGGTAGCTTCTCCCGGCAGGGTGCCAGAGCAGCTTCCCCAGGCAGCCCCGATCTTGAAACTGCAGCGGCGGTGGAACAGAGGCGAGATCATGAAAGAGGAGTCTGTATTAGGGGTTTCCACCCCGAGGGGTAAATATAGGCGAAGGGGGCGTCGAGGGGACCCACGAGGCAGTCAGGAGGGTCCCTGGCGCGGCCCAGGGTGGGGCCGCGCCACCTGCCCTCTTGGCTGCCTGGTGGTGGCCCCCCTTCCCTCTCTTGGTGATTCCGGAAGCTTCTGTTGCGCTGATTTTTATATATTTTTCCCGGAATTTTTGGAGCACTTTTAATGGCCGGAAAACCTGAAATACAAAAACAGCAGAAAACAGAAACTGGCAACTGGGTGCACTGAGTTAATAGGTTAGTCCAAATAGGTTCAAAAGTGTATGAAAGTTCAAGCAAAACATGGCAAAGTCACACAAAACATGCATGGAGCAAGCAGAAATTATAGATACGTTTGGGACGTGTCACTATACCACATCACATGTTCCTGCAAAATCAAGTTAGACGTGTTCTACTCGTTTCTTGCAAGTTTTACGTGGCTACTAGGGTTTGCATGGCAAAACGTTTTGCTATCTACGTAACCACATGAGACACAATTTTCAAGTTGCTAGATTAACATGCGGGGCGTATCAACCATGAGGTTACTGTTTAATCCCATGACTCATACTGAACTATCGACAATACGTGTGATCCCCGTGCTAGATCATCAATCTAACAAGCCCCTTTAGTCACACAATTTCTCTACTCCAAAAGCAAGACCCAAAGCATCTTCGCGCGACCAGCATACTCAGGAGCAGCATAGAAGGACCCCAAGGGGCAAGATGTTTGTAACAAAATCAAGCAATACAGGAGAGATCAACTTGTGTAATTTCGAGGGGAACCAACCAAAAATTCTGTTTTAGATCTCTTATCAGAAAACCGCGCACAAAGAATTTTATGCAATGCCGTTCATCACTTATGAACTCTAGATCAAACCTGCATCTAGCACTAGACTAGCTCATGATACCGCTGTTGGGAATCGGAGTAGAAAACAACAAATTTCGGCACTACGAAAACCAAACCCAAGAACGGATCTAGGAAGATACAGACAAGGAGATCGATCTTAGTACCTTTGCAACTGTTCAACGGATGCACTCTCGCAGCGGAAGATGTTGATGGAGAGTTGGAGAAGCATGAAGATGAACAATCCCACGATCCGATCTAATCACCGTGATGTCCCTCGAACAAAGATCGAACGCACGATCTCTCTACGGTTGATCCACACGTATAGTGTAGATGATCCGGCAGGGCTCCGCCGTCCAGAGCTCGGCGCCACCGGAGTAGAGAGGAGGGATGATCAGCCCTTCGGGGTTATGGTGGAGATTGGATCTAATGAGAGGGAGAGAGAGGGGGCAGCCCTTCGGGAGAGAACAATCTGAATTATGTGTTGAAGGGGTTCCCCCACCTCCTCTATTTATAAGGGGATGGGGAGGGGAGCCACCTTGAAGGAGGGGGCAGCCCTAGGGGTTGCGCCCTAGGGTGCGCCAAGGAGTGGGGGGGGGAAGCTTCCTGGAAGCTCCCCCAAGGCGCCTCCCCCTTTGGGCTCCCTTGGCCCAAGTGCTCCCTCCCCACTTGGGCCTTCCAAGTGAGAGGGAGCCCATTTATATTAAATTCATTAACTTAATTCCGAAACCTTTTCGAAATACATAATAAATGAATATTAAATATATCTAGACCAACTCGGAACTTTTCCGGTCCTCCGGTTTTACCCGGTTTTCTTAAAACTCTTCCCGGTACCTTACCAGATCCCCGAAACGGTTTCGGTTTTCTCATCGATCATAACCAGATCACTCCGAGACTTTCGCGGTGTGATAAATACATGCTCCTATCACTCTAGTACTCTACAGATCATCTACCTTTAAGTGTGTGACCCCATAGGTTCGGTAGGTTACGGACATGAACCGGAAACTTATTTTCCCCTGGAACAATAACCGATAGCGGAGCCATGGACACCCATAATGGTTCCTGTACCTACATGAATATAAATTCGAGTGAACCACAAGCTTAACGTGCCAGTCCTATTTTCTTCATGATACTATACAAAACCTGAGGTGAGATCTATTAGGTATCCGCATGATTAACCATTAACCATTATACCAAGTCATCCTCCTTCTTGTTTTGTTCCATTTTTCTCGTTTAGTATTTCAGTATCCCTTGTGATCAATTCACAGTGTCTGGCCAGACGATGTTGGATGCCGTAATACTGAGAGGGCCCAAATAAGTATCTCTCCATCGTTAGAGGAGAAAATTCCCAACTCGAATCGTTAAGTCCCTTGACACACTTTCAGGTGTGAGTGATCAAAGCCGTTATTGCCACGCCTGTTACGGGTGGTGTTGGGACAGTGTCAAAACCCACCCTCCGGTATGAAGTTACGAAACATTCTTATGGTCATGAAGGACACATGCATATTAACTTTAGATGATTTTACTTATAACATGGGAACGATGTGATCTCAAAGTAAATCATACAATTGGGTCGGTTCAGCACCCTTGTTCTGGTAACAATGTGCTCCCATGTGTTACCGGCATTTCCAATGCCCTATGAACAGGAAAACATGTCATCCATAACACACAGGTTAGTCCTAGAGGCAGACTAAGAACACTTGGTGTTTATACTCCACACCTGCATATGGGTTTTCCTCCGGAGGCAGTTAACATGCTACTTGGCAAACCTCCGCATAAGCCATTGCAGTTATAGCACAGACATATAAACATTAATAATGAACCTGGAATTATAATAATACAATGTATTATTGCCTCTAGGGCATAATTCCAACACGATAAACCTTAGGTAATCCACTTGAGGGAAATTGCTGCTGTCCTACATCTACGCTTGGAGGCCCAACATAGTCTACAAGAATAAAAGCGTGCGTAGACATCAAGTTATTTCTGGCGCCGTTGCCGGGGAGGTAAGGCTTGAAGGTATATCTTTAGATCTTGCAATTAAATCCATTCGTTTCTTGTTTTTACTTTTCACTAGTTATGCTTATGGAAAACTGCACTCTTAGTTCGCTGTTTGGGGAAGGCCGCTTTACCACACCCGTGGTAGAGAAGTATCCTCCACCTACTGAATGTATCCCATTCAAAATACCACTTGGGATAGTTGAGATAATTATTAATGATTGTTATGATGGGACAGTCAATCCAAGTATTCATTTGTTGAAACTTACAGAACTTTGTGAGTTATTTAAGATTTCAGGTTTGACAAGAGGTGAAGTCATGAAGAAATTGTTTGCCTTGTCACTGAAAGGAAAAGCATTGGAATGGTATAGGCTACTAGATGATTCTCACATACGGGATTGGGAAGAGATCCAGTCTCTCTTTTACTCCAAGTTTTATCCTCTTCATGAAGTTCATGAGAATAGGAAATATATTTATAAATTCTATCCTCACGACGGAGAGAGCATAGCTCAAGCTTGGGGAGACTGAAAACTTTAATGCTAAAATGTCCTAACCATGGGCTCCCGAAAGATATAATTATTACTAATTTTTATGCAAGGCTCTCTCGACAGGATAGAGACTTGCTCGATGCTTCCTCTATGGGTTCTTTCACAAACGAAAAGATTGATGCTAAATGGGAACTCCTTGAAAGAATTCAACGCAATACTAAAGATTGGGAGATCGACAAAGGTAAAGAGTCAAGTATAAATTATGAGTATGATTGCATTAAGTCCTTTGTTGAAACTGCAAGTTTTAATAAGTTTAGTGCTAAGTTTGGGCTTGATTCTCAACTCCTTGTTGATTTCCTCAAATATTTTGCTTCACATCTTAATATGCCTAAGGAGAATTGGATCAAGCATCATGAACCTTTTAAAGAGATTTGCAAAGAAAATGAAATTGTTCATGACGATTGCAACATGCATGATCCAATTCCTGAAAATGAAGTTTTATATAAGCATGTTAATTTTTGTGGAGTGGATAGACCTTGTGAAAGGCCTATGATTGAAGAAGAGAAGTATTTTAAGCAACATAAGCATGAAAGAACAATCACTTGGGTTAAAGGTTTAAATGAAATTGCTAGAGAATTGTGTGACCTTTATCCTTTTACTTGTGAACTTTGTTGTATAGAGGGTCACTTTAATTTTCAATGCATGAACTTTAAAATCATAATTGTTAATCAGTTGTGTGATAACATGATCACTTCTGATCTTTATGATGAACTTATGTTATTTTTGATGTGTGAAGAGTTATCAGAAAGGACTTCTTGGCTAGATGTTAATGCGGTAATGCCTTAGGAATTAGCAACACTTTGCAAAATTGCCATCTCTATTGTGTTCTTAATTGCCATGAAAATGATTACATAAGTAAGATTAAAAAGGAGGGAACTTTACCAAAGTATAAAAATGTCTCTCATATCTCTACTAATAAAAAGGAGAGTTTCTCTCAATTTTACCCTATTGTTTCTAATGATAAACTAGGATATGTGGAGAAACATCATCTCCAACCACTCCCTCCTAAGGTGAAGAAGAAGAAAAAAGAAGAGGAGGAGGAAGAGGAGCAAGAAGGAAGAATAATTGGTATCAACCTGGCCTGAGCATATCCCTCGCATCAATTTTTAACCTAACGGACATAAATTTTTGGAGGAAGGTGAGCTTGATTGCATTCATTGTTATCCTGATGTTGAGTCCGTAGGCACTATTGAACATGATTTTGATTATGATATGCATGTTACTTTTTGTGATTGGGAAAATGATGATAATGCTACTTATGATCTTGAAAATCTTTTTGGTACCAACTCTGAGAGTGATGATATGGAAAGCTCTAAGCTTTGGGATGATAGGATTGCAAGTCCTTTACCCATTAGTGATGTGGTAATTGATAATTCTTTTGCTAGTAAGAATAAAGACAACATGTTTACAAATATAGTTGCTAGCAATGATAATGCTCTTATCTACTATGATGATGTTATAACTCCTATATATAGTGATTATAAAGGTACCTATGACATAAGGAGAAATTATCCTTATGAAACTTGTCATAATCATGGAGGGAATTACTCCATTTTTGAACACCATCTTCCTAATACACATTTAATCTATAGTGTTCAAGTTGTTTATGATATTCCTACTCCCACTATTACCAATGAGAAAGATTATGCTTATGTGGAGAGTAAGAGTACCCTTTTGCAAGTGGATCATGGTAACAATGCTTTATGTGATACTTATATTGTTGAGTTTATTCATGATCCCACTGAAAATTATTATGAGAGGGGAACATATTCTTATAGATATTTCAATAATATCAAGTTCCCTCTCTTTATGTTGAAGATTTTGAAGTTGCACTTATTTTGCCTTCCTATGCTAATATCTTTATGCTTCAATGAGTTATTTCTCTACAAAATCCCTTTGCATAGGAAGCATATTAGATTTAAATGTGTTTGATATTTTCTTCTTCATGCTCTCTTTTGTTCTCCAACTCTTATTCCTACGAGAGCATCACTAAAATCTTAAGCCTATCTTTATGGCTATAAAGAAAGAGCTCTAGGGAGACAACCCTTGTTATCTTTACTTTGAGTTTTTACTTTCCGTTTTTAGTTGTCTTGATGATTTTTACTACTGTAGCAACATCATTGTATCTTTATTTTCAAGCTTTGTGCCAAGTATAGCCTCATATGACAAGGGAAATGAAAGTTGTGACATGCTGTCCAAAAAACAGATTCTGTCCTCGTGACAAAAAAATCAGATCAAATCACCAGTTCATATTTTTTAGCTTATTTTTTTACACATCGTGCTCTATATAATCATGGAACTTTCGTATGTTCTGAGTTTTTTTATTTGAGTTGTAGAAGTACCCCAAAAAATTCTTTACTACCTCTTGTTCTGTTTTTCACAGATTCTGCCACGTTTTGTCTCTCCTAACTTTTATTTGAGCTTGCTTTTTCTTTGCAAAAACCTTTTGGCAATCGTGAGAAACAATAGCTATTTAAGAATATCTTTATATCCAGTAGGAAAAATATATTTATTAAGGGTACTAACCTCTCTAATCAGCTTATGATGAGTTATGTATGAAGGGAGTTTTCAAGTGTGCGATGAAAGATGATGAAAGAAGATTCGGGAGTGTCAAGCGCTCAAGCTTGGGGATGCCCCCATGCATCCCCAACAAATATTCAAGGAGACTCAAGCGTCTAAGCTTGGGGATGCCCCGTGCATCCCCTTCTCCATCAACAATCATCAGTTCATCCTTCGTCTCACTATATTTTTATCACTTCATGCGTCATGTGCTATGCTTGGAGCGTCTCGATCTTAGGTTTTATTTTTAGTTTTCATTAGCTTTGCTTGCTTTTCATAACAAGTTAGACCCCGTCTTACTTTGTGTGGGAGAGAACAACGCTCCACTTTCAAAATCTAGAACACATCATAGGATTCTTCATGCCTGTCTTTTTGCTGTTGTGTGTTCTTTATCTTTTCGTAGCTATTGTCATGTTTAGTTTTAGTCTTAGTTTTTCTTTAGCAAGAGCCTTGGCTTTTGTTTAGTTTGTTGCTGGAACTCTCTTTAGTTTTCATGTTTATCTTGTTAAGAGAGTTGGTTGTTGCACTGAGTTATGTCTTGTCTTGAAAGTAGGTGATTGAGGTTGCTATTCAATTGTAGTAGTAACTTGCAATAGTTTTCAGGTATTGTTGTGAGTAATGTTCGAACTTTTGGTGTCAAGAGCTCTAGCCTATTAGTCACAGGTGTCGTATTTTGGGCAATCCGTGTTTATTTTCAAAACCTAAAAAAACTAGTTGAGAACTCTAGCTATTAGATGGATCGCTAATCTTTGGAGGGATCAGATATTAGAGTACACTCACGTACCATGAGTGGAGGATCCGCAAGGATAACCAAACCCCCATACACTCCTCCTCGGGGTACTTGTCTCTTTGTTAACCTCCTTACTAGATTGAGAGTTACCGATAATAAGTGAATGAGTTCTTCGGACTAATGTAAGTATTGAAAGTTGACACTTCCACCTCCTCATATTTGCTAGGTTCTCCCGTGCCGTGCATTTCCCTCTTCTCACTCCGAGAGTTGGCGTCCACCTTCGCCGGTACATCCAAACCATTGGCATGGTACGCTCTGTGATACGTCCAAAACGTATCTATAATTTCTGCTTGATCCATGCATGTTTTGTGTGATATTGCTATGATCTAGATACACTTTCATACACTTTTGATCATATTTGGACTAACCTATTAACTCAGTGCACCACAGTGCCAGTTCCTGTTTTCTGCTGTTTTTCTATTTCAGTTTTCCCCCATATAAAAAGTGCCAGAAAAATTCCGGGAAAAATATAGGAAAAATCAGCGTACAGGAAGCTTCGCGAAGAGCCCGAGTGGGGCCAGAGGGGAGCCAGGGGTGGCCCAGGCGGCCACCCGGCGCGGCCACCCCCTGGGCCTCGCCAGGGGGGCGCCTGGGGCCCCTGGTCCACCTCTGGCTGCCCCCCTTCGCCTATATATTCCCCGTGACGTGAAACCCTCGAGAACAGAACCCTTTTTCGCGATCTCTCCTCTGTTCCGCCGCCGCCGCGCTTCCGATATCGGGAGCACCAGAAGACCTCTTCCCGGCACCCTGCCGGAGGGAGGGCCGACCTCCGGGAGTCTCCTCTCCACCATGGATGCTTCCCGGATGTCTCGTGAGTAGTTTTCCTTGGACCATGGGTCCGTGATCAGTAGCTATGTGATGTTCTCCTCCCCTCTTTGTTCTTCATGGTTTAGACCTCGTGAGCTGCCCTACATGATCGAGGCACTTTTGTAATCTTTCTGCTATTGCTATGCTGAGTTTGATGGGATCTGATGGATTATGAGATTATGTTCAGATTGTGATTGAGTAATATATTTGGTTCTTATCTCTTATATTTTTGTTCCTAAGTAATTCTTGCATGTTCTCCGTTGCTGTTTATTGCTTTGGCCAAGTAGTAGGTAGTAACCCCAAGAGGGAACGTTATGCTCGATTGTGGGTTCATGCCCCCCGATGACACGCTTGAGTGACAGAAACATGAGTCTAGGGGATGTGCTATTTCCACAAGGGGGAAAACAACGGTGCTTGTAACCGCGGTTGCAAGGATTGTTTACTTTACGCAAAGTGATTTTTCATGCAGTTGTCTGTTGCTTTGGGTTTACACTTTGGGTGGGGCTCGCAACTTAATACCAGCGAGATGTTCTGGATAGATATCTCAAGGTGGATGATTAGTAGTAGATGCAGTTGGATTTCGGTCTACTTATTTTGGCGTAATGCCCGTGCTTTTGAGCCTCTTCCTTTCTTTTGTAGCATAGTTAGCATTGCGGTGCGTTCTTAATCCTGTCAATTGCCCTTCTGTAATTTGTTCACCTCGCATAGCAGTTTTATCGTCTTTTGGGAGAGAGACATCACTAGTGAACATCACGTATCCCGGTCCATACCATCATCACTGTTTACACGCTCATTTACTTTTCTGCTTTTACTTTCAGTTGCTATCATTATCCTTTGTGTTTGATCCTTTGTGAACAACAAGACCGGAGAGATTGACAACCTCTCTGAACTTCGTTGGGAACAAAGTGATTTGTGTCTGTGTGCAGGTCCGCGATAGTAGCGCCGCTGACACCTACTTATCATCTCCGGAGTCCTACTGGAGACAAACCTTGGTATCTTTACTGAGGGAAATTTGCTGCTGTGCTACATCACGCCTTCCACTTGGGGCTCACCAACGAAGGGCGAGAAATCACTATCATTACCTCGCACATAAGTCTGTCATCATAAACCTCCTTATATCCTTCCTCAAAACAACCACCACACCTACCTATCAAGGCATTTCCATATCCTTTCCGAGATATATTGCCATGCAACATCCACCTCTTCATGACTTGATCTTCATGTCATACATGTTCCTGCTACACCGGCAGAGGCATACATTGCATACATCATGATAGCTACATTTTCTTTATGTTTGAGTACCTTGTAAAGTGTGAAGACATTCTATACCTTCTTGTAAAATAGAGTGTTGCCCTTATGTGAGGAAAAGATCCCAAAGTGGACAAAATAAAAGATCCCAAAGAGGACAAATGAGATTTAAATAGAAAGAGCCATTGAGGCCACCAAAAAATACAAAAAAATAGAAAAAAGAGAAAAAGAAAAATAAAAAGAGAGAAAGGGGCAACACTACTATCCTTTTGAAAGATCCACACTAGTACTCCCTCTTATCCTTGTACTCCATAGAGATGATCATACATGCATATAGCTATGTGGGGACCTTCACAATATAGAACTTGGCTTGCATATTCCAAGGATGAGCTTTCTCAAAAGAGCTCTAGCTAGGTCTTCATGAGCGAGCAAGTTAGATGCACCCCCACTAGTTCCATTGGAGAGCTTTTCTTAGCTCATGTGTGCATCCGTTGCATGGCGATCCCTACTCCTCACATCATATCTATCATTTGGCCTCCTCGTCTATGATTGTCCTAGTTGATGTGAGCCTTTCTCACCTTTTTGTCTTCCTCCTCCACCATATTTCTCTCTTTGCCATCCTAAGTGTCAACTCTCGTGCTTACGCTCATCGATTGCATGAGTCCTCAAAATATCGAAAGGGAGTGGATCAAATTGACTTGTACCTGGCTAGTGGTCTGGGGACGAGTCAAGATAAGATTCCAAAGAAGACCAAGTGTGAAACTTTAGTAGATTGAGTTCTCAACACAAAAATACTATTTTATCGTATTCCCTATCCCCCTTCTTGCACGCAAACACCATTTGGAGACATTCGAGTCACGGACAGCGAGAGCTCTTGCACCTAATGTTCTTTCGTTGCTTGTTTCAATGCTAATATAGACACTTGCCTGTTATGACTTGAATTTAATCACATACCTTGATTGCTTTACTTTTCAAAGTTCTTATATGGTTGCTAGCATGTCTCCACATAAATTATGCCTGTTATCATTTACCTACTCGAGAACGAGCAGGAATTAAGCTTGGGGATGTTGATACGTCCCAAACGTATCCATAATTTCTGCTTGCTCCATGCCTGTTTTGTCTGACTTTGCCATGTTTTGCTTGAACTTTCATACACTTTTGAGCATATTTGGACTAACCTATTAACTCAGTGCACCCAGTTGACAGTTCCTGTTTTCTGTTGTTTTTGTATTTCAGGTTTTCCGACCATTAAAAGTGCTCTGAAAATTCCGGAAAATTTATATAAAAATCAGCGTCTCGGAAGCTTCCGGAATAACCAAGACATGGCAGGAGGGCCACCACCAGGGGCCCAGGAGGGTGCCAGGCGAGGGTCCACCCTAGGCCGCGCCACCTACCTTCCTGGCTGCCCTGTGCCCCCCCCCCCCCCCTGGCCCCCTCCTTTGGCCTATATTTAGCCCCCGCGGAGGAAATCCCTAATATCGAAGTACTTTTTCCAGAAGCAATTCAGATCTCTGCCGCCATCGCCAGCAAGCTTCGGGGGACCAGAATTCCTATGCCGGCACCCTGCCGGGACGGGGAAGTGCCCCGGATTCATCTCCATCGACGTTGCTTCCTCCCTCAATGATGCGGGAGTAGTCCCTCCTCGGGGCTGAGGTTTCTACCAGTAGCTATGTGTTCTTCTCTCTCTCCCATGATGTGATCTTCGTTGTGATCATAAGCTATGTTAATCTAGGGTGATCCCATGATATTTCCCCTTCTTCTATGTATTGGATTGATGTACTCACTTGATCTTATCTAGTATAATCCCCGAGACCATGGTGACAGCGGTCTATTGGACATGGATTAGAATAATATTTTCATGAGTGATTTCCTCTTCTGTGTGTTGATTTAAGATTGAGAGTCTCTTGGTGCTTGTCTTTGACTATCCTTGAGATATGTTGTGGTGATTGTGGTACTCTCTTTGGATGGCCGCGGTGACATTGGGAAATCCATAGATTGAGAACTACGAACTTTGAGGTGTGCTTTTGTAGCCCTACATAATTCTCGTCCTCTCTTGACCACAAAGGAATGACCTCCGAGTGCGTCTTCATTGCATGATTTATGGGAAATATCATGTGTTTAGACTATGTTAATGTTGCTGGGAGTTGCCACTAGTGAAAGTATGAATCCTAGGCCTTGTTTCCACCATTGTTACACCGTTTGTGCTCACTTTTGTCACATGTTTGCTTGCTGCACTTTTTATTACAGATTTATATTACTTTGTTTTGCCACACTTATCACCCATATTTTACCATTTCTTCGCTGAACTAGTGCACCTATACAACTCCTAGTTGTATTAGGTGTGTTGGGGACACGAGAGACTTCCTGTATCTTAATTGCAGGGTTGCTTGAGAGAGACCATCTTCAACCTCTACTTCCCTGAGTTCGATAAACCTTAGGTCATCCACTTGAGGGAAATTGTTGTTGTCCTACAAACCTCTGCGCTTGAAGGCCCGACATAGTCTACAAGAATAGAAGCGTGCGTAGACATCAGCGAGCAAGGGGGAGGAGACAACACAGTCTGGCTTGCTGATTCGGGCGCTACTGACCACATCACAAGCGAGCTTGAAAAGCTTGCTGTGAGGGAGCAATATTATGGCCATGATCAAGTGCACACAACAAGCAATGGTGGAGGTATGATAATAAAACACATTGGCCAATCTTCTATTTTCCCCTTAAACGTGATCTTATTCTCAATGATGTTCTTCATGTTCCTCAAGCCAATAAAAATATTTGTTCTATATCTCGCTTGACGGCTGACAATAATGTATTCATTGAAACTCATCCTCACTATTTTCTTATTAAGGATCGGGTAACGAAGGAGCTCCTCCACCATGGTAGATGCGTTGGTGGCCTCTACCCCATCACATCCGGAGCACTCAGTTGTCTTCGTCAAGTTCATTCGGCCATCAAGCCCTCGTTGGATAGGTGGCATGAGAGATTAGGTCATCCTTCTTTAGCTACAGTTGAGAAAATAATCAGTCAAAGTGGTCTTCCTTTATCTAGTGGCAATAAAAGTGAGTCAGTTTGTGAGGCATGTCACTGTGCAAAGAGTCATCAATTACCTTATTCTAAGTCAGATAGTGTGTCTAGTGCTCCTTTGGAACTTATTTTCTCGGATGTATGGGGCCATGCCCGTGACTCTTTTGGGAAAAAGAAATTTTATGTCAGTTTCATTGATGACTATAGAAAATTTACTTGGATATATTTGCTTTGACACAAATCTGAAGTGTTTTTTGTCTTTCAAGAATTTCATAAGCTTGTTGAACGACATTTTGACAAGAAAATTCTCACAGTTCAAAGTGATTGGGGAGGAGAATATGAAAAACTCAACTCCTACTTTTGCTCCATAGGCATTACACATCATGTCTCATGCCCTCATGCCCACCAATAAAACGGCTCTGCCGAGCGAAATCACCGGCACATTGTTGAAGTCGGCCTATCTCTTCTTGCCCATGCATCTATGCCTCTCAAATATTGGGATGAAGCCTTTATCACCGCCACATATCTCATAAATTGCCTCCCTACCAAAGTCCTCAACTATGCCACACCCCTTGAAAAATTGTTTCATCAAAAACCCAATTACACCTCTCTTAAAATCTTTGGGTGTGCTTGCTATCCTAATCTCCGCCCTTACAACCGCCACAAACTTGAGTTTCGATCCACCCAATGTGTCTTCCTTGGCTATAGTAATCTTCACAAAGGCTACAAGTGCCTAGATATCTCCACATGCCGAGTCTATATATCTCGTGACGTTGTCTTTCATGAAACCATATTTCCTTTCGCCAAACTTCATCCCAATGCAGGCGCTCTTCTTTGTGAAGAAATATCACTTTTGACCACTCCTTCAGATCACGGGGGCGAACAAACAGTAGATGATCATGTGTCGAAAGAAAAAGAAAAGAAGGACCAGGAGAATTTGAATTTTATTCCCAAAAACATTGTTACCGGGTGTGATTTTATGCTGCAGGAAAGTGACAAAAACATCACAGCTTTTGGTGCTGATCCGCCTAATAGGAGCGCGGCAGGTGGCGCTGGATCCGAAGCAGATCCTCCTGACGGCTGCAGCGGCGCGGGATCCAGGATGGATACGGCCAGGCGGGCCTTGTCCTCTCCCGCACTGACGCGTGCCCCCTCCGTGCGGCTCCACAACCCGTGCGCGCCAGCGACGCGCCACCAACCAGCCCAGCTGATGCGGCCCTGAGCGACAACGACCCATCTCCAGACAAAAGCGGCAGCGGCAGCGAATCTGCTTCGGATCGCGAGCCTGACCGTGCGGCTGTGCTAGATATGGCTGGATCTTCTGTGACGTCCAACTCTGCAGCGCTGTCTACACCAGAACCTCCTCGACGCAATACAAGGTCTCAATCTGGCGTATTTAAACCCAAGGAATACAAAGACGGCACTGTTAGGTATGATAAGGTGAAACAAGATTTTCTCACCGGTACTGGAGAACCTTTCCATTTACAAGATGCTCTTGCTGATACAAATTGGAAACAAGCCATGGATAGTGAATATTCTGCTCTTATGAAAAATAAAACTTGGCATCTTGTGACATTACCAGATGGTAAAAATGTTATAGACTGCAAGTGGGTATATAAAATAAAAATAAGATCTGATGGTAGTATAGACAAATACAAGGCTAGATTGGTTGCAAAGGGTTTTAAGCAGAGATATGATATTGACTATGAGGATACTTTCAGCCTTGTTGTTAAACCTGCCACTATTAGGCTTGTGCTATCTATTGCTATTTCTAGAGGTTGGAGCTTACGTCAGCTAGATGTGCAGAACACGTTTCTTCATGGTGTTATTGATGAAGAGGTGTTCATGCGGCAACCACCTAGGTATGAAAGTAAAAGTGCACCACATTATGTTTGCAAACTGGATAAAGCTTTGTATGGTTTGAAGCAGGCCCCAACAGCCTGGTATTCCAAGTTAAGCACACAGTTACAACAACTTGGCTTCACTCCTTCAAAAGAAGATACATCCTTGTTCTTTTACAGCAAAGATAATATTACTATATTTGTTCTTGTGTATGTTGATGATATAATAGTTGCCAGCTCCAGTGCCCAGGCTACGTCATGTTTACTTCGAGATTTGAAACTGGAGTTTGCTCTTAAGGATCTTGGTAATCTTCACTATTTTCTTGGCATAGAAGTTAAACAGATTAAAGATGGGATCCTTCTTACACAAGACAAATATATATGACCGGCGTACTTAAGCGAGTAGGAATGGAGCATTGCAAAACTGTCACCACACCAATTTATGTTTCTGAAAAACTATCAATTGAAAGTGGGGATCCTCTCGGTACAAAAGATGCAACGTCTTACAGAAGCATTGTTGGAGCTCTTCAGTATTTAACTCTTACTCGCCCTGATATTTCTTATTCAGTTAATAAAGTATGTCAGTTTCTTCATGCACCTAGCACAATTCATTGGACAACAGTCAAGAGAATTCTGAGATATCTCAAGCATACAGAAGGGCTTTGACTGAGAGTTATCAAGTCTCCCTCTATGCTCATTTCTGCCTATTCAGATGCTGACTGGGCAGGTTGTGCTGATGACAGAAGGTCATCTGGTGGTTTTGTTGTTTTTCTGGGATCTAATCTTGTTTATGGAATGCAAGGAAACTGGCTACAGTTTCAAGGTCTAGTACAGAAGCCGAGTACAAGTCTCTAGCTAATGCATGCCATTGCTGAAGTTATGTGGATTCAAACTATACTTAAGGAGCTCAATATTACAACACCTCCAACTGCGAGATTGTGGTGTGATAATATTGGAGCCACCTACTTGTCTGCTAATCCTGTTTTCCATGCAAGAACAAAATATATAGAAGTTGATTTTCACTTTGTCAGGGAACAAGTTGCTCGCAAGCTGCTTGACATCAAGTTTATTCCTACTGGAGATCAACTCACCGATGGGTTCACCAAACCTCTTATAGTAAGAAGGTTGAATGATTTTGTATACAATCTTAACCTTGGAAAAATTTCATGAGGTTTAGTTTGCGGGGGAGTGTTAGAATTCAGTTAGGATTGGTAGAGATAGAGATTTTCGTATCTATCTCTATCTCTGGATGTAATCTCTCGATGTAATCCTCTCCTGTAACAACCTCTCCTACGAACGCATCCTTGCGATAGTTCGGTTGTGTACTCCTCAAGGCATTGCGCCTATATAACACGCATGCTGCCCTAGGTAACGGGTAAGCTTCCCATATACTTTACACCCTGTACAAATGTGTTGTGGCCGCACCGTTGGGCAAAGCGGTCAGCGGCGTCGGACACCGATCCATTTGACGATTCAAACGAACAAATGACGGACAAAATGACCATCCATTTGAGTCGCGCCTTTGGAATTGCCCTGGGATGCCTGCTTGATGGGCGCGTTCACTTTGTTGGTATAAGAATACCAGGCTCGCCAAATATGATGCTGTGACCACATGCATATGTTCATTTATCCTGCGAGAGAATAATAGAGCTGCCATCTTTGAGACCACAGGTAGCCTGGGATTTATACTTTTGTAGAAGCTTCATGCAATCCCTCCCTGTTTACACAATGCTAAAGAAAGACCTTGTGAGACTGACACACCTACAGATGATCAGGAGGAACATTTTATCTGCCAGTTGTCAAAGCACCTGTACCTACTGGCGTATCGTTTACAGGGCAGCTGAAGGAGATGTTGTCTCCCAGGGGATTGATGCTGCGTGCCATGCGATAACAACTCTATACATACGAGTTCATGCACGAGTGAAACTAGCAGCTGTACACTGATCGATATCAGGTGAGATGGATGAGGCACCCATCAGCTCGCCGTCGCCGGCCTCCTGCTCGGAAAAGCATGCAAGTGATGGTGTGCGCGTCGTACAAGACGCCCCCCTGACCTGGTGTCTGGAGCTGTTCATGGCCGCAAGCTTTGGCGATCACCAGCGGCTACGAGAACTCCTGAGCCCGGCCATGGCGCTGGCGAGTGAGGAGGCCGCCGACGACTCCGCGGCGCTGGTGCTTACCACCGAGGAGAACTCCGCGCTCCATGTGGTAGCGACCGACGGGGACGGCCGTGGGTACGTGGAGAGCGCAAAGGTGATCCACGGCAAGGCCAAGCAGCTGCTCCTAGCGCGCAACAGGCACGGCGACTCGCCGCTGCACTGCGCCGCCCGGGCCGGGAACACGCACATGGTCTCTTGCCTCGTCGACCTCGCCGGCGCCTCAGGCGACGGGATGGCCAGGGCCATGGTGGGGATGCGAAACGAGGATGGGAGGACGGCGTTGCATGAGGCCATCGGCTCCGACGACATGCAGATGGTCCGAGCGTTGATGGCGCAGGACGAGGAGCTGGCCCGAGTGGATGCGTACGATGGGACTTCGCCGCTCTTCCTAGCCATCTCCTTGGGTCATCACCGGATTGCTTGCCGGCTGCACGAGTATGATAACGACTTGTCCTACTCAGGCAACCACGGGCAAAATGCCTTACATGCCGCTGTTCTTCACGACAAAAGTAAGTATACACACTGCTCTCACTCTTCCTGCATGAGCCCTAACCTCATGCCTTTAGGAACGCAAGGAGAGTACTCCCTCCGGTCCATATTAATTGACGCATACATAGTACAACTTTAGTACAAACTTGCACTAAATGTGTATCAATTAATTTGGATCGGAGGGAGTAATATTTTTGAGTGTCCGTGGTAATTAAATGTGAATTGCTTGTAAAATAAATGCAAAAAATCTCTACTAGTTTCATCATGATTTATATATATATATATATATATATATATTTAAAAATAGTGGCATCAATGTGATTGCTTCATTTAGTTTCAATCGTAATATATACTTAATTCATCACCGACTATTTGTGTTTAAATTTTAATTTATTTTCTTACTAAGTGAACCCCTTCATTAAGAACATTTTCAAAATTAATTTGCTATAACTTAATTAGTATTGATAATATTTGAACCATAGAGAGCGTATCAATGGTTTCTTAAAGTGAAAGAATTTATCCTTACATAAAGGGCAAAAGGAAATTATGTGATCTATTTTATTTTTTCCAACATTTATGATACATGAATGAGTCAAAAAAAACCTACATGAGAAGCTAATTTCGTTCTAGCATTTACTTATTATCATGTCTTAGAACAAAAATCCTATATTAAGGTAATTTTGACGTGGATTGTAATTTTTAATGCATAGTTGGCATATTTACTAAATTATAAAAAAAAATCTTCTTAAGTGAACCTTTCATAAAGAACATTTTCAAAATTAATTCGGTGTAACTTAACTAGTTTTGATAATATTTGATCCATAGAGGGCGCATCAATGGTTTTTTAAGGTGGGTATAGAAAGAATTTATCCTTACATAAAGGGGAAAATGAAAATATGTGATCTATTTTATTTTGTCCAACATTTATGATTTATGAATGAGTCACACAAGCCCTACATCAAAAACTAATTTTGTTCTATTCATTTACTTATTGTCATGTCTATTTTCTTAGAACAAAAATCATATATTAAGGTAATTTTGATGCATAGTTGGCGTATTTACTCATCGGCATATATGTTACTAATTATTAGAAGATACCCCGCGTGATTGCTGCGGGAACTATTAAAAAATACTTTGATGTTCTAGAACATGGGAAAATTTAGGAAACATATTATAATTTGATTATAAATTGTTTTTTTAATAAAATATTGTTTAAAGTAAAAATCTATGAAAAATTGATGAAAATTCCAAAAATGTGTATGTTTTTTTTAATTTATTACATTGACAATATATCGGTGAGATGATATGAGACGGAAAAAAAAGTTGAGTAGAGACAGTGGCCGGAAACATATCCATTCTTGACTAAACCTAAAACAATGATAGTAACTACATATGTGCATTCATAAGAAAATTGTCGCATACAAAATAAAATATGAGGTAATTTACAATTTTATTTTCTGTAAAAATCTATAATACCTAAATTGTTTATCCCCACTAATCTATTTATCTTGACATATAAGATATCCACATCATCAAGTAGGTCCATCATGCAAAAAATATTTTCCATGGTGAAAGATTATATAATATACGAGCGTGGCTGTCCTTGGTATGCGTGATTGAAGTTATACGCAGAGAAAAAAGAATCGGAGGGAGTAGAAGTATACCTCGCGCGTTGCTGCGGGAATTGCTAAGAAAACTATATGCATAAAAAAAGTATAAAAGTGTGATATATTAAGTTGTCTAAGTGAAAATGCAACAAAAACATGTGTGTATTAAAATTATTAGGGTGGACAATAAAATGAATAACGGTAACTGCAGGGATTGCAAAGGAGTTGCTATATGTGTGGACCAAGGAAAACAAGGAAAAAACAAAGAAGCTAGTCGAACAACGAGACCATTGTGGAAGTATGCCAGTGCATGTGGCTGCATCAGCGGAAGATCCTACTCTGGAGTTTTTCCTTTTTGCTTTTGTTGACAGGAGCCTCGAAATCAATTCCTTCAGCTTCTACTACGACGTTGCACCATCCAAGTTGTTATACAAGTTCTATGCTTGGAAGAAGCACCCAATGTACCTACTTGCGGATGCTGATCCATCTTCGGCATTTCAGCCGGACAAGAGTGGGAATTTTCCAGTGCATGTGGCTGCCTTGGCAGGAAGCTTGGTGCCTATCATCATCTTGCTCTGGCGCTGCTCTCCAAGCTGTGCCAGATCGCGTGATTCTGAGGGAAAGACCTTCCTTCATGTCGCTGTGGAGAAGAAGAGGCTTAACGTGGTTAGATTTGTATGCAACAGATCGTCAGAGTTCAAGTCAATCCTGAACACACAGGACGATGAAGGGAACACTGCCCTGCACCGAGCCGTCCATGGAGGGGATTGGGATATATTCAGAACTCTCATCAGCAACCGACATGTCGTCTTAAATTTACCAAACAATAAAGGAAGAACTCCCATGGATATTGCCGAGAGAAAAGCTCCTTCAGCTTCTGGATTCAATTTCGGAATGGTACGTACTGATCATCTTCTTCTTCTTCTTCTTGCTAGCTCCATATGACGAGGTTCCATGGATAACAATTGAACTTATCTGGATGCAGCATGCACGGCGTAGGATACTTGGGTCTTTAACATTCGTAAATGCTCAGAATGGCAACAGCCGGCGCGATCACTGGGTCGTCGCGGGAGATAAATTAGAAGAAGGCCCTGAGGACAAGAAAATAACAAGCTTCGCAAAGATCGTGGGGATTGGATCCGTGCTGGTGGCGACGGCGACGTTCGCCGCAGCCTTCGTCATGCCTGACAAAGACAAATCGTCGCACTCGTACGCCTTCAACGGGTTCGTCATCTCCAACACCTTGGCATTCATCTGCTCGGCATTAGCCACATTCAGTCTCATCTACACCGGGGTAGCTGCGCTCGACATCAAGAAGCGGATAGAGCTGGTGTCCTTCTCTCTGGCACTGCTCATCGGCGCCGCCAGAAGCTTCTGCGCCGCCTTCGCCTTCGCACTGTACGTGGAGCTTAGCCAAGTGAATCGCAGGGCTGCCATGGTCTCCTGCACCATGACGGCCGTTGCGTTGCTCGATGCGCTCTGGTTCATGAGGGCGATACTGATCGATACGACACTGGTTCTGAAGAGGGTCAAGCTGAAAAGTAACGCGGGGTGGAGATCAGTGGCCGAGCGATTGCTGAGGCTGGAGACTAGATTCTTAGCCAACATTGCCTATCTGTTCTGGCCCTACATCGTAATCTTCAGCCTCTTGCAAAGTAAAAGGAATTATTGGACTACACCATAAGCTGGGCTAAGATTGCAAGTCATCATCCATGGTACATCATTACATATGAATAATCCATATATATGTTTCGAGTTGCAGAACAATATTAATGTATATTCAACTCTCACCACGTTTTTTTATTTTATCTTTTACTTTCCTTTTTGGCCACAACGTGTAATCATTTGCTCTATGAGTGTTGTATAACGAACATATATTATGAAATAAATATAAGTCACTGGTTGTCATGGGAGTACTACGTTTGCACCTTGAGTATATGTTATATATTGACCGTGTCAAGGTTTTGGATTATTGCAAGAAGCAACAACGACGGTTGTGCCTTGACCGAAGTCTTCTTGACCTTTCTCATCGGACCGTCGGCTGCTTGTTTGACACGGCTACCGTGCCGCTTCCATTTCGCGAACATGGTGACGGAAGGAGCAGAGCCGGCGGCCATGGGAACCAGGGTGGATGTGGATTTGCCGATTGAGCTACTGCGTCAAATCTAAAATCCATATCAGTGACTGCGCACACCAGCAAGACGAGAAATGAGAGGGTGCACGATAAAATTCCGTCAGCGATGGGGATAGGAGGGGCGAAAACAATGAAGTTTCACTCATGCCAAGTCGTAAAAAGATATACGAGGAGCGGTAAACTGGATAGGAAAAATGGAAGATATGACGCCTGTGAGATGATTTTTATCACTCCCTACAATACTTTTAGCATATCAGCTGATATGTAATACTTGTTCAAACCCTTTTTATCCAATACCGTATATCGATGGTAATTTTGTGGGTCGGTCGTTTTTATAGATCTGCTAGAGTTGCGCTAACAATCACCAACCCAAACCAGCTGTACGAGTTTGTCACGCCCCGGGCTCCTACATGGTTACATCAACCCTAATTTTACAAACCGAACATGAGCATGGTTATCGTTCGCTTAATTATGTAAACGATGCTTCGTGGCACTCGCAGCGGCGAGGTCGACGACGGAAGATCCTCGCTCAAGGTTCACCGCTTCTCTTTCTCCCACGCCCATCTGCTGGGCCTGAATATCTGCCGCAGGAGCGCCATCTTGGGTACGTTCCAGTTCTCGACATGCCTGAACAACAAAATGTATCTGTCAAGAGCCACCAGACTCGCAAAACACATGGATCTCGTGTACTACGTGATAACAATGCTCATGGAACGACCGAATGGAGATTGGAGAGTACCTGCAAACCTTCCCCGACTCAGCATCGAAGTAGTACTCCGTGTACCCGGTTGCTGAAAAATATACACAGTGAGTGAGGGTTTCAGACCAGTGGAACCAAAAAAATACAGTGCCAATCTTACAATTTCCACCGAACCGAGCAAACTGTCGATGATCTACATATACCGATACAGAGAGCGCGTCGCCGTGAGCTTACCGGAGAGAATAGGCCTCCACGGGAACGACATGACGCAGCTGAAACGCCAGTGCCCGATCGATTTGTCCTGCACCCACCCAGCAGGGTCAGCGAACCATGCAGCTGCTGTGAAGTGAAGATCGATTAGCTGACACGGGGAAATGTACCTGGAGATCCTCCCATTTGGTTAGCTTCATGTTGGACTTCTCCAGCAGGGACCCGAAGTTGGTGCAGTTCCTCTTGAAGCGCCGCAGGCCCCTGAAGGAGCCCGCCGGGTCGGCGAACTCGCAGTCGTCTTCGTACGCTCCCAGCGTGAGGTTCCCTGCAACACAATCCAAACCTAGTTAAACAAAGCGCAGCGTAGAGGTACAATTTACTTGGTGATGCTGTAGGACTTGCCAAATTCCTGACCTGTAACGAAGTATGAGCGCGCGAAGTCATCCTTGATGGCGTCGGCGACCTGCGCGCGACCCACGGGCTGGGACTCGTCTGTGATGATATCCTCCTCCGGGGACGGCGTCGACGGCCGGAAGAAGGACGCGGCGATGCCGAGGGCCTCGGAGCCGTACCAGGCGGCCTTGAGGACGACGTTGTCCGACTCCGAGCCGGAGGCCGTGCCGGTGGTGCGCGGGCTCGCCGCGGGACCGGGCTTCTGCGCGTTCAGCCGGAAACGGCGCCGGAGCAGCACGCCGGTGCTCTGGCGGTGATGGCCGCTGGGTAGGGGGCGAGCAGGAGCTGGCTGCAGCATGGCCATTCGTTTCGCCGGAGCACCGGCCGCGCCAACAAGCTAGGGGCGGAGGAGTGGCACAGCCACTTGTTTGGCTTTGGCATCTTCTGAACTATTACCGGCTAGAGTCTCTCACCATTCAGTATGAGGTTGGGATTAAACGCGGGAGAGATGGATTTTCTTCACTCTGAAATTGAAATGTGTGGTTACAAATTACAATAGCCAAGATTTGGACAATTACTCCACCGAGTTTCGAAACTGTCGTTTGAAGCTCATATGAACTCCATTAAAGGAGAATCCGTCTGATTGCAACCAACACAAGCGCACCGAATTCACACCAATGTATCCCTAGCAAGTAGCAACACAGCGTACACAGAGATAGTAGAATACAAGAGGAAGAATTGCAGATAAGTTGTGGAAGTGGATAAAGGTTCAGAAACAACACGCCAGCTGAAACATACTCGCTCCGTTCCTTTATATAAGGTGTTTTTTGTTTTTCCAAAAAGTCAAACGAGTGTATATTTGATCAAGTTTAAAAAATATATATCAATATTCATAAAATCAAATTTATATCATTTAATGCATCATGGCAAATAGTTTCATATTTTATCTACTACGTATTAAAGATGTTGATATTTTATTCTACAATCTTGGTCAAACATTTAAATCGTTGACTTAAACAAAAAACAATACAACTTATATTCTGAACCGGATTACATACATACGTAGCCCCTCTTAACACCTTGCCCGCTTGTCTAGTCACGGTGACGTGCCAGCTTCCATCTCCCGTCGGAGGTACGCGTCTTTGTCCATCCGTCTTCGTGCTGCCATTGTCGCCCAGCTCCCAGGTCCGAGGCATCGTCACCACCGAATCCCCACAAAAGAAAAAAGCATGAAATAAACCCAAAATTTATAGACGAATGCTAAATCAAATCCCGAACTTTGAATCCTTGAAATCAACATTTTAAACTTGTGAATATCAATCTATTTCTAACCTTATATCTGTTTGACGCACTGGGAATAGTACAATCCCGACCGGGATAACCATTCACTCTCATAGACGACAATTGGGCTGGCCCATTATGCCACAAAAAGAATTCGGAAATTAAATAATGTTTCTGGTTTTTTCACAAAAAATTTTGTGTTTGAGAAAAATGTTCGAAATTTCAAATTATATCAGATTTTTAAAAAACTGTTTAAATTTTTTAAAAACTTCTTCAAAATTCCAAAAAAATTCACATGCTTCAAAAAATGTTTTGAATTTTAAAAATTATGTCACATTTTTTAAATAATATCTTTGGAATTTTCTTGAATATGCTTAACAACATTGAAAACACACATTTTTTAGAATTAATATTTTTTTAAACGCAAATAGTTTTAAAAAGTTAGAAAGTATACACACTTTGAAAGTTTGTTCCCATATTTACAAAAAAAGTTTACGTTTAAAAAAAACCTTGTTTTGAAAATTTTCATATTGTTAACCTTTTTACTTTTAAGAAAGTTTTGGATTTTAAATTCATCGACAATTTCAAAAATATATTTTTAAATGTTTTCTAATCTCAACATCGCGACATGTGGGTAAAAACAAAGAAAATGTTTCGCGCCTAATGGGCCGGCCTAGTCACATTTGGCCGCAACCAATCTGCCACATGAGCAATCTCTTTGAAATCCCGCCCAAGATTTAAAATAGACCGGAATCGTATAGTTCAAAGTGCTGATTTCAGGTATTCAAAGTTTAGAGTTTAATTTAGTTTTGGCTTATATGTTCAGAGAGCAACTAATTCTAGCGTACTCGTTGGCAGCCCAGTACAACGAACAGCGCCACATGTCGCGCTCACAGCGCTCCCTCGGGATTTTTTTTATTTTTGTGTATGTGTTTTTTATGTTTAAAATTGGTTTTTTCTGTGATTTTTTCGACTTTCTCGATTTTCGCACGTTTTTTCTAAACGTTTTGGTGAAAAAAAATCATTTAAAAAAAAGAGGCACGACCTTCCTTCGCGGGAGCCACGAGTCGTGCCTCAAAAAAGGAGGCATGAGTCGTGCCTCAGGAAAAGACACTATCGTGCCTCCGCGAGAGGCACTCGTGCCTCTAAAACAGGAAAACTCGCTATCATGCCTCCGCAAGAGGCACTCGTGCCTCTAAAACAGAAAAACAAAAAAAGCTTCAGAGCGTGCCACTTGGCGCGCGCGTGAAGCGCCACTTGACGCGCGCGGAGATAACGCGCTGTTCGTAGCTACGGATACTCTTAAATTAGTGATTTCGATATGTTTCAGGATTCATTTTAGACTTTTTCCCCACCGAAATGACAGCAGGATCGAGACATACAGCCTATGCCCTAGGCCTATCCGTTTCCTGAACACCATCTGCTGGGTGTGGATCACCATGAAGCAGAACGAACATTCTTCATCTGTTCAGCAATCAGCACCATTCAGTGGTGAATCGGATCATACCGTCGTGAAGTTTGATCCGTTTTGTGTCCCGTTCTCATTCCAGCGACGGTGGCGACGTGCTGGACCTCATGCATGACAAGAAGAAGAAGAAGAAGGCGATCCGAATTCCGATCTATCAGGGAGGACTCGGTTAATTAAGCATGTTACAAACATGAAGCAAATGTTGCCGTGCATACATGCATGCATGTGAAATGATCAGATAAAACAAAGGATTATTGGTAGATCCTGGAAGGAACCATAATCTTTGTGTTGCTGTAGAATGTAGGTAGGTGCCAATAATTCCAGGGGATTATTCAGGCTGCCTCACTATCGGTTTCCTAGAAAGCAGTAGCATGATGGATGCAGCAGGCAGGGCCTTTCTTGTTCCATAGGATGATAGGAAGTGACCAGGCTAGCTGCATCTTGCCGGCCAGCTGCTTGCAGCTAATGGCTTATCATGATACGAGATCTGAACTAGTGAGATCTGATATATTTTTTTCTCGCGGGACAATGATATCTGATATAATTTTTGGTTAATAGTGAGAACTGATTTGGACATGCTAACACCTGGGTTTACTGGTGTTAGTAGTATATCATGTATATGTGCCTCCCAATTATACAAAGAAACCATTTGAAGAACACGAACGTCATGGTAAGTGACCCTCCAAATACAAAACGGTTGAGTTATTGGACTTGGACCGCTTCCGTATGGTATTTCTGTCTTATGTGCATGTGAGCATGACAGTTTCTAGTTCTTAGAAAATGAACCAAAAGACCTAGACAACTGTCCAAATATATATACGAACCTTTGAAAGTAGAGAAGACCGTATGACAGCACGAGTTTTCGCATCCGCCATTCCTAACCTAGTCGTGTCAATGTGGATGACGATTTAGTATTATTTGGATCCATTTTCAAGAATCTTGTCTCTAAGACATAACTCAACCACCAACAGTGAGTAAGAGAATACTGTAAAAAAAACAGCTGAGTAAGAAATGATACTTCGTCGATGGCGGTGGATGTTCCTTTTTTATTTACAAAAGGCTAATATATCGTTGGTACCAACAGTAGCGGATTCAGCCCAATGGGCTAGAATGGGCCCAATGTTAGAACTGGTTACATTTTTTTGTTTTTTCATATGTTTTAGTTTCTTTTTGCTATGGTATAAAGTTACTAGAAAAAACCACCGGCCACCAAGTATATATAGTTTTTTAACAACACAATATTATGAGCTAGCCGGCACATCGAGAAATAGTGTGGATTTATTACACATACAAAAAAGATAATAGGAGCATTGTTTGGAAACCATCGAATCCAGAGTTATTTTGTGTTCCAATTCAGTTACAACAATGCATTCCCCAGACCAAGAATTTGTGTGGGACTTGGGATTATTGTTGCACATACATATTGCTACTCACCAGAGATGCCAAGCCGGAGGCAATGATGATACAAAGGCAATGGTGATGGAGATGCAATGCCACCAACTAAGGCAAGTTTGATTGTGAGAAGTGGTGGTGTGGTGAGGGAAGACTTGGGCAAGATACAAGACAGTTTGTGTGCATTTGCTTATGTAAAAGGCTATGTGTTCTTTCAGTTGTATCGCCATAGTGTTTTTTTATAAGAAGGCAGAAGATTTGCCTCTTTTCATCGGATTAGATAGAAGGCCACAAAGAGTTTGCAAAGTTACAAGATTAAATAAAAGCCTACTCTCCTAACATCAAAGTACTCAAATGCTTAGACTTGACCATTTCCCAAAGACAAGCATTTGTTTCGATTCAGCCAAAGATCATAGTTGGCATGGATGAGACATTTCGAAGCACCGGATATTCCTCTCATTCGCAAAATCTCTAGTAGTGAGACAAAAGAGCGAATCAAACGCCTTTTTCTTGTTATTGCGCTTTTGGATGGTCTTTTGTGTGCTCCGCAACTGATTTATTACGGTACAGTCGAAGTCAATTAGGCCAAGCCAAGTATGGATGGCAGGTAGGTATGCATCACAAAGAGATTGGCGAATTGTGGTGTTTACCCCTTTTGTAAGCAAGTTCAAAACACACGTCGGTTCATTTCGTTTTCATGATTGTTCTCCATGAGAGTTTGAGACTCCATTGCCTTGATGTGACTATGAGTTAATCAAAACTCCCTATACTGAGAATCGATAGGTAAAAACAAATAATGGTACTCACAACATGTCATGCATAGAGAACTCGGTTAACTGGAAAACAAGTGCACTCTGTAAAATTCCTTGTGAAACCTCCTAGCAGCCATAACTCACTTTGCATGCCTTCCCTTTAATTATGGACCCCGATGAAGGGTAGCCAAAAAGCACCATCCCCGTTTCAGTTTTCACGTTCCCATTGCGCTTCCTATCCTTTGGACTGAAGCAACTTCATGGTGTCGATTTTAGACGATCGACAAGACCCACCACGCACGCACGCACGCATGGATGGATTATGCGCAAGCGGTGATGCATATGCACGTACGGTGCGCTTTTGGCCGCTGTTTTCTACGGTCAAGAAGATGCACCGTTGCCTCCCCGTCAAAAGGACTCTACCTACCGCATGCCCGCATGCATTCCAGATCCATCCATTCTATAGGTTCCATCACGATACAGTCTTTGGCACCGCATGCTTCAAGTCATCAAGTGTGTCCGATGTATGTATATTTTGCTTTTGTTTGAAAATATTAGCAATTTAGCATATGATTTAATCCACGAATTAAATAAATAATTCATGACAATAACAAAACAGATCAAAGTATCCATATGATCTACTAAAGCAGTAGACAAACATATCACATCTAACATGAACACTATGCACAGAACATATAGCATGATCTCAAAAAAAGAGAAACAGATCATGTACGGTGCGGCGGGTGTGGAGCCGCTGACGTTGGTGTCTCGCATGTCGTTGATGGAGAGGCTGC
Source organism: Bromus sterilis (assembly GCA_950022295.1). Lineage (NCBI taxonomy): Eukaryota > Viridiplantae > Streptophyta > Magnoliopsida > Poales > Poaceae > Bromus > Bromus sterilis. The sequence continues at coordinate 18,502,526 of OX465596.1, forward strand.
CGACGTCTGGAAAGAAGTCGTCGTCGCCAGTAGTCGCGCGAGTGCGCTCCCCAAAAACCTGATCGCCCCTCTCCCGTACAGGATCTCGAGAGGCGGGGTTCCGGAGGCGTACTGTCCCTCCTGAAGGTGCACGCCGGAAGAAGGGATGGAGAAGACTTGAGTGACGGCGCAATGATCTAAAATTGAAACGAGGTGGAACCATGTGGCGGTGCGGCCAGGGTATGGTTTGCGCTGTTTATATAGACGCAGCGGGACGGGCCGACGTGGGAGTAGAGCCCGCGAAAACGGCACACCAATTAACCATAATTAACGCATTCGTTATAATTACAATTAATGTCTCATTAATTTTTTTTCGACCTATAAAAATATAAGCGTACGCATAGCTTTTTTCTCGGCTCGGCTCATTCCCAAAACCCGACGCGCGCGCGTCGTGACGAGGCGAGCGAGGAGGAGGAGCGCGCGTGTAACAGTACACTTCTTTTCTCAAGCTCTTACAAATACTAATTTGGAGCTCACCTTATAAAACAAATGTGGCTCTTTCTTCACAAGCGAGGTGATACTAAATTTTTCACCACTTGCTATGCATGAATAAATCAAAAGAATTTCAGATTTTATAAAATATTTGGGCCAAAGGCCCATTCATCACATAGGTGTAAAATCCAATAGTGTTGTTGTTCCAGAGCCCGTAGTAGCTCAGTGGTACGTACCTGTCAGCACGATCACGTCGGTCGAGCTCCTTTCGGTGATGATCGGGTCGAACTTGCATGCGCAAACGTTGACGGCACGTGTACAAACACGCGTGCTCCATCGTCTGTACGACAGAAACTTGACCGGACCGGTACCACACACATGCATGCAAAGCAAAACCAAGCGAAAAACTGCGACCGGTGGTAGTACGGCGTGCGTGCGTCCACCCACTGAACGTGGATTTCTCGGAGAATGGATCATGGATGCATGGTGCATGGTCGACCAAGTATTACATGTGCCACGTTAGTCGCGGTCGCTAGCTAGCCCTGATGAATCGGGAAAGGGATAAGATCACATCAGACCAGCCCCCGATCGCATGAACAAGTTGTTATAAAGTCTCTCTGCAACTACTACTGTGTGCACCGGAGACGTACAAAAGGAAAACGGACGCACGCCGAGGCCACTATGCGGCAACAGCACCGGCGCTTGACTTCGCCGTCCCATCAACGACGACGACATTCGTGCCCTCGCGGTTCACACGAGCGTGCGAGAAGGGAAAACCAAACCAACGGTGTACGTGCATGCTTGGCCTTGGCCTTGGCACGCAAGCAAGCCCCAGACGTGCTGCATCCGTCAGTGCCGCCTCAGTGATACAGTCATGGATGCAGAGCGTACGGGCGGTTACCTGGCTGCACGCGTCTCCGTCTCGGTCGGGTTCACGGTTTCACACCGTGCGTATCGGTGTCCGTACTTCAGTGGTATAGTTGCTTCAGTACGGACGGCAATACGGTCTTTTATCACTCAGTGGCTCAGTGTTACACAGTCACAGAGCCGAGCGTACGTGCTTGTAGTACGCCACACACACAGGTCTCCACGGACTTTCGGCACGTACGGACGGTAAGCTCCATGCGTCCCGGCCGGGCTCACGGCTTCACACCCAGCGTCCGGCAAGCGGCAAGCCTGGCACGGCCGAGACTGCTGCTAACGTCGTCGTTTACGTGGCGAAATACGCTTCTGCCGGGCCCTGACTTGCCGTGCTTTTTCCGGTGGTCTCGGGGGCGTCGGTCACGGCCCCAGGAACGAATCACGGTCGACATCGACGGAGATACTATACAGCGATGTGCCCGCCGCGTGGTCACCGTGCGCGCGGCGTGAACGCGTCTTGCTTGCCCGGTGCTCGGCCTCGGCGAGCAGGGGACCCGGGATAGATCACCAGATCAGGATGCCAGCTATAAAACTTCAGGTCATGGTGGACGTGGACTAGACGCGATGTGGTAGTAGTTGATGTGCGCATGTAACGGGACCGACCCGACCGGACTAGTCACGCAAGTGGCATTGGCATTGGCATAATGGCACGGTACCACTGCCGTACTGCTCACCAGCCTGTAGAAAAACTTGAAATATACTATGTGTATGTGCAATGCCGACCTGGCGACCCTGCCGTAGGGTAGCCAGTAGATGGACGACTTTCTCAAACAGGTCTGTCCTTTTCCAGCGGGTGTGCCAATTGGGGGACGGGACACCTGGCTGGCTAGTTTACTCCGAGGACTGAAATGATGTAGGGTAGGTAGGGGCACTAGTACTTGGATTTTGCTATCAAATCGAATCAACCATGGTTCCCTTTCCTCCATGTTTTATTTATGCCAGCAGCAGCAGCGGCAGCAGCAGCCTGGCCTGCTAAATGCCAAGAGGCCTCCTTCCTACAAAGATAGTGCTGCTCTGGAGTGATGCACTAGAGCTTTGCTTCCCAAAAATGATTTATTGGTGTGCTGATGGAAGGACGACCAATTCTCATTTTACAGCCTCAAATTAGTTAGCACTAGCTGACCAACCAACTAAAACTATCAAAGAAACGCGCGCTTGTATGAAAACCCAACATAACTTTCTTCGACGCATGAAGATCTTGTATTGATCACATACATTACTTACTTTTTGCCCATTTGCGTCAGTATTTTAAACTTACTAGTGATACATTTGACTAGTGCCTATAGTTGATTTTTAGTTGTGCTCTTTTTGAATTAGACGTGCTCCAAACACTATTAATGGCTGTTCTTTTCAGTATATTTTACTTTTTTCTTCTTCTGAAAAAGAGGATAACATTCGACCTCTGCATCAGAACGATGCATGCAGCTTTATTAATTATTCAATAAAATCTTATAAAATAATACATCAATTAATCTCAAACCACCAATTTTGGCAACATCTATCGCTACTCTATCCACTTGATGAAAGGAGGGGCGAGGGGGGGGGGGGCGATTATCGGAGCCGCTTGCCAAGATCTCACACCAAAGTCTAACATCAAAAGGTGAAGCCCCAACGAAGTCGCACTGACGGGTCTGGAAACCACACCGGTCCAGGACACTCTCAGCGGGCACCACATGCGCACACTACAAAATTCGCCGCCACCATCTTCCACCGGTCCATCTTCAGAGCAAGTACTGACGCATCGATCTTGCCAGGCCGACCTGCTGTCGACGCCACCATGGCGCTAGACAACGCCACGTCCCTACGCGCGTCCATCTTCACACACCGTCACCGAGACCCTGTTGCGCCACGCCGCCGAGAGTCCACATCATCAATGCGTGACATGAAACTCCACTCCATCGCTGAAACCGTTCATTGGTCCCTCGAGCCAATACACACCTCCAAGACAGACGCCCCAAGACGGAAACGACAGAAGAGTATCGTCGTCATCCGATCGACTGATCTAGAGTTTCCCTGGTAGCTGATATCGATTTCGCCGGTACCGGTCCGCCTTGTTTCCGGTGGTTGCAGGGCCATGAAGGTGTTTTGGACCCTAGCCCTTACCAACGGGAGGGATCTTGCTCCCTTTTAGGTGTTTGTGTGAGTTGGTTTTGGGTTTGTGTCGTACTTAGAAAGGCGAGGCGATAGCAGTTTCCTGAAGATGAAGTAAGTTTCTTTCTGTCAAGGTATCATTTTATCGATGCATTCAATGTCTTCGTAGGACATGTATATGCGCATCCGTGCTATGTATATTTGCATTTCCAAACTAAGTGTAACATTGCTGAATTAATGATCCCCGTTTAAGAACAATAATAATAGAGATAGTGAATGTTTGATTTAACGCACAGCTGAGCACATGATATGCTAGCAGCCCTGCCAATTAACACGCTTGAACTTTCCCAACTCGTTCCTTAGCAGCCATGAGATCACAAGCCATGTAACTAAGGTGACTAAAATCATTTCACATGACCAGATCGGTCGTGTCGGTCGGCTTACTGTTCTTCCATTCAATTGCCTCGCATCTTTGTACTACTCCGGGCGAAATTTTCAACCCCATTGACTAGCAATAATTTAGCGTTTGACCACCTATGCTAGTGGAGTAACAAGAAAATTCATCAGCATTTAAAACAGTTGCAGCAGTCGGACAAAATAGTCTTGCTAAAAGTCAGAACGGTGGCCAAAACCGCCACGACGGGGTTATTTGGGTGGGTGCTTTTGATCGTCGTCACAGTTATGAACGGCCTTCCTGCCACTATAACTTTATTACTATCCACACATGTGGTTGATTGCATTGACAAATACGTGTGATTTTTATTGGCCTCACTTTTGTACTACGTACTACCTTGGCACGTCCTTGGACTAATGATGATCTCGCAGGCACCGTCACCATGCATGTTTCGGGCACATGCGTACGTGCGTGGTGCCGCCACTATCATGCACGAGCACAATGCTCATCACCTTTTTCTCGGCATCCTAGTGCCCAAATTGGCCACAAACTGCTTTGGGTCGGCAACCACCACCACGTACAACCACCTTAGCTATCACGTTGTTTGGGTAAGTTGACTGCACATCTGGAAACGATGGATGAACCTACCTCGGTGACTTGCCCATGTCGAAATGAAACTCCTTTATTTTTGGAAATGCTCTCGTTTCTACACCCTAAACAAGGTAATAGTAATGAATGCAGATGCATATCGTAACCATTCGACGAGATAGTGGACCAACTTTGTCATTTTGACGTTCACACACAAGTACTTTCTTCCTTTTAAATTAGATGATTTTTATTTATGTATATGTTTTTTTAAATAAAGGGCCTTTCCCTGGTTCCATCTTTATTGATGCAACCACCATCAAACACGAGTGCACATACAAGTGTCATGGCAGGTAAATTCAAATTGCCAACTTATTACAGGTTCCTCAACATCGGCCAAACCGACATAGAAGAAAGATAGAGCTCGAAACAGACTACTAGCTAATCGACTAGATACATATGTGAACAAACAAAAATCATCTAATTTAAAACGAAGGGAGTATTACGAAAATGACAAAATGTATCACTCTCTCTTTCGTTGAAGGTGTTTATAGTGATTTCGTTAAATCTTAAAACTTACTGAATTAAAATTAATTTCTCAAAGGTACTTATAGAAACAGGGTATATGCATATGCGTTTATAGAGATAAATGTGTCCTGTATTATCTTTCTTTTTAAAACGAACCTACGTGCACCGGCGGGCACACGAGACCAAAACTCTCCGCGCTGTGTTGTGTGTGTGCCTCCCTCCGTGCACATATATTCGGTTCGGTTGGTACACGACCACTTTATTTTTTTGAAGTTTAGGTTAGCTGCACACAAGAGCACTGCTTCGAGTTATTGCAAAAAGCTCGACCAAACAGCACAGGGAAAACACAGAAAATTGATGGTCGCGGCCAAATTGCAGACCAGTTTCGAGGCAAATTCAATCCTGACAACATCCGTTCTGAGTATTCCACGGCAAATATTAACTCATGTTCTCTCCCTCCGATCCTGATTTTTTGTGGGCTTCATCCACACACGAACGCCGACGTTTTGTTAAGAACACAGTACAACGTAGATACTTACATACACAAGTATACACTCATTATTATGAATGCACATACCTACATCTATTCTTCGATTAAAAGCATATCATCGAAAAGCCTGAAATATATTTAAAAAAATACAAACACCAATGTCAAGTCTAGAATCTAAATTCTAATGGCTGAAAATACAATCATCGAGCTAACCAACTTAACCACAGGTTGATTCGCCACGAGGCGGGATTGAACCGAATTTATTCCACCCTTCCCAGCTAGTCAGTCCCCGCCCCGTCCGCGTCCAACACGACCCCAAACCGCCGGTGGCGCTGCCGCCGGCTAGTCGGCTAGTTCCGTCCATGTTTGACCAACTCAACAGGCCGAGCTGACGATACTGCCGTCGCCGTCGACCGTGCCGGGAAGTCCCGAAGCCCCGCAGGCCGCAGAACGAATCGCCGGCGACGCGACGGGGTTTTTCTCCGAGCGCCCACGTGGGCATCTTCACCGGTTACTGTGCAAACTTCGAAAATTACGACCGCACGTCCGTCGTCATCAAGTCACGTCCCATATATTCGCCCATCAGTTTTTTTTTTTTGAGGAGATTATCGCCGGTGTCAGCTGGGCTGGCCGGGGGTCTGAAAGGTCAGCATCTGGCCCAGCTAGCCGCTGCATCTTTCATGGAAGTTTCCCCACCTTGCCCGAATATGCCAAAGTGCGCTACCTTGACCTTCGTCTACCCCCGCCATGGGCAGGAGCAGCACCTACAAGCTCTATAAATAGGCGGCAGCAGCAACGGCAGCTTACCATCCATTTCCCTCGCCAGCTCAAGAAGAAGCTCGAGCAGCTAGATTAGCGCACAACATTTTTTGGCTCTTTGCCTCTCCACTGTCTCCGTTTCTGCTCATCCATCGTCAAACTTTAGCTACCCGAGAAGAGCACGGCACAGATGGCGAGCAAGTCCGAGGAGATTCTGTCAAGGATGGCCGCCGGCGACGGCCACGGCGAGAAGTCGTCCTACTTCGACGGGTGGAAGGCCTACGACGAGAACCCCTTCGACCTGCACCGCAACCGCGGCGGCGTCATCCAGATGGGCCTCGCCGAGAACCAAGTACGTTCTTGATCATATATATTTGCTGGTTTAAGCAGCATCCTTCTTAGCTATTATCAGTAAATGGAAAGCTAATCGTCCGGCGGTGCCAATTGCAGCTCTCGCTGGACCTGATCGAGGAGTGGAGCAAGGCCCATCCGGAGGCGTCCATCTGCACGGCGGAGGGCGCCTCGCAGTTCAAGAGGATCGCCAATTTCCAGGACTACCACGGCCTGCCGGAGTTCAGACAGGTGAGAACTGAGAAGCATAAGACAAACTAGTTAGTGGCTAATGATGAGGTTTTCTTTAGATTAATGGTGAGACGGCTGCTTACGGCAGCGAAAGCAACGGATCAGCGCCCTGACAGATCATTGCTAACCAATTCATGTGATTGTGACGATGTTGCAGGCGATGGCCCAGTTCATGGGGCAGGTGAGGGGGTGGAAGGCCAGGTTTGACCCGGATCGCGTCGTGATGAGCGGCGGCGCCACCGGCGCCCAGGAGACGCTCGCCTTCTGCCTGGCCAACCCCGGCGAGGCCTTCCTCGTGCCCACGCCCTACTACCCAGGGTACGCGTCGTCAACCCCTTGACAGCAACTGAAATTTCCTGCATTTCTACCTCTCTTTCTCCATGTACACGAGTCAATCAGAGACCCTGAAAACCGGGTCAAAAGGTAGACAATATGTAGTGTCGGCAAAATCATTTTTGGGCTCAGAAGACCCATCTAGCTAGTGTCAACGAAGAATAATTATAGTCTTCGTGATGTAAGCATCCATGCACGCAATGAGTAGTTTTATTTCATCAGGCCTGACGTACGTATTCGTGATCACAGATTCGACCGCGACTGCTGCTGGAGGTCGGGAGTGAAGCTGCTGCCGATCGAGTGCCACAGCTCCGACGACTTCAGGATCACGGAGGAGGCGGTGGCGGCGGCGTACGAGAGCGCGCGGAGCAGCGGCGTCCGCGTCAAGGGGATCCTCATCACCAACCCGTCCAACCCGCTGGGCACGACGGCGGACCGGGCCACGCTGGCCATGCTCGCCACCTTCGCCACGGCGCACCGGATCCACCTCATCTGCGACGAGATCTACGCCGGGTCGGTGTTCGCCAAGCCGGAGTACGTGAGCATCGCGGAGGTGATCGAGCAGGACGTCCCCGGCGTCGTCGACAGGGACCTCATCCACATCGCCTACAGCCTCTCCAAGGACTTCGGCCTCCCGGGGTTCCGCGTGGGCATCGTCTACTCGTACAACGACGCCGTGGTGGCCTGCGCGCGCAAGATGTCCAGCTTCGGCCTCGTGTCGTCGCAGACGCAGCTGTTCCTGGCCAAGATGCTCGGGGACGTGGAGTTCATGGCGGGGTTCCTGGCCGAGAGCGCCAGGCGGCTGGCGGCGCGGCACGAGCTGTTCACGTCGGGGCTCCGGGAGGTGGGCATCGGCTGCCTGCGCGGCAACGCCGGGCTCTTCTCGTGGATGGACCTGCGGGGGATGCTCCGGGAGAAGACGGCGGAGGCGGAGCTGGAGCTGTGGCGGGTGATCGTGCGCAAGGTGAAGCTCAACGTGTCGCCGGGGACGTCGTTCCACTGCGGCGAGCCCGGGTGGTTCCGGGTGTGCCACGCCAACATGGACGACGAGACCATGGAGGTGGCGCTGGACCGGATCCGGGTCTTCGTGCGCCAGCACCAGCACCAGAAGGCCAAGGCACAGCGCTGGGCGGCCAAGGGCCACCTCCACCTCAGCCTGCAGCGCCACGGCGCCGCCATGGCCTCGCCGTACCACGCGCTCTCCAGCCCCATGGCCGCGCTGCTGTCTCCCCGGTCGCCGCTGGTCCACGCCGCCAGCTAAGTCTACCACGGTCGGTCGGTCCAGTGTGCCGTACGTACATGTACGTACGCGCTTTTTTCGATCGCATGCATGCATGGGGGCATGGCCGTCTCGCTGCTGGTGCATTTATGTGTGCATGCGATCGTTTGGAAATGTTTTAAACATGCAAAATGCAGCATGTGGCTAGCTTGATGTTTTACGGAGGTTTGCAGTGGCTCCTGGTGTGGGGTAAGCCGCGTGTGACCTCGCATGATATTAGAGTACGTCCTCGGTTGTTTCGTTTATGGTTTGGTCTCGTCTCTTCGGGTCAAGGCTTCTCGGGCAGGAGCTGTAATAAACTTGTACTACTAAGGTCTAAGGTGCAAGATCGATGTTGGGTCACCCTAAAAAAGGATGATCTTGTATTACAACAATACAAATGTCTACATTTACAGGTTTGCCTATAATGCATTCAAGTTTTTCCTAATAACAATTTTTGAGCAAAAGAGTGGTTTCTTTCTTCGATTTCATATAATGAAACCAACTTGTTCAACGGAGACATAACCAAACCAAAGGATAACTCTAGCAATCTATCAAACTACCAGCAACAAACCATCACCCATCAACGAATCAAACTGGGCATTATCTACAACATGTGGCGCGGAGACCAAACGCGATAAAAACCGATCACACGGGATTACAAACCCCAGGGTCTTCGATCTGGACTACCTGGGAAACCAAACTCCATAACATGTAGGCCAGTGCTCTGCGCCGGCTTACCGGCGATCCAGTTCGCCGGTCAAGCCCGGGCCGTCTGATCTCTGTGATTAACGGTTCAGATTTGCGCGTACCCCTTCGGATGACTGCAACATTTGCGGTACCTTTGCAATATTTGCGGTACTTTCGCAACTTTTTTGGTAGACGGATGCAACATTTTTTTTTTGATATTTTTTGCAGTAAAAAAAATTGTGGTAACAAATTTTAAATCGCTGATGGTAGCATTTTTTTACTATCGGTTGCAACTTTTTTGGTACATGGATGCAACAAATTGTATGCTTTTTTTCATTTTTTTCACTGTTGCAACAAAAAATCTGATAAAAAAATATGTACCATATTTACCATCATTCGTGGCAGCAAATTTAATCTATGCTTGTAGCTTTTTTTATAATGGTTGCAACAAAATTCGGGACCCATCATCATCGATCACACTTCATCTTTTTTGTTGTAGCAAAAATCATTAGTAACATTTTTATATTATGCTACCAAATGAATGTGCTTAGCACTAAAATACTATTAAATACATCCGTTTAGCAAAAAGTAACATAGATCAATATAATAATATTAGTACAATAGTAGTACAGATAGTAACATTTTATACTACGGTTGCAACATTTATCATGTGCCATATGCAACAAAAGCGGAAAAGTGAAGAGAAGTGAGTCTGGACCGACCGGCGCGTAGCGTTTGGCCGGTCGGCCGGCCACCATCATTAGCCTAACATGTAAGAGAATAACATCCATATATTAGTGCTACGGATGCCTAAAGAAGAAACCAGAAGGGGGGCAATAAGGATAGGAGAAACTCCCAACATCACGTATCAAACCAGCCACAGATCATGCGCACACCTCGCCTCCATTCATGTGAAGCTTTGTAGACCTTATTTGCCATCTGTTCTAGTTATCTTGCTCATACCTTTAGTACCCTCCATCTTTCCTCCTTTTTTCTACATAAGACAGATGAGTCACCAATCTAGGAAATCATCAGCTTAATCACATAGATTGGATTCAGATTACATTTCCTTTCAAATATAATATAGTTCAACTCCTTCATATAGACCATAAAAGAGAATAAATACTAAAAGCAGCAATTGCGTATCTAGTTTTGAAAAGCTATTAAGCCAGCTTCCAAAACATGATGCAAGATCAGCATGCACTAGATATAAATTGAAAGCGCGTTCCAATAAACACCAAATTAACTTAGCAGCAGAACATTGAAAGGATAGATTATCAATTTTCCATTTATCACCAGAGAAAACACACCTATCACTACCCGTCCAACATCTTTTTATAAGCTTGTCTTTGGTAAGAATGCTGTTCCTCACCAGGAGCCACATAAAGAATTTGATCTTAGTAGGAATTATATTTTTCAAATAAATTTAGGAGGGAAGACAATCCGAGTGCAAATCATATTTTTATACAAGGAACTAACATGGAATTTACCATCAACAATCAACAACCATCTAACTCTTTCTTTATCAGTAGAAAGTTCAATATCTTCACATCTACTTTTTAGACCGTCCCAGAGATCTTAAGATTCACCAATAAGGGTTCTTCTAATAGTGAATCCCTCCCAGCCAATCCTTACTTCACTAGCTACATAAATGTTTTAATAAAACACAAATCAAAAAGCCTGGGATAAGCTAATTTGAAAGGTTTGTCATTAGGTTAGTAATCTTCCCAGAACCTAGTGTTCTCCCCATTTCCTACAATATTGTTGCAATAACTATGGAATAAATCTTTAAATTTCATCACGCTTTTTCCATAAGTGGGAATCTCCCACTTTTTCTTTTATTCCAGTTAAGCACTTATCACCAACATATTTATTGATGAGCACATCTTGCCAAAGCCCACTTTCCATTTCTAGTTTCGAAAACCACTTAGCCAATAGAGCTTGGTTTATAATGTATAAATCTAGAATCTCCCTCCCCCGATCTTTAGGTACACAACATTTTTCCAGTTAACTAAGTTTTACCTTTTCTTGTCTTCATCAGCTTGCCACACTAATCTAGCTCTACAAAATCAGTCTTTTTCCTTAACACCACAGGTAGGGAATAGAAGGGCATCACGTGCAGAGACATGTAAGGAAGGCACGATTGCATTAAGTTAGTCCTTCCAGCTATATCAAGTAGTCTATCTTGCCAACACCCACATCTTTCTCAATTTTATCCAACACCTCATCCCACAGTTTATTTATAATTCTAACATTAGAAACAAGTACATCAAGATAACTAGGAGGAATTTTGCATACCTCACTAATAAAGATCTCCTAATATGCCCTAGCTTTGGAAATTGCATCACCAAAAGGGAAATTTTCACTTTTGTGAAAATTTATGCTTAACCTGACATTTGCTCAAAATCACCTAGAGAATGAATTACGATTTTTTGGACCCTTCTAAATCATCTTGAAGCAGGAAGATTGTGTCATTTGCGGATCAAAGCATATTAACACCCGTTCAATAATATCAACAAACACCACTTTAATAACTCCAATTGTTTTTAGCAGTGTTAAGAATAACAACCAGAGCATTAGCAACCAAATCAAACAGAAGAGGGGATAAAGCATCTCCCTGTCTCAGGCCTTTTTGAGTTTTAAAATAAGGGTAAATATTGTCATTAAATTACCCATGTGTCCCGCAACCATGGTATGCATGATCTAGTCACACACTAATCAGAGAACCCTTTCATTTTTCATCATTTGGTATAAAAAAGGTCATTTGATTTTATCATAAGCTTTTTCAAAATCCAATTTACACAAAAGAGCACTCTATTTCTTATGGTGAATTGAATTTAAGGTCTCATGCAGAACCACCACACCCTCCATGATATATCTTCCTTTAATAAAATCAGTTTGATTAACTAAAACTATAGGATTACCGCTTTCTATTGGGATTGTTCATTGATGACCCACAAGTATAGGGGATCAATCGTACCCCTTTCGATAAGTAAAAGTGTCAAACCCAATGAGGAGTAGAAGGAATTAGCGAGTGGTTTTCAGCAAGGATTGCTGCAAATGTTATAAAAGAGTTGTGATGATAGTTTGATGGTAGCATGATTCGTAACCAAGTAGCAAGTAACAAAAGTAACAAGGTGCAGTAAGTGGCCCAATCCTTAATATTCCTAAGAACAAGCCGGTGGTTCTTCTTATGGTGAAGAAAAAAATTCTCAACAACGTACGAGAACTTATAGTCAAGCCACTTTCAACATGTGTGGCCAACTTAATGTTCGTTACTTTGATAACTATTGTGTTGGTGGATCAATACTAAGATGATGCCCTGACTAGGAAATACACCTACCTACGATGATACTCTCAATGCAAGAATCCAAAAATACAAAAGAAGTAATTAAGATAAATCTAACCATAACATTGAACATAGAACCCAAAATAGCCCCCTTACGAAGTAGTTCACAAACTGGGACTAGGTATTCTGTCACTCCAACAATCCATTATCTATAAACTAATTCCACAATGTTCTCCCCTAGGACCATAGATTGTGAAGTGACATGCAGTCAACGTTCACATGGCACCACTAAAGAAGAAACAACACAACATAATATCATATAACTAAACGACGATCAACTTCACATGACTACATGCAAAATAACTTGTCCGTCGTCCTCAAGAACCAAAGGAACTAGTCACAACTCATAGAGATGTTCATGATTAGAGGGTAGAAATATATGTTTAATAATCTGAACATATCAATTTTTCACTAACAAAACCCAAAAAACATAAACCACAAGTTGCAATCAACACTATGGGAACATCCTAGGTACCAATATGAGGTTTGAGAAAAAGATTGGTTACAAAGGATGAACTAGGGTTTGACGATGAGATGGTATTGCTGAAGATGATGAACCACACGAAGAACGGAATGTTGGTGATGAGGAAGGATTCGGTACCTCAGCGGGATCATTCCACCGAAGGCCAAAAGTGTTCCGCCAAGGTTCCACCTCGTAGGCGGCGGTGGATGGAGTCGTCATTTTTTTTCTTGATTTTTTTCTATCCAGGAGGAGTTTTCTAGCCGAAGGGGAGCGTTAGAGGAGGTCCCATGACCCACACGATCGTGTTGCGCGACTTGGGGGGGTGGCTGCGTCACGTTGCCGTGTAGCGTCCTGGTGCCTCCCCTCTAGCACTTATTCTTCCGTAAAATAATCATGTATTTCAAAAACGTCCTCCGTAAATTTTCATGTCATTTACTGTTGCTATTTTGCACCAGAATTGGGTTCTATACTGTTGCTATTTTTCACCAGAATTTTAATTGCTGGCAATCTCCCTCTCCATTTGTTGAATGCAAAATAACAGAGAAATACATTAAATCAACATATTATTGTGAATATATATCATTGAAAAGGGATAGTTATAGTAGAAAATAGTGATGCAAAATGGTCGTATCAACTCCCGCAAACTTAGACTCTACTTGTCCCCAAGCAAATATCGAGCTCAATGAACATGTCTATAGGTTTATTTAGAGAGAGAGAGAGAGAGAGTCGATAGTAAAGAATACATACATGGGCATCACATTTACTACCAACATTATATATCACAAACATCAAAACTTTCACAAAGCCACTAATGATCAAGTAACAATCAATCCACATGTTTGGTGTAAAAAATAAATTGTTTTGAAACCTAACAAACTATGTTTTCAATCATTAAGCAATTGCAAAACATCATATTTTCCTGAAGAGTCTATTAAAAAGCTTTATGCTTGGCAAACTTCACATACTTCAACTATCATTTACCTTTGATGATTGCTGGTACTCGTGAGGATATTTGTAGAACAAACAATATCCATTAAACACAAAGGAAGATGGGGTTTATATTTACTTCCCAACTTACTCACCATAAAGATGATTGTCAAGTATAATAAGTTATGATCATGCATATTCAACTGAGTATATATGTTTTGATCTCCTCAACAAACAATGCTTATCAGGTGGAAGATAAAGAAGATCGCATAGAGATAGAATGACTCAATGATTGAAGTAATTTTGTTATTTTAACATGGAATAATAAAAGGATAGGCCCTTCGCAGAGAGAAGCAGAGACTGCCATGTGCTTTTGGGTTCGATGCTTGATAGTTTGATGCAAAGGAACATCAATTTCTAATTTATATTGCCCCTTGTTCTAATATCCTTTATTGAACAGTCTGTTGCTTTTATTGCGCCATTATCACAAGTTTGTACAAAGCTTATTTCTTTTACACCAAATTTTTTTACATATTTAGAGTCATTTTTTCTGCTTACACCGATGACAACTTACTTGAAGGATCTTTCTCAATCCATAAGTACGTATGATGGACTAGCATGGAAAAACTGGTTCCAGGGATTTATGGATGCACATGTAGTGTCTCTACTTAATGTGGAAGTGTTTGGCTAGCAAAGGTTATAAACAAGCACCACATGTTGGAGGATCCTCAACAATATAACTTATATGCAAATATGCGCAAACATAAGTTATTATGTTGTCTCCCTTGTCTAATATCAACCATAAGCTCATGATTTGAAATATTCAATGGGTGTTCACAATCATGAATGATGTCCAAGATGGTGTATATGTATGGGGAATCTCTCTTCTTTATACTAGTCTTTCATGAATTGCTTATATGACCAATGTTATATTTGTGAAACTCTAATATAATTTACATACTACACCCAATATGAAGCCACTACTCCTCATTGGGATAAAAAGGTGTAATTATCTAAGTGTATCATGTCCTAGACCAAGTAAAAAAAACAAAGTTATCAAATTACAGTTGATGTCAAAAGTTGTTCCAAGTTCCAAGCATATATATGTCTCCAACTTTCCAGTAAAACTACCAATGTTAGAGCGAGTGGTCAAGGAGGTTTTTACCCAACATTGATGGCAACATAATCTTCGGATCGGTCCATCATCTTCTTTGATATAGGCATAATATCGATCTTACATAACTCTATCGGTGTCGATATTGTCGTTTTTATTTATCTTTTGTGAGAGTACTGATGCTTGACTATGTGCATCTTAGTTATGTAAAAATGGATATCGTTCATCATGTTTTGTATCCGTTTGATGCTATATTTTAATTTAATACATGCATCCTTTATCCAAAAAAAAAACTACTCCTACAAGCTTGCAATATACTAATACAAAGGTTATCATTAACCACGATAAAAAGCGGGGATGGAAAGGTGTACTTATCTAAGTGTATCATGTCCTAGACCAAGTCACATTGACCATGCTTGTAGCCCTGCACAAGACAATGGCTTTTACGTTTGAAAAGTACTTCCGACAGATCATGTCCTTCTCTTTTTGGCTAGTGGGTCAGCCAAATGGCATTGACCTCAAACGAGCACCGTTCCAAATGCTCAGTGCCCTTCAAGGTTCAAACCAAGAAGAGAAAGAAGAAGAACAAGATGAAACAGGACCAAACACCACAAGGTCGTAACTTTGGACCGTGCGTGCACAAAATATAAAAAAATCACCTAAAACGTGCACCACATCACAAGCTCTGAATCATCAAAAGCACTTGTGATTTGGTTTTTAATGGCAAAAATCTTCTCCCTTGCAGGTTATTTTTCGCTGTATGCACTTAGTTTGTATGTGGTCCATGGTACATCGAAGGAGTTCCAACCGCTATTCAAGGCGGTGTATATGTGGTTGGAGCGAGAGGTCATAGGTTTTTACCCAACATTGCTGATAGCATAATCTTTGGATAAGTCCACCATATCCTTCGACATAGGCATAATATCGATCTTATAAGACTCTACTGGTGATGATATATCGTTTATTTATATTTTGTTAGATTATTGATTGTTTGGCTATGTGCATCTTGATTATACATAGACCGGATATCGCTCATCATATTTTGTATCCGTTTGATGCTAAATTTTAGGTTAATAAATGCACCATTTATTAAAAAAACTACTTTTACAAGCTTGCAATATACTCCCTCCGATCATTTTTAGTCTGCATATAAGTTTTATCCGAAGTCAAAGTATCTCTACTTTGACCAAACTTATAGAAAATAGCATCAACATTCACAACACCAAATCAATATTGTTAGATTCATCATGAAATGTAGTTTCATAGTATATATATTTGGTATTGTAGATGTTGATATTTTTAATATAAATTTGGTCAAACTTTGTAAAATTTGATTTGAAAAAATTCTAATACGCGAAGTAAAAAGGACAATACTAATACAAAGGTCATCATTAACCATGATAAAGGCCGGGAATGGAAAGATCTAGTTATCTAAAGTAATATTTTTATCATCGACCGAGTCATATTGACCATGCTTGTAGCCGCATATCCGCACAAGACAATGACTTTTACGTTTCAAAAGTCCTCCCAACCATGTCCCTCTCTTTTTGGCAAGTGGGTCAGCCAAATGTCATTGACCTCAAACGAGCACCTTTCTAAATGCTCAGTGCCCTTCAAAGTTCAAACCCGGAAGAAGAAGAACAACAACAAGATGAAACAAGACCAAACTCCACAGGGTCGTAACTTTGGACCGTGCGTGCGTGCACAAAATCGAAAAACCATCAACTAAAACGTGCACCACATCAGAGCTCAGAATTCAGAACGAAAGCAAAATCCGCTCTTGACTTTCTCGTTCGCCGCAAATCCGCCCCCAAAATGCAAAGGCGCCTCGTCACATTTACGACCCACACTTACACCTTCGGGATAGCGGTGGAAAGCGATAGAATCCTCCGGCGAAGCTCCAGGGCCTCACACGTACGTGCACGCACCGCATTCCTCCTCCCCCGGTCAATCGACAGCGACTGCCCGGTCGCGCGAGCCGTCGCCGTCGCCGAGCAAAATGACGTCGACGGTGGTCATCACCACCCGCACTCTCCTCCTTCCCGCCGCCCTCCGCTCCCACCCCTCGCCGCATCCCGTTCTCGTGGCCCGCCCTGGCGGCGGCGGCCGCCGCCGCCGCGCGGTCCTGCGCTGCGCCTCGGTGTCCGAGCTCGCGCCCGCCGTCTCCGCCACCTACGGCGCCCTCCTCGTGGGCGGCGGCGCGTTCGCGTGTACGTTCGCTCGGTCTCGTCTCTCGTGACGCAATGCGCATTGAGCTGCCTACTCCGATTCCTTTGCTCCCTGGGTTTTCTAGGTCGGGGCTTCGTTCTTTGACCGTTGATTTTCTGCTTCTCGCTTTGTGCCTGTGCAGATGCGCGGTCGGGGAGTAAAGGATCCATCCTTGGAGGGGTCTCCGGATCTGCGCTCATGGCCGCTGTGAGTGCACCTCGAACATTGTCTGCATCCTTTTTAGTACCTTTGCTTTTGTTTTGCGGGTCTAGTTTGTAGACTATTTATCAAATGCAGTGGCAAAATTCGTAATACTAACAGCATATGATGTTACTTATACTGAATTGGTAGTTTTACTGGAAAGTTGGAGACAGTATATGCTTAAATGGGGCTGGAACTTTTAGAACAACTTTGGACTGCAAGTCGATAGTGGAATCTAAGCCGGAGAAGAAATAATTTTTCTAGGCGCCTGAAATAACCATTGGAATCTCAATTCGACCTGTAGTTTGGGTAACTACATTTCTTGTAACTTTTATCTTGTTTGGTGGGTCTATTGTGCGCATGCAGTCTTGTAGATTACGCATCAAGTGGTGGCAAAATTCATAACAGTCACTGCATAGAATAGTTATAATTATAGAGACAGCTGAACCAATTATGCTTAAACCACATTGGTAGTTTCAGTGGAAGAAAGTTGGAGACAAAATATGCTTATTGTCGGCTGGAAATTTGAAGAGCTTGGACTGCCAACTCAGTAGAGCGTAAGATGGAGAGGAATGGCAAGCAAAGTTTGAGATGACTTTGTTTGCTATTGCCCGGCATGGTGAATTGAATTTTCAACACTTTGGAACATAATCTGGTATTGTAGATGGATTAAGGAAATTCAGTGGAACATAATCTGGTATTGTAGATGGATTAAGGAATTTTCAACACTTTGGAACACTTTGAGATGACTGCTCTTTTTTTTTGCGAGAAGGCATGACTGCTCTTATACAGTGGAACATTACTAGATTCTCCTGGTTCCATTGCAACCATTATCAGAAGATTGTTTTTCAGATATTGTGATCCTACTTCAGCTAGTAGTACTAAAGAAGAATCATTATAGCATACAATTGTTCGGCAAACACATGCCATTCTTCTTCCTGCTTGGAATTTCTTCACAAGAAAAACAAACTTGGAAAATAATTGAAACTGGCCGGATTCACCTCGCTGCAAAATACACAGTTATATGTGTATATATAAAAATAAAGATTCCTTTGGCTGGTGCCAAATAGGGTGACTTTGAAGTTGAAGTTTTGCTATTTGCTATACAACTGTAATGTTAATGATAGCAGCTCCAAGGTATATCTGATTAATCTGCTCCGTTGTAATCTGGGCCCACCGATATAAGCAGTCTAGACCTCTCTTTTATGCGACTACTCTACAAACTTGTAGTTGTAGCATTTCAGTGCAAAAAGTGATTTGCCTGTTTTAATCTTAGAGTTTGCAATCAAATAGATGTAGTGTTAAGTTCCATTTCTCTGCTTGAATGAGAAAAGTATGAAAACTAATGGTATACTAAAACGATTCATCTGGATTTACATGTATTTTTTTATGAAAGAGTTGGCCCCAGTTTCCATTAAAGAAACCAGTGTGTTATAGAGTTCACGCTTCACACAGCAACCACTTAAGAACAGAAATTTTAAAGCCTGAGAGAGTGGCACTCTAGCATCAGAAGCTAAATGCATCTCAATCAAAGGGGCAAAACCATCCACAAGGCGGGTAGGTTTTGATAGGTCATAGGTAACCACTATAAACCCATTAAAGCAGAAACAAAGAAGAGCTTTGACTGCTAGTCAGTAGTGGAAGTGTGGAACATGTGGACTGTAAGGTGGAGAGGACAGAAATTTGTAGGTGCGCTAAAGACGACTAGAATCTCAGTTCAACCTGTGAATGTCCATTGAATTATCAACACTTTGGAACATAATCTGGTAATGTAGATCGATTTAGAAAATCCAATGGCATGACAGCACAGTGGAACATTACTTGATTCTCCTGGAAAAAACAGGGATTTTGTCGGTTCCACTTCGACCATTATTCGAAGAACTTTGATTTTCTTCCTGATAACGTGATCCTACTTCTGGAAGTGGTACTAAAGAAGAATCATTATAGCATACAGTTCTTCAGCGAACACATGCAATAAAAATAAACTTGGAAAAATGTTGAAACTAGCTGGATTCTTTTTTTGCAGGGTATTATAGTTGTATGTCTTTATGTAAAACTAGAGATGTATTGCTATACTTCACAACTGTAAAGCTTATGACCGGAGATATGGTTTTCTAAAATAACCGTAACAGCTTCTAGGTATAGCTGATTAAGCTGCTCTGTTATAATCTAGGCTCTTCTCACTGATGTAAGCGATCTACACCACTTTTTCTTTGTGACTAATGTGGAAAATTCTAGCATTTCTGTGCGGACACTGATAAGCCCCTTTAATCTTGATTTTATAATCAAATAGATCTAGGATTCAAGTTCCGTTTGTACGCTTCATTCAGAACAATATGGAAATAAATGGTATAGTACACTGATTCATGTGTAATATATATAGAGAAAATAAGTCAGAAATGTTAATATAAAACAAATCTATTTATTTGCTTGATAGTATTGAAAACGAAAGAAATGATTAAGTATAAAATCAACCAAGATATTCTTACTTCCCAGCCTTTTGAACTGTATGTAACAAGGATTCCTGTCAAAATTCCACGTTTTCTTATGAATATTAGGAATGCCGTTATCGTGGAATTAGGGGTGTGGCGTTTATAACTTTATATATGGAAATTCTTGGAGTTGGAATTTTTAGAGGACTACTATTCCTGATTCCTTAGAGCCACTACTGCACATAGTTGATATTTTGAATCAGATTCCATGGCAAAATTTCAGGGTTTCTTGTTCCAACACTCTAGCATGCACAACCAAGATTTCAAAGTTTATGATTATTTGATGGCAAAATTTATAGTTTCCGGTTTTAAAACAGTAACACTACCATGCAAAATCCAAACTGGGAGGTCTATTTAGAACTCCTGGAGTTCAAGCTCTGAAATAACGAGGCAGTTCAAGATTAAAGAAGAAGAAAATTATTATGCAATGAATTTAGAAATATGTACTCTTGGCGCAAACCAATGAGCTCATTGGTATTTACCTTTCTGAGTGGCACAGTTATCATCCTATAAGGTAGACAGGTTCAGACCTGTAGATTCATTGTCTTCTCTTTTCTTTCTAGAGTACACCGTGGGTGGTGTCTTATGCATTCAAGAAATAAGTCATCTGCAGAGGTGGTACAACACCGTGAGGACAGCTATAAACGAAACGATAAGAAACTTTTGTAGAGATTCATTGCTCGTACTGGCTGATTCTACAGTTACTTTTACTGAAGTTAGATTAGTGGCACTCCTTGTATTTCTTTTCAGTGAAATAATCCACATCTTAGCAATCTTCTTCTTGCTGTCTACTCTGAATCAAGTGATCATTATTTATGTCAATTTTCATGCTAGTTTTACCTGTTTTGTCTCCAGGCATATTATCTGATGCAGTTTCCGGAGACAAAGGCGCTAGGCGATGCTGTTGGATTTGGATCTGCCTTTCTGTTTGCCTCAGTGTTTGGTACGCTTCACCCTCTCACGTGTATGTCCTCCCGAGATCGGTATCTGATGTTGCCAACCCTCCTGTTTATTCAGGTATCAGGCTGTACAACACCCGGAAACTGGTGCCATCCGGCCTTCTCTTAGCACTCTCTCTTGGTGCCCTGGGAGTATTCTACTCAGCTTACTTGCAAGACAAGGTGTGAGCCAGTCGCTTCACCAGCTCTAGTTCTCTGTACTGTACTGACTGAACAAAGCTCCCTTCAAGGTTGGCTCTCATAAATGGAAAAAAATTCAGACCAGTACCAACGCCTCTAGTTTCCTGTAGTACTACAAACTGAACAAAGCTCCCTTCAAGGTTCCCTCTAATAAATGAAAAATTTCGGAGCGAGCACCGACGCTCGGTCGGCGCTCCTCCCAGGGTCGTAGCAGCCTCAACAAACAACATTTAATCAGTGTCCTCTGTTTGTTGCCAATGATAGATAAGCTGCGAGCGAGCTTTCGGTGGCCATTGCTTGCGCTGATTGCGGGTTTTGGTGGTACCCCTGAACCGAATGTTTCACAAGTTTGTGACATTTCAGCCCGCGGTTGGCCGTCTAAACCGTCGGCGCGAAGAAGCAAGCGGGTAGCCTGTATCCTGTCACTGAGTACAGTTGCAGAATCATCACGCGAGCGGCCACACCTATCGTCTAGATTCTGGTTGCCTAACTAAATCTGGGACCTGTGAATCATGACGTGTAGTAGATGCTAATTGGCTGTCTGTTCTACGTGTGATGTGATGGTGTGGTACCGCCGCTGGGTGCTAATAATCGGGACGTCGATCTGTTTCCATGGCAAGCGACATGGCCCATTGTCGCTCTTGGGAGGTAGGTGCTGGCTGTACCTCCTCGGTAGCACAGTGCATTTTCGGCCTGCTTCACTCGTTCTTCGGCCACTGCATTATTATTGCTCTGAATCGCCTAGATATGCTTCGTACTACGATTTCACGTAGGGATAATTATAGCTCGCTGACAGAGCGCACGATGTTGCACAATGCTGCATCAGTGTTCCACTGGTTCTTCAGTGGCAGCGCTGCAGGAGCAGAAGGCACAGGATCACATGATCGACCTCTTCTGGACCGGACCGAGCTCATCAAACCGGACGAACGAAATTATGGCGTCTGTGAAGGGATTGATTCTGATGGAGCTGGGCCCTGCTCGTCGGCGTCTTGGTCCGACCTCCACCGGAGAGGCCAAAATCGTTGTGTTGATCTTTAATGCAAAGATTGGGGTTAGTTGACCCCATTTTGATTTTTTTTAAACGCGGTCCTTAAGGCCCGATTCATTAAAAAGAAGAAGATAGTTGTCCCGTTAATTAACGATTAACGGAAATCCGGGCAAAAAACGTTACAACACATCACACGCTGACTCCGAGGCCACGCATCCGACGGGTCGCCGGCTTCGTCATCCGAGAAACCCAAAGCCGACATCCTACAACCAAATCCGAAGCCGCCGTTTCGGCATCCATGCCGACCCCAAGGCCTCACACCAAGCGAGCCGTCGGTACTGACGCCCGAGCGACCCGCACCAACACCCTACAACCATATTCGAAGCCGCCGCTCCGACTTCCAGAAAAAAACAACTCACACGCCAACCCCGAGGCCGCGCACCCGGCGAGTCGCTAACACCGTCGCCCTAGCAACCAGGGCCAGCACCCTACAACCACTCCCGGAGCCGCCGTTCCGACATCCACGCCGACCCCGAGGCCGCGCAACATGCTGGTTGCCGACACTGCCACCCAAATGACCAATGTAGACACCCCTCCACGCGGACAAGATCCGGAGCCGCCGCCCCGGCTTCCACGCCGACCCCGAAGCCGCGCACCACCCGAGCCGATGGCTCACTCACACCAAGAGCACTCCAGAACGATGCCTCCAAGAAGGATCACGACACCAGAGCGCCGCCATCGTCGCTCCAGGATTGGAGCAAGGGTTCCCCCCGAAGTGCATGAGAGGAGGGCAGAGGCCCTCGAACGACGCCGCCTCCAAGAAGGTGTGCGGCGTCCACAGGCGTCGCCGTCGTCGGCTCCGACCAAGGCTAGAGCAAGGCTTACACCCCGAGCAGCCAAATCAAGCCTCCCCTCGAACCGGCACCGGAGAGCCACTGCCCATCTGAGCCACCACCACAACCAAAACTCAGGAACCATCAACCAAAACAGCCCCGCCGCCGCCACATGCACCACACAGAGTCGTCGACCAAGCCACGACCAACGCCAAGCGTCCCTGGCATGAACAAAGGCCGATGCACCGGAGCTCCAACCGCGGTGCTACCCACACAGCCACCACGACTGCCGTCGCCGAAGAAAAGAAAATCCGAGGCCGCCGCCTAGGCGTCCGATCACCACAAGCCCACCGCGGGCCCTCGCAGCACCACCACCATCGAGATCCATGATGCTACTCCACCTTGCTGCACCAACTCACGCGAAGCTGCGCCGCCATCTCATCTTGTAACACCCTCAGATCCAGTACAGTAATCACTACAGTGATTCCACTGTTAGTGATCATTACTGTTGATGATCAAACCTTGAACACCTTTGATCACAGCTCATTGAAATTCCAACCCTGATAAAATTTTCAAATAAGTGTGGATTGTAAATCTTGCTCCAAAAATTGTGGATGCCAGTCAATCAACATGATCATGGTTAAACCAAGTCACCCTTAGTCATTAGAATAATCACAAGTCTATGTTGATTGTGAAACCAATCTTGTGGTGTTATCAAAAATTATTTTGAAAGTTAATATAAAAATGGAAATCTTAGTTGAACCAAAATAATCGAATCTATTTATAAAATGCCTAGCAATCTTAAGCCATGATAATATAGCAATGGTTGTTTTATTAAAAATGGTATAGTAATATAAAGGAATAATATTTAAAATAAAAACAATAGTTGGGAATTGTTAAATTGCCATGGAATAAAATAAACAAGTGGGAATTTTAAATGAACTAAAAATTATGGAAACAATTTTATAAAATGCCTAATAATCTGTAGGCCATAATAAAAGTGATATGGGATTTTATTACCATGTTTAAAAATGTTAAACAAATAAAACAGTAGCAAAACAATACCATTTAATATCTTTTTAAATAAAACAAATTACAACTGGATTTAATTAATCCCCAAACTTTTGTAGCACTGCTATACTATGTAGCACTAATATAGGAGCTAGTTACAACTTTGTATAAAATCAAATGTTGGCTAATTAAAAAATAGACAGAAAAGCAAAACAGAAAAGAAAAACAAATAAAAAAAACCCTATTCTACGCCACGGGCACAACCCACCCGCTGGGCCAAGCCCACCACCTCCCCCCAGCCTGGCCCACCCCCCCTCTTCTCTCTCCCCCATCCCAACCACCTCCACCTGCTCCCGCAGCCGTGGCGCAATGGCCATGGCTGGGCGCCCCGAGCCGGCCCCCTCCTCCACCTACTCCCTCATGGAGGGGATAAGGATGTCGCCTGCCCCCTGGACGAGGCCCTCCCCCATTCCCCTCTCGCGCCGCTCCCCCCCTCCATGGCGCGCACCCAAGCCGTCCTCCCAACGACCGCCGTCGCCGCCTTCGTGGAGACTCGTGGCCAGCGACCTCCCCGCACCTCGCCACCTTGTCCAGGCTATTCTTCGTCGTCGTCTTCGTCATCTCGCGGATGGAATCGAGCCGGGATGCCCTGTAGAAGTCGCCATCGCCGCCGTTTCCCCGCCACGGTCGCCGCGCCCTCGTCGTCGATTCGCCGTCTGTGAGGCTCCTTCGAGCCCACTGCCCCTCCCTACCGCCCCCCTGTGAGCTACCACCCCTTCCCCTACTCCCCGCGCTTCGAATGTCCCCTCTAGTCGTCGTCCCCGGCTTGGACTTGCTCCGTCCGCCGCCGCGGTGAACCGCGCCGCCGCCGCAGTCCGCCTTAGCTCGCACAGATGGGTGAGGTGGACGCGCCTCCTCCGTCCAGTTCGAACGCACCCTTGCCGTGGTCGATTTGGTCGTCGGGGGTGATTGTCGTGGCCTCGCCGGGCTCCCTGTCGCCGTGGCCGCCATTGGTGCGGGCCGAGCTCGCAGTGCTCACCCCGAGCTCGGCCGTGCCCTTGCGCGCGCGCCCTGTGGCGGTAGTCACGCCCCCGCCCCCCACATGCCCGGGATGTCCTGGCCGTCGAGGCCCTCGACGCCGGCGTGTACGCTGGGTTAGCCCAAGGCTAACCCCCTATTAACAAGCCCCCTGTTAATCCTCCCTGTGAGCCACTTACATGTGGGTCCCAGCCCCACTTAACTCCCTTTAGATTAAATTAACTGCTAGGATAAATATGACTCTATGACACATGGGTCCCACTTTTAATTAACTTAATTAAAATGTTTTATAAAATTCCAGTGAGTATGACATGTGGGCCCTGGCTCTATTTAATTTTAATAAAATGAATTATTATCACTAAGAGGCTGACATGTGGGACCCCATGTCAGGTTTGACCAGTCAACCCTGTTGTGGATAATTTTACTGTTTTAATAATAAAATAAATCCAGAAAATCTTTTTTTTAATGATTTAAACTTTGAAAAATCATATAAAATAAACCATAACTCAGATAAAAAAACTTTATACATCAAAATTGATCAGAAAAATATAACGAATACGGATATGCTATTTGTATGTCTACCCACCGCCCTAACACACCGATCATCGACATTTCCCCCCTCCGGGCCGTCTGTCGATAATTCTCGGTACCGATATAAGTTGTCCGAATGAAAAACTTTTGTATACGAAAGTTACTCAGAACGGATCCACGATTACGAATACGTTACTCGTACTCCCACCACACCCCTCTAACACAACGAACATCGAACCGCCCCCCTTCGGACCGTTTGTTCGATAAACTGTCCGGTACTGTTAGAGTACCCGGATGAATTTATTCCGAACACGAAACTTATTCAGAATAGTTCAACTAACCCGGATACACCACCCACACATGTGTCGGATGTCCACAACACCTCCGGCATGATATCTCCCCCCTCCGGACACCCTGACCGGTAATCATCCGGAGCCGGTATTTCATCCCCGGATGAATTCCCGCTCCGAGCAACGTGCATCGTACTGCGTTAGAACCCCGTTTACAATTCATCTGTCATGTCTTGCATTTGTATTGCTATTATTGTTGTGTATTTATTGTTTCTTCCCCCCCCCTTAATCTCCGGTAGACTCCGCTGCTGCCGTCGACTACATCGATGCCGAGTACGACTACTTCGTCGACGACCGTACCGCTACTGTCGAGCTACCAGGCAAGCAGAGCCATTCTCTTCCCCAGATATCGCCTATCTTTCCGTACATTTCTTGCACTAGGCATTGTTACTGCTGCTGCTACGATTACAATCCTATTCAATTGCATAGCCTATTTTTGTTGCCCCTTGATGTGCCTTCCTTATCCTATGCTGCCTTTAAATATTTAGATATGATATTCAGCAGTGAGCCCTGCGCATTATTAGCTAGGATTAGATAGAGGGCCGTGATTGTTGGGAAACGTAGTAGAAAACAAAAAATTTCGGCCTACGAATCAAGAACCCAAGATCATCCAAGAAGATTGCATACAAGGTTTTAGGTCATGGCTCACCAACCGATGTAGCGGAAGTAGAGTTGGTGAAGCTCGTGGACGTAGTGGAAGTAGATCTCGCAAGTTCTCCCACGAACAATCCCTCGATCAATCCCATGAACAAGTCCCGTGATCTAGTCCCACGGACAAGTCCCATGAACAAGCTCCTCGAAGAAGGGTCGAAGGTACGACCCCTCCATTAGTATCCACACATCCCGTAGCAGCAATCCAGCAGCGCTCCGCCGTCCAGAGATGAACGCCACCGAGAAAACTAGAGGGAGAAAACCCTAACGGATTCCGATCTAGAACAGCGTCTAAACCGGGGTTTAAAAGTGGAGCAACGGGGGTTAGAGGAGGGAGGGTGGCGCATAGACCTTGGGGACAAGTTGTGTGTCTCTCCCCCTCCCCTTGGCTCACCTTATATAGGTGGCCAGGAGGCCTAGGGCGCAGCTCAAGGAGGATTGGGAGTCCAACTTGGACTCCCAAGCCTTCCAAACCTTCCCACACCTTCCCACCGGAAACCTGCCATAATGGGTTTTGGAAATCCCACCTGGAGGGGGATTCCTTCCCCTTGGTGCGCCCCCCACCCCTTGGCCGGCTAGGGCAGCCTAGGTGGCTTGCCCCCCAAGGCTAGGGGCGCAGGGGAGTGGGTGGTAATGCCCGGAACCTTCCGGAACCTTCCATGACCTTCTAGAGGCTTCCAGGACCTTCCGGGACATACCGGGACCGTTTCGGGACATTCCGGACACTTTTGGAGCACTTCCAATACCTTCCGGGACCTCTAACGAATGTTTCGGAGCCATCTAAATAGGTTTCGGAACAATCCGTGTTTAGGTTAATATGTCCGGTGAACACAACATATTGTTTAAGATGTCCACCGATCACCGAAACTATTCCGGTTGACCGTAAACTTTCCCATTACCATTTTCATATGTTCCGGAACCACCTGGGACTACTCCAGAGTGATCCGGACATATCCTTAAATACCCAAAACTACTTTTGGTGCCCTTATGAACTATTTCATAAATCCCCGGAACTACTTCCGGTACCCGTATGAACTATTCTGCTTTGCTTCCACTAAACCTTCTACCATTCTAGTATTCTAACAGACTACTGCTCGTTAAGTGTGTGACCCAATAGGTTCGGTATAACGCGGACATGACTCAGAACATCTTCCGGACATAGGTCAACAGCCTTTTGTCAATAGCCAATAATCAACAGCGGAGCCATGGACACCCATGTTGACTCCCGCACATACACGAAGAAACTTCGAGTGAACCATTATGTTTATTCATGTACCATTCCCTTTGCTTCGTGATATATGACAAAGTTAGAGGAGAGATGTTTGGCACCCATGTGTAACAACTTCTTGAACACAAGCCACTCGTTATCCTCTTTGCTCGTTTGTCCCTTTTCTCGTTATCGTATTCCGGTATCCCTGTGACTGAATCACAATGCGTCTGGCCAGACTATAATGGATACCTTCATACCGAGTGGGCCCGAAGTGAATATCTTCTTCATCGTGAAGGAGCAAATCCCATTCTTGAACTATCACAGTCACTAGCCACACCATCTGACATACCCAGAACTTATTTTACTACTTCCCATTTATGGGAGGATTCATCTAAGAACCAAAGCATGTCTTCCTGTGTGAAGCAACTCGATACTCTCATGGTCTAAGGAATTACGTATATGATAACATTTCATGATATGACTTATAACGTTGTTACGATGTGATCTCTAAGTATATCATTCAATACTGGGGTCGGTTCAACATCATTGTTCTGCTAACAATATGTTCCCATTGCTACTGACATCCTTGTTACAAGAACAATGTCCATGATTAAGAAAACGTAATCATCAGTTAGCACATGAGCTGGTCTTAGAGGCTAAACCAGGAACTCTTGGTGTTTACATTTCCACACATGCAAGTGAGTTTTCTTCTGAATCTCATAGTCAGGGTCATTGCAATTATAGCACAGAAATATAAACATTAATTACGAACGTGAAAATATATATAATAACATTTTATTATTGCCTCTAGGGCATATTTCCAACAGTGATCACTCAGGGGAGTGAACGCGGATACAAATATTATAACTGCACAGGTACGGTACAATGCGGACACCGTCTAAGGCCCCTATCTGGGTTATGCCTAGTCACCTCAAGTGTGAGCTATCAAGGAGTAATCCTTGTACTCCACTCGAGGCTGACTTTGTCTTGCCGCCATAGGGTCCTGAACGGCGAGTGTCCTTCAGGTAAGAAGTCGGGCGACCCAACGGTGCCCGCGAGTGGTATTGCGACGGGACGACAGGGAGGGCACGACCAGTGTACCGGTGTGCTTGGCCCCTGATCATTGGCCGCGAGAGTTACCAAACCCCGAAAG
The DNA here is from genome assembly GCA_950022295.1 of Bromus sterilis. Taxonomy (NCBI): domain Eukaryota; kingdom Viridiplantae; phylum Streptophyta; class Magnoliopsida; order Poales; family Poaceae; genus Bromus; species Bromus sterilis. The sequence continues at coordinate 18,531,286 of OX465596.1, forward strand.
TCGAGCTCCTTCAGGAGCAAAAGCGAGACAAGGTAAGGAGACGGTTCACCTTGTTGGTAACCGCAGTGACTTGGTGGGACGACAGGGCAGGCACCGATGTACTGGTGGTCCTGGCTGCTGTCGTTGTCGGCGAGTCAGTTAAGTCGAGGCAACGATAATGGTTGTCACGCAGGTTAATTAAAATGCTAAATGGTTCAGTGAATGTCTTGAGTTGGCTATATGCCATGTACGCACTACCTACCCGTGGGAATTACGAGTTATGGGCTCCTCTGCTTCGTAGTGTCGTCCGAGGACTCTTCAGACGTCAGCAGTACCGCGGCCTGCGCCGGGAAGTGGTGTTGTCTTATTTGCCGCGGCAGTGTGGTTTGTATTTGCTTTGATTTAACTTCACCGGCCAGCCTCGCACCGTGCAGGAGTACGTCGGGGTTAGGGTCCAAAGCCCCGCGTACATAGGATATAGTCCGGCGGATGACCTCTCTGTTGAGTTTGAAAGATGGGCTATGAAGTGTCGGATAGCCTCGGTGGAGCGTTCCCTAACAAGGTTCCCGCCACCCTGGAGATCCGTGCGTGTAGCGTAACACAAGTGCACCCCTGCAGGGAAGATTAATCTATTCGAATAGCCGTGTCCACGGTAACAGGACGCTTTATGCTGAAGTTGGATCTTACCACTAGAAACTATTATTATTAAACTGTATGGTTTCGGGTTCTCTTCCTCGCGGGGATGTCGAGAAGGTGAACTCAGAGGTATTGCTAATTATTACAACTTATTATTATACAATGCTGCAGCAACTTCTGTTGCATTGTTACTTTATGCTTTATATAAACTGTTGGCTGATTCTTACCTCATGCTGCAAGACATCGTCGGAAGATGCTAGTCTTCGATAGGCCTAGCTTCTTACCCTTGCTCTGGATTTCTGTCTTTCAGTCCACTATATACAGCCTCTTCTTTCCGTTGATACAATGCATAACGCTTAGTAGCGGACGTAAGACTCGCGGGTATACTAGATACTCACCTGCTTTATTTCCTTTACTGTTTTGCCTGATCGGCCGCTGCAGCCGACGTTGGAGCCCAGGAGCAGGAGTACCCCGGGGGCGCCTACTACGATGTCGAGTTCCCCGTCGACCAGGAATAGTTCGGTGGATCCCAGGCAGGAGGCCTCGCCTTTTCGATCTGTATCTCTGATGTGATTTGTGCTAGCCTTCTTAAGGCAAAACTTGACTAACTATGTCTGTACTCAGATATTATGGCTTGTATGACTTATGTATTCGGGTCCGAGTGACCCCCTCTATTGTAACATATTTGTTTATCCTTTTGTGTTTAGTGTTGTGCTGTGATATTATCACCGTGGCACCCTAATCTCAGTCGTGTACCCTGTGTGTATGATTACTGTACACGGTCTGATTTCGGGGGCGTCACACATCTACCATACGAGGAGCTCGCCCCTTGGCCCTTGTCGTCGTTGTCGGAAGGCGCACCCGACGCCAGATCCGCGCCCCTGGCGCACCGCAGCCGCCAATGCCGGCTTGTACGAGCCCTCCGCGCCCGCCTGATCGCCGCCCTTGTCGGACGCGGCCGCCCGGGCACTCCTGCGCGCCCGAGGGGCCAACCACGACCGCCTCCGCGACCACAGCGTGCCCGCCATGCCGACGAGCCGACGAAGCATTACTTGCCGCTGTTGGATCCACGCCCGCCAGATCTGACATGCCGCCGCGCCGAGATGTGCTCCGCCGCCACCCTCACTGGAGAACGAACGGGCTTTGCCGACGGTCTTCTCAGGCGGCGGCGAGGTGTAGGGGTGGAGGAGAGGGGAGAGGAGGTGGCGCCGACGAGGTTCCCCCCGTGACGCCAAGGGAGGCGAAAGGCTCGGGTTTTACTTCTCCCTCCTCGGTCTCATTTGGCTTACTTGGTTACCCCATTTTGATTATTATTTTCTGAATTTGATCCTAGGGGTACATTGGGTATCACCAAGGTCAACGATTGTACGCCCCGGTCAACCCGTGCCTTGCGATCGACCCTGCGTGTCTACATGGCAATGAACGTACCACCGGAGAGGGGGTGGATGGTGAGTTCTTGGTTACCTTCAACATAAATAGATACTGAGAGCTCATTGTCACCACCCCTCTTCCCCTCCCTCTCGTCGGTGAGCTTTCAGTTAGATTTTTGGTCACCTCTTTCTTCATCCTTCTCCTCTTCCTCTTTTTTTGTTAGAATCCTCTTCATCATGAAAAGGACTTGCATGGTTGGAAGAAGCGAAGACTATCGAAACAGTATCCAACGGTCCAGGAGCATCGCTGATATCAAGATGACGGTTTCAACCAAGCATGCATGTTATCATATCACAACGTCTCATGAACTGATGTGAGACAAAAAAAAAGAACAAGTCAAATCAAGAGAAGAACATATATATGTATGTAAGCGACGTGTCAGAGACTTACAATCGTCGCATTCCTTAGTGCGTTGTCAAACTGCATGGTGTCGTGCTCGGTACGACTACATTTCTGACCTCGTTAATACTTCCGCTCAGATCATAACCATTCAAAAAAAAGATGACGAGTTAGTGACTTGTATTATAACAATCCTCCAAGACAAATAAAGAACATACCACTCTATCAAGAAGGGGTGCATACTCCTTATGTTTAGAAAACGACTGTCTCACGGACGTGTCGTACCAATCACCCAACACACCAAAGTCATCAAATTAGGTGAATCTCGTAGTCAAAATTTCTTATCATCATCAAACCAACGCGTATGCTGTCGGGGGATTGGTACCCGGGTAGGCTAACCCAAGCGGAAGCAACCTTTCAAGACAAGGATGGACCGATTAGGGCTGCAGCTGGGCTGAGCTGGGCGGACGTACGGCCGGTTGCCCCAAGACAATCGGCCGTACCGAATGCCAGCAGTCGGCCCAGGCGCAATCGGTCCACCCTTCCTTCACAAAGATAATCATCCGGTTGGTCCGCAGCTGGGCCGAGACAGGCACTTGGAAGGCCGATTGCCCAGAGCAATCAACCTTACCAAGAACTAACAGTCGGCCCAGGCGCAGTCGTAACAACCTATTGCCCTTGGAGGAAGTTGACCCCGACACCAGTCGGGGGTATGATTACGAGGTCATAAATGCCATATCCCGAGATATCTGGGTGGCAGGAAGGCCAAGTCATGTCGCGGATCTGGTGGAGATACGGTGTCGACCTCTCCGCCGATTCCGCGGACAGGGCGACAAGACCTCACCTCCCAGCTCCACTGTTCATCCCTAGGCCCTATGGGTCTACAGCATGGGCCGCCGCTCGTAGGATCCGGGTCACCCGGAGAGGAGCAGTCGGTGGGCCCAGGCCGATTAGAGGATGACATCTGGGCCCATTCGGCAATGAAGTTACCGAAGTACCCTGGGCTCACACTATAAGAGCCAGGGTACCCCTCCTGCGTGAGGGACGACTCATACTAGACCACCATTACTCACTTTCCCCTCAGTTCGTTCACTGCTTGTAGTTACTCATCAGGGACGCAGGAGAGAGCCTTGCCCACGGCGGCGGCGCTCACCTTCCCCTGAGAAGATAGAGAAGCAGTTATTGTAGCCAGAGCATTGATATATAAGAGACAAGCAGGAGTAGGGGTGTTATCTCTCCGGAGAGCCCCGAACCTGGGTACATCGTGGTGTCCTCCACCGTGTTTGTGCCCAACCCGATTCCGGCACCATCGACATTCTCTCCCTCGCGTCTTCCCTTCACTTTAGCCATCCCATGGCATCTGACGTTACATATCGACGACAGTTGGCGCCCACCGTGGGGCAGACCGAGGCGTCGACTGGAGTAAAGATCCGGACGGGATTTTCCTATGCATCGGGCGGAAGCCAGGCCTTTGGCTTGATTCTAAGGCGTGGGGCAATCGACTATGTGGTGGACTACTCGGCGCGGCACAGGGCTGGAGCTCCCCTGCCGCCCGGTGTGTCGCTGCAGGTCGGCAGTCATCGCCTCTTCATCGGCAGCTACCCCGAGGCGTATCCCAGAGAGATTCGCGTCTTCTCATGCGCAACGGACCCGCTCTCGACCAGGGGTTGCAGTGCAGCACCTGGCAGAGAGGCGGACCGAGTGCACGCCACCGTCATGATGGCGGGAGCGTCCTCATAAACCAATCGCGACCCCGCAAGTGCAGCAAGAAAGGCTAAGGAAGTAGCTGACGCTGCAGAGCGAATCAGCACCAGTGCGTTGCGGGACGTCTTATACACACCCATGAACAGGAATGGTGATCCGGAGCAAGTGCACACGGAGCTGGAAACGGCACGGCTCGCTCTGGCCCGCAGAGCTGAGCAAGTGTTGGCAGAAGAGCGCAAATTGGGAGCCATCACAAGGGAATACAATGCAGCGCACGCAGGACCGCGTCGGCCGATTGAGCCCGCAGTCCTGGAAGATCTGAGAAGCCGGGGCAGGGCAGTCAACCAACAGCTGTCGGGGGCCGAGCAACCGGAACGTCCGAGGAGGCCGGCGCAACCAGAGCAACCGGCGCAATCAGCGTTCATCCAGAGGCCGACGTACAGCACACCGGACAAGAATCTGAGAGCAGCCGAGCAGATAGCACTCGAGCTAGAAGACCTGGAGGGAGAAGAGCGGCGCGAGCAGTCGCGCCGAATGCGTGAGCTGATAGCAGTTGCAAAGGAGCAGAGGCTCGTTGCAATGGATCATCAGAATGCAGAACCTGGGGTCTCAAGGGGGACTGTGAGGCCGAATGTGGGAGCTAGCCAGCGACCGAATGCATCGCGCCAGAACAGACATCAACCTGCCCCATCTCGGCACGAGAGAAAGGTCAGAAGCAATCGGCCACATCCAGCAGCAAGCAGAAGAATGGAAGAGCCAGCGGTCAACAGCAGGCGCAATGACATGCCGCAGCAATCAGCGCCAAGACCAGCAATTAGCGCTCGACTTGGCCCTCGTCAAATCGGCCAGAATGATGCAAGGCATCGCATTGAGCTCCTGGAGAAGGAGGCTCAGGAAGATGAAGAGGGAGAAGCTGGCCCATCATGTTTCGGTCATCGTATTCGGACGGAGAAGTTTCCCAAAGGCTTCACGCTACCGAGAGATACGCCCAAGTACAATGGGTCTGTGAAGCCCGAAGACTGGCTGTCCGATTACCTGACGGTGGTGCGCATTGCAGGAGGCAATCGGCGGGTAGCAGTCCGCTATGCACCCTTGATGTTGCAGGGTTCGGCTCGGACGTGGTTGAATAGTTTGCCCAAGGATAGTGTGAACTGCTGGGAGGACTTCACGAGTGCATTCATCCACAACTTCACAAGCACGTATGAGAGGCCCAACCTCCCGCGGCAGCTAGCTCTGTGTGTGCAAGGCAAAGATGAGCCCCTCCGAGATTACTTATCTCGGTGGATCAAGCTGAAGAATTCATGCGAAGGAGTCCATGAGATCCAGGCCATTCAGTACTTTACAGATGGATGCCTGGCCGATTCAATGCTGAAGCACAAGCTGTTGCGCAAAGATTTCACATCGCTCGCCGAGCTCATGAAGGTGGCAAATGCTTTCGCCATGTCCTATTCTGCGATGCGCCCTATTCAACTCGGAGTTGGAGGTGTAATCCAGTCACCAGGGGCTCCGCAGTCGGACACAGGGAACCAAGGCCTTAGTCGGAAGGAAAGGAGAGAGAACAACCGCAACAACAACAGCAACCACAACCAGCAGAACAATGGTAAACGCAAGGACGAACATCCCGATGCTCAGTATGGCAGTCGGCAGGTGGCCGCTGTCCAGAATGAAGAAGATCCAGCAGCTGCAGGAGGCAGTCGGAAGATGAGACCAAATGTGAGACCCCCGGGGCAGATGAAGCCCAAGTACACGTTCGAGGATATGCTGGACGCACCGTGCAAGTTGCATAGCACGCCGGGCAGGCCGTCTGCGCATAGCACTCGGCAGTGCGATTTTGTGAGAAGGATTGCGAAGGGAGAAGCTTTACCACCTCCACCCCCACCACCACCCCAGAACAGAGGACCGCCTCAGCAGCAGAATCAGTTCCCGCAGCAAGACTCCGCCTACATGATTTTCACCAGCGAGTCCACGGATAAGGGCAGTCGGAGAGCCCGAGCTCAGGAGGTTAATGCCACTATGCCACCGATTCCCCAATTCATGCATTGGTCCGAGTGTCCTATATCCTGGGACAGAGCAGATCATCCCACCATTTTGCCGAATCCGGGCAACTATCCGCTGGTGGTGGACTCTCTGTTCGCAGGACCAAGGTTTTCATGCAAGTTCTCCCGAGTGCTCGTTGATGGCGGAAGCACAATCAACATTCTGTACAGAGATACAATGATCAAGCTAGGGCTCACAGAGAGGGACTTGGAGCGCAGTCGGACGACTTTCCATGGAATTTTTTCTGGACTATCATGCACCCCCATGGGCCGCATTCGGCTGGATGTTATATTTGGCACAGAAGAAAACTTCAGGAGAGAGCCGATTTGGTTTGAAGTCGCCGACCTCAGTAGTCCTTACCATGCTTTGTTAGGATTGCCGGCATTTGCCAAATTCATGATCAACGCACAGCAGACATACCTCAAGATTAAGATCCCAGGGCCAAACGGCGTCATCACTGTCACCGAGGACTTCAGGAAGTCCCTCGAGTGCACATCCGCTGGCAGCAGTTTGGCTGATTCCCAAGTGGTCGAGACAGAGAAGCGTCAGCTCAACAAGGTGATTGCAATGGCACAAGCGCAGAGGAAGAATCCACTGCCAGTCGGCCCAGCAAAGAGGGGGGATGAGGAATCGGCTTTTCAGTCGGCCAAGGACAGCAAGAAAATCGCTCTAGATCCCTCCGACTCAACCAAGTTTGTTGTAGTCGGAGCTGGACTTAGCGGTAAATAGGAAAGAGAGCTCGTCGAGTTCCTCCGTGAGAATCGGGACATCTTTGCATGGTCTCCACAAGACATGCCTGGTGTTCCGAGAGAACCCGCCGAGCACAAGCTGCACATTCGGCCAGGCTCGAAGCCAGTCAAGCAACCCCTGAGACGTTTTTCTGAAGACAAGAGAAGAGCAATCGGCGAAGAGATTGCGAAGCTGCAGGCAGCAGGTTTTATCATGGAAGTGTTTTACCCCGAGTGGCTGGCAAATCCAGTCCTTGTCATGAAGAAGAACAAGACCTGGCGCATGTGTATAGATTACACTTGCCTGAACAAGGCGTGCCCGAAAGATCCGTTTGCTCTGCCCCGTATTGATCAAGTGATTGATTCTACGGCCGGCTGCGAGCTGTTGTCCTTCCTGGACGCCACTGCTGGCTATCACCAGATCAAACTTGCTGTGGAAGATCAGATAAAAACTGCATTCATCACTCCTTTCGGGGCTTATTGCTATATCACTATGCCGTTTGGCTTGAAGAATGGAGGTGCAACTTATCAGCGCACAATTCATAGATGCACACACTCCCATCTCGGAAGAAATCTCCATGTCTACGTGGACGACCTAGTGGTGAAGTCGGCAAAGGGAGTCACACTGTTAGACGACCTCAGAGAAACATTTGCAAACTTGAGAACTTATCAGATCAAGCTCAACCCGGAGAAGTGCGTGTTTGGAGTCCAAGCCGGCAAGCTTTTGGGATTTCTCGTTTCCGAGAGAGGAATCGAATGCAATCCCGAGAAGATAGCAGCAATAGAGCGCATGGAGCAGCCCAAGACCCTGAAGCAAGTACAGAAGTTCACCGGTTGCCTTGCATCGCTCAGCCGGTTCCTCAGCCGGCTGGGTGAGAAAGCAATCCCGTTGTATCAGTTGATGAAGAAGATAGAGAAGTTCACCTGGACCCCTCAAGCGACTGAAGCATTCCGAGAGCTCAAGCGCATGCTCTCCACGGCACCGATTTTGGCTGCCCCGATTGAGAAGGAGCCAATGATGTTGTACATTGCGGCAACCAATCGGGTGATCAGTGCATTCATGGTGGTGGGGCGGCCTGAAAAGGACAGGGCGCAGCAAATTCAGCGTCCAGTATATTACATCAGCGAAGTGCTCTCGGCATCCAAGCAGAATTACCCTCACTATCAGAAGATGTGCTATGGAGTGTACATGGCAGCCAAGAGGCTGAAGCCATACTTTCAAGCACACTTGATCACAGTCGTCAGCTCGGCTCCGCTGGCCGACATCATGGGAAGCAGAGATGCAACCGGAAGAGTGGCAAAGTGGTCAATCGAAGTCGCTAGCCATGGCATCCAGTATGAGCCAAGAACGGCAATCAAGTCACAAGCGCTAGCCGATTTTCTGGTGGACTGGGCGGAAACTCAGTACATGCCGCAGCTCCTAGGATCGGATTTCTGGCGAATGCACTTTGATGGCTCCAAGATGAAGAATGGCCTAGGGGCTGGTGTGGTACTCACTTCACCAAGAGGAGATCAACTGCAATATGTGCTCCAGATTCACTTTGCAGCATCAAACAATGTCGCCGAGTACGAAGCCCTTGTGCATGGTATCAAGCTTGCCAAGGAAATCAGTATTCGGAATATCGAGTGCTTTGGTGACTCCGACCTGGTTGTACAGCAATGCTTAGGCACCTGGGATGCAAAGGACGCAAACATGGCGAGCTATCGTTTCCTGGTGCAGCAGATCAACGGATATTTTGAAGGGTGCGAGTTCCATCATGTGTCAAGAGCAAACAACGAGGCAGCAGATGCGTTGTCCAAGCTCGGCTCAACAAGGCAAGCTATCCCACCAGGTGTGTCGTTGGAGCACATCAAGAAGCCATCCATCGTACCATCCCTAGAGTCGGAGTCCATTTTTATCTCGGAGGCCGACCTTGAGGCGTTGAAGAAGGCGAAAGAAGCCCAACCGGCAAAACCTGCGACCATGAAGAAGCAATCCAGCGCCCAAGGTACCTCGGAAGCAGCTGCCGAGTGCGAGCCAGAGGCTGCCAAAGGAGGCGACAAGAGCAAAGCCACAGCGAAGCAAGCAGAAGCCACGCCAGAAGGCACAGCCTCCGAAGAGCCAATGACATCAGAAATTGCCGATTGTAATGATGAAGCTCCAGCTCCAGACGAGAAGTTGGCACTAGGGGCTGCCGAATGCGTGCCAGGCGCCGCAATCGGTAGTTCAGAAGCAGAGGCAGAGATGACAGATGTCCAAGAGGCCGAGATCCTTGAGGCCAATGGCCAAGGAACTGTGATCCAAGAAGAAGTCCCACCCCAGGATGCAGTGGTAATGGCAGTCGTCAGCACGCCATCGTGGGCACAGTCGATCAGAGACTTCCTAGAAGACGGAGTCCTCCCGGAAGACGAAGCAGAGTCACGGCAAATCAGCCGCCGATCTTGGGCGTACACAATAATCAACAACGAGCTAGTGCGCAAGAGTGCAACTGGTATCCTTCAGAGATGTGTAGAAGAGGACAGAGGCTTAGAGCTGCTCAGAGACATTCATCAAGGAGAATGCGGTCATCATGCATCAGCAAAGGCAATCGCCAGCAAAGCTTTCCGACATGGTTTCTACTGGCCGACTGCGCTGGCAGCGGCTGAGAATTTAGTGAAGTACTGCAAGGGATATCAGCGGTTCAAAGCAAAGAGTCATCAGCCAACATCGGCACTGAAGACAATCCCAATAGCATGGCCATTTGCAGTATGGGGTTTGGACATGGTTGGACCATTCAGGAGAGCCCGCAGTGGCATGACACATCTTCTGGTCGCAGTAGACAAGTTTACCAAGTGGATTGAAGCCAGACCAATCAATAAGTTGGACGGGCCGACTGCGGTTCGATTTGTGGCCGACATTGTGTGCAGATACGGCGTGCCTAACAGCATTATCACCGACAACGGCACAAATTTTGCGAAAGGTGCACTGGCTCGATATGCATCTCAGCAGGGCATTCGGCTTGATCTGGCATCTGTGGCACACCCGCAATCAAACGGTCAAGTCGAAAGAGCAAATGGATTAATCCTATCGGGTATCAGGCCCAGATTGGTAGAGCCACTTGAGAGGGCATCTGGAGCATGGATTGAGGAGCTCCCCGCAGTACTGTTCAGTCTGAGGACCACACCAAACAGGTCGACTGGATTCACTCCTTTCTTCCTGGTGTATGGTTCAGAAGCAGTCATCCCATCCGACATCGAGTTCGATTCACCTCGACATGCCCTATACACCAAAGAAGAAGCCAGGTTGGCGCGAGAAGACGACATCGACCTCAAAGAAGAAGCTTGCCTGTTGGCCTTGTCCAGGTCAGCAGTCTATCAGCAGAAGTCGGCACTACCACAGCAAGAAGATTTGTCCTCTCGCTTTCCGAGAGGGAGACATGGTGCTACGCCGAATCCAGAAGTTAGACGGACAACACAAGCTCTCTTCACCCTGGGAAGGGCCATTCGTCGTCAGCCGAGCGCTCAAGAACAACTCCTATTATTTGATCGACTGCACCAAGGGCACTCAGCACAAGGATACATCAGGAGCAGAGACGGAGCGGCCGTGGAACGCCGAGTTGTTATGTCTGTTCTATAGCTGAGCGATAGAAACTTATGTAAGCCATTCGGCAAACAATCAGTAAAAGTTGTCATGCCTCTGAAAATGAGCATTCGATTATCTTTTGCGTATATCCATTCGAAGAGCTAGCCTCAATCGGCGACGCTCAGTCATACCTGAGGTGTGTATAACACACCCGGGGACTGACCAGTTACGAGAATCAAGCGAATAGGCCACTGAGGCACGGGGACTACGGGCTGGTACTCAACTCGGCACTCAGCTCAGGCGCAAACCACTGAAAGGCTTGCGGCATTGAGAAGAGTCGTATTTGAAGCAGCCGGCAGTACGAATCCCCGGGGAACAATTCGAAACACGCCACTAAGGGCATATTCGATAAAACAAAGTCGCCGATTGCGCCGCGACCCAAGGCACCTAGCCCGATAGCAAGCAATCGGCGCCTACCATCGCTGAATCCTTTGCGTTAAATCTTGTCGTGTAAAAAATAAAAAACTTATCGAACCTTGGATGGTAAGCTACCATTGATCCGATTGCGGACCGCATGACGACAGCAAGGTTGATACGGTAGATATCCCCAAGTGCAGCCGATAAAGGAAACCGACAAAGACGCAAAGTTGATCGCACAATTAAAAGCAAAGATCAAGCAACCGGATTGCATCAGAAGTAGAAGGCCTAGGGCCGAATACGTTCATTACATCGAGGTCACACCCAGTGGGTGTCGACAGAATTAAAATTATGTCTTACAGGCAGATGGTCGAAAGACAAAATAAGATAAAACCGATCTAGTATCGGCAAGCTGCAACAAGTGACATAGTTGGCGGCATGGCTCAGGAAGTCGGAGGCACGGAGCTAGAAGATGAAGCAGTCGGATCCGATTGCGCTTCAGAAAATGTGGCACCAGTTTGCTTGGATCTCGGAGATGTTTGAGATGAGCCGCTATCAGAAAGCTCCTCGGCCAGGCCAGAGATCGAAGGTGTAGCGAGCGGATTCCCCCCCTCATCGAGATACGGAGTGTACTCGTAGGGAGAGAACCAATTCACCATGGAGCTGGCAAGCCGATTGACTTCGGTATAGGTCTTCTCCAGCAGGTCGGAGGCATTTTCTCGGAGGCTGTAAAGTTGGGAGAGCTTCACCTGAGGGTACCAGCTCAGCACAGTCTGGAGGACGATTTCCGCGCCAGTCCGACCTGCAGAGTTCAGCAAGACGTCGATCCGACGAGGGATGGCCTTCAGAAGAGTCTGAGTCTGTTCCGTGGTAGCATTCGGAGCCTCTCCGTTGTCAGAATCCTCTTCATCTCGTGCTTCGGCATCGTGGGTTCCGGCGGAGGAGCCAGCGCGTGTTTCATCTTTTGAAGGCCAACCTTGAGCTCAGTCGGTGACCACAGAGATTCAACAATTTTCAAGATTCCGAGCTTGAATGACAAGGCAACTCCCTTGATAACAGGAATACGGGCTTCGGTGCCGATTAGATATTCATGCCGAGTCCAGACGTTATCTTCAAGTTGGCAGGTCCCTCCGGCAGCAACAGTTTCCTCTCGGGATTTGGCAACGGACGCATAGGCAGCTGATTCAGACTCGGGCCAAGCTTCTGTGTCATAAAAGAAAGTGTTAGCAATGCGATAAAGGAGGAAAGCAATCGGAAAATGCACTCGGATGCAGAAAACACTCACCGCTAAGGAGGATGTCCATCTCGGTCATGGTGTCGCAGAAGTCTTTGGCTCGGTGGCGCAGTCGGGTGGTCTCTTCGTAGTTGCGTTTCTCCAGCTCTTCAAATTTGGCGATGTGTTCATCACGATCTCGCCGAATGGAATCGCGTGCAGCCACCGCTTCATCCCTTTCAGCTTGCAAGGCCTCTCGGGCGGCGACGGCGGCATCTCGCTCGGCAAGAAGACCATCACCAGTGGCCATCACGGCAGCTATGTCGGCCAGATGTTTTTTCTCGAGGGCAGCCATCTCAGAGCGAAGGCTTTGGATAGTCCGATTTAGATCAATTTCTACCCCCTGTAGTCGGGTCGCTTCTTCTTTGGCCTTGGCGAGTGCTGGGCCATGTTGGTTGAGTTCTGCAGTCAATTCAGTAATTCGGCCCTGAAGGTCATCTATCATGGGAGTAGAAGCTAGAGGAGAACATAAAGGATATGAGTGCAAGAGTAATTGTTAATCGGAAAGAAAACAGAAATAGTATAGAGCTTACCTTTCAGTTTAGTGATCTCGGCCGACTGATTGTTGACCTGCAGCTGGGCCTGGGCGAGAGTTCGGAGGCTGGCAGTGTAAGCATCAAGAAGCTTTTCGAAGACCTCACGCTTTTCCTCCATGACAGCCTGAGAAGAATAACAAGATGGAGTTAGAGATACAGCAGAAGATCCGACTCGATTGCAAGCAATCGGCCCGAATCTCGAGGACTACACCCAGTGGGTGCGCTTGCGCGCACCCACCGGAAGAAAAGTCTCCCGATTGAAGGAAGGGAAACGATAAAGCAAAAAGTATGAAAGATCCGAACTCGGTTGCAATCAATCGGCCCGAATCTCGGGGACTACACCCAGTGGGTGCGCTTGCGCGCACCCACCGGAAGAAAAAGTCTCCCGATTGAAGGAAGGCAAATGATAAAGCAAAAGGCGTGAAAGATCCGAACCGATTGCAACCAATCGGCCCGAATCTCAGGGACTACACCCAGTGGGTGCGTTTGCGCGCACCCACCGGAAGAAAAGCCTCCTGAGTAAAGGGAAGACATAAAAGGAAAGAAGAGTTTACCGTATGGTGAGAAGTGAGCTGTTGGAGGTCCCGAGCAAGGGCGTCGGCAAATTCATTCACCCGACTCAGAGTAGTTGTCACAAGGTCTTGAGGACGATGCGAGGCCCAGTGTCGACGTGACGGGCGCGAGAATACTCGGCCCGGAAATGGTCCACCGAGCGCATAAGAATCTCCGACGCAGAGGAGGTCGGCGTTGGAGCTAAAGTTCGAGTAGCGGTGGACGCAGCAGTGGGGATAACCAGTGGCATCGGCGTCACCTGAGGATCAGAGATACTTGGTTGTGGTGGCGGCACAGTCGGATGAGCTGAAGCGGAGGTGATAGTTGCAACTGGTGGCAAGGTCGTCGTCGTTGGTGGCACGGGCAGAACAACCGGTGGCACGATTATGGCAGTTTGTGGCGCCGACACCACAATCGGCGGCGGGCTTGTCACCGTCGGTGGATCGAATGCGGCAATCGGAGAAGATGTAGTCGCGACAGTGGAGACCGGGTCGGAGCGGCGTGGTGGAGATGGGGCAATCGGATCGACCGATTGCGTTCCTATCCCGCCAGGAGCTGCCCGGTCAGCTGTGCTCTTGGAAGTCTTGGAGGCAATGGAAGAGGAAGAAGTCTTCTTGGTCGCCTCCAGGCGGTCCTTCTTAGCAGCGCGCTCGGCGTCCTTGGAAGAGCGATGAGAAGCAGGCGGCCGTTTATGGGTGGCGGCGGCAGATGCAGCAGGCGAAAGGACGACGCCGGGTCGGACCGGAATGTCGGCATCAACGTCGTCGAGCCCAATCGGTTCCCTGAAAGAAAAAAGAGGAAGTGAATCAGTACAAGGAGGGACAGTAAGATGCAAGGTGTGAAGGAAAAAGCATACCCGATTGTTCTAGATGCTCCAGAGGGCATCCGACATCTCAGTGGGGTGACGTTCAGCGGTGCCTGGGAGGTCGGCCTTCGAGTCGTCGTCACCTGGGGGTGTTTTCCTTTGCTGGCATTCGGCACGGTTTTGGCAACCTTGCCTGGAGCAGTACCAGCGGAGGAGCTGGTGGTCGAGGTGCGCTTAGCCGGCACCTTCGGAGGTTTGGCACGGAGAGCTTCATCAGAACCATCAGCCTTTGAGACACTATCATCATCACTCCATTTGGCCAAAAATTGCTCAAGGGAAGGGTCAGGCGTACCCCCTTGAGCTGGCGGTTGGGTGTCGTTCCTCGGAGGGTCGGCGGCCCCGGCATCAGCGAGGTCGGCATCCATGGAGTCGGAGGATTCTCCGGAAGACTCGTCGTCATCAGCATCGTCATCACCAGACTCGGCGGAAGGAACCTCGCCATTATACTCAAAGTCGGAGGGGTCATCCTCCGCGCGGTCGGGGGCATACACGCCAGCTTCCTGGCCGTCCTCCATCAGGTCGGACTGAATAAAATGCTGGAAAGAAGATAAAAGTAATCAGAGAAGCTGAAAGAAAAAGCAATCGGGAGAAGAGGGCAATCAAAGCATACCACAGGCGGTTTCTGCTGGCGAGTGAGGCAGTCAAGCCCGAAGCGGAAAGGGTCGGGCAAAGGGCTAGATGTAATAGCCCTCACCCTGGCGCTGAGGTCTTCCTTCTTCACCCGCCATGTGCAGAGCCGAGTGGGATCTCGAGGACCCGACATATCGCACAGGCGGTGCACTCGGCGCTGCAGGGGAAGAATCCGAGCTTGAAGCCAGGCGGCTACCAGGTCGGTCGGGAGAAGTCCTTCTTGCTCTAGCTGGGCGACCCTGGCGACCTGGGCATCGACATCGCAATCTCCGACGCCATGCTTCAGCGACCATTGGTGCTTGTCAGTCGACCGGGCGAGGGAGAACTCGGGCAGATTAAGGAGATCGGGTCCCTGGTCAGGTGACTTGACGTAGAAGAATGAGGTCTGCCAATTTTTGCATGATTGGACTATCTCGGGACTCTTGTACTTCGGCTTGGCGGCTGCGACAAGATAACTGCCGCAGTCGGTCATGTCAGTCGGGTACGTGGGTTCGCCGCCTTCGATGGTGGAGGGCACCACAGTTCCCGTCCGAGCGTTGTGAGCTCGGAGATTGAAGAATCGCTTCCAGAGAGCGATGCTGTGGCGGCATCCGAGATACCCTTCGCAGAGTGTCACGAAACCGGAAAGAATCATGATGAAATTGGCTGCGAGGTGGTGAGGCTGCAATCGGTGGAAGTCGAGGAACCCGCGGAAGAAGGCGCTGGCGGGAAGGCCGAATCCACGCTCGAAGTGAGCGAGGAATACAACCCTCTCACCAGCACGCGCGCTGGGCACGACCTCGGCGCCAGGAATGCGCCATTCGACCTCCGCGGGCATCTTCCGGACGCGGATCAGGGACTGAACGGCGCCAGCGGTGGCCTGGGAGCCTTTCCAGCACCCGCGGCTCTCCTGTGACACATCTCGCCGTGGCGCCATGGCGTTCGCGGGCGGCGAGGAGAGCGAGAGCAAAGGAGAGGAGTTACCGCGGAGGCGGCGGAGCGCGCGGGTCCGTGACCGGAGCGGATCTGAAGCGTAGAGGTGGGTCGCAAGAGCGGCAGGGAGCTTCGGGCTGGAGAGACAATGGTGCAGAGGAGCGAGAGCTGGAGGTTGAAGATGGCGTTTGAGAGAAGGAGGAGGCGAAGGCCCTCCCCTGTGGCTTATATGGGCGGCGGGGGAGGGGAGTGGGACGCAGTTGCGGCTGTGTGGCTCGGTGTGGCCTAGGGCACAGGAAGGGCAACCGGCAAACCAGCGCAAAGAATCCTGGCGCAAAAGGCGAGGCGTGTGACGTGGGGGTCAAGACCTGCAGTTATGTCAAGTCGCGCGTGGGTCGTGGGTCCCGGCTCATTGATCACATCCCGGAAGAATCGGAGGTAACCGTTGGAGTGAAATCGGCAAAAGATGTCTTTCTCGAGAAAGTGAAGACACGAATTGGGAATGAACCAAATCCAATCGGACGAAAATTTAGCCAGCCAAGTGTGATCTCCGAGTCGGTCGACGAACTCGGAATGACGCACTCGATGAGGCCATAGCAGTCGGAGGATGTCAAGAGAGATTAAAAACTGCAAAGGCCCCGCAGTCAAATGACCGCGGGACCTTTACAGCTTTAGGGGCTACTGTCGGGGGATTGGTACCCGGGTAGGCTAACCCAAGCGGAAGCAACCTTTCAAGACAAGGATGGACCGATTAGGGCTGCAGCTGGGCCGAGCTGGGCAGACGTACGGTCGGTTGCCCCAAGACAATCGGCCGTACCGAATGCCAGTAGTCGGCCCAGGCGCAATCGGTCCACCCTTCCTTCACCAAGATAATCATCCGGTTGGTCCGCAGCTGGGCCGAGACAGGCACTTGGAAGGCCGATTGCCCAGAGCAATCAACCTTACCAAGAACTAACAGTCGGCCCAGGCGCAGTCGGAACAACCTATTGCCCTTGGAGGAAGTTGACCCCGACACCAGTCGGGGGTATGATTACGAGGTCTTAAATGCCATATCCCGAGATATCTGGGTGGCAGGAAGGCCAAGTCATGTCGCGGATCTGGTGGAGATACGGTGTCGACCTCTCCGCCGATTCCGCGGACAGGGCGACAAGACCTCACCTCCTAGCTCCACTGTTCATCCCTAGGCCCTATGGGTCTACAGCATGGGCCGCCGCTCGTAGGATCCGGGTCACCCGGAGAGGAGTAGTCGGTGGGCCCAGGCCGATTAGAGGATGACATCTGGGCCCATTCGGCAATGAAGTTACCGAAGTACCCTGGGCTCACACTATAAGAGCCAGGGTACCCCTCCTGCGTGAGGGACGACTCATACTAGACCACCATTACTCACTTTCCCCTCAGTTCGTTCAATGCTTGTAGTTACTCATCAGGGACGCAGGAGAGAGCCTTGCCCACGGCGGCGGCGCTCACCTTCCCCTGAGAAGATAGAGAAGCAGTTATTGTAGCCAGAGCATTGATATATAAGAGACAAGCAGGAGTAGGGGTGTTATCTCTCCGGAGAGCCCCGAACCTGGGTACATCGTGGTGTCCTCCACCGTGTTTGTTCCCAACCCGATTCCGGCACCATCGACATTCTCTCCCTCGCGTCTTCCCTTCACTTTAGCCATCCCATGGCATCTGACGTTACATATCGACGACAGTTGGCGCCCACCGTGGGGCAGACCGAGGCGTCGACTGGAGTAAAGATCCGGACGGTATTTTCCTATGCATCGGGCGGAAGCCAGGCCTTTGGCTTGATTCTAAGGCGTGGGGCAATCGACTATGTGGTGGACTACTCGGCGCGGCACAGGGCTGGAGCTCCCCTGCCGCCCGGTGTGTCGCTGCAGGTCGGCAGTCATCGCCTCTTCATCGGCAGCTACCCCGAGGCGTATCCCAGAGAGATTCGCGTCTTCTCATGCCCAACCCGATTCCTGCACCATCGACATTCTCTCCCTCGCGTCTTCCCTTCACTTTAGCCATCCCATGGCATCTGACGTTACATATCGACGACATATGCCTTTTGAAATTTTGGTGCCCACTGCCTCTTCTTTTTCAACATATTGGGCATTACCCCTCCGCATTTGCACATATCTGTGGTGATGGGCTGCCCAATCCTGGACAGATTGATTGTACGTTTTTTAACACTGTATTTCAGGAGAGAAAAATGCATTAGAAAAGAAAATTATTATCGAGACTTGAATTTGGTTGACATTAAATATTAGTTCATTCACTTGTGAAGAGCCAAGGTACCTCGCCCTTTTCCAAATTTCCTAGTAGTGTGATGTGATAAGTGCCACTCGACATCATAGACACATATCATGGGTTTACTAACCTGCCAGAGGAGTTGATCTCAATCACACATGACATTCACTTTGAATGGCCTCCGTCCTAAAATTAATCTGCACATGATAATGGTATTGGTGTTGAGATGTTCTATCGCCAAACAAAGAGGACGGTGCTACAAACGGATACACTTTATTATATGTGAGTGCATCAAGATCATTGATGCAGCTCTCGTACAATGCCTTCGACTTGCCTGCGAAGATCTGGAGAATATCCCACGAGTAGGCCACGGTAGGAAGGTGAAGAGGGTCTTCAATCTCGTCAAGGGCCAGCCAACCTCTTGCAGGAAGTATTTCTGGATGTCCCACCGGCAGCCGCTTCCACATCCACACGGAGCCACCCCAAAGACAACCGCTCATAGATGAACTTTTTGTAGTTCCTCTACATGTCTCGCCAAGATGCAACTGAAAGAACCATGAACAGATTACAACACTAAATGAAAAGTAAAATACACGATATAAACCTCAAGTCAATTGTTACATGCCGGTATAAAACATGCTAGATTAGTTATCCCCCAGTTGTACTGAACGTCCCGGTCTTGAGCGCTAGGGCTATGTTGTGTTTGCTGAGATACGATGGATTATGAGATTATGTTCAGTTTGTGTTGAGTAATATATTTGGTTTACCTTTATATTTTTGTTCTTGAGTATTCTTGCATGTTCTCCGTTGTCGTTTGTTACTTTGACCAAGTAGTAGATTGCAACTCCAACAGGGGGCGTTATGCTCGATTGTGGGTTCATGCCCCCTATGTCTAGCTTGAGTGACAGAAACATGAGACTAGAAGATGTGATCTTGCCACCAGGGAGAAAACAGCGATGCTTGTAACTACGGTTGCAAGGATTTCTTACATTACACATAAAGTGTTAAGGAAATGGTTCGTTGCTTTGAACCTACAATTTGGTTGGTGTTCGCAACTTAATACCAGCGAGATGTTCTGGATAGATATCTCAAGGTGGATGATTAGTGAGTAGATGATGATGGATAAACGGTCTACTTGTTTTGGTGTAATGCCCATACGATTGAGCCTCTTTACTTCCTTGTAGCCTAATTAGCATTGCAGTGCGTTTATTATTCTGTCAATTGTCCAACTGTAATTTGTTCGCCAGCATAGTTGTTTATCGTCTTTTGTGAGAGAGACACCGCTAATGAAATTCATGACACCCCAGTCCATATTTCCATCATAGTTTACACTGTTTACTTTTATTGCTTGCACCCACTATTGTTTTCCCTTTGTGTTTGACCCTTCGTAAATAGCAAGGCCGGAGAGATTGACAACCTCTCTGAACTCGTTTGGATAGAAGTTATTTGCGTTTGTGTGTTGCTTCACCTCTTTTGTCAGTGCAAAACAGTAGACACCTACTTGTTGAGCTAGGAATCCTCCTAGTTCGATAAATCTTACAGTCCTCGTATAAGGGAAATTTTCTTCTACTACATCCTAACCTTCCACTTGGGGTAACCAACGAGGAGGTGTTATCTACACCCATCACGAGTGCATCAAGATCATTGATGCAACTCTTGTACAATGCCTTTGACTTATCTGCAAAGATCTGGAGAATGTCCCACGAGTAGGCCACGGTGGGAAGGTGAAGAGGCTCTTCAGTCTCGTCAAGGGCCAGCCAAGCTCTAGCAGGAAGTCTTTCTAGATGTCCCACCGGCAGCCGCTTCCACATCCACATGGAGCCACCCCAAAGACAACCGCTCATAGATGACCTTTTTGTAGTTCTTCTACATGCCTCATCAAGCTGCAACTAGGGTTGGATTAACGAGCTGCTCGGCTCGTTAAGCTCGTACTCTTTAAGCTCGTGCTCGTTTAGCTCATTAATATTAACGAGCGAAAACTCGTGCTCGGCTTGGTTCGTTAAGAGCTCGTTATGCTCGCGAGCGCTCATGAGTGTTCGTTAAGTGTCGTGGGAATGACCCTCGAGTAGGGTCACCCAGGAGAAACATTACTCCAAAACAAAGATCACCGATCTAATGATCGCCGATCTAAGTGAGGCCGAGCTAAGTTGGGCCGACCTAAAGATCGTCATTCGGAGAAAGGCCGATCTAGTCAAGGCCGGCCTGAAGATCACCGATCTAGAACAAGATCAAGCAAGCACAAGACCGAGCTGATTAGGTCGGAGGACGATTGCTCCAGGAGAGCGCAATCGGCCTCACCTAAGGTCATTCGGCCGAACAGGACACAACTCCATCCGAGCTAACGCCAAGAGTTGACTTTATCCCAGGTCGGACACCTGGTACAAGGTCATCAATGCTCAATCCCAGAAGATCCGGTCTGTCAGGGCGTGTTGTCCCCTCCAGCACCGATCACGCGGATAGGCCGACAAGACTAAGCTCCCAACTCCACTGTTCAGTACTCCGGACCACTTTTCAGTACGTAGGGTCACTATTTAGTATTCCGGGTCACTATTCAGTACGCAAGACCTACAAGCTAACTGCATGGAGAGCCGCAAGTCTACTCCGGGTCAGCCGGAGAGCATACGTCATGAGGGCCCCAGCTAGTTTCCTGAGGCTTACAGCTGGGTTCTCCCATACTGTGTAATTACTTTAGCACCCCGGGCTCGGCCTATAAGAGCCCCGGGAACCACTCCTGCGTGGGGGACGACGGCTGCATTTACTACATCTTCACCCACCAGAGAGAGCCAGGAGAGAGTTGTGCCTAGAGCCCTCTTCTCCTACCTCTCATACAGCTCAAGGAGCATTCATTGTAGTCAGAGTTATTGCTTATAGCTAGCTCGGCAGGACTAGGGGTGTTATCTCTACGGAGAGCCCCGGACCTGGGTACATCGCGGTGTCTCACTGTGCTTGTCCCCATTCTCGATTCCGGCACCATTGACACTCACCTCGGTTTGTCCCCCTCTTTATCCATCCCCATGGCATTTGCCGTTACCAAACGACGACATTAAGATAATAAATGATAATTAACTATAGAAGCACTCATCAACAAATTCACAACAACATAACTTAGCAAAGCAGTTACTTAGCACAATTTAAATATTCAAACTTCAAATAGTAGCTAGCATCCAGCAAGCTACATCCAAGAGCCAAGGGCGCCATTGCACAATTGAAGCTTACAAAATAGTAGCACCAGCCAGCAAGCCAGAAGCACCTTTCACCTTTGCACAATTGAAACTTGCAAAATAGTACTAGTATCTGTAGTGTTACTAGTGTACCAAGATACAAATACAACCAGAAGTAGTGTAGTGCAGCATGCTATAGCCTACAGCGAGAAGCAAAACGTGCACACACAGCCCATCAACAACTTCTTCATATTCTTACTTCATGCCTTCATGAACTTGATAAATTGATATGCAAAATTTCAAAAAAGATATCATACAGTCAAGCCACTAAATTAGTTTTAACCAATAGTAAATATTTTACTAAGTACTAACAACAGGGCACCAACCTGCTAGTTGCTTTCCACATAGGCTCAGGAAACGGAATGAACTCAATGTCATCATCAATATCATCATCCTACAAAGGGAAATGCAATTTCAATTAAAACTTCATTTAGAAATAGCACGTCAAAGATTAAGTAAGAAAATAGAGAAAGTAATGTTACCAATATGATTGTAGGCCTAATATGATTTTTCTTTTGATCCTTTAATGAAGCTAGCAGCACAAACAAGTGCATCAACCATGTTTGGGCGTAGAGAGCTCCAGTAGACATCAAGAACTCTACCTCATGTAGAGAATGTCGACTCTGATGAGATACTATTTGCCGGTATAGTCAAGAACTTCCTTACCATTTTTGCCACAATAGGATATCTATAAGCATTCAGCCTCCACCAGTCAAGTAAGGTGAAATTTTGATCATGAATGGGATGTGTTTTGTCTTCAAAATAGCTAGTCAATTCAGACTTGCATGGCTCTGGATTTGTCTCCTCGAGAAAGGACTGAAACCCACTCGACAATGTGGACATAGATGTACTTGTTTGCCTACTGGAAGTTGAACTCTACTCATTGGTGTTAGCAACCTCATTTTGACGATTTTTCATCTCATAAGTGGCATACATATCAAAGAACTCTGTTTTGATGTCTTCTGCCTCACTACTGTCCTTCTCTCGACCATACATTTTCTTAAAACAATAGTCCACAAGTTTTCTTTAACCGATAAGTGGTGTATCATCGCCAGCCCCCCGGTGGTACGGTACAAAGGATCATATCTCTTCCCTTCCCGCGACGACCACGCACCGTAAATCTCGGCAGTACGTCATGCTACTTTACCACCGCCGACTACGAGTGATCGCGAAAATGATCAAATCAGTCTTCTTTAAATAAGGTTAATTAGCACTAATATTTGCATTAAAGATCAAAGACAGTGATTTTGGGCACCCGGAGAAGAGAAAGTGTACGTTTCTGTACTGGGCGGTGCATTGGCAGGTGCGGTGGCACTGGTACTGGCTGGCACGAAAGTAACTGTCCTGAACTAACTGGCACATCGGCCGCGGTGGCACTGCCATTATTGTACTCCGTCCCGTCCGTATCGACCGATTCCACGTTACAAAACAACAAGAACCCCATTCGTCCCCATGCAGATAACTCAGGGCTATCCATTTAACCGTGAGCAACACTACTCCTAGTGGGAGTAGTAGCATGTTAGTGTGGGTGCAGTTTCACTTTCACGGACTACATATATATCTGCACGATTAAACGGCCGGAATTCCCAGGCAGGCAGGCATCAGTGCTCGTCAACGACAAGGAGACACCTGCAATTCCTCCTCCTAGAAACCGAAACGGAAGCTTTTTCGCGGTGGGACGGATCAAAGTTTTGGCATTTCCATCCAGGAGAGACGACGTTGCGCGCATTGATGATGATGGCCCGTGCATCATCATCATCATCCATCAGCAGGTGAGTTCTCCTCCGATCTCCATCCGCGTTAACGTCGTCCCACCCTCCCGTGCGCGGCACCACCCCACCTCCCCCCCATTACTCCACGCACGGCCCCTCCGTGTTCCACCCTCGCTCTTTCTTTCTTCCTCTCTTTCCATCCATGGCCGGATGGAGCCTTTTTGCGCACAACCGGCCACGGGTTTGACGTACGTACTACCCCAGACCAGAACAGAACATCTCGTGCCTCGTGCCCCTGGCATTCACCTCTCACGGGCCTCAAACGTGTCGCAAAAATCGAAAATTTGAAACTGGCCGTACAATCAATCCGGCGAGTGGACGGACATTCAAACCAAAGTGTTCCCAGACAGACACCGCAGATTTTGTATTATCCTAGTATCATCAATCGAGACCGACGATTTCTTGGAAGCAACCAATCTACGCTACATTGTACGAATCGAGCAGGTACGAGTACGGCGCTAGCTTACACGCGCCACGCCGGCAGAGCTTGGGGTTGCCGGCGCCGGGGCGGCGTCCTATGCCGCGGCCTGGCGCTGCCGGCCGGCTCGCGGTGCTGGTGGTCCGCGAACACCTCGTCCCAGATCTCGGCGAAGGCCCGGAGGATGGCGTCGTGGTGGCGGGGCGCGTTGAGGGCCAGGAACCGCCGGAGCAGCTCCCGCAGCTCGTCCCCCGTCACGATCCCGTTCTCCACGATCATGCTCACCATCGATCGCCGGAAGTCGCTCTGCGGGTCCTCCGACTGCTTCACCACCGCCACGCTCCCCTCCAGCCTCCCCCCGAACCCGCCGTTGCCGTTGGTGTGGTCGTCGCAGCTGTTGGCCTTCCGGTGCTTCCCCGGCGCCGGCTGCGGGCGCTTCTCGTCGTCTTTGACGCTCTTGGACTTTTTATCCTCCTCCTCCTCCTCGGTCTTCGCGTTGCCCGGCAGCGGCTCCAGCGGCGGCGGCGGGGGCAACGGCCGAGGCGGCAGTGGCGTGAAGTGCGCGTCTGCTACTCCTTCTTGCCTGTTGACTTTGTCGACGCTCTTCGCCCGCCGGTGCTGATGTGCCGGAGCCTGGACCTGCAAAGACGGGGGCCGCGGCCGCGGCGGCGAGAAGTCCCCGTGGCCTTCTTGGATGCTGCCGGGCTTCTCGTCGCCGCGCACGGCTCGACGTTGCACCGGCCGCGACGGCAACGGCGGTGGAGGGGGAGGTGGCGGCGGAGGCGGCGGTGGGGAGAAGTGGTTCCGGCCGGGGGGGCTCTTGGCCCGCGCGCAGGACGACTTGACGCTCTGCTCGAGCTGGCTGAGCTCGCGCAGCAGGCCGGAGAAGCTGGGCGTGGTGGAGGAGCTGTCCCGCTTGCACTGGACCTCGTCGGCGTCGGCGTCGGCGTCGGCGTCGGCGTCGTCCCAGAGGAAGGAGGAGGAGGAGGCGGAGGGCACGGTGAGCGTGCCCGTGGAGGTGGAGGCCGAGGGGTGCGTCGTCCTGCCCCCCCTCCGCGACGTGGCCGTGGTCGCCGTGGACGCCTCGGTGCCGGAGCGCGGCGACGAGGCGGCCACCGCCACGGCCTTGGGGTCCTTGCAGCCGCAGCCGAGCCCGAACCCCACGCCGCCGAACCGCTTCCTCGCCGCCACGCCGGCGCT
The DNA here is from genome assembly GCA_950022295.1 of Bromus sterilis. Taxonomy (NCBI): domain Eukaryota; kingdom Viridiplantae; phylum Streptophyta; class Magnoliopsida; order Poales; family Poaceae; genus Bromus; species Bromus sterilis. The sequence continues at coordinate 18,555,715 of OX465596.1, forward strand.
CATCCCGGTCACGCAGGGATCTTGCACGCACGGTGGCCGGCCGGCCGGGGCGGGCTTATATCTATCGCAGAGCGCTGGCAGCTCACAGTGGCGTATGGTGGCTCCGGACCCTCGACCCCCGAGTTTATGAGCCCAACGACGAGGAAGCTACTGAGCGAAGCTGCACCGGGTGTACATGTAGTGGTCAGTTATGCACTAACTCGGGGGTGCGATCGTCACCGTCCGTTTGGCTTTCGCTTAAAGACACGCAAAATGATGATCTACTGGTGCGACGAACAATAAATACGAACAGCAAGCTGAGCGTCCGTCCATGGAAGATTGTGGTGATTAAGGGCGGCCAGTGGAGCGTGGCCTTCGGGGCAATTGTTGGACAGGTACAGGGGAACCACCCCCTACAGTCCGAATACACCCAACAGTGGACGGCGCCACTCATTGTTGCCCTCTCGCTTGGGCAGTCCTACATACATACATACATATATAGATACATGGATTTCTGCTGGGAGGAAGATAGATTTTGTGCTCCGATTGTTCGTTCCTGCGGATGGATGGATGGATGAGGGAGGAATGGAACAGAGGAGAAGGTGAGGCTCGTTTGGGAGGGAGCAAGGCCACCGGTTCCGCTGGAATTCTGCGACTTTCGGGCAAGCTCCCATGTGCCAGCCGTTGGCCTCATCGACCGAATCTTCCATGCGTACAGTAGTACAGTAGTACTACCAAGGATTATTATTATTATTTTGTTTTGAAAAATATACGTATCTTAATCGTGCATTCACGCTGATGTTTGTAGGTTCTGTAGCACCTAACCATGGGTATGCCGTATCGGCCCCGTGTCACGAAGGATCCCAGTAGGATACGCTGATAGGGCCTGCGCATGTGCTTGCTTTGTTTCTGCGGACATCACATTCACATCGCTCTCTCTCGTGCTACTAGTAGATAGAGAGAGCTGGTGTAATAAATCGGATCCGGCTTTCTGCGGCGGGTCGGGCACCATTTACTGCCACCGTCTCCGTTGGCCAGGTGAATATACTCTCGTTCGTATCCAGCCAGCCAGCGGCGAGATTGTACGGGCGTGATCCATCAATCAATCTCTCTCTCTACGGTCGGTCGTGTCTGTCATTCGAATTGATGAGGACGGGCCGTAAAAGCGCCTGCTGCTGCTGCTCTGCTCCGGAGATCCATCATCCTCCTCGAGCCGGCCGCAGATGAGATTGTGCTCGATTGCGTCTGTGCAGTGAGAACTGAGAACACCGCGGGATCATGCCGTCTGGTTTGACCGCAATATCACCAAGAAAAAAGGAGGGAGGGAAGCGCGGCTAACCCTTGATTAGTGGTGGCGCAATCAAGAAGCTGCTCGGAAGCGCGCATTCCGGAAGAAAGACGTGCGTAAACCTTAATTAGCTCCACACACAATGTTTTATTAAACCTTTCGGCAGTTTTATAAGAGCATCTTCAACGCCGATCTTTGAAATAGATACCGTATCCGTTCGCGTATAGGTGATCAGTCCGTGAATTTTAAATATAATTTACATAAATCGATTGCATTTCATACAAATCAGACGATTTACATAAAATCAGGAGTTTAACCTAGTCTAAAACTACAACGATGTCGTGCACGACGGCCGCAAGCTCCAAGAATTAAATCTGCTTCGGTGTTTCTCGCGAAATTGTTCTCGCTCAACTCGGTGAGCTAACTGGTAAGCCGACCTATATACGAGCACAAATCGTACTTCTGCTCCACAAGGCTCTAGAGCTCGTCGTCATGGCGAAAGTGTAGAACGAAAAAAGAATGGAAGAAATACGGATAATTGTAACACCCTCAGTGTTATGGAACAGTAACACTTTTGATAATGAAGATTATTGTTGCTAATCACTGTTAATAATCTCTGTTGCTCAAACTGGCCTTGATCAAAATGTTGGTTTTGTTAATCTTCACATCATGATGGGGGTATTGAATCCAATGTACCCATCATGCCCTGATCAAACTTTGCTTTGATCATCTGGGGCAGTTCAGATTCAAATTCACCTTGGTATTGATGAATGCAGTGTGAACCTTCGGCCTTGGTCATCATGTATAAATAACAAGTCCAATCCCTTTTCATTTGAATCCAAAACAAATCAAATGCTCAAATGACTTTGGTGAAATATTAAAAACAATGTGCAAAATAAACATTGTCCAAAAATTGTGCTCCCACTTTTATTTAATCTCTAATACTCAGTGTAACATGTCACACCAAGTTGGGGATTTTATTAATCTCTAAATTTATTCAAATAAATCAAAACAGTAGCTAAAACCCCCAAATAAATCATTTCATATTTATTGCAAATATTAAATGATTTTTAAAAGTGCCCAAACATTTTGTGGCACTAACCTATGGTTATTACTTAATTATGGTACACATTCAACATTTTAGAAAAATGCCCATGTGCATAAAATAAATGCAAACAGAAATAAACGAAAGAGAAATTAGATAAAAGACAAACCCCGAATCTAGCCCAGCTAGCCCACCATCTCTCCCCTCCCTTGTTCACCTCGCGGTGTCGCACATCCATGGCGCCACGGCAGAGGCCGTCGCCGTGGCGGCCATCGCAGCTCCCCGACGGCCTACTAGTTACCCCGAGGCACCGCTGGCCCGTGCCCTAACCCTAGAATCGCCCCCCCAGGTCTCGCTCAGAGCCGCTTCCCCCGTCGTTTTCACCTCTGCCCGAGCCTGCCATGGACACCACGGCGAACCACCGCGGCGACTCGCCGTTCTAGCCTCCTCCAACGTGTCCAATCGCCGCCCCGTGCTCGTCTTCGTCACCCCACGGAGCGAATTGAGCCACCGTCGCATGCCGGGAGCTCCTCGTCGCCATTCCCCTCTCTGTGACCGCCTCCGTCGCCGTTCAAATTCCGGCTGCACCCGGCCTCCTCCGAGCCCATTGCCACCTCAACGTGTTCCTGGTGAGCAGGGCCACCTTCTCCACCTCTCCGTTGAGCTCCCCGTACCCCGTAGCCGCCGTCGCCATTAGGGCAGTAGTGCCTCGCCGCCGACGAGCACGTAGCCGTGGCCTAGCTCGCGCATATGGCGCGTTGAGCGCGTCCGTTTGCTCGCCGCGTCCCCAGGAACCCCACCCCGTACTGCACGCCCGAAACAACTCACCGTAGCTACGTCCCCATCGGACCCCGGGAGCAACCGCCGCCGCGCACGTCTCCGTCGTCGCTCCGGTTCGTCTCCGACGACGCCTCCGCCACCGTTCGACGCGCCTCTCCCTCCTCTTTCGAACGCGCCCAAGCGCAGCTCCTCCCGTGCCCCGTGGCGTCGTCGCGGACGACCTCGCCGGCGTCGAGTCGCCGGTGGGCTCCGGCGTGCCACTGGCCAGTCGCCCCTCCATGTCAGGGGGTTAGCCACCCATAACCCCACCCCTCTGGGCCACTGACCTGCGGGCCATACCCCCTAATTGGCCTCTGTTAATTAAACAAAGATAAACCCCCCCTATGACATGTGGACCCTGCCCGTTAATTAATCCCAATGGTTATGTTTAATTGAAAATAACCCCCCTGTGTCAATGACATGTGGGCCCTGGCTCTATTTTAATTAATAAAATGAATTAATAAAACATGTGATGCTGACCAGTGGGACCCACTGGTCATGTTTGACCAGTCAACCCTATTGTGGATAATGTTTGGAATTTAATAATAAAATAATTCAGAAAATAATTTAAAATGATTTAAACTTTGAATTTGAATATCTTTTAAACCGTAAGACAGATTCAAAAACTTTATACATGAAAATTGATCAGAAAAATATAACGAACACGAATACGCTATCCGTATGTCTACCTCACCCCCTAACACACCGATCATCGACATTCCCCCCTCCGGGCGGTCTGTCGATAATTCCCGGTGCCGGTAAAAACCTGCCGGATGAATTTATTCCGAACACGAAAGTTGTCCGGAATGGTTCAACTAACACGGATACACCCCCCCCCTTATATTTGTCGGATGTCCACGAAACCTCCGGCATGATACCTTCCCTCTCCGGTCGCCCTGTCCGGTAATCACCCGGAGCCGGTAGTTCATCCCCGGATGAATTCCCGCTCCGAGCAACGTGCTTTGCACTGTGTTAGGACACCGTTAACTTTGCATACGTCATGCCATGTAATTGTTTGCTATGATTGCTTTGTATTTACTGTGTTTATCCCCTTTATTCTTCGGTAGACCCTGCTGCTACCGCCGACTACACTGCTGCCGGGTACGACTACTTCGTCGACGACCCTGCCCCTACCGTCGAGCTTCCAGGCAAGCAGAGCCATTCTCTTCCCCAGATATCGCCTATCTTTCCGTACATTTCTTGCACTAGGCATTGTTACTGCTGCTGCTACGTTACAATCCTAATCAATTGCATAGCCTGATTTTGTCGCCCCTTGTTGTACCTTCCTTATCCTATGCTGCCTGCTATATCTATATATTATATTCAGCAATGAGCCCTGCGCATTGTTAGCTAGGATAAGATAGCGGGCCGTGACCACTCAGGGGAGTGACGCGGATACAAAATATATACAACTGCAACAGGTACGGATCAATTCAGACGCCCTAGGGAACCTACAACGGCGAGACTCTGCTGAGTCGCTTCGAGTTTGACTTACGAGGGGACTGACTCGTAATTCACTCTCGTCGGCTCAGTAGCGTAGCATCACTGGGATGATACGAGGGTATTCCTCTTTCGTTCATTCCGCTGGTGTCTCGGCACCACCGGGGTGATACGAGAATATTCCTCTTTAGTTCATTCCGCTGATGTCTCTGTTGAACCTCGTTAAGTGTGCCATCGAGGGTGATTCCTCCTGGTTTCACTTAATGGTAGCCACTCGAATCAACTGGTGTCCTAAAAGGTAAGAGTCGGGCGACCCAACGGTGCCCGCGAGCGGTATATTGTCGGGAGCGACAGGGAGGGTACGACCGACGTTACTGGCGTGCTTGGCCCCTGCTCATATCTCGCGAGAGTTACCAAACCACGAAAAAGTCGAGCTCTACCAAGAGCACACGCGAGATAAGGTAAGGAGACGGTTCACCTTGTCGGTAACCGCGCGCTTTGACGGGACGACAGGGCAGGCCCCGACGTTACCGGTGGGCCTTGTTTCTGTTCGTTGCCCGTTGTGTTGTTAGTCAGACAGCGATAACGGTTGTCTGCGAGATAATATTAAAATGCTAAATGGTTCGGCGGATGACTTGAGAGACCCGTTGGTTTGTATGCACTACCTACACGTGGGATTACGGTGTGGGCCCTCCGCGTCGTAGTTCGTCCGAAAGCTCTTCAGACGTCAGCAGTACCACGGGCTGATAGCCGGGAAGAGGTCTTGTCTTCTTTGCTGCAGAAGGTGTGTTTTGGATTTGCTTTTCCTTCACCGTCCAGTCTCGTACCGTGCAGGAGCGTGCAAGGGTGAGGGACCTAGACCCCTTGGCGCATAGGATATAGTCCGGCGGATGGCCTCTCTGCTGAGCCTAGGATGGGCTGCGATGTGTCGGATAGCCTCGGTGGGGCATTCCCTAACAAGGTGTACGCCACCCTGGAGATCCGAGCGTGCAGGCTGAACAGTAGTGCACCCCTGCAGGGAGTTTAATCTATTCGAATAGCCGTGTCCACGGTAACAGGACACTTTATGCTGAAGCTGGATCTTACCACTACAAACTATTACTATTAAACTGTATGGTTTCGGGTTTTCTTCCTCGCAGGGAAGTCGAGGAGGGGAACTCGGAGGAATTATTATTATTAATCATTAAAACTTATATTATACAATGCTGCAACAACTTCTGCTTCATTGTTACTTTATGCTTTATATAAACTGTTGGTTGTTTCTCTTCTCATGGTGCAAGACATCGTCAGAAGATGCTAGTCTTCGATAGGCCTAGCTTCTTACCCTTATTCTGATTTCTATCTTGCAATCCACTATATACAGCCTCCTCTTTCCATTTGATACAAATGCATAAATGCTTAGTAGCGGAAGTAAGACTCGCGGGTATGCTAGATACTCACCTTTGCTTTATTTCCCCCTTTATGTTTTGCGTGATTGGCCGCTGCAGTCGACGTTGGAGCCCAGGAGCAGGAGTACCCCGGGGGCTGTTACTACTACGTCAAGAACCCCGCTGACCAGAACCAGGAGTACTTTCGGAGGCTCCCAGGAAGGAGGCCTTGCCTTTTCGATCTGTATCTCTTATGCTATTTGTGCTAGCCTTCTTAAGGCAAAACTTGACTTACTATGTCTGTACTCAGATATTATGGTTTGTATAACTTATGTATTCGGGTCCGCGCGACCCCCTTTATTGTAACATATTGGTTTATCCTTTTGTGTTTAGTGTTGTGCTGTGATATTCTCACTGTGGCACCCTAATCTCAGCCGTGTACCCTGCGTGTATGATTACTGTACACGGATTGATTTTGGGGCGTCACAATAATGCAGTATATGACAATGTTTAAATAGTGGAACCCGAGGCTGTCGGTTGATGCAGGATGCCAAAATGAGTTTCTCGGCCACCGGCTTGTTCAACGTCAGTAGGGGGCACGGACGAACAATCGGTTTAAATTTGGCGGATAAATGTCCCGTCGTGTGTCTCCTACATTAAACAGGCGTGAAGACTGAATGCCTACCGCAACTGAAGTGCTAGCTATTGAACAACTTAACAATAAACATATTGTCTCCCGTAAGTTGTTTGTTTTAATAATGTAGAATTTTACAATCACCATTCCAAATTACTTATCTTAAGTGACAACCTCATCCCATGGAAGGAGATTTGTCATCCTAAAGATGTTGGCGATATTGGCATCAATAATTTATATCTTCAAATTTGTTGCCTGCTTATAAAATTGATCGCTAAACTTCTGGAAAGCCAAAATATCCCTTGGTTTCAGTGGTTCCACCAACAATACTCCTTTGACATCAACAATAAACCTCTCACAAACTCGTTCCTCTGGAAAATTGTGCATGACCACCTACCTTCCCTTAGCAACATCACCTTTGTCCTTACCAACAATGGTGAGTCTACTTTCTTCTGGCTCGACTCTTGTTTGTTGAGCCAATCGCTTGCCTTAGCCTTTCCCCACTTATTATCACACCACACTTGAAATTTGGTCCATGTTTGTCACGTCATGCAAAACAGATTACTCGCCACCTTGTAGGACCGCCTAACCCATGTTGCATCTATAGAGCTAGTAGTCAATTTGTCTTTGTTGCAGGATGTTATGCCTAGTGACGCGTCGAACGGCCACTGCCACACCCATCGGATGACCTTTTCCTCTAGGTGCGATAGCAATTCAGGTCACATCTACAGCTCTGCGGTTCCCATCAAGGTAAATGTTTTTGGTTGGTTGCTTTGTTCAGGACAGGTTGAGCACAATGGCGAATCTTCCGCGCAAGATGATCGCCTCCGTCTCCTCATGCCCCCGCTTGGATCACCACATCGAGGATGCCCCCATATGGTACTTCACTACCCACACGCAACTAAGGTGTGGCTACATCTCGGCCTTAATGCCCCACCTCCCTCGATCGTATCGGGGAGACTCGCACACCCGTCGGCCTCAAAACTCACACGGTGGCACTCTCCTTGCTTTGGAAGATTTGGGGCTCTCGTAATGCCCTAGTATTTTGGAGTGAAACTCACTCCTCTAGTGTCATTTTTCCGAACATTATCACAGATCTCTCTCTGGTCTCATCGATTTAGAGATCACTCTTGTAAAGAGGTCCCCATGTCATGGCGCAAATACCACTCTTCTCGATCCATGCTCTGATGTAACACCACCCTTGGGCGCTTTGAGTAATGTATTCAGGTGGGATCCTCTCCCTCCCTGGTGATTTTTCAAAAATAATAATAATAGTTGTCTTAGACTTGTCTAGATACGTTTGTATCTAACACTGTCTAGATACATCTGTATCTAGAGAAATCTAAGACAAGTAATTTGGAACCGAGGGATTACTTCATAAGTAAAAAAAATGTACCAAGGTGGTTTGAATGGATGTATGTTGAATCATATTCCTAGTAAGGAAAGCAGAGAAGAGTAAGGCCGACTGAACAAAACTGGTTTTGGAATCTGCACAAGTTTGCCCCAAAAGTTTGTATCATGTACTTTCAGACATGTTGTTCGTAAGTGCCCTTGCCCGACTTTCCAATTGACCACGATGCGGATGATGCTACTCGACAAGGAAAAAGCTAAACCGGTGCTACGTTGCAGCAGAAGGTTCGTGAGGGTTCAAGTCAAGTCCCTCTATGTCGGGGGAATGACCCCCCGGTAGTGTCAAGCAGGCGAAATAATCTTTCAAGACGAAGCTTGGCCGACCTGAAGAAGGCCGATCTAAGGAAAGCCGAGTTGAACAAGGCCGATCTTAGGAAAGCCGAGCTGAACAAGGCCAATCTAAAGAAGGCCGAGCTGATCAGTCCGGACGCCGATTGCCCCCTGAGGAGGCAATCGACCTCCATCTGAGCCTAGTCGGCCCAAGTAGTTGCGAGCTCAGCCGAGCGCACCTAAGAAGATTTGACCCAGGGCCAGATGGGCGCACCCAGACCGAGGTCATTAATAGGTGATCCCGAGATATACACATGGCAGACAAGCAAAGTACCACGCCGACCTGTCATGCTCATGATGTTCCCTCGACACGCCGGGCTGAGAGGACGGAGGACAAGACAGGGCTCTGAGGAAGCCGCAAGTCTACTCGTAGGCCCCTCCAGGCCTGCAAGCTACAAGATTCCCCGGACAAAGTAGGCCAACTTCCTTCCGCCGCCTGGCACCCGGAAAGGGCGCAGTCGGAGGCCCCAGCAAGTTCCCAGAGGCTTACAATCAGGCCCTTCATCAACCTGTAGTTACTGTTATACTCTAGGTTCGGCCTATAAGAACCCCAGGGTCTCCTCCTGCGTGAGGGGCGATCACATTAACTACATTCCACCCACCACTTGAAGACGCAGGAGAGAGCAGAGCCTACGACCCTCTTCTCCTTCCTCCGATACAACTCAAGTAGCATTCATTTTAGCCCGAGTTATTTATTGCTCATAGTTAGCTCGACATGAGTAGGGGTGTTATCTCTACGAAGAGCCCCGAACCTGGATACATCGCGGTGTCTCACTGTGTTTGTCCCCATTCTCGATTCCGGCACCATCGACACTCACCTCGGTTTGTTCCCCTCTTTAGCCATCCCCATGGCATCTGCCGTCACAATACGACGACACTCTATCCCCAATCATAAGCTACTTTTTACTTCCTAATAATTCATACCAATCTCTAGTTTTCATTAATGGTTCAAACAAGATACACTATATTTCTTATTCTATTTTGTCACAAACGGATCCAAACTGACTTATGTGGATATTTTCCCATTCATACAAATGAACATATTATAGTATAGGCAACTAATCCCTATTACCCCCTATAAAACGTCTTATATTAGCTTACAAAAAAAGTATTAAGTAAGCCATTCACAATCCTTATCATTATCTTGATATTTACTAAGTCCAATTTTATAATACTTTTTTTCTTCAACCACATCCATTCAAAAAGCTATCAATATGTTTCAAAATACTAAGGTGTAATGTGGCTGCTCATGTTCTGGCCAAATCGGCAGAACACGATTCTTTTTCTTGTTGGTTTAATGAGTGTCCTGATATGATCATGGTCGTCATCTGTAATGAACAACTATGGATGAATGAAAAGGAGCTACTCATTTTTCAAAAAAAAAAGATTTGTCTCCAAATCTCAAATGTTCTCAAATTGGAAATAATGGTTTCAAATATTTTTTACTCCGGACTCCAAATAAAGAATCAAAGATCTAGTAATAAGATGAAATTAAGTATCAGGAATACATTATATAATTAGCATGTCCATAGCGTAAATACTTGGTTCTGATCAATCATTTTGCTCAATAATATAACTTGCCATATTACTGCTATTTTCTTAAGTTTCATGACATTTCACAATAAGATGTGGTCATGCTAGCTACTTACTCAATGCTTTGAGAAGTGAAAAGAGCACATAAAGGGGAGAACTGAAACAGTTTATATCTACTGTTAGTCAACAAAGAATCATATATACTGATCTAGCATAGATTCATATATATAGGGTGGTTCACGTCGAAGACATAGATTGTGCGTAACTGACCCTTCACAAAAAGATTCTGAGAGCTTACGGAATAGATAAAATAATCTCAGGTTGCTACGGTCGCAGCTGAAGTGACTATATATGGTCAAATTAATCCACGGTCAGCACACTAAATTTTGCGTGCCTTAGCTGCTTTCTCCCATATGTCAACAATAATAGTAGGACATGTCCTTTTGAGGTGCTCATAACCTTTTCTTACCACCACATCATTCATTCTATTAGAAGAGTTGATAAATTCAATGCAACCATCTTTGAGCTGGCTGCAATGATGTTGGTCAGCTAGAGCTAATGTGGTCGCCACATTCTCAGCACAAAGTCTGTCACAAAGCTTGCTCTCGCACACGAGCTTCATCCTTTCCAAGGCATACCTATCTGCAGCAACAAGTAAATTCTTAACCATCTCTTCATACTCATCACCACTAAGTCCGTCCAATGGCAGCAACGAATCCGTGTAGATGAAGTGGAGGAGTGCCTTGAAAACACAAGGCTGCATATCTTCAACGGTGACGCTCCGCATAGACTTGTTCTTCATTGGCCCGTAGAACTCTGCCTTGAAGACTGGCGACTGCATTGCTAGGATGATCTTATGAGCTGGGAAAACCTCCCCATTGACCTTGAAAGACACATCAGCCCCCTCTTGTGTTTCTAGCAAATTACCAAGATTGTCCAGCAAGTTGGAGAGGGGAACTTGGACCTCAAATTTCATCATAGTCTGCACCTGTGCCTTCTTAAATTTGATAGCAAGATTGCACTCAATCTGAAGAGCGTCGTCCAGAATGTAATCTCTGATCTCGGTCTTCTTCACGGAATTGCGAAAACCCCAGGCCGCGGTATCATCACGTGAGTCAAAATACGTCGGGTCTATCTGGCTAGGATTTGACCATGTAAAAGGTTGTGTGCGATTGTCGACCAACCTCAGATCGAAGACAGCCCTGGCCTCGGCATTCTTGGTTTTGAGCTCGAGGAAGAATGAAACACAGTCTTTGGATTCCTCCATCTGGCCGTCGGGATAGAACTGGACGCACCAGTCGTAGCCGCCGACGACGAAGGTCGAGGACTCGATCCGGTTGCCGACGCCGAAGTCCTTGTAGAGGTTGTACCCGTCGATTTTGAACAAGTGCGCTCCGTGCACTGTCTCCGGGCTGCAAGCCGACGCCGTCATCGTCTGAGGGCTCTGGGATGCTAGCATTGCTATTGCGATTCGGGAATAGGGATGCGGGGAGAGAAGGCGAGGAGCGACGGCGGCGCGTCGCTGCCGATCGAGAGGGCAGGATTTGACGATTTAGGGCATATATAAGACTATAACCCGGGGCGCGAGAAGTAGGCGCTGAGATTTATATCCTGATCGAAGTTCAGCCAACTAATCCCGGGGTCTAGGCCAACTCCAACACCCCCGATCTAAATCTAAACGTAGACGCAATATCGGTTACAACAGTATAAAACCTTGTTTGGATTTTCCAACTAAAATGTGAACAAGTATATATCAGTTTTATAAAAACCCAAAAAGCGAGTTTACAAAAAAAAAAGTTTTTGTATAAACTCGTTCCGCCCGATGCCTCCTCGCGCATCACGGTTTCTGTCACGTCGTCTGCAACTCGGCGGAGATCACAGCGCTACGTTGGGGCACCGCCTCCCGGTGAGCTTGAACTCGCCGTTGTTGCGCAGGGAGTTGAGCGCTTGAGCACGACGACACGCATAGGCACCCATGAGCTTCTTGTTCCGAAAGTTTAGGGCACGAGGCAAGCGAGCTGTGGTACTGGCCCTGGACGTGAGATCGGCATCGCTCTTCGGGAGCATGTCGGGGTTGATTATTTGCTCCCACTCATGTGCATGTAGATTCTTATTTTTATTTTCTTGCATGAGTTTCCCTTTATTCGCGATGCCGGCCCTGGATGCGAGATCGGCATCGTTGTCCGACAGACCAGGTATATAGAAGAAAGCGTCCGTGGCGACATCGATGTCGAATGACCTCACCATGAAGCTCGGCATGTTGCTGCTGGCTGAAGTCAGCTGAACTCCAGGTTCTTCATTTTGGGTGATGTGGTTCCCTCTCGTCGATTAGGAGTAGGCTGGTAGTCTTATAAATTGTTGATACTATATGTTGATTTTAGCTTCGTTGGTCCTGTGTGACCTTATCTCGTTTATGTTGGTTTGCTGTCGACATGCGTGCTGAACTATGGCCTGATCTAGGATTGTAGTTTGATCTTTGTTTTTATATTTCTGCTTTAGTTGTAAGGAATGACTTCTATGCGGATTTCAATATATGAAATCGGAAGAGGGGTAAAACCCTTTCCTTTTGCTCAAAAAACTCTGACTTCGGCGTATCACAATTTCATTTCTCTGATCATGTAACCGGCCCAACGACCTTGGACTAGGCTGGGCCAGCAACAAAAAAGAAACATACTCGGCGTGCCCACCACAAAAATCCTCTTCGCTCTAGCTCCTCTTCCCGGCCCGTCGTGACCGTCGAGCCGCTGACACGGCGCTCGCGGACAGCGGCCACCGCTCGACACCGGCTCCCCGCGTCCGGCCACCGAAGGCCGAAGCTATCCCACCGTAACCATGGCCCAGGCTCCGGGTCGCGCCGCCTCCGCCGTGCGGCTCTTCGACGCGCACTGCCACCTGCAGGACGCCCGCATCGCGGCGACCGCCCCCTCCCTCATACGCGCCGCCACAGCCTCCGGCGTCGCCAGGTTCGCGGTCAACGGCACCTCCGAGGTACGCCCCGCCCCTGCCTCGTTCCGAGAAAGCGAGCGAACGCTCCTCACCGACTTCTTTTTTACTGGATGCGCGCAGAAAGACTGGCACCTGGTGAAGCAGATGGCCCAGGAGCACCCGGCCGTCGTCCCCTGCTTCGGCCTCCACCCATGGCAAGATTCCTCGGCCGCTTCTCGCGGTGCACTGTTCCATATGCTATGTGGTTTCTGAAACCGTGAATTTGGTAGGTGGGTGCCGGAGAGGTCGCCCGATTGGATGGATTCGCTCCGGCGGTTCTTCTCGGAGACCCCAGAGGCGGCTGTTGGAGAGGTGAGCTATATCCGTCAGTTTTGTTACTCTTCCTGTTCCAGGTTACTAGCCAGCTAAAAAACTGAGGTAATACTCAATTTACTGGAGTGCCACAAAGTGCAAACCAAGCCCCCCTTGCAAGCATTACCTCTCTAATATGGTCTAACTTATGATCATCTGGTTTTGCAAGTCATTGATTTCTGTCAGCAATAGGGTATAGTAGAAGGGTTGGCTGCGCTTCGCAGCGCCGTTAGTGTGATTGGGATATCACACACAAAATAAATTTGGTTTGGCTCCTGGAGGAGACAATGGAGTTTGTTTTCCGTTTTTGTGTAATTTGTTTTGGTCAGCCCTTTCTGGCAGTGTGATTCTGTGTTATGTGCTAATCAACCCACATGTATATGGGAAAATTTATTGCAATGGTGGCTGCATATACTATATTGGTGCTATAGTGTCGCATGTTCGTGTTCTTTTTTGCCACGTGATGAGAGGGGCGCGGAACTGATGTGTTTTTATAGTGGATGCTGCCGATTAATTTGAGAAATCGTTGACCTAGTCAAAATTGTGAACCAAATTCAAAATTGGACATCTCAATCGAATGAGAGAGCTCTAAAATTAGGGAGCATAGTGAATTAAAGGATTTGTCTGCCGCATATGCTTATTATAATTTTAAACCCGAGAAGGCCGTTTCTGAATTTAATGTAATAGCTCCTTCAAGAAAAATTCTTCTGCTTCCTTTTGGCATATGCGATTATGAACTTGTACAATTATATATTGTCATATCTCACTATTATGCAGATTGGTCTGGACAAGGGATCACATGGGAAAACTATTGACTTCGGAGAACAGGTTTGTTAGCACAGAGCCACAGACACCTCTGCACTTGTTGCGTATGATTTTACCAATAGATTCAGCTACATGATAATGAATATATCCATTTAGCTTTGTCACTGTGGCTTTAGTTGTACCGCTTTAAATTTTTTTACCATAATAACAGCAGCTTAACAATATTACACAGGTTGAAGTATTCCAACTACAACTTGAACTTGCTAAGGAATTGGATAAGCCTGTTTCTGTTCATTGTGTACGTGCCTTCGGTGATCTTCTCGAAATACTTAAGTAAGGCACATATATTTGCTGTTTATCGTCTTTTTAGATCCTGTATCTAGTTAAATATGACAGGTAGTAGTAGTTTGTTTTACCTAATTTGAAATTTGAATATCTTAAAAAAGTAGATTACCCATGGTATGGCAATATGGCATACACCAGCTTCTTAGTAGGTTTGGACTTAGTTTTTTTTTCTGTATACACATTGCAAAACCTTGAATATATTGCTCGTCCTAGATACAAATGTCATACTGAAGTGCAGGTTCCATGCGTCTAGTGTACTATGGATCTCCTGTAGTTTCTCATATTTTTTCTCTAAAATAAATGTTATGCTGTTTTAATTGCCTGCCTGCAGGCATACTGGGCCTTTCCCAGCAGGTGTGCTGTTGCATTCTTATCTGGGTTCTGCAGAAATGGTGCTCGGCCTTGCAAATTTAGGTTGCTACTTTTCATTGTCTGGTTTCCTTACAGGCATGAAATCCACTAAGGCAAAGAAAATGCTCAAAGCAGTAAGTAGGCTATGCCTTCTTCTTTCCCTGAGAGTAGGCATGTTAATAAATCTATTCTGCACCACCAGTGAAATGCATTTGTATATTTTCTAGATACCCTTGGACAGAATTCTGTTAGAGACAGATGCGCCAGATGCAGTGCCGAAGTTGGACAATGTTTCTCTAGTCACAGTCCCTGTGGACACTTCAGATGCAGATAAAGCAGCTACCTCTGCAAAAGAATCCTTGAACCATCCAGCTAACATCCACATCGTAAGATTAATTTTGTTACCGCATAATTTTAAACACCTCCTTGCTATCACTCCTATTTTAAACAGTTTCTTAATAACGAAAATATTCTTCTCCTGATTATAGCATACTACGATGCCTATGAAGAACTAAACCTTTCTAGTTTCGAGGAATACACACAATATTTTCGCTGAATACTCCGATTTCAGTAATGTTTCAGAAATGCATAGTTGCCTAGTAATGTATGTGCTGCTGTTTCCATTTGTCAAAAAAAAACGCCATGTTTATTTCACAAGTTCACTCACATTCTCACACAAAGTGGTGAATTTCTTTTTTCCTGTATTGAAAACACAAGCTTTAATTGATGGACTCAGAAAACGATTCTAGTAGTAACATAATTATACCACTTTTCACCATGTTCTTTTCAGGTTTTGAAGCATGTGGCGTCGCTGCTTGAAATGCCAGAAACAGAACTCGCGGAGGTGAGCTACAAGAATGCCACCAAACTGTTCTCCTACCCCGGATCCAAAGTTCACTCCGAAGCTGAAACTGCGTGATCGGGGTGGCCATCCAACATGAACCATTGAACCACCATGCTCATCGGGGTCCTGGTGCGCTCTTCTTCCGGATGCTTCCTCCAAACTACTGTATGTATGTACTCCTACTAGTAATCGGTGTAACATATACGGTAGTAGCAATCAGAAAAGAAATAAGAAGGCGGCTGTTAGCTAGATCGTGTTCAGCTGCCAAATTCCCCTCGCAAATATCAATCTAGCATCATCTTGTCCAGTTGTCCTGTCAAGTAGGGACTAGGGAGTGCAAGTTGGGAATCTCATGAGGGCATTGTGCGCGGTGACTGGACTCGAACCGAACGGAGCGACCTATCTGCTTAAACTAGGATGATATAACAAGATAACAAAAGGTTTGCTTGGGTTGGATTGGATGCTCCTATGACGAGCCTAGCTTTCATCACCAGTTCCAAACTTCCAATACATACCCAAAGCCCTATCATCGTTCATCGTTAATCCACCACCTAGTACTGTACTGTATTTCCCAAGATAACGCCCACCGTAAATATCTTTTTTGAGTGGAAAACGTCACCGTCCGGCAAGCGATGAGAAACCAGCATTCCGTGGGGGCCATGCCATAATGCACGTCCACTTCCCGATCCGACCGGCGGGGAGCGGCGTGGCGGCGTGCGATTCGCTCGCTTTGGACTTTCGGCGCCGCGTGAACGAACAAGATCGGGTCGCAAAGTTGGCACTCGATCGATCCATCGATCATCGATCTATCGCCAGCATCGGGCCTGTCACGTCAGCATCGGGAAGAACGTCCAAAGCGTTTGCGCGTGAACGAACAAGAGGCCAAGAACACTTACAGAGTAACGAAGAAACCCAAGATCCTCAACAAAGAAACAAAAAGGCTTATCTGAACATATGTGTGACAGACTGCGTGTGTACATCCGGCTGATCTGATCTGATCCCGGAGCGAGCAAGAAGCAGCAACGCAAACTAATTGGTAAAGAAAGATCGAGGTGCGTGTTGCTACAAGAGAGAGAAGCCAGCCAGCTAGCTACTCCTACTGTAGTGTGCACGGAAGAATGGCGTGCTGCAGGTGCGCGTGGCTCGCTGAAAGCTACGTACGGCACGGGTCGCTAAGCACCGGCGTGCTCGGCGGCCGCGGGAGGCGCGTCGACGGGGCGGCACGGGCCGGAGGCGAAGAGGGAGAGCCAGGCGAGCACGGGCGTGCCGAGGAGGACCAGACCGGCGGGCACCATCCAGAGCCGCGCGTGCGCCGGGTGGAACGCCAGCGCCCACCACACCAGCAGCGCCGCGCCGCCCAGCCCCACCGCCACCAGGCTCGCGGCCGTCGCGGCCACCGACGGAGACGCCTTCGCCGTGCCCGCCGCCTTCGGAGGCCCCGCAACCTCCTCCATGGAAGAGCACGCACGTACCTGGCACCGCACGGCCGTCGTCAACCGATCGAGTCCAAGTGTTGCACGCATATATAACCGCGTGGCGTGGCGTGGCTGGAGACTGCACCGGCGGTGACCCCGGGTCGCCACCCGCGTGAAGAATGATAGCTCGGCTGGATTGACCAGATTAACTGTGCGCTGCTTCCTACACTAAATATACTCCTCTTGCAGTTCACTCGTGCACTTCCGTAGACCACTACTAGAACCGTACAGTATTTAACATCCGTCAGTCCACATTGTTTCTTTCGCCAACACCGCCGCCTATCCTTCTTTCCGCCCTTCATCTTATCATCTTAAAGGCAACGGCAGAAAAGGGTGCATGCACGCACGCACGCCGATATTCGTCGTCGGGTTCATCCGTATCGCCGCTGGAACAAGGCGCGGACGTTGATGGGCGAGGCATCAGCGGCGCCGCCGTCGACGATCCTGCCGGCGACGATGAAGTTGACGGCCTCGGTGGGGTGGAACGCGTCCCAGAACACGTACTTGGAGCGGTCCTCGCACAGCGTGGAGCTCGAGTTGGCGATGCCGATGCACAGGAACGGCGGGAAGCTGCCGCCGCAGCAAGGGTCCAGCGCATCCTCGAAACCTTTACATGCGAGCAGCAACACAGATCCAAGCTTCAGTCCACTGTCCTCAACAAAATGCTAAGCTGAGAGTGGCCGCAACAATGGAGAAAAGCCTACCGTATTCACGGTGCTGCCCGATGATCTCGGACACGATGTCGTGGGTGTTGGTGTAGACGAGCACGCTCTCCGGACCCAGCTCCTGGTTCAGCCCGCCGATCATCCTCTTCAGCCTCTTGTTGTAGCCTTCGGACAACTTGTTCGCCGCCGTCGAACACTCCCCCGCAGGAATGAACTCCAGGGCGCGGACGTACGGTATGCAGCCCAGCGGCCCGACGTCGGCGATGACGAACTTCCTAGCCCCGAGATCATTTAGCCGCTTCATTTTTGGAAGCACATTGCAAGATGATCATAAGCTCAGTATATGGGAAAAAACCAAAGAAGATTACAGTACTAGGAGTACTAGCTAGGAACACTGTGAGTTAGAAGTTCATGGCACCTTGAGATGGAATGCCAGCTTGGAAACCAAGGCATCCTGAAAAACTGCGGGTTCAGGCTTCTGCCGACCGAAGAACGGCACTGAGGGTGACATGTACTCCAGGAGGTCATTGGATCCAGCAGCCACCGTGAAGAGCGCCTTCCCGAAGAAATCCGCCGCGGCTTCCTCCCCCATGGCCTCCATCATCTGCGCTCTCGTCTTCTCAAAGTAGCTGATTTGCTCGCCCAGTGGCACTCTCCCAATCTGCCAAGCCAGTCACATTTTCACACAATTGCTATTCAGACAGACACAAAGCACTATACCATTTGAAAAAATTCACACATACGTAAAATGAGCCGGTCTCATCGAAAATGCCAGAAGAGCCAGAAGCATAGTTGGCTCCACTGTCGGTCACTTGAGCGCTCGAGTTTGGGGCCAAGTAGGGAGGAGCAAAGCTCTCCTGCCCCAAGGCTTCACCTGAGAGCACCAACAAATCAATGTTCGTCATGGACAGCACAAACAAATCTTCTCATGCAAACTCATACTCCTACTTGCTAGTAGTATTACCGATGACATCCGCAATGGTCCTGCCATTGGTGAACCTCCCGGTGGGCTTGCCGCCGGAGAAGGAGAAGTCGACGCCGTATGGCGGGGCGTTGGCCTTGGAGAGGGTGACAAGGTAGTCATTGTTCCCCGCGTCGACGAGGGAGTCGCCGAAGATGAAGAAGGCGTGAGGGGACGCCGGAGATGGACGAAGGAGGAGCAGGATCATTGCCGTGAAGAAGAGGGGAGAGCAGCAGTGGGGAGGAGGAATCACGGCCATGCTGCAAGCAAGCCTGCAACCGTGGGGAGTCTCAGCTGGGACTGCACAGTGCACACACATATATCTCATCCTCGTACGCTGGGACTGCACCGGCATGCACATTGTGCCTGCTGCTGCACCCGTACCCATTTGACATGGTCGTTCATCTGACTGCTTCAAAAGATGATTTGAGATGTCCCAACTGGGGTGACATCTTGGATCTGGGCGCAGCACAGGCGATCTGTTAGACATGCTGACCATTCAGTGGCAACACAGAATGCATCCAATGCATCTGTCCTAAAACTAAAAGAGAAATGGATATGTTTCCACAGCTCTACCGACAATGGAAATGAGTTTATAAAACCATTTACTCGCAATACAGAATGCATCTGTCCTTTGAAGAGAATGCATCTGTCCTAATATATAAATATACGTTTCCACAGCTGTACTGACAACAGATAATGGCAGCAAATGCATCTATCAACCATTTACTGGCAACACAGAATGCACCCCCTCTGAAAAGATGGCATATATAATGCCATTCCATTCGCCGATAATGTTACACAATAACATATCGTAAAATTCGTATAAGAATAATGCAGAGATAACCAGATTTTGGGCAGGTACACGGTAAAGTTGAAATTCACTACTATTCATTCACTTATATAGGAACCACATGCAATCTTTCACAAGTTGTCGTCAGTTAATAACGATTATAATGTACACTGAAATCTGCAGTACCTACAGACTAATTGGCTACCCGTTTCTACTCACGCAAACTAGAGGAACGGCCAATCAACTAAACAAAAAAGGCGAAAAATAAACTCCATTACCAATTACATACAATCTCGGCATCTCACTATCATACTATATCATACCCAAGCTTGTCTTGCTTCTCTGGGAGCATCAAAGGCAGCCACGTCTGGAGGCTTCCTCATGGACCTACTCAACTGAAACACGGTGTGCCTGCACAGCCTCTCCACGCCTTTCCTGAAACTAAACCTGTCGAACAAGCCTTCGGAATTTCTGCTACCAAACTCTTTTCTGGAACTGTTGACTCGGCTATTCGGATCATTGTGGAGTGGAGGAACTCCATCATAGCACCTATTGTGGTCCATATCACACTTCTTCTCTTGTTCTTCGAAACTATTTTTTGACTTATCATGGAGGACTTGTTGAGCCTCACATAGGAGCTGTTCAGAAATAGCCTTATCAATCATCGGGTGATCAACGCTCTCCTGACTTGAACAAGTTAACGGTTTCTTCAAATGCTCCGGCATCCGAGGTTCTTCTTGGTCATTTGGGGAATCGGAGCATGACTGCAGTTTCATGGATGCTGCAGCTGCCTCCTCTCTTTCCCTTACAATCTTTACGATTAAAGTCCTGAGCAAATTCATCACCTGAACTGCATGCATCAGGGCGGTTAATGGGTCGGCCATCTGCAAGAGATATACCATGGGAATATGGGATTAGTGTATGCACGTGGATGTGTTTGTTCACACAGGGTTTGCTCTGCAGGTAAGAATAACAAATAGTATTTCCAATAACCTGAGTCATGTTTGGCGCAAAAACCATAGCGATATTTCGAGCATTCATCTTGTTGTAGTTCTCAAGCTCCACAACATCGGCCATTAGGTTAATGGCCCAATTAAGTAATGCTGCTTCAACTGGGGGTAGCATAGAAGCAAGGAGAGCACACTCCTCTTCTGTGTTGCAGTGCATTACTTGTTCTGGAGTCAGCGAGTCCAATACTCCTGTTGGAAGTTCCCGGAACCATGCCTACACAAGAGCACCACAGGTCAAAAAACGATGTACAGTACAAGAAAAATGGTTAAATAATGTGTATGGTAAATTAACCATTGCCCACAAATTTATCTTAAATTTCAGTTTCATGCTATTGCTCAAACTTAATGTGTATGATTCCTTCCTCACTTTTGAGTTTTCAGGCAATAAACACGTTGATTCACAGAGAAATCACGCAATAGAATATCTGTCTGTTAGACTTAGGTAACTCTTGAAACTGGAAGTAAAAGAGTTAGTGTTACCGAGGAAGTTCTCAGTACCTTTATCAACCCAGCCAGGCAGTGTAAGTCAACTTCATCTGGAACCACACCACTGTTTAATTGGTTCCTGACACAGATTTCTTGACTATTGTCTGCGTTAATTCTGAAGATCCCTTCAATCTAAGAACACAATAGATGTAAATAAACATTGTGAGGGCTTGAAGCTGGCATTTCTCTTGTTGATTTATTTTATAGCTGTGGCCATACCTTCAGTCCTTCTCGTAGATACAACTCCCTCTGCATCCTCAAGAGTATTGTGGGCACACTGTTTCCTCTTTGATCATATGAACATTGCAAAGAGGTTGGTGAAACGCCAAATACACTTGCACTGCACGCAGAAATATAACTAGGACAGGTTAGCAACTAGCACTAACAATAATTTGGAGCGTCGTTTTTAAGGTCTTATGATATTTAGTTGACGCTTCAGGTCTTGCTGAGGCGAAAGTAGCAGAAAACAAATAATCTGATGCAACTTTAAAAAAAGGGCAGTAGGAAACTTTGCCAGTATGACATGTTTATCTTTGTTAGCTCATCTAACTGGATTATAAATAAATATGGAAATCCTGTCCTGATTTGATGTTAGCAACCTAAAAAGATGATGTGAATGGCATTTACAAATGCAAAAGGTAAAAATAAACAAAAATCCCATCCTATGTCAGATGCAAGTACAGCTCATGAGATCAACCTAATCCAAAACATAAGATAGATGAGAAGATTCCCATGAGCAGCCCATGCCGGGCAGGTCAGCCACCTAAAAAGTCCCAACCTCAAGGTCAAGCACATAACAAGTGTGGCTACGAAATCCAATAAAGAGTTCAACTGTTAGCCATGCAACAGAATCCACAATCAACTTATTTCGCTGATACGCCGGCCTGTGTGTCCTCAGAATCGTGTGCCCACATATCTTCAGAGTCATGGCAACTATGCCAGGAGCAGAGCAGCCCTCACCCAAAAAATCAATAAACTTCAATTCCACTCCTTGGCATCTTACAGATTATAATATACCATGATTAACAGAACTTGTGATTCAAAATTCACCACTTGTCCTATTTTGAGATCCACTTGATGAACTGATTACTTAAACATTTTTCAACGAATTTTCCACTGTTCGTGCCCTGTACCATCTCTGAGTGCATAAGCACAACAAGAGAATAGCAAAACACAGCTCATTAAATCTGCATCAATGTTGCTCAGGAGCCTTCCTGGAAACAATAGTCGTAGGCTCGTAGCTAGAGTTTCAGGTGTTACTACTAAATTGCTTACGTATTAACAGTATGCACAAAGCATACTTGTTCCGCTTAAATGGGGTACTCTATTCAAGCGGAACAAGTATACTTTGTGCAAAACGTGTGGAAGTCTCTCAATGAAAATTCCTGACCACCAAAAATGATATACGAATTATCCTTGTTGTGTCCAAGCCTCAATCAAAATGAAAATTCCTGATCACCAGAAAAACTGTTTGTTGTGCTGACAAGTGACAGGTACGGCTAAGAAATAGACGGTCCAGAAACTAGCAAAAGCATTGGAGGCAGCTTGTATCGATCACAAATTCGCGAGTAAAAATGAAAACGACGCAGCGCAATTAATACCGCAGCAAAGAAGCCAACCAGGCGCGGAGTGGCAGAGAGCTGCTGACCTTGTTTCGATCAGAAATTCACTAGTCAAATGAACAGCACGCAGCAGAATTAATACGTCCACAGATATGCCAACCGGGCGCGGAGTGGGCGGAGAGCTGACCTGACGCTGGGCGTGGGCTGGGGCACGTCGGGCTGGAGGTCGGCGGGGAGGCCGAGGAAGCCGCCGAAGCGGTCGAAGGTGACGTGCGCGACGTGGCGCACGTCCATGGGCCGCCCAATCTCCATCCCCTCCTCCTCGTCCCCGCCGTCGCTGTCGCTGTCCTCGTCGTCGTCCCGCACCGCGCCGGCGCTGCACATGACCAGGGACCTCCGCAGCGCGCCGACCACGGCGCCCACCAGCCCGCCTCCCCTCCCGGCCTGCATCATCGCCGACGACGGCGGCGAGGCCGTCCCGTCGCTCTCCACCTCCATCTCCTCCCCCTCGTCGTCGTACTCGTCCTCTTCGAATTCTTCTTCTTCCTCTTCGTCTTCCTCCTCGTCGTAGGTGCGCGACGGCGAGATCCCGAGCCCGAACCGCATCTGGAAGGGCGCCATGGCGGCGGCGGTGGTGGGCTGGTGGCTGCTGCGTGCTGCGCGTTCGTCCGTAGCGGGAAAGGGGAAGGCGTCGTGGGGAGCGCGACGCGGGCGGCCGCGGTGGTCTTCTACTCTTCTGCCGCCGGGTCGCGTTCGCGGCCCGGGTTTTATAGTGGCGCACGGGTTTTAACTTTTTAACCCCCTCCCCCGTCCCCTCGGCGGCTCTGCTGTAGTCCGTCAAATTAGGAGTACATACCAATTACCTTTTTTAGGAGACAGTAAGTACTAATTACCATAGTAGTGTCAAAAAAGGGGTGGTACTAATTACCATTACCGCCACCTCGCTCGTCTCGTCTCGTCTCGTGATTACGCCCACGTTGGGCTGCTGTCGCTTTCGCTCGATGGTTTTGCTTTGGATCGTGGCAGTGGCACGCGACGGATTATCTTTGAGATTTGAAGCGGACGGAGGTGGGAAGTGGTTGGATTATGGTGGAGGAGCATTAGTTTAGGTTAGTTAAATGGCAGTGCTGGTTGGTTAGTGGAGCAGCGGGCCGGTTCGATCGCCACGGCAGCCAGCCAGCCAGCAGCAGCACTCTGTTGTGCTTTCGCAAAAAAAATGAAAAAAAAACAGCACTGTGTGCGTGCTTGAGGTCTTTACAGCCTGGGGTGGCGACCGACTTACCACGTGCCCCGCGTCGTGCTCCGTCGTCGACCCGGTCACCACCCGTGCGGGGCAGGCAGGGGTGGCGTGGCAGGGCACCCGCACTGTGCCGGTTCGGTTTGGTTTGGTGGCGGTACGGGCGCGGTTGCAGCTTTCGTTCGGTTGCATGTGGTGCCCGTTTGCGTGATCGGGATCGGCTGCGTTCTGGTCGACCCGTTCTTCGTACGGACCGCGGGATCACTGAGTGAAGTCTGTTTTGTTGGGGTTTGTCAGTAGCTAACCTCCATGGAAGTCAAAAAAAAAAGTTCATGTCAACGGACCCCAAACTCTTGTTTGTTTTGAACCTCAAGATTATAGAGGGCGACGTAAACGAACCCGCACTTCTAAATTCTTGAAAATGATACTTTATATTCACCGATTTCGGTACATTGTAAACCTAAACCGACATTATACTATTGAATTGACTAGGCAATATATCAAAAGTCTAAAGTGATGAAGAAAGACTAGGCAATATATTTATATGTCAACATATACATGTTGGGAAGGGCAATCTCGATCGGGATCGCTCACTTTCTTTCACTGATCATATGGGTCATACCATTCTTCTTCGTCAACATTTTTCTCCTCTCCGACTCTCTTTCTCTCTCTCTTTCTCCTAGCTAGCTTCCATCTCTTACGTAGTTTTTCTCGTGTCGGACGAGGGTTATGCTTCCTTGAAACGATGCTCGATCTCGATCCTCTGCATCGAGCCATTGATCTCATTGACATTGTTGTCCCAGAGGAGATCGTTCGTCGCCGCCTTGTGAAGTGCGTCCTTTATATATATGTCCTCACCAACATCACTTGATATGCGCTCTTCATGACAACGATGATGTCGATCCCGTGGTAAACACGGTACCTTGAACCCGCTAGAACTCGGGCCCGACGTGGGGTTGAGCAGAGGTGGACCTCGACCCCCACCCCGACGGTCCTAGCCAGGGAGCCCATCGCCCATTTTCTCCAGGGTGTTGTTGACGAGGTGACTCCATAAGCCTTCACCCACAAACAGTTATTCGCTGGCTCGGAGGCCCGATAGGATGGAACCAGCAGTGTCGTGACACGCGGATGGACCGGGCCCGAGAAGGGAATACCTACCTTACCCGGGTCTCGGGTGTGGTCTGTGTCGGGGGTGCACGATCTGATCGCTCGTCACTGTGGCTCGCGTGGCCTGTATTGATGGGACGCGCGCGCTAGCTTTGACTAGCTGCGCAGGAGGTCTGCCACATACCCGGGCGTCAATTAAAATGGACGGCGGAAGTGAGAACAATGAGGTCGCCAACAGTGTGCGGTAAGGCGTCACATTGGGCGACGTCGTCTACAGTATCGTCCCGCACCACCTACCCGGCGTGCTGCGAGCGAAGCGACCCCGACAAATCCCATATAGGGATTTGAGGTCAGGCATGACGTTGTGCCCTCAAAGGAGCGCTCGACACGTGGGCTGGGATGCGACAAGGCATACAACCACTTCCCCTCTATGTGGCAACCCTTCACGTCGTGTGAAGAGGACCAGAGCCTCTATATAAGCATGAGTGTCGCTACCTTAAGGGGGTGTACAACCCCGTTGTAAACCAAACACGCATATCCTTGTATTGTAATCTTTCAAGCAGTGCAAAGACATTGGTATGAGTAGGGTGTTACACCATCCGGTTGGCCTGAACATGGGTAACTTCGTCGACTCGTATGTGTGTATTGTCGTGTGTGATTCGAGGTTGCCTGAAGAAGAGGACACGTGTTCGTCCCCTGTGGTCTTACTGGTTTTACGGATTTTCCGGGTGCATTCAAGTTTACATGCCTCCTACAATCGCGTCAATCGCCTGTTGCAAGGACTGAAGCAGCAGGTCAAAACACGAGTCCACAATTGTATGATGTGTCAATTGTCAACAAGCAAAGACAAAGCGCATCTCACCAGCAGGGCTTCTAGAGTCATTGCCCATTCCTTAGAAACCATGGTTAGTTGTAACGCCTCGACCAAACCAATCAGTTGATCACCGATTCTATGGACGATGCGCCTGGGATCCAGATAGTCCTTACATATCAACACTAATTTTTTCTGCACACTTTGTTCTCACTCGTGCGTTCCTGGGACTAGCTTCCCAATCAGTCACTTATCCCAAGACTACTTCAAGCCTAGCATGCTTAACCCGGTAGTTCTTTTTCGATGAACTCTCGAAAAAGAAGGTGTACCTTGTTGATATGAACATTTTATCATTCCTATTGAACCCGGATTGTTACATACGCCATCCCTCAAAGGAACCGACGTCCCTGTTGGTTCAGCATGAACATTCCCCTTTGGCACACGTCCGTGCGCGCCAGTGTTGGCATCGACATGTACCCCATGTAACCCTCACTGGCCCGCACACGCACCGTGTAACTGTCATGATCGACTATGATACCAACTGTAACGCCTCGACCAAACCCACCGGTTAACCTCCGATTCATCTCAGCAGAAACCCTTCTCCGAACAAGGGATAAAACTTCTTAGTTCGAGTGCGACACTTCTGAGGTGAAAAGATTAGAGAAATAATTATTAATATGATCCTTCAAGTCCATACCTTGTCGCCAGATACCCATATCATCGAGAAGTTTTTAATATTATTTCTCTACTTTCTGTCTATAGCCGCATTATGAAAAAAATGAATTATTGCGGCCCTCATGCATAAGCCAATTTGATCGACTCCTTTGTAACCAGTAGATTTCTTCGTGATCCAATAAATTCCCAATAAGCACAAGAATATCCTTTTGTTTAGTACGGGGAACTTCATTCATAAAGCCACGCCGCAATTTCTCCAAAAGATATTTAATTTGTTAATTCTTTTTTTTCTAGCCTTTCGAAGTATCCCGATCCCATGAATGTAAATTGGCATGCACTGCACTTGTACGCACCGCAAAAGATGAACCAACACTGGAAAACTTTACCTTTTCTTTCATCGCACAGTCTCTTCATTAAGTCATCTAGCTTCAAATTTGGCGAGGAAAAGGGAAAGCACAATACGCGGCTTTGTGTGTGCGTCTCCGTTAAAAAATCTACCCTCAATAATAACTAATGAGGCGAATCAACATGTTGTTGAATATTATTTTTTTAAACAAAAACATAAGCTTTATTCAATAACATAGTTGGTTATAAGAATTGTGGTATCTCCAGCCCACCAGAGTTCAAGTCTCGAACTTAACATTGTTGCTCACATATTTTGGACATGTTTTCAAGGCTTTTGGCGATGTGCTTTTCAGTTGGAGAAAACGTTTTCGTCGAGTACGAGACGTCTGCGATGACTTCATCAATCTCAAGATTATGTATCGATTCAGTATTTTGAAGATGTTCATAAGAATAGGATGTGCGAGCGTGCGTTGATAGGAATGAGTGTGAGCGTCTACGTTATACTGTTGTTGTTTTTTAATGACTAATGAGCCAATCACGACGTGACAAACCAAGCAAGTAGACTCGTCAGATCAACCAGACGTTCATTCACATAGGCGGCTTTCTGCGTGCGCCTCCGTTAAAAGACCTACCCTCCTCCTCAGTAATGAGCAATGACGACGTGACAAGCCAAGCAAAGTACGAGCTCGTCAGACCAACCAGACGTTCATTGCCGGTGGCAGCACGTGGATTCCTCGTGCACGTACAACCATTGTTATTTGGCAGGAAGAAGAAGAGGCTCGTGTACATACTCATACTTTCCCCTCGAACAGGCGTTAATTAATCAACCTCAACCCCCACCTAACCTACGTCTCCAGCTCCAGCTCATGGCCGCTCCGCAAAGCAAGAGCGACGGACGGACGCGGACCCAACCCAACGAAGACGAAGACGAAGAATCCAGCCGCGTCGCGCCAGCCAGTCTCCGACGAAGGGAAGAGATACTCCGCTACAGTTTGGGCAGACAATGTGGTTGATCACCATCGTTTCGTGTTTGTTGCTTTGCGCGGAAGGCCACCTTGTCGTCGTGCAGGACCACGTACGTGCTTGCTCTTGCGCTTCCTCCTCAAGCTCAAGAGCATGTTTTATGTGGGCAGCTCGATTAGCATGTTTGTGTGCATGCCGTGCTACTTGCTTGGCAGGTCGTGACTGCCGCTTGATCGTTTTCGAATTTCCGTCCCGTACATATATATCCACAGATCCGAGTATAGGACGATAGGGATATACTATCACATATGCACCCCGGAAATTTTTGGAATTTGGGTGCAGCTGCTTTTTTTTAGGGGTTTACAAGAACGCTACTGCTCTAATCTGGTAGAAAGGGGGATACAAGATGGGTCATGAGGATTGATAAGCCACACATGATGATCCCTAGCCAGATTACAAGCATATTTGGGCGCAGCTGCTGGACCTCTTGGTTTCATCTAATTATTAAAATTGGAAAGGACCTCTTTTGCTCAAAAAATAACAATAATAATCAGAACACTCTTTGTAAAAAAAAAACATAAATCAAATTTTAAGCCTAGCTTTTGGTCATTATTTGACTAATAAATATAAATTAGTGTTGGAGATGCTCTAAGGCATATTTTCAACATAAAGACACTCCACTCATGTGGAGGGGTGTTGCTGGTGTGGCAGCCACGACAAAATTCAGAAGCAATGTAGGATTCGCAAAATTCCTCTTCGTCGACAGGATTCCGATGCCGGCGAGGGTCGCCAGAAGTGTGGGGCGGTGGGGTTTCTCATTTTTTCGATCACTGGGACAACGAACAACCGACGTTGTGACTTTCAGCGGCGGTGACATGGTTGAACGGGACCTGAGCGTCTCCCTACTTATCCTCAAACTTGCTCTCGTTGAATTATAAGTAGGCGATACAGGTGCATTTTAAGAGGTATTTCATTATAATTTTAAAGTAAATACATTTTAATGGATCTGTTGAATAGCCCTGAATTTCTCAAATCAGAATTTATTTGTAGAAAATATATGGTTTAGAAGATACTCCCTCCGTTTTAAATTAAATGACCTTTATTTGTATACATGTCTAGATACACATGTAAACGAATAAAATTCATCTAATTTAAGACGAAAGGAGTACATCCTAAAGACGCCATAAATAAAATAGCTAAGAGTAGACAAACTAAGACGCACGCATGCTCCTGTTATTCTATCATGTGGTGCATGCTATTATCAACTTTTGCGATGACAAGCACTATAAAATTAAGCCGAGCCTCTTTTCGTTCTGAAAGTAGGTGAGTAAACAAGGACATGGAGATTGTAGATGCGATCAAGAATCGTTGCATTTCCAATTTTAACCGAAACATAGACGTTCCAACTTATATTACCGTCACAGGGTCACATGCATGCATCCATATTGGTGCATGCCGTCGCATCGCATAGGTGGCTTGTCGTGTCACTTGCTCGATCTTTTCTGTTATTTGCCGGTCAGAGCTACCCCCATCGATCGATCGACAAGACAAAGTCTACGTGCAGATGCCTCCAAATTACTCCTTCGTTAAAGGAGAGCTATAGCTACTGGTATTTTTACGTGGGTTCTAAGCATCGCATGGACACCGGCCGGTCTATCCATCGATCGATCACTCTCTCGGATTCCATATGCTAGCTCTAGCTAGCTTTTCTGCAAACCTCACCTCACCTCACCTGCACGTCGTCCGTTAGGGCATCGCTTTTGGACGAGAAGAAAGGATCATATCGAGGTGATACCTCAAAGTCACTACGTGTTTGCTTGTTGCCTTTTGCACCTGCTTACCTGATTTGTCTCATCCATCCTTATATATGATTTTGCTTAACTATATTCGATTGCATTATGATGCATCGGGTTTGGTTTGACTAGGAGTATGTATGTTTCCTCACCGGTTGCTACAGACCTACAGTCAAATTACCATAAGACTAGATAAACTCAGGAGAGGCGAGAGTGATGATAGTGGTCAACATTTAAAGTTATACAGTATGAACCATTGAATCTTCTTTGAAAAACTTAATTTGCTCCCATGTCATCAGTCACACTCATGTATACACCTATATAGATCACTTGCTCCGGCCGGTTAGAAATGGCGCTAGCCGACACTGAATTGAACCTACATCAGGAATCAACAAAAAATCATCCAAAAGCTTAGCATGACATGGACTTGGGCACACACGAGCAATTAACAAACTCGTACTCCAAACCGTAATGTCTCAAGAAGAAACGATCGTGCATCCTAATCATCGATCAGAGGCCGCAATTATTCAGTAGTGCTCCTTGGATGAGGACACACGAGGCAAAACAAATACCGCTTTAGGCGATGCGCATACGCCTAACCACCATTATCATTTCTAAAACCAAATAAGTGCACACGAGACATCGAGATAAAAGGGGGAAAAGACGCAACCACCGGCTACTTACGTGCTACCTGAAGACGACGCGCACCTAAAAAAAGACGCCGAGACGATGCAAAAAAATGAGAAAAGATATAGCATCTTGCTCATGTTGCTTAGCCTCCAAACGACACGGCGCTTTCGGATTTGACAAGTTGATGGGCGTGAGTGAGCCTCGGTCCTGTCGATTCCATGGGTGGCCTGGCCACTCCCAACAGCAGCAGCGCAACAAGAAGAGCTCCTCGACGGTGCAAACAATGGAGCGGCGACGGATACGTCACAGGGATATCTTTGGATTACTGATGATGGTGCTTATGCATGCATTCCCATTTCCGTTTCCCGTGGGGATAACACTGGCAAATATTCCCTCTGTAAACTAATATAAGAATAACTGAAATTTTATATTAGTTTACAGAGGGAGTATGTAACTATATATATATGCATGTATGATAAGGTTTTTGACTTTGTCATGGTGGAGTAGGATATTGTTGTTCGATCTTGATGGTTAGGTTAGGTCAGGCCAGGCCAGGGCTGGTAACTTGGCAACCAAAAAAGCCCTGCCTTTTGACTGTTACTCCAGTCCAGTGGTTGGTTGAGTGCCGCCGATCTGCTGCTTTTCTTGGTCATGGTCGGAGAACCAGTTTTGGTAGACGGCACTTGGCAGATCACACATGTGTAAGTTTGGCTATTCGCCACAGGCCTTAAACACGGGTAAAAGCACTGGACCGGCCGGTGCAAACGCACACTGTAAAGCTGGAGCAGATCAAAACCGTCGTCAGTCAGGTCAGATCAGCAGGTTTTCGATGCGTGCCGATCAAGAGAGTTAATTGCAAAAAAACCACGACAATTCGAACGCGTATTGCAGAAAATATTTTTTTTCAGATTCTTTGCGAATTACACTAATTTTTTTGCTAATTTTTTGCAAATACCATAGATCGGGTGGTTAGTTCATTTTAACCCCGTTTCTGACATGTTGGACCCACTTGTAAGGATGTTGTTTTGCAAAAGGACCCCTCTAAAAAAAATAAAAAAGCAATCAAGTCATCCTTTTCTCTCACTGTGTGTGGCAGTCGCCGGCGGCCGTTGGTGCCCTCACGGCGAGGTGCGGGCGGGGAGGGGAGGCCAGGGCTGCCGGGGGGAGCTCGGGAGCTCGGGGCGGGGCCGATGACGACGCCGGCGGCCCTGCTGGTGAAGGTGGCCTCGAGCGCGCCGGCCACGGGCGGGGGCGGAGGCTGCCCCGACCACGGGCAACCAGGCCTCTGGCGCCTCCACGGGCAGCCTCTGGCCCGGCGGCCCCGGCCACGGGCGGCCTCCGGCACGGCGACCCTTGGGCGCACCGGCCACGGGCGGCCTCCGGCACAGCGACCCTTGGGCGCACCGGCCACGGGCGGAGGCGGCCCCAACCACGGGCGCCACGAGCGGAGGCGTCCCTGGGCGCGCCGGCCTCGAGCACATTAGGGAGGCGGCGGCACCCAGTGAGCGCGCGGCGGCGGCCACCCAGAGCACGCGGCGCGGTGGCCGGCCCGTCGCCGGCGAGCGCGCGGGGGTGGGGCAGGGCGGCGCAGTGGCCGCCGGCGAGGCGGCGGGGCGACGCGGGCAAGGAGAGAGAGGAAGAAGGGATCCGATTGCTTTTTTCTAATTTTTTAGGAACCTTTCTGCAAAATATTTTTCTTACATGTGGGTTCCACCTGTCAGAAACGGGGTTAAAATGAACTAACCAACCGATCTGTGGTATTTGCAAAAAAATAGCAAAAAAATAGTGTAATTCGCAAAGAATCTAAAAAAATGTGTTTTCTGCAATACGCGCCCGAATTGTCGTGGTTTTTTGCAATTAACTCCGATCAAGACCATACTCTCGAGTCTGGGCTAGACCTGCATCGCCGCATAAACAAACAGAATATGGGTAACATTTACGGAGGAAGCTTCGGGGGAGTTGAGACTTCCGGTGGACGATCGAGAGAAGGAATGGAAGGTTGGTAGGTCGGGGATTGATGACGAGACAGACGCAGCAAAAGTTTCATCGGTTGTTGTTATGGATAGATCGATCGATAGAACCTTGCGGACTCGGCAACTGTTACACACAAATCCTATAGTAAAGTGGTCATTATGGCTACGATCATCTACTCATGTAATTAAGCATTTGTGTAAAGCATTCCGAGTTCCTTCTCTCAGAAGCAGGGTGCGATCTCAGCTAAGCTTCGCCGTAAGCCTGGACCATGCATCGGCCAAGTTACGCCGGAGTACCGGGTCTAGAAAAAGAGCAGACGAGTAGGAGTACAAAAATGGCAGGACCAAGGCAGCGTGATGATGGACGCTATGCTATGCTGAACAAGGACCCTGGATCTCGGCGGAGCATCATGAGCCAGCCGGGGCTTTCAATGCCAAGAACCACCAAGCAAGGTGAAGTGTAACCCTAAAACGGATAAACATGGTGAGGTAGCTCCAGAAATGGGGGCGTCAGCGCTACCGCTCTTGTTTCCGTCAGTAAAGGCTCGGAAACTTGAGAAACCTGTACGTATCATAATTTTTTGTATGCCATGAACTTCCGGATCATCATCGCAGGCCAAGATATCTTACTACTTCGGTGGATCCATCAATCCAATTATGCTGATGTCCAAGCGTCTTTGAATTGTCAATAATAACGTATATAGATACTGTTGTTGGCCCTGCACACTGCACTCTGTTGAGTAATCAGCACGCTGCCAGGGGTTTTTATGGTAACCACACTCTCGGTGGCTTAATAGCAGGGCCCAACATTGATTGCCCAAGCTGATCTAGAGAATCCGGCCTGCCACTCAGGCCCATAGTTTATGTCCTATCATCCCTTTGATTTCCCACTGGTCACAATTTTGAATCAAGAATCCGAAAGCAACAGATAGTATACTGGAACAGAAATGAAAAATTACATAAATGCGCTGCGAGAGGAAATATCAGCAAATTGCTGAGAAACCGTCGTGCTTGATAAATAGATTTCGGTCGAGCTAAGCATTTATACAACTTCGTTTTCTATCAACCGGGCGCTGCTGATTCAGATGAATGCGAAGTGGAGATACAGAGTTGACTACAGCTACCACGGTAACCAGACGACTTCCAAGCAAGATAAGAGTAGCAGCAAGTTTGATTCCAAAAGTTGTCACACTAGTAATAAATACTAGCAACAGCTAACGCTTCAAGGAGTAGCTCTTTCCACTGAACGCGTTGAACTTCGGCTCTTCCTTCTTTGCAGGTTCACTCCCTTTGGCAGGCTCCTGTTAGCAGCAATCAAATAAACAGAAATCAGCAACTAAGATTATGTTAAATATCGTGTCTAAATTTAGTGTTTGGACTCAAATGATTCTTAAAAGGTTTTGGCGTCCGGAATTTTCCTCGAATACACTACTTGAAAGGTTTAACTTGACAAAGTAAATGCTCAGTAGAGAAAACGAGCATACGAACAATTGAAAAACAGCAGAAATTACCTTTTGTGCTTCTGCTTCCTTCTTGTTACTTGCACTTGAACCAAAAACAAGCTTTCCCGTTTTCTGGCGCGTGGATGTGCTAGCTCCTGAAGGAGCAGCGGTTTGCTGACTTGCTCTTTTGTTTGAGTCTAAAGGTGCAGAACGTGCAGCAGCTGAAGAAGCTTCAGGTGCTTGTTGTTTTGGGCCCTTGCCATCCAGCCGTTTTCCTGAACCAGTGAATGGTTTGAACTTTGGTTCATCTTCAACAGCCTCTTGGTCTGAGGATTGCCAAAACAACAATATAGTTTCAGAAATATCACAACTATTTTCAGCAGACAAAAAGTGGCATAAGATGTCCAACAATACTAAGAACAGATTAAACATAAAATACAGCAAGTTGGTCAGAGTGACTGATGCCTTTAATTATGTAAAATAGTACTCCCTTTGTTCATTAATATAAAACGTATTGGCAGTTCAAATACACCAGTAAACAGAGGTGCAGCTATAAAATCTATGGAAGAATAAGGTAAAACACAATTGCATTCATCAATTATGTTATGATTTTGACAAAAGTAAAATACACACCTTCAGCAGGAGCCTTGCCAGCAGGAACTATGGGCCGCTGTGGTTTTTCAGGTTCTTTATAATCAAGAGGAGGTGCAAAGTCCACTTCACAGTCTGTCTCAATAATGCTAACTGCAGAAGCAGGCTTCGCTTCAACAATATCAATATAATACTGTTTGTTGTTGTAAGCTACCATGATGCTGTCGCCCGTGGTTAAGCAAGAGAAGTTTCTTAGGGTTTTCTCCAAGCTGCAAAGTTACATAAGAATATTAATGACAATGACAAAATGAATGAAGGGACTTTAATACACAATTTTATTGGTTATTAACATGGTGAATGCCAAAAAAGAATGAATGCATTTTAGTGCAAAGTCTACTGACATGGCTTTGGGATTCGAGATGTCCAGGAAATCAGTCGTGTGAGGTTGCAGCTTCACATATGTACCCTTGGGAAGAGTAGCATTCTTGACACGCACAGTGTCACCCTCTTGAAGAAGCATGTTTTGCATCATCTATACATACAAGTGAAGAATTATATAACAGCTCAGTCATAATAAATTTCATCTTTAGAGAACAGCAAAGCAAGTTCACTCATAGCACATACCCAGTAAGGCATGATGATGATGCCTTCTTCTGCTACAAACTCCAATACACCACAGTGTGAAATCCTGTCGGCAGCACCGTTGTGCAGCTCAAATAGCATAGGATACTCAATGTGCAGGGAAGCTATTAAGTCAAAACAAAAGAGTTAAGAATGCACATAAAATTCTCTAGGAGTGATCAAAGTCAACAACAGGAAGCTATGATGTTCAGCCTAAGGTCCAAGGGAGGAGGATTTGAGCTTTACCCAGACGATCAAGGGCAGATGGCGGCATGATTACTGTATTGGCAAAGATAGAAATATATCAGAGTTAAGTCATATGAAAACTGTACAATAAGAGGAGAGAAGATGTTCCAAGACTTACCTTTGTCACCACCTTCCAGGTGTGGCTGGAAAATATAAAAATTCATAAAGATGGTTAAATACAATTCAGATTCTTACACTGCTAGGTACTAGCACATGAAATTGATACCACAAACAGAATACCTTGTCAAAAAAGGATGCTGGATAGCAGCGGTATGTTTGCTCAAAATTGCTCCCATGGTAACCATAGCCCGCGTAAAACTGCATAAAAATGAAATTGGGTTAGCTAAGTATATGCAAACTAGACCAAATATGACAGAAACAGACTACTGAGTTTGTCAGTGGCATTTGTTCAAAAAGGCTGTTAGAAGCTACTACCTCCGTCCTGGTTTATTAGTCCCCCTCGTATTTAGGGTCATATTTTGACCATGATTTTAACTAATAAAACATAAGTTATATGTAGCAAACATAACATCATCAGAAACTATGTTCAAATACGAATCCAACGATATAAAAAATTTGTGACATGCATTAACATTTTGTAAGTTAAATCTGTGCTCAAAATTTGGCACAAAATACGATGGTGACCAATAAACCAGGACGGGGGTAGTAAGAATGAAAAGGACCACAATACAATAATTAAGAACACCACAACTATCACAGGAACAGAGTTAAACACGTTTAACCTACAGATATGGGCATTTGAGTGAAGGTCTGAAGTATTTTGCAAAGTATTAAATTAAAATGACCAATCGTACATACACGAACGAAAGATCCAGCGATTAATAAGTTCACTTCACTAAGTGTATTACTATTGATTCACTCAAGGGGTAAACAAGGAACCACAAGAAAATATTGTGTACTAAAATTAAATGAATATGTTTTTGTTGTTGTTGAGATGATCGATTCTAGTTGAGCCCAAAGTTATGTACGGATCAGTTATTATTAGTATGGTCCGACTAGCAATGAATTAAAATAACTGATTTTCAAAAGAATCCTTGAAAGAGTGGTTATAAGTAGATTCATATATCAAATGCCACAATTGAACCCTAACTTGGAATTTGTAATCAGAAATAGGAACATGCCACAAATATGAGCTATAGCCATGTATACACAGCCTAATTGTCTAATATAACATCCATGACATTGAGTTGCGTAAGAAATTTGGAATTTCAAGGGCAGTTGAAGCAATGCATACCATTCTTATTAGACCTTTGCTTCTACTTCTCTCGGAGTGGTTACAATCTGCAGATAACATAAACGAGTACGAAGCGGAATTATTTGAGCTGCAGAAGCAAATGTACAAGATGGTAATTTTCTTCCCCAGGGAGAACTAAGATGACAAGGAGAGTAACACTATCGGCTCGTTATCCAAAGGGCCTAAACCAAATTTCCAAGATCGAAACTTGACAACCGAGCGGCAACACAAGTACTTAGGAGTATTGTTGTATATTCGGGCACTATTATTAAGTAGTGGTATTTTTTTAACCCCAGCAAACCCTGCTTCCATCCAAGCTAACAACAACAGACAGGAACAGTACGAAGAGGCTCCCAGCCCAGCACGATCCAGAAAGACGATACGACGGCGGATCTAGATGGCGCGCACCCAGAATCTCCGCGGTTCAAATGCTCGTACCTCACAGGCCGAAATTGCGGACGGGATCGCGAGATTGCCGACGAAGCGCCACCGCCGCCAGGATTCGCTCTGCTGCAATCAACCAATAAGGGGGAGGGGGGGGGGGGGGGGGAGAAGCTTATGAGGAGGGGATCTCTCCGAAACGGGATTGATTGCGGCAGAGAGGACTCCGATCCGAACAGATTACCGCGCGAAAGAGGGGGAATATTTGTTGGGATCGCGTGAGGTTTCCGCGGGGTAGGAATAATCCGGATGCGATGCGATTGCGACTGCGATTGCTATTGCGAGGGGGAGGGGGGAGATGAGACGAGCGCCGGTGGCGGAGCGAAGCAGTCCGCTCGCCTTCCTTCTTCAGGAAGCCAAGACGAAACAGAGAGACTTGTGTGGCAGAGGAAACGAGCCCAGCGGCCCAGGCCCGATGAAGAACAGAGCTTCTCCTTCTGGGCTGGTGGTGTGGTCAGAGAAGTCACATTAGGCCCATATGTTATTATAGCCCACATGGACTTCCACAGTGCCACGTTCCAAAGAACAGGTCCCCCTAAAAAAACGATCTAAAGAACAGGTTTTCTCTGTAAAAAAAATA
Source organism: Bromus sterilis (assembly GCA_950022295.1). Classification (NCBI taxonomy): domain Eukaryota; kingdom Viridiplantae; phylum Streptophyta; class Magnoliopsida; order Poales; family Poaceae; genus Bromus; species Bromus sterilis. The sequence continues at coordinate 18,592,824 of OX465596.1, forward strand.
CTAAGCGTGGGTACCTCTACAAAATGGAACCAGAGAAAATCAACGTGTGTTTGAGTTGGTTAAGTAAATAGTAGTATCCTCAACTCACCCGAGTTCAAATCTCGAATTTAACATTATAAAAATAAACTATCGATGTCTATGATACGATTCCTTCTCACCTCTTGCTTCTTAATTTTTCATATACATCTTGAAGGGAGCATAGGTCGTACCTTGTGTTGGTTGTACCACATGTTTCTGGCTTCAACAGTACACTGGTATGATTTCTGCTCACCTCTGCCTCATTATATTTTCATATAAATCTTGAAGGCGAACATGAGTCGAAGTGTGTGTGTGTTGTCGTTCCGCTTTTTCCGGCTTCGCCAGCACGACATGATTCCTACTCGCCTCCGACTCGTTAATTTGAAATTTTAATAGTTTGGAAAAAGCATAGTTTTTTCACCTTTTTGACACAAAAAACACATATTTGCCTATGATTAAGGCACTGGCACTGACAGGAACATTTCTATTTTTCCGGTAGATACAGTTAAATCTATGTCTCTGGTAAAGACCTGGTTTTATCATGTGTCTCCGATAAAGGTAAGGTTGTACTTAAATGTAGTTTTAAGCCATGGTTTGTTCTGCGACAAAAGTATTGTTTTTGCCTCTGTGTCTTTCTCAAACACAGATTTTGGCCTTTAGGTCTTTCTTGTTGGCGAACCTATAGAAAATAAATAAAAATCACACCTGCAATCCAAACTCCCAAGATCATCCATGAAAATGCAAGCAAAGGTTTAAATATGTCTCACCATGGAGTGCGACGAAAAAGGAAGCTTGTAAAGATCGTTGATGTCGATCCCTGTGGCCATGTTACCATCGCTCCAAGATACCTATCTTAGGGTACCCAACCGAGGGATCTAAAAAATCAACTTCAAATGATGTTTTTTGTATGCTTGACCTATAGATATAATTAATTGAACTCTTTATGAAAGCATAAAAATTTACACTTAATTAAGCATAGTCGTAGAAGGCAAAAATGCAAAATAGACAAAATTCTATGAAAACATGTAACATTCATGTACTTGTATAGTGTACGATGATAAATAAAAATACACGGTTTTTTTATATCTTTTTGCGTTTGTCATGTATGTTATTTTCGCAAACAACTGGAATAAAGGGCGTCTTGTTATCAAGGTACGAAGGTGCGTAAGTACTATAGTGACAAAACCTACCGCCCTCCTTGTTTTTACCTTTGACACAGGAATAACAAGATTCCAAAGTATTATGTCTCGTCTATAGAAAGACCCGTAATAATTATTGCTTAAAACGGGCAGGGGAAAGCATGATGGTGGCGTGTGTACTACATTGTTCGGCACTATGTGTATATTTTTATTTATTTGGATATGTTCACGTAGAAAACATCTAAACAAAATTACACATTTGAACCTAGAACTGTCTTTTACATTGATTTCTTCAGAATCTTTTTTCGTTTTCCTTTTAATTTTTTTGTTTCCTTCGCCATTTTATTGGTTTTGTTCAGTTCTCACTTTGCTCCACTATTTTCTTCTATTTGTATTTTTTTTCTTTATGTTCAATACGTGTCCACATTTTTCACACATAATATATAATTGAATATACATAGAGCATATTTGTATGCATGTTTAATTGTATTATATATGTTGAACATTTTTTATATGCAGCATTATTATATTGATAGAATATAAGTTTTTATGTCTACATTTTTAGATATTTTTAAATATGTGATTAACATTTATTTAATAAACACATGTTTGTATTATTTTTCAACCTCCATTTTCGTTTTTGTACACATATGGAACATTATTTTATACATATTTAGCATTTTTGAAATAAATGATTTATAAAATATATGTTTGTATGCCCAATTTTTTAATATGCATTGTACATTTTTGGTATATATAAAAGAATTTTCTATACAATTTTTTTTATATATGTTTTACATTCACTATTTTCGTACATATTATATACATCTGAAACATCTATTTATATTCATTTGACATTTTTCTAATACAGGCTTGAGAATAATATATTAATCATATGTTTTTTTAACAAAATACATGTTAAAATTTCTCATATGCGTTGAAATATTTGTTAAATTCTATTAAAATTTATTTCCACAACTCAAGTAAAAAATTTTGGAATATAAGTATTTTTTTTCTCATACAGTTGTTTAATAAAATGAAGAGTGAAGAAACGCACAAACCTGCTACTGGGACGGTTTACTGCGGGCATTCCTTTCAGGTGGTGCTCGTGCAAATTTCTATTCGGTGCCTTAAGCGTTGTTTCCTTTTGCTATGCAGCATAGTATGTGTGGGTGGGGGCAGGCGCTGCATATACTCCCTCAGTAAACTATTATAAAAGTTTACAGAGGTAGTACTATTTTGTAAGAGGTCTCGCCTGGCTTCCGTATAACGTGGGAGTAACTAATTTTTGGGTTCCCCTTTGTTTGGTGCGTTGTGGAATTGCTACACGTTGCATTCTAGGTTCATCCATGGAAAAAAAATTGCATAAATAAAAACTGTGTTTTCGTATGAATTAAATATATGGCTGCTCGAATGTAAATCTGTGGATGTACGAAAAGCAAAAATGGGGTTGCATAAGAAATAAATAAGAGAAAAAACTATGATTCCATGATAAACAAAATTGTGGTTGCACGAGAACCTAGTATGTGGCTACGCGAGAAGAAAAGTTGTTGCTCCACAAGAAGCAAACAAAAAGATATGATTGTATGGGAAGTAAATCTTTGGCTACACGATAAGCGAATTTGAGGCTACATGACAAGAAAAAATTGTGGATGAATGTAACACTAAAAACAGTTTGTGATTCACACGCATGTTTCAAGAGGTAAATCATTTTGAAGAAACAAATCTACTTAAGAAAACACAAACAACCCATCTCCGATCCTCATGCGCAGGATGAGAAAATCACTCAAAACTTCCTCATTGCCACAAGTAACTTGTATGTTTTATACCACTTATCAATATCAAAGTGAAAAGTAACCTTTGAAAGAATTTCCCTTTAACTAACTAGTGATCCCGGTATCACACAGGGCCTTCTTTTATACAAGGACGACGGCTCAGGACGAGGCCCATCCCATGAAGCACGTCCTCGTCCACTCACTCGAGTGACTCGGTAGCTGTTTTTCAAGGCTAGTAATGAGGGGGTTGTGGCGGTATCAACCCTATTGGAAGCATACTATGCGGCGTCCGGTCAGAAAATCAATAGTAGCAAGTCTTGTATCTACTTTAGCAAAGGGTATCCAGAATCCACAAGACATGAAATAAAAGGTATTCTGAATGTTCAAACTGAGACCTTGAACGAAAAGTATCTGGGGATGCCCTCAGACGTGGGGGAGTGTCTAAGTCTGAGGCGTTTAAATATCTGAAAGATAGACTTTGGAATAAGGTTAGTGGATGGATTGGACAGACAATCTCGACAGCTGGGAAAGATATCCTTATAAAATCAGTGGCGCAGACAGTACCAATATACTCCACGTCCTGTTTTAAGTTACCAAGGGGTCTTTGCGAACAGCTAAACATATTGATCAGGCAATTCTTTTGGGGTAGCAGAGAAGGGAGGCACAAACCTCATTGGGTCTCCTGGCAAGCGATGACTCAACCTAGAAGTGATAGCGGGCCCGGTTTTCGCGATATGGAACTCTTCAACATTGCTCTCTTAGCAAGGCAGGTGTGGCGCATCCTGGAGAATACTGCATCCTTATGCAACAGGATGTTACAAGCAATCTATCATCCATCAACAATGTTCCTGGATGCAGAGCTGGGAATACATCCGTCTCAAGTTTGGAGAGCGGTCCATGAAGGGAAAGAAGCTCTAAAACTTGGTTTAATTCGCAGAATTGGCGACGAAAATTCTACCAGGATTAAAGAGGACAATTGGCTTACAAGAGATTCTAACATGAGACTATTGTTTGCTTGTCCAATGATGTTCCGGCGCTAGTGGGGGATCTAATTGATAGATCGACAATGTCATGGAACAGGGATAAATTACAGCGCTACTTCTTGCCGGCTGATCATGAGGTCATCATGAACATATCTGTTTGCACCATGCCTATGGCGGATTTCTGGGCGTAGCAATATGAGAAAAAAAGGACAATTTTCAGTCAATTCATGCTAGCGCCTCTTGGTTCGGACCAGAAACAAATTCAATGATCTCCGTGACGGGGGATCGTCTATGTCTGACTCAGTAACAGAAAAGAAAGCCTGGTCTTCTTTGTGGAACACTCTTGTGCCTGGGAAAATTAGAACATTTCAATGGAGATTGGCAAGACAGTCGTTGGCAACAGAAGATGGTAGGCACCACCGGAATATGGCGACTAATGATCTGTGCCCCTTGTGCGGTAATAACGATTCCTGGGTTCACTCTTTACTGGGGTGCTCAATGTCGAGGTGTTATGCTATCTCATGGTAATAACGATCCCAAGTGCTCGTCACTGGCTCTTCCAGCTCCAGGTTATGCTATCTCATGCAGATTTTGTGAAGATGGCTGTTACGCTTTGGTCTATTTGGACGGCACGAAGAAAGCTAATTAATGAATCGGTGTAACAAAGCCCTATGGGAACTCACATGTTTTTCAAAGGCTTCATTGTTGAACTAGACTTGACCAAACTAAAAGGAGGAAACCAGGTGGCGAGAAGCCTACTACGGGTACCTGGGAGACAAACATCGTTATCACATGCTAGGCGAAATAGATGGGCGTTGCCGGCCGAGGGCGTGGTGAAAGTAAAGGTGGATGCGGCGGTTGGTGAGGGAGCAGGGGCAGTCGCGGCCGTGTGCCGTGATCACACGGGACTGTTTCTGGGCTCTTCCTCACTTATGGTGGATGGAGTGTCCGACCCGAAGATCCTTGAATCTATTGCTGTCAGAGAAGGTCAGTGTCTGGCGGACGATCTATACAAGCGTAGCGTTATTATCTCAAGTGATTGCAAGACAGTGGTGGATGAACTTCATGCTTCGGAGGAGGTGCAAATTTCACAATCATCAAGGAAGTTTTGGAGCGTTGAAGCCTGTTTTCTAGCTGCACTTTTATTTTTGAAAGTCGCTCTTCGAATTTAGACTCGCATAATTTAACTAAGTTTTCTCTTTCGTTACCTAAGGATCGCCATGTGTGGCTTATAAACCCTCATGACATGAGTTGTTTAAGTATGGTCGTAGACGGTGAGCAATAAAGTTCGGAAAACCCCTCAAAAATAAAAGAGTGACTCAGTAGCGTGTTGTGGTGTGTACTCTATAGTTTATTTTGTAAGGGGTGGTCGTGTGTAATTGAACTTCCATTTGGAATACGGCTGAGTACCACAGTTATAGCAAAGCCACGCAATCTTCTACTATTGAAAGATTTTCTTTTCTTTCAAAAAGGGGTATACCCCGCTCTCCGCATCAAGTGATGCACACAACCAATTTACTAAATGAAACAAAAATAGTTAGAGCCCTCGAAGATACGCCAACTTGTTACGTTCATAGTCATCACTAGATCGTATATTTCTACGATGGAATGTTAGAAGTTTCCTTCAATATATGAAGAAATCAATTTGCCCAAAAGTATACATTTGTTAGCACAATAAATGAGACGAATATATTTTTTTAGGGCTAGAAGAGGTAATGTCAATTGGTTTGCTTGGGAAGTATAGCAGTAGTACGCCCGGACATGATATTTTCTTTGGTCTAATTGGCTTCAAGTTGGTGCTTTGATTTTGAATTTTTAAGCTTTTAAATAGGATGGTCCACAAGCGGCATGGTAGATAATGAACCAAACATAAAGCGAAATAAGGAACCAAGACATCTGACACAAAAAATGACAAACGACACAACTAATTTAGTATAACAGAGTGCAGATACATCATGAAGCACTAACACCCTAGGCACATTGCCTTCCTAGACAACATAACAACATGTGCAGGGCTGAGCAATATTAGTTATTCAACAACTGGTTTACAACATTTGCATAAACTCCAAATGTTAACACCTAAGTAATTAATATACTTGCATTAAGCTGCCCAAAAGCATGCAGGCATGGTATTACTCAGTGTTGTCTATGGTTACAAAAGAAATAAAAGAAAAAACTTACAGTCACAATGATGTCTACATTTAGGCTTGTGAACTCTTAATCAAAGTCAGGCTGCAGACGACGTAAAATCAACATGTAAACATGACATAAAAGTTGTAATTTAAATACAGATAACAGTAAATCGCATGCTACCATTTGTTTCCAAATTTATAATCTTTAAAAAATGAATACATGAGATGTAAACTTTTACATAATGTTGTATGTTGCAGCATTCTTTTTTGTGCCAGCTAGCTAATCATACACGAGATATAAAGTTTAACTGCCATTGTATGGTGCAGCTTATTCTGTTTTTGAGCCAACTAGGTAATCAGGAGGAATTAGTGTTCTTTAGGCTACAAAAAAATAAATGATAAGAGTCAATATGATAAGAGCACGTCGCAAGCCATAAGGTCAGGAAGAGCTAACACGATTTTGTTTGAACATGTCAATGAAGTTTTCTGATCAGGTAGCCATGCAATGTGGTAACTGAAAAAAAAACCCGTACAAAAGCAGCATTCTGTAGTCTAAAGAGTATCTTGACTGCCAAACCTAAGCCAAGGAAAAGCAAGTTACAACCAAGATAGCTCACTTATATGTACCCTTGATTTGTCGACCCAAGATATATGCTAATGATACAGGAGTTGAATGATCCGATCTGCAGAGATTTTAGTATAAATCAGATTCAATTCATGCATCATCAGGAAAAACTCTAGTTCATAGCAGTGATGTACAACAGACTCTGACTAATAATATTATGGAGAAGACAAACAAGAATGCTCGCCAGGAGATCGGATCATGAGCAAAGAGAGAAGTACCTAGATATGGTCGATGGTGGCACTGAGGTTAGCGGTGTCCTTTCTGATTGCAGTAGCTAGATCGGGCTGTTAGACTACAAAGTTATCAATGTGAAAATAATCAACTGAATCCAACAAAATAGCTCATCGTAATTAATAAATTATATTTTATGTTAGGACAACACCAAAATGAAAACTAAAGTATGTTACTTGAGAAATTGAGATGTGTACCTTTCCAATCAGTATTAACCCAATAATAGTATTCACATTGTTCAGAGCCTTGGGACGAGTCCATGTTGCTATCACGCACCATGAATAAACCTAGGCTAATCTTTCTTGGTATATGACTTTGCTCACGTACAATTTCAGTGCCGCATTTATATAAAAATCTGATTGCTGGGAGAAGAATATAAGGTGGAGAAGCTTAACTCTCTCCCACGGGGTTGATTGAGTACGCAGACGCCATGCTGATCTTTGCCTGGAAGTGGGGTGATGGGTCTTATTGACCGCCGCCGTGGTGATTAGGGCGAGAGGGAGAGAGCTCACTGGTGCGTTGTTGCAGAGGAAGGAAGAACCAGCGTGGAGGAGGGCGGAGGCACGGACGACCTCTCGCCTAGGGACGCTGGCCGAGCTGGCAAGTCTAGATGGACCCTTCCGCGCGGGTTCAAGGTAGGGCGAGGGTAGCGCCAGCGCGGAAATTGTCGTTACCGGGAGGGTGGTGGTTCGCCGTCGCTTCCGCCCGCTTCGTCTTGGACTCCTGCCTGTGACCATCCGTCGTCGCCGCCGCCACCGCCGGCGATAGGGTTTGCGATGGAGTACCATGAGAGCGGGTGGAACCGTAGAAAAGAAGAAGTTCGCCCTCCGTCGTTGTTGCCATCACCTCTCTCTTCCTCGTGGCGGCGGCGACAATCAGATCGGGAGGATTTGTGGGCGTGACCATGATAAGAGGTGGGGGAATCTGTGTGCTTTTTTTTGTTTTGAGAAAAAGGGAATGTGCGTGCCGTGAACCGCTCGAGTGGACCGGGCTTGCATAGCAGCCCAATTAACCACAGGCCTTGAAAAAAGTCACCAGAGTAGCAGCCCATTAGGACAGATGGCCCAAGTCGCGATGAATTTGCACTTCAACGAAGATCTAACGACCAGAAACTGTTCAAACGCGTAATTTGACGGCCAAAAACGTTGATAGCGTGAGAAAGCTTGGTTTAGGCTCAGTTTTACTGTCCTAAATAAATGTGTGGATCTGGGCAAGATCACAACGGAGAGCAAAAAGCACTGGTACAGGCGTGACAAACCGACAGCAAAGCACATGAAGAAACACAACGGCATCTGTAGCTCCCATACACAAGTGTGTGTGTGTGTGCATAGGACTGCTGTCGCAATCATGCAGAAAAAAAGGCAGCGTCCCTCCTAGTCTCCTACGTACTATCCCGCAGACAAAAAACATGGCCGCCGGGCAGTTGGTTGGTGCTCCTCCGGTCATCTAGCTTCACTCCGGTAAAAATTTACTCCTAGCACCAGACGCGAACTGATTGCCCCAATAATTCAGCGCCCAGCTCCAGCCTTTCCTGAAACCCTGACGCCAAAATTTACTGCCCTCTGAATTTTGTGCTGCTGCTGCCTGCTGCCTACACCTACACGGCGGGTGCCATGCAAATGCAACTGCAAGCAACAGTCACTGCACGTTGCTCGCTGGCGCCTCTGCCTGCCTTGGTTGGCTCCTTCTCAATGGATGCCACATGCTGCTGCCACTGGTTTTTCCAGGTCAAGATCCCGGCCCAACAGCTACCTAGAGCTAGGGTTGCCATCTCCTTGACAAGACGCCCTAGGTTTTTCTCTGCTCACCGTCTCGCTCAGGTTCAAACTACAAGAAAAGATAGATAGCAGTAAAAAATCACAGTGTGAGTGCGGTGCCTCGAGTTGCAGCCTTGCAGGTCGATCTATTGGCTCGAGGACGAGTCAGAGAGCTCGAAAGGTGAGGAGGATTCGTGGCGCGTGCAGTTCCTCCTTTGACCTGCAAACAGGAAGGGAAAAAAATGTATCAAGAATGGCATTTCAATTCAGTGCATCGATCTGTAACGGGAAATGCTGAAGAATGGCATTTCAGTTCAGTACGCTACACTGTGGCTCACTCCACTCGAGCCACTTTGATGGGCACATCTGACGACTCTTGCAATACTGGCTGTCCTTGACATTTAAGCCGGCATAGTTCATTTACTGACGAAACACACGCCCTAATTACGCAGCAACAGCGCCCATCTGACCGTGCGCCCAGGCAGCTGAGTACGGGCTTCAGAATTAGATGCTCATGCCAAGTACAATGGTGGAGCACAGCACCGTTGCGCCAAGCAAAGATCCCACCGCTAATCGCCAAATACACGTACAGAACAGAGCTGTGGGGGCTCATCGATGCCGGCCCAGGCCAGGCCACCGTTCCAAATCATTTCCTCCTTCCAGTTGCCATAGTAAAACAAAGCACATTAACAGAAAGCGTATCCATCCAGCCAGACAAAGGATAAGCAGGGCCCCTTTGGATCATTATCCAAAGTTAAATACTAGTAGTACTCCAACAAAATACAGGAACTGGGCCTCTAATCATTTTGTGCAGAGGAAAACAACAAGTTAACGGTCATGAGGCACCATCATTTCCTCTACCCCCTTGGTTCAATCGGGATAACAAAATGCGGACAAAAAATGCACAGCAGCACAAGATTACAAAGATCTAAAAATTGATATTGAAGACAAGATCCCAAGAAGCCAAGCAGGCCCCTACTACTACCACTACTACACGAATCAATTTCCTAAGGACAGAGTACACAGAGAGTACAGAGCGGCCAAGAAATGGATGGCCAGGCCAGGACCATGGGAGGGAGGAGGCACGACCGTCTCCTGCTTCAGTAGTAGCCGTTGCTCCGGCGAGCGGGCGCCCCACATGCGCGCCCACTGACCTCGGCAATGGCAGGAGCACCACATGGCCGGCCACCCCTAACCACCAGATTAGATCAGAATCCCCAACGGCTACTTCCCCCACTTGCTTGGCCAACACTAATCTGGACTAAGAAAAGAATTACAGAAAAAAATGGCGGAGCACAAAGCTACTGAACGGAATCCGACAATGCCGGTGCCGGAGACTGGCTACGCCGGGGACGGCTGGGTGGTCGGGTCGGCGGAGGAAGGGATGTCCGGGCCGACGCGGCAGCCCTCGAGCATGAACACCACGTCGCCCATCGCCGGGCGGTCCAGCGGGTCGGACGCGGTGCAGAGCAGGCCCACCTTGATCCCCAGCAGGAACTCCTCCCACTCCGACGACTCCGGGTCCAGCTCCAGCAGCCCCGGCTCCAGCAGCTCCGCCACCGCCCCGCACTGCAGCTGCCGCTTCACCCACTTCACGATGTCCTCGTCCTCGCCGGCGAACATGCCGGGGCGCCGCCCGGTGAGCAGCTCCAGCAGCACGATGCCGAAGCTGTACACGTCGCCTTCCCTCGTAGCCTGTCCAGCGGTCGCCGCGTCGGGCGCGACGTAGCCAAGGGATCCAACGGGCGTTGTGGCCGACGTCGATGCGGCCGCGGCGGCTGCCGCGGCGCCCGCGGTCACCACCATCGGCTCCAGCCCGAAATCGGACAGGTGTGGCTCGAAGTCGGCGTCGAAGAGTATGTTCTGCGGCTTGACGTCGCCGTGGATGACGCCGGACTGGTGGAGGAACGCAAGGCCGCGGGAGACGCCGAGGGCGATGAGGTGCCTCATTGGCCAGTTGAGGATGTGGCCGTCCTGGTGAGACGCTTCTTGGAGCAGTGTGGCGAGGTTGCCGTTGGGCATGTAGTCGTACACCAGCAGACGGACGTCCGGCGGCGGCCCGGCGTAGTAGCCGCGGAGGACGGTGAGGTTTCTGTGCTTCACCCTGCCGAGATTCTCCGCCTCTTTCCTGAACGAGCCCTCCTCGACCACCACGGCGCCATCGGCTGAGGTGGAAGGAAGCCGCAAGATGGCCAGCACTGTTCCTTCACTGTAACAAGCCTTGAACATGAGGCCATGGCGGCCACGGCTGAGCACATTCTCCTCATCAAACTGCCGTGTGGCCTCCACCGTGTCGGCATAGGTGATCCTGGAGTTGAACATGACCAGCTTCGTCTGGCTCTCTGTGCTTGCGCCGCTCGACCCGCTGCCCCGGCCAGGGCTGCGCCGCCTCTTCTTGACGCCATCGCGCCGCTCGACGAACCGGCGCCTCCACCGCAGCAAGATGAACGCACAGCAGCAGCACAGCAGCACAAGGAGCAGTAACGCAGCACCCGCCGCACAAATCAGCAGAGCCCGGCGCTGCATTCTCTGTCGCTTCCGGCGCCGCCTGTATTCGCTGCATTCGCTCTCCAATGGCGGACCACACAAATCTCGGTTGGAAGTGAACGCCGAGGGGGCGCCGAAGCGGGAGCCGAGCACCGGCGGTATCTCTCCGGTGAGCTCATTGTGTGACACATTGAACGACAACAGGCTTGGAATCTGAGCAAGTGAAACAGGAATGCTGCCTGTGATGTTGTTGGATGACAGATCAAGTGTCTGCAGCTTCGAAAGGTTGGCGAGAGAGGCCGGTATCTCGCCGCCGAGATGGTTGTCATCAAGCTTGACAGTGGCAAGCGAGGAGATGTTGGAGATCTCTGGTGGTATCTTGCCTGATAGCTGATTGTGGCTGAGGTCAAGCTCTTCCAATTCGTCAAGCCTCGAGAGGTCACTCGGTATTGCGCCGGTCAGATGGTTGTCACTGAGCTCAAGCACGGTGAGGTTGGAACAGTTGGCGAGCTCTGCGGGCACCTCGCCGGAGATGAGGTTGTGGGAGGCCGAGAGCACCTGGAGTGATGCCATGTAACCATATGTGGCCGGGATTGACCCCGAGAAAGAATTGACTGAGATGTTGAGGTGCCGCAGACTCCACAGACTGCTGAACCCTTCTGGGACATCACCGGAGAATGAGTTGCCGGCGAGCGACACATGCTGCAGCTGTGGCAAACCGAAGAGCTCTGTCGGCAGATTGCCGGAGAGGTTCTTCTGACCGGAGAGATCAAGAACTCGCAGGTTCAGCAGGTTGCCAATGGTGGACGGAACGCGGCCTGAGAAGGCATTGCCGCTCAAATTCAAACTCTGGAGAGCAGGCAGGCTGCCGATTGCTGGAGGAATCTCGCCGGCGAGCTTGTTATCAGAGAGGTCCAGGAATGTCAGGTTGCCCAGCAAGAAGAGCTCATTGGGAAAGCCACCAGTGAGCCGGTTCTTCGGTACTGACAGTGTTTCCAGCCAGGAAAGATTCCCCAAAGCAGCCGGAATCTGGCCGGCAAAAGAGTTCCCACCAAGATAGACCTCTCTGAGCCGCCGGAGGCCGCCAAGAGCTTCAGGAACCTCGCCGGAGAAGAGGTTGTCCTCGAGAGCAAGCACCTGGAGAGCACCGCATCTGCCAATCTCCGGAGGCACTGTGCCAGTGAGAGAATTGCCCCCAAGTCGCATCTCTTGCAGCGCAGTAAGTTGGCCGACCGCCGCCGGCACGTCGCCGGTGAATGCATTGCCAGAAAGGTTGAGCACCGTCAACCCCTGGGCCTCGACGAGCCATGTGGGGAACGGACCGCCCAGCTTGTTGCCGCCCAAGTCGATGACTTGGAGACCCTTGGCGAGCCCACCGGGCACATCCACCATGGAGAACTGGTTGTCGCCGAGCTGCAGGATGCGCAGCGAAGAGTTCCTCTCGCCGCCGAAGGCCGCGGCCGGGATGGCGCCGGAGAGCAGGTTGCGCGACACCGAGAGAATCTGCAGCGACGGCAGCGCGGCGACCGCGGCCGGCAGGATGCCGCGGAGCGCGTTCCCCTGGAGGCTGAGGTGGAGCAGGGACGAGCAGTTGGCGAGCGCCGACGGGATGGTGCCTTCAAGAATGTTGCCGTCCAGCCAGAGGTAATGCAGGTCCTGCAAGGCCCCCAGCGACGCCGGCACGGTGCCCCGGAGGCGGTTGAAGGAGAGGTTGAAGTGCTGGAGCTTCGGCGCGGACGCGGCAGCGGCGGCCGGGATGGTGCCGGAGAAGGCGTTGGAGGAGAGGTCGAGGTACTTGAGCGCCGGAGGGAGCGAGGCCGGGACGGGGCCGGAGAGGAGGTTGGCGGAGGCGTCGAAGGTCTCGAGCGCGGTGAGGTTGGCGAGGAAGGACGGCGGGATGGGCCCGGAGAGCGCGTTGTCCTGGAGGAAGACGGCGCGGAGGGAGGCGAGGCGGGCGAGCGCGGGCGGGATGGCGCCGGAGAGCGCGTTGGAGCGGAGGCTGAGCTTCTGGAGGGACCGCAGCGAGGCGAGCGCGGGGGAGATGGGGCCGGCGAGGCGGAGGCGCGGGAGCTGCAGCTCGACGACGCGGCCGGCGGGGGCGCACGCCACGCCGCGCCAGGAGCAGGGCGCGGTGGAGGATGTGGCGTCCCAGCCCGCCATGGCGGCGTAGGGGTCGCGCAGCGCCGCGCGGAACGCGAGCAGCGCGTCGATCTCCGCCTGCACCGCCGCCGTGCGCGGCACCGGCGGCGGCTGCGCTGGCGGCGGGGTGGTTGCCGCCGCCGCGGCGCACGCCGCCATGACGAGCAGGAGGAGGAAGAGCGGAGGCATCGCGTGAGAGGAGTGGGCCGCGGCTTTGTGTCGCGGTCGCGGCATGGTGGTCAGCGTGACGGCTTTGGCATTTAGGCCTTCATGGGAGTCGGGAGCGAGCGTTTGCGGTGTGGAGGGGAGGGGAGGGGAAGGGGGAGAAGAAAGGGGAGGAAATGGTGAGGGGAGCGGGCGGGGGTTTTGGACGGGTTTGGGTGGGTTTCGAGGCCGTTTTATTTACTTGCTCGGGGGCGGGGGCGTGGGTTTTGGCTTGGCCTGCCCTCCCTCCCCGCCTTTTTTTTCGGCGGCTTTTTTCCTCTCTCTCGTGCGGGGTTAAAGCTGGGGGGTGGAGAGAGAGAAGCGCGGTTTATGAGGTGCTTAGTTAACGTTAAGCGCGCTTTTACGGGCGCGAATGACAGGCTGTCGCTGCCGCCCGGTGAAAGGTGAAAAGGTGAATGGCATTTTCTACCGCGCGATGCACGCACCACACTCCTCGGCTCGGCTAGGTGTCACTGGTGGCACCATGTGAGATGTGGATGTGTTAGTTGAGGATATTTATTTTTTTGCGGGCAAGAGAAATTTCATCAACGAAACCCATCAGGTTCAGAATATACACACAATTGAAACCTAACCTATTAAGTTCTAAAGAAGAAGAAAAACCTAACCTATTAAGCCGAGTGCATCTTAACACTTTATCATCAACAAGATTGCCACTGTTTCCCTCTCGTGAAGGTGTCACGCTCCGGTGCTTTCCATGCTCATCACCCTCCGATGGTTACGATTGTTTTACGGGCGAGCTTCTTGCTTTTAGTGTTGTCTCGGTTCATCTTTGCCCAATGATAACGTAAGAATCCTTTCCAAACTTACTATTCGTCCTGAATTTGTGGTGGAGCGTCGCTCCCGAGTGGTGTTGTTGGGTTCGATACGCACGTCGGTCAGTACGCTAGGCTGCTTGCCAAGTCTAGGTATTGTGATCCTTCGACGACACCTCACTTCTACTACGGTCTCTTTTGATGTTGGTCCATTGTTCTACTAGCTAGGTATGCCTTGCTTTGGGTGTTCATTTTAGTTTGCCATCTTCTTTCTCGTGCTTGTTCGGTTTCTTATCCGGTTTTGTCAAACGGGGTCGATTTGTTTGGGTTTTTGGATGCTATTTTCTACCGCGCGATGCACGCACCACGCTCGGCTCGGCTAGGTGTCAGTGGTAGCACTGGCACCATGTGAGATGTGAATGTATCAGTTGAGGATATTTGTTTTTTTTGCGGGCAAGAGAAATTTCATCAACGAAACCACCAGTTTCAGAATATACACACAATTGAAACCTAACCTATTAAGCTGAGTGCATCTTAGCACTTTATCATCAACAAGGTTGCCACGGTTTCCCTCTCGTGAAGGTGTCACGCTCCCGTGCTTTGCATGCTCACCATCTTCCCATGGTTGCGGTTGTGCTGCGGCGAGCTTCCTGCTCTTGGTGTTGTCTCGGTTCATCTTTGCCCAATGATAACGTAAGAATCCTTCCCAAACTTGCTAATCGTCCTGAATTTGTGGCGGAGAGTCGCTCCCGAGTGGTGTTGTGGGGTTCGATACGCACGCCGGGTGGTATGCTAGGCTTCTTGCCAAGTCTAGGTATTATGATCCTTCGACGACACCCCACTTCTACCGCCGTCTCTCTTGGTGTTGGTTCCTTGATCTACTAGCAATGTATGCCTTGTTTTGGGAGTTCATTTTAGTTTGACATCTTCTTTCTCCTTGTGCTTGTTCGGTATTAGATCCATTTTTTTAAACGGGATCGACATGTTCAGTTTTTAATCCGGTTTTCCTTATAAAGTGGATCAAACACATGACATTATGGTCAGTTTGAGCAATATATTCAGGTGGGGGCTCCCCCTCTCCTCGATGACCGTTCAAGAAAAAGACAAGAGATATGTGCATCCCTCCGACAAGAAGACCGAACTGGTCAAGCAACGGTCATGCGGGACCAGAAAACCACTGAGGGTCTTTGAGCCGGAAAAGCTGGTAAACCAGACTCCAAGCATGCAAAGTAAGGCATGAATCCAAATATATGATAGACTAGACCAAACACAACCTTGAGAGAAAGGACAGCTAACTATGTAAAACAAGAGAAGGGGAAAAGGATGATGTTGAAGCAGTTTTCAGCGTCTAAGCAAAAATTCAGCCACATATTCCCAGTCCTCCACCCATGCGATGCTCGGTAGACTTCATTTGCTACTCGCTCTTGTAGCTTTGCTCCCATCATCAGTGCCCTTTGTTTTGGCTCATTTATCTGCAAAGAGACGCAATCATCAATCCATAGAGTCATTAGCATGATAAAGACCATGAGGGTCCACACGGGCTACCCTATTGAAAGTGATATTATTTTACTTGTCCAAATGAACCAAAATACTGCAGTGACCCCAACCAAAAACAATTTTTGTATTGCCTGAGGAAACTATTAAGCCAGGTGTCGTCGATATGTGACGGCATATGCCATGGGGATGGATAAAGTGAGGGGAAGACACGAGGAAGAAGATGTCTATGGTGCCGGAATTGGGTTGGGCACAAACACGGTGACGGACACCACGATGTACCCAGGTTCGGGGCTCTCCGGAGAGATAACACCCCTACTCCTGCTTATCTCTTATATATCAATGGAACTGAGCTACAATAACTGCTTCTCTATCTACTCAGGGGAAGGTGAGCGCCGCCGTGGGCAAGGCTCTCTCCTGCTTCCCTGAGGAGTAACTACAAGCAGTGAATGATCTGAGTGACTTGTGAGTATTGGTGCGAATGAGCGGATCGTCCCCCACGCAGGAGGGGTGCCCCGGGCTCTTATAGCATGAGCCCGGGGTAAATCGGTAACTTCACTGCCGATTGGTCCCAGCTGTCATCCTCTAATCGGCTGGGCCCCACCGACTGCTCTTCTCCGAGTGATTCGGACCCGACGAGCGGCGGCCCATGCTGTAGACTCGTAGGGCATGATGGTGAACAGTGGAGCTAGGAGGGGCGGTCTTGTCGTCCTGTCTGCGGAATCGGCGGAGAGGTCGACACCGCATCTCTTCCAGATCTTCGATGTGACTTGGCTTCTTTGCCACCCCGATCTCTCGGGATTGCGCATTTATGACCTCATACTTGTACCCTCGACCGATCTCGGGGTCAACTTCTCCAGGGATGGTAGGTTGTACCGATTGCGCCTGGGCCGACTGGTGGTTCCGGGCAAGGTCGATTGCTCTGGGCAATCGGCTGTGCTAATACCCACCTCGGCCCAGCTGCGGGCCAATCGGATAACTGTCTTGGTGATGAAAAGGGTGGACCGGTTGCGCCTGGGCCGACCGCTGGCATTCGGTGTGGCTGATTGCCTTGGAGAAATCGACCGTACGCCTGCCCAGCTCGGCCCAGCTGCAGCCCAATCGGTCCATCCTTGTCTTGAAAGGTTGCTTTCGCTTGGGTGAGCCTACCCGGTACCAATCCCCCGACAGTAGCCCCTAAAGCTGTAAAGGTCCCGTGATCATTTGACTACGGGGCCTTTGCAGTTTTTCAATCTTTCTCCGATATCGTTCGAATGCTACGGCCTCCTCAAGTGCGTCATTCCGAGTTCGTCGACCGACCCGGAGCTCACACTCGGCTAGCCCAGATTTCGTCCGATTTGATTTGAATCATCTCCGACTTCTGTCTTCACTTCTTGAGAATAATATCCTTCGCCGATTGCCTTCCAACGGTTACCTCCGATTCTTCCGGGATACAGTCAATGAGCTGGGACCCACGACCCACGCGCGATTTGACGTAACCGCAGGCATCGACCCCCACGTCGCACGTCTCGGCTCCCACGCTGGGATTTCCTGCGCCGGTTTGCCGGTTGGTCTTCCTGTGGGCTAGGCCACACCGAGCCACACGGCCACAGACGGATCCCACTCCCCTCCCCCGCCGCCCATATAAGCCACGGGGGAGGTCCCTTGCCTCTTCCTTCTCTCATAGCCTTTTTCCTCCTCCGCCTTTCTCTCTCGCGCGCCATTGCTGCTTCGTTCGAAGCTTTCCGTCGCGCTCGCTGCTCCGCCTCCACGCACAGGATCCGCTCCGGCCGCGCACTCGCGTGCTTCTCCGCCACCGCGGTAATCTTTCACAGCTAGTTGCTCTCACGCTCCTCAGCCTTCTTCTCCTTCCAACCGCAAGCTCCATGGCGCCCCGGCGAGACACCTCTCAGGCCATCCGCGGGTGCTGGAGGGGCGCCACGGTCATCGCCGATGCCATCCAGGCTCTGGTTCGCGCCCGCAAGATGCCGGCCGAGGTCCAGTGGCGTGTTCCCGGTGCCGAGATCGTGCCCGCCGTGCGTGCCGGTGAGCGGGTCGTCTTCCTCGCTCACTTCGAGCGTGGATTCGGACTCCCCGCCAGCACCTTCTTCCGGGACTTCCTCAACTTCCATCGCCTGCAACCTCATCACCTCGCGGCGAACTTCATTATGATCCTCTTCGGCTTCGTCACGCTGTGTGAGGGTTATCTCGGCTGCCGCCCAAGCATCGCTCTTTGGAAACGGTTCTTCAACCTCCGAGATCACAATGCTCGGAAGGGGGCGGTAGTGCCGTCTGCTACGGAAGGTGGTGAGCCAACATATCCGACTGATATGACCGACTGCGGCAATTGCCTTGTCGCAGCCGGCAAACCTAGGTATAAAAGTCCCGAGATCGTCCAATCATGCAAGAACTGGCAGACCTCCTTCTTCTATGTCAAGTCGCCCGATCAAGGCCCCGATCTCCTGAACCTGCCCGAGTTCTCCCTCGCCCGACCGACTGAGAAACATCAGTGGTCGTTGAAGTATGGTGTCGGAGACCTCGACGTGGATGCCCAAGTCGCTCGGGTTGCTCAGCTGGAGCAAGAGGGTCTCCTGCCGACTGATCTTGTTGCTGCTTGGCTTCAAGCCCGAGTGCTTCCTCTACAGCGCCGAGTGCACCACATGTGTGACATGTCGGACCCCCGAGATCCCACTCGGCTCTGCACGTGGCGAGTGAAGCTCGAAGACCTTTGCGTTAGGATAAGGGCTATTACATCCAGTGCCTTGCCCGATCCTTTCCGCTTCGGCCTTGAGTACCTACACCGCCGACAAACACCACCCGTGATACATCCCGACTGGTCCCTTTCTCCGATTGCCTTTGCCTCATACTCAATTTCTTTGACAACTCTCTTCTTCTTGCTCAGCACTTCATTCAATCCGACCTGATGGAAGACGACCAAGTGGCCGGCACGTATGCCCCCGACCGCTAGGAAGATGATCATGCGGACTTCGAGTACAATGGTGAGGCTCCCCCCTCCGACTCCGAGGATGACGACGCCGACGATGGTGAATCCTCTGGGGAGTCCTCCGAATCCGAGGATCCTGCTGCTGATGCCGACGTCGAGGCTGCCGACCCCGAGAACGCCGACACCCGAACTGCGGATCAAGGGGGTACGCCTGACCCTTCCCTTGAGCAATTTCTGGCCGAATGGAGCGATGACGGTAGTGTCTCAAAGGTTGGTAATCCTGATGCAGCTCCTCACGCCAAGCCGCCGACGGTGCCGACTAAACGCGCCTCGGCAACCAGCTCCTCTTCTGGTGCTGCTTCCAGCAAGGCCGCGAAGGCGGTGCCGACTGCTCCCAAGGGTAAACAGCCTCGAGCGACGGCCACTCGAGTGCCGACTGCTCAAGCGCCTCTGAATGTCATCCCGTTGAGATGTCGGATGCCCACAGGCGCGCCGAGAACCATCGGGTATGCCCTTATCTTTATGCTTTGAACCTCACTGTCTTCTTTTGTACTGATTGACCTCTTCTTTCTTCTCTCAGGGACCCGATTGGTCTCGACGACGTTGACACCGGCATTCCTGTCCGTGCCAACATGGTCATATCACCCGCTGCGTCTGTTGCTGCCATCCGCAAAGGGCCACCTGCTCCACATCGCACCTCCAAGGATGCCGAGTACGCCGCCAAGAAAGCTCGCCTCGAGACTGCTAAAAAGACTGCCACTTCTTCCATTGCCTCCAAGATCTCCAAAAGCACGGCCGACCAGGGAGTTACTGGTGGCGAAGGAGCGCAACCGGTCGATCCGATTGCTCCATCTCAGCCACGCCGCTCCGACCCGGTCTCCGCCCCCATGACGACTGCTTCGCCGGTTGTGGTGTCCGCGCCACCAATTCTGACGACCACGCCGCCAATTGTGGTGTCCGCGCCACCAATTATGACGACCACGCCGCCAATTGTGGTGTCTGCGCCACCGATTATGATGACCCCGCCGCAGATTGCGATGACCACCTCGACCTCGGCTCGTCCGATTGCCCCGCAGCCACATACGAATGCCTCCAGCCTTTTGGCGACATCAGCGCCACTGGTTTCTACCATCATTACCTCTGCCGCTGTAATTCAAGCTTCACCACGACAATCGACCTCTTCTGCGTCAGAAATTCTGATGCGCTCGGTGGACCAATTCCGGGCCGAGTATTCTCGCACCCTCCATGTCGGCACCGAGCGCGATGCTCCACCGCGCTCCCAAGATCCTTTGACGGCAGCCTACAGTCGGGTGAACGACTTTGCCACCGCCATTGCTCGGGACCTCCAACAGCTCGACCGCAATCATGCGGTAAGTTCTTCCACTTTCCTTTATGGTTCTCCTCCAATCGGGAGACTTTTCTTCCGGTGGGTGCGCGCAAGCGCACCCACTGGGTGTAGTCCCCGAGATTCGGGCCGATTGTTAGCAATCGGTTCGGATCTTTTATGCTCTTTGCTTTATCTCCTACCTTCCTCCAATCGGGAGACTTTTCTTCCGGTGGGTGTGCGCACCCACTGGGTGTAGTCCCCGATATTTGGGCCGATTGTTAGCAATCGATTCGGATCTTCTTTTGGCTGCTACATCTCTAAAGTTCATCTCGCTTTTCTTCTCAGGCTGTTATGGAAGAGAAACGTGAGACCTTCGAGAAGCTCCTCGATGCCTATGCCGCCAGCCTCCGAACTCTCGCCCAGGCCCAGCTCGAGGTCAACAACCAATCGGCCGAGATCAATAGGCTGAGAGGTAATTTCTGTATCATTTCTGTCTTCCCTTCGACTGATAATTTCTCTTGTATTAACATCTATATGCCTTCCTCTAGTTTCTGTTCCCATAGTGGATGATATTCAGGGCCGAATCACCGAATTGACCACTGAGCTTAACCAACAAGGACCTGCACTTGCTGCAGCCAGGCAAGAGACAAACCGACTGAAGGGGGTGGAAGCCGACTTGACTCAGACCATCAAGAGCCTCCACTCCGAGATGGTTGCTCTAGAAAAGAAACATTTGGACGATCTAACCGCCATGACTGCTGCTGGCGATGGGCTCCGCGCTGAGTGAGATGCAGCTGTAGCTGCCCGAGAAGCACTGCAGGCCGAGAGGGATGAAGCCGTTTCCACGCGAGACTCTCTCCGAAAGGACCGTGATGACCATATTGCCAAATATGAGGAGCTGGAGAAGCGCAATTATGAAGAAACAACCCGATTGCGCCGCAGGGCTAAGGGCCTCTGCGATACAATGAGCGAGATGGATGTCCTTCTTGGCGGTGACTACTTCTTGCCTCCGATTTCATTTACGACTGCTTCCTTCTTTTGTGCTATGACTCATACTTCTCTTTGCGATGCAGAGGCCTGGCCTGAATCTGAAGCAGCTGCTTATGCAGCCGTGGCCAAATCCTGAGAGGCGACCGTCGCGGCCGGAGGGACCTGCCAGCTTGATGATGATGTCTGGACTCGGCATGAGTATCTGATTGGCACCGCAGCTCGCATTCCTGTCATCAAGGGGATTGCACTGTCCTTCAAAAACTTGGCATTCTGAAGATTGCCGAGTTGTTGTGGTCACCGACTGA
Organism: Bromus sterilis; assembly: GCA_950022295.1. Classification (NCBI taxonomy): domain Eukaryota; kingdom Viridiplantae; phylum Streptophyta; class Magnoliopsida; order Poales; family Poaceae; genus Bromus; species Bromus sterilis. The sequence goes on from OX465596.1 coordinate 18,614,126, forward strand.
GCTCAAGGTTGGACTCCAGAGGATGAAGCATGCAGCCAGCTCCTCTGCCGAGGTCCGCAGGGCGGAAACTCAGGACGAAGAAGATTCTGACAAGGGAGAGGCTCCGAATGCTACCACCGAGCAGACACGGATTCTTCTGAAGGCCATCCCACGTCGGATCGACGTCTTGCTCAACTCCGCAGGTCGGACTGGTGCAGAAACTGCTCTTCAGACTGTGCTGAGCTGGTATCCTCAAGTGAAACTTCCCCAGCTTTACAGCCTCAGAGAAAACACATCCGACATGCTCGAGAAGACCTATGCTGAGGTGAATCGGCTCGCCAGCACCATGGTGAACTGGTTTTCTCCCTACGACTACACTCCGTATCTTGACGAGGGAGGACACCCGCTGGCTGCAACTTCCATCTCTGGCTTGGCCGAAGAGCTTTCTGACAGCGGTTCGTCCCACACTTCTCCGAGGTCCAAGCGAGCTGGTACCACATCTTCTGACGCGCAGTCGGAGCCTGATGCCACTATTGCGCAGGCCGACCCGACTGCTCCGCCTGCGAGTTCTGCGCCATCAACTGCCCCGACTTCTTGAGCCGTGCCGCCGCCGACGCCCTCTACCTCTGCCGCCGACATCTAATTGATCTTATCTTATTTTTTCTTTCAGACTAGCCGCTTGTAAGACATTATTTTTAATTCCGCCGACACCCACTGGGTGTGGTTCGATGTAATGACCTTATTCGGCCTTGGGCCTGTTATTTCTATGCTATCCGATTTCTCGTTGCAAGTTTTATTTGTGCGATCGACTTTGCGTCTTTGTCGGTTTCTTTTATCGGTCTGCGCTTGGGGGTGTCATGCCTTGTCCAAGTTGCCGCCGACATGCGGTCTGCAATCGGTTCAAAGGTTGATTTCCCGCCAAGGCTCGATAAGTTTTTCGAATTTACACGACAAGGTTTAACGCAAAGGATTCTGCAATGTTAGGAGCCGATTGCTCACTGCCGGCTGCTCGGTGCACCGGTCCGTGGCACAATCGGTAGCTAACTTAAATCGTCTATGCCCTTTTTAGAGCGTTTCGATTTGCTTCTCGGGAATTTGTATCGCCGACTGCCCCAACTGCCACCCTTGTCAATGCCACAACCACTCTTGTGACTTGTGCTTGATCCATGTGCTAAGTTGGATGCCAGCCCGCAGCCCCCGTGCCTCGTTGGCTTACTTTTCTGACCTCGTGGTCGGTCAGTCCCTGAGTGCGTTATTCACGTCTCGGGTATGACGAAGCGTTGCCGACTTGGACTAGCTTTTCGAATGAAATTATGCAAAGGTAATCGAATGCTCTTTTTCAGAGGCATGACATCTTTATTGATTGTTTTGCCGAATGGCATACATAAATTGCTGCCGCTCAACTATAGAACGGACATAAAAGCTCGGCGTTCCATGGCCGCTCCGTTTCTACTCCCGATGTGTCCTTATGCCGCGTGCCCTTGGTGCAGTCGATCAAATAATAGGAGTTGTTCTTGAGTGCCCGGTTGATGATGAATGGTCCCTCCCAGGGTGAGGACAGCTTGTGCTGCCCGTCTGACTTCTGAATTCGGCGTAGCACCATGTCGCCTTCTCGGAAGGCGAGTGGACGAATCTTCTTGCTGTGGTAGTGCCGCAACTTCTGCTGGTAAATTGCCGACCTGGATAAGGCCAGCAGGCAAGCTCCTTCCTTGAGATCGACGCCGTCTTCTCGTGCTAACTTGGCTTCTTCCTCGGTGTACAAGGCATGCCGAGGTGAATCAAACTCAATGTCGGATGGAATGATTGCTTCTGATCCATACACCAGGAAGAATGGAGTGAATCCAGTCGACCTATTTGGTGTAGTCCTCAGGCTGAACAGTACTGCTGGGAGCTCTTCAATCCATGCTCCGAGTGCCCTCTCGAGTGGCTCCACCAATCGGGGTCTGATACCCGAGAGGATGAGACCATTTGCTCTTTCTACTTGACCATTCGACTGGGGATGATCCACAGATGCAAGATCCAGCCGAATGCCCTGTTGAGATGCATACCGAGCCAGTGCCCCCTTTGCGAAATTGGTGCCGTTGTCGGTGATGATGCTATTGGGCACGCCATATCTTTACACGATGTCGTCCACAAAACGGACCGCAGTCGTACCATCCAGCTTCTTGATCGGGCGGGCTTCAATCCACTTGGTAAATTTATCCACTGCAACCAGGAGATGTGTCATGCCGCTTCGGGCCCTCTTGAATGGACCAACCATATCCAAACCCCATACTGCAAACGGCCATGCTATTGGGATTGTCTTCAATGCTGACGCTGGCTGATGACTCTTTGCCTTGAACCGCTGGCAGCCCTTGCAATATTTCACCAAATTCTCAGCCGCTGCAAGCGCAGTCGGGCAATAGAAACCATGTCGGAAAGCTTTGCTGGCAATGGCTTTTGCAGATGCGTGATGACCGCATTCACCTTGATGGATGTCTCTGAGCAACTCCAAGCCTCTGTCTTCTTCTACACATCTCTGAAAGACACCAGTTGCACTTTTGCGTACTAGCTCGTTGTTGATTATTGTGTATGCCCAAGATCGACGGCTGATTTTTCTTGACTCTGTTTCGTCTTCTAGAAGGACTCCGTCTGCTAGGAAATCTCTAATCGGCTGTGCCCATGATGGTGCACTGACGATTACCATTACCGCGGCCTGCTGGGGTGCATCTTCTTCTTGGATCTCGGCCTCTTGATCATTGGCCTCTTGGATCTCGACCTCTTGAACCTCTGTCATCTCGACTTCTGTCTCTAAACTGCCGATTGCTGCGCCTGGCACGCATTCGGCAGCCCCTAGTGGCGATTGCTCGTCTGGAGCTGAAACTTCTTCACTGCAATCGGCAGTGCCTGACGTCATTAGTTCTTCTGAGGCTGTGCCATCTGGCGCTGCCTCTGCTTGCTTCCCTTTGGCCTTGCTCATCTTGCTGCATTCGGCAGCCCCTGATTTGCAATCGGCAGCCCCTGGTGCTGTCGGCTCTGCTGCTGCTGAAGCACCTTGGGCGCTTGACTGCTTCTTCAGAGTTGGAATTTTTTCCGGTTGAGCTTCTTTTGCCTTCTTCAACGCTTCAAGGTCGGTCTCCGAGATGAAGATGGACTCAGACTCTGGGGATGGCATGATGGATGGCTTCCTGATGTGCTCAAGTGATACGCCTGGTGGGATAGCTTGCCTTGTTGAGCCGAGCTTGGACAATGCATCTGCTGCTTCGTTGTTTGCTCTCGGCACATGGTGGAACTCACATCCTTCAAAGTACCCACTGATCTGCTGCATTAGGAAACGATAGCTTGCCATATTTGCATCCTTTGCGTCCCAGGTGCCTGTGCATTGCTGTACCACCAAATCGGAGTCACCAAAGCACTCAATATTCCGAATGCCGATTTCCTTGGCCAGCTTGATACCATGCACAAGGGCTTCGTACTCGGCGACATTATTTGATGCTGCAAAGTGAATCTGGAGCACATACTGCAGTTGATCTCCTCTTGGTGAAGTAAGCACTACCCCAACCCCTAGGCCGCTCTTCATCTTGGATCCGTCGAAATGCATTCGCCAGAAATCCGATCCTGGGAGCTGAGGCATGTATTGAGTTTCAGCCCAGTCCACCAGGAAATCGGCCAATGCTTGCGACTTGATTGTTGTCCTCGGCTCATACTGGATGACATGATTGGCGATCTCGATTGCCCACTTTTCCACTCTTCCGGTTGCATCTCTGCTTCCTATGATGTCGGCCAATGGAGCCGAGCTGACGACCGTGACCAGGTGGGCTTGAAAATATGGCTTAAATCTCTTGGCCGCCATGTACACTCCATAGCACATCTTCTGGTAGTGAGGGTAGTTTTGCTTGGACGCCGAGAGCACTTCACTGATATAATACACAGGTCGCTGAATCTGCTGTGCCTTGTCCTTCTCGGGCCGCTCCACCACCATAACTGCACTGATCACCCGATTGGTTGCTGCAATGTATAACATCATTGGCTCCTTCTCAATCGGGGCAGCTAGAATCGGCGCGGTGGAGAGCATGTGCTTGAGCTCTCGGAATGCTTCGCTTGCTTGAGGTGTCCAGGTGAACTTCTCCGTCTTCTTCATTAGCTGATACAACAAGATAGCTTTTTCACCCAGCCGACTGAGAAATCGGCCGAGTGATGCGAGGTAACCGGTGAACTTCTGTACTTGCTTCAGGTTCTTGGGTTGCTCCATGCGCTCGATTGCGGCTATCTTCTCGGGATTGCATTCGATTCCTCTCTCGGAAACGAGAAATCCCAAGAGCTTGCCGGCTTGGACTCCAAAAACGCATTTCTCCAGATTGAGCTTGATCTGATAAGTTCTCAAATTTGCAAATGTCTCTCGGAGGTCGTCTAGGAGTGCGACTCCCTTGGCCGACTTTACTACCAGATCGTCCACATAGACGTGGAGATTTCTGCCGAGTTGGGAGTGTGTACACCTCTGAATTGTGCGCTGATAAGTAGCACCTCCGTTTTTAAACCAAAGGGCATGGTGATATAACAATAAGCCCCTAAAGGGGTTATAAATGCAGTTTTTATTTGATCTTCCACAGCAAGTTTGATCTGGTGATAGCCAGTTGTGGCATCCAGAAAAGACAACAGCTCGCAGCCGGCCGTAGAATCAATCACTTGATCGATACGGGGCAGAGCAAACGGATCCTTCGGGCACGCCTTGTTCAAGCAAGTGTAATCGATACACATGCGCCAGGTATTGTTCTTCTTCATGACAAGGACTGGATTCGCCAGCCACTCGGGGTAAAACACTTCCATAATGAAACCTGCCGCTTGCAGCTTCGCAATCTTTTCGCCGATTGCCCTTCTCTTATCTTCAGAAAAACGTCTCAGGGGTTGCTTGATCGGCTTCGAGCCTGGCCGAATGTGCAGCTTGTGCTCGGCGAGTTCTCTCGGCACACCAGGCATGTCTTGTGGAGACCATGCGAAGATGTCCCGATTCTCACGGAGGAACTCGACGAGCTCGCTTTCCTATTTGTCGCTAAGTCCAGCTCCGACTACAACGAACTTGGTTGAGTCGGAGGGATCTAGAGCGATCTTCTTGCTGTCCTTGGCCGACTGAAAGGCCGATTCCTCATCTGCTCTCTTTGCTGGGCCGACTGGGAGTGGATTCTTGCTCTGCGCTTGCGCCATTGCGATCACCTTGCCGAGCTGACGCTTCTCTGTTTCAACCACCTGAGAATCAGCCAAACTGCTGCCAGCCGACGTGCACTCGAGGGACTTCCTGAAGGCCCCGGTGACGGTGATGACGCCGTTTGGCCCTGGGATCTTCATCTTGAGGTAAGTCTGATGTGCATTGAACATGAACTTGGAAAATGCGGGCAGTCCCAACAGAGCATGATAAAGACTGCTGAGGTCGGCGACCTCGAACCAAATCGGCTCCCTCCTGAAGTTCTCCTCTGTGCCAAATATGACGTCCAGCCGAATGCGACCCATGGGGGTGCAAGACAACCCAGGGACGATCCCATGGAAAGTCGTCCGACTGCGCTCCAGATCCCTCTCGGTGAGCCCTAGCTTGATCAAGGTGTCTTTGTACAGAATATTGATTGTGCTACCTCCGTCGACGAGCACTCGGGAGAACTTGCATGAAAATATTGGTCCTGCGAACAGAGCATCAACCACAAGCGGATAATTGCCCAGATTCGGCAAGATGGTGGGGTGATCTGCTCTGTCCCAGGATATAGGACACTCGGACCAATGCATGAACTGAGGAATCGGCGGCATGGTGGCATTGACCTCTTGAGCTCGGGCTCTCCGACTGCCTTTGTCGGTGGATTCACTGGTGAAAATCATGTAGGCGGCGTCTTGCCGCGGGAACTGGTTCTGCTGCTGAGGTGGTCCTCTGTTCTGGGGTGGTGGTGGGGGTGGAGGTGGTAAAGCTTCTCCCTTTGCAATCCTTCTCACAAAATCACACTGCCGAGTTGTGTGCGCAGACGGCCTGCCAGGAGTGCTGTGCAATTTGCACGGTGCATCCAACATGTCATCAAACGTGTACTTGGGCTTCATCTGCCCCCGGGGCCTCACATTGGGTCTCATCTTTCGACTGCCTACTGCAGCCCCTGGATCTTCTTCATTTTGAACAGAGGCCACCTGCCGACTGCCGTACTGTGTGTCTGGATGCTCATCCTTGCGCTTGCCATTGTTCTTCTGATTCTTGTTGTTGTTGTTGCGGTTGTTCTCTCTTCTTTCCTTCCGACTAAGGCCTTGGTTCCCTGTGTCCGACTGCGGAGCCCCTGGTGATTGAATTACGCCTCCAACTCCGAGCTGGATAGGGCGCATCGCAGAATCGGACACAGCAAAGGAGTTGGCCACCTTCATGAGCTCGGCGAGCGATGTGAAATCCTTGCGGAGCAACTTGTGCTTTAGCATTGAATCAGCCAGGCATCCATCCGTGAAGTACTGAATAGCCTGAATCTCATGGACTCCTTCACATGAGTTCTTCAACTTGATCCACCGAGATAGGTAATCTCGGAGGGGTTCATCCTTGCCCTGCACACAAAGAGCCAACTGCCGCGGGAGGTTGGGCCGCTCATATGTGCTCGTGAAGTTGTGAATGAATGCACTTGTAAAATCTTCCCAGCAATTTACACTGTCCTTGGGAAAACTGTTCAGCCAAGTCCGAGCTGAACCCTGCAGCATCAGGGGTGCATAGCGGACTGCCACGCGCCGACTGCCCCCCGCAATGCGAACTGCGGTCAGGTAATCGGACAACCAATCTTCTGGCTTCACAGAACCATTGTACTTGGGAGTGTCTCTCGGCAGCGTGAAGCCTTTGGGAAACTTCTCGGTCCGGATGCGATGACTGAAACACGACGGGCCAACCTCTCCTTCTTCAACCTCTTGAGCCTCCTTCTCCAGGAGCTCAATGCGATGCCTGGCATCATTCTGACCGATTTGGCGAGGGCCAAGTCGGGCGCTGATTGCTGGTCTTGGTGCTGACTGCTGAGGCATGTCGTTGCGCCTGCTGTTAACAGCTGGTTCTTCAATTCTTCTGCTTGCCGCTGGGGGTGGCCGATTGCTTCTGACCCTGCTGAAAGGGCATGTGCCCTTATGTTTGGTTTTGGTAATTGATGGCAATCTTTATGGACTAATGGTTTACTTGAGTTATACTTTAAGGTTTGTCCATAGGCAACGCTTGAAGATCATATGGTGGCTTCAAGGTTGTAAGATGAAGATTACGTGTTGACCAAGGTGTTCTTCATGGAGCTATCCAAAGATTGGTCAAGTAGATGTGTGCAAGGTCAAGAGGAGCATCACGAAGATATCGTATGCTTGGATCTTGCCGACCATTTGGTGATAATGGTCGTGTGAAGATGTGCCTGAAAGAGGCTCACCCATAATGGAGTATGGGGGAGCTTTCTACAAGTCTTCATCGAGCCGGCGGAATCAAGGAAGATGTTCCAACTTGAGGCGGGCATGATCGTCATCATCAAGCTCAAGTGAATTATGCGCAAGACAAAGGTTTGACTAGATAGGTGTCTAGTTTACCGGTTTCTTGGTAGTAGTTAGGAGACCGTGTTATAGGCTAGGCCGAGTCGTTCGTGGAGAGCTCAAACCTTTTGCATCCTTGGCATCATCTTTATTGGTTCTTTCTTGGCTTTTCTCCGTGTGAGTTTTGAAGCTTGTGGTCTTCTTCATGACAAGCTCTTGTTCATCGAAAATGGATTTCATATGCGTCTTCTCTTATGTTTTTTGATATGGGAGATTTGTCGGGTCGTCTCGGTTAGAGGTTTCACACCTCTATTTGTTTGAAATTTCTCCCTTGCCACTTCTAAATATTTCCAGTCGTGATTAGGCAGCTCTGTTCGTTAGCTTTCCATCAAGCTTGAGTTTGCCTTAATCGGAGCTCTTTTGCAGAATTGTGGCAGTTCAGGGTTTTCCTGTTTTATTTGGAGTTCATCTGTTGTGTGGCCTGGGCTCCCTGGTTCTGCCAGGGCGGTAGTACCGCTCTTGTAGCAGTAGTACCGTGGGCGAGTACCGCACTCACTACCGTAAGTCCACTGGACTTTGCGGTAGTGGGCACGGTACTGGCCCCCGGTAGTACCGTGGGGCGGTAGTACCGCTCCCAGTGCGGTAGTACCATGCCACGGTAGTACCGCGGGCAAGTACCGCACTCACTACCGTAAGTCCACTCGACTTTGCGGTAGTGGGCACGACACTGGGCTTCGGTAGTACCGTGGGGCGGTAGTACCTCTCCCGGCGCGGTAGTACCGGTCTCCGAGCGGTAGTACCGTGGTTGGTGGGCTGCCAACGGGTTCCAACGGCTGGATTCGTGGGAGACTATAAAAGGGGGTCTTCTTCCTCCTTTGTCTCCACTGGTTTGTGCAAGTTCTTCCCCCCATTGTTGACCTCTTTGATCTTGATTACTCTCTTCCCCTCCTATGATTCTTGCTCCTTTTTGAGGGAAAAGAGAGAGGAGGTCTAGATCCACATTCTCCACCAAGCCATCTCTCCTCTAAGTGATGAGAACCTTGTGGATCTAGATCTTGGAGTTCTTGGTGTTCTCCTTGTTCTTCCTCTCATATTCCTCCATAGCTTTTGTTGCTTTGGTAGGATTTGAGAGTTGGGAACTTGAGCACTTCGTGTGCTCTTGCCATTGCATTTGGTGCATCGGTTTGAGTTCTCTCCGAGGATTCTTTGTTGTGAGTGAAGTTGTGAAGATAGCTACTCTTGAGTGCATTGGAACTCTAGAGATTGTTCCTCGTGGGTGCGTTGGAACCTAGAGGCTTGTTGTTACGAAGCTCAATCATTGTGGTGGAAAGCTTCAGGACGCTACGGGAGCCTCCAATTCGGTTGTGGAGATTGCCCCGAGCATTTGTACGGGTTCGGTGACCGCCCCCAAGGGTTGCCATTTGTACGGGTTCGGTGACCGCCCTAAAGTGTCCTAATAGTGGAATCACGGCATCTTGCATTGGTAAGAGCGTGAGGAGAAATAGGGTGGCCCTCGTTGGCTTCGTGTGAGCATTGTGCTCCTCACCCTCTCCAAACGGAGACGTACTTCTCGCAAGAGAAGGAACTTCGGTAACAAATCCTTGTCTCCATCGGCTCCACTTGCGGTTATCTCTACCTTTACTTTGAGCAAGCTTATTACATGTTTATCTTGTGCTTTCTCATATTATTGTACATTGCTTGTCCCATAGGTTGTTCTTCTAGATAACCTATTTATTTGTGCACCTACTTTGTGATAGCCATAGTGCTCTTGTCATATATCTTGCTATCACATAGTTGTTTATCTTGCTTAGTATAAGTTGTTGGTGCACATAGTTCAGCCTAGCTTATTTAGGTTTCTTGCTTGGCAAATTAAATGTTAAGTTTTATTCCGCATTTGTTCAAGGCGAAACCGTAATTATTTTAAACGCCTATTCACCCCCCCCTCTAGGCGACATCCACGTCCTTTCACCTGCTTTCATGCCGAGATGGGGCCGGTTGATGCCTGTTCTGGCGTGATGCATTCGGTCGCTGGCTAGCTTCCGGAATCGGCCTCACAGTTCCCCTTGATGCCCCAGGTCCCGAATTCTGATTCTCCATTGCCACGAGCCTTTGCTCCTTTGCAGCTGCCAGCAGCTCGCGCATTCGGCGCGATTGCTCTCGCCGCTCATCTCCTTCTAGGTCTTCTAGCTCGATTGCTATCTGCTCGGCCGCCCTCAGGTTTTTGTCCGGAGTGCTCTATGTCGGCCTCTGGATGAACGCCGATTGCGTCGGCTACTCCGGCTGCACCGGCCTCCTCGGCCGCTCCGGTTGCTCAGCTCCCGACAGCTGCTGGTTGACTTCTCGCCCTCGGCTTCTCAAATCTTCTAAGACCGCGGGCTCAATCGGCCGACGTGGTCATGCATGCGCTGCGTTGTATTCCCTTGTGATGGCTCCCAGCCTGCGCTCTTCTGCCAACACCTGCTCGGCCCTGCGAGCAAGAGCGAGCCGTGCCGTTTCCAGCTCGGTGTGCACTTTATCAGGATCACCATTACTGTTCACGGGTGTGTATAACACATCCCGCAACGCATTGGTGCCGACTCTCTCTGCGGCCTCCGCTGCCTCCTTGGCTTTCCTCGCCGCACTCGCCGCACTACGATTGCTCGAAGACGATGCCCCCGCCATCATGACGGACGCGTGCACTCGGCCATCCTCTCCGCCGGACGCTACATCGAAGCCCCTGGTCGAGAGCGGATCCGTGATGCACGAGAAGACACGAATTTTCCTGGGATATGCCTCGGCGAAGCTGCCGATGAAAAGGCGACGACTGCCGACATGCAGCGACACGCCGGGCGGTAGGCATGCACCGGCCCCGTACCGCGCCGAGTAGTCCACCACGTAATCGATTGCCCACGCCTAAGAATCAGGCCAGAGGCGTGGCTACCGCCTGCTGCAGAGGAAAATCCCGTCCGGATCTTTACTCCAGTCGACGCCTCGGTCTGCCCCACGGTGGGCGCCAACTGTCGTCGATATGTGACGACAGATTCCATGGGGATGGCTAAAGCGAGGGGAAGACGCGAGGAAGAAGATGTCGATGGTGCCGGAATTGGGTTGGGCACAAACACGGTGACAGACACCACGATGTACCCAGGTTCGGGGCTCTCCGGAGAGAAAACACCCTTACTCCTGCTTATCTCTTATATGTCAATGGAACTGAGCTACAATAACTGCTTCTCTATCTACTCAGGGGAAGGTGAGTGCCGCCGTGGGCAAGGCTCTCTCCTGCTTCCCTGAGGATTAACTACAAGCAGTGAATGATCTGAGTGACTTGTGAGTATTGGTGCGAATGAGCGGATCGTCCCCCACGCAGGAGGGGTACCCCGGGCTCTTATAGCATGAGCCCGGGGTAAATCGGTAACTTCACTGCCGATTGGGCCCAGCTGTCATCCTCTAATCGGTTTGGGCCCACCGACTGCTCCTCTCCGGGTGATCCAGACCCGACGAGCGGCGGCCCATGCTGTAGACTCGTAGGGCATGATGGTGAACAGTGGAGCTAGGAGGGGCGGTCTTGTCGTCCTGTCCGCGAAATCGGCGGAGAGGTCGACACCGCATCTCTGCCAGATCTTCGATGTGACTTGGCTTCTTTGCCACCCCGATCTCTCGGGATTGCGCATTTATGACCTCGTACTTGTACCCTCGACCGATCTCGGGGTCAACTTCTCCAGGGGTGGTAGGTTGTACCGATTGCGCCTGGGCCGACTGGTGGTTCCGGGCAAGGTCGATTGCTCTGGGCAATCGGTTGTGCTGATACCCACCTCGGCCCAGCTGCGGGCCAATCGGATAACTGTCTTGGTGATGAAAAGGGTGGACCGGTTGCGCCTGGACCGACCGCTGGCATTCGGTGTGGCTGATTGCCTTGGAGCAATCGGCGATACGCCTGCCCAGCTCGGCCCAGCTGCAGCCCAATCGGTCCATCCTTGTCTTGAAAGGTTGCTTTCGCTTGGGTGAGCCTACCCGGGTACCAATCCCCCGACACCAGGGGACGAAATAATCACTACATTCACCAAGAATGGATTTCAAAAGACACCAAATCAACTTAGCAGTGGTGCAGAAGAGGAATAAATCATCAATATTCTCTACCCCCCTCCCACACACACACCGAACACATTTCTCGCTACCAATCCAACCCTTTTCAAAAGATTGGTCTTGGTTAAAATACTTCTCTTCACCAGCAACGGGTTGAAGAATTTGATCTTGGCATGGAATTTGATTTTCCACAAAAAAATTGAGGAAGGATAAACAAATTGTAAAGCAACTTCTTATGAAGAGAATTAACACTGAAAAACATCAGGGATCAGCATCCACCTTACTCCATCGCTATTATTAGTAATCTCAAATTCCTCACATCTAGATTTAAGGCTATTACAAAGCTCAAGAGCTTCTACATGTGAAGTTCTTCTAAAAGAGAAGCTCCCAAAACCATCCTAATTGCTTTACTTGTAGATTTTTTTATTGAAGCTTAGCTCAAAGAGCATAGGATAACTTAGCTTAAGAGGTTTGTCATATAACCACCAATCTTCCTAGAACCTGGTTTTCTCACCACTGCCCACATTTTTCATGCAATTATCATAAAAAGATTTTTAACAGTCAACAGACTCTTCCAGAACTGTGAGTCACCTGCTTTAGGTCTGATACCATATAAACATTTATCTCCCACATTTTATTAAGAAGCACTTCTTGCCACGGGCCTTCTTCTTGTTCGAATTTCCAGAACCATTTAGACAAAAGAGCTTGATTCATCATGTCTAAATTAAGAATCCTCAACCCCACTTGATCTTTGGGCATGCAACAAGTTTCCAACTTCCCTAAATGATAAATTTTCACTCACCAGCTTGCCAGACCAATTTGGATCTGAAGAAGTCAATCCTCTTTCTAACCCGTACTCGAAGAGGATACAAAGACATCATATAAAGTGGAATATTTTTAAGGCATCCTTGGACTAGGGTAGTCCTACCAGCCATATTGACAATCCTACCTTGCTAGCATCCACATCTTTTCTCAATCTTATCTAGCACACCATCCCAATGTTTATTTATAATCCCTGCAATTGATAAATATATCCCCCACCACTCCACAAGTGAAAATCTCTTGATATTCTCTCACCTTAGAAATGGCTTCATCAAAAGGGAATATTTCACTCTTGTTAAAGTTAATTCTGAGCAGTGTCATTTGTTCAGAGGCCCCTAAAATTAATGTTATTATCCTGGCATCTTCTAAATCATCTTGAAGTAGATGGTGCCATCTGCATATTGCATCATGTTCACCCCACCAGCAACACTATCCACCAACACCCCTTTAACAACATTATTCCTCTCAGCATTATTAAGGATCACTACCACAACATCATCATCTAAATCAAAACAGAAGAGATAAAGCAGCCCCTTGTCTCAGGCCTTCATGGGTTTTAAAAGATGGCCCAATGTTATCATTCTCGTCAACACCAACATGTCCCTAAACCATGGTATGCATAGCCCAGTCACATCAAATGTCATGAAATCCTTTTAATTTTAGTATTTTATAAAAAAAGGTCATTTGATTTTATCACAACCTTTTTCAAAATACACTTAATAAAAGAGAGCATTCTACTTATTATGGTGTATTGAGTTTAGGGCTTCATGCAAAACCACAAACCCCTCCATGGTGTATCTACCCTTAATGAATGCAGTTGATTAAAAGAAATTATTGGGTTAACCACTTTGCTAAGTGATACGTCCAAAACGTATCTATAATTTCTGCTTGCTCCATGCATCTTTTGTGTGATATTGTTATGATATTGATGCACTTCCATACAATTTTGATCATATTTGGACTAACCTATTAACTCAGTGCAACCCAGTGCCAGTTCATGTTTTCCGTTGTTTTCGTATTTCAGGTTTTCCCATTACTTAAAGTGCCAGAAAATTTCCGGGAAAAATATAGGAAAAATCAACGTACAGGAAGCTTCGGGAAGAGCCAAAGTGGGGCCAAAGGGGAGCCAGAGGTGGCCCATGCGACCACTTGGCGCGGCCATCCCCTAGGCCGGGTGGCCGCGCCAGGGGGCGCCTGGGGCCCCTGGTCCACCTCTGGCTGCCCCCCTTCTCCTATATATATATATATATCATCCCGAAACCCTCGAGGACAGAACCCTTTTTCGCGATCTCTCCTCTGTTCCGCCACCGCAACGCTTCCAAGATCGGGAGCACCAGGAGCCCTCTTCCCGGCACCCTGCCGGAGGGAGGAACCACCTCCGGGAGCTTCTCCACCACCATGGATGATTCCCGGATGAACCGTGAGTAGTCCACCTTGGACCATGGGTCCATGATCAGTAGCTATGTGATGTTCTCCTCCCCTCTTTGTTCTTCATGGTTTAGAACTCGTGAGCTGCCCTACATGATCGAGGCACACATGTAATCTTTCTGTTGTTGCTATGCTGAGTTTGCTGGGATCTGATGGATTTTGAGACTATGTTCAGATTGTGTTTGAGTAATATATTTGATTCTCCTCTTTTATATTTATATTCTTGAGTAATTCTTGCATGTTCTCCATTGCTGTTTATTGATTTGGCCAAGTAGTAGGTAGTAACTCCAAGAGGGAGCGTTATGCATGATTGTGGGTTCATGCCCCCTGATGACTAGCTTGAGTGACAGAAACATGAGTCTAGGGGATGTGATGTTGCCACAAGGTAGAAAACAACGGTGCTTGTACTTGCGGGTGCAATGATTGTTTACTTTACGCAAAGTTATTTAATGCAGTTGTCTCTTGCTTTGAGTTTACACTTTAGGTGGGATTCACAACTTAATACCAGTGAGATGTTCTGGATAGATATCTCAAGGTGGATGATTAGTAGGTAGATGCAGATGGATTTCGGTCTACTTGTCTTGGCGTACCGCCCAAGATTTTGAGCCTCTTCCTTTCTTTGTAGCATAGTTAGCATTGGTTTGCGCACATAATCCTGTCAATTGCCCAACTGTAATTTGTTTACCTTGCATGGCTATTTTATCGTCTTTTGGGAGAGAGACATCACTAGTGAACATCATGGGACCCCGGTCTATATTTCTACCACTGTTTACACGTGCTATTTATTTTCTGCTTTATTTCCTTTTCTGTTGCTATCGCTATCATTATTATCCCGTGCGTTTGATCCTTTGTAAACAACAAAGCCGGAGGGATTGACAACCTCTTTGTACTCGTTGGGAGCAAAGTTATCTGTTGTGTGTGCAGGTCCACGTCAACCGCCTAATTGTTGGCGCCGTTGTCACCTTCTTGTCGTTGTCGGAGTCCTACTGGAGACAAACCTTGGTATCTTCACCGAGGGAAATTTGTTGTTGTCTACATCTCAACCTTCCACTTTGGGTAACCAACGAGGGGCGAGAACCCATCAAAGCTAATTTCTGGCGCCGTTGCCGGGGACTACACTCTTCAAGATAGGGGAGTTGCACACTATCTTTTATCTTTGCTTTTTAGTCTTGTTAGTTTACCTTTCAGTTTTTGCTTTAGTGTCCCTTATCAAAAATAAAAAAAATAGTTACCTTGCTTGCTGCTGCTATGGGTTCCATCGAGAACACCAAGTTGTGTGACTTCACTAGTCATAACAACAGTGAATTTATCTGCACTCCTATTGCTCCAGCTGCAACTTCAACACCTTCTTATGAGATTAAACCTGCTTTGCTGAACCTTGTTATGAAAGATCAATTCTCCGGTGCTGGAGATGCTGCTGCTTTGCACTTAAATAATTTTGTTGAGCTCTGTGATATGCAAAAGTACAAAGAAGTAGATGGTGATATCATTAAGCTTAAGCTTTTTCCTTTCTCCTTGAGAGGAGGAGCAAAAATCTGGTTTCAACCCTTGCCTAGGAATAGCATAGATTCTTGGGATAAGTGCAAGGATGCTTTTATTGGGAAATACTACCCCCAGCTAAGATTATCCAATTGAGGAGTAATATTATGAATTTTAAGCAATTGGATAATAAGCATGTTTCCCAATCTTGGGAACGCATGAAATCTCTTGTTAAGAATTGCCCTATGCATGGTTTGACTACTTGGATGGTTATCCAAACTTTTTATGCAGGCTTGAACTTTACCTCGCGAAACTTGCTAGATTCGGCCGCGGGAGGAACCTTTATGTCAACAACGCTTGGTGCTGCCACAAAACTACTTGATGAGATGATGACCAATTATTCCCAATGGCACACCGAAAGAGCTCCAACATGTAGGAAGGTAAACTCTGTCGAGGATATCTCCTCCCTAAATGAAAAAAGTTGACTTGATTATGTCTATACTTACCAAGCAATCTCCTATTGATCCTCATGATGTTCCTTTAAATTCTTTGATTGCTCAAGATCAAGTAGATGTGAACTTTATCTCTAGAAACAACTTCAATAACAATGCTTATAGGAGTAATTTTGGTAGCAATCCTAGAACGTTCCCCTCCAACAACTATCGGAACAACAACACTTATCCTAGCACCAAGAACTCCACTTCTGAACTAGAGAGTATGCTTAAAGACTTCATCACTACCCAAAAAGCCTTCAGCAAGAGTGTAGAGGGAAAACTAGACAAATTAGATAATCTCTCGTCGAAGGTAGACAATTTAGCCCATGAAGTACAATTGTCTAAAATTACAACTTCTCCTCTTGAGGAGAGGAAGGTCACTCCTATTAACGCTATTCAAGTGCAAATTAATGAAAACATTAGGATGATGGCTAAACTTAAAGAGAGATGGGCTAGAGAAAAGGAGGAAGAAGATAGAATTAAGAGCCTTCCTACACACCATACCGTTGCTACTATCCAAGTTGTTGAGGATATCCAAACTCTTAGCACCCAATGCACCCCTAGTCCCATAGGACCTATTAATGGTGATGCTATGGCCTCAACCGTAGAAGAAGAAACTCCTATGACTATAGAAGCTACCAAACAAGTGAGCCTAAAAGACACCACTACCACTTTACTTGATAGTAGTGACCTTGATTTTGATAATTGCACCCTTCCTGAAGTTATTGGTTTCCTTCACAAGATGTCTAGAGATCCCCACACTAGCACACTTAATCTTGCCTTCACGGAGCATATCACTAATGCTCTCATTAAAGCTAGGGAGGAGAATCTTAGGGTAGAAGCCTCCATACCTAGAAAGCTAGAAGATAGTTGGGATCCTATGATTAAAATTATGTTGAATAACTTCTCTTGCTATGCTTTATGTGATGTTGGAGCTAGTACCTCCGTTATGCCCAAAAGAATGTACGATATGTTTGAATTAAAACTTTTTGATCCTTGTTCTTTTGGTGTTCGTCTTGTTGACTCTTCCGTAAAGAAACCTTTGGGGAAGATCGATGATGTTCTTATCATTGTCAATGACAACTATGTTCCCATTTATTTTACTATTATGGACATTGAATGTGAACCATCATGTACAATTATTTTGGGACGCCCTTTTCTTCGCACCGTTGGTGCTGTCATTGATATGAAAGAAGGGAATATAAAATTCCAATTCCCTCTCAATAAAGGGATGGAACACTTCCCTATAAAGAAGATTAAGTTACCTTTTGAGTCCGTTACACGGGCTAGCTATTCTCTTACTCTTGATAAAACTTGATTTTCTCTTTTTGCATCATGCCTAGCTTAAAGGCATAAAAGAAAGCGCTTTTGGGAGGCAGCCCACAACGAATTAGGTTTATTTTGCCTTTGTTGTGTCTTGATGTTTGTTACTACAGCAGCAACATCATTGTATCTTTACTTTTCAGCTTTGTGCCAAGTTTAGCCTCCGATTGCAAGAAAGTTCAAAAGTTGTGGCGTGCTGTCCAGAAAACAGATTATGTCCTTGGACAGAAAAATTCGAATAAAATCACCAGATCATCTTTTTGATCTGAATTTTTTTGAAAGCGTGCTCTATATAATTGGCTTTGGAGCGTCTTTTATGAGTTTTTTGATTTGAGTTGAAGAAGTGCCCCAAAAAATTTATTTACTACCTGCTGGTATGTTTTTCATAGATTCCGTCCTGTTTTACCTTTTCTTCGTTTTGCAAACCTTAAGCTTGCTTTTTCTTTGAAAAAACTTTTTGGCGATCTTGAGAAACAGTAGCTCTTCAAGAATATCCTTATTTACAGTAGAGAAAAAATATTTTATTGTGGGTACTAACCTCGCTAATCAGATTATGACGAGTTATGTATGAAGGGAGTTTTCAAGTGTGCGAGGGAAGATGATAAAAGAAGATTCAGGAGGGTCAAATGCTCAAGCTTGGGGATGCCCCCGTGCATCCCCAAGAGATATTCAAGAAGACTCAAGCATCTAAGCTTGGGGATGGCCCCATGCATCCCCTTCTCCATCAACAATTATCAGTTCGTCTTTCGTTCCACTATATTTTTATCACTTCATGCGTTATGTGCTATGCTTGGAGCGTCTTGCTCTTTATTTCCTTTTTAGTTTTCTTTAGCTTTCCTTGTTGTTCATAAAAAGTTAGAACTCAGCTTTCTTTGTGTGGGAGAGAAACACGCTCCACTTCACCCTAGAACACAACATAGGATTTTCATGCTTATCTTTGATGTGTGTGTTCTTTATCTTTTTCGTAGCTGCTGTCATGTTTAGCTCTTAGTTTTCATGCTTATCTTTTTAAGAGCTTTTGTTTAGTTTGTTGCTGGAACTCTCTTGAGTTTTCATGTTTATCTTGTTTAGAGAGTTTGCCTGTTGCACTGAGTTTTGTGTCTTGACTTGAAGTAGGTAATTGAGGTTGCTATTCAATTGTAGTAGTAACTTGTAATAGTTTTGAGGTATTGCCATGAGTAATGTTTGAACTTTTGGTGTCAAGAGCTTTAGCCTATTAGTGATATATGTCGTATTTTGGGCAATCCGTGTTTATTTTCGAAAAAACTACAAAATTAGTTGAGAACTTTAGCTACTAGATGGATCACTAATCGTTGGAGGGATTGAATATTAGAGTACACTCACATACCATGAGTCGAGGATGCGCAAGGATAACCAAACCCCCATACACTCCTCCTCGGGGTACTTGTCTCTTTGTGAACCTCCTAATTAGATTGAGAGTTACCGATAATAAGTGCCTGAGTTCTTCGGACTAATGTGAGTATTCGAAAGTTGACACTTCCACCTAGCCATATTTTTTTAGCCTCTTCGGTACCGTGCATTGCCCTTTCCCACCTCTAGAGTTGGCGCATACTTCGCCGGTGCATCCAAATCCTTGGCACGATACGCTCTGTCATCATAAGCCTCATTATATCCTTCCTCAAAACAGCCACCATACCTACCTATCAAGGCATTTCCATAGCCTTTCCGAGATACATTGCCATGCAACATCCACCTTCTCATGACTTGATCTTCATGTCATACATGCTTTTGCTTGATCAATGAGCCACATGCTAGTTGGGCCTTGCCCTAATCATTGCTACATGATGCGCTAGTATCATTGCATATCCTGCTACACTGGCAGAGGCATACATTTGCATACTTCATGATAGTTTCATTTTCTTTATGTTGAGTACTTTTGTAAAGTGTGAAAGATCTTCTATACTTCTTGTAATATATAGAGTGTTGGCCCTAAAGTGAGGAAAATATCCCAAAGAGGACAAAATCAAAAGATCCCAAAGAGGACAAATGAGAGTTAAATAGAAAGAGCCATTGAGACCACCAAAAAAATACAAAAAAATAGAAAAAAGAGAAAAAGAAATAAAAAGAGAGAAGGGGGCACACTACTATTACTTTTGAGAGATCCACACTCGTACTCCATCTTATATCTTGTACTCCATAGAGATTATCATTCATGCATATAGCTATGTGGGGACCTTCACATTATAGAACTTGGCTTGTATATTCCAATGATGAGCCTCCTCAAATGAGCTCTAGGTCTTCTTGAGCAAGCAAGTTGGATGCACCCCCACTAGTTCCATTGGAGAGCTTACCTTAGATCATATGTGCATCTGTTGCATGGAAATCCCTACTCCTCACATCATATCTATCATTTGGATTTCTATCGCCTATGATTGTCCTCATTGATGTGAGCCTTTCACGCCTTTTTGTCTTCTTCCCCAATCATTTTTCTCTCTTTGCCATCCTAAGTGTCAAATTTCTTGCTTACGCTCATCCATTGCATGAGTGCTCAAAATATCGAAAGGGAGTGGATCATTTTGACTTGTACCTGGCTAGTGGTCTGGGGATGAGTCAAGATAAGATTCCAAAGAAGACCAAGTGTGAACCTTTAGTAGATTAAGTTCTCAACAATAAAAACTATGTTTTACTCTCTCGTATATCCCTATCCCCTTTCTTGCACGCAAACACCATTTGGAGACATTCGAGTCACGGACAACGAGAGCTCTTGCACCCTTATGTTCTTATGTTGCTTGTTTCAATGCTAATATAAACTCTTGCCTGTTATGAATTGAATTGAATTACATGCCTTGATTGCTTTACTTAAAAGTTCTTATATGGTTGGTAGCATGTCACCACAGAAATTATGTTTGTTATCATTTACCTACTCGAGGACGAGGAAGAATTAAGCTTGGGGACGTTGATACGTCCAAAACGTATCTATAATTTCTGCTTGCTCCATGCATCTCTTGTGTGATATTGCTATGATATTGATGCACTTCCATACACTTTCGATCATATTTGGACTAACCTATTAACTCAGTGCACCCCAGTGCCAGTTCCTGTTTTCTGCTGTTTTTGTATTTCAGGTTTTCCCATTACTTAAAGTGCCAGAAAAATTCCGGAAAAGATATAGGAAAAATCAGCGTACAGGAAGCTTCGGGAAGAGCCAAAGTGGGGCCAGAGGGGAGCTAGGGGTGGCCCAGGCGGCCACCTGGCGCGTCCACCCCCTAGGCCGCGTCAGGGGGGCGCCTGGGGCCCCTGGTCCACCTCTGGCTGCCCCCCTTCGCCTGTATATCTCTCTCGTCCAAAAACCCTCGAGGACAGAACCCTTTTTCGTGATCTCTCCTCTGTTCCGCCACCGCAACGCTTCCAAGATCGGGAGCACCAGGAGCCCTCTTCCTCGGCACCCTATCGGAGGGAGGAACCACCTCCGGGAGCTTCTCCACCACCATGGATGCTTCCCGGATGAACCGTGAGTAGTCCACCTTGTACCATGGGTCCATGATCAGTAGCCATGTGATGTTCTCCTCCCCTCTTTGTTCTTCATGGTTTAGACCTCGTGAGCTGCCCTACATGATCGAGGCACATATGTAATCTTTCTGCTGTTGCTATGCTGAGTTTGCTGGGATCTGATGGATTATGAGACTATGTTCAGATTGTGTTTGAGTAATATATTTGATTCTCCTATTTTATATTTATGTTCTTGAGTAATTCTTGCATGTTCTTCGTTGTTGTTTATTGCTTTGGCCAAGTATTAGGTAGTGACTCCAAGAGGGAGCGTTATGCATGATTGTGGGTTCATGCCCTCTGATGACTAGCTTGAGTGACAGAAACATGAGTCTAAGGGATGTGATGTTGCCACAAGGGAGAAAACAACGGTGCTTGTACTTGCGGGTGCAAGGATTGTTTACTTTACGCAAAGTTCTTTAATGCAGTTGTCTGTTGCTTTGAGTTTACACTTTGGGTGGGATTCGCAACTTAATACCAGCGAGATGTTCTGGATAGATATCTCAAGGTGGATGATTAGTAGGTAGATGTAGAAGGATTTCGGTCTACTTGTCTTGGCGTACCGCCTAAGCTTTTGAGCCTCTTCCTTTCTTTGTAGCATAGTTAGCATTGGTTTGCGCACATAATCCTGTCAATTGCCCAGCTGTAATTTGTTAACCTTGCATGGCTATTTTATCGTCTTTTGGGAGAGAGACATCATGGGACCCCGGTCTATATTTCCACCACTGTTTACACCTGCTATTTATTTTCATCTTTATTTCCTTTTCTGTTGCTATCGCTATCATTATTATCCCGTGCGTTTGATCCTTTGTAAACAACAAGGCCGGAGGGATTGACAACCTCTCTGTACTCGTTGGGAGCAAAATTATTTGTTGTGTGTGGAGGTCCACGTCAACCGCCTAATTGTTGGTGCCCTTGTCACCTTCCTGTTGTTGTTGGAGTCCTACTGGAGACAAACCTTGGTATCTTCGTCGAGGGAAATTTGTTGTTGTCTACATCTCAACCTTCCACTTTGGATAACCAACGAAGGGCGAGAAGCCATCACTAAGTCTATTTATCGGGACTTTGTAACGATTTTGAAACTGACATTAAGCAAACAAACGGGCCTAAAATTTTGAATCTGCCTGGCATCTTTAGTTTTACGCACAAATGTGATAATCCCATAATTGAGCCTAAAACTATCTAAAACTCTTTTGTGAAAGTCATCAAGAGCCTTGAGATCCCATCTAACCAACCAAAAATTGTTGATAAAATCAACAGTAAAACCATTAGGGTCGGGGCTTTTATTTTTTCCCCTTCCAAAAACCACTACCTTAATCTCTTATAAGGATAAAGGCTGAGCAGACTCGTGGATCTCTAAGGGGGAATGCAGAGAGCACCTCAGCACATGGACGACCTCTGTGACCCACTTCTTCCCTCACACATGGATCACACCTTCCTCGGTCACAATCGACATCATTCGAGTGCCCGACGTCGGCAACACCATCGCCACTTTTTCACGTCGTCCTCTAGGACAAGAGGGTGTTGGATGCGTGACCGTAAGATGAGCCACTTATCCCTCTTAATTTTATATGCAGATTCAACTTCCTCCATTGCCCAAAGGATGCTATCAGTTAGTAACAAAGCTCTCTTGTCGTGGCTCATCCCTCTTAATTTTATATGCAGATTCAACTTCCTCCATTGCCCAAAGGATGCTATCAGTTAGTAACAAAGCTCTCTTGTCGAACATCCGCTTATAATTCATCGCACTCACATCCCTTGCAATGTCCACCACCTTCTTCCACATCTCTTGCGAGTTCATGAACCACAATTTGATGCCTTAATCATCTCTAGATTCATCGGATCCCTACGCACGATCTTTGCCATGCATTCCTCCCACTCCATCATCTATATTTGAATGACGATGATATCTTCAATCGGTCATCGCTAACTTTGCTAATGTCGCCACAAGAAGCGAGGGAGGGGATCTAGGAGGGGAGATAGGAGAGGAGCATACACGAGTGAGGAGAGAGACTGACCTTTGGATAGGTGGTGGGGACGAGAGTCAATATGAGTTCACCCCTAGTGACGTGCATCACCACGTCTCTTCGCGCCACCTTTTGTATCGCCTCTCATGTTGCCTCCCATGTATCGCATTCGGGGACACACGACTCCTATGGTATTGCTGGTACTCTAATGACAATGCAGCACATAAAACATATCCTAATGGTAGTGATTTTACCTTCCTCGGGTCTAGGTCTTATAAGGCACTTTGGCAAACCCAACGTGGAATTGAAGAGTGTCAGTTGCATTAAGAATTTCACGTAATATTCAAATGAGATAAAATAATGAAAACATGTTTCGTGCGTAACATGGTAATTAAGGCAATAAATTGGGTCATGTATATTTCTTGAAAGCGTGATGCACATTACAAGAAGCACAAAGACGCCAAATTGATGTGAATTATGGGTAGCCACTTTCAAACCAAAAACTGAAACAAACCGAACCATTTTAACCAAAATATACGCTAAATCGTTTTTTGGTTATTCGGTTCGGTTTAAAAAATAGACATTATTCAATGCTCAATTGTAAACTGGGTTTTAGTTGAGAAGAATCGTACACACCAAATTAACTGACTATGAGTCCACCACCCTCTGGACCAACACAACAGGCTAGCTGATTAGTCAAAGTTGTTCGTTAACTAGTATGTTGTCCCGACAATTGTACATCGATTCATGCAAGCACATGTGCACCAATCCTATAAAACTGTACATCAATTGTCCCGACATAGTTTACACACATATTTCATTAAAATGCAAGTTCTAGTGCATTGATTTTAGGATCTCGATTACATGCTAATACTGATTCATAGCTATATCTTTTATTGAGATGACGGCCACGTCTCTACAAATTATAACAAATCACTACACGACATGTTCTACTACTGATGATAATGCACATATATTTCATTTTTTTGGTTGACCAGATAATCTCCACCAACAAATTTTATAGTGATTATTTCGGTTGTTATTTTCCAGAAACTGAAACTCTAGAACGCCTAATAAACCAAAACGAGTTAACCATATAAAGCGATAAGCGAACGCCCACCATTGTGAATAGTGCTTCTTCTTCTTGTTTCTTTTTTCATTTTTAGGTTCCTTTTCAACAAATTTTGTCTTTTCCTCTTAATGTGGAGTGAATTTGATGTGAAACATTATGACACGATGGATTTAGTTTTTATCATTGATATGAGAAAAAAAAACTGGTCATTTGCGCTAGTTTTGATACTTCCTCCGTTTTAAATTAGATGGCTTTCATTTGTGTAGGGGGTACTTAGTTGGTACAAAATATCATTTGAAGGATTGTGCCACTAGATATGTTCTCTAATGGACTAGCTTCTATGGTAATTCCATCATTGGTGCCACAAGTCCCATGTGTAACAAGTTTGTGCAGCAACACATGTCTAGAGTACAACACGTGAATCATTGTCTTGGCCACTTTTGAACTAGATGTGGGATGGTCAATCTTGTTTTTGCCATGGGAATGTCAGCAAGCTCAATGTGAAGTCTGAAGATTGAAACTACAATAATCCAGTTTTTTTTTCATCTACATTCTTTTAACGTAACTATAAAAGAAATTTGATGTGCGTGTATGTGAGCATGTGCATGTGTATTGTATTAAAGAATTATTGTATTTGATAAAACTTTTACAACTGTAGTCAGTCTACCAGTTCTGCTGCTCAACTAGAATTCATAAAAAATGCGGGTCAAACTGAAAACCGAGGTAAGGAGAACAAAAACTCATGTAGCCGATTTTGTAAGGATGTATATTGATGATTCTTACATGTTTCGTAGTCCGTTACCTGTCTACGGTCTACCCATCAACACAAGTGGACAATCGCAAGGACGTGAACATGGTAACGGGAGTAATAAATAGAGCAGTTGAGAAATATCGGCGGGCTATGCAGAAAGATTTGTGCTACTACTATCTCATCCAGAATCCTTTTACTGGTGTACAGTACTACACCATGAAGCAGCTAGAGCTAGGCAATGCTGTGAACGTGCTAGTATCATTCAAGAAGTAGCATGTTACGTTCAAAAAAAAAAGTAGCATGTGCACATTGTGGTTCATGAACGACCAAGAATGATATAATAACTGAGATATGATACTGCAATTAACGTCGGCTCCCACTACTCCTTTTCTCTTCCGATCTACAGCACACAAAGTATATGTATCTATATATACTGGTAATTATAAGTAAAGCATCGGGAAGTTTACGTTATCCATATGATATGATCAGGCTCCCATTCCGTGCCAGCGTCGCATGGGTGTTTCAGATTTAACCTTTTTCAGGGTGTTTTTTCTTTTTTGGGGGTAGCGAGCAGCAGATGTGATGGAGTACCGGATATAGTCGCAAGTACAGTCACTGCGGCCATGCCGTTGCGCCATGTACGCTCACCATATCTTCCAAAGATGGTGTTTATTTATTTTTCTTACCAGCTGCTGATGTTAAATTTAAATTTAATCCACATTCATGCGATGTTACCAGTGTTGCAGTGAAGCAGGTGAGCGTAGTACGGTTGGGACACTGAGCATGTTATCATGGAGTACAACAATATTTAACTCGTAATCGGAGCACTGAGCATGTGCACACAGCACCGTTGGGACTTGGGAGCGTCTTTGCTGCAGATCTCTCTCTTTCTCGCTGGAATCTTGTTAGTAAAAGGATTTGTGTACGTTGCGTTCGGACGGACGGCGCTTTCAGCTCTCCACCCGATCTCACTCAATGGCCCGTGAAGCCGTTGTTTTCCTAACATAAACCCATGTGCTCCACTAAACACTTGATTAGCCCTAGTAATTGTTGCCAAATTTTTATCGGCGGTAAATTACCAGAGCGTCGAGTCTAGCCGACGGTAAAAAGAATGCAGCGGCGGAGCGATGGCCGTTCGCCGAGGCTGACGGTGAGGGACCGCGGTGGCGCTGCCGCTGAAATAAGATCGTCTGGCAAGTACAGTACGTAGCAGGACAGGAGTGGTCCAATAATTCATCAACGGCCATATGGGCGACCTGCCGCCACTGGCTGAGACGGGAGCAACAGCCAAGAGGGGGGTGTCAGCTTTACTGTGCGTGCTCCTCGCCTCTGCAAACATTTCGGTAAAGAAAAAACAGTGCTCCAATCGAATCGAATGCTACGCTTTTAACGTGCCCCGCTCCGCCGGACCTCCACTACCCCTTGTTTCCGCGGAAGCATCAGCTATGCTGCTGCGCCGGTGAAAACGTTACTGCCGTGCCCATCAGTAGTAGATCCATGTGTCATCTCGGAACGTTGCTGAATGCTAGCGTGTGCGTAGGCAGTTGATCTAGTGCAATTGAAGAAACACATTAGTTGACAACATTGAAGAATTGTTTGGTTGAATTTTGGCCCCGTCTTTGTGGTTAAACAAAAGAAAATATGTTTTAGGGCATCTCTAGCGTAGATCTTCAAAGCTCCCGCATCTGTTCGGATTGGACTGTCCGGATTAGTTTTATATTTCAACACAACCATGTATATGTTTGCGGATTAGTTCGCCTGTTCGTTTTTCATAAATGTGATCCAAATCAAGGGGGCCTTTGCGGAAGTCCGGACCGCAGACAATGTTCTGTCCTGACACCTTGACCCCACTCAAGTGATATCCGCGTCAAAATTCATCCCCGTGTGCGAAGCGTTTGATGACTGTGCGCGGCCGTTCAATGCTGGAAAGACGCGACTCAAGGTCCTCGTTTAAAGCTTCGTCCTCTGTACGCATCAATGTCGGAGAGACGCGACAGGGCGGATTCGACGCGACGACGACGCTTCAATGCAGATGAATCGACCGAGAAGCCTGCCCAACGACATTGAAGCCGACGACCCTCCCGTCCTCCTGGTTGTGGCTATATAAAGTGGTGCAGCGAGCCTCGTCACCCAAATTCTCATCGGCACTCAATCTCATCTGTGCCACTCCGATCACCATGGTTTGCTCTAAGATCATCACTTACAAGATGCTCACTCCAGGAAGGCAAGCAGAGATCCCGGAGGAGCAGGAGGAGGCCCACACATAGAGGCGGAGGACGTCGCAGAGCAGCGAGAGGATGCGAAGGAGGAGAAGGACAACTACGACGACAAGGAGCAACAAGAGGAGGAGAAGGAGAAGGACAAAATACTCTGGTGCACCGCCGCCAGCTCTGTCGAGAGTTATAGGACATGCGCGCCATTGAGGCGGACATCTTTACGAATCCCGCTATGGCAGAACAAAAGGAAACCCTCGACTCCACTCAATCGGAGCTCGAGGTGCAAGCCAATCGTCACTTCCTCTGCGAGCAACAAAAGAGGATCAACTACTTCAACACCGGGCCCCCTTCTGCTGTTGATGATGGAGTGTTAGCCGAGGCCGTCGAGGAGATGGAGATGGAGGACGATGGCGTGGAGGCGGACGTGGAGTCCGATTAATTTTTGTAGTTTTATTTAAATATTATAATAGTTAAACATATGTAATATCATTGCCTACGTAAATTTTATCCGGATATCAATGAATTTTGTTCGAATTCATCTGTGTTTGTGCAAATTTCATTTCAGTTTGTGTGAATCTGAATGAAAAATGTTAAACTTCTGATGGACGAATGAGGCTATGGTTGGATGGCTCACTTCTGCAATCAGTGTTCACGGACCAACCTGAACCGGTCCACGGATAGATGCAACGTCCTTTTTAGGGATCAACATTGGAGATGCCCTTATAATAGTTTGTATCTGCATGTGAAAGTGCTATCTTGCCCTTAATTATATTTTGATGTTGATGACAATGTACATATAGAGGACTAATCATGTTTGCCAAGTATATCTCAGGTTTTAGTCCTCGGTGCGTTGTGCTGGTGGATCAAGGACCATCTAATCATGTCGATATGCTCAAGATACGGATCCAATCCATGTTAAAGCGTAAGATTTTCGGTTTATCTTGAGTATAGGGATCCCCACACTATTAAGAGGGGATCAGTGGGTTTGTGTTTAAGATTTGCTCAAAGCTAATTAAAACAAAAAAATCTCGACACAATATTGGAGCTCAAAAGTAAAATATGATCACTGCTTTCGGGCGTCAGACGAGTTTCGAACGTCCGACATTTCAAAGTTTCGGACGTCCGACAGTCATCGGACGTCCGACATCTCGTATATTGTTTATCGTAGGAAAGGTCAGTAGGCATGCGAAAATGCCGGGCTTCCGACATGTTTCAGACGTCCGACCCGACGGACGTCCGAACTCTGTCAGACGTCCGATGTGCTACTGATCTTTTTCTTACGCTGTTGGTTGATGCAAACAGATATTACACTTCGGACGTCCGACCTGGCTCGGACGTCCGACATGTGAACTTTCGGACGTCCGATACCTGACGGACGTCCGGCACTTACACAACATTAATGTCCCAACGGTCATTTCGTCCCTTGGGCTATAAATACCCCCTCACTCCCACTTGTGAGGGTAGACGCCTTCATTTAGAAACGCCCAAGAACACAAGTGCTCCCTCTCACTCTCTCCCTCACCAAATCTCAGATCCCGGAGAGTTCCTTGAGAGTTCTTGACGGATCTTTCACCCAGTGATAGATCCGCCCCTTCCCCATCTTCCAACCAAAGCAAATTGCGTTTTGAGCAAGTCTTGAGCATTTACCATTGATCTTGTTACTCTTGAAGGTTGGATACTCCTAGGCGGGTAGGAGTTCTTCGGAGAGGAATCGGCCATTGTGATTACCCCCGTTGAGTTTGTGAGGGTTTGGTGACCACCTTTAAGGTCAACCGGTAGTGGTTGGGAATCGCCTTCGTGGTGATATCTCAAGGGGAATAGAGTGAGCCTTCGTGGCGTTGGTGTGCCTTCGTGGTTTCACCCACTCTCTCCGAACGGTGAGTAGCTTCCCTCCAAGGAAGTGAACATCGGGATACATCATTGTCTCCGCGTCATTCGGTTATCCCTACTCTTTCCCCTTATTACTTTAACTACCGTATTATTTTCCCCTCACTTGCTTTTGTTTATTGTGCTTATTGTTTATCTCGTCTTTGCCAAATAGACCTTGCAATTGTTAGGCACACCTTTGTTTTCCGCACTATTGCCTAAAAATTTCTAAGTAGTGATAAAATTTGTAATAAGACCTATTCACCCCCCTCTGGGTCTATCTCGATCCTTTCAATTGGTATCAGAGCCTCATGCTCTATTCTTGTGGCTTAACCTCCCTAGAGCGAGATGACCAAGAACGGAATCCCTGAAAGTTTGGGTGCCAATGTGGAGGAGGTCGCAATTGCTGCGGATGCCGCGAGTTCGGAAGCCGAGAGATTGGCTACCGAACAAAGGGCCGCCGCACAAGTTGCGTTTCCTCCCTCCATGGGGCATGTTAGTTATGAGATTGAGGACCCCAAGTTGTTCACCTCCGGAGATATGTAAAAAGCCTTGCAAAAGGCTTTGGACAATCAAAGGAAGGAAATGGAAGCCTCCTTTGCTAGATTGAAGGCTTCGGCGTCGGAGTCACAAACGTCAAGTGGTGCGGCCCCTAGGTCCCCACAAGCGACCTTTGTGCACCCCGGTTCCGAGGCTCCCTTGAAAAGAGGTGGTCCCTACCAATGAGACTATCCTGCTCCTAAGCTTGTGGAACCTAAGTATAATTTCAACGGCAATCCGCCGGTACTAACCGAGAACACTAACTTTTTGGATTGGAAAATTCTTATGGCAGATTATCTTAGGTTTGTGTGCGAACCCATGTGGAACCTCATCGACTCCGGGAAAGGCTACTATCCCGTTGATCCGAACAACCTTACTCCAAGTGAAGTGTTTGATCGACATCTCAACCTTGCGGCTATTGGGTTCTTGAATAGAGGAATGGATGAGTTGACACGTGCACCATTTCTTCATATCACCAATGCCAAGGAAATGTGGGATACTCTTCTCATTGCCAAGTCCGGCACCGGGTCGCTTCAAATGACAAGATATAAGACCGCAAAGAATGCATTGCACAACCTTCACATGAAGAAAGATGAGACGCCCCAACAACTTCATATGCGTCTCAAGGTTCTCTCTGGTCATGTCCAGTCCTTCACATGTGAAAAATCGTTGGATGGATATCAAATCACCAACCGTTACCTTATGGACAAAATGTTGAATGCTCTCATGGTGTATTCTCATCAAATGGTGTGGGAATTGAGGCGTATGCCCGACTTCTTCAAGATGACACCTGATGATGTGATTGCCACCTTCTTGCAATATGAAGAGCACCTAAAGGAGTCCAAGAGGCTTCTTTCCACATATGATGGTCCATCCTCAAACCTTGCTCTCAAGGCTAGGCTCGAGGAGTTTGATGATGATGAGGAAGAATATGAGTATGAAGATGATGATAACTCCGATGATACTCCCTCATATGATGATATTGATCTCTTTGTGAAGAAGTTCACCAAAGGGGACTTCAAGGGAAGATTCTAAAAGAAGAAGACGAGAAACTGCTACAACTGTGAGAGACCGGGACATTTTGCGGAGGAGTGTCCATATGAGAAAAGAGAGGACAAACCTCGATTTCCTCGGAAGGATGTCGCCAAGAAGCTCCCAAACCCTCTCAACAACAAGTTCAAAAAGAAAGCATTGTTGGCACTTGAAGGGTCCGATCCCGAGGATGTTGGTGGTGTGTCCGGAGTTTCTCAAGATACACAAAAAACCTTGAAGCTCCTCAACAAGGAAGGTGAAGTTGTAAACTACAACTACATGAGTGACTACGCCGGCAATGCACACAAGTGTCTCATGGCCAAGTTGGTTGACGATGACATTCCCTCCTCCTCAGCTAAGATCAAGGTAACTCCTATTGATGAGTCCTTCATGTTCTCTTCCGAACCTCATGAT
The DNA here is from genome assembly GCA_950022295.1 of Bromus sterilis. NCBI lineage: Eukaryota > Viridiplantae > Streptophyta > Magnoliopsida > Poales > Poaceae > Bromus > Bromus sterilis. Next base: position 18,644,557 of record OX465596.1, read on the forward strand.
GAATTTTATGATGCGGAAAGTGATGATGCACATGCTATATGTGAAGATTTGTTGTTTGCCAAAGTGAACAAAATGATGAGCTCTCTCAAAGGCAACAAGCTCAAAATGTTTCAATTACTTATGGATGTGGTGGGTAAGCACTCCACAACCATTAAAGATCTTGAAATCCTCCTCACCGAGGAAAAGGAGAACTATACTCTCCTTGAGCGAAAAAATGACTTTGAGGAAGCTCGAAATTACAACTTATGCAAAGTTGTTCACGCATCAAACGACTTAAATGACAAGCATGTTGCCTCCTTGAAAAAGGCTAATGAAATATGTAAAGAGCTTGCTAATGATATGAGAAAACTTGTGGAGCTAAACACCTCCCTTTCTAAGGATGTTGAGGTACTCACCTTGTCACTAAAGACAAAAGATGAGGAACTCGCCATCCTTAAGAAAAATCTCGAGGCCCACAAACTTTCCCATATAAAAACACTTACGAAGATGTCTCCTCCAACTATTGTGCATATTGATGCTTGTGCTACTTGTTTGGAAAGTAGTAGAAAACAAAAAAATTCGGCCTACAAATCAAGAACCCAAGATCATCCAAGAAGATTGCATACAAGGTTTTAGGTCATGGCTCACCAACCGATGTAGCGGAAGTAGAGTTGGTGTAGCTCATTGAAGTAGATCTCGCGGATCGTCCCACAAACAGTCCCTCGATCAAGATCACCGAGGAAGAAGAAGCACCTCGATCCGTTCCACCCACAAGTCCCTCGAGCAAGTCCCTCGAACAAGATCTCCGAGGAAGAAGAAGCTCCTCGGAGAAGGACCAAAGATATGATCCCTCTATTAGTATCCACACGTTCCATAGCAGCAATCCAGCAGTGCTCCGCCGTCCAGAGATGAACGCCACCGAGAAAACTAGAGGGATAAAACCCTAACGGATTCCGATCTAGAACAGCGTCTAAACCGGGGTCTAATTGTGGAGCAACGGGGTTTAGAGGGAGGGAGGGTGGTGCATAGGCCTTGGGGTCAAGTTCTACTGCGCCCCCCACCCCTCCCCCACATTATATAGGTGGCCAGGAGGCCCTTGGGGCGCAATAAGGGGGTGGGGAGTCCAACTTGGACTCCCAAACCTCCCAAACCTTCCCACACCTTCCCACCGGAAACCTGGCATATTTGGGTTTTGGTATTCCCACCTGGAGGAGGATTCCCTCCCATTGGTGCGCCCCCACCTCCTTGGCCGGCCAGGGCATCCTAGGTGGCTTGACCCCCAAGGCTAGGGGCGTGGGGTAGTGGGTGGTACTGTCCGGAAACTTCTGAAACCTTCTAGAAGCTCCTAGGACCTTCCGGGACCTTCGGGGATCGTTTCATGACATTCCGGAACCTTCTGGAGCACTTCCAGGACCTTTCGGGACCGTTCTCGGACGTTACGGAGCCATCCGGATAGTTTCCAAGACCATCCGAGTTACAGTTTAAGCCACCCGATGACCGCGAAGGTTGTCGGGACGCCCAACGATTATCCGGAAACTATTCCGGTTGATCCAGGACTTCCCCAGTACCATTCTCATATGTTCCGGAACCACCTGGGACTACTCCAGAGTGATCCGTACATATCCTTAAATACCCAAAACTACTTCTGGTGCCCTTATGAACTATTTCATAAATCCCCGGAACTACTTCTCGTACCCGTATGAACTATTCTGCTTTGCTTCCACTAAACCTTCTACCATTCCAGCATTCTAACAGACTACTGCTCGTTAAGTGTGCGACCCAATAGGTTCGGTATAATACAGACATGACTCAGAACATCTTCTGGACATAGGACAACAGCCTTTTGTCAATAGCCAATAATCAACAACGGAGCCATGGACACCCATGTTGACTCCCGCACATACACAAAGAAACTTCGAGTGAACCATTATGTTTAGTCATGTACCATTCCCTTTGCTTCGCGATATATGAAAAAGTTAGAGGAGAGAAGTTTGGCACCCATGTGTAACAACTTCTTGAACACAAGCCACTCGTTATCCTCTTTGCTCGTTTGTCCCTTTTCTCGTTATCGTATTCCGGTATCCCCGTGACTGAATCACAATGCGTCTGGCCAGACTATAATGGATACCGTCATACCGAGTGGGCCCGAAGTGAATATCTTCTTCATCATGAAGGAGCAAATCCCAATCTTGAACTATCACAGTTACTAAACACACTATCCAATGTACCCAGAACTTATTTTACTACTTCCCAGTAACGGGAAGATTCATCTAAGAACCAAAGCACATCTTCCTGTGTGAAGCAACTTGATACTCTCATGGTCTAAGAAATTACGTATATGATAACATTTCATGATATGACTTATAACGTTGTTACGATGTGATCTCTAAGTATATCATTCAATACTGGGGTCGGTTCAACATCATTGTTCTGCTAACAATATGTTCCCATTGCTACTCACATCCTTGTTACAAGAACAATGTCCATGATTAAGAAAACGTAATCATCAGTTAGCACATGAGCTGGTCTTAGAGGCTAATACCAGGAACTCTTGATGTTTACATTTCCACACATGCAAGTGAGTTTTCTTCTGAATCTCATAGTCAGGGTCATTGCAATTATAGCACAGAAATATAAACATTAATTACGAACGTGGAAATATATATAATAACATTTTATTATTGCCTCTAGGGCATATTTCCAACAGTCTCCCACTTGCACTGGAGTCAATAATATTATCAGTGCTTGAGCACTTTACACCTATGGCATACCAGTGTAATACATGCTTCATTTGTGGTATAGACTTCATCATCGGATCCGACGTCTCAGGCCCGTTTGTATCTTGCATATCTTCGCGTTTTCACGCTATCATAAAATTCACTAATTTTATCAGTTTAGCTTTGTATATGTTTGAATCATTTGGCAGGACCTTGGTTCCTTTAGAATAAGTCATGAAATCATTTATCAATGTTCCATGAGCTTCAAGCATCTAGGAAACCATACCATGTTCATAAATGAACTGATGATTCAAAATACCCTCCCTTGTTACTTCTTTAAGCAACAATATACTTAGCATCTGTTATAGAATTCACCACAGTATCTAACTTAACACAGTTCCTTCATACTGTGCCACCCTTACGTGTGAAACACATAATCCCAATTAAAATCGAAAATCGGTCGGAGTAAGTATGAAGATTGAATTGGTGTAACTATTTACATCAAAAATTCATCTGGCGTAACTCATTACAACGAGCTCTTCATTCTCTCCATTTTTTTTCGAGAAGCATATCTTATCTTTCATAAGTTTAACTTTTCACTGTTTGTCCAATGATCAACATCTTGATCACTTTGGAATCTTGCTCACAACCTTTTGGAGCACTGGACATATCTGGTCGTTTTACATATTATGGTGTACATGATTAATCCAAACACACATGTGAGTGAAATTCAATTCATGTGTTTTGCTTATCTGTGTTCATGAACACCGATTTCCGCAAACAACTTTTTACCGTGACCTCGGCAAGAACATCCTTCCTGGCGTTTTCATACTAAACTACTTTAGTATCATGTCAACATGTAACGTTGGCTTTAGCATGATCAAGCACTTACTATATGCATAGATCACTGTGCTCAATACAAATGCTATATTAGCCCAAGTTCTTCAACTGAAAACTATTTCCAATGAATTCCTTTTTCGTGTCAAGAAATTTATATCATTTTCAATCAACAATATGTCATCTACATAAGGTTTTAGAAATATCATTCAGCTCCCACTTACTTTCTTGAAGATTCAAGCATCTTCGTTTATTCCGATGAAAACAAACTCTTTTGGCAATTTCATCATAACGAAAATTCCAACTCCATTGTGCTAGCTTCAGTCCATCACTGGATATCCAAGTCTTGCATCTATTTTAGCATCCTTTGAATCGACAAAACATTCCGGTCGTATCACATATACGTCCTTTGTTATACTTCCGTGTAGGAACTTTGTTTTGACGTTCATTCTACCATATCCTATAAATGAGATATGTAGTAATTGCTAATATAACCCGAACTGACTAAAGCATCTCTACGGTCAAAACTGTTTCGCCGTAGTCAACCTTTGAACTTGCTAGAAAACAATTTTCCAACGAGTTGAGCTTTATGGATAAAACAATTTCATCCGAATCAATTATAGATCCATATATATATTCTTCGGACTTTTAGTCTTTCGGAGGGTCTACCAAGTTCAAAACTTGACTTACTTCCATGGATACTATCTCGGATTATTTGGCATTTAGCCAAATCCCGGAGTCAGGGCCAATCAACGCTTCTTTGTATATCACAGGTTTATCGTTGTCGAACAACAATATCTCATTTACATAAAAATGTTTGTACGAGTTTTGTCTAACCTGTGTGGTTCAGCTGTGCACTTCTCTGAAGATTCAACAATCTTTGACAAGTTGCACTTATCTCCCACTCACTCATTTGTAAGAAACTATTTTTCTTCAAAACACACCGTTCTTAACAACAAACAGTTTTGCTTTTGTTTAGTGATAGAGGAATACCAACACTTTTGGCATAACCTTAACAAAGTAGCACTTATCTGATTTGGGGTTTTGAGTATGTCAAACATATGCCTCATATACCCAAATTTTAAGAAAATACAACATGGTTTTAACAGTTCATACCACATCTAATATGGTGTCATTTCAACATATTTGATGGAGCTCTTTTCAGTGTAAAAGTCGTAGTCACTAACGCATAACTTTAATAAGTATAATGGCAAATTGATAAACGTCATATTTGATCTTACCGTGTCATACATGGCTTGATTACATCTCTCGAACGATTTACTCATAGTGGTGTTCCGGGAGACGCAAGTTATGACACTTCTTCACAACTCATCAGACGTTCGCTAAACTTGTAACTCAAATATTACTTTCCACAATCTAATTTGCAGAAGCTTTATTTTCTTGTTAGAATTAATTTCTATTTCACTCTAAAATTCCTTGAACATTTCAAAGATTTCAGACGTATGTCTCTATTGAACAGATATCCACATATCTACTTCAACTCATGAGTGAAGATAGGGAATCCACTGCACACAACTACACTTATTGGACTACACACATCATCATGTATGATTAACAATGGTTTAGTTGCCCGTTCATGTATGGCCTATCAACGGTGTTTGAAGTCACATTACTTAGAGACAAAGATCGCAAGCGTCAAGTGATTCATAATCATATGACTCGAAAGTCCATCACTTATGGAAATTCTTCATGCATGTTATGTCACTTGTGATAAACGGCAGTGCGACATCTATGTGGTATTTCTGTCAGTCTTGCGACGTTTAGCGTCAGTGTTATGGATGTTTAGTATTATTATCAAGATTCATAACATACAACCTATTCATAATGGAAGTATGGCCTTTACGTTATTCATAGCTTTGAACAACTCTCTTGCAACAAACATGATTCAAAATGATGTTTTGCAACAAGGCTAAAGTGTAGTAACAATTTACTCAACTCTAAAATGAATTATGAAGATAATCATAGAATCAACACACGGTATAGTAAACCTTTTACCGTGTTCCCGAGCGTGTCAAAACTCATCATTAGCTAGTCATAAAGGCCATAGTATTTCTTGCATCGAGTTGCAACAATATGCAATCGATGTGATATTCCGGTGATCAACAGTTTAATCACAATATACAGAATCCACAATTAACTGCTTAATCATGATTCCCAAGAATTACATCTCTTGACCAGCAATGAATTCATCTATAACTCCGTATGACTTTCATTTCTGAGCTGGTTATTCCAGTCTTCTTTCTTTTTGCCTTTATACGTATCATAGTTCTATTTCCAATGTCACTCCTACTCACAAAAGCTCACATATGATTAAGGATGGCGCAGACCATGGAATTTCCGGCGTGTAAGTCTTACTAACATCCTTTGGACTTCCTTTCCCTTAATTCTCATCATCATATGGTCGGTGTTCTTCTGGATCCCACACTTATCAGTTTTGTTTAGAGCATAATGAACATTTTCACTAATGCTTACAATCAGACATTGTACTAGATATCTTATATCCTACATCAATTGTCTTATCACTGAAAACAATTTTTCAGTTCCATGAATATAACATAACTATCCCAAACGTTTCGAAGTTCGGGTTTCATGGTGATTACGACAATACACTTAGCTGTGGTGGAATTCTAGCTTTTTGGATTATGGACATAAGTCACATCATCCATAGCATTAGTGGGAGAGCATCAAAAATTTGTGATAGTACAAGCTCCTTCTCGACACTATTGAGGATAGTCCTCACAATACGGTACCAATCGTAAAGTTTTTACCAGATAATACAGTTAATCAAAATCAATTGGGAAGGTGGTAACGCGAGCCATTATTCTACAACGATAATGCAAATACTAAGACTTTGTTCATAATTAAGTTGCACTTGTGATTAATCAATTTAATTACTAAGTGTGCTCCCACTCAGATCAATATCTCTCGTAATTGATGCTGGAGTGATTCAAGATCCGACCCAATCGTCCTCCATTGATGTGACATGACTGATGACTTAGACTGGACCGGTAGGCCAACTTGCCAATCACAACGCATGTGATTCTTGTTCATCTTTCGATGGGCGTGTTCCGGTAGCAAACTTTTATCCAAACCGTCAAGCTAACCAAGTGTAATTGCAGTGTGTTCTTCACACACCCGCCTTTTATGCGTCACACCGTGTGCACCCATGTGACATGACCTGCTCCGATGTGAAACATAGTATAGACGGTGCTACAGTTGGAAGAACACTATCAACTTGATATTGTTTTGAGAGAGATCACCCTAATAAAATACGACTACCGCGCATCAAACAAGGGTGCATCAAAGGGATAAACATCACATGCAGTTCATAAAATTATGTGATATAGTATAGCCCTTTGCTTCGTGAAGTCTTCATTGTCTTCACGTCGTCGTGGTTGAAGTCACCGTGTCCACCAACTTTGTCCTTGGCGCCGGGAACATCACCACGGCTTCCGGCATGTGCGTCGGGGTCCACCTTCGCATCGTAGATCATTACCTTGCATCTATCTATTGCTTTGCCTCGATCTAATAAACAGTTCTGGCACGCATGCCATAATTAAGTGACAATCATATGACTCCAGTCATCATGCCGTACCACGACACGCAGGTCGCGAATAAATATTACATAACAAATAACATCTCATACAAACACATTGCAAATCTTGAAGGCTATACCACATCACATGCACATTCTGCAAAAACGAGTTAGATCGCCATCTACACGGGTTGTTGCAACTTTTATCGTGGTTGATTAGCAGGTTACATGCAAACGTTGTTCCCTATACAAACCAAACACGATACTTCATTGTTGCTAGTTTAACGTTCGGGGTGCGTGCAACAACTAATGCCACAAGCCAAACTTCGTTCAACGCGTGACCCCCGTGTGGATTTGAGTTCATAAAATCCACAAGCCCCTCCATGTTAAATCATCTATTGCGATATTAAGAGGAGATCCAAGGAGTTTGATGTAGACCATGATCAAGGCAACCAGCATACTGAAAGCAGCATAAAGGGATCGATGGAAAACTCAATCCTTGTAGAAAAACCTCAACTTGCCATCAAGCATAGAAAAAATCACATGACAGGGAAGCAACAAGAAAATCAATGCCTCATATCACACATATGATCTAGACCTAAACATGCATCTAATCAAGGATCGCTCTGATACCACTGTTGGGAAACGTAGTAGAAAACAAAAAAATTCGGCCTACGAATCAAGAACCCAAGATCATCCAAGAAGATTGCATACAAGGTTTTAGGTCATGGCTCACCAACCGATGTAGCGGAAGTAGAGTTGGTGTAGCTCGTTGAAGTAGATCTCGCGGATCGTCCCACAAACAGTCCCTCGATCAAGATCACCGAGGAAGAAGAAGAACCTCGATCCGTTCCACGCACAAGTCCCTCGAGCAAGTCCCTCGAACAAGATCTCCGAGGAAGAAGAAGCTCCTCGGAGAAGGACCAAAGATATTATCCCTCTATTAGTATCCACACGTTCCGTAGAAGCAACCCAGCAGCGCTCCGCCGTCCAGAGATGAACGCCACCGAGAAAACTAGAGGGAGAAAACCCTAACGGATTCCGATCTAGAACAACATCTTGCTTGCGTGCAAGGTGATGATGATTTCTCGCCCTTCGTTGGTAAACCCCAAGAGGAAGGTGTGATGTAGCACAGCAGAAAATTTCCCACAGTAAAGATACCAAGGTTTGTCTCCAGTAGGACTCCGGAGATGATAAGTAGGTGAGAGTGCAATATATCGACCAGAGGGGGGGGGTGAATGGGAGATTTTCAATTTTGCTACCAGATTTTGATTTTCTTCAGGACTGAAGCCATCATGAAGCTGAAGAAGTAACCAAAATCATGAAGAAATAAAACTTCACAGGATGTAATCATCAGGGCAGCTCATCATAATGCAACAGAAATAAATCAATTCAGATAAGCAGAAGTGTTTCAGATGCATAGTATGAAGACTAATAGTAGAGGGAGAGCTGAAGCACAAGCAGTCAACATAGATACTGAAGACATAATACTGAGGCTTAAGAGATTGAGGAGATATCACCAGAAATTGAAGACAATGGTTTGGTAGACCAGTTCAAGTTGCTGTGACAACTCTACGTCTGGTTGGAGAGGCTGAGATTCAACTCAGAAGACATAGTCTTCACCTTGTTCTCCTTGAACTAAAGTCCTCAGACTCCGTCCAATAACTCAGGTGAGTCTTCAAGGTAGACTCCCGAAACCTTTACAGACTCAGTCACTCCGGGAAGTCACAATTGCATCTTGACTTCCTCAGACTGAAGACTTCTACACCGGCTGGAAGGTCACAGTCTTCAAGAGTAAAAAGCTTCGGATCACTCAAACCGACTTCCTCAGAAATGCTCAACTACTCAGGCTGGTGGTTTTCCTCACATAGGTTCTTCAGTTTCCTCAGAGGTGGGTTGCTCTCAAATGACAAGTGTCAGTTTTTCTCTCGGAGCTGCCAACCCACAAATGGGGCTGGGGGTGGCTATTTATAGCCGCGGAGCAACCCGAGGCGAAACGACATAAATTCCCATGCATGCAATTACTCTCATGCCCTCGGAAATGACCGTTGCTAGACAAGTTCTAGCCTCTCACCACGCAACACGTGGCACGGTCAAAGTATTCTCTCCAGACTCCTCAACCGAAGTTAGTTACCTCAGTGTCCTGAAGAACAACGTCTCAGACACATGAGGACTGAACTTCTACTGCAGGAGATCTCACTCTCTTCAGGAGAACTGCACTCGCAGTCTCCAGACTCCTCAACCGAAGACAAATTCCTCAATGTCCTGAAGAACAACGTCTCAGACACCCGAGGAACTGAACTTCTACTGCAGGAGATTTCTCTCTCTTCAGGAGAACTGCACTCGCAGTCTCCAGACTCCTCAACCGAAGACAGATTCCTTAGTGTCCTGAAGAACAACGTCTCAGACACCGGAGGAACTGAACTTCTACTGCAGGAGATTTCCTCAGGGTTTTTCTTCAGGATTCCTAACTGAGCACTTCCTCAGACCTTCGGAACTCGTTTTCTTCAACCCCTCCAACAGTGCGGTGTTTTCCTATGACTCAAGAAGTATAAAAAGTCTTAGCGAAGACTACGCTTGAACTTCGTCTTCTGCGCGAACTTCCTCAGGATCGTCTTCAGATTCAGCTTCAACCGAACGCTTCAGGATCCTACTTCCTCAGGATTTCGCGCAACTTCATTCTTCAGGAAACACACCGATTTGTCCAATGTTCCTCAACATTTTGGGGGGGTCGACATTGGTGGTTAAACACCTCATCAGGGACTGTTCTCCTGTGTATACTCACAAACACATCAGTCCCTTAACCGTTTTGTCATCAAACTCCAAAACCTCAAGGGGAGGGCACTTGATGCACTTACAATCTCCCCCTTTTTGGTGATTTGATGACAATCAGGTTAAGCTTCAACGGGGATAAAATTATGAGTTTGAAGAGGAAAAAAAACTTTGAAGAACATTTTTAACATTAAGCTGAATATAGTGAAGCTCCCCCTGAGGATATGCATATAAGTTGAAGAATGTTTAATATCTAAAGCATTTTGAGGTATATGAGGAGCTCCCCCTATATCCAGGCATTTTTTTAGCAGTGCATGTTATGAAGTGTTTGAGGAATTAAACAACGCACTTATAGAGATGTTTGCAGAGATAATCACATGCATATATGATAAACGTGAGGAAATAGCATGAGGTAACTGAGGAATAGTATCAGGCAAACACCAAAATTACAGCTTACAACTCGTTAGAAAAAAAATCTGAAGAACGAGAGTTGTAACTGAAGAACCCCATAACTAAAACCCGCTTGAAGACTAACAGATTTCTCCCCCTTTGTCATAAAATGAACAAAAAGGGAAAAACTGAAGCTAACGACCCTTAGAGGATGCTTCAAGGCTGAGGTGAGTCACGCCTGAGGCAGTCCGTTGCAGTGTGAGGGCAGGCAGCAGTGTCTTCAGCTTCTTCAGCAGTCATCTCCTGGTTTGAGGAATAAGAGTCCATGGCCGGAGGAGGAGTCGTGCAGCGTCTGAATTGCCTCGGGGGTTTGATCGCCGGAATCGGAGGCTTTTGAAGATCCAATTGTGCGATGTCTTTAGGGGTGAGTACTTCTTTCATCAAGGCATCAAGATGTTGATATGTATGGTGAGTATATTGATGCACTTTCTTCACTGAAGAATGCGTCTGAGCCATATAGCTGAGAATTTCAGAAAACTGACGCTTCACCCAATCATGATTACGATCAACTTTCTGATGAAGACTAATCAGAAGCTCTCGGTCAGTCATCACTCGAGCCTGAGTTGTATCCTCAGTTGAGGCATGAGTTCTTGTTTCATCAGTTGTGCGAGACTGAGGATGACGAATATTTCCACCGAGGGAATTGGTCGGGAGAACTTCTTCATAAAGATGCCTTTGCCTTTGTCATTTGTGGCAATTGTATGCTGAAGCACTTCGACAGGTGGAAGATAGGTCCTGTGATTCGGGTGATCAGGTTGATACTCAATTCTTGTTACGGCGCGGATGAGCTTCATGATCCATGGCGCGTATGGCTTCAGGATGTGTGGGTTCTGTGCAGCATCAACAAGAGTTCTGAAGAAGAAGTCAGGAATGTTGATCGGCCCAGACATGCAGAGGTTGTGAAGTATGTTCTTCATGACGCCAACTACTTCTTCAGCTGAGGATTCATAGCCTTTAATGGGGCAGAAGGTTTTCATCAGAATCCGATACAATGTACTCGGCAGATACTGAAGTTCAGAGACTGGAAACTTTGTGCGAGCTGGGGCTTCAGGGGCCAGAGGCGTCATGAGCATGTTCATCAAGTCATCTCGAAGAATTTGAGACCCATAGGAACAGGCCGCAGGGGAAGTGCACTGAGGCAACTCAAGTATATCAATTGCTTCAGGAACAGTGATGGTGTAGTGATGATGCTCAGTCATCCATCCGAGGACCCAGGTGGTGATATCCAGAGGATTTCCTGAAACATACAATGTGGCATAGAACTGAAGCACAAGCTCTTCATTCCAGTGTATGCATTCAGAGCAGAATTGAAGCAGCTGGGCATGATGTAGATCCTGAAGCACATTGTTGAAGCAAGGAAGTGCTTCCATATCCATCAGAGGAATATGCTTGTGTGGAAATATTTTGTTTTGCTTATATAGCACTGAAGCATAGTAATTCTTCTGAGTGGCAGTCCAGAACCTCAGCAGCTTTCGAGGTGGAGCAGAGTGATACGGATTTTGAATCCCCTCTTGAAAGAAACTCATGGCATTGAAGAAATCAAGAGCATCAAAGCTTGGAGTGTCATCAGCTTCAAGGTCACGGAAGAATGGTTGCTTCTGTTTTGGACACAAGGACCGAGCTTGAATTGGACCTTGAGGTGGTGAAGGCGCTTGAGGCACTTCAATCTGAAGAGAGGCTTGAGGCTGAGGTGGAGGTGAAGCATCCGTGGGTGCTGAGGAAGCAGGCTGGCGAAGTTTCATCAACTTGGCCATCTGATGTGAGATCCGTTCCTTGGATTTGCCAATATATGTCCGGTTGGCAGCGAACTCAATGTTGAGACGTTGAACTTCACATTGATGCTCAACGAACTCCTGAGGAGTAACTGCAGTGATAGGTTTCTTTTTGAAGTCACTGAGGACTTTCTTTAGTTTGGCCTTCAGCTGTTTCTGAAGGTCTCGTTGATGAATCTCATTTATGAGGAATTGTTGAACATAGAATTTGATGTCTTTCAAGATGTCCAAATCATCAAGCGGAGTGTCAGGCTTAACAGACCATATATCAATGTATTCCAAGATCTTCTTGGGATCAAGGAGAAGCGGGATTTCTGAACCCATTGCTTCAGCTTTGCGTCGGGCCGCAGCACGCACGTATTCAATCTTATCAGCTTCAGTGGCGACGAAGCCGGCCAGATCCTCAAATTCACCTTCATCATCAGAAGATTGAGGAGTATGATGGATGGCGCCACGCATAGCAGTTTTCTTTGGTGAAGGGCGAGGGCCCCGTTGAAGAACTGTTTTGGTCTTCAGCTGATGCTGAGGCATTGTGGTTGAGGCCTCAGGAGCACCAGATTCATCAGTGCGTATTCTTGAAGAGGGGGCAGTACCATCTGTTCGTTGACATGAGGAACCAACAACTTGAGGCTTAGTTGAGGTCTTCGAGAAAGGTTTCGTGCCCGGAGCCTTTTTGCGGTGCTGAGGCGGAGGTTGTTGTCTGGGTTGAGACTGATCTTGAGGCGGAATTTGTATTGAAGCAGTCATTTCACGGACCAGATTCTTGACCCGGCTGCGAGTGCGTTTGAGGTATAGCTCATATGCCGCTGGAAAGTCTTCAGGAGTGCGCAGTGTGGTTGGATCAGGAACGACTCCAGGAGCTGGTGGAGGTCGAGTCTTGATACCCAAGGTCTTCAGTGGCGGATTGACTGCAAACATTTCCTCATGTTGAGGATTCAGCCATTGGTAGGCCACCCAACGCTTGGCCCATTCCCTCGTGATCTTCTGAACCCGTTTCTTACGTTCATCACTGGTTTCTCGTTCGGGAGTCTTCAGCTTTTCATATAGTAGAGGGGGCAAGTCTTTTGCGGTATCAGTATGCTTGCGCCGAGGAGGCATTTTCTTCAGCAGAGGAGACTGAGGAATTGTACGTTCGAGCTGAGCTGCAAATGAAGTGAGACTATGAGAACCATACGATTCCTCAGCAGACATGTACCTGTGAAAGAATTAAGTTGCGAGGGAAGTGGGGTACGGTTATATGCGTTCATGAGGAATAGGCTGAGGAAAACAAAGGAATGATGCATAGGTACAGGTCTCAGAAGGCTAGCAGTACAGTTGAGGATGAACTGGCCTGAGGACACAACAGTACTGAGGAATAATATGCTGAGGAATAAGCCACTGAGGAATAAGCATACCAGACTGAGGCGAATGCTGAGGAACAATGAGTCTTCGTCCCCGGCGACGGCGAACTCTGGCGACGTTAGCGCTCGAGCTTGAGGAGCTCAAGGACGGCGGCGCGAGAGTGAGAGAAACGTTGGGGGGTAAATGACCGAAGGAGGGGGTAGAGGGCTATTTATAGAGGGGTAAAAAACTGAGGGGTTGCGAAATTAGTGGACGAGATAGCCCCTGATTGTTGGGATCCTCAGTGGATATCGTGATGGTGGATAATTACGGCGTGCGGTAAAATCGCGAAAAATTGAAGACAGTTGTAACAGAAAATCCGTGATTTGAGGATCTTGAGGACAAAGGCTGAAGACGAAGACAAATGGTCTCAGGCGAATGATGATGACTTAAGGTCTCAGCCTGAGGAATATATAATTTCCGGATGAACGCATATGAGATAGACAGATTAGATAAGTGAGCACAGAGGGATGGGTCCGATCACGTTCACCTAGTTGAAGAAGCAAAAAAACTGAAGATCAATAACTATAGGTGAACGCTGTTGAGGACAAACACAATAATCATCAGTAATGAAGACTTAGAATCCTGAGGAAGATCAATAACATCAAATCCTGAGGAAGTTGAGGAACACCAAATCCTGAGGTGTTTGGGCGGTGGCGCTACCCACCTTATAGGGAATGAGACACCTGATACCATACAATTGTCGTATGGATCTTGAGTCAATTCCACGTTAATTTCTTCACACTTAGCAAGGTAGTTCCTCATGAGTTGAGGAGTACGACGCATCGTGTGTTGTGCATCAGGATTCTTCAATATTGTTTAAGCGTTAGGATGTGTGTCCATTCACTGGACGTTTGAGGAATCTAAGATATTTAGCTCACACCTCAGAGTGCTAAATCGCTTCTCATCCAAAGGCTTAGTGAATATATCAGCAAGTTGATCTTCAGTCTTCACGTGGCTGATGACGATATCTTCCTTCAAGACATGATCCCGAAGAAAGTGATACCGTATCTCAATATGCTTCGTCCTCGAGTGTTGTACCGGATTCTGAGAGATCTTGATGGCACTCTCATTGTCACATAGTAGTGGTACTTTCTTCAGGTTGATGCCGTAGTCCTTCAGGGTTTGCTTCATCCAAAGAAGCTGTGAGCAGCTTGCACCAGCAGCAATGTATTCAGCTTCAGCGGTGGAGAGGGAGACGCAGTTCTGCTTCTTCGATGACCAGCACACAAGAGAACGTCTGAGGAAATGACATGTTCCTGAGGTAGACTTCCGATCCACTCGATCTCCAGCATAATCTGAGTCTGAGTACCCGACGAGATCCAGCTGTGTGCCTTTTAGATACCATAAGCCTAGCGACGGGGTGTGAGCCAAATATCGAAGAATTCGTTTCACCGCTTGGTGATGCGATTCCTTTGGTGCCGCTTGGAATCGGGCACACATGCAAACGCTCAACATTATATCAGGCCTGGATGCACATAGATATAGCAGAGAACCTATCATGGAGCGGTATACCTTTTGATCATAGTCCTTGCCATTTTCATCGGGGCCAAGTTGTCCGTTTGTAGGCATCGGTGTCTTGATGCCCTTGCAGTCTTGCATTCCGAATTTCCTCAGGCACTCCTTGAGATAATTCTCCTGAGAGATGAAGATGCCATTGCGTTGTTGACGAATTTGGAGTCCTAAGAAGAACTTCAGCTCGCCCATCATCGACATCTGATACTGTTCACTCATCAAGAATGCAAATTCTTCACTGTATTTCTTGTTAGTGCATCCAAATATTATGTCATCAACATAAATTTGACATATGAATAATGCATCATCATATCGTTTTGTGAAAAGAGTTGGGTCGAGGGAACCAGATTTGAAGCCCTTGCTGATGAGGAAGTCCCTTAGTGTGTCATACCAAGCCCGAGGGGATTGCTTCAGTCCATAGAGGGCTTTCTTCAATCTGTACACCATATCAGGCTTCTTGGCATCTTCAAAACCTGGAGGTTGCGCAACATATACTTCTTCCTCGATATTACCATTGAGGAAGGCACTTTTCACATCCATTTGATATAACTTGATATTATGATGATTAGCAAATGCAAGCATAATGCGAATGGACTCAAGTCTAGCTACAGGAGCGAAGGTTTCACCGAAGTCGATCCCCTCGACTTGAGTATATCCTTGAGCTACGAGACGAGCTTTGTTTCTGATGACTTGTCCATCTTCATCAAGTTTGTTACGGTAGATCCACTTCGTGCCAATGACATTGTGAACTCTAGGATCAGGACGTTTGACTAGTTCCCAAAAATCATTCAGTTTAAACTGAAGAAGTTCGTCTTGCATTGCCTGAATCCATTCCGCTTCTCGGAATGCCTCAGTGACTTTGGTGGGCTCTGAAATTGATACAAACGAGAAATGCCCACAAAAGTTAGCTATGCGATTAGCTCTTGTACGAGTGAGAGGACCTGGTAGGTTGATGTCAGCGAGGATTTTGTCCACTTGAACTTCATTTGCCACACGAGGAAGTCGAGGAGGATGATCTTGAGGCGCATCTTCGTCACTGCTGTCAGATTCGTTAGCATCAGTTTCAGGTGCTTCAGGAGCTTCAGGCGTATCAGGTGCCTCAGGATCAGGATTGTCATCAGGATTATTCGCTTCAGGATTTGGGTGTTCTTCAGGAGTAGGAGGTATGTGGATTTCTTCAGAATGATCCACAGGAATGATGTCACCAGCGCCCATCTTCTTGATCTGTTCTTCAGGTGGTGCTTCACCTAAATCATGTGGCAGGTGCTCTCTTTGGGAGCCATCAGACTCATCAAAACGCACGTCTACAGTTTCAACAATTTTGTAATGACTAATGTTGAAGACTCTGTAGGTGTGCGAGTTGATACCATAGCCGAGCATGAAACCCTCACATGCTTTGGGTGCAAATTTGGACTCGTGATGAGGATCACGTATCCAGCAAGGTGCACCGAATACTTTGAAGTAACTTACATTGGGTTTCTTACCGACCATTAACTCGTATGATGTTTTATTGAAGAACTTGTGAAGATACACTCGATTGACGATGTGACAGGCAGTGTTGATTGCTTCAGCCCACCACTTGAGTGGAGTATTGTACTCAGCCAGCATCGTGCGAGCCATCTCGATGAGGGTTCGATTCTTCCTCTCAACAACGCCATTTTGCTGAGGAGTGTATGGCGCAGAGAATTCATGAGCAATTCCCAAGTCATCGAGGAATTCTTCCACACCGAAGTTCTTGAACTCAGTGCCGTTGTCGCTTCGAATGTGCTTGATCTTCAGGTTGTAGTTGTTCATGACTCGTAGGGCGAAGCGCTTGAGGATTGCTGGAGTTTCTGACTTATAGAGAAGAAAATGCACCCAAGTGTATCGTGAGAAGTCATCAACAATAACAAGACCATACATGTTACCTCCAAAGCTTGAATACTTTGGAGGACCAAATAGATCCATGTGAAGCAATTCCAGTGGTCTCGTAGTAGTCATGATGGTCTTCGCTGGGTGACTGGCCTTGGTCATCTTTCCAGCTTCGCAGGCACCACAGAGCCGGTCCTTTGAGAATCTGATTTCCTCAATCCCGAGGACATGTTTCTTCAGTACCAGCTTCTGAAGATTTCTCATTCCAGCGTGGCCGAGTCTTCGATGCCATAGCCAGCACTCCGAGGCTCGTGCCAAGAGACATGTAGCAACCTGAGGACCTTCAGAGAAATCTACAATATACAGGTCACCTTTCCTAACCCCACTGAATACTATGGATTTATCGCTAATCATGAAGACAATACAACCATGTTTTCCGAAGAGAACAGCGAGATCAAGATCACACAACATAGATACAGACATCAAGTTGTATCCAAGAGATTCAACAAGCATGACTTTATCAATATGTTGGTCTCGAGAGATAGCCACTCTGCCGAGACCCAATACCTTACTTTTACCTTTATCAGCGAAGGTGATGGTTTTCTTTGAAGAAGGACTTAGTGATGATTCCATAAGAAGACTTCTGTCACCAGTCATGTGATTTGTGCATCCACTATCCATCACCCATTCAGTCTTTCCGTGCAAATGAATTAGTATCTCATACAACAAGTTATGAGCCAGTCTCAGTTTGAGGAGTTTAAGATTCCTCAGAATTAATTCCTCAGGATGTTCCTCAGGATTGATTCTAAGAAATCAAACAATATAATTATTCTTCAACTGACTCATTTATTGTTGTCCTGGGCATATGATCTGCAGAAATTGTAATTGCCTCAGGACATGTCCATGCAAGAATGATTAGTTCTTAACCACCCACATCTTTATGGGTGGTTTTGAGGCACATGAGGATTGATGAGGATGGTGAGACCTAATGGGGTGAGAGATGGCAGCATCAGGATAAACAAATGAGTAAGCATTCTTATGAGGAGCTTCCCTGTGAACAAAATGGTTAGCAGATACATGATTATAATCATTTCCTTTTGAGGTATCGTCCTCAGATGATATCCTCAGCTCATTTGCATCTGCATTCACAGGAAGGTTAGTGATGAGGTCCTTTGGCACCCAGATCTGCTTGACTGGAGGACCGTTCCTGCAGTTAGTTCTGATGAATCTGGCAAATACCTCACCATTACCATTCTTAAATAGTTTATAGTTTGAGTCAAATGACTCAGTCATCACGTCTGAAGAAACAGCATCATAACCAGATAAGGTATAGGGATCAGGAGAAGGCATCATTGCTCGAGCCCAAATGGTCTCAGGATATTGTTCAGGTTTCCAGTAAGACCCATCAGGGTTGAGTCTCCGAGTGAATGCGATGCCTTCTTTCCTCGGGTTTCTGTTGAGGATCTGTTTCTTGAGAATGTCACAGAGAGTCTGATGTCCTTTCATACTCTTGAACATGCCTGTTTCCAGTAGACTCTTCAACCTAGCATTTTCTTCAGCAATGTCTATGGTGTCCTCAGATGAGGGGTTAGATACCACAGAAGTAATAGAAATAACAGAGTCTGAAGACATTGAGGAACTAGACACAGATATAATTTGATCACGTTCAATGCATCTTAAACAGGGAGGATTGAATCCTTCTTGTGGCATGATGATCTGTTGGGAGAGGAGTGAATCATTTTCTTTCTTCAGATCGTTATGAGACATCCTTACACGTTCAAGTTCTTGTTTCCTCATGAGGAACTCATGAGACAGCTTTTCATGATCAGTAAGGAGTGCTTCATGCCGATTGAACAAGTCATCAAACTTTGACTGAAGAATTTTTGATTCATCAGTCAACTTTTGAGTCTTCGTCATTTCCTCAACCAACATATCATCACTTTTGTTTAATGAGAACTGAGTCTTTTCAAGTGCACGTTGTTGCTTAGATGCAAGTTTAGCAAGTTTAGCATAGTTTTCATCAGGTTCTTTATCAGAGGGTTGATCTGATGATGAGTAAGAAGATACCTTGGAGGACTTGGCCATGAAGCAGAAGGAAGGAGTTGTGTCTTCAGCTTCATCATCAGCATGTGATGGACCAAATTCTTCAGTGCTGAAGATTGACTTTGAGACAAGTGTCGTGGCAAGAGCCAAACCAGCCACACCCTCAGATTCTTCAGATTCTTCTTCCTCAGCATCAGGGTTGGAACCAGATTCTTCCGAGTCCAATTCTTTCCCGAGATAAGCGCGAGCCTTACGGGAACTGCTATTCCTGTATCCAGTAGACCTTGAGGATCTTGAGGATTTCTTCTTTGTCTTTTCATCAGAACTTTCATCTTTCCCTTTCTTCTTCTTCTTCTTCTTCTTCTTCAGTTTAGCTTCCTTTTCCCATAGAGGACACTCAGCGATGTAATGCCCAGGTTTCTTGCACTTGTGGCAAACTCTCTTTCTAGCTTCGACAGAATCATCATCTTTGCTTTTTCTTGAGGACGATCTTGAGGAATTTCCGAAGCGATTCTTCTTCGTGAACCTTTGAAATTTCTGGTAAGGAGAGCAAGTTCACAGCTGAGAGTCTCAGGATTATCAGTATCATCCTCAGACTCTTCATCAGAGGACACTCTTCGTGCTCTAGCTTTTAGCGCGCGGACCTTAGGCGTGGGGCTGTATAAGTCTCGTTTTTCAGAGAGCTTCAGTTCATGAGCATTGAGGTGCTCGAGAATGTCTGCTGGATCCAGAGTCTTGAAGTCCGGCCTTTTTTGAATCATCAGTGATAGGAACTCAAATGAGTCATCCAGTGACCTCAGCAGTTTCTTCACAACTTCATGATCTGTGATATCAACAGCACCAAGAGCTTGAAGTTCATTGGATATGTCAGTGAGTCTGTCAAAGGTTTGTTGCACGTGCTCATTATCCAGCCTCTTGAACCGATTGAAGAGACTGCGGAGTGTGTCAACTCGTGAGTCTCGTTGAGCTGAGACTCCTTCATTAACTTTAGACAGTCTTGTCCATATCTTCTTTGCAGTATCCAGACCACTAATACGGTTGAACTGAGCCTTATTGAGATGACCACCAATGATGCTTCGAGCTTTTGCATCAAGCTGCCAGTTTTTCTTGACAACTTCGGGAGCAGTCATCAGATTTTCTTCAGGAATGCCTTGATCAACAATGTCCCACAGATCCTTGTCAATGGCTTCAAGATGCATCCTCATCTTGTTCTTCCAATATGGATAGTCTGTTCCGTCGAAGATGGGGCAGTTTGAGGCAACGCTCATTGTACCTGAGGTCGACATAACTAAAACTCCAGGTGGTTAAACCGAATCACACAGAACAAGGGAGTACCTTGCTCTGATACCAATTGAGAGTGCAATATATCGACCAGAGGGGGGGGGTGAATGGGAGATTTTCAATTTTGCTACCAGATTTTGATTTTCTTCAGGACTGAAGCCATCATGAAGCTGAAGAAGTAACCAAAATCATGAAGAAATAAAACTTCACAGGATGTAATCATCAGGGCAGCTCATCATAATGCAACAGAAATAAATCAATTCAGATAAGCAGAAGTGTTTCAGATGCATAGTATGAAGACTAATAGCAGAGGGAGAGCTGAAGCACAAGCAGTCAACATAGATACTGAAGACATAATACTGAGGCTTAAGAGATTGAGGAGATATCACCAGAAATTGAAGACAATGGTTTGGTAGACCAGTTCAAGTTGCTGTGACAACTCTACGTCTGGTTGGAGAGGGTGAGATTCAACTCAGAAGACATAGTCTTCACCTTGTTCTCCTTGAACTAAAGTCCTCAGACTCCGTCCAATAACTCAGGTGAGTCTTCAAGGTAGACTCCCGAAACCTTTACAGACTCAGTCACTCCGGGAAGTCACAATTGCATCTTGACTTCCTCAGACTGAAGACTTCTACACCGGCTGGAAGATCACAGTCTTCAAGAGTAAAAAGCTTCGGATCACCCAAACCGACTTCCTCAGAAATGCTCAACTACTCAGGCTGGTGGTTTTCCTCACATAGGTTCTTCAGTTTCCTCAGAGGTGGGTTGCTCTCAAATGACAAGTGTCAGTTTTTCTCTCGGAGCTGCCAACCCACAAATGGGGCTGGGGGTGGCTATTTATAGCCGCGGAGCAACCCGAGGCGAAACGACATAAATGCCCATGCATGCAATTACTCTCATGCCCTCGGAAATGACCGTTGCTAGACAAGTTCTAGCCTCTCACCACGCAACACGTGGCACGGTCAAAGTATTCTCTCCAGACTCCTCAACCGAAGTTAGTTACCTCAGTGTCCTGAAGAACAACGTCTCAGACACATGAGGACTGAACTTCTACTGCAGAACATCTCACTCTCTTCAGGAGAACTGCACTCGCAGTCTCCATACTCCTCAACCGAAGACAAATTCCTCAATGTCCTGAAGAACAACGTCTCAGACACCCGAGGAACTGAACTTCTACTGCAGGAGATTTCTCTCTCTTCAGGAGAACTGCACTCGCAGTCTCCAGACTCCTCAACCAAAGACAGATTCCTTAGTGTCCTGAAGAACAACGTCTCAGACACCGGAGGAACTGAACTTCTACTGCAGGAGATTTCCTCAGGGTTTTTCTTCAGGATTCCTAACTGAGCACTTCCTCGGACCTTCGGAACTCGTTTTCTTCAACCCCTCCAACAGTGCGGTGTTTTCCTATGACTCAAGAAGTATAAAAAGTCTTAGCGAAGACTACGCTTGAACTTCGTCTTCTGCGCGAACTTCCTCAGGATCGTCTTCAGCTTCAGCTTCAACCGAACGCTTCAGGATCCTACTTCCTCAGGATTTCGCGCAACTTCATTCTTCAGGAAACACACCGATTTCTCCAATGTTCCTCAACATTTTGGGGGGGTCGACATTGGTGGTTAAACACCTCATCAGGGACTGTTCTCCTGTGTATACTCACAAACACATCAGTCCCTTAACCGTTTTGTCATCAAACTCCAAAACCTCATGGGGAGGGCACTTGATGCACTTACAGTAGGTGTCAGCGGCGCAACTGACGCGGACCTGCACACAGACACAAATAACTTTGTTGCCAACGAAGTTCAGAGAGGTTGTCAATCTCTCCGGTCTTGTTGTTCACAAAGGATCAAACACAAGGGATAATGATAGCAACTAAAAGTAAAAGCAGAAAAGTAAATGAGTGTGGAAACAGTAATGAGGATATGGACCAGGATACGTGATGTTCACTAGTGATGTCTCTCTCCCAAAAGACGATAAAACTGCTATGCGAGGTGAACAAATTACAGAAGGGAAATTGACAGGATTATGAACGCACCGCAATGCTAACTATGCTACAAAAGAAAGGAAGAGGCTCAAAAGCATGTGAAGAACGCCAAAATAAGTAGACCGAAATCCAACCACATCTACTACTAATCATCCACCTTGAGATATCTATCCAGAACATCTCGCTGGTATTAAGTTGCGAGCCCCACCCAAAGTGTAAACCCAAAGCAACAGACAACTGCATTAAAAAGCACTTTGTGTAAAGTAAACAATCCTTGTAACCGCGGTTACAAGCACCGCTGTTTTCCCCCTTGTGGCAGCAACACATCCCCTAGACTCATGTTTCTGTCACTCAAGCGTGTCATCAGGGGGCATGAACCCACAATCGAGGGTAACGTTCCCTCTTGGGGTTACTACCTACTACTTGGCCAAAGCGATAAACAGCAACGGAGAACATGAAAGAATTACTTAAGAACAAAAATATAAAATATAAGAACCAAATATATTACTCTATCACAATCTGAACATAATCTCATAATCCATCAGATCCCATCAAACTCAGCATAGCAACAGCAGAAAGATTACAAAAGTGCCTCGATCATGTAGGGCAGCTCACGAGGTCTAAACCATGAAGAACAAAGAGGGGAGGAGAACATCACATATCTACTGATCACGGAGCCATGGTCCAAAGGAAACTACTCACGGCACATCCGGGAAGCATCCATGGTGGAGAGGAGACTCCCGGAGGTCGGCCCTCCCTCCGGCAGGGTGCCGGGAAGAGGTCTGCTGGTGCTCCCGATCTCAGAAGCGCGGCGGCGGCGGAACAGAGGCGAGATCGCGAAAAAGGGTTCTTCTTCTGAGGGTTTCTCGTCACGGAGAATATATAGGCGAAGGGGGGCAGCCAGGGCCCCCACCAGGGGTCCAGGCGGCCCCCTAGCGCGGCCAGCTCCTGGGGCGCGCCACCAGGGTGCCTGGGCCCCTGGTGGTGGCCCTCTAGCCCCACTCAGGTTCTTCCGAAAGGTTCTTCTGCGCTGACTTTTATCTGATTTTTACGAATTTTTGGAGCACTTTTTATAAGGGGGAAAACAGAAATAGAAAAACAGCAGAAAACAGGAACTGGCACTGTGGTGCACTGAGTTAATAGGTTAGTCCAAATATGATCAAAAGTGTATGAAAGAGTATCTAGATCATAGCAATATCACACAAAACATGCATGGAGCAAGCAGAAATTATAGATACGTTTTGGACGTATCAACATCCCCAAGCTTAATTCATGCTCGTCCTCGAGTAGGTAAATGATAACAGCATAATTTCTGTGGTGACATGCTAGCAACCATATAAGAACTTTGAAAAGTAAAGCAATCAAGGTTAGAGATTCAATTCAAGTCATAACATGCAAGAGTCTATATTAGCATTGAAACAAGTAACAAAAGAACATTAGGTGCAAGAGCTCTCGCTGTCCGTGACTCGAATGTCTCCAAATGGTGTTTGCGTGCAAGAAGAGGGATAGGGAATACGAGAAAAATATTTATTTGTTGAGAACTCAATCTACTAAAGTTTCACACTTGGTCTTTTTCTGGAATCTTATCTTGACTCGTCCCCATACCACTAGCCAGGTACAAGTCAATTTGATCCACTCCTTTTTCAATATTTTGAGCACTCATGCAATGGATGAGCGTAAGCACGAGAGTTGACACTTAGGATGGCAAAGAGAGAAATACGGAGGAGGAGGAGGAAGACAAAAAAGAATGAGAAAGGCTCACATCAATGAGGACAATCATAGGCAAGAGATGCCAAATGATAGACATGATGTGAGGAGTAGGGATTGCCATGCAACGGATGCACATAAGATCTAGAAAGCTCTCCAATGGAACTAGTGGGGGTGCATATAACTTCCTCGCTCATGAAGACCTAGAGCTCGTTTGAGGAGGCTCATCCTTTGAATATGCAAGCCAAGTTCTATAGTGTGAAGGTCCCCACATAGCTATATGCATAATGATCATCTCTATGGAGTACAAGGATATAAAGGGAGTACTAGTGTGGATCTCTCAAAAGGATAGTAGTGTTGCCCCTTTCTCTCTTTTTATTTCTTTTTTTTATTTTTTCTGTTTTTTTGTATTTTTTTGTGGCCTCAATGGCTCTTTCTATTTAACTCTCATTTGTCCTCTTTGGGATCTTTTATTGTGTCCACTTTGGGATCTTTTCCTCACTTAAGGGCAACACTCTATTTTACAAGGAGGTATAGGAAATTTTTCACACTTTACAAGGTACTCAAAATCATAAAGAAGATGTAGCTATCTTATGAATGCAATGTATGTCCCTGCCAGTGTAGCAGGAACATGTATGACATGAAGATCAAGTCATGAAGAGGTGGAAGTTGCATGGCAATATATCTCGGAAAGGCTATGGAAATGCCTTGATAGGTAGGTATGGTGGCTGTTTTTAGGAAAGATATAAGGAGGCTTATGATGATAGAGCGTATCATGCCAAGGGTTTGGATGTACCGGCGAAGGTGGACACCAACTCTCGGAGTGAGAAGAAGGCAATGCACGGCACGGGAGATGCTAGCAAAATATGGGAAGGTGGAAGTGTCAACTTTCAATACTTACATTAGTCCGAAGAACTCATGCACTTATTATCGGTAACTCTCAATCTAATAAGGAGGTTCACAAAGAGACAAGTACCCCGAGGAGGAGTGTATGGGGGTTGGGTTATCCTTGCTCATCCTCGACTCATGGTACGTGAGTGTACTCTAATATTCGATCCCTCCAAAGATTAGTAATCCATCTAGTAGTTAGAGTTCTCAACTAGTTTTTTTAGGTTTTGAAAATACACACGGATTGCCAAAAATACGACACCTATCACTAATAGGATAAAGCTCTTGACACCAAAAGTTCAAACATTACTCACATCAATACCTCAAAACCATTGCAAGTTACTATTAAAATTAAATAGCAACCTTAATTACCTACTTTCAAGACAAGACACAACTCAGTGCAACAACCAACTCTCTTAACAAGATAAACATGAAAACTAAAGAGATTTCCAGCAACAAACTAAACAAAAGCCAAGGCTCTTGCTAAAGACAGAATAAGACTAAAACTAAACACGGCAGCAGCTACGAAAAGATAAAGAACACACAACAACAAAAAGATAAGCAGGAAAAATCCTATGATGTGTTCTAGATTGGAGTGGAGCGTGTTTCTCTCCCACACAAAGTAAAATGGGGTCTAACTTGTTATGACCAGCAAGCAAAACTAAATAAAAATAAAACCTAAGAGCGAGACGCTCCAAGCATAGCACATAACGCATGAAGTGATAAAAATATAGTGAGACGAAGGACGAATTGACGATTGTTGATGGAGAAGGGGATGCACGGGGGCATCCCCAAGCTTAGACGCTTGAGTCTCCTTGAATATTTATTGGGGATGCATGGGGGCATCCCCAAGCTTGAGCGCTTGACACTCCTGGATCTTCTTTCATCATCTTCCATCGCAGACTTGAAATCTCCCTTCATACATAACTCATCATAAGCTGATTAGATAGGTTAGCACCCTTAATAAAATAATTTTTCCCCACTGGATATAAATATATTCTTGAAGAGCTACTGTTTCTCAAGAGTGCAAAAAAGTTTTTGCAAAGAAAAAGCAAGCTTAAGGTTTCAAAAGTGAAGAGAGGCAAAACGTGGCAGAATCTGTGAAAAACAGAACATCAGGTAGTAGAGAATTTTTTCGGGGCACTTCTTCAACTCAGATAAAAAAACTCAGAACATACGAAAGTTTCACAATTGTATAGAGCACGCTTTGTAAAAATTTCAGCTCAAAAAGATGATCTGGTGATTTTATTCGAAATTTTCTGTCCAGGGACAGAATCTGTTTTCTGGACAACATGTCACAACTTTTGCTTCCCTTATCATAAGAGGCTATAACTTGGCACAAAGCTGAAAAATAAAGATACAATGATGTTGCTACAGTAGTAACAAACATCAAGACACAACAAAAGCAAAAATAAAAACCTAAATTCGTTGCGGGCTGCCTCCCGAAAGCGCTTTCTTTTATGCCTTTAAGCTAGGCATGATGCAAAAGATCAAGTTGTATCAATCGAATCATTATCAAGATCATCAAAAAGCTCTTCAATTGTACAACTAGTCTTAAGAGGTCTTTCAAATAAAGGCCTAATGAAGATACTTCTAGGGAGAAAACCAAAAGGCAGAAAATAAATGGGAGATTCATTTATAAAATTATCAAAGAGAGGTATTTCTTCCAAAGTTTTCACGGTTTCAACTTCTTTGGCAATGGGTGGTTTATTTTTAGGTCGGGGAACCCTAGGGACATAATTGAACTTAGGTTCCCTTCTTGCTGAAGTCTCTAACTTTTTTGGTTTGATTGAGGAAAATGTAGTTCCTAGAGTATTAATGATTTCCTCAATCTTATCAATCCTAGAAAGATCCGTATCACGGGATTTGATGACCTCCAAAGTTTTAATAATTTTAAGCATGGAGCAATCAAGCCTATTCAAATTCCCTTGAATCTTGCGATCCAACTCATTTATCCTAGTTATACTTGGTATTTCTAACTCTATCTTTTCAAGTTTCTTCATAATGTGAGCTAGAGTTATATCTTCTTGTATGCTAGGAATAGGGAGATTTCCAACAAGATTTTCAATAACATTAAGAGACTCCCAAATCGGGGCTTCTAGGAAATTCCCATTGATAGCGGTATCTAATATGAACCTATTCCAAGGAGTAATCCCAACATAAAAATTTCTAAGCAGGATAGTAGTGGATTACTTCTTGGTGGCTCTTTTTTGAGAATCATTAATTATATACCAAGCATCTTTTAAACTTTCACCACCTTTTTGTTTAAAGGTGAGAATCTATGTCTCAACAAAGGCAAAAGGGCCAGACATAATGACAACTACTAGCAAGATGAATAATTTTTTTGTGATTTTTTTGATATAATACACAAAGATAAAAACTGAAAGGTAAACTAACAAGACTAAAAAAACAAAGGTAAAGGGTAGTGTGCAACTCCCCTATCTTAGCACTCGGAGTCCCCGGCAACGGCGCCAGAAATTCTTTGCTTGCGTGCGAGGTGATGATGATTTCTCGCCCTTCGTTGGTAAACCCCAAGAGGAAGGTGTGATGTAGCACAGCAGAAAATTTCCCTCAGTAAAGATACCAAGGTTTGTCTCCAGTAGGACTCCGGAGATGATAAGTAGGTGTCAGCGGCGCAACTGACGCGGACCTGCACACAGACACAAATAACTTTGTTCCCATCGAAGTTCAGAGAGGTTGTCAATCTCTCCGGTCTTGTTGTTCACAAAGGATCAAACACAAGGGATAATGATAGCAACTGAAAGTAAAAGAAGAAAAGTAAATGAGTGTGGAAACAGTAATGAGGATATGGACCGGGATACGTGATGTTCACTAGTGATATCTCTCTCCTAAAAGACGATAAAACTGCTAAGCGAGGTGAAAAAATTACGGAAGGGCAATTGACAGGATTATGAACGCACCGCAATGCTAACTATTCTACAAAAGAAAGGAAGAGGCTCAAAAGCATGTGAAGAACGCCAAAATAAGTAGACCGAAATCCAACCACATCTACTACTAATCATCCACCTTGAGATATCTATCCAGAACATCTCGCTGGTATTAAGTTGCGAGCCCCACCCAAAGTGTAAACCCAAAGCAACAGACAACTGCATTAAAAAGCACTTTGTGTAAAGTAAACAATCCTTGTAACCGCGGTTACAAGCACCGCTGTTTTCCCCCTTGTGGCAGCAACACATCCCCTAGACTCATGTTTCTGTCACTCAAGCGTGTCATCAGGGGGCATGATGAAGGGTTCGTTGCATAGAAAACAAAATTTTTCCTACGATTGCAACTGCCAAGATCACATCTAGGAGATAACTTGTAACGGTTTGAGAAGGACTCACCCTCGAAGACCAAAAAGCTTTAACGAGAACGATTCTCGTGGGTGATGTAGTCGATCACTTGCCGACCTCAAGGTCGTGATGAAGATGGGCGCCACAAACGGGCAGCGCCTCCGTAATCGGTCACACGTACGGATCAGCGACGACCTCCGCCCCTTGCTCCAGTTGGGCAGCGGAAGTAGTGGATCCTCGGGAACTCCAGCAGCACTACAACATAGTGGTGGTGGTGGTAGAGAAGATCTTGAGCAGGGCTTCGCCTAAGCACCGTACTCGTGAAACTGGATCAGCTAGCAAGGGGAGGAAGATGCCAACCAAAGGGCATATGAGAGATGGAGGAATGAGTGAGTAGAGGGGGTCTCCACCTCCTCCTTTTATAGGAGAGGGGGGGCAGCCAGCCCAAGGGGTTGAGCACGCCCCAAGGGTGCCCCCACCTCTTCCCTATTGATGGTAATGGAGTCTCCACTCACAAAAACCAAAAGCCACTATTATGCCCTTCAATCTCCACTCAAAATTCCAAGAGACTTTGCATTAAAACACTTTTAATACACTTGGTTTAATGCCACTCAACTTAATGAACACTTCATTAAATTAGTACTTCATTTATGAACAATTCACTTAATGAACACATTAACAATTATCCCCTTGCACTATTTCGATATTCCGAAACTATTCCGGCAGTTTTATCGAAACAGTCCCTGTGCTGTCCTGTGCTGTCCAGTATTTTCTCCTGCGTTTCGTATCCACTTAAAACACGTCGGCAAACCTTAAGTGTGTCACCCTACGGTTCGTGAACAAAGTGGACATGACCGAGACACTTCTCTGATCAATAATCATCAGCGGGATCTGGAGATCCATAATGACTCCCACTTATTCAACGATGAACAAGTGATCGTGTGAACCATTACTCCGTAACCAATTCCTTTTGTCTCGCGATATTTTACTTGTCCGAGATCCGATCATTTGGTATCATCCATACCTAGTTCGATCTCATTACCGACAAGTACTCTTTACTCGTTCCGTGATATAACATCCTCGTGAGCCAGTCACGTGCTTGCAAGCGATGTCAATGTGATATCACCGAGAGGGCCCAGAGTATATCTCTCCGTCATCTGGATGGACAAATCCCACTCTTGATCCACGAGCCTCAACTAACACTTTCCAAGTACCCAACGACACCTTTATAATCACCCTGTTACGGTGTGACGTTTGATGGAATCAAAGTACTCTTCCGTTGTCAGTGATTGACGTGATCTCATGGTCTAAGGATTAGAGTTACTTCGTGAGAGTTTGATACAACAATAGAAACTTGATGACATGATCGTATTGCTATAACTACTGTGGGTGTATGTTCATCACATCATTCTCCAATGACATGACCTTGTTATTAACAACATCCAATGTTCATGATCAGGAAACCTTGATCATCCGTTAATCAACAAGCTAGTATAAAGAGAGGCATTACTAGGAACCTTTTCTCTGTTTATTAAACACACATGTATTAACGTTTCCGGTTAACACAATTATAGCATGAAAATAAACATTTATCATAAACATGGAATAAGATAATAACCACTTTATTATTGCCTCTCGGGCATATTCCCTTCAGTCTCCCACTTGCACTAGAGTCAATAATCTAGTTTGGTACTTGCGCATCCAACACCTATGGCATTCAGGTGTTATCCATACGCATTGCTAGTGGTAAACCTAATCTCCAGATCTGACACTTCAGGTCCGTGTGTATTTGCATTTCTTTGCGTCTCTACGCATCACTCATTCACTAATGAAATGGCATTGCATAAATTTGGTCCTCCGGTGAGACCTTAGTCCCTTGAGCTCAAAACATGTTGAATCTATTGTCATACAATAGATCTTCATAGTATTAGCCCGTTTTGAACTACACCTAGTTTGTCAAACAAACTTCTTGACACAAATGCCCTCCTTTGCTGCTGCTAGAGCAGTCATATACTTAGCCTTTCGTTGTAGTATTCGTTATAATGTCTTAACTTTGGAACTCATCCAAATCCATTTGGAACTATTCCAAATCTATCATGGAACTTTCTTCCATTACATTTTGCCACCTTAACATACCGCCAAAATTGAGATAAATTTAGATTGTATCTTGCGACAAAACTAGTATCAATGTAACACTTTACAATGAACTATTGTCCAACATACATAATATATATTCTTAGTCCTTTCAAAGCACGTAAGGATATCTTTACTATTGTCCAATGATCATCTTATGAATCATTCTGGTATATGCTCATAACATTTAGAGCATAGGACATTCTGGAATTGTACATATCATGGTGTAAATGATTGATCAAATCATTCATGTGGTTTTACTCACTAAGTGTCAAAACACTTGAATCTCGCTTCAACCTTTTCCATGCGGCAAGAACCTTTCTCGTCGTTTCCATATTGAACTTATTCAATATTTCATATATGTACTTCGGCCCAACCATATTAGCACCTCAATCTATCTATATAGACCATATTAGCCCAATATACTGCTTTTGCCCAAATCTTCCATTAAAATCAAATTTTCAATGAAACTTCACCCGTGTCAATAAAAGATACATCATTTCCAATCAACAATATGTCTTCTACATAATGTATTAGAAATATGTCTCAGCGCTCCCACTTAATTTCTTGCAAAAGCAAGCATCTTCACCGTCTCTGATGAAACTAAACGTTTTAACAATTTCATCATGATGAAGATTCCAACTCCGTGAATGCTTATTTCAACCATTGAAATTTGCATGCTATTTTAGCATCCTTTGAATTAACAGAACCCTTTGGACCGTGTCCTGTACACGTCTTAGGTAACCATTCTATTAGAAGAACGTTGTTCTGTTTGTTCAACTACCATATACCAAAACTAGCATATGTAGTGGTTGCTACAATAATCCGTCCAGACTAAATATCGTTATGAAAGATCAAATCTTGTCATAGCCAATTCTTTGAACATAATCGTAAACCATTTTAACGATATGTCGAATATTTCATAGATGTGAGAACATCCACGTCTGTTTCTTTATAGATCCAAACACGGTATCTAGAGGGTCTTCCAAGTTCAGAAACTTGGTTTCTCGTGTATGGAACTATCACGGATTTTATAGCTTCTAGCCATTTTGACGGAGTCAGGGCCCATCATCGCTTCTTTGCATGTAGTCGGTCCATTATTATCAAATAACAATGATTCAATCTCAAATCTTTCTATTTGATCGATTACCCGAACTACGCAGTTCAATAGGAACTTAGATCGCCGTGACCACAACCTTTGGGACATGGGAGCCAAGAGCATTGCGGCCGCTTCCGGGACACTTTCCGGCGCTGCGCCACTTAGCACATAAAGCTTAGGTTCAACAACCTAATCGAAGTTCTACTGTCCTCCCACTTAACTTTTCGCAAAAAATTCCTTCTCAAGAAACTTGATGCACTTAGCCACAAAACACTTTTGTCTTTAGTGTTATGGAGGAATACCCAACGGTTACTTTGGGATAACTTACAAAGACGCATTTTATCCGACTTTGGTTGTAAACATTTTACATATGCCTTGCATACCAAAATTTAAGAAAAGACAAATTGGATTTTATCCCATTCCATAACTTATATGGTGTCATTTCAACGGATCTCGATGGCGCTCTTTTCGGTGAAAAGCGGTAGTCTCTAAAGCTTAATCCTTAAAATATAATGGCAATTTTATAAATAACACCTTTGATCCTTACCATGTCAAACAAGGTTTGATTACATCTCTCGAACACTCCATACTCCTATGGTGTTTCGGGAAATGCAAGTTTTGGAACGATTCCTAAACTCTCAGGCATTTGCTAAACTTTTAACTCAAAAATCTTCTTTTATGATCCAATCATAAACTCTGATTTTCTCGTTACAATGATTTTCACTTCATCTTGAAATTTATTTGAACATTTTCAAACATTTCATACTTCTTCCTTATCAAGTAAATATACACATATATCCACTCAAATCCTTGGTTAAAGTATATGAAGTTATAAGACCCACCACACATGGCTACACATAATGAACTATACACATCAACATGTATAATGTCCAATAAGTTAGTCGTCCGTTCTTCTTTGGCCTATGAACGGAGTTTCAATCATTTCTAGGAAATTCTTACAAGCGTCAGTTGATTCAAAATCAAAAGACTCCAAAATTCCACCAACATGGAGTTTCTTCATGTTATCTTTCCAATATGATTTAAACGGTGTTTCAATCATCTCTAGAAATTTCTCACAACCGTCAATTGATTCAAAATCAAAAGACTCCAAAATTCCATCACCATGGAGTTTCTTCATGTGTTTCTTTCCAATATGATTCAAACGGTGGTGTCACTCATAAGTGATCTTATAATCATTTGTCTTGCGACATGTTTAGCATCAGTTATTATGGATGTGATTTCTCCAACAAGATTTATAGAGTTCATCCATCTTCTATGAATATGGTGATAATTTGAACAACTATTGTTCGTATAACACCAGAACAGAATAACAATTATTCAAATAAATCTTGAAGGCTAGGTTTAATTCCAACGATAAACACAATAACACTTTATTTTGTTTTTGATGAGAATCATCCCATATTCATTTGCTAGTTACTCAGGCCATTGCAACTCTTGTATTGCGTTGTTCTGTATGACACTTCATACCAACCAATCAGTATCCAATACTCAAGAATCACATTGTTTAACAAGCAATGAATATACCCATAACATGTATATCATCTATATACCCGAGCTCGACATTTCCAGTCTTTTCCTTTTTCTTTTCGCCAAAATATTTTTCAGATCCTCTTTCAGCAATTCCTTTCCCTTTTTAGAAGAATTTATCAACATCACTTGTGGCACCATTCAAATGACACATAATCCAAAGTGTGTTAGTCAAATACTAACACCCTTTGATTCTCACTTTGATGTAGATCACCGTCATCAAATGTTTGGTGTTCTTCCAAATTCCATTCTTTAGTAATCTTATAGTGTAGTAAACATTTTACCTACATCTTCCATTCATCCTATCATGACAACTTTCATGACAAAACTACCATAGCTCATAGGGACAAACTGTGAGTACAATATTAGTTCCCAAAACCTTTTTGGGAGATTAGGACACATAGTGTCTCCAACCTTCACAAATTCTCATACAATATGAGAACATGTTTCTCACTAAATTTTACTCTATCACATTGCAACTAAACATTGTTTCAGATATCGCTATATCTTCCACACATG
This sequence comes from Bromus sterilis, assembly GCA_950022295.1. Taxonomy (NCBI): domain Eukaryota; kingdom Viridiplantae; phylum Streptophyta; class Magnoliopsida; order Poales; family Poaceae; genus Bromus; species Bromus sterilis. The sequence goes on from OX465596.1 coordinate 18,677,875, forward strand.
ATAGTTTCTGAAACAATTATTTCAGCTCCTAGATAACCTTGATAATAACAAACAACATTTGAATATCAAGGATCATGGAGGCAAGTGTGATACTTAGACACTAACACTGGAATTGTTACTCTCGATTTAATACACATTATTAAACTTCATGGAGTAAGCAAGGTTTGCTAAAGTTTGCAATAAGACTTTAAACTTTAGATTGACACTCAAACAATACGGTACCAGTCCGTAAAGTTAAATATCCAGAATTCTATAGTTCTATTATCTCAATTATAGCTAAGCGCAAAGGTAGTAAACAAATGCCAATGACTACAACGAACTATGCAAATTCACTTTGATTTAGTTCATGATAAAATGAGTTCATCTAACTCCCACTCAAAAACAACATCCCTCGAGTCGTCTTTGGTGATTACACGAACCAAATTCACTACACCACGACCGATCATCACGTGAGGCAGTGTAGCTGCAATGGCGAGCATCTCAATATGGTTCATCATATCATCCATATGACTCGTGCTTAACCTTTCGGTCCATGTTCCGAGGCCATGTCTGTACATGCTAGGCTCGCCAAGTAGAACCTTAGTATTTGCATGTGTTTCAAGGCCATGTCTGTACATGCTAGGCTTGAAAACACCCGTTGTATGCGAACGTAGAGTCTATCACACCCGATCATCACGTGGTGTCTCGAAACGACGAACTTTCTTAACGGTGCATACTAAGGAAGAACATATAATTATCTTGATATTAAGTGAGAGGGATCATCTTATAATGCTACCGCAGCGATCATGATCGTAACTAAGCAAAATAAGATGCATAAAAGGATAAACATCACATGCATGGATAATGTGATATGATATGGTCCTTCTCGCATTAGATCTCCATCTTGTGCGTCTTGGTATGATCTCCATCATGCCACCAGCGCGGCACCAAGGTCCATGGCGCCACCACCATGGTCGTCCTTCTCCATTACAATATATCTCATGGATATATCTACAGCACGCAGGCCTTAAAAAGGAAAAACACAACCATATGGCTCCTGCCGGTTGTTTACAATAAATCTCATTTCATACAACAATTTTGTAACAATGACCATATCACATCACATGCCCTGCAAAAACAAGTTAGACGCTTCTAAATTATCTTTGCAAATTTTACGTGGTTTTGGGCTTCCTAGGAAAGAACCGATCTTACCTACGGACAAGAACCACAACGTTGATTCGCTAGTTGTTTCTTTTCGTCCCTTTCCAGGGCCCTCCGTTGCAAATGCCATATCACTAATGTTAGAGAAACTGACACCCCCAAAGCCACTTTATACGGTACAAGCCGTATGTCAAGCGTGACACGCAATCTGCGCTTAGGGCCGCTTCAATCCAACATTGCCGCAATATGAACAAGTGCACAAAAGAGGGTAACAACTAGAGGATCAACGCCCACATCTCTATGTGTTCTAACCGTACAAAGCATCTACGCATAGACGAGGCTCTGATACCACTGAAGGGTTCGTTGCATAGAAAACAAAATTTTTCCTACGATTGCAACTGCCAAGATCACATCTAGGAGATAACTTGTAACGGTTTGAGAAGGACTCACCCTCGAAGACCAAAAAGCTTTAACGAGAACGATTCTCGTGGGTGATGTAGTCGATCACTTGCCGACCTCAAGGTCGTGATGAAGATGGGCGCCACAAACGGGCAGCGCCTCCGTAATCGGTCACACGTACGGATCAGCGACGACCTCCGCCCCTTGCTCCAGTTGGGCAGCGGAAGTAGTGGATCCTCGGGAACTCCAGCAGCACTACAACATAGTGGTGGTGGTGGTAGAGAAGATCTTGAGCAGGGCTTCGCCTAAGCACCGTACTCGTGAAACTGGATCAGCTAGCAAGGGGAGGAAGATGCCAACCAAAGGGCATATGAGAGATGGAGGAATGAGTGAGTAGAGGGGGTCTCCACCTCCTCCTTTTATAGGAGAGGGGGGGCAGCCAGCCCAAGGGGTTGAGCACGCCCCAAGGGTGCCCCCACCTCTTCCCTATTGATGGTAATGGAGTCTCCACTCACAAAAACCAAAAGCCACTATTATGCCCTTCAATCTCCACTCAAAATTCCAAGAGACTTTGCATTAAAACACTTTTAATACACTTGGTTTAATGCCACTCAACTTAATGAACACTTCATTAAATTAGTACTTCATTTATGAACAATTCACTTAATGAACACATTAACAATTATCCCCTTGCACTATTTCGATATTCCGAAACTATTCCGGCAGTTTTATCGAAACAGTCCCTGTGCTGTCCTGTGCTGTCCAGTATTTTCTCCTGCGTTTCGTATCCACTTAAAACACGTCGGCAAACCTTAAGTGTGTCACCCTACGGTTCGTGAACAAAGTGGACATGACCGAGACACTTCTCTGATCAATAATCATCAGCGGGATCTGGAGATCCATAATGACTCCCACTTATTCAACGATGAACAAGTGATCGTGTGAACCATTACTCCGTAACCAATTCCTTTTGTCTCGCGATATTTTACTTGTCCGAGATCCGATCATTTGGTATCATCCATACCTAGTTCGATCTCATTACCGACAAGTACTCTTTACTCGTTCCGTGATATAACATCCTCGTGAGCCAGTCACGTGCTTGCAAGCGATGTCAATGTGATATCACCGAGAGGGCCCAGAGTATATCTCTCCGTCATCTGGATGGACAAATCCCACTCTTGATCCACGAGCCTCAACTAACACTTTCCAAGTACCCAACGACACCTTTATAATCACCCTGTTACGGTGTGACGTTTGATGGAATCAAAGTACTCTTCCGTTGTCAGTGATTGACGTGATCTCATGGTCTAAGGATTAGAGTTACTTCGTGAGAGTTTGATACAACAATAGAAACTTGATGACATGATCGTATTGCTATAACTACTGTGGGTGTATGTTCATCACATCATTCTCCAATGACATGACCTTGTTATTAACAACATCCAATGTTCATGATCAGGAAACCTTGATCATCCGTTAATCAACAAGCTAGTATAAAGAGAGGCATTACTAGGAACCTTTTCTCTGTTTATTAAACACACATGTATTAACGTTTCCGGTTAACACAATTATAGCATGAAAATAAACATTTATCATAAACATGGAATAAGATAATAACCACTTTATTATTGCCTCTCGGGCATATTCCCTTCACATGAACCCACAATCGAGGGTAACGTTCCCTCTTGGGGTTACTACCTACTACTTGGCCAAAGCGATAAACAGCAACGGAGAACATGAAAGAATTACTTAAGAACAAAAATATAAAATATAAGAACCAAATATATTACTCTATCACAATATGAACATAATCTCATAATCCATCAGATCCCATCAAACTCAGCATAGCAACAGCAGAAAGATTACAAAAGTGCCTCGATCATGTAGGGCAGCTCACGAGGTCTAAACCATGAAGAACAAAGAGGGGAGGAGAACATCACATATCTACTGATCACGGAGCCATGGTCCAAAGGAAACTACTCACGGCACATCCGGGAAGCATCCATGGTGGAGAGGAGACTCCCGGAGGTCGGCCCTCCCTCCGGCAGGGTGCCGGGAAGAGGTCTGCTGGTGCTCCCGATCTCAGAAGCGCGGCGGCGGCGGAACAGAGGCGAGATCGCGAAAAAGGGTTCTTCTTCTGAGGGTTTCTCGTCACGGAGAATATATAGGCGAAGGGGGGGCAGCCAGGGGGGCCACCAGGGGTCCAGGCGGCCCCTTGGCGCGGCCAGCCCCTGGGGCGCGCCACCAGGGCGCCTGGGCCCCTGGTGGTGTCCCTCTGGCCCCACTCAGGTTCTTCCGGAAGGTTCTTTTGCGCTGATTTTTTATCTGATTTTCCAGAATTTTTGGAGCACTTTTTATATGGGGGAAAACTGAAATAGAAAAACAGCAGAAAACAGGAACTGGCACTGTGGTGCACTAAGTTAATAGGTTAGTCCAAATATGACCAAAAGTGTATGAAAGTGTATCTAGATCATAGCAATATCACATAAAACATGCATGGAGCAAGCAGAAATTATAGATACGTTTTGGACGTATCACATCTAAACCGGGGTCTAATTGTGGAGCAACGTGATTTAGAGGGAGGGAGGGTGGCGCATAGGCCTTGGGGTCAAGTTCTACTGCGCCCCCCACGCCTCCCCCACATTATATAGGTGGCCAGGAGGCCCTTGGGGCGCAATAAGGGGGTGGGGAGTCCAGCTTGGACTCCCAAACCTCCCAAACCTTCCCACACCTTCCCACCGGAAACCTGCCATATTTGGGTTTTGGTATTCCCACCTGGCGGAGGATTCCCTCCCCTTGGTGCGCCTGATGGCTTCTCGCCCCTCGTTGGTTACCCCAAGTGGAAGGTTTGAGATGCAGTGCAGCAGCAAGTTTCCCTCGGTGAAGATACCAAGGTTATCGAACCAGTAGGACTCAGGAGATACAAGTAGGTGGCAACGTCGCTAGAAATTACTTCCTGACTAGGGTGTTGTCGTGGACCTGCACACAGCAACAAATAACTTTGCTCCCAACGAGTACAGAGGAGTTGTCAATTCCTCCGGCCTTGTCGTTTACAAAGGATCAACACAAGAGATAAAAGGTGCAAAGGAAAGTAAAAGCTGAAACTAAATTGAGGGTGTGAACAATAATGTGAAGATGGACCGGGGTCCCGTGATTTTCACTAGTGATGTCTCTCTCCCAAAATACGATAAAAGTGCTAGCGAGGTAAACAAATCACAGTTGGGAAATTGACAGGATTATGAAGGCACCGCAATGCTAACTATGCTGCAAAGAAAGGAAGGGCTCAAAAGCAATGGGCAGTACGCCAAGGTAAGTAGACCGAAATCCATCTGCATCTACTACGAATCATCCATCTTGAGATATCTATCCAGAACATCTCGCTGGTATTAAGTTGCGAATCCCACCCAAAGTGTAAACTCAAAGCAACAGACAACTGCATTAAAAGAACTTTGCGTAAAGTAAACAATCCTTGCACCCGCAGGTACAAGCACCTTTGTTTTATCCCTGGTGGCAACAACACATCCCCTAGTCTCATGTTTCTGTCACTCAAGCTAGACATCAAGGGGCTGAATCCACAATCGAGCATAACGCTCTCTCTTGGAGTTGCAAAGAAAATACTTGGCCAAAGCAAATACCGCAACGGAGAACATGCAAGAACTTACTCAAGAACAAAATATAAAAGAGAAGAACCAAATATATTACTCATCAAAATCTGAACATAGTCTCATAATCCATCAGATCCAAACAAACTCAGCATAGCAACAGCAGAAATTACATAGATGCCTCGATCATGTGAGGCAGCTCACGAGGACTCGAAAGTGGAAGCACAAAAGGGGGAGAGATAGATCACATAGCTACTGGTCACGGACCCATGGTCCAAGGGAAACTACTCACGGTACATACGGAAGGCGTCCATGGCTATGGAGGGTCTCCCGAAGGGGGTAGCTTCTCCCGGCAGGGTGCCAGAGCAGCTTCCCCAGGCAGCCCCGATCTTGAAACGGCGGCGGCGGTACAGAGGGGAGTTCGCGAGAAAGAGATCGATATTAGGGGTTTCCACCCCGAGGGGTAAATATAGGCGAAGGGGGCATCGAGGGGACCCACGAGACAGTCAGGAGGGTCCCTGGCGCGACCCAGGGTGAGGCCGCGCCACCTGCCCTCCTGGCTGCTTGGTGGTGCCCCCCTTCCCTCTCTTGGTGATTCCGGAAGCATCTGTTGCGCTGATTTTTTATATATTTTTCCCGGAATTTTTGGAGCACTTTTAATGGCCGGAAAACCTGAAATACAAAAACAGCAGAAAACAGAAACTGGCAACTAGGTGCACTGAGTTAATAGGTTAGTCCAAATAGGTTCAAAAGTGTATGAAAGTTCAAGCAAAACATGGAAAAGTCACACAAAACATGCATGGAGCAAGCAGAAATTATAGATACGTTTGGGACGTATCAACATCCCCAAGCTTAATTCTTGCTCGTCCTCGAGTAGGTAAATGATAACAAGCATAATTTCTGTGGTGACATGCCACACAACCATAAAAGGACTTTTAAGTAAAGCAATCAAAGCATGCAATTAAATTCAAGTCTTAACAAGCAAGAGTCTATATTAGCATTGACACAAGCAATCAAAAGAACAAAAGGTGCAAAAGCTCTCGCTGTCTGTGACTCGAATGTCTTCAAATGGTGTTTGCGTGCAAGCAAGGGACTGGGAAGAAAGATAAAAAAGGTTGTTGAGAACAACTATCTACTAAAGTTTCACACTTGGTCTCCTTTGGATTCTTATCAGGACTCGTCCCCAGACCACTAGTCAGGTACAAGTCAAACTGATCCACTCCCTTTCGACATTTTGAGAACTCATGCAATGGATGAGCGTGAGCAAGAAAGTTGACACCTAAAAGGCGAAACAGAAAGAAGGTGGAGGAGGAAGACAAAAAGGTGTGAAAGGCTCACATCAATGAGGACAATCATAGGCGAGAGAAGGCCATATGATAGATATGATGTGAGGAGTAGGGATTGCCATACAACGGATGCACATGTGAGCTAAAAGCTCTCCAAGGGAACTAGTGGGGGTGCATCTAACTTGCTTGCTCAAGAAGACCTAGAGCTCGTTTGAGGAGGCTCATCATTGGAATATACAAGCCAAGTTCTATAATGTGAAGGGTCCCCACATAGCTATATGCATGATGATGATCTCTATGGAGTACAAGGGATAGAAGATGAAGTACTAGTGTGGATCTCTCAAAAGGAATAGTAGTATGCCCCCTTCTCTCTTTTTATTTTTTTTCTTTTATCTTTTTTATTTTTATTTTTTTGGTGGCCTCAATGGCTCTTTCTATTTAACTCTCATTTGTCCTCTTTGGGATCTTTTGATTTTGTCCTCTTTGGGATCTTTTCCTCACTTTAGGGGCAATACTCTATATTTTACAAGAATATAGGAGATCTTTCACACTTTACAAAGGTACTCACATAAAGAAAATGAAACTATCATGATGCAAATGTATGCCTCTGCCAGGGTAGCAGGATATGCAATGATACTAGCGCGTCATGTAGCAATGATTAGGGCAATGCCCAACTAGCATGCGGCTCATCGATCTAGCAAGTAACATGTATGACATGAAGATCAAGTCATGAGAAGGTGGATGTTGCATGGCAATGTATCTCGGAAAGGCTATGGAAATGCCTTGTAGGTAGGTATGGTGGCTGTTTTGAGGAAAGATATAAGGAGGCTTATGATGACAGAGTGTATCATGCCAAGGGTTTGGATGCACCGGCGAAGTATGCGCCAACTCTCGAGGTGAGAAAGGGCAATGCACGGTACCGAAGAGGCTAGAAAAAGTATAGGTGGGTGGAAGTGTCAACTTTCGAATACTCACATTAGTCCGAAGAACTCATGCACTTATTATGGGTAACTATCAATATAATCAGGAGGTTCACAATGAGACAAGTACCCCGAGGAGGAGTGTATGGGGGTTTGGTTATCCTTGCGCATCCTCGACTCATGGTACGTGAGTTTACTCTAATATTCGAACCCTCCAGAGGTTAGTGATCCATCTAGTAGCTAGAGTTCTCAACAGGGGTTTTTTGGTTTTCGAAAAACACACGGATTGCCCAAAATACGACATCTATCACTAATAGGCAAGAGCTCTTGACACCATAAGTTCAAACATTACTCTAGTCAATACCTCAAAACTATTGCAAGTTACTACTACAAAGAGAACAACAACTTTAACTACCTACTTTCAGTCAAGACACAGAACCCAGTGCAACAGGCAAACTCTCTAACAAGATAAAACATGCAACCTATAGAAAGTTCAACCTAAGACAGAAGAAAAGCTCTAGAAAAAACTAAAGCACTACAACTAAACAGAACATCAGATAAGAAAATAAAAAGAACAGCTCACAGCTAAAAGAATAGGAATGCAAATCCTATGAGGAGTTCTAGTTCAAGCGGAGCGTGAATACCTCCCACACAAAAGAGTAAGTTGGGGTCTAACTTGTTACTACAGCAAATAAAGCAAAACAAACCTAGAAAAGTAAAGAGCGAGACGCTCCAAGCAAAGCACATAACGCATGAAGTGATAAAAATATAGTGCAACGAGGGACAAACTGATGATTGTTGATGAAGAAGGGGATGCATCGGGGGCATCCCCAAGCTTAGACGCTTGAGTCTCCTTGAATATTTATTGGGGGTGCACATGGACATCCCCAAGCTTGAGCGTTTGACACTCCTGAATCTTCTTTCATCATTCTCCATCGCGCACTTGAAAACTCCCATCATACATAACTCATTGTAGGCTGATTAGAAAGGTTAGTACCCTAATAAAATAATTTTCATCTACTGAAAATAAAGATAATCTTGAAGAGCTACTGTTTCTCCAGATTTCCAAAAAGTTTTTGCAAAGAAAAAGCAAGCTTAAGGTTCTCAAAAGTAAGTAGAGACAAAACGGGGCAGAATCTGTGAAAAATAGAACAGCAGGTAGAAAAGAATTTTTTAGGGATACTTCTGCAACTCAAATCAAAAAACTCAGAACATACGCAAGTTTCGTAATTGTATAGAGCATGCTGTGTAAAAAATTCAGCTAAAAAGATGAACTGGGATTTTTCGCTGATTTTTCTAGTCACGAGGACAGAATCTGTTTTCTAGACAGCATGTCACAACTTTCACTTCCCTTGTCGTATGAGGCTAAACTTGGCACAAAGCTTGAAAAGTAAAGATACAATGATGTTTATACAGTAGTAACAATCATCAAGACCACGAAGAACAGAACAAAAGCAAAAATAAAAACCTAAATTCGTTGCGGGCTGCCTCCCGAAAGCGCTTCTTTAGAGCCATTAGCTAGGTTTAAAGCAGAAGATCAAGTCTTTTCAAGAGAATAACTAGCCCGTGTGACGGACTCAAAAGGTAACTTAATCTTTTTTCCAGGGAAATGTTCCATCCCTTTCTTGAGAGGGAATTGGAATTTGATAGTTCCCTCTTTCATGTCAATGATAGCACCAACCGTGCGAAGAAAAGGACGTCTCAAAATAATTGGACAAGAGGGCTCACACTCAATGTCCATAATAGTGAAATCAACGGGAACATAATTGTCATTGACAATGATAATAACATCTTCGATCTTCCCCAAAGGTTTCTTCACGGAAGAATCAACAAGACGAACACCAAAATAACAAGGATCAAAAGGTTTCAATTCAAGCATATCATACATTCTTTTGGGAAAAACAGAGGTACTTGCTCCAACATCACAAAGAGCATAACAAGAGAAGTTATTCAATTTAATTTTTATCATAGGATCCCAACCATCTTCTAGCTTCCTAGGTATGGAGGCTTCTAGTCTAAGATTCTCCTCCCTAACTTTGATTAGAGCATTGGTGATATGCTCTGTGAAGGCAAGATTGAGTGTGCTAGTGTGGGGGTCTCTAGACATCTTGTGTAGGAAACCAATAACTTCTGGTAAAGTGCAGTTGTCAAAGTCTAAGTCACTACTATCTACCAAGGAAGTAGTGATATCATTTAAGCTCACTTGTTTGAAAGCCTCTATGTTCATAGAGGTTTCCTCTTCTAAGGTTGAGGTGGTAGCATCACCATTGATAGGTCCAGTGGGACTAGGGGTGTGATGGGTGCTAATAGTTTGGACATCCTCAACTACTTGGATAGTGGCTACTGTGTGGTAGGTAGGAAGGCTCTTAATTATCTCTTCTTCCTCCTTTTCTCTAGCCCATATCTCTATTAGTTTTCCCATAATGTGAGCTAAAGTAATGTCCTCCTTAATACTAACAATGGGGAGACTTCCAACAAGATTTTCAATAACATTAAGGGCTTCCCAAACTGGGGCCTCTATGAAGTTCCCATTGATAGCAGTGTCTAACAGAAACCTATTCCAGGAAGTAATCCCAACATAAAAATTTCTAAGCAGGATAGTAGTGGATTGCTTCTTGGTGGCTCTTTTTTGAGAATCATTAATTCTATACCAAGCATCTTTCAAAGTTTCACCACCTCTTTGAGTAAAGGTAAGCACTTCTGCCTCACCAAAGGAAAAAGGACCAGCCATAGTGGTAACTACTGACAAGGTAACAGGTGTTTTTGGTATTTTTGATTAAGGACACAAAAGTAAAAACTGAAAGGTAAACTAACAAGACTAAAAAGCAAAGGTAAAAGATAGTGTGCAACTCCCCTATCTTGTAGACTTGAGTCCCCGGCAACGGCGCCAGAAATTTGCTTGATGGCTTCTCGCCCCTTGTTGGTTACCCCAAGTGGAAGGTTTGAGATGCAGTGCAGCAGCAAGTTTCCCTCGGTGAAGATACCAAGGTTATCGAACCAGTAGGACTCAGGAGATACAAGTAGGTGGCAACGTCGCCAGAAATTACTTCCTGACTAGGGTGTTGTCGTGGACCTGCACACAACAACAAATAACTTTGCTCCCAACGAGTACAGAGGAGTTGTCAATTCCTCCGGCCTTGTCGTTTACAAAGGATCAACGCAAGAGATAAAAGGTGCAAAGGAACCAAATATATTAATCATCAAAATCTGAACATAGTCTCATAATCCATCAGATCCCAACAAACTCAGCATAGCAACAGCAGAAATTACATAGATGCCTCGATCATGTGAGGCAGCTCACGAGGACTCGAAAGTGGAAGCACAAAGGGGGGAGAGATTCATCACATAGCTACTGGTCACGGACCCATGGTCCAAGGGGGACTACTCACGGCATATCCGGGAGGCGTCCATGGCTATGGATGGTCTCCCGGAAGGGGTTCCTCCTTCCGGCAGGGTGTCGGGGCAGCTTCTCCAGGCAGCCCCGATCTTGAAATGGCGACGACGGCGGTACAGAGGGGAGTTCGCGAGAAAGAGATCGATATTAGGGGTTTCCACCCCGAGGGGTAAATATAGGCGAAGGGGGGCATCGAGGGGACCCACGAGGCAGTCAGGAGGGTCCCTGGCACGACCCAGGGTGGGGCCGCGCCACCTGACCTCCTGGCTGCCTGGTGGTGCCCCCCCCTTCCCTCTCTTGGTGATTCCGGAAGCTTCTGTTGCGCTGATTTTTTATATATTTTTCCCGGAATTTTTGGAGCACTTTTAATGGTCGGAATACCTGAAATACAAAAACAGCAGAAAACAGAAACTGGCAACTGGGTGCACTGAGTTAATAGGTTAGTCCAAATAGGTTCAAAAGTGTATGAAAGTTCAAGCAAAACATGGCAAAGTTACACAAAACATGCATGGAGCAAGCAGAAATTATAGATACGTTTGGGACGTATCAGCGCCCCCACCTCCTTGGACGGACCGGGCAGCCTAGGTGGCTTGCCCCCCAAGGCTAGGGGCGTGGGGTACTGGGTGGTACTGCCCGGAAACTTCTGGAACCTTCCAGAAGCTTCCAGGACCTTCCGGGACCTTCGGGGATCGTTTCGGGACATACCGGAACCTTCTGGAGCACTTCCAGGACCTTCCGGGACCGTTCTCGGACGTTCCGAAGCCATCCGGATAGTTTCCAAGACCATCCGAGTTACATTTTAAGCCACCCGATGACCGCGAAGGTTGTCGGGACGCCCAACGATTATCCGGAAACTATTCCGGTTGATCCAGGACTTCCCCAGTACCATTCTCATATGTTCCGGAACCTCCTGGGACTACTCCAGAGTGATCCGAACATATCCTTAAATACCCAAAACTACTTCTGGTGCCCTTATGAACTATTTCATAAATCCCCGGAACTACTTCCGGTACCCGTATGAACTATTCTGCTTTGCTTACACTAAACCTTCTACCATTCCAGCATTCTAACAGACTATTGCTCGTTAAGTGTGTGACCCAATAGGTTCGGTATAATACGGACATGACTCAGAACATCTTCTGGACATAGGTCAACAGCCTTTTGTTAATAGCCAATAATCAACAACGGAGCCATGGACGCCCATGTTGACTCCCGCACATACACGAAGAAACTTCTAGTGAACCATTATGTTTAGTCATGTACCATTCCATTTGCTTCGTGATATATGACAAAGTTAGAGGAGAGAAGTTTGGCACCCATGTGTAACAACTTCTTGAACACAAGCCACTCGTTATCCTCTTTGCTCGTTTGTCCCTTTTCTCGTTATCGTATTCCGGTATCCCCGTTACTGAATCACAATGCGTCTGGCCAGACTATAATGGATACCGTCATACCGAGTGGGCCCGAAGTGAATATCTTCTTCATCGTGAAGGAGAAAATCCCAATCTTGAACTATCACAGTGATACGTACAAAACGTATCTATAATTTCGGTTTGCTCCATGTATGTTTTGTGTGATATTGCTATGATCTAGATACACTTTCATACACTTTTGATCATATTTGGACTAACCTATTAACTCAGTGCACCACAGTGCCAGTTCCTTTTTTCTGCTATTTTTCTATTTCAGTTTTCCCCCATATAAAAAGTGCCAGAAAAATTCCGGGAAAAATATAGGAAAAAACTGCGTACAGGAAGCTTCGCGAAGATCCCGATTGGGCCAGAGGGGAGCCAGGGTGGCCCAGGCAGCCACCCGGCGCGGCCCCACCCCTGGCCGCGCCAGGGGGGCGCCTAGGGCCCTTGGTCCACCTCTGGCTGCCCCCCTTCGCCTATATATTCTCCGTCACGGGAAACTTCCGAAGAGAGAACCCTTTTTCGCGATCTCTCATCTGTTCCGCCGCCGCCGCGCTCCCGAGATCGGGAGCACCAGAAGACCTCTTCCCAGCACCCTGCCGGAGGGAGGACCGACCTCCGGGAGTCTCCTCTCCACCATGGATGCTCCCCGGATGTCTCGTGAGTAGTTTTCCTTGGACCATGGGTCCGTGATCATTAGCTATGTGATGTTCTCCTCCCCTCTTTGTTCTTCATGGTTTAGACCTCGTGAGCTTCCCTACATGATCGAGGCACTTTGTAATCTTTCTGTTGTTGCTATGCTGAGTTTGATGGGATCTGATGGATTATGAGATTATGTTCAGATTTTGATTGAGTAATATATTTGGTTCTTATCTCTTATATTTTTGTTCCTAAGTAATTCTTGCATGTTCTCCGTTGCTGTTTATTGCTTTGGCCAAGTAGTAGGTAGTAACCCCAAGCGGGAACGTTATACTCAATTGTGGGTTCATGCCCCCCGATGACACGCTTGAGTGACAGAAACATGAGTCTAGGGGATGTGTTGTTGCCACAAGGGGGAAACAACGGTGCTTGTAACCGCGGTTGCAAGGATTATTTACTTTACGCAAAGTGCTTTTTAATGCAGTTCTCTGTTGCTTTGGGTTTACACTTTGGGTGGGGCTCGCAACTTAATACCAGCGAGATGTTCTGGATAGATATCTCAAGGTGGATGATTAGTAGTAGATGCACTTGGATTTCGGTCTACTAATTTTGCGTACTGCCTGTGCTTTTGAGCCTCTTCCTTTCTTTTGTAGCATAGTTAGCATTGCGGTGCATTCATAATCATGTCAATTGCCCTTCTGTAATTTGTTTACCTCGCATAGCAGTTTTATCGTCTTTTGGGAGAGAGACATCACTAGTGAACATCACGTATCCCGGTGCATATCCTCATTACTGTTTCCACGCTCATTTACTTTTCTGCTTTTACTTTAAGTTGCTATCATTATCCCTTGTGTTTGATCCTTTGTGAACAACAAGACCGGAGAGATTGACAACCTCTCTGAACAAAGTTATTTGTGTCTGTGTGCAGGTCCGCGTCAGTTGCGCCGCTGACACCTACTTATCATCTCCGGAGTCCTACTGGAGACAAACCTTGGTATCTTTACTGAGGGAAATTTTCTGCTGTGCTACATCACGCCTTTGATGCCCCACAGGCGTAAGGGATCGAGATAGTCTTCGCGGGTAAGTTAACCCAATTTATTGATTCGACACACGGGGAGCCAAAGAGTATTTATAAGCTTTGACAGTTGAGTTGTCAATTCAACCGCACCTGAAATATACTTGATTGCAACAATAGATAAGTGGTAACGGTGATATGATAGTGATGATAGCAACAACAAAAGTAAATAGCAAAAAGTAACAACTAATAACCAGCAGGATTAAAAACATTGTAGGCTAGGGAGATGGATGGTCAGGCGCTGCATGGATGAGAGTAAACATATAATAGATTCTAGTACGGGGCAAGGCACACAAAAAAATCAATGATCATCTAGGAAAATATCAAACATTAGGCATGTATCCCGTAGGTAGTTGTGCGTGCTTGCAATAAGAACTTGCACAACATCTTTTGTCCTACCATCCCGCTACGAACGGGGCCAAAAGGAACTTATGGAGATTAAGGTACTCCTATCAAAGAGCACCGGAACAAAGCAATAAACTCAATGTATACATGGAATCCTCAAATCATGGACCATCCCCTTTGGTGTCCCAAGCTGTCACCTTTGGGATCGCCGGTTCCGGACCATAATAGGTGCATACAACTCATAGATAGGATCTAGAACACAAATATATTCATAAAAACACATAGGGTTCAGATCTGAAAACATGGCACTCGGGCCCAAAGTGACAAGCATTAAGAACAACAAGTTGTAGCAAAGAAGATAAACACCAATCTAGATGATAGGCAACATGCCCCCAACAATCTGACGAACTATTACATGATTAAACTCATCCAATCCCTACCATCCCCTTTGCCTACAGCAGGGAATTACTCACACATGTGAAGAGAAGTCATGGAGGATGGATGGAGTGGTGATGGTGATGACGATGACGATGATCTCCCCTCTCCGGAGGCCAAATCAGCCTCCAGATTAGCCCTCCCGAAGAAGAACAGAGGGTGGCGGCGGCTCCGCAACGGAAACTGGGAAAACGACTTCTCTTCTGGGGTTTTCTCGTCACGGGGATAAATAGGAGCTTCCGTAGGGCACCAGAGGAGGGGGGAGGAGCCCAGGCAGCCTGAGGGCACGGCCCCACCCCTGGCCGCGCCAGGGGTGCGCCTGGAGCCCCCAGGGCTCCCTTATGGTCCCACTTCTGGCTCCTGGCTCCATCGGGTGCGTGGATTTTCTGGTATTTTTCTGGGAATTTTCCGGGATGTCTAAAAATCCATTTTCCTGCACACAATAAAATCATACAGGCAGCTCTGCTGAAAACAGCGTTAGTCCGGGTTAGTTTCGTCCAAATCATGCAAGAATGAGGGCAAAACAATAGGAAAAGTGTTTGGAAAAGTAGATACGTTCTGAAAACTTAAAGTGGTGATTAATATTGTGAAGCTTCAAAAACATAAAAACTTGGTACAGCAAAGAGAATGAAAGCTAAAGCAAATGAAAACATAACAAGCTTGACTTTTCACCTATATAAAACAAGCTTCACTAGTAAGGTTGATCAAGTCTTACCAACAAACCGGCGATATATAGAACAAGAAGTCTCCCCTCTAATGAAGTAATCATTGCACCTTCACTTTGATGGACATTGTCCCCACCATAATGGTTTTGTATTTGTGGTGCACATGTAGTGGAAAGTCCCATTATCCAATCTTCACGGTCTCGATATTCTCTATAGAGTTAAGGCCATGCCTCTTGTCGATCTTCTTTGGAAAATAAACCGTGTGTTCTTTATCATCAACGTTGAAGGTGACCTTTCCTTTATTGCAATCAATGATAGCACCTGCGGTGCTAAGAAAAGGTCTACCAAGAATAATGGACATGCTCCCATCCTCGGGCATGTCAAGCACAACAAAATCTTTAAGGATCAAACAGTTATTAACTTCAACGGGTACATCCTCACAAATACCTATTGGGACAGCTGTTGATTTGTCAGCCATCTGAAGGGAGATATCTGTAGGGATTAGTTTCTCTAAACAAAGCCTTTTGTAAAGAGAGAAAGGCATAACACTCACTCCTGCACCAAGGTCACATAAAGAAGTTCTGACGTAATTATTCTTTATGGAGCAAGGAATGGTGGGTATACCTGGATCACCGAGCTTTTTAGGAATCTTGCCACTGAAAGAGTAGTTAGCAAGCATAGTAGATATTGCCTCATTAGGAACTTTTATTTTATTAGTGACAATATCTTTCATATATTTCGAATAAGGAGGTAACTTAATAGCATCAGTCAAAGGAATTTGAAGAAAAAGAGGCTTCATCCATTCACAAAATTTATTATAATGCTCTTCTTCTTTATTTTTGAGGGACTTACCTGGAAAGGGCATGGGTTTCTGTGTCCATGGTTCTCTTTCCTTCCCATGTCTTATTGCGATGAAGTCTTCTTTAGAGTACCTCTTGCGTTTATCGGGTGCTTCTTCTTCTCTTACCTTGAGAGAATCATCCTTCTTTGCGTCCTTTTCTTCAGACTCGGCACCGTCTTCTGTTTCAGCATCAGAGGTAGATATGCTGTTAGGATCAACAGCTGGCTTTTCACTTGTAATAGGATCATCGGGATTGTCAGCCTCCTTGTGTTTCTTCTTCTTCTTTTTCTTCTTTGGAGAGCTAACAGCCTCGTCTTCTTCTTGTACTTGAGAATCTTGCTCGATCCTCTTTGGGTGCCCTTCAGGATAAGGTGGGTCTTGTGTGTGTGTTCCACCCCTTGTTTTAATTCCATAAGCTTGTATGTCCTGTTTGGCATTATTAGCAAGCAAATATTTTTGCACATTAGAAATTTGTTCAAGATGAGTTTGAACCATATGAAAATGCTTAACAAGACATTTAAAATCATTAACTGTTCTCTCTAGAACATCACATAAACTTTTGATAGCAAGAGAATTATCATGCAACTGACTTTGTAACTTCCTATTAAAATGGTCTTGCTTAACAATAAAATTATCAAGCTCATCTAAGCATTGGTCGGGAGGCTTACCTCTAGGGATGTCACTTTCAGTAAAGTCTAATAGAGAGTGTACCTCTACCAAGGGAGGGTGAGTAGTAGGCTCACACAACTTCTCAATAGGTGGTAAATTCTTCACGTCTTCGGCTTTAATACATTTCTCCTTTATAGACTTCTTTGCTTCTTGCATATCTTTGGGGTTCAAAACAAGCATGCCCCTCTTTTTCGGTGGTAGAAGTGGTTCAGGGACGGACCAATCTTCATAGTTCTTGGCAATTTTGCACATTAGTTCTTCTGCATCGTCCGGTGTTCTTTCCCTGAAAACACAACTATCCAGATAGGTTCTGGATTCATCGGTTAAACCAGCGTAAAATATATCAAGCAGTTCATTCTTGGGGATCCCATGTCCCGGCATAACCTTAAGTAAATCACAAACCTCCCCCAAGCTTTAGGGAGGTGCTCATCCTACAGTTGTTTAAAGTTATAGATTCTTTGCAAAGCAGCATGTTGCAGATGAGCTGGGAAATATTTATCAACAAAGAATTTGACTAAGTCCTGAGGACATTTAATGGAACCATAGGGTAGTGCATCGTACCATGATTTAGCATCCTCCTTCAAAGAAAAAGGAAAAAGCTTGGCCACATAGAAGTTTCGTATCTTCTCATCAGTAGTGAATAGGTTGCTTAACTCAGCGAGTTTGGTCAAGTGTGCTATAGCATCATCATTTTCTCTGCCATAAAAGGGGTCAGCCTCGACTGTAGATATAAGTGAAAGATCAACAGAGAAATCATAATCAGGATCAGTGATACATATAGGAGATGTGGAAAATTGAGGATCAGGAATAACTTTGTTCTTCATGGAGTGCTTTTTGAGCAGCTCCTTAACATCTCCAGGATTAGAGTCGACACACTCTCTGAGTTCCCTGCAAAAATCATCATCAAGAGTAACATAATCATCATCAAGGATTCTCTCCCTGAGTTCATCTAAGCTCGGATAACCAAAGGTTTTGCAGGTAGGAATATAGGTAGTAGGGGTCTCGGTCTTGGATTTTGCTGCAGCCTTAGCAGTTTTAGTTTCAATATGGCGACCAAGAAAAGTAGCATCATCAAGAGTAGTGGAAGCATCATCAAAAGTATCGGACATAGTAACAGACTCAATAGAAGCATCATGTAGTGGTGGTGAAGTAAACTTACTCATAACGGAAGGTGAATCAAGTGTAGCACTAGTGTTCAGAACAGTACCTTTTCTTGTACGGCATGGTAAGATCGGAACCTTGGGGTCTCCTTTCTTACCCATAGCGGATGATATGCAGCAGGCAGGATACTTCAAGTAGACTTGTAAATATTTCTATGCTCCCCGGCAACGGTGCCAAAAAACGCTGCTTGATGCCCCACAGGAGTAAGGGATCGAGATAGTCTTCGCGGGTAAGTTAACCCAATTTATTGATTCGACACACGGGGAGCCAAAGAGTATTTATAAGCTTTGACAGTTGAGTTGTCAATTCAACCGCACCTGAAATATACTTGCTTGCAACAATAGATAAGTGGTAACGGTGATATGATAGTGATGATAGCAACAACAAAAGTAAATAGCAAAAATTAACAACTAATAACCAGCAGGATTAAAAACACTGTAGGCTAGGGAGATGGATGGCCAGGCGCTACATGGATGAGAGTAAACATATAATAGATTCTAGTACGGGGCTAGGCACACAGAAAAAGCAATGATCATCTAGGCAAATATCAAACATTAGGCATGTATCCCGTAGGTAGTTGTGCGTGCTTGCAATAAGAACTTGCACAACATCTTTTGTCCTACCATCCCGCTACGAACGGGGCCAAAAGGAACTTATGGAGATTAAGGTACTCCTGTCAAAGAGCACCGGAACAAAGCAATAAACTCAATGGATACATGGAATCCTCAAATCATGGACCATCCCCTTTGGTGTCCCAAGCTGTCACCTTTGGGATCGCCGGTTCCGGACCATAATAGGTGCATACAACTCATAGATAGGATCTAGAACACAAATATATTCATAAAAACACATAGGGTTCAGATCTGAAAACATGGCACTCGGGCCCAAAGTGACAAGCATTGAACAACAAGTTATAGCAAAGAAGATAAACACCAATCTAGATGATAGGCAACATGCCCCCAACAATCTGACGAACTATTACATGATTAAACTCATCAAATCCCTACCATCCCCTTTGCCTACAGCAGGGAATTACTCACACATGTGAAGAGAAGTCATGGAGGATGGATGGAGTGGTGATGGTGATGACGATGGCGACGATCTCCCCTCTTGGGAGGCCAAATCAGCCTCCAGATTAGCCCTCCCGAAGAAGAACAGAGGGTGGCGGCGGCTCCGCGACGGAAACTGGGAAAACGACTTCTGTTCTGGGGTTTTCTCGTCACGGGGATAAATAGGAGCTTCGGTAGGGCACCAGAGGAGGGGGGAGCAGCCCAGGCGGCCTGAGGGCGCGGCCCCACCCCTGGCCGCGCCAGGGGGGCGCCTGGGGCCCCCAGGGCTCCCCTCTGGTCCCACTTCTGGCTCCTGGCTCCATCGGGTGCGTGGATTTTCTGGTATTTTTGTGGGAATTTTCCGGGATGTCTAAAAATCCATTTTCCTGCACACAATAAAACCATACAGACAGCTCTGCTGAAAACAGCGTTAGTCCGGGTTAGTTTCGTCCAAATCATGCAAGAATGAGGGCAAAACAATAGCAAAAGTGTTTGGAAAAGTAGATACGTTTGAGACGTATCAGCGAGCAACGGGAGCAAAGTTCTCATCAAAATCCAAGCCTTCAACTTGGTAGTACCCTTGAGCCACTAGCCTAGCCTTGTTTCGAATGATATTACCATATTCATCTTGCTTGTTCTTGAAGATCCACTTGGTTCCAATGATGTTATGATCATGACCGGAAGGCCTCTCCACGAGAGACCAAACTTCATTCTGGGTGAAGCTAGTGAGCTCATCTTGCATTGCAATGAGCCAATCCGCATCCACAAGTGCTTGTTCAACCCAAAGTGGTTCAATGCAAGACACAAACGAGAAGTGAGCGCAAAAGTTCATAAGTTGACGACGAGTAACTATACCTTGCCCCAATCCCGTGAGGATCTTGTCAACATCAACACGTCTAGCCACCAATGGCATGATGGAAGTTGGAGTTTCAATAGGCTCTACCCATTCGGGCTCATGGGAAACATTTGGTTCATCATCAAGGGCAGATCCATCATCAATTTCATCATTTTCTCCAAAGAAAATGCGGTCAAGTCGATCACGTGGATCAACTGCAACCTCAACTTGTGGTTGAGTAACAACATCCGATTGTGGAGGGTCTTGTTCTTGTTCTTGGATAGTTGGCTCATCATGAGAAATAGGATCTTGAGTGGTAGGAGGAGGTGCTTGTGGTGGTGGAACACTTGGCCCATCACACACCTCATCATCTCTAGGGACTTGAGCAATGGGTACAAGATCTCAAATGCCCATAGCCAAGATGTCTTGAGAAGAATCTTCATTATTTACTACATCACTTAGATCAACTTGCTCCCCATGGGAGCCATTAAATTCATCAAACTCCACGTCACAAGTTTCCACAACACATCCGGTGGATTTGTTGTAGACCCTATAGGCGTGAGAATTTGAAGCATACCCAACAAATATACCCTTAGTTGTTTTGGATTGAAACTTAGCTAACCGGTCTTTCTTATTGAGAAAGAAACACTTACAACCGAATACTCGGAAGTATTTGACGTTTGGCTTGTGACCGGTTAGAAGCTCATAGGGGGTCTTCATCAAGATCTTGCAAAGAAAGAGCCGGTTTGATGCATGACATGCGGTGTTGATGGCTTCGGCCCAAAAGCTATATGGTGACTTGTACTCATCCAACATGGACCGGGCCATATCCACAAGAGTACGATTCTTCCTCTTGGCTACACCATTTTGTTGAGGGGTGTAAGGTGCGGAATATTGATGTTCTATCCCCTCATCACTCAAGAATTCTTCCAAGGTGTAGTTCTTGAATTCGGAGCCATTGTCACTTCGTATTGCCAAGATAGCCATGTTGTATTTCCTTTGTGCTTGCTTGGCAAAATCAATGAAGGTGGACTTCGTCTCGTCCTTGGACTTGAGAAAGAACACCCATGTGTATCTTGAATAATCATCAACAATGACGAGACCATATTTCTTCCCTACAAGAATATCCCATGATGGAGGACCAAAGAGATCCACATGAAGGAGCTCCAAAGGCCTTGACGTTGACACGATATTCTTGGGGGTATGCTTTGCTTGATGTTGCTTCCCGGCTATGCATGCACTACACACACGATCTTTCTCAAAAGACATGTTTGTTAGTCCGAGGATGTGTTCACCCTTTAGGAGATCTTTTAGATTTCTCATACCGACATGGGCTAGACGGCGATGCCATAGCCACCCCTTGTCGGCCTTGGCCATTAGACAAGTTGCATGGTAAGTACTCTCTTTCGAGAAATCAACTGTATAAAGGTTGCCATCCAACTCTCCAACAAAGTCCACTTCGAGAGTATCTCTCCTAAAGACTTTCACACTTGTTAGACCAAATAGTGTATCATAACCAACAGAAGCTAGTTGACGAACGGAAAGCAAATTGTATTGAAGGGATTGGAAAAGCATGACATTTGCAAGAGACATGTCATTAGTAATAGCCACTTTGCCCAACCCAAGTACCTTTACCTTGGAACCACCACCAAAGACAATGATCATGTATTGTTGAATTTCATCCATGAAGTCCTTGAGCAAACGGCTTTCTTCGGTCACATGATTGGTGCATCCACTATCAATCACCCATTTGACTCCACCGGAGATAGTATCCTACACATGGATTTAGGCTTTAGTTAGAGGTGCCCATTTTGCAATGGGACCTCTAAGGTTAGTAACAAGGGTCTTTGGAACCCAAATGGTATAGAAACGAAAAGCATTACGGGGCCCAATGAATTTTGCAAACACCTCTCCATCCTTTGCCTTACGGAGCACATAGGATGGAGGAATTTTTCTCCTTCTTCTTAGTAGGAGTGGGCCCACCCCTAATGGCCTTCCCATTCCCAACACCAACCTTATCAACAATTTTCTTACCTTTGTCCTTGTGCCCTTCACGAACAAAGATCACCTTTTGGGGAGTTGATTCCTTGCTAAGGGTGACATCCTTTGTCACACTCGTACTTGGATCAAATCCAAGTCCTTCCTTAGCAAAGGATTCTTTGTGATGACTTAGTACATCATTTAGGTTTTTCTCGCCTTGGGCACAACTCAAGAGGCCCTTCTTTAGTTGAGCATGAAGAGCTATGTTCTCCTCAATGAGTGATGCTTGATCAATGGTAGAGTTAGTAGTGTTGGAAATATGCCCTAGAGGCAATAATAAAATGTTATTATATATATTTCCACGTTCGTAATTAATGTTTATATTTTTGTGCTATAATTGCAATGACCCTGACTATGAGATTCAGAAGAAAACTCACTTGCATGTGTGGAAATGTAAACACCAAGAGTTCCTGGTTTAGCCTCTAAGACCAGCTCATGTGCTAACTGATGATTACGTTTTCTTAATCATGGACATTGTTCTTGTAACAAGGATGTCAGTAGCAATGGGAACATATTGTTAGCAGAACAATGATGTTGAACCGACCCCAATATTGAATGATATACTTAGGGATCACATCGTAACAACGTTATAAGTCATATCATGAAATGTTATCATATACGTAATTCCTTAGACCATGAGACTATCAAGTTGCTTCACACAGGAAGACGTGCTTTGGTTCTTAGATGAATCTTCCCGTTACTGGGAAGTAGTAAAATAAGTTCTGCGTACATTGGATAGTGTGTTTAGTAACTGTGTGATGTCGCGAGAGTTGACGGGTGTAGTCTTCTCGCCCTTCGTTGGTGAGCCCCAAGTGGAAGGCGTGATGTAGCACATCAGCAAATTTCCCTCAGTAAAGATACCAAGGTTTGTCTCCAGTAGGACTCCAGAGATGATAAGTAGGTGTCAGCGGCGCAACTGACGCGGACCTGCACACAGACACAAATAACTTTGTTCCCAACGAAGTTCAAAGAGGTTGTCAATCTCTCCGGTCTTGTTGTTCACAAATGATCAAACACAAGGGATAATGATAGCAACTGAAAGTAAAATCAGAAAAGTAAATGGGCGTGGAAACAGTAATGAGGATATGGACCGGGATACGTGATGTTCACTAGTGATGTCTCTCTCCCAAAAGACGATAAAACTGCTATGCGAGGTAAACAAATTACAGAAGGGAAATTGACAGGATTATGAACGCACCGCAATGCTAACTATGCTACAAAAGAAAGGAAGAGGCTTAAAAGCACAGGCAGTACGCCAAAATAAGTAGACCGAAATCCAACTGCATCTACTACTAATCATCCACCTTGAGATATCTATCCAGAACATCTCGCTGTTATTAAGTTGCGAGCCCCACCCAAAGTGTAAACCCAAAGCAACAGAAAACTGCATTAAAAAGCACTTTGCGTAAAGTAAACAATCCTTGCAACCGCGGTTACAAGCACCGTTGTTTTCCCCCTTGTGGCAACAACACATCCCCTAGACTCATGTTTCTGTCACTCAAGCGTGTCATCGGAGGGCATGAACCCACAATCGAGCATAACGTTCCCTCTTGGGGTTACTACCTACTACTTGGCCAAAGCAATAAACAGCAACGGAGAACATGCAAGAATTACTTAGGAACAAAAATATAAGAGATAAGAACCAAATATATTACTCAATCACAATGTGAACATAATCTCATAATCCATTAGATCCCATCAAACTCAGCATAGCAACAACAGAAAGATTACAAAAGTGCCTCGATCATGTAGGGCAGCTCACGAGGTCTAAACCATGAAGAACAAAGAGGGGAGGATAACATCACATAGATACTAATCACGGACCCATGGTCCAAGGAAAACTACTCACGAGACATCCGGGGAGCATCCATGGTGGAGTGGAGACTCCCGGGGGTCGGCCCTCCCTCCGGCAGGGTGCCGGGAAGAGGTCTTCTGGTGCTCCCGATCTCGGGAGCGCGGCGGCGGCGGAACAGAGGAGAGATCGCGAAAAATGGTTCTCTCTTCGGAAGTTTCCCGTGACGGAGAATATATAGAGGAAGGGGGGCAGCCAGAGGTGGACCAGGGGCCCCAGGCGCCCCCCAGGCGCCCCCAAGGGTGGGGCCGCGCCGGGTGGCCGCCTGGGCCACCCCTGACTCCCCTCTGGCCCCACTAGGGCTCTTCGCGAAGCTTCCTGTACGCTGATTTTTCCTATATTTTTCCCGGAATTTTTCTGGCACTTTTTATATGGGGAAAACTGAAATAGAAAAATAGCAGAAAACAGGAATTGGCACTGTGGTGCACTGAGTTAATAGGTTAGTCCAAATATGATCAAAAGTGTATCTAGATCATAGCAATATCACACAAAACATGCATGGAGCAAACAAAAATTATAGATACGTTTTGGACGTACCAACATCCCCAAGCTTAATTCCTGCTCATCCTCGAGTAGGTAAATGATAACGGCATAATTTTTGTGGTGACATGCTAGCAACCATATAACAACCAAGGTTAGAAACTCAATTCAAGTCATAACAACCAAGAGTCTATATTAGCATTGAAACAAGTAACAAAAGAACATTAGGTGCAAGAGCTCTCGCTGTCTGTGACTCGAATGTCTCCAAATGGTGTTTGCGTGCAAGAAGGGGGATAGGGAATACGAGAAAAAAAATTACTTGTTGAGAACTCAATCTACTAAAGTTTCACACTCGGTCTTTTTCTGGAATCTTATCTTGACTCGTCCCCAGACCACTAGCCAGGTACAAGTCAATTTGATCCACTCCTTTTTCAATATTTTGAGCACTCATGCAATGGATGAGCGTAAGCACGAGAGTTGACACTTAGGATGGCAAAGAGAGAAGTGCGGAGGAGGAAGACAAAAAGGATGAGAAAGGCTCACATCAATGAGGACAATCATAGGCAAGAGATGCCAAATGATAGATATGATGTGAGGAGTAGGGATTGCCATGCAACGGATGCACATACGAGCTAGGAAGCTCTCCAATGGAACTAGTGGGGGTGCATCTAACTTGCTCGCTCATGAAGACCTAGAGCTCGTTTGAGGAGGCTCATCCTTGGAATATGCAAGCCAAGTTCTATAGTGTGAAGGTCCCCACATAGATATATGCATAATGATCATCTCTATGGAGTACAAGGATATAAAGGGAGTACTAGTGTGGATCTCTCAAAAGGATAGTAGTGTTGCCCCTTTCTCTCTTTTTATTTCTTTTTTCTCTTTTTTCTATTTTTTTGTATTTTTTTGTGGCCTCAATGGCTCTTTCTATTTAACTCGCATTTTTCCTCTTTGGGATCTTTTATTGTGTCCACTTTGGGATCTTTTAATCACTTAAGGGCGACACTCTATTTTACAAGAAGGTAAAGGAGATCTTTCACACTTTACAAGGTACTCAAAATCATAAAGAAGATGTAACTATCATGATGTATGCAGGAACATGTATGACATGAAGATCAAGTCATGAAGAGGTGGATGTTGCATGGCAATATATCTCGGAAAGGCTATGGAAATGCCTTGATAGGTAGGTATGGTGGCTGTTTTGAGGAAAGATATAAGGACGTTTATGATGACAGAGCATATCATGCCAAGGGTTTGGATGTACCGGCGAAGGTGGACACCAACTCTCGGAGTGAGAAGAAGGCAATGCACGGCACGGGAGAGGCTAGCAAAATATGGGAAGGTGGAAGTGTCAACTTTCAATACTTACATTAGTCCGAAGAAGTCATGCACTTATTATCGGTAACTCTCAATCTAAAAAGGAGGTTCACAAAGAGACAAGTACCCCAAGGAGGAGTGTATGGGGGTTTGGTTATCCTTGCGCATCCTCGACTCATGGTACTTGAGTGTTCTCTAATATTCGATCCCTCCAAAGATTAGTGATCCATCTAGTAGCTAGAGTTCTCAACTAGTTTTGTAGGTTTTGAAAATACACACGGATTGCCCAAAATACGACACCTGTCACTAATAGGCTAGAGCTCTTGACACCAAAAGTTCAAACATTACTCACAACAATACCTCAAAACTATTGCAAGTTACTACTAGAATTAAATAGCAACCTCAATTACCTACTTTCAAGACAAGACACAACTCAGTGCAACAACCAACTCTCTTTAACAAGATAAACATGAAAACTAAATAGAGTTCCAGCAACAAACTAAACAAAATCCAAGGCTCTTGCTAAAGACAAACTAAGACTAAAACTAAACATGGCAGTAGCTACGAAAAGATAAAGAACACACAACAGCAAAAAGATAGGCAGGAAAAATCCTATGATGTGTTCTAGATTTTGAAAGTGGAGCGTGTTTCTCTCCCATACAAAGTAAGACGGGATCTAACTTGTTATGAACAGAAAGCAAAGCTAAAGAAAACTAAAAATAAAACCTAAGAGCGAGACGCTCCAAGCATAGCACATAACGCATGAAGTGATAAAAATATAGTGAGACGAAGGACGAACTGATGATTGTTGATGGAGAAGGGGATGCACGGGGGCATCCCCAAGCTTAGACGCTTGAGTCTCCTTGAATATTTATTGGGGATGCATGGGGGAATCCCCAAGCTTGAGCGCTTGACACTCCTGGATCTTCTTTCATCATCTTCCATCGCACACTTGAAAACTCCCTTCATACATAACTCATCATAAGCTGATTAGAGAGGTTAGTACCCTTAATAAAATAATTTTCCCCCACTGGATATAAAGATATTCTTGAAGAGCTACTGTTTCTAAATAGTGCCAAAAGGTTTTTTTGCAAAGAAAAAGCAAGCTTAAGGTTTGCAAAAGTGAAGAGAGGCAAAACGTGGCAGATTCTGTGAAAAACAGAACAGCAGGTAGTAAAGAATTGTTTTAGGGGAACTTATGCAACTCAAATAAAAAAACTCAGAACATACGGAAGTTTCAAAATTGTATAGAGCACGCTGTGTAAAAATTTCAGCTCAAAAATATGAACTGGGATTTTTCTGGAATTTTTCTAGTCACGAGGACAGAATCTGTTTTCTGGACAGCACGTCACAACTTTTCCTCCCCTTATCATAAGAGGCTATAACTTGGCACAAAGCTGAAAAATAAAGATACAATGATGTTGCTACAGTAGTAACAAACATCAAGACACAACAAAAGCAAAAATAAAAAACCTGAATTCGTTGCGGGCTGCCTCCCGAAAGCGCTTTCTTTTATGCCTTTAAGCTAGGCATAATGCAAAATATCAAGTTGTATCAATCGAATCATTATCAAGATCATCAAAAAGCTCTTCAATTGTACAACTAGTCTTGAGAGGTCCTTCAAATAAATGCCTAATGAAGATACTTCTAGGGAGAAAACCAAAAGACGGAAAATCAATGGAAGATTCATTTATAAAATCATCAGAGAGAGGTATTTCTTCCAAAGTTTTCACGGTTTCAACTTCTTTAGCAATGGTTGGTTTATTTTTAGGTCGGGCAACTCTAGAGACATAATTGAACTTAGGTTCCCTTCTTGCTGAAGTCTCTACATTTTTTGGTTTGATTGAGGTCAAAGTAGTTCCTAGGGTATTAATGATTTCCTCAATCTTATCAATCCTAGAAAGATCCGTATCACGGGATTTGATGACCTCCAAAGATTTAATAATTTTAAGCATGGAGCTATCAAGCCTATTCAAATTCCCTTGAATCTTGCGATCCAACTCATTTATCCTAATTATACTTGGTATTTCTAACTCTATCTTTTCAAGTTTCTTCATAATGTGAGCTAGAGTTATATCTTCTTGTATGCTAGCAATAGGGAGATTTTCAATAACATTAAGAGACTCCCAAATCGGGGCTTCTAGTAAATTCCCATTGATAGCAGTATCTAATATGAACCTATTCCAAGGAGTAATCCCGACATAAAAATTTCTAAGCAGGATAGTAGTGGATTGCTTCTTGGTGGCTCTTTTTTGAGAATCATTAATTCTATACCAAGCATCTTTTAAACTTTCACCACCTTTTTGTTTAAAGGTGAGAACCTCTGTCTCAACAAAGGCAAAAGGGACAGACATAATGACAACCACTAGCAAGATAATAATTTTTTTGTGGTTTTTGAAAAAAGACACAAAGATAAAACTGAAAGGTAAACTAACAAGACTAAAAACAAAGGTAAAGGGTAGTGTGCAACTCCCCTATCTTAGCACTCGGAGTCCCCGGCAACGGCGCCCGAAATTTTCTTGATGTCGCGAGAGTTGACGGGTGTAGTCTTCTCGCCCTTCGTTGGTGAGCCCCAAGTGAAAGGTTGATACGTCTCAAACGTATCTACTTTTCCAAACACTTTTGCTATTGTTTTGCCCTCATTCTTGCATGATTTGGACGAAACTAACCCGGACTAACGCTGTTTTCAGCAGAGCTGCCTGTATGGTTTTATTGTGTGTAGGAAAATGGATTTTTAGACATCCCGGAAAATTCCCAGAAAAATACCAGAAAATCCACGCACCCGATGGAGCCAGGAGCCAGAAGTGGGACCAGAGGGTAGCCCTGGGGGCACCAGGCGCCCCCCTGGCGGGGCCAAGGGTGGGGCCGTGCCCTCAGGCCGCCTGGGCTCCTCCCCCCTCCTCTGGTGCCCTACCGAAGCTCCTATTTATCCCCGTGACGAGAAAACCCCAGAAGAGAAGTCGTTTTCCCAGTTTCCGTTGCGGAGCCACCGCCACCCCCTGTTCTTCTTCGGGAGGGCTAATCTGGAGGCTGATTTGGCCTCCGGAGAGGGGAGATCATCGCCATCGTCATCACCATCACCACTCCATCCATCCTCCATGACTTCTCTTCACATGTGTGAGTAATTCCCTGTTGTAGGCAAAGGGGATGGTAGGGATTGGATGAGTTTAATCATGTAATAGTTCGTCAGATTGTTGGGGGCATGTTGCCTATCATCTAGATTGGTGTTTATCTTCTTTGCTACAACTTGTTGTTCTTAATGCTTGTCACTTTGGGCCCGAGTGCCATGTTTTCAGATCTGAACCCTATGTGTTTTTATGAATATATTTGTGTTCTAGATCCTATCTATGAGTTGTATGCACCTATTATGGTCCGGAACCGGCGATCCCAAAGGTGACAGCTTGGGACACCAAAGGGGATGGTCCATGATTTGAGGATTCCATGTATCCATTGAGTTTATTGCTTTGTTCCGGTGCTCTTTGACAGGAGTACCTTAATCTCCATAAGTTCCTTTTGGCCCCGTTCGTAGCGGGATGGTAGGACAAAAGATGGTGTGCAAGTTCTTATTGCAAGCACACACAACTACCTACGGGATACATGCCTAATGTTTGATATTTGCCTAGATGATCATTGCTTTTTCTGTGTGCCTTGCCCCGTACTAGAATCTATTATATGTTTACTCTCATCCATGCAGCGCCTGACCATCCATCTCCCTAGCCTACAGTGTTTTTAATCCTGCTGGTTATTAGTTGTTACTTTTTGCTATTTACTTTTGATGTTGCTATCATCACTATCATATCACCGTTACCACTTATCTATTGTTGCAAGCAAGTATATTTCAGGTGCGGTTGAATTGACAACTCAACTGTCAAAGCTTATAAATACTCTTTGGCTCCCCGTGTGTCGAATCAATAAATTGGGTTAACTTACCCGCGAAGACTATCTCGATCCCTTACGCCTGTGGGGCATCAAGCATGGATACGAGGGATATTCATCGGTCAAAGATCTCCAGCATCTTATTTCCACACCTCAGGTATTTTGCGTATTTTATTGCTACAGGGGTGTTAGCTCGTGACAACACGAGCAACATATCTGCGCCGGATATTGCTATCCTGGCAACCGCCCTCTCATGGAGGTTTAATTATAATGTGGGTGCCTTAATTGCTCGACGCCTTGCTATGAACGGTAACAAGGGAGACTTATTTGGTGGCGTTTACGCCACACTTATCCTAGAGTCTCTTAATGGCACCCCACACCCCGATGATAAGCCTTTTACTTATTTAAGTTTTGATCTTGCTGCTATGAAAAGGCATAAGTTTGTTACCATGACTTCCGAGTTTGGTAACCTTGATTATATCTTACGTTTCGGAGCTGCCGCGGAACGCAAGATCCGTCTACCTGCACCTCTTTTGTTTAATTTTTCTCGCAGGAACGGATGGTCCTTTGATGTTATCCAGTTCGATGAGTTCGTGGTCCAGCAGCAGTTTCATAACCCTATGGAGGGGGTTGTGCCCGACGAAGAGGAGCATGGTGAGTTCCCACCTTTCCAGGGAGAGACCGTCACCCAGTTTGGTGAAGGGTCTTCCTCTGCTTGGAGCGCAGATCCTTCTTCGTGGGAGGAGCCGAGGACTTCGGTGTATGCACCGGAAGCCTCATACGACCCTTGGACTCACCCGTACTACCCTGGAGCAGGAGGCTCTTGGGGACATTAGCTACTACCAACTTAGGCTAAAAGCCTAAGCTTGGGGGAGTACGTGCCCTTCTCACTTTTCCATTGTATTATCCATTTTATTCGCTTTGATCCTTTTTGAAGCTTTTGCCCGTTTTTTCTTTCTTTCTTTCTTTGCAAAAACAACAAAAAGATTTCCTCTTTCCTTTTGCTTTCTTTTAACATTTGAAAAACCCAAAAAGATTTCCTTTCTCTCTTTAGTTTGCTTTGTTTCCAGAGACCAGCTCGAGTCCGTGATGGCATTTGATTATATTTCCTACGTTCGATCATGCAAGTGACCAGGCAGTAATGACGAAGATCGACGGAAGGGAAGCAACAAGGAAAACCGGTATGAACTCTTCTTGTTTCTACTTTTGTACATATGCATGTACTTATGATCTAGATACCAGCTTGTAGCGACATAGTGCTATGTTTACAATGCTTACCCAGTGTTCATGCTTTCCTTGTGGCTAGTCTCAAACAGCTAGAGTACATAATGTGTTGTTGAAATGATTTACATGCATTGCATTGTTCATGGTTTGGCATACTGAAGTGGTATTTCCCTTCGGAGAATTTTTGGATTTGACTTGGCACATGTTCACACATGCTTATGACTAGAAAGTCTACTTTTGCCTTGATGATCTTTTTGTTTCAGAATAGTTATATCACTTTCATGCCCGATTCAATGTTGATTTGTCGCTCTGCATGATTATGACAGTTATTGCTCTCTAGTTGGTCGCTTCCCAGTCTTTTGCTAGCCTTCGCTCGCACCAAGCGGATTTCTGCTTGTGCTTCCAAAGTCTTTTTTTTTCAAACCCGGTTGTTCCATTTGAGTCCACCATACCTACCCATTTCAAGGCTTGGATTTTGATGAGAACTTTGCTCCCGTTGCTCGCTGATACGTCTCAAACGTATCTACTTTTCCAAACACTTTTGCTATTGTTTTGCCCTCATTCTTGCATGATTTGGACGAAACTAACCCGGACTAACGCTGTTTTCAGCAGAGCTGCCTGTATGGTTTTATTGTGTGCAGGAAAATGGATTTTTAGACATCCCGGAAAATTCCCAGAAAAATACCAGAAAATCCACGCACCCGATGGAGCCAGGAGCCAGAAGTGGGACCAGAGGGGAGCCCTGGGGGCCCCAGACGCCCCCCTGGCGCGGTCAGGGGTGGGGTCGCGCCCTCAGGCCGTCTGGGCTGCTCCCCCCTCCTCTGGTGCCCTATCGAAGCTCCTATTTATCCCCGTGACGAGAAAACCCCAGAACAGAAGTCGTTTTCCCAGTTTCCGTCGCGGAGCCGCCGCCACCCTCTGTTCTTCTTCGGGAGAGCTAATCTGGAGGCTGATTTGGCCTCCCAAGAGGGGAGATCGTCGTCATCACCATCACCACTCCATCCATCCTCCATGACTTCTCTTCACATGTGTGAGTAATTCCCTGCTGTAGGCAAAGGAGATGGTAGGGATTGGATGAGTTTAATCATGTAATAGTTCGTCAGATTGTTGGGGGCATGTTGCCTATCATCTAGATTGGTGTTTATCTTCTTTTCTACAACTTGTTGTTCAATGCTTGTCACTTTGGGCCCGAGTGCCATGTTTTCAGATCTGAACCCTATGTGTTTTTATGAATATATTTGTGTTCTAGATCCTATCTATGAGTTGTATGCACCTATTATGGTCCGGAACCGGCGATCCCAAAGGTGACAGCTTGGGACACCAAAGGGGATGGTCCATGATTTGAGGATTTCATGTATCCATTGAGTTTATTGCTTTGTTCCGGTGCTCTTTGACAGGAGTACCTTAATCTCCATAAGTTCCTTTTGGCCCCGTTCGTAGCGGGATGGTAGGACAAAAGATGTTGTGCAAGTTCTTATTGCAAGCACGCACAACTACCTACGGGATACATGCCTAATGTTTGATATTTGCCTAGATGATCATTGCTTTTTCTGTGTGCCTTGCCCCGTACTAGAATCTATTATATGTTTACTCTCATCCATGCAGCGCCTGACCATCCATCTCCCTAGCCTACAGTGTTTTTAATCCTGCTGGTTATTAGTTGTTACTTTTTGCTATTTACTTTTGCTGTTGCTATCATCACTATCATATCACCGTTACCACTTATCTATTGTTGCAAGCAAGTATATTTCAGGTGCGGTTGAATTGACAACTCAACTGTCAAAGCTTATAAATACTCTTTGGCTCCCCGTGTGTCGAATCAATAAATTGGGTTAACTTACCCGCGAAGACTATCTCAATCCCTTACGCCTGTGGGGCATCACTCGCCTTGAATCTATACGCATGTTTCTTGCTTATGCCGCATTCAATGGATTTCCATTATTTCAAATGGATGTAAAAAGTGCTTTCCTTAATGGTCCTCTACAAGAGGATGTATATGTAGCTCAACCACCCGGCTTTTGTGACCCTCATCACAAGGACCACGTGTACAAACTTCATAAGGCATTATATGGTCTTAAGCAAGCCCCTAGGTCTTGGTATGACCATCTTAGGAAGTTTTTACTCGAGGAAGGATTTGTGAGGGGTGTCATTGATGCCACTCTTTTTACCAAGAGAACCAATGGTGAATTGCTCATATGCCAAATCTATGTAGATGACATCATATTTGGTTCTCCTAAGCCATCTTTGTGCAAGTGGTTCTCGGAAACTATGACCAAGAACTTTGAGATGTCCATGATGGGGAGCTTGAAGTATTTCCTTGGATTTCAAATCGAGCAATTTGCCGAAGGAACCTTCATCTCTCAAACAAAGTACATTCAAGAGATGCTCGTGAAGTTTGGTATGAAGGATGCCAAGCCATGCAAGACACCCATGCCAACCAAGGGATATCTAGATCAAGACCTTTACGGTATTCCATTTGATGCTACTCTTTATCGTTCTATGATTGGGTCATTGCTTTACCTTTGTGCATCTAGACCGGATATTAGGCTTAGCGTAGGAATGTGTGCAAGATATCAAGCCTCTCCCATGGAGAGTCATCATTTGGCGGTTAAGCGCATTCTTAGATACCTTGTTCATACTCCTTTGTTGGGACTTTGGTACCCCAAGGAAGCCAAGTTTGATCTCTTGGGGTACACCGATGCGGATTGGGCCGGAGATAAGGTGGATCGGAAGTCAACATCCGGTTCATGCCAATTTCTTGGGCGCTCATTGGTTGGCTGGCATTCCAAGAAGCAAAATTGTGTCTCCCTCTCCCCCGCTGAAGCCGAGTATGTGGCCGCCGCAAGTTGTGCTACTCAAGCTCTATGGATGAGGCAAACCTTGAAGGATTATGGCCTCACCTACAAGAAGTTACCCATCTTATGTGACAATGAAAGTGCTATCAAGATTGCCAACAACCCGTGTCAACATCCTCGCACCAAGCATATTGACATTCGTCATCACTTAATATGGGATCAGATTCAAAAGGGTGATATTGTTCTTGCACATGTGGGCACCGACAAGCAACTTGTCGATATTTTCACAAAACCATTGGATGAAGCAAGGTTTTGCCAACTAAGGGGTGAACTTGGTATCTTGGAACGTTATAGCTTCTCGGCCTAGGGGTATCTTGCTCTCATTCATGCACATAGCAACTATCTTGTCTAGATGTAGGCATATATGTAGGGGGAGACACTCACTCAATGAGTTCTCTCCTTCTACGTGATGCATAAATGGATCCCCACATCAACAATCCGCGTGCTCACCACGGTGAACCCACGTGTAGCGGTTATCGATGGAGTAAGTGTCTTTGAACCCAAGGTACATCTTCGCGGTGTCAAAGCACTATACACTCAAACATGGTGGTTTCGGCCACCACCTCTCCTTTATGGAAGGTTTGCTTTGATCATTCATATGTGCATCCATGGTTATGATATTGTATGTTTATCTACTTTTGGCCCCTGTCAAGGTTATTTGAAATTCTAGCGTCACCTATTTCGTCATCTTTTCGGGCTCTTTCGTTGAAACCCAGTAGCCTGTCGGAAATCCGTTGGGTTTCGGACGTCCGAAAAGCATCGGATTTCCGACATTCCTTGTTTGACCACCCCTGAGAGACAAGCCTGACTAGCCTGCGTACAGTCAGCCTCCTTCGGAAATCCGTTGGGTTTCGGACGCCCGACACGTCGGACGTCCGAAGTTGGCTGCCCTATATATACTGGGCGTCGGGCCGAGGGGGGCAGTTTTCCTTCCCCTCGGTCGTTCCCCACTGGATCCCATCGTGCACCACCACCGCCTGATGTCGCCGTCGGCCGCCCCGGCCTCCCCGGTGCTCCTCTCCTCTGGATCTTCTCCCCCGCGGTACTTCTCGTCCCGATCTACTCACTCATCTGATTAGTTTTGCCATTGTTGCCCGGTTTCTTGCCTCATTCTTGCATCTCCTTCCTCTAGGGATTCGCAATGGTGAGGACGAAAACTTGCGGTCGCAAGAATCGTGAGGCCTTTGGTTCCCGTGGTATGCTCATGCCTATCCTTCCCTCCTTCGTGTGTCTCTATTTGTTGGTTAGGGTTTCGTGCTCATCTCTCACGTTTGGCTAGGTGGTTCCGGGGATGAACCGCCCCGTCTTCGTCGCCGCATGAAGCAACCGACTTACGCGGATCCCTCCTCGGACAGTGAGCACACTCCTAGCGAGGAGGATAGCCCCTATGCCTCTGAGTTTGAGGATGAAGAGGAGATTGTGGTTGAAGAAGATGATCCCCCAGTGGTGACTCGCCCCTCCAAACTTGGGGTGTGTTGCCCGACTAAGGGCTCCTCATCGGCGTCTGGTGCTCGTGATGGTGATGATCCTGCTGATGCGTCTCCTATACCGATACATATCTCATCTGAGCCGGTGGTTGCTACTGGACATATGATGGCAGACTACTCGAAGATTTCTTTGGATGCCTACCGCAAGATTCGTCGTGTTAATCAGTTTGAGGCTCCTCAGGATTGTCTGGACAGCCAGTTCCGGACCAATGTGCAGGCCGATATCTTCACGTCAGTTGCAGTTCTTCAGGAACTTGCAAACTCTCATGCCTGCATCCCCCTTGACTTCATCCGGGAGAATCCGGACAAGTTTCTCGGTGTGATGGAGATTATTGAGTCTGTGGGGCTTGGTCCAGTCTTCAGCTTTCGGCGTGACTGGAACACTGCTGCGATCCTCCATTTCTATGCCACCTGCTACTTTCACACCAATCACCGGGAGATATCATGGATGACTGGGGAGCAGCAGTGCACAGCCACCTTTCCTCAGTTTCAGAGAGCTCTGAACATTCGGTCCTCTGGAGTCCGGATTCATACCTCTACCAAGGAGAAGCCCAAGGGGATCAATGACTATCTGTGTTTTGTTAAGTCTGGGATTCGTGGTGATGACAGCTACAGGAAGGCCAATGACACATCCATTTGGAAGCAGCCCTATATGTTCCTCTACCAGTGCATCCTCCGGACTCTCTATCCCAAGTCTGGTGACAAGACTCATTGCAGCAGCTCTGCTATCACACTAATGTGCCATATCCATGACACTCCTCTCAAGCGCCTTGATGTGGCCCACTATCTTTGGCACAAGATTCGGATGGCGATTCTTCAGCAGCGTCGCCAATATCCCCATGCACCCGTCATCATGGCACTCATTCAGTACGTCGTCTCCTCCCCATTGGAGATCACTCAGCCCCATGCTGTTTGGTCCATTCCGGAGCACATGTACTTTGATGCTCCTGAGGTTGGTCTGACGCGCCCTGTTCCGATACACACCACGGTTCGTGGCAACCTTGAGCGTCAGTCTGTGGAGCAGGCTCCTATACGCCGTATGGCTCGGTTTTTGGGTAAGGCCCAAGCGGCTATGATGCGCGCTATTTCTTTCAACTGCCACTCCAACCACACAGTGGTCTCGCGTCTCATCCATTCCAAGAACTCCCTGAATGCCCGTCTGCGTGCACATGGCGAGGCCAACGTCAGTGATGATGAGCGCCTTCCGGATGCTCCTCCCGCTGATCTTGGCTTCGATTTTCCTACGGGACCGGAGTGGGCGGATTTCTTCCCTGGAGACCCTGGCGCCAGTGGCAGTGGGACTCACTAGTTTCGTCAGCGCGTGTGCCCCTTTTTGGTCCTTGATGCCAAAGGGGGAGAGTCATATGTGTGTTTACTTATGGTGTCTAGATGATCGAGACTTGATTATGTCGTTGTATGGGATCTGGTGTGTTTAAGACCTTTGTGTGTGATCGTTATGTGTACTCTGTGTTATGCATTGTGTACTTTGTGTTATGCACGGTGTTGCTCTTGCGTTTGGCTGGCTTGTGGAATTATGGGTCTATTATGTTTCGGTGCAATCTAATCTTTCATCTCCATAATCAATGATTGCTTGCCTTGATATCATGTATTGTGACTCGCCTCAAAATGTGTGCATCTTGTGTAAAAGTAAAGAATCTTATATGCACATATTAAGGGGGAGTTCATTGTAAAACTTGCTCCCACCAAAAGCAAATTGTTGAACAATTTTGGGAGCTATATGTATGTTTTCATCAACTACCAAAAAGGGGGAGATTAAAGTGCTATCTTGCCCTTAATTATATTTTGATGTTGATGACAATGTACATATAGAGGACTAATCATGTTTGCCAAGTATATCTCAGGTTTTAGTCCTCGGTGCGTTGTGTTGGTGGATCAAGGACCATCTAATCGTGTCGATATGCTCAAGATACGGATCCAATCCATGTTAAAGCGTAAGCTTTTTGGTTTATCTTGATTATAGGGATCCCCGAACTATTAAGAGGGGATCAGTGGGTTTGTGTTTAAGATTTGCTCAAAGCTAATTAAAACAAAAACATCTCGACACAATATTGGAGCTCAAAAGTTGTCGGGACCCGGGGTTAGCGTATGCAAGTACAGTTAAGACATAGTCATATGGAGAGCCGAGAACCGCACCCACTTGTCTAAGCAGACAAGGCCAAGCACTGAACATTCTCGGAAAGCATCGTACGTGAGGGGTATCCCATCCAGGCCGGATGATCAAATGTGATGGGTCCTCATCGTCCACACACAAGTCTAAAGATATGGGTGGTGAACTCCCATATTCAAAGACAAGTCGCCTCAATCATACTATCGACTATCTCAAAACTCTTACATAGACTTACTCCAGCCCGATCACTTAGTCGGGGTCTAGGGCGGACTCGATCATACCACAAAGTGTGCACGAGACGGAGTCTCGAGCAATCGCATCGCGATGCCCCAAGCTGCGCACATCTAAGGGCCACTTGGTGTATGAAAGACCGCCAGCCAGAACACAACTAAGGTCTCGAAAACCCATACAAAGACATGCATGTTATAACCATACACGCAGCACACATGCCTTGTATGAACAGTAGGTACCATTGCAATTCTCTACAAAGTGTACATTTTATTTATAACTCTTATAGAGTACACACAGAGATCACAAACATGTGATCCAACATTACAACATAAAGCGGAAGCAAATTATGTCTGAGTACAGACAAGTTTAACAAATTGGCTTAAGAAGCCTTATTCAAACATAAAGCCCTCCACGAGGGAACCAGTCTGCTGACTGGGACTAGACTAGCTTAACTTCAGTCGTCCAGCTCGATGAAGAAGCCACCTTCGGGGTCAGTGGCATCATCTAAAACATAGATTAAGCAAACGTGAGTACAAAGGCGTACTCAGCAAGACTTACATAGGAGCTATACTACTCATGCACAGGTGTCAAGGTAAAAGGAGGTGGGGTTCACTTGCAGAAATGCCAGCTTTGACTTGGCTAATCCTGAACTCCGAGTACCAGACTTGAGGTAAGAAGCGTACACGAGTCCACTACTTTCACCAACCAATACACCACTATGGTGTCTTCCTCGACTTCCCCACGAGAAAGCACGCCATAGCACTCACACTTATCTTGGTGTATTTTAGAAGTATCCGGTTCAAGTTATCTAATAATCAAGCTAAGCTTTCCAAGCAGTCCATAACTGCGGACGCGGCTATTCGAATAGTTTTGTTAACCTTGCAAGGGTGTACCGCTACACACACATGACCATCATTTACCGCCTTTGATCTCGACACCATTCAAGGGGTGCCAGCGAGGATGCTCACCACAACTGTTACCTCATAGCCTATCTAGTCCAAGAAAGCCGCCTACTTGGGTTGGCTACCACTATCGTGAACCCGGCCGGTTTACCGAAGTGGACCCAAGCGATGTGTGCGTGGTGCATAAGCCGGTCTCGGGTGAGCCGTTCTCTCACTTAGCATCCAGGCCACAAGCCTACCAGAACTCCGAACTACTGCGACATCTGGACATCGAAAGGGATGAGTTAATAAGTTGAGAGGGGTCAGTGAGCCCAATGTGTGGTTGTACTCTTCATCTTGGATCACCACACAAGAACTCGGACTTAGGGCGGTGTTCAACGAGACAACCCACCGTGTACTCCTACACAGCCTCTCATCGTTCACCTTGTATTAGGGTCGATTCACCCACACTTTTCTACCATCATCAACATGATCATTACCATCCCGACTCACATCACAGTAACAACATGGTATCATACTAAGCATGCAAAAAGCGATAACATTTGCAGGGGCCACATGATATCAAACAACTCCTACAGTTGCTAGGATTGTGGTTTGCTTACTACTGTGACAAAATGATAGGTCATGCAAAGGAATGGGTTCATCTATGCGGTAGAAACGAAGCATGGTGATCATCCTAAACAATGCATAAGCGAGACATGAGAGGGAAGTGGGATTTTATCGACATGATCAATGGGGTTTTGCTTGCCTTGCTGACGAGGTTCGGGTTCTGGATCTTCAGCGAAGGGGGTGACCTCTTGCTCCGGTTCCACCTCTACTCGGCAAACAAAGCACGAAGTAGCAATCAATATGAATGCAATGCTCAAGCACATGATGGAATGTTAAAGCTTGAAGTATAATTTTGATGTGTGAGGCAATTCCATTTAAGTGGAATATATTGCATTTAAAATGCAAATTCAAACTCCACATTTGAATTCAACATTAACCAAGTTATATGTGATATAGTTTGATCATTTTAAATTATCTTCAAATGTGTATGATATGCCTCTGATGTGTAAGTGAAATGTAGCATGTTGTCATGGTTCAAGTTGCAAAAATATTTGTATTGAATTTGATTTAATTCCATTTAAATCAAATAGCAAATGCTACTGATCACATTTTAAATTCAACTCAAACAGAGTTGAAAGTTGCATATTTGGAAAGATAATTTTCTCCTGATCATTTTTCATATATTATTTGTCAATTTGGAGTTAATATGAATTTTCTATGAATTTCCAAAGTTTGGGGTATTTTCTGGAATTTCTGGAATTATTTTAACATTTTTGATTTTCTGGAAATTCTTAAATGAATTATTGCGTCAGCAGGGGGGCTGACAGGTGGGGCCACCCTGTCAGTGGCTGGGCTAATTAACCCGGCTGGGTTAACTTAACCAGTGGCTTAATTAAGCCACTGGGCCCACTGGTCAGTGACCCAGGGGGTCACTTAACTGGTGATTAACCGGGGTTTTAGGGCTGACTCGCCGGCGGCTAAACGCCGGCGGCCTGGCCACGGCGGCGCTGCGCGGAACTGCTGTTCCCGTGGCCCAAATGAAGCGCCGAGACCACGGGAGCGAAGCCCGTGCTCTCGCACTTCTCCTGGTGCACGCCAGCGTCCAAGACGACGACCACAGCGACGGCGGTGACCTCGCCGGCGGCAACAGAAACACGGGAAGGAGGCAATCGTCGCCACGATGCTCCAAATCCAGCAATCTTGAGCTCGTTCGATGCGTTAGACCACAGGGAAGACGTCGGACATGCTCTTGGGTACGTGTGCTTCACGAATGCTTGCCGACGACGAGCACGGCGGCTCGGTACTCCGGCGTCCATGGCAGCGTAGGATACAGGGCGAGAGGGGGCTAGCTAGGTGAGGGGAAACGCTCACCCAAACGCAGGGAGTGCAGCGGCGCAGTCGATGGAGGCGGGGAA
Source organism: Bromus sterilis (assembly GCA_950022295.1). NCBI lineage: Eukaryota > Viridiplantae > Streptophyta > Magnoliopsida > Poales > Poaceae > Bromus > Bromus sterilis. The sequence continues at coordinate 18,718,095 of OX465596.1, forward strand.
GGCTTGACGACGGCGAATCGAAGACGGCGAGGTTGCGGGTCCGGCGGCGGCTCGAGCTCGATTCCGGCGGCTTGAGTCCAAATCACAGCTCCGTCTGCTGCGTGAAGAGGAAGTCGACGACTGCGCGCACGATGGACACGGCCTTCAGGCTTCTCTCCGGCGCTGGCTACGGTTCTCGTCGACGGTGAACGGCGGCTGCTCTCGGGGAAGAAGGGGAAAACGAGGAGAGGAAGGGAGAGCACGAGAGGGGAGGGGGAAATGAAGCACGGCTTCGCGGCGGTTCTCCAGGACAGGAAAAGGTGGCACGGGGCGGCCTGGAACGTCCTGGGCGTCGAGGTGGCGTCCACGGCGTCGACGCCGCGCCACCGAGCTGCTTGGCAGCGCGGGGTGGAAGACGACAGGGGAGTTCGGGTGGGCTGGGCCGGCTGGAGAGGTGGGCCTCGCCCCAGGCGAGAGGTAAGCCTTTTCTTTTTCTCTCTGTTTAATCTTTCCTTTCTTTTTCTGTAATTTGTTTTGGCTCTGATAAAAATACCAAACCATTTTATTAAATGCTGAAAACTTTTATGTGGCCTCATAATAATATAGACTACCACTCATAAACTTTCAACATTTTTAAAATTCAAATGATTTGAATTTTAAATCAAAAAGGGGTATTTCTTTAATCCCAAGGTACTGTTTGAATATTTGAAAAATCTATGAGCATGGGGTGGGTCCCACATCACTTGATATGTGATCACACTCATTTATAAGACTTTTCAAAACTCTAACATGAATTTTTGGAAAAGATTTTTATCTGGCCTTTTGAATTAATTCATCTGGGGGGTGTTCCTTCTCCCATTTGGATTTTGAATTTGATTTCCAAGATTTCTTTTTGAAAATTTTGACATGATGCAAAGGTACTAACTAACCCTAGCACATACCTAACAGAGGGATCTGACAAAAGTAAAAAATATGATCACTGCTTTCGGGCGTCCGACGAGTTTCGGACGTCCGACATTTCAAAGTTTCGGACATCCGACAGTCATCGGACGTCCGACGTCTCGTATATTGTTTATCGTAGGAAAGGTCAGTAGGCATGCGAAAATGCCGGGCTTCCGACATGTTTCGGACGTCTGACCCAACGGACGTCCGAACTCTGTCGGACGTCCGATGTGCTACTGATCTTTTTCTTACGTTGTTGGTTACTGCACACAGATATTACACTTCGGACGTCCGACCTGGCTCGGACGTCCGACATGTGAACTTTCGGACGTTCGATACCTGACGGACGTCCGACACTTACACAACATTAATGTCCCAACGGCCATTTCGTCCCTTGGGCTATAAATACCCCCCTCACTCCCACTTGTGAGGGTTGACCACTTCATTTAGAAACACCAAAGAACACAAGTGCTCCCTCTCACTCTCTCCCTCACCAAATATCAGATCCCGGAGAGTTCCTTGAGAGTTCTTCACGGATCTTTCACCCAGTGATAGATCCGCCCCTTCCCCATCTTCCAACCAAAGCAAATCGCGTTTTGAGCAAGTCTTGAGCATTTCCCATTGATCTTGTTACTCTTGGAGGTTGGAGACTCCTAGGCGGGTAGGAGTTCTTCGGAGAGGAATCGACCATTGTGATTACCCCCGTTGAGTTTGTGAGGGTTTGGTGACCCCCTTTAAGGTCAACCGGTAGTGGTCGGGAATCGCCTTCGTGGTGATATCTCAAGGGGAATAGAGTGAGCCTTCGTGGCGTTTGTGTGCCTTCGTGGTTTCACCCACTCTCTCCGAACGGTGAGTAGGTTCCCTCCAAGGAAGTGAACATCGGGATACATCGTTGTCTCCGTGTCATTCGGTTATCCCTACTCTTTCCCCTTATTACTTGTACTACCGTATTATTTGCCCCTCTCTTGCTTTTGTTTATTGTGCTTATTGTTTATCTTGTCTTTGCCAAATAGACCTTGCAATTGTTAGGCACACCTTTGTTTTCCGCACTATTGCCTAAAAATTGCTAAGTAGTGATAAAATTTGTAATAAGACCTATTCACCCCCCCTCTAGGTTTATCTCGATCCTTTCAGCATGCCTCCAGTCTAGTTGAGAAAATCACACAAATCTTTGGTTGCAATCACGTGACATCCAAGATGTAACTAATTATTGATTGGTTAAATGTAACACATGCGATGATAACCTTTTTATTTTAGTGGCGAGGTTACCAACACACACGTCCATACGCAGACCAATTGGAACAACTACCCGCTCTACAATATATCCAAAACATTAATAACCATCAACACTACATTATAGGCACTACATTAAAAACCATAGCCACACAAACAACAATCAAATAAATTACACAGAGTTTTAAACAAACCGACTTACACTACTAGTGGAAACATATTAAGTTTCCTGGATAAAGAAAATGCTTTGCCATGCTTCTTTCACTTGGCCACCATCTCGACGTCGTTAGGTTGAAGATGATCACCTTGAAGTTGTATGTGGTCATCACCTTGAAGGTCATGAGGTACATGGTCTTCAACTGGTGAGCTACGGCAAAGTCGTCCTACCCTTTATCATGGTGAGCCTCCGTTGACCACCTGGAGCATGATCATCCAGTTGAAGCCAGTGTTCATTTTAAGAGCGACTTCGATGGGACGGTAGCCATGTGCTTAAGGGAGCTATCACGGAATGGCAGGCACTCCAACTTAGGTGCTAGAATGATTTTGCAGAGGTGTAATGGACCTACGTCCTCGTGGAAATGGCCAAAGTTTTTGACCTCACCCTAGCCCTCTTCGGTGCGTTGTAGTCTTCAACTTGTTCGCCCTCTACCACATGCTTGACCTTTGAACATTTGCTAGAAGCAGTATTGTCGTGGCCAACTTCTCACTACTAGAGAAAATGCGATAGGAGGACTCCTTATTAGTGGTGCATTTGGTATGTAATGCGCCACTACTTGTAAGGGGTGACGCACTGGTTAAAAATGTGCCACCCATAAGCTCTTATTAGTGGCGTAGTTTTTGAAAATGCGTCATCCCTAAGACTGGGCCAGCCTGGATCAAAATGCGTCACTATTAATTATCTTAGGGGTGGCGCATTTTGCAAGATAAGCCACTAATAAGAGATTATGGGTGGCGCATTTTGGAAGTGCGCCACCCCTAAGGAACTATTAGTGGCGCATTTTGCAAATGTGCCACCCCTAAGGAATTATTAGTGGCGCATTTTGCATATGCACCACTACTAACCTAAAGAAATGTGAGCTGCCAAAATTCCTAACACACAAAGACACCCCACCCCCCTGGACTGCCTTTTCAGTTTGAAAAAATAAAGAAAATGATAAAAAATTCAAAAAATAAAATCCTTCAACATGCCCATGTTTTATGTGGTCTAGTTGTTAGGAAAATTAACAACCATGAATTTTGACATTTTTTACAAAATCTCTCTAGAATTTGTAAAATGGGCATAACTTTTGCATATGAACTCTCATGAAAAAGTTTTCAATATGAAAAATCATCTACTCGAAAAGTTACATCCGAATTCAACCGGGGGAACCCCGTTGAAGATTTTTAGAATCCTCACAAACTTAACAGGAAAAAGTTATGATGCTTTTAAGATTTGGAGGGGGGGAAATCGATTTTTTTAACCTTAGTAGTGGAGCACCTAGCAAAATGTGCCACCCTAAGATTTTTAAGTGTGGCACATTTAGAAATATGTGCCACTAATAAGAGTATATAATACCCGACCGGACTCCTTCTCCTCCTTACCTCTTCATTCTTATCCTCCTCTCCTCCACCATATCCTCCTCCTTCTTCGTGGCGCCCTCCTCCTCCTCCATGGCTCCTCCTCCTCCATGGCTGCTCCTCCTCCTCCTCCCTCCTCCATGGTCCTCCTCCTCCAAGGTTCCCCCTCCTCCAAGGGTCTTCTTCCTCCTCCCCTCCTCCATGGCTCCTCCTCATCCAAGGTTCCCCCTCCTCCAAGACTACAATCTCCAAGGCTCCAAGGCTCATCCTCCTCCCCTTTCTCCATGGATCCTCCTCCTTGTCGTCCCTTCCTTCATGGCTCATCCTCCACCCATGGCGCCCTCCATCCTCTTCTCTCCTCTCCTCTCCTCCATCCTCCAATTTAGATTCAAAATTGGCTAGATGAACGGGACAAATATTTCAAAGAATAAAAATGAGCAAACAAAGTGGTAAATAATTCAGACAAATCATTCGGAAAACAAAAACAAGCAAAAAACGTGATCCATATCCAGATTCAAAATTAAAAAAGAGTTAATAATGACGCATCTTCAAAATGTGCCACTAATAAGAACTAAGTAGTGGCACATTTCAGAATGCTCCACCCCTAAGCCTTATTAGTGGCGCATTTCAGAATGCGCCACGCCTAAGATTCTTAGGGGTGGCACATTTGAAATGCGCCACGCCTAAGATTCTTAGGGGTGGCTCATTTGAAATGCGCCACTATTAAGCCATTATTAGTGTCTTGTCCTTAGTGGCACATCTATAATGCGCCACTAAAGGCAAAAAAAAGGACGCCACTATAAGGTTTTTTCCTGGTAGTGTCTCGGCAAAGCACTGCAATGAACAACTGAACACAATCAATAGATGTACACGTACCATGCACTGATCATGAAGATCACTACACAAACACATGGAATGCAAGTTGAATGTAGTACTGCATGCAAACATGGAAAACATTGAAAGTAACCAAACCTACCCCTATCAACCCCTTAATGGAGCCCTATGTAACACCCAAATCATACCCATGTATGGACATTCAAATCTGACAGTACTTAGACACCTATTTTGAGTAGTATAAAATCCTTATTTGACACCCAAATCGAAACCAAACAAGTCCTTGGTAGACACACAAATCAAGTCAGATAAAACCCTAAATTGGACCTTAAACCAAAGCCTAATAGATCTTGTTTCTTCCTCGCATCTATCAAACTTACTATATGTTTTGTGCAATCTATATCTCTTATAAGACAAAACCCCACTAAGATGCATTTAAGGTGTCTATCTCAACATGCAAGCTATCCACATCACCCACTATTGTATCCAATCATTTGTCCATGTCATCCACTAACAAAACTCAAATAACATGCATTTGTGGTATCTATCACAACATGCAAGCTATCCACATCACCCACTATTGTATCCAATCATTTAACCATGGCATCCACTAACAAATTCAACTAACATGCATTTGTGGTAACTATCTCAACATGCAAGCTATCCACAACACTCATTATTGTATTCAATAATTTATCCATGTCATCCACTTTCATTTACATGAATTTTATACCCTTCCAATTTACATTGTAGAGTTCTTATAAAAATTCCCGCTGCAACACGCGGGGTACTCTTCTAGTATCATATATGTACCTAGGAATATAATAGATCTTGTTTCTTCCTCCCATCTATCTCCAATATCCAATGTTTGATTTTCTACAAGCTATTGAGGGGAGGGGGTATGGTCCCCATGTTCCTATTTTTTTCAAAAGAAATCAAGTTTGAATAAATACCTTAACTTCTAAACAAATAAAACACCATTTACAAGCAATGTTTTCAAATATGACCTCACTTAGTGTTTGGCACTTAAGGTTTTCGAGCCCCGCGAGGATTGGGGTGGGAAGGGATCTGGTGAACCTCTCCACTTCATCCAATCCCCTCACTTCCCCACTAAACCCCAATTAATAGTACTTTTTTGGATGTTAGGTTTGATGTGATGAAGTCCTTGATACCACGATAAATATATGTACTCTACATCACATAATGACAAGTGTTCTAGTGTTCTAATGTAAATAACACAAGCCATTATACATCGCATCATAGCACAACAGACCTGCCTTGGACATAAAAACCCAATATACATAGCAACAATTTGTACTTCTAACATTCATCTCTGAAATGTCAAGTCATGATGTTTTTTGATTTTACTGAGAAAGGCAAACACCTATTATCGCACATTGTTCTTACAAACAAACAAACACAATGGCAAAAAAAGCTTAATAAAACGACGACGACAAGAGTTGTGATGCTTCATCCACATGCATGCATGTTCTACAACAATTGCATCACTTACGAGAGACAAGATGGAAGAATCCTTATCAAAGAGAATGTTAGTTGCATCGGGGAAGAGGGTCTATGGGAGGAGATGCGTCGGCGATGGTAGAGATTGAGGCGGTGTCAGTATCCAAGGCGACACATGATTGAAGGTGGGGTGGAGGTACCATGTGGGGCTAGCCCTTGTAATGAGCAGGTTGGCGGCGGGTGGCGAAAGGGGTCGTTGGGTCTGCGTCGACATACAGGGTGGCAACGTTGGTGCACACCAGCAAAAAAATATAAGTTACACAAAAAGGATCATGTGGGAAATAACATAAGATGGATTCGTATAAAAATTGAATCGTCAAACAGTGCATTTTCTGGGGAAGGGGTTGTGGGGGGGGGGGGGGGGGGGGGGTCGGGATAGACCGCGGTAATCCCTCAAATGCTCCTCTTCAACTCTAGCTCCACACAAGACCTTAGGGGAAAAAACTTAGATACACCTTTGTAAGTAAGTTACTACATTGATTGAAGAGAGAAAGAAAATAAACAATAAATGTCGAGACGTGGACGTACGAGGGTCGTGTGAGTGGCGCGCAAACGTAAGAGAGCTCACGCCATTCTTCACCATTGAAGAAAACCTTAGAGTTGGACACGCTCTAAGTGCAGGCCATTAATAAGTGCTCGTACGAGAGAGAGCAGCATGCTAGCGCGGCGGCTAGCTTCAAGCCTTCAACTAAAAACGAGCGGGAAAGGGGAAAAAGCAAGCGGCTTCCGTCGCCATTTCGCTTGTCCTCTTGCCCAGACCAGCGCCCGTGCCACGAACGTCCAGGACGGCAGTTCCAGTGCTTGTACTATATGAGTACAGCACCAAACAACACACGTCGCTCTCACGGCGATGATCGAGCATTCATAATTGGGCTCCTTGTCCAGTTTTCTCTGCAGGCAACTGTCTGTTTACAAAAAAAGAGCTATTTAGGCGCTACGTGGGCGTCACACCAGAGAAATCAACGGTGTTGGGAATGGAAAGGATAATCTGAACTGGACGGCCCATACGGACAGCCAGCCAGCTTCGGATCCGTATTCAGCTCATAGAAGTGCTCAAATCCCATTGTTTTCTCCCGCCCACTCTAGCTAAGCATTCACTTCACTAGTGCTACTAGAAAATGTCTACTTGATCGAGACTTTTAGGCCACACCCCGCTCGATTTCAGCTCTCCGTTCGTCAACTTCAGCACTGGCCTCTACTGTATCCAAATCTCCCTATCCCTATCCTCTGTCACTTATTCCAGTGATTCCAGGTACCAAACTCCCGGCGACGTCACCAGCTCCTGTAATCAATCAAGTACTATAACAAGACCAATAAGTTAACCAGCACAGCACTTGGGACAAATGATGCCCGGCTCTCATGGTGTCTGCCAATCGGGTTAGCGACTAATCAAAGTGCATGCACACGCCATGGTGTGCCGGCCCGGGGAAAGAACAATGCCAATAAGTTAACAAGCGTACCACTAAAACTAATTAGACAAGACTTGTGATGAAAGTGCGGCAGGGGGGAGGATTACCCGGGCAAAGACAAGGGAGCGTGTCCCCTCCGGGCGATGCCATGGATGATGGATGTGCTTTCTGACCGGACGTTTCTCCGGGCATGTCCCGGCCAGGTGAGGAGCATGAGTGGTGCCGTGGGTTGGTGCCGCCTTGCTCTCAAGTGTCAGTGCATTTTCCCGTCGGTTCTTTGCTCTGCCGGTGCACTTTTGTTCTGGTTTTGGATCGATGGCGACCGACCTGATTAAGGCCGCCATGAGTGTTCTGGAAATGGTAAAGGGCACTGAGTATGAGTGCCTTAACTTTAGACAATAGGACTTCATGTGGAAAACCTATTCGGTGTGTTCTTCAGATATCTCCCTTGTACCAACTGCGGCGTCGCGCTTTCCAGGATCCCACCTCCAGGCCCTTTGGTTGGCCCGGAATGCACAGCTAGTGCTTGCTGGCCCGATCTAAAGGAATTTTCGGCTCAAACGGCTCTCTGAACCCTGATAAGCTATGAAGATCATTGCTAACTTGCTAATCTAATCATATCTTCTTTCCGGGAAAAGAAAACCCTCCTAATAATATCAGAAAAATGCACTCATTAGAGGTACAGAAGAAGGCGGACCTGGCATTGGATGATCCCACTTGAGTAAGCTGTTGATGATCTTCTCTTTTTTTTAGCTGAGCTGTCGATGGTCTTTAAACAAAGACAAATGTGTTCAGTGAGTGGTCTTTTGAGCCTTATGCAGTTCCGCTTTGCACGCATCAACATTCAGTCAAAGACCTCACCTTCTCAGCCACACACACTGCAAGAACAAGAAGAAACATGATTAAATTTCAGGTTCAGAAACTCCAAGTGAACACAATCAACAAAATAAAGTAAACCCCACGTCGATGGTTCCAGCAGGACTGCCTGCGGGCCGTGGGATGAACAACATCACCTTCTTATAGCAGATATTTTAAAACCAGGAAAATATGAACATTTCCTGGTGAAAACAAGTGCCACTACTGGCATGGAAGGCCACAGTTCCACCAAAGGTCATCTTTCTGGAACATCAAAGATGACTTCTAACACCATGAGATGTCACAAATTTCGCATGTTTCCAGTTCTGCAAGAACTTTATTTCCAATCCTAGTAGTCCATACATATATATAGGCTACTGTACATTCAAGACCCAACTATGTTAGTATGTATCGAAATTTACAACTGGAAATCAATAGAACCCTCGTAAGTATTTCAAGTTACACAACACTGCATTTTAAATTACATGATGTCACATTTACATGAACATCTTTTACATGCCCGCCTTGTGCATTCTAGCCAGAACACACAACGTTTTTTACTGCACACAAGGAATGCTTGTAGATGCTACAATACATATGGAATGATAGCATAGCGAGAGCGGGGGTAGTCTTCAAACTTTTGAAGGTACCATCTGTGAGTTTGTACTGCTGCAAACGACAAGTTCGTTATCTGCACAAAAAGGGAAGTTTAATCAACTGCAATGATAAAAAACACCGTAAGGATACAATGATCACAAGCTGATGCCATTTAGAGTGCGAGAGGTGCAAAACTTAGTGAGGCTTACCACGAAAATGAACAGGAACCACACTGAAATGTCAGATCCACCACTAGCTATCAACATGCCTAGATATATGACCTGCAAAACAAAACAAAATAATCAAATGTTAACATGATACCAACTTTTTATTTTATTCGCCAGCAGCTCGGCACCAAGTTTGAGTGAAGGCAAATAACAGAAAATAAATAGATTATGTTAAAGGAAACACATATATCCTACTCCCTCCGTGCTTGAAGAGAAGGCCTACAAGTTTTATCTACAGTCAAACTGTGCAAAGTTTGACCAAGTTTATAGGAAAAACCATCAACTACTGTACAATACTAGATAGGTATAATATAAAATATATATTTTATTGTGTGTTTAGTTATACTAATTTGGTATTGTACTCCCTCTGTTCCATATTAGTTCTCACTGATTTAGTATAACTTTGTACTAAACCAGCAAACACTAATATGGAGTGGAGGGAGTAGTTATTGATAGTTTTTTGTATAAACTTGGACACACTTTGCACCATTTGAGTTCAATCAAAATTTGCAGGCCCTATTTTTAAGCACGGATGATTTATGTTAGGTTCATTTAATTACTCAACAAAAGTGGGATAATTTGGAAGTTTCCCCATGATATAATATGTTATCATTTTTACGCTATTTATGGATTGCTTGGTTTTAAATGTAAGGTTGTCTACTCCTCTATGGGAAATTTATATGGTCAAATGCCACTCTGAACCTGTGAATTAGGCTGGCTAAAAATGGGGAACCGAACAAATTCAATATGTCTATACTCTGTAGTAATATCAAGCAGTGCATAAATCAATTCCATCAGAAGCAACAGAAAAGTTTTCTGTCCTTCATCCACTCCAGCCAGCGATCCAAGCCTGACCAGATGTTGCACCAGGCTTCAACCAGTGGAAACACATCACAGGACCCTAGTTCATGATTTCAATTGACTATCCTACTCTAGATATGATTAGTTTAGTATCGTGAAACTACTGTCTGTCGGCTGCCATATTAGTCAAATAGAATGTGCATACTGAATATGAGAGAATAACAGAGGCACTCACTACTTCAGCAAGGTAATGAGGGCAAGACACACGACTAAACCAGTCACCGCAAGGAATAACATATTCATCGGAATCTTTGTTTTCGCGCAATGATCCCTGTCAAAGTGGTAAGCAGAAAGCAATGAGATAAAAAATAATAACTAAATCTGCAAGACGCTAGCACAAAATTTGCAAGGAAAAGATGCTGAATGGTGCAGTATCTTGCCTGGAGGAACATAAAACATGCGTGCCATATAACCTAAGAAAGATGACGCAATCTGAATGTAAACCTACATGATGCTACTAAGATTTAATTTCTCATAGAAAAAATTATCCTAATAAAAAGGGTGTGACCCTTTATGAAGAGTTCCTGATGTTGATTGGCTAAGCAAGTATTTGGGATGGCTATTTTCTACTGAAAAATAAATTCCACTAAATCAAATCTAAAGTAGCAAAACGATTCCAGCAAAACATGAATACAGGGTTTCACGAAACAAGTTTTATTAGTCGTTCCAACTTTTAAGTTTCACTACACTGGCAGATGCTTCGGTTTTGAACATTTCTGCTGCAACTAGCATATGTAAACATTATGTTCACATTCACAAACAAGAAACCAACTAATATTTGCTATATGGTTCTAATTTTAGGCTCACTAAAAAGAAGCCGGTGCTTACAAGAATTGCATGGCAACGGATCTGATGGAGGGATCCCCAAATGAATATAACAGCACCTATCCACTGGCACCACCCCAACTTTAAAAGAGGCTTTATGAGAGAGGGCGAATCAATGACTAGATCTGGCATTCTTGCGCGACCCTTTACTATGAACTCAGCTATTTGACCTTGAAGAAAATCTGCTGCTTCAGGAAGACAAGGGCTAGCGAGAGATAAAGGTGCAGCCGTGTAATAGCTGCAGGAAAGAAATTGTAAGTCAATCCAAAATGTTACAGAAAAAGGAAATACCAATGCAATGATCCTTATGCAAAGAAACCTTTACTGAAAAACCAATGTCAGAATTATTATAAAAGAAAAAAACAAATAATTTATGCAAAAAGATAACTGTTCTATTAATTTCAATATGAATTTTTTTTGTAGAAACTACAATTACCAATGGTCAAATCATCCGGTAAAATAAAGTATGCCTTAACTTACACCACATACTTGCATATTTTGTTGATAAAGTACAAGCCCTGAACAACAGAAACAGTCATAACAGGAAGAACTTACAGAAAAGGCATGTGAAATTATAACAGAAAGGACTAGAAGGAAGAACGGGAGGAATATTTAGTCAAGCTGGCATATTAACAAGAATTATGCATCATTCTACAACAGAATGAAAGTTAAGCAATATGGAGCTTACAATAGACCCGTGAGATATCCTACAATGTGCATCCGAGCTGAAGGGCTGTACTGAAAAACATTTTCAGTCTCATAAAGGCGTCTCAGCACCTGGATTTCCATCAACAGAAGTACAAAGACAGTCCGCCAGACACGATACTTGTGTTCCATGGTGCGCGACAGGACACTGCCAAAGGAGAATGAATTTGACCCAACAAGATGGCTAGCAATTGTGGAGTAACTCGATTGCTCTGGCAACAGTGGTGTCATTTTCATATATGCATAGAAGCATATTGCAAGCAGCAAGCTTGTTGTCACCGCCACTCCCACCACATAGAAATGCAAGAAGTATTTCTGTGGAACTGTGAACTTCTGCAATTTCATAAAGATCATTTGAGTTTCTGATGCGTATGCAGAAGTTGAGTCTGAGAATACAAGGCAAACGTGCTACACATGCATTTAAGGGTGAAAATTATCTACATAAAGTTGAGAATTACACCCATGGGTTTTCATAATGGATACTCAACCCGCATGCGTAGAAACATTTACCCATGAGTAGAACCTAGATGTAATCCAATTAGTCATGAGTCGGGCAATGGTATAATATTTTATCACAGGATTGCCCATGGGTTGCTGATCAATATTAGAATAGATAATCCCTGTCTCGTATTAAATGTAGACGGTCGGAGATGCATCACATTATAACTGTAAACTACTCCCTCCATTCACAAATATAAGATGTTTGGGATATTTCAATACATATGTGTTGAAATGAGTGAACAAACACACTAAAACACATCTATATACATCTGAATCAGAAAAAAGTTAGAACATGCTATAATTGTGAATGACGGAGTAGCAAACAGTTGTAAAAGTGGACGCAACACAGGTTAGCTTAACATTCATCCTAATAGCATGTACTCATAGTTGGCCTCAGTGATAAAATATTCTCCTATTTGAAAGGTCAAACTAGTCTCAGTGTGAATTATCAATGAAGCAAATGCACAGTTTTAATGACACAGATGGACCTGGGGCATGTTTACATCTAGTTCCACTAACTGAAAGAAAGAGACACGAGTTTCTAATCTAGGAACAATCTCCTTGTATTTATTCCAGCAAATCTCTCAGACACGTCGTATCAAGGTTTTTAAGAGGGAGGGTCCGCGGTTGTCCGTGGAGGAAAGGGAAAGGGCTACATATAACTTCAATCATTCATGGACTGATACTACCACTCTGTAATTCTGGCTCTTTAGCTTTCTGTAACGGCCCTTGTTGTGTACAGTATAAATTTTCAACACATGGAGGAGGATACTTGTCTGATGCTTTCGCCGATCAAACAGTAGTGTAGTACATTGTGCCAAAATTTCAGAACACACAGCTTTACTAATCCTCTCGTGGCAAGCAAATTAAAGAGCTACTAAACGAGTTTTTTATCCGGCAAGTTACAACTTAATCTATCTACTACCCGCAAAAAAAAATTAATCTATCTACTACGGGAGATGAGCGGGAACATAAAAGGCAAAGCAGGAGCCGAGGTGCTGGCTGATCTTACCGCCTTGGAGGGGGAGGAGGAGGGCCTGACGGTCTTGCCGCGGGAGGAGAAGGCGGCGAGGAGGCCGTGGAGGAGGCGGCCGCCGGCGGCGGCGGGGATGGGCAGCGCGGCGGCGGCGATGGGGAGCGTGGCGGCGAGCCAGGCGAGGCAGAGCAGAGGCTGGAGCGCGCGCCCGTCCCCCGTCTCCATGGTGGTGGTACGCGGCGATCTGAGCGGGTGGGGGGACTACTAGGTGGGAGGGAGGGAGGGGGTCCGCGAATCGAACGAAAGGGGAAGGCCACCGGCACGGCACGCGATTCGCTGGTTGCTTGCTCGACGGTGAACGGATGCGTGTTCTGTCGTCGTCTCTATCGAACGAACAGTAGTGGGAGTGAGTACACGTGATGATGGGATTATTCATTATTATCTCGTGTTCATCGGTCACGACTTTGGCGACGGATACAGTTCGAAGTTCTCTCGTCGGCTTAATGAATGGGGCGTCCCTGTCTCGCTGGGGCTGGGATGGTCACGACACGGACCCCATGGAGTGATAACTTTTGTTGCATCCGGGCCGGGGCTGGGTTATCCTCATCATGAGATATAGGGCACGATCAGTGGCCAAACGGTGCTCCTCGCGGGATCACGCGTTGAATCTGGCTTTAATTCTCCGTAGCGTCCAACCACAAGGCAATGTTGACGATTAATGTAGGGGCAATAAACTCGCCTAACGCAACCCAATCTAGGGGAGCTACTAGCAGCAGCCAGCATCAACCCAACTAGTAGATCACTGCTGTCCGAACAATTAACACGAAGAAATCCACAAGAGCGACGGTCTTTCCTTTTTAAGTAGTCTTTCCCCATAATGCTAGTATGTACAAAGTTTCATCGACGGTACGGTTAGGGATGAATTTCCTCTGAATTACCAACGCAAGAGGAGGTTATCTCATCCTACTTCACCGTCAAAAGACCCAGCTAAAACATAATTTTCCGCCCCCGCTACTCAACGTCATCGTCATCATCATCGGATTTTCCCACCTCTTCCTTCGCGTACTCGGAACCAGAGCCATCTATGTCCGCAAATGGATTCTCATCACTGCTATCATCATCCTCATCCTCATCCTCATCCTCTGATGGATCTTCAGGATAATCGTAGAGTGGGTTATCTTCGGCTGCATGTTCAACACGCAACTTTTAAGCCAATTTGTATAACAAAGACCTTACCAACTAATTACAGAAGCAGAATGATGGTACAGTTACCGTTTGAATCATCCGTGTCATAGGGATACTCATCATCATCGTAACATTCGCCATCCTCATCGTCCACTTGTAACCTAGTATAACAAGACTGGTCAGACAATCCCCACAAACAAGAATGGAATCTAGTAACATGTTTGAATAAAAATTACAGTGGGTATGAAGCTGCAGATGTGCCCTCCATGTTTGCATCATCCACCTCCTTGACAGTATATATGTCATAAACATCTGAATCTACTCATCACAAAAATATATTCTCATCAATATTAGCACGCAAGCAAAAAATGCTTGTGATTACTATAAAAAGCACTATTACGTTTTGCTATGAAAACCAAGGATCTCAAATCTTTCACACACTTTGTTAAAATTTACGTGGCATGGACACCGAAAAGGAAAGAAGATTACACACCTTCTGACTGTGCTAGCGAAACAATATCAGATTCGATTTCTTCAGCAGCCGACGGCAAGTGCTCCCGTAGAAGTGGAAGAAAGTTGCATAAAATAGCACCCTCTTCGACAGAGGTCATCCTGCAGAGAGCATCATAAGGAACAACATGATTGTTCACCATTTTGTTTTGGAAGAACTGATAAATTATCCAAAGCAGAACTTACTGTGGTTCTGCTGGATGCTTCTCTCCATCAGAATCTACATGGACAGCATCATAAAGGTGACACAATTCTCTCAGTGTTTCGTCAGCCTCATTATTGTCTCCTTTCCGACTCTTCCATATTTGTGCAAAGCGGGCATTTCTTCCAAGATTCTATATAGGGCCATTGACAAAACTATTATTAACAATGAGGGAAACAGACAACCAACATCATCCCCTGTCTTTGATGGATGCGAAGAAAACAGTCCTACTGTCAAGAAAGCATAATAGCCCTAACAGCTATGCAACGGATACAAAGTACACATCATTATCCAAAGAAAACACAATCTGAATCTCAATCCTGAGAAAGGAAAAGAGCGTGCTCTACACTTACTCTCAATCATGTATTAACTATGGACGCCACTAGGAACGGCGCCGCACCTGTGCTTTCTGGTGTGGCAGCCGCTAATCGCTGGGTGCAAGGCATCCGGCACGCTCCTCCGTATCAAACTGGGATCAGATTTGAAAGGCCTCCTTGGGCCAGGTTGGTAGGACGAAAAAGTTATGTCGAAGGAAACCTGTTACTATCAATCTCTAGCTGT
This sequence comes from Bromus sterilis, assembly GCA_950022295.1. Classification (NCBI taxonomy): domain Eukaryota; kingdom Viridiplantae; phylum Streptophyta; class Magnoliopsida; order Poales; family Poaceae; genus Bromus; species Bromus sterilis. The sequence goes on from OX465596.1 coordinate 18,733,575, forward strand.
TTTCCCTTCCCGATCCCCGTCCATACTCCCTACTTATCGGGTGATTGTGCCGAGTTACCATGTTTTTTACAAGCACGTCGGGATGATTTATTGCGCTTTCCAGTTTAATTGTATCGAGTTGCCATGATATTTAATACAGCTTACCGTGTTGATTACATGAACTTATCGGGATGATTTTGTGCTTGCCAGTTTAATTGTGCTGAGTTACCATTTTATTTCGTACAATTGTGATAGATTTTCTCATTAACTATATAATTGAGCATGTTGTATACAACACTTGGCCAAACCATTTTCACCTAAAATAATTTTCCTGTCCCTTTACAACACATCTGCTTGATCCCAGGGATCCATCAAATTAAGTGCATACTTAGTACACACAAACTTAAGGATAAGAAGATCACTACCCAGAATAAAATTACCTCATGCCTCTGTCTGGCTGCTGAACGTAGTAGGTCTTGTTTCTGTTGACACAAAAGAGAACCATCTTAGAATTTGATCAAGTAATTTTATTCCAAATTCCAAATATAAAGCATTGCTTATGAATCATAGTTCAGCAGAGGATCTTTTAAATGCTCAAGGACAAAAAAAAGGTTTACTGCAAAGAGTCCTCAAGGGGACAAACACAATAATAATTAGGCAAGTGACCGCAAAGGGACTTACTTTGTCTTGCGTCATTCTTTCATTCCTCTCCTTTGTCTTGTTCTTTATCTCTTTGGTGCCCAAGTCAGAATGCTAAAAAGAAACAGATGGGATTATGTTCCAGAAAATGTATTATTACGTGGTATATAGAATAACTATTGTTGATCATTAAGCAACCACATATTGATGGAACTAGTATTTCCTATGTTCCATGCACGTAGAGTACAACTTGTCACGTATACTTCCAACAATTTCAGAGAAGTTATTCAGCTCGTCATGTGAGGCCAACAAAATCTGTGTGATGCTCAACCAGTTTCGCAAGAAAATAAAACACGAAATATTACCAAAAGGGAGTAAAGAACGTCTTCAACAGCTCCAGAATGATGCACTGTCTCGACATGCTGGACAAGAAGCTTCTTCACTCGTGGTCCCTCTGAAGCTTATCAATGGTGAGTTATGTTAAACAGGGTAAAATCATGAGTGACAGATAACATGCAAACAGGAGCTGGTTGGTCCATACCTTGGGAACTGGAGGAGGGTTGGGAGATGGAGAGGCTCGAGAAATCGAGCATGGCCTTCTTCATGGGCCTCTCACTGATCTCCAGCCCTAAAAAGGCACAAAAAAATATCACCTTTATTTACCTAAAAAAACCTTTATTTTCCACTGTAAAATTCGATGAAACGGAGAGGGAGGAGAAATGGGAAGGAAAGGGCAGGGCTGGAGGAGTGCTCACAGAAAGCGTCGGGGCGGGCCTGTGAGGGCTTGCGCTTGACCCGGACGACGATGGGCTTCTCCCGCGCCTCGTCCGCGGAGGTGGAGGCATCTCTGGTGGCCTCCACTGCAGACTCCATGGCCGGCGAATCAGGGAATAACAAGGAGCCTGGGGACCGTTAACCCTGGAAGCCGTTTGGTTGAAACAACTATGAAACTGTAGATTTGAGTGTGAATTGTGTGTAATGCCCCGAGGGCCTGAGAGACTGTTTATATGCTAATTGAACGTAAAACAATTATCTGTAAGTTAATTGATATATAAATGACCATTTTGGGAAGAAAATCATTTTTAAAATGTTGCACTATACACATAAATGATTATAGTATGCACTGGATAGTTAAATGTAAAGAGTGCGTACATGTATGTACAAACAGGAGAGTAGTATACATCTTTGATTTCACAGGACATGCATAAACAGGACAGCAGTTTATTTTCATACATGCGTGATATACAATGTAGCTCGGGATCCAATTGAGCCAAAGGCAAGACAAGAAATTAACTAGATCCAATTGATCCAAAGAAGAGATAGAAAATCTATATCCAATTGGACAAAGGGAAAATAACATCAGGATAATCAGCTAGTGTCTAAGAAATCTGTCCATAATCAGCTCAACTACTGAACATTATAAAGTTGTTGGTGATCTCCTAGCTTACTTCAATCGCTACCTTTAGCACCTGAGGAAGGAGGTTGCTACCTGACGGCGTAGCTCTCGGGAAAGCGCTGCTGGGCGGTAGTGGTTGCTCCAGGGAAGCGCTCGAGACGGGGCAGAGGAGGGTCCGGCCAACTGGCCGAGCGGCGGAGGTGGGCCGGCAGCAGTTGCAGCGGCGGTGGCTAGGAACCCTAGCTGTCGCTGTCCGGGCGGGCAGCGGTCATCGGTGCGTGGGCTAAAGCCATGGTAGCCGGCGGTGGTCCTCGCACCGGAGAGCAGGGGGCGTTCGGTTGCCAGAGAGAAGAGGTCGAGGCGGGCAGTGGAGGAAAGACGACGTCGAGGCGTGGCGGCGGACCCACAGGAGGTAGCGCCGGCGGCGGAGGAGCTGCGGCCCACTCGGAACGAGGGGAACGGGCACACCTTGTTTCTTGAAACCTTTATTTTTGCCATTTTAGTTTTCGGAAATGCTTATGTACACGTCATATCTACATCATCCATTAGGACAAAGCTGCTTTGAGATCTGTGAAAAACATGCCTAAGATTATTTTTTATTTCTTTTAACTTTCTTCATTTTAAGGGGTGATTAATAATATAAATCAAATTTAATCCATATTTTTTTCTTAAATAAATATATTTAACATTAAAATACATCTAAGTACATTGGTTTGAACGGATGAAATGTATCATGTATGGGCAGAGGTCTGTATATTCTGGCAATGACCCGATAGGTATAGGTTGATTGGATTGCTTTTGAGTCTTTTTGCAAAAAAATAATGAATATGTGAGAATGACTAGTACTACTGTCATGCACATATCTCGAGAACACAATGAATGGTATAGATAACTCATGTACTCGTTTGTGTTGGTACAAAATCCATACTCGTTAGTTTTTGTCAATTTTGCTTATGTCACTCTACCTAGAATATAGTACTCGCTTCGATCCATATTGCTTGTCTTGAAATAAATGTATCTAACAGTAAAATATATTTAGATATATCTATTTTAAGACAAATAATATGAATTAAAGGGAAATATATTTTTCTCGAATACACGCGAGTGTGCATACTATATATTAAAAAGGGGTCTGGGTAAAAAGCCCCTCATAACATTACAGTTAATGTACCTATATTACACACATTTTTCCCGTGCTACGTTCTCTCATTGGCCCACGCTGTAAGCCCTTTCAGAAAGGCGCCCACCTCCCCCTTGATCAAACCGGCTTGCTTCCAGGCACGACACTCCTCACTAACTACCCGAAGCACCGAGCTATTCGATGGTTGGCGCCGTCGAAGATAATCGAGTTGCGGTGTTTCCAGAGCTCCCACATCACTAGCACAATCAACGTCCGTTCGTCCTTGCGACTTCGAACACTTCATATATTGTCCCGACGCCACGCGGTTATCTCTTCATCTATGCGCGGTTTCCTCCCCTCCTTGTCGAGAGCGGTTCCGATGTGTGACCAAACCACTTTCGCGAGTACACATCTGGTCATGATGTGCTTAATCGTCTCCGAGGCTTGGTCGCAAAAGGGGCAACTTACTTGGTCGCAAAAGGGGTAACTTGCCAGATGATCCAAGCCCGTAGAATTTAGTATCTCACTTTTATCACTCTCAGCTTTTGACAATACATCATAAATGATATCTCGTGGCAATTTTATTTTTGCCACTTTTAGCTCTTGACATTGTATTATACTCCGTTCGGAAATAGTTGACATGACACTCGGGTGTGTTTGGTTGAAGATCTAAACCGTGTGGATCCAAGCGAGCGAGCAGACGCGAGCGTTTGGTTGGAGGGGTGAGCGAGCGAGGGCGGACGAGCGTGCGAGCGGGGGTGGGCGAGGTGACTCGCCTGAATCGGGCGACTCACGCGGATCAGAGCGGAGTGGTCTCAACGCTGAACCAAACACACCCTAAATGTTTTGCTTATGCCACAAAATGGCAAGTGTGGTGTATATCAAAAGTTAAATGCAGCAAAATAAAATATTAAATTTTAGAGTGGCATAAGCAAGAAAAGTAGAGTAGCAAAAATAAAAAATTTCTTTTTTAACGTGGGGAACAAGCAACACTGGCGAAGGCCCTCTTTTGTGTCGTGATGGGTTTCGATGTTTGAGGAAATTAAATAATTATTACAATATTATATAAGGTTCTCTCTCGTGTTGTGGTGGGCAAAAAAGAGAAAGCTTGGAGCATTGGACTAGGCTCATTTCATCATCATCATCAAAATATAAAAAGATCCAAAGAGGTAGATCCAATAAATCTCAAATATCAAACCAGGTCAATCCAACGATTTATATGGCTTCAATGGTGCACTCAATAAATTTATCTTGCAGTTAATATGATATTAGATATCAATTATAGTGTCAATCAAATAATTAAAACCTAAATAATATCCTACCTAATATCTACGTGCAATTAACATACTGCATAATATTAACGTGCATTGCATGTAAGGATTTACTAGTTCCTTAAAAAAAAGGCTTGGGCTAGGCTCTCGAAGCATACAATATCGTATAACTTTAAGATATTTGCATGGCATTTGGCACGGTATAGTTTACCCACTATTGATGTTGCTTATCAAAGAAATATGGTTACAACGAACATTTGCATCGTATATGGATGTAAGGAGGATTCGTGGAGACACTCATTGTATTGAACCGTAAGATGTATTTGGGTGCTACTCGGTGAGGAGTTGTATGATAGAACCAAAACATTCATGCTAGAGAAAGAACTGAATGAAAAGGAGTACTGGTTACTCTGTGGGCAATCTAAAAAGTGAGAAGGGTGTGATCCATGAGGATAAGTATCAAGCTTCTGTTGCCACCTACAGTTTCACATCAAATTATTTATCTAATGTCAAAGAACAAGAAGATCTAGTATATACATGGGAGGGAGGGTTCACTGTAGCTATAGGTGGATTGCACCTGCTTAGGAAATATAAAGGAAACATAGATGGGGTGGTTTTCTCAACATGAGGCAAGAGTGCGGCATTAGTACTCTTGAGAGACAATGCTGGCAACGATATTGAGCTTGTTCGATGTCTGATCATCGGTATCATCATACCTAGTTCAATCTCGTTTCCAACAAGTGCTACTTAACTTGTCCCCGTGATATTCCATCCTCGTCACCTAGCCACACGTTGCGTGGCTTTACGGATGTAATCTCACCGAGTGGGCCCAGAGTATCTTTCAGTCACGCGGAAGAACAAATCATGATCTCGATACATACGCCTCAACATATCCCTTCGGAATACCTGTAAGACACCTTCATGATCACCCTACTACGATGTAACGGCTGATATGATCAAGGAAGCCTTCGGTGATAGTTATTATATATGATATCACGGTCTAAGGAGTAGGTTACTAAGTTTCCTAATCATCGCAACGATGAACTTTGTGGCTTGATCGTGTTGCAATAGTTATATTGGGTATGTCCATCATGTCATTCACCCAATGATATGATCTCATTGTCAATTGGCATAAATGTCCATGATCGTGAAATATCGATCATCAGTTGACACATGAGCTAGTTTGCTTATAGGCTAACTAGGGACTCTGGTTTGTATGCATACCACACGTGTATCATCGTTTTCGGTTGATACAGTTACATCACGATACAAAACTTATTATGAACTAATGAGATACGGTAATAAACATGCTTTATTATTTGCCTCTAGAGCATATCTCCAATAAATAGACCTCGGGGGCATGGAATCCACTAGTGACATCTCTCTTGAAAGCAATGATGTGGTGAATAAATTACAGTTAGGTAATTGGCAAAATTATGTGATAGCTATAAATGTTCAAGGTGTAAATTCTATATATGCAATACGTTCAAAATAGATGGTTGTAATTACTCCAACTACTTATATCACTATTACTCCTTTTCTAAACCGCTATATAGCAAGAATCTAGAAGTATTAAGCTCATAGCAAACATACTAACACTATAAGAAAAATGACATAAAGTAAGCAAAGTAAGGAGTGCGATATTATCAAACCCCTTTGTTTTCTTCTTAGTAGTAACAATAAAATATGTTTCTTGTTTTAAACAAGGTCACTAGGATATAGAGCACCGCAAGATTGAACCTATTACTATACACCACTTTCTCTAAAGATAAATCTCACATACATGGCCAATGCATACGACATAGATCATAAAGCATGCATAGCTATGAATAATACTACCTCCGATCCGATATAAGTGTCGGGGAAATAATACTACACCAGTGCAAATTTCTTCAGAGCTCACGACAGTATTTACGGATCGGGTGGAGTATGAGATAGAATCACAAGTATTTTCCTACATTGCGGAAGCTTGTGAGCAAAATTGACAGTTCTTCATTCGTCAAAGAAATGACACCGGTTTGCAAGGATTTAGTGCACGTCAAAAAATAACAACGGCAAAGTTTAATTCCAATGCAAAATACTTCACGGAAATAGAGTAGCTTTCCTCCTAAGCATATTTGTTTAACAGTTTTTTTTAATGGTCTCTCCTAAACATTTTTTTTGAGGGGTTCTCTCCTAAACATCTCGTAGCACCGGAAGAAAATATTTGCTTTTGGAGGCCTTTCGAAGCACCTGTGGAAATTAATATCAAGAGAAAACCGATTATTTTTTTCCTTAGGCACCGACGTTGTACAGGGCGAGGATTCGTGGTGACGGAAACATTTCTTTTTTGAACTAAAGACCCTTTTATACCCTAAGCTGTTGAATATATTAGCAATTTAGCATATGATTTAATCCATGAAATAGACAAACAATCCATGGCAATAATGAAACAGATCAAACTAGCCATGCGATCTACTAAAACAGTAGACAACGAGATCACATCTAAAGCAATTACTAGGAACACGACTTGCAACATGATCTCAAACAGAGAAGAACAGATCACGTACGGTGCAGCGGGTGTGGAGCCGCTGGTGTTGGTGGTTGTGTCGCCCATGTCGTTGATGGAGAGGCTGCCCACGAAAACGGCGCACAGATTAAGCATAATTAACGCGTCCGTTAATTATAATTAATGCCTCATTAATTTTTCCTGAGCTGCAAAAATATAAGCGTACGCATAGCTTTGTCCTCGGCTCGGCTCATTCCCGAAACCCGACGCGCGCGCGCGCGCGTCGTGACGAGGCGAGCGAGGAGGAGGAGCGCACGTGTAGCACTTCTCTTCTCAAGCTCTTACAAGTGCTAGTGGAGCTCACCTTATAAAGAGGTGTGGCTCTCCCTCCACTAGCGAGGTGGTACTAAACTTCCCACCACTTGCTATGCATGAATGGGCCAAGAGAATTTCAGAATTTACAAAGTGCTTTGGACCAAAGGCCCACTCAGCAAATGAGTGTAAAATTCAGCAATCCCCCACAAAGTCTCATTGGCTCATCTCATCATTTTTGTTCCAAATCATTGTTTATATACCGATGTTTTAGTGGAGACTGTTAAGTTGAACTTCCACGTAGAATTCATGTTGCACTAGTTCACAACTTGAATAGTGGACTATGCCTTGAACTACAAGCTTTCTGTAAATCTAGTTTCACACAAACCCTTGATCGATACTGGGCTGCCGCAAGGCTTCCCCGCGGGTGGAGCTTATACGTCATACTCCAAGACCTTTCATGAGTTTATTAGAGAGCACCCAACTCTCACGGACTGCGACGTTTAACAGCCAAGCTCATATAGGTGTATTCCTCAAAAGATGCTCTGCAGGACGACATCTTTGCTTATATACATAAGCCACTTGGAACACATTAAGATAAATATCAACCTACCATGCAGATCAGGGGATTATTGCATCATAACGGAGTGGGGTAACCAATATAAGGATACTCTCCTCTCAGCTGACCAACAGCTTGTCTCCTACTTCTACTTCACGGGATCTCCGATCACATAGAGTAGGTTACCACTGTGGACAACTCAAACGGTGGGTCTCAAACCCATCTCCCTCGATGCATTATCTATCACATTACGTGATAGACCCTTTGTGAAGGGATCTGCCAGATTTTTAGATGTTTGGATATAATCCAATGTAATAACTCCGCAGTTCTTCAATTTTCTGACAGATTTCAGTCTCCTCTTGACGTGTCTTGATGACTTCATATTATCCTTAGAACTGTTTATTTTGACGATCACAGTTTGATTATCACAGTTCATCAGGATAACGGGTATGGTTTTTCAACCACAGGTAAGTCCATCAAGAGCTCACGAAGCCACTCTGCTTCAACAGTGGCTGTGTCTAATGTTGTGAGTTCTGCTTCCATAGTTGACCTCGTTAAGATGGTCTGCTTGCAAGACTTCCAGGAAACAGCGCCACCACCAAGTGTAAACAAATACCCACTTGTGGCCTTAATCTCATCAGCGTCAGATATCCAGTTGGAATCACTATAACCCTCAAGTACCCTAGGATACCCAGTATAGTGAATCCCATAGCTCGCAGTGCCTTTCAAATACCGCATAACTCTCTCAAGCGCATGCCAAGGATCATCTCCCGGATTTGACACAAATCGGCTCAGTTTGCTAACAGCAAATGAGATGTCAGGCCTCGTGGCACTTGCCAAGTACATAAGCGAGCCAATAATCTGAGAGTATCTCAGTTGATCTCTAGCAATCTATTTATTCTTACGAAGTAGCACGCTAGGATCATATGGTGTTGGAGAGGGCTTACAGTCGCTATACCCAAAACGACTTAAGACCTTTTCCACATAGTGAGACTGAAGCAGAGTAATCCCACCATCATCATCTCTTAGTAGCTTGATGTTCAAGATAACATCAGCTACCCCCAGATCTTTCATCTCAAAACAGCGAGATAATAAATCCTTGACCTCCTTGATTAAATCGAGGTTGGTCCCAAAATTTAATATGTCGTCGACATATAGACAAAGAATGACTCCCTCGCCCCCACCATGGCGATAGTACACACACTTGTCGGCCTCGTTTACAACAAAGCCTTCAGCAGTTAAATTCATTTCAAACTTTTCGTGCCACTGCTTAGGAGCTTGCTTAAGGCAATACAACGACTTCAATAACTTACACACCTTGCCCTCTTGACCAGGTACTACAAAACCATCTGGCTGCTCCATGTAAATTTCCTCGTCCAACTCTCCATTGAGGAAAGCTGTCTTAACGTCCATTTGATGAACGAGAAGACCGTGCGAGGCAGCCAATGAAAGTAGCACCCGTATAGTGGTCAATCTGGCCACTGGTGAGTAAGTATCGAAGAAGTCTTCACCTTCTTTTTGAGTATAGCCCTTGGCCACAAGCCTTGCTTTGTACTTCTCAATAGTACCATCAGGCCTAAGCTTTTTCTTGAACGCCCACTTACATCCTACAGGTTTGCACCCATAAGGACGTTCAGTAATTTCCCAGGTTTCGTTAGCCAATATGGAATCCATCTCGCAACGAACAGCTTCCTTCCAGTAGTCAGCATCAAGAGATGCATAGGCTTCTGAAATAGTACTGGGTGTGTCATCCACGAGGTACACAATGAAATCATCACCAAAGGACTTTGCAGTCCTCTGTCTCTTGCTCCTTACAGGAGTTTCATTGTCATCCTCCTCAGGATTCTCAACGTGTTCTATCGAAATGGTGGTCTCAGGAATCTCAGTTAAATCCTGACCAGATAAAGTAGGAATCTCCTGGTTTGATGAGGTAGGCATATCCTTCATAGGAAATATATCCTCAAAGAAAGTCGCATCATTCGACTCCATAATTGTACCAACACGCATGTCGGATACCTCAGATTTTACTATCAAAAATCTATAGCCAATGCTATGAAAAGCATAACCCAACAGAACACAATCTACGGTTTTTGGTCCAAGCTTGCGCTTCTTGGGGATCGGGATATTGACCTTTGCCAAACAGCCCCAAGTACGTAAGTAAGAGAGTTTCAGCCTTTTCCTTTCCCATTCCTCAAATGGGGTAACAGTTTTTGTCTTTGTGGGAACTCGGTTTAGGACATGACATGCAGTCATTAGCGCCTCCCCCCACCATGCCTTGGGGAGACCCGAAGTATCTAACATGGCGTTAACCAAATCAGTTAGAGTTCGGTTCTTTCTTTCGGCCACCCCATTTGACTGAGGTGAATAGGGAGGCGTCCTCTCATGTATTATACCATGTTCCGCACAAAACAAATCAAATTCATTGGAAAAGTATTCTCCACCACGATCAGACCTAAGCCGTTTAATCTTTCGATCAAGTTGGTTCTCTGCTTCAGCTTTATAGTTTTTGAAGTAAGTTAAAGCCTCATCTTTAGATTTCAGAAGATACACATAACAATATCTAGTAGAGTCATCAATCAACGTCATGAAATATTTCTTTCCACCTTTTGTCATCACACCATTCATCTCACAGAGGTCTGAATGTATAAGTTCCAGTGGTGCCAAGTCTCTTGCCTCTGCAGTCTTATGGGACTTGCGAGGTTGCTTAGCTTGAACGCATACTTGGCACTTGGAACCCTTGACAGTAGGAAACTTCGGAATTAAACTCATATTAGCTAACCGCGTCATGCTACCAAAGTTAATGTGACAGAGTCGAGAATGCCAAACATTGGACTCATTATCATAACAAATGTGATTAACAACTTTGGTGCAAATATCTGACAAAGATAGGCGGAACAAGCCTCCGCATTCATAGCCTTTCCCAATGAATTGTCCTTACTTGGAAATTACAACTTTATTGGACTCGAAAACCAACTTAAAACCATCTCGACACAAACGCGAACCGCTAACGAGATTTTTATTGATGGAGGGCACATGATGAACGTTCTTCAGTCGCACGATCTTCCCCGAAGTAAACTTCAGATCCACCGTACCGACCCCACGAACAGTAGCATATGACCCGTTCCCCATCAGCACGGGGGAAGTCCCTGTGACCTGATAAGAAGAAAAAATAGAGTCGTCAGTACAGACATGAACATTGGCACGAGTATCAATCAACCAATTAGGAGACTGCCATAATGAAAGAATTGTAGGGACGTACCCAGAGTCTTTCATCTCCGTGTCAATGACAACATTGGCGGTCTTGCTGCCATTCTCAGGTCCTCGCTCCTCATAGCGATTAGGGCAGCTGGAGGCCCAATGTTTTTCACTGCCGCAAACATGGCACACTCCCTTCTTCTTATTAGGATTCTTCTTGAAGTTGGTAGGCTGTGACGGCTTGTTCTTTTTATCGAACTTGCCTTTTCCACCAGATTTATTCTTGAAGTTGAACTTGTTGGGCTGGTAGTTCTTTTTATGTACCATATGGGCACTTGAACCACCCTCAGGAACTCGAGCACGTGTATCCTTTGCTCTCGCCTTCTCTTCAACATCAAGAGTCCCAATGAGATTCGCAATGCAAAACTCTTGCCTCTTGTGTTTTAAAGAGGTAGCAAAGTTGTTCCACGAATGTGGAAGTTTGGCAATAATGCCTCCGGCCACAAACTTTTCCGACAACACACACTTGAAGTGCTCAAGTTCTTTAGCAAGCGACTTATCTCATGCGCTTGTTGAACAACAGAGCGCTCATCAGTCATCTTGTAGTCATAATATTGTTCCATGACATACAGTTCGATGCCAGCGTCCGAGGCCCCAAACTTGGCCTCGAGCGCATCCCACATGTCCTTGCCGTTATCAAACGACATATATGAATCCACAATGGAATCATCAAGAATACCAAGGAGGGCACCCTTAAATAGAGTATCGATCTTCTCATAAGCCTCCTGCTGTGCAGGATTAAGATCGCCCTCGGGCTTGCCCTTGGTGGCGTCATAGCATTGCATGGACTGAAGCCAGTACACTGCTCTCGTGCGCCACCGCTTATAGTGCACCCCCTTGAAAGGCGGCGGCTTCATAGACGCAAGTAAGCCAGATGCAGTAAATTGCCTATAATCAGGTTTTTGGATTGTTGAATATATTAGAAATTTAGCATATGATTTAATCCACGAAATAGACAAACAATCCATGGCAATAATGAAACAGATCAAACTAGCCATGCGATCTACTAAAACAGTAGACAACGAGATCACATCTAAAGCAATTACTAGGAACACGACTTGCAACATGATCTCAAACAGAGAAGAACAGATCATGTATGGTGCAGCGGGTGTGGAGCCGCTGGTGTTGGTGTTGGTGTCGCCCATGTCGTTGATGGAGAGGCTGCCGACGTCCGGGAAGAAGTCGTCGTCGGAGAAGTAGTCGTCGCTGTCAGCAGTCGCGCGAGTGCGCTCCCCAAAAACCTGAGCGCCCCACTCCCGTACAGGATCTCGAGAGGCGGAGTTTCGGAGGCCTGCTGTCCCTTCTTGCGGTGCACGCCGAAAGAAGGGATGGAGAAGACTTGAGCGGCGGCGCAATGATCTGGAACGAGGAGGAGGAACCATATGGCGGTGCGGCCAAGGTAGGGTTTGCGCTGTTTATATAGACGCAGCGGGACGGGCCGACGTGGGAGTAGAGCCCACGAAAACGGCGCACAGATTAAGCATAATTAACGCGTCCGTTAATTATAATTAATGCCTCGTTAATTTTTCCCGAGCTGCAAAAATATAAGCGTACGCATAGCTTTGTCCTCGGCTCGGCTCATTCCCGAAACCCGACGCGCGCGCGCGCGTCGTGACGAGGCGAGCGAGGAGGAGGAGCGCGTGTGTAGCACTTCTCTTCTCAAGCTCTTACAAGTGCTAGTGGAGCTCACCTTATAAAGAGGTGTGGCTCTCCCTCCACTAGCGAGGTGGTACTAAAATTCCCACCACTTGCTATGCATGAATGGGTCAAAAGAATTTCAGAATTTACAAAGTGCTGTCAAAAGAATTTCAGAATTTACAAAGTGCTGTCAAAAGAATTTCATAATTTACAAAGTGCTTTGGGCCAAAGGCCCACTCAGCAAATGAGTGTAAAATTCAGCATAAGCCACCTCGTCCGATACAATAGCCAGAACAAAGTCTGGAGGTACAACCGGCTAGCTAGCCGAAACCAAATTATGGATAGCCGAACGAGCTAAAACATGGGCAGCCCTGTTTGCTCCTCGTCGCACCCAGCACACCTTGCAGTCATCAAAGCTCTGAAGCGTCGTCTTGATCACCTCAATATCAGAACCAACAGCAGATAAGTTTCTCGCCGGAGAGTTGATCATCTGGACGCCCGCCTTGCAATCCATCTCCAGCTGTATATTCCTGAAACCAGCACTAGCAGCCCACCGAACGGCTTCCTTACAGGCCCGGATCTCAGCGGCCTCAGCAGAAATAATAGTACAGGAGAAGACTTCAGTTGCTGCACCTCTGTATGCTCCAACATCATCTCTAGCAATCCAGTCCCCAGCAGCTCTATTTTCTGACTTGGCAAGAGCCCCGTCCACATTGATCTTCATCCATCCCTCCGAAGGCGCTTCCCAGGCTGCTCTATTTTGTGTCTTGGTGGTTGGTGTCTTGGCCTCATGGACGTGCCTCCATTCGATAAGAAAGTGCTTGGCTGATTGCGCAACCTCCCTCGCATCAGCAATCCGCTTCCCGTGGTGACGGAAACATTACTACTAGAAGATAGGGTGGTTGCCGAACCACTGTTTCAAAGCGGAAAAATTCGTTATAACGTAACGGGCATTGGCCATTACTGAAGGAAGGGATAAACAGAGCATCTCTGAAAGAACGTATACAGAAATTAGGTGGTAGAACTGCAAATTCATTTCTCAAATTTAGAGCTGGAAACAACTAACACACCACCCACGATACATGGAACCCGCCTAGCCGAACCAAGACCTAAATCAGGGAGGACGAGGAATCCTTTTGTACAGACCCTGAACACCAACAGACCTATAATCTAACAGGCCATCAGATCAGATCAAGCGGCGGCGACCTTCTTTGCCTTCTTGGCGGCCGGGGAGCGGACTGTCTTCGGCTTGGGCTTGGCAGCGGGCGACTTCTTGGCCTTGGCCACCAGTTTCTTCTTCTCCGGCGCCTTGGGCTTCGTGCCGGCGGCGGCGGCGGCCTTCTTGGGCTTCGCGGCCGCCTTCTTCTTGGGCTTGGCGCCGTCCTTGGCCGGCTTCGCCGCGGCCTTGGCTGCAGCGGGTTTGGCCTTGGGCTCGGGCGCGTCCTTCTTCGCGGCGTCGGAGAGCTTGTACGAGGCCTTGACCTTGACGAGCTTCCCCTTGGCGGCGGACGAGCGGAGCTGGACGGAGAGGATCTTCTTGAAGTTGGCCGGCAGAGACTTGCCGTGCTTCTCCTCGATGTACTTCGCGATGGCCACCGAGCTCGACCCGGTCCTGTCCTTCAGCGCCGCGATCGCCTCCTTGATCATCTGCCAAGATCCAAGTCAAAATCCAATCCAATCAGCCCGAGTCCAAATCGAATGAATGAAATCACGGGGCAATAGGAGTACAATAGAGGGCCGGACGCTCACCTCGAAGTAGGTCGGGTGGGAGGGGGCGGCAGCTGCCGCCTTCGGCTTGGCGGCGGCAGGCTTTGGCTTCGGCGCGGCGGCGGGCTTGGAAGGGGCGGCCATGGTGGCTAACTGAAGCGGAGCTCTGAAAACGGAACTGCCGCTTGTGAGATGTGTGCTCGCTTGGGATTTTGGAGAAAGGGCTCGGTTTGTAGATGGATTTGGGAGAACCGGGACGGGGCTTATTTATAGGGATCTCCAGAGGGGATCGATCCGGGGTGGTGGGAATGGTGCGATCTCATTGGCTGGACGGGGGTGCCGCGGATGGCGATCCGCGAGAGAGAGGGGGAGCAAACAGCGCAATTTTACTCCACCAATTTCTAAATAGACGCCATATTGCTTACTCGAAAGTAATCATGTATTAAATCAAAATTTATAAATGATACCAAATTTGTACTCCGTATTACCATACTCAAAAAATATCTGGTTTAACTAACACTTTTCCCTGTAGAAACAAGGTGCATGTCATTACATTTTGGGCGACGCTACGCGTCCGCCGGTCGGAGAATATGTATTATCCGCTGCCTTCTCGACCGTACGATCAAACATGTGGTAGGCGTTAGATCTCATCGAGCGCTCGTACCGCTTCAACAGAGTCTTTGTTGCGCTCGATCCATTGCAACAGAGCTTTTGTTGCAAAGCATTTTTTTCATCTTATCGGTGCCATAAAAGGTAGTTTTTGCTCGTACAACGAAACAGCTGTTGCGTTCGGTTCATTGCAACAGAGTCGCTGTTGTAAAACGTTTTTTTCTTCGTCAAATTGATAACATAAAAGGCAGCAGTTGCTCGTACTACTTTGCAACAGAGGCTCTGTTGCGCTTGGATTATTGCAATAGAGTCTCTGTTGCAAAGCTTTTTTTTCTTCGTCAAATTGGTACCGTAAAAAGCGGCAGGTGCTCGTACTACTTTGCAACAGAGCCTTTGTTGTCCTTGATCCTTTGCAACAAAGGCTTCGTTGCAAACTCGCTCGTCACCGCCATTTGCAATAGACTATTTTTGCAGAAGCAGCAAGCTCGTCTCACGCCAACAAGGTGTCGTGCAGGGAGGTTGGCGACAACGACAGACGTACGCCCGCCAATGTTCATGGCCTCGAGTTGGATCTCAATCTGGTTGTGGAAGGGAGGAAAGGTGTAGAAGAAGAAGAAAAGGGAGGAAAGGAAAGATCACGGCGGAGGCTTGTCTCCTCGGCTAACGACGGTTGCCGTCGCAGACCAGTAGCGAGCAGCGCCATGGAATTGATTCAGGTTGGAGTGACATTGGGGAAGAAACGCGGAAGATAAGGCAGAGGTGTTACAATCCACATGACGGGTGTGCTCCACTAAGAGGCATGGCGTACGTTAAAGGCGGTCGACGCCAGTGAAATAATCTGTCGGTTGAACGAGAGCATTTTCCTTACATTTTCTATGATTTTCTTGTGTATTGTTTTTGTCGTCCTCTTCGTTACCTATTAGTATTGTTTTCGAGTCATCCTCTTCGTTGCCTCTCGGAATGACTAGTCGCGACTAGTCAATGATTCATAAAAGAATGTCGACTCAACAGAGTGTTGACTAGTCGATGATTCATGAATTGTCGCAACTGCAGGGTCGATTATTCGAGTCACTGCCCAAAAAATGACTCGTCGACTCATTGATTCGAAAATCTTACCTATCACACCTAGCTCATCCGACACACATCATATAAAGATGGTTAAATGTAAATCAAATAATCTCAATGAATGCTCACTATACAGGGTAATTGTCGTCACAAATACACAAGGTTGCGTCTCATAACTTGTTGTTTTAGTATTTTTGAATACTATGGTTTCTCATAAACCATGGTTTTCAAACTTTTGAGGTGTTTGACTTAAACAAACACCACGGTTCTATAAACCTTAGGTTCCATTTGGGATCAATTTTTATTGAAAGCATTCTAGGAATACTACAGTTTCTGAAAATACCATGGTTTTCAATACTTCGAGTTGTTGTTTTTTGCAGGGAATCTCGAGCTTTATTCACCAAAAGTGCTTATAGGATTACCAGTTTGGAGGCTGCTAACTAGGAAATTTGGAGTACCTGTAAGCCAGTTTTCAGTTCCAGGCAAGGTGCAAACACGCTTAGCACACAAATACGCTGGTACATTAGCTGATCTACTAACATACTGAATTAAAAAGGAGGTAAAGACAGTGGATAGCTCTTCAATATATGAAAGAATGGGTGCGACAACCGAATGATCATTGCGGTGAGTGTTCCAAAGGTTCACCACCTCCAGACTATCAGTCTCCATGATCAACTGTGGCATCCCTCAAAGATTTGCAAATATTACTCCATGACGAAGGTACAGGGCTTCTACAATCATGGGATCGGTTACTCAGGGATGAGTTTTGCACCACACTCCTAGTAATGATGACGCTGATCTTACCACTTCTCCAACAACCACTTAATTTTTCATCACGGGCCACTGCAACATCCTTGTTAATTTTCAAAAAAACGAAGTCTGGAGGGGTGCCACCCATGCCCTGATAACAATTAGCTTTAGAAAAACTGTAGTTTTTCATACTTAGTATTAACAAAAAATGCACCGATTTTGAATATATAAAAAGAGGTTCAGACCACTTTTTTCTGAAGCTGAAGTATCTACTTGCTAGGCAAAGAAATAATACAGTTTTCGAATACTTTGGCTTTATACATACTTCGCTGCCAAACTAAGCCTTGGTATTCTTAATACCATGTTTTTCTAAGTATTTCATAGAAAGGTCTTGACCATATATTTTTTTAAATGAAGAAGAAAATATATTACTTTTTAAAACTGAAATATACATTACCGGGAAAATCGAATACTAAGGTTTAAAATTCTAGAGTTTTAAGAAGATTATGTTGCACTAATTATGTGGCAGGCATGCACTAATTTATTCCCTGCATGCATCCGATTCTTTGTTCGATTGTGTCCTCTGCATTGATTATCTTTTATTGCATGCATATCATTGATTTTCATCTCACACAGAAGTATTTTTCCTGCCCAACTCCCTACACATGGAGCGTTTATTTTCAAATTCGTTGTCACTGTAATTGCATGCGTCAAGATTAAGGACAAACTGAACCATGAAGATCGTTCCATTCATGACGCCTTTTTATAATAGATTTTAAAGGAAATAATTTAATTTAAACTAATATATAAAAGCACGAGAGGGGCTAATCCAATAAATCTTGACCTTTCATTCATCAAATCTGACGGTTAGAATTGCTTCCATGTTTAGCGCAGCACAACACGTTTAATACCCTTAAAACTTCCTACAAATTACCTACCACTGCCATTACAATAATGGAGCCCCTAATATCATTAATCTTGCACTAATTATGTGGCAGGCATGCACTAAATTATTCCCTGCATGCACCCGATTCTTTGCTCGATTGTGTCCTCTGCATTGATTATCTTTTATTCCATGCATATCATTGCTTTTCATCTCACACAGAAGTATTTTTCCTGCCCAACTCCCTACATATGGAGCGTTTATTTCAAATTTGTTGTCACTGTAATTGTATGCGTCAAGATTAAGGACGAACTGAACCATGGAGATCGTTCCATTCATGACGCCTTTTTATAATATATTTTAAAGGAAATAATTTAATTTAAACTAACATATAAAAGCACGAGAGGGGCTAATCCAATAAATCTTGACCTTTCATTCATCAAATCTGACGGTTAGAATTGCTTCCATGTTTAGCGCAGCACAACACGTTTAATACCGTTAAAACTTCCTATAAATTACCCACTACTGCCATTACAATAATGGAGTCCCTAATATCATTAATCTTGCACTAATTATGTGGCATGCATGCACTAATTTCTTTCGTGCATGCGCCCGATTCTTTGCTCGATTATGTCCTCTACATTGATTATCTTTTATTGCATGCATATCATTCCTTTTCATCTCACGGGAAGTATTTTTCCTGCCCAACTCCCTACACATGCAGCATTTATTTTCAAATTTGTTGTCACGGTGATTGCATGCGTCAAGATTAAGGACGAACTGAACCATGGGGATCGTTCCATTCATGATGCCTTTTTACAATAGATTTTAAAGGAAAGAACCCATCAAGGATCAAATTTTGGAATCAACCAAACACAATTAATGTTTTATAATTCCCTCACAAATTAATGCACCTTATAATATGAAACAGATGGTGTAAGAATTTTTAAATTTTTTGGACCAATTTTATATTCAATGTTCATATCGCGCAAATGTGCAAGATGAAGTACTTCCCGCATCAGATGTATGGCATGTGATCGACTATTCAGCAGCGTACACAATTGAAGATCATAAAGTGATGTCATCTTGGCCGATATATGTCATGACAAGTGTGAATCATGTGAATTAATAGTCAAGTTCTAGCACAATTTCTTTCTGCATCGGGGCCTCAAATTCTCATACCGACATAGACACTGCTTCATTACCAAGTTTTGATATATTTTTTTGTACCTAGGAACTGATATCAACACGAGTACTCAGGTCAATAAATAAGCTCACCTACAATTTGAGTGCAAGCCGCACAATTTTTTTGTCAACATTAGTAGATCTCTCAATTGATTCTTATATAATATTGCATTAGATAATTGCACATGTGTTACAAAGGGGGTCACATATATTTTATATGCAATTGCCATGATTAAATAAAAATATATTCAAGATGTCAATTGAATTGATTTTTTTTAATAATACTTTCTTAAAAAACTAAAACTTACCGACTTACCTAAGAAGACATGTTTTCATTTGATAAACTATAAGATTTATGTGATTTTCAATAATAATCTGCAGGAAAACCAAAAATGAGAAGAAAATAATTATGAAAAGCGGAGGGAGTAGGAGAGAACGAAGTGAAGATCAACAGAAGGCGGTAAACGGAACACCGATGGATAAAATATGAGTCTTTACATCGTTTTAGATATACAATAGAGATAGAAGTATAATATTGTTCCATTTTTTATTTTTTGTTAATCGCATTTAATTTTTTTGCTCATCATGTTTAAATATATTATTGATAGGGACTTTTTTTGTGTGATTACACGTGCGTTGCACGTACAAAATTACTAGTAGTAAAAAAAACAAAAGGAATTCACTCTTTTCGTAATGAAAACTAGGGCCGTGTGCCCCCTTATCGAAAAGAAGAAAAATGATCAGCACACAGTTGCAACAACCAAGAACGCCGTGAAGTCCATCGTTCCCAATCCCCTCGTTCATACACACGATTGAGCGGCATTGCTCACAGGAACTCCTGAATCACCTGCGCTCAGTTTCGAAGGGAAAATAGCAACGAAATCTGAACATAGGATATCAGGTTCAAAGGCGAACTCATAAAGTTGTGCCAAATTTGGGGGGTCACTATTTACGACGGAAAGGGGAATGAAGGATGAACTCGAAGATTTGCCAAGGCTATTTTCAGAAGGGGCAGCACAGCTCAACCAACAGAGAGCTCTATTCTCAATGATCACGAGGGCATTTTAAGTGTAACAACAGAATATAAAGAAGTTCGGGAAATTGCATCGCGGTGAAGAAACTGCGGATTCATTTCGCACATTTCGAGCTGCAAACACCTCCTGAAACATGAGCATTTCGTACACAAAACACCACCTACGATACATAACTTGCCTAGCTGAACCCAAGCCTAAGGGAGGGAGGATGAGGCATCCTTTTGTACAGACCCTCTGAACACCAAACCACGCCTAAGATAACTTATCGAATCAGATCAGCTCAAGCGAAGGCGACCCTGCGGGCCTTCTTGGAGGCCGGGGAACGGACGGTCTTGGGCTTCACCACCTTGGCCGCCGGGGACTTCTGGGCTTTGACGACCAGCTTATTCTTCTCCGGCGTCTTGCGCTTCGTGCCAGCGGCCTTCTTGGGCTTCGCGGACACCTTCTTGGCCTTGGAGGCGTCCTTGGGTTTGGGCTTGGGCGCGTCCTTCTTGGCGGCGTCGGAGAGCTTGTAGGAGGCCTTGACCTTGACGAGCTTGCCCTTGGCGGCGGACAATCGGAGCTGGACGGAGAGCATCTTCTTGAAGTTGGCCGGCAGGGACTTGCCGTGCTTCTCCCCGATGAACTTGGCGATGGCGACGGAGCTCGACCCGGTCCTGTCCTTCAGCGCCGAGATCGCCTCCTTGATCATCTGCCAAGATCGAGGTCAAAATCCAATCAGCCCGAGTTCCCAATCAAAGAATGAATCACAGGGATGGTACAATGAAGGCTCGGACGCTCACCTCGAAGTAGGTCGGGTGGGAGGGGCCGGCGGCTGCCGCCTTCGGCTTGGCGGCGGAGGGCTTCGGCTTCGGCGCGGCGGCGGGCTTGGCAATGGCAGTCATGGTGGCGGCTAGCTGATGCAAAGCTCTGGAACCGGAAACTGTGCTTGTGCTATGCGCTCGCTAGGGATTCTAGGAAGGGGGAGAGGCTCGAGAGGTGGGATGGATTTGGGAGCACATGGAGGGGGATATTTTTATATCCGCGGAGGGGAGCGATCCGGGGGGTGGAAATGGTGCGATCTCATTGGCTGGAGTGGGAGTGCCGCGGATCGCCACCAGCGATGATGGATGTGACGGGCAAAAGCACAACTACACTACACGCTCCATTTCAAAATACTCCGTGATTTTTTTTTTGGAAAGTGGATTTCAAAATAAACTGAATATTAGTATGGCCGTATTGGAGTATACAGTTTTAACGAGTTTTTCTACTCATACAAAATTCTTGACATCTACTGTACAATAGAAATCGATATCATTACATCCATCATAATGAAGGGAGTACAAAAAATTGACTTGTAGAGTAATCGTTGGTCAAGGTTTATATAACAAGAATGTTTTGCCCTTAATGAAATAGAACAGGCCAAATGTGTTTTGATAAAATGGAAATAACTATTGCTGGTGCATGAAGAGCAGACTTTTAGAACATGGATGCATCGAAACCTACTGTATAAAACTTTGCCAAAATCGTCTTTGCGGGTTTTGAACAAATACAAAAACAGGTACAAGAACTAATAATTAGAAGCTAGTATGTGGACTTTTTGCAAAATAATACAAAAATTTGGAAAATCACATACAAATATGAATATCTTTGGCAACAATAAAGTATAATGAGAGAAGTTCAAGCAGTGCAACCCAACACGAGGTTCAAAATGGGTTGAGATGCAGGCGGTAGTGTATCGATCGGGATAACGAGGTAGTGGGCCCTATGTCAATGCCTGTTGTAGTGGATGGATCGCGTCGAAGTCCTCCTTTTGGATTCACCCTTCAAGGTTGGATTCATCCGAATGGTGGAGATGTTAGATACAGATGGTATATCGCAAACGCCAAAAGAGTATTCAACTAGTGCTAAGGGTGGCTCCTCTTGAGGATGAATATATGTATGTCAAACATACCCTCCGTCTACCCTAAAAAAACACCCTCATCCACGTTTCATCCTCACTTGAATTAGGCATAAGGGCTGATAGTGCATGGAGAAATCTCTACGCAGTTACATGTATCCCATGAGTTTCGTGGGAACAAGATGTGCCCAAAACCCTGATTGAATGGGAAGATTGGGTATTTTCCATGTTTGTTTTTGCTTGGTACGAGCACCGATAAAACTTGGCACAACCATATTAGTTGACTTGGGCTATGTCTTTTCTTGAGTTTTGTTGAATTGGTATTTTGGCAATAACTATTACATATGATTTGAATTGAGATGATCCAGAATGAACATTGTTCACCTCAATGAGAACACCTTTCATGGTGATGACTTCTTAACTTGAGAACATATTGAGTATGTTTCCTTTAGATGCACCAAGTACAATTGTCAATGCTTCTCCGTTTTACTACTGCATGAATTTAACCAAGTTAAATAGTCCAAGGAAGATAGATATTGTATTAAGTCATGTGAGAAACATACACCGACAATATGCAGGCTTTCGAAGAAATAGCCCACGGCATGGTGGCACACATTGCGAAAATTGCACAATGCTAGATCGTTATTCTAGCCAAGTTTGTTGGACAGCGGGAACCAACTTCGTTTGAGAATATTAAGATGATGAGAAGTAACAAAATATCCCAAGAGGAATTCGACAATAGCCATGTTTTAGAACCTGCATATCCAGTTCCAGACTTCATTAAAATATTAACTCTCAAGCATCTGCTACCTGAGGTATCAAATGATGAAGCATATTTTTCTCTATCAAGTCCCTAACAAGTACCATGAACTATATGCTGAAAATAAGAAGTTGCATGATAAGCTTCATGTTAAACAAAAGGATGTCTTTGAACTAACTATTGAGGTAGATACTGGGTTAAACGAATTCAATACTTTGTGTGATCTATGTGCCAGTGTTTTCATTATCCTAGATATGTTTATGATAAGCTCAATATAGGTCCATTTGTTACCACAAATGGCTGGGCAAGTTTTAAGGACTTTAGCTCAAGGACAACAAGTCCAAGACTCGTGTGTCTCCAGAATTATGGTTCGTCCTTCTGCATCCGAATGTAGAAATGCACTAGCAATTGATACTGGGGTATATAAATCACTAACTCCTAACCAAGCAATCCGGTTCTCAAGTAAAACGTGAAGGAAAAAAACAATTATACGTTCATAACAAAACATAGAGCCCTAATCAAACAAATCGCGGCCATGTCCATCCTTCGGGCTAGCCCGTTTAAATTAGTTTCCTCTTTTCTAGGCCCTCATCAAAACCTTTCTTATTGTGGTTTTTCCCTCTTCTATTTTTCTCTAGTGCTTTCGGTGGGTATCTTCCCTTTTCCTTTTCTATTATTTTCCCTATTCAATTTAATTTCATGATTTATTTTTTGTAAACCTCATGAAATTTCAAAATGTGTCGGCGCTAGCACTTTTTTTGAATGCTACCCCTTTTTCAGTTAGTTCTTGCACCCTCACAATGTATTGACATTCAGTGTATGCATCACACTAGCTCAAATTTCCAGAGTTAGCAGATTTCATTGCCTTTCGTTATCGTTTTATTTGCTTGTCCTTGCACTGAAAGGAAGAAGATAACCACCTTTGCTTGCCAATTTCGAGTATGCAGATTTCAGTGTACGCAACATTCATGAAAGTTGTTGGAGTTTCCCTTATTTCTTTCCTTCTTCTTTTTGCTCATGCTACTTCAGTTCGTATGCTAGTTTATGGGTCATGTCTCATGTAGTCTGTAAAATTTGCACATTATTTTGGAGAATCTGAAGAGAAATTACCATGCTTTATATTATGGAACAAATGAAGTAAATGTTATTATAGATACGATCATAGTGAGCAGTCAAAGTAGCGATTTTTTTTCATCATCGCGGTTGAGCAGCCATGCACAAAGAAGTCTTGTCGGATTTTCTCCTTTGGTTTTTTATATTGAAATACAGTAAATTTGTTTTTTCTCTTAGATTATATTTTTATTTATACATCATTTTCATTTTGCTTTTGTCCTCTCCTAGCTTTTCTCATTTTCATACAATCTTATCTCGATATTTTGTTTTTTCTTGCTAGAAGTTTTTTTTTGTGAATACTTGTTTGGAACGCGATCGTTTAAATAGAACATTATCTTTTAGCATATAAAATTTCTCAAACTTGCCTTATTCTTGATACACACCAAACATTTTTTAAGGTGAAAAATGTTCAATGTTTTGAATACACGCCAAGCATTTTTCTAAAAATACGCGCAGCCACGCACCACCCGACGATGGGACGCTGCGCTTTGGCACCTGATTTTCTCTGCACGTCGTCGCCGATGTAAATTCACCAGCACGCAGCTGCAGCACTCGTTGTTTCTCAAAAAAAAAAAACTGCAGCACTCGAGCCGCGATGGTTGTATCGCCGTTCGCAACGTTGTTCCGATCCCTCGTTCTCACCCGATCGACCGAACTACGCAGTGAATTTGCAAATAACTCCATACGTCGGACAAGGGAAAATTGGTTCCACAACGGAACTCAGAAAGCGACGGTGAATTGAGAACAGAACTTAAGGGAGAAGCAAATAAACTACATGACGATCGCAGAAATTAGAATGAGAAACGAAACGAGCCAAATGGTGATCACAGAATGAGGAAACACGGTGTAATCAACTGTCACTTCTACTAGTACAAGATTAAATTGACGACACATCCAATCTAAGACGACGAGCTGATGAAGAAGTTCAAATTGACGACAGATCTAAGACGAACGAAATTAGAGATTTTGGAACTATTATACGCAAACTGCAAGTTGATTCATAAGGTTAGAGCTGGATACATCTGCTGAAACCTAGCCATTTCATACACTAAAAACCACCAACGATACATAAACTTGCCTAGCAGAACCAAAACCTACAGGGAGGACGAGGAGTCCCCTTTTGTACAGACCATGAACACCAAGCACACCTAAAAACCAGCTATCAGAACAGATCAAGCGGCGGCGACCTTGCGGGCCTTCTTGGCGGCAGGGGAACGGACGGTCTTCGGCTTCACCACCTTGGCCGCCGGAGACTTCTTGGCCTTGGCGACGGGCTTCTTCTTCTCCGGCGCCTTGCGCTTCGTGCCGGCGGCGGCAGGGGCGGCGGTCTTCTTGGGCTTCGCGGACACCTTCTTCTTGGGCTTGGCGGCCGCGTCCTTGGCGGGCTTCGCCGCGGCCTTGGGCTTGGGCGCGGGCTTCTTGGCGGCGTCGGAGAGCTTGTAGGAGGCCTTGACCTTGACGAGCTTGCCCTTGGCGGCGGACGAGCGGAGCTGGACGGAGAGCATCTTCTTGAAGTTGGCCGGGAGGGACTTGCCGTGCTTCTCCTCGATGACCTTGGCGATGGCGACGGAGCTCGACCCTGTCCTGTCCTTGAGCGACGCGATGGCCTCCTTGATCATCTGCGCAAGATCAAATTCGAAACCCAATCAGCCCCCAAATCCAATCAATTCGAACCACAGAGCTGGAACGGGGATACAGGGAGAGGATCGGGCGCTCACCTCGAAGTAGGTCGGGTGCGCGGCGGCGGCGGGGGCGGCCTTGGGCTTGGCGGCGGAGGGCTTCGGCTTCGGCGCCGCGGCCGCGGTCTTGGCCGGGCGGGAAGCGGGCTTCGGCATGGCAGGCATGGTGGCTAGGCTGCTAACTGAAGAGGAGCTCTGAAACTTAATCTGCTACTTGCGCTGAGAGAGTTGGATGGATTGGAGAGGACTGGGCCGAGGGTTATTTATATGCGCGGAAGGGATCGATCCGGGGTGGTGGGATTGCGGCGTTCTGATTGGCTGGACGGCGGTGCCGCGGATCGCGATCCGCGAGAGAGGGGCGCGGGTGAATCTCGGCCGTCGGATGGTGGGGAGGTGGGATGGCGCGGGGATCGCTGTGTGCCGCCCAAAGTGGGAAACGGATTACTATCTGCCAACAAAAACGCTGGATTGCGGGTCGGTGGACCTGGTGCGTGGTGGACCGGACCGGTGCGCTGCCGGCCACGTACTGCGCGTGGGCCCATGCGCTGGGAGCAGAGACCGTTCCCCGGTGTCCTGTGGAACGGGTGTATGGGAAACGGTGAGAGGCTGTTGATTTGCCGTGGTTTGAGGCCATCAGTTGCCAATCTGGATAGGGATGTGGGTGTGCCGTGTGCGTGTGATATTCCAGAGCTTTCGAATTTAATCCGTTTTTTACTCTACATATATCTTTCGACTTTACTACTCTAGTATTTACTGTCCCTACAAAAATATGGAGTATGAATATTCAAAATACCGAACTTCAAAAAAAAAACTCCTGTACGTACAGCTTTCAAAATTATTATCTACTACCCTTGTAAAAACACGGAGTGCAAAGATATAAAATATTATCGTACTGTCCCTAAAAAAGCATCCTCAATAATTTTTTAAAAAACTCATAAAAATTTTATAGGATGTTTGAAAATTTTACATAAAGTTTTTTAAAAATTGCTTTTGTTAAAGCAACTGCTAGAGCCGGCATTTCCGCTTACTGTGAATCATAGAGGCCGCTCGCCCTAAAACGAGTTTGCGATACGAAAACCAAAACGAAAAAACAGATACGCCATCAGGTACGTGAAATTTAGAATTTAAACGTTCTTCATTAATTTACATCGCCGAAACTTTACCGGAATATTACACGCCGAAACAAACAATGAAATTAAGCTCTTTGGGGTCGCCGGCGCCTACTTGGTGTGGCCGAGATAAAACCCCAACGTGGAGTACAGTGCTGAGAAAGCGAAGTCGAACTTTTCCTGCGCCTCTTCCAAGCGGTCGCCGGCACCTTCCTCTCCAGCCGCCGGCGCGTCCTTGGGCGCGGTGAGCGTTTGCGCGACATTGTCCTCACGCTACACGTAAAGCCAAAGGGCGTCGCCGATGCGGTTGAGCTCCTCCCGTCGATTGGGTGGCCGCGGAAGAGTGCGCGTCGCGCACGCCTGCGCCTACCGCCTCGGGTCGACGGACGGGAGGACGTGCGGGGCCGCGAGGACACCAAGTTTCTTGGGCACAATTAGGACCGGCACCGCACAAGGGCTAAGGCTTTCACGAACGTACCCTTTCCCTAGTCTTGCTATCAACTACTTACGCAATCATAACACCTATCCTATCCTTGTCCTCCTCTTCGCATCCCGACGAAGAAGAAGCTGTCAAGGCACACACACGTTGATCAGGTTATAATTAAGATTAACTCAGTTGTTGTTGTCTATGAACAAGGAGTAGGTCTCAAGTCGTCCATAACCGTGGACACGGCTTCTCGAAAAGATTTAACCCTGGTCCCTCTAACTAACAACGCATAAATCCGGGTGGCCCCCGGGGAGTCGACACCCAATCCAAGAGTCGGCCGCGCCCTCGAATCGGACCCTTCCGTATGGCTAAGGTCGGGTTTAGTCTCACCTAAATAGCAGGGGACTTCCCTAGCTCACCAGTGTGGACCAGCAGAGGAACTCTGTCTCCGCTAGCCCGAGTTGTTTTAAAACTGCTGGGGGCCCAACCAAGCACACACACGGTTTCAAATGGTAAATCAGCTTGGACCACCTCTAGAAATGTTTGGAGCTAGGTAGGTAAGAAGAGGGGACCCCATAAAATCCCACACGCGGTTAGGCACGCTCGGTCTTAAAACCAATACCCGGAACTCGGGTCCTAGGTGACTTGAATGGAACAAAGCATCAAGGCGGGATAGCCTAGACCTTCCATCCTTCGTCGAGTATAGTCAACATTATAATAATCATATCATCAACAACAATATAATATAATAATGTGATATCCCAAACCAAGGAGTAACAGGGTAACATCGTATCATCCTAAGCATGCATACTAAGCAGGGGCTGAGCAACGAGCAATAGTAACATAGCAGTACATAGTTTGCTGGGAGGGGACATGGCTGTATCGGTTTGAAAGAGGTTGTAAACATGTGGTAGGATCAAACATCGAACCTATCCTAGACTAGCATGCAAACCGTTGGTTGAAATAGAATGGATCAAAAGTAATGCATAGTCCTTGCCTGTTGATAAGTCTACTGCCTGGCATTGCCCACTGTGCTCATCAAAGACATTTCGGACGTCCGATATATTTCGGAAGTCCGACATTTGGGCTTCGGACGTCCGAACTCCAACGGACGTCCGACATCTGCACAGCACAAGTGGTCCAACGGCCATTTCAGCCTTTGGACTATAAATACTCCCTCTCACCCACTTGAGAGGGTCGACCACTTCACTTTACACTCACCCAAGAACACAAGTGCTCCCTCTCACTCTCTCCTTCACCAAATCTCAGATCCCGGAGAGATTCTCGAGAGTTCTTGTCGGATCTTTCACCCCGTGATAGATCTGGCCCTTCCCCATCTTTCAACCAAAGAAAATCGCGTTTTGATCAAGTCTTGAGATTTCCCCATTGATCTTGTTACTCTTGGAGGTTGGAGACTCCTAGGCGGGTAGGAGTTCTTCGGAGAGGAATCAACCATTGTGATTACCCCCGTTGAGTTTGTGAGGGTTTGGTGACCACCTTTAAGGTCAACCGGTAGTGGTTGAGAATCGCCTTCGTGGTGATATCTCAAGGGGAATAGAGTGAGCCTTCGTGGCGTTGGTGTGCCTTCGTGGATTCACCCACTCTCTCCAAACGGTGAGTAGCTTCCCTCCAAGGAAGTGAACATTGGGATACATCGTTGTCTTCGCGTCATTAGGTTATCCCTACTCTTTTCCCTTTTACTTACACTACCTTGTTGTTACCTTGTTGTTTATACCTCACTTGCTTTATTATATTGTGCTTGTTGTGTACCTTACCTTATCTAGGTTACCCTCCCAATTGTTAGGCACATCTTTACTCTTCCGCATTATTGCCTAAAATTGACAAGTAGTGTTAAAATTTGTAATATAACCTATTCACCCCCCCCTATAGGTCTATCTCGATCCTTTCAATTGGTATCAGAGCCTCGTGCTCTAATCTTGTGGCTTAACCTCCCTAGAGCGAGATGACCATGGACGGCAACCCCAAAGGTTCGGGTGCCGACGCGGTGGAGGTAATCGCAGTTGCGGCGGATGCCGCTCATTTGGAAGCCGAGAGATTGACGGCCGAACGAATAGCATCCGCAACACTTACGATTCCCCCCTCCACGGGGAATGTTTCCGTTGACATTGAGGATCCTAAGTTGTTCACTTCAAATGATTTAGTAGAAGCTCTAGAAAAACAAAAACGGGATATGGAAGCCGAATTTGCAAAGATGAAGGCTACGGCATCGGAGACACAAACGTCAAGTGGTGCGGATCCAAGGCCCCCACAAACGGCCTTTGTGTACCCCGGTTCCGAACTTCCTTTTCAAATAGGTGGTCCCTACCAATGGAACTATCCTACCCCCAAGCTTGTGGAACCTAAGTATAATTTCAATGGAAATCCGTCGGTACTAACCGAGACTACTAACTTTTTGGATTGGAAAAGTCTTATGGCAGATTATCTTAGGTTCGTGTGTGAACCAATGTGGAACCTCATCGACTTCGGGAAAGGTTACTATCCTGTTGATCCAAACAACCTTACACCCAGTGAAGTGTTTGACCGACCCCTCCAGATTCAGCCGCCTCCTCCCCTCACCTCCGTCCTTCCCTCACCTAGCGCCATATCAGGCCATCCACCGCGCCAACCAGCAGGTCGGATCCATCGGCCCTACCTCCTCCCGACTAGATCCATCGCCCACCTTGCGCTGCCTCCAAGGATCCAACCCGACCACTAGCCCACAATCCATCCTCCTCCCAACTCGATCCATCGCCGGAGCAGTGCGGGGTGGCGTACGAGGAGCTCGACCTCAACGGTATTTTTTGCATCTTCTTCCCAGTTCATCCAGCATGTACAAAATGGAACCCAAACGAGCTTCTGATTGTTCGTCCCCTCCTACCGTCGGAACAGTGCGGGGCTGCGGACGAGGACCATGAGGATGAGGTGGTTCTCGTGGAAGCACCGGAAGAGGAGGTGGAAATCCCCCAAACCGAAGCCTCCACTCAGATCCAGCACACCCCCATCCATCACCGGCAAGCCTCCACTGAGTCCATCCTCGTCCTTCACCGGCAAGAACTTGGATATTAGGTGAGAAATTGAGAATAACTCAAATCTTGTGGATCCACTAGTTCATAAGTTAAGGTTCTGTGTAGAAATATATTTAGATGACTAGTTTCGAATGCATAATTTACTAATCTTAACATGTCCAGTTCTTATGCAGGTTTTTCCCTTACCAGATCTAGAAAGTTGTGCTTGACTCTTCATGAAGAATCCATATGTCAAAGCTGCCATGTTCAAGTTCAACCATTGATGGTGTGCTACTGTTTTTTTTTTGCAAATACATTGGCTTGAATCTGTGTATGAACTTTTAATTCTGATGTCCTTATCATAAGATTGCGAACTGTGAGATACTTGTGTGTGTGAAGCTTGATATTTGTGAACTTATTATGTGTTGAAATGATGTGTTCAGGCGCTGCTTTTTTTGTGCTGAACTGTTCTATTTTATGTTTTCAAATATTGTGCTAAATTGTTGTTGTTTTAAGTGTTCAAATATTGTGATGAATTGTTGTTGTTTTATGTGATGAAATGATGTGTTGAAGTGTTGTTGTTTAGCTGCAATGCTGCTGTTTGTTGTGCTGAAATGAAATGGTGTTCTTGTTTAAAGGATGTTTAGTTAAATGTACATTACTTTCCCCGTGGGTTACCCGTGGGGAAGATAAACCCGATGGGGACGGGGATGGGAAAATTTCTTTCCCCGTGAGCGGGGATGGGGATGGGGATGAAACTGAAATGGTGTGACGGGCACGGGGATGGGAGGGCAATACCCGGCTGGGTAATCCCCATTGCCAGCTTGAGTTACTGCTGCTGCTACGTTACTTTCCTATTCATTGCATAACCTGTCATTGTCGCCCCTTGATGTACCTTCCTTTACCCTATGCTGCCTATAAATATATATAATATTCAGCAGTAAACCATTCGCATTGTTAGCTAGGTTTAGAATAGCGGGCCGTGATCACTCTGGTGAGTGAACGCGGATTACAAAATATTATAACTGCAACAGGTAAGGATCAATGCAAACGCCCTAGGGAACCTACAACGGCGAGACCCTGCCGAGTCGCTTCGAGTATGACTTACGAGTGGATGGACTCGTGTTTCACTCTTGTTGGCTCAGTAGTGTAGCATCACTGGGATGATACGAGGGTATTCCTCTTTAGTTCATTTTGCTGGTGTCTCGGCACCACCGGGGTGATACGAGAATATTCCTCTTTAGTTCATTCCGTTGATGTCTCTGTCGAACCTCTTCAAGTGTACCATCGAGGGTGATTCCTCCTGGTTTCACTTGATGGTAGGCACTCGAATCAACTGGTGTCCTTACAGGTAAGGAGTCGGGTGACCCAACGGTGCCCGCGCAGGGTATCTTAGCGGAACGACAGGTCAGGTGTATTCCACCGGTGTGCGGCGGGCCTAGTACTGTTCGTGGCCGAAAGATTTCCTGTTGTACGAAAGTCGAGCTCTTCGGAGCAAACGCGAGACAAGGTAAGGAGACGGTTCACCTTGTTGGTAACCGCATGAGTTGGTGGGATGACAGGGCAGGCATCGACGTTACTGGTGGTCCTGACTGTTGTCGTTGACCGCGACTCATTTCAATAAGGGGCAACGATAACGGTCGTCCCGACAGAAAACTAATAAAATGCTTAACGGGTTCGGCGGATGACTTGAGTAGCCTTTTGGCTTGTACGCACTACCTATACGTGGGGTTACGTGTATGGGCGCCTCCGCAATGTAGCCTCGTTCGAAAGCACTGAAAGACGTCCAGTTCAGCATTGCGGCAGGGACGGATCGCGCTGCGGTGTTGGTATTCATCGTCCTCGCAACGAGCCAGAGAGCGAGGGGTGATAGGCCCATGACCCCCTTGCCCTTAGGGCTGTAGACCGGCGGGGACCTCTCTGATGAGCCGTAGGATGGACTGCGTTGTGTCGGATAGCCTCGGTGGGGTGCTCCCTAACCAGGTGTACGCCACCCTGGAGATCCGAGCGTGTAGTGTCACACTAGTGCACCCCTGCAGGGAAGATTGATCTATTTGAATAGCCGTGTCCACGGTAACAGGACGCTTTATGTTGAAGCCAGATCCTACCACTACAAACTACTACTATTAAACCGTTGGTTCCGGGGTTTTTTCCTCGCGGGGATGTCGAGGGAGGAAAATCGGAGGCATTATTAATTATGATTACAACTTATTATTATACAATGCTGCAACAACTTATGACGCATTGTTACTTTCATTACTGTTATATTAAACTGTTGGCTGATTCTTACCTCATGCTGCAAGACTCGTCGGGAGATGCTAGTATTCGATAGGCCTAGCTTCTTACCCTTATTCCGATTTCCACCTTGCATTCCACTATATACAGCCTCCCCTTTCCATTTGATACAAATTCATAGATGCTTAGTAGCGGATGTAAGACTCGCGGGTATGCTAGATACTCACCTTTGCTTTATTTTCCCCCTTTTTGTTTTGCCTGATCGGCCGCTGCAGTCGACGTTGGAGCCTTGGATCCCAGGAGCAGGAGATCCCCGATGCCGACCACCGCAACATGAAGATCCCCGATGCCTTCTACGACGTCGAGTTCCCCTTTGACCAGGAGTAGGTTGGAGATTCCCAGGCAGGAGGCCTTGCCTTTTCGATCGAGTGTTGATTTTGTGCTAGCCTTCTTAAGGCAACCTTGTACCCTTGTGTCTGTACTCAGATACTATTGCTTCCGCCTACTTTGTGCTCTCGAGCTGTTGTATTCGAGCCCTCGTGGCCCCTGGCTTGTATTATACAGCTTGTATTATTTTATTTGTAGAGTTGTGTTGTGATATCTCACCGTGAGTCCCTGATCTCGATCGTGTACCTTGTGTGTATGATTAATGTACACGGTCCGATTTTGGGGGCGTCACAAGTTGGTATCAGAGTCGACTGCCTGTAGGACACCCCTTCCAACCTCTTGGTCGAAGTCGAGTCTAGTTTTTGCAAAACTACTTTACTAACAGTGTCGTGTGGCTTATCGGCCCACGTCGCAAAATGGGTGGGATTAGGATCATTTTTCTCCGCATCTTTACTCTGGGACTCTGATCTCTATCCTCTTTCGGATTAAAATTTTGCTAACTCTGACATTAGGATCTCGTGGTCGCATCTACCCGGAGAGCCCTTCACCCAAGATGATCGCTTGCTTCACCTGAAGATTCCGAAGATTACTCTTCGATAAATTCCCTAGAACCTACGTGTCCGTCGCCTTGCAATCCCCTGTCATCGATAAGTTTGTATCGATAATTACATACACCTCTCGATCTATAAATCATAATTCCATTGTACTTAAGCATCGAATTATTCAGATGCTTCTATCACCCGATTCCTTTGCATTATTTCTCCTCCTGGTTGAGTGCCGATACTCACATAAGATTCTTTGTGAACCACCCGAGCTTTGGTGGATTATTATCCAACTAATCTTACATGGCTTCTTCCATGTGTCAATTGGATTCATCGTGTGAAACACCATCCTTGCCCCTCGATGATTTGTGTTATCATCGACAACCTCCCTTGACTCTCTGCCAATACAAACTTGGTCATATATCTTGCTCTGCTTTCCTTGGGAAAGATATACACCTGATACTTGTGTATCATCACCTCTTCCTTTCCATTGGTCTGTTTAACCTTTCTTGTAATGTGTCTTATCTGAGTAGTGATAATCCCCTGCTTATGTAAACACTTCGGTGTACCACTCTTTCGGTACAACCTATTACTATCATGTATAATATTTCGGTTACCACCGATGGACGAGAGTTTTGCCGATTGGTCTGCCTCGTTTTAACGAGCAGGAAAATGATTCTCTTCGTTCCTCGCCCTTGGTACCAACGTTGTTACCGAGATAAATGACGTTCTTTTCCTTGACAAACCTTGCATCGCGATCGCATGGAATGTCTCCACCCTTCTTATTCAATGTGGGCCCATAACCCACAGGTGGACTAATGTAGAGAAATGAAGACATCGAGATGGACTAATGCAGAGAAATGAAGACATCAATTAGAAGGATAAACTTCTTCGAGAAGGACAACAAGCACCAGAAGAATCGTTAGAATACGAAACCGAAACATTACCCCTTACACTACTGTTAATTCTCGGGATGAGAATTCTTTGTAGTGGGGGAGATTTGTAACACCCTCACTGTCAAGCCACAGTAATCCTTTTTTGTTAAAGTCAAATCACTGTGCTAATCATGCCTTGATCATCTTTGGATCAACACAAACTCAAAATGCCTTTTTGGTGAATATTAAAAATATGTGACACATAAAACTTTGTCCAAAAATTGTGAAGCCAATTTTATTAAATCTCAAATAATCACTGGACCCTGCCACTGTGGTTGTGGGTATTTATCAAGCCATGGAAAATTGCAAACAAATCAGACCAGCAGCAAAACATCACCGTTTGCTATTTGAAAATTCCAAACAAATATCAAATGAGTTTATAAAAGTCCCAATCTTTATGTGGCACTCTGGTTATGTGCCATGATCATCATGGAGCAAGAATTATATTTTACAAAAAGGCCAAAGACATTAAATTATTACTAACAGAAAGAAAAGAAACAAAAAAAATAAAAAATGGGGGAAAACACTAAATGCCGCACAGGGCGAAGCCCACTCCAGGGCCCAGCCCATCTCCCATCTCTTTTTCCCTTGTCGTGCTGGACAAACCCACCCGAGCCGCCGCCCCGTCAACGCTCTCTCTCTCTCTCTCTCGCCCGAGCCCCCCATCTCGATCTGGATCGCCCCCCTCTCCCTCCTGGAGGACGCCGGCCCCGGCCAATTCCGGCGATCCCTGGCCGCCCCGGCCGTCGTCCAGTACCCCCCTGGAGTCCCTTCGAGACACCGCCCCCTCCTCCCACGCGCTCTCTCCTTCTCTCTCAAGCGACGCTCGGGTCCATCCATGGACGCGCCGCATCGATCCAGCGGACACGGGCTGCCTCTCGCCTCGCCAGACGGTCGTGAAGGCTCGTCGTCGGCCCGCTGCAGCCTCCCCTGCATCGTCTTTGATCCGGGAACCAGTGCCTCGAGCCCCTCGACGGCATCTTCCTCCGCGGACGTTGGAGGTTGTCGCCGCCATTGGACCTGCTCCGAGACCCCGAGCCTGCCGTTGTGCACCCCGACCGGCTCGATGTGAGCCCCTCCTTGTTTTCCCCTTCACCCCTCCCTCCCTACGCTGTCCATCGCCATCGTCCCGTGCGCCGTGGCCACCATGGCCCAAGCCCGTGTTCCGGTCGCCCGCGTCACGCCCGTGCTCACCCCGTGTTGGCTGTATTCTGGCCGCGCCCTGGCCGCGCACCTCGTTGCCCCTGTGGTGTGCCCAGCCGCCCGCCCATCTGGTTGTGGCCGCGCCCCCCTGCATGTAGGTGCTAGCTACTTCCTCTGTTGAAGTCTGCTACTGGAACTGTTAACTACCGCTATGTCTGTTAAGTTGCTGGTTCTGTTGGTTTTTGCACTTTGTATAGCAGCAAAACTGAGAGCAAAACGAGTTTAACATAGCTACAAATGGAATGGACAGAAATTAGATGTACCAATGTACATTTTGTACCACTGGAGCAACTCCATCAAATGCACGAATTAAATGCTACAAAAATCGCAAAATGCGGATTTATAATAAACCGCATAACGGAGTTGGCTCGATGGCCACTTTGACGTTGTGGATGTGCATGCTATAGGTATCTATCATGCCATCGAAGGACATGGCATGATTGTACAGATGTTATGGCGCAAAACACGTGTTGGATGCATCTCAATCTGAGCTACGGATCAACGACAATCATCAAACGAACTTTGCATCTTTTAACAATTCCGAGAATTAACGTCGGGCATCACTTTTCCAGCAAGGTTTTAATTAAGTAAATGAACCTCGATAACTTTGGCTTCCGTGCCAGATTCGAGATCAAAGAAAATTGTTCGACTTGAT
The DNA here is from genome assembly GCA_950022295.1 of Bromus sterilis. Classification (NCBI taxonomy): domain Eukaryota; kingdom Viridiplantae; phylum Streptophyta; class Magnoliopsida; order Poales; family Poaceae; genus Bromus; species Bromus sterilis. The sequence goes on from OX465596.1 coordinate 18,769,394, forward strand.
ATAAGGCACTAACTCGGCGGATGAGCGGAACCCTAAACCGTAGCCTCTTGAAAACAGCTAAGTGTTGATTTAGAAACAAGAATCCCAGACTTGGCAAAAATTCAGTGGGTTCCAAAATCGATGTCTATGACAAGTGGGCCCTAGCCTTTTTAATTATAAGAAATGTTTTATTTAAATATATCAACTCTGAGTCACTGACAGGTGGTCCCTTTGTGTCAGTTTGACTAGTCAACATCATTATTGTAGATAATGTTGAATTAATAATTAAATAGATTTCAGGAATGATTTAAAATGATTTAAATTGGGAAATTCAATATCTTTTAAACCGTATCTCTGATGGAAAAACTTTATACATCAAAGGTGATAAAAAAATACAACGAACCCGGATACGTTACCCGTATAACCACCACACCCCTCTAACCTACCGAACATCGAACATTTCCCCTCCGGTTCATCTGTTTGTCAGACGACCGGAGCCGGTAAAACTTTCTGGATTAAATTATTCTGAATATGAAAGTTACTCAGAATGGATCAACTAACACGGATACACTATCCCCATGTAGGTCAGATGTCTCTAACACTCCAGACATGGAACCTTCCCCCTCCGGATCATCGGTCCGATAATCAACCGGTACTGATGAGTCATCCCCGGATAAATTCCCGCTCCGCCTAAAAATACTTAACACTGCGTTAGAGCCCCGTTGCTTTGTATCTGATATGTCTTGCATTTGTATTGCTATTATTGATGTGTATTTATTGTTTCTTCCCCCTTTATTCTCCGATAGACCCCGACGCTATCGCCGACTACACCGCTGCTGAGTACGACTACATCGTCGACGACCGTACCCCTACCGTCGAGCTTCCAGGCAAGCAAAGCCATTTTCCTTCCCCAGATATCACCTATCTTTCCATACTTTTCTTGCACTAGGCATGGTTACTGCTGCTGCTACGTTACTTTCCTATTCATTGCATAGCCTGTCATTGTCGCCCCTTGATGTACCTTCCTTTACCCTATGTTGCCTATAAATATATATAATATTCAACAGTAAACACTGCGCATTGTTAGCTAGGTTTAGAATAGCGGGCCGTGATCACTCTGGTGAGTGAACGCGGATTACAAAATATTATAACTGCAACAGGTACAGATCAATGCAAACGCCCTAGGGAACCTACAACGGCGAGACCCTGCCAAGTCGCTTCGAGTATGACTTACGAGTGGATGGACTCGTATTTCACTCTTGTTGGCTCAGTAGCGTAGCATCACTAGGATGATACGAGGATATTCTGTAACACCCCCAGTGTCTGTAACAGTAATCACTTTTACTGTGGACTAATCACTGTTGCTAATCACTATGCAAACCTTGCCATGATCCACTTTGCTTTTGATCATATTCAAAAATGCCTTTTGGTTGCTATGAAAAATATGTTGCAATTAAACTTTGCCCAAAAATCATGGGACCACTTTTATAAAATCACTAATAATCATTGGGTCATGCCCATGTGGTTATGGTATTTTTTTAAGCCACTGAAAAATCCAAACAACTCAAACAGTAGCAAAAACAGTGGGTTTTGGTCCATTTTTAATAATATAAATTATCAAATGATTTTATAAAAACTCAAAATCTTTTGTGGCACCTCAGTAATATGTAACCCTAATTTACAAACACCAATAACATTTTACAAAAATGCTAGGGTTAATAAATCAATTACAGAAAAGAAATAGAACAAATAACAAAACAAAACAAAGAAAAAATGCTATACCTCGCCCCAGGCAAGGCCCCCTGGCCCAGCCCACCCCGGCCTGTCTTCCTCACCTGCCCCCGTCCCCTCCGTCCCCTGCTCCGGTGCCGTGGCGGCACCGCCGTGGCCGGCGCGCCTGCATACCTCCCACACCCTCACTGTGGACGGGGAAGGGATAAGGTAGCCCCCGGGCACCCCTGGGACACGCCCCCCACCCCATTCCCCTCTCTTCCACCTCGCCATCGTCGGGGAAATTTCCGCCCGAGCTCACCGTCGCCATGGCGATGAACACGCGTAGCCACTGAGCCCTCAAGGTCCCGCCAGCTTGCCCGTCGCCTTCGCCATCGACGTCTACGCCATCACGCAGAAGCTATCGTGACTGGAGCCACCGCACCGCCGGGCATTGCTCCGTCTTCCACCTCGGGTCCGGTGAGATCCCCGACCGATTCCGGCGAATGCGAGCCGTCCCCGAGCCCACTGCCACCGTCTGCACGTCGCTGGTGAGCTTCCAAGCCGCCGCCAATGGCCCGTTGTCGCCCGTTGGTCTGTATTACGCCGCCCCCCTTTGCTCTGCCCCGGCCGCCATGCGTGCTCGTCGTCGGCGTGCACCCGGCGTCGTTTTGGTCCCGTGCATGTCCCCCTCGTACTCCCCGTGATCCGTAGACCACGTTAGGCTACTTGGTGCGCGCCCAAACCACCCGCAGCTCCGACTCCGGCGAAGCCCGAGGGCAAACCGCCGCAAACCTCGACGCTGACGTCGCTCCGGCGAGTCCCCGACGCCGCCATCACCACGGATCGACTCGCGCTGCTCCCCTGGTCAGTTTAAGCCCCCACACGTGCCTCCCCGTAGCCTGTAGCGAGTGCAGGTTCAACCTCGCCGGCGTCTGTCTCCGGCGAGCGCTCCGACGAGGTCCTGTGGGGCTGACCTGCGGGTCCCACCTGGCAGTGGTGTCATTAGAGCTTAATGACCCACTGACCAGTGGCCCCTCCCGGCTAATCCCACTATTAGCTTATCAGAAAAATTAAACCCCCCCTTGGGTCACTTACTAGTGGGCCCATGTAATTAGGTTAGCCTCTGGATTAATTAGACTGTTAATTATGCCCCTGTGTCACTTACACCTGGGCCCCACCTGACAGTTTGTTATTTAAAAGATTTAATAAGAAATTCCAGTGGCTGACATGTGGGCCTAGTGGCTATTCTGTTTTATTAAAATGATTTATAAATAAACAGAGGCTGACATGTGGGTCCCACATGTCAGGCACTGTTTTGGATAATCTTTTGGATAATGTTGTTATAATAATAAAAGAAATTCAGAAAATCATTTAAGTGATTTAAAACTTTGAAATCCAATAACTTTTAAACCGTAACTCAGATTCAAAAACTTTATACATGAAAATTGATCAGAAAATATAATGAATATGAATACGCTATCCGTATGTCTATCACACCCCTCTAACACAACGAACATGGAACCGTCCCCCTTCGGACCGTCTGTCCGATAAACTGTCCGGTACTGTTAGAGTGCCCGGATGAATTTATTTCGAACACGAAAGTTGTTCGGAATAGATCAACTAACCAGGATACACCACCCACACATGTGTCGGATGTCCACGACACCTCCGGCGTGATATCTCCCCCCTCCGGACACCTTGTCCGATAATCATCCGGAGTCGGTAGTTCATCCTCAGATGAATTTCCATTCCGAGCAATGTGCATTGCACTGCGTTAGAACACCGTTAACATTTCATCTGTCATGACATGCATCTGTTTGTATATGTCTGTTGTGTATTTACTGTTTCTTCCCCCCTTAATCTCCGGTAGACCCCGCTGCTGCCGTCGACTACACCGCTGTTGAGTACGACTACTTCGTCGACGACCCTACCCCTACCGTCGAGCTTCCAGGCAAGCAGAGCCATTCTCTTCCCCAGATATCGCCTATCTTTCCGTACATTTCTTGCACTAGACATTGTTACTGCTGCTGCTACGTTACAATCCTATTCAATTGCATAGCCTGTTTTGTCGCCCCATGATGTACCTCCTTTATCCTATGCTGCCTATTATTATTATGCATTATTCAGCAGTGAGCCCTGCGCATTGTTAGCTAGGATTAGATAGAGGGCCGTGATCACTCAGGGGAGTGAACGCGGATACAATTATTATAACTGCACAGGTACGGTACAATGCAGACACCTCCTGAGGTCCTCTAGCTCGGCTCTGCCGAGCCACCATCAAGTGTGAGCTATCAAGGAGTAATCCTTGTAATCCACTCGTTGATGACTCTGTATAGCCGCTCTAGGTACCTGAGTAACAGTTGTCCTTCAGGTAAGAAGTCGGGCGACCCAACGGTGCCCGCGAGAGGTATTGCGACGGGACGACAGGGAGGGTACGACCAGTGTACCGGTGTGCTTGGCCCCTGATCGTTGGCCGCGAGAGTTACCAAACTACGAAAATCGAGCTCCTCCAGGAGCACACGCGAGACAAGGTAAGGAGACGGTTCACCTTGTTGGTAACCGCAGTGACTTGGTGGGACGACAGGGCAGGCACCGATGTACTGGTGGTCCTGGCTGCTGTCGTTGTCCGCGGGTCAGTTAAGTCGAGGCAACGATAACGGTTGTCACGCAGGTTAATTAAAATACTAAATGGTTTAGTGAATGTCTTGAGTTGGCTATATGCCATGTACGCATGTACGCACTACCTACCCGTGGGAATTATGAGTTATGGGCTCCTCTGCTTCATAGTGTCGTCCGAGGACTCTTCAGACGTCAGCAGTACCGCGGCATGCGCCGGGAAGTGGTGTTGTCTTATTTGCCGCGGCAGTGTGATTTGTATTTGCTTTGATTTTACTTCACCGGCCAGCCTCGCACCGTGCAGGAGTACGTCGGGGTTAGGGTCCAAAGCCCCGCGTACATAGGATATAGTCCGGCGGATGACCTCTCTGTTGAGTTTGAAAGATGGGCTATGAAGTGTCGTATAGCCTCGGTGGAGCGTTCCCTAACAAGGTTCCCGCCACCCTGGAGATCCGTGCGTGTAGCGTAACGCAAGTGCACCCCTGCAGGGAAGATTAATCTATTCGGATAGCCGTGTCCACGGTAACAGGACGCTTTATGCTGAAGCTGGATCTTACCACTACAAACTATTATTATTAAACTGTATGGTTCCGGGTTTTCTTCCTCGCGGGGATGCCGAGGAGGTGAACTCGGAGGCATTGCTAATTATTACAACCTATTATTATACAATGCTGCAGCAACTTCTGTTGCATTGTTACTTTATGCTTTATATAAACTGTTGGCTGATTCTTACCTCATGCTGCAAGACATCGTCGGAAGATGCTAGTCTTCGATAGGCCTAGCTTCTTACCCTTGATCTGGATTTCTGTCTTTCAGTCCACTATATACAGCCTCTTCTTTCCGTTGATACACTGCATAATTCTTAGTAGCGGACGTAAGACTCGCGGGTATGCTAGATACTCACCTTTGCTTTATTTCCCCTTTTTCGCTTTGCCTGATCGGCCGCTGCAACCGACGTTGGAGCCCAGGAGCAGGAGTACCCCGGAGGCGCCTACTACGACGTCGAGTTCCCCGTTGACCAGGAGTAGTTCGGTGGATCCCAGGCAGGAGGCCTCGCCTTTTCGATCTGTATCTCTGATGTGATTTGTGCTAGCCTTCTTAAGGCAAAACTTGACTAACTATGTCTGTACTCAGATATTATGGCTTGTATGACTTATGTATTCGAATCCTCGTGATCCCTTGTATTGTAACATATTTGTTTATCCTTTTGTGTTTAGTGTTGTGCTGTGATATTCTCACCGTGGCACCCTAATCTCAGCCGTGTACCCTGCGTGTATGATTACTGTACACAGATTGATTTTGGGGGCGTCACATATTCCTCTTTAGTTCATTCCGCTGGTGTCTCGGCACCACCGGGGTGATACGAGAATATTCCTCTTTAGTTCATTCCGCTGATGTCTCTGTCGAACCTCTTCAAGTGTACCATCGAGGGTGATTCCTCTTGGTTTCACTTGATGGTAGGCACTCGAATCAACTGGTGTCCTTACAGGTAAGGAGTCGGGTGACCCAACGGTGCCCGCGCAGGGTATCTTAGCGGAACGACAGGTCAGGTGTATTCCACCGGTGTGCGGCGGGCCTGGTACTGTTCGTGGCCGAAAGATTTCCTGTTGTACGAAAGTCGAGCTCTTCGGAGCAAACGCGAGACAAGGTAAGGAGACGGTTCACCTTGTTGATAACCGCATGAGTTGGTGGGACGATAGGGCAGGCATCGACGTTACTGGTGGTCCTGACTGCTGTCGTTGACCGCGACTCATTTCAATAAGGGGCAATGATAACGGTCGTCCCGACAGAAAACTAATAAAATGCTTAACGGGTTCGGCGGATGACTTGAGTAGCCTTTTGGCTTGTACGCACTACCTATACGTGGGGTTACGCGTATGGGCGCCTCCGCAATGTAGCCTCGTTCGAAAGCTCTGAAAAACGTCCAGTTCAGCATTGCGGCAGGGATGGATCGCGGCATCGCGCTGCGGCGTTGGTATTCACCCTCCTCGCAACGACCCGGAGAGCGAGGGGTGATAGGCCCATGACCCCCTTGCCCTTAGGGCTGTAGACCGGCGGGGACCTCTCTGATGAGCCGTAGGATGGACTGCGTTGTGTCGGATAGCCTCGGTGGGGTGCTCCCTAACCAGGTGTACGCCACCCTGGAGATCCGAGCGTGTAGTGTCACACTAGTGCACCCCTGCAGGGAAGATTGATCTATTCGAATAGCCGTGTCCACGGTAACAGGACGCTTTATGCTGAAGCCAGATCCTACCACTACAAACTACTACTATTAAACTGTTGGTTCCGGGTTTTTTCCTCGCGGGAATGTCGAGGGAGGGAAATCGGAGGCATTATTAATTATGATTACAACTTATTATTATACAATGCCGCAGCAACTTCTGACGCATTGTTACTTTCATTACTGTTATATTAAACTGTTGGCTGATTCTTACCTCATGCTGCAAGACTCGTCGGAAGATGCTAGTCTTCGATAGGCCTAGCTTCTTACCCTTATTCCAATTTCCACCTTGTAGTACACTATATACAGCCTCCCCTTTCCATTTGATACAAATGCATAGATGCTTAGTAGCGGACGTAAGACTCGCGGGTATGCTAGATACTCACCTTTGCTTTATTTTCCCCCTTTTTCTTTTGCCTGATCGGCCGCTGCAGTCGACGTTGGAGCCTTGGAGCCCAGGAGCAGGAGATCCCCGATGCCGACCACCGCAACCTGAAGATCCCCGATGCCTTCTACGACGTCGAGTTCCCCTTTGACCAGGAGTAGTTTGGAGGTTCCCAGGCAGGAGGCCTTGCCTTTTCGATCGAGTGTTGATTTTGTGCTAGCCTTCTTAAGGCAACCTTGTACCCTTGTGTCTGTACTCAGATACTATTGCTTCCGCTGACTTTGTGCTCTCGAGTTGTTGTATTCGAGCCCTCGTGGCCCCTGGCTTTTATTATATAGCTTGTATTATTTTATTTGTAGAGTTGTGTTGTTATATCTCACCGTGAGTCCCTGATCTCGATCGTGTACCTTGCGTGTATGATTATTGTACACGGTCCGATTTTGGGGGCGTGACACACACCTCAGAGAAACGGTGTGGCTGAACGACGTAATCGAACCCTGTTGGATAGCGTACGATCGATGATGTCTCATACTGATTTGCCTGTGTCATTCTGGGGGTATGCATTAGAAACTTCCGCTTACGTTCTTAATAGGGCACCATCCAAATCTGTAAATACAACACCATTTGAAGAATGGCATGGCATGAAACCTAAGATGTCTCACCTGAAGATTTGGGGTTGTGAGGCTTATGTTGGGAAACTACAACCTGACAAACTTGAATCCAAGGCGGATAAGTGCATCTTTGTGGGCTATCCCAAGGAAACTTTTGGATACACCTTCTACAATTAGTCTGAGAGCAAAACGTTTGTTGCCAAGACTGGACACTTTCTTGAGAAAGAGTTTCTCTCGAAAGAGTTGAGTGGGAGGAAAATAGACCTCGATGAAGTGACTGACCAATCACTCCAATTGGAAGAAACGGCCACAGAAGTTGTTCTGGAACCTTCTTTCATAGTGGGAGCCGAAGAGAATGGCCAGAACGTCATTCATAACGATCATGACATACATGATTATCATGATGATAATGAAGAGGAACCTATTATGCCACATAGGTCATCAAGAGTCCGTCAAGCTACTGAGATTTACGGCAGCTTGTGAATGCAATCTCGGCTGATGAGTCAGATGAACCTACGAGTTACAAAGAAGCAATGGAGGGACCAGAGTCCGAGAAATGGCTTGAAGCCATGAAATCCGAAATAGACTCCATGTAAACCAACAAAGTTTGGACTTTTGTGGATATTCCCGAGGACCGCAAGGCCGTCGAGAATAAATGGATTTTCAAGAAAAAGACTGACGCAGACGGAAACGTATCTGTCTACAAAGCTCGACTTGTCGCGAAGGGGTTCTGACAAATTCAAGGAGTTGACTACGAGGAGACGTTCTCTCCTGTAGCGATGATAAAGTCTATTCGGATCCTACTAGCAATAGTTGCATACCATGATTACGAGATATGGCAGATGGATGTGAAAACTACATTCCTAAATGGCAACATTGAGGAAGAGTTGTATATGATGCAACCAGAGGGGTTTATCGATCCAAGGAATGATGGTAAGGTGTTAAAGCTTCAACGGTCCATCTATGGGTTGAAGCAGGCATCTCGGAGCTGGAATCTTCGATTTGATGAGGTCATTAAAGCTTTTGGATTTGTCCAAAACGTCGAAGAGTTCTGCGTCTATAAGAAACTGAGTGGGAGCTCTGTAGCATTCCTTGTGTTATATGTAGATGACATATTGCTAATAGGGAACGATAAGAAATTCTTAGGAGAAGTGAAGGATTATCTGAATGGACAATTTTCCATGAAGGACCTTGGTGAAGCTGCGTACATATTGGGGATTAAGATCTATAGAGATAGACCTAATTGACTATTGGCTTTGAGTTAGAGCACTTATATTGACAAGATATTGAAAAGGTTCAGTATGGATAACTCCTAGAGAGGCCTCTTGCTAGTTACAAAAGGTGTCAAGTTAAGCGTGACTCAGTGCCCGACCAGAGCAAAAGAGAAGGAGGAAATGTCCTCAAAACCCTATGCCTCAGTCATAGGTTCTCTCATGTATGCTATGTTATGTACCCGACTGGATTTAGCGCTGGCTATTAGTACGACTAATCGCTACCAGAGTAATCCGGGAATGGCTCACTGGACCGCAATAAAGAACATCCTAAAGTACTTGAGAAGAACAAATGATCTCTTTCTCGTTTATGGAGTAGTTGATGAGGAGCTCACCGTAAAGGGTTACGTTGACGCAAGCCTCGGCTCAGACCTAGATGATTCAAAATCCCAGACGGGATATGTTTTCATGTTGAACGGTGGCGCAATTAGCTGGAGGAGCGGCAAATAGTCAGTCGTCGCCCAATCTACAATGGAATCGGAGTATATTGCCGCTTGCGAAGCGTCAAACGAGGCGTTGTGGCTGAAGAAGTTCGTGATCAAGCTTGGCGTCTTTCCCAGCTGCACTGACCCCGTGGGAATCTTCTGCGAAAACACGGGTGCCATTGCCAACGCGAAGGAGCCAAGAACTCACTCTACAACCAAGCACATTCTCCGAAAGTTCCATGTGACGCGAGACTACGTCCGGGATGGACACACTAGGATTCACAAGATACATACGGATTTGAACGCAGGAGACCCGATGACTAAACCTCTTCCACAGGGCAAGTTTTAAGAATACCGAGAGACTATTGGTGTTAGATACATACCTGATGTAAACTAGATTAATTTGTACTCTAGTGCAAGTGGGAGACTGTTAATATGTGTCCTAGAGACAAATTAATAAAGATATTTGTCACATATCCGTTTTGTTCATAATACGTTTTATACTGTGCTATAACTGTATTACTTGGAAATACTAATACAGGTGTAGTATAAAACATAGGTCCGTAGTTTAACTCAGGTAAACTATCTCATTGGGCAATTGATTGATCAAGTTTTCCTGATCACGGCGACACTTAAGTCCATTGACAATGAGGTCATGTCATTAGGGGAATGATGTGATGGACATACACCCACCTAAAGTATTGAATGTGATCGAGTCACATAGTTCATCGTTGCGATGATTTTGTAACGTATGGCTTAGTCCTTAGACCGTAATGATCATATGTAATTGTCATCTACGAGGAGACTTTGATTTGTATCGCACCGCCTGACTGAAATATGCTGGCTATAACGGTGCACTTTGGGTATTCCGAAATAGATGGTTGACGAGTATGTTAACAGATCAGAGCGGGATTTGTCAGTCCTTGTAACATGACAGGTACTTTGGGTCCACTCGGTGATATTGCAATACTTTATTTTCACAACCATTTATAAGCCGCAAAAGAACTGATCCTTAACATGACAAATATTATATTTACCATTTTACTGAAAGCAAATATACAAAATAAAGTTGCTACACAAGTATCAACCTCATTGACATAGAAGGGGGGGGGGATTACAAATGATTTTTAATGCCATTTAGCCAGACCTAATGTTTTTTGAATTATGAACCCTTACTCAAATTTAACCAAAATATAGAATATCATGGATGTATATGTCTAACACTGTTTTTTTTAAACACAACACAAATACAAATGTTCGCATACACATATATACACTCATCCTAATAAACATATGTGTATACATCTCATCTCTATAAGCGCCTTCTAGAAACTTATCCGACGAGTCTTGAGATTGACGATGTCATCACAAACGCTTCACTATCGACGTAAACATATCCTCCCATCAAAAGAATATTACGCATTTACGAGACACCAAAACATTTAAATTAAGGTTTGGCCCTTCGTTGTAACGAATGAACAACTAATAATGAATGAAAATGGAATTCGCCCGGCTGAAAAATATTTTCGCAGGGCCGCGCAAGGGATGCGAGCCGAAGGGCCCAGCCCAGCCAAGGACATCCAGCCCAGCGGCGCATCCAGACGGGTCAGGCACGCCCACACCAAAACCCTCACCTTCTTCGCTGGTTTTCACTCGAGGGGCGAAGCAATGTTGGCGGCGCCGCCGACGGCTAACTCGGGTGCCAGACTCGGCTGGAAGGGCCCTGGCTCTCTAGCGTCCCCGCCGCGCCCGTCGCCGTCCCGCTCCGCCGCGGCCGCGCTCGCGTCACGCAGGTTGCCCCCAGTCTCCATGGCCAATTTTCATTTTCAGTGTATAATCGATTTGCGGGCTACCAAAATCGGAACAGTCGGAGAGAGTATTTATGTGCGAGTTTCGGCCGAGATTCCAGGATTTGTTCGGTCATTTGGGTATTAGTCAGTGAGACAGTGAGATTGGGTGGATAGAGAATTGAAGATCAACCAGAACTGGATTACCCCCCACAGAAAAAAAAACAGAACTGGATTACTTATTTGGTTCTAGCTCTAGACTTGGACCTCAGAATAGGTAGTATATTTAATTTGAGTGTTAAATCAAGGATAATGAAAACGATGTTTGCTCTTAGTTTAGTTGGCAGCAAACATGTGGAAGGCTGTTTGGATGTAAAACTATTCCAATGTGATGGCTCCATTTTTGTTGTTTTTAAGGAAGCATATTTTATACTACTAACTTTGTTAGTTAAATACAGGGTCAAAATTTATCCCAAAATAAGAGGGGGCCTAATAAACCCTAGTCGGCACCAGGCAATGCTGTGGTGGGTTGACTGAGTCTGTGTTTTGAGCTGTAATTGGCCAGTCTTTGCAATTCCATTTTTTCTAGTTATGTCTTGCTCGTGAAAAGAAGAAGAAACAAGTAGTGGTAGGCATTGCTAACGTGTTTTCTGAGCCACACACATTTTCGTAGGTAACTCAAGAAGGTTCCATTAGTCCTATAGTTTGCGCTTGTTATATTCAAGAGGCTTTGTTTAACTGTTTATAATATGTTTCATATGTCCTACAATATGTACAGCTTCCCAGCTTGATTATTCAGGATTATCATATGTGCAATTTTCCTTCCATTGTTAGAAGTGGACATAGGTTGTAGCTCTCTCTTTTTTGCATACTGGTTTTAGCTCGTCTATTCTGCCTAATATTCTGCTTTACTTCCAAAAGCAACACACTAATGCCAAAAAGTGGTTGTACAGGGTTAGTAGAGGAAAGTTTGCAGCTGCAGCCGTCACTACCGATGATTATCTTCCGATGCGAAGCACTGAAGTGAAAAATCGGTGAATTTTTTCTCTCTAAAAGAAAGCCCTGATTTCTTGTTTCCTTCATTTCATCATAGGTTTGCTAGTACTTTTTGGTTGATGCCACTGAACATGCTCTTAAGTTTGTGTATACCGTAAAGATAACAACAGTGAACTCTCTTTTGTTCCTGGGATTGTACTGACTCAATTAATATGTTGTCCCCCTCGTATCTCTGCTGTTTAACTTCAAAATTTAGGATGTTCTGGACAACTTTATTCTTTCAATGGTCACTATCTTTAACCTTTACTGTCGTCGTTCATTGACTTAGGTCAAACAACAAATGTATTCTTACTAAAACTGATGGAAATTAAGTCAATTTGACCCATTTTGTCGGGCATAGTGCTATGGCAGTACAGATTCAGTCTTCAGGGCCAGATGCTTACTGGCACAACAATTGATAACCATGTTTGCTCCCTACGGTTGGCTGTTTGCATGGAAGGAATATGGCAACTCCCCAAAGCTATCGAGAAGTAGAAATGTGAAGTTAAATTTATTGTTTAGAACAAGGGAGAAAACCTACTGGGAGAAGGTTCTAACAAGATCAAAATTATTGAAACTTATGGAAGTGTTTGTGTGGATCAATCCTATTTCAACCCTCACCTGTTGTATTGTTTTAACATCAGGGCCCTTTTGTTTAGTACTCCCTCCGTAAATAAATATAAGAACGTTTAGAATACTACTTTAGTATTCTAAACGCTCTTATATTTCTTTACGGAGGGAGTATCATTTTTCTGCACTTTGTACCTTTTGCTAAATTGCCACATGTACTTGTGTACCATTCTCTAGTGAATGATTACAAGTCTAGTGAATGATAACAAGTCCTGGTCTAGCCCTGGAATTATTGTTTAGCTAATAGAGAAACAAAGGATGTTCACACTATCTTCTTTTTTATTAAGTCAACTCTGTAAAACTAGCCTGGTTTTTGTGAATTATCCTTGTCTCAATAACCTAGGCAATTGTTGTAGATAGGTGAATCTAAAGTAAACATATTATATGCTTGGTTCATTCTAACAAAATGAAACTTGTACAATCCTAGTGAATGAGTAACCAAGCCTTTTTGTTGCTTAGTAGTCACATGCCTAACATGAACCATCCTGTTTTCACGCAAGTATTTGATGGCTTTGACACATGTGTGCTGCTTATATCTGATCTTCCCTGTCTGCAGGACATCAGCAGATGAAATCAAAAGTCTCAGACTGATCACAGCGGTCAAAACCCCCTATTTGCCAGATGGAAGATTTGATCTTGAAGCATATGATTCTTTGATAAACACACAAATAAACGGAGGTGCCGAAGGTGTAATAGTTGGTGGAACAACAGGAGAAGGTCATCTTATGAGCTGGGATGAACACATCATGCTCATTGGGCATACTGTTAACTGCTTTGGAACTAACATTAAAGTGATAGGCAACACGGGAAGTAACTCAACTAGAGAAGCTATTCATGCGTCTGAGCAGGGATTTGCTGTTGGCATGCATGCAGCTCTCCATGTCAATCCTTACTATGGGAAGACCTCAACTGCAGGATTGATCTCTCATTTCGAGGAAGTCCTCCCGATGGGTCCAACGATCATTTACAATGTGCCAGGCAGGACTGGTCAGGACATACCTCCTGCAGTCATTGAGGCGCTTTCAGGTTATCCAAACATGGCAGGAGTGAAAGAATGTGTTGGACACGAACGGGTTAAGTGCTACACCGACAAAGGTATAACAATATGGAGCGGCAATGATGACGAATGTCATGATTCAAGGTGGAAATATGGTGCCACTGGAGTCATTTCTGTAGCTAGCAACCTTGTTCCTGGTCTCATGCGCAGCCTCATATTTGAAGGGGAGAATGCCGCGCTAAATGAGAAGCTACTGCCTCTGATGAAATGGTTGTTTTGTGAGCCTAATCCGATTGGTCTCAACACTGCCCTCGCTCAGCTCGGTGTCGTGAGGCCTGTTTTCAGGAGACCGTATGCCCCTCTTTCTCTTGAAAGGAGGACTGAGTTTGTCCGGATTGTTGAAGCTATTGGACGGGAGAACTTTGTGGGACAGAAAGAGGTTCGGATTCTGGATGATGATGATTTTGTGTTGATCAGTAGGTATTAGATAGAAGGAGTTCATTGTGCGAAATCCACAATGTATGTTATCCTTTTAGACACTTCATTTGTTCGACAGTCATGTTTATCTTTTCTGCCATATGAAGTTAATTTGGAGCCCATTTGGTCCCTTAGCACCTTATAATGCCAGTTCTATTGAGAAATGAGAATAAGCTATCAATCCATAAATATTATTGCTTCTAGCTCTATCTTACTACAATCCGTATAGTGAGTGTCTTATTTATACTGAGCAAGCCATCGGTGGTTGTAAGATCACATATGTATACTGAACTTCTAGTCTGTTTTCTCCTCTTCTTCCCTGTCAGCCGAGTTGCTCTTGGTGATGGAGGATACGACCGAGAGCGGCACCTGCTTCGCCCACCTCTTGATGTCGTTCACCCTCTTGCCGGCCTTCCTCCCCTTGCCGTGCGGCCTCCCCGCGCCATTCTGCCGGTCCTTGGTGATGGCGATGGCGAGGTCGTTGGGGAAGAGCGAGCGCCAATAGAAGGCGTGCAGGAGCGTCGACACGAGCAGCAGCGACACCATCGTCGTCGACATGAGGGAGAGGCTCAGCGCGAGGGCTCTGCTCGTGAAGCACGGCACGGCCTCGGCGTACTTGACGGTGGCCAGCGACGCCGTCGTCATGGGGAACGTGTAGGACCACCACGCGATGGAGAACCTGTTGACAACAACGGCGAATGATCATCATTTGATCGGCGGAGTACAGGTAGATGACGATGGAGTAACTGCTGACCGGAAGCCTCGGAAGAAGTTGATGCGCACGACGAGGGACATGTAGAGGAAGAGCGCCATGAAGAAGAAGGTGCGGGCGACGGCGTCGAAGCTGCCGTAGATGGCCGCCCAGGCGAGGCCGGCGGCGGAGGGGGTGGCGATGAACATGGAGTAGACCGGGTGCAGCTCCATGGGCAGCGCCTCGTTGGTGGGCAGGCGCTGGTAGAGCGTGACGAAGACGACGATGTAGTGGGAGACGCCGATGGCCCAGAGGAACTTGCCGGCCTCCTCCCAGCCGACCCTCGCCGCCAGGATGGCGCCGACGAAGTTGCCGACGACGGAGAGGTGGGACGACGGGTTGGCCACCTTGCAGAGCCTGCGCTTGCCCCCCGACAGCCACTGGCCGTAGATCTTGAGCTCGAGCGCGAAGAGCGGCGCGACGAAGGCGCACCAGACGGCCGGGTGCAGCCTGGCCGGCGCGAAGGCGCGGGGGAGGCCGATGGCGAGGAACATGGCGGCGATGGACGGCGTGAAGAAGAAGTTGACGCGCACCGGGTGGAAGAACTCGCGGCGGATGGCCTCGAAGTAGAAGACGCACTTGAGCGCGTAGGTGACGGAGGTGGCCACCAGCACCGCCGTCGCCAGCAGCCACACGGCGACGTTGATCATGGGCGTCACCCGGAGGAACGCCATCGCCGGGCTCGCCGCCAGCGCGCCCCACAGGATGGCCTGGCTGCCCAGCCCCAGGCACACTCCGAAGCATCCGATCGGGAACCGAAGCAGGAACGGCCACACCTCGTCCTTGGGCAGCAGGATGTCCTCGTAGTCCTACGTCCAAACCAGTTGAGTTCAGTCACTATGATTTTTGCAACGACGAGATGGATGCATGGATGGATGACTTACCCGGACTTCGTCGAGCTCGGGGCCGCGGAGGGCGGCGAAGTAGCGGCCGGCGGGGACGCTCTTGTTGAGAGGGTCGACGTCGGGCCGGGCGGCGGGCTGGCCCTCGGCGTGATCGAGGTCGACGCCGTCGAGCTCCTCCCGGATCCTGGACGGCAGCATGGAGGTCTGCTTGCTGAGCGTGGACTTGGTGCGGAACATGCTGAAGTCGCCGCCCCGGCGCTCCTGGCCGAGGCCGCCGCTGTGGTTGAGCACGCCGAGGCTCTTGCCGCTGCGGGGGAGGGCGCGCTGGCCGGTCCGGCCGCCGCCGCCGGTCCTCCCGCCCCTGTCCATGCCCATCACGGCGACGCCGCTGCCCAGGGACACCTGCCGGCTGAAGGTCCTGGGCGGCCTCCGGTCGCTGCGGAGGTTGAGCGGGCCGCTCATGGACGTCTGCCTCGCCTCCTCCCGGTCGGGCTGCATGTCCACCGCGTGCTGGCCATTGCCCGGCGCCGAGGACGACGGCTCAGCTCCCGCCATTGCGCAGCTGCTCGACGGAACTCAGGTGCTGGAAATGTTGGCGGCGTCGCGTCCGGCGCCGGTATAAAAGCTCCGGGGAGGGGGATGTCAACGTGAGCCGTGAGCGGGCGGGCGCTTTCACGTGTGCCGTCACCGCGTTCATGCATGCGCACGGAGAGGCCATTGCTTTGCTGTCCAAGTGGTTGGCCGATGCCGAGGACGCCATGGATCGCTGCTAACCATGCCTTTTGCACCAAAGCGAGGTCACGAGCCGTGGAATCCACTAGGGCTGTCCGTGTGTGTGTGTGCCGGTCACAAAATCAGCGAAAAAGTTTAGAGGTTTTGTAGCCACGACGATACGTGAAAAGCTCACGGGCATGTTGCCAGATTGCGCCCGCGACACAAAGCCCATATTTCTTTCTGCATAAGGAAGCACCTAAATACATCTGTTTCAGCGACAACTAATATGAGACGGAGGGAGTACTACCCAGCCACTACACACGAAACCTCCATTGGCATGTAACCAGAGAACCAGAAGAGTTCAAGATCGAGTAAAAACGTAAGCAAAACTGGCAGATAGGACTGTCATTCAAACAGGTGGTGACACAAAATCTCGGTATGTTCCTCGACACACGGTTTCCTCAGTCGTCCTCCAGCATTTCTGAGTGGAGGTGCATACACGTAGTGCTGCAGTACTTGTAGCTGTACCTGTGGAAGGGCACTTTGCCCACCAGGGACGAAAAACAGCATGAACATGTGGAGTCGTTTGCCGCTGCTGTTGTCTGCGTGGAGGTGCCGCTTGCTGCCGCCGCCCCTGATGTGCTGCTGCCTGATTGAGATGCCAGAGCCGCGAGTCTTCTCTCTGCCGCCGCCGCTCTTTTCTCCCTTTCGTCGGCGAGTTTCCGGTCTCGTTCCTCCTGGTTAACAGTAAAAGGGTTAGATATAAATGTGTGTGTAGTGTGGAAATGCCAAAGATGCGCTAGGCCTAAGATGTTTGTCCTTTAGAATAAACCTGCATCGACAGGGCAACAGCCTGGGGATTCTTGTGTTTCAGGCCTGGAACGGAAGGTTTGCCCATTTGGCCGGCTGAAGTGCCTTTCGCAACAGATTGGGATTGCAATGCTAGCGCCTGCAGTTTCAAAGGATTAAGTGACATAAATAAGAAGCTGCTCAAAATTATGACTGCGAGTGAATGAACAATGCTTGCCAACCGATTTTTAGCAAGATCTGAAAAACATTAACAAATTAAACACTAGCAAGCAAACCTAGCAAAGCACCATATTCAGGGCAACCTTTAGAATGGTAAATTGGTAATTGCAACAGTAAAAGGCAACAAATAGTGTGTTCATGTGCAACCAAAGTATATGTATATGTGCAATAATATTTGCTCACAACAGTCATAAATTATGAAAAAATTACCAACCTTTTCCTTTTCCTTTTCTTTTTCCTTTTCTTTTTCCTTTTCTCTAGCTTTCTTTTGTTTCTTCAGTTCCTTTGCTCTAGCCTTCTTCTTGGCATCCTTCTCTGCCTAGAGTACAATTACAGGTCAATTCACACAGCCATCTTCTACCCCCTTCAACGAGAACAAGAAAACTTTACTCAAAGGACATAAAACTCACCTGTTTCGCAGCTTGTGATTCTTCCATTTCCTTTGTTAATGCACTGGGCACATCGGCAGCATGCCAATCCCATTTGTCAAGGTTGAGCGCCATGAATCTTCTAAATGTATTTCTGACTTCTTTGTCTTGAGCCAGCAGGTAAGGTGTCTTTCCTCTTTCATCTTTGATACAAGGATCCATGCCCTGCTCGAGCAATTCCAGAGTTTGTTCAACACTGCCAGCCTTTGCAGCTTCATGGAGAGGTGTTGTTGCATTATTAGACGATGGTATGGTCATTTCTTCATGTGAATTCAATGAGTCCAAAATAGGTTCCTCAGGGGCCACGATTATTTCTTCCCTTGATACTGTCATTTGTTCAATTTTTGTCACATTTTCCATATGGGGCAAGACTTCACCCATGATAGAGCATTCCGTCTCATAATAAAGCTGTGTTAGGTTATTGTATACACGTTTTGCTTCTTTCAAGGTGGGCCGATGAACAGACAAAGGGAGTGGACGAATATCACATGCTTGCAATACCGATTGCGCCTTATCCCCATCAAAGAGCATCTGGCGGTTCTTTGATGGAGCATATATATAGACACAAACACAGACGTCAAAGTATGGTTTCCAAGAAACTATCAATTCTTGAACTTCCTGCAATTAGACCGACAACAACAACAAAAAAGAAATATAAGTAAGCCATGAGCCCATGTGGATAGTAACTTGTATAATCAGGTGCTAACATAGTAACATCTACTCCCTCCGATCCATAATAAGTGTCGCTCACCTAGTACAAAGTTTGTACTAGCTTAGTACAAAATGAGCGACACTTATTATGGATCGGAGGGAGTACTAGATTTACAGTGAAAAAGCACTCAAATAAACTTTTGCTATAAACTGCATATCACCTTTTTCAATGCTGCTTCATTATAGCGGCGAAGAGAAGAGCCTGCTGAGTGTGCAACCTTTCCAGTAGCATCTTTTCCAGACTGCCTCTTTCCAGCCTTTGCCCTTACAACATACCTAACACATAAATAAGTAAGAATAATCAGTTATTAGTTATTACTAACATTAAGTCAGAAACAGCATTGCCAATAAAAGGTATTGCTTGACAAAACAAAAAATCCAACTAAGTTTGCCAGTCAGAGATACACTATGCTGACTGAAAGAATAAATTTTATTCTGCAAGGTAAGCTTGACGTGGTCATCAAAAGCGACATGAAACTACTCTTCCAATGAGAAAAATAAATCATTGTTTTCAGAAATAAATTATTATGCATAGGACAGTAATGATGTGACCAGTCAGCTGCCAGCATATTACTGAATGTTGTTATAAACCTGAGAGTGTTGATGTTCTTTATCAAGTCAGGGTGTACGTAACATTCATCACGATAATGTTCAGAAAGAAAATATGCCTAACAAGTAAGCACTGACAATATTTGGGACAGACAATCTAGTTACCTATGAAATGTTTTATTTGCTAATATTTTGTTTCCATCAAAAACACATCCAGCAAAATGTCCACCACTTGTTAAAATAATGATCCTCAAACGTGATGCATTGCGAGGTTCACATGTCAATTGCTTCACTCTATTTATCATCTCATCTTCATGCACAAATGATGTTGATCCGTGACTTTCCATTTTTCCAGATTTGCAGTCAAAAAATGGTTCTTCATGTTCTTTCAACAGTACGCATCTCCAAAAAGAAACCGTGTCACCAGAATGACCATGAAAAAAAAGTTTCTTCCTGAAGTCTTCCTTGCCTTTAACTGAGAGCCGGTGATCAGATGCAGGTGCATCTTCCCGTTCATCCTCAGAACCAGATACACTAGATACCTCCAAATCATCAAACAGAGAATCAGAATCAATTTTTTCCAAGTCTTCTTCCTTGATAATAGATTTACCAGCAACACTCAGCTTAACCTAACATGATTGCCAAAAAAACAGATTCAAAAGTGTCAATAAGATGAGAAAATGTAGCATGAATATATTTTTGAGAATGAATGATATGCTACACAAACCCCATAGTAATTAGATTACATATAACAACGGCGGGAGGAGATTCATGATTTTACATCCAACGTTCCACTTAACAATATCTGCTTGCTTTCATGTATGTAGCAAGTTCTTTAAAAAGAATTATGTAGCAAGTAGAAAGTTTTTCATCGCATCAAGACAATTTTATTATAAAATTTCCCCTAGAGCTAAACTGTTGATTAGGAACTAATCAGTTTGGTAAGTTGGTCACAAGAGCTAGTAAAG
This sequence comes from Bromus sterilis, assembly GCA_950022295.1. Taxonomy (NCBI): domain Eukaryota; kingdom Viridiplantae; phylum Streptophyta; class Magnoliopsida; order Poales; family Poaceae; genus Bromus; species Bromus sterilis. The sequence continues at coordinate 18,789,536 of OX465596.1, forward strand.
TAGATAAAAAAGAAGAATGCAAAGTGGACCAGTAACGATGTCATAAATATTTCCAGTTAGTAGGACATGAGCAGTGTTCTTTTCTGTGCACATTTTGCTGTTAAAGAGTGATGCCATTTGGATGTATAGTGTGCACAAATGCAAGAGAAAGGGCAACAAAGAGTGGATTGCCTCCCATGAAATATCTGACTTTGGTGGTAAACGTCAATATATGTAACAAGGAAAATTTCCATGTCAAGTTTGTGGATGATATTAGTTATAGTATGTGCCGGAGCCCAACTCATAGTTACTTGCACAAATAAGCTGTTACTAAGGAGCTTTTGCAGCACAGCGCAGCCAAAGACAGCAATTCTAAACTCACCCTAACAGCATTCAAGTTCTCAATTTGGGGCTCCAGTGCAATATAAGAGGTTGCTAGTTAGCTATTCCTAGGTACCAATGAATGATTAGATGAATCTAGAGGCTCAATTGATTACTATCTGCCCAACCCTCAGCTGCTGTCATTCTCAGGTACTGCACTGAACAGAACAGAACAGGTTCGTATTTCCATCTACGGAAGAATGTGCCCTATGATCAGAACTAGCATATACGGAGTAAACAACATTTACATTTTTTCTTCATTTTTTCCCTCCTCACATCACGTATTCCTATATACAAAAGAAGATGCGATGTCAGGTGAAGGAGAGGGATAAGGATATATACGTTGAGGCGATGGAGATCGGACTTGAAGTGCTCGCGCTGCTCCTGCAGCGAGTCGAAATCTCCGGCGCAGGTGTTACACGTCCACCGGAACCCCGCGGGCTCCGGCGGTTGCTGCTGCTGCGTCGGCGCCGGCGCCGTCCAGGAGGGCTCGGACGGCTCCGCTGGGGAAGGGGCCAGGGCGGGGTGGGACCGGAAGAGTACATACGAGTCGAAGAAGTCCGCGGGGAGGTCGAAGAGCGAGCGAGGAGGTCTATTCTCCGGCGTCGCCGCCGCCGCCATCTGGGAGGAGGAGGAGGCGGCCATGGCTGCGGTATGGATCCGACGTTTCGTGCCGTGTCGTGCGCTATGTGTGGACGCCGATCCGCTTCGTCACTCGTCCAAAGGTTGTTGCACAATAGGGGCACCGTTAGATCTGAAATCGACGCCCCTCACGAATTTAGCCTATCTCCTATCCCATGTTTGATTCGAATACCAGCAGTTTACCTATTGTTTTGGGACCCGGACATTAATCAAACCCTAAAGATACACGACATGATAATCCCATCATAGACTCCTCTCTGAGTTGTTTGAATATCATTTACCATCTTTTTGCAAGCAATATAAATATCTTACAAGCCTAGATCTTCAGCGCGCGAGAGCTTCCCGACATACCACCGCTCAAGTGTACTTGGATTCGCTAAACCCCATATGACAAAAGCTGAAGACCCAAATAGTTCCTTGTCTCATCTCTGCAAACGGTTGCCACCATGCCCATATCGCCATATCGAGAAACTAATGTGCCAACATTAATTTTGGCCTCCCCAGATGGTGATGAAATCCAGTTTTCTCTGATGGAATTGTTAGCAACATGAGTCGCTTGTCTCCGTGGAACTTTCAACACTCCCAGATTCGCAATGAAGTGTGTAACAAAAGATTGGGTTAAAATGAGCTCTGGATAATACCTTCATGTATATATGAGATTTCTCTTAGCTTTTCAGATCAAGCACAACGTCACAATGAGCAAAACAAATAAATCATGCAATAATGCATTCATAAGTGAGAAGATCAATTCTCTTGCGATGGTTTATTTGCTTACTATCAACTGATACACCAGATCATGCTCAGTTAGAACCAAAACTCAACGGGTTGCTGGACATTCTAACAAACTGCGCCGCCATGAATCATCCCTTCCACACACACAATAGGTTGGGGATGAAGACATGTTCATGTGCATACAAGCGTCTTCGGTCAGCAACTATTGGTGAGATAAACGTCGTAGAAATACTTTGACCTTCTTTGGTGCAGTAGTCTTTCACATTTGAGCCCATTATTTCTCAGTTGCGTCATTATTTGATGCTCCGGGGCGCTCTTCAAGTCAGTCCTCTCTTTGGCATTTAGTGACCACTATCATTTTGTATGAATACCTTGTTGGAGATATGCCCTGGAGGAAATCATGTGATGATGTATTATCTTACGTATTCATGAGCTATTTGTATTGTCTTTTAACATAATCACTGATATGTATCAATAAATATGTTACTTATATATGAGACTATATATTGTATGATGATTGTGCTAATCGTCCTTAGTTCATAAGGTTATGCAGACATATAATCATTGACCAGTATATGATTCGATTGATGACTATGTTTCACAAGCAATGGGCATAGCGATGCTAACCCGATAGTATGGACTCAATGATGGGATCACTGAGTTGGACATACCCACTTTGAGACACACCAAGATATTGGTATATGATAGTATCAACATGATGTATATGTCATTTCCTAGATATGAGATCCTCGCATATTTTCGGGATGAGGACTAACTCACTTAGGGTCTATCAAAGCTATTGTGTAACTAGATAGTTATAAGATAGCTTTCGGGGTGAGTCGCGATACATGTCGCGAGATATGGTTGACCAAGATGGTTTTTTTTTCTACTATGTTCCCCAATAGAGGTGGTGTGAAGGAAGTCCACGAGCCCCCACACGGCATCTTCACGAAGTCAAGTGCTAGGGTTTGTTGGGATACACTAGGTGCACGTCGTACGAATTAAAAAAAACTACGCGCAGATGAACCATGAATATGCTACAGGCCTAATGATTACTGGATCAATTACCACTAGACACACATTGTTGCAACGAAAGAAGAGTTGATGCAGAACGTTATTGTGTTCATCTCCTCATGATTGCTAAAATCTAGATACCTTTTGTGGCACCCCGGCTCAGAGGACCGGAACTGATTGATGTAGAACTGATTGATGCACCAGCCCAGAGATCAAGTCTTCTGGAACACGGCACTGATTGATGTAGAACTGAACAACTTTCTATTACCGAAGATAGGGGTACACGAGGTATATTACAACGCTAGCGGAGACACAACTTGCTCCTCAGGATAGCCTCAGCTCTACACCAAGCAACAGCATAACTCTAGCAACGGAATAACGACGGCAGCGGAACAACAACGGCGACGATGAACTCCAATCCACAGGGACATGGGCTGGGACACCTCCTAGCTCGCAAACACCGGGAACGTCGTCCTACGCATCCAAGGCACGGCCTGCAAATCTGGCATAACACGCCAGGTCAGTACATTGAATGTACTTGCAAGCTCACAACAACCATGCAACAAGGCAAAACAATAACATGGCAACAGGTTAAAGTATATTAGTGAATTAAACAGGTGAGCAACAATATCATGCAAACAAATATTTATCAAGCATATTATCAGCATTAAGACTAATGCACACACAATGGACCCCACATGATCGTCGCATGATCACGTGGCTTACCTCGGAGTCCTTACAGACTCAAGCACCGGGTCACTTCGTGACCAATCACTTCCACGGGTCGTCGCATGACCAAACGGGTCATCGCACGACCATTCAACGGGTTAGGTGTCCCTCGTTGACACCCAACCAATCCACTTATCGCATAACCATCCACTTGTTGGAAATATGCCCTAGAGGCAATAATAAAATGTTATTATATGTATTTCCACGTTCGTAATTAATGTTTATATTAATGTGCTATAATTGCAATGACCCTGACTATGAGATTCAGAAGAAAACTCACTTGCATGTGTGGAAATGTAAACACCAAGAGTTCCTGGTTTAGCCTCTAAGACCAGCTCATGTGCTAACTGATGATTACGTTTTCTTAATCATGGACATTGTTCTTGTAACAAGGATGTCAGTAGCAATGGGAACATATTGTTAGCAGAACAATGATGTTGAACCGACCCCAGTATTGAATGGTATACTTAGAGATCACATCGTAACAACGTTATAAGTCATATCATGAAATGTTATCATATACGTAATTCCTTAGACCATGAGAGTATCAAGTTGCTTCACACAGGAAGATGTGCTTTGGTTCTTAGATGAATCTTCCCGTTACTGGGAAGTAGTAAAATGAGTTCTGGGTACATTGGATAGTGTGTCTAGTAACTGTGATAGTTCAAGATTGGGATTTGCTCCTTCACGATGAAGAAGATATTCACTTCGGGCCCACTCGGTATGACGGTATCCATTATAGTCTGGCCAGACGCATTGTGATTCAGTCACGGGGATACCGGAATACGATAACGAGAAAAGGGACAAACGAGCAAAGAGGATAACGAGTGGCTTGTGTTTAAAAAGTTGTTACACATGGGTGCCAAACTTCTCTCCTCTAACTTTGTCATATATCGCGAAGCAAAGGGAATGGTACATGACTAAACATAATGGTTCACTCGAAGTTTCTTCGTGTATGTGCGGGAGTCAACATGGGTGTCCATGGCTCCGCTGTTGATTATTGGCTATTGACAAAAGGCTGTTGACCTATGTCCGGAAGATGTTCTGAGTCATGTCCGCATTATACCGAACCTATTGGGTCACACACTTAACGAGTAGTAGTCTGTTAGAATACTGGAATGGTAGAAGGTTTAGTGGAAGAAAAACGGAATAGTTCATACGGGCACCGGAAGTAGTTCCGGATATTTATGAAATTGTTCATAAGGGCACAAGAAGAAGTTCTGGGTATTTAAAGATATGTCCGGATCACTCTGGAATAGTACCAGGTGGTTTTGGAACATATGAGAATGGTACTGGGAAGTTCTGGATCAACCGGAATAGTTTCCGGTTAATCGGTGGACGTCTCGAAAACGACCGACGAACCGACGCAGGGCATCGGGCAGGCTAGAACGTAACCCGGATCGTCCCGGAACCTATCTAGATAGTTCCGCAACGTCCGAAAACAGCCCCGGAAGGTCTCGGAAGTGTTCCAGAAGGATCCGGAATGTCTCAAAACCATCCCGAAAGGTCCCGGAATGGCCGAGAATGGTCTCGGCGGGTCCTAGAAGGTCATGGAAGGTTCTGGAAGCTTCCGGAAGATTCCACAAGGTTCCGGACAGTACCATATGCGCCCCACCACCCTTAGACTTGGGGGGCAAGGCTCCCCATAGGGGCTGGCCAAAATTTGGTCCTAGTCCTATTAGGACTAGGCTTTCCAAAGTGGGAAGGACTCCTCACAAGGAAGGAGTCCTAGGGGAAAGTTTTCCCACCAAGGGAGGAGTCCTGGAAGGACTCCACCCCCCTTATGTCGGCCAAGGGCCCTCCTGGCCACCTATATAATGAGGGGAGGGGGTGGGGGCGCAACGCACTTGATCCCCAAGGCCTATGCGCCACCCTCCCTCCCTCTAAACCCCGTTGCTCCACAATTAGACCCCGGTTTAGACGTTGTTCTAGATCGGAATCCGTTAGGGTTTTCTCCCTCTAGCTTTCTCGGTGGCGTTCTTATCTGGACGGCGGAGCGCTGCTGGATTGCTGCTACGGGATGTGTGGATACCGGTAGAGGGATCATAACTTTGATCCTTCTTCGAGGAACTTCTTCTTCTTCTTCTTCCTCGGAGATCTGTTCGAGGGAATTGCTCGAGGGATTCGTTCGTGGAATAGATCGTGGGACGGATCGTGAGACGCATCACGAGATCTACTTCCACCCGCTTCATCAACTCTTCTTCCGCTGCAACCGTTGGTGAGCAATGGCCTAAACCTTGTATGCCATCTTTCTTGGATGATCTTGGGATCTTGATTCGTAGGCACGATTTTTTTGTTTTCTACTACGTTTCCCAACAGCAGTATCATGAGCGATCCTTGATTAGATGCATGTTTAGGTCTAGATCATATGTGTGATATGAGGCATTGATTTTCTTGTTGCTTCCCTGTCATGTGATTTTTTCTATGCTTGATGGCAAGTTGAGGTTTTGATACAAGGATTGAGTTTTCCATCGATCCCTCTATGCTGCTTTCATTATGATGGTTGCCTTGATCATGGTCTACATCAAACTCCTTGGATCTCATCTTAATCTCGCAATAGAAGATTTAACATGGAGGGGCTTGTGGATTTTATGAACTCAAATCCACACGGGGGTCACGCGTTGAACGAAGTTTGGCTTGTGGCATTAGTTGCTACACGCACCCCGAACGTTAAACTAGCAACATTGAAGTATCGTGTTTGGTTTGATTAGGGAACAACGTTTGCATGTAACCTGCTAATCAACCACGATAAAATTTGCAACAACCCGTGTAGATGGCGATCTAACTTGTTTTTGCAGAGTATGCATGTGATGTGGTATAGCCTTCAATATTTGCAATGTGTTTGTATGAGATGCTATATGTTATGTAAAATTTATTCGCGACCTGCGTGTCGTGGTACGGCATGATGACTGGAGTCATATGATTGTCACTTAATTATGGCCTGCGTGCCAGAACTTTTTATTAGCTCGAGGCAAAGCAATAGATAGATGCAAGGTGATGATCTACGATGCGGAGGTGGACCCCGACGCACATGCCGGAAGCCGTGGTGTTGGTCCCGGTGCCAAGGAGAAAGTTGGTGGAGACGGTGACTTCTACCACGACGACCGGCCCCTGGCTGCCCCCCTTCGCCTATATATTCTCCGTGACGAGAAACCCTCACAAGAAGAACCCTTTTTCGCGATCTCGCCTCTGTTCCTCCGCCGCCGCGCTTCCGAGATCGGGAGCACCAGCAGACCTCTTCCCGGCACCCTGCCGGAGGGAGGGCCGACCTCCGGGAGTCTCCTCTCCACCATGGATGCTTCCCGGATGTGCCGTGAGTAGTTTCCTTTGGACCATGGGTCCGTGATCAGTAGCTATGTGATGTTCTCCTCCCCTCTTTGTTCTTCATGGTTTAGACCTCGTGAGCTGCCCTACATGACCGAGGCACTTTTGTAATCTTTCTGCTGCTGCTATGCTGAGTTTGATGGGATCTGATGGATTATGAGATTATGTTCAGATTGTGATAGAGTAATATATTTGGTTCTTATCTTTTATATTTTTGTTCTTAAGTAATTCTTGCATGTTCTCCGTTGTTGTTTATTGCTTTGGCCAAGTAGTAGGTAGTAACCCCAAGAGGGAACCTTATGATCGATTGTGGGTTCATGCCCCCTGATGACACGCTTGAGTGAAAGAAACATGAGTCTAGGGGATGTGCTGTTGCCACAAGGGGGAAAACAACGGTGCATGTAACCGCGGTTACAAGGATTGTTTACTTTACGCAAAGTGCTTTTTAATGCAGTTGTCTGTTGCTTTGGGTTTAAACTTTGGGTGGGGCTCGCAACTTAATACCAGCGAGATGTTCTGGATAGATATCTCAAGGTGGATGATTAGTAGTAGATGCAGTTGGATTTCGGTCTACTTATTTTGGCGTTCTGCCCATGCTTTTGAGCCTCTTCCTTTCTTTTGTAGCATAGTTAGCATTGCGGTGCGTTCATAATCCTGTCAATTGCCCTTCTGTAATTTGCTCACCTCGCATAGCAGTTTTATCGTCTTTTGGGAGATAGACATCACTAGTGAACATCACGTATCCTGGTCCATATCCTCATTACTGTTTCCACACTCATTTACTTTTCTGCTTTTACTTTCAGTTGCTATCATTATCCCTTGTGTTTGATCCTTTGTGAACAACAAGACCGGAGAGATTGACAACCTCTCTGAACTTCGTTGGGAACAAAGTTATTTGTGTCTGTGTGTAGGTCCGCGTCAGTTGCGCCGCTGACACCTACTTATCATCTCCGGAGTCCTACTGGAGACAAACCTTGGTATCTTTACTGTGGGAAATTTTCTGTTGTGCTACATCACACCTTCCTCTTGGGGTTTACCAACGAAGGGCGAGAAATCATCATCACCTTGCACGCAAGCAAGATGTTGTTCTAGATCGGAATCCGTTAGGGTTTTCTCCCTCTAGTTTTCTCGGTGGCGTTCATCTCTGGACGGCGGAGCGCTGCTGGATTGCTTCTACGGAACGTGTGGATACTAATAGAGGGATAATATCTTTGGTCCTTCTCCGAGGAGCTTCTTCTTCCTCGGAGATCTTGCTCGAGGGACTTGTGCGTGGAACGGATCGAGGTTCTTCTTCTTCCTCGGTGATCTTGATCGAGGGACTGTTTGTGGGACGATCCGCGAGATCTACTTCAACGAGCTACACCAACTCTACTTCCGCTACATCGGTTGGTGAGCCATGACCTAAAACCTTGTATGCAATCTTCTTGGATGATCTTGGGTTCTTGATTCGTAGGCCGAATTTTTTTGTTTTCTACTACGTTTCCCAACAGTGGTATCAGAGCGATCCTTGATTAGATGCATGTTTAGGTCTAGATCATATGTGTGATATGAGGCATTGATTTTCTTGTTGCTTCCCTGTCATGTGATTTTTTCTATGCTTGATGGCAAGTTGAGGTTTTTCTACAAGGATTGAGTTTTCCATCGATCCCTTTATGCTGCTTTCAGTATGCTGGTTGCCTTGATCATGGTCTACATCAAACTCCTTAGATCTCATCTTAATATCGCAATAGAAGATTTAACATGGAGGGGCTTGTGGATTTTATGAACTCAAATCCACACGGGGGTCACGCGTTGAACGAAGTTTGGCTTGTGGCATTAGTTGTTGCACGCACCCCGAACGTTAAACTAGCAACAATGAAGTATCGTGTTTGGTTTGTATAGGGAACAACGTTTGCATGTAACCTGCTAATCAACCACGATAAAAGTTGCAACAACCCGTGTAGATGGCGATCTAACTCGTTTTTGCAGAATGTGCATGTGATGTGGTATAGCCTTCAAGATTTGCAATGTGTTTGTATGAGATGTTATTTGTTATGTAATATTTATTCGCGACCTGCGTGTCGTGGTACGGCATGATGACTGGAGTCATATGATTGTCACTTAATTATGGCATGCGTGCCAGAACTGTTTATTAGCTCGAGGCAAAGCAATAGATAGATGCAAGGTAATGATCTACGATGCGAAGGTGGACCCCGACGCACATGCCGGAAGCCGTGGTGATGTTCCCGGCGCCAAGGACAAAGTTGGTGGACACGGTGACTTCAACCACGACGACGTGAAGACAATGAAGACTTCACGAAGCAAAGGGCTATACTATATCACATAATTTTATGAAGTGCCTGTGATGTTTATCCCTTTGATGCACCCTTGTTTGATGCGCGGTAGTCGTATTTTATTAGGGTGATCTCTCGCAAAACAATATCAAGTTGATAGTGTTCTTCCAACTGTAGCATCGTCTATACTATGTTTCACATCGGAGCAGGTCATGTCACATGGGTGCACACGGTGTGACGCATAAAAGGCGGGTGTGTGAAGAACACACTGCAATTACACTTGGTTAGCTTGACGGTTTGGATAAAAGTTTGCTACCGGAACACGCCCATCGAAAGATGAACAAGAATCACATGCGTTGTGATTGGCAAGTTGGCCTACCGGTCCAGTCTAATTCATCAGTGATGTCACATCAATGGCGGACGATTGGGTCGGATCTTGTATCACTCCAACATCAATTACGAGAGATATTGATCTGAGTGGGAGCGCACTTAATAATTAAATTGATTAATCACAAGTGCAACTTAATTATGAACAAAGTCTTAGTATTTGCATTATCGTTGTAGAATAATGGCTCGCGTTACCACCTTCCCAATTGATTTTGCTTAACTGTATTATCTGGTAAAAACTTTACGATTGGTACCGTATTGTGAGGACTATCCTCAATAGTGTCGAGAAGGAGCTTGTCCTATCGCAAATTTTTGATGCTCTCCCGTTGATGCTATGGATGATGTGACTTACGTCCATAATCCAAAATGCTAGAATTCCACCACAGCTAACTGCATTGTCTTCACCACCATGAAACCCGAACTTCGAAACGTTTGGGATAGTTATGTTATATTCATTGAACTGGAAAATTGTTTTCAGTAGTAAGACAATTAATGTTGGATATAAGATATCTAGTACAATGTATGATTGTAAGCATTAGTGAAAATGTTCACTGTTCTCTAAACAAAACTGATAAGTGTGGGATCCAGAAGAACACCGATCATATGATGATGAGAATTAAGGGAAAGGAAGTCCAAAGGATGTTGCCGGAAAGTCCATGGCATGCGCCACCCTTGATCATATGTGATCTTCTGTGAGTAGGAGTGACATTGGAAATAGAACTATGATACGTATAAAGGCAAAGCGAAAGAAGACTGGAATATCCAGCTCAGAAATGAAAGTCATACGAATTTATAGATGAATTCATTGCTGGTCAAAAGATGTAATTCTTGGTAATCATGATTAAGCGGTTAATCTTAATTCTTGTATATTGTGATTAAACTGTTGATCACTAGAATATCACTTCAATTGCATATCGTTGCAAGTCGATGCAAGAAATACTATGGCCTTTATGACTAGCTAAATGATGAGTTTTGACACACACGAGAACACGGTAAAAGGTTTACTATACTGTGTGTTGACTCTATGATTATCTTCATAATTCATTTTAGAGTTGAGTAAATTGTTAGTACACTTTAGCCTTGTTGCAAAACATCATTTTTTGAATCATGTTTATTGCAAGAGAGTTGTTCAAAGCTATGAATAACATAAAGGCCATACTTCTGTTGTGAATAGGTTGTATGTTATGAATCTTGATAATAATGCTAAACATCCATAACACTGACGCTAAACGTCGCAAGACTAACAAAAATACCACAAGTGTGTGGCACTGCAGTTTGTCACAAGTGACATAACATGCATGAAGAATTTCCATAAGTGATGGACTTTTGAGTCATATGATTATGAATCACTTGACGCTTGCATACATTGTCTAAAAGTAATGTGACTAAAAACACCGTTGATAGGCCATGCATTAACGGGCAACTAAATTATTGAAAATCATACATGATGATGTGTGTCGTCCAATAAGTGTAGTTGTGTACAGTGGATTTTCTATCTTCACTCATGAACTGAAGTAAATATATGGATATCTGTTCAGTGGAGACATACGTCTGAAATCTTTGAAACGTTCAAGGAAAATTAAAGTGAAATAGAAATGTATTTAACAAGAAATAATGCTTCTGCAAATTAGATTGTAGAAAGTAATATTTGAGTTACAAGTTTACCGAACGTCTGATGAGTTGTGAAAAGGTGTCATAACTTGTGCCTCGCGGAACTCAACTAAGAGTATAGTGTTCGAGAGACATAATCAAGCCATGTATGACACGGTAAGATCAAATACGACGTTTATCAATTTTCCATTATACTTATTAAAGTTATGCGTTAGAGACTACAACTTTTACACTGAAAAGAGCACCATCAAATCTGTTGAAATGACACCATATTAGATATGATATGGAAATGATAAAACCATATTGTCTTTTCTTAAAATTTGGGTGTATGAGACATATGTTTGACATACTCAAAACACCAAATCAGATAAGTGCTACTTTGTGAAGGTTATTCCAAAAGGTTTGGTATTCCTCTATCACTATACAAAAGCAAAACTGTTTGCTGTTAAGAACAATGTGTTTTGAAGAAAATGGTTTCTTTCAAAAGAGTGAGTGGGAGGACAGTGGAACTTGTTAAAGATTGTTGAATCTTCAAATAAGTGTGCAGCTGAAGCACACAGGTTAGACAAAACTCGTACAAACATTCATGATATGTAAAACGAGATATTGTTGTTCGACAATGATAAACCTGTGATATACAAAGAAGCGTTGATGGGCCCTGACTTCGGGATTTTGCTAAATGCCAAATAAATCCGAGATAGTATTCATGGAAGTAAGTCAAGTTTTGAACTTGGTAGACCCTCCGAAAGACTAAAAGTCTGAAGAATATATATATGGATCTATAATTGATTCAGATGAAATTGTTTTATCCATAAAACTCAACTCGTTGGAAAATTGTTTTCTAGCAAGTTCAAAGGTTGACTACAGCGAAATAGTTTCGACCGTAGAGATGCTTTAGGATATGGTAGAATGAACGTCAAAACAAAGTTCCTACACGGAAATATAACAAAGGACGTATATGTGATACGACCGAAATGTTTTGTCGATTCAAAGGATGCTAAAATAGATGCAAGCCTTGGATATCCAGTGATGGACTGAAGCTAGCACAATGGAGTTGGAATTTTCGTTCTGATGAAATTGCCAAAAGAGTTTGTTTTCATCGGGAATAAACGAAGATGCTTTAATGTTCAAGAAAGTAAGTGGGAGCTGAATGATATTTCTAAAACCTTATGTATATGACATATTGTTGATTGAAAATGATATAAATTTCTTGACACGAATAAGGACTTCATTGGAAATAGTTTTCAGGTGAAGAACTTGGGCTAATATAGCATTAGTATTGAGCACAGTGATCTATGAAGATAGTAAGTGCCTGATGATGGCGCGAGATTTCACGGGTGTAGTCTTCTCGCCCTTCGTTGGTGAGCCCCAAGTGGAAGGCGTGATGCAGCACAACAGCAAATTCCCTCAGTAAAGATACCAAGGTTTGTCTCCAGTAGGACTCCAGAGATGATAAGTAGGTGTCAGCGGCGCTACTGACGCGGACCTGCACACAGACACAAATAACTTTGTTCCCAACGAAGTTCAGAGAGGTTGTCAATCTCTCCGGTCTTGTTGTTCACAAAGGATCAAACACGAAGGATAACGATAGCAACTGAAACTAAAAGCAGAAAAGTAAATGAGCGTGGAAACAATAATGAGGATATGGACCGGGATACGTTATGTTCACTATTGATGTCTCTCTCCCAAAAGACGATAAAACTGCTATGCAAGGTAAACAAATTACAGAAGGGCAATTGACAGGATTATGAACGCACCGCAATGCTAACTATGCTACAAAAGAAAGGAAGAGGCTCAAAAGCACGGGCAGTACGCCAAAATAAGTAGACCGAAATCCAACTGCATCTACTACTAATCATCCACCTTGAGATATCTATCCAGAACATCTCGCTGGTATTAAGTTGCGAGCCCCACCCAAAGTGTGAACCCAAAGCAACAGACAACTGCATTAAAAAGCACTTTGCGTAAAGTAAACAATCCTTGCAACCGCGGTTACATGCACCGTTGTTTTCCCCCTTGTGGCAACAACACATCCCCTAGACTCATGTTTCTGTCACTCAAACGTGTCATCGGGGGGCATGAACCCACAATCGAGCATAACGTTCCCTCTTGGGGTTGCTACCTACTACTTGGCCAAAGCAATAAACAGCAACGGAGAACATGCAAGAATTACTTAGGAACAAAAATATAAGAGATAAAAACCAAATATATTACTCAATCACAATATGAACATAATCTCATAATCCATCAGATCCCATCAAACTCAGCATAGCAATAGCAGAAAGATTACAAAAGTGCCTCGATCATGTAGGGCAGCTCACGAGGTCTAAACCATGAAGAACAAAGAGGGGAGGAGAACATCACATAGCTACTGAGCACGGACCCATGGTCCAAGGAAAACTACTCACGAGACATCCGGGGAGCATCCATGGTGGAGAGGAGACTCCCGGAGGTCAATCCTCCCTCCGGCAGGGTGCTCCCGATCTCGGAAGCGCGGCGGCGGCGGAACAGAGGCGAGATCGCGAAAAGGGTTCTCTCTTCCGAAGTTTCCCGTGACGGAGAATATATAGGCGAAGGGGGGGGCAGCCAGAGGTGGACCAGGGGCCCCAGGCGCCCCCCTGGCGCGGCCAGGGGTGGGGCCGCGCCGGGTGGCCGCCTGGGCCCCCTGGCTCCCCTCTGGCCCCACTCAGGCTCTTCGCGAAGCTTCCTGTACGCTGATTTTTCCTATATTTTTCCCGGAATTTTTCTGGCACTTTTTATATGGGGGAAAACTGAAATAGAAAAACAGCAGAAAACAGGAACTGGCACTGTGGTGCACTGAGTTAATAGGTTAGTCCAAATATGATCAAAAGTGTATGAAAGTGTATCTAGATCATAGCAATATCACACAAAACATGCATGGAGCAAGCAGAAATTATAGATACGTTTTGGACGTATCAACATTCCCAAGCTTAATTCTTGCTCGTCCTCGAGTAGGTAAATGATAACGGCATAATTTCTGTGATGACATGCTGGCAACCATAAAAGAACTTTGAAAAGTAAAGCAATCAAGGTTAGAAACTCAATTCAAGTCATAACAAGCAAGCGTCTATATTAGCATTGAAACAAGTAACAAAAGAACAAAAGGTGCAAGAGCTCTCGCTGTCCGTGACTCGAATGTCTCCAAATGGTGTTTGCGTGCAAGAAGGGGGATACAGAATACGAGAAAAACATTTATTTGTTGAGAACTCAACCTACTAAAATTTCACACTTGGTCTTTTTCTGGAATCTTATCTTGACTCGTCCCCAGACCACTAGTCAGGTACAAGTCAATTTGATCCACTCCTTTTTCAATATTTTGAGCACTCATGCAATGGATGAGCGTAAGCACGAGAGTTGACACTTAGGATGGCAAAGAGAGAAGTGCGGAGGAGGAATACAAAAAGGAGGAGAAAGGCTCACATCAATGAGGACAATCATAGGCAAGAGATGCCAAATGATAGATATGCTGTGAGGAGTAGGGATTGCCATGCAACGGATGCACATACGAGCTAGGAAGCTCTCCAATGGAACTAGTGGGGGTGCATATAACTTGCTCGCTCATGAAGACCTAGAGCTCGTTTGAGGAGGCTCATCCTTGGAATATGCAAGCCAAGTTCTATAGTGTGAAGGTCCCCACATAGCTATATGCATAATGATCATCTCTATGGAGTACAAGGATATAAAGGGAGTACTAGTGTGGATCTCTCAAAAGGATAGTAGTGTTGCCCCTTTCTCTCTTTTTATTTCTTTTTCTCTTTTTTCTATTTTTTTTTCTATTTTTTGTGGCCTCAATGGCTCTTTCTATTTAACTCTCATTTGTCCTCTTTGGGATCTTTTATTGTGTCCACTTGGGATCTTTTCCTCACTTAAGGGCAACACTCTATTTTACAAGAAGGTAAAGGAGATCTTTCACACTTTCCAAGGTACTCAAAATCATAAAGAAGATGTAACTATCATGATGTATGCAATGTATGTCGCTGCCAGTGTAGCAGGAACGTGTATGACATGAAGATCAAGTCATGAAGAGGTGGAAGTTGCATGGCAATATATCTCGGAAAGGCTATGGAAATGCCTTGATAGGTAGGTATGGTGGCTGTTTTGAGGAAAGATATAAGGAGGTTTATGATGACAGAGCATATCATGCCAAGGATTTGGATGTACCGGCGAAGGTGGACACCAACTCTCGGAGTGAGAAGAAGGCAATCCACAGCACGGGAGAGGCTAGCAAAATATGGAAAGGTGGAAGTGTCAACTTTCAATACTTACATTAGTCCGAAGAACTCATGCACTTATTATCGGTAAATCTCAATCTAATAAGGAGGTTCACAAAGAGACAAGTACCCCGAGGAGGAGTGTATGGGTTTTTTGTTATCCTTGCGCATCCTCGACTCATGGTACGTGAGTGTACTCTAATATTCGATCCCTCCAAAGATTAGTGATCCATCTAGTAGCTAGAGTTCTCAACTGGTTTTGTAGGTTTTGAAAATACACACGGATTGCCCAAAATACGACACCTATCACTAATAGGCTAGAGCTCTTGACACCAAAAGTTCAAACATTACTCACAACAATACCTCAAAACTATTGCAAGTTACTACTAGAATTAAATAGCAACCTCAATTACCTACTTTCAAGACAAGACACAACTCAGTGCAACAACCAACTCTCTTTAACAAGATAAACATGAAAACTAAAAAGAGTTCCAGCAACATACTAAACAAAAGCCAAGGCTCTTGCTAAAGACAAACTAAGACTAAAACTAAACATGGAAGTAGCTATAAAAATATAAAGAACACACAACAGCAAAAAGATAGGTAGGAAATATCCTATGATGTGTTCTAGATTTTGAAAGTGGAGCGTGTTTCTCTCCCACACAAAGTAAGACAGGATCTAACTTGTTATGAACAGCAAGCAAAGCTAAAGAAAACTAAAAATAAAACCTAAGAGCGAGACGCTCCAAGCATAGCACATAACGCATGAAGTGATAAAAATATAGCGAGACGAAGGACGAACTGATGATTGTTGATGGAGAAGGGGATGCACGGGGGCATCTGATACGTCCAAAATGCATCACTATTTTATATAGTAATTCTTTCTTATTCATTGATATATTTCATGATATGATGCTATTCTTATGTTGTTTTGGCTTATTTTACACAGTTTGCAACTTTCCGGTGCCGAAGCAGCAGACGCAGGATTCAGCAGTAAAAGTGGACGCTGAGTTACTCAAGAAGAACACCTCAAAATTACATGAAAATCGACGGAGGCTGTTTTCCAGAAGGATCACGAAGACACGCAAAAGAGCGACCAGAGGGGGGCCACAGGGTGCCCAGGCGGCCACCTGGCGCGGCCCCACCCCTGGCCGCGCCGGGAGGGCGCCTGGACCCCCGGGGCCACTCCCGGCTCCCCCCTCTGGCCTATATACTCCTCGTGATCCAAAAACCCTAAAAAGGAGAGAGTTTCCGGAGTTTCGCCGCCGCTCCGTGGCGGAAACCTACAGAGAAGAAAAGCCATCTCTGGCGGGCAGATTCCGTCGGGGAGATCACCTCCCGGAAGGGGAGATCGTCGTCATCGTCATCACCATCGTCACGGGCATCATCGAGATCATCATCAACATCATCCCCATCATCAGCACCATCTCCACCTCCATCCAATCTCGTCTCACAATTGCAACTCGTGTTGTAATCCGTACTATCTATCCTCTCTACTCTATCGGTGTTGATTACTACTTTGTGGTGAATGCTATTGAGTTTTGTTGGAGAAATATTATTGTGTTCAGATTGTTTATCATCTATTTATCCCCACTGATCATGATCTCTTTTATGTCTTTTGAGTAGTTACTTTAGTTCTTGAGGACATGGGAGAAGTCTAGTTGTTAGTAGTCATATGATGTTGAAGTAATATGTGTTGGTTGATATTTAAGTTGTGTTGTTATTTTCCTAGTGGTGTTGTGTGAGTCGAACACTCAACACTTCGCCTTATCTAGGACCTAGGGGAATACATTGTGTACAAAGAATGCTTACGGTGGGTTGCCGGAGTGACAGAAACCTAAACCCCAGTTTGCACGCTTTTGCACAAGGGAACAATAGATCACCGATCGTATTGCTATGGTTAGGCTTTTGCCTTAATTACTATCTTGTATTTGCGGATGCTTGCAAGGTGTTTAATCATAAGAGTGCACTTATCTTAGTCTAGAGGGTGTACTAGCATAGATCCACCCACTCAACACTTATCAACACAGCACATAGTACCGATACGGAATATGGCGAAAGCACATGACTACCTCTCTCGTGTGTCCTCAAGAACACTTTAGCTTTTATAAGTTCAGTTGCTAGGCCTCTCCTTTGCTCAAAAAGGATTGGGCCACTTGTTACTCTCCAGTACCTTTTACTTTGCTCGTTTTTACTTTCCTGTTGCTTATACCAAGAAAATCCCTAAAAAGTTATCTTTCAGTGTTTGCAGTTATCTCCTTACCAAAGTCACTTGCTATTACCTTCTGCTCCTCGTTGGGTTTGACACTCTTACTCATCGAAAACGCTGCAATCGATCCCTGACGTTGTGGGTCATCAAATAACGTTTTCTGGCGCCGTTGCCGGGGAGCGTAGCGCTATTAGTAAGGGAAGCTGGTAAGATGTTTTTATATTTCTGTTTTACTTTTGCTGTTGTTGTTTTTGTTCTTATGGACACCCCTACCATTGGATCGTTGTTCTTGGGGAGTCGCCCCACCACTAAGGTAGTCACTCCTGCCCTTACTGAAATTGTGCCTTATAAGATACCATCTGGTATTATCGGTTATGTCTTAGCTAATCGCTATGCAGGAGACAGACATCCAGGTGAACACTTGCTATATTTATCACAACTATGTTCATTATTCAAGCTTGCAGGTGTGTCACTGGAGTTCTTTATGAAGAAATTATTCTCCATATCGCTTACAGACAAAGCTTCAGATTGGTATAAGCTCCTCGATAACTCACATTCTCTTAATTGGGAAGAGCTTATGTCTCTCTTTTATACAAAGTTTTACCCTCTTCATGAAGTTCATCGAGACAGGAATTACATCTATAACTTTAGGTCTCGCGACGGAGAGAGCATCGCTCAAGCTTGGGGGAGACTTAAATCCCTAATGTTCAAATGTCCTATCCATAAGCTCCCCAAAGATATTATACTTACAAATTTTTATGCCATGCTTTCTCGTCAGGACATGGAAATGTTGGATGCCTCCTCTAGCGGGGTATTTCAGACAAAGAGCGTTGAAGAAAGATGGGATCTCATCGAAAGGATCCAGAAGAATACTGAAGATTGGGAAATCGATAAAGGTATTGAACCTGCTATAAATTATGAGCATGATTATATTGAGAGTTATGTGAAAACTGATTATTTTAATACCTTTTGCTCTAAGATTGGTCTGGATTCCCATCTAATGATTGATTTTTGTAAGAACTTTGCCTCTCATGTTGATTCTTCTAAGATGAAGAAGGATCAGTACCATAAGCCTTTCAAAGAAGTGCCTATTGATATTCACGTTGCTGATCCTATCTTGCCTGCAGTTATATATGAACAGCCCCCTTTTCCTTCAAAAAGAAGGGAGCACTCTTTTGTGACAGGCATCATAAATAAAAGTGAGAGAAGAACAGGCGAACCTGAGGACCAGATCAGAGTCGATCCTCAAGTTTCTATGGTTAAAGATTTAGTTACTAATGATGTTTCAGATTCTATTATAATTTTTTGTGCCGTTTCAACTAACATTGTCACAGCCAAGAATAAAAGCCCAATTTCAGGTACACCGGTTGTATCTGTTAAAATAGGAGATCACAATTATTACGGGCTATGCGATCTGGGATCAAGTGCTAGCGCGATTCCTTATTCGCTTTATCAAGAGATCATGAGTGAGATTTCACCCTGTGAACTCGAAGAGATTGATGTTACTATTCATCTTGCAAACAAAGCTACTATCTCTCCTATTGGGATTGTGAGAGATGTTGAAGTCCTATGCGGAAAGGTAAAGTATCCTACCGACTTTCTCGTACTTGGTTCAGTACTAGATAGTTTTTGTCCTATTATTTTTGGTAGACCTTTTCTCAGAACTTGTGGAGCTATTATAGATTGCAAGAAAGGTAAAGTTTCTATTGAATTCAATGGTGAGCCATATGAATTTAACTTTTCTAAGATCTCTAAGCAGCCTCGTGGTACTGAATTACCTAGTGATGATAAAATTATTGAAAGTATTGCTTCTATTGCTATTCCCCCTAATGATCCTTTGCAGCAATACATGGAGGACCACGAGAATGATACTCATATGCAGGAAAGAAATGAAATTGACGAAATCTTTTTGAGACAACCTGCTATCCTGAAGCACAACCTTCCGGTTGAACCTTTAGGAATTCTATCCAAACCAAAAGAAGACCCGGTGTTTGATCTCAAACCTCTTCCCGATACGCTCAAGTATGCTTATTTGGATGAAAAGAAAGTATATCCTGTTATTATCAATCTAACCTTTCAGGATATGAAGAAGAGCGATTATTGGAGGTACTTCGTAAACACCGTGGTGCAATTGGCTATACCCTTGATGACCTTAAGGGAATTAGTCCATCTATCTGACAACATACTATCAACCTCGAGCCCGATGCTAAACCTGTTGTTGACCATCAACGACGGTTGAACCCAAAAATGATGGATGTTGTGAGGACCGAGATCCTCAAGCTTCTAGCCGCAGGTATTATCTACCCTATAGCTGATAGTAAGTGGGTAAGTCCAGTTCATTGTGTTCTTAAAAGGAGGGACAATTGTAGTCCCTAATGATAAGAATGAACTAATACCTCAAAGAATTATTATTGGATATAGGATGTGTATTGATTACAGGAAGTTGAACAAGGCAACCAGGGAGGACCACTACCCGCTGCCCTTTATTGATCAGATGCTTGAGAGGCTGTCGAAAAACACCCACTTTTGCTATCTTGACGGGTATTCAGGCTTCTCTCAAATTCATGTTAACACTGCCGATCAAGAGAAGACCACTTTCACTTGTCCTTATGGTACTTATGATTATAGGCGTATGCCTTTTGGTTTATGCAATGCCCCTACTACTTTTCAGAGATGTATGTCTGCAATATTTCATGGTTTCTGTGAGGAGATTGTGGAAGTCTTCATGGACGATTTCTCCGTCTATGGAACTTCCTTTGACCACTGTCTCCACAATCTTAATAAAGTTTTGCAGAGATGCGAGGATACAAACTTAGTTCTAAACTGGGGAAAGTGCCACTTCATGGTTAACGAAGGGATTGTGCTTGGCCACAAGATTTCCGAGAGGGGAATTGAAGTGGACAAGGCGAAGATTGAAGCTATCGAAAGGATGCCTTATCCAAGGGACATTAAAGGTATTCATAGTTTTCTCGGTCATGCTGGTTTCTATAGAAGATTTATTAAAGACTTTTCTAAGACCTCGAGACCCCTCACTAATCTTCTCCAGAAGGATGTTCCTTTTGTATTTGATGAAGATTGTAAGGAGGCTTTCGAAGTTCTTAAGAAAGCTTTAATAACCGCTCCTATAGTACAACCGCCTGACTGGAGTTTGCCCTTTGAATTTATGTGTGATGCTAGTGATTTTGCTGTTGGAGCTGTTTTAGGACAAAGGGTTGATAAGAAATTGAATGTTATTTATTATGCTAGTAAAACCCTTGATAGTGCTCAAAAGAATTGTGCTACTACTGAGAAGGAATTCTTAGCAGTAGTGTTTGCTTGTGATAAGTTTAGGCAGTATATTGTTGATTCTAAAGTTATTATTCATACTGACCATGCTGCCATTAAGTATCTTATGACAAAGAAGGATGCCAAACCAAGACTCATCAGATGGGTACTCCTTCTTCAAGAATTTGATTTGCAGATTGTTGATAGAAAAGGAGCTGACAACCCTGTAGCGGACAATCTTTCAAGGATGGAAGATATACCGCATGATCCCATCCCAGTCAACGACAGTTTTCCAGACGAACAACTTGCCGTTGTTAAAGTACAATCTCTTTCCGATCCTTGGTTTGCAGATTATGCTAATTTTATCGTTGCAAAGTATTTGCCTCCAGGTTTAACATTTCAGCAAAGGAAGAAGTTCTTCCATGATTTGAGGCATTACTTTTGGGATGACCCGCATCTTTTCAAAGAAGGTCCGGACGGGATCGTGAGAAGATGCATACCGGAACACGAGCAGAAGGACATTCTGAAGCAATGTCACGATAGTCCCTATGGAGGACATCACGCCGGTGAGAGGACCGCACACAAGGTTCTCCAATCATGTTTTTATTGGCCTACTCTCTTTAAAGATAATAGAAATTATGTTTTAGCCTGTGATAAATGTCAGAGAGTTGGTAATATTAGTAGAAGGAATAAGATGCCTATGAATTACTCACTAGTGATTGAGCCTTTTGATTGCTGGGTTTTTGATTTTATGGGTCCTTTTCCTTCTTCGCACAAGTACACTCACATATTAGTTGCTGTTGATTATGTAACCAAGTGGGTTGAAGCAATCCCCACTAAGAGTGTTGATCACAAAACATCTTTGAAAATGCTCAAAGATGTAATTTTCCCTAGGTTTGGTGTACCTAGGTATCTCATGACTGATGGAGGATCACACTTCACGCATGGAGCTTTTAGAAAAGCTTTAGCCAAGTACGATGTCAATCATAGGATTGCTTCACTGTACCATCCTCAAACTAGTGGGCAAGTTGAGCTCACCAATAGAGAGATCAAGTTGATCTTGCAAAAGACAGTTAACAGAAATAGGAAGGACTGGTCAAATAAGTTAGGAGATGCTTTGTGGGCGTATATAACTGCTTACAAAACCCCCATGGGCATGTCTCCCTATAAAATGGTCTATGGCAAGGCTTGCCATTTGCCATTAGAGTTAGAGCCCAAAGCTTTCTGGGCTGTTAGAGAGCTTAATGTTGACCCAAAGTTAGCTGGTGAAAAGCGTCTCATGAACTTGACTTCTCTAGATGAGTGGAGAAGTGAAGCTTACGAGAGCGCTAAAATGTTCAAGGAAAAGGTAAAGAAGTGGCATGACAGGAGGATTCTAAAACGTGAATTTAATGTTGGTGATAAAGTTTTATTGTTTAGATTACGTTTCAGGTTTTCTCCAGGTACACTACTTTCCAGGTGGGAAGGGCCATTTCATATCGAAGAAGTCTACCGGTCTGGTGCAATCAAAATTAACAATTTTGAAGGCACCAAACCTCAAGTTGTGAATGGGCAAAGACTCAAGCATTACATGGCGGGAGATCCCGTCAATGTTGATGCAAATATAATACGCACAACAACTCATGAAGAACATGTTGCAGCCCTGTTTCAGACACCGACAGAAGCAGAATAAGAAAAGGTATGTATTACGGTAAGGAAACATCGCGAACCGCCATAAAAGTTCCATATTTTGAGTTTTTGCAAAATTAGGAAAATTCGAGGCCTAAGTGGAGCCAGAGAGGAGCTCCAGGGGGCCCAGGCGCCCCCCTGGCGCGCCCCACCTCCTGGCCGCGCCAGGAGGCCGCCTGGGCACCCAGGAGTCCGTCTCCGACCCCACTTTGGCTCTTTACCTTCCTTTTGTTGCAGAAATTTTTGCTATATATTTGCCCGGATCATTCCGGCAACGTATCTCGCGATTTCGTGTGTTTTCTCTTCAATCTGTTTATGCCAGGAATTCTTATAGCTAGACCTAGGTGCCATGGCTTCCCCAAGTTCCCCCAAGGACAAGTTCGTCATCAACGTCATCAACCCTTACCTCGCTGAGGTGAACAAGCACCCCCAGGTCCTTCGTGTGGAGGACGGTGTTCTCCACAAGGAAGATCTGAAGGGACCAATCATGGAGGGGAGCACCGAGGAGCGGCTGAAGGAGATGGAACATGAGGTCTTCAAGTTCAATAAGATGGTGGAGCGTGGTGTTGAAGCCAGCTTCGACATCAGGAACGAGATCGAGGCTTCCCATAGGAAAGAGATGAAGGAGATGTGGTCAAGTTTGTCCGCACTAGAAGAAAAAAGTTTACCAGCTCCAAGCACAAATCTATGATCTGCACAACCAGAACTGTGAGTATGAACTAAAGTTTCTGCGAATGGGTTTAGGTGCTGAGTGCAGGATCCTGGAGACGGGAATGTCCTTCGAGACTGGAGAGTTGCTACCATTGGAAGCGATTCGCCAAGGAGTACCTGACTGAGAAGAACAAGAATGAGGAGTAAATCTCCTCGGGTAATGGCATCCCCTCAGCTTGTTCCAAGCTTGGGGGAGTGCCCGGTATCTTTATCTTTATCTTAGTCTTTTAGAGTCAAGTAGAGTCGTATCATGTCTAGGGAGTTTATTATATGAAATAGGTGTTTGCATTGAGGTCTATCACTCCGTCTGTGGAGAGATTGTATCCGTGAGTGTGGAGTCGTCTATAATGGAATATTAATGAGAAGTCTATTGGTTCCTTCGCTGCACTCAGTATTCTCTTCACGCAATCTGCCTCATATGACGATTCTTATGGGGAGTATTGACCTTATATCAGGTATGGATTTGAAAACTTTATTTAATTTTGGCAAACATAGCTTTGGTCTTGACAACATGCATATTTTCTCAAGTAGCGACATAGCCAAAACCTTTATGTTATTATGCTTGAAGTGTTATGTTGACAAGGAAGACAACTTGATGTGTTATGCTTTCCTTAATGTTTATGCCTTATATGTGTTGCATTGTCGGGACCCGGGGTTAGCGTATGCAAGTACAGCTAAGACATAGTCATATGGAGAGCCGAGAACCGCACCCACTTGTCTAAGCAGACAAGGCCAAGCACTGAACATTCTTGGAAAGCATCGTACGTGAGGGGCATCCCATCCAGGCCAGATGATCAACTGAGATGGGTCCTCATCGTCCGCACACAAGTCTAATGATATGGGTGGTGAACTCCCATATTCAAAGACAAGTCGCCTCAACCATACTATCGACTATCTCAAAACTCTTACATAGACTTACTCCAGCCCGATCACTTAGTCGGGGTCTAGGGCGGGCTCGATCATACCACAAAGTGTGCACGAGACGGAGTCTCAAGCAATCGCATCGCGATGCCCCAAGCTGCGCACATCTAAGGGCCACTTGGTGTATGAAAGACCGGCAGCCAGAACACAACTAAGGTCTCGAAAAACCCATACAAAGACATGCATGTTATAAACATACACGCAGCACACATGCCTTGTATGAACATTAGGTACCATTGCAATTCTCTACAAAGTGTACATTTTATTTATAACTCTTATAGAGTACACACAGAGATCACATACATGTGATCCAACATTACAACACAGAGCGGAAACAAATTATGTCTGAGTACAGACAAGTTTAACAAATGGCTTAAGAAGCCTTATTCAAACACAAAGCCCTCCACGAGGGAACTAGTCTGCTGACTGGGACTAGACTAGCTTAACTTCAGTCGTCCAGCTCGATGAAGAAGCCACCTTCAGGGTCAGTGGCATCATCTAAAACATAGATTAAGCAAACGTGAGTACAAAGGCGTACTCAGCAAGACTTACATAGGAGCTATACTACTCATGCACATGTATCAAGGTAAAGGGAGGTGGGGTTCACTTGCAGAAATGCCAGCTTTGACTTGGCTAATGCTGAACTACGAGTACCAGACTTTGAGGTAAGAAGCGTACACGAGTCCACTACTTTCACCAACCAATACACCACTATGGTGCCTTCCTCGACTTCCCCACGAGGAAGCACTCCATAGCACTCACACTTATCTTGGTGTGTTTTAGAAGTATCCGGTTCAAGTTATCTAATAATCAAGCTAAGCTTTCCAAGTAGTCCATAACCGCGGACGCGGCTATTCGAATAGTTTTGTTAACCTTGCAAGGGTGTACCGCTACACACACATGATCATCAGTTACCGCCTTTGATATCGACACCATTCAAGGGGTGTCAGCGAGGATGCTCACCACAACTGTTACCTCATAGCCGATCTAGTCCGAGAAAGCCACCTACTTGGGTTGGTTACCACAATCGTGAACCCGGCCGGTTTACCGAAGTGGACCCAAGCGATGTGTGCGTGGTGCATAAGCCGGTCTCGGGTGAGCCGTTCTCTCACTTAGCATCCAGGCCACAAGCCTACCAGAACTCCGAACTACTGCGACATCTGGACATCGAAAGGGATGAGTTAATAGGTTGAGAGGGGTCAGTGAGCCCAATGTGTGGTTGTACTCTTCATCTTGGATCACCACACAAGAACTCGTACTAGGGCGGTGTTCAACGAGACAACCCACTGTGTACTCCTACACAGCCTCTCATCGTTCACCTTGTATTAGGATCGATTCACCAACACTTTTCTACCATCATCAACATGATCATTCCCATCCCGACTCACATCACAGTAACAACATGGTATCATACTAAGCATGCAATAAGCAGTAACATTGCAGGGGCCACATGATATCAAACAACTCCTACAGTTGCTAGGATTGTGGTTTGCTTACTACTGTGACAAAATGATAGGTCATGCAAAGGAATGGGTTCATCTATGCGGTAGAATCGTAACATGGTGATCATCCTAAACAATGCATAAGCGAGACATGAGAGGGAAGTGGGATTTTATCGACATGATCAATGGGGGTTTGCTTGCCTTGCTGACGAGGTTCGGGTTCGGGGTCTTCAACGTAGGGGGTGACCTCTTGCTCCGGTTCCACGTCTAACAGCAACATGACAATCATAGGATCAACAGAATGGTACAATGCACAATCACATGAGTAATATTGAAAGGGTGATGTTCATGGTACTGATGTGTTGAGCATTCCATTTAAATGGAGTATATTGCAATTTGAATTGGAAATTCAAACTCCACATTTGAATTCAACATTAACCAAGTTATATGTGATATAGTTTGATCATTTTGAATTATCTTCAAAGGTGTATGATATGCCTCTGATGTGTGATTGAAATGTAGCATGTTGCCATGGTTCAAGTTGCAAAAATATTTGATTTGAATTTGATTTAATTCCATTTAAATCAAATAGAAAATGCTACTGATCACATTTTAAATTCAACTCAAACAGAGTTGAAAGTTGCATATTTGGAAAGATAATTTTCTCCTGATCATTTTTCATATATTATTTGTCCAATTTGGAGTTAATATGAATTTTCTATGAATTTCCAAAGTTTGGGGTATTTTCTGGAATTTCTGGAATTTTTTAATTCATTTGATTTTCTGGAAATTCATAAAATGATTTATTGCGCAAGTGCTGACGTCAGGGGGGGGGCTGACATGTGGGGTCACCTTGTCAGTGACTGGGTTAACTAACCCGTGGGTTAAATTAATCCAGTGGCTTAATTAAGCCACTGGGCCCACTGGTCAGTGACCTAGGGTCACTAATTAGGTGATTAACCGGGGGGGTTAGAGCTGACTCGCCGGCGGCTTGACGCCGGCGACTGGACCACGGCGGCGCTGCACGGGGAGGACGATTCCGGCCACGGGAGGGGAAAGAGAGGGCACCAACTTGCTCCTGGAGGTCTCCCGCGTCTTCTGGAGGCATCGGGGGTTCACGGGGAGGTCGGGAGCGACGACGGCGACGACTCCGGCGGCAACAGAACGGCGGCGAGGTCGTAGTCGACGTTACCGTGCACGGTTCGGGCTGATCTCGCTCGCGTTCGAAAGCTAGCATGACCAGGAGCTAAACGCGTGCGCTGGCTGAGTCGAAGGGGCACAGGGGCGACCTCGAGCTCATCCATGGCGGCGACGTGCTTCGGCATCCATGGCGGATCCGGATAGAGAACGAGAGGGAGGGTGCTAGGTTAGGGAAAACGGTGAGAAGCTCACCACGAACGCGACGGGAGGGCTAGTGGGCTCGGGGAAGCTCGGAGCTGGCTGGAATTCGAAGTCGATCCGCGGCGGCAGGCGATGAAGACGATGATGCTAGCGAGCTCGTGGAGGCACTCGGCTTCGATTCCTTTCGCAGGTCGATGAAGACGACGACGGCGAAGCGCTTGGACACCTTGGTTCGGCTCCTCGACGTCAGTGGCCACGAGTTCTTGCGACGGCGAGCGGCGGCGCTCTCGGTTGGCGACGGAAACGAGCACGGGAGGAGGAGGAGGAAGTTCTGGAGGGGGGAATGGATGCGTCGTTCTCCAGGACGCGTCCAGGTGCGAGAAGGGCCACGGGGAGGGCTGTAAGCTCCTCGGCGACGACGTGGCGTCACCAGCTAGCTCGGTGGCATTCCACCGAGCAGCTTGGAGGCGCGGGGTGGGGAAGAAGACTCCCCTGCCCCTGTGGGCCGGCTGGGCTGGGTGGGCCTGTTTCGCCTGGGCGCCAGGTAAGGTTTTCTCCCTTTTCTGTTTAATCTTTCCTTTCTGTTTTTCTGTATATTTGTTTTGACTTTGGTAAAAATACCAAATCATTTTATTAAATGTTGAAAACTTTTATGTGGCCTCATAATAATATAAACTAGCCACTCAGAAACTTTCAACATTTTTAAAATTCAAATGATTTGAATTTTAAATCAAAAAGGGGTATTTCTTTAATTCCAAGGTACTGTTTGAATATTTGAAAAATCTGTGAGCATGGGGTGGGTCCCACATCACTTGAAATGTGATCACACTCATTTATAAGACTTTTCAAAAACTCTAACATGAAATTTTGGAAAAGATTTTTATCTGGCCTTTTGAAATAATTCATCTGGGGGGTGTTCCTTCTCCCATTTGGATTTTGAATTTGATTTCCAAGATTTCTTTTTGAAATTTTGACATGATGCAAAGGCACTAGCTAACCCTAGCACATACCTAACAGAGGGTTCTGACATGCATCTAAATTAGCATCAATTGTCTGTTCTCTCAAAGCCTTTGCTAGCCAAACTCTTTGCCAAGTAGATTACTGCTTGTGCATCCTTACCCTGAAACCTTTACCTTCCATATGAGTCCACCTTACCTCCCTATTCGTGGTATTCCCCTACCACTCCTTTAAGTATAGAATTTATGTGTTATCCTTAAATGTTCAAAATCTTCTGTTTTGTGCCTCTTGTTTAGCTCATGAGGAAGTAGTAGGTAATTCATGATCTTCTTAAGTTGGACAAGTTTTACCCCGGGATTGCATGTCTAATCTGCAAACCCATAATACGAGGAGGAACTGGCATTGGTGCGCCCAGCTCGAAAGATAATATAACAGACAAACCCTCCTTCACGCTTGGTCTATGAGAAATCAGAAACTTTGGAAGTGATAAACAACGGAGATTAAGGGGATGTGATCGTCCCCACTTGGGAGCCGTTCCTCGAAACTTGTCCATCTCGAGAAGTAATTGAGCTATCTATTAGCATTCGTTGACAAACTATGCACCACCCCAAAATCTATTTTTATTCTGTTTGATTTAAGGATAGCACATGAGATTTCTCTACCTGCCCTTAACAAGGCCTTTCATCCACCTTCATGTTGAGTTAGTTGTCCCACTTCCTTCTTTTCCCTAAGAGAACATACATTTGATGTTGATGAGGATTCATCCATATAAAGCTGCATTAAGTTTTGCCATGCCATATCCTTGTTGACATTATCTTTTGATAAGTAGGTTGTTTGCGAAAGCTTTTGCCTAGCGAGCATCTTCCTTTGTGTTAGCATTTGCACTTCATGACTAATAACATGTTCTTTCAAAAGATTCAAATTGTTTTTAGTTGTCCTTTGACCAAGGTTATGTTTACCATAATTTGATGAGTTTCCTCAGCCCTACTTTTGATTATAATTGTTATTACTTTCTCATAAGGGCCTTATGAGTTGAGGTTGCTGTTGAGGATGCTTGAGTTTGATGAAGGAACCTTGATGCTTCTTGTCCGTATTTTATTTATCGACACTACACTCTCTAAACTTGTGGACAGGTTTACCGAGCTCAGTATTCGCTTGGGGACAAGCGAGGTCTAAGCTTGGGGGAGTTGATACGTCCAAAATGCATCACTATTTTATATAGTAATTCTTTCTTATTCATTGATATATTTCATGATATGATGCTATTCTTATGTTGTTTTGGCTTATTTTACATAGTTTGCAACTTTCCGGTGCCGAAGCAGCAGACGTAGGATTCAGCGGTAAAAGTGGACGCTGAGTTACTGAAGAAGAACACCTCCAAATTACCTGAAAAATCGACGGAGGCTGTTTTCCAGAAGGGTCACGAAGACACGCAAAAGAGCGACCAGAGGGGGGCCACGGGGTGCCCAGGCGGCCACCTGGCACGGCCCCACCCCTGGCCGCGCCGGGAGAGCGCCAGGACCCCCGGGGCCACTCCCGGCTCCCCCCTCTGGCCTATATACTCCTCGTGATCCAAAAACCCTAAAAAGGAGAGAGTTTCCGGAGTTCCGCCTCCGCTCCGTAGCGGAAACCTACAGAGAAGAAAAGCCATCTCTGGCGGGCAGATTCCGCCGGGGAGATCACCTCCCGAAAGGGGAGATCGTCATCACCATCGTCACGGGCATCATCGAGATCATCATCAACATCATCCCCATCATCAGAACCATCTCCACCTCCATCCAATCTCGTCTCACAATTGCAACTCATGTTGTAATCCGTACTATCTATCCTCTCTACTCTATCGGTGTTGATTACTACTTTGTGGTGAATGCTATTGAGTTTTGTTGGAGAAATATTATTGTGTTCAGATTGTTTATCATCTATTTATCCCCACTGATCATGATCTCTTTTATGTCTTGTGAGTAGTTACTTTAGTTCTTGAGGACATGGGAGAAGTCTAGTTGTTAGTAGTCATATGATGTTGAAGTAATATGTGTTGGTTGATATTTAAGTTGTGTTGTTATTTTCCTAGTGGTGTTGTGTGAGTCGAACACTCAACACTTCGCCTTATCAAGGACCTAGGGGAATACATTGTGTACAAAGAATGCTTACGGTGGGTTGCCGGAGTGACAGAAACCTAAACCCCAGTTTGCACGCTTTTGCACAAGGGAACAATGGATCACCGATCGTATTGCTATGGTTAGGCTTTTGCCTTAATTACTATCTTGTATTTGCGGATGCTTGCAAGGTGTTTAATCATAAGAGTACACTTATCTTAGTATAGAGGGTGTACTAGCATAGATCCACCCACTCAACACTTATCAACACAGCACATAGTACCGATACGGAATATGGCGAAAGCACATGACTACCTCTCTCGTGTGTCCTCAAGAACACTTTAGCTTTTATAAGTTCAATTACTAGGCCTGTCCTTTGCTCAGAAAGGATTGGGCCACTTGTTACTCTCCAGTACCTTTTACTTTGCTCGTTTTTACTTTCCTGTTGCTTATACCAAGAAAATCCCTAAAAAGTTATCTTTCAGTGTTTGCAGTAATCTCCTTACCAAAGTCACTTGTTATTACCTTCTGCTCCTCGTTGGGTTCGACACTCTTACTTATCGAAAACGTTGCAATCGATCCCTTACGTTGTGGGTCATCAGCATCCCCAAGCTTAGACGCTTGAGTCTCCTTGAATATTTATTGGGGATTCATGGGGGCATACCCAAGCTTGAGCGCTTGACACTCCTGGATCTTCTTTCATCATCTTCCATCGCACACTTGAAAACTCCCTTCATACATAACTCATCATAAGCTGATTAGAGAGGTTAGTACCCTTAATAAAATAATTTTCCCCACTGGATATAAAGATATTCTTGAAGAGCTACTGTTTCTCAAGAGTGCCAAAAAGTTTTTGCAAAGAAAAAGCAAGCTTAAGGTTTGCAAAAGTTAGGAGAGACAAAACGTGGCAGAATCTGTGAAAAACAGAACAGCAGGTAGTAAAGAATTTTTTAGGGGCACTTCTGCAACTCAAATCAAAAAACTCAGAACATACGGAAGTTTCACAATTGTATAGAGCACGCTGTCAAAAAAAATTCAGATCAAAAAGATGATCTGGTGATTTGATTCGAATTTTTCTGTCAAGGGACAGAATCTGTTTTTTGGACAGCATGTCACAACTTTTGCTTCCCTTATCATAAGAGGCTATAACTTGGCACAAAGCTGAAAAGTAAAGATACTATGATGTTGCTACAGTAGTAACAAACATCAAGACACAACAAAAAGCAAAAAGAAAAACCTAAATTCGTTGCGGGCTGCCTCCCGAAAGCGCTTTCTTTTATGCCTTTAAGCTAGGCATAATGCAAAAGAAGAATCAAGTTTTATCAAGAGAAAGAGAATAACTAGCCCGTGTAACGGACTCAAAAGGTAACTTTATTTTCTTTCTAGGGAAGTGTTCCATCCCCTTTTTGAATGGGAATTGGAATTTTATATTCCCCTCTTTCATGTCAATAACCGCACCAACGGTGCGAAGAAAAGGACGTCCCAAAATAATTGAACACAAAGGTTCACACTCTATATCCATAACAATAAAATCAACGGGAACATAGTTGTCATTGACAATGATAAGAACATCTTCGATCTTCCCCAAAGGTTTCTTTACGGAAGAATCAACAAGACGAACACCAAAAGAACAAGGCTCAAAGGGCTTCAATTCAAACATATCAAATATTCTTTTGGGCATAACGGAGGTACTAGCTCCAACATCACATAAAGCATAGCAAGAGAAGTTATTTAATTTAATTTTGATCATAGGGTCCCAACCATCATCTAGCTTCCTAGGTGTGGAGGATTCTACTCTAAGCTTCTCCTCCCTAGCTTTGATGAGAGCATTTGTGATATGCTCTGTGAAGGCAAGATTAAGTGTGCTAGTGTGGGGGTCTCTAGACATTTTGTGTAGCAAGCTAATAACTTCTGAGAGGGTGCAACTATCAAAATTAATATCACTACTATCAAAGGTGGTAGTAGTGTCGTCTAGGCTCACTTGTTTGAAACCCTCTATGTTCATAGGAGTTTCTTCATCTTTGGTTGAGGTATTAGCATCACCATTAATAGGTCCAACGGGACTAGGAGTGCATTGGGTGCTAATAGTTTGGGTGTCCTCAACAATTTGAATAGTGGCAACTGTGTGGTGTGTAGGAAGGCTCTTAATTCTATCCTCTTCCTCTTTTTCTCTAGCCCACCTTTCTTTAAGTTTAGCCATCATCCTAATATTTTCATTAATTTGTAATTGGATAGCATTAATAGGAGTGGCCTTATTCTCCTCAAGGGGAGAGGTTCTAATTTTAAGCATCTCAATATCAAGGGCTAAGCTTTCTACCTTCAAAGAGAGATTATCTAATTTAGCTAATTTCTCCTCTACATTTTTGTTGAAGGCTTTTTGGGTAGTGATAAAGTCTCTAAGCATGTTTTCCAATTCAGAAGAGGGGTTCTTGTTGCTAGGGTAGGTGTTCTTGTTCCCATAGTTGGATGGAAACGGTCTAGGATTGCTAGCAAAATTACCCCTATAAGCATTGTTGTTGAAGTTGTTTCTAGCAATAAAGTTCACATCTACTTGTTCTTGGGCAACCAAAGAATTTAAAGGGACATCATGAGGATCAATAGAGGGTTGCTTGGTAAGTAGAGACATAATTAAGTCAACTTTTTCATTGAGGGAGGTAATTTCCTCGACAGAGTTTACCTTCCTACCTGTTGGAGCGCGTTCGGTGTGCCATTGGGAATAATTGGTCATCATCTCATCGAGAAGCTTCGTGGCAGCACCAAGTGTAGTCGACATAAAGGTTCCTCCCGCGGCCGAATCTAACAGGTTCCGCGAGGTAAAGTTCAAGTCTGCATAAAAAGTCTGGATAACCATCAAGGTAGTCAAACCATGTGTAGGGCATTTCTTAACAAGAGATTTCATTCGTTCCCAAGCTTGGGCAACGTGTTCATTATCCAATTGCTTAAAATTCATAATGTTACTCCTTAATTGGATAATTTTAGCAAGTGGGTAGTACTTCCCTATAAAAGCATCTTTGCACTTATCCCAAGAATCTATACTATTCCTAGGCAAAGATTGAAACCAGATTTTAGCGTCTCCCCTTAAAGAGAAAGGAAAGAGCTTGAGCTTAACAATATCACCTTCTACTTCTTTATACTTTTGCATATCACATAATTCAACAAAATTGTTCAAGTGTAAAGCAGCGTCATCTCCAGCACCAGAGAATTGATCTCTCATAACAAGGTTTAGCAAGGCAGGTTTAATTTAATAAGAGGTAGCTGAAGTGGCAGGTGTGGCAATGGGGGTGCAGATAAAGTCTTGGTTGTTGTGACTAGTGAAGTCACACAACTTGGTGTTTTCAGTGGAACCCATAGCAGCAGCAAGTGTGGCAGATTTTTTTGTGATTTTTGATAAAAGACACAAAGATAAAAACTGAAGGTAAACTAACAAGACTAAAAAACAAAGGTACAGGGTAGTGTGAAACTCCCCTATCTTAGCACTCGGAGTCCCCGGCAACGGCGCCAGAAATTTGCTTTGATGGCGCGAGAGTTGACGGGTGTAGTCTTCTCGCCCTTCGTTGGTGAGCCCCAAGTGGAAGGCGTGATGCAGCACAGCAGCAAATTTCCCTCAGTAAAGATATCAAGGTTTGTCTCCAGTAGGACTTCAGAGATGATAAGTAGGTGTCAGCGGCGCTACTGACGCGGACCTGCACACAGACACAAATAACTTTGTTCCCAACGAAGTTCAGAGAGGTTGTCAATCTCTCCGGTCTTGTTGTTCACAAAGGATCAAACACGAAGGATAATGATAGCAACTGAAACTAAAAGCAGAAAAGTAAATGAGCGTGGAAACAGTAATGAGGATATGGGCCGGGATACGTGATGTTCACTAGTGATGTCTCTCTCCCAAAAGACGATAAAACTGCTATGCAAGGTAAACAAATTACAGAAGGGCAATTGGCAGGATTATGAACGCACCGCAATGCTAACTATGCTACAAAAGAAAGGAAGAGGCTCAAAAGCACGGGCAATACGCCAAAATAAGTAGACCGAAATCCAACTACATCTACTACTAATCATCCACCTTGAGATATCTATCCAGAACATCTCGCTGGTATTAAGTTGCGAGCCCCACCCAAAGTGTAAACCCAAAGCAAAAGACAACTGCATTAAAAAGCACTTTGCATAAAGTAAACAATCCTTGCAACCGCGGTTACAAGCACCGTTGTTTTCCCCCTTGTGGCAACAACACATCCCCTAGACTCATGTTTCTGTCACTCAAGCGTGTCATCGGGGGGCATGAACCCACAATCGAGAATAACGTTCCCTCTTGGGGTTGCTACCTGCTACTTGGCCAAAGCAATAGACAGCAACGGAGAACATGCAAGAATTACTTAGGAACAAAAATATAAGAGATAAAAACCAAATATATTACTCAATCACAATCTGAACATAATCTCATAATCCATCAGATCCCATCAAACTTAGCATAGCAATAGCAGAAAGATTACAAAAGTGCCTCGATCATGTAGGGCAGCTCACGAGGTCTAAACCATGAAGAACAAAGAGGGGAGGGGAACATCACATAGCTACTGATCACGGACCCATGGTCCAAGGAAAACTACTCACGAGACATCCGGGGAGCATCCATGGTGGAGAGGAGACTCCCAGAGGTCAATCCTCCCTCCGGCAGGGTGCCGGGAAGAGGTCTTCTGGTGCTCCCGATCTCGGAAGCGCGGCGGCGGCGGAACAGAGGCGAGTTCGCGAAAAAGGGTTCTCTCTTCCGAAGTTTCCCATGACGGAGAATATATAGGCGAAGGGGGGCAGCCAGAGGTGGACCAGGGGGCCCAGGCGCCCCCCTGGCGGGGCCTGGGGTGGGACCGCGCCTGGTGGCCGCCTGGGTCCCCCTGGCTCCCCTTTGGCCCCACTCGGGCTCTTCGCGAAGCTTCCTGTACGCTGATTTTGTTGGGATACGGGGCAGAAAACACAAAATTTTCACACCTACGGTACCCGAACCCAAGATCTATGCTATGGCGATGTAAAGTAACGGAGGGAATCGGTGTTCATACCTTTGAAGACCGAAAGCGGGAAACGTTCTTACGAACGTGGTTGGCGTAGACTCAGAACTACGACCTCCCTGTCGTGTAGAAGACCACCACCGGCGAGGATGACTCCCGGCAAACCTCCAGCGACGAAGCAGCACCACAGGTGTAATGCCTCGAAGGGATTATACACGTACGGCACAATCGATGTTCCTCCCGGGCTCCGAACCAGGCGAGCAGCGGAAAGAAGACGGCTACGGATCCCGACTCCGGCAGAGCGACGGCCTGCCTTATGGTGGAGAACTCCAATCCTGGTGCAGACTCCAAACAAGGGGAGTCCACTTCCGGAAATGGAGAAGGAAGAAGAAGGAGATCAATTGTTGTATGGAAAAAGGGGGGTCTACCCCTCTATATAAAGGCCAAGGGGGGTGTGATCCCTCTTCCCTCCCCCATGTGGGACTAAACCCCCAAGGGGGGAGGGGTGCGCCGGCCAAGGGGGGGTTGGGCCCCAACCCTTGGCGCCAAGCCCAAGGGGGGGAACCCCCTCCTCCCCTAATGGGCCTCTAAGGCCCATATAGCCTTTTTTCCATTATTTTAATTATTTAATAAGTTTTTAAATATTTAATTCAGATAATTAAATAATAAAAACATTATTAAAACAATTAAACTTTATTTTGAACTATTCAAAATGTCCGGAAACCATTCCGTCCTCCTCCGGAACTATTCCGGTGATTTCTCCTATTTCACCGATTGATCCCGTAACTGTCCTATGCATCGATTGCCCTTAAGTGTAACACCCTAACGGTCCGGGAAACAGCAGACATGGTCGAGACTCTTCTCATGGACCAATGACTAGTCAGTTGGACCTGGTTACAATCCTTGACAGCCCCTGCGCTTCCATCGAATGAGCTTCGATCGCTTTTGGAAACCGTTAACGATACGACGTAATCCCTTTGTTCTGCGGTACCTTGTTTGTCCGAGGTTTGATCGTCGGTATCCCACATACCGTGTTCACATCTCATTCACGACAAACAACTTCTCTCGTCCATGATCATTGCATCTCTTTGTGACCTAGTCACGTCCTTGCAAGGGTTGATGCAATATCACCGAGTGGGCCCAGAGTACCTGTCCTGTCACAAGGACTGACAAATCCCGCTTTGATCTATTAACATACTCATCAACC
The DNA here is from genome assembly GCA_950022295.1 of Bromus sterilis. Classification (NCBI taxonomy): domain Eukaryota; kingdom Viridiplantae; phylum Streptophyta; class Magnoliopsida; order Poales; family Poaceae; genus Bromus; species Bromus sterilis. The sequence goes on from OX465596.1 coordinate 18,825,650, forward strand.
ATCTATTTCGGAATACCCAAAGTGTTCCGTTATAGCCAGCATATTTCAGTCAGGCGGTGGGATACAAATCAAAGTCTCCTCATAGATCGTGATTACGTATGATCATTACGGTCTAAGGACTAAGACATACGTTACAAAGTCATAGCAACGCTGAACTATGTGACTCGATCACATTGCATTACTTTAGGTGGGTGTCTGTCCATCACATCGTTCCCCTAATGATATGACCTCATTGTCAATGGACTTAAGTGTCGCCATGATCAGGAAAGCTTGATCAATCAATTGCCCAATGAGATAGTTTACCCGAGTTAAACTACGGACCATGTTTTATACTACACCTGTATTAGTATTTCCAAGTAATACAGTTATAGCACAGTATAAAACGTATTATGAACAAAACGGATATGTGACAAATATCTTTATTAATTTGTCTCTAGGGCACATATCCAACAGTCTCCCACTTGCACTAGAGTACAAATTACACTAGTTTACATCAGGTATGTATCTAACACCAATGGTCTCTCGGTGTTATTCAAACTTGCCCTGTGGAAGAGGTTTAGTCATCGGGTCTGCTGCGTTCTGATCCGTATGTATCTTGTGAATCCTAGTGTGTCCATCCCTGACGTAGTCTCGCGTCACATGGAACTTTCGGAGGATGTGCTTGGCTGTAGAGTGAGTTCTTGGCTCCTTCGCGTTAGCAATGGCACCCGTGTCGTCGCAGAAGATTCCCACGGGGTCAGTGCAACTGGGAAAGACACCAAGCTCGATCACGAACTTCTTCAGCCACAGCGCCTCGTTTGACGCTTCGCAAGCGGCAATATACTCCGACTCCATTGAAGATTGAGCGACGACTGACTGTTTGCCGCTCCTCCAGCTAATCGCGCCTCCGTTCAACATGAAAACATATCCCGTCTGGGACTTCGAGTCATCTAGGTCTGAGCCGAGGCTTGCGTCAACGTAACCCTTTACGGTGAGCTCCTCATCAACTCCTCCATAAACAAGAAAGAGATCCTTGGTTCTTCTCAAGTACTTAAGGATGTTCTTCACTGCTGTCCAATGGGCCATTCCCGGATTACTCTGGTAGCGATTAGTCATACTAATGGCCAGCGCTAAATCCGGTCTGGTACATAACATAGCATACATGAGAGAACCTATGGCTGAGGCATAGGGCTTTGAGGACATTTCCTCTTTCTCTTTAGCTGTGGTCGGGCATTGAGTCACGCTTAATTTGACACCTTTTATGACTGGCAAGAGACCTCTCTTGGAGTCATCCATTTTGAACCTTTTCAAAATCTTGTCAATATAAGTATTCTGACTCAAGGCCAACCTCCGATTAGGTCTATCTCTATAGATCTTAATCCCCAGTATGTACGCAGCTTCACCTAGGTCCTTCATGGAAAATTGTCCATTCAGATATTCCTTCACTTCCTCTAAGAATTTCTTATCGTTCCCTATTAGCAATATGTCATCTACATATAACACAAGGAATGCTACAGAGCTCCCACTCAGTTTCTTATAGACGCAGAACTCTTCGACGTTTTGGACAAATCCAAAAGCTTTAATGACCTCATCAAATCGAAGATTCCAGCTCCGAGATGCTTGCTTCAACCCATAGATGGACCGTTGAAGCTTGCAAACCTTACCAGCATTCCTTGGATCGACAAACCCCTCTGGTTGCATCATATACAACTCTTCCTCAATGTTGCCATTTAGGAATGCAGTTTTCACATCCATCTGCCATATCTCGTAATCATGATATGCAGCTATTGCTAGTAGGATCCGAATAGACTTTATCATCGCTACAGGAGAGAATGTCTCCTCGTAGTCAACTCCTTGAATTTGTCGGAAACCCTTCGCGACAAGTCGAGCTTTGTAGACAAATACGTTTCCGTCTGCGTCAGTCTTTTTCTTGAAAATCCATTTATTCTCGACGGCCTTGCGGTCCTCGGGAATATCCACCAAAGTCCATACTTTGTTGGTGTACATGGAGTCTATTTCGGATTTCATGGCTTCAAGCCATTTCTCGGACTCGGGTCCCTCCATTGCTTCTTTGTAACTCGTAGGTTCATCCGACTCAACAGCCGAGATTGCATTCACAAGCTGTCCGTAAAACTCAGTAGGTTGACGGACTCTTGATGACCTACGGGGCATAAAAGGTTCCTCTTCATTCTCATCATGATCATCGTGAATGTCATGATCGTTATGAATGTCGTTCTGGCCATTCTCTTCAACTCCCACTGTGGAAGATGGTTCCAGAACATATTCCGTAGCCATTTCATCCAATTGGAGTGATTGGTCAGTTACTTCATCGAGGTCTATTTTCCTCCCACTCAACTCTTTCGCGAGAAACTCCTTCTCAAGAAAGTGTCCCGTCTTGGCAACAAACGTTTTGCTGTCAGACTTGTTGTAGAAGGTGTACCCACAAGTTTCCTTGGGATAGCCCACAAAGATGCACTTATCCGCCTTGGATTCAAGTTTGTCAGGCTGTAGTTTCCTAACATAAGCCTCACAACCCCAAATCTTCAGGTGAGACAACTCAGGTTTAGTGCCATGCCATTCTTCAAATGGTGTTGTCTTTACGGATTTGGATGGTGCCCTATTAAGAATATGAATGGCGGTTTCTAATGCATACCCCCAGAATGACACAGGCAAATCAGTATGAGACATCATCGATCGTACACTATCCAATAGGGTTCGATTACGTCGCTCAGCTACACCGTTTCTCTGAGGTGTGCCTGCCGGCGTAAGCTGTGGTACTATGCCACAAGACTTCAGATGATTGCCAAACTCGTGACTCAAATACTCGCCACCTCGATCCGATCGAAGGTGCTTGATTTTCCTTCCGAGTTGATTTTCGACCTCATTCTGAAATTCCTTGAACTTTTCAAAGGTTCAGACTTGTGCTTCATCAAGTAAATATACCCATATCTACTCAAGTCATCAGTAAAGGTCACGAAGTAACGAAGATCATTGCGAGTGGGGACGTTCATGGGTCCACATACATCCGTGTGTATGATCCCCAATAAGACATCCGCACGCTCCATCACACCATTGAATGGAGTCTTTGTCATTTTGCCCATGAGGCATTGTTCACATGTATCAAGGGATCCAAAATCCAATGAGTCAAGAAGTCCATCCTTATGGAGCTTCTCCATGCGTTTTACACCAATATGACCAAGTCGGCAATGCCACATCATCATGTGATCTTCATTATTCTTCAATCTTTTGGCCTCAATATTGTTAACGTGACTCACGTCACCATCAAGATTAAGTATGAATAAACCATGCGACTCCGGTGCGTGAACATAAAACATATCATCCTTATAAATCAAACAACCAATTGTATCGGATTTAAAAGAATAGTGGTCTCGCTTCAAGCAAGAACCACTCACGATGTTCACACTCAAGGCGGGTACATAGTAACATTTATTCAGAACTAAAACCAATCCCGAAGGGAGACTAAGATGCTTCGTGCCGACCGCCAAGACTTCAATCCGGCAGCCATTCCCCACGCGCATCGTCACTTCATCTTTGACCAAGCGTCTCCTATTCCTTAGTCCCTCAATGGAATTAGAAATATGAGCGACAGATCCTGTATCAAATATCCAGGATGTGTTCCCAGCGCTTGTCAAGAGAAGATCAACAATATGTATATCAAATATACCTTCGTCTCTCTTGGCGACCTTGCCAGCCTTCTTGTCCTTTAGGTACTTGGGACAGTTGCGCTTCCAGTGACCTTCACCCTTGTAGTAGAAGCACTCCACTCGAGTTTAGGCTTGGGTGCCTTGGGAGGAGCGGCAACTGACTTGCCATCCCTCCTGGGGCCACCTCTACTGGCCTTCTCCCGTCTGCTTGACTTCTTGAAGTCAGTGGTCTTGTTGACCATGAAGACGGCGTGCTCCTTCTTGATCTCAACCTCAGCGCTCTTTAGCATGGCGAACAACTCAGAAGGGGTTTTGGTCATCCCCTGCATGTTGTAGTTCAGCACAAAGCCTTTGTAGCTAGGGGGAAGCGACTGCAACACCCTATACCCCGCAAGTTCATCTGGTATCTGACATTCCAGAGCATTCAAGCGCTGAACGTAGCCAGACATTTTGACCACGTGCTCACTCACGCTGTCGTGCTCATCCATTTTTGCTGAGAAGAAGGCTTCAGAAGCCTCGTACCGTTCAGCCCTGGCTTGAGGTGCGAAGACCGCCTTGAGGTCGGTGATAATCTCATATGCACCCATCCTCTCAAAGCGTTTCTGCAGCTCAGCCTCCATGGAGTAGAGCATGCCACTCTGGACAAGGTTGTAATCATCAGTCCTGGAGAGATAGACATTCTTCTCGTCCTGACTGGCATCATCTGCTGGTGCGTCACCTAACGCGTCCTCTAGTACGTATGCCATTTTGAGGGGAACGAGGAGAATCCTCAGGGTGCGGAACCAGTTGGTGAAGTTTGTCCCATCTGTTTTTAGCTTATCTTTCTCTAGGAATGATCCTAAGTTGAACGAGGGGCGAGGTGCTGCCATCTACAAGGTTGGATTCACAACGATACATATTTAGACTTTTGTTCATAATGTGGAGTTTCAATTTAATCTTAAAATTCTAGAAAGCTCCCACTTAGATAAACACCTCTCAATTTAACTAAGTGATTACACAATCCCAGCCCCCATACCTCCCCCGATATGTACGGCCCAGTATGCGAACCAGGTAGGCCTCTAAGCCAATCACATCAGGTATGTGACTCGTGCTCGACCTTTCGGTCTTCTGTGTTCCAGGCCCGCATCTACATACGTCAAGCCTGCCAATCGAACCTTGATGTTAGCTGTTCAGCAAGGCCATATCTGCATATGACAGGCTCGCCGAACCCAACCTCATGCGAACTCCATTGAATATGTAGGACAACTCCGGTATGTACGGAGCATCAAGCCATATGGGAGAACCTTCCAGGTGGTGCCCATCAAAAGGGAGAACACAATGTTGGTATTGTGAGAGATGGTCCTGTTTCGTGCTACCGTCGATATATCTAGCATACTAGCATAAAACAGGAAGTAAAACTTTAAATCATACAACCTATGATCCCCCTTCATGCAAAGCAAAGTTAGAACGTCTTTCTACTTTAGCTTGTGCAAGTTTTACGTGGCTGCTAGGGGTTTCGAGAGAGAGAACCGATTTCTATCCTGCGAAAAACAAGCCACAACACCAAAGCTAAAGTAGGATAGAAATCGCCCCTCGTTCAACTTAGGATCATTCCTAGAGAAAGATAAGCTAAAAAACAGATGGGACAAACTTCACCAACTGGTTCCGCACCCTGAGGATTCTCCTCGTTCCCCTCAAAATGGCATACGTACTAGAGGACGCGTTAGGTGACGCACCAGCAGATGATGCCAGTCAGGACGAGAAGAATGTCTATCTCTCCAGGACTGATGATTACAACCTTGTCCAGAGTGGCATGCTCTACTCCATGGAGGCTGAGCTGCAGAAACGCTTTGAGAGGATGGGTGCATATGAGATTATCACCGACCTCAAGGCGGTCTTCGCACCTCAAGCCAGGGCTGAACGATACGATGCTTCTGAAGCCTTCTTCTCAGCAAAGATGGATGAGCACGGCAGCGTGAGTGAGCACGTGGTCAAAATGTCTGGCTATGTTCAGCGCTTGAATGCTCTGGAATGCCAGATTCCAGATGAACTTGCTGTTGATAGGGTGTTGCAGTCGCTTCCCCCTAGCTACAAAGGCTTTGTGCTGAACTACAACATGCAGGGTATGACCAAAACCCCTTCTGAGTTGTTCGCCATGCTAAAGAGCGCTGAGGTTGAGATCAAGAAGGAGCACGCCGTCTTCATGGTCAACAAGACCACTGACTTCAAGAAGTCAAGCAGACGGGAGAAGGCCAGGAGAGGTGGCCCTAAGAGGGATGGCAAGTCAGTTGCCGCTCCTCCCAAGGCACCCAAGCCTAAACTCGGAGTGGAGTGCTTCTACTGCAAGGGTGAAGGTCACTGGAAGCGCAACTGTCCCAAGTACCTAAAGGACAAGAAGGCTGGCAAGGTCGCCAAGAGAGACGAAGGTATATTTGATATACATATTGTTGATCTTCTCTTGACAAGCGCCGGGAACACATCCTGGATATTTGATACAGGGTCTGTCGCTCATATTTCTAATTCCATTCAGGGACTAAGGAATAGGAGACGCTTGGTCAAAGATGAAGTGACGATGCGCGTGGGGAATGGCTGCCGGATTGAAGTCTTGGCGGTCGGCACGAAGCATCTTAGTCTCCCTTCGGGATTGGTTTTAGTTCTGAATAAATGTTACTATGTACCCGCATTGAGTGTGAACATCATGAGTGGTTCTTGCTTGAAGCGAGACCACTATTCTTTTAAGTCCGATACAATTGGTTGTTCGATTTATAAGAATGATATGTTTTATGTTCACGCACCGGAGTTGCATGGTTTATTCGTACTTAATCTCGATGGTGACGTGTGTCACGTTAACAATATTGAGGCCAAAATATTGAAGAATAATGAAGATCACATGATGATGTGGCATTGCCGACTTGGTCATATTGGTGTAAAACGCATGGAGAAGCTCCATAAGGATGGACTTCTTAAGTCATTGGATTTTGGATCCCTTGATACATGTGAACAATGCCTCATGGGCAAAATGACAAGGACTCCATTCAATGGTGTGATGGAGCGTGCAGATGTCTTATTGGGGATCATACACACGGATGTATGTCGACCCATGAACGTCCCCACTCGCAATGATCTTCGTTACTTCGTGACCTTTACTGATGACTTGAGTAGATATGGGTATATTTACTTGATGAAGCACAAGTCTGAAACCTTTGAAAAGTTCAAGGAATTTCAGAATGAGGTCGAAAATCAACTCGGAAGGAAAATCAAGCACCTTCGATCGGATCGAGGTGGCGAGTATTTGAGTCACGAGTTTGGCAATCATCTGAAGTCTTGTGGCATAATACCACAGCTTACGCCGGCAGGCACACCTCAGAGAAACGGTGTAGCTGAGCGACGTAATCGAACCCTATTGGATAGCGTGCAATCGATGATGTCTCATACTGATTTGCCTGTGTCATTCTGGGGGTATGCATTAGAGACCGCCATTCATATTCTTAATAGGGCACCATACAAATCCGTAAAGACAACACCATTTGAAGAATGGCATGGCACTAAACCTGAGTTGTCTCACCTGAAGATTTGGGGTTGTGAGGCTTATGTTAGGAAACTACAGCCTGACAAACTTGAATCCAAGGCGGATAAGTGCATCTTTGTGGGCTATCCCAAGGAAACTTGTGGGTACACCTTCTACAACAAGTCTGACAGCAAAACGTTTGTTGCCAAGACGGGACACTTTCTTGAGAAGGAGTTTCTCGCGAAAGAGTTGAGTGGGAGGAAAATAGACCTCGATGAAGTAACTGACCAATCACTCCAATTGGATGAAATGGCTACGGAATTTGTTCTGGAACCATCTTCCACAGTGGGAGTTGAAGAGAATGGCCAGAACGACATTCATAACGATCATGACATTCATGATGATCATGATGAGAATGAAGAGGAACCTTTTATGCCCCGTAGGTCATCAAGAGTCCGTCAACCTACTGAGTTTTACGGACAGCTTGTGAATGCAATCTCGGCTGTTGAGTCGGATGAACCTACGAGTTACAAAGAAGCAATGGAGGGACCCGAGTCCGAGAAATGGCTTGAAGCCATGAAATCCGAAATAGACTCCATGTACACCAACAAAGTATGGACTTTGGTGGATATTCCCGAGGACCGCAAGACCGTCGAGAATAAATGGATTTTCAAGAAAAAGACTGACGCAGACGGAAACGTATCTGTCTACAAAGCTCGACTTGTCGCGAAGGGTTTCCGACAAATTCAAGGAGTTGACTACGAGGAGACGTTCTCTCCTGTAGCGATGATAAAGTCTATTCGGATCCTACTAGCAACAGCTGCATATCATGATTACGAGATATGGCAGATGGATGTGAAAACTGCATTCCTAAATGGCAACATTGAGGAAGAGTTGTATATGATGCAACCAGAGGGGTTTGTCGATCCAAGGAATGCTGGTAAGGTTTGCAAGCTTCAACGGTCCATCTATGGGTTGAAGCAAGCATCTCAGAGCTGGAATCTTCGATTTGATGAGGTCATTAAAGCTTTTGGATTTGTCCAAAACGTCGAAGAGTTCTGCGTCTATAAGAAAATGAGTGGGAGCTCTGTAACATTCCTTGTGTTATATGTAGATGACATATTGCTAATAGGGAACGATAAGAAATTCTTAGAGGAAGTGAAGGAATATCTGAATGGACAATTTTCCATGAAGGACCTAGGTAAAGCTGCGTACATACTAGGGATTAAGATCTATAGAGATAGACCTAATCGACGGTTGGCCTTGAGTCAGAACACTTATATTGACAAGATTTTGAAAAGGTTCAAAATGGATGACTCCAAGAGAGGTCTCTTGCCAGTCATAAAAGGTGTCAAACTAAGCGTGACTCAATGCCCGACCACAGCTGAAGAGAAAGAGGAGATGTCCTCGAAGCCCTATGCCTCAGCCATAGGTTCTCTCATGTATGCTATGTTATGTACCAGACCGGATTTAGCGCTGGCCATTAGTATGACTAATCGCTACCAGAGTAATCCGGGAATGGCCCATTGGACAGCAGTAAAGAACATCCTTAAGTACTTCAGAAGAACCAAGGATCTCTTTCTCGTTTATGGAGGAGTTGATGAGGAGCTCACCGTAAAGGGTTACGTTGACGCAAGCCTCGGCTCAGACCTAGATGACTCGAAATCCCAGACGGGATATGTTTTCATGTTGAACGGTGGCGCGATTAGCTGGAGGAGCGGCAAACAGTCAGTCGTCGCTCAATCTTCAATGGAGTCGGAGTATATTGCCGCTTGCAAAGCGTCAAACGAGGCGCTATGGCTGAAGAAGTTCGTGATCGAGCTTGACGTCTTTCCCAGTTGCACTGACCCCGTGGGAATCTTCTGCGACAACACGGGTGCCATTGCTAACGCGAAGGAGCCAAGAACTCACTTACTGCCAAGCACATCCTCCGAAAGTTCCATGTGACGCGAGACTACGTCAGGGATGGACACACTAGGATTCACAAGATACATACGGATCTGAACGCAGCAGACCCGATGACTAAACCTCTTCCACAGGGCAAGTTTGAAGAACACCGAGAGACCATTGGTGTTAGATACATACCTGATGTAAACTAGTGTAATTTGTACTCTAGTGCAAGTGGGAGACTGTTGGATATGTGCCCTAGAGACAAATTAATGAAGATATTTGTCACATATCCGTTTTGTTCATAATACGTTTTATACTGTGCTATAACTGTATTACTTGGAAATACTAATACAGGTGTAGTATAAAACATGGTCCGTAGTTTAACTCGGGTAAACTATCTCATTGGACAATTGATTGATCAAGCTTTCCTGATCATGGCGACACTTAAGTCCATTGACAATGAGGTCATATCATTAGGGGAATGATGTGATGGACAGACACCCACCTAAAAGTAATGCAATGTGATCGAGTCACATAGTTCAGCGTTGCTATGACTTTGTAACGTATGGCTTAGTCCTTAGACCGTAATGATCATACGTAATCACGATCTATGAGGAGACTTTGATTTGTATCCCACCGCCTGACTGAAATATGCTGGCTATAACGGTGCACTTTGGGTATTCCTAAATAGATGGTTGATGAGTATGTTAATAGATCAAAGCGGTATTTGTCAGTCCTTATGACAGGACAGGTACTCTGGGCCCACTCGGTGATATTGCATCAACCCCTTGCAAGGACGTGACTAGGTCACAAAGAGATGCAATGATCATGGACGAGAGAAGTTGTTTGTCATGAACGAGATGTGAACACGGTATGTGGGATACCGACGATCAAACCTCGGACAAACAAAGTACCGCAGCACAAAGGGATTACGTCGTATCGTTAACGGTTTCCAAAGGCGATCGAAACTCATTCGATGGAAGCGCAGGGGCTGTCAAGGATTGTAACCAGGTCCAACTGACTAGTCATTGGTCAATGAGAAGAGTCTCGACCATGTCTGCTATTTCCCGGACCGTTAGGGTGTTACACTTAAGGGCAATCGATGCATAGGTCAGTTACGGGATCAATCGGTGAAATAGGAGAAATCACCGGAATAGTTCCGGAGGAGGACGGAATGGTTTCCGGACATTTTGAATAGTTCAAAATAAAGTTTAATTGTTTTAATAATGTTTTTATTATTTAATTATCTGAATTAAATTTTTAAAACTTATTAAATAATTAAAAATAATGGAAAAGGCTATATGGGCCTTTGAGGCCCATAAGGCAGGCCGTCGCTCTGCCGGAGTCGGGATCCGTAGCCGTCTTCTTTCCGCTGCTCGCCTGGTTCGGAGCTCGGGAGGAACATCGATTGTGCCGTACGTGTATAATCTCTTCGAGGCACTACACCTGTGGTGCTGCTTCGTCGCTGGAGGTTTACCGGGAGTCATCCTCGCCGGTGGTGGTCTTCTACACGACAGGGAGGTCGTAGTTCTGAGTCTACGCCAACCACGTTCGTAAGAACGTTTCCCTCTTTCGGTCTTCAAAGGTATGAACACCGATTCCCTCCGTTACCTTACATCGCCATAGCATAGATCTTGGGTTCGGGTACCGTAGGTGTGAAAAATTTGTGTTTTCTGCCCCGTATCCCAACAATGACAATGGTACTGGGGAAGTCCTGGATCAACCGGAATAGTTTCTGGTTAATCGGTGGACGTCCCGAAAACGACCGACGAACCGACGCAGGGCATCGGGCAGGCTAGACCGTAACCCGGATCGTCCCGGAACCTATCCAGATAGTTCCGCAACGTCCTAAAACAGCCCCGGAAGGTCTTGGAAGTGTTCCAGAAGGTTCCGGAATGTCCCGAAACCATCCCGGAAAGTCCCGGAATGGCCGAGAATGGTCCCGACGGGTCCTGGAAGGTCATGGAAGGTTCTGGAAGCTTCCGAAAGATTCCACAAGGTTCCGGACAGTACCATATGCGCCCCACCACCCTTAGACTTGGGGGGCAAGGCTCCCCATAGGGGCTGGCCGAAATTTGGCCCTAGTCCTATTAGGACTAGGCTTTCCAAAGTGGGAAGGACTCCTCACAAGGAAGGAGTCCTAGGGGAAAGTTTTCCCACCAAGGGAGGAGTCCTGGAAGGACTCCACCCCCCTTATTTCGGCCAAGGGCCCTCCTGGCCACCTATATAATGAGGGGATGGGGTGGGGGCGCAGCACACTTGATCCCCAAGGCCTATGCGCCACCCTCCCTCCCTCTAAACCCCGTTGCTCCACAATTAGACCCTGGTTTAGACGCTGTTCTAGATCGGAATCCGTTAGGGTTTTCTCCCTCTAGTTTTCTCGGTGGCGTTCTTCTCTAGACGGAGGAGCGTTGCTGGATTGCTGCTACGGGATGTGTGGATACCGGTAGAGCGATCATAACTTTGATCCTTCTTCGAGGAACTTCTTCTTCTTCTTCCTCGGAGATCTGTTCGAGGGAATCGCTCGAGGGATTCGTTCGTGGGATAGATCGTGGGACGGATCGTGAGACGCATCGCGAGATCTACTTCCACCCGCTTCATCAACTCTTCTTCCGCTGCAACCGTTGGTGAGCAATGGCCTATACCTTGTATGCCATCTTTCTTGGATGATCTTGGGATCTTGATTCGTAGGCACGAATTTTTTTGTTTTCTACTACGTTTCCCAACACCACTTACCACAAACTTACCACCGAACTCAAGTTGATCATATGGTGTGACCTAGTACGAACTGTGTCCCATGACCGAGGACGCGGCTATTCGAGTAGATTGTGACTCTGCAGAGTTTGTGCACGTTACCCACATTATGGAGTTCTTCCTCCATCCAGCACCTCGGTACTTGTCCCACAGGATCCTTGGAACTCGTACCGCAGGAGTGGACTAGGACTTCTCCAACGAGACCGATGCTACCGTGTGTCCCTCTTACCGTATCACCGACATCCCGTCTTAGTTTTCCCCCATGGTTAGGTGTCCTTCGTTACCACCAGAACCACCTGTGGTTAGGTGTCCTTCGTTACCACCAGAACCACTCTGACCATCACTTGGTCCTTAAACTTTGTCCCCCGTCAGGGACCGCGCGCAAAACATACTCGGGCTGTCAAGACTATCGTCGTTTACCCGGCCAAAGGCAACTGCCGCGCATAGCCTCCTCTCTTTGGTGATACAAATAAGAGACGCCCACCGGTAGACCGAATCAAGGCCTGCCCATACAAGCAAATGTGGCTGCACGGATAAGTTCGGTTCGGTGGCACCTGATCAACTTGTCAAGAAGCATGTCTCCAACAACAAACACAAGTATCGGGTGCAACATGAGTATTAGATCATAACAGTGCATAGCATACTAGCATAACAATTACATATATGATCCAGCACATTTTAGATGGTGAACTTATCCGTGTTACAAAGATTAAGTTGTTAACATGGCAACATTATGAATGCAGTTAAGCATAACATGAGAAAATTAATCACGATGGTGGTATAGCATGGTTACGATGATGCAGAGTATGACATGGCAATGACATGAGCAAAGCGTAGCATGAATATAACATGGCAAAACATAACATAGCATGGCAATGACAACATCAATCATAGCATAGCAACATGATCATGATCACCGATATAAGCATATCAACAAAAAACACTTTTAGAATCATGTCAAAGCTTTGCAAAGGTGCAAAGAGTATTGTGGCTTGCCTTCACCAACAAGGTGTGAAACACCCTCGGTCTCGGACACCGACAACGCCCTGCAAAAATATTTCGAAACAAGGCAACGGGCAAAAAGTCAAACACAACTTTGACTCGACCAGCAAATAACAACATCACAACATGGCATGAAACCTACACGAAGAGGAGCTCGATACGAAACCAACGCAAAAAGAATAAACCCGTTTGGACTTACGGTTGCGGAGATATCAACGAAACGGTGTCGGAGGGGTTGGATTTGATGGAATACGCTTTCCAGAAGCTAAAAGCGCACTTTGGGCTACTGAAGAAGGAAAATACGCTTTCGGTGAAGGAAAACGTATTCTTGGCCTGCGAAGAGAAAAGTACGCTTTCGTTAAACGAAAATGTATTTCGGCCGAAGTGAACGAAAAGACGTTTACCCAGCAGGGAAAACGCATTACACGGAAACACGCCTTCGCAGAGAGGAGACGGGTCCACGGCCTCACGCGGCTGACAGGCGGGCCCCGCCTGTCTGTTCTCCTCTCTCTCCTCTGCTCCTTCTTCCTCCCGACGCAGAACCAGGGGAGGGCCACGGCCCCGTGTGACGCCGGCGAGGGGAGGCGCGGCGGCCTGCCCGCGGCCACCTGGTGCCCAACCGGACGACGACGACGCCGCTCCAGGCCGCTCCCGCGAGCTGGGGTGGCCAAGGCGAGTGCGGCTGCGGAAGAGGGTCGCCACGGGCGTCGTCGGGGTACGGCGCGGCCACGGGGAAGGGAGCTCCGGGGGCTGCTGGGGCGCGTGGTGGTGAGAGGAGGGTCCGGGGCTGGTAGAGGGAGAGGGTCCGGGCCGTGCGAATTCGGTGGAAGGCCGGCAACGGCAATGGCGAACAATGGCGAGCTCCGGTGTGAAATTGGAGAGGGAGGCTGGGCTAGGAGGAATCTAGGAGGGAGGGGAGGTGCTGGGGTGCTGCTGGAGCTCGGGGCGCGCGGTTTAAATAGGGGCAGGCTGATTCTGAGCTCGGGCCACGACAACAGGACGGCGGCCTTGGCTTGCGGGGTGAGCTGGCGGCTTGAGAGCGACGCGACGGCCGGCGTGCGGCATGGGGCGGCGGAAAAGCCTTGCGGCGCGGGAGGACAAGGTACAAGACGACACCGGTGCTCTGTAGCACGAGGGCGACATGTCGGGCACGCGCACAGCGCGTCCAGAGCACGCCGTGTGCATCCAAGCGCGTGGCCACCAAAGTTTAGATAGGATCCTGCGTGGCCAACCATGTCTACAGTGGAGTCCTTTGCACTCTGAGAACAGTGGTAGGATTGACTGGTCATATGGGACACTGTAGTGATCTCTATCTCAAACAACAGTTGGATGCAGCAAACTTGGAGCTTAAGTATAGATCACATGGTGGGGATTTGGATGGGGTCAGGTTGTCTATTGGCTTTAGGATAGAAAGGACTATGTTTCTGGAAAGTTTGGGCTCAAAATGATCAATGTACATGGTACATCCTTTGTAAATGTAGCAATGCTGCAGAAGGTGTTTGTACTGTGGTATGGCTTGTACATATCTCCCCTAGGCATGATATTTTTCATATCTCAATCATACACTAGGATGAGTATGCGCACCAAGTTTCATCTCATTTGCATCAGGCTAGCTAGCACTTCCTTTGTAAACGTCCAATTGGACCAGAAATGCAATGTTGAAGCTAATATCTCATAGGATTTGTGAAATTGGCTGAAAATTGTTGTACTGGAGTTATTTGGCATGGTTCATATGTGTATAAAATTTCATAGTCATTGGACACACATAGCTATCACTTGCTTCACAATGTGGCCCACTGACCAGAAACTTAAACACGACAATGCACTTACATGGGTAATGGGATTTGGCTAATATTTGATTTGGTGGAGTTATATGGTGGTAGGTTCATGCTAAAAAAATTCAAGGCAAATGGGATCCCCTATCATGCACTTGCTTCACAATGCCCCCTTGCTGCATCCAAACTTTGGGAATTTATTGTGGGAGTTTGGCTAAGCAAATGGTGGTGGAATTTGGTGGAGATCAATCATATGATCATATGAGATTGCACAAAAAGTTTCACCAGCAATGGATCAAGATAAATGGCATTCCCTTCACAAAGCTCCATTCTGCCCCCACAGACAAATGAATTTTTTTAGAGGAAAAATCCACTTGGGCTATGAAATGTTTTTGGAGAATTTCGCAAGATATGATGTCAATGACATGTGGAAATTATTTGGGGGTTTATGGAGCAATATAAATAGGGGTTGCTTCACAAACCTCAAGTAATAGGAATATCCCTTTTATTGGAAAAAGGAATATATGGCTTGAATAAAATGATGGCTTGGATGAGGTGGAACAATGGAATGACATGTGAAAGTCTTGGATTCAAGGGTCACTTGAGCATGAAAAGAAAATATGCTCAAGTTTCAAGTCCTACGAGGTGATCAAAATCAAATCCAATCGCAAATCCAGAAATAAATCCGAAAAGTTTTTGGAAAAAGAAAGTTCCAAAATCCAGGGTGTCACACCTTTTGATGCATCTGCTTTTAGGAATGATGGTGGGCTTGTTACAATGGCCTTAATACTTCCAGTGGAGCATATGAGCATTTCTTTTATTTCCTGTGAATGTAATCTAGGAAACCAAGCATACATGATTATCCTCTTGGTTCTGATAGCGTCACAAGCCTTGCAATGTCTTCAATAGTTGGTTATCTCAAATACTCCGGTCCAAACACCTTGACCATCACAGTATTAAACATGACCATGGCTTTGAGTCATGTGATTTTGAGCATCTAAAGGTACTCGTCTCGGGAATTTGTGGTCGTGCCATAGTTACGCATCCTTAATTCAGTCGTGCATTTATGTTAACCACATAATATAATTGTTCCAACAACATCCTTATTTACGACGAAGTAGTCATCCTAGCCACGAACATCATTATAGACGCGACAAACTCATTTTTCCACATCTAGGATCGATGGTGGAAATAGGGATCAAATAGCGTATGAGGGACAAAGTCGTTCATCAACATCATATGCCCCCATGGCATATTCCAAATGAACACTTGATGTTCTTTGATTAAGACATTGATATTGAGAACATGCTCATTCGCACGTTGCGCATATTCAAGAACCATCTTCATCATCGCTCTTTCATCCTCATATTCGCTCTCAATCTCATCATGACGAATCCTTGAACTTGAAATAGTAGTACTTTTGTGTCAAAATCCATTGTTTTTGCTTTGGCCAAGCACATGTTGAGCATGGTGTCCACTATGGATGAAGGGTACCTACGCGGCGGCCGGACCAGGAAGGAAGGGATGTGTGTGCAAAAAAAGGCAAGCGTCGAAATGGAGCGACGATGATCCGGCAAAGCCTGGCGGCGACCTATATGGGATATTGGGATAGGAGCAGTGTCGTTTAGATGAACTTGAGAAAAATGAGGCTCCAAGAGGAGGGTTTGAATGAACCGAGGTGTCGAATCCCTATTAATAATGCTACAATAGTTCATCCTCACTAATCTATCTATCTTGAATGCAAGCTATCTATATCATCAAGTATGTTCATCGTGCAAAAACTCTTGCACTAACTCTTCATGCATATGCTCCCATTAACTTTGCATGTGCATGCGATCTCTCACAACTAAATAATAATTTTGTATGCACTCAACCTCACAAGTTATAAGTAAGTTTTTTTATTAAAAAAACAAATTATAAATTACATCGCATTTTATTTCCTATGTAACATTTTTTATATATACACATCCATAGTTGCTATGATTGTTTTATGTTTAGCAAAGGGTAGACACGTCTTCACTTTCTCTACTCAACTATGTTTTCGGCTCATATCATCTCGTCGATATATTGTCAAGTATCTAAATTAAGAAAACAAAAATCAAACTTATTTTTGGATTTTTCATCAAAAATTCTTAGATCTTTACTTTAAACAATATTTCTTTCAAAAAATAATGTATAATCAAATTATACTATGTTTCATAAATTTTCACCTGTTTTAAAACATTAAATTATTTCTCAATGGTCCCGCAGCAACGGGCGGGTATCATCTAGTTTTGTGATAGTTTGGACACCCATAAACCTTCCTCAACTTTGTTTTTGATTTGTGAAATTTCAAATGTGCGAACGAATTTGATGCACGATATTGAACGGTCACAAATATCCAAACAGTAGGATCCACACATTCAGAAACATTTTGATGAACTAGATTAAAGTTGCCCTTTACAAAAAAAAAAAGATATATCCTACGGGTACTCCTCATGGCATCTGCGGCGAGCTGGTCTTCGGCCGGCCACTCTGCACCAAAGATGATGGGTCCAGCGTCCACCCCTCTGCCTCTGCGCCCCAGCATCTGACGGGTCGCCCCGCAGCCCCAGGAAGCACTAGCCAGGACCCCGCCCATACCACCACAAGCACAAAAATGAAAAACAACTCGCCTGCGGCATCAGACATGTCAGTGTGTCACTGCACCCAAGCACAGCAGCCGTACTTCTAAAAGCAAAGTAGCTCGAACCCCCCCCCACCCATGGCATCCATCCAGCTTTGAGAAACACCGAGCCGTGGTCAAGCCCAAAATAAACCCAAAGTTACAGGGCACGGCGTGCATAATCCTCGGATTAAGTAGCAAACCAACGAACAAGCAAAAGCAAAATACTCTTATCTCTAGCGAACTAAAGAACATGTGAGCATCGATCAGGTCAGGTGGCACGGGCGGTGCCATGGGCGAGGTAGACGCCGGCGGGGGAGGAGAAGCCGAGGGGCTGCGGCGGCGGCGCGTGCGTACTGGTGGTGGTGGCCTGCGCGTCGGCGGCGTGCATGGCGCGGATCGGGATGGCCGAGGTGGGCGGCGCGGGTTCCACAGGCTTTCTTGAACGGCCGCGGCCGCGGTGGACGTGGCGCTCGCAGTACTTGTGCCCCGGCACCACCCCGCGCGAGCACCGCCACTTCTTGCCGTCCGTGCGCCGGCACCGGTCCGGCTCCGGCTCCATGCTGCTCCGGTGGTCGAAGCACAGGCTCCCGAGCCCAGCCACTGCATCACGGAACAAACGATCGATCAATCCAATCAGACACAAACAGACGGACGGCACGCCCGGCACGCCGCCGGCGAGAGAGAATAGAGGAAGCTAGCTTGGAACACGTACGGGATGGGAACCTCTGCGGGGCGGAGGAGGAGGCGGCGACGCTTTTCCAAATGGGCAGGACGAGCTGCACCGGCACGGGAGCGTTGGCGACGATGTAGCGGTAGATGAGCACCTGCTGCTGCAGCTCCTGCCTCTGCATGAACGTCAGCGCCGACGGCCGCGCCGCCGCAGACGCCTCCGGGCCGCTGTCGCTGCCGCCCACGCCGAGGCCCAGCCCGAGGCCCAGCGGCGGGGGCGCCGCCATGGTCACCGCCCCTGCGCCTAATAATCCAAACAACGCACATCAAACACTAACTAATCGCTCGCACGAGGCAGACGGAACGGAAGTACGAGACGCCGTGCCATACCGTCATCGGCGTCGGCGTCGGCGCCGGAGAGGCGGGGAAGCTTGGACGGCGGCGAGTGCTCCTCCCTTGGCTCGGTCATCTCGGCGCCGGTCCTCCCTTCTTCTATGGTGTTTGAATGAGTGCCGTGGATAGAGATTAGAGGCGGAGGAAGGATTGGTTTGGAGCTGGCTCGCGCAGGTTCTTTGAGTAGGGAGCTGAGCTCTGAAGGAAGGAAGGAACGCTACGCTGCCGTGTCAGTAGGGAGTAGGGACTGTCTCACTGGATACATGCATCTACGTTCTACGGGGCAGGGTCGGTCGATGCACCCCACCGCTGACAGAAGCTTGACTAGTGCTCCGTATTTTGACGGGATGCAATGGGGTAGCTGCACACTTTGGAGGTGTCGCGCGTAAACATACATATTTATTGTTCAGCTTATGGTTTCACTTGGCCCAGACATGTTCGAGAAGAGGGGAAACAACGTCGACGCCCATGGCGATCGGCTCGCGATCACGTGCCGCTTGGCTCTTCTGGTTCCGGGGCACGCCCAGAGCGCGTCCACCCCATGGCCCGAACCCTGCTACTACTGGCATGCGGGGCACGCTCTGGCCGTACAAGGAGGCCAGCGGAGAGCGGACAGACGCTCTCACCGTACACGACCTTTCCAGTTTTTTCTCCTTTGCCCCCGTATACAATACAATCCGTATGGATGTGTCACGGGATTACGGTGCCCAGATCTACGTCCGTGAAACGCATGGGGACTGTGCATGAAGCTATGGGACCGTGCTCGGTCAACACGGTCAGGCTCTTTGCGATTCCTGCCATCGACCTCTGTCCCCTGCCTACCCTCTTAGCTTCGTATCAATCTTCCTATGTTTATACCCTCAAAAAAAAAAACTTCCTATGTTTATTTCAAAAAAAAAATCTTCCTATGTAATATTTTTTACACTTTAACGTTTATCTCCTCGTTTGATCCGTCGATTCATGATTAATCATTTATCATCATTTTTACATGCAAAGAGATCAATCCCGATTAGTAGTTGTGTTTGGACATATACTCCAATTGATTAGTTGTAGGGAGCGCTACGCGTCCGCCGGGTGTAGTTTTAAAAAGATCCACCGCGTGCGGAGCCGTAGGATGAAGCAATCTGTAGCCGTTCGATTGCACGCATACGAGACAACGAACCTTGCAACAGAAGCTTTGTTGCGATTGAATCATTGCAACGGAGCCTTTGTTGCAAAGTTTTTTTTTTCACCAAATCAGTACCGGAAAAGCAAATCATTTGCAACAGACACTGTGTTGCGATCGGACCATTGCAACAGAGCCTCCGTTGCAAAGCCTTTTTTCATCAAACCGGCACCGTAAAGAGAAAGCTTTTGCAACAAAGACTTTGTTGCGATCTGACCTTTGCAACAGGGATTCTGTTGCCAAGTCTTTTTTTTTCATCAAACCAGCACCGAAAAAGAGCAAACTTTTGCAACAAAGACTTTGTTGCGATCAGACCTTTGCAACGGGGCTTTTGTTGCAAAAGGGTCTTTGCAAACAGAGCCCTTGTTGCAAAGGAAGAAATTCATGGCGTTGTGGAGCTCACGACATCCCTACCTTGGGTGACTCCTCGAAGTTGCGGTGCCCCGTCGGCGGTTTCCCGGTACTTCAAACGAAGCAGATCGTGGCGCGGAGTGGCGGCGTCGTCCATGGCAAGGGGATCCATCTCCGGCGACTCCCAAGAATGTGGCGCCCTGCCGGCGGCTTCCCCGTGCTGCAATGGAGCAGCACATGGCGCGGGAATGGCCGGCGTCCGACGTGCGGAGCAGCAGCGACCGAGCGCGTGTGCCATGGCCCATGGGTGTCTTGCGATTGAAGAAGAAGTGGATTGGGGAAGAGGAAGACAGACAAAGCAGAATTGTTGTGATCCACGTGATTAGTGGGTCCCATCCACGTGCTGCAGGGACGCGTGGCACGCGTTGAAGGCGGCGGACGGCTCACACCGGATCGACCGGGTGATTACAATCGTTTCCCTTAGTTGTATTTGACTGTAAACCACACATCTTTAACTATTAATGAACCATCTTTAGTTATCAACGATAAACAATACTAACGGTTAGTCGTGTATATCCACATACGACTAGCCGATTAGCTTCTTCACATGTAAAGATGGTGATTAACGATTAGTCGTGAATCGAGGGATCAGATATGGAAATAAGTTCTTCAAAGGGTCAGTGGTGTGTATAAGTGCAAAAAATGATCATTTAGAGCATCTCCAGCCGCAGCTCCAAAAGACCCCCAAGGTGACGCTATTCGTCCCGGATGGACGAATTCCGCCCAGTCGCGCAAGGGTCCAAATATCGCCGGATTGAGCAATTGAGTCCGGGGATTGATGGCAAGAGAGTGTTAATACTCTTCAAGCCTCGTTGCTTACCCCAAGTGCAGGGTGAGATATAGTGCAGCGGCAAGTTTTCCCTTGGCAAAGATACCAAGGTTTGTCTCCCGTAGGACTCCGAAGGATACAAGAAGGTGGTAAAGTGAACAATGGCGCCGAGGTTGCTAGCTTCAACTGGACCTGCACACAGATATAAATAACTTTGCTTCCCAACGAGTACAGAGGAGTTGTCAATTCCTCCAGCCTTGCTGTTTACAAAGGATCAACGCAAGAGATAATGATAGTGGCAACTGCAAGTAAAGACTGGAAGTAAATTGAGGGTGTAAACAATAATGTGAAGATGGACCGGGGTCCCGTGATTTTCACTAGTGATGTCTCTCTCCCAAAAGACGATAAAAGTGCTAGCGAGGTAAACAAATCACAGCTGGGCAATTGACAGAATTATGAAGGCACCACAATGCTAACTATGCCGCAAAGAAAGGAAGGGCTCAAAAGCAATGGGCAGTACGCCAAGGTAAGTAGACCGAAATCCATCTGCATCTACTATGAATTATCCACCTTGATATATCTATCCAGAACATCTCGCTGGTATTAAGTTGCGAATCCCACCCAAAGTGTAAACTCAAAGCAACAGACAACTGCATTAAAAGAACTTTGCGTAAAGTAAGCAATCCTTGCATCCGCGGATACAAGCACCGTTGTTTTATCCCTGGTGGCAACACCACATCCCCTAGTCTCATGTTTCTGTCACTCAAGCTAGACATCAAGGGGCTGAACCCACAATCAAGCATAACGCTCCCTCTTGGAGTTGCAACAAATCACTTGGCCAAAGTAAAATACGACAACGGAGAACATGCAAGAATTTACTCAAGAACAAAATATAAAAAATAAGAACCAAATATATTACTCATCACAATTTGAACGTAGTCTCATAATCCATCAGATCCCAACAAACTCAGCATAGCAACGGCAGAATATTACAAAGGTGTCTCGATCATGTGAGGCAGCTCACGAGGTCTCGAAAGTGGAAGCACAAAGAGGGGAGAGTAACATCACATAGCTACTGGTCACGGACCCATGGTCCAAGGGAAACTACTCACAGTACATACGGGAGGCGTCCATGGCTATGGATGGTCTCCCAGAGGTGGTTCCTCCTCCCGGCAGGGTGCCGGGGCAGCTTCTCCAGGCAGCCCCGATCTAGAAATGGCGGTGGCGGCGGTACAGAGGCGAGATCGCGAAAAAGAGGTCTGTCCTAGGGGTTTCCACCCCGAGGGATAAATATAGGCGAAGGGGGGCACCGAGAGGGGCCACAGGGCAGCCAGGAGGCTCTCTGGCGCGGCCTAGGGTGGGGCCGTGCCAGGGACCCTTCTGGAGTCCCTGTGGTGGCCCCCCTTCCCTCCTTTGGTGTTTCCGGAAGCTTCCATGTCGCCGATGTTTTATCTGATTTTTTCGGATTTTTTGGAGCACTTTTAATGGCCGGAAAACCTGAAATACAAGAACAACAGAAAACAGCAACTGACAGCTGGGTGCACTGGGTTAATAGATTAGTCCAAATATGCTCAAAAGTGTATGAAAGTTCAAGCAAAACATGGCAAAGTCACACAAAACATGCATGGAGCAAGCAGAAATTATAGATACGTTTGGGACGTATCAGCGATCCCAAACCAACCCGGCGCCCTCGGGGTCGCTTGGGGGCGCCGGATGAAACAAAACGACGCGAAAGAGAGAAAATGCGCGCGCCGCGCGCCGACCCCACTTGTCGGCGTGTGTGAACACGCGGCATCGTCATCCTCCCGCCTCGGCTTCCCCGCGCCTGCCGCCGCCACAGAGCATCAATGCGGCGCTGATGTCCAGTCCAATCGCCGACAGGGGATTCAATGCGGCGCGTTGAGTAGACCAACGGTACGACGATTGCACCGCCGCGTGTACCGCTCCGGTGAGCCGCGTGTCCCGCCCCGGTGAGGCCGCCCTTTCGCGTTCCCCCGCTACTTAAATGGCTCGCCGGTGAACACGCCACACACACTCGCTCCTCTTCCTCTGCTCCTCTGTTCTCGCGGCCATCTCCTCCTCCTTCCTCCTCCTACCACCTCGCCGGCGGCCATGGACAACCTTGCGCGGAACGAATTCCAGCGCCGCAGCCTGCTGCAGATGGAGGCCATCCTCCTCACGCAGGCCGACTATCCGTGCCCGCCGGATACCAGGCCACCCCACGACTGGGTGCTGTCCAACGACGCCGGCCTCGCGTGGGCCAAGAAGGACTACATCCCTAGCCAGATGGAGGAGCAGCAGAGGGCATGGGAACTCGCCGAGGCCAGGAAGCTCGTCGAGGCCAAGAAGAACCGGTCGGCGGTGCAGGGGAAGGGCGGCAGCAGCCGCCGAAGCAAGTGGGCGCCGCCTGCTCCCGAGTTCCTCGTGCTGGACAGCACCGACGACTAGGATGAGGATCCGCAGCTGGCGAGGAGGATGAAGGGGCCGCTCGGCGGCGGCACATGCAGTGCGCAGGCCGCTGTGAAGCGCGAGCCCAAGGGAGGCGACGACGACGGCGACGACGGCACCGCTGGTGGGGCCACCGGAGGAGGCGGCGGGGGGCTCGACTTCGATGAGCTCTACTCGTTTTTTTCTTATCAGTTGTTTTTTTAGTTTTTAAGTTGCTATTGTATAAAATTAGACCAAATATTATGAATTAGGCCGAATTTCGTTCAATTTGCCGCGTTTTTCACAGATATACGCCGAACTTGAGGGGCCGTCTTGGCGGCGCGGCTGGGGGCGCGACCAACCCAAGCATGTTTCGCCGCCCGAGCGCCCCCAAGCGGCCCTAGAATAGCGCCAAAAATCTGTTGGGAATGTGCCCTAGAGGCAAATAAAATATGTTTTATCGAGCATATTCCATTAGTTCATAATACGTTTGATACTATGTTAGAACCGTATTAAGCGGAAACATTAATACAGGTGTGGTATACAAACAACCAGGTCCCTAGTTAACCCTAGTATACTAGTCCATTGGGCGATTGATGATCAAGGTTTCCTGATCATGAGACAATGGCGTCTGTTGACAATGAAGTCGTATCATTGGATAATGATATGATGGACATACACCCACCAGAAGTGTTGCGATGTGATCAAGTCACATAGTTCGACATTGCGATAACTATAACGTAGTGACCAGATCCTTTGACCGTAATGATCATACGTAGTTGTCATCTATGAGGAGACTTTGATTTGTATCCCACCGCCTGACTGAAATATGCTGGCTATAACGGTGCACTTTGGGTATTCCGAAATAGATGGTTGATGAGTATGCAAATAGATCAAAGCGGGATTTGTCCATCCGTGTGACGGATAGGTACTCTGGGCCCACTCGGTGATATTGCATCATAAAGTTTGCAAACGTGTGACTAGGTCACGGAGTTGTAATATCACGGGAACGAGTAAACTTGTTTGTTGAGAACGAGGACGGACTAGGTATATTGGATACCGATGATCAAACCTCGGACAAGCAAAGTACCATGGGACAAAGGGAACAGGCACACGGTTAACGGATCCAACAGCGATTGAAGTTCATTCGATGGAAGCGCAGGGGCTATCAAGGATTGTAACCAGGTCCAATTGATTAGTCATTGATCAATGAGAGTTGTCTCGATCATGTCTGCTGTTTCCCGGACCGTAGGGTGTTACACTTAAGGGTACTCGACGCAGTAAGGATTGATTCGGGATCACCGGAGAAATTGGAGAGAACACCGAAATTGTTCCGGTGATGACCGGAATTGTTCCGATGAAGGCCGGAAGCTGTTCTGGGTATTTTGAAAGGTTCAAAATATATTTAATAATATTTAATATATGTTTTATTATTTAATTATCTGAATTAAATATTAAAATATAATTAAATATAATTAAAAATGAATTAAAAGGCATATGGGCCTCATAGGGCCCATTAAGGGGAGAGGGAGTCCTCCCCCATGGGCCATGGCGCCATGAGGGGGCCCACCCCCCTTATAGGTGCGGCCAAACCCCCCCCCCCCTTGGGATTAGTCCCACCCCGGAAGGGGAAGGGGGGGTGTCACCCCTCCTTGGCCTATATAAGGAGGGGTAGGGGTGCCCTTTTAATCATGAATTTTTTGAGAAAAGTTTCTCATCTCTCTCCCTCCTTTCTCCTTCCTTTGAGCGGACTCCCCTTGTTTGGAGGCTGCTCTGGGTTGGGGATTTCTCCACTATACGCACGCCGTCGTGCTGCTGGAATCGGGATCCGAATCCATCTTCTTTCCGCTGCTCTACTGGTTCGGAGCCCGGAGGGACGTCGGGTATACTGTATGTGTATAATCCCGCGAGGCACTACACTTGTGGTGCTACTTCATCGTCGTGGTCGTATCGCGAGGTCTTCATCAGCAACGTTCCGACGGGGACGTAATCCCGTCATCGGTCTGCAAGGATCAGGTGGCTACAGGAGTCATCGTGGATCTGCGCGGCATCGGGGATTGCCGGTACGACTACACCAACCACGTTCATGCGGGAACGTTTCCCGCTTAACGGACTACATACTGGTATGTGATCTATTTCTGTCCGTTACTTGCATCAGCATAGCATAGGTCTTGGGATTGGGTATCGTAGGTCAAGGAAAAATTTGTGTTTTCTGCCCCGAACCCCAACAGTGGTATCATGAGCAAGGCTATGCGTAGATGTATTGTACGGATAGAACACATCTAGTATGTGGGCATAAATTCTCAATTGTTACCCTCTCACGTGTACTCATTTAGCATTGCGGCAATGTTTGATGAAGCGGCCCCCGACCGACCTTACGCGTTTACGCGAGACTGGTTCCACGCTTGACATATGGCTTGTACCATATAAAGTGGATGGGGGGGTGTCTGTCTCTCTGCATTAGCGATGCGAAGATGTTTGCAACGGAGGGCCCCGACAGGGGTGTAATAGAGACAATTGCGGGATTGGTGTTGTGGCTTGTTTTCGCAGGATAGAAAGCGGTTCTTTTCTCGAAACCCCTAGCAGCCACGTAAAACTTGCAAAAGATAAAGTAGAAAGGCGTTTTCAACTTTAATTTGCATGTCGGGGGGAATCATAGCATGTATGATTTATGTTGCATCCTGTTTTGCTAATATGATAGATATACGACGGTAGCATAATAGGATGATCCCTCACCAATCCAACAAAGTGTCCTTCCTTAGTGAAGCACCATCTGGAAAGTTCTTCATTATGGAGGCATCACGTGTCACACGGGTGTCAAACATTTTTACGTTCATAAGAGATGGGTGGAGCAAGCCTAGCATGTCCAGAAACATGGCCTTGCATACGCAGCATATACTCACTAAGGTTATTGTGGCGAGCCTGGCATGTGCAGACATGGCCTCGGGACACAAGAGACCGAAAGGTCGAGCATGAGTCACATAGATGATGTGATTGGCATGATGGCCTACCTTGAACAACATACTGATGGTCGTGTCACACGGGGGAGGTATGTTCTTCAAGGATCGTGTAATCACTTAGAACAAACTATGAGGGATGTTTGTCTGAGTGGGAGTTCCAGAATTGTTTTTGAAACATGAACTCCATATTATGAACTTAATCTTCATGTCTTTGCAAATATCATTGTAGATAACGTCATACCAATGTTTAGAACTATGGCTCTTTTAGTATGATAGAACTTAAGGTAAATGGGTCTTACTTCATTGATGTGTACCAACACCATTAGAGACATACTCGTTATTAATGACTTGCTAAACATAATACGAAAACTGCTAGGAGATACACCTGACAACTCCATATTCAAGGAAGATGATGATGAGTATCGTACTCACCGTCACTTATGAATGACTGTCCAATACACCATACTTCATTCTATGAGTCTGAATTATGAATGCATGTTAACCAACACGTATGACGTGCTAGGTGAACTTGAAAAGCACTTGGTCACAAATTAGAGTAATGGAATATGAGTATATGGACGGGGTTTATTTCAACTATGGTGGAAGGAACAACCTGCTGAGAAAGTCACTTGGAAAATGTATAAGATACATGGAACACCTTGTGTATAACTTGGACTACTGAATGAATGGTTACTTTGCGATAACTGGGGAGTTACATCCGCTTCCTCCCAGTTACAAAGACCATGTCTGGACTATGTCATGAAGGAGAATCGTTCACCTGTCATGAGGTCATGGTTAAAGTTAAGAACTTTAAGAGTAGAACCAATGCAGGAATGGTCATTGACGGAGAAGGTATATTTGATATACGAGTTATAAATGTCTTTCCCACGAAACACTAATTGCGGTTGATTAAGTATTCGATGCTTGAACTTACTGCTTGAGAGTGGCTTGGAAGGGATGAGGTGACAATGTGTGCTGACGGCAATCAAGATAGTTGATGGTCGACAACATTCTCCCTCTACATCTATCAATTGATTAATATATGAATAAATTTTATGATCGTTTGAATGAGGACTTTATTAGTGTGTCTTGCATCTCGCGAAGACAATTATTCATATTAGTGAGAAACAAGTCGGTTGTTCTCCTTTTATGAATGATATCTATTATGGTCACATTACGATTATGAATGAGCTATTCTTATATTGATGATAGTTGTTTGATCATTTATAAGAAATATTGTAATGCCAAGAAATATCCAGGCTTAATAATGACACTACAGTTTAAGTCATGAATGGTATGATGATGTCTTAAGATACTTGATCTCTTGACATATACAAACCATGCCTTTGAGGTGAGATGACTAAAACCTCGCATTCTGGTAAAACAGATTGTGTACTGATTGTTGAATATCATACATTGTGATGTATCGTATGTCAGCATGTGGTGAATTTCATTATTTTGTGAACTTCGTATGTGGACTTAGATGAATATTTGTATTCACTAATGAAACATGAGTCTGAAATAATTTGATATGATCAAAAGGGATTTCAGAGTAAAGATGAACATATTAGGGATTTAGGTCCTAAACTTAGACATGATGCAAATATAAACCCACAAGTCATATCAACATATTAGGGATTTAGGTCATATCCAGTGTTATTCCCTAAACCAACGTTGTATCCATTTGTAGATAGGAGAATCAGCCTGCGGACACTGAGTCGGTCATTCAATCTTGGTTGCATCCGTCCTTCAACAGTTGAACTAAAATACGACAAATCACATGAACTCATATGAATTTCATTTAAATTTAGATATAATTTACATAAATTGGAAGCATTTCATGAGAACCGGATGATTTTCATAAAAACAAATGAAATACATGAGTTTAACCTAGTCTAAAACTACACCGGCACCATATAGTCCGTCCTTGCTATTCGCTTCGGGGCTCCCGGTGGCGAAGAAGCTTTAGTGTAGTTGATAGACGGCGAGGCAAACCGGTCGGTGCACCAACGAACCTCATCCCGCCAAGTCTTCATGACCGACGCACCACTAGGTCCGCTTACTTAATAGTTAATATGATGGAGGATGTTGATTGGAGCGCAGGTTAGTGATGCTTCAACGGAAGGGGGAGACCACCCTCTACCACCCCGACCAAGCGACTAATCAATCAATGATCAGTCCACCAAGCTTAATATCAACGGGAGAGGAGAAGTGGTGTCCTTCATGGGATACAAACCGATGTGTAGACCTCCGTGAGAACAGGTGTTGTCCCTAATCGCCGTTTGCCAGCCGCTACTCCCGGCTTGTGGAGGAAAGCTACTGTCTACAATCGATGTTGCTTGGCTCGTGAACCGACCTCTATCCTAAAAGATCCTAGAGCTCGACGTCATGGTGAATGTGAAGAAAGAAGAAAGAGGAACATGAGATGTGTGACGTGTTCCATGGTCCTGTGAGGGGCCGTTTAAATAACTGTGACGTCTAGGGGAGCAACATAATCAGTTTGAATGCGGGGCGTCAGAGTGGGTTTCTCGGTCGTCGCACATGTTTAATGTCGGCATGCGATGGATGTGTAACCATCCCATCATGTCACTCTGGCATTGAACGGGCGCGAAGACTAGGACTCTCGATTAGCGAGCCATATGTCCCACGAGTGAACGTTGCATCAGCACTGGTTGGGCCTCAATGTCGGCCGCAGTGGTCGCTCGTTCGACATCAAATGCCAGTGACTTCCATGAATGCACTGAATCGCTTAGAACGCGAGGAGGATTTCTAACGCGGCATGATTTTGGGTGGAACCAGGTTGTTGGATGAGAGCGTTTCAGCGGTCCGGACTCCTAGAAAGCCCCTCGATTTGGATCACATTGGCCGGAAAACGGACAAGCGAACCAACCCGTGAAGGAATACACGACTGCGTTGGATGACAAAAATGGTTAGGACAACCTAGTCCGGACGAATGCAGGAGATTTGAGGGTCGGTGTTCGAGATGCCCTTACACTAGTGCATAAATCTTTATAAGTGAAACATTATTGAAAAATCTACCTTTTTAAATAAGTTTTTTTATAGAGAAGAACATATGTATGGATGCGATAAAATTCCACTTATTGATGATGTCATCATATTTATTGTTTCTTGTTGATTTTTTTAAATGATATGTAACAAAACGTTAAATTGATTTGTGATCCATCTTCAAATTGAGTTTCTCTTCAGGAGGTCTTTAAAAGAGATTATATTTTGATATGTTTCAATGATATTTGTTTCATCGATGTTAGTTGCTAGATTATGTCACACTAATTGTCATCTTAACCGTGTACTGTAGTCACGATGATTATATATAGTTACCTGAGAATAATTTTGTACACTTGATCTTGTGGTGCAACTCAAGAAAATAACATGGCAACTCGACACGATTAAACTGACAAACATCAATGAGATATAAACAATACGATAATTGAACATGGTTAAACTTATAACTAGTCAACCAAGCACAAACAAGTCATCATCGAAATTGAATATAAATAACATGACAAACATAAATCTATTTATGTACTTTTTGAAGCTTAATCTATTTATGTACTTATAACAAGGAAACACGCACGATTACCATAAAACAAGTTGTTCATTGTTATATATTAATGTCTAGCTACTCGACAACAAAGTTGATGTAATCTAGCAACTAAATGGTTAATGATCTGGTAAGTAAGCAATGCAAATATAGCAAAAAAAAATGTTAAAACATATCAACACGAGACGATCTCGTTGTAAGAAAACCAACTATAAAAGCGGGTGACAGTGTTGATAACCCACAAGTGTAAGGGATCACAACAGTCTTCGAGGAAAGTATAACCCAATTTATTATTCGACACAAGGGAAGCCAAAAAATACTTATAAGTCTTAGTAGTGAGGGTTTGGTGCGCAACATGATGTTCGCAAAATCATAAGTTGTTATTGTTTATTTCGAATTTCCCGATGTACATGGTTGCTCCATTGCACTAGGAACTGATAGATCCGCCTGTTTTGGCTCATCTCCAGAACTGATGCAACACCCAAGAAAATGAGCCATTGATGTTCCAGCGTGTCATGAAATCATGTATGCTTCTACAAATGTAGCTTGTATTGGAGTTGTTTTTATGTTGAAGGCCGGGTACGTGTAGTTATAAGTTGGAGGAGTAAGGGCACATGATCTGAGGTCGCGACTGTTTCATGAAAGAATGTAGCTTGGGAAACAAGATTCATCCATGAAGGTGTGCGAGAATAGACTTCCACAATAAGAACCATCCTTACGTTTTTCTCAAAGGCCAAACACCATCCCTTGTAGCCTAAATACAGGTTGCATTTATCCATAACATTTGAGAATCCATTTATTTAAAGGGACTTCTCACACGTGAACCATCATGCTCGTTAGGGTGTAACAGTTCTTTGAAGTCATCAAGCAAAACCCATCATATTGAACTGAATTATGTTGAGGATTTAATAAGATCACATGTTTTATATCATTTCTTTTTGCGCCTCACTATAGAGAAAAGTCAGTCTCCAACAATCCTGACCCGAATGTGAAATAATAACATCAATATGATACTCAGACTCATAAAAAACAACAGTACTAGTGAACTCACTCCAAAGAAATACCAAGTCCTCCGCAGCTGCTAGAGCTACCAACAACGTAACATATGTCATAGCCCAGAGTTCATGCTGATCTTTCGATAACACATGCTTTTAAAATTGGACTGTCCATTATACACAACACAATCGGGATAAATTGCTTCCCTAGATCACGAAGTTCGCTACCTATTGTGGCTTTACCCACGCAAAAACAATTCCAACAAATGGGATTCATTTTGATCGACGAGATCCCTCTTGGGGACTCACCCGTTACCTTATGTAATTTTTGCTAAGTTTACAATATTATATGCATCATCTTTATTCACACTGGTTGAAAACCTTTGATCTCTTGGAATCATGCCTAGAAGGAGGACTAGGAGGTATGAGCGTGGAGGGGTAATAGAGCTAGCATCTCCCGTTCCTTTTGTTCGTGTGACAACACAAGTCGGTGTGATCTACTTGCCTCAATTCATATATTTTTTTAAACAGATTCATCTAGACGTATTTCAATATTAGATACACTAGAAGAATACCCCATGCGTTGCAGCAAAAATTTATATAAAAATTCTACAATGTAAATCGAAAGAGTATAAAATGCATGTAAATTAAAGTGTATGACATGGATAAATCATTGGCTAATATAATGAGGTGACGTGGAAAGCTTGCATGTTGAGATATTTACTATACACACATCTTAGTGGATTTTCTTAATGCATGACATGAACAAATGATTGGATACGATAGTAGGTGATGTGGATAATTTGCATGTTAAGATAGACACTATAAATGCATCTTAATAAGGTTTTTCCTAATAAAAGATATAGATTCGTTTCAGCAATAATTAATATGAAACGAATGGATTATATCATTTTTGACCGATCAGTAGCATAAAAACGTGGAATAGCCCATGAGAAAAAAGCGTGTGCATTCTTTAAGTTATCTTTTTTGCAAAGTTTTCACGTTGGGACCATTCATTTGGTTTATTATTTACTTTTCACATTCTTTTTTTTCTTATCAGTTTTTTCAGCTCGTGCTTTTTCTCTCTATTTTCCCTTTTTTGTTTCTTATTCATTAACATTTACTGATTTCATAAGCATTTTTTTAAGTTATTGAAAGCTATGAATATTCGTTATATTTTTAAAAAAATTCAACTTTTTTATTTTTTTACTTCAAGCTTTTGAACATTTTAATAGTTCGGTGATATTATTTAAAATTCATGAATATTTTATAAATTCACAAAAATGTTATTGTAATTCATGAATAAATAAAGATTTTAAAATTACTGAATATTTCAATTAATGAAATGTTTTTTCTCAAATTCAATAAAATTTTCAATTTCCAAAATAATCAAACATGTCGTAAGTCACAAACATTGCATTTAATGTGAGTGGGATCACCCGTTTTCGCACAGGGCCGTGTAGGCCGACAAGAAACGCAACCCCCCCCCCCCCCCCGACTGCGGCGGCGCACATTGGGCGATTATATATATATATATTATAGGGGCGTGTGGTGCCCTTTTTGTTTTGTTTTTTCTGTTTTCGTTTTGTGTTTTCAATCGTTTTCCTATTTTTATAATTATTATTATTTATATTTATGTTTAATTTGGGAAATTTTAGATAAATATGAAATATTTTTCACGGTTTTGAGAAAATGTTACAAGTTTGATAATTCTTAGATAATTAATGTTTTTCTAGTTAAGACAATGTTTGTATATTATTTAGAAAAGTTAAAAAATTAAAAATATATTCTTAAAAATAATTTTTTCTTGAATTTTAAAAACATTATAGAAAATATTATTTTCACGAATTTTTAAAATATTTGCAAAGTTACAAAAAATAAAAAAAATACTTGCGTATTTTCATTTTTTATGATTTGTTAGAATATTTGAATATTATAAAAAAACAGAATTATAAATGTTGCAGATCTAGAAAATGTTCATGTAGTTATATGCATGTTTGACAATTTAAATTATTGTTTGTGAATTAAAAATTGTATGTGCATATATTTCTTTGTATGACTTTTAAGAAAAAAAATCATTTTTCAACGATCAAGCTAATTCGTTAGAGAAACTCACAGTTTTAGTGCAACAAACTAGTCGAAAGCACTCATGTTTAACAATTAAATGCTTTCGTGTTTCTTTCTCACTAATCGAATGCTTCATAGCTTCTATCTCTTTGCGTAGCAGTTTAGTAGATAGAGACTATGTCCTATCTCCCTTTTATTTCACTTGAACTACATACCACAATCACGCTCCAGCGAATAGGCGATCAGGGTTTCCCCGCCTCCCCTTAGCGCCACCGCTGACATGCCTCGCTTATATGGCCTTCAGGCCATGGAGCCGGGGTGGACTCGGCCCTCGTCGATGGGAGGGCACTGTTTTTGTAGTTTTAGGGTTAGGGTTTGGTGGGGTGGCGCTCAGGTGGTGGCGGCGATGTGGCCTTGTCCAATAAAGTCTCCTTAGCTTCTGCCCCATCTCGGCGACGACGTCGAGAAGCTTGTAGGAGTGGTGTTGTTCTCGAGGACTTCTTCTGGTTATGGGGATCTCCGGATCGTCAAGGAGATTCATTGGTGGTTCTTCCTTCTTCTTCATCTCCGGGACGGATGTGATCTTCTTGACCCGTTCGACGACTTTCCGTCCGCATCGAGCAACGTCAGGCCGGCTTAGGGAGGAGCGGCAACGGCGGCGTGCCGTCAATATGGTCTGGAGGTTGAAGACGAAGGGCATCTCAAGGGTTTCGCTGTATTTTTTTGTTGATGTGCTTTGTACAGTTCGGTGATTGCTTTAATGCCAAGGTATTTTACGCAGAAAAAAGTAGTCACTATGTCTTCCATAGCTCGGTAGTCAAGAGACTCATCGAAAAGCTCACCTTTAAAATTAAAAAGTGTTTCTCGAATTTGAAGAAATGACCGTAAATTCAAGAAAAGGCCTTAAGATTTTAAAACATTTCAGTATTCAAAGTATGTCCATAAAGTTTTAGAATTATTTAAGAGTTAAAAAAAGAAAAGAAAATCGACAAAACTTGCAGGAAAAATACAGAAAAAAAGAGATTTCCACGGAAGCCTTCAGCACGACCCACATTTAGTCCGCACCTTTTCCGCGTCGATCGACAATGGAAGTGTGTGTCCGTGCTGAAGTCATATCATTGTCAAAGAAGAGCTTAACAACAACAAGCAAACCCTATTGCCAGACCGTAGCTGCTGTTGTGGATGAAAAGGAAGCAGTACCTTCAAAACGAACCCACTCCCGCTGGGTTTTTTTCCCGGCCGGCAGATGATCGAGGTTGGAGCACGCCTGCATAATAATCATGGGCGCATTCGACGGGTTCTGGCTTTTGCTCTGCTGCTCATCATGCCTGAGCTTGCAAGGTCTGGTGTTCTGATCTGTAAGCTCTCCGTGCCTACTCGAGTCTGCCTTTTAACCCACGCATAATTAGACGAATGGCACAGCACTTCCTCCGGTCCTTTTTACTCCGCGTATTAGACTATCCATAGTGGAAGTAACATCACTAGGAACATCACACTTATCAATGTAAAATAGATTATGTGGCAAGTAGTTAATGAAAAAAGAGAGGGATGTGATAACTTAGGTCGTTACTTGCTCTTTGAGTAACATCACACATACCAATACAATATGAGTTTACAACACAATAAATGAAGTGTTGTATGACACCACATCTATGTTACTCCCTACTCACCCTGTGCAAAACCGAAACGAAACCGAAAACCGAACGGAAAAAACCGAATCGAAACCGAAATTTAGGTTTTATCAGTTTTTGGTTTAGGTTTCAATTTCCAAAATACAAAACCATATGAAGTTCGGTTATTTAGGTTTTAAAACCGAAAAAACCGGTTAACCGATAAAAAACCGAAACAAGCCCAGCCGGCCAGCCCACATTTCCACTCCACTCCTCAGGCAGGCCCAACCCAACTTCAAGTCTCCAAGTCCAACCCTAGTCCCATTCCCGTCCCGTACTCACACACTCATGCCTCGGCGCCTCGCCCCCGTCGGCCCTCACGCACGCGAAAAGCGGCAGCGGCGCCCTGCTCCTGTGCTCCACCAGCGTCTAGCGCCCTACTGCTCAGGCACGGCGGTGCCCTACCTCAACTGCAGCAGCCGGGACCCAGGACCCTCGAGGAGTCGATGCCTCGCGCGGAGCAGCTAGTCCGTTCGTCCGTCCGTCCGCCACTGCACCAGGCCGCTGGTGGGCATGAGCTCGCCGCGCCGCGCTCACCGCCCCGCGGCCACGCCCAGCGCGTGGCCGCCCGCCCACTGCCGGTGCCCGCGCCGGCCGACCCTGGCCACCCCGTGCCCTCCCTGGGCACGCCCTTGCCTCGCCGTTGACACCACGCCCGTGCCCAAGCACCTCTGGCCGTTCTGGGCGCCACAACCCCGTGCCCTTCTCGGTTGCTGCCTTCAGTGCTACGCTGCTATTGCCACTGCACAGTGCTACTGTGGCTGAATGTTGCTGCTTTACCCCCCTTTGGCACCTAAAAAACAACAAAAAATCTAAAAATGATATGAGCCTAAAGTAGATGTATCAAGCTTCAACTTGTTCCACAGGACCAACTCCAGTAGATGTAATAATTTTTTTTGATGACTTCAAGTTCGCGTCAACTTTTGTTAATTTGGTTATTACCGAAACCGAACCGATAACAAATGGTTATTACCGAAACCGAACCGTATCTATGTACAAAACCGTATAAACCGATGTATAAAAACCATATAAACTGGAAACCGTATAAACCGAACCGAACCGAAAAAACCGAATGCACAGGCTGACTCCCTACTATAGAGATAGTAACATAGACTAGTAACAACGCGATGTTACTAGTCGAAGTTACTCCCCACTATGGCTAGTCTTAGATTTGTGTCAAGTTTTCGGAAGGAGTACATCGCAGGACTAGCTAACTGAAATAGCTAGTTTCCAAAAACGCAAACCAGCACACAAACCTATGATTTTCCAACTGTTTTTTTTCTTCTATTTTCTTGTTTGGTATTGATCATTAACTTGCATGGAAATGGATATACCATGTGACTATACTTGCATTACTAAACAACTACTTGGCCGCATGACCGTTCATTTCTTTTTCAACGTATAAATAAAAACAGAAAAAATGCCTAGTAGCAATAACAATACTTCGCCGCATGACCGTTCTTTCCTTTTTCATGTTCTGTTTTTTTTCTCGGGAAAATGTTCTATTCGGTGGTGACGAGCGAGAGCGCGTCCTGCAAAGCTCTTTTGGCAGCCTCACAGGAGCCAGCCATCGCCGCATTCCAAACTTTGATCTTCTGCGGCTTCCCCATATCATACAAAAGGTGCATCCAAATTTAAAAAAAACATTCAGAAAACTAAACAAAGCATAAAGTTCGGGAACCTTAACATTTGATGAATCTACAAACCCATTATCCGACAAAAGACCTTTGCAGTCTCTCTACATGGAAACTCCACAAAAATTGCATCGACCATTTCAATAAAATAAAGCTAAATTTAACAAACAAGCTAATCTTAACTCCAGAGAAAAAAAAGACCAGGCCAATCTTGGCCAAGAAGCAAAGGTCTCCCCCACCGCAGAAGATCATCACAGCTCTCAAGGCGCTGGAAGGCGCTCAGACATTACTACCCCACACCCACACCCAACCCCCCTAACCTAACCATGGTCAAATGTTAACCCAACCCAGCCTGGCCTCAACCCAACCCCCCCCCCCCCCCCCCCCCAAACAGGCCAAAAACCCAGACGCACAAAAGCTAAACCCACACCCACACCCACGCCCCTCGCCCGTCCCGTTCCCCAACACCACCGCCGTCCACCGCCATGGCCGCCGCCGCCGCCGCCCGCCGCTTCCTGCTGCTCGTCGCCGTATCCCTGGCGGCCCTCTCCGCCGTCCGCGCCCACAACATCACGGCCATCCTCGACGGCTACTCCGAGTACTCGCTCTACAACAGCTACCTCTCCCAGACCAAGGTGTGCGACGAGATCAACGGCCGCAGCACCGTCACCTCCCTCGTCCTCACCAACGGCGCCATGTCCTCCCTCGCCTCCAACCTCTCCCTCGCCGACATCAAGAACGCGCTCCGCCTCCTCACCCTCCTCGACTACTACGACCCCAAGAAGCTCCACTCCCTCCACGCCGGCTCCGAGCTCACCACCACGCTCTACCAGACCACCGGCGACGCCTCCGGGGACATGGGCCACGTCAACATCACCAACCTCCGCGGCGGCAAGGTCGGCTTCGCCTCCGCCGAGCCCGGCGCCAAGTTCCAGGCCACCTACGTCAAGTCCGTCAAGGAGGAGCCCTACAACCTCTCCGTCCTCGAGGTCTCCGACCCCATCACCTTCCCCGGCCTCTTCACCTCCCCGTCCGCCGCCTCCACCAACCTCACCGCGCTCCTCGACAAGGCCGGTTGCAAGCGCTTCGCAAGCCTCATCGTCTCCTCCGGGGTCGTCAAGACGTAC
Organism: Bromus sterilis; assembly: GCA_950022295.1. Lineage (NCBI taxonomy): Eukaryota > Viridiplantae > Streptophyta > Magnoliopsida > Poales > Poaceae > Bromus > Bromus sterilis. The sequence continues at coordinate 18,862,698 of OX465596.1, forward strand.
CAGGCGGCCATGGACAAGGGGCTCACGCTCTTCGCGCCCACCGACGACGCCTTCCTGGCCAAGGGCCTGCCGGATCTGAGCAAGCTCACCGGCGCCGACCTCGTCGCCCTGCTGGAGTACCACGCCCTGCCGCAGTACGCGCCCAAGGCGTCGCTCAAGACCATCAAGGGCGGCATCCCGACCCTGGCGTCCACCGGCAAGGGCAAGTACGACCTCTCCGTGGTTGCCAAGGGCGACGACGTGTCCATGGACACCGGCATGGACAAGTCCCGCGTGGCTTCCACGGTGCTCGACGACACCCCGGTGGTCGTGCACACGGTGGACAGCGTGCTGCTCCCGCCGGCGCTCTTCGGCGGCGCCCCGGCACCGGCACCGGCACCCGGAGCTGCAGCCGATGCGCCGGCGTCGGCCCCCGCACCAGAAACCGCCGCGCCGGCGCCCTCCCCCAAACACGACAAGAAGAAAAAGAAGGGCAAGTCGCCAGCGCATTCCCCGCCCGCGCCGCCGGCTGATTCCCCTGACAACGCCCCTGCCGACGCGCCGGAGGGAGACCAGGAGGCGGACAAGGCCGACGAAAAGAACGGCGCGGCCGCGGCGGGCGTGATGAGCGTCGCAGCCATGGTTGTGTGCTCTGTCGCTCTGGTCGGCGCGTCGCTCTTCTGATCCGACGAGGTGTTCGACATCGAGCGCTCGTTTTTCTTTTGCTCTGGTGATGCACTCCGGTCTTGCTTGTGTGTGAGTTCGTGTGGGGCAATCGAAATGCTCATCCGAAGTTGTTACTTTCTTGCTGGTTCTGGTTGGATCATTGGGCGATTGTGATAGTACCTGCCTTGGTAGTTTCGGTAGCTGCGTAGTGCAATTCCTTATCCCGATCCATCATCTTGCATTCTCACTGAAGTAAAACTTATCAATCGATGCATTTCTTCGTTGTAGATTGTATATTTGTATCGCCCTTTTGCACACATCCAGGATGTTATTTTTTTAGCGCTATCCAAGATGTTAAATACTCCTGCTAATTTGGTACCTGCGGTTTGGCAATGGGATTGATGTGTGTGCGGGTGTACTGCTGGCCTACCCCCACGGGATACGCACTTTTTTTTATCAGCCTACTAGTACAAATCGTGGCCCATTAAGCCCACACGGCTTCGAATTTGTCATCATCTGCCGGGAGCCAGGACGATGAACGGAGCAGATGGCATTTCCTCATAAATGCAGCAGACTGGACGGATCTCAACCAGAAAATCGCAGCTCGGCGTGTTTTGAATTCGTCCGGCGCAATGTGTTTCAATTATTTTTTTCGCTACGATCGACCATTATCATAGAGAGATAAGGAACAGAAAAAACAATGCGTTTCAAAATGAGTAGAAATTCCCATGCATTTCCTCTGCCTTTTCCTTTTCACCAACTGCTACAGCCATTACTCCCTCGGTTCAGGGGTCTCGTCGCCTATCATGTGACTCTCTCTGCCTGCCGTCTGCACGGACTGAGCCCGACACACATTGGCCCATGCCTTTTCTTTTACCCGTTTGGGCCGCATGGCTGGCTGGCCGATGGGAAGGAGGAGCCATGCCGTGGTCCCTGGTAAAGCGAGAGAGAGGTCGATGCTCCAATGGCTCCTGGCTCCTGACGGATGCATTTCGTCTCGATTCTTGGGAAATCGTTGGGTGCATGCCTGCCTGCCTGCGGTGTAACGGGCCTCCATCTGCTTGATCCCAGGGCTGTAACGCCAATCACCGAGCATCCGTGTCCATCCCGGAGAAACGGCTGAGCTCTAGCGAGGATTTCTCGCCGGAGTCGCTGCTGTGCTGCGCCTCTGGGGTCTGGGCGTCACGCACGCAGCAGGCTGCTGACGACGAGCGGCATTGAATCCTCCCTCGTGTTGGGCGTTCGGCGGGATTGGAAGCTTGGGACGCGAAACAAGACGAGACCAACGGTCAAGGAGCCAGCCAAGTTGGTCTAGCTCTCCTCCTACTGTACTACGTGGCCCACTCATGCATGCGTGAATGAAAATGAGCCGTGGTTGAGGTGACTGTAGCGCGTGCCTCGGTGGGGCGGGCTCACCAAACCTTCGTGTTCATCAGGTGGGTGCTGGCTTTTGTTTGTTTCTAGTACTAGTGCACATTGAAGATCTTGAATCGTTGATTGCCAAAACAATTTCATGTACTTTTGCGTACTACTTCCTCTTTTTGGTTTAAAGGGCTTATTTTTCAAAAAAGTTATAAAGTTGCACAACATGCGGATTTTGGTGTCGAAAGTTATAAAATACTTTCTCCGTTCCATAATGTAGTACTCCCTTCGATCCATAATAAGTGTCCTTCATCTAGTACAAAGTTTATATTAGCTTAGTACAAAATGAGCGACAATTATTATGGGTTGAAAAGAGTATCATTTTATGCTAGTTTCTAAAACGATGCTACATTATGAGACAGAGGGAGTACGAAAAACTTGTGCTAGAACTTGATTCAGCGAGCATGTACCGTTTAATTCCCACATGTAATCGTATATGGCGCTTGTGTGGCATGTCAGCGTGGCATTGCATCCACTGCTAGTGACTGGGTGCGGCTGGTGCGTAGTATTTTTTGCGGAATGAGTACGCCCTAAATTAGTATCAAATCATGTAAAAACTTCTGAAACGCTAGCATATGTTAGCGCACAGTTAAAAAAATAACTCGTATAAAAACGGTATCATAGAATTCAAACACTCGACCTCGTACCATTTCATAGATAGTGCTTACAAACAGTTTGTTATTCATGAAGGATAACTCGGCGTAGTGTCTTATAGCCAAACAATCTCGTGAAGCTCAAATGGTATGTTGTCACTACAGCATATTTTACATATTTTTTTTCTTTTTTTGGATTTTTGTAAAAAGTTATGGAAATTATAATCACAGTAAAGAAATAGAATATTTGTGTGTGAAAAAGAATATCCATACGATTTTTAAAATATTTTTTAAAAGTGTTTTTATTATAAAAATATTCACTTATTATTAGAAAATAATATAATTAAGGTTTTGGTTTTGACACTCAATGAACACCATTTATTATAAGGGTTATTATTTCTTTGTACTGTACCATGGCAGATGGTGCCCAACGATCATAGAGACGCATAGGTGGCGGTTCAAGCTTTTTACAACATTTGGTATTAATTTAAATGGTTTCTTATAAAAAGGGGATGGTACATCCTTGGATCCCTCACTGACAGAATGAGGCCGAGTGTTTGAATTTTGCGGCATCATTTTTCATACTAGCTATTTTTTCAACTGTAACACTGAGATAATTACGTTTCAAGGTCTTTCTACATAATTTGGCACCAATTTAGGTAGTATTTCGCAAAATAAAACTACACTCCAGCCCCGCTCAATCATCGGGTGTTGCGGTGGGCCTAGTGCCATGTTGACATGCTAGGCAAGCGTAGTATATGGGTGCATGCCAGATTTTTTTTGAAGAACATATTACAGTGCAGGCGCTGAGATACACGAATATACACTTATCTTTATGAACGTATACACGTACACTCCACACTTATGAGTATCTTCACAATACTGAGCCCGTCATATCATCTTGAAATGAACGAAGTCATCACCTCGTGTTCGACGAAAACGTCTCTTCCTACTGAAAGCATATCGACGGAAATATACACTTATCCTTATGAACGCACACACGTACACTCCACACTTATGAGTATCTTCACAATACTGAGCCCGGCATATCATCTTGAAATTAACGAAATCATCACCTCGTGTTCGACGAAAACGTCTCTTCCCATTGAAAGCATATCGACGGAATCCTAAAATAAATCCAAAAAATATATGAGCATCAATGTCAAATCTGAGATTTTAACTCTGATGGGTTGGGGATACCACTGTCCCTCCAATCAACTCAATCAGATTCCCCGGTGCATGCGAGAATTAATATGTACATGCACGATGAATCAAGTTGTGACACTATTTTTTGTATTTTTCAATTTTCAACACCAAATTGCACATCTTGTGCAACTTCATGTACCACCAGTGTATTTATCTCTTTAAAAGTTATTTTATTAGTCTTAATTTTACTAGAAGGGTCTACCAGATGTTTTATTTATTTTATTTACAATCAGAAGTTTAGATTTTAAGGTTCATCAAATTACTGCATACAAGGATATTTTTTTTGATCAATATACGTATTTTTTTCGTTATTTATCATTGCATGTGTTGTAATTATCGATAAATTAAATTAAATATTATTGTAATAATAAAGTACCTTTTGCGAACTTTAAAATTTATTCTATTACTCGCCATATATGTTGGTTTGAGAGAATTTTAAATTAAGCCTATAAATAAAAAAGGAGGGAGTACTATCTGCAGTTCTTTTGTGCTGCTCATAGTTGGACTTCTGGAAGTCAATAGACAATAGTGTTGCTACATGCAGGATTCTCCTAAGTACAGTACGCGCTTCATGTGGAGGAAACGACGACAGTTTTATAATTATATAATCTCGGTTTCTTCAATAGAAAGTTCGGAGAGCAGAAGAGACTTGTGATCCTCGAAACTATACTTGCATCTGGGCTTGTTCTTATTTGTCGGGTGCACATTTGCCTATGATTGATTGATTAGTGCAAAGAGAACGACTGTTGTCGGCCATGTGGGAGGGAACTAGGAGGAAGGGAATGATGAGTTCGATGACAGGCAATTTGTTTGTAAGCAGCGCTGGAAATATTCAATTCCATCAAATGGGCCGTATGTGCCGCCGAGATGCTTCAGAAGCCCATTAGGATGATCGGAAGGGCATGCACCACACACACACGCGCGCGCACACACACACACACTACAGTAGTACCAAGTGTAATCTGAATTGCTAAGAAGAAAAATAAGTACTGTCTGATGCAAAGTTGCACAAACTGTCGATGCTTCTTTCTTTCCTTTGTTTCGGAGGAACTGGAAAATTTCTGTATTGATCATGGGCACAATAAATTACAATAAGCAGAAACGAAACCAGGGCATTACACAACTGACTGATTAATTTTAGAGTCTACGAGCCTACTTTTTTATTAAAGAAAAAAGGTTGAAACCTCGGCCTCTTTATTTAGTATGTGCATAATTTTATTATTATACTATTCTACAAACTTTAATAGAACAAATACATGGAAGAATCCAAAACTACTTTTCTGACGATATTTATCGCTGTACCTACAAACTTGATGATGTGCGTCGTCCTTACACCAATACACACCATCTAATTTTATGGATTCATCAAGCCTTCCAACGGCGTTTCAAGAACGCCAACCGGTATTGCAGACCCTTAACGTTAAACACATGCGTATGTTCTAGAATCATCCATCATCATCTTTAGCCGTCCCATCTTTAGGAGGGTTAGCGCATTTACCTTAGGAGGCCCTTCTGCTATCGACGCCACCACGAAGCCAGACGACGCCACCATCCTATGCGCCTATCAAACCACGTCCATCACGGAGACCCCATGCACGACGCCACCAAGACCTACCACGTCGACACAATAGATGCAACATCGCTCCACCTCTTGGGCCTCCAGCCAACACCTACTGCCAAACGATGCCCCCAGGAGGGAGAACGACATCGAAGGCACCTTCATCGTACGATCCGGGAGGCCCAGATCTAGGGTTTCCCTCGAAATAGATCATCCGACAGATCCTTAGCCGATTGGATATAATCCGATGCTATTGCTCCGAAGTTTCTTAAACGTCTGACAAACTTCAATCTTCTTATATGCTTTGTGGATTGCATGTTTTCTTTGAAATCTTTTCCTTGATCATGAATTTTTGGTTGTTGCAATTCATAGGGATAACCGAAATTGGCTTCTCAACCAATGGCAAGTCCATCAAAAGCTCTCAAAGCTATTCCGCTTTGGTGCAAGATTAATCTAGTGCGGTGAGTTTTGCTTTCATTGTTGACTTCGTTAAAATAGTCTACTTGCAAGACTTCCATGAACCATTGCCACCTTCAAGTGTAAACACATATCCACTTGTGACCTTCATCTCACCAGCATCAAAATCCAATTTGCGTAACTATACCCTTCAAATACTGTTGGGTATCCGGTATAGTGAAGTCCATGATTCACGATACGTTTCAGATAGTGCATACCTCTCTCAATAGCATGTCAATGCACATCTCCCGAATTTTAAATTAACCGGTTCAATTTGTGTCGTCGATATGTAACGACAGATGCCATGGGGATGGCTAAAGAGGGGGACATACCGAAGTTAATGTCGCTGGTACCGTAAACGAGATTGGGAACACACGGTGAGACACCACGATGTACCCAGGTTCGGGGCTCTCCGTAGAGATAACACCCCTAGTCCTGCCGAGCTAGCTATATGCAATAACTCTGGCTACAATGAATGCTCCTTGAGCTGTTTGAGAGGAAGAAGAAGAGGGCCTCTGGTCTCTACTCTCTCCTCGCTCTCTCTGGTGGGTGAGATTGCAATAACTACTCTCTTGTCCCCCACGCAGGAGGGGTACCCGGGGCTCTTATAGGCCGAGATCAGGGTACAAAGGTAAATACACAAGACGAAGGGCCCAGCTGTCTGTCTCAGATCGGCTAGGGACCTAGCATCGTGCTTCTCCGGATGACCCGGTGTAGACTTGTGGCTCGCCATGCCGCTATCCCGTAGACCTCGGCAGTGAACAGGAAGGCTAAGTACTTAGGCCTGTCGGCCTGTCCGCGTGATCGACGCTGGAGGAGACCGCACGCCTCTGACAGTCCCGATCTTCAGGGATTGCGCATTGAATGCTCTTGTACCAGATGTCCGATCTGGACCTCTGATCGGACGCTGCTCTTCTTACTTCGGCCGGATGCTCCTGGATGAGGCCAATTGCACCCTCTTCGGGGCAATCGGCCCTCATTTGGAACAGTTCGGCCCACTTCTTGGTTTCTCTTGTTTAGCTCGGCCTTGAATAGATCAGTGACCTCCAGCTCGGTGATCTTTGCTTTGATGAACTATTTCCCCTGGGTGACCCTACCCGGGGGTCATTCCCCCGACAGTAGCCCCTGAAGCTGCGGAGGTCCCGCCGAACTCAGAGATGGCGAGGCCTGCACAGGTTCCTTAAAAATTCTTTCATTGTTTCTGACCGATTGCTCCAATAGGCCGGTTGCTCTTGACCTTCCGATTGCTCTTGATCTTCATCTCAACTGCTCTCAATGGGCCGATTGCTCTTGCTCTTCCGATTGCTCTTGTTCTTCCGATTGCTCTTGATCTTCGTATCAACTGCTCTTAAGAGGCCGATTGCTCTTGCTCTTCCGATTTCTCTTGTTCTTTGCCACTTTTTCTCTCTTGGTCAAAACTCTCACCAACCTTACAGCCGACCTGCGGTCTGTGGTCGGATCGAAGAATAGACCTTAAAAGAAAATTTGACAAATACTTCTAGGTTCCCAGTTTTTCTCGTAAGGGTGAAAATTTCGTAGCTGGGCCGCTTGCACCCTGCCGATTGCTTGGCCAGCCAGCCTGGTCGCAATCGGCGGGTTGTGAACGGCTTGCTCCGAGCTAGATATACCTTGAGTATAAACTCTCCGATTGATAATTCTGTTCGGCCGCATCCCCTCGACATTACAGCCGACATGCGGTCTGCATTCGGCTCGGACCAACTTTCACAAAACTCTTCATTCGTTTCGCTTTTTCTTCCAAGTATACCCTTTTCGGGGCAACCGGCCAGTCCCCGGGTCTTCTTTTGCTGACCCCGGAACTGAGACATGCTAAAACAAATAATTTCACAACTCCTGCTGAATGCGATCTCATGGATGCACGACTATTCTCATTGATAATAATTCCACAAAGGGAAGGGATACAATAATACCATTCAACTGTAAAATGGACATCACAGCTCGGCGTTCCAAGGACGCTCCGTTTCTTGCCCCGAAGTATCCACGTATCGGGTCGGCTTCGTGAGATCAATGAGGTAATATGCATTGTTTTTGAGTGCTCGACTGACGACGAATGGACCTTCCCAAGGAGAGGATAACTTGTGCTGGCCCTTCTGATTTCTGGATTCGGCGCAACACCAAGTCACCCTCACGAAAAGCTAGGGGACGAATCTTCTTGTTGTGGTAGTGACACAGCTTCTGCTGGTATATTGCCGACCTGGACAAAGCCAGGAGGCATGCTTCTTCTTTGAGATCAACGCCTTCCTCACGAGCTTCCTTGGCTTCTGCTTCCGTGTACATGGCATGACGAGGCGAATCGAACTCAATGTCGCAAGGGAGCATTGCTTCGGCGCCATATACTAGGAAGAAAGGGGTGAATCCAGTTGAACGGTTTGGCGTGGTGCGCAAACTACAAAGTACTGCTGGTAGCTCATCAATCCATGCGCCTGGTGCTCTTTCCAGTGGCTCCATTAATCTTGGCTTGATTCCGGACAAAATGAGACCATTCGCCCGCTCTGCTTGACCATTTGACTGGGGGTGCGCCACGGATGCGACGTCCAGCCGGATGCCCTGCTGGGAAGCAAAACGAGCTAGTGCCCCCTTGTCGAAGTTTGTTCCATTGTCAGTGATGATGATATGTGGCACTCCATATCTGACCATGATGTCTGCTATGAACCTGACCGCAGTCGGCCCGTCCAGTTTCTTGGTCGGCCTTGCCTCTATCCACTTGGTAAATTTGTCCACTGCTACCAGTAAGTGTGTCATACCACTTCTTGCTGTTTTGAACGGCCCTACCATATCCAGACCCCAGACTGCAAACGGCCATGTAATCGGAATTGTCTTCAGTGCTGAGGCTGGTAGGTGGCTCTTTGCTTTAAATCTTTGACACCCATTGCAATGCTTGATCAGATCTTCTGCTGCTGCTTTCGCAGTTGGCCAATAGAAACCGTGGCAAAAATCCTTGGCGACTATTGCTATTGCTGATGCATGATGACCGCATTCACCTTGGTGGATATCTCGGAGCAGCTCAACCCCTTGTCCTCTTCCACACATCGCTGAAGAACTCCTGTTGTGCTTCGGTGCATCAGCTCGTTGTTGATGATTGTGTACGCCCCAGATCGGCGCTAGATTTGCCGAGCTTCTACTTCATCTTCTGGGAATATGCCGTCTACCAGGAAATCTATGAATGGTTCTGCCCATGATGGTGCCGCCACAATCACCATTATAGTAACCGTTTCTGACTCTGGTTCTGCGTCTTCCGCTACTGGCAGCTTGGAGGAGGAAGAGCCGAATGCGTCTGGCATGGTTTCCTCAGTCCCTGAACTGACGAAAGCATCCCCTGGTTCACAATCGGCAGCCCCTGATGCTGCCGAATGCTCCTTTCCTTTTTTATTTTTTGCTTCTAGTTCTGCCACTTTCAGGTCGGCCGGGATAAAGATTGACTCTGATTCTGGGGAAGGCTTGATGGATGGATTGTGGATATTTTCTAGTGATATTCCTGGAGGAACTTCCTTTCTGGTGGATCCCAACTTGGACAGTACATCTGTTGCTTCATTTTCAGCCCTGGGAATGTGATGGAATTCACACCCCTCAAAGAATCCAGATAACTGCTGCACAAGGAATCTGTACCGTGCCATATTTTCATCCTTTGTATCCCAAGTGCCAGTGCATTGCTGCACCACCAGATCGGAATCACCATAACATAGAATTCGCCGAATGCCAATCTCCTTGGCCACTCGGACGCCGTGCACCAAAGCTTCGTATTCGGCCACATTATTTGATGCGGCAAAGTGAATCTGCAGTACATATTCAAGCTTGTCACCTTTTGGGGAAGTGAGAACAACGCCAGCCCCTAGTCCGGTCATCATCTTGGAGCCATCGAAGTGCATTTGCCAGAACTGAGAGTCCGGACAGGGGGGGGGTTGTTGGAAATATGCCCTAGAGGCAATAATAAAATGTTATTATATATATATATATTTCCACGTTCATAATTAATGTTTATATTTCTGTGCTATAATTGCAATGACCCTGACTGTGAGATTCAGAAGAAAACTCATTTGCATGTGTGGAAATGTAAACACCAAGAGTTCCTGGTTTAGCCTCTAAGACCAGCTCATGTGCTAACTGATGATTACGTTTTCTTAATCATGGACATTGTTCTTGTAACAAGCATGTCAGTAGCAATGGGAACATATTGTTAGCAGAACAATGATGTTGAACCGACCCCAATATTGAATGATATACTTAGAGATCACATCGTAACTACGTTATAAGTCATATCATGAAATGTTTTCATATACGTAATTCCTTAGACCATGAGAGTATCGAGTTGCTTCACACAGGAAGACATGCTTTGGTTCTTAGATGAATCCTCCCGTAAATGGGAAGTAGTAAAATAAGTTCTGGGTATGTCAGATGGTGTGGCTAGTGACTGTGATAGTTCAAGAATGGGATTTGCTCCTTCACGATGAAGAAGATATTCACTTCGGGCCCACTCGGTATGACGGTATCCATTATAGTCTGGCCAGACGCATTGTGATTCAGTCACGGGGATACCGGAATACGATAACGAGAAAAGGGACAAACGAGCAAAGAGGATAACGAGTGGCTTGTGTTCAAAAAGTTGTTACACATGGGTGCCAAACTTCTCTCCTCTAACTTTGTCATATATCGCGAAGCAAAGGGAATGGTACATGACTAAACATAATGGTTCACTCGAAGTTTCTTCGTGTATGTGCGGGAGTCAACATGGGTGTCCATGGCTCCGCTGTTGATTATTGGCTATTGACAAAAGGCTGTTGACCTATGTCCGGAAGATGTTCTGAGTCATGTCCGCATTATACCGAACCTATTGGGTCACACACTTAACGAGCAGTAGTCTGTTAGAATACTAGTATGGTAGAAGGTTTAGTGGAAGCAAAGCAGAATAGTTCATACGGGTACCGGAAGTAGTTCCGGAGATTTATGGAATTGTTCATAAGGGCACCAGAAGTAGTTCTGGGTATTTAAGGATATGTCCGGATCACTCTGGAGTAGTCCCAGGTGGTTTCGGAACATATGAAAATGGTAATGGGAAAGTTTACGATCAACCGGAATAGTTTCGGTGATCGGTGGACAGCTTAAACAATATGTTGTGTTCACCGGACATAATAACCTTTGCCCGGATGGCTCCGAAACCCATTTAGATGGCTTCGGAACATTCGTTAGAGGTTCCGGAAGGTATTGGAAGTGCTCCAAAAGTGTCCGGAATGTCCCGAAACAGTCCCGGTAGGTCCCGGAAGGTCCTGGAAGCTTCTAGAAGGTTCCGGAAGATTCCGGGGAGTACCACCCACTGCCCTGCGCCCCTGGCCTTGGGGGGCAAGCCACCTAGGCTGCCCTGGCCGTCCAGGTGGTGGGGGCGCACCAAAAAGGGGTGGGAGATCCTCCAGGTGGGATTTCCAAATACCATTATGGAAGGTTTCCGGTGGGAAGGTATGTGTAGGTTTGGAAGGCTTGGGAGTCCAAGTTGGACTCCCAAACCTCCTTGAGCTGCGCCCTAGGCCCCTTGGCCACCTATATAAGGTGAGCCAAGGGTGGGGGAAGACCAAGACAACTTGTCCCCAAGGCCTATGCGCCACCCTCCCTCCTCTAAACCCCGTTGCTCCACAATTAGACCCCGGTTTAGACGCTGTTCTAGATCGGAATCCGTTAGGGTTTTCTCCCTCTAGTTTTCTCGGTGGCGTTCATCTCTGGACGGCGGAGCGCTGCTGGATTTCTGCTACGGGATGTGTGGATACTAATGGAGGGGTCGTACCTTCGACCCTTCTTGGAGGAGCTTGTTCATGGGACTTGTCCGTGGGACTAGATCGCGGGACTTGTTCGTGGGATTGATCGAGGGACTGTTCGTGGGAGAACTTGCGAGATCTACTTCCAGTACGTCCACGAGCTTCACCAACTCTACTTCCGCTACATCGGTTGGTGAGCCATGACCTAAAACCTTGTATGCAATCTTCTTGGATGATCTTGGTTTCTTGATTCGTAGGCCGAAATTTTTTGTTTTCTACTACGTTCCCCAACAGTGGTATCATGAGCGATCCTTGATTAGATGCATGTTTAGGTCTAGATCATATGTGTGATATGAGGCATTGATTTTCTTGTTGCTTCCCTGTCATGTGATTTTTTCTATGCTTGATAGCAAGTTGAGGTTTTGCTACAAGGATTGAGTTTTCCATCGATCCCTCTATGCTGCTTTCAGTATGCTGGTTGCCTTGATCATGGTCTACATCAAACTCCTTGGATCTCATCTTAATCTCGCAATAGAAGATTTAACATGGAGGGGCTTGTGGATTTTATGAACTCAAATCCACACGGGGGTCACGCGTTGAACGAAGTTTGGCTTGTGGCATTAGTTGCTGCACGCACCCCGTATGTTAAACTAGCAACAAAAGAAGTATCGTGTTTTGTTTTATCTAGGGTTTCTCGTTTGCCTTGTAAACCTGCTTAACAACCACGATAAAAGTTGCAACAACCCGTGTAGATGGCGATCTAACTCGTTTTTGCAGAGTATGCATGTGATGTGGTATAGCCTTCAAGATTTGCAATGTGTTTGTATGAGATGCTATATTATGTAATATTTATTCGCGACCTGCTTGTCGTGGTACGACATGATGACTGGAGTCATATGATTGTCACTTAATTATGGCCTGCGTGCCAGAACTGTTTATTAGCTCGAGGCAAAGCAATAGATAGATGCAAAGGTGATGATCTACGATGCGGAGGTGGACCCCGACGCACATGCCGGAAGCCGTGGTGATGTTCCCGGCGCCAAGGACAAAGTTGTTGGACACGGTGACTTCAACCACGACGACGTGAAGACAATGAAGACTTCACGAAGCAAAGGGCTATACTATATCACAAAATTTTATGAACTGCCTGTGATGTTTATCCCTTTGATGCACCCTTGTTTGATGCGCGATAGTCGTATTTTATTAGGGTGATCTCTCGCAAAACAATATCAAGTTGATAGTGTTCTTCCAACTGTAGCACCGTCTATACTATGTTTCACATCGGAGCAGGTCATTTCACATGGGTGCACACGGTGTGACGCATAAAAGACGGGTGTATTAAAAGAACACACAGCACATTACACTTGGTTATCTTGACGGTTTGGATAAAAGTTTGCTACCGGAACACGCCCATCGAAAGATGAACAAGAATCACCTTTGGCGTGATTGGCAAGTTGGCCTACCGGTCCAGTCTAAGTCATCAGTGATGTCATATCAATGGCGGACGATTGGGTTGGATCTTGAATCACTCCAGCATCAATTACGAGAGATATTGATCTGAGTGGGAGCGCACTAAGTAATTAAATTGATTAATCACAAGTGCAACTTAATTATGAACAAAGTCTTAGTATTTTCATTATCGTTGTAGAATAATGGCTCGCGTTACCACCTTCCCAATTGATTTTGATTAACTGTTTTATCTGGTAAAAACTTTACGATTGGTACCGTATTGTGAGGACTATCCTCAATAGTGTCGAGAAGGAGCTTGTCCTATCGCAAATTTTTGATGCTCTCCCGCTGATGCTATGGATGATGTGACTTATGTCCATAATCCAAAATGCTAGAATTCCACGACAGCTAAGTGCATTGTCTTCACCACCATGAAACCCGAACTTCGAAAAGTTTGGGATAGTTATGTTATATTCATGGAACTGAAAAATAATTTTTCAGTAGTAAGACAATTAATGTTGGATATAAGATATCTAGTACAATGTATGATTGTAAGCATTAGTGAAAATGTTCATTGTGCTCTAAACAAAACTGATGTGTGGGATCCAGAAGAACAATGATCACATGATGATGAGGATTAAGGGAAAGGAAGTTCCATAGGGTGTTAGTAAGACTTACACGCCGGAAAGTCCATGGCCTGCGCCACCCTTGATCATGTGTGATCTTCTGTGAGTAGGAGTGACATTGGAAATAGAACTATGATACGTATAAAGGCAAAACGAAAGAAGACTGGAATAACCAGCTCAGAAATGAAAGTCATACGGAGTTATAGATGAATTCATTGCTGGTCAAGAGATGTAATTCTTGGGAATCATGATTAAGCAGTTAATTGTGGATTCTGTATATTGTGATTAAACTGTTGATCACCGGAATATCACATCGATTGCATATTGTTGCAACTCGATGCAAGAAATACTATGGCCTTTATGACTAGCTAATGATGAGTTTTGACACGCTCGGGAACACGGTAAAAGGTTTACTATACCGTGTGTTGACTCTATGATTATCTTCATAATTCATTTTAGAGTTGAGTAAATTGTTACTACACTTTAGCCTTGTTTCAAAACATCATTTTGAATCATGTTTGTTGCAAGAGAGTTGTTCAAAGCTATGAATAACGTAAAGGCCATACTTCCATTATGAATAGGGTGTATGTTATGAATCTTGATAATAATACTAAACATTCATAACACTAACACTAAACGTCGCAAGACTAACAGAAATACCACATAGATGTGGCACTGCCGTTTATCACAAGTGACATAACATGCATGAAGAATTTCCATAAGTGATGGACTTTCGAGTCATATGATTATGAATCACTTGACGCTTGCGATCTTTGTCTCGAATTAATGTGACTAAAACACCGTTAATAGGCCATACATGAACGGGCAACTAAACCATTGGTAATCATACATGATGATGTGTGTAGTCCAATAAGTGTAGTTGTGTGCAGTGGATTCCCTATCTTCACTCATGAGTTGAAGTAGATATGTGGATATCTGTTCAATAGAGACATACGTCTGAAATCTTTGAAATGTTCAAGGAATTTTAGAGTGAAATAGAAATTCATTGTAACAAGAAAATAAAGCTTCTGCAAATTAGATTGTAGAAATTAATATTTGAGTTACAAGTTTAGCGAACGTCTGATGAGTTGTGAAGAAGTATCATAACTTGCGTCTCCCGGAACACCACTATGAGTAAAGTGTTCGAGAGATGTAATCAATCCATGTATGACACGCTAAGATCAAATATGACGTTTATCAATTTGCCATTATACTTATTAAAGTTATGCGTTAGTGACTACAGCTTTTACATTGAAAAGAGCACCATCAAATATGTTGAAATGACACCATATTAGATGTGGTATGGACTGTTAAAACCATGTTGTCTTTTCTTAAAATTTGGGTATATAAGGCATATGTTTGACATACTCAAAACCCCAAATCAGATAAGTGCTACTTTGTTAAGGTTATGCCAAAAGTTTTGGTATTCCTCTATCACTACACAAAAGCAAAACTGTTTGCTGTTAAGAACAATGTATTTTGAAGAAAAATAGTTTCTTACAAAAGAGTGAGTGGGAGGACAGTGCAACTTGTCAAAGATTGTTGAATCTTCAGAGAAGTGCGCAGCTGAACCACACAGGTTAGACAAAAATCGTACAAACATTCATGATATGTAAAACGAGATATTGTTGTTCGACAATGATAAACCTGTGATATACAAAGAAGCGTTGATGGGACTTGACTCCGGGATTTGGCTAAATGCCAAATAATCCGAGATAGTATCCATGGAAGTAAGTCAAGTTTTGAACTTGGTAGACCCTCGGAAAGACAAAAAGTCTGAAGAATATATATATGGATCTATAATTGATTCGGATGAAATTTTTTTATCCATAAAGCTCAACTCGTTGGAAAATTGTTTTCTAGCAAGTTCAAAGGTTGACTACGGCGAAATAGTGTCGACCGTAGAAATGCTTTAGTCAGTTCGGGTTATATTAGCAATTACTACATATCTCATTTATAGGATATGGTAGAATGAACGTCAAAACAAAGTTCCTACACGGAAATATAACAAAGGACGTATATGTGATACGACCGGAATGTTTTGTCGATTCAAAGGATGCTAAAATAGATGCAAGCCTTGGATATCCAGTGATGACCTGAAGCTAGCATAATGGAGTTGGAATTTTCGTTGTGATGAAATTGCCAAAAGAGTTTGTTTTCATCAGGAATAACGAAGATGCTTGAATATTCAAGAAAGTAAGTGGGAGCTGAATAATATTTCTAAAACCTTATGTATATGACATATTGTTGATTAGAAATGATATAAATTTCTTGACACAAATAAGGACTTTATTGAAAATAGTTTTCAGCTGAAGTACTTGGGCTAATATAGCATTAGTATTGAGCGCAGTGATCTATGAAGATAGTAAGTGCCTGATCATGCTAAAGCCAACACTGCATATTGACATGATACTAAAGTAGTTTAGTATGAAAACGCCAGGAAGGATGTTCTTGCCGAGGTCACGGTGAAAAGTTGTTTGCGGAAATCGGTGTTCATGAACATAGATAAGCAAAACACATGAATTGAATTTCACTCACATGTGTGTTTGGATTAATCATGTACACCATAATATGTAAAACGACCAGATATGTCCAACGCTCCAAAAGGTTGTGAGCAAGATACCAAAGTGATCAATATGTTGATCATTGGACAAGCAGTGAAAAGTTAAACTTATGATAGATAAGATATGTTTCTCAGAAAATGGAGATAATGAAGAGCTCGTTGTAACAAGTTACACCAGCTGAATTTTTATGTAAACAGTTACACCAATTCAGTCTTCATACTTACTCCGATCGATTTTTGATTTTAATTGGGATTATGTGTTTCACACGTAAGGGTGGCACAGTATGAAGGAACTATGTCAAGTTCGATACTGTGGCGAATTCTATAACAGAGGCTAAGTATATTGTTGCTTAAAGAAGTAACAAGGAGGGTATTTTGAATCATAAATTCATTTATGAACATGGTATGGTTTCCTAGATGCTTGAAGCTCATGGAACATTGACGAATGATTTCATGACTTATTCTAAAGGAACCAAGGTCCTGCCAAATGATTCAAACATATACAAAGCTAAACTGATAAAATTAGTGAATTTTATGATAGCGTGAAAACGCGAAGATATGCAAGATACAAACGGGCCTGAAACGTCAGATCCGAAGATGAGTTCTATACCACAAATGAAGCATGTTTTACACCGGTATGCCATAGGTGTAAAGTGCTCAAGCACTGACAATATTATTGACTCTAGTGCAAGTGGGAGACTGTTGGAAATATGCCCTAGAGGCAATAATAAAATGTTATTATATATATATATATTTCCACGTTCATAATTAATGTTTATATTTCTGTGCTATAATTGCAATGACCCTGACTGTGAGATTCAGAAGAAAACTCATTTGCATGTGTGGAAATGTAAACACCAAGAGTTCCTGGTTTAGCCTCTAAGACCAGCTCATGTGCTAACTGATGATTACGTTTTCTTAATCATGGACATTGTTCTTGTAACAAGGATGTCAGTAGCAATGGGAACATATTGTTAGCAGAACAATGATGTTGAACCGACCCAAGTATTGAATGATATACTTAGAGATCACATCGTAACTACGTTATAAGTCATATCATGAAATGTTTTCATATACGTAATTCCTTAGACCATGAGAGTATCGAGTTGCTTCACACAGGAAGACATGCTTTGGTTCTTAGATGAATCCTCCCGTAAATGGGAAGTAGTAAAATAAGTTCTGGGTATGTCAGATGGTGTGGCTAGTGACTGTGATAGTTCAAGAATGGGATTTGCTCCTTCACGATGAAGAAGATATTCACTTTGGGCCCACTCGGTATGACGGTATCCATTATAGTCTGGCCAGACGCATTGTGATTCAGTCACGGGGATACCAGAATACGATAACGAGAAAAGGGACAAACGAGCAAAGAGGATAACGAGTGGCTTGTGTTCAAAAAGTTGTTACACATGGGTGCCAAACTTCTCTCCTCTAACTTTGTCATATATCGCGAAGCAAAGGGAATGGTACATGACTAAACATAATGGTTCACTCGAAGTTTCTTCGTGTATGTGCGGGAGTCAACATGGGTGTCCATGGCTCCGCTGTTGATTATTGGCTATTGACAAAAGGCTGTTGACCTATGTCCGGAAGATGTTCTGAGTCATGTACGCATTATACCGAACCTATTGGGTCACACACTTAACGAGCAGTAGTCTGTTAGAATACTAGTATGGTAGAAGGTTTAGTGGAAGCAAAGCAGAATAGTTCATACGGGTACCGGAAGTAGTTCCGGAGATTTATGGAATTGTTCATAAGGGCACCAGAAGTAGTTCTGGGTATTTAAGGATATGTCCGGATCACTCTGGAGTAGTCCCAGGTGGTTTCGGAACATATGAAAATGGTAATGGGAAAGTTTACGATCAACCGGAATAGTTTCAGTGATCGGTGGACAGCTTAAACAATATGTTGTGTTCACCGGACATAATAACCTTTGCCCGGATGGCTCCGAAACCCATTTAGATGGCTCCGGAACATTCGTTAGAGGTTCCGGAAGGTATTGGAAGTGCTCCAAAAGTGTCCGGAATGTCCCGAAACAGTCCCGGTAGGTCCCGGAAGGTCCTGGAAGCTTCTAGAAGGTTCCGGAAGATTCCGGGGAGTACCACCCACTGCCCTGCGCCCCTGGCCTTGGGGGGCAAGCCACCTAGGCTGCCCTGGCCGGCCAGGTGGTGGGGGCGCACCAAAAAGGGGTGGGAGATCCTCCAGGTGGGATTTCCAAATACCATTATGGAAGGTTTCCGGTGGGAAGGTATGTGTAGGTTTGAAAGGCTTGGGAGTCCAAGTTGGACTCCCAAACCTCCTTGAGCTGCGCCCTAGGCCCCTTGGCCAGCTATATAAGGTGAGCCAAGGGTGGGGGAAGACCAAGACAACTTGTCCCCAAGGCCTATGCGCCACCCTCCCTCCTCTAAACCCCGTTGCTCCACAATTAGACCCCGGTTTAGACGCTGTTCTAGATCGGAATCCGTTAGAGTTTTCTCCCTCTAGTTTTCTCGGTGGCGTTCATCTCTGGACGGCGGAGCGCTGCTGGATTTCTGCTACGGGATGTGTGGATACTAATGGAGGGGTCGTACCTTCGACCCTTCTTCGAGGAGCTTGTTCATGGGACTTGTCCGTGGGACTAGATCGCGGGACTTGTTCTGGTGATAGCCTGCCGTGGCATCCAGAAAGCACAAGAGCTGACAGCCAGCCGTAGAATCAATCACTTGATCAATACGGGGCAACGCAAAAGGATCCTTGGGGCAGGCCTTATTCAGGCAAGTGTAATCTATACACATGCGCCAAGTTCCATTCTTCTTCGGAACCAGAACTGGATTAGCTAGCCAGTCTGGGTAGAACACTTCCTTGATAAATCCTGCTGCGAGCAACTTGGCTATCTCATCGCCGATTGCTCCTCTCTTCTCTTCTGAAAAATGCCGAAGTGGCTGCTTGATCGGTTTGGATCCAGGTCGGATATGAAGCTTGTGCTCGGCAAGTTCCCTCGGTACACCAGGCATGTCATGTGGGGACCATGCAAAGATGTCACGGTTCTCACGGAGGAACTCAACGAGCCCGCCTTCCTATTTGCTGCTGAGTCCGGCCCCAACAATGACGCATTTTCTCGGGTCGGAGGGGTCCAGGGCGATCTTCTTGCTATCCTTTGCCGCTTGAAATATGGTCTCATCATCCGGCCTCTTGTCCTTCGTGCTCGGCATGGGGTCCTTCATTTGGGCTTGGAATGCTGCCACCACCTTGTCCAGCTGGCGCCGTTCTGCATCTATGACCAGAGCATCAGCTAGCTTGGAACCAGCGGATGAACATTCCAGTGACTTCCTGTAGTCACCACACACAGTGATTGGACCATTCGGGCCTGGGAACTTCATCTTCAAGTATGGCTGCATGATGTTGAAGATGAACTTGGTGATTGCTGGCGACCCGAGCAGAACATGGTATGGGCTGCTTAGGTCGGCCACCTCGAACCAGATCGATTCTCGGCGGATATTCTCTTCCGACCCGAATACTACCTCAAGCCGAATGCGGCCTAATGGGGTACATGACAGGCCGGGCACTATCCCATGGAACGTAGTTCTGCTGGGCTCTAACTCGCTCTTGCTGATGCCGAGCTTGATCATTGTGTCTCTGTACAGAATGTTGATGGCACTGCCTCCATCAATAAGCGTCCTGGTTAACTTGCATGAATACAATGGTGCCGCTAATATTGCATCCACCACGAGCATATAACTGCCCGGGTTGGGCTTTACGCTCGGGTGGTCTTCTGGGCCCCATGTTATGGCATTGTCCGACCAGTTCAACCTCTGAGAAATTGCTGGAATGGTGGCATTGACTGCCTGCTCACGGGCTCTCCGACTGCCCTTGTCATCTGACTCGCTGGTGAAGATCACATATGCTGCATCATGACGTGGGAACTGCTGCCGAGCATTTTCTGGGGGTGGGCCTGGGGGTGGGGGTGGCGGTGGGGGTGGATTTCCTGCCTCTCCCTTCGCCAAACGCTCGACCCAAATGCACTGCCGAGTGGTGTGCTATGCGGGCTTGCCTACTCCACTGTGCATCTTGCAAGGCTGGTTCATCATGTCCTCAAACGTGTACGGGGGCCTGGGTTGACCTGGCGGTCTCTCTGCAGGTTTCATCTTCCGACTGCCTCCCGCAGCCCCTTGTTCCTCTTGGTGTTGCACTGTTGCTACCTGCCGATTGCCATACTGGGAATCCGGCTGCTCATCCTTCCTCTTGTTGAAACCAGTGTTGTTGTTGTTGAAGTTGGGGGTGTTGTTGTTGTTGTTGAAATTGTTGTTCCTCTGGATCTCGCGCCTCTCGCGCCGGTTGGGACCATTTGCTTCTGCCGATTGCTGTTGCTGGCCGGATGTCTGCCCTTGGATGAAACCGCTGGGACTTAACATGATCGGGCGCATTGCAGAGTCAGATGCGGCGAATGAATTGGCTATCCTCATCAGGTCGGCCAAAGATGTTATCTCCTTGCGCAGGAGCTTGTGCTTCAACAAAGACCCGTCCAAGCAGCCGTCAGTGAAGTACTGGATGGCTTGGATTTCATGAACTCCCTCGCAAGTGTTCCTGAGCTTGATCCACCGCTGAAGGTAATCGCGCAGGGGCCGGCTCGTCCTTTCCTTGTACGCAGAGAGCCAGGTGCCGATGCAGACCTGGGCGCTCATAAGTACCCGTGAAATTGCAGACAAATGCGTCCTCAAAATCCTTCCAGCAATTGACACTGTTGCTGGGCAGGC
Source organism: Bromus sterilis (assembly GCA_950022295.1). NCBI lineage: Eukaryota > Viridiplantae > Streptophyta > Magnoliopsida > Poales > Poaceae > Bromus > Bromus sterilis. The sequence continues at coordinate 18,883,708 of OX465596.1, forward strand.
TATTCAACCAGGACCGAGCTGAACCTTGGAGCATGAGCGGAGCATAGCGTACAGCTACACGCCGACCACCTCCTGCAATACCGACGGCTGTCATATAATCGACCAGCCAATCTTCTGACTTGACTGATCCATTGTACTTGGGGGTGTCCCTGGGCAATGTGAAACCTTTGGGGAACTGCTCTTGCCGAATGCGGGGGCCAAAACATGCTGGACCCGCCGGCGCACCATCTTCCGGTTTCTTATCCTGCTGTAACTGCTCGATTTGGTGTCTTGCGTCGTTGTCTGCGATTGCTCGGGGACCTAACTGCTGGCTGATTGCCGGCCGGACTGACGCTGCCGGTTTCTCATTGCGCCTGTTGTTGACTGCTGGCTCATCCCTTCGACTGCCTCCTGCAGCCCCTTGATTCTTCCGACTGCGGTGCAAACTGCCATGTGGTGAAGATGCTTGCCTTTGCTGCCGCTGCGGCGCATTCGGATGATTCGCACCCGCAGTCGCCCGAAGCGATTTTGACGCTGCTGGCGCTTGCTGCTCGGTGGCCGCCCTTTGGTGCTGGTTCGCTGTGGTTATGAGGTCGCGCATTCGACGCGTCCTCTCCCGCAGCTCTTCTCCTTCCAGATGCTCCAACTCGGTGGCGATCTGCTGGGCAGCTCTCATGTTATTCACAGGAGAACTGTATGAAATCTGTGGTGCCACAATAATGGACGCCACAGGCTGCTGGGCTCCTCCCAGCTCTCTGCCGACCTCTCGGCCTGCTACCCGAAGCTCCTCGATGACGGGGGGTGGGACAACACGCTGCCGAATGTCATGCGCTGCGTTGTACTCCCGAACTGATGCCTCCATTCGGCGCTTTTCCGCGTCGATCCTATCTGATTGCTCCTTCAGAGCTTGACACACCTTCTCCAGCTCGGCGTGAGCCACAACTGGATCGGCATGAAGATCCACGGGAGTGCTGAGCACATCCGGTGGGTTGCTTGGTCCTCCCGCTGCTGCAGTTGCTGCCCTAGCGGCTCGGGAAGCTGAAGTGGAACTGTGGCGACTTGACGCCCCTGCCATCATGACCTCCGCACGGATGTGCGCAGTCGTGCCCTTTGTTCCCACGACATCCAGCCCTCCTGGCAGCGGATCCGTGAGCTCAGAAAACACCCGAACCTCCCTGGGAAACACATCAGGGAGTGCTGCGACGAAGACGCGATGTCCGCCGAACAGAATGATGACGACGCGCGGGAGAGGCATTCCAACCCCAAACCGCGAGGCGTTGTCGATGACGAAGTCCCACGCTCCGCTCCTCATCACTAGGCCGGAGGCGAAGCGTACGCGCGATGCAGATGATGGTCCCGTCCGGATCAGAACTCCAGTCGACGCCTCGGCCGGCCCCACGATGGGCGCCAACTATCGTCGATATGTAACGGCAGATGCCATGGGGATGGCTAAAGAGGGGGACAGACCGAAGTTAATGTCGCTGGTACCGGAAACGAGATTGGGAACACACGGTGAGACACCACGATGTACCCAGGTTCGGGGCTCTCCGTAGAGATAACACCCCTAGTCCTGCCGAACTAGCTATATGCAATAACTCTGGCTACAATGAATGCTCCTTGAGCTTTTTGAGAGGAAGAAGAAGAGGGCCTCTGGTCTCTACTCTCTCCTCGCTCTCTCTGGTGGGTGATATTGCAATAACTACTCTCTCGTCCCCCACGCAGGAGGGGTACCCGGGGCTCTTATAGGCCGAGCCCAGGGTACAAAGGTGAATACACAAGAGGAAGGGTCCAGCTATTTGTCTCAGATCGACTAGGGACCTAGCATCGTGCTTCTCCGGATGACCCGGTGTAGACTTGCGGCTCGCCATGCCGCTATCCTGTAGACCTCTGCAGTGAACAGTAAGGCTAAGTACTTAGGCCTGTCGACCTGTCCGCGTGATCGGCGCTGGAGGAGACCGCACGCCTCTGACAGTCCCGATCTTCAGGGATTGCGCATTGAATGCTCTTATACCAGATGTCCGATCTGGACCTCTGATCGGACGCTGCTCTTCTTACTTCGGCCGGATGCTCCTGGATGAGGCCGATTGCGCCCACTTCGGGGCAATCGGCCCTCATTTGGAACAGTTCGGTCCACTTCTTGGTTTCTCTTGTTTAGCTCGGCCTTGAATAGATCAGTGACTTCCAGCTCGGTGATCTTTGCTTTGATGAACTATTTCCCCTGGGTGACCCTACCCGGGGGTCATTCCCCCGACAATTTGCTCACAACATATGTGATGTGAGGCCTCGTAGAGCAAGCTAGTTACATGAGTGATCCAATCACTTGAGAGTATCTAAGTTGACCAGTCAGGCTAGACCTACATCAAATAGCACCAAAATAACTAATTTCACCAAATCGATTGCCCTTCATCCACCATTTTCCGCGTCCGAGTAGTCAACATCGTCCACCCTTTCTCCCCATCCCACGTCGCCAGTCCCCATCCGCCCACCATCAAGACGGATGTTGCCTCGGCGTCGTCCATGGCTCCGACCTATAAACTGGAGAACATCGCCCAAAGAGATCAGTGAAGGAGGCAGCGCGAGAGGGAAGCGACATCACAAGGAGTTTCGGCCATCAATGTTGTGTATCTCGAGGAGGATGCATCCAGTCCCCCCCCCCTCGGCGCGGAACCCTGTCCATCCTACCGCCAACAAGGAAGGTGTCATCCACCCCGCTCGCGTTCGACGATGATCCGACGACCAGATAGGTGATTTCAGACCGTTTTCCGCTAACGAGTGATCCTTCATGTTGGGTCGGATTTGAATTTTATTTTGGCATGGTCAAATTGAACTATGATTTATTTTTCTTTGTTGCATTGTTGAACATATGAATTATGATGATTTCGTACTATATGATCCACATGTATTGATTGCATGGATTTGAAAGTTTGCTTTAATAAATGTGACTGGCCGAGAACCAATATGAGAGACGGTTTGGAGCCGTTCGTGGACAAGATGATTCCTGCTTGACCGCAACAAATATTTCCATGGGAATAGTCTATTCCAAATTTGCAGTGTCCCCGTGATGATTTTTTGATGGGTCGCCACTGATGTGGAGCGTAGAAAGGGAAGGAACTATGATGCCAGTACAGCGGAAACCGGAGGCGCATCCACGACTTGTGCAACCTTTCGCTCTGTACTTTCTCATACACTACTATGCCACGATATATGGCTATGTATCTACGCACTCATCACTTCATCAGCCATCAGTATTCAGTAGTAGTAGAACCGAAGATTAACGACGAGCTGTCTCGAGCAAACTCGGTACGGCCGGACTGCAGGACACCTCCAGCAACCTCAGGGCGTGCGCCACAGCGGGGAGTATCATTTCCCGGCTCCGGGAGGAGGCGTGCGGCTCCCGCCGCGGGTACGCTTTTGGGCTTTTGTTAGGCGGTCAATCCATTGCCCTTGGAGCTACTCAAGCTAAGATTCGCTGAGGCATAAGCATGGAGAGGCTTTGCTATTGGCTGCAGGCGCCCTGGTTCGGTGCTCGCATTTTCTTTCCATCCAAATTGTTGCATGATGATGGTTGATGGCTTTGCCGTTCTTCTTCGTCCCTACGGGTATGATACGTCGAGTCTGGATCAAGTTTTAAATATTAATGAAATTACTGAAATAAATACATGCTAGCTGTAAAAAATGCATGTTTTAAAACCTAAATTACAAAATTGCATTGAAAAAACATTATCTAAACATTGCAAAAATAATTTTCCATGGTCTATAAACTAAAATCTCCATTGTGGTGCTATTGAAACTAAAAATTTCATGCTGAAATAACAAAATTTTCCATGCTATAGAATGTAAATTTGCCATGGTCCAAAAGTAAATTTGCCATGCCATGCTTTAATACTAAAAATGCCATGGTATTAAATATTATTTTAAATTCTACATGGATTAAATTTGCCATCACTTAATAATAAAAATTGCCATGGACCAAAACTACCATTACGATGGTGTGGAAACTAAAAAATTGCCATTCTACATGAACTAAATTTGCCACCACCTCGTAAAATATAAACTACCATGGTCCAAAAAGAGAAATTTGCCATGCTAATGAAACTTAAATTGCCATGTTTAAAAATAAAAAGGCATGCTTTAAACCTAAAAATTTCATGGTTTGAAAATTTATTTGCCATGCTACAGGAACTAAATTTGCCGTCATTCATAATAAAATTGGCATAGTCCAACCCTACAATTGACATAGTTTAGGAGCTAAAATTTCCCATTCTACCTGCACTAAATTTTCCGTCACCTCATAAAATAATTTTTTTGTCAAGGTCCAAAAACTATAACTGTCATGCTGTAAAAACTAAAAATACCATACTAAAAAATAAAATTTGCCATAGTGTATATAATACAAAATGCCATCGTAGAAATTTGTTTGCCAAATTTTTTAATGTGTTAAAAATGTTGCAAAAAAATAAAAAAAATGTCATGGCCATTTGTATGAAAATACACAAAATGCCATAAATATAAAAAAAAAACTTTGCCATGTATTTTTTAGAAAAATTCCATGTTTTTTCCACCTTTAAAAAGAAAAGAAAAACTTGACTGACTTGGGATTTGAACCAAGGTGTCCTATGTGTAAGCAGATTTTTCCAGCCACACTACAGGTCAAGTACAGTCGTAATAGAAGCAAGTCGCGCTAAATGCCGTTCGACTGAACTGCATGGTAATGCTGATGTGGTGATGAAAAGGACGCATGATCAGATGGATGGCCCGGATAGCGTCGTGCAGAAAACAAGAAACACCTTCGTTTGCGTGAATGTTGGGACACAAGCCTATCAGTGATGATTTCAGGGCAATGAAGCCCCAAATGATGCGCTTATTAGGAATTCAGGAGCTATGCGAAAATAAAAGAATCTCAGTTATAAAGAGGTTCAAAAAGGCCAATAGCATTAGGTCATCTTCAACACGGCTCTCAAGCTTTTTTATCTTATATATATTGATCCAACGGTTTGGACATATTTAGACTTTTAGGCCTTCAACGTGATTGATTAAATTAGGTCGAACCAGTTTGAACATCCAAAATCCTCCATCCAGGCCTCAAATCATGGTCTAGGGAAATTTTCAGTTTGTCACATCAGACTTCAACAACGCAAACCTATTCGAAACCCATTCTGCCGCCACTATTTTCACACTATACACCACTTCACTTACTAGTGATGTCCGGCAGGTCGGTGTGCCACCGAGGAGCCTATCCCGGCTATTAAAGTCGTCTAACAAGTCTCCTAACCCTAGCCTCTCACCCATTTCATCATCCCTACCCATCCGCGGCATCATCGTGCATCGTCGTGATCCTCCACTCTTCATATCCTCCTCATCTCCGCCGCACAAGCTCAGGTGGCCGCACCTCCCCTGGCAGCCCCAACGTCAATGAACCAAACAACCAGCCTTCCCCACCAAGGAAAAGAAAGGCACACCGCTCGTGTGGCCACCGAAGCAATGGAGGTGGAGGTTCTCAACGCTCCTCACTCCATGCAGATCTACTGTAACAACTCATGATCTTAATAGGAATGATAGACTACTCATATCAATTAGGTACATCTTTTTTCCCGGGAGGTCATCAGAAAAGAACTACCAGGTTAAGTGTGCTAGGTTTGGACTAGTCTTGGGATGGGTGACTGTATGGAAAGTTGATCCCATGCACGCACGAGTGAGGACAAAGTGTGCAGAAAAAAAACGGTGTTAGTATGTGAGGACAGTCTGGATCACAGGCGCACCGGCCATGAAATCGATGGTTAACCGGTAGGAAGTCCTCGTCCCGATGACTTAAAATAATTACTATCACAAGCCCCTCCAAATAGAGGTAGGATGGTGCCAACAATGTAAACTGGTCGAATAAATCCTGAGTTGACATCGTGCATCACCGTTTTTTTACTTGTGCACATTTACTTCTGTAATTTACTGAAGAAGAAGTGATTTTCAAAGAACTTCTTCCTTAAGTTTTCTCTCTTTGATCAGTTCATCGAAACTGCTAAGTATTTACCTATCTCATGCTTAGCATGCTAGCTTCAATTCTTTCTCTTGCAATACGTAAGATTGTATGTCTGCTCGCCTTATTTTCATCTCCTCCACTTAGTTGTTTTCTTATCATCTGTTCAGACAGATTTATCTTGTAGAGTTATCTAGTTATTTCTCTAAGTAATTTACCGCTTCAGTTATATCTTTGTTTAATTTATGCCTTAGAGATTATTTCCATTTTGCTTCATTTAGAAAATTGCTTTGATTGAAGAATTTATTATAATCTTATATTCATCCCCTCTAACCGATTTGATTGTACATCGACTACGACCATTGTTTTGTGTACCCCCATGGGCACACAACCATGGGCACGAATGGGCGGCAGTGGCCATGGGTGAGCCGTGGCGATGCATAATACACGGTGCTGATGCGGTCCTAACAAAAGAAACCAACCGAACCAAGAAAACCTTTGCCGGCCGAATGAATCTGTCTACATGGCAATGCCAAGTCAGAACATTTTGAAAGGCTAAAAAGCGGTAGCAATTTACTTAAATTTGGTAAAATAAGAATGTTTTTGTTTACTGGGGTAAACATGTCACTAACCTGAAACATAGGGGGTGCAAAGTGGAATTAACCCAAAATTACATGCACAAAATAAGTGAGAAATATTTCCAAGGGATTATTTGACCTCGACGCCCTCATGACGAATTTTTGTGACCCATGGCGAAATGATGTGGAGCGTAGAAGGGTGGAATGGAAGGGAAGATGGAGCAGAGGGAAAATTGGTGGCGCAGCAACTAGCTCTGCAGGTAGATGTCATGATGTGTACTGTACTACGTACGTATCTGCGTACTCATTAGCACGAGCTGTCTCCGGCAAACTTGATACTCGGGGGTACGAGTACGAGGGACCAGGACCAAGTACTTTCGAGCGTGCGCGGCAGTGGGGAGAATGATTGCCGGTTCGTAGAGGAGGCGTGCGGCCCCTACCGCCGCGGATACTGACGGCGATAATCTTTAATACACGATCGATTCGCAGCTTTGAGTTTACTGACGCTAAAGAATCGCAGGGCCGGCACAACACAAACATGACTGTAAATTTTGTGCGAGCTGGCTCCGGTGCTTAGCATGTGCCGCTGCACACACCTGCTGCCGCCGGCCGCCGCTGCCTTCCCTTTTGAGCCAAATCGTTGGACGATGATAGTTTCGCTGCTCTTCGTCCGTGCAGACGATGCAACGGATTTCGAGTCGGAAACTGACTTTAAACATGGAGCCTAACAGACGAGGGAATTCAAGTTGAGGTTCATGTGCAGATCCCACGCTCGAGAGAAAGGAGCCCATGCCCATCACTGGCTAGTGGCTTGTACTGGGGCAAAGCAGTAAGCGAAGAGCATGGGGCATTTTACCCTTGATTCCATTTCAGTTTAGAAACCGTATTAATTAACACTGGACGATTTCTTCACGAAACAGAGTTTCACATCCGCTTATATGATTTAATAATACAAGGTAATATAAAAATATATCTTACAAAGTAGATCTAAGGATAACCGAATAATATAAATTGCAAGAAAAACCCCAAAGACGAAGGACCCCGATACCCAGTGCACGTCGGGGCGGAGGGGTGGCAGCTCCTGATGGTTTCCTGTCAACTTTATCATGTGAAGGTGGCAATTTTAGGAGTGCGAATTTCTCGAGGCCGAGCTACACGTAGCCCTTTATTTTGAAAAAAATCGTAAAACATATTTAAAAGTTCTGAAAAAATCTGAAAAAAAAATCTATGAAAACTTATATGTATTCCGTATGAACATGTCAAATTTGGCTTGAAAATATTGTAATATTAAGTCTGCAAAAAAAAATTCAGCCCAAAACCAACAACAAAAAGACCCATTTAAAATCAAATATTTGTCTTTTTTTCATACGCCACATGTGAAAGTATAATGGTATGAAAATTTGCACATATGTCATATACATGTGTATATATATTCATAAAAAAATTCAATGTTTTTTGAATAATATAAAATAGATTTTATGACTTGTTCAAACTAAAGGGCTACGTGTAGCTCGGTCTACGTTAGCATTATCCGGCAACTTTAGTTGCTACATGGCATCTTTCGTGTTTCAGATCACTTTTAGCAAAAAATTGTCGTTTTCGCTAACATGGAAGCTAGAACAACAATCTCCTCGAGAGGAGAGCGACACCCGCGGGCATCACCATCATCGGCGCCATTTCAAAGGAGCTCCGTTGGGGAGCTCATCCACGCCACCACGAAGCACCTGTGAAAACCGTGACGAGAACATATCTCCAGACCCAGATCTGAACGTCGCCACTACCAGCGGCTGGGAACAAGTACGAGCTTCCTGTCATAAACCTCTTAGCTCTCACAGCCCACACGACCAAGAAGCATATATCCATCACCGTAGCTATAATGCCTGCTGGAGATACAACCATATGAACCGCCATCAGGGTCGCCGCCTCCGCATCCATGTGTCGAGACTCCGTCAACCGTCTACTTCACAACACAAAAAACACAGAGGAGGTGTAGAAGACACCTCCTTCCACTCCTAGACTGGCATCAACCACCAAGTCACGATGAACTAGTGACAAAACACTCACGCCCGCGTTCCCCCAACCAACCCTGATGGATTGGAGGGACCCGTTTCAATGACCGTGGGCGATCTCCGTCGAACAATCCCCTGCAATAGCCCTTTGGCTTTGGACCGGACAAACCTGACAGACGCGTTACACGTGGCCTTTGGAGTTGATTCGTCCGATTGCGCAATACCGCCTCTAAAAGTTTAAATAAAAATAGAGCATTGCATTAAGTAAAGTGACATAATGTCGGTACTATATTTTCTTTACCTCCAGTTAATCACCGAGACAAGCAGGCAATTGTCTATTTATCCTTATGGAAAATAACACACTACAAGCTTTCTTTCCTTCTTTTCAATGGAATAAATTACTTGCAAGGTTATCCCAGCTAACATACACCACTACCTCTTAGAGATTGTCCACCTAAACATGGAGAGTGAAGGACTAATAGATCGAAGAGCATGTACATGCATACATCATGCAATGAAGGACCAATAGAAACCAAATATAAATCCATATAGAATATGATCATAAAGTGTCGATTCATCACATCACGAATTACATGAGATTGATCACAATGATGTTAGGCAGTTCATTGATCTTTGTATTGAGGAACAAGAAAGAAAATATGACAAATAACTACTGTTATGGACCGATAGTTTAAACATAACTACTCATACATGGTCATCGGGGCTGGAGGGTTGATGAAGATGGCTCTAGCAACAGGTTTCCCTTCCATTGAACATCTTAAAACTTACTAACAACTAAAATTTGGACTAGGGCTTCCTTAGTCATAAAGGTTAAATTTTAATAGTCTATTCACTCCCCCCTCCTACTCTAGACATACTTTGATCCCCTCTCAATGCTTATGTATGTCTTGAATCTGAAATCAATACAAAAATAAATACGCATGAGAAAATATCATTTACATGCTACAAAGTCATACCATATCCCCACAATTATCCATTGAATAATTTGCTATTGAATTGGTCTTCTTATGTGAAACAGATATCATCACGTTTGGGCTTGTTCATATATATCTTATGCGTGGATTGGGAGGGTTGTGTATGTTGGGAAACGTAGTAGAAAACAAAAAATTTCGGCCTACGAATCAAGAACCCAAGATCATCCAAGAAGATTGCATACAAGGTTTTAGGTCATGGCTCACCAACCGATGTAGCGGAAGTAGAGTTGGTGAAGCTTGTGGACGTAGTGGAAGTATATCTCGCAAGTTCTCCCACGAACAGTCCCTCAATCAATCCCACGAACAAGTCCCGCGATCTAGTCCCACGGACAAGTCCCATGAACAAGCTCCTCGAATGAAGGGTCGAAGGTACGACCCCTCCATTAGTATCCACACATCTCGTAGCAGCAATCCAGCAGCGCTCCGCCGTCCAGAGATGAACGCCACCGAGAAAACTAGAGGGAGAAAACCCTAACGGATTCCGATCTAGAACAGCGTCTAAACCGGGGTCTAATTGTGGAGCAACGGGGTTTAGAGGAGGGAGGGTGGCGCATAGGCCTTGGGGACAAGTTGTGTGTCGCCCCCCACCCCTCCCCCACATTATATAGGTGGCCAAGAGGCCCTTGGGGCGCAGCTCAAGGGGAATTGGGAGTCCAACTTGGACTCCCAAGCCTTCCAAACCTTACCACACATTCCCACCGGAAACCTGCCATAATGGGTTTTGGTATTCCCACCTGGAGGAGGTTTCCTTCCCCTTGGTGCGCCCCCACCCCCTTGGCCGGCCAGGGCAGCCTAGGTGGCTTGCCCCCCAAGGCCAGGGGCGCAGGGGAGTGGGTGGTACTGCCCGGAACCTTCCGGAACCTTCCATGACCTTCTAGAAGCTTCCAGGACCTTCCGGGACATATCGGGACCGTTTCGGGACATTCCGGACACTTCTGGAGCACTTCCAGGACCTTCCGGGACCGTTCTCGGACGTTCCGGAGCCATCCGTATAGTTTCCAAGACCATCCGAGTTACAGTTTAAGCCACCCGATGACCGCGAAGGTTGTCGGGACGCCCAGCGATTATCCGGAAACTATTCCGGTTGATCCAGGACTTCCCCAGTACCATTCTCATATGTTCCGGAACCACCTGGGACTACTCCAGAGTGATCCGGGCATATCCTTAAATACCCAGAACTACTTCTGGTGTCCTTATGAACAATTCCATAAATCTCCGAAACTACTTCCGGTACCCGTATGAACTATTCTGCTTTGCTTCCACTAAACCTTCTACCATACTAGTATTCTAACAGACTACTGCTCGTTAAGTGTGTGACCCAATAGGTTCGATATAATGCGGACATGACTCAGAACATATTCCGGACATAGGTCAACAGCCTTTTGTCAATAGCCAATAATCAACAGCGGAGCCATGGACACCCATGTTGACTCCCGCACATACACGAAGAAACTTCGAGTGAACCATTATGTTTAGTCATGTACCATTCCCTTTGCTTCGCGATATATGAAAAAGTTAGAGGAGAGAAGTTTGGCACCCATGTGTAACAACTTTTGAACACAAGTCACTCGTTATCCTCTTTGCTCGTTTGTCCCTTTTCTCGTTATCGTATTCCGGTATCCCCGTGACTGAATCACAATGCGTCTGGCCAGACTATAATGGATACCGTCATACCGAGTGGGCCCGAAGTGAATATCTTCTTCATCGTGAAGGAGCAAATCCCATTCTTGAACTATCACAGTCACTAGCCACACCATCTGACATACCCAGAACTTATTTTACTACTTCCCATTTACGGGAGGATTCATCTAAGAACCAAAGCATGTCTTCCTGTGTGAAGCAACTCGATACTCTCATGGTCTAAGGAATTACGTATATGATAACATTTTATGATATGACTTATAACGTTGTTACGATGTGATCTCTAAGTATATCATTCAATACTGGGGTCGGTTCAACATCATTGTTCTGCTAACAATATGTTCCCATTGCTACTGACATCCTTGTTACAAGAACAATGTCCATGATTAAGAAAACGTAATCATCAGTTAGCACATGAGCTGGTCTTAGAGGCTAAACCAGGAACTCTTGGTGTTTACATTTCCACACATGCAAATGAGTTTTCTTCTGAATCTCACAGTCAGGGTCATTGCAATTATAGCACAGAAATATAAACATTAATTACGAACGTTGAAATATATATATAATAACATTTTATTATTGCCTCTAGGGCATATTTCCAACAGTGTATGTGTTAGAATTAATTTGTCCTTTTGAAAACAATATTAGAGCATGATTCATCTAAAAGATACACATTTAACCACTATTACTATACCTAGATAATTCGAGATTTTTTTTAAATAACATTAACATAAACAATCAATTTAAGGTATCAGTATATTCAATATGAAGTACATTTTTACAATACACTTTTGCTATCTAGAGGTACCAGGAAATCTATAATAGATTGCATTAAACTAGTTATTCATACTCTCTGGAAACCTCTACAAGGACATTTCTTAGATATTGATTGACTTGCCAACCTACAGAGCACATATAAATGTATGTACATATGTCTAATGCAATCTGCATACACTTGAGGGCATAAATCTACACAGAAAGGAAATCAATATTGTTTCTATTGGTTTATGTGATATTATGGGAGGGAGGGGTTACTTTCATTCATAGGTGCAACTTCCATGTTAGATACTGGAAGTAGAATTATATACCTAGATACAATCTAAATGCTACTTAAATTTTTGGTATTTCCTATAATTATAAATGAAATAAAATATGATAGTAAACAACATATGTATTTTGTACTATCAAGTTCTATTATTTGCCTAATAGAAGTGAACTAGTTGTCCACTGCTTGATCGGCAACTGATATGAAAATAAATAAAATCTAAATTTAGTTATCCATTAATATTGTACTAATAAGTAAAAGAGGATGTCATTTTTTATAAGAAGAGTTTCAATGTTAAATTGCTGGTAAAAAATGATTATACCGATTGTAACGAGCTCCTCTAAAAAGACATACTTACATGAAGCCCAAAGTCTATGAATATCCTAAAGTCAATACAAAGACCATGATTAAAAGTAAAAATACTACCACTAGAAACCATCAAACCACTGCCTCTTTTTTTACATTGATCCTCTGACCTGTGGGTTATTTTTATTGTTCTTATTTCTCATTAAACAAACAAAGTCGACAATTGTTTTCTTCCAAAATTACATTTCAAGTGAATCGAGATTGATTTAAGTGGTTCGAAGATTTACAAGTGGAAACCAGTAAATAATTTTTTTTTATGTTTTAAAAATAATTTTTATTTTGCATCTTGAAACCCACCATAATTCACGAATATGTCCTTAATTTTAAATCTATGTATTTTAAAATTTTCAAAACATTTTTTTCTGCTTCGCTTACAAAAAAAATCATATGACGTGAAAGTGACATGCCTCATATTCTCGGTTCACCGTCTAAATGTAGCAAAGAGTACGGATTATGTATCTACACAAGCGGGTACATGTTATATCATCACCGTCAATTAATACATTGAGATCCGCGTGAAGACAAAACAGTTTGCACTCCACGAGCTATGTTTACTTTGTGGTCGTCTTGTACTCGGTTTCTCTCTTTAATGTGGAAACAACAAGTCAAAATAAGTACCTAAAACGCATAAGCACACAAAAAATAGTTTTAATATTCACAAAATTCCTTTTTCAGTTTTTTCCCTTTGTGTGTAGAAAAGGTTAGCTTTTCCCTTTGTGTGTCGTGTTATTGTCTTTTCAGTTTTTAATATGCATAAAATTTCTTAGCACAATCCACTGTGATGCATGGTTGTACAAATCTCAAAGTAAAATACCTTCCGATAGATGGTGTATATATGATATGTATCCCATTATGTAGGTATATATGCATTTCCGTGTAGCAAATTTATTGTCATAAAGATATGTCATAGTTGTTGTAATCATATTAACACCACATAAAATTGTCACAAAACACCAAGAATGACCAAGACACAAGCTCTGATCACCGTCTGGTTCATATATTCATTTTTTATTCACGTGATTTGTAAAATGCAAGAATATTACAAACATATGAATGAAGTGGCATGCCATGTTCATTATTATGATATTCGCATGGATGTTTGATTGTCCACAGGAAAATACAGAATTATTCACGTTAATTCGAGTAGATAGAATTTTTCTTATGGAATACTATAGAAATAAACTGCAAGGAAAAATCATTTGAATTTAACAATAGTAGGAAAAAAATTCAAAGGGTTAGAGACCTTAAAATAGCCTTTAACGTTCATTTGAATCAGAGAGACCCATATAGATTTTGGATTGCTATTGGTAGCATTAGTGGTTTAGTTTTGATTATAAAAAGTATTCGTGATTTATCATGCAAGTGTTTCTTTAGAACACAGTATAACGCAGACATTCACACACATGATCATACAGTCAGCCCTGTGAGCATTTTCGCAAAACTGAGCCGACACATCATCTTGAGATTGACGAAACCACCACATCGACGGGAGTGTCTCTTCCCAGTGAAAGAACATCACCGGAAGGACTGAAATAAATCCAGAAAAATGCGAGCATTACTATCAAATGTGAAACTCGAACTTTGGTGGATTAAAGATACAACTATCCTCCTAACCATCTCAGAAAATAGGCTTTCACCCCGCTTTATAGATAAATCCACAATCACAAATCCAATCCACATGTTCAGTTACAACATAAATCGAGTTCAACTGGGGCCACGACACAACAAGCCCAACAAGTACAAAAGGGTAAAAGACCATAGCATGGGAGAACAAGGTTACACCACATAAGAGTAGTCACGATAGGGAACTAAACATCAAAAGCCATCATTGAGAAGGTGGCGAGGGGGGACGCCAGGCCTCGTCCCATGATCATCACGAAATCTAACATCCGCAAGAGGTGAGCTATATCCCCGCGCCTGGATAACGGGTGCCAGTGCTGCAAGAAGGCGAGGAATTAAAATATCAAGTCAGACGCACACCGCAAGAACACACACACACACACACACACACACTATGACCATCTTATTTCTAGTAGTCCACAACACCCAGATCATAGCCGCGAACACCAGCCAAAAGAGGCGCCTCATCCTATTGGTCTGGTTGGCCCACAACTTGAGGAAGCACGCTAAATCTGAGGCATCCCAGTCAGGGCCCAATGCCTCACAAATGTAGTGCCACATAATCATAGCCGATAGGCATGCGAAGAAGATGTGGGTCCCAGTCTTAGGAACCCCACGCAGAGGACATATACTATAAGCCGCCCCTACCGCTTACAGACCTCTGTTCCTAGCGGAAATCAATCACGAAAAAGCTACCAACTGAAGATCTTAATCTTCAATGGCAGCGGGACCTTCCATAGGTGGTTAATCTAGGGCATCACCGGGGAGCGGCAAAGGGCTCGATAGCTCGACGCCACCGAGTAACGGCCAGACGGCGCAAGGTGCCATGAGACACAGTCCGGCTGCGACGGGCGAACAACCGGTAGGAGGTCTAAGAGGGCCTCCCAATCCCTCATGTCTAGTGGGGGCAAAGGTCCACCAGATCGCAATGTTCCAGTGACCATTGGCCCCGGTCACGTAGACTAAAATTTCGAGGTCCGTGAAAATTGCATAGAGACCCGGGAGGGAGCCCCGAAGTGGGGCCCGACCAATCTACAGGTCAAGCCAAAACATGGTGTCATCCCCGTTGCCAACCGAGACTACTAGGACAAGGCGAATCTAAGCTGAATCGATTGAAAGGCCCGATGGAATTGGGACCCAATCCTAGTCTAGCAGGCCAGCAACTGTCGGCCCCGCATGTTCTTAGCCTTAATCAGTTGCAACCACATGCCTCCATCCTCAGATAGGATGCGCCAGACCCACCGCGACATAAACACGGCGTACATTGCCCACGAAGCAACAATTCCAAGGCCGCCAAGCGGCCTAGAAGGCACATATCGATCCACTTTATCATATGGTACTTCTGGCACTCACCCGTGCCTTGCCAGAAGAAGCGAGCTAACTCACGATAAAAAAACGCATGAACCCCTCCGGAAGGTGGAAGAGCATCATCTAATACATGGGGAAGCTCAAAACGCTGACATCAATCATGACGATCTTACTTCCCTTGAAGGTGAATCGAGCACGCCAAGGTTCACATCGCTCAGCGACCATCCCATCACTGGATCAAAGTCCCGAATCTGAAGGGAGTAACCCGAAAACGGTATTCTCCGCCTAACCATTTTAACCACAGATTGACTTTAAGCATAAAAATATTGTGGGCATGGCATCACCTTACCGGGATAGTTGAGCGTAAGGTGGAACTATGCCCCACTATGGGAGTCCATGGTCTGTTGAAGACAGCGGTAGATTCTTCCAGTAACGTGGACTTGGATCGGGTTCCAAAGTGAATTTTTCTAACAATTTGAAAATACAAAGTTGGAATGATTCCTCGTCTTAAAATGTCGCGCCTCTCGCTGACTTCTTAAAGTTGTAATAATAAGCACATCATCATCGAGATGATCCAATTAATGTCTAAATGTGACAAGATCCCAAGTTTCTAGAGTAGCACTTTGAACGGCTTCATTGCCTGGTGCCTGCCCCGATTAAAACTTTGTTCACTTCATGGTAACATGCTTATTTAGATCAGATCGAGGAGCCAGCTAACCATTTTTTTTTCGGGGTAAGCTAACCATTTGATGCAATACACAATTGATCCAGGAGTAGTACTATCACATTTGAAATTTCATGCAGTCTGTCAAACCGCATTACAAACTCCAATCTGCACCGTGTCCCAACTAAACTTGCTTAGATTCAGAACACACAATTTCATAGTACACTTGCTGAGATTCTGTTACTAATTAGCTATGCAGTGCTGTAATTCGCATATACAACCACGGTCAAAAGTGAGACTACAAGTGGTGATTCTTTAATACTTAACCCTTCACACAAGGAATCTGAAGAAACAAAAGAATGATCATTTTGACAGTTGGGTCCTCTCCGGTAACAAAATTTTACGTCCTGCTCCAATTCCGGCGCTGCTCTGCGACCCGCCGCAGCATGCCGTCGATCATGACGTCCATGGCGTCTTTCATGCCGCCGCCGAGCCCGTCCTTGCCGGCCGCGGAGTAGACCAACCTGGGTATCATCTCCACCACGCGCTCCCTCATCTGCCGCACCCGCGCCTCCGGGATGGCCGCCAGCACGCCGCGCACGGTCACGTTGCCGGCGCGCAGCTCCTCGCGATCGATGAAGACGGACCACTCCCGTTCTTGGCCGTCGTCCGCCGGCATGTACCATTGGTACTGCCGGTACGCGGTCCGCCGCCAGAACATCACCGGCACGGCCCCGGCCACCATGCAGTCGAAGAGCGAGCGGCGCGTGAAGCTGTCCCCGCGCGGCTGCAGGCAGAACCGCGCGCCCATGAACAGCTCCAGGACGAGCGCGTTGTCCTTGATGCACTTGCCCTCGGCGCAGTCCAGCGCGCCGCACGCCGCCCCCGCGGCCTGGCACTCCTCGAGCAGCAACGCGCGGAAGTCGCCCTTGATGGCCGACCGCGGCGCGCCGGCGAACGCGAAGAGCCTGGCGCGCGGGACGGACGCGGCGTACCGCTGCCACGCGAGCACGTCGGCGGCGGCGCGCGGGTGGAAGCCGGTCGGGTACGGTATGCCGACGTCCATGGCGTCCCAGGGCTCGCGCTCGATGACGAGGCGGGTGAGGTTGGCGACCCCGGGCATGGTGAGGAAGCTGCCGCCCCACCCGCCGCTCGGGCCGCGGCGGAAGTCCCAGGTGATGCGGCCCAGCGCGAGGAAGTGGTCCCAGCCATCGGACCGCTTGTAGTACGGCTGCTCGTGGAGCCACGAGAGCAGCGCGACGCAGTCCCTGTCCCGGTCGGCGTCGGTGGCGTTCGCCGACCACAGGTGGCGGCCGACGGCCAGGCCCGCGTAGAACGGCACAAAGAACGCCGCGGCGCGCGCCGGGTCGGCGGTGCGGCAGCGGTGCGAGAGCAGGCGGCGGTGCACGATGTGCTCGAGCGCGAACTGGTCGGAGGAGTACCAGGGGCCAAGAAGCTCGGCCGGCAGGATGGCGGACAAGCTGGTGCCTTCCGCCGGGAACCCGAGCCCGTCGTTGGCGAGGTAGGGGCAAACGGAGTACATGGGCATGAGCGTGTCGCACATGGCGAGCAGATCCTCGTTGAAGACGGAGGGGAGGTCGTACACGTACACGAGCCCGCCGCCGCACGCGCCGGAGGAGTCCTCCGTGCCGAGGCTGGGCGGCGGCACCAGCACTTTGGAGGAGGCGGTGTTTGCAGGGGTGGTCGGGGCGGTCTTGGAGAAGGGCGCGGAGCGGAAGGCGACGACGAGGAGGATCTGGAGGGCGAAGAAGGCGCCGAGGAGGAAGCCGACGATGCGGTGGCGGCGCGAGGTGGGGTTGGGCGGCTCGGGGCGGTGCGTCCCTGCCATGGTGGGTGGGGTGGGGCGGAGGAGCTCTTCTGAGAGCTTGCTGTGGATCGCGGCGTCCGGGCGGGGAGGATTTGAGGCGAGCTGGCAGTGGCAGAGGACCACCTGGACAGGGGGGAGAACGTGGGGGCGCAGTCCGGGAAGAGGAGGAGTGGGGAATCGGAGAATGCTGGTGGCCGGAGATCGCGGCGTGCTGTGCTGGGGAAGGAAGTAGTAGTAGTACTCCGTAGTGGGATAGGACTTGCCCTGCTTTCTTTCGGTTAAGGTTGCTCACCGTTGCCACGGAAGGGTTGTGCTCCAAGATGAAATGGATTGATGTTATCCGTTCGTATATACGGAGTAGGTTCGATTTAAAATTTCACTTGGATCGATTTCGTATGAAAATTGGAAATATTTAAATTTTCATTTTATTATGACTAGCAAACGTGCCCGTGCGTTGTAACGGAAATTAAAAAAATTACACCACCCACAAGAATGGCTTAAATTAGTGCTTCACTATGGAGAGAAAACGCAATTGCCATGAATGTCGAGCGTGATGATCAACATGGTCAAACCACGTGTGATGGTTCAGAGCATGATAGCTATGTGCCTCTCAATCTTATCGACCCTCGTTGTCCTAGCGCTTTTGCTGCCTACGAACATCATGCTCTGTTTCATCATTGTTCTCGCCCATTCATTATGGCCTGCAAATCATCAAGGAGAGACGTTCATGTGCGGTCGCCATCTTCGACGTAATTGCCGCCTATGTAGGAACTTGACATCTTTAGATATCTCTTGACGCCTCCATAGAATCAATGCATCCATCCATCGATCCATACATTTTATTTGTTCTAGGGTCATGAGTTCTCGATTACAAACTTGTTAACCTATATGAATTGGTGAAAATAAGACACAAAAAGCAAGATGGGACAATTTAACATGAAATATCGAGGATCATGAGTTCGTTCATAACCACATTTTTTCACGTGGCTCACGGTTAAAGACCCAGCAGTGCAACTATTTTTTTTTCTAGATGAAGCCCAACAGTATAACTATGTGTGCATTTCTTTTCCTTCGCTCCTTGTTACATCCATCTTTCTTAATTAGAAGCAACCCCACACAATTTCATTTATTTTCGGCCATACAAGCACACAATTTCATTTAACATATAGCCATATCATGCATGTCCGTTTCTTTCACTCCTTTAATTTCAAACAACCAGATCTTGCTTAATTACAAGCAACCACATACAATCACGCTTAATTTTAGCCAGACCAGCAAGCAATTTCATTTAGCCATGATGTGTGTTATTTTCTTTCATCCATTTAATTTCAGTCAAATCAGAGCAAGCACACAAATTCTTTCCTGGAAATAGATTTGACTCCTACTTCTTCTTTTATTTTATAATTCTTAAGTTGGCTTGATGATTCTCAGATAACTCATAAATCTATATAAATTGGAGGAATTTGGTAGAAAAATTAGAGGTGGGAAAATTTAATTAGCAAGTCCTTGTTTGTAGCACATTTATACATAGGGCAGACACAAAATAAAAAACTGAGAGAGATGGGGTGCAGATGCGGCCCATGTGGGGGAAACAAAAAAAAATAAAAAAACTTAGCCTAGGCGTCCCATGTAGGGGAAAACAAAACTACGATTGGCTCATGCCCTGTTTGTTTCAGCTTTAGGAAGCGGATTCTCGTGAAAAAAGCTGAAGCTGAAACAAACAGTTATTAAGAATCAGCTTTGCCAGTGAAGCTGAAGCTAGATTCAGACCATTTTTAGTGCAATTGTCTGAAGCACGTCCAAGTGAACTTCAGTGACAAAGCTGATTCACGGAATCAGCTTTGCGAGTGAAGTGAAGTTGTAGGTGATTCAAAGCTAGCAACAGCTGAAACAAACAAGGCCTCAGTGTGTGTAAGTCAAGACACTATAAGTTTTTTGAAAGGGGGAGTAGCTGGGCTGGCTACGCCGTTCGGCCCAGAGCTGAAGGTCTGGGGTTCGAATCCCAGCTAAAACGAATTTTTTTATTAATTTTTTCCATGCTGGACGAATTATGGCGGGGTGATGTCAGCGTTGTAAACTGATGACGTCATAGACGGACCGAAAATCTCGGAGAAACGCAATCTCCTTTATTATTAGGTATAGATATTTCTATGAAATTCATTTATTAATTCAAAAATCATTGTTTTGAATATATATCTTTCATTTAACCAAATATTTCACTGACATGTTTCACAAAAAATATCCCGCAACAACGGGCGAGGCATCATCTAATTAGTATAGAGTACTGACCCAGAATTACCTTTGTTCACATTAAAAATAGCAATGACCCTGAAAATACATCTTGTTTTTCTTTGAATATATAAACTCTTGTGATCCTAATATAATATATTTTTCTATCTTTAAATGATGCTATTTGAAAATATATTATTGTGTTGCCACATTTTATTCAATGTAAATCTTTACCTAATAATAAAAAAATAGCGTTTCTCCGGATATGCTGCGCCGAGTTGTCTACAGAAACATGGACCTGCCATGAAAAACAAAAAGATGGAAAACTCGATTAATGTTGTATCTTCTTTCTCTAAATATAAAAGAGAAATAAATTGAGCTGGGATCTGCCTGAGAATACAAAAAAGAAGATACAAGTGCTCTCACAGTTCTCTAAATGAGAGATAAAAATCCAGCTAATTAAACTTGGCAGGGGTTGCATATGCCGGTTAAAAGAAAAGAAAAAAGTGCTCTATCATTAAATGATGCTATTTGAAAAGATATTATTGTGTTGCTACGTTTTAGTCCATGCAACTCTAATATTAAAAGGATGCTGATTTAGAGCGATTGGCCGCGCTCTAGTCGACTATCGTTGGTTAGATCTATCAGCGTGATCCCGGTTGGCCCAAAAGCACAGTTAATCAATTTTTTAAGATATTAGTAAAAAATATTCTATAATTAGAAAATATTTTATGTTAGTTTCAAAATAAAAAATAAAACAGTTTTGTTATGCAAGTGTATAAATTACTATTAAAATGTAATAATCTGCCATATAAAAATTTAAATATACAATAACAAATAATGACATCATTCTACAAAGAATCATGTAACAATATAAACACAAGAATTCTTATGTTCTAAAAAATGATATAGTATGTAGAACAATTTTCATCCTATAACAAAGATATTTTTCATCATGTATATAATAAATATAGAACAATTTTCATCCTATAACAAAGACATTTGTCATGGTGTATATAATAAATTGCACATAGTCTGTGTAATAAAATTGTCATTCTATAATTTGTTATTACCATGGGCTCCAAAATGAAATTGCCATAGTGTATATAATTCAATTGACATATATTATATACAAAAACATTTTTCATTGTATAAATATGAAATTGTCGTAGTGTGTGTAATACAATTGCCATCCCTATAAAAAAAACATTTACCATGTTGTATAATATAAAATCGCCATAGTGTGTGTAATACAATTGGCATCCTATAAAAAAATTTGGCCATGGTGTATAAAATGAATTTGCCATAGTGTATGTAATACAATTGCCATCTATAACAAACACATTTGACATGATGTTCAAAAATATTTGTCATGGTGTATAAAATTAAATTGACATAGTTTATGTAATACAATTGCCATATTATATACAAAAACATTTGCCATATGCATAGAAATGAAACTGTCGTAGTGTGTGTAATAGAATGACCATCCCTATAACAAATATATTTGCCATGGTGTATAAAATGAAATTGTCATAGTGTGTGTTATACTATTGCCATTCTACAACGAAAACATTTGCTATGATGTATGAAATGAAATTAATGCCATGGTTCAATAATAATTTTTTCTTGATACACAAATTAATTTTAGGATGATCCAAAATAACATTTGCCATGCTACATGGACTAAATTTGCCATCTTGGATAAATAAATATACCAAAGTTGAAAAATGAATAAATTGCTATGTTCTAAGAATGTAACTTGTCATGGTTACATTACACAAATAATTTAAATAAAAAGAAAAGTCTATATATTTCAAATTTTGCAATCTAGTGAAAATAATAAATGTTTTATTGTAATACAATTGCCTTCCATAACAAAGACATTTGCCATGATGTTCAAAAATATGTGTCATGGCCTATAAAATTTAATTGCCATAGTGTATGTAATACAATTGCCATATTATATACAAGAACATGTGCCATACGCATAAAAATGACACTGCCGTAGTGTGTGCAATACAATGGCCATCCCTATAACAAATACATTTGCTATGTTGTATAAAATGAAATTGTCATAGTGTGTGTAACACTATTGACATTCTATAAAAAAACATTTGCTATGATGTATGAATTAAGATTTCCATGGTTCAATAATAATTTTGTCATGATACACAAATTAATTATAGCATGATCCAAAACAACATTTTCCATGCTACATGGACTAAATTTGCCATCTTGGATAAATAAATTTACCACAGATGAAAATAAATAAATTGCTATGGTCTACAAATGTAAATTGTCATGGTTACATTACAAAAATAATTTTTTTAAATAAAATTCTATATTTTTCTAATTTTTCAATCTAGTTTAAAATAAAAAATGTTTTATTGTATTTTTTCATGTATTTGAAACATATTTCAAGGATTTTTGTGAGCATAGTTTAGCATATATGCTAAAAAGGTAAAATAGTAGTAGATCCTGGAATTCACACCCAGGTCTTCCAAGTGGAAATAATAATATATGACCTCTGCGCTAGCTCTTATAAAAATCACATTTTTTAAGTTTTTTCATAAATTTTTACTATAAACAATAATTCTTTCAAATAAATATATTAATAAAATTATACTAAGTTTCATACATTTTCTCGTATTTTAAAATATCAAATTATTTGTTAACATCTCCCGCAGCAATCCGCGGGATATCATCTAGTTCAATGAAACATGAGTTCAATCATCATTGAACTATTGGACCGGCTCCATGTCCGTTTAAAAAGGAGAGGGGCCAACAAGTACCAGGTTCGTGCCATAGCGGGCCGTCTCATTGTCATCCTTAGTTCTGCTCGTACACTGATTTGATGTTATCACGGCAAAGACAATCAAGACTTCGGGGAGAGAACCACTCGACGATTGTCTTTAAATTAGGGACAATATTTATTCAATTATTTGATAAAGAGTGGGTTCTATTGATTTAAAATTAAGTATCAAGAGGACATAAATATTATGATCACATATTCGATCTTTACATATCTATGATGCACACAACCAATATAAACATACACACACAAAGCTGACAACTAGCAAAATCGTATGAATCCGAAGCTATGCGTAGATGAACAAAAGAGAAAAAAAATCCCAAAGCGATCAAATCTGCAATCGACAAACTAGCAAGTTCAAGTTTGGGTTTGGATTCGTCTAGATATGAGAACCGGTCATCCAATGTTTCACGCAAACGCCGTCCCACAATATAATCAAATTCAGATAAAATTTACGTTAAACATAAGATAATTCATTTAAATTTGATATAATTTAGATAAGTCGAGAGAAATTTCACCTGTTCAATTAAAACTTTTTCAAAAACATAACCCTAATTTACTCACTGTCAGATTCTATGTGTTTTTACTTGCCTTCGCACTCCACGTCCATCGACCGGCTCATCGTCAGACTCCAGGATGGCGAAAGCTTTCTCTATTCGCCTCCATCTCACGGAGGTAGCAGCGGCTTGCAATAGTGCTCCGCTTGGATGGAGACGTGGATGATGAAGCCTCCTTGTTGCGGAGGGGAGGGTGGCCCCTTCTTCGTGTGTTGTTCAGTTGTTCTACTTTGTCGCAACGGTTGCGTGGAGCGGATGGGGCCACCAGACCGTGGTCAATCAAAGAGAAATGTAGTGTCATATCCATGTGTCACACGGACACGAGTTCATTGCGACCTCGTACGTGAGCAGGGGTGGCTTATCTTTGATGAACCCTTTGTGATAAGTTTCAGATTGCAGGTAATTTTCTACTCTTTTCCCTAAGAAGTGATCATGTGTATTGAACCAAAAGGGTGATGTGCTCTATGACAAAGACTCAAACAAATTGGTGTTCTAGAAAAATGTTTGAGTTTCGTTCGGCCATTTAAACGGCCTTTTTGATGAATATAAAAAAATATGCATTAGTGTGAGGACTTGTACTTACCACCTTATACTCGTGCTTGACATATTATTTTGGTCTACAACATGGTTTTGATATACACCCCTTACGATGTGCTCACAACACAATACAATTTGAGAGCATCTAAAGTACGTCACAATCTATTCAGGACATGCATAAAGCGTCAGTTGTCAAACGAATGATCCCCGAGAGTTAGTTGTCAAACGAATATCCTTACTGTCGCACGTTGTTTCCTTGGTTATTAAGGATTTCTCGAGACAAGAGAGTTATTGCATTGCATATATCCCTAAGAATCATTTTGGAATTTTTACATTTCCGCCTTTAAGTCAAACCCAGTAAATTTTTTTTGCCTCTAATTTCAAAGTGTGATTAAAATTACCCATGTACCATTACGTGCCTAAATAAAAAGTCATTCCATAGCGTTTCAAAGTCTTCTTAAATTTACCCAAGTACCGTTATGTGCCTTTATAAAAAAGTATGCTTAAACTTACACCTGTAGGTTATACCGTTATGTGCCTTCGGCCGGTATTTGGCTGTGTCTTTGACAGTTTTACCCATACCTTACTATGTCACTTACACGGGATCCACCCTAAAGGAAGAAAAAAAAATCTATCTCACCCTCTTCCTCCCTTACATGCGGATCCAACCAAAGGAAAAAGAAAAATAAAAGCAGTAAAAGTGGACGGTGTAAACTATGGTGGAAGTAAGGATCGGGGTCCCATGACTTGCACTAGCGATATTTCTCTGTCAAAAGACGATAAATAACTATGTTGGATGAACAAATTACAGCTAGGCAATTGACAGAATTATAAATGCAGCGCAATTCTAATTATGATACTTGAAAGTAAAGAGGCTCAATCGTATGGGCATTACACCAAAATAAGTATACCGTTTATTGATACGTCCTAAACGTATCTACTTTTCCAAACACTTTTTGCTATTGTTTTGCCTTCATTCTTGCATGATTTGGACGAAACTAACCCGGACTGACGCTGTTTTCAGCAGAGCTACCAGTGTTGTTTTCTTTTGTGCAGATTTCTGGAGATTTAGGTACGCTGGAAAAATCCCAAAAATATATATAAAAAATCAGCATTCCGGAAGCTTCCACCAGGGCAAAGGGGGGCCACAGGGCAGCCAGGAGGGTGCCTGGCGCGGCCTAGCTCCTGGCCGCGCCACCTTCCCTCCTAGGTGGGTCCCACACCCCCTGGTGCCCTACTTTGGCCCTATTTATTCCCCCGTCGAGGAAACCCCGAAACAGAGGTCGCTTTTCCAATCTACGTCGCGGAGCCGCCGCAACCCTCCGTTCTTCCTTGGAGAGCTAATCTGGAGGCTGAATTGGCCTCCGGTGAGGGGGAAATCATCGCCATCGTCATCATCATCGCCTCTCCATCACCCCTCCATGACTTCTCCTCTCATGTGTGAGTAATACCCTGCTGTAGTCAAAGGGGATGGTAGGGATTGGATGAGTTAGATCATGTAATAGTTCAATCAGATTGTTGGGGGCATGTTGCCTATCATCTACTTGGTGTTTATCATCTCTATTACAACTTGTTGCTCTTAATGCTTGTCACTTTGGGCCCGAGTGCCATGATTTCAGATCTGATCACCCTTTTGTTTCTTGAGTTTGTGGTGTTCTTGATCCTATCTATGAGTTGTATGCACCTATTATAGTCCGGAACCGGCGATCCCAATGGTGACAGCTTGGGACACCAAAGGGGATGGACTATAATTTGAGGATTCCGTGTATCCATGAATTGTTAATGCTTTGTTCCGGTGCTCTTTGACAGGAGTGTTGGAAATATGCCCTAGAGGCAATAATAAAATGTTATTATATATTTCCACGTTCGTAATTAATGTTTATATTTCTGTGCTATAATTGCAATGACCCTGACTATGAGATTCAGAAGAAAACTCACTTGCATGTGTGGAAATGTAAACACCAAGAGTTCCTGGTTTAGCCTCTAAGACCAGCTCATGTGCTAACTGATGATTACGTTTTCTTAATCATGGACATTGTTCTTGTAACAAGGATGTCAGTAGAAATGGGAACATATTGTTAGCAGAACAATGATGTTGAACCGACCCCAGTATTGAATGATATACTTAGAGATCACATCGTAACTACGTTATAAGTCATATCATGAAATGTTATCATATACGTAATTCCTTAGACCATGAGAGTATCGAGTTGCTTCACACAGGAAGACATGCTTTGGTTCTTAGATGAATCTTCCCGTTACTGGGAAGTAGTAAAATAAGTTTTGGGTACATTGGATAGTGTGTCTAGTAACTGTGATAGTTCAAGATTGGGATTTTCTCCTTCACGATGAAGAAGATATTCACTTCAGGCCCACTCGGTATGACGGTATCCATTATAGTCTGGCCAGACGGATTGTGATTCAGTCACGGGGATACCGGAATACGATAACGAGAAAAGGGACAAACGAGCAAAGAGGATAACGAGTGGCTTGTGTTCAAAAGTTGTTACACATGGGTGCCAAACTTCTCTCCTCTAACTTTGTCATATATCACGAAGCAAAGGGAATGGTACATGACTAAACATAATGGTTCACTCGAAGTTTATTCGTGTGTGTGCGGGAGTCAACATGGGTGTCCATGGCTCCCCTGTTGATTATTGGCTATTGACAAAAGGCTGTTGACCTATGTCCGGAAGATGTTCTGAGTCATGTTCGCATTATACCGAACCTATTGGGTCACACACTTAATGAGCAGTAGTATGTTATAATGCTGGAATGGTAGAAGGTTTAGTGGAAGCAAAGTAAAATAGTTCATACGGGTACCGGAAGTAGTTCCGGGGATTTATGAAATAGTTCATAAGGGCACGAGAAGTAGTTTTGTGTATTTAAGGATATGTCCGGATCACTCTGGAGTAGTCCCAGGTGATACGTCCAAAATGCATCACTATTTTATATAGTAATTCTTTCTTATTCATTGATATATTTCATGTTATGATGCTATCCTTATGTTGTTTTGGCTTATTTTACACGGTTTGCAACTTTCCGGTGCCGAAGCAGCAGACACAGGATTCAGCGGTAAAAAGTGGACGCTGAGTTGCTGAAGAAGAACACCTGCAAATTAACTGAAAATCGACGAAGGCTGTTTTCCAGAAGGATCACGAGGGCACGCAAAAGAGCGACCAGAGGGGGGCCACAGGGTGCCCAGGCGGCCACCTGGCGCGGCCCCACCCCTGGCCGCGCCGGGAGGGCGCCTGTACCCCCGGGGCCACTCCCGGATCCCCCCTCTGTCCTATATACTCCTCGTGATCCAAAAACCCTAAAAAGGAGAGAGTTTCCGGAGTTCCGCCGCCGCTCCGTGGCGGAAACCTACAGAGAAGAAAAGCCATCTCTGGCGGGCAGATTCTGCCGGGGAGATCACCTCCAGGAAGGGGAGATCGTCGCCATCGTCATCACCATCGTCACGGGCATCATCGAGATCATCATCAACATCATCCCCATCATCAGCACCATCTCCACCTCCATCTAATCTCGTCTCACAATTGCAACTTGTGTTGTAATCCGTACTATCTATCCTCTCTACTCTATCGGTGTTGATTACTACTTTGTGGTGAATGCTATTGAGTTTTGTTGGAGAAATATTATTGTGTTCAGATTGTTTATCATCTATTTATCCCCACTGATCATGATCTCTTTTATGTCTTGTGAGTAGTTACTTTAGTTCTTGAGGACATGGGAGAAGTCTAGTTGTTAGTAGTCATATGATGTTGAAGTAATATGTGTCGGTTGATATTTAAGTGGTGTTGTTATTTTCCTATTGGTGTTGTGTGAGTCGAACACTCAACACTTCGCCTTATCAAGGACCTAGGGGAATACATTGTGTACAAAGAATGCTTACGGTGGGTCGCCGGAGTGACAGAAACCTAAACCCCAGTTCGCACGCTTTTGCACAAGGGAACAATGGGTCACCGATCGTATTGCTATGGTTAGGCTTTTGCCTTAAATACTATCTTGTATTTGCGGATGCTTGCGAGTACACTTGTCTTAGTCTAGAGGGTGTACTAGCATAGATCCACCCACTCAACACTTATCAACACAGCACATAGTACCGATAATGAATATGGCGAAAGCACATGACTACCTCTCCCGTGTGTCCTCAAGAACACTTTAGCTTTTATAAGTTCAGTTGCTAGGCCTCTCCTTTGCTCACAAAGGATTGGGCCACTCATTACTCTCCAGTATCTTTTACTTTACTCGTTTTTATTACCCTGTTGCTTATACCAAGAAAACCCCTAAAAAGTTATCTTTCAGTGCTTGCAGTTATCTCCTTACCAAAGTCACTTGCTATTACCTTCTGCTCCTCGTTGGGTTCGACACTCTTACTTATCGAAAACGCGGCAATCGATCCCTTACGTTGTGGGTCATCAAGTAACATTTTCTGGCGCCGTTGCCGGGGAGCGTACAGCTATTAGTAAGTGAAGCTGGTAAGGAAGTTTTTATATTTCTGTTTTAGTTTTACTTTTGTTGTTTTTTGTCCTTATGGACACCCCTACTCTTGGATCGTTGTTCTTGGGGAACCGCCCCACCACTAAGGTAGTCACTCCTGCCCCTACTGAAATTGTGCCTTATAAGATACCATCTGGTATTATCGATTATGTCTTAGCTAATCGCTATGCAGGAGACAGACATCCAAGTGAACACTTGCTATATTTATCACAACTATGTTCATTATTCAAGCTTGCAGGTGTGTCACTGGAGTTCGTTATGAAGAAATTATTCTCTATATCGCTTACAGACAAAACTTCAGATTGGTATAAGCTCCTCGATAACTCACATTCTCTTAATTGGGAAGAGCTTATGTCTCTCTTTTATACAAAGTTTTACCCTCTTCATGAAGTTCATCGAGACAGGAATTACATCTATAACTTTAGGTCTCGCGACGGAGAGAGCATCGCTCAAGCTTGGGGGAGACTTAAATCCCTAATGTTCAAATGTCCTATTCATAAGCTTCCCGAAGGTATTATACTTACAAATTTTTATGCCAGGCTTCCTCGTCAGGATAAGGAAATGCTGGATGCCTCCTCTAGCGGGGTATTTCAGACAAAGAGCGTTGAAGAAAGATGGGATCTCATCGAAAGGATCCAGAAGAATACTGAAGATTGGGAAATCGATAAAGGTATTGAACCTGCTATAAATTATGAGCATGATTATATTGAGAGCTATGTGAGAACTGATTATTTTAATACCTTTTTCTCTAAGATTGGTCTGGATTCCCATCTAATGATTGATTTTTGTAAGAACTTTGCCTCTCATGTTGATTCTTCTAAGATGAAGAAGGATCAGTACCATAAGCCTTTCAAAGAAGTGCCTATTGATATTCACGTTGCTGATCCTATTTTGCCTGCAGCTATATATGAACAACCCCCTTTTCCTTCAAGAATAAGGGAGCACTATTTTGTGACAGGCATCATAAATAAAAGTGAGAGAAGAACAGGCGAACCTGAGGACCAAATCAGAGTCGATCCTCAAGTTGCTATGGTGAAAGATTTAGTTACTAATGATGTTTCAGATTCTATTATAAATTTTTGCGCTGTTTCAACTAACATTGTCACGGCCAAGAAGAAAAGCCCAATTTCAGGTACACCAGTTGTATCTGTTAAAATAGGAGATCACAATTATTACGGGCTATGCGATCTGGGATCAAGTGCTAGCGCGATTCCTTATTCGCTTTATCAAGAGATCATGGGTGAGATTTCACCCTGTGAACTCGAAGAGATTGATGTTACTATTCATCTTGCAAACAAAGCTACTATCTCTCCTATTGGGATTGTGAGAGATGTTGAAGTCCTATGTGGAAAGGTAAAGTATCCTACCGACTTTCTTGTACTTGGTTCAGTACAAGATAGTTTTTGTCCTATTATTTTTGGTAGACCTTTTCTCAGAACTTGTGGAGCTATTATAGATTGCAAGAAAGGTAAAGTTTCTGTTGAATTCAATGGCGAGCCATATGAATTTAATTTTTCTAAGATCTCTAAGCAGCCTCGTGGTACTGAATTACCTAGTGATGAAAAAATTATTGAAAGTATTGCTTCTATAGCTATTCCCCCTAATGACCCTTTGCAGCAATACATGGAGGACCACGAGAATGATACTCATATGCAGGAAAGAAATGAAATTGATGAAATCTTCTTGAGACAACCTGCTATCCTGAAGCACAACCTTCCGGTTGAACCTTTAGGAATTTTATCCAAACCAAAAGAAGACCCGGTGTTTGATCTCAAACCTCTTCCCGATACGCTCAAGTATGCTTATTTAGATGAAAAGAAAGTATATCCTGTTATTATCAACTCTAACCTTTCAGGATATGAGGAAGAGCGATTATTGGAGATACTTCGTAAACACCGTGGTGCAATTGGCTATACCCTTGATGACCTTAAGGGAATTAGTCCATCTATCCGCCAACATACCATCAACCTCGAGCCCGATGCTAAACCTGTTGGTGACCATCAACGACGGTTGAACCCAAAGATGATGGATGTTGTGAGGACCGAAATCCTCAAGCTTCTAGTCGCAGGTATTATCTACCCTATAGCCGATAGTAAGTGGGTAAGTCCAGTTCATTGTGTTCCTAAGAAAGGAGGGACAACTGTAGTCCCTAATGATAAGAATGAACTGATACCTCAGAGAATTATTATTGGGTATAGAATGTGTATTGATTACAGGAAGTTGAACAAGGCAACCAGGAAGGACCACTACCCGCTGCCCTTTATTGATCATATGCTTGAGAGGCTGTCCAAAAACACCCACTTTTGCTATCTTGACGGGTATTCAAGATTCTCTCAAATTCATTTTAACACCGCCGATCAAGAGAAGACCACTTTCACTTGTCCTTATGGTACTTATGCTTATAGGCGTATGCCTTTTGGTTTATGCAATGCCCCTGCTACTTTTCAGAGATGTATATCTGCAATATTTCATGGTTTTGGTGAGGAGATTGTGGAAGTCTTCATGGACGATTTCTCCGTCTATGGAACTTCCTTTGACCACTGTCTCCACAATCTTAATAAAGTTTTGCAGAGATGCGAGGATACAAACTTAGTTCTAAACTGGGAGAAGTGCCCCTTCATGGTTAACGAAGGGATCGTGCTTGGCCACAAGATTTCCGAGAGGGGAATTGAAGTGGACAAGGCGAAGATTGAAGCTATCGAAAGGATGCCCTATCCAAGGGACATTAAAGGTACTCGTAGTTTTCTCGGTCATGTTGGTTTCTATAGAAGATTTATTAAAGACTTCTCTAAGACCTCGAGACCCCTCACTAATATTCTCCAGAAGGATGTCCCTTTTGTATTTGATGAAGATTGTAAGGAGGCTTTCGAAGTTCTTAAAAAAGTTTTAATAACCGCTCCTATAGTACAACCGCCTGACTGGAGTTTGCCCTTTGAAATTATGTGTGATGCTAGTGATTTTGCTGTTGGAGCTGTTTTAGGACAAAGGGTTGATAAAAAGTTGAATGTTATTTATTATGCTAGTAAGACCCTTGATAGTGCTCAAAAGAACTATGCTACTACTGAGAAGGAATTCTTAGCAGTAGTGTTTGCTTGTGATAAGTTTAGGCAGTATATTGTTGATTCTAAAGTTATTATTCATACTGACCATGCCGCCATTAAGTATCTTATGACGAAGAAGGATGCAAAACCCAGACTCATCAGATGGGTACTCCTTCTTCAAGAATTTGATTTACAGATTGTTGATAGAAAAGGAGCAGACAACCGTGTAGCAGACAATCTTTCAAGAATGAAAGATATACCGCATGATCCCATCCCAGTCAACGACAGTTTTCCAGACGAACAACTTGCCGTTGTTAAAGTACAATCTCTTTCCGATCCTTGGTTTGCATATTATGCTAATTTTATCGTTGCAAAGTATTTTCCTCCAGGTTTCACATTTCAGCAAAGGAAGAAGTTCTTTCATGATTTGAGGCATTACTTTTGGGATGACCCACATATTTTCAAAGAAGGTCCAGACGGGATCGTGAGAAGATGCATACCGGAGCACGAGCAGAAGGACATTCTCAAGCAATGTCACGATAGTCCCTATGGAGGACATCACGCCGGTGAGAGAACCGCACATAAGGTTCTCCAATCAGGTTTTTATTGGCCTACTCTCTTTAAAGATGCTAGAAATTATGTTTTAGCCTGTGATAAATGTCAGAGAGTTGGTAATATTAGTAGAAGGAATGAGATGCCTATGAATTACTCACTAGTGATTGAGCCTTTTGATTGCTGGGGTTTTGATTTTATGGGTCCTTTTCCTTCTTCGCACAAGTACACTCACATTTTAGTTGCTGTTGATTATGTAACCAAGTGGGTTGAAGCAATCCCCACTGAGAGTGTTGATCACAAAACATCTTTGAAAATGCTCAAAGATGTAATTTTCCCTAGGTTTGGTGTACCTAGGTATCTCATGACTGATGGAGGATCACACTTCATGCATGGATCGTTTAGGAAAGCTCTAGCCAAGTACGATGTCAATCATAGGATTGCATCACTGTACCATCCTCAAACTAGTGGGCAAGTTGAGCTCACCAATAGAGAGATCAAGTTGATCTTGCAAAAGACAGTTAACAAAAATAGGAAGGATTGGTCAAGCAAGTTAGGAGATGCTTTGTGGGCGTATAGAACTGCTTACAAAAACCCCATGTGCATGTCTCCCTATAAAATGGTCTATGGCAAGGCTTGCCATTTGCCATTAGAGTTAGAGCACAAAGCTTTCTGGGCTGTTAGAGAGCTTAATGCTGACCCAAAGTTAGCTGGTGAAAAGCATCTCATGAACTTGACTTCTCTAGATGAGTGGAGAAGTGAAGCTTACGAGAGCGCTAAAATGTTCAAGGAAAAGGTAAAGAAGTGGCATGACAGGAGGATTCTGAAACGTGAATTTAATGTTGGTGATAAAGTTTTATTGTTTAGATCCCGTTTCAGGTTTTCTCCAGGTAAACTACTTTCCAGGTGGGAAGGGACATTTCATATCGAAGAAGTCTACCGGTCTGGTGCAATCAAGATTAACAATTTTGAAGGCACCAAACCTCAAGTTGTGAATGGGCAAAGACTCAAGCATTACATGGCGGGAGATCCCGTCAATGTTGATGTAAATATAATACGCACAACAACTCATGAAGAACATGTTGCAGCCCTGTTTCAGACACCGACAGAAGCAGAATAAGAAAAGGTATGTATTACGGTAATGAAACATCGCGAACCGCCATAAAAGTTCCATATTATGAGTTTTTGAAAAATAAGGAAAATTCGAAGCCTAAGCGGAGCCGGAGAGGAGCTCCAGGGGGGCCCAGGCCCCCCCTGGCGCGCCCTACCTCCTGGCCGCGCCGGGAGGCCGCCTGGGCACCCAGGAGTCCGTCTCCGACCCCACTTTGGCTCGTTACCTTCCTTTTGTTGCAGAAATTTTTGCTATATATCTGCCCGGATCGTTCCGGCAACGTATCTCGTGATTTTGTGTGTTTTCTCTTCAATCTGTTTCTGCCAGGAAATATTTTAGCTAGACCTAGGTGCCATGGCTTCCCCAAGTTCCCCCAAGGACAAGTTCGTCGTCAACGTCATCAACCCTTACCTCGCTGAGGTGAACAAGCACCCCCAGGTTCTTCGTGTGGAGGACGGTGTTCTCCACAAGGAAGATCTGAAGGGACCAGTCATGGAGGGGAGCACCGAGGAGCGGCTGAAGGAGATGGAACATGAGGTCTTCAAGTTCAAGAAGATGGTGGAGCATGGTGTTGAAGCCAACTTCGACATCAGGAACGAGATCGAGGCTTCCCATAGGAAAGAGATGAAGGAGATGTGGTCAAGTCTGTCCGCACTAGAATAAAAAGTTTATCAGCTCCAAGCACAAATCTATGATCTGCACAACCAGAACTGTGAGTATGAACTAAAGTTTCTGCGCATGAGTTTAGGTGCTGAGTGCAGGATCCTGGAGACGGGAATGTCCTTCGAGACTGGAGAGGAGCTACCTTGGAAGCGCTTCGCCAAGGAGTACCTGATTGAGAAGAACAAGAATGAGGAGTCAATCTCCTCGGGTAATGGCATCCCCTCAGCTTGTTCCAAGCTTGGGGGAGTGCCGGGTATCTTTATCTTTATCTTAGTCTGTTAGAGTCAAGTAGAGTCGTATCATGTCTAGGGAGTTTATTATATGAAATAGGTGTTTGCATTGAGGTCTATCACTTCGTCTGTGGAGAGATTGTATCCGTGAGTGTGGAGTCGTCTATGATGGAATATTAATGAGAAGTCTATTGGTTCCTTCGCTACACTCGGTATTCTCTTCACGCAATCGGCCTCATATGACGATTCTTATGGGGAGTATTGACATTATGTCAGGTATGGCTTTGAAAACTTTATTTAATTTTGGCAAACGTAGCTTTGGTCTTGATAACTTGCATGTTTTCTCAAGTAGCGACATAGCCAAAACCTTTATGTTTTTATGCTTGAAGTGTTATGTTGACAAGGAAGACAACTTGATGTGTTATGCTTACCTTAATGTTTATGATTTATATGTTTTGCATCTAAATTAACATGAATTGTATGTTCTCTCAAAGCCTTTGCTAGCCAAACTCTTTGCCAAGTAGATTTCTGCTTGTGCATCCATACCCTGAAACCATTACCTTCCATATGAGTCCACCATACCTTCCTATTCGTGGTATTCCCCTACCACTCCTATAAGTATAGAATTTATGTGTTATCCTTAAATGTTCAAAATCTTATGTTTTGTGCCTCTTGTTTAGCTCATGAGGAAGTAGTAGGTAATTCATGATCTTCTTAAGTTGGACAAGTTTTACCCCGGGATTGCATGTCTAATCTGCAAACCCATAATACGAGGAGGAACTGGCATGAGTGCGCCCAGCTCGAAAGATAATATAACAAACAAACCCTCCTTCACGCTTGGTCTATGAGAAATCAGAAACTTTGGCAGTGATAAACAAAGGAGATTAAGGGGATGTGATCGTCCTCACTTGGGAGCCGTTCCTCGAAACTTGTCCATCTTAAGAAGTAATTGAGCTATCTATTAGCATTCGTTGACAAACTATGCACCGCCTCAAAATCTATTTTTATTCTGTTTGATTTAAGGATAGCACATGAGTTTTCCCTGCTTGCCCTTAAACAAGGCTTTCCTTCCACCTTAATGTTGAGTCAGTTGTCCTACTTCCTTCTTTTCCCTAAGAGAACAGGCATTTGATGTTGATGAGGATTCATCCATATAAAGCTGCATTAAATTTTGCCTTGCCATATCCTTGTTGACATTATCTTTTGATAAGTAAGTTGTTTGCGAAAGCTTTTGCCTAGCGAGCATCTTACTTTGTGTTAGCATTTTCACTTCATGACTATTAACATGTTCTTTCAAAAGCTTCAAATTGTTTCATAAAAAAGAGCAAGAGTGAAAGTTTTTAGTTGTCCTTTGACCAAGGATATGTTTGCCATAATTTGATGAGTTTCCTCAGCCCTACTTTTTATAATAATTGTTATTACTTTCTCATAAGTGCCTTATGAGTTGAGGTTGCTGTTGAGGATGCTTGAGTTTGATGAAGGAACCTTGATGCTTCTTGTCCGTATTTTATTTATCGACACTTCACTCTCTAAACTTGTGGGCAGGTTTACCGAGCTCAGTATTCGCTTGAGGACAAGCGAGATCTAAGCTTGGGGGAGTTGATACGTCCAAAATGTATCACTATTTTATATAGTAATTCTTTCTTATTCATTGATATATTTCATGTTATGATGCTATCCTTATGTTGTTTTGGCTTATTTTACACAGTTTGCAACTTTCCGGTGCCGAAGCAGCAGACACAGGATTCAGCGGCAAAAAGTGGACGCTGAGTTGCTGAAGAAGAACACCTCCAAATTACCTGAAAATCGACGGAGGCTGTTTTCCAGAAGGATCACGAGGACACGCAAAAGAGCGACCAGAGGGGGGCCACAGGGTGCCCAGGCGGCCACCTGGCGCGGCCCCACCGCTGGACGCGCCGGGAGGGCGCCTGGACCCCCGGGGCCACTCCCGGCTCCCCCCTCTGGCCTATATACTCCTCGTCGTCCAAAAACCCTAAAAAGAGGAGAGTTTCCGGAGTTCCTCCGCCGCTCCGTGGCGGAAACCTACAGAGAAGAAAATCCATCTCTGACGGGCAGATTCCGCCGGGGAGATCACCTCCCGGAAGCGGAGATCGTCGCCATCGTCATCACCATCGTCACGGGCATCATCGAGATCATCCTCAACATCATCCGCATCATCAGCACCATCTCCACCTCCATCCAATCTTGTCTCACAATTGCAACTCGTGTTGTAATCCGTACTATCTATCCTCTCTACTCTATCAGTGTTGATTAATACTTTGTGGTGAATGCTATTGAGTTTTGTTGGAGAAATATTATTGTGTTCAGATTGTTTATCATCTATTTATCCCCACTGATCATGATCTCTTTTATGTCTTGTGAGTAGTTACTTTAGTTCTTGAGGACATGGGAGAAGTCTAGTTGTTAGTAGTCATATGATGTTGAAGTAATATGTGTTGGTTGATATTTAAGTTGTGTTGTTATTTTCCTAGTGGTGTTGTGTGAGTCGAACACTCAACATCACCTTATCAAGGACCTAGGGGAATAAATTGTGTAAAAAGAATGCTTACGGTGGGTTGCCGGAGTGACAGAAACCTAAACCCCAGTTAGCACGCTTTTGCACAAGGGAACAATGGGTCACCTATCGTATTGCTATGGTTAGGCTTTTTCCTTAAATACTATCTTGTATTTGCGGATGCTTGCAAGGTGTTTAATCATAAGAGTACACTTGTCTTAGTATAGAGGGTGTACTAGCATAGATCCACCCACTCAACACTTATCCACACAACACATAGTACCGATACAGAATATGGCGAAAGCACATGACTACCTCTCCCGTGTGTCCTCAAGAACACTTTAGCTTTTATAAGTTCAGTTGCTAGGCCTCTCCTTTGCTCACAAAGGATTGGGCCACTCATTACTCTCCAGTATCTTTTACTTTACTCGTTTTTATTACCCTGTTTCTTATAACAAGAAAACCCCTAAAAAGTTATCTTTCAGTGCTTTTAGTTATCTCCTTACCAAAGTCACTTGCTATTACCTTCTGCTCCTCGTTGGGTTCGACACTCTTACTTATCGAAAACGCTGCAATCGATCCCTTACGTTGTGGGTTATCACCAGGTGGTTTCGGAACATATGAGAATGGTACTGGGGAAGTCCTGGATCAACCGGAATAGTTTCCGGATAATCGCTGGGCGTCCCGACAACCTTCGCGGTCATCGGGTGGCTTAAACTTTAACTCGGATGGTCTTGGAAACTATCCGGATGGCTCCGGAACGTCCGAGAACGGTCCCGGAAGGTCCTGGAAGTGCTCTAGAAGGTTCCGGAATGTCCCGAAACGATCCTCGAAGGTCCTGGAAGGTCCTAGAAGCTTCTGGAAGGTTCCAGAAGTTTCCGGGCAGTACCACCCACTACCACACGACCCTAGCCTTGGGGGAAAGCCACCTAGGCTGCCCTGGCCGGCTAAGGAGGTGGGGGCGCACCAAGGGGAGGGAATCCTCCTCCAGGTGGGAATACCAAAACCCAAATATGGCAGGTTTCCGGTGGGAAGGTGTGGGAAGGTTTGGAAGGTTTGGGAGTCCAAGTTGGACTCCCCACCCCCCTTATTGCGCCCCAAGGGTCTCCTGGCCACCTATTGTGGGGGAGGGGTGGGGGCGCAGCACAACTTGTCCCCAAGGCCTATGTGCCACCCTCCCTCCTCTAAACCCCGTTGCTCCACAATTAGACCTCTGTTTAGACGCTGTTCTAGATCGGAATCCGTTAGGGTTTTCTCCCTCTAGTTTTCTCGGTGGCGTTCATCTCTGGACGGCGGAGCGCTGCTGGATTGCTGCTACGGGATGTGTGGATACTAATGTAGGGGTCGTACCTTCGACCCTTCTTCGAGGAGCTTGTTCGTGGGACTTGTCCGTGGGACTAGATCACGGGACGGTTCGAGGGATCGATATCCTCGCAGTTGGGAGTGTAGGAGATATGCCCTAGAGGCAATAATAAATGTTATTATTTATCCCCATGTTCCTAATTATGTTTATATTCCATGCTATAACTGCTATGGTTCTCGAGTCTGCAATAACCACGAGGCTTGGAGGAAGACTCATATGCACGTGTGGAATAATAAACGGATAAAATATATATATTCCTAGTCTCGCCTCTAAGACTAGCTCAAGTGTTGCATGATGGTTCTGTTTTCCTGATCATGGGCATGACTATGCCGGCAATTTTGAGGGCACAATGTTAGAAGAACATTTGTGTTGAATCGACCCAGATTGATGTTATGCTATGAGATACATTCGTCACCAGTTAATGGATTATAACACAGAGAAAGTTGAGCGTTTGCATAATTCCTTAGACCATGAGAGTATCGAGTTCCTTCGTACTTGCTTCGTGAACTTTGGGGTTTGTTAAACGTCATCTGTAAAAGGGTGGCTATTACGGCGGCTTACGGGTTCACGGAAAAGTATGACAAGGAACTAGGTAGCTCAAGATTGGGATTTGCTCCTCCGTCGATGGAGAGATATTCTTCGGGCCCTCTCGGTGTTACAGTATCCACCATCGTCTGGCCAGACACAGTGTGATTTGATCACAGGGATGCCGGAACACGGGAACGAGAAAAGAGAACAATACCGGAAACGAGGTAACTGGCATAGTGGACAAGTTGTTGATTCACGGGGATGCCGATAAGTCTCACCTCGGGTGTTTGTAACATATCGCGAAGCAACAGGAATAGCACACGGCAACTGGAGGTTCACTCGAAT
This sequence comes from Bromus sterilis, assembly GCA_950022295.1. Lineage (NCBI taxonomy): Eukaryota > Viridiplantae > Streptophyta > Magnoliopsida > Poales > Poaceae > Bromus > Bromus sterilis. The sequence continues at coordinate 18,922,701 of OX465596.1, forward strand.
ATTTATTCGTGTGGGTATAGGGGTCAATATGGGTGTCCACGGCTCCGATGTTGATCATTGATCGGAAAGCGTTCTGGGTCATGTCTATACTTCACCGAACCTATAGGGTCACACGCTTAAGGGTCATCTATCTGCTGAATACTAGACAGGGAGTCTGAGAGAAAGTCACCGAAAAGGTTTCGGAGAAAACGGAAAAGTTCTGGAGAGAGACCACCGGAATAATTTCGGTAAAACCGAAAAGTTGTTTCGGAATATATCATTAAGTCAAAATGATTTCGGCACACGCCTGGAAATTCTTGGAGGGTGCCAGAATTGTTCTGGGAACTTCTGGGATTTTTCTAGAGAGAAAAAACCGGAAATGTTCCGGAGCTGCCGGAACCGCTTTGGTTGCTTTTCGCAGATGAAAATCACTAATCCGGAATTGTTTCGGAACGCGTCCAAAATCCTTTTAGTGGGTACTGGAATTTTTCTAAGACCTACAGAAAAGTTTTGGATTTTACGGTCGCAGATAAATGTCTTCATGAATAGTGGATACACTATTCATGATGATGCAGGCGATGATGCAGCTTGCATGATGATGCAGGCGATGATGCAGCTTGCATGATGATGCAGGCGATGATGCAGCTTGCATGATGATGCAGGCGATGATGCAGCTTGCATGATGATGCAGGCGATGATGCAGCTTGCATGATGATGCAGGCAATGATGCAGTTTGGAGGGCATTTTGGGTTTTTCCCCATAGCCTCTCACCCTATAAATAGGGGTGGAGAGGGGTCTCTCAAATCTGATCCAAGTTCTCACTTGAACTCTCAACAAGTGCCATTGCATGATCTGGCTTTCTTCTCTCCCTCCCACGAAATAGTTTCGTAGAGCCGAAAGGCTGTCTGGGTTCCGGCAGGAACTAGTTCTGGACGGCGAAGCCCTGCCGGATAGATGACACCGTATGTGTGCAACCCCGTAGAGAGGTCGTAGTTTCGATCTTTTGCCCGAGGGACTGTTCGAGGGTCCTCCCGAAGGGCTGTCCGAGTTACCGTTCAAGTTTCGAGGGTCCTCCCGAAGGGCTGTCCGTGACATTGTCCGAGGGACTGTCCGACCGCCTCTCGGAGCGCTGTCCGAGGAGCAGACGAGGGAGAACATCCTCGCGGTTGGGAGGTTGTAAATCCTAGCTGCGGGGGTCTGCACCAACGATCTACATCGACTCTACTTCCGCTGCGCTACGAGTCGGTAACGATCAGATCAAAACCTTGTATGCAGTCTCCATAGTGGTCCTGGGCTGTTCGTAGTGCGGAAATTTTTTGTTTTCTGCCGCGTTCCCCTACAGTGGCATCAAGAGCCGTGCTATGCGTAGATGCATGTTGCGATCTAGAATACATAGAGATGTATGGGTATTGCATAATATAATTTTGGAGTAGATCAGATCTATTGCTGAAAATTATTTATGCGGGTGGCAGATGAAATCTGTTACTCGATGTTCTTGTTGCTTCCCTAGAATTTGCATATTTCTGATGTCGATAACAGTATGGTGGAGTTTCAAAGTTCTGGCAATCTGCGATCCTGATTGATCAAAGAAGTGCTAACAGTTCGTTGAATTCCACCGTAGTTAGAGAAAGAAGAAATTTTGCAGACTAAAGGGCAATGCAGATATGATCTGCACGGGGATCACGCGTATGACGAAGTTCAGTATGGGTCTCGAGATTTTATTATCTCGTGTTTCATACACCCCGCAAAGTTAATCTAGCGACTTGAATAATCATGCTTGATGATAAACGTTGGTAGCTGCGGTTTAAGTCAAAACCTTAGAAGCCACGTAAAATAAAATTTTGCATAAACCGATTAGAGGCGTCTAACTTGGTTGTGCAGGATGTGCATGTGATGTGGTATAGCAAAGCTCATATTAATTTGATTATGTATGATATGACTATATAATGTAAATTTATTAACATGACCTGCGTGTCATGATTTGGCATGATGGCTGGAGCCATATGATTGTCACTTTAATGACCTGCGAGTCAACCTTATGTAATGCACTTATTTTATTAGCTATAGAGATAGCAATATTATTTGGTGCATCGACAAGGTGGTGGCAAACTTCGCGAAGGTGAACTCCGACGCAAATGCCAAAGACGAAGAAATACTTGACTTCTCCGTCAGAAGGGGCTATACCATATCATGCAATTATAAATTACCTGAGATGTTTATCCCTTAAGTTGCACCCTTCTTGATTGCGCGGTAGTCGCTTTTTATTAGGGTGATCTCTCACTTAAAATATCAAGTAGTTAGTGTTCTCCCAAATGTAGCACCGTCACAGCATCTATCCTTTCGGGGTGCGCCATGGATGCATGGGTACGAACGACTGGAGAAATGTAAGGCGGGTGAGGTCAGACCTCGCAGCAAGATCACTTGGTTGTCTTGACGTTCATGGCAGGATCGTCCTGAGCTCGGAACACACGCATCGAAAGATGAATAAGAGTCACATAGAGATGTGATCGGCAAGTTGGCCTACCAAATCAAAATCCTCGTCATGAGATGATGATTCTATGGCGTTGTATTGATATTTGGATCTTGAATCACTCATAATCAATTTTGAGAGATATTGATTTGAGTGGGAGCGCATTTTAGAATTAACTTGTTTAATTCTGAGTGCAATTAATTATGAACACTGTCTAAGTATAATTTGCTAATAGTTGTAGAATAATGGCTCGCGTTTCCACCTTCCCTATTAAAATTGAATAAGCTGTTAAATATCTGGTTAAAACTTTACGGTTGGTAACGTAATGCGAGGATTGTCCTCAAGAGTACCGAGAAGGATTTTGTCCTATCGCATGCTTTCGGTGTCCTCCCGCTAATGCTATGGATGATGTGACTCTCGTCCTTCGATCCAAAAGCTAGAATTCCATTGTGGTCAAGTACAATACGTTTGCTTCCATAAGACCCGAACTTCACAAGTTTGGGATAGTTATGTAATATTCATGGAACTGAAAATTGTTTTCAGATACAGACAAAGGCTAAAAGATATGAGATATCCAAAGAAATATTTGTTTGCAAAGTATTAGTAAAGTGTTTACTGGGCATTTGACTGATAAGAGAGGGATCCAGAAGAACGCCTGTCATATGATGAAGGTGAATAAAACAAACAACTTAAAGAGAAAGGAAATGTCCCAAGGGTGTTAGTATGACTCACACGCCTAGGAAGTCCGGGGCTAACGCCACTCTTAAAGTTGGGTGCTTCTTCTGAGAGTAGGAGAAATATATTGAAAGTTAAACTGTTAAAAGTATAAGGGCAAAAAGAAAGAAGACTGAAATGTCCAGCTCATGTATAAAAGTCATGAAAGTTATTGATGTATGGAAGGCTGGTCAAAAATAAATAGTTCTTGGGAATTGTGATTAAACAGTTAGTCCATAATTCATGGGTATTATGATTAAAAGTTGATCACAGGAATACCCGCTCGATTGCATTCTGTTGCAACTCGATGCAAGAACCACTACGGCCTAAAAGACTTGCCAGTAATGAGGTTTAGATACGCGCTGGGAACATAGTAAAAGTTACTATACCTTCCATCGGTGTATCACCATCTGTATTTATTTTCATAATTCGTTTTAGAGTTTTATACACTCTAGCCCATTGCATAAAGTATGTTGCAAGAAGGTTGTTCATAAAAGAACAATTGTTGTTCAGTATTATGAATAACATAAAGGGCCATGCTTCCATCGGGGATGGGATGTATGTTACGAATATTGATGGTAATATGATACATCCATAACAATGACGCTAAATGTCGAAAGACTAAAAGAATACCACATATGAGTGGCACTGCATTTGGTCACATTGGAGAAACCCGCATGGAGAAATTCCATAATGATGGATTTTAAAGTCATTTGATTATGAATCATCTGACACTTGCAACCTTCGTCCGAAAGGTCAAGTGACTGAAATACCGTTCACAGGCCATAAGGAACGAGCAACAAACTTATTCGTGATCATACATTTTGATGTATGTAGTCCGATAAATGTTGTTACTAGTAGTGGAAGTTATTGTAACAAGAAAATTATGTTTCTACAATTCGATTGCAGAAAGGAATATTTTGAGTTACAAGTTTAGCGAATGTCTGATGAGTTATGAAAAGAGTTTTCATAACTTACACCTCCCGGAACACCACTGCAAGTGGAAAGTCCGTGAAGAATTAATCGAACCATTCATGACATGGTAAGATCAAAGATGACATAAATAAATTTGCCATTATCCCTTTTAATGTAATGCTTTAGAGACTGCGGCTTTTACACTGAAAAGAGCGCCATCAGGTCTGTTGAAATGACGCCATGGTATGGTACGCCCAACCATGTTTTATCTTTTCTTAACATTTGGAATATGGGGCTTGTGTAAACTGTTTACAAACCTATTCCAAATCAGACAAGTGCTACTTCGTAGGTTATCCCAAATTATTGGGAATTCCTCCACCACTATACCGAGGCAAAAGGTTTTGCCACAAAGAACGGTATGCTTTTAAAGAGAATGGTTCTTGCAAAAAGGTGAGTGGGAGGACAGTGCAACTCGACGAGATAACAGTATCTTCGTCATCAGATCAAAGGAAAGGAACCTTGGAAGTGATTCCAGAGTTTCCTACTGCAACTGATACGGAAGCCTCTACATGAGATGTATGGACTTCGGTCAAACTTGCAACTGAGCCACGTAGGCAAAACTCGTGCAAACCTCTCAGGTGCGCAAACGAGATATTGTTGTTAGACAACAGCATACCTACGATAATCAAGGAAGCGATGATGGGCCCTGACTCCGGAATTGGCTAAATGCCAATACAAATCCTAGATAGTTTCCATATACGTAATTCAAGATTGTATCTTGATGGACCATTCGGAAGACTTAGAGTCTAACGAATATTAATGGAACTATAAACTGATACGGATAAAAATGTTTTATCCATAAAGCTCGACTTGTTGCTTATAACAATTTCAAGGAATTAACTACGTCGAGATTGTCTCTCCGTAGCGATGCTTAAAGTCGGTTCGGGTTAAACTAGCAATTAATACATATTTCATTCATGAGATATGAAACATGGATGCCAAAAGGATTTCCATGAGATGGAAATACTACCTCGGACTTGCATATGATACAGTCCAAGGTATTTTGTCAGTCCAGAGGATGCTAGTGAGTATGCAAACTTCAGAGTTCCTGCGATGGACAAAAGAGAGCATAATGGAGTTGGAATCTTTGTTTTTGATGAAATAGTCAAAATAGTTTGATTTCATCAATGGATAACGAAGATGCTTGTGATTGCAAGAATGTAAGTGGGAGCATAATAATATTTCTAAAAACCTTGTGTGTGCTTGACACATTGTTAATTAGAAATAATATAAACTTCTTGACACGAATTGGGACTTCATTGAAAATAGTCTTTCGATGAAGTGCTTGGGCTAAGTAGCCTTGATATTAGGCATAATTATCTAAGAGATAGAATTGCCTAATAGGGCTAAGCCAAAATACATACTGACAAGATGCCAAAACAATTTAGCATTAAAAATGACAAGGAGTGATTCTTGCCAAAGTCACATGGAAAGAGTTTTTGCAAGACTCAGTGTCCCAAAACACTGATGAGCAAATTACATGATGGAGATTCCACACACCTTCGTGTTGGGATTAATCATGTATTCCATGGTATGTAAAACAACCAGATATGTCCAATACTCCAAAGTTGTTGCGAGTATAGATACCAAAGTGATCAAAGAACTGATCGTGGGACAACAGTGAAAAATGTCATTGAGTACTAAAGTAGCACTGATGACATGATTTCTCGCAAGAAGAGATTATGAAGTACTTGTTGTAAGTAATTACATCGATACGGTCTTCATCAATGCTCCATGTGATTTTCGATTTGAGTTAAAGTATTTTTGTGTGTAATACACAATATGGTGGCACAGTAAGTTGGAATTGTTCATAACAGGTTACTGTGGCGAAATTCTATAACAAATGGCTATGTATGTTGCTGCTTTAGAAGCAACAAAGAAAATGTTGAATCATATAGTTCATTCATGAACTTAGTATGGTTCCAATATGGCTTTGGTCAATGGAACACTATTGAAGATAGTTGCTCCATAGCTCAGTCTGAGGAATCAAGGTTCGACCAGTGATTCGCATATATACAAAGCCAAGTCCACACAAAGTATGAATTTTGTGAAAGCGTGAAAACGCGAGGATATGCAAAGATACACACGGAGTTGAAGTTGTCAGATCCGTTGGACATCAGGCTATACCACATGTGAAGCATATTTTACACCAGTATGCCGTAGGTGTAAAGTGCATTAGCATTGACTAGATTATTGACTCTAGTGCAAGTGGGAGTCTGTAGGAGATATGCCCTAGAGGCAATAATAAATGTTATTATTTATCCCCATGTTCCTAATTATGTTTATATTCCATGCTATAACTGCTATGGTTCTCGAGTCTGCAATAACCACGAGGCTTGGAGGAAGACTCATATGCACGTGTGGAATAATAAACGGATAAAATATATATATTCCTAGTCTCGCCTCTAAGACTAGCTCAAGTGTTGCATGATGGTTCTGTTTTCCTGATCATGGGCATGACTATGCCGGCAATTTTGAGGGCACAATGTTAGAAGAACATTTGTGTTGAATCGACCCAGATTGATGTTATGCTATGAGATACATTCGTCACCAGTTAATGGATTATAACACAGAGAAAGTTGAGCGTTTGCATAATTCCTTAGACCATGAGAGTATCGAGTTCCTTCGTACTTGCTTCGTGAACTTTGGGGTTTGTTAAACGTCATCTGTAAAAGGGTGGCTATTACGGCGGCTTACGGGTTCACGGAAAAGTATGACAAGGAACTAGGTAGCTCAAGATTGGGATTTGCTCCTCCGTCGATGGAGAGATATTCTTCGGGCCCTCTCGGTGTTACAGTATCCACCATCGTCTGGCCAGACACAGTGTGATTTGATCACAGGGATGCCGGAACACGGGAACGAGAAAAGAGAACAATACCGGAAACGAGGTAACTGGCATAGTGGACAAGTTGTTGATTCACGGGGATGCCGATAAGTCTCACCTCGGGTGTTTGTAACATATCGCGAAGCAACAGGAATAGCACACGGCAACTGGAGGTTCACTCGAATATTTATTCGTGTGGGTATAGGGGTCAATATGGGTGTCCACGGCTCCGATGTTGATCATTGATCGGAAAGCGTTCTGGGTCATGTCTATACTTCACCGAACCTATAGGGTCACACGCTTAAGGGTCATCTATCTGCTGAATACTAGACAGGGAGTCTGAGAGAAAGTCACCGAAAAGGTTTCGGAGAAAACGGAAAAGTTCTGGAGAGAGACCACCGGAATAATTTCGGTAAAACCGAAAAGTTGTTTCGGAATATATCATTAAGTCAAAATGATTTCGGCACACGCCTGGAAATTCTTGGAGGGTGCCAGAATTGTTCTGGGAACTTCTGGGATTTTTCTAGAGAGAAAAAACCGGAAATGTTCCGGAGCTGCCGGAACCGCTTTGGTTGCTTTTCGCAGATGAAAATCACTAATCCGGAATTGTTTCGGAACGCGTCCAAAATCCTTTTAGTGGGTACTGGAATTTTTCTAAGACCTACAGAAAAGTTTTGGATTTTACGGTCGCAGATAAATGTCTTCATGAATAGTGGATACACTATTCATGATGATGCAGGCGATGATGCAGCTTGCATGATGATGCAGGCGATGATGCAGCTTGCATGATGATGCAGGCGATGATGCAGCTTGCATGATGATGCAGGCGATGATGCAGCTTGCATGATGATGCAGGCGATGATGCAGCTTGCATGATGATGCAGGCGATGATGCAGCTTGCATGATGATGCAGGCAATGATGCAGTTTGGAGGGCATTTTGGGTTTTTCCCCATAGCCTCTCACCCTATAAATAGGGGTGGAGAGGGGTCTCTCAAATCTGATCCAAGTTCTCACTTGAACTCTCAACAAGTGCCATTGCATGATCTGGCTTTCTTCTCTCCCTCCCACGAAATAGTTTCGTAGAGCCGAAAGGCTGTCTGGGTTCCGGCAGGAACTAGTTCTGGACGGCGAAGCCCTGCCGGATAGATGACACCGTATGTGTGCAACCCCGTAGAGAGGTCGTAGTTTCGATCTTTTGCCCGAGGGACTGTTCGAGGGTCCTCCCGAAGGGCTGTCCGAGTTACCGTTCAAGTTTCGAGGGTCCTCCCGAAGGGCTGTCCGTGACATTGTCCGAGGGACTGTCCGACCGCCTCTCGGAGCGCTGTCCGAGGAGCAGACGAGGGAGAACATCCTCGCGGTTGGGAGGTTGTAAATCCTAGCTGCGGGGGTCTGCACCAACGATCTACATCGACTCTACTTCCGCTGCGCTACGAGTCGGTAACGATCAGATCAAAACCTTGTATGCAGTCTCCATAGTGGTCCTGGGCTGTTCGTAGTGCGGAAATTTTTTGTTTTCTGCCGCGTTCCCCTACAGGGAGGTCATTGAAATTCCTAGCTGCGGGGATCTGCACCGACGGTCTTCACCAACTCTACTTCCGCTACATCGGTTCGTGAGCCATGACCTAAAACCTTGTATGCAATCTTCTTGGATGATCTTGGGTTCTTGATTCGTAGGCCGAATTTTTTTGTTTTCTACTACGTTTCCCAACAGTGGTATCAGAGCGATCCTTGATTAGATGCATGTTTAGGTCTAGATCGTATGTGTGATATGAGGCTTTGATTTTCTTGTTGATTCCCTGTCATGTGATTTTTTCTATGCTTGATGGCAAGTTGAGGTTTTGCTACAAGGATTGAGTTTTCCATCGATCCCTCTATGCTGCTTTCAGTATGCTGGTTGCCTTGATCATGGTCTACATCAAACTCCTTGGATCTCATCTTAATCTCGCAATAGAATATTTAACATGGAGGGGCTTGTGGATTTTATGAACTCAAATCCACACGGGGGTCACGCGTTGAACGAAGTTTGGCTTGTGGCATTAGTTGCTACACGCACCCCGAACGTTAAACTAGCAACAATGAAGTATCGTGTTTGGTTTGTATAGGGAACAACGTTTGCATGTAACCTGCTAATCAACCACGATAAAAGTTGCAACAACCCGTGTAGATGGCGATCTAACTCGTTTTTGCAGGATGTGCATGTGATGTGGTATAGCCTTCAAGATTTGCAATGTGTTTGTATGAGATGCTATATGTTATGTAATATTTATTCGCGACCTGCGTGTCGTGGTACAGCATGATGACTGGAGTCATATGATTGTCATTAAGTTATGGCCTGCATGCCAGAACTGTTTATTAGCTCGAGGCAAAGCAATAGATAGATGCAAGGTGATGATCTACAATGCGGAGGTGGACCCCGACGCACATGCCGGAAGCCGTGGTGATGTTCCCGGCGCCAAGGACAAAGTTGGTGGACACGGTGACTTCAACCATAACGACGTGAAGACAATGAAGACTTCACGAAGCAAAGGGCTATACTAGAACACATAATTTTATGAACTGCTTGTGATGTTTATCCCTTTGATGCACCCTTGTTTGATGCGCGGTAGTCGTATTTTATTAAGGTGATCTCTCGCAAAACAATATCAAGTTGATAGTGTTCTTCCAACTGTAGCACCGTCTATACTATGTTTCACACTGGATCAGGTCATGTCACATGGGTGCACACGGTGTGACGCATAAAAGGCGGGTGTGTTAAGAACACACTGCAATTACACTTGGTTGTCTTGACGGTTTGGATAAAAGTTTGCTACCGGAACACTCCCATCGAAAGATGAACAAGAATCACCTTTGGTGTGATTGGAAAGTTGGCCTACCGGTCCAGTCTAAGTCATCAGTGATGTCACATCAATGGCGGACGATTGGATCGGATCTTGAATCACTCCAGCATCAATTACGAGAGATATTGATCTGAGTGGGAGCGCACTTAGTAATTAAATTGATTAATCACAAGTGCAACTTAATTATGAACAAAGTCTTAGTATTTGCATTATCGTTGTAGAATAATGGCTCACGTTACCACCTTCCCAATTGATTTTGATTAACTGTATTATCTGGTAAAAACTTTACGATTGGTACCGTATTGTGAGGACTATCCTCAATACTGTCGAGAAGGAGCTTGTCCTATCGCAAATTTTTGATGCTCTCCCGCTAATGCTATGGATGATGTGACTTACGTCCATAATCCAAAAGGCTAGAATTCCATCACAGCTAAGTGTATTGTCGTAATCACCATGAACCCGAACTTCGAAACGTTTGGGATAGTTATGTTATATTCATGGAACTGAAAAATTGTTTTCAGTGATAAGACAATTGATGTAGGATATAAGATATCTAGTACAATGTCTGATTGTAAGCATTAGTGAAAATGTTCATTATGCTCTAACGAAACTGATAAGTGTGGGATCCAGAAGAACACTGATCATATGATGATGAGGATTAAGGGAAAGGAAGTTCCATAGGGTGTTAGTAAGACTTACACGCCGGAAAGTCCATGGCCTGCGCCACCCTTGATCATGTGTGATCTTCTGTGAGTAGGAGTGACATTGGAAATAGAACTATGATACGTATAAAGGCAAAACGAAAGAAGACTGGAATATCCAGCTCAGAAATGAAAGTCATACGAAGTTACAGATGAATTCATTGCTGGTCAAAAGATGTAATTCTTGGGAATCATGACTAAATAGTTAATTGTCGATTCTAGGTATTGTGATTAAACAAGTTGATCACTGGAATATCACGTCGATTGCATTTTGTTGCAACACGATGCAAGAAATACTATGGCCTTTATGACTAGCTAAATGATGAGTTTTGACACGCTCGGGAACACGGTAAAAGGTTTACTATACCGTGTGTTGACTCTATGATTATCTTCATAATTCATTTTAGAGTTGAGTAAATTGTTACTACACTTTAGCCTTGTTGCAAAAATCATTTTGAATCATGTTTGTTGCAAGAGAGTTGTTCAAAGCTATGAATAACGTAAAGGCCATACTTCCATTATGAATAGGTTGTATGTTATGAATCTTGATAATAATACTAAACATCCATAACACTGACGCTAAACGTCACAAGACTGACAGAAATACCACATAGATGTGGCACTGCTGTTTATCACAAGTGACATAACATGCATGAAGAATTTCCATAAGCGATGGACTTTCGAGTCATATGATTATGAATCACTTGACGCTTGCGATCTTTGTCTCGAAGTAATGTGACTAAAACACCGTTGATAGGCCATACATGAACGGGCAACTAAACCATTGGTAATCATACATGATGATGTGTGTAGTCCAATAATTGTAGTTGTGTGCAGTGGATTCCCTATCTTCACTCATGAGTTGAAGTAGATATGTGAATATCTGTTCAATAGAGACATACGTCTGAAATCTTTGAAATGTTCAAGGAATTTTAGAGTGAAATAGAAATTCATTGTAACAAGAAAATAAAGCTTCTGCAAATTAGATTGTAGAAAGTAATATTTGAGTTACAAGTTTAACGAACGTCTGATGAGTTGTGAAGAAATGTCATAACTTGCGTCTCCCGGAACACCACTATGAGTAAAGTGTTCGAGAGATGTAATCAAGCCATGTATGACACGGTAAGATCAAATATGACGTTTATCAATTTGCCATTATACTTTATAAAGTTATGCGTAAGTGACTACGGCTTTTACACTGAAAAGAACATCATCAAATCTGTTGAAATGACACCATATTAGATGTGGTATGGACTGTTAAAACCATGTTGTCTTTTCTTAAAATTTGGGTATATGAGGCATATGTTTGACATACTCAAAACCCCAAATCAGATAAGTGCTACTTTGTTATGGTTATGCCAAAAAGTTTTGGTATTCCTCTATCACTACACAAAAGCAAAACTGTTTGTTGTTAAGAACGTTGTGTTTTGAAGAAAAATAGTTTCTTACAAAAGAGTGAGTGGGAGGACAGTGCAACTTGTCAAAGATTGTTGAATCTTCAGAGAAGTGTGATACGTCCAAAACGTATCTATAATTTCTGCTTGCTCCATGCATGTTTTGTGTGATATTGCTATGATCTAGATACACTTTCATACATTTTTGATCATATTTGGACTAACCTATTAACTCAATGCACCCCAGTGCCAGTTCATGTTTTCTGCTGTTTTTATATTTCAGTTTTCCCCCATATAAAAAGTGGCAGAAAAATTCGGGAAAATTCAGATAAAAAATCAGCGTGACGGAAGAATCGAGAAGAGCCCGGGAGGGGCCAGAGGGGAGCCAGGGGGGCCCAGGCGGCCACCCGGCGCGGCCCCACCCCTGGCCGCGCCAGGGGGGCGCCTGGGGCCCCTGGCCCACCTCTGGCTGCCCCCTTTCGCCTATTTATCCCCCGTCACGGGAAAACCCCAGAAGAGAACCCTATTCCGCGAACTCGCCTGTGTTCCGCCGCCGCCGCGCTTCCGAAGATCGGGAGCACCAGAAGACCTCTTCCTGGCACCCTGCCGGAGGGAGGATTGACCTCCGGGAGTCTCCTCTCCACCATGGATGCTCCCTGGACGTCTCGTGAGTAGTTTTCCTTGGACCATGGGTCCGTGATCAGTAGCTATGTGATGTTCTCCTCCCCTCTTTGATCTTCATTGTTTAGACCTCGTGAGCTGCCCAACATGATCGAGGCACCTTTGTAATATTTTTGCTTTTGCTATGTTGAGTTTGATAGGATCTGATGGATTATCTGATTATGTTCAGATTGTGATTGAGTAATATATTTGGTTTTTATCTCTTATATTTTTGTTCCTAAGTAATTCTTGCATGTTCCCCGTTGCTGTTTATTGCTTTGGCCAAGTAGTAGGTAGTGACTCCAAGAGGGAGCGTTGTGCTAGATTGTGGGTTCATGCCCCCCGATGACATGCTTGAGTGACAAAAACATGAGTCTAGGGGATGTGCCGTTGCCACAAGGGGGAAAACAACGGTGCTTGTAACCGCGGTTACAAGGATTGTTTACTTTACGCAGAGTTCTTTTTAATGAAGTTGTCTGTTGCTTTGGGTTTACACTTTGGGTGGGGCTCGCAACTTAATACCAGCGAGATGTTCTGGATAGATATATCAAGGTGGATGATTAGTAGTAGATGCAGATGGATTTCGGTCTACTTACCTTGGCGACCTGCCTGTGCTTTTGAACCTCTTCCTTTATTTTGTAGCATAGTGAGCATTGCGGTGCGTTCATAATCCTGTCAATTGCCTTTCTGTAATTTGTTTACCTCGCATAGCAATTTTATCGTCTTTTGGGAGAGAGACATCACTAGCGAACATCACGTATCCCGGTCCATATCCTTATCATTGTTTCCACGCTACATTTACTTTTCTGCATTTACTTTCAAGTTGCTATTATTATCCCTTGCGTTTTATCCTTTGTAATCAACAAGACCGGAGAGATTGACAACCTCTCTGAACTTCGTTGGGAACAAAGTTATCCGTGTCTGTGTGCAGGTCCGCGTCAGTAGCGCCGCTGACACCTACTTATCATCTCTGGAGTCCTACTGGAGACAAACCTTGGTATCTTTACCGAGGGAAATTTGCTGCTGTGCTGCATCACGCCTTCCACTTGGGGCTCACCAACGAAGGGCGAGAAGACTACACCCGTCAACCATCGCGCCATCAAGCAAATTTCTGGCGCCGTTGCCGGGGACTCCAAGTGCTAAGATAGGGGAGTTGCACACTACCCTTTACCTTTGTTTTTTAGTCTTGTTAGTTTATCTTTCAGTTTTTATCTTTGTGTCTTTTATCAAAAATTACAAAAAAATTATTTATCATGCTAGTTGTCATTATGTCTGGCCCTTCTGCCTTTGTTGAGACAGAGGTTCTCACCTTTAAACAAAAAGGTGGAGAAAGTTTAAAAGATGCTTGGTATAGAATTAATGATTCTCATAGAAAAGCCACCAAGAAGCAATCCACTACTATCCTGCTTAGAAATTTTTATGTAGGGATTACTCCTTGGAATAGGTTCATATTAGATACTGCTATCAATGGGAATTTTCTAGAAGCCCCGACTTGGGAGTCTCTTAATGTTATTGAAAATCTTGTTGGAAATGTCCCTATTGCTAGCGTACAAGAAGATATAACTCTATCTCATATTATGAAGAAACTTGAAAAGATAGAGTTAGAAATACCAAGTATAACTAGGATGAATGAGTTGGATCGCAAGATTCAAGGGAATTTGAATAGGCTTGATAGCTCCATGCTTAAAATTATTAAAACCTTGGAGGACATCAAATCCCGTGATACGGATCCTTCTCGGATAGATAAGATTGAGGAAATCATTAATACTCTAGGAACTACTTTCTCCTCAATCAAACGAAAAAAGGTAGAGACTTCGGCAAGAAGGGAACCTAAGTTCAATTATGTCCCTAAGGTTCCCCGACCTAAAAATAAACCTCCTATTGCGAAAGAATTTGAAACCGTGAAAACTTTGGAAGAAATACCTCTCTTTGATAATTTTATAAATGAATCTTCCATTGATTTTCCGCCTTTTGGTTTTCTCCCTAGAAGTATCTTCATTAGATCTTTATTTGAAAGACCTCTTAAGACTAGTTGTACAATTGAAGAGCTTTTTGACGATCTTGATAATGATTCGATTGATACAACTTGATTTTTTGCATTATGCCTAGCTAATGGCTTTAAAGAAGCGCTTTCGGGAGGCAGCCCGCAACGAATTTAGGTTTTTATTTTTGCTTTTGTTGTGTCTTGATGATTTTTACTTCTATATCAACATCATTGTATCTTTATTTTTCAGCTTTGTGCCAAGTTATAGCCTCTTACGGCAAGGGAAGTAAAAGTTGTGACATGCTGTCCAGAAAACAGATTCTGTCCTCGTGACCAGAAAATTTCCAGAAAAATCCCAGTTCATCTTTTTGAGCTGAAATTTTTACACAGTATGCTCTATACAATTAAGAAACTTTCGTATGTTCTGAGTTTTTTGATTTGAGTTGCAGAAGTGCCCCTAAAAAATTCTTTACTATATGATTTTCTGTTTTTCACAGATTCTGCCACGTTTTGTTTCTCCTAACTTTTGCAAACCTTAAGCTTGCTTTTTCTTTGAAAAAACTTTTTGGCACTCTTGAGAAACAGTAGCTATTCAAGATTATCTTTATATACAGTGGAGAAAAATTATTTATTAAGGGTACTAACCTCTCTAATCAACTTATGATGAGTTATGTATGAAGGGAGTTTTCAAGTGTGCGATGGAAGATGATGAAAGAAGATCCAGGAGTGTCAAACGCCCAAGCATGGGGATGCCCCCATGCTTCCCCAATAAATATTCAAGGAGACTCAAGCGTCTAAGCTTGGGGATGCCCCCGTGCATCCCCTTCTCCATCAACAATCATCAGTTCGTCCTTCGTCTCACTATATTTTTATCACTTCATGCGTTATGTGCTATGCTTGGAGCGTCTCGCTCTTAGGTTTTATTTTTAGTTTATTTAGCTTTTTTTGCTGTTCATAACAAGTTAGGTCCTGTCTTACTTTGTGTGGGAGAGAAACACGCTCCACTTTCAAAATCTAAAACACATCATAGGATTTTTCATGCCTATCTTTTTTGTTGTTGTGTGTTCTTTATCTTTTCATAGCTACTGCCATGTTTAGTCTTAGTTTTAGTTTGTATTTAGCAAGAGCCTTGGCTTTTGTTTAGTTTGTTGCTGGAACTCTTTTTAGTTTTCATGTTTATCTTGTTAAGAGAGTTGGTTGCTGCACTGAGTTGTGTCTTGTCTTGGAAGTAGGTAATTGAGGTTGCTATTTAATTTTAGTAGTAGCTTGCAATAGTTTTGAGGTATTGTTGTGAGTAATGTTTGAACTTTTGGTGTCAAGAGCTCTTGCCTATTAGTGATAGGTGTCGTATTTTGGGCAATCCGTGTTTATTTTCAAAACCTACAAAACTAGTTGAGAACTCTAGCTACTAGATGGATCACTACTCTTCTGAGAGGTCGAATATTAGAGAACACTCACGTACCATGAGTCGAGGATGCACAAGGATAACCAAACCCCCATACACTCCTCCTCGGGGTACTTGTCTCTTTGAGAACCTCCTTATTATATTGAGAGTTACCGATAATAAGTGCATGAGTTCTTCGGACTAATGTAAGTATTGAAAGTTGACACTTCCACCTTCCCATATTTTGCTAGCCTCTCCCGTGACGTGCATTGCCTTCTTCTCACTCCGAGAGTTGGTGTCCACCTTCGCCGGTACATCCAAACCCTTGGCATGATACGCTCTGTCATCATAAACCTCCTTATATCTTTCCTCAAAACAGCCACCATACCTACCTATCAAGGCATTTCCATAGCCTTTCCGAGTTATATTGCCATGCAACATCCACCTCTTCATGACTTGATCTTCATGTCATACATGTTCCTGCTACACTGGCAGCGGCATACATTGCATACATCATGATAGTTACATCTTCTTTATGTTTTGAGTACCTTGTAAAGTGTGAAAGATCTCCTTTACCTTCTTGTAAATTAGAGTGTTGCCCTTAAGTGAGTAAAAGATCCCAAAGAGGACAAATGAGAGTTGAATAGAAAGAGCCATTGAGGCCACCAAAAAATACAAAAAAATAGAAAAAATAGAAAAAGAAATAAAAAGAGAGAAAGGGGCAACACTATTATCCTTTTGAGAGATCCACACTAGTACTCCCTTTATATCCTTGTACTCCATAGAGACGATCATTATGCATATAGCTATCTGGGGACCTTCACACTATAGAACTTGGCTTGCATATTCCAAGGATGAGCCTCCTCAAAAGAGCTCTAGGTCTTCATGAGCGAGCAAGTTAGATGCACCCCCACTAGTTCCATTGGATAGCTTCTTAGCTCGTATGTGCATCCGTTGCATGGCAATCCCTACTCCTCACATCATATCTATCATTCGACATCTCTTGCCTACGATTGTCCTCATTGATGTGAGCCTTTCTCATCCTTTTTGTCTTCCTCCTCCACCATATTTCTCTCTTTGCCATCCTAAGTGTCAACTCTCGTGCTTACGCTCATCCATTGCATGAGTGCTCGAAATATCGAAAAGGAGTGGATCAAATTGGCTTGTACCTGGCTAGTGGTCTGGATACGAGTCAAGATAAGATTCCAGAAAAAGACCATGTGTGAAACTTTAGTAGATTGAGTTCTCAACACAAAAATACTTTTTTCTCGTATTCCCTATCCCCCTTCTTGCACGAAAACACCATTTGGAGACATTCGAGTCACGGACAGCGAGAGCTCTTGCACCTATTGTTCTTTTGTTACTTGTTTCAATGCTAATATAGACTCTTGCATGTTATGACTTGAATTGAATCTCTAACCTTGATTGCTTTACTTTTCAAAGTTCTTATATGGTTGCTAGCATGTCACCACAGAAATTATGTTGTTATCATTTACCTACTCGAGGACGAGCAGGAATTAAGCTTGGGGATGTTGATACGTCCAAAACGTATCTATAATTTCTGCTTGCTCCATGCATGTTTTGTGTGATATTGCTATGATCTAGATACACTTTCATACATTTTTTTATCATATTTGAACTAACCTATTAACTCAGTGCACCCCAGTGCCAGTTCCTGTTTTCTGCTGTTTTTCTATTTCAGTTTTCCCCCATATAAAAAGTGCCAGAAAAAATCGGGAAAATTCAGATAAAAAATCAGCATGACGGAAGCTTCGAGAAGAGCCCGGGAGGGGCCAGAGGGGAGCCAGGGGGGCCCAGGCGGCCACCCGGCGCGACCCCACCCCTGGCCGCGCCAGGGGGGCGCCTGGGGCCCCTGGCCCACCTCTGGCTGCCCCCTTTCGCCTATTTATCACCCGTCACGAGAAAACCCCAGAAGAGAACCCTATTCCGCGAACTCGCCTCTGTTCCGCCGCCGCCGCGCTTCCGAAGATCGGGAGCACTAGAAGACCTCTTCCCGGCACCCTGCCGGAGGGAGGATTGACCTCCGGGAGTCTCCTCTCCACCATGGATGCTCCCTGGACGTCTCGTGAGTAGTTTTCCTTGGACCATGGGTCCGTGATCAGTAGCTATGTGATGTTCTCCTCCCCTATTTGATCTTCATTGTTTAGACCTCGTGAGCTGCCCAACATGATCGAGACACCTTTGTAATATTTCTGCTTTTGCTATGTTGAGTTTGATAGGATCTGATGGATTATGAGATTATGTTCAGATTGTGATTGAGTAATATATTTGGTTTTTATCTCTTATATTTTTGTTCCTAAGTAATTCTTGCATGTTCCCCGTTGCTGTTTATTGCTTTGGCCAAGTAGTAGGTAGTGACTCCAAGAGGGAGCGTTGTGTTAGATTGTGGGTTCATGCCCCCCGATGACATGCTTGAGTGACAGAAACGTGAGTCTAGGGGATGTGTTGTTGCCACAAGGGGGAAAACAACGGTGCTTGTAACCGCGGTTACAAGGATTGTTTACTTTGCGCAGAGTTCTTTTTAATGTAGTTGTCTGTTGCTTTGGGTTTACACTTTGGGTGGGGCTCGCAACTTAATACCAGCGAGATGTTCTGGATAGATATCTCAAGGTGGATGATTAGTAGTAGATGCAGATGGATTTCGGTCTACTTACCTTGGCGTACTGCCTGTGCTTTTGAACCTCTTCCTTTCTTTTGTAGCATAGTTAGCATTGCGGTGCGTTCTTAATCCTGTCAATTGCCTTTTTGTAATTTGTTTACCTCGCATAGCATTTTTATCGTCTTTTGGGAGAGAGACATCACTAGCGAACATCACGTATCCCGGTCCATATCCTCATTATTGTTTCCAAGCTATATTTACTTTTCTGCATTTACTTTCAAGTTGCTATCATTATCCCCTTGTGTTTTATCATTTGTGAACAACAAGACCGGAGAGATTGACAACCTCTCTGAACTTCGTTGGGAGCAAAGTTATCTGTGTCTGTGTGCAGGTCCGCGTCAGTAGCGCCGCTGACACCTACTTATCATCTCTAGAGTCCTACTGGAGACAAACCTTGGTATCTTTACTGAGGGAAAACTTGCTGCTGTACCGCATCACGCCTTCCACTTGGGGCCTACCAACGAAGGGCGAGAAGCCGTCATCAAGAGCAATTTCTGGCGCCGTTGCCGGGGACTCCAAGTGCTAAGATAGGGAAGTTGCACACTACCCTTTACCTTTGTTTTTCAGTCTTGTTAGTTTATCTTTCAGTTTTTATCTATGTGTCTTTTATCAAAAACTCCAAAAAAATCGCCACACTTGCTGCTACTATGGGTTCCACTGAAAACACCAAGTTGTGTGACTTCACTAGTCACAACAACCAAGACTTTATCTGCACTCCCATTGCCACACCTGCCACTTCAGCTACCTCTTATGAAATTAAACCTGCTTTGCTAAACCTTGTTATGAGAGATCAATTCTCTGGTGCTGGAGATGATGCTACTTTACACTTGAATAATTTTGTTGAATTATGTGATATGCAAAAGTATAAAGAAGTGGAAGGTGATGTTGTTAAGCTTAAGCTCTTTCCTTTCTCTTTAAGGGGAGATGCTAAAATCTGGTTTCAAACTTTGCCTAGAAATAGCATATATTCTTGGGATAAGTGCAAAGATTCTTTTATAGGGAAGTACTACCCTCCTTCTAAGATTATCCAATTGAGGAGCAATATTATGAATTTCAAGAAATTGGATAATGAACACGTTGCCCAAGATTGGTAACGAATGAAATCTCTTGTTGAGAAATGCCCTACACATGGTTTGACTACTTGGATGGTTATCCAGACTTTTTATGCAGGCTTGAACTTTACCTCGCGGAACCTGTTAGATTCGGCCGCGGGAGGAACCTTTATGTCAACTACACTTAGTGCTGCCACAAAGCTTCTCGATGAGATGATGACAAATTATTCCCAATGGCACACCGAACGCGCTCCAACAGGTAGGAAGGTAAATTCTGTCGAGGAAATTACCTCCCTCAATGAAAAAGTTGATTTAATTATGTCTCTACTTACCAAGCAACCTTCTATTGATCCTCATGATGTTCCTTTAAATTCTTTGGTTGCTCAAGAATAAGTAGATGTGAACTTTATTGCTAGAAATACTTCAACAACAGTGCTTATAGGGGAAATTTTGCTAGCAATCCTAGACCGTTCCCATCTAACTATGGGAACAACAAAACTTACCCTAGCAACAACTCCTATAATCCTGCTTATACGAAAAGAGACCTACCTAGCTATGATAAATTGGTAGAAATAGAGAAAGCTACTAAGAACTATATGCACACGCAGTTTGAACAAAACAAAGCTTTCTCTAAGCAAATAGGTGAGCATACTGCCATCCTGCAAAACATTAGGGGACAGCTTGATAGCCTGAACAGTGAGATTTCTAATCTCCAGGCTAGACTTACCGCCACCGAAACCCATGTTTCGAATATGTCCCACACCCAATCTACTTTGATAAATCAAATGGCAGCCAAACTGGAAGTTATCCCTATGGAAGAGGATAGAATTAAGAGCCTTCCTACACACCACACAGTTGCCACTATCCAAATTGTTGAGGACACTCAAACTATTAGCACCCAATGCACTCCTAGTCCCGTTGGACCTATTAATGGTGATGCTAATACCTCAACCGTAGAAAAAGAAACTCCTATGAACATAGAGGGTTTCAAACAAGTGAGACTAGATGACACTACTACCACCTTTGATAGTAGTGATATTGATTTTGATAGTTGCACCCTCTCAGAAGTTATTAGCTTGTTACACAAAATGTCTAGAGACCCCAACACTAGCACACTTAATCTTGCCTTCACGGAGCATATCACAAATGCTCTTATCAAAGCTAGGGAGGAGAAGCTTAGAGTAGAAGCCTCCATACCTAGGAAGCTAGAGGATGGTTGGGACCCTATGATCAAAATTAAATTGAATAACTTCTCTTGCTATGCTTTATGTATTGTTCGAGCTAGTACCTCTGTTATGCCCAAAAGAATATTTGATATGTTTGAATTGAAGCCTTTTGAGCCTTGTTCTTTTGGTGTTCGTCTTGTTGATTCTTCCATAAAGAAACCTTTGGGGAAGATCAACGATGTTCTTATCATTGTCAATGACAACTATGTTCCCGTTGATTTTATTGTTATGGATATAGAGTGTGAACCTTTGTGTCCAATCATTTTGGGACGTCCTTTTCTTCGCACCGTTGGTGCGGTTATTGAAATGAAAGAGGGTAATATAAAATTCCAATTCCCATTCAAAAAGGGGATGGAACACTTCCCTAGAAAGAAAATCAAGTTACCTTTTGAGTCCGTTACTCGGGCTAGTTATTCTCTTTCTCTTGATAAAACTTGATTCTTCTTTTTGCATCATGCCTAGCTAATGGCTTTAAAGAAGCGCTTTCGGGAGGCAGCCCGCAATGAATTTAGGTTATTCTTTTTTGCTTTTGTTGTGTCTTGATGTTTGTTACTACTGTAGCAACATCATTGTATCTTTACTTTTCAGCTTTGTGCCAAGTTATAGCCTCTTACGGCAAGTGAAGTAAAAGTTGTGACATGCTGTCCAGAAAACAGATTCTGTCCTCGTGACCAGAAAATTTTCAGAAAAATCCCAGTTCATATTTTTGAGCTGACTTTTTTACACAGTATGCTCTATACAATTACGAAACTTCCGTATGTTCTGAGTTTTTTTATTTGAGTTGCAGAAGTGCCCCTAAAAAAGTCTTTACTATCTGCTGTTCTGTTTTTCACAGATTCTGCCACGTTTTGTCTCTCCTTACTTTTGCAAACCTTAAGCTTGATTTTTCTTTGCAAAAACTTTTTGGCACTCTTGAGAAACAGTAGCTCTTCAAGATTATATTTATGTGCAATGGAATTTTATTTATTTATTAAGGGTACTAACCTCTCTAATCAGCTTATGATGAGTTATGTATGAAGGGAGTTTTCAAGTGTGCGTTGGAAGATGATGAAAGAAGATCCAGGAGTGTCAAGCGCTCAAGCTTGGGGATGCCCCCATGCATCCCCAATAAATATTCAAGGAGACTCAAGCGTCTAAGCTTGGGGATGCCCCCCGTGCATCCCCTTCTCCATCAACCATCATCAGTTCGTCCTTCGTCTCACTATATTTTTATCACTTCATGTGTTATGTGCTATGCTTGGAGTGTCTCGCTCTTAGGTTTAGTTTTTAGTTTTCTTTAGCTTTTCTTGCTGTTCATAACAAGTTAGATCCCGTCTTACTATGTGTGGGAGAGAAACACGCTCCACTTTCAAAATCTAGAACACATCATAGGATTTGTCCTGCCTATCTTTTTGCTGTTGTGTGTTCTTTATCTTTTCATAGCTACTGCCATGTTTAGTTTTAGTCTTAGTTTGTCTTTAGCAAGAGCTTTGGCTTTTGTTTAGTTTGTTGCTGCAACTCCTTTTAGTTTTCATGTTTATCTTGTTAAGAGAGTTGGTTGTTGCACTGAGTTGTGTTTTGTCTTGAAAGTAGGTAATTGAGGTTGCTATTTAATTTTAGTAGTAGCTTGCAATAGTTTTGAGGCATTGTGGTGAGTAATGTTTGGACTTTTGGTGTCAAGAGCTCTTGCCTATTAGTGATAGGTGTCGTATTTTGGGCAATCTGTGTTTATTTTCAAAACCTACAAAACTAGTTGAGAACTCTAGCTACTAGATAGAGCACTACTCTTCTGAGGAGTCGAATATTAGAGTACACTCACGTACCATGAGTCGAGGATGCGCAAGGATAACCAAACCCCCATACACTTTTGCTATTGTTTTGCCTTCATTCTTGCATGATTTGAACGAAACTAACCCGGACTGACGCTGTTTTCAGCAGAGCTACCAGTGTTGTTTTCTTTTGTGCAGGTTTCTGGATATTTAGGTACGCTGGAAAAATCCCAAAAATATATATAAAAAATCAGCGTTCCGGAAGCTTCCACCAGGGCAAAGGGGGGCCACAGGGCCGCCAGGGGGCAGCCAGGAGGGTGCCTGGCGCGGCCCTGCTCCTGGCCGCGCCACCTTCCCTCCTGGGTGGGTCCCACACCCCCTGGTGCCCTACTTTGGCCCTATTTATTCCCCCGTCGAGGAAACCCCGAAACAGAGGTCGCTTTTCCAATCTACGTCGTGGAGCCGCCGCAACCCTCTGTTCTTCCTCGGAGAGCTAATCTGGAGGCTGAATTGGCCTCCGGTGAGGGGGAAATCATTGCCATCGTCATCATCATCGCCTCTCCATCACCCCTCCATGACTTCTCCTCTCATGTGTGCGTAATTTCCTGCTGTAGGCACAGGGGATGGTAGGGATTGGATGAGTTAGATCATGTAATAGTTTAATCAGATTGTTGGGGGCATGTTGCCTATCATCTACTTGGTGTTTATCATCTCTGTTACAACTTGTTGCTCTTAATGCTTGTCACTTTGGGCCCGAGTGCCATGATTTCAGATCTGATCACCCTTTTGTTTCTTGAGTTTGTGGTGTTCTTGATCCTATCTATGAGTTGTATGCACCTATTATAGTCCGGAACCGGCGATCCCAATGGTGACAGCTTGGGACACCAAAGGGGATGGACTATAATTTGAGGATTCCGTGTATCCATGAATTGTTAATGCTTTGTTCCGGTGCTCTTTGACAGGAGTACCTTAATCTCCCTAAGTTCCTTTTGGCCCCGTTTGTAGCGGGAGGGTAGGACAAAAGATGTTGTGCAAAGTTCTTATTGCAAGCACGTACAACTACCTTGGGATACATGCCTGATGTTTGATATTTTCCTAGATGATCCTTTTTTTTCTGTGAGCCTTGCCCAAGTTAGAATCTGTTACATGTTCGTTCTCATCCAAGCAGCGCCCAACCATCCATCTCCCTAGCCTACAGTGTTTTGCTTCTGCTGGTTACTAGTTGTTTACCTTTGTTGTTCCACTATTATCATCACCACTACCACCACCATATCACAGTTGCTACTAATACCTTTGTGCAAGCAAGTGTTTATTTCAGGTGCAGTTGAATTGACAACTCAATTGTCAAAGCCTGTACGTATTCTTTGTGTCCCCAAGTGTCGAATCAATAAATTGGGTTATCTTGCCCGCGAAGACTATCTCGATCCCCTACAGTTGAGGGTTATCAAGTACTGTTTTCTGGCGCCGTTGCCGGGGACCATAGCTTTATTTACAGGTCTACTCGAAGTATCCAACCTGCTGCACGTTATCCACTATGGGTAAGAAAGGAGACCCTAAAGTTCCAGTCTTACCATCCCGTACGAGACGAGGTACTGCTCTTAGCACTAGTGCTAAACTTGATTCACCTTCGGTTATGAGTCAGTTTGATTCACCTCAGTTACATGCTACTTCTGCTGAGTCTGGCAATATGTCAGATACTTTTGATGATGCTTCTACTACTTTTGAGACTACAGGTTCACTTGGTTCTTTTATAGAAGAACAGATTGCTGCTGCTGCCCGACTCTCGGGTGTTGAAATTCCTGTTATGCAAACTCCTATTGGGAAAACTCATAACTTTGCTGACCTTAAGGAGAAACTCCTTGAGGATGATTATATTACACTTGATGATGATTTTTGCAGGGAACTTAATGAATGTGCTGATTCCGACCCTGCTACTATAAAGAAGTTGCTAGCAAAACACTCCCTGAAGAACAAGTTTACTCCTGATCCTACTTTTGCTACGTCTCCTATACGCATCACTGATCCTGATTATGATTTCTCTGTTGACCTTTCACTTATATCCACAGTTGAAGTTGATCCCTTTTATGGAAGAGAAAATGATGATGCTATCGGGCACCTGACCAAACTCACTGAGTTAGGCGGCTTGTTTACCACAGATGAAAGGATCCGGAACTTTTATGTGACCAAGTTTCTTCCTTTTTCCTTGAAAGGAGATGCTAGAGCATGGTACGATGCACTACCATGCGGTTCCATTCAGAGTCCTCAAGATATGGCTATATCTTTCGTTGATAAGTATTTTCCTTCTCATATGCAACATGTTGCTTTACAAAGAATTTATAACTTTAAACAGTTGCAGGATGAGCATCTCCCTAAAGCTTGGGGGAGATTTTGCAGTTTGTTAAAGGCTAGACCGGGACATGAAATCCCTAAAAATGAATTACTTGATATATTTTATGCTGGTCTAACCGATGGGTCTAAATCCTACCTAGATAGTTGTGCTGGTTGTGTTTTCAGGAAAAGAACACCGGACGATGCGGAAAAATTGATGGGCAAAATTGCCAAAAACCATGAAGATTGGTCCATGCCTGAACCACCTCCACCACCAAAGAAGAGGGGCATGCTAGTCCTAAGCCCGGAAGATATGCAATAAGCAAAGAAGTCCATAAGAGAGAAAGGTATTAAAGCTAACGACGTGAAGAATCTACCTCCAATTGAGAAACTGTGTGAGCCTACCACTCACCCACCTATGGTAGAAGTACACTTTCTTTTAGATTTCAATGCAAGTGACATCCCTAAAGGTAAACCTCCTGACCAATGTTTAGATGAGCTTGATAATTTTATTATGAAGCAGAATCACTTCAATAAGAAGATACAAGGTCAGTTGCATGATAATACTCTTGCTATCAAAAGTTTGCTTGATTTTCTAGGTAGAACAGTTAATGATGTTAAATGTCTTGTGAAGCATTTTCATATGGTTCAAACTCAGCTTGAACAAATTTCTAATGTGCAAAAAGATTTGCTTGCTAATAATGCCAAACAGGACAATTTACAAGCTTACGATATAAAGACCCGGGGTGGCACACACACCCAGGACCCTCTGTATCCAGAGGGGCATCCAAAGAGGATCGAGCAAGATTCTCAAGTGCAGGAAGAAGAAATTGTTAGCTCCCCAAAGAAGAAGAAGAAAAAGAAACACAAGGAAGCTGACAATTCAAATGATCCTATAGAAGAAGAAGAACAAGCTGTGGATCCAAACAGCATATCTACATCTGATGCTGAGACTGAAGACGGTGTTGAACCTGAAAAAGATACTGAAAAGATGATCCACCCGAGGTTCGTGAAGAAGAAGCATCCGATAAACGCAAGAAGTATACTAGAGAAGACTTCCTTGCAAGGAGACACGGGAATCGCGACGACGGCGGAACAATTGACGAAATCGTGTAACGGGGCTCTCCTCGAGGGTTTCTGGAACGAGGGCTAAATATATGCCAAAAGGGGAGCCTGAGGGGTGCCCCCTGGTCTAGGCGGCCAGAGGGCACGACCACCCCTCTGGCCGCGCCAGCAAGGCGCCTGGATAGGGGGTGGCCCCTCTCGGGGCCCCCTTCGGGCTTCTGGAGTCTTCCTTTGTGGATTTTTTTGGGTATTTTTTCTGGAATTTTCCGATCACTTTTATATTTCTCTTTTTTCTACAATGCACGAACAATAACAGACAGAAACTGGCACTGAGCACTGAATTGGTAGGTTAGTCCAAAATATGTTGTAAAAGGTATGAAAGTGCATCAAAACATATATCAATACCACCAAAAGAAGCATGGAGCAAGCAAAAATTATAGATACGTTTGGGACGTATCACTCCACTCTCAATATCGCTATCCAGGATGCACCTCAAAGTATGAAGTTCAAAAGTAAACAAAGTAATGCTTAAAGCAAGATGACATAATGTAGACATGAAGAAACTGTGCAATACAATGAAATCTCGTTGTTTTCCCTTAGTGGCAGAAATACAAAATATGTTACTTGTCTCATATAAGGTCAGTAGGATATAGAACACCGCAAGGTTGAACCCACTACAACACACCACTCCCTCTGAAGATCGTCCCACATACGTAAACTGTAGGGATACGGGGCAGAAAACACAAATTTTTCACACCTACGGTACCCGAACCCAAGATCTATGCTATGGCGATGTAAGGTAACGGAGGGAATCGGTGTTCATACCTTTGAAGACCGAAAGAGGGAAACGTTCTTACGAACGTGGTTGGCGTAGACTCAGAACTACGACCTCCCTGTCGTGTAGAAGACCACCACCGGCGAGGATGACTCCCGGTAAACCTCCAGCGACGAAGCAGCAC
The DNA here is from genome assembly GCA_950022295.1 of Bromus sterilis. Lineage (NCBI taxonomy): Eukaryota > Viridiplantae > Streptophyta > Magnoliopsida > Poales > Poaceae > Bromus > Bromus sterilis. The sequence continues at coordinate 18,949,682 of OX465596.1, forward strand.
CACAGGTGTAGTGCCTCGAAGAGATTATACACGTACGGCACAATCGATGTTCCTCCCGGGCTCCGAACCAGGCGAGCAGCGGAAAGAAGACGGCTACGGATCCCGACTCTGGCAGAGCGACGGCCTGCCTTATGGTGGAGAACTCCAATCCTGGTGCAGACTCCAAACAGGGGAGTCCACTTCCGGAAATGGAGAAGGAAGAAGAAGGAGATCAATTGTTGTATGGAAAAAGGGGGGTCTACCCCTCTATATAAAGGCCAAGGGGGGGTGTGATCCCTCTTCCCTCCCCCATGTGGGACTAAACCCCCAAGGGGGGGGGGAAGGGCGCCGGCCAAGGGGGGTTGGGCCCCACCCCTTGGCGCCAAGCCCAAGGGGGGGAACCCCCTCCTCCCCTAATGGGCCTCAAAGGCCCATATAGCCTTTTTCCATTATTTTTTAATTATTTAATAAGTTTTAAATATTTAATTCAGACAATTAAATAATAAAAACATTATTAAAACAATTAAACTTTATTTTGAACTATTCAAAATGTCCGGAAACTATTCCGTCCTCCTCCGGAACTATTCCGGTGATTTCTCCTATTTCACCGATTGATCCCGTAACTGTCCTATGCATCGATTGCCCTTAAGTGTAACACCCTAACGGTCCGGGAAACAGCTGACATGGTCGAGATTCTTCTCATTGACCAATGACTAGTCAGTTGGACCTGGTTACAATCCTTGACAGCCCCTGCGCTTCCATCGAATGAGCTTCGATCGCTTTTGGAAACCGTTAACGATACGACGTAATCCCTTTGTGCTGCGGTACTTTGTTTGTCCGAGGTTTGATCGTCGGTATCCCACATACCGTGTTCACATCTCGTTCATGACAAACAACTTCTCTCGTCCATGATCATTGCATCTCTTTGTGACCTAGTCACGTCCTTGCAAGGGGTTGATGCAATATCACCGAGTGGGCCCAGAGTACCTGTCCTGTCATAAGGACTGACAAATCCCGCTTTGATCTATTAACATACTCATCAACCATCTATTTCGGAATACCCAAAGTGCACCGTTATAGCCAGCATATTTCAGTCAGGCGGTGGGATACAAATCAAAGTCTCCTCATAGATCGTGATTACGTATGATCATTACGGTCTAAGGACTAAGCCATACGTTACAAAGTCATAGCAACGCTGAACTATGTGACTCGATCACATTGCATTACTTTTAGGTGGGTGTCTGTCCATCACATCATTCCCCTAATGATATGACCTTATTGTCAATGGACTTAAGTGTTGCCATGATCAGGAAAGCTTGATCAATCAATTGCCCAATGAGATAGTTTACCCGAGTTAAACTACAGACCATGTTTTATAGTACACCTGTATTAGTATTTCCAAGTAATACAGTTATAGCACAGTATAAAACGTATTATGAACAAAACGGATATGTGACAAATATCTTTATTAATTTGTCTCTAGGGCACATATCCAACAGTCTCCCACTTGCACTAGAGTACAAATTACACTAGTTTACATCAGGTATGTATCTAACACCAATGGTCTCTCGGTGTTCTTCAAACTTGCCCTGTGGAAGAGGTTTAGTCATCGGGTCTGCTGCGTTCAGATCCGTATGTATCTTGTGAATCCTAGTGTGTCCATCCCTGACGTAGTCTCGCGTCACATTGAACTTTCGGAGGATGTGCTTGGCAGTAGAGTGAGTTCTTGGCTCCTTCGCGTTAGCAATGGCACCCGTGTTGTCGCAGAAGATTCCCACGGGGTCAGTGCAACTGGGAAAGACGTCAAGCTCGATCACGAACTTCTTCAGCCATAGCGCCTCGTTTGACGCTTCGCAAGCGGCAATATACTCCGACTCCATTGAAGATTGAGCGACGACTGACTGTTTGCCGCTCCTCCAGCTAATCGCGCCACCGTTCAACATGAAAACATATCCCGTCTGGGATTTCGAGTCATCTAGGTCTGAGCCGAGGCTTGCGTCAACGTATCCCTTTACGGTGAGCTCCTCATCAACTCCTCCATAAACGAGAAAGAGATCCTTGGTTCTTCTCAAGTACTTAAGGATGTTCTTTACTGCTGTCCAATGGGCCATTCCTGGATTACTCTGGTAGCGATTAGTCATACTAATGGCCAGCGCTAAATCCGGTCTGGTACATAACATAGCATACATGAGAGAACCTATGGCTGAGGCTTAGGGCTTCGAGGACATCTCCTCTTTCTCTTCAGCTGTGGTCGGGCATTGAGTCACGCTTAGTTTGACACCTTTTATGACTGGCAAGAGACCTCTCTTGGAGTCATCCATTTTGAACCTTTTCAAAATCTTGTCAACATAAGTATTCTGACTCAAGGCCAACCTCCGATTAGGTCTATCTCTATAGATCTTAATCCCTAGTATGTACGCAGCTTCACCTAGGTCCTTCATGGAAAATTGTCCATTCAGATATTCCTTCACTTCCTCTAAGAATTTCTTATCGTTCCCTATTAGCAATATGTCATCTACATATAACACAAGGAATGCTACAGAGCTCCCACTCAGTTTCTTATAGACGCAGAACTCTTCGACGTTTTGGACAAATCCAAAAGCTTTAATGACCTCATCAAATCGAAGATTCCAGCTCCGAGATGCTTGCTTCAACCCATAGATGGACCGTTGAAGCTTGCAAACCTTACCATCATTCCTTGGATCGACAAACCTCTCTGGTTGCATCATATACAACTCTTCCTCATTGTTGCCATTTAGGAATGCAGTTTTCACATCCATCTGCCATATCTCGTAATCATGATATGCAGCTATTGCTAGTAGGATCCGAATAGACTTTATCATCGCTACAGGAGAGAACGTCTCCTCGTAGTCAACTCCTTGAATTTGTCGGAAACCCTTCGCGACAAGTCGAGCTTTGTAGACAGATACGTTTCCGTCTGCGTCAGTCTTTTTCTTGAAAATCCATTTATTCTCGACGGCCTTGCGGTCCTCGGGAATATCCACCAAAGTCCATACTTTGTTGGTGTACATGGAGTCTATTTCGGATTTCATGGCTTCAAGCCATTTCTCGGACTCGGGTCCCTCCATTGCTTCTTCGTAACTAGTAGGTTCATCCGACTCAACAGCCGAGATTGCATTCACAAGATGTCCGTAAAACTCAGTAGGTTGACGGACTCTTGATGACCTACGGGGCATAAAAGGTTCCTCTTCATTCTCATCATGATCATCATTAATGTCATGATCGTTATGAATGTCGTTTGTGCCACTCTCTTCAATTCCCACTGTGGAAGATGGTTCCAGAACAAATTCCGTAGCCATTTCATCCAATTGGAGTGATTGGTCAGTTACTTCATCGAGGTCTAGTTTCCTCCCACTCAACTCTTTCGCGAGAAACTCCTTCTCAAGAAAGTGTCCCGTCTTGGCAACAAACGTTTTGCTGTCAGACTTGTTGTAGAAGGTGTACCCACAAGTTTCCTTGGGATAGCCCACAAAGATGCACTTATCCGCCTTGGATTCAAGTTTGTCAGGCTGTAGTTTCCTAACATAAGCCTCACAACCCCAAATCTTCAGGTGAGACAACTCAGGTTTAGTGCCATGCCATTCTTCAAATGGTGTTGTCTTTACGGATTTGGATGGTGCCCTATTAAGAATATGAATGGCGGTTTCTAATGCATACCCCCAGAATGACACAGGCAAATCAGTATGAGACATCATCGATCGCACGCTATCCAATAGGGTTCGATTACGCCGCTCAGCTACACCGTTTCTCTGAGGTGTGCCTGCCGGCGTAAGCTGTGGTATTATGCCACAAGACTTCAGATGATTGCCAAACTCGTGACTCAAATACTCGCCACCTCGATCCGATCGAAGGTGCTTGATTTTCCTTCCGAGTTGATTTTCGACCTCATTCTGAAATTCCTTGAACTTTTCAAAGGTTTCAGACTTGTGCTTCATCAAGTAAATATACCCATATCTACTCAAGTCATCAGTAAAGGTCACGAAGTAACGAAGATCATTGCGAGTGGGGACGTTCATGGGTCCACATACATCCGTGTGTATGATCCCCAATAAGACATCTGCACGCTCCATCACACCATTGAATGGAGTCCTTGTCATTTTGCCCATGAGGCATTGTTCACATGTATCAAGGGATCCAAAATCCAATGACTTAAGAAGTCCATCCTTATGAAGCTTCTCCATGCGTTTTACACCAATATGACCAAGTCGGCAATGCCACATCATCATGTGATCTTCATTATTCTTCAATCTTTTGGCCTCAATATTGTTAACGTGACACACGTCACCATCGAGATTAAGTACGAATAAACCATGCAACTCCGGTGCGTGAACATAAAACATATCATCCTTATAAATCGAACAACCAATTGTATCGGACTTAAAAGAATAGTGGTCTCGCTTCAAGCAAGAACCACTCACGTTGTTCACACTCAACGCGGGTACATAGTAACATTTATTCAGAACTAAAACCAATCCCGAAGGGAGACTAAGATGCTTCGTGCCGACCGCCAAGACTTCAATCCGGCAGCCATTCCCCACGCGCATCGTCACTTCATCTTTGACCAAGCGTCTCCTATTCCTTAGTCCCTGAATGGAATTAGAAATATGAGCGACAGACCCTGTATCAAATATCCAGGATGTGTTCCCGGCGCTTGTCAAGAGAAGATCAACAATATGTATATCAAATATACCTTCGTCTCTCTTGGCGACCTTGCCAGCCTTCTTGTCCTTTAGGTACTTGGGACAGTTGCGCTTCCAGTGACCTTCACCCTTGCAGTAGAAGCACTCCACTCCGAGTTTAGGCTTGGGTGCCTTGGGAGGAGCGGCAACTGACTTGCCATCCCTCTTAGGGCCACCTCTCTTGGCCTTCTCCCGTCTGCTTGACTTCTTGAAGTCAGTGGTCTTGTTGACCATGAAAACGGCGTGCTCCTTCTTGATCTCAACCTCAACGCTCTTTAGCATGGCGAACAACTCAGAAGGGGTTTTGGTCATCCCCTGCATGTTGTAGTTCAGCACAAAGCCTTTGTAGCTAGGGGGAAGCGACTGCAACACCCTATCAACAGCAAGTTCATCTGGAATCTGGCATTCCAGAGCATTCAAGCGCTGAACGTAGCCAGACATTTTGACCATGTGCTCACTCACGCTGCCGTGCTCATCCATCTTCGCTGAGAAGAAGGCTTCAGAAGCCTCGTATCGTTCAGCCCTGGCTTGAGGTGCGAAGACCGCCTTGAGGTCGGTGATAATCTCATATGCACCCATCCTCTCAAAGCGTTTCTGCAGCTCAGCCTCCATGGAGTAGAGCATGCCACTCTGGACAAGGTTGTAATCATCAGTCCTGGAGAGATAGACATTCTTCTCGTCCTGACTGGCATCATCTGCTGGTGCGTCACCTAACGCGTCCTCTAGTACGTATGCCATTTTGAGGGGAACGAGGAGAATCCTCAGGGTGCGGAACCAGTTGGTGAAGTTTGTCCCATCTGTTTTTAGCTTATCTTTCTCTAGGAATGATCCTAAGTTGAACGAGGGGCGAGGTGCTGCCATCTACAAGGTTGGATTCACAATGATACAATTTAGACTTTTGTTCATAATGTGGAGTTTCAATTTACTCTTAAAATTCTAGAAAGCTCCCACTTAGATAAACACCTCTCAATTTAACTAAGTGATTACACAATCCCAGCCCCCATACCTCCCCCGATATATACGGCCCAATATGCGAACCAGGTAGGCCTCTAAGCCAATCACATCAGGCATGTGACTCGTGCTCGACCTTTCGGTCTTCTGTGTTCCAGGCCCGCATCTACATACGTCAAGCCTGCCAATCGAACCTTGATGTTAGCTGTTCAGGCAAGGCCATATCTGCATATGCCAGGCTCGCCGAACCCAACCTCATGCGAGCTCCGTTGAATATGTAGGACAACTCCGGTATGTACGGAGCGTCAGGCCATATGGGAGAACCTTCCAGGTGGTGCCCATCAAAAGGGAGAACACAATGTTGGTATTGTGAGAGATGGTCCTGTTTCGTGCTACCGTCGATATATCTAGCATACTAGCATAAAACAGGAAGTAAAACTTTAAATCATACAACCTATGATCCCCCTTCATGCAAAGCAAAGTTAAAACGTCTTTCTACTTTAGCTTGTGCAAGTTTTACGTGGCTGCTAGGGGTTTCGAGAGAGAGAACCGACTTCTATCCTGCGAAAAACATGCCACAACACCGTCTCTTATCCGTCTCTATTACACCCCTGTCGGGGCCCTCCGTTGCAAACATCTTTGCATCGCTAATGCAGAGAGACAGACACCCCCCCAGCCACTTTATATGGTACAAGCCATATGTCAAGCGTGGAACCAGTCTCGCGTAAACGCGTAAGGTCGGTCGGGGGCCGCTTCATCAAACATTGCCGCAATGCTCAATGAGTACACGTGGGAGGGTAACGAATGAAGATTCGATGCCCACATCCTAGATGTGTTCTATCCGTACAATACATCTACGCATAGCTAGCTCATGATACCACTATAGGGATACGGGGCAGAAAACACAAAATTTTCACACCTACGGTACCCGAACCCAAGATCTATGCTATGGCGATGTAAGGTAACGGAGGGAATCGGTGTTCATACCTTTGAAGACCGAAAGAGGGAAACGTTCTTACGAACGTGGTTGGCGTAGACTCAGAACTACGACCTCCCTGTCGTGTAGAAGACCACCACCGGCGAGGATGACTCCCGGTAAACCTCCAGCGACGAAGCAGCACCACAGGTGTAGTGCCTCGAAGAGATTATACACGTACGGCACAATCGATGTTCCTCCCGGGCTCCGAACCAGGCGAGCAGCGGAAATAAGACGGCTACGGATCCCGACTCCGGCAGAGCGACGGCCTGCCTTATGGTGGAGAACTCCAATCCTGGTGCAGACTCCAAACAAGGGGAGTCCACTTCCGGAAATGGAGAAGGAAGAAGAAGGAGATCAATTGTTGTATGGAAAAAGGGGGGTCTACCCCTCTATATAAAGGCCAAGGGGGGGTGTGATCCCTCTTCCCTCCCCCATGTGGGACTAAACCCCCAAGGGGGGGGGGGAAGGGCGCCGGCCAAGGGGGGGTTGGGCCCCACCCCTTGGCGCCAAGCCCAAGGGGGGGAAACCCCTCCTCCCCTAATGGGCCTCAAAGGCCCATATAGCCTTTTTCCATTATTTTTTAATTATTTAATAAGTTTTAAATATTTAATTCGGATAATTAAATAATAAAAACATTATTAAAACAATTAAACTTTATTTTGAACTATTCAAAATGTCCGGAAACCATTCCGTCCTCCTCCGGAACTATTCCGGTGATTTCTCCTATTTCACCGATTGATCCCGTAACTGTCCTATGCATCGATTGCCCTTAAGTGTAACACCCTAACGGTCCGGGAAACAGCTGACATGGTTGAGACTCTTCTCATTGACCAATGACTAGTCAGTTGGACCTGGTTACAATCCTTGACAGCCCCTGCGCTTCCATCGAATGAGCTTCGATCGCTTTTGGAAACCGTTAACGATACGACGTAATCCCTTTGTGCTGCGGTACTTTGTTTGTCCGAGGTTTGATCGTCGGTATCCCACATACCGTGTTCACATCTCGTTCATGACAAACAACTTCTCTCGTCCATGATCATTGCATCTCTTTGTGACCTAGTCACGTCTTTGCAAGGGGTTGATGCAATATCACCGAGTGGGCCCAGAGTACCTGTCCTGTCATAAGGACTGACAAATCCCGCTTTGATCTATTAACATACTCATCAACCATCTATTTCGGAATACCCAAAGTGCACCGTTATAGCCAGCATATTTCAGTCAGGCGGTGGGATACAAATCAAAGTCTCCTCATAGATCGTGATTACGTATGATCATTACGGTCTAAGGACTAAGCCATACGTTACAAAGTCATAGCAACGCTGAACTATGTGACTCGATCACATTGCATTACTTTTAGGTGGGTGTCTGTCCATCACATCATTCCCCTAATGATATGACCTCATTGTCAATGGACTTAAGTGTCGCCATGATCAGGAAAGCTTGATCAATCAATTGCCCAATGAGATAGTTTACCCGAGTTAAACTACGGACCATGTTTTATACTACACCTGTATTAGTATTTCCAAGTAATACAGTTATAGCACAGTATAAAACGTATTATGAACAAAACGGATATGTGACAAATATCTTTATTAATTTGTCTCTAGGGCACATATCCAACATAAACAAGGCAGACAAGATAGATCAGAGAGCATACAAAGCTATAAACTTACACATGGATAAACCTTAAAGATTAAATTAGAAAGCATGAACAATCTGATCCATAAACTCATAATTCACCATGTCCCAATAAACACACCATATAAACTACATCAGATTGATCACAAAGTCACAAGATAGAAGATGGAACATGGTATTGAAGATACATAGAGAGAGAGACATCTAGTTTCAACTATGGGTCCTAAGGTCCTGAGAATACTAGTCAGACATATCAATGCAGGTATCAAGGATGATGTAGAAGCCTCCGATGATCGATCCCCCTTCGACAACACATCAAAACTACCTTCAAATTGGTTTATCAAGGTCTAAGAGCATGCAACGGCAGAAGCGAAGGTATCTCTGGAAATTCCATCGTTTTAAAATATATGGCGATTATAGCGATGGAAATAACCCTAAAGGGTGTCGGGGGGGGGGGGGGCACACGGGGAGGAGGCCCCTCAGGTGTACGATGGACTGCTCCTCGACCGCGACCCGCTGGAAATCGACCTGCTCCTCCTGGTCCTCCTCCACCACCACCGGTGGCTTGATGACAACTGACCTCTACCGCGGTAGTTGTGGCCGATGACGCACTCCTGTGCCAGGCGAGGCGACATCAATGCGAGGTGGCGGCTGAGGTACCACCAGTTTGGCAGGTGGACGTTCGACCATGATAGCGTGATGACGTACTTCCAGTAGTTCTGACACTTCCCGTAATGGTGAGAATGAGTAGTCAACCTATGTACAAGGTAAACAGGATATGCTCCGTAAAGCAAAGTTGTTAGTGAGATTGTTTTAACTCCTAAATCATGGTTTGGTTATCTCGCCCTTCCTTCTATATTACTTCCTCCATTTCAATATCTAGTGCACATTAGTTCTTGGAAAAATTTCACATTGTAATGTGTACTTGGAGTTATGGATCAAACTTTATTAAGAATGTGTAGTTGGAAAGAGTTGCTCGCTGGGCACGTCTATGTGATATGCTGTGTGAAGGGTTATTAACGTCTAAAATACATATACCAAGCACACTCATTGGTATTAGAACCCAGATGAAACACGCATTAGATATAGGAATGAAGAGAATACATGATACATGTATGTTTGTGCGTATTTTTTTTACCGCTACGGGCTAGTACTACTACTACTGTGTCACTGTGTTTTTGAAGATTCAAAATATTCACAGGTCAAGCGAAGCTTGGTGGAGGGAGTGGTGGTACGAAATACTCTTTGTATAATGGAGAGCCGAAAGTCTCTTGCCGGCTGGCCCATTCGAATGGTCTCTTCCTTCTTCATATCATTTGAAGAACCTGACGAGATACGTTGCTTTGGATCCACTTCTTAGGGAGTATAATCCTGCCTCCTCCACCGCTCCACGTGCCAGCCCTCCTCTTCTGTCTTCCTCGCGTGAGAACCGATACCTTAAATCGGCAAATCTCTCTCCCAAGCACAGTCCGTCCAGCTCTGGCATGCACCGCCCCCCCTCCCCACCTCCTCGGCGTGCTCCCAATGCCGGAGTCACCACCAACGTCCCCGACCAAGCCCCCCTCGCCGCCAGGATCGCCGGTCCATGAAGCCACGCCGTCCGCGGCGACGGTGCTGTGCCGAACCGCCGTGCTGTTCGTCGCCTTCCTAGCGGTCCAGCTCGTGCTCTTCAAGAACCTCCTCCGATTCCCGGACACGCGGTTCCTCCAGGCCCCGGGAGGCTTCAACACCTCCTGGCCCAACGGCGAGGTCGAGGCCGGCGCGTGCAAGGCCGGGTTCATGTACGTCTACGACCTTCCGATTGAGTTCAACCACGACCTTGTCACCCACTGCGACCGCCTTTGTCCGTGGTACTCCTTCTGCCCGCATCTCACCAACGGCGGCTTGGGCCGCCCGGCCGCCACGGTGCCGGCCTTCTCCGGCGTCGTTCCCAACTCGTCGCTGCCCAGCTGGTACAACACCGACCAGTTCCCTCTGGAGATCATCATCCACCGCCGCCTCCTCACTCAGCGGTGCCGCACCACCGACCCGTCGCTCGCGGACGCGTTCTACATCCCGTTCTACGCCGGCCTCGACGTGGGCAGCCACCTGTGGGGCCTCAACGCCACCGTCGCCGACCGGGACCGCGCCGGCACGCGGCTCCTCCGGTGGCTCACCAACCAGACGTCCTTCAAGAACTCCGGCGGGGCGGACCACTTCATCACGCTGGGGCGCATCACATGGGACTTCCGCCGGTACTACAACGACGGCTGGGGCACCAACTTCGTGCTCAGGCCGGCGATGGCCAACGTCACCCGCCTCGTCATCGAGGCCGACAGCCTCGACCCCTTGGACGTCGGCGTCCCGTACCCGACCGGCTTCCACCCGGGCGCCGCCGCCGACGTGCGCGCGTGGCAGCGGCACGTGCTGTCCCGCAACCGCAGCAACCTCTTCGGGTTCGCCGGCGCGCAGCGGTCCGGGTTCAAGGACGACTTCAGGGACGTGCTGCTGGAGGAGTGCGAGGACGCCGGGAGAGCGCACTGCCGCTCCGTGGACTGCAGCGGCACCAGGTGCAACGACAACGCGGCGGCGGTGATGGAGCTGTTCCTGGACTCGAGGTTCTGCCTGCAGCCGCGCGGGGACAGCTACACGCGGCGGTCGCTGTTCGACTGCATGGTGGCGGGGGCCGTGCCGGTGCTGTTCTGGCGGAGGACGGCGTACGACCAGTACCGGTGGTTCCTGCCGGCGGGGCAGCGGGGGAAGGAGCGAGAGTGGTCGGTGTTCATGGACCGGCGGGCGCTGCGCGTGGGCAACGTGAGCATTCTGGACGTTCTGCAGGGGTTCAGCGAGCGGCGGGTGCGGCGGATGCAGGAGCGCGTCGTGGAGATGATCCCCAGGCTGGTGTACGGGTCGTCGGCCGACGGGCTCGGCGGCGGCATGGAGGACGCGTTCGACGTGGCGCTGGGCGGCGTGCTCAAGCGGTTCCGCCAGCGCCGGCGGAGCATTCCGCGTGAAGAAGGTGCGTGCCCTTGGTTCTCAAATCTCAGTCTCATCGCCTTCTCTACCTTCTTGTTTTCTTCCATTTTCTCACCTATGACTGAGCCGATCTTGGATCAACGTTACTATCTTCTCAAATTGTTTTCACTAGATTTCCATACTCCGTTCTCAAAACATTGACATTGATCGACTGACAATTAATTACCTTCTGCAAATCTTGTAACAGACGGCCCGCCTGGTCCTCCCGTCGTTCGGAGTGTCAACGGCAGATCGACGGCGCCTCCGGCTTCCAACGGCAACAACAGGCCGGTGATCCGCCGGCGGCGGAGCCGGCGCTTCCCACGGGATAGATCGAGGACAAGGTCTTGGTCACATATAAGAACCGTCATTCCGCCAGCACCGGCATCAGGACGCGAAAGCTTGCAAACATCATGAGCAAGTGGCATACAAATTAAAAATGCTTTGGAGGCATCGCCGAAATTTTCGCTACATCTCGGATCACGGTGCAGCAGTCATGAGGTCAAATCTGCAAGATGTCGATGATCTTGGGAGTGCTGGTTCACGGAGTACATCGGATGTACTGCTATAGCCCATGGTTTAAGGAAGGGTTAGCACCTCGTAGATTTAGTTTACTGTGACGGTGGCACGGTCGATGCGTCGGTGTTAATTGCAGTTGACCAAGGAGGAGAGAAGGATTCGTTGCAGGTTCTAGACGGTGGGGGTCAGGACCTGACTGACACTAGTGTAATTGTATACTTGGCACACATCTTGAGGAATATTATACTCGCTTAATACGTAGTGTTTTCTTTAGGAGTGGTTAATATCTCCAACTCGGCTAGTGCTCTCCGCCGGCCGAAAAAAACATCGCTGGTTGCAAAAAAAAAATCATATTTTTTCATATCCGTATTTATTTTATTTATTTTTAGTACCGTTGCAGTAACAATCGTAATATCATTGTGCATACCATATTTGCAGTCGATCGATGACAGTAAATTTGGAAGTCGGTGTTAGCTTTTTCGCTATCGATTGCAGCAAAATTCGTAGCTTCTTACCATCGGTCATACTTCACCATTTCTTGTTATGCAAAAATCGAGGGCCGTGGTAGCTTTTTCCCTTGCCTGTTGTAGCAAAAAAACGTAGTGCCATCATCATCGGCGACACTCTCTTAAATGAATGTATTTAGCACCAAAATACATCTAGAAATATCCATTTGAGAGACAAGTAATGTGGATGGACATAATAGTATTTTTTGTGTCATGCTTTCAGATGGATGTACTTAGCAGTAAAATACATGTGGAAACATCTGTTTAGCGATGAGTAACTTAGATCCACGTAGAATTTTTGTGTTACAAGGTTACCACTGGTTACAGCAAAATCGGACCGATTGCAACAAAATAGACACGGTGCACGCAAAAATGACGTTTCGATAAGATCGGATCCGACGTGCCGCGCGTAACCGGCCCAAATTCGATTGTTTAGCCGACTAGGAACATTAGCTTTCGAGAAGGGGTGTTGTTGGTTTTGGTGCTTGCCTGTCTAGATCGAAAGGGTCGGTGTCGATCTGGTTGTTCTGCGTCTACGATATAAAAGTGATTGCAGAGGCCTGAGTATTCCTCTTTTTTTAAGATCCAGCAGCGATTGCGCTTCAGACCGATCATGTCGGCCTCTTGTGTTGATGAGCGTGCGTGGAGCCTCCTAACGAGGTGGTAGTCGGTGATAATGTGCTCTATCATCGGGGTTGATTTTTATGGCGTTTTGGGTTGCGGCGGCTGGCTTGCTACAGATTGTGGTGGTCATAGAAAGGTCTTCGTGAAGTTATTTTTTCCAGGTCCATTGGTTGATTTCGGCTAGGAGATGCAAACTATGAACGATGGCTTGACGTAGAGGGATGTTGCGCGTGTGTGTGTGTGTTGATTTTGGTTGTCTGCATCTTGGCTATGTAGAGGCCGGTATGTGCTCTTTGTGTTTGTATCCTCCTAATATTTTTTTGAGTCAATAAATTCACCCTTTATCAAAAAAGCATTTTCAAGATTTTTTTACTTGTATCTCCAAAAGTTGATTATTCAGGCTTCTGGGCATTTTTTGTTCGACTACGCCAGCCACGTTCGTGTGAACGTTTCTCGCTTTCGGTCTTCAAAGGTATGAACCTCGATTTTCTCTATTACTTACATCAGCATAGAATAGGTCCTTGGGCTATTGGTTGTCGTTGCGAGAAAAATCATTGTTTTCTCCACCGTAACCCAACAATTCCATTCATTGCAAAAAATATGTCATGTTCAAAAACGATGGTTCGACTACGGAAATTGCCTTTGGAGCACGAGCTCCAGGGAGGACTTTTTGAAATTTGAACTTTTAGTTGGCGAAAAATTCTGATTTTTTTTGTGAACAAGCATACACACACATAATACATATCTGTACAAATTCCAAATCATTATCTTTTTGCACAGAATGCACACTAAAAAGACAAATCTGATTTTTTAAATGGGCCCCATTTTTAGATTCTTGGGCTAGAATTTTGTATTTTTTGCACAGCCTTCAACTCATAATATTTTCAAAGGAAAATTTACATGCTAATGCGAAACATATATAAGTTTCTATGGATTTTTTTTGGATTTTTTGGAAACGTTTAAAATATGATTTTCGATATTTTTAAGCTAAAGTCCTCCCTGGAGCTCGTGAGCAAGAAGTCTGCACTCGGTTCGACTAGCACTACTATAAAAAAGGCTATACATAGATTCTTTATTAGTGATGCATTTGGTATGTAATGCGTCACTATTTGTAAGGGATGACGAATTGGTTAAAAGTGCGTCACCTATAAGCTCTTATTAGTGGCGCATTTTTTGAAAATGCGCCACCCCTAAGAATGGGCCAGCCTGGATCCTCTTATTAGTGGCGCATTTTGCAAAATGCGACACTATTAATTTTCTTAGGGGTGGCGCATTTTACAAAATGCGCCACTAATAAGAGCTTAGCGTGGGGCATTTTAAAATGTGTCACCCCTAAGTAATTATTAGTGGCACGTTCTGAAATGCGCCACCCCTAAGGACTTATTATTGGCGCATCTTGCATATGCGCCACTACTAACTTAAAAAAATTGTGAGGGACCAAAATTCTCAACAAACAAATACCCCCCTGTGGACCGCCTTTTCAGTTTTAAAAAAGAGAAAAAACAGAAATCTCATAAAAATAAAAGAAAATGAGATTCCCATGTGTTATGTGGTCTAGTTGTTAGAAAATTTTAGAAAGATGAATTTCGATTTTTTTTTGCAAAATCTCTCAAGAATTTGTAAAATGGGCATAACTTTTGCATACGAACTCCGATGAAAAAGTTTTTTATATGAAAATGATCTAATCGAAAAGTTACTTTCGAATTCAACTGGGAAACCCGTTGAAGATTTTCAGAACCCTCAAAAGCGAAACAAATTTTTTTATGATGCTTTTAAGACCTAGAGGCCAATTTTTTTTAAAAAAAAATCAAAGTTAGTAGTGGCGCATTGTGCCTAGGTGCACTACTAAACGTTTGAAAAAAGGTCAAAAAAATTATTCATATCAAAAAGTTATTTTAACAGTGTTCAAAATATGATAGGTGACCGATTGGGAAGTTTTAAAAAATATTGAAAATTATGATGCTTTTAAGATTTGGAGGCCAATTTTTTTGAAAAAAAGTAAAAAAAATGATTCTTTTAAATGTTCAAAATATGATAGGTGATCGACCGGGAAGTTTCAAAAAATGTTGAAAATTCCATCACACCCATGGATATCAACAAGGTTTAATAGGATTGATATGAAACATATATCAACAAGTGTCTGTTAAGCGAGCTAGGGTTGCAGTTGAATGAAACGAGAAGTTAAGTGTGCTAAGGCTAAAGTAATGTTAGGATGGGTGACCGTTCCGGAAGTTTGACCACGGAGGTCAGTTTGACCTGAGATTAAGCATAGTGACCGGGCATTAAGCATACTGACCTGAGATTAAAGAAAAAAATTGAAAATGTAAATGCGCCACTATAAGAATCTCTTAGTGGTGCATTTTGAAAATGCGTCACGAATAAGGGTTTATGGGTGACGCATTTTGAAATGCGCCAATATTAATGCCTTATTAGTGGCTTATCCTTAGTGGCGCATCTATAATGCGCGACTAAAGGCAAAAAAAAACCATTATAAGGTCTTTCAGAAATGCATATGTACATGTATAAGCGGGTACATGTGATATCATGTCCGCACATTGTTAAAAGATTGCTTTGAGATCCGTAAAAACAGTGCTAGGAACATTGCATATTTTATACAAAAATCAATGCAATGTACCTAATCCTTAAGGAAATATCTTCCTTTTTCAGTGAATTGAACCATGCATTTTCAAATCATATAGGAACCAATACGTAATAGCATATTAGTAATATGTTTTTCCTGCTCCTATGTTTTTAGAATACTACAAATAATGAAGTAATTTTAAGTTCCATTTCATATATGTTGGTAAAAAATTATGGTATGTATTCAAATAACTACATTTTATGGAAGCTATAATATATATAAACACATAGTGCAAAAAATATAGAAATTTTTGGCAGAAATCTCAAACAACATCGCACGGATAAAATATCACATGTACCCGCTTACACATGTACAAAATTCACACTCAAGGCCTTTTCTAGTAGTGTAGGTCGAAAAGGCTAGTCTCCAAGAAGTCTTTTCGCATCCATCAAATGAACGCAAATTTTTCACATCCATCAAAGGTGATGCTTTGAGAATGTTTGTAACCATTGCTAAATAGAAAGTGATGTACAACATATACATACGATCATGAATAAATTTTTATATCATATTTTAAAATTTATAAATATTTTATTTTATATAAACATTTTTAAATAATAAATAATTTTTAAAATAAAGCCACCATTTTATTGTTTTCTTAATATAATGTTATTTTGATTAAGAAATGTGGTAATTTATTTTTCTTGAATATCCAATAATATAAATTATTTCAATTGTGTATATAATATTGATGACCTATTCCGCATGTCAGCACAAGTGGTTGAATTTTATATATAAAATAATAAACTATTAATATAGATAAATTATGTACATGTCAGGACGAACATTTTTCATGTCATAAAAGTTGATTATATATTTTTTGCATTTACTAATTTAGTTAGATGGATTTTAAAATTTTATATTTACATGTATATTATTTTTTAAATTATAAATTATATATTTTTATGATTTAAAGAAAAAAATAGCAGTGTAAATGGGCACGTAGCCCATCTAAGTGGAAAACAAAATATAAATCTATTATACTAATTTAACAACAAACAATACATGACTTACTGGTCTGGGTTGTGCGCACCTAGGCGAGAGGTCGCTGATTCGACTTCGGGTGGTCGCATAATTTTCTGTTTTAATGCAATTACGTCAAAACAGTGTTTCGGGGCGAGTGGACGACATCTTTTGAAAGAAACAGTTTTTCGGGGCGAGTGGACGACATCTTTTGAAAGGGTATCGGTTAATCTCAACCCTTCATGTATTTAGGGGATGTACCGAGGAAGAAATGGATAACTAATTACAGTAAGCGACCACATTGTTATATGCACATCATCGTATTATCAAAGTTTTAACTGAAGGAACACCAGAACGTGCGAATAGCTTTGAGATTCGATCTCTTGAAAGCAAGAACGCTATCCCCTTGCTCGCCGGGGCGACGCACGAATGTAGAGTGGGCCATCCATTTTAAGGGTGAGCATCGGGCGGTACCCCATCGTCGACTTGATCTCCCACATCTCAAACCTGAACAAGTAGAGAAGAACAACCGCAAATATCTTCATCTGCCTGTACGCGAACTCCTTTCCCAAGCAGATCCGAGGTCCCGCCTATGTTGAACAAGAGGCCAAACACACATACACTTGACATGAATATGGGCATTCTGGATCAGGTAGAAGTTTAGTCATGTATCTCACCTGGAAAGCCGTGAACTTGTAGGGGCTCTCCGGGACGAACACGCCGTCGTCGTCGAGCCACCTCTCCGGCCTGAACTCCTCAGCGTCGTCGCCCCACAGGAACTTCATCCTGCCCATCGGATACGGCTGGTAGTTCACCCTGTCCCCTTTCTTCACGGCGTGCCCGTCCGGCAAAGTGTCATCCGAGAAGCAGTACTTCACATCCTACAACAAAAACCCTCAGAAAGTGTACTTAATCATTTCCCTGAATCGTGATGTACGGTCCACAGAACACCAAGGGAAATTAAGGTGAACTCACGATGGGCACCGCGGGGTACAGCCGGAGAGTCTCCGTCAGCGCGGCGTGGAGGTATTGCATGTTGTTCATGGCGTCCTCGGTCAGGCACGCCGTGAGCTCCTGGACGCCGACGTCCCAGTCGCCGGTGGTGGCCTGCCGCACCTCCCTCGCGATCTTGTCCTGGATGTGTTGGTTGCTACACAGCAGGTAGAGAAACCACGACAACGTCCCCGCCGTCGTGTCACGGCCGGCAATCACGAAGTTCAGTATGATGTCCCTCAGGTACCTGTTGTCGAAGCAGCCTGGGTCTTTCTCCCTCTCCAGCAGAAATCTCGATAGTATGTCCTCTTTCTTGGCCTGCCAAATCAAGAAATAAGATTTTATATAGAATTCACCTGCCTGCCTGATAACAGAAAGTGTAGGAAAAAATTAAAGTTCGTTGCAGTTTGATTCTAACTACAGAGATGATCTAATATTTATAAAATATTAATCAGGGACTAGTTTATGAAAAATGGTTTGTGCTGAAAAAATAGGACAAATAGGGCAGATCGCTACGATCGTATACCATACGATCTCTACAGTAAGAAGTGTCCTGTCGATATGGCAGAACATGTCGACATGTCGTTGCCTCTTGGCAGAAGCTTTTTCTTGAGCAGCTGCTTTCCTCTCATTCCTCTCAATCTTTGCCTAAAGTGTGCCTAGATAGAGCGCGGACGAGGAGGAGGAGGACCAGTCCATGCATGGTCATGTACTACTAGTTGTAGGCTTCTAGCTCCATCTGGCAGCGACGCTCTACGTTGTTGTAAGAAAGAGGGAGAGAGAGAGAGAAGCTTACGAATTCTTGTTGATCTCCGGCCATCTGCTCAATCTTTTTGTCGATGACGGCGTACACAAAGTCATTGATGGTGCGCACCGACCGCTTCATGGCCGCCTCCGACGAGACGTTGAGGAGTCTCTTGGCCTTCCACAGCAGGTCCAGGAACCGGTACAGCGCGTGCTCGCTGGCGTCGTCGAACGCCCTGGCGAACGCCGCGCTCTCCTGGTTGGACCCGGACAGCGCGCCGAGCTTGACCCCGAACCCAACCGTGAAAATGGAGTCCAGCGTCGACCTCATGAACAGGTTCTCCATGTCCAGCCTCTCCCCGGCGGCGGCGGCGGCGGCCACGATGGCCGCGAGCTCCTTGGCCGTGTCCCGGAAGACGCCGCTGCTGTAGTCGCGCAGCACCCGGGTGGAGAACTCGAAGCTGGCGACCTTGCGCTGGTGCCGCCACTTGGCGCCGTCGACGTTGAAGATCCCGTCGCCGAGGAGCTCCTCCAGCGTGTGGTGGAACTCCGGGCCCTTGCCGTAGTTTGCGAAGTTGGTGCGGAGGATGTACTCGACGTTGGCCGGGTCGACGGTGTAGACGTAGTTGCAGGTCGGGGTGAGCATGCGGAAGGTGCGGTGCCGGCGGGAGAGCTCCGTCTGGTACTCCAGCAGGCGGCCATAGTTGAGCAGCAGGTGAAGAATGGTGCCGGCCACTGGTGGGTAGTTCCGTCGTCTCTTGCCGAGCAGGGCGCGGCGCGCTAGGTACAGGGCCAGGATGAGAAGCAACAGCACGAGCAGCAGCATGGGTTGTCTCAGCGGTGAATCCATGGCGGCGCGTCCTGGTGTGTGTGGCGTGGATTGAGGATGAGAATGTGGTGCGAAGAATGATTTGAGGAGATCATCTTGGTCTCGTTTTCTTGTCTCTGATTTCTCGTTTTCAACAGCATCCGTGGAGAAGACGATTACTACCAGTTACCAGATCGGTGAGAGGAATTTGCTTGGCGTGCTGTTTGAGTGGACTACAACGACGACGACGAATGAAGATTAAAAGTTTGAAACGAAATGAACGACAACAGAAAACTCTGTAAAAATCCAAGATGTCACTGTTTGCGAATTGTGACCTCACATCAGCACACCAGCTGCTTGCCACAGAAATGAGTATCAGCACCAGCCAGCTGATGTAAAAAAAGAGACCCAAAAGATAGGGAGTGAATGTCAGAAATCGATCATTCTAGCATGAAGTGACTTCTCGTCGTTGCCTTGCCTGCACGGATCTTCGCGCCGATTTAAATTTGGCACGTCAGTTACAAATAGTATCGTTCGTGCTAGAGTACAAGCCGCACGAACAATATACTAGCTGAACACATATGCTCATTGCAATGGCTAAGGCGTCATGCCTAAATCTGAAAGACTTGAGTAAAAATCTCACTTCTCTCTTTTTTTGTAGGGATGATAAAAAATATGAAAATAAATAAATATAGGTAGCATGGCAAAATATGCAGGTTTTTATGCATCATTCCAAAATCGCCATGTGTCTATCGTGAACGTTTTTTTACACATCATATGAACTTTTATCAATTCAATAAAGGCATTTTAATAATTGCGAATCAACCTGTGGTTGAGTTGGTTAGAGGGGCTGGGAATTTATTCCAGACCTTGGTGACTTCGTTAATTTCAAGATGATATGTTGGCTTACTATTTCGAACGTGCTCATAGGGATAGGGTATGCATGTGTGTGTTTATAGTGGTGTGTGCATGCTCGTGTATGTGAGCATCTACGTTGTATTGTGATCTAAAAAAAGCACTTTAATAATTACAACATTATAATTCTATTGTAGATACTATGGTAATTTTGATGTTTAGACCATGGTGATTTATTTTTGTAGATGATAAAAAAAATACAGATTGTATATTTTTTCTATATACTTTTTAAATACATGATATATTTTTTTCATATATGGTTTAAAAAATTATTAGCGCAAGATTAGAAATTTGAAATACATTATGAAAAAAATCCATATACAATTAAATTTTTTAAATACAGGATCAACATTTTTTCAAAAATATTTGCATATATTTTTTAATTTTGGCGTATATACGATAAACAAATTTCATACACGTTTAATATTTTTCAAATGCCTGATTAACATTGATTAAATAAAATAATGAGTTGTTTCATACATAATGTAATTTTTATATACATATATTTTTTAATATAATTATTTTCAAGTACAAACATAAAAAGGAAAATAAGTAAATAACGTAAACTATACAAAAAACGTGGATGTGGCCTCCGGCATACTTGGGCCGGCCCATCACACGCCTAAACAATGGGGCGAATGATAGTTTTTCAGACTGCTTATCGGGCTGCTTTTTTTCTGTGCGACAAACAAACAAAAAACTGGACAGACAAGTAATTAAAATTTGTTTTGTTGGGATAATTTGTGATAAAACCATACTACATGTGACATAACTACGTCACATGTACATGTGTCTTAGACAGACCCTTATTTGTTCTTCTAGAGAAAGATAAAAAATCTCAAGCTAGTTACAGTAGTCACCGTCAATTCCTCGAGCTTTCTTTATTCTTTGTGTGTGTGTGTGAGAGAGAGAGAGAGAAGGAAGCATGGTGTTCACTTCCCTCATCCTCACTATCCCCCGTCGGTCGAAGGTGGAGGATCCAACCACGCCTCCTTTCGTTAGAGTCGAAGCTGGACAACTCTGGCGATGGTACTCTTCGGTTCTCAAGGCGCGGCTACAAGCATGAGGGCGACGAGGGGAAATGGAAGAAGTCGTCGACGAGTGGGCAAGTGGATGCGAAAATAGCGTGGCGATGGAGGAGCTTCCCTCCCTAGTTCTATCCCAGTGTTGGTGCGCTGGTAGTCAGGATGGGAATGGGTCGGGGCCGCCCGCTGGGTCACTGACCCGGCCCAAAAATTCGAGGCCAATGGTCCAGCGGGTCGGCCTCAAAACAATATACGGGGCCAGTGGAGTCGGCACCGTGCGACCCGTTAGATCAACGGGGTCGACCCAGCAGCCAGATGAGGTGTACGTCGCAGGTCTCTCGCTCTCCGCCGCCGCCCCCGACGAGGCGTCGAACTCTGCCGCCGACCCCGACGAGGCGACCATCTCTTCCGCTGCTTGCCGCCCCGGTCATTTCTGCCTCCGCTAGATCGTCGTGGTCGCTGTCAAGGTCATCGTCGAGCTTGCCGTCTCGGTCTCCTTTAAGTGGTCGTCCTGGTCTTCGTCCAGTCGTCGTGCCGGTCGCCGTCCAGTCTTCGTCCCAGCCGCCGTCGAGTGCCACTTCTGTCTCTGTCCCGCTACAAGGTGCTAGCAAGAACAGGTAGCTTCAGCCGTGCAGCGGCAGCGGCAAGCAATTTCTTGATTAGTATTGTATGCATCCCCTGAATATGCTTCTCACAGGTTTTGTATCATAGTATCTAGACTGTATCATGAATAATCTAGTATTTTAGTCAAATAATCTTGTGGTTTTGTGATTCTGTATGCATAAACCGAGAGCACAGAACTTTGTGAGCAGGGGCATACAGTCATGTGATTCTTATGCTTTGATCAATGCTTTTGTTAATAATAGTAATACACTTCTTCATACATATCATAAATTTTATGTTTCCTAAAATGACTCTAATAATCCTAAAAAAAAATGAAATTATAGCTAAATTTTGGGTTGGCCCTAGGTACCCAATGGGCCAGCGAGGCCACCTAATTCTGCCAGAATGGGTCGTCCCATGGCCCCTGAAATTTTCCTTGAGACCATGGGGCCAGGTCCAAGGCCATGTCCGGGCCGGCCCATTCCCATCCTGAGCTGGTAGTGGTCACCCCTCGCCGCCGCTCCTCCAATTCGAGGAGTTGGATCTCCCGCAGGAGATGGGTTCCCCAACACCTACTCCGACGGTGGGTGATGCCCATGACGCTGAGGAACCAACGTGAAAATCACATTGCTCCACCGCCAACTTTTTCCATTCCCATGCCAAGATCAAGGATGGAAGCAGGCGTGCCACCAACACGCCTTGCCTTCACCTAAATCCCAAAGTCATGTGTATTGCCATGAAATCCCCATGACACAAAGGGTTTAGTTTAGATGGCTCTTATTCACTCTCTAACCTTATCTCTTATAGACCCAAGTTGTAGCTTGTCTTTGAATGCTATCTCTTGTTGCTCAAACCACATAGATCCCTTTTGTTGTGAATATTACATACTTAGTATAGATATGATGCGAGTCCTGCGAGTACCTACAACGTTATAGTTGGTTATCCCGCAAACATTGGTTTGGGCAAGGATATGAACACTATTTTTTTTCTTGGCCTTCTTAACACATGTATATACTTTACGTGTCTAATGTATTTTCTTTCGTTATGAGTTGTAATTTGGTCGAAATACCCTGTATCCATTTGTTAAATTTCACTCTTTGGAGTTGTTCTATATATGTTGTCTTTGTTGCATATTTCTCATGAATTTTGTTTTGATACTTATCATTTTTTCTGCATAGTGTATATGTTGCAACGTATATGTTGAGTTTATATTGGACGTCCTAGGATCAATATTATGCAAATGCTAGGGGAGGTGTCATATCTGTATAGTGTCGGTCTTGGGGTGTTACAAAAATCAAAGCTCGTAGTGCGCCATGTGTGCGTGTGCGAATGAGATTGGTTTACAATCGAGGCTCATTTTTATTAATAAAGATAAATTGTGTTTCAAGACCTGTTAAATGATATCGAGCGGACGAGAATATTTTAAATGAGACAATTCATGTAAAAATATTAAAAGAAATGGTAATAATAGGAATTTACTCTTTTAGAAAACCTAGTTGCTACTGTTCTACCACTCTCCTATAGTGTGACATGGGTCCCCTCATCCAATGCATGTTGCTTCAACATCGGGAGGGGACGAGGACCCAAATTTGCGTTACATCATTGTATTTAGATCCATCAGAATGTTTATTCTTCCATAGTGGCGGTATGGTGGCAATGATGACGCCATATGGATAAAGTTTTCCCTTACTCCTGGTCCATCTCATCAGTGAGAGTCTTAATGGCATCGCTGAGGAGGGCAGCGACTGTTTGTCCTCTTCTTTGCTGGAGTGATGGATATGGTTGTATCATCGTGTTATGCAGGTGATCTTTGGAAGGTGTCTTCTGACGGAGTGAACAATGTCACTTCATGTCTTGGTCCTCCGAGTTCTTCTCCAATAGTTGAAGTTCGACCATCTTTCGTGTCATCGAGGAACTGTGGTGTTAGTCTTGTAGAATCCTCTAACCTGATATGGGTTGGTAGTCTCGCCCTCTTCAACGTTTTCTCTCTCTTTAGGAAAAGGATATGTTTCTCGGATCATTGTTGTTGTCATCTATGGGCTCCTATTAACTACTTCCCAGTCGTAACATCGACAAAGTTGACCTAGCATTGATGGTGTTTCAAAGGTCCTGCGGCGGCATCAACCTTCGCTCATGATGCGCCAACGACAAGTGCAAGAAGAAGATGTCGCCAATTTTCAAGGATCGGTGTGTAAATATTAAATTTGATAAGGTCCTATTAAGGTTTGATGGACTTTAATTATAGGTCTTTTGTGGAAAAAATATGGATCATATATTATCAAAGGCGGGGATCAATTGAATAGAACAACGAAACATACACACACACAATTTTGAGACCATTTGATTTCTTAATCGCTACCAGCTTGATCGTCGAAGCGACGCACGAACATGAAGCGGACCATCCATTTTGAGTGTGAGCATCGGGCGGTATCCCACCGTTGAGTTGCACTCCCACATCTCAAACCTGAACATGTAAAGAAGAACAGCCGCAACTATCTTCATTTGCCTGTATGCGAACTCCTTTCCCAAGCAGATTCGAGGCCCCGCCTATGTTGAACAAGAGAACAAACATACAAGTGATATGAATATATATGAAGATTTAAATCGTAGTTTTATTCATGTGATAATTTGGTCATAATTTCTATATGTCACTTTTTTTAAAATTAGTTCTATATGACAAGTTATACCATTAGAAAGTGTCATATCAAAAGTCTATATTTGTATGAAATATAAAAAGTATTATATCGATCAAATTTGTTGATTTAAAGATACACTTGCTTGTGATGAATTATGCTACTCCAGGTCCATTAGTGTTGAAGCAAAGCTATGCATTGCTAATCAGAAGTTCAAAACAAATACAGTAGTTGTGTATCTCACCTGAAAAGCCGTGAACTTGTAGGGGCTCTCGGGAACGAACATGCCGTCGTCGTCGAGCCACCTCTCCGGCCTGAACTCCTCGGCGTCGTCGCCCCACAGGAACTTCATCCTGCCCATCGGGTACGGTTGGTAGTTCACCATATCCCCTTTCCTCACGGCGTATCCATCTGGCAACGTGTCATCCGAGAAGCAGTACTTAACATCCTAAGAAAAAGACATTATACAGTACTTACTCCCTCCGTTCCGGTGTATAGGGCTCTTAGTGAAAATCTATTTGTTCCAAAACTACCAAGGAACAAGGATCG
This sequence comes from Bromus sterilis, assembly GCA_950022295.1. Lineage (NCBI taxonomy): Eukaryota > Viridiplantae > Streptophyta > Magnoliopsida > Poales > Poaceae > Bromus > Bromus sterilis. The sequence goes on from OX465596.1 coordinate 18,974,446, forward strand.
TAATCATTAATTAGCCTAATTAATAGGCTCGTAATAACTCCTAACCATTCTCCATTCCTATTTTCTAGATGGTGTAAAAGGGAAAAGCTTTTCTTCAATCGACTGATCTTACGTAATTGTAAGCCCCGTCGAGCGAACGACACGCGTCTCATGCTGGGTCCCACGCACCGCTTATCTTTCCCCTTATCCTTCCATCCCGTAACGCACGACCACACAGTTTTTCTAATCTCTTGTCTTCCTCACCTCACTATTTCCCCTTCCTACAGACCTCTCTCTCCATTTCTACAACAGACGAACACCACTGATGCTAGCTTCTCAGATCCCGTTTCCGCCCACTGCTGCAAAGGAAAACGATGGCCACCGCTTGCTGCACGCGGGGAACGGCGTTCGCTGAAGGTGCTGCAACTGGATGTCGTGCACCATTGCCGGTGAAGCTAGCAGCGGTCGGCGGCGAATCTCGAAGCTGCATTGCAGCGCTCACCGGAGGTTCCCGGTACTGTTATGCAGAGCCCCGTGTTGCAATGGAGCGTTTTCTGCCGGCTGCCGGTGCTGCAATGAGCTATGGTGTCCGCCGGTGGCTTCCTGGCGCTGCAATGGAGCGTACGGCGGCGGATTTTCCAGTGCTATAATGGAGCACCAGCTAGTGGCTTGCTGGCGCTGCAATGGAACGTACGGCGGCGGATTTCCGGTGCTGTAATGGAACACACGCCATTGGGTTTTTGGTGCTGCGATGGAACGTCCGGTAGCGGCCTCCCGATATGCTGCAATGGAGCCCTCGTCGGAAGCTTTCTGGTGAGCGCCCGATGTCTGCTCCCCGATGCTGCAATGAACTGGCGACTCAGCGACTGTGCTTTTCAGCTGCGTTGCGTAGGTTGGTGAGATGCGAAGGAGCGGATGATGCGGATCGAATGGCTGCCGACCCGACTGATTTCTGTAGATAAATCAGCCGGTTGACGCCTAGCAACGCCCGGAGTAAAAACATATTGACCATGATTGGTTAGCATGCATGTATTTAATACAATAATTAATCAAAAGGTCACTCGAAGCATACGGAATGCCGTGACTGATCCTAGCCAATAAAAATTCGCCTTGGTCGCGATGCAATTTCTAATAAGCCCTAGGAGGGGATGCGAATTGGTGTAGCTCGAGCTACTTGTAGCTCTTTATTTTGAAAAAATCGAAAAAAATATTTAAAAGTTTCAAACAAAATCAATTTTTTTTCTGTGGAAACTTATGTGTACTCTGCTCAAACGTGTAAAATTTCATTTCAAAATATTGTAATATGCAGTCTGCCTAAAAATAACAAAATTTCGGCCCAAGAACAAGAAAAAAAAGCCCATTTAAAATCAGGTATTTGTCTTTTTTATTCCCGTGGCGCATTAAGGCATAATGGTATGAAAATTGGTACAAATCTCCTATACATATGTATGTATATTCATAAAAAAATTAAATTTATTTTGAACTATTTTACTATTTTTTATGATTTTTCTAAAAAAACGAGCTACAAGTATCTCGAGCTACATTGGCATTTTTCGCTAGGAGGGAGTACTAATTATTTCTCCAATCGTGACGTGCGGTCCACACAAAGCACCAAAGGAAATTAATGCGATATGGTTTGGGTCAACTCACGATGGGCACCGCCGGGTACAGCCGGAGGGTCTCCGTCAGGGCAGCGTGGAGGTACTGCATGTTGCTAATGGCGTCCTCGGTCAGGTACCCCGTGAGCTCTTCGACGCCGACGTCCCGGTCGCCGGTGGTGGCCTCCCGCACCTCTCTCGCGATCTTGTCCTGGATGTGCTGGTTGCCGCACAGCACGTAGAGAAACCACGACAGCGTCCCGGCCGACGTGTCGCGGCCGGCGATGACGAAGTTCAGGATGATGTCTCGCAGGTACTTGTTGTCGAAGCATCTCGGGTCCTTCTCCCTCTCCAGCAGGAACCTCGACAGTATGTCCTCTTTCTTGGCCTGCCAAAATCAGGAATTTTTCTGAAATTTATGTTGATACATAAGGCGAGGATGTAATGTTGCAAGAGGACGAAAACTTACGAATTCGTGCTGATCTGTGGCCATCTGCTCGATTTTCTTGTCGATAACGGCGTACACGAAGTCGTTGATGGTGCGCACGGAGCGCTTCATGGCGGCCTCCGACGAGACGCCGAGCAGCCTCTTGGCCTTCCAGAGCGGGTCGAAGAAGCGGTAGAGCACCTGCTCGTTGGCGTCGTCGAACGCCCTGGCGAACGCCGCGCTCTCCTTGCTGGACCCGGACAGCGCGCCGAGGTTGACCCCGAACCCGACCTTGAAAATGGAGTCGAGCGTCGACCTCATGAACAGGTTCTCCATGTCCAGCCTCTCCCCGCCGGCTGCGGCGGCGGCGACGATGGCCGCGAGCTGGGCGGCCGTGTCCCGGAAGACGCCGCTGCTGTACTCGCGGAGGACCCGGGTGGAGAACTCGAAGCTGGCGACCTTGCGCTGGTGGCGCCACTTGGCGCCGTCGACGTTGAAGATGCCGTCGCCGAGGAGGTCCTCGAGGACGTCGTGGGTCATGGTGCCCTTGCCGTAGTTGGCGAAGTTGGTGCGGAGGATGTACTCGACGTTGGCCGGTTCGACGGTGTAGACGTAGTTGCAGGTCGGGGTGAGCATGCGGAAGGTGCGGTACCTGCGGGAGAGCTCCGTCTGGTACTCTGCCAGGCGGCCGAAGTTGAGCAGCTGGTGGAGCATGGTGCCGGCCACCGGCGGGTAGTTCCGCCTCTTGCCGAGCAGGGCGCGGCGCGCCAGGTACAGGGCTAGGAGGAGCAGCGACAGCGCCAGCAGGGTGAGTTGCTGGCTCGGCGGTGAATCCATGGCCATGAAACGGCGCTGGACCACGGTGCGAGGAGGCCCGGCCAGCGCGTCGCCGGGAGTACTGGCGTGTGCCGTGTGTGGATAGAGGAGAGTGGAGGCTCGGATGTGAGTGCTGTGCACATGATTTCAGGAAGGTGTCTTGTTCTCATTCTTTAACGTGCACTTGCTCTGCGTATTGTGTCCGTTTTCTCGTTCTCAGCCTATTTTGAGAGGGCTAGTTGGCGTGCCGTTTGAGTTACCTAATGACGACAACTAATAATAGAGATAAAAACGAAACGGAACAGCAAAAACCTTCGAAAAATCCAAAAGATAGTGTTGTGAACTGTAAACTTCACATCAGTATTCAGGACCAGCCAATTTGATGTTTAAAATGGCATGCATCGAATCGCATCAGCGGAGGGAACAGAGGAGTCCGCCAATCAATAAGGTCATGTACAATAACAATATTTTAGCTGTGTCACATAGGATCTGTGTTGATATGAAGAATAGATAAATTAAAGAAAATAAAGGCTTTGCCTTTTGCCTTATTTTATTTAGAATGAAAGCTCACGAAGAGCCCGACTTTGAATTAATGAAGCCAATACCCGGTCAAAGATTACAACCCAACTTACAGCGACTTAAACTGATACAACGGGAACGCAACGGGAAGCAAATCCACACATCCTCGACTACAAGCTGCTAAGGCATAGAAAGAGGGAAATTACAACTTGCTGGAGTCGAAGAACTCCACACTTGGGAATAACAAAACAAGGCTAGCAGAGATTGGCTGACAACGCCGATTGTGAAGGAAGGCCATTGCTCGAGCAGCGCCTAGGAACGGAGGAAAGCCAAACATCTTCTACATCTGTCACCGAAGAGGGACCCACCCTCTCGCCCAGGCTCGTGGCGTCGTACCGTGGGGAATCAGAGAAGCTCACCCGAGAGCTGGAAGGATGTTGCCCTCATGTCGCTAGGTGGTAGTCGGGCGACCACCTCAAATTGGACAATGGATGCCAATTGCACCGCCATGGTTAACGCCGAGCTAGGTGGAGAGGATTCTTTCAAGTAGTTGGCCGCCGAAGAGGACGCTGCCAACCCCAAACCCACACTTTCTCCCAGCCGAATACCTAGACCCCTAACGACGCCTTCAGGAAGGTCACGGCGCGCCGGGCGCCGTCGCCGCCACCTCCGAAGCTTAGGTTTTCACCCGGGTCTGGGCCGAAGTAGAGAGAAAGGGACCTGAACAGTGCCCCCAAGGAGGAGAGCGGCGCCAAAAGGCGTCGCCACTGGCGTGCCAGCCCAGCTGGCCAGGGTTTCCCCCGGCCCCGATCTGATCCACCAGCCACACAAACGAGTCAGAACCGCTGAGGACCACGGTCACGACAGGAACTGAGGAGGGTAGTAGGGAGGGGAGGAAACCTCCAGATCTGACGCGGGGAAGGAGCCGTGTCGCGCCCCACCCATCGCTTGTGCCTCGCCGCCCACATGGCCGAGCACGCCGGTCCGCCTGCGTGCGCTGTCGGTCGCGCGACGCCGCCGCCTCGCCCGCAGGGGCCGCCGCCCTGGATCTAGCCGCCTCCGCGGAAACGAAGCGCGAGCGTCCCCGCCGCCAGCTTCCCCATCGTCCGCATAGGCTTCCCGGCGACCGTCTCCGGTGGCGGCGGGGGGTGGCGAGATTTGGTCGCCCTCGAGGCGACGGGAGGGTCAGGGGGGCGATCTGATCTACTCGATATCTATGTGTCTACGATCCTTCTTTTATTTAAGAGATGATCTCTTAGCAATATTTCTCTCACCACGCATATAGCTAAGCTAAGATATAACTCACTGTATATCATTTTTTTGACATATCTAAATTACGTGTCGTAGGTAAGATAAAACAGTCTTATCAATCATTGTACATGCCCTAAAGTCAAAATATATTGACGAAGCTTGGAACCATTAGGGCATGTACAATGGTGATATCTTAGTTGTGCTACATATGATACATGTTGATGTGAAGGAGAAAGAAATTGTAAAAAGGGATTTGCCTTTTCTTATTTAAGAGATGATCTCTTAGCAATAATTCTTTTACCATAAATTTAGGAATCTCTAGTTTTTATAGCTAAGCTGAAATATAATCCATTGTATATCACTTTTATTTATCATATCTAAATTACGTGATGGAGCTAAGGTGAAACCGTCTTATCAACCATTGTACATATCCTTATGGATTTTACGGGCATTTTTAATACTAACTTGTAAAATAGGTACCGGGTATGTCTATGGTTTTGGGACTAATCTACGGATAGTGATACGAAAACTGATCATACATATGCTTACTTATATATTAGTTTTGTCTCTTTCTAGACAAATTTGATCACAAAAATATATAAAATAATAATGTCATTGGCTCAGTTATATTCTTAAACTTTCTATACATATGCTTACTTAATCATACACTAGTAACCATTATTATGATATTTATTGGATCGTACTCTTTAAAGATCTTTATGATAATAGTATAAATTATATATTATAGAAAAATAGTTCTAGCTCAAAATTTTGTTAGAAAATACATTTTACTGTCTTTCTATGATATTTTGTAAAAACACAAAACTTATCAACTAATATTTTTTAATATTACCATATGGTTAAATTTTTCAACAAAAAAAGTATGTTTGTAAAATTATAACATCCTAAAAACAAGATCTAAAAAAATATAAAAATTTAGTAAAAATGTATTTATTCTCGTTCGCTTTGTGCCCAAAAGTTCATTGTACCGGCCCTGAATTCAACGAGACTTCCCTTGCCCTCATATAGACAAGCAAGATTCATTATCTACAAACTTGGCAATCATAATCAATTTCTGAACCGTATTTAATGCAATATAAAATAAAACTGAATACTCGTAACTATCTTAAAATATGTTGGTTAACATGCTCTCCTCCGCAATTACTCTTCACAATTTGGTCACACTTTCCACTCCTCTCTATCAATGAGATCCTCTTGAATACTTATAACATTAATGTGCAAATTTTAACAAGGAGCCTTAATTACACCACAAACGAAAACATTCGAATACAAATGGCTTCGATTTCATAGTGCAATTTAACTGTGGCATGGCTATTTCTTGCTTATTGCAAGAAACCCTTTGATCTCTCCTCTCACCCTCCACTAAACAGGTCGGCCCATCAAAGTTGATCATGTAGTGATTTTTATTAGGAAGGTTCTACGGACAAATTCATACTGATTTTAGAACCTTTCGTGTATTATTTTTCTTATTTCATTTCTATGTGTTTTTTTTATCAATTTTCATCATTTTTGGTTTTTTCTTATGAGTTTTTTTTTCTGTATTTCAATACTTGTCTACTATTTCAACATATGTTGTATACTTTTCGCAAAAATCTGAAACATTTTTTATATGCATTAAGCATTTTCTAAATACATGATTAATATTTTTGTAAAAAAATATCCTTAGAATTATTTGAATACATGTTAAACACTTTTAATGTCACAAATATATTTTTAGGACACATAAGTATTTTTAAAATGTAACGTACATTTTTGCGAATATTAAAAAATAGTCTTGAACAAATTTTTTTCTAAATTATATATAAAAATAGTAATATTTCACGTACTTTTTATAATTATGTGAAAACATGTGATGAATCATTTTTTATGCTATGAACTTTTTCTTAAACCATAAACCATTTTTGTACACTGGTTTTACATTTTTCAAATTTACATATTTTAAATTTTAAGTATATTTCAAATTTTTATATGTCTTAGGAAACTTTCACCTATATAAACAAACTTTGGTCAATTCAACAGTAGGGACGAGAAGGGCACCGGCGAGACCTCCTTCGGTCAGGACATGTGTGTGTGTGTCAAGAAGCTTCGGCTTCGCATACAGGGGCCATCCAACTAGCCCCGCCCATTTTCAATTCTTGTAAAAAAATCGTAATGTAGAGACACTGCTGCCCAACACTGTAGCAAAATACTAGTACTGTTGCTAAAAAAACAAAATAAAGCTCCCTCTGTTCTAAATTAGGTGTCGCAGTGGAAGAAAATTTTGTGCTACCTGGTGTTCAATGCAGTGTCCAAATTACGACACTTAAATTGAAACAGAGGGAGTAGTACTGTAGTATACAGTTCCCTGTTGCATCTTGTTTTTTTGCTCCGGTTTTATTTCGAACATTTTATGAAAGATGAATATATATGTTGAACAATTTTTGAATACACATTGAATATTTTTCAAATATATACGCTGAAATTTTCTAAAATTATATTTATTTATTTTGTAGAAAAAACACAGAAAATTTATAAATACAATGAATATTTTGTGGTATATGTTTGAAAATTATGGTATTTTTTTTAATATAAGATGAATATTTTCTTAATTTATGATGAACATTTTTGTAATACACGATGAATTTTTTCTATAATACGCGCGAAAAGACAAGAAAACTAAAACAATATGAATATATACGCCGAACAATTTTTTAACACACATTCTACATTTTTTTAATATATACATTGAGCAATTTTTAATATACGATGAAATTTGTTTTGTAGAAATAACGCAAAACAAATTTAAAATAAAATGAATTTTTTTAGTATACATTGAACACTTTCTTAATATACGATGAACACTTTTATAATACACAATACACTTTTTTCAATACACAATGAACCCTATAGGATGAATATTTTTCTAATGTATGATGAACTATTTGTATAGGACAGGGATCCAGTGACTTGTTGTGGGCAAGTCACCAGTGAACAGTACGGTGACATTCTCTCTCTCCACACTATTCGATCGAGAATCAATGGATAGATCTTATAAACAGTGCGCAACTACAGTACATGTCTACAGTACGTTCACTACAGGATCTGACCTCATACAAAACGGAGGCACGACTACATCAAAACGGAGGCACGTCCTCATACAAAACGTAGGCATGACCTCATATAAAACGGAGGCACGACCTCATACAAGGTCGTATCTCCGTTTTGTATAAGGTCGTGCATCCGTTTTATAAGAAGTCGTGCCTCAGTTTTGTATGAGGACGTGCCTCCGTTTTATATGAGGTCGTGCCTCCGTTTTATATGAAGTCGGTGCCTCCGCAAGAGGCACTATAGTACTGCACACAGATCCTGTAGTGACTGTACTGCTGTTTATGATATCAATCCGTTGATTCTCGATCGAATGGTATGGAAAAAGAGAATGCCACCGTACTGTTCACTAGTAACTTGCCCACAGCAAGTCACTGAATCTCTGTCCATTTGTATGATACACAAAAAAGGAAACAGCAGGCAATAATGGGTCAGCCTAACTGCTACGTCAAGAAGGTCGATATAGGGTTTAACATCTTGCTAGAAGCGAGACATCGCCTCCCATTTAACTGGACCACTCCGTTGCAAAGTTGTACTAGGCCTCAAATAAGTGATGGATGGATCACACTATGCTTGGAACTTAGAACGAGCATTTGGATGTTCAGGCTTCGATTGGGCGGGCACATATTGCGTTGAATTGCAATGTGACACTAGAAGAAATTCCGAAGAAAACTCTCACAAGTTATCGTGCTATCATCAAGAAAATAGTACTCCCTCCGATCCATATTAATTGACGTACACTTAGTATAACTATAGTAGAAAGTTATATTAAGCATGCGTCAATTAATTTGGATTGAAGGGAGTAGATAGATTTTGTTTTGTTTTTTTAATAGTTGCAGTACAGTTAATGAGTTTGGGAATTTTAACATGAAAGTCCACAATCTTATAAAGCACGCTTTATCTCTGGGGGCTATCGCCATACTTGGTTAGCTGAGTTCGATGATCCATTATTCATTTATATGAACATTATGATGTTTTAACAAAACATTAAAGGAACTATAGCAGATATGTTAAACTTAGATACGTTGTATTTGACTTACGGGTCACCGCAAATCGGATACTGCATATACATTGTACATTTTAGTAATATATACAATACGAAAATCGCTGCCGCATAATGATACTGCATCCTCGAACGACATATTACATATTTAAAAGAAAAATTCTTCGTGGTACACATACACATAATAGCCGGAGTATCGTCGGAGCACACAAACACACAAAAAACCCGTAATATTTGGTCACCGGAGGTCGTCGGGGTAGTAGATAGACCATCGAGGAGGAGGCGGAGCTCATGGCTTGGGAACGAAGCCGACGCACGCTAACAAGTATTCATCATAGACGAGGTTGTAATGAGCCCTAACGGCGGCACAACGTTCGTTGGGTCCATCATGGTGAACCATTACTGCAAAGTTGGTGGCATGGAGAGACACCTCGACACGGCACAGCTTTGCGGTAACTGCCGCAAGCTATTGCCCTAGCTCGACGAGTCGCATCCACTCGCGGTTGACGTCTTGATCGCCGCCGCAACAGAGGAAGAAGTCGTGCTCCCTAGAGCAACCAGCCCCGCCGTCGGCACTGCCTCCACTCGAGCCGCCATTTGCACCACGATCGAGATCGCCACTCGAACCAAGTGCCACGCCATCTAGTTGTTCGTCGAAGTTGGCTAATCTACACGGTGGAGAGAAGAACTTGCGATGAAGGCGGGGGAAAAGGATGAGGAACGGGAACCCTGAATCGGCCCCCGCGCCGTAGATATAGCGCCCATAGAGCTCGTTTGCGGGCCCGACAAATTATGACGGTTCCGCTCTAATCCGAAACTTCGTTCCTTCACAAAAAAAACTCGCATATATACGGATTAACGGCGAGATGACGCTTGCTCTTATGAGATTTGCGTAAATAGAAAGTTGTGCGTTCATAGATTTATTTTTTTATTTCTCTTACAAATGATATAATTTTCTCTCTTGTTTTACAGCCGTTGTTACGCTGCGCGTGCATGCACTCTCAGCCGTGGTCTAGCCGAGCGAGCGCATTCAAGGCCGGGGGCTGCAAGGATGGATGTGCCGTTGCAGCAGCAACCAACCGTGGCAGAGGCGCAGTCGGGCGGAGGAGACAATGCTGCGCGGTGGTCAATGTACAGATCCGCCACCGCCGCTGGTGAGGACGCGCCGCCCATGCATGATGCCCCCGGCCGCTCTACAGTCACTGCCAATCTACCATTGTTCCGAGGCAGGCAAGGCAAGGAGCAATTTATGCAGCGACGCCATGCCATCTCGCGCCTTTCCGTTGATTTACGGCATGGCATGACCGCATGGGTTTATATGCCATCAAATGGCTTAAACGGTGCAACAAGATAGCATGGCTTGAGCTCTGGAACCTGCGTCTACCCTTGAGCTAGGACGGCTTAATCTAAGCTTCGTGCACGTAACTTGGTGCACCGAGTTAACCTTCCATTTGTTCTTCGGATGACCGGTGAACTGTGTAGTACGGAGAGCCATGCTGATCTACTTACTACTGTAAAAATAGTTAGAAAGCTATAGAGGCCTCTGCAGGAACCTAACGGTCACTGGGCAACGACAGTAAAGCCAGTAAACTCCTGTTGTCACTCATCAGCAGTCTCCATCTACTGCTGCCCCCCGTCAAGTCCAAGTCGGCCTGGACAATTCCCTCCCACAGAATAACGAAGACAGGAACTCATATCATCCGAAAGGGATGCGTACTGTGCAGAGACCCATAGGCCCTCGCGTCGATCTGGATACCATTTTGGCGTTTCTCTCTCATTTTCGTAGTACAACGGACCACGCGGCAGTGCAAAGAATGCAGAGCATGACGCCGGCGCCGGAGAAGAGCCTGCCTGCTCCACAACCACGAGCGCGCAGCAGAGGAGCGAACGCTGCCACGCCCACGCTTGAAACGACGTAGTAGTAGTACATCAATTAGCATGGCCCCGAACCGGGCGGGACATTGCCAGGATTCATGAGCTCCGCCCGCGCGAGACCACCTTCAAAACACCAAGAAGAGAAGAGCAGCAGAGCGCGGGTCCCAAGACACCACGATGGCTGTCTGGGCGCGGCCGTTCCGTTGCCAGCGGCGTACGGGCACGCGCCGATGACAATGGTGTCGCATCCTACGCGCCCGAGTGAGGCTCGAGTGTCTGCATCGGATGCTCTTCGGGCTTCTTATCCAGTGGCGCGGTGCCGTCGTGAACAAGGGCAATGCTTGCTTCCTTTCCTTGTGCGTCCGTGATTTGGTCGACGGATGGGAACAACGAATGGGCTCACTCACAGGTGTTCTTTCGTGTAATTGGAGGAGGGGCTCCATGGATGATATACCGAAATATCTGTGATGGATTTGGCACCGGCGGGGGTGAGTGGCACCGAAATATCTGTGTGAGTACAGCCGGGACTCTGTCGGCACGATACAAATATGTGCGCTCCTCAGGGGGGTTCATGGTCCACCTTACGAGTTCATTAGAGCATCCACAATGTATGATTTTTGCTGCCTCTAAGCCATCTCTCTCAGCTTAGAGGCAGCCTCCATACATTGCAAACACCATCCTCTAGTAAAAAATTCTTAGCATCGACTCTTAGCTTGGGGCAGCCTCTAAGGAATAAAGAAAATGAGTGACCCCATATGTCAGTTCTGGGGAGGGGTTGTGGTAGAATAAAATATGCTGAGAAACTTGTTTTCTAAACTGTTTGTAGGGTCTGAGAGGTGATTGCAGCCTCTATACACTGAGTGTTTTTCTTCAAAACTTAGAGGCAACATGTGGGTCCCAGTATAGAGGCGGTTCTGCCTCTAGACATTGTAGATGCCCTTATTATCCATCGCCTTTAGCTTTAAAGACTTTGAGATAGTAGTACATTGTAGACTGACGTTTGTAGATGATTCTCAATTCCAAACCCCGTATACTCAACTGATGGAGTGCGTGCGGTTACATCATTTTTAACCACGTTTAGCTAATTTAACCGATCCCTCTGTTCCATAATATAATATCATTTTTTAAAATACGATTCTATAATATGGGGCGGAGGGAGTGTGTTCATGAAATCTCGGAGGAGCATCCCCCTTCCCTTAACTCCCTGATTTGTTCAGGATTCCACACAAATAAAGAAATTCAAGAAGTTTGTCAGGAATAACATCGAACAACCAACGATGGTGACTAGTTCATACGTACATGTACAACGATTTTAACTAAGTTTTGTTCCACGGATTATACCCTAGGTCGGTTTTCTTTCTAGGCTTCTATTTTGTTTCATGGATTATCAATGTGGAAAACTTCATAAGACTTATCGATTAAGATAAGAAAATTACATTCAAGAAGGATTCCTTCACTACTATAGTCAACTAAGTTTCTTTCCCCGCAAAAAAAAACTAGGTTTCTTGTATCCCTGGGTCTTCTGGCAACATAGATATGTCAGGGCAAAGCTAATCGATAGATATATCACAACATTGTTCTTAATTATTCGATTGTAATCCGTGCTTTACACACATCATCCCAATAACATGAAGTAGGGTATTACCCCGTCTTGAGGGTTTGAACCTGGGTCAAATCCATCTCATGTTACCATTCGGTCTACTTACCTCGTTGAGATACCTCATCGAGGGATCTGTCAAATTACTTTCCGTAGTGGCGGCCCATACATATCATGCTTGGTGAAACCATAGATGGGATGGGACCACTTATCGGCGTCTGCATAATTTACACGTCGACACAGATGTTCATCTTCGAGCCATGTGCGACGCCGCTAACTCAATCGACCAACTCTCCCAGGTCGAGACTTTGTCTCCAGGTCGGATTGTTTAGTTCGACAATTTGGAGTACGCCACGGATTCTCGCAACGAGTTGGTTCTCAAATGTCTATTGTCATGTCGGACCATAGAGCAACATATTGATTTTTTGCTCAACCCACGTCCCACCTGGTGGCCCACATCGAAGACCTTGAAGATGTCTTGGAGAGGACCGAAGGGTTGGAGGACATCAGGGAAAATTTGGGCTACTCGACAGAGAGCTTCCCACCTACTTCAGAATGCCTTCGTCTGTGGCAGACAAACTCTATCCAAAAATGCTACATGGTCGATACCCCAAGTCACCAAAAAGATATAAATCCTATGCAACAGGAACAATATCAAGGTGATGATGAAGACCGAGGTGGCAAGGAGGACGGGAAGATGTATCGTTAAGCCATTGACCATGGATGATACTGACACAATGGATCATGAATTAAAAGACACGATGCAAGAAAGAGTTCGACATGAGACGTTCATCGCTTGTGCAAAAGGTGAAGAGGGAGAAAAATCTTGGATAGGCACATCAGAAATTTCAAGAATTTGCAAGAATTATGGAGATCATGGCATCAAGCCCAGAACACGGCACCCCGAAAATGATAAGGTGACATGAACCATCAAGGGAAAATGATTAAACAAAGATTTCAAGGGGGTGAGGAACCAAAGGACTTCTAGACGCCGACAAAACTCATGAGGCTAGAAAAATGTTACAATATGGGAACTACGCATCAATAGATAGAGGAAACACGGGAGAAAAGGATATGTTACCTAAGTTCCTTCTCTTGCGAGAAGTACATCTCCGTTTGGAGAAGGTGTGGATGAGAAAACACTCCAATAAGCCAACTAGGGCCACCTTATTCTCCCCACACCATCACCAAATCAAGATGCAGTGATCCACTACGCGGTGCCCTTGAAGGCGGCGACCGGACCTTTACAAACAAGGTTGGGTCAATCTCCACAACTTAATTGGAGGCTCCCAACTCAACCAAGAAGCTTCACCACAATGGAGTATGGCTTCGAGGCGACCTCTTCCGTCTAGGGCACCAAAGCACCCAAGAGTAACAAGATCCACAAGGGATTAGTGGGGGGGGGACAAATTATCATTTGGTGGAAGTGTAGATCGGGGCCTTCTCCTCCGAACCCTAAAGAAACAACAAGTTTTTATGGCTAGGGAGAGAGATCGGGCAAGATTTGAGCTTGGGCAATAATGGATGAAAGAGAGTGGCAAGAGTTGAGTTTTTATAGGTGGGTTCACATTCAACCGTTATGCACTAACTCTACCTACCACGGTACTATCGCCCGGAGAGCGATAGTACCACTCTGCTTGAAAATGCAAAGCTTCGGTAAGGCAGCGGAGTAGTGGAGGGGGCGATAGTACTGAGATGTAGTACTGCCAAAGCAGTACTACCGCGCCTACTACCATCCGGGTCCAGATGCGAAAACTAAGCGGTAGTAGCCCGAAAGTAGGCTATAGTACTACCATGGGAGCGGTACTACCGTGCTATTTCCGTTGGGGTGTCTAGTGCCATTTTCCTAAGAGGAGCTACAACGATACAAGATCTGTGGTAGTACCGCGGGAGCGGTACTACCGTGCTGGCCGCGGTACTACCGCCTTGGGAATTCCTTATAGACTCCAACACATAACACAGTGGCCTCCAATATGATGCGGGAAAGAACGTGGGTGCAAAAAGTGTGTATGTGTGATGGTTCCACCCACAATTCCACATCGGATCCCCTCTTAATAGTACGGGTTTCCTACAACTCAATTCATCAAAAAGAAACGCCGAAAAAACACCATCTTCATACTTCAATCACCAAGGGGAAAACAACCGTCTTGTGCCAAGCTTAATATTATCTGAAATGCTCATTGCACACGTTTAATCCGCAAAGTGCATTGTCATCAATTACTAAAACCATACTAAGGGAAATATGCCCTATCACTCGTCACAGAAATAATAACTCCTGTGTGCGTGGTTGGTTCATTCCAATGGTACGACAACTAACAAAGCTCCAACAGATGAACATCATCCTTCTTGTGTTACAAGATATAAAGGTAGCTGTCCGATCGAGTCGACATCATCACCCTTGGCTCGAAGACAAACATCTGGCGACAGGGTATCTCGGTGTGGTAAGTATATCGAATGGTAACATGAGATGGATTTAACCCAGGTTCAAATCCTCAATACGAGGTAATACGCTAGTCCATGTTCTTTCGATGAGGTGCGTAAATCACGGACAATCGAAGAATTAAGAACAATGTTGTCATATATCTATCTATTAGCACATCCCAGACTTATCTATGTTGCTAGGAGACCCAGGGATATGAGAAACTTAGTCGACTAATGTAGTAAAGGAACCGTTCTCGAATGTATTTTTCTTGTCTTAATTGGTAAGTCTTATGAAGTTTTCCACATTGATAATCCATGTCTCTGTAGTTCAAATTTCCTGTAATATATTCAACTTTATCCTAACCCAAGATTACAAGAGAGGGGGATTGAGATATTTGATGGGGTAAATTTTTTCTAACCCAAGATTCTGTTGGGGTTCGCAGCAGAAAACAATAATTTTTCTAACTAGCTTTCCCGATTGCCAAGATCTATCTAGCCGTATTACCGTAACGGAAAGACTTGCGGATAACATACCTCGGGGTGTATTCCGTTGCGCGGAAAACGTTCCCGCAAACGTGGTCGATGTAGCCGATCGAAGTTCACAGCCCCATGGCTGTGTTAGCACCCTGTAGGGTGGAGTTCCACACGTGCAGCACCTCTTAGTACTCGCACACGTACGGAACTCGATGACGACCTTTGATCTTCGATCCAGCGAAGGTGGCGGAAGTAGACCTCCGGAACCGGAGTTTCAGCAGCACGACAACGTCTGTTTGATGGAGAAGTGTCAATCCAACTACATGCTCCAAACAAGGGGAGACCACCGTGGAAGAGACGAGGGAGGGGAGAAGACTGGAGAAAATTGATCTCAATTCGGAGTTATATTTATTTTCTCACGAATTTATGTGTCTCAAATAAAGCCACCCACCACATCTATATATAGGGGGAGGGGAGGGAGTCAACCCCCCTCCCTTAGCAATGTGAGACTAAAGTGTTGGGAAACGTAGTAGAAAACAAAAAATTTCGGCCTACGAATCAAGAACCCAAGATCATCCAAGAAGATTGCATACAAGGTTTTAGGTCATGGCTCACCAACCGATGTAGCGGAAGTAGAGTTGGTGAAGCTCGTGGACGTAGTGGAAGTAGATCTCGCAAGTTCTCCCACGAACAGTCCCTCGATCAATCCCACGAACAAGTCCCGCGATCTAGTCCCACGGACAAGTCCCATGAACAAGCTCCTCGAAGAAGGGTCGAAGGTACGACCCCTCCATTAGTATCCACACATCCCGTAGCAGCAATCCAGCAGCGCTCCGCCGTCCAGAGATGAACGCCACCGAGAAAACTAGAGGGAGAAAACCCTAACGGATTCCGATCTAGAACAACGTCTAAACCGGGGTCTAAAAGTGGAGCAACGGGGTTTAGAGGAGGGAGGGTGGCGCATAGGCCTTGGGGATTGATTGTGTGTGTCTTCCCCCACCCTTGGCTCACCTTATATAGGTGGCCAAGGGGCCTAGGGCGCAGCTCAAGGAGGTTTGGGAGTCCAACTTGGACTCCCAAGCCTTCCAAACCTACACATACCTTCCCACCGGAAACCTTCCATAATGGTATTTGGAAATCCCACCTGGAGGATCTCCCACCCCTTTTTGGTGCGCCCCCCCACCTGGCCGGCCAGGGCAGCCTAGGTGGCTTGCCCCCCAAGGCCAGGGGCGCAGGGCAGTGGGTGGTACTGCCCGGAACCTTCCGGAACCTTCTAGAAGCTTCCAGGACCTTCCGGGACCTACCGGGACTGTTTCGGGACATTCCGGACACTTTTGGAGCACTTCCAATACCTTCCGGAACCTCTAACGAATGTTTCGGAGCCATCTAAATGGGTTTCGGAGCCATCCGGGCAAAGGTTATTATGTCCGGTGAACACAACATATTGTTTAAGCTGTCCACCGATCACCGAAACTATTCCGGTTGATCGTAAACTTTCCCATTACCATTTTCATATGTTCCGGAACCACCTGGGACTACTCCAGAGTGATCCGGACATATCCTTAAATACCCAAAACTACTTTTGGTGCCCTTATGAACTATTTCATAAATCCCCGGAACTACTTCCGGTACCCGTATGAACTATTCTGCTTTGCTTCCACTAAACCTTCTACCATACTAGTATTCTAACAGACTACTGCTCGTTAAGTGTGTGACCCAATAGGTTCGGTATAATGCGGACATGAATCAGAACATCTTCCGGACATAGGTCAACAGCCTTTTGTCAATAGCCAATAATCAACAGCGGAGCCATGGACACCCATGTTGACTCCCGCACATACACGAAGAAACTTCGAGTGAACCATTATGTTTAGTCATGTACCATTCCCTTTGCTTCGCGATATATGACAAAGTTAGAGGAGAGAAGTTTGGCACCCATGTGTAACAACTTTTGAACACAAGCCACTCGTTATCCTCTTTGCTCGTTTGTCCCTTTTCTCGTTATCGTATTCCGGTATCCCCGTGACTGAATCACAATGCGTCTGGCCAGACTATAATGGATACCGTCATACCGAGTGGGCCCGAAGTGAATATCTTCTTCATCGTGAAGGAGCAAATCCCATTCTTGAACTATCACAGTCACTAGCCACACCATCTGACATACCCAGAACTTATTTTACTACTTCCCATTTACGGGAGGATTCATCTAAGAACCAAAGCATGTCTTCCTGTGTGAAGCAACTCGATACTCTCATGGTCTAAGGAATTACGTATATGATAACATTTCATGATATGACTTATAACGTAGTTACGATGTGATCTCTAAGTATATCATTCAATACTGGGGTCGGTTCAACATCATTGTTCTGCTAACAATATGTTCCCATTGCTACTGACATCCTTGTTACAAGAACAATGTCCATGATTAAGAAAACGTAATCATCAGTTAGCACATGAGCTGGTCTTAGTGGCTAAACCAGGAACTCTTGGTGTTTACATTTCCACACATGCAAATGAGTTTTCTTCTGAATCTCACAGTCAGGGTCATTGCAATTATAGCACAGAAATATAAACATTAATTATGAATGTGGAAATATATATATAATAACATTTTATTATTGCCTCTAGGGCATATTTCCAACATAAAGTCCCTTGCCAAGGGGGGTGGCCGGCCAAGGAAGGGAGGGGGCGCACCCCACATGGGCCCTAGGGCCCATGGCGCCTCCCCCTTCCTTTTCTTTTCTTTTCTTTTCTTTTTCCTTTTCCCTTTTATTCCCCTAATGGGCTTCTTTCATAAATAAGACCCATTGCACTTTTTAATTATAATAAAATGTTTTAAATTATTAATTCATTTAATTAATTAATAAAACATATTATTTCTTCTCCCGGTAATCCGGAGCACCTTCTGGCTCACTTCGAACATCCTTCGGACCAACACAGAACTTTTCCGGTATGTATTACCTTATTCTCCGGTAACTCCGATAGTTCTGAAAAGGTCTCCGATAACATCGAGCCCTTATGTGTGTTACCCTACGGTCCCAAAACACTCCAGTCATGACCGAGATAAGGCTACGGTCAATGATCATCAGTGGGACCTGGATGCCCATAATGACCCCTGTGCATTCCGGATATTAACACCGATTGGACCTTACGTCGTATAGCATTCCCTTTGTCATCGATACTAGATAAGTCCGAGATTCAATCAATGACATCCTATGTCTGGTTCTATCTCGTTACCTAAAAATCTTATTTCACTCGTTCCGTGATATTCATCCCCGTGACCGAGTGGGGCCTTAGTATCTTTCCATTACATGGGTTGAAAAATCCCGCTCTTGAATCAAAACTCCTAAACATATCTCAACGGAATACCCAAGATACACCTTTATTGCCAGCATATTTCAGTCAGGCGGTGGATGTAGGTCAAAGCATCCGAGAAGATAGCAATTATGCATGATCTCACGGTCTAAGGAACGGTCTACTACGTTCTTTAATTATAACACTGAACCTTCATGATTTGATCATGTTGCAATACTTACATTGTTTAATGTTCATCAATTCATTCATCTAATGAGGTGACCTCACAACAAATTGACTTAATTGTCCATGATCACGAAACCACGATCATCAGTTGACCATGAACTAGTTATATAGAGGCTAACTAGGAACGTTGGTTGTTTTTATACCACACATGTATCATTGTTTTACTGATACAGTTCTAGCACAGTATGAAACTGGTTATGAACTTACTTAGATATATTGGAATAATCACATATTATTTGCCTCTAAGGCATATATCCAACAGATTCCTGGTCAAGGAGTAAAAGAGAGTGCAAAGAAAGAACATGGTTGTCTCCGAAAGTGTGATTTGAATGATTCAATTGCACTACGAGGCCTATTTTGTAAATGTACCACCAACCCAGCTTGTAGGTAGATCTTATCCCTTTAGTTTTTATCTGTCGGCTCATGGGACATCGGTGCATCTGGTGTATGAGTTGGGGCGTTGCACATGATACATTCTTCAAAGGTATCGTGTGTTCGTAGATACTAAATATAACATGTTTTTTAGTTCAATTTAAACTTAAAAACATCTTATATTTTGATATGAAGGGAGTAAGAGCATCTCCAGCCGTTCGGCCCCCCAAGCCGTTTTTGGCGCTATTTTAGCACCGCTTGGGGGGCTCTCGGCGGCGAAATCGGCTTTGGGCTGATCGGCAACCCAGCCGCGGCCCCAAGGTCGCCCCCAGACGCAGATATTCGACGCATATTCACCCAGATTCGGTGTAGTTTTGATGCAAATTCGTCCCATTTCGGTTGGTTCAGCACAAACATGAAATTTCGGCTAAACTGAACGCAAATTCGGCGTAGTTTTGGCGGTAGTTCGGCACACATACAATACAAATACATAGTTCGGCACAAATACTGAAAAACAGTACAAATCAAACTAGGCATTGCCTGTCGTCGATATGTAACGGCAGATGCCATGGGTATGGCTAAAGAGGGGGACATACCGAGGTTAATGTCGCTGGTACCGGAAGCGAGAATGGGAACACACGGTGAGACACCACGATGTACCCAGGTTCGGGGCTCTCCGTAGAAATAACACCCCTAGTCCTGCCGAGCTAGCTATATGCAATAACTCTGGCTACAATGAATGCTCCTTGAGCTGTTTGAGAGGAAGAAGAAGAGGGCCTCTGGTCTCTACTCTCTCCTCGCTCTCTCTGGTGGGTGAGATTGTAATAACTGCTCCCTCGTCCCCCACGCAGGAGGGGTACCCGGGGCTCTTATAGGCCGAGCCTGGGGTACAAAAGTAAATACACAAGAGGAAGGGCCCAGCTGTCTGTCTCAGATCGGCTAGGGACCTAACATCGTGCTTCTCCGGATGACCCGGTGTAGACTTGCGGCTCGCCATACTGCTATCCGTAGACCTCGGTAGTGAATAGTGAGGCTAGACACTTAGGCCTGTCGGCCTGTCCGCGTGATCGACGCTGGAGGATACCGCACGCCTCTGACAGTCCCGATCTTCAGGGATTGCGAATTGAATGCTCTTTTACAAGGTGTCCGACCTAGACCTCTAATCGGATGCTGCTCTTCTTACTTCGGCCGGATGCTCCTGGATGAGGCCGATTGCGCCTTCTCCGGGGCAATCGGCCCTCACTTGGAACAGTTCGGCCCACTTCTTGGTTACTCTTGTTTAGCTCGGCCTTGATTAGATCAGTGACCATTAGGTCGGTGATCTTTGTTTTGATGAACTATTTCCCCTGGGTGACCCTACCCGGGGGTCATTCCCCCGACAGTAGCCCCTGAAGCTGCGGAGGTCCCGCCGAACTCAGAGATAGTGGGGCCTGCACAGGTTCCTTCTTGCAAAATGCCAACTCTTTGTTTCTGACCGATTGCTTCAATAGGCCGATTGCTTGCTACCTGCCGATTGCCCTTGATCTTCCGATTACTCTTGATCTTCCGATTGCTCTTGATCTTCTGAATGCTCTTCCGCTCCCGATTGCTCTTGATCTTCCGAATGATCTCGATCTTCCGATTGATCTTGATCTTCGAATTGCTCTTACTGGACCGATGGCGCTTGACTTCCTCGACCGATCCGCCCAACGGTTAGTTTGACTGGAATGTCTACCGAACTTGCCGCTTCGAATTCACCGAAGAATACTGGACGTCGTGCCACGATTTGACATGACATAACCGCTGCCTCGACCCACACGCGCATGTCCCGTCCCATCCGTCGGATCTTCTGTGCTCCGAACTGATGCTGCTCTGTGGATACACGCGGCCACACCGCCTGCCAGATCGGCACACCCGATCCCACTACCTCTTTACCGCCTCTTTAAATATCCGATGGGGTGAGAGATGAGTCTCACTACCCTCACTCCATCCTCTTCCTCAAGTTCTCCTCCCTTGCCTCCGCTGCCGCAGCGCTCGCCCCGTCGTGCTGCTGCCATTCCCTCCAACGCAAAGAGCCGCTGCCCCGTAGACCAGGCTGCCGCACTCCACCGCCCTCGCCACCACTCCTCCTCCGCCACCATAGGTGGGCTTGGATCTAGATTTCCTCCGCCTCCGCCGCCGTCTTCTCCGTCTCCGTCTTGCTCCTCCTCGCCCACCACGGAGTCCGACGCCTCCATGAGGGACGACGCCGCCGACGGCTCCCAGAGGGGAGCTTGGAAGGGCTCCAATGTGACGGAAATGAAGGTTGCGCTCTTCCGCCGGTCTCGCAAGATCCCGGCGGACCTTGACTTCCGCATTCCTGGCGACGAGATCGTGCCCGCGCCACGGGACGGCGAACGCGTTGTCTTCCTTGCGCATTTCGAGCGCGTATTTGGGCTCCCGGTGAGCCAATTTTTCCATGACTTCCTCGCCTTCTACCGCATGCAACCACACCATCTCGGAGCGAACGCTATTATGCCGCTCTCCACTTTCGTGGCACTATGCGAAGGTTACCTCAGAGTCCAGCCCACCATTGGGCTCTGGTGTCGGATCTTTCACTTCCGCAGCTTTCAAGTGGGCACTGGTGTGCACACTATCAACCCCAAGACCAAGAAGAAAGAGGAGGTCAAGGTGATGGCCGAATGAGGCGGCGCCACCATCTACCTCCGCCAGGTCGGACTCTATCCTCATCCCCAACTGCCTCAGTCCATCAAGAACTGGCAGACGGGGTTCTTTTATGTTTCCTCACCACGGAATCGAGACTTGCTAAATCTGCCCGAGTTCTCTCTGCCCCCCGCCGACTGCAAAGTATCATTGGGCTGAGAAACCAAGGGACGGGGATACCAATCTGGATCGCCAGATGGCCTACATCCAGAAGGTGATGGAACAAGGGCTGTAGCCTGCCGATCTGGTGGCGACCTGGCTCTGCCGCCGAGTGCTCCCGCTGCAACGCTGCTGCCACCGGATCTTTGACATGCACATGCGCCGCGACCCCACTCGGATCTCCACCTTCCGAATAGACGAAAAAGAGTTCTTCCGCCGAATCAACAACATCACTAATCTCAAGGTTGTTGAACCTTTTGAGTTCAGAATGAAGCCGTTCAGCCGATCTCGGCCCTGCCCCGAGGTATGCTTCGATTGTAATCTTTTGGTTCAGCTTTTTCTTTCCTTCATACTAATTTTGATCGGATCCTTCTTCTCAAGAATTCCTGGCCTCTAGGCTCATGCAGGATGGATAGTCCACTTTGGGCTATCACCCTGACCGAACTGAAGAGGACGCTCAGGATTTGGAGTTTGAAGAAGAGACCGAATCCGAGACCGAAGCCCGAACTGCTTCCCTTGGACTCAGCTTCAAGAAGCCGGGTGAGTCTGATTCCTCCGTCAAACGCTTCATGGCCGAATGGAGCAATGATTCTAATCCTCTTGGTGACCTCGGCGCAGAATCTGAACCGGCCGAACAGACGCTGCCCAAAGGAAAACACCCCCGAGCTGATGATGATGCTGGCCCCTCCAAGATTGCCAAGAAGAAAGGGAAGACGGGCACACGCTGATACGTCCAAAACGTATCTATAATTTCTTCTTGCTCCATGCATGTTTTGTGTGATATTGCTATGATCTAGATACACTTTCATACACTTTTGATCATATTTGGACTAACCTATTAACTCAGTGCACCCCAGTGCCAGTTCCTGTTTTCTGCTATTTTTCTATTTCAGTTTTCCCCCATATAAAAAGTGCCAGAAAAATTCGGAAAATTCAGATAAAAAATCAGCATGACGGAAGCTTCGAGAAGAGCCCGGGAGGGGCCAGAGGGGAGCCAAGGGGGCCCAGGCGGCCACCCGGCGCGGCCCCACCCCTGGCCGCGCCAGGGGGTCGCCTGGGGCCCCTGTCGTCGATATGTGACGATAGATGCCATGGGGATGGCTAAAGCAAGGGGAAGACGCGAGGAAGAAGATGTCGATGGTGCCAGAATCGGGTTGGGCACAAACACGGTGACGGACACCACAATGTACCCAGGTTCGGGGCTCTCTGGGGAGATAACACCCCTACTCCTGCTTATCTCTTATATATAAATGGAACTGAGCTACAATAACTGCTTCTCTATCTACTCAGGGGAAGGTGAGCGCCGCCGTGGGCAAGACTCTCTCCTGCTTCCCTGAGGAGTAACTACAAGCAATGAATGAACTGAGTGACTTGTGAGTAATGGTGCGAATGAGCGGACCCCCCCCACGCAGGAGGGGTACCCCGGGCTCTTATAGCATGAGCCTGGGGTAAATCGGTAACTTCACTGCCGATTGGGCCCAACTGTCATCCTCTAGTCGGCTGGGGCCCACCGACTGCTCCTCTCCGGGTGATCCGGACGCGACGAGCGGCGGCCCATGCTGTAGACTCGTAGGGCATGATGGTGAACAGTGGATCTAGGAGGTGCGGTCTTGTCGTCCTGTCCACGGAATCGGCGGAGAGGTCGACACCGCATCTCTGCCAGATCTTCGATGTGACTTGGCTTCTCTGCCATCCTGATCTCTCGGGATTGCGCATTTATGACCTCGTACTTGTACCCTCGACCGATCTCGGGGTCAACTTCTTCAGGGGTGGTAGGTTGTACCGATTGCGCCTGGGCCGACTGGTGGTTCTGGGCAAGGTCGATTGCCCTGGGCAATCGGCTGTGCTGATACCCACCTCGGCCCAGCTACGGGCCAATCGGATAATTGTCTTGGTGATGAAAAGGGTGGACCGGTTGCGCCTGGGCCGACTGCTGGCATTTGGTATGGCTGATTTCCCTGGAGCAATCGGCCGTACGCCTGCCCGGCTCGGCCCAGCTGCAGCCCAATCGGTCCATCCTTGTATTGAAAGGTTGCTTTCGCTTGGGTGAGCCTACCCGGGTACCAATCCCCCGACAGTAGCCCCTAAAGCTGTAAAGGTCCCGTGGTCATTTGTCTGCGGGGCCTTTGCAATTTTTCAATCTTTCTCCAATATCCTCCGAATGCCACGGCTTCCTCAAGTGCGTCATTCCGAGTTCGTCGACCGACTCGGAGCTCACACTCGGCTAGCCCAGATTTCATCCGATTTGATTTGAATCATCCCCGACTTCTGTCTTCACTTCTTGAAAATAAGCTCCTCCGCCGATTGCCTTCCAACGTTTACCTCCGATTCTTCCGGGATACAGTCAATGAGCTGGGACCCACGACCCACGCGCGATTTGACGTAACAGCAGACATCGACCCCCACGTCGCACGCCTCGGCTCCCACGCTGGGATTTCCTGCGCCGGTTTGCCGGTTGGTCTTCCTGTGGGCTAGGCCACACCGAGCCACACGGCCACAGACGGATCCCACTCCCCTCCCCCGCCGCCCATATAAGCCACGGGGGAGGTCAATTGCCTCTTCCTTCTCCCATAGCTTTCTTCCTCCTCCGCCTTTCTCTCTCGCTCGCCATTGCTGCTTCGCTCGATGCTTTCCGTCGCGCTCGCTGCTCCGCCTCCACGCACGGGATCCGCTCCGGCCGCGCACTCGCGTGCTTCTCCGCCACCGCGGTAATATTTCACCGCTAGTTGCTCTCGCGCTCCTCGGCCTCCTTCTCCTTTCGCCCGCGAGCTCCATGGCGCCCCGGCGAGACACCTCTCAGGCCAGCCGCGGGTGCTGGAGGGGCGCTACGGTCACCGCCGATACCATCCAGGCTCTGGTTCGTGCCCGCAAGATGCCAGCCGAGGTCCAATGGCGTGTTCCTGGTGCAGAGATCGTGCTCGCCACGCGTGCTGGAGAACGGGTCGTCTTCCTCGCTCACTTCGAGCGTGGATTCGGACTCCCCGCCAGCACCTTGTTCCGGGACTTCCTCAACTTCCATCGCCTGCAACCACATCACCTTGCAACGAACTTCATTATGATCCTCTCCGGCTTTGTCACGCTGTGTGAGGGTTATCTCGGCTGCCGCCCAAGCATCGCTCTTTGGAAGCGGTTCTTCAACCTCCGAGCTCACAATGCTCGGACAGGAGCGGTAGTTCCGTCTGCCACTGAAGGTGGTGAACAAACATATCCGATTGATATGACCGATTGCGGCAGTTGCCTTGTCGCAGCCGGCAAACCTAGGTATAAAAGTCCCGAGATCGTCCAGTCCCGCAAGAACTGGCAGACCTCCTTCTTCTATGTCAAATCGCCCGATCAAGGCTCCGATCTCCTGAACCTGCCCGAATTCTCCCTTGCCCGGCCGACTGAGAAACATCAGTGGTCGTTGAAGTATGGTGTCGGAGACCTCCACGTGGATGCCCAAGTCGCTCGGGTTGCTCAGCTAGAGCAAGAGGGGATCCTGCCAACTGATCTTGTTGCTGCTTGGCTTCAAGCCCGAGTGCTTCCTCTACAGCGCCGAGTGCACCGCATGTGTGACATGTCGGCCCCCCGAGACCCCACTCGGCTCTTCACATGGCGAGTGAAGCTCGAAGACCTTTGCGTCAGGATAAGGGCAATTACATCCAGTGTCTTGCCCGATCCTTTCCGCTTCGGCCTTGAGTACCTACACCGCCGACAAACACCACCCGTGGTATGTCCCGATTGGTCCCTTTCTCCGATTTCCTTTGCCTAGTACTCAATTTATCTGACAACTCTCTTCTTCTTGCTCAGCACTTCATTCAATCCGACCTGATGGAAGACGGTCAAGTGGCCGGCGCGTATGCCCCCGACCGCGAGGAAGATGATCCTGTGGACTTCGAGTACAATGGTGAGGCTCCTCCCTCCGATTCCGAGGATGACGACGCCGACGATGGTGAATCCTCTGGGGAGTCCTCCGAATCCGAGGATCCTGCTGCTGATGCCGACGTCGAGGCTGCCGACCGCGAGAACGCCGACACCCGAACTGCGGCTCAAGGGGGTACGCCTGACCCTTCCCTTGAGCAATTTCTGGCCGAATGGAGCGATGCCGATAGTGTCTCAAAGGTTGGTAATCCTGATGCAGCTCCTCATGCCAAGCCGCCGAAGGTGCCGACTAAACGCGCCTCGGCAACCAGCTCCTCTTCTGGTGCTTCTTCCAGCAAGGCCGCGAAGGCGGTGCCGACTGCTCCCAAGGGTAAACAGCCTCGAGCGACGGCCACTCGAGTGCCGACTGCTCAAGCGCCTCTGAATGTCGTCCCATTGAGATGTCGGATGCCCACGGGCGCGCCGAGAACAATCGGGTATGCCCTTATCTTCATGCTTTGAACCTCACTGTCTTCTTTTGTACTGATTGACCTCTTCTTTCTTTTCTCAGGGAGCCGATTGGTCTCGACGACGTTGACACCGGCATTCCTGTCCGTGCCAACATGGTCATATCACCCGCTGCGTCTGCTGCCGCCATCCGCAAACGGCCACCTGCTCCACATCGCACCTCTAAGTATGCCGAGCGCGCCGCCAAGAAAGCTCGCATCGAGACTGCCACTTCTTCCATCGCCTCCAAGATCTCCAAAAGCACGGCCGACCAGGGAGTTACTTGTGGCGAAGGAGCGCAACCGGTCCGTCCGATTGCTCCATCTCAGCCACGCCGCTCCGACCCGGTCTTTGCCCCCATGATGACTGCTTCGCCGATTGTGGTGTTCGCGCCACCAATTCTGACGACCACGCCGCCAATTGTGGTATCCGCGCCACCAATTATGACGACCACGCCGCCAACTGTGGTGTCTGCGCCACCGATTATGACGACCCCACCGCCGATTGCGATGACCACCTCGACCTCGGCTCGTCCGATTGTGCCGTAGCCACAGACGAATGCCTCCAGCCTTTTGGCGCTAGCAGCGCCACCGGTTTCTACCATCATTAACTCTGCCGCTGTAATTCAAGCTTCACCACGACAACCGACCTCTTCTGCGTCAGAAATTCTGATGCGCTTGGTGGACCAATTCGGGGCCGAGTATTCTCACACCCGCCATGTCGGCACCGAGCGCGATGCTCCACCGCGCTCCCAAGATCCTTTGACGGCAGCCTACAGTCGGGTAAACGACTTTGCCATCGCCATTGCTCGGGACCTCCAACAGCTCGACCGTAATCATGCGGTAAGTTCTTCCACTTTCCTTTATGGTTCTCCTTCAATCGGGAGACTTTTCTTCCGGTGGGTGCGAGCAAGCGCACCCACTGGGTGTAGTCCCCGAGATTCGGGCCGATTGTTAGCAATCGGTTCGGATCTTTTATGCTCTTTGCTTTTTCTCCTGCCTTCCTCCAATCGGGAGACTTTTCTTTCGGTGGGTGCGCGCAAGCGCACCCACTGGGTGTAGTCCCCGAGATTCGGGCCGATTGTTAGCAATCGATTCAGATCTTCTTTTGGTTGCTACATCTCTAAAGTTCATCCCGCTTTTCTTCTCAGGCTGTTATGGAAGAGAAACGCGAGATCTTCGAGAAGCTCCTCGATGCCTATGCCGCCAGCCTCCGAACTCTCGCCCAGGCCCAGCTCGAGGTCAACAACCAATCGGCCGAGATCAATAGGATGAGAGGTAATTTCTGTATCATTTCTGTCTTCCCTCCGACTGAGAATTTCTCTTGTATTAACATCTATATGCCTTCCTCTAGTTTCTGTTCCCATAGTGGATGATATTCAGGGCCGAATCGCCGAATTGACCACTGAGCTTAACCAACAAGGACCTGCACTTGCTGCAGCCAGGCAAGAGACAAACCGACTGAAGGGGGTGGAAGCCGACTTGACTCAGACCATCAAGAGCCTCCACTCCGAGATGGCTGCTCTAGAAAAGAAACATTTTGATGATTTAACTGCCGTGACTGCTGCTGGCGATGGGCTCCGCGCTTAGCGAGATGCAGCTGTAGCCGCCCGAGAGGCACTGCAGGCCGAGAGGGATGAAGCCGTTGCTACTCGAGATTCTGTTTGAAAGGACCGTGATGATCATATTGCCAAATATGAGGAGCTGGAGAATCGCAATTACGAAGAAACAACCCGACTGCGCCGCAGGGCTAAGGGTCTCTGCGATACGATGAGCGAGATGGATGTCCTTCTTGCCGGTGAGTACTTCTTGCCTCCGATTGCGTTTCCGACTGCTTCCTTATTTTGTGCTAATACTCATACTTCTCTTCGTGATGCAGAGGCCTGGCCTGAATCTGAAGCAGCTGCTTATGCAGCCGTGGCCAAATCCCGAGAAGTGACCGTCGCGGCCGGAGGGACCTGCCAGCTTGATGATGATGTCTGGACTCGGCACGAGTATCTGATTGGCACCGTAGCTTGCATTCCTGTCATCAAGGGGATTGCACTATCCTTCAAACTTGGCATTCTGAAGATTGCCGAGTTGCTGTGGTCACCGACTGAACTCAAGGTTGGACTCCAGAGGATGAAACATGCTGCCAGCTCCTCTGCCGAGGTTCGCAGGGCGGGAACTCAGGACGAAGAAGATTCTGACAAGGGAGAGGCTCCGAATTCTACCACCGAGCAGACTCGGATTCTTCTGAAGGCCATCCCACGTCGGATCGACGTCTTGCTCAACTCCGCAGGTCGGACTGGTGCTGAAACTGCTCTTCAGACTGTGCTGAGCTGGTACCCTCAAATGAAACTTCCCCAGCTTTATAGCCTCAGAGAAAACGCATCCGACATGCTCGAGCAGACCTATGCTGAGGTGAATCGGCTCGCCAACACCATGGTGAACTGGTTTTCTCCCTACAACTACACTCCGTATCTCGACGAGGGAGGAAATCCGCTGGCTGCAACTTCCATCTCTGGCTTGGCCGAAGAGCTTTCTGACAGCGGTTCGTCCCACACTTCTCCGAGATCCAAGCGAGCTGGTACCACATCTCCTGACGCGCAGTCGGAGCCTGATGCCACTATTGCACAAGCCGACCCGACTGCTCCGCCTGCGAGTTCTGCGCCATCAACTACTCCGACTTCTTGAGCCGTGCCGCCGCCGACGCCCTCTACCTCTGCCGCCGACATCCAATCGGTCTTATCTATTTTTTCTTTCAGACTAGCCGCTTGTAAGACATTATTTTTAATTCCGCCGACACCCACTGGGTGTGGTTCGATGTAATGAACTTATTCGGCCTTGGGCCTGTTATTTTTATGCTATCCGATTTCTCGTTGCATGCTTGATTTGTGCGATCGACTTTGCGTCTTTGTCGGTTTCTTTTATCGTTATGCACTTGGGGGTGTCATGCCTTGTCCATGTTGCCGCCGACATGCGGTCCACAATCGGATCAAAGGTTGATTTCCAGCCAAGGCTCGATAAGTTTTTCGAATTTACACGACAAGGTTTAATGCAAAGGATTCTGCAATGTTAGGAGCCGATTGCTCGGTGCACCGGTCCGTGGCACAATCGGTAGCTAACTTAGTCGGCTATGCTGTTTTTAGAGCATTTCGGTTTTCTTCTCGGGAATTTCTACTGCCGACTGCCCCAACTGCCACCCTTGTCAATGCCACAACCACTCTTGTGACTTGTGCTTGATCCAGGTGCTAAGTTGGATGCCAGCCCGCAACCCCCGTGCCTCGTTAGCTTACCTTTCTGACCTCGTGGTCGGTCAGTCCCCGAGTGCGTTCTTTACGTCTCGGGTATGACGAAGCGTTGCCGACTTGGGCTAGCTTTTCGAATGAAATTATGCAAAGGTAATCGAATGCTCTTTTTCAGAGGCATGACAACTTTACTTCTTGTTTTGCCGAATGGAATACATAAATTTCTGCCGCTCAACTATAGAACGGACATAAAAGCTCGACGTTCCATGGCCGCTCCGTTTCTACTCCTGATGTGTCCTTATGCCGAGTGCCCTTGGTGCAGTCGATCAAATAGTAGAAGTTGTTCTTGAGTGCGTGGCTGATGACGAATGGTCGCTCCCAGGGCGAGGACAACTTGTGCTACCCGTCTGACTTCTGAATTCGGCGTAGCACCATGTCGAAGGCGAGAGGGCGAATCTTCTTGCTGTGGTAGTGCCGCAACTTCTGCTGGTAAACTGCCGACCTGGACAAGGACAGCATGCAAGCTTCTTCCTTGAGATCGACGCCGTCTTCTCGTGCTAACTTGGCTTCTTCCTCGGTGTAAAAGGCATGCCGAGGTGAATCAAACTCAATGTCGGATGGAATGATTACTTCTGATCCATACACCAGGAAGAATGGAGTGAATCCAGTCGACCTATTTGGTGTAGTCCTTAGGCTGAACAATACTGCTGGGAGCTCTTCAATCCATGCTCCTGGTGCCCTCTCGAGTGGCTCCACCAATCGGGGTCTGATACCCGAGAGGATGAGACCATTTGCTCTTTCTACTTGACCATTCGACTGGGGATGTGCCACAGATGCAAGATCCAGCCGAATGCCCTGCTGAGATGCATATCGAGCCAGTGCCCCCTTTGCGAAATTGGTGCCGTTGTCGGTGATGATGCTATTGGGCACGCCATATCTGCACACGATGTCGGCCACAAAGCGAACCGCAGTCGGCCCATCCAGCTTCTTGATCGGGCGGGCTTCAATCCACTTGGTAAATTTATCCACTGCAACCAGGAGATGTGTCATGCCACTTCGGGCCCTCTTGAATGGACCAACCATATCCAAACCCCACACCGCAAATGGCCATGCTATTGGGATTGTCTTCAATGCTGATGCTGGCTGATGAATTTTTGCCTTGAACCGCCGGCAACCCTTGAAATATTTCACCAAATTCTCAGCCGCTGCGAGCGCAGTCCGCCAATAGAAACCATGTCGGAAAGCTTTGCTGGCAATGGATTTTGTAGATGCATGATGACCGCATTCACCTTGATGGATGTCTCTGAGCAACTCCAAGCCTCTGTCTTCTTCTACACATCTCTGAAAAACACCAGTTGCACTTTTGCGCACTAGCTCGTTGTTGATTATTGTGTATGCCCAAGATCGGCGGCTGATTTGTCTTGACTCTGCTTCGTCTTCTGGAAGGACTCCGTCTGCTAGGAAATCTCTAATCGGCTGTGCCCATGATGGCGCACTGACGACTACCATTACTGCGACCTGCTGGGGTGCTACTTCTCCTTGAATCTCCGCTTCTTGGCCATTGGCCTCTTGGATCTCGGCCTCTTGAACTTCTGTCATCTCGACTTCTGTCTCTGAACTGCCGATTGCGGCGCCTGGCACGCATTCGGCATCCCCTGGTGGCGATTGCTCGTCTGGAGCTGGAACTTCTTTACTGCAATCGGCAGTGGCTGACGTCATTGGCTCGTCTGAGGCTGTGCCATCTGGCGCTGCCTCTGCTTGCTTCCCTTTGTCCTTGCTCATCTTGCTGCATTCGGCAGCCCCTGGTTTGCAATCGGCAGCCCCTGGTGCTGTCGGCTCTGCCGCTGCTGAAGCACCTTGGGCGCTTGACTGCTTCTTCGGAGTTGGAATTTTTGCCGGTTGAGCTTCTTTTTCCTTCTTCAACGCTTCAAGGTCGGTCTCCGAGATGAAGATGGACTCAGACTCTGGGGATGGCATGATGGATGGCTTCCTGATGTGCTCAAGTGATACGCCTGGTGGGATAGCTTGCCTTGTTGAGCCGAGCTTGGACAATGCATCTGCTGCTTCGTTGTTTGCTCTCGGCACATGATGGAACTCACATCCTTCAAAGTACCCACTGATCTGCTGCACTAGGAAGCGATAGCTTGCCATATTTGCATCCTTTGCGTCCAATGTGCCTGTGCATTGCTGTACCACCAAATCGGAGTCACCAAAGCACTCAATATTCCGAATGCCGGTTTCCTTGGCCAGCTTAATACCATGCACAAGGGCTTCGTACTCGGCGACATTATTTGATGCTACAAAGTGAATCTGGAGCACATACTGCAGTTGATCTCCTCTTGGTGAAGTAAGCACTACCCCAGCCCCTAGGCCGCTCTTCATCTTGGATCCGTCGAAATGCATTCCCAGAAATCCGATCCTGGGAGCTGTGGCATGTATTGAGTTTCAGCCCAGTCCACCAGGAAATCGGCCAATGCTTGCGACTTGATTGCTGTCCTCGGCTCATACTGGATGCCATGATTGGCGATCTCGATTGCCCACTTTGCCACTCTTCCGGTTGCATCTCTTCTTCCTATGATGTCGGCCAATGGAGCCGAGCTGACGACCGTGACCAGGTGGGCTTGAAAATATGGCTTCAATCTCTTGGCCGCCATGTACACTCCGTAGCACATCTTCTGATAGTGAGGGTAGTTTTGCTTGTTAGATATGTGCCCTAGAGACAAATTAATAAAGATATTTGTCACATATCCGTTTTGTTCATAATACGTTTTATACTGTGCTATAACTGTATTACTTGGAAATACTAATACAGGTGTAGTATAAAACATGGTCCGTAGTTTAACTCGGGTAAACTATCTCATTGGGCAATTGATTGATCAAGCTTTCCTGATCATGGCGACACTTAAGTCCATTGACAATGAGGTCATATCGTTAACGGGAATGATGTGATGGACGTACACCCACCTAAAGTATTGCAATGTGATCGAGTCACATAGTTCAGCGTTGCTATGACTTTGTAACATATGAATT
This sequence comes from Bromus sterilis, assembly GCA_950022295.1. Lineage (NCBI taxonomy): Eukaryota > Viridiplantae > Streptophyta > Magnoliopsida > Poales > Poaceae > Bromus > Bromus sterilis. The sequence continues at coordinate 19,006,870 of OX465596.1, forward strand.
AGTCCTTAGACCGTAATGATCATACGTAATTGTCATCTATGAGGAGACATTGATTTGTATCCCACCGCCTGACTGAAATATGCTGGCTATAACGGTGCACTTTGGGTATTCCGAAATAGATGGTTTATGAGTATGTTAATAGATCAGAGCGGGATTTGTCAGTCCTTGTGACAGGACAGGTACTCTGGGCCCACTCGGTGATATTGCATCAATAGCTTGCAAGCAAGTGACTAGGTCACAAGAGATGCAATGATCATGGACGAGTAAACTTGTTTGTTGTGAACGAGATGTGAACACAGTATGTAGGATACCGACGATCAAACCTCGGACAAACAAAGTACCGAAGCACAAAGGGATTACGTCGTATCGTTAACGGTTTCCAAAAGCGATCGAAGTTCATTCGATGGAAGCGCAGGGGCTGTCAAGGATTGTAACCAGGTCCAACTGACTAGTCATTGGTCAATGAGAAGAGTCTCGACCATGTCTGCTGTTTCCCGGACCGTTAGGGTGTTACACTTAAGGGCAATCGATGCATATGACAGTTACGGGATCAATCGGTGAAATAGGAGAAATCACCGGAATAGTTCCGGAGGAGGACGGAATGGTTTCCGGACATTTTGAACAGTTCAAAATAAAGTTTAATTGTTTTAATAATGTTTTTATTATTTAATTATCTGAATTAAATATTTAAAACATATTAAATAAATTAAAAATGGGAAAAAGGCTATATGGGCCCATGGGGATCCATAGCCGTCTTTCTTCCGCTGCTCGCCTGGTTCGGGGCCCAGGAGGAACATCGATTGTACCGTACGTGTATAATCTCTTCGAGGCACTACACCTGTGGTGCTACTTCGTCGCTGGAGGTTTACCGGGAGTCATCCTCGTCGGTGGTGGTCTTCTACACGACAGGGAGGTCGTAGTTCTGAGTCTACGCCAACCACGTTCGTAAGAACGTTTCCCTCTTTCGGTCTTCAAAGGTATGAACACCGATTCCCTCCGTTACTTTACATCGCCATAGCATAGATCTTGGGTTCGGGTACCGTAGGTGTGAAAAATTTGTGTTTTCTGCCCCGTATCCCAACAGTGGTATCATGAGCTAGCTATGCGTAGACGTATTGTACGGGTAGAACACATCTAGGATGTGGTCATCGAATCTTCATTTGTTACCCTCCTACGTGCACTCATTTAGCGTTGCGACAATGTTTGATGAAGCGGCCCCCGACCGACCTTACGCGTTTACGCGAGACTGGTTCCACGCTTGACATATGGCTTGTACCATATAAAGTGGCTGGGGGGGTGTCTGTCTCTCTGCATTAGCGATGCGAAGATGTTTGCAACGGAGGGCCCCGACAGGGGTGTAATAGAGACGGATGGGAGACGGTGTTGTGGCATGTTTTTCGCAGGATAGAAACGGTTCTCTCTCTCGAAACCCCTAACAGCGACGTAAAACTTGCACAAGCTAAAGTAGAAAGGCGTTTAACTTTGCTTTGCATGAAGGGGGATCATAGCTTGTATGATTTAAAAGTTTTACATCCTGTTTTGCTAATATACTTGATATAACGACGGTAGCATTATAGGATGATCTCTCACTATAACCAACACAGTGTCCTTACCCTAGTGAGCACCACCTGGAAAGTTCTACATTATGGAGGCATCACGTGTCACACGGGTGTCAAACATTTTTTCGTTCACAAGAGGTGGGTGTAGAAAGCCTGGCATATGTATATGATATGGCCTTGCATGACACAGCAACAAATCACATAGGGTGTGATGGCGAGCCTGGCATATGTATATGATATGGCCTCGGGACACAAGAGACCGAAAGGTCGAGCATGAGTCACATAGATGATGTGATTGGCATGATGGCCTACCTTGAACACATACTGATGGCTGTGACGATCGGGGGAGGTATGGTGTTCTAGGATCGTGTAATCACTTAGCAAAATTGAGAGATGTTTTCCTAAGTGGGAGTTTTAGAATTAACTGTAATTGAAGTCCACATTATGAACAAAAGTCTAAATATGTATCTTTGTGAATCAACCTTGTAGATGACAACACCACGCCCCTCGTTCAACTTAGGATCATTCCTAGAGAAAGATAAACTAAAAACTAATGGGTCAAACTTCACCTCCTGGTTCCGCACCCTGAGGATTCTCCTCGTTCCCCTCAAAATGTCCTATGTACTTGAGACTGCATTAGGAGATGCACCAGCAACTACCGCTACTCCGGCTGAGAAGAAAGTCTATCTCATTAAGTCGGATGATTCCTCCCTTGTCAAGAAGGGTATGCTCCATGCCATGGAGGCTGAACTGCAGAAACGGTTCGAGAGCTTCAGTGCTTATGAGATAATCACTGAACTCAAGACCGTCTTTGCACCTCAAGCCAAGGTTGAGAGAAATGAAGTTTGTGAAGCTTTCTTCTCTGGAAAAATGGAAGATCACACCAGCATGACTGAGCACGTAGTAAAAATGTCTGACTACGTTCAACGCCTAAATGATCTAGAATTTAAGATTCCAGATGAAGTGGCGATTGATAGGGTGTTGCGGTCGCTACCCCCTAGCTATGAGAGTTTTGTGTTGAAGTACAACATGCAAGGAATGGTTGAGACCCTTTCTAAATTGTTCACAATACTCAAAATTGCTGAGATGGAAATCAAGAAGGAGCACAACTGCACCAAGTACCTAGAAGATAAGAAGGCCGGCAAGGTTGCCGGAAGAGACATGGATATATGTGATATACATGTTATTGATGTTTTCCTGGCAAGTGCTCGGAGCAACGTCTGGATATTTGATGCCGGATTAGTTGCTCACATCTGTAACTCCCAAGAGGGGATGCAGAATAAACGACTCTTGCGGAAGGATGAAGTGACAATGCGCGTTGGGAACGGTGCCAAGGTTGAAGTAATGTCAATTGGCACGCTTCGTCTTAGTCTCCCTTCGGGATTGATTCTTGTCTTGAATAATTGCTATTATGTACCCGCGTTGAGTATGAACATTGTGAGTGGCTCTTGCTTGATGCGAGACCAGTATTCTTTTAAATCCGAAACAACTGGTTGTTCGATTTATAAGAATAATGTCTTCTATGTTCATGCACCGGTGCGTAATGGTTTATTCTTAATGGATCTCGAATATCATGATTCCCACATCAATAACGTAGAGGCCAAAAGATTAAAGCCTAGTAACGAAGAACATATGCCGATGTGGCATTGTCGACTTGGTCATATTGGTATAAAGCGCATGGAGGAACTCCATAAAGATGGACTTCTGGAGTCATTGGATTTTGGATCCCTTGACACATGTGAACCATGCCTAATGGGCAAAATGAAAAGGACTCCATTCAATGGGACAATGGGGCGTGCGGTGGACTTATTAGGGATCATACATACTGATGTATGCGGACCAATGAATGTCACCGCACGCAATGGTTTTCGTTACTTCGTGACCTTCACGGATGACTTAAGTAGATACGGGTATATCTATTTAATGAAACACAAGTCTGAAACCTTTGAAAAGTTCAAGGAATTTCAGAGTGAGGTCGAGAATCAACTCGGGAAGAAAATCAAGCACCTTCGATCTGATCGAGGAGGCGAGTATTTAAGTCACGAGTTTGACACTCATCTGAAGACTTGTGGTATTGTACCACAACTTACGCCAGCTGGAACACCTCAGCAAAACGGTGTGTCCGAGCGACGTAATCAAACACTATTGGATAGTGTACGGTCAATGATGTCTCATACCGACTTACCTACATCATTCTGGGGGTATGCATTAGAAACTGCCGCTTACGTTCTTAATAGGGTACCATCCAAATCCGTAGAGACAACGCCAATTGAGAAATGGTGTGGCAAGAAGCCAAAGTTGTCTCACCTGAAGATTTGGGGTTGTGAGGCTTATGTTAGGAAACTTCAGCCTGACAAACTCGAATCTAAGGCGGAGAAATGTGTCAGAACCCCAACTTAGGTATGTGCTAGGGTAAGCTTAGGCCTTTGCATCATGTTAAAATTTTCAAAAGAAATCAAAATGGGAGAGAGAACACCCCCCAGATGAATTAATTCAAAAGGCCAGATAAAAAGTTGCTCCAAAAATTCCTTTTGCATTTTTGAAAAGTCTTATAAATGAGTGGGATCACATATAAAATGATGTGGTAGAAATCCCAGGCTCATGGATTTTTCAAATATTCAAACAGGAGCATGGATTTAAATTTAAACCCCTATTTGATTTAAAGTTCAAATTATTTGAATTTTAAAAGTGTTCAAATTTTATAAGTGGCTAACCTATTTTATTGTGAGGCCACATAAAAATTTGCAGCATTTTAGAAAATCTCTAGCTATTTTTTTTAGCAAGACAAAACAAAAGACAGAAAAGAAAACAGAAAAGAAAAGAACAGCAAACTTACCTGGCGCCTAGGCGAGGCCCACCTCTTCTGGCCCAGTCCAGCCCACCTGGACTCCTCCCTTGTCTTCTACCTCCCCGCGCCTCCAAGCTGCTCGGTGGAATGCCACCGAGCCAGCCGAGCACGCCTTGCTCTCCCCAGCCTCCACCTGCCCTCCCGAAGCTCCTAGATGCGCCACGCCGCTGCTGGACGAGCCGCATGTCCTTTCCCCCTCCTCCCAACCCCTCTGCGTCTCTCCCTAGCTCGCCCGCGAAGACTCCCGAGAGCATCGCTGGCCATGGCCATGGAAACTCGTAGCCCGAGCTCGAGATAGCCGCCGAGAACGTGTCCATCGTCTTCGCCGTTCTCGTCTACGCCAAGTCGCAGAAGGAATCGCCCCGGGACGCCTTGTAGCCGACGTGCGCTTCATCGTCTTCCGCTCCGGCCGCCGTGCGTCGCGGTCCAAATACTCCGTCGTCGAGCCTTCCCCGACCGAGCTGCTACCCCCGTCGAGTTCCTGGTGAGCTGTAGCTCGAAAACCCTCTGGGTACGCCCTCGTTTGCGTCCTCTAGCGACGTCCGCCATGGGAGCCGAGCGAGCTCGCCTCCATGGACGACGTTAAGCTCGCTCCCGTGCTTCTTCGTCCATCCCAGCCTGCGCATCGTGCTCCTGAGGTCCACTTGGTTCTTTTGCACTAGCGCACGCTCGAGTTGGGCCACTGCAGCGCCGTCTTCGTCGTCGCCATGTCACGGTTGCCGCCGACGAGGTCCCTTCCGTCGCCTCCGTCACCTCCCGCTCGTGCTGCAACCTCCAGTGGACACGCGACGACCCCAGGATCCCAACGCAGCTCTCCCCGTTCGATTTGGTCGACTGCGCCGCCGTCCCCGTGTGCGCCGCCGTGGCCAGGCCACCGGCGTCAAGCCGCCGGTGGGTTAGCCTTAACCCGTGCTTAGTTAAGCACTAATCCCCCCTAGTGACACTGACCCGTCGGCCCAGGGCCCTTTAATTTAATCACAGATTAATTTAAACAGGGGATTAACCCCCCTGTGTCTTTGAAAGGTGGGGCCCCCTAGTCAGTTTGACTGGTCAGCCCCCTGCTGACATTATGCTGACGCAGTAAAGCAATTAAATCATTTTAATTAATTTCAGTAATTCCAGACATTCCAGAAAATCAGTGAAACTTTGGAATTTCATAGAAAATTCATATTAACTCCAAATTGGACAAATAATATATGAAAAATGATCAGGAGAAAATAACCTATCCAAATATCCAACTTTCAACTTTGTTTGAGTTGATTTTCAAATGGGACCAGTAGCATATGTCATTTGATTTATTTGGAATTTATTCAAATTCAATTCAAATGATTTTGCAACTTGGACCATGGAATTATGCTACTTTTCAACCACACTTCAGAGGCATATCATACACAATTCAAAATGTTTCAAATTGATCAAACAATGTCACATGTAACTTGGCTAAGTTTGAATTCAAATTGGAGTTTGAATTTGCAATTCAATTTGCAATATACTTCATTTAAATGGAATTGCCCAAACACATCAGAAACATATACATCAAGTTTCAACCTTCAACCATGTGTTTGTGCATTGTATTTATATTGCTTCCTTGTTTGTTGTTTGTCGAGTAGAGGTGGAACCGGAACAGGAGGCAGCGCCCTTCGTTGAAGACCCTGAACCCGAACCTCGTCAGCAATGCAAGCAAACCCCCATTGATCATGTCGATAAAATCCCACTTCCCTCTCATGTCTCGCTTATGCATTGTTTAGTATGATCACCATGATAACGTTTCTACCGCATAGTTGAACCCATATCCTTTGCATGACCTATCATCTTGTCACAGTAGTAAGCAAACCACAATCCTAGCAGATGTAGGAGTTGGTTGATATCATGTGACCCCTGCAACTGTTATTTCTTATTGCATGCTTAGTGGTACAATGAGGTTGCTTATGATGTGAGTCGGGATGATGATAAACATGGTGTTGATGAAAGTGAAACGTGTTGGTGAATCTACCCTAATACAAGGTGAACGATGAGAGGCTGTGTAGGAGTACACAGTGGGTTGTCTCGTTGAACACCGCCTTAAGTCCGAGTTCTTGTGTGGTGATCCAAGAAGAAGAGTACAACCACACATTGGGCTCACTGACCCCTCTCATCCTAGTACCTCAGCCCGTTCGAACCCCAAGAGTCGCAGTAGTTCGGAGTTCTGGTAGGGTTGTGGCACGGTCTGCGAAGTGGATGAACGGCTTTTCAAGACCGGCTTGGGACCCTGCACACATCGTTTGAGGCTGTACTGGAACCTCGGCCGGACTTCCATACGGATCCCCCTCAGATAGGCGACTCTCTGGACTAGAACGGAGCTGTGGGCGAAGTGCTGTGGTGGCATCCTCGCTGTCACCTCTTGAACGGTGACATGCAAAAGGCGGTAACTGATGACACGTGTGTGTAGCGGTACACCCCTGCAGGGTTAACAAAACTATTCGAATAGCCGCGTCCGTGGTTAAGGACTGCTTGGAAAGCTTAGCTTGATTATTAGACAACTTGAACTGGATACTTCTAAAACACACCAAGATAAGCGTGAGTGCTATGGTGTGCTTCTCGTGGGGAAGTCGAGGAAGTAACCATAGTGGTGTAATTGGTTGAAGAGTTGTAGTGGACTCGTGTACGCTTCTTACCTCAAGTCTGGTACTCGTAGTTCAGGACTAGCCAAGTCCAAGCTGGCACTTCTGCAAGTGAAACCCCACCTCCCTTTACCTTGATACTTATGCATGAGTAGTATAGCTCCTATGTAAGTCTTGCTGAGTACGATTTTGTACTCACGTTTTCTTAATCTATGTTTTAGATGAACCCACCGACCCCGTTGCTGACTTCTAACCGAAGCTCGAAGAATGAAGACTCAGACCAAGACCAAGCTAGTGTAGTCCCAGTCAGACGACTGGTTCCCTCGTGGAGGGCTTGTTTTTAGATAAGGCTTCTCTAAGCCATTTGTTAAACTTGTCTGTACTCAGACCTACTTTGCTTCCGCTTATTTGTTGTAATGTTGGATCACATGCTTGTGATCTCTGTGTGCACTCTGTAAGAGTTTTAATAAAGATGTATACTTTGTAGAGAATTGCAATGATACCTGATGTTCATACAAGGCATGTGTGCTGCGTGTATGTTTATAACATGCATGTCTCTGTATGGGTTTTCGAGACCTTAGTTGTGATCTGGCTGGCGGTATTTTATACACCAAGTGGCCCTTAGATGTGCGCAGCTTGGGGCATCGCGATGCGATTGTTCGAGACTCTGTCTCGTGCACACTTTGATGTATGATCGAGCCCGCCCTAGACCCCGACTAAGTGATCGGGCTGGAGTAAGTCTATGTAAGGGTTATGAGATAGTCGATAGTATGGTTGAGGCGACTTGTCTTTGAATATGGGAGTTCATCACCCATATCATTAGACTTGTGTGCGGACGATGAGGAACCATCTCAGTTGATCATCCGGCCTGGATGGGATGCCCCTCACGTACGATGCTTTCCGAGAACGTTCTATGCTTGGCCTTGTCTGCTTAGACAAGTGGGTACGGTTCTCGGTCTCCATATGACTATGTCGTAGCGGGACTTGCATACGCTAACCCCGGGTCCCGACAAAATGCATCTTTGTAGGATATCCAAAGGAAACTGTTGGATACACCTTCTACAACCAATCTGAGGGCAAAACGTTTGTCGCTAAGACTGGACACTTTCTTGAGAAGGAGTTTCTCTCGAAAGAATTGAGTGGGAGGAAAATAGACCTCGATGAAGTGACTGACCAATCACTCCAAATGGAAGAACCGACAACAGAAATTGTTCTGGAACCTTCTTCCACAGTGGGAGCTGAAAAGAATGGCCAGGAAGACATTCATAACGATCATGACATACATCATGATCATGATGATAATGAAGAGGAACCTATTTTGCCCCGTAGGTCATCAAGAGTCCGTCAACCTACCGAGTTTTACGGACAGCTTGTGAATGCAATCTCGGCTGATGAGTCGAATGAACCTACGAGTTACAAAGAAGCAATGGAGGGACCCGAGTCCGAGAAATGGCTAGAAGCCATGAAATCCGAAATAGACTCCACGTACACCAACAAAGTTTGGACTTTGGTGGATATTCCCGAGGACCGCAAGGCCGTCGAGAATAAATGGATTTTCAAGAAAAAGACTGACGCAGACGGAAATGTATCTGTCTACAAAGCTCGACTTGTCGCGAAGGGGTTCCGACAAATTCAAGGAGTTGACTACGAGGAGACATTCTCTCCTGTAGCGATGATCAAGTCTATTCGGATCCTACTATTACGAGATATGGCATATGGATGTGAAAACTGTGTTCCTTAATGGCAACATTGAGGAAGATTTGTATATGATGCAACCAGAGGGGTTTATCGATCCAAGGAATGCTGGTAAAGTGTGCAAGCTTCAACGGTCCATCTATGGGTTGAAGCAAGCATCTCGGAGCTGGAATATTCGATTTGATGAGGTCATTAAAGCTTTTGGATTTGTCCAAAATGTCGAAGAGTTCTGCGTCTATAAGAAACTGAGTGGGATCTCTGTAGCATTCCTTGTGTTATATGTAGATGACATATTACTAATAGGGAACGATAAGAAATTCTTAGAAGAAGTAAAGGAATATCTGAATGGACAATTTTCCATGAAGGACCTAGGTGAAGCTGCGTACATATTGGGGATTAAGATCTATAGAGATAGACCTAATCGACGGTTGGCCTTGAGTCAGAACACTTATATTGACAAGATATTGAAAAGGTTCAGTATGGATAACTCCAAGAGAGGCCTCTTGCCAGTTATAAAAGGTGTCAAATTAAGCGTGACTCAATGCCCAACCACAGCAAAAGAGAAGGAGGAAATGTCCTCAAAGCCCTATGTCTCAGCCATAGGTTCTCTCATGTATGCTATGTTATGTACCAGACCGGATTTAGCGCTGGCCATTAGTATGACTAATCGCTACCAGAGTAACCCGGGAATGGCTCACTGGACAACAGTAAAGAACATCCTTAAGTACTTAAGAAGAACCAAGGATCTCTTTCTCGTTTATGGAGGAGTTGATGAGGAGCTCACCGTAAAGGGTTACGTTGACGCAAGCCTCGGCTCAGATCTAGATGACTCGAAATCCCAGACGGGATATGTTTTCATGTTGAACGGTGGCGCTATTAGCTGGAGGAGCGGCAAACAGTCAGTCGTCGCCCAATCTACAATGGAGTCGGAGTATATTGCCGCTTGCGAAGCGTCAAATGAGGCGTTGTGGCTGAAGAAGTTCGTGATCAAGCTTGGCGTCTTTCCCAGCTGCACTGACCCCGTGGGAATCTTCTGCGATAACACGGGTGCCATTGCTAACGCGAAGGAGCCAAGAACTCACTCTACAGCCAAGCACATCCTCCGAAAGTTCCATGTGACGCGAGACTACGTCAGGGATGGACACACTAGGATTCAAAAGATACATACGGATCTGAACGCAGCAGACCCGATGACTAAACCTCTTCCACAGGGCAAGTTTGAAGAACACCGAGAGACCATTGGTGTTAGATACATACCTGATGTAAACTAGTGTAATTTGTACTCTAGTGCAAGTGGGAGACTGTTGGATATGTGCCCTAGAGACAAATTAATAAAGATATTTGTCACATATCCGTTTTGTTCATAATACGTTTTATACTGTGCTATAACTGTATTACTTGGAAATACTAATACAGGTGTAGTATAAAACATGGTCCGTAGTTTAACTCGGGTAAACTATCTCATTGGGCAATTGATTGATCAAGCTTTCCTGATCATGGCGACACTTAAGTCCATTGACAATGAGGTCATATCGTTAAGGGGAATGATGTGATGGACGTACACCCACCTAAAGTATTGCAATGTGATCGAGTCACATAGTTCAGCGTTGCTATGACTTTGTAACATATGACTTAGTCCTTAGACCGTAATGATCATACGTAATTGTCATCTATGAGGAGACTTTGATTTGTATCCCACCGCCTGACTGAAATATGCTGGCTATAACGGTGCACTTTGGGTATTCCGAAATAGATGGTTGATGAGTATGTTAATAGATCAGAGCGGGATTTGTCAGTCCTTGTGACAGGACAGGTACTCTGGGCCCACTCGGTGATATTACATCAATAGCTTGCAAGCAAGTGACTAGGTCACAAGAGATGCAATGATCATGGACGAGTAAACTTGTTTGTTGTGAACGAGATGTGAACATGGTATGTAGGATACCGACGATCAAACCTCGGACAAACAAAGTACCGAAGCACAAAGGGATTACGTCGTATCGTTAACGGTTTCCAAAAGCGATCGAAGTTCATTCGATGGAAGCGCAGGGGCTGTCAAGGATTGTAACCAGGTCCAACTGACTAGTCATTGGTCAATGAGAAGAGTCTCGACCATGTCTGCTGTTTCCCGGACCGTTAGGGTGTTACACTTAAGGGCAATCGATGCATAGGACAGTTACGGGATCAATCGGTGAAATAGGAGAAATCACCGGAATAGTTCCGGAGGAGGATGGAATGGTTTCTGGACATTTTGAATAGTTCAAAATAAAGTTTAATTGTTTTAATAATGTTTTTATTATTTAATTATCTGAATTAAATATTTAAAATATATTAAAAAAATAAAAAAAATGGGGAAAAGGCTATATGGGCCCATGGGGCCCATTAGGGGAGGAGGGAGTTTCCCCCCTTGGGCTTGGCGCCATGGGTGGGGCCCATCCCCCCCTATGGCCGGCGCACCTCCCCCCCTTGGGGGTTTAGTCCCACATGGGGGTGGGGAGGAGGATCACACCCCCCCTTGGCCTATATAAGGAGGGGTAGACCCCCCTTTTCCCAACACACCAAATCTCCTTCTTCCTCCTTCTCCTTCCCGGAAGTGGACTCCCCTTGTTTGGAGTCTGCACCAGGATTGGAGTTCTCCACCATAAGGCAGGCCGTCGCTCTGCTGGAGTCGGGATCCGTAGCCGTCTTTCTTCCGCTGCTCGCCTGGTTCGGGGCCCGGGAGGAACATCGATTGTACCGTACGTGTATAATCTCTTCGAGGCACTACACCTGTGGTGCTACTTCGTCGCTGGAGGTTTACCGGGAGTCATCCTCGTCGGTGGTGGTCTTCTACACGACAGGGAGGTCGTAGTTCTGAGTCTACGCCAACCACGTTCGTAAGAATGTTTCCCTCTTTCGGTCTTCAAAGGTATGAACACCGATTCCCTCCATTACTTTACATCGCCATAGCATAGATCTTGGGTTCGGGTACCGTAGGTGTGAAAAATTTGTGTTTTCTGCCCCGTATCCCAACATTGCTTGGACGCCGAGAGCACTTCACTGATATAATACACAGGTCGCTGAATCTGCTGTGCCTTGTCCTTCTCGGGCCGCTCCACCACCATAACTGCACTGATCACCCGATTGGTCGCCGCAATGTATAACATCATTGGCTCCTTCTCAATCGGGGCAGCTAGAATTGGCATGGTGGAGAGCATGTGCTTGAGCTCTCGGAATGCTTCGCTTGCTTGAGGTGTCCAGGTGAACCTCTCCGTCTTCTTCATTAGCTGATACAACGGGATTGCTTTTTCACCCAGCCGACTGAGAAATCGGCTGAGTGATGCGGGGCAACCGGTGAACTTCTGTACTTGCTTCAGGTTCTTGGGTTGCTCCATGCGCTCGATTGCGGCTATCTTCTTGGGATTGCATTCCATTCCTCTCTCGAAAATGAGAAATCCCAAGAGCTTGCCGGCTTGGACTCCAAAAACGCATTTCTCCGGATTGAGCTTGATCTGATAAGTTCTCAAATTTGCAAATGTCTCTCGGAGGTCGTCTAGGAGTGTGACTCCCTTGGCCAACTTTACTACCAGATCGTCCACATAGACATGGAGATTTCTGCCGAGTTGGGAGTGTGTACATCTCTGAATTGTGCGCTGCTAAGTGGCACCTCCATTTTTCAAACCAAAAGGCATGGTGATATAACAATAAGCCCCGAAAGGGGTTATAAATGCAGTTTTTATTTGATCTTCCACGACAAGTTTGATCTGGTGATAGCCAGTTGTGGCATCCAGAAAAGACAAAAGCTCGCAGCTGGCCGTAGTATCAATCACTTGATCGATACGGGGCAGGGCAAACGGATCCTTCGAGCACGCCTTGTTCAAGAAAGTGTAATCGATACACATGCGCCAGGTCTTGTTCTTCTTCATGACAAGGACTGGATTCGCCAGCCACTCGGGGTAAAACACTTTCATGATGAAACCTGCCGCTTGCAGCTTCGCAATCTCTTCGCCGATTGCCCTTCTCTTATCTTCAGAAAAATGTCTCAGGGGTTGCTTGACCGGCTTCGAGCCTGGACGAATGTGCAGCTTGTGCTCGACGAGTTCTCTCAGCACACCAGACATGTCTTGTGGAGACCATGCGAAGATGTCCCGATTCTCACGGAGGAACTCGACGAGCTCGCTTTCCTATTTGTCGCTAAGTCCAGCTCCGACTACAACGAACTTGGTTGAGTCGGAGGGATCTAGAGCGATCTTCTTGCTGTCCTTGGCTGACTGAAAAGCCGATTCTTCATCTGCTCTCTTGGCTGGGCCGACTGGGAGTGGATTCTTGCTCTGCGCTTGCGCCATCGCAATCACCTTGCCGAGCTGACGCTTCTCCGTTTCAACCACCTGAGAATCAGCCAAACTGCTGCCAGCCGACGTGCACTCGAGGGACTTCCTGAAGTCCCCGGTGACGGTGATGACGCCGTTTGGCCCTAGGATCTTCATTTTGAGGTAAGTCTGTTGTGCATTGAACATGAACTTGGCAAATGCAGGCAGTCCCAACAGAGCATGATAAGGACTGTTGAGGTCGGCGACTTCGAACCAAATCGGCTCCCTCCTGAAGTTCTCCTCTGTGCCAAATATGACGTCCAGCCGAATGCGACCCATGGGGGTGCAAGACAAACCAGGGACGATCCCGTGGAAAGTCGTCCGACTGCTCTCCAGATCCTTCTCGGTGAGTCCTAGCTTGATCAAGGTGTCTCTGTACAGAATGTTGATTGTGCTTCCTCCATCGACAAGCACTCGGGAGAACTTGCATGAAAATCTTGGTCCTGCGAACAGAGCATCAACCACCAGTGGATAATTGCCTGGATTTGGCAAAATGGTGGGGTGATCTGCTCTGTCCCAGGATATAGGACACTCGGACCAAAGCATGAACTGAGGAATCGGCGGCATGGTGGCATTGACTTCTTGAGCTCAGGCTCTCCGACTGCCCTTGTCGGTGGATTCACTGGTGAAAATCATGTAGGCGGCGTCTTGCCGCGGGAACTGGTTCTGCTGCTGAGGTGGTCCTCTCTTCTGGGGTGGTGGTGGGGGTGGAGGTGGTAAAGCTTCTCCCTTTGCAATCCTTCTCACAAAATCACACTGCCGAGTTGTGTGCGCAGACGGCCTGCCAGGAGTGCTGTGCAATTTGCACGGTGCATCCAGCATATCGTCAAATGTGTATTTGGGCTTCATCTGCCCCGGGGGCCTCACATTGGGTCTCATCTTTCGACTGCCTGCTGCAGCCCCTGGATCTTCTTCATTTTGAACAGCGGCCACCTGCCGGCTGCCGTACTGTGTGTCTGGCTGCTCATCCTTGCGCTTGCCATTGTTCTTCTGATTGTTGTTGTTGTTGTTGTTGTTGTTTTTGCGGTTGTTCTCTCTTCTTTCCTTCCGACTAAGGCCTTGGTTCCCAGTGTCCGACTGCAGAGCCCCTGGTGATTGAATTACACCTCCAACTCCGAGCTGGATAGGGCGCATCGCAGAATCGGATACAACAAAGGAGTTGGCCACCTTCATGAGCTCAGCGAGCGATGTGAAATCCTTGCGGAGCAACTTGTGCTTCAGCATTGAATCAGCCAGGCATCCATCCGTGAAGTACTGAATGGCCTGGATCTCATGGACTCCTTCACATGAGTTCTTCAACTTGATCCACCGAGATAGGTAATCTCGAAGGGGTTAATCCTTGCCCTGCACGCAAAGAGCTAACTGCCGCGGGAGGTTGGGCCGCTCATATGTGCTCGTGAAGTTGTGAATGAATGCACTTGTAAAATCTTCCCAGCAATTTACGCTGTCCTTGGGCAAACTGTTCAACCAAGTCCGAGCTGAACCCTGCAGCATCAAGGGTGCATAGCGGACTGCCACGCATCGACTGCCCCCCGCAATGCGAACCGCGGTCAGGTAATCGGACAACCAATCTTCTGGCTTCACAGAACCATTGTACTTGGGAGTGTCTCTCGGCAGCGTGAAGCCTTTGGGAAACTTCTCGGTCCGGATGCGATGACCGAAACACGACGGGCCAGCCTCTCCTTCTTCATCCTCTTGAGCCTCCTTCTCCAGGAGCTCAATGCGATGCCTGGCATCATTCTGACCGATTTTGCGAGGGCCAAGTCGGGCGCTGATTGCTGGTCTTGGTGCCGACTGCTGAGGCATGTCGTTACGCCTGCTGTTAACAGCTGGTTCTTCAACTCTTCTGCTTGCCGCTGGGGGTGGCCGATTGCTTTTGACCCTGCTTTCATGCCGAGATGGGGCCGGTTGATTCCTGTTCTGGCGCGATGCATTCGGTCGCTGGCTAGCTTCCGGAATCGGCCTCACAGTTCCCCTTGATGCCCCAGGTCCCGCATTCTGATTCTCCATTGCCACGAGCCTTTGCTCCTTTGTAGCTGCCAGCAACTCACGCATTCGGCGCGACTGCTCTCGCCGCTCATCTCCTTCTAGGTCTTCTAGCTCGAGTGCGGTATGTCGGACTCTGGATGAACGCCAATTGCGCCGGCTGCTCCGGCTGCACCGACCTCCTCGGCCGCTCCGGTTGCTCAGCTCCCGACAGCTGTTGGTTGACTGCTCGCCCTTGGCTTTTCAAATCTTCTAAGACCGCGGGCTCAATCGGCCGACGCGGTCCTGCATGCGTTGCGTTGTATTCCCTTGTGATGGCTCGCAGCCTGCGCTCTTCTGCTAACACCTGCTCGGCCCTGCGAGCAAGAGCAAGCCGTGCCGTCTCCAGCTCGGTGTGCACTTGATCGGGGTCACCATTCCTGTTCACGGGTGTGTATAACACATCCCGCAATGCACTGGTGCCCACTCTCTCTGCAACCTCCGCTGCCTCCTTGGCTCTCCTCGCCGCACTCGCCGCACCGCGATTGCTTGATGAAGACGCCCCCGCCATCATGACGGTTGCGTGCACTCGGACATCCTTTCCCCCAGGTGCTGCGCTGCAGCCCTTGGTCGAGAGAGGATCCATGATGCACGAGAAGACACGAATCTCTCTGGGATATGCCTCAGGGAAGCTGCCGATGAAGAGGCGATGACTGCCGACCTGCAGCGACACACCGGGCGGCAGGGGTTCACCGGCCCCATACCGCGCCGAGTAGTCCACCACGTAATCGATTGCCCCACGCCTAAGAATCAGGCCAGAGGCGTGGCTACCGCCTAATGCAGAGGAAAATCCCGTCCGGATCTTTACTCCAGTCGACGCCTCGGTCTGCCCCACGGTGGGCGCCAACTGTCGTCGATATGTGACGGCAGATGCCATGGGGATGGCTAAAGTGAGGGGAAGATGCGAGGAAGAAGATGTCGATGGTGTCGGAATCGGGTTGGGCACAAACACGGTGACGGACACCACAATGTACCCAGGTTCGAGGCTCTCCGGGGAGATAACACCCCTACTCCTGCTTATCTCTTATATATCAATGGAACTGAGCTACAATAACTGCTTCTCTATCTACTCAGGGGAAGGTGAGCGCCGCCGTGGACAAGGCTCTCTCCTGCTTCCCTGAGGAGTAACTACAAGCAGTGAATGAACTGAGTGACTTGTGAGTAATGGTGCGAATGAGCGGATCCCCCCCACGCAGGAGGGGTACCCCGGGCTCTTATAGCATGAGCCCGGGGTAAATCGGTAACTTCACTGCCGATTGGGCCCAGCTGTCATCCTCTAGTCGGCTGGGGCCCACCGACTGCTCCTCTCCGGGTTATCCAGACCCGACGAGCGACGGCCCATGCTGTAGACTCGTAGGGCATGATGGTGAACAGTGGAGCTAGGAGGTGCGGTCTTGTCGTCCTATCCGCGAAATCGGCGGAGAGGTCGACACCGCATCTCTGCCAGATCTTCGATGTGACTTGGCTTCTCTGCCACCCCGATCTCTCGGGATTGCGCATTTATGACCTCGTACTTGTACCCTCGACCGATCTCGGGGTCAACTTCTTCAGGGGTGGTAGGTTGTACCAATTGCGCCTTGGCCGACTGGTGGTTCCGGGCAAGGTCGATTGCCCTGGGCAATCGGCTGTGCTGATACCCACCTCGGCCCAGCTGCGGGCCAATTGGATAATTGTCTTGGTGATGAAAAGGGTGGACCGGTTGCTCCTGGGCCGACTGCTGGCATTTGGTATGGCTGATTGCCCTGGAGCAATCGGCCGTACGCCCGCCCGGCTCGGCCTAGCTGCAACCCAATCGGTCCATCCTTGTCTTGAAAGGTTGCTTTCGCTTGGGTGAGCCTACCCGGGTACCAATCCCCCGACAGCCCCTGGCCCACCTCTGGCTGCCCCCTTTCTCCTATTTATCCCCCGTCACGAGAAAACCCCAGAAGCAGAACCCTATTCCGCGAACTCGCCTCTGCTCCACCGCCGCCGCGCTTCCGAAGATCGGGAGCACCAGAAGACCTCTTCCCGGCACCCTGCCGGAGGGAGGATTGACCTCCGGGAGTCTCCTCTCCACCATGGATGCTCCCCGGATGTCTCGTGAGTAGTTTTCCTTGGACCATGGGTCCGTGATCAGTAGCTATGTGATGTTCTCCTCCCCTCTTTGATCTTCATTGTTTAGACCTCGTGAGCTACCCAACATGATCGAGGCACCTTTGTAATATTTCTGCTATTGCTATGTTGAGTTTGATAGGATCTGATGGATTATGAGATTATGTCCAGATTGTGATAGAGTAATATATTTGGTTTTTATCTCTTATATTTTTGTTCCTAAGTAATTCTTGCATGTTCTCCGTTGCTGTTTATTGCTTTGGCCAAGTAGTAGGTAGTGACTCCAAGAGGGAGCGTTGTGCTAGATTGTGGGTTCATGCCCCCCGATGACACGCTTGAGTGAGAGAAACATGAGTCTAGGGGATGTGTTGTTGCCACAAGGGGGAAAACAAGGGTGCTTGTAACCGCGGTTACAAGGATTGTTTACTTTACGCAGAGTTCTTTTTAATGCAGTTGTCTGTTGCTTTGGGTTTACACTTTGGGTGGGGCTCGCAACTTAATACCAGCGAGATGTTCTGGATAGATATCTCAAGGTGGATGATTAGTAGTAGATGCAGATGGATTTCGGTCTACTTACCTTGGCGTACTGCCTGTGCTTTTGAACCTCTTCCTTTCTTTTGTAGCATAGTTAGCATTGCGGTCCGTTCATAATCCTGTCAATTGCCTTTCTGTAATTTGTTTACCTCGCATAGCAATTTTATCGTCTTTTGGGAGAGAGACATCACTAGCGAACATCACGTATCCCGGTGCATATCCTTATCACTGTTTCCACGCTATATTTACTTTTCTGCATTTACTTTCAAGTTGCTATTATTATCCCTTGCGTTTTATCCTTTGTACACAACAAGACCGGAGAGATTGACAACCTCTCTGAACTTCGTTGGGAACAAAGTTATCTGTGTCTGTGTGCAGGTCCGCGTCAGTTGCGCCGCTGACACCTACTTATCATCTCTGGAGTCCTGCTGGAGACAAACCTTGGTATCTTCACCGAGGGAAAACTGCTGCTGCACTACATCTCAACCCTCCACTTGGGGTAACCAACGAAGGGGGCGAGAAGCCATCAAGCAAAGTTTTCTGGCGCCGTTGCCGGGGACTCCAAGTGCTAAGATAGGGGAGTTGCACACTACCCTTTACCTTTGTTTTTTTAGTCTTGTTAGTTTACCTTTCAGTTTTTATCTTTGTGTCTTATATCAAAAAAAATATATATATATAGTATTTCTAGTTCCTTACTTTCCAATCAATGTCTAACTTCTTTGAAACTAGATCTTATTGGCATGGAGGATTCACCGAGGATCAACAAGAATATTACAAGGAATACCGCTTGTCTCAAAAAGGGACGCACTTATGGATACTCATACATCAATCGTATGAGTATGCTAAAAACTTGTGCTCAATATATAATATATCTTTCTGCAGGGATGAATCTTGTTGCTTTATGAGGCACAAACACCTTGCTTTCCAATGTGAGTACAATGAGGATGAAACCTTAGCTTCTTATGCTAAGGGAAATTATGATTTTTATGATGCAGAACAAATAGAAGAATTTGTTGCTTTTAAGGGTGCCTATGAAATTACTTCTTTTCTTGAAAATATTGATGACGCCCCTTACAAATATGAGAGTCTTGCTATACTTAACTATTGTTTGGAAAATTATGATGCAAATTATTATATTACTGATCATCTTGAGAGAATCTCTCCCCCAAAGGAAGAGACTAATGTTTTGCAGGACTCTATAGAAGAAGAAATTACTGAACCTGAAAGCTCTTTGGATGAAGAAGAGGAGGAGAGTGACGAACAAAAGGAGGAAGAATGGAGCCATCCATGTCTACCTTCTAATGAGAGTAACTCTTTGACTCTTACCTTATATGAGTATTATGATCCTATGGATTCTTTTGAAATATCCCTTTTTGATGAAGTTGATGCCTTCTATGCTTATGGCCTTGATGCCACTATGGATGATGCTTACGGAGATGAACTTGCTATAGTTCCTCATGTTAAGCATGAAATTTTTGCTATCGCACCCACACTTGAGTGTCCTATTATCCTTTTAAAATCTCCAAGTCCAGAGAATTTTCCTCTTATCAAAGCTCAATGTGATGGGTTGCATTTATCTTATGATCCTAAAAACCGTGTTGAAAACAATACACGTGTTCTTGTAGGTCATGAACAATATGATTTATATGATAGTTATATTCTTGATGTTTTTCATGATATTACTGAAAATTACTTTGAGAGAGGAAAGTTTGGTTATAGAAACTTTCATGTGACAAAAACACCTCTCCCTACACTGAAACTTTCAAAGTTGTTCTTGTTCCACCTTCCTATGCATGTCACTTTGTGCTTCTTTGATTTATTTTCTTACAAGATGCCTATGCATAGGAAGTGGGTTAGGCTTAAATGTGTTTCAAATTTGCTTCTTGATGCTCTCTTTTGCTAAAATTCCCATTCTCTTGTGAGAGCATCTTTTATAATCTTTAAGCCTAGTTAAAGGCATAAAAGAAAGCGCTTTCGGGAGGCAGCCCGCAACAAATTTAGGTTTTTATTTTTGATTTTGTTGTGTCTTGATGATTGTTACTCCTGTAGCAACATCATTGTATCTTTATTTTTCAGCTTTGTTCCAAGTTATAGCCTCTTACGGCAAGGGAAGTAAAAGTTGTGACATGCTGTCCAGAAAACAGATTCTGTCCTCGTGACCAGAAAAAATCCAGAAAAATCCCAGTTCATCTTTTTGAGCTGAAATTTTTACACAGTATGCTCTATGCAATTACGAAACTTCCGTATGTTCTGAGTTTTTTATTTGAGTTGCAGAAGCACCCCTAAAATTCTTTACTATCTGCTGTTTTGTTTTTCACAGATTCTGCCACGTTTTGTCTCTCCTAACTTTTGCAAACCTTAAGCTTGCTTTTTCTTTAAAAAACTTTTTGGCACTCTTGAGAAACAGTATCTCTTCAAGAATATCTTTATATCCAGTGGAGAAAATTTATTTAATAAGGGTACTAACCTCTCTAATCATCTTATGATGAGTTATGTATGAAGGGAGTTTTCAAGTGTGCGATGGAAGATGATGAAAGAAGATCCAGGAGTGTCAAGCGCTCAAGCTTGGGGATGCCCCCATGCATCCCCAATAAATATTCAAGGAGACTCATGCATCTAAGCTTGGGGATGCCCCCGTGCATCCCCTTCTCCATCAACAATCATCAGTTCGTCCTTCGTCTCACTATATTTTTATAACTTCATGCGTTATGTGCTATGCTTGGAGCGTCTCGCTCTTAGGTTTTGTTTTTAGTTTTCTTTAGCTTTGCTTGCTGTTCATAACAAGTTAGATCCTTTCTTACTTTGTGTGGGAGAGAAACACACTCCACTTTCAAAATTTAGAACACATCATAGGATTTTTCCTGCCTATCTTTTTGCTGTTGTGTGTTCTTTATCTTTTGATAGCTACTGCCTTGTTTAGTTTTAGTCTTAGTTTGTCTTTAGCAAGAGCCTTGGATTTTTTTTAGTTGTTTGCTGTAACTCTCTTTATTTTTCATGTTTATCTTGTTAAGAGAGTTGGTTGTTGCACTGAGTTGTGTCTTGTCTTGAAAGTAGGTAATTGAGGTTGCTATTTAATTTTAGTAGTAGCTTGCAATAGTTTTGAGGTATTGATGTGAGTAATGTTTGAACTTTTGGTGTCAAGAGCTCTTGCCTATTAGTGATAGGTGTCGTATTTTGGGCAATCCGTGTTTATTTTCAAAACCTACAAAACTAGTTGAGAACTCTAGCTACTAGATGGATCACTACTCTTCTGAGGAGTCGAATATTAGAGTACACTCACGTACCATGAGTCGAGGATGCGCAAGGATAACCAAACCCCCATACACTCCTCCTCGGGGTACTTGTCTCTTTGTGAACGTCCCTATTAGATTGAGAGTTACCGATAATAAGTGCATGAGTTCTTCGGACTAATGTAAGTATTGAAAGTTGACACTTCCACCTTCCCATATTTTGCTAGGCTTTCTCGTGCCGTGCATTGCCTTCTTCTCACTCCGAGAGTTGGTGTCCACCTTCGCCGGTACTTCCAAACCCTTGGCATGATACGCTCTGTCATCATAAGCCTCCCTTTATCTTTCCTCAAAACAGCCACCATACCTACCTATCAAGGCATTTCCATAGCCTTTCCGAGTTACATTGCCATGCAACTTCCACCTCTTCATGACTTGATCTTCATGTCATACATGTCCTGCTACACTGGCAGCGACATACATTGCATAAATCATGATAGTTACATCTTCTTTATGATTTTGAGTACCTTGTAAAGTGTGAAAGATCTCCTTTACCTTCTTGTAAAATAGAGTGTTGCCCTTAAGTGAGGAAAGGATCCCAAAGTGGACACATTAAAAGATCCCAAAGAGGACAAATGAGAGTTAAATAGAAAGAGCCATTGAGGCCACCAAAAAAATACAAAAAAATAGAAAAAAGAGAAAAAAGAAATAAAAAGAGAGAAAGGGGCAACACTAATATCCTTTTGAGAGATCCACACTAGTACTCCCTTTATATCCTTGTACTCCATAGAGATGATCATTATGCATATAGCTATGTGGGGACCTTCACACTATAGAACTTGGCTTGCATATTCCAAGGATGAGCCTCCTCAAACGAGCTCTAGGTCTTCATGAGCGAGCAAGTTAGATGCACCCCCACTAGTTCCATTGGAGAGCTTCCTAGCTCGTATGTGCATCCGTTGCATGGCAATCCCTACTCCTCACATCATATCTATCATTTGGCATCTCTTGCCTATGATTGTCCTCATTGATGTGAGCCTTTCTCATCCTTTTTATCTTCCTCCTCCACCATATTTCTCTCTTTTCCATCCTAAGTGTCAAATCTCGTGCTTACGCTCATCCATTGCATGAGTGCTCGAGATATCGAAAAGGAGTGGATCAAATTGACTTGTACCTGGCTAGTGGTCTGGGGACGAGTCAAGATAAGATTCCAAAGAAGACCAAGTGTGAACCTTTAGTAGATTGAGTTCTCAACACAAAAATACTTTTTTTCTCGTATTCCCTATCCCCCTTCTTGCACGCAAACACCATTTGGAGACATTCGAGTCACGGACAGCGAGAGCTCTTGCACCTAATGTTCTTTTGTTACTTATTTCAATGCTAATATAGACTCTTGCCTGTTATGACTTGAATTGAATCTCTAACCTTGATGGCTTTACTTTTCAAAGTTCTTATATGGTTGCTACCATGTCACCACAGAAATTATGTTGTTATCACTTACCTACTTGAGGACGAGCAGGAATTAAGCTTGGGGATGTTGATATGTCCAAAACGTATCTATAATTTCTGCTTGATCCATGCATGTTTTGTGTGATATTGCTATGATCTAGATACACTTTCATACACTTTTGATCATATTTGGACTAACCTATTAACTCAGTGCACCCCAGTGCCAGTTCCTGTTTTCTGCTGTTTTTCTATTTCAGTTTTCCCCCATATAAAAAGTGCCAGAAAAATTCGGGAAAATTCAGATTAAAAATCAGCGTGACAGAAGCTTCGAGAAGAGCCCGGGAGGGGCCAGAGGGGAGCCAGGGGGCCCAGGCGGCCACCCGGCGTGGCCCCACCCCTGGCTGCGCCAGGGGGGCGCCTGGGGCCCTTGGCCCACCTCTGGCTGCCCCCTTTCGCCTATTTATCCCCCGTCACGAGAAAACCCCAGAAGCAGAACCCTATTCCGCGAACTTGCCTCTGTTCTGCCGCCGCCGCGCTTCCGAAGATCGGGAGCACCAAAAGACCTCTTCCCGGCACCCTGCCGGAGGGAGGATTGACCTTCGGGAGTCTCCTCTCCACCATGGATGCTCCCCGGATGTGTCGTGAGTAGTTTTCCTTGGACCATGGGTCCGTGATCAGTAGCTATGTGATGTTCTCCTCCCCTCTTTGATCTTCATTGTTTAGACCTCGTGAGCTGCCCAACATGATCGAGGCACCTATGTAATATTTATGCTATTGCTATGTTGAGTTTGATAGGATCTGATGGATTATGAGATTATGTTCAGATTGTGATAGAGTAATATATTCGGTTTTTATCCCTTATATTTTTGTTCCTAAGTAATTCTTGCATGTTCCCCGTTGTTGTTTATTGCTTTGGCCAAGTAGTAGGTAGTGACTCCAAGAGGGAGCGTTGTGCTAGATTGTGGGTTCATGCCCCCCGATGACACGCTTGAGTGACAGAAAGATGAGTCTAGGGGATGTGCTGTTGCCACAAGGGGGAAAACAACGGTGCTTGTAACCGCGCTTACAAGGATTGTTTACTTTACGCAGAGTTCTTTTTAATGTAGTTGTCTGTTGCTTTGGGTTTACACTTTGGGTGGGGCTCGCAACTTAATACCAGCGAGATGTTCTGGATAGATATCTCAAGGTGGATGATTAGTAGTAGATGCAGATGGATTTCGGTCTACTTACCTTGCCGTACTGCCTGTGCTTTTGAACCTCTTCCTTTCTTTTGTAGCATAGTTAGCATTGCGGTGCGTTCATAATCCTGTCAATTGCCTTTCTGTAATTTGTTTACCTCGCATAGCAATTTTATCGTCTTTTGGGAGAGAGACATCACTAGCGAACATCACGTATCCCGGTCCATATCCTTATCACTGTGTCAGAACCCCAACTAGGGTAAGTGCTAGGGTTTGTTTGTGCCCTTTGCATCATGCAAAAATTCCAAAATAAATTCAAAAATGGGGAAAAGAAAAGCCCTGAGAAATTAAATCAAATGGCCAGATAAAAATATTTTTCCAAAAATCATTTGAATGTTTGGAAAATTCCTAGAATTGTTGTTGATCATTGCAAAAGTGGTTTGGGGATTTTCCCATGCCCATGGAATATTCAAAAGGTGCATTGGAAATTAAATTAAACTCCAATTTGAATTTAAATTCAAATTGTTTGAATTTCAAAAGTCACCAAAACTTATGAGTGGCTAGCTATATATGTTATAAGCCTACATAAAAGTTTTCATGATTTTTAAAAATGCTCTACTGTTTTTATTTGGGGCAGAACAAATTAACAGAAAAGAAATTCAAAAGAAAAAAGAAAGAAAGAAAATCGCCCCCACCCACTTACCTGGCCCAGCCTGGCCAGAAGCCGGCCCAGCCCACCAGGGGCAGGGTCGTCTTCCTCCCAGCGCCAGGCAGGCAGGCAGCTCGGTGGCGAGCATGCAACCGCCGCAGAAAAGAAATTCAAAAGAAAAAAGAAAGAAAGAAAATCGCCCCCACCCACTTACCTGGCCCAGCCTGGCCAGAAGCCGGCCCAGCCCACCAGGGGCAGGGTCGTCTTCCTCCCAGCGCCAGGCAGGCAGGCAGCTCGGTGGCGAGCATGCAACCGCCGCCGACGCCACCTCCTGCTCCCCCTCTCCTCATCCGCGCGCCGTGGAGACGCCTGGAAGGCCCCTGCACCCTTTCCCCCTCCTCGCAGCTTGTCTCCACCTCTCCCCCTCTCTCTGAACGCGAGACCCGAGCGCCCGCTGGAGCATCTCGCCGCGCAGCCGTGGCCAGAGGCCACCCCACGCCCCTCCAACTTGTCCTTCTGACTCGCCGAGGTCGTCTCCGTCACCGTGAGCCAACAATTCGACCCAAGGGGCCCCGAGGATGACGCCGGCATCGAGTTTCCCCGCCACGGCCGTTCCCCTCCAGCGAGCAATTGCTCTCCTTCCGCAGTTTCCCCGGCGTCCTCGTCGACGTCATCAACATCAGGGTGATCATCCGCGTCGATTCCCCCTCCCCAAGCTTCTTCCCGAGCCCCCTAGACCGTCTTCGTCTCCACCAGTGAGCGGCCGCCGCCATTGCCGTCGAGGGCAAGCTCCAGTGCACCTGCTTGAACCCCAGAAGGCTTGAACGGACGCGCGAGGCTGTGGGCTACGCCCCAGTACTCTTTTCTTCCTCCCCCATGCCCTCTAGGCCAAACCCGACGAGCTCCGGCGAGCTTCCAGTCACCGGCGGCGACCCAGGCCATTAAGGCCTTAATTAGCCTAAGCTAATCAGCCCCACGCCACTGACAGATGGGCCCCCTGGCCCCTAACTCCTCTGTTTAGTTTAAACAGAGAGGGATTAACCTCTGAGAGACTGACATGGGGGCCCCAGCAGTCAGACCCCCCCCATGTCACCCTGACCTCAGCATGACGCAATAAAGGTTTTCCAGAGAATTAAAATATTCCAAAAAATTACAGAAAATGGTCAAAACTTCAATAGATCATAGAAAACTCATATGAACTCCAAATTAAACAAATAATATATGAAAAATTATCAGAAAAATACAAGGATTAAGAATATGCAATTTGTTTTTATGTTTGACCATTTTAAAATGGGGCAACAGTAGCAAACATGCATATGACTTAATTTGAAATTGAATTTGGAGTTTGAATTTGCATTTCAAATGCAATATACTTCAATTAAATTTAATATGCTACAAACCAGTACCATTCACATCATGGACAACCTTATCATGTGTATGTGCATTTCTACTTTCGAAGTTGTTCCCCCTTTGTTGATGATTGCCTCCGATGACAGATGTTCCGAGACGGTGATCATCCCGAAGAAGAAGACCACTGTTAAGACCCGTATACCGTCAGCAAGGCAAGCAAACCCCTTTGATCATGTCTATAAAATCCTACTTCCCTCTCAGTCTCTCTTTTGCATGTTTAGGAGATCATCGAGACACATTCTTTCGCATAGTTGAACCCATTCCGATGCATGACCTATCATTTTGCCACCGTATTAAGCAAACCACAATCCTAGCAGATTTAGGAGTTGATTGATGAGCATGTGGCCCCTACAACTGTTAATGCTTATTGCTGCTTAGTGATACAATGAGGATGTTATGTTTGTAAGTCGGGATGGAATGAACACAGTGGTGCTGATGTTAACGTGTTGGTGAATCCACCCTAAACAAAGGTGAACGATGAGAGGCTGTGTAGGAGTACCCATTGGGATGTCTCGTTGAACACTGCCCTAGGCCCCGAGTTCCTGTTTTGTGATCCAAGACAAAGAGTATGACCACATGTAGGGTTTTATGGGAGCCCCGTTTGGCCTCTTTACGTACCCGATCCAGTCCAGGAGTCACACTAGATTCGAGCTTTCCATTTGATTTATGTATAGATATGTGGGTGTACCTGTGAGGCAGTGAAACCATCTGTCAAAGGTGGCGTCTCGGTCCCTTACATTATCTGAGTCCGTTTCTTGGAACTAGCCGGACTCTCGAGCGGTGACAAACTCAGGTAGTCGACTCCTGGATTAGAGAAGGTGATGTGAGGGTAGTGCCTTGGTTTCATCCACGTCCGACATCCGCTTGAAGGGTGACAAGAACGAGGCGATAAGTGATGACACGCGTGTGAAGATGTACACCCCTGCAGGGTTAATGAACTATTCGAATAGCCGTGTCCGCGGTTATGGACTACTTGGAAACCTCTACTTGATCATAGACAACTTGAATGGATACTTATAAAACTCGCAAGATAAGCGTGAGTGCTATGGTGTGCCTCCTCGTGGGGAAGTCGAGGAAGTAACCATAGTAGTGTATTGGTTGGAGATGTAGTGGACTCGTGTACGCTTCTTACCTCAAAGTCTGGTACTCGTAGTACAGGATTAGCCAAGTCAAAGCTGGCACTTCTGCATGCTGAACCCCACCTCCTTTACCTTGATACTTGAGCATGAGTAGTACAATTCTGATGTAAGTCTTGCTGAGTACGACTTTGTACTCACGTTTGCTTATTCTATGTTTTAGATGAAAACCCGGACCCCGATGGAGTCACCTTCGTGAAGCTCGACGTTGACTAAGTTAGCATAGTCCCAGACAGCAGTCTGGTCCCTCGTCGAAGGGCATGTTTGTTGTACAAGGCTTCTCTAAGCCATTTGTTAATCTTGTCTGTACTCAGACCTAATTTGCTTCCGTTGTATGATGTAATGTGATCACAGACATGTGATCTTTGTATGCTCTATGTGTATATCTATAAAGAAGTACTTTGTAGAGTTATGTGATGATACCTGCTGTTCATACTAGGCATGTGTGCTGCGTGTATGTTTATAACATGCATGTCTTAGTATGGGTTTTCGAGACCTTAGTTGTGATCTGGCTGGCGGTCTTTTATACACCAAGTGGCCCTTAGATGTGCGCAGCTTGGGGCATCGCGATGCGATTGCTCGTGACTCTGTCACGTGCACACTTTGTTGTATGATCGAGCCCGCCCTAGACCCCGACTAAGTGATCGGGCTGGAGTAAGTCTATGTAAGAGTTAGGATTCAATCGGTAACATGGTTGAGGCGACTTGTCTATGCATATGGGATTCACCACCCATAAACATTTAGACTTGTGAGCGGACGTTGAGGACCCATCTCAGTTGATCATCCGGCCTGAATGGGATGCCCCTCACGTTCGATGCTTACCGAGAACGTTTTGTGCTTGGCCTTGTCTGCTTAGACAAGTGGGTACGGTTCTCGGCTCTCCATGTGATTGCATCGTGACTGGAATTACATATGCTAACCCCGGGTCCCGACACACTGTTTCCACGCTATATTTACTTTTCTGCATTTACTTTCAAGTTGCTATTATTATCCCTTGCGTTTTATCCTTTGTAAACAACAAGACCGAAGAGATTGACAACCTCTCTGAACTTCGTTGGGAACAAAGTTATCTGTGTCTGTGTGCAGGTCCGCGTCAGTTGCGCCGCTGACACCTACTTAACATCTCTGGAGTCCTGCTGGAGACAAACCTTGGTATCTTCACCGAGGGAAAACTGCTGTTGCACTACATCTCAACCCTCCACTTGGGGTAACCAACGAAGGGGGCGAGAAGCCATCACGCGCCGAGCTGCCCCTGAAATTAGTGGCCCTGTGCTCTCTCCTACTCCATTGAATATTGCTCGCCCTGGCTTTTCCATGGCCAAGTTTGCTGCTCAACTTCCTCGAGCTACCGGGTATATACCTTCACCTCTCATGTTTTTCTTGACTTTTCCTGTACTACTTTGCTCACTTGTGCTCTTTTATTACAGGGCCGCCCGATTTGTGGACCCTGCCGGAGCTGGGGGTGCGCCAGCTGCTCCCCCTGCCCCCTCTGCTGCTCCTGCCCGCACGACCCCGGCGACCTCGTCCACCTCCAACGTGTCCGCGCCTGCTCGCAAGAGAGGTTCCGCTGACACGCATAAGGTCGAGTGGGCCAAGAAGAAAGCCGCCGCTGCCGCGACCCAAACGCGACCGATCGCTCCACCGCCGACCTCTGTTGTTCTTCCGACTGTTGGCACGCAGTCGGCCACTCCTGCTCCAACCACTGCCGTTGCCTCTCCGATTATGCTGGACCCTTCTGGCATCGCACATGTTGATGTGCCGGTGCCAGATCGGCCTGCCACTGACACTCCTCAGCCTGAGGCTTCTCCATCCCAGGCCACTGCCGTTGATCCATCTCCCGCTGCTGGCTCGGGGAGTGCCGCTGTCATGTCCACCGAACCCACTGCTTCCCCGCCTACTTCTCTGCTTGTTACTCAAGCTACCGTCGGATCCAGTGCTTTTACAACACCATCCTCCGGTGTCCTTGCTCGCCAACCGCCATCCGGCCGCCAGCTCGTATTGGCCGACCGGTTCCGCGAAGCATACTTTGGCACCTCCGATGTCTCGCCAGTCCGACCTGCTGCCGATTCGGCCACTCCTCCACCTCTTGGCTCCGAGGACCAACTTCCGTCCCAGCTTCTGGGTCGGTTGGGTGGTCTTGCCACCGACATCCGACGCTTCGACGATGCCTCGCTGGGTCAAATCCTTGCGTCCAACCACTTGTCGGGACCCGGGGTTAGCGTATGTAAGTCCCGCTACGACATAGTCATATGGAGAGACGAGAACCGTACCCACTTGTCTAAGCAGACAAGGCCAAGCACAGAACGTTCTCGGAAAGCATCGTACGTGAGGGGCATCCCATCCAGGCCGGATGATCATCTGAGATGGGTCCTCATCGTTCGCACAAAAGTCTAATGATATGGGTGATGAACTCCCATATTCGCAGACAAGTCGCCTCAACCATACTATCGACTATCCCATAACTCTTACATAGTGTCGGGACCCGGGGTTAGCGTATGTAATTCCAGTCACGATACAATCACATGGAGAGCCGAGAACCGTACCCACTTGTCTAAGCAGACAAGGCCAAGCACAGAACGTTCTCGGTAAGCATCGAACGTGAGGGGCATCCCATTCAGGCCGGATGATCATCTGAGATGGGTCCTCATCGTCCGCTCACAAGTCTAAATGCTTATGGGTGGTGAATCCCATACTCATAGACAAGTCGCCTCAACCATGTTATCGATTGGATCCTAACTCTTACATAGACTTACTCCAGCCTGATCACTTAGTCGGGGTCTAGGGCGGGCTCGATCATACAACAAAGTGTGCACGTGACAGAGTCACGAGCAATCGCATTGCGATGCCCCAAGCTGCGCACATCTAAGGGCCACTTGGTGTATAAAAGACCGCCAGCCAGATCACAACTAAGGTCTCGAAAACCCATACTAAGGCATGCATGTTATAAACATACACGCAGCACACATGCCTAGTATGAACAGCAGGTATCATCACATAACTCTACAAAGTACTCTTTATAGATATACACATAGAGCATACAAAGATCACATGTCTGTGATCAACATTACATCATACAATGGAAGCAAATTAGGTCTGAGTACAGACAAGTTTAACAAATGGCTTAGAGAAGCCTTGTAAACAAACATGCCCTTCCACGAGGGACCAAACTGCTGTCTGGGATTATACTACCAAGGTCAACATCGAGCTTCACGAAGGTGACTCCATCGGGGTCCGGTTTCTTATCAAAAACATAGAATAAGCAAACGTGAGTACAAAGTCGTACTCAGCAAGACTTACATCAGAACTACACTACTCATGCTCAAGTATCAAGGTAAAGGGGAGGTGGGGTTCAACATGCAGAAGTGCCAGCTTTGACTTGGCTAATCCTGAACTACGAGTACCAGACTTGAGGTAAGAAGCGTACACGAGTCCACTACATCTCCAAACAATACACCACTATGGTTACTTCCTCGACTTCCCCACGAAGAAGCACACCATAGCACTCACGCTTATCTTGCGAGTTTTATAAGTATCCATTCAAGTTGTCTATGATCAAGTAGAGGTTTCCAAGTAGTCCATAACCGCGGACACGGCTATTCGAATAGTTCATTAACCCAGCAGGGGTGTACATCTTCACACGCGTGTCATCACTTATCGCCTCGTTCTTGGCATCCTTCAAGCGGATGTCGGACGTGGATGAAACCAAGGCACTAACCTCACATCACCTTCTCTAATCCAGGAGTAGACTACCTGAGTTTGGCACCGCTCGAGAGTCCGGCCGGTTCCACGAAACGGACTCAGATAATGTAAGGGACCGAGACGCCACCTCTGCCAGATGGTTTAACTGCCTCACAAGTCCACCACATATCTAGGATGATGCAACCTTTCTTCATTCTTTTTTTTCTATGCACATGCCAAATGGAAAACCCGAATCTATTGTGACTCCTGGACCGGATCGGTATGTAAAGAGGCCAAACGGGGCTCCCATAAAACCCTACATGTGGTCATACTCTTTGTCTTGGATCACAAAACAGGAACTCGGGGCCTAGGTTAGTGTTCAACGAGACAACCCACTGTGTACTCCTACACAGCCTCTCATCGTTCACCTTTGCTTAGGGTGGATTCACCAACACGTTTCACTTTCACCAACACCACTGTGTTCAATTCATCCCGACTCACAATCAAAACATCCTCATTGTATCACTAAGCAGCAAAAGCAGTAACAGTTGCAGGGGCTACATGCTCATCATTCAACTCCTAAATCTGCTAGGATTGTGGTTTGCTTAATACGGTGACAGAATGATAGGTCATGCATCGGAATGGGTTCAACTATGCGAAAGAACGTGTCTCGGTGATCTGCTAAACATGCATAAGCGAGACTGAGAGGGAAAATAGGATTTTATAGACATGATCAATGGGGTTTTGCTTGCCTTGCTGACGAGGTTCGATAACGGTGTCTGCAACGAAGGGGATGGCCTCCGGTTCCAGTTGCACGTCTATCGAGCAAACAATCAAACAATGGTATAAATTTAATTGCAATGCATCAAACACATGATCAATATTGAAATGGTGATGTTCTTGGTCACAGAGTGTGTACAATTCCATTTAAAAGAAGTCACATGCAAAGTCATTTGCAAATGTGCTTCAAATTTGAATTTGAATTAAATCCATATGGATGTTTTGCATTGTTCACCCATTTTAAAATGGTTAAACATGAAAAAAGATCCCATATTCATAATCCTTGGATTTTTCTGATATTTTTAGACATATTATTTGCTATATTTGGAGTTCATATGAATTAGTTATGAATTTCCCAAGTTTAAACGATTTTCTGGAATTTTCTGGAATTACTTTAATTCTTTTCTATTTCTGGAAATTCTTTACTGCGTCAGCATTGCGTGGGGATGACGTCAAGGGGGGCTGACCAGTGGGTCCAGGCTGTCAGCCTCAGGGGGTTAATCCCCGGTTGGATTAACTTAACAGAGGGGTTAAATTAGGGCAGGGCCCACCTGTCATGGACTCAAGGGGGGATTAACTGGGTCATTAAGGCCCTAATGGCCTGGGCTGCCGGCGGCTTGACGCCGGCGTCACTGGACGCGGCGGCGCCTCGCCGGAGTGGCGATTCCGGCC
The DNA here is from genome assembly GCA_950022295.1 of Bromus sterilis. NCBI lineage: Eukaryota > Viridiplantae > Streptophyta > Magnoliopsida > Poales > Poaceae > Bromus > Bromus sterilis. Next base: position 19,038,750 of record OX465596.1, read on the forward strand.
ACTGGAGAGCTCGCCGAGACCACCAGAGTGACGCCTGAGGTCACCCGCGTCATCCAGTGCCCACGGGGAGGCTTGGGGGTGGCCGGAGCCTCGCCGACGTCAACGTGGCGCAGCGGCCGTGGCACTGCTGCGACGGGGAAGAGGCTCCTGGCCTCCATTTGTTGTGCAAAAATCTCCAGGAGGGAGCTCTTGCTCTCCCGCATCGAAAGGCTCCATCGGGGTTTCACGGGAGGGCTCGAGGCCACGGCTACTTCAAGCTTTGCGGCGGCCGGAGCTTCTGCGCTCGTCGGGAAGAGGCTGCGGGGCGCGGGGAGAGATGCAGGAGGAGGTAAACGGAGAAGGGGCTCACCCTGAAGCGGATGAAGAGGGCGGCGAGAGGAACCAAGGGAGGGAGGAAGGGGGTGCGGGGTTGAAGAGCGGCTCCGTGGCGTGCTTGGCTGCGTGGAGGAGGCCTAGAAGGCTCCTAGCCGTCGAGGTGGCCGTCGGCGCCCCCCCTGCCCTCCACCGAGCTGCTTCGGGGGGTGGGGAGGTAGACGACAAGTCCCCCGGGCTGGGCTGGGCCGACCAGTGGAGAAGTGGGCTTCGCCCCTGGCGTGAGATAGCCTTTGCTGTTTTCTGTTCTTTTTATTTTTCTCTTTCATTTATTTTGCCTAGATTTAAAAATAGCTAGGCATTTTTAATAAATGTCCAAATGCTTTTATAAATACTAGGTGACCAGTAGCTAGTCACATATATGATTTGGAAATTTTTGAAATTCAAAACATTTGAATTTCAATTCAAATAGGGGTAAATTTTAATTTCCAGAGCACTATCTGAATATTAGAAAACTCCATGAGTATGGGAAAATACCCAAACCTCTTTTAAAATGATCAGCATTATTTATAGGAATTTTCCAATCATTCAAAAGATTTTTGGAAAAATATTTTTATCTGGCCATTTGACTTAAAATTTCTAGGGCTTTTCTTTCCCCATTTTGAATTTCTTTTTGAATTTTTGCATGATCTAAAAGTGTCAAGCAAACCCTAGCACTTACCCTAGTTGGGGTTCTGACACATAGACTTACTCCAGCCCGGTCACTTAGTCGGGGTCTAGGGCGGGCTCAATCATACATCAAAGTGTGCACGAGACAGAGTCTCGAACAATCGCATCGCGATGCCCCAAGCTGCGCACATCTAAGGGCCACTTGGTGTATAAAAGACCGCCAGCCAGATCACAACTAAGGTCTCGAAAACCCATACAAAGACATCATGTTATAAACATACACGCAGCACACATGCCTTGTATGAACATCAAGTATCATTGCAATTCTCTACAAAGTATACAACTTTATTGATAACTCTTCAGAGTGCACACAGAGATCACAAGTCTGTGATCCAACATTACATCAAACATGCGGAAGCAAAGTAGGTATGAGTACAGACAAGTTTAACAAATGGCTTAGAGAAGCCTTATCTATAAACAAGCCCTTCCACGAGGGAACAGTCGTCTGACTGGAACTACACTAGCTTGGTCTTGGTCTGAGTCTTCATTCTTCGAGCTTCAGGTAGAAGCCACCATCGGGGTCGTGGGTTCATCTAAAACATAGAATAAGAAAACGTGAGTACAAAGTCGTACTCAGCAAGACTTACGTAGGAACTATACTACTCATGCACATGTATCAAGGTAAAGGGAGGTGGGGTTCAAATGCAGAAGTGCCAGCTTTGACACGGCTAGTCCTGAACTACGAGTACCAGACTTGAGGTAAGAAGCGTACACGAGTCCACTACATCTCCAACCCATACACCACTATGGTTACTTCCTCGACTTCCCCACGAGGAACACACCATAGCACTCACGCTTATCTTGCGAGTTTTAGAAGTATCCAGTTCAAGTTCTCTAATAATCGAGCACAGCTCTCCAAGTAGTCCCTTACCGCGGACGTGGCTATTCGAATAGTTTTTTAACCCTGCAGGGGTGTACTGCTACACACATGAAACTATCAGTTACCGCCTTTGTACTCGACACCGTTCAAGAGGTGTCGGCGAGGATAATTCCCACAACTTTTACCTCACAGCCAACTCAAATCCAATGGAGACGCCTATCTGAGCTGGAATCCACATCGTGAACCCGGCCGGTTTACCGATGTGGTCCCAGAAGATGTGTGCAGGGTCCCAAGCCGGTCTGAATAGCCATTCTTCCACTTCGCAGACCGTGCCACAGACCTACCAGAACTCCGAACTAATGCGACTCATTGAACTGAGAAGGGGTGAGTTAGTTGGTTGAGCGGGGGTCCATGTGCCCAACATGTGGTAGTACTCTTCGTCTTGGATCACCACACAAGAACTCGGGCTTAAGGCGGTGTTCAACGAGACAATCCACTGTGTACTCCTACACAACCTCTCATCATTCACCTTGTATTAGGGTAGATTCACCAACACAGTTTCACTTTCATCAACACCATGTTCACTATCATCCCGACTCACATCGAAAACATCCTCATTGTAAACTCTAAGCATGCAATAAGCAGTAACAGTTGCAGGGGCCACATGACATAAGTCAACTCCTATGTCAGCTAGGATTGTTGTTTGCTTACTACTGTGACAAGATGATAGGTCATGCATTGGATATGGGTTCAACTATGCGGTAGAATCGATACAAGGTGATCTCCTAAACATGCATAAGCGAGACTGAGAAGGAATTGGGATTTTATAGACATGATCAATGGGGGGGGGGTTGCTTTCCTTGCTGACGAGGTTCAGTCACGGGGTCTTCAACGAAGGGGGTGATCTCGGGTTCCGGCTCCACTTCTATCAGCAACATGACAATCATAGGATCAACATAATGTACAATGCACAATCACATGAATAATATTGTAATGATGATGTTCATGGATGCATTGTGTGGACAATTCTATTTAAAAGGAGTATATTGCAATTGAATTGCAAATTCAAACTCCATTTGATTTATCGATGAATTTCAAATGCATTTGAATGCATGAATGTTTAGTTGAAAAGTATGAGCATGAAGTGATGTTGTAAAGGTGAGGTAAAGCCTCTGATGTGTGGATGAATCCATCTAAAATAAGTGTGTTGCAAAGTCATTTGCAAATTCACTCCAAATTTGAAGTTGAAAAGGATCCATATGCATGTTTGCTACTGTTCACCCATTTTAAAATGGTAAAACATATAAACAAGTTGCATATTCATAATACTTGTATTTTTCTGATAATTTTAGACATATTATTTTTCCAATTTGGAGTTAATATGAATTAGTTATTGAATTTCAAAGTTTAAAGCATTTTCTGTAATTTTCTGATTTCTTTTAATTTGGAAAAAAAGGTTTATTGCGTCAGCATGAGGTCATGCTGACGTGGGGGGGTCTGACTGGTGGGGTCGGCCTGTCAGTCTCAGTGGGATTAAAACCTTGTTAGTTTAAACTAACAGTGGGTTAGTTAGGCTAGGGCCCACTAGTCAGTGGGGTTAGGGGGGTGATTAGGGGTGGGTTTAGGCTCGGGTTAGGGTTCTAATGGCGTCGGCTTGACGCCGGTGGCTCTGCCACGGCGGAACCCTCGCCGGAATAGGCTACGGGCCACGGGGAGGGGAACGGAGGGCACGGGCGTGCTCCTGGAGGTCGTCCGCGTCGAATGGTGGCATCAGGGGGTCACGGGGTTCACCGGAGCGTCGCCGGCGACGAAGACGGCGGAGGCAGTGGATCGGCTTCGTCGAACTCGCGCTCTGGAGCGCTGTTTTGACCGTGGCCTTGTGCAACAGATTGCTGGGAGCACCAGGAGGGTGATGGGATAGTCGGGCGAGAGGCTAGCGCACGGGGGCTAGAGCTCCAACAGCCATGGCGGCGACCTTGCTCGGCTTCCATGGCAAACAGCGACAGAGGGCAAGAGGGGACGGGCTAGGTTAGGGGTACCACTCACCCAGACGCAGTGAGTGCAGTGGCGCAGTCAATGGAGGCGGGGAGGGCTTGACGTCGACGAATTCGACGATGAGTTCTTGCGGGTCCGGCGGCGTCTCGGTGAAGAATCCGGCGACTAGAAGGAGATTCAGCTCTTGATCCGTTGCAGGCTGGGGAAGACGAAGGCGGGGATCCCACTGGACAAACTCGTGCGGCGGATGGCTGCCGTTGGCCATGCGTTCTCCTCGTCGGCGCTCCGGCGTGGTCTCGGGTGACGGCGAAAATGAACGGAGCAGTGGGGGAAAGAGGTTGCGAGGAGAGGGAAAGGAAGCACGGCGCCTAGGCGGTCTCCACGGCGGGAGGATAAGCCTCGGGGTCGCCTGGAAGGCCCTCGGCGTTGAGGTGGCGTCCACGGCACGCCCTGGCTCGCCATGGAGCTGCTTGAGAAAGACGAAAGAGGGGGCTGGCGGGCTGGGCTGGCTGGGGGGATGAGTTGGGCCGAATGCCAGGTAAGCCTTTTTTTCCTTTTCTTTTCTGTTTCTTTTTCTGTCTTTTGTTTTGTCTTGCTAAAAAAATAGCTAGACATTTTCTAAAATGCTACAAATTTTTATGTGGCCTCACAATATATTAGGCTAGCCACTTATAAAATTTGAACATTTTTAAAATTCAAAACATTTGAATTTTAAATCAACTAGAGGTTTTTGATTAATTCCAAGGTCTTATTTGAATATTTGAAAATCCATGAGCATGGGGTTGGTCCCACATCACTTGATATGCGATCCCACTCATTTATGAGACTTTCAAAAATGCAAAAAGAATTTTTGGAGCAACTTTTTATCTGGCCATTTGAATTAAATTCATCTGGGGGGTTTTTCTCTGCCATTTCAATTTCTTTTGAAATTTTTAACATGAATGCAAAGGAGCACTTTGATCCTAGCACATACCTAACTTGGGGTTGTGACAACTCGCCCTCACTCAAAAGAATCTCGTCCCGAGATTCAGAAGTCTTCGGGAGGAAGGAGGGGTACTCGGCACGGAGACGGTCTTCTCTTTCCCACGTGGCTTCTTTCTCAGAGTGGTGTGACCATTGCACTTTCAGAAACTTAATCTTCTAACGACGAGTGACACGCTCTGCTGAATCAAATACGAACGGGGTACTCTCGATAAGAAAGGTCATCTTGGAGATCAAGCGTTTCATGGTGAACTTCGCGGATGGGGTCCTTGAAGCAATGCCTGAGTTGTGACACATGGAATAGATCATGTACTCGGGAAAGGTGCGGGGGTAGTTCAAGTTGGTAGGCAACTTCTCCACGTTTAGCAAGAATGCGGAAAGGTCCAATGTAACATGGGGCCAATTTGCCTTTGATACCGAAACGTTGGGTTCCCTTCAGAGGAGTAACCCTAAGGTAAGCCTTCTCGTCCAGATTGTAGCTTTCTTGCCGATGATGACGATCATAGTAGCTTTTCTGACGAGACTGGGCTGCTTTCAATTGATCACGAACAATGCGAACTTGCTCTTCTGCTTCCATGATCATGTCCGGTCCAAAGAATTGTCTTTCACCGGTTTCTGACCAGTTTAGGGGTGTTCGACATCGTCATCCATAAAGGAGTTCAAAAGGAGCCATGTTCAGACTAGATTGAAAACTATTGTTATAAGAGAATTTGGCGAATGGAAGAGACTTCTCCCAATTCTTTCCGAATGAGATAACACAAGCTCTGAGCATGTCTTCAAGAATTTGGTTAACCCTTTCGACTTGACCGCTAGACTAAGGATGGAAAGCTGTACTAAAGGAGAGATGAGTTCCCATAGCATTCTGAAAGCTTCCCAAAAATCTAGAGGTGAAAAGGCTACCACGATCAGAATTGATTTCCAAAGGAACACCGTGAAGGGATAAAATTCTAGAGACGTACAAGTCCGCTAACTGGGTAGCAGTTATAGACTCGCGAACTGGAAGGAAGTGTGCAACTTTGGACAGTCTATCCACCACAACGAAGATGACATCATTTCCTTTCTGGGTTTTTGGAAAGCCGGTGATGAAATCCATAACGACTTTATCCCATTTCCACTCTGGAATAGGCTAAGGTTGAAGAGTACCAGCAAGTCTTTGGTGTTTGGCCTTAATGCGACGACAAACATCACATTCGGCAATGATCTTAGCAATTTCTCTCTTCATCCTAGTCCACCAAAATCTTTGGCGTAGGTCTCGGTACATCTTTGTGCTACCAGGATGAATTGAAAGGGGAGTGTGATGAGCTTCTTTGAGGATTAGTCTCATAAGATTGTGTTTTCGTGGTACAACCAATCGAGTGCCAAAGAAAACGACACCTTGATCATTTATGGAGCATTTAGCAACTTTGCTAGCAATGTTCTTCTTGATCTCTCGAATACCACTATCACGTTTCTGGGCGGCTATGATTATATCCTCAAGGGTTGGTTTCGCCACCAAGGTAGAAAGATAGCCATGAGGAACAATCTCGAGATGGAGTTTTCGAAATTCCTCATGAAGAAGTGGTTGATACTATTGTAACATGAGGTTGTTACAATACGACTTACGACTTAGTGCATCAGCCATGACATTGGCTTTGCCTGGGGTGTAAGAAATTCCTAAGTCATAATCTTTTATCAACTCAATCCAGCGTCTTTGCCTGAGATTAAGATCTGGCTGGGTGAAAATGTATTTGAGGCTTTGGTGGTCGGAATAGATCTCACAACGATTACCAAGGAGGTAATGTCGCCAAGTTCTCAGGGCATGAACTACGGCAGCGAGTTCAAGATCATGGGTAGGATAGTTCTCTTCATGTGGACGCAACTGGCGTGAAGCATAAGCTACCACATGTCTATCTTGCATAAGTATGCATCCTCACCCTTGCCGTGAGGCGTCACAAAAGATCTCGAAATCCTTTTTGGTGTCTGGAGGCGCAAGTACGGGTGCAGAAGTCAATCTTCTTTTTAGCTCTTGAAATATTTCCTCGCACTTGGGAGTCCATAGGAATTTCTTATCTTTCTTGAGGAGTTCAGTTAGAGGCTTTGAAACTTTGGATAAGTTCTCAACGAAGCGACGACAATAGCTGGCTAGGCCAAGAAAACTCCTAACTTGCTTAACCGATTCAGCTGGAGTCCAGTCAAGGACGGCCTGAACTCTCTCGGGATTCACAGCAATGCCTTTTGCAGAAATCACGTGGCCTAAGTAGGTCACTTCTGGTAGCCAAAATTCACACTTGGAGAATTTAGCATACAGGCGATGCTCCCTAAGTTTCATCAATACCAGCCTTAGGTGTTCGGCATGTTCTTCTTCGTTCTTCGAGTAGATGAGAATGTCATCAAGATAAACCACAAAATTTTTATCTTGGTACTCCATGAAGATCGAATTCATCATGCGTAAGAAAGTGGCGGGGGCATTGGTTAAACCAAAGGACATGACGGTGTACTCGTAAAGACCATAACTAGTAGTAAAAGCCGTTTTTGGGATGTCCTCGTTTCGGATTTTGATTTGATGATAACCTAATCCCAAATCCATCTTGGAGAAGACAGAGGATCCTGCAAGTTGATCATAAAGATCATTGATCCTGGGCAGTGGGTACTTGTTCTTTATCGTCGCTAGATTTAGCGGGCGATAGTCTACGCACATCCTTTCTGTTCCATCTTTCTTCGTTACGAACAGAACGGGGCAACCCCATGGCGATGAGCTAGGGCGGACGAAGCCTTTTTCCAACAAAGATTCAAGTTGGATTTTAAGCTCAGCTAACTCACGTGGGGCCATTTTGTATGGGCATCTGGAAATTGGTGCGGTTCCTGGGGCAAGATCTACAATGCACTCTACACATCTGTCGGGTGGCATTCCCGGCACCTCTTCAGGAAAGACATCCGGGAAGTCACGAACCACCGGAACATCTTCAAGGTCGGGAAGGGGAAGCACATTCGAAGAATGCACCTGGGTCCTTGTTCTTGGTGAGGAGTAATCTATTGTCTGGCCTGAAGGATGTGTAAGTCTAATTGACTTGGCTTTACAATCAAGAAAAGTATATTGTCTTGATAACCAATCCATACCAAGGATGACATCAATGTCTGAAGACTTGAGGGCTATGAGTGAAGCAAGGAATACTAAACCCTCAATTGCAATTTGATTGCCATGGCTTACCCTATTAGTTTGCCACTTGGAACCAGGAGTTTGAATAATCATTGGGGTGAACATTTCATCAAAGGATATCTCATGCCGAAGTGCATAACTCTCCGCCATGAATGAGTGAGATGCTCCTGGATCGAAAAGGACAGAAGTGGGAACAAAATTGACTGGGAGCGTACCAAGAATGACGTCAGAAGTACCATCAATTTCCTCAGCTGAGATTTGGTTCACACGTCCAAGATTTGTGGAAGTGAAAGGCTTGGCGGTGGGAATCTTCGGGGGTGGTTTGGCACGAACAGTGGGGTTCCCTTTGGAATGGGGTGGAGCATTCTGATTGACGGGGCACTCACGAGAGTAGTGACCAGGCTGGCCACATCTGAAGCAGGCTCCAAAGATAGTGCGGGGAGCTGGGTTGTTGGGTGGAGCTGGTGGACGAGGCGGCACAAGGGATGGCCTCGGTGGGTTGTTTTGGGGAAACAAACTGTTAGGAATCTAGATCATGCGCTTCTGAGGGCGTGAACTGGAAGAAGGGGCAAGCTCAAGAGCATGCTTGCGAGACTGCTCGAAAACTTCATTGCCATGCTCAGCTCTGAAGGATCTGTTGACTAAATCCTGAAAGGTGGCAAACTCAAGGAGGTTGAGATCATGACGAAGGATGGGGCTAAGTCCCTTGCGGAACCTTGCCTGCTTTCTGGCATCGGTGGTGATCTCATCTTGGGCATAACGAGCAAGACGGTTAAACTCCCTCACATACTCATGAATGGACATCTCTCCTTGATTTAGATTGCAGAACTCTTCCTTCTTGCGCTCCATCAACTCATCCAGAATGTGGTACCCTCGAAAGGCAACACAGAACTCTTGCCAAGTCACTACGTGACCATCTGGCTGCATTGCAACATAGTTCTCCCACCACTGAAGAGCAGCACCTTCCAAGAAGTATACCGCGAAAATAACTCGGTCATCGGGAGCAACATGTGTTGTATCAAGCATACGCTCGATGGAACGGAGCCAATCATCAGCTTCGAGGGGCTCAGAAAAACATCGGAATAACGGTGGCTTGAGGAATATGAAGTCCTGAATGCTGACCACCACATTACGATGGTGGGCGGTATTCTGCTCGATGAGCTCCAGAAGGCGTGTTTGATCACGTCTATTCCGCTCAGCTTCCATCATGATTTCCGCCGCAGAAGGCGGTGGTGGAGGTTCATCATCATTTCGATTCCGATCACGGTCTCGATTCCGAAGAACAACACTACGAGTTCCACCTGACATCCTGTGTGATAAAAATCAAAAATCAAAACAGGTTGTACGATGGAGGCAAGGATAAAAGGATATGATTTAAGGAGGAGAAGACTATAATTCAAAGGCAATGATTCAAAGAAACACGGAATAATTCCGGCAGCATAACGGCTACACCGGGATGGAAAACAAGACAACCTCGAGGAGATTGGACAGAACTTCCTCAAGGAACTCAAAACACGGAGACTTTGGACAACCACAACCATCCTACGGCTATAAGGAGGCAATCAACGAGATGTCCTAGTAAGACATAGATGAGCCTAGTCCTATCATCCCGTAGAAAAGATAAGGGTGACTCAGAACTCAGATCGATGAGGGTAAAGAGAAAAAAAGAAGCCTTACGTTGGTCCCTTATATACCCAGAGTAACTATATAACTATAGAAGGCTAGACTCGACTTCGGCCAAGGCTGATAATCCTACAGTCAGTCCTGCTCTTATACCAAGTCTGTCGGGACCCGGGGTTAGCGTATGCAAGTCCCGCTACGACATAGTCATATGGAGAGCCGAGAACCGTACCCACTTGTCTAAGCAGACAAGGCCAAGCACAGAACGTTCTCGGAAAGCATCGTACGTGAGGGGCATCCCATCCAGGCCGGATGATCAACTAAGATGGGTCCTCATCGTCCGCACACAAGTCTAATGATATGGGTGATGAACTCCCATATTCAAAGACAAGTCGCCTCAACCATACTATAGACTATCTCATAACCCTTACATAGACTTACTCCAGCCCGATCACTTAGTCGAGGTCTAGGGCGGGCTCGATCATACATCAAAGTGTGCACGAGAAAGAGTCTCGAACAATCGAATCGCGATGCCCCAAGCTGCGCACATCTAAGGGCCACTTGGTGTATAAAAGACCGCCAGCCAGATCACAACTAAGGTCTCAAAAACCCATACAGAGACATGCATGTTATAAACATACACGCAGCACACATGCCTTGTATGAACAGCAAGTATCATTGCAATTCTCTACAAAGTATACATCTTTATTAAAACTCTTACAGAGTGCACACAGAGATCACAAGCATGTGATCCAACATTACAACAAACAAGCGGAAGCAAAGTAGGTCTGAGTACAGACAAGTTTAACAAATGGCTTAGAGAAGCCTTATCTAAAAACAAGCCCTCCACGAGGGAACCAGTCGTCTGACTGGGACTACACTAGCTTGGTCTTGGTCTGAGTCTTCATTCTTCGAGCTTCGATTAGAAGTCACCAACGGGGTCGGTGGGTTCATCTAAAACATAGATTAAGCAAACGTGAGTACAAATTTGTACTCAGCAAGACTTACATAGGAGCTATACTACTCACGCATAAGTGTCAAGGTAAAGGGAGGTGGGGTTTCACTTGCAGAAGTGCCAGCTTTGACTTGGCTAGTCCTGAACTACGAGTACTAGACTTGAGGTAAGAAGCGTACACGAGTCCACTACAACTCTTCAACCAATTACACCACTATGGTTACTTCCTCGACTTCCCCACGAGAAGCACACCATAGCACTCACGCTTATCTTGGTGTGTTTTAGAAGTATCCAGTTCAAGTTGTCTAATAATCGAGCACAGCTCTCCAAGTAGTCCCTTACCGCGGACGCAGCTATTCGAATAGTTTATTAACCCTGCAGGGGTGTACTGCTACACACATGAAACTATCAGTTACCGCCTTTGTACTCGACACCGTTCAAGAGGTGCCGGCGAGGATAATTCCCACAACTTTTACCTCACAGCCAACTCAAATCCAATGGAGACGCCTATCTGGGCTGGAATCCACATCGTGAACCCGACCGGTTTACCGATGTGGTCCCAGAAGATGTGTGCAGGGTCCCAAGCCGGTCTGAATAGCCGTTCTTCCACTTCGCAGACCGTGCCACAGACCTACCAGAACTCCGAACTAATGCGACTCATTGAACTGAGAAGGGGTGAGTTAGTAGGTTGAGCGGGGGTCCATGTGCCCAACATGTGGTAGTACTCTTCGTCTTGGATCACCACACAAGAACTCGGGCTTAAGGCGGTGTTCAACGAGACAACCCACTGTGTACTCCTACACAGCCTCTCCTCGTTCACCTTGTATTAGGGTAGATTCACCAACACATTTTCACTTTCATCAACACCATGTTCACTATCATCCCGAATCACATCAAAAACATCCTCATTGTAAACTCTAAGCATGCAATAAGCAGTAACAGTTGCAGGGGCCACATGACATCAGTCAACTCCTATGTCAGCTAGGATTGTGGTTTTCTTACTACTGTGACAAGATGATAGGTCATGCATTGGATATGGGTTCAACTATGCGGTAGAATCGATACAAGGTGATCTCCTAAACATGCATAAGCGAGACTGAGAAGGAATTGGGATTTTATAGACATGATCAATGGGGGGGGGGGGTTGCTTTCCTTGCTGACGAGGTTCAGTCACGGGGTCTTCAACGAAGGGGGTGATCTCGGGTTCCGGCTCCACTTCTATGAGCAACATGACAATCATAGGATCAACATAATGTACAATGCACAATCACATGAATAAGATTGTAATGGTGATGTTCATGGTTGCATTGTGTGGACAATTCTATTTAAAAGGAGTACATTGCAATTTAATTGCAAATTCAAACTCCATTTGATTTATCGATGAATTTCAAATGCATTTGAATGCATGAATGTTTAGTTGAAAAGTATGAGCATGAAGTGATGTTGTAAAGGTGAGGTAAAGCCTCTGATGTGTGGATGAATCCATCTAAAATAAGTGTGTTGCAAAGTCATTTGCAAATTCACTCCAAATTTGAATTTGAAAAGGATCCATATGCATGTTTTCTACTGTTCACCCATTTTAAAATGGTCAAACATAGAAACAAGTTGCATATTCATAATCCTTGTATTTTTCTGATAATTTTAGACATATTATTTGTCCAATTTTGAGTTAATATGAATTAGTTATTGAATTTCAAAGTTTAAAGCATTTTCTGTAATTTTCTGATTTCTTTTAATTTGGAAAAAGGTTTATTGCGTCAGCATGAGGTCATGCTGACGTGGGGGGGGGGGGGGTTTACTGGTGGGGTCGGCCTGTCAGTCTCAGTGGGATTAAAACCCTGTTAGTTTAAACTAACAGTGGGTTAGTTAGGCTAGGGCCCACTAGTCAGTGGGGTTAGGGGGGTGATTAGGGGTGGGTTTAGGCTCGGGTTAGGGTTCTAATGGCGCCGGCTTGACGCCGGTGGCTCTGCCACGGCGGCTCCCTCGCCGAAATCGGCTACGGGCCACGGGGAGGGGAATGGATGGCACGGGCGTGCTCCTGGAGGTCGTCCGCGTCGAATGGTGGCATCAGGGGGTCACGGGGTTCACCAGAGCGTCGCCGGCATCGAAGACGGCGGAGGCAGTGGCTCGGGCTTCGTCGAACTCGCGCTCTGGAGCGCCGTTTTGACCATGGCCTTGTGCAACAGATTGCTGGGAGCACCAGGAGGGTGATGGGCTAGTCGGGCGAGAGGCTAGCGCACGGGGGCTAGAGCTCCAACAGCCATGGCGGCGACCTTGCTCGGCTTCCATGGCAAACGGCGACAGAGAGCAAGAGGGGACGGGCTAGGTTAGGGGAACCACTCACCCAGACGCAGTGAGTGCAGCGGCCCAGTCAATGGAGGCGGGGAGGGATTGACGTCGACGAATTCGACGATGAGTTCTTGCGGGTCTGGCGGCGTCTCGGTGAAGAATCCGGCGACTAGAAGGCGATTCAGCTCTTGATCCGTTGCAGGCTGGGGAAGACGAAGGCGGGGATCCCACTGGACAAACTCGTGCGGCGGATCGCTGTCGTTGGCCACGCGTTCTCCTCGTCGGCGCTCCGGCGTGGTCTCGGGTGACGGCGAAAACGAAAGGAGCAGCGGGGGAAAGAGGTTGCGAGGAGAGGGAAAGGAAACACGGCGCCTAGGCGGTCTCAAAGGCGGGAGGATAAGCCTCGGGGTCGCCTGGAAGGCCCTCAGCGTCGAGGTGGCGTCCACGGCGCGCCCTGGCTCGCCACGGAGCTGCTTGAGGAAGACGACAGAGGGGGCTGGCGGGCTGGGCTGGCTGGGGGGATGAGTTGAACCGAATGCCAGGTAAGCCTTTTTTTCCTTTTCTTTTCTGTTTCTTTTTCTGTCTTTTGTTTTGTCTTGCTAAAAAAATAGCTAGACATTTTCTAAAATGCTAAAAAAAATTATGTGGCCTCACAATATATTAGGCTAGCCACTTATAAAATTTGAACATTTTTAAAATTCAAAACATTTGAATTTTAAATCAACTAGAGGTTTTTGATTAATTCCAAGGTCTTATTTGAATATTTGAAAAATCCATGAGCATGGGGTTGGTCCCACATCACTTGATATGTGATCCCACTCATTTATGAGACTTTTCAAAAATGCAAAAAGAATTTTTGGAGCAACTTTTTATTTGGCCATTTGAATTAAATTCATCTGGGGGGTTTTTCTCTCCCATTTCAATTTCTTTTGAAAATTTTAACTTGAATGCAAAGGAGCACTTGATCCTAGCACATACCTAACTTGGGGTTGTGACACCACTCTATTACTGTAAGCTTTATTTTCAGTGGGGGCGCGCCTAGCGCACCCACTGGGTGTAGTCCCCGAGATTTGGGCCGATTGCTTGCAATCTGTCCGGATCTTCATTTCTCTTTATTACCCTATGCTTTTGCTTTAAATCTGATCAGCCCATTTTTCAGGCCATCTGTGATAGACGTAAAGCTGTATTTGAAGAGCTTATGTCCGCTTATTCAGCGGGTCAGAAGTCCATTGCTGCTCTGAAGAAGAATGTCGATGCCCAAGCTGCCAAGATTCAGGAACTCACAGGTATATTTTGCTTGTCCTTTCTTGCTTCCTCCGATTATGACTACATCCTTACTCCATTGCACACTTGTAGCTGCTGCCACTCACTCCTCCGAGCTGGAGGCTGCTCAGAAGAGAATCGCCGAACTGGAGACCCAGCTCGGTGAGAAAAATGGCCAGCTTGGCCGTGCCGAACAAGACAACCAGCGCCTAGCTGCTGCCGAGACTGAGCTTCAAGCCAAACGTTAGCGAGATGCCGACGATCTTGCCGCTGCCCGACGCGCCCATGAACATGAACTTCAGAGGCTCTCCGATGCTCGAATTGAGGTTGAGGGCCAACTTATGAAGGAAAGGGATGCCGCTGTTAAACGTGCCGAGGACATGGATGCCTAGCAGATCATAGAGATCCAGCATGCCCAAGCCAGTGTTGATCTTGCCCACACTTGCCTCTACCGAGTGGATCTCGCTCTTGCAGGTAATTTTTTTGCTTTTGCCACTCCGATCTAACTTTGCCGTTTGCCGGACTAACTTTCTTCTCCTATTGCCTTTGCCAGATGCCTGGCCCCACTCCGACACCGCCGCTGACGAAGCAGTTGCCGCAGCCCGCCGAGTGCAGGGTGTGGTGGTTGCTGCTGATGCCGGCTGGGATGCCAAAGACTTCGTGGTTGCCCTGGATGCTCGGATTCCTCATGTGAAAGGTGTCCTGTGCACTTACAAGACTTGTATCCAGAAGCTAAATGACAAGTTGTTCAAGGGAAAGCAGAAGACCATTGCATTTGACAAGCATGAAGATGTTGCTCGGAGTTTGAAGGCTGTATCCCGCCAGGTTGACCACATGCTCGACTCTGCCTTCCGATCTGGAGTGTAGGCCACCCTCTCTATCGCGAAGTGCCGGTACCCTGGAATTGATCTGCAACTGATGACTGCTCTACGGGAGGGCTCAGAAGAATCCATTGGCGAGCTCTGGACTCAGATCTGCCATATTTCCCAGGTGCTTGCAAATGGTATGGATCTCCTGGAGGTTACTCCCTATGTTGATTCTACTGGCCAGCCGACTGGAGTTGCCTCCTTCAGCGACCTTCTGTACACCACAAGTGAAGACAAGGCACCCCAGTCCCGACCTTCTCGTCAGGTCGGCAGCGGGAACTCCCACTCCTCATATTACACAGATGACGATGCCGAGGAAGAAAGCGAGGGTTCCTCCGACGGGCACTTGGTGAGCACCGCCCCGGAGCCCTCTCGTGATCAAGCCAACACCACTGCTTCTTCTGCTCTAGGGGGTGACACCAGCACGGCCCCGACTGCTCCCTCCGCACCAGATGCGCCGGATGCTCCAGATGCGCTGGCTGCCTAAGCTCGGCAAACCAATCTAGTTTCCTGTTTTTTCTCGACAAACAATTAAATTTCAAGTGCGCCCGTCGAGGGCCACTTTTATGTAATGAACACCATTCGGCCAAGTGGCCCTATCTTTGCTTGTGAACTTAATCTTTGCTTAAATGATCAAGGCATTCCTCCTTTGCGTTTTTCAACCGATTGCCTTTTTCTTTGCCACTTGCTCTCTCTTGGTCGATACTCTCACCAACCTTACAGCCGACCTGCGGTCTGTGGTTGGATCGGAGAATAGACCTTAAAAGAATTTTTTGACAAATACTTCTAGGTTCCCAGTTTTTCTCACAAAGGTAAAATTTTCATAGATGGGCCGCTTGCACCCTGCCGATTGCTTGGCCAGCCAGCCTGGTCGCAATCGGCGGGTTGTGAACGGCTTGCTTCGAACTAGATATACTTTGAGTGTAAACTCTTCGATTGATAGTTCTGTTCGTCCGCATCCCCCCGACATTACAGCCGACCTGCGGTCTGCATTCTGTTCGGACCAGCTTTCACAAAACCCTCCATTCGTTTCGCTTTTTCTCCGAGTATACCCTTTTCGGGACAACCGGCCAGTCCCCGGGTCTGCTTTTGCTGACCCCGGAATTGAAACATGTTATAACAAATAATTTCATAGCTCCTGCTAAATGCGGTCTCATGGACGCACGGCTATTCTCATTGAAAATAATTCCACAAAGGGAGGGGATACAACAATACCATTCAACTGTAAAACGGACATAGCAGCTCGGCGTTCCAAGGACGCTCCGTTTCTTGCCCCGAAGTGTCCACGCGGGTCGGCTTCCTGAGATCAATGAGGTAATACGCATTCTTTTTGAGTGCTCGACTGACGATGAATGGACCTTCTGTCACAACCCTAGTTTTGGTATGTGCTTTTATTACTAGAAATAATTGCATCATGTTTAAATTCTTGGTTTAAGAATTGGGGATTTGGAAAAGCCTAACAAAGAATTTAAATAAAAGGCCAGATAAAAAGTTTTTCCAAAATCCCTCCAATTTTTTTTGAAAAGTCCTATAAATGAGTATGATCATTTTAAAAATGATTTGGAGTCAAACCCATACTCCTGGATTTTTCAAATATTCAAACAGAGGCTTGGAAATTAAATTTAAATGCTATTTGAATTGGATTCAAATAATTTGAATTCCAAAAATCTCCAAAACTTGGGAGTGACTAGTGCTATGTCACATATGTCCAAGATAAAAATTTGGGGGTTTTTAAAAATGCTTTGATTTTTTTTTCCAGAGCAAAACATATATAACAGAAAGCATAAAAAGAAAAATAAACAAAAGGGCAGAGCCCACCTACCTGGCCCATCTGGCAGCAGAAGAGGCCCGGCCCAAAGGGGCAGGGTCGTCTTCTTCGCGGGGACAGGCAGGCGAGCACCTGCGTGGCGAGCATGCCGCCGTCGGCAGCCCGCCCACGGCGCCCCCTCGTCCCTATCTCCACGCCGAGGAGCCCCTCGAAGCCCCCCTGTTCTCCCCCCCTCTGGAACCCTCTTCCCCCTCTCTCCCGTGCGATCCCGCAAGAACCCGAAGCTCGCCGTCGTCGCCGTCGTGCACCACCGCGGTCACTGGCCTCCCTCCGCCGCACCAAGTTGTCCAGAGAGCGCAGCGTCGTCGACTTCGTCACCCTGCGCAGTCAATTGGAGCAAGGAGCCCCGAGAGCCGTCGTCCCCTTCATCGTTTTCGTCGCCGGCCGCCGGAACTTCGCCGCCGAATTCGTCGCCGCAGCTGCTCCTCCGCCTCCTCCGGCCTCTCCAATACACTCACGGTGAGGCCCGGGTTCTTTTCCCCCTAGCCGTGCTCTGCTCCGCGCCCCGGTGCCCCTTTTCCCCCCACCAGCCGAGCGGCGCCGCCGCGGACGTCCTCGCCGTCGTGGCCTCCGGCCTCCTCTGGCCAGCCCGTGTGCCCCATTGGATGCGCGGCTTTGAGGGCTCCATTTTGGTGCCCTTGGAGCACCTCCCCGTGGCCGGAGCCGCCTGCTGCGTGGGCGCCGCCGCGTCCAGAGGTCGCCGGCGGCTAAATGTCGACCGACCTGTTGACCCCTCCCTCCTAATCCCTCTCTCTCTCTCACTGACGGGTGGGACCCAGCCCCCCTTAATCCCCTGTCATCTCTAATTAAAACGGGGTTAACCCCAGAGGCAATGACAGATGGGTCCTAGGCGTCAGGTTGACTGGTCATCACCTGTGATGTCATCCTGACGTCAGCCTTGCGCAATAATCCCTTATCTATTTAACAAAATTTCTAGAAAATGCTTAAATCTTTGAAATTCAATAACTTTTAATCCATAACTCCAAATCAAATAATTTATATATGAAAAATCATCAGAAAAATTCAAGGATTCCAAATATCATACTTTCATAGATGAAAAACACATCTATGATGATGAACCAGTAGCATTTAACTATATGGCTTATTTGGAATAATTCAAAATAAATGTTTAAATCATTTCAAATTAAATCTTTGCAATGCCAACCTTATCACATGAACATCATAGGCATATCATACACATGACCACATGATTTACCATATCCAAACATTAGCAAATGCAACTTTGGCTAAATTGAACCACATTTGGAGTCTGAATTTGAATTTCTTATTCAAATAAACTTCAATTAACTTGTTGCAAATTGAACCTAGATCACATCAGTACCATGCCATGTTTCATTCTTGAATGTGCATTGCAATGTGATGTTTATACTTTGTTGTCTCGGTGTTTGCTTCTACTCGATAGATCCATCGCCGGACGTAGTCCCTGTTTTCTCCGAAGAGTGGCACCCCCGAGTCTCGAAAATAAGGCAAGCAAACCCCCTTTGATCATATCTATAAAAACCCAATTTCCCTCTTGTTCTCTTATGCATGATTAGGTGATTCACATGTTACCGTTCTTCCGCTAGTTGAACCCATCCTTTGCATGACCTATCATTGCTACCACAGTATTAAGCAAACCTCAACCTAGCAGATACAAGATTGTTTGTGATCATCATGTGGCCCTTCATCCAAGATATGCTATGCCATGCTAGAGTTGTTTGCAATGAAGTTGATCCATCTGGGTGATATATCGGGATGGTAGTGAACACATGCAACAAGGTGGTAACGTGTTGATGAAGTCACCCTAAAATAAGTGAACAATGAGAGGCTGTGTAGGAGTACACAGTGGGTTGTCTCATTTACACTGCCCTAGGCCCCGAGTTCTTGTGTTGTGATCCAAGACACAGATTACTACCACATGTTGGGCTCATTGACCCCTCTCGACCTATTAACTCACCCCGACTAAGGTCCAGGATTCGCATGGGTTAACTTTATTCTATTTGCTTTCCTAACGTAGCACGGTTTTAGGCAAGCGCAGTACCATCCGTCGAGGTGGGCATGTCGGACCGTCCATACATCGTCTGGGTGCTGAACGTAAACCCCGGCCGGATTCCCGATTGGGGTACAACTCAGATAGGCGATTCCCTGGACTAGAGTTGGAGCCGTGAGGTAAGTGTCGTGGTACTATCCTCGCCGACACCGCTTGAAGGTGACGAGTTATAGGCGGTAAGTGGTAGCTACGTATGTGAAGAAGTACACCCCTGCAGGGTTAATGAACTATTCGAATAGCCGTGTCCGCGGTTATGGACTACTTGGAGATCTTTACTTGATTATTAGACAACTCAAATGGATACTCTAAAAATCGCAAGATAAGTGTGAGTGCTTTGGGTTGCTTCCTCGTGGGGAAGTCGAGGAAGGATCCATGGTTGTGTATTGATGTGGTGATCAAGATTAGATGGACTCGTGTGCGCCTCTCATCTCTGTGTAGTCGTAGTACAGGATAGCCAAGTCAAAGCTTTCTGCATTACAACCCCACCTGCCTTTACCTTGATACCTGAGCATGAGTAGTATAGTTCTAACGTAAGTCTTGCTGAGTACGAATTTGTACTCACGTTTGCTTATTCTATGTTTTAGAGACGAGACCACTGACCCTGATGGTGGCCTCCCCTCAAGCTCGACGTCGACGAAGTAATGTAGTCCCAGACAGCAGCCTGGTCCCTCTGGAGGGTCGTTGTGTTTTCTTAAAGGCTTCTTAAGCCATTTGTTAACCTTGTGTTTACTAAGACATAATTTGCTTCCGTTGTTGTATGATGTAATGTTGGATCACAGTGATGTGATCTCTGCTTGTAACACTACTATATCTGCTCTGTTTAGCAGATGCAATAAAGCTATGAGTTTGTAGAGTTCATGTTATGTTACCTGCTGTTATACACTTGGCATGCATGCTGCGTGTATGTTTATATCATGCATGTCATGTGTGGGGTTCGATACCTTAGTTGTGTTCTCGCCGGCGGTCTTTTATACACCAAGTGGCCCTTAGATGTGCGCAGCTTGGGGCATCGCGATGCGATTGCTCGTGACTCTGTCACGTGGCACACTTTGTTGTATGATTGAGCCCGCCCGAGACCCCGACTAAGAGATCGGGCTGGAGTCTGTTTATGTAAGTGTTAGGATTCAATCGATAATATGGTTGAGGCGACTTGTCTATGAGTATGGGATTTCAACACCCATAATCATTTGGACTTGTGAGCGGACGATGAGGACCCATCTCAGTTGATCATCCGGGCCTGGATGGGATGCCCCTCACGTTCGAGCTTTCCGAGAGTTTCTTGTACTTGGCCTTGTCTGCTTAGACAAGTGGGTATGGCTCTCGGCTCTCCATATGATTGAATTGTGACTGGAATTACATATGCAAACCCCGGGTCCCGACACCTTCCCAAGGAGAGGATAACTTGTGATGGCCATCCGATTTCTGGATTTGGCGCAACACCAAGTCACCCTCACGAAAAGCTAGGGGGCGGATCTTCTTGTTGTGGTAGTGACGCAGCTTCTCCTGGTATATTGCCGACCTGGACAGGGCCAGGAGGCATGCTTCTTCTCTGAGATCAACGCCGTCCTCACGAGCTTCCTTGGCTTCTGCTTCCGTGTACATGGCATGACGAGGTGAATCAAACTCAATGTCGCAAGGGAGCATTGCTTCGGCGCCGTACACTAGGAAGAAGGGAGTGAATCCAGTTGAACGGTTCGGCGTGGTGCGCAAACTCCAAAGTACTGCTGGCAGATCATCAATCCATGCGCCGGGTGCTCTTTCCAGTGGTTCCACCAATCTTGGCTTGATTCCGGACAAAATGAGACCATTCGCCCGCTCTGCTTGGCCATTTGACTGGGGGTGAGCCACAGATGCGACGCCCAGCCGGATGCCCTGCTGGGAAGCGAACCGAGCTAGCACCCCCTTTGAAAAGTTTGTTCCATTGTCAGTGATGATGTTGTGTGGCACTCCATATCTGACCATGATGTCCGCTATGAACCTGACCACAGTCGGCCCGTCCAATTTCTTGATCGGCCTTGCCTCTATCCACTTGGTAAATTTATCCACTGCTACCAGTAAGTGCGTCATACCGCCTCTTGCTGTTTTGAACGGCCCTACCATGTCCAGACCCCAAACTGCAAATGGCCATGTGATCGGAATTGTCTTGAGTGCTGAGGCTGGTAAATGACTTTTTGCTTTAAATCTTTGACACCCATTGCAATGCTTGACCAGATCTTCTGCCGCTTCTTTCGCAGTCGGCCAATAAAAACCATGGCGAAAAGCCTTGGCGAATATTGCTACTGCTGATGCATGATGACCGCATTCACCTTGGTGGATGTCTCGGAGCAACTCCAGCCCCTTGTCTTCTTCCACACATCGTTGAAAAACTCCTGTTGCACTTCGGTGCACCAGCTCATTGTTGATGATCGTGTATGCTCCAGATCGGCGCTGGATTTGCCGAGCTTCTACTTCATCTTCTGGGAGTATGCCGTCTACCAGGAAATCTCTGAATGGTTCTGCCCATGACGGTGCTGCCACAATCACCATTACAGTAACTGCTTCTGGCTCTGGTTGTGCGTCTGCCGCTACTGGCAGCTTGGAGGGGGAAGAGTCAATTGCGTCTGGCATGGTTTCCTCAGTCCACGAGCTGACGACAGAAGCCCCTGGTTCGCAATCGGCAGCCCCTAGTGCTGCCGAATGCTCCTTAAATTTTTGCTTTTTTGCTTCAAGTTCTGCCATCTTCAGGTCGGCCGGAATAAAGATTGACTCTGATTCTGGGGAAGGCTTGATGGATGGCTTGTGGATATTTTCTAGTGATATTCCTGGAGGAACTTCCTTTCTGGTGGACCCCAACTTGGACAGTGCATCTGCTGCTTCATTTTCAGCTCTGGGAATGTGATGGAATTCACACCCCTCAAAGAATCCGGACAACTGCTGAACAAGGAATTTGTACCTTGCCATATTTTCATCCTTTGCATCCCAAGTACCAGTGCATTGCTGCACCACCAGATCGGAATCACCATAACATGGAATTCGCCAAATGCCAATCTCCTTGGCCAATCGGACACCATGCACCAAAGCTTCGTATTCTGCCACATTATTTGATGCTGAAAAATGAATCTGTAGTACATATTCAAGCTTGTCACCTTTTGGGGAAGTGAGAACAACGCCAGCCCCTAGTCCGGTCATCATCTTGGAGCCATCGAAGTGCATTTGCCAGAACTGAGAGTCCGGACAGGGGGGAATATACTGAGTTTCTGCCCAATCCACCAAAAAATCCGCCAGCACCTGAGATTTGACGGCCGTCCGAGGTTCATACTTGATCCCATGTGTTGCGATTTCTGTGGCCCATTTTGCCACCCGACCGGATGCGTCCCGACTGCCAATGATTTCTGCCAATGGAGCCGAGCTGACCACCGTGATCGGATGCGCCTGGAAATAAGGCTTCAACTTTTTTGCTTCCATGTACACACCATATCACATCTTCTGATAATGGGGGTAGTTATGCTTGGAGGTGGAGAGCACTTCACTGACATAGTACACTGGCCTCTGGACCGGTTGCGCCTTGTCCTTTTCAGGACGCTCGACCACCATAACAATACTAACCACCTGATTGGTTGTTGCGATGTACAACATCATTGGCTCTTTTTCCTTCAGAGCTGCCAGCACTGGAGCAGTGGACATCATACGCTTGAGCTGTTTGAATGCCTCGTTCGCCTGCGGTGTCTAGCTGAACTTGTTTGTTTTCTTCATTAGTTGGTACAGTGGAATTTCCTTCTCTCCCAGCCGACTGAGAAATCGGCTGAGCGATGCCAAGCATCCGGCGAACTTCTGCACATCTTTGAGATTTATGGGCTTGCCCATCCTCTCAATTGCCGAAATCTTCTGGGGGTTGCACTCTATTCCTCTCTCAGACACCAGGAAACCGAGCAACTTGCCGGCTGGCACGCCGAACACACATTTCTCTGGGTTGAGCTTGATCTGGTATGCCCGCAAATTTTCGAATGTCTCCTTGAGGTCATCCAACAAGGTTGATCCCAGCACCGACTTGACCATGAGGTCGTCTACATATACATATATATTCCGACCTAACTGAGGCCGAAAACATCGCTGCATAGTACGCTGATAAGTCGCACCGCTGTTTTTCAGGCCGAATGGCATGGTGATGTAGCAATAAGCTCCCAAAGGGGTAATTAAAGCTGTTTTAATCTGATCGTTTACATCAAGCTTAATCTGGTGATAGCCTACTGTGGCATCCAGAAAGCACAGGAGCTGACAGCCAGCCGTAGATTCAATCACTTGATCGATACGGGGCAACGCAAAAGGATCCTTGGGGCAGGCCTTATTCAGGCAAGTGTAATCTATACACATGCGCCAAGTTACATTCTTCTTCGGAACCAGAACTGGATTAGCTAACCAGTCTGGGTAGAACACTTCCTTGATAAATCCTGTTGCGAGCAACTTGGCTATCTCATCGCCGATTGCTCCTCTCTTCTCTTCTGAAAAACGCCGAAGTGGCTGCTTGATCGGCTTGGATCCAGGTCGGATATGAAGCTTGTGCTCGGCAAGTTCCCTCGGTACACCAGGCATGTCATGTGGGGACCATGCGAAGATGTCACGGTTCTCACGGAGGAACTCGACGAGCTCGCCTTCCTATTTGCTGCTGAGTCCGGCCCCAGCAATGACGCACTTGCTCGGGTCGGAGGGGTCCAGGGCAATCTTCATGCTGTCCTTTGCTGCTTGAAATATGGTTTCATCGTCCGGCCTCTTGTCCTTCATGCTCGGCATGGGGTCCTTCATTTGAGCTTGGACTGCTGCTACCACCTTGTCCAGCTGGCGCCGTTCTGCATCTATGACCAGAGCATCAGCTAGCTTGGATCCAGCGGATGAACACTCCAGTGACTTCCTGTAGTCACCACACACAGTGATTGGACCATTCGGCCCTGGGAGCTTCATCTTCAAGTACGTCTGCATGATGTTGAACATGAACTTGGTGATTGCAGGCGACCCGAGCAAAACATGGTATGGGCTGCTCAGATCGTCCACCTCGCACCAGATCGGCTATCGGCGGAAATTCTCTTCCGACCCGAATACTACCTCAAGCCGAATGCGGCCTAATGGGGTACATGACAGGCCGGGCACTATCCCATGGAATGTAGTTCTACTGGGCTCTAACTCGCTCTCGCTGATGCCGAGCTTGATCATTGTGTCTCTGTACAGAATGTTGATGGAACTGCCTCCATCAATAAGCGTCCTAGTGAACTTGCATGAATACAATGGTGCCGCCAAGATTGCATCCACCACGAGCATATAACTGCCCGGGTTGGGCATTACGCTCGGGTGGTCTTCTGGGCCCCATGTTATGGCATTGTCCGACCAGTTCAACCTCTGAGAAATTGCTGGCATGGTGGCATTGACTGCCTGCTCACGGGCGCTCCGACTGCCCTTTTCATCTGACTCGCTGGTAAAGATCATATATGTTGCATCGTGACGTGGGAACTGCTGCCGAGCATTTGCTGGTGGTGGGCCTGGGGGTGGGGGTGGCGGTGGGGGTGGATTACCTGCTCCTCCCTTTGCCAAACGCTCAACCCAAATGCACTGCCGAGTGGTGTGCGATGTGGGCTTGCCTACTCCACTGTGCATCTTGCAGGGATGGTTCATCATATCCTCAAACGTGTATGGGGGCCTGGGCTGACCTGGCGGTCTCTCTGCAGGCTTCATCTTCCGACTACCTCCCGCAGCCCCTTGTTCCTCTTGGTGTTGTACTGTTGCTACCTGCCGATTGCCTTACTGGGCATCCGGCTGCTCATCCTTCCTCTTGTTGAAACCAGTGTTGTTGTTGTTGTTGTTGTTGAAATTGGGGGTGTTGCTGTTGTTGTTGAAGTTGTTGTTCCTCTGGATCTCGCGCCTCTCACGCCGATTGGGACCGTTTGGCCCATTTGCTTCTGCCGATTGCTGCTGCTGGCCGGATGACTGCCCTTGGATGAAAGCACTAGGACTCAACGTGATCGGGCGCATTGCAGAGTCAGATGCGGCGAATGAATTGGCTATCCTCATCAGATCGGCCAAAGATGTTATCTCCTTGCGCAGGAGCTTGTGCTTCAACAAAGACCCGTCCAAGCAGCCGTCAGTAAAGTACTGGATGGCTTGGATTTCATGAACTCCCTCGCAAGTGTTCCTGAGCTTGATGCACCGCTGAATGTAATCGCGAAGGGGCTCGTCCTTTCATTGTACGCAGAGTGCCAGGTGCCGAGGCAGACCTGGGCGCTCATAAGTACCCGTGAAGTTGCGGACAAATGCGTCCTCAAAATCCTTCCAGCAATTGACACTGTTGCTGGGCAAGCTGTTTAACCAGGACCGAGCCGAACCTTGAAGCATGAGCGGGGCATATCGTACTGCTACGCAGAAAGGATCGAGATAGACCTAGAGGGGGGGTGAATAGGTCTTATTACAAATTTTATCACTACTTAGCAATTTTTAAGCAATAGTGCGGAAAACAAAGTGTGCCTAATAATTGCAAAGTCTATTTAGCAAAGACAAGATAAACAGTAAGCACAATACACACAAGGAAGTGAGGGGCAAATAATACGGTAGTACAAGTAGTAAGGGAAAAGAGTAGGGATAACCGAATGACGAGGAGACAACGATGTATCCCGATGTTCACTTCCTTGGAGGGAAGCTACTCACCGTTCGGAGAGAGTGGGTGAAACCACGAAGGCACACCAACGCCACGAAGGCTCACTCTATTCCCCTTGAGATATCACCACGAAGGAGATTCCCAACCACTACCGGTTGACCTTAAAGGTGGTCACCAAACCCTCACAAACTCAACGGGGGTAATCACAATGGTCGATTCCTCTCCGAAGAACTCCTACCCGCCTAGGAGTCTCCAACCTCCAAGAGTAACAAGATCAATGGGAAATGCTCAAGACTTGCTCAAAACGCAATTTTCTTTGGTTGGAAGATGGGGAAGGGGCGGATCTATCACTGGGTGAAAGATCCGTCAAGAACTCTCAAGGATCTCTCCGGGATCTGAGATTTGGTGAGGGAGAGAGTGAGAGGGAGCACTTGTGTTCTTGGGTGTCTTAAATGAAGTGGTCAACCCTCACAAGTGGGAGTGAGGGGGTATTTATAGTCCAAGAGGCGAAATGGCCGTTGGAAGAATAATCCTGTGTAAGTGTCGGACGTCCGTCAGGTATCGGACGTCTGAAAGTTCACATGTCGGACGTCCGAGCCAGGTCGGACGTCCGAAGTGTGATATGTGGGTGCAGCAATGAACATCGCAAGAAAAAGAACAGTAGCTCAACGGAAGTCCGACAGAGTTCGGACGTCCAACGGATCGTACTTCCGAAGTTCGTCGGAAGCTCGTCATTTTTGCATGTCTACTGACCTTTATTATGACAACCAAAATACGAGATGTCGGACGTCCGAAGTGTGTCGGACGTCCGAAACTTTGAAATGTCGGACGTCCGAAACACGTCGGACGCCCGAAAGCAGTGATCATATTTTTACTTTGGGGCTCCACTTTTGTGTCGAGATGTTTGTTGTTTTTAATTAGCTTTGAGCAAATCTTAAACACAAACCCACTGATCCCCTCTTAATAGTGCGGGGATCCCTATACTCAAGATAAACCGAAAAGCTTACACTTTAATACCGTTTCTTGAGCACATTGACATGACTAGATGGTCCTTGATCCACCAACACACCGCACCGAGGACTAAAACCTGAGATATACTTGGCACACATGATTAGTCCTCTATATGTAAATTGTCATCAACATCAAAATATAATTAAGGGCAAGATAGCACTTTCAATCTCCCCCTTTTTGGTAGTTGATGACAACATACATATAGCTCCCAAAAATTGTTCAACAATATGCTTTTGGTGGGGGAAAGTTTTACAATGAGCTCCCCTTAATGTGTGCATATAAGATTCTCTATTTTCACACAAAATGCACACATTTTGGAGCGAGTCACAATACATGATATCAAGGCGCAATCATTGATTATGGAGATGTAATATTAGATTGCACCAAACATAGTAGACCAATAATGCCACAAGCCAGCCAAACACAAGAGCAACACCAAGCGCAACACAAGGTACATAATGCATTAACACAGAACACAAGACAAGCACACATAAAGGTCTTACACACACCAGATCCCACTTAACGACATAATCAAGTCACGAACACCTAGACACCAAAAGAACCACATATGACATATGACTCTCCCCCTTTGGCATCAAGGACCAAAAAGGGGCACACACGCTGACAAACTAGTGAGTCCCACTGCCACTAGCACCAGGGTCTCCAGGGAAGAAATCCTCCCACTCTGGTCCAGAAGGAAAATCGAATCCAAGATCAGCGGGAGGAGCATCCGGAAGGCGCTCATCATCACTGACATTGGCCTCGCCATGTGCACGCAGACGAGCCTTGAGGGAGTTCTTGGACTGGATAAGGCGCGAGACCACCGTGTGGTTGGAGTGGCAGTTGAATGAAATAGCACGCATCATAGCCGCTTGGGCCTTTCCCAAAAACTGAGCCATACGGCGCAGAGGAGCCTGCTCCACAGACTGACGCTCAAGGTTACCACGAACCGTGGTGTGTATCGGAACAGGGCGTGTCAGACCAACCGCAGGAGCATCAAAGTACATGTGCTCCGGAATGGACCAAACAGCGTGGTGCTGAGTGATCTCCACTGGGGAGGAGACGACGGACTGAATGAGAGCCATGATGAACGGTGCATGCGGATATTGGCGACGCTGCTGAAGACTCGCCATCCGAATCTCGTGCCAGAGATAGTGGACCACATCAAGACGCTTCTGAGGAGAGTCATGGATATGGCACATCAGTGTGATAGCCGAGATGCTGCAATGATTCTTGTCACCAGACTTGGGATAAAGAGTCCGAAGGATGCACTGGTAGAGGAACCTATGGGGCTGCTTCCAAATGGATATGTCATTGGCCTTCCTGTAGGTGTCATCACCACGAATCCCAGACTTAATAAAGCACAGACAGTCATTGATCCCCTTGGGCTTCTCCTTGGTAGAGGCATGAATCCGGACTCCAGAGGCGCGAATGTGCAGAGCCCTCTGAAACTGAGCAAAGGTAGCGGTGCACTGCTGCTCCCCAGTCATCCATGAGATCTCCCGGTGATTGGTGTGAAAGTAGCAGGTGGCATAGAACTGAAGGATCGCAGCAGAGTTCCAGTCATGCCGAAAGCTGAACACTGGACCGAGCCCCACAGACTCAATAAGCTCCATCACACCGGGAAATTTGTCTGGATTCTCCCGGATGAAGTCAAGGGGGATGCAGGCATGGGAGTTAGCAAGATCCTGACGAACTGCAACTGAGGTGAAGATATCGGCCTGCACATTGGTCCAAAATCGGCTGTCCAGACAGTCCTGAGGAGCCTCAAACTGATTAACACGGCGAAGCTTGCGGTAGGCATCTAAAGAGATCTTCGAGTAATCTGCCATCATACGTCCAGTAGCAACCACCGGCTCAGAGAAGATATGTATCGGGATAGGAGGCGCATCATCAGGATCAGCACGAGCACCAGACGCCGATGAGGAGCCCTTAGTCGGGCGACGGACCCCAAGTTTGGAGGGGCGAGTCACCACTGGGGGATCATCTTCTTCAACGACAAACTCCTCGTCAGCCTCAGACTCAGAAGCATAGGGACTATCCTCCTCTCTAGGAGTGTGCTCACTGTCCGAGGAGGGTTCCGTGTACGTAGGATGCTTCATACGGCGACGAAGACGAGGCGGCTCATCCCCGGAACCACCTAGCCATATATGAGGAGAATGAGTACGAAACCCTAATCAACAAGGAAAGACACACGAAGGGTAGAACGCTAGGGAAACGCATACCACGGGAACCAGAGGCCTCGCGATCCTTGCGACCGCAAGTTTTTGTCCTCACCATTTCGAATCCCTAGAGGAAGGAGATGCAAGAATGAGGCAAGAAACAGGCAACCAGGGCAAAAACCAATCGGATGGAAAGGTAGATCGGGACGAGAGGTACCGCGGGGGAGGAGATCCGGGGGAGAGGAGCACCAGGGAGGCCGGGGCGGCCGGCGGCGACTTCAGGCAGTGGAGGCGCAGGAGGGGTCCAGAGGGGAACGGCCGAGGGGAAGGAAAACTGCCCCCCTTGGCCGGACGCCCAGTTTTTATAGTGCAGCCCACTTCGGACGTCCGATGCGTTTCGGATGTCCGACACGGCGGACGTCCGACAGCCAACGGATATCCGAAGCGGGCGGATTCTAAGCGGACCGGACAAACTGGAGCTCCAGGTGTGGACAACAGGTAATGTCGGAAATCCGACGGGTTTCGGACGTCCGACGCGTCGGACGTCCGAAGTCCAACGGAATTTCGACAGGCTACTGGAAGTTGACGAATAGGCCCGAAAACATGAAGAATAAGGTGGACGCTAGAGGATCAAACAATCATGTCAGGGGACAACAGTAGATAAGCACACAAAACCATAGCACTAGATGCACACACATGAAGGATCAAAGCAAACCTTTCGCAAAGGAGAGGTGGTGACCGAAGTCACCATGTTTGAGTGTATAGTGCTTTGACACCGCGAAGATGTACCTTGGGTTCAAAGACACTTACTCCATCGATAACCGCTACACGTGGATTCACCGTGGTGAGCACGCGGATTGTTGATGTGGGAATTCATTTATGCATCATGTAGAAGGCGAGAACTCATTGATTGAGTGTCTCCCCCTACAGATATGCCTACATCTAGACAAGATAGTTTCTATGTGCATGAATGAGAGCAAGATACCCCTAAGCCGTAAAGCTATAACGTTCCAAGATACCAAGTTCACCCGTTAGTTGGCAAAACCTTGCTTCATCCAATGGCTTGGTGAAGATGTCGGCAAGTTGCTTGTCGGTGCCCACATGTGCAAGAACAATATCACCCTTTTGAATATGATCCCGTATGAAGTGATGACGAATGTCAATATGCTTGGTGCGGGGATGTTGACAAGGGTTGTTGGCAATCTTGATAGAACTTTCATTGTCACATAAGATGGGTACCTTCTTGTAGGTGAGGCCATAGTCCTTCAAGGTTTGCCTCATCCATAGAACTTGAGTAGCACAGCTTGCGGCGGCCACATACTCGGCTTCAGCGGTGGAGAGGGAGACACAATTTTGCTTCTTGGAATGCCAACTCACCAATGAGCGCCCAAGAAATTGGCATGAACCGGATGTTGACTTCCGATCCACCTTATCTCCGGCCCAATCCGCATCGGTGTACCCCAAGAGATCAAACTTGGCTTCCTTGGGGTACCAAAGACCCAACAAAGGAGTACGAACAAGGTATCTAAGAATGCGCTTAACCGCCAAATGATGACTCTCCATGGGAGAGGCTTGATATCTTGCACACATTCCTACGCTAAGCATGATATCCGGTCTAGATGCACAAAGGTAAAGCAATGACCCAATCATAGAACGATAAAGAGTAGCATCAAATGGAATATCGGAAAGGTCTTGATCTTGATATCCCTTGGTTGGCATGGGCGTCTTGCATGGCTTGGCATCCTTCATACCAAACTTCACGAGCATGTCTTGAATGTACTTTGTTTGAGAGATGAAGGTTCCTTCGGCAAATTGCTCGATTTGAAATCCAAGGAAGTACTTCAAGCTCCCCATCATGGACATCTCAAAGTTCTTGGTCATAGTTTCCGAGAACCACTTGCACAAAGATGGATTAGGTGAACCAAATATGATGTCATCTACATAGATTTGGCATATGAGCAATTCACCATTTGTTCTCTTGGTAAAAAGAGTGGCATCAATGACACCCCTCACAAATCCTTCCTCGAGTAAAAACTTCCTAAGATGGTCATACCAAGCCCTAGGGGCTTGCTTAAGACCATATAATGCCTTATGAAGTTTGTACACGTGGTCCTTGTGATGAGGGTCACAAAAGCCGGGTGGTTGAGCTACATATACATCCTCTTGTAGAGGACCATTAAGAAAAGCACTTTTCACATCCATTTGAAATAATGGAAATCCATTGAATGCGGCATAAGCAAGAAACATGCGTATAGATTCAAGGCGAGAAACGGGAGCAAAGGTCTCATCAAAGTCCAAGCCTTCAACTTGGGAGTACCCTTGAGCCACTAGTCTTGCCTTGTTTCGAATGATATTACCATATTCATCTTGCTTGTTTTTGAATATCCACTTGGTTCCAATGATGTTATGATCATGACCGGAAGGCCTCTCCACGAGAGACCAAACTTCATTCCGTGTGAAGCTAGTGAG
This sequence comes from Bromus sterilis, assembly GCA_950022295.1. Taxonomy (NCBI): domain Eukaryota; kingdom Viridiplantae; phylum Streptophyta; class Magnoliopsida; order Poales; family Poaceae; genus Bromus; species Bromus sterilis. Next base: position 19,069,852 of record OX465596.1, read on the forward strand.
CTCATCTTGCATTGCAATGAGCCAATACGCATCCTCAAGGGCTTGTTCGACCCTAAGTGGTTCAATACACGACACAAACGAGAAGTGAGCGCAAAAGTTCATAAGTTGACGACGAGTAACTATACCTTGCCCCAATCCCGTGAGGATCTTGTCAACATAAACCCGTCTAGCCACCAATGGCATGATGGAAGTTGGAGTTTCAATAGGCTCTTCCCATTCGGGCTCATGGGCAACATTTGGTTCATCATCAAGGGCGGAGCCATCCTCAATTTCATCATTTTCTCCAAAGCAAAGACGGTCAGGTCGATCACGTGGATCAATCGCACCCACAACTTGTGATTCAGTGGGCACATCGGGTTGTGGAGGGTCTTGTTCTTGTTCATGGATAATGGGCTCATCATGAGCAATTGGATCTTGAGTGGTAGGAGGAGGTGCTTGTGTTGGGGAAACCCTTGGCCCATCATCAACCTCATCATCTCTAGGCACTTGAGCTATGGGCACAAGATCTCCAATGCCCATAGTCAAAATATCTTGAGAGGAATCTTCATTATTACCTACATCACTTAGATCAACTTTCTCCCCATGAGAGCCATTAAATTCATCAAACTCCACGTCACAAGTTTCCACAACACATCCGGTGGATTTGTTGTGGACTCTATAGGCGTGAGAGTTTGAAGCATACCCAACAAATATACCCTCAATTGTTTTGGATTGAAACTTTGCTAACCTATCTTTCTTATTGAGAAAGAAACACTTACAATCGAATACACGGAAGTACTTGACGTTTGGCTTGTGTCCGGTTAGAAGTTCATATGGGGTCTTCATCAATATCTTGCGAAGAAAGAGCCGGTTTGACGCATGACATGCGGTGTTGATGGCTTCGGCCCAAAAGCTATAAGGAGACTTGTACTCATCCAACATAGACCGGGCCATCTCCACAATAGTGCGGTTCTTCCTCTCGGCTACACCATTTTGTTGAGGGGTATATGGTGCGGAATATTGGTGCTCAATCCCCTCATCACTCAAGAATTCTTCCAAGGTGTAGTTCTTGAACTCGGAGCCATTGTCACTTCTTATTGCCAAGATAGCCATGTTGTATTTTCTTTGGGCTTGCTTGGCAAAATCGATGAAGGTGGCCTTCGTCTCATCCTTGGACTTGAGGAAGAACACCCACGTGTATCTTGAGTAATCATCGACAATGACAAGACCATATTTCTTTCCACCAAGACTATCCCATGATGGAGGCCCGAAGAGATCCACATGAAGGAGCTCCAAGGGCCTAGAAGTTGACACAACATTCTTGGGAGTGTGCTTTGCTTGATGTTGCTTCCCGGCGATGCACGCACTACACACACGATCTTTCTCAAAAGACACGTTTGTTAGTCCGAGGATGTGTTCACCCTTTAGGAGATCTTTTAGATTTCTCATGCCAACATGGGCTAGCCGGCGATGCCATAGCCACCCCTTGTCGGCCTTGGCCATTAGACAGGTTGCATGGTACGTGCTCTCTTTCGAGAAATCAACCGTATAAAGGTTGCCATCCAACTCTCCAACAAAGGCCACTTCGAGAGTATCTCTCCTAAAGACTTTCACACTAGTTAGACCAAATAGTGTATCATAACCAACGGAAGCTAATTGACGAACGGAAAGCAAATTGTATTGAAGGGATTGGACAAGCATGACATTAGCAAGTGACATGTCATTGGTGATAGCCACCTTGCCCAACCCAAGTACCTTTCCCTTGGAACCACCACCAAAGACAATGCTCATATATGGTTGTATTGCATCCATGAAGTCCTTGAGCAAACGACTTTCTCCGGTCAAATGATTTGTGCATCCACTATCAACCACCCATTTGACTCCACCGGAGAAAGTACCCTACACACACGTTTAGGCTTTGGTTAGAGGTGCCCATTTCGCAATGGGACCTCTAAGGTTAGTAACAAGGGTCTTTGGAACCCAAATAGCATAGAAACGAAAAGCATTACGGGGTCCAATGAATTTGGCATACACATCTCCATCCTTTGCCTTACGGAGCACATAGGATGGGGGCATATTTTCTTTCTTCTTGTTGGGAATGGACTTGCCCCTAGTGGCCTTCCCACTCCCAACACCAACCTCATCAACTTTCTTCTTACCTTTGTCCTTGTGCCCTTCACGAACAACGATCACCTTTTGAGGAGTTGATCCTTTGCTAAGGGTGACATCCGTTGTCACACTCGTACTTGGATCAAAACCAAGTCCATCCTTAGCAAAGGACTCCTTGTGATGATTTAGTACATCATTTAGATTTTTCTCGCCTTGGGCACAAGTCAAGAGACCCTTCTTTAGTTGAGCATGAAGAGCTAAGTTCTCCTCAATGAGAGATGCTTGATCAAGAGTAGAGTTAGTAGCACAAGCATCAATATGCACAATAGTTGGAGGAGCCATCTTCGTAAGTGTTTTTATATGAGCAAGTTTGTGGGCCTCGATATTTTTCTGAAGGATGGTGAGTTCCTCATCTTTTGTCTTGAGGGACAAGGTGAGTACCTCAACATCCTTAGAAAGAGAGGTGTTTAGCTCCACAAGTTTGCTCATATCATTAGCAAGCTCTTTACATATTTCATTAGCCTTTTTCAAGGAGGCAACATGCTTGTCATTTAAGTCGTTTGATGCGTGAACAACTTTGCATAAGTTGTCATTTCGAGCTTCCTCAAAGTCAATTTTTTGATCAAGGAGAGTATAGTTCTCCTTTTCCTCTGTGAGGAGGATTTCAAGATCCTTAATGGTTGTGGAGTGCTTACCCACCACATCCATAAGTAATTGAAACATTTTGAGCTTGTTGCCTTTGAGAGAGCTCATCACTTTGTTCACTTTGGCAACCAACAAATCTTCACATATAACATGAGCATCATCACTTTCCGCATCATGAAATTCATCATGAGATTCGGAAGAGAACATGAAGGACTCATCAATAGGAGTTACCTTGATCTTATCCGAAGAGGAGGGAGTGTCATCATCAACCAACTTGGTCATAAGACACTTGTGTGCATTGCCGGTGTAGTCACTCATGTAGTTGTAGTTTACAACTTCACCTTCCTTGTTGAGGAGCTTCAATGTTTTTTGTGTATCTTGAGCAACTCCGGCCACACCACCAACATCCTCGGGATCGGACCCTTCAAGTGCCAACAATGCTTTCTTCTTGAACTTGTTGTTGAGAGGGTTTGGGAGCTTCTTGGCGACATCCTTCCGAGGAAATCGAGGTTTGTCCTCTCTTTTCTCATATGGACACTCCTCCGCAAAATGTCCCGGTCTCTCACAGTTGTAGCAGTTTCTTGTCTTCTTCTTTTGGAATCTTCCCTTGAAGTCCCCTTTGGTGAATTTCTTCACAAAGAGAGCCATATCATCATATGAGGGACCATCATCGGAGTTATCATCATCTTCATACTCATCTTCTTCCTCATCATCATCAAACTCGTCGAGCCTAGCCTTGAGAGCAAGGTTTGAGGACGGACCACCATATGTGGCAAGGAGCCTCTTAGACTCCTTCAGGTGCTCTTCATATTGCAATAAGGTGGCAATCACATCATCCGGTGTCATCTTGAAGAAGTCGGGCATACGCCTCAATTCCCACACCATTTGATGAGAATACACCATGAGAGCATTCAACATTTTGTCCACAAGTTAACGGTTGGTGATTTGATATCCATCCAAAGATTTTTCACATGTGAAGGACTGGACGTGAGCAGAGAGAACCTTGAGACGCATATGAAGTTGTTGAGGTGACTCATCTTTCTTCATGTGAAGGTTGTGCAATGCATTCTTTGCGGTCTCATATCTTGTCATTTGAAGAGACCCGGTGCCGGATTTGGCAATGAGAAGAGTATCCCACATTTCCTTGGCATTGGTGATATGAAGAAATGGTGCACGTGTCAACTCATCCATTCCTCTCTTCAAGAATCCAATAGCCGCAAGGTTGAGATGTCGATCAAACACTTCACTTGGAGTAAGGTTGTTTGGATCAACCGGATAATAGCCTTTTCCGGAGTCGATGAGGTTCCACATTGGTTCGCACACAAACCTAAGATAATCTGCCATAAGACTTTTCAAATCCAAAAAGTTAGTATTCTCGGTTAGTACCGGCGGATTGCCGTTGAAATTATACTTAGGTTCCACAAGCCTAGGAGCCGGATAGTCCCATTAGTAGGGACCGCCTCTTTGCAAGGGAGCCTCGGAACCGGGGTGCACAAAGGTCGCCTGTGGAGACCTAGGGGCCACACCACTTGACGTTTGTGACTCCGACGCCGAAGCCTTTAACCTAGCAAAGGAGGCTTCCATTTCCTTCCTTTGATTGTCCAAAGCCTTTTGCAAGGATTTTTCCATATCTCCGGAGGTGAATAACTTGGGATCCTCAATATCATAACTAACATGCCCCGTGGAGGGAGGCAACACAGCTTGTGCGATGGCCCTTTGTTCGGTAGCCAATCTCTCGGCTTCCGAACGCGTGGCATCCGCAGCAATTGCAACCTCCTCCACATTGGCACCCGAGCTTTCGGGGATGCCGTTCTTGGTCATCTCGCTCTAGGGCGGTTAAGCCACAAGAATAGAGCACGAGGCTCTGATACCAATTGAAAGGATCGAGATAGACCTAGAGGGGGGGTGAATAGGTCTTATTACAAATTTTATCACTACTTAGCAATTTTTAAGAAATAGTGCGGAAAACAAAGTGTGCCTAATAATTGCAAAGTCTATTTAGCAAAGACAAGATAAACGGTAAGCACAATACACACAAGGAAGTGAGGGGCAAATAATACGGTAGTACAAGTAGTAAGGGAAAAGAGTAGGGATAACCGAATGACGCGGAGACAACGATGTATCCCGATGTTCACTTCCTTGGAGGGAAGATACTCACCGTTCGGAGAGAGTGGGTGAAACCATGAAGGCACACCAACGCCACGAAGGCTCACTCTATTCCCCTTGAGATATCACCACGAAGGCGATTCCCAACCACTACCGGTTGAACTTAAAGGTGGTCACCAAACTCTCACAAACTCAACGGGGGTAATCACAATGGTCGATTCCTCTCCGAAGAACTCCTACCCGCCTAGGAGTCTCCAACCTCCAAGAGTAACAAGATCAATGGGAAATGCTCAAGACTTGCTCAAAACGCAATTTGCTTTGGTTGGAAGATGGGGAAGGGGAGGATCTATCACTGGGTGAAAGATCCGTCAAGAGCTCTCAAGGATCTCTCCGGGATCTGAGATTTGGTGAGGGAGAGAGTGAGAGGGAGCACTTGTGTTCTTGGGTGTATTAAATGAAGTGGTCAACCCTCACAAGTGGGAGTGAGGGGGTATTTATAGTCCAAGAGGCGAAATGGCCGTTGGAAGAATAATCCTGTGTAAGTGTCGGACGTCCGTCAGGTATCGGACGTCCGAAAGTTCACATGTCGGACGTCCGAGCCAGGTCGGACGTCCGAAGTGTGATATGTGGGTGCAGCAATGAACATCGCAAGAAAAAGAACAGTACCTCAACGGAAGTCCGACAGAGTTCGGACGTCCGACGGATCGGACGTCCGAAGTTCGTCGGAAGCCCGTCATTTTTTCATGTCTACTGACCTTTATTATGATAACCAAAATACGAGATGTCGGACGTCCGAAGTGTGTCGGACGTCCAAAACTTTGAAATGTCGGACGTCCGCAACACGTCGGACGCCCGAAAGCAGTGATCATATTTTTACTTTGGGGCTCCACTTTTGTGTCGAGATGTTTGTTGTTTTTAATTAGCTTTGAGAAAATCTTAAACACAAACCCACTGATCCCCTCTTAATAGTGCGGGGATCCCTATACTCAAGATAAACCGAAAAGCTTACACTTTAATACCGTTTCTTGAGCACATTCACATGACTAGATGGTCCTTGATCCACCAACACACCGCACCGAGGACTAAAACCTGAGATATACTTGGCACACATGATTAGTCCTCTATATGTAAATTGTCATCAACATCAAAATATAATTAAGGGCAAGATAGCACTTTCATACGCGCCGACCACCTCCTGCGATACCGGCGGCTGTCATATAATCGACGAGCCAATATTCTGGCTTGACTGATCCATTGTACTTGGGGGTGTCCCTGTGCAATGTGAAACCTTTGGGGAACTGCTCTTGCCGAATGCGCGGGCCGAAACATGCTGGGCCTGCCGGCGCATTATCTTCCGGTTGCTTATCCTGCTGCAACTGCTCGATTCGGTGTCTTGCGTCATTCTCTGCGATTGCTCGGGGACCTAACCGCTGGCTTATTGCCGGCCGGACTGATGCCGCCGGTTGCTCATTGCGCCTGCTGTTAACTGCTGGCTCATCCCTCCGACTGCCTCCTGCAGCCCCTTGATTCTTCCGACTGCGGTGCAAACTGCCATGCGGTGAGGATGCTTGCCTTTGCTGCCGATGCGGTGCTTTCGGCTGATTCGCACCCGCAGTTGCCCGGAGTGACTTTGATGCTACTGGCCCTTACTGCTCGGTAGCTGCCCTTTGCTGCTGGTTCGCTGTGGTTATGAGGTCGTGCATTCGGCGCGTCCTCTCCCACAGCTCCTCTCCTTCCAGATGCTCCAGCTCGGTGGCGATCTGCTGGGCAGCTCTCATGTTCTTCACAGGAGAACGGTATGAAATCTGTGGTGCCACAATGATGGATGCTACAGGCTGCTGGGCTCCTCCCAACTCTCTGCCGACCTCTCGGCCTGCTACCCGAAGCTCCTCAATGACTGGGGTGGGATAACACGTTGCCGAATGCCATGCGCTACGTTGTACTCCCGAACTGATGCCTCCATTCGGTGCTTTTCAGCGTCGATCCGATCTGATTGCTCCTTCAGAGCTTGACGCACCTGCTCCAGCTCGGCGTGAGCCACAGCTGGATCCGCATGAAGATCCACGGGAGTGCTGAGCACGTCCGGCGGGTTGCTTGGGCCTGCTGGTGCAGTTGCTGCCCTCGCGGCTCGGGAAGCTGAAGTGGAACTGTGGCGACGTGACGCCCTGCCATCATGACCTCCGCACGGATGTGCGCAGTCGTGCCCTCTGTTCCCACGGCATCCGGCCCTCCTGACAGCGGATCCGTGAGATCAGAAAACACCCGAACCTCCCTGGGAAACACGTCAGGGAGTGCTGCGATGAAGACGCGATGTCCGCCGAAAGGGATGATGGCGCCGCGCGGTAGAGGCATTCCAGCCCCAAACCGCGAGGCGTTGTCGATGACAAAGTCCCACGCTCCGCTCCTCATCACCAGGCCGGAGGCGAAGCGCACGCGCGATGCAGATGATGGTCCCGTCCGGATCTGAACTCCAGTCGACGCCTCAGCCTGCCCCACGGTGGGCGCCAACTGTCGTCGATATGTAACGGCAGATGCCATGTGACGCCCCCAAAATCAATCTATGTACAGTAATCATACATGCAGGGTACACGGCTGAGATTAGGGTGCCACGGTGATAATATCACAACACAACACTAAACACAAAAGGATAAACAAATATGTTACAATACCAGGGATCACGAGGATCCGAATACATAAGTCATACAAGCCATAATATCTGAGTACATACATTGTCGTCGATATTTAACAACAGATGCCATGGGATGGCTAAAGTGAGGGGGAAGACTCGAGGGAGAGAATGTCGATGGTGCCGGAAACGGGTTGGGCAAAAGCACGGTGAAGACACCACGATGTACCCAGGTTCGGGGCTCTCCGGAGAGATAACACCCCTACTCCTGCTTATCTCTTGTATATCAATGATTTGGCTACAATGACTGCTTCTCTATCTTCTCAGGGGAAGGTGAGCGCCGCCGCCATGGGCAAGGATCTCTCCTGCTTCCCTGAAGAGTAACTACTAGCAGTGAATGAACTGAGAGGAAATGAGTAATGGTGCTACTAGTGCGGATCGTCCCTCACGCAGGAGGGGTACCCTGGCTCTTATAGTGTGAGCCCAGGGTACTTCGGTAACTTCATTGCCGAATGGGGCCCAGTTGTCATCCTCTAATCGGTCTGGGCCCACCGACTGCTCCTCTCCGGGTGATCCGGAACCTACGAGCGGCGGCCCATGCTGTAGACTTGTAGGGTGTAGAGATGAACAGTGGAGCTAGGGGGTGCGGTCTTGTCGGCCTGTCCGCGGAATCGGCGGGGAGGTCGACACCGTATCTCCCCCAGATCTTTGACATGACTTGGCCTCCCTGCCACCCAGATATCTCGGGATATGGCATTTATGACCTCGTAATCATACCCCCGACTGGGTATCAGGTGGTTCCGATTGCGCCTGGTCCGACTGGTGGTTCCTGGCAAGGTCGATTGCTCTGGGCAATCGGCCTGCTAGGTATCAACCTCGGCCCAGCTGCAGACCAATCGGATGATCGTCTTGGTGAAGGAAAGGGTGGTCCGATTGCGCCTGGGCCGACTGCTGGCATTTGATACGGCTGATTGCCTTGGAGCAATCGGTCGTCCATCTGCCCAGCTCGGCCCAGCTGCGGCCCAATCGGTCCATCCTTGTCTTGAAAGGTTACTTCCGCTTGGGTTAGCCTACCCGGGTACCAGTCCCCCGACAGTAGCCCCTAAAGTTGTAAAGGTCCCACGGTCACTTGACCGCGGGGCCTTTGCAGTTTTTAATCTCTCTCTTGATATCCTCCGACTGCTATTGCCTCATCAGGTGCGTCGTTCCGAGCTCGTCAACCGGCTCGGAGATCACACTTGGCTGACCAAGTTTCTCGTCCGATTGGGTTTGTTTTGCTCCCAGCTCGTGCCTTCTCTTTTCTAGCGAAACATCTTTTGCCGATTTCATTCCAACGGTTACCTCCGATTCTACCGGGATGTGATCAATGAGCTGGGACCCACGACCAACGCGTGACTTGACATAACTGCAGGGCCTGACCCCCACGTCGCACGCCTCGCCTATTGCGCCCGGATTCTTTGCGCTGGTTTGCCGGTTGCCCTTCCTGTGCCCTAGGCCACACCGAGCCACACAGCCGCAGACGTATCCCACTTCCCTCCCCCGCCACCCATATAAGCCACAGGGGGGAGCCTTCGCCTCTTCCTTCTCCTCAAACGCCATATTCAACCTCTAGCTCTCTCTTTCCTCTGCGCCATTGTTGCTCCACGCGAGGCTCTCTGCCGCGGGCCTGTGCACCTTGGATCTGCTCCGACCACAAGCTTGTGCTCTTCGCCGCCTCCGCCGCCTCCGCAGCACCTCGAGACCGCTGCTCTCGCGCTACGCCTTCCTCCTTTTCTCTCTTTCTCTCTCCGCCCGTGACCGCCATGGCACCGCGGCGAGACATCTCCCAGGCGAGCCGCGGGTGCTGGAAAGGCTCTCAGGCCACCGCCGACGCCGTCCAGTCCTTGATTCGCGCCCGGAAGATGCCTGCGGAGGTCGAGTGGCGTATTCCCGGCGCCGAGGTCGTGCCCAGCGCACGCGCTGGCGAGAGGGTCGTGTTCCTCGCTCACTTCGAGCGTGGATTCGGCCTTCCCGCCAGCTCCTTCTTCCGCGGGTTTCTTGATTTCCACCGACTGCAACCTCATCACCTCGGGGCCAACTTCATCATGATCCTCTCCGGGTTCGTGACACTCTGCGAGGGGTACCTTGGCTGCCGTCCAAGCATCGCTCTCTGGAAGCGATTCTTCAACCTCCGAGCTCACAACGCCCGAACAGGAGCCGTGGTGCCCTCCACCATCGAAGGCGGCGAGCCAACGTACCCGACTGACATGACCGACTGCGGTAGTTGCCTCGTCGCAGCCGGCAAGCCGAGGTATAAGAGTCCCGAGATCGTCCAGTCCTGCAAGAACTGGCAGACCTCGTTCTTCTACGTCAAGTCACCTGACCAAGGCCCCGACCTCCTGAACCTGCCCGATTTCTCCCTCACCCGGCCGACTGAAAAACATCAGTGGTCGCTGAAGCACGGTGTCGGAGACTGCGACGTCGACGCCCAGGTTGACAGAGTCGCCGAGCTGGAGCAAGAGGGACTTCTCCCAACCGACCTTGTCGCCGCTTGGCTCCAAGCTCGGATTCTCCCCCTGCAGCGCCGAGTACACCGCCTCTGCGACATCTCAGGTCCTCGAGACCCCACTCGGCTCTGCACGTGGCGGGTGAAGAAGGAAGACCTCTACGCCAGAGTGAAGGCCATCACCTCCAGCCCTTTGCCTGATCCCTTCCGCTTCGGGCTTGACTACCTCACTCGCCAGCAGAAACCGCCTGTGGTATGCTCCGATTGCTTTTTCTTCCGATTACTTCCTCTGTCAGCTTTTCTGACTAATTTTAACTTCTTTCCAGCACTTTATTCAGTCCGACCTGATGGAAGATGGCCAGGAGGCTGGCGCGTACGCCCCCGACCGCACGGAGGATGACCCCGCCGACTTTGAGTATAACGGCGAGGTTCCTGCCGCCGAGTCCGGTGACAATGATGAAGACGACGACGAGTCTTCCGGAGAGTCCTCCGACTCAATGGAAACCGACGACGCTGATGCTGAAGCTGCCAACCCTCCGAGGGCCGACATCCGACCGCCAGCTCAAGGGGGTACGCCCGACCCATCCCTTGAGCAATTTTTGGCCGAATGGAGTGACGACGAAAGTGTCTCAAAGGTTGATGGTTCTGATGCAGCTCCTCGTGCCAAACCCCCGAAGGTGCCGGCTAAGCGCACCTCGACCACCAGCTCCTCCGCTGGTACGGCTCCCAGCAAGGTTGCCAAGGTCACGCCGACTGCCAGCAAAGGCAAACAGCCTCAGGAGACGACCACTCGGAGGCCGACTGCGCAGGCGCCACTGAACGTCGCCCCGCTGAGATGTCGGATGCCCTCTGGCGCGCCGAGAACAATCGGGTATGACTTTACCTTCACGCCTTGTATTTTACTATCTTTCCTTATACTAATTCTCTTCTTCCTTCTTATTTCAGGGAGCCGATTGGGCTTGACGATGTCGACACTGGCGTTCCGGTTCGCGCCAGCGCCGTCATCTCGCCTGCCGCTTCCGCCGCCGCCGTCCACAAACGGCCGACTGCTTCTCATCGCTCCTCGAAGGACGCCGAGCGCGCTGCCAAGAAGGCCCGCCTCGCAACGACTCAGAAGACCTCCTCTTCCACCCTTGCTTCCAAGACCTCCAAGAATGCCGATGACCGGGTGGCTCCTGGTGGCAGAGGAACGCAATCGGTCGATCCGATTGCCCCGTCTCCGCCACGCCGCTCCACCTCGGCCTCCCCTGCCACGACTACGCCTGCCGCACCTACCACGTCCGAGCCGCCGATGGTGACGACCTCGTTGCCGATCGTGGTGCCGGCCCCGCCGATTACCACAACTGTGCCGCCAGTTGTTTTATCTGCGCCACCAACGACAACCACCTTACCACCAGTCATCATTATCACCTCCGCTCCAACTCGTCCGGTTGCGCTGCCGCCGCAATCGGGTGCCTCTGGCCCTCAAGTTACGCTGATGCCATCAGCTCTTACTGTTGCTGCTTCCACCGCTGCTCCAACTTCAGCGTCAACGCCGACCTCCTCTGCGTCGGAAATTCTTATGCGCTCGGTGGACCAGTTCCGGGCCGAGTACTCCCGCGCCCGTCACGTCAGCACCGAGCCCGATGCGTCGCATCGTCCTCAGGATCCTGTGACGACTGCCTTGAGCCGGGTGAATGATTTTGCCGATGACCTTGCCCGGGACCTCCAACAGCTCACCTCTCATCACACGGTAACTTTTGACTTTCTCTTTATGTCTTTCCTTTGCTCGGGAAGCTTTTCTTCCGGTGCGTGCGCGCAAGCGCACCCACTGGGTGTAGTCCCCGAGATTCGGGCCGATTGGTTGCAATCGGGTCGGATCTTTAACTCTTTTTGCTTTATCGTTTGCCTTCCTCAATCGGGAGACTTTTCTTCCGGTGGGTGCGCGCAAGCGCACCCACTGGGTGTAGTCCCCGAGATTCGGGCCGATTGGTTGCAATCGGTTCGGATCTTTAACTCTTTTTGCTTTATCGTTTGCCTTCCTCAATCGGGAGACTTTTCTTCCGGTGGGTGCGCGCAAGCGCACCCACTGGGTGTAGTCCCGAGATTCGGGCCGATTGCTTGCAATTGGTTCGGATCTTTAACATTTTTTGCTAACTGCTGTATTTCTAACTCTATCTTGTTGTCCCTCTCAGGCTGTTATGGAAGAAAAACGTGAGGTCTTCGAGAAGCTCCTTGATGCTTACACTGCCAGCCTCCGAACTCTTGCCCAGGCTCAGCTGCAGGTCAACAACCAGTCGGCTGAGATTGCTAAACTGAAAGGTAACTTCTCTACCCTCTCTGTCTTCTCTCCGATTAAACACTTTCTTTTGTTCTCATATCTTCATGCTCTCTTCTAGCTTCTATTCCCATGGTAGATGACCTTCAGGGCCGAATTGCTGAATTGACTGCAGAACTTGACCAATATGGTCCAGCACTCGCCAGAGCCAAGGAAGAAGCGACCCGACTGCAGGGGGTAGAAAATGATCTCAATCGGACTATCCTAGGCCTTCGCTCTGAGATGGCTGCTCTTGAGAGAAAACATCTGGCCGACATAACTGCCGTGACGGCTGCCGGTGATGGTCTTATTGCCGAGCGCGATGCTGCCGTCGCCGCCCGAGAAGCCTTGCAAGCCGAAAGGGATGAAGCAGTCACTGCCCGTGACTCCATTCGGCGAGATTGCGATGAACATGTTGCCAAGTTTGAAGAATTGGAGAAATGCAGCTATGAAGACACCACCCGACAGCGCCGCCGAGCCAAAGGCTTCTGCGATACGATGACCGAGATGGACGTCCTCCTTAGCAGTGAGTGTTTCTTGCACCTTATGCGCTTTCCGATTTCTCTCCTCTCTTATCTTATTGCTCGTACTTCCTTTTCGTGACACAGAAGCTTGGCCCGAGTCCGAAGCAGCTTCCTATGCAGCCGCCGCCAAGTCCCGAGAGGAAACCGTTGCCGCCAGAGGGACCTGCGAACGCGAAGATAACGTCTGGACCCGGCATGAATATCTGATTGGCACCGAAGCCCGCATTCCTGTTATCAAGGGCATTGCCCTGTCCTTCAAGCTCGGCATCCTGAAGATTGCTGAATCACTGTGGTCGCCGACTGAGCTTAAGGTCGGACTTCAGAAGATGAAGAACGCTGCTGACTCCTCTGCCGAGATCCACAGGGGGGAAATACAAGATGAAGAGGATTCTGACAAGGGGGAAGCTCCGAATGCTACCACTGAGCAGACTCGAACCCTCCTGAAGGCCATCCCACGTCGAATCGATGTATTGCTGAACTCTGCCGGTCGGACTGGCGCAGAAACCGCCCTTCAGACCGTGCTGAGCTGGTACCCTCAGGTGAAAATCTCCCAACTTTACAGCCTCCGAGAGAACGCCTCCGATCTGCTTGAGAAGACCTACACCAAAGTCAATCGGCTAGCCAGCACTATGGTGAACTGGTTCTCTCCATACGAGTATACTCCGTATCTTGACGAGGGAGGGAACCCGCTCCCCGCCTCTACAATCTTTGGCCTGGCCGAGGAGCTCTCCGATAGCGGCTCATCTCAAAAATCTCCACGATCCAAGCAGACTGGTGCCACAGCTTCTGAAGCGCAATCGGATCTGACTGCTCCGTCTTCTAGCTCAGTGCCTCCGACTTCCTGAGTCATGCTATCAACTGTTTTACTTATTGCAGCTTGCCGATACTGGATCGGTTTTATCCTATCTTGTCCTCCGACTATCCGTTTGTAAGATACAATTTTAACTCTGTCGACACCTACTGGGTGTGACTTGAATGTAATGAACTTATTCGGCCTTGGGCCTGTTACTTCTGATGCAATCTGATTGCTTGGCTTTTGCTTTTACTTGTGCGATCAACTTTGCATCTTTGTCGGTTTCCTTTATCGGCTGCACTTGGGGATGTCTACCGTGTCGACTTTGCTGTCGTCATGCGATCTGCAATCGGATCAACGGTAGACTACCAGCCAAGGTTCGATAAGTTTCATTTTTTACACGACAAGATTTTAACGCAAAGGATTCTGCGAGAGCAAGCGCCGATTGCTCGCTACCGGGCTCGATGTCCTGGTTTGCAGCGCAATCGGTAACTTTGTCTTATCGAATGTGCCCTTGGTAGCATGTTTCGGATTGTTTCCCGAGGATTTGTACTGCCGACTGCCCCAATCGCAACCCTTCTCAATGCCACAAACCTCTTATTGATTTGCGCTCAAGCTAGGTGTTTAGATTGAGTGTCAGCCTGCAGTCCTCGTGCCTCGATGGCTTATTTTCTTGACCTCGTGGTCGGCCAGTCCCCGGGTGTGCTATACACATCTCGAGTATGACTGAGCGTCGCCGATCGTGGCTAGCTCTTCGATGAAATTATACAAAGATACTCGAATGCTCATTTTCAGAGGCATGATAACTTTTACTGATTGTTTGCCGAATGGCTTACATAAGTTTCTGCCACTCAACTATAGAACGGACATAACAACTCGGAGTTCCACGGCCGCTCCGTCTCTGCTCCTGACGTGTCCTTGTGCTGAGTGCCCTTGGTGCAGTCGATCAGATAATAGGAATTGTTCTTGAGCGCTCTGCTGATAACGAATGGCCCTTCCCAAGGTGAGGACAGCTTGTGCTTCCCATCTGACTTCTGGATTCGACGTAGCATCATGTCTCCTTCTCGGAAAGCGAGAGGACGAATCTTCTTGTTGTGGTAGTGCCGCAACTTCTGGTGATAGACTGCTGACCTGGACAAGGCCAACAGACAAGCTTCTTCTTTGAGGTCGACGCCGTCTTCTCGCGCCAATCTGGCTTCTTCTTCGGTGTACAGGGCATGCCGAGGTGAGTCGAACTCGATGTCGGACGGGATGACTGCCTCTGAACCATACACTAGGAAGAAAGGAGTGAATCCAGTCGACCTATTTGGTGTGGTCCTTAAGCTGAACAGTACTGCGGGAAGCTCTTCAATCCATGCTCCGGGTGCCCTCTCAAGTGGCTCTACCAATCTGGGCCTGATACCCGATAGGATTAGTCCATTTGCTCTTTCGACTTGACCATTTGATTGCGGGTGCGCCACAGACGCGAGATCAAGCCGAATGCCCTGCTGAGATGCATATCGGGCCAGTGCACCCTTCGCAAAGTTTTGTGCCGTTGTCGGTGATGATGCTATTAGGCACACCATATCTGCACACAATGTCGGCCACAAACTGAACTGCAGTCGGCCCATCCAGCTTCTTGATCGGTCTAGCTTCAATCCACTTGGTAAATTTGTCCACTGCAACCAGAAGATGTGTCATGCCACTTCGAGCTCTCTTGACTGGTCCAACCATGTCCAAACCCCATACTGCAAACGGCCATGCTATTGGGATTGTCTTTAGTGCCGATGCTGGCTGATGACTTCTCGCCTTGAAACGCTGACACCATTTGCAGTACTTCACCAGATTCTCAGCCGCTGCAAGGGCAGTCGGCCAGTAGAAACCATGTCGGAATGCTTTGCTGGCAATGGCCTTTGCAGACGCATGATGACCACATTCACCTTGATGAATGTCTCTGAGCAGCTCCAAGCCTCTGTCCTCTTCTACACATCTCTGAAGGATGCCAGTTGCACTCTTGCGCACTAGCTCATTGTTGATTATTGTATATGCCCAAGATCAGCGGCTGATTTGCCTTGACTCTGCTAAATCTTCTGGGAGGACTCCGTCTGCTAGGAAATCTCTAATCGGATGTGCCCATGATGGCGCACTGACCACTGCCATTACCACTGCGTGTTGTGGTGGGATCTCTTCTTGTGTCTCAGTTCCTTGGTCGCTGGCCTCCTGAATCTCGGCCGCTTGGACGTCTGCCATTTCTATCTCTGCTTCTGAACTGCTGACTGCGGCGCCTGGCACGCATTCGGCAGCCCCTGGTGCCGACTTCTCGTCTGGAGTTGGAGCTTCTATCTCTGCTTGCCTCCCTTTGACTTGGCTCTTCTCAGGTCCTTCTGCAGCCCCTGGCTCGCCATCGACAGCTTGTGGTGCTGTTGCCGAGATACCTTGGGCGCTGGATTGCTTTTTCATGGTTGCAAGTTTTGCCGGTTGAACTTCTTTTGCCTTTTTCAATGCCTCAAGATCAGTCTCCGAGATGAAAATGGACTCGGACTCTGGGGATGGCATGATGGATGGCTTCTTGATGTGTTCCAACGACACGCCTGGTGGGATTGCTTGCCTTGTTGAGCCGAGCTTGGACAATGCATCTGCTGCTTCGTTGTTTGCTCTTGGTATATGATGAAACTCGCATCCTTCAAAATATCCGCTGATCTGCTGCACCAGGAAGCAATAGCTCGCCATGTTTGCGTCCTTTGCATCCCAGGTGCCTGAGCATTGCTGTACAACCAGGCCGGAGTCACCAAAGCATTCAATGTTCCAAATACCGATTTCCTTGGCCAGCTTGATACCATGCACAAGGGCTTCGTACTCGGCGACGTTGTTTGATGCTGCGAAGTGAATCTGGAGCACATATTGCAGTTGATCTCCTCTTGGTGAAGTGAGCACCACACCAGCCCCTAGGCCATTCTTCATCTTGGAGCCGTCAAAATGCATTCGCCAGGAATCCGACACTGGGAGTTGCGGCATGTATTGAGTTTCAGCCCAGTCCACTAGGAAATCGTCCAATGCTTGTGACTTGATTGTCGTTCTCGGATCATATTGGATGCCATGACTAGCGACTTCGATTGCCCATTTCGCCACTCTTCCGGTTGCATCTCTGCTTCCCATGATGTCGGCCAATGGAGCCGAGCTGACGACGGTGATCAGGTGAGCCTGAAAGTATGGCTTCAACCTCTTGGCTGCCATGTACACTCCATAGCACATCTTCTGATAGTGAGGGTAGTTCTGCTTGGATGCCGAGAGCACTTCGCTGATGTAGTACACTGGACGCTGAATTTGTTATGCCTTGTCCTTCTCAGGCCGCTCCACCACCATAACTGCGTTGATCACCTGATTGGTTGCCGCAATGTATAACATCATTGGCTCCTTCTCAATCGGGGAAGCCAGAATCTGTGTCGTGGAGAGCATGCGCTTGAGCTCTCGGAATGCTTCATTTGCTTGAGGGGTCCAGGTGAACTTCTCTGTTTTCTTCATCAACTGGTACAACGGGATTGCTTTTTCACCCAGCCGACTGAGGAATCGGCTGAGGGATGCGAGGCAACCGGTGAAATTTTGTACTTGCTTCAGGGTTTTGGGTTGTTCCATGCGCTCTATTGCGGCTATATTCTCAGGGTTGCATTCGATTCCCCTCTCGGAAACGAGAAACCCCAAGAGCTTGCCGGCTTGAACTCCAAATACACACTTCTCCGGGTTGAGCTTGATCTGATAAGTTCTCAAGTTTGCAAATGTTTCTCTGAGGTCATCCAACAGCGTGATTCCCTTTGCCGTTTTCACCACTAAGTCGTCCACGTAAACATGGAGATTTATGCCAAGCTGAGAGTGTGTGCATCTCTGAATCGTGCGCTGATAAGTGGCACCTCCATTCTTCAGACCAAACGGCATTGTGATATAGCAATAGGCCCCAAAAGGGGTTATAAACGCCGTTTTTATCTGATCTTCCACAGCCAATTTGATCTGGTGATACCCAGCAGTAGCATCCAGAAAGGACAACAGCTCACAGCCGGCCGTAGAATCAATCACTTGATCAATACGGGGCAGAGCAAACGGATCTTTTGGAGATGCCTTGTTCAGGCAGGTGTAATCTATACACATGCGCCAAGTCTTGTTCTTCTTCATGACGAGGACTGGATTCGCCAGCCACTCGGGGTAAAATACTTCCATGATAAAACCTACAGCCTGCAGCTTCGCAACCTCTTCGCCGATTGCCCTTCTCTTGTCTTCGGAAAAACGTCTCAGGGGTTGCTTGACTGGCTTCGAGCCTGGCCGAATATGCAGCTTGTGCTCGGCGAGTTCTCTCGGAACACCAGGCATGTCTTGTGGAGACCATGCGAAGATGTCCCGGTTCTCACGGAGGAACTCGACGAGCTCGCTTTCCTATTTATCGCTAAGTCCAGCTCCGACTACAACGAACTTGGTTGAGTCGGAGGGATCTAGAGTGATCTTCTTGCTGTCCTTGGCCGACTGAAAAGCCGACTCCTCGTCTACTCTCTTTGCCGGGCCGACTGGGAGTGGATTCTTGCTCTGTGCTTGGGCTATTGCAATTACTTTGCTGAGCTGACGCTTCTCCGTCTCGATCACTAACGAATCAGCCAAACTGCTGCCAGCGGATGTGCACTCGAGGGACTTCCTGAAGTCCCCGGTGACAGTGATGACACTGTTTGGCCCTGGGATCTTCATCTTCAGGTATGTCTGTTGTGCATTGATCATGAACTTGGCAAACGACGTGTCACAAACCCAAGTTAGGTATGTGCTAGGATCAAGTGCTACTTTGCATCATGCCAAAAATTCAAAAAGAAATTCAAAATGGGGAAAGGAAAAGCTCTGAGAATTTAATTCAAATGGCCAGATAAAAATCTTTTTCCAAAAATCATTTGAACATTTGGAAAACTCCTATAAATGGTGCTGATCATTTTAAAAATGGTTTGGGAGCAATCCCATGCTCATGGAATTTTCTAATTTTCAAACAGTGCCTTGGAAAATTAAATAAACCCCTATTTGATTTGAAATTCAAATTATTTGAATTTCAAAATTTCCCAAAACTTGTGAGTGGCTAGTGTTATACCATGTAAGGTCACATAAAAGTTTTGAGGATTTTATAAAATGTTTTGGTATTTTTACCAGAGAAAAACAAAAGGCAGAAAAATAGAAAACAGAAAGAATAAAGAAAGGGGCCTTACCTGGGATTTTGGCCCAACTGATCCCCCCACGGCCCAGCCCACCAACTCCTCCCTTGTCTTCTTCCTCCAAGCAGCTCGGTGGCCAGCCGTGGACACGCCGGCGCTGCCACCGCGACGCCTCGCGGCTTCCAGGGCCTCCCCCTCCTCCTAAGCGTGCCACGGAGACGCCAGAGCCCCGCAGCACTTCTTCCCCCTCCCTTGGTTCTTCCCCTCTCCCTCTCTCGCGAGTTCCAGCACCAGCCGAGGACCCCGACTCGCCGCTGTCATGCGCCACCGTGGCCACCATGCCTCCCCCGTGCCGCCGTGCTGTCCAGAAGACTCCCCGGCGACGACTCCTTCGACATGCAGCGCCAATTCGAGCTCAGCCGCACCCTAGGCGACGCCTGCATCTTCGAGTCCCCGCCGGCCACCGTGGACATCGTCGTCAAATCCGGCGCCCCCAGCCCATCCCCGACCACGTCGTGTTCTCCGTCGAGTTCAGGGTGAGCACGCGAACGTTTTCCCCCACCCCTTGCTCGTTCTCACGCACGGGACGCCAAGTTCTCCGTTCCAGTGGCTCCGGCCGCCGCCTCCGTCGTCGTAGCCATGGCCACAGGCCTCCCCGCGTTGCCCTGATGGCACAAGTGGTCGCGCGACGTCTTGCTGAGTCTCCCAGTGCCCGTAGCCCCTCCCCCCGTGCCCCAAATCGACTTCCCGTCGAACTCCGGCCAACAGTAACCTCGCCGGCGACGATAACACTAAACCCCCGAGCTAACCCCCCCACTAATCCTAACCCTGGGCCACTGACAGTGGGCCCAGGCCACTAACTAACCTCTGTTAGTGTTAAACTAACAGGGTTTTAACCCACAGAGACAGACAGGTGGGCCCCTGTTGTCAGCCCCCTGGTGACATCAGCACTATGTCACAGTGACGCATTAAATCTTTTCCAGAGAATTAAATCTTTTACAGAAATTCCAGAAATTGGCAGAAAATAGGACAAACTTTGGAAAATCATAATAAATTCATACTAACTCCAAATATAGCAAATAATATATGAAAAATGATCAGGAGAAAATTATCTATCCAAATATGCAACTTTAAACTTTGTTTGAGTTGAATTTAAATTCTGATCAGTAGCTTTTGCTATTTGATTTAAATGGAATTAATTCAAATTTAATCCAAATGCAATTCCACTTTGAACCTTTGCAATGCACATATGATCACCTACACTTCAGAAGCTTATCACACACATGATCTTTTGGATTACAAAATACAATTACTAGCAAATGCAACTTGGACCAATTTAAATACATTTGGAGTTTGAATTTGAATTCACTTTCAAATCAACTTCAATTAACTTGTTGCAAATGGAACCTAGATCACATCATTACAATTCACATCATTTGACAACATAATCATGTGCTTGAGCATTGCAACTTATTTATGCTTTGTTTATATTGTTTGCTCGGATAGAAGTGGAGCCGGAACCGAGATCACCCCCTTCGTTGAAGACTCCGTTATCGAAACCTCGTCAGCAAGGCAAGAAAACCCCCATTGATCATGTCTATAAAATCCCACTTCCCTCTCAGGTCTCGCTTATGCATTGTTTAGGATGATCACCATGATAACGTTTCTACCGCATAGTTGAACCCATATCCTTTGCATGACCTATCATCTTGTCACAGTAGTAAGCAAACCACAATCCTAGCAGATGTAGGAGTTGGTTGATATCATGTGACCCCTGCAACTGTTACTGCTTATTGCATGCTTAGTGGTACAATGAGGTTGCTTATGATGTGAGTCGGGATGATAAACATGGTGTTGATAAAAGTGAAACGTGTTGGTGAATCTACCCTAATACAAGGTGAACGATGAGAGGCTGTGCAGGAGTACACAGTGGGTTGTCTCGTTGAACACCGCCCTAAGCCCGAGTTCTTGTGTAGTGATCCAAGAAGAAGAGTACAACCACACATTGGGCTCACTGACCCCTCTCATCCTAGTACCTCACCCCGCTCGAACCCCAAGAGTCGCAGTAGTTCGGAGTTCTGGTAGGGCTGTGGCACGGTCTGCGAAGTGGATGAACGGCTTTTAAAGACCGGCTTGGGACCCTGCACACATCGTTTGAGGATGTACTGGAACCTCGGCCGGACTTCCATACGGATCCCCCTCAGATAGGCGACTCTCTGGACTAGAACGGAGCTGTGGGCGAAGTGTTGTGGTGAACATCCTCGCCGACACCCCTTGAATGGTGTCGAGGCCAAAGGCGGTAACTGATGGTCATGTGTGTGTAGTAGTACACCCCTGCAGGGTTAACAAAAACTATTCGAATAGCCGCGTCCGCGGTTAAGGACTGCTTGGAGTGTTGTGCTCGATTATTAGACAACTTGAACTGGATATTTCTAAAACACACCAAGATAAGCATGAGTGCTATGGTGTGCTTCTCGTGGGGAAGTCGAGGAAGTAACCATAGTGGTGTAATTGGTTGAAGAGAGATAGTGGACTCGTGTACGCTTCTTACCTCAAGTCTGGTACTCGTAGTTCAGGACTAGCCAACTCAAAGCTGGCACTTCTGCAAGTGAAACCCCACCTCCCTTTACCTTGATACATATGCATGAGTAGTATAGCTCCTATGTAAGTCTTGTTGAGTACGATTTTGTACTCACGTTTGCTTAATCTATGTTTTAGATGAACCACCGACCCCGCTGGTGACTTCTACCTGAAGTTCGAAGAATGAAGACTCAGACCAAGACCAAGCTAGTCTAGTCCCAGTCAGACGACTCGTTCCCTCGTGGAGGGCTTGCTTTTAGATAAGGCTTCTCTAAGCCATTTGTTAAACTTGTCTGTACTCAGACCTACTTTGCTTCCGCTTGTCTGTTGTAATGTTGGATCACATGCTTGTGATCTCTGTGTGCACTCTGTAAGAGTTATTAATAAAGATATATACTTTGTAGAGAATTGCAATGATACCTGTTGTTCATACAAGGCATGTGTGCTACTTGTATGTTTATAACATGCATGTCTTTGTATGGGTTTTCGAGACCTTAGTTGTGTTCTGGCTGGTGGTCTTTCATACACCAAGTGGTCCTTATATGTGCGCAGCTTGGGGCATCGCGATGCGATTGTTCGAGACTCTGTCTCGTACACACTTTGAGGTATGATCGAGCCCGCCCTAGACCCCGACTAAGTGATCGGGCTGGAGTAAGTGTATGTAAGGGTTATAATACAATCGATAGTATGATTGAGGCGACTTGTCTATGAGTATGGGAGTTCACCACCCATATCATTTAGACTTGTGTGTGGATGATGAGGACCCATTTCAGTTGATCATCCGGCCTGTATGGGATGCCCCTCACGTTCGATGCTTTCCGAGAACGTTCTGTGCTTGGCCTTGTCTGCTTAGACAAGTGGGTACGGTTCTCGGCTCTCCATATGATTGTGTTGTAGCGAGGCTTGCATACGCTAACCCCGGGTCCCAACAGACTTGGTATCAGAGCAGGACTGACTGTAGGATTATTAGCCTTGGCCGAAGTCGAGTCTAGCACTCTATAGTTATATAGTTACTCTGGGTATATAAGGGAACAACGTAAGGCTTCTTTTTCTCCTTACCCTCATCGATCTGAGTTCTGAGTCACCCTCATCTTATTCTACGGGAAGATAGGACTAGGCTCACCTCTATCTGATTAGAACATCTCGTTGATTACCTCCTTATAGCCGTAGGATTGTTGTGGTTGTCCAGAGACTCCGTGTTTTGAGTTCCTTGAGGAAATTCTGTCCAATCTCCTCGAGGTTGTCTTGTTTTCCATCCCGGTGTAGCCGTTATGCTGCCGGATTTGTTCTGTGTTTCTTTGAATCATTGCCTTTGCATTATAGTCTTCTCCTTCTGAAATCATATCCTTTTATCCTTGAATCCACCGTAAAACCTGTTCTGATTGTTGATTTTTATCACATAGGATGTCAGGTGGAACTCGTAGTGATGTTCTTCGGAATCGAGACCGTGATTGGAATCGAAATGATGATGAACCTCCAACCCCGCCTTCTGTGGCGGAAATCATGATGGAAGCT
Organism: Bromus sterilis; assembly: GCA_950022295.1. Lineage (NCBI taxonomy): Eukaryota > Viridiplantae > Streptophyta > Magnoliopsida > Poales > Poaceae > Bromus > Bromus sterilis. The sequence goes on from OX465596.1 coordinate 19,092,660, forward strand.
GAGCGGAATAGACGTGATCAAACACGCCTTCTGGAGCTCATCGAGCAGAATACCGCCCACCATCGTAATGTGGTGGTCAGCATTCAGGACTTCATCCTCCTCAAGCCACCGGTATTCCGATGTTCTTCTGAGCCCCTTGAAGCTGATGATTGGCTCCGTTCCATCGAGCGTAAGCTTGATACTGCACATGTTGCTCCCGATGACCGAGTTGTTTTCGCGGTATACTTCTTGGAAGGTGCTGCTCTTCAATGGTGGGAGAACCATGTTGCAATGCAGCCAGATGGTCACGTAGTGACTTGGCAAGAGTTCTGTGTTGCCTTTCGAGGGTACCACATTCTGGATGAGTTGATGGAGCGCAAGAAGGAAGAGTTCTGCAATCTGAATCAAGGAGAGATGTCCATTCATGAGTATGTGAGGGAATTCAACCGTCTTTCTCGATATGCCCAAGATGAGATCACCACCGATGCCAGAAAGCAGGCAAGGTTCCGCAAGGGACTTAGCCCCATCCTTCCTCATGATCTCAACCTCATCGAATTTGCCACCTTTGAGGATTTAGTCAACAGATCCTTCAGAGCTGAGCATGGCAATGAAGTTTTCAAGAAATCTCGCAAGCATGCTCTTGAGCTTGCCCCTTCTTCCAGTTCACGCCCTCAGAAGCGTATGATCTGGATTCCTAACAGTTTGATCCACCAAAACAACCCACCGAGGCCATCACTTGTGCCGCCTCGTCCACCAGCTCCACCAAACAACCCAGCTCCCCGCACCATCTTTGGAGCCTGCTTCAGAGGTGGCCAGCCTGGTCAATATTCTCGTGAATGCCCCGTCAACATAAATGCTCCACCCCATGCCAAAGGAAAACCCACTGTTCGTGCCAGACCACCCCCAAAGGTTTCCACCGCTAAGCCATCCACCTCAGAAAATCTTGGACGTGTGAACCAAATCTCAACTGAGGAAACTGATAGTACTTCTGACGTCATTCTTGGTACGCTCCCAGTCAATTTTGTTCCCACCTCTGTCCTTTTCGATCCAGGAGCATCTCACTCATTCATGTCGGAAAGTTATGCACTTCGACATGATGTATCCTTTGAAGAAATGTTCACCCCTATGATCATTCAAACTCCTGGTTCCAAATGGCAAACTAATAGAGTAAGCCATGGTAATCAAATTGCAATTGAGGGTTTAGTATTCCTTGCTTCACTCATAGCCCTCAAGTCTTCAGACATTGATGTCATCCTTGGTATGGATTGGTTATCAAGACAACATGCTTTTCTTGATTGTAAATCCAAGTCAGTTAGACTTACACACCCTTCAGGCCAGACCATAGTTTACTCCTCACCAAGAACAAGAACCCAAGTGCATTCTTTGAATGTGCTTCCCCTTCCCGACCTTGAAGATGTTCCGGTGGTTCGTGACTTCCCGGATGTCTTTCCTGAAGAACTGCCGGGAATGCCACCCGACAGATGTGTAGAATTCATAGTGGATCTTGCCCCAGGAAACGCACCCATTTCTAGACGCCCATAAAAAATGGCCCCACGTGAGTTAGCTGAGCTTAAAACCCAACTGGAGGCTTTGTTGGAAAAAGGCTTCATCCGCCCTAGCTCATCGCCATGGGGTTGCCCCGTTCTGTTCGTAACGAAGAAAGATGGAACAGAAAGGATGTGCGTAGACTATCGCCCGCTAAATTTAGCGACGATAAAGAACAAGTACCCACTGCCCAGGATCAATGATCTTTATGATCAACTTGCAGGATCCTCTGTCTTCTCCAAGATGGATTTGAGATTAGGTTATCATCAAATCAAAATCCGAAACGAGGACATTCCCAAAACGGCTTTTACTACTCGTTATGGTCTTTACGAGTACACCGTCATGTCCTTTGGTTTAACCAATGCCCCCGCCACTTTCTCACGCATGATGAATTCGATCTTCATGGAGTATTTGACCAGTTCGTCGTGGTTTACCTCGATGACATCCTTATATACTCGAAGAACAAAGAAGAACATGCCGAACACCTAAGGCTGGTATTGATGAAACTTAGAGAGCATCGCCTGTATGCTAAATTCTCCAAGTGTGAATTTTGGCTACCAGAAGTGACCTACTTAGGCCACGTGATTTCTGCAAAAGGCATTGTTGTGAATCCCGAGAGAGTTCGGGCCGTCCTTGACTGGACTCCACCTGAATCGGTTAAGCAAGTTAGGAGTTTTCTTGGCCTAGCCAGCTATTGCCGTCGCTTCGTCGAGAACTTTTCTAAAGTTGCAAAGCCTCTAACTGAACTCCTCAAGAAATATAAGAAATTCCTATGGACTCCCAAGTGCGAGGAAAGCTTTCAAGAGCTAAAAAGAAGATTGACTTCTGCACCTGTACTTGCACCTCCAGACTCCAAAAAGGATTTCGAAATCTATTGTGATGCATCACGGCAAGGGTTAGGATGCATACTTCTGCAAGATCGACATGTGGTAGCTTATGCTTCACGCCAGTTGCGGCCACATGAAGAGAACTATCCTACCCATGATCTTGAACTCGCTTCCGTAGTTCATGCTCTAACAACTTGGCGACATTACCTCCTTGGTAATCGTTGTGAGATCTATTCCGACCACCAAAGCCTCAAATACATTTTCACCCAGCCAGATCTTAATCTCAGGCAAAGACGCTGGATTGAGTTGATAAAAGATTACGACGTAGTAATTTCTTACACCCCAGGCAAAGCCAATGTCATGGCTGATGCACTAAGTCGTAAGTCGTACTATAACAACCTCATGTTACAGCAGTATCAACCACTTCTTCATGAGGACTTTCGCAAGCTCAACCTCGAAATTGTTCCTCATGGCTATCTTTCTACCTTGGTGGAGAAACCGACCCTTGAGGATCAAATCATAATTGCCCAAAGACGTGCACGAGGTGTACGCCGGATTAAGGAGAACCTTGCTAGCGGAGTTGCTAAATGTTTCTCCACAGATAGTAAAGGAACGGTATTCTTTGGAAATCATTTGGTAGTACCTAAGAATAGGGAACTAAGGCAACTCATCCTCAAGGAAGCCCATGACACACCCCTCTTGATTCATCCCGGTAGCACAAAAATGTACCGAGATCTACGCCAGAGATTTTGGTGGACTAGGATGAAGAGAGACATTGCTCAATTTGTTGCCGAATGTGATGTTTGTCATCGCATTAAGGCCGAACATCAAAGACCTGCTGGCACTCTTTAACCTTTGCCTATTCCAGAGTGGAAATGGGACAAAGTCGGTATGGACTTCATCACCGGCTTTCCAAAAACCCAGAAAGGAAATGATGCCATCTTCGTTGTTATAGATAGGCTTTCCAAAGTTGCACACTTCCTTCCAGTTTGCGAGTCTATAACTGCTAGCCAGTTAGCGGACTTGTATGTCTCTAGAATTGTATCCCTTCACGGTGTTCCTTTGGAAATCAATTCTGATCGCGGTAGCCTTTTCACCTCTAGATTTTGGGGAAGCTTCCAACGTGCAATGGGAACTCATCTCTCCTTTAGTACAGCTTTCCACCCTCAATCTAGCGGTCAAGTCGAAAGGGTTAACCAAATTCTTGAAGACATGCTCAGAGCTTGTGTTATCTCATTCGGAAAGAATTGGGAGAAATCTCTGCCATTCGCCGAATTTGCTTATAACAATAGTTTTCAATCTAGTCTAAACATGGCTCCTTTTGAACTCCTATATGGACGACGATGTCGAACACCCCTTAACTGGTCAGAAACCGGTGAAAGACAATTCTTTGGACCGGATATGATCAAGGAAGCAGAAGAGCAAGTTCGCATTGTTCGTGATCGATTGAAAGCCGCACAGTCTCGTCAGAAAAGCTACTATGATCGTCATCATAGAAAGGAAAGCTATAATCTGGATGAGAAGGCTTACCTCCGGGTTACTCCTCTGAAGGGAACCCAAAGATTCGGTATCAAAGGAAAGTTGGCCCCACGTTACATCGGACCCTTCCGCATTATTGCTAAACGTGGAGAAGTTGCCTACCAACTTGAACTACCCCCGCACCTTTCCCGAGTACATGATGTATTCCATGTGTCACAACTCAGGCGTTGCTTCAAGGATCCCATCCACGAAGTCGACCATGAAACGCTTGATCTCCAAGATGACCTTTCTTATCGAGAATAACCTGTTCGTGTTCTTGATTCAGCAGAGCGTGTCACTCGCCGAAAGAAGATCAAGTTTCTGAAAGTTCAGTGGTCACACCACTCTGAGAAAGAAGCCACGTGGGAAAGAGAAGACCGTCTCCATGCCGAGTACCCCTCCTTCCTCCCGCAGACTTCTGAATCTCGGGACGAGATTCTTTTGAGTGGGGGCGAGTTGTCACAACCCCAAGTTAGGTATGTGCTAGGATCAAGTGCTACTTTTCATCATGCCAAAAATTCAAAAAGAAATTCAAAATGGGGAAAGGAAAAGCCCTGAGAATTTAATTCAAATGGCCAGATAAAAATCTTTTTCCAAAAATCATTTGAACATTTGGAAAACTCCTATAAATGGTGCTGATCATTTTTAAAATGGTTTGGGAGCAATCCCATGCTCATGGAATTTTCTAATTTTCAAACAGTGCCTTGGAAAATTAAATAAACCCCTATTTGATTTGAAATTCAAATTATTTGAATTTCAAAATTTCCCAAAACTTGTGAGTGGCTAGTGTTATACCATGTAAGGTCACATAAAAGTTTTGAGGATTTTATAAAATGTTTTGGTATTTTTACCAGAGAAAAACAAAAGGAAGAAAAATAGAAAACAGAAAGAATAAAGAAAGGGGCCTTACCTGGGATTTTGGCCCAACTGATCCCCCCACGGCCCAGCCCACCAACTCCTCCCTTGTCTTCTTCCTCCAAGCAGCTCGGTGGCCAGCCGTGGACACGCCGGCGCTGCCACCGCGACGCCTCGCGGCTTCCAGGGCCTCCCCCTCCTCCTAAGCGTGCCACGGAGACGCCAGAGCCCCGCAGCACTTCTTCCCCCTCCCCTGGTTCTTCCCCTCTCCCTCTCTCGCGAGTTCCAGCACCAGTCGAGGACCCCGACTCGCCGTCGTCATGCGCCACCGTGGCCACCGTGCCTCCCCCGTGCCGCCGTGCTGTCCAGAAGACTCCCCGGCGACGACTCCTGCGACCTGCAGCGCCAATTCGAGCTCAGCCGCACCCTAGGCGACGCCTGCATCTTCGAGTCCCCGCCGGCCACCGTGGACATCGTCGTCAAATCCGGCGCCCCCAGCCCATCCCCGACCACGTCGAGTTCAGGGTGAGCACGCGAACGTTCTGCCCCACCCCTTGCTCGTTCTCACGCACGGGACGCCAAGTTCGCCGTTCCAGTGGCTCCGGCCGCCGCCTCCGTCGTCGTAGCCATGGCCACAGGCCTCCCCGCGTTGCCCCGATGGCACAAGTGGACGCGCGACGACTTGCTGAGTCTCCCAATGCCCGTAGCCCCTCCCCCCGTGCCCCAAATCGACTTCCCGTCGAACTCCGGCGAACACTAACCTCGCCGGCGACGATAACCCTAAACCCCCGAGCTAACCCCCCCCCCCCCCACTAATCCTAACCCTGGGCCACTGACAGTGGGCCCGGGCCACTAACTAACCTCTGTTAGTGTTAAACTAACAGGGTTTTAACCCACAGAGACAGACAGGTGGGCCCCTGTTGTCAGCCCCCTGGTGACATCAGCACTATGTCACAGTGACGCATTAAATCTTTTCCAGAGAATTAAATCTTTTACAGAAATTCCAGAAATTGGCAGAAAATAGGACAAACTTTGGAAAATCATAATAAATTCATACTAACTCCAAATATAGCAAATAATATATGAAAAATGATCAGGAGAAAATTATCTATCCAAATATGCAACTTTAAACTTTGTTTGAGTTGAATTTAAATTCTGATCAGTAGCTTTTGCTATTTGATTTAAATGGAATTAATTCAAATTTAATCCAAATGCAATTCCACTTTGAACCTTTGCAATGCACATATGATCACCTACACTTCAGAAGCTTATCACACACATGATCTTTTGGATTACAAAATACAATTACTAGCAAATGCAACTTGGACCAATTTAAATACATTTGGAGTTTGAATTTGAATTCACTTTCAAATCAACTTCAATTAACTTGTTGCAAATGGAACCTAGATCACATCATTACAATTCACATCATTTGACAACATAATCATGTGCTTGAGCATTGCAACTTATTTATGCTTTGTTTATATTGTTTGCTCGGATAGAAGTGGAGCCGGAACCGAGATCACCCCCTTCGTTGAAGACTCCGTTATCGAAACCTCGTCAGCAAGGCAAGCAAACCCCCATTGATCATGTCTATAAAATCCCACTTCCCTCTCAGGTTTCGCTTATGCATTGTTTAGGATGATCACCATGATAACGTTTCTACCGCATAGTTGAACCCATATCCTTTGCATGACCTATCATCTTGTCACAGTAGTAAGCAAACCACAATCCTAGCAGATGTAGGAGTTGGTCGATATCATGTGACCCCTGCAACTGTTACTTCTTATTGCATGCTTAGTGGTACAATGAGGTTGCTTATGATGTGAGTCGGGATGATAAACATGGTGTTGATAAAAGTGAAACGTGTTGGTGAATCTACCCTAATACAAGGTGAACGATGAGAGGCTGTGTAGGAGTACACAGTGGGTTGTCTCGTTGAACACCGCCCTAAGCCCGAGTTCTTGTGTAGTGAACCAAGAAGAAGAGTACAACCACACATTGGGCTCACTGACCCTCTCATCCTAGTACCTCACCCCGTTCGAACCCCAAGAGTCGCAGTAGTTCGGAGTTCTGGTAGGGCTGTGGCACGGTCTGCGAAGTGGATGAACGACTTTTCAAGACCGGTTTGGGACCCTGCACACATCGTTTGAGGCTGTACTGGAACCTCGGCCGGACTTCCATACGGATCCCCCTCAGATAGGCGACTCTCTGGACTAGAACGGAGCTGTGGGCGAAGGGTTGTGGTGAACATCCTCGCCGACACCCCTTGAATGGTGTCGAGGCCAAAGGCGGTAACTGATGGTCATGTGTGTGTAGTAGTACACCCCTGCAGGGTTAACAAAAACTATTCGAATAGCCGCGTCCGCGGTTAAGGACTGCTTGGAGAGCTGTGCTCGATTATTAGACAACTTGAACTGGATATTTCTAAAACACACCAAGATAAGCATGAGTGCTATGGTGTGCTTCTCGTGGGGAAGTCGAGGAAGTAACCATAGTGGTGTAATTGGTTGAAGAGAGGTAGTGGACTCGTGTACGCTTCTTACCTCAAGTCTGGTACTCGTAGTTCAGGACTAGCCAAGTCAAAGCTGGCACTTCTGCAAGTGAAACCCCACCTCCCTTTACCTTGATACATATGCATGAGTAGTATATCTCCTATGTAAGTCTTGTTGAGTACGATTTTGTACTCACGTTTGCTTAATCTATGTTTTAGATGAACCACCGACCCCGCTGGTGACTTCTACCTAAAGTTCGAAGAATGAAGACTCAGACCAAGACCAAGCTAGTGTAGTCCCAGTCAGACGACTGGTTCCCTCGTGGAGGGCTTGTTTTTAGATAAGGCTTCTCTAAGCCATTTGTTAAACTTGTCTGTACTCAGACCTACTTTGCTTCCGCTTGTCTGTTGTAATGTTGGATCACATGCTTGTGATCTCTGTGTGCACTCTGTAAGAGTTATTAATAAAGATATATACTTTGTAGAGAATTGCAATGATACCTGCTGTTCATACAAGGCATGTGTGCTGCGTGTATGTTTATAACATGCATGTCTTTGTATGGGTTTTCGAGACCTTAGTTGTGTTCTGGCTGGCGGTCTTTCATACACCAAGTGGCCCTTAGATGTGCGCAGCTTGGGGCATCGCGATGCGATTGTTCGAGACTCTGTCTCGTACACACTTTGAGGTATGATCGAGCCCGCCCTAGACCCCGACTAAGTGATCGGGCTGGAGTAAGTCTATGTAAGGGTTATAATACAATCGATAGTATGGTTGAGGCGACTTGTCTATGAGTATGGGAGTTCACCACCCATATCATTTAGACTTGTGTGTGGACGATGAGGACCCATTTCAGTTGATCATACGGCCTGGATGGGATGCCCCTCACGTTCGATGCTTTCCGAGAACGTTCTGTGCTTGGCCTTGTCTGCTTAGACAAGTGGGTACGGTTCTCGGCTCTCCATATGATTGTGTTGTAGCGAGGCTTTCATACGCTAACCCCGGGTCCCGACACGCCGACAACCCCACAGAGCGTGGTAAGGACTGCTGAGGTCGGCGACCTCAAACCAAATCGGCTCCCTTCTGAAATTCTCCTCCGTGCCGAATATGACGTCCAGCCGAATGCGACCCATGGGGGTGCAAGACAATCCCGGGACAATCCCATGGAAAGTCGTCCGACTGCGCTCTTGATCTCTCTCTGTGAGCCCTAGCTTGATCATTGTATCTCTATACAGAATGTTGATTGTGCTTCCTCCATCAACAAGCACTCGGGAGAATTTGCATGAAAACCTTGGTCCTGCGAACAGAGCGTCCACCACCAGCGGATAGTTTCCCGGATTCGGCAAAATGGTGGGATGATCTGCCCTGTCCCAGGATATAGGGCATTCGGACCAATGCACAAACTGGGGAATCGGTGGCATAGTGGCATTAACTTCCGCTGCTCGGGCTCTCCGACTGCCCTTGTCCGCGGACTCGCTAGTGAAAATCATGTAGGCGGCATCTTGCTGCGGGAACAGGTTCTGCTGCTGAGGTGGTCCTCTGTTCTGGGGTGGTGGTGGGGGTGGAGGTGGTAAAGCTTCTCCCTTCGCAATTCTTCTCACAAAGTCACACTGCCGAGTAGTGTGCGCAGACGGCCTGCCAGGCGTGCTGTGCAACTTACACGGCGCGTCCAGCATATCCTCGAACATGTACTTGGGTTTCATCTGTCCCGGGGGTCTCACATTTGGTCTCATCTTCCGACTGCCTCCTGCAGCTGCTGGATCTTCTTCATTCTGGACAGCGGCCACCTGCCGACTGCCATATTGGGACTCGGGCTGTTCGTCCTTGCGCTTGCCATTGCTCTGCTGGTTGTGGTTGTTGTTACGGTTGTTCTCCCTCCTTTCCTTCCGACTGAGGCCTTGGTTCCCTGTGTCCGACTGCGGAGCCCCTGGTGACTGGATCACACCTCCAACTCCGAGCTGGATAGGGCGCATCGCAGAATCGGACATAGCGAAAGCGTTTTCCACCTTCATGAGCTCGGCGAGCGATGTGAAGTCTTTGTGGAGCAGCTTGTGCTTCAACATTGAATCAGCCAGGCACCCATCAGTAAAGTACTAAATAGCCTGGATCTCATGGACTCCTTCGCATGAATTCTTCAGCTTGATCCACCGATATAAGTAATCTCGGAGGGGTTCATCTTTGCCTTGCACACACAAAGCTAACTGTCGCGGGAGGTTGGGCCTCTCATATGTGCTTGTGAAGTTGTGGATGAATGCAGTTGTGAAATCCTCCCAGCAGTTCACACTGTCCTTGGGAAAACTGTTCAACCAAGTGCGAGCTGAACCCTGCAGCATCAAAGGCGCATAGCGGACTACCACACGCCGATTGCCCCCTGCAATGCGAACCGCTGTCAGGTAATCAGATAACCAGTCTTCAGGCTTTACAGAACCATTGTACTTGGGAGTGTCTCTCGGCAGCGTGAAGCCTTTGGGGAACTTTTCCGTCCGAATGCGATGACCAAAACATGATGGCCCAGCTTCTCCTTCCTCATCCTCCTGAGCCTCCTTCTCCAGGAGCTCAATGCGATGTCTTGCGTCATTCTGACCGATTTGGCAAGGGCCGAGTCGGGTGCTGATCGCTGGTCTTGGTGCCGATTGATGTGGCATGTCATTGCGCCTGCTGTTGACCGCTGGCTCTTCCATTCTTCTGCTTGATGCTGGGGGTGGCCGATTGCTTCTAACCTTGCTCTCATGCCGAGATGGCGCGGGTTGGTGCCTGTTCTGGCGCGATGCATTTGGTCGCTGACTAGCTCCCGCATTCGGCCTCACAGTTCCTCTTGACGCTTCTGGTTCTGCATTTTGATTGCCCATTTCTACAAGCCTCTGCTCCTTTGCGGCTGCTATCAGCTCACGCATTCGGCGCGACTGCTCACGCCGCTCATCTCCTTCCAGGTCTTCTAGCTCAAGCGCTATCTGCTCGGCTGCTCTCAGGTTCTTGTCTGGTGTGCTGTAAGTTGGCCTTTGGATGAATGTTGATTGCGCCGGCTGCTCTGGTTGCACCGGCCTTCTCAGACGCTCCAGCTGCTCGGCCCCCGACAGCTGCTGGTTGACTGCCCTGCCTCGGCTTCTCAGATCTTCCAGGACTGCGGGCTCAATCGGCCGACGCGGTCCTGCATGTGCCGCATTGTACTCCCTTGTGATGGCTCCCAGCCTGCGCTCTTCTGCGAACACTTGCTCAGCTCTGCGAGCCAGAGCGAGCCGTGATGTTTCCAGCTCCGTGTGCACCTGCTCCGGATCACCATTCCTGTTCAAGGGTGTGTATAACACATCCCGCAACGCACTGGTGCAGATTCGCTCTGCAGCATCAGCTACCTCCTTGTCTTTTCTCGCCGCGCTCGCTGGGTCGCGGTTGGTTGATGAAGATGCTCCCGCCATCATGACGGTTGCGTGCACTCGGCCTCTCTCTCTACCAGGTGCTGCACTGCAGCCCCTGGTCGGGACCGGATCCGTAGCACACGAGAAGATGCGAATATCTCTGGGCTATACCTCGGGGAAGCTACCGATGAAGAGGCGATGACTGCCAACCTGCAACGACACACCGGGCGGCAGGGGTGCTCCAGCCCTGTACCGCGCCGAGTAGTCCACCACATAGTCAATTGCCCCACGCCTTAGAATCAGGCCAGAGGCGTGGCTCCCGCCCGATGCAGAGGAAAATCCCATGGTCTGCCCCACGGTGGGCCTCGGTCTGCCCCACGGTGGGCGCCAACTGTCGTCGATATTTAACAACAGATGCCATGGGATGGCTAAAGTGAGGGGGAAGACTCGAGGGAGAGAATGTCGATGGTGCCGGAAATGGGTTGGGCACAAGCACGGTGAAGACACCACGATGTACCCAGGTTCGGGGCTCTCCGGAGAGATAACACCCCTACTCCTGCTTATCTCTTGTATATCAATGATTTGGCTACAATGACTGCTTCTCTATCTTCTCAGGGGAAGGTGAGCGCCGCCGCCGTGGGCAAGGCTCTCTCCTGCTTCCCTGAGGAGTAACTACTAGCAGTGAATGAACTGAGAGGAAATGAGTAATGGTGCTACTAGTGCGGATCGTCCCTCACGCAGGAGGGGTGCCCTGGCTCTTATAGTGTGAGCCCAGGGTACTTCGGTAACTTCATTGTCGAATGGGGCCCAGTTTTCATCCTCTAATCGGCCTGGGCCCACCGACTGCTCCTCTCCGGGTGATCCGGAACCTACGAGCGGCGGCCCATGCTGTAGACTTGTAGGGTGTAGAGATGAACAGTGGAGCTAGGGGGTGCGGTCTTGTCGGCCTGTCCGCGGAATCGGCGGGGAGGTCGACACCGTATCTCCCCCAGATCTTTGACATGACTTGGCCTCCCTGCCACCCAGATATCTCGGGATATGGCATTTATGACCTCGTAATCATACCCCCGACTGGGTATCAGGTGGTTCCGATTGCGCCTGGTCCGACTGGTGGTTCCTGGCAATGTCGATTGCTCTGGGCAATCGGCCTGCTAGGTATCAACCTCGGCCCAGCTGCAGACCAATCGGATGATCGTCTTGGTGAAGGAAAGGGTTGTCCGATTGCGCCTGGGCCGACTGCTGGCTTTTGATACGGCTGATTGCCTTGGAGCAATCGGTCATACATCTTCCCAGCTCGGCCCAGCTGCGGCCCAATCGGTCCATCCTTGTCTTGAAAGGTTACTTCCGCTTGGGTTAGCCTACCCGGGTACCAGTCCCCCGACATATATAGTTAGTCAAGTTTTGCCTTAAGAAGGCTAGCACAAATGACATCAGAGATACAGATCGAAAAGGAGAGGCCTCCTTCCTGGGATCCACCGAACTACTCCTGGTCAACGGGGAACTCGATGCCGTAGTAGTCGCCTCCGGGGTACTCCTGCTCATGGGCTCCAACGTCGGCTGCAGCGGCCGATCAGGCAAAGCGAAAAAAGGGAAATAAAGCAAAGGTGAGTATCTAGCATACCCGCGAGTCTTACGTCCGCTACTAAGCAATTATGCATTGTATCAAATAGAAAGGGGAGGCTATATATGGTGGACTGCAAGATAGAAATCAGAATAAGGGTAAGAAGCTAGGCCTAACAAAGACTAGCATCTTCCGACGAGTCTTGCAGCATGAGGAAAGAATAGCCAACAGTTCAGTATAAAGCATACAATAACAATGCAGCAGAAGTTGCTGCAGCATTGTATAATAGTAAGTTGTAATAGTTAACAATGCCTCCGAGATCAACTCCTCGACATCCCAGCGAGGAAGAAAACCCGAAACCATACAGCTTACTAATAATAGTTTGTAGTGGTAAGATCCAGCTTCAGCATAAATCGTCATGTTACCATGGACACGGCTATTCGAATAGATTAATCTTCCCTGCAGGGGTGCACTTGTGTTACACTACACGCACGGATTTCCAGGGTGGCGGGCACCTTGTTAGGGAACGCTCCACCGAGGATATCCGACACTCCGTAACCCATCTTTCAAACTCAACAGAGAGGTCATCCGCCGGACTATATCCTATGTACGCGGGGCTTTGGACCCTAACCCCGACGTACTCCTGCACGGTGCGAGGCTGGCCGGTGAAGTTAAAGCAAATACTAATAAGACACCACCGCGCGAGAAAATAAGACAACACCACTTCCCGGCGTAGGCCGCGGTACTGCTGACGTCTGAAGAGTCCTCGGACGACACTATGAAGCAGAGGAGCCCATAACTCAAAATTCCCACGGGTAGGTAGTGCGTACATGGCATATAGCCAACTCAAGACATTCACTGAACCATTAGTCATTTTATTAACTTGCGGGACAACCGTTATCGTTGCCTCGCCTTAACTGACCCGCGGACAACGACAGCAGTCAGGACCACCAGTACATCGGTGCCTGCCCTGTCGTCCCACCAAGTCTCTGCGGTTACCAACAAGGTGAACCGTCTCCTTATCTTCTCTCGCGTGTGCTCCTGGTAGAGCTCGACTTTCATGGTTTGGTAACTCTCGCGGCCAACGATTAGGGGCCAAGCACACCGGTACACTGGTCGTACCCTCCCTGTCGTCCCGTCGCAATACCACTCGCGGGCACCATTGGGTCGCCCGACTTCTTATCTGAAGGACAACCGTTGCTCAAGTACCTAGAGCGGCTATATAGAGTCAGCAATGAGTGGAGTACAAGGATTACTCCTTGATAGCTCACACTTGATGGTGGCTCGGTAGAGCCGAGCTAGGGGGCCTGAGGCGGTGTCTGCATTGTACCGTACATCTGCAATTATAATATTTGTATCCACGTTCACTCCCCTGAGTGATCACGGCCCTCTATCTAATCCTAGCTAACAATGCGCAGGGCTCACTACTTAATATAATATATATTTATATAGGCAGCATAGGGTAAAGAAAGGTACATGAAGGGGCGACAAAAACAGGCTATGCAATTGAATAGGATTGTAACGTAGTAGCAGCAGTAACAATGCCTAGTGCAAGAAAGTACGGAAAGATAGGCGATATCTGGGGAAGAGAATGGCTCTGCTTGCCTGGAAGCTCGACGGTAGGGGTAGGGTCATCGACGAAGTAGTCGTACTCAACAGCAGTGTAGTCGACGACAACAGCGGGGTCTACCGGAGATTAAGGGGGGAGAAACAGTAAATACAAAGCAAGCATATACAAACAGATGCATGACATGACAGATGCAATGCTAACGGTGTTCTAACGTAGTACAATGCACGTTTCCCGAAGCGGGAATTCATCGAGGGATGAACTGCCAGCTTCGGGTGATTATCGGACAGGGTGCCCGGAGGGGAAGGTACCATGCCGGCGGTGTCGTGGACATCCGACACATGTGTGGGTGGTGTATCCGGGTTAGTTGATCTATTCCGAACAACTTTCATGTTAAACGTAAAATCATCCGGCAGGTTTTTATCGGCACCGGGAAAAATATCGACACACGGCCTGGAGGGGGAATGTCGATGTTCGGTAAGTTAGAGGGGGTGGTAGACATATGGATAGCGTATTCGTGTTCGTTATATTTTTCTGATCAATTTTCATGTATAAAGTTTTTGAATCTGAGTTACGGTTTAAAAGATATTGAATTTCAAAGTTTAAATCAATTTAAATGATTTTCTGATTTTTCTTTTTTTTATTATTATATCAACATTATCCAAAACATTATCCAAAACAGTACCTGACATGTGGGACCCACATGTCAGCCTCTGTTTATTTATAAAACATTTTAATAAAAATAAAACAGGCACTGGCCCACATGTCAGTCACTGAAATTTCTTTAAATAATTTAAATAACCAAATGACAGGTGGGGCCAAGGTGTCATAGACACATGGGCTAATTAATTTGTTTAATTAAGTTAAAGGGCTGGGCCCACCAGCAAGTGACCCAGGGGGGGTTTAATTTTCTGTTAAGCCTAACAGTGAGATTAGCCGGGGGGTTTAGTGCTAATCACGTATCTGACCAGGGGGGGCCGCATGGCAGCGACTCCGGCGAGCTCGCCGGCGATAGAGCGCCGACGAGGTCGAGCCAGAGCACGCTACAGGGCATGGTTCGTAGCGTGGTTGGGTGCATTCGAAAGAGGAGACTCGCGCCGTTAGGTTGGTGGTAGTGGCTAGACTGGGGGTTCACCGGAACGACGCCGGCGTTGAACGTGGCGGCGGCTGGGCTACGGAGATTGACGAAGACGAGGTTGAAGTGGGTTTCGTTGGGCATGCGTTACATGGGCGACCTCCTGGAGACATGGCGAGTAAGGTGACGCGAACCACGCGCCAAAAGCATGATCTAGGCCGCGGGGAAGAACACGTCGGCGGCGACGGAGCCACGGCTCCAATGGTGTCGACCGATTCAGTGCACGAGGGGCTACGCGGGGAGTTGGGGGAGGTAGAGGAGCTCACCGCGGTTTTGTAGGCGAGCAAAGCGTGCGCGGGGGAGGCTTGACGGCGCCGGAATTCCTCTGCGACGTCGCGGCGGCCGGAGTTGGGGAAGTTGACCGTGCGCTCGAGGTAGTGGCTCCGAGCTCGATTCCTTGCGCTCGGCGACGAAGACGAAGACGTGGAACACGCTGGATAAGTCCTCGAAGCTCGGGGGCGCCAGTGGCCACGGCGGTGCGCGGTCATGGCGACGGCGGCTCGGGTGGATTTTTCCCCGACGACTGCGAGAAGAGGAGGGGAAATGGAGGGGGAGGCTGTCCAGGGGGTGGCTGGGGGCGGCATTATCGCCTCAGCGTCACAGGGGAGGTTTGGGCGGCCGACAGGAGCCCCAGCCACGGCGGTGGCATTACGG
Source organism: Bromus sterilis (assembly GCA_950022295.1). Classification (NCBI taxonomy): domain Eukaryota; kingdom Viridiplantae; phylum Streptophyta; class Magnoliopsida; order Poales; family Poaceae; genus Bromus; species Bromus sterilis. The sequence goes on from OX465596.1 coordinate 19,108,146, forward strand.
CGCCGGGGCAGGTGGGGATGGGATGGGGGCAGGTAGGGGAAGGGGGGTTGGCCCGGGTGGGCCTCGCCCTGGGCGAGCTTTAGTTATTTTTTATTTTCTTTCTTTTGTTTTGCTGCCTTCTCTTAATGTAATTAAGTTAAATGCCTCTACATTTTATTTAAATGTTTTAGGGGTTTCTAAATTACATGCATGTCACATGTAGGTGACACAACAAGTTTGGTGCATTTTAAAACTCAATGAATATTTAAATTAGATTCAAAATGGCTAAAATGGGATTTATCAGCTACTGTTATAATTGTTTGTAAATTTTTATAACTTCAAAAATTACCAAAGCTGGTCCAACATGATTATAATGTTTTTAGGAAATTTACAAAATTGGTTTCATAATTTTTGAGCAAGGTTCATTTTACCACAATTTTCATATCCTCAATTTGAAAGGTTTTGACTTTAGGGTTTGACTTCAAGTGATCAAGCAATTGGGACTTGGTTGTTGATCACCCACACCAAGGTTTTGATTAGCTCAGCACAAAGTTTGAACAGGGACAGGGGAACAACAGTGATTGATCAGTAGTGATGATCAACAGTACAGATGATTATTGTTACAAACAACTGAGGGTGTTACAAATCTCCCCCACTACAAGAATTCTCGTCCCGAGAATTTAAGTGGTAGCGAGGAAAATATCTGGGTATTCATCGCGAAGGCGATCTTCGCGTTCCCAAGTGGCTTTATCTTCAGAATGATTCGACCACTGGACTTTGAGGAACTTGACGGTCTTGTTGCAGGTTCGACGTTCAGACTGGTCGAGAATGCGGCTCGGATGTTCTCGATAAGTCAAGTCTTGTTGAATCTCAATCATATCATGTTCCACTTAGCGGATAGGGTCCTTGAAAAGCGACGAAGTTGCGACACATGGAAGACATCGTGGACTTGGGAGAGGTTCGGCGGCAATTCCAACCGGTATGCCACTGGTCCACTCCTGGAAAGGATACGGAACGGGCCAATGTAGCGAGGAGCCAACTTGCCCTTGATACCGAAGCGATGAGTGCCCCTCATGGGAGTGACACGGAGGTAAGCGTATTCATCAGGTTGATACTCCATTTCCCGGTGTTTGCGATCATAATTGCTCTTCTGACGAGACTGGGCGGCCTTGAGGTTTTCTTGCACAACGTGAACCTGATCTTCAGCTTGTTGGACAAGATCCGGTCCAAAGTAGGGTCGTTCCCCAGTTCCTAACCAATTCAGGGGGGGTTCGACATTTACGTCTGTATAGAACTTCGAAGGGGCCATCTTCAAGCTAGCCTGATAGCTATTGTTGTACGAGAATTCCGCGTACGGGAGAGATTCCTCCCATTTCATGCCGAATGAAAGGACACAAGCGCGAAGCATGTCTTCCAGGACTTGATTGACTCGTTCAACTTGGCCTTGCGACTGGGGGTGATAAGCGGTGCTGAGAGACAGACGAGTCCCGAATGCTTCCATGAAACTCTTCCAGTATCGTGAGGTGAAAAGGCTGCCACGGTCTGAACTGATCTCCAGCGGAATACCGTGGAGTGACACAATCCGAGAGATATACAAGTTTGCTAACTGACTAGCAGTGATCGTCTCCTTGACCGGCATGAAGTGAGCAATCTTGGAGAATCGTTCGATGACGACAAAGATGGCATCGTTACCTTTCTGTGACTTTGGAAAACCGGTGACGAAGTCCATTTCAACTTTGTCCCACTTCCAATCAGGAGGAGGGAGTGGTTGCAACGATGTTCTTTTGGGCCTTGTTCTTTTGGCGTTCGTCTTGTTGATTCTTCCGTAAAGAAACCTTTGGGGAAGATCGACGATGTTCTTATCATTGTCAATGAGAACTATGTTCCCGTTGATTTTATTGTTATGGATATAGAGTGTGAACCTTTGTGTCCGATTATTTTGGGACGTCCTTTTCTTCGCACCGTTGGTGCGGTTATTGACATGAAAGAGGGGAATATAAAATTCCAATTCCCATTCAAAAAGGGGATGGAACACTTCCCTAGAAAGAAAGTCAAGTTACCTTTTGAGTCCGTTACTCGGGCTAGTTATTCTCTTTCTCTTGATAAAACTTGATTCTTCTTTTGCATCATGCCTAGCTTAAAGGCATAAAAGAAAGCGCTTTCGGGAGGCAGCCCGCAACGAATTTAGGTTTTTATTTTTGCTTTTTTTGTGTCTTGATGATTGTTACTACTGTAGCAACATCATTGTATCTTTATTTTTCAGCTTTGTGCCAAGTTATAGCCTCTTACGGCAAGGGAAGTAAAAGTTGTGACGTGCTGTCCAGAAAACAGATTCTGTCCTCATGACCAGAAAAATTCCAGAAAAATCCCAGTTCATCTTTTTGAGCTGAAATTTTTACACATCATGATTTATACAATTACGAAACTTACGTATGTTCTGAGTTTTTTTATTTGAGTTGCAGAACTGCCCCTAAAAAATTCTTTACTACGTGCTGTTCTGTTTTTCACAGATTCTGCCACGTTTTGTCTCTCCTAACTTTTGCAAACCTTAAGCTTGCTTTTTCTTTGCAAAAACTTTTTGGCACTCTTGAGAAACAGTAGCTCTTCAAGAATATCTTTATATCCAGTAGGGAAAAATTATTTATTAAGGGTACTAACCTCTCTAATCAGCTTATGATGAGTTATGTATGAAGGAAGTTTTCAAGTGTGCGATGGAAGATGATGAAAGAAGATTCAGGAGTGTCAAGCGCTCAAGCTTGCGGATGCCCCCATGCATCCCCAACAAATAATCCAGGAGACTCAAGCGTCTAACCTTGGGGATGCCCCCGTGCATCCCCTTCACCATCAACAATCATCAGTTCGTCCTTCGTCTCACTATATTTTTATCACTTCATGCGTTATGTGCTATGCTTGGAGCGTCTCGCTCTTAGGTTTTTTTTTTAGTTTTCTTTAGCTTTGCTTTCTGTTCATAACAAGTTAGATCCTTTCTTACTTTGTGTGGGAGAGAAACACGCTCCACTTTCAAAATTTAGAACACATCATAGGATTTTTCCTGTTTATCTTTTTGTTGTTTTGTGTTCTTTATCTTTTCATAGCTACTGCCATGTTTAGTCTTAGTCTTAGTTTGTCTTTAGCAAGAGCCTTGGCTTTTGTTTAGTTTGTTGCTGGAACTCTTTTTAGTTTTCATGTTTATCTTGTTAAAGAGAGTTGGTTGTTGCACTGAGTTGTGTCTTGTCTTGAAAGTAGGTAATTGAGGTTGCTATTTAATTCTAGTAGTAACTTGCAATAGTTTTGAGGTATTGATGTGAGTAATGTTTGAACTTTTGGTGTCAAGATCTCTAGCCTATTAGTGATAGGTGTCGTATTTTGGGCAATCCGTGTTTATTTTCAAAACCTACAAAACTAGTTGAGAACTCTAGCTACTAGATGGATCACTAATCTTTGGAGGGATCGAATATTAGAGAACACTCACGTACCATGAGTCGAGGATGCGCAAGGATAACCAAACCCCCATACACTCCTCCTCGGGGTACTTGTCTCTTTGTGAACCTCCTTATTAGATTGAGAGTTACCGATAATAAGTGCATGAGTTCTTCGGACTAATGTAAGTATTGAAAGTTGACACTTCCACCTTCCCATATTTTGCTAGCCTCTCCCGTGCCATGCATTGCCTTCTTCTCATTCCGAGAGTTGGTGTCCACCTTCGCCGGTACATCCAAACCCTTGGCATGATACGCTCTGTCATCTTAAACCTCCTTATATCTATCCTCAAAACAGCCACCATACCTACCTATCAAGGCATTTCCATAGCCTTTCCGAGATATATTTCCATGCAACATCCACCTCTTCATGACTTGATCTTCATGTCATACATGTTCCTGCTACACTGTCAGCGACATACATTGCATACATCATGATAGCTACATCTTCTTTATGATTTTGAGTACCTTGTAAAGTGTGAAAGATCTCCTTTACCTTCTTGTAAAATAGAGTGTTGCCCTTAAGTGAGGAAAAGATCCCAAAGTGGACACATTAAAAGATCCCAAAGAGGTCAAATGAGAGTTAAATAGAAAGAGCCATTGAGGCCACAAAAAAATACAAAAAAAAATAGAAAAAAGAGAAAAAGAAATAAAAAGAGAGAAAGGGGCAACACTACTATCCTTTTGAGAGATCCACACTAGTACTCCCTTTATATCCTTGTACTCCATAGAGATGATCATTATGCATATAGCTATGTGGGGACCTTCACACTATAGAACTTGGCTTGCATATTCCAAGGATGAGCCTCCTCAAACGAGCTCTAGGTCTTCATGAGCGAGCAAGTTAGATGCACCCCCACTAGTTCCATTGGAGAACTTCCTAGCTCATATGTGCATCCGTTGCATGGCAATCCCTACTCCTCACATCATATCTATCATTTGGCATCTCTTGCCTATGATTGTCCTCATTAATGTGAGCCTTTCTCATCCTTTTTGTCTTCCTCCTCCGTACTTATCTCTTTGCCATCCTAAGTGTCAACTCTCGTGCTTACGCTCATCCATTGCATGAGTGCTCAAAATATCGAAAAGGAGTGGATCAAATTGACTTGTACCTGGCTAGTGGTCTGGGGATGAGTCATGATAAGATTCCAAAGAGGACCAAGTGTGAAACTTTAGTAGATTGAGTTCTCAACACAAAAAAATACTTTTTCTCGTATTCCCTATCCCCCTTCTTGCACTCAAACACCATTTGGAGACATTCGAGTCACGGCCAGCGAGAGCTCTTGCACCTTTTGTTCTTTTGTTACTTGTTTCAATGCTAATATAGACTCTTGCATGTTATGACTTGAATTGAATCTCTAACCTTGATTGCTTTACTTTTCAAAGTTCTTTTATGATTGCTAGCATGTCACCACAGAAATTATGCCGTTATTATTTACCTACTCGAGGACGAGCAGGAATTAAGCTTGGGGATGTTGATACGTCCAAAACGTATCTATAATTTCTTCTTGCTCCATGCATGTTTTGTGTGATATTGCTATGATCTAGATACACTTTCATACACTTTTGATCATATTTGGACTAACCTATTAACTCAGTGCACCCCAGTGCTAGTTCATGTTTTCTGCTGTTTTTCTATTTCAGTTTTCCCCATATAAAAAGTGCCAGAAAAATTCCGGGAAAAATACAGGAAAAATCAGCGTACAGCAAGCTTCGCGAAGAGCCCGAGTGGGGCCAGAGGGGAGCCAGGGGGCCCAGGCGGCCACCCGGCGCGGCCCCACCCCTGGCCGCGCCAGGGGGGCGCCTGGGGCCCCTGGTCCACCTCTGGCTGCCCCCCTTCGCCTATTTATTCTCCGTCACGGGGAAACTCCGAAAAAAGAACCCTATTTCACAATCTCGCCTCTGTTCCGCCGCCGCCGCGCTTCCGAGATCGGGAGCACCAGAAGACCTCTTCCCGTCACCCTGCCGGAGGGAGGGTCGACCTCCGGGAGTCTCCTCTCAACCATGGATGCTCCCCGGATGTCTCGTGAGTAGTTTTCCTTGGACCATGGGTCCGTGATCAGTAGCTATGTGATGTCCTCCTCCCCTCTTTGTTCTTTATGGTTTAGACCTCGTGAGCTGCCCTACATGATCGAGGCACTTTTGTAATATTTCTGCTATTGCTATGCTGAGTTTGATGGGATCTGATGGATTATGAGATTATGTTCAGATTGTGATAGAGTAATATATTTGGTTTTTATCTCTTATATTTTTGTTCCTAAGTAATTCTTGCATGTTCTTCGTTGTTGTTTATTGCTTTGGCCAAGTAGTAGGTAGTGACTCCAAGAGGGAACGTTATGCTCGATTGTGGGTTCATGCCCCCCTATGACACACTTGAGTGACAGAAACATGAGTCTAGGGGATGTGTTGTTGCCACAAGGGGGAAAAACAACGGTGCTTGTAACCGCGGTTGCAAGGATTGTTTACTTTACGCAAAGTGCTTTTTAATGTAGTTGTCTGTTGCTTTGGGTTTACACTTTGGGTGGGGCTCGCAACTTAATACCAGCGAGATGTTCTGGATAGATATCTCAAGGTGGATGATTAGTAGTAGATGTAGTTGGATTTCGGTCTACTTATTTTGGCGTACTGCCCGTGCTTTTGAGCCTCTTCCCTTCTTTTGTAGCATAGTTAGCATTGCGGTGCGTTCATAATCCTGTCAATTGCCCTTCTGTAATTTGTTTACCTCGCATAGCAGTTTTATCGTCTTTTGGGAGAGATACATCACTAGCGAACATCACGTATCCCGGTCCATATCCTTATTACTGTTTCCACACTATTTTTACTTTTCTGCTTTTACTTTCAATTGCTATCATTATCCCTTGTGTTTTACCCTTTGTGAACAACAAGACCGGAGAGATTGACAACCTCTCTAAACTTCGTTGGGAACAAAGTTATCTTTGTTTGTGTGAAGGTCCACGTCAGTTGCGCCGCTGACACCTACTTATCATATCCGGAGTCCTACGGGAGACAAACCTTGGTATCTTCACCGAGGGAAACTTGCTGCTGCGCTACATCTCAAACCTTCCACTTGGGGTAACCAACGAGGGGCGAGAAGACATCAAGCGAATTTCTAGCGCCGTTGGCGGGGACTCCGAGTGCTAAGATAGGGGAGTTGCACACTACCCTTTACCTTTGTTTTTTTAGTCTTGTTAGTTTACCTTTCAGTTTTTATCTTTGTGTCTTTTATCAAAATTTAGAAAAAAAAATCTGCCACACTTGCTGCTACTATGGGTTCCACTGAAAACACCAAGTTGTGTGACTTCACTAGTCACAACAACCAAGACTTTATCTGCACTCCCATTGCCACACCTGCCACTTCAGGTACCTCTTATGAAATTAAACCTGCTTTGCTAAACCTTGTTATGAGAGATCAATTCTCTGGTGCTGGAGATGATGCTGCTTTACACTTGAACAATTTTGTTGAATTATGTGATATGAAAAAGTATAAAGAAGTAGAAGGTGATGCTGTTAAGCTCAAGCTCTTTCCTTTCTCTTTAAGGGGAGACGCTAAAATCTGGTTTCAATCTTTGCCTAGGAATAGCATAGATTCTTGGGATAAGTGCAAAGATGCTTTTATAGGGAAGTATTACCCACCTGCTAAAATTATCCAATTGAGGAGTAACATTATGAATTTTAAGCAATTGGATAATGAACATGTTGCCCAAGCTTGGGAATGAATGAAATCTCTTGTTAAGAAATTCCCTACACATGGTTTGACTACCTGGATGGTTATCCAGACTTTTTATACAGGCTTGAACTTTACCTCGCGGAACCTGTTAGATTCGGCCGCGGGAGGAACCTTTATGTCAACTACACTTGGTGCTGCCACGAAGCTTCTGGATGAGATGATGACCAATTATTCCCAATGGCACACCGAACGCGCTCCAACAGGTAGGAAGGTAAATTCTGTCGAGGAAATTACCTCCCTCAATGAAAAAGTTGATTTAATTATGTCTCTACTTACCAAGAAACCCTCTATTGATCCTCATGATGTTCCTTTAAATTCTTTGGTTGCTCAAGAACAAGTAGATGTGAACTTTATTGCTAGAAACAACTTCAACAACAATGCTTATAGGGGAAATTTTGCTAGCAATCCTAGACCGTTTCCATCCAACTATGGCATTATTAGCAAGCAACTCTTTTTGCACATTAGAAAAAAAATTAAGCTGAGTTTGAACCATATGAAAATGCTTCACAAGACATTTAACATCATTAACTGTTCTACCTAGAACATCAAGCAAACTATTGATAGCAAGAGTATTATCATGCAACTGACCTTGTATCTTCTTATTGAAGTGATTCTGCTTCATAATAAAATTATCAAGCTCATCTAAACATTGGTAAGGAGGTTTACCTTTAGGGATGCCACTTGCATTGAAATCTAAAAGAGAGTGTACTTCTACCATAGGTGGGTGAGTGGTAGGCTCACACAGCTTCTCAATTGGAGGTAGATTCTTCACGTCGTTAGCTTTAATACCTTTCTCTCTTATGGACTTCTTTGCTTCTTGCATATCTTCCGGGCTTAGGACTAGCATGCCCCTCTTCTTTGGTGGTGGAGGTGGTTCAGGCACAGACCAATCTTCATGGTTTTTGGCAATTTTTCCCATCAATTCTTCTGCATCGTCCGGTGTTCTTTGCCTGAAAACACAACCAGCACAACTATCTAGGTAGGATTTAGACCCATCGGTTAGACCAGCATAAAATATATCAAGTAATTCATTTTTAGGGATTTCATGTCCCGTTCTAGCCTTTAACAAACTGCAAAATCTCCCCCAAGCTTTAGGGAGATGCTCATCCTGCAACTGTTTAAAGTTATAAATTCTTTGTAAAGCAGCATGTTGCATATGAGCAAGAAAATACTTATCAACGAAAGATATAGCCATATCTTGAGGACTCTGAATGGAACCGCATGGTAGTGCATCGTACCATGCTCTAGCATCTCCTTTCAAGGAAAAAGTAAGAAGCTCGGTCACATAAAAGTTCCGGATCCTTTCATCTGTGGTAAACAAGCCGCCTAACTCAGTGAGTTTGGTCAGGTGCCCGATAGCATCATCATTTTCTCTGCCATAAAATGGATCAGCTTTAACTGTGGATATAAGTGAAAGGTCAACAGAGAAATCATAATCAGGATCAGTGATGCGTATAGGAGACGTAGCAAAAGTAGGATCAGGAGTAAACTTGTTCTTCAGGGAGTGTTTTGCTAGCAACTTCTTTATAGTAGCAGGGTCGGAATCAGCACATTCATTAAGTTCCCTGCAAAAATCATCATCAAGTGTAATATAATCATCCTCAAGGAGTTTCTCCTTAAGGTCATCAAAGTTATCACTTTTCCCAATAGGAGTTTGGATAACAGGAATTTCAACACCCGAGAGTCGGGCAGCAGCAGCAATATGTTCTTCTATAAAAGAACCAAGTGAACCTGTAGTCTCAAAAGTAGTAGAAGCATCATCAAAAGTATCTGACATATTGCCAGACTCAGTAGAAGTAGCATGTAACTGAGGTGAATCAAACTGACTCATAACCAAAGGTGAATCAAGTTTAGCACTAGTGCTAAGAGCAGTACCTCATCTCGTACGGGATGGTAAGATCGGAACTTTAGGGTCTCCTTTCTTACCCATAGTGGATAACGTGCAGCAGGTAGGATACTTCGAGTAGACCTGTAAATAAAGCTATGGTCCCCGGCAACGGCGCTAGAAAACAATACTTGATAACCCTCAACTGTAGGGGATCGAGATAGTCTTCGCGGGCAAGATAACCCAATTTATTGATTCGACACTTGGGGACACAAAGAATACGTACAGACTTTGACAATTGAGTTGTCAATTCAACCGCACCTGAAATAAACACTTGCTTGCACAATGGTATTAGTAGAAATTGTGATATGGTGGTGGTAGTGGTGATGATAATAGTGGTGATAATGATAGTGGAACAGCAAAGGTGAACAATTAGTAACCACCAGAAGGAAAACACTGTAGGCTAGGGAGATGGATGGTTTGGCGCTGCTTGGATGAGAACGAACATGTAACAGATTCTAACTTGGGCAAGGCTCATAGAAAACAAAGGATCATCTAGGAAAATATCAAACATCAGGCATGTATCCCAAGGTAGTTGTACGTGCTTGCAATAAGAACTTTGCACAACATCTTTTGTCCTACCCTCCCGCTACAAACGGGGCCAAAAGGAACTTAGGGAGATTAAGGTACTCCTGTCAAAGAGCACCGGAACAAAGCATTAACAATTCATGGATACACGGAATCCTCAAATTATAGTCCATCCCCTTTGGTGTCCCAAGCTGTCACCATTGGGATCGCCGGTTCCAGACTATAATAGGTGCATACAACTCATAGATAGGATCAAGAACACCACAAACTCAAGAAACAAAAGGGTGATCAGATCTGAAATCATGGCACTCGGTCCCAAAGTGACAAGCATTAAGCGCAACAAGTTGTAACAGAGATGATAAACACCAAGTAGATGATAGGCAACATGCCCCCAACAATCTGATTGAACTATTACATGATCTAACTCATCCAATCCCTACCATCCCCTTTGCCTACAGCAGGGAATTACTCACACATGAGAGAAGAAGTGTAAGGCCCGATAATCGGTACTGTTCCAGATCTAGATGTTAACATCCAGATCCGGGGACGAAGCACATATCGGTCCCACCGCGACATATGACGAAGTCATATGCCCCGGATTTCCAACATGATATCACAACATTACAGATACAAGGATACAACATCTCATACAATCGGCATACAACTGCCTTAATACAATACAACAGCGGAAGATATATGTCTGAGTACAGACTACAATCAAATGCCTAGTGGCAAAGAGAAAAACATCGATACCATAACCACACGGGTCCAGGACCTCCGCCGGGATCCTCCTAACTAGTCGTCGTCGAGTCTCCACGTGAAACGTCGATCACCATACCTGTTGTCGATCAAGAACCCTAAAAAGAGTTTGGGGGTAGTATCATGAGTACAGAGGTACTCAGCATCCAACTGTAGTGGTCATCTGACCCAGCAAGGACTTCATCACTCGTCATTCTAGGACAACTAGTAGTTTACGGTAAGGAAGGGGTAAGTGGTGAGGTTGCTGCCGCACTAGCATTTATGAAGTGTCTAACGATCTAGAGAGTAAGATAAGAAGCCAAGCATTCGATGCGGAATCGCCTCCAACAAGTCTTGCTATCAACTACTTACGCAAACATAACACCTATCCTATCCTTGTCCTCTTCTTCGCATCCCGACGAAGAAGAAGCAGTCAAGGCACACACACACGTTGATCAAGTTATATTAAGATTATCTCAGTTGTTGTTGTCTATGAACAAGGAGTAGGTCTCAAGTCGTCCATAACCGTGGACACGGCTTCTCGAAAAGATTTAACCCTGCAGGGGTGTACCAACTGCCCATTACAAGGCTCCGCACGCACGCCCATCTCTCTTAGTTGCTACCCATTATAGGCAACCATTTTATGATTTAGTCCCAAGAGATCCGGAACGGCGGGTCCTTCTAACTAACAACGCACAAATCTGGGTGGCCCCCGGTGAGTCGACATCCAACTCAAAAGCCGGCCGCGCTCTCGAATCGGCCTCTACCGTCTGGACGAGGTCGGGTTAGCTACCCAAACAGATGTGGGCAGCTCCCTAGCTTCCAGGTTTGGACCAACAGAAAAACTATGTCTCCGCTGGCCCGAGTTGTTTCAAAATCAGCTGGGGCGCCAACCAACACACACGCGTTACAAAAGGTAAAACCAGCTTGGGCCACCACTAGAAATGTTTGAAGCTAGATAGGTAAGAAGAGGGGACCCCATAAAATCCCACACGCGGTTAGGCACGCTCAGTCTTAAAACCAATACCCGGAACTCGGATCCTAGGTGACTCGAATGGAACAAAGCGTCGGGGCAGGATAGCCTAGACCTTCCATCCTTCATCGAATATAGTCAACATTATAATAATCATATCATCAACAACAATATAATAATGTGATATCCCAAACCCATGAGTAACAGGGTAACATCGTAGCATCCTAAGCATGCATACTAATCAGGGGCTGAGCAACGAGCAATAGTAACATAGCAGTACAAGGTTTGCTGGGAGGGGACATGGATGTATCGGTTTGAAAGAGGCTGTAAACATGTGGTAGGATCAAACATCGAACCTAACCTATACTAGCATGCAAACCGCTGGTTGAAATTGAATGGATCATAAGTAATGTATAGTCCTTTCCTGTTTATAAGTCGGATTCCGAAGGTGTAGTCGATCGCAAGCTCGCATCGTCTCCGAGAGGTACCCGCGGAAGCACACAAGACGATAAACACTGGAAAGCAATCAACGAGCAGGCACTCTATTACTACGGGGCAACACAAGATCAAGAAGACATCACACGACACGGCAACGCGATACGGATCTATCGTCGAGAACGGTTACTAACAGTTTAAGTGGGGTATCGGTCACACACGATGAATGCCGCACGTTTACGGTGGTTCAAGTTGCTTAGCTACAGGTGATCAACCAACGGTTATTAACATGGCAACTCAAGCAAGCATGGCATAGCACACAAACATGGCAAGAGGTGAAGCATAAAATAAACTATCTATGCTAGTCAATTTAAGTGAGGCACAACCTAAACATGGCATAACACTAAGTGCCGCACGATGATTAAAACATTTGGTACTGTTCTGCCCTAAACCATATTTTAGGTTGGTTAACAACAGCAAACAATAGCATAAACACAAAGTACACGAAAAACTAATCAAGTTACATATAAAGAACACTCCAAACGGAGTTACGGTTAAAAAGATATAAGCAAAACAAGTTACGGGCACAATCTGCCAACATCACGAAGCACACTTTAGAGCAATGCATAAACAGGATAATCAATGCAAACATGCTCACAAATGATATGAAACTAAAGTATACATGACAAGGAAGGCATGGCAAAAAGAATCATGCAAATAGGCATCATAGATCAAAAGATATTAAGCAAACAACATGGCATCGGAACGTTACAGACTTAGAGAAAAACAGAGGTGGCTGTCAAAAACAGCAGCATAGCAACTTTGGAGCTAAATATCTATATGACCAGTAATGCTAACATGAAGATGAGATACATGTAATGAAACTAGACATGATGCTTAACAATATGCAATTGGAATCACTCAATTCCGATAAACGGTTGTGAAGCAATCGTCACCCGAAGTTGCAACAAAATAACAGTTACAGCAACTTAGCAGCAGTTAACGACAGGTAGCCCTGTTTGAACAGCAATAACTATATCTAAACAACCTCAAAACAATTAACTCACAAAAGATAAAAGCTAGAGCACGCAATTCTAAACAATTCGTCTTTTGGGCGCAATGCGATCTGAGCTACGGTTTACTCGTAAACATCAACGCAAAACAGCATCAGCACACAGTTTTTATCAGACAGCAAAAATGATAAAAAGAAAAAAAACAGAGCAAGAAAAAAAAGAACCGGCCTCACCATGGGCCTCGGCCCACTGGCCTGGAGAGGGGAGAAGGCCGGCCTGGGCCTGGCGCTGGAGTGGGCCGCGGGAGAGGAGGTCGCCTGGCTGGCCCACTCGGCTGGATCGGGCAGGGGCTTCGTCCCCGTCGAGCTGGGGCCGACGGCGGACGTTGATGCCGGCGACGAGGGGCGGGCCGGTCGCAGGCGAGGAGGCCAGAGGAGGGGCGGATCGGGCGCGGCGGGCCGGATCCAGGCGGTTCCGGTCGAGGGCGTTGTCGGGGTGGCGCGCCGCGTGCTCGGGCCGTCGTGGCTCGCCGGCCGGCCATGGCGGCGTCTTCGTTTGCAGGGGAGGCGAGGGAGGCGGTTAGAGGGGATGGAGAGGGAAGCAGAAGCAGTGCAGCAAGGAGAGAGGAGGGCGCGGCGGCCATGGCCTCGTCGGAGCGCAGCGGCGGGAAGCTCCATGGTGAGGCGGCGGCGCGATGGGCTCGGGAGGGTTCGGCGGCGGCCCTGCGGGGCCCGGGCACCCTGGCTGCTGCGGGAGGAGGCTGGAGGGCCACGTGGCTGCCCTGGAGCCCTCGGATCTCAGATCCAACGGCTCCGGAGGTGGCTGGGGTTAGGGTTTTCAGATCTGGGGAGTTGGGGCAAAAATTGGGGCAAAATTGAGGGGGGTGGCTGCAAATTTTGTGGCTAGGTAAACCCTACAAATGGGTGGGAGTGTGGTGGTCTTTATATAGCCCCGGTGGCTGGCAGTTTGCAAATACATCCCCGGTTTTTCTCCCGCGCTCGCGGTGCTCACGTTTCTGACCGACGGGGGTCCGCAGTACCTCCGATTCGGGTAAAACTTCGAACTGCGCGATCAGGGTGTCGAGCCAGCAGCATTCACCTCGTGCTGGAACCGTTCCGATAACACTTTCCGGCGCGCTATAAAATATTCCGTTTAATTATTAAATGGGGTTTTTGTTCCGTTGGCTGCGGCTGGTCTCGTGCGGTTTCGCGACGGTGATCGGGTGAAACCCGGTGTCGCAAGGTCGTGTGCCGTGGTGGAAAAGGGGTCAGTCACGCATCCGATACGAGAATAAGGGGGGGGGAATATTCACCGATTATTATTTCGGTGAAGCAAACACTTCAAACAACTCAGTCAATCAATCAGTTCACACCGAAAACAAATTTTTTTATTTTTGAAAAAACTGGGTTGTTACAAGAAGTCATGGAGGGGTAATGGAGAGGCGATGATGATGACGATGGCGATGATTTCCCCCTCACTGGAGGCCAATTCAGCCTCCAGGTTAGCTCTCCGAGGAAGAACAGAAGGTTGCGGCGGCTCCGCGACGTAGATTGGAAAAGCGACCTCTGTTTCGGGGTTTCCTCGACGGGGGAATAAATAGGGCCAAAGTAGGGCACCAGGGGCTGTGGGAACCACCCAGGAGGGCAGGTGGCGCGGCCAGGAGCTGGGCCGCGCCAGGCACCCTCCTGGATGCCCCCTGGCTGCCCTGTGGCCCCCCTTTGCCCTGGTGGAAGCTTCCGGAATGCTGATTTTTTATATATTTTTTGGGGATTTTTCCAGCGTACCTAAATATCCACAAACCTGCACAAAATAAAACAGCACTGGTAGCTCTGCTGTAAACAGCGTCAGTCCGGGTTAGTTCCGTTCAAATCATGCAAGAATGAAGGCAAAACAATAGCAAAAGTGTTTGGAAAAGTAGATACGTTTAGGACGTATCAATCATACAGATCGTTGATCCGGGGAAGTGGGTATTTGTTCTGGATGGTGGCTTGGTTAATGGGCCGATAATCTTGGACCAATCGATTTGTCCCATCGCACTTCTTGACAAAAAGCGAAGGTGCTCCCCAAGCAGAGGAACTGGGGCGAATGAATCCTTTCTGAAGTGCCTTGTTGATTTCCTCCTTAAGTCCAAGGAGTTCATGTGGCGACATCTTGTAAGGACGCTTGGCAATAGGAATAGTGTCTGGCTTCAAGTCGATGACGAATTCAACTTCTTGATCGGGGGTATTCCTGGCAGTCCTTCGGGGAAGACGTCGGGGAAATCGCGAACGACTGGAATGTTCTCGATTCCTTCCAGAGGTGAGATATTCAAAGCATTCATCATAAAGATCTGTGTTTCAGCATCACGGGTAATTCGGGTGGTGTGATTAACAATCTCGCCGGAGGGGTGAAAAAGTTGGACAGACTTGGTGCCACAATACAGTGCGGCATCGTGAAATTTCAACCAATCCATTCCCAGAATGAGGTCTATGGTGGAAGACTTCAGGAGGATGGGAGAAGGAAAGAATTCAATCCCTTCGATTTCAATGGTGGTGTTTGGCACTAGCATGGTGGTTCGGCATTGGCCTATCGGGGTGCGAACAACCATCGGTGGTTTCATCGTTTCATACTTGAAGTTATGCGAAAATGCAAATGCTTCCGACATGAATGAATGTGATGCTCCTGTATCAAATAAAACAATAGCAGGTACGGAATTAACGAGAAGGGTACCCATCATGGTAGCGGGTTGTTGCTGAGCTTCTTCAACATTGATGTTGTTAGCATGTCCACGAGCATAAGCAGCAGACCCAGTATTATAGTTGGGGGTCCTGTTGTTGCCACGACCATTTCCGCGGCCAGCAGGGTGAACTACCAGTCGCTTCTGTTTCTAGGGGCACTCCCTGGAAAAATGTCCAGGTTGCCGGCACGTGAAGCCTAATCCATCCTGAGGACGAAGGGGTGTAGCATTGGGTGGTGGGGGCAGAGCTCTTGGCATCTGCGGTGGCGGAGGCAGACGGGGTGCACCATAAGACGGTCTTGGAGCAGGGGCAGGTGAATGGGTCACACTGTGAGGGAGCCATATGCGACGCTTATGTGTTGCGCCCGAAGATGATCCAACATCACGATAGCGTTTCAGTGAGTTCTTGTGCTCCTTCTGGGCAGTCTCGACGGTGATAGCCTTGTTCACCATGGTGGCAAAGTTGGCAAAATCATGAACGGCAAGAGCGAGCCTGAGGTCTAGATTGAGGCCACGACGGAACTTCTGCTGCCTGCGAGCATCAGTGGTGATCTCTTCTTCCGCATAGCGAGAGAGGTTGAGGAACTCGCGCTGATAGGCTTCAACAGTCATGTTGCCCTGAGTGAGGTTGCGGAATTATTCCCCCTTATGACCCATGATCCCCTGAGGAATGTAGCAGGCGCGGAAGGCGGACTGAAATTCATCCCAAGTGATGACTTCTCCGACTGGCAGTGAACGCTTGTGGGTGCTCCACCACTGAGAAGCGGCGCCTTTCAGGTGATAGGACGCAAAGTTCACAAAGTCAGCTGGATCGACATTAGCAGACTCCAGCTCGTGAGTGATGTCGCGAAGCCATTCATCAGCATCCAACGGCTGAACAGTGTTGCGGAACATAGTGGGGTTGAGGCGGGTGAAGTCGTGCAGAGTCACGGTGGCGTGCTGATGGTGGTCCCCATTCTGATTAGGCTGGGGTAACTGAGCCATGACATTCTCCATGAACTGACGGTTCAGCTCGAACTGCTGCATCATCCCGGCCATGTAATCTGGCAGCGGAGGTGGGTCATTGGCAGCACGACCACGTCCACGACCACGACCAGCCATCCTGCTAGAATTTAACAGGGGTATTTCAGTGATGAAAATTTAACGAGATACCGGAATCAAGCCTGAATTAAAGCGACAACGAAGAGGAGGCACGGATATATAGGAGTAGTCATATAAGACATACACATTCACACACGGAGTCAATTGAAAATTGGGCAGCGTAACGTCGTAGAAATTAAGGAAAAAGGACTCACTAGGCGGCGCGCAGACCGCGGTAAGGATTACACGACGCGACATTGATTCCACTATGTCAATCACGCCGCAAGAAAACTGTTGGCCACAGGAGTTAATGCCAGAGGACGCATGGCCTGCCCAGAATGAGAATGGGATCCGCGGTCCGGGACCTGTGGTAGAACTCTTGCAACACGACTCAATCAATGAGGTAGCACCAGAACGCCGGGTGGAATCAAGAGAACGTGATCCTAATGTCAGAGTTAGCAAAACTTACCAGCAAGGATAAGAGAGCAGAGTCCCAAAGCATAGGTAAGGAGAAAATGATCCTAATACCATAGATATCACACGTAGTGACATCGATGTGGGCCCGTAAGCAAAATGTTAAGTTAGCAAAATAGTTTTTCAAAGTCTAGACTCAACTTCAACCAAGTAGTGGTGGGGTGGCTTCCTACAGGCAGTCGGCTCTGATACCAACTTATGACGCCCCCAAAATCAATCTGTGTACATTAATCATACACACAGGGTACACGGCTGAGATTAGGGTGCCACGGTGAGAATATCACAGCACAACACTAAACACAAAAGGATAAACAAATATGTTACAATACCAGGGATCACGAGGATCCGAATACATAAGTCATACAAGCCATAATATCTGAGTACAGACATAGTTAGTCAAGTTTTGCCTTAAGAAGGCTAGCACAAATGATATCAGAGATACAGATCGAAAAGGCGAGGCCTCCTGCCTGGGATCCACCGAACTACTCCTGGTCAACGGGGAACTCGACGTCGTAGTAGTCGCCTCCGGGGTACTCCTGCTCCTGGGCTCCAACGTCGGTTGCAGCGGCCGATCAGGCAAAGCGAAAAAAGGGAAATAAAGCAAAGGTGAGTATCTAGCATACCCGCGAGTCTTACGTCCGCTACTAAGCAATTATGCATTGTATAAAATGGAAAGGGGAGGCTATATATGGTGGACTGCAATATAGAAATCCGAATAAGGGTAAGAAGCTAGGCCTAACGAAGACTAGCATCTTCCAACGGGTCTTGCGGCATGAGGAAAGAATAGCCAACAGTTCAGTATAAAGCATAAAATAACAATGCAGCAGAAGTTGCTGCAGCATTGTATAATAGTAAGTTGTAATAGTTAACAATGCCTCCGAGATCACCTCCTCGACATCCCAGCGAGGAAGAAAACCCGGAACCATACAGTTTAATAATAATAGTTTGTAGTGGTAAGATCCAGCTTCAGCATAAAGCGTCCTGTTACCGTGGACACGGCTATTCCAATAGATTAATCTTCCCTGCAGGGGTGCACTTGTGTTACACTACACGCACGGATCTCCAGGGTGGCGGGCACCTTGTTAGGGAACGCTCCACCGAGGCTAACCGACACTCTGTAGCCCATCTTTCAAACTCAACAGAGAGGTCATCCACCGGACTATATCCTATGTACGCGGGGCTTTGGACCCTAACCCCGACGTACTCCTGCACGGTGCGAGGCTGGCCGGTGAAGTTAAAGCAAATACAAATAAGACACCATCGCGCGAGCAAATAAGACAACACCACTTCCCGGTGCAGGCCGCGGTACTGCTGACGTCTGAAGAGTCCTCGGACGACACTATGAAGCAGAGGAGCCCATAACTCGTAATTCCCACGGGTAGGTAGTGCGTACATGGCATATAGCCAACTCAAGACATTCACTGAACCATTAGTCATTTTATTAACTTGCGGGACAACCGTTATCGTTGCCTCGACTTAACTGACCCGCGGACAACGACAGCAGTCAGGACCACCAGTACATCGGTGCCTGCCCTGTCGTCCCACCAAGTCTCTGCGGTTACCAACAAGGTGAACCGTCTCCTTACCTTGTCTCGCGTGTGCTCTTGGTAGAGCTCGACTTTTATGGTTTGGTAACTCTCGCGGCCAACGATCAGGGGCCAAGCACACCGGTACACTGGTCGTACCCTCCCTGTCGTCCCATCGCAATACCACTCGCGGGCACCGTTGGGTCGCCTGACTTCTTACCTGAAGGACAACCGTTTCTCAAGTACCTAGAGCGGCTATACAGAGTCAAAAACGAGTGGAGTACAAGGATTACTCCTTGATAGCTCACACTTGATGGTGGCTCGGTAGAGCCGAGCTAGGGGGCCTGAGGCGGTGTCTGCATTGTACCGTACCTGTGCAATTATAATATTTGTATCCGCGTTCACTCCCCTGAGTGATCAAGGCCCTCTATCTAATCCTATCTAACAATGCGCAGGACTCACTGCTGAATATAATATATATTTATATAGGCAGCATAGGGTAAAGAAAGGTACATGAAGGGGCGACAAAAACAGGCTATGCAATTGAATAGGATTGTAACGTAGTAGCAGCAGTAACAATGCCTAGTGCAAGAAAGTACGGAAAGATAGGCGATATCTGGGGAAGAGAATGGCTCTGCTTGCCTGGAAGCTCGACGGTAGGGGTAGGGCCGTCGACGAAGTAGTCGTACTCAGCAGCGGTGTAGTCGACGGCAGCAGCGGGGTCTACCGGAGATTAAGGGGGGAGAAACAGTAAATACAAAGCAAGCATATACAAACAGATGCATGACATGACAGATGCAATGCTAACGGTGTTCTAACGCAGTACAATGCACGTTGCCTGAAGCGGGAATTCATCCGGGGATGAACTGCCAACTTCGGGTGATTATCAGACAAGGTGCCCGGAGGGGAAGGTACCATGCCGGAGGTGTCGTGGACATCCGACACATGTGTGGGTGGTGTATCCGGGTTAGTTGATCTATTCCGAACAACTTTCATGTTAAACGTAAAATCATCCGGCAGGTTTTTATCGGCACCGGGAAAAATATCGACACACGGCCCGGAGGGGGAATGTCGATGTTCGGTAAGTTAGAGGGGGGTGGTAGACATATGGATAGCGTATTCGTGTTCGTTATATTTTTCTGATCAATTTTCATGTATAAAGTTTTTGAATCTGAGTTACGGTTTAAAAGATATTGAATTTCAAAGTTTAAATCAATTTAAATGATTTTCTGAATTTCTTTTTATTATTATATCAACATTATCCAAAACATTATACAAAACAGTGCCTGACATGTGGGACCCACATGTCAGCCTCTGTTTATTTATAAAACATTTTAATAAAAATAAAACAGGCACTGGCCCACATGTGAGTCACTGAAATTTCTTTAAATAATTTAAATAACCAAATGACAGGTGGGGCCAAGGTGTCATAGACACATGGGCTAATTAATCTGTTTAATTAAGTTAAAGGGCTCGGCCCACCAGTAAGTGACCCAGGGGGTTTAATTTTTTGTTAAGCCTAACAGTGAGATTAGCCGGGGGTTTAGTGCTAATCACGTATCTGACCAGGGGGGCCCGCATGGCAGCGACTCCGGCGAGCTCGCCGGCGACAGAGCACCGACGATGTCGAGCCAGAGCAAGCTACAGGGCATGGTTCGCAGCGTGGTTGGGTGCATTCGAAAGAGGAGACTCGCGCCGTTCGATTGGTGGTAGTGGCTAGACTGGGGGTTCACTGGAACGACGCCGACGTTGAACGTGGCAGCGGCTGGGCTACGGAGGTTGACGAAGACGAGGTTGAAGTGGGTTTCGTTGGGCATGCGTTACATGGGCGAGTTCCTGGAGACGTGGCGAGTAAGGTGACGCGAACCACGTGCCAAAAGCATGATCTAGGCCGCGGGGAAGAACACGTCGGCGGCGACAGAGCCACGGCTCCAATGGCGTCGGCCGATTCAGTGCACGAGGGGCTACGCGGGGAGTTGGGGGAGGTAGAGGAGCTCACCGCGGTTTTGTAGGCGAGCAAAGCGTGCGCGGGGGAGGCTTGACGGCGCCGGAATTCCTCTACGACGTCGCAGCTGCCGGAGTTGGGGAAGTTGACCGTGCGCTCGAGGTAGTGGCTCCGAGCTCGATTCCTTGCGCTCGGCGACGAAGACGACGACGTGGAACACGTTGGACAAGTCCTCGGGGCTCGGGGGCGTCAGTGGCCACGGCGGTGCGCGGTCATGGCGACGGCGGCTCGGGTGGATTTTTCCCCGACGACTGCGAGAAGATGCGGAGGGGAAATGGAGGGGGAGGCTGTCCAGGGGATGGCTGGGGGCGGCCTTATCGCCTCAGCGTCACAGGGGAGGTGGGGACGGTCGGCAGGAGCCCCAACCACGGCGGTGGCGCCACGGCGCCGGGGCAGGTGGGGATGGGACGGGGGCAGGTAGGGGATGGGGGGGTTGGGCCGGGTGGGCCTCGCCCAGGGCGAGCTTTAGTTATTTTGTATTTTCTTTCTTTTGTTTTATTGCTTTCTCTTAATGTAATTAATTTAAATGCCTCTACATTTTATTTAAATGTTTTAGGGGTTTCTAAATTACATGCATGTCACATGTAGGTGACACAACAAGTTTGGTGCATTTTAAAACTCAATGAATATTTAAATTAGATTCAAAATGGCTAAAATGGGATTTATCAGCTACGGTTATAATTGTTTGTAAAATTTTATAACTTCAAAAATTACCAAAGCTGGTCCAACATGATTATAATGTTTTTAGGCAATTTACAAAATTGGTTTCATAATTTTTGAGCAAGGTTCATTTTACCACAATTTTCATATCCTCAATTTGAAAGGTTTTGACTTTAGGGTTTGACTTCAAGTGATCAAGCAATTGGGACTTGGTTGTTGATCACCCACACCAAGGTTTTGATTAGCTCAGCACAAAGTTTGAACATGGACATGGGAACAACAATGATTGATCAACAGTACAGATGATTACTGTTACAACAACTGAGGGTGTTACATGCCATGGGTATGGCTAAAGAGGGGGACAGACCGATGTTAATGTCGCTGGTACTAGAAGCGAGAATGGGAACACACGGTGAGACACCACGATGTACCCAGGTTCGGGGCTCTCCGTAGAGATAACACCCCTAGTCCTGCCAAGCTAGCTATATGCAATAACTCTGGCTACAATGAATGCTCCTTGAGATGTTTGAGAGGAAGAAGAAGAGGGCCTCTGGTCTCTACTCTCTCCTCGCTCTCTCTGGTGGGTGAGATTGTAATAACTGCTCCCTCGTCCCCCACGCATGAGGGGTACCCGGGGCTCTTATAGGCCGAGCCCGGGGTACAAAAGTAAATACACAAGAGGAAGGGCCCAGATGTCTGTCTCAGATCGGCTAGGTACCTAACATCGTGCTTCTCCGGATGACCCGGTGTAGACTTGCAGCTCGCCATACTGCTATCCGTAGACCTCGGTAGTGAACAGTGAGGCTAGACACTTAGGCCTGTCGGCCTATCCGCGTGATCGGCGCTGGAGGAGACCGCACGCCTCTGACAGTCCCGATCTTCAGGGATTGCGCATTGAATGCTCTTGTACCAGGTGTCCGACCTAGACCTCTGATCGGATGCTGCTCTTCTTACTTCGGCCGGATGCTCCTGGATGAGGCCGATTGCGCCTTCTCCGGGGCAATCGGCCCTCACTTGGAACAGTTCGGCCCACTTCTTGGTTACTCTTGTTTAGCTTGGCCTTGATTAGATCAGTGACCATTAGGTTGGTGATCTTTGCTTTGATGAACTATTTCCCCTGGGTGACCCTACCCGGGGGTCATTCCCCCGACATTGCCTTTGCGCATCCATAAATGATCCACTAGATCTTGCTGCAGTTGATGATGCACTTGCGGATCTCGAATCTCCTGACGCATATTGAAGTAGGCTGTCCAATCTGCCGATATCTGGTGATCAACAACTGTAGGAGGTCCCTGGTTGAGATATGGTTCGATGTCATACACTGGATCCTCTTTCTCGCTCTCAATGATCATGTTGTGCAAGATGACACAACAATTCATCACCTCCCACATTCGATATTTCGACCAGGTTAGAGCGGGGTACCGGACAACGGAAAATCGAGATTGGAGCACCCCAAATGCCCGCTCTACATCCTTCCTGCAAGCCTCCTGGCACTTGGCTAAGTAGGCGTACTTTCCTCCTGGCACATGGTTTGAGATAGTCTTCACAAATACTGGCCATCTTGGATAGATGTCATCTTCTAGGTAGTATCCCTTGTTGTAGTGGTGCCCATTCACCTCGACGTTCACTGGAGGAGCATGTCCTTCGACAAGCCTGGCAAAGACATTTCAGCACTCCAGGACATTGATGTCATTGTGTGTTCCTGACATGCCAAAGAAGGAGTGCTAAATCCAGAGGTCATGTGTAGCAACTGCCTCAAGTATCACACTGCAATGACCTTTTGCGCCCTTGTACATCCCCTGCCAAGAAAATGGACATTTCTTCCATTCCTAATGCATGCAGTCGATGCTTCCAAGCATCCCAGGAAATTCTCTTGCTTCATTCTCTGCTAGGATCCGAGTAGTGTCTTCAGCATTGGGTGCTCGCAAGTACTGTCCTCCAAAGAATCCCACCACTGCTCTGCAAAACTTGTACATACACTCAAGGGCGGTGGACTCGGTCATGCGTGCATAGTCTTCTGTTGATCACCAGGAGCTCTGTATGCAAGCATCCTCATGGCTGTTGTGCACTTCTGAAGTGAGGAGAACCCAACTGTGTCGGTGCAATCTTTCTTGCAAACAAAATAGTTGTCGTACTCTCGGAGTGAATTGACAATGCGAAGAAAGAGCTTTCATCCTATGCGATACCGGCGCCGGAATACCTTCTCATCGTGCAGGAAAACATCGGAAAAGTAGTCGGCGTAGAGCAAGCAATAGCCCTCCGAACGATGCCTCTCTTTTGCCTTCCGGTGACCCATCTTGGAGCGACCTAGCTGCGGCGTCGTGTTGGCGCCGAACAGATCGGCCAAGGCGGCGAGCATCAGGAGATGCTCGTCGTCCTGGGCGTCGGCCTCGGCCTCTTCCTCCATCAAAGCGGTGAACAACGCCTCGTCATCGAAATCCATGGCGCGGCGCGGTGTTCGGGCAATACGCCGAACACCTGACGGCGTGGGGTGGGCGCGACCAGACGTCGGTGTACTCGGCTGGGCGCGACCAGCCAAGCATCCGCCGTTGTGCTCGGCCAAGGTCGGGAAAGGAGGTCAGCGGGGGGCGAAGCTCTGACTTTTTCGGCGGGATTGGGGGTGGAGTGATGGCTATTTTCGGCGGCACGGCGTCGGGGACAGTAAGGTGGTGGGGAGAGTGGTGGTCGATTTGGACGATTTCACCTGACAGAGTGGGCCACACGGCGCATTTCGCTTCGTCCGGCGTCCCCAGTGCGCTGGGTTGGCTTGGGATCGCCGGACTCAATTTCGGACCAATCCGGCGCTATTTGGGATTTTAGGGGCGCAACTAAGCGAATTTTCTCCATCCGGCGCTATTAGCACCGCCTGGGGGCCTTTTGGTGGCGCGGATGGAGATGCTCTAACTAAATACACCCAGTCAATCAATAATTAGCGGGCACCCTCCCGCGGCCCCATAGAGGTCACTTTCGGCGTTTATCTGGATCCGCCACGTGTCGTGTTTTTACTGTGTCCCGCGCGAAACAACAACTATGGCTGGAGCGGACCTGTGGCTGGACTGTGGCAGGGTTGTGGCTGAAAAAACTGCGGTTATGGCTGAAAAACTGGGCAAAAATTGTGGTTGTTGCTAAAAAAACTGTGGCTGTGGCTGAAAAGCTGGGCAAAAACTGTGGTTGTTGCTAAAAAATTGTGGCTGAAAAACTGGGTTGTGGCTGCGCGAAAAACTGTGGTTGAATCTGTTCATGTGTTGTGGCTGCGCGTTCAGAACGTGCCACATGTCGATCGCTGAGGGACAAAAAATACCAAAACACGCTAAAATGTGACACTTGACACACTCGAAGCGCGCAAATGATCTACACCCTCTAATTAGTTGCTCTCACACACCCACCTTGCACCATAGACAATTAACCTTTTGCGACGTGTGCAATCCAAACACACCTCATCCTGTCATGTACGATCCAGTTTCTATCTTGCAATAATTTACTGCCCGTACCGTCCAGTCAGCAGTTGATCGGACGCCCCGGACGAAACTTTTACAGTCAAGTAGTGACGGGGGGCCTCCTCATAATGACACCACACCACAGCTGGGTGAAGCCATGACCTGTCTTCTTTTTCCTGATAGCAGCGCAGCTCTCACGTACACGTACCAGTCCCAGATTACCCTAATCATCGTAGTACAATCCATTCCCATTCCATCTAAAGGCGTACGGCACAGCCTTCCACTCTTTCCTTAAAGGTAATCCACTAAACGCCACTATCATCACCAAAATTTACAGAGCACAGTGTCACTCACTCACTCACTGCCATTAGCAATAAAGATGTGGCACATGAATGATGAATTGCTGCCATGAACCCGCGCAACCGTCCACGAAGTCGAATCAATGCGCTAAACCCTACTGCCGTCGCCGCTGGTAGGTCTTAGATCCACCGCGTTAAATGTTTTCCTTCGACGAAGAACAGAAGATTTAGAGATGCCTTGCAGCTGGAGCAGATACAACAAGACACGAGGGTGCAGGCCCCCCTCCCCGAAATATCTCCGAGAAATGCAAGAATTCATTCATTCACTTCACTTCAATGTGGGGGCAGAAGCAAGCAACCACCGCATTTTATTACTGCTCCTCTGCTCTTCTCCACTCTTCACTGTTCATCCCCCTTCAGCTCCAAACATGACGTTGTGAGGTGTTCATAAGCACAAGCAGCAGCAGAGTTCTCTTCTCCATAGTCCATAGTCGCTCTCCTCCTCCTCTCGCTCTCTCTCGGCCTCGCCATGGATCTTCCAAGAGCAGCGAGATGGGCGGCGCCGTCACTGTGCATGGCGCTCGTGCTTCTCATTTCCGCTTGCGCGGGAGCCCCCGGAACCTACATTGTCCAGATGGCCGCGTCGGAGAAGCCCAGCTCCTTCGACTTCCACCATGAGTGGTACGCTTCCACGGTGAGGTCCGTCAGCTCTGCCGCCCGGCTTGAGGAGGGAGATGACGAAGAGGACGGTGGCGCTTCCACCAGGATCGTCTACAACTACGAGACGGCCTTCCATGGCTTCGCGGCTCGCCTCGACGACGACGAGGCCGAGCGGATGGCCGAGGCGGCCGGCGTGCTGGCCGTGCTCCCGGAGACGGTCCTGCAGCTGCACACCACCAGGAGCCCGGATTTCCTGGGCATCGGCCCCGAGGTCAGCAACAGCATCTGGGCCGCCGGCCTCGCCGACCACGACGTCGTCGTCGGCGTGCTCGACACCGGCATTTGGCCCGAGAGCCCCAGCTTCAGCGACAAGGGGCTCGGCCCCGTGCCGGCCAAGTGGAAGGGCCTGTGCCAGACCGGCCGCGGCTTCACCGCCGCCGACTGCAACCGCAAGATCATCGGCGCCCGCATCTTCTACAACGGCTACGAGGCCTCGTCTGGCCCCATCAACGAGACCACCGAGCTCAAGTCCCCGCGCGACCAGGACGGCCACGGCACGCACACCGCCGCCACCGCCGCCGGCTCGCCCGTGCCGGACGCCGGCCTCTTCGGCTACGCGCGCGGCGTCGCCCGCGGCATGGCGCCCCGCGCCCGCGTCGCCGCCTACAAGGTGTGCTGGACCGGCGGCTGCTTCAGCTCCGACATCCTCGCGGCCGTCAACCGCGCCGTGTCCGACGGCGTCGACGTGCTCTCCATCTCCCTCGGCGGCGGCGCCTCCCCTTACTACCGCGACAGCCTCTCCATCGCGTCCTTCGGGGCCATGCAGATGGGCGTCTTCATCGCCTGCTCCGCCGGCAACGCCGGCCCGGACCCGATAAGCCTGACCAACCTGTCGCCGTGGATCACCACGGTGGGCGCGAGCACCATGGACAGGGACTTCCCGGCCACGGCGACGCTCGGCAGCGGCGCCAACATCACCGGCGTCTCGCTTTACAAGGGCAGGCGGAACCTCTCGCCGCGGCAGCAGTATCCGGTGGTCTACATGGGCGGCAACTCGAGCGTCCCGAACCCCAGGTCCATGTGCCTCGAGGGGACGCTGGAGCCCAACGCCGTCGCCGGGAAGATCGTGATATGCGACCGTGGCATCAGTCCCCGGGTGCAGAAGGGCCAGGTCGTCAAGGAAGCCGGTGGCATCGGCATGATACTCGTCAACACCATGGCGAACGGCGAGGAGCTCGTCGCCGACAGCCACCTCCTACCAGCAGTGGCCGTGGGGGAATCTGCCGGCATTGCGGCAAAGAAGTACGCCAGGACGGCCCCGAAGCCGACGGCGACACTCAGCTTCGCCGGAACAAAGCTCGGGATCCGGCCGTCGCCGGTGGTGGCCGCGTTCTCGTCCAGGGGCCCAAACTACCTGACTCTGGAGATCCTCAAGCCGGACGTCATCGCGCCCGGCGTGAACATCCTGGCGGCATGGAGCGGCGACGCCAGCCCGTCGAGCCTGGCCAGTGACCGCCGCCGCGTCGGGTTCAACATCCTTTCGGGGACGTCCATGTCGTGCCCGCACGTCGCCGGCGTGGCCGCGCTGCTCAAGGCAAGCCACCCGGACTGGAGCCCCGCGCAGATCAAGTCGGCGCTGATGACCACCGCGTACGTGCACGACAACACCTACCACCTGCTCAAGGACGCGGCGACCGGCGAGGCGTCCACGCCGTTCCAGCACGGCGCCGGCCACATACACCCGGTGCGAGCTCTCAGCCCAGGCCTGGTCTACGACATTGGGCAGAACGAGTACCTGGAGTTCCTGTGCACGCAGAATCTGACGCCGGCGCAGCTCAAGGGCTTCACCAAGAACGCCAACATGACGTGCAAGCACACCTTCAGCTCGCCCGGCGACCTCAACTACCCGGCCATCTCCGCCGTCTTCGCCGACCAGCCCGCCACTACGCTGACGGTGCGCCGCACCGTGACGAACGTCGGTCCTCCGTCCTCGACGTACCGTGTCAAGGTCACGCAGTTCAAAGGCGCGGACGTCGCCGTCGAGCCGAGCACCCTGCACTTCAGCACCGCAAACCAGAAGCTATCTTACAAGGTTACAATGAAGACCAAGGCCGCTCAGAAGACACCGGAGTACGGAGCTCTGTCATGGAGCGACGGCGTTCACGTAGTCCGGAGCCCCCTGGTCCTCACATGGCTGCCACCAATGTGAGCTTTTTCTCCTACCATTGTGTTGTTCTGCAGTAGTCAGAGAGGTCTGGGAGCAGAAACATCTGTGCCCTGGAGCCTTGGTAAGCGAGGGTGATAAATCAGCTGCGTAGCAGCAGCACAGGAGTAGCACTTACCGTCAAAACAAGTTGTATTCCTCAAATGTATTCACGCTTATTGCAAATGTTCAGTAACTGGTTGATTGTTTCTACATTGCTTGTGTGTGTACAACAACATGTTGGGGGTGAACCAGTGGTATGAGGAAACCCCATCGCGGCGAATTTAACTTGATTCCCAGATGGTGACACCATCGCAGGTGCAGAGCTTCTTGTAGTTCTCCCCAACACCCGCACTTCTTGCGACGACAGCTGCTGCAATGCCTGGATCTGATCTGTCCTCGGTTGCGTAGACCGCAATAGACCGACCGATCAAGTCAACAACCTTCAGTTTCTCTTTTGATCCTGAAAACTGGGCTTCTCCATTTTCTCCAACTTCTAGTGTTCCCAGGTCACCAAGGGGCTGTTTCACAAAACGTGCATGTCAACATAACTTGCTGCTAAACTACTACCCTCTCCGTTCATAAATATAAGATGTTTTAGACCATTAAAGTAATGATCTAAAATGTTTCATATTAGTTTACAGAGAAAGTACTATAGTTCGAAACAACATTGATCTCGAAAGCAATGTTAAGTGAGGGCGATCTTTCAGTTCTAACTATTTCAGATAACAGTTTATGGGATTGAACACAAGGGCAAAAACAGGGTTGCCACTAACCACGAATGCTCATATCATCAAATCTTAAGTAAACATACCCAGGCCTTCAGTTTGCAATCAATTCTTTTCCCAAATATATACGCATTGTAAAAAAACAATTATTAAGGGCAGATCCACCAGTAAGGCGAGCTACAGTTGTTCAACCCGATCTGTTATCTTCTGACAGAACATGTGCTACATCATATACAGAAGAAGGCAGGAACGCCAGTGTGTCAATATTTGCAGCTATTTAGTTTGGTGAATTTGGTCATTGTATTGAAGATGCAATGAATGCTTTCTGCATAGTAGATCAAAAGGACCTGTAAAAAGAAACATAACAGATCTAGTCTAGCGATAGGTGATTTTGGCTGTAGAGCCCAAGTGGACCTGTAAAAGGAAACATTAGTAGATCTACTCTACTGATAAGTGATTTTGGCTCTGGGTCCCAAGTGAATCTCTTTAGTAAAAAAAAGTGATAGAAATTTCAAAAGGATCACATAAAGATCATCTGGAATGCACGAATGCAGTCATCTGTGAGATTTATCTGTAAAACCTCGGCCGTTGGTCGTGCTTCTGTAAACTCTTTTTAATTAATGCGATGAGGCAAAGCTTTTGCCTCTGTTTCAAAAAAAATTGGGGGGAAAATGCTCTCATCTGTGAGCTGCACAAAAATAAAATGTGGTGATTTACAAAAGCAAATACTGATGCTGCTGCTTGCTGTTTTAGATCACCACATTTATCTTGTTTGTGCAACGAAAGTTGAAACGATTTTTTAATAACTTATTTCCAGACTTATGATGAATACACTTTGTGAAATTTCAAAAGGGATCATTGCAAATTCATAGTACATCACTATAGCAGGGTTGTATACAAACTGACCAAATATGAAAGAACAGCGTTACAATCGCAAAACAGCAGCTTTACAATGAGACGCAAACTCAGTTTGTTAATATTGTCTGATGTATTAATGAAGGGTTTTGGATAGTAGACACAATGAATCATGAAGGAAACAAGATAACCAATGGACAGTGGGAAATTACAGTATACAAACCGTGTCCAACTATGACCAACAAGTTATTTATTTATTTATTGAATTGAAAGCATATGCGTGAGATTTGGGATACAACTGTCAGGGAATACGTAATGTGGATGTAAAAGGATCTGGACATGACCATCTGCTTTCAGAAGACATGGCTTTCGAAATTGTAATACTCCCTCCGTACATAAATATAAGACGTTTTAGATCACTATTTAAATCACTAAAATAGTGATCTAAAATGTCTGATATTAGTTTACAGAGGAAGTAATACATTATATCAGGAGTCGATCGAGCTTTCTGTTATAACAATTTTCTTTGAAAGTCAAAATAAAAAATGATGATCCCAAGGCATATCCATTTATCCCATGTTACCATATGTTCATAATTTATCAACCCCTGCAGTGACCAAGCGTTGGAACATTACCTTGTCAGATAGATACTCTGGTGGATTGTATACTTTGCCAGTACTTTCTGCACCTTTTGTCAAATCACCAAATTCATTTATTGACCATCCGTGTTTACCAGGTGATAGACCACTAAAAGTAGCTTCAACTCTAGCCAATTCCATGTTAACTTGGGCTAGACGAACAACACCGAATATAACAGGTCCTTTGAACTCAGCCACAGCAGCAGAAACTAAGAAATCTGCAAATTTTAAGGCAACAATTAGTTCTCATAGTAGAAGAGATGTGCAGGATACAAACTAAACATGTCAGCAATTCGAAGATTGATTTACGATAGCATTTGTCAGAAAATTCGAATTAATCCTTCGCCAGATAATGGAATGAGTTGAACATGGCATGGTAAAGCTTAAAAGTATTTTCAAGATGTATCTAGAGTAGCATCATAATAAAAGCAAAGTCTTCAGAATTTTATATACATCTGTTTGTTATTGAAGAGAGGGCGCATACATAGAAGACGTGTAAGGACCCAAGCTACAAATGGATACACTAGTCGTAGGAGTGAAAGCCTGGTACCACAAATTTGAAAAACATCAATTTCTACACTCTGATATGAAAAACTTTTGTGGGGAAAACATGCAAAACAAAGAAATTAACACAAACCATCTGGGTTCCCTTGTCCAATCAGACGTGCATCTCGGCCTGTTTGATGCAGAGCATCTAACATTGTCTTCACTGGTAGCGACCCCAGAACTCTAACTACCTGGTTATTCAAATCCACTTCGATGTTTTTTATTCCTGTAGTAAGAGGCAGCCTTTAAAACCAACAGGAAATGCCGAAATGGTTCAAAATATAGCATACAACACAATAATATGCAATAGAGGACTAAACCATTCATACCATCAAGTGTTTGAAGACTATTTTTCACTGCTGTAACACATCCCTCACATTTCATGTCCACCATAAATTCGGTCTACAGCCATACAAAAATCTAGACTGTTAGCACTGAGAAATCAAACAGCATCTCAAAGAAATGTGTATGTTTCCTTGTTTTTCCTTTGATAATCTATAAGGAAGCAATGAAGCATGTGTAAAGTAAAGTATAGTTTCAGGGAGACCATTTCAACATTAGTTCCAAAATGATAAGTTTTGTAGTATCTAGAGTGAGTTTACAAACAGTACCACTTATTTCCTGAGTCCCTCACAGACATGATTCTTACTAAAATGAAACAGCCCTGGTTTTTGGAGAAAAAAATAACCCCATGTAGCAGCAAGTTTTCAAACAGTGCACCCTAGTTCCTGAATCATCAAATGTCCCTTTATAAACAGAACTCACACTCGCACAATAAAAATTAGCCTGATGAAATTACAGTATGTTCACAAGTCATATCTGCAAAAACCATTGATCTTTACAAATATGGCCTAGCACCTCATCTCCAGAAATTCAAACTGGAAACCTCGGAGACAGGGTTCTGGACAGTTGGTATGTCCAGTTTGAGAATCAGATCAGCATTTTCTGCTTTTTGTTTATAAACAGGTCAAACTTTATTTTATCCAATCTTAACAAGTCAGGAACAGTTAAGGAAACATTTATCCATTTAAAATGCCCCACTACTGTACCAAAATCTCTGCAATGAAACATCCATCAAAGTAATGGCCTGAAGACCAAACTGACAAGTCTTTCTACCAGTATTGGACTGACAAACATATGGTTGTTGTAATAATAGCTCATTTGTGCATTTGGGCTCTCCTACCTGTCCTGCCATATCTATGAATTATCTAAGCTTTTGCAGATCACTTAAAGCATCGCATAAAATGTAGAAAGTGAAAGTGGATACAGTAATCTTTTTCATTACCCAATACTCCCTCTATAAACTAATATAAGATGCTACATCAAACCTCCAGCACAAGAAGAAGTAGAAAACCATTACATTCAACATGATAATAGCTATGTTTTGGCGCAAGCATACTAATAGCTAAATCGATGCTTGAGTTTTGTACTTCCCACTTTAGCCATGTATAAGCAGCCCCAGAGCAAACCAATGACAGAAAAACAATCTAGCCAGTCAATAAAACCAACTGTCAACCATCGAACCAAGCCTAATTGTGTGTCGTCAGAAGCATACAAACCAATTGGCCAACAAATTTAAATCTGAGGTGAGGTTGTTTTAACTGGACTGCCCACATCTCAACCACCAATTGAATCAGTTATGTAATCTCTCAGCAGCTAATAAGGCTCTCCCGATTACCTTCAGGCCCTAGTAGCATGGCAGCGAGACTAATAAGGAAAACAAAATGATGTCCTAGGTCTGGGGCGCTTACCGTGAGCTCCGGAAGCGCGGTGCCCTGCAAAACACGATGAAGGAAGCAGACATGAGAACAAAAGGCTCAAGACCCTAGGCAAGGAAAGCACAAAAGGAAATTGAATAAGGACGCGGCTCAACCTTGTCGGGAGCGGAGAGATCGGCTGTGGCGGCGGCGGCGGCGGCAGCGGCCATCGGAGGGGCGGCGGTCGGCGCGCGCACGGCAGGGGAGGATGAGGAGGCGGCGGCGGCGAACGCGGAGAGGGGTGTGGGTAAGAGGAAGCGGAGCCTGGAAGATGGGGAGCGGGAGGGAGAGGAGGAGAGGGCGACAGCGGCGGCGGCTGCTGCTGGCACGGCGGATGCGGCGGTGAAGGCCCGGAGGAAGCCCACCATTTTGTGTGCCCTGCTGCCTTTTGTATCCTCGGAGAGTCTTCGCTTGTACAGCTCGGGGAAGCGCCGGTTTGGATTGGGATTTGGGAGCTTCTTTCTCTTTGCAGGTTTTTCTGAACTTGACGGCTGTTCCAGTAGAATTCAGAACCGCAGGTCGAGTTCCGTTTTGTTTGCTCCGGCGGTCTCGGGAAACTTCGTGAGACTTTTTTATTATTTAATCAGCATCTACCGTTGTACTCCGTTTTTTTAAGAAGAATGACACCAGGACGATGTATACGACTATTTTATTAATTTTTCATCAAGACTTTACAAAATAATACATCAATAAATCGTAAACCATCATCCGACAACAATGTCGCTATCCTATCCTCTTGATGAAGTGGTGTACATTGTCGGGGTCGCATAGCCAGACCTAACATCAAAGTCCATCATAGCGCCAGAGGTCCCAACCAAGCCGCATTGCCGGATCTGGGTCGTGCACCGGTCCAGCACACTCTTAGCGAACACTGGTGCACGTCGTCGATGTGTGACATGAAACGCCGCCGAGACTCCACGTCGTCGATGTGTGACATGAAACGCCGCTCCACCGCTGAAACCATCCACTGGTCCCTCGAGGCAATGCTCACCTCCAAGACTCATGCCCCCAAGGGGGAAGTGACGCAAGAGCGTCGTCATCATCCGATCGAATGATCTAGGGTTTTCCTCGAAGGTAGCGAGGATGACAGTGCGTAGCATCTCCACGGTGATGCCTTAAAGAAGGGTATGACACAGAAAAATACCACCATCACCGGCCTTGGCACCTAGCCAAGGACAGGACTTTCACCTGGATCTGCTCGAGACCTTCATCCAAGCGTGTGCACGGGATCATCCACCGATCTCCGCCGCCATGCAGCGAGCAGACCACACCGGCCAGATCAGATCTGACGGAGACCCGCCACATGCAGCAGATCCCTCCACCACACCCACCACGCCGCCGCTGATCTATAGCCTCTAGAGGGAGACAGGCCGCCGCCGCCTGAAGCAGGGTTGCTCGTCGGGTGCTCATCGCCGCCGTTCATCCTTCCGGCAAGATCAGCCGACTGCAATCTACGCGCGAAGGCCGCCGCCCCAACCTTCGTTGCGTGATAAAGGAGCACCTCCGCCACCGCCGTCGGCCTCCAGGCTAAGTCCGACGACGTCCCCCGGTAGCGACGGAGGGAGGAGGGAAGGAAGTTGGCCGCCCGACGGCACGGGAGGGGCGCCGCCCGAGTCGCCCGAGCGGGGGCGACGCAGGGGTCGATCCGTTTTGTGCGGGCGTTTCGTCTTGCGGCCAATGAACGCGATCCGTATTTAACTAAAACCCACGTGTCCGAATGCGTTCACGTAGAACGATCGATCACAATTTAAATTTTGTTTTTCACAATGGAACATCACAGTTACAAAATCGTAAATTCATACAATCATATGAAAAGTAATACATGATCTAAATCTTCGACGGCGGTCGTCCGACTCCACCGCCGTGTTCTACGTCTGGCAGTCGGTTGAGCCCTCGGGAGTGAAGATCCGGTCGCTGGTGAGGTAGAGTAGGCCATGGGACACAGATTTGCTCATGGGACTCGAGGCGCCGCCATATCCCATGCCCTACTCTTCTTCGTCGAATCCCATGTGAGGTCCATGATGGATTCCATGTGGTCGGAGTCTGACACCTCTACCAAAACGCAGTTATGGAGTCGGTGGTTGCCGGTCACCCGTAGTGGCGCTCGAATCTCATGAGCTTTGCAGTGATCGGTGTCTCGACGACTGATAGCTCGGGACCTCCGACGACTCTTTCCTCCACCTAACCCGTAGATAAGGTTGGGTCGGGGCGGGGAGGGGCTTGAGAGAGAGGAATAATCATCAAGACCTCTCCACTGGAGGGAGGAGGCATCCGTGTTCGGTTGACGTCAATCATGAAACCTCGCATTGTACTCTCAAAAATAAGGAAGATAGGATAATCAATGACTGGAACTCGAAGAACAGATTATTGGTTAAACAAGGTCACTTAGGGCCAGTTCTTTTCAAGCGATTCTACGGAATCGTTGGCTAGAAAATCAAAATCGCAAAAGAACTCATTTCAACTCCAGGAATCATCTGAGAATCGCTTAGAATCATCAATACAATGCAAAAGCGCCTTCCTCCCCCGATTCTGACGATTTTGAAGTTGCGCGCAAAAGAAAACCCTTCACGGTTTACAACTACCTTGTTAAACACAATTATTTACCAAGGAAATGCCACTCCACCTCCATCCACGCGAAAACAGAGCCCAACCCCCGTCCCGGTTCCCTTCCCCGTCGAACGAACAATCAACCGCCTCAACTCATTTAAACAACTAAAGCGGTCTTACATGGGCTGGTCGTGAGCATCACTCATTAAGACCTTTTTTTACATTTTCAAATTCTTTTATTAATTTTCACAATATTAATGTATTTTTAGAAAATTTAGTCATATTTATAAGAATGCATATTTTATACATCACATGAAGAATGTTCTAGTCTACAAAGAAGTAAAAATAAGAATGCAAATCAAAGAGAAAGTAAAGATGTGTTTGATAAAAAAAATTGAGAAGAGAAAAGGAAAGTTTGAAAACCAGAATGCGTTTTCCTAGGCGCATTTGCGTGGCAAACCCACACGTTTGGGTCGTAAAGTTTTGTACATTATAAAGTGCTTAGGGATGTCGTCAAGGTCGTGGTGGCGCATGCTGGTGGGGTTAGGGGTTGGGAGATATCCCTATAGGCTTGTTCGACCCCAAAGTGGTGACGCCTGCGGGCGCCACTGCCCCTTCCTGAAGGGCTTCGGGGGTACCCCTCCCCCACGCCCTTTGCGTATCGGGGGAAACCCCAGGACTTGTCCGGGCAGCAGCGATGCCGTCGCCGCCCTCCTTCATGAAGGTGTTGCTTGATACTCGGTGCTTCTGAGTGCTAGGAGCGTGGTGGTACTTCTTC
Source organism: Bromus sterilis (assembly GCA_950022295.1). NCBI lineage: Eukaryota > Viridiplantae > Streptophyta > Magnoliopsida > Poales > Poaceae > Bromus > Bromus sterilis. The sequence continues at coordinate 19,143,812 of OX465596.1, forward strand.
GGTGGGCACAACGGTTATGGTCATCCCCGTTTCGTTGATCTGCCGATATCGGCATCTTTTTCTCTTATGTTTCTCTTGCTTTTCCTTTGGCTTGGATTGTATCTATCCTTGTGTGCGTTGGGCGTCGAATTGGGGTGCATTTATATCGCATGCTTATTGATTAAGATTTTATCTATAAACGGGGTGCAAACCTTTTTCAACTAGATGATACCCCGCGCGTTGCTGCGGCAACTATTAACAAATATTTTAATGTTTTAAAACATGAGAAAAATTATGAAACATATTATAATTTGACAATAAATTTTTTTTCAAAAAAATATTGTTTAGAGTACAAATTTAAGATAATTTGATGAAAATCTAAAAATGTGTGTGATTTTTTGCTTTGTTAATTTATTACCTTGACAATATATCGGTGAGATGATAAGGGACGAAAAGAAGTTGAGTAGAGATAGTGGAAACATCTTCACCCTTGACTAAACCTAAAACAATGATAGCAACTACATATGTGCATTCATAGAAAATTTGTCACATAGAAAAATAACACGCGAGGTAACTTATAATTTGTTTTTCTATAAATAAACCATTTATAAATCATGGAGCTAAGTGTATACTTTTTCTAAATATATTTTTTGTGATGCACGGAAAATTAAATGGGAGCATGTGCATGAAGAGTTGGACAATGATAGCAACTACAGATGTGAATTCATAGAAAATTTGTCGAATGGAAAAAATAACATGCAAGGTAACTTATAATTTGATTTTCTATAAAAAATCGTTTATAAATCGTGGAGCCAAGTGCATAATTTTTTAAAGTATTTATTTGTGATGCATGGAGAATTAATGGGAGCATGTGCATTAAGAGTTGATGGGAATTAGTTTTTTTATGGTGAACCTACTTGATGATGTGGATAGTTTACATGTCAAGATAGAAAGATTAGTGGGGATGAACTATTTAGGTATTATAGATTATAGATAAGAGTTATAGATTTCCTTTCCCTCGAACATTTGTCTCCACTATTGGGAACCACGAAAAGGTTCCTGCCGTCACAAAGAAGCTGCAATATCTGTTTCTTTCAGCATTTGCGCATGTTGTTTTCTCCTGCACCTGATGCCCCGTGTTCTTCCATTTTCTTAACAGAGTAGCAATGAGCAGCAAAGACGGATTCATTCAGGAAGATACAAACCGCAAGTGAAGATGCACAAAGTGGACCAGTACATTTCACATGCGGCAACACAAGAAAGTAAGCAATCTGATCAATTTACAGAGATCAAAGATCCTTGCACCACTCACCAGTGCCAAACTGCACTGAAGGACTGAAAGCAGCGCAGCTGCGAAAAACCGATGCACAAAATCTCTGAACCTTTAAGCTATTTCCAGTTGCAGGGCAACTCTCCTTTGGCAGAGGGCTGAATGGAGCTTACATGGCTTCACATGCTCCCTGCCAATAAAGAGGAGCCCTGAAACTGGACTGCTTAACTAGACATCTCACTCTCGAGTCTTGATTGTTCAGAACAGTGGCTTCCTTCTTCTTCTTCCTCCTCCTCCTTGCCTTGACCTTGCTGCTCTCCCTCTCTGCCGCATCACGGGATTTATAGGGGGCAGACAGAAATCCAGCTGGGGAGAGCCGGGAGGCATATACGTGCTAGATTTCCAAAGGGTTTTAAACCATGGATATCCTCTTGGCATCCAACATCTCCCTTTCCCTTTTCCGGTTCATGGTTGTGCCCTCTATAAAGTTCAGTCCCCACTATGGGATTCTTCTTTCATTGTCGAGACCCATCTTTGGGGGTCGGAAACCTTTTGAAATTTACTGGTGATCGTTGTTCTTTGGTTTTAGTCAAAAAAGATTGTTGTTCTTTGGTCTGGGAGGGCATGGACGATCAGAATACCCATATGTGGCTCTTTTTTTTTTTGAATTTTCACCGGGGGGGAGCAAACTCCCCCACCTGTATGTGTTGTATATAAACGGGGCGAAAGCCCAGCGGAATACAAGGTAGCGAGGTTATACATCGGGGCTAAACGGGCACGAGGCCAACATCAGAGAGGGGGGGGGGAGTGGAATACTGGGGACTAAATCATCTCCTGGCTGGGGATAGCGCCGCGAGCCATCGGTCGACATCCGCCCCATTTTTCAGCCTATTGCGCCAGAGGACAGCGTCGTCGCGGCAGTCCTTCAGAGTAGCCGCGAGGGAGGGCGCGGTGGCCCGGAAGACCACCGAGTTTCGACGTTTCCAGAGGTGCCAGCAGCACAGCATGACAAAAGCGTCAGGGGAGGCCGCGCCCACAGCGGCACGGACGTCCAGCAGGTGGAGCAAGCCCACAGAGGCACCGGCGATGTTGACGCCGACGCTCTCCCAGAAGCCCACAGCGAAGCTGCATCCGAAGAACAGGTGATCCGCGGTCTCGAGCTCCGCGGCACAGCAGGGGCACCCGGCTTCGTCGATCCCGACAATCTTCTTGCGGAGGAGGACGTCCCTCGTGTGAACCCGGGCTTGAATGAGCAGCCAGCAGAAGAAACGCACCCTAGACGGGGCGGCTGACTGCCACCATATGTGACTCTGAAAACTGTTGTCACAAATGTTTCTGGATAGGATTCCTGGTGAAGCACAAATCAATTTGTTCTTTGGACTACACTGATTTCAGCTTGATACAAATCAATTTGTTCTTTGGACTACAGTGATTTCAGCTTGATAGAGACGAACACACACTTCCAACAATGACATACAACTCATCCGAATGAAATTATAGTCCATGACAGGGAAATATCAGTAGCAAATGTTTCTGGATAAGAATCTTCTTAAATACAAATTTAATCTTTCCTTCAGAAAATACAGATTTCATCTTGGTAACGGTACAAACGAACACACACTTCCGATAACAACGTGCAGTAACTCATTCCAACCGAATTCTAGTCCATGGCTAGCATACCAGGCCCAGACTACCAATAGTTCACATACTGCAATACAAACACATAGCATGCTTGCCAATCTTGATCGAGTGGATTACAAGTTTCTCCTCCTTAATCCTTCAGCATGCACTCTCTCGTCTCCAATCTTGACCCCCATATACCTGTCAAGTTACAGATAAGGTCAATAGCTTTTAATAGACAGATAGAGATTGATAGGATCCGACCTAAAAATGCAACCATGGAGACAGGATCAGTACCCACTATGACCTTGGCTAAAAAGTGCTAAACATTTAGGGACGGTCACCCAACAAATATAGGGCATGGAAGTAAGAAAAAAAAATATAGGTCATGTACACAAAGATGGCAACTGAGCAAAAATGGGAGATTACCTGCCGAGCATCATCACGGTGGCCTGCGGGTTGGTTCCCGGCGAGGCGTTCAAGGTGGAGCCGTCGATGACGCGCAGCGCGTCGACGCCGAGCACCTTGTACTCGGCGTCGACGACCCTGCCGACCTGGCAGCCGCCGTGGTAGTGCCAGATGGTCATCACGGTGTCCTTGCAGAACTGCTCCAGGGACCTGGAGTCGTTGTCGTGCCGGGGCAGCAGGTTGACGGGGAACTCCGCCGTCATGTTGAGCAGCGCCCCCATGGAGAAGTATGGGTACGTGAAGTTCTGGAAGGACTTGGACTGGATGACGCGCTCGATGAGCGTCAGCCCGTCGACGCACCGCCGGAGGTCCTCCGGGTGGGAGAAGTAGTTGAAGGTCACCGCCGGGTTGTCGTCCGGGTTGAGGTTCCGCAGCTCCAGGTGGCCCGTGGACGCCGGCCCGAGCACCTTCTCCAGGATGAAGCCGCCCCGGAACGCCGCCTCGTCCAGCATGCTCATCGCCTCCGCCGCGCGCGCGATGGCCTCCGGCGTCCGCTGCTTCGGGGGCACCGTCGCCAGCTGCCCCGTCTGCACAAACAAGAGGTCATTTGGCACGTTTTGACACTGTCAGTTGCAATGTGCGTGCGTACCTGTGGAGAGAACATGCCGAAGTTGCGGGGCGGGCGGTGGTCACCGCCGGAGCGCCGGTAGCGCGGGTTGGCCCAGCTGGAGCCGCTGGCGCCCTCTATGTAGCTGCCGAACTGGGTGATGCCGACGACCTGGATGAGGGAGACCTCGACGGGGGAAGGTGACGGCACGAAGATGGCGTTCATGGGGTTGTCAGCCATGCCCTGGCCGACGGCCGACTGGTTCAGGACGAGGGTGATGTTGAACGAGCGCAGGTGGTCGGCGGGGCCGACGCCGCTGAGCATCAGTAGCTGCGGGCTGCCCAGGGCGCCCGCCGACAGGATGATCTCGTTGCGGCGGCCTCTGTTGAGGTAGGCCTTGTGCATCCTCCCCTCGGAGTCGTGGAACACCACGCCGTGCGCCACCGGCCGTGCCCGGCGCCCTGCCACGATTGAACCGCCGGCAACGAAATGTCAGCTCGGCCGGCCGTAAAAAGAGTAACACAGAATGAAGTGTGTGATCGACGTGGAGAGCTCTGACTGACCTCCGACATTGAAGAGGATCTTGGCGACCCTGGCACGGAGCAGCAGGTCGATGCCCTCGGGGCGCGCGTACCGGAGCAGGTCGGCGGCCGTGTGGCGCCGCCCCTCGTCGTCGAAGATGGAGCCGCCGATCTTGGTGCCGTCGATGTGGTCGAACGTGAAGCCGTTGTTGGGCGCGACGCCGGCCTCCATGAGCCCCCGCTGCAGCGCCGCCTGCCATGGGCCGAGCTCCGGGTGGAACGCCACCACGTCCTCCACCCACCGGTACGCCGCCTTGGCCGCGTCGAGGTCCCACCCGACGTCCAGCACGTACTCGTCGCTGGCGCGGGTGTAGAAGCCGGCGTTGATGCAGCTGCCGCCGCCCAGCACCCTCGGGCGCGAGTTGATGACGCCGTCCTCGGACACGAACCGCTGCGCCGGCGACCCCGACGACGTGTCGGCCAGCGTGGCCATGAAGTGGGTCATGTTCTCCACCCGCTGGTCGCCGTACGGCGACCCGCCGCGCTCCAGCAGGAGCACCCGGAAGCGCTGCGACAGCGTCGCCGCCAGCGGGCACCCCGCCGTGCCGCCGCCCACGATGATGTAGTCGTAGTAGGACACCGCCGGCGCCCGCGTCGCGTCCATGGCGAACGTGTAGTCCACTGCTCCCGCTGTTTCATGCATTCCACATCATCAGTAAGCAACATTCTAGTCCTCCGGTACGAACGAAACGGAGAAGCGGGTGAGCACGCAAGAATGTTTCACCTTGTGGCGAGCAGCATAGGATGGCGAGGAAGCTTGCGCAGATCAGGGCCGCCGGCGCCATTGCTGCCGCGAACGGCCGGTGGGAGGCCATCGGGAGCGCAGTGCGTGCCAAGAGGCAAAGCCGATCAATGGTGACGATGTTCGGCAGGGGCTCTTGGTTCTTGTGTGATGAACATGGAGGATGCCATGGGCTTTTATACAGCGGCGATTGCAACAGTGCTCCGGTAAAATCGCCCGGCGACCGGGCACGCACGCTTGCGACCATGCCCTTACGGACGGTACAGCGGGGCGCGGTGACCACGCCATGAGCGTGGTAAAGAAGCGGTAGGAAAAGGACTTAACCACCGGAACAGCCAGTGAGCTCATCGCCGTGACACCGTGCGGAGCGGCTGTGTCAGTCAAACGTGGGGATGATGCCCTGCCTCCTTCCCGGTTTCGTCGAGACCTCTACCGCCGCGCCGGAGCGGGTCAGCGGGTGCGGATGAGGTACGGCCCAGCTAAACGGTTGACGCATTTCACTGAGGTTCTGGATACGGCCCGGCTCAGTGCGGTTTATTTAACACGCTCCAGACCCTGCATTTGGCGCCTCGCGTTATGGAGTTAATCGCCTCAGCTGGGGGGAGCAGGAAACGGGTTCTCTTCTTACTTAATAAATAAAACATAAAATAAAATATTTATACGGTGAAAGAATACAAGATGGTAAGATAATCCTTTTCCAAAACAAATCCTAGGATATCTGTTTCACAAAAAACACAGGAGACTATGCTACCTAAGAAGAACACATGAAGATCTAAAAAGACCGCCACACTATACTCAAAGACACCTAAGCTTTTCGACAACGCTTTCAAAAAGAAGACTGTTGCAAAGCATTGTCGCTGCCTACCAACAATGAAAAATGATCTTCATCCGAAACTCAGACGCAGATGGGAGATCCACGACGACGTTTTCAATAAAATACTGCCGCCTGCGAGCAACACCATCGTCGGCACCAAAGTGTAAAGCTTTCACTCGGCGCCCCACCGATGTCACCAGAAGGCCACCGGGCAAGCGTGACAGGCACAAATCCCCATATCCAAATCTGAGTGATGTCACACATAGGACGTGCCTGAGCCACCAAACGCTACCCCTCTCGTCACCACACGATCAAGAAGGAAGCCACCATGGTGCCCATCGGAGAGCCAACCACGCGGACCATCATTCGGAGTCGTCGCCCCGACATCCATGTCTGAAACATCACTACCGTCAACATCATAGTGCACCAACTACGGTACGAAGAGTAAAAGGATGCTCCTTTCACCAACCAAGGAATCTGTGCGGCGCCTCCACTGTAGGAGCTCCACCCCTGCATCTCCATCCAATCTTGATGAACTGGGGGCACAACCCCGTGACTCCTAACGATTGTCGCCGAGCACACTCGCACGCTGTCATGTCCGTGGTCATCATCGTCGCGCTACCCGATACTGAAGTGACACCCCGACCACCACCATCATCCACCGTACCTGCAAGGGGAAGGACCTCATCACCCGCAGGCACCACCTAGATCGATCCCAATCTCACCTACCCGGAGCTCCCTCCACCATTGGTGTCGGGGGAATGACCCCCGGTAGGGTCAAGAAGGCGAAACCATTTTCAAGACATCGAGTGCCGATTGCGCCCTCAGCACAGCTCGGCGGTTGCCGATTGCTCCCTGGCCGACTGCCAGCTCGGCGACCGCCGACTGTCCGCGCACCCGGCCGACTGCTCGTCTTCCGGTTTCCGGTTGCTCGTAAGTCAACAGAAGCATCTCATCGACAAGACAAGACACGCAAATAAGACAAGAGCATGACACCTTTAGTCACATCATGAATAATGTACAGAGAGATGTCACATTACATCACATCACATGTCACATCACTCGTACCTCTTTTTTGTCTTCTTCCTAGTGTCCTCACCCTCATGAGCATCCTTGCCTCACCTATATAAGGGGAAATGCATGCCACGGTGAGGGGGGCTGATTTCCCTCCCTCACACACTCCATTCACCTCTTTCTCTCTCACTCACGGTCAGGATGAGAAGATGAAAGATAGGTAGCAGCACCTGATACGTCTCAAACGTATCGATAATTTCTGCTCGCTTCATGCATGTTTTGTGTGATATTGCTATGATCTAGATACACTTTCATATACTTTTGATCATATTTGGACTAACCTACTAACTCAGTGCACCCCAGTGCCAGTTCCTGTTTTCTGCTGTTTTTCTATTCTAGGTTTCCCTCATATTAAAAGTGCTCCAAAAATACGGGAAAAATCGGATAGAAAAGCAGCGTAACGGAGTCTTCCAGAAGCACCCAAGTGGGGCTAGAGGGCCACCACCAAGGGCCCAAGAGGCCACCTGGCGCGGCCAGGGGCCTGGTCGCACCAGGGGGGCGCCTGGACCCCTGGTGCCCCCCTGGCTTTCCCCCTTCGCCTATTTATTCGTCGTGACGGGGAAACTCCGAGGACATAACCCTATTTCGCAATCTCGCCTCTGTTCCGCCGCCGCCGCGCTTCCAAGATCGGGAGCACCGCCAGGACCCTTCCCGACACCCTGTCAGAGGGAGGATCGACCCCCGGGAGCTTCTCCTCCACCATGGACGCTTCCCGGATGTGCCGCGAGTAGTCTACCTTGGACCATGGGTCCGTGATCAGTAGCTATGTGATGTTCCCCTCCCCTCTTTGTTCTTCATGGTTTAGACCTCGTGAGCTGCCCTACATGATCGAGGCACATATGTAATTCTTCTGATGTTGCTATGTTGAGTTTGATGGGATCCGATGGATTATGAGATTATGTTCAGATGGTGATAGAGTAATATATTTGGTTTTGATCTCTTATATTTTTGTTCCTAAGTAATTCTTGCATGTTCTCTGTTGCTGTTTATTGCTTTGGCCAAGTGGTGGATAGTAACTCCAAGAGGGAACGTTATGCTCGATTGTGGGTACATGCCCCCTGATGACACACTTGAGTGACAGAAACATGAGTCTAGGGGATGTGTTGTGGCCACAAGGGGGAAAACAACGGTGCTTGTAACCGCGGTTGCAAGGATTGTTTACTTTACGCAAAGTTCTTTTAATGCAGTTGTATGTTGCTTTGGGTTTACACTTTGGGTGCGACTCGCAACTTAATACCAGCGAGATGTTCTGGATAGATATCTCAAGGTGGATGATTAGTAGTATATGTAGATGGATTTCGGTCTACTTATTTTGGCGTACTGCCCATGCTTATGAGCCTCTTCCTTTCTTTTGTAACATAGTTAGCATTGCGGTGCGTTTATAATCCTGTCAATTGCCCATCTGTAATTTGTTTACCTCGCATAGCAGTTTTATCATCTTTTGGGAGAGAGACATCACTAGTGAACATCACGGGACCCCGGTCCATATTCTCATCATTGTTTACAAGCCTATTTCCTTTTCAGTATTTACTTTCAGTTGCTATCATCATTGTTTGACCCTTTGTAAACAACAAGACCGGAGAGATTGACAACCTCTCTGAACTTCGTTGGGAGCAAAGTTAATTGTATCGTGTGCAGGTCCAGGTGAAGTAAGCAACCCTGAGTTGTGAACGGCGCCATTGTTCACTTCACCGCCTACTTATCATTGCCGGAGTCCTACTGGTCGATCTCAACCTCGGTATCTTAACCGAGGGAAATTTGTCGCTACGCTGCATCTCACCTTCCACTTGGGGTAACCAACGAAGGGCGAGAAGCCATTATCACGTCTACGCCATCAGCACCCATACAGCTCGAGGAGCTACCTTGTATCAGATATTCTCCTATAGTTCAGACAGGCAAGAGTAGGGGTTTTATATCTCCGGAGAGCCCTGGACCTGGGTATATCTGATACGTCCCAAACGTATCTATAATTTCTGCTTGCTCCATACATGTTTTGTGTGATATTGCTATGATCTAGATACACTTTCATACACTTTTGATCATATTTGGACTAACTTATTAACTCAGTGCACCATAGTGCTAGTTCCTGTTTTCTGCTGTTTTTCTATTCCAGGTTTCCCCCATATTAAAAGTGCTCCAAAAATTCGGGAAAAATTGGATAAAAAATCAGCGCAACGAAACCTTCCGGAATCACCAAAGTGGGGCCAGAGGGCCACCACCAGGGACCCAAGCGGCCACCTGGCGCGCCCTAGGGTCTGGCCGCGCCCGGGGGGGGGCTGGACCCCTGGTGGCCCCCCTGGTTGCCCCCTTCCCCTATTTATTCTCCGTGTCGCGAAACCCCCGAAGATAGAACCCTTTTTCGCGATCTCGCCTCTGTTCCACCGCCGCCGCGCTTCCAAGATCGAAGCGCTTGCAGACCTCTTCCCGGCACCCTGCCGGAGGGAGGATTGACCTCCGGGGGCTTCCCCTCCACCATGGACGCTTCCCGGATGTGCCGTGAGTAGTTTCCCTTGGACCATGGGTCCGTGATCAGTAGCTATGTGATGTTCTCCTACCCTCTTTGTTCTTCATGGTTTAGACCTCATGAGCTGCCCTACATGATCGAGGCACATATGTAATTTTTTGCTGTTGCTATGCTGAGTTTGCTGGGATCTGATGGATTATGAGACTATGTTCAGATTGTGATTGAGTAATATATTTGGTTCTTATCTCTTATATTTTTGTTCCTAAGTAATTCTTGCATGTTCTCCGTTGCTGTTTATTGCTTTGGCCAAGTAGTAGGTAGTGACTCCAAGAGGGAACGTTATGCTCGATTGTGGGTTCATGCCTCCCGATGACACGCTTGAGTGACAGAAACATGAGTTTAGGGGATGTGTTGTTGCCACAAGGGGGAAAACAACCGGTCTTGTAACCGCGGTTGCAAGGATTGTTTACTTTACGCAAGGTGCTTTTTAATGCAGTTGTCTGTTGCTTTGGGTTTACACTTTGGGTGGGGCTCGCAACTTAATACCAGCGAGATGTTCTGGATAGATATCTCAAGGTGGATGATTAGTAGTAGATGCAGTTGGATTTCGGTCTACTTATTTTGGCGTACCGCCCATGCTTTTGAGCCTCGTCCTTTCTTAGTAGCATAGTTAGCATTGCGGTGCATTTTTAATCCTGTCAATTGCCCATTTGTAATTTGTTTACGTCGCATAGCAGTTTTATCGTCTTTTGGGAGAGAGACATCACTAGTGAACATCACGGGACCCCGGTCCATATTCTCATCACTGTTTACACAATCTTTTATTTTCCTACTTTACTTTCTAGTTGCTATCACCATTATCATTATTATCTGTTGCGTTCGATCCTTTGTAAACAACAAGGCCGGAGAGATTGACAACCTCTCTGTACTCGTTGGGAGCAAAGTTATTTGTGTTGTGTGCAGGTCCACGTCGTTTGCGCCGCTGACACGTACTTATCATCTTCGGAGTCCTACTAGAGACAAACCTTGGTATCTTCACCGAGGGAAATTTGCCGCTATCCTACATCTCACCTTCCACTTGGGGTAATGTAACACCCTCACTGTCAGTGAACAGTAATCAGGGTTACTGTTCATCTCTACTGTTCAAAACTTTTGTTTGATCAATTGGTTCAGTTCAAATTCAAATTCTCCTTTGATATGGTTGCAAGCAAATATGAACCATGGACCATGATCATCATTGGCCAACTAAAGTCCAAGCCATTTGAAATAAAATTCAAACAAACCCTAAAATGCCTTTTGATGAATATTAAAAATATGGTGACAATAAAATCTTTCCCAAAAATCTTGGAACCACTTTTATAAAATCCCAAATAATCATTGGACCATGCCAATGTGGTCTTGAGTATTTATAGTGCTATGGAAAATTCCAAACATTTCAAACAGTAGCCAAAACAGGGGCATTTAATACCTTTTTAATAAAACAAAAATGCAAAAGAATTTATAACGCTCCAAATCTTTTTGTGGCATCTCAATATTGTGCTACACTAATTATGGACTATGTTACATATTTTACAAAAATATGGAAGCAACCAAAATAAATATAAACCGAAAAGAACAAAAAGCAAAAAAGAATTAAATTGGAAAATAGCAATGAGGCCCACCCCATTGGTCCCGCAAGTGCGCAGTGGCCCGAAGCCCAGCCCCACCACCAGCCAGCCCACCCAACCGTCACCCCCTTCGCACTGCTCCTCCCCTTCGTTGCTGTCGCCATGGTAGGCGTGCTTGGCGCGATGGAGCCGCGTGATGTGCGACAACACGACGATCACTGTTGCGCAGACCACTACATAACCCCCCGCCGGCGCCATGGCAAACCCTAGCGCCAGTTTCCCCTTCCCCTCGCGCTTGCCCCTGCCCCTCCTTCCTCCCGCACGGGCCCGAGCACCGTCGTCGCCGCCGTTGCGTACTGCCGCGGCCAACGGCCACCTCCGACCGAGCGAGCACGTCTAGGAGGATCCCAGGGCTCGGCTTCTTCTTCCCGTGCATCGGACATGAGCTCCCGGCCGTCGTGCGTCGCGAATCGGACCGTTCCCCGACCACGGCCGTCACCGCAATTCCGCTGATTGCCTCCCCTGCACACCTCCCCGCGCTTCCCCGAGCGCTCCATCGAGTTCCCAGTGAGCTCCTCCTCGATCCCCTTCTTCTCGGGCTCAATTTCGTTCGCTAGGACACCGCCTCCGCCATGGCCGTACTCCGGTCTCCGCCGTGGCCACCATGGTTCTGCGCGTGCGCTCGCCGGACACACCCTGCACCTGCGCGCATCCTGGCCGTGGACGGGCACCCCTAGCCGTGCACGGGTCGTGCCCTGGATCCTTTGGACGCGCCTTGTGTTCGCGCCCCGCGCGCGCCTTGCCGCTCCTTGTCGCGGCCGCCTTCGCCCACTCCGGCGGCCCGCGCCCTCCTTGGACGACCACAACACGCCGCCGCATGCCGCGGTGTCCACGCACCCCCCCCCCAAACCTACTGCCTCGCCCTAGCCGGGGCTGGCCGCTACGGCCTCGCCGCCGTGCCTAGGGTCGCCGGCGGGTACCCACTGGTCCAAACCAGTGAGTTGTGCCACTTCCAGGTGGGGGCCACCCCCTGTAAAAAAAATAAGATAAAAGAAAAGAACACCTAAGACTGACATGTGGGCCACTGGATTAATTAGAATAAATAAACTGTTAATTAAAAATTCCTGTGTATGACATGTGGGACCCCCCACTGTTAATTAAATTATTAAACTGGATTTATTACCTGTGAGGCTGACCAGTGGGACCCACTGGTCAGGTTTGACCAGTCAAACTGTTGTGGATAATGTTTCTTTTAATAAATAAAAATAATTTAAAAATGATTTAGAAAATGATTTAAATTGATTTAAACTTTGAATTTGAATATCTTTTAAACCGTAAGTCAGATTCAAAAACTTTATACATGAAAATTGATCAGAAAAATATAACGAATACGAATACGCTATCCGTATGTCAACCACACCCCCCTAACACAACGAACACCGACATCCCCCCTTCGGGTTGTTTGTCGCTAATTCCCGGTGCCGGTAAAAACCTGCCGGATGAATTTACTCCGAACATGAAAGTTGTCCGGAATGGTTCGACTAACACGGATACACCCCCGTTATCTTTGTCGGATGTCCACGACACCTCCGGCATGAACCCTTCCCCCCTCCGGACACCCTGTCCGGTAATCACCCGGAGCCGGTAGTTCATCCCCGGATGAATTCCCGCTCCGAGCAACGTGCATTGCACTGCGTTAGAACACCGTTAACATTTCCTCTGTCATGTGATGCACATGTTTGTATATTATTGCTGTGTATTTAGTGTTTCCTCCCCCCTTAATCTTCGGTAGACCCTGCTGCTACCGCCGACTACACCGCTGCCGGGTACGACTACTTCGTAGACGACCCTGCCCCTACCGTCGAGCTTCCAGGCAAGCAGAGCCATTCTCTTCCCCAGATATCGCCTAACTTTTCCGTATTTTCTTGCACTAGGCATGGTTACTGCTGCTGCTACGATTACAATCCTATTCAATTGCATAGCCTAATTTTGTCGCCCCTTGATGTACCTTTCTTATCCTATGCTGCCTATTATAATTATGCATATATTCAGAAGTGAACCCTGCGCATTGTTAGCTAGGACTAGATAGCGGGCCGTGATCACTCAGGGGGGTGAACACGGATACTATATATACAACTGCACAGGTACGGAACAAAGCAGACACCGCCAAAGGCCCCTATCTGGGTTATGCCTAGTCACCTCAAGTGTGAGCTATCAAGGAGTAATCCTTGTACTCCACTCGAGGCTGACTTTGTCTTGCCTCCATAGGGTCCTGAACAGCGGTTGTCCTTAAGGTAAGAAGTCGGGCGACCCAACGGTGCCCGCGAGCAGTATTGTGTCGGGAACGACAGGGAGGGTACGACCGACGTTACTGGCGTGCTTGGCCCCTGCTCGTATCTCGCGAGAGTTACCAAACCACGCAAAAGTCGAGCTCTACCAAGAGCACACGCGAGACAAGGTAAGGAGACGGTTCACCTTGTCGGTAACCGCGCGCTTTGACGGGACGACAGGGCAGGCCCCGACGTTACCGGTGGGCCTTGTTGTTGTTCGTTGTCCGTTGTGTTGTTAGTCAGACAGCGATAACGGTTGTCTGCGAGATAATATTAAAATGCTAAATGGTTCGGCGGATGACTAAAGAGACCCGTTGGTCTGTACGCACTACCTACACGTGGGATTACGGTGTGGGCCCTCCGCGTCGTAGTTCGTCCGAAAGCTCTTCAGACGTCAGCAGTACTGCGGCCTGATCGCCGGGAAGTGGTCTTGTCTTTTTGCTGCAGCAGGTGTGTTTGGATTTGCTTTTGCTTCACCGGCCAGACTCGCACCGTGCAGGAGCGTGCAAGGGTGAGGGACCTAGACCCCTTGGCGCATAGGATATAGTCCGGCGGATGGCCTCTCTGCTGAGCCTAGGATGAACTGCGATGTGTCGGATAGCCTCGGTGGGGCGTTCCCTAACAAGGTTCACGCCACCCTGGATATCCGAGCGTGCAGGCTGAACAGTAGTGCACCCCTGCAGGGAGTTTAATCTATTCGAATAGCCGTGTCCACGGTAACAGGACGCTTTATGCTGAAGCTGGATCTTACCACTAGAAACTATTACTATTAAATTGTATGGTTCCGGGTCTTCTTCCTCGCAGGGAGTCGAGGAGGGGAACTCGGAGGCATTATTATTATTAATCATTAAAACTTATATTATTCAATGTTGCAGCAAATTCTGCTTCATTGTTACTTTATTGCTTTATATGAACTGTTGGCTGTTTCTCTTCTCATGCTGCAAGACAACGTCGGAAGATGCTAGTCTTCGATAGGCCTAGCTTCTTATCCTTATTCTGATTTCTATCTTGCAGTCCACTATATACAGCCTCCCCTTTCCGTTGATACAAATGCATAATGCTTAGTAGCGGACGTAAGACTCGCGGGTATACTAGATACTCACCTGCTTTATTTCCTTTACTGTTTTGCCTGATCGGCCGCTGCAGTCGACGTTGGAGCCCAGGAGCAGGAGTACCCCGGAGGCGGATACTACTACGTCGAGACCCCCGCTGACCAGGAACAGGAGCAGTTTCGGAGGCTCCCAGGCAAGAGGCCTTGCCTTTTCGATCTGTATCTCTGATGTTATTTGTGCTAGCCTTCTTAAGGAAAAACTTGACTAACTATGCCTGTACTCAGATATTATGGCTTGTATAACTTATGTATTCGGGTCCGATTGACCCCCCCTTTATTGTAACATATTGGTTTATCCTTTTGTGTTTAGTGTTGTGCTGTGATATTCTCACCGTGGCACCCTAATCTCAGCCGTGTACCCTGCGTGTATGATTACTGTACACGGATTGATTTTGGGGGCGTCACAAGTTGGTATCAGAGCCGACTGCCTGTAGGAAGCCACCCCACCACTACCTGGTCGAAGTTGAGTCTAGACTTTGAAAAACTATTTTGCTAACTTAATATTTGGCTTACGGGCCCACATCGATGTCACTACGTGTGATATCTATGGTATTAGGATCCTTTTCTCCTTACCTATGCTCTGGGAATCTGCTCTCTTATCCTTGCTGGTAAGTCTTACAAACTCTGACATTAGGATCATGTTCTCTTGATTCCATCCGGCGTTTTCGTGCTTCCCCATTGATTGAGTCGTGTTGCAGGAGTTCTACCCCAGGTCCCGGACCGCGGATCCCATTCTCATTCTGGGCAGGCCGCGCGTCCTCTGGCATTAACTCCTGTGGCCAACAGTTTTCTTGCGGCGTGATTGACATAGTGGAATCTATGTCGCGTCGTGTAATCCTTACCGCGGTCTGCGCGCCGCCTAGTGTGTCCTTTTTCCTTAATTTCTACGACGTTACACTGCCCGATTTTCGATTGATTCTATGTGTGGATGTGTATGTCTTATATGACTACTCCTATATATCCGCGCCTCCTCTTTGTTGTCGCTTTACCTCTTACTCGTTTCCGACATCTCGTTAAAATGTTCATCGCTGAAATACCCCTGTTAAATTCTAGCAGGATGGCTGGTCGTGGTGGTCATGGTCGTGGTCATGGTGCCAACGATCCACCTCCGCCGCCGGACTACATGGCCGCGATGATGCAGCAGTTTCAGATGAACCAAGTGTTTATGCAAGGAGTCATAGATCAGCTCCAGAACCAGAACCAGCACCAGAACCAACCGCCTGTGGTTACTCTGCGGGATTTCATGCGTCTCAATCCCCCTCTCTTCCACCAACCGGAACAGCCGCTGGATGCTGATGATTGGCTTCGTGACATCACTCGTCAGCTGGAGTTCGCTAATGTGAGCGCTGCTGATTATGTCAACTTCGCGTCCTATTTCCTGCGTGGCCCCGCTGCTCAGTGGTGGGACACTTACAAGGGCTCGCTACCTGAAGGGACTGTCGTCACCTGGAATGACTTCAAGACTGCCTTCCGTGCTCGTTATGTCCCCCAGGCGATTATGAACCGTATGAAGGCCGAGTTCCGCAACCTCGTTCAGGGCAACAAAACTGTCGAGGCATACCAGAGGGAATTCCTCCGCCTCTCCCGCTATGCTGCAAGTGACCTCCCCAATGATGCAAGTAGGCAAGAGAAGTTCCGTGATGGGCTCAACCCAGATCTCCAGCTTGCACTGGATTTGCACGTCTTCCCCGACTTCGCCACCATGTTGAACCAAATTATCACTCTCGAGACCGCTCAGCTTAAGTTCGGTGGTTCGCCGAAGAGCCCCCGTGATGCTGGCTCATCTTCGGGCACAGCACAGAAGCAACGCGTTTGGCTTCCACACAGTGTGTATCGTCCACCTGCCCCGGCACCAAGGCCGTCGTATGTTGCACCTCGTCTGCCTCCGCCCCCGCCGAGACAGCCGAAGACTGAGACTGCACCCCTCCGTCCTCAAGATGGCCTGTGTTTCAAGTGCCGTCAGCCAGGCCATATTTCCAGAGACTGCCCTCAGCGACAGAATCAACTGTTAGTTCACCCTGCTGGCCGCGGAAACGGTCGTGGCAACAATGGGACCCTCAACTATAATACTGGGTCAAATCCTCATGCTCGTGGTCATGCTTACAACATTGATGTTGAAGCATCTCAGGAACAGCCCGCTACTGTGATGGGTACACTCCTCGTTAACTCAATACCTGCTACCGTTTTATTTGATACAGGAGCATCACATTTATTTATGTCTGGAGCATTTGCATCGAAGCATGGCATTTACCACGAAAAGATGCATACCCCCTTAATAGTCCGGACTCCCGGTACCCAGTGTCGTGTCGACATGGTTGCACCTAACCTCACTGTCGAGATCGAAAGATTTGAGTTCATGGTTTCTCCACACATTCTGAAAACCTCCACCATCGACCTTATCCTTGGCATGGATTGGCTGAAAACCCACAATGCCGCACTGTACTGTGGCACCAAGGTCATCCAAATTTTTCATCCTTCTGGCGCAATTTTGAGTCACACTGCCATTGTGTCGATGAATGCCGAAGCTCGTATATATGCTCTGAATGCCTTGAATGTCGCACCTCTCGAAGGGATTGAAAAAGTCCCAATCGTTTGTGATTTTACCGACGTATTCCCAGAAGAACTGCCGGGGATACCCCCGATTAGGGAAGTTGAATTCGTCATCGACTTGAAGCCAGGCACCGTCCCTATTGCCAAGCGCCCGTATAAGATGCCACCTCACCACCTCCTTGAATTGAAGAAGGAGATCGACACGGCCCTCGAGAAAGGCTTCATCCGTCCTAGTTCCTCTGCTTGGGGAGCACCTTCGCTCTTTGTCAAGAAGAGTGATGGCACGAACCGTTTGGTCCAAGATTACCGACCTATCAACCAGGCCACGATACAGAACAAGTACCCCCTCCCTCGGATCAATGATCTTTATGATCAACTTGCTGGATCCACGGTGTTTTCAAAACTCGACTTAAGGTTGGGTTACCATCAGATCCGGGTCCGTGATGAGGACATCCCGAAGACCGTATTCATTACTCGCTATGGTTCATACGAGTACACTGTCATGTCATTTGTCTTGACCAATGCACCAGCCACCTTCTCCCGATTGATGAACTATATATTCATGGAATACCTCGACAAGTTCGTCGTGGTTTATCTGGATGATATATTGATTTACTCCAAGACCGATGCAAAACATGCTGAACATCTTCGTCTTATACTGGAAAAGCTTCGAGAACACAAACTCTATGCTAAGTATTCAAAGTGTGAGTTCTGGCTTCCCGAAGTAACCTACCTTGGTCATGTGATTTCCAAGGATGGCGTTGCCGTCAACCCCGAACGTATCCAGGCTATTCTTGACTGGACTCCGCCCAGGACTGTCAAGCAAGTCCGAAGTTTCCTCGGCCTTGCCAGCTATTGCCGCCGTTTTGTTGAGAATTTCTCCAAGATTGCCAAGCCTCTGACTAATCTGGTTCACAAAGGCGTCAAGTTTGAGTGGACTGATAAATGTCAAGAAATTTTTCAAGCTCTGAAGGACAAGCTCACTTCACCCCCGGTGCTTGCTCCTCCTGATACTCAGAAGGACTTCGTGATTTATTGCGACGCGTCTCGTCAAGGATTAGGCTGTGTCCTAATGCAAGAGCGCAAAGTGATTGCTTATGGCTCTCGTCAGTTGCGTGCTCACGAAGAAAACTATCCAACTCATGATCTCGAATTGGCAGCAGTAATTTATGCATTGAAGCTGTGGCGACATTACCTCGTCGGTAATCGTTGCGAGATCTTCACCGACCACCAAAGCCTGAAGTACCTGTTTACGCAACCAGACCTGAATCTCCGCCAACAGAGATGGCTCGAGACAATAGCCGACTACAACATGGGAATTTCTTACACCCCTGGCAAAGCTAATGTGGTAGCCGATGCCTTAAGCCGCAAAGCCTATTGTAGTGAACTTGAAGTTCAGGTGCAGCAGCCACGTCTGTATGCAGAACTCCGCAAGCTGAACATTGAAATTGTTCCGCAGGGATATGTGAACTCCCTGGTGGTCCAACCAGACCTCGACACCCGCATCAAGACGGTACAACATTATGACTCTGACATTTGGAAGATTAAGCGTCGTGTTGCCAGCGGAGAACCCTCATTCTTCACTATTGATGCAAATGCTGATAATGCGGTGTACTTCAAGGGTCGTTTAGGGGTTCTGGTAGCCAAGGCCAACCTGAATTACGCCTCTGATGTCATGAAAGAAGCTCATGATACACCTTTGTCGATTCACCCTGGTAGTACCAAGATGTACCAAGACATTCGTCAGCGGTACTGGTGGTCCAACATGAAACAAGACATTGCTCGTTATGTTGATGAGTGTGACGTTTGCCGTCGCGTGAAAGCCGAACATCAAAGACCTGCTGGTACTCTACAACCACTCTCTATTCCTGAATGGAAATGGGACAAGATTGAAATGGACTTCGTCACCGGATTTCCCCGATCGCAGAAGGGTCATGATGCCATCTTTGTCGTCATCGACTGATTCTCCAAAGTTGCCCACTTTCTGCCAGTCAAGGAGACGATCTCTGCTAGTCAGTTAGCAGACTTATATGTTTCCAGAATCGTGTCGCTCCATGGTATTCCGTTGGAGATCAGTTCCGACCGAGGCAGCATTTTCACCTCTAAGTTCTGGGATAGTTTCCAAGAAGCTATGGGCACCCACCTAAATTTCAGCACCGCTTATCACCCCCAGTCGCAAGGCCAGGTCGAACGAGTCAACTAAGTGCTTGAAGATATGCTCCAAGCTTGTGTCATCTCATTCGGTAAGAAATGGGAGGAATCTCTTCCATTTGCTGAATTCTCGTACAACAATAGCTATCAGGCTAGTTTGAAGATGGCACCCTTTGAAGTTCTCTATGGACGTAAGTGTCGAACCCCTCTGAATTGGTCAGAAACTGGAGAAAGAGCTCTCATTGGTCCGGACATTATTCAGCATGCCGAAGATCAGGTTCGCGTTATTCGTGAACACTTGAAAGCTGCTCAGTCCCGTCAGAAGAGCAACTATGATCGCAAGCACAAGGAAATGGTCTATCAACCTGGTGAATACGCGTACCTCCGTGTCACTCCGATGAGAGGCACTCACCGCTTCGGAATCAAAGGCAAATTAGCTCCTCCTTACATTGGTCCATTCCGTATTCTTTCCCGGAGTGGACCAGTGGCATACCGATTGGAATTGCCGCCGAACCTCTCTCAAGTCCACGATGTATTCCACGTGTCCCAACTCCGGCGCTGCTTTAAGGATCCTATTCGAGAAGTGGAACATGATATGATTGAGCTACAACAGGACTTGACTTATCAAGAACATCCGAGCCACATTCTCGATCAGTCTGAACGCAAAACCCGCAACAAGACGACGAAGTTTCTCAAAGTTCAGTGGTCTAATCATTCTGAAGATGAAGCCACTTGGGAACGCGAAGATCGTCTTCGTGAAGAATACCCCGATCTTTTCACCTGTACCACTTAAATTCTCGAGACGAGAATTCTTGTAGTGGGGGAGATTTGTAACACCCTCACTGTCAGTGAATAGTAATCAGGGTTACTGTTCATCTCTACTGTTCAAAACTTTTGTTTGATCAACTGGTTCAGTTCAAATTCAAATTCTCCTTTGATATGGTTGCAAGCAAATATGAACCATGGACCATGATCATCATTGGCCAACTAAAGTCCAAGCCATTTGAAATAAAATTCAAACAAACCCTAAAATGCCTTTTGATGAATATTAAAAATATGGTGACAATAAAATCTTTCCCAAAAATCTTGGAACCACTTTTATAAAATCCCAAATAATCATTGGACCATGCCAATGTGGTCTTGAGTATTTATAGTGCTATGGAAAATTCCAAACATTTCAAACATTAGCCAAAACAGGGGCATTTAATACCTTTTTAATAAAACAAAAATGCAAAAGAATTTATAACGCTCCAAATCTTTTTGTGGCATCTCAATATTGTGCTACACTAATTATGGACTATGTTACATATTTTACAAAAATATGGAAGCAACCAAAATAAATATAAACCGAAAAGAACAGAAAGCAGAAAAGAATTAAATTGGAAAATAGAAATGAGGCCCACCCTATTGGTCCCGCAAATGCGCAGTGGCTCGAAGCCCAGCCCCACCACCAGCCAGCCCACCCAACCGTCACCCCGTTCGCACTGCTCCTCCCCTTCGCTGTTGTCGCCATGGCAGGCGTGCTTGGCGCGATGGAGCCGCGCGATGTGCGACAGCACGACGATCACTGTTGCGCAGACCACTACATAACCCCCCGCCGGCGCCATGGCAAACCCTAGCGTGTGTTTCCCCTTCCCCTCCCATTCCCCTCGCGCTTTCCCCTGCCCCTCCTTCCTCCCGCACGGGCCCGAGCACCGTCATCGCCGCCGTTGCGTACTGCCGCGGCCAACTGTAAGAGCAAAGTTATACCCCCATGAGTTTTGGATATTGTTGGGCAAAATAGTAGAGGAACTAACAAGTTTTCTAGTATGAAACAGATGGTTAGGTTCCTGAAGTTATAGGTTGGTGATAAAGCTTCAACGAAGATTTACACTTTTACTGAAGCATATCCTCTGGAGTGAAGCTCATCACGGATTTCGACCCCTAAAAAGATAAGGAATCCTGAAGCACGTCTCATCGAAGAAGATGGCCAAGATGGCGCAAGACTTAGTAGTTTTTGCGTAGTTCTTTTTCACTTCTTTGAGTCGTAGGAAAAACCGTACTATCAAGAGGGGTTTAGTAAATGTACTCCGAAGGTTTTGGTGAAAAGACTCAGATCGAATCCAAACCAGTGAGAAACCAGAGTTGAGAAATCTCATGTGCGCTAGGTAATGCTTCACCAGCGAAGACTTAGCTCTTTCGACTCCTGAAGCAGAACCAAGTCCGTGAGTCAGCTTTACTTGGACCGCAAGTAAAGTTGCGCTTTGATTGGAAATATGACCGTTGGGGACAGGTGTCAAGCTGTCACATCGGGTCACTTCAGTCTTTTCGCACCTAGGGATTGCCACCTATAAATACGCCACCCCCGCCCTCATTGGCCGGCGGCTGCTCCGAGATTAATTCCTTACAGAGGAGAGAGAGAGCAACCCCACTGAAGCAAACCAAAAACCCATCCACAGAAGCAGAAGTCCTATTGATCTGAGTTGATTCATTATGACTTAGGAAGAAGTTTGCTAGCCTTTTTATCTTGGAGAACTGCAATTCTCCTAGACGGTTAGAGAGTTGTTCTTCAGAGAGCGAAGAGTTATTGTCGCCTCGAAGTCCAGTTTGTCAAAGGTTTCGGTGATTTCCTCAATAATCAACCACGAGTGAAGAACTGACCAAGCTCAAGGAGATTGGTGCAGTGGAGATACGGACGGAGAGAGGTTAGCTCCTGTGTTCAATCACAAGTCCCTCCAACCAGACGTAGCACTTTGCAGAGTGTGAACTCGTCGAACAAACATCGCCGAGTCAAGAGTTCGTTTTACTTTCCGCACTTACATTCAGTTTATCAATTGCTTCAGTGATATGATTCAATGCAATTGATTCGATGCTTTTGATTCGCTATGTCATGCTTCAATCATGTTCTACTTCAATGTTTACCTTTCTGTTGAATCTCTTCGGTTACTGAGTTATGCTTCACTTCATAGTTTCATGCAAAATTTTGAAGTGATCATTCACCCCCTCCCCCTCTGATCACATACTTGGACTAACAATTGGTATCAGATCTAGGCACTCTTTATTTGGATTAACCTCCTGGAGTGTTTTCAAGTATGTCTTCTAATATGTCTTTCGCAGCTATTCGCTCTGGAGAACCTATTCCTATTTTCAATGGGAAGGACTACCCGTACTGGAAGGACAAGATGAAAAGAAATATCATGGCTATCAACTCAACTGCCTGGCAAGTTGTCTTGTATGGAGTCACTGTTGCCGATGAGAAGGACATCACCCCTGAAGAAGCAACACTGATTGAGCTTGATTCTGTAGTCTGGGTTTTCATCACCAATCACTTGACACCTGAAAAGTATCATGAAGTGAAGAATATTCCAACTGCCAAAGGTGTCTGGGACTATCTTGAGAAGATTGGTGAAGGTGTTTCTACCCAGAAGGATGCCAGAATTGACACACTCCGAAGCAAATTCTATCGCTTCAAGAGAAACGAGGGTGAAAAGTCAGCTCCATTTACAGCAGACTCACAACTCTTGCTAATGAATTGATTTCCCTCGGTGCTGATGACATTACTCCTCACTCTGTTGTGAGAACCTTGCTTCGCTCATTGGATGACTCGTTTGATCACATTGTGCTGATGATCAAGGAAAGGACTGATTTCAGACGTCTTGTTGCTGCTGATGTTCTTGAGAGACTCACTACTTTTGAAATGGAAGAAGATGAGAAACGTGACATAAATGGTTCTCGAAGGAGATCTCATGCTTTGAAAGCAAAAGCTTCGCGTCATTCTTCACCCGAAGTCAGCTCTGCTTCAGGTGTCGAATCAGATGATCCTGCAAGCATTGGAAAGGATTTGGCATTGATCATGAGACGCTTCAATCGCTTCCAAAGAAAAGGTTTTTCTTCACCAAGAAAGAATTATTCTTCAAGAAGCTCCACTCACTCATCTCACCGTTCATCCTCAAGAAGCTCTCCATCAAAATACAACTGTTGCTACAAGTGCAAGAAATCAGGTCACTACATTGCTGATTGCCCTCTGTGGGAAACTGAGAACAAATCGAAGCATTCACTCAGAGACTCTTCATCGAAGTCTCACAGATCCTCCAGAAGTCATGAGTCAAAGAGACATGATTCCAGTTCAAGAAGGGAAAAGAAGAAAGATTCTAATGATGATAAGAGGAAGAAGTATCATAAGAAGTGTGAGGGTTCTTCATCGAAGACTCACTCGTCTCGTTGAAGCAGCTCTCACCGTGCCAAGGCCTATCTGGGAAAGGAGATGAACTCTGAAGACGAAGCCTCTGGTTCCGAAGCTGAACTAGATTCAAGGTCTGCGTCTGGGTCCGAATCAGATGGTGTTGCTGGTTTGGCCTTCGCTTCGGCAGATGCTTCAATCAATGCTTCGAGCTCATTCTTCACCAACAACAGTAGTGAAGATGAAACTCCTGCATATTGCTTCATGGCCAAGGCAAAGGTATCTTCATCTAAGTCAAACTATGATACTTCTGATTGTTCTTCATATGAAAGTGACTCAAAGATAAGCTATGCTAAACTTGCTAAAATTGCTTCAATCCAACAAGATGAACTTGATTCTCTAAGCAAAACCATTAAGAAATCAGAAATGTTGTTGATCGATGAGATTGAGAAAGGTCAAACTTTAACTAATGAGCATGCTGCTCTGAAGGAGAAGTTTGAAGAATTATCCTCTCGGCATGATCTTCTTTCAGTTGATTATGAGAAGCTCACCTATGAATTTCTTCAGAGGAAAATGGCTCTCGAGAAACTGAAAGAGGCTCATGAAGAATTGGAAAATGTCAATCTCTCTCTCATGGCTCAACAAGGTTCTGAAGCAAATCATAAAACTGAATCACCTTGTTTGGATTGTTTGGAATGAAGCAAAACTGATTCCAAAGGGAAAGCTCCTATTATTATTAATGATACTAATGCCTCCGATGAGGAAAATCCTGCTGTTACCGAGGAACTCCTCAGGTTGAAAAACTTATTTGAAACAGGCATGTTCAAAAGTGTGCAAGGACACCAATATCTCTGTGATATCCTGAGGAAGGCTCTCCTTCACAGGAATCCCAAGAATGAAGGTGTTGGTTTCGAGAGAAAGATAAATCCTGATGGCACATACTGGGAGCCTGAACAGTATCCTAAGACTGTTTGGGTTCTAGCGAAGGAGAAACCCATTGATATTGCTAACCTTTCAGGTTTCGACTGCAAAATGAACAAAGTCATTGTGGATGAATCACTTGATTCTGACTACAAACTCATGAAAGATGAACAGGGAAAAGTTTCAGCTGAGTATGTAGGTACTCCACCAAAGAATGGATTCTATAAGAGGCAGATATGGGTGCAGAAAGCACTTGTGGAAAAACTGCCTGCTAAACATTCTATGCAGGGAAAGTCTTCGGTACCACCGAATCATTTCTACTCTCTTGAGACGAGAAATGATCCATTGGTGACCGAATCAAATGTTCCGCAGAAGCAATACTATCGTACTGGTCGCCATACGTATCGTCCTCATAATAATCATGCTAAGATTGCATATGCTCATACTTATGCTAACCATTCGCAGAGGACTTACATTTATGGTGTGCTTGATGGTACACCGAAGCAATACACTCCTGTTCGATTTAATATTGCTTCGACCAGTGCTTCAACGTCTTCTTAGTCACCTGCTCGTTTGTGGGTGGTTAAGAAGAACTAATTCTTCTGCAGGGCTATGTCTCCGGTGGATCCGAATGGGTCATGGATAGTGGTTGTACAAATCATATGACCGGAGACAAGGAGTTATTCACCGAAGAAAAACTATCTCAATCTTCTCTGAAGTACATTACCTTCGGTGATAACAACAAAGGTAAAGTGTTAGGTTTGGGTAAGATTGCCATATCGAAGGATAAGCACATTGACAAGGTTATGCTAGTCCAATCTCTTGGATATAATCTTATGTCCATTTCAAAGTTATGCGATATGGGTATGCTTGTTCTGTTTTCTGCTTCGCGTTGTGTTGTCTTTTCACAGGATGACTATACGTTTGTCTTCGAGGGTTACCGAAAGGGAGATCTATACATTGTTGATTTTTCTTCGGGCCCTGCTGTATCCACTTGCTTAATGGCAAAAGCTTCATCTGGATGGTTATGGCATCAAAGACTTGGTCATGCAGGGATGAGAAATCTTCATAACTTAGTGAAGAAGAATCATGTTATCGGCCTTAGCGAAGTAAAATTCGATAAGGATCGTCTCTGCAGTGCTTGCGAAGCCGGTAAAATTACGAAGAAACATCATTCAGCGAAGACCATCATGACTACCACTCGTCCTCTTGAATTGCTTCATATGGATCTTTTTGGTCCTCAAAATTATGCAAGCCTGGGAGGAAACAAATATGGTCTAGTTATTGTTGATGACTTTTCTCGTCATACTTGGGTTTTCTTTTTGGATGACAAGAGCAAAGTGGTTGAAATCTTCAAGTCATTCGCAAAGAGAGCTCAAACAGAATATGAATTATCTCTGAAGCATATCCGAAGTGATAATGGAACTGAGTTCAAAAATACTCATATTGAGGATTTTCTTGATGATCATGGTTTTACTCATGAGTTCTCTGCTGCCTATACACCTCAACAGAATGGTGTAGTTGAAAGGAAGAATAGAACTCTTATTGAAATGGCCAGAACTATGCTTGCTGAATACAAGACTCCTATTAGGTTCTGGGCCGAAGCAATCAACACTGCATGTCACATCATCAACAAGGTTTACCTTCACAAATTCTTGAAGAAAACTTCACATGAGCTTATCACTGGTAAAAAACCAAATGTCTCATATCTTAGGGTATTTGGTGCTCCATGCTTTATTAGAGATATGAATCATAGCTCCAAATTTGCCCCTAAGGCACATGAAGGTTTTCTTTTAGGTTATGGCTCAAACTCTCACACTTACAGAGTCTATAACTCTCACTTTGGGAAAGTTATGGAAACTGTGAATGTAAGGTTTGATGAAACTAATGGCTCTCAAAAGGAGCATTTGCCTCATGATCTAGATGAACCTCCACTTGATGAAGTGATAAGGTCCATGGCTATTGGTGAGATTCGCCCTGTTGAAGCCAATCAACGTCAAGCTGTTAGGGATGATGATGGTCCAATGTTCCCACACATAGCCCGGGGCGCTGGAGATCAACATCCTGAAGCTAATGATGAACAGGACGAAGAAGGTCAAGGGAACGAAGGAAATGCTAATCCTGAAGGAAATGCTGAAGCTGAAGGTGAAGCTGATCCCGAAGCTGATGCAGATCCTGAAGCAGAAGATGAGCCTGAAGCGAATGATACTACGTTATCACGAGTTCGAAGAAGAGTTGATGTGGATTCGATCCTTGAAGATATCAATCAACCAGGTCATCCCACTACTCGATCTCGTACTCGTTTGGCTAACTTCTGTGGAAACTTTTCTTTTGTCTCCATGCTAGAGCCTTCAAAATATGATGAAGCCATGAAGGACCCTGATTGGTTATTGGCTATGATGGAAGAACTTCACCAATTTGAAAGGAACAAGGTCTGGTCACTTGTTGAAAGGCCAGATCCCACGAAGCACAATGTTATTGGCACAAAGTGGATATTTCGCAACAAGCAAGATGAAGATGGTATTGTGGTAAGAAATAAGGCTAGATTGGTAGCACAAGGTTACACCCAAATCGAAGGCATTGACTTTGGTGAAACCTATGCTCCAGTAGCCCGTCTCGAATCCATTCGTGTCATGCTTGCTTTTGCTAACCACAAAAATATATTGCTATATCAAATGGATGTCAAGAGTGCTTTTCTTAATGGTGAAATCGAAGAAGAAGTGTATGTTATGCAGCCTCCATGTTTTGAAGACTCGAAGAATCCTGATATGGTGTACAGGCTTCACAAAGCTTTGTATGGACTGAAGCAAGCACCTCGTTCTTGGTATGAAACATTGAAGGATTTCCTCCTGAAGAAAAGGTTCAAACCAGGAACAACTGACCCCACTCTTTTCACTCGATCATATAACAATGATCTATTTGTGTGTCAGATATATGTAGATGATATTATTTTTGGCTGTACTAACACTGAAATCAGCAAAGAATTTGCAAGAATGATGTCGAAGAAATATGAGATGTCTATGATGGGTGAATTGAAGTTTTTCCTTGGACTTCAGATTCGACAACAGAAGAATGGCACCTTTATTTCACAAGAGAAATACTTGAAGGATTGCCTGAAGAAGTTTGATCTTGCTGAATGCAAGACCATTAGAACTCCCATGCCTACAAATGGTTTTCTTGATGCAGATGAGAAAGGGAAACCCTTCGATCAGAAGAAGTTTCGGTCTATGATAGGTTCACTCTTATACTTATGTGCATCTAGACCTGACATCATGCTATCAGTTTGTATTTGTGCTCGTTTTCAGGCAAATCCGAAGGAATCGCATCATATTGCTGTGAAGCGAATTCTTCGATATCTAGCACATACTCCTTCTTTGGGACTTTGGTATCCCAAGGGTACTCAGTTTGATTTGATTGGATATTCTGATTCAGACTGGGCTGGTGATAGGGTTGACAGGAAATCTACCTCAGGCACTTGTCATTTTCTTGGTAGATCTCTTGTGTGTTGGGCTTCAAAGAAACAGAACTGTGTCTCAATATCTACTGCTGAAGCTGAATACATTGCTGCTGGCTCATGCTGCACTCAAATACTTTGGCTTAAGCAGACGCTGAAAGATTATGGTATATTTGTGAAGAAAATCCCTCTGCTTTGTGACAATGAGAGTGCCATCAAGATTGCTCACAATCCTGTGCAACACTCTCAAACGAAGCATATTGATATTCGTCATCATTTTCTTCGAGATCATGTTCAGCGCGAAGACATTGAGATTAGCCATGTAAGAACTGAAGATCAATTGGCAAATATTTTCACGAAGCCATTGGACGAGAAAAGGTTTTGTGCATTGAGATGTGAGCTAAACATCTTAGACTCACACAATGTTCAGTAAGAACGAAACTCTTCATTATATATTTATTCACCTTCGTTGTGTATTTATTTGTTTAGTTTCGCTTGAGTTTTCCTTCGTCTAAGTTTAGTTTCGTTTGCCATTTGCTTTCTGTTCTGTGTTTTGTTTTATTTTCTTTGTTCGTTTCTTTTTGTCCCCTATACTTATCACTTTTAGCTTCGTTGTTGTTCTTCGAAGTGATAAGTTTCGGACCCTACCTCTCCATTCTGATTCGCTCCCTATCTTCTCTATCTTGAATGTTAAGCACAATTGAAACGGAAAGCATATTGCTTCGAACATCATTGAGTTCCGAATCAAATGCTTCCAACTTTATCGAAGTTTTTGCTCTCGGTCAAGACTTATTCTTCGGCCGTTGAGTCCCCGTCTTTTTCGGGTCGTTGAAATTCGCTCGCGATACGCCACTTCATCTGAGCCGTTGAATCGGAAGAGTCACTCGCTGAGAACCGTTCGATTCGATCTGGCAACCGTTTCAGATCGGGCCTATTTAAGGCGTTCCCCAACGGAACGGTTTCCCCACGATTCATTCTCTCCCGATTTCCCCGTCTTCCTCCTCGAGCACTCCGCAGAGCTCCCGTCCCCGACGTCGCCGTAGCCGCTTCACTGCCGGACCGCCGCCGCCGTGGACATTCCCCGTCGACGAAGAGCTCGTCTCCGCACTCCGTCGCCGTAGCGCTTCGCGTCACCGAGTTAGGGTACGCAGAGCTACTTGGATCCAATCTTTTCTCCGTGTTCTTCATCTAGGGCTTGGATCTAAGTATCGTTAGGATTTTGTTTTCCTTTTATAGGACTGTTTGATCCGTGCTGGTCTTTACTCCCTGTGAAAACTGTTCTTAGAATCAAAAGTGATCCCATCTTCTCATGTATTTTATTCTATAATCTTGGTCAAACATTCAAATGGTTGACTTACACGGAAAACAATACACCTTATATTTTGGACCGGAGGGAGTATACAACTGCACAGGTACGGAACAAAGCAGACACCGCCAAAGGCCCCTATCTGGGTTATGCCTAGTCACCTCAAGTGTGAGCTATCAAGGAGTAATCCTTGTACTCCACTCGAGGCTGACTTTGTCTTGCCGCCATAGGGTCCTGAACAACGGTTTTCCTTAAGGGTCCTGAACAGCGGTTTTCCTCAAGAGCACACGCGAGACAAGGTAAGGAGACGGTTCACCTTGTCGGTAACCGCGTGCTTTGACGGGACGACAGGGCAGGCCCCGACGTTACCGGTGGGCCTTGTTGCTGTTCGTTGTCCGTTGTGTTGTTAGTCAGACAGCGATAACGGTTGTCTGCGAGATAATATTAATGCTAAATGGTTCGGCGGATGACTTGAGAGACCCGTTGGTCTGTACGCACTACCTACACGTGGGATTACGGTGTGGGCCCTCCGCGTCGTAGTTCGTCCGAAAGCTCTTCAGACGTCAGCAGTACTGCGGCCTGATCGCCGGGAAGTGGTCTTGTCTTTTTGCTGCAGCAGGTGTGTTTGGATTTGCTTTTGCTTCACCGGCCAGACTCGCACCGTGCAGGAGCGTGCAAGGGTGAGGGACCTAGACCCCTTGGTGCATAGGATATAGTCCGGCGGATGGCCTCTCTGCTGAGCCTAGGATGAACTGCGATGTGTCGGATAGCCTCGGTGGGGCGTTCCCTAACAAGGTTCACGCCACCCTGGAGATCCGAGCGTGCAGGCTGAACAGTAGTGCACCCCTGCAGGGAGTTTAATCTATTCGAATAGCCGTGTCCACGGTAACAGGACGCTTTATGCTGAAGCTGGATCTTACCACTAGAAACTATTACTATTAAATTGTATGGTTCCGGGTCTTCTTCCTCGCAGGGAGTCGAGGAGGGGAACTCGGAGGCATTATTATTATTAATCATTAAAACTTATATTATTCAATGTTGCAGCAAATTCTGCTTCATTGTTACTTTATTGCTTTGTATGAACTGTTGGCTGTTTCTCTTCTCATGCTGCAAGACAACGTCGGAAGATGCTAGTCTTCGATAGGCCTAGCTTCTTATCCTTATTCTGATTTCTATCTTGCAGTCCACTATATACAGCCTCCCCTTTCCGTTGATACAAATGCATAATGCTTAGTAGCGGACGTAAGACTCGCGGGTATACTAGATACTCACCTACTTTATTTCCTTTACTGTTTTGCCTGATCGGCCGCTGCAGTCGACGTTGGAGCCCAGGAGCAGGAGTACCCCGGAGGCGGATACTACTACGTCGAGACCCCCGCTGACCAGGACCAGGAGTAGTTTCGGAGGCTCCCAGGCAGGAGGCCTTGCCTTTTCGATCTGTATCTCTGATGTTATTTGTGCTAGCCTTCTTAAGGCAAAACTTGACTAACTATGTCTGTACTCAGATATTATGGCTTGTATAACTTATGTATTCGGGTCCGAGTGACCCCCCTTTATTGTAACATATTGGTTTATCCTTTTGTGTTTAGTGTTGTGCTGTGATATTCTCACCGTGGCACCCTAATCTCAGCCGTGTACCCTGCGTGTATGATTACTGTACACGGATTGATTTTGGGGGCGTCACTGGTAACCAACGAGGAGAGAGTATCAATATCGCGGTGTCTCACTGTGCGTGTTCACAATCTCGTCTCCGGCATCATCTACACTCACCTCCGTGTGTCCCCCTCTTTAGCCATCCCCATGGCATCTGTCGTCACAATACGACGACAATTGGACATGCTCAGCCAAGGCCCACCAGCCTGATGCACCACCACCACCACCACCCGAAACTACCGAAGAAAACCCAACCCATTCCGTCCTTCGGTCCACATTTACCGTGGTCACCGCCAACAACCCCAGTCGACATCACTTTGTTGGGAACGTCTATCCTAGACGAACATCATGTTGCCCATCGCGTTGTCAGCATGCCCCCTTCCGCTTCCAAGCTCCAAGGCACTGCCATGCAGCAACCCATGAGGTGAGACAAGGAGACCC
Source organism: Bromus sterilis (assembly GCA_950022295.1). Lineage (NCBI taxonomy): Eukaryota > Viridiplantae > Streptophyta > Magnoliopsida > Poales > Poaceae > Bromus > Bromus sterilis. The sequence continues at coordinate 19,175,054 of OX465596.1, forward strand.
ACCACCACTGGCAGCGATCGGGCTTTGCTCGCCCACGCCCCTATGGCGACAATGAGGGAGGAGAGGCAATGTGGAGGGAGACCTGATTGTGTGTCTAGGGGTTCCGAAAGGATAAGGTTGTGGGCTACACATTGTATAAAGGCCTGGTTCATCTCACATATCGGTGTTGGTGGGAGCTCACGGTTAAGGCCTTATGATCTCTTTTTCCTTTTTTAAACTAAGGGGTTTCCATAAGAAATATGGTACTCATTCATCACATATTGTGTTTCATTAAAAACTAAAATGTTTAAGACATCTATAAGTTCAATGAAATTATAGCACTTTTCTACATATAATAAATAAAGTAGTATCAAATTTTGTATCTTCAAGTGTAGCTTCTCATATTTCCGTTGGATTTCTCCCAACAAGCAAGGATTCCGGCAGTGGCTCCAGTGGACGCGGAGGCAGCTCGGTCGATTGTGGCGCGTGCTCGCAAGAGTGTGCCATGCATGACGACGACACATACCTCTCTGCCTTGCCAGTCGGCCTCCATTTGGTGCAGCTTCGGTGTGCGCATAGGAGGCTTGGTCAGCTATGTCACATGCTCACAGAAGCATGCCACGTACAACGACGAGGTCGTCCCTTCCTGCAACGGCGAGGTGGCTTCATTGCGCCGCGGGATGCGAACTTTGGTTTGGGTTGATTCAGGCTCCATACAAATTTGACAGGTGGCTGGTGGCTCTGGCAGTGATGTTAGGATCCAGAGTAAAAAAAATCTACAGTAGAAAAACCAAGTTCCAAGATATCTAGGTAGATGCATACAAGGTTAGCGGTCTATTTACCTTCACGTTGCTCAACAAACATTCTCTCTCGCAGAAAAAGAAGAATAAGGAGAGTTGGTGAAGCGTGAAGTAACGCGATCCCTCAAACAAGATCCAATATGAGTGCCACGAACAGGTCCGGAAGAAGTCCTGCGAGAAAGAACAATCTTGAGTCCCTCAAACGAACATAGAACGAACGATCTCTCTATGGATGATCTGTACATACGATGCAGCTAATCTAGTAGGGTTCCACCGTCCAGAGCTCGGTGCCTTCGGAGTAAAGAGGAGGGAGGAGTAGCCCTTGATGGTGTGTAGAGATTAGATCTATAGAGGAGGGAGAGAGGCTGCCCGACGATACGATCAAATTGTCTGTCTAGGGGCTGCCCCTCCTCATCTTTATATAGTGGGCAGGGGGCAGCCCTAGGGTTGCACCCCCACTAGGGTTTCCCACCCTCCTAGGGTGTGCCCCCTCTTGGGCCTCTTTGGTTCAAGTGCCCCCCCCCCCCCCCACACACACACACTTGGAACTTCCAAGTGGAGAGGGGCCATTGATATTTTCTTTCTTTTAATAATTCTGGAAAATTCAGGAATTCACAAGAAATAAATATTAAACATATTTAGAACATCTTGGAACTTTTTCGGCCCTCCGGTTGTTACTAGTTTTTTTGAAAACTCTTCGCAAAACAATTCTAGTTTTCTCTCCGGTCACTCCAAAACCTTTCTGGTGTGATGTATAATGCTCCTATAACTCTAACAGTCAACAAATCAACCGCCTTTAAGTGTGTGACCCTATAGGTTCGTTAAGATACGAACATGAACCGGAAACTGACTTTTCTCGAAACAATATAACCAATAGCGAAGCCATGGACACCCTAATGGTTCCTACACATACACAAATAAATATTTGAGTGAACCATTAGTTTAACATGCCAATCACATTTGCTTCACGATACTTTACAAAACCTGAGGTTAGATCTTTTACTCTTGAACGACTATACCAAATATCCTCATGTCGGTTTTGTTCCTTTTCTCGTTTCCGTATTCACGTATCCCTGTGATCTATTCACAAAATATCCGGCCGGATGGTAAGGGATACATAATACCGAGAGAACCCAATAATATCTCTCCATCGTCAGAGGAGCAAATTCTCAACTTGAACCATTAAGCCCGCAAACATACTTTCGGGTGTACCTAAGAACTGCCGTTATTGGTACGACTGTTATGGGTAACATTAGAACAGCTTCAAAGTCCACCTTTTGGCATGAAGGTACTCAACATTCATATGATCGTAAGGATACAAGCATATTTTCTTTTGATGACATTACTCATAACACAAAGACGATGTGATCTCAAAGTAAATCGATCAGCTGGGTCGGTTCATCACCCTTGTTCTGATAACAACGTGCTCGTGTATGTTACCGACATCCCTTGTGCCCATGGTTAGGAAAACATAACCATCTAAAATATACAGACTAATACTAGAGGCAAGACTAGGAACACTTTGTGTTTATACCTCCACACATGCATATGGGTTTTCCTTCGGAAGCAGTTAACATGCACCTTGTGAACCTTACTTTGCTTAGTTAACACGTGCATATGGGTTTTCCTCCACACCTGCATACGAGTTTTCCTCCGGAAGCAGTCCATCATGTTCTGATCAGTATCCATTCGTTGCTCAGGATTACTTTGTGGAGTGCAGAAATGTATTGTCAATTTAGATTTATATTTGTAGAACGTCGTCCAGCTAGTGTGGACATGACTACTTGTCAGTGTATGTACACCAGAAATCATCCCCATGCTGCGTTTTCAACACCAGTTCATCGGCCCAAAATGCATCTGAATTCTCAAGTTCAGGGATACAAATAAAAACAACTTTATTCACACCCGTTCGATGCATACTAGTAATAAAACACATTTCTTACATCAACGTGAACAGATGGACATTTACACAATTTATCGAAGTTCAAGTCGACAAACAATTTTTCTGAAAAGAGAGTTTCCCTCTACAAACGAATACCGGCACCAATTCAACAACCCACCCCAATGTGGGTGGGCAGGAACCATTTTAACTGTACTGTGCAGAAAAAGAAGGCCGACCTGCCTCCTGACCTCCTCAGTAGAGGGTGTTGTATGTGCAGAACGTCGCGGTGATGGAGACAATGGTGATCACGAGAGGCGGCAGAAGGGTGACGTTGAGAAGCATGTCCGTGCCTAGGTAGCCCGCCGCGGTGATCGTCGCGTCCGCTATCACACGGGCCAGAGTCCCGGCCTCTGTCGAAAGGAGGCCACCGTTGTAGGTCCCTCGCGACAGCCTTGATGACATGACTCGTGAAAGCAGGGATAAGTTTACTCCTGCATTTGATCATGATCAATGGAGAGGTTGTGTAGGATTTGTTTCAGATATTGGGTGTGCTGCTGAGATGAATGATTCTGGGATGTTTATGGTGTACATACCTTCGAGCACCTCTGCGAATACGAATGTGATAAGAGCCGATGAGACGTATTGCGGAATGGAGTAGTGTGGCGTGTAACGGAAGCTCATGATAATGCCGATCAGAACCATGATTTCAGATGCCACCAGAATTTGCCTGCAAATGAAGTTTTCTCTTGTCATTAAAACCTTTAAAATGGGCGTAACTAAGGCCTCAACATTGACATATAGTAGTCTGAACTGAATGTAGTATTCTTTTTTACAGATATTAACTGCAGTTATGGTCTGTTGAAAAGATAAGGGTGTGGCATGTAAGGGCAATAGCGCATTGCATTTGCATTCTGTTGTGTCTTTCAACATAAACCAAACCAATTCAGTCTAACTACATTGGATTGCTCCAATAAGGCAAAAACAGCAATGCCACTAGTACGATACTTCTAGAAAATAGAAAAAAATTACCTGTCCTCGAACCAATTTGTAACGTAGCTCCCAACAATGGCATTTACTGGAAGAACAGTCAACCCAAGAATCGCTAAAAAGATGGCCACAGCACTTGTATCCCAGTTAAAATAGTATGTGGTGACGACACTTGATTCAGAGAGCAAAATTTCCATTGCATACTTGAGCATAAAGTATATCAATAGTTGGACCTGAGAAATGACCGTTCATATGAAGTTATTACAGGAAAATACAGAAGACCATAGTTTCAGTAGATAAACTAGACCTAGGTATGACCATTCTCCAAAATCCAAAGAAAAGAGGGGTCAACACCTCCAAGATTTTCCTTTGGGCTCATCGTCAGGTTTAACTTGACATGTGTGCTGGCGTGTAAATGTGTTGTCTGTTTAGTTGTGTGTCAATACCAACATACATTCTAGTAATTAGAATAAAATTATTATTAAATTATTGGTAAAACAAGACACCACGCCTTAAATTATGGAGTGCAGGAACCTTTACCTTTTTTGAATATATGAAACTATAGAAATAATGTGCTTTCCTTTTGGTATTTTTGAGTTCAGTGAAAACAAAAGAGTAGTTAGGGAAAAAAAGAAACCTTCACAGAGGGTGTCAGCAATTTATATGCTGAAGCAAATGATGTGGCTGGTTCATGGGAACTTTTATCATCTTCATTATCATCATTATCCTCCGAATTATCATCCAGCCTCTCTTCTGAACCTAGAAGCAGAGGTTGTGCTAGACCTTCCTCCAAATTAGCACTTTCTTGATGACCTATTTTTACAAGTAACTTCATATTAGAATAATTTCTGATGATATTACATAATGGCAGTGGCGGAGTACACACTGTTATCATAGAAAGATGAATTCCAGCGTAGTTATGTTTTCAAACAGAATATTTTTGTTCTTCCAAACAAAAGAGAGAACATTTTGCACTAGCAAACTACTACTGTGGGTTGAGAGCTTACCAGATTCAGAAGGCTGCGGTGTACTGGCTGCAGCTGCAGCCTTGGCTGCAGCGTGCTTAGCGAAGTGTTCCGGCTCTTTGAATGAAAACCACAGCCACACCAAGTAAAGAAGCCAAGCAATGGACATGACCCATCCAGGCAATGTGCTCTGGTTAAAAGTGAGCGAGTATATCGTAAATTTGGTCTGAAGAAAACCAGCAAGGCCAGGGCCACATGCCATTCCAAGAGCACTAGCACTGACAAAACCTGCAGATGCTTGTAGCCTGATCTTGAGAGGCACACAGTCACTGATATACCGACGGTTCACAGCTCTTGCAGAACCCAACCTGTTGTCAGTACAACCAAGAAAGTACTTCAGAAAATCTCAAACCACAAGGGATAATGACATATGATGTAATCAAGAAACAAAGGCGAATTCACAACTGTAAGTAAGGCCGTCGAAGAGAAAAAGAACTCCATACCCGCATAGTATCCGGCCAATCAGGAGAACTGTCAGGGAGTTCATGTCATATGCCAATGCATACAGCAGGTTCCCAGAGAATAGCATAATGCTGCTGAATACTAGAGGTCTGAAGTATGACCTATTAGACCAGGCACTAAAATAAACTGAAGAGAACACCTGAGCGACCGCCATCGATCCAATGATTATGCCACAAACTGTCGCTGCAGCTCCAAGGCTCACTGAGTAGTCGTCTGCGGTTGGGACGATGATATATGTGTTCACCATGTAAAGAAATGTGTTCACTAGGTTAAGCATCAAGGACATGAAATGGTAGCTCTCATCATCGACATTATCCTCTGATCCACTTGGGGTGTCGTCTTGGACAATAAGTGCATGTTGTCCCAAGTATTGCATAAAACTCGTCGCATGTGTGAGTTTCTGTACGGCATGGTTTACCTGGTCTATGATAGGGTCCTGAATATTGGAGAAAAGAATCACATCACACTTCTAAACCGTCTAGCAAATTGGAAGTCTGGTTCAGAGGACAGAAAAAATATAGAACTGAAAGAGAGTGGAACGTAGAAATATATTACCTGCAGTACAACTGATGGATTATCATATATGGATAAAAAGCTTCCTCGATGCTCATTTTCCAGATATGCAAGGTTCCGTGATAAAGCACCTGCAACGGCTACAATTCCCTGTATCGGTAGAAGCGCATGATAAGTTGCAGAAATGCTGATTAGCTGCTGGAAAAGATGAACAAAACCAGTTGCCAGTGTAAAATGCCAGAAAATTACCACTTGCTTAAAGACTTGCTGAAGCTGTGAATAAGGATGGTTTGAACGAGTGGTGACATAATAATCTGTAAACTTATAGCCAAACCGCTTATCAAATTTCTTTAGTATCTTCCTTAGACCGGTAGCATTCATGTCAACAAAGCGGAGAAGCTTTACGAGATCTCTTCCAACTTGTCTGTAATCCTCACGAAGTTGAAAAACTCTTGATGTATCAACCTGTTCCATAATAGCAGCACGCTGTGCTCCCAATTCCTCAATCCTTTTAGAGAGGTGGCCTTGTTGTTGCAGCAGAAAGAGCACGATCCTTTCAATCTGAATTTAGTAACACCAAAGAGCTTTAGCTAATCACGAATTTTCCCCTAAAAAAAGCTAATCACGAATTCACGATATATGCCACTAAAAGACACTAATCGTGTGGTGTAAGGAACGATAAACGGAACTGAAAGGCAGCATGAAACGATTTACATATGTCATATGATCATTTCAAGAGAGATCACGTATTCACTTTCTGCATACCTGATCATCAAGAATCCTCGAGAACTCTTTAAGAACTTGCTCGCAATCTTTGCCACCAATTTGGGTTTGTTGAACATATTGCTTTAACAATTTCTTCATCAATTTGTAATTAATATAATACCTGATAACAGAAAGACAAAACAACTCATAAGATAATTGCAGGGAATTTATTAAACTGGTGATCTGCCATCAACTTCAAGAAGCCATACCCTTTCCATTCTTCTACTTGATCTGCCATCAACTTCTTTCCAAAGTTAACCATCTTGCTGTTTCAGTATCTGAATCTAAAACAGAGGATACATCATTAGATGATATGGCACACACACACACAAAAACACATCACAAACATCGTATGAATTAGACAGAAATTGTATTGCATAAGAAGATTTAGGGAATTATTTTTTGATTTTTAATCTGCTAAATTAACTTAATTGTTGCTGTCAAATGGATCATTGACTTGCAGTCTAACGTAGGAAAGAGGGAAAGATAGTGATGTACAACTACAACGTAGTAGCCGCCCCCTAAATAAGGAATACTATGATTTGGCCAATAAATAGTGTGTGTGCGTTCATACGATTCAGCATTAATAATAAAAACTAGAAAAAAATTATGCATCACAATCTATCCTTTTCCCTGTCTATACAAAATAAATTTAGGGAACCATCCAGTCCACAAGAATTTCATCAATCACCATAAGAATTTTGTCATTCACCAGGCAACAGTCGTCGATGGATGGCTGACAATGAGTACTTCATAACAGCAGATTTCAAGGAGAACAAATAAGAACTGTAGAAAAAAATTCAGATGCTAGGAGGGTCACACCGGTTAAAAGTATAGTGCCGAGAATGATCCATGAGTCAATGAAGCGGTAACTTTCACTAGTCTGCTGTAACATTCAGTCATAAACGTGCTAAATATTTGTTGCGTGACTTATCACTGATTGCACAACATCAAGCTAGTACTCCCTCCATAAACTAATATAAGATGTTTTAGATAGTTTAGTTATCTAAAACATCTTATATTAGTTTACAGAGGGAGTATTAAGTATTAGCAGAGCGCAATCAGACAAAATTACTCTATGGTCCGAAGTTGGGACGGATCTGCAAGTGATAAGATTAACATATCCTCAACATTGGCAGCTATCGACTGATTGCCGGAGCCCGGATGTGAAAGATAATCCCCAAGGTTGATAAGCCAGGTAGCAACAAAACCCAGAAGCTGCATGTGTCGTGGCGACAAAATGACGGGCCTCCTTGGTCAGAGGAGCTCATTTATTGGGATACGGAATCAATCGCTGTGCCCTAGAGTACTTCAACAACTTCTCTTTCACTTTGTCTTAGTAGTAAGAAGTCTTATTCTATCTCACTCTTAAAGTAAAGTACAGAGTCCTTTCACTTGTTCATTTGTCTCGCAGTGGTTGTTTTTTGGACGAATTCTTGCAGTGGTGATTCAGACAATGCCTCAAGGGTCAAAATTGCTGTCTTCCCTTGCGTTATAAGTTTGTCTGGTACGATTAAAGTTGAAGTTCACCGTGCTTTATGGGAAGGGAGAAAGGAGATCTTGAGGGCTGAAAGGTCGACTGAAAGATAACTATGGAATGTACAGGATGAACTTGGACGAACACGCATATATCCATCAAATCTTTCGTCTACCTCCTACTTCGCCGGAAAGGAAAAACAGATGGGTCTCCTGTTAGAAGTACGGAGTACTGGCTACCAACCAAAAGGAAGAATAATAATTGGAGAAGCAACATGCAGCTAAGCCGCACCTAGACACAAACACATGCACCTAGCAACTGGGCCGATCTACTTTCACTGGACATTTTCCTGTGGCTATCCTAACGAACCCACATGTTGAATGAGACGACTGGAGTGCACAGTAGTGAAATCTAAGGATCAAGACGGAGCAGCAAGAACAGCACGAAAACATGCAGATAGTAAGATGAATTGAAGCATCTTGCAATGCCAAAATTCTTTGAACACGCACAGACGCAGAGAGCACTCTGTAGAAAGAAAACCCGCAGAGTATATGAAACGCCGGCAAACTCAGAGGAGGAACTCAACTCACCGTGGCCGGTGGCCCAAGCTTACAGCGCGAATTGAAAGCTCGGCGGATCCCTGGTTCTCTTTCTTTGTACCTTCTCCGCGGGAAATTGTGAACTCTCCCCGGCTGGTTAGATGAACATCAGCAAACTTGGCCGGACGGACCGCGACGCAGCGGTTCCTGCAGCACCGGTGAACCAGTTTCCTGCCGAAGCATTACGCCATGAACAAACCAATCGATGAAAATCAAGCATGATGCGCAGAGATGGGGTAGTTGGTTGGTTACTCACACATATGTAGGGCGGCGCTCAGCACGGCGGCCGGAAGCGTGCGGTGGCTGCAGGAGCGCAGGAGGGGGGCAGTGGCGGAGGGGAGAGAGCGAGAGAGACCACGGATGCGGGGTATATATAAGCAGTAGGAGGTAGAGCGTGGGAGAAGAAGAAGAAGAGGAGGAAGACAGATTGGATTGGGCAGGGAGAGGAGAGGAGGAGGGTGGAAGGAAGCGCGAGGTGTTGAGGGTTGTGGCGGAGACGGCGCTGCCGATTTGGCTGCTGCACGCGCGTGTTTCGCGGATGCGGGCGTGGAGGATCCCATCTGGACTCTCCGGCCTCTGCCTCACCGCCGCGTCAGCGTCCGCGGGCCCGTGGCCAGGGTTTATTTACCCGTTTCCCTTCTGTTTTTCTTTCTTTCTTGCCACTTCCTCTCTCTTCAAGAATTTTCCATATCTTTATGACTACCTAGTAGAAAGGGAGATATGTGGTTGAATCCGGACTAGGTATCGAGCGGGACCCGTTTGGCAGTGGTTGATTTCATTGTTGTTGTGAGAATGTCTAGAGAAGGCACGCAAATTAGCCGACGGGGAAACGGGCTCGTCAACCGGCGGCTTTCCTTTGGTTTGCGGTATTTCTTTCATTTTCCTTGGTAAAGAGAGAGGCTCGTTCGATCATTTATCGCGCATCGGTTTATATCATTTTTCTCCATTTTGTTCATCCATAGTCAAAAGCAAACCCCGCAACATAAAGCGGGGTAACAAGGCGCATAACCACTTCTCGTATTGTTGATTTTACGTGTTAACTATCCATCCCGCCATGCAATGACATCCGCACCCAATGCCCGTCCTGCCATTCGCATCGGTAAACACTGAGATCATTTATGAAAAAATTTTAGTAAAGAATAATAAATTTACATGAGGACGATACAAAGTATCATGTAGCCACATTTATAAGTTATTTCTTTCTTATGATGGAAGATTGTTCTTACCATGTTAGTGTCTTCATCCTTGCCAAGTTTTACATGTGTTACCTTTCCTTGCCAATTGTTGTTGTTAACCATATCAATAGAAGTACCTGAGGCACTGCATATGGAGAAAGATTGCAATTGAAGAAGTGCATTCCTTGATTACATGGCACAAAGTTTGGGGGCCAACATTATGGTGGTTTCGGTATTTTGGATGATCCCACACACAACAAAGCCCTGCTCATGATAAATCCGCATAAATTTCATAATAAGAAAATCTTACATGGATCAAGCTTATTTGGGAAAAAATATTGAAATTTTGCCCCTTGAATGGACAAATGGGAATGTTCTTTCTAGTGGAAAGCTCAACTTCAAATTTTGTATACATAAAAAGAATTTTCTTCATGTTTTTTTGAAAAGCTGATACTATTATGTTTTGGCATGACAAATGGACTGTTGAACCTCTTGCACATAAATTCCTTGAGCTCCACCCTTGTGCAGTTAAGGGGAGAATTCAATGGTTGCTTTTGTAGCTCAAGAGGATTAGGCTTATCATTTTCATATCCCTCTTTCAAACCATATGATCAGCTCTTAGGCCTTCACTCTCTGGTTCCAAATAATCCTCAATCTGAAGAGTAACATTAGAAGAGAAATGGCAGTTCAAACAAGTACTCTGCATGCAAAATTACAAGCCCCTCACATGTAGTGATCAAGCGCCCAAGCTCTTCAGTCTCATTTGGAAAAGTATTAAGACTCAATCACAAAATATTATTAATTCTATTAACCCTGCATGATAAAATAAACACAAGGGTTGTGCTAAAAACAGAAGGAATTTTCATGAATGACTACACCTGCTCTCTTTGCTATCAAGCTACTGATGAAACTTTGATGCGTTTACTGTGGGATTGCAAATTTACTTTAAACTATTGGGGAACTATCATTCCAAACAGTAAGAGAGGAACTTTAGTCTAAGAAGATGCCATACTTGCTCTTGATATGTTGCATAAATCTATGAACATGAAAAACATTACACTTGGATGTTGGTCTAGTTACAAAGGAATGGTGATTTCTTAATAAAAAATGGCCCTTCCACTCAGTATTGGAGACACTCACTCAAGGAGTATGACCTGTCACAAAATTAGGGACAAGCATGTTGCTTGCTTCTGGGATTGGTTTGCATTATGTTCCCAAGAGTTGGCATTGGTTAGCTTTTTTTGTTTGCTAGTCTAAATATATAGTACTTTTTTTTCTTTTCTCCTCACCTCTGTAATATAATTTATTATATTAACAAAAGTTATCGTAGAACGATTGTTCAATACTTAGTGCTTCAAAAAAGAACATTTACAAGTCATCTAGAGCGCTAATTCAAGCATGAGTTTGTCGTCGCCATCTCCAATGGCCCATCATCGTCTTCATGGAAGCACCATCCCCCTCATATCTCTGCCCGTCTTTATCTCCATCACCTCCATGTCAAGTTATTTCTATTCCCATTCAACTCCGAATAAATGTATTCCAAATTGCACATAAGAATTAATTATGTTGTTAAAATGTATATATCGCACATCTCCTTTTGCTCACAAGGTCATAAATATCTATTAAAAACAAGCCCATGTAAGCGCACAGAAAGTTCATTATCTCTTTTATATGTCGTTGATTAAATGCAACAGAGAAACACACCGACTAAAACTGCAATGGAGTTGTAGAAGAACAATGGAAATGTTAAGATGACTAAAAACACATCTATTACAATTTTGATACAAGGGCACTATACAAAAAAACAATTTGCAACTACACGAGGCCAGTATCTCTTTCTCCCTCTTTTTCGGTTTATTGGATCTATCACATTTTCTTTGTTTTATGGTTTATTGGTCCTACTCCCATTTATTTCAATCGTGTTTTTAAATTTCAAGATACATTAAATTACTACATACAAGAATTAAAAATAATCTGATTAATGCATGTAACCGTTTTTAGTCCATCTAATCAAGTGTGTTAGTCTAATTAGTAAAAAACCATTTATTCCGGTTTTTAATAGGAATAAGGCATGCCAACAATCGAGAGGCGCAGTTATGAATGGGCTATACATGTATGCATGCACCAACTACCCCGAACCTAGTCAATAGGAGAGCAACTAGTTAGATGGTACTCTCTCGGAGCATCCGTAGATGTTACTTTTGGTGTTCAGAAGTTGCCACGTGTCGCGTTCTGGATGCGCCTGCGTGAAGCAGAAAACTGTGATTGCGCACGAACTATGGATGCACCTGTGACTGTGTCTCATGATTGTGTTTGCACCTTTGGCTGCGCCTGTGCTGTGGATGTGTCTGTGGCTCCATCTATGGTTGTGTCGTAACACGGGAACTCCCTCCGGTCGATACATGTCAGACGAGGAGGGAACTAAAAAAACACAAAACACATCACAAAATGACACTTGTCTCGCTCGAAGCGCGGACGATCTCCCCGATGGATTCCCTCCAAATAGTGATTTTGGGTTAATAGTTATAGAAGACATGCAAATAGATACAATTATTAGGTTGCATGCGCAAAGAAAATGGGCTTGCATTCGTCTCTTCGCATTAATCACAAAATTAAAAGAAGAATCACATGTGAGATTAAAGCTTTCCTTTAGTTTATTGGTGCAAGTCATAGTGCGAAGAATGCACGTTTTGCAAAAAGCATTACTACGAAGTTTGAAGACACGATCAACCATGCATCACACAACAATGAGTCTTTCATCACCAAATGCGTTGCCATCGTGATTTATAGGAACAAAAAATAGATAAAAAAAAGCACTCAATGTCATTTAATCGAACACTTGTCGAGCATGGTATTCGTTATGAACGACGTCAGCAAGGAGACGGAGCAAACAAATCTGAGATGCGCGGGAAGTAATACTAGGAGAGAGACACGCTGTTGGAAGGTATAAGAATTGAAAATGCTGAACAATGGCCAAAACATACAACGACAATCGAACAAGAAGGGCGCAAGCTTAGAACAATGAGGGGCGACGCAAAGTGAACGAAAACGAACCCGAACGGAGGATTTGAATGGCCGAATTGCTGAAGTCCTAGGCAACGATTCAGACTTCCACAAACCTCCGCTGGTTGTATCCGATTTACGGGAAAACAAACATGTAAACCGGTGCACGAATACATCAACAACAAAATAGTGTGCTATGAGAAAATAACATGGCCCTAAAAATACGCTATTAGCATGCTATTTATAAAATATTGTATATAAATAATGCGGTATTTTTTTCATTAGAATAAACACAGGTTCGTATTAGATAGCAAAGCGGTGTTGGAGAATGCCCTAATGTATTCGTTCTACGAACAATAATGCTAAATGTCAAAATGATCCTATAAAACAGGGAGCATCGATTACGTGTCCGGGTGCATCTGCATCCGAAGAGATGAAAAATAAAAAAATAAAAATGAAAAAAACTTATTTATTTTATTTTATTTTGTGCTGAAAGATGCTTACGTTTGATATGTTTGGACAATTTTTCAAGAAGTTCGGACTTCTGAAGAGCTCGCGGCGAAAAAAGACAAATTTGCAGTTATTTTAAATGATACTATTCATGTATTATTTTAGATCGAATTTGTTTTTTTTTACCGTGAGCTCTCTGCATGTTCAAAAAAGTTTATGCCTGCTCAGGCGGCATGGCTTCTGCCTGCTCCAACCGATCCGTCCTTGTTGACAGCGGCGGCCGTGGGGTAGACGGAGGTTCGGAAACGGTCTGCATCGCGAGCGAGGTTGGGGCTGCTGATTGGTTCAAAAAAGCTTGGGTTGCTGCTGACAGACACTAACATGGCTGGCTGGTGGTGACCCGTCCCGTGTGAGTGAGTGAGTGAGTGATGCGCCGGCCTTGCCATCCATGGTCCCAGGTCAGTAGAACAGTGTGATGGATCCATCGCCCTCTCCCTCGCCCATGCCGTGCCTGGACTGGACGACGCAGCTGATAGCCTGATGCCCTGTGCAGCATTATGCTCGCATCACGTGCAGATTTGGAATCTCATGGCCACTGGCCAGGCACCAGGCAGTCAGGGCCTACCTTCGCATCTCAGTCGCGGATCATATTCATATACCTGCATCTTCAATCCGACTTGTTGATTGATTATGATTATGCTTCCGTGATTCCGTCCAGATGCAATGCAAACAAGTCTTCTAGTCCGGCGTGGAATGGAGAGATTCTTCCTCTGTCATAACAATAATCCTTCCTGGAGTGGAATCATTCTTCGCCCGCACTTCACGCTACCGATCCAGATCGCCTCTCGTACCGATCGTATCGTATGGAGAAATGCGTTTATCAATGATACTTACTACGTATAATTTTGTCCTGGAATTCCTAGAAAAATGTTATGTATACCAAGACATGTTACTTGTACGTAGAGTATTACTCCCTCTAATTCATAATAAGTGCCGCTCATTTTGTATCAATCTGGTACAAACTTTATACTAAATGAGAGACATTTATTATGAATCAAAAAGGGTAAGTACTTTTCAAACGATGGATTAATATCAATAATCAAAGTCTGCGCTAAACCGTCACCACCATACGTCGTTATCTCTTGATTCTACTCAATGCACTCTCAATAATTATGGATCTGACTTCAATTTATTGATTTAACTAATATACAAATACTTATTGCATGCACATACAACTACGAATCTGCTCGGATCACCTCTACTCCTTCAAATCCTTGACTCCGCTCCGGATTTGTGGCTTCACTTACACAATCGGGAGTGGATATCATGTATGGCTAACAACTTCACTCTATATGCTCGGAGAAGTGGTGGTTGTGCGCGAGAATAAGCATTAGGCGTAGCTAGGTTTTGGTCACTCCGCTTGATCGTACTATGACCGGCTCTACTCCACTCCTTTGATTCTACGAAGCTGTGGCATTCGGCGCCGCTCCGGGAGTGGAGTTGCGGAGTCGAGGGGGTCCGAACATGCTCTACCATATAGAATAAATGTATATATATGATTAATGAATTGGTTTTAGTATTGTTATCACTTTGATTTGCTTCTATTATATACGAAATTACTGTTGTGCAAAGAACGTTATCCATTTTTATGCCTATGCTTTCCATACTTGTTGCTCTCATTAAGTTATTTTTGTTCTTCGAATTGTTGGGAATTGTTACTTTCGCTACTATTCTGACATTACTATTACAATTATGTTGCTAGTAATAAATCTTATCAATCAAGTATTTATATTTAGGCGTGGTTGAATTAATAACTCAACTGCTAATGCTCATCAATATTCTTTGGTTCTTATTGTATCGAATTAATAAAGTACGATCGTGATACTTTTTTCGAAGACGGTTGCGATCTCCGGCACTTATAGGTTATCATGGAGCCACCAATGCGTTTGGTACATGTCCTCGGAGCCCGTGTGTGTGTTGGTGTCGTTTGTAAGCTAGAGTGAAGACTATGGGTTAGTTGTAGCGTGTCGTGTCGTCTCTGATTATTTGGGTGCCTCAGTCATTGGCTATCTTGGGACACATCCTCGAGGTTGTAGTGTCTATGTGTTAGTTTTTGGCCACTGTCCATTATAATCTGGTCAATTCTCTTATTCTATATGAAAAAGCAGAGTTCCTATCAGTTGCTCACCAAATCTCTACTATCTAAAAAATGGCTAACGGTTCCTCACGTTCCCTCCTTCGTGTTTTGTCAAGGATTTCGTCAACCATGTATGCCCCACCAGTCAGTCTAAGACTAATTAAACCGTCCACCACACAACACCATTTTTCTTAGTAGCATTCTTTAAACCGTCCAGGATCATTGCATTAAACCGCCCAAGATTATTGACATTCATTGTGTACGATCATACATTCATCACTTTCCTTTCCTTTGTAACACAATTTAAACCGCCCAATTTTCTTTCCTTTCGACCATACAATTAAATAGCCCAAGATCTTTCATTTCATCCATTTAATTAAATAGCCCAGGATCTTTTCTTACACTCATTTTACATTCCATATATTCTAATAGCGCCCAACCCAAAAATTGAAAGAATATAGCTTCCCTCCTAGCATATTACAATATTTTATAATAATAAAATTGCGTATAAAATGATCTACTATCTAAAAAATGGCTAACGGTTCCTCACGGTCCCTCCTTCGTGTTTTGCCAAGGTTTTCGTCAACCATGTATGCCCCACCAGTCAGTCTAAGACTAATTAAACCGTCCACCACACAACACCATTTTCCTTTGTAGCATTCTTTAAACCGTCCAGGATCATTGCATTAAACCGCCCAAGATTATTGTCATTCATTGTGTACGATCATACATTCATCACTTTCCTTTCCTTTGTAGCACAATTTAAACCGCCCAGTTTTCTTTCCTTTCGACCATACAATTAAACAGCCCAAGATCTTTCATTTCATCCATTTAATTAAACAGCCCAGGATCTTTTCTTACACTCATTTTACATTCCATATATTCTAATAGCGCCCAACCCAAAAATTGAAAGAATACAGCTTCCCTCCTAGCATATTACAATATTTTACACTAATAAAATTGCGTATAAAATGATCTACTATCTAAAAAATGGCTAACGGTTCCTCACGGTCCCTCCTTCGTGTTTTGCCAAGGTTTTCGTCAACCATG
The DNA here is from genome assembly GCA_950022295.1 of Bromus sterilis. NCBI lineage: Eukaryota > Viridiplantae > Streptophyta > Magnoliopsida > Poales > Poaceae > Bromus > Bromus sterilis. The sequence goes on from OX465596.1 coordinate 19,191,358, forward strand.
TATGTCCCACCAGTCAGTCTAAGACTAATTAAATCGTCCACCACACAACACCACTTTCCTTAGTATCATTCTTTAAACCGTCCAGGATCATTGCATTAAACCGCCCAAGATTATTGCCATTCATTGTATACGATCATACATTCATCACTTTCCTTTCCTTTGTAGCACAATTTAAACCGCTCAGTTTTCTTTCCTTTCGACCATACAATTAAACAACCTAAAATCTTTCATTTCACCCATTTAATTAAACAGCCCAGGATCTTTTCTTACACTCATTTTACATTCTATATATTCTAATAGCGTCCAACCCAAAAATTGAAAGAATATAGCATCCCGCCTGGCATATTACAATATTTTATACTAATAAAATTGCATATAAAATGATGGAACGATTAGTATTCAACTATTAGAATATTTATGTTCCGTTGCAACGCACGGGCGATTACCTAGTCAAACATAAAACAAAGAACAGTGAAGATAACGTTAGTCCAAGCAACCCATACTCAACCACTATCCCTTATTTATCCCCCCACGTCTTCATGGTAAGGTATGCCATTTAAGTGGTTGCAAAAATTTATCATGAAATGTTATCCGTGCATAGTTTTAAAAACCGAACCGATAATCGAACCGATGAAGCTGTCGGTTCAGGTTTTTACCGGTCGGACCACCGGTTCGATTGTTGGTTTTTTAAGACATAAAATAATAATTGTAGCAATAAATATATCAATAAATTCGTAAAATAAATAAATAATCACATGAAAATATAGCGAACAACTACATGACAAAGTAGACAGTAAGTAGCAGTCTAGCAGCAAGCAATATCAAATTATCTAGTACATTGATACTGGTAGCCGGTGGTGAGGGACGGAGAGAGAACGGCGGTGGCGAGGGACTGAGGGAGGGAGAGGGAACCGCGGCCCCTGGTGGCCTGGTGGCGCGGCGGGAGGGTAGCGACGAAAGGGGCGACGGCGCCCGAGACCAAAGAGATGAGGCCGAGCGAGGGGATAATGTTCAGACTCCAGACTGAAGCCAATCCGGCGAAACAACATCAAACCGCCAGGTTTTGTTAAAGCCACCCGGTTCACCGGTTTTACCAAAAACCTCTCGGTTAGACTGGTTTTTTCCGGTTTGATTGCTCGAACGGTTTGTATAGCTTAAAAACCGATGGAGTCGTCGGTTCCAGGTTTTTTCTGATCGGACCGCCGGTTCGGCCCGGTTTTTTAAATTATGATCCGTGGAAGTTGTGATAGTAAAAACAAAATCAATGCTTTAAAATGCTATTTTTAAAAACATTTTGAAGTGATAATTTTGTTATTTTTGCCAAGATTCCACGAATATCATTCCGAAATGAAAATTTGCAAATGCCGATTTATTTTGACAAAGTTTCCTTTAAAAAAAAATTATTATTTTAATTTAATTTTGTTTTCATTCTTCATTTCAAATTCATTTGAGCTCAGCAACAGAGGAAAACTTTCATACTAAGACATGTTACTTTCCTGGCGATGGATTCACATCAATAATAAAAGTTTGCGCTACATCATCACCATACTCCTGTCACCTCTTCCTTCTACTCAATGCACTCCTAATAATTATGGATCTGACTTCCATTTATTGATTTGACTAATATATGTGATTACGCAACGAATCATAGCTTATTACTTTCTCCGTTCCTAAATATGAGTCTTTTTAGAGAGTGCACTATAAACTACATACAGATGTATATAGATATATTTTAGAGTGTAGATTCACTCATTTTACTTCGTATGTAATTTATAGTGAAATCTTTAAAAATATTTATATTTAGGAACGGAGGGAGTATTTACCATGCTATCCTCTTTTTTGAGAAAAGTAAATACCTTCTCTGTCCCACAATATAGACCATTTAGTTGTTTTTAAAGTTAAAGTTTACAAGCTCTTACTAAGTTATAAGAGAAAACTAATTATTTCTACAATATCAAATGTATACATTAGATACATCATGAACATAATTTCACTATATTAAAAAAATCTATATGTAGTAGTACATAATGGAGTAAAGTACTTATTTAGCATGTTATAATTGACAATCGGGGCAAAAACTCCTTTTGAAAAGTGATATTATTTCTCTTACTCTCATAGTATCAGTGAATGGCAACAAGTATCGGTAAGGGAGCATGAATTAATTATTTTCCAAACTAACTTGCAGCAAACCAATGATGATGCAAAGAACAAACTATATTGGATGAAGAAATGTGCTCAAAAGAAGAAGAGACATACGAGAAAGAAGAAGAAGATGAGGAGGAATGGATTGATCACCCATCCTCACCTCCAACTTTCGAGAGTAATCTTTCAGACACACCTAATAAGTTATTTGATGATGCAACTCAATAAGAATGTAATTCATAAGTATACAAAAGGAATTGCTAGATATTCTAAATACATGTGCGTTTATTATAAGTTATTTGTATCTAAGATTTTGTAGAAGTTGTTGGCCTCCCATGCACCTTGGATTCCATTGCACAAAGACCTGTGATGAGGTGGTAGTACATTACAATGGTAATAAGACGAATGCCACCAACGAAATCACGTGGTGTGTGCAATGTACAAGTGCATGGAAATTAGTTGGTGAGATCGAAGCTCTTCAAGCTTACAAAAAGGATAAATTACTTGAATGGATGTATGATATAGTGAACTTCATAAATCTTTATTGGCAAGAACATTTTTGTAATAATGAAAAACCACAAGATGAACAATAACAACAAGATGAGCACGGAGAAGATGACTTCATAGATGAAGAAAGGCATCTTGCATATGCTCACTTAAGTAAAGTTCTTAGTGTGGAGGAACAAAAGTGTGATGATAACTCAAGTCTTAACGATTTTGATGCTAATAAACTTGATGTGCAGGAGTGTCACCCTCAAATTGATGATGATAGTTTTTATAAGTGACTAGGTATCTTATTTGAGGTGCATAGTGTTAACAATAATAGTGAACTAAATGAGAAAGATACTTTTGATTTATATCTACTAATGGTCAACCATGCTTATTTGTATTACTTTCTTGAGCAAGGGAAGCCATTAAAGAGTGTTGTACTGAAGAATTTTATAAAGTGATCTCCTACAAAGGTAGTCAAGGTGAAACCTTTAAAGTTTTTATATAATTCTCTAACCATTGCATTGCAGAAATTTAAGGAGACATGCATATCATCTTTGGTGCATTTGTTCTCACTTGAGAGCGAGAAATTATTTACATACATGATGGCGGTGCACCATAAGAGGGTACAACTCCGATCGGACTTTGCTATGAGGTTCTCCAAACAGTGGTTAGAGGCAAGTCTAATTACACTCCAGGTGGATGATTGGGGAATCGAAACCTAGCTATATGGCTTAAAAAACGCTTATCGGAAGGCAACCCAAAAGTTGGTAGGTGTCTTTCCTAGTTTTGTGGCGTCGGTTTTAGTTTGCATTAATATTATTGCATTGAAACTTTTATTTTTGAATATTCACTATTAAAGTTGATCTTGGAATATTCATCGGTAATTTTTTTCATATCCGCGGCCTAAAATTTTGTTGCATACATCTTATTTTTATTGCAAATATACTAAGTGTCTAACATGAAGAAGAAGCATAAAAGCTTTCGTCAAATTCTGTAGTTTGATAGGACAAATACGGCGCTTGGTACGAGAGGTAGACACCCGTACCGCGCCCTGTACCATATTGCAGTTGAGGTAACATAGAGCCTCGGGAAATATAGACGACATGTACCTTGGTGCCGACAACGGGCCTTTCCCACCTTATGTACGGAAAACCCCGAAGCTAACGGGAGTTTCATCGTCGTGGGAGCCCTAGAGCTAACAACGAAGCAACTTCCACACCTGGAGCTCATGGACGGTTCAACACAAACGTTGTCGTAGTTTTAGACTAAGTTTAAACTCATATATTCCATTCAATTTTTATGAAATGTGTTTGGTTTATGTAAATTACATCCGAATTTGAATGAATTTCGTTCGAATTTATCCCACTGCCCAATTTTAATGAAACTGCGAACAAATGAATCGCGTCTACGATTGGATGACCGACCGACTTCCGTATCAGTGTTCGTGGATTAATCCGGACCAATCCATAGATGGATACAACATCCTTTTTAAGGATTGGCGCCGGAGAAGCCCTTACGCTACATTTTTTACTTAAGATATCTCCCATGTCAAGCAAAAGGAATCACCAAAAACTTGTGTGGCTATGGACTCACACTCTCACGAGTCCACATCAATTTCACTAGACGCCTTCTGTGATTTGTGTACAGAAAATACTACTCCTTGATATTGATATTGTGTAGTCCCTGAGAGGCTGAGGCTGAGTCTGAGTCTGTTGACCTTTTTACGTGGAATATAGGGGTTGTTTGGTTCTCAGCCTAAGCTTGACATGTCTAATTTTAGTCACGATATAACATTTTTGGCTTGCACTTTTATGATAACCACACTTTTCTTAAGGTTAATTATGACAAAGTTAATAACAATCCAGACAACCCCGTAGCTATTATATAGGAACCATTGGTTCTGGGCGGGCGGCGCAAGCATCTTTCGCTGTCGTTTAATTTTGATATCGGTAACGAATTTACGTGCTACATGTATCACGCGTAGTACAAGAAAGACAAAGTGAAGAAATGCCGTTACGATATGGTTCGTCCTACAGCTACCAACTCGTGCACCCACGTGCTAACGAAGACAGAGAATCAAAGGGTACGTACGTAGTACAGTACCCTCTTGCGAATGCGACGGGGGAGAAACTAAATTACACGGCCATCCGTCTCTCTCCGTGTTCGTCTCTTCCCGGCTTCTTCCACAGACCACAGCCAAGCGCGCTGTTTTTCGAACGGGTTCCACCGGCGTGGCGACGACGATGGCTCGGCCGCAATAATCGAGGAGCAGCCGTGGGTTTTGGACACGGCAAGGATAGGATACAGCCACGCCACGATGTCGTGCGTGCATGGTCCTTCATGGGTTTGTCCTTTTGGCAGGCGAAGGTGACCTCCTGGCTGTCAGATGGTGATGTTTCTTACAGTACGTCGTCCGTGCGTCGTCGTGGCACACGAACCGGCCCATCGCCATCAGCGGCCGTGCGCTGCGCGTGCCTTCTTTTTTATTTTCTCCACGCTACGGCGCACGGCGGCACGGGATATGTCCTGTTTTTTGTTCCTTTTTAGGGATTTTTTTTGAGAAGAAAACCTAGCTACCTCTTTATTCGTCGATCACAAAATTCGGTAAAATACAAAAAGGCTCATGGGGATTGAGCAGCCACACATGGCGCCCCCTAGGAAGACTTGCAGCAAACTTAGCAAGGTTGTGAGCATCAGAGTTCAGACGGCGGTTCTTGTACATAAAATAACACTTGTCATAGTATGGAGTCCGCTTCCTTATCTCCTGGATGATTGTGGAATGTAGCCCAGCAATTCCAGACGATATGTCCTTGATCAAAGGTTGGCAATCCGAGGAAATGATGATCTCCTTTAGGCCAAGATCTTCAGCCAGAGACTGGCCTTCTCTGCACGCGATAGCCTCGAGGACCATTGGGTTTTGTATACCCGGAACCACCATAGCAGACGACCCCAGGTACACACCATAAGTCGTGCGGCAGACCACCGCCGCCGCTCCAACAGTTCCATCCGAGGAGAAGCCTCCATCCACCTTGATCTTGACAACATCCGGGATGTTAGAAAACCACAAGTCCTTAATTTCCTGAGAAGAAACTTGGCGAGTACACCTTTAAGGGCCTGCAGAAGCTCTATCCTTTTTAGGGATGGGTGGGATAAATCACGTGTGATCACAAAAACTAAGCCCGCGGATCAAATCTCAATTCGGCCCTGTTCTCCAGCAGCACGGCCCAGCCTGGAGGCATATGTATGAGTATTCGTAAATACAAACAACGCGATCTCTTCGCACACGCAGTGGCGCTCCGCGCGCGTGCCAAGTGGCGCGCTCTGAGAGTTTTTTTTTGTTTTAGAGGCACGATAGTGCCTGTGTACGGGAGGCACAAGTGCCTTTATCTGAGGTACGATAGTGCCTTTTCCTGAGGCACGACTCATGCCTCCTTTTTTGAGGCATGACTCGTGCCTTCCGCGAAGCCACGGCGGAGGCAAGATCGTGCCTCCCGCAGAGGTAAGGTCGTGTCTTTTTTTTTTGAAAAAAATTTCGATTTTTTTTCACCAAAACGTATAGAAAAAACGTGAGAAAACCGGAAAAATCGAGAAAAACACCGAAAAACCAATTTTAAACATAAAAACACGTACAAAAAAAAGAAATCCCGAGGGATCGTTGTGAGCGCGACATGTGGCGCTGTTCGTTGGAGTGGGCTGCAAATGAGTACTTCCTAATTAGTGACTCTCATATGTATGTATCGTGTTTCAGGTGTATTCCTGGAGAGCAATTAATTAGCGGGTACCCTCCTGCACGCTCCCAGAGGTCACTTTTCGCGCGCTTCTGTGTTGCCACGTCGCACGTTTTGAATGCACAACGCGTAGCCACAGCGTAGGTCAGATCCAGTCACAGTTTTCCGCGCAGCCACAGTCCTAACACAGCTCAGTTTTTCAGCCACAGCCCCAAAGCCACAGTTTTTTCAGCCACATCCCAGTTTTCAGACAAAGGCACAGTTTTGTCAGCAACAACAAAAGTTTTTTCAGCCACAACCACAATTTTTTTCAGCCACAGTCCTTCCACAGCCCAAGCCGCAGGTCCGCGCGCAGCCACAATTGTTGTTCGCGGGACACAGTAAAAATGCGAAACGTGTCGAATCTAGAGAGCGCCAAAGTGACCTCTACGGGGGCGCGCGGGAGGGTGCCCGTTAATTAGTGATTGACGTATTCCTGAATTTTTTAGGTGAATTAAAACGGTGTTATCGAGCGGATTAAAGAGAGCAACTAGTTCTAGAGTATTCGGGAACCCCCGCAACGAGCACTTTTTGATGCGTTGACAGCGCGCCACGTGTCGCGCGCTGTATGCTTTCTTCAGAAATTCGATTTTTTATTTTTGAGCGCGCATTTTAGGTGTTTAAAAAATGGTTTGTTTATTGTTTTTTTTGGTTTTTTGGTTTTTGCGCGGGGTTTTTTATGTTTTGGTGATTCTTTTTAAAGAGACACGAGTTTACTACCACGAGAGGCACTATTGTGCCTCTGTGAAAAGCACTGTCGTGGCTCCGCGAAAGGCACTCGTGCCTCGGTGGAAGGCACTATCGTGTCTCCTTGAAAGGCATTATCGTGCCTCCGTGAAAAGGCACTCGTGCCTCTAAAAACATAAAAAACGGAAAAAGCTCCGGAGGGCGACAAGTTGTGCGCATACCATGCACCACGTGTCGCGTGCGGAAGGCCTTGTGTTGTTCGTTGCTACGAGTATTTAAAACTAATGATTTCGTGGATTAAATCTATGGTTGCGCGATTGTAAATCTGTGACTGCGTGAGAAGCAAAAATATGGCCCCACAAACGCAAAACTGTGGCTGCACGAGATGCAAAGAACTTAAAAATAAATAAAAACTTTGATAAATTTCAGTCACAGTTTATTATAGTTTTCAATCATATATTTCTTTTAAAAAGTAAAAAAATAAAATGATACTATGACAGATTTCAATCACGGTTTAGTATAGTTTTCAGACATAGATTTCACCTGAAAAAACTGAAAAAATGACAAATTTCAGTGACAGTTTAATACAATTTTCAGCCATAGTTTATTTCTAGGCGCTTATTTCGTCATTTTTATTTTATAATTCTTTGGTAGGTTTCGTAAAAATAGTTATTAATTTATATTAGTTAGAAATTAATATTTAAAGTTCTAAATATATTATTTTCACAAATTTAAGTATGTGTTTCATATTTTTTTTAGTACATATTAAAAAAGTCAATTATATATTGAATTGATGTTCACTGTGTATTAAAAAAAATGATCATCCTACAATATAAATATTCATCATATGTTAAAAAAAATACAATAGTGCAAGAAAAATGATAATATTTTAATTATAAATATTTCATTATATTTAACAAATCTTCAATATATATAATAAATAAGTTAAATATGCATTTAAAAATAATTTAACATGCTTTATAAAAGCTTAAAATTTGTTACAAAATGTTCACCAAACATTATGAAAGGTTATTTTACAATTTAAGAAAAATACAAGTCTAGAAAAAAAACATATAAGATAGAAAAAATAAAATTAAAATAAAAGGAAAATAGAAAACAGTGGCAGAACAACATCCGGCCAAAATAGGTTGGTCGGAACTCGGAAGGGTTGCCTTCAGCTAAGATCTCTTATATGAAGAGCACATGCGTCATATAAGATTTACACGAGAACACCTATCTGAGGATTACTCGTTTGGAGCACCTCACAATGATTACTTTTGATGTGCTCAAAGCGCAGCACGTGTTGCATCTTGAATATTTCCTTGAAATTTTATTTTTTATTTTTATGTGCGCGTTTTCAGTGTTTAGAAAGGGTTGATTTTTTTTTGCTTTTGGGTTTCATCAGTCACATTCGCTTCCGTGAAGGGCACACACTATGTTTCTTGAAAGAGAGAAACACATTTTTTATTTTTAAGAGGCACGGCTGTGCTTCTTGTGAAGGCACATGGTTCTAAAAAAAATGTATTTTTTTATGATAGAGTCACGATCGTGCCTTATGTGGAGGCACATGTTTGCTTTTACGAGAGGCACGCCCAACACCGTTAAAAGTGGGGAGGGGATAACATGTTTTATCTTTTTCAGAGAGGTATGATCGTACCTCTTGTGGAGGCACATATTTGATTTTGCCAGAGGCACACACGTGCCTTTACAAAAGGAGAAAAAGGAACCTTCAGATCATGACAAGTGGCGCGCATATAGTGTGGAGGTATTGCCAATCTTGAAAAGAGGTAGCGGTGTTCGTTGCAACGAGTAATTCTTAAGTAGTGATTTCAGATTTACCAGTGCTCGCAGCAAAAGGTATTGCCGGATAGATATGGGCACAATAATGGGTCGACTAAGTTATGATAAGATCACATCATGCTAATGTATGTTCCATCTGGAGATTACGATTTTATTCTATAAACATTGTTACGACGAAATAAAGCTTTACCAGAATATCTTTAAAAGTGCTAATACAGTACATGTTATTTTTTTATTTTTTCTGTATTTTTAAAGTAAATAAAATAATGAATTGTAAAACAAAAGTTACCAAGAAATGTTAGCTCCACCTTTAGAAAAAGTTTCTATTATTAATATAAAATATATACATATTTCACAAATGTTCCTGAGTTTTTCAAAAATCACTTTAAATATTTTTATTAACTATTTAAAACAATTGAAAACATTCTATATAATGTTTGTAACAAACTTTATTCACGTGTTTCAAACAAAATGTTCATCATGTATTTTAAAATTTTAATTATATGATTGAGAAATTTCACACATGTGTTAAAAATGTCTTTGGTATAGTAAAAAAATGTACATCACAATGAAAATAAGAAGACAAAAAAATTTATATTGAAAAAAATCATGCATCATCCAGTAAAAAACATAATGTATCTAAAACATGTTACAGATGTAAAAGAAATATTCATGATGTACATGAAAATTTTACATTAAAAATATAAATATATTAAAAACATGATTTATATGTATTTTTCAACATTTTGTAGACAAAAATTAAAATAAAGAAACATGTTTGAATAATACAATTTATTTGGTATATTTGAACGTTATTTAAAAAAGAAAATATTTTGGTAAAACTAAAAAATATTGATAACAGAAACAACAACAAAAACATATAAAAGCCAAATTTATATCTTTTAGTTTCTAAAACTAATAAATTTCAAAAGAACATCCTTCTAGATGGTTCAGGAAACAAATACGTATGCTATTTAACATTGGGACGACCCACCAGAGCGCTAGCATGTCATACTGCAAAACCCTGGCAATTAGACGCTCGTTTGGTAGGCCGGGATCCACCCGGAATTCTCATAATTTTTCTGGATAGAAAATCCCGGCCTCAGGACTCCAAGAGAATTCTTCCCTTCCCCCGATGGGTTTTGCTGCCGTGGGAAATACTTTCCGGCGTACCAAACGTACCCTGGATGTATCAAACAGGTTTGTTTCGAGAGATCCTAGTTAACGAGTATTCATTGTGTAGGATTCACAAGGATTAAGGGAGTGTTGGGTGTTTGCTTAGCATATAATTTTTGTTTTCCTTTTTAAGCATTTTTGGGGCTTATATGTTTTTTGTGTTGTTTTTCCTAGATTTTAGAGGAAACATTAAAACAATGTGAAAAATGTATTTTTTTACAATATGCACATATTTGTTTTCCTTTGAAGGTATATGCTTGCTTTCGTGAGAGGCATAGTTGTACCTTTCGGAAAAATATAAAAATAAATTTCTATTTTTTACGAGAGGTACATCTGTGCGTTCTATGGAGGTAGATTTTTTGGTTCTCCTAGAGGCACAACTCAACTCGTTAAAAATAAAATGTATTTTATTATAAGAGGCATAACATGGAGTCACAAGTTTGCTTTTTAGGAAAGGCACATATTTTTTATATATTTTCTTTATGATTTTAAGAAAATAGTAAGTACATATATTTAAAAACTCAATATAGCAATGTTCTGTACAAATCTTCATGTGAATTGAAAAATGTTGACAAAGTATAAAGTATTTGTTCTTTTGAACTTAAAAAATATTACTAGATTCAAAAAAATCTTCATGATAATTAAAGAATGTTCATGCATTTCAAAAAAATGTATGCAATTTTTAAAAAATATTTACATAATATATTTTTAAATTTTAATACTGTTGATAAAATGTTTGTTACATTAAAAAAAATATTCACGCATTTGAGAAAATATGCTTATGACATTTAAAAAAGATAAAATACAAGAAATATGTTTGCATAATTAATAAAATTCCCTTATAATTAAAAAATAAATTTCGAAATGTATTAAAAAAGGCTTAATCCATGTTTTCTTGTAAAAATGAATTTGATTTTTTTATAATATATTTGAATACATCCATAAAACTGATTATTGCAAAGAATACTCTTTAATTAATTAATTTGGCTTATCACTCTATTTGGCTCCTTAAGTGATAAATATAGTATTGCAAGAAATCCTTTGGATACTTCAAGTGCTGGATTCTAGCCCAGAGAGTTCACATGCGTCGTGGTTGGGTTGGCCCACTAGTACTCTTCGCCGCTTGTTGCACGCCTTTTTCTGGAATACGCATAGCATGTGTATCTCTTTTATATAAGGAATGCTAGACAACCCATGTTCAGCCTAGTTACAAGTGTGTCAAGGCCTACTGGTATAGGGGGGCGGACTACTCGCAACAAAGTCTACCAAGAACTGCATGAAAGCAGGAGGTGTCTTGACTGAATAAATTGGCAACTGCCCAGGCTCCACCCTCGGTATCGATGGTCTGTAGGACACCACGCAGCAAGCCCAGGGCATTACCGAATACGACCGTGTTACAATGGAGCCAAAGTTCCCAGAGGACCAGCGTGAGGAGGGTGAAGTCGTCACGCCGATTTTGTTATACATCCGGGGCTTGCCGGTGGCCGAGGAGAGAAGCGAGCCGTCCACGTTGGGGGTTCCTTTCGGCTTACCCCACGCGGATAACACCATGAACCACACTTTCCTGGCAAAGACGCAACCCATCATAAGGTGGTTGATCGTTTCTACACCTTGATCACAACAAGGGCATGAGGGGTGGTGAGGCAGTCCACCCCTTGCCAGGAGGTCTGGAATTCAACATCTGTAGCGACAAGCCAGCCAGGTGAAGATACTCCAGTTCATCGGTGCCTTGGATTTCTAGGAGAGACCAGCAGCCGGCGCCACTTACCTGCCCATGAGTCGTGCTGCATATGCCGAGCACGCGGAGTACTCTCCATTTTCTTCCCAAGACCAAGTGAACAAATATGTGCTTGCTACATGCCTTGATCTGGTCTCCCCAATCTGCTTTCATCTACTGATTGTTCAAGAAAACTAACAATTACTTGTTTAGGAAAAAATAAATCAAATTCCTGTTTTCTTACGATTTAAAAAAGTTGTACACAAATACTATTTACAGATTTTTAAAAAGTATATGAAAAAATCATTAATTTTATAAAATGTTTTCAAATATGATAAATGTTCATAAATTTGAAAAAATAAAAAAACTTGTGAACTTAAAAGAATCATAATTTGATAGAAAATTCATGCTTTAAAAAATGTTCACAAGTTTGAAAATAGTTCATGAATTTTAAAAAGTCACAAATTTTAAAAATCATGAATTGAAAATAATTTGTAATTTGAAAAATATTATTGATTTTAAAAAAGTTAACTTAAAAAAATCAAGGATTTAAGAAAAGTATGGATAAACTCAATGACTACCCATACTCTCCTACACAATGAAGTCAACGTAAAGAGTTAAGTTTTTAAGAATTCCCTAATGAAGGACTTTGCAAAGAAGATCAATGCTTTGATACCATTTATAGGATTGGTAAATATGTCTAAAGGGGAATGAATAGACTACTAATATCATTAATGGGCTTTTATCCTAATTTTAGTTCTTGATAAATTTCAAGCTTTTTTAGTAATCTAAAGAGTGTCCTACACATGCAAGTCTAGATTAGAAGAAAAATATAGAGACATGCAAGTTCAAAATAAAGGAGTAGCGTTGAAAAATCGCAAACACAATTGACACGACGAAGATTTTTCTAGGATCTGGATAATTTGCGCTATCTTACATCCATATTTATGGATGCTTCAATGCACACATGATATAAGATCACAAGGATCACTATTAAGAGATTCCATCAAGAACCGGTCCACGTAGGACACTCACCCGCAAAGGGTCCACTAAAGAGCAAGCAACCTATTCAACATGGCTTACCTCGGGAAGAACTACCTTCATTAGGATATATCTTCATGAAGTAGGCGATCTTTGCTTGAGCGAGTATAAAAGTATTGGTTTCTTAGCAAACTTCAAGACTCCCAAGCACACCTAGGTGATCTAGAAGGCACACAACCTCCAAAATTAACAACATAAATATTGCTTGGCAATCAATCCTTTGTTCTTGTGCTTGAAAATATAATATCCTCAACACTCAAACTCTCTCAAAATTTGGCTACGGATTCGAAGGAGTGGAGAGCAAGAGGAAATTAGATCTCAAAGTGTTGATTAAATGGTTGGATATGATGACCCTTTAAAATTAGCACAATGAGGCGGCATTCTCTCTAAAAACAAGTGATAGGAATGAAGTTTGCTTCTTCGATCGCCGTGCATTAATGGATATTGCTGGCATCGGATGCCGGTCGGATGCATGCGGGACTAGCCAATGCCGACACGACCACTCACTGGATGTCGCATGGCTCGCCGACCGAGATCCCCGATCTTCACGCGTGTTGAATACCGGAGAGACGCGATGGTACAGCTATACCCATTCGTCACCCTGTTGGTATTAAACCAGTGCGGCGACCGAGAAACCCACTCTGGCGCCCAGCATTCAAACTATCTCCTCCACTTCCCTACCCGGTGGATTCTATTTAAAAGGACCCTCGCATGACCGTGGAACACACCACACAAATCCATTCCCTTTTCTTCTTCCTTCACTTTCATTGCTCCTTCGCTCCCTTAGCCATGACTTCGAGCTTTATGCTCTTGTGGAATAAAGGTTGGTTCACCGGTCGAGCAACATCGATTGCGGACAGCAGCTCTCCTCACAAAGTCGGTCATAGCGTCAATTATGGGAAGCACCTCTCCTCACGGGAGGGCTACGCACCGGCTCGGTTCTCAAAAAGTCCACCACTTCTCCCCTCCCGTGGACGCCAATCTTGGCGAACTGATCCTCGACCAATTAGCCGCTTGGCCGGGGAGGCGGACGGTGGTCTTGTGAACGATGCAACAATGAGCCTCCTTCATATAAGTAGGAGAATCGATTAGCTCGCCGGTGAGGAGGATGAGATCTAATAGTGCAAACAACCGGCGGGCGTCACTGACTATCAAATGCACCGAAGATTATTCGACGATGGGAGCACCGGAGCTAGCGGAAAGCAAGAAAGACCCATTCGTCCGACCGAAGTAGTTTTAGACTAGGTTAAATTCATGTATTTTCTTTATTTTATATGAAAATCTTTTGTTTTGCATGAAATATGTCTAATTTATGTAAATTATATCTAAATCTAAATGAAATCCATCTGAATTTACGCTAATTGATGTATTTTTGTTGAATTGTTAGTGAATGAATGCGACTATGGTTGAATAATCGGCTTCCGCACCCGTGTCTATTGATCGGTTCGGATCAATCCACGAATGGATGTGATATCCGTTGTAGTGGTCAGTGTTGGAGATGCCCCTTGGTTACGTTACACTTGCAGTTGTAGCGCCACTTGCTTTGGAGTTTGGCTTTCTTGCCGTGAGCTAGCAACCTAAGCACAGTACGTTTTTGGTCATGCAGAAAGCACTTGTGTGTACTCCAACACGAATCGAAGGACGTGTTATACTAATGCGATGTCCTTGTACAACTAGCGTGTATACATACACTTCTCCAAACATAAATATTGCCGCTACTATCTGGTATGTATGGTGGGAGCGACGCCGAGCAACCCATGATGAAGCTATTTAGCACACAGTCAGGTCGGCTCAGGCTATCTTGGCACTTGTCATATACTACTAGTAGAAGTACGTACTAGAGCAAAGAGAAGTAGTAAGTCTATAAGAATTGTTAGACATAGCTGGAAGAAACCGAATGAAGGTTTTCAGAAATTAAATGTTGAAGCCTCTTTTTATGTAGACCGCGGACGCTGCACCTGCACTGGAGTTATGCACGGAAACGAAAAGATTACCACGTCCTACCAAGAACTAAGATGAGATCAAGAAAACAACGTAAAACAAACTAGAGCCGGCCTATTCAACTTAATTTGTAATATATACTAGTACAACTTGAACAATGTAAAACAAACTAGAGCCGGCTCATATTCAACTAAATTTGTAGTAATATATACAACTTGCCATTTCCTCTCCTCTCACAAAAGAAACTTCATCAAGATGAGCAGTTGACAAGGAAAGGATCAAAGCAAGCAGCGAGAAGAAGCGGGGAGCAAAGAACTCTTCGAGTCATCATCTCTCATCCCGGCGGCGAGCATACGAAGCAGCGGCATGGCGGACGGCTAAGAGCTAGGTGTTCTTGGTAGGGCGGAGGGCGATGACGAGCCCCGGGAAGACGTCGTCGGGGTCGTGCACGTGCGGGTTCCTCTCCACGATGAAGGGGTCGCCGCACTTGTCGCTGATGGTGTGCAGCGTCTCGCCTTCCCCGACCACGTACACCTCGTCGCATGGCCGCGCCGCCGCGCCGCCGAGCCGCGGGCCACGGAAGTAGTACGCCGCGGGGCCTTCCCCGCCGTCGCCGTCGCCGTCGTCCGCGGTCTCCGCGCTCAGCGCGCCCAGCAGCACGAGCGCGACGAGCGCCACGGCGCACCACCACGACGCCGCTTCCGCGGCCGACACCGCCGCGGCGCACAGCTCCGCGCGCCGGAGGCTCGTCGCCGGCGCGGCCATGCCAACGACAACGAGAGAGAGAGCGCACGGACCTCGTGAACGTGGTGTCCGTTTCCGTCTGGGGTAGAGGAGGTTGGGGAGTTTCTGTGGGGAGCAGGAGGCGGTTTATAACGTGGAACGGCGCACGGATCGTGGTGGTTTTGGCATGCCGGACTTTTGTCACGGTTTTGTAAACGTACGTGGGGAGGGAGAGACCACCACGGGAGAGAGGGGCCGTGCATATTGATGGTGGTTAGCTTCTTCCCTGAAACAATTTGGTTGTTCTCCTCTCAGTACGAGACATGCCAATTGTGGCACAAATTCATTGCTCCAGTGAAGTTACTGCTAATGGATTAATGCATCGATTTTAGTGGGTGGACATTTTATAGTTAAAAAAAGAATATTTAGAAGAGTTTATTGCATATATGGTACTACATCAACTTGCATTAAACTTGTATTGCGGAAACAAGTTCATACATAGGGTCATGTATGCGCGGAGGTTTGTTCATGGTGTGTGGCGGCGGGATGGTAGCCACGAAGGGAACTTCATTGTGTAAATTACTTGAGTTTCAAGGGGCTTTTCATATTAAAAAAAAACATTGTTGGCACCACACTGAATAACCGTAGTGTCTCGTCATCGGCGAGGCCCCGACTCCGCCCCTCCGAAGACAACGACCATTCACATCATCCCAAACTTGGCCTCGGAGCTCCGCCTACCTCCCCTTCTTAATGAAGTCAAGTTACACAAATTTAAATTTAGGCAACTTACAATAGGGAAAGCACAGCATACATTTTGTAATGTGGGTGCACGAATTTGCATTGTCTATACATATCCATACACAAAATAAAAAATGACACAAATTAATCCACTAGCTTGTAATGCGGATTCATTTAGGTACATAATCGTCCAAGAGGTGACATATAGCTTAGTTTTCTTTCTTTGGAAAAAAAAATCCTTTGTCTGGTTTTATTGTTGCAATTGTGTTATTTTCCAAATTGATGAATTTAAAAAGAATACTAACTGAACCCAGTAGTCAATAGCACATTAGAAAACTAAACACATAATAATCATGTGTGTTAGTCTCACACTCGTGAAACAGAGACATTGTAGCCTAATGAGGCCAATCCTGGTTTGCACTCGAAAAGCAAAACATGGACAAAACCCGCGTACTTTCAGCAGCGTTCTACACTGTAGGGAAGTACGTACCTCACGGTTCCGTTTCTTCGCTATTGGCCGGTAATGTCAATGATTAGCAGAGCTAAATTCCCTTTGCTTCATACTACAAACGTATGTCAATGATTAGCAGCGTGCGTGGACGGCGACGTCCGGGGCTGCTTCGCCGTGTCCGGCCTCTCCGTCTCCGGTCCGGTCCGCGGCCGAGGGTTTCCCGAGAGGGACGTGTGAGGTGAAGTGATGCCCCGGGCCTAGTTGGATGGATCAGAGCGTATCCAAACCTTTGCAAACCTACACGTTCCGGATAGATAGAAAGATGGATGGAGTGGCATGCATCCTCCTAGCTATCCTAGTCCGGCTCTACCTCATTCCCAACCTAACTCAACACAGCACTAACCCAGCATGTTCAGCCCTAATACTTACCAACAAAAGGTTCTCATTATTTCGCGTTGAAAAACCTCGCAGGTCGAGAGGACTGCACACCAAAAAGGGATGATCATCAGTTGAACCAAACCTTGAAATTGCCGCAAGGTCATTTTGATTGCAGTTTGTTGGTTCAACTGCTTCGTTTCTACGAACCAAGCGTACGTACATTCTCACCGAACAAAGCTACTACCATGGTCCATGAGATCATGCCAGGGACGCCGCTTTCCTTAAGTCGGCCCAGCCGATGTAGTACGTTTTGTTCTGGGAATTTCCGATCCACGAGATAACGATGCACCGCCAACTTTGTCTCACCTCAAAACAAGAACGAGTGCCATTGTTTCCCTCTCCAAATCGGGCCGGGTGATGAGGGAGTCGTGCACAAAACCGTCGTGGAAACCCAATCCCTAGAAGAAATCTTCTGCAGGCAGCAGGCAGCAGGCAGCAGGCCCATGCATGAAAGAGAACGGCAGTCACTAACTGCATAGTAGGTACTTACTTTGAAACTTTCTATGTAGCATATCAATGGCGGGATAATCACGCCAAAATCCTAGCAAAATGTAACGAAGACACTGTCACACTGCCAAGTTTTTTTTAGATAAAAGGCTAGGCCCGACTTTATAAATAAAGCCAAAAGGCAACGTACGAAAGGTTCAGGAATACAAAACACCAGCTTATACAATAAACCGGCCCGCAGGCCACCACCAACGAGCCAGCAAAATAAACAATAACCACCGGCTAACAAAGAGCCAACACCTGGCAACTACGAAAGGGCACTACTTAAGGATCCGCAGCAGAAGGCGATACACGCTGAGGCAGGAGGGGCTTGGCCAACTCTTTGATGCGAATGATGACGCCCTTCATCTCCTCCTCGTCTTCATGTCTAAGCAGCGGGGTCCAACTCTGGAGAAACGCAGCCGTTTTGAACAAACAGTCAGCAGGGCATCTGGGAAATGCCTTTTCAATAGTAAACTTATTGCGTGTTGTCCAAAGAACCCAACAAAAAGCAGGGAAAACAGTCCAAAAGATTCTACGAGAAGAGGCAGACAGGGATTTAGCCAGCCTACGCACATCCTCAAACGAGGACGGGTGCCACAACACCCCAAGCCAAGATCGAACACAGCTCCACAAGAAAACAGCCAAATGGCAGCGAAAGAAAATGTGCCCTGTATCCTCAGAGTTATGACACAAAAAACAAGCATCCGAGATAATACCCTTCCGTTTAAAAATCTGATCCGAAGCCGGTAGTTTTCCCCGGAAAGCTTGCCACATAAAGATCTTAATTTTGGGAGGCACCCTAGCCCGCCAGATCGGGGAAAACCTTCCCGATCGATGACCGCCCACAAGCGTGGCGTACAGAGACTTAATAGAGAATTTGGACGAGGCAGATAAGGTCCAAGAGATCACATCCTCTTCATCCGAGAGCGACGGAAGCATGCCAACAAGACGTTGCCAGTCTATCAACTCTACAGGAGAAAGAGAACGTCGAAACTCCAGGTCCCAACGGTTAACCGCAAGGTCCGCAATAGAAATATCAGGGGAAGAGACATAGGAAAACAAAGCAGGAAACAACGAGGACATCCTACCCTCCGGGTGCCAAAGGTCACGCCAAAACCGAATCAAATGCCCATTGCGAACAGAGAACTTAGCGTGGGAAAGGAAAAGCTCCCGAACTTTGCAAATTGAACGCCGAAACTGCGAGCCACCCGCAGCAGGGGCC
The DNA here is from genome assembly GCA_950022295.1 of Bromus sterilis. Lineage (NCBI taxonomy): Eukaryota > Viridiplantae > Streptophyta > Magnoliopsida > Poales > Poaceae > Bromus > Bromus sterilis. The sequence continues at coordinate 19,210,182 of OX465596.1, forward strand.
AAGAAAGGGGATGACCGAGGGAAGTACTTGCCCTTAAGGCACTTGAACCACAATGGGGTAGAAGCCGAATCGTTCAAGACAGAAGCAATTCGCCACCACCACTTAACCAACAGACATTCATTCATGATGGAAGTATTTAGAATACCCAGACCCCCAACCTTCTTAGGACGACAGATCAGATTCCACTTTACCATACGGTACTTACGCTTGTTATCGGCAGCGTTCCAAAAGAAATTGCGCCTATGTTTATCCATCTCAGAATGAGAGATGTTCGGCGTCCTATAGAAGCCCATCGTGTACATGGGAAGGGAAGAAAGACAAGCATTGATCAAACACACTTTCGCCGCTTGCGAATGGTGGCGGCCTCTCCAAGGCATCACCCTGTTTCCCACTTTAAGAACAACAGGAGCCAGATCTTTAGACGAGATGGCCGAAGGGGCAATAGGAATGCCCAGATACTTAAAAGGAAAAGACCCAAGCTGGCAATTCATCAAGTGCGCAATTCTCTGAGCCTCCTGATCAGAGCAGCCCAAATAAAGGAGTTCACTCTTCGCAAAATTAATCTTAAGCCCAGACATGGCCTCAAAGCAGAGCAGGATAAACTTTAGATTCAGGAGCCCCAACTCCGTGTTTTGGATCATGATGATGGTGTCATCCGCGTACTGAAGGTGCGTGACACCATCAGGGATAATGTTAGAAGCCACCGGAGCGATGTGATTATGGGCCACCGCCTGGCCAAGGATACTAGCTAGCGCATCAGCAACAAAATTGAAAAGAATAGGAGAAATAGGGTCCCCTTGCCCGAGGCCCCGACCATTCGGGAAAAACTGGGTTTGCACCCCATTGATCGATACAACAGTGTGGCCACCACCAACAAGCTGCATAATACGGTGGACATAAGCACCACCAAAACCCCGAGAGAGCAGAACAGATCGAAGGAAAGACCAACTAACAGAATCGTACGCTTTCTCAAAGTCCAACTTGAGAATAATCGCGTTAGTCTTGCGCCGTTTCAGCTCATGAACTAACTCGTGCAGGACCACAATCCCATCCAGAATAAAGCGGCCTTTAATGAACGCCGTTTGGGTAGGAGCAATAATCCTATGAGAGATCGGGGATAGTCTGGCCCCAAAGGCCTTGACAGGGAACTTAGCAATGTTATTGATTAGAGCAATAGGTCTAAACTGTCGGATCGAGTCCGCACCCTTCACTTTGGGGATGAGGGACAGAACTGCATAGTTCAGACGAGAGATATCCACCGTACCCAAACAAAACCCTTGAATGATAGCGTAAACAAGATGCTTCAGAACAGCCCAGAACTTATGGAAGAACGCATTAGAAAAGCCATCCGGGCCAGGAGCAGAGTTGGCATTCGAGGCAAACACCGCAGCATCAATTTCCTCACACGAAAGGGAGGCCAACAGACCAAAGTTCTCCTCCTCGGTAACTACCGAGGAGGGATGCCACAGGGAGGGGGAGATGGAGACAGCAACCGCAGGCTTAGCACTCAACAGAGACGAGAAGAAGGAGAAAATGTGTTCTTTGATAGAACCCGGGTCGTCCACCACGTTACCATCAATGATGAGGCGATTAATGAGACACCTTCGTCTACGACCATTCGCAATGGCAATGAAATAGCTCGTGAGGCGATCACCTTTCAACATCCACGAAATCCGCCCCCTCTGGCGCCAGTAAGCTTCCTCCCGCTCATGGAGCTGCATCAGGGAGTCCTGCAGGGCATATCTCTGTTCCCAACCGCAAGCATCCAAACCCACCGAATCAGCTAAGCCATCAAGCACAGAAATGCGATTAAGGATCAAATCTTTGGTACGCCGATCGTCCGCGGAACGGTTGGCGGACCAGCCACGAAGGAATTGACGAAGGAGACGCGCACAGTATCTCCAGTCATCGAGCGGGCCAAAAGATCTGTGGCCATCGGAAAAGAAAGAGATGATCTTAGCAGAAATCATAGTCACGAAGCCATCCATCATCAGCCAGGAGGAGTCAAAACGGAAAGACTTAGGCCTAAGAGAGAGAGCAAGGAGCAGCGGAGTATGATCAGAGCCCACATGAGGAAGCGCGCAAAAAGAAATCCCAGGGAAGAGGCCGTCCCAGCCCGGAGAAATAAGGACCCGATCAAGAACAGATCGGGTAGGGCTAGCTTGGTGATTAGACCAAGTAAATCTAGCGCCCACACGCAGAATTTCCCGAAGGGCCTCATCAGCAATGAAGGAGTTAAACAGCGTTGCCCTAGACCAGCAGAAATTCGCATTTTTCTTTTCCGAAGGATGCCTGAGCAGGTTAAAGTCCCCACCAATCGCAAGGGTAAGGGTAGACAGCGCAAGTTTAGCAGAGAGCTCCGCCAAGAACTCATTGGCACGGGAGTGATTAGAGGGGCCATACACTACTATAAGCTCCCAAGAGATCCGGGAAGAGAGGCAAGTAAGCTCCAAACTCAAATAGAAGGTTCCAACACTAGCTGTGCCTACATCAAAGTCATCAAAAGCAGCCCCAACCAGAATGCCACCAGCCGCGCCCACTGACGGCAGCCAGTTCCAAGAGAAACGATCAGCACCACCAAGCGCATCCAGCTCAGACAACGAAAAGGATTCTCTTTTTGTTTCAAGAAGACAGAGAAGGTTAACAGAATGCAGCCTAATATAATCACGCAATTGGTCTCGGCGCCCCCTAGCCCCGATCCCACGAATATTCCAAAAAAGGGCATTCATTTAGATAGATTCTTGATACGGAGGCTTGTCCTGCGCGGCACCGGACAAGAAAGATTCTTAGCAGCACGCTTACGGGTTGAGCCACCACCCAACCCGCGAGAAGGGCCCGATTGTTGAGCCAAATCAAGAGCCTGCACAACAGGCGAGGAGACATAAGCTGCATTGGCCTCACACGCCTTAGCAATTGCAGCCTGAGCCAGTTCATTAGCCCGAAGAACCGAAAGCACAGTGCTAGGGGAAGCACCAAGATCCCCCAGCGAAATATCCGAGTCAGAAGCAACCGCAAAGAAATGCGCATCGGGTTTGGAGGAAAGGGCCACACGAACCGGGGAGACCAAAGCGGAGGGCGGAGGAAGTGAGATGTGCGTACCAATCGGGGAGAGAGGCGATCCACCCTTAGAAGCATCCCGCGCCGCCTTCAAACGTTCCGCCCGCTGAAGCACCGACAGCCCACCTCCTCCACCACGCCTGCTCTTCCGAGCAGTGGACACCGGAGTCTTGACATCACGAGACGGGCCCGAGGGGGATGCCACCTGGTCCGCCCCAACCTCCCCTAAGGTAGGCTCAAGATTGCGACAGAAATCAGCTTGGGAGGACTTGGAGAGAGCCGCAACCTCAGCCGCCCTGGCTTTAGCTTTGGCCGAGGTCTTGCGCACCGTTTTACGCTTCCGCGACGGGGGAGGTCCGTCCACCAGAGGATCAGCAGCATGGGGAGGGGAGTCGACGATATCAGACAGGGAAGGAGAGCCCACACGGCCAGGCTTATTCGAACACACCGCAGAGGTAGGAGAGGGGGGGGGGGTCATCCTCCAGAATTGACTCCATTGCATCTTTGAACGAGCGCTTGTGACCATTGTCAGGGACCGGAGCCCGGTTGGGGTAGAGCCGCTGGATACGTGAACCAAGGGCATCCCATTTCTGAGGAGTAAAGGGGGGGCCGCTCGGGCCACTGCCGTCCTGACTGTCATCCTTGGGATCATCGTCACGGGGAGCCGGGGGATGGGGAGGCGGAGGCGGAGGGGACGACCTAGTTGGCGCCCCTTCCACCCTAACTTTGATGTGAAAAGCCTTGATCCCCGGGATGAACTCAATGAAGCCATGTACCAGCGACGGGTTCCTCACCAAGATAGAGACCCGAATCGGACCCTGGCGACACAACGATCCTTCATCCACAGCAACAGGTTTGCCCACCAGCTCAGAGAAGGCGAGGATCCCAGACACAAAGCGCATTTCAGGCGGAACATCCTCAAGAAGCACAGATGCCTCCACCAACGAACAAAAGGAACGGTCCACATCTGTGGCTTCCTTCACAGAGATGACAAGGTGGTGGATCGGCAAGGTAAAAGAAGCACTCTTAGATACCATACGCAGGCTCTCCTTGGAGGGGAAAACAGCACCAAATTCTTTCTCAGAAATCTGCTCTAACTGCCAGTCCCAATCATCCGCTCCCCATTCACGGAGCTCCTCAGCCAGTCCATACAAAGAAGCCTCCCCATCCAAGACTGAGATGATCGCAGCATTGAGGATCTTAGGAACCGCCACCACAGCTTCCCCACCACCTTCCATCCCAAAGAAACCGCACCCAGGCAGACCACGGCCATAGTGCTTGATCACCGGGGGAGGGAATCTGGACGTGCACTCAGCCGTAAGATGGCCGTCCTTACGGCAGATCAGGCAGAACGGGGGCGATTTGCACTGCGACTGGAAATGGTCGGGCTTGTGGCACGCAAAGCACGTCAACAGACCAGAATGGTTCTTGGCCCCTCCCGCAGCAATAGAGCCAGATCCACCAAAGCCAGCAGGGGAAGGAAAGCAGACCCGCCCCCGGGAAGGAGCCACCACTCACCTCCCGGTCACTGAACTTTCTCTTATTTGAGTAGCCAAAGCCCGAACCACCACGGCCACCAAAACTCCGCCCATAGCCAGATCCAGAAGGATGACCGCGACGCATACCAGATCCACCGGGACCCTGTTGAGAAGGCAAGGGAGGCGGAGGAGGAAGCGTCCCGGACCCCGCAGCACCACCAGACCCAGCCGAACCAGATGCAGCCGGAGCACGAGACCGAGCCGCCTCGGCAGCCGCATCCCAGGGATCCACCGTCTTGGCCGCCTCCTTACGGTGTTGTTCCTCCACAAACCAAGGCGGGGGAGCACCCCAATCCGCCGAGCCCTTGGCCGCCGCCTCACGGGCCGCATTCTCCATCTCCAGGCGCGACCGCAGGGCCGCCTCCACCTGCAGGCCATCGGCCTCCACCACAGGGCGAGAGCCAGATCCCGCCCCGCCACCCGCCGGAGAGGGGTCGCTGGCCTCGCCGCGATACATGGCAACGACGGAGGCGAAAGGGAGAAGGAGGGGAGGGGGAGGGTGGGAGAGCACGATCCGGCGCGGGAGAGAGGAAAGGGAGAGGGCGCGGCGCAGGTCACGGGGGGCAGCCGGAAACCCTAGATTTAGGTCAACACAACCGCGCGGAATCCATAAGTAACCCCGCGGAACCGACCGAGGCAGGCCAGCGGGACTGGGCTCGGGGAGAACCGGCCTCGCAATTGGGCCAGACCACGGCAGCCCACGACCAGTCAAAGGGGGAAAATCATTAGCAAAAAAGGAAAACGCCACCGGACTGTTACAGATAGGCAACGGCCTAACCGGCCCAACCGGCCCAACAGCAGGCCCAACCTCGAAATGCAGCGGCACGGAAGCTAGGGTTTCTGCCCTAGCCGCCGCCGGCGAGCAGGGAGCCAGAGGAGGCGGCGGAGGGCTTGGCTGGCATGGCGAGGACACCGGAGAGAAAAGGGAGCCAAGCACGCTAGGTAGAGGAGAAGGAGGGGGAGCCTTCTTGGCCCCGCGCCGCCGGACCAAGTTCCAATCAGGCTCAACGCGGCCAACCACCGAACCAAACGACGCAGAACGACCCCCCGGGGCAAATTTCCGGCGAGCCGCCTCCGCCACCACCATGGCGCGAGCAAGCGGGGCCACCACAACCTCATCCACCTCCGAATCAGAGCAATCATCATCCGCCAGCGCCCAAAATTTTTTAGGCCTACACCCAACTAGATCCACCTTCGACCTCACATGGAGCCCGGAACAAGACGAGATCTCCACCGACGCGCCCACCAAGGCCGCCGGCGAGCAGGGAAAGGGGACCAGGGGAAAGGAAGGAGACGAGGGGGGGAGGAGGAGGGGGTCCGAGCCGCCGGGGAGACGAGCTCAACACCGGCGAAGGAGGTGGGAGGGGACGGAGCGAGGAGCGGAGGGGAGAGGGGAGCACGGGGGGAGGAGAGAGCCATCACACTAGTAGCTAGCTCACTCTCCGGCGAAGGAGGTGAGAGGGGACGGAGCGAGGAGCGAAGGGGAGAGGGGAGCACGGGGGGAGGAGAGAGCCATCACCGACCGAAGCTTTTTAGGGGTTGTTTGATTTGTGACTCACACTGCCAAGTTTTAGAGCAACTCTCTAGTAGAATCGCTATATTGGTCCGATCGCCATACTCATCGCCAATACAATAATTTTAACCTAAAATGCCACTTTAATAGAGTTGTTATTCACCCCCACCCCCCACCCCACCACCAAAAACGTCATAATTTTTTGAGGCTTTCTATATCAAACTCGTGAAGCTTTATATTTAGAGGTCGTGGGCGTTGGTTTAAAATGCCACATCTGCCAACCCCTCACGCGGGAAGGAAGTTTTATATTCCTTCTCGCTTTCTGTGCTGACCTTTGGCAATTTACCCCTCTTTTTTTTATCGCCGCCCGCACCAATAAAAAAGCCCCAACCTCTATTTTCCTTGTCGCCACCCACAACCTCCATTGTCACCGTTGGCAGACTGAATGTTATTCTTGAAGGATCGGGATTGTTGTGAAGCGTTGGTTAAAACTTATACCAAAATCAGGGGCGGGGCTGGAGCAAATATCACCCGATGCACCATTTTAACAAAGCATAAATTATTTAAGCAACAATGTATTGAATAGAAGTGTGTTTCATAGCTTCTAGCACATATTATTTGATATAACAGAAGGCAATTTCTAAAAACAAAATGTAGCCATCAAAATGCTTACTATAATGATGAAACAAGGGACAAAATTACTTGAAATAGATGTCTTGCATTTCCGAAATCCAAAATATATCATCGAACGACAAGGTTTAGTGCCCTACAAGATAAAAATAGAATTAAAATTACTACTAGAACATAATAATATTCTCAAATAAAAGTACTTAAATACATAAAAGATGAAAATTACCTTTAGTACATTCTATTCCTTCGAGCCATGAAATACTCAACCACTTGAGCGTTGGTGACCTTTCTCATTTCTTCTTTCTTCACATAACAAATAACATCACCACTCAAACTTCCATCATTGAGGCTACTGCGCAAGTATGTTTTAACCAGTTTCATAGCTGAAAAGCACCTCTCAACTGTAGCAGTAGCAATAGGCAACACAATTACTAGCTTCAATAGCCGATAAAACAAAGGATACATAATGTGCCTCCTTGTGTGCACCATTTTTTTTGAAAGCTCGATGATTGTTGCCATGTTGGAAAAACTATCATCTGTGTGCACATCAGCAATATAGAGGCGTAGATCCTTCTCAAGATCTCTCAATTCCCCAGAATCAAAATTTTGAGGATATAGTTTTGCAAAACTCATAAGGTTCTCCAAATTAAAATCACTAAATGAGTCTCTTGGACTCAAAGCCGCTGACCAAATAAGAAAATTAGAGGATGTCTCGCTGAACCGATTATCAAGCTCTTGAACTAGCCAATCAAAAACAGCATTGAAGCAATCAATTTGATAGTGATGTCTATTGGTAATTTCAGTTACATGTCTTCTCTTTTTTGGATTAACGAATGCTTCTTCCATGTCCAACTCTACAATATCATGTTTCTCACAAAACACATGAACTTCTCCTAGCAAAGATTCCCATCCATCTTCTCTAAGTTGGTTCAGAACAATTCTAGTTGACTTCACACATTTCATGGCATTTACTATGTCTTGATCCTTATGGCAATGCTAATGACAACGTGTTCATAGTTGTGAGGATTGTCAACATGAGATGCAAATAGAAGACAAAGTCAAAAGATTGGAAATATATTAGAAGACCATTTGCTTGGTCTCTATTTGTTCTATCAGTATCTTCTTCTTCCACAAATTCTAGAACTTTAACAACTGACGTGAACATGTGAACCAAACTCTTAAGAGTTTTAGCATGGGAACCCCAACGAGTGTCTCCCGGTCTTTGAAGGCATCTCTCCTGATTTAATCATGTTCCTGTTGTAAGCTGCCCGCACCTTAAAGCCTTTTTCATTTCGTCAAGATTAATATCTCTAATCATGTCCTTTCTCTTGGAAGATCCACCCACAACATTTAACAAGGTAGCAATCATGCTAAAAAAATTACTAATACCTTTATGCTTTCTTACCACGGCCACGACAACTAATTGAAGTTGGTGAGCAAAGCAATGAACATAATAAGTTGTGCTACTTTCTCTCATGATCAATGATTTGAGGCCATTAAACTCACCTTGCATATTGCTAGCACCGTCATATTCCTGTCCTCTAACTTGATTGTAACTCAGCTTATATTTTTCAAAAAGAGTATCAATTGAACTCTTGAGGTATGAAGAAGTTGTTTCTTTCACATGGACAAGACCAACAAAACTTTCTTTAGAATCTCCAGAACTATCAACATACCTCAATGCCACAGCCATTTGTTCTTTGCCAGATACATCTTTAGACTCGTCAACAAGCAAACTGAACACATTATTGTGAACTTCTTTGAGAATAGATTGCACTATCACATGCGCAAAACCTTCATCAATATCTTTCTGAACTTCAGGAGCAGACATAAGAGAATTCTTTGCAACATCTTTGCCCGTAGCCTTGCGTACAACTGGATCATGTTCAGCTAAGAAGTCACGAACTTCCAAGAAATGTCCTTTATTTTACTAGTTCTTTGACTCATCATGCCCTCGAAAAGGCAATCCTTGCTTCAACAATAATCTAGCTGTGTCAATAGAGGCATTAAGTCGAGCAAAATATGCAACCTTGAAAACTTCACTTTCAACCTGAATAGCGACATCAATGTGTTGATATTTTTTCTGAAAATCAAGACATTTTTTCATTTCTTGATTATGAACACTGCACACCTCACCAACGTGTTCTTTTAACCTTGATTTCATGTTCCACCCCTTCCAACCATTCACAACGAATGCCTCATGCCCAAATTCTTTTTTGTGGCCACGATCTATAAATAAGAAGCAAGAAAAACAATACGCTTGTTTTGTCTCTTCGCTTTATTCAAGCCAACTCCAAAATTCATCAAACCAATCAGGATTAAACTTTCTCTGTTTACCACCAAAATCTGAGGATTCAAAATCTATGTCTCTTGGTTGACATGGTCCATTAAACAAATACTTTCTTCTTACTAGATCTTTAAAATTAGGATGGTAATGTTCTATCAACTTCCTTTTGCCCGGATCATATTGAATCTCCTCTTCCCAATTTATGTCTTCCAGGACATCTTGTGATGATGCTTTTCTTTTGATAACAAACATGTCCATATTATCTGTACAGACAAATAAAAATCACAGATGAGACATGAATACTTGTACACACAAATAAAATTTATCCTAATTAGATTTTGTAACCCTAGAAATGCTCAACGCTTTGCACAGAGAAAGACTCAAGAGTAAAAAAAGCTACCGAATTACCAAGATCCGGATCCGTTGTGAAGCGTTGGTTAAAACTTATACCAAAAACCAAAATGATGGGAATTAATGTTGTTATTCTCAAAGGACCGTTGAGTGTACCTAAGTGATGTTAAGTTCTGCAATTAATGTTCATGCAGAATTATGTGCAGTGTTATTATATCTTGTAGTGTTCCATTCACTATAAAGTGGTGTGTTGATGTTCAGTTATGCCAATGTGAAGATCAAATTTTGCATTGAGATATCCAATTTCTCAATGTGATCCCGAGTTATGTATGGAATGTGATGATCAATTATGTGATCTTCAGTTTTGCATTTACACAATGATCTGCAAGTTATTATTGGATTACTTAGAGATAATTTATTCATTCTTGAAACTATTTTGTATTTCATCTTATTACCCAAGTGTTGTGTAGTTCTGTAATTAAATGTTCATTTTGAATAATGTACAATGCTATTATATTTTTTTTGGTTGTGTACTTTATGGTGATGTTGCACTCACTATAAAGTGGTATGTTGATTTTATGTTCTGCAATGTCAATGTGAATATCAAAATTTACCTTGTGATATCCAATTTCTAAATTAGCCTTCAAATAATGATTTGCAGTTATTGTTTGAGTACTACAGAAATACTTTATTCACCTTCAAACTATTTTGTGATTCATCTAATTATATAAACTTCAGGTGTAATTTCATGCTAAAAATGGAACAACCTGCTATTTGCTAGAGAGGTTTGCTTCATCCTTTATATATCCTCCTCTTTCTTCATTGTGCTTCATAAATCTTCTAGTTAATAGCATTACCTCTATTTTTTAGGTCCAAGTCTCAGGGATTTCAATTCACTACTCTTCGATCCTTTTTGCGTATGAGGAAATGTCATATCACCGAGCCCCATTAAAATCAAGAACCTTTGCAAAGTAACTCATTCAAGGAGAAAATTACTGAAAAATAACAAACTTTTTGTTTGCAAAGTAAACAAGACAACTATCAGTTACATGATGGTATGACCTACTGCTTGCCTCGTCTTTTAGACTATGCACAATGAATATTTGGAGTCACTGAATAATTTCCTCTTTGATCAGTGCTTTCCAAAAGAGTTCACTAAGCGTTATATCTCAAAGCATCTTCGAGCTGGCGAGCCAACAAAGATCTTTACGGAGAAAACACAACACCGCCGGTGATACTTATATAGTCTACATAAAAAAGCAAAGGTTGGGTGATCGCTGATCCATAAAAACTAGACTAAAGTTGTTCGTGACTTGGGCATCAAGCAGGGCACAATCTAGGCATTCCGATTCTTCAAGAGTGTCGTTAAGCCAACTGTCATTCACTTGGAATGTTTATGTATGTAATGATCAATGAGTGATCAAAGTACTATGTAGTGATCGATGTTTGTGTGATATGAATTGTGGTATCTGCCTTTCAATTGCATATATTTAATATATGTTTTCAATGTATAAAATAAACCAAATCGAGCATCATAGCAAACGATACGGTTCAAGCAAACCGAGCGTGTGCATTGAAAATAACAATACACACGAGTACAAAAATATGAGCGTGTGCATTGAAAGTAACTATACAAACGTGTAGGAAAACATGAGCGTGTGCACTACAACTCTGAATACACACGTCCGTGCATAACGAATCGTGGGTGATGTATTACCTATCACCCATAGATTTTCTATACGAAAACGCCAGCGATACCAGCGTATTGCGCACAGTTGGTAGAATTAAATTGTGGGCGATTAGTTCACGATCACACATGAGTTCCGCTTTAGAAATCGTGGGGGACGACATAGGGATCACAGAAAATTTATGTATTCGTCAGCGATGGACCCCCCTCATCGCCCACCCACGTGAGTACACGGTTCCGGAAATTTTATGCGAATGCGGCAAAAACCGTGTGCATAGCTGCTCTCGGTACGTACTAGTGGAATGACTACCAGAAGGAATGTCATCATTTTGAAGTTTCCCTTCGCTTGCAACAAAGGCTAGAAGACTACATCGAAGCAAATCTGTGAAATATTTAATTCCTTGCGAATGAAATTAATCGCGTTGGAAACATTGCGATGAACAATAGAAAATTCCTTCCTGTCAATGATCACCGCACTTGGAAGATTTGCCAAAAGTTTTACTCACATGACCAGTTAAAAAAGACAACCATCACAAAACTTATGCCCATCTGATGCATACCTTTACCCTGATGACAGAGTGGATCCCCCTGATCCTAAATTTCCCAAGTTCCAGAAGTCTCATGAAGTATTCTTTGTGAATGAGAAGTATCATATTGATACTGATCGTGTTTCGGAAACTTCTCGCCACTCTCCTCCGCCCGAAGTTGAACTTCAAGACCAGGAAAACGTTGACAATGATCTGAACCTTCTCTAAGGCAATGCTGATCGTTATCAATCCCCAAGCTCTTATGAATATAGTCCCCCCGAAGAGATGCATTCATCCTCATCAAATAACACTCCTCAAGATTCAGTGAATGAGAGTCCCAGGGTTCAGTACTTTGACGAATAGATCTCTCTTCTGCTTACATATTTTTGTCCGGTCATTGAACAAAAGGGGGAGAATGTTGTATCGATGAGGTAATTTCCCTACGGGGACATGGGTTTTGCTTCTTGAGTGGTTACAACAAACATTCAATTCGTTTCAATTTGGTTGTAACTAACTCCGTTGGATGACTGTGAATTGTGTATCATAACTATTAATAACCCCATGCTTGCAAACATAGCTTCGAATCTATTTTTTGCAGGTGGTTATTTACTTAATTTCACAAGTCATTTCGAGGAGATTGGACATTATTTGTTTTCGATTCTGGAAATGCAATATCACTCGCTAAGATGGTTAAGTATGCCCTCCACCGAAGAAATTATTATATGTGCATCTCTTTCTATTCCAATTATCTTCGATGCATACATTCAGGGGGAGTAAAACTTCACATCTTAAAGTTTGTTCTCATCATAACACCAAAAACTTCAATATTTTTTATCGATGCATGTTTTATCAATAATAGTCCAAAAAGGGGGATTGTAAGAGCAAGTTTTGCCCCTTAGTGGTTTTGGATATTGTTAGACAAAGTTGTAGATGAACTAACATTGTTTTTGATTATAAACAGATGATTAGATTCCTGGAGAACAAAGAAGCTTGGTAGAACTTCAAAGAGAAATACAAGAGTCGAAGTCTTTCCTTGGGATCGAAACTTCACCAAGATCGACGACCACCAAAAATGCTCTTGGAGGATATGGTGCCTAGAAGAAAAACTCTCTGAAGGGAAAGAAGAAGACATGCAAGACTTAGTAGTTTTTCCCGTACTTTTTCTGTTCTTTGAGTCATAGAATACACCATACTATCAAGAGAGGTTAGTTAGTTGAAACTTAAGTTGAAGAGAATCTGTTCAACTCGTAACTAAACCCAGTGAGAGTTCACAGGAGAAATCTTATTTCTTTGAGATAGTATTCGAAGATAAAGTCAAAGTACTTTTTTTCCTCAAAGGAGAACTCAGGTAGTGAGTCAACATTTGTTGCTCCTCCAGAAATAATGCGACGTAATGACTAATCTGGCCGTTATGTACATGTCTCTGTCACACCTTGGGTCACACCGGTCATTTCGCCCTTGGGATCACCACCTATAAATAGCCCGCACCCGGCCACCATTTTGGGTTGGCTACTCCATGATTGTTCTCAGAGAGAGAGAGAGAGAGAGAGAGAGGAAGTGAGCATCCCAAGAAACATACCGAAGCCAAACTACGGAGAGTTCCAAAAATCCTAAGTCCAATTGAGTTGAGCAGATTCACATTGGCTTAGATAGAGATTAGCTAGCCTTATTATCTTGGAGGCCTGAAGTCTTCTAGATGGTTAATGGTCTACCTTCAACAAGCAAAGAGGAATTTTCGTTGCGGAGGTCAGTTTGTCAAATATTTCGGAGATCTCCTGAAGTATCTACCATGAGTGAAAACTACCCATACTCAAAGAGTTTGGTGTAATGTATAATGTGAAGGAGAGGGGGTTTGCTCCTATGTTCAATCGCAAGTCCCTACAACCAGACGTAGCACTTTGCAGAGTGTGAACTGGTTTACCAAACATCATAGCGTCTGAGGCTCGTTTTACTTACTGCATTACATTATGTTCCATTTGCATAGCTTGATTAGCTTCATTGTTTAGTTTCAATCTTTGTGTCTTCATCATGTTTAGCTTCGATTTTACTTTCGCGACGCTGTTGTATGTTTATTTTCTCTCCTGCTGCTAGAGGTTTTCCGCTGATGTGCTCTGTTCCTTCGGGTTTCTTGCGAAAAATTGAAGTGACATTCACTCCATCCCCGTGTGGACACTTTCTTGCACGTTCACTGTAAAAGTGAATTAATTGGCTAGATACAATGCATCACCAATAAAATGACATTGGGTTCGTGTAAATAATATTTTTAGATTTCTTTTGACATCAAAGATTTTGGTTTGTTATATGAGAAAAATTGTAACCATGGTTGGATATTGTAATACTAGGCATGTATTAGATCCCCAATAATTCCATTGCACACTGGTTTTGTCTCTCCTGGAGATACAAGCTTCTTCGAGAAGTCAAGAATACAAATTCTAATGGTTGCATGCACTTGTTCTAAAGTCATTGCTTTGCATGAAGCATCACATTGTTGTATATGACTTAATGGAATGTGTTTAAAGTTTAATTGGGGTTGGTTCAATGGAAATATCCACCATTGTTTGTGAAGATAATGTTGTTTGGATTATATAAATGCATACAAGTTATAAAGAGCAACATTGGAAAGTGTGTTGCCCTGAAAGTATTTTCTTCCTTATCAATTGGAAAACAATGGGAAAATAAATAGCTTACAAATGAAGTCGTTCGATAATCTTAATGATTCATTCACAAAGTATTTACCAAGTTCGACATTCCGAAAGATGTTAACGAAATTGGTATGAGATGACTTCATTATTTGCAACTTTAGGGGGAGTGTACTCCCAACCATAGTTTAAGATATCTTTCGATATTCCGATAAATCAGCCAATTTATCGCTTACCGATGTCTAACCGATAGGGTAAATTGATCGATAAATTGGCCAATATACCGATAAATCGGCCGATATGCTGATAAACCGACCAATTTACCCCTGATCTTGGGTCAACTGATAAGTTTTAGATAAGTAGTATTCTCAGTATTGCTCCCAACTGATAACGTGTTTGAGACTTTTAGATCTTTGATATTGCACTCTTTTGCTTTATGTGTTTTTCTATATGGATTCTCATAGAAGGTTTTTAACGAGGCAATAATTATACAAGCATTGTGATATGTAACTTTCATCTTATTTTTCCACAGAATTTTGAAAGGATTTTTTCATGGAATATTACATATATCTCCTCATACTTTTTCCATTGTTTTTTAACAAGTATTTTTCAAGAGAATGATTCACATGGTCAAAGAAGAGATTAGGATGGTGTTAGAAATTAATTAAGTATAATTAGTTAAGATAATCAAATAGGTGCTTAGCAGGTTACTAACTGTTGCAACCCTTTTCCCATCGCTTCCAAACACGTATCTAATAGATGCATACCCATAAAGGCTTTGTTCGGTTGCATGTAATTTGCAGGAGTTTGAAGGGGATTGAGAGGGTTTAAATCCCTTGCAAATCATAATCCTCCTAAATTCCCTTCAATCCTCTCCATTCCTTTTGATAAGAAGATTAAATGAACAAGCCCTGAAAAATATACTGTATGGATTTTTTTTGTTTTAAACCCTTAACTTGTAGAGATTCCGCAATCTGAACCCCAAAGTTGATATCCCTATCGTCTATACTATGAAATACTGGTCTAAATTAAACCCTATTCATGTTTAGCTCACCGAGAAATTCAGGATCCCTAATTGGCTGGACACATTAGGATGGATTGCGCGGGTCCATCAACGGACACGCTCGTTCGCTCGATTTCTCAGGTTATTTTTATTTTTATTTTCTTTTTCTTTGTTTTTCATTATAATAATTGAAAATAATTTTTCAATAGTTTTGTAAAGATACACAAGACCACTTGTCCCCTACAACGAATAATTTGTTTAATGTCTAATATTTTAAATGCGTGAACATTTTATATAATCCCCAAATATTTTTTGAATTTCACAAAATTATTCACTATTAAAAAATAATTTAAAAAAAAATTCCGATTCAAATAACCCTCAAATGTGTTCACACTCAACATATTTAAAATGATAAAAAAATTCACGCAGTTGATAAATTGTTCACATTTTAAGCATTGTTTAAAATGTTTTAAAAACGTTTTCAAATCTCAGTGCTATGGGCTATAGAATTTTTATCTTTTTGAATTGTGAACATTTTTGCACCTGGTGAGCCGATCCAGTCGTGTCCACAACCAACAATTTAAGATTTAGTTTTGGTAAAAGTGAAAAACAAACCTTGAACTTATAGATGAAGGCTAAATCAAATACGGTTTATTCTGAAGCTTCACTTAGTTGTTGATTGGTTCGGTGTTATCAGAATGAATCGGGCCGGCCCATTAGTGCAGTCCCCCGCACGATTTGTTTTTCTTTATTGTTTATAATTTTTATTTTCTATGTTCTTTTGGTTTTCTAAATCATAATAATTTTTCAACATCTTTGTAGTGATAATAAAAAAATTATAAAACTACACACGGCAACTTCTCCTATAGAACTGACAATAGCGTTCACATATGGAATCAAATTTTTTTAACATTTGTGACAAAATGAACCATTTTTAAATGCCTAATCTATTTCGTAAACAATAAATAGTGTCTGAAACTCCATTATTTTTAAATGCGACACTATATTTAGGAATCCAAACATTTCTTGTAACATGCGAACATCTTTTGACAAATGTGAATTTTTTTTAAATCACAAACAAAAATTAAAAATTCCATGGATTTTTTGAAAGCCAGTAATTTGTGTCGTATTGGTGACAAAATTAGGAAATTTTTAATTTATAGAACTTAGGCTGAAGTATTTAAAGTGTGAACATTTTCTACAACTTCTGAACATTTTTTAATTTATCCACAATTTCCACTCTTTAGAATTGAAAAATTGTTCACACTTTACGAATTGTTTGGGGATTTTAAAAAAGTGTTTTCAATGTTTTGGGTGTATTTTTACATCGCACCTTACGAAAATAGAAAAAAACCCAGTTGACGCATAATGGACGGACCAAACCACCAATCCATGACGTACCACGTCGGCAATTCGTGTTTAAAAATTCCCTCAAGGTTTAAAATAGATCGAGATCAGAATGTTTGGTGTGCAAATTTCTGAAATTACAAGTTCAACGTTTGTTTTGAACTTTTTCCTTTACAATATAATGTAAAGAAAAAAAGTTTACTTTAAACCCTTAACTTGTAGGTATTCAGCGGTCTAACCCCCAAAGTGAAAATCTCGGTCGTCTGCACCCTTAACTATGAAATCCCGATCTACATTGAACCCTATATGTGTTTGGCCCACCGGAAACTTGAGGATTCCTATTCGGCTGAACAAATTTGTACGAATTGCACAGGCCCATTAACGGAGAAGCTCTTGCGCTCCTACTACACAGGTTATTATTCACCCCTAAAAAAACACAGGTTATTATTCTTTTGTTCTATTCTTCCATGTTCATAATTGATAATTATTATTTTTAACATTGTACTAATCACAATAAATATTTTGTAAAATACACAAGACCAATTTCATATTTTTGTGAAATGCGAACATTTCATGTCTGGGTTCTGAACTTATAGATGAAAGCTAAATGAAACCTCGAACTTGTAATCTCAGAAATCAGCTCACCAAAATTTCAGAATCCGTCCAATTTTGAACCTTCAATGGGATCGTTGTTAAGTGGTTCACCGATATCAGGATGAATCAGGCTGACCTATTACTGCAGTCGATCACGCTTTTTTTTGTTTGTCAATTTAATTTAATTTCCTTTTTAATTATCTTTGTTTTTTATTTTCCAAATAACTAAATTTTCATCATTTTCAAAATGACAATAAACATTTTTTAAAACTACAGAAGGCCACTTGTCCTGTATAATGAGCGATGGAATAATTATTGGAAGAGAAAAGAGCTTTCATATATTTAATTTTTTTTCAAAAAATTGAAACATTTGTGAAAAAAATAAAACAGTTATAAATTCCTCATATATTTGGTAAAACGCAAATAGTGTACGAATTCCTTTTTTTAATATGTGACATAACTTTTGGAAGTCCAAACATTTTTTGAAGCATGTCAACATCTCTTGACAAATATGAACAATTTTGAAATCATCATCAATTTTTAGAAATTCAGACATAATTTGAAAATTCCAAATTTGTTTTGAAAAAGTAGGAAAGTTTTTTTAATTCATGACCAAAATTAGAAAAGTAGAACATTTTACAATTTTGAAACTTATGGAGTTGTGATTTTTTTAATTTATAAATATAATTTTTATTTTATTTTTAAATTTGGACCAAATCAAAAATGATTCGCAATTCTTTTAACAATTTTAGGTTTAAAAAATATCCTCTATTTCAAAATTGATTGTTATTTTTTTTATTTTTTTAGGTCTCAGATTTTTTAAAATGTTCACACTTTACAAAAGGTTTGGTGATTTAAAAAAAGAAAAAAAACTTGGTTCACACGTAATGGACCGGCCCAGCAAACAATTTTCGGACTTGTTTTGCCACGTCGACATTTCCTTTGGGAATGCCCCCTCAAGGTTTATAGTAGACGGTGATCAGAAAGTTTAGTGTGCTAATTTCCAGAATTATAAGTATAGGGTTAGATTTATCTTTTATCTGCAAGTTCAAGGTTTGCTTTGAATTTATTTATTTTTACTTATTTCTTCTTCTAAAAACAGGGTTCGATTTAGACTGGAATTTCTTAGTTTAAGATTTGAACGATAGGGATTTTAACTTTTTTTTGCGCATATAGGGATTTTAACTTTGGAGTTTAGATCATCGAACCTATATAAACTAGATGATACCCCGCGCGTTGCTGCGGGAACTGCTAATAAATAATTTAATATTTTCAAATATAGAAAAAATTATGAAACATATTATAAGTTTATTATAATTTCTTTGTAATTAATATTGTTTAGACTCAAAATATAAGAATTTTTTTAATAAAATTGATGATAAATAAAAAATAAGTGTCTTTAAAAAATTATTACCTTCACAATATATCGGTGAGATGATATGACATGAAAAAAACGTTGAGTAGACACAATGGAGACATCACCTTTGATTAAACATATTACAATGATAGCAATTACATATGTGCATTCATAAAAAAGTTATCGCATAGAAAAAATATATGAGGTAACTGATAATTTGATTATCTATTAAAAAATGCACTTATAAATTTGAGTGCAAAAGAAAGTTAATATTTATATGTAATAAGTTGCATGTGCATGTGAAGTTAATGGGAGCTCCCTTTATGTGGCATACTTTGCGTGGCCTAGTGGGAAAAGAAATTGAAATGATTGGCTTAGTGGGATGATGAGGTGGACACCTTGCATGTTAAGAAAATTGAGACCAACTTCTTAAGAATGTTAGATTAAGGGTTTGAAATAGACTTTTATCTAATGTAATGAAAGCATGATTGTTGTTCTTTTTCTCGTTTGTCTCACGACAGTTCGTTCCCTTCCCTTCTCTTTGCTCCGGCAGACAGACATTCCTACTGCTGCCGCTGAGTACTGAGAGCATCTACAGCCGTTCGCCCCCGCAAGGCGATTTTCGACGCTATTTTAGCGCTGCTTGGGGCGCTTGGGCGGCGAAAACGGCTTGGGGGGGGCGGCTACCTAGCCGCGGCCCCAAGATACCCCTCAAGTTCGGCCAAATTTCATCAAATATAGTCGAACTTCAGCGAAATTTATAAATGTTCGGTCTAAATTTATTACATAGGTAGGAAATAAAAAACTACTAGGTCGCCGCCTTCAGCTGCTCGCCTCCTCCTGCGGCACCGTCGACGCTGCTCGCCGCCACCGACGCCGTCCCTTCACAGGTACTCGAGGCGCGGCTCGTTGCCGTCCTGGACGTGGTAGAGGACATTGAGGAGCGTGCGCTCCTCGGGGCTCCACCACAGCATCCGGCCGAGGCGGTTCATCGGGCCCGACACCGGTTCCGGCCCTTCGGTGGAGGCGAGCGCCTGGTTGCGGCGCTCCTCGAAGTGCGCCATCCAGCGGGCGAAGTTGCCCGCCGCGTTCGCTGGGTCAGCGAGCTCGGCCTCCGTTTGTGGCGCGGATGGCGAGGACTTCCCGGTTGAACTGCGCGCCTTGAGGCAGCGGCGGCACCGGCACGCCGGCGGCACTGAGCACCCAGCCACGCGGTATCCGCATGTTCGGCGGGCAGGGATAGTTCCCCTGGGACAGGAGGATCGCCTCAGCGCGGGTGAGGGTGCGGCAGATGCCGTTCATGTTGCGGTGATTGTCCATGGCGAGTGGATTGTGGCGAGAGGGGAGGAAATGAGGAGTAGAGTTCGTGGTGTCCCTCGACGGCGAGCTCGCTTTATATAGCAGCGGGGGTGCATGCGGCGGGGACACGCGGCGGACGCGCGGCGGCGATTGGACTACTCCGCGGCGTTTGATTCCCACTGCAGCGGCGATTGGACTAGAATCCGACGCTGCATTAATTCCCCTGCGGCGGCGTCAGGAGTGAGGAAGACGAGGCGAGAGGATGAGCACGCCGTGTGGGAAAGACGACGACAGGCGGCGGCGCGGTCGACGGACCGTTGGGTATCTCGACGCGCCGCATTGATGCTCTCTGCGCCGATTGGATTCGTCACCGGCGACGCATTGATTCGCTGCGGCGGCGGCAGGTGCGGGGAAGCCGAGGCGAGAGGATGACGACGACGCGTGTTCACACGCCGACAGGTGGGTCGTGGCGCGAGGCGCGCGCGAAATCGCGCGCGCTTTCCTTTCATCCAGCGACCCCAAGCGACCCCAGCGCGCCGGGTTTGGCTTGGGATCGCCGGACTCAATTTCGGCTCAATCCGGCGCTATTTGGGCTCTTGGGGTTGCGGCTGGGCGATTTTCTTCCATCCGGCGCAATATTTGCGCCGTCTTGAGGGCCTCTTGAGGGCGCGGCTGGAGATGCTCCGAGGTAAGGTCACGAGACGGTGAACCCTGTGAAAAAATATATCTCACTTGGCAATAACCTACTGCCGCTGACTAGTGTACAAACCATTATTAGCACCGTGCTAACGCCACGGTCTACTCTCGTCGTTGTAATTGGCACTGGGAAGACCTTATACAATTGGGCAGCATTGTTTTTCTGTGTGCAACGAACTAGCAAAGGACGGGCAGCTTATGTTGTTTTTCTTTCAAAAAGGATATTGTTTTTCTGCAGGCAACGAACTCTCAAAACAGCATAATTGCTGATTATATACTGCTTGTGATTTAGCCGAGCAAATGACAGAACGACAAATGCTCGCCGGTGCTTAACTAACAACATCAGATTCCTCTCAACTGGTACTACTGACTTGGTTAGTAAAATGCCTGCGTCGGCGTCATGAAACAGTTAAAAGCTCGAGGAAAACGCTCGTCAATGATTTGCAACTTGCAAGCGACGGCTCGATTACTTTTTAGCTTCACCAACTCCAGAATTCAAAAATGATAAAACAACAAACAAAGCAGTCCAATGGCCGAGCCATACGTGGGCACTGTCACAATGCGCTTGTGTTTTTCGCGGCAGGGTCGCCATCTCACTTTCTTCCCCTGCTTTGGCTTCCTGTCTTCATATGGCCCTTTATCGTCCGTATTTGATGGTACCATAAGTAGTTGTACTCATTTCCAATGAATTGACTTTTATTCCTTATTCTGATCCAACTCTGATGTTGAGACTTAATGAACATGTAATTATACTTTTATAAATTATGAACAATTATTGGGTGAACTATTTGACACTAGACAAAAATTTAATTGGGCACGTATATCAGAGATATCTTGTACGACTTGTGGTATACCGAAATGAAAACAATGTGTTTGTTTGCTACTTGTCCGATCCATACGATTGTTAAAGTTGTGAAACTTTGAAAAATGGACAACCACTATTAATTAGTAAAATACATTGGTTGGAAACTTCAAAATCATATGCACTATCTATCTTCATAATAAAATACTTCCAAATGTTATAATAATGTTGTCTGTTATATATTGTAACTAAAACATCGCCACATTGTTTCTTGTGGACTGGAAGGAATAGGTAATTTACAGTTTTGTAGTGCATGAGTGGGACACTAGTATTACACAAATAAAGCAACACAATGACAATGACCCAAAGTAAATGCAACAAACCATCAAGCAATAGAATACATCAAAAGGGAAGTTGTATTACCCTACACAAACTGGAAAATAAAATATTTTTAATCATCCACCAAAAGAAGAGAGAGGAGGAGGAAGTAGTATTTCCCAAAATAGTTGTACAGTGACATCAAAATTAACAAACAGTGGCATACTTCAAAACTGTTTAAAAAATCTAATGTCAAACCAAATAGATATACCAAAACACTACAATCCCCAAATATGAAAATGACAAAAATGTAGTATTGTAAATTCTTTATTTCTTACATGCAAGAGTCACTTGGTGGTAGAATGAACGTGAGATAGGGGTCAAAAATACTTGGTAAGAAAAAAAAATTGTTGAAATTTTTGAAACAATCGACCGTTAAATTGAAAATCGGAAAAATCAATGCATGTAGGTATCATGTGCAAACTTTCCCTTGCAAATTGGGCAAGCGAATGTGACCATTTGAGATTGGTGCAAAATTGTAACATGGAGTTTCGGGCTTCCGCACGTATCTCAAACGGTCATATATTTTAACCAAAGTTTAGAAAATAGTTTCAACGTATTACATTTTTGTTCATTAAATTTTCAAAATACAAAGAGTGGCCTTACCAATTGTTGTAGAAAAAGTACAAATTTTTTATAAGTCTTCAAGAGAATGAATTCACATGTATCACTTTTGTTCATTTGGTGCCAAAACTGACCCTGCCAATAAATTGGTTACGAATCAAGTTTTCGTCATTGCTTGGTTTGTTGCAAAAATTCTGGTTGCTAATGGGTGTACATTGCTTCTCGCAGATTTTTTGCCAAATAGTTGGCCAAATGCGTGTGAGAAATTATTTGGCCAAAAAAACAAACTGACTTGATTTGGACAAAAAATTAACAAGACAATTCTTACCACATCTAGTTGGGCTTATCTGGGCACAACCAAACATGTCCCTAGTTTCTAAAATTCCTTTTGAGCTAGCCATGCGCCTTGGTCATTATTTTCTTAGAATGAGAGAGTTGTATTGCCCCTTCTCTTTATATTGTAGATATACACATGTCAATATTATTACACCTTCCAATTAGTTTTACAAAAGGGATAGTTAAAAAAAGTGTGTGTGATCTTGCATTGAAGAATCGCAAGTAGAAAAGGACTGATCGCCATCATGATGAAGTAACCGTTCTATCTTGCTCACGGCCAAAGTTCAAAGGAGACTTCTGCTTATGACATTCTCAGCTTAGGTTGTTAAGCTTACGAGGTCGTACATTGGTCGTTATGTTTTTTAAGCAGTTAATGGTGGTGATTGCGATGGTAACCAAGCCTCTAACCACCTTATGCATGATATAGCTGACGCGTGCGAGTGAAATAAAATAGTGAACAAACCCAATGAAAAGAACTGCAAAAACTTGTCGCTTTTGGGCGGCAACTGTTCATGTCTATTATACTGCTATTATTCGCCATGATTAGGTTTCAAAGAATGCAAGATTAGCTGTAAGCTAGTTCAATGTTCAGACTAAGACTATAAGAAGGACTCCGACAGCTGCTAATTACATGCAGTTAGAAAGGAATACCCATAGATGCCGATAGTCTGCTACCAACCATGGGAACTACTAGCGGATTGTGGAGAATGGCGACAAAAGACAATGTCACATTGCCAGCCACCACTCTATTGTACGCTGCATGCTAGATTTCCAGATCCCATGTATACATCAGATATACGAGTTTTCTACCGGTACGACGGCCGTAGTTGGTTCATCTTGTATTTCAAATTATTGGTGCAAGTTGATCGGCAATAGTAAGAAACGCTGAAAGTCTCTGAGAACTGAACTTAGTGTCTTTCGATAGGTAGCAGTTCATTGCTGATCTGTATCGTTAAATATCCCTGTTTATTTCTACTCGACTAAATGAGATGCACAAGGAGAATCATGTCGTGTAAATAGAACAGTCCAAAAGCTGACAGAGATCCTCGTCTAACTGAAGCATACATTATTCGTAGCTACGTGTGTATATATGTAGTTAGTGCAACGACTATGAATTTCTAAGATGTGTTTAGTTTGTAGTTTAAGGTTGGCATTGCATACGTTTGGATTGTCACAATTTTGATACCTACGACCTGACACAATCTTTTAACGTAATGTTTTATATATAGTAGACTCAGTTTATGTGAAAGTTGTTTGGATGCTAATTATAAAACATTTTAGTACTTTAACAATGTCCATAATAAGCCTAAAAGTACTTAATAAGTTAGTAATTGAGTTGTCCCACCGTTATTTATAATTTTTCAGTACTTTCAGTCATCTAACTCTTCGTAACTTTTATTTTTTCACCATCAGATTGAGGTGGATGGACGACTTCTAAAATCGCCAATGACCGTAAAATTTGTAAAGTTTCTATATTTGGAATCAGGTAGAGGAGACGGAATGCTCAAGCAGTCGGACATCATGTACTGTATTACGAATTTACGGTTGATGACTTGCACAGGTCTTAAACAAGAAGTCACTTCTCCACTGCCCTATACAACCTATATTCCGAACGAGCTGCTACTTGTAAACGACATCAACAGCAACAGCTTTAACCCGCAAAAAAGAAAGAAACTGCAACCTCTTTAGAAAAACACTGAATCAATTGGATTAATTTCGCCGGTTGCAGTTCAGAGGCGCTGCGCGATCATCGAACGACACTGCCCTAGAAAGAAGCTACCGACAGTAGAGTTGCTTGGCAAATTTTCTTACTACCAAACTCTTTGTCCGGATCGTCCCGAGATAATGATAGAATTTAGAACGGATGGCGTTCTGTCCTTCACAAGTGTAACTTTGTTAACACTTTCACGACAAGTCTCATTCTGAAGGAAGGAAAAGGGGTGTATTTAAAATTGCACTGCAGATTTAGTAGCCCTAAAGCTATAGTATATGTTATGTCGTTATCTATTGATCATACAAGTCCTCGGCCTCCGTTTTAAATATGCAAGTTGCTAGTTCCAAGCAAAATGATAATGAAGCTTCGTGTCCCATTTGCTAGAAGCACACTATTTTTCAACAATTCATTGTGCCAACCACGAGATTAACAATGGCTGCATCATTTGCCCTATAATGAAGCTTGGTGTCCCATTTGCTAGACGCACACTATTTGACTACGGCCGCCCCTGCTTTGGCAGCTTCTCCAAGGCAGCTCCCCATTTGCTTCCTAGAGAGCCTACCATAATTTTGCCTCTTTCTTTTTCCTCAACAATTGAAGACACTAATATTTCCTCTGGTGGAGCTCTTTGGATTAGAAGTGTGCAAACCAGACCATAGTCACATTTTTTTTCTTTTTTAAGAGGGATCCTAGTCAAAATTTTGATCTGAAATAATGATCGGGCCTGCGAAATTTAAGATGGGAATAGTTGCTAGCCTGCAAATTATTAAAATGTGGCATGGTGAAAGCTTATAGAAAACGTATGTGCAGTTAAAGTATCTCCAAAAAAGAGAGAGCATGTCTTTGTATCTGTCCATGAAGCCAATTTGTATCACGTTTGTCATACAATACCATAAAGATGGCGGCCTGGTAGACATATAAATATTTCAAATTCACCGCCTGCTTTTCAAATTCACTACTCTCATACACTATATTGATATTAAAGCCATGGTCTTTCTAGCGAGCGTAGATGAGCTAAACAAAGTTGTGGAGACACGTCATTTTGCCTGCTGCCAAACTTGATTCAGAAGAGCTCATATACATGTCCATTATTGCTAATGGAGCATGTGACATTGCCCATGAAAAGGGTGCTTCAAAATTTTCTAGACAAAATAAAAATATTGAATAACGTCATGTTCAAGTTTTAAACTTTTTATATTATTTCTATGAATACATGTATTTACAAAAATCATAATATTCAACTTATGGAATTAATTTTTCTTCATTTTGATAGCTATTCGAAGTATATGATCATATCATTTTTATTTTTATTTTACAATATATTATCCAACTATTCATATTCCCAGTCATGCAACATGCCAATCATCAAAACTGCCATAACACGTCTAAGGAGCCAAAGTGAATCCTCAAAACTACCGAAGGTGTGTGCACCATCGGATCTAGCAACGAGAACAGGTGAATGGAGATAGATCTTCGTTTTCCACGTCTTAGACCCTTTCAATGATGATGGTGCCAGTGTTCAATAAGGTCTCCTCCAGCTTCAGTGGTGCTAGCGCTGCCGGATAGAGCAACAAGACATGGTGGATAAGATTGCCTTTCTCTCTATAGAAACATGGGGGCGTCTGATGTGTCTTCGTTGGGTCGATGCCTACTTCCACATTATCGGCATCGATATGGTCATTCAATCGACTTGGGATGATGTCTAGGTATGATTGAGCCATCATTGTCTTCTTTTCCGGTATATGGACCCTTCGGTGTCAATGTTGCTGTCACTTTCCGGTAGAAATCATTAACGTTCCGGTTGCATGTGTGAATACTTTTTTTTTCAACAACTGAGAGGAACGCCAGCGGCAACAACATTGGCGTGCCATTAGTATGTGCCATGTGGAGAGACTGTAAGATTCTCCGCGGATTAGATTTTATTTTTTCTTTTGCTTTATGTTTTTTTTTTTGTTAATATTGATGTTTTATTCATATAGAGCTTTGACTCCATAGAACAAATAGCAATGTGACCTAGTAACTAGTTTAGAAAGTTGAGGACTGGAAGGAGGAGCAGCTAAGTGGCTCTAGTACTGTCCGGATGAACATCAACATCACACAAGAAAAGTACTAGTAGAATTTGATTTTGTAGAAAATTTTGTGTGTTATGTGAGCGCGTAAAACATTATGAATGAGATAAATATTTTTTCATCCTTGGATAAATAAAACCACATGCTTTACAAAATTGATTTCCAGTACTAAACTTTTTTAACATAGTGTGCAAAACTTGTCTTTCTTCCCCGGACTGTCCACGAGCTGCCTTTTATATACAAATTCTTCGAAAAAGGTTTGACATTTGAAAAACCATGTTTTAAACCGATGATCACCTTCTATCTGGTGCAACTTCCTGTTACCCTGGTGGAAGATATCTGATTTGATAATTGGTCCATCCATTCCGAAAAAAAGGTGTATTAAAGTCTTTGGAAAGTCAAACTTTGATTGTTCCTTTGACCAAGTTTATGTAGAAATATATTTACATCTGCAATACCAACTCATTGTCATTAGATTCATCGTGAAATATATATTTATATTTTATTTATTTGATGTTGTAGTTATTGATATATTTATCAAAATACTTGGTCATAGAGATCTATTACTTTTGATAAAATCAATTTACATCTTATATTTTGAAAGAAAGGTGCAGTATTCACTATTCAGTAATTTAGAATAGAAGATTTCCTTTTCGAATGCAACTTTTCTGGTGAAGGTTAGGGGGTACAAAATACTACAAGAAAACTAGGGACCATATATGCGGGAGCACGGATGGGAGCAGGCAAGCCCCGTCTCAATCGTCGCGGGAAGAGATATTTTGCTTATTATTAGGAAACAATTGGGCGCATGAATGATTTGAGATTTGACATTTCGACTTGCAGCGAACTGGCAGCAACGACGTCTGATTACTGTTCCGTTTACATAATGCAAGGACAGTGGATAGAGTATATGATTATTCGGTGATACTTTAGCAATTGTGCTGGTCTACACATATGTGCAACCGACGACATACAAGCATGGAGTAGCTAGGCCAGACTCCTTAGTGGTGAACAGTAATCATGAGAAAAAGGTAAACAGAACAGGTTATGCATACCCCATGATCCACAGGACGCAAAGAAAATTAGAGGCAGTGCACATGTGACATGACCACTATTTTGTGCTGCGGAATTTTCAAATCAATAAGATATCGATGGGAGATATACTTTTGTGGGATAATGGCTAGGTATGTCCCTTGAATAGTTCTATAAGCAAAAAAGATGGCGTAATCTAATCAAGTATGACCCATAAGCGATTATTAGAATTAAATAAGGTAGCTCCCTTTGTCATCTCTAGATAGAAAAAAAATCAAATATAATAAATGGAGCAAGTTAGTTAAAGGTGATCATTTTGTCATTGGCATGGGGATTGGATATGAAGAGATAAAGATCCTATCACAACAATCACTTCTGAAAATTGGTCCTGTGGAATGGGTACAAATTCCTGAGTTCCAGAATCATGGGAGTAACATGGTGTTTTGACGTCTTTATTTTGAACACAGTATAACCGCAGGTGCTTATTTTCAGGCGCAATGTAATATTTTGATTTTTTTTACAGGGTATGGTGTTTTGACTTTTTCTTAGCAGTGTATGGTATTTTGACTTTTGACTGTATATTTTAGGTGCATGGTCAAAAGAAAAATAAGTCCTCCACGCACTAGCTACACTATACACCATGAAGTAGAATTAAGTTAGTGTTCTCTTTTGCAAGGAGATTCAATAATAAGTTGAAAATAACTTTGTCTCACAAGAAAAACTAGAAAAAAAGTAAGTTGGTTCAAAGAAAGGGAGCTACTTCATCGGGGAAACTACGATTAGGTGTCTGGGTGTATCTTAAATTCGACTAAAAGAATTTAAATAAAAATGAAAAAAAGCTTGAAGAAATCCAAAAAAATTTGTGGTGGAAGATGCTTACGTGCGAGATGTTCACGCAAATTTTAGAGAAGTTCGAACATATGGAAAGTGCACGAAAAAAAAAGACAAATTTGCAGTTTCTTTGAACGGCATTGTTCATGCATTATTTCGGACTGAATTTGTCTTTTTTGGTGTGAGCTCTCTAGATGTTCAAAAAAGCTCAAAATTTACACGAACATCTACCCCCTAAGCATCTTTCACCATAATAAAATTTGGAATTTTTTGAGATTTTTTCGTATGTCTTTTCGAGGATCTTTTGTGCATGAACAGATGAGCCCGGTCTCATCTTTGAATATCCCCTTCATCGGTGGCTAGCTCGACTATTGATGACTGCTATTACATGGCCTCTGATTTCAATCATGTACTTTACAATCATTGTAACAGGGAGAATAATAGTGTATCACATGAAATAGGTAGGATAGCTAGGAATTCTTCTTCTCAAGTCTGGATGGATATACCCTTTGATGGTATAATCCAAATGATTGTACGTGGTGCTACATTGATAGAGTGAAGGTAGTCTTAATGTTTTAAAGAAAAATCTCTAGCAGATACACTAAACACTCGACCCGCAAAAACGTTTTACGAACGATCCCATCCGAATTTACAACACCACGAAGCGTTTGGCTTAACAGATGTTGCAAAACCATACTGCAAAATGTAGTATTTTTTATAAAATAGCATAAAACTTCCTACAAACAAAATATAGATTTACAATTGAGTTATTATCCCAATTGAGAAGAAAGAAAATACAGAGCCTCCCCGCCTGGTTCCGCCCTGCCCTGCTCTGCCTGGCTTCGGCCTCTTGCGCCTCATCCCGTGGCCACCGACCCGTGGCTGGCCGCGGCGGCCTTCGCCGTGGCCACTCTACGCCCCGACTGCTGGTAGCACAGCGCCCGCCCCACGCTGCCTCCTACGCCGTCCGTCCATGTGTGGCCTCCGCCTCGGCGAGCTTCTACTCCTTCGCTCGAAGGCCCGAAGAAAATAACTGTATTTCTAGGATACTGGAGAAGTAAACAGACAAGGAAAAATAATAGATATACCATTTGCGGAGTAATTTTTAGTGTTTTTCACGAATTTTTTTGACATACAAACCGATATGATGTATCTGATAGGGTTGTTTTTCCGCTTCGATATGCCATATTGGCGGTTATTATGCGGGATGAACGTATATGAGGTATCTGCTAGAGTTGCTCTAACAAGAGTCACAAAGGACCAGCTCGGTCGAAAGATACCTTCGGGCGACAGCTTCCCATGATGTGCCTCAGTACTCCTTTTTTTTTATGTTTGCAAAAGCATACACTTGACGACTACTCCGTTATTTGTTAAGTTGTTTTACCACACTAGGACAATGCACGTGTGTTGCAAGGGGAGCACAATTAATATATTTATGGTATTTGAATAATAGTGATATTTTGGTATGAAATCATTGTGATTTATCTCCATTTCTTACTAATGTGACAAAATATGTTGGTAATTAATTGTGTGTGCGTGGTTTCCTAACTGTGTGTGCATAGTTGCCTAACTGTCTGTACGCGCTTATTATGGTTGATTGGTGGGGTATAATTGTTAACAGTAAGAAATTAGGTTGATGGGTGAAGCTTAGGTTGATTGACGAAAGAGATGACAAAACACGATGAAGGACCGTGAGAAACCGTTAAATTCTTTTTAAATAGTAGAGAAGAAGGGCCTAGAACTGCATCAATCAAATGATTGGAAAGTACACGTTGTAAATGGACCCAAAGAAAACACAAAATCACAACTAATGCCCTAAATCTTTGGTGGAATTTATTTTTTCCACTCTAGCTTTTGCCAGTTTCACTTATACCGCTCTATCTTTTGACATTTCACATTTTCCACTCTCAGCTTTTCATAATGCATCACAATTGCCATTGCATGGCAAAAGAAAAATATTTTCATTTTCACTTTTGTCACTCTTAATTTTTTACAATCCATGTCAATCACTGTTTTTGTGATGTATTGTCAAATCTAAGAGTGACAAAAGTGAAATGTCAAGAGTTATAGTGGTATAAGTGAAATTAGAAAAAAAATGGAGCAGCAAAAACAAAGTTTTTCCCTAAATCATACAAGGAGGTCCCTTCTAATGGAATGGTTCACTTCGAGAACCAACCTTCAGCCTGTGTTTGTTTTGCACCATTTGTGAATGTGGCTTGCCCACAATTGTTGATGGTCTACTCTTTCCCGTCATCACAGAGTAGTGATGGCGACGTTCAATATAGTCATCTCAAATGGCGTGTCGGTGATGATGACAAATGTATCAGTCTGATGGATAAGGTCCTCTCGAGTCTCCCATCTCGATGGTGTCATCGATGGTGTCACCGGTGGTGTCATCGATGGCTCGATGACATATTTTCCTATCGACCATTATCGTCGGTGGGTTTATAGTCTAGAGGGTTTCTAGGAGCGGTGATGTCGTCTTTACTTCGCAAATTTGATCCTTCAGAGTCCTCTCTGCCACATTGATGCAGCCTCCGGTGTTGGTGTGGGGCTTGTGAGAAATAATTAAGGTTTTGCTTTTGGATCCACGACTCTTTCGTCGATGACAATTTTTCTCTAGGATGTTGGCCCCGCATACCCGAGCCCATGATGAATTCCCTTCCTTGATCAATAACGATGGGTTGACTCCGAAGTTAAGTGGTACGCGATGACACCACATCAACCTAGACAATCGACCTTCGGAGACTGATGCATTTTTTCTAGGTGTGTGTGTGTGTGTGTGTGTGTGTGTTGTTGGTTTTGTTAATAGATATTAGTGCTTTTTCGCTAAAAATGATTTAATGTTAAAAAGATTTGGAAAAAATACTGAAGTGAAGAGGGTTAGAGTGTACCCTCGGATCATCAATTTCCATCCCTGGTAGTATGATGAAACAAATTTATATAAGTTGTTTGAATATGCAGAAATATTGTTTCTTGCAGATACACTTTAACTGAAACGCCCGCCTTTTAGAGCATCTCCAACCGTTGGAGCCCCCCAAGAGCACGTCGAAGCAAAAAAGGTGGTGTCCTGGAGGGGTAAAATACGTGGCCGACGCTATTTTAATGTATTGGGGAGGACATATTCCCAGCCATATGCCCACCCCAAGCAAAAGTTATCTTACAAACTTTCGAAGTGGGCCAGAAAAAGGACACACGAGGGAGCATGATTGGTTGTTGCTTCCGCCGGCGTTTTCAAAAAACCCCTAGCACACTGGTTTTCGCTTGGGTTTACCGACGCTATTTTTGATAATTAAGGCGTTGGCGGAAGCTTTTTGACCCTTTTTCGACTCCAAACACCTAAAAAGTGGCGTGGTACGTCCTCGGGGGCTGGCTGGAGATGCTCTTAGTTAGGATTTACTTAATTGTATATCCACACCTACCACACAGTTTTATAATGTACACAGTTTTCCATCCAGAAACTAAGTAGAGTATTTTCAATGGGCCGGCAGGAAATTGAAGTTAACTAGTACCACCAAGTGGTTTAATAAACGCAGCCTTTGGTCTGAACTTTCTTGAGGTCTAGTTGTCCTTGTTAATTACCGAGTTGCATCTCTCCATTTGCTTTTTCCACCATCTTTCGATTTGCTCGACTCAACCAAAGTCTATGTAGTTGCTGTTTAATACTCCGGCAGCCAGTAGAAAGGCTCTTCCCGTGTTTTATTGTGCACGTAGTGTGTCACCTTCACTATACGTACAAGCAGAAATAAACCCGTCACAGTCGTACATCATGAACTTGAGTGAATCTTCCATCCATGCAAACAAAACGCTATGCCCACGATCGCGAGAGGAGCGAGCAAAGGGTCACGTCAGCGGAAGCCAACAAACTGAGCCCAGGACCCATCTCCATGCACGCATGATCACGATGCCTCTGTCGACGCACGCCATGCATGCACGACCATTCAAGGCGCATCCTCAAATCTTTACGTAAAGGTTTAGATGAAACTATCTAAATCAGTTCTATCATCTTTAACGCGGTTTTATATTCATCAACAAACTGATTTATTTATCATTTTTTCCATAAAATTGATTCAAATCAAGGGGGCGTTGTGGGAGTTTAAACAACAGAAACGCCCGCTTCCACATGTCCACAACTTGATCCCACCCAAAAACCCTTCTCATAGAAAAAATTCCCATATGCGAAGCGGTCGTCGCACATTTATGAAAGTTGCTGATATTGGATACCGGTCGAACGTATGGGCGATCGGCCACTGCGTCTGGCATCGATACCCAGCCTATGTCAACGTGACCATTCACTGAAGGAATGTATGTCTCACCAAACGAGAGCCTCGATCTTGGCGATTGTTCAATATCGAAGAGACGCGATAGAATGGCTACATGTTCGTAGTCCTATAGGCATTAAACCAACACGGTGATCGAGAAACTCACTTCGATGCCCCGCATTTAAATCGGCTCCTCCGTTCTTCTAGTTGGCGCCTGCTAATTAAACGGATCCTCACAATATCGTGGAACACATCGCAAAAACCCGTTCCCCTTTCTTCTTATCCACCTCCATTGCTCCTCCATTCCCTAGTCATGAGGCCGAGCTTTAGGTTCTTGCTTGATAGAGGTCAGTTCGTCGATCGAGCAAACTTGATTGCAAACGACATCTCTCCTCAACAAATCGATCGTAGCGGTTGCCCAGACAGCGATTACGAAAAGCAATTCTCCTCATCGGAGGGCTACGTACCGGCTTGGGTCTCGAGAAATTCACCACTTCTTCCCTTCCGTGGATGCCAAGCTTGGCAGATTGATAGTCGCCCGATTAACCGCTTGGCGGGGAGGGCAAACGGTGGCCTTCCCCTCCCACTGAAGCATTACTGATTGGCGCTACGGTCATCCTTCTTTATCGCATATGTGGGAGGATCAAGTGGTACGTTGATCAGGAAAACACGGTGAATGAGAACTGGTGTAGATGGCCAGCGTGTCTCGCCGTCTATCAAATGACTATGACGCTTTGCTCAGCTATGACTCGCTGCAACGTCTGGACACTTTGCCTTCTCCAAAAAACAATTCGTCTCATTTCCCACGGGTTCGTGCATGGTCACACCACACGGTTCAGTCCCCGTAACAAGGGATGCAAAACCAGGGGTCGTCCCAACTTGCAAGTTAACGCAGGAACCCTAGGAATTAACAAGGCGCACGCACGCGGGAGGCCAACCCCGGAAGCTGAGGCCGCGGACGCCGATCCGCCCGCCATTTCCCGTTGACCCCGCTCCGGCGCGTCGTCGGCGCGGACGGGATCACCGCCATGTTTATGCGCCACGCGCCTGGCCTGATGAGGGATGAGAAGTGAGAACGCCACCCCGGCGAGCGCACTGCTCAAACGAACCACGCCGGATCGGCATCCGATATAACAAAACGTGATAGCATCCGATCTGATAGAGTTCTTGTTTTTCTGAACTTGATGATACATGCCTCAGAGCATGGTGGCAGAAAAACAAAGATATCTCAGAGCTTAAAGTAAACGGGGTGGTCGAGCTAGCCAGCGTAGCAAGCGTTGAAACCCGTGAGAAGATCGATCGGTCGGTCGGTCCGGCCGGTGGCCAGGTCAGGGGTGCAGGACAGCGTGTGGAAGAACGCAAGGATACGTGTGACGTTCGCCGGCCGGCTAGGCAGGATACCCAATTATAAACGTGCATGCTCCTCGTGCAAGGGCTGTTAATGACGATCCTCTTTTGTCTCTTGTGTTGTTTGTTGCCGTTTAGTGGGTGTTTAAGAAATTAAGAGATTACTCCAACGCAAGAGCTTCTCTTGGTCCTTTTCAGACATGCGAGACCTGGTCGATCATTGTGTTTTTTAAGAGGGGACTGAGCCGATCGATGATCATTGCTTACAACCTCAAAACTCCGTGTGTTCCAGCGCGGTTTTGACTCCCGTGCGCCGTCAAGAAGAAGGATATATTGGGAGCAGTTCTGGACGGCAAGAACTCTAGCAAACCTAATGCCACAGCTGTATGTACATATTCGATACGGCTACCAGAACACATTAAACAATGATGAAATGGAATAACGTACCGCGTCTTATGGTCGGGGTTTCAACAATATTGATGAGGTGTACTATATAATAACCTAATCTTCTAATGTACTAAACAATCTATACATTATTTTATGTGCGTACGTCTAAATGTAAGACATGTGTACGTATCATTTCTAATTTAGATGTCGTCAGAAGAAATTTTCTTTCCCCGGATTTTTTCTCGTTTATGAAAGATAAAACATCTTGTTCAACTTTATAGCTAAAACGACCAGCACCATCAAACAACATTCGATAGATATTACTACTAACCAGTAACCATAGCTCAAACGACCACCGGCCAGTCGACAGCAAAGTACAGCAATGGAGTAACCAGATACTCAAGGCCATCAAATGAGAGAGCTACATAAAGCAAAATAGACTACCACAGGGGAGTAAACTGAAGGTAGTGTTACAGATATCGGCGGCCAGTGCATTAATGGCATTGCATCAGCTTCTTTAGCGAGTGGTTTCCATAGCTGAAGAAATATAGTGTAAACATTCAATTGATTTGTTAAGAGATGATTGTTCAATAGTGAACTTGTTGTTAGCCGTGCAAAGGGAGTCTAGCAAGAGAGATTAGACAAAAAAAATGTTCAAGTAAAGTTTGAAGGATTCCCATTGACATTCAGCCATGACCGAGTGCTACCCTAAAAATACTTAGCGAACACACATCTAAAAAATAAGTACTCTGTATCTCAACATTTCCATAAAAAGAACAAGCCATATTGGTCATTCAGTTGCATTTAAGGGTCTGATCATTGGCTGAGGGGCGCTTACGAATGGCACGCCTGACAAAGACTTTGATCTTAAGAGGGGTACAAGTAGCGGCATAGCTAGACAAAATTTATGGAGGGACGGGGAAGATAAAATATGATTGTTCATAGGGCCAAAGATTGTTTTTAACCTTTGAACTTTCTCTCATCACAACATGGTCAAAGGATGGAGGGGGTGGGGGTGTAGTACACATAGCTCTACCATTGGATACGAGATCTCCATTCCCCTTTAAATTTGTAGAGCGACCCATTTGCAAAATCCTAGACTACAGAAATTTAACGAAGCCCTTTCAACGAGAAGAATGGGGCCAACCCATGCAGACTTTCATCGTCGAGACCATAAGGAAATAGGCATCGAGTCTTGCATGTTGAAATGTATTGCTCGATCGTCTTATTCCATTAGTTTGAACTTTTGGATGAATTAACTGGAGAATGAATTCAATATGGTATCAGAGCCAAAAGGTCTCAAGTACAAGATCTTGCCAGCGCATTATGGGAAAAAGATTACCACTACAACAAATTTGATAATCTGTGACGCACATTCTGTGATGATACGCGGTCTACATCGATCGCATGTTTAATGACAAATAAATCTTATATGTGAGATAGAGTGATGTTCGCCTCATACCCGCGAAAAAAAAGTGATGTTCGCCTCTTTCTATCAATTCAGGCTTTTGAATGAATTAACTAGAGCATGAATATTGCCATTTGGTCAGCTCTTTAGAGGACAACGAATGGTGAAGGTCGAGGTCCCAATTATTATCATAGATCACGATAGGAAAAGAGGTCCGGGAAGGACAGTTTGAGGGTCCTTCTCCGTACCATGGGTTCAACTAGAAATGGATAGTGGCACCAATGTCTAATGTGAAGTACCATGACTTTGAAACTCATCTCGCACCTTAACAATGGAGCAACATAATTGAGACCACACCCTAGGGTTAATATTGCGAGTATCACATTGAGGGCAGTAGCTCTTCCCAAAGATATCGAGGAGGGGTTTTATAAATCTCCCACCATCACTTCTTGATGAAGCATTTTTTTCATAATCAAGCTCTTAATAATGCCATGCCTCCCAAGGCTTTAATCTAGAGAAATATTCTTTCCACTAAATAGTACGAGTACATACAAATTGGTAATATGACTTCTGATTATTAGTAGAGGTCACTATTCGTCTCTAATTGAAATGTGAGGAATCACAACACAACACAAGAAAATGTCTGTATATATATTGTCCTATAGGTTCGTAGGGCAGGTACGTGTCAGTATTTTATTTGATTGTATACATTAAAATATAAGTAAAATAGATTGCTAAATTTGTCCTCTTTTGACAATACAGTTCAGGTCTGACTATCTATATTTATTCAATAACAAACTTATTTCAAATTTTGAACAGACACCAAAATAACTCAGTCAAATCTCCCAATCCCCTCCCTCAAGACTTCACACAAAACTTCGTCTATATTTGCTCAAGAAATGTCTGCATGTATTTTAGATGTGTTCACTCGCATTCAAATTAGTGATGAATCAGCAACAACAACAACTGGCAAAAAAAAAACATATATCAACGTGCATGCGTGACACCAATGTGTACAGTGGCAGCAGCATTCCAAGGTGGTAGGAGCAATTACATGGATAAAAAAAATACGTAAGCATTGATGGTTATGTGAAAGTTAGTCTCGCCGAGCAAGTGTTTTTCAATGTTTTCTCTTTCTTTCCCCCAAACTAACAATACGATCAATACGCCATAAATAAGTTAGATCTCTGTTTATATTATTAAAGCAAGAGTAAACTAACTGTGAAGATTAGATTATTCAGAAAGAAGAGCTCATTTTTAATAAATATGTAAGAGAATACCTTAGAAACAGAAGTAGAAAACTTAAACAAATGGCTTAGTGAACTAAGCATAGCTTAGCTACTTAGTTTCCTCATGGTTGAACTTGCTTATCCGAGTTTAAGTCCTAAACTTAGCAGGGAAGCTTGCATTTTTTTCGAACATATTCTAGCCTTTTCGACATAGGCATCCTGTTAATCTCAAGATAGATCGGCTTTGTCTCTCGGTAGTTCTCGTTGATATATGGTGGGTGTGTGTATGTTCACAGAGACGAGTGTGTGCTGAGATAATCTCTAAAAGAAAACTTAGAAAATTATGATATATTAAAAGAGAAACAAACAAAACTTAAGAGTGGAGAAGAATTGTTTTGGTTGTTAGAGTATATATTTGTAATGTCGACGATCAATAATACACAAATGATTGTTGGAATTCAAGTATATAAAGAATAAATTTACTTGGGTTTTGTATCTCTATGCGTGTGGTTTTTTTTATTACCTCGATGAAAATGTAGATAGACATGAGAGTAGATATTAGGTGGAAGTCTGGTGAAAGCTATGTTTTCTCTATGAAAAAAATAATATGTTGAAGATTCAGTAACACACATCGATAAACAACACGACATCACTATTATTTATTTTGGATTGTTCAAAAATATGGTGCCAAGAAGAAAAACACATTAGAATCCAAGATTCAAATTATAAAAATGTTAGCCACACAATTGCGAGGGTCACTCAGCTAATGATCAGCTAAAAAAATTCATGGCTTACCTTCCATATCTCACACACATGCCTCGGCAGGTGACACACATGACTCTTTCAGAGTTGTCAGGCAATGCATGTCGTCGCAGGTGAAACCACCGATGGATGCGCTACCGGCGGATGATGTCACACACGACGTCTTGTGTGAAGATATCAAGTCATGCATGCCTTCGGCAGGTGATGCATGATGGCTCTGGCGGAGGTGGCATGTTTAGCCTGTTGTTGTTGGATCGAAGGTGGTGCGATAGTAGCGGAAGGCAGGTGGTATGGGACGTCTTTGTCTTCTGTTATCTTCTCCAGATGTATCTGATTATCATGGCATATAAACGGTTAAGGGCGGATGGTACATGCGTCTTCAACGACGAGTTTATGCAATCCGATGGAAACACAAGATCTCTGATCAAGCTATATCGACGCGCGCATGCGTCGTGTCATTGCTGAAGGTGGTGGATTGAAGGTTAGCTTTGAGGGTGAAATTTGGAGTTCAACTTTGTGGTGGACTCGCCATCATCGGCGCGAGCGGCGATTCCTTCTTGAAGGTGTAGCTTAGGAATTGTGTATTTTTTATTTTTGATGTGTTTTGTATCATAGGGTTAGTGGCTATCTGGAGAAGTTACTGTCGCAAGGTATACGGCCTCTGGGTTATTTTCTGCTTTATTTTCGGATCGAGGTTGTTCAGCTGCTTGATTCTGCAATTTTAATAAGGATGTCAATTCAGAGCGAACGTTCGCTCTGAAGCATGGCAAGTGCGAACGATTTTATGGCAACCGTAGTTCATACGTGATTGCAACTGCAGTACACACGCATGTCAACTCGCTGCGTTTTGATTTTTTTATGGCAATCGCATGCCAGAATTGTCATCGCGTATGGTGTGAGTTGTCAGACAACTCGTTCGCTCTTTCCATGTCCTAGAACGAACGTTCGCTCTATATATTTACCGTTTTAATAATATATGGGCGTATGCATCATACTGATGCAGAGGGCGGGGTTATTCTCCTTTTCTAAGAAAAACCTTCCATATCTCAAAGATTGACAAAGTACACTTAAAGCACAAAGGACTTTTAATTAGGTATCTCCAAGATGGAATTTTCTTCTACAATTCTACTCCTTCCATTCTGATATTTATATGCTAAAAGAAGTGTACTACATTGGTACAAAATAAAGGAGCATTGCTGAAATCAATGGATATGCTATCTCAAAAGAGTTGTGATTCACTAAAAACAACGGGTGACTAATCTTTTCTTTATTCCCACGATAATAATAAGCCGCCCAACAAACTCATCATCATTGGGTCTATAAAGTCCTACGGAGAGCCCCTCACGCCAAAGCGCAGAGAGAGACCGACACAACTGTGCAAAAATCACAGCAATCGCAGCCGCTCAAAGCTGATCAAATCTTCTTTGCACGGCGTCGCTCGCCCTGAACCTGCATTTCCCGGCGATCGCCTGCCGGAGTAGATGGGGTGCAAGTCGTGCCAGAAGCCTAAGGCGCAGCACCGGAAGGGGCTGTGGTCGCCGGAGGAGGACCAGAAGCTCCGCGACTACATCGTCCGCTACGGCCACAGCTGCTGGAGCACCGTCCCCGTCAAGGCCGGTAAGAACCCTCGAGAAATTCAAAGGGGAATTGGCGGATTTTCTTGCATTCCGGCGAGTCTTCCTGGCTCATGTCCGATTCCCCTGCTTGCTTGCTTGCTGAGGCTCTGCAATGTACCTTGGCTCGTGGGAAGGGGAAAGATGGACAGAGGGCTGTTGACGAAGCTCTTTAGCTTCGTCTCCCTGTTCGAATTCAGCTGAAATTTGCAGTGATTTCGGGAGAGAATCCAGCGAAATTCTGTCAAATGTACCTTGTCATGTGGGTTGGGGCTAAAGTTTGCCGTGAATTTGCCGCGATTGCGTGCAGGGCTTCAGAGGAACGGCAAGAGCTGCAGGCTGCGATGGATCAACTACCTGAGGCCGGGGCTGAAGCACGGCATGTTCTCCCGGCAGGAAGAAGAGACCGTCATGAGCCTCCACGCCACACTCGGCAACAAGTAAGCAACAATACCCCTCAAAATTTCTCACCATCTCCACCTCTCGCCTTCAGGCTTCAGAGCAAGTAAACAAATTGCTAACGAGCAAAAACGTCGCCTGATTAGCAGGCGTGATTGAATCGAATCAATCAGAGATTCCTCCATAATCCTTAGCAGTTTAATAAGAAGGTTAAAAATAAGAGAAAAATAGAGTGTTCTTGAGCATGCTGCAGATTTCTACCTACTGCTCTGCTTGTGCCAATCTGCTAGTGTCAGCACGGTAGTGTCGTTAAGCTGGCAAGTAGAGTTTCAGGGTAGAAAGTGAGATAAAAGTTTAAGAAAACAGGAAATGCTGATGTCTGCCATGGATAGTTGGAGACTTCTTTACGTGGGGGAGTTGATGCCGACACCTGCGTTCCAAATCGAGGCACTCGATTGCCTCTTTTTCGAGTGCTGGTTTGGTGCCGATAGTGAACAAGCGCCTCGCTTTCACTAACCACCTACTGCAAAGCTGGCTTGGTCACGGTTAACCTCTTTTTGGACAAAAAGGAAGAAAAATGAGCTCAGAATCGCTAAAACTTGTGTCTAAATCTAATGCTTCCGTTTCTAAAGTGTCTTTGCAGTTGCCTGTCGGTGCAAGCAAGCTATTAGCTTTTAGTCCTTGCCAATTTGTACGTCGTCCAAGATCATAATTAGTGTACCTTTATTAATATTGATATTTGATAGTGAAGATATGTGTAGTACAATCATTTGTGAAGGAACACTCTTGTATAATGCAGTCAACTATGCAGGCCAATGATAGTGTAACAGAAGCTTTGACAATCATCCGAAGGAAGAAGACTTGTAGCACTGCTGCTACAAGTCTTCAACAATCATAGATTCTTTTATTGGAGTGACTGTACAATAACCATTACAATGCACCCAGATTAAACAATGAACCCAAGAAAAATAAGGGTTCCAGTGGATGATTAGTTCGTTGCTCTGCTGACCAAAAATAAATAAATCTCAACCAGATATAGCTTGTGAATTCTAAGTCCAAACTACATCATGGCTTGCTTCTCTAACATGGTGAGGTTTTTTTTTTCTGGCGCAGGTGGTCACAGATAGCGCAACACCTGCCGGGAAGGACGGACAACGAGGTGAAGAACTACTGGAACTCGTACCTGAAGAAGCGCGTCGAGGGGGCGCGAGCGCCGGCCAAGTCCGCCGGCTCTGACGCGCCCCGGAGCCCGACGCCCAGTGAGAACGGCCGCGAGGGCAGCATCGTTAACCAGCCGTCCAACTCCGGCTCCTCCGGTCCCGTCGAGTCGTCGTCGACGACGGCCGACGACTCGAGCAGCCTCACCGCCGCCTTGATCCGGCCGCACGCGCCCGTGCTCCCCAAGGTCATGTTCGCGGACTGGCTGGACATGGACATGGACTACGGCACCGGCGGCCTGATGATGGCGCCGAGCTCCCTGGGCGCGGCCTTCGACGGCAGCCCGGCGCAGCAGCAAGGCGTGAGCAGCAGCACGGTGGACTCGTTGCACGGGCTCGCCGACGGCGGCATCTGCTGGGAATTCGACGACATGCAGGTCGGCGGAGGAGGGTTCTGCGACCTGCTCTCCATGAGCGAGTTCCTCGGGATCAACTAGGCCGGCGGCAAACCTGGATGGTCGAGCGGCGAAGCGCCGCGGGGTGTTTGATTCCTTGTTCGGCGTTGTAAATCATCGTGCCGTGTTTGTGCAGTTTTTAAAAACTTAGTGTCTAGCCTACAACAAAGCCTTGGTTGATTCTTTCGTGAGAGTTTGTAGCAGCCCCGCTCTGGTTCAGAGATTGTACAGAAAGAATAACGAGAACAGAGCGCGAGGATTTCATTTCCATGAAACTGGTAAAAGATTCATCCCCCAACACAAAACGCCTGCAGCATTGCTAGCATACCAAGCTTAATCAGACTCCCAGGAAAGCATCACGGAGTAACAACACACTGGAACGCACCAGATACAACAACAAAAAAACACTACTTCACACAGCATAACAAGAAATTATAGTAGACACAAGTAGTCGAATAACATTAGTCGATACACAAACAGTTGGACATATTAGCTAATCAATACGCAAACACATCGACAGTTTCGTAAACCGCATGCAAGACACAGAAACTGATAAATTTGAGCAAAGGTGTCATGGTCCATAACATCGACACACAAGAACCCATCAAACATGTCCTTGCAAGAGGATATCCTGTTTTCTGTTAATAAGCTGGGACCAAGCAACGGTAATCTCCACATTAGAGCCACCAATCTCACATATACCACGACTTATGTTGCAAACTTTGTTCCTGAACGTGACACGGCCTTGCCTAGCAATGCCACCAGACTGCGAGTAGGCCTGTATGTCAAACTGAAGGTCCACTCCCAGTTCTACAGAAACAACATGCCTTGACAGACCAATGTAACCAGCTGGACCCCTTGGCAGTTTTCCACCATAAAAATCATGAGAATCAACCAACACAACTTGCCTGGATGATCTGGGGTCATTAACTTCCTGTGGTGGTGAGCACATAATCCGGCCGCCATATTCAAAAGGTGATGGCCCCTCAACAACGCAGACACTCAAGATAGTAGCCTGGACAGATTGTGTAAGACGCTCAAAGCGTAACTCTACCGTGCAAAAGGAGTTGCTGAAGAGCGCCGCATCTAAACCTTCAGGATGATCACCAGAGCAAGTGTGGTACCGACTGATCAATGCTCTGTCATGAGACCATGCTGTGCCATTTAATTTGAGTTGCATTTCGAAGTCAACATCGTCCATAGCCACAATGGCACGAGACGGGCCAGTCAAGTGTAAATAAGGATCCTGCAAGGATCATAATCGTCCTTATAATTGAATACAATAGACAACGACACCCGCAGGAATAATAAACAGAAAGAGAAAATGAAGAACAAAATGGAAGACAGTACATACCGCTTGAGTGACTTCTTGGCAGTCTGTCCTATGCCGAGAGAAGAGAATGTTGCGGTTGTGATCCACGGCATCTCGGGCAGCGACGACACCGTAGACAAAGAGTGGCCACTTCAACTTCCCCTTTGTTTCAACAATCTTGATGGAGTAGATCTGCAAGGTGTTCACCGTGCTAGCAGTGTAGGGGAACAGTCCCGGCATGCAATGTGTAAAGTGCATAGGACTCAATAAGGCTGCAACAACAAATTAGTCCAAGTGTTAGGCGTGTTCCAACATGAATTATTTACATATATTCAACTAATGAAGGCAGAAATGAAGGAAGGGAGGGGGGATCTGCTTGCATATCCATTTTTGGAAGATGAATACGACGAAAAGGAATCAATGGATGTTTATGTTTACTTACTCATGTCTTCGAAGTCACTGCGGTCTCCTCCCCATGCAGATTCCCAGTCTTGACAGTGTCTAGCGAACAACCTGTCCTCCATTTCCATCTCCCCGGCCACCTCTGTGTCCTCTGCCTCGTCCTCATGTGAGATGGGGCTCACTGTGTCCTCACCATCCAGATTCCAGATTTTGCGAAAGTTGGCT
Source organism: Bromus sterilis (assembly GCA_950022295.1). NCBI lineage: Eukaryota > Viridiplantae > Streptophyta > Magnoliopsida > Poales > Poaceae > Bromus > Bromus sterilis. Next base: position 19,253,391 of record OX465596.1, read on the forward strand.
TTCATCTCTAAGAGCTTCTTACGAAATTGGTCAGTCATGGCTACTTCCTCCGGGGTCATCTCCTCCTCCTCACATTCGAGCATCTTCAAATATTTGTGCATCTCCATGGTCATACCCCCCACCTCATGTTCCTCATCGGAATCCAGCACCATCATCGCCGCTTCTGTGCTTGATTTTCCTTCATTGATTGATTTTCCTTCATCCATCATCCTCAACGCTTGTGTCTCCATGCTTGATTCGCCTTCATCCATCGTCCTCGACGCACGCGTCTCCGTGCTTGATATGCCTTCGTTGCTTGATTCACTACCTTCATCCATCGTCCTTGACGCAACAACGGTCTCCGTGCTTGATTTGCCTGTATTCATCGTCCTCGACACACGCGTCTCCGTGCTTGATTTTCCTTTGTTGCTTGATTTGCCTTCATGTGTCTCCGGGCTTGATTGGCATTTGTCTGTCGTCAGATCAATCATCTCCATGTACTCCTTGCTACTCTGGTTCTCGTAAAAGTGGGCAGAGGCCTGGTCACAAAGGCCACTTGTAGGATCTGCTGCCACAAAAGGTTCATCCTCCTCATCAGTCATCTGGCCATCATGACAGTAGGCAAACATCTGCGGCTTCTCCATGTTGGATTCACAAAGGCCCATTGTTAGATCTGTTACCGATGCATCCACCTCTTGATTGGTTATCTGATTCTCAAGACAGTGGGTGCTGGATTTGCTGCCTTTGCCCATCATCAGATCAATCATCTCCAAGAACTCCTCCTTGGTGCTCTGGTCCTCAACATTTTGGTCAGCAAACTGTTTATCAGCATTCATGGTATACTGGAAGATACTCAAAGAGATCTTGGATAATCTCTGCACAGTGTTTAACAGATGGGAGGCCTTGTCACAGGAGACTGCAGGGATACTGGTTTTGCTCAGAATAGATGCCATAGCTGCCATCTCCTCGCACAAGGCATCTGCCTGCTGCAACATATCACTGAATTCGCAGTTTACGCGATCGACCTCATCCTGGGGCAAATGTACATGCTCGGAGTAGGGTATGGATCTGGAGGCTGGTTTGAGTTCCCCCGACTCGATCTCCTTCTGGCCGCACCAGTCGGGCATCCGCGTACCGGAGTTGGGCGGCAGATCCGCGCTCTCCTCATGATCGGCCATGGTCTCCTTCTCCGGAACCGCAGCCAACTTTCTGCGCCTCGTCGGAACCACTGTGCGTTCCACCTCCGGAACCAAGGGTTTGCGCTCCCTCGCCGGCTTCGGGCATGCGATCTCGCTCCTCGGGGACGTGATCTTCCTCGCTATCTCAGCGATGTCAGGCGGATTCTCGCTGAGCAAGTTCACCAGGGACGCAATCTCCGTCCCCGGGATCGCTGCTTCGGAAGGAGTGTCGGGCTTCCGATCCATCTCGCGAGGCGTCCTCGCCTCTCCTCCCCCTCCGCCACCTGCCGTCGACCTCTCTCCTCTCTCTCCTTTTTGGTCGAGATTCCCTAACCAGGCTTGCCGTCGGTATGCTCGCCGCCGCCGCCGCCGCCCTCGTCCCCGCCGCCGCCGCCGCCCAACTTAACTTGCGTTCTACTGAACCAGACTCCGGCTCACGCTCGACTCGGTTCGGGTCGACTGCGGGATTTATTATTTTCTCTTGTCTGGCAAGCGCGCTATTGGGCTGGTCCATTGACACGACAGTTTTTTCCCTGTGGTTATTTTATTTATTTTCCACTGTTTGCAGCGATTTTCTTCAGTTTTCTCTGGCTTTTTTCGGGGTTTTCCTTCCTTTTTTCTTTCTAGATCACTCTGTTTATTATATTATATATATACGGTGTTTTTTTTGTACAGTATTGACATTTCGGTTAAGATGATGATATGGAAGTAAAATACGCTACGGTTACCATATATGCTAGTAAATTATTTCGGTATGGTTTTGATATACCCATAATAATAAGATTTGAGACGAATTTGAAATTGACATAATAACAATTTGCAAATTTATGTGTCAAAACACATAGTTTTCTATACACATATTACATATACATATGATCTATTTTGTTACTACTAACATTATATTTATTCTAAGCATGTGCGGTGCAACAACAAAAATCACATGCCCTATCTATAATAATTAAATAGTTCATTCACACTAACTTATATATATATCTTATAAAGCAAAACCCCATTAAGATGCATTTATGGTGTTTATCTTAACATGCAAGCTATCCACATCACTCACTATTATAGTCAATCATTTGTCTATGTCATCCATTCAAAGCCCTACTAAGGCTGGTCACAGTGGGAGTAACTTCAGCAGTAACATAAATGTCACCTAAGCAAAAAAAAATGATGTGGCAGCTAATTAATAAGAAAAGAGTCAAATGGAGTAACTTAGTTAGTTACCATCACACCACTCTTTTCAAAATAGAATGAGTCTGTAAGCTAATAAATAAAGTCATCTATGTTACTACCTTGAAGTTGCTTTGCATTGTGGAGGTAGTAACATAGACTAGTAACATGAGCATGTTACTACTCTAAGTTACTCCCCATTGTGACCAGCCTAAAATGCAATAATGACATCTATCTCAACATGCAAGCTATCCACATCACTCATTATTGTAGCCAACATTTGTCAATGTCATCCACTTTCATTTACATGCTTATTATACACTTTCAATTTATATTGGAGTGTGGATTTTGTACATGTGTAAGCGGGTACATGTGGTGTCTTATCTGTGTGTTGTCGTTTGAGATTTCTATCAAAAATTTCTATATTTTTACACTATGCGTTTATTTTTATTATAGCTTCCATAAGATGTAGTTATTTGAATACATTCCATAACTTTCTACCAATATATATGAAATGGAACTTAAAATTGCTTCATTACTTATAGAATTCTAAAAACATAGAAGCAGAAAAAACATATGACTAATATGCTATTATGTATGGTTCATATATGATTTAAAAATGCATGGTTCAATTCACTGGAAAAAGCAAGAATTTTCCTTAAGGATTAGGTACATTGCATTGGTTTTTTATAAAATATGCAATGTTCCTAGCACAGTTTTTACGGATCTCAAAGCAATCTTTTAGCATTGTGCGGATATGATATCACATGTACCCGCTTGTACATGTACATATGCATTTCTGTTTACATTGTAGAGTTTTTATAGATATTTCAGTTGCAACGTGCCGGTTATTCTTCTAGTTTCTTTTAACATGCAAGATATCCACATTATCAAGTAGGTTCATCATGTCCGTTCAAAAAAAAGTAGCTTCATCATGTCAATACTATTTCCACTAACTCTTCATGAACATGCCCCATTAACTTCGCATGCACATGCAAATTATCACAAATAAATAATATGCAATCAATCAGCGTCGTTAAGCTGGCAACTTGAGCTTCAGGGTAGAAAGTGAGATAAAAGGAAATAAAACATTTTTGCTGGAGAAAACAAGAGGAAATGCTGATGTCTGCCATGGAGAGTTGGAGACTTCTTTACGTGGGGGAGTTGATGCCGACACCTGCGATCCAAATCGAGGCACTCGATTGCCTCTTTTTCGAGTGCTCGTTTGGTGATAGTGAACAAGCGCCTCGCTTTCACTAACCACCTACTGCAAAGCTGGCTTGGTCACGGTTAACCTCTTTTTGGACAAAAAAGATGAAAGGTCACTAAAACTTGTGTCTAAATCTAATGCTTCCGTTTCTAAAGGGTCTTTGCAGTTGCCTGTCGGTGCAAGCAAGCTATTAGCTTTTAGTCCTTGCCAATTTGTACGTCGTCCAAGATCATAATTAGTAGTAGTATTGTTATTAATATTGATAGTGAAGATATGTGTGTTGGAATTGATCTTAGGTTGTTGTTGACTGAGATAAAAACGAAAAGTCCTTTCCCACGTCTGTGCTTTGATCGGGGGCACCCAAAACCAACAATTGGTTTCGGTTAGCCACCAGCCCCTCATCTATAATGAAGAGGTCGTATACCTCATATACAACAGAAAACACACGGGTTAACCCAGAGGGCTAACTACCGATCCTAAAAGGAGGGAGCTAATGGGGCTGGAAGACCGTCGACCACCGCCAGCCGCCAGCTGGCGCCGCTCCTGCATCCATCTGCATCACCCGGATGCAGTTCCTCTTCCCCGGCGAGGGAGGCTCCTGGATCCAGCCGCTGCTGCTGCACATGTTCCTCCGTCTCCGCATTGCAGGACATAATCGACCTACACCAAGCCTGCATCAAGTGAAGCATGGAATTTTGGTCAGTACCGTCAATTATCATCAACCCTTTATAATAATCTTTTCTTAGTTGGTCTAATGCTAGGCTAAAGATCCTATTACGATAATCCTAAAGGATAATTTTCTCACATTGGTATCATGAGCATGTTTATGCCTAGATTAGATCACTAACAAGTTTAATGGAAGTCTGTTTAAGATGATAAGTATATAAGATAAATCCTAATATTTATCTTTAAGTTTATTGCCATAAGTTAAGTTACTGATCTAGAATTACCATTAGTTGTTTTCGGTTAATGTCTGCTACGGGTTAGTGCTAATTACATAATTATGGTGATTAATCTCTGTATTTTTTGCCATGCTTCTGCATTAAAGTTAATGTTATCAGCACCTTGTTAGGGCACTCCCAATGCTTGTATCTTAACACGTAATCATAGGCATTTTGCTTATGTGGCATAGTATTTAATGACGAAAGAGAGTGAGGTTGTATCTTAGCTAAGACTAGTCATAGTGGGGAGTAACTTCGACTAGTAACATCGCGTTGTTACTAGTCTATGTTACTACCTCTATAGTGGGGAGTAACATAGATTTGGTGTCATACAACACTTCATTTATTGTGTTGTAGACTATTGTATTGGTATATATTGTATTGGTATGTGTGATGTTACTCAAAAAGCAAGTAACTACCTATGTTACCACATCTCTCTCTTTCCTCGTTAACTACTTGTCACATCATCTATTTTGCATAAATAAGTGTGATGTTACTAGTGATGTTACTCCCACTATGGATAGTCTAAGATACAACCCTTGCACGTGGCCATGATTAGACCAATCATATTTATGCATGGAGCTAAAATCATTAAATAAGATACAACCTCTAAGAAACAATGCATCATGGAGGTTGTATCTTAAGTTTTTAATACTCTTATGATATTGTGCTAAGAAACAATGCATTGGGGGAGCCCTTGCAATTGGAAAGAGGGGATTGCTTTAAAAAATCCTCATTTTCAGAAACCCTAGAAATAAAATCCCCAAATTCTCTAGCCCAAAACGATGAAACCAAAGAAGTAAAGAAAGGGGATTTGAGGCTCACCTAATGAAGCCGCGTCGGCGTCTCTCCTACGGGATCCCGCATGGCCGCTGCCGTGAAAGGGCTCTAACGCCGAAGATGCCGCCGTCTTATGGGACGACGCGAGGAAAGAACGGGCCGCCGTGCCACACTTATGGACGTGGATGCGCTCGATCTCTGCGTTGGGAAGTCCCCTTTGCCCCCAAATGAACGAGGCACTAGGGCTTGCCTGCCCGATCTCGCACCAAACAGTCGACGCCGGTAGCTATGGTCGACGGAGGAGCGCGCGGGAGTACTTCCTCAGCACGCTGCTCTGGCGAGCAAAGCCACCGCGCCGCCATGGGAGATCGGTGATGCCGCTGCCGTCTACCCGAGCGAGCGCCGCCTCTCTCTCTCTCTCTGGCGTGCGTGGGAATCGGGAAAGGGGAAAATTAGGCTAGGGTTGCCAAGGGCAGCAGTTTTGTTCAGCTCGAGGCCTATCCAGGCCGTTGACTCGATCGGACGGCGGACATCGACGCTCAGTTCCAAACAGAGCTATTCTGGTGGTGGGCTACGACCCAGTTTTTCACGACCCAACAATTTTTTTTTGTCTATTAAAGATAATGGGCTGCTGCCTGCTGGACTCGAACGTATAGCTGTTGCTAATTATGGTCAAGTTTCTTAAAAAAAAATGCTAACTATGGTCAAGAATAGTTTAATTGTTTAAGCAGTGTTTTTCCTATAGCATGACAGATTATCGTGGTGTAGATTCCGCCCTGTTATAGATGGAATAAACGACAAATATTTCATGGAAGTTTTGTGAGCCCTATATCATGGAAACTGTACTCTGTATTAATGATGATAAAGTTGTATTAATGGAAATCCGTGGGTTACTATGGGCCAAATTATGCCCTTTAGACAACTTTCTATTTTCAGTGCATTTATTTTATTTTATTAAGATTTTTGCACTAATAATGTCTTGATTGTCTAAAGAAATGTCAAAATCATGTTTAATTTTCCTGATAGAAAATTTTATTTAGAATTTTCAATGGGGTGGTCATGTTAATATCATTTTATGTTTTTATTTTTGGAGTGATGGTAACTTTTAGTGCCATTTTAATGATGGGCAATGAATGTCATAAAATGGTATTTCTTATGGGGAAATTTCCTAAGATTCACTCTAAATTTTCTAGATAATTATTTGGAAATTTTATTTAAGTGTGAATTTAAGATGGCATCCTTATGATGATGTGATTATTACTAATGGAAATTTATTTGGAAATTTCTTAAGTGATGATGTGATTATTACTGAAGGGTCGAGGCTACCTCTAGAAAAACAGTCATGGCCGCAAAGTGTGATTTTCCGTGTCGCACTACGCAGCTTAATAATGATGAGCTATAATGCTAAAGTGTTATGTCAGAAGCATCTATGTTTTTGCATGCACTGACAACACGTGATGGAGGCTCAACATGATGATTGTCTGAACAAGAACGCTTAGAGAATATTAATGTAATATCATGGTCTTAAGTTGTCATTTATTGACTATTAAAAGATTATTATTTAGTGAAAATATGATTTAATATCTAAATTTTATTAGGAGAAACTTAATAATGTCATTTGCACTAAGGATGTCAATCCATTGTTTACTGAGATGTCATGATGAGAACGTTTGAAATGAATGATGCTTTTGTCATCAAGTCATTGAAAGATTTAATGATAAAATTTGACATGATTTAAAGTTTGATGAAAGTGATGAATGATAAATTATGAATCCATGTGTCTAGTAACATATTGGATTGCATCAGATATGTTGGTGTCTTATGTTAATGCAGTCTATTAATTAAGCAAATGAATTTATTGATTATTATGTGATTTAAGTTTCTCTAGTCAAAAGAGGAAACTTTAATTAGAGATTGCATTTATGAGCATATGTCTTATGATATATGACAATATTCTGACCAACGTTGATTATTGTCATGTATTATTTTGGATGAATGGCGTTCTTTTTCGTTTTCAACCCAACGGTGATACGAATTTGGACATAATTAGCGCACATCATTCAAGTTTATTATGGTTTGTATTAAAATAATGATGCTCATGAAATGTATGACTAAGCTGATTCATTTGACCGATTGGGACGATCTTCATAAATGACATAAATGAAAGGAAAGGAAAGGAATCTCTTTGTAATAGAGATGTATGACTTTCACCATGCACTATATGAAGATACTTGCAGATTTCCTATTGGTAATTCTCCCGAGGAGAAGAAAAAGTGTGACCTACAACTTATGAAGTGGGGAAGTCAAATTAATATTCACTCTATATTGTCTCCTCCAAGATAAAGAATGCAATTACCGTCTCGGTACATGCAAGGAGTATCGATCGGGCTTCTATTGAGATTTTTTTAAAGATGTATAACCCATTGAAAAGAGAGTTTTAAGGGGTTTTGCTACGAGGACAATAAAGAATAAAGCATTAGAAGACATTTTGTTTATTCCTTTGAACCTTTTTGTTCCTTTTAATGCAACCCTTGATGTTATTCTTATCATGTGATAAGAATATTAAGTCCTCGATGAATGAGTTGTTTGTAACAATGACATGTGCCATGGCACTCTAAAGATGTAAGTGAATAATGAGACCTCATCGAAATTGTGGTCATGTTTACCACATTTCGAGGGGGGAGAATGGAATGCCTCATTGAATATGGGAAATAATGATGTATTAATTCCAAGTAGGATGGAACCAACGAGAAGTCTTATTTTGGAGAATGAATGATTACAGTGAATGAAAAATCAGATGAATGTTCTGACTCATTTTAGAATAATGTTAATACTTACTTCCTGATGAGCATTATGAAGCACACTTGAATGCTAAAGTGACACGCTTGTTAATCTACTATTGATTATGATGTGGCTCATGGTTATATTTCTGACCAACGTTGTTTTATAATCATTCGTCACACCTCACTCAAGTGGAAAGTTTGTCAGTATCATGGTTATATTCCTGACCAACGTTGTTATATAATCACGTGTCGCAGTTCATGAAGTTCTTTTCCATCTTCAGCCCAACGGTGTTGTGGTTTAGAACCGAGATGATTGTTATCAAGAATTTTGGATATATTTTCCATCTTTTAAAGTGATCACCAGGGAACCTGAAGCGTATGAACATAAATCTTATAGATAACTCCATTAGATCTTTGTTCATATGCATCAGGTAAGTTGAAAAGGAGCACCTAATGCAACACCTAGTGTTGAGACTCAACAACTTTCCTGTGATTGATAGTGTGTGTGAAAGGTCATCTTAGAGGCTTGTGTAATGATGAGCTCTACTGATGCATGGAACAAGTTTTCTCATTCAGTTGTTGTAACGCTTGTGTTATTATTGTAACATGCTCTTGTGTTGACTAAATTAAGAATGTCTGTATGACCCGACCATAAGGTTTTTTCATATAGGTGAATTAACATAAGGCGTTGGGACAGTCATACCATAAGATGAGGGGGAGTAATTTCACTACCTTGTGAAGATGGAATATTTTTTGTGGGCCAAGACATTTCTATCTTCTATTTATGACATAAATGATCTTGATGATGCCTCATACTTTGGTTGTATTGAGTTTCACCAAGATATAGGTCCAAAAAGAGTATAAGTTCTATTTTGATGACATACCTCGATAGAGTACGAAAAATATATTATGCCTAGTACTTTGTCGCACCTGTTACTAAAGTTAAGGGCAATAAAGAAGGACATTTTAGTGTCCAAGGAACCATTATGAACTAATCAGATAATGTTAGTTCCTTATGCTTCGGTTGTCAGAAGCAATATAAGTATTCAAGTATGAACACGCCCTATTTATGATCGGGATAATTGGAAAATATACAAATAAGTCCAGAAGTGGACCACTGGAAAGGCCGCTGAAATGTCTTGTATAAACGCAAGGAAATTAAATTTACATGCTCACTATTTAGAAGTCTGGTAACCTCGATATCGTGGGTTATTCAAACATTGTTCTTGCGAGATGTGTGGATATTAAAGTTTCCACGTTATGTTACATCCTCACTCTCGCAAATGGAGCTATATCGTGGAAAATCTCCATAATGACAGTGATGACATTAGAAATAATGCACTTTACTCATGTGGCATGTTAAGAGGCTACGAGGCAGGTTGTATGTCAAGAAGTTCTATTCCCGAGATTACGGTGGTAGACAACATTTCTAAACCACCTACTGCAATATGAACACACAGTTTTCTATGCGAATAACAACAAGTCAAATGGTGTTGCCAAAACCATTGGCAATATGTTTCATGTTGTGAAAGATAGAATCCAGGATCAACCTATTGAAGTTGAACGTATGAATATGTTTGAGTATTTTACGGATCCGTTTATCAAAGGCTTACCACCCAATTGAATGATAATGTTGCTAGCATGGGTTGCTGGAAAGCCTTCTGATCCTAGAAATTAGGACCGATAAATAAACCAACTCCCATAAAGTCAAATATTATCCATTTCAAGGTAGAATGGTCTGCTATAAGTATTGAGGTTCAATGACACTTCATTGGTCATTGCAACACCTTACTTTGGTATGTTATTTCTATTAAGAGTGGGATTATGAAGTTAGTTAACCTTACGATCAAGGGGGAGAATGTTGGAATTGATCTTAGGTTGTTGTTGACTGAGATAAAAAAGGGAAGTCCTTTCCCACGTTTGTGCTTTGATCAGGGGCACCCAAAACCAACAATTGGTTTCGGTCCCCAGCCACAAGCCCCTCATATATAATGAAGAGGTCGTGTACCTCAATATACAACAGAAAACACACGGGTTAACCCAGAGGGCTAACTATCGATCCTAAAAGGAGGGACCTAATGGGGCTGGAAGACCGTCGACCACCGCTGACGAGGGGTGTCCCCACGACTCCTGCGTGTGAGGATACCTGGTGTGTATGAAGACAGAAGGCCCGCTGGGAGCCTCGACAGGCCCATGACTGGCTGATGGCGGTGAAGTTAATAGGTTTAGTGGGATGGCCTCCCCTGTTAACCGCGCCAATAAACGATTCTTGATAACCCACAAGTCTAGGGGATCAATTGTAGCTTTTAGATAAATAAGGATATCGATCCCAACGAGGAGCAGAAGGTATTGACAAGTGACACTGGATAAGGAAAAGGCTGCACACACTGAAAGATAAATATTTAGGGTTTTTTGGTTTAAGCAACAGAAAAGTAAAAGACGGGCAAAGTAAACAGGGTAACTGAGGAGTAGCAAGTGGCCCAATCCTTTCACAAGGATAAGCCTAGGAACTAAACTTATAAAAGCTAAAGCGTTCTCGAGAAAACACGGGAGAGATAGTCAAGTCACTTTCACCATACTCCGGCAAGTAATATGTATCGTGTTGATAAGTGTCGGTGGGTGGATCAATGCTAGTACACCTTCTAGACTAAGATAAGTGTACTCTTATGATTACACACCTTGCAAGCATCTGCAAATACAAGGTAGTAATTAAGGCATAAGCCTAACCACAGCATTACGATCAAGGATCCATAACTCCCTTGTGCGAAAGTCTGCGAACTGGGGTTCAGGTTTCTGTCACTCCGGCAACCCACCATAAGCATCCTTTGTGCACAATGTATTCCTCTAGGCCCATGAAAGGTGAAGTGTTATGTGTTCGACTCACATAACACCACTAGAGAAATAACAACACAACTTAAGTATCAAACAACACATAATACTTCAACATAGTATGACTACTAACAACTAGACTTCTCCCATGTTCTCAAGAACTAAACTAACTACTCACAAGACATAAAAGAGATCATGATCAGAGGTGATAGATGGGTGATAAACAATCTGGACACAATGATATTTCTCCAACAAAACTCAATAGCATTCACCACAAAGTAGTAATCAACACCAACAGAGTAGAGAGGATAGATAGTACGGATTACAACACAAGTTGCAATTGTGAGATGAGATGGGATGGAGATGGAGATGGTGCTGATGTTGGGGATGATGTTGATGATGATCTCGATGATGCCCGTGACGATGATGATGATGATGGCGACGATCTCCCCTTCCGGGAGGTGATCTCCCCGGCGGAACCTGCCCGCCGGAGATGGCTTTTCTCTTCTGTAGGTTTCCTCCCCGTGGCGGCGGCGAAACACGGAAACGACTCTTCTTTTAGGGTTTTCACCCCTGGGGGGTCTTATAGGCGAGAGGGGGCACCGAGGGGGGCCACCAGGAATCCAGGAGGGTGCCTGGCGCGGCCAGGAGGGGGGCCGCGCCAGGCACCCTTCTGGCTGCCTGGTGGGTCCCCTGACCTCCTCCTTCGGGGATCCCCAGTCAATCTTCATAAAACTGATCCCCGTAAAATTTCATCGCATTTGGACTTGATCTGATTCAGCAACTTGGTATCCACTTTTTACCGCTGAATTCTGGTTCTGTTGCTTCGGCACCGGAAAGTTGTAAACTGTGTAAAATAAGCCAAAACAACATAAGAACAATACTTTAAAGTGGAATGGATCAATGAATAGGGTGAAATCTCAATATAAAATAGTGATGCTTTTTGGACGTATCACTGGCCCACTCAAGGCACCGACGTAGGAGTCCACGACTAATATGGAAGGCACGACTTGGCGCACAAGGCAAGACTAGAATTAGGAAACTATCTCTGTAATCTAGGACGGACTCCCCGAGACCTAGCCTAGTATATAAAGGCTGGGAGGGGAGACGTCTCGACATCCAATATCCAATCTACTCTCCCGGTCTTGCGAGAACTCGCCTTGGCCTCCCTTGTAATCGCCCCCTCACGCAATAATATCGAGCAGGAAGTGCTTCTCCTGTTAGCCGACGAGTATCGTCCAACCTGTTCCTTCTCTATGATAAACCCAGGGTCCCTGACCATGGGATTTGCCGAGGCTGATCCTCGTCAATTGGCGCCGTCTGTGGGAACTCCGCATGTTGGAATCACGATCTCGGCGGCCTCGTCACCAGCATCGGTCAAGGCAGCAACTCCGTCAGCGCCCATCGACTCCACGACTCGAGCAGACTCCAATCTGTTTGGGTCCCTCGGCTTCATGGCTCACCTTCCGACCTTTCGACCGGCCTTCGCAGATCTGCGCAATGGCATCAACCTGACCTTCGGCGCGTACCAGATCTACATCAACCATTGGGGAACCCTCCGCCTCACGGATAGCACCCGGGCACCCGCAGCAACAGTCGCGACGACAGCGACCGAGGCAACACCCGCCCGCGAGGCGACCCTGCAAGTCAGCCACGACTCCCAACCCAACACAAGATGTTGCGTCACTCACGACTACTCGAGTGGACCGACACCATGGAAGAGTGCAACACGCATGCAAGCAAGATAGCACTCAGGACACCTTCCCAGGTGTTCATGGCGAACGTTCACGAGCCAACAGCAGACGGCAAAGGCCAAGATGACGACCCGAGCAGCCGTTGAGACGACCGCTTAAGCAGCAAAATCAGTGATCCCGACAACACCGGCCAGGTCACCGTCACACTTGGAGAACCAGGAACCATACCAAGAAAAAGTGTATAAAGGACTGGAGCATAGAAATAACAGGAGCGACGAGCCATAAAGCAGCAAGCGCCAGACCCCAGGCACATCGAAAGAGGACCATCACGTAGAAAAAATCTACCTGTGCAAAGAAGCAATCGCCAGAGTAAAAGACGCAATAAAACGCGGCAAACTACTCCCGGAAAACGCAACACGAGACGAGATTAGAGCATACAACAAATTGGCAAGTGACATCACCAAGAAAACAAGACAACAACGTCTAGAATTAGAGAAGCAAGGAAAAACCGCCATCGACCCGAGTACCAACCGCAAGCCACCTCCCAGAAGCGACTCCTCCGACTACGATTCCCCTGTCCGAGCCAGATCCAGATTCAACAACCTGAGACGCACGGACAAGAAGAAGGTAACCCGCAAACTAGACGACGACTTCAAGCTAAAAGAGGACGACGATGAAGAAGAACAACTCACGCCAGCAGAGGCCCTTATAACTGCCCAAGAGTACCTATCTCGCACTCAGAAGGGCAAGAAGGGCGGGTTAGACCGCAACACGACGATGACACTCAAAATAATGAAAGACGCCATCACTGCCTCAGTCCCTAAAAAATCAGGCGCAAGGCGAGTGCCCCGCGAGCTGACACCGGACATGGACCCCAGTTCACCAGACGACGACGACAGCAGTGACGATTGGCGCAAGCGCTCAAACAGAAACAAGAACCATAACAGCGACGACAACGGCAACAGACGCAACAGCAGTCGGCGAGACGCACGCGACGATATAACACAAAACAAAATCAATCGCGGAAGACGAAGACGCGCAGCCCGCGAAGAGTACTCGGACGAGCAAGCTTCCGATGAGGACATAGAACCATGCGGAGCACTGTGCCTCACGCGATCCATACGAGAGACACGAATGCCGAAAGGTTTCAAACTAAACTCCACAACGCACAAGTACGATGGGCTGGAGGAGCCAAAAGCATGGCTCGATGACTACCTAACATCCATCAAATTCCAGCAAGGAACCAATATCACAGCAATGCAGTACGTGCAACTCATGCTCCAGAGCTCGGCGCGACATTGGCTGAAGAACCTGCCGCGAGGATCAATCAGTTCCTGGAAGCAGTTCCGCAACGCCTTCATCGAAAACTTCAAGTCCACCTACAAACGACCAGCATGACTCGAGGAGACGAGGGCCTGCAAGCAGGGAACCAGAGAGTCCCTGCGAGCATACATCCAGCGGTGGACCATACTGAAAAATTCAGCCGAGGACATATCAGATGAAAGTGCAATTGATGCATTCAGGAGAGGCTTGCAACGCATCGACTTCAAGGAGCAACTCGGGAAGATGAAGGTCCGAACACTCACGCGACTACTAGAGCAAGCCAACAACTGGGCAGACGGAGAAGACTCCGTGCGGAATGAATCAGAGATCCAGACAGCACGCTCAGAACGCGACTACGACTACCACTCCGGAGAAAGAGGATTCGACAGAAGAAGAAAATGCCTCTAACGTAACTTCTACGACGACAAAGGACCCGACATGGTTGCGGCCGGATTCCCAGATGATAGAGACGGCAGTCATCACGACGACAGCAGAATGCAGCGTAGGGAAACCAAGAAGAAGCCCCCCAAGCTCAGAAACAAGATTGGAGATCAAGGCAGCCGCGAGATGACGCCCGAGCATACCGCTCGGCCAAAGAACAGCTCGGCGGACCGTGCATACTACACAGGTTCAGAAACGAACGCGCAGAGCTCAGATCAGGACACACCCTCAGAAACTGCAGGCGCTTCATCGAGCTCTCGAAAGAAAAAAGCCGATCTACGACAACAGAAACACAACCTCTCGCAAGCGTAGCAGTCGAGACTATCGCCCACAATGCACCACCAGCCCCTGCCATACCAGCAAGGCAAGTAGTAACAATCCAAGAGCGTCACATGACACCCGAAGAAGAAGAAAAATACCCAGAAGCACATGGACGAATCTACATGATACAAGAAGGAAGACCATCAAACAGGCAGGAGAAGCAGGTCACCAGACAAGTTTTCGTCGCAGTCTCCTCGCACCCCGCCGTCCCAGAATACTTACGCGGATCCGAGACTGAAATTACCTTCTCCTGGGAAGATCACCCGCCAGCCATCCCGCGTACAGGATACGCCACATTGGTACTCGAAGCAAGAATTGGAAGCTACGACATGTCACGAGTCTTCATGGGCGGCGGCAGTGGAATCAACATCATATTCACCAGAACCCTGGAAGAAATGCTTATCCAAAGTTTGGCACTAAAATCCTCAGGCACAACCTTCCATGGAATTGTGCCAGGTAAAGCAGTCTACCCCCTCGGAAAAATAAGTCTCGAGGTGGTTTTTGGAAGCGCGAGTAACTTCCGCAAGGAAACGTTGGACTTCGAAGTGGTCGACTGACAATCCCAATACCATGCCATCCTAGGACGCCCAGCCTTCGCGCGCTTCATGGCAGTACCTCACTACGCCTACCTCAAGCTGAAAATGCCAGGCCCGCGAGGAGTCATCACAATCAGCGGCAGGTTCATCAGATCCGACCGCTGCGACAAAGAGTTCCACAAGATATCAGAAACCTTCGGAGCACACCAAGCTAGCAGAGCCGCGGCACAAGAGGAAGAGGCGCTCCCATAGAAGCAAAAGGAGCAACGAGAGGACCTGCAGGCTACTTCTAACTCTTAGGGCTACCAAGCCATCGATCCAAATAAAGGGATATCTTCAACAGCCCCCTCATGTAAGAACAAAAGGAAGAATATTGAAAATATTTTTCCAAATTTTTTCGCTCATTGGCACTCGGGGGCTCGCCGCAGCAGCCACCCCCCGAGGCGTTCTTCGCTTACGCGACTTAAAAATTGGCACTCGGGGGCTCGCCGCGGCAACCACCCCCCGAGGCGTTCTTCGCTTACGCGACTTAAAAATTGGCACTCGGGGGCTCGCCGCAGCAGCCACCCCCCGAGGCGTTCTTCGTTTACGCGACTTAAAAATTGGCACTCGGGGGCTCACTCGCAGAAGCCACCCCCCGAGGCGTTATTCACCTACGCAACTTAAAAATCAGCACTCGGGGGCTCGTGCGCCGCAGCCGCCCCCCAAGGAGTTACCCGCCGAAGACTTGGAAACCGACAAGACCCGCCCGGGATCCATTCATAACAGATAACGTAAAATAAACGGCACACGCTGTCCAGCAGAAGAAGACAACCTACAGCTCAAAAGAAGAACCTACACCAAGCAAAGCCTAATTTCCAAGCTCTGATTTCACTTTACACAGAGCGCCTAGATGACGGTCATTCTCCTCGACCACCCACTTCACAACATGGCTCGCAGGCTCATCTGCCATGGCATAATGGTCAACCATAGGCTGAGCTCGACCACCAGGAGGACCTCGAGCCGCCAACATAATGTCCACACCAGGCCAATGACTATGGACAAAAGCAAAAGCACATCGGGCCCCTTCGTGAATCTGGTGATTTACTACGCGACGAAGCTCCGCATGCTGAGAGAACGCCCGACACAGCCTCTCAAGAGATGATGGAACTGGAACCAGCGGATAAAATTCAGAGAAAATACCACCAAACACCCTGCAATAGTACCCAAGAGCCTGCGACACCCTTTCAACCCGCCGTCGGAAAATGGCGAACACTCGAGCTCGCGACCTATCCTCCCAAAAGGGATTGTTCGCCTGCACGACTGGGTCATCCAGCCTCAACAACTCCGACTGCACGGCCTCCTCCTCCTCGCGAGATCGCCCAGCCAGCACTTCGCAAAAGAGCAATAATCAGAACAAAGCACAAAGAAAATACCTCACACAGTCGAGCAGCCGAAGGAAGACAAACTCACCCTTCAGAAGATCAGAAAACTTCATCACCCAAGCAGCCAGGCCATCCACAACAGCTTCAGCACGTTCACGTTTGGAGCGCTGAACAGCGACAACACCCTTGACACGTACAATCCCACGCTCGATATCTTTCAGCCTCAAACAAACGGATTCATAGGCACCCTCGCGAGCATCTGATGTCACGAGAGTTTACTTCTCGCCCCTCGTTTGTTACCCAAAGTGGAAGGTTGAGATGTAGATAGCAGCAAGTTTCCCTTAGCGAAGATGCTAAGGTTGAGTATCGACCAGTAGGACTCCAATGACGACAAGTAGGTGGTGAAGTGAACAATGGCGCCGTTTACAACCTAGGTTGCTAACTTCACCTGGACCTGCACACACAACAGATAGCTTTGCTTCCCAACGAGTAAAGAGGAGTTGTCAATTCCTCCGGCCTTGTTGTTTACAAAGGATAAAACGCACGGGATAATAATGATAGTGATGGCAACGGAAAAGTAAATAAGCAGTAAATTGATAGCGGGTGTAAACAGTGTTGGAAATATGGACCGGGGTCCTATGATGTTCACTAGTGATGTCTCTCTCTCAAAAGACGATCAAATAGCCATGCGAGGTAAAAGAATTACAGCTGGGCAATTGACATGTTTATGTGCGCAAACCAATGCTAATTATGCTATAAAGAAAGGAAGAGGCTCAAAAGCATGGGCGGTATGCCAAGACAAGTAGACCGAAATCCATCTGCATCTACCTACTAATCACCCACCTTGAGATATCTATCCAGAACATCTCGCTGGTATTAAGTTGCGAATCCCCCCAAAGTGTAAACTCAAAGCAACAAACAACTACATTAAAGAACTTTGCGTAAAGTAAACAATCCTTGCACCCGAAAGTACAAGCACCGTTGTTTTCCCCCTTGTGGCAACAACACATCCCCTAGACTCATGTTTCTGTAACTCAAGCTAGTCATCGGGGGGCATGAACCCACAATCATGCATAACGCTCCCTCTTGGAGTCACTACCTACTACTTGGCCAAAGCAATAAACAACAACGGAGAACATGCAAGAATTACTTCTAGAACATAAATATAAAAGAGGAGAATCAAATATATTACTCAAACACAATCTAAACATAATCTCATAATCTATCGGATCCCAGCAAACTCAGCATAGCAACAACAGAAATATTACATATGTTCCTCGATCATGTAGGGCAGCTCACGAGGTCTAATCCATTAAGAACAAAGAGGGGAGGAGAACATCACATAGCTACTGATCATAGACCCATGGTCCAAGGTGGACTACTCACGGTTCATCCGGGAAGCGTCCATGGTGGTGGAGAAGCTCCCGGAGGTGATTCCTCCCTCCGGCAGGGTGCCGGGAAGAGGTCTTCTAGTGCTCCCGATCTTGCAAGCGCGGCGGCGGCGGAACAGAGGAGAGATCGCGAAAAAGGGTTCCCGTCTCGGGGTTTTTGCGTCACGGGGAATAAATAGGCGAAGAGGGGCAGCCGAGCTATCCAAAGATTGGTTAAGGTAATGTGTGCAAGGTCAAGAGGAGCATCACAAAGATATCGTATGCTTGGAGCTTGCCGACCATTTGGTGATAATGGTCGTGTGAAGATGTGCCTAAAAGTGGCTCACCCATAATGGAGTATGGGAGAGCTATCTACAAGTCTTCATCGAGCCAGCAGAATCAAGGAAGATGTTCCAACTTGAGGCCGGCATGATCGTCATCTTCAAGCTCAAGTGGATTATGCGCAAGACAAAGGTTTGACTAGATAGGTGTCTAGTTTACCGGTCTCTTGGTAGTAGTTAGGTTAGGCCGAGTCGTTCGTGGAGAGCTCAAACCTTTTGCATCCTTGGCATCATCTTTATTGGTTCTTGTTTGTCTTTTCTCCATGTGAGTTTTGGAGCTTGTGTTCTTTTCATGACAAACTCTTATTCATCGAAAAAGGATTTCATATGCGACCTCTCTTATGTTTTTCGATGTGGGAGATTTGCCGGTTCTTCTCGGTTAGAGGTTTCTGCTTATTGGCTTCTCGCCCTTCGTTGGTTACCCCAAGTGAAGGTTTGAGATGCAGTGCAGCAGCAGTTTTCCCTCGGTGAAGATACCAAGGTTTGTCTCCAGTAGGACTCCAGAGATGATAAGTAGGTGTCAGCGGCACAACTGACGCGGACCTGCACACAGACACAGATAACTTTGTTCCCAACGAAGTTCAGAGAGGTTGTCAATCTCTCCGGTCTTGTTGTTCACAAATGATAAAACGCAAGGGATAATGATAGCAACTTGAAAGTAAATGCAGAAAAGTAAATATAGCTTGGAATCAGTAATGAGGATATGGACCGGGATACGTGATGTTCACTAGTGATGTCTCTCTCACAAAAGATGATAAAACTGCTATGCGAGATAAAAAAATTACAGAAGGGAAATTGACAGGATTATGAACGCACCGCAATGCTAACTATGCTACAAAAGAAAGGAAGAGGTTCAAAAGCACATGCAGTACGCCAAGGTAAGTAGAACGAAATCCATCTGCATCTACTACTAATCATCCACCTTGAGATATCTATCCAGAACATCTCGCTGGTATTAAGTTGCGAGCCCCACCCAAAGTGTAAACCCAAAGCAACAGACAACTGCATTAAAAAGAACTTTGCGTAAAGTAAACAATCCTTGTAACCGCGGTTACAAGCACCGTTGTTTTCCCCCTTGTGGCAACAACACATCCCCTAGACTCATGTTTCTGTCACTCAAGCGTGTCGTCGGGGGGCATGAACCCACAATCTAGCACTACGCTCCCTCTTGGAGTCACTACCTACTACTTGGCCAAAGCAATAAACATCAACGGAGAACATGCATGAATTACTTAGGAACAAAAATATAAGAGATAAAGACCAAATATATTACTCTATCACAATCTGAACATAATCTCATAATCCATCAGATCCCTCCAAACTCAACATAGCAACAACAGAAATATTACAAAGGTGCCTCGATCATGTAGGGCAGCTCACGAGGTCTAAACAATGAAGATCAAAGAGGGGAGGAGAACATCACATAGCTACTGATCACGGACCCATGGTCCAAGGAAAACTACTCACGAGACATTCGGGGAGCATCCATGGTGGAGAGGAGACTCCCGGAGGTCAATCCTCCCTCCGGTAGGGTGCCGGGAAGAGGTCTTTTGGTGCTCCCGATCTTGGAAGCGCGGCGGCGGCGGAACAGAGGCGAGTTCGTGGAATAGGGTTCTGCTTCTGGAGTTTTCCCGTGAAGGGGGATAAATAGGCGAAGGGGGGCAGCCAGAGGTGAACCAGGGGCCCCAGGCGCCCCCTGGCGCGGCCAGGGGTGGGGCCGTGTCGGGTGGCCGCCTGGGCCCCCCTGGCACCCCTCTGGCCCCTTCCGTGCTCTTCTCGAAGCTTCCGTCATGCTGATTTTTTATCTGAATTTTCCAGAATTTTTCTGGCACTTTTTATATGGGGGAAAACTGAAATAGAAAAACAGCAGAAAACAGGAACTGGCACTGGGGTGCACTGAGTTAATAGGTTAGTCCAAATATGATCAAAAATGTATGAAAGTGTATCTAGATCATAGCAATATCACACAAAACATGCATGGAGCAAGCATAAATTATAGATACATTTTGGACGTATCAGTTTCACACCTCTATTTGTTTGGCATTTCTCCCTTGCCACTTCTAAATATTTCCAGTCGTGATTAGGCAGCTCTATTCGTTAGCTTTCCATCAAGCTTGAGTTTGCCTTAATCGGAGTTCATTTGCAGAAGTTGTGGAAGTTCAGGGTTTGCCTGTTTCATTTGGAGTTCATCTGTTGTGTGGCCTGGGCTCCCTGGTTCTGCCAAGGCGGTAGTACCGCTCTTGGAGCGGTAGTACCGCGCCACGGTAGTACCATGGGCGAGTACCGCACTCACTACCGTAAGTCCACTGGACTCTGCGGTAGTGGCCACTGTACTGGCCCCCGGTAGTACCGAGGGGTGGTAGGACCGCTCCCAGTGCGGTAGTACCGTGCCACGGTAGTACCGCGGTCAAGTACCGCACTCACTACCGTAAGTCCACTGGACTCCGCGGTAGTGGGCACGGAACTGGGCTTCAGTAGTACCGTGGGGCGGTAGTACCGCTCCCGGTGCGGTAGTACCGCTCTCTGAGCGGTAGTACCGTGGTTGGTGGGCTGCCAACGGGTTCCAACGGCTGGATTCGTGGGGGACTATAAAAGGGGGTCTTCTTCTTCCTTAGTCCCCACCGGTTTTGTGCAAGTTCTTCCCCCCATTGTTGACCTCTTTGAGCTTGCTTACTCTCTTCCCCTCCTATGATTCTTGCTCCTTTTTGAGGGAAAAGAGAGAGGAGGTCTAGATCCACATTCTCCACCAAGCCATCTGATACGTCCCAAACGTATCTATAATTTCTGCTTGCTCCATGCATGTTTTGTGTGACTTTGCCATGTTTTGCTTGAACTTTCATACACTTTTGAACCTATTTGGACTAACCTATTAACTCAGTGCACCCATTTGCCAGTTTCTGTTTTCTGCTGTTTTTGTATTTCAGGTTTTCCGGCCATTAAAAGTGCTCCAAAAATTCTGGGAAAAATATATAAAAAATCAGCGCAACAGAAGCTTCCGGAATCACCAAGAGAGGGAAAGGGGGCCACCACCAGGCAGCCAGGAGGGAAGGTGGCGCGGCTCCACCCTGGGCCGCGCCAGGGACCCTCCTGACTGCCTCGTGGGTCCCCTCGACGCCCCCCTTCGCCTATATTTACCCCGCGGGGTGGAAACCCCTAATATCGATCTCTTTCTCGCGAACTCCCCTCTGTATCGCCGTCGCCGCCGTTTCAAGATCGGGGCTGCCTGGAGAAGCTGCCCCGGCACCCTGACGGAAGGAGGAACCCCCTCCGGGAGACCATCCATAGCCATGGACGCCTCCCGGATGTGCCGTGAGTAGTCCCCCTTGGACCATGGGTCCGTGACCAGTAGCTATGTGATGAATCTCATCCCCTTTTTTGTGCTTCCACTTTCGAGTCCTCGTGAGCTGCCTCACATGATCGAGGCATCTATGTAATTTCTGCTGTTGCTATGCTGAGTTTGTTGGGATCTGATGGATTATGAGACTATGTTCAGATTGTGATGAGTAATATATTTGGTTCTTCTCTTTTATATTTTGTTCTTGAGTAAATTCTTGCATGTTCTCCGTTGAGGTATTTGCTTTGGCCCAGTATTTTATTTGCAACTCCGAGAGAGAGCGTTATGCTCGATTGTGGGTTCAGCCCGTTGATGTCTAGCTTGAGTGACAGAAACATGAGACTGGGGGATGTGCTGTTGCCACCAGGGATAAAACAATGGTGCTTGTACCTGCGGGTGCAAGGATTGTTTACTTTATGCAAAGTTCTTTTAATGCAGTTGTCTGTTGCTTTGAGTTTACACTTTGGGTGGGATTCGCAACTTAATACCAACGAGATGTTCTGGATAGATATCTCAAGGTGGATGATTCGTAGTAGATGAAGATGGATTTCGGTCTACTTACCTTGGCGTACTGCCCATTGCTTTTGAGCCCTTCCTTTCTTTGCAACATAGTTAGCATTGCGGTGCCTTCATAATCCTGTCAATTTCCCAACAATGATTTGTTTACCTCGCTAGCACTTTTATCGTCTTTTGGGAGAGAGACATCACTAGTGAAAATCACGGGACCCCGGTCCATCTTCACATTATTGTTCACACCCTCAATTTACTTTCAGATTTTAATTTCCTTTGAACCTTTTATCTCTTGCGTTGATCCTTTGTAAACGACAAGGCCGGAGGAATTGACAACTCCTCTGTACTCGTTGGGAGCAAAGTTATTTGTTGCTGTGTGCAGGTCCACGACAACACCCTAGTCAGGAAGCAATTTCTGGCGACGTTGCCACCTACTTGTATCTCCTGAGTCCTACTGGTTCGATAACCTTGGTATCTTCACCGAGGGAAACTTGCTGCTGCACTGCATCTCAAACCTTCCACTTGGGGTAACCAACGAGGGGCGAGAAGCCATCAAGCAAATTTCTGGCGCCGTTGCCGGGGACTCAAGTCTACAAGATAGGGGAGTTGCACACTATCTTTTATCTTTGCTTTTTAGTCTTGTTAGTTTACCTTTCAGTTTTTATCTTTGTGTCCTTTATCAAAAAACCCAAAATATAGTATGTCTAGTTCCTTACTTGCCAATCAATGTCTGACTTCTTTGAAACTAGATCTTATTGGCATGGAGGATTCACCGAGGATCAACAAAAGTGGTACAAGGAACATCGCTTGTCTCAAAAGGGGATAAACTTATGGAAACAAATACATCAGTTGTATGAGTATGCTAGAAACTTGTGCTCAATATATAATATATCTTTCTGCAGGGATGAATCTTGTTGCTTTATGAGGCACGATCACCTTTCTTTCCAATGTGAGTACAATGATTATGAAACCTTAGCTTCTTATGCTAAGAGAGACTATGATTTTTATGATGCAGAGGAAATAGAAGAATTTGTTGCTTATAAGGGTGCCTATGAAATTACTTATCTTCTTAAAAATATTGATGATGCCCCTTACAAATCTGAGAGTCTTGCTATACTTAACTATTGTTTGGAAAATTACGAGTCAAATTATTACATTACTGATCATCTTGAGAGAATATCTCCCCCAAAGGAAGAGACTAATGATTTGCAGGACTCTATGGAAGAAGAAATTTATGAACCTGAAAGCTTTTTGGATGAAAAAGAGGAGGAGAGTGACGAACAAAAGGAGGAAGAATGGAGCCATCCATGTCTACCTTCTGATGAGAGTAACTCTTTGAATCTTCCCTTATATGAGTATTATGATCCTATGGATTCTTTTGAAATATCCCTTTTTGATGAAGTTGATGCCTTCTATGCTTATGGCCGTGATGCCACTATGGATGATGCTTACGGAGATGAACTTTCTATAGTTCCTCATGTTACGCATGAAATTTTTGCTATCGCACCCAAACTTGAGTGTCCTATTATCCTTTTAAAATCTCCAACTCCGGAGAATTTTTCTCTTATCAAAGCTCAATGTGATGGGTTGCATTTATCTTATGATCCTAGAAACCGTGTTGAAAACAATACATGTGTGCTTGCAGGTCATGAACAATATGATTTATATGATAGTTATATTCTTGATGTTGTTCATGATACTACTGAAAATTACTTTGAGAGAGGAAACTTTGGTTATAGAAACTTCCGTGTGACAAAAACACCTCTCTCTAAACTGAAACTTTCGAAGTTGTTCTTGTTCCACCTTCCTATGCATGTCACTTTGTGCATCTTTGATTTATTTTCTTACGAGATGCCTATGCATAGGAAGTGGGTTAGGCTTAAATGTGTTTCATATTTTCTTCTTGATGCTCTCTTTTGCTTCAAAATTCTTATTCTTGTGAGAGCATCTTCTATAATCTTTAAGCCTAGCTAATGGCTCTAAAGAAGCGCTTTCGGGAGGCAGCCCGCAACGAATTTAGGTTTTTCTTTTTGCTTTTCTTCTGCTCTTAGTGGTCTTGATGATTGTTACTACTGTAGCAACATCATTGTATGTTTACTTTTTCAAGCTTTGTGCCTTTTATAGCCTCATATGACAAGGGAAGTGAAAGTTGTGACATGCTGTCCAGAAAACAGATTCTGTACTCGTGACTAGAAAATTCATGGAAAAATCCCAGTTCATATTTTTGAGCTGAAGTTTTTACACAGCGTGCTCTATACAATTACGAAACTTGCGTATGTTCTGAGTTTTTTGATTTGAGTTGCAGAAGTACCCCTAAAAAATTCGTTTCTACCTTCTGTTCTGTTTTTCTCAGCTTCTGCCCCGGTTTTTCTTTTCGCAGTTTTGCAATCCTTAAGCTTGCTTTTTCTTTGAATTTTTTTTTGGGAAGGCAAGAGAAACAGTAGATATTCCTGGAAATATTTATTTGCAGTAGAGGAAAATTATTTTATTAGGGTACTAACCTCTCTAATCAGCCTACAATGAGTTATGTATGAAGGGAGTTTTCAAGTGCGCGATGGAAGGTGATGAAAGAAGATTCAGGAGTGTCAAACGCTCAAGCTTGGGGATGCCCATGTGCACCCCCAATAAATATTCAAGAAGACTCAAGCGTCTAAGCTTGGGGATGCCCATGATGCATCCCCTTCTTCATCAACAATCATCAGTTTGTCCCTCGTTGCACTATATTTTTATCACTTCATGCGTTATATGCTTTGCTTGGAGCGTCTCGCTCTTTACTTTTCTAGGTTTGATTTGCTTTCTTTGCTGTAGTAACAAGTTAGACCCCAACTTACTATTTTGTGTGGGAGAGATTCACGCTCCGCTTGAACTAGAACTCCTCATAGGATTTGCATGCCTATTCTTTTAGCTGTGAGCTGTTCTTTTTCTTTTCTTAGCTGCTATTATGTTTAGTTGTAGTGCTTTAGTTTTTCTAGAGCTTTTCTTTTGTCTTAGGTTGAACTTTCTATAGGTTGCATGTTTTATCTTGTTAGAGAGTTTGCCTGTTGCACTGAGTTATGTGTCTTGACTGAAAGTAGGTAGTTAAAGTTGTTGTTCTCTTTGTAGTAGTAACTTGCAATAGTTTTGAGGTATTGACTAGAGTAATGTTTGAACTTATGGTGTCAAGAGCTCTTGCCTATTAGTGATAGATGTCGTATTTTGGGCAATCCGTGTGTTTTTCGAAAACCAAAAAACCCCTGTTGAGAACTCTAGCTACTAGGTGGATCACTAACCTCTGGAGGGTTCGAATATTAGAGTACACTCACGTACCATGAGTCGAGGATGCGCAAGGATAACCAAACCCCCATACACTCCTCCTCGGGGTACCTGTATCTTTGTGAACCTCCTGATTAGATTGAGAGTTACCGATAATAAGTGCATGAGTTCTTCGGAATAATGTGAGTATTCGAAAGTTGACACTTCCACGCACCTATACTTTTTCTAGCCTCTTCGGTACCGTGCATTGCCCTTTCTCACCTCGAGAGTTGGCGCATACTTCACCGGTGCATCCAAACCCTTGGCATGATATGCTCTGTCATCATAAGCCTCCTTATATCTTTCCTCAAAACAGCCACCATACCTACCTACAAGGCATTTCCATAGCCTTTCCGAGATACATTGCCATGCAACATCCACCTTCTCATGACTTGATCTTCATGTCATACATGCTACTTGCTTGATTGATGAGCCGCATGCTAGTTGGGCCTTGCCCTAATCATTGCTACATGACGCGCTAGTATCATTGCATATCCTGCTACCCTGGCAGAGGCATACATTTGCATCATGATAGTTACATTTTCTTTATGTGAGTACCTTTGTAAAGTGTGAAAGATCTCCTATATTCTTGTAAAATATAGAGTATTGCCCCTAAAGTGAGGAAAAGATCCCAAAGAGGACAAAATCAAAAGATCCCAAAGAGGACAAATGAGAGTTAAATAGAAAGAGCCATTGAGGCCACCAAAAAATGAAAAATAAGAGAAAAAGAGAAAAAGAAAAAAATAAAAAGAGAGAAGGGGGCATACTACTATTCCTTTTGAGAGATCCACACTAGTACTTCATCTTCTATCCCTTGTACTCCATAGAGATTATCATCATGCATATAGCTATGTGGGGACCCTTCACATTATAGAACTTGGCTTGTATATTCCAATGATGAGCCTCCTCAAACGAGCTCTAGGTCTTCTTGAGCAAGCAAGTTAGATGCACCCCCACTAGTTCCCTTGGAGAGCTTTTAGCTCACATGTGCATCCGTTGTATGGCAATCCCTACTCCTCACATCATATCTATCATATGGCCTTCTCTCGCCTATGATTGTCCTCATTGATGTGATCCTTTCACACCTTTTTGTCTTCCTCCTCCACCTTCTTTCTGTTTCGCCTTTTAGGTGTCAACTTTCTTGCTCACGCTCATCCATTGCATGAGTGCTCAAAATGTCGAAAGGGAGTGGATCAGGTTGACTTGTACCTGGCTAGTGGTCTGGGGACGAGTCCAGATAAGAATCCAAAGGAGACCAAGTGTGAAACTTTAGTAGATAGTTGTTCTCAACAACCTTTTTTCTCTTTCTTCCCAGTCCCTTGCTTGCACGCAAACACCAGTTGGAGACATTCGTGTCACGGACAGCGAGAGCTCTTGCACCCTTTGTTCTTTTGTTGCTTGTTTCAATGCTAATATAGACTCTTACTTGTTAAGACTTGAATTGAATTGCATGCTTTGATTGCTTTACTTAAAAGTCCTTATTTGGTTGTGTGGCATGTCACCACAGAAATTATGCTTGTTATCATTTACCTACTCGAGGACGAGCAGGAATTAAGCTTGGGGATGTTGATACGTCCCAAACATATCTATAATTTCTGCTTGCTCCATGCATGTTTTGTGTGACTTTGCCATGTTTTGCTTGAACTTTCATACACTTTTGAACCTATTTGGAATAACCTATTAACTCAGTGCACCCAGTTGCCAGTTTCTGTTTTCTGCTGTTTTTGTATTTCAGGTTTTCCGGCCATTAAAAGTGCTCCAAATATTCCGGGAAAAATATATAAAAAATCAGCGCAACAGAAGCTTCCGGAATCACCAAGAGAGAGAAGGGGGCCACCACCAGGCAGCCAGGAGGGCAGGTGGCGCGGCCCCACCCTGGGCCGCGCCAGGGACCCTCCTGACTGCGTCGTGGGTCCCCTCGACGCCCCCTTTGCCTATATTTACCCCTTGGGGTGGAAACCCCTAATATCGATCTCTTTCTCGCGAACTCCCCTCTGTACCGCCGCCGCCGCCATTTCAAGATCGGGGCTGCCTGGAGAAGCTGCCCCAGCACCCTGCCGGAAGGAGGAACCCCTTCCGGGAGACCATCCATAGCCATGGACGCCTCCCGGATGTGCCGTGAGTAGTCCCCCTTGGACCATGGGTCCGTGACCAGTAGCTATGTGATGAATCTCTTCCCCTTTTTGTGCTTCCACTTTCGAGTCCTCGTGAGCTGCCTCACATGATCGTGGCATCTGTGTAATTTCTGCTGTTGGGATCTGATGGATTATGACACTATGTTCAGATTATGATGAGTAATATATTTGGTTCTTATCTTTTATATTTTGTTCTTGAGTAAATTCTTGCATGTTCTCCGTTGCGGTATTTGCTTTGGCCAAGTATTTTATTTGCAACTCCAAGAGAGAGCGTTATGCTCGATTGTGGGTTCAGCCCCTTGATGTCTAGCTTGAGTGACAGAAACATGAGACTAGGGGATGTGCTGTTGCCACCAGGGATAAAACAACGGTGCTTGTACCTGCGGGTGCAAGGATTGTTTACTTTACGCAAAGTTCTTTTAATGCAGTTGTCTGTTGCTTTGAGTTTACACTTTGGGTGGGATTCGCAACTTAATACCAGCGAGATGTTCTGGATAGATATCTCAAGGTGGATGATTCGTAGTAGATGAAGATGGATTTCGGTCTACTTACCTTGGCGTACTGCCCATTGCTTTTGAGCCCTTCCTTTCTTTGCAGCATAGTTAGCATTGCGGTGCCTTCATAATCCTGTCAATTGCCCAACTGTGATTTGTTTACCTCGCTAGCACTTTTATCGTCTTTTGGGAAAGAGACATCACTAGTGAAAATCACGGGACCCCGGTCCATCTTCACATTATTGTTCACACCCTCAATTTACTTTCAGCTCTTACTTTCCTTTGCACCTTTTATCTCTTCCGTTGATCCTTTGTAAACGACAAGGCCGGAGGAATTGACAACTCCTCTGTACTCGTTGGGAGCAAAGTTATTTGTTGCTGTTGATGGCGGTGAAGTTAATAGGTTTAGTGGGATGGCCTCCCCTGTTAACCGCGCCAATAAACGATTCTTGATAACCCACTAGTCTAGGGGATCAATTGTAGCTTTTCGATAAATAAGGATGTCGATGCCAACGAGGAGAAGAAGGTATTGACAAGTGACACTGGATAAGGAAAAGGCTGCACACACAGAAAGATAAATATTTAGGATTTTTTGGTTTAAGCAACAGAAAAGTAAAAGACAGGCAAAGTAAACAGGGTAACTGAGGAGTAGCAAGTGGCACAATCCTTTCACAAGGATAAGCCTAGGAACTGAACTTATAAAAGCTAAAGCGTTCTCGAGAAAACACGGGAGAGATAGTCAAGTCACTTTCACCATACTCCGCCAAGTAAAATGTATCGTGTTGATAAGTGTCGGTGGGTGGATCAATGCTAGTACACCTTCTAGACTAAGATAATTGTACTCTTATGATTGCACACCTTGCAAGCATCCGCAAATACAAGGTAGTAATTAAGGCATAAGCCTAACCACAACATTACGATCAAGGATCCATAACTCCCTTGTGCAAAAGTCTGCGAACTGGGGTTCAGGTTTCTGTCACTCCGGCAACCCACCATAAGCATCCTTTGTGCACAATGTACTCCTCTAGGCCCATGAAAGGTGAAGTGTTATGTGTTCGACTCACATAACACCACTAGAGAAATAACAACACAACTTAAGTATCAAACAACACATAATACTTCAACATAGTATGACTACTAACAACTAAACTTCTCCCATGTTCTCAAGAACTAAAGTAACTACTCACAAGACATAAAAGAGATCATGATCAGAGGTGATAGATGGGTGATAAAAAATTTGGACACAATGATATTTCTCCAACAAAACTCAATAGCATTCACCACAAAGTAGTAATTAACACCAATAGAGTAGAGAGGATAGATAGTACGGATTACAACACAAGTTGCAATTGTGAGATGAGATGGGATGGAGATGGAGATGGTGTTGATGTTGGGGATGATGGTGACGATGATCTCGATGATGCCCGTGACAATGATGATGATGATGGCGACGATCTCCCCTTCCGGGAGGTGATCTCCCCGGCGGAATCTTCCCGCCGGAGATGGCTTTTCTCTTCTGTAGGTTTCCGCCCCGTGGCGGCGGCGAAACACGGAAACAACTCCTCTTTTAGGGTTTTCAGCCCAGGGGGGTCTTATAGGCGAGAGGGGGCACCGAGGGGGGCCACCAGGCATCCAGGAGAGTGCTTGGCGCGGCCAGGAGGGGGGCCGTGCCAGGCACCCTTTTGGCTGCCTGGTGGTTCCCCTGACCTCCTCCTTCGGTGATCCCCAGTCAATCTTCATAAAACTGATCCCCGTAAAATTTCATCGCATTTGGACTTGATCTGATTCAGCAACTTGTTATCCAGTTTTTACTGCTGAATTCTGGTTCTGGTGCTTCGGCACCGGAAAGTTGTAAACTGTGTAAAATAAGCCAAAACAACATAAGAACAATACTTTAAAGTGGAATATATCAATGAATAGGGTGAAATCTCAATATAAAATAGTGATGAATTTTGGACGTATCAGCTGTGTGTGATGGCGCGAGAGTTGACGGGTGTAGTCTTCTCGCCCTTCGTTGGTGAGCCCCAAGTGGAAGGCGTGATGTAGCACAGCAGCAAATTTCCCTCGGTAAAGATACCAAGGTTTGTCTCCAGTAGGACTCCAGAGATGATAAGTAGGTGTCAGCGGCGCAACTGACGCGGACCTGCACACAGACACAAATAACTTTGTTCCCAACGAAGTTCAGAGAGGTTGTCAATCTCTCCGGTCTTGTTGTTCACAAAGGATCAAACACAAGGGATAATGATAGCAACTGAAAGTAAAAGCAGAAAAGTAAATGAGCGTGGAAACAGTAATGAGGATATGGACCGGGATACGTGATGTTCAGTAGTGATGTCTCTCTCCCAAAAGACGATAAAACTGCTATGCGAGGTAAACAAATTACAGAAGGGCAATTGACAGGATTATGAACGCACCGCAATGCTAACTATGCTACAAAAGAAAGGAAGAGGCTCAAAAGCACGGGAAGTACGCCAAAATAAGTAGACCGAAATCCAACTGCATCTACTACTAATCATCCACCTTGAGATATCTATCCAGAACATCTCGCTGGTATTAAGTTGCGAGCCCCACCCAAAGTGTAAACCCAAAGCAACAGACAACTGCATTAAAAAGCACTTTGCGTAAAGTAAACAATTCTTGCAACCGCGGTTACAAGCACCGTTGTTTCCCCCCTTGTGGCAACAGCACACCCCCTAGACTCATGTTTCTGTCACTCAAGCGTGTCATCGGGGGGCATGAACCCACAATCGAGCATAACGTTCCCTCTTGGGGTTACTACCTACTACTTGGCCAAAGCAATAAACAACAACGGAGAACATGCAAGAATTACTTAGGAAAAAAATATAAGAGATAAAAAACCAAATATATTACTCAATCAGAATCTGAACATAATCTCATAATCCATCAGATCCCATCAAACTCAGCATAGCAACAGCAGAAAGATTACAAAAGTGCCTCGATCATGTAGGGCAGCTCACGAGGTCTAAACCATGAAGAACAAAGAGGGGAGGAGAACATCACATAGCTTTTGATCACGGACCCATGGTCCAAGGAAAACTACTCACGAGATATCCGGGGAGCATCCATGGTGGAGAGGAGACTCCCGGAGGTCGGCCCTCCCTCCGACAGTGTGCCGGGAAGATGTCTTATGATGCTCCCGATCTCGGAAGCGCGGCGGTAGCGGAACAGAGGAGAGATCGCGAAAAAAGGTTCTCTTTTCGGAAGTTTCCCGTGACGGAAAATATATAGGAGAAGGGGGGCAGCCAGAGGTGGACCAGGGGCCCCAGGCGCCCCACTTGCGCGGCCAGGGGTGCGGCCGCGCCGGGTGGCCGCCTGGGCCACCCCTGGCTCCCCTCTGGCCCCACTCGGGCTCTTCGCGAAGCTTCCTGTATGCTGATTTTTCCTATATTTTTCCCGGAATTTTTCTGGCACTTTCTATATGGGGGAAAACTGAAATAGAAAAACAATAGAAAACAGGAACTGGCACTGTGGTGCACTGAGTTAATAGGTTAGTCCAAATATGATCAAAAGTGTATGAAAGTGTATCTAGATCATAGCAATATCACACAAAACATGCATGGAGCAAGCAGAAATTATAGATACGTTTTGGACGTATCAACATCCCCAAGCTTAATTCCTGCTCGTCCTCGAGTAGGTAAATGATAACGGCATAATTTCTGTGGTGACATGCTAGCAACCATATAAGAACTTTGAAAAGTAAAGGAATCAAGGTTAGAAACTCAATTCAAGTCATAACATGCAAGAGTCTATATTAGCATTGAAACAAGTAACAAAAGAACATTAGGTGCAAGAGATCTTGCTGTCCGTGACTCGAATGTTTCCAAATGGTGTTTGCGTGCAAGAAGGGGGATAGGGAATACGAGAAAAACAATTTATTTGTTGAGAACTCAATCTACTAAAGTTTCACACTCGGTCTTTTTCTGGAATCTTATCTTGACTCGTCCCCAGACCACTTGCCAGGTACAAGTCAATTTGATCCACTCCTTTTTCAATATTTTGAGCACTCATGCAATGGATGAGCCTAAGCACGGGAGTTGACACTTAGGATGGCAAAGAGAGAAGTGCGGAGGAGGAAGACAAAAAGGATGAGAAAGGCTCACATCAATGAGGACGATCATAGGCAAGAGATGCCAAATGATAGATATGATGTGAGGAGTAAAGATTGCCATGCAACGGATGCACATACGAGCTAGGAAGCTCTCCAATGGAACTAGTGGGGGTGCATCTAACTTGCTCGCTCATGAAGACCTAGAGCTCGTTTGAGGAGGCTCATCCTTGGAATATGCAAGCCAAGTTCTATAGTGTGAAGGTCCCCACATAGCTATATGCATAATGATCATCTCTATGGAGTACAAGGATATAAAGGGAGTACTAGTGTGGATCTCTCAAAAGAATAGTAGTGTTGCCCCATTCTCTCTTTTTTTTTTCTATTTTTTGTATTTTTGTGTGGCCTCAATGGCTCTTTCTATATAACTCTCATTTGTCCTCTTTGGGATCTTTTATTGTCTCCACTTTGGGATCTTTTCCTCACTTAAGGGCAACACTCTATTTTACAAGAAGGTAAAGGAGATCTTTCACACTTTACAAGGTACTCAAAATCATAAAGAAGATGTAACTATCATGATGTATGCAATGTATGTCGCTGCCAGTGTAGCAGGAACAAGTATGACATGAAGATCAAGTCATGAAGAGGTGGATGTTGCATGGCAATATGTCGGAAAGGCTATGGAAATGCCTTGATAGGTAGGTATGGTGGCTGTTTTGAGGAAAGATATAAGGAGGTTTATGATGACAGAGCGTATCATGCCAAGGGTTTGGATGTACCGGCGAAGGTGGACACCAACTCTCGGAGCGAGAAGAAGGCAATGCACGGCACGGGAGAGGCTAGCAAAATATGGGAAGGTGGAAGTGTCAACTTTCAATACTTACATTAGTCCGAAGAACGCATGCACTTATTATCGGTAACTCTCAATCTAATAAGGAGGTTCACAAAGAGACAAGTACCCCGAGGAGGAGTGTATGGGGGTTTGGTTATCCTTTCGCATCCTCGACTCATGGTACGTGAGTGTTCTCTAATATTCGATCCCTCCAAAGATTAGTGATCCATCTAGTAGCTAGAGTTCTCAACTAGTTTTGTAGGTTTTGAAAATACACACGGATTGCCCAAAATACGACACCTATCACTAATAGGCTAGAGCTCTTGACACCAAAAGTTCAAACATTACTCACAACAATACCTCAAAACTATTGCAAGTTACTACTAGAATTTAAATAGCAACCTCAATTACCTACTTTCAAGACAAGACACAACTCAGTGCAACAACAAACTCTCTTTAACAAGATAAAAATGAAAACTAAAAAGATTTCCAGCAACAAACTAAACAAAAGCCAAGGCTCTTGCTAAAGACAAACTAAGACTAAGACTAAACATGGCAGTAGCTACGAAAAGATAAAGAACACACAACAACAAAAAGATAGGCAGGAAAAATCTATGATATGTTCTAGATTTTAAAAGTCGAGCGTGTTTCTCTCCCACACAAAGTAAGACGGGATCTAACTTGTTATGAACAGCAAGCAAAGCTAAAGAAAACTAAAATAAAACCTAAGAGCGAGACGCTCCAAGCATAGCACATAACACATGAAGTGATAAAAATATAGTGAGACGAAGGACTGACTGATGATTGTTGATGGAGAAGGGGATGCACGGGGGCATCCCCAAGCTTAGACGCTTGAGTCTCCTTGAATATTTATTGGGGATGCATGGGGTCATCCCCAAGCTTGAGCGCTTGACACTCCTGGATCTTCTTTCATCATCTTCCATCGCACACTTGAAAACTCCCTTCATACATAACTCATCATAAGCTGATTAGAGAGGTTAGTACCCTTAATAAAATAATTTTTTCCCCACTGGATATAAAGATATTCTTGAAGAGCTACTGTTTCTCAAGAGTGCCAAAAAGTTTTTGCAAAGAAAAAGCAAGCTTAAGGTTTGCAAAAGTTAGGAGAGACAAAACGTGGCAGAATCTGTGAAAAAGAGAACAGCAGGTAGTAAAGAATTTTTTAGGGGCACTTCTGCAACTCAAATCAAAAAACTCAGAACATACGGAAGTTTCAAAATTGTATAGAGCACTCTGTCAAAAAAATCAGATAAAAAAGATGATCTGGTGATTTGATTCGAATTTTTCTGTCAAGGGACAGAATCTGTTTTCTGGACAGCACGTCACAACTTTTGCTTGCCTTATCATAAGAGGCTATAACTGTCACAGCCCCAAGTTAGGTATGTGCTAGGGTTAGCAAGTAACTTTGCATCATGTTAAAATTTTCAAAAGAAATCAAAATGGGAGAGAGAACACCCCCAGATGAATTAATTCAAATGGCCAGATAAAAGTTGCTCCAAAAATCCCTTTTGCATTTTTGAAAAGTCTTATAAATATGCATGATCACATCTAAAGTGAAGTGGGTCCCACTGCATGCACCAAGATTTTTAAAATATTCCAAAAGGGGCTTGGAAATTAAATAAATACCCTATTTGAATTAAAATTCAAATTATTTGAATTTTAAAAGTGCTGAAATTTTATGAGTGGCTAGCTCTATATATTGTGAGGCCACATAAAGATTTGCAGCATTTTATAAAATGTCTAGATATTTTTTTGGCAAGACAAAACAAAAGTCAGAAAAGAAAACAGAATCGAAATAAGGAAAGGGAAGAGCTTACCTGTTGCCCAGATTGTTCCTCGTGGATCTCTTTTCAACTTGGTGGCGAAACCGACACTTGAGGATCAAATCATAGTTGCCCAAAGGCGTGCACGAGGTGTTCGCCGGATCATGGAGAACATTGCTAGCGGAGTTGCTAAATGTTTCTCCACAGATAGTAAAGGAACGGTATTCTTTGGAAATCGTTTGGTAGTACCTAAGAATAGAGATCTAAGGCAACTCATCCTCAAAGAATCCCATGACACACCCCTCTCGATTCATCCCGGTAGCACAAAAATGTACCGAGATCTACGCCAGAGATTTTGGTGGACTAGGATGAAGAGAGACATTGCACGATTTGTTGCCGAATGTGATGTTTGTCGTCGCATTAAGGCAGAACACCAAAGACCTGCTGGCAGACTTCAACCTTTGCCTATTCCAGAGTGGAAATGGGACAAAGTCGGTATGGACTTCATCACCGGCTTTCCAAAAACCCAGAAAGGAAACGATGCCATCTTCGTTGTCATAGATAGACTGTCCAAAGTTGCTCACTTCCTTCCAGTTCGCGAGTCTATAACTGCTAGCCAGTTAGCGGACTTGTACGTCTCTAGAATTGTATCCCTTCACGGTGTTCCTTTGGAAATCAATTCTGATCGTGGTAGCCTTTTCACCTCTAGATTTTGGGGAAGCTTCCAACATGCTATGGGAACTCATCTCTCCTTTAGTACAGCTTTCCATCCTCAGTCTAGTGGTCAAGTCGAAAGGGTTAACCAAATTCTTAAAGACATGCTCAGAGCTTCTGTTATCTCATTCGGAAAGAATTGGGAGAAGTCTCTTCCATTCGCCGAATTTGCGTATAACAATAGTTTTCAATCTAGTCTGAACATGGCTCCTTTTGAACTCCTTTATGGACGACGATGTCGAACACCCCTTAACTGGTCAGAAACCGGTGAAAGTCACTTCTTTGGACCGGATATGATCAAGGAAGCAGAAGAGCAAGTTCGCATTGTTCGTGATCGTTTGAAAGCCGCTCAGTCTCGTCATAAAAGCTACTATGATCGTCATCATAGGCAAGAAAGCTACAATCTGGATGAGAAGGCTTACCTTCGGGTTACTCCTCTGAAGGGAACTCAAAGATTCGGTATCAAAGGCAAGTTGGCCCCACGTTACATCGGACCTTTCCGCATTCTTGCTAAATGTGGAGAAGTTGCCTACCAACTTGAACTACCCCCTCACCTTTCTCGAGTACATGATGTATTCCATGTGTCACAACTCAGGCGTTGCTTCAAGGACCCCATCCGCGAAGTCGACCATGAAACGCTTGATCTACAAGATGACCTTTCTTATCGAGAATACCCCGTTCATGTTCTCGATTCAGCAGAGCGTGTCACTCGCCGAAACAAGATCAAGTTTCTGAAAGTTCAGTGGTCACACCACTCCGAGAAAGAAGCCACGTGGGAAAGAGAAGACCGTCTCAGTGCTGAGTACCCCTCCTTCCTCCCGCAGACTTCTGAATCTCGGGACGAGATTCTTTTGAGTGGGGGCGAGTTGTCACAACCCCAAGTTAGGTGTGTGCTAGGGTTAGCAAGTAACTTTGCATCATGTTAAAATTTTCAAAAGAAATCAAAATGGGAGAGAGAACACCCCCCAGATGAATTAATTCAAATGGCCAGATAAAAGTTGCTCCAAAAATTCCTTTTGCATTTTTGAAAAGTCTTATAAATATGCATGATCACATCTAAAGTGAAGTGGGTCCCACTGCATGCACCAAGATTTTTCAAATATTCCAAAAGGGGCTTGGAAATTAAATAAATACCCTATTTGAATTAAAATTCAAATTATTTGAATTTTAAAAGTGCTCAAATTTTATGAGTGGCTAGCTCTATATATTGTGAGGCCACATAAAAATTTGCAGCATTTTATAAAATGTCTAGCTATTTTTTTAGCAAGACAAAAGAAAAGTCAGAAAAGAAAACAGAAAAGAAATAAGAAAAGGGAAGAGCTTACCTGTTGCCCAGGGGCGAAGCCCAGCTTCCCCAGCCGGCCCAGCCCACCAGGGGGCTCCCCTGTCGTCTTCCCCGGGTACGAGCACACAGCTGCGTGCCCGACATGCCGCATCCGTTGCGGTGGCAGCTCCCCAGCCACGCCCTGCCTCCTTCTCGCCGCCACGCGTGTCCAGGAGAAGCCCAGATCACTTCCCCCTCCATCCTTGCCCTCTGTTTCTCCTCCCCGGCGGAAAATCGCGGACTCCCAAACCCTAGCGGATCACCGTCGAGCCCCGACGCGGCCACTGGCCGAGCAAGCTCAAGCCAGCATGTCCATGGAGCTCCCCGTGGTCGTCTTCATCTAGCCGTCGTCTCAATTCGAGCCAAGGCCCAGTGGAAGCGCCGTCCCCTTCAAGATTTTGCCGCCGGTCGTCTTCGTCTCCGGCGACCAATTAACCGCCACCGACTCCTCCTCCGGCCACGCTGCGCTCGCCATCGCGTTCAGGTGAAGCCCACGGTCATTTCCCCGCTATCCCTAGCCCTCTCTCGTGCCTTGTGCGCCATGCCCCTTGTCCAGTGCTCCGGCCACCGCGCGCGGTCGACGTAGCCGTGCTCCAGAGCGCTCTCGTGACCCCCCGATGGCACCACTGGATGCGGAAGGTGACGAGGAGCAAGGCCGTGCCCTCCAGACCCCTCCCCGTGCCCAAACCCTCAACTCCGGCAAGACTCCGGCGAGTCCCGAGCCGCCGTCGCCATTAACCCCTCCCCTCTCTCACTGTCCCGTGGGCCCGAGGCCACTAAGCTAATCCCCCCTAACCCACTGACTACTGGGCCCCAACACCCTAATCCCTCTCTGTTAATTAAACAGAGAGGATTAAATCTCTCTGCCACTGACATGGCTGGCCCACCAGTCAGACCCCTGCTGATGTCATGCTCGCATCAGCATGATGCAATAAATCAATTCCAGAAAATTAGAAATGAATTAAAGAAATTCCAGAAAATCCAGAAAATAGCCCAAACTTTGGAAATTCATAGAAAATTCATATTAACTCCAAATTTAACAAATAATATATGAAAAATGATCAGGAGAAAATAAGCTATCAAAATATCCAACTTTCAACTATGTTTGAGTTAATTTTAAATTGGGACCAGTAGCACTTGCTATTTGGTTTAAATGGAATTAAATCAAATTCATTTCAAATGCTTTTGCATTTTGAACCATAGCAACATACCACATTATACTTGAACATCAGAGACATTGTTCCAACTATACAACATCACTTCATGATCAACCTTTTCAAATGAACTTTCATGCATTCAAATGCATTTGAAATTCATCGATAAATCAAATGGAGTTTGAATTTGCAACTCAAATGCAATATACTCCTTTTAAATGAAATGCTCAACACATCAGTACCATGAACATCACCATTACAATCTTATTCATGTGATTGTGCATTGTACATTATGTTGATCCTATGATTGTCATGTTGCTGATAGAAGTGGAGCCGGAACCCGAGTTCACCCCCTTCGTTGAAGACCCCGTGACTGAACCCCGTCAGCAAGGCAAGGAAAACCCCATTGATCATGTCTATAAAATCCCACTTCTCTCTCAGTCTCGCTTATGCATGTTTAGGAGATCACCTTGTATCGATGCTACCGCATAGTTGAACCCATGTCCTTTGGATGACCTATCATCTTGTCACAGTAGTAAGCAAACCACAATCCTAGCAGATGTAGGAGTTGATTGATATCATGTGGCCCCTGCAACTGTTACTGCTTATTGCATGCTTAGTGGTACAATGAGGTTGCTTTTGATGTGAGTCGGGATGATGGTAAACATGGTGTTGATGAAAGTGAAACGGTGTTGGTGAATCCACCCTAATACAAGGTGAACGATGAGAGGCTGTGTAGGAGTACACAGTGGGTTGTCTCGTTGAACACCGCCTTAAGTCCGAGTTCTTGTGTGGTGATCCAAGAAGAAGAGTACAACCACACATTGGGCTCACTGACCCCTCTCGACCTAGTACCTCACCCCGTTCGAACCCCAGGAGTCGCATTAGTTCGGAGTTCTGGTAGGGCTGTGGCACGGTCTGCGAAGTGGATGAACGACTTTTCAAGACCGGCTTGGGACCCTGCACACATCGTTTGAGGCTGTACTGGAACCTCGGCCGGACTTCCATACGGATCCCCCTCAGATAGGTGACTCTTTGGACTAGAACGGAGCTGTGGGCGAAGTGTCGTGGCTACATCCTCGCCGGTACCCGCTTGAAGGGTCCCACTCCCAGGCGGTAACTAATGAGTGTGTGTGTGTGTAGCGGTACACCCCTGAAGGGTTAACAAAACTATTCGAATAGACGCGTCCGCGGTTAAGGACTACTTGTAAAGCTTAGCTTGATTATTAGACAACTTGAACTGGATACTTCTAAAACACACCAAGATAAGTGTGAGTGCTATGGTGTGCTCCTCATGGGGAAGTCGAGGAAGTAACCATAGTGGTGTATTGGTTGGAGATGTAGTGGACTCGTGTACGCTTCTTACCTCAAGTCTGGTACTCGTAGTTTAGGACTAGCCAAGTCAAAGCTGGCACTTCTGCAATTGAACCCCACCTCCCTTTACCTTGATACATGTGCATGAGTAGTATAGTTCCTACGCAAGTCTTGCTGAGTACGACTTTGTACTCACGTTTGCTTATTCTATGTTTTAGATGAACCCACCGACCCCGATGGTGGCTTCTACCCGAAGCTCGAAGATTGAAGACTCAGACCAAGACCAAGCTAGTGTAGTCCCAGTCAGACGACTGGTTCCCTCGTGGAGGGCTTGTTTTTAGATAAGGCTTCTCTAAGCCATTTGTTAAACTTGTCTGTACTCAGACCTACTTTGCTTCCGCTTGTCTTTTGTAATGTTGGATCACATGCTTGTGATCTCTGTGTGCACTCTGTAAGAGTTATCAATAAAGATGTATACTTTGTAGAGAATTTCAATGATACCTGCTGTTCATACAAGGCATGTGTGCTGCGTATATGTTTATAACATGCATGTGTTTGTATGGGTTTTCGAGACCTTAGTTGTGATCTGGCTGGCGGTCTTTTATACACCAAGTGGCCCTTAGATGTGCGCAGCTTGGGGCATCGCGATGCGATTGTTCGAGACTCTGT
This sequence comes from Bromus sterilis, assembly GCA_950022295.1. NCBI lineage: Eukaryota > Viridiplantae > Streptophyta > Magnoliopsida > Poales > Poaceae > Bromus > Bromus sterilis. Next base: position 19,293,278 of record OX465596.1, read on the forward strand.
CTCGTGCAACTTTGATGTATGATCGAGCCCGCCCTAGACCTCGACTAAGTGATCGGGCTGGAGTAAGTCTATGTAAGAGTTATGAGATAGTCGATAGTATGGTTGAGGCGACTTGTCTGTGAATATGGGAGTTCATCACCCATATCATTTAGACTTGTGTGCGGACGATGAGGACCCATCTCAGTTGATCATCCGGCCTGGATGGGATGCCCCTCACGTATGATGCTTTCGGAGAATGTTCTGTGCTTGGCCTTGTCTGCTTAGACAAGTGGGTACGGTTCTCGGCTCTCCATATGACTATGTCGTAGCGGGACTTGCATACGCTAACCCCGGGTCCCGACAGACTTGGTATCAGAGCAGGACTGACTGTAGGATTATCAGCCTTGGCCGAAGTCGAGTGTAGCCTTCTATAGTTATATAGTTACTTTGGGTATATAAGGGAACAACGTAAGGCTTCTTTTTTCTCCTTACCCTCATCGTTCTGAGTTCTGAGTCACCCTTATCTTTTCTACGGGATGATAGGACTAGGCTCATCTATGTCTTACTAGAACATCTCGTTGATTGCCTCCTTATAGCCGTAGGATTGTTGTGGTTATCCAGAGTCTCCGTGTTTTGAGTTCCTTGAAGAAGTTCTGTCCAATTTCTTCGAGGTTGTTCCATTTTCCATCCCAGTGTAGCCGTTATGCTGCCAGATTTGTTCCGTGTTTCTTTGAGTCATTGCCTTCGCATTATTATCTTGTCCTCCTTAAATCATATCCTTTTATCCTTGCCTCCATCGTACAACCTGTTCTGATTGTTGATTTTTATCACACAGGATGTCAGGTGGAACTCGTAGTGCTGTTCTTCGGAATCGAGACCGCGATCAGAATCAAAATGATGATGAACCTCCACCCCCTCCTTCTGCGGAGGAAATCATGATGGAAGCTAAGCGAAATAGACGTGATCAAACACGCCTTCTGGAGCTCATCGAGCAGAATACCGCCCACCATCGTAATGTGGTGGTCCGCATTCAGGACTTCATGTTCCTCAAGCCACCGGTATTCCGATGTTCTTCTGAGCCCCTTGAAGCTGATGATTGGCTCCGTTCCATCGAGCGTAAGCTTGATACAGCACATGTTGCTCCCGATGACCCAGTTATTTTCGCGGTATACTTCTTGGAAGGTGCTGCTCTTCAGTGGTGGGAGAACTATGTTGCAATGCAGCCAGATGGTCACGTAGTGACTTGGCAGGAGTTCTGTGTTGCCTTTCGAGGGTACCACATTCTGGATGAGTTGATGGAGCGCAAGAAGGATGAGTTCTGCAATCTGAATCAAGGAGAGATGTCCATTCATGAGTATGTGAGGGAGTTCTACCATCTTGCTCGTTATGCCCAAGATGAGATCACCACCGATGCCAGAAAGCAGGCAAGGTTCCGCAAGGGACTTAGCCCCATCCTTCGTCATGATCTCAACCTCCTTGAGTTTGCCACCTTTGAGGATTTAGTCAACAGATCCTTCAGAGCTGAGCATGGCAATGAAGTTTTCGAGAAGTCTCGCAAGCATGCTCTTGAGCTTGCCCCTTCTTCCAGTTCACGCCCTCAGAAGCGCATGATCTGGATTCCTAACAGTTTGATCCACCAAAACAACCCACCGAGGCCATCGCTTGTGCCACCTCGTCCACCAGCCCCACCAAACAACCCAGCTCCCCGCACTATCTTTGGAGCCTGCTTCAGATGTCGCCAGCCTGGTCACTACTCTCGCGAGTGCCCCGTAAATCAGAATGCTCCACCCCATGCCAAAGGTAACCCCACTGTTCGTGCCAAACCACCCCCGAAGGTTCCCACCGCTAAGCCTTCCACTTCCGCAAGTGTTGGACATGTGAACCAAATCTCAGTTGAGGAAACTGATAGTACTTCTGACGTCATTCTTGGTACGCTCCCAGTCAATTTTGTTCCCACTTCTGTTCTTTTCGACCCAGGAGCATCTCACTCATTCATGTCGGAGAGTTATGCACTTCGACATGAGATATCCTTTGATGAAATGTTCACCCCTATGATCATTCAAACTCCTGGTTCCAAGTGGAAAACTAATAGAGTAAGCCATGGTAATCAAATTGCAATTGAGGGTTTAGTATTCCTTGCTTCTCTTATAGCCCTCAAGTCTTCAGACATTGATGTCATCCTTGGTATGGATTGGTTATCAAGACAGCATGCTTTTCTTGATTGTAAAGCCAAGTCAGTTAGACTTACACATCCTTCAGGCCAGACAATAGATTACTCCTCACCAAGAACAAGAACCCAGGTGCATTCTTTGAATGTGCTTCCCCTTCCCGACCTTGAAGATGTTCCGGTGGTTCGTGACTTCCCGGATGTCTTTCCTGAAGAGCTGCTGGGAATGCCACCCGACAGATGTGTAGAGTTCATTGTAGATCTTGCCCCAGGAACCGCCCCAATTTCCAGACGCCCATACAAAATGGCCCCACGTGAGTTAGCTGAGCTTAAAACCCAACTGGAAGCTTTGTTGGAAAAAGGCTTCATCCGCCCTAGCTCATCGCCATGGGGTTGCCCCGTTCGGTTCGTAACGAAGAAAGATGGAACAGAAAGGATGTGCGTAGACTATCGCCCGCTAAATTTAGCGACGATAAAGAACAAGTACCCACTGCCCAGGATCAATGATCTTTATGATCAACTTGCAGGATCCTCTGTCTTCTCCAAGATGGATTTGAGATTAGGTTATCATCAAATCAAAATCCGAAATGAGGACATTCCCAAAACGGCTTTTACTACTCGTTATGGTCTTTACGAGTACACCGTCATGTCCTTTGGTTTAACCAATGCCCCCGTCACTTTCTCACGCATGATGAATTCGATCTTCATGGAGTACCTAGATAAATTTGTTGTAGTTTATCTCGATGACATTCTCATCTACTCGAAGAACGAAGAAGAACATGCCGAACACCTAAGGCTGGTATTGATGAAACTTAGAGAGCACCGCCTGTATGCTAAATTCTCCAAGTGTGAATTTTGGCTACCAGAAGTGACCTACTTAGGCCACGTGATTTCTGCAAAAGGCATTGTTGTGAATCCCGAGAGAGTTCAGGCCGTCCTTGACTGGACTCCACCTGAATCGGTTAAGCAAGTTAGGAGTTTTCTTGGCCTAGCCAGCTATTGCCGTCGCTTCGTTGAGAACTTCTCCAAAGTTGCAAAGCCTCTAACTGAACTCCTCAAGAAAGATAAGAAATTCCTATGGACTTCCAAGTGCGAGGAAAGCTTTCAAGAGCTAAAAAGAAGATTGACTTCTGCACCCGTACTTGCGCCTCCAGACACCAAAAAGGATTTCGAGATCTTTTGTGACGCATCACGGAAAGGGTTAGGATGCATACTTATGCAAGATCGACATGTGGTAGCTTATGCTTCACGCCAGTTGCGGCCACATGAAGAGAACTATCCTACCCATGACCTTGAACTCGCTGCCGTAGTTCATGCCCTGACAACTTGGCGACATTACCTCCTTGGTAATCGTTGTGAGATTTATTCCGACCACCAAAGCCTCAAATACATTTTCACCCAGCCAGATCTTAATCTCAGGCAAAGACGCTGGATTGAGTTGATAAAATATTACGACGTAGGAATTTCTTACACCCCAGGAAAAGCCAATGTCATGGCTGATGCACTAAGTCGTAAGTCGTATTGTAACAACCTCATGTTACAACAGTATCAACCACTTCTTCATGAGGAATTTCGAAAGCTCAATCTCGAGATTGTTCCTCGTGGATCTCTTTTCAAGTTGGTGGCGAAACCGACACTTGAGGATCAAATCATAGTTGCCCAAAGGCGTGCACGAGGTGTTCTCCGGATCATGGAGAACATTGCTAGCGGAGTTGCTAAATGTTTCTCCATAGATAGTAAAGGAACGGTATTCTTTGGAAATCGTTTGGTAGTACCTAAGAATAGAGATCTAAGGCAACTCATCCTCAAAGAATCCCATGACACACCCCTCTCGATTCATCCCGGTAGCACAAAAATGTACCGAGATCTACGCCAGAGATTTTGGTGGACTAGGATGAAGAGAGACATTGCACGATTTGTTGCCGAATGTGATGTTTGTCATCGCATTAAGGCAGAACACCAAAGACCTGCTGGCACACTTCAACCTTTGCCTATTCCAGAGTGGAAATGGGACAAAGTCGGTATGGACTTCATCACCGGCTTTCCAAAAACCCAGAAAGGAAACGGTGCCATCTTCGTTGTCATAGATAGGCTGTCCAAAGTTGCTCACTTCCTTCCAGTTCGCGAGTCTATAACTGCTAGCCAGTTAGCGGACTTGTACGTCTCTAGAATTGTATCCCTTCACGGTGTTCCTTTGGAAATCAATTCTGATCGTGGTAGCCTTTTCACCTCTAGATTTTGGGGAAGCTTCCAACATGCTATGGGAACTCATCTCTCCTTTAGTACAACTTTCCATCCTCAGTCTAGCGGTCAAGTCGAAAGGGTTAACCAAATTCTTGAAGACATGCTCAGAGCTTCTGTTATCTCATTCGGAAAGAATTGGGAGAAGTCTCTTCCATTCGCCGAATTTGCGTATAACAATAGTTTTCAATCTAGTCTGAACATGGCTCCTTTTGAACTCCTTTATGGACGACGATGTCGAACACCCCTTAACTGGTCAAAAACCGGTGAAAGTCACTTCTTTGGACCGGATATGATCAAGGAAGCAGAAGAGCAAGTTCGCATTGTTCGTGATCGTTTGAAAGCCGCTCAGTCTCATCAGAAAAGCTACTATGATCGTCATCATAGGCAAGAAAGCTACAATCTGGATGAGAAGGCTTACCTTCGGGTTACTCCTCTGAAGGGAACTCAAAGATTCGGTATCAATGGCAAGTTGGCCCCACGTTACATCGGACCTTTCCGCATTCTTGCTAAACGTGGAGAAGTTGCCTACCAACTTGAACTACCCCTGCACCTTTCCCGAGTACATGATGTATTCCATGTGTCAAAACTCAGGCGTTGCTTAAAGGACCCCATCCGCGAAGTCGACCATGAAACGCTTGATCTACAAGATGACCTTTCTTATCGAGAATACCCCGTTCGTGTTCTCGATTCAGCAGAGCGTGTCACTCGCCGAAAGAAGATCAAGTTTCTGAAAGTTCAGTGGTCACAACACTCCGAGAAAGAAGCCACGTGGGAAAGGGAAGTCCGTCTCAGTGCTGAGTACCCCTCCTTCCTCCCGCAGACTTCTGAATCTCGGGACGAGATTCTTTTGAGTGGGGGCGAGTTGTCACAACCCCAAGTTAGGTATGTGCTAGGGTTAGCAAGTAACTTTTCATCATGTTAAAATTTTCAAAAGAAATCAAAATGGGAGAGAGAACACCCCCAGATGAATTAATTCAAATGGCCAGATAAAATTTGCTCCAAAAATTCCTTTTGCATTTTTGAAAAGTCTTATAAATATGCATGATCACATCTAAAGTGAAGTGGGTCCCACTGCATGCACCAAGATTTTTCAAATATTCCAAAAGGGGCTTGGAAATTAAATAAATACCCTATTTGAATTAAAATTCAAATTATTTGAATTTTAAAAGTGCTCAAATTTTATGAGTGGCTAGCTCTATATATTGTGAGGCCACATAAAATTTGCAGCATTTTATAAAATGTCTAGCTATTTTTTTAGCAAGACAAAACAAAAGTCAGAAAAGAAAACAGAAAAGCTCAAGCCAGCATGTCCATGGAGCTCCCCGTGGTCGTCTTCGTCTAGCCGTCGTCTCAATTCGAGCCAAGGCCCAGTGGAAGCTCCGTCCCCTTCAAGATTTTGCCGCTGGTCGTCTTCGTCTCCGACGACCAATTAACCGCCACCGACTCCTCCTCCGGCCACGCTGCGCTCGCCATCGCGTTCAGGTGAAGCCGACGGTCATTTCCCCGCTATCCCTAGCCCTCTCTCGTTCCCTGTGCGCCATGCCCCTTGTCCAGTGCTCCGGCCACCGCGCGCGGTCGACGTAGCCGTGCTCCAGAGCGCTCTTGTGACCCCCCGACGGCACCACTGGATGCGGAAGGTGACGAGGAGCAAGGCCGTGCCCTCCAGACCACTCCCCGTGCCCAAACCCTCGACTCCGGCAAGACTCCGGCGAGTCCCGAGCCGCCGTCGCCATTAACCCCTCCCCTCTCTCACTGTCCCGTGGGCCCGAGGCCACTAAGCTAATCCCCCCTAACCCACTGAGTACTGGGCCCCAGCACCCTAATCCCTCTCTGTTAATTAAACCGAGAGGATTAAATCTCTCTGCCACTGACATGGCTGGCCCACCAGTCAGACCCTTGCTGATGTCATGCTTGCATCGGCATGATGCAGTAAATCAATTCCAGAAAATTAGAAATGAATTAAAGAAATTCCAGAAAATCCAGAAAATAGCCCAAACTTTGGAAATTCATAGAAAATTCATATTAACTCCAAATTTAACAAATAATATATGAAAAATGATCAGGAGAAAATAAGCTATCCAAATATCCAACTTTCAACTATGTTTGAGTTGATTTTAAATTGGGACCAGTAGCATTTGCTATTTGGTTTAAATGGAATTAAATCAAATTCATTTCAAATGCTTTTGCATTTTGAACCATAGCAACATACCACATTATACTTGAACATCAGAGACATTGTTCCAACTATACAACATCACTTCATGATCAACCTTTTCAAATGAACTTTCATGCATTCAAATGCATTTGAAATTCATCGATAAATCAAATGGAGTTTGAATTTGCAACTCAAATGCAATATACTCCTTTTAAATGAAATGCTCAACACATCAGTACCATGAACATCACCATTACAATCTTATTCATGTGATTGTGCATTGTACATTATGTTGATCCTATGATTGTCATGTTGCTGATAGAAGTGGAGCCGGAACCCGAGTTCACCCCCTTCATTGAAGACCCCGTGACTGAACCCCGTCAGCAAGGCAAGCAAAACCCCATTGATCATGTCTATAAAATTCCACTTCCCTCTCAGTCTCGCTTATGCATGTTTAGGAGATCACCTTGTATCGATACTACCGCATAGTTGAACCTATGTCCTTTGCATGACCTATCATCTTGTCACAGTAGTAAGAAAATCACAATCCTAGCAGATGTAGGAGTTGTTTGATATCATGTGTCCCCTGCAACTGTTACTGCTTATTGCATGCTTAGTGCTACAATGAGGCTGCTTTTGATGTGAGTCGGGATGATGGTAAACATGGTGTTGATGAAAGTGAAACGGTGTTGGTGAATCCACCCTAATACAAGGTGAACGATGAGAGGCTGTGTAGGGGTACACAGTGGGTTGTCTCGTTGAACACCGCCTTAAGTCCAAGTTCTTGTGTGGCGATCCAAGAAGAAGAGTACAACCACATATTGGGCTCACTGACCCCTCTCGACCTAGTACCTCACCCCGTTCGAACCCCAGGAGTCGCATTAGTTCGGAGTTCTGGTAGGGCTGTGGCACGGTCTGCGAAGTGGATGAACGGCTTTTCAAGACCGGCTTGGGACCCTGCACACATCGTTTGAGGCTGTACTGGAACCTCGGCCGGACTTCCATACGGATCCCCCTCAGATAGGCGACTCTCTGGACTAGAACGGAGCTGTGGGCGAAGTGTCGTGGCAACATCCTCGCCGGTACCCGCTTGAAGGGTCCCACTCCCAGGCGGTAACTAATGAGTGTGTGTGTGTAGCGGTACACCCCTGCAGGGTTAACAAAACTATTTGAATAGCCGCGTCCGCGGTTAAGGACTGCTTGGAAAGCTTATCTTGATTATTAGACAACTTGAACTGGATACTTCTAAAACACACCAAGATAAGTGTGAGTGCTATGGTGTGCTCCTCGTGGGGAAGTCGAGGAAGTAACCATAGTGGTGTATTGGTTGGAGATGTAGTGGACTCGTGTACGCTTCTTACCTCAAGTCTGGTACTCGTAGTTCAGGACTAGCCAAGTCAAAGCTGGCACTTCTTCAATTGAACCCCACCTCCCTTTACCTTGATACATGTGCATGAGTAGTATAGTTCCTACGTAAGTCTTGCTGAGTACGACTTTGTACTCACGTTTGCTTATTCTATGTTTTAGATGAACCCACCGACCCCGATGGTGGCTTCTACCCGAAGCTCGAAGATTGAAGACTCAGACCAAGACCAAGCTAGTGTAGTCCCAGTCAGACGACTGGTTCCCTCGTGGAGGGCTTGTTTTTAGATAAGGCTTCTCTAACCCATTTGTTAAACTTGTCTGTACTCAGACCTACTTTGCTTCCGCTTGTCTGTTGTAATGTTGGATCACATGCTTGAGATCTCTGTGTGCACTCTGTAAGAGTTATCAATAAAGATGTATACTTTGTAGAGAATTGCAATGATACATGTTGTTCATACAAGGCATGTGTGCTGCGTGTATGTTTATAACATGCATGTCTTTGTATGGGTTTTCGAGACCTTAGTTGTGATCTGGCTGGCGGTCTTTTATACACCAAGTGGCCCTTAGATGTGCCCAGCTTGGGGCATCGCGATGCGATTGTTCGAGACTCTGTCTCGTGCACACTTTGATGTATGATCGAGCCCGCCCTAGACCTTGACTAAGTGATCGGGATGGAGTAAGTCTATGTAAGAGTTATGAGATAGTCGATAGTATGGTTGAGGCGACTTGTCTGTGAATATGGGAGTTCGTCACCCATATCATTTAGACTTGTGTGCGGATGATGAGGACCCATCTCAGTTGATCATCCGGCCTGGATGGGATGCCCCTCACGTACGATGCTTTCCGAGAATGTTCTGTGCTTGGCCTTGTCTGCTTAGACAAGTGGGTACGGTTCTCGGCTCTCCATATGACTATGTCGTAGCGGGATTTGCATACGCTAACCCCGGGTCCCGACAATAACTTGGCACAAAGCTGAAAAATAAAGATACAATGATGTTGCTACAGTAGTAACAAACATCAAGACACAACAAAAAGCAAAAAGAAACCTAAATTCGTTGCGGGCTGCCTCCCGAAAGCGCTTTCTTTTATGCCTTTAAGCTAGGCATGATGCAAAAGAAGAATCAAGTTTTATCAAGAGAAAGAGAATAACTAGCCCGTGTAACGGACTCAAAAGGTAACTTGATTTTCTTTCTAGGGAAGTGTTCCATCCCCTTTTTGAATGGGAATTGTAATTTTATATTCCCCTCTTTCATGTCAATAACCGCACCAACGGTGCGAAGAAAAGGACGTCCCAAAATAATTGGACACAAAGGTTCACACTCTATATCCATAACAATAAAATCAACGGGAACATAGTTGTCATTGACAATGATAAGAACATCGTCGATCTTCCCCAAAGGTTTCTTTACGGAAGAATCAACAAGACGAACACCAAAAGAACAAGGCTCAAAGGGCTTCAATTCAAACATATCAAATATTCTTTTGGTCATAACGGAGGTACTAGCTCCAACATCACATAAGGCATAGCAAGAGAAGTTATTTAATTTAATTTTGATCATAGGGTCCCAACCATCATCTAGCTTCCTAGGTATGGAGGCTTCTACTCTAAGCTTCTCCTCCCTAGCTTTGATGAGAGCATTTGTGATATGCTCCGTGAAGGCAAGATTAAGTGTGCTAGTGTGGGGGTCTCTAGACATTGTGTGTAGCAAGATAATAACCTCTGAGAGGGTGAAACTATAAAAATCAATATCACTACTATCAAAGGTGGTAGTAGTGTCGTCTAGGCTCACTTGTTTGAAACCCTCTATGTTCATAGGAGTTTCTTCATCTTTGGTTGAGGTATTAGCATCACCATTAATAGGTCCAACGGGACTAAGAGTGCATTGGGTGCTAATAGTTTGGGTGTCCTCAACAATTAGGATAGTGGAAACTGTGTGGTGTGTAGGAAGGCTCTTAATTCTATCCTCTTCCTCTTTTTCTCTAGCCCATCTTTCTTTAAGTTTAGCCATCATCCTAATATTTTCATTAATTTGTAATTGGATAGCATTAATAGGAGTGGCCTTATTCTCCTCAAGGGGAGAGGTTCTAATTTTAAGCATCTCAATATCAAGGGCTAAGCTTTCTATCTTCAAAGAGAGATTATCTAATTTAGCTAATTTCTCCTCTACATTTTTGTTGAAGGCTTTTTGGGTAGTGATAAAGTCTCTAAGCATGTTCATCTAAACAAGGAGGAATGCTAACAGCAAGATAAACAATTCTTTTGTGATTTTTGATATAAGACACAAAGATAAAAACTGAAAGGTAAACTAACAAGACTAAAACACAAAGGTAAAGGGTAGTGTGCAACTCCCCTATCTTAGCACTCGGAGTCCCCGGCAACGGCGCCAGAAATTTGCTTGATGGCGCGAGAGTTGAGGGGTGTAGTCTTCTCGCCCTTCATTGGTGAGCCCCAAGTGGAAGGCGTGATGTAGCACAGCAGAAAATTTCCCTCGGCAAAGATACCAAGGTTTGTCTCCAGTAGGACTCTAGAGATGATAAGTAGGTGTCAGCGGCGCAACTGACGCGGACCTGCACACAGACACAAATAACTTTGTTCCCAAAGAAGATCAGAGAGGTTGTCAATCTCTCCGGTCTTGTTGTTCACAAAGGATCAAACACAAGGGATAATGATAGCAACTGAAAGTAAAAGCAAAAAAGTAAATGAGCGTGGAAACAGTAATGAGAATATGAACCGGGATACGTGATGTTCACTAGTGATGTCTCTCTCCCAAAAGACGATAAAACTGCTATGCGAGGTAAACAAATTACAGAAGGGCAATTGACAGGATTATGAACGCACCGCAATGCTAACTATGCTACAAAAGAAAGGAAAAGGCTCAAAAGCACGGGCAGTACGCCAAAATAAGTACACCGAAATCCAACTGCATCTACTACTAATCATCCACCTTGAGATATCTATCCAGAACATCTCGCTGGTATTAAGTTGCGAGCCCCACCCAAAGTGTAAACCCAAAGCAACAGACAACTGCATTAAAAAGCACTTTGTGTAAAGTAAACAATTCTTGCAACCGCGGTTACAAGCACCGTTGTTTTCCCCCTTGTGGCAACAGCACATCCCCTAGACTCATGTTTCTGTCACTCAAGTGTGTCATCGGGGGGCATGAACCCACAATCGAGCATAACGTTCCCTCTTGGGGTTACTACCTACTGATGGCTTCTCGCCCTTCCTTGGTGAGCCCCAAGTGGAAGGCGTGATGTAGCACAGCAGCAAGTTTACCTCGGTGAAGATACCAAGGTTTGTCTCCAGTAGGACTCCAGAGATGATAAGTAGGTGTCAGCGGCGCAACTGACGTGGACCTGCACACAGACACAGATAACTTTGTTCCCAACGAAGTTCAGAGAGGTTGTCAATCTCTTCGGTCTTGTTGTTCACAAAGGGTAAAACACAAGGGATAATGATAGAAATTGAAAGTAAAAGTAGAAAAGTAAAGATAGCGTGGCAACAGTAATAAGGATATGGACCGGGATACGTGATGTTCGCTAGTGATGTCTCTCTCCCAAAAGACGATAAAACTGCTATGCGAGGTAAACAAATTACAGAAGGGCAATTTACAGGATTATGAACGCACCGCAATGCTAACTATGCTACAAAAGAAAAGAAGAGGCTCAAAAGCACTGGCAGTACGCCAAATTAAGTAGACCATAATCCAACTGCATCTACTACTAATCATCCACCTTGAGATATCTATCCAGAACATCTCGCTGGTATTAAGTTGCGAGCCCCACCCAAAGTGTAAACCCAAAGCAACAGACAACTGCATTAAAAAGAACCTTGCGTAAAGTAAACAATCCTTGCAACCGCGGTTACAAGCACCGTTGTTTCCCCCTTGTGGAAACAACACATCCCCTAGACTCATGTTTCTGTCACTCAAGCGTGTCATCGGGGGGCATGAACCCACAATCGAGCATAACGTTCCCTCTTGGAGTCACTACCTACTACTTGGCCAAAGCAATAAACAACAACGGAGAACATGCAAGAATTACTTAGGAACAAAAATATAAGAGATAAAAACCAAATATATTACTCTATCACAATCTGAACATAATCTCATAATCCATCAGATCCCATCAAACTCAGCATAGCAATAGCAGAAAGATTACAAAAGTGCCTCGATCATGTAGGGAAGCTCACGAGGTCTAAACAGTGAAGAACAAAGAGGGGAGGAGAACATCACATAGATACTGATCACGGACCCATGGTCCAAGGAAAACTACTCACGAGACATCCGGGGAGCATCCATGGTGGAGAGGAGACTCCCGGAGGTCGGCCCTCCCTCCGGAAGGGTGCCGGGAAGAGGTCTTCTGGTGCTCCCGATCTCGGAAGCGCGGCGGCGGAGGAACAGAGGCGAGTTTGCGAAATAAGGTTCTGTCTTCGGAGTTTCCCCGTGACGGAGAATAAATAGGCAAAGGGGGAAGCCAGAGGTGGACCAGGGGCCCTAGGCGCCCCCCTGGCGCGGCCAGGGGTGGGGCTGCGCCGGGTGGCCGCCTGGGCCCCCCTGGCTCCCCTCTGGCCCCTTCCGTGCTCTTCTCGAAGCTTCCGTCATGCTGATTTTTTATCTGAATTTTCCCGAATTTTTCTGGCACTTTTTATATGGGGGAAAACTGAAATCTAAAAACAGCAGAAAACAGGAACTGGCACTGGGGTGCACTGAGTTAATAGGTTAGTCCAAATATGATCAAAAGTGTATGAAAGTGTATTTAGATCATAGCAATATCACACAAAACATGCATGGAGCAAGCATAAATTATAGATACGTTTTGGACGTATCAACATCCCCAAGCTTAATTCCTGCTCGTCCTCGAGTAGGTAAATGATAACAGCATAATTTCTGTGGTGACATACTAGCAACCATATAGGAACTTTGAAAAGTAAAGCAATCAAGGTCAGAGATTCAATTCAAGTCATAACATGCAAGAGTCTATATTAGCATTGAAACAAGTAACAAAACAACATTAGGTGCAAGAGCTCTCGCTGTCCGTGACTCGAATGTCTCCAAATGGTGTTTGCGTGCAAGAAGGGGGATAGGGAATATGAGAAAAAAGTATTTTTGTGTTGAGAACTCAATCTACTAAAGTTTCACACTTGGTCCTCTTTGGAATCTTATCTTGACTCATCCCCAGACCACTAGCCAGGTACAAGTCAATTTGATCCACTCCTTTTCGATATTTTGAGCACTCATGCAATGGATGAGCGTAAGCACGAGAGTTGACACTTAGGATGGCAAAGAGAGAAGTGCGGAGGAGGAAGACAAAAAGGATGAGAAAGGCTCACATCAATGAGGACAATCATAGGCAAGAGATGCCAAATGATAGATATGATGTGAGGAGTAGGGATTGCCATGCAATGGATGCACATACGAGCTAAGAAGCTCTCCAAAGGAACTAGTGGGGGGTGCATCTAACTTGCTCGCTCATGAAGACCTAGAGCTCGTTTGAGGAGGCTCATCCTTGGAATATGCAAGCCAAGTTCTATAGTGTGAAGGTCCCCACATAGCTATATGCATAATGATCATCTCTATGGAGTACAAGGATATAAAGGGAGTACTAGTGTGGATCACTCAAAAGGATAGTAGTGTTGCCCCTTTCTCTCTTTTTATTTATTTTTTTTCTTTTTTGTATTTTTTTGTATTTTTGTGTGGCCTCAATGGCTCTTTCTATTTAACTCTCATTTGTCCTCTTTGGGATCTTTTATTGTGTCCACTTTGGGATCTTTTCCTCACTTAAGGGCAACACTCTATTTTACAAGAAGGTAAAGGAGATCTTTCACACTTTACAAGGTACTCAAAATCATAAAGAAGATGTAACTATCATGATGTATGCAATGTATGTCGCTGCCAGTGTAGCAGGAACATGTATGACATGAAGATCAAGTCATGAAGAGAAGGAAGTTGCATGGCAATATATCTCGGAAAGGCTATGGAAATGCCTTAATAGGTAGGTATGGTGGCTGTTTTGAGGAAAGATATAAGGAGGCTTATGATGACAGAGCATATCATGCCAAGGGTTTGGATGTACCGGCGAAGGTGGACACCAACTCTCGGAATGAGAAGAAGGCAATGCACGGCACGGGAGAGGCTAGCAAAATATGGGAAGGTGGAAGTGTCAACTTTCAATACTTACATTAGTCCGAAGAACTCATGAACTTATTATCGGTAACTCTCAATCTAATAAGGAGGTTCACAAAGAGACAAGTACCCCGAGGAGGAGTGTATGGGGGTTTGGTTATCCTTGCGCATCCTCGACTCATGGTACGTGAGTGTTCTCTAATATTCGATCCCTCCAAAGATTAGTGATCCATCTAGTAGCTAGAGTTCTCAACTAGTTTTGTAGGTTTTGAAAATACACACGGATTGCCAAAAATACGACACCTATCACTAATAGGCTAGAGCTCTTGACACCAAAAGTTCAAACATTACTCATACCAATACCTCAAAACTATTGCAAGTTACTACTAGAAGAAAATAGGAACCTCAATTACCTACTTTCAAGACAAGACACAACTCAGTGCAACAACCAACTCTCTTTAACAAGATAAAAATAAAAACTAAAAAGAGTTCCAGCAACAAGCTAAACAAAAGCCAATGCTCTTGCTAAAGACAAACTAAGACTAAGACTAAACATGGCAGCAGCTATGAAAAGATAAAGAACACACAACAGCAAAAAGATAAGTCGGGAAAAATCCTATGATGTGTTTTAAATTTTGAAAGTGGAGCGTGTTTCTCTCCCACACAAAGTAAGACGGGATCTAACTTGTTATGAACAGCAAGCAAAGCTAAAGAAAACTAAAAATAAAACCTAAGAGCGAGACGCTCCAAGCATAGCACATAACGCATGAAGTGATAAAAATATAGTGAGACGAAGGACGAACTGATGATTGTTGATGGAGAAGGGGATGCACGGGGGCATCCCCAAGCTTAGACGCTTGAGTCTCCTTGAATATTTATTGGGGATGCATGGGGGCATCCCCAAGCTTGATCGCTTGACACTCCTGGATCTTCTTTCATCATCTTCCATCGCACACTTGAAAACTCCCTTCATACATAACTCATCATAAGCTGATTAGAGAGGTTAGTACCCTTAATAAAATAATTTTTCCCACTGGATATAAATATATTCTTGAAGAGATACTATTTCTCAAGAGTGCCAAAAAGTTTTTGCAAAGAAAAAGCAAGCTTAAGGTTTGCAAAAGTTAGGAGAGACAAAACGTGGCAGAATCTGTGAAAAACAGAACAGCAGGTAGTAAAGAATTGTTTATGGGCACTTCTGCAGCTCAAATCAAAAAACTCAGAACATACTAAAGTTTCACAATTGTATAGGGCACGCTGTAAAAAAAAATCAGATTAAAAAGATGATCTGGTGATTTGATTCGAATTTTTCTGTCAAGGGACAGAATCTGTTTTCTGGACAGCATGTCACAACTTTTGCTTCCCTTATCATAAGAGGCTATAACTTGGCACAAAGCTGAAAAATAAAGATACAATGATGTTGCTACAGTAGTAACAAACATCAAGACACAACAAAAGCAAAAATAAAAACCTAAATTCGTTGCGGGCTGCCTTCCGAAAGCGCTTCTTTAGAGCCATTAGCTAGGCTTAAAGATTATAGAAGATGCTCTCACAAGAATAAGAATTTTCAAGCAAAAGAGAGCATCAAGAAGAAAATATGAAACATATTTAAGCCTAACCCACTTCCTATGCATAGGCATCTTGTAAGAAAATAAATCAAAGAAGCACAAAGAGACAAGCATAGGAAAGTGGAACAAGAACAACTTCAAAACTTTCAACATAAAGAGAGGTGTTTTTGTAACATGGAAGTTTCTACAACCAAACGTTCCTCTCTCAAAGTAATTCTCAGTAGCATCATGAACAAAATCAAGAATATAACTATCACATAAATCATGTTGTTCATGACCTACAAGCACACGTGTATAGTTTTCAACACGGTCTTTAGGATTATAAGATAAATACAACTCATCACATTGAGCCTTGATAAGAGCAAAATTCTCCGGAGTTGGAGATTTCAAAAGGATAATAGGAAAATCAAGTGTGGGTGCAACATCAAAAATTTCATGCTTAACATGAGGAACTATAGAAATTTCATCTCCGTAAGCATCATCCATGGTGGCATCATGGCCATAAGCATAGAAGGCATCAACTTCATAAAAAAAGGATATTTCAAAAGAATCCATAGGATCATAACACTTATATAAGGTAAGATTCAAAGAGTTACTCTCATTAGAAGGTAGACATGGATGGATCCATTCTTCCTCCGTTTGTTCGTCACTCTCCTCCTCTTTTTCATCCAAGGAGCTTTCGGTTTCATCAATTTCTTCTTTCATATAGTCTCTTCCTTTGGGGGAGATATTCTCTCAAGATGATCAGTAATATAATAATTTGCATTGTAATTTTCCAAACAATAGTTAAGAATATCAAGACTCTCAGATTTTTAAGGGGCATCATCAATATTTTTAAGAAGAGAAGTAGTTTCATAGGCACCCTTATAAGCAACAAATTCTTCTATTGGCTCTGCATCATAAAAATCATAGTTTCTCTTAGCATAAGAAGCTAAGGTTTCATCATCATTGTACTCACATTGGAAAGCAAGGTGTTTATGCCTCATAAAGCAACAAGATTCATCCCTGCAGAAATATATATTATATATTGAGCACAAGTTTCTAGCATACTCATACAACTGATGTATCTGTTTCCATAAGTGTATCCCCTTTTGAGACAAGCGGTGTTCCTTGTACCACTTTTGTTGATCCTCAGTGAATCCTCCATGCCAATAAGATCTAGTTTCAAAGAAGTCAGACATTGATTGGCAAGAAAG
Source organism: Bromus sterilis (assembly GCA_950022295.1). NCBI lineage: Eukaryota > Viridiplantae > Streptophyta > Magnoliopsida > Poales > Poaceae > Bromus > Bromus sterilis. The sequence continues at coordinate 19,310,077 of OX465596.1, forward strand.
GAACTAGACATACTATTAATTTTTTTTTTAGATTTTTGATAAAAGTTACTAAAGCAAAAACTGAAAGGTAAACTAACAAGACTAAAAAAAACAAAGATAAATGGTAGTGTGCAACTCCTCTATCTTAGCACTCGGAGTCCCCGGTAACGGCGCCAGAAATTCGTTTGATGGCTTCTCGCCCTTCGTTGGTGAGCCCCAAGTGGAAGGCGTGATGTAGCACAACAGCAAGTTTCCCTCGATGAAGATACCAAGGTTTGTCTCCAGTAGGACTCCAGAGATGATAATTAGGTGTCAGTGGCGCAACTGACGTGGACCTGCACACAGACACAGATAACTTTTTTCCCAACGAAGTTCAGAGAGGTTGTCAATCTCTCCGGTCTTGTTGTTCACAAAGGGTAAAACACAAAGGATAATGATAGCAATTGAAAGTAAAAGCAGAAAAGTAACGATAGCGTGGCAACAGTAATAAGGATATGGACCGGGATACGTGATGTTCGCTAGTGATGTCTCTCTCCCAAAAGACGATAAAATTGCTATGCGAGGTAAACAAATTACAGAAGGGCAATTGATAGGATTATGTCTCGCTCATGAAGACCTAGAGCTCGTTTGAGGAGGATCATCCTTGGAATATGCAAGCCAAGTTCTATAGTGTGAAGGTACCCACATAGCTATATGCATAATGATCATCTCTATGGAGTACAAGGATATAAAGGGAGTACTAGTGTGGATCTCTCAAAAGGATAGTTAGCATAGTTAGCATTGCGGTGCGTTCATAATCCTGTCAATTGCCCTTATGTAATTTGTTTACCTCGCATAGCAGTTTTATCGTCTTTTGGGAGATAGAAATCACTAGCGAACATCACGTATCCCGGTCCATATCCTTATTACTGTTTCCACGCTATATTTACTTTCCTGCTTTTTACTTTTAGTTGCTATCATTATCCTTTGTGTTTTACCCTTTGTGAACAACAAGACCGGAGAGATTGACAACCTCTCTGAACTTCGTTGGGAACAAAGTTATTTGTGTCTGTGTGCAGGTCCACGTCAGTTGCGCCGCTGACACCTACTTATCATCTCTGGAGTCCTACTGGAGAGAAACCTTGGTATCTTCACTAAGGGAAACTTGCTGCTACGCTACATCTCAACCTTCCACTTGGGGTAACCAACAAAGGGCGAGAAGCCATCACCATACGATCAAAAACTTTTCCTTGTCCTCAGCAGAAAGATCCCTCTGCCCCAAGCAGTGCTCCTCAGGAACCGCAGGTTTCGCCTCTGGAGGAGATGCCTCCCCAGTATCAGCAGCAGATCCCCCGGACAGAACAATCGCAGGAGTTGTCCCCGCATCTAAAACCGCAGGAGTCGCTGAAGGAACCGGGCGATCAATCGCTGCACCTGAGTCACCCGGCCGAGTAGCAGCCGCACCAGAACCGGATGACTGAAAATCAGCCACAGAAGTACTCGTAGAAGATACAGCGGGAACAGGAGCAGTACTGCAAAATGACACATCATCAGAACAAAAGCCGAAAAGCAAGCAACAAAGCCGCACAAGGAAAGGAATACGAACCCGGCAGATGTAGCTCCCGGACGCAGCAACATCCCAAACTTGCGCCTCTTTGGAGCAGCCGAAGGAGGACGTGGCACAACAGAGGGCACGACCGGCAGCGAATCATCAGCACCACCCGTCACGTCGCTGCCACTCGCACTCGAGTAACGAGCACGCTTGACGCGTAAAGGACTCGAATCCCTAGAGTCCTTGTGATACGTCCAAAACGTATCTATAATTTATGCTTGCTCCATGCCTCTTTTGTGTGATATTGCTATGATATTGATGAACTTCCACACACTTTTGATCATATTTGGACTAACTTATTAACTCAGTGCCCCCCAGTGCCAGTTCCTGTTTTCTTCTATTTTTTCTATTTCAGGTTTCCCCCATATTAAAAGTGCTCCAAAAATTCGGGAAAAATCCAATAAAAAATCAGCGTACATGAAGCTTACAGAATCACTGAGGGGGAGCCAGAGGGGACGCACCAGAGCCCCAGGCGCCCTCCCGGCGCGCCCCAGGGTGGGGCCGCGCCAGGGGGACACATGGACCCCTGGTGGACCCCCTGGCTGCCCCCCTTCGCCTATTTATTCCCCGTGACGCAAAAACCCCGAGACGGGAACCCTTTTTCGCGATGTCTCCTCTGTTCCTCCGCTGCCGCGCTTCCAAGATCGGGAGCACCAGAAGACCTCTTCCCGGCACCCTGCCGGAGGGAGGAATCACCTCCGGGAGCTTATCCACCACCATGGACGCTTCCCGGATGAACCGTGAGTAGTCCACCTTGGACCATGGGTCTATGATCAGTAGCTATGTGATGTTCTCCTCCCCTCTTTGTTCTTCATGGATTATACCTCGTGAGCTACCCTACATGATCGAGGCACCTATGTAATATTTCTGCTGTTGCTATGCTGAGTTTGCTGGGATCCGATGGATTATGAGATTATGTTCAGATTGTGTTTGAGTAATATATTTGATTCTCCTCTTTTATATTTATGTTCTAGAAGTAATTCTTGCATGTTCTCCGTTGCTGTTTATAGCTTTGGCCAAGTAGTAGAAAGTGACTCCAAGAGGGAGCGTTATGCATGATTGTGGGTTCATGCCCCCCGATGACTAGCTTGAGTGAGCGAAACATGAGTCTAGGGGATGTGTTGTTGCCACAAGGGGGAAAACAACGGTGCTTGTACTTGCGGGTGCAAGGATTGTTTACTTTACGCAAAGTTCTTTAATGCAGTTGTCTGTTTCTTTGAGTTTACACTTTGGGTGGGATTCGCAACTTAATACCAGCGAGATGTTCTGGATAGATATCTCAAGGTGGATGATTAGTAGGTAGATGCAGATGGATTTCGGTCTACTTGTCTTGTTGTACCGCCCATGCTTTTGAGCCTCTTCCTTTCTTTATAGCATAATTAGCATTGGTTTGCGCACATAATCTTGTCAATTGCCCAGCTATAATTCGTTTACCTCGCATGGCTATTTTATCGTCTTTTGGGAGAGAGACATCACTAGTGAACATCATAGGACCCCTGTCCATATTTCCAGCACTGTTTACACCCGCTATCAATTTACTGCTTATTTACTTTTCCGTTGCTATCACTATCATTATTATCCCGTGCGTTTTATCCTTTGTAAACAACAAGGTCGGAGTAATTGACAACTCCTCTCTACTCGTTGGGAAGCAAAGCTATCTGTTGTGTGTGCAGGTCCAGGTGAAGTTCGCAACCTAGGTTGTAAACGGCGCCATTGTTCACTTCACCACCTACTTGTCGTCATTGGAGTCCTACTGGTCGATACTCAACCTTAGCATCTTCGCTAAGGGAAACTTGCTGCTGTCTACATCTCAACCTTCCACTTTGGGTAACCAACGAGGGGCGAGAAGTAAACTCTCGTGACATCAAAGCAATTTCTAGCGCCGTTGCTGGGGACTCCACTCTTCAAGATAGGGGAGTTGCACACTATCTTTTATCTTTGCTTTTTAGTCTTGTTTTTTTACCTTTCAGTTTTTGCTTTAGTGTCCTTTATCAAAAAACAAAAAAATAGTTATCTTGCTTGCTGCTACTATGGGTTCCTCTGAGAACACCAAGTTGTGTGACTTTACTAGTCACAACAACAGTGACTTTATCTGCACTCCTATTGCTCCACCTCCTACTTCAGCACCTTCTTATGAGATTAAACCTACTTTGCTGAACCTTGTTATGAAAGATCAATTCTCTCGTGCTAGAGATGCTGCTGCTTTGCACTTAAATAATTTTATTGAGCTTTGTGATATGCAAAAGTACAAAGAATTAGATGGTGATATTCTTAAGCTTAAGCTTTTCCCTTTCTCCTTGAGAGATGAAGCTAAAATCTGGTTTCAATCCTTGCCTAGGAATAGCATAGATTCTTGGGATAAGTGCAAGGATGCTTTTATTGGGAAGTACTATCCCCTTGCTAAAATTATCCAATTGAGGAGCTTTATTATGAATTTTAAACAATTGGATAATGAACATGTTGCCCAAGCTTGGGAACGCATGAAATCTCTTGTTAAGAATTGCCCTACGCATGGTTTGACTACTTGGCTGGTTATCCAAACTTTTTATGTAGGCTTGAACTTTACCTCGCGGAACTTGCTAGATTCGGCCGCGGGAGGAACCTTTATGTAAACTACACTTGGTGCTGCCAGAAAACTTCTCGATGAGATGATGACCAACTATTCCCAATGAAAAAGTTGACTTGATTATGTCTCTACTTACCAAGCAATCTCCTATTGATCCTCAAGATGTACCTTTAAATTCTTTGATTGCTCAAGATCAAGTAGATGTGAACTTTATCTCTAGCAACAACTTCAACAACAATGCTTATAGGAGTAACTTTGGTAGCAATCCTAGACCGTTCCCCTCCAACAACTATGGGAACAACAACACTTATCCTAGCACCAAAAACTCCACTTCTGAATTAGAGAGTATGATTAAAGAATTTATCACTACCCAAAAAGCCTTCAACAAGAGTATAGAGAAAAACTAGACAAACTAGATAACCTCTCGTCGAAGGTAGACAATTTATCCCACGAAGTAGAATTGCTTAAAATTAGAACTTCTCCCCTTGAGGAGAGGAAGTTCACTCCTATGAATGCTATCCAAATGAAAATTAATGAAAACATTAGGATGATGGATAAACTTAAAGAGAGATGGGCTAGAGAAAAGGAGGAAGAAGATCGAATTAAGAGCCTTCCTACACACCATACTGTTGATACTATCCAAGTGGTTGAGGATATCCAAACTCTTAGCACCCAATGCACCCCTAGTCCCATAGGACCTATTAATGGTGATGCTATGACCTCAACCGTAGAAGAATAAATTCCTATGACTATAGAAGCTACCAAACAAGTGAGCCTAAAGGACACCACTACCACTTTACTTGATAGTAGTGACCTTGATTTTGATAATTGCACCCATTCTGAAGTTATTCGTTTCCTTCACAAGATGTCTAGAGACCCCCACACTAGCACACTTAATCTTGCCTCCACGGAGCATATCACTAATGCTCTCATCAAAGCTAGGGAGGAGAAGCTTAGGGTAGAAGCCTTCATACCTAGAAAGCTAGAAGATGGTTGAGATCCTATGATTAAAATTAAGTTGAATAACTTTTCTTGCTATGCTTTATGTGATGTTGGAGCTAGTACCTCTGTTATGCCCAAAAGAATGTATGATATATTTGAATTGAAACCTTTTGATGCTTGTTCTTTTGGTGTTCGTCTCGTCGATTCTTCCGTAAAGAAACCTTTGGGGAAGATAGATGATGTTCTGATCATTGTCAATGACAATTATGTTCCCGTTGATTTTACTATTATGGACATTGAATGTGAACCTTCTTGTCCAATTATTTTGGGACGTCCTTTTCTTCGTACCGTGGGTGCTATTATTGATATGAAAGAAGGGATTATAAAATTCCAATTCCCTCTCAAGAAAGGGATGGAACACTTCCCTAGGAAAAAGATTAAGTTGCCTTTTGAGTCCGTCACACGGGCTAGTTATTTTCTTGAAAAGACTTGATCTTTTTGCATTAAGCCTAGCTAATGGCTTTAAAGAAGCGCTTTCGGGAGGCAACCCACAACGAATTTAGAATTTCCTTTTTGTTTTTCTTCTGTTTTTAGTGGTCTTGATGATTGTTACTACTGCATAAACATCATTGTATCTTTACTTTTCAAGCTTTGTGCCATTTATAGCCTCATATGACAAGGGAAGTGAAAGTTGTGACATGCTGTCCAGAAAACAGATTCTGTCCTCGTGACTAGAAAAATCAGAGAAAAATCCCAGTTCATCGTTTTGAGCTGAATTTTTTATACAGCGTGCTCCATACAATTACGAAACTTTCGTATGTTCTGAGGTTTTTTATTTGAGTTGCAGAAGCATCCCTAAACAATTCTTTACTACCTGCTGGTCTGTTTTTCACAGATTCTGTCCTGTTTTGCCTTTTCTTCGTTTTGCAAACCTCTTGATTTTCTTTCAAAAAAACTTTTCACAATCTTGAGAAACAGTAGCTCTTCAAGAATATCCTTATTTCCAGTAGAGAAAAATTATTTTATTATGGGTACTAACCTCGCTAATCAGATTATGATGAGTTATGTATGAAGGGAGTTTTCAAGTGTGCGAGGGAAGATGATGAAAGACGATTCAAAAGTGTCAAGCGCTCAAGCTTGGGGATGCCCCCATGCGTCCCCAAGAAATATTCAACGAGACTGAAGCGTCTAAGCTTGGGGATGCCCCCGTGCATCCCCTTCTCCATCAACAATTATCAGTTCGTCTCTCGTTTCACTATATTTTTATCACTTCATGCATTATGTGCTACTTGGAGCGTCTCGCTCTTAGGTTTTATTTTTAGTTTTCTTTAGCTTTTCTTGCTGTTCATAACAAGTTAGAACCCATCTTTCTTTGTGTGGGAGAGAAACACGCTCCACTTTCAAAATCTAGAACACAACATAGGACTTTTCATGCTTATCTTTGTTGTGTGTGTTCTTTATCTTTTTCATAGCTACTGTCATGTTTTGCTCTTAGCTTTCATGCTTATCTTTTCAAAGAGCTTTTGTTTAGTTTGATTCTGGAATTCTCTTGAGTTTTCACGTTTATCTTGTTTAGAGAGTTTTCCTGTTGCACTTAGTTTTGTGTCTTGATTTGAAGTAGGTAATTGAGGTTGCTATTCTTTTGTAGTAGTAACTTGCAATAGTTTTGAGGTATTGTTTTGAGTAATGTTTGGAATTTTGGTGTCAAGAGCTTTAGCCTATTAGTGATAGATTTCGTATTTTGGGCAATCCGTGTTTATTTTCAAAACTTACAAAATTAGTTGAGAACTTTAGCTACTAGATGGATCACTACTCTTCTGAGGGGTCGAATATTAGAGTACACTCACGTACCATGAGTCGAGGATGCGCAAGGATAACCAAACCCCCATACACTCCTCCTCGGGGTACTTGTCTCTTTGTGAATCATCCTTATTAGATTGAGAGTTACCGATAATAAGTGCATGAGTTCTTTGGACTAAGGTGAGTATTCGAAAGTTGACACTTCCACCTTCCCACATTTTTCTAGCCTCTCCTGTGTCGTGCATTGCTTACTTCTCACTCCGAGAGTTGGCGTCCACCTTCGCCGGTACATCCAAACCCTTGGCATGATACGCTCTGTCATCATAAAACTCCTTATATCCTTCCTCAAAACATCCACCATACCTACCTATCAAGGCATTTCCATAGCCTTTCCGAGATATATTGCCATGCAACATCCATCTTCTCATGACTTGATCTTCATGTCATACATGCTACTTGCTTGATTGATGCTAGTTGGGCCTTGCCCTAATCATTGCTACATGACGCACTAGTATCATTGCATATCCTGCTACACTGGCAGAGGCATACATTTGCATACATCATGATAGTTACATTTTCTTTATGATTTGAGTACTTTGTAAAGTGTGAAAGATCTTCTATACTTCTTGTAATATATAGAGTGTTGCCCCTAAAGTGAGGAAAAGATCCCAAAGTGGACAGTTTAAAAGATCCCAAAGAGGACAAATTAAAAGATCCCAAAGAGGACAAATGAGAGAAATGGAAAGAGCCATTGAGGCCACCAAAAAATACAAAAAATAGAAAAAAGAGAAAAAGAAATAAAAAGAGAGAAGGGGGCACACTACTATTCCTTTTGAGATATCCACACTCGTACTCCCTTCTATATCTTGTACTCCATAGAGATTATCATTCATGCATATAGCTATGTGGGGACCTTCACACTATATAACTTGGCTTGTATATTCCAATGATGAGCCTTCTCAAATGAGCTCTAGGTCTTCTTGAGCAAGCGAGTTGGATGCACCCCCACTAGTTCCCTTGGAGAGCTTACCTTAGCTCATATGTCCATCCGTTGCATGGCAATCCCTACTCCTCACATCATATCTATCATTTGGCTTTCTTTCGCCTATGATTGTCCTCATTGATGTGAGCCTTTCACACCCTTTTTGTCTTCCTCCTCCACCATATTCTCTCTTTGCCATCCAAAGTGTCAACTTTCTTTCTTACGCTCATCCATTGCATGAGTGCTCAAAATGTCGAAAAGGAGTGGATCATTTTGACTTGTACCTGGATAGTGGTCTGGGGATGAGTCTGTTGGATATGTGCCCTAGAGACAAATTAATAAAGATATTTGTCACATATCCGTTTTGTTCATAATACGTTTTATACTGTGCTATAACTGTATTACTTGGAAATACTAATACAGGTGTAGTATAAAACATGGTCCGTAGTTTAACTCGGGTAAACTATCTCATTGGGCAATTGATTGATCAAGCTTTCCTGATCATGGCGACACTTAAGTCCATTGACAATGAGGTCATATCATTAGGGGAATGATGTGATGGACAGACACCCACCTAAAGTAATGCAATGTGATTGAGTCACATAGTTCAGCGTTGCTATGACTTTGTAACGTATGCCTTAGTCCTTAGACCGTAATGATCATACGTAATCACGATCTATGAGGAGACTTTGATTTGTATCCCACCGCCTGACTGAAATATGCTGGCTAGAACGGAGCACTTTGGGTATTCTGAAATAGATGGTTGATGAGTATGTTAATAGATCAAAGCGGGATTTGTCAGTCCTTGTGACAGGACAGGTACTCTGGGCCCACTCGGTGATATTGCATCAACCCTTGCTAGGACGTGACTAGGTCACAAAGAGATGCAATGATCATGGACGAGAGAAGTTGTTTGTCGTAAACGAGATGTGAACACGGTATGTGGGATACCGACGATCAAACCTCGGACAAACAAGGTACCGCAGAACAAAGGGATTACGTCGTATCGTTAACGGTTTCCAAAAGCGATCGAAGCTCATTCGATGGAAGCGCAGGGGCTGTCAAGGATTTTAACCAGGTCCAACTGACTAGTCATTGGTCCATGAGAAGAGTCTCGACCATGTCTGCTGTTTCCCGGACCGTTAGGGTGTTACACTTAAGGGCAATCGATGCATAGGACAGTTACGGGATCAATCGGTGAAATAGGAGAAATCACCGGAATAGTTCCGGAGGAGGACGGAATGGTTTCCGGACATTTTGAATAGTTCAAAATAAAGTTTAATTGTTTTAATAATGTTTTTATTATTTAATTATCTGAATTAAATATTTAAAACTTATTAAATAATTAAAATAATGGAAAAAAGGCTATATGGGCCTTAGAGGCCCATTAGGGGAGGAGGGGGTTCCCCCCCTTGGGCTTGGCGCCAAGGGGTGGGGCCCAACCCCCCCTTGGCCGGCGCACCCCTCCCCCCTTGGGGGTTTAGTCCCACATGGGGGAGGGAAGAGGGATCACACCCCCCCTTGGCCTTTATATAGAGGGGTAGACCCCCCTTTTTCCATACAACAATTGATCTCCTTCTTCTTCCTTCTCCATTTCCGGAAGTGGACTCCCCTTGTTTGGAGTCTGCACCAGGATTGGAGTTCTCCACCATAAGGCAGGCCGTCGCTCTGCCGGAGTCGGGATCCGTATCCGTCTTCTTTCCGCTGCTCGCCTGGTTCGGAGCCCGGGAGGAACATCGATTGTGCCGTACGTGTATAATCCCTTCGAGGCATTACACCTGTGGTGCTGCTTCGTCGCTGGAGGTTTGCCGGGAGTCATCCTCGCCGGTGGTGGTCTTCTACACGACAGGGAGGTCGTAGTTCTGAGTCTACGCCAACCACGTTCGTAAGAATGTTTCCCGCTTTCGGTCTTCAAAGGTATGAACACCGATTCCCTCCGTTACTTTACATCGCCATAGCATAGATCTTGGGTTCGGGTACCGTAGGTATGAAAAATTTGTGTTTTCAGCCCCGTATCCCAACAGTGGTATCAGAGCTAGCTATGCGTAGATGTATTGTACGGATAGAACACATCTAGGATGTGGGCATCGAATCTTCATTCGTTACCCTCCCACGTGTACTCATTGAGCATTGCGGCAATGTTTGATGAAGCGGCCCCCGACCGACATTACGCGTTTACGCGAGACTGGTTCCACGCTTGACATATGGCTTGTACCATATAAAGTGGCTGGGGGGGGGGGTGTCTGTCTCTCTGCATTAGCGATGCGAAGATGTTTGCAACGGAGGGCCCCGACAGGGGTGTAATAGAGACGAATAAGAGACGGTGTTGTGGCATGTTTTTCGCAGGATAGAAATCGGTTCTCTCTCTCGAAACCCCTAACAGCCACGTAAAACTTGCACAAGCTAAAGTAGAAAGGCGTTTTAACTTTGCTTTGCATGAAGGGGGATCATAGGTTGTATGATTTAAAGTTTTACTTCCTGTTTTATGCTAATATGCTAGATATATCGACGGTAGCACGAAACAGGACCATCTCTCACAATACCAACATTGTGTTCTCCCTTTTGATGGGCACCACCTGGAAGGTTCTCCCATATGGCTTGATGCTCCGTACATACCGGAGTTGTCCTACATATTCAACGGAGTTCGCATGAGGTTGGGTTCGGCGAGCCTGGCATATGCAGATATGGCCTTGCTGAACAGCTAACATCAAGGTTCGATTGGCAGGCTTGACGTATGTAGATGCGGGCCTGGAACACAGAAGACCGAAAGGTCGAGCACGAGTCACATGGCTGATGTGATTGGCTTAGAGGCCTACCTGGTTCGCATACTGGGCCGTACATATCGGGGGAGGTATGGGGGCTGGGATTGTGTAATCACTTAGTTAAATTGAGAGGTGTTTATCTAAGTGGGAGCTTTCTAGAATTTTAAGATTAAATTGAAACTCCACATTATGAACAAAAGTCTAAATATGTATCGTTGTGAATCCAACCTTGTAGATGGCAGCACCTCGCCCCTTGTTCAACTTAGGATCATTCCTAGAGAAAGATAAGCTAAAAACAGATGGTACAAACTTCACCAACTGGTTCCGCACCCTGAGGATTCTCCTCGTTCCCCTCAAAATGGCATACGTACTAGAGGACGCGTTAGGTGATGCACCAGCAGATGATGCCAGTCAGGACGAGAAGAATGTCTATCTCTCCAGGACCGATGATTACAACCTTGTCCAGAGTGGCATGCTCTACTCCATGGAGGCTGAGCTGCAGAAACGCTTTGAGAGGATGGGTGCATATGAGATTATCACCGACCTCAAGGCGGTCTTCGCACCTCAAGCCAGGGCTGAACGGTACGAGGCTTCTGAAGCCTTCTTCTCAGCAAAGATGGATGAGCACGGCAGCGTGAGTGAGCACGTGGTCAAAATGTCTGGCTACGTTCAGCGCTTGAATGCTCTGGAATGTAAGTTTCCAGATGAACTTGCGGTTGATAGGGTGTTGCAGTCGCTTCCCCCTAGCTACAAAGGCTTTGTGCTGAACTACAACATGCAGGGGATGACCAAAACCCCTTCTGAGTTGTTCGCCATGCTAAAGAGCGCTGAGGTTGAAATCAAGAAGGAGCACGCCGTCTTCATGGTCAACAAGACCACTGACTTCAAGAAGTCAAGCAGACGGGAGAAGGCCAGGAGAGGTGGCCCCAGGAGGGATGGCAAGTCAGTTGCCGCTCCTCCCAAGGCACCCAAGCCTAAACTCAGAGTGGAGTTCTTCTACTGCAAAGGAGAAGGTCACTGGAAGCGCAACTGTCCCAAGTACCTAAAGGATAAGAAGGCTGGCAAGGTCGCCAAGAGAGACGAAGGTATATTTGATATACATATTGTTGATCTTCTCTTGACAAGCGCTGGGAACACATCCTGGATATTTGATACAGGATCTGTCGCTCATATTTCTAATTCCATTCAGGGACTAAGGAATAGGAGACGCTTGGTCAAAGATGAAGTGACGATGCGCGTGGGGAATGGATGCCAGATTGAAGTCTTGGCGGTCGGCACGAAGCATCTTAGTCTCCCTTCGGGATTGGTTTTAGTTCTGAATAAATGTTACTATGTACCCGCGTTGAGTGTGAACATCGTGAGTGGTTCTTGCTTGAAGCGAGACCACTATTCTTTTAAATCCGATACAATTGGTTGTTCAATTTATAAGGATGATATGTTTTATGTTCAAGCACCGGAGTCGCATGGTTTATTCATACTTAATCTCGATGGTGACGTGAGTCACGTTAACAATATTGAGGCCAAAAGATTGAAGAATAATGAAGATCACATGATGATGTGGCATTGCCGACTTGGTCATATTGGTGTAAAACGCATGGAGAAGCTCCATAAGGATGGACTTCTTGACTCATTGGATTTTGGATCCCTTGATACATGTGAACAATGCCTCATGGGCAAAATGACAAGGACTCCATTCAATGGTGTGATGGAGCGTGCGGATGTCTTATTGGGGATCATACACATGGATGTATGTGGACCCATGAACGTCCCCACTCGCAATGATCTTCGTTACTTCGTGACCTTTACTGATGACTTGAGTAGATATGGGTATATTTACTTGATGAAGCACAAGTCTGAAACCTTTGAAAAGTTCAAGGAATTTCAGAATGAGGTCGAAAATCAACTCGGAAGGAAAATCAAGCACCTTCGATCGGATCGAGGTGGCGAGTATTTGAGTCACGAGTTTGGCAATCATCTGAAGTCTTGTGGCATAGTACCACAGCTTACGCCGGCAGGCACACCTCAGAGAAACGGTGTAGCTGAGCGACGTAATCGAACCCTATTGGATAGTGTACGATCGATGATGTCTCATACTGATTTGCCTGTGTCATTCTGGGGGTATGCATTAGAAACCGCCATTCATATTCTTAATAGGGCACCATCCAAATCCGTAAAGACAACACCATTTGAAGAATGGGATGGCACTAAACCTGAGTTGTCTCACCTGAAGATTTGGGGTTGTGAGGCTTATGTTAGGAAACTACAGCCTGACAAACTTGAATCCAAGGCGGATAAGTGCATCTTTGTGGGCTATCCCAAGGAAACTTGTGGGTACACCTTCTACAACAAGTCTGACAGCAAAACGTTTGTTGCCAAGACGGGACACTTTCTTGAGAAGGAGTTTCTCGCGAAAGAGTTGAGTGGGAGGAAAATAGACCTCGATGAAGTAACTGACCAATCACTCTAATTGGATGAAATGGCTACGGAATTTGTTCTGGAACCATCTTCCACAGTGGGAGTTGAAGAGAATGGCCAGAACGACATTCATAACGATCATGACATTCACGATGATCATGATGAGAATGAAGAGGAACCTTTTATGCCCCGTAGGTCATCAAGAGTCCGTCAACCTACTGAGTTTTACGGACAGCTTGTGAATGCAATCTCGGCTGTTGAGTCGGATGAACCTACGAGTTACAAAGAAGCAATGGAGGGACCCGAGTCCGAGAAATGGCTTGAAGCCATGAAATCCGAAATAGACTCCATGTACACCAACAAAGTATGGACTTTGGTGGATATTCCCGAGGACCACAAGGCCGTCGAGAATAAATGGATTTTCAAGAAAAAGACTGACGCAGACGGAAACGTATCTGTCTACAAAGCTCGACTTGTCGCGAAGGGTTTCCGACAAATTCAAGGAGTTGACTACGAGGAGACATTCTCTCCTGTAGCGATGATAAAGTCTATTCGGATCCTACTAGCAATAGCTGCATATCATGATTACGAGATATGGCAGATGGATGTGAAAACTGCATTCCTAAATGGAAACATTGAGGAAGAGTTGTATATGATGCAACCAGAGGGGTTTGTCGATCCAAGGAATGCTGGTAAGGTTTGCAAGCTTCAACGGTCCATCTATGGGTTGAAGCAAGCATCTCGGAGCTGGAATCTTCGATTTGATGAGGTCATTAAAGCTTTTGGATTTGTCCAAAACGTCGAAGAGTTCTGCGTCTATAAGAAACTGAGTGGGAGCTCTGTAGCATTCCTTGTGTTATATGTAGATGACATATTGCTAATAGGGAACGATAAGAAATTCTTAGAGGAAGTGAAGGAATATCTGAATGGACAATTTTCCATGAAGGACCTAGGTGAAGCTGCGTACATACTGGGGATTAAGATCTATAGAGATAGACCTAATCGGAGGTTGGCCTTGAGTCAGAATACTTATATTGACAAGATTTTGAAAAGGTTCAAAATGGATGACTCCAAGAGAGGTCTCTTGCCAGTCATAAAAGGTGTCAAATTAAGCGTGACTCAATGCCCGACCACAGCTAAAGAGAAAGAGGAGATGTCCTCAAAGCCCTATGCCTCAGCCATAGGTTCTCTCATGTATGCTATGTTATGTACCAGACCGGATTTAGCGCTGGCCATTAGTATGACTAATCGCTACCAGAGTAATCCGGGAATGGCCCATTGGACAACAGTGAAGAACATCCTTAAGTACTTGAGAAGAACCAAGGATCTCTTTCTTGTTTATGGAGGAGTTGATGAGGAGCTCACCATAAAGGGTTACGTTGACGCAAGCCTCGGCTCAGACCTAGATGACTCGAAATCCCAGACGGGATATGTCTTCATGTTGAACGGTGGCGCGATTAGCTGGAGGAGCGGCAAACAGTCAGTCGTCGCTCAATCTTCAATGGAGTCGGAGTATATTGCCGCTTGCGAAGCGTCAAACGAGGCGCTGTGGCTGAAGAAGTTCGTGATCGAGCTTGGCGTCTTTCCCAGTTGCACTGACCCCATGGGAATCTTCTGCGACAACACGGGTGCCATTGCTAACGGGAAGGAGCCAAGAACTCACTCTACAGCCAAGCACATCCTCCGAAAGTTCCATGTGACGCGAGACTACGTCAGGGATGGACACACTAGGATTCACAAGATACATACGGATCTGAACGCAGCAGACCCGATGACTAAACCTCTTCCACAGGGCAAGTTTGAAGAACACCGAGAGACCATTGGTGTTAGATACATACCTAATGTAAACTAGTGTAATTTGTACTCTAGTGCAAGTGGGAGACTGTTGGATATGTGCCCTAGAGACAAATTAATAAAGATATTTGTCACATATCCGTTTTGTTCATAATACGTTTTATACTGTGCTATAACTGTATTACTTGGAAATACTAATACAGGTGTAGTATAAAACATGGTCCGTAGTTTAACTCGGGTAAACTATCTCATTGGGCAATTGATTGATCAAGCTTTCCTGATCATGGCGACACTTAAGTCCATTGACAATGAGGTCATATCATTAGGGGAATGATGTGATGGACAGACACCCACCTAAAGTAATGCAATGTGATCGAGTCACATAGTTCAGCGTTGCTATGACTTTGTAACGTATGCCTTAGTCCTTAGACCGTAATGATCATACGTAATCACGATCTATGAGGAGACTTTGATTTGTATCCCACCGCCTGACTGAAATATGCTGGCTATAACGGAGCACTTTGGGTATTCCGAAATAGATGGTTGATGAGTATGTTAATAGATCAAAGCGGGATTTGTCAGTCCTTGTGACAGGACAGGTACTCTGGGCCCACTCGGTGATATTGCATCAACCCTTGCTAGGACGTGACTAGGTCACAAAGAGATGCAATGATCATGGACGAGAGAAGTTGTTTGTCGTAAACGAGATGTGAACACGGTATGTGGGATACCGACGATCAAACCTCGGACAAACAAGGTACCGCAGAACAAAGGGATTACGTCGTATCGTTAACGGTTTCCAAAAGCGATCGAAGCTCATTCGATGGAAGCGCAGGGGCTGTCAAGGATTGTAACCAGGTCCAACTGACTAGTATTTGGTCCATGAGAAGAGTCTCGACCATGTCTGCTGTTTCCCGGACCGTTAGGGTGTTACACTTAAGGGCAATCGATGCATAGGACAGTTACGGGATCAATCGGTGAAATAGGAGAAATCACCGGAATAGTTCCGGAGGAGGACGGAATGGTTTCCGGACATTTTGAATAGTTCAAAATAAAGTTTAATTGTTTTAATAATGTTTTATTATTTAATTATCTGAATTAAATATTTAAAACTTATTAAATAATTAAAATAATGGAAAAAAGGCTATATGGGCCTTAGAGGCCCATTAGGGGAGGAGGGGGTTCCCCCCTTGGGCTTGGCGCCAAGGGGTGGGGCCCAACCCCCCCTTGGCCGGCGCACCCCTCCCCCCTTGGGGGTTTAGTCCCACATGGGGGAGGGAAGAGGGATCACACCCCCCCTTGGCCTTTATATAGAGGGGTAGACCCCCCCTTTTTCCATACAACAATTGATCTCCTTCTTCTTCCTTCTCCATTTCCGGAAGTGGACTCCCCTTGTTTGGAGTCTGCACCAGGATTGGAGTTCTCCACCATAAGGCAGGCCGTCGCTCTGCCGGAGTCGGGATCCGTATCCGTCTTCTTTCCGCTGCTCGCCTGGTTCGGAGCCCGGGAGGAACATCGATTGTGCCGTACGTGTATAATCCCTTCGAGGCATTACACCTGTGGTGCTGCTTCGTCGCTGGAGGTTTGCCGGGAGTCATCCTCGCCGGTGGTGGTCTTCTACATGACAGGGAGGTCGTAGTTCTGAGTCTACACCAACCACGTTCGTAAGAACGTTTCCCGCTTTCGGTCTTCAAAGGTATGAACACCGATTCCCTCCGTTACTTTACATCGCCATAGCATAGATCTTGGGTTCGGGTACCGTAGGTATGAAAAATTTGTGTTTTCTGCCCCGTATCCCAACAGAGTCAAGATAAGATTCCAAAGAAGATCAAGTGTGAAACTTTAGTAGATTGAGTTCTCAACACAAAAATAATTTTTCTCTCATATATCCCTATCCCATTTCTTGCACGCAAACACCATTTGGAGACATTCGAGTCACAGACAGCGAGAGCTCTTGCACCTTTATGTTCTTATGTTGCTTGTTTCAATACTAAATATAGACTCTTGCCTATTATGACTTTAATTGAATTACATGCCTTGATTGCTTTACTTAAAAGTTCTTATATGGTTGTTAGCATGTCACCACAGAAATTATGCTTTTATCATTTACCTACTCAAGGACGAGCAGGAATTAAGCTTGGGCATGTTGATACGTCCAAAAGGTATCTATAATTTCTGCTTGCTCCATGAATCTTTTGTGTGATATTGCTATGATATTGATGAACTTCCATACACTTTTGATCATATTTGGACTAACTTATTAACTCAGTGCACCCCAGTGCCAGTTCCTGTTTTCTGCTGTTTTTCTATTTCAGGTTTCCCCCATATTAAAAGTGCTCCAAAAATTCAGGAAAAATCCAATAAAAAAATCAGTGTACAGGAAGCTTCCGGAATCACCGAGGGGGGGCCAGAGGGGACCCACCAGGGCCCCAGGCGCGCCCCAGGGTGGGGTCGCGCCAGGGGCCCGCCTGGACCCCTGGTGGACCCCCTGGCTTCTCCCCTTCGCCTATTTATTCCCCGTGACGCAAAAACCCCGAGATGGGAACCCTTTTTCGCGATCTCTCCTATGTTTCGCCGCCGCCGCGCTTCCAAGATCGGGAGCACCAGAAGACCTCTTCTAGGCACCATGCCGGAGGGAGTAATCACCTCCGGGAGCTTCTCCACCACCATGGACGCTTCCCGGATGAACCGTGAGTAGTCCACTGATGGCTTCTCGCCCCTTGTTGGTTACCCCAAGTGGAAGGTTTGAGATGCAGTGCAGCAACAAGTTTCCCTCGGTGAAGATACCAAGGTTATCGAACTAGTAGGACTCAGGAGATACAAGTAGGTGGCAACGTCGCCAGAAATTGCTTCCTGACTAGGGTGTTGTCGTGGACCTACACACAGCAACAAATAACTTTGCTCCCAACGAGTACAGAGGAGTTGTCAATTCCTCCGGTCAGGAGGGTCCCTGGTGCGGCCCAGGGTGGAGCCACGCCACTTGCCCTCCTGGCTGCCTGGTGGTGGCCCCCCTTCCCTCTCTTGGTGATTCCAGAATCTTCTGTTGCGCTGATTTTTTATATATTTTTCCCGAAATTTTTGGAGCATTTTAATGGCCGGAAAACCTGAAATACAAAAACAGCAGAAAGCAGAAACTGGCAACTGGGTGCTCTGAGTTAATAGGTTAGTCCAAATAGGTTCAAAAGTCTATGAAAGTTCAAGCAAAACATGGCAAAGTCACACAAAACATGCATGGAGCAAGCGGAAATTATAGATACGTTTGGGACGTATCAACATCCCCAAGCTTAATTCCTGCTCGTCCTCGAGTAGGTAAATGATAAGAAGCATAATTTCTGTGGTGA
Organism: Bromus sterilis; assembly: GCA_950022295.1. Lineage (NCBI taxonomy): Eukaryota > Viridiplantae > Streptophyta > Magnoliopsida > Poales > Poaceae > Bromus > Bromus sterilis. Next base: position 19,328,249 of record OX465596.1, read on the forward strand.
CATGCCACACAACCAAATAAGGACTTTTAAGTAAAGCAATCAAAGCATGCAATTCAATTCAAGTCTTAACAAGCAACAGTCTATATTAGCATTGACACAAGCAAGAAAAGAACAAAGGGTGCAAGAGCTCTCGCTGTCCGTGACTCGAATGTCTCCAAATGGTGTTTGCGTGCAAGCAAGGGACTGTGAAGAAAGAGAGAAAAGGTTGTTGAGAACAACTATCTACTAAAGTTTCACACTTGGTCTCCTTTGGATTCTTATCTGGACTCGTCCCCAGACCACTAGCCAGGTACAAGTCAAACTGATCCACTCCCTTTCGATATTTTGAGCACTCATGCAATGGATGAGCGTGAGAAAGAAAGTTGACACCTAAAAGGCGAAACAGAAAGAACGTGGAGGAGGAAGACAAAAAGGTGTGAAAGGCTCACATCAATGAGGACATTCATAGGCGAGAGAAGGCCATATGATAGATATGATGTGAGGAGTAGGGATTGCCATACAACGGATGCACATGTGAGATAAAATCTCTCCAAGGGAACTAGTGGGGGTGCATCTAACTTCCTTCTCAAGAAGACCTAGAGCTCGTTTGAGGAGGCTCATCATTGGAATATACAAGCCAAGTTCTATGATGTGAAGGGTCCCCACATAGCTATATGCATGATGATGATCTCTATGGAGTACAAGGGATAGAAGATGAAGTACTAGTGTGGATCTCTCAAAAGGAATAGTAGTATGCCCCTTCTCTCTTTTTATTTTGTTCTTTTTCTCTTTTTCTCTTTTATTTTTATTTTTTGGTGGCCTCAATGGCTCTTTCTATTTAACTCTCATTTGTCCTCTTTGGGATCTTTTCCTCACTTTAGGGGCAATACTCTATATTTTACAAAAATATAGGAGATCTTTCACACTTTACAAAGGTACTCACATAAAGAAAATGTAACTATCATGATGCAAATGTATGCCTCTGCCAGGGTAGGAGGATATGCAGTGATACTAGCGCGTCATGTAGCAATGATTAGGGCCAGGCCCAACTAGCATGCGGATCATCGATCAAGCAAGTACCATGTATGACATGAAGATCAAGTCATGAGAAGGTGGATGTTGCATGGCAATGTATCTCGGAAAGGCTATGGAAATGCCTTGTAGGTAGGTATGGTGGCTGTTTTGAGGAAAGATATAAGGAGGCTTATGATGACAGAGCGTATCATGCCAAGGGTTTGGATGCACCGGCGAAGTATGCGTCAACTCTCGAGGTAAGAAAAGGCAATGCACGGTACCGAAGAGGCTAGAAAAAGTATAGGTGGGTGGAAGTGTCAACTTTCGAATACTCACATTAGTCCGAAGAACTCATGCAGTTATTATCGGTAACTCTCAATCTAATCAGGAGGTGCACAAATAGACAGGTACCCCGAGGAGGAGTGTATGGGGGTTTGGTTATCCTTGCGCATCCTCGACTCATGGTACGTGAGTGTACTCTAATATTCGAACCCTCCATAGGTTAGTGATCCACCTAGTAGCTAGAGTTCTCAACAAGGGTTTTTTTGATTTAGAAAAACACACGGATTGCTCAAAATACGACATCTATCACTAATAGGCAAGATGTCGGGGGACTGGTACCCGAGTAGGCTCTCCCAAGCGAAAGCAACCTTTCGAGACACAAGGATGGACCGATTGGGCTGCCGCTGGGTCGAGCTGGGCAGGCGTACGGCCGATTGCTCCAAGGCAATCAGCCATACCGAATGCCAGCAGTCGGCCCAGGCGCAACTGGTCCACCCTTTTCATCATCAAGATAATTATCCGATAGGCCCGCAGCTGGGCCGAGGTGGGTATCAGCACATCCGATTGCCCGAAGCAATCGACCTTGCCCGGAACCACCAGTCGGCCCAGGCGCAATCGGTATGACCTGCTACCCCTGGGGAAATTGACCCCGAGATTGGTCGCGGGTACAAGTACGAGGTCATAAATGTGCAATCCCGAGAGATCGGGGTGGCAGAGAAGCCAAGTCACATCAAAGATCCGGCAGAGATGCGGTGTCGACCTCTCTGCCGATTCCGCGGACAGGACGACAAGACCGCACCTCCTAGCTCCACTGTTCATCATCATGCCCTACGAGCCTACAGCACGGGTAGCCGCCCGTCGGGTCCGGATCACCCGGAGAGGAGCAGTCGGTGGGCCCCAGCCGATTAGAGGATGACAGCTGGGCCCAATCGGCAGTGAAGTTACCGATTTACCCGGGGCTCATGCTATAAGAGCCCAGGGTACCCCTCCTGCGTGGGGGACGATCCGCTCATTCGTCCCATTACTCACAAGTCACTCAGTTCATTCACTGCTTGTAGTTACTCCTCAGGGAAGCAGGAGAGAGCCTTGCCCACGGCGCGCTCACCTTCTCCTGAGTAGATAGAGAAGCAGTTATTGTAGCTCGGTTCCATTCATATATAAGAGGAGAAGCAGGAGTAGGGGTGTTATCTCTCCGGAGAGCCCCGAACCTGGGTACATCGTTGTGTCCCTCACCGTGTTTGTGCCCAACCCGATTCCGGCACCATCGACATCTTTCTTCCTCGCGTCTTCCCCTCACTTTAGCCATCCCCATGGCATCTGTCGTCACATATCGACGACAGTTGGCGCCCACCGTGGGGAAGACCGAGGCGTCGACTGGAGTAAAGATCCGGATGGGATTTTCCTCTGCATCTGGCGGTAGCCACGCCTCTGGCCTGATTCTTAGGCGTGGGGCAATCGATTATGTGGTGGACTATTCGGCGCGGTATGGGGCCGAAGCACCCCTGCCGCCCGGTGTGTCGCTGCAGGTCGGCATTCATCGCCTCTTCATCAGCAGCTTCCCCGAGGCATATCCCAGGGAGATTCATGTCTTCTCGTGCGTCACGGATCCGCTCTCAACCAGGGGCTGCAGTGCAGCACCCGGCGGAGAGGAGGTCCGAGTGCACGCAGCTGTCATGATGGCGGGAGCATCTTCATCGAGCAATCGCGGTGCAGCGAGTGCGGCTAGAAGAGCAAAGGAGGCAGCGGAGGCTGCAAAGAGAGTCGGCACCAGTGCATTGCGGGATGTGTTATACACACCCGTGAACAGGAATGGTGATCCCGATCAGGTGCACACCGAGCTGGAGACGGCACGGCTTGCTCTTGCACGCAGAGCCGAGCAGGTGCTGGCAGAGGAGCGCAGACTGGGAGCCATCACAAGGGAGTACAACGCAACGCATGCAGGACCGCGTCGGCCGATTGAGCCCGCGGTCTTGGAAGATTTGAGAAGCCGAGGTAGAGCAGTCAACCAGCAGCTGTCGGGAGCTGAGGAACCGGAGCGGCCAAGGAGGACAGTGCAGCCGGAGCAACCGGCGCAATCGGCGTTCATCCAGAGGCCGACATACAGCACTCCGGACAAAAACCTGAGAGCGGCCGAGCAGATAGCAATCGAGCTAGAAGACCTGGAGGGAGATGAGCGGCGAGAGCAGTCGCGCCGAATGCGTGAGCTGCTGGCAGCTGCAAAAGAGCAGAGGCTTGTGGCAATGGAGAATCAGAATGCAGGACCTGGGGCGTCAAGGGGAACTGTGAGGCTGATTCCGGAAGCTAGCCAGCGACCGAATGCATCGCGCCAGAATAGGCATTAGCCGGCCCCATCTTGGCACGAGAGCAGGGTCAGAAGCAATCGGCCACCCCCAGCGGCAAGCAGAAGAATTGAAGAGCCAGCTATTAACAACAGGCGCAATGACATGCCTCAGCAGTTGGCACCAAGACCAGCAATCAGCGCCCGACTTGGCCCTCGCGAGATCGGTCAGAATGATGCCAGGCATCGCATTGAGCTCCTGGAGAATGAGGCTCAAGAGGATGAAGAAGGAGAGGCTGGCCCGTCATGTTTCGGTCATCGCATCCGGGCCGAGAAGTTTCCCAAAGGCTTCACGCTGCCGAGAGATACTCCCAAGTACAATGGTTCTGTGAAGCCAGAGGATTGGCTGTCCGATTACCTGACGGGAGTTCGCATTGCGGGGGGCAGTCGGCGCGTGGCAGTTCGCTATGCACCCCTGATGCTACAGGGTTCAGCTCGGACTTGGTTGAATAATTTGCCAAAGGACAGTGTAAATTGCTGGGAAGATTTTACAAGTGCTTTCATTCACAACTTCACGAGCACATATGAGCGGCCCAACCTCCCGCGGCAGTTGGCTCTCTGTGTGCAGGGCAAGGACGAACCCCTCCGAGATTACCTATCTCGGTGGATCAAGTTGAAGAACTCATGTGAAGGAGTCCATGAGATCCAGGCCATCCAGTACTTCACGGATGGATGCCTGGCTGATTCAATGCTGAAGCACAAGTTGCTCCGCAAGGATTTCACATCGCTCGCCGAGCTCATGAAGGTGGCCAACTCCTTTGCTGTATCCGATTCTGCGATGCGCCCTATCCAGCTTGAAATTGGAGGTGTAATTCAATCATCAGGGGCTCCACAATCAGACACATGGAACCAAGGCCTTAGTCGGAAGGAAAGAAGAGAGAACAACAGCAACAACAACAAAAATCAGCAGAACAATGGCAAGCGCAACGATGAGCAACCAGACACTCAATACGGCAGTCGGAAGGTGGCCGTTGTTCAAAATGAAGAGGATCCAGGGGCTGCAGCGGGCAGTCGGAAGATGAAGCCCAATGTGAGGCCCCCGGGGAAGATGAAGCCCAAATACACGTTTGAGGATATGCTAGATGCACCGTGCAAATTTCACAGCACTCCCGGCAGGCCGTCTGCGCATACTACTCGGCAGTGTGATTTTGTGAGAAGGATTGCGAAGGGAGAAGCTTTACCACCTCCACCCCCACCACCACCCTAGAACAGAGGACCACCTCAGCAGCAGAACCAGTTCCCGTGGCAAGACGCCGCCTACATGATTTTCACCAGCGAATCCACCGACAAGGGCAGTCGAAGAGCTCGAGATCAAGAATTCAATGCCACCATGCCGCCGATTCCTCAGTTCATGCATTGGTCCGAGTGTCCTATATCTTGGGATAGAGCAGATCACCCCACCATCTTGCCGAATCCGGGCAATTATCCGCTGGTGGTTGATGCTCTGTTCGCAGGACCAAGGTTCTCATGCAAGTTCTCCCGAGTGCTTGTCGATGGAGGAAGTACAATCAACATTCTGTACAGAGACACCTTGATCAAGCTAGGGCTCACCGAGAAGGATCTGGAGCGCAGTCGGATGACTTTCCATGGGATCGTCCCTGGATTGTCTTGCACCCCCATGGGTCGCATTCGGCTGGACGTCATATTTGGCACAGAGGAGAACTTCAGGAGGGAGCCGATTTGGTTCGAGGTCGCCGACCTCAGCAGTCCCTATCATGCTCTGTTAGGACTGCCTGCATTTGCCAAGTTCATGTTCAATGCACAACAGACTTACCTCAAGACGAAGATCCCAGGGCCAAACGGTGTCATCACCGTCACCGGGGACTTCAGGAAGTCCCTCGAGTGCACGTGGGCTGGCAGTAGTTTGGCTGATTCTCAGGTGGTCGAAACGGAGAAGCGTCAGCTCGGCAAGGTGATTGCAATGGCGCAAGCGCAGAACAAGAATCCACTCCCAGTCGGCCCAGCCAAGAGGGCAGATGAAGAATCGGCTTTTCAGTCGGCTAAGGACAGCAAGAAGGTCTCTCTAGATCCCTCCGACTCAACCAAGTTTGTTGTAGTCGGAGCTGGACTTAGTGATAAATAGGAAAGCGAGCTCGTCGAGTTTCTCCGTGAGAATCGGGACATCTTCGCATGGTCTCCACAAGACATACCTGGTGTTCCGAGAGAACTCGCCGAGCACAAGCTGCACATTCGGCCAGGCTCGAAGCCGGTCAAGCAACCCCTGAGACGTTTTTCTGAAGATAAGAGAAGGGCAATCGACGAAGAGATTGCGAAGCTGCAAGCGGCAGGTTTCATCATGGAAGTGTTTTACCCCGAGTGGCTGGCGAATCCAGTCCTCGTCATGAAGAAGAACAAGACTTGGCGCATGTGTATCGATTACACTTGCTTGAACAAGGCGTGCCCGAAGGATCCGTTTGCTCTGCCCCGTATCGATCAAGTGATTGATTCTACGTCCGGCTGCGAGTTGTTGTATTTTCTGGATGCCACAGCTAGCTATCATCAGATCAAACTTGTTGTGGAAGATCAAATAAAAACTGCATTTATAACCCCTTTCGGGGCTTATTGTTATATCACCATGCCTTTTGGGTTGAAAATGGAGGTGCCACTTATCAGTGCACAATTCAGAGGTGTACACACTCCCAACTCGGCAGAAATCTCCACGTCTATGTGGACGATCTGGTAGTGAAGTCGGCCAAGGGAGTCACACTCCTAGACGACCTCTGAGAGACATTTGCAAATTTGAGAACTTATCAGATCAAGCTCAATCCGGAGAAATGCGTTTTTGGAGTCCAAGCCGGCAAGCTCTTGGGATTTCTCGTTTCTGAGAGAGGAATCGAATGCAATCCCGAGAAGATAGCCACAATCGAGCGCATGGAGCAACCCAAGAACCTGAAGCAAGTACAGAAGTTCACCGGTTGCCTCGCATCACTCAGCCGATTTCTCAGTCGGCTGGGTGAAAAAGCAATCCCGTTGTATCAGCTGATGAAGAAGACGGAGAAGTTCACCTAGACACCTCAAGCAAGCGAAGCATTCCGAGAGCTCAAGCACATGCTCTCCACCGCGCCGATTCTGGCTGCCCCGATTGAGAAGGAGCCAATGATGTTATACATTGCGGCAACCAATCGGGTGATCAGTGCAGTTATGGAGGTGGAGCGGCCCGAGAAGGAAAAGGCACAACAGATCCAGCGACCTGTGTATTACATCAGTGAAGTGCTCTCGGCGTCCAAGCAAAACTACCCTCACTACCAGAAGATGTGCTATGGAGTATACATGGCGGCCAAGAGATTGAAGCCATATTTTCAAGCCCACTTGGTCACGGTCGTCAGCTCGGCTCCATTGGCCGACATCATAGAAAGCAGAGATGCAACCGGAAGAGTGGCGAAGTGGGCAATCGAGATCGCCAACCATGGCATCCAGTACGAGCCGAGAACAGCAATCAAGTCGCAGGCATTGGCCGATTTCCTGGTGGACTGGGCCGAAACTCAATATATGCCACAGCTCCCAGGATCGGATTTCTGGCGAATGCATTTTGACGGATCCAAGATGAAGAGCGGCCTAGGGGCTGGCGTAGTGCTCACTTCACCAAGAGGAGATCAACTGCAATATGTGCTCCAGATTCACTTTGCAGCATCAAACAATGTCGCCGAGTACGAAGCCCTGGTGCATGGTATGAAGCTGGCCAAGGAAATCGGCATTCGGAATATTGAGTGCTTTGGTGACTCCGATCTGGTAGTACAGCAGTGCACAGGCACCTGGGACGCAAAGGATGCAAATATGGCAAGCTATCGCTTCCTAGTGCAGCAGATCAGTGGATACTTTGAAGGATGTGAGTTCCACCATGTGCCGAGAGCAAACAACGAAGCAGCAGATGCATTGTCCAAGCTCGGCTCAACAAGGCAAGCTATCCCACCAGGCGTGTCACTTGAGCACATCAGGAATCCATCCATCATGCCATCCCCAGAATCTGAGTCCATCTTCATTTCGGAGACCGACCTTGAAGCATTGAAGAAGGAAAAAGAAGCTCAACCGGAAAAAATTCCAGCTCTGAGGAAGCAGTCAAGCGCCCAAGGTACTTCAACAGCACCAGGGGCTGCCGATTGCAAGCCAGGGGCTGCCGAATGTAGCAAGACGAGCAAGGCCAAAGGGAAGCAAGCAGAGGCAGCATCAGATGGCATAGCCTCAGAAGAACCAATGAAGTTAGGCACTGCCGATTGTAGTGAAGAAGTTCCAGCTCCAGATGAGCAATCGTCACCAAGGGCTGCCGAATGCGTGCCAGGTGCCGCAATCGTCAGTTCAGAAACAGAAGTCGAGATGACAGAAGTTCAAGAGGCCGAGATCCAAGAGGCCAATGGCAAAGAAGCCGAGATCCAAGAAGAAGAGGCGCCCCAGCAGGCCGCAGTAATGGTAGTCGTCAGTGCGCCATCATGGGCACAGCCGATTAGAGATTTCCTAGCAGACGGAGTCCTTCCAGAAGACGAAGCAGAGTCAAGACAAATCAGCTGTCGATCTTGGGCATACACAATAATCAACAACGAGCTAGTGCGCAAAAGTGCAACTGGTGTTTTTCAGAGATGTGTAGAAGAAGACAGGGGCTTGGAATTGCTCAGAGACATCCATCAAGGTGAATGCGGTCATCACGCATCTGCAAAATCCATCGCCAGCAAAGCTTTCCGACATGGTTTCTATTGGCCGACTGCGCTCGCAGCGGCTGAGAATTTGGTGAAATATTGCAAGGGCTGCCAGCGGTTCAAGGCAAAAAGTCATCAGCCAGCATCAGCATTGAAGACAATCCCAATAGCATGGCCGTTTGCGGTGTGGGGCTTGGACATGGTTGGTCCATTCAAGAGGGCTCGAAGTGGAATGACACATCTCCTGGTTGTAGTGGATAAATTTACCAAGTGGATTGAAGCCCGCCCGATCAAGAAGCTGGATGGCCCGACCGCGGTTCGCTTTGTGGCCGACATCGTGTGCAGATATGGCGTACCTAACAGCATCATCACCGACAACGGCACCAATTTCGTGAAGGGGGCACTAGCCCGATATGCATCTCAGCAAGGCATTCAGCTGGATCTTGAATCTATGGAACATCCCCAGTCGAACGGTCAAGTAGAAAGAGAAAATGGTCTCATCCTCTCGGGCATCAGACCCCGATTGGTGGAGCCACTCGAGAGGGCACCAGGAGCATGGATTGAAGAACTCCCAGCAGTACTGTTCAGCTTGAGGACCACACCAAACAGGTCGACTGGATTCACTCCTTTCTTCCTGGTGTATGGTTCAGAAGCAATCATCCCATCCGACATCGAATTTGATTCACCTCGGCATGCCTTGTACACCGAGGAAGAAGCCAAGTTAGCCCGAGAAGACGGCGTCGATCTCAAGGAAGAAGCTTGCCTGCTGGCCTTGTCCAGGTCGGCAATCTACCAACAGAAGTTGCGGCACTACCACAGCAAGAAGATTCGCCCTCTCGCCTTCCGAGAAGGCGACATGGTGCTACGCCGAATTCAGAAGTCAGACGGGCAGCACAAGCTATCCTCACCCTGGGAAGGACCATTCGTCATCAGCCGCGCACTCAAGAACAACTCCTATTATTTGATTGACTGCACCAAGGGCACTCGGCACAAGGACACATCAGGAGTAGAAACGGAGCGGCCATGTAACGCCGAGCTTTTATGTCCGTTCTATAGTTGAGCAGCAAAAATCTATGTATGCCATTCGACAAAACAATCAGTAAAGCTATCATGCCTCTGAAAAAGAGCGTTCGAATATCTTCGCATAATTTCATTCGAAAAGCTAGCCCAAGTCGGCAACGCTTCGTCATACCCGAAACGTGAATAACGTACTCGGGGACTGACTGACCACAAGGTCAGAAAGATAAGCCAACGAGGCACGGGGGCTGCGGACTGGCACTCAACTTAGCACCTGACTTGAGCGCAATTCACGAGAGTGGTTATGGCATCGAGAAGGGCAGCGGTTGGGGCAGTCGGCAGCACAAATTCCCGAGATATAAGTCGAAACGCTCTAAAAAGGGCATAGTTTACTAAGTTAGCCACCGATTGCGCCAGGGACCGGGGCACCGAGCAGCCGGCAGCGAGCAATCGGATCCTAACATTGCAGAATCCTTTGCGTTAAACCTTGTCGTGTAAATTCGAAACACTTATCGAACCTTGGCTGGAAATCCACCTTCGATCCGATTGCAAACCGCATGTCGGCAGCAACACGGACAAGGCATGACACCCCCAAGTGCAGACCGATAAAAGAAACCAACAAAGACGCAAAGTCGATCGCACAAATAAAACTTGCAACGAGCAATCAGATTGCATAGTAATAACAGGCCCAAGGCCGAATAAGTTCATTACATCGAACCACACCCAGTGGGTGGCGGAGGAATTAAAATAGTGTCTTACAATTGGCTAATCTGAAAACAAGAATAAGATAAGGCTGATCAAACATCGGCGGCAGCGATAGAAGATGTCGTCGACGGCACGGCTCAGGAAGTCGGGGCAGTTGATGGCGCAGAGCTTGTAGTCGGAGCAGCAGTGGCATCCGGCTCCGAGTGCGCGTCAGAAGACGTGGCCCCGGCATGCTTGGACCTCGGAGAGGTATGGGACGGACCGCTGTCAGAAAGTTCTTCGGCCAGCCCAGAAATGGAAGTTGCAGCGAGCGGGTTCCCTCCCTCGTCAAGATATGGAGTGTAGTCATAGGGAGAAAACCAGTTCACCATGGTGCTGGCGAGCCGATTCACCTCGGTATAAGTCCTCTCAAGCAAGTCGGCAGCATTTTCTCTAAGGCTGTAGAGCTGGGGAAGCTTCACTTGAGGGTACCAGCTCAGCACAGTCTGAAGAGCAGTTTCAGCACCAGTCCGACCTGCGGAGTTGAGCAGGACGTCGATCCGACGTGGGATGGCCTTCAGAAGAATCCGAGTCTGCTCGGTGGTAGCATTCGGAGCATCTCCCTTGTCAGAATCTTCTTCGTCCAGAGTGTCCGAGCTTGAGCTCAGTCGGGGACCACAACAATTCGGCAATTTTCAGAATGCCAAGTTTGAAGGATAGCGCAACCCCATTGATGACAGGAATGCGGGCTTTAGTGCCAATCAGATACTCATGCCGAGTCCAGACATCATCTTCGAGTTGACAAGTCCCTCCGGCCGCAATGGTCTCCTCTCGGGATTTGGCTACTGCTGCATAAGCAGCTGCTTCGGATTCGGGCCAGGCCTCTGCACCACGAAGAGAAGTATGAGTAATGACACATAAATAGGAGGCAATCGGAAAAGGTACTCAGATGCAAGAAGCGCATACCGCTAAGGACGACATCCATCTCGGTCATCGTGTCACAGAAACCCTTGGCTCGGCGGCGCAGTCGGGTGGCTTCTTCATAACTGTGTTTCTCCAACTCCTAATATTTGGCAATATGCTCATCACGATCTTTCCGGATGGAGTCTCGCGTGGCAACAGCTTCATCCCTCTCGGCCTGCAGCGCTTCCCGGGCGGCTACAGCTGCATCTCGCTCAGCGACGAGCCCATCGCCAGCAGCAGTCACCGCAGCTAAATCATTCAGATGTTTCTTTTCAAGAGCAGCCATCTTGGAGTGGAGGCTCTTGATGGTCTGGGTCAAGTCGGCTTCCACCCCCTTCAGGCGGTTTGTCTCTTGCCTGGCTACAGCAAGCGCAGGTCTTTGTTGGCTAAGCTCAGTGGTCAGTTCGGCGATTCGGCCCTGAAGGTCACCCACCATGGGAGCGGAAACTAGAGGAAGGCATGCAGATGTTAATACAAGAGTAATTATCAGTCGGACAGAAGATAGAAATGATGCAGAAGATACCTCTTAGCCTATTGATCTCGGCCGATTGATTGTTGACCTCGAGCTGGGCCTGGGCGAGAGTTCGGAGGCTGGCGGCATAGGCGTCAAGGAGTTTCTCAAAGATCTCACGTTTCTCTTCCATGACAGCCTGAGAGGACAAGCAAGATGAACTTTAGAGATACAGCAGCCAAAAGAAGATCCGGATCAATTGCTAACAATCGGCCCGAATCTCGGGGACTACACCCAGTGGGTGCGCTTGCACCCACCGCAAGAGAAGTCTCCCGATTGGAGGAAGGCAGGAGAAAAAGCAAAAAAGCATAAAAGATTCGAACCGATTGTTAACAATCGGCCCGAATCTCGGGGACTACACCCAATGGGTGCGCTTGCGCGCACCCACCGGAAGAGAAGTCTCCCGATTGGAGGAAGGCAGGAGGAAAAGCAGAGAGCATAAAAGATCCGAACCGATTGCTAACAATCGGCCCGAATCTCGGGGACTACACCCAGTGGGTGCGCTTGCGCGCACCCACCGGAAGAAAAGTCTCCCGATTGAAGGAGAATCATAAAGGAAAGTGGAAGAGCTTACTGCATGATTGCGGTCGAGCTATTGGAGGTCCCGAGCAATGGCGGTGGAAAAGTCGTTCACCCGACTGTAGGCTGCCGTCAAAGGATCTTGGGAGCGCGGTGAAGCATCGCGCTCGGCGCCGACATGGCGGGTGCGATAGTACTCGGCCCGGAATTGGTCCACCGAGTGCATTAGAATTTCCGACGCAGATGAAATCGGCGGTCGTGATGAAATTGGAGTTGCAGCGACAGAGGTAACGATGGTAGAAGTCGCTGGCGCTGATGTCGCCAAAAGGCTGGAGGCATTCGGTTGCGGCTGCGGCGCAATCGGACGAGCCGAGGTCGATGTGGTCATCACAGTTGGCGGTGTGGTCGTCATAATCGGCGGCGCAGACACCACAATTGGCGGGGTGGTCGTCATAGTTGGTGGCGCAGACACCACAATCGGCGGCATTGGCGTCATAAGTGGCGGTGCGGACACCACCATCGGCAAAGCAATTGTCATGAGAGCGGAGACCAGGTCGGAGCGGCGTGGTGGAGATGGGGCAATCGGATCGACCGGTTGCGCTCCTTCGCCACCGGTAACTCCCTGGTCGGCCGTGCTTGGGGAGATCTTGGAGGCAATGGAAGAGGTGGTAGTCTTTTTAGCAGTCTCGAGGCGAGCTTTCTTGGCGGCACGCTCGGCGTCCTTGGAGGTGCGAAGTGGAGCAGGTGGCCATTTGTGGATAGCAGCAGCAGATGTAGCAGGTGATATGACCACGTTGGCACGGGCAGGAATGCCGGTGTCAATGTCGTCGAGACCAATCGGTTCCCTGAAAGGAGAAAGAGAAGGTCAGTCAGTACAAGAGAAAATAGTGAGGCTCAAAGCATGAAGATAAGGGCATACCCGATTGTTCTCGGCGCACCCGTGGGCATCCGACACCTCAACGGGGTGACGTTCAGAGGCGCTTGAGTAGTCGGCACCCGAGTGGCCGTCGCTCGAGGCTGTTTACCCTTGGGTGCAGTCGGCACTGCCTTCGCGGCCTTGCTGGAGGCAGCACATGAAGAAGAGCTGGTTGCCGAGGCGCGCCTAGTCGGCACCTTCGGCGGCTTGGCATGAGGAGCTGCATCAGGATTATCAACCTTTGAGACACTATCGTCATCACTCCATTCGGCCAAAAATTGCTCAAGGGAAGGATCAGGCGTATCCCCTTGAGCCGCAGTTCGGGTGTCGGCATTCTTCGGGTCGGCGGCCTCGACGCCGGCGTCGGCAGGAGGGTCCTCGGATTCGGAGGACTCCCCAGAGGACTCACCGTTGTCGGCGTCGTCATCTTAGGACTCGGAGGAAGGAGCTTCACCATTGTATACGAAGTCCGCGGGGTCGTCTTCCTCGCGGTCGGGGGCATACGAGCCGGCCACTTGGCCGTCCTCCATCAGGTTGGATTGAAGGAAGTGCTGAGCAAGAAGAAGAAAGTTGTCAGAGAAATTGAGCATGAGGCAAAAGCAATCGGAGAAAGGGACCAGTCGGGACATACCACAGTGGAGTCTGTCGGCGGTGTAGGTACTCGAGGCCGAAGCGGAAAGGATCGGGCAAGGCGCTGGAGGTAATAGCCCTTATCCTGACGCAAAGGTCTTCGAGCTTCACTCGCCACGTACAGAGCCGAGTGGGATCTCGGGGCCCCGACATGTCACACATGCGGTGCACTCGGCGTTGCAGAGGAAGCACTCGGGCTTGAAGCCAGGCGGCAACAAGATCAGTCGGCAGGAGCCCCTCTTTCTCCAGCTGAGCAACCCGGGCGACTTGAGCATCCACGTCAAGGTCTTCGACGCCATACTTCAACGACCACTGATCTTTCTCAGTCGGCCGGGCGAGGGAGAACTCGGGAAGATTCTGGAGGTCGGGGCCTTGATCGGGCGACTTGACGTAGAAGAAGGAGGTCTGCCAGTTCTTGCATGACTGGACGATCTCAGGACTCTTGTACCTAGGTTTGCCGGCTGCGACAAGGCAACTGCCGCAGTCGGTCATGTCAGTCGGATACGTGGGCTCACCACCTTCCGTGGTAGACAGCACCACGGCTCCCGTCCGAGCATTGTGAGCTCGGAGGTTGAAGAACCGCTTCCAAAGAGCAACGCTTGGGCGGCAGCCGAGATATCCCTCGCACAGTGTAACGAAGCCGGAGAGGATCATGATGAAGTTCGCCGCGAGGTGATGTGGCTGTAGGCGATGGAAGTCGAGGAAGTTGCGGAAGAAGGTGCTGGCGGGGAGTCCAAATCCACGCTCAAAGTGAGCGAGGAAGACGACCCTCTCGCCAGCACGCGCGGTGGGCACGATCTCGGCGCCGGGAACGCGCCACTGGACCTCAGCTGGCATCTTGCGGGCGCGAACCAGAGCTTGGATGGCGTCGGCGGTGACCGTGGCACCCCTCCAGCACCCGCGGCTGGCCTGGGAGGTATCTCGCCGGGGCGCCATGGAGCTTGCGGGCGGAAGGAGAAAGAGGCCGAGAAGCGCGAGAGTAGCGGGGAAAGACCACAGCGGTGGCGGAGAAGCACGCGAGTGTGCGGCCGAAGCGGATCCCGTGCGCGGAGGCGAAGCTACGAGCGCAAGGGAGAGCTTCGAGCGGAGCAGCAATGGCGCGCGAGAGCAAGAGGCAAAGGAGGAAGACGAAGTATGAGAGAAGGAAGAGGCACAGGCCCTCCCCTGTGGCTTATAAGGGTGGCGGGGGAGGGGAGTGGGATCCGGTTGCGGCCGTGTGGCCTGGTGTGTCCTAGCCCACAGGAAGACCAACCGGCAAACCGGCGCAGGAGATCTCAGCGTGGGAAGCGAGGCGTGCGACGTGGGGGTCGAGGCCTGCAGTTACGTCAAATCGCACGTGGGTCATGGGCCCCGGTCCATTGACTTCATCCCAGAGAAATCGGAGGTAACCGTTGGAAGGTAATCGGCGAGGGATACCATTCTCAAAAAGTAAAAGCAGAAATCGGAGATGTTTCAAAGCAGATCGGATGAAATCTCGGTCCGCCGAGTGTGAGCTCCGAGTCGATCGACGATCTCGGAGTGACGCACTCAAGGAGGCCGTAGCATTCGGAAGATATTGGAGAAAGATTGAAAACTGCAAAGGCCCCGCAGTCAAATGACCGTGGGACCTTTACAGCTTTAGGGGCTACTGTCGGGGGACTGGTACCCGGGTAGGCTCACCCAAGAGAAAGCAACCTTTCAAGACACAAGGATGGACCGATTGGGCTGCCGCTGGGTCGAGCTGGGTAGGCGTACGGCCGATTGCTCCAAGGCAATCAGCCATACCGAATGCCAGCAGTCGGCCCAGGCGCAACTGGTCCACCCTTTTCATCATCAAGATAATTATCCGATTGGCCCGCAGCTGGGCTGAGGTGGGTATCAGCACATCCGATTGCCCGAAGCAATCGACCTTGCCCGGAACCACCAGTCGGCCCAGGCGCAATCGGTATGACCTGCTACCCCTGGGGAAGTTGACCCTGAGATCGGTCGCGGGTACAAGTACGAGGTCATAAATGCGCAATCCCGAGAGATCGGGGTGGCAGAGAAGCCAAGTCACATCAAAGATCTGGCAGAGATGCGGTGTCGACCTCTCCGCCGATTCCGCGGACAGGACGACAAGACCGCACCTCCTAGCTCCACTGTTCACCATCATGCCCTACGAGCCTACAGCATGGGCAGCCGGTCGTCAGGCCCGGATCACCCGGAGAGGAGCAGTCGGTGGGCCCCAGTCGATTAGAGGATGACAGCTGGGCCCAATCGGCAGTGAAGTTACCGATTTACCCCGGGCTCATTCTATAAGAGCCCAGGGTACCCCTCCTGCGTGGGGGACGATCCGCTCATTCGCCCCATTACTCACAAGTCACTCAGTTCATTCACTGCTTGTAGTTACTCCTCAGGGAAGCAGGAGAGAGCCTTGCCCAATGCGGCGCTCACCTTCCCCTGAGTAGATAGAGAAGCAGTTATTGTAGCTCGGTTCCATTCATATATAAGAGAAGAAGGAGTAGGGGTGTTATCTCTCCGGAGAGCCCCGAACCTGGGTACATCGTGGTGTCCCTCACCGTGTTTGTGCCCAACCCGATTCCGGCACCATCGACATCTTTCTTCCTCGCGTCTTCCCCTCACTTTAGCCATCCCCATGGCATCTGCCGTCACATATCGACGACACAAGAGCTCTTGACACCATAAGTTCAAACATTACTCTAGTCAATACCTCAAAACTATTGCAAGTTACTACTACAAAGAGAACAACAACTTTAACTACCTACTTTCAGTCAAGACATAGAACTCAGTGCAACAGGCAAACTCTCTAACAAGATAAAACATGCAACCTATAGAAAGTTCAACCTAAGACAAAAGAAAAGCTCTAGAAAAACTAAAGAACTACAACTAAACAGAACAGCAACTAAGAAAAGAAAAAGAACAACTCACAGCTAAAAGAATAGGCATGCAAATCCTATGAGGAGTTCTAGTTCAAGCGGAGCGTGAATCTCTCCCACACAAAAAGAGTAAGTTTGGGTCTAACTTGTTACTACATCAAAGAAAGCAAATCAAACCTATAAAAGTAAAGAGCGAGACGCTCCAAGCAAAGCACATAACGCATGAAGTGATAAAAATATAGTGCAACGAGGGACAAACTGATGATTGTTGATGAAGAAGGGGATGCATCGGGGGCATCCCCAAGCTTAGACGCTTGAGTCTTCTTGAATATTTATTCGGGGTGCACATGGGCATCCCCAAGCTTGAGCGTTTGACACTCCTAAATCTTCTTTCATCACCTTCCATCGCGCACTTGAAAACTCCCTTCATACATAACTCATTGTAGGATGATTAGAGAGGTTAGTACCCTAATAAAATAATATTCCTCTACTTCAAATAAATATTTCCAGGAAGAGCTACTGTTTCTCTTGCCTGCCCAAAAAAGTTTGCAAAGAAAAAGCAAGATTAAGGATTGCAAAACTGCGAAAATAAAAACCGGGGCAGAAGCTGAAAAAAACAGATCAGCAGAGAAAGGAGAATTTTTTCGAGGTACTTCTGCAACTCAAATCAAAAATCTTTGAACAGATTCCTGAAAGGTAATTGTATGGAGCATTCTGTCAAAAAAATTCAGATCAAAAAGATGATCTGGTGATTTATTGAGAATTTTTCCGTCAAGCAGACAGAATCTGTTTCTGGACAGCAAGCACCAACTTTTGACCTTTCTTGCAATCTGAGGCTAAACTTGGCACAAAGCTTGAAAAGTAAAGATACAATGATGTTACTACAGTAGTAACAATCATAAGGACCACTAAGAACAGAACAAAAGCAAAAAAGAAAAACCTAAATTCGTTGTGGGCTGCCTTCCGAAAGCGCTTCTTTAGAGCCATTAGCTAGGCTTAAAGCAGAAGATCAAGTTGCATCTATTGAACCATCATCATGATCATCAAAAAGCTCTTCAATAGTACAACTAGTCTTAATGGGTTTCTCAAATAAAGGACGAATGAAAATGCTTCTTGGAATAAAATCAAAAGGAGGGAAATCAATTGGAGTTTCATTAAAGTTAAAGATAGGTGTCTCCACCAAAGTTTTCACCGTTTCAACTCTCTTGGCACTGGGTGTGCTAGCTTTAGCTCGGGGAACCTTGGGTACGTAAACGGACTTAGATTCCTTCTTTGCTGGAGTTTCATCCTTTTTGGTTTTGATTGAGGAAAAGGTAGTTCCTAAAGTTTCAATAACTTCCTCAATCTTTTCTATCCTAGAAGTCTTTTCATCAAGGGATTTGATAGTCTCCAAAGTTTTGACAATTTTCTGCATGGAATTATCTAGCCTATTCAAATTCCCTTGAATCTTACGATCCAACTCATTCGCCCTATCGATACTTGGCATCTCTAGCTCTATTTTTTCAAGTTTTCTCTATGTGAGCTAAAGTAATGTCCTCCTTAATAGTAACAATGGGGAGACTTCCAACAAGATTTTCAATAACATTAAGTGCTTCCCAAACTGGGGCCTCTATGAAGTTCCCATTGATAGCAGTGTCTAAAAGAAACCTATTCCAAGAAGTAATCCCAACATAAAAATTTCTAAGCAGGATAGTAGTGGATTGCTTCTTGGTGGCTCTTTTTTGAGAATCATTAATTCTATACCAAGCATCTTTCAAACTTTCACCACCTCTTTGAGTAAAGGTAAGCACTTATGCCTCACAAAAAGCAAAAGGACCAGCCATAGTGGTAACTACTGACAAGGTAACAGGTGTTTTTGGTATTTTTGATTAAGGACACAAAAGTAAAAACTGAAAGGTAAACTAACAAGACTAAAAAGCAAAGGTAAAAGATAGTGTGCAACTCCCCTATCTTGTAGACTTGAGTCCCCGGCAACGGTGCCAGAAATTTGCTTGATGGCTTCTTGCCCCTCGTTGGTTACCCCAAGTGGAAGGTTTGAGATGCAGTGCAGCAGCAAGTTTCCCTCGGTGAAGATACCAAGGTTATCGAACCAGTAGGACTCAGGAGATACAAGTAGGTGGCAACGTCGCCAGAAATTGCTTCCTGACTAGGGTGTTGTCGTGGACCTTCACACAGCAACAAATAACTTTGCTCCCAACGAGTATAGAGGAGTTGTCAATTCCTCCGGCCTTGTCGTTTACAAAGGATCAACGCAAGAGATAAAAGGTGCAAAGGAAAGTAAAAGCTGAAAGTAAATTTAGGGTGTGAACAATAATGTGAAGATGGACCGGGGTCCCGTGATTTTCACTAGTGATGTCTCTCTCCAAAAATACGATAAAAGTGCTAGCGAGGTAAACAAATCACAGTTGGGAAATTGACAGGATTATGAAGGCACCGCAATGCTAACTATGCTGCAAAGAAAGGAAGGGCTCAAAAGCAATGGGCAGTACGCCAAGGTAAGTAGACCGAAATCCATCTGCATCTACTACAAATCATCCACCTTGAGATATCTATCCAGAACATCTCGTTGGTATTAAGTTGTGAATCCCCCCAAAGTGTAAACTCAAAGCAACAGACAACTGCATTAAAAGAACATTGCGTAAAGTAAATAACCCTTGCACCATCAGGTACAAGCACCGTTGTTTTATCCCTGGTGGCAACAACACATCCCCTAGTCTCATGTTTTTGTCACTCAAGCTAGACATCAAGGGGTTGAACCCACAATCGAGCATAACGCTCTCTCTTGGAGTTTCCAAAGAAAATACCGCAACGGCGAACATGCAAGAATTTACTCAAGAACAAAATATAAAAGAGAAGAACCAAATATATTACTCATCACAATCTGAACATAGTCTCATAATCCATCAGATCCCAACAAACTCAGCATAGCAACAGTAGAAATTACATAGATGCCTCGATCATGCGAGGCAGCTCACGAGGACTCGAAAGTGGAAGCACAAAAAGGGGAGAGATTCATCACATAGCTAATGGTCACGGACCCATGGTCCAAGGGGGACTACTCACGGCACATCCGGGAGGCGTCCATGGCTATGGATGGTCTCCCGGAGGGGGTTCCTCCTTCCGGCAGGGTGCCAGGGAAGCTTCTCCAGGCAGCCCCGATCTTGAAACGGCGGCGGTGGCGGTACAGAGGGGAGTTCTCGAGAAAGAGATCGATATAAGGGTTTCCACCCCGAGGGGTAAATATAGGCGAAGGGGGGCATCAAGGGGACCCACGAGGCAGTCAGGAGGGTCCCTGGCACGGCCCAGGGTGGGGCCGTGCCACCTGCCCTCCTGGCTGCCTGGTGGTGGCCCCCCTTCCCTCTCTTGGTGATTCCGGAAGCTTCTCTTGCGCTGATTTTTTATATATTTTTCCCGGAATTTTTGGAGCACTTTTAATGACCGGAAAATCTGAAATACAAAAACAGCAAAAAACAGAAACTGGCAACTGGGTGCACTAAGTTAATAGGTTAGTCCAAATAAGTTCAAAAGTGTATGAAAGTTCAAGCAAAACAAGGCAAAGTCACACAAAACATGCATGGAGCAAGCAGAAATTATAGATACGTTTGGGACGTATCATCCACCTTGGACCATGGGTCTGTGATCAGTAGCTATGTGATGTTCTCCTCCCCTCTTTGTTCTTCATGGATTAGACCTCGTGAGATTCCCTACATGATCGAGGCACATCTGTAGTATTTCTGTTGTTGCTATGCTGAGTTGCTGGGATCCGATGGATTATGAGATTATGTTCAGATTGTGTTTGAGTAATATATTTGATTCTCCTCTTTTATATTTATGTTCTAGAAGTAATTTTTGCATGTTCTCCATTGATGTTTATTGCTTTGTACAAGTAGTAGGTAGTGACTCCAAGAGGGAGTGTTATGCATGATTGTGGGTTCATGCCCCCCGATGACTAGCTTGAGTGACAGAAACATGAGTCTAGGGGATGTGTTGTTGCCACAAGGGGGAAAACAACGGTGCTTGTACTTGCGGGTGCAAGGATTGTTTACTTTACACAAAGTTCTTTAATGCAGTAGTCTGTTGCTTTGAGTTTACACTTTGGGTGGGATTCGCAACTTAATATCAGCGAGATGTTCTGGATAGATATCACAAGGTGGATGATTAGTAGGTAGATGCAGAGGTATTTCAGTCTACTTGTCTTGGCGTACCGCCCATGCTTTTGAGCCTCTTCCTTTCTTTATAGCATAATTATCATTTGTTTGCGCACATAATCCTGTCAATTGCCAAGCTGTAATTTGTTTACCTCGCATGGCTATTTTTATCGTCTTTTGGGAGAGAGACATCACTAGTGAACATCATAGGACCCCGGTCCATATTTCAAACACTGTTTATACCCGCTACCAATTTACTGCTTATTTAATTTTCCGTTGCTATGACTATCATTATTATCCCGTGTGTTTTATCTTTTGTAAACAACAAGGCCGGAGGAATTGACAACTCCTCTGTACTCGTTGGGAAGCAAAGCTATCTGTTGTGTGTGCAGGTCCAGGTGAAGTTAGCAACCTAGGTTGTAAACGGCGCCATTGTTCACTTCACCACCTACTTGTCGTGATTGGAGTCCTACTGGTCGATACTCAACCTTAGCATCTTCACTAAGGGAAACTTGTTGTTGTCTACATATGAACCTTCCACTTTGGGTAACCAACGAGGGGCGAGAAGTAAACTCTCGTGACATCACCTCGGCAGCCGACGGTTTCCCAAAGGCGGACTCGCTAGCATCAGCACCGGAAGTGCCCCCATCACCCGCAGGTACAGGACCAACATCAGCCACACCAGGATCATCAAGTATTTCCACATCCTCAGGTTGCGGCGGATTGTTCAACAAAGGAGTATGACCCTGCAGTTCAGAACAACATCAGTAATCAGCAGACACAATCCAAATCACAAAAGAATCTCAAGACAAGTACCTGGGGAAGAGGGAATTCATTAGCATAAGGACGAACGAGGCTCTCCTCACCGATACTCGTACACTTCGTGACTTGCTGGACCCGAATCAAAAGGTCACCATCAGAGAACTCCTCGCGCGAACACCTGGTCGATTTGACGGGCCCAGTGTATTGCCACATGGGACGCACCCGATGCTGAAGTGGCTGAACACGTCTCCTCACAAAAAACAAAGATAAGTTGGCCGCCAGTCAACTCATCCTTCAAAGCAGAGATCTTCTGCACTAATGGCTCAACAAGAGACACCTCGCGAGCAGACAAAAGATGTGCCCACGAAGAACGCTTAACCGCTCGCGCAGCAGGATCAAAAGGTGCAAGACCAAATTTCTGGCCCTCAACGTGTTGATCCTTCAGATAAAATCAGCTTTTCCGCCATGTATAGACAGAATCCAGCTTTTCCAGATCAAAGTAGGCGACCTTATATTTAATGGAAATACCCACGCCCCCAATGGCATATTCAGAGTTCGTCCTCTTCACATTGAAAAGACGTTTCCACAGCCCCCAATGGGGATAGATTCCAAAAAAAACCTCACAGAGCGTGATAAAGCACGCAATGTGCAGAATCCCATTAGGGGTCAATTCATGTAGTTGAAATTGATAGGCAAAAAGGAACCCCCAGAGGAAAGGATGAACAGGAAGTGCAAAGCCATGGGGGAAGAAGCTCTGAAAGCATACCTGTTCATCTGGACGAGGCACAGGAACCTCCTCATCCCTAGGAATCTGAGCGGCACCATATACCACCATGTCGTCCGCTACCAAGTCATCCAGATCTACGGCTCCGAAAGTAGACCGCTCCCACCTACCAGTCATCCTCGCCGACTCCTGCGCTGCACTGCGAGGGTGCTTGGACATGGATCTCACCGCCAAACCGCGCAAAGAGAAGAGGCAGGAGGCAAAGAACGAGGTAGGAAGAAGAAGGGCAAGCAGGAGAAGGCAATGGCTGGGTGAAAACCTAAAACCACCAGACTCCCCGGTATTTAACCAACAGCAGGGGCACGCGTAATCACCGTTAATCTTGGAACTCAGCGAACGTGGCACGATCCCACGATAGCCAAGAAACATGGAAAACTCAACTGGCGCATTAACCATACCGCCCACTACACGCGAAAAACGAGGGCCATCATCACACAGTGCGAAATTTTCAGGCAGCAGGGCGTCAAGTCATTTCCATTCACCTGCCACGGCAACCCAACCTGTCAGGCGGGCCAGCAACGTCACATCTCAGCAATGCGTATTAAGCACGCATCCTCGGTCACCATCCCGCTCCTAACAAGTTTTTTCATATTATTCTAAAAACTTTTTTACTCCCATCGGGAGTACCTTTTACTCGAGTTCAGGTGCTACCTCACCCAGAATCCAAAGGAGTGCTCGACTGACCACTCGCACCAGTTGAATTCACAGCGACTATAGAGTTTCGGGTGCTCCCTCACCCAGAAGGCAAAATGTATTCGAGTGACTACTCGCACTAGCAGAAAAGACGCATCTACAGAGTTCGAGTGCTCCCTCACCTCGAAGATGGAAAAACTCTCGAGCGGCCACTCGCAAGGCCCAATTAAATACTCGACGATACAAACTACTTGCGCACTCGACAACTTTTCGAGTGGGTGCTTTTCTTACCTGATTACTCGCCTGAGCACGCAAAAGCTCCGCGGGTGACTACGAATAGCTCACTTGATCATTTATTCCAAGTGGATGCATCGCTAACCAGGCTCCGTGCCTCTGCAAAAACAATTATACCTGGGCTACGGCACATTGTACCCAGATGCCACGCAAGATTAGCGTGTAGGTAAGACCCCGCTGCGCAGAACGGCCGGGCCGGGACTTGCAACAGAGCGACTTCACTCGTGATCTTTTCCATGCGCTCGCATGATAGAAAGAGCCGAGCAGACGAGCTCAGGGTATTTACTCAGACTGGCACCAATTGATCCTATAAGACCTGCAGCGGCGTGACTTTACTAGACACCGGTCATTCCAAGTTCATATCAAGGGACGTGGGCTTGATTGGGCTAATGCGGTACTTTCCACTAGCGCAATTCACCAAGGCTCGACCAGTCGACTCCTTGGGCCCTTTCATCTTAGCAATCCCTCGAAACAGGTATTTTCATGGCTCAAAACTTCCAGCGACCCGCAGCTGTGTTGTGCATACGATGATTAAACAATGACGAATTCGAGTCCCTGCGCGACTCTTCGAGTCCCCCAGGCACTCGGGGGGCTACTAACGAGGGGGTGACCCCACGACTCCTGCGTGTGAGGATACCTGGTGTGTATGAAGACAGGAGGCCCGCTGGGAGCCTCGATAGTCCCACGACTGGCCCACTCAAGGCACCGACGTAGGAGTCCACAAATGATATGGAAGGAACGACTTGGCGCACAAGGCAAGACTAGAATTATGAAACTATCTCTGTAATCTAGGACGGACTCCCCAAGACCTAGCCTAGTATATAAAGGCTGGGAGGGGAGACGTCTCGACATCCAATCTAATCTCCCGGTCTTGCGAGGACTTGCCTTGGCCTCCCTTGTAATCGCCCCCTCACGCAATAATATCGAGCAGGAAGTTCTTCTCCTGTTAGCCGACGAGTATCGTCCAACCTGTTTGATGGGGATCAACCCCAGAAAATCCCATGTTCAGGGACCCTGGGTTAGTCATAGAGATGGCACAGGTCAGATGATACTCGTCGGATAACAGGAGAAGGACTTCCTGCTCGATATTATTGCGTGAGGGGGCGATTACAATGGAGGCCAAGGCGAGGATGAGTAGATGCGTATTGAGTTCTCTTGGAAGTCTCCCCTCCCAGCCTTTATGTACTAGGCCAGGTCTCGGGGAGTCCGTACTAGGTTACAGAGATGATTTCCTAGTTCTAGTCTTTCCTTGTACGCCAAGTTGCACCTTCCATGTTAGTCGCGGACTCCTATGTTGGTGCCTGGTTGGGCCAATCGTGGGCTTGTCGTAGCTTCCTTTAACAACCCGATTCACTAGGAATCCAAGTCTCTGTGCATTCTGTGCTAGTCCCTGGATCAATAGCTAGCACACACAGTACATGATGTAATATCAAGAATAAACCACATGTCATAAATAGTACATCGAAGATCCAGTATTACAATAAAGCATACCTGCATAGTTCAAGGCTAGCTTACAAATAAAATACAGCGGAAACACAATAAAAGCTTCGTGGCGTCCATCAACTCCACCGGCATATTTGAGTATAGACATCGTAACCCTACAACGCATCACTTACCCGTCGTATAAAATCCTGCAACACCGAAGGTTACAGCCCGAACATGGGTCAGTACATCTGATTTGTACGGCAAGTAACACAAGTGATAAAGCAATCCTACAACTAATTACAAATCAAGAACATGAATCAAGCTTGGTTTGTTGTACATAAAGTTGGTATTCACCTACTTCTACTTACTACTCAACACATTTATCATCTTAAGTTAATATCAACCCACACAGGACAATATATAACTAAACTGCCTATGAGAGCCCTCAGGATCATAGGATTTCTAATGGCAGCCATGAGAGCCCTCGGGATCATGGTTTCGTGAGTATTGTAGAGCCCTCGGGATACAATTGCACACGTACCTCCAATTCGTGGACACCATAGAGCCCTCGGGATATGATGCCACTACAAACAATCGTAAGTGAATATCACAGAGCCCTCAGGATGTAATACTACTCTACAGTACCTCAATCGCACGTTACTATTTTACTAATAATAATGTTGTCACAACACTTGAATAACACAGCAATTCCCCCCCCCCATGATTATCATTGCAACAGTAAGCATATAATCACATAGCACAAGAAATACTAAAACATAACAACGTTGGATATAATGATCAATCAAAATATGTGGCTATCCTACCAGGTCTCAGCATAACATAACAACCTTCACATGCATAGAAACATAGTATGTGCATAATCAACAGTGAAGCATAACCAAAAGTGAAACTTGCCTTATACATTCGATGAAGTTCTTCGCTCTCACGATCCAGTCAACTCTATTCGTCACCCTCCGAGAAATCTATCGCAGAAGAAGGAACTCGAATAAGCAATCACACCACAAGGACAAAACAAAAGATCAACAAAACAATCACAAAGGTTTTAGCAACAAAACAAAAGTTTTGAAGTGTAGAGGTGTAGATGTGCTCGAAGGTGATCGGTGGAACGTGAACTCGAGAGAGTCAACAGATAAAGATTCATCGGTAAGGAATTGTGATCATGGAAATTATGAATTCCAGGTGAATATCATGCCCACATAAAAAGTGTGTGAATCTTACCGATAACATGTCTCAAGTGATCCGATATGCAAAAAGAATCACGTGAACCGGAATACTACAACACATGTCATAGCAAGTTCAAATTTGAATTGAATTTGACTTTAAACAGATCAAGAAACTTGTGAAATTTGGTGTACACATGATATAGACAGAAGTACATGACACGAGTGGTCCAACGCAAAAAGAATCACTCGATTTGGATCAACGGTTGAAAAGATACGTCCTCTGGAATTTGAATTTGAATTTGAAATAAATTCAAATTCAAAAGTGTGCAAAAGTTTGAAAAGTTGATTCTATGCTAAAGTACAAAACAACACGGGTGTTTAGGAACAAGAATCGCCGAAATCTAACTTACGGTGTGGGAGATATTGCGGAAACGGCGCCGGGGTCTTTTCTGCCAAAAGACCTCATTGTAAATATTTGTTTTGCAGAAAACGCGATCAGGTCCTCGGTCTCAGATCTGACCGGAGCAACTCCGGCGAGGGCGGTTTCCGGCGAGGCGGCTCGGCTCCGGCGAGGCGCGATGGAGGTGGCGGCTCCGGCGAGGCGCGGCGGCGCTGGGCGAGAGGGGAGGCGGCCGCGGCACGGCTGAGGGCGGCGGCGTGCTGGCGGCGCGGGAGGTGCGAGGCACGGCGGGTGGTGGAGTCGGCGTCCGGCGGCTCGGGCTCCGGCGTGGCATGGGGGCCGGGGTAAGGTGGCCGGCGGCGGTGCCCGGCCTCCGGTGAGCGCGAAGGAGGCGACTGGAGGTGGTCCGGCGGGCGGACGACCGACGCGGGTGGAGTGGCGTGGCTGCGGCGCGACCGGCGTCGAGGTGGCCATCGGGCGGCGAGTGGCGGCGGCGGAGGTGGCGTCCCAGCGGCGAGGCGAGGACCAGCGGCGCCGGCGGCCCGCGGGTCCCGCTAGGGTTTAGTTTTTTTTTTTGGAAGAAAAGAAAAAGAATAGAAAGAAATCCTAATTTCTATTTATAGGCAGAGAGGAAAAAAACTGGGTCCGATACGGGATCTACTTCGCTTGGGGCGGAAAAAGGCTACTGGGCCGGGGCTACATATTTTCTTTTCATTTAAATTTAAAACTTCAAACAATAATACAAAAATAAATACATATAAGAAAAATATAAAACAAAATCCTAAATTCATCAAATAATACAAAGAAATTTATTTAATGAATACATTTTCCAAAAAGGAAAATAAAAATAAAAAAAATTCTAAATAATTTATTTAAATATAAAATACTTTTCATATATCAAATAAAGTCCAATAAATTATTAAAAATGTTTTTATTTGGTCAAAAGCATCGACAAACCATTTCTAAATAATAAAATATAAAATTTAAAATTGTCACACCCATAAATAATTTGGTAAAATAAAAATATCCCATTGGAATATTGTTTTACCTCTCTTAAAATATTTAATAAATCATTTCAATGAAATAAAAACTCTCTTAGCATTATAAAATCCCTAAAATAATTTTAGAGTTATTTGTAATACTCATAATAAATTTTAAAAACTTTAAAGTCATATTCTAAATATTTTCCAACTTTCTTAAAAGGGGATAAGCCATTTTATATCCTCTCAAATGAATTTCCTTGAGTTGAAAAATGTTTTGAATATTCAGAAGAATTCCAATAATGATTTAAAACATTTTCCAACCTTTTAATATGTTGAAGGAGTCATATTACCTTCTCTCATTTTGTTTTGTTGGTTTTGTTTTAAATAATAAATTCCGAAAATACCAATAATGAATATTAGGGAAAGTCCCTTTATTCCCTCTCTTTTTAATATTCAATTCAAATCCAAAAAGTTTCAGATCCTAGTGAAAATCAATCATATCAAGCAAACAATCATTATTATAATTAATTTATTAACATTCCAAAATTTAGAAAATTTTGGGATGTTACACACTACCACCCTTAAAGGAATCTCGTCATCGAGATTCGAGAAGGCTAGAAAGAAAGGTCAGGGTTCGGGTCTTCATGACAGTCCATCGATCCTCCGATGAGCTAGGGTGCTACCACCCTTAAAATGAATGCGACGTGGTCTTCAAAATCTTACTCCATCGATGACCTCCTTCAAGGAGATTCACCTCCTCCTATCAGGTCTTGAATCCTTAGCAAAAGAGGAGTCTTCCGTATACTGAACCTTCATGGCTGACAGGTCAGGCGCCAATACTAAGCAACTATCGATTCTCTCTTGGTGGTCATCAAGAATACTTCTACGGGATATCTGCAAGAAATGGTCTTGGTCTATACTCACCGTATCACTTACTATTATTAACGATAATCTTATATAGGGGTCAAACATCGTACCATTCTATGGTTAAGGCTTAACATCGTCGTCTCTCTGCTATAGGTAAGTCACTCAAGATTTACTATCCCGCATAGCAAGAGCGAATAATAAGGGTAGTCGCCATGGGGGCCAATCCATTCCGCACCCAAATCATTACCTTGTATATGGTTTAGCGAATCTCGCAATCTAAAACTCGGACATCCTCACAGGCATTGTAGTAAGTTCCTCTTGTTCATGAACTGGGTTCAGATAAATCCATTGGTTCTGCAAGCCAAAAAAACATCTATTGTTTCTTCACCACTCTCAGGTTTGCGCAAACTACTACAAAACGTGTACTAGTGAACTACAACTTCCTCCAGGGTTCTTCCTTCAGCAAGTTTGTGCTTCCTTCTTATAAGATCCCGACACATGGGGTTATCCTTGTACTCAGCATTGAGTTGCATCCATCTTTATTCCATTCTTGACCTTAGCAGCCACGGTAGTAGATTTTTCAGTGTAGGGTTTGAGGTGAGAGGAAACAGAAAATAGAGAGAGATGGATACCCATACAAACATCACACTAGTTTTGGAAAATAAGTTTTGATGTGTAGCTGTCAGTAAAACAAGAAATGACAGCTCACAGAAACGATCTAACGATAGAAACTTTGAATCTCTAGGTCTTTGAGTCTTCAATGCCGGTAGCTTCAGTTTTGCATTGTCGAAGAAATCTTCGTATCATCGAGTCACTTGCCAACTTATTCTTGTTGTTGTTATGTCTCCTTCAGTCTTGAAGCATACTAAATAGATGGGGTCTAAGGCAACATATACCTATTTTACTCGCGAAATAAATACAAAACACAACACACAACAATAATCAATAAATCACTCAAAAGACACACCACACAAGCAAACCTAGAGTAAGGTCATATGTGAACGACATATGATCTCATCATACTATGCGCAAATCATTTATCTATCTTCACAAGTGGTGGTATGAATCGAAACTTCATCCTTCTCAGCTAAGCTGATCTTAGAAATCCTCTCGTAGTATGAAAACTCATTAAACCCCATAGGATACTTCTCCTAGTTCTGGTAGTGGTAACTTCAATTGATCCATGAGGTTGATGAGCTACTTCTCAAAATCATATCTTCAGGGGCATCAACAACTAAGATGGTCATTGACGTTAAAACAAGATAAGAAGTTTAGAAGATGAATAATAGATGAGAGATACTAGTGGAGAGAGTAAGTACTCAAAGAGTGATAAAATAATTTTGTTCCTATGGCTTTTCCTATCCATTTTCTAGGGTCACGACCTACAGTCAACATGGGCTCTGATACCATCTGTAACGACCCGATTCACTAAGAATCCAAGTCTCTGTGCATTCTGTGCTAGTCCCTGGATCAATAGCTAGCACACACAGTACATGATGTAATATCAAGAATAAACCACATGTCATAAATATTACATCGAAGATCCAATATTACAATAAAGCATACCTGCATAGTTCAAGGCTAGCTTACAAATAAAATACAGCGGAAACACAATAAAATCTTCGTGGCTTCCATCAACTCCACCGGCATAGTTGAGTATAGACATCGTAACCCTACAACGCATCACTTACCCGTCGTATAAAATCCTGCAATACCGAAGGTTACATCCCGAACACGGGTCAGTACATCTGATTTGTACGGCAAGTAACACAAGTGATAAAGCAATCCTACAACTAATTACAAATCAAGAACATGAATCAAGCTTGGTTTGTTGTACATAAAGTTGGTATTCACCTACTTCTACTTACTACTCAACACTTTTATCATCTTAAGTTAATATCAACCCACACAGGACAATATCTAACTAAACCACCTATGAGAGCCCTCAGGATCATAGGATTTCTAATGGCAGCCATGAGAGCCCTCGGGATCATGGTTTCGTGAGTATTGTAGAGCCCTCGGGATACAATCGCACACGTACCTCCTATTCGTGGACATCATAGAGCCCTCAGGATACGATGTCACTACAAAAAATCGTAAGTGAATATCACAGAGCCCTCAGGATGTAATACCACTCTACAGTACCTCAATCACACGTTACTGTTTAACTAATAATAATGTTGTCACAACACTTGAATAACACAGCAATTCCCCCCCCCCATGATTATCATTGCAACAGTAAGCATGTAATCACATAGCACAAGAAATGCTAAAACATAACAACGTTGGATATAATGATCAATCAAAACATGTGGCTATCCTACCAGGTTTCAGCATAACATAACAACCTTCACATGCATAGAAACATAGTATGTGCATAATCAGCAGTGAAGCATAACCAAAAGTGAAACTTGCCTTATACATTCGATGAAGTTCTTCGCTCTCACGATCCAGTCAACTCTATTCGTCACCCTCCGAGAAATCTATCGCAGACGAAGGAACTCGAATAAGCAATCACACCACAAGGACAAAACAAAAGATCAACAAAACAATCACAAAGGTTTTAGCAAAAAAACAAAAGCTTTGAAGTGTAGAGGTGTAGATGTGCTCGAAGGTGATCGGTGGAACGTGAACTCGAGAGAGTCAACAGATAAAGATTTATCGGTAAGGAATTCTGATCATGGACAATATGAATTCCAGGTGAATATCATGCCCACATGAAAAGTGTGTGAATCTTACCGATAACATGTCTCAAGTGATCCGATATGCAAAAAGAATCACGTGAACCGGAATACTACAACACAGGTCATAGCAAGTTCAAATTTGAATTGAATTTGACTTCAAACAGATAAAGAAACTTTTGAAATTTGGTGTACACATGATATAGACAGAAGTACATGACACGAGTGATCCAACGTAAAAATAATCACTCGATTTGGATCAACGGTTGAAAAGATACGTCCTCCGGAATTTGATTTTGAATTTGAAATAAATTAAAATTCAAAAGTGTGCAAAAGTTTGAAAAGTTGATTCTATGCTAAAGTACAAAACAACACGAGTGTGTAGGAACAAGAATCGCCGAAATCCGACTTACGGTGTGGGAGATATTGAGGAAACGGCGCGGGGGTCTTTTCTACCAAAAGGCCTCATTGTAAATATTTGTTTTGCAGAAACCGCGATCAGGTCCTCGGTCTCAGATCTGACTGGAGCAACTCCGGCGAGAGCGGTTTCCGGCGAGGCGGCTCGGCTCCGGCGAGGCGCGGTGGAGGAGGCGGCTCGGCTTCACTGTTGATTTCACTGTTGGATATAATGATCAATCAAAACATGTGGCTATCCTACCAGGTTTCAGCATAACATAACAACCTTCACATGCATAGAAACATAGTATGTGCATAATCAACAGTGAAGCATAACCAAAAGTGAAACTTGCCTTATACATTCGATGAAGTTCTTCGCTCTCACGATCCAGTCAACTCTATTCGTCACCTTCCGAGAAATCTATCGCAGACGAAGGAACTCGAATAAGCAATCACACCACAAGGACAAAACAAAAGATCAACAAAACAATAACAAAGGTTTTAGCAACAAAACAAAAGCTTTGAAGTGCAGAGGTGTAGATGTGCTCGAAGGTGATCGGTGGAACGTGAACTCGAGAGAGTCAACAGATAAAGATTTATCGGTAAGGAATTGTGATCATGGACATTATGAATTCCAGGTGAATATCATGCCCACATGAAAAGTGTGTGCTTCTTACCTATAACATGTCTCAAGTGATCTGATATGCAAAAAGAATCACGTGAACCGGAATACTACAACACAGGTCATAGCAAGTTCAAATTTGAATTGAATTTGACTTTAAACAGATCAAGAAACTTGTGAAATTTGGTGTACACATGATATAGACAGAAGTACATGACACGAGTGATCCAACGCAAAAATAATCACTTGATTTGGATCAACGGTTGAAAAGATACGTCCTCCGGAATTTGAATTTGAAATAAATTCAAATTCAAAAGTGTGCACAAGTTTGAAAAGTTGATTCTATGCTAAAGTACAAAACAACACGAGTGTGTAGGAACAAGAATCACCGAAATCCGACTTACGGTGTGGGAGATATTGCGGAAAGGGCGCCGGGGTCTTTTCTGCCGAAAGGACCTCATTGTAAATATTTGTTTTGCAGAAAACGCGATCAAGTCCTCTGTCTCAGATCTGACCGGAGCAACTCCGGCGAGGGCGGTTTCCAGCGAGGCGGCTCGGCTCCGGCGAGGCGGCTCGACTCTGGCGAGGCGCGGTGGAGGCGGCGGCTCCGGCGAGGCGCGGCGGCGCTTGGCGCGAGGGGAGGCACGACCGAGGGCGGCGGCGTGCTAGCGGCGCGGGAGGCGCGAGGCACGGCGGGTGGTGGCGTCGGCGTCCGACGACTCGGGCTCCGGCGTGGCATGGGGGCCGGGGCGAGGTGGCCGGCGGCGGCCCGCGGGTCCCGGTAGGGTTTAGTTTTTTTATTGGAAGAAAAGAAAAATAATAGAAAGAAATCCTAATTTCTATTTATAGGCAGAGAGGAAAAAAAACTGGGTCCGATACGGGCCCCACTTCGCTTGGGGCGGAAAAAGGCTACTGGGCAGGGGCTACAGATTTTCTTTTTATTTAAATTTAAAACTTCAAACAATAATACAAAAATAAATACATATAAGAAAAATATAAAACAAAATCCTAAATTCATCAAATAATACAAAGAAGTTTATTTAATGAATACATTTTCCAAAAATAAAAATAAAAATAAACACATTTTCTAAATAATTTATTTAAATATAAAATACTTTTCATAAATCAAATAAAGTCCAATAAATTATTAATAATACTTGTATTTGGTCAAAAGCATTGACAAACCATTTCTAAATAATAAAATATAAAATTTAAAATTGTCACACCCATAAATAATTTGGTAAAATAAAAATATCCCATTGGAATATTGTTTTAACTCTTTTAAAATATTTAATAAATCATTTCAATGAAATAAAAATTCTCTTAGCATTATAAAATCCCTAAAATAATTTTCGAGTTATTTGTAATACTCATAATAAATTTTAAAAACTTTAAAGTCATATTCGAAATATTTTCCAACTTTATTAAAAGGGGATAAGTCATTTTATATCCTCTCAAATGAATTTACTTGAGTTGAAAAATGTTTTGAATATTCAGAAGAATTCCAATAATGATTTAAAACATTTTCCAACCTTTTAATATGTTGAAGGAGTCATATTACCTTCTCTCATTTTGTTTTGTTGGTTTTGTTTTAAAGAAAAAATTCCAAAAATACGAATTATGAATATTAGGGAAAGTCCTTTTATTCGCTCTCTTTTTAATATTCAATTCAAATCCAAAAAGTTTCAGATCCTAGTGAAAATCAATCATATTAAGTAAACAATCATTATTATAATTAATTTATTAACATTCCAAAATTTAGAAAATTTTGGGATGTTACAATTCCCAGCGGGCCTTCTATTTTCATACGCATCAGGTAGCCTTACATGCAGGAGTCGTGGGGTCACCCCCTCGTCAGTAGCCCCCGAGTGCCTGGGGGACTCGGAGAGTCGCGCGGGGACTCAAATTCATCTGTGCTTTATTGTTTGTAAGCGTGGCATCGCCACGAGTCGCTGGCAGTTTTGAGCCATGACAATATTTGTTTCGAGGGATTGCTAAGCTGAAAGGGCCCAAGGAGTCGAGTGGTCGACGCTTGGTGAATTGTGCTAGTGACAAATACCACAGTAGCCCAATCAAGCACACGTCCCTCGACATGAACTTCGAACGACCGGTGTCAAGAAAAGTCATGCCACTGCAGGTCTTATAGGATCAATTGCTGTCAGTCTTATCAGATAGCCTGAGCGCGTCCGCTCAGTTCTTTCAATCATGCGAGCGCATGGAAAAGGTCGGGAGTGAAATCGCTCTGGGGCAAGTCCCGTCCTGGCCGTTCTGCGCAGCAGGGTCTTACCTACACGCTAAGCTTGCGTGGCATCTGGGTACAGTGTGTCGTAGCCCAGGAATAATTTTTTTTTTGTAGAGGCACAGAGCCTGGTTAGCGATGCACCCACTTGGAATAAACAATCAAGTGAGTTGTTTTAGCAGTCACTCGCGGAGCTTGTAATGAATTCAGGCGAGGAAAATAAGAAAGCACCCACTCGGAATGTCGTCGAGTGCGCGAGTAAGTCATGTTCGCTGATTTGCTAAGTTTTTTCTGCGAGTAGTCACTCGAATGCTTTACTTCTTTCGGGATGAGGGAGCACCCGAACTCTGAGAGCATGTTGTTTTTGCTGATGCGAGTGATCACTCGAGCACGTCTTTGCCTTCTGGGTGAGGGAGCACCTGAACTCGAATAAAGGTACTCCCGATGGGAGTAAGAATTTTTTTAGAGTCAGAAAATTCGGACGTAAATCTGGCTTTTGGAATATTTTTGGTTTTTTCCAACTGCTTTTGCCTTGATCCATCGCTCTTGAGATGTCGTGTTGATATGCATTGTCATGTTGTTCGATGACCTATGATGATGCTTGATTTTTTTATCCGTCGCGTCTTTTGGACCGTCATAATGATGGTTTGGACGTCGTGCTGCCTGTTGTCCGTTGGGTTTCCGAGGCTTGTGTGGGAACAGGCAAGATTTGACATGTCCTGTAAATAATGCTGACTGTATGAAAGCATCTTTGCTTTGGAATTCGTAACACTCGGCCCAGCGGTCTTTGATGCAATGATGACGCCGCCTGAGCTTCTACGTGCTTTTCCTGGTTTGCCCTTGGATTGTGCTATAAATACTTCCCGTGGTTGCCCGTCCTTGGCATCCATTCTTCGCATCTGTCTCTTTCTTCTTCTTCATATGGCGCCCAAGCGTGGTAGTGGTGTGGCTGGGCGAGGCCGTGGCCGTCGTGGTCGTGGTGGCAGTACACCTCGTTCTTCACGGGGTGGACACCATGGTACCACGTCGGCGCCTTCTTCTTGTTCTTCCATGGAAGAGGGTTTTTGCGTTATGACTTTCTTTTGCGTTTTCTTGGCCGGAATGTTGCCCGGATTCCTCTTCCATTCTCATTTTCTTCCATTGCTTCTGAGCGTAACTTGAGGGGCTTCTGGCTCCGTCTTCATGGATGCGCTCGTTCTTCTTCTTGGGTGGAGCTGGAGACTGATAGTTCATCGTTGCTTTTCCTTGGATCTGGCAGGAGGGTGTTTTCTCGTCAGTTGAATCTGTGGCGGAGATAGCCTTTGCTATCGTTTTGACGACGAAGATACTGTTATTATCCGTGCATTTGATGCTGGTGGCAACCGTCTGGATCCATACTGTGAAGAAACAAGTAGCAGCGATTCCGATGGCTCGAGCGGTGGCTCGCCTGCTTCTTGGTGTCTTCGTCTTCGGCTGATCCCTCGGGCGATGGTGTTTGCTCTTCTAGTTCTAACGAGGAACTGGACGTCAATCCAGTCGTCAAGCGGTTGCGTCAGTAGGCGAGGCACCTTGCAAAACTGGAGGACGACGACCTTGTAGAATTGGAGGACGGCGACCTTCTTCTTCACGGGCTGAGTTACTACTTTGTCTGTGGTGATGCCCATCAGGTTGTGGCACGAAAGTGCCAATTATCTCAGCATGAGCACACATGTAGAAGTTGAAGTAGCCTATCTTGTAGTTCCACAGGTCCTTCTGTAGTGGCGACTGTCGTTTCGACTTCTTTATAATGAAATGACTGTCTTCGACTCTTTTGTAATGAGAATGGCTTCGACTCCTTTGTAATGATAAATGTCTTCGACTCATTTGAAATGAGAAATGTCTTCGACTACTTTGTAATGAGAAATGTCTTCGACTCCTTTGTAATGAAAAGTGTCTTCTCAGGTGCGCGTCAGCGCTCCCGATGGGAGTAGCCCCCGAGGCTGCGTTTGATTTGCAGAATCAAGCGTAGGATTTTGATACAGTGAGGATCTCTCACTCCTCGTTGGTTACCCCAAGTGGAAGGTGAGATGTAGCGTAGCAGCAAATTTCCCTTAGCAAAAATGCTAAGGTTGAGTATCGTCTAGGAGGACTCGCAGAGATACAAGAAGGTGGTAAAGTGAACAATGGCGCCATTCTCAACCAAGGGTTGCTAACTTCACCTGGACCTGCACACAGATACAAATAACTTTGCTCCCAACGAGTACAGAGGAGTTGTCAATTCCTCCGGCCTTGCTGTTTACAAAGGATAAAACGCACGGGATAATGATAGTGATAGCAACTGAAAAGTAAACTAAAGATGTAAACAATGATATGAAGATGGACCGGGGTCCCGTGATTTTCACTAGTGATGTCTCTCTCCCAAAAGACGATAAAAGTGCTAGCGAGGTAAACAAATCACAGTTGGGCAATTGACAGGATTATGAAGGCACCGCAATGCTAACTATGCTGCAAAGAAAGGAAGGGCTCAAAAGCAATGGGCGGTACACCAAGGTAAGTAGACCGAAATCCAACTGCATCTACTACGAATCATCCACCTTGAGATATCTATCCAGAACATCTCGCTGGTATTAAGTTGCGAATCCCACGCAAAGTGTAAATCCAAAGCAACAAACAACTGCATTAAAAGAACTTTGCGTAAATTAAACAATCCTTGCGTCCGCGGGTACAAGCACCGTTGTTTTATCCCTGGTGGCAACATCACATCCCCTAGTCTCATGTTTCTGTCACTCAAGCTAGACATCAAGGGGCTGAACCCACAATCAAGCATAAAGCTCCCTCTTGGAGTTGCAACAAATCACTTGGCCAAAGTAAAATACGGCAATGGAGAACATGCAAGAATTTACTCAAGAACAAAATATAAAAGAGAAGAACCAAATATATTACTCATCACAATCTGAACATAGTCTCATAATCCATCAGATCCCAACAAACTCAGCATAGCAATGGCAGAAAAGTACAAAGGTGCCTCGATCATGTGAGGCAGCTCACGAGGTCTCGAAAGTGGAGGCACAAAGAGGGGAGAGATAGATCACATAGCTACTGGTCACGGAACCATGACCCAAGAGGAACTACTCACGGTACATACGGGAGGCGTCCATGGCTATAGATGGTCTCCCGGAGGGGGTAGCTTCTCCCGACAGGGTGCCGGAGCAGCTTCTCCAGGCAGCCCCGATCTTGAAACGGCGGTGGCGGCGGTACAGAGGCGAGATCACGAAAAAGGGATCGATATTAGGGGTTTCCACCCCGAGGGGTAAATATAGGCGGAGGGGGTGTCGAGGGGACCCACCAGGCAGCCAGGAGGCCTCCTGGCGCGGCGTAGGGTGGGGCCGCGCCAGCGACCCTCCTGGTCTCCTGGTGGTGGCCCCCCTCCTCTACCTTGGTTATTCCGGAAGCTTCCGGGTCGCTGATTTTTGATCTAATTTTTCCGGATTTTTTGGAGCACTTTTAATGGCCGGAAAACCTGAAATACAAAAACAGCAGAAAAAAGCAACTGGCAGCTGGGTGCACTGGGTTAATAGATTAGTCCAAATATGCTCAAAAGTGTATGAAAGTTCAAGCAAATCATGGCAATGTCACACAAAACATGCATGGAACAAGCAGAAATTATAGATACGTTTGGGACGTATCAACATCCCCAAGCTTAATTCCTGCTCGTTCTCGAGTAGGTAAATGATAACAAGCATAATTTCTGTGGTGACATGCCACACAACCATAAAAGGACTTTTAAGTAAAGCAATCAAAGCATGCAATTCAATTGAAGTCTTAACAAGCAAGAGTCTATATTAGCATTGACACAAGCAACAAAAGAACAAAAGGTGCAAGAGTTCTCGCTGTCCGTGACTCGAATGTCTCCAGATGGTGTTTGCGTGCAAGCAGGGGACTGGGAAAAAGAGAGAAAAAAGGTTGTTGAGAACAACTATCTACTAAAGTTTCACACTTAGTCTCCTTTGGATTCTTATCTTGACTCGTCCCCAGACCACTAGCCAGGTACAAGTCAAACTGAATCACTCCCTTTCGATATTTTGAGCACTGATGCAATAGATGAGCGTGAGCAAGAAAGTTGACACCTAAAAGGCGAAACAGAAAGAAGGTGGAGGAGGAAGACAAAAAGGTGTGAAAGGCTCACATCAATGATGCCAATCATAGGCGAGAGAAGGTCATATGATAGATATGATGTGAGGAGTAGGGATTGCCATGCAACGGATGCACATGTGAGCTAAAATCTCTCCAAGGGAACTAGTGGGGGTGCATCTAACTTGCTTGCTCAAGAAGACCTAGAGCTCGTTTGAGGAGGCTCATCACTGGAATATACAAGCCAAGTTCTATAGTGTGAAGGACCCCACATAGCTATATGCATGATGATGATCTCCATGGAGTACAATGGATAGAGGATGAAGTACTAGTATGGATCTCTCAAAAGGAATAGTAGTGTGCCCCCTTCTCCCTTTTTATTTTTTCTTTTTCTCTTTTTTCTATTTTTTTGGTGGCCTCAATGGCTCTTTCTATTTAACTCTCATTTGTCCTCTTTGGGATCTTTTGATTTTGTCCTCTTTGGGATCTTTTCCTCACTTAGGGGCTCTATATTTTACAAGAATATAGGAGATATTTCACACTTTACAAAAGTACTCTCATAAAGAAGATATAACTATCATGATGCAAAGGTATGACATGAGGATCAAGTCATGAGAAGATGGATGTTGCATGACAATGTATCTCGGAAAGGCTATGGAAATGCCTTGTAGGTAGGTATGGTGGCTGTTTTGAGGAAGGATATAAGGAGGATTATGATGACAGAGCGTATCGTGCCAAGCGTTTGGATGCACCGGCGAAGTATGCGCCAACTCTCGAGGTGAGAAAGGGAAATGCACGGTACCGAAGAGGCTAGAAAAAGTATAGGTGGGTGGAAGTGTCAACTTTCGAATACTCACATTAGTCCAAAAAACTCATGCACTTATTATCGGTAACTCTCAATCTAATCAGGAGGTTCACAAAGAGACAAGTACCCCGAGGAGGAGTGTATGGGCGTTTGGTTATCCTTGCGCATCCTCGACTCATGGTACGTGAGTGTACTCTAATATTCGAACCCTCCAGAGGTTAGTGATCCATCTAGTAGCTAGAGTTCTCAACAGGGGTTTGTGGTTTTCGAAAAACACACGGATTGCCCAAAATACGACATCTATCTCTAATAGGCTCGAGCTCTTGACACCAAAAGTTCAAACATTACTCTAGTCAATACCTCAAAACTATTTCAAGTTACTACTACAAAGAGAAAAGCAACTTCAACTACCTACTTCTAGTCAAGACACAAAACTCAGTGCAACAGGCAAACTCTCTAACTAGATAAAACATGCAAACTATAGAAAGTTCAACCTAAAACAAAAGAAAATCTCTAGAAAAACTAAAGCACTACAACTAAACATAGCAGTAGCTAAGAAAAGAAAAAGAACAACTCACAGCTAAAAGAAAAAGCATGCAAATCCTATGAGGAGTTCTAGTTCAAGCAGAGCGTGTAACTCTCCCACACAAAAGAAAGTAACCTGGGATCTAACTTGTTACTACAGAAAACAAAGCAAAAACAAACCTAAGAAAAGTAAAGAGCGAGACGCTCCAAGCCTAGCACATAACGCATGAAGTGATAAAAATATAGTGCAGCGAGAGACGAACTGATAATTGTTGATGGAGAAGGGGATACACGGGGGCATCCCCAAGCTTAGACCCTTGAGTCTCCTTGAATATTTATTGGGGGTGCACATGGGCATCCCCAAGCTTGAGCATTTGACACTCCAGGATCTTCTTTCATCATCTTCCATCGCACACTTGAAAACTCCCTTCATACATAACTCATTGTAGACTGATTAGAGAGGTTAGTACCCTAATAAAATATATATTTTATTTGCTGGAAATAAAGATAATATTGAAGAGATACTGTTTCCAAAGATTGCCAAAAAGTTTTTTGAAAGAAAAAGCAAGCTTAAGGTTTGCAAAAGTGAAGAGAGACAAAACGTGGCAGAATCTGTGAAAAACAGAACAGCAGGTAGAAACAAAATTTTTAGGGGTACTTCTGCAACTCAAATAAAAAAACTCAGAACATACGCAAGTTTCGTAATTGTATAGAGAACGTTGTGTAAAAATTTCAGCTCAAAAAGATGAACTGGGATTTTTCATGATTTTTCTAGTCACGAGGACAGAATCTGTTTTCTGGACAGCATGTCACAACTTTCACTTCCCTTG
Organism: Bromus sterilis; assembly: GCA_950022295.1. NCBI lineage: Eukaryota > Viridiplantae > Streptophyta > Magnoliopsida > Poales > Poaceae > Bromus > Bromus sterilis. Next base: position 19,368,252 of record OX465596.1, read on the forward strand.
TCGTATGAGGCTATAAAAGGCACAAAGCTTGAAAAGTAAAGATACAATGATGTTGCTACAGTAGTAACAATCATCAAGACCACTAACAACAGAAGAAAAGCAAAAATAAAAACCTAAATTCGTTGCGGGCTGCCTCCCGAAAGTGCTTCTTTAGAGCCATTAGCTAGGCTTAAAGCAGAAGATCAAGTCTTTTCAAGAGAATAACTAGCCCGTGTGACGGACTCAAAAGTTAACTTAATCTTTTTCCTAGGGAAATGTTCCATCCCTTTCTTGAGAGGGAATTGGAATTTGATATTCCCCTCTTTCATGTCAATAACAGCACCAACTGTGCGAAGAAAAGGGCGTCCCAAAATAATTGGACAAGAAGGTTCACATTCAATGTCCATAATAGTGAAATCAACGGGAACATAATTGTCATTGACAATGATAAGAACATCGTCGATCTTCCCCAAAGGTTTCTTTACGGAAGAATCAACAAGACGAACACCAAAAGAACAAGAATCAAAAGGTTTCAATTCAAGCATATCATACATTCTTTTGGGCATAACAGAGGTACTTGCTCCAACATCACAAAGAGCATAACAAGAGAAGTTATTCAATTTGATTTTTATCATAGGATCCCAACCATCTTCTAGCTTCCTAGGTATGGAGGCTTATAGTCTAAGCTTCTCCTCCCTAACTTTGATTAGAGCATTGGTGATATGCTCTGTGAAGGAAAGATTAAGTGTCCTAGTGTGGGGGTATCTAGACATCTTGTGTAGGAAACCAATAACTTCAGGTAAAGTGCAGTTGTCAAAGTCTAGATCACTACTATCTATCAAGGAGGTAGTGTTATCATTTAGGCTCACTTGTTTGAAAGCCTCTACATTCATAGAGGTTTCTTCATCTTTGGTTGAGGTGGTAGCATCACCATTGATAGGTCCAGTGGGACTAGGGGTGTGATGGGTGCTAACTGTTTGGACATCCTCAACTACTTGGATAGTGGCTACTGTGTGGTAGGTGGGAAGGCTCTTAATTCTTTACTCTTCTTCTTTTTCTCTAGCCCATCTCTCTTTAAGTTTAGCCATCATCCTAATGTTTTCATTGATTTGTAACTGGATAGCATTAATAGGAGTGACCTTACTCTCCTCAAGGGGAGAGGTTCTAAATTTTAACATCTCAAAAACATCAAGGGCTAAGTTATCTACCTTCAAACAAAGATTATCTAATTTAACTAGTTTTTCTTCCACATTCTTGTTGAAGGCTTTTTGGGTAGTGATAAAGTCTCTAAGCATACTCTAGTTTAGAGGTGGAGTTTTTGGTGCTAGGATAAGTGTTGTTGTTCCCATAGTTGTTGGATGGGAAAGGCCTAGGATTGTTGCTACCAAAATTACTCCTATAAGCATTATTATTGAAGTTGTTTCTAGAGATAAAGTTCACATCTATTTGTTCTTGAGCAACCAAAGAATTTAAAGGAACATTCTGAGGATCAATAGGAGCTTGCTTGGTAAGCAGAGACATGATAAGGTCAACCTTTTCATTTAGAGAGGAGATCTCCTCGACAGAATTTACCTTCTTACCAGTTGGAGATCTTTCGGTTTGCCACTGAGAGTAGTTCAGCATCATCTCGTAAAGTATCTTTGTGGCAGCACCAAGTGTGGTTGACATAAAAGTTCCTCCCGCGGCCGAATCTAACAAGTTCCGCGAGGTAAAGTTCAAGCCTGCATAAAAAGTCTGGATAACCATCCAGGTAGTCAGTCCATGTGTGGGGCAGTTCTTGACAAGCGTCTTCATACGTTCCCATGCCTGGGCAACATGTTCATTATCCAATTGCTTGAAATTCATAATGTTACTCCTCAATTGAATAATTTTAGCAAGGGGATAGTACTTCCCGATAAAAGCATACTTGCACTTATCCCAAGAATCTATGCTATTCTTAGGCAAGGATTGAAACCAGATTTTAGCTTCATCCCTTAAGGAGAAAGGAAAAATCTTAAGCTTAACAATTCCACCATCTACTTCTTTGTACTTTTGCATATCACAGAGCTCAATAAAATTATTTAAATGCAAAGCAGCATCCTCTCTAGCACCAGAGAATTGATCTTTCATAACAAGGTTTAGCAAAGCAGATTTAATCTCATAAGAAGGTGCTGAAGTAGCAGGTGTAGCAATAGGAGTGCAGATAAAGTCACTGTTGTTGTGACTAGTGAAGTCACACAACTTGGTGTTTTCATTGGAACCCATAGTAGCAGCAGGTATTTTTGGTATTTTTTATAAGGGACACAAAAGTAAAAACTGAAAGGTAAACTAACAAGACTAAAAAGCAAAGATAAAAGATAGTATGCAACTCCCCTATCTTGTAGACTGGAGTCCTCGGCAACGGCGCCAGAAATTGGCTTGATACGGTGAGGATCTCTCACTCCTCGTTGGTTACCCCAAGTGGAAGGTGAGATGTAGTGTAGTAGAAAATTTCACTTAGCAAAAATGATAAGGTTGAGTATCGTCCAGGAGGACTCGCAGAGATACAAGAAGGTGGTAAAGTGAACAATGGCGTCGTTCTCAACCAAGGGTTGCTAACTTCACCTGGACCTGCACACAGATACAAATAACTTTGCTCCCAACGAGTACAGAGGAGTTGTCAATTTCTCCGGCCTTGCTGTTTACACAGGATAAAACGCACGGGATAATGATAGTGATAGCAACTGAAAAGTAAACTAAAGATGTAAACAATGATCTGAAGATGGACCGGGGTCCCGTGATTTTCACTAGTGATGTCTCTCTCCCAAAAGACGATAAAAGTGCTAGCGAGGTAAACAAATCACAGTTGGGCAATTGACAGGATTATGAAGGCACCGCAATGCTAACTATGCTGCAAAGAAAGGAAGGGCTCAAAAGCAATAGGCAGTACGCCAAGGTAAGTAGACCGAAATCCAACTTCATCTACTACGAATCATCCACCTTGAGATATCTATCCAGAACATCTCGCTAGTATTAAGTTGCGAATCCCACCCAAAGTGTAAATCCAAAGCAACAGACAACTGCATTAAAAGAACTTTGCGTAAAGTAAACAATCCTTGCATCCGCGGATACAAGCACCGTTGTTTTATCCCTGGTGGCAACAGCACATCCCCTAGTCTCATGTTTCTGTCACTCAAGCTAGACATCAAGGGGATGAACCCACAATCAAGCATAAAGCTCCCTCTTGGAGTTGCAATAAATCACTTGGCCAAAGTAAAATACGGCAACGGAGAACATGCAAGAATTTACTCAAGAACAAAATATAAAAGAGAAGAACCAAATATATTACTCATCACAATCTGAACATAGTCTCATAATCCATCAGACCCAACAAACTCAGCATAGCAACGACAGAAAATTACAAAGGTGCCTCGATCATGTGAGGCGGCTCAAGAGGTCTCGAAAGTGGAGGCACAAAGAGGGGAGAGATAGATCACATAGCTACTGGTCACGGACCCATGGTCCAAGAGGAACTACTCACGGTACATACGGGAGGCGTCCATGGCTATGGATGGTCTCCCGAAGGGGGTAGCTTCTCCCGGCAGGGTGCCGGAGCAGCTTCTCCAGGCAGCCCCGATCTTGAAACGGCGATGGCGGCGGTACAGATGCGAGATCGTGAAAAAGGGATCGATATTACGGGTTTCCACCCCGAGGGGTAAATATAGGCGAAGGGGGTGTCGAGGGGACCGACCAGGCAGCCAGGAGGCCTCCTGGAGCGGCCTAGGGTGGGGCCGCGCCAGGGACCCTCCTGGTCTCCTGGTGGTGGCCCCCCTCCGCTGCCTTGGTTATTCCGGAAGCTTCCGGGTCGCTGATTTTTTATCTGATTTTTCCAGATTTTTGGGAGCACTTTTAATGGCCGGAAAACCTGAAATACAAAAACAGCAGAAAACAGCAACTGGCAGCTGGGTGCACTGGGTTAATAGATTAGTCCAAATATGCTCAAATGTGTATGAAAGTTCATGCAAATCATGGCAAAGTCACACAAAACATGCATGGAGCAAGCAGAAATTATAGATCTGTTTGGGACGTATCAGCTTTATGAATTTTGTCTTACTGGTTTGTATCTGTCTTTGGATTTTTCCGATTTTGGTTCGGGTGCGCATTAGCGCTCCCGATTGGAGTAGCCCCCGAGTCTTTAGGCGATCGCTTGCGATCGGGTGAAGACTAAAGGACCTTGCACCTTTTGATGCGACTTTTTTTCTGTCTAAGCTTTTGTTTTTGGCGAGGGCCTTGCGTTCTGGCGTTCTGGCCTCTCGAAGGTTGTGATTTGTAGCGAGGATAACGTCTCTCGGCAGAATTCTGGGCTCGATCCCCCAAGTGTTTTTTGGTAAAGTTCGCGTTTGGCGAAGATAGCGTCTCTCGGGGGAGTTTAGACTCGAGCCCCCGAGTTCTTTTAAGTAGAGGTCGCTTTTTAGCAAAGATAGCGTCTCTCGGGGGGAGTTTATGCTCGGGCCCCCGAGTGCTTTTAAGTGAAGGTCACTTTTTAGCGAAGATAGCGTCTCTCTGGGGGAGTTTATGCTCGAGCCCCCGAGTGCTTTTAAGTAAAGGTCGCTTTTTAGCGAAGATAGCGTCTCTCGGGGGGAGTTTATGCTCGAGCCCCCGAGTGCTTTTAAGTAAAGGTCGCTTTTTAGCGAAGATAGCGTCTCTCGGGGAGAGTTTATGCTCGAGCCCCCGAGTGCTTTTAAGTAAAGTTCGCTTTTAGCGAAGATAGCGTCTCTCGGGGGGAGTTTATGCTCGAGCCCCCGAGTGCTTTTAAGTAAAGGTCGCTTTTTAGCGAAGATAGCATCTCTCGGGGGGAGTTAATGCTCGAGCCCCCGAGTGCTTTTAAGTAAAGGTCACTTTTAGCGAAGATAGCGTCTCTCGGGGGGATTTTATGCTCGAGCCCCCGAGTGCTTTGAAGTAAAGGTCGCCTTTAGCGAAGATACCGTCTCTCGGGGGGAGTTTATGCTTGAGCCCCCGAGTGCTTTTAAGTAAAGGTCTCTTTTAGCGAAGATAGCGTCTCTCGGGGGGAGTTTATGCTCGAGCCCCCGAGCTCTTTTAAGTAAGGGTCGCTTTTTGCGAAGATAGCGTCTCTCGGGGGGAGTTTATGCTCGATCCCCCGAGCGCTTTTAAGTACGGGTCGCTTTTTAGCAAAGATAGCGTCTCTCGGGGGGAGTTTAGACTCGAGCCCCCGAGCGCTTTTTGAGTAAGATGCGTTGGGCAACATTGTTTTATTCCTTCGAATTTTACATGGGTTGCCGATCGGTGCTGCTGCCGATATCTTGATAATGTCTAGAGGACTATGGGTAGAACAGGCGTAGGTTCGCTACGTTCCATGGATTTCCCACGTCTTCGTTGGTCTTCGGGTTCTTCAATCTGTATGCTCCTCCTCCTATGACTTCCGAGATGATGAACGGCCCTTCCCATTGTGGGGCGAGTTTGTGCACTTTTTCCTGTATCAGCCGTAGCACAAGGTCTCCTTTGTTGAACGTTCTGGTCCGCGGGCGACTTCTTTGATATGTGCGTAATTTGTCCTGGTATCCTTCAGATCTTGTGATGGCTGTGTTCCGTGATTCATCTGCTATGTCTTTGTCGTTCTGCAGAGCTTCTTCTGCATCTTCCTCTTCGTACCCTGGATTCTAGGGGCTCCAAATTTGAAGTCGTGCGGCAGCACTGCTTCTACCCCGTATACCAAGAAGAAAGGTGTATACTGGATCGAGCTGTTTGGGGTGGTGCGCAGGCTCCATAGTACTGCGGGGAGCTCCTCTACCCAGTTGCATGCGGCTTGTTCGAGTGGTGCTAAGAGTCGCTTCTTTATTCCTCCGCATACCAGGCCGTTTGCTTTTTCCACTTGGCCGTTGGACTGCGGGTGTGTGACTGATGCGTAGTTGATTTTGATGCCGAGCTCTTGACAGAAGTTTTGGAATTCTGCTGCTGTGAACTTTGTGCCGTTGTCTGTGATGATGTTGTGTGGTACTCCGAACCTAAAGATGATTGATTTGATGAAGTTGACTGCCGTGAGGGTTGTTGAGCTGGTGATTGGTACTGCGACCAGTAGGTGTGTTCTTCCTCCTTTTGAGGATTTCTTGAGTGGGCCTACCATGTCGAGTCCCCATGTGGCGAATGGCCATGATAATGGTATGGTTTTGATTTCCGATGCTGGGGCGTGTGGCCTGCTGACGATTTTTTGGCAGGCGATGCAACGCCGTATGATGTCCTCTGCATTTTTCATGGCCGTCGGCCAATGGAAAGCTGCTCGAAAGGCCTTGGCCATGAGTGCGCGACTGCTGGCGTGATGTCCACAGGTGCTTTCGTGGATCTCGAGCAGTAGGGTTTTGTCGTCTTCTTCGTCTATACACTTTTGGAGGACCTGAGAAATGCTGCGCTTGTAGAGCTTTCTGTTGATTACTGTGGATGCTTTAGATCGTCGACTGATGCGTCGGGCTTCTCAAACATCTTGTGGTAGAGTGCCTTCGACTAGGAATCAAAGGAAAGGTATTGCCCAGGCCGGGTCTTCTAGCGCTGCTGGTATTTCAACTTCGAGTGCTTGATTGTTTGCCTCGTCAGCTGCGCTGGTTGCTGCCACCTGTGTTGGCTCAATTGTGTCGTCTTCTTCTGTGACTACCTTGGGTTCAGCTGACTTTGCTTTTATTTGTCTCTGATTGATATTATCGAGGAAGACGCCTGGTGGTATTGGTCCTCGAGTCGATCCGATGTTCGCGAGTTCGTCGTCTTCTGTATTATTTTCTCTGGGTATGTAGTTGAGTTCACAGCCGTCGAATCCTCCCTCTAGCGTGTTATAGAGCTTCTGGTAAGCTGCCATGTTGTCTGTGACTGCGTTACAGTCTCTCATCGCCTGCTGGAGGACGAGGTTGGAGTCGCCATAGATCAATAGGCGAGTGGCACCGCAAGTTTTTGCCATGCGCATGCCGTGAATTAGTGCCTCGTATTCTGATTCGTTGTTGGAGGCGTTGCTGAAGTTGATCTGGAGGATGTATTTTAGCTTTGTTCCTTTGGGGGAGACCAGGACGACGCCTGCTCCGGATCCTTGCTGTCTTGTAGATCCGTCGAAATACATCGTCCATGAGTTGGATAGGTCTGGGGGACCTGGTGTTTGGACTTCTGCCCACTCGACCAGGAAATCTGGGAATACTTGGGCTTTGATCGCTGTCGGGTGTTTGAACTGCAGGTCTCGTGGGCTGAGCTCCATGTTCCACTCAGCGCTCGACCGGTCGCTCCGGGATTGTTGAGGATGTCCGCGAGTGGTGCACTGCTCACGATTGTGATGGAGTGTTCGTCGAAGTAGTGCGATACTTTCCTTGAGGTCATGATAATGGCGAGAAGGAGCTTCTGGTAGTGTGGGTACTGCTGTTGTGGCTTCGTTAGTAGCGTGCTGAGTGTAACAGCCCATGTGCAATAAATATAAAACACCATGAGATTCTACTTTGTCTGTTGACCTTGTAACTTGGCATGATGCTAAGGATTGTAATTTCATGTGATGATTTAAATTTGCATTGGGATTGGAGCCCATTTGGGTTTTTTGAGTTTGCATCCAAAATGGTTCGAGAAGGGTGTTTGAGGATTTTTCTTTGTTGCATGCATGCTCTCCTTGATCCCAAACTTGGCATAGCCAATTCTTTGCCCTTCCCAAGCTTTTCAAAAACCTTGCAACAATTTTGCCAACTCTAAAAAGGTGGGCCATAGTTCAATGTGCTTTGAATATCAAAAATGCCCCCACATTTTAGTTGCTCATAAATTGGTCTAACCATTTTTGTAAAATGGAGAATAATGCAAGGATCCAGAAACATATTTTTATATGTTTTTCCCTTTTGTGGATTGGCACAAAAACTCTTGGGATTTTCTGTTATTTATTTAATAGAAAAACCTTTCTTTTCTTTTCTTTGGAGGCAGCCCAGCGCGTCGGCCCATCTGGGCCTCCCCTTGCCCGCAGCCCACCTGGGCCTCCGCCAGCGAAGCGGTACGTAGGATGCACCATGGGCGCCCGATCAAGATCCGAGGGAGGGGACGCATCGCCTTTCCACCGTGGAGAGGTCCCCTCCCCCTCTTCTCTCACACCGGTGGGCGGGCATCGACGTTGACGCCTGCCGACGTGGCTGGAGGCCGCTCCTCCATATAAGCCGCCCCCTAGAGCCGCAAGAGCCCCCTAGGGTTCCGTTCCTCCCATCGATTTCCCCCTCGCCGCCGCCGGGAGAGGTTCCCTCCCCTGCCCTGGTTCCGCTCCGTTCCGGTGAGGTCCCGAGCAATTCGCCGCCGTCCTGCCTCAATTTTGAGCCCCCGTCTGCGAGCGCTGCCTCTAAGCCCTCCTGTGTCTGTCACTTGTAGGTTTGGGCCGCAGGGTACTCGAATCGGGTCGTGCGTCGGGGAGCTCCGCAGCGAGACCTTCTTCCTCGTCGACGGCAGCCGCGTCGTCTTCCTCTTCCGTGCACGCGAGCTCGCCTCCAAGCCCCCCTAGGTGAGCCTCGAGTGCCCCTTTTCTCCGTCGTGATCATGTAGCCGTCGATAGCCGTAGATGTGCGTTGCCGGCCGCCGTACCACGGACCCCGGCCAGTCCGGTGATCACCCTGGCCCGGGTGATGCCGAGGAGTGTGCGTGCGCGTTCCCTGCTCGTCCAGAGCACGGTTATGACCGCAAAGGAGTGAGCTTTTGCGCGTTTTGTTCTCGAAGTCGCACCCGCGTCTGAAGAAGTGCAGTTTCCAGTGGCGCTGTCGTTAGCTTCAGTCGACCGTGGCGTCGCCGCAGTTGGTCTCGCGGTCAGATCTGTGGTGCCAAGGTGTAGGGGGATGTCGCCGCTGCGATTAGGACACTGGAGCTCGGCCGGAGGTGAACCTTACGCGCCGCTAGTTTCACCCAAAAACTCGCCGGTGTTGCGCGGGTTCTGAAGCTACAGAGTAGGCTTGCCGCCGCTCTGTTCCCGTAGGATTTCCGACGAGTTCTGAGAGAGTGGTTGGCTGTGGCTTGCGCCGTTGTGCAGAGGGCAATGCCACCTCTGTTTCCCTCGTGGTGGCGTGGAGAGAGATGGTCGGAGCGCGAGGAGTGCGTCTCCGGAAGTCGTTGCCGGCTCGGGTTCAGTTGAGCCCCATGTTTCTTCAGAAACGCGCGATATTCAGAGAGGGGGCAGCCGAGCTGGGCCGTGGAGAGAAGCAGAGGCCATGGGCCTGTCCAGTGGGCATGGTCCGTTTTCTTTTTTTTTGTTTTTCGCTGCGTTGGCCGAGTGGGCTCTGCCCACTTGGGCCAGGGAGAAGTAGCTGGGCCTTTTCGCCCGAAACAAGCCCATGTGGTCTGAGTTTTTTTTTTCTTTTTCTTTTCTTTCGTTTTCTTTTCTGTTTTAATTCAAATTTGAATTTGAATTCAAATTCAAATCTGATTTGAACTCCAAATTCATCCAGGGGCATATTATATATGCTTTTGGGGTAGCTTGAGCTACTGAACAGCAAGGTGAGGTCTATTTTGCACTTTGCCCCCTCTAATAATTGAGGTGTGGTAATTTTGCAATATAACCCCTCCTTTTTTTTTGTTGATCAAGTTTTATCCAAATTCAAAATTGGCCATGCCATATATGGATTTTGGGTAGTTTCATCCAAGGAGTTGCATGGTGATAATGATTTAATCATTTGAGCCTTTTTCCAAATGCATGTAGTGTAATTTTGCACTCAGCCCCCTGAACTCCAGTTGAATTTGCAACTGTGTTTGCAAATTCAAATGCTACCATAATATATATGGTTTTGGGGTAGCTTTCTGCAAGGATTGCAATGGTGATGTCCTCATGATGTTTTGTGCAACCCTTTTGGACAAGGTGTGACCACCTCAACCAGGATCAGTCTATCTTTCCCTGATCGCATCATTTCATCTTCAGTGCATTTTGAGATGGTGATCATCAGTCCTTTTCAAGTTTTGTTTCATGTCATCTTCAATTGTCTTTCTTCTAAGTCAGCCCCTACACATATTGTCATATGCAATGTGGCTGGATTCCAACTTTTGCTGCACCTTCCTTGTGTCAAATTCACCGACACTACTCCGACTCCGGAATCGATGATTACTTTTCACGTTGTTTTATTTATGATTATATGCATTGTTGATCATGCCATGTTGACATGCTACTTACACCAAAAATAAGGCTAGGACCAAAGCCATTTTCACGTAAATAAATTGCATATGAAGTTGTAGACATGTCGTCACCACCTTCATTTAAATTGACTAGATAGGGTCACAGCATGTCAAATTAAACTTGCTCATACCATCCTTGCCTGTGCATTGTACCGTTACTTACTTGTGTGCCTTTTCCTTGCCGGTACCTTACGTTAGCACCTGAGAACGCCGAGGAGACTTACGTGGAGATTTCTGACACCGAGCCCGAGGACCCTGCTGCGTCCGCTTCGACGACCGATTACCCAGGCAAGGGGAAGATTCATACCATTACTTGATACCTTTCTGCCTACCTTCTTAGTTGTAGTCTAGAATGTTTGTTTGATCCTATCCACTTAAGTATGCCACCTTCAAAACCCAAACAGCCATGATCCCCACATCCCAGCAAAACATTGTATTGCTAAGTTACCGCTGCTCTGCCATTGCTTAGTATGAGTAGGAAAACGTGTTGCTTACCCTATTTCTATGGTTTGGGATATCATGTTATTTAAAGAAGTTGGTTGATATTTATTATTAATGATGTTAATTTATACTTGACGAAAGATGGGAGACCAGGCTGTTCCCGCCAGGTGTTTTGTTCCATTTGAGTCACCTAGGTCCCGAGTTCCGGGTATTGTGTTTCTTGACAAGCGTTCCTAATCGTGTGTGGGATTCTATGGGGTCCCCTTGTCATACCTACCTAGCTTCGTACAGTTCTAGTGGTGGCCCAAGCTGATTTACTATTTGCAATGTGTGTGTGCTGGTGGTACCCCAGTTGTTTACAAACCACCTTGGGACAGGAGGACTTGTGCCTTGGCTGGCCCACCTTTGACCGGCGAGGGCCCGGTCCTCATGTGAGGTTTAACCGGTAACCCAAACCCTGTTGATACGGAAGAGGCCGATCTGAGAGCGTGGCCAGCTTTTGGATTGGATGTCAACTCCCCGGGGGCCACCCGGAATTGTGTGTTGTTAGTTAGAGGGACTCTGACGTTCCGGAGTTTCAGGCGTTTACTTAGCCAAGTGGAAACCGGGCGTACATGCGAAGCCTATGATGGGCAGTTGGTACACCCCTGCAGGGTTAAAAAAATTCGAAAAGTCATGTCCGCGGTTATGGACGACTTGAGACCTACTCCTTGTTCATAGAATAACATCATTTTGAATCAAAATTAAAACTTGCCTACCGTGTGAGTGCCTTGGTTGCTTTTCTTCGTCCAGGGGGACCGAGAGGAGATCCAGGTTGTGTTATGTTTTACGTAAGTAGGTGGATAGCAGACTTATGACTCGTTGTCACGTGTACTTCTTGGATCTTATCCCTACTCTAATAGAACGATAGCCACCATAAATGCTAGTGCGGCTGCAACCTCTACCTTTACTGTCTTACCGTAGGGAGTTAGTTATCCTGTAATGATATAATCTCACCCCTGTTTTCCTTTTGTGCTTTTACTGTTTTGCCTGATCGGCCGCTCCAGTGGAGTACTTTCTTGACCCGAGCTCCGGACGATACTTCGTGGAGGTGCCCCCGGAGGAAGACGATGAGATGGACCTCGTTCAGTAGATCCTATAGTTGGGCTTCGACGATCCGTGGGTGGACTCTTTATGTGCAGCCCTCTCTAGGGCAATTTGGCTTTTGACCGTACTCGGTCATGTTTGTCTTCCGCTTGTCGCATGATGTACTGTTGGGTCTACGGACCTCTGAGTTGATGTAATAATTATCCAATGGCGATGTATGCCTTGGACTTTATATATTTGTGTCTTAGTTAAAGTTCTTTGTTCTTATACTTGTTGTCGAAAATCCGGCAGCGACACTAGTGCGAGTGTCGTGAGTCGGTGGCTCTTTATGCGCTACTAACTTGAGCGGGACGCAAAAGCGACTAACTCGAGTTAGCACCGCATCGGGGGCCTTACAACTTGGTATCAGAGCAGGACTGACTGTAGAACCCCTTACTGGCCGAAGTTGAGTCTAGAAACTATTTTGTAGTTACTAAGGAAAAATCGGAGAGTAGGAACTCTTTCTTTTTCTACTTACCCCACCCTCCCACCCCTTTTCCGTGAGGAAGTGAAACATTTTTTTTCTCTGCAACTTATCCCCTTTCAAAAAAAAATCTAGGTTCTCGTTTACATGAGGCTCCGATTCCTCTATAATTTTTTGCTAGCGACGAGATGTGTTGGCGTCTTTGAGACCACTGAGCCGCCACTTGGGGTTGACTGCTCCACCTCTCTTACGGTGTACCCCAGGTGAAACGTCCATATAGGATTGGCGGGCATCCTATGGTAATATGAATGTGGTGTTTTTTCCCCTATGGACGACCGTGATGGCGGGCCGCTCAGGGCAGATGTCTCATTGTTTAGGTTTTCCAACTGCTCGTATATATTGTTGTGTGCTCGCTAGCAGATTATTATCTTGTATTCGGATGATCTCGGTTTGGGGATTCCAGTAGCACCTAGCTTTCGACTTTCCGGGTTAACCTTGGTGGAATTTCATCCTTCGGCTTTCTCATACCTCGTGAGGTAGTTTTGTTGTCAATATTGCTTTATCTTCTGGTTACATCAATGTTTCGATCATGTTCTCACAAGTGTTCCTGTAAACAGGATGCCAAGAGCGAACATGCCGCCACCAGAGAACCCTATCCTTGGAGAGGCTGTGGCCGCAGTGGCTCAAGGCACAGCTGCGATCCTACAGATGCTGCAGAACCAGACTACCCAGAGGAATGATCGACCACAGTATACCACGCTGCAGCATTTCCTCGCGATCAACCCACCCAGGTTCTCCGAGGCTCGAGACCCGCTGGAGGCGGATGACTGGATCGCAGAGATCAAGAAGCACTTCAATGCTAACACCGTCAGACCCGTCGACTACGTCACCTTCGCCTCCTTCCATCTTCAGGGTGCAGCAACTAGCTGGTACGATAACTACAAGGCCAACAAGGGTGATGTTGTCATCACGTGGGCAGACTTCAGAGCAGCGCATATTCCGAGTGGCCTGATGGACAGGAAGCGTGAGGAGTTCTTGGCTCTGAGACAGGGTGACAGGTCAGTTCAGGAGTACAACCTGGCCTTCGTCAGGCTCGCCAGGTACGCTCCAGAGGAGGTCAGCACAGACGCTAAGAAGATTGCGAGGTTCCGTGGAGGTCTCAGCACAGAGATCAAGTACGCGCTCACTCAGTGCAGTTCCACGCTGTTCTCACAGTTCATGGATCAGGCTATCCGCCAGGAGTCAGCCAGAGAAGAGTGGGATGCAGACAGGAAGCGCCAGCGTGAGCACAGTTCCGCAGTGATGATCCACAAGAAGGAAAAGACTTGGGTTGCAGAGGCACCACCGCAGAGGCAGCAGTACCAGCAGAGGGGGGCAGTTGTCCGCACTTTTTCCCGCCCTCCCGTCCCAGTTCAGCAGGGGGCTCGCTCTACACCACCACATGCGAGGCCACCCAGGCCGCAGCAGCAGCCCAGGCCGGGCGTGATTTGCTACAAGTGCAGAGAGCCAGGGCACACGTCTCCCAACTGCACCGATCCGTGCTTTGCTCGGCTCCCACCGCCTCCACCTCGCTCTACTCCGAGCACCACGATGGTGAAGGCACAGCCGCGTGCAGTCCGAGTGAACAACGTGATGCTCACAGATGCTCAGCAGTCTTCAGAGATCGTTCTTGGTAGGTTGCTTGTGTGTTCAGTTCCCGCGACAGTTTTGTTCGATTCTGGAGCTTCCCACTCTTTTGTGTCCAGAGCGTTTGTTGAGCGTGCTAAGCTACATCTGCAAGGGTTACCTCAGCAGTTGTCTGTTGCTTCTCCGGATTTCAAGACGAATACGTCTGCCTTTGTCCCAGATGTGGAGATTCATATCCAGGGACTTCTCTTCTCAGCTTCGTTGATCGTGTTGACCCGTTCCGACATTGATGTCATTTTGGGCATGGATTGGCTTGTGCAGCACAAGGCCAATATTGATTGTCCGACCAGATCTGTCAAGTTGACTCATGAGTCAGGTGCAGAAGTCTTGTACACTTGTGGCTCTATGACAGGACCAGCACAGTTGTACGCGTTGAACGCAGGAGTTGCGCCTTTGCTCGAAGAGGTCAGAGTTGTATGTGAGTTCCCAGACGTCTTTCCGGAGGAGTTGCCAGGAATTCCCCCAGTTCGAGCTATTGAGTTCGTTATTGAGCTAGAGCCTGGTACCCATCCGATTTCTCGGCATCCGTACAAGATGTGTTCGAAGGAGTTGATCGAGCTCAAGAAGCAGTTGACAGAGTTGGAGGCAGGCGATTTTATCCGCGCGAGCACTTCCCCTTGGGGTGCACCAGCTTTGTTTGTCCAGAAGAAGGATGGGACTAGCCGCTTAGTCCAGGACTATCGCGGTATCAACAAGAAGACCATCAAGAACAAGTACCCTCTGCCCCGCATCAATGATCTGTTTGAGCAGCTAAATGGGGCTAAGGTGTTTTCCAAGCTTGATTTGAGGATGGGGTATCATCAAATCCGTGTTCGTGAAGAAGATATTCCCAAGACCGCGTTCAGCACACGTTATGGGCTGTACGAGTTCACAGTCATGACTTTTGGGTTCTCAAATGCCCCTCTGACATTCATGAGAGCTATGAACTATTTGTTCCAAGAATGGCTTGATGTGTTTGTGATCCTCTACCTCGACGACATTCTTGTCTATTCCAAGTCAGAGGCTGAGCATGAGGAACATTTGCGCTTGGTGCTGCAGATGTTAAGAGAGCACCGGTATTACGCCAAGTTATCCAAGTGTGAGTTTTGGCTGGACAAGGTCAACTTTCTGGGCCATGTCATCTCCGCTGAGGGAATTGCGGTTGACCCAGAGTGAGTCCGCACTATTCAATAGTGGGCTCCGCCGAACAATGTGAAGCAGCTAAGGAGTTTTCTCGGCCTCGCCAGTTATTGCAGGAGGTTTGTGCAGAATTTCTCCAAAATAGCCAAGCCAATGACTGAATTGTTGTGCAAAGACAAGCGGTACACTTGGTCACCAGCTTTCCAGTCAGCCTTCGAGGAGTTGAAAGAGAAGCTGACCACAGCTCCAATTCTCACGCCGCCAGATGAGTCACAGCCTTTTCAGGTATTTTGTGATGCTTCCTTACAAGGTCTGGGCGGAGTTTTGATGCAAGGCAGGAATATTGTGGCTTATACCTCACGGCAGTTGAAGACGAGTGAGAGGAATTATCCCACGCACGACTTGGAGCTTACAGCAGTTGTGCACGCTTTGGTCACTTGGCGACACCTCCTCTTAGGGAGGAAGGTGGATGTGTTCACGGACCACAAGAGTCTGAAGTACTTGTTCACTCAGCCAAATCTGAACTTGAGGCAAATAAGATGGCTCAAAACCATTACTGAGTACACAGTTGATATTCAGTACACGCCTGGGAAGGCGAATGTCATAGCTGATGCGCTGAGCCGCAAGGGCGATTGCAATAATATCCACGTGCAGAAGATCCACCCTGATTTGTGTGAGTCCTTTCGAAGGCTCAATCTCGAGCTAGTTCCAGCAGGCTATCTTGCCAACCTTGTGGTAGATCCCACTATCCATGAGAAGATTCGTGAAGCTCAGTCTGGCAGCTTGATGATTCAGAAGATCAAACAAGGTATTGCCGCCTCAATTCCAAAGTACGGTTGCTTTTCAGTGCATAATGACGGCATCGTGTTGTTCGAAGAGCGAGTTGTTGTTCCCAAGGAGGGAGATCTCAGAGAGGTCATCATGAAGGAAGCCCATGATTCCAAGCTATCGATTCATCCTGGCAGCACAAAGATGTATCAAGATCTCAAGCAAAGCTTTTGGTGGACTCGTATGAAGCGGGATGTTGCCCGTTACGTGTCTCAGTGTGATGTGTGCAGGAGAGTGAAGGCACAACACCAGAAGCCTGCCGGGTTGCTTCAGC
The DNA here is from genome assembly GCA_950022295.1 of Bromus sterilis. Taxonomy (NCBI): domain Eukaryota; kingdom Viridiplantae; phylum Streptophyta; class Magnoliopsida; order Poales; family Poaceae; genus Bromus; species Bromus sterilis. Next base: position 19,384,250 of record OX465596.1, read on the forward strand.
CACTTGAGATTCCGGAGTGGAAGTGGGATCACATAGAGATGGATTTCATCACAGGCTTCCCATTGTCGCAGAAGAAGAACAATGCCATCTTTGTTCTCATTGACAATCTTTCCAAAGTTGCCCACTTCTTTCCAGTTAAGGATTCCATTTCAGCAGCTTGGTTGGCGGATTTGTACACCGCAAGAGTTGTATCTTTGCATGGCATTCCCAAGAAGATCAGTTCCGATAGAGGCAGCCTTTTCACCCCTAAGTTTTGGCAGGCCTTTCAGAAGGCGATTGGTACGACAGTGTTGTTCAGTACCGCTTATCACCCTCAGACAAGTGGGCAAGTCGAGTGCGTGAACCAAATCCTCGAGGACATGCTTCGGGCATGTGTCATCTCGTTTGGCATAAAGTGGGAAGAGTGCTTGCCGTATGCTGAGTTCTCTTACAACAACAGCTATCAGGCAAGTCTGCAGGCAGCGCCGTTTGAAGTCTTGTATGGCCGCAAGTGCAGGACACCTTTGAACTGGTCCGAGACAGGTGAGAGGCAGTTGTTCGGTCCAGATGTGATCCAAGAGGCAGAGGACGGAGTGAAGATTGTCCGAGAGCACCTAAAGGCAGCACAGTCTAGGCAGAAGGCCTATTATGTCGGGACCCGGAATAGGCGTATGTAATTCCAGTCATGATACAATCACATGGAGAGCCGAGAACCGTACCCACTTGTCTAAGCAGACAAGGCCAAGCACAGAACATTCTCGGTAAGCATCGAACGTGAGGGGCATCCCATTCAGGCCGGATGATCATCTGAGATGGGTCCTCATCGTCCGCTCACAAGTCTAAATGCTTATGGGTGGTGAATCCCATACTCATAGACAAGTCGCCTCAACCATGTATCGATTGAACCCTAACTCTTACATAGACTTACTCCAGCACGATCACTTAGTCGGGGTCTAGGGCGGGCTCGATCATACAACAAAGTGTGCACGTGACAGAGTCACGAGCAATCGCATCGCGATGCCCCAAGCTGCGCACATCTAAGGGCCACTTGGTGTATAAAAGACCGCCAGCCAGATCACAACTAAGGTCTCGAAAACCCATACTAAGACATGTATGTTATAGACATACACGCAGCACACATGCCTAGTATGAACAGCAGGTATCATCACATAACTCTACAAAGTACTCTTTATAGATATACACATAGAGCATACAAAGATCACATGTCTATGATCACAATACATCATACAACGGAAGCAAATTAGGTCTGAGTACAGACAAGTTTAACAAATGGCTTAGAGAAGTTTTGTAAACATACATGCCCTTCCACGAGGGACCAGACTGCTGTCTGGGACTATGCTAACTTAGTCAACGTCGAGCTTCACGAAGGTGACTCCATCGGGGTCCGGTTTCTCATCTAAAACATAGAATAAGCAAACGTGAGTACAAAGTCGTACTCAGCAAGACTTACATCAGATCTATACTACTCATGCTCAAGTATCAAGGTAAAGGAGGTGGGGTTCATCATGCAGAAGTGCCAGCTTTGACTTGGCTAATCCTGTACTACGAGTACCAGACTTTGAGGTAAGAAGCGTACACGAGTCCACTACAATTCTCCAACCAATACACCACTATGGTCACTTCCTCGACTTCCCCACGAAGAAGCACGCCATAGCACTCACGCTTATCTTGCGAGTTTTATAAGTATCCATTCAAGTTATCTATGATCAAGTAGAGGTTTCCAAGTAGTCCATAACCGCGGACACGGCTATTCGAATAGTTCATTAACCCTGCAGGGGTGTACATCTTCACACGCGTGTCATCACTTATCGCCTCGTTCTTGTCACCCTTCAAGCGGATGTCGGACGTGGATGAAACCAAGGCACTACCCTCACATCACCTTCTCTAATCCAGGAGTCGACTACCTGAGTTTGTCACCGCTCGAGAGTCCGGCCGGTTCCACGAAACGGACTCAGATAATGCAAGGGACCAAGACGCCACCTTTGACAGATGGTTTCACTGCCTCACAGGTCCACCCACATATCTATACATAAATCAAATGGAAAGCCCGAATCTAGTGTGACTCCTGGACTGGATCGGGTACGTAAAGAGGCCAAACGGGGCTCCCATAAAACCCTACATGTGGTCATACTCTTTGTCTTGGATCACAAAACAGGAACTCGGGGCCTAAGGCAGTGTTCAACAAGACAACCCACTGTGTACTCCTACACAGCCTCTCATCGTTCACTTTTGTTTAGGGTGGATTCACCAACACGTTAACATCAGCACCACTGTGTTCATTCCATCCCGACTCACAAACATAACATCCTCATTGTATCACTAAGCAGCAAAGCAGTAACAGTTGCAGGGGCCACATGCTCATCAATCAACTCCTAAATCTGCTAGGATTGTGGTTTGCTTAATACGGTGGCAAAATGATAGGTCATGCATCGCAATGGTTCAACTATGCGAAAGAACGTGTCTCGATGATCTCCTAAACATGCATAAGCGAGACTGAGAGGGAAGTAGGATTTTATAGACATGATCAATGGGGGTTTGCTTGCCTTGCTGACGATACACGGGTCTTAACGGTGGTCTTCTCCTTCGGGGGTGATCACCGTCTCGGAACGTCTGTCACCGGAGGCAATCATCAACAAGGGGGGACAACTCCGAAAGTAAAAATGCACATACACATGATAAGGTTGTCCATGATGTGAATGGTACTTGTTGGTAGCATATTCAATTTAATTTAAGTATATTGCATTTGAAATGCAATTTCAAACTTCAAATTTGAATTCAAATTAAGCCATATGCACATTTGCTACTGTTCCCCCATTTTAAAATGGTCAAACATGAAAACAAATTGCATATTCTTAATCCTTGCATTTTTTGATAATTTTTCATATATTATATGTTTAAATTGGAGTTAATATGAATTAGTTATGATTTTTTAAAGTTTATTCAATTTTCTGGATTTACTGGAATTATTTTAAACAGGAAAAGGCTTTTCTGCATCAGCATTGTGTCATGCTGACGTCAGAGCTGCTGACTGGTCAACCTGACGCGTGGGACCCGTAGGTCAGTGAGCTTGGGTTAATTTCCGTTTAATTAAAGTTAACAGGGGTGTTAGGGGGGTCTGGGGTCCACATGTCATCATCACTGGGGGGATTAACTGGGTGATTAGGCCTAATGGCCGGCGGCTAACCGCCGGTGACCACGGGTCACGGCGGCTAACCGCCGGTGACCACGGGTCACGGCGGCGCGCACTCGGGACGGCGGCTCCGGGCACCGCTGGGCACGGGGAATGAACTGGAGGGTTCCCCTCTCTCGTGCGCGTCGCGTAGAGCACGCGGGGGACCTTGAGGAGGCCCCGGGTCACGCCGGCGACGACTCGCGCGGCGGCCGGAGCTGCTGCTCGAAGGAGACGACGACCGGGGCGACTAGAACGAGCGCTGGGTTAGGGAAAAATATCGCAAGGCTCACCGGAGTGCACTAGAGAGGTAGCCGAGCTCGAGGAAGCGCTGGAGACGGCGAATCGATCGCCGGGGTTCCACGGTGGCCGTGGGATGGCGGTGACGAATACGTCGTCGACGGGGCAGGCGGGCTTGATTCCGTGCGCTGGATGAAGAAGCCGACGTCTGCGAGTCTTCTGGACGCGGTGCCTTGGCGAGAGGGCCTCGGTGGCCACGTCTGCGCGCGCTGCTGTGCTCCGGCGAGCTCTCTGCCGTCGACGGAAACGAGCGGAGGAGGGGGCGGAGGAAGACCCAGAGGAGAGGGATAGGCTCGGGGGGTTTCTGGACGACGCCGAGGTGTGAGGAGGAGGCCTAGGGGGGTCTAGAAACTCCAGGGCGACGAGGTGGCGCCGTGCCAGCGCTCTGCCTCCACCGAGCTGCTTGGCTCGGCGGGGAGGTAGACGACAAGCTCGTCTGGTGGGCTGGGCCGAGGCCTAAGGTAAGTTGGGCCAGATGGCCAGGGGGTCCCCTTTTTCTTTTCCTTCTTCCTTTCTTTTCTGTTATTCTGTTTTGCTCTAGGAAAAAATAGCAGAGCATTTTATAAAATACCCAAAACTTTTATGTGGGCTTAAAATATAAGTAGCTAGCCACTCATAACTTTTGGGCATTTTTGAAATTCAAATAATTTGAATTTCAAACCAAATAGGGGTTCTTTTAATTTTCCAAGGCACTATTTGAAAATTAGAAAATTCCATGAGCATGAGATTGATCCCAAACCATTTTTTAAATGATCAGCATCATTTATAGGAATTTTCCAAATATTCAAATGATTTTTGGAAAAATATTTTTATCTGGCCATTTCAAAAATTTCTCAGGGCTTTCTGCTTCCCCATTTTTGAATTTCATTTTAATTTTTTGCATGATGCAAAGGGCACAAACAAACCTAGCACTTACCCTAGTTGGGGTTCTGACAACTCGCCCCCACTCAAAAGAATCTCGTCCCGAGATTCAGAAGTCATCGGGAGGAAGGTGGGGTACTCGGCACAGAGGCGGTCTTCTCTTTCCCATGTTGCTTCTTTCTCGGAGTGATGTGACCATTGAACTTTAAGGAACTTGATCTTCTGACGACGAGTGACGCTCTGCGGAATCAAGAATACAAACAAGGTACTCTCGATAAGAAAGGTCATCTTGGAGATCAAGCGTTTCATGGTCGACTTCGTGGATGGGGTCCTTGAAGCAACGCCTGAGTTGTGACACATGGAATACATCATGTACTCGGGAAAGGTGAGGGAGTAGTTCAAGTTGGTAGGCAACTTCTCCACGTTTAGCAAGAATGCGCAAAGGTCCGATGTAACGTGGGGCCAACTTGCCTTTGATACCGAATCTTTGGGTTCCCTTCAGAGGAGTTACCCGAAGGTAAGCCTTCTCATCAAGATTGTAGCTCTCCTCTCTATGATGAAGATCATAATAGCTCTTTTGACGAGACTGAGCGGCTTTCAATCGATCACGAACAATGCGAACTTTCTCTTCTGCTTCCTTGATCATATCCGGTCCAAAGAGTTGTCTTTCACCGGTTTCTGACCCGTTTAGGGGTGTTCGACATCGTCGTCCATAGAGCAATTCAAAGGGAGCCATGTTTAGACTAGATTGATAGCTATTGTTATAAGCAAATTCGGTGAATGGAACAGATTTCTCCCAATTCTTTCCGAAAGAGATAACACAAGCTCTGAGCATGTCTTCCAAGATTTGATTAACCCTTTCAACTTGACCGCTAGATTGAGGGTGGAAAGCGGTACTAAAGGATAGATGAGTTCCCATAGCATTTTGAAAACTTTCCCAAAATCTAGAGGTGAAAAGGCTACCACGATCAGAATTGATCACCAAAGGAACACCGTGAAGAGACACAATTCTAGAGACGTACAAGTTCGCCAACTGACTAGCAGTTATAGACTCGCGAACAGGAAGAAAGTGAGCAACTTTTGAAAGTCTATCAATGACAACGAAGATGGCATCATTTCCTTTCTGGGTTTTTGGAAAGCCGGTGATGAAGTCCATACCGACTTTGTCCCATTTCCACTCGGTAATAGACAATGGTTGAAGAGTGCCAGCAGATCTTTGGTGTTCTGCCTTAATGCGACGACAAACATCACATTCGGCAACAAATTGTGCAATGTCTCTCTTCATCCGGTTCCACCAAAATCTCTGGCGTAGATCTCGGTACATTTTTGTGCTACCGGGATGAATTGAGAGGGGAGTGTCATGAGCTTCCTTAAGGATCAGCTGCTTTAGGTCTTCATTTTTAGGAACTACTAAACGATTTTCAAAGAATATCGTTCCTTGATCATTTGCAGAGAAACATTTAGCAACTCCGCTAACAATGTTCTTCTTGATCTCTTGAATACTACTATCTTGTTTCTGGGCGGCTATGATTTGATCCTCAAGGGTTGGTTTCGCCACCAAGGTAGAAAGAAATCCATGAGGAACTATCTCAAGATTGAGCTTGCAAAATTCCTCATGAAGAAGTGGTTGATACTGTTGTAACATGAGGTTGTTACAATAAGACTTACGACTTAGTGCATCAGCCATGACATTGGCTTTGCCTGGGGTGTAAGAAATTCCTAAGTCATAATATTTTATCAACTCCATCCAGCGTCTTTGCCTGAGGTTAAGATCTTCCTGGGTGAATATGTATTTGAGGCTTTGGTGATCGGAATATATTTCACAACGATTACCAAGGAGGTAATGTCGCCAAGTCTTCAGGGCATGAACTACGGCAGCGAGTTCAAGATCATGGGTAGGATAGTTCTCTTCATGTGGCCGCAACTGGCGTGAAGCATAAGCTACCACATGTCTATCTTGCATAAGTATGCATCCTAACCCTTGCCGTGAAGCATCACAATAGATTTCGAAATCCCTTTTTGTGTTTGGAGGTGCAAGTACGGGTGCAGAAGTCAATCTTCTTTTTAGCTCTTGAAAGCTTTCCTCGCACTTGGGGGTCCATTGGAATTTCTTATCTTTCTTGAGGAGTTCAGTAAGAGGCTTTGCAACTTTGGAGAAGTTCTCGACGAAGCGGCGGCAATAGCTTGCTAAGCCAAGAAAACTCCTAACTTGCTTAACCGATTCAGGTGGAGTCCAGTCAAGGACGGCCTGAGCTCTCTCGGGATTGACTGCAACACCTTTTGCAGAAATCACGTGGCCTAAGTAGGTCACTTCTGGTAGCCAAAATTCACACTTGGAGAACTTGGCATAAAGGCGATGCTCTCTAAGTTTCATCAATACCAACCTAAGATGTTCTGCGTGCTCTTCTTCGTTCTTCGAGTAGATGAGAATGTCATCAAGATAAACCACAACAAATTTATCTAGGTACTCCATGAAGATCAAATTCATCAAGCGCGAGAATGTGGCGGGGGCATTGGTTAAACCAAAGGACATGACGGTATACTCATAAAGACCATAACGAGTAGTGAAAGCCGTTTTGGGAATGTCCTCGTTTCGGATTTTTATTTGATGATAGCCTAATCTCAAATCCATCTTGGAGAAGACAGAGGATCCTGCAAGTTGATCATAAAGATCAGTGATCCTGGGCAGTGGGTACTTGTTCTTTATCGTCGCTAGATTTAGCGGGCGATAGTCTACGCACATCCTTTCTGTTCCATCTTTCTTCGTTACGAACAGAACGGGGCAACCCCATGGCGATGAGCTAGGGCGGATGAAGCCTTTTGCCAACGAAGCATCAAGTTGGGTTTTTAGCTCAGCTAACTCATGTGGGGCCATTCTATATGGGCGTCTGGAGATTGGGGTTGTGCCTGGTATAAGATCAACTATGAACTCTACATACCTGTCGGGTGGCATGCCCGGCAGTTCTTCAGGAAAGACATCCGGGAAGTCACGAACCACCGGAATATCTTAACGGTCTGGAAGGGGAAGCACATTCAAAGTATGCATCTGGATTCTAGAGTTGGGTGATGTGTATTCAATGATCTCGCCTGAAGGATGGGTGAGTTTAACTGACTTGGCCTTACAATCAAGGAAAGCATTCTTCCTTGATAACCAATCCATTCCTAGGATGACATCAATGTCCGAAGACTTGAGGGCTATAAGAGAAGCAAGGAATACTAAACCCTCAATTGCAATTTGATTACCATGGCTTACTCTATTAGTTTGCCACTTTGAACCAGGAGTTTGAATGATCATTGGAGAAAACATTTCTTCAAAAGAAAATCCATGACGAAGTGCATAACTCTCCGACATGAATGAATGAGAAGCTCCTGGATCGAAAAGAACAGAGGCGGGGACATGATTGACAGGGAGTGTGCCAAGAATGACGTCAGAAGCGTCAGTGGTGTCCTCAACTGAGATTTGGTTCACACAACCACTACTAGTGGATAAAGGCTTTGCTAGAAAGGCTTTGGTGGTTGATTTCTTTGGAGGCTTATAACTAGGTCGACGGGGTGCCACAAACACTGTAGGGCATTGTCGGAAATGATGGCCTGTCAGACCACAAGTGAAACACACCCTGCCTGAATTGTTGGGAGTGGGATTGCTTGGTTGCACACCATCATTCCGGGATGGAATAATGTGTTGAGGTGGATGGCATAAATTCGGTGGTGGTCTCTGAAGAAGGTTTTGAGGTATGGCACGGTTTGGAATCCAAATTCGGCGTTTCTGAGGGGCTGAACTTGAAGAAGGAGCAAGCTCAAGAGCATGCTTGCGGGACTCTTCGAAAATTTCATTGCCATGCTCAGCTCTGAAGGATCTTTTGACTAAATCCTCAAAGGTGGCAAATTCGATGAGGTTGAGATCATGACGAAGGATAGGGCTAAGTCCCTTACGGAACCTTGCTTGCTTTCTGGCATCGGTGGTGATCTCATCTTGGGCATACCGAGCAAGACGGTTGAATTCTCTCACGTACTCATGAATGGACATCTCTCCTTGAGTCAGATTGCAGAACTGTTCCTTCTTGCGCTCCATCAACTCATCTAGAAGGTGGTACCCTCGAAAGGCAACACAGAACTCTTGCCAAGTCACTAGGTGACCATCTGGCTGCATCGCAACATAGTTCTCCCACCATTCAGCAGCAGCACCTTCCAGAAAGTATGCCGCAAATATAACTCGATCATCGGGAGCAACATGTGCAGTATCAAGCTTACGCTCGATGTAACGGAGCCAATCATCAGCTTCAAGGGGCTCAGAAGAACATCGGAATACCGGTGGCTTGAGGAGGATGAAGTCCTGAATGCTCACAACCACATTGCAATGACGTGAGATATTCTGCTCGATGAGCTCCAGAAGGCGTGTTTGATCACGTTGATTCTTCTCAGCTTCCATCATGATTTCCGCCGCAGAAGGCGGTGGTAGAGGTTCATCATCATTTCGATTATGAACACGGTCTCGATTCCGACGAACAGCACTACGAGTTCCACCTGACATCCTGTGTGATAAAAATCAACAATCAGAACAGGTTGTACGATGGAATCAAAGATAAGAGGACATAACTAGGAGGAAAAGATTGTAATGCAAAGGCAAAGATTTACAGAAACTCGGAATAAATCGGGCAGCATAACGGCTACATCGGGATGGAAAATGAAACAACCTCGAGGAGATTGAACAGAACTTCCTCAAGGAACTCAAAACACGGAGACTCTGGACGACCACAACAATCCTACGGCTACAAGGAAGCACTCAACGAGATATTCGAGTCAGACATAGATGAGCCTAGTCCTATCATCCCGTAGAAAAGGTAAGGGTGACTCAGAACTCAGATCGATGAGGATAAGGAGAAAAAGAAGCCTTACGTTGTTCCCTTATACCCAGAGTAACTATATAACTATAGAATGCTAGACTCGACTTCGACCAAGGGTTTGATAAGCCTACAGACAGTCCTGCTCTGATACCAAGTCTATCAGGACCCGGAATAGGCGTATGTAATTCCAGTCATGATACAATCACATGGAGAGCCGAGAACCTTACCCACTTGTCTAAGCAGACAAGGCCAAGCACAGAACATTCTCGGTAAGCATCGAACGTGAGGGGCATCCCATTCAGGCCGGATGATCATCTGAGATGGGTCCTCATCGTCCGCTCACAAGTCTAAATGCTTATGGGTGGTGAATCCCATACTCATAGACAAGTCGCCTCAACCATGTTATCGATTGAACCCTAACTCTTACATAGACTTACTCCAGCCCGGTCACTTAGTCGGGGTCTAGGGCGGGCTCGATCATACAACAAATTGTGCACGTGACAGAGTCACGAGCAATCGCATCGCGATGCCCCAAGCTGCGCACATCTAAGGGCCACTTGGTGTATAAAAGACCGCCAGCCAGATCACAACTAAGGTCTCGAAAACCCATACTAAGACATGTATGTCATAGACATACACGCAGCACACATGCCTAGTATGAACAGCAGGTATCATCACATAACTCTACAAAGTACTCTTTATAGATATACACATAGAGCATACAAAGATCACATGTCTATGATCACAATACATCATACAACGGAAGCAAATTAGGTCTGAGTACAGACAAGTTTAACAAATGGCTTAGAGAAGCCTTGTAAACATACATGCCCTTCCACGAGGGACCAGACTGCTGTCTGGGACTATGCTAACTTAGTCAACGTCGAGCTTCACGAAGGTGACTCCATCGGGGTCCGATTTCTCATCTAAAACATAGAATAAGCAAACGTGAGTACAAAGTCGTACTCAGCAAGACTTACATCAGATCTATACTACTCATGCTCAAGTATCAAGGTAAAGGAGGTGGGGTTCAGCATGCAGAAGTGCCAGCTTTGACTTGGCTAATCCTGTACTACGAGTACCAGACTTTGAGGTAAGAAGCGTACACGAGTCCACTACAATTCTCCAACCAATACACCACTATGGTCACTTCCTTGACTTCCCCACGAAGAAGCATGCCATAGCACTCACGCTTATCTTGCGAGTTTTATAAGTATCCATTCAAGTTATCTATGATCAAGTAGAGGTTTCCAAGTAGTCCATAACCGCGGACATGGCTATTCGAATAGTTCATTAACCCTGCAGGGGTGTACATCTTCACACGCGTGTCATCACTTATCGCCTCGTTCTTGTCACCCTTCAAGCGGATGTCGGACATGGATGAAAGCAAGGCACTACCCTCACATCACCTTCTCTAATCCAGGAGTCGACTACCTGAGTTTGTCACCGCTCGAGAGTCCGGCCGGTTCCACGAAACGGACTCAGATAATGCAAGGGACCGAGACGCCACCTTTGACAGATGGTTTCACTGCCTCACAGGTCCACCCACATATCTATACATAAATCAAATGAAAAGCCCGAATCTAGTGTGACTCCTGGACTGGATCTTGTACGTAAAGAGGCCAAAAGGGGCTCGCATAAAACCCTACATGTGGTCATACTCTTTGTCTTGGATCACAAAACAGGAACTCGGGGCCTAAGGCAGTGTTCAACAAGACAACCCACTGTGTACTCCTACACAGTCTCTCATCGTTCACTTTTGTTTAGGGTGGATTCACCAACACGTTAACATCAGCACCACTGTGTTCATTCCATCCCAACTCACAAACATAACATCCTCATTGTATCACTAAGCAGCAAAGCAGTAACAGTTGCAGGGGCCACATGCTCATCAATCAACTCCTAAATCTGCTAGGATTGTGGTTTGCTTAATACGGTGGCAAAATGATAGGTCATGCATCGGAATGGTTCAACTATGCGAAAGAACGTGTCTCGATGATCTCCTAAACATGCATAAGCGAGACTGAGAGGGAAGTAGGATTTTATAGACATGATCAATGGGGGTTTGCTTGCCTTGCTGACGATACACGGGTCTTAACGGTGGTCTTCTCCTTCGGGGGTGATCACCGTCTCGGAACGTCTGTCACCGGAGGCAATCATCAACAAGGGGGGACAACTCCGAAAGTAAAAATGCACATACACATGATAAGGTTGTCCATGATGTGAATGGTACTGGTTGGTAGAATATTCAATTTAATTGAAGTATATTGCATTTGAAATGCAATTTCAAACTTCAAATTTGAATTCAAATTAAGCCATATGCACATTTGCTACTGTTCCCCCATTTTAAAATGGTCAAACATGAAAACAAATTGCCTATTCTTAATCCTTGCATTTTTCTGATATTTTTTCATATATTATATGTTTAAATTGGAGTTAATATGAATTAGTTATGATTTTTTAAAGTTTATTCAATTTTCTGGATTTACTGGAATTATTTTAAACAGGAAAAGGCTTTTCTGCATCAGCATTGTGTCATGCTGACGTCAGAGCTGCTGACTGGTCAACCTGACGCGTGGGACCCGTAGGTCAGTGAGCTTGGGTTAATTTCCGTTTGATTAAAGTTAACAGGGGTGTTAGGGGGGTCTGGGGTCCACATGTCATCCTCACTAGGGGGGATTAACTGGGTGATTAGCCCTAATGGCCGGCGGCTAACCGCCGGTGACCACGGGTCACGGCGGCGCCCACTCGGGACGGCGGCTCCGGGCACCGTTGGGCACGGGGAATGAACTGGAGAGTTCCCCTCTCTCGTGCGCGTCGCGTAGAGCACGCGGGGGACCTTGAGGAGGCCCCGGGTCACGCCGGCGACGACTCGCGCGGCGGCCGGAGCTGCTGCTCGAAGGAGACGACGACCGGGGCGACTAGAACGAGCGCTGGGTTAGGGAAAAAGATCGCAAGGCTCACCGGAGTGCACTAGAGAGGTAGCCGAGCTCGAGGAAGCACCGGAGACGGCGAATCGATCGCCGGGGTTCCACGGTGGCCGTGGGATGGCGGTGACGAATACGTCGTCCACGGGGCAGGCGGGCTTGATTCCGTGCGCTGGAGGAAGAAGCCGACGTCTGCGAGTCTTCTGGACACGGTGCCTTGGCGAGAGGGCCTCGGTGGCCACGTCTGCGCGCGCTGCTGTGCTCCGGCGAGCTCTCTGCCGTCGACGGAAACGAGCGGAGGAGGGGCCGGAGGAAGACCCAGAGGAGAGGGATAGGCTCGGGGGGTTTCTGGACGACGCCGAGGTGCGAGGAGGAGGCCTAGGGGGGTCTAGAAACTCCAGGGCGACGAGGTGGCGCCGTGCCCGCGCTCTGCCTCCACCGAGCTGCTTGGCTCGGCGGGGAGGTAGACGACAAGCTCGTCTGGTGGGCTGGGCCGAGGCCTAAGGTAAGTTGGGCCAGATGGCCAAGGGGTCCCCTTTTTCTTTTCCTTCTTCTTTTCTTTTCTGTTATTCTGTTTTGCTCTAGGAAAAAATAGCAGAGCATTTTATAAAATACCCAAAACTTTTATGTGGGCTTAAAATATAAGTAGCTAGCCACTCATAACTTTTGGGCATTTTTGAAATTCAAATAATTTGAATTTCAAACCAAATAGGGGTTCTTTTAATTTTCCAAGGCACTATTTGAAAATTAGAAAATTCCATGAGCATGAGATTGATCCCAAACCATTTTTAAAATGATCAGCATCATTTATAGGAATTTTCCAAATATTCAAATGATTTTTGGAAAAAGATTTTTATCTGGCCATTTCAAAAAATTCTCAGGGCTTTCTGCTTCCCCATTTTTGAATTTCATTTGAATTTTTTGCATGATGCAAAGGGCACAAATAAACCTAGCACTTACCCTAGTTGGGGTTCTGACATATTATGACAAGAGGCACCGTGGTGTAGCATTTCAGGTTGGTGATTGGGCGTACCTGAGAGTGTCTCCATTGAGGGGAACTCACCGTTTTGGCATCAAAGGAAAGCTCGCTCCAAGATTTGTCGGACCTTTCCGCATCCTTGAGACTAGAGGACCTCTTGCCTTTCGGCTCGAGCTTCCAGAGAGTCTGTCCATTGTGCATGACGTGTTCCATGTGTCCCAGCTAAAGCAGTGCTTCAAGCAGCCAGAGCAGGCTGTTGACTTGGGCGAGATCCAGGTGAGTGCGGACCTTTCCTACTCAGAGCGTCCAGTCCGTGTTCTTGAGACGTCCGAGCGCAAGACGCGCAACAAGACCGTCAAGTTCATGAAAGTTCAGCGGGCACATCATTCGGAGAAGGAAGCAACGTGGGAGCGTGAAGATCATCTCCGTTCTGAGTATCCTGAGTTGTTTCAGGCTTAGATCTCGGGACGAGATCCTGTGTTAGTGGGGGAGTGTTGTAACAGCCCATGTGCAATAAATATAAAACACCATGAGATTCTACTTTGTCTGTTGACCTTGTAACTTGGCATGATGCTAAGGATTGTAATTTCATGTGATGATTTAAATTTGCATTGGGATTGGAGCCCATTTGGGTTGTTTGAGTTTGCATCCAAAATGGTTCGAGAAGGGTGTTTGAGGATTTTTCTTTGTTGCATGCATGCTCTCCTTGATCCCAAACTTGGCATAGCCAATTCTTTGCCCTTCCCAAGCTTTTCAAAAACCTTGCAACAATTTTGCCAACTCTAAAAAGCGGCCCATAGTTCAATGTGCTTTGAATATCAAAAATGCCCCCACATTTTAGTTGCTCGTAAATTGGTCTAACCATTTTTGTAAAATGGAGAATAATGCAAGGATCCAGAAACATATTTTTATATGTTTTTCCCTTTTGTGGATTGGCCACAAAAACTCTTGGGATTTTCTGTTATTTATTTAATAGAAAAAACTTTCTTTTCTTTTCTTTTCTCTGGAGGCAGCCCAGCGCGTCGGCCCATCTGGGCCTCCCCTTGCCCGCAGCCCACCTGGGCCTCCGCCAGCGAAGCGGTACACAGGATGCACCCTGGTCGCCCGATCAAGATCCGAGGAAGGGGACGCATCGCCTTTCCACCGTGGAGAGGTCCCCTCCCCCTCTTCTCTCACACCGGCGGGCGGGCATCGACGTCGACGCCTGCCGACGTGGCTGGAGGCCGCTCCTCCATATAAGCCGCCCCCTAGAGCCGCAGGAGCCCCCTAGGGTTCCATTCCTCCCATCGATTTCCCCCTCGCCGCCGCCGGGAGAGGTTCCCTCCCCTGCCCTGGTTCCGCTCCGTTCCGGTGAGGTCCCGAGCAATTCGCCGCCGTCCTGCCTCAATTTTGAGCCCCCGTCTGCGAGCGCGGCCTCTAAGCCCTCTTGTGTCTGTCACTTGTAGGTTTGAGCCGCAGGGTACTCGAATCGGGTCGTGCGTCGGGGAGCTCCGCGGCGAGACCTTCTTCCTCGTCGACGGCAGCCGCGTCGTCTTCCTCTTCCGTGCACGCGAGCTCGCCTCCAAGCCCCCCTAGGTGAGCCTCGAGTGCCCCTTTTCTCCGTCGTGATCATGTAGCCGTCGATAGCCGTAGATGTGCGTTGCCGGCCGCCGTACCACGGACCCCGGCCAGTCCGGTGATCACCGTGGCCCGGGTGATGCCGAGGAGTGTGTGTGCGCGCTCCCTGCTCGTCCAGAGCACGGTTATGACCGCAAAGGAGTGAGCTTTTGCGCGTTTTGTTCTCGAAGTCGCACCCGCGTCTGAAGAAGTGTAGTTTCCAGTGGCACCGCTGTCAGCTTCAGTCGACCGTGGCGTCGCCGCAGTTGGTCTCGCGGTCAGATCTGTGGTGCCAAGGTGTAGGGGGATGTCGCCGCTGGGATTAGGACACTGGAGCTCGGCCGGAGGTGAACCTTACGCGCCGCTAGTTTCACCCAAAAACTCGCCGGTGTTGCGTGGGTTCTGAAGCTGCAGACTAGGCTTGCCACCGCTCTGTTCCCGTAGGATTTCCGACGAGTTCTGAGAGAGTGGTTGGCCGTGGCTTGCGTCGTTCTGCAGAGGGCAATGCCACCTCTGTTTCCCTCGTGGTGGCGTGGAGAGAGATGGTCGGAGCGCGAGGAGTGCGTCTCCGTAAGTCGTCGCCGGCTCGGGTTCAGTCGAGCCCCATGTTTCTTCAGAAACGCGTAATATTCAGAGAGGGGGCAGCCGAGCTGGGCCGTGGAGAGAAGCAGAGGCCATGGGCCTGTCCAGTGGGCATGGCCCGTTTTCTTTTTTTTTGTTTTTCGCTGCGTTGGCCGAGTGGGCTCTGCCCACTTGGGCCAGGGAGAAGTAGCTGGGCCTTTTCGCCCGAAACCAGCCCATGTGGTCTGAGTTTTTTTTTCTTTTTCTTTTCTTTTGTTTTCTTTTCTGTTTTAATTCAAATTTGAATTTGAATTCAAATTCAAATCTGATTTGAACTTCAACTTCATCAAGGGGCATATTATATATGCTTTTGGGGTAGCTTGAGCTACTGAACAGCAAGGTGAGGTCTATTTTGCACTTTGCCCCCTCTAATAATTGAGGTGTGGTAATTTTGCAATATAACCCCTCCTTTTTTTGTTTTGATCAAGTTTTATCCAAATTCAAAATTGGCCATGCCATATATGGATTTTGGGTAGTTTCATCCAAGGAATTGCATGGTGATAATGATTTAATCATTTGAGCCTTTTTCCAAATGCATGTAGTGTAATTTTGCACTCAGCCCCCTGAACTCCAGTTGAATTTGCAACTGTGTTTGCAAATTCAAATGCTACCATAATATATATGGTTTTGGGGTAGCTTTCTGCAAGGATTGCAATGGTGATGTCCTCATGATGTTTTGTGCAACCCTTTTGGACAAGGTGTGACCACCTCAACCAGGATCAGTCTATCTTTCCCTGATTGCATCATTTCATCTTCAGTGCATTTTGAGATGGTGATCATCAGTCCTTTTCAAGTTTTGTTTTATGTCATCTTCAATCGTCTTTCTTCTAAGTCAACCCCTACACATATTGTCATATGCAATGTGGCTGGATTCCAACTTTTGCTGCACCTTCCTTGTGTCAAATTCACCGACACTACTCCGACTCCGGAATCGATGATTACTTTTCACGTTGTTTTATTTATGATTATATGCATTTTTGATCATGCCATGTTGACATGCTACTTACACCAAAAATAAGGCTAGGACCAAAGCCATTTTCACGTAAATAAATTGCATATGAAGTTGTAGACATGTCGTCACCACCTTCATTTAAATTGACTAGATAGGGTCACGGCATGTCAAATTAAACTTGCTCATACCATCCTTGCATGTGCATTGTACCGTTACTTACTTGTGTGCCTTTTCCTTGCCGGTACCTTACGTTAGCACCTGAGACCGCCAAGGAGACTTACGTGGAGATTTCCGACACCGAGCCCGAGGACCCTGCTGCGTCCGCTTCGACGACCGATTACCCAGGCAAGGGGAAGATTCATACCATTACTTGATACCTTTCTGCCTACCTGCTTAGTTGTAGTCTAGAACGTTTGTTTGATCCTATCCACTTAAGTATGCCACCTTCAAAACCCAAACAACCATGATCCCCACATCCCAGCAAAACATTGTATTGCTAAGTTACCGCTGCTCTGCCATTGCTTAGTATGAGTAGGAAAACGTGCTGCTTACCCTATTGCTATGGTTTGGGATATCATGTTATTTAAAGAAGTTGGTTGATATTTATTATTAATGATGTTAATTTATACTTGACGAAAGATGGGAGACCGGGCTGTTCCCGCCAGGTGTTTTGTTCCATTTGAGTCACCTAGGTCCCGAGTTCCGGGTATTGTGTTTCTTGACGAGCGTTCCTAATCGTGTGTGGGATTCTATGGGGTCCCCTTGTCTTACCTACCTAGCTTCGTACAGTTCTAGTGGTGGCCCAAGCTGATTTACTATTTGCAATGTGTGTGTGCTGGTGGTACCCCAGTTGTTTACAAACCACCTTGGGCCAGGAGGACTTGTGCCTTGGCTGGCCCACCTTTGACCGGCGAGGGTCCGGTCCACATGTGAGGTTTAACCGGTAACCCAAACCCTGTTGATACGGAAGAGGCCGATCTGAGAGCGTGGCCAGCTTTTGGATTGGATGTCGACTCCTCGGGGGCCACCCGGAACTGTGTGTTGTTAGTTAGAGGGACTCTAACGTTCCGGATTTTCAGGCGTTTACTTAGCCAAGTGGAAACCGGGCGTACATGCGAAGCCTATGATGGGCAGTTGGTACACCCCTGCAGGGTTAAATCTTTTCGAAAAGCCGTGTCCGCGGTTATGGATGACTTGAGACCTACTCCTTGTTCATAGAATAACATCATTTTGAATCGAAATTAAAACTTGCCTACCGTGTGAGTGCCTTGGTTGCTTTTCTTCGTCCAGGGGGACCGAGAGGAGATCCAGGTTGTGTTATGTTTTACGTAAGTAGGTGGATAGCAGACTTATGACTCGTTTTCACGTGTACTTCTTGGATCTTATCCCTACTCTAATAGAACGATATCCACCATAAATGCTAGTGCGGCTGCAACCTCTACCTTTACTGTCTTACCGTAGGGAATTAGTTATCCTGTAATGATATAATCTCACCCTTGTTTTCCTTTTGTGCTTTTACTGTTTTGCCTGATCGGCCGCTGCAGTGGAGTACTTTCTTGACCCGAGCTCCGGACGATACTTCGTGGAGGTGCCCCCGGAGGACGACGATGAGATAGACCTCATTCAGTAGATCCTACAGTTGGGCTTCGATGATCCGTGGGTGGACTCTTTATGTGCAGCCCTCTCTAGGGCAATTTGGCTTTTGACCGTACTCGGTCATGTTTGTCTTCCGCTTGTCGCATGATGTACTGTTGGGTCTACGGACCTCTGAGTTGATGTAATAATTATCCAATGGCGATGTATGCCTTGGACTTTATATATTTGTGTCTTAGTTAAAGTTCTTTGTTCTTATACTTGTTGTCGAAAATCCAGCAGCGACACTAGTGTGAGTGTCGTGAGTCGGTGGCTCTTTATGCGCTACTAACTTGAGCGGGACGCGAAAGCGACTAACTCGAGTTAGCACCGCATCGGGGGCCTTACACTGAGGTAGTTGATTGGTCTTTGGATGCTCTGGATTTTGCCTTCTTCTGCGCGCTCGACGACAAGCACGGTGCTCACGACACTGCTGTGTGCTGCTATGTAGAGATACAGATTTTCCCTTTCTTTAGGCACCGCCAAGATTGGTGGGGTCGAGAGGGTCTTCTTTAATTCTGCGAATGCATTGATGGCTTCTTCGGTCCACTCGAATTTTTCTCCCTTTCTCAGCAGTTTGTAGAACGGTAAGGTCCTTTTGCCTAACCTGCTGATGAAAGGGCTCAATGCTGCGAGCTTTCCTGTGAGCTGTTGTACTCCTCTGATGTTGGTTGGCCTTTGCATCTTGGCGATTGCTTGAACCTTTTATGGGTTTGCTTCGATTCCTCGGGCAGAGACCATGTATCCGAGTAATTTTCCGGTTGGGACGCCGAACACGCATTTTTTGGGGTTTAGCTTGATCTTGTACTTGTTGAGGGCCGCGAATGTCTCGCGAAGGTCGTCGAGTAGTGAGTTTGCGCTGTAGGTTTTGATGACGATGTCGTCTACGTAGACCTGGACGTTCCTGCCGATCTGGTCTCTCAAACATGCTTGCATCATTTGCTGGTACGTGGCTCCCGCATTTTTTAGGCCGAATGGCTTTGTTTGGTAGCATAATACTCCGTAAAGGGTGATGAACGATGTGTGCTCTTCGTCTTCTTCCTTCATCATGATCTGATTGCATCCTGAGTATGCGTCGAGGAAGGAGAGGAGGTCGCATCCTGTTGTGGAGTCGATTATTTGATCGATTCTTGGCAGGGGGAAGTGGTGTTTTGGGCAGTGCTTGTTGATAGGCCCATAGTTAACGCACATCCTCAGTACCTCGGTGTCCTTTTTAGGGACTAGGACTGGGTTTGCTATCCATGTTGCTTTCTTCATCTCTCGGATGTGCGTCGAGTAGTCGGTTGACTTCTTCTCCAATTGCTCTGCGCTTGGGTTCTGAGAATCGTCGCAGTGCCTGCTTTACTGGCTTGGTGTTTGGCTTGATGTGTAGCGCGTGTTCTGCGAATTCTCGTGGTATCCCGGGCATGTCGGCTGGGCACCAGGCGAAAAATTTCCACTCTTCGCGAAGGAAGGTTATGAGGGCGGTTGCTTGCTCTTCTGGAAGGTGGGCATGTACGCGAACTGTCTTCTCTGGGTCTATTGGGTGGACTTGGTGTGTGATTGTGTCGCTGTCGATGCTGAAATCGCGGCCGAATTCTTTTGTCTCGCTTCGGTTTGCCAGCGGAAATATGCTTTTGTCCGTCAACATGGCTTTTTCTTTGAGCTGTTGTTGGGCTCCAAATGTGTCGGAGACTTTGTGGAAGTCGCGGTCGCACTGGTCCGATTTGGTGAAGCTTCCCTTGAATGTGATGATTCCTGCGGGTCCTGGCATCTTGAGCTTGAGATATGCGTAGTGAGGGACCGCCATGAACTGTGCGAACGCTGGTCGCCCGAGTATGGCGTGATACTGCGACTGCCAGTCGAGCACTTCGAACTCGAGCGCTTGCTTTGCGAAGTTGCGCTTGTTGGGAAGATCACATCAAGTTGTATTGTTCCGATGGAGGTCGATGCTTCGCCCGGAACTACGCCGTGTATTGTGGTGCCTGACTTCTTCCAAACTGGTCGTGGGATTAACATCTTGCGTAAGGTGCTGGCGAAGATTATGTTTAGACTGCTGCCTCCGTCCATGAAGACTCTGTCCATGTCGTAGCCTCCGATATGAGCTTCGAGGACCAAGGGTGCATGCCCACGCATTGGGACCACGGGCGGATGGTCGCTCTGCGAGAAAGTGATGCTGGTCTCAGCGCCGCTCAGTTGGTAGGTTTCAGTTATCTTTAGGCCTTCGGCTGCTTCGGCCTGCAAGGTGTAGGCATCTTGCTTTGCTATCGATGGTCTTCCTTCTTGGATCATGCAGACTCGTCCCTGGGACGCGGGGTATTGCTCCTCTGTAGTTGGTGCGGGCGATTGCGCGCTTCCTCGAGTGCGTTTGGCTTCACGCTCCTCCTTCAGGCTGTTGGAGAGTTCGGCGAATAGGCGGCAGTCTCCTAGGGTGTGGCTTCCTCTGAGATGTCCCCGGCTGTCTTCAAAACAGTGGATCGCGCAAGGTCCTTCCAGTTGCTCCTTAGCTGTGAGTTTACTGGAGCCGGCGTGCCTTCTTCTTCTCGAAATTTGGAAGATCTGCGAGTGGTCTTCCGCTCGGCTATGGAATCTTGGGTCAAGTTCTATCCCGTCGCTGAGTGATTGGCTTCGGATGAAGTTGGCGAATTCATCTGGCCTTCGATCTGGGTCGTAGTACTCTCCGGTCTGGGTTTCGGAGTCGTTGTCTTGGCGTGTGATGGGAGTTCGAGCGGCGACGGGTCGTCGATTGGTGGGCGAGTCTTCTGCCGCGCGTCGCGACTCGTCGAGTGGGGTTCTCGAGTAGAGTCCTCGTGCTTGTCTTCTGGATCGTCGAGTTATTTTCCGTTGGTGATGGATCTGACAGTCGTCGAGGTGCTGGTCTTGGGTCGGCTGCAGGCTAGATGATCTTGACGAGATGATGGAGATGCTTGTGGTGAACTTGAATTCCTCGAGCGGGCTAGATACGGTTCTAGTCCTCGAGTCTTGATCTGCTGAGGACGGGACCGCCGAGATCGTGATTCCAACCTGTGTAGTTCCCACAGACGGCGCCAATTTACGGGGATCAACCCCGGCAAATCCCATGGTCAGGGACCCTGGGTTAGTCATAAAGATGGCACAGGTCGGACGATACTTGTCAGCTAACAAGAGAAGCACTTCCTGCTCGATATTATTGCGTGAGGGGGCGATTACAATGGAGGCCAAGGCGAGTTGTCGCAAGGCGAGGATGATTAGATGCGTATTGAGTTCTCTTGGACGTCTCCCCTCCCAGCCTTTATATACTAGGCCAGGTCTGGGGGAGTCCGTACTAGGTTACAAAGATGATTTCCTAGTTCTAGTCTTGCCTTGTACGCCAAGTTCCACCTTCCATGTTAGTCGCGGCCTCCTATGTCGGTGCCTGGTTGGGCCAATCGTGGGCTTGTCGTAGTGTAACACCCTCAGAATCAGTAACAGTAATCACTACAGTGATTCCACTGTTAGTGATCATTACTGTTGATGATCAAACCATGATCACCTTGATCATAGCTCTGTCAATTTCCAAACCTGATAAAATTTTCAAATACTTGTGGGTTATGATATTGCTCCAAGAAATGGTGGCTGATTATTAAATCGTCTTGCCATTAACTAAATAAAGTCAACTCCTAGTCTCAACAATGATCCCAAGTCACTGATGATTGTGAAACCAATGTTGTGGGGTTATCAAAATTGTTTTTAAAATTTAAATGAAAATGGAAACCTTAGTTAAACCAAAGTTAATGAAACATATTAAATAAAATGCCTAGCAATCTTAGGCCATGATAATATAGCAATGGTTGTTTTATTAAAATGGTATAGTATTATGAAATAAAAACTATTGTTTGGGGATTATTAAATTGTCATGGTAATTAAAATAAACAAGTGGGAATAATAGTTGATCCAAAAAAATTAAGGAAACAATTTTATTAAATACCAAATAATCAGTAGGTCACCTTAAAGTGGTTGGGGTTTTTTATTAAGGTGATTTGGTAATAATAAGGAATAAAAACAATTACTTAGTGATTATGAGTTTACCAGGGAAATTATAATAAACATGTGGGAATTTTAAATGAACACAAAATGGTGCAAACAATTTTATAAAATACCTAAAAGTTAGTAGATCAATATGCCATGGTTAAGAATATTTATTATAATATTTAACTATCTTAAACAATTGAAACAGTAGCTAAAAGGCCCCCATTTAACCCTTTAAAATATATAACAAAGTTAAAATGATTTTTGTTTGGGCTCAAACTTTTTAAACATTTCAATAATAAGCAACACAAGTATTGGGTCCATGTCCATATTTTACAAAACTCTATTGGTCGCTAAACTAAATATAACACAAAGAAAACAAAAAGAAAAAGAATAGAAAAATGAAAACCCCCTAAATCCCGCCTAGGGCGAGGCCCACCCCGGGCCCAGCCCCTCTCTCTCTCCTTCTTCTCCCCTCCACCTACCCCCCTCCCCCACCATGCACGGCAAGCAGGGCGCCATGGCCACTGCCTGGCCGGCCCCCTCACCTGCTCCCCCCTCCTCCCTCACCTGCTCCCTCGGGGACGATAAGGCCAACGCCACCCACCCCCTGAAGCTCACTCCCCTCTTTCCCCTCACCCTCTTCTTCTCCACCTTGCCCGAGCCCGCCGTGGCCGCGCCACCGTGGTCGCCGTGGCCATTGGCCACCTCCGGCCGCGCGAGCTTGTCCTACCGCACCGCCGCACACTACTATGCCACCCTGCCGATGGAATCGAGCCGTGGACGCCTCGAGCTCGCGGGATCGACGCCATCTACCTCATCTGCCTCGCCGCTCGCGCCGCAAATTCCGGCCACTCCGAGCCTCCGTCGAGCACGCTGCCCCTCCCTACCACGCCGCCGTGAGCCCTCCCGTAAATCCCCCCTATTTCCCCCTTCGTTTCCCACCGTAGCGCCGTGCCCCTCGCCGGTGGACGCCATGGCCGCGCGCCGCACGGCCCGTGCCCGTGGACACCACCGTGTGCGCCCGGGCCACGCCTTGCCTCGCGCTGGCCGCGCCCTCGCCGCGCCAACTACTGGCTGCCGCGGCCTCGCTTCCCTGGGTAGGCCGGCCTCGCCATGCCCGCCACTGGCCCGTGGCCACGGCCATGGCCGATGTGCCCTCTGGCTCGGGCTGGCTTAAGCCAGTGGGGTTGACCCACTGACTGGTGGCCCCGCCCCGGTTTTAATTAGAGGCTAAGCCACTGTTAAGTCCCTGCAAATTAAAAGTTAACCTATTAAATAATATGTCAGTGACGCCTGGGCCCCAGCCCATTAAACAAAATGAAAACAGATTATTAGCACATGTGAGACTGACTGCTGGGTCCCACCGTTAAAATGATTAAATAAAATGATTTATAAATAGTGTGTGGCTGACAGGGTGGCCCCACTGGTCAGTTGACCAGGTCAAAGGCCCAGCCTATGACCTGTGGGCCCCTATTTTCAGTTTGACCAGTCAACTTTACTATTCTGGATAATGTTTATTAAACAATTAAATAAATCCAAAAATTGGTTTAAAATGATTAAAGCTTTGAAAAATTATATAAAATAAACCGTAACTCAGATCAAAATACTTTATACATAAAAATTGATCAGAAAAATATAACGTATACGTATATGATATCTGTTTGTCTACCACACCCCTCTAACATACCGAACATCGAACCGTCCCCCTTCGGACCGTTTGTCTGATAAACTGTCTGGTACTGTTAGAGTGCCCGGATGAATTTATTCCGAACACGAATGTTTCTCAGAATAGATCAACTAGCACGGATACACCCCCTTATGTTTGTCCGGTACCCATGACACCTACGGCATGATACCTTGCCCTCCGGATCATCTGTCCGGTAATCACCCGGAGCCGGTAGTTCATCCCCAGATGAATTTCCGTTCCGAGCAATGTGCATTGCACTGCGTTAGAACACCGTTAACATTTCATCTGTCATGTCATGCAATTGTTTCTATATTATTGTTGTGTATTTATTGTTTCTCCCCCCCCCCTTTATTCTCCGATAGACCCCGATGCTGCCGCCGACGACAACGTTGCCGAGTACGACTACTTCATCGACGACCGTACCGCTACTACCGAGCTTCCAGGCAAGCAGAGCCATTCTCTTCCCCAGATATCGCCTATCTTTCCGTACATTTCTTGCACTAGGCATTGTTACTTCTGCTGCTACGATTACAATCATATTCAATTGCATAGCCTGTTTTCGTCGCCCCTTGATGTACCTCCTTTATCCTATGCTGCCTATTATTACTTATGCATTATTCAGCAGTAAGCCCTGCGCATTGTTAGTTAGGATTAGATAGCGGGTCGTGATCACTCTGGGAGTGATCGCGGGAACGACATATTACAACTGCAACAGGTACGGATCAATGCAGACACCCTAGGGAACCTACAACGGCGAGACTCTGCCGAGTCGCTTCGATTTTGGCTTACGAGTGGAATGGACTCGTATTTCACTCTCGTCGGCTCAGTAGCGTAGCATCACCGGGATGATATGAGGTTTACCTCTTTAGTTCATTCCGCTGATGTCTCAGTCGAGCCAGCTCAAGTGTACTATCGAGGGTGATTCCTCCTGGTTTCACTTAATGGTAGAGACTCGAACCAACTGGTGTCCTTAAAGGTAAGAAGTCGGGCGACCCAACGGTGCCCGCGAGAGGTATTGCGACGGGACGACAGGGAGGGTACGACTAGTGTACCGGTGTGCTTGGCCCCTGATCGTTGGCTGCGAGAGTTACCAAAACCACGAAAGTCGAGCTCCTCCAGGAGCACACGCGAGACAAGGTAAGGAGACGGTTCACCTTGTTGGTAACCGCAGTGACTTGGTGGGACGACAGGGCAGGCACTGATGTACTGGTGGTCCTGGCTGCTATCGTTATCCGTGGGTCAGTTAAGTCGAGGCAACGATAACGGTTGTCACGCAGGTTAATTAAAATGCTAAATGGTTCAGTGAATGTCTTGAGTTGGATATATGCCATGTACGCACTACCTACCCGTGGGAATTACGAGTTATGGGCTCCTCTGCTTCGTAGTGTCGTCCGAGGACTCTTTAGACGTCAGCAATACTGCGGGCTGATTGCCGGGAAGTGGTGTTGTCTTATTTGCTCGCGCGGTGGTGTCTTATTTGGATTTTCTTTAACTTCACCGGCCAGCCACGCACCGTGCAGGAGTATGTTCGGGTTGGGGTCCAAGGCCCGGCGTACTTAGGATTTAGACCGGCGGATGGCCTCTCTGTTGAGTTTGAAAGATGGGCTACGAAGTGTCGGATAGCCTCGGTGGAGCGTTACCTAACAAGGTTCCCGCCACCCTGGAGATCCGTGCGTGTAGCGTAACACAAGTGCACCCCTGCAGGGAAGATTAATCTATTCGAATAGCCGTGTCCACGGTAACAGGACGCTTTATGCTGAAGCTGGATCTTACCACTAGAAACTATTATTATTAAACTGTATGGTTCCGGGTTTTCTTCCTCGCAGGGATGTCGAGGAGGTGAACTCGTAGGCATTGTTAATTATTACAACTTATTATTATACAATGCTGCAGCAACTTCTGCTGCATTGTTACTTTATGCTTTATATAAACTGTTGGTTGATTCTTACCTCATGCTGCAAGACATCGTCGGAAGATGCTAGTCTTCGTTAGGCCTAGCTTCTTACCCTTGCTCTGGATTTCTGTCCTTCAGTCCACTATATACAGCCTCTTCATTCCGTTGATACAATGCATAATGCTTAGTAGCGGACGTAAGACTCGCGGGTATACTAGATACTCACCTGCTTTATTTCCTTTACTGTTTTGCCTGATCGGCCGCTGCAGTCGACGTTGGAGTCCAGGAGCAGGAGATCCCCGATGTCGACCACCGCATCGTGAAGATCCTCGATGCCTTCTACGATGTCGAGTTCCCCGTTGACCAGGAGTAGCTTGGAGGTTCCCAGGCAGGAGGCCTCGCCTTTTCGATCTGTTGTTATTTGTGCTAGCCTTCTTAAGGCACCCTTGTATCCTTGTGTCTGTACTCAGATACTATTTCTTCCGCTGACTTTGTGCTCTCGAGCTGTTGTATTCGAGCCCTTGTGGCCCCTGGCTTGTATTAAACAGCTTGTATTATTTTATTTGTAGAGTTGTGTTGTGATATCTCATCGTGAGTCCCTGATCTCGATCGTGTACCTTGCGTGTATGATTACTGTACACGGTCTGATTTTGGGGGCGTCACAAGTTGGTATCAGAGCCGACTGCCTGTAGGACACCCCCTTCCAACTCCTTGGTCAAAGTCGAGTCTAGTCTTTGCAAAACTAATTTACTAACAGTGTCGTGTGGCTTATCGGCCCACGTCGCAAACTGGATGGGATTAGGATCCTTTTTCTCCCTACCTTTACTCTGGGTTTCTACTCTCTTATCCTTTCGGGTAATTTTGCTAACTCTGACATTAGGATCTCGTGGACGCATCTACCCGGAGAGCCCTTCACCCAAGATGATCGCTTGCTTCACCTGAAGATTCCGACGATTACTCTCTGATAAACTCCCGAGAACCTACGTGTTCATCGCCTTTACAATTCCTTGCCACCGATAAGTCCGTATGGATGATTGCATCCACCTCCCGATCGGGAAAACACGATTCCCTTGTACTTAAGCATCAAATTATTCCGATGCTTCCATCACCCGATGCCTTTGCATTCTTTCTCCTCCCGATTGAGTGCCGATACTCACATCGGATCCTTTGCGAACCATTCGACCTTTTCGTGGGTTATTATCCGACTACTCTTACGTGGCTTATTCCATGTGTCAATTGGATTCACCGTGTGAAATACCATCCCTGTCCCTCGATGATTTGTGTATCATCGACAACCTCCCTTGGCTCCGTGCCAAAACAACTTGGTCATGTATATCGTGCTCTGCTTTATTTGGGAAATCTATACACGTGATACTTGTGTATCATCACTTTTCTCTTCCTTTGGTCTGATTAATCAGACAATCAAATTATCCCTTCCATTGGTCTGTTTAACCTTTCTTGTGATATAAATTATCTGAGCAGCGATGATTCCCTGCTTATGTAAACACCTCGGTGTACTACCTCATCAGTAACCCTTGTTGCCATTGTTGATGACATCTTGGTGACCACCGATGGACGAGAACTTTGCCAATTGGTCCGCCTCGTCTTAACGAGCAGGAAAATGGTTCTCTTCGTCCCTCGCCCTTGTCACTGATGTTGTTGCCGACATAGTTTACAAGTTGATCTCCGTCATACCCTACCAACTTGATCGCATTGAATGTCACCACCCTGGTTCAATGGGGCCCATAACCCACAGTTCCACAGGACCGAAACCTGACTCTTGTCATCAACCTGTGATATTCCGTCCGATATCAGACTCGGTGATTGTGTCTGATGATCGGGGGCCCTTTCCCATCTTCCGTCATCGGCATCGAATATGTGCCTATCCGCTTAAAACTTCTCATGATGTACTTCCCTGAGGTTAAACTCGGAAGGACTTTGTACCCATACCCTTGAGCACCCCCATTTGGCTGATCTTGTATCGATCCGACCCCCTTAAGCTTTATCTCTTAACCTGTTCGTAAGTGCGATGAAGCCCTCGAAGAAAGGATAAAAACTCATCGAGATGCACCGATACAGAGCAGTGAAGGCCTCAATGTGAAGGATTAATTTCTTCGAGTAGGACAACAAGAACCAGAAGATTTGTTAGAAGACGAAACCGAAACTCTACCCCTTACACTACTTTTAATTCTCGGGACGAGAATTCTTTGTAGTGGTGGAGATTTGTAACACCCTCAGAATCAGTAACAGTAATCACTACAATGATTCCACTGTTAGTGATCATTATTGTTGATGATCAAACCATGATCACCTTGATCATAGCTCTGTCAATTTCCAACCCTGATAAAATTTTCAAATACTTGTGGGTTATGATATTGCTCCAAGAAATGGTGGCTGATTATTAAATCGTCTTGCCATTAACTAAACAAAGTCAACTCCTAGTCTCAACAATGATCCCAAGTCACTGATGATTGTGAAACCAATGTTGTGGGGTTATCAAAACTGTTTTTAAAATTTAAATGAAAATGGAAACCTTAGTTAAACCAAAGTTAATGAAACATATTAAATAAAATGCCTAGCAATCTTAGGCCATGATAATATAGCAATGGTTGTTTTATTAAAATGGTATAGTATTATGAAATAAAAACTATTGTTTGGGGATTATTAAATTATCATGGTAATTAAAATAAACAAGTGGGAATAATAGTTGATCCAAAAAAATTAAGGAAACAATTTTATTAAATACCAAATAATCAGTAGGTCACCTTAAAGTGGTTGGGGTTTTTTATTAAGGTGATTTGGTAATAATAAGGAATAAAAACAATTACTTAGTGATTATGAGTTTACCAGGGAAATTATAATAAACATGTGGGAATTTTAAATGAACACAAAATGGTGCAAACAATTTTATAAAATACCTAAAAGTTAGTAGATCAATATGCCATGGTTAAGAATATTTATTATAATATTTAACTATCTTAAACAATTGAAACAGTAGCTAAAAGGCCCCCATTTAACCCTTTAAAATATATAACAAAGTTAAAATGATTTTTGTTTGGGCTCAAACTTTTTAGAACATTTCAATAATAAGCAACACAAGTATTGGGTCCATGTCCATATTTTACAAAACTCTATTGGTCGCTAAACTAAATAAAATAGAAAGAAAAGAAAAAGAAAAAGAATAGAAAAATGAAAACCCCCTAAATCCCGCCTAGGGCGAGGCCCACCCCGGGCCCAGCCCCTCTCTCTCTCCTTCTTCTCCCCTCCACCTACCCCCCTCCCCCACCATGCACGGAAAGCAGGGCACCATGGCCACTGCCTGGCCGGCCCCCTCACCTGCTCCCCCCTCCTCCCTCACCTGCTCCCTCGGGGACGATAAGGCCAACGCCACCCACCCCCTGAAGCTCACTCCCCTCTTTCCCCTCACCCTCTTCTTCTCCACCTTGCCCGAGCCCGCCGTGGCCGCGCCACCGTGGTCGCCGTGGCCATTGGCCACCTCCGGCCGCGCGAGCTTGTCCTACCGCACCGCCGCACACTACTATGCCACCCTGCCGATGGAATCGAGCCGTGGACGCCTCGAGCTTGCGGGATCGACGCCATCTACCTCCTCTGCCTCGCCGCTCGCGCCGCAAATTTCGGCCACTCCGAGCCTCCGTCGAGCACGCTGCCCCTCCCTACCACGCCGCCGTGAGCCCTCCCGTAAATCCCCCCTATTTCCCCCTTCGTTTCCCACCGTAGCGCCGTGCCCCTCGCCGGTGGACGCCATGGCCGCGCGCCACACGGCCCGTGCCCGTGGCCACCACCGTGCGCGCCCGGGCCACGCCTTGCCTCGCGCTGGTCGCGCCCTCGCCGCGCCAACTACTGGCTGCCGCGGCCTCGCTTCCCTGGGTAGGCCGGCCTCGCCATGCCCGCCACTGGCCCGTGGCCACGGCCATGGCCGATGTGCCCTCTGGCTCGGGCTGGCTTAAGCCAGTGGGGTTGACCCACTGACTGGTGGCCCCGCCCCGGTTTAATTAGAGGCTAAGCCACTGTTAAGTCCCTGCAAATTAAAAGTTAACCTATTAACTAATATGTCAGTGACGCCTGGGCCCCAGCCCATTAAACAAAATGAAAACAGATTATTAGCACATGTGAGACTGACTGCTGGGTCCCATTGTTAAAATGATTAAATAAAATGATTTATAAATAGTGTGTGGCTGACAGGGTGGCCCCACTGGTCAGTTGACCAGGTCAAAGGCCTAGCCTATGACCTGTGGGCCCCTATTTTCAGTTTGACCAGTCAACTTTACTATTCTGGATAATGTTTATTAAACAATTAAATAAATCCAAAAATTGGTTTAAAATGATTAAAGCTTTGAAAAATTATATAAAATAAACCGTAACTCAGATCAAAATACTTTATACATAAAAATTGATCAGAAAAATATAACGTATACGTATATGATATCTGTTTTTCTACCACACCCCTCTAACATACCGAACATCGAACCGTCCCCCTTCGGACCGTCTGTCCGATAAACTGTCCGGTACTGTTAGAGTGCCCGGATGAATTTATTCCGAACATGAATGTTTCTCAGAATAGATCAACTAGCACGGATACACCCCCTTATGTTTGTCCGGTACCCATGACACCTCCGGCATGATACCTTCCCCTCCGGATCATCTGTCCGGTAATCACCCGGAGCCGGTAGTTCATCCCCAGATGAATTTCCGTTCCGAGCAATGTGCATTGCACTGCGTTAGAACACCGTTAACATTTCATCTGTCATGTCATGCAATTGTTTCTATATTATTGTTGTGTATTTATTGTTTCTCCCCCCCCCTTTATTCTCCGATAGACCCCGATGCTGCCGCCGACGACAACGTTGCCGAGTACGACTACTTCATCGACGACCGTACCGCTACTACCGAGCTTCCAGGCAAGCAGAGCCATTCTCTTCCCCAGATATCGCATATCTTTCCGTACATTTCTTGCACTAGGCATTGTTACTTCTGCTGCTACGATTACAATCATATTCAATTGCATAGCCTGTTTTCGTCGCCCCTTGATGTACCTCCTTTATCCTATGCTGCCTATTATTATTACTTATGCATTATTCAGCAGTAAGCCCTGCGCATTGTTAGTTAGGATTAGATAGCGGGTCGTGATCACTCTGGGAGTGATCGCGGGAACGACATATTACAACTGCAACAGGTACGGATCAATGCAGACACCCTAGGGAACCTACAACGGCGAGACTCTGCCGAGTCGCTTCGATTTTGGCTTACGAGTGGAATGGACTCGTATTTCACTCTCGTCGGCTCAGTAGCGTAGCATCACCGGGATGATATGAGGTTTACCTCTTTAGTTCATTCCGCTGATGTCTCAGTCGAGCCAGCTCAAGTGTACTATCGAGGGTGATTCCTCCTGGTTTCACTTAATGGTAGAGACTCGAACCAACTGGTGTCCTTAAAGGTAAGAAGTCGGGCGACCCAACGGTGCCCGCGAGAGGTATTGCGACGGGACGACAGAGAGGGTACGACCAGTGTACCGGTGTGCTTGGCCCCTGATCGTTGGCCGCGAGAGTTACCAAAACCACGAAAGTCGAGCTCCTCCAGGAGCACACGCGAGACAAGGTAAGGAGACGGTTCACCTTGTTGGTAACCGCAGTGACTTGGTGGGACGACAGGGCAGGCGTTGTCCGCGGGTCAGTTAAGTCGAGGCAACGATAACGGTTGTCACGCGGGTTAATTAAAATGCTAAATGGTTCAGTGAATGTCTTGAGTTGGCTATATGCCATGTACGCACTACCTACCCGTGGGAATTACGAGTTATGGGCTCCTCTGCTTCGTAGTGTCGTCCGAGGACTCTTCAGACGTCAGCAATACTGCGGGCTGATTGCCGGGAAGTGGTGTTGTCTTATTTGCTCGCGCAGTGGTGTCTTATTTGGATTTTCTTTAACTTCACCGGCCAGCCACGCACCGTGCAGGAGTACGTTCGGGTTGGGGTCCAAGGCCCGGCGTACTTAGGATTTAGACCGGCGGATGGCCTCTCTGTTGAGTTTGAAAGATGGGCTACGAAGTGTCGGATAGCCTCGGTGGAGCGTTCCCTAACAAGGTTCCCGCCACCCTGGAGATCCGTGCGTGTAGCGTAACACAAGTGCACCCCTGCAGGGAAGATTAATCTATTCGAATAGCCGTGTCCACGGTAACAGGACGCTTTATGCTGAAACTGGATCTTACCACTAGAAACTATTTTATTATTAAACTGTATGGTTCCGGGTTTTCTTCCTCGCAGGGATGTCGAGGAGGTGAACTCGGAGGCATTGTTAATTATTACACATTATTATTATACAATGATGCAGCAACTTCTGCTGCATTGTTACTTTATGCTTTATATAAACTGTTGGCTGATTCTTACCTCATGCTGCAAGACATCGTCGGAAGATGCTAGTCTTCGTTAGGCCTAGCTTCTTACCCTTGCTCTGGATTTCTGTCCTTCAGTCCACTATATAAAGCCTCTTCATTCCGTTGATACAATGCATAGTGCTTAGTAGCGGACGTAAGACTCGCGGGTATACTAGATACTCACCTGCTTTATTTCCTTTACTGTTTTTCCTCATCGGCCGCTGCAGTCGACGTTGGAGTCCAGGAGCAGGAGATCCCCGATGTCGACCACCGCAACGTGAAGATCCTCGATTCCTTCTACGACGTCGAGTTCCCCGTTGACCAGGAGTAGCTTGGAGGTTCCCAGGCAGGAGGCCTCGCCTTTTCGATCTGTTGTTATTTGTGCTAGCCTTCTTAAGGCAACCTTGTATCCTTGTGTCTGTACTCAGATACTATTTCTTCCGCTGACTTTGTGCTCTCGAGCTGTTGTATTCGAGCCCTCGTGGCCCCTGGCTTGTATTAAACAGCTTGTATTATTTTATTTGTAGAGTTGTGTTGTGATATCTCATCGTGAGTCCCTGATCTCGATCGTGTACCTTGCGTGTATGATTACTGTACACGGTCTGATTTTGGGGGCGTCACACGTAGCTTCCCAGCGGGCCTTCTATCTATATACGCACCAGGTAGCCTTACATGCAGGAGTCGTGGGGTCACCCCCTCGTCAATGTTCCTTCTCTATGATAAACCCAGGGTCCCTTACCATGGGATTTGCCGAGGCTGATCCTCGTCAATCGCCAGCCGCCAGTGCTGGCGCCGCTCCTGCTTCCATCTGCATCACCCGGCTGCAGTTCCTCTTCCCCGGCGAGGGAGGCTCCTGGATCCAGCCGCTGCTGCTGCACATGTTCCTCCGTCTCCGCATTGCAGGACATAATCGACCTACACCAAGCCTGCATCAAGTGAAGCATGGAATTTTGGTCAGTACCGTCAATTATCATCAACCCTTTCTAATAATCTTGTCTTAGTTGGTCTAATGCTAGGCTAAATATCCTATTACGATAATCCTAAAGGATAATTTTCTCACAATGTGTAGTACAATCATTTGTGAGCACTCTTGTATAATGCAGTCAACTATGCAGGCAAATGATAGTGTAACAGAAGCTTTGACAATCCGAAGGAAGGAAGAAGACTTGTAGAAGCACAGCTACAAGTCTTCAACAATCATGGATTCTTTTATTGAAGTGATTGTACAATAAACCTTACAAATTACAATGCCCTGAGATTTAACAATAAACCCAAGAAGAATAAGGAGTGGATGATTAGTTCATTGCTCTGCTGACCAAAAATAAATAAATCTCAACCAGTTGAGTCCAAATAACATCATGGATTTGCTTCTCTAACATGGTGAGATTGTTTTGCTGACGCAGGTGGTCACAGATAGTGCAGCACCTGCCGGACAGGACGAACAACGAGGTGAAGAACTACTAAAACTCGTACCTAAAGAAGCGCGTCGAGGGGGCGCGAGCGCGGGCCAAGTCCGCCGGCTCGGACGCGCCACGGAGCCCGACGCCCATTGAGAACGGCCGCGAGGGAAGCATCGTTAACCAGTCGTCGAACTCCGGCTCCTCCGGGCCGGTCGAGTCGTCGTCGACGACTCGAGCAGCCTCACCGGGGTCGGCAATGCCCCTTGATTCGGCCGCACGCGCCGGTGCTCCCCAAGGTCATGTTCGTGGATTGGCTCGACATGGACATGGACATGGACTACGACTCCGGCATGATGATGGCGCCGGGCGCCCTGGGTGCAGCCTTCGACGGCAGCCCGGCGCAGTAGCAGGGCACGGGCAGCACGGCGGTGGAGTCGTTGCACGGGATCGGCGACGGCGGCATCTGCTGGGAGTTTGACGACATGCAGGGCGGCAGATTAAAAAGGTTGTTTTCCAAATGGAGCATAATAAGGCTCCTGGGCCAGATGGCTTTCCTGCTGAGTTTTATCAACACTATTGGGATGCCATTAAGACGGACCTTATTGAGTTGTTCCAATGTTGGCATGTCGGACAACTTGAATTGTTTCGTCTTAACTTTGGGGAAATTGTTTTGTTACCTAAGGTTTTCGAGGCAGAAAGGATACAACAGTATAGACCAATATGCCTTCTTAACGTTAGCTTCAAAATTTTCACAAAGGTCGCAACCATTAGATTAAATTCGGTGGCTGATCATGTGGTTAAACCTACACAAACGACTTTTATGCAAGGTAGGAATATCCTTGACGGAGTCGTGGTTTTACACGAGACCGTTCATGAGATGCACACTAAAAAGCTTAACGGAGTCATTTTCAAAATTGACTTTGAAAAGGCTTATGATAAAGTGAAGTGGTCGTTCCTCCAACAAACTCTAAGAATGAAAGGTTTTTCAGAGGAGTGGTGTGCTTTGATCCATAGTTGTGTTTCAGGAGGAAGTGTTGCCGTTAACGTCAATGATGAAATTGGACGCTTCTTCCAAACCAAAAAGGGATTCAGGCAAGGTGATCCTTTATCACCCATATTGTTTAATATTGTGGCTGATATGTTAGCGATCATGATTGAACACGCCAAGCTAGATGGCCAAATTGAAGGAGTAGTCCCACACCTAGTGGATGGGGGATTATCTATTCTTCAATATGCGGACGACACAATTCTTTTTATGGAACATGATCTAGATAAAGCAGTGAATCTGAAATTAATATTATCGGCATTTGAGCAGTTATCTGATTGAAGATTAATTTCCATAAAAGTGAATTGTTTTGTTTCGGCGAGGCCCAGGATGCAGCAACCCAATATGCCAAGATATTCGGATGCGAGCAAGGTCAATTCCCTATTAAGTATTTGGGGATACCCATACATTATAGGAGACTGACTAATGCAGAATGGAAGCACGTCGAAGAACGTTTGCAAAAAAGGCTAGCTAGCTGGAAAGGAAAGTTGTTGTCCTTGGGTGGAAGATTGGTACTCATAAATTCAGTTTTAACCAACATGGTACTGTATATGATATCATTCTTTCAGCTACCTAAAGGGGTCGTACATAGCTTGGATTATTTCCGATCGAGATTCTTTTGGCAAGGGGATAACGAGAAGAAGAAGTATCGACTGACCAGATGGAATGTCGTTTGCCGTCCGAAGGACCAAGGGGGATTGGGTATTCATGACCTTCAGGTCAAGAACTCTGCTCTCCTTGGTAAGTGGCTATATAAGCTACTGACTTTGGATGGTGTTTGGCAAACGCTCCTTAAGCGAAAATACATCGGCACAAAAGCGTTATCTTAGGTTGTACGGAAGCCTGGAGATTCACATTTTTTTGGCTGGTCTCATGGCGACAAAAAAAGATTTTTATCGCTTTGGGGTTTTCAAGATTAAGGACGGGTCGGAGATAAAATTTTGGGAGGATATATGGCTAGGAAATGCCACACACCGAGATCAATATCCGGCCCTGTACAACATTGTGCGACATAAGGGAGATACGCTGGCCACGGTGATGCAAGAGTCACCCCCTAATGTTGCATTCAGGAGAGACTTAATCGGTCCTAGACTAGCGTCTTGGAATGCCTTGCTAGAGCGGTTAGCGGTAGTGCAACTGTCACAAGGCCACGATGAGTTTCGATAGAATCTCAATAGGAATGGAAAATTCTCTGTGGATTCTATGTATAGGGCACTTATCCAACCTGAAATACCAGTGGATAATAATTATAAAATATGGCAAATGAAGATACCTCTAAAGATTAAAGTCTTTGCATGGTATCTTCGAAAAGGTGTCATTTTAACGAAAGATAATCTTGTCAAGCGCAACTGGCAAGGGAGTAAGAAATGTGTTTCATGTGCTCATAATGAGACAATAAAACATATATTCTTCACTTGTAAGGTTGCACGTTCTATTTGGTCAGCTATCCAAATGGCTTCAAACTTATATCAACCCACATCCGTTGCTAATATATTTGGCAATTGGCTTAACGGGATAGATAATAAGTTTAAAACCATTCTCAGGATATGAGCGCTTGTCGTAATATGGTCGCTCTGGCTATGTAGAAATGACAAGCTCTTTTCAGATAAAAATTTCACTTGTTTGCAGGTTCTTTATCGATGCACGGGTATTCTCCGTTCATGGTCTATCTTACAACGGGTGGAATATCAAGGCTTTTTTATGGAGGCGAGTGCACGACTGAAAGCGGTGGCGAGGGATATTTTTATCCAACATGGGTGGCCGCGTGATCTACGCATATAGCTACCTTGAGTGGCGATAGTTCTTTCATTTGTAACTTGTCGTACACTCCTTTTTTTTCTTTTTTTCTCTTTTTTTGGTGACTTGCGGCTGTGTGCATCTTAGCTATGCAGAGGCCGGGTGTACTTAAACATTTTAAGTAATAAAGCCTTTTATCAAAAAAAATGCAGGGCGGCGGAGGAGGGTTCTGCGACCTGCTTTCCATGAGCGAGTTCCTCGGGGTCAACTAGGCCGGCGGGAAGCCCGTCGCCGCGAGGTGTTTGAATCCTTGTTCGGCGTTGTAAATCATCGTGCCGTGTTTATGCAGTGCAGTTTTTCAAACTTAGCGTCTACAGTAGCGTACAACAAAGCCTTGGTTGGTTCTTCGTGAGAGTTTGTAGCCCCGCTCATCTGGTTCAGAGAATTGTACAGAAAGAATAACGAGAACAGAGCGCAAAGATTTCGTTTCATGGTAAAAGATTCACCCCCCCCCCCCCCCACACACACACACAAACACAAACGCCTGCAGCATTAACTAGCATTCCGAAACGAACGAGATACTAAACCAAAAAAGCACAACTTCACACAGCATAACAAGAAATTATAGTAGATCGATAGTAAAATGACATTAGTTTGATACACAAACAGTTGGACATATTAGCTAATCAATACGCAAACACATCGACAGTTTCATAAACCACATGTAAGACGCATCGACGACACAAGAACCCATCAAACATGTCCTTCTAAGAGGATGTCCTGTTTTCTGTAAATAAGCTGGGACCAAGCAACAGCAATCTCCACTTTAGAGCCACCAATCTCACATATACCTCGGCTTATGTTGCAAACTTTGTTCCTAAACGTGACACGGCCTTGCTTAGCAATGGAACCAGACTCTGAGTAGGCTTGTATGTCAAACTGCAGGTCCTGTCCCCGTTCTACAGAAACAACATTCCTTGACAGACCAAGGTAACCAGTTGGGCCCTTTCGCATTTTTCCACGATAAAAAACACGAGAATCAACGAGCACAACTTGCCTGGATGATCTAGGGTCATTAACTTCCTGTGGTGGTGAGCACATAATCCGGCCGCCATATTCAAAAGGTGATGGCCCCTCAACAACACGGACACTCAAGATAGTAGCCTGGACGGATTTTGCAAGACGCTCAATGCGTAACTCTACCGTGCAAAAGGAGTTGCTGAAGAGCACCGTATCTAAACCTTCAGGATGATCACCAGGGTAAGTGTGGTAGCGACTGATCAATGCTGTGTCACGAGACAATGTTGTGCCCCTTAGTTTGAGTTGGATTTCGAAGTCAACATCGTCCATAGCCACAATGCCACGAGACGGGCCAGTCAAGTGTAAATAAGGATCCTGCAAGGATCATAATCATCACTATAGTTGAATACAATAAACAACGACACCCGCAGGAATAAGAAACGGAAAGAGAAAATGACGAACAAAATGGAAGACGGTACATACTGCTTGAGTGACTTCTTGGCAGTCTCTCCTTTGCCGAGAGAAGAGAATGTTGCGGTTGTGATCCACGGCGTCACGGGCAGCGACGACACCATGGACAAAGAGTGGCCACTTCAATTTCCCCTTTGTTTCAACAATCTTGATGGAGTAGATCTGCAAGGTGTTCAGCGTGCAAGCAGTGTGGGGTAACAGTCCCGGCGTGCAATGTGTAAAGTGCATAGGACTCAATAAGGCTGCAACAGCAAATTAGTCCAAGTGTTAGGCGTGTTCCAACATGAGTTACTTACATATATGCAATGAATGAAGGCAGAAATGAAGGAAGGGGCGGGGGATCTGCTTGGATATCCATTGTTGGAAGATGAATAAGATGAAAAGGAATCAATGGATGTTTATGTTTACTTACTAATATCTTCGAAGTCACTGCGGTCTCCCCATGCAGATTCCCAGTCTTGACGGCGTCTAGCAAACAACCTGTCCTCCATCTCCATCTCCTCCGCCCCCTCTGTGTCCTCTGCCTCGTCCTCATGTGAGATGGGGCTCGGCGTGTCCTTATCATCCAGCTTCCAGATTTGGCGAAAGTCGGCTTCCATCTCTAATATGTCCTTACGAAATTTGTCAAGCCTGGCTACTTCCTCCGGGGTCATCTCCTCCTCCTCCACACATTCGAGCGTCTTCAAATATTTGCGCATCTCCATGGTCATACCCCCCACCTCATGTTCCTCATCAGAATCCAGCACCATCATCGCCGCTTCTGTGTTTGATTTTCCTTCATTGATTGATTTGCCTTCATCCATCATCCTCGACGCGTGTGTCTCCATGCTTGATTCGCCTTCACCCATCGTCCTCGACGCACGCGTCTCCGTGCTTGATATGCCTTCGTTGCTTGATTCACTACCTTCATCCATCGTCCTTGACGCAACAACGGTCTCCGTGCTTGATTTGCCTGTATTCATCGTCCTCGACACACGCGTCTCCGTGCTTGATTTTCCTTCGTTGCTTGATTTGCCTTCATGTGTCTCCGGGCTTGATTGGCATTTGTCTGTCGTCAGATCAATCATCTCCATGTACTCCTTGCTACTCTGGTTCTCGTAAAAATGGGCAGAGGCCTGGTCACAAAGGCCACTTGTAGGATCTGCTGCCACAAAATGTTCGTCCTCCTCATCAGTCATCTGGCCATCATGACAGTAGGCAAACATCTGCGGCTTCTCCATGTTGGATTCACAAAGGCCCATTGTTAGATCTGTTACCGATGCATCCACCTCTTGATTGGTTCTCTGATTCTCAAGACAGTGGGTGCTGGATTTGCTGCCTTTGCCCATCATCAGATCAATCATCTCCAAGAACCCCTCCTTGGTCCTCTGGTCCTCGACATTTTGGTCAGCCATCTGTTTATCAGCATTCATGGTATATTGGAAGATACTCAAAGAGATCTTGGATAATCTCTGCGCATTGTTTAACAGATCCGAGACCTTGTCGTAGGAGACAGCAGGGACACTGGTTTTGCTCAGAATAGATGCCATAGCTGCCATCTCCTCGCACAAGGCATCTGCCTGCTGCAATATATCACTGAATGCGCAGTTCAGGCGCTCGACCTCATCCTGGGGAAAATGTACATGCTCGGAGTTGGGTATGGATCTGGAGGCTGGTTTGAGTTTCCCCGAGTCGAACTCCTCCTGGTCGCACCGCTCGCGCATCTGCGCAGCGGAGTTGGGCGGCAGATCCGCGCTCTCCTCATGATCGGCCATGGTCTCCTTCTCCGGAACCGCAGCCAACTTTCTGCGCCTCGTCGGAACCACTGTGCGTTCCACCTCCGGAACCAAGGGTTTGCGCTCCCTCGCCGGCTTCTGGCAGGCGATCTCGCTCCTCGGGGACGTGATCTTCTTCGCGATCTCAGCAATGTCAGGCGGATTCTCGCTGAGCAAGTTCACCAGGGACGCAATCTCCGTCCCCAGGATCGCTGCTTCGGAAGGAACGTCGGGCTTCCGATCCATCTCGCGAGGCGTCCTCGCCTCTCCTCCCCCTCCCCCTCCGCCACCTGCCGTAGACCTCTCTCCTCTCTCTCTTGTTTGGTCGAGATTCCCTAACCAGGCTTGCCGTCGGTATGCTCGCCGCCGCCGCCGCCGCCCTCGTCCCCGCCGCCGCCGCCGCCCAACTGAACTTGCGTTCTACTGAACCAAGAAGAAGAGAGACTCCGTCCGGCTCACGCTCGACTCGGTTCGGCCCGGCCCAGAAAATCGAGACGAACCGACTCACTCAGATATTCGGTCGGGTATTATCCTGTGATCAAAGCGCTGGCGTCAAGGGACTTTGGAGGCAATTTTGTTAGGGTCAAGATAAAGCTGGATGTTCAAAAAAACCCTCAAGAACCATGTATCAATCATACGTGGAGGAAAGAGAGATATTTTCTTAGTCCAATATGAAAAATTGCCGGATTGGTGTGCGGTTTGTGGATGCTTTGGTCATGTTTACAAAGATCATGGTAATGGTCTGGACCCTCCTGAAGCTCTCAAGTTCAAGAATCTGAGGGCTGCATGGTTTTTTAGAACTAGGCAGCCACCCCCGGGTGGAGAAGGAAGCCAACAGCAGGGCAAGGAAATTACGCCAGTACAAAACACCCATCCTGGTCAGCCCGAACAGTTGGGGAATGAACTGGGCACGGAGTCTGAAGATACTGAGATGACTGAAGCTGAGAGGGCGAAGAGAAGAGGGAGCTTTACAAGAGATGATCTTGGAGACTCGAGTGATAGAATCCCTTCGGCGCTGTTGGCTAAGGATGGGGGGCTCCTCCTATTCCTCCGAGCCCACCACCGAAGGCAAGTGATCCCAAACGTACCAGAACAGAGTAGTTGGCAAAGAAATCTGCAAGTGACGGAAAAACCCTAAATGCTAAATCGGCGGGCCTCCTGGAGGG
Source organism: Bromus sterilis (assembly GCA_950022295.1). Lineage (NCBI taxonomy): Eukaryota > Viridiplantae > Streptophyta > Magnoliopsida > Poales > Poaceae > Bromus > Bromus sterilis. Next base: position 19,424,661 of record OX465596.1, read on the forward strand.
GTCCCGCCAGGCGCAATGAGTCTCTTCTCGTGGAACTGCCGCGGTTTGGGCAACCCCGCGACAGTTCGAGAGGCCCGCGAGCTAGCGGCCAAATTTGCCCCCACGGTGTTTTGTTGTCTCGAAACCCAAATTTCAAGTGATAGTGCTGAAGCTTTAGCATCTTCATTGGGCTTTGACAATGCTTACGCTGTTGGTAGTATTGGGAGGAGTGGTGGGATGGTGTTTTTTTGGAATGAAGATACTGAGATCATAATTTTGAGTTTTTCTCGGTATCATATAGACACTGAGTTAAAGGGAGTTGGAGCTGATACAATAAGAGTCACATTTGTCTATGGTGAAGCGCAAACCAGTGATCGCCACAAAACGTGGGACGACTTGAAGTATATTGCCGGTGCGTCGGGATTGCCGTGGATAATGCTGGGAGATTTTAACGAGGTCTTGCAACAATCTGAGCATGACGGCGTTAACTTGAGAAGCCAATCGCAGATGGATGGTTTTCGTGATTGTTTGGATATCTGTGGTCTTGCTGATTTGGGCTACAAGGGAATGAACTGGACATTTGAAAAAAGAGTAGTTGTGGGAACATACACAAGAGTGCGGTTAGACAGAGCTGTAGCCGATCCAGCGTGGTGTTCCTTGTTCCCAGCTATAGTAGTTGAGAACCTTGTTGCTTCTTGATCGGATCATGGACCTATATTTGTGACAATGGATGGCTCGGCACGTTTGCACAGGCCAAAGACTTTCAGATATGAGCTAATGTGGGAACGTCACCCCGAGCTTCAGACTTTTATTGCCTCTTCTTGGTCCAGCAAAGGGGTGGCAGAATCTGTGGAGTCAATTGGTCCGAAGCTGCAGTCCCTCTCCGAGGACCTACGATTGTGGGATCGTAATACGTTCATGTTGGAAATATGCCCTAGAGGCAATCATAAAATGTTATTATATATATTTCCACGTTCCTAATTAATGTTTATATTTCTGTGCTATAATTGCAATGACCCTGACTGTGAGATTCAGAAGAAAACTCATTTGCATGTGTGGAAATGTAAACACCAAGAGTTCCTGGTTTAGCCTCTAAGACCAGCTCATGTGCTAACTGATGATTACGTTTTCTTAATCATGGACATTTTTCTTGTAACAAGGATGTCAGTAGCAATGGGAACATATTGTTAGCAGAACAATGATGTTGAACCGACCCCAGTATTGAATGATATACTTAGAGATCACATCGTAACAACGTTATAAGTCATATCATGAAATGTTATCATATACGTAATTCCTTAGACCATGAGATTATCGAGTTGCTTCACACAGGAAGACATGCTTTGATTCTTAGATGAATCCTCCCGTAAATGGGAAGTAGTAAAATAAGTTTTGGGTATGTCAGATGGTGTGGCTAGTGACTGTGATAGTTCAAGAATGGGACTTTCTCCTTCACGATGAAGAAGATATTCACTTCGGGCCCACTCGGTATGACGGTATCCATTATAGTCTGGCCAGACACATTGTGATTCAGTCACGGGGATACCGGAATACGATAACAAGAAAAGGGACAAACGAGCAAAGAGGATAACGAGTGGCTGGTGTTCAAAAGTTGTTACACATGGGTGCCAAACTTCTCTCCTCTAACTTTGTCATATATCGCGAAGCAAAGGGAATGGTACATGACTAAACATAATGGTTCACTCGAAGTTTCTTCGTGTATGTGCGGGAGTCAACATGGGTGTCCATGGCTCCGCTGTTGATTATTGGCTATTGACAAAAGGTTGTTGACCTATGTCCGGAAGATGTTCTGAGTCATGTCCGCATTATACCGAACCTATTGGGTCACACACTTAACGAGCAGTAGTCTGTTAGAATGCTGGAATGGTAGAAGGTTTAGTGGAAGCAAAGCAGAATAGTTCATACGGGTACCGGAAGTAGTTCCGGGGATTTATGGAATAGTTCATAAGGGCACCAAAAGTAGTTCTGGGTATTTAAGGATATGTCCGGATCACTCTGGAGTAGTCCCAGGTGGTTCCGGAACATATGAGACTGGTACTGGGGAAGTCCTGGATCAACCGGAATAGTTTCCGGATAATCGTTGGGCGTCCCGAGAACCTTCGCGGTCATCGGATGGCTTAAACTGTAACTCGGATGGTCTTGGAAACTATCCGGATGGCTCCGGAACGTCCGAGAACGGTCTCGGAAGGTCCTGGAAGTGCTCCAGAAGTGTCTGGAATGTCTCGAAACGGTCCCGGTATGTCCCGGAAGGTCCTGGAAGCTTCTAGAAGGTCATGGAAGGTTCCGGAAGGTTCCGGGCAGTACCACCCACTCCCCTGCGCCCTTGGCCTTGGGAGGCAAGCCACCTAGGCTGCCCTGGCCGGCCAGGAGGTGGGGGGCGCACCAAGGAAAGGGGAATCCTCCTCCAGGTGGAATTACCAAATCCCATTATGGCAGGTTTCCGGTGGGAAGGTGTGGGAAGGCTTGGAAGGCTTGGGAGTCCAAGTTGGACTCCCAATCCTCCTTGGGCTGCGCCCTAGGCCTCCTGGCAACCTATATAAGTTGAGCCAGGGGGAGGGGGAGAGACACACAACTTGTCCCCAAGGCCTATGCGCCACCCTCCCTCCTCTAAACCCCGTTGCTCCACAATTAGACCCCGGTTTAGACGCTGTTCTAGATCGGAATCCGTTAGGGTTTTCTCCCTCTAGTTTTCTCGGTGGCGTTCATCTCTGGACGGCGGAGCGCTGCTGGATTGCTGCTACGGGATGTGTGGATACTAATGGAGGGGTCGTACCTTCGACCCTTCTTCGAGGAGCTTGTTCGTGGGACTTGTCCGTGGAACTAGATCGCGGGACGGTTCGAGGGATCGATATCCTCGCGGTTGGGAGGTCATTGAAATTCCAAGCTGCGGGGATCTGCACCGATGGTCTTCACCAACTCTACTTCCGCTACATCGGTTGGTGAGCCATGACCTAAAACCTTGTATGCAATCTTCTTGGATGATCTTGGGTTCTTGATTCATAGGCCGAATTTTTTTTTGTTTTCTACTACGTTTCCCAACGGTTCGGCCACGTTAAAAGTGAAATAAACAAGCTGAAATATGAACTGGAGATTCTTCTCAGAGTCCCGGGTCGCGTAGCGCCCAGTCTGAGGGAAATCAACATCAACGAAAGACTGCTTGAGCTATACTGTAGGGAGAAAGTCTTGGAGAAGCAAAGATCGCGGGTCGATTGGCTAACGGCGGGGGATAAAAATACGCACTTTTTCCACCTGAGAGCGTCAAGGCGCAGACGTAAAAATTTCATCAAGAAGCTTGAAAGAGATGATGGAGTTACAGTGGAAAATGTGGTGGAGATGGAAGAGATGACAAGCCAGTTTTACAAAAATCTTTATACATCTGAAGGCGTCAATAACATGAATGACGTGATTGATAAAGTGCCTTGCAAGATCACTGAAGAGATGAGAAAAAATCTTGACGCCCCCTATTCTGCGAGTGAGGTTAAAAACGCATTATTCCAAATGTACCCGTCAAAAGCTCCAGGTCCCGACGGCTACCCAGCTCATTTTTTCCAGAAACATTGGGGAGTCTGTGGCGAGGAGATAACTAAAACAGTTCTGAAAATAGTGGAGGGTGAGGAGAGTGCGGAGATCTTAAACAAAACAGTGCTGGTGCTGATTCCTAAGGTTAAAAACCCCGTTCTCCTCGCGCAGTTTAGACCGATTAACTTATGCAATGTTTTGTACAAAATTGCATCCAAGGTGGTGGCTAACCGTTTGAAAGTTGTACTTCCGTTTATAATTTCTGAAGAACAATCAGCTTTTGTCCCGGGAAGATTAATAACAGACAACATCATAGTGGCCTATCAGTGCTTGCATTTTATGAAGCGGAACAAGGCGGTGAAGCACCGTCATTGTGCCATGAAGCTGGACATGATGAAGGCCTACGATAGAGTTGAATGGGACAATTTAAGGGCAATAATGCTGAAAATTGGTTTCTCAAATAGATGGGTGGAGACGGTGATGGGTATGGTAAGCTCGGTCTCATTTTCAGTGTTATTCAATGGAAGGAAATTGGAGGAATTCACCCCGTCAAGGGGTATCCGGCAGGGAGATCCTATATCCCCTTACTTGTTCCTTATTGCAGCAGAGGGCCTTTCGTGCCTCCTAAAGTCTTGTGATCAGTCATCTCAAATGTGTGGTCTTCAAGTGGCTCCTACGGCGCCACCTATTAACCATCTCTTGTTTGCAGATGATAGCCTGCTGTTTTTTAAGGCAAACTCGGAAGGGGCTAATGAGGTGTCAAACCTGTTGGCTACTTATTTTGCGGCTTCGGGTCAAAGAGTTAATCCAGCAAAGTCCACGGTGTTCTTTAGCAAAGGATGCCCGGATAACATTAGAGGGGAGATAAAGACCATCATCCAGGTTCCAAATGAGACACTGCGGGACAAATATCTGGGACTACCGTCATATGTCGGATCTTCCAAGAACGGTGCTTTCAAGTATCTTAAAGAGAGGCTATGGGGTAGAGTTAAAGGATGGTTAGAAAAGATTTTTGCTCCGGCGGGAAAAGAAGTTTTGATCAAATCGGTGGCGCAAGCCGTACCTGTTTACTCTATGTCGTGCTTCAAGCTACCACGGGGTCTTATTGAAGAATTGAACAAGATTGTGAGGCAATTCTGGTGGGGCAGCAAGAACGGGGCTCGCAAGGTGGCGTGGGTGTCCTGGCGGGACATGACTAAGCCCAAGCACAGGGGAGGACTCGGCTTCAGAGATTTTGAGCTTTTTAATCTGTCACTCCTGGCTAGACAATATTGGAGATTGCTCACCTGCCCGGATTCATTGAGTGCTCGTGTGCTAAAGGCCGCTTATTACCCTACGAGGGACATCTTGTCAGCCGAACTTGGGGGCAGCCCGTCCCTCATATGGCGTTCTATACTTGAAGGTAGAGACATCCTGAAACAAGGATTGGTCCGGAGGATTGGTAATGGCAAGACTACTAGTATTTGGGGGCACAACTGGATACCAAGGGACATCAATATGCGACCTCTGGTGCAGCTTAGACAGAATGGCTCGAACCTGGTTGGAGAGCTCATTGATGCTTCTTCCTCAGTCTGGAAAATGCGAGTGCTTGAAGAGAACTTCCTGGCAGCCGATGTTGCAGAAATCCTAAAAATTCCACTACCAACCCAGGACTGTGGGGATACCTGGGCGTGGCACTTTGATAAGAAGGGTTTTTTCTCTGTTAAATCATGCTATTGCATGCTTTCTGATACTGTCCAGAGGAGAACGGACTGGTTGGAGAACAGGCCGAGTCATTCGGACCCAGAAGCGGATGCCCAGGGATGGAGATCTCTTTGGAGGGTCAAAGTCCCTGGGAAGGTTCGTCACTTTCTCTGGAGGCTGGGCAAGCAATCAATACCCACAGAGGTTGTGAGGAACAAGAGGAAGATGGCGACTACGGATGCCTGCCAAATATGCGGGATGCCTAACTCATGGAGACACTCGTTAATTGAATGTTCGAGCTCTCGTTGCGTGTGGGAATGGATGGATGGTGATGTGTTCGAGCATATGATGATGACACGAGAAAGTAATGCGAAACAATGGATTTTTGCCCTGATCGCCTCTTTGAAACATGAGGAGCTGACTAGGGTAGTCATCACCCTTTGGGCGATCTGGCATGCGCGGAGAAAACTCATTCATGAAGACATCCAGCAAAGCCCTCTGGCTACACACATGTTTTTTCAACGCTATATTGGGGAACTATCTGCAGTTACTCCAACAGGGGCTGGTCGGGCATTAGTAGTTCATGGGAGGACGCATGAAACAACAACAAACTTCTGGCCGGGTGCTACTATGATCCGCGCGGTAGGAGGTTTGGGACGAGGGGAGAGCATGGAGCAGCGGCGGATATCGTCAGAGATAATCAAGGCCATTACATGGGTTCGTCGGCACTTGTAGTTCGGGGAGTGGTTGACAATGCTTGCCTGGCCGCGTTGGCGTGCAGAGAAGCACAAGCCTTAGCCCAAGACCTAATGATAAATGACGTTGTGATTGCATGTGAGGAGCGAAGCATCATCGAAGATATCAAAACTGGGAACGAAGGTAGACATGGAAAGATAATCGGCGAAATCAAGTCTACGATGGCTCTGTTTAATTCCTGTCAATTTACTTTTGAAAGTAGAACTAGTAGTAGGGAGGCTTTTAAAGTTGTTAAGTTCAGTTCTTCTTTAGGTGTGGGAAGGCATGTGTGGCTTATTAACCCACATGATCCGGTTTGTATTCCGTTTGTACTGAACCCGGTTAATTAATGTTTTTTACTGCTAAAAAAAAGATATTCGGTCGGGTCTTCCTTGTCTTCTTCTCTCGCCCTCTCCAAGCGCGCTATTGGGCCGATCCATTTCCCTGTGGTTATTTTATTTATTTTCCACTGTTTGCAGCGATTTTCTTCAGTTTTCTCTGGCTTCTTTCTTCGTGGTTTTTTCTTGTTTGTTTTTCATTGTTTCTTTCTAGATCACTCTGTTAATTTGATGTATATATGTATATATATATATATAATTTCGTTTATATATAGTGTATATATATAACTAGAAGAATAACCCGCGCGTTGCAGCGGAAATTTTTATAAGAACTCTACAATGTAAATTGAAAGGGTATAAAATTCATGTAAATGAAAGTGAATGATATGAATAAATTGTTGAATACAATAATGAATGTTATGGATAGCTTGCATGTTGAAATAGATACCACAAATGCATGTTAGTTGAGTTTGTTAATGGATGCCAAATGTCATGGTTAAATGATTGGATACAATAGTGGGTGATGTGGATAACTTGCATGTTGAGATAGATACCACAAATGCATGTTATTTGAGTTTTTTTAATGGATGACATGGACAAATGATTGGATATAATAGTGGGTGATATGGATAGCTTGCATGTTGAAATAGACACCTTAAATGCATCTTAGTGGGGTTTTGTCTTATAAGAGATATAGATTTCGTTTATACAGTGTTTTTTTGTACAGTATTGACATTTCGGTTAACATGATGATATGAAACTAAAATACGCTACGGTTACCATATATGCTAAATCATTTCGGTATGGTTTTGATATACCCATAATAATAAGAGTTGATGCTGATTTGAAATTGACATAATAAAAATACGCAAATTTATGTGTCAAAACGCAAAGTTTTCTATACACATATTACATAATTACATATGCATATGATCATATGATCTATTTCGTTATTATTAACAAAATATTATGAGCCCATGCGTTGCAGTGAAAAAGAATCACATGCCCCTATCTATAATAACTAAATAGTTCATCTTCACTAACCTATTTCGTTTGACATGCAAGATATCTACATCATCAAGTAGGTTTGCTATGAAAATCTTTTTCCACTAACTCTTCATGAACATGTCCCCATTAAATTTGCATGCGCATGCAACCTATCACAAATAAATTAATAAAAATTATGCACTCAAACTCATAATTTATAAATGATTTTTTATATAGAAAATAAAATTATGAGTTACCTTGAATTTTACTTTTCTATGCGATTTTTTTTATAAATACTCATTGTTTTAGGTTTAGCCAAGGGTGGATATGTCTCCACTGTCCCTACTCAATATTGTTTTAGTTTCATATTGTCTCGCCGATATATTGTCAAGGAAATAAATTAACAAATAAATTATCGCACTTATTGTTTGGATTTTTATAAAAATTCCTTAGATTTTTCTTCAAATAATATTTTTTTAGAAAAATTATAAAATTATACTATGCTTCATAAAAAAATCATGTTTTAAAACATCAAAAAAAAATTAACAGTTCCGCAGCAACGCGCGTGGTATTATCTAGTTCTAGTAAAACATTGTTCAAGATTCCACAGGTTCAGATCTTTTATGTCTGCATGACTTGAAGATAGATTTGATATAATATGTACATAGAAAATCGGGATGAAGTTTTCTCTACCAACCAAACTTGAATTTGCAAGGGAAGCGAGGGAGTAGCACATAAGAGGGGTTGTTGATCCCTAAGCGCATGAAAAACAAAGAGGTGATGGGTGGTGATGACGACAAACTCCAGTTTAATACCGTAAAGATAGTGGAGATGAACAAAATAGTACGTAATAATCAAAACAATTAAGAATATCATTATTTTCTTCCTTAAAACCTTGATTAACATGAACATAGAATGTAACGCAATAAGCAAACACACAATCATGAACTTTAATCATATGAAAAAAAATGAGTCAAATAAACATATCACAACTTGCATCTCTAGAACTGAGCTTGAATGTGGTCAACAATCTTCTTGTCCACCTGGAATGCTTTGGCAATGATAACATCTGAGATAGATGGCTTGGATCCAAACACCGCATTTCCTATGGTGATCACTCCAGGGTTCTTGCTACTCAAGGCCGCAATAGCTATTGCTTTTTCGGTTCCACAGTTGAACTGAAAGTGGATCAATCCTTGTGGAAACACAAACACATCCCCTTTGTTAAGAACTTTCGAGAATAAATTGTTCTCCGGGTTCGAGGTCATGAACCCAACATAGAGCGAGCCTTCCACCACCGTTAAGATCTCCGATGCACGGGGGTGGGTGTGGGGTGGGTTTTGACCATATGGAGCATAATCGACACGAGCCAAGGAAATGCCCAAAGTATTCAGCCCAGCGATCTGCGCCACATTAACTGCCATCATAGCGGAGCCTTGCTTGTTGCTCGTGTTCCCAACCATGTGAAGGCCAGAGAAAAAAGAAGTCTTCTACCACTTCAGTCTTCGGGTCTTTGCATGTGAATCCATTGACAAAAATTGTACATACATAGACATGTTTTTAAGAGTTAAGAACTATGCATTGGCATTAATAATTAAATGGAACATTTCACGGCACATATGCAGGTGTCGCATGAATCATGTGTGGTTATACATACCTTGGGATGTCTTATCAGCGACGCAGAAATCCTAGAGCTGGCTTGGGTCCGAGGCAAGGGTACGGGAAAACGATAGAGCCAAAAGGGCGAGGAGGAAGAAATGTGCCGCCATTTTGGATGCAAACCTTGATTCTCACTAAATCAAGTAGATGTTTGATCAAGTAGAGAAAGAGATGGTGTGATGCCTCGAAGGGTTGGATGAGCCTGTTATATATAGTGATTAGCGAAGAGACCTTAGCGAAAGGGAGGATCGAAGAGCAGTCGTGTTTGTTCTGTCGGGGAGCATGTGGATATGAAGGAAATGTGCTTCACTAATTCCCAAGTGAGTGACCAGGAAGAAGTCCAAAACGTGTTCCTAGCAGGCCTGCCTGCGACGGCCAACTAATGAATCCGCACTCTTCCTTTTAATTTGGAGTATAATATATGCATGGTTTGAATTGAACAAGTCGTGTTTGTGTTAGTGTTGTATTAGCTCTCTTGTCTTGTCTGAGGTGATGCTGCCATCAACCTTAAGCTTAACACATTACGAGCCGGCAAAATTATTCCAAAGTCCAAATCTACAGGCATTTCTCTTATCTGTAACATGCAAGTCTCATACCTTTTTTTTGAAACAAGTCTCATATTCCTTAAATGGAAATTAACGCAAGACAAACCCAAAAAGTCAGGGTGAGGAGGTCTCGCGGATTCACGAAAATACTCATTTTCAAGTTTATATATGTCAGCCTCGTATTAAACATATTTTTCTTTTATATCGTTTTGTTAATTTGGTAGGGCTCTGCTGGATAGCACTGGCACGATTCGAAGTTGTTTAGACTTTTACGCGTTGGTTTGGCAGGATTTCCGAATCATTCTTAGTTATTACTATTATATATCTGGCCAAGCAAATTCCGCAGTAAGTTTCGTCACGGAAGAAAGTTACCGTCCTTCCAATTTGTTGTACGGTTCACGTGAATGCGAAATTTTCTTCTCTGTCCCGTGGACCGGAACTCGGGTGGAGCAACCGTGTTAGCGTGCGAGACTGGCTGGCTACAGGCAGGTGAAAGATGAATAGACATGTGAATCTAAGCCTAGATCTAAAGTATCTGCAGTTGTCTCTGTGCACCATGCACGCGTGGTTGAAGTGTCACATCACATGGGGAACCGACAGATGCACTGGATGACGTAATTGAGCTCCCCAGCACTGTCAAAGAACAAAGCCCATGAACTACTATGGGGCAGTAGACTTCAGGCCACAAGGATGCAGCCTAAGCCCAAAAACATTAGCTTGACCTGTTAAAAAGGGGAAGGGACGGTTCCTTCGCCACCGAGACACAGACCTCCCCGACAAAAGGCGGCGGCGGCAGGGCCGGTCCATAGACCGGGCAAAAAGGACGACCGCCCAGGGCCCCTAGAAAAGCAGGGCCCAAAATAATAAAGAGTATACTAATCATTGTGCTATTATCTATTACACACAATAAAATATAAATACTCTTTTTAAAATTAATGAGTGATTTTTTGATCAACAACGTGCAACTTTGACCATGATTTTTATTTATAATATGTCTATATTAATATCAATATTTATGAATAAAAGTATTTCACACGACAAAATGCCGAGGTGCCATTTATACAACTCAATGCATACACTTGACAAATATTTACATATTTAATTATGTGTAATATATTTTTATTTCATAAATTGAAATGGACTTATATAAACAATGATGATTACAAACACGTTTTCATACAGTCCTGTTAAATAATTAAATGTACATATGAAAACATATTAGAATGCACACATGCACACAATTTTATTTTTATCGGTGCTTTACTCTAAGCATTGTTATTTTAATACAAAGGACAAACTATGCACACTTTTATTAAAATTTGACTCTTGCTAGAAAATTTTGATCACAAGAACAGGATCAAAAAATGATGGCATTGGTGAAGTTTATAGTTTAAAACTTTCTATACATATGTTTACTTAATCATATACTAGAAACCACTATTGTGATATACCAGAAATCACTATTGTGATATTTATTGGATCGTACTCCTTATAGATCTTTACCATAAATACTACTCCCTCCTTATCTTTATATAAGATATTTTTTAACTTTATGATAGTGTTAAAAACATCTTATATTAAGTTACAGAGACAGTATAAATTATGTATTTTAGAAAAGTGATTTTAACACAAATTCTGCTACAAAATAAATTTTACTATCTTTCTATGATATTCAGTACAAAGAGAAAAATACATCAACTAATATTTATTAAAATTATCATGTGATTAAATTATGCCAACAAAAAAATGCTTGTAAAACTATAACATGCTTAAAATAAGATATGGATAAGTATAATAATTTAGTAAAAAAATATTTATTTATGTTCGCCCCGGGCCCAAACTTTTGTTGGACCGGGGCTGGGCGGCGAAAACAGCATCGATCGGGACGGCCGGCGGCGGAAGCAGCAGGAGACCTCATCCTCATCCCGTCAAGGTAACTTTTCCCAATCCAGCCCCTCTCCTCTCGAAAATGCCCCAACCCTCTTCCTCTTTCTGTCCCACCCAGCCACACCTCCCTCCACCAGCCCATGGCGCATGGCGCCCTTCCTCCAGCCTCCCACCATGTTGCCTCCTCCTTGGCACAATGGGAGCCCTCCTCACCAAGTTGTGCTCCTATCCACCCATCCCATGTCTCTGTTTTTAAACCCTAACCCTAGATAGCTCGTGACCCAGTTGTTAGTATCTACTAGATGCATTTTACTGCATTTCGAATTTTTTGGTTGTACCACACCTACAAGTTATGCTTGTTCTTTCTAAAATTCTGTAATTTTAATGTTTATATGGTTCATGATTTATAGCAAGAAAGTGATTTATTTGTATAGAGAGCCTTCTTGATTTCTTATAATGGGGTTCAATACATGATGCACTTAAATTCCTTCCTGTAGAAAACTCTTCTGTACGTTATAACACAATCACATATGTTGGCTTCTTGAATGCATATAAAATGAAGATTTATCTAGTAATAATTCGTTTCTGGTATAAATTCGTTTCAAAACAGGCCAATGATTTGTGGTATCTAGGCAACTGTTGGGTAATACCCTGAAAATGTTGATCTTTTACAGGTTTATCATGGCCGCTAGGTTTGGCAGAGGCGTGTTCCAACTACTGGGTAAAACCCTGAAGGTCCATCCTCTAGGGATGCCCATCCAAGGAACGGCTAGGTACCTATCAAGTTCTAGCAAGAAGACAAATAGGACAAAGAAGGAGGAAGCGGAGTATATCACTCCAGCATTTGATTTTAAGCACCCATCGTTTACTGAATTTTTTGCTGCTAAGTATGGGGTACGTAGATGTGACTATGGGTGCTGATAACTGTAAAGAATACATAGACTGGAGCACAATTCCTAGGGCTTTGGGTTCGGTCAAAGATCAGGGATTTTCTGGTAATACAATATCATCTAACACCTCCTTCCGATTGACACTTTTGCATGCATTCTTTAAATGGTCCATCTATGTTCTAGGGACATGCTGTGCATTTGGCCCCATTGGATAAATGACGTCTGCCAACTACATATGGACTGGAGAGACCATTGAGTTGTCTTCCCAACATGTCTTCGACTGTCATACTGCTACCGGCGCCGCAGATGATGGTGGAGATCCAGAGCAAGTGATGAAGTTTGTTGTTAAAGGAGGTGGCATTCTTCCAGAAGCGGCCTACCCATTCACAGGGTACCGAGGGATCTGAGGGATCTGCCAGGAAGTTAAGGTGATCAAAAAAAAATCATGCTTCTTCGTATAAGTAAATTTTGTTCCCAAACAATCTTTCATTGTGGTTCAGTAACACCACCATCAAATTCTAGTCAGATACTTTGGTTTGATCAGTATTTTGTTCCAGTAATGTATTATTTTTTCTCTGTCTAGTTTTTTTATCCACTTGTGCTATTTTCTAATCTTTGCTTATACTATTTTTGGAATGATGTTAATGTAGGATCATATATTGCATGGGCCGAGTTTATGGAAGCTTGACCACGCAGCCTTGTTGTTTGGATATGACAAAAGTAAGCGGGGCAAAATGTACTGGAAGCTTGTGAACTCCTACACTCAAGACTGGGGGCACGATTGTGTCTTTTACATCGCAATGGGGACTGGGCAGAAAGCGGGTACTCTAGGAATCCTGAGGGATCCACTTGTACCCCTCAAGTGGAACGCCAAGAACAACGTTGTCGTATCTACGTGTGAAAGCTGCCCGAGATGCTGGCCACCGAAGATGCCCCAAGGTATGTAAAAAAACTTCTGTCTCTCTAGTATTCCATTGAGACTTCTTGCTTATAGGAGAGTGAGGGTAGGCTTTATTTAGCTACAAAGTTGGTTTGAAATTATCTAATATGTAAAGCAGCCACGCTAATTACAGAATTTGCTTTCCCTCTACCCCTACAGAGATATTTCAGAACCGGCACAATAGTCCTCCTGAATGTCTATACCATTAATGATCATTCCTCTGCATAAATGAACCTTTGTCTAGAATCGAAATAATGGTGTCAGCTTCTTCTCTCCTGTAATTATGGGGATTATCTTCCACAGTACATGTTATTTTTTCAATTAATTCCCTCACAGTTCACAACAAAATATTTTTATTCTTTATAACTTCATTTGGGAGCACAAATTGGGACATTTTCTACAAAGTATCAGTCATGTTAACCAGTTTGGCCAAGCTGAAATTTGCACCTTTAGAAGTTAATCTTGGCACATTGTTTGGAAGTATGTATAACTGAACCTATGCTTAGAATTGAGGACAGTACAAGCAAAAACTGAAAAATATTGTTTTGGCGAACTCCCTTCAATGAATTAACCAAATGTAATATTAAGGATATTACACTGGTGAAGGGCTGGAACGTATTTTGGAAAAGAATCTGGTGTGTTAAAGGCAACACGAAATGAGTGGTGTAAGAATCTGGCGTGGTAACGATTTGCTTGCATTTCTGGTAGTCTGGTAAAGATAGATCTCGTCACAATGGTCCTCCATATTACTTTAGTAGAACATATGAACTCATTTTCACACAATTATGGTCTCTGCTCTCACAATGGTGGACTTATCTGTCGTTGCTCCACATGCATCTGCATAATAACAAATTGATCTCGTCAATGTCCTACTGAGTAGATGATCTTCTTTTTTTAAGTCACCTACAATCTGTCAGGGCCTAGAGTTCACTTGCTCCTACATGAAATGTATATAGGTTTGTCTTTGACGCCTTTTCACATTGTTCAGATTATGGCTATTTTGGGAGGTATTTATTATAGTCACTTTTGTAGAGAGTTCATGCGTAGGGTTTGTGCTTTGAAGATGGGGGCTAATATCAAATATGTGTGCATTTGCAGGTTTCTGACTAACCGTGGGATTCCCAAAAGCCTATTTTGCGATCTTCTTGTTTGGAGCTGTCAACTTGGAGCTATATTTGTTGGGTCTTGCATGGTCGGTTACATGAGAGTTGTATGAACCTTGAGGGTAAAGAGTTTTGGGAAGAGACATAATTAATTAACTTAGATGTATGTATTTTGACCGTGCTGATCGGAATAGTCTGCTAAATATGTGTATTCGAAATTGGACCGTGTACTGATGAGCACTGATTGGGAAGATAAATACCCCTTGGTAACAGTACGCGCCCTTGAACGTATCGAGGATCTATCGGATCATGCCCCTCTACTCTTATCAACCGGAACATTAAAACCAAATGCGCGACACCGCTTTAAATTTGAGCTGGGATGGTTGCTGCGTGATGGGTTTGATGATATGGTTAAAAGAGTATGGTCAGCTCCGGCCCCGGGTAACAGTCCTATCCGAAGATGGAACGCAAAAATACGTAACTTGCGTAAATATCTCCGTGGATGGGCTAGGAACACAACCGGGATCCTAAAAAAGGAAAAGGAGCGTTTGTGTACCATCATTGACGAGCTAGACCGCGCGGCAGAAACACGAGTGTTAACCCAGCAGGAGATTGAGATTAAAAGTCAATCCAGTGCGGAGGTGGCACGAATGCTGCGGGAGGAAGAGCTTAGATGGTACCAACGATCAAAATCAAACCTCATTCTCAAGGGAGATGCGAATACGAAATATTTCCAGAATGTTGCCAATGGCAGACATCGGAAAAAGAGTATTCATGCTCTCAACCAGGATGAAGGAATGATTGAAGGTCAAGAACAACTTAAGGCTTATATTACAAGCTACTATAAAGGGTTGTTCGGCGCTCCAGCTGAAGATATCTTGTCCATGGATGAGACTCGGACGGAAGACATAACCCGGGTATCCAATGAGAAGAATACCTTTTTAAACTCACCCTTCACAGAAGTGGAGATTAAAAAGGCGGTCTTCCAAATGGAACATAACAAAGCTCCTGGGCCAGATGGCTTTCCTGCTGAGTTTTATCAACACTTTTGGGATGCCATTAAGACGGACCTAATTGAGTTGTTTCAATGTTGGCATAATGGACAACTTGATTTGTTTCGTCTTAACTTCGGGGAAATTGTATTGTTGCCTAAGGTTTTGGGGACGGAAAGGATACAACAGTATAGACCAATCTGCCTCCTTAACGTAAGCTTCAAAATTTTCACGAAGACCGCAACGATCGGATTAAATTCGGTGGCTGATCATGTGGTTAAACCTACACAAACGGCATTTATGCAAGGTCGGAATATCATGGACGGAGTCATGGTCCTACACGAGACTGTTCATGAGATGCACACTAAGAAGCTTAACGGAGTCATATTCAAAATTGACTTTGAAAAGGCGTATGATAAAGTGAAGTGGTCGTTCCTCCAACAAACTCTGAGAATGAAAGGTTTTTCAGAGGAATGGTGTGCTTTGATCCATAGTTGTGTTTCGGGAGGAAGTGTTACCGTCAACGTCAATGACGAAATCGGTCGCTTCTTCCAAACCAAAAAGGGATTAAGGCAAGGTGATCCTTTATCACCCATATTGTTTAATATTGTGGCTGATATGTTAGCGATCATGATTGAACGCGCCAAGCTAGACGGTCAAATTGAGGGAGTAGTCCCACACCTGGTGGATGGGGGACTGTCTATCCTTCAATATGCGGACGATACAATTCTTTTTATGGATCATGATCTAGATAAAGCTGCGAATCTGAAATTAATCTTATCAGCATTCGAACAGTTATCCGGATTGAAGATTAATTTTCATAAAAGTGAATTGTTTTGTTTCGGCGAGGCCCAGGATGCAGCAGCTCAATATGCCGAGATATTCGGATGCGAGCAAGGTCAATTCCCTATTATGTATTTGGGGATACCCATACATTATAGGAGATTGACTAATGCGGAATGGAAACACGTCGAAGAACGTTTGCAAAAAAGACTAGCTAGCTGGAAAGGAAAGTTGTTGTCCTTGGGTGGAAGGCTGGTACTCATAAATTCAGTTTTAACCAATATGGTACTGTATATGATATCATTCTTTCCACTACCAAAAGGGATCTTACATAAATTGGATTATTTCCGATCGAGATTCTTTTGGCAAGGAGATAACGAGAAGAAGAAGTATCGACTGACCAAGTGGAATGTCGTTTGCCGTCCGAAGGACCAAGGGGGGTTGGGTATCCATGACCTCCAGGTCAAGAACTCTGCTCTCCTCGGAAAGTGGCTATATAAGCTATTGACTTCAGATGGCGTATGGCAAACGCTCCTTAAACGAAAATATATTGACACAAAAGCGTTATCTCAGGCTGTATGGAAGCCTGGTGATTCACAGTTTTGGGCTGGTCTAATGGCGACAAAGAAACACTTTTATCGCTTTGGGGTTTTCAAGATTAAGGATGGGTCGGAGATAAGATTTTGGGAGGATATATGGCTAGGAAATGCCACACTCCGAGATCAATATCTGGCCCTCTATACCACTGTGCGACATAAGGGAGAGACACTAGCCACGGTCATGCAGGAGTCATCCCCTAATGTCGCGTTCAGGAGAGACTTAATCGGTCCAAGACTAGCATCTTGGAACGCCTTGCTAGCACGGTTAGCGGTAGTGCAACTGTCACAAGGTCACGATGAGTTTCGATGGAATCTCAATAGGAATGGAAAATTCACTGTGGATTCTATGTATAGGGCGCTTGTCCAACCTGATATACCAGTCGATAATAACAATAAAATATGGCAAATGAAGATACCTCTAGAGATTAAAGTCTTTGCATGGTATCTTCGAAAAGGTGTCATTTTAACGAAAGATAATCTTGTCAAGCGCAACTGGCAAGGGAGTAGGAAATGTGTTTCATGTGCTCATGATGAGACAATAAAACACCTATTCTTCACCTGTAAGGTTGCACATTCTATTTGGTCAGCTATCCAAATGGCTTCAAACTTATATCAACCCATATACGTTGCTAATATCTTTGGCAATTGGCTGAATGGGATAGATAGTAAGATAAAAACCATTCTTAGGGTGGGAGCGCTGGCTGTAATATGGTCGCTCTGGCTTTGTAGAAATGACAAGATCTTTTCTGATAAAAATTTCACTTGTTTGCAGGTTCTTTATCGATGCACGGGTATTCTCCGTTCGTGGTCCATCTTACAACGGGTGGAATATCGAGGCCTTTTTACGGAGGCGTGTGTACGACTGGAAGCGGTGGCGAGGAATATTTTTATCCAACATGGGTGGCCGCGTGACCTACGCATAGAGCTACCTTGAGCGGCGATAGTTCTTCTTTGTAACTTGTCGCATACTCTTTTTATTTTTTTGTGACTTGCGGCTGTGTTCATCTTGTTATGCAGAGGCCGGGTGTACTTACTTAAACTTTGAGTAATAAAGCCCTTTATCCAAAAAAAAATATGTGTACTCTGGCATTCTTCACTGCCACTATTGTAGAAGTTCACAGTACTGTTACTACTCCTTTCTCTTTCCAACTCGCTCTTCATTCATGCTTGAAGTCTTATTTTTGCTGTTATTCCACTACTGGCTTGGCTGTTATTGCATCTTTGTGTGGTGCTTAAAATGCAACGATTCTGAGACAATGTCAGTATATTTCAATCGTTCGAAAGGCAAATGGGGATGGCTAATTACTGGACAATCGTGTAAGTTAAAATTTTGACCAGAAAACACATCCACAAACTTAGTAAGTTGTCTAAAAAAAAGCTGGTATGTGAAAAGCTATGGCAGCTTTCCAACAAATTAGGCTTTCCAACCAGTAGCTAAAAATTGTACGTTTAATCTAAACTAGCATGTCCCCACTTACTTATCTGTGCGAAGTGTTTTATACTATAGTGTTTAGCGCGCTTTGCTACGCCGAAGAATGTTTCACATGCTTATTTAGTAAGGTTTCAACTTTCAAGGTAACAACCCAAAAAGAATGGGCTTCCAAATTATGAGCTTCCTAGAGCAGTTTTTTTTTCTAGAATTAGCGATCATAAGTCGGGCAACATCGATTTGCAAGTACGACATGAAAAACTCAAGTGAAATGTCACTAAGCACTTTATGAATTCACAAGCATCTTGAAAGAACATATTGAATTGGAATGGATCTAGGAAAGTAAAAAATCAAACATTCTTGGGAGCTTGTTTCCGTTGGGTTTCATGCACTTTATGAAAGAACTACAAACAAAGTAACACTACATAGAGCTTGATCTTATGAAACTGTAACATCAACTTCTCACTTCGGAGTATTTGTGCAAGCGTAGAACAAACAGTAATAGCTTGAGATAAATGGCTCAAGATCCTCTCCTTTTCCTTTTATGCAAGTGATTTAAGTTGAAGCTCAAGAAACAACTTGAGGTTGTTTCATCACACGGAAACTCGTTAGCAAATAAAATAAGAACAAAATCACATTAGATTTAAGTGGCATACCATCTTCTTGGTTTCTTTACAATGCTACATTGTGGGTTCAATTCCTGTTGGATGCACACGAACATGAGGGATGAGATCACATTTGCAAACATAAGATATCTCTTAACTGGGATGATCGAAAAATAAATGACCAAGCAGTTCCTCAAAATCTCAATAAAAACGACTTATTATGGATCGGAGGGAGTAAAAAGTTCATAAAAAGCAAGCCTCACAACATAGTAGCTTTGTTTTTTGTTGATGCGTCAAAAACGAAAATCACAAGGCCACGTCTATAGACCATATTGCCTTGCAAATCGTAGAGAAATGCTGAAAAATTACCGCATGAACTTTGTAGACTATTAACACCACATAATAATATACAAGATGTAAATTCACCCAAAAAACATAGATGAAACAGGATATGGAACAACCAAAATGAACAATTGGATTACGAATAGAACAAACAAAGTGACTGAAGCTCACCTCATGAATCCTTCCTCCCCCCCCCCCCCCCCCCATGTGAGTTTCGTTTGCATTTCAAGCTGAACTACTAAATAAAAACAACAGCCTGAAGCCGTTGAAGTAAGTCCTTGCTGTCCTAGTGTGAGCCTAATTAGCATTGCAAGTTGAATTATTGAACGCAAATGACATGCTATAGACATTAAACTCATATTATTATCTAGAACATGAATGATTGAAAGCACTCATCATAAGGCTGAGAATTCCCAGAGTCAAAAATGTGTTGAAATTCAACATGACAATTATGGCCTGCAAGTTAGCCGCCAAGAAAAATGACATTGGGAAAAACTTACAACTAAACAGTAACTGATGTTCCATGATAGTGGCAACGACATATGCTTATACGACCAAGAAAACACACTTAATCGGCACTGTAGAACCCATCACCGAAACCTAGCCAAAACATCATCCATGAAGTGCACTATATGCTTTCCATGTGGACTGCAACCTAATCGGTTAAAAGCGTTCCACAAAATAAACTAATCCTAGATCATGCAGAGAAAGAAATAACAAAGCAGAGAAAAGGAAAATTGACACACCTTGCAATTCGTAGAAAGTGACATGCACGTTGGTAAAAGGATAAAAACTTGGTGTGGGTCAATAATTTGTACACACATCTATACATTGAGGTGTGCATCATAACAAACCAGATTAGGCGCATAAATATGTAGCTGGCATGAGAATGACTCATGTGTAAAGAAAGGATCAAGTACAAAATGGGAACTGCAACTGGACAGTAAGCACTAATTAATAATTGATATCATGAACACATGTTCTAGCTACCACATTTTCTAAACAAATTTAGTCAATTACCATTTCTGCTAACTTAACACAAACGATAATAGTTCTATAGTACTATTTAGATGACATATAATTATCACAAATTAAGTGTTTTCATTGAAAACATGGCCAACTCTGTTACCTCACTGTAAACCGGTGCTTCAATTATACTTTGTCGCTAGCTAGATCTTCAATTAAAAAGGCTTGCATGTATAATTAGCTAGCTGGTTGTACTAAATTATCCAATGCCATGTAGTATTATGTATAATATTCACACCATGCCGACCTTGACCAGGCTGAAGACCATAGATCAGAAAGACAAAAACACGGGTAAACACATAAATCTCACATCACCACTCAAGGATGGACCATATTCTCCAACAAACAAAACATAAATGGGTGGAGAGAGTCAATGTCGGCACCACACACCATCTTTCTCAAAATAATACTCATTTTTATAAAATATCCAGTCCACGGTGAAACTGAAGATACTTCTTTTCACATGCTGCAAATTTCGGTAGTTATTCCCTGAGTCCCTAACTGTTGACAAATACACTTGTAGTTATTCCCGTAGATATTCATTGGGAACTATTGACATATACACTTGTAGTTATTCCCGTAGATATTCATTGGGAACTGTTGACCTATACACCAAAATTTGGCTTGGAAACTTGATAATTATCCACTTATAAATAGTTATAGGTGTGTTGTAGAGTTCACTGTACAGTTGAGTTAAAACACTTATGTTTCCAACCTTTGGTAGAAGAAATTAAACATGAATCATGTGTAAGATAAACCAGATTTTGTTTAAATACATCAAATTTCACAAAAGAATACCATTTGGAACTACAAAAACTGGTATGAAATAAACCAACTAACACCCACAAAAATATATATTGAAAATCCAAAGATCAAACCACCATGCATGCTAGTAGCGGCAAGATCTTACCTTTGGCATGTCATGGTGCAAGCTTTATACTATCCTTGAAATCAAATGGCATGGTCCTTGAGCTCGTATGTCACCGCCTGGTGCCCTCATTTTCCCAACGACCGAGCATCACATCCGGTTAAGAACTCACATCAGACCTTGGAATCTTCAGTGTGATCTGAGAGAACGCAGCCTGGTTGGTGGAGGTGCAGGATACCCACAAAAGAGAAGCACAGGCAGAGATTGTGGTGTCGGCAGGGAAGGACACAAACGGACAAAATCCCTACCCGACCGCCAAAGGCCGCTCCCCCATCGCCACTCCGCCGCCGCTTCGACCCCAGACCGCTGAGTACCAGAAAGAATCCAACACCGTTGTCAAAATCCCTAAAATCCATTCACCTATCCGAAGTCCACCAACGGCAGGCCATGCCCCAACATAACGGAGAACAAATTGGATAATGGGGGCATAAAAACATACCGCAATCTGCCAGATGCGACCATCAATTTCCACAATTTTAGTAAACCACCGGTCACGGCGAGATGTCTTCCTGATGTGTCCGTCCCCAGTCCCCACCACACGAGATGCCGTCTCCAATCCCATCGGTCGTCGACGCTCCAAAAGAAGAGCAGACAAGGAAGGGGGTCATGAGTTGTCGAGGAGGAGAGAGATGGGAAGGAGGAGGGGCGGCAGCGATGGATCAGACCGGCGAAGAAGATGAGGGATGCAGCGAGAGGATTGAGCTGTGAAGGGGAAGCAGCGGTGGCTCACCTGATTCCAGCGCCTCACCTTCGAGACACGCCCAGAAATCGTTGCCCGCGATAGACACGTATCCGTCAAGCCACCCGATGCTGCCACGCCGCGTACCGGTTTTGACCAGAAGAAGGTCGCATACTGCCTAGCCCTTCCACCACCGACAAGGTAGGACCACACTAAATAAACTGCAACGCAAATTGATTCACACTATCAAAATCAACGACCAGTCAAAATCATACCCCTCAATCGATTCTCAGGACTTTCATCCCTAGAGGGATTAGTAATATAAAAGATTGAAGTGCTCATCTTTTTTAACCTGGTAAGCACCACTCTAAGGCTTTGTTCGGTTCCATGGGAACCAAACCTCTAGCGTATTATACCCACCTAGGGATTGGGTGACACCCACCCCGTCACCAAATCCGCTATCCTACAATCCAACACTATTGCCTGTTCGGTTAATCCCAGGAACCTCTCTCATCGTTCTTTTATAAAATAGCATTTGTACACATGCCTTCGTACAATGAAGCACCAAGTCAACTGAACGTCACAGTACAACAAACTTCCTACAAAAATCATACATACATGTCCCAACTCAAGAAAACATCACACCCCAAGCTTTCTAGATGTTGACAATTTGCAGAGAAAAATCCCAACTCGAACACAACATTCACTATAAATATTTAGAAGTCAAAAAAGAAACTAAGCAACAATCATTGCTGTAAAATTATTATTTTCCCGAGCTCGATCATGTTTCCGCCGTACTGGACAAATGACTAATCTCGTATGCATCGCTTCCATATTGATTGATAAGCTGCATTAGCAATGAAGGACAATTAGTGCACTATATATGAACAAATAAATAATGTAAATATGAACAATCTTTTTTTTGGCAATCAACAATCAAGTGTGCAAAGAAATAATGACAAGATCTACATATATTGGCAATGAGTTTAAAATTTCATTAATCAATATATTGGCAATGTTTGCAACAGGTGAGCTCGAAGCATTGGTGACCTCTGCAGCAGCGGGCAAGTTGCAATGGAAAGCTCGCAGCACCTCGCCATCGGCGATCACAACACTGGTGGCCGGTGTGAAGTAGCGCGGGGCGGCCTGTGGACAGTCTTGCAACAGCAAGCTGCCGGCATGTGGAGAACCCATCATCCTTCCAACAGCAGGCGAGTGCCCCAGCAGCGGCATGTTGTCAAGAAGCAATAGCACGGCGGACGACCAACAGAGATGAGGTGTGATGCGTGGTGCTTTTTGGGTTGTTGTGAATCTGGTTGTGAGAGACACGTGAGCGAGTCTCGCTCGCATTAAATCAAATGTTCATGCTCTGAACCTTGTAACATTGCATGCCCTTAAACATAAAAAAAATACCAATGGTATTTTCAGAACTAGGGAATTGGAGCAAGGAAGATAAGAAGAGCATTTTTTTGAAAAAAATGTAATCTGCATAATGATATTGCTTCAATTCAAAACACTCAAAAGCATGAACCTGGAGTGACGATCTAAGATCAAAATATAATGGTTATAGCCAGCCAGGAAATTTTAATATATTGGGGTCATCCGAGTAGAAGTATGAGAAGCCTTTTTTAAGTACTAAATATAAAAACCTTAACAGGCACCCCAGCACAATAATTTTCTTTAGTCCCTGATCTAACCCCAACCTGTCTTGTTTTCTAGTACTCATTCTATTCACATTATGCAATCAAATATTATTGTTAGATCCCACATCAGTCTGTGCTTAAAATTAACTTACTCTTTGTGAACAAAGAGATACATACAGGAAGGAGGGTTCTGGATTCTGGTACAGAGCACCACACTTGTCTGACCAATGACCAACCAATGAGGTGAACATGCTTGGATATATACTCTATATCTGAAATCAAAATAAAGTTGAGATGTTCATGTAAGGCCAATGTTGTAGTACTATTTGACCCCAAATTAAACAAAACATCTTATCAATTTACCATGCCAAATCAATGTGGAAACTTCCAAAAGCTATCTACTGACATTCACAAAAATGGTAAACAAGTGGACCTGTGATATGGAGCTGAAAGTTTGACACAAAAATGGTACACAAGTGGACCTGTGATATGGAGCTGAATGTTTGACATGATATAAATTAGTAAGTCACTAGTGCACAGGTATAACATCAACCATCTAATCAATAACCCTTGGAATCTAACTCTCTCTCTTTCTTTTCCTGACCACAACTTACAAAATCAATAACCCTAGAAACTTCAGATCCAGACACAAACTAACTTAGAAAGTAATAGAGGAGAGATGAAGGAGAGTAAGCAGGGGAGTGGAGGGGGGGTACTTACCAGAAAGAATTATTCGGGAGGTACACCGGAGAGAGATTCTGCCAAGTTCCCGCTGGAGAAGTCCGCCGCAGCCGGACAAATATTCGGCGGTGGGAGAGGACGAACGAGGGGGGGGGGTTACAGAAGTTTCACGGGAGACAGGGAAATCGATGAAGGAGAGACTCCATCCTCCCCGTGCAGTCTTTCCTCGCCGCCGTCCAGGTCCCCCGCCGCCGCTCTCGCCCTATCTCTTTTTCTTTCGACGAGTTTATTTTGTCCGACGGAGGGGTTTTGTTCCGCGCATGAGGAGACGTGGGCGAATTTGGGACGGATTTGAGCGAACATTAACCCGGTCAGGTTTAACCGAACGTACAGATAAGGCAGACCGGTATTTCATCCCGGCCGGGGTTAAAACCACGCGGATCGACCGGGTTTCGCCCCAATCCCGGCGGGGGCGGGATTAAACGAACAAAGCCTAAGAGAAACCAGCAGCAGCGCATGCGTGCAAAAGGTTAATTTTTCCTAGAATATAAGGAATAATTTAGATGTCAGGCTACGTCAGTCAAGCGTATAGGGTGCTTGTTCAACCTGAAATACCAGTCGATAATAATTATAAAATATGGCAAATGAAGATACCGCTAAAAATTAAAGTCTTTGCATGATATCTTCGAAAATGTGTCATTCTAAC
Source organism: Bromus sterilis (assembly GCA_950022295.1). Taxonomy (NCBI): domain Eukaryota; kingdom Viridiplantae; phylum Streptophyta; class Magnoliopsida; order Poales; family Poaceae; genus Bromus; species Bromus sterilis. The sequence continues at coordinate 19,449,360 of OX465596.1, forward strand.
GAAAGATAATCTTGTCAAGCGCAATTGTCAAGGGAGTAAGAAATGTGTTTCATGTGCTCATGATGAGAAAATAAAACACCTATTCTTCACCTGCAAGGTTGCACGTTCTATTTGGTCGGCTATCTAAATGGCTTCAAACTTATATCAACCCACATCTGTTGCTAAAATCTTTGGCAATTGGCTTAACGGGATAGATAATAAGCTTAAAATCATTCTTAGGGTAGGAGCGCTCGCCGTAATATGGTCGCTCTGGCTATGTAGAAATGACAAGATCTTTTCTGATAAAAATTTCACTTGTTTGCAGGTTCTTTATCGTTGCACGGGTATTCTTCGTTCGTGGTCCATCTTACAACAGGTGGAATATCAATGCCTTTTTATGGAGACGTGCGCACGACTAGAAGCGGTGGCGAGGGATATTTTTATCCAACATGGGTGGCCGCGTGATCTACGCATAGAGCTACCTTGAATGGCGATAGTTCTTTCATTTGTAACTTGTCGCACGCTGTTTTATTTATTTTTCCTTTGACGACTTGCGGCTGTGTGCATCTTAGTTATGCAGAGGCCGGGTGTACTTACTTAAACATTTTGAGTAATAGAGCCCTTTATTAAAAAATGTAAGTTTTTCTCTTCCAACGAACCAGACAAATGATCAATGTTGGATGCTCGATGAAGCCGGAAAGTACCCAAGTAAACCCGAGCTCATATGAGCTTGGGATGAACAGTAAAATCGAAAATATATATATATATAAACTGAAATTTTTTGTGGCAAACAATTGACAAATTTTTGATATGCTTGCAAAATTTTATCACAAAATAACATACATCATTTTGGAGTATCGATTTTTTTATTTTGCTATGTATTCCACGGATGTTATTTTGTGATAAAATTTTGCAACCATATCAAAAATTTATCAAATATTCGCCACAAAAAAATTCAGTTTTTTTTCGCTTTTACTGTTCACCGAGCTCATATGAGCTCGGATCAATTGCTCCGCGTCCGATGAAGCCCTGCTACTGCTACAAGGAGAAGTGACTGAGTTACTGCTTGCTTTCTTTTTCACCGGATTGCCAAATGCAGCCGCAGGCCTGCAGCACGCTTGGTCTCTACGCTCAACAAACCATTGCCAACTACCTTGATCTGTCACGCTCCTGTTTGTAAGGGCAATTTTAACGCGCCGACGCAAATGGACGCGTGTTTTGTCCGCTTTCTGTTCGCTTGCGTCGGCACACGGACTTTTGTTCGCGCCTGTCCGTGTTTTTCTGGACGCGTCGTCCAACGGGAAATCCATTTCGTTCGCGCCAACTGATGAAGAGCGTGCCATTTTAGATATTAAAAATATTAAAAAAGAAGATAAACCGAAGATCTTTTATCGATTTTTTATCCGATAACTGGATCTTCTTTTCCTCTTCGCTTTTAAAGGTTCCATCTATCCTTATAAAGACGTGCGGGAGTCCTTCGGCGTGCAAGGTGGGACTAAATATTTCGCGCGCGCCGACGCTGTGTTTAAAAATATATATAAATAATATAATTTGAATAATTATAATCGATGTGATATATAAACAACATATCACATCAATTATAACTATTCCAAACTATATTATTTATTAGACAATATTCTACCCGCGCTCTTCCTTATAAACAGTTGCGGGGTACCTCCGCGCGCGAGGTGGGACTAAACATTTCGTGCCGATGTTGTGTGTGTGTGGCACGCTGTTTGTGACCGACGTGTAGGCCAGGGGAGGACAACGCGGGCGCTCGCGCGCGTCCGAAGCGTGCGCGCCGACGCAAACCAGGCTCAATTTTGGACAAAAAATGATCAGAACGGACAAGAAAACGAACGCATGTCCGTTTGCACCGGTGCGTTGGACCGCGATTTCGATCCGTGCCGGCGCATCCGGACCAAAACGAACAGAAAAATGTGTTTTGTGTCGCCGCATTGGAGTTGCCCTAAATAAGAAAATTTGAAATAGAAACAAAAAGGAGGTACAATCTCAACCTGAATTCCATGCACGCTGGCCTTCTGCGATACAAAACGTCGAATGGAGCGTTTCCCGGGGCGAGCAAAGCTCCTCCGCCGGGGGCGCGGCGGTGAAAAGACAAGAGCTCGATCGCCATTTAAAACCACCGCTTGACAACCGCCGAGAACTGCATCGACCTCCAATCTCGCGGATCACGAAACCGGCGCACGGCGACCGACGGACTGACGGAGGCAGCCCGACGCGGACGGGACAAAACGAGAACGCAGGGAGGGTCTCATCATCATTCATAGGGCTCGGCTCGTAGCCCCAAAGCCTCCACGGTACGTACTCCCTGCCCGTCCCGTTCAATCACGCACGCCGTGGGACTGCCGCGGGCGGCGGCCAAAATGCCGCCGTCCCGGCCCGGCCACTCCACCCCACCGCGCACGCATTTATGAGCACTCGATCGCCCCCACACTCCCATGGCCGGCCGCAGGCAGGCACAGGACCCCTGTCCTTGCCAGTGGTTTCTTGGAGCATCTCCCGTCGCAGCCTGCCTGCCTGCGCCAAAATCCGAGCTCCGGCCGTGTGGCAGAGGGACTACTAGAGCAGCAGCCACCCTCCTTTCATTAATGGCGGCCACCCTCCGATCTCGTCGGGGTCGGGCTTTCGCAGAGAGTCTCAGCCAGGCTTACGTATTCTCATCAACTACCAGTCCTGCCCATCACCGGCGCTGTTGCCTGCGTTGTTGGCGTGAGGGATCAACAGGAGCGGCGACGTAAACCCGTCGCGGCCATCCCAGCATCCTCTCCGGGGTCACTGTTCCTAGTTCGGTGACTGCGTGGTACGCGCGAATATTTTGCGTTTGACCCGCCACCTTTCTTGTTTTAAAGAAGGGGAAACAGTGGACAGGTCAAACGGATGTGCGGAAGTAACTGAGGCGTTCTTTCCCTCCTGAGAGGTGTTTCAGTTTCCTGTATTTGATCTCCGTCATGGTTTGCTCCAGAGACGATCGTCGCAGGGATGTCTTTGGACTTCGGCCACATTCTGATCCTGCTAGGTTGCATAGATTTTCATAGTTGTCGAGGCTTTGGGGCAAAGGACATGAATTTCTGGGATGCTGGTGTCCAATAGGAAACTGAAGCTGTTACTTCCAAGGCCTGCTCGACAAGTTAATTAAGTAGATTGCTGCTTGGAAGACGAGGTGGATCTCCTCCACGGGTAGACCGGTGCTTCTCAGGTTTGTTCTTTCGGCAAATGCCGATCTTCATTCTGTTAACTAATCTTCCTTCTGTTGGCTGTCCATCAGCCGAAATGAGTGGTCAAGCAAATCGATAAGCTTTGTTACGGATTGTCTCAATGGCGGGTGGATCTTAGCTCCACTTGTCATTCTCAGGGGAAAGACAATTCATCAAATGGCAAAGTAAGGTGAAGCAAAAGATCAAATTTGCCGATGGAAAATGTCTTTGTTCATTGGACTCAGTCATGCTTGCCCATCTCAGTTGGTGGACTGGGCATCCACGAACTTCAAGCTCACGGTCGTGCTTTTAGGGTGACTCCAAAGCAAGATCCAAACGGATCGCCGTTTCGTTCGTTTTTCATCCGTTTGGGTCGTCAAACAGATCAACGTCCGACCTTTGTTCACCCTTTTCATATCGCTTCATTCAATGGTGGAGCGGAATGTATATTACATACTCCAACTTGAATGTCACGGTTCATGCCAATTTGATGCAATGTCATTCATATGTAGCCCAGTTCATGTTAAAAAGTGGCAGTGACACGCTCAGGCGACACATCTTATCTATAATACTATAATAGTTCATCCCCACTAACCTATTTATCTTGACATCCAAGCTATCCACATCATCAAGTAGGTCCACCATGCAAAAACTCTTCCATTAACTCTTCATGCATATGTTTCCATTAACTTTGCATGTGCATGCAATCTCTCACAACTAAATAATAACTTTGTGTGCACTCAACCTCTCAATTTATAAGTAAGTTTTTTTAATAAAAAACAAATTATAAGTTACATCGAATTTTATTTCCTATGTAACATTTTTTATATATACACATTCATAGTTGCTATGATTATTTTAGATTTAGCCAAGGGTGGACACGTCTTCACTTTCTTTACTCAATTATGTTTTTGCCTCATATCATCTCGCCGATATATTGTCAAGTATCTAAATTAACAAAACAAAAATCAAACTAATTTTTGAATTTTTCATCAAAATTTCTTAGATTTTTTTACATTAAACAATATTTGTTTCAAAAAATAATTTATAATCAAATTATACTATGTTTTATAATTTTTCACATGTTTTAAAAATCAAATTATTTCTCAATGGTTTCCGCAGCAACGCGCGGGGTATCATCTAGTATTCTTAAGAAATTGAACCCCACTACTACCTATTCTTTTAACATGCACACACTCCACCTAAGCATGTATGCCACATTAGCTTTCAATCCCATCACCACTAAATATCTCACCATGCATTCCACATAACCAAATGTCATTTAATCCCACCACCACTAAATATCTCACCATGCATTTCACATCACCAAATGTGGCATGCTAGAAAAAAAACAATTATAATTACTATCATGTACGAGAAACTCCTATTTTTTATACCAAAGGATTCCTCTACAACACCATGCATGATGGATAGATAAGCCGATATATATTTGCATGATGTTAAATTTATTTCATGAAAGGAAGCATTATTATTAATCATTGTTTATATCATCTGCTTCGAATGAAGTGCTACCATTTCGTTTTTGTCTAATATATATTTGCAGGTAGGTTCTTTGATTATAATCTAATGCTTCGACGAAGCGTGCATTTTTACATATATTGGAATATATCTACTAAGAATGCATTTTTTGCATATATTGGTATATATCAACGCCTACAGAATTCAAAAACTGCTCAACTATGCAACTTTTAGTTACTTCTTTTCTATGAATGGTTTATACTTTTACCCCTGTATGTGCATTAATTTCAATTAAATCGCTTAAAAAATTGTTTAATATTTTTGTAAGAAATAATCAGAACACAATGTGGTAATTGTATTTTGTGAGTTCACAACGTGCTATGTGTCTAATTTGAATTATGACATTTAATTACTGAAAGTTTAACTTCATCATTGAACGTGATTGTTTAACTTTTATTGAGCAATGCCTTTTGCCTTGATTGGTGTCATGACATAAAACAATGAACACTCATTGCCTTCTTTCTTTGTTATACATACAACTCTAATAAAACTGAGCAAAATATCTCGCAGCAACGCGCGGATTATTATCTAGTATTGTGTCAAATAGAGGTCGGGACACACACCAGGCCGCACGGATTGTGAAATAGAGGTCGAGACACACCCAGACCACATCGATTGTGCCAAATAGAGGCGGGGACACACCCCAAGCCGTACAGATTGTGTCAAAAGAGGCCCCCAGCCACATCACTCGTCGAGCAACTCCATTTTCCTCCTCTCGAATCACTTCCTTCTCTTTGTTGTTAAGGCGCTCATGTCCATCGTCGTGATCTCTAGGGCAATCTTGTTTTTCTCGTTTTCGACCACAGTTTTCTTCGTCGCCGCCTCCGTGGCTCTAGCTTGAGAATTGAGCTCTTCAATGTCAAGCCTTCTTTTCTCAACTCGAAAAACGACTCCTTTCGCCTATTCTTTCTTTTGCCTCTTCAATTCTTTCCTCTCTTCCTTTTTGCTTGAGATGACCTTCTTTTGGGTAATAAAACACTTCAAAAGTCTCTTGTATGGCAAGTGAAGAAGCATCAATCCTTGCTTCCTTCTTCAAGTTTTTATGCCCCTTTGGCCTTTCACTTGTGTACACCTCCTCCTTTGTCCCTTGTTTCTTTTGTGATGCAACATACTCTTTTCACTTTCTTTCATCCTTGAGTTTTGCCCAACAATGAGACAAGATGAAGGGCTTCTCAACATTTGACACTTTGAAAGTTTGCAAAGCAAGGCAGATGTACATGAATCATTCAACGTAAGAATGATCATACACATAACAATGAATATGAGAATGAACATAATCATGATTATGTGCAAGAAATGTACTATGTGTTCCATGGAGACTCCACTCGAAGGACGGTGTTGTACTTGAACAATTGTGCCAGAAAATTTGTTGCACTCCATTTGAATTGTCCGCCACCTCTTCTCCAAGGATACGATGCTTCGGTCACTATCAAACCACTTGCCTTACTTGTGATGTTCATGAAACCAAGCGTGCACCCTCTTGTAGAAAATTGAACCGCCGTGCTCGCCCCCATTGATGGCATCAATGCTACATGCGAGCGAAGCATTCACAATCATCAAGTCCTCATCTACTGTGAATGCTTGGGTCCTTCGTCTCACCCTCTTTTGCTTGCGCACTTGTTGAGTGAGCACATCTTCAAACAATGGCTCTTAGGCAATGTCCAAGTGGGGTTCCACTTGCGTCCTATGTGTGTGTCTTGGGCATCATCCTCGGCACGAGGGGTTTCTCGATGATCATCATATTCATCGGGATCACAATCATGGTCATCAGCCGGGCTTTCTGGGCCATCATCTTTAACTTGGACGTAGTTGGAACATTGGAACCATTGTTCATGATGCCCTCCATGATATCGAGGAGATAGGTGTAGTACGCGATCTCTTCGGGCATCGGTGTGAGCGTCGCCATTTGGCTGAAAAGTTGGTGGCCCTTTGGTGGCGAGACCCCGAACAACACTCGGTCGCCCCTACGTTGCATGTTCGGTTGATCTGTTCCGCGGGCTTTAAGGCCTGGATTTTGACGGGAATCCCTCTGGGGGATGACCAAATGATGCATAAGCTTGCCTCAAAGGCGTTGGGAGGCTAGCGCTATACATTGAAGCCCTTGCCTCTAACAAAAATATCCTTAGCATTGCCTCTAAGGTAAGAGACAACCTTCAATCACTTAAAAGATTCAAAAGCATCAATTGGTTGCATGGAGATGGGCTCTCTCACACATGAAAATAGTTCTAAATGTATGAACATATATTTATTTACTTGTTAACCGGGTCCACCTTAAAGGTAATAAAAGATGTTACTCATCGTGTCATTTTTAGCCGAGCTTAGAGGCATTCCATGGGTTTCGGGTTAGAGGAAGTGCCACCTCTAACAGATTGTTGATGCTCTAATATCCTTTTTTGCTTAATTAATGAAGAAGCAAAGCTTTTGCCATGCTTCAAAAAAATGTTCAATCCGACTCAAAAACAGCCCAGACATGCACCCTTCATCCCATACGGAAAAACAAATTGAAAACGGACCCTGAACTTGTAGACGGAAGCAAAATCAAACAATGAACTTTGAATCCCTGAAAACAACACTCCGAAATATCCTTGAGCATGTTTTTTAAGGGATTGTTGATGTGACGGACAAGGCTGGGCCCGTTCGGGTCAGCCCACCAAGCTTGATTTAAAATACACGAAAAGTGAGAACCGCAAGGAGTCAATTTTTTTGAAAGTGTAAATACTTTCTGAAAAAAATAAACGAAATATTGAAAACAAGAATTTTTTAACCCAAAAAACTTTATGAAAAAACGAATTAATTTCAAAAGAAAAATTAAATCCCCGATATATTTCTAGAGTGCAAATACTTTATGAAAAAATGAACAAAAAATTGAAAGCAAGAACAAAATTTTAAAGCTCAAATACTTTCTAAAATACGAACTATTTTTTTAATTTTTATTTGAAACACGAACGATTTTTAAACCCCCGACATTTCTCTAAAGTGTGAATACTTTATGAAGAAACGAATATTTTTTAAAGCACGGACAATTCTGTAAACCACATACACTTTCTACAAAAATGAATTAATTTTTAATTTTTATTTCAAAACACGGACCTTTTGTAAATCACTGATGTTTTTCTAGAGTGCGAATACTTTCTGAAAAAAAGAACCAAAATTTGAAAGCACAAACAATTATTTGAACTACAAATACTTTCTAAAAAACGAACTAATTTTTTTATTTGAAAACAAGATCCACTTTTAAATTCCTGGTATTTTTCTAAACTGCAAAATCTTTGAAGAATCATTTAATTATTTTTTAAATGTTTCTAAATCTCAACAGTGAGGTTTTTTTTCCTGGTTCATCGCTCGTAGCCGTCTGGTAGAGTGGCTAGAAGGACTTGATTACCAAATATAGATCACTAGTTTGATTACGTTGATAATCCTTGTTTAAGAATGTACTTAAGATTTAAAATAGGCCAGGATTTAATAGTTTAGAGTGTTGATTGTAAAATTTAAAGTTTAGGATTTAATTTAGCTTTCATCTATAAGTTCAAAGCTCATTTTGGATATATTATTACACCCATATGGCATCCTTCTTCAGGACAGCATCATCTTGACAATGATGCCACGTGAGCAAGCAACGCAATGCAAGCGTACGCATGGTTGAGTTGCAACGCGGATAGCACGCATGAACCCAGCCGCCGCCTCCCATCAGCGGCGCCGTCCGTCCGCCTCATCTCTGATGACCTTAGGGTCAGGATGATGTGGTGGATCTTGACTTTTACCGATGAGAAGGCTTCAATTTTAGTTTTTTTTTAAGTTTTTTTAGAATTTGTGTCTTATTTCAAAAGACGAGATGGTGGCGCCTTCGTGAAGATGAAATAAAGGTTTCTTCGCCTAGCCTTCATTTCGGTGATGTGTCTAGCATCATCGGTGGACGTGTAGAAGTGTGTTTCCGACGGATCTATCCTCGATGAATTTGTTCGGATCTGGTCGTAGTTTATCTACGCTTTTGTGTCTTTAGGTTAGATCCTTCCGTTCTACACCTTTAATAGCGGCGACTGCTGTTCTGGTGTGATGGTTTCATGGGACCTTAGCACGGAGACTTTCTCACTGTCTACTACAACAAGTTTTCTCCGGCTCTAGTGAGGGAGGGGCAATGACGACGACGCGTCCTCGGCTCGCTTTAGTGCTTGTAGTCGTCGCTAGGTGGTCTATGAATCTAGATGTACTCCCTCCGTAAATTAATATAAGATGTTTTAGATCACTACTTTAGTGAGCTAAAACGTCTTATATTAGTTTACAGAGGGAGTATTATTTTATTATTTTTTATATGCATTGTATTGTTATGATTGAAAATGAATAGACATGAAGTTTTTTCCAAAAAGAAAATGACCCAGAGGACACATGGGCAAAACGTGTCAGCGGCGCACATTGTAAAACCATCACACGAGCACACTTCGCAGGCTTGAATGATCGAAATGCGTGCACCCCACCCCACACAAAGCCAGTTGAGTTGATTTTTACTCACACAGGTTGTCCCAGTTGAGTAGAGAACGCACCCTGCCCTGCTGCAGCAGTGCAGTTGCACATCGTGCAGCAGCAGCAGACAGGCAGGCAACGGGTCGTCCCCTACCTCGCATTCAATTCGCCCCTGGCCCCCCGTCGTCGTACTTGCAAGAAACCTCATCGCGCACTCTTAAATGCCCGTCGATGGCCTCTTCCCCGCTCTCTCGTCCTTCGCAGCAGGTGAAAATCCCCGGCATTTATGACCTCCGGCCTATAAATCCGTCCCCGCATTGATTGCCCACGTCCCGTCTTGCTGCTCGCCTCCCCTTGTCTGCGTCGCCAACCGCCCAAGCTCGCTCGCTCTCGCTGCCTCCCACTCCACTCCACTCCACTCCAGTGATCTCGTCGTCGTCGGCGGTGGTGGTCCGGCGCCATGGGGAGGACGCCCTGCTGCGACAGCAAGCAGGGGCTGAAGAAGGGGCCGTGGACGCCGGAGGAGGACAAGCTCCTCCTCGACTACGTCCAGGCCAACGCCCCCGGCAACTGGCGCACGCTCCCCAAGCTCGCCGGTAAGTGCCGTGCCGCCGAACTAGACCTGCCGGCGATTTGGTTGAGGCGACAGACTGAGAGCGCGTGCTTGTGCTGTTGTGCAGGGCTGAACCGGTGCGGCAAGAGCTGCCGGCTGCGGTGGACCAACTACCTCCGGCCGGACATCAAGCGCGGGCCCTTCACCGCCGAGGAGCACAAGTCCATCCTCCAGCTCCACGCCATCGTCGGCAACAAGTCAGTACAAACACCTTTCATCCTGCTTGTAGTAATTGAATGAGCATGCTCATTGAATGATCGGCGGACGACTGGCGCCATTTATGAAGTCGTCTGCGCGTTCCGCTGACCATATGCATCCAAACCCGGCGCTCTCCTCTGACCGGCGTCGGTTGTCCTAACGCGGTGCTCGATCTTCCCGGTCAGGTGGTCCATGATTGCGGCACAGCTGCCGGGCCGGACGGACAACGAGATCAAGAACTACTGGAACACCAACCTCAAGAAGCAGCTCCGCCAGGCGGCGCTCGTCGGCGACCCGCAGCACCCCGCCCTGCACACCGCCCTGGCCTCCGCCGACGCCGGCTGCCTCGCCGCGCGCCACACGGCGCAGTGGGAGACGGCACGGCTCGAAGCCGAGGCGCGGCTCTCCATGCTCTCCACGTCGGCGGCCACCACCAGCGTGACCGCCTCCTCGTCCTCGTCCACCGTGGCGGCCGGCGGCGAGAGCGGGGCCGACGCGCCGTCCTCCGACGTCTTCCTGCGCCTCTGGAACTCGGAGGTCGGGGACACCTTCCGCCGCAAGTCCGCCGGCCCGGCAGCGTCCGCGCCAACGCCAGCAGCGGGGGTGTTGCCGGCAGCGCCCGGGGATGAGATGGACTCGTCGGCGGCGTCGAACGTGACGACGGCGGTGACGGCGGAGGAGTACCAGGCGTTCCTGGACATGGCGGCGGAGGAGCTGGGGCTGTTCCACGGCGCGTTCTCGCTGTACCCGCCGGCGGACGACGGGCTGGTCCACTCGTCGTCGTCGCTCTTCGCCGACTTCCAGTAAGCTAGCTAGCTAGAGCTAGGGGTTTCGTGTCGTAGCCGTAGCGTACTATTGCATGCGTCCGCGTACGTACATACCATACGTGAGTGTGAGGCACACACAGATGACAGACATGTCGTGTGTGGCTTGCCGTGGCGTGTGTACGTATATGTACCGTGCAGTGTAGTAGCAAATGTACGCGTCAGTGAGTGTGTACGACTGTACGTGAGTGATGGCTAGGGCAAGTGTTTTTTATCCGACTGCTCTAGTACGTAGCTGGGAGTCCAGGGCAGGACATCTGATGATGCTTGCCGTGCCGTCGACTTCTCAAATCTTCTTGTCTTTTATCATGTTGTACTTACTTTTGTTTACTTTTCATCATGTTGTACTGGCTCGCTCAGTAATAAACAGCTCCGAACACCAGTCACGATCGATGATATGAAGGTGTACACCGTATAGACCGTTCTTCCTGATCCAGCGTCTGTGCTTACCCACGCCATCCAATCTATCTTGGCTTGGCTACCTCATGCTTACGGTGTCTTTTATATGTCTATCTTGATTTAGAGCAACTCTAACAAATTCGCTAAATGTCGGTATGCTATATTCGATTTGCGGGTCGTCGTAAATCACATATGCGATACCAAAATTGCTTCAGCAGATCACTTGATCCTTGAGCGGCATATTACAAATATGAGTAAATATATTTTGCAATACATAGAGTTCAGCCGAAGCGTCGCCGGAGCACGCAAATACAGAAAGAGCAACCTATTATTTGGTCGTCGGATAGTATAATAGGCCGAGGCTCACTACTTGTTGGGGACGAAAGCATCACACGCCGCAAGGTATTCCTCGTACACGGCATCGTAATGAGCCCTGACGCCACAAGGTATTCATTTTTAACCATGATGCTTTTGTACATGAAACCTTTGTGCCATGTCTTGCTTGTCATGTCTACTGTAAATGCATATCATCTTTCTGCATGTTTGCAATCTGTAGCATGTTGTTTCATTGCTCTGCACAAAGATTAATAAGATGCTCACAAAACAACAGATAAAAGCAATATCAAACCAACACCAAATTGACAATGCAATATAGCTATAGCCATCGAGCCACCTGCATGCGGGTGAAGAGCCGTTCTGCGGGCCGCCCGCAAATTTTTTCATGGGCCGGAGAAATTGTGGCGGTTCTGTTCTGGCAAAAAAAAAGTCGTCCGTCCGCCAAAAAATTCGCATATATACGTACCGACTGCGCGATGACGCATTTGCTAGAATTGCTCTTATAAGAGTTCAACTGTCACAATATATGAAACCTTCCAGTAATAGCAAGCTCAGAGGCATAAGATGCTTTCTTTTCTCTTCTAAACCGTCGAACATCCATCATCTTATTCAGTTCAGTTCCAGACTTCCACCACATTCTCACCGATCGCGAATCCTTGCTGCCCATATCATCACCCATTCAAGAGGAGTGTGCGGTGACGATGAAGTGGTACAAGAGGGCTAAGTACGACCAGAAGCCATGAATCTTGAAATTGAATTATCGATGTTGTTATATATCAATATCACTAGTAGAGAACAACGTGTGACTTGAACTGGTGGCGCGCTAATTTTGAAACTCTCCTCACTCTAGACAATACGACAGATATAAAGGTTGCGGAGTAACTTTTAGCACTTCCCGTAAAAAAATGTGGGCTGAAAAAATACAACGCATCTGTAATGTCCCTTTCTTGATTTTCGTATGCCATATTCATGATTATTTTGCGGGCCGCGGGGATAAAATGTATCTTTGCTAGAGTTGCTCTAAATATGTCTAAATTAAACATGTCTCCATATTCCCGTGCGAGTTTCGAAATTGGGTGACGGCACTTGTATGCACGACATCATCCCGTGTTCTCTTGAACGGGATTGCCGGTCCCCCCATTCTGCATAGACGAGGTCTTCGCTAAGGCGATCCTCTTTCACCGCTCCTATTTGTCATTGCAATTGACCCCCTGCACCAAATTCTTGACCTGGCGACTCGGAAGGGGCTACTTCACAAAATTCGAGGTCGTCGTACGATGGTGAGAACCTCCCTGTATGTGGACGATGCAGCTATTTTCATGGCCCCTATCAAGAGGGATATTGACAACCTTGCAACAATTTTGAGAGGCTTCGGGGAGGTGACCGGCCTATGCACCAACTTCCAAAAGAGCTCGGTGGTGCCCATCCGCTGCAACCATATGAGATTAGACACCATCCTGCAAAGCTTGCTAGCAGCTAGGGCTTCCTTCCCCATGCGATATTTGGGACTCCCTCTTTATGTCTGGCAGCTCAGGAAGTTGGACCTCCAATTCCTTGAGGACAAGGTGGCCGGGAAATTAGTCACCTGGGAGGGCAAAAACATCACCACTATCGGCCGCACGACGCTTGTCAAGTCGGTGATCACTTCCCAAGCGGTTTACTTCATGACACCCCTAGTCATTCCTCAGAGCACGCTTCTGAATGTTAGCAAGCTTGAGCGGGCCTTTCTTTGGTCCGGCTCCAACAAAACCACGGGTGCTAAATGCAAGGTCAATTGGGAGGCGGTTTGTCACCCAACTGAATATGGGGGTCTAGGGGTGCTGAACATGGACAAATTCGCTCGGGCCCTGAGATTGAGGTGGCCATGGTTTGAGTGGAAGGAGCCAACCAAGCTTTGGGTTGACATGGGAAACCCGTGCAATGAGGAGGACCTTGATTTCTTCTATGCTTGCACCACAATCACGGTGGGGAATGGTGCGAAAACACCATTTTGAAACTCCCCATGGCTCTTAGGACGCAAAACCAAAGAGATCTCCCCTCTCATATATGAGGCTTCATCAAGGAATAATTGGAATGTGAGGGAGGTACTCCTGGAAAATGCATGGGGTTCTAAAGATAAATCCGTCCATGGTGGTTTCGGTTGATCACATAAGGGATTTTTTCACTCTCTGGATGCTTGTGCATGACTTCCAGCTCGATGAGCATTCCGAGGATGAGATTGTGTGGAAGCACTCAGCTAATGGGCACTACTCGGCGTCCTCCACATATAAGGCGCAATTTGTTGGCATGACGTTCTCTCTAATGGAGCAAATTGTGTGGAAGGCTTGGGCTCCGCCGAAGGTCAAGTTCTTTGCTTGGCTAGCCTTGCAAGACCGGATTTTGACCGCAGACAGATTGGCCAAGCGTGGATGGCCAAATTGCGGGCTTTGCCCTTTCTGCAAGAGGGAGCCAGAATCTGGGCCACATCTTTTCTTCAAATTCCGCGTCACCGTCAGGCTATGGAATTTGATCATCATCAAGCTTGGGCTCGCTCACATGGATACTTTTACTTGGCTCACGGATGGCTCCGTCATGGAGTGGTGGGCTAATAGGACTGGCGCGACCACCCCACACCGGAAAGCCATGGCTTGCTTGTCTCCTGGACTATATGGAACGAAAGAAACTCTAGGGTCTTCAGGAACAAGAGTGCGCCACCGCCACCGATAATCTTGCTCAACAACATCCTTATGGAGGCTCAACTTTGGAGCAAGGCGGGAGCAAGGAAGCTAGGGGAAATTTTAGTGCGTGAGTAATTGTCATGTGACGTGTTGCATGTGTGTCGGTTGTAATATCGATAAACTCAATTTCCTCTTAATTAGTTGATGGGACAAATCTTATGCCTCCGTTTCTAAAAAAAACATGTCTCAGAGACATCCTTAATGAAAACCTCCAGATTTTATTCTGAGTGCATCGAGTGGTAATTCACTAATTTGCATTGCGTACTTGCATGATCGTGCGTTATCCCGAACATCCATCCATGCATGCCCGGACGTACTGCTGTAGTAGTGGTGTGTGTCGTGGCTGCTGGCCAGCACAAGGCCGGTCCAGTTCATGACCCGTTGCGTGTGGTAGGTCCCGATCCGCCGTCCACCAACACCAAGCACACCAAGAACGAGAAGCTAGCTGCTAGCATACCATGATGGATGCGTGTGCTGCCCGCGGCCTTGGACCATGTACAGATCCGGCCTGTTCACGTCGGTGTGACCGACCACACTTGGTTTGTCACGTCCGTCGGTCGCTACGACAACGCCGTTGCCCTAGCGATGATTTCCGAGTTTTACCGCCGTATCACAAGCTACACTAGCTCCGTTCTGGACGCTTATGCCCCCCGTGCTTTGACATGCAAGTATCGTGATCCGTGTGATCACGCACGCACAATGACGGACGATCGAACCATTTTTTTTCTCACCATTGTGCAGCAACAAGTGAGATCTTTCTTTAAGTGATCACAGCAAAACCCTTTTTTCTTTTCTTTTTATGCGGGTAGCAAAACCTCTTTTTCTGTTTGGAAATTTATCTAACCTACTCCAAGTAAATAATTTGGGCGGTGCATGTACTGGTCCTGCGTAGCATGCACATGCACGTACGACGTGGAGATGCCCGATGATTAAGGATCTATGCCGTGGAGAGTGTTTTATACTCTACTTTTTACCGTATTTTTTTTACGGCTATCAAGCTATGGTAGTTCCACCGACCAAACTTTTACTCAGAGTAAAAAGGACATGTGTTGTGCAGATGCAAAGTGTTACACTATACTCCCGAAGGACTGGTGTTGTATCAGAAAGTAGTTATCTCTCCCTTCGAGATTTGGCTGCTCTGTCAACACTAGAAAACACTAGAATTTCAGGCACTTTTGACTGTTAAATTATACTCCTTCGTGGAAACTTTTCACTCCGTAAATATAAAGTTAAACAAGAAAACCCCGGGGAAAGGAAAACGCTTCCTGCCAGAAAAAAAGACAGAATTTTCACTCCGTAAATGCACTGGGTAGTGGATAGATGGGACCTGCACAACGAGGAGAACTACATTTATTGGCATGGACTGACACAAAGGGAAACTTTTCATTGCCAGTCTCAACCTGCATGGTTTCATCATCCTCGCTGCGCTGCTCGACCATCCTCTAGGCCTAATCATAACCTCTCACTCACACATCTTAAATGCCATGCCACTCCAGTAGTTGCCTGAATCACCTAAGACTGTTCCTCTGAGTTCACTGAAAATGTTACTGTTAAGTACAGGTAACTATACTGTTATATTTGTATTCTATTGAATCAATTGTTCGTGTATTGCGGCAAAATATAAATATTCTAGTATATAAGCTATTCATCATCCAGGGTATAAAATAATTTATTCTTCACCTGTGGTAATCTTATGAACCTTTCATAAATAAAATACATTCGTAATACAAATACTCCTCCGATCCATATTAATTGACGCACACCTAGTACAACTTTAGTATAAAGTTGTGATAAGTGTGCGTCAATTAATTTGGATCGGAGGGAGTAGTTACATTAATATTGATTCACTACGTAAATTTTAGCATAAGAAAACAATTAGGTAATAATACCAAAAAATGCATTTTATGTATATTTTACGCTATGATTTTTACGTTTGTAATTTTATGTAACATAAAATAGTTTTTATGATGATTATATTTGCTTACCCTCTTTTTTTTACGTATGAAATAAGACAAAATTTATGAAATGTAAAATTATGGTGCATTGATGTTAAAATAGAGTGGGGTGAATAATAACAATTCCTCCCCCAGGTGACGAATAGACAATCCCTTCTTGTAGTATATTTGTATATAATTGTATGTCCATATTAATGTGGTTTTGTTTATGTCATCTTTACTATATATTTTTAAAAATGGCAAAAAAATGGGGCTGCCTATATATATACATGATTTAACTATTTAAATATATTTAGATTTATATTTTATAATTATTCAATAACTTATAAAAATGTGATTTTATTTGATAAATCAATAAAAAGGAGAAACAATTAACGTGGTTCATACGAAATAATGTTTAAGAAAAAGATGAATGAAAGTTTAATGAAGAGAAGGTAAAACACGATTGGAACGGGAAAGAAACTGCTATCTATTGGAATAGTAGTGATAGAGATATTTAAGTTTTTTCATTCCCGTTTTACTGAAATAGAGGGGTTGCTTTGGAAAAAAATATTGTTTCATAGAGGTTTTTTGTAGGTGATAACTTTTTTTCCTTCAATTGAGATATTGCAATTTTTAGAGTCTAAAAGAAAACAAAAACATTTTAAACCCTGAATTCATAGAGGTTTACGATTTGAACTTTGAAATCAAAATCCTTATCGTTCGCACCCTAAAATATTGAATCCCTATGTAAATAGAACCTTATACATGTTTGGTGCTCAGGGAAATACAGGATCCCGATCGAGTTGGCTGGCTTGGGTCGGACCATTAGCGCAGTAGGTCGCGCACGTGCTCTGCTTTTTTTAATTTCTTGTTTTGTTTTGTATTGTATTCCTTTCTCTCGATTTTTTTTCTTATTTTCACATGAAAAATATTTTTTTTTCTTTATTAAAAAAACATCCGCATTAAAAAATTTGAATTTAAAATTTAATCGGTCTCCATGGAACCTTTTTAAAAATAAAAAATAAAAATATTCGTATATTTAAAAACTAGTTCACACTTAAAAGCTCCTCCGATCCATATTAATTGACGCACACCTAGTACAACTTTAGTATAAAGTTGTGATAAGTGTGCGTCAATTAATTTGGATCGGAGGGAGTAGTTACATTAATATTGATTCACTACGTAAATTTTAGCATAAGAAAACAATTAGGTAATAATACCAAAAAATGCATTTTATGTATATTTTACGCTATGATTTTTACGTTTGTAATTTTATGTAACATAAAATAGTTTTTATGATGATTATATTTGCTTACCCTCTTTTTTTTACGTATGAAATAAGACAAAATTTATGAAATGTAAAATTATGGTGCATTGATGTTAAAATAGAGTGGGGTGAATAATAACAAATCCTCCCCCAGGTGACGAATAGACAATCCCTTCTTGTAGTATATTTGTATATAATTGTATGTCCATATTAATGTGGTTTTGTTTATGTCATCTTTACTATATATTTTTAAAAATGGCAAAAAAATGGGGCTGCCTATATATATACATGATTTAACTATTTAAATATATTTAGATTTATATTTTATAATTATTCAATAACTTATAAAAATGTGATTTTATTTGATAAATCAATAAAAAGGAGAAACAATTAACGTGGTTCATACGAAATAATGTTTAAGAAAAAGATGAATGAAGGTTTAATGAAGAGAAGGTAAAACACGATTGGAACGGGAAAGAAACTGCTATCTATTGGAATAGTAGTGATAGAGATATTTAAGTTTTTTCATTCCCGTTTTACTGAAATAGAGGGGTTGCTTTGGAAAAAAATATTGTTTCATAGAGGTTTTTTGTAGGTGATAACTTTTTTTCCTTCAATTGAGATATTGCAATTTTTAGAGTCTAAAAGAAAACAAAAACATTTTAAACCCTGAATTCATAGAGGTTTACGATTTGAACTTTGAAATCAAAATCCTTATCGTTCGCACCCAAAAATATTGAATCCCTATGTAAATAGAACCTTATACATGTTTGGTGCTCAGGGAAATACAGGATCCCGATCGAGTTGGCTGGCTTGGGTCGGACCATTAGCGCAGTAGGTCGCGCACGTGCTCTGCTTTTTTTAATTTCTTGTTTTGTTTTGTATTGTATTCCTTTCTCTCGATTTTTTTTCTTATTTTCACATGAAAAATAATAATATTTTTTTCTTTATTAAAAAAACATCCGCATTAAAAAATTTGAATTTAAAATTTAATCGGTCTCCATGGAACCTTTTTAAAAATAAAAAATAAAAATATTCGTATATTTAAAAACTAGTTCACACTTAAAAGCTCCTCCGATCCATACTAATTGACGCACACCTAGTACAATTTTAGTATAAAGTTGTGATAAGTGTGCGTCAATTAATTTGGATCGGAGGGAGTAGTTACATTAATATTGATTCACTACGTAAATTTTAGCATAAGAAAACAATTAGGTAATAATACCAAAAAATGCATTTTATGTATATTTTACGCTATGATTTTTACGTTTGTAATTTTATGTAACATAAAATAGTTTTTATGATGATTATATTTGCTTACCCTCTTTTTTTTACATATGAAATAAGACAAAATTTATGAAATGTAAAATTATGGTGCATTGATGTTAAAATAGAGTGGGGTGAATAATAACAATTCCTCCCCCAGGTGACGAATAGACAATCCCTTCTTGTAGTATATTTGTATATAATTGTATGTCCATATTAATGTGGTTTTGTTTATGTCATCTTTACTATATATTTTTAAAAATGGCAAAAAAATGGGGCTGCCTATATATATACATGATTTAACTATTTAAATATATTTAGATTTATATTTTATAATTATTCAATAACTTATAAAAATGTGATTTTATTTGATAAATCAATAAAAAGGAGAAACAATTAACGTGGTTCATACGAAATAATGTTTAAGAAAAAGATGAATGAAGGTTTAATGAAGAGAAGGTAAAACACGATTGGAACGGGAAAGAAACTGCTATCTATTGGAATAGTAGTGATAGAGATATTTAAGTTTTTTCATTCCCGTTTTACTGAAATAGAGGGGTTGCTTCGGAAAAAATATATTGTTTCATAGAGGTTTTTTGTAGGTGATAACTTTTTTTCCTTCAATTGAGATATTGCAATTTTTAGAGTCTAAAAGAAAACAAAAACATTTTAAACCCTGAATTCATAGAGGTTTACGATTTGAACTTTGAAATCAAAATCCTTATCGTTCGCACCCAAAAATATTGAATCCCTATGTAAATAGAACCTTATACATGTTTGGTGCTCAGGGAAATACAGGATCCCGATCGAGTTGGCTGGCTTGGGTCGGACCATTAGCGCAGTAGGTCGCGCACGTGCTCTGCTTTTTTTAATTTCTTGTTTTGTTTTGTATTGTATTCCTTTCTCTCGATTTTTTTTCTTATTTTCACATGAATAAGAATAATATTTTTTTCTTTATTAAAAAAACATCCGCATTAAAAAATTTGAATTTAAAATTTAATCGGTCTCCATGGAACCTTTTTAAAAATAAAAAATAAAAATATTCGTATATTTAAAAACTAGTTCACACTTAAAAGATGCATTAATGCATTATTTAAGCTTTTTGCACTTAAAAATGTGTTAAATGTTTCGGTGATGTTATCGTGCTCACTCAGGCGTTCTCTCCCTTCTGGATTTTTTTTCATTAATTTAATATGTGTCCCGGAAATTGTAAATTTGTTCATGAATTTCAAAAATTGTTCGCTCTTAAAAATAGTTTTTTCCAACATCACACTCAATGAAATGTTTATGTTTGAACAATTCAACGCATTTAAGTGTCTTGACATTTTAGAGCACTTTTAAAGTGTCAACAAATTTAAAAAATTGTGAACATTTTATAATGATATAAAAATTTAGTACATTTTTTGAAGTGATGAATTTTTTTAAAAAAATTGATACGACCATATAGAACTTTTTAAGTGTGAACACTTTTTAAAAACTTAATGTTTTTTAGTATGAATATTTTAATTTAATGCAAAAAATATTCTTATTTTTCAAGCAAAAAAGATAACAAAAATGATAATGAAAAAAATAGCATATCAAGCGCACAGTGACTGTGCTAATGGGCCGGCCAATTCGTTCTAATGGCCAGCCAGTCATCTTAATCGGGATCCTCCATTTGCTGGTGCACCAAATAGATAAATGATTGGATTTAGAATGGGATTTAATAGTTCAGGGTGCGAGCAACAGGAATTCTAAATTCAGGGTTCAAATCTATTGTACTTTGTTTTATATTATTTAACGCTGAAACCAATGTATCTAGCACGAAAAAACATCTAGATACATCTATTCGAACGACAAGTAATATGAATCGAAGAAATTACTTAATAGTTAGCTAACAAAAAAGGTACCCCCTCCGATACAAAATGAGCGAAATTTATTATGGATCGGAAAGAGTACGTAGCTAGTACAGCCGTGATGCATATAGTACATTTTATCCTTAAGGAATATACAGCCAAAAGAAGATGCTCGAATCTCGAAACATCTACTCCTGGGTTGAATTGGTTGGTGGTGGTACCGTGGGAGCACCCTCAATGGCATTAGCCCTAGCATACAACCCCATCGAGCTCCCTGAACCCGGATCAAAGACTTCACCTCGTTCAACGCCCATTTGAAGATCACATCTGTTCTGCTTCGAAACGACATCCAAGCACGCCCTTCATCGCTAGCCTCCATCGTGATCACCTATTCTACAATATCCAGTTTTGTCCCAATGTGTTGTTTGCAATAATGCAAGGCTGCAAGCCCACAAGATCCACTTGATCGGGGATCCTGCGTGTGAGAGCCTTCATCTTATTTAGCTCCTACATGAACTCCCACCACCTTATCACAGGTCATGAATCCTTGCTGCGCATATCATCACCCACTCAGAAGGAGTGTACGACGATGATGAAGTGGTACGAGAGGCCTAAGTACGACCAAGAGCCATAAATCTTGAAATTGAATTATCGATATTGTCATATATCAATAGTAGAGAAATGCTTATCCGTAATTTGAATTGGTGGCGCGCTAATTTTGAAAAACGCCACCACCATTTATGCGTTGGCATTTGACACATCACTTTTATATTGCTTCTGGTGACGTGGAATTTGTGTCACATGTCATAGATATGTGAGATCAGGATTTGATGTCTTCGTAGATTTGAGTACTAAAATGACATTGTAGGAACGCACCACCAATAAAAAATAAACAAGTATTTTTATAGTAATTATTGTTTGATGAACATAAATACAAAATAATGTTCATATAAAAAACCTATATATGAAACAATATTTATACAACATAATAAAAATGATATGTATAAATAGTAACTTTTTTAAAATATAAATAATATGTTTTAATAATACAGACCTAAAAATTAATATAAAAATAATATATACAGCATAATTTTTTTTTTGTAAAATAACTAAATAAAAATAAAAAATATCTATGGTGTGGGATTTATCAGCCCACACCACCCCCTACAATTATCTACGACGTTGGCTTATTTGGCTCACGTCAGCAACATTTAAACCCCACCTCAGCCTCATTCAAACTCCTCGTGCATGTTTCACCTCCCCCTCTCGCCGCCATCACTCCATCATCCCTAGCATTGTCGCCTGAATCCCCCCACTGGTCCGACGCGCTCCCACGCCGGTCTTCTTCGATGCCAAACCTCTCCACGGCCAAGAGTTGTTATTGATTTTTTTAGATTAATATTTTCTTAGTTATGATTAGATTTATTTTGTGATGAAATTAGTGATACTTAAATATATATAAATGCTTAGAGATGCTTAGATTTAGATTTAGTTTGCTTAGTGAAGCAATTAGTGACGCTTAGATACATATAATTCTTAGATTTAGATTTACTTTGATTAGTGATGCTTAATTTAGTTTGCTAAGTTTATTGTGATGTGAATGATTAGATAGATAGAGTAAGAATATATATATATATATATATATATATATATATATATATATATATTTGCGATGCTATATTAGATGTAAATGAGGCATGAGACAAATTGTATCTTACATGTTGTACTTGTCATATTATATCTTACATGTTTACTTTTATAATATGCGCCAATGGATATCGATAAGTTTGCCGAGAAAGTGAGCAGCAACATTGTAAGAACATAAAATCCACCTTCTTCTTATTCAACAAGTAGTGTAATGCATGATGATTAATTGCAGATATTTTTTACAGGGATACATAAATCAAGTCGAGGAAATGTACAAAGAAGTAGAGTTGCTTAAGTACATTTAAAATCTCAAGGAGATGCAATTAAGACACTCAACGAGGAGGTTAATCGCATGAAGCAAGAGAGATGATTACATTTTGAGGCTGTGCCTGATGAGGCATCCAAACTAATTGACTTCGAAGATATTGTAAGAAGTACATCTGAATTTGAGTACAGCCCTAGGAATATGATGTTTAGTTCACCCGATAGAAAGGATATCAAGTTCACACAATTTGTTGATGATGTTGATGTTCATTTTGCTGCAAGGAAGAGAGAGATTATGGTGAAAGCTAGAGGCATTTCTGTACAGTATTTTTTTCGAAAATACTTGTACAGTATGATTATGACGAAAGCTAGTCTCTCTCTTTTCCTTTTACCGAATGGCAATCCTCTGCTTCCAACATTGGTCAGTGATCAGTATTTTTCATGTGCTTCGCTCATATTCTCTTTGTCCCATAATGTAAAACGTTTTTGTAAGCTAGTTTAGCTTGTAAAAGTGTTTTACATTGCGAGACTAAGGGAGTACGAAACTGATATTCCTTTTCCGAACCTTTGGGCTGACTCTGTTCAGGAGCACCAGTGATTAGAGATGGGTATTCAAAGAAAAGAAATGAAATAAAGGGGTATTCTTTTAGTAGAACTTTGATGAGATTGCATTTGTTTCCTTGGACTCAGATTTATTTTTCTCTCCAGATGAAATGAAACTAACATGATAACCACCATATAGCCGTATGTATAAATTGAATCAATTCAATCAGAACAGTGAGAGAAAACAACGTCGACACTAGGATGAGACCAAAAAACGACTGCTTAAATGTCAACAGTAATAGTAACAAATGCGACTTCTTAACTACACATAAGAATGTTGCTTGTCAAAGCATCAAAGATGTACACAACCGAACACCTGTCCTGGAAGAAATATGTGTATATACAGAAACAGCAGACTTTACACACAAGGCAAACTACACACTTGGACCGATGAAAGAAAGAAGGAAGCAAGCAACCACGGATAAACACTTTTACTCTTGCTCCATTTGTGAACAAGAACGTTTTTTCTTCAGGCCCCAAAGCATCCCATGACTTTCTTGGGAGAGTTGCCGGTGGCGCGGTACTTGGCGGCCATCTCCTCGGCCTTGAGGAGTTCCTCACCTTTCTTTGCCTCGACCATCGCTCTCTTCTCTTCGGCTTCCTTGTGGATCAATGCGGCCTTATTCTTCATCTTCTCTGCGTATTCAGCCTTCTTCTTTTCCAATTGCTCCTGAAAGTGTGAACAGTTACAAGATTTAGTTTGCAGGATGGCATATAAAAAGAGTGCTATGTTCAGAACTGCAAATGGATATCGACAAGTGCACAATAACGGATTTTATTCTTTGATGTAATATGCAAGGAATGGTAATGATGAAAGTACCTCAATCTTCTTCAGTTGAGCCTCTATGTTTGCTTTCTTGGTGTTCTCCCATGAGAGAATAGCGGATACCTTTTTAGCAGCCCTGTTACATTGATGTGAATCAAGGTTAGGAATTTGTATATCATCTATTAATGAATGTGCTTAACAACATAATTTAGATATAAGTATATAACTCCTTAGTTTTCCTCAAAATGGCATAACTTCTTCACATGGTATCTGTTATTAGTTGCGCTATAGGTGTTCATGTTATTGTTTGAATTTTATGGGATTGACATATCCTCAGTCTTGGAGTAAGACTAGACATATTATTAACATGAAGCTTTGTATTGGTTATGTTTCCTAGTTGAAACTATTAAAGTGGCTGAAGGGCCCATGCACATCCAATATAACAGATTAGTGATAAATCTACTATACCATTAAAAAAGCCTAGTAATTTATAAATAGATGAATATAAATGGTAATATACTTGTTCTCAGCCTTTGTCTTCTCATTCTCCTCCCATGCTTTAATTAAAGAGTTCCTCTTCTCACTTTCCACCCTTGCAAGAGCGAGGTCTGCATAGCGGGGTTTCAGATAGTTTATCAGCATAGTTGTACTCTCTACAATAAGAAGAGAATTCAAAATATTCAATAATTACCTCTGTCATTTGAGCCCCCATGTGCGGCCTTCTCATCTGTGGGCTTCTCAGCAACAGGTTCATCTGCAACCTCTGGTAAGCAGAAAATGTATAAGTATCTCATGAGCCCGAGTTGATACGTCATTATTTGATATGAGAGTAATTAAGCAGTAAGAAAGCTAGCATCTGTCTGTATAATGTTAAATGATTTTTAGCACCCATTTGTGTCGTGAGCATCACATAATACGTGGACTTCAGAAGTTAACTTCGAGCATCTCCTTTGGTACTAAGATCTTATATAACGGTGACTTGCATAAGACTTATCTTATTCTCTGAACTTATCCAACCGCAGACGCAAACAGAGTAAGATTGAAAGCTACTACAGTCCTTCGGGATAAAGGAATGGCTCAACAATGACATCATATACTAAACTTTCAGCATCCAATGCACAGTTTTATGAATATCCTTGACTCACACTCCAGCATGGTCATAATTCTGAGGACTACTAGGTGTACATTTTTATGATTAAAAAGCTTTTTGCTAATTGGCTCTGCAGTTTCTTCCAACATTGCTATTTATTTGCGTCATGTTTGGTATTTTTGTGGCAAGGAGAGCAGGCTGTTATTGAGTACCAAACCAGAGGACAACTAACATAGACAGGTATTTGTTGCACATTTTCCTTCATATTCTATTTCAAAACAGTAATACAGTGACAGCATATGTTGAATTTCCATGAGATCAACCTACATATGTTCGTTCACCAGGAAAACTGAGAGCTTTTGTACCCACGATTTTTCCCAACTGCACAAGCAACTGAACTACTGAACATTTATAGCATAGTAGTACATATAACATCTATGATGACTTAGAGCAGCAGAGGTAAGCAACTGCCTTTTAAATATAATAGCTGTATTCCTTTTAAAAGACGAATATGACAGTTATCGTGATTACTTTTGTAGCACGATTTCTCGGTTAGTAAGTGCGCATGTACTGAACTTATCTGTTCCAAACCCAAACACTAACTAACACTACAGCACTATGTACATGGTTGAAGAAACATGCAGGGTAATCCAGGAAACACACATAGCTCGAGAAAGGTTCTTCTTCATGTGGCTTTTGTTTCTGTTTCAGTTCCTTTTCTCAAAGCATAACATTTTGGGCACTTTCTAGGGTGTTAAAGTGAAACTGAGATTCCTCCAAAAAGGGAAATCGGGATGGATAAGGGTGAGAGGCAGAGAGAAGACAAGGGGATAGGGGGGAGTGAGGAACTCAGGAAAGTTCCAAGAACTATCTTTTCTAAATTCGAACCCAAAATAATTCTGCCAATATGTTTCCAGTGAAGCTTCTTTTTTTTTTTTTGCGAAAATCCAGTGAAGCTACACATGGCTAGCATCAACTAGTTATCTATGTTGCCCTATGAAGTAAGATACACCTTATGCTTGTTTCGTTCACAATTCTTTAGAAAGTATGAAAAATTCAGACGAGCAGTTGAGATTTTATCACAACAGTTTGCGGCCCCAAGTTCTTCTAATCTATTCTGCCACCAAAAAACCAGTTCAGGAAAAAAAAACAAGAGAAAGTGTCTCAAAGCGGCCAAACCACAAATTGATAGCTACAAACACATGCTCAGTTCTTGCCCACCGACGGAAATCATCGAATTAATCGTACTCTAGCTGCCAAGAAAAGGTAAACAGAGGAAGCAAAAAAATAAAAAATAAAATCCAAGAATCATCGGTACTACCTAGTACGAGAACTGTACAGCTATCATGAACAAGTACAGGGAAGAGCCCAGCACACAAGAGGAAAAGTTGCTCCTAGATCCTAGGCCTTGCCGAGACAAGAGCAAATCGAAACAGTAAAAATCTAGTAGCAGCACAAAGCAAGGGCCGGGTTTACTCACTCTCGACGACGACGAGGGCCTTGGAGTCGTCGTCGACGGCGGGCTTGTCCTCCTCTTTGGCCGGCTCGGGCGCGGGGACGGGGACGACGGCCTTCTCCTCGGTGACGTCCTTGGCGGGGGCCTCGGGCTCCACGGCCGGCGGCGCGGCCTCGGGCTCGGGCGCCGCCTCCACCTCGACCTTCTTGGGCTCCTCGGCGGCCATGGCGATCGCTCGCTGCTGCTGTACGTCCGGTGGTGGGCGGGGTTAGCCTCTGCTTAGCTGAGCTGTTGCTGTTGGCGCAGCTGTTGGTGTCGTGCGACTGTGGTGGTGGGAGGTAGAGAGAGGGGGTACTAATAAGAGATGGCTGGCTGGGCTATTGGGATTGGATTGTGTCGTCGACGTGCCTGGACGGACTGTGAACTGGACAAAGCCGGAGGTGGCTGGCGGAGGAGACGTGGTAGAGTGACGGAAGGGGGCCTCGGATTCCGCCGAATTGGGCAACTGGGTTCCAGCTTCCTCGGTGCAGGGGCGGTTTTATAGCCCCCAATGGGCATACGGTTCTGTTCTGTAGGTGGTAGGTTGGATGGTGCCGGCTTCAGCATGACAGCATGGCCATGGATGGGGTGAAGTGATATGAGGTCTCAACGGTGGATGCATAACTTCGCAGCGTCGTCGTCTAACTATATTCACGGCAAAGTTTATGGGAATTGCTAAATCTCAAGTCGACTGAGACTTAACTAAGTCTTAGTTGATGCTATATCCATTAGATTGTGCATGGAGATCCGTACAAAAAATAAATTTAGACTTTTTCTTTTTTTCTTTTTACATGTATTATCACTTGACTGAGACTTAGTTAAGTCTTAGTCGACTGAGACCTAGACACTCCCAAAGTTTATTGGTTCTTCAAATTTAAGTTTAGTATTGTATTTTATTTTTCCGTCGTAATACGTATAAAGATTGTAGTATAAATCGCGTAAACACAGATCTGATAAATCTTAAAAAAACACAACACTAGTTTTTATACAAAGGATCGGACATGGATAATCTGCACATGGGAGCATATGCTCCCAGTTTTTAAAATACATTTTAAATATATTTCGAAAGTCAAAAAAATTGAATCAAATTTTTTGGATGTACACCTTGATGTCTTATGTGTTCACGAAGTCGTTTGACGAAAAACCGACATATGTTGTGTCATATGTAAAAAAGACAAAATTTTGTTGTTAAAAAGGCTTTTCATGCGACATTTTTTTGTCTTTTTTACAGTGGTCAAAAAAAATATTGTATTTCCATGAAACTTGGTGTGCACACATGGAATGTTGACATGTACATGCTACATTTTTATTTTTATTTTTTTGATATTTGAAAATATCATTTTCAAAAACCAGGAGCATATGCTGCCATGTGTAGAATCGAATATCTCCAAAGGATCACCAATCAAGAGGAGAAATCAACATCGAAGGATCCCTTGAGCTTGATACCAACGTTCGTCACCTTCCTCCGCAACCACCAAAGGAAAAAAATATATAACGGGTCACCTCTTCGCTCGAGCTCGATGTGGCTTCATCGATAATATGCTGATTTGCGGACCTCCAAGGTGGTTTACCAAAGGTGAAACCATTGTCGTTGAACGAATCAAACTGGCGCAACACCCCGGACACGCCATCAAACTTTATATGTAGCATCGCCGCTCGACAAATACGTCGAAGGAGAAAATCATACATACCAACCGCTATCCCAGATCCACTATGTTCTAGATGCACCCGACACATACCACAATTTGTATCTGCTCCTAGACTACGTCCTCCACGTCGGCGCTGGAGCGAACGCCGTTGCACTAACGAAGCCCGAGAACACATGTTAATCATAGGGATGTCGACGCCGTCACTTTTATTCTTCATCGTCATCGCTTTCACCGAAGCTAAAACGTTGAACAGCTGAAACCCTAAACCACTCTACACTTAGCCGCGTGTACGTGATTCGGCAACCCACCTCACCAATTATAGCCTCTCTCGACCGTCGAAGAAGGAGAGCCGCCGGTAACTCTTGACGGCGGCTAGGTTTTGGATGTGGCTGCCGTGAGAGGAAAACGTCCGTAGTAGTAGTTTAGTATTTTTTTCTCTTTGGCGCACAAAATGGTCCATCCATGATCCATCTTGAACTAATCCAGTTTACCAATTACGTGAGCTTGAGAGGGGCAGGTGGGCAAATGAATGGCGTCCATATCCGGACGGGGTGGCTGAGATGAGAATCAGATGGTGCGCGTCGTTGCCGAAGCTGGGCCGGGCACGGAACCCATGAGCGGTACGTGACGGCGACATGGCGCATGGCGGGGAGCAGGCCAGGGACCCGTCGTTCCACCGCGATTATTACGAGTGCGCGGCCAGCGCGATTGCGCTGTGCGCGGTCGGAGCTCGCGAATCCCGTGAGCCAGAGCGCGGCGAGCGCGACGGCCGCTGCCCGTGCGTGCGCGCGAACGGCATCGCCGCGGCGCTTTTACATTACAGCTTAGAGCCTCGGCCTGCCGGCCGGCTCCAGGTGGATGGTACGCGTGGCGGAAGCGGACGGCGTGGCGCACGTGCTGCCGGCCGGCGGGCGTCGTCGGTGTGGACGTGGGTGAGGAGTGCGAGGAGGAGGAACATGGCGTGAGTGCCGGTTTTCTTTTTTTTTTTTTTTTTTAAATCTCGCCTTTGGTTAATTAAACAATGGATGGGCGATGGTATTGAAGGAAGGCGCTGGCCGACTAGACAATTGGCTGGTGTTGGGCCGTCCGTGGAGCTTGCTTGACTGTGCCCAACTGGATGGAATTGCCTTGACGCGCCCGTCCGCCGTCCTGCCGACTAGGCGTGGACGGCAAGGACCGACCACACCTGACCGTTACGGCCGTTTTCCCGCGGAACATGGGGCCGTGTGCATGCATGCATGGGTTCTTTCCGCACGAGATAGATAGTGCACGGGAATATTATCTTTTGAGGGGCGTGCACGGGAATATTACTATGTACTCCCTTCGTATTTATGCATTTCTTCGATAAATATTTTCGGATGAAGAAGAAAGTACTCCTTCATCCGATTGACAATATGCTCAAGAGATAAGAAGAGGTGTAGGCGATTAAAAATAATTAATGAATTGATGAGACCAAGAAACGTACGTCGAGAAGAGGAAGCAAGAAAAGCTAATGTATTCGAGAATTTTAAGAAAAGGTATGAATGGCGATAATACTTTGTTGGAACATCAACAATGCACACGCCAGAAGAGGAGGGAACAATACAAAGGTTGACAACATGTGATTTGGACATGTCGAAGGAGAGTGGACATGCAAACGACTTTTTTTGTGCAACTTTCCAAAAACTAAGTGCATGTTTGTTTGATGTGCTGAACTTTTAAATTTGAAATGAATCAAAGTATTAGATTTAGAAAATGAAAATAACTGATGGAGATTGAAATATGGCATCTCTGCGCAAACACGCTGTCTATCCAACCTTCAAATCCATACAAAGCACATCTCATATGCATTATAGTGAACATAAATATGACAATTTTAGGGCATCTTCAACACACATCCTCCAACCTTTCGCAAAGGTTTGGATTGGGCTGTCCGGACCAATTTTGCCATCCAAGGCGACACTGTATACGTCTGAGGCCCGGTCCGCCTGTTCATTTTCTCGCAAATCTAAACTAAATTGAGGGGGTTTTGCGGGAGTTCAAACCGCAAACACGTAGGAATCTGACACCCCCGGCCCACTCAAATCCTCCTCCTGGCCCAGTCCCACCCCCCTCATTGCCGTGCACCCGCACCCTCCTCGCCCACTGCCGATGTATTCTTCGGCTGCCGCCTACTATTGAGTCACTGTCCACCTCGGATCCGTCTGCAGCCAGATACATTGCGCTTCCTTACCGCCTTCGTTCCATGATGGATACCATGCCCGACAAGTGTCCGGTCAAATGCTATTGAGCATTTTTTTTTATCGGCCCCTTGTTCCTTTTAGATCACGATGGCAACATACTCTGTGATGCAGGATAAGTTGTTATGCGATGCTTGGTTGTCCATGTCTGCGAACTTCCTAGGCAAGAAGTAGCAAGCGGGCATGAGCTTTTTGAAAAGCATCCATTCTTGGTTTTATGAAAAAAATATACAATGGATACTACTCTTTGCACTTGCACATGATTCATGACTGCAATGCCAACTCGCTAGCCCATCCATGGCACATTATCTATAACTCTGTCAACAAGTATTGCAGTGCGGTTAGTCAAGTTAATTGTACGATGCAACCTGTCACCCCAGCTATGGAGATCCATGGACGCGCTGTCGTGCTGTATCAAAGAAGAGAGTGCATATCGTTTAAATTGATGCACTATTGGCTTAAGCTGAGGGAGCGACTTCTGTCGCACGGCTTTTACCCATTCTAAGAAGAGCTCCATTTTAATTGAATTCGATGAATTCTTAAAATTTATGAACAAATTATGCTATTTATGTTATTTATGGATGCATATCCTATTTTTTATAATTATTTTAAGCATTGTCGATTTATAAAATATAGAACGACTATTTATTGTTAAAGTTTTGATGGTTAGCTCTCGCATTAGTGTCTGCGGACAGATACGGTGTCCGTTTTAGGGGATAGCGTTGAAGATGCATTAACTAAAGTTGTTTCAACCTCTTGAAATATGGACGATATATAGCTGTAGTGCCCTCCAAAAAATCATAAGGATGAAATAAACTTGCTAAAGCGAGTTCAAAATCGCTAAGCTTCAAAGACTCATTTCCTTCTTAGATTTTGTTGTTACACCTTGTTCTAGCTGGTGTTTCTATCATGCCGCCACAAATGCTCCGTCCCTCCCAAAGCAAAAGCCACAAATGATAATTCCAAGTTGACAAACCGTTGGCACAAACAAAACCAAAGCTTCTAACAGCTGAGCAACCAGCTCTTTCTCGTTGTTTAATACTATCAGAAGCTAGCTTGCTTGCGCAACTGTCCAATGCATAGCATAGCATTGGGCAATCGTCTAGCTTTAACAGACAAATGGACAAGAACACAAGATGCTTTGCTGTTGAGGACAGGCAGCCACAGCCCACAGCTGCTTGCTATGCCCTTCGATTATTGGCAACAGCAAGGAGGAGCTAAATCTTTTCTTGTTGATGGTTGGTTTGTAAGATAGCTGACCGCTCATACCAAACGGTAGTACAAACAAGCTTAATTGAATTCACGTCGTCGGCACGTACGTGCTGAATCAGGACTACACATCACAGGATTCAGAGCCTACAATTTCTGCCACGGAGATACATATATATCAGAGCCGTCTCATACCATTTTCACGCCGTTCAGTCAGACTGAACTGACAGATAAAAAACAAGTTGCCACATGAAAACAAAACCAGAAATCCATACAGTATAGTAGAATCTACTCCTACTGTTACTTCTCCTCAGCTTAACATTCTAGTACCAATACTGAATCAGCCTAATTCTACAATCTTATAATAATAATAACACGGAAGCAGACGAGACAGGCATGTTGCGTGTAGGCAGGATTTTCAAAATCGTGCATCAACATCGCCGCGGGGCCCCGGGTTGTTTTGGACGCATCGCGGGATATCGATTTTGAAAGCGACGCCTGTCTGAAATCCACCAATTCCGTCGATCTCTTTTTGCTATATTTCCTTTACTTTCCACCCATATATACATGTTTATTTCCTTCCATTCAGGTTAAGGGGAAGACCATCTGATCACGCATGATGATACGCTGCAAACGTTGCAGCCACAAGCCCCCCTCTCCCTCTGTTTGGATTAGGGTCTGGTTCATGCACCCGAATCCCTGTGACTGAGCTTATCTTATGCATGGCTTTGCTGGCCTTGATTAATGAATGGATTTTTTGGAGGCGAGTGAGGGTTGTTTTCAGCTGTGCACCACCTGTCCTGGCACCTTCTGAAGATTTTTTCGTTCTCCCCCCTCAGCTGTTCCATCATTGCCACTAGCAAAGCAAAACCCAATGGCTAGAAAATGCATACTTATGCGTGTGGGCTAAATGCCTAAATCATATTCGTGCCCCAGCTTTTTCTTGATAATGATGTGCGCATACTTTTTCTTTGGACAAATGGTTTACAAATGGAAGGATGATCTGGAAGGAGGCAATCCAATGACACCTGGAAATGCATTATCCTTGGCGCCAGCTCATTGTATTTTTCTCGAATGAAGTGCTGGAGATTCTGTTCTGCCAACACGAACGCTTGACGGACAGAATCTCGTAGTTGGATGCAACAGTGGACGTACGTACGATGCATGTATTCTGAAATAGTATATCTGTACATGCATGACTGTCGACAGATCAAGCTCTGGTGTTTGGTGCAACAGTGCGTCAATCAAACGGCTGTTCATTGATCGGGAACATATGCACGGACAGATCTTTGTTTTATTGCAAACACTAACAGTCTAACACAGTCCCTCTGAGTTAAAACATGTTGCGGTGGAGAAGCGGCTGGTTTTCCTGAAGACGTTTCTGGGACTGGTCACTGTAAATGAGACGCAGAGGTCTCTTCTCTGCTTTATGTTGCCTTCAGTTTCTTTCTTCACGGGACTGGGATAAGATCTTCGCAAGTCAAATGGATCAAGATCACGTTTTCTCCACGAGTCACAGTCGAACAAGTGCTCCATGCCCCTGTGAAACTTCCACCTTTTGCTTCTACAGGAGCTGCCGATGCGGTCCAGTTCAGTTCAGTCAAAGGGTGTATGAAAAGTGTTATTAAACTTTTGTCTGTCCTCGGGTGAACGAACGAGCAGGAGATTTTCATTGCAGCTTCTCAAGGTTTCTTCACGAACCAAAGAAGGATATTAGTTGTGGCCAATTAGTCTAAAGCAGAGGGCAGAAAAGTGGGGTTTTGATATGACACGGGGGGTTCTGTCATGATATTTTTTTTAGAACCGGGCCTCGCCCCTTTCCATTTCAAAGAAACGGAAATGTTCTGTTTGTTCAAGCCAGGAGAAGTAACCAGCCTGAAATACGAGATCGCTCCACGATCCTCAGAAGTCGGCACAGTTCAATGATCATGTTGCTGATTTAAACATGTTTGATGGACGGTATTTTTTATCTCCTTAAACTGGATTCTGACGCCTTTGTGGCTTTGTTCGGGAGTTTCAGGAAAATACATATGTCCTACACTCATTTATCTTACTATATAGTTATCTATTTTGCTAAGTTATTTTTTCTTGCTTTATATCTTGCTTTCATGTTATCTAAAAAACTTAAATAACACAAAATTTGTTATCGCAAATAGTTATTTTATTTTCATGCTTAGAACCATGTTTTTTTAAGGTGCTTAAAATCATATTTAATTCATCTCAAAATACCAAACTGTATGACTTCACAATTAATAATCAATAATTCCATTGGTACACCAATTGCTTCACCATCCACTAGTGTTAAATTATATAAAATCAAGCTTGGTTTATTCAATTTGGTTATGAAAGAACAATTCTTCGTTTTTTCTAGTGAAGATGTTGTTGCTCATCTAAATAAGTTTGATGATCTGTGTGACATGGAAAAAATGAAGAAATTGTTGTTGATGTGGTAAATTTGACACTATTTTCCCTTCTCACTGTGTGCTAAAGCAAAAGAATGGTTTATATCTGTTGTGGTCATGCCTTAGGGATAGCCCTAGGTGACATAAACCATGGGGTACCCTTAGTACACGAAGAAATATAACAGCACAACTTGGCATAGTCCCGAGTAAGAAGTTACTCAGAAGACAAAACGAGACTATACTTCCGTGTTACACCTAACTCGTAAGGGCAAGCTATTCGGAAATGAGAGCTATCGAGTGACCCATTACTCGGAAGGGAAGGAAATCAACCGCCAGGAAGAATAAAGAAGCCTGAAGCTAGCGTTATCCCGCACTAAAGAGCAGTAACAGGTAGATTAATGAGTAGGCGTTTCCTGTATTTATGATAGACCATTATTCACTGTAATTAAGAGACCCCTCACTAAAAAAAATGAAGGGACAATGTGCACTCTATAAAAGCCCCCCCCCCTCAATACCTGGTGGAGGGGTTAGAGACACGTACCATTTGACATCGTCAAGAACACCCCAGATCTCCTGGGACAGGACTAAGGTTTTTACCTCTAAGGAGCAGCCTAACCTGTATACTTCTCTTGTATCACCATCTTTATGCCTAGATCCAAACCGCTCCATACATACCTATATACTCATTGTCGGAATCAGTGTAGGAGAAAAATATTTGGCTATGAAGACAATTTTTACATTTATTCCAACAATTAATAAAAATTTCTCAAATTGAGAGATCTTATCATGAATTTTAAACAACTTAAACATGAACACGCATGACAGAGGAATACCTACGGGGTAGGCCCAAACATACAAAAGCCCAGCTAAGGGCCCAAGCCCATGATTTTGATAGCCCATGAAAGATTGGAGAAAGAAGTACCACATGAATCGACGACCAAGGCTTGTACAATCGACCTCTTATTTTTAGTCGGACAAAGACAGACAGTCAAAGGCTAGATCCAGTCGTCCCGTGAAATATAGACTGGTGATCATGTCAACCATTACCCCATGTTGGCATTAAAGACGATCACTACTCAATGATTAATCTAGTTAAATACAATTGTGAACAAGTAGTTAATTTTCACAACCCAATCGACCACGACCGGTTGTGACTCTCTCATTTACCAGCCACTAAGATACTCCTCCTGCTACGCTCTATTCAAACCTAGAAGGGACAACCGGTTGTACGCTTACACTTAAGAAACCAAACACCACCACAGAGAGCCTCAAACTCTTTCTCCGCTGCACCAAAGGGCGTTCCACGATCCTCCGTATCCATTATCCTTCCCTGGCATACAATCGAGAGGGGAAGATAGTGTCTCAACACCGCTGACAGCAAGAGGAGCAGAAACCCTAATGAGACTTCGTTAAGTCTTAGTCGACTCAGATTTAGCAATCCCCAATCTAAGAGGGGCAACCAGATGAGGCTAAACATTCACTTGTACGCTTATGCTTAAGAAGCCAAACACCATCACACAGAGCCTCAAACTCTTTCTCCACTGCATGAGAGGACGATCCGCGATCCTCCGTCTCCATTATCCTTCTCGGTCAGCCGATCGAGAGGAAGATAGGATCTCAACACCGCTGGCGGCAAGAGGAGGAGCAGAAACCCTAACGAGAGGGAATCCACTTACTCCCTCCATACCAGTGCATAGGGCACATTAGAGAGTGCATCGCGACCTAGGTGACTGTAGATTGGGCGTGGAGGAGCAACTTTGAGCTGGAAATTCTCTAATCACAGTGATGAAAATTGAATGCTACTTAATACAGCGTCCTCTAATCTTCCCTCGTAGGCCCACGTACTTTGATGGCATGCAATATTGACTTCAATATTTTGCCTAATTAACGCTGCATGCATCGCTCCTCCCTTCTGCGCGCCCATCCTCTTTGCTTCCCGCTCATCTTCTTCCTTCCCGCTCATGCTGCGGCTCCACGTGCTTCTCCTCCTCCATGGCGCCATGCTGCTGCTCCACGTGCTTCTCCTCCTCCATGGCGCCGTACTGCTGCTGCATGAGCTCCTTCCTCATGGCGCCATACTGCTGCTGCACTAGCTCCTTCACCATGGCGTCGTACTATTGCTGCAGATGCTCCTCTCCTATGTGGCCTTCTTCTTCTCCCTCATCCATGGAACCAATTTGCTCATGTATTTAAATAACGGGAGGAGAGGGAGAGGGAAGGGCATGCACGCCATGCAGCATGGTTTCACACTTAGAACCGAGCAGATGGGGATGGGAGAGGTTTTCTCGGAAAAAAATTGAGGCAAACGAGGAGCCGTTGCCAGGAAACGAGGTTGGGAGGGGAACGAGGAGGAAATTAAATGACTCGCGCCTAAGTCATTTGCGAATACCTGGTTTTCGTATTGTGCCTTATGTACCGGTATGGAGGGAGTAGTGCAATTCCTTCCCTTGACATCAACAAAAAGTTTGACTGTACGTGGGCTTCACAGTTTCCAGTTTGCGTGGCTGCATCAACTCGTAAAGGCACCACTGCAGTGTTCAACAATCAAATCGTACGGTTGGTTGACCTGATAGGCTGATGCATCCCCTCAAAAGAAAAGAAAATGCTAGGCTGATACACACAAATCTTTTTTTTTCTTAGGAGAATATACACACAAATCTGAGACGTGAATGCTTTGCTTACACCTGATCTCGTGGTACCAATCGTACACGCAGTCTCTCCTAGCCTACTAATTAACCGAGCACTGGAATCGGAGCATATCCCTCAGGTTCCTCCACCTTAGCCGCGGGAGCGACGGCTGCGACGACCACGGCGGCGCCGAACAGCACGACGACGAGCGCCGTGAAGTTCACCAAGAACGCCTCCGGGCCGTACTTGTCGAGCCCGGAGCTCTGCAGGAACGTCATCTTCTCCAGGAACCCGAGCTCCGCGGTCGCAAGCGTCAGCACGTAGACGAAGAGCCCGAACAGCGCGTGCCACGGCAGAGCCCCGCGCCTCACGCCCGGCGCCGCGCCGGGGAAGAAGAACGTCACGAACCCAAATACCCACTGCAAATCGATCGAGTGCTCATTACATTAGCCGATCCGACGGAGGAAAGCTCTGAAGATCCTGCATGCATGTACATGTACATGCCATGGCGGCAACGGGCGGTTTGATTGAGCTACCTGGATCCCGTAGAGAGAAATGGCCCCGATCCCGAGCCAGGAGTGCAGGCTGTAGAGGTTGGCGATGCCGCTCTCGTTGTGGAACTTGAAGGCGCAGTAGATCCCGACGGCGCCGAGGACGATGGCGATCGCGTGGAGGGTCAGGTGGGTCAGCTTGGCCGTGTCGTGCTTCAGTCCCGGAAACACCTTGTACACCATTATGGCTGCCATGGTTGATTCGAGAAGAATTAACCGATTACATATGTTCTTCATGTTTACAGTAGTACCACCGAGAAAAGAATATGATCAGGGAATTCTTTTCACGGTTCTGTTAACCTTACCTTCGCTTCCAAGGATAATGTAACCAATCAGCATGAGAACAGGGTGAACCTACATTTTACAGCACACAAGGAAATGTGAACAATTGATGGTGATGGAATAACAGAGGCAATTAACTTAAATTCGGTCACACTAATAATTTCATAAAATCATTAACAAAACAGCATCAACACTGGGTTTTTTCAGTGATCCGTTCGGGAGACTGACAAGCAAGGGGGCCGAAATTTTGAGTATGCTTCGTGTGTGCAAGGAGTCAGAAGCTCCAGCAAAACTTAAGCCTCAGACTATATCTAAATCTGTGGATATTGTACACCAACAAGAGGCCAATATTTAAGTACGCCCTATCGTTCAAAATAGGACAGATTTCCATGTGATGTGTCCGGTCTTACGCAGTTTTGCTTTGAAGTGTCCACGCTATTTTTCTGGGGGTCCAATTTCTAATCTACAAGTGCCAGAACATTCATTGGCAAGGACCATGTGAGCAGAGCACGAGGCCATGAGCTAGCTGCAGGCAATCAAGATGCAAGAGCACTTGAATTTCTCAATTGCGGCATTCTTGTTTGTTCTCCCCGATCCCCATTGGAGCATGGCGCCTGTACTACCCTACCCTAGATGCTACTACTTCAGTATCACTCTTCTAAATGAACTATACTATTATGGATGAGAGATCAAATCAATCAGAAAATAACACGTAAAATCAACAGCTCGAAGCTGGAGCAGAGGCGATTCGCCAGATTTTTAAAGGAGGAGTTTCAATCAAACATGCACAATGATCCAGTAGTTATCTTTGTTGGTAAAGCGGGACGCGGTGATGTGACTTGCAACTGAAGCGAACGTCAGCGTATTCCTATCCCCCGGAGAGGCGGTTGTGCTTGTGCTGTGCGAGGGGAAAGGAAAGGGAGAAGTCTGAGAAACAGAGCGAGGACTCACGTTGAAGATGAGGTTCTTGTCGACGGCGTGGAAGGCGAGGCCGCCGCGGAAGTGGACGCACCAGACGAGCACCATGGCCGCCGCCGCGGCCGCCAGGGCGTGCGCCGCGTAGGTGAACGGCGTCGCCTTCACGCCCAGCTCGCCCGCCATCGCCTTCCTCCTCTGGTTCCCGGTTAGGGGCGGCTCTGCTCAGCTCAGTCTATCTGCCTGCTAGCTAGAGGACGCTCGATCGAGCAGCGAGAAGAAGAAAGCGGAGTCTTGGCTTTTGCTTTCGCCCTCTTTGGTTTGCTTCGTGTCGTCGTGATGCGTGGGAGACTTGGGTTGGTGCTGCTGAGCTTGTGACAACTGACAACTGAGAAGGCCGGAAAGGCGTCTTGATCCATGGTGGATCTGGAGAGGTAGATGGGATTTTTGACGGGAAGGTTTAACCTGGAACGCCTGCTGCCTGCATCTTTGAATCCTCCATCCCGTGGAACTCCCGAACAGACAAACAAACAAAACAGAGTCGCTGGAAAGTGGCCGCGTGGGGCATTCATTATTTTTGCTCTGTCCGTCCCATATGGATTATGGAAGGAGGTTGGCTTATTGCGACTGTTTTGTTTATTTCAAATAATATCCGATAGAGCGAAGACTTTCCATTTTAATTAAGCAAGAGCACGATCATAGTGCCTGGCCACGAACGAAGGCGACAGCCTGATTAACCCGAGTGGCGAGTACACATTTTTTCCATTCGAGCCGATGATAAGATCGTCGTTGGGCGCTGGATGCCATGGGTGAGTGAGTACTCGACTGCTCTTCCTTCATCTGTAAACCGTGGCCTGGGCAGGGATCCGCCGTGCGATGCCCGAGCTGACTCTGAACCCAAGGGTGCGCACGAGGTCCACGAGCCTTATCTGCCGGTCAGGGGCAGGACTCTGAACCGATCGGAATGGAAGGTGCATCGACTCAGTTGTTGGCCTTGGGTTAGAGCAACCCTAACAGATACGGTGTAAAAGTTCAATCATGAAAAATAATATGTGGATCACCGTAAACGGGAAATGAAACAGTACATCGTGTGCGGTAGAACATACATATACTAAATCATACTCCCTCCGATGCATAATAAGTGTCGTTCATCTAGTACAAAGTTTGTACCAACTTAATACAAAATGAGCGACACTTATTATGGACCGGAGGGAGTACAACATATATTGCATATTTAAAATTTGAAGTTTTCCAAGCTACAAAATACGAAAAAAACCCGTAGTAGTGGTCGTCGGAGGTCGCCGGGAGATCACGAGAGCACATCTCACTTCTTGTTCTCGCGGTAGAGGTAGTAGTCTATCGGGGTGACCTATGCGTGCTCGAGCCGGATCGATTGAAGGACGCTCGTGGCCACGGGAGCTACCCGCCTTATGGTCGTTGCAGGTGCACTTGGCAGCCGGTCATCACACGGGCTGGATCCATCGGAAGGCATCGAGATTTGTCCCACCGGGGTAACCCTAGTTGCCCAACCTCCTCAAGCGCACCCCTCACACTCACCCCCTCGATGTGGTTGAGAACTCCAGTGGAAGCCCACGTGGCTACTAAAGACAATGTTGGTGAGGCAATTCATTATGTCGTTTTAGCAAGTCTGATATGCTTGAAAACGTCGATTTTTTGATCTCACTCCGACGACTTTTGACATTCATATCTAAGTGTGGTGGTTACTTCTCCGGGTCATCTCAATGAACCTTCGATCCCTTGTCGGGGAACCAAAGATATGCAAATGTGGTCATTCCACTAGCAATTGCATATCAAGATCCCAAGACATTTTATACATCATGCACGTCATGTGTGTAAGAACAACAAGTAACACAACACAACTCTATGAAAAACATGTAATACACGTATTGTGAGTGAAGTTTAACAACTAAATACAAAAACAAGGGTCTTAAGACCAAGTGACAACTCTCAAAAGAAAACAAAAATATACCTTAGAAATGTAAATTTAACAAATGCCTTAAAAGGATGTATTAAAGCAGATGGCAACCATAACCCTCCCAGCACACTACCTGGGATAACCATAGCTAGCATCGTCTTTCACCACCAGAGATCACATATTTCAAATGCTACCATCTGATTTGTTTTTATCAAGGGAAGGGATATATGTGTGTTTGAATACATAAGCACCAATGTTACTATAGAAAATTACTAATAAAGCTATTACTACCATAATTTTTTCCTGCTATTTAATTTGTCTTGCCCTTATTCTCACATCTCTTAGTGATCATTTCTGTTGCAACTTAGTACCATTGTACTCTTGCACAGTTCACATTCAAAAAGGTTTTGATAAATTAACTCTCAAACATGCGGTATTTTTATTTGGGCGCAATATAAGCTGGGAAAAAAAATACAAGTGAGATATAACTTCAGCATATAAGCTACACAACACAAGTGAGGCAAATACATGGACCTTGGACCTTAACAGTATTCTCTAAAGTTAAATTTGTAGATGAAATTCTATTTGTATTGTTTGGTTTTGGCCAAAAACTGTGTTTAATCTGTATGCCTGATAGTACTCTCACATCACACCCTAAGGCTGTCGAGAAAGCTCGTGCGCTTGCTGTCCGCATTGCTAGTGAGATAATCAAGGAAGTCACTGAAGCTGCTCTCCTTATACTTGACAGGATCTTGCTCATTCACCAGCTCTTTGGCAACAGAGACCTTCTCCTGCGGCGCAAAACTATGGATGCTGGCCATGGAGATCCTCGCTTCTTGAGGGTTCAGGACCGCACGGTGCACGACGGTCTTGATCCGACCGTTGCTGAGGACCTCCATGTAGTCTCCCACATGGACGTGCAACGCATGCGGGGGTTGCCTGACCACTCTCCAACTGTCGCTGCTGCGGTCGATGACCTCCAGTCCTGGACAGCTCGCGAGCAAGATGGTGAGAAATCCGTGATCAGAATGCGGTGCCAGCCCTATCTCTGAACCGCTTTTCGGTTCTTCAGGGTAGCAGTTCACCGCCAGTAGCTGCAATCCTCTCTCAAATTCTTCATGCTGGTAATGCTTGCCCAGTCCCAGGCCTTCCAGTATGGCTTCCATTAGCTGCAGAGCCACCCTCCTTACTTGGACTGAAAACTTTCCCATGTATTCCCTGCTTACAGCAAATAAACAACAGCTCTATGTGAGATAGTATCACACAATTGGTTATGTGGATCAAGAAGAT
Organism: Bromus sterilis; assembly: GCA_950022295.1. NCBI lineage: Eukaryota > Viridiplantae > Streptophyta > Magnoliopsida > Poales > Poaceae > Bromus > Bromus sterilis. The sequence goes on from OX465596.1 coordinate 19,490,892, forward strand.
TTCTAGGAATTTGTTTTGCCTGTAGATTGGTGGTTTTTCTGGCCAATATTGCATCCATTCACCGAGGGGATGTGCATAATGCTTTAGGAATGCTCGTGACGTGCGGATGCCGTCCTTTGATGAGCTGGTGCCGTATCGAACAGGCCGTTGGATGTCGTCTGATGCAAACTCCTGCTTCGTCTCACTTGGCAGTTTGAAGAAATCTGAAGCTGCTTCAAAAGCACCGTTCATGATAGATTGACTGATCCCATGGTTTATAACCTGCGAATGAGCAACTATCAAGGTTTTAGGGATTTGGTTACCTTACACTTGCTCTTTATTCCATACCTTAAGTTCTCCTCTAACGTAGTTACATAATCAGAAATACACTTTCTGAGAAAAAATATATTATTTTCTTGAATTAATGTGTTACACTTTTAGTAGTTCGGCCTTGACAACCTTGACATTGCTTCCTATGTTCTGAAGTTGAAAACTGCGACATTTTATAGGCACAAAATGAACCTGTTGCATAAATGATCTGTTCGTTCCACTTACTAAAAGGGCTAACAATAACATGTAGCTGAGCATAGGCAGTTTTTGCTCCTGCTTCTTTGCGTGTATTACAAACATCATGCCGTTGCAGCTACTTGCGGAGTCACAGAGAAGGTCCTCATAGCACATAGGATTCGTGTAGTTTCTCTTTTCGGATTCGTTCTTCAACCAAAAATCTAGCTTACTTTACTTGTTTATTTGCATGTACAGTCCACCTCGGCTTCCTTGGTCGACATTCTAGCATTACCGACACAAGTGCCAATGTTAACCATAGCAGTTTGGACAAGATGAAAAAATGTACTCCCTCCGATCCATAATAAGTGTCGTTCATTTTGTACTAACCTAGTATAAATTTTATACTAGATGAGCGACACTTATTTTGGATCGGAGGGAGTAAGAAATAAGAGGGGAGGGGGGGTCTCAAGGAGGCAAAGAGCATACCTGAAAGTATCCGAGATCATGGCATGCTTTGGCGATATCTTCCACCACGCGAGATCGTGTCTCGGGTTCAAGAGTGAGGTCACCCAGGTTGATCACCGGCATTGCCTTGTCCCACGAGAGCTGGTTCTGAGGGAGACTCCTCGAGTCGTCCGACATGTTGATGTACCAATCTAACTAAGTTCAGAATAGAAACAAGAGCAGCGAGAGTGAGGCAGCATCTACTTAGTTATAGGAATCTTCATTCTAAGCAGTACAAGAAACCACAATTGGTTCCAAGAAAAACTCTTCCTAATCTTAACTCTGAAAGTCACAGTTGGTTGCCAGAAAACCATGTGTCCAAACTCCAAAGCCTAAAGAGCTCTCTGATGCAGACGGTTCATTTTCTTTTATCTTAACTCATGTGAAACACACAATTAGTTGCCTATTTTTTAAGGCCACGTTTTCTGCTTGGTTTGTGTGTGTTGAATGAAACAAGTTTTTGTCTAGTACTACCACCGTGCTAGATACATCTGTTTGAGCGTCAGTTAATTCCGGATGGAGGAAGGCAGGACGGATGAAATAGGTTGTTGTGATGACCACTTCTGGTGAGATACCTCTTTGCATACCCTAAGATGTATGTTTCCCCAAACAAATCAAAATAAATCTCAGCTGTATCCTATAGCAAGAACAAAATAGATAGATATATTTCTCCATTAGGATCAAAATTGCTATACTGGAGCTGGACACGGCAATGGGAATCGAATTTCAGGTGTAAAACGAATTACAATCAAATGATTCGGAAGAATGAGGCAAATGATCAAATTTCAGGAAAATACATGTAAACAATTTTAAAAATTGCAGCAAAATGAAATCTATGATATCCCCGAGATTCTAAAGGAGCCTCTTGACAATCAAAACCTGTGCCTCCGGCTCCTTTGTCTGTGACTCCAACTACCCTCAAATCCGCGTCAACTAATTTTGAACGGAGAAGGTATTAAACTAACAAAAACTAGTGATCCATACAAACTAATCAGACGTGATCTGCCTGAAGAGAGTTTTCTTTCCAGAGAGCAAGGCAGAGAGAGAGAGAGAGAGAGAGAGAGAGAGTACCTGAAGGCAGGGCAGCAGTGAAGACTGAAGAGCGGCGTCACAGGGAGGGAGGAGAGATTTTTGTGGCGACAGTTGGTGAGAGCGATCATCCGTCTGCCTTGCGTACCTTAGTACTGTACTCACTATTATGACAGTGATGTTAGACAGTCCTCACCATCATTCATCCGCGTCCAACCACTTTTGAGATCCACAGCTGTCGAGCCATAGCTGGTAATGGCAAAAACCCAAATCCAGGAAGCCAGGCTGCGGTGATGCACTATGTATTGTGTTATTTCTATCTGTTAGAGCATCTTCAATTGGGCATCCATTTATTGGGATGAACAGCTTGGACAGAAATTTAGATAGATAGAAAAAATATCAACCATCCAACGGGACCCCTTACACTTATACATAGAGCATCTGTAATCAACCCCTTAAATACATGGACCTCAACAGTATTCTCTAAAGCTAAATTTATACATGAAATTTTACTACTTGTATTGTTTGGTTTGGGCCAAAAACTGTGTAGTCAATTGACTACACAGCCATAGTGTGGCTTTGACACCGAAACCAAACCGTACGAGGAAGAAGGCCAAGATCAGCATGAAAATGGCAAAAACCAAGCCCTTCCTGGCTAGCAGCCAATTCTTCGTCTTCTTTGCTAGCTCTGCTCCTCGTTGTGCTCTGTCCATCCATTTCATCATTCTTTGTAGACCTTGTGGTGATAGCGAGGACATGACATGCTGAGCCTTGGCAGCGTTCTCACTCGACAGCTCCATGTTGAACTGCTCACACATGTGTGCCATCACATCAGGACTCATGTTCTCCATCATGGACACAAGCATCTGCCGTGTAACAGGGTCTTCCAAGGAATTTGTCATGGTTTCTTGCATATCATTTCGAATTGGCGTGGCAGTTTCAGTATCGTAGATAAAACCTTCTGAAGAGTCGAATTGTGTTGAGTTTTCTGCTTCTTCATGTGGCTCTGAAACAGTATACTCAGTACAGGAATTGATGCATTGGGTGCTTGATAGCTCCGAACTCTCTTCTACAAGTTCTTCAATAACAATTCCTTTGGGCATCTCAGCTGCTAGTTGTCCTTCTGTATCCATCAGAGCCCCGGCAATGGTTTCATCCTCCGGAGAGATTTCATGCGCTTTACTCAGGTCAGCGACGGCGGCCTGAAGGTTCCCTAGAGCTCTGTACGCCTGACCCCTCCGGTAATACGCCTTGACGACGACGGCATCGCTCAACCCATCACACCCTACTAGAAGAACCTCTGAACCTTCCTTCACGCATTCCTCAAATCTGTCCGATTTCAGGTAACAGGACATCAGGTTAAGCGCGCACTGCACCCTTAGTGCGTGCGCGGCCGCCAACGGCACGTTCTTGAGGGCATCCTTGGCGAGGTCGTACTCGGCGGCCGCGTCGGCGTACCGCCCACGGCCATGAAGCTCGTTCCCCCGCTGCTTCAGCGTCTTGGCACCGGCTATGGCGTATGAGGTCTGAGCGTCGGCTTGGGCCTTCATGGCGGCGAACTCCTCGGGCTTTGCGGCGGCGATCTTTTCGGCCATGGAGATCATCTCGTCTGGCCTGGTCTGGTTCAGCTGCTGAGCGGCGAGTTTGAGGTCGTGAGGCGTCATGTTCTTCATGGTGTCGGAGGCTAGCCTGATGAGGTCGGGGTTGGACGCGAGCTGCCGCTGCATCCTGGCGAGGTCGTCGGGGGACATGCGGCGCATCTGCTCCTCCGCCAGCCGCATCATCTCCGGGTTCATCATGGCGCCGCCGTCGACGAGCAAATCCCGATGGGATTGACGAGAAAACGAAGCAGGGACAAGGAGCTCGCGGGGTTGGAAATTAGCAGCTCTGTCTCGCTTGTCTTTTTTTGGTGGATTCGTGGGTTGCTTCTCCTCCAGTATTTATTCACGGGTCGTGGTCTCGTGGAGAGCTGACGAGAGGGTGTAGACAACCGAATAGGAGTCCAATCCGGGGGAAATTCGGTAAAGTACTTCTTTTGCACAAATCCGAGACGGTACAGTAGTAACATTTGTTTGGGTGAAACGAGCGTGCATTAGTTAAGTGATGGAGTTACACTAATTATCAAGCTAAAATAGAGGAAACTAATTAAAGATAGGTAGTTAATTTTCTTTAATTGTCCTGTGAATCGGTAATGGTAATTTGTAACAATATAAATAGTTTTCGGTTTCTATATAGAGCGAACGTCGCTCGTTAGCTTCCGACGCGACTCATTCATAGCCCCTGATCTATGACACAGATCACGGAGCAATATAAATTGCCACATCAGCTTTTACAGTAGTTCACGCGAAATATAAGGGGCGCGAACACTTTTTGAATCAGTTGTACACAAGTAGCCTGGTGGTGTGGTACATAACATTGGCAAAATAAAGGAAAAAAGTTCTCAAAACAATTTGTTAGTACATAACATTTTTTCCAATAAATATCTTTTTGCTGGATGCAAGTAAACAGTTTAGACGCATGGAATTTTATTTTTGTTTGTTTTAGTTACTGTGATTTTATGTAAACATTAAAATATTAAAAAATTTAAACCATGAAAGTTTTTAATTTTGTAGCCTAACGATTTTAGTTATGTAGCATGGCAATTTTTTTGTTTTTAACATGGTAATTGCATTTTTTGTAGCATGGCAATTTCAGTTAAAACTCTGCCTATTTTGTAGCATAACGATTTTTTAGTTATGTAGCATGGAAGTAGTTAATTTGCACACATGCAACTAAATATACTCCTAGTCAATAGGATAGTACAACTGTAATATAAAAATATAAGTAAATGGAAATAAGAACAGAAATTAAATGCATAGTGAAAAAAAAAAGATACACACACACAAAAAAAATGCCGGCCTGCCCAAACAAAACGCAAGCCCACACCACGCCCTTGTACGTGAACGGAACGAATTGCATACACCTTCAGTCCAGCCCGAATCTCCACGCGTATGACCAACGGCATGTAGTTGACCGAGAGACATTGCCCTCACCCTTCCTCCCGTCTAAGGTTGCAAAGCGGACGGGATATCCCGCCACGCCGTCCCGCAAATCTGCCCGCGAAACTGCCGCTGGGCTGACCGCCCTAACGCTAACGGGCCGAGGCGGGTGCGCCGCTTTGTTCAACGCGGGACACACACATCCCCTCTGAAAATAAAAGCTATTCCTAGAAAGCTCTCACGAGGCCGCCGCCGTCGATCTGCCCACCCTAAAGCTGGCCGCATCAGCGCACTACGCCGCCTACCTGACCTCCACATCGGCTCCTGATGATGAGGTCGACGGCGGCGTCGCCACCATCTCCACATCGGGCGTCGACGCACCAGTCAGATTGCAACACGGGCGGAATCCAAGATGAAGATGATTGCGGATCAGGACCATATGGTTGCGGCATGATTCTCCGTGATCAAGCTGGAGGTATTATTTTCTCTTCCTGTAGAGAAATCAAGTCCTGCCAGGATGAGATGGAAGCGTTATTGCATGCGATCCGAGAAGGAATTCAACTTGCGATCAACAGAGAGAAGACATCCATCATCATCCAATGCTCTTCTAGAACGGCGATCAAGATTCTGGAAGGATCAGAAGCAAATAGATCAATCTACTCCCGGATGGTCTCGGAAGTTAAAACTGTGCTGGAGTCTTTAGACAATTCATCTTTCGTTTTTACTAGCTCTTTTCTTCATAGTGTTTTACTAGCAAAACTTGCTCTTTCAAAGTCAAAAACCATGGTTTGGCTCGAAAGTGGTCCGAAGTCTGTAATTGAATCTTGTAATTTGGATTTCCCCACTTTTGGGGCTGAGTAGTAAGAGTCTTATACCCGCAAAAAGAAGATACTCACCAAGGTACTGCCATTTTCATATCCAGCAAGAAAAATTGGTAATTGCAATTTGTACACTACAGGAAAAATGGACAATGTCGAGGGTAATAGTTTTGCCGAAGGCTTTTTATCGGGGCCCTCGGCGTAGCACCGAGGAAAGCCGACGGCAGAAGAAAAACCTTCGGCAAATCACGGTCGTCGGCAAATACATTTGTACGCCGAGGGCAGCCGTCGGCAACAGGAAAGCCGTAGGCATATCTTCGAGGTACGCCGAGGGTGGCCCTCGGCAAATTTAAACCTTCGGCAAATGGGCCTGCTGGCTGACGGATGGCTACCGCCGTTACATGTACGCCGACGACTCTAGCAAAAGCCGTCGGCAAATCTTTTTTTAAAACTAATTTTAATTAATTCAAATATACTTTATCTAATCTTAAACTTATAATTATATACTAATTTGGGGTAGAATTATCCATAGATTATGAATATTCACTTTATTTCTGTTTTTGGCAATGCTAAAAATGAAACCTCATGTAGTTTTGCGAAAAGATCTTTATACTTTGTCAAAATCATAAGTAATTCATACTTGCCTTGATTTTGATAAATTTTATATGTTTTTAGTCCAGAATCTTGATAGGACTCTATTCGTATAATTTGTACACAAATTTGAACAAACTAAAATCATGTTTCCTTCAAAATTTTAGAAAACCCCATTTGTTTTGATTTCTTTTTTTAATTTTCATGTTTTTGACAAATGAGGCAAATTTTGTATATAATTGCATCAGAAAGATCCAAGAATTCAGAAATTTTCTTTCCATGCTCCTATGGGCCAACTTAGCACAACCAGGTAGAAAAGTACATCGGTCCTTTTTGAATCCGGTCAAAGGGGTAGACAAACGTTCAAACGTGTAAGTGCTTACGATCGAACGAGCAGACTGCAGATAATCTTGGGTAGCGTTAGGCCATATGATGGTTTGTTAAGTGGTTATGATCTACCATAGAATAATCATATCTCAAGGAACCATGGGATATGCCGGCCCTTTGTGATCCGATCGATGCTGTTGACCTAGCAAGCCCCACAGGTGAGTGTTTACGATCGAACGAGCATACGAGTGTTTATGATGTACCCTAACACAATCATAGCTCAAGTAACCATGGGATACCCCCTTTGTGATCTGGTCGATGTAGTTGACCTAACGGGCCCCATAGGTGAGTGTTTACGATCGAACCGGACTAGAAAATCTTGGTTAGCATTAGGCCATATGTTGGTTTGTGAAGTGTTTATGATCTACCCTAGCACAATCATATATCAAGGAACTCTTGGTGGATCTCTAATGAAATGAGTACTTGTGCACCTAAAAATATATTTTTTAATAAAGAGCAAACTATCAAGCACGTGTAGTTCAAATTTAACCCCGTTCCAGCAATTTGTCTTTTTTAGAAGAGGTGTATAAGAAACATTATACATGGAAAGTTTGGTCAATTGTTAATAAAATATGGTCTAGTATTTTACAAAAATGGATTGGTTCAAATTTACACCAAATATTTGGTAGATCCTTCACAAAACAACCCTACTTTCGACACTTGGAAAATGAAAAATAGATTTTTCGTGCAACGGAAATGAAAACTTCCTATGGAAAACTTGTTTCCAATTACAATATGCACACATTAAAAAAATGAGATCATTTGGTAATATCCTTTGAAAATAGCACTAACATCGGTCATTTGGCTTGAAAGCCATGAGCCTTCATACTCGATAGCTCATTTTGAGAAGACTTTTTAAAGATATTTGCGCTATTCTAAGTTTGTTGTTTTGTATGGTTACTAGGACATAAATTATGATGCAAAGCTAAGGTTTTACAATTTTTTGATTTTTTTTGAATTGTTTAAGCACCGATTTCAAAATGCGGTCAAAACGGGGGAGGGGGCGCATGACCGGTGATAGCTAGGGATGGAATCTTGCAAAAATTGGTGGATCTCTCATGAAATGGGTACTTGTGCACCTAGAAATGATTTTTTTAAACATAAAGAGCAAACTATCAAGCACTTGTAGTTCAAATTTGACCCCGTTCCAGCTGAATCTGCGACAATTTGTATTTTTTAGGAGAGGTGTATAAGAAACATTATACATGGAAAGTTTGGTCAATTGTTAATAAAATATGGTCTAGTATTTTACAAAAATGGATTGGTTCAAATTTACACCAAATATTTGGTAGATTCTTCACAAAACAACCCTACTTTCGACACTCGGAAAATGAAAAATGAATTTTTCGTGCAACGGAAATGAAAACTTCCTATGGAAAACTTGTTGCCCATTACAATATGCACACTGTTGCAAAAAAATAGATCATTTGGTAAAACTATCCTTTGAAAGTAGCACTAACATCGGTCATTTGGCTTGAAAGCCATGAACCTTCATATTCGATAGCTCATTTTGAGAAGACTTTTTTTAAGATATTTGCGTTATTCCAAATTTGTTGTTTTTTATGGTTACTAGGACATAAATTATGATGCAAAGCGAAGGTTTTACATTTTTTGTTTTTTTTAATTGTTTAAGCATCGATTTCAAAATGCGGTCAAAACGGGGGAGGGGGGGCATGACCGGTGATAGCTAGGGATGGAATCTTGTAAAACTCTTGGTGGATCTCTGATGAAATGAGTAATTTTGCACCTATAAATGATTTTTTTAAATAAAGAGCAAACTATCAAGCACTTGTAATTCAAATTTGACCCCGTTCCAGCTGAATCTTCGGCAATTTTTCTTTTTTAGGAGAGGCGTATAAGAAACATTATACATGGAAAGTTTGGTCAATTATTAATAAAATATGGTCTAGTATTTTACAAAAATGGATTGGTTGAAATTTACACCAAATATTTGATAGATTTTTCACAAAACAACCCTACTTTCGACACTCCGAAAATGAAAAATGGGTTTTTCGTGCAACGGAAATGAAAACTTCCTATGGAAAACTTGTTGCCCATTACAATATGCACACTTTTGCAAAAAATGATATCATTTGGTAAAACTATCCTTTAAAAGTAGCACTAAAATCGGTCATTTGGCTTGAAAGCCATGAACCTTCATACTCGATAACTCATTTTGAGAAGACTTTTTTTTAATATTTGCGTTATTCCAAGTTTGTTGTTTTGTATGGTTACTAGGACTTAAATTATGATGCAAAGCGAAGGTTTTACATTTTTTGATTTTTTTGAATTGTTTAAGCATCGATTTCAAAATGCGGTTAAAACGGGGGAGGGGGCATGACCGATGATAGCTAGGGATGAATCTTGCATAAAAGGATTTATTTTATTGATTTTTTTTCATTTTCATTTTTCATTTCTAAAGTGCATAAAGAAGCACACATTGAGTTGTTTCTTTGTGATTGGTCAGTGGAGGCTCCCTGCATTCTCTCTCTCTCACACACGTACTCTCTCCCTCCCGCACCCACCCCGCACATGCTCACCCTCCACAGTGCCTTCGACGACGCCCGTGCGACGACCACACCTATCCGACCAACCGGCCATGGCCCTCACCTGCGTGCCTCGGCTGGCCGTGGACATGGCTCTGACGTCGCGAGTCTCCGGGCGACCGAGTTCCAGCTCCTGCAGCTCCCTCCCGCAGAGCCCCTGCCTCCCAGAGGCGACCACGCTCGACGGCGAAGTACTGTTTGCTATAAGCTAAATGATTGTATCTGTTTTAAATTTTTTGAAAATGCAAATAATTTCTAAATAACATGGAATTTTACATAGTGATGGTTCATGATTCTTAGAAGGTGCACAAAATGTTTTAATATTTTTTTGAATTATTAACTTAGTTATTTTGTTGAAATACATAGAGCAAAGAAACACAAATATAGATAGTTAATTTCTATTGGCTGGAGAACCTCGGCCATGGATCGGTGACGTGGCATGAAAACCACCCCACCACCACCAGTCACCACGCCTCACCAACCGCTGGACCCACCTACCCAGCCACACACCACGCCTCCACGGTCCAAACTCCAACCCACCTCCCCCGTCCAAACACTCCACCCCACCTCCTGGGACACCACATGCCTTATCCTCTCCCATATTCTACCACTCCGGCGCCTCCAACTCTCTAGTCACACGGAGTACTCCGGCGCCTCCAACTTCCTCCGGTGAGGAGCGGTCTCCGGCAGGGCGCGTACTCCGGTGCCTCCAACTCTCTCGCCACAACGCAGCGCGGTCTTCGAGCCGGCGTCGTTTCCTGCGCGGCGTGGTCCGGCTCTAGCGCGGCGGTGTCTGGCTTCGGGGTCAGCGTGGTCTCCGGCGCCGTCTCCTGGGCGGCGTGGTCCGGCTCCAGCGCGGCATGGTCCGGCTCCGGCGTCAGCGCCGTCTCTGGTGCGGCGTCGTCTCCAACGCGGCGGCTCTGGGTCGCGGCCCTCTAGGCGGCGGCCGCCATGGCGCGCACGACGGCATGGTGCTTCCTCGAGCGGGCCGGGGTGTGGGTCGGGGTCATCTACTGCGTGGCCGCTGCCATGGTCCGGCGCCTCCAAGTCCCTTGGCGCGAGCCGTCTCCGGCGTTCCTTCTCCCTCCGGCGCGAAAAAGAACGAGCTCGCCGGAGATGGGGACCCTCACGCCGGAGTTGCCGGAGCGGCGACATTTATTTTTATTTTTTTACAGATCTTTGCCGATGGTTTTACCCTCGACATCTTCGTTACCTCTGGCCCACCAGATGCAACCACGAGTCCATTCTTTGCCGACGATTACCCTCGGCATTTTCGGTAGCTCTGACCCACCAGATGCAGCCACGTGTCCACTCTTTGCCGAGGGCAATACCCTCGACAACTCTGCGCAGTACTTAACAGATGGAGACAGTAGTTTTTGTTTGCCGGCTAGGTACCCTCGGCATTGTTATCTTTGCCGACGGCTAGGTACCCTCGGCATTGTTATCTTTGCCGATGGCCGAACGTTTGCCGAGGGTTTGTGCCTGTTTGCAGATTGAAAGGTTGCCGAGGAGGATATGCCGAGGGCCACCGTCGGCATAGGCCTTTGCCGAAGGTATTTGGGCTTTGCCGAAGATTTTTGACCGTCGGCAAACACCGTTGTTCCTGTAGTGGTAGTGACGTCGTCAGAGTTACAGCAATGAAGCTGGGCTTTTGATGGTGTACATTCAGAGTGGTAGAGTAGTACATTGCCGGGCTTTTGATGTGTGGAGTATACACGTGTTCACAGTTTTTGTAAGGCTACTACCAAAATCTGCTGTATAAGCTATGAAGCACGAATACGGCGATACGGATACTGCGATACGGGATACGGCATTTCTAGAAACAACAATATTGCGATACGGCGAGTATACATAAATATTTAATAAAATATCAGATTATCAAGACAATAAATAATTAAATGCTTGAGATAAAATCGATATATGTCTCATTTGCTGCATTCATGTCTATTTTTATCAAGTCATCGTCTTCTTTATAATGGATTGATCATCAAATTACTCAATCCTTGTGGTGCTTGCATACAACAATGGCCGTATCAGGATTTTTTTTTCTTTCTTTTAAATCGAAAAGGAGATATTATATGAATATAAGTATCGATGGAGTATCGGCCGTATCAGAGTATCGATAAAGTATTATACGTCAATACACAGATTTTGAAAGTATCGGTGCTTTGTAGTGTATAAGCGGGACTTTGGTGGGATTATGCGGGCTGCCGCGTTAGCCGCTAATTAACAAGCGGCGTCAGGCGGGCAACCGCAAAGACCCGCCGTACATGCTTGCTCCCGTTTAAGTGTTTGGCGGGCAGCCACATCCCGCCCCACTTGCAACCTGACTCCCGTCCATAAATACTGGCCGACCCCTCCCACTTCTCCTCCTTTTTCACCCCGAAACCCTTCGTTCCAGATCCAATTTCCTCGACGGCACCTCGATTGTGCATTCAGTGGCCTCTGCCGCAAGTGCACAACAGAGCGGCATGGACCAGTGCTTACAGGTCGCTTGGTTCGCCGGCACGGACGCGATCGCCAGGCGCTCCAACTTCATCTTCTCGCCTCTTTCCATGCGGACCGGGCTCGCGCTGCTCGCCACCGGCACCAGCGGCGACACGCTGACCCAGCTGCTGGTCTTCTTGGGCTCCCAGGACCTCCACCACCTCAACGCGGCCAGCGCCAGCCTCGTCGCCGAGATGCGCGCGTGGCCGCAGCTCACTTTCGCCGCCGGCATCTTTGCCGACATGTCGTTCTCGCTGCGGCCGGAGTTCGTGTGCGCCGCCGCCTCCGCCCACAGGGCCTCCGTCAGATCCTTGGACTTTCAGAACCAGGTAGTAGAAGAACCACACCAAGATTAAAACCAAACTTTGTTCTTTGTAAACAATCATGAACAAACAAATCAACAATAAATTATAATTACACGATAACGCGAGCACATGACAAACTAAGAAACTAATTTTGGATGGATGGATCAGCCGGAGGCAGCGGCGCCTTCATCGCGGAGAACACACGGGGGCGCCTGCGCAACCTCGTCTCCCCGGACTCGTTTAAGGGCGACCCCAAAGTCGTCCTCGCCAATGCGATGCACTTCAAGGCCACGTGGTCCCGGAGGTTCGACCGGAAGGACACCGTCCGGCAAGACTTCCACCGCCTCGACGGCGCGTGCGTGCGGGTGCCGTTTCTCTCCGACCCCGGAATGCAGTACGCCGCCAGATTCGAGGGCGACCTCGGGTTCAAGGTCCTCCAGTGCTACTACAAGATGGCGGGGCGCGACGGCAAGCTCGACCGGAACGCGCCGCTCTTCTCCATGCTCGTCTTCCTCCCGCACCGGCGCGACGGGCTCCGCCACCTGCTGCGGATGGCGGTCACCGAGCCGGACTTCGTCATGCGCTGCGTTCCCCGGCGCGAGCAGGTGGTCCGCCCGTGCCTGCTCCCCAAGTTCAAGTTCTCCTTCCGGTTCGACGCCAAGGACGCGCTGCGCGGCCTCGGGCTCTCGTCGCCGTTCGACCCGCTGGCCGCAGACTTGTCGGGGGCGGTGGCGAACGTGCCCCCTGAAGGGCTCTACGTGTCGGTCGTGGCGCAGACGTGCGCCGTGGAGGTGGACGAGGAAGGCACGACGGTGGTGGCAGAGTTCTACACGCATACGAGCCCGACCTATACCCCGGGTGAGCGTCCGCCGCCCCCGCCGATGAGCTTCGTGGCGGACCACCCGTTCTTGTTCGCCATCGTCGAGTATGGCAAGGACGAGGTCTTGTTCCTCGGCCACGTCGTGGACCCTTCCAGCTAAATAGTTGATGGACGGCTTAGATTTACTCGTGAGCAACGTAGGGTGCGATGGATGAGGACGAGCGGGGTTAGTGGTGGCGTCGTCTCTCTTGCAGAAATTCCAAGTCTCATTTCTTCTGTTCATTTGAGACCAACCCTTGTTCCCTAAAAGTGACGCTTAGAAAACCCTTGTTTTATGGCAAGTGTTACACGGTCAGCCGGCGGATTTTTCTAAAATATCCGCCGGGTTGCGAGCCGTCCGATACGGTTGATCCAGCAGTTGACGTTATAACTCTTTGCAACAAAGAAGATGTTGCAAAGCTCTTTTGCAACATAAACGATGTTGCGAATTTTTTTACGGTACAAATGAAATTGTAAAATTTATTTTCTTTGCAACACGAGCGATGTTGTGAAACCATTTACAATACCAACGATGTTGCGAAACTTTTTTTATAATACATATAACTTGATTTTTGTTGCAGAAACAATTTTTATTCAGGATAGTCAATATCATTATTTACAACAGAACCTTTGTTGCGAAGCTCCTTTGCAACTGGACCTGCGTTGCAAAGCATCTTTGATTAAGAATGTGACACGCGTCACACGCGGGAGGCGGCGGACAAGCACGCAGAGATCAGCCGGGTGTAGGGAATCTTTTCCCTTGTTTTATTGATTTATTTTCCGTTTTCTACTAGATTGATATAGTTGAGGGGGGACTACTCCCTTTCTTTTGCTAAAAAAAAGATTGATATAGTTGATGGATCATATTTTGTAATTCGACGATGATTTCCTATTCTGTTCAGAAATCATAAATTTGTGTCTTACGTCTTTGTATTTTAAAGAGTTTGGGAGCACTTATGTTGACGAGAAACTGAGCCATAAGCCCATAACCCCTTTCACAAAGTTCGAAACCGTGATGTTGTCAAAGAATCCCTATCTCGACTTTGAATGTCTTTGCAAGTAAACAATCATCGTAAAAAAGCGAACACTTATACAGCTAAAGTGATAAGCTTTACTGTTTCAGATGTGGCGAGGCAGGTCACTTCGCAGCGGGTTGTGTTGCGGAGCTCTGTGATATCTGCCTTAAACCAAAACATATTGTTGGTGATTGTCCTTTGCTCTCGGTGCCTAAGCCGGTAGTTATTGTCTACGGCGTGTGCGACAGTAGACTGATGTTCTTTGAGACTTCAAGCTTGAACTCCAGCCGTCCCAGACTCGAGAGCTCGAGGACAGGGCGGGTGCGCGTTACGGGAGGGACATTGACTGAGGAGCAGATTATTGTGCAGTTGCGCAGGTTGGTTTCACCCACCTTTAACTGGACTTTGGTGCGTCTTGAGGATCAAGTTTTTAAGGTGGACTTTCCGAAGAAAGAGCAGTTGGCACAATTGTGTCTTTATGCTTCATGCAGAGTGCCTAATACCTCTTGTCTTCTGGAATTTGATGAATGGAAGAAGAAGGAGCCTGAAGGAATTCCCTTGCACCAGATATGGGTAAGATTTCATGGAGCTCCATCCAAGCCACTTAATGAATACCTCGAGACATGGAGTATCGGTTCGTTGATCGGGAAAACTGAAGAGGTGGACATGCCTTATACTCATAGAAATGATGTTGCAAGACTTCGAGTCAGTGTCATTGACGTTGCTGATGTACCGGAAGAGGTTCCATGGACTTATTGCGGGGTGACTTATCTTCTGACGGTAGAAATTGAGGAGACAATTGCGGGTAATGATGTCTCGATGGGCACAGACGAGGACTTGATGGATGAGGGGGATGGAAAGCAAGATTATGGGACGAAGCAGGCTGAGGGTGAGAACAATAGTAGGTCAAGTGGTCAACAATCCAAGGTTGCGGAGGATACGAGACACAAAGGAAAATCGACGACTTCTTCGGTTCCCATGGCCGGGCTTGTTTTTGGGTCTTTTGAGGTGACCTCGCCACCAAGTAGGCGCTGGGGTGATAGGGTTGAGCGTCAGTACAACGCAGAGCTATCTCCTCCATTGTCGCCGGTGTGCCTCTCCCCGCGGGGAAGGAGCTCGCACACGAGCACAAATCGGGAGGCCTCATCGTCGGATACACATACGCAGATTCAGCAGATCTCAACTTTTGTGGGTGAGGCGCAGGGGCAGGAGGCCTCGGCTACTACTATTTGTTCTGAGATTACAGTTTTGTCTGAGACACCGATGAAAGCAGCATCGATGACCCCTCTTCATGTTGCGACCTTCACAGGGAGCGTCGAGCAGGCGACCTTGGCGTCGGGGGAAGCTACTCAAGGTGAGCTCAGTGGGGTGGTGCCCCTGGAGGTGAGCCCGAGACAGGAGGTTTCGGGTGAGCTCACCTTTGGGTCTCCTACGCTCGGGATGGAGATCTCTACCACTGCTTATTTGGAGGGGAGACCGAGACAGGCGGTCTTGGCCTCCACCCCAAATGGTTCTCCCCGAGCGGTATCTCAGACTGCTCGCGAGTCTTCTGCTTCAGTCGGAAAGGGTGCAGGAGGCATCCATACGACTGAGCATTCTACGCCGGAGGTCGTGGCTTTTGGGGGGATCCCTGATCCGGCTTCCGTTGATGGGAGGGTGAGTCAACGGATCCAGAGCCAACCGGACGCGGACGACTTGCAGATGGGGCGATCTAGACGCAACGCCAAACTTCGTGATATTGAAGCCACTACAGGTATGTTCGTCAATGATAGTTTTTCAGT
The DNA here is from genome assembly GCA_950022295.1 of Bromus sterilis. NCBI lineage: Eukaryota > Viridiplantae > Streptophyta > Magnoliopsida > Poales > Poaceae > Bromus > Bromus sterilis. Next base: position 19,506,679 of record OX465596.1, read on the forward strand.
TCTTAATTTGTCTGAAGAAGATATAATTAGTAAAGCTGATAGGATGGGAATATCCTTAGGTAGTAATGGTCGGGAGATAGCTTCTTCTGTTAATGATCTTCTAGATTTGGAGGTTGATAGAGCTATGGAAGTGTTGAGGAATATTGCGGCGGTTAAACCCATGGTTGAAGCTGAAATTAATGAGTTGGGTGTGCATGAGTTGGAGGGATTATGTCAAGATCTTATCCCAGAATGTGATAATTATGATGCAGAGGTGGGTGCACAGGAGCATGCGGCTCCTATACATTCACGGTTGGTTCCGAGTGAGGAGTTTAGTCTTGTGGACAAGGAGGTCGCACTTGATAAACCAAAACGAAAATGGTCTAGAAAAATTTACGTGGAATCGGCAGTAAGGCGGAGTACACGTACTAAATATAAGAAAAAAATTCCATGACGAAAGATGAGGGGCATCTTCTGGAATAGCAGAGGTCTGGCAGACTTGGCTAAAATAAGGTTTCTCGCGGATTCGTCTAGGGAGCATAAACTGGATTTCATTGCTCTTTTAGAGACGGGAAGGGATAATTTTACTTCTCAGTTCCTAGGCACTATTTCGGGTGGTTTAGAATATGACTGGCATTGCCTACCGCCTCGAGGTAGGTCCGGGGGGATCTTACTTGGGGTTAACCGTGAGACCCTTGAAGTTGGGAACGTCATTTTGGGTGAGTTCTCCGTCAAATTTCAGGTAAGAACTAAAGCTGATGGTTTTCGTTGGGCACTCGTAGATGTCTATGGAGCGGCCCAACCAGAGCTTAAATCGTCCTTTCTAGAAGATATGGTCAGGATCTGTGGGGATGAAAGGCTACCAATCTTAGTTGGCGGTGATTTCAACATGATTTAGTTGCAAATGGAAAACACCGATGGAAGAAGATTATTCAGCTCGAACAAGATGAATGAACTATTACTGGTCAAGAAAATCTGAAACTATACATATCTGAGATCTACAAAAAACTGTTCGGGCCTCCTGAAGAGAATTTCGTCTCTTTGGATGAACGTATGGTGGAGGACATTTCTCAATTAAGGACTGATGAGAATGAGGTGCTATCAGCTCCTTTTACCGAGAAGGAAGTGTTTCAGGCGATTTCACAAATGAAAAATAACAAAGCTCCGGGTCCTGATGGTTTTCCAGCAGAATTCTATAAGAGATGTTGGAATATCATTAAGGGTGACCTTTTACCTATGTTCCATGATCTGTATTGTGGCCAACTTAATTTGTTCGAGCTCAATTTTGGTACCATTACGTTGTTACCAAAAAAAGAGGAAGCGATACGCATTGAACAGTTTAGACCGATATGTATGCTCAATGTTAGCTTCAAGATTTTCTCTAAAGTTGGCACCAATCGGCTCATCCAAATTGCGCACTTGGTCGTACAACCTTCTCAGACGGCGTTTATGCCAGGAAGACACATCCTAGAGGGAGTGGTTGTCCTACATGAAACGTTGCATGAGATCCATACAAAGAAGTTGGATGGAGTCATCTTTAAAGTGGATTTTGAGAAAGCTTACGACAAGGTGAAATGGTCGTTCTTACAGCAGGCATTGCGCATGAAAGGTTTCAATGAAGCATGGAGGAAACATGTACAATCTTTCACGCAAAAAGGGAGTGTTGGAGTAAAAGTTAACGATGACGTTGGTCATTATTTTCAAACTCATAAGGGACTGAGACAAGGAGATCCAATGTCCCCTATCCTGTTTAATATTGTGGCCGATATGCTTGTTGTCCTAATTGGGAGAGCCAAAGAGGATGGTCAGGTCGGTGGGCTCATACCACATCTTGTAGATGGAGGAGTATCCATTTTGCAATATGCGGATGATACTATCATTTTCATGGAACACGATTTAGCCAAAGCCAGAAATATGAAGATCGTGTTGTGTCTGTTCGAACAACTATCTGGATTAAAGATAAATTTTAATAAGAGTGAACTGTTCTGCTTTGGACGGGCCGAGGAAGAACATGAGAGCTACAAACAGTTGTTTGGGTGTGGTTTGGGAAGCCTCCCTTTCAGCTACCTGGGGATCCCAATTCACCACAGAAAACTTGCCAATAGAGAATGGAAGGGCATCGAAGATAGATTTGAGAAGAAACTTAGCTGCTGGAAGGGCAAGCTGATGTCATATGGAGGGAGGTTAATTTTGATTAATTCCGTACTGACAAGCATGCCCATGTTTCTTTTATCTTTCTTTGAAGTGCCAGTAGGGGTACGGAGAAGATTAGACTTCTATCGATCTCGTTTCTTCTGGCAAGGCAATGAAAATAAAGCAAAATACAGACTGTTTAGACCAAAGGAACAAGGTGGTCTGGGGATCGAGAACCTTGAGGTTAAAAACAGATGTTTACTCAGTAAATGGCTTTATAGGCTTTCCGTGGAGGACGAGGGCATGTGGATTCAGATTTTGCGTAATAAATATCTGCACTCTAAGACGTTGGCGCAAGTGACGAGTAGACCTAATGATTCTCCTTTTTGGAAAGGGTTAATGAAAACTAAAGTGGCCTTTTTCAATAGATCCAAATTTGTTGTTGGGTGTGGCGACACCACTAGGTTTTGGGAAGACACGTGGCTAGGGGATTTGCCTCTCGCCTTGCAATATCCAAGCCTGTCGGGGGATTGGTACCCGGGTAGGCTAACCCAAGCGGAAGCAAGCTTTCAAGACAAGGATGGACCAATTGGGCTGCAGCTGGGCCGAGCCGGGCAGAGGTATGGCCGATTGCTCCAAGGCAATCGACCATACCAAGTGCCAGCAGTCGGCCCAGGCACAATCGGGCCACCCTTCTCCAAAGATGATCACCCGATTGGTCCGCAGCTGGACCGAGGCCGAGTCCTAGAAGGCCGATTGCCCAGAGCAATCGACCCCACCAGGAACCACCAGTCGGTCCAGGCGCAATCGGAGCAACCTACCACCCAGTCGGGGGTATGATTACGAGGTCATAAATGCCATATCCCGAGATATCTGGGTGGCAGGAAGGCCAGGTCGTGTCGAGGATTTGCTGGAGATACGGTGTCGACCTCCCCGCCGATTCCGCGGACAGGCCGACAAGACCGCACCCCCTAGCTCCACTGTTCACTCCTAGGTTCTACGAGTTAGCAGCATGGGCCGCCGCTCGTAGGCTCCGGGTCACCCGGAGAGGAGCAGTCGGTGGGCCCAGGCCGATTAGAGGATGACGGATGGGTCCATTCGGCGATGAAGTTACCATAGTACCCTGGACTCACACTATAAGAGCCAGGGTACCCCCTCCCGCGCGAGGGACGCCACACCTGAGATCTCATTAACTCATTCCCCCTCTAGTTCATTCACTGCCCGTAGTCACTCCTCAGGGAAGCAGGAGAGGACCTTGCCCACGGCGGCGGCGTACTCCTTCCCCTGAGAAGATAGAAGAGCAGTTATTGTAGTCCCTTCATTGATATACAAAAGACAAGCAGGAGTAGGGGTGTTATCTCTCCGGAGAGCCCCGAACCTGGGTACATCGTGGTGTCTTCACTGTGCTTGTGCCCAACCCGATTCCGGCACCATCGACATTTTCTCCCTCGTGTCTTCCCCTCACTTTAGCCATCCCCATGGCATCTGCCGTCACATATCGACGACAGTTGGCGCCCACCGTGGGGCAGACCGAGGCGTCGACTGGAGTCAAGATCCGGACGGGATTTTCCTCTACATCCGGCGGCAGCCACGCCTCCGGACTGATTCTAAGGCGTGGGGCAATCGATTATGTAGTGGACTACTCGGCGCGGTACAGGGCTCGAGCACCCTTGCCGCCCGGAGTGTCGCTGCAAGTGGGAAGTCATCATCTCTTCATTGGCAGCTTCCCTGAGGCATATCCCAGAGACATCCGCAGGGGCTACATCGCGGCACCGGGTCGAAAGGAGGGCCGACTGCACGCCGCGGTCATGATGGCGGGAGCATCTTCGTCGACCAACCGTGATCCGGCAAGCGCAGCAAGGAAGGCCAAGGAAGTAGCTGATGCGGCAGAGCGAATCGGCACCAGTGCGTTGCGGGATGTGTTATACACACCTGTGAACCGGAATGGTGATCCGGAGTAGGTGCACACCGAGCTGGAAACAGCACGGCTCGCTCTGGCTCGCAGGGCTGAGCAAGTGTTGGCAGAAGAGCGTCGGCTAGGAGCCATCACAAGGGAGTACAACGCAGCTCATGCAGGACCGCGCCGGACGATTGAGCCCGCAGTCCTGGAAGACCTGAGAAGCCGAGGAAGAGCAGTCAACCAGCAGCTATCAGGAGCTGAGCCGCCGGAGCGTCCGAGAAGGCCGGTGCAACCGGAACAACCAGCGCAGTCGGCATTCATCCAGAGGCCAACATATAGCACACCAGACAAGAATTTGAGAGCCTCCGAGCAGATAGCGCTCGAGCTGGAAGAATTGGAAGGAGATGAGCGGCGCGAACAGTCGCGCCGAATGCGTGAGCTGATAGCGGCCGCAAAAGAGCAGAGGCTCGTGGCAATGGGAAATCAGAATGCTGAGCCAGAGGCATCAAGAGGAACTGTGAGGCCGAATGCGGGAGCTAGCCAGCGACTGAATGCATCGCGCCAGAACAGGCATCAACCTGCACCGTCTCGGCACGACAGCAAGGTCAGAAGCAATCGGCCACCCCCAGCAACAAGCAGAAGAATGGAAGAGCCAGCTGTTAACAGCAGGCGCCATGACATGCCGCAGCAATCGGCGCCAAGACCAGCAGTCAGCACCCGACTTGGCCCTCGCCAAATCGGCCAGAACGACGCAAGGCATCGCATTGAGCTCCTGGAGAAGGAAGCTCAGGAAGATGAAGAAGGAGAAGCTGGCCCATCATGTTTTGGTCACCGCATTCGGACGGAGAGATTCCCCAAAGGCTTCACATTACCGAGAGACACTCCCAAGTACAACGGCTCGGTGAAACCGGAAGATTGGCTGTCCGATTACCTGACGGCAGTCCGCATTGCAGGAGGCAGTCGGCGTGTAGCAGTCCGCTACGCACCTCTCATGCTGCAAGGCTCAGCGCGGACGTGGTTGAACAGTTTTCCCAAGGACAGTGTGAATTGCTGGGAGGATTTCGCGACCGCATTTATTCACAACTTCACAAGCACGTATGAGAGGCCCAACCTCCCACGGCAGTTAGCTCTGTGTGTGCAAGGCAAGGACGAGCCCCTCCGAGATTACCTATCTCGGTGGATCAAGCTGAAGAATTCATGCGAAGGAGTCCATGAGATCCAGGCCATTCAGTATTTTACTGATGGGTGCCTGGCTGATTCAATGTTGAAGCACAAGCTGCTCCGCAAAGACTTCACGTCGCTCGCTGAGCTTATGAAGGTGGAAAATGCGTTCGCTATGTCCGATTCTGCGATGCGCCCTATCCAACTCGGAGTTGGAGGTGTGATCCAATCACCAGGGGCTCCGCAGTCGGACACAGGGAACCAAGGCCTCAGTCGGAAGGAAAGAAGAGAGAACAATCGCAACAACAACAACAACAACAACAACAACCAGCAGAACAACGGCAAGCGCAAGGACGAGCAGCCTGATTCCCAGTATGGCAGTCGACAGGTGGCCGCCGTTCAAAATGAGGAAGATCCAGCGGCTGCAGGAGGCAGTCGGAAGATGAGACCAAATGTGAGACCCCCAGGGCAGATGAAGCCCAAATACACATTCGAGGATATGTTGGACGCACCATGCAAATTGCACAGCACGCCTGAGAGGCCGTCTGCGCACACCACTCGGCAGTGCGACTTCGTGAGAAGAATTGCAAAGGGAGAAGCTTTACCACCACCACCCCAGAACAGAGGACCACCTCAGCAACAGAACCAGTACCCGCAGCAGGATGCGGCTTACATGATTTTTGCCAGCGAGTCCACAGACAAGGGTAGTCGGAGAGCCCGAGCCCAAGAAGTCAATGCCACTATGCCGCCGATTCCCCAATTTGTGCACTGGTCCGAATGACCGATATCCTGGGACAGAGCAGATCATCCCACCATTTTTCCGAATCCAGGCAATTATCCGCTGGTGGTGGACGCTCTGGTTGCAGGACCAAGATTTTCATGCAAGTTTTCTCGAGTGCTAGTTGATGGAGGAAGCACAATCAACATTCTGTACAGAGATACAATGCGCAAGCTAGGGCTCACAGAGCGGGACCTGGAGCGCAGTCGGACGACATTCCATGGGATTGTTCCTGGACTGTCTTGCACCCCCATGGGTCGCATTCGGTTGGATGTCATATTTGGCACGGAAGAAAATTTCAGGAGAGAGCCGATTTGGTTTGAGGTGGCCGACCTCAGCAGTCCTTACCATGCCCTATTGGGGTTACCAGCATTTGCCAAGTTCATGATCAATGCACAACAAACATACCTGAAGATGAAGATCCCGGGGCCAAACGGCATCATCACAGTCACCGGAGACTTCAGGAAGTCCCTCGAGTGCACATCCGCTGGCAGCAGTTTGGCTGAATCCCTAGTGGTGGAGACGGAGAAGTGCCAGCTCGGAAAAGTCATTGCAATGGCGCAAGCACAAAGCAAGAATCCACTTCCGGTTGGCCCAGCAAAGAGAGTAGATGAGGAATCGGCTTTTCAGTCAGCCAAGGACAGCAAGAAGATCGCTCTAGATCCCTCCGACTCAACCAAGTTCGTTGTAGTCGGAGCTGGACTTAGCGATAAATAGGAAAGCGAGCTAGTCGAGTTCCTCCGTGAGAATCGGGACATCTTTGCATGGTCTCCACAAGACATGCCTGGTGTTCCGAGAGAACTCGCCGAGCACAAGCTGCACATTCGGCCAGGCTCGAAGCCGGTCAAGCAACCCCTGAGACGTTTTTCTGAGGACAAGAGAAGGGCAATCGGTGAAGAGATTGCGAAGCTGCAAGCGGCAGGTTTCATCATGGAAGTGTTTTACCCCGAGTGGCTGGCGAATCTAGTCCTCGTCATGAAGAAGAACAAGACTTGGCGTATGTGTATAGATTATACTTGTCTAAACAAAGCATGCCCGAAAGATCCGTTTGCTCTGCCCAGTATTGATCAAGTGATTGATTCTACGGCCGGCTGCGAGCTGTTATCCTTTCTGGATGCTACTGCTGGATATCACCAGATCAAGTTGGCTGTGGAAGATCAGATCAAAACTGCATTCATAACCCCTTTTGGGGCCTATTGTTATATCACCATGCCTTTTGGTCTGAAGAATGGAGGAGCCACTTATCAGCGCACGATTCAGAGGTGCACACATGCCCAACTCGGCAGGAATCTCCATGTATACGTGGACGATTTGGTGGTGAAGTCGGCAAAGGGGATCACATTGCTAGATGATCTCAGAGAAACATTCGCGAATTTGAGAACTTATCAGATCAAGCTCAACCCGGAGAAGTGTGTGTTTGGAGTCCAAGCCGGCAAGCTATTGGGGTTTCTCGTTTCCGAGAGAGGAATCGAATGCAACCCCGAAAATATAGCTGCAATAGAACGCATGGAGCAGCCCAAGACCCTGAAGCAGGTGCAGAAATTCACCGGTTGCCTCGCATCTCTCAGCCGATTCCTCAGTCGGCTGGGTGAAAAGGCAATCCCATTGTACCAGTTGATGAAGAAGACCGAGAAGTTCACATGGACCCCTCAAGCAAACGAAGCATTCCGAGAACTCAAGCGCATGCTCTCCACGGCACCAATCCTGGCTGCCCCGATTGAGAAGGAGCCAATGATGTTATACATTGCGGCAACCAATCGGGTGATCAGCGCAGTCATGGTAGTGGAGCGGCCCGAGAAGGACAAGGCACAGCAAATCCAGCGCCCAGTGTACTACATCAGCGAAGTACTCTCGTCATCCAAGCAGAACTACCCTCACTATCATAAGATGTGCTATGGAGTGTACATGGCAGCCAAAAGATTGAAGCCGTACTTTCAAGCTCACCTGATCACAGTTGTCAGCTCGGCTCCATTAGCCGACATCATGGGAAGCAGAGATGCAACCGGAAGGGTGGCAAAATGGGCAATTGAAGTCGCCAGTCACGGCATCCAGTATGAACCTAGGACGGCAATCAAGTCGCAAGCATTGGCCGATTTCCTGGTGGACTGGGCTGAAACTCAGTACATGTCGCAGCTCCCAATGTCGGATTGCTGGCGAATGCACTTTGATGGTTCCAAGATGAAGAATGGCCTAGGGGCTGGGGTGGTACTCACTTCCCCAAGAGGAGATCAGTTGCAGTACGTGCTTCAGATTCACTTCGCAGCATCAAACAATGTCACCGAGTACGAAGCCCTTGTGCATGGTATCAAGCTTGCCAAGGAAATCGGTATTCGGAACATCGAGTGCTTTGGCGATTCCGACCTGGTGGTACAGCAGTGCTCGGGCACCTGGGATGCAAAAGATGCTAACATGGCAAGCTATCGATTCCTAGTGCAGCAGATCAGCGGATATTTTGAAGGTTGCGAGTTCCATCATGTGCCGAGAGCAAACAACGAAGCAGCAGATGCATTGTCCAAGCTAGGTTCAACAAGGCAATCAATCCCACCAGGCGTATCTCTGGAGCATATCAAGAAGCCATCTATCATTCCATCCCCAGAGTCCGAGTCCATTTTTATCTCGGAGACCGATCTTGAAGCACTCAGAAAGGAAAAAGAGGTTCAACCGGCCAAACCTGCAACCATGAAGAAGCAGTCCAGCGCCCAGGGTGTCTCGGCAACAGCACCAGGGGCTGCCGATTGCGAGCCAGGGGCTGCAGAGGAGAAGGAGAAGAGCAAAGTGAAGAAAGCGGAGGCCGCACTAGAAGGCACAACCTCCGAAGAGCCAATGACATCAGAAATTGCCGAGTGCAATGATGAATCTCCAGCTCCAGATGAGAAGTCAGCACCAGAGGCCGCCGAATGCGTGCCAGACGCCGCAGTCGGCAGTTCAGAGGTAGAGATCGAAATGGCAGACGTCCAAGTGGCCGAGATTGAGGAGGCCAGCGGTCAAGAGGCCGAGATCCAAGAGGAAGTCCCACCTCAGCATGCGGCCGTAATGGTGGTCGTCAGTGCGCCGTCATGGGCACAACCGATTAGAGATTTCTTAGCAGATGGGATCCTCACACCGGATTTAGCAGAGTCCAGGCAGATCAGCCGCAGATCTTGGGCGTATACAATAATCAACAATGAGCTGATGCGCAAGAGTGCAACTGGTGTCCTCCAGAGGTGTGTTGAAGAGGACAGAGGCTTGGAGCTGCTCAGAGACATCCATCAAGGTGAATGTGGTCATCACGCGTCAGCAAAGGCAATCGCCAACAAGGCTTTCCGACATGGTTTCTACTGGCCAACTGCACTCGCAGCGGCTGAAAATCTGGTGAAGCACTGCAAGGGTTGTCAGCGATTCAAGGCAAAGAGTCATCAGCCAGCATCGGCACTGAAGACCATCCCAATAGCTTGGCCGTTTGCAGTTTGGGGTTTGGACATGGTCGGACCATTCAAGAGAGCTCGGAGTGGCATGACACATCTCCTAGTGGCAGTCGACAAGTTTACCAAGTGGATTGAAGCAAGACCAATCAAAAAGTTGGATGGGCCGACTGCGGTTCGGTTTGTGGCCGACATCGTATGCAGATACGGTGTACCTAATAGCATCATCACCGACAACGGCACAAACTTCGCAAAGGGGGCGCTGGCCCGATATGCGTCTCAGCAAGGCATTCGGCTCGATCTAGCATCTGTGGCACACCCACAGTCCAATGGTCAAGTCGAAAGGGAAAATGGACTAATCCTATCGGGTATCAGGCCCAGATTGGTAGAGCCACTTGAGAGGGCACCCGGAGCATGGATTGACGAACTTCCAGTAGTACTGTTCAGCTTGAGGACCACTCCAAACAGGTCGACTGGATTCACTCCTTTCTTCCTGGTGTATGGCTCAGAAGCAGTCATCCCTTCCGACATTGAGTTTGATTCACCTCGGCACGCCCTGTACACAGAAGAAGAAGCAAGATTGGCAAGAGAAGACGGCATCGACCTCAAAGAAGAAGCTTGTCTGTTGGCCTTGTCTAGGTCAGCAGTCTACCAGCAGAAGTTGAGGCACTACCACAGCAAGAAGATTCTTCCTCTCGCTTTCCGAGAGGGAGATATGGTGCTAAGCCGAATCCAGAAGTCAGAGGGGCAGCACAAGTTATCCTCACCATGGGAAGGGCCATTTGTTGTCAGCAGAGCGCTCAAGAACAATTCCTATTATCTGATCGACTGCACCAAGGGCACTCGGCACAAGGACACGTCAGGAGGAGAGACGGAGCGGCCGTGGAACGCCGAGTTGTTGTGTCCGTTCTACAGTTGAGCGGCCGAAATTTATGTAAGCCATTCGGCAAACAATCAGTAAAAAGCTATCATGTCTCTGAAAATGAGCATTCGAGTACTTTTGTATAATTTCATTCGAAGAGCTAGCCTCAATCGGCAACGATCAGTCATACCCGAGATGTGCGTAGCACACTCGGGGACTGGCCGATCGCGAAGTCAAATAAATAAGCCATCGAGGCACGGGGACTGCAGGCTGGCCCTCAATCGAACACTTAGCTCGAGTGCAAATCACTAGAAGGTTTGTGGCATCGAGGAGGGTGGCGATTGAGGCAGTCGGTAAGTAAAAATTCCCGGGAAACAATCCGAAAGAGGCCACCAAGGGCAGTCGACAGGACGGAGTCACCGATTGCGCTGCAAATCAAGACATTGGATCTGGTAGCGAGCAATCGGTGCTTGCTCTTGCAGAATCCTTTGCGGTAAAAATCTTGTCGTGTAAAAAAAAGCTTATCGAACCTTGGCCGGATGTCTACTGTTGGTCCGATTGCGGACCGCATAACGGCAGCAAGGTCGACACAGCAGACATCCCCAAGTGTAGCCGATAAAGGAAACCGACAAAGACGCAAAGTCGATCGCACATGCAAAAGTGACAAAAAAGCAATCGGATTGCATCAAAAGTAATAGGCCCGAGGCCGAATAATGTCATTACATCCAAGTCACACCCAGTAGGTGTCGACAGAATTAAAAATATGTCTTACAAGCGGACAGTCGGAATACAAATTAAAGATAACATAGCTTAAGCAGTCGGAGGCACTGAGCTAGAAGGTGGCGCAGACGGGTCCGATTGAGCTTCAGAAGTCGCAGCACCTGTCTGTTTAGACTTCGGAGACGTCTGGGATGAGCCGCTGTCGGAGAGCTCCTCGGCCAGGCCAGAGATGGTAAAAGCAGGGAGCGGGTTCCCTCCCTGGTCGAGATACGGAGTATACTCGTAGGGAGAAAACCAATTCACCATCGTGCTGGCTAGCCGATTGACTTCGGCGTCAGTTTTCTCAAGAAGGTCAGAGGCATTGTCTCGAAGGCTGTGCAATCGGGAGAGCTTCACTTGAGGATACCAAGACAACACAGTTTGAAGAGCGGTCTCCGCACCAGTCCTTCCGGCCGAATTCAGCAGAACGTCGATCCGGCGTGGGATAGCCTTAAGAAGAGTCCGAGTCTGCTCAGTGGTGGCATTCGGAGTGTCCCCTTGGTCAGAATCCTCGTCATCCTGAGTGTCTGCCTTGCGGGTCTCGGCAGAGGAGTCAGCAGCAGTCTTCATCTTCTGCAACCCGGCCTTAAGTTCAGTCGGCGACCACAGTGCTTCAGCAATCCTTAGAATTCCAAGTTTAAAGGACAGGGCAATTCCCTGGATAATAGGAATGCGGGCTTGGGTGCCGATCAGATATTCGTGCCGAGTCCAGACGTTATCTGCACGGTCACAGGTCCCTCCAGCGGCAATGGTATCTTCTCGGGACTTGGCGACAGCTGCATAAGCAGCCGCTTCAGATTCGGGCCAAGCTTCTACATCAAGAAGGAAGGGCATGAGTAATAAGATAAGAGAAGAAAGCAACCGGAAAGTGCACTCGGCAACAAGGAAGACTCACAGCCAAGGAGGAGGTCCATTTCGGTTAATGTATCGCAGAAGCCCTTGGCTCGGCGGCGCATTCGGGTGGTCTCCTCATAGCTGCGCTTCTCCAGTTCTTCGAATTTGGCGACAAGCTCGTCATGATCTTGGCGAATGGAGTCTCGGGCAGAAATTGCTTCATCCCTTTCAGATTGCAGAGCAACTCGGGCGGCGACGGCAGCATCCCGTTCAGCAAGAAGCCCATCCCCAGTAGCTGTCACTGCGGTGATATCGGCCAGATGTTTCTTCTCAAAATCAGCCATTTCAGATTGGAGGCTTTGAATAGTCCGATTCAAATCCTTCTCTACCCCCTGCAGCCGAGTTACCTCCCCGGTGGCTTTATCAAGGGCTGGACCTTGTTGGCTAAGTTCTGTAGCCAATTCTGCAATTCGGCCTTGAAGATCATTTACCATAGGAATAGAAGCTACAAGAGAGCGCGCAGATTTCAGTACCAGAGCAGTTGTCAAGTGAAGAAGAGACAACGGTGAGATAGAGGATACCTCTTAGCTTAGTGATTTCAGCCGATTGGTTATTAACCTGCAGGTGGGCCTGGGCGAGGGTTCGAAGGCTGGCAGTATAAGCTTCCAGGAGTTTTTCGAAGACAACCCTTTTCTCTTCCATGACAGCCTGTGAAGAACAGCAAGACGGAGTCAGACAAAGCAACAAGTGAAAAAGATCCGAACCGATTGTGACCAATCGGCCCGAATCTCGGGGACTACACCCAGTGGGTGCGCTTGCGCGCACCCACCGGAAGAAAGTCTACCGATTGAGGAAGGCAAACGATAAAGCAACAAGTGAAAAAGATCCGAACCGATTGTGACCAATCGGCCCGAATCTCGGGGACTACACCCAGTGGGTGCGCTTGCGCGCACCCACCGGAAGAAAGTCTACCGATTGAGGAAGGCAAACGATAAAGCAACAAGTGAAAAAGATCCGAACCGATTGTAACCAATCGGCCCGAATCTCGGGGACTACACCCACTGGGTGCGCTTGCGCGCACCCACCGGAAGAAAAATTGCCGAAGTAAAACAGAGGTACAGAAGGAAAAGTTAAAGAGTTTACCGAATGGTGAGAGGTCAGCTGTTGAAGGTCCCGAGCAAGGGCTTCGGCGAACTCATTCACCCGGCTCAGAGTGCTCGTCACGGGATCCCGAGGACGAGGCGAAGCGTCAGGCTCAGCGCCGGCATGACGGGCGCGAGAATACTCGGCTCGGAAGTGATCCACCGAGCGCATAAGAATCTCGGAGGGAGAGGAAATCACCGGTGGCGCTGAAGTAGGAACGATGGCGAAAGCTGTAGTGGTGAGGACTGGCCGCACGGATGTTGGTAAAGGACCGGACTCACCCGATTGCGGCGGCGGCGCAGCCGGGCGAGTCGGAGCAGAAGTGGTAGCAACGATTGGCGGCGGGATCGTCACAGTAGGTGGATCAGGTATTACGGCAGGCGGAACGATGGAGGCAACCGGTGGTGCCGACACCAAAATCGGCGAGGGGGTCGTCACCACCGGCGTATCAGAGGCGGTCATCGCAGCAGGGGAAGTCGCGGCAGGCGGAGCCGGGTTGGAGCGGCGCGGTGGAGACGGAGCAATCGGGTCAGCCGGTTGCATTCCACCACCACCAGGAGCCACCCGGTCCGCTGCGTCCTGGAGAGTTGGGGAGGCAAGAGTGGAAGAGGAGGTCTTCGAAATCGCCGCGAGTCGGGCCTTCTTGGCAGCGCGCTCGGCATCTTTGGAGGAGCGATGAGCGGGTACCGGCCGCTTGTGGACGGCAGCAGCAGAGGCAGCAGGCGAGATGACGGTTTGGGCATAGACGGGAATGCCGGTGTCAACGTCATCAAGCCCAATCAGCTGCCTGAAAGAGAAAGGGAGAGGAATAAGTAAAAGCAAAGATAGTGAAGCAGGAGGCATAAAGGAAAGAGCATACCTGATTGTCCTGGGTGCGCCAGTGGGCATTCGGCAGCGAAGTGGAGCGACGTTCAGTGGCGCCTGGACGGTCGGCCTCCGAGTTGTCGCTTCTCGGACTTGTTTGCCCTTACTGGCAGTCGGCTTGGCCTTGGCAACTTGGCTAGAAGCCACACCAGAGGAGGAGCCGGCGGCCGAGGTGCGCTTGGCCGGCACTTTTGGAGGCCTGGCTCGAGGAGCTGCATCGGAACCATTACCCTTTGAGACACTATCATCATCACTCCACTCAGCCAAAAATTTCTCAAGGGAAGGGTCAGGCGTACCCCCTTGAGCTGGCGGCCGAGTGTGGGTCGTCGGAGGATTGGTGCGCTCGGCGTCATCATCATCAGTGTCCATGGGGTCGGAGGACTCTCCGGAAGACTCATCGTCTTCATCATCCCCACTGGACTCGGCGGAGGGAGTCTCGCCGTTGTACTCGAGGTCGGTGGGATCCTCTTCCGTGCGATCAGGGGCGTACATGCCAGTTTCCTGGCCGTCCTCCATGAGGCCGGACTGAATAAAGTGCTGAGGGGGTATAAGCAGTCAGAGCAATCGGAAAAGAAAGCAATCGGAAGAGCATGTAATCGGAGCATACCACAGGCGGCTTTCGCTGGCGAACGAGATAATCAAGCCCGAAGCGGAAGGGGTCAGGCAAGGCGCTAGAGGTGATGGCCTTCACTCGGGTGCAAAGGTCTTCTGTCTTCATCCGCCACGTACAGAGCCGAGTGGGATCTCGAGGTCCCGACACATCGCAGAGGCGGTGAACTCGGCGCTGCAGGGGAAGAATCCGAGCGTGAAGCCACGCAGCTACCAAGTCGGTTGGAAGGAGTCCTTCTTGCTCCAGCTGGGTGACCCTGACAGCCTGAGCATCGACATCGCAGTCTCCGACGCCATGCTTCAGCGACCACTGATATTTCTCAATCGGCCGGGCGAGAGAGAACTCGGGCAGATTGAGGAGGTCGGGGCCTTGGTCAGGGGACTTAACGTAGAAAAACGAGGTCTGCCAATTCTTGCAGGATTGGACGATCTCGGGGCTCGTGTACTTCGACTTGCCGGCTGCAACAAGGCAACTGCCGCAGTCGGTCATGTCAGTCGGGTACGTTGGCTTGCCACCTTCGATGGTGGAGGCCACCACAGCACCCGTCCGAGCGTTGTGAGCTCGGAGGTTGAAGAAGCGTTTCCAAAGAGCGACATTCGGATGGCAGCCGAGGTACCCTTCACAGAGCGTCACGAACCCAGAGAGGATCATGATGAAATTGGCAGCGAGGTGATGGGGCTGCAGTCGGTGGAAATCGAGGAATTCGCGAAAAAAGGCGCTAGCGGGAAGGCCGAATCCACGCTCGAAGTGAGCGAGGAACACGACCCTCTCGCCCGTGCGCATGCTGGGGACGACCTCGGTCTTGTTGGGAATCCGCCATTCGACTCCCGCGGGCATCTTCCGGGCGCGGACGAGAGACTTGACGGCGGCGGCGGTGGCCTGAGAGCCTTTCCAGCATCCGCGGCTCGCCTGCGACACATCTCGTCGAGGCGCCATGGTTTTCGCCGGCGAGGAACGGAGGAGAGAAAAGAGGGAGGCGGAGCACGAGAGCTGCGGAGAAGAGCGGCTGCGGTGGTGGCGGAAGCAGCGGAGAGCACGAGCCCGTGGCCGGAGCAGGCGCGAGATGCAGACACCGGCGGCGGGGAAAATCGCGTGGAGCGGCGAGGGCGCAGAGGAGAGAAGGCTAGGGGTCGAAGGAAGTGTTTGGGAGAAGGAAGAGGCGAAGCCCCTCCGGTGGCTTATATGGGCGGCGGGGGGGGGGGGAGAGTGGGATGACCCTGTGGCTATGTGGCCCGGTGTGGCTTAGGGCACAGGGAGGCCAACCGACAGACCAGCGCAAAGGATCCCGGCGCAAGAGGCGAAGCGTGCGACGTGGGGGTCAGGCCCTGCAGTTATGTCACGTCGCGCGTGGGTCGTGGGTCCCAGCTCATTGATCACGTCGCGGGCGAATCGGAAGTAACCGTTGGAGGGAAATCGGCGAAAGAGATCTTTCTCAAAAAAGTGAAGACATGAATTAAGAGAGAACCACGTCCAATCGGATGGAAATTTGGTCAACCGAGTGTGGTCTCCGACTCGGCCGACGAACTCGGAATGACGCACTCGAAGAGGCCACAGCAGTCGGAGAACGTCAAGGCAGAGATTGAAAAACTGCAAAGGCCCCACGGTCAAGCGACCGTGGGACCTTTACAGCTTTAGGGGCTACTGTCGGGGGATTGGTACCCGGGTAGGCTAACCCAAGCGGAAGCAAGCTTTCAAGACAAGGATGGACCAATTGGGCTGCAGCTGGGCCGAGCCGGGCAGAGGTATGGCCGATTGCTCCAAGGCAATCGACCATACCAAGTGCCAGCAGTCGGCCCAGGCGCAATCGGGCCACCCTTCTCCAAAGATGATCACCCGATTGGTCCGCAGCTGGACCGAGGCCGAGTCCTAGAAGGCCGATTGCCCAGAGCAATCGACCCCACCAGGAACCACCAGTCGGTCCAGGCGCAATCGGAGCAACCTACCACCCAGTCGGGGGTATGATTACGAGGTCATAAATGCCATATCCCGAGATATCTGGGTGGCAGGAAGGCCAGGTCGTGTCGAGGATTTGCTGGAGATACAGTGTCGACCTCCCCGCCGATTCCGCGGACAGGCCGACAAGACCGCACCCCCTAGCTCCACTGTTCACTCCTAGGTTCTACGAGTTAGCAGCATGGGCCGCCGCTCGTAGGCTCCGGGTCACCCGGAGAGGAGTAGTCGGTGGGCCCAGGCCGATTAGAGGATGACGGATGGGTCCATTCGGCGATGAAGTTACCATAGTACCCTGGACTCACACTATAAGAGCCAGGGTACCCCCTCCTGCGCGAGGGACGCCACACCTGAGATCTCATTAACTCATTCCCCCTCTAGTTCATTCACTGCCCGTAGTCACTCCTCAGGGAAGCAGGAGAGGACCTTGCCCACGGCGGCGGCGTACTCCTTCCCCTGAGAAGATAGAAGAGCAGTTATTGTAGTCCCTTCATTGATATACAAGAGACAAGCAGGAGTAGGGGTGTTATCTCTCCGGAGAGCCCCGAACCTGGGTACATCGTGGTGTCTTCACTGTGCTTGTGCCCAACCCGATTCCGGCACCATCGACATTTTCTCCCTCGTGTCTTCCCCTCACTATAGCCATCCCCATGGCATCTGCTGTCACATATCGACGACAAAGCCTTTACAACATTGTTCAACGAAAACAAGATTTGGTCAGCACGGTTTTGGGTACGGTGCCTCTTAATATTCAGTTCCGACGGTCTATTGTGGGACCACGTTGGACGAACTGGCTACATCTAGTGAGAAGGTTGATGCAGGTCAATCTCTCGGATGAACCTGATAGGATGACTTGGAAGCTAACGTCTTCAGGGATTTTCACGGTTAAATCTATGTACATGGATTGCATTAACTCGGTAACGTTGTCCAAATCTTTAAATATCTGGAAAGTCAAAGTACCCCTGAAAATCAAGGTGTTCATGTGGTTTGTTCACAAAGGGGTAATATTGACTAAAGATAACTTGGCAAGACGTGGTTGGGTCGGTAGTAAAAGATGTTGTTTTTGCGATCAGGATGAAACCATACAACACCTTTTTCTTAAGTGCCCAATGGCCAAAGTACTTTGGCGTTCTTTGCAAGTGACGTTTGACGTTAGTCCTCCTCACAATGTAGATCATCTTTTTGGAGATTGGTTAAGTGGGGTAGAGTCCAATACGGCGGCGCATATTCGTGTAGGAGTGTGTGCATTATTATGGGCTCTTTGGTTGTGTCGTAATGATATTGCTTTTAATAGGTCGAATATTTCAAATTTCTTGCAGGTTATTTTCAGGACTTCGGGATTGATCCGTATGTGGTCATTACTCAACACTGCGGAAGCCAAGGAGCTTTTGAATACTGGGTGCAACCGTTGAGAGATGGTAGCACGGGCTATTTTCAACCGGTTTGGATGGCGGTCCAATAATAGGATAGGCGCATAGGCTTCTCTTCCTATTTTTGCCGGTTGTGGCCATGTTTTTATTTTAGTTTCTGGATGTATCGGATTATGCACTTTGTGTTTAATAAAATGGCTGCATGCATCATTTTGATGCGGAGGCCGGGGGGTCCTCCCTCCTTTTCCAAAAAAATACAGCTAAAGTATCACCTCTGAACTGAATCTCTGATTAAATCTTGAATGCTTTACTACCCTATAAATACATGTGCAGATAACTGAACATATATAGACTAGAGAGCACACCGGAAAACTCCATATGTTCATCCTGAAATGGAGTTTTTCCGATGAGATATATAGAACATGGAACCGAAGTGCCAAGTTTGATCACTTCTTCTCCCCTTTCTTATCATCCTTCTTCTCTTCCTTGGCCGGCCCAACGGAGAGGATATCGATCCTCCCGAACTTCCTCAACTTCTTGGCGATGGTGACGCTGTCCATGTCGCCTATCACCGTCATCTTCTGATCCTTGTGATCCGCGGCTATCGAATCAATACCTGTTTCAGATCGTAATTAACCAAGTCGTCAGGAGACTGACTGGACCTTCCTTGGGCACTACTTTACCAGGAGGATAGCAAGCGAAAAGAGAAACAGGTGAAGAAATGAGCTGAAAAGAACACCAGTACAGGGTGCAAGTTACTTCACCGTAGATATCTGCAACGGTTTCCATCGCCTTCTGCTTCACTCTCTCGTCGCTCATGGAAGAAACCTTCACAACCACCTTCTGCTGCCATGCAAAGGACCCAGCAATTAGAGAGACTGTCCATGGCGATTGGCGAGGGAGATTTGAGCTGCAGGAAATTCACTGGAAACATACCTGCGGCGCCATCAGGACGAGATACAGAGAGGGGGAGAGAATGCTGCTTGTGGGTTTTGGGTGTGCAGACTGCAGAATGAGCCAAGCTGGGAGACACAGCCCAAATTTGTACAGCGTGGCTGGGTACAGAGTTTCTTCTTTTTGTTCTTCTGTTGCCCCTTTGCTCTGGACAATATGACGCTAAGACCAGCTTGCCTGCACAGTTGTATCAAAATTCAAACTGCCCAGCTAACAAAGTACTCATAAAATGTTTCTGATAGTCGTTGTGGATGGGACAGAAAGGAGAGTGCCGGCACCAACCATAACCTATAAAGTCTATGGTTTCTGCATAATTCATCAGATGCATCTTGTCAAAATGTTGCCGTGTCAATGCCGGGCGGCTCAGCAGTTATTTACCTGCCATCAGCTGCCTGGTACTTTGAGTCGTGTGACTGAATTGTCTTGTTTTCCATCTACGCCTTGAAGTTATTAAAAGCGGCTACGCATATGAGTCTGAAGATTTAGGTTAACTTGGTGAACGTCTTTCTCTTCAGAGAGCGAGTAAGGGATGGTTTGGTGAGCCACAAGCGATGAACCTGCCATGCGCTCTGTGGCGTAGAGCATATGTGTCCAGTTCTCTCTTATAACTTGAAGGTGTAATCATGCATCCAAATATTTTCTTTTCATTTATTTATTTGACAAAAACAGCTAGGCGTTGATTTTCATGATGGAATTAAAAGTAAATGTCCAACCATGTACAGTACAATTGCAAACCGAAAAGAATGTGAAAATAGTTTGGCACCCAGTCAATAATAAGAAGAAGATCTGACGTATGAAGATACCACTGAAAATAAAAAATATTTGCATGATATTTTCGGGGAGTGATTTTTAATGAATATAATCTTAGAGGAATTGACATGGTAGTCCACAATGCGCTTTCTATCATCATGACGAAAGAATTAAGCATTTGTTTTTTCAATGTAAACTTGCTCATTCTATTTGGTTAGTCATCCAAGTAGCTTATGGCTTGTATCCCCATGTAATGTTGCTAACATATTCGGTAGCTGGTTGTATGAGTTTAACCACAAGTTTAAAACTCTTCTTAGGATGCGGGCGTTAGTCGTTATTTGGTCGCTATGGCTATCTAGAAATGATAAGATTTTTAATGCTAAGATAACTTTTTTTTTGCAGGTTATTTACCGGTGTACCGGTATTCTCCATTTATGGTCGTCTCTATAGCGTGCGAAACATCGCGACCTGTTTATGGAGGCATGTACACGATTGAAGGACACGATGAAGGGTATATTTTTCCTACGTGAATGACAGCATAATCTATGGATTGGGCCTCCTCCGTCGACGACAATCAACGTTTCTACCTATTGCTTGGATTTCACTATTTTTTATACTTTTTCTTTTGTGTTCGGAATTTAAGCGGTTGTGCATCCTAGTTATGCATAGGCCAAATATAATACTTAGCTATTAAGTAATAAAGTTTATTTTATACAAAAATGCATGACACACTATAGAGATCAAGGCGACTCGAAGAAGTCATCATCGAGGTCTAGACTTGTGCTTGGAAAGGCCAAATCATGATAAGGTGGTGCGTCGGTAGAGGGGATCAAGCAAGTCGTGTGGGATCTGTCTTCGGGATAGATCATCTGTTGTTAGAGCAACTCTAGCAGATACAACAAATGTTGAATCACTATTTTTATTTGCGGATCACCGCAAATGGAAAATGGCACATCAAATCACACACGGCAGAAAAGATGTGCTAAAATCATTAAAATTAAAAGTTTTCTACATGTACAAACAAGGCCGAAATATCGCCGAATCTATTTAAAAGACGGAAAAACATGCCAGAGATCGTCGGGAGTCGTCAGAGTACTAGATAGGCCGATCATGCCGGGGTACTAGATTGACTGGAAGTGGGCACCCGCCCCTGTGTACTCCGCTATGGGCATGATGACGCATATTGATCGAAAACGCTGGTTAACGGGGCCTTGAATTGTGTAACAGATTCACTATGTGTGGTGGTGCTTGTAGGGATGATGCACTGCTTCAAATCATAATTGTGGCGTGAAAGGAAGAAGCTGAAACGTTCCTTCTGATGCTCGTTTGACATGGAGCGAGCTCCAAATGGGACTTTCACATCCTTCGAATATTAAGGTTGCGAGCTCATCTTGTAAGGGAGCTCCATAGATGATGGCAATTGAAAGACATATGACAACTCTGCAAAAGTGGACCTCATCCTCCCCATGTCGCCTTCCCCTACCGACACAGGGGAAACCTTAGCCTCCAACGTCGGGTGTCGGCACTTCCCTCTCCCTCCTCCCCGCATTGCAGCCGCTGGAGTGCTTTCCGACGAAGTCGTACTTGTTCCCAGGATGGTGGCAGCGGGGCGTTGTCGTTCTTGACGCGACGATTACGCGATGGTGCGGATCTGTAGGCTTGACACGATCTTGTGGATCCGTCGAGCTGGAAAGTCTCCCACTACGTGTGATCATTTCCGGGTGCTTCTCCCTCTTGCGCTGCTCACCTACGTAGGTGTATATTCAACGGTTGGGATCGTCTTCGACGTCTGCGTGCAGACATACGGCGTGGTCCTTCACCAACACGTGTGAAGGATGATGCATGCGAAGGCGGCGGCCGTGGGTTTGGGCCCTCGCCCAGATCTGTCATCGGCTATGACAATGTGGTTGGGAGCTTAACGAAGTTGCATAAACACCGTGGTGGTAACGGCGATGACCGATCAGGCGATGGCGGGCTGGATCGAGGCGACGTGAGGCCTACTGCCGTGAATAAAGGTGGCGGCCCGTGTGCTCTTCTCCCTGCAATGCAATGTCCGGCATGATCGATCCTCCATGATCTGGTCATCGACATGTTCTGAAAATGCTTCCAAAGATCTTGCCCAAGGATATCTGGATTGGATAGAAACCAGTTGTGTGCATCCATATCAAGGCCCCACGAGGGCGTGATGTGAAGCTTTATTGTTGGGTAACACCATGGGGCATATCAGTTTCTCGATTTCCATGGAGTAGACAACGGTGGAGAAGACCAGATGATTGGGATTGGAGGATCAGTTAGGACGACAGGGCCTTGAAGGCGATGAAGTCATCCAGGTGTTTGATAACTCTCAGAAGTAGAAGTGACAAGTTGGGGCGGTAGCATTGAATGTTTCATTTTTCGTGGTGCTCATCGGATATCGAGTCATAACTAATAAGATGAAACCCTAAGGTCTGACCTTTATTGATTGTGCTTGACGATTGCCTTACTGAAAGAATTGTTTTAGGAGCTCGGATTTTTTCCAGGGTGGAAGTCTAAAATCTTGGATCGGGCAACGACGGTGCTTGTGCATTGTTCCTTTCATGGAGGCCGTTCTTTTGGAGGCCTTTTATATTTCCTGGGTGTTGCATTTGGTGCTGTTGCTTGGAGGAGTAAATCATTGTACCAAAACCTTTGTTTTTTTTCTTTGGCTATGTGCATCCTGTTGGAAATATGCCCTAGAGGCATTAATAAAATGTTATTATATATATATTTCCATGTTTGTAATTAATGTTTATATTTCTGTGCTATAATTGCAATGGCCCGCACTATGAGATTCAGAAGAAAACTCACTTGCATGTGTGGAAATGTAAACACCAAGAGTTCCTGGTTTAGCCTCTAAGACCAGCTCATGTGCTAACTGATGATTACGTTTTCTTAATCATGGACATTGTTCTTGTAACAAGGATGTCAGTAGAAATGGGAACATATTGTTAGCAGAACAATGATGTTGAACCGACCCCAGTATTGAATGATATACTTAGAGATCACATCGTAACAACGTTATAAGTCATATCATGAAATGTTATCATATACGTAATTCCTTAGACCATGAGAGTATCAAGTTGCTTCACACAGGAAGATGTGCTTTGGTTCTTAGATGAATCTTCCCGTTACTGGGAAGTAGTAAAATAAGTTCTGGGTACATTGGATAGTGTGTCTAGTAACCGTGATAGTTCAAAATTGGGATTTTCTCCTTCACGATGAAGAAGATATTCACTTCGGGCCCACTCGGTATGACGGTATTCATTATAGTCTGGCCAGACGCATTGTGATTCAGTCACGGGGATACCGGAATATGATAACGAGAAAAGGGACAAACGAGCAAAGAGGATAACGAGTGGCTTGTGTTCAAGAAGTTGTTACACATGGGTGCCAAACTTCTCTCCTCTAACTTTGTCATATATCACGAAGCAAAGGGAATGGTACATGACTAAACATAATGGTTCACTCGAAGTTTCTTCGTGTATGTGCGGGAGTCAACATGGGTGTCCATGGCTCCGCTGTTGATTATTGGCTATTGACAAAAGGCTGTTGACCTATGTCCGGAAGATGTTCTGAGTCATGTCCGCATTATACCGAACCTATTGGGTCACACACTTAACGAGCAGTAGTCTGTTAGAATGCTGGAATGGTAGAAGGTTTAGTCGAAGCAAAGCAGAATAGTTCATACGGGTACCGGAAGTAGTTCCGGGGATTTATGGAATAATTCATAAGGGCACCAGAAGTAGTTCTGAGTATTTAAGGATATGTCCGGATCACTCTGGAGTAGTCCCAGGTGGTTCCGGAACATATGAGAATGATACTGGGGAAGTCCTGGATCAACCGGAATAGTTTCCGGATAATCGTTGGGCATCCCGACAACCTTCGTGGTCATCGGGTGGCTTAAAATGTAACTCGTATGGTCTTGGAAACTATCCGGATGGCTCCGGAACATCCGAGAACGGTCCCGGAAGGTCCTGGAAGTGCTCCAAAAGGTTCCGGAATGTCCCGAAACGATCCCGGAAGGTCCTGGAAGCTTCTGGAAGGTTCCGGAAGTTTCCGGACAGTACAACCCACTACCCCACGCCCCTAGCCTTGGGGGGC
This sequence comes from Bromus sterilis, assembly GCA_950022295.1. NCBI lineage: Eukaryota > Viridiplantae > Streptophyta > Magnoliopsida > Poales > Poaceae > Bromus > Bromus sterilis. The sequence goes on from OX465596.1 coordinate 19,530,246, forward strand.
AAGCCACCTAGTCTGCCCTGGCCGGCCAAGGGGTGGGGGCGCACCAAGGGGAAGGAATCCCCCTCCAGGTGGGAAGTCCAACTCTCCAATATGGCAGGTTTCCGGTGGGAAGGTTTGGGAGGTTTGGGAGTCTAAGTTGGACTCCCCACCCCCCTTATTGCGCCCCAAGGGCCTCTTGGCCACCTATATAATGCGGGGGAGGGGTGGGGGCGCAGCATAACTTGACCCCAAGGCCTATGCGCCACCCTCCCTCCTCTAAACCCTGTTGCTCCACAATTAGACCCCGGTTTAGACGCTGTTCTAGATCGGAATCCGTTAGGGTTTTCTCCCTCTAGTTTTCTCGGTGGCGTTCATCTCTGGACGGCGGAGCGCTGTTGGATTGCTGCTATGGGATGTGTGGATACTAATGGAGGGTCGTACCTTCAACCCTTCTTCGAGGAGCTTGTTCGTGGGACTTGTCCGTGGGACTAGATCGCGGGACGATTCGAGGGATCGATATCCTCGCGGTTGGGAGGTCATTGAAATTCCTAGCTGCGGGGATCTGCACCGACGGTCTTCACCAACTCTACTTCCGCTACATCGGTTGGTGAGCCATGACCTAAAACCTTGGATGCAATCTTCATGGATGATCTTGGGTTCTTGATTCGTAGGCACGAAATTTTTTGTTTTCTACTGCGTTTCCCAACAGTGGTATCATGAGCGATCCTTGATTAGATGCATGTTTAGGTCTAGATCATATGTGTGATATGAGGCATTGATTTTCTTGTTGCTTCCCTGTCATGTGATTTTTTCTATGCTTGATGGCAAGTTGAGGTTTTGGTACAAGGATTGAGTTTTCCATCGATCCCTCCATGCTGCTTTCAGTATGCTGGTTGCCTTGATCATGGTCTACATCAAACTCCTTGGATCTCATCTTAATCTCGCAATAGAATATTTAACATGGAGGGGCTTGTGGATTTTATGAACTCAAATCCACACGGGGGGTCACGCGTTGAACGAAGTTTGGCTTGTGGCATTAGTTGTTGCACGCACCCCGGACGTTAAACTAGCAACAATGAAGTATTGTGTTTGGTTTGTATAGGGAACAACGTTTGCATGTAACCTGCTAATCAACCACGATAAAATTTGCAACAACCCGTGTAGATAGCGATCTAACTTGTTTTTGCAGAGTACGCATGTGATGTGGTATAGCCTTCAAGATTTGCAATGTGTTTGTATGAGATGGTATATGATGTAATATTTATTCGCGACCTGCGTGTCGTGGTACGGCATGATGACTGGAGTCATATGATTGTCACTTAATTATGGCCTGCGTGCCAGAACTGTTTATTAGCTCGAGGCAAAGCAATAGATAGATGCAAGGTGATGATCTACGATGCGGAGGTGGACCCCGACGCACATGCCGGAAGCCGTGGTGATGTTCCCGGCGCCAAGGACAAAGTTGGTGGACACGGTGACTTCTACCACGACAACGTGAAGACAACGAAGACTTCACGAAGCAAAGGGCTATACTATATCACATAATTTTATGAACTGCCTGTGATGTTTATCCCTTTGATGCACCCTTGTTTGATGCGCGGTAGTCGTATTTTATTAGGGTGATTGATGCCCCACAGGCGTAAGGATCGAGATAGTATTCGCGGGTAAGTTAACCCAATTTATTGATTCGACACACGGGGAGCCAAAGAGTATTTATAAGCTTTAACAGTTGAGTTGTCAATTCAACCACACCTGAAATAAACTTGCTTGCAACGATAGATAAGTAGTAACGATAATATGATAGTGATAGTGGCAACAACAAAAGTAACAACAATAGTAACGACTAATGACCAGCACGATTGAAAGCACTGTAGACTAGGGAGATGGATGCTTGGGCGCTGCATGGATGAGAGTAAACATATAATAGATTCTAACACGGGGCAAGGCACACAGAAAAGCAATGATCATCTAGGCAAATATCAAGCAATAGGCATGTATCCCGTAGGTAGTAGTGCGTGCTTGCAATAAGAACTTGCACAACATCTTTTGTCCTACCATCCCGCTACGAACGGGGCCAAAAGGAACTTATGGAGATTAAGGTACTCCTGTCAAAGAGCACCGGAACAAAGCAATAAACTCAATGGATACATGGAATCCTCAAATTATGGACCATCCCCTTTGGTGTCCCAAGCTGTCACCTTTGGGATCGCCGATTCCGGACCATAATAGGTGCATACAACTCATAGATAGGATCTAGAACACAAATATATTCATGAAAACACATAGGGTTCAGATCTGAAAACATGGCACTCGGGCCCAAAGTGACAAGCATTAAGAACAACGAATTGTAGCAAAGATGATAAACACCAAAGTAGATGATAGAAAACATGCCCCAACAATCTGACGAACTATTACATGATTAAACTCATCCAATCCCTACCATCCCTTTGCCTACAACAGGGAATTACTCACACATATGAAGAGAAGTCATGGAGAATGGATGGAGTGGCGATGGTGACGACGATGGCGACGATCTCCCCTTTCCGGAGGCCAAATCAGCCTCCAGATTAGCCCTCCCAAAGAAGAACAGAGGGTGGCGGCGGCTCCGCGACGGAAACTGGGAAAACGACTTCTGTTCTGGGGTTTTCTCGTCACGGGGATAAATAGGAGCCTCGGTAGGGCACCAGAGGAGGGGGGAGCAGCCCAGGCGGCCTGAGGGCGCGGCCCCACCCCTGGCCGCACCAGAGGGCGCCTGGGGCCCCCAGGGATCCCCTCTGGTCCCACTTCTGGCTCCTGGCTCCTTCGGGTGCGTGGATTTTCAGGTAATTTTCTGGGAAATTTCTGGGACATCTAAAAATCCATTTTCCTGCGCACAAATAAACCATACAGGCAGCTCTGCTGAAAACAGTGTTAGTCCGGGTTAGTTTCGTCCAAATCATGCCAGAATGAGGGCAAAACAATAGCAAAAGTATTTGGAAAAGTAGATACGTTTGAGACGTATCAGTGATCTCTCGCAAAACAATATCAAGTTGATAGTGTTCTTCCAACTGTAGCACCGTCTGTACTATGTTTCACATCGGAGCAGGTCATGTCACATGGGTGCACACGGTGTGACGCATAAAAGGCGGGTGTGTTAAGAACACACTGCAATTACACTTGGTTGTCTTGACGGTTTGGATAAAAGTTTGCTACCGGAACACGCCCATCGAAAGATGAACAAGAATCACCTTTGGCGTGATTGGCAAGTTGGCCTACCGGTCCAGTCTAAGTCATCAGTGATTTCACATCAATGGCGGACGATTGGGTTGGATCTTGAATCACTCCAGCATCAATTACGAGAGATATTGATCGGAGTGGGAGCGCACTAAGTAATTAAATTGATTAATCACAAGTGCAACTTAATTATGAACAAAGTCTTAGTATTTGCATTATCGTTGTAGAATAATGGCTCGCGTTACCACATTCCCAATTGATTTTGATTAACTGTATTATCTGGTAAAAACTTTACGATTGGTACCGTATTGTGAGGACTATCCTCAATAGTGTCGAGAAGGAGCTTGTCCTATCGCAAATTTTTGATGCTCTCCCGCTGATGCTATGGATGATGTGACTTACGTCCATAATCCAAAATGCTAGAATTCCACCACAGCTAAGTGCATTGTCTTCACCACCATGAAACCCGAACTTCAAAACGTTTGGGATAGTTATGTTATATTCATGGAACTGAAAAATTGTTTTCAGTAGTAAGACAATTAATGTTGGATATAAGATATCTAGTACAATGTATGATTGTAAGCATTAGTGAAAATGTTCACTGTGCCCTAAACAAAACTGATAAGTGTGGGATCCAGAAGAACACCGATCATATGATGATGAGAATTAAGGGAAAGGAAGTCCAAAGGATGTTAGTAAGACTTACACGCCGGAAATTCCATGGCCTGCGCCATCCTTAATCATGTGTGAGCTTTTGTGAGTAGGAGTGACATTGGAAATAGAACTATAATACGTATAAAGGCAAAACAAAAGAAGACTGGAATAACCAGCTCAGAAATGAAAGTCATACGAAGTTATAGATGAATTCATTGCTGGTCAAAAGATGTAATTCTTGGGAATCATGATTAAGCGGTTAATCTTAATTCTTGTATATTGTGATTAAACTGTTGATCACTAGAATATCACTTCAATTGCATATCGTTGCAAGTTGATGCAAGAAATACTATGGCTTTTATGACTAGCTAATGATGAGTTTTGACACGCTCGGGAACACGGTAAAAGGTTTACTATACCGTGTGTGGACTCTATGATTATCTTAATAATTCATTTTAGAGTTGAGTAAATTGTTACTACACTTTAGCCTTGTTGCAAAACATCATTTTGAATCATGTTTGTTGCAAGAGAGTTGTTCAAAGCTATGAATAACGTAAAGGCCATACTTCCATTATGAATAGGTTGTATGTTATGAATCTTGATAATAATACTAAACATCCATAACACTGACGCTAAACGTCGCAAGACTGACAGAAATACCACATAGATGTGGCACTGCCGTTTATCACAAGTGACATAACATGCATGAAGAATTTCCATAAGTGATGGACTTTCAAGTCATATGATTATGAATCAGTTGACGCTTGCGATCTTTGTCTCGAAGTAATGTGACTAAAACACCGTTGATGGGCCATACATGAACGGGCAACTAAACCATTGGTAATCATACATGATGATGTGTGTAGTCCAATAAGTGTGGTTGTGTGCAGTGGATTTCCTATCTTCATTCATGGGTTGAAGTAGATATGTGGATATCTGTTCAATAGAGACATACGTCTGAAATCTTTGAAATGTTCAAGGAATTTTAGAGTGAAATAGAAATTCATTGTAACGAGAAAAATAAAGCTTCTGCAAATTAGATTGTAGAAAGTAATATTTGAGTTACAAGTTTAGCGAACGTCTGATGAGTTGTGAAGAAGTGTCATAACTTGCATCTCCCGGAACACCACTATGAGTAAAGTGTTCGAGAGATGTAATCAAGCCATGTATGACACGGTAAGATCAAATATGACGTTAATCAATTTGCCATTATACTTATTAAAGTTATGCGTTACTGACTACGGCTTTTACACTGAAAAGAGCACCATCAAATCTGTTGAAATGACACCATATTAGATGTGGTATGAACTGTTAAAACCATGTTGTCTTTTCTTAAAATTTGGGTATATGAGGCATATGTTTGACATACTCAAAACCCCAAATCAGATAAGTGCTACTTTGTTAAGGTTATGCCAAAAGTTTTGGTATTCCTCTATCACTACACAAAAGCAAAACTGTTTGTTGTTAAGAACGTTGTGTTTTGAAGAAAAAATAGTTTCTTACAAAAGAGTGAGTGGGAGGACAGTGCAACTTGTCAAAGATTGTTGAATCTTCAGAGAAGTTCGCAGCTGAACCCTACAGGTTAGACATAACTCGTACAAACATTCATGATATGTAAAACGAGATATTGTTGTTCGACAATAATAAACCTGTGATATACAAAGAAGCATTGATGGGCCCTGACTCCGGGATTTCGCTAAATGCCAAATAATCCGAGATAATATCCATGGAAGTAAGTCAAGTTTTGAACTTGGTAGACCCTCCGAAAGACTAAAAGTCTGAAGAATATATATATGGATCTATAATTGATTCGGATGAAATTGTTTTATCCATAAAGCTCAACTCGTTGGATTTTTTTTCTAGCAAGTTCAAAGGTTGACTACGGCGAAATAGTTTCGACCGTAGAGATGCTTTAGTCAGTTCGGGTTATATTAGCAATTACTACATATCTCATTTATAGGATATGGTAGAATGAACGTCAAAACAAAGTTCCTACACGGAAATATAACAAAGGACGTATATGTGATACGACCGGAATGTTTTGTCGATTCAAAGGATGCTAAAATAGATGCAAGCCTTGGATATCCAGTGATGGACTGAAGCTAGCACAATGGATTTGGAATTTTTGTTATGATGAAATTGCCAAAAGAGTTTGTTTTCATCGGGAATAAACGAAGATGCTTGAATATTCAAGAAAGTAAGTGGGAGCTGAATGATATTTCTATAAACTTATGTAGATGAAATATTGTTGACTAGAAATGATATAAATTTCTTGACACGAATAAGGACCTCATTGGAAATATTTTTCAGCTGAAGTACTTGGGCTAATATAGCATTAGTATTGAGCATAATGATCTATCTAGATATTAAGTGCCTGATCATGCTAAAGCCTACATTACATGTTGACATGATACTAAAGTAGTTTAGTATGAATACGCCAAGAAAGATGTTCTTGCTGAGGTCATGGTGAAAAGTTGTTTGCAAAAATCAGTGTTCATGAACACAGATAAAGCAAAACACATGAATTGAATTCACTCACCTATGTGTTTGGATTAATCATGTGCACCATAATATGTAAAATGACCAGATATGTCCAATGCTCTAAAAGGTCGTGAGCAAGATACCAAAGTGATCAATATGTTGATCATTGGACAAACAGTGAAAAGTTAAACTTATGACAGATAAGATATGTTTCTCGGAAAATGGAGAGAATGAAGAGCTCGTTGTAATGAGTTACACCAGCTGAATTTTTAATGTAAATAGTTACACCAATTCAGTCTTCATACTTACTCCGACCGATTTTCGATTTTAATTGGGATTATGTGTTTTACACGTAAGGGTGGCGCAGTAAGGAGGAACTTTGTCAAGTTAGATACTGTGACGAATTATATAACAGAGGCTAAGTATATAGTTACTTAAAGAAGTAACAAGGAGGGTAATTTGAATCATAAGTTCATTCATGAACGTGGTATGGTTTTCTTAGATACTTGAAGCTCATGGAACAATGATGAATGATGTCATGACTTATTCTGAGGAACCAAGGTCCTACCAAATGATTCGAACATATACAAAGCTAAACTAATAAAATTAGTGAATTTTATGATAGCGTGAAAACGCGAAGATATGCAAGATACAAACGGGCCTGAGACCTTAGATTCGAAGATGAAGTCTATACCACAAATGAAGCATGTATTACACCGGTATGCCATAGGTGTAAAGTGCTCAAGCGCTGATAATATTATTGACTCTAGTGCAAGTGGGAGACTGTTGGAAATATGCCCTAGAGGCAATAATAAAATGTTATTATATATTTCCATGTTCGTAATTAATGTTTATATTTCTGTGCTATAATTGCAATGGCCCTGACTATGAGATTCAGAAGAAAACTCACTTGCATGTGTGGAAATGTAAACACCAAGAGTTCCTGGTTTAGCCTCTAAGACCAGCTCATGTGCTAACTGATGATTACGTTTTCTTAATCATGGACATTGTTCTTGTAACAAGGATGTCAGTAGCAATGGGAACATATTGTTAGCAGAACAATGATGTTGAACCGACCCCAGTATTGAATGATATACTTAGAGATCACATCGTAACAACGTTATAAGTCATATCATGAAATGTTATCATATACGTAATTCCTTAGACCATGAGAGTATCAAGTTGCTTCACACAGGAAGATGTGCTTTGGTTCTTAGATGAATCTTCCCGTTACTGGGAAGTAGTAAAATAAGTTCTGGGTACATTGGATAGTGTGTCTAGTAACCGTGATAGTTCAAAATTGGGATTTGCTCCTTCACGATGAAGAAGATATTCACTTCGGGCCCACTCGGTATGACGGTATCCATTATAGTCTGGCCAGACGCATTGTGATTCAGTCACGGGGATACCGGAATACGATAACGAGAAAAGGGACAAACGAGCAAAGAGGATAACGAGTGGCTTGTGTTCAAGAAGTTGTTACACATGGGTGCCAAACTTCTCTCCTCTAACTTTGTCATATATCGCGAAGCAAAGGGAATGGTACATGACTAAACATAATGGTTCACTCGAAGTTTCTTCGTGTATGTGCGGGAGTCAACATGGGTGTCCATGGCTCTGATACGTCCAAAACGTATCTATAATTTCTGCTTGCTCCATGCATGTTTTGTGTGATATTGCTATGATCTAGATACACTTTCATACACTTTTGATCATATTTGGACTAACCTATTGCTTATTGGCTTCTCACCCTTCGTTGGTGAGCCCCAAGTGGAAGGCGTGATGCAGTAAAGCAGCAGTTTTCCCTCGGCGAAGATACCAAGGTTTGTCTCCAGTAGGACTCCAGAGATGATAAGTAGGTGTCAACGGCGCAACTGACGCGGACCTGCACACAGACACAGATAACTTTGTTCCCAACGAAGTTCAGAGAGGTTGTCAATCTTTCTGGTCTTGTTGTTCACAAATGATTAAACGCAAGGGATAATGATAGCAACTTGAAAGTAAATGCAGAAAAATAAATATAGCTTGGAAACAGTAATGAGGATATGGACCAGGATACGTGATGTTCACTAGTGATGTCTCTCTACCAAAACACGATAAAACTGCTATGCGAGGTAAACAAATTACAGAAGGGCAATTGACAGGATTATGAACGCACCGCAATGCTAACTATGCTACAAAAGAAAGGAAGAGGTTCAAAAGCACAGGCAGTACGCCAAAATAAGTAGACCGAAATCCATCTGCATCTACTACTAATCATCCACCTTGAGATATCTATCCAGAACATCTCGCTGGTATTAAGTTGCGAGCCCCACCCAAAGTGTAAACCCAAAGCAACAGACAACTGCATTAAAAAGAACTTTGCGTAAAGTAAATAATCCTTGTAACCGCGGTTACAAGCACCGTTGTTTTCCCCCTTGTGGCAACAGCACATCCCCTAGACTCATGTTTCTGTCACTCAAGCGTGTCATCGGGGGGCATGAACCCACAATCTAGCACAACGCTCCCTCTTGGAGTCACTACCTACTACTTGGCCAAAGCAACAAACAGGAACGGAGAACATGCAAGAATTACTTAGGAACAAAAATATAAGAGATAAAAACCAAATTTATTACTCTATCACAATCTGAACATAATCTCATAATCCATCAGATCCCTCCAAACTCAGCATAGAAACAACAGAAATATTACAAAGGTGCCTCGATCATGTAGGGCAGCTCACGAGGTCTAAACAATGAAGATCAAAGAGGGGAGGAGAACATCACATAGCTACTTATCATGGACCCATGGTCCAAGGAAAACTACTCACGAGACATCCGGGGAGCATCCATGGTGGAGAGGCGACTCCCGGAGGTCAATCCTCCCTCCGGCAGGGTGCCGGGAAGAGGTCTTCTGGTGCTCCCGACCTTGGAAGCGCGGCGGCGGCGGAACAGAGGCGAGTTCGCGGAATAGGGTTCCCCCTCTGGAGTTTTCCCGTGACGTAGATTAAATAGGCGAAGGGGGGCAGCCAGAGGTGGACCAGGGGCCCCAGGCGCCCCCCTGGCGCGGCCAGGGGTGGGGCCACGCCGGGTGGCCGCCTGGGCCCCCCTGGCTCCCCTCTGGCCCCTCCCGGGCTCTTCTCGAAGCTTCCGTCACGCTGATTTTTTATCTGAATTTTCCCGAATTTTTCTGGCACTTTTTATATGGGGGAAAACTGAAATAGAAAAACAGCAGAAAACAGGAACTGGCACCGGGCAGTACCACCCACTACCCCACGCCCCTAGCCTTGGGGGGCAAGCCACCTAGGCTGCCCCTCCAGGTGGGAAGTCCAACTCTCCAATATGGCAGGTTTCCGGTGGGAAGGTTTGGGAGGTTTGGGAGTCCAAGTTGGACTCCCCATCCCCCTTATTGCGCCCCAAGGGCCTCTTGGCCACCTATATAATGTGGGGGAGGGGTGGGGGGCGCAGCATAATTTGACCCCAAGGCCTATGCGCCACCCTCCCTCCTCTAAACCCCGTTGCTCCATAATTAGACCCCGGTTTAGACGCTGTTCTAGATCGGAATCCGTTAGGGTTTTCTCCCTCTAGTTTTCTCGGTGGCGTTCATCTCTGGACAGCGGAGCGCTGCTGGATTGCTGCTACGGGATGTGTGGATACTAATGGAGGGGTCGTACCTTCGACCCTTCTTCGAGGAGCTTGTTCGTGGGACTTGTCCGTGGGACTAGATCGCGAGACGGTTCGAGGGATCGATATCCTCGCGGTTGGGAGGTCATTGAAATTCCTAGCTACGATGATCTGCACCGACGGTCTTCACCAACTCTACTTCCGAAACATCGGTTGGTGAGCCATGACCTAAAACCTTGGATGCAATCTTCATGGATGATCTTGGGTTCTTAATTCATAGGCATGAAATTTTTTGTTTTCTACTGCGTTTCCCAACACATCCTGGATGTCTTTATGACATCTTATTAGTGCAAAGCTTGGATATAATTACCCCCCACGCGGGCGACGACGGACCCTCTCCTCCCCCGCACCTACAAGCTCCTCCCCCTCCTCTCCCCGTCCACCGTCGCCGGCGTCAGCCGCCGGGCCTCGCCCGCTCGGTGCTGGCAGCGGCGGGCCTTCCTCTTCCTGCGCGTGGGGGGGGGACGCGAGGGTCCTTCCGACGGCGACGGTGCTCCTAGGCAGATTCCGGGCTGTCTTGGCGGCGCGAGGCCGTGGGCTGGGCGGCGTCCAGCGCGGCAGCGCGGTCGTTGACCGCGGGGCGGCTCGGTGGTGCAGGCAGCCGGCGGCGCCCGCCTCGCCAGATCTGGGCCCTCCGGGCCCCATCTGGGTTAGGGCGGGTCGGCTAGGCTGCATGACGGTGACGCTCCTGGTGGTTGGCGGGGGGGGGGGGGACCTTGGGGGATGGCGACGTGCGCACTGCAACGTGGCAGGGGGACTTCACGGGTCTGGTTGAGCCGGGTCGGGCCAGGGGTGGCCCGGTGTGTCCTGGATGTCGCATCCGGTCGGTGACCATGTCAAGCGGTGGAGGCCGGTTCCTCCCGCGTGGCTTCGACGTTGCTTTTCTCGAGTTCGATGATATCCTGTCCTCTCCCCGGCCTCGTGTTGGTGTTCGCGGTGCGGCGGTGAGGATGGCTTCAAGATCGTGGTGGCGCATGCTGGTGGGCGATGAGTTAGGCAGAGCACTTTCGAGCAGCCGGGGTGGTGGTGGTGGGGGTCGGGAGAAATCCATGTTGGCTTGTCCGACTCCAAAGTGGCGACGTCTGCGGGCGCCGCAACACCTTCCTGATGGGCTTCGGGGATCCTCCCTCCACTGCCCTTCGCGTATCGGGGGAAACCCTAGGATTCATCCGGGCAGCAGTGGTGGCGTCGCCGCCCTCCTTCTTGAAGATGTTTCTTGGTATGCGGTGCTTCGGAGTGTTTGGAGCGTGGTGGAACTTCTTCGGTGGGCGCAACGATGGCGGGTCATCCTCGTTTCGTTAATCTACCGGTGTCGGCATTGTTTTCTTTTTTATTCTTTTTTCTTTTCTTCGGCTTGGATCCAAACCGGTCTTTGTATGTCGGGTGTTGTGTTGGCGTGCGTTTGTATCGGGTGGTTGATTGGACACGGCTTTATCTATAAAGCGGGTCGAAAGCCTTTTTCGGTCAAAATGTCATTTTATGTTTTTTTGCCATATCAGTAACTACACTAGTGGACAGACCCCCATATTGTCCCGGTTCATAAGGGCCTTTGGTCCCGGTTTCACACCCGGGACCAATAACTCGGGACTAATGATGGTCCCGGTTGGCCCACGAACCGGGACCGAAGAGGCTCCACGTGGCCAGGCGCGCAGCGAGAGGGGAGGGGTCATTGGTCCCGGTTGATAGGAAGAACCGGGACCAAAGAGGCTCCATTTTCTGATTTTTTTCCATTTATTTATTTTGTTTTCTATTTTATTATTTATTACTTATTATTTATTATTTATTATTCTTAATCTAAGATCATTATGGTTAATTTCAAATCAAATTGACCTTCATGGTCAAACTTCCCCAAGGGTCACCCATCCTCACACTACTCCAGTCCCAGCACGCTTAACTTCTCAGTTTCATTCAACACCTACCCCAACTCGCTTAACACACACTTGTTGATATATGTATCATATCAATCCTATTAAACCTTGTTGATGTCTAGGACCTTGTTGATGTCTATGTTGTGATGAAATTTTAAAAAAAAATTAAACTTCCCGATTGGTTACCTATTATATTTTAAATGTTTTTAAATTATTTTTTTGAAAAAATATATTTCTTTTATAATTTTGAACACACATTTTTTATTTTCAGAGTGACAAAAATGTGGTTTTTGTGAAGATTCTACCAAATATTGATGTAAACTTGAACCATTTTATTTTTGTAAAATACTGGACCATATTTTATTTACAATTGACCAAAGTTTCCATGTAATATGGTTTTTATATACCTCTTCTGAAAAAGACAAATTTCCGCAGATTCAGCTGGAACGGGGTCAAATTTGAACTACATGTGCTTGATAGTTTGCTCTTTATTTTTTCAAAAAATCATTTCTAGATACACAAGTAGTCATTTCATCAGGGATCCACCAAGACTTTTGTAAGATTCCACCCCTATCTATTACCGGTCATGCCCTCCGTTTTGACTGCTTTTTGAAATCGACAAAAATAATTCAAAAAAAATAAAAAAATTGTAAAACATTCGCGTTGCATCCTAATTTATGTCTTAGTAACCATACAAAACAACAAACTTGGAATAAAGCAAATATCTTATAAAAGTCTTTTCAAAATGAGCTATCGAGTATGAAGATTCATGACTTTCAAGCCAAATGACCGATGTTACAGCTAGTTTGAAAGGATAGTTTTCCCAAATGATCTCATATTTTGCACATGTGTGTATGTTATACTAGCCAACAAGTTTGCCAAAGGAAGTTTTTATTTTCTTTGCACGAAAAATCCATTTTCCATTTTCCGAGTGACAAAAGTAGGGGTTTTTTGTGAAGGATCTACCAAATATTTGATGTAAACTTGAACCACTTTATTTTTGTATAATATTAGACCATGTGTTATTTACAATTGACCAAAGTTTCCATGTAATATGGTTTTTATATACCTATTCTGAGAAAGACAAATTTCCGCAGATTCAGTTGGAACGGGGTCAAATTTGAACTACATGTGCTTGATAGTTTGCTCTTTATTTTTTGAAAAAATCATTTCTAGATACACAAGTAGTCATTTCATCAGGGATCCACCAAGACTTTTGTAAGATTCCACCCCTATCTATTACCGGTCATGCCCTCCGTTTTGACTACTTTTTGAAATCGACAAAAATAATTCAAAAAAAATAAAAAAATTGTAAAACCTTCGCGTTGCATCCTAATTTATGTCTTAGTAACCATACAAAACAACAAACTTGGAATAAAGCAAATATCTTATAAAAGTCTTTTCAAAATGAGCTATCGAGTATGAAGATTCATGACTTTCAAGCCAAATGACCGATGTTACAGCTAGTTTGAAAGGATAGTTTTCCCAAATGATCTCATATTTTGCACATGTGTGTATATTATACTAGCCAACAAGTTTGCCAAAGAAGTTTTTATTTTCTTTGCACGAAAAATCCATTTTCCATTTTCCGAGTGACAAAAGTAGGGGTTTTTTGTGAAGGATCTACCAAATATTTGATGTCAACTTGAACCACTTTATTTTTGTAAAATATTAGACCATGTGTTATTTAAATGGAGTATATTGCAAATGAATTGCAAATTCAAACTCCAATTTGAATTCAAGTTAGCCAAGTTGTAAATGCTATTGTGTGATCAAAGTAATTCATATTGAAATGTGTATGATATGCCTCTGATGTGCAATTGAAATGTGGTATGTTGCTATGGTTCAAGTTGCACAAGCATTTGAAATGAATTTGATTTAATTCCAATTAATCCAAATAGCAAATGCTACTGGTCCCATTTTAAATTCAACTCAAACATAGTTCAAAGTTGGATATTTGGATAGATTATTTTCTCCTGATCATTTTTCATATATTATATGTTAAATTTGGAGTTAATATGAATTTTCTATGAATTTTCAAAGTTTCACTTAATTTCTGTCATTTTCTGATTTATTCTTTAATCAGAAAAAATATAAAAAAATTGTAAAACCAACGGTCCCGGTTTTTGCGACAAACCGGGACCAATGCCTTGCCAGAGCATTGGTCCCGGTTTTTACCGTTGTAAAACCAATGGTCCCGGTTTTTGCCACCAACCGGGACCAATGCCTCGCCCCCAGTTGAACCGGGACCAATGCCATATCCAGACGAACCGGGACCGTTGCCCGGCATCGGTCCCGGTTCTGTAATGAACCGGGAGCGATGCCTCTTTTGGGCTGGACGAAAGGGAGGTCTGTCTACTAGTGCTATCATGACAATCCAGGTCATATGCCGACTTAGCTAGAATTGCTCTAATTAGTTTCATATTTCACACAATTTTCTGCCGTGTGAAACATGCTACAGTCAACTTCATCTGCTCGTTGTGGAAAGTCGTTAACGTCCGTTCAACGTTGCGCCTGCTGCGCTAGGCTGTCCGGGCGTCATAAATTTTGGGTCGTTGCCTGCTGCTCCTTGTGCCGCTGGCGCTGGGAACGTCATACTATACCATTTTTCTAAAACGGGGAACGTCACAACTTAAGGAAGACCTCGTGCTTACTGTCAAAGGAAACAGGGCACCTGCTCACTCACCCGTCTGCTCTTCGAGTAGCACTTCAACATCTTGCAGGCTGCAGCGTACACCTGGCGATTGGCGAATCAAGAAGGCCGCCTGCCATGGCGACGGCGGTGGCACCAACCAGCGCCGTGGAAGGACGGCGATCCAGCGGCAAGCTCGTCGCGGCGCTGTCGAGGACGAGCGCGACGTTCCTCTTCTTCTCCCTCGTCGTCGGAGCAGTCGTCGTTTCCGCTCGATGGATCGCCACCACCTCCACTGTGAGTTGATAGATGCTCGACCAAGCTTTACGATTCTTCGGTTGATTTTGCTTCTCGGATTGCCATGCCGAACGACTCCGCTGCATGCTTTCTTGATGCAAACATCTAGTAGAACTTCCCTTTTTAAAAGTTTGGTTCTTAACACTGCAAAAGATAGGATTACACCAACTTTCATTGCTGCATGATTGGCCTCTTAATGTGACACGGGACGGCTCCTGTAACTTCAGTTGACTTAGGAACGCCGGCCATTGTCGTCTATCGCAGGACTACATACGGCGGCGATAGCCGCTTAGCCATGATTCCATGAATGTGGTTGTCGAAGCGGTGCTTCAGCTCACCTCAGCCCGTTGGCCGCCGGCCGGCTTGGACCACGGCGTTGAAAGCCGGCCGGTAGGTAGCTAGTAGTAGCAGGCCGTATTAGTTTTTCCCGTTTGATTTCTGCTTTGTGTTGTGTCCTTCACGTCACGGTGCTCATGGACGCACTACGCACAGTATGCCACACCACAGGCGCCCCCCTCGGTCAGTGTAACCCGGAGGGGGTGGTTGGGCGGTCATCTTCTTCCTCCCCTCTGTTCGCTTTCCCGGGAGAAGACTGAGAAAACTGAGAACGAATGAAGGGGCTGGAGGGAAAGTGGAAATCTAGGGTAGAGAAAACAAAGGGAAAGATGAGAGAAGAAAGGAGGAGGGCTCACGAGAGAGTGCACGGGTGGTTGGAGCTTGGAGGTCGGCCGCACATATGCCTCTCCGGGGTGGTGAGCGAGTGAGTGAGCTTTTTTTAGGGAGGGATTTCATTCGATACTGATGGAATAAAGAGGAAGACGGCGATGGGTCTCTGACTTGTCAGATTCTCTTTCTTTGGCTATAGGATAAAAAAACAGAATACAAGTTGATGGATTTCAAGGCTAAAATCACAAAACTTCATTTGATCTTGTTTGAGTAAATAGCATACAACTATGACAATTCGAATTAGGATTTTTAAAAATTACCTATCTATAATACCTAAATAGTTCATCCCCACTAACCTATTTATCTTGACACGCAAGCTATCCACATCATCAAGTAGGTCCACCATGCAAAAACTCTTGCACTAACTTTTCATGCACATGCTTCCATTAACTTTGCATGTGCATGCATCCTATCACAAATAAATAAAACATTTTATGCACTCTACCTCACAACTTTCACAAATAAATAAAACTTTTTATGCACTTAACCTCACAAATTATAAGGAACTTTTTTTATAGAAAAACAAATTATGAGTTACATCACATTTTATTTTTTATGTGACATTTTTTTATAAATAGACATCCAAAGTTGCCATCATTATTTTAAATTTAGCCAAGGATGGACACGTCTTCACCGTCTCTACTCGATGTTGTTTCGTCTCATATCATCTCGCCGACATATTGTCAAGTAACTAACTTAACAAAACAAAAATTAAAATCATTTTTTAGTTTTTTCATCAATTTTTATTATATTTTTCACTTTAAACAATATTTATTTTGAAAAAGAATTTATAATTAAATTATACAATGTTTCATAATTTTTCACGTGTTTTAAAACATCAAATTATTTTTTAATTGTTCCGCAGCAACGTGCGGGGTATCATCTAGTTTTTTCAATGATAACTACCACACTTTTTTAAGCCCTGATGACTGTGTTGGTTAAGTTTAAAGCATTTTATGATCGCTGAGGTCCACTCATTAGGTTCACCTGTCACAAAGTTAACACCGTCAACTGAATAGTTAAGTTGATCATTATAATTGATGGGGTCCACATGTCATTCTCAATAAACTTTCCAACGTCACCGCCATGGCTCAGGGCCTCCTCACAGTGGCTTCCTCATCGTTGAGTTTGCCGTGGTCGTTGCCTTCAACACCCGCATTGCTCAAGGCCTTCACCCTCACTAGGAGCCTCACCATCGTCACCCTCTTCTTCCCTATGCACTGGATCGCCGCAAGCCATCACATATGCATCGTCTTCCTCAACCATGATCTCGTGTCATCGGCGTTGATTCATCGCCTACGGTGCTCCTCCGAGCTCCCCGACCATGCCCTCATGCTCATGGTGAGTTGTTGTCCCGATTCCCGCACCCCACGCGTTCTCATGCTCCATCTAGGCACCGGCACAACGAACCATGACTTGACCTTTCACATGTAGGATATCGACAAGCCACATGCCCTTTGGCTCTCCCAATCACCGCAAACAGAGACTTGTGTGATGGATGTTGAACGGGACGACGTTGCTCCCCTTTCTCCTCTGTTGTGAGCGCGATTGTGGATGTTGTTACGCAATCCCAAGTCCTCTAACCAGCGTTTTGATCCACATACATCATCATGCCCCAAGCGAAAAGCATCACGGACTTATGAGATGCCTTACCCACCCTTCCCCAAAACAAAATAAGTATATCTGGATAGGAGGGGGCACCCCCTTATAAGTTGTGTTCTACCTCCTCACACCACCGATGTAGAACTAAACCCAACGATCTCTCTCTCATACATTGGTCACCAAGAACCCGCTAACACCTTAGTATATTTTTTCATTATTTCAGTTTATATGTAATCCATATTAAAAAATCTAAAACATCTTATATCTTGAACGAACCGAAGGAAGTATTACATTGAAGAAAGCCTGGGAGGTCTTGGTTCAATTTTCCATTTGCATAATTTACCTTGTGTGTTTCATATTAAAGGTTACGGATGGAACGAAAGAAGTACAGTATAGATTAATGATCTACTTACTTTGCATCATACTATATGATTTTTAGCAAGCTCAACCAATTTGCTAAAATATTTTATAATATGATAACGAAATAGTTTCTTCCAGCTTCCATTTTGTTTTGAAAAAACAAGAAGAAGCAAAACAAGCCTCATTTCTCCTTCGTCTTTGCAGCTGCAGGCAAGATTCCCGACCACCGCGGCCATTCCCGCCGCCGCTCTCCACCAGACCACCACCGCAACCCATCACCGCAGTCCGCAATCACCGTCCAGGCCACCACGACCACCACCTGCGTCCTACTCCATCTCTTGCCCCACCCCATCTCCCCATCTCAACATCTCCCACGCCGCCGGAGCGAGCAAATCTTCCCAAACCCTGGCCCTCGCGCTCTCCTCTTCCTCCTCCTGCCACCCCTCCCCCAAACCCCCACCGGCCACCGCCACCTCCGGCCGCCCACCCTCCAACTCCACGTGCCCGTCCTACTTCCGCTTCATCCACGAGGACCTCCGGCCATGGCGCGCGGCGGGGGGCGTCACCCGGGCCATGCTCGCGCGGGCGCGCGCCACCGCCAGCTTCCGCCTCGTCGTCCTCCGCGGCCGCGCATTCGTGCAGCGCTTCCGCCCCGCGTTCCAGACGCGCGACCTCTTCACCGTCTGGGGGATCCTCCAGCTGCTCCGCCGCTACCCGGGCCGCGTCCCGGACCTCGACCTCATGTTCGACTGCGTCGACTGGCCCGTCGTCCGCGCGCACCTCTACCGCGGGAAGCACGCCCCCTTCACGCCGCCGCTGTTCCGGTACTGCGGGGATGACGGCACGCTGGATATCGTCTTCCCGGATTGGTCGTTCTGGGGCTGGTAATTTATGCCTGCTGGCCTACATCATTCTTAGGGCTTGTTTGATTCATAGGGTAGGAAAACCATAGGATTGCAATGGCATGCCCACTCCAATCCTATAGGATTTTGCTTTCACCAAAGTTTGTTTGATTCCATCAAAGGAATTGTAGAAAGAGGTTGGAGTGAATGTTAGGATTCCTATATGAATTAGTACAAAAATTCCTATGGAAAAATTCCTATAGGAACAATTCCTATGAATCAAATGAGTAATGTAGGATAAAATCCTATGGAATTCCTATGAATTAAACGAGCCCTTACTTTCTCACTGTATAAAATACTCCTTTGATTATTGCCTGAATTCTGTATGCTTCATCACTGATACTATAATTAAGAAGATAACATAGAGTAATTGTCTGTCTATCTCTCTGATTACATTTAGCCTGAAAATGAAAGACAGTACTGAACAACTGACTATCAAAATTTTGATTGTAAATATAACTAACAAAATTTATTTATCTGTAGTTAAAATAATATCTTTCGAAACTTCTTTCGAATACAAATCTAGTGATATAAATTTTACGGTAATTAACTTAAATTTTGCCAGTTAAATCTTTGATCAAAATTTGACCCAAAATACAAGGACTTATAAACCCAGACAGAGGAATTACTGATGTGTTTGCCTCAGATATGTTGGGTCACGAGTCATAATTATTTTAAATGCATCATTACTGTTGTCGTAAGCATTAATTTACTCATAGATCCACATGTTGGTAAGCTACTATTGGCAAACACTTTGGAGTATTGCTAATAGGATAGGAAACTCCAAAACTTAAAAGTTGGGGCCTGCATATTCATTTGCACACATAAACCTCAAGCACTTTATTTCTGCGGGGAAACGTCAAGCACTCTGATACTTGCATTGGTTAGCAGGCCGGAGATCAACATAAAACCATGGGATACCCTGCATAAAGATTTGAAGGATGGTAATAGTAAGGTAACATGGTTCAGTAGAGAACCTTATGCTTACTGGAAAGGGAATGCAGCAGTTGCAACGTCACGGCAGGAATTGGTTAAGTGTAATGTTTCCAGTATGAAGGATTGGAATGCAAGAATTTACACTCAGGTAATTTCTATGTTAATGGTGTTACCCATGTATTTACACTCAGGTTCGAATTACCGACATTGGCTCCTTTTCTCCCCTCTCATGTACACTTGCATGGCTTAACTTGGGATACTCAAAACCATAAAATTCTGTGGCTTCTGTCCCCTCCCTCATGTAGAATACATGGTTTAACTTGGCATATTCGAAACCATCAAATTCTGCAGGGTGCTTTTCCTTTTTGAAAAGGAAGACTTTATTAATCTCCTGGTCAATCCATTGAGAGGATGTGGGGATGAATGTAAACATCTCTTATGGTTTTAATTTGTTGTTTGGGTTGTAGGACTGGTTCAAAGAGAGCAGGGAAGGGTATAAGAGCTCGGATTTGAGCAGTCAGTGCACTCACAGGTATACTTTGTGTTCGTGTTAGGTTTTGGATGATAAGATACAAGGATGTACAGGTTATTTTTGTGTGGCTAAGTCCTAACACTTGGTGAACATTCAACAGGTACAAGATCTATATAGAAGGATCAGCATGGTCTATCAGTCAGAAATATATTCTAGCATGTGATTCAATGACATTGCTGGTCACACCAAAATACTATGATTTCTTTTCAAGGTCTCTTATGCCACTTCAGCATTATTGGCCAGTTCAGAATGAAAATAAATGTGCCTCCATACAATATGCTGTTGACTGGGGCAACTCTCACAAGCAATTGGTACTTTCTGTCTACCAGTATTTAAATATGTGTCAGATTAAGTTTTTCAGTGCTCAATGTTATTAATGGAAATGAGTATCATGCATTTTTTTTCTTACCTTCTGTTAAAAGTAAATAGCATCAAGATTAGGTGTGATGCAAACTATGAACCATAAATAGAACATGGTATGAGAGCAAGGATTGACTTGCTGATGTTTGAGCACTTAAGTTAAGCCCTGGTAACCAGAAATTTTCATCCAAACTTCTGTTGTGTTCTTCAATTGAAATTGACCAAGCTGAATATGTATCTCGTGTTTAACGATACATTCACTTTTCTTTACTGATGGCCATTTTGAGTTTTCCATGTAGTATTTCAATTACTTAAGAGCTGACTGTTATTTAGCCTGAACACTCCTAGTTTCAACAATGCTATATTTTTAGCCTATTACATTCTTCTTGACAAATCTGCTCCACAGGCACAGCGCATAGGAAAGGAAGCAAGCAATTTTGTTGAAGGACAGGTGAATATGGACCATGTGTACGATTACATGCTTCACCTTTTAACGGAATATGCCAAGCTTCTAAGGTTCAAGCCAACCAAGCCACCTGAAGCTGTTGAGGTCTGTCCTGAATCTTTGGTCTGCCAAGCTGAAGGCACCGAGAAGAAGTTTCTTATGGAATCTATGGTGAAGTCCGCCCATGATTCAGGTCCATGTGATCTTCCTCCACCTTTCAGCCCACGGGAGCTCACTATACTAAAACAAAGGAAAGAAAATTCAGTTAGGCAGGTTGAAATGTGGGAGCGGAGAGCTTCGACAACTTAGACAACATGCTTTGGGAACTGGGTTTGCTTACGTGGCATATGTCAAGAACGGCATGCCGCTATCGAGGGCACACAAAGAATATGTCGATGAGCGCGTACGCATGGTGCTACCCGACGCATGTTTAGAACATCAAACATGATTTTAGTGCAACAGGACTGGGATTCACTGGGATACAGAAGCTCAGGGTTTGAAATTCCAACATTAGAAGTTCAGCGTTCCTTTCAGGCTTCATCTTCAAGTTAAAGGTTGAAACTTGATTTTACTCATGAAAGGTCCAATTTGTGGTTAGTGAATTGAGATGTGCTTTATTTATGTATTAGTTGTTGCTGAAATGCGGGTGTCCTATTTTATAGATTGAAAAATCGTCAGTCCCAGTATATTTGGATGGCAAACATCTTTCTCACTGCTTCGCCCTTTCAACGAGACTATCAGCTGCCGCCTCTCCTCTTTCCCCACACACGCCACCTCCTCCCATCCCACAACCGCCCCATCCTACCTTGTCGCTGCTAGAGACCGGTGGTCGAGCAAAATACAACAATGGTCGATGAAGGCGGTGGTGAAGAGATCTCTGCTTCGATGGCCTTCGATGGTGAGATAGAGGGTATGATTGTGCATTGGTGATGGTGGTGTTTTCGGTCGGTCCAACAATCCCTGGTGCTAAGGCATCGGTGGTTGTGATCCCATTTGCAAGTACTCATACGACATCGACAAGCTTTTGCATTCCATCGCCGGGCGTGCGGATGATGTCACGGTTCTGCGCTGCCAGATGATTGTGACAACATGCCGGAGGTTTTTGGACCTTCAGATCGGGCTTCAACAATGAGTATGTTTTGTCGACCAATTCTACTGATGAGGATTGCGAGCATGTGGACGGTTCAGGACTACTGGAGTACGGAGTATCCCCAATTGCAATTTTGGCGGTGCCGATGATCTTCCTCCCATGCCAATTTTTTTGTCGCATGTGCGACTGTGACCCTCATCGTTTTTGAAACTTTGGTGTTGACTATCACTTATTGCGGCTTGGATGACTGCTTGTGCGGGCATAATCTTCACTTGCATGGCATCTCACATCATTACCGTGCTACACATGAAGTTGTTGGGATCGTTGAAAATGATGCCGATAACACACGATGACTTTGATTTGGTGGTGCTTCTGGAGCTCCAGGGTGAAAATTGGCAATGATGATGTTTTTGTATTGTTATCTAGTTGAAGACCATGCTCGGATGCTTCAGGCTGAAAACCCATGATCTGATCTTTGTTGGTTGAATTTGGCAACGTCGAGGCTTAAGCGTTGTTTCTTTTTAAAGACATTGCTAGAACCTTTCTCATTACCTTTGCGATGTCTTTATTTTTGTGGGTATAACTTTATGATGTTATTTACATGGTTTGTGTGGATGATCGCTATTGTAGTTCGCCGATCACTTTGGAGTTTATCTTCTTTTATTAATGAAGGCAAAAATTAAATCATATACTTCCTCCGATCCAAATTAATTTACGCAAACTTAGTACAACATTATACTAAAGTTATACTAAATGTGCGTCAATTAATATGGATCGGAGGGAGTACTATTATTTCATATTTTCTCGGCATGATTATTTGTGTGTGTGCACTAATATTGGTTGTGTGCATTTTAATCAGGGAGATGATACATAGCACCACCGCATGCGCATGCTATGGTGCGGCGGGATGGGGCAAAAGAATTCCTTGCATGCAAAGATGACATCATCCGCATTAAATGCTTCTTTCGAATTTTTAAAATGATTTATCTTATAAAATATTAATTCGATTTATGTTCCGTCTTCACCGTTGGGTTTGTTTTCACGAGGGCTTCGAAACAAGATCCCATGTTGATATGTTACGACGATTTTTTTTCGTCACCGTTAGTTGCCACATTAGGTCATCTTAGTTGTCATTTTTTATCGCAAACAGTTACCACAATGTTTGTACATAGTTACCGGGGAAATAGTTCCGCACACTTAAGCTTTCGATACAACCCGATAAAATAACATGACAACTCAAAATGATAAAACTGGCAAGAACAATAAACCATCATGTCAGTTAGGTGGAAACAATACGACAACCGAACATAAGTAAATCGGTTATCAACCGTTCAAGCACAACAAGTCATTATGACATTCAAGTATAAATAACATGACAAGTATGTGTGTTTTTAGGTGAATCTAAAAAGAAACACATACAAATATCACAAAACAAGTTTTTCATTTATGTATGTTAGTGTATAGTGTTTTAACAACCAACTTGGTATAATCTGACAACTATATAAATAATTAACAGGTAAGTAGAACAGTAATGTAGCAAGTACTGATGAAAAAAAGTTTTAACAACCAAGTTGATATAATCTGGCAATTATATGAATAATTATCCGGTAAGTAGAACAATAATGTGGCAAGTACCGGTGAAAAAAAGTTTTAACAACCAAGTTGGTATAATCTTAATCTGACAATTATGTGAATAATTATCAGGTAAGTAGAACAGTAATGTGGCAAGTACTGATGAAAAAAAAGTTTTTTAAAATATATTGACATAGGATCTAGTTTCGAAGATCTCGTCGCGAGAAAGCTAATGGTGAAAACAGATCGCTAATTGAGTCAACGGTTTGGAAGATAAAACTTTTAAAAAATTAAAGTTTGAGCAAGCTAACACATTTATCTAATGGATCAGACAATCTCTGAAACCGCCGCATGGCTACGCCCCTGGTGCGGCGCCGTTGTGTAGTGGTGTCATTTTAATCATGTAAAAATCGGATGTGTGCTCATTGTTTTTTATCCTTTGATATTTCATTTCTGAGTCAATAACATTCTCCATCGGGCCTCCGAGAAGACCCGTTGGCGCTGCGATCTCGGCACGGGCAAGGTGGACACGGCCATGGCTCACATCAGGAGGTACGAGCGCCACGCCATGCGCGCCCTGACCGGCTCCGTGGAGCGCCGCCTCTTCTTGGACGCGGCGGCCGATGGCGCCGCCCAGGGCCGGAGGGTAAGCAAGCTGCCCAATCTCAGGCGACTGCTAGTCGCCGACGTGCCTCGGTCCTGGGATGTCTCGTGGGTCGTGGCCCCGTCTCCTCGTCGAGACGGCGCCTTCTCTCGAGACCCTCCATATCCACGTTGCCCCGCCTTGCGAAGGGGAGGAGGATGAACCCGCCGGCGACGAGATATCGTGGCGGCGCACCATGCCTGCGCACCGTTGCCTGAAGGAGTTTGTGATGGTGGGTTTTGTGGGGACGAAGATGCAGGTTTACCTTGTCAGGTTTGTCGTGAGAATATGCGGCAGGGCTTGCGCCATGTATCCATGCTCAAGAAGGGGCATGTTCGGGACAAGGGGCACTGGGACTGGGAGATGGTGACGACGCAGCAACACTCAAAGTCACAGTGGACGGACGAGGAGAAGGACAAGATGCTGAAGCTGATCATGGATGGTGTTCCTTCTTCCTCAACCGCTTCTCCGGTTATAATTTTTGGCTGATTTTTCTGTTTTCCTTTGTCTATGCATGACGTGGAAGTGAGTATGCGGTTAAAGCAACTCTAGCAGATACTGCAAATTTTCGTACTGTAAAATTGATATACGGTTCGCCTTAAAAATAAAATGCAGTACGAAAACGAATTCGGCATAGCACATACGCCATAATTCAAATATTTACAATCTTAATCTTTTCCGGGGACATAAAATGCCGGAACTTCGACGGAATTTACAAAAATAAAAAATAAAAGTAAAATTCACCGGGTACATACTCCTCCCACGCGCCCTTCAGATGCGTGTGGCACCCTCCTCGCTTGCCGCGCACAGCTCGCGCTTAGCGCCGTGCAAACGCCCCATCGATGGCCAAAAAACTTCGTCGAGTTCGTGGAACCGCGCTCGGGCGCTATTACCGATACGGAACAGGTCGCCACGGGCGCGGGTTTGCGCCGACAAGGCAGGGCCCAGGGAGGAGCCTCCCTCATCCTTGTTGCATGCACACACACACACACACACTATAGGTATACCGACGAAAAGAGAATTTTGCAGATCGACCTAAAAAAATTACAGACAAACGCCCAATCCACCAAAAGATCCGTATATATATGGATCAACGACGGGATGACGCATCTGCTAGAGATGCTCTAATTGCCTAGGACGCGTTTGGTTGAAATCTATTATTTTTCCTGCATTGCATAGCCTTTCCAACTCAACTTGGCCGAGAAAAAACAGGTTAAAAAACAACATTTGCACTTTGATTGGTTGCCCGTATTTACGTTGCCTGCATTAGAAGATCGACTTTGGCATGTTGTTTGATTGCTCGCATTGGCTCGGCACATGCAACTACACAATGTTTGGTTGCACACAGGTTGTCAGTTGTGGTAACCTTGTATCCTAGGTGATGAGCTTACATACACCTTACACATGATCATGCCGAGCACAACAACACTAGATCATTGCAATGGCGATGAACTGGACGAAGATGATGATCCACCTTGCCACTATTGCATGCTTGCTTCAGCCTGGCCTTGGAGTAATCATCTTCTGCTAACCGCCTTGTCTTAAACCCTTTATAGCAGTTGTTCTTCGATACCCATGTACACGGTTTTCGAAGGCCCGAGTTATTTTGGTAAATATAGAGACGTTGTATCATCCATGCACTTGGTGCATCCGCAATGTCCATGGAACACCTGGCTTAAGACATATCTGTAACCGAGATAGTCGTGCACCGTCGTGGTTAACGCGGATCTCATAATGAAATATTATCCTGTGCTGATGGCCAATGTCCTGACCCCTGGCTTCCATAATGTCTCCACCTCCTCTTTCAGTTGATGAAGATACATATTTATGTCGTGTCCCGGTTGTTTCAGCCCTTCAATCTGCATACTCATGTGTATGTACTTTGTTTTCATGCACTTCCAGGTGGAAGATTGTATATCCATACAAACACGGACCATCTGCTATGATTGGTGTTCTGGTTGTCAAACGGATTCATGACATCAGTACTGACACCAAATATGGTTTTCCTTGGTTTGACAACGAAAGCTACATCTTCATCTTTTAGTGCTCTTCACTGGCTAGCATCTGCGGGGTGTCTCGGCTTCGGATCATCTACATCGTTCGGCTTCTCCCTCTCTTTATGCAGCGCATTAGCTTTGCTTTCTTAGGATCAAAGAAATACTGTTGCAGACAGGGAGTGACCGGAAAGTACCACACAACTTTCTGACGAGCTTTCGTCTTACCATCCTTCTTGTATCGACAAGAATTACACACAAGACATGAGTTTTCTTCCGTGTACTTGTTCCGATAAATGATGCAATTGTTGATGCATGTGTGGTATCTAATGTGTGACAAATCAAGAGGGAACATAATTTTCTTGGCCTCCTCGATACTAGTAGGACACACGTTCCCCTCGGGAAAAGCTGCATGTAGATACTTGAAATGCGCATCGAAGCTTGCGTTGGTCCATTTGTTTATTTTTTTGCATTCGTCTTTAGAAGATTGAGCGTGAAACTCAAGCGGGTCTCCTCTGGTCGGAAACCATCATACAGCGGAGTCTTCGAGTCTAACTCCAGTTGTGCCAGCTTGGCCTCCTCTATAGAAGCAACTCTTTTGCTAGTCCTCTTCTTGCGAAGCAGGTATCGAACATGACGGTCCTGCATGACAGAACTTAATAAAAACAAATCAGATTGTTGCATGCCCGCGTCATTTCCATGTCCGGCATCTTCTTCATGTCTAACATCTTTTCTCCATGTATGGCCTCTTCTTCAGGTCTGTTGGTCATCTCTTCGTCTCGGCCCATGTCCTTATTGGCTGACCCGTCGACGTCCTCATCATCATCTTAACTTATCCATCGAGTATAAACATCCATGAAACCATGCACGATCAGGTGTGCCTTCAAAAGGCCACCCGTAAAGGGGTCCATCCATACTCGTTCTTTGCATTTTCGACACGGTCGTTTATCTTCTTGCGATTATTTTCATGCATGTCAGCCATCGTGGATTCAAAAATCTTTCCACGTTCTTTACATTGATCTTTGTCATCGCCTTCACTGCACGGTATACATAAGCAAAACATTTATCATAATCATGCATCAAACTCAGATATTTTTTTTGGCATTACCTTCCCTAAAAATAGAACATGTCGTGTTTTGCCCGAAAATCGCTGAAACGGAAATAAATCGACATTTCGACAAACCATAGGTAAATCATCATGTCATGCACAATTCGAAAAGTACATAGCCAACTCATGTCACACATAATTATTCCAATTCATGCCATACACATAAATTCATCCATTCTTACAAAAAGCACAACGTTTTACTCACCAAAAGTCGAGAGGTCGAGAGCACAGTGTGTGTCGCTTTTGTTGGGATAGAAATGGAGTCTTTAATGCTCCTTCTGGAGAGATAGGATAGATCACTTCATTAAATGCATATATCTACTTGGGAGGAGATATGTGTATATTGGAGAGGAAGGAGAGTGAGCTCTAGCCAGTGATTCATAATGGAGAAGGGGAGGGTCAGCTAGCTACATATATGTGGGAGTGAGAAAGAAGAAAGCACAAGGGAGATGAGGGGAGCCATTAATGGAGATGATGGTGGGAAAAGAAGAGTGAGGGAGGAAGGGAGAGAAAGAAGAGGGAGAGGGAGTGGGAGAGGGGGAGAGCAAAAAAGGTGGTAGATGCAACACATATTAACAACGCGGGGTAGCACACCGTGTTGTAGCTATTTCAAACAACTACAACACGGGATGCTATCCCGCACTGCTGATAAGTGGGGCCACTGCTTCGGCCCGGGGCTAGCCATTGTAGCAGTGTGGGGCTTGCACACCGTGTTGTTGCTACGAAAATAGTTTCAGCGCGGGTTTGGAACCACGCGCTAGTACTGTGGCTAGCCCTAGGATCCACGGTCGACTCCACTTAGTCGCAGCATGAGTCTCACTACCCCATGCTTCTATTACATATGCACCTACAACGCAGAGTCCTACCCCGTGCTGCTAAGATTTACCAACACTGCACACTCCATACCCTACACTGTTACTGATGATTTGCCTATAGCCTTTTTCATAGTAGTGTTGTCTAGATGGACATAGAGGAGAGTGGCAGCGGGTGGTCATGGCATGGCTGATTTCTCCAGCGATGGATGAGCTCAAATATCGATCTATAGATCGTGAATGGTTGTGATGTGTCTTCCCCTATGGTAGGTTTGCTTGTATGGGGTACTCAACATTCTGAGTGGGCGGTACCAAGCGAAAGCTCCCCTCTTAGACGTCAACACCGAGGACGCATGTGGGATGTCGCTCTTGGAGGCATCATTGTGTTTTTTTCTCAGGGCTCTAGGTGAAAAGTCATGGCCAGTCGACCGTACTCGGCGACAAGGGTGCATGACGTCATTATCCTCTTGAAGGCGTTTTCGGAGAGCTCATATACCTCATGTCCACGATGGAGTGGTGTCTTCGGGCAGGCTAGAATCTTTGCTCGAAGCTTCTTCGGATCTACCAGTGTGGCACGTCTACCTTCTATCCTTTGTACATGACCTCGACTTCAATGTTCTTGGTCCTTTCTACATGTCGGCATAGGATCGACACTTCATGGCCCAGAGCGAGAGGGCAGAGGGCCCTCCCCAGCGCTATTGTGGTGAGGACGTTGCGGCGAGATGTTGGTGCTTTCTCCAGTCGACGAGGGGTTGTTCTTTATGAGCCTTTGCCGATACTTCTTGTGGTGGTTCGATCACTCCTCACTTCTTGCTCGACAACGAGATGGTGGCATGGTGTCTTATAGTGCACTTTGTGCTTTTTTTTCATGGCCTTCTTTGTTTGTCTGAGTTTTTTTTGTATCTGCTTTGAAAATGAAAATTTTCACCCGTGGATCATTCGGCCGTATGGTTTTATTTATAAAACGGCACAGCAATCCTATTTCGAGAAGAACGAACGTAGCTCATCTGCAATCTTCCACCGCGTGGGAAGGATTGCTGAGAAGGTCATCACATTCTTAATCCCAAACAAGATCGAAGCTTTAGACCAACCAACAGCATAGTACTATTATGTTAAGAAGACTGAACCTGCTGGAGAGAGACCAAGTGCCAACATCCTATTATCTTCATTCTTCAATACTGTCTTTCCTTGCAGACCTAGTGCATTGACCATTCATCCATGTGTTTGTGGACAAAATTTATTCCTAGATAACAAAGACCACTGCACAACTCAACCTAACAAGAAGAAAAGTAACACTCCTTTTCTCTTCCTGAAAGGCTAATGCAGAAAAGAGGAAAGGTAATAATGTGTTCCTCAGAAGAGAAAGCTTGCGCCCAAAGTCTGTTCTACTCCAGCCCCATTGTCTGCAGTCTGCACCCACACAGGGATCATCATTTGTACTTCCTCTTGATTTGCTTGGAAGCATCACAGGCTCACTTTCAGCTCATCATTAAGCCAAACAATCCCCATTCCACTTAGTGCCGATTCCACTGGTCTTCACGTCCATATCTGGAGGGATCAAACTTCAAAACCCACCTGAATTAATCTGACGACTGGAAGAAAGAGCGAAAAGACCGCGCATTTCTTCCTGAGAGAAAAACGAAACAAACATGTGCCCCAAATCAAAATCAAAATCAAAATGTGTGGACGCATGCCTATGAGTTTTGAGCCAGTCAATCGACCAGATCTTTCAAAAAAGAAAGTTAGTCAATCAGTGTACCTTACATGCTACCACTATCAATTGTCATATCTCAAAAAAAGAAAACCCAACATTTTGGCTGGCTACGGCATCTGATGGCGCCTTGTTCTTGACCTTTCCCCCCGTCGAATACTCTATCATTCGCGTAAGAGTCTTTCCGAATAGTGGTTACACCAACTCCTCTTCAAGTTCATGGCGTCATTCTCCATTGTAAAACCAGCCAATCAAATACCCAACTAGTTGCAAGGAAACAACCCGAGCCACGGCATAAAGAAGCAGCCCCGGCCGGGCCATGACAGATGACACCGAACAAAACCATATCTTATGCCCCTGTCATGGAGAGAATTATATCGTGGTCTCCCAGCACGTCGCCTTCGGCGCCCGTGTGCTTACGGAGGAGCGTGCCCTGGCTGCCAACCCAAAGGCCTGGTTGAACTGGTAGCTGTTCAAATGGTTTCAAACCGCACCAGATTATCATACGGATAAACTTAGACTTGGGGACTATGGTACCAAAGCTCAGGCGTCAGCGTCACGTAACCATGACAATTTGGCCTCCTGATTCAGTACACGGCTCTCTAGTTGGGCACGTGTCTCGATCGATCGATGGTACTTTCGAGCTTTCTTGTTGCATCTGCAGTTGAAGTCCCAGTACAAACTGAATTTATTTAGTCAGAACATCTCCAACAGACGCGCCCCGCGTCGGCGCGTTAAATTTTTTTTGCAGCGTCAAAGTAACGTTTTAGCGAGCGAAAGCACCGAAGAGGTTTTTCATATGCACAAAAAACTGGGCGCTTAATCCAGCGGTTCCATTCATATTAGTTCAGATTTGCTCAGCGCGCACTAACCGGCGCCCCAAATACACAACGCGAAGGCCAGCATGCTGAGCTATTTTTATAGCGCACGCTTGTATAACGCGTCTGCTGAAACGCTCGGTTTTGCTCTGCGCATGCTATATGGCCATTTCTTAGCGTGCGGAGGCCGTTTAGAGCGCCTGTTGGAGATGCTCTTATGCATGTTTCAACTTCTGTTCGGGTTTTTTATTTATAAAGCAGGGTGAAATCCTGTTTCGAGAGTTTTTACCCGAGTACTGAAGATTGCAGTGTATCTCTAGGTGCAACAAAGGAGATTCTCACGTGCGAGCAAGGAGAGAAGAGTCGGTATTCTCACGGCTAAGTTAATTAACGTAGGAGGTGGTTCGGTTGTCCTGTTGGCCTTGTGTACGTACTTATGCAAGTGTGATGTGCCATCATCATCACTGCTTGGCGTGGCCGTTAAGTGCAACTTCCGCGGCTCCTCCTCCTTCATCATTTCCACATATACAAAAACTCAAGGTGAAAACGCGATGACAACAGGCCCTCCTATGCTCTAAGGAGAAAGTGCTTGGGGCGACGACGACGACGAGGACGACGACGGCGATGGCGAGGCTGCTGCTCGGGGTCTCCCTCCTGGCCATGGGGCTCCGGCTCGGCTGCGCCTACACCGTCGTGTCTTTCGGACCCTACGTCTCAGACGACGGTACGACGACCCTCCCTCGCCTTCGCTGTATTTCTTCTCTGCTATTTTGTGCGTGTTCTTGAACTTCAGTGGTTGATCGCTTGCTGATGTGCCGTTCCTGGACCGGCCGTGCAGTGGCGCCGCTGCTCGCCTTCAAGAAAGCCATCTACGGCGACCCCCTGGCGGCGCTGTCGGACTGGAACTCCAGCGACATGGATCCCTGCTGGTGGTCCGGCGTCACCTGCTCCGAGCTGGACAGCCGCGTGGTGGCTCTGTAAGAAGAATTTCTTTAGCTTCGTCCCATCTCCGGCTTGTTTTCTTTCTCTTGTGTCACATCGGTTTGCAAGATGCTATGAGCGATTCTTCCTTCACTTTCCCCCAATGGAACAATCTTCCGGAGGAAGAAGAAGAAGAAGACTCCCTGGGCCAGCAGCAGGACAGAATGAATGATGAATCTTCTTCCTGAGGATAAAAGTCTCCGACAGCACAATGAGACATCCAGCTGAAAGCTACCATGATTTTTTTTTTACCTACTTTTACTGTATCTCTCTCCCCTATCTTCAGTTGACCCGAGGAGCACCTACAGAAAACTGACTTGGTGGGTTTATGGCCCCACCCGTAGAATAGAAGCCAATGGAATTCTCATTATTATTTTTCAAAAAAAAAACAAACTTCAAATCCAAGTGTCACATATCCTAAGACAAACAAGAAACGTGTTTATATCAAATACACTTGCTTGTCAAACCAAAGAAATAAGTTCAGCATTGCATTTTTCATGCATTTTAATTCATATGTTGATAAGTAAGCTTGCTTGTTCTTTAGTCGTCAGAGTGTTTTATATCTCTCTTGCTGCTACTGTCCAGGGAGTTATCAAACTCATCTCTCTCGGGGTTCCTCGCACCAGAGATCGGAAACTTGAGCTCTTTGCAAACACTGTATGTGCTTCTAAACCCTCGCTTTTTCATAAGATGATAATAGTTGGCCTTCAACCAGCTGACAATAATCGGCCTGATGAACACCTTGCAGTGTACTGGACCACAATGCGCTCGCGGGCTCGATACCGAGAGAAATCGGCAAGTTGAAGAACCTCACCGTGCTGAATCTCAGCACAAACCAACTGGAGGGGGCCATTCCAAGTGAGACCGGTGACATGCAAAACATCTCCACAATGTACTACACACAGGAATCTGTGATCAACTTGTGTTTCTGTAAACTTTTTTTCATTTTTCAAGTTCATGACTTGTCTGTTCTCTTATGCCCTAGAGACCTCCACGCGAATCGGTTGAACGGCACGATCCCTGCCGAGCTTGGCAAGCTGACAAACCTCAAGGAGCTGCGGTTGAGCAATAATAGCCTCACAGGGACTATTCCTGGAAGTAATGATTCGACCATGTAAGTAAATCTGTTTCAGAGTCTTTAAAACGAAATGTCTATTTTCAGCATGTCTTATCTTGATTCTGGAAGGGCACAGGAACACGTCTCTTCTGTGAATGATATAAAGCTATTTAGTTAAGAAGTCAGCATCAATCAGCACTGATTCTGTTTCACAATAGTAGTAAGAGAAGATGTAGTTATGGTTTATCACTTTGGAAACAAGCTGGAGGATGAGACAAGAAGCAGTGACAAAGTTGTCATATCCTTGACAGATATGCTTCTGTGTGGGCATCAATGGACATTTGCATATGAATAAGAAATTGTGGTTCTTCTTTCAGGGTGTCCACAGGCAAAGATGATCAAATTGGTTTGTGTCAGTTAGCTCAGCTCACTGATATAGACCTCTCGGATAACTTTTTAGCTGGAAGTATTCCTGCATGCTTCAAGCACATCCAAAGGTACATCTTTCTTTTGTGGCTTCCAATTCATTTAAGTCTTATCTGAACTTACCTGTTTTACAGTATTTGAACAGATCAAGAACGGCAGGAAATTGCTTCCAGAACAATGACACGATGAACCGTCCTCTCGGCCAATGTACGGTGATGTTTCATTTTTAACATACTTACAGTTCAGTTCTACTTCACTTTCAGCACTATTATTCTATCAAGTTTTATTGCCTTTTGCCAGTGTGTTTCTGTAATTTTACCAAAACATATAGACATTACCTATTGCCAGATGTATCTAGTAGTTCCTGTGGGCATTGGAAAAACAAAAAACTACATAAATGAAATTCTCTTATCCTTATCAAACACTATTGCAGAATTTATTAAAGGTACTACTGCACTAGGGCATTAGGCTAGTCTGAAGAATAGTCACAGACATTTGTTCATCTTCAAAAGGTAAAAGCTGGTACTTTTGGGGGGCTCAAGGACATAGATGGTGCGGCGATAGGAACTTAAAAATTGCATGTTCAAATTAATAAAAGTAGGGCCTACGCTATGAATGAAATCATGGGACCTATTGGGTAGTGGAATGTTAGTTATGCTGTGCCAAAACAAAGAGCAGAATTTGCTACTACTTTGTTTGCTTGCTTCTTGGACTCTCTCTATCACATTCTTCCCTTTGTCCATTACTTTGATCTCTTGTCCTAATCTTCTTGTGTGTTTGTCCAATGTATCCATGTTCTTCCCAAGTATTTCGGTCGGATATTTATACCTCGCACTGCAGGAAGCAAACGAAAACTGATACGTGCATTCTAGCAATAAATTATAACTCAAAATGGTCTATACCAACTTCTCTTTCTGATATGCCAGAACACTTTTTTCTTTTCTTAATATTACTTAGGTCTTCTCCTACTGTAATTTAGTTATTTGTTAGCAGTGAGTGAGTATATTGCATCATAATTACAGGTGGAAACATCACGGTTGCAGACAAAGTCAACAACAGTATTGATGAGGATAGGCAGCAGAAAAGCAGGCTGCAGCCACTCTGGCTTCTCATTCTGGAAGTTGTCACAGGAGTTTCAGTGCTCAGCATTTTAACACTCTGTGCCATCGCTGCCCTCAGAAGACGAAAAGCTCGATCCTCCAGGAACAGGAACGGTGTTACATGGACAAGAGCACTAAGCTGGAAGGAAAACAGTGTGATCTCAATCGGTCAGTGTTTGCCTTCTCACTGACAAATACTGGTGTAAACTGTTTTTGTTACAAATGTTTGCTTGTGCAGACGATGACCTGCTGGCGAGTGTGCCGAAAGTAAGCCGGCAAGAGCTCGCCGAGGCCTGCGAAGACTTCAGCAACATAATCGGGTCTTCTCATGAGACAGTGGTGTACAAGGGAACTATGAAGGATGGCAGGGAGATCGCCGTCGTGTCGATGTCCGCTCCGGTGCATTACTGGACGAACTACGTCGAGCTTTACTTTCAGAAGGAGGTAAGTTGATTACTCTCCAACTTGACATTGAAGCTGAGATCTTACACGGCTCTCTGATCAAGTGATCGTATCCCTTGGTATTTTGGACCCTTAGGTGGTAGAAGTGGCCAGATTGGGCCATGAAAATGTTGCAAATATGGTGGGATACTGCAAGACCTCTGATCCGTTCTCGAGAATGATAGTCTTCGAGTACCCAGCAAACGGGACGCTCTATGAGCATCTCAACGGTAAGTCTATCCAATATGCATTTGGCACTGGAACCTTTGCTGCATTTCGGAAGGTGTACATAAATATATGACTAAAACTGGTTCATCTGGTGGTGTGTGCTTTCAGATGTGGAAGGGTGTCAGCTATCTTGGACGAGGCGGATGAAGATAGCGCTCAGCATCGCGCGCGTTCTCAGATACTTGCACACCGAGCTGCAACCGCCGTTCGCCATCGCCGCCTTGACCTCAAGTTCCATCTATCTGACTGAAGATTTCTCACCGAAGGTCGGCCTTATTACTTATTGCAACATGGCGTCTTTAGTTCAGTTAACACGAAAAACCTCAACAGCTGAAAATGGGTTGTGTCTTCCTGCAGATAATCGACTTCGAGAGGTGGAGGGCGCTCGTGGCCAAGCCACTCCTCAGCGCCGGCTGCGTGGTGAACGGCGGCGGCGGGCATTTCAACGGCGTCGTGGACTCCCGGCACACCCGCTTCATGGACGTCCAGGCCAACACGTTCGCCTTCGGGGTGATCCTGATTGAACTGATCAGCGGCAGAGCCTCGCTCTCCAAGGATACAGACGAGCTGGTGGACTGGGTAAGCAAGCTCTTGTCTGTCCGAATCCAAAACAAGAACTCAGAATCAGTATGGCCATGGCGAATGCACCAGAGAACCAAACCAAATCGTATGATCCGTCTCTCTACGCTTTTCAGGCGAGGAAGCACCTGGAGCAGCCGGAGGAGATGGGCAAGCTGGTGGACCCGAAGATGAAGGGCGTGAACCAGGAGGACCTGGGCATCGTCTGCAACGTGGTGAACCTGTGCCTGGACGCCGAGCCGTCGCGGAGGCCGTCCATGGACATGATCGGGGCCATCCTGGAGGAAGGCGTCGACACGTCCGTCAGGGACTCGTCGCTGGCGTGGGCAGAGGCGGCCATCTCCTAGATGTCCCTCCTTCTCCTTGCTTCTTCGCTGCTGACTGCCTGCCGCTTGTGTTGTGTTTGTATAGACAGCATCCGCATGCACAGTGATTGATTTGTGCAAAAAAAAAAAAAAAGATTGGTTTTTGATCCATGTCTGCTCCCCTTCCGTTATGCATTTGCTATCGTCTACATGAACAACATTGTACACGGGAGAGATTGCGGGGAGACCAGCGTGTGTGTGTCTGTCATTTTGCTTTGTTTTGAGGATGTGTGCCATGTGTGGTTCAGTGCAAGGTTTTGAGGATCATGGCAAAAGAAAAATGAAAAACAATCTCCTTCGATCGACGGATAGCGCGTGTTGCATCGATCACTCTCTGGTCCATTCCATCTCGCCTGTTATTTTACTATTACCTCCGGTTCATATTAATGGACTCGACTTTGTCTAAATTCGTATGTACTCCCTCCGTTTTTTTTTACTCCGCATATAAGGTTTGGTTAAAGTCAATCTTCATCAAATTTAACCAAGTTAATATTCAAAAGTATCAACATTTACAATATCAAAGTTATATAATATGAAAATTAATTTCATGATAAATCTAATGGTAATTGTTTCATATTGTGGATGTTGATAGATTTTTCTATATAGTTGATCAAACTTTATAAAGATTGGCTTTGACCAAACCTTATATGCGAAGTAAAAAGAAATGGAGGGAGTATCTAGTTAAATATTTATACTAGATACATGTGTATCTAGACAAATTTAAGTTCATTAATAAGGATCGGAGAGAGTAATTTTTTATATATTCTTATTTTGCGTGAGTCATCGAGCTTTTGCAATAAGCCTCGTATTGCTCTCCGCGTATTACAACACATGCCTTATTGCAGTCTTTAAATATATTTTTGGCGCATCTTGTTTCAACGGTCTATAACATAGTTTGTGTTGTGATCGTGTGCCTTGCAAAAAGGTAATGTTGCTCCGGGGACCTAGAAAAAGGGAAGAGCCGATATTTGTCGAGAGAAGATTGTTCAAAGGCTTTGCAATAGGGGTTTTTTTATTTTATTTTATAGAAAACATGAGTGCCGTTGGATTGACATGAGCGCAACAAAAATCCCGTGTGTTCATATCTCAGTCAACTAAGATTTAATAAAGTCTCAGTTAAGTGATAGAACATGTACAAAGAAAAACATTTTTTGTTGCATGAATCTTCACACATGATCTCACAAATATAGTATCGACTAAGACCTAGTTAAATCTACGTTGATTGAGATTTAGCAATCCTCTTATTGCAAAGATCAAAGCGCTGCGCCGAATCGACCGAACAATGTTTTGAACTTATACCAACCGAACAGTTGTTCACCTCAATCGGAGAGGCGGTGGATCTTTGCAAGATTCCAGTGGGTTGACGCGTAACGTCTGTAAAATCTGAGAGCAACTAATTAGCGGGCACGCTACTACGCGGCCCCGCGGAGGTCACTTTGGCGCATTTTGAAGTCGTCACCTGTCGTGATTTGAATGCGTCCCGCGCGAAGCAAAAATTATGGTTGTACCTGTGGCTGCTCATGTGGCTGCGCGCAGATATGTGGACCGTGGCTTGGACCGTGGCTCGGACTGCTATGGCAACGGTTGTGGCTGAAAACTGTGACGGTGGCTCAGACTGTGGTTGAAAATTGTGGCTGTGACAGGGGTTGTTGCTAAAAAATGTGGCTATGGCTCAGACTGTGGCTGAAAATTATGGTTGTGGCTCGGACTGTGGCCGTGGCTGAAAATTGTGGCTCTGGCTCGGACTGTGACTGCGCGTGTGACTGTGGATTTGCATCCGGAAGGCGCCACATGTCAAACACGGAAAGGCTAAGGAAAAACCCCGAAACGCACCAGAATGTGACACTTGACATGCTCGAAGCGCGCGCGAGTGACCTCCACAAGGGGTATCCCTTAACTAGTGATTCACGTTAAGGGCGTGTTCGGTAGCTCTCCCTTGCTCAAAACTCCCCAACTCTCAGCTCCGTCGCCAGCTGCTGGCTTCTCTCCCAAACTCCAGGAGCCAGCTAATCGTTCGGTTGGCTAGCTTCTCAACTCAGCGCATGGAAAGGCTGGAAGCCGAATCGTATACTCTTTTGGCCCATTTTGATTGGAAAATTACAACGAGCTGGTGGGTTGTTCTGGACAATAGGACTCCTCGGGTGGGTAGGTGGTAGTTGTGCCAATTTTTTAGCCCATGCGTGAGTGGTGCTGGTATGATTATTTTTTCTAGAGCAATTTGGCTGTGACTGTACAGGGAGCATTTCAACACTGTAAAAAATATATTTCACATATAAAATATATATTTATATGAAACAAGCATTCCATAGATGAATATCCTAGCATTTTGCATAAGTTTGCAAATCAAAAGGGGCACATAAATGTTTCTAACATCAACCGAACCTCACCAACTTAGTGCAATGGCGGTAGCTAGTTCTTGCCTAAACACATCCATGTCTTCACTATTATCCGCTGTTGTTGATGAATCTGATGCATGTGAAGGAACTGCAATTTTTTTGTATCGTTCCGGAATTGTTGGCACATAGTCCGGGTCCCTATCACATCGAACAAAGTGGATATCTTCTTCATCGTGAAAGCGGACATAATTATGCAATGTCATAGTAGCAGCAACAATCATCTTTTGGGTTTCAATGGAGTAGCTTGGCATCTTAAGAAGAATCTGCCATTTCATCTTCAACACTCCAAATGCTCTCTCTATGCAATTGCGCTTCGACGAATGGATCCTATTAAACTTCTCTTTAGGTGTATTAGGCGGGACACCTCTATGAAAGTCAGGGACATGATATCTTTCGCCTTTGTACGGTGCAAGGTACCCCTTTCTATTAGGATACCCGGCATCTACAAGGTAGTACTTGCCTAAAGAACAACAAAGGGAACAATCAATGTCAGTTGTATGATGGATGAAATGAGTTTTAACAAATACAAATGCTCACCTTTTGGAGGATGGGGGAAGGTGGCCCTATCAGTATGCATTGCATGAAATAGCACACTTGTGTCATGCATGGAACCAGGTTGTCCAATTGACGCATAAGTAAAATGCATATCAAAGTCACATATTGCCATCACATTTTGAGTAACCGCGCCCGTTCTTCCAATATAC
Source organism: Bromus sterilis (assembly GCA_950022295.1). Lineage (NCBI taxonomy): Eukaryota > Viridiplantae > Streptophyta > Magnoliopsida > Poales > Poaceae > Bromus > Bromus sterilis. The sequence continues at coordinate 19,568,920 of OX465596.1, forward strand.
CTGATTTGCTTGTCTTCGGGAATAGAAGCTCTGATGTGAGTCCCATCTATTGCACCAATACAATCTTTCAAGTGTGGAAAGGCTCTTTTATCACCACGGATCCTTTGATGCACAATGTGAAAATTTGGATCTTTTGGCTTGAGGTAGTGAGAAGACATCCTTACCACGCATTTTAGTACCTCATGGAACTTGCGGTGGATAGTGTCAGCTGCATGCTTGAAACGATTCTGAGTTCTTCTATTTGATTCACAACCTCCCAAAATCCACAAAAACATAGCAAGAGACTCATAACTGCTAACAAATGGAGAATGACCGAGGCCATAATCCTTCACCAACAAGTCATGTAGTTCAAAGAAAATACTTGCCTTCATTCTGAACATTGTAAAGGTCTCTCCGGGTGTTCCAATCGTCTCTTGCAACCACCCAAATCCTGACAAGATTGATTTTCTAGGCTCATTCTTCATGACCCAACTCTGACAATATTTACCAACTATTTTTGTTGCTCCTTCACAGATGATAGACATATGCTGAGATGAAGATATAAGGAATTTTTTCTTCAATTCATAATGGTTGTCATCATCACTACCATCAACACTATCACTATCCGATGACATCTGCACACATAGAATCACTGATTTATTAGATGCTAAAAATAACACAATGATGGTAACATTACATAATAATCATCCAAATAGCAAATAATGGTTCAACATTACATAATAATCATCCAAATAGGGCATACATAAATATGGTTCAAAAGTCACACATAAATATTATTCAAAGTGCATAGGCAAAGGACATAATAAACCATCTAACGGAACCAACTATTTCCCATACTTCATGGTGTACTTCCTGAGAAGCCAACCCTTACGTGCGCCAACACTCATGTGTAGAAACATCTCTCTTTGCTCTCTTTTGATGAACAACTCGGTGGCCATGTAATGTTCATCGCTGCCTTCTAAAGCGCCACAAGCTAGAACTTCATCCATGGTAGTGCCAACAGAGGTGGCATCATCATTCTTTATAAATGATTGAACAGACTCTTGAGACTCCTTAGCAATGTTTTTAATCTCTCTAATCTCATCTTGCATCACTTGTGCAGTCCTAGGTTTTTTGTGTTTGTCATCAATACTTTTTCCAAGCCTCTTATTCACCGGTGTCAGAAAAGGAGATTGTGGCATGATAGGAGATGGTGGCATTTGAGAATCATCCAATAAATCAACATCAGTGATGGCTTCAAGATCAATTGTAGCAGCAATCGCTGCACTAGAGGATGGAGGTATTCCGGATGAAGGATTCCAATGGTCCGTGCCATCACTAGTGATGTCCTCAAACATAATGCACAAGTTTTCTTCATTGCGAAGTCCTTTCTTCTGAAACTTGCCACAACCTTTTAGGTCCTGTAATGCATTACAAACAAATATTAGTAAATAAGATACAAACGTGTCCTCAAACAAAAGATTTATGGATTCAGGAAAAATAGATACAAACCATAAACTTGACAACTCACAATTTTAGCCTTCTTCCACCACTCGGGATCTTGTTTTACAGTGTTAAGCGCAAAGTCCCATCCCCTTCCAGTCTCCATCAACTTGAGCTTCTTGAATAAAATGTAATCGCCTTTCAGTTTGTCCCATTTGTTTTTCAACTGGGTATGAGTGTAGTTCAATCCGCTTCTCACTTTGAATTGCAATGCCACTTCCTCATATGCATTGGGGGTCAAGTACGTGTTTGGCCTATTTCCAGCCCGCACTTGCACGACAAACAAGTCGGTAAGAATCCTAGTGTTCTCTTCACTCCACTCGGCAGTCATATTCAAATCTTAAATAAAAAATTATGTAAGTGCACTAACACAAATAATGTGAACACCTAAAATCATGTAAGTGCAAAGCTGGAATATATGTACAGAACATGTATTATCTTCCTAAAATCTGTATGTAACAAGCTGATACATAAGCTTCTACAAATTACCCAAAGTATTTCTGTCACAAGTACACGTACAGAAGTACTAGTTGCTCACCTTGTTCGGACAAAGCAAGCAGTAGGACGGGGAGGCCGATGGAGCAGAGTCGCCGGGGTGCTGCTGGTGGCGGCGGTCGGGGTAGTGCCGGTGGCAGCAGCCGGGATGCCCGCGGTTGCTGCCGATGACCTGGTGGTGGCGGTTTGCCGGCAGCGGCGGCCAGGACGTCCCTGGTGGTTGCGGTCTGTCGGTGGCAGCGGCCGGTGACCTGGTCGCGGCGGTTGGGGTGCCGGTGGCGGCGCCCGGGATGCCTGTGGCAGCGGCAGTCGGGGTGCGGGTGGGCTAGGGATTTGATGCAGGGGAGTTGGGGCGGAGAAGAAAAAAGGATCCCGATTTGGATCTGACGAGGCTGGTGGGCTGTTTTCTGTTCTTTGCCCGCACCGGTTCGCTACTTGGCGGTGGCAATCCCTTTGTAATTTTTTTCAACTCCAGCTTCTGTGATTCTGGAGAGATGGAAAACGCTAGCTTCTCAACTCCAGCGAAATTACACTGCGGTGGCTGCTAGCTTCTTTTTTCTCAACTCCTGGAGTTGCCCTGTTCGGCCGAGATCTGATTTTAGGATTGTTGGAGTTGAGAGCCAGGACACTACCGAACAGGCTCTAAATCTTCCTATATCCCATCCAGATAAAAAAAACTAGGTCCATTAAAAATGCCCATGTCCCGTCCTCGGGCCATATACAGGCCCATCACATCCTCGGGCCTTAACAAACACACAATACGAGAAAAACAAGAGAAGAAAATCAGAGCAATTTCACGGTTTCTTCGTAGAGAGAGAGAGAGAGAGAGAGAAAAACACAGCCGCCTGCCTCGCCATGGCGGGAGAGGACCAGCCCCTGACGGAGTACGAGAAGGAGCGGCTGGTGCGGATACGGGAGAACGAGGCCCGCCTCCAGGCCCTCGGCATCCGCCGCCTAGCAGCGTCCCCCCTCCTCAACCAGCCGTCCCCGGCGGCGGCGGCGGCCAAGAGAAAAAAGAAGAAACCATCCGACGATGCGGATGAGGAGTACCTCCCGTCCGAGTCCGACGAGGGCGGCGGCGACGAAGAGGACGAGGAGGAGGCGAGCTCGTCGGCCGGTGACCAAGAAGACGAGGAGGGGTCCAAGGCTTCCTCTTCTAGGTCTCGTCAAAAGGTGCCCCCTTTCCCCGTGGAACAAATCCACTAATCCAGGTCCTTGGTTGCATTGCATATCGTCCCTGTTAGCAGTATGAATTTTCTGAGACCCTTGGTGATAGAAAGTGTTCCAAGAACAATTTACTTCAGTTGTATTGCCATAACCCATAGGGTGGTATTCTACCCACCACGGCCATTTTTCTTCTCATCTTACACTCACTCCTGAACTTTAGTGGGCTTGTTTATGGCATCCTCACAGGTTAAATTGCTAAATCTAGGCTTTGTAACATCTGAGCAGCGACACATTGTGTTTAAACACAAGTTATGGTTAATAAGTAGTACGTACTACTACCTCCGTTCCAAAATAACTGTCGTAGCCTTAGTACAACTTTGTACTAGAGCTAGTACAAAGTTGAGACAGTTATTTCGGGACGGAGGGAGTAGCTTTTACTGCACAGTGGATTGGAGATCTCGCAATGAAATGGAATGTTGACATTGGGTGTTAATGTAATTGTATAAGAGCATATTGGTGTTAATGCATGGTTTTCATTTCTCTGCTTTCTTTTCAGGGAAAGGCAAAGAAGAAACTGAACTTAGGAAGCACTTCTAAATCTACCTTTAGAGAAGTCACTGATTTTGTGGATGATGATGCAGCCTTACAACAGGTCATATATTGGCGCCAAAAACTGATGTGATCCTAGAATTCTAATTGAACTCCTGCTCATTTTTCCACTTGTGATTCTTCACCGTATGTAGGCGATTGCACTCTCCCTCGCAGAACCTTCAAAAAGTTCAGTGCCAACAACAGTTGCAGAAACTTCGAGCACAGGAGCCAAAGGACGAAAAGGCACACCGGGCAAAGATAACAGCACCACACCCATTAAGGACTCAGCAACAGTTGCAGAAACTTCAAGCACAGGAGCTAAAGGTAGAAAAACCACGCCGGGCAAAGATAACAACACCACACCCATTAAGGACTCGGCTAAAAACAGGAAGATGAAGAAGCAGGTATGTTCCTTCCAGAATGACATGTGTTAACTTTATGTCCTGTATTCCAATCTTATTGTGTTTTACATAATTGCACTTCCATTTTTTTGCATTGCTTGCTTTCAGGTCAGGAGCAGAATTCAACTGTCCGAAGATGATGTGGTCACAATCTTCTTCGCATTTGATGGTATTTTATCTGACTTCGGAGTACTTTTTATGGCATTAAAAACCTGAGTTTCACTAAAAATGGATTTTGTGTTGCATTTAGGCATGGTTGTTTGTTGAGGAAAAAGTCTTATTAGGAAAGCCTATAAACCTGTTGTGACTTCGGTATTTTGTTCTGATGCCCTTGTAGTTTGCGCTCATTTCCTTTCAGTGGAAGTGTCCCCTACTCCCTCATCTGCACTGGAAGTTTGAAACCACTTCAGGACTTAGTTTTTTTCGTTTAGAAAACAGGGAGGCTCTCCCGGGCTCCATATAAGATGAAAGCACATACAAGGTTCAGGCTGAAAGCCAAAAAGCAGTAGAAGTTTGTAACCAACAAGCTATTAGCTAGTGGTAAGATTGGTACAGAAACTAGCGTTTTAAGCTAACAAACTGCTGGTGTGAGAAATGATATAAGATTATTACCAACGTTCATCACATGATTGAAAGAGCCTCTCATAGGTTGGACAGCTTCAGACGCTTGGCTGTAGCTGGTGACCAGATGAAGTCCAACGTTTGATTTATCCACCAGATAAAGTAATATGGATAAATTCTTAAATAGTATTTAACAAGCCAAGCTGATCTATCCACCCTGAAGTATATTTCATTTGGATATTCCTCTATAGACAACTGGGTTTAGTTATCTTCATTGCAGAAGCACAAAAATTGGATTGACATAGTTCCTCTTTTCTTGTCACATATACTCTAAATGTTTTCTTAAAAAATTTTACTTTCATGAACTGTGACTTGGTTACTACTTTGATGTACAGAATCTGGAAAAGGATATATCACACCCTGGGATGTTGAAAAGATGGCCAATGTTAACGATTTCATCTGGACAGATTTTGAGATATCTAAGATGATCCAATGCTTTGGTTGTGACAAACATGGAAAGGTTTGTCCTTTGATCTTGCATAAAAATGCCAGCATTTCTACTTCAAAAGATGCATTGTTTAGAAACCTGTCTTGAGATTTGTGAAAATATGAATAATCTGATTTCGGTGCACTCATGGAAGTATTTTCCAATCAATTAGCAAGTGTCAAGTGGTTCCATTCTAGAGAATTGTATGTAATCAGTTATAAATGCACTTCTCAGGTGGTGCCTATTTTAGCCAAGTCAGAACTTGCACATTTTCATTATTTCCCTGCAATTTGCCATTGTATTTAAGAATGTGAATTACTATTTAAATTTTCTGTACATGTTGACTAGCAATTATAGCTGATGCTTACTTTGCAGTACATGTTTGTCAAATAAATATTGTGAGACACTTGTTCGCCATCAGGATCGAAGTTTCTGCAACCTTTCTTACAATTCGGTTGTACTTCTCCACAGATAAACCTCGAGGAATTCCGGGCCATCATATCCCGATGCAACATGTTGCAGGAGCCAGAGTGATGACGGGGCAAAAAGACGGTGCCTCTGCAAAACCTAACGGTTAAGACAGAACAGAACCTTTGTCCCACGGAGCTGCAAATGCAATCAAAGTCCTGGTAGGGTAGACATCCTAACGGGGTATTGTTCTGTGTTACGCTTGCCATGTGACTCGATGCCCAAACTGGAAGCCGTTTCAACTAGGATTAATTGTTTGTGTGCGTTGTTGTTGAGTAGTACGGTAGTACTTACCGTACTGCTGCTGCCCTTGATGGGAATAACCAATTCTCCGTGCTCTTATTTACTACTGCAAGTGGTGCATGGACATCCAATTAAGTAGTAAGAATCCAGTGAACCTCGTATGAAATCCAGTATTCTGGATGAAGTACATGTGTAATTAACCGAGTACTCATTGATTTACTTGGCCACAACCAGTGTGACCATGTATTATCCTCAAAACAAATGTACTATGAGGGAGTCGGCACAGCACAACAATTAGGCGAAAGTCATCTTTTAACAATTATACCAAATTATACTAATGCCCAAACTGACAGTGACCTTATAACACAACCACAAGGTTAAAACTGACACTTGCAACTACAGGAGATATCATACCCTAGGATGCCATACATGTAAATGAGTGCATCAGAATGCAGATAACAACAATATTCCATTTCGGCGAAAGACAGAAGCCTAACAACAGGATGCAGAGTTACACAGGACCATCTATCTTCTCATGATATATCCCAGCAGAATTCCCAGCAGAGCAACGGCAGCCACGAACACCAATGTGAAACCACCACCATTTTGCTTGCTGATCTCCCTTCTCACAAGGTCCTGTCAAAGTTCAAAATTATATTAGGCTTCAACATGTGCACTGACGATCTTTTTCCCTTGTACCAAACTACCAATATTCTGACAATGAAGGTCAATCTAACAAGTTGTGGGACAGAGGTGGTATTATGTTTTACGGATGCTGCAATTTGCAGGATAAAATAGGCTATGAGCCTAAGAGAAAACAAGTTAAATGAACGGATAAGCAGCACAACCACCAAGCTATTGGTAGTTTGACATCAAGCTCGAGTCCACTAACCAGTTTAAACCCTAAACCCTAAACCCTAAACCCTAAACCCTAAACAAGTTAAATAATATTTTCCTCAAACAAAATGTTGACATCAAGCTCGAGTCCACTAACCAGTTCCTCACGCAGCTTGTTGTTCTGCTGAATAGCAGAGTTTCTCTCTTCAGTTAATCTTGAAATCAGCGCGGATGTCTATAAAAGAAATTAATGAGATACTATTGGCGGAGTACTTCTAACAATAAAATGTGTGAAAACTGAACTATGTGTAAGTGCTGAGCAGAGCACAAAGCCTGCTCTCAACAGGACCCATTTATTGACTCACAGTGTAGGACTGTAGGTATAATCAAGTGCTGATGTAGGCAGAATACAAGAAATTGACCATACAATATACATACAAAAGTTTACACACAATGGACTACCAAAGTTCCATGCATTTGCACCTAATAACAAATCTAATTGCTATAGTGGCTCATTTGGGCAGATTTGGGTATCATCATGTGGAATTAGCTACATTTACAACTTCACAGCAAGAGAAACTAGAAATGGCCGACAATTAAAGATGATAAACTGAATACGGGTCAATAAAATAAGTACACAAAAATGAACTGGGTATCTTGTTATAAGTTAGAGCTTGACCAATGATCCATTGATCTCTGAGATGAAACATACAGATCAGCATGCATACATGTTCCCAGTGGTATGATAACAAATGCATACTGCAACATGCAATAACCAGAGCAGAACACCCGATTTAAAGTTTAGCAGGTCCATTATAGTGATGTTGGCGCACATGGCTGTCTCACACCATATATCAGTTATTAGTTTATTAAAAATAGGCTTGCTAGTGGCTTAAATATGTAAACTTACATGACACTACAAATTCAAACTACCAACACCAGTTTGAGGCTAAAAAATCAAGTAGTATCCATTTATTGACTATTTCAGTGTTAAGTTCAGCATTGCTCAAAGTTTAATGGCATTAAAAAGTGCAACACCATCTTGAACACACATTTGTTGTTTGAAACAATTCTTATGCACTAAGCATTAAGATGCCAGCTCACTGAATGTCTCATTAACAAACCATGCACAACAACATTTACTTAATTCCTAGGGTCAGACAAAATCAAGAAAGTCTTGGCCTAACTGATGTTTAAGAATGATTCCGAAGTAAATAAGGAAGGTTGAAAATCTAAACATTTCTATTTGAGTAATTATATAATGATGGCAGAATAATTTTAGAGAGAATGTGTGATTTAAGTGGAAACGGCCATAAGAACTGTCCAGCTCTACCATTCTTCCAAATGATACGACTATGTGATTAGGGCACATTGATAATCTAGAAAAGCGCAAGTCATATGTCTATGGTACTTGAATTTTACTTCTCCGAGATTCAAGTGCAAGGTTTGCTCAGATCTGGCCAAGCCCTATTAGTGTTGAACATTTACAGAAAAGAATGTCCCCGAAGGTATACAAAATCACTTTCTGTTCTTCTATAAGAAAACGCAGGCAGACTTAAATACTTGTTCGAAGGAGCTGACCTCAGAGGTTATCTCTGTTGGTTCCTTGTGCGCCTGAAACCGGCAACAACTCAGTTTAGCATGGTTACAAGCAAGAGCAGAACAGAAAAACAGAAGGTGAGGTTAAGATACTAACTGAGGACACTGGTGGTTCATCAGATTCCTTTGTTGCCTGAATCAAGAAAACAATCAATCACATCTGAAGCAGTTAAGAACAAACAACGAAATCGAACAAATAACACAAGGTTAGAGATCTCACGTCTTGATAATTCATGGTTCCCCCATCCGACAATGAAGGCCGAGGCGATGAACCACCCTCTTCAGATCCCTCCCGCACGGGCGATGGTGGCCGGGGCGGTGGTACGTAGACAACCTTGAGCCTCACCTCGTCCACTACATTCCCTGATTCTTTCTTAAACTGCACAAGGCTCACTTGTTGCTTGTTAGCACTACTGAAGCAAAGATCACTCAACATAATCCAGCCAACAAAAAGATATCAGAATGCAAACTACCATCTCTGCAGAAATATCCTTGACCGTGGTACCCTCCGCGACCACAGCGCTCTGCACGAGAAACTTGTCCTTGCACTGCATGTCAGGCGGCGCCTGTTTCAGTGCCTGCATTGTCACTGAGAAACCAGAGAGACTGTCAGTTTTTTTTTTTTTTGCGCAACAAACACAACAAAGCATCTCAAAGACTTTGGTGGGAGGTGTATGGGTGTTAGTTAGCAGTACCGACGACGCTGCTGCTGGACCGCGGCGGCACGATGCCGCTGTTGGGCCGAACGCAGTACTTCTTCGGGCTGGTCGTCTTGACCTGTGTGAGAGAGAGTGAGGCGCAACGTTTAGCCAAATGCGGCATCGCATTCAGACAATTTGTAACAAATATTGCAGAGCTATGTGCTATGTGCTGTGACAGAAGAGCAAAAAACAGGTTGGTGGGGAACAAATAGTGCGTGATGATCCCGGTTACCTTGAAGGCGATGTGGTCGTCCGTCCTGTTGGTGAGCTGCATGGAGCACGAGATCTGCTTCATGAACTCGACTGCGCGATCCGAAAAAAAAAAGAGAAATTAGCACAGACAGCACAAGCCGGCGAATCCGCTCCACGGTCCGAATAGAAAATTGCACGGGAATGTTTGACTTATAAAGTGTATAAAAAAGGAAACTGCAGTTGAATTCAAACTGAGCAGCACGCCGACACGGCCCCGAAAATTCCGTGAGAGGAGCAACGGCGACGGGTAAGTAAGTAAATGTAAGCAAGGGGTGTTGAGGGGGCCGTACAGGGGAAGCTGAGCTCGAGGGGCTCGATCCCGAGCAGGTCCTTGGAGTCGGAGCCCATCTGCCGCGCGGAGGTCGGCGAGGAGAGGGGAGCGGCGGAGCTCGATCCGGCGTGCGTGTGGGGAGAACTAGGGTTTGGGGAGCGTGTTTCCTCGGGGAGGGAGTGGAGGAATCGGAAGGGAATTTGGGAAGGGGAGCGGGGACAGGAGTGGGGGGGAGGGGAGGTTGGTGTGGCGTGGTCTGGTCTGGTCTTTTGTTGGGGGACTTGAAGACGAGCGTGTGACGGCAGTGCGGCACGAGGTGGGTTAGAAAAAAAGGGAGGGAGTAGGCTGCCCCAAATGCGGTTGCGGTTGATATGGCTCTTTGGCCTCACTGTGACTGTGGTTTCCTCTTTCTGCTAAACAGGCAAAAGCTGCATGCAGTAGGTGAAGTTTATTTTTTTTTACTGCCAGTAGTGTATTGCAGACTGTGTTTTTTAGTGAAAAACTTTTATTCCCATCTTCATTCCTTTCCGCCGCTTTGCTTCTATTGAGAGTCACGTTCTTTTTTTTTCTTGGTGCGGTTTCGAAAGCTCACCACTGATATCGCCGGTTGGAGAAAAGCTTGATGCGCCGATGTATATAGTAGATGCAGAATTTCATAAGGTTTGCTTAGTCGTCTTTGGCTTTGTGCTGGACTCGAGCTCCTCTCCAACGTCAACGAGCAGAGGGTAGGCAAAGACACATTCGGCTTCCAGGAGGAATTCACAACGGGTAACGGCGAATCGATGATGAAAGGCGGATCTAGAGGGCCTAGATAAATAATCTCGTTGTTGTATTAGATAGAGTCCGGTGACCTTTTTCCTTCCAAGCAGCCATTGCGTGGGTGAGGATTAGACGAAAAAAACAGTCGTTGTTCACTTGCCGGATGTCAGCTTATGCTGAAAAGTGTTTTTTTGGCATTGAATCTGGAACACGTGCGTTTGCAAATGCTCCTCTTTATGCTTATCCTTGATGATGTTCATGTCTTGGCGACAACGGTTGCTTCCAACCTAATTCTTGGATTGTTCTTGGTTCAATGGTTTGTGGTGTTGTTGTGTCATCAAATCTTCTTGTCGAAGGCGACATACTGAAAGTTTGGCGTCATCTCTTCATTGTTGCCTCCATATTCTCTTCCTCTCAGACATGGTGACAGGTGAAAGGCAATTCGACTTCAGCTCGACGTCTATAGTTTCACTTTCCGATAGCCTGATGTGTTGTTGCGACAACCTCTACCCTCCAAGCGGTCTCACCTCCAATGGCATAGAGACTAATTCATTGCTGAGGTCAGGTGCGAAGCCGGGATTTAACATTGATGGGGATTGGAAGTGCTTTTCTGAAGGGAATCTGAACCTTGGGGGCTTAACCCCCCCGTCCCCGTCCCCCCACTGCACCCGTCCCTAGTTGAAGTTTCTTGTGTGGTGGTGAGTTGCCATAGTTGCATGCTAAAATTATTTAGTAATGAGAATCAACTATTTAAGTATATTTATAGGATTAGATATGTGGCAAAATAGTGTGCTAGCTAAGTCTCTTTGGCTCTCTACTCCATAAACAACTGATGTTTCTCTTTCTGGTTGTTGTCCTATTGAAATCCTAACCAAAAAAATCAAAACCAAAGGCGGCCTTATTTGGGTGGTCGAGAAAAAGTTAATACGGTTAGAGAACTGCAATGGTGAGTGATAGGCATGCATAAATCTTCATTATTTACAAAGAACCTAAGGTTCTATATTCCACCATGTTTTTTCCCATCATCCCTTCATCCAACCTTTCGTGTACGACTCACTCTTCAAAAAAAAATTACACGGTTTTTATGAAAGAAATAAATCACGGTTTGTAAACAGATAAATAGGAATTAAAAATATTTAATCCCCGTAGCAACGCACATGCACATGCCTAGTTCTTTGTTAATTTCACAAGGGGCAGATTGATTTCAAAAAGATTCTAGAAATTACAAATCCACATTCCGAAGAGAGCTAAATAAGCAACATTCATTTTTTATTTATTTTTTGCCTACACAGTTCAACAAGGACACACGCCAAAAACGTTGAATCACTTCATGAGTAGGTCTTAAGCCATGTCGCTTGGCCTGTCGTGTGCTTGACAAGTCTACTAGGATTCCACCCTCACCTTTTTTTTAGCTTTCCACCCTCACATTTTGACATTTGGGCAATTGTTCTCTCTGAAATTCAACGGTTACAGGTTGCGCCGTGGGCCGATGGGCAAACCGTACGCATCTGACGACACATGCATGGTTAGGTCGGGTGTTTATCAACTTTGCGTGATATGGTGCTGCATCTGGATCAAGAAGATTTTTTATCTCAAAAAGACATAACCTGCTTTCCTTAGCTTGGTTGCCATCACACATGGGTACATATATACTCCCTCCGTATCAAAATATAAGATGGTTTTAATGGCTAAACTAGACTACAAAAACGTCTTATATTTTGATACAGAGGTAGTATATGACACGCCCAACTAGTTGAGATTTCTTTAATATCCTGCACACGAATGTCACCTGGCAGTCTAGAACATGTGAACGAAGGATAACACATCCAGAAGAACACTGACACAAGTAACAGCTGTATAATCTATATTCAAGAAAGATATTTCTTACATCCAGTGCCCAGCAACATGCTATGTACAATTACGATTTTTATCTCCAACTACCGTAGATACACAAATTCGAAGTTTCTGGCTATCAAACCTTATATTCTACGCACTACCGTCTGACAAATACATGATGTAATACCAGAACCAACATGAAAACCATTCGACCATGCAGTGACCAGAAGCACAGATAAACCTACTTGTTCATATCATCGTTGGATGCATAACTTGGATCACTTGCAAAACTGACTCCAGCAAACCAGGCAACGCGCATCAACTGAATCCCGAGGACCAGCACCCACCAGGACACCAGGACACGAAGACTCTGCACCATCCACCCAGGCGCGGCAATCTCGCCAGCCAACTGAAGGCCCCTCATCAGCTGTAGAACCCGATAGCCCTCGTAAACAACTGGGGCCACCAACCAAACGGGCGATTTCCAGTGCCATGTAAGCGTCTCAGTCAGCATCTGCACTGAAAGGAGTAAAAGGTATGGCCCGAGCAGCACCAGGAACGGAATGAATGGTAGATGTGGCTGCAGAATTCCCCGATGAGATGCAAACAGCAGGGCCAGAGGAGCAACAAAGCCCAATACGCTGGCAACCAGATTCCACGACCTGTAAGAAGTTGGGATCTGCCTTGCCAGGTTGAACGAGTTGTTTTCTGGACGACCACATGCGTCGGCCATAAGGAAAAACAGCATTGCTCCCATGTTAAAGATGCAATCGAGTCCCACTAGGGATAGAAAGCCAGCAATGTTAGGACCAAGGAACACTGAAGGCAATGGCAGCCACAAAGTTGGAACGATACCGGTAACCAGCAGAACCGAAGGCCCTAGCAGCCACATTGGCAGCTTAAATGCTGTTAGCTGCCTAGAAGGTTCATTTTCCACCTCCACAACATCCTGATCGCTCTGGAGGATCGGAATCTCTGGAGCTTCTTCTGTATCAATAGCTTCAACGACATTTGTTCCCATTATAATGCTGGCATCGTCCTCTGCGGAAGCATACGGAAGAGAGGCCTCCCAAGGCAAATCCTTAGTGCACCGCAATGCAACATTTTTAAAATGGCCTGACTGAAAGGGGCTCCAACGAAGAGACCTGGGCAATCTCGTAAGTCTATTCTCATGAACCTGCCTCCTAACATATGATTTGTCTAGTTTTATCTGTGAACAGAGCAAAGAAGCCATGGTACAGGATGCTAAATTCCAACACTGCAAAAGATTTAAAATGAAACAAATTAGTGCCTGAAACGTCTGGACTGTGGTGAGGTATCTAGCAGTTAAGATAAACTTAAACACAGGCTACCAATGTAATGCAATACAGTTTTATGTCAGGTTGACAACAGTAAAACAAACTCGACACTTAGATCTACTAGTAGTTAGCTTAGACGATTGCCATTTGTCTTGGCATGTGACTCAAACAATTTATTAGATGGTACCTAACCAAAGATTATCAGTTCATGTTATGAAAAGAGAGCGTACAAGAAAAGGTAATGTCACAACGACTAATTGCAGAATCCACGGGCAGATCAAATATTCAATGATGCACAGAAGTTCATGGTTGAAGTTACTTTTTTGAGATACTTCTTATTCAACAGACTTTTTAGTAGAGAACTCCAGCTTCAGCTCTTGTGATTGCTTTTGCTAACTGATAGTGATAACTTGTAACTGGAAGCATACTTTGACTTCTGAGATAGGCAGCATGTCAAAACATGCAACCAAAAAAATGGAATTCAGCTGCACCTCACTGAAGAAAAGTTGCTATCAAACCTAAAGCTTAACAAGAGTCAGTAAGCCTAACTACATGCCTCTACAGTTCTAACTTCTAAGTACAAGACTGAAGCCAAAGGATAAACACCTAAGCACTTAGGAATAAACTAAACTCGCAAGAGAATTTAAATGTTGTAAATACATTAAAATATATAGAGTATGTATGAGACTATGAGTTATAAGTTACTGTATAACACTAGACATGCCGAGTCCCCCACTTAGTAAATTACATGGAATTCAACTGTAACTAGTTACGACTGAATTATATGAACATTCTGCTTTACACAGACATTAGGTCCTAGATCTTTTCAGCCTGGACACAATCTGTTGGGTTCCCAAGCTATTTAACACATCTGTGTAGCAACGGTTCTAAACACCAGAAAGCTAACGACAGCCTATACTTCACTGTGTGTCCTTTTCCATAGCTTCGAATAAGCTCTAACAGAACCGAAATGCCCACATCGGTTGACTACAGTATGTGAATCTAGCTATGCCTGATGTCAAAACCTACACCCCATAAACACATGTGCTAGTACTCAACAGTTCACCAGAGCCAACAACTACCCACTAGCTTTGATCCTTCAGCAACCGAACCTCACAGATCAAAAGAGAGTACAGCTACGAAATAAATCAACCAACCCCCCACTACGCTTCTTGGTAAACATTTCCAGAGCCTCGAATCCGATCAGATCCGCAGATTTCGCACTGGCACTGCTACCCTGCTGGGACCTTCTGTTCGGGGCTACTTCTTAGGTAGCGTATAGACGGAGCAAAGGGGGAGACTAACCTGATTGGATTTCCCTCTGCTTCTCGTCGACCGAGCTCCTCGGAGGTGAGGAAGCCTCCGAGCAGTTCTTCTTCTCCCCAACGGCGGACGCAGCACGGACGCGCGGCTCTGCTCGCACGGGCTCGAGGGGGTGAAGGGGCAACCCGGCCCAATACGCAACCATAAACACCATGGGCCGAAATATGCAAAAAAAAAAGAGTGTATTTTTGGTCCTCCATTTGTAGTTTTGTGTGTGAGAGAGATTTGAGACACTACACACACAAAATAAAAGCTCTATCCTCCTATTGTTATTATGATCTTTTTGCCTCTATTGTCGAGACGATACTTGATACGCTAACACATACACACGAAAAGTTGCATCATGTTATCTTCGTTCGGCTTGATCGAAAGAAAACCCCTGTCTTGGGTTCGTCCCACGTTTGGTGTCGGTTAGCGTCTTGTCCGACGATCAAGGTTGTTTCATTCCTTCTGGCGGCCGCCGTGAAATCCCCAGATATCGTCGCAGCTGGATAGCCCCAATGATCTACCCTCCACGTTGTAGCGTTTCCCCACCCTTTGAGTCTCTTCGTCCCCATACCAAATCTTTTGGGTGTTGCCCTAGGGCACACGATCTCAACACCCACCTAGGTTTGTGGTTTGAGGTTCCGGTTAGGTGATCAGAGATGGAGGAGATGTCATGCACTATGGAGAAGATGAAAATGTACGAGGAAGAGAGGAAAGGTGCGAAGATCCGCTAGACATCCAAGGCAGAGGGGAAGGGTGAGAGATCCAAGCCGCGAGAAATATTATGTCAAAGAAGTACGCACACCAGATTCTATCTGTCTCTCCTTGGGTCGATGTAGGTGCCTGCTACGTCCAAAATGCATCACTATTTTATATTGTAATTTCATCCTATTCATTGATATATTCCACTTTTAAGTATTGTTCTTATGTTGTTTTGGCTTGCTTTACACAGTTTACAACTTTCCTGTGCCGAAGCAGCAGAACCAGAATTCAGCGGTGAAAAGTGCACACTAAGTTGCTGAATCAGATCAAGTCCAAACGCGATGAAAATTTACGGGGAGTAGTTTTATGGGAATTGACTGGGGATCACCGAAGATGGAGGTGAGGGGACCCACCAGGCAGCTAGAAGGGTGCATGGCGCGCCCCCCTCCTGGTCGCGCCAGGCACCCTCCTGGATGCCTGGTGGCCCCCCTCGGTGCCCCCTCTCGCCTATAAGACCCCCCTGGGCTAGAAACCCTAAAAGGAGGAAGAGTTTCCGTGTTTCGCCGCCGCCACGGGGCGGAAACCTACAGAGAAGAAAAGCCATCTCCGACGGGCAGATTCCTCCGGGGAGATCACCTCCCGGAAGGGGAGATCGTCGCCATCATCATCATCATCATCGTCACGGGCATCATCAACATCAGCACCATCTCCATCTCCATCCCATCTCATCTCACAATTGCAACTTGTGTTGTAATCCGTACTATCTATCCTCTCTACTGTGTTGGTGTTGATTACTACTTTGTGATGAATGCTATTGAGTTTTGTTGGAGAAATATCATTGTGTCCATATTTTTTGCCACCCATCTATCACCTCTGATCATGATCTCTTTTATGTCTTGTGAGTAGTTACTTTAGTTCTTGAGAACACGGGAGAAGTCTAGTTGTTAGTAGTCATATGATGTTGAAGTGGTATGTGTTGTTTGATACTTAAGTTGTGTTGTTATTTCTCTAGTAGTGTTATGTGAGTCAAACACTTAACACTTCACCTTTCATGGGCCTAGAGGAATACATTGTGCAAAAAGGATGCTTATGGTGGGTTGCCGGAGTGACAGAAACCTGAACCCCAGTTCGCACACTTTTGCGCAAGGGAATTATGGATCCTTGATCGTAATGCTGTGGTTAGGCTTACGCCTTAATTACTACCTTGTATTTGCGGATGCTTGCAAGGTGTGTAATCATAAGAGTACAATTATCTTAGTATAGAAGGTGTACTAGCATTGATCCACCCACCGACACTTATCAACACAATACATATTACTTGGCGGAGTATGGTGAAAGTAACTTGGCTATCTCTCCCATGTGTTCTCGAGAACGCTTTAGCTTTTATAAGTTTAGTTCCTAGGCTTATCCTTGTGAAAGGATTGGGCCACTTGCTACTCCTCAGTTACCCTGTTTACTTTGCTTGTCTTTTACTTTTCTGTTACTTAAACCAAAAACCCCTAAATATTTACCTTTCAGTGTGTGCAGCCCTTTCCTTATCCAGTGTCACTTATCAACACCTTCTGCTCCTCGTGGGATCGAGATCCTTATTTATCGAAAAGCTACAATTGATCCCCTAGACTTGTGGGTTACCAAGAATCGTTTATTGGCGCGGTTAACAAGGAAGGCAACCCAACTAAACCTATTAACTTCTCCGCCATCAACGAGCTTTTCTGGCGCCGTTGCCGGGGAGTGTAGCGCTATTGGTAAGTGAAGCCGGTAAGGAAACCTTTATTTTCTGTTGTTACCTTCAGTCCTTATGGACTCTTCTACTGTTAGTTCGTTGCTGGTAAGGAGCCGCCCCACGACTGTGGTGGTCACTCCTACCCCTACTGAAATTGTGCCCTATAAAATACCATCTGGTATTATTGATTATGTCTTGGCTAATCGTTATACATGAGAAGGACATCCGGGAGAACACCTGCTATATTTATCATAATTATGTTCTTTATTTAAGCTTGCAGGTGTAACAATGGAGTTCGTCATGAAGAAACTATTCTCCGTATCACTCAAAGATAAAGCTTCAGATTGGTATAAGCTACTCGATAACTCTGATCTGCTTGAATGGCCAGAGCTTATGTCTCTCTTTTATGCAAAGTTTTATCCTCTTCGTGAAATTCACCAAGACAGGAACTACGTCTACAACTTTTGGTCTCGCGACGGAGAGAGCATCGCTCAAGCTTGGGGGAGACTGAAGTCCCTGATGCTCAAATGCCCAAACCATGAGCTCCCCAAGGAAATTGTACTTACACATTTTTATGCCAGGCTTTCTCGTTAGGACAGGGAGATGTTGGATGCCTCCTCTAGCGGGGTATTCCAGACCAGAAGTATGGAAGAAAAATGGATCTTATAAAAAGTATCCAGAAGAACACTGAAGACTGGGAAATTGATAAAGGTATTGAACCCGCTATAAACTATGAGCATGACTACATTGAGAGTTATGTGAAGACTGATTACTTTAATACCTTTTGCTCTAAAATTGGTCTTGATTCCCAGCTAATGGTTGACTTTTGCAAGGACTTTGCTTCTCATATTGATTCTTCTAAGAAGAAGGAGAGTCAACATCATAAACCTTTCAAGGAGTCACCTATTGAGATTAATGTTACTGATCCTATTTTACCTGCAGTTGTGTATGAACAACCTCCTTATCCCTCAAGGATAAAGGAGCACTCTTTTGTTACAGGTATTCTAAACAAAAAAGGAAGGACCACTGAAGAACCTGAGGACATGATCAAGGTCAAGCCTCAAGTTGCAATGGTCAAGGATCTGGTAACCAGTGATATTGAAGA
Source organism: Bromus sterilis (assembly GCA_950022295.1). NCBI lineage: Eukaryota > Viridiplantae > Streptophyta > Magnoliopsida > Poales > Poaceae > Bromus > Bromus sterilis. The sequence continues at coordinate 19,587,206 of OX465596.1, forward strand.
ATCCACTATTAGTTTTTGTGTTGTTTCCACTAACATTGTCACAGCCAAGAACAAAGGCCCAATTTCAGGTACACCAGTTGTATCTGTCAAAATAGGAGATCATAATTACTATGGGCTATGTGATTTGGGATCTAGCGTCATCGCTATTCCCTTCACACTTTATCAAGAGATCATGCACGAGATTCACCCGTGTGAAATCGAGGAAATTGATGTCACGATTCATCTTGCAAATAAACAAACAGTCTCTCCAGTTGGGATTGTGAGAGATGTTGAAGTACTCCGCGGGAAGGTAAAATATCCTACTGATTTTCTTGTGCTTGGTTCAGTGCAAGATAGTTTTTGCCCTATTATCTTTGGTAGGCCCTTCCTCAGCACTTGTGGAGCTATAATAGATTGCAAGAAAGATAAAGTTTCTGTTGAATTCAACGGTGAGTCGTATGAATTTAATTTTTCTAAGTTTTCTAAGAAGCCTCGTGGTACTGACTTGTCAAGTAATGACAGAATTATTGAAGAAATTGCTTCTATTGCTATTCCTCCTGATGATACTTTGCAGCAATTTATGGAAGACCACGAGAATGACATACATATGCAGGAGAGGGATGAACTAGAAGACATATTTTTAAGACAAACTCCTATCCTGAAGCACAGCCTCCCGGTTGAACCTTTAGGAATCCTCTCGCAACCAAAAGAAGACCCAGTGTTTGATCTAAAACCACTACCCGATACGCTCAAGTATGCTTATTTAGATGAAAAGAAAGTATATCATGTTATTATCAATTCTAACCTTTCAGGGTATGAAGAAGAGCGATTATTGGAGATACTCCGCAGACACCGAGGTGCTATTGGCTATACTCTTGATGATCTCAAGGGTATTAGTCCATCCATTTTCCAACATACTATCAATCTCGAGCCCGATGCTAAACCAGTTGTTGATCATCAACGACGGTTGAACCCAAAGATGAAGGACGTGGTTAGGGCGGAGGTTCTCAAACTTCTAGCCGCAGGTATCATCTATCCTATAGCTGATAGTAAGTGGGTAAGTCCCGTTCATTGTGTTCCTAAGAAAGGAGGTATGACTGTTGTTCCTAATGATAAAAATGAACTAATACCTCAGAGAACTATTATTGTATATAGAATGTGTATTGATTTCAGGAAGTTGGACAAGGCCACCAGGAAGGACCACTATCCTCTGCCCTTTATTGATCAGATGCTCGAGCGGCTGTTGATACGGTGAGGATAGTTCTTTCACTCCTCGTTGGTTACCCCAAGTGCTAGGTGAGATGTAGTGTAGCAGCAAATTTCCCTCTGTGAAGATACCAAGGTTATCGAACCAGTAGGACTCCAAGAGATACAAGAAGGTGTCAACGGCGCTAGAAATTAGACGGTTGACGTGGACCTGCACACAGCAACAAATAAGTTTGCTCCCAACGAGTACAGAGGAGTTGTCAATTCCTCCGGCCTTGCTTTTTACAAAGGATCAACGCAAGAGATAATAATAGTGGCAACTGAAAGTAAAGACTGAAAGTAAACTAAGGATGTAAACAATAATGTGAAGCTGGACCGGGGTCCCGTGATTTTCACTAGTGATGTCTCTCTCCCAAAAGACAATAAAAGTGCTAGCGAGGTAAACAAATCACAGCTGGGCAATTGACAGAATTATGAAGGAACCGCAATGCTAACTATGCTGCAAATAAAGGAAGGGCTCAAAAGCAATGGGCAGTACGCCAAGGTAAGTAGACCGAAATCCAACTGCATCTACTACGAATCATCCACCTTGAGATATCCATCCAGAACATCTCGCTGGTATTAAGTTGCGAATCCAACCCAAAGTGTAAACTCAAAGCAACAGACAACTGCATTAAAAGAACTTTGCGTAAAGTAAAAAAAATCCTTGCACCCGCGGATACAAGCACCGTTGTTTTATCCCTGGTGGCAATAGCACATCCCCTAGTCTCATGTTTCTGTCACTCAAGCTAGACATCAAGGGGCTAAACCCACAATCAAGCATAACGCTCCCTCTTGGAATTGCAACAAACTACTTGGCCAAAGTAAAATACTGCAACGGAGAACATGCAAGAATTTACTCAAGAACAAAATATAAAAGAGAAGAACCAAATATATTACTCATCACAATCTGAACATAGTCTCATAATCCATCAGATCCCAACAAACTCAGCATAGCAATAGCAGAAATTATAGAAGTGCCTCGATCATGTGAGGCAGCTCACGAGGTCTCGAAAGTGGAAGCACAAAGAGGGGAGAGAAGCATCACATAGCTACTGGTCACGGATCCATGGTCCAAGGGGGACTACTCACGGTACATACGGGAGGCGTCCATGGCCATGGATGGTCTCCCGGAGGGGGTTCCTCCTCCCGGTAGGGTGCCGGGGCAGCTTCTCCAGGCAGCCCCGATCTAGAAACGGCGGCGGCGGCGGTACAGAGGCGAGTTCGCGGAAAAGAGATCGATATTAGAGGTTTCCACCCCGAGGGCTAAATATAGGCGGAGGGGGTGTCGAGGGGACCCACAGGGCAGCCAGGAGGCTCCCTGGCGCGGCCTAGGGTGGGGCCGCGCCAGGGACCCTTCTGGAGTCCCTGTGGTGGCCCCCCTCCGCTGCCTTGGTGATTCCAGAAGCTTCCGGGTCGCTGATTTTTTATCTGATTTTTCCGGATTTTTTGGAGCACTTTTAATGGCCGAAAAACTTGAAATAAAAAAACAGCAGAAAACAACATCTGGCAGCTGGGTGCACTGGGTTAATAGATTAGTCCAAATATGCTCAAAAGTGTATGAAAGTTCAAGCAAAACATGGCAAAGTCACACAAAACATGCATGGAACAAGCAGAAATTATAGATACGTTTGGGATGTATCAACATCCCCAAGCTTAATTCCTGCTCGTCCTCGAGTAGGTAAATGATAACAAGCATAATTTCTGTGGTGACATGCCACACAACCATATAAGGACTTTTAAGTAAAGCAATCAAAGCATGCAATTCAATTCAAGTCTTAACAAGCAAGAGTCTATATTAGCATTGACACAAGCAACAAAAAAACAAAAGGTGCAAGAGCTCTCGCTGTCCGTGACTCGAATGTCTCCAGATGGTGTTTACGTGCAAGCAGGGGACTGGGAAAAAGATAGAGAAAAGGTTGTTGATAACAACTATCTACTAAAGTTTCACACTTAGTCTCCTTTGGATTCTTATCTTGACTCGTCACCAGACCACTAGCCAGGTACAAGTCAAACTGATCCACTCCCTTTTGATATTTTGAGTACTCATGCAATGGATGAGCGTGAGCAAGAAAGTTGACACCTAAAAGGTGAAACAGAAAGAAGGTGGAGGAGGAAGACAAAAAGGTGTGAAAGGCTCACATCAATGAGGACAATCATAGGCGAGAGAAGGCCATATGATAGATATGATGTGAGGAGTAGGGATTGCCATACAACGGATGCACATGTGAGCTAAAATCTCTCCAAAGGAACTAGTGGGGGTGCATCTAACTTGCTTGCTCAAGAAGACCTAGAGCTCGTTTGAGGAGGCTCATCATTGGAATATACAAGCCAAGTTCTATAGTGTGAAGGTCCCCACATAGCTATATGCATGATGATGATCTCTATGGAGTACAAGGGATAGAGGATGAAATACTAGTGTGGATCTCTCAAAAGGAATAGTAGTGTGCCCCCTTCTCTCTTTTTATTTTTCTTTTTCTCTTTTTTCTATTTTTTGTATTTTTTTGGTGGCCTCAATGGATCTTTCTATTTAACTCTCATTTGTCCTCTTTGGGATCTTTTGATTTTTTCCTCTTTGGGATCTTTTCCTCACTTTAGGGGCAACACTCTATATTTTACAAGAATATAGGAGATCTTTCACACTTTACAAAGGTACTCACATAAATAAGATATAACTATCATGATGCAAATGTATGCCTCTGCCAGGATAGCAGGATATGCAATGATACTAGCACGTCATGCGGCTCATCGATCAAGCAAGTAGCATGTATGACATGAAGATCAAGTCATGAGAAGGTGGATGTTGCATGGCAATGTATCTCGGAAAGGCTATGGAAATGCCTTGTAGGTAGGTATGGTGGCTGTTTTGCGGAAAGATATAAGGAGGCTTATGATGACAGAGCATATCGTGCCAAGGGTTTGGATGCACCGGCGAAGTATGCGCCAACTCTCGAGGTGATAAAGGGCAATGCACGGTACCGAAGAGGCTAGAAAAAGTATAGGTGGGTGGAAGTGTCGACTTTCAAATACTCACATTAGTCCGAAGAACTCATGCACTTATTATCGGTAACTCTCAATCTAATCAGGAGGTTCACAAAGAGACAAGTACCCCGAGGAGGAGTGTATGGGGGTTTGGTTATCCTTGCGCATCCTCGACTCATGGTACGTGAGTGTACTATAATATTCAAACCCTCCAGAGGTTAGTGATCCATCAAGTAGCTAGAGTTCTCAACAGGGGTTTTTGGTTTTCGGAAAACACACGGATTGCCCAAAATACGACATCTATCACTAATAGGCTCGAGCTCTTGACACCAAAAGTTCAAACATTACTCTAGTCAATACCTCAAAACTATTACAAGTTACTACTACAAAGAGAATAACAACTTCAACTACCTACTTCTAGTCAAGACAAAAAACTTAGTGCAACAGGCAAACTCTCTAACAAGATAAAACATGCAACCTATAGAAAGTTTAACCTAAAACAAAACAAAAGCTCTAGAAAAAACTAAAACACTACAACTAAACAGAGCAGCAGCTAAGAAAAGAAAAAGAACAACTCACAGCTAAAAGAATAAGCATGCAAATCCTATGAGGAGTTCTAGTTCAAGCGGAGCGTGTATCTCTCCCACACAAAAGAGTAAGTTGGGGTCTAACATGTTACTACAGCAAACAAAGCAAAAACAAACCTAAGATAAGTAAAGAGCGAGACGCTCCAAGTATAGCACACAACGCATGAAGTGATAAAAATATAGTGCAACGAGAGACGAACTGATAATTTTTTATGAAGAAGGGGATGCACGGGGGCATCCCCAAGTTTAGACGCTTGAGTATCCTTGAATATTTCTTGGGGGTGCACATGGGCATCCCCAAGCTTGAGCGTTTGACACTCCAAGATCTTCTTTCATCATCTTCCATCGCGCACTTGAAAACTCCCTTCATACATAACTCATTGTAGACTGATTAGAGAGGTTAGTACCCATAATAAAATAAAAAATTTATCTACTGGAAATACAGATAAACTTGAAGAGCTACTGTTTCTCAAGATTTCCAAAAAGTTTTTGCAAAGAAAAAGCAAGCTTAAGGTTTGCAAAGCGAAGAAAAGGCAAAACAGGACAGAATCTGCGAGAAACAGACCAGCAGGTAGAAACGAATTTTTTAGGGGTACTTCTGCAACTCAAATAAAAAAACCCAGAACATACGCAAGTTTCGTAATTTTATAGAGCACGCTGTGTAAGAAATTCAGCTCAAAAAGATGAACTGGGATTTTTCCATGATTTTTCTAGTCACGAGGACAGAATCTGTTTTCTGGACAGCGTGTCACAACTTTCACTTCCCTTCTCATATGAGGCTCTAAAAGGCACAAAGCTTGAAAAGTAAAGATACAATGATGTTGCTACAGTAGTAACAATCATCAAGACCACTAAGAACAGAAGAAAAGCAAAAAGAAAAACCTAAATTCGTTGCGGTTTGCCTCCCGAAAGCGCTTCTTTAGAGCCATTAGCTAGGCTTAAAGATTATAAAAGGTGCTCTCATAAGAATAAGAATTTGAAGCAAAAGAGAGCACCAAGAAGAAAATATGAAACACATTTAAGCCTAACCTACTTCCTATGCATAGGCATCTTGTAAGAAAATAAGTCAAAGAAGCACAAAGAAACCAGCATAGGAAGGTGGAACAAGAACAACTTTAAAACTTTCAACATAAAGAGAAGAGTTTTAGTAATATGGAAATTTGTACAACCGAACTTCCCTCTATCAAAATAATTTTCAGTAGTATCATGAACAACATCAAGAATATAACTATCACATAAATCATGTTGTTCATGACCTACAAGTACACGTGTATAGTTTTCAACACGGTCTTTAGGGACATAAGATAAATGCAACCCATCACATTGAGCCTTAATAAGAGCATAATTCTCCGGAATATGATTTGGAGATTTCAAAAGGATAATAGGACAATCAAGTGTGGGTGCAATAGCAAAAATTTCATGCTTAACATGAGGAACTATAGAAAGTTCATTTCCGTAAGCATCATCCATAGTGGCATCACGGTCATAAGCATAGAAGGCATCAACTTCATCAAAAAGGGATATTTCAAAAGAATCCATAGGATCATAACACTCATATAAGGTAAGAGTCAAAGAGTTACTCTCATTATAAGGTAGACATGGATGGCTCCATTCTTCCTCCTTTTGTTCGTCACTCTCCTCCTCTTTTTCATCCAAGGGGCTTTCGGGTTCAACAATTTCTTCTTCCATAGAGTCCTGCAAAACATTAGCCTCTTCCTTTGGGGGAGAGATTCTCTCAAGATGATCAGTAATATAATAATTTGCATCGTAATTTTCCAAACAATAGTTAAGTATAGCAAGACTCTCAGATTTGTAAGGGGCATCATCAATATTTTTAAGAAGAGAAGTAATTTCATAGGAACCCTTATAAGCAACAAATTCTTCTATTTGCTCTGCATCATCAAAGTCATAATTTCTCTTAGCATAAGAAGCTAAGGTTTCATCATCATTGTACTCACATTGTAAAGCAAGGTGTTTGTGCCTCATAAAGCAACAAGATTCATCCCTGCAAAAAGATATATTATATATTGAGCACAAGTTTCTAGCATACTCATACAACTGGTGTATTTGTTTCCATAAGTGTATCCCCTTTTGAGACAAGCGGTGTTCCTTGTACCACTTTTGTTGATCCTCGGTGAATCCTCCATGCCAATAAGATCTGGTTTCAAAGAAGTCAGACATTGATTGGCAAGTAAGGAACTAGACATACTATATTATTATTTTTTGGATTTTTGATAAAGGACACTAAAGCAAAAACTGAAAGGTAAACTAACAAGACTAAAAAGCAAAGGTAAAAGATAGTGTGCAACTCCCCTATTTGGAAGAGCGGAGTCCCCGGCAACGGCGCCAGAAATTAGCTTGATACGGTGAGGATAGTTCTCTCACTCCTCGTTGGTTACCCCAAGTGGAAGGTGAGATGTAGCGTAGCAGCAAATTTTCCTCGGTGAAGATACCAAGGTTATCGAACCAGTAGGACTCCAAGAGATACAAGAAGGTGTCAACGGCACCATAAATTAGGCGGTTGACGTGGACCTGCACACAGCAACAAATAACTTTGCTCCCAACGAGTACAGAGGAGTTGTCAATTCCTCCACCCTTGCTGTTTACAAAGGATCAACGCAAGAGATAATAATAGTGGCAACTGAAAGTAAAGACTGAAAGTAAACTAAGGATGTAAACAATAATGTGAAGATGGAACGGGGTCCCGTGATTTTCACTAGTGATGTCTCTCTCCCAAAAGACGATAAAAGTGCTAGCGAGGTAAACAAATCACAACTGGGCAATTGACAGAATTATGAAGGCACCGCAATGCTAACTATGCTGCAAAGAAAGGAAGGGCTCAAAAGCAATGGGCAGTACGCCAAGGTAAGTAGACTGAAATCCAACTGCATCTACTACGAATCATCCACCTTGAGATATCTATCTAGAACATCTTGCTGGTATTAAGTTGCGAATCCCACCCAAAGTGTAAACTCAAAGCAACAGACAACTGCATTAAAAGAACTTTACGTAAAGTAAACAATCCTTGCACCCACGGATACAAGCACCGTTGTTTTATCCCTGGTGGCAACAGCACATCCCCTAGTCTCATGTTTCTGTCACTCAAGCTAGACATCAATGGGCTGAACCCACAATCAAGCATAACGCCCCCTCTTGGAGTTGCAACAAACTACTTGACCAAAGTAAAATACTGCAACGGAGAACATGCAAGAATTTACTCAAGAACAAAATATAAAAGATAAAACCAAATATATTACTCATCACAATCTGAACATAGTCTCATAATCCATCAGATCCCAACAAACTCAGCATAGCAACAACAGAAATTACAGAAGTGCCTCGATCATGTGAGGCGGCTCACGAGGTCTCGAAAGTGGAAGCACAAAGAGGGGAGAGAAGCATCACATAGCTACTGGTCACGGACCCATGGTCCAAGGGGGACTACTCACGGTACATACGGGAGGCGTCCATGGCCATGGATGGTCTCCCGGAGGGGGTTCCTCCTCCCGGTAGGGTGCCGGGGCAGCTTCTCCAGGCAGCCCCGATCTAGAAACGGCGGTGGCGGCGGTACAGAGGCGAGTTCGCGGAAAAGAGATCGATATTAGGGGTTTCCACCCCGAGGGCTAAATATAGGCAGAGGGGGTGTCGAGGGGACCCACAGGGCAGCCAGGAGGCTCCCTGGCGCGACCTAGGGTGGGGCCGCGCCAGGGACCCTTCTGGAGTCCTTGTGGTGGCCCCCCCTCCGCTGCCTTAGTGATTCCGGAAGCTTCCGGGTCGCTGATTTTTTATCTGATTTTTCCGGATTTTTTGGAGCACTTTTAATGGCCGGAAAACCTGAAATACAAAAACAACAGAAAACAACAACTGGCATCTGGGTGCACTGGGTTAATAGATTAGTCCAAATATGCTCAAAAGTGTATGAAAGTTCAAGCAAAACATGGCAAAGTCACATAAAACATGCATGGAGCAAGCATAAATTATAGATACGTTTGGGACGTATCAGCTGTCTAAAAACACCCACTTCTGCTATCTTGATGGGTATTCTGGCTTCTCCCAGATTCACGTTAACACAGCAGGATCAAGAGAAGACCACCTTTACGTGTCCTTACGGTACTTATGCTTATAGGCGTATGCCTTTTGGTTTGTGTGATGCACCTGCTACTTTTCAGAGGTGTATGTCTGCAATATTTCATGGTTTCTGTGAGGAGATTGTAGAAGTTTTCATGGACGACTTTTCCGTCTATGGAAACTCCTTTGACCACTATCTCCACAATCTTAATAAAGTTTTGCAGAGATGTGAAGAAATGAATTTGGTGCTCAATTGGGAGAAGTGCCATTTCATGGTTAACGAAGGGATAGTTCTTGGACACAAGATTTCTGAAAGGGGAATTGAAGTGGACAAGGCAAAGATTGAAGCTATTGAAAGGATGCCCTATCCAAGGGACATCAAAGGTATTCGTAGTTTTCTAGGTCATGCTGGTTTCTATAGAAGATTTATCAAGGACTTTTCTAAGACCTCGAGACCCCTTACCAATCTTCTCCAGAAGGATTCTCCTTTTGTATTTGATGAAGATTATAAGGAAGCTTTTGAAGTTCTTAAGAAATCCTTGATAACCGCTCCTATAGTACAACCACCTGATTGGAATTTGGCCTTTGAAATTATGTGTGATGCTAGTGATTTTTCTGTTGGAGCTATTTTAGGACAAAGGGTTGACAAGAAGCTGAATGTCATCTACTATGCCAGCAAGACACTTGATAGTGCTCAAAATAATTATGCTACTACCGAGAAGGAATTCTTGGCAGTGGTGTTTGCTTGTGATAAGTTTAGGCCGTATACTGTTGATTCTAAAGTTATTATTCATACTGACCATGCTGCCATTAAGTATCTTATGCAGAAAAAGGACGCCAAACCAAGACTCATTAGATGGTTACTCCTTCAAGAATTTGATTTGCAGATTGTCGATAGAAAAGGAGAAGACTATCCGGTGGCGGATAATCTTTCAAGGATGGAAGATATCCCGCACGATCCTATTCCAGTCAACGACAGTTTCCCAGATGAACAGCTTGCTGTTGTAAAAGTACAATCTCATTCCGACCCTTGGTTTGCAGATTATGCTAATTTTATCGTTGCAAAGTTTTTGCCTCCAGGTTTTACATTTCAACAGAGGAAGAAATTCTTCACGGATTTGAGGCACTACTTTTGGGATGACCCACATCAAGGTGTATACCGGAGCACGAGCAGCAGGACATTCTTCGAAAATGTCACGATAGTCCCTATGGAGGACATCATGCCGGTGAAAGGACCGCACATAAAGTTTTACAATCAGGTTTTTATTGGCCTACTCTTTTTAAGGACGCTCGAAGGTACGTTCTATCTTGTGATAAGTGTCAGAGAGTTGGTAACATTAGCAGGAGAAATGAGATTCCTATGAATTACTCACTATTGATCGAACCTTTCGATTGCTGGGGTTTTGATTTTATGGGTCCTTTTCCTCCTTCACACAAGTACACACACATCTTAGTTGCTGTGGATTATGTAACCAAGTGGGTTGAAGCAATCCCCACTGAGAGTGCTGATCACAAGACATCTTTGAAAATGCTCAAGGATGTAATTTTTCCTAGGTTTGGAGTACCAAGGTACCTCATGACAGATGGAGGATCACACTTCACGCATGGAGCTTTTAGGAAAGCTCTAGCCAAGTACGATGTCAATCATAGGATTGCATCACCGTACCACCCTCAAACTAGTGGGCAAGTTGAGCTCACCAATAGGGAGATCAAGTTGATCTTACAGAAAACAGTAAAAAGTTCTATAAAGGACTGGTCAAAGAAGTTAGGAGATGCTTTGTGGGCGTATAGAACTGCTTACAGAAACCCCATGGGCATGTCTCCGTATAAAATGGTCTATGGCAAGGCTTGCCATTTACCACTAGAGTTAGAGCACAAGGCTTTCTGGGATGTCAGAGAGCTAAATGCTGACCCAAAGTTAGCCGGTGAAAAGTGTCTCATGAATTTGACTTCTCTAGATGAGTGGAGGAGTGAAGCTTACGAGAGCGGTAAAATGTTCAAGGAAAAGGTAAAGAAGTGGCACGATAAAAGAATTCTGAAACGTGAATTTAATGTTGGTGATAAATTTTTGCTGTTTAGATCTCGTTTCAGGTTTTCTCCAGGTAAACTACTTTCCAGATGGGAAGGACCTTTTCATATCGAAGAAGTATATCGGTCTGGTGCAATCAAGATCAATAATTTCGAAGGCACCAAACCTCAAGTTGTGAATTGTGACGCCCCCAAAATCAATCCATGTACAGTAATCATACACGCAGGGTACACGACTGAGATTAGGGTGCCACGGTGATAATATCACAGCACAACACTAAACACAAAAGGATAAACCAATATGTTACAATAAAGGGGGTCACGCGGATCCGAATACATAAGTTATAAAAGCCATAATATCTGAGTACAAACATAGTTAGTCAAGTTTTGCCTTAAGAAGGCTAGCACAAATAACATCAGAGATACAGATCGAAAAGGCAAGGCCTCCTTCCTGGGAGCCTCCAAAACTACTCCTGGTCCTGGTCAGCGGGGGTCTCGACGTAGTAGTATCCGCCTCCGGGGTACTCCTGCTCCTGGGCTCCAACGTCGACTGCAGCGGCCGATCAGGCAAAACAGTAAAGGAAATAAAGCAGGTGAGTATCTAGTATACCCGCGAGTCTTACGTCCGCTACTAAGCATTATGCATTGTATCAACGGAAAGAAGAGGCCGTATATAGTGGACTGAAAGACAGAAATCCAGAGCAAGGGTAAGAGGCTAGGCCTATCGAAGACTAGCATCTTCCGACGATGTCTTGCAGCATGAGGTAAGAATCAGCCAACAGTTCATATAAAGCATAAAGTAACAACGAAGCAGAAGTTGCTGCAACATTGTATAATATAAGTTGTAATGATTAACAATAATAATAATGCCTCCGAGTTCCCTTCCTCGACTCCCTGCGAGGAAGAAGACCCGGAACCATACAGTTTAATAGTAATAGTTTCTAGTGGTAAGATCCAGCTTCAGCATAAAGCGTCCTGTTACCGTGGACACGGCTATTCGAATAGATTAATCTTCCCTGCAGGGGTGCACTGGCGTGACTCTACGACGCTCGGATCTCCAGGGTGGCGGGAACCTTGTCAGGGAACGCTCCACCAAAGCTATCCGACACAAAGTAGCCCATCCTTCGGCAATCAACAGAGAGGTCATCCGTCGGACTATATCCTATGTACGCCGGGATTTGGACCCTAACCCGAACGTACTCCTGCACGGTGCGTGACTGGCCGGTGAAGCAAAATCAAAGCAAATACAAATACACTGCTCGAGCAAGAGAAGACAACACCACTTCCCGGCAATCAGCCCGCGGTACTGCTGACGTCTGAAGACCCTCGAACGAGACTACGATGCAGGGGAGCCCACACTCCTCGTCCCACGTGTAGGTAGTGCGTACAAGCCAAAAGGCTACTCAAGACATCCGCCGAACCATTTATCATTTTAATTAACCTGCGGGACAACCGTTATCGTTGCCTCGACTTAACCGACCCGCGGTCAACGACAGCAGTCAGGACCACCAGTACATCGGTGCCTGCCCTGTCGTCCCACCAAGTCACTGCGGTTACCAACAAGGTGAACCGTCTCCTTACCTTGTCTCGCGTGTGCTCTTGGTAGAGCTCGACTTTCGTGGTTTGGTAACTCTCTCGAGATACGAGCAGGGGCCAAGCACGCCAGTAACGTCGGTCGTACCCTCCCTGTCGTTCCCGACGATATACCTCTCGCGGGCACCGTTGGGTCGCCCGACTTCTTACCTTAAGGACAACCACTGTTCAGGACCCTATGGCGGCAAGACAAAGTCAGCCTCGAGTGGAGTACAAGGATTACTCCTTGATAGCTCACACTTGAGGTGACTAGGCATAACCCAGATAGGGGCCTTTGGCGGTGTCTGCATTGTACCGTACCTGTGCAGTTGTATCTATTGTATCCGTGTTCACTCCCCTGAGTGATCACGTCCCGCTATCTAGTCCTAGCTAACAATGCGCAGGGCTCACTGCTGAATAATGCATAATAATAATAGGCAGCATAGGATAAAAGAGGTACATCAAGGGGCGACAAAAACAGGCTATGCAATTGAATAGGATTGTAACGTAGCAGCAGCAGTAACAATGCCTAGTGCAAGAAATGTACGGAAAGGTAGGCGATATCTGGGGAAGAGAATGGCTCTGCTTGCCTGCAAGCTCAACGGTAGGGGTAGGGTCGTCGACGAAGTAGTCGTACCCGGCAGCAGTGTAGTCGGTGGTAGCAGCGGGGTCTACCGAAGATTAAGGGGGGGGGAGGAAACAGTAAATACACAGCAATAATATACAAACAGATGAATAGCATGGCGTATGAAATGTTAACGGTGTTCTAACGCAGTATGAGGTATCAGGCTCGGAGCGGGAATTCATCCGGGGATGAACTTCCGGGTCCGGGTGATTACCGGACAGGGTGTCCGGAGGGGGGAAGGATCAAGCCGGAGGTGTCGTGGGTACCAAAAAAACATAAGGGGGATGTATCCGCGCTAGTTGATCTATTCTGAGAAACATTCGTGTTCGGAATAAATTCATCCGGGTACTTTTTATCGGTACCGGGAATTATCGACAGACAGCCCGGAGGGGGGAAATGTCGATGATCGGTGTGTTAGGGGGGTGTGGTCGGTATACGGATAGCGTATTCTTATTCGTTGTATTTTTTTGATCAACTTTCATGTATAAAGTTTTTGAATCTGACTTACGGTTTAAAAGATATTGATTTTATAAGTTTTAACCATTTTAAATCATTTTCTAAATCATTTTAAATTATTTATATTTATTAACAGAAATATTATCCACAGCACAGTTGACTGGTCAAACTGACCAGTGGGACCTACATGTCATAGAGAGGGACATTTAATTCATTTTATTTAATAAACAAAACAGAGGGCCCCACATGTCATACACTGGAATAAATCTAAAATTGTTTTTATTAATAAAAGGCAGTGGGGTCTACCTGTCATTGGGTCACACTTAAGTTAACAGTTATTTTCCCACAGGTAATAGACTAGGGGGGTTTATTGTCTTAACAGTTTAATTAGGGGGATTAGGGGTGGGTGGGGCCCTCCTGTCAGGGGGTTATCCCCAATGTTAACAGGGAGAGAGCCCTCCGCTCCATGGCGCGCATGCCGGAGGCCGGCGAGGGAAGTGGCACGGCCGGGGGGCCTCGGCGGCCGGAGGTATAGGGGAACGGGGGGAGCGGCTCGCGCGCGCGTGGCTGGTGGTGGAGCAGGTGGTAAACGGGGGAGGCTTGGGCGCGGCCGAGCTCGGGAGCTCGAGCCCCATTCCAATGGCGGCCGGCTCGGACTTAGCACGGCGAGGGGAGGAGGGGGAGGGCAGGGCGAAGGCGAGCGGCTCACTGAGGGGTGGAGGGGAGCGGTCTGGCCCGGGAGGTTGGGGAGGCCAAGCTCGGGGCGGGGAGGACTGGCCGGAACCGAGCGGGGCGACGACGCCTCCCCTGTACGGAGGTGGGGGATGACCGGGGGTGGTGGGCTGGGGTGGGCTCAGCCCAAGGGGGAAAAGGAGGAGGTGGCCTGGTGGGCTTCGCCCCCAGGCGTAGGTTTAGGTTTTCATTATTCTTTTTTTTTCGTTATTGCTTATTTGCATTTTATTTAAATGCTTAGGCATTTTTGTTAAATGCAAATATTGTTCCATAATTAGTAGAACATATATCTGGAGTACCACAAAAAGTTTAGGGTTTTTCTAAACCCTTTTGCTAATTTACTTTATTATTAAATGAGAAATTGGCCTGGAATTGCTACTGTTATTAATTGTTTACAATTTTCAGTAGCCCAATAAATACCAATGATTACATGGGCATGGTCCAATGATTATTCGGGGTTTTATAAAAGTGGTTCCAAGATTTTTGGAAAAGATTTATTGTCACCATATTTTTAATAATCACTAAAAGGCATTTTAGGGTTTGTTTGAATTTTAATTCAAATGGCTTGGACTTTGTTTTCATCCATGATGATCCAGATCCATGATCACATTGCATCCAAGAACAACAAAGGAAAATATCAAATTTGAGATGAACCACATTGATCAGACAAAAGTTTTGAACAGTGTTGGGGAACAGTAATGGTGATTACTGTTCATCTGACAGTGAGGGTGTTACATGAATGGACAAAGACTCAAACATTACATGGCAGGTGATCCTATCAATGTGGATGTGAACATGATATATACAAGAACTCATGAAGAGCATGTTGCAGCCCAGTTTCAGACTCCGGCAGGAACAGAATAAGAAAAGGTATGTATTACGGTAAGGAAACATCGCGAACGTCAATAAAAGTCTACTTTTCAAAGTTTTTGCAAAATTAGGAAAATTCCAAGCCCGAGTGGAGCCGGAGAGGAGCTCCATGGGGCCCAGGAGGCCTCCTGGCGCGGCCCCCCTCCTGGCCGCGCCAGGCACCCTCCTGGGTGCCCTGGACTCCAACTCCGACTCCACCTAGGCTTGAAACCTTCCTTCTGTTGCAGAAATTTTTGCTATATATTTGCCCGGATAGTCCCAGCACCGTATCTCGCGATTTCGTGTGTTTTCTTTCTCGGTCTGTTTCTGCCAGGAAAACTTTCAGCAGATCTAGGTGCCATGGCTTCCCCAAGTTCCCCCAAGGACAAGTTCGTCGTCAGTGTCATCAACCCTTACCTCGCAGAGGTGATGAAGCACCCCCAGGTCCTTCATGTGGAGGTTTCTCCACAAGGAGATCTGAAGGGACCAGTCAAGGAAGGGAGCACCGAGGAGCGGCTGAAGGAGATGGAACATGAGGTCTTCAAGTTTAAGAAGATGGTGGAGCGTGGTGTTGAAGCTAACTTCGACATCATGAACGAGATCGAGGCTTCACACAAGAAAGAGATGAAGGAGATGTGGTCAAGTCTGTCCGCACTAGAAGAAAAAGTTTATGGGCTCCAAGCACAGATCTATGATCTGCATAACCAGAACTGTGAGTATGAACTAATGTTTCTGCGCATGGGTTTAGGTGCTAAGTGCAGGATCTTGGAGACGGGAATGTCCTTCGAGACTGGAGAACAACTGTCATGGAAGCGCTTCGCCAAGGAGTACGTGACCGACAAGAACAAGAATGAGGAGTAAATCTCCTCGGGTAATGGCATCCCCTTAGCTTGTTCCAATCTTGGGGGAGTGCCGGGTATCTTTATCTTTGTCTTTAGGAATCAAGTAGAGTCGTATCATGTCTAGGGAAGTTACTTTATGAAATAGGTGTTGCATTGAGGTCTATCACTCCTTTTGTGGAGAGGTTTGTATCCGTGAGTGTGGGGTCGTCTATGAAGGAATATTAATGAGAAGTCTATTGGTTTCTTCGCTGCACTCGGTATTCTCTTCACGCAATCGACATTATGAGCTGATTCTTATGAGGAGTATTGACCTTATATCAGGTATGGCTTCGAAAACTTTATTTAAATCTTGGCAAGTATAGCTTTGGTCATAACAACACGCATGTTTTTCTCAAAGTAGCGACATAGCCAAAACCTTTGTGTTATTATGCTTGAAGTGTTATGTTGACAAGGAAGACAACTTGATGTTTCATGCTAGTTTTAATGTTTATGCTTTGTATTGCTTGCATCTAAGTTGTCATCAATTATCTGGTCTCTCAAAGCCTTGCTAGCCAAAACTCTGTACTAAGCGGAATTCTGCTTGTACTTCCATACCTTGAAACCAACATCTTCCACTTGAGTCCACCATACCTTCCTATTTGTGGTATTCCACTACCACTCCTAAAGTATATAATTTATGTGCTATATCTAGATGTTCAAAATCTTCTGTTTTGTGCCACTGATGCAACTCATGAGGAAGTGGTGGGTAACCCATGATCTTCTTAACTTGGACAAGTTTTATCTTGGGATTGCATGCCTAATCTGCAAACCCCTAATACGAGAAGGGACTGGCATGAGTGCCCAGCTCGTAAAAGATAAATACTAACGCACAAGTTCCTTCGCCCATTTATGAGTGATAAACAAAGGAATTTAAGGGGATGTGATCGTCCCCACATGGGAGCCGTTCCTCGAAACTTGTACAAATCATGAAGTGAGTGAGTTATCTATCAGCAGTCGTTGACGGATCATGCACCTCCCAAAAGTCTGTTTTTATTCTGTTTGATCTAGAGATGGCACATGAGTTTTTCCTGCTTACCCTTTTGCACGGGGTTTGTCCTTTATTTTGTGCTGAGTCAGTCCTTCCTACTTCCTTCCTTCTTGAGAGAGAACATACACTTGATGTTAATAAAGATTCTTGCATACAAAGCTGCATTGAAATTTAGCATGTTACATCTTTGTTGATATTATCTTTTGATAAGTGAGTTGTTTGCAAAGGCTTATGCTTAGTAAACATCTTCCTTTGTGTTAACATGTGCACTTCTTGACTGATAACATGTTAAATCCAAAGTTTCAACTGGTTCCATTATAAGTGAAAGAGCAAAAGTAAAAGTTATTAGTTGTTCCTTGACCAAGGCTATGTTTGCCATGATTTGATGAGTTTTCCAGGTCCTACTTTGTTATAATTGTTACTACTTTCTCATAAGGGCCTTATGAGTTGTGGTTGCTGTTGAGGATGCTTCAGTTTGGTGAGAAATCTTGATGCTTCTTGTCCGTATTCTTTTATCGACGCTTCACTCTCTAAACTTGGGGACAGGTTTACCGAGCTCAGCAATCGCTTGGGGACAAGCGAGGTATAAGCTTGGGGGAGTTGATACGTCCAAAATGCATCACTATTTTATATTGTAATTTCATCCTATTCATTGATATATTCCACTTTTAAGTATTGTTCTTATGTTGTTTTGGCTTGTTTTACACAGTTTACAACTTTCCTGTGCCGAAGCAGCAGAACCAGATTTCAGCGGTGAAAAGTGGACACTAAGTTGCTGAATCAGATCAAGTCCAAACGCGATGAAAATTTAAGGAGAGTAGTTTTATGGGAATTGACTGGGGTCACCGAAGATGGAGGTGAGGGGACCCACCAGGCAGCCAGAAGGGTTCCTGGCGCGGCCCCCCTTCTGGCCGCTCCAGGCACCCTCCTGGATGCCTGGTGGCCCCCCTCGGTGCCCCCTCTCGCCTATAAGACCCCCCTGGGGTAGAAACCCTAAAAAGAGGAAGAGTTTCCGTGTTTCGCCGCCGCCACGGGACGGAAACCTACAGAGAAGAAAAGCCATCTTCGGCGGGCAAATTCCGTCGGGGATATCACCTCCCGGAAGGGGAGATCGTCGCCATCATCATCATCTTCATCGTCACGGGCATCATCGACATCATCATCAACATCATCCCCAATATCAGCACCATCTCCATCTCCATCCCATCTCATCTCACAATTGCAACTTGTGTTGTAATCCGTACTATCTATCCTCTCTACTCTGTTGGTGTTGATTACTACTTTGTGGTGAATGCTATTGAGTTTTGTTGGAGAAATATCATTGTGTCCAGATTGTTTGCCACCCATCTATCACCTCTGATCATGATCTCTTTTATGTCTTGTGAGTAGTTACTTTAGTTCTTGAGAACACGAGAGAAGTCTAGTTGTTAGTATTCATATGATGTTGAAGTGGTATGTGTTCTTTGATACTTAGGTTGTGTTGTTATTTCTCTAGCGGTGTTATGTGAGTCGAACACTTAACACTTCACCTTTCATGGGCCTAGAGGAATACATTGTGCACAAAGGATGCTTATGGTGGGTTGCCGGAGTGACAGAAACCTGAACCCCAGTTCGCACACTTTTGCACAAGGGAATTATGGATCCTTGGTCGTAATGTTGTGGTTAGGCTTATGCCTTAATTACTATATTGTATTTGCGGATGCTTGCAAGGTGTGTAATCATAATAGTACACTTATCTTAGTCTAGAAGGTGTACTAGCATTGATCCACCCACCGACACTTATCAACACAATACATATTACTTGGCGGAGTATGGTGAAAGTAACTTGGCTATCTCCCATGTGTTCTCGAGAACGCTTTAGCTTTTATAAGTTTAGTTCCTAGGCTTATCCTTGTGAAAGGATTGGGACACTTACTACTCCTCAGTTACCCTGTTTACTTTGCTTGTGTTTTACTTTTCTGTTGCTTAAACCAAAACCCCCTAAATATTTACCTTTCAGTGTGTGCAACCCTTTCCTTATCCAGTGTCACTTATCAACACCTTCTGCTCCTCGTGGGATCGACATCCTTATTTATCGAAAAGCTACAATTGATCCCCTAGACTTGTGGGTTATCGAGAATCGTTTATTGGCGCGGTTAACAGGGAAGGCAACCCAACTAAACCTATTAACTTCTCCGCCATTAGTGCCCACTTAAGGGGCTGGAGTGTAAGGAGTAGGAGACACTATATTTCTCTTCACCCTTCAAGCAGGAATCTGGTAAGCGCAAGGCATTAGAGGATGACCCATGAATGTTAGAGAATGATCTGGTGGTGATGGTGTATTTCGACCATATCAAAATAATTAAGCAATACGTGTTCTTTGCGATCCCGAAATGGTTTAGGGTTTTTAGGTTGCCCCTGGGAAGAATTTATGAGGAAATGGTGGAAGAAATAGGAAATCTAGTGGGAAAGTTCGTAGAGATGGGCACATGGTTGGATGAGTCGAAGGTGGGAAGGTCATGAGGGTCAAGGTGCGTATGTCGATATGAAAGTTGATCATGTGAGGGTTTTATCTGGACGAGGAGTTAGAAGGCGAGGAGGAGGAAAGGGAGGGGATGAAGGGGGGAAGGGTAAGGAGGATAAACACTTATGTTGTTTCTAATGAGTACCTACCTAATTTTTTATTTTTCTGTGGCATGATAGCTTATTCACGTGGATAAGTAATGTGCGATCAAGATCAAGAAGGGAGAAACATCTTAGTATGGGAGATGTCTCAAGGCCGACATGAGAAGAGAATAGGAGGGGAGGATGGACGAGTCTGGAGACAAAGTGGTAGTGGTAGTGGAAGCGAACAGTCATACAGTTTCGGGCGAGCAGTGGTGAAGTCTCAGAGTGACAACCTTTCATGTCGTAAATCAGTATCTTGGTCTACTAACAACATGGAAGAAGGAGAAGAGGTGAATAGCCCTAGCAAAAATGCAAAGGACAGAGGAGGCTCAACTCAACAGAGGAAGTTGAATTTTGGTGAGACGGGAGAGGTTGATGGAAGGGGCATGGACAAAGGAAAGGAAGGAGGTTTGGTGGCTTCATATGTGAAGAACACGGGAACATAAAGCGTGGCAATGGATGTGGACGCTAAGGAGGGCAGATATGAAGTGAAGGAGAGAGATGCGGGGACTGTGAAGGAAGAGAAGGGTGTGGACGAAGCGCTGATAGGGGGCTTGATAAGAATGGAACGCTAAACCTGCTACACCAAGGAAGTACAAAAAAACTGTGCACAAGTGGAGCTGGCCAAAAAAAAGAATGGGGAGGTGGTAGGGAAGCTTGAGGGGCAGACGTGTAGATCAGATAGGGTACATTAGGAGAGGGTTAATAATAAAGACAAGACAAAAGATAAAGTAGAAAGAGTTTGTGTGGGAGAGGTAAGGGGCAACGAAAACACCATTATATCGGCAGGGTTGCAGGAGACCAGGAGTAGCCCGACCAGGAGCAATGAGGATTGTAAGTTGGAATTGTCCAAGAATGAAGAATGGCTCGTTGGTTCGTGGCCTGTTGGATCTCAAGAGGGCGGAGGATCCCGAAGTTTTGTTCTTGATAGAAACAAAGTCTTTTTAGGGTGATATGGAGCATTTTTGGTGGAAGCTCAGTTTGGTGAACATGTGTGTTAAAAATACGGATGGAGAAAGTAGGTGTTTGGAAATCTTCTTGAGAGGGGGAGTAGATCTCTCCTTGAGTTCCATCGGGAGAAGACACATAAATGCAGACATAAAGGATGAGGACAGTTCGGTGTGGAACGTCAAGATGTAAAATGCAGAGGTAGATACAACATGTTCAAAATCTTCGATGTATCTTTGTAGTTCACTTGTTTTTTTACATG
Organism: Bromus sterilis; assembly: GCA_950022295.1. Classification (NCBI taxonomy): domain Eukaryota; kingdom Viridiplantae; phylum Streptophyta; class Magnoliopsida; order Poales; family Poaceae; genus Bromus; species Bromus sterilis. The sequence continues at coordinate 19,608,054 of OX465596.1, forward strand.
ATGTACAAATCGTCATTAAAGAGCCACAATATTTGTAATCGTAATACTAATTTTTTTTGCGGAATCACTTGTGTTACTCAAACTATATGAGGATTACAATTAAATTTAATGAGCTCGATGGCATTAAGGGCCACAACTCCTATCCAAGTCATAGTTCTACATAGTTGCTGGAAATGGGGAACGGTAGGCCAACCCTCGATCCAGTTTCATCGACCCGGAATCAGATTCGGGAGCGAGGTCGGGTTCGGTACGATTCGATGCAGATTCAGCGTCCCCGTAGCCTAGTACTCGACTCAGGTTTGGTGACCTAGCAACCTTGCTTCTCGAATCTACACGGTAAACAAAACGCCAGACATAATATTAATCATTCTGCATGAAACAACGCACACGTCGCCGTTTCTTTTCCCCCTCCCCTATCGTTCTCAGGAACTCCTCGTTCACCAGTTCAATCTTCATTGACTACAAGGCATACTAATCAATGGATCTTGCCATTGGGGGAGGATATGATCCATCTTCATGGATTTGTTCCCTCTATACGTACTCCCAACGCAGCACCTAGTGGCTGGAGGAAAGGTTCGCATTCTTCGACCCATGGTATCATACCAGGTTTATCGTACCAAAATTGATTGGATCGCATCCCTGCTGTAGAAAAATCGTTCGAGGGATGCATATCCCGTTGTACCCTATTTTTTTCAGGCCCGACTCTTGTCCTTCGTTCCCACCGTACCGGATACATAGCAACTTCTACCCTCTATAGGAGCGAAATTAGCCAAAAAATCACTAACTTTATTTTGTGATCAATAAACATGAGTAATACGTACTAGTTTCTGCCAAAGCAAAATGTACTGCGCTGGTGGCCAACGGAATCCAAGATAAACCTTGTTCAAAGAAAAAAGTTCAAGATAAACAGAATCCAGCCACAAAAATGAACGAATAAAGAAACAGCAAAGTAATGCACCGATCGAGCAAGCAAACAAAAATGCTTGTTTCTCTCTCGGCCCTTTCAATCCATCGTCGACACCAACAGAAAATGAAAATCACTCGCTCATGGCGCAGACGACAAACGCATCCCAGCCAAGTACCCGCCACGCCCCTTTATCCCTACCCAGCCACACACAGCTACCCATCGCGTCCATTTCCCACACTCCAAGCTCTCCAGGTCGACCTCCCATCCCATGCACGCGCGCGCGCGCTCCTCCTGACCCCGAGCTTCCCCAATCCACCACAGCACCGCCGCCGGATCGATCGCCGGCGGCCACCATGAGCGGCGACACGCTGGACAAGCTCGTGGTGTTCCTGGCGAAGCGTGACGGCGTCGACAAGCTGGTGAAGACGTACCAGTACGTGTCGAAGCTGGCGCACTGGGCGGCGGAGGCGTCCCACCCGGACCTGGCGGCGCGGGCCAAGAACTGGGAGACGGCGGCCGGGCTGAGCCGCAAGGTGTTCCGCTCCGGCCGGTCCCTGACGGGGTTCAACGCGCTGCGGCGCTCCCCGGGGGAGTTCGGCGCGCTGGCCGTGATGGCCAACGCCGGCGAGATGGTCTACTTCTTCTTCGACCACTTCACGTGGCTGTCCCGCGTGGGCGTGCTGGAGCCCTGGCTGGCCCGCCGCATGAGCTTCGTGTCGGCGTTCGGCGAGTCCGTGGGCTACCTCTTCTTCATCGCCATGGACTTCATCATGATCAGGCGTGGGATCCTGCGGGAGAGGCGGCTTCTGAGGGACGGCGGCGACGAGGGCGAGGTGAGGAAGATCCGGGCGGACCGGGTGATGCGGCTCATGGGCACGGCGGCCAACCTCGCCGACCTTGTCATCGGCATCGCCGACATCGAGCCCAACCCGTTCTGCAACCACGCCGTCACGCTCGGGATCAGCGGCCTCGTCTCCGCCTGGGCTGGGTGGTACAGGAACTGGCCGTCGTGAGCTCGTCGGACGGATTTTAGGCTTTAATTTCCACCGCAACATGAAGATGATGGATGGATTTACGCTTACCACCGCGTTAATTGTTTATAATCGTTTTTATCCTATGAAAACAGTTACAGCGGCCTGTTTATTACCGATTTCGTTTTGTATTTCCTTTTCGAATACGTACACCGATCAAGAGAAGACTCGTCTACATATAATATACGTACACCGATCAAGAGAAGACTCACAGAGAGATCGATCTTGGTCCATCGAGGTGACAATGGCGATCGGGATGCCGAACGAGGAGGAGATCAGGTCCATGGCAGACGAAGGAATCGTCGATCCGCAGGTGGAGGAGTACCTGCGGGCCATGCAGTCCAAGGTGAGCGCCGAGCTGCAGGCCGGGAGCGAGTTCCCCACGCTGGCGCGGCTGGACTGGCTAGACGACTTCGAGGACACCGCCGCCGGGTTCGCCGACGAGATCGCGGCGGTCGGGCAGGACCTCAGGAACGGAGCGGCCGTGCTCAGCGCGAGGCCCGGCGAGGCGGCGCTGGTGTCCGAGCTGCTCAGCCAGGCCGCGTGGTGCGGCGCGCGGCGCGCGGAGGCGCTCACGCTGGTGGCCGACGCGCGGCGCCTGCGGGACGGGTACCTCAGGAGGATGGCGACGACGGTGGACGTGCAGGCGGAGCTCGTCGGCTCGGCGGCGATCGATTTCCTGGACTTCGTGGCCTGGGAGATGGACGGCGGCCGCGTCCCCGAGGCCGACGCGGCGAGGGCCGAGGCCATGGACGCGGCGGCCAGGGCCGGCCGGGGCGTCGGCGCGCGGTTCGCGGCCAAGTTCGTGGGGATGGCGGGGAGGGTCAGGGGGCGCGCGGGGGCGTACACGGGCGAGGTCGCGGCCGCGCTGCGGCGGCGCGCGGCGGAGGTGGAGGCGCTGTGCGCGGACCCGGAGGCTCTCGTGCCGCGGATGCTGGCGTCGGGGTTTTGGAGGTTATGCATGCATCAGAACCGGCACGCCGCCGGAATAACACCGCCAACTCAGTCCATGCCCGCGACGCCGACGCCGACGCCGACACCGACGCCGAAGCTTAAGGATGTGTGACCCCATCGATCGAATTTTTAACTTCGGATACGCTAGTGCTTTGTTTTAACGTTTTGCTGATTCAAGTCAAATCTTATACACTTTAGCTGGATCTAAGTCGATTGAATTTTAATTTTCTCTCAGGCTTTCGCTCCACTTTATATTATAAAGCATTGAATTTCAAATTTCAGTAGATTGATTCTGTTTGAAAAAAGTTCTAACAAAAAAAAGGATTCTGTTTGTAAAAGAAGGAGCCAACATGTGCATCTTTCTTCCTCACTATCCTCATAGTAGAAAATGCTCCGTCTGCGCATTGGGCACGTTCGTGGTAGAACCGCACAAACTGACTATCACGTTTTTCTCTCCCAACCTTTCTTCCATCAAGCACCTCTAATCAACAAATAGAAACCTTTGAGAACTAACCAGTGATGAGATGGTCAGAAGGATTGTGGTATCCCAGCCCATCAGAAATTAAATCTCAAGTTGAATGTTTTGGTGTTTCATTAAGGATGAATACTTTTTCAATGAAAAGAACGTTCCCATCGATAGTAGGGGGTCTACGATGATTTTGTTAAATCTGAAGACTCGCCGAATCAAAATCAATCTCTCAAAGATGCTCATAGGAATATGATATGTGGGTATGCCTTTATAGGAATGAGTGTATTTACGTAATTGTGAGTGTCTACATCTATACTATATCCTAAGAAAAGCAACCTTAATTGCATTTTTATAGGAGGAAATGGAAATAATTGAATGCAATAAAAAAATGAAACCAACCCAGAGCTAACTCTGTTGGCTTTTTTTATAGGAGAAAACTTCGTGAGCAGCAGACGCTCGAGCTAAGACTCAAACTGGCTGCTAACTCAAGCACCCAGTCAACGGGTTGAATGCAATAGAAGGACAATTGACTTAATTTCTAGTTTAAATCACTCCTCATTGATAAATACTAATTTATTTAATTTGTAGTCTCGCCATGGTAAATCGCATGCCAATATTGCTTGCCCTATACTTTACTGCATATAAAAAATGTAAAAATGGTAAAAAGAATGATATATGTCGTGTCTAGTGGTTTAAAAAACTTACTCCACACATCATCTAAAAATGCAAAGCATATGTATTATTGGCATCTTACATTCTTAAGAAGTTGCTCCCCACTATTACCAATTCTCTCAACATGCACACACTCCACATCATCATGCATGCCACATCATCCTCCACTAGCATATTTCTCTCAACATGCATGAGAAAGACCCGCCTCAATATGCCACTATGCATAATAAAAACCCGCATGCAACATGCATGTATGAGAATTTTTATTTTATTATGATATTTATATTGAATCCATGTATTAATTCAAAAGTTATTTTTTCGAATATACATGCTTCATTTAACCAAACATTTTCACTGAAATATTTTGCAAAAAAGTTCCGCAACAACGTGCGGGGCATCATCTAGTTCTATATCATTTGATGACGATTGTCAGCGATACGGGAAACAGGGCCCCCCTCCTAATTTATTTATTTTTGCGACTTGCTTTTGCCCTCCTGATGATCTTAAAAAAACATGGAGCAACGACAAAAGGCGACAGGTTTTCCACAACGACCTCATCTGAGGCATCCATGATCCACAGTATTTTTTAACGGTTCCCTTTCATGCTAGTGGAGATGGCAAAGATCAAAGATGGCCTGAACAGTTTCAAATAGGTCTAGGCCATCTATCTGCCCACGCATCATGCCAGAACTCCCATCTCTGATAAGAAATCATGGCGAGGACATCAAAGAGATCTTTGATCGGTCGACGGCCTAGGTAATGCCAGAAAAATATACTCCCTTCGTTTACTTATAGGGAAAATATACTATGGAGCGCCGCATACTTAACTTCCTGTGCGGCGGATGTAACCCCTCAGTCTAACAACCACCCCCTTATCCTTATCCATACCTCTGCTTCCACCGCTCTCTTCTCTCCCCTTTCTTCTCCACCGCTCTCTTTTCTCCCATATCTTCTCCACTACTTTCCCAAATCGAGCTCCAGCCCGTACCATGTGCTTCCACGGCTCGCCATCTCTTTTCCCCGCCTCTCGCCTCTCCCTTCTTTTGTGATTTTTTCCCTTCCATTTTTTATGATCGGCTAGATCTCCTAAGTACAGACAAGAGGGCCATGGGATCGATGGTTGGGTCGCCAAAACCAGTACTTGGCTGGGAGAACCGCGGCGACCAAGGTGGCGTTGGGCCATGGGGTGAGGTGAGGTGGTGAGGTGCTTGCAAGGAGGCCCCATGGAGCGATGGTGGCCACGATGAGGGTTCGACGGCGAACGATGACGCCCGTTTCCGATGAGTGCATGAATTCCACCCGTATATTTTTTTTCCATCTTAGATAGACCTATTTTGACAAGTAGGCATAACTAATCTAACAACCAAACACAACAAATCTAGCAAGTACAAATTTTTTTAACCTGCAATCAAGTATATGTTTTTTGAAGGATAACTTGCAACCAAGTAACTATAATCTGACAATCAAATAATTTGTAAATTGGCAACTAATCTCAAAATCAAAATAATTTGTAAACTAGCAACTAAATAATTAATGTGACAAGTAGGGTAAGCTCTTTGGAAAACAACATGGCAACTGGGTGGATTTTATTATGGTAACTTGGTGGAATTATTATGACAAACTAGGTAGTTTCAACAATTTCCATATTTTTTATCCAACTACTCATAATTAATTTGGCAAGTAGAGCAAACAACCAAAGTACTTTGTGGCAACATGATAATAACTTGGTAGAAATTTAACTGGCAAGCATCATTTATTTTTGTTATATTATTTTTGCAGATCATTGCAGCTTTTAAATCTGATGTCAAATGTGGAGTTTAATGTCTGATGAAAAAGCACAAGGATGATGAAAGTGGCAGGGAAAAATATGGAATCAAAGCAGGCCATCAATACACAGTGTCAGATTTACACATGTGAAGGATACATGGAGAAGAGAAGGGGGCCAGGCCGGCCAGCTAGTGCGCTCGGGCTGCATGCGCCAGTGCCAAAGCTGCGGCTGCTGTTGTAATAGGTTTTTTTTTTTTTGCGGTAAGTTGTTGTAATAGGTTTAAGGGCCGCCGCACGGGTGCGGCGCCGTTTCATGTCCTTACTTATAAGACGCTCTAGCAAACATCTTATATATATGAACAGAAGAAGCATTCTAGTGTACCATTTTAGTTTCGGCTCATCACCATAATACATACCCATTTCGGAACTCGTAAACCGAAATGCCCAGGCACCGTAGGCAACAGCAGAATGCCGCTCCATCTTCCTTTAGCATAGACTACTAACGGTCTTACATAGCTTCCTGAACGAAAGCAAGGCAGGGAAGTAGGCACGAGCTTATGAGGTTGTTCACCTATATAAACATCAGCTTCTAGTCTATGGGTCAATAATTACTTTGGGGGATAATGTTTTCACAAAACGTCGGCTAGTTCGCAGCTCAGCTGGTGAGGGCTGAGAGCATGCCGCCGCCGCTCTTCGAGGCCATCACGACCTCCCAGCCAGGCCCTTTCAGGGGGATTAGAGGGGCGGCATCAGCGGCGCCAGGCGGACCGGTGAGATCGCTCCGATCCATCAACTTCAAAAGGTCCTCGTCACTGATGTCGGTCTGAATCAGTCTGTCCTCCTTGTCCTGCTCGTCCCTTAGCAGCGCTAGTAGCTCCGCCTCCTGCATTTCAACAAAAAAAAAACAGATCGGTGATCATACCCAGTTGCTTCGCTTTTGCTTTTTAGTTCTTTTGGCGTTTCATTTCTGAAGAAATAATTTGCACACTAGACTCAAAACACAATATATACTCGAGACGATTTTTTTTACATCTAAGACATTTGGCTTCACACTATCTTGCTCAAACCGCCCCTTCCCGATCACGACATGCTCTAGCTTCAGCTTTCCAAAAGCTTTCTTAATTATCCTTCCCTGCAACAATGATGAGATGAGCAGCAATGCCACCGAATATAGCCAAGCAAGTGTCTGAAGGTCATCCTACCATACCTCTACAGAATTGGATGTTGCCAACCGATAAACATGCACTGGGTGTGTTTGACCAATCCGGTGGCATCGATCCATGGCCTGCAAATCCATCTGAGGATTCTGCAGAATGAAGCAAAAGATCAGCATATCACAGCTATGAAAGGTAACTGAAAGGCAAGCATTTTCACCAAGGACCACAGCTAAAAACAAAACCATCCATACGGAAGAAGAATATCCAAACAGGGAGATGGGATGTGCAGGGAGAGTGTAAACTTTAATGACCGCTACTTTTGTATGCATACCTATATCAAGTACTCCGTATCACACTAGAAACTCTCGAGATAGATAGGAAATTACCCAGTCACTGTCATACAGGATACAGGTATCAGCAGAAGCAAGATTGATGCCAAGCCCACCAGCACGTGTGCTTAGAATAAAGACATTCATACTGCTGTTCAAGTCATTAAACTCTGCTATCTGCCATAGAAAAGCAGTACCAAATATAAATTATGAGATAGCAAGACCCATAGATAGCCATCAAATTATCAAACAGAAAAAATTGGCATGTAACAATAAAATCTATATAAAGGAACATTTATGGGTTAGAACACTGTTTCTACAACAACAAAGTCATGTGCATTCAAGCCCAGAGTCCATAAACCATTGAACCGTCAGTTTGCTGTCCCCACCAGTTTGCAATCTAACCAGCTTGTAGTGGGATATTCAACTCCATCCAGTTTTGGTAAGAAATAGCTGCCGACTAAGTGAGTTTTTCCCCTCTGAATGAGATATCTAAATTACGCTGTAACAAGTTATGCATAATTCTAGCAAATTAACTCAGGAACCACCCAAGAAAAACAACAGTACCTGGGAACCAACTCAAATATGTGTTGAGAAATTGTGTTTAAGCTACCACACATTTGCTAAACGTGTATGTTAAGCTAATATGCTAGTCGGATATGAGAATCACCTGCTGTGGGATGTTAAATTACAACATACAGGTGTTTTCAGATTGTATGATTTGACATCTATGAGTTCAGAACTGCTAAGATAAAATAATAACTGAACACGCGTTATTGAGCTTGACGCTAAATTGCTCATGTGCACACTTAGGAAATTAAGGTACGTGCATATGCACTTGCATTAATGCAGAAGTGTAATATTTCTTCAGGATGTAGATGCTATCCAGCGCAGACTACCACATTACCTGTCTCCTCCTTTCTTCCAATTTAACACTACCATCGATTCGGCAAACATCTAGGCCTTTCATATACAAATAATATTCAATTATGTCCAAAACTTTTGTCCACTGTGAAAATATTAGAACCTACAAACATATCAACTGAATTAGGATATAATTTATGAAAAATGTGCTAGCGTGTGCATGAATGCAGAGTACAGCTAAGGTACAAAGAAATGTAAAGGAGAACCATAAACCTTGTGCCTTCGTTTGAGTAGGGCTTCCAGTAACCTGTCCAACAGCTGAAATTTACCACATTGTTCCAGAAGCTTATCGATAGGTGGATAGAGGCCTGCAGACAAACAAATGAACAAAAATGTAGGGAAAAAATAGCAAACAAAAACATAGAGAGAAACACAAATAGCACATGTTCAATGGGATTATGGACACACTTGTCGAGTCAAATGCAGCATTGAAAAGATCAGGATGAGCACAGTTCTTCCTCAGCTGAATCATTAGGTTGTTTAGCTTCATCTTCATGCCAGGTCGCCGCAACACTACAATATAGGAAAAACTTGTCATATGAGAATTAATTGTTTACTTATACACATATTGTACTGTGAGCATGCAGGAAAATATGCATGGGCGTACACATGCATACCTATGTCTGTGCTCTCAAACAAGTAGTTGTCAAATGTCTTCTCAATCAAGTGATTCTGGATTTGCTTCTGATGTGCAGTTATGTTAGCATAAATGATTATCTCTTTCTTCCGTGGAAGCATCTGTTCTACATCCACCTTCATCCGTCTTAAAAGGAATGGACGCAAAATGGCATGAAGTTTTGAAATAACAAGGACTCTTTTCTTCTCATCAGTTTCTTCCTGCTGTTCCTCGTCTCCTTTTCCAGAAAAATCAAACCTTAAGAATATTTCTATCAGACAAATGGAGGCCAAATAAACCAAATATATTCATTGAATGTTTAAATAGTAACTCCACTATCTTTATACTAAAAACTCCCAATGTTAAGGTATCAAAATCCAGCTAATTGCTTCTAATATTATTTACTCATAGCACGCATTTTATTAAGCATAACATAACAACAGACAACATAATAAATAAGAAAAGGTACAACATAAAATCCTGCTAATATTCAATAAATTTGCAGATATGGCATATCATAGTTTAGAAGTCGGACTGCACCAGTGGTCCGGCAGGAAAAACAATGAACCGACGCCTTATCCGACTTTTTAAGATACATTGGTCTTTCAGTAAAAAAATGGAGAAATATTCATAAGATGGTGCGTAAATTTCGGATCAAACCCCTGATCCTGAGCTCAGGCATGCTAAAGGAGGAATAACCAACTAGGCTAGCAACACTTTGTGATTTATTAATGGACGACATCCAATATTATGTGTATTCATTTGATATGAGTTCAATTTTCTTGAGAAAATAGATTAAATGTTTCGGTTTTTTGTCGCCAATGAACTGATGAGCTGGCGGTCCAACCGAAATCTGAACCAGCAGCCTCACCGGTTTGATTGCCATTTCAGTTTTTTAAACTATGATACCAGTACACAACATATACTGGGAAGAGGAAGCGTAATACCATGTTTCTGTTATTCTAGTTACTTTGCACTTTGCAGGGTTAGACATCCCAATGTTACCTAAGGTCGCCTGCAAATAGAACTATATACCATAAGCGGCTGACAAACAGAGAGGTAGCTACTCTGGAGCATGAAGACATCGACGAGAGAATCCTGGCGGTGCCCCCTGTGGCAAATAGTAGTTCCCCATTTGGGGAGTCTGCCAATGTGGGTCGTAATTGTTCTGTCATGTACCCTTACAACAGGGTATCATTGTAACTACCCATTTCTATAGTATTATTGTTAATGCAGTGCCCCTGCCAGGTTAGATGGAAAAAATATGTCACTAAAGTTGCAGTGAATTGTACCGATAATTTATGCTTGGGAACTGATGTTGCGACTGGTCAATTTTATTTTACTTTGCGATCTGTGACTGATTAAATTTAGCATATTTGGTCACATCAGATTAACCAAAATATACACTTAAAAATCATTGTTGGTTACTTTATAGTAAATCCTGAAAAATGCTCAGAAAATCATACCATGACTCAAATTCCTGATGGGATGAGAATATATCAGGCAAAATGAAATTCAATAGCGACCACAGCTCTGCTAGGTTATTCTGAAGTGGTGTCCCAGTCAAAAGGAGTTTATTGGCCATTGGTATTCGCTTTAACTCTCTCAATAATTTACATTTAGAATTTTTCAACCGATGTCCCTGCAAAAAGTATGGAGGCATGTTAATAAGGGATCGAGAAAGGAAGAGAACCATAAATGGCTCCATCGTGTAGAATTTTTCTCAACAGCATGTGTTTTTTCATCACCTCATCCACAACAACATATTTCCACTTATAATGAGCAAGAAATTTTGCATCTGACATGGCCATCTCATATGAAGTAATTATTATCGGGAAATCAGGGCCAACAGTTTTGGGCATGAAATTTTTCCTTATCTCTGCCCGAGCCACTTTATCTCCATGGTAAATCAGGCCAGTAAGAGATGGAACAAACCTAAATCAAGTATCTTCACATAAGACAGAAATTAAGGACACTGGGAAAAAAACTATGGATACTTTACCTTGAGATTTCATTCACCCAGTTTGAGAGAGTAGAAAGTGGAGCGATTATCATGTATGGACCGTGCATACCATTCCCTTTAAGATGGGTAAGAAATCCAATTGTCTGGATTGTTTTCCCAAGGCCCATTTGATCAGCTAGTATCCCATTTAGCCCATTCTGCCACAGTGATATTAGCCACTTCACACCCTTTATCTGGTAAGATTTCAACTGTCCGCCAGTCATTAATGGTACAAGGTTGGCTTGCTCTTTTTCCAGTCTTTCTTCTTCTGTGAGAGTGTCATTATCAGCAGAACAATCTTCACGCGATCTTGCCAGCATGGCAGCCACTGCTGTCTTAGCCTTCTTCTGAACAACATTTTGTTTTATTGGCACTTAGAAGTAGCAAGATTTTGTCAACACACAAGTATAATAAATAAACGACAACTATTTCTCATACCTACTCATATATTCAGATCACTTTATTGATATATCAGGTTATTCACTTTAGAATGAATATAAATGTTCACCATTATGGACCTATTAGATTCAAATGACAATCAAGAAGTCCAAACAATTCAAAGTAACATTGGTCATGGAATGTTGGAATGCCTAAACTCCTACCTATGAAGGCAGCTGAACCTGTATTACAACAAATTTAAAATGTATCTTTTAATTGAGATTTGTGAAGTAGTATGTTCTAAACTTGAAAGGATACTGCTACTAGAAAAGGCAATCAGGAGTTTTGGGAAGTGAACAACTGAACATTAAGCGATCAGGACAGCACCCTCTATAGTTTTTTTCAAGCGGCAACACATGTTTTATCCATTGAGAAAGAATACTGCAAATAAGCAACAGTACATGGCAAAAAAAAACATCTCCATAATCTAGAAGACAGCCAAAGAACACAAACAAGCATATTTACATAACGGAGGATAATATAGGAAGTGTGCACTCACATCATTGTATTGTGGCTTAGAATTCACTTTCCTCTTTGTGCCACGTGCTTCCTTCTTGTCTTCCAGAGGCTCCTCTTCATCTTTAACTTCAACAAAATTCTGCTTAACCAACAGGCAACGGCACCATCACTGAAAAAAAGGACTAGCAATAAATACAAAGATAAGAAAAAGATCAGAACAGTGAGGGCCTCATACATCTGTAATTTGCTCCATCTTTTCAAGTAGAAATTCCGAATAAAATTGTGTCTCTGTCAAGAGCTCATCCAACTTGCTAAAACATGCATTACGATCAAAAGCAAGTCTTGCAGCTTGCTCTCTCTTTCTAGCCTCTCCTTCCTCTACCTTAAGCCGAGCCTCATATAGCTGCTCTTCCTCCTTTGTCATCACCTCTGTGATGAAGGATGCATCATTGTTCTTGGCCTCGAGGTGTATAGGTACAGATGAACTTGCATCCAAGAACTCATCAGATGCCTCCCCTTTGGTGGAGTGCAATAGCTGCTCTTCATCCTTCAACACCTCAACAATGGGGTGTACCAGTAACACGCCGCAGCTGGCTTCAAGCTTAACAGGCAGAGACGTACTTGCATCAACAAAATCACTGGCTTTCTCATTCTCCGATTCGAACATTTTCTAATTTGCACAAAATAATCAGATCAGACTTAAGATTCAAAACTGTTAACCTCAACAGAAAAGACACAAACATCGCGCCAACAAAAGCATACATACCCCATCTAGGGCGACACGGACCTAGATGGTGTGTCGGCACACCACAAAATTGTAGAGATTAGCGGGGTTTAACTAATCAATGAGGAAAAACTCAAATACTCTAAGTTGTACTTACACACTTACACTTGTTTTATTATACTTATTACACGTATTTTAAATTATGTACCAAAATATTGCAGTATCGATTATCCCATTTGATTTTTTTGCATCAATAACGATCAAATAATATACAATATCAGCAAGTGTATGAACTTCATGAAAAAGATCCATCATGCAACAAGCGCTCATACATGGTTCAGTTTCACATATTTCAAACAGAATCTGCAGCCAAAATATTTAATAATGCACAGCATATGAAGAAGTTAACCTCTGGAAAAACATTGCACACCAAACAAGCTGCAAACATCACATCATACTCACGGTGCGACAGCAAGTGCAGCAGATACTATTGCGTGTAATACCATCAGTTTTGAGGTTGCATGTCTATTGCAAAGTACTACTACTTGCCAAAATGCATCATCCGCCCATGGAACAATTAACAAACATACTAATGCCCATACAAAAATTAAGAGGAACTGCCAACAAAGAAGATACACCAAAAATGGTTTTTAAAAGTACATGGACAGTAGTACACATAGAAGAAAGCATGGCCAGGAAATTGATCTTTCTGTGCACATTATTACCTCAGCCTTCATCTGGTTTGCTGCCCAAACGTTGTCTATGTCTCCAAATTGACCTGAAAGAGGCATGATATGATCAGGTTTTGTGCAGCCAACAAGGGGATCCGGGTTTAAGAGGTTGATGCGCTTCTAGGGTTTCATGAGAACAAGCAAGTGGGAGAAGAATCGCCCATGAGAAGAGTAGGAGAGTCCTCATGGGGAAGGAGGGGGAAGGAGAAGGGGGTGGTGGAGCTCGCCTGCGTCGCCGTCGCCGTCCCCAATCGCCATCGCCGTCGCGGCCGCCGAGGTGTCCGCGGCCGCCTGCTGGCTCCCCTCTGTCCTCTGCTCTCTGTTCTGTGGGGAGGAAGCGAGTGGGCAAAGCTTCCGTTTCCATTTCAAGGCTCACCTCGATCGAAGAAATTTTAACTATTTGAATCTTCCTTATATTTTACTATTAGGACCCTAAGCATGATAGATTCATAGGATTAGAAGTAAACATTTTTGTATGAAATCATTCATATGTCCTCTCTTTTATATTCCCTCCGTTTCTTTTTACTCCGCGTATTAGATTTTTGAAAAATCAAACTTTACAAACTTTAATTATATTTATTTTATAAAAAATATCAACATCTACAACATCAAATAAATTTAATATAAAAGTATATTTCATGATGAATCTAATGATATTGAATTTGTATTGCGAATGTTTATACTTTTTCGTATAAACTTGGTCAAACTTTGAAGCAGACATTTCTAATACGCGGAGTAAAAATACGGAAGAAGTACAAATCTAAACATGAGCTAAACCTCGTTTCACTTTTACTTTCAAAGGTCAAATGCACTTAACATTTTATCTCTATTCATCATTCTTTTAGAGCCCAGAAAAAATTCTGAGGCCAACGAGTAAACGGACTCACACTTTCTTCACAACCAAACTAGATTTCTCTCTGTAGCTAGATTCTTTCTTGAAGAAGGACATGTTTTCACACAATTTGCATGGACATTTTTGTGAAACGTTCTCTGTTTTTTATGACATCCTTCAAGGATCATGTGATGATATCATATCAAGTCCCACAAACTTTGGTCTCACATGAATTTAAACGACAGCAAACATGGGCCGATGTCCAAGCTTTTCCCTCTCCCCCTCCCCTCGTGACCCCCCCCCCCCTCCTCCTCCTCCTTTGGGTGTACCGGGGTTGGTCATAGGCAGGGACTTTCAAACCATTTTCATTCAGGATTTCATCATATCTTATCTATATTTTTGGCATTAAAACCCTAAAAATTGAGTAAATATCTAAAATATGGTAGACAAGCTCCAGAAAAACAGGCCCTAGCATGTGTTATGGAATGGCATTTGTTGAGCATAGCAGTTATTTTAGGTCAACAGAGGAATGGACTCCGCACTCCCTTCATAGATTGAACTGTACCCAATCTACGGTTGGATCCTTCTTGTAAGAAGGCCACATTTCCACATATCTCACGTGTATGTTTCTGCAAAAAGTCTCTTGATTTTTTTACCACACACTCCAAGGGTTGTGTGGTGACACCACAACGGTTCCGTGATTTTTTCAGTCTTGAGTGGATTTAAACGGTAGCAAAGCACGCAACGACGGTCTAGCCATGCCCCCCTGTCGACACCCCCCCTCCTTTGGGTGCACATGGCCTGGTCATTCGTGAAAGACCACATGTTGGGACTTCGACCCGTTTTGTGGTCATGGTTTCATCTGACCATGCATCATGTTGAATTTTCGGCATTAAACATTAAAAATGCGGTAAATATCTAGTACATGACAGATGACCCCCAAAAAGGGTAAGATATGGTATGTGTCATGAAATGACCTCTGTTGAGCACTGAAAAAGGTCTGAGGCCAACGAATGAGTGGGGGGCCGCACTCTCTTCACACACCGGACTTTTTCCCTCTCCGTAGCTAGATTCTTTCAAGAATAATGACATGTCTCCACACAACCTACGCGGACGCTTATGTGAAACACTCTTAATTTTACCACACCCTCTAGGGGTGTGTGATGACAACACATAACTTTCGAGTGGCACCTCCTCCACAAACCAGAACCTCCTCCTTTATAGTGCCATCGGCCGAACTCGTGTAAGTATTGGTCTCTTTCTGATTGATTATAGTCACGTTGTTGGGATTCAAAGTATTAAAAAAAAGTTTTCGACACTACGAAATCAATACCCAAGAAGATCTAGCTAGATGCATACAAGGTTAGTGATCATTTTTACCTTTACAACTGTTCAACAGATGTTCTTTCGCATCGAAAGATGTTGATGAAGAGTTGAGGAAGCGTGAAGTAGCGCAGTCCCTCGAACATATCTAATCTAAGTGAAGTCCCACAAACAGATTTAATCCGCGGAAGAAGATGTGGAAGTTCCTTGAATGAAAAATTGAACACCGATCTCTCTATGGTTGATCCACATGTAAAGTGTAGTAGATCCGGTAGGATGCGCCCGCTTCGTCCCCAAACAGTAAGCTCCACCTCCTCCTCGACGGTCTATCTACTACCCTGACGACCTCCGGTGATCAAATATTAGGGTTTTTTTTTCGTGTTTGTGTTCTTCGGCGATGTTCCGGCTAAATATATGTACCGTTGTTTTTTTCGTGTTTGTGTTCTTCGGCGATGTTCCGGCTAAATATATGTACCGTTGTTTTTTTTTTTCGTGTTCGTGTTTGTGAAGTTTTTTTTTTCAAATATGTAATATATCGTTTGAGGATGCGTTATCTGTTCTACCGTATCAATTTTCATACTGCATGTTCGATTTATGACGACCTGAAAATCGAATATAACTTATCTCAGTTTAGCGCATAGCATATGCTAAAATTGCTCTAATTTGAACCAAACACCTTGAGGCAACTCTCCTAGTGAGGGAAGCTCCAAGAGACCAAGACCAGTCCAGGCACCATGCGTTCAGAACTGCTACATGCAACAGCGAAAGTGGGTCTGAACCCAATCCAGAGCACAAGAACTCAAGAAGCATCCCCCTGTCGCCACCATGGCGTCCGCCTCCTCCGCCGCCGCCCCCGTCTCCTTCCGCCGAAACTTCCCCCCTCTTTTCCAACCCGGCTGGCGCGCGCCCCTGCCGCCCCGCTGCACGCATTCCGAGCGCGGCGTCTCCTTCGACCCCGGCTCCGCCTTCTACCGCAGCGACAGCGCCCCAGGGCGCGACATGGCTGTCCTCGCCGCCACCCTCCACCGTCAACGCCGCCCGGACCCCTCGGCCCCCTTCCTGTGCCTCGACGCAATGTGCGGCTCCGGCGTCCGCGCGCTCCGCTACCTCGCGCAGGCCGGCGCCGACTTCGTCTGGGCCAACGACGCCTCTGACGCGCTCCGCCCCGTCGTCGTCGGCAACCTCTCTCGCTTCGAGCCGGTTCCTCCCGACGGGCAGAGGAGGTGGGTGGTGTCGCACCTCGATGCCACCCGGCTGCTCGCCGAGAGGTACCTCCGGCGCGAGTACTTCGACGTCATCGACGTGGACTCGTTCGGCAGCGAGGCCGAGTACATACGGGCGGCGTTCTTGGCGCTCAAGATTGGGGGCCTTCTCTACCTCACGTCCACGGATTGGCGGTCGGCGAGAGGTTATGGTGGAAAATGGTGAGCTCTTGACCCATTTATTCATCGCACACCTCTTAGATTCGTGATGCATTTCAGCATTTGCCTTATCCTCTTAGCTTTTTGGTATCCAGTTAAAAGTCTGAAATATTAGAATCGGATTAGGCTGTTTATCTTGCATCTTAAAGACATACTACATGGGTTTTAAGGGGTATAGGATGTCAGCATTGTTGCTTGTTCTGCAATAAGATTATCCAACGATGAATATGAGTCAAACAGATGCTTCAGTTTCAATAACTCTCAGTTGTGGATATCACTGTTTCTCCAGAGCGTGGAAAGTGCCTCTACAGTAATACTGTTATGGTTGCTCTATAGATTGGGCTAATTTTGCTTTTCTGTATATTCTTATTTTTCTAGGAAACAAAAACCCAGGCAATTTTGTAGGCAACTATGTGCTCTTACAATATGTTTTCCTTTTTAAAAGACGCGATCAAATCTATTTCTAAATGTCAGCCATGTAACATTTTGTTTCTCTTAGCTCACTGTCTTCATATGGAGCATATGTTCTTCCAGTGCCATATCCGAATGAGATCGGTTTGCGAATGCTTTTAGGTGGGGCTGCCCGCGAAGCAGCTATGCTGGGATTTCACATAACCCCAGTATTCTCTTATTATGCATCCCACGGTCCAATTTTTAGAGCAATGGTACAATTATGCCATGGAAAAGAAGATGGTATCAGGTGTGCTCAGTGTCATTCTTTTTTTCAAATATCTTACAGCCAATTAATATGTAGTATAATGGAATCCTAAGTTAATGATGTCTCTTCTATTTATGGCAGTAATTATGGTTTCATTTGTCATTGCAAGAGTTGCGGCCAGTCTCAGACTTTTGGATTTGCTGAATTGGGGCAGATTTCTTGCGGATGTGCAGACAGAACAGTAGGTACATTGAATCATGCGGCGGTAGTAAAACGAGAAAATTGTCAAAGTCATACTATGTAACTACTTTATATGTGTCATGTCTTTTACTGGACTATTAATAGGACTTGAAGTTCTTTTTCCTTTATTTTTCACCTTTTCCCCTTTTTTCTGCATTGATAGATAAATATATGATTTGAAGCTGATCGTTATCAATGTTGTACCGATTAGTTCATCGTCATTTCTACATAAGCTGAGAACCGTATGTCATGCAAAGGGCCTCATTAACCCATGTTTAACACTAAATTTCTAGCTAAGATGTTATGGCAGTATATGATTATCATTTTATTTTACAGGATGCCACTTCTATCACAGTTATAGGCCCACTTTGGATTGGTCCTCTCCATGATTCCTCTTCCATCACAGAAATGCTAAACTTGGCTGTAGAATGGGGATGGTCACACACAAGTGAGAATGGCGTCACTTTGGAAAAACTTCTTGCCACCATGATTCAGGAGAGTGACCCAAGGTTGCCTCCTGGATATATAAGACTTGATGAGGTATGTCTTGTAGCTGCATTTCTACTTATTTGCATGTCTGCAATGTACCATTGTTGATTTAATAAATTTGTCACACAATTTCAGATTGCTAGCCGAGCAAAAGTTAACTCTCCACCACTTGGTACACTCATCAATTCATTGCGGAAGGTATGCAACTTTTGCATTTTGATGCATGAAATTATTATCAACTTGCTAAATCATAGTGAGTGACCAGGGTGTAATTGCTTACCTGAAACGGACTTCATTTCAGTTCTTATATGACGTTATTAGCATTTCCTTAATAACCTGTAGGAAGATAAATGGGAATTGACTCTGAAATTGTTATCACACTCTGAATGTGAACAGGAAGGTTATGCTGCTTGTAGATCTCATATAGGTGCCAACGCAATCAAGACCAACTGTCCCATCAGTTCTTGCATTAAGGTGGCACGGGAAATCCGAAATTTGCGATAACCGTCAACTACACTACTCCATGTAGTCTGTCAAATTTACAATATTCGAATTGTTAAACTGCACAACTTGTGGCTTTGCGCTGGAGTTCCTTCAAGGTTCGAGGCGGAGTGGCGAACATAGGGTTCCAAAACCAGAAGAGAGCTTGCACATCGGCAGTGGTCTGAAATCGGAACATATGTTGTCCTGCACTACAGTGTAAGCAATTTTCGCTCTTCGCATTTGCAGATGGTTGTTTCACGCGTTACAAAGGTCTTCATAAGAATTTGTAGCGATCCACCTGCTTTGTATGCAAACAGTAGCATTCCTCTTTCTTCTATGATTATTTATTGTACAACATTTCTTCTTTTTCTTTTGGCAAGCATTTCTAAATAGGTTTGAAGAGAGAGCACATCCTTCCCTTTATTCTAAAAAAAAAGTACGCAACATCAAGCTATATCAAGAGTCTAGCGTAGATTGATCGGGTTATGTAATGTGAAGTCTCATGATCACACAAACTACCCATCATTTCGCTCGCATCGGATCACCTAATGTATATCGAGCGAGGTGGAACTCACCTGAGGCATTCCCTAACACTTCTCTCACTTTTACCATGAAAATTCTTCTCACGAAAGTACCAAATAACACCATCTACTCACGCTGGGCATAAAACCCGAAACCCGAACCCGAACCCGAACCCGTATAACCCGAACCCGAAAAACCCGAATGCTATATCGGGCAGCAAAATTAAAAACCCGAAATTAATATGGGTAATTCGGGTTTATAACCACGGTACCCGAATAACCCGATTAACCCGAAAATACACAACCCAAAAATCTAGCAACTCCCCAGTAAGGCCATAACGAAGCCCACCCCAGCCCAACTCCTCGTCCCTCCTCCCTCCCGTCCTAGAGCCTGGAAAACCTAGCGCCCCCCCCCCACTCCACGACCCACACAGTCACACACCCACTCCCCCCACCCCACGACCCATGCGCCCCAACCCACGCCGCCAGTGCAGCGGCCGGCGCACCCCCGCCCCACCGACCCAGGCGCCGCCCCACGACGGCATGCCCCGCCTCCCCACCCCGACACGCCCCCATGCCCTCCTTCTGCATGTGTCCGTGCCGCCATGTGAGGAAGCCGCCTCGCCACGGCCGTGATGAGGAAGTCGCATGCCGGACCGCCGTGACTGACGAGGAAGC
Source organism: Bromus sterilis (assembly GCA_950022295.1). NCBI lineage: Eukaryota > Viridiplantae > Streptophyta > Magnoliopsida > Poales > Poaceae > Bromus > Bromus sterilis. Next base: position 19,627,879 of record OX465596.1, read on the forward strand.
CGTGCCGTTGTGCCTCGGATTCGTGACCACGGTGTTCGAGTGATGAGGAAGCTGCGCTGCCTGAGTCCGTGATAAGGAAACCGCCCCACGCCCCTCGTTGTTGTTCTCTGCTGCCATCTCACCTTGTTCTGGTCGGGCAAATCGGGAAAACCCGAACCCGAACCCGAAATATCGGGTTTTAATTTTTTCAGTAAAATTTCGGGTGTCAGATCTGAAAACCCGAATTAAAAAAAAACCCGAAAAACCCGACCCGAAATTTCGGGTTAACCCGAACGCCCAGGCTGACCATGTACCATAGACCAAATAACTCACCTGCGGATCGACTATTCCTTCGTCTACCATGGACCTGATCTCATTTTCGTTCAGCCGACCGATCGCCATCCTCACGTCGACCACGATCAATCTCTCTGTGTCTTCTCTCGTTGAGCGGCGTCGTTCTCGTCTCCGGTGATCTGTTGCGTCTTCCCCAGCTTCCTCCAGAGGACCAAGGTACGCATACCGCGGCATCATCCTCTCGACTCCATCGAACTGCTTGTCCCACGCGTATACCTGATTGTCGCGCGTGCTACTCGTATGAATTAGGTTACTCGCACCGTGATCGAAGCCTGCCCTAGATAGCGCCGTCCTTCAGGACTCGTCCTCGAGCGGCGTCGTTCTCGTCTTCGGTGATCTGTTGCGTCTTCCCCGGCTTCCTCCAGCGGACCAAGGTAAGCATATCGCGGCATCATCCTCTCACCTCCATCGAACCGCCTTCCCTCCGCGTATAACTGATAATCTTTGTCGCTAGGTTTTCAAGATCGTAGATAGTCGGCTACCCAGCTCGTCGGCAAATCTTACGAAATGGCCGACCCAGTGATCTATAACGATATCGAGGAAGATGACCGACGTTTGAATAGTTCGCCAGGCTATAGTTCAGATAGTGGATACTCGTCAGATGATTCTAGTTCAGAGTATGGAGATAATTCAGTGCGTGAGAACGACGTGGAAGGTGCTAATGTGAGTTTCATGTTTCGATGTCTTATTATGTTATAATGTTCTTTTAGTTAGTGATTTTGGCTCATGCTTTGTATTAATTTTTGTAGATAAACATCGATGGTGACAGTGTGAACAACAACAATGAGGTTTCGGTTGAGGAATACATTAATGGGGTATGTTGACATCATTTTATGTGTGATAAACAACCAATCCTCATGATGAAATGATAAAAAATTATTCAAACTTTCAGCTATTTCCGGAAGATAGTGATGCAAATGACTATTACGGTGATTCCGACATGGAGAGTGGTTACGAAGAAGATACACTAGACACACATGATTCAGGGGAGTCCTCGGTTAATATGAGTGAGGTATGCATCCTCACCAGTAGCTGAGAAAAAAAAATCAAGTTATGCATATCAATGGATGGATTGATTCATAGTAACATCTTACAATGAGGAGTGTCTTACAATTAATGCAACTGTTCTGAATGTGTAGGTGACAGAGGTTGGTAGTAATGAAAAAGTCATTATGAGAGGCCATGCAGAAGACAAGAGGGAAACAATATGGAAGATAATGCAAATGACTTTTGTTGCTGAACCAGCTGCTTATGTGTTCTACAACAACTACGCAAGAGATAATGGATTTAGCATTAGGAGGGATAAGATTCGGAGGAGCAAAGGTGGTTCGAGAGAATGGAGGTTCAGGCGATATGTATGTTCAAAGGAAGGGAAACGTGACCCAAAGTTGTGTACCGGTGAGGGACGCTCCCGTAGGCTCAGAGGACTGTCTCGTTGCGGATGCAACGCGCATCTTACCATAAAATTTGATAAAGAGAAGATGGTTTGGTATGTTTCAAGTTTTGATGACAATCACAATCACACACTAGCAAGTCAGGAAGAGGTACCATTTCTTTGGTCACATAGAAAAATCAATGAGTACCAGAAAGCTGAGATACAATCTTTGGTAGCTCAAGGGGTAAGAAAGAGTGCGATCATGGATACATTTATTGGCAAAAGTGGATGGTACGGCGGTGTACGGTTCGTCAGGCGGGATCTGTACAACTCCTGTGCCAAGGAGAAGAGGAAGCTGCTTTCACAAGGTGATGGTTCCACTGTCATAGGTATTATGATGACCCGGAAGAAGAATGACCCCAGTTTTTTTTTCGAGCACGAGTTAGATGCCGAAGGACGTCTGAACAGAATGTTCTGGTGTGATGCCCAATCCCGTCAAGATTATAATGATTTCGGTGATGTGATGGTTTTTGACAGCACGTATAAGATGAATAGGTACGGCATGCCTTTCATACCTTTTGTTGGTTTAAACCATCACCGGAAGACAACGGTTTTTGGATGTGGCATTGTTTCAGATGAGACCGAAGAGACGTATGTGTGGCTGCTAAGAACATTCCTTAAAGCAATGTGTCAGCGGAAGCCAAAGAGTGTAATCACGGATGCCGACAATGCGATGATCAAATCTATTCTGAAAGTCCTACCTGATGTGTGGCACCGTATTTGCTCTTGGCATGTTGAAAAGAATATGAAGATACACCTTTGTCACAAGTCACTAAATGAGTTCAGAAGTCTGTTGTACTACACCACGTCGACTAACATGTGGGAGGAAAGATGGCACGCGTTTGTAAGGAAATGGCAGACGAAATCCACAAAAACTTGGTTAAGGCGTATGTACAGGAAGAGGAGGCTGTGGGCGGCCTCGTATCTGGCCGGAGGATATTGGTTAGGGATGAAAAGTAACCAAAGGAGTGAGAGTTTGAACTCATGTCTTCACCTACACCTTGACGGAGAAATGACCCTAGTGGATATGGCTGTGCACTTCGAGGTTGCCAATGTCCGTATCCGTGAGAACGAGGCACGTGATGATTGCACAGATTCACAGACTTTACCAGTGCCGGTTACTAGCTCCAAGGAACTTGAGATAGCTGCTGCCAAAGTATTCACTGCAGCAAACTTTTACATGTTGCAAGATGAGCTCAAGAAAATCAGCGACATAGAAATTTTAGAACGAAACATCGGGGGAGAGTCGGTGACGTTCTTGGTGGCATGGAGAAATAACCACAAGAGTAAGTTTTACGTGCAATATAGACCTACAAATTTGGATGATGTGATTAGTTGCAGCTGCAAAAGGATGGTTCGAAAGGGTCTTCCTTGCAAGCATATTCTCCACGTACTGAAGGTCCTCAAATTTACTGAGATACCGAAATGTGTTGTTCTTCGTCGATTCTCAAAAGATGCCAGGGGCGGCATGCCTGCTAGGCGGCAGAGCGACCTGTTTGCATTTGGTTGGTTTGGGGCAGCTGAACGAATGAGATATAGCCAGGTAAGTGTTTTAGTGTCACAAGCTTTGCATGCTTCATGTAGACACCCGGCGTTGTTCCAACAGCTGCAAGACAGTTTAAGGGACATAATTACTAAGAGCTATGAGTATGATGCAGCCTCAGCTGGGCAGAGTAGTTTTGCAAGGAAAAAGACAGAAAATACTGAAAGCATCCTACCTGTAGTTGGGGATCCTATTAAAGTATCTTCAAAAGGTGCTCCAAAGAAAAGCAGTAAACAAGTGCATGACAACCTCGTTGTGACCAAAAATGGCCGACCACTATCATTCGACGAGATGAAAAACCGGTGCGGCGCTTGCAGAGAGCGAGGACACAACAGACGCAGCAAGAGATGCAAGTTAAACCAGAAGTAAGAAATATATGCTCTCTTTATTCAAAAAAATCAATATTTCAAATTTGACAATACTAATATATAAGTGCTTGACCTTTTTTTCTTTACATGTCCAGGATTGTGGAAGAGCTACAACAATAGAAGAGCTGCATTGCTGGTGGACATGCAATAGCATTTTACTAAGACTACCTATGTTTTTAATAAGATGTATTTCATACAATATGGTATTGCGACAGACAGAATAAGTGTAATGCTTTCAGAATTATTACATAAAATGATGTGCATTGCTCATCACCAAATATAAGTGCTTTGAATATTTTTGAAATGACATGAAAAATCTTCCAGGAAAAAGTTTTGTTCCTGCCGTTAATCTCGTGTTGATTATGCGTCAGGATCCGCCTTGGATCAGACGCCAGGATCCTCCTCGGATAGGCCGTCTCGGCAGGCACGTGCACAGAATGGAAGCGGGACCCGTAGGCCCATGCAAATGTGCAGCCGTCCCCGTCCCAGGCCTGGCCCGCGGGGCCATTCGAGCGGGGCGTGATCGCCTCTGGCGTGACGCGCGCGCGGTGACTGCAGGCGACTAGGCGCGCGCGATGGTTACCATATACATAAAATAACGGGTCGGAACCCTAAAGATCCAAAATTCCAAATCTACTACGCGGCGATGACTAGCGGCAAAAAAGGGAGACGCGGCGCCGTCCCTTCGCAAGGACCTGTCGCCGGTGACTGCGTGCCTGCGGATCCCTGGCCCTGCATCCCCGACTCGCGTGTGTTCCCGCAGGAAGTATGGCAGCGCGGCGAGCCAGAGATGTGCCCTGCCCGTGGGCGTGCCGTCATTGTGCGCACGGTTGGCATGGCTGCTTTGGAGAAGGAGTTCCGCAACTGTGCATTGTATGCCACGCTGCTTGGAGATGCTCGTGTCCTGGCGACGCCGGCCGCACTGGCTGCGGCCATTGATGCTCACTGCGCCGTCCGTCGGGTGAAGGTACAGGTTGCTTGCCCACCATATAACTTTTTCCTGCAATTCGAGTCGGAGGCCGACTGCACTCGTGTGGTTCACGTGTCGGAGAATTTCAAGCGCGCAGGAGCTTGGGTTAGTTTCCAGCGGTGGCATCGATCATCTCGTGGTACAAAGGTGAATTTCAAGTACAAGGCGGTGCTCAGTTTGGAGGGGATCCCGGAAGAATGCTGGGATCATGACACTGTCAACTTAGTCCTCTCTGGTGTGGACGGTGAGCTAATACAAATGCTCCCGGCTAGTGATAAGTGGGTGCTGCCCTTAACTGCGTGGCTACGCAATCCTAGTGATGTACCCAAGGTGTTGACTGTGTCTATTCCTGCACCACCTAATGAAGAATGGAAGCCAGACTCGGACGATGAGAATTTGCATTCGCCTCCTGTACCCAGCTCTCCAAGAGACCGTGCAACTTTTGAATTTTCAGTTATCATTCATGTGAAGGAGGTCGTTGATCATGGTCCTTTGCTAGTTGAAGATTTGCATGACGATTATCTTCCAGGAGAAGGTGAAGACCTGAGCCGCAAGCACAAATTCAATACTTGGCGAGGCAAGATTGATGGCACTGGGCCAGGTCCATATGGCAGTGCATAAAGTTATTCCTTGTGTCATTTTTATTGTAATTTTTTTTGAACAAAAGAAGGGTACCCTTCTGATTTAATAAAAAGAAATCATATGTCTTGATATTACAGGCAGCAGAAAATAAAAAGGAAACCAGATACCCCCATCTTTCGAGTATTAGGACATAGAGGATTGCACCTCCAGGAACCCATCCACCATCTCCAAATCATGTGCTCACTACCCATGATGCAAGAGCTACCAACTAGAAAGCCTTCTAAGGCAGATAAGTAAACTAGATAAGAGAAGTATAATGAGTGCATTACAGGGGGAAATTTTTGCCAACGAGAGCAAAATAAAGAACAGGCATCCCAAAAACAGGACCAACTGTTGGGGTTGTTTCAGCATCGACGGTTTAGTCGTCATCTTCACTGTCTTCTTCCTCCTCCAACTTTAGTCTTGTATCCCTCCTGAACCACCCTTTGGTCTTGTGGTTTTGTCTGTAAAACAGACCAATCAGATATCAAATTAGCCACGAAATGAACAGGCACACTAGGATCAGTGACTTTGTCATTTTCAAAAATAGCTTTATTTCTTAATTTCCAAATAGTCCAAAGAATAGCTGATATTCCATCTAGCATATTATTTTTGAAACTCCCCCTGAACCTATTGATCCAAGGTCCTAATAAATCCTCCATATTTTTAGGGTTTTCTAGGAATGTTAAAAGCAAACCTCATGATGGTCCACATCATTTTTGCCAAGGAACACTCCAAAAACAAGTGATTAATATTTTCATCATTACCACAAAAAACACAACAAGCACTCCCCTGCCAATTCCTTTTGATCAGGTTATCTTTTGTTAGGATCGCATTTCTCTTGACTAGCCATAGGAAAAAATTATTCTGTATGGGATTTTTACTTTCCAAAAAAAATTTGTGGATAGGTGACCCCATCTTCTACCAGATACATGTACATAGAGTTAACAGTATATCTCCTGTTTTTGTTAAGAGTCCAAATAATTCACTTGTTTTATCTATCTCATCTAGCTGAGTTAGAATTAGTTTTTTAAGATCTCTGTACCAAGCAATGCCTTCATCAATGCCTTCTCTGATTAGCCAAGCATTTTCAAATTTAAAAATTGGGTCCAGTCTAGGTAAATCTCCAGACCAAACAAAAAGGGGAACATGGTCAGGCAGCTCTGTCCCAACCCCACATACAATGGTTAAGGGGTAGTTATCATCCCATTCTACATCACATAGAACTCTGTCCAATTTTTCAAAGGTAGGGATTTCCTGGTTATTTCTCCAAGTATATTGTCTCCCATTAAGTGGTATAATTAACTACTAATAAAAGCCCTCCAGATTTCCCTCTGGAGGGAACATGGTGCCAATGGAAATCTCTACCAGCACACAACTTCTATCTAAAGATTTAAGCATTTTCTTACTGTATTTGCCATTGCATTCACTAAGATCAACGCCATCTCTAGCACCACAAGAATGACTGAGATACTTATTAACAATGATATGGAACTTACTCGCATTGCAGCTATGTACATCATCTCTAGAGCTCTCCCCTGCCAGCATCCAGAATCGGCTGTCGGCCGGGGAGCAACTCAAGAGCGGGGCGGCTGATCGACTCCCTTTGCCAGCCGCGGAGAGCGACGCGGTCCCACCGCCGTCAGTCGCGGGGAACGGCGGGAAGAGCTTGTACTCCCCCCAAAATCCCGACGAACTGCACTTTGAATCCTCTTCTTCTTTCCAGCACCAGAACTTTCCTGCACTGCGTCCTCTCCTTCCATCTTCACATCCACGATCAACGGATTCATCCTCTCCCAGCTCTCTAGATCTATTGGCAGCTCCGCCTCTCCCCTCACCGGAACCTTCTGCAGATTTCCACTCAGCATCACCATGTCTTCTTCCAGATTCATCTCCTGATCTACCATAATCGACTTGCGAGAGCACCCAGGCGCCTCCAAATCCTCTTGTGGTTCCACCACAATCGGTCTGTGGGAGATGCCAGGCGCTGAGTTCCCCCATATGGTGCGCCTGGATTTGTACTCCTTCCATCTCTCTCTCTGTTCTGGATCCGCAGATGCGGCTTCCTCCATTGCCCAGACTAGAGCCTGCACCGCCTGCACTCTTCTTGTTGGAAACATGCGGATCAACTCCGACGGATTCGCCCTGACCATGGCCACCACCGATTCCCGGTACAGGTCTTGCATGTTCGAGAACCAAGAGCACACCTCCAGCGCCTTCCGCAATCGCATTGGATCTCCCGCCGCAAACTGCTCGGCCAGCAGCACAGCTCTCGGATCTCGATCCATGGTGGTGTAGTGCGGCGGCACGAAGAGAAGAAGGAGGAAGGGGGGAATTGGTTTGTGCAAGTCAGTTTCGCTTGGCCGCACGTTTTGTGTCCTTCCCACACGCCCCCTTGTCTCCCATACCCCACCTCTCAGTCGGACATGGCGGATTTCGATCCTTTTATTGTAATGTTAGTTCTATGATTAATTTGAATGTGAACAAATCGATCTGCTGCTCAAATCGATCTCAATTATTGTACTTATGAGAAATCAAATAAAATACATTTTTTTAGTTTAACTGAGTGTGCTCTTAATTATTGTGCAATGCAATGTAATCCCTTCTCTAGTGAAGGGAATGTATCCACTTCATTCCACGGGGATAAAAACCACGCCTGGTATTGGTGGAAAAATTCCACCAAAAAAAGTACTTGTGGACAAATTCGAGGCAAAGTATTTCAATCCAAACTCCGGTAGGAAAACCCGCTGTGTCTAGCTAGTACTCCACGGGACAAAAAACCTACCACTACCTACCGCCTAAACTACATAAGGCTCCTCATTTGATCATTTTCTCCGAGAGGGTGACGACCGTCTTTTTAACTTCCTCGAGATTGTTTGTACTTGATAGAAGAATTTGGGCAGCTTTAATACTCCTAGAGCCGTTCACCTTTTCCTACAAAAAATATATTTATTTAAAACATGGACAGTTATATATGAAGGAACAAATTAAGTAGATGTTTACGAATCCATCAAAAACGAACCTGGTTTACTTCTGCAGTCCAACGATCCCCATCCCAGTGTTCCATGCACTCTGTCACGAAAAGTCCACACGAGTCACTGCAATAAAATTATTGGAAAAATAAGTTATGCTAATTCACTATCCTTGCTATAACGCAAATAATAACATGCACCAGAAACTCACTCATCTTTTTGCTTTGGCATATCATCAACTTGTAAAATTGGCCATGTTAACACGTCAGGATAGTTGGTATTCAAAATGATGTTTGCGTCCAGTATGTCATCTGCGATGGATGTTATCTGAAATATTTTGAACTTTAAGTCAAATGCATAAAATCATATTGTCGGACTTGGAACTAAATATGATTTGACACGTCAGGATAGGTGGCATTCAAAAGGATGCACAAAATCATACCAGTTCATTGACTATGCTTTGTATCTGACTTAATTCATATAGAGAGTCCAGAACTTGGAACTGCTCCTTTCGTGTATGCATAACAACAGTCGCCCAGTGAGTATTGGCTATATTCAGCGGGAAGTATGCCTACACATGGGGAGGGAAATCAATTTATTAGCATTCATTATTACCATGTACATGTTGTGCATTGTGCGTACATGCAATGTTTACCTTGTCACGGATGAAATATTCCTCTGTAACTCTTAGAACAAGTCCATTCTTCTCAGCAGGAATGGTCTGCTTTGACTTTCGAGGTTTATACCCATTTTTATGCTTCCTTAACAGGAATCCTATCCTCCATGCCGTAGATAAGTGCCGGTCATCTCCAACACATAGAGACAAATCCGCAACGTAAGCATCAAGAACCTACAAGGAATAACGGTTTTTGTCAACGGAATCAATATTGTGAAGAGACTAGTTTAGTAGTAGTTAACTGTATGACTTACATTTTCCGATAACCACTTATGGTGGAGGATAGCCTTAAGTCTTCTACAGTCCACTGCATCATTATGGGCATTCACATAAACCTCTAGGTCCGCATGGTCCTTGTGATTTTCCACTGTTTCAACGTAGTGCACCGCCGCAGAAATAAGAACCGGTGATAACGCCGAGGAGCCTTCAGGCATATCATTTTCCGTGCCAAACAAACCTGCAAGACATGTGATATGTTGTTCGTTAGTAATCTCATAGATGCAACAAAGATAAATTAATAACACTCCTCAATTAATAATAATGTCATGGCCAGTACCTTTCTTGATACCACTACGAGTCTAACGCTTTACAGGTTTTTGAATCACATATGAATCATAGCGAACCGGTACCTTAGACTGCCATTTTTCATGTTCTTTCTTACTCTCGCCTGATTTACCACCGCGACGGACCGTGCGTAGGGCGGCTTCCAATACCTCTTTCTGCACCTCCGGCGAAGAGATAGGCACGTCCGGTGCGTAAGGAAATTCCTCATCATGCAAAGTCCATGGATCTTCGGGAGTGCCATTGCCTTCCCATCCTTTCTGCATTATCTTATATTTCTCTTTGGCAGGTGTGACAAAGTCTTTCATGGCATTGGGTTCTAATTTGACAGGTGCAATATAACAAGCATTCTTCTCTTGCTCTTCAAGCGACTCACTTCCCGGCTTGTACATAAATTCTTTTTTTTCTTGTTTGACTTGCCCATGTCCGGGGCCATTCTGGTAAGACTCGCCTACATCCTCGTCTTCAACATCCTGGGACGAACAATCTGCTGATGGTTTGTATGCGACGCCAGTCTTATTCATAATTGAAAGAACATTCTGCAATTGAAAATGAAAGTCATGTGTTGTTTCAATTGAAAAACTGCATCTACAATCTTCATAACATATCGTGTGCTTCACCTGAGGAATAAGTTGGATGTCTCCTCTAAAGTCCCTCATCTCCTGGATGAGCTGTTTGAGCAGAATATCAGTTTGTGAATCTTTTCTGACGACAGTCTTACGCGGCTGGACTTGTCTCTTCGAAGAGTGTCCCTTGTGCCTAGAAAGATGAGGTGACTTTGTTGATGGCTCATTCCTATACTCCTCCGTTATATTATCTTCAATCTGCAGATTAATAACGTTCAAAAACTAGTAAGTAGGTATGAATTACTATATGCACAAAATAAGTATGGATTGCACAGAACGCATAACCTTCACACGGCCAAGACCGACACCACGCCCATTGTCGGCGTCATATGTATCTCGCTTATTTGCGGTCGCCTCGGTCCAGTTCCTCATAAGGGGACGAGAGGACACACCCATAGCTAATGAAGGCTCGTCCTGTGGCTGCACCTTCTCCCAATAGAGATACTGCATACAAAAAAATAGTACAACTTAGATTCATAATTTTAATGCATTTGGGAATTTCATGTGATGGAAAACCATAGTGTACCTGCAGTAGTGGCAAGTTCCCTTTCGGCCACTGCCTAATCTTTCTACCTTTCTTGACAAACTTGATGTTAGCCATAAGATAACCTAGTGTGAACGCATTCCAATTAATTTTATTAATCCGCACAACATCCTCAACTACCACGTACATCTGCTTCTGAACAATCTTAGTAGCTGATGGCGCCAACATTGTCCCCAGTAGCACGAGGACGGACATACGAACGAAATCATCATCTGCAGCTTCATTTGTCATAATATATTCGATCAAGTCGTCGATATTGATATTGCCAGTTGTTTTGCTCAGAAAGTGTGGTGGGATACGATCCTTTGCCACCTCTCCTTCCTCATCTAAGATAGATGAGGCGCTCAGTCCTGTATTGTTAAGCCCCGTGATGCACTCAACATCAACTGAAGTTAATGAAATTTCGCCAACACGTTCTTCAATGATGAATTTCCCAGAGGATAATTCATAGGCCTCCAACATATAGCTAAGCAAAGTAGTTTGCATCTTGATTGGGGGTATCTGCATCATACACCGCAGTGATGTGCTGCCAAGTTTGCCGCGCTGGTCGACAATCATAGATGCAACTAGTTTACACCACTTCTCTACGTTGCAAGCAATTTCCCCGAGAGGGTCCTCCATTCTGCAAAAAAAAAGACATGATGCATGAACACATAAAATTGTCCATGTTACATGTGCTAAAATAAAACATAGTACCTACGTTCCGGTGCATGCATATCACATCTATTAAAAAGGCAATGAAGGCTTATGAGGCTAGCACCGCATGCTACAGCTGCATGCATATCACATCTATTAAACTAGAGGAGTGATTAAACTAATCTAACTAAACTAAAATAAATATGTCTTTCATGTCCAGATCGCACAGGTTCAAGGCTTATGAATTGGTTGCTATACGAACTAAACCAACACTGCTCCTAAACCAAACATACGTATGCGGCGAAACATGTGGATTAGGAGGAGGGAATAGGACGGGTAACATACAGATCGCTCGATGGAGTTGACGCCGACGTGCGGAGTTGTTGTCTATGAGCACCGACAGAGGTCGCCGCCGACGTGCGGAGTTGCCGCCTATGACCACCGACGACGGAGAATACTGTTGTGAACTCAGGGTTTGGAGAGGTGGATCGGATCTATTAGGAGCATGTTTAGGTTATCACGTCGCACGACCTTCGTGAAAGACGCAACCTACCGAATTTACCGTATATATCACGCATGCAGGATGGGCCCGGCTGCTTCCACCGTGGGCAGTGAGACCAGGCGTCGACCGCGTGGGCTGCCCCTATTCGTAGCGGCCCAGTGAAAAAACACTTATTTTCTGTTAATCTCAAAAACAAATTAATTTTGAAATGATAATGTAGAAAATGCATAACCCATAGGAAATGTTTGGAATTTTGCATGTGTGGTTGGTATGGTGTAGTTAAGCCGTGCAAAAAAGTTGGGATCATTCTGAGTGTTTGAAGATGGACTTGCTTCACAAAGTGGAAGCCGTAGGAGAAAGGTTCCGGTGTGGAGTGCGCGGTGATGCACACATTAGGTCATCATGGGTGCATGATGGATTGGGGTGTTCATAAGTTGTTGCCTGTCATGAATGTGAAAAAATGGAGGTGTTCCGATACGGAGCCTTCCGGGCTAGTCTGGGACCCTCTTTTTAGACAAGTGTTTTTTTTGACCAACTCGGAATTATCCCAAATTTCGGTGGTCACTTGTTGATGCCATTTAAGGGATACATGCCAAGTTTCAACCATTTTGAACAAATGTGGCAAGATTTGTCGTTGCTGGCCGTTTTACAGGCATTTCAGGAGGAAAAAAACTAGAAAATGCATAACCCATAGGAAATGTTTGGAATTTTGCATGTGTGGTTGGTATGGTGTAGTTAAGCCGTGCAAAAAATTTGGGATCATTCTGAGTGTTTGAAGATGGACTTGCTTCACAAAGTGGAAGCCGTAGGAGAAAGGTTCCGGTGTGGAGTGCGCGGTGATGCACACATTAGGTCATCATGGGTGCATGATGGATTGGGGTGTTCATAAGTTGTTGCCTGTCATGTATGAGCTTTAACCAACCAGCCTCTACCCCCGTGAGTGAAAGTCTAGGGGGGTAGACCGTCGGGGGGCATTTTTCCGGGATTTTTCGACCGGAAAAATGAATTATGTGTAAATAATGTAAAATTTGCATACAATTGTGCATTTCATGCTGTTTTGATCATGTGAGTCCATAAATATTTTTTGGGTTGATTTCATGAATGTGAAAAAATGGAGGTGTTCCGATACAGAGCCTTCCGGGCTAGTCTGGGACCCTCTTTTTAGACAAGTGGTTTTTTTGACCAACTCAGAATTATCCCAAATTTCGGTGGTCACTTGTTGATGCCATTTAAGGGATACATGCCAAGTTTCAACCATTTTGAACAAATGTGGCAAGATTTGTCGCTGCTGGCCGTTTTACAGGCATTTCAGGAGTAAAAAATATAGAAAATGCATAACCCATAGGAAGTGTTTCATATTTTCGCATAATTCTGAGTGTTTCAATATGCCAGAAAAACATATTCTGGTCCAGCACATAAGATGTAAATAAGTATTGTAAACGAAATTACACGACAACTTGGTTCAACTAAGTGACTCGAATAATGTATGCTATCACTGTTGACTTCAGAGATGATAAACAAGAAGCTTAAGACCATCCCGGCTTCCTCGGAACCAAAACACAAAGTTTTCACCAACTCTCATATCAATCTTCTTCACAACCTCCATCTAGTTTGTTGTTAACATGACACCACTTGTCAGTTTTCCTTTCACCTTTGACTTGCTCATTACGACCTTAACTTTCAGTAGTTCTGTATTATTGGAATAGACTTGAATGAATCCTGGTAGTTGAAGATGTGGTACAATGTGCTGCATGCTGAAGCTCCTCGAAAAGTACTGCATGCATCATGAATTTTTCTATGTCAATCCCTGAAGTAGTAATGTATATGTGACAAGTCATATGTAGTGAAAATGAAATCTTTACCATTTTTCCTTTGCCTTTGACTATATTTGATTTATTAATTGTGCACACATAGAATGGTTTTCTTGGCAGGTGCTTATCAACCATCGCCTTGAGTGTAGCAATTTCTGCATCATCCATCGATACGCGGTTGTCGTACTGGAAGAAACATTCAAAGTCTTCCTCGTCATTAATTCCAGGACCTTAAGAAAACACAATCGAACGTAAGCAGGAGGAATACAATTAACTGAATTTAATGCATACGTATTTTATGAATGATACGTACCTCTTATGTGCTGCTTTCCACCCGGCAAACGAGAAGCACTAAGACGATGAGCCCGAGCAGACATCACCACCTGTCTCAAGATCATTATGCAACGCCAGGATAATTAGGTTAACCTACATCTTAATGGTTGCAAAATAGGAGACAGCGGGAGGATCATCTAGTGTACGACAGCGGACTACTGAAGACGAGAACATACCTGATCCATGTGCGTATGCGGTCTTCGATGACGACTATAGGAGAAGATCGTGATGGTCGTCTGTCGGCGGAGGTGTTGAAGATGACCAAGATGCGCTCTAGGTCGTCGAGGGGTCGTGGATTACGTGGTTACGTGATTTGCGGGACGAAATCGTACCTTTATGACATATCGGCAACAAACCCTAGATTGTGGTGCGCGGTTGGGCTGGCCCAAGTACGTATGACGGCACGATAAAAAAAACAATTGCATATACCGCTCAAAAAAATTCTATTCCATATATTATTTGGGCAACTACCCCTATTTCAAATTTTAATTATTTTGATAAAATCATCTTAAACTCCATCAAAACTCATGTGTACTATTTTTCATTGCCACTAGTACATAAATTTTGATTTTTTTGAAAAACTGGCCAAATTTGATAGCATGGCAATTACTTGAAAGGTTTGGATTTTTTGAAAAGTAACAACTTTTCTATGATATAAGCACTACTTCTCTACCCCAAAATGATTTTTTGGAAAAAATTTAAACACAATATTAACCACTTGTAGTTCAAATTTGAATTACTGCGGGAAAATCATCGTAAACTCCATTAAATGTGGGAAATTAGCTACACATGGAGAAAATTCATAAAATTTGGGCACCATCCCTCAAATATGACCTAGTTTGTGTGAAAATTGTCTAGTTGCACTTTTGGCAATTATTTCTTGCACCTCCTTCACAAAAAGTTGCTTTTGTAGGGCAAAAAAAAGAAAAATGAATTTTTTAAAAACAAAATGAAACAAAAGTTGCATGGCATTGTTTCCCATGCCAACATGCACCAATGCTCCAAGTTTGGGGTCAATATCACAAACCATGCCATGGGATTGCTCAAAAACTAGCTCCTTTGGCTTGAAACCTATAGATGTTCATACCTGATACACCTCGTTGTGAAGGATCATTTTCAAAAGTTTATGAAAACTCAAGTCTAATATTTTTCACGGCAACTAGTACATAAATGATGACTCCATGCAATGGGATTTGTTTTTCTG
Organism: Bromus sterilis; assembly: GCA_950022295.1. Classification (NCBI taxonomy): domain Eukaryota; kingdom Viridiplantae; phylum Streptophyta; class Magnoliopsida; order Poales; family Poaceae; genus Bromus; species Bromus sterilis. The sequence continues at coordinate 19,643,014 of OX465596.1, forward strand.
ACTTTTTTTCAAAAAAATTCAATTTTTTGAAAAACTGGCCAAATTTGATAGCATGGCAATTACTTGAAAGGTTTGGATTTTTTGAAAAGTAACAACATTTCTATGATATAAGCACTACTTCTCTACCCCAAAATGATTTTTTGCAAAAAAATTAAACACAATATCAACCACTTGTAGTTCAAATTTGAATTACTGCGGGAAAATCATCGTAAAATCCATTAAATGTGGGAAATTAGCTACACATGGAGAAAATTCATAAAATTTGGGCACCATCCCTCAAATATGACCTAGTTTGTGTGAAAATTGTCTGGTTGCACTTTTGGCAATTATTTCTTGCACCTCCTTCACAAAAAGTTGCTTTTGTAGGGCAAAAAAAAAGAAAAATGAATTTTTTAAAAACAAAATGAAACAAAAGTTGCATGGCATTGTTTCCCATGCCAACATGCACCAATGCTCCAAGTTTGGGGTCAATATCACAAACCACGCCATGGGATTGCTCAAAAACTAGCTCCTTTGGCTTGAAACCTATAGATGTTCATACCTGATACACCTCGTTGTGAAGGATCATTTTCAAAAGTTTATGAAAACTCAAGTCTAATATTTTTCACGGCAACTAGTACATAAATGATGACTCCATGCAATGGGATTTGTTTTTCTGACTTTTTCTCAATTTTTTTGATTTTTTTGAAAAACTGGCCAAATTTGATAGCATGGCAATTACTTGAAAGGTTTGGATTTTTTGAAAAGTAACAACTTTTATATGATATAAGCACTACTTCTCTACCCCAAAATGATTTTTTGGAAAAAATTTAAACACAATATCAACCACTTGTAGTTCAAATTTGAATTACTGCGGGAAAATCATCGTAAACTCCATTAAATGTGGGAAATTAGCTACACATGGAGAAAATTCATAAAATTTGGGCACCATCCCTCAAATATGACCTAGTTTGTGTGAAAATTGCCTGGTTGCACCTTTGGCAAGTATTTGATGCACCCCCTTCACAAAATGCTGCTTCTTTAAGGGCAAAAAAAAATCGAAAAATATTTTTTTAAAGATAAATTGAAACCTCAGTTGCATGGCATTGTTTCCCATGCCACAATACACCAATGTGCCAAATTTGGGAGAAATATCATCAAACATGACTTGGGGATGGTTCAAACTACCTACTTTGACTTGAAACCCTATAGATGTTCATGACTCATGGACCTCCTTGTGAAGGAACATTTTCAAATGTTTATCAAAAGTCATGTATACAATTTTTCATGGACACTAGTACATAAATGATGACTCCATGCAAGGGTAATCCTTTTTTGACTTATTTTTCAATTTTTCAGTTTTTTTTCAAAAACTGGCCAAATTTGAGACCAAGAAAATTAGTTGTAAGGTTTGAAATTTTTGAAACGTAAGAACATTTCTATGACATAACCACCAATTGCCCACCTCAATATGATTTTTTTGGAAAAGATTTAAACACAAGATCAAGGACTTGTAGTTCAAATTTGAATTAATCTGGGAAAATCATCGCAAACTCCATTAAATGTGGGAAATTAGCTACACATGGACAAAATTCATAAAATTTGGACAGCATCCCTCAATTATGATCTAGTTTGTGTGAACATTGCCTGGTTGCACCTTTGGCAAGTATTTGATGCATCCCCTTCACAAAATGCTGCTTCTTTAAGGGCAAAAAAAATTGAAAAATATTTTTTAAAAGACAAATTGAAACCTCAGTTGCATGGCATTGTTTCCCATGCCACAATACACCAATGTGCCAAATTTGGGAGAAATATCATGAGACATATTTACAACATGGCTCATATGCATTTTTGACTGAACATATATATGCATTTTTGAAATGAACTGGTTCAAACTATCATATTGTACTAAGGTTTGTAATTTTTTTAAAGTAAGAACTTTTCGAAGATATAACAACCAATTGTCTACCTAAATATGATTTTTTGGAAAAAATTTAAACACAAGATCAAGGACTTGTTGTTGATTCTCTACTGCAAAAAAATGGCAAATGATTTGTTTTAAATCAAATTGTAACCTAAAATGCTGAGATGAAGTATACTGCCAACATACAAATATGTGCCAAACAGTGAACTTAGAACATACTAGCTAACATTAATTAATAAGTTCAGCATTCACCACGCTTAATGTTGCCAACAACCACACATAAACATAGTACTTTGTTACGACTACATAGTTCACCACTACGTCACTACACATCCATCCAGAAGCTGATACATATTAGTTGCCGTACTCCGTAAGCACAGTCAGGAGTGCAGCATGATGGCCCTGATCGCGAAGATTTTTAGCACCAGCACCACTAGTGACAGCCCTGACATGTGCTAGCAGTCCAGTCCTAAGGCCGTCCCTAGGGACATTCATGCCTCCAGTGTGGAACTTGCAATAGTAGCGACCATCCGTTTTCAGGTAGGCTTTAGTGCCCTTCTCCCAGAGCTGGGCCTCCACCTGCGTCGTGAAGGACTTGTAGTTGTACTTCTCGACGTCAGGCAGCTCCCCTTCAGAGTCATATACAAACTTGTACTGCACAAATCCAGCATCGAACAGACATGAATTTTTTTAGTATTCATCCATCATCCATCTCATGACCAGGACAATAAGATGACATGCATGTTTTAACAAACTCACTGGATGATCATCATCGCTGCTCTCCGAGTCAGAATAGGGCTGCTTCCTCTTCTCGCCTCTCTTGGCAACCTGTTTCAGGAACATGGGGAATCAAGTTATATTATAGCACACTATTATCATAAAAATTATTAAACACTTGTTAAAGACGATGTACACTGTCCTAGCTCATTTCACATGGAGTTAATTGCAAACATCTAAATTTGAGGAGTAGATATAAATGAATGGATGTATATGCAATTATAAATGAATGTCAATTTGATAAATCTAAATGGATGTTATCTGCAATTATGAATGGATGTTATTTCCAAAGATCTAATTACTGATGGCATAAATATATAACTGTCCTAGCTATTATGGAACACTTTTTAATAAAGAAAAGATGTACAATCATGCACAGTTCATATGAATGATCGAACAAACTAATTGGTTATCTGCAATTATAAATGGATGTTAATTGCAAAGATCTAATTTAAAAATGGGTGTCAATTGCAAAGATATAATTTATAAATGGATTTGAATTGCAAAGATCTAAATTATAAATAGCAAAATCAAGGATAATTAAAGCAGGGTTAAATGGAAAATGCTAATTTAAAAATAGATGTGAATAGCTATTATGAAACAATAATTAAAGCAGAGATAACTGATACACAGATATAACAATCAATACATAATCTAGGATTACATGTATGGTTCAATGGAATCAATTATATTGAATCAAATGATAAAATAAAATTAAAACAGGGGTAAATGGTAAATGCTAAGATATCATGGCATACAAATGCATGGCATGAAAGTATACATGACAAGGAGCAATTCATTCCATGGGAGCTAAGATATCACAATTGTGCACAAGTTCAGGTTTTAAATATGCATATCTATTTCAAATAACAATTTCATTACATTCAAATCCAGTTATATCACAATCATAAACTAAACAAGCTACGACATAATCTTTTCAGGTTTAACCTGCACAACTTCAGGTTAAAAAAATGCATATCTATTTCCATTGTTCAATATCATTTCATTCAAATTCTGTTATATCACAAACATGCCATAACTAAAGTAGCACATAATCTTAATGTTTAACTAGCACAAGTTCAGATTCAAACAAATGCATATCTATTCCATCCAAGACCACTATCCAGCATGCATCTCAAGAAGATGAATAAACATGATATTGAACATCCAAAATAGAGAGAATTTCAATAATAGGATGTACATTAATGCTTCCACTAATTAACAAAGTGGAAGAAAGAAACAGCTGTCAGAAGCATGGGTTAACCAATTAGGATGAATAAATATGAATAAACATGTACACTACTGAAACACCACAATCATGCATGCATCTCAACAAGTTGAATAAACATGATATTGAAAGAAACATAACTTTCCTTAAGTTCAAGGGAGGAACAACATAAATCAAGTAAACAGAGCCTAGGAGATATTCTTCACCAACTTCCATCTTCAATCCATTAACTTCATTCTAATTCAGTTATCTTAGAAGCATGGATTAACCAAACTAGCACATAATTTTTCCAGGTTTAAGTTGCACAAGTTCAGTTAAAAAATGCATATATATGTTCATACAACAATTCAAATCCAAGAAGCAAAGTTAACTTACTAACACCAAACCAGCAATCCAATCAGGGCTTAATACTGAACAAAAGTACAGTCAACTAATAAAGAACAACAGTCATCAAAATAACGGGAAAACCCTAACGTCCCCGCCGGCGACGCTCACGCAAGCAAGTTTGAGTAAATGCCAACTGCACAATACGAAGCCCTAACGTTCCCGCACGCTACGCTCACGCAAGCAAATTTGGGGTCAATCCAACTACAAAATAAGAACCCTAACAAAAAAAAGCAGAGGAATCGACCACCGATGATTCTAAAGATTCTCACCTGTGGCTTCTCCGATGGCCCTGCGTCGGCGACCGCGGCGGTGGCAATGTCCGCGGCCACCACGGCGCTCGCGACCGCTGCTTCCTCCGCCACCACTAGGGCGGTGGCCGCTGCAACCTCCGCCTCCGCCGCTGCAACCTCGGCCTTGGCCGCCGCGACCCTTGCCTCCGCCGCTTTGACCCTTGCCTCCGCCGCTTTGAGGGCTCCCGACATTGCGCTCGTCGGAGACTGGAGAGGATGGGCGGTGGAGAGGTGGTTTTTGCCGAATTGGGGGAGAATGAGAGCGTGAGGGTGGAGAGGTTAGGGCGAAGCCTTTTATATCACTTGACGATTCGGTTCTAGTGTGAACGCGCCGCTCCGCCCACGACGTCGCTTGCGTTTCACCTTTTTCTTTTCTCTTCACATAATGCCACGTCCGCGGTACAGTCAGCTTTGCCACGTCGGCTCCGGTGCGAATTTCCTCAGCCCCGCGCGGCCCGTATGGGTTTAGTGCTAATGAGGAGACCCGCCGCGGCCCTAATTGTGAAGGGTTATCCTTTAATCTCAGCCCTCCATGCTAATTTGGTCTTGCTCGCTTTCACCAAGGGGGAGCACCGGAGCAGAAGTGAAAAAAAAATCCTAATGCCGTACTAGCATCAATCCTGTAATCATGTTGGTTTATTTGCATATTTCAGTTGGTAGTGATAAGGATGAGGACAAGGGGAGTCCTTCACGCTTTCAGCCGCAACGCCGAAGTGCATTACGCTGTCCCTCTCAAGCCGTCCCACATTCCATTTCTTCTCCGGAAAGTGGGTTCAGTTCATATCACGCGCCTGCGTGAGCACGTCGTGCTTTCCTTCCCGCCTCGACATGCCATTTTTCGCAGAAGCTTAGAGGAGAGGCAGTACCGTGCGAAGGCCACCTGCCACAGTTTTGGAGCCTCTCCCCTTTCCCCTTCAGTGCGATGGATCAAGCGTGAACCACAGAGCTGTCTCGCCGGCTGATTCATCACGCTAACGGCCACCGCCGGTGCCGAGTGCGACCGTCCGCCGTGCTTGGGCACGGCAGGAATCACTGCATTTTAGCAAGTTTAGGCAGGCACTATCAACTATCATGCCCAGAATGGAAATTTGTGCACGCCACGCTAATCCCACTACGGATGTGGAGGCGCTGCGCTTGCGCGAGCGAACTGCCAGACGATCGAGGGTCACGCTCACGCTTCACTCCCTGCACTGCACGCCGCTCCGGCTATAAAATGCGGCCCCAGCACCCACCGCCACGATCACACTTCACTCTCTGCTTTCTCTTTTCTCTCCAGTAGCAAGAGCACACATGACCTTGAGGGTGGCAATGGCTGCGTGGTGGGTATGTGGACTCCTCCCGCTCCTGGCGGTGGCCGTGGTCGCCGTGGAGCCGCTGATCCGGCTGCCGACGGAGAATGGGCATGCCCCTGCCCCAGCTCCTCCGGCGTCGCCGGCGGGTGAAGAGGCGACCAAGTGGGCCGTGCTCGTTGCGGGCTCCTCCGGCTACGACAACTACCGGCACCAGGTGATGCGATTGCGAGCTGACATTTTAGAACTGAAAATCTCTTCTGTGAGTGCTTTGCTGAACGATTGTTTGTGGTGTTGTTGCTGGTTGATGCACACGACGGACAGGCGGATGTGTGCCACGCCTACCAGATCCTGAAGAAGGGAGGCCTCAAGGACGAGAACATCGTGGTGTTCATGTACGATGACATCGCCAACAGCCCTCACAACCCAAGGCGTGGAGTCATCATCAACCACCCTCAAGGCAAAGATGTTTACCATGGTGTCCCCAAGGTCCTTAACTACCTCTTACGTCTTACCTGGCTCAACATGACCCTTTTTGATGTAAAAATGCATAGCGTTTTGGTATTCCAACAATGACCGAAAAGTTCAAGATGATATGCATTGCAGGACTACACTGGTGACCAGGTCACTGCTAACAACTTCTATGCGGTTCTCCTGGGGAACGAAACCGCGGTTACCGGAGGGAGCAGGAAGGTGATAAACAGCAAGCCGGATGATCACATCTTCGTCTATTACACGGATCACGGGGGTGCCGGTTCTCTCGGTACATACCGCATAAACCTTGTTGTTAGCTTATTTGTTTTGTGTAACATAGCTAAACATAGTAACATTGTAGGTATGCCCAACCTGCCATATGTTTATGCTGGCGACTTCATCAAAGTGTTACGACAGAAGCATGCTTCCAAAAGCTACTCGAAAATGGTATGTATCCTTCCTTATCTTTTTTCCTTCAAAACTACATAGTGTAATTTTTAATCTGAAACAGTATGCTTAGAGTCTTATCTCTAATAACAATTGCAATCTTGGCAGGTTATATATGTTGAAGCGTGTGAAAGCGGCGCTATCTTTCAGGGTTTGATGCCGGAAAACCATAATATTTATGTTACAACAGCAGCAAATGCGATAGAATTTAGCTTTGCAACATACTGCCCTGGGATGAAACCATCACCTCCTCCTGAATATAATGATACCTGTTTAGGTGATGCCTACAGTGTTTCTTGGATGGAAGACAGGCAAGCAAGCATCATCTGTATTTTATCTTGTATACGTACAAGTTTGTAGTATCAGTCACCTGTAACAATGACGCTTGCGGTTCTGAACAATCTGATCCTATTTTGCAGTGAAACTCACAATCTAAAGAAGGAATCGATCAAGCAGCAGTACGAGGTGGTTAAAGCGAGAACGGCACCCTTAAATAAGACCAGCGTAGGTTCTCATGTCATGGAGTATGGTGACAAGACATTCAAGGATGAGATGCTTTTCCTCTATCAAGGTTTTGATCCCGCGAATTCAAACATGCCAAACAGGCGGCTTCCGACCATCATGGAGGGGGGAGTCAATCAAAGAGATGCAGACATCCTTTTCATGTGGAAGAGGGTAATTTTCCAGTCATTTCTTGTCTAGTTCGTCGTCTTCTCTGTTACTATTCGATTTTTTTTGACAATTTTTGTAGCACGTGTGCTGTTTTGCCAACTTTGTCTGCTCATAATGTATCTTGTCTCTTTCAGTATGAGCAGTTAAATGGGAGATCAGAAGAGAAGCAGAGGGCTTTCAAGGAGATCAAACAGACTGTGTTACACAGGAAGCATCTCGACAACAGTATCGATTTCATCGGGAAGCTTGTCTTTGGATTCGAAAAGGGGCCTTCAGTGCTCGAGGCTGCTAGAGGCTCCGACCAACCACTGGTCGACGACTGGGATTGTCTGAAGAGGATGGTGAGTGTGACAGTTTCTGAACTTGCACAACTGCATTCTTTCTGTTACCGGTTGAACATACTCTGTACTTGATGCCAACAACTTTCAGGTGCGAGTGTTCGAGTCCCAGTGCGGATCACTCACTCAGTACGGCATGAAGCACATGAGGGCATTCGCAAACATCTGCAACAATGGCGTCTCCGATGCCGAAATGAAGGCGGCAAGCGCCAGCGCTTGCGGCGGCTACGACATGGGGAAGTGGAGCCCGTCGGCTCGAGGCTACAGCGCCTGATCCTAATGGTGTGCATACATAGTACTACATTGTTAATACAAGAAATCACCCCCATTGTGGTGTTGGGTTAATCAGTAAGCAGTAGTGTATGGTCATGCCTTTGTAAATCAAAATTGACTGGAATCAATTGAAAGGCACTGATTATTATCTAACAAAAGTGTGTGAATGCCTTTGAGAATGCATGATGCCGTCTAATTTGGTACTAATGATGAACATGCGGGCCATTATTAGTGGACCAAAATTGATGACCCTTATTACTACTAGTAGAGCAAGTACACTAAGGTACAGTCAGCAGGCTGTAAGCATTAAAATATTATATTTGAAGTGAGGTGGAGGAGAGAGAAGAGGAGAGAAGAGAGAAGCGAGCTACAAATTAGTAGCTAGCTGCAATACGTATTCCTAGGCACTTTATGAGATAAACACGTGGACCATGTGTCGATAGAGTAGTACTCCCTCCGATCCATAATAAGTGTTGCCCACTTAGTACAAAGTTTGTACTAGCTTAGTACAAAATGAGCGACACTTATTATGAATTGGAGGGAGTACATATTTATACCTAACCATTGTACGAGTTGGCTAAGGTTGACTATAGATGACATGTCATCTCCTTATAGCCAATAGCAGGCTATACTATTAACCATGCTCTAAGGTTGTGATCCTCCTACAGGCAGCCCTACAGAGATCAATTACATAGGCTATTGCTGCTTACAAGATGAGATTACGATCTTTCTGAGAAGCTTCTTTGGGCCATGCTGGGTTAACCTCCTTTTCTGAAAAGAAAGTGTTGATGCTAGTGTAGATCTCTCTTCCACAAGTCGTCTGGTCTGGGGCCAGTGTGCGGTTACTGAATGTTCTTAGTTCAGACTCTGATCATCATAACAGTATAGAAAAATTAGCCTGCATTGATACACCAGTTTTCAACAGGTTAGTAGTGACTTAGTTCAGACTCTGGTCATCATAGTAATTTCAAAAATATATTCAGATGAGAAATTTTTCCAAGTGAGGTGCTTACATGATTTCCTGAGGAAGGAGATGAACACAACGATGAGGGCCAGCCCTGCCAAGAGGCCTATGATTATGGCCACGGTCCGCCCCACGTCATCCTGCGAATAATCTTATCACCAAAAGAAGACCAGACAATTGGATTAGAATAAGCATATACTGTACTGTACAAAGCTACTAGATGCGCACTCTTGCTGAGTGGCTCTTTTCATCTTGTTTATGGAGAATATATTCAGACTAGGAGTGGTTGGCCGTCAGCCGCCCGCCGGCAAGGCCTAACGCGGCGGCCGCACGGCCGCAGTCCTAGGCGCGGTATGTGTGCATATAGTGGACACCAATGGATCGTCCGGCAGATGTCTTTATTAGACCGCCTTTGGTGTTTCATTGGACCAGATCAGAGGAAGCATCATGCCGCCTTGTTGCTGTCATGTCGAAGTTCAGATCACCTTAATGGCACTGTTTGTCTCGCATAATCGAGTCCAATGGCTATGTTTGGATACTCTAAGAGGTTAGTTAGATTTTAACTCTAGACTAACCCTAAACTAATTCTAACCAAAAAAGTGTTTGAATGGTGGGGTTAGATTGACAATAAATGTACCATTTCATTGATTTGACTAATTTATTCAGGATTTTGTATGATGGAGGTAGTGGAAAAAGTAACTTTTTCTGGACTGCACCTAACTCTAACCCAAATAAGCACATCTTGGGTGGGTTAGATTTTTTGGATGGGTTAGATGCATCTAACCAACTCTAACCCTTATGTTTGGATGTTTTAGAATTAATTTGATACAATCTAACCAACTCTAACTCTAACTCATGGATCCAAACAAGGCCAATGTATGATACTACTGCGGTCCCCTAGAATAGCCGGGATGATTAGCATATCTTGGGGATACGACTAAACGGTGCCCGTGGAGCTTAGCGCTGCTGATATGGCTGACCAAGTAGTGTTTCAAATGATGATTGCAAGCTTTGGTGCTCTCTGCAATTGAGTGATTGCTCTCGTCGCTTTCTCTTGTGCTAATCGGAAGACACACCTGTTTGATTGACTAGCAGCTACTAATTAAGTACTCACTCCGTTTTTAAATATAAAACCTTTTAGAGATTTTAATATAAACTACATACGGAATAAAATAAATGAATCTACATTCTATGAAATATCTATATACATCCATATATAATTCGTACTTTAAATTTTGGAAAGGATTATATTTAGAAACAGATGGAGTACATCTGTGTGCACCCCTTAAGAAAAAGTACATCTGTGTGCATCGTGTTATGCAAAGGTCGAATATTCGCTTAATGTCGTTGTATCATCTTTGATATGCAGCTAATTAAGTGATCCTAGCTTAAAGTTGGTACGGTGGTGATTGTAGACAAGTGGACATATATACTGTGATGAGACCATCCAATGTGCAAGCCCATAAAGAGCAAAAAAGGATGTCAGTCAGAGGACATATTCCAACTGATCTCACTTGTCAGCTTTGGTAAATTTACCCATTGCCCATAGGAATCAATTCCAACAGTGTGCTCGATCTCACTAGCTGCAAGCCTGCAACTTGCAGCCACGGGATCGTCCGCCAATTGGCATTCAATGTTGCAGAGAACTAATTCGCCATATTTGTTGATTCAAACGCAAAGAGGGGTGCATGTTGCATACTTGCGTAGTATAGTACGCTCGAGACTCATGATCATGAAGCTTATTTTTTTCCAAAATAAAATAAAAAATAAATGCATCAAGCACTCAAAAATTTCTGGAAAATAAAAATCAGTGATATCATGCATATGTACCATATTCTCTTCATTTCATATTAACTATCGTAAAAACGGATGTATGTAGCATTGAAAAATGTCAAGATACATCCATTTCAAGATAGTTAATATGGAACGGAGAAAATATTTCATGTGTGCAAATTTTTATGACAAAATACATTGAGGAACGAGCTACACAAATAAAGCCAATTGGCGATTCTGAAGACAGTGAACAGCATCTATACTGTTCACTATAAAATATAAAAAACCAATGATTTTTCGCTTTCTTGTGAAACGCCCGAATCAATGTATCTTCTCAAGAATTTTTACACACACAGTTCACATCCATATATCATTGTGGATATTTTCAGATTTTTTGGAAACTTTGAAATTTTCTTTTTTGAATGTTCGAGAAACCCGCACTCGAAAGTTTACGTGGTAGTAGTACTGTAGTAGTAGTGTAGTGTACCTTGTGACGGGCGGAAGTAGTAGCCGCTGGCCCAATACCTGACGTAGCACTGCGCCAGGTGCACGTCGGCGGCGAGCGACGTGCCGCATGTGCCCTTGAGCTGCCCGACGGCCTGCGCCAGGCACGCCGTGCAGTCGGCGGCGGCGAGGTCGCCCAGGCACTGCGAGACCCCCTGCACGCTGCCGGAGCTGCTGGCCTTGTACCCGCTGTCAGCCACGGCCTGCAGGGCGCTCAGCACGGCGTCCCGGTTCCTGAGGAATTCGCCGTCGGAGCTGGTGCTGGCGCTGCACTTGCGGTACACCATGGCCGTGTCCGGCCGGCCGAGGAAGTCGGTGGTGTCGTAGCGCACGTAGCAGCCCTCCAGCTGCAGCGACGCCGCGTAGGCGCCCGGGCACACCTGGTTGAGCTGCCCCAGCGCGTCCCGCACGCACGCCGCGCAGTCGCCGGTGCCCAGGTCGCCGCGGCACTGGTAGAGCCCGTACGCCGCGGCGGCGGCCGTGCCGTTGGCCCCGGCGGTGAAGCTGTTGTAGGCGCCGTTGGGCGCCGCGTCGGTGATGGAGGTGAGGAGCGACTTGAGGTTGGCCTCGAAGGGCGTGCCCGGCTGGTACCTGGACGGCGAGCACCCGGCGTAGATGAAGGTGCCGGTGTCCGCCCTCGCGAACGTCGCGCCGAGGGTGACGACCACGAGCAGGACGACGGCGGCGGCGGCGATGCGCCTGCGGCGGAGTTGGTTGCCGTGGTGCATGGCCGAGGAGACGAGAGTGCACGAGCTTTTTTGGAGTCTTTGTCCGGGGAGTGAAGAGACGAGGACGCAGAATAAATGCTTGTGAGGAGATTTGTGGTGTGTCCTTGACTCCTGGTCACGGCTGGGCCTAACGGAAATGGGGTCGGACGACTGGTCTGATCCCCTTGATATAACTGAGTTCTGTTTCTTCAAATTCAAATTGGACAGGACAGATGAGAGATGACAGGGAACGTTCAGGTTTGCGTTCTGCTTTAGTAGTAGAGTACCAGCTAGCCGGGGATAAGATGAGCAGCATGGCTACACGGTTGCGCGATAACGGATGGCCGGTGCCGTTTTGGCGCCGGTGCGGTGGCGTCCATGATTGATGGATGACACAGCGTAGTACAAGTAGTATGGTTGTTACGTGATTTCGGCGGATGCATCAGCGGCGGTCGGAATTCGGCAAAGGTTTGTGCCGAGCCTACCTACGGCAGCACAGCAGGGCTGGATCCGTCGGATCACTCAACTTTTGGTTGCCTTTCTCTCTCGGCCGGACACCGGGGAAGGCTGGATTCCTCGACGCCTAAAGGCTCCGGCGAGAGTTCTGGCGCGCGGCAGCTGAGCTGGGTCGACGAGCATCGCGGCGGACAACGACAGTGCCCCGGCTCGGCTGCCTTTTGAGGGCATTATTATTACCTGGTTCTTGAACCTTCTTCGTAGGTCCCGGCGCACCTGGGTGTGGCGGACGCCGTCCACAAAACACACCGCGGCCATGCGCTCGGGGACACGCGCCATGCCGATGGATGGACAGTGATGCTGCCGTCCTCGCTTGCCGCCAGACTAGGTGCTCAGGTGCAGCTGCAGGTCTTTTTTTAAATAGTTCCTCCCCTTTTATATTTGCTTAAACATGGATTTCATATCTACTACCCCTATAAGAGCCTCACAAATAGTTGGCACAATAACGTTCAAAAAAATATAATTGGCACATTATGCCCCTCGCAAAAACGTTCCCTAGAAAACTAGGGTTCCCTATATCCTTTCGCGGCGCCAGTGTTCCCCACATCTACCCCCTCAAATCCTCGTGAAACTACGGGGGATTGCGAGTTCGGCCCCGAGGAAGGAGATCGGAACGTTGTTGCGGTCATTGTGGTACGGCTACATGGAGAATTTGCAACCAGAAGTGGATGCTTGTCTCGGAGGCGAACCCGAGAGGGGTTTCGCCTGAAGCAAATCTGCAGGATCGATTCGTGGGTTTAAACTTGCATGGGGAGGAAGAAGAGGATCTAGATCTGTCGGATGAAGTGGAAGGTTTGATCGCTGAAACACGATGGATTGGGCTTTTTAAGGTTCATACTACTAAACCCTTTAGCCATGTTGCCCTATTCAAGGAGATGCGTATTGCATGGGGCCCTTCTCAAGGTGTAATCTTCAAGGCGAAGGGAGACAATCTGTTCCTAGCGCAATTCTCATGCCTGAAAGACTGGGACAAAGTCTTCAATCGGGGGTCGTGGTTATTTCGTCGTGCCCCGGTTGTGATAGAGCAGTATCTAATGTTGAAGACTACAAGCTCGATCGCATACCGGTGTGGGCGAGGATAGTTGGGATACCGAAAGGAATGATGAAGAATAGAGAGGTGGCTGTAAAGATCACAAAGAAGGTGGGTGTTCCACCTGTGCAAGTAATTGTCAATGAGGGGAGGATTAATCCGGAAAAATACCTAAGGGCACGAGTGTTCATTCTTCTGGATGAGCCGATGGTCAGATTTGTGTTCATTAACCTAAATGAGAGGAAAAGATATCCGATAGAGTATAAGAAACTCCCTGACTTCTGTCACTTTTGTGGTTGTGTTGACCACCTGGCAACTGAATGTGGTGATGGTATCCACAAGAAACAAGAGTGCCAATGGGGTGATTGGTTCCTCTCTAATTTTGTTAGACCCAATGATGGCTAGGCCGGGGTGGACCGAGAGGAAGTGGAGGAGCTGGGAGAGGAACTATGTTTGGATGTGGAAGAGGAAATCCTATGGGTGGTATTGGTGGAGGCAATGGGGTGGGGAGAGGTACTATGCTTGATGGAGACCATGTAGATCAAGACACGTCGCCTCAGCGTATCATAGCCATGGAAATTGGTGATGGAATTAAGGCCAGTGGGACGGGCGTTGGACCTGTCTTGCCGTGAGTGCACAAATGTCTTATTGGACAAGACAATATTGTTGTTGAAAAGAAAGTGGATCTCAAAAATGCTCCGCCAGCTGGTTTTGTTAATGAGAAGGTGCTTCTGGACAAAATTTTGTTGAGTACAGCGCAGAAAGTTCATGATCAGAAGAGACATAAATCTGATAACACAAACTTAATATCGGTGACATCCCTTGTGGATGATCGCCGGGAGCAATGAAAATCTTAGCTTGGAACTGTCGCGACATGGCCAGCGTCGCGGAAGTTAGAGGTCTTTTGGACGTCCAGAAGCAATGGCTCATCTTCTTGGTGCAGATCCGGGTGGGATCCCTCCAAGTCCCCATGTCGCATATTCGATGCACTCGGCGTTGAAGCGGAAGCACTCGGAGCTGGAGCCAGGAGGCCACAAGGTCATAGGGCTTTAATCCCTCGCCTTCTAGTTGAGCAATCCGTTCAACTTGGGCATCGATGTCACAGTCACCGGCGCGAGCTTGGTCCCTCACTGATACCTCTCAGTCGACGGGGCGAGCTGGAACTCGGGTAGGTTGATGAGGTCGGGGCCGACGTCAGGAGACCAGACGTAGAAGAAGGTCTTCTGCCAATATTTCACCGATTGAATGATGGTGGGAGACTTGTAGCAGTGCTTGCCGGTGTAGAGGATGCACCCGCCGCAATCGGTCATGGCGGTTGATGACGCGAGAGTTGACAGGTATGGTCCTGACAACAGCACGATAGCTTCTTGCCCCTCGTTGGTTACCCAAAGTGGAAGGTTGAGATGTAGATAGCAGCAATTTCCCTCGATGAAGATACCAAGGTTTGTCTCCAGCAGGACTCCGACAACGACATGAAGGTAACAACGGCGCCAGAGATTTGCGGTTGTCGTGGACCTGCACACACAACAGATAACTTTGCTCCCAACGAGTACAAAGGGGTTGTCAATCCCTCCAGCCTTGTTGTTTACAAAAGATAAAACGCACGGGATAATAATGATAGTGATAGCAACGGAAAAGTAAATAAAGCAGTAAATTGATAGTGGGTGTAACAGTATTGGAAATATGGACCGGGGTCCTATGATGTTCACTAGTGATGTCTCTCTCCCAAAAGACGATAAAATAGCCATGCGAGGTAAACAAATTACAGCTGGGCAATTGACAGGATTATGTGCGCAAACCAATGCTAATTATGCTATAAAGAAAGGAAGAGGCTCAAAAGCACGGGCGGTACGCCAAGACAAGTAGACCAAAATCCATCTGCATTAAAGAACTTTGCGTAAAGTAAACAATCCTTGCACCCGCAAGTACAAGCATCGTTGTTTTTCCCCTTGTGGCAACAACACATCCCCTAGACTCATGTTTCTGTCAATCAAGCTAGTCATCGGGTGGCATGAACCCACAATCATGCATAACACTCCCTTTTGGAGTCACTACCTACTACTTGGCCAAAGCAATAAACAACAACATAGAACATGCAAGAATTACTCAAGAACATAAATACAAAAGAGGAGAATCAAATATATTACTCAAACACAATCTGAACATAATCTCATAATCCATCGGATCCTAGCAATCTCAGCATAGCAACAGCAAAAATATTACATAAGTGCCTCGATCATGTAGGGCAGCTCACGAGGTCTAATCCATGAAGAACAAAGAGGGGAGGAGAACAACACATAGCTACTGATCATAGACCATGGTCCAAGGTGGACTACTCACGGTTCATCCGGGAAGCGTCCATGGTGGTGGAGAAGCTCCCGGAGGTGATTCCTCCCTCCGGCAGGGTGCCGGAAAGACGTCTTCTGGTGCTTCCGATCTTGGAATCGCGGCGGCGGCGGAACAGAGGAGATATCGCGAAAAAGGGTTCCCCCTCGGGGGTTTTGCGTCACGGGGATTATATAGGCAAAGGGGGGCAACCCGGGGTCCACCTAGGGTCCAGGCGGCCCCCTGGCGCGCCCCCACCCTGGGGCGCGCCGGGAGGGCGCCTGGGGCCCTGGTGGGTCCCCTCTGCCCCCCCTCGGTGATTCCGGAAGCTTCCTGATCGCTGATTTTTTATTGAATTTTTCCCGAATTTTTGGAGCACTTTTTATATGGGGGAAACCTGAAATAGAAAAACAGCAGAAAACAGAAACTGGCACTGGGGTGCACTGAGTTAATAGGTTAGTCCAAATATGTTCAAAAGTGTAAGGAAGTTCATCAATATCATAGCAAAATCACACAAAAGAGGCATGGAGCAAGCAGAAATTATAGATACGTTTTGGACGTATCAGTGGTCTCGTGGATGAGTAGCTCGTCGCGCCCATCGGGATTCGGCAGAAGATTCCCCGTCTGAGCCATGTGTGCTCGAATGTGTAAGAGGCGCTTCCACAACCCCACACTCGGCCAGATGCCGAGGTAACCCTCGCATAGGGTGACGAACCCGACATCGTCATGATGAAGTTGGCGGCGAGGTGGTGCGGTTGGAGATGATGGAAATCGAGGAATTCCCGGAAGAAATCGCTCGCCGGAAGCCCGAAGCCGCGCTCGAAGTGCGCGGCGAAGACCACACGCTCACCGTCGCACGGTTCCGGTACGATCTCTGCGCCGGGAGCGCGCCACAGGATGCCGGCCGACATTTTTCGCGCTCGAATCAATTGGCGTATCTCGTCGCCGTCGACGGTGGAGCCTTTCCACTTGCCATGACTCGCGGCGGCATGATTTTCGGTGGAAGTGACGACCATTTAGTCCTCTAGTGTGGCAGCGTGAAGAACAGAGGAAATCAAGAGGCGGCGGCGGCGGAGACAGCTAGCAAGCTGAGCAGGGAGAGAAGGGCGGCGCGGCGGCGGCGAGGGCGCGTGCGACAACAGTCACCGGAGCAGTGGCTGTGGGGCGGCGCGAGGGCGAGAGCGAGTTAGAAGAAGAATAGAATGAGCGGGGAAGCGAGCCCGACCCGCTCCCCCGTAAATTATATGGGAGGCGGGGGCGAGTGTTATCGGATGTGCATCCTTGTGGCCCGGTGTGGCCGCTGTATCGAGAATAAGCCCAACAGTCGTGGCCACAGAAGATCCCGGCGGAGAAGGCGAGACGTGCGCGTGGCCCGAGGCCTGCAGTTACGTCCCGTCGCGCGTGGGCCGTGGGTCCCGGAGCATTAAGTGCGCCCGGCGGAATCGGAGGCGACGTGCGATGTGGGTTGGTCAGATTTTCGGTCAAAAGTAACCGTTGGAAAGCAGTCGGCCGAGCTAGTTATCAGCTCGACAAGAATAAGTCAGAAGAAGTTTTCTCACAGGGATATTGAAGCAATCGGCTGAGGTAGTGATTAGCTCGGTGAAGATCACACCGAAGAAGTTTTTCTCAGAAGAAAAATTTGGAGCAATCAGACGCACCAAGATTCAGATCGGAGCGAAACATTCAGAACAACAAGATCCTGGTCGACTGGGCGCAGTCGGCGAGATTGAGAAATCAGCTCGGCCGAAGGCTTCCGAGGAGACCAATTCGAAGAAGCAAGAAGAAGATAGTTGAAAACCTGCAAAGGCCCCGCACTCATATGACTGCGGGACCTCTACAACTTTAGGGGCTACTATCGGGGGAATGACCCCTGGGTAGGGTCACCCAGGCGAAAGCACCGTTTCAAGACAAAGTGTCATCATCAGGGGCCCGATTGCGGTAGCTGGGCCGAGCTAAGCAGACCAGTAGCCGATTGCTCAGAAGCAATCGGACCACTCCGGATGCAAAGCAATCGGCCCAGGCGCAATCGGCCCACTCCGAGCAAACACAGAAGTTTAACTAGGATCAGGTCGGAGCTCCTGGTCCAAGGTCATAAATGCACAATCCCGAGAGATCTGGGTGGCAGCAAGCATGTCTTCTCGCCGACCTGTCAGAGACGTGCTGTCCCCTCCTCCACCGATTACGCAGACATGCCGACATGACTAAGGACATAGCGCCACTGTTCATCCCTCACGGCTTACAAGCTAGAAGCATGGCGAGCCGCATGTCTACTCCGGGTCATCGGGAAAGCTATAGTCGGTGGGCCCCAGCCGACCTGAGGCTTACAGCTGGGACCTCCCCCACATGTAATTACCGTAGTACCCCGAGCTCACACTATAAGAGCACGGGGCACCCCTCCCGTGAGAGGGGACGACCGCATTTACTACACACCTTACCAGTTCACAGAGGAGCACGAGAACAGAGCCCATGGCCTCCTTCTCCTTCCTCTGATACAGCTCAAGGAACATTCATTGTAGCCTGAGTTATTACTCTAGTATAGACAGGCAGAATTAGGGGTTTTATCTCTACGGAGAGCCCCGAACCTGGGTACATCGTGGTGTCATTCACCGTGCTTGTATCCAATCCCGATTTCGGCACCATCGACACTCACCTCGGTCTTCCCCTACACTTTAGCCATCCCCATGTGATACGTCCAAAACGTATCTATAATTTCTGCTTGCTCCATGCCTCTTTTGTGTGATATTGCTATGATATTCATGAACTTCCATACACTTTTGATCATATTTGGACTAACCTATTAACTCAGTGCACCCCAGTGCCAGTTCCCGTTTTCTGCTATTTTTCTATTTCAGGTTTCCCTCATATTAAAAGTGCTCCAAAAATTCGGGAAAATCCAATAAAAAATCAGCGATTCGGAAGCTTCGAGAAGCCCCAAGCGCCCTCCCGGCGAGCCCTAGGGTGGGGCCGTGCCAGGGGCCGCCTGGACCCCTGGTGCCCCCCCTGGCTGCCCCCCTTCGCCCATATATTCCTCGTGACGTGAAACCCCCGTGACGGAACCCTTTTTCGCGATCTCTCCTCTGTTCCGCCGTCGCCGCGCTTCCAAGATCGGGATCACCAGAAGACCTCTTCCCGGCACCCCGTCGGAGGGAGGAACCACCTCCGGGAGCTTCTGCACCACCATGGATGCTTCCCGGATAAACCGTGAGTAGTCCACCTTGGACCATGGGTCTATGATCAGTATCTATGTGATGTTCTCCTCCCCTCTTTGTTCTTCATGGATTAGTCCTCGTGATCTGCCCTACATGATCGAGGCACATATGTAATATTTCTGTTGTTGCTATGCTGAGTTTGCTGGGATCCGATGTATTATGAGATTATGTTCAGATTGTGTTTGAGTAATATATTTGATTCTCCTCTTTTATATTTATGTTCTAGAGTAATTCTTGCATGTTCTCCGTTGTTGTTTATTGCTTTGGCCAAGTAGTAGGTAGTGACTCCAAGAGGGAGCGTTATGCATGATTGTGGGTTCATGCCCCCTGATGACTAGCTTGAGTGACAGAAACATGAGTCTAGGGGATGTGTTGTTGCCACAAGGGAGAAAACAACGGTGCTTGTACTTGCGGGTGCAAGGATTTTTTTACTTTACGCAAAGTTCTTTAATGTAGTTGCCCGTTGCTTTGAGTTTACACTTTGGGTGGGATTCACAACTTAATACCAGCGAGATGTTCTGGATAGATATCTCAAGGTGGATGATTAGTAGCTAGATGCAGATGGATTTCGGTCTACTTGTCTTGGCGTACCGCCCATGCTTTTGAGCCTCTTCCTTTCTTTGTAGCATAGTTAGCATTGGTTTGCGCACATAATCCTGTCAATTGCCCAGTTGTAATTTGTTTACCTCCCATGGCCATTTTACCGTCTTTTGGGAGAGAGACATCACTAGTGAACATCATAGGACCCCGGTCCATATTTCCAGTACTGTTTACACCCTCTATCAATTTACTGCTTTGTTTACTTTTCCGTTGCTATCACTATCATTATTATCCCGTGCGTTTTATCCTTTGTAAACAACAAGGCCGGAGGAATTGAAAACTCCTCTGTACTCGTTGGGAAGCAAAGTTATTTGTTGTGTGTGCAGGTCCAGGTGAAGTAAGCAACCCTGAGTTGTGAACGGCGCCATTGTTTACTTCACCACCTTCTTGTATCTGTTGTAGTCCTATTGGTTCGACACTTAAACCTTAGCATCTTCGCTAAGGGAAATTTGCCGCTACGCTACATCTCACCTTCCACTTTCGGTAAACCAACAAGGGGCGAGAAGTAAACTCTCGTAACATCAAAGCAATTTCTAGCGCCGTTGCCGGGGACTCCACTCTTCAAGATAGCGGAATTGCATACTATCTTTTATCTTTGCTTTTTAGTCTTGTTAGTTTACCTTTCACTTTTTACTTTAATGTCCTTTATAAAAAATCCAGAAAAATTAGTATGTCTAGTTCCTTACTTGCCAATCAATGTGTGACTTCTTTGAAACCAGATCTTATTGGCATGGAGGATTCACCGAGGATCAACAAAAGTGGTACAAGGAACACCGCTTGTCTCAAAAGGGGATACACTTATAGAAACAAATACACCAGTTGTATGAGTATGCTAGAAACTTATGCTCAATATATAATATATCTTTCTGCAGGGATGAATCTTGTTGCTTTATGAGGCACAAACACCTTGCTTTCCAATGTGAGTACAATGATGATGAAACCTTAGCTTCTTATGCTAAGAGAAATTATGACTTTGATGATGCAGAGCAAATAGAAGAATTTGTTGCTTATAAGGGTGCCTATGAAATTACTTCTCTTCTTAAAAATATTGATAATGCCCCTTAAAAATCTGAGAGTCTTGCTATACTTAACTATTGTTTGGAAAATTACGATACAAATTATTATATTACTGATCATCTTGAGATAATCTCTCCCCCAAAGGAAGAGACTAATGTTTTGCAGGACTCTATGAAAGAAGAAATTTATGAAACCAAAAGCTCCTTGGATGAAAAAGAGGAGGAGAGTGACGAACAAAAGGAGGAAGAATGGAGCCATCCATGTCTACCTTCTAATGAGAGTAACTCTTTTTAATCTTACCTTATATGAGTGTTATGATCATATGGATTCTTTTGAAATATCCCTTTTTGATGAAGTTGATGCCTTCTATGCTTATGGCCATGATGTCACTATGGATGATGATTACGGAGATGAACTTTCTATAGTTTCTCATGTTAAGCATGTAATTGTTGCTATTGCACCCACACTTGATTTTCCTATTATCCTTTTGAAATCTCCAAATATTCCGGAGAGTTTTGTCCTTATTAAACGTCAATGTGACGGGTTGCATTTATCTTATGATTCTAAAGACCGTGTTGAAAACTATACACATGTGCTTACAGGTCATGAACAACATGATTTATGTGATAGTTATATTCTTGATGTTGTTTATGATACTACTGAAAATTACTTTGAGAGAGGAAAGTTTGGTTCTAAAACCTTTCATGTTACAAAAACACCTCTCTTTTTGATGAAATTTTTAAAGTTTCTCTTGTTCCACCTTCCTATGCTTGTTACTTTGTGCTTCTTTGATTTATTTTCTTATAAGATGCCTGTGCATAGGAAGTGGGTTAGGCTTAAATGTGTTTCATATTTTCTTCTTGATGCTCTCTGTTGCTTCAAGTCCTTATTCTTATGAGAGCATCTTTTATAATCTTTATGCCTAGCTTAAAGGCGTAAAAAAGCGCTGGTTGGGAGGCAACCCAAGATGTTTTTACTTCTGTTTTTAGTGGTATTGATGTTTGTTACTACTGTAGCAACATCATTGTATCTTTACTTTTCAAGCTTTGTGCCATTTATAGCCTCATATGACAAGGGAAATGAAAGTTGTGACATGCTGTCCAGAAAACAGATTCTGTCCCCGTGACGGGAAAAATCACAGAAAAATCCCAGTTCATATTTTTGAGCTGAAATTTTCACACAGCGTGATCTATACAATTACGGAACTTTCATATGTTCTGAGTTTTTTTATTTGAGTTGCAGAAGTATCCCAAAAAAATTCTTTATTGCCTGCTAGTTTGTTTTTCACAGATTCTATCATGTTTTGCCTTTTCTTCGTTTTGCAAACCTTAAGCTTGTTTTTTCTTTGCAATTTTTTTTTGGAAATCTTGAGAAACAGAAGCTCTTCAAGATTATCTTTATTTCCATTAGAGAAAAATATATTTTATTATGCGTACTAACCTTGCTAATCAGATTATGATGAGTTATGTATGCAGGGAGTTTTCAACTGTGCGAGGGAAGATGATGAAAGAAGATTCAGGAGTGTCAAGCGCTCAAGCTTGGGGATGCCCCCATCCCCAAGAAATATTCGAGGAGACTCAAGCGTCTAAACTTGGGGATGCCCCCATGCATCCCCTTCTCCATCAACAATTATCAGTTCGTCTTTCATTTCACTATATTTTTATCACTTCATGCGTTATATGCTATGCTTGGAGCGTCTCGCTCTTAGGTTTTATTTTTAGTTTTCTTTAGCTTTGCTTGCTGTTCATAACAAGTTAGAACCCAGCTTTATTTGTGTGGGAGAGAATCATGCTCCACTTTCAAAATCTAGAACACAACATAGGATTCTTCATGCTTATCTTTGTTGTGTGTGTTCTTTATATTTTTCATAGCTACTGCCATGTTTAGCTCTTAGTTTTCATGTTTATCTTTTTAAAGAGCTTTTGTTTAGTTCGTTGCTAGAACTCTCTTGAGTTTTCATGTTTATCTTGTTTAGAGAGTTTGCCTGTTGCACTGAGTTGTGTGTCTTGACTTGAAGTAGGTAATTGAGGCTGCTATTCTTTTGTAGTAGTAACTTGCAATAGTTTTGAGGTATTATTTTGACTCATGTTTGGACTTTTGGTGTCAAGAGCTTTAGCCCATTAGTGATAGATGTCGTATTTTGGGCAATCCGTGTTTATTTTCAAAACTTACAAATTAGTTGAGAACTTTAGCTACTAGATGGATCCCTACTCTTCTGAGGGGTCAAATATTAGAGTACACTCACGTATCATGAGTCGAGGATGCGTAAGGATAACCAAACCCCCATACACTCCTTTCCGGGGTGCTTGTATCTTTGTGAAACTTCCTTATTAGATTGAGAGTTACCGATAATAAGTGCATGAGTTCTTCGGACTAATGTGAGTATTCGAAAGTTGACACTTCCACCTTCCCATATTTTTCCAGCCTCTCCTGTGCCGTGCATTGTTTTCTTCTCACTCCAAGAGTTGGCATCCACCTTCGCTGGTACATCCAAACCCTTGGCATGATACGCTCTGTCCTCATAAACCTCCTTATATCCTTCCTCAAAACAGCCACCATACCTACCTACCAAGGCATTTCCATAGCCTTTCCGAGATATATTGCCATGCAACATCCATCTTCTCATGACTTGATCTTCATGTCATACATGCTACTTGCTTGATCGATGAGCCGCATGCTAGTTGGGCCTTGCCCCAATCATTGCTACATGACGCGCTAGTATCATTGCATATCCTGCTACACTGGCAGAGGCATACATTTGCATACTTCATGATAGTTACATTTTCTTTATGATTTGAGTACCTTGTAAAGTGTGAAAGATCTTCTATAATTCTTGTAATATATAGAGTGTTGCCCCTAAAGTGAGGAAAAGATCCCAAAGAGGACAAAATTAAAAGATCCTAAAGAGGACAAATGAGAGAAATAGAAAGAGCCATTGAGGCCACCAAAAAGATAGAAAACAATAAAAAAGAGAAAAAAGAGAAATAAAAAGAGAGAAGGGGCACACTACTATTCCTTTTGAGAGATCCACACTCGTACTCCCTCTTATATCTTGTACTCCATAGAGATTATAATTTATGCATATAACTACGTGGGGACCTTCACACTATAGAACTTGGCTTGTATATTCCAATGATGAGCCTACTCAAATGAGCTCTAGGTCTTCTTGAGCAAGCAAGTTGGATGCACCCCACTAGTTCCATTGGAGAGCTTACCTTAGCTCATATGTGCTTCTGTTGCATGGTAATCCCTACTCCCCACATCATATCTATCATTTGGCTTTCTCTCGCCTATGATTGTCCTCATTGATGTGAGCCTTTCACACCTTTTTGTCTTCCTCCTCCACCATATTCTCTCTTTGTCATCCTAAGTGTCAAATTTCTTGCTTACACTCATCCATTGCATGAGTGCTCAAAATGTCAAAAAGGAGTGGATCATTTTTGACTTGTACCTGGCTAGTGGTCTGGGGATGAGTCAAGATAAGATTCCAAAGAAGACCAAGTGTGAAACTTTAGTAGATCGAGTTCTCAACACAAAAATACTTTTTCTCGTATATCCCTATCCCCTTTCTTGCACGCAAACACCATTTGGAGACATTCGAGTCACGGACAACGAGAGCTCTTGCATCTTTATGTTCTTATGTTGCTTGTTTCAATGCTAGATATAGACTCTTGCCTGTTATGACTTGAATTGAATTACATGTCTTGATTTCTTTACTTAAAAGTTCTGATATGGTTGTTAGCATGTCACCACAGAAATTATTTTTGTTATCATTTACCTACTCGAGGACGAGCAGGAATTAAGCTTGGGGATGTTGATACGTCCAAAACGTATCTATAATTTCTGCTTGCTCCATGCCTCTTTTGTGTGATATTGCTATGATATTGATGAACTTCCATACACTTTTGATCATATTTGGACTAACCTATTAACTCAGTGCGCCCCAGTGTCAGTTCCTGTTTTCTGCTGTTTTTCTATTTCAGGTTTCCCCCATATTAAATTGCTCAAAAAATTCGGGAAATATCCAAGAAAAAATCAGCGATACGGAAGCTTCGAGAAACACCGAGGAGGGGCCATAGGGGACCCACCAGGGCCCAGGCGCCCTCCCGGCGCGCCCTAGGGTGGGGTCGCGCCCTCCCTGGTTGCCCCCCTTCGCCCATATATTCCTCGTGACGTGAAACCCCCGTGACGGGAACCCTTTTTCGCGATCTCTCCTCTGTTCCGCCGTCGCCGTGCTTCCAAGACCGGGAGCACCAGAAGACCTCTTCCCGGCACCCCGTCGGAGGGAGGAACCACCTCCGGGAGCTTCTCCACCACCATGGATGCTTCCCGGATAGACCGTGAGTAGTCCACCTTGGACCATGGGTCTATGATCAGTATCTATGTGATGTTCTCCTCCCCTCTTTGTTCTTCATGGATTAGACCTCGTGATCTGCCCTACATGATCGAGGCACATATGTAATATTTCTGTTCTTGCTATGCTGAGTTTGCTGGGATCCGATGTATTATGAGATTATGTTCATATTGTGTTTGAGTAATATATTTGATTCTCCTTTTTTATATTTATGTTCTAGAGTAATTCTTGCATTTTCTCCGTTGTTGTTTATTGCTTTGGCCAAGTAGTAGGTAGTGACTCCAAGAGGGAGCGTTATGCATGATTGTGGGTTCATGCCCCCTGATGACTAGCTTGAGTGACAGAAACATGAGTCTAGGGGATGTGTTGTTGCCACAAGGGAGAAAACAACGGTGCTTGTACTTGCGGGTGCAAGGATTTTTTTACTTTACGCAAAGTTCTTTAATGTAGTTGCCCGTTGCTTTGAGTTTACAATTTGGGTGGGATTCGCAACTTAATACCAGCGAGATGTTCTGGATAGATATCTCAAGGTGGATGATTAGTAGCTAGATGCAGATGAATTTCGGTCTACTTGTCTTGGCGTACCGCCCATGCTTTTGAGACTCTTCCTTTCTTTGTAGCATAGTTATCATTGGTTTGCGCACATAATCTTGTCAATTGCCCAGTTGTAATTTGTTTACCTCGCATGGTTATTTTATCGTCCTATGGGAAAGAGACATCACTAGTGAACATCATAGGACCCCGGTCCATATTTCCAATACTGTTTACACCCGCTATCAATTTACTGCTTTATTTACTTTTTCGTTGCTATCACTATCATTATTATCACGTCCGTTTTATCCTTTGTAAACAACAAGACCGGAGGAATTGACAACTCCTATGTACTTGTTGGGAAGCAGAGTTATTTGCTGTGTGTGCAGGTCCAGGTGAAGTAAGCAACCCTGAAGCTTTAAAAAAAAGTAAGCAATCCTAAGTTGTGAACGACGTCATCGTTCACTTCACCACATTCTTATATATGTTGGAATCATATTGGTTCGACACTTAGACCTTAGCATCTTCGCTAAGGAAAATTTATCGCTACGCTACATCTCACCTTGCACTTTGGGTAAACCAACGAGGGGCGAGAAGTAAACTCTCGTAACATCATCATGGCATCTGCCGTTACTAAACGACGACACTATCCGTCCATATGCATGTGGTATGGTCCCATCCAACTGTGTGAAACAGAATGTGCTGCGGTCTTTATTTTCAGCATTGATACAGATTTGACAGTTCCCAACAAGGTGCGCTCACCTCTACTAGCTGCGCTTTTAAGCCAACATGTACAAATTTTCAACAATTCCACTGGACATGTGTCCGTCAGATTCGAATTTCGTATCCCAGTTTTCGTAGCGTCGAGTTTGGAAGAAGCAGGGAGCTAACCATATAGGCCAGCTAGCTAATCGTTCGTTCATGCTCTAGCTATTCCAGTATCCTCCATGTTTCAGTTGCTTTGTTAGAAATTATATGATATCCTGCGCGTTGCTGCGGGACCTATTAAGAAAAAAATTGATGTTTCAAAACATGTGAAAAAATATGAAACATAATAGAATTTGATTATAAAAATATTTTTGAAAGAAATATTGTTTAAAGTAAAAAAATCTAAGAAATTTTTGATGAAAATTCAAAAATAAGTTTAATTTTTGTTTTGTTAATTTAGATACTTGACAATATATCGGCGATATGATATGAGGCAAAAACAACATTGAGTACAGAAAGATAAGACGTGTCCATCCTTTGCTAAATCTAAAACAATGATAACAACTATGGATGTGTATTTATAGAAAAATATGACACAAAAAATAAAATGCGATGTAACTCAAAATTTGATTTTCTATAAAAAAAATCTTATAAATTCTTAAGTTGAGTGCATAAATAAGTTATTATTTAGTTGATATAGGTTGCATACACATGCAAAGTTAATGGAAGCATGTGCATGAAGAGTTAGTGGAAAGGTTTTTGCATTGTGAACCTACTTGATGATGTGGGTAGCTTGCATGTCAAGTTAAATAGGTTAGTGGGGATGAACTATTTAGGTATTATAGATACTAATCACGTTTACTATAAAAAAAAGGACTGTCTAATTATCAGACATCTGTTTTTTAATTTGTGTCAGGTCACTTTTTGTCCGCTAGATGATTGGCTCCCTTGTCTCACAACTCAGTCTAAATACTAATCAGTACAGGAAAAAACGTATGTTTTCTTTCACCCGTCAGGTCCAAAAACCTAGCACCAAACCTGCCCCCAAAAACGGGCTTCTAGCGAACCCGTTAACACAAAAATCATCACGCGCCTGCCGGTTTAAGCGGGTTGGGTTCGACCCATACCTCCAGACGGCCATCCCCCAAGTGCAAGGTGTTAAGCAAAAAAGTTTCTGTCCCCTAGTCGCCGACTAGGGTTTTTCCGCCTCTGGCGATTTTACGTCGCCATCTAGGGTTTTCTTCCCCGGCGATCTATCGCCGGGATTGGGTGTTGTGTTGGCAGTCTCTTGCATCAGAAACATCGTGCGCTCCCTTGCTGATCTCAGGGGCTATGGAGAAGGGTGAGCCGAGCTACAGATCGGATCCAGTGGAGGATCTTTTGGAACGTCTCAAACTTCTGGAGGAGGAGGATGATGGATTTTTCTAGGAGGAGGAGGTGAAGGAACAGCCGGAGGTGGTGAAGTGGCTGGCCATTGCCAAGGTGCATACTGAGAAGAGCTTTAGCCCTAGTGCCCTATTCGCCGATATGCGATCAGCATGGAGCCCGGCCAAG
This sequence comes from Bromus sterilis, assembly GCA_950022295.1. Classification (NCBI taxonomy): domain Eukaryota; kingdom Viridiplantae; phylum Streptophyta; class Magnoliopsida; order Poales; family Poaceae; genus Bromus; species Bromus sterilis. The sequence goes on from OX465596.1 coordinate 19,670,884, forward strand.
GAGGTCATCTGGAGAAGGGTCAAAATAACTTGTTTACGATCCAGTTTGAGTGTCTGGCGGACTGGAATAAGGCATTGAAGATGGGACCGTGGTTTTTTCGTAACAATCATGCACTGCTAATTGAAGAATATGATGGGTTCTCTAACCCTAGATCAGTGGTCTTGGATAAATTGGCAGTATGGGCTCAAGTCTACAAGCTCCCTGATAATTTCTTACATGAGAACATTGTAAAAGGGATCTGCAGACCTATTGGGGAAGTTCTGGAAGTACAGCTTCGATTGCTTGCGGGCTTCGTTGGCGAGTTTGTTAGAGTCAGAATCAATATGAAAGTTACAAAGCAAATCACAAGGTTTGTGTCTATGGCGAAGAATAAAAAGGAGTGGTACCAGGTAAAATATGAGAGACTACCAATTTTCTGTGGGGTCTGCGGATTGCTTGGTCACTGGCATCAAGAATGTGGAGATGGTATACATGATGAGTCAAAATTGGAGTGGGGGGACTTTATTCTTGCCAACCCAGGACGTGGAAGAGGTAGAGGATGGACGGACAATAGAAATCAGTGGAACCGGGCAGATGATCCTGCTGGAAGGGGAAGGGGTTTTGGAGACAATATGGGCCGCGGTAGAGGACGCGGGGGAGATGCTTTAGTTCTTCCATGGCGTCACAATGCTATGTTCCAACCCCCAATACCTAGCACTAATCTGGCGGCAGCTTTTGATTCGGCAATGGATGAAGATCTGGTAAATGATGCAAATGAGAGGAAAAGGCTGGCGGAAAATTCTGTTGCTGATCCAGTAATTCCAGAGGCTACTGACCAAGCAGCTGCTAATGGTAAAGAGGTTATCCCTGGTGATAAAACGGGGAACGTGGTAATGATGATAGACAGACTTGAAGATGGAAGTGGTTTGGTGGATCCAGAAAAAACCCCGCATAACAGTGAGAACAAAAAGAAGCAAAAGCAGTGGGAGAGTTCAACGAGTTTTGATGGCCTTCTGCTACCCCCAATTTCTTCATCGGCGGCATCCCTCGAGGATGACCGCCGGGAGCAATGAATATCCTGTGCTGGAACTGTCGGGGGCTGGGCAACCCGGCGACAGTTCGTGAAACTCGTGAATTAACGAGCAAATATGCCCCGGCAGTGTTGTGCTTAATAGAGACGCAATTACAGAAGAAACGTGCCGAGATTTTATGTTCTCTGTTTGGGTATAAGAATGCTTTCGCAGTGGGAAGCTCAGGACGATCTGGTGGTTTGGTAGTCTTTTGGAATAGTGATGATGTTCAATTGGAAGTAGTGGATCACTCGAGAAACTATATTGATTCTGTGATCACTGGCCTGGGAGATACTCCTTGGCGGTTAACTTCCGTGTATGGTGAAGCACAAACACATGACAGATACAAAACTTGGGAGGCGATGAGGTCTTTAGCGGGCAAGTCTGATTTGCCATGGCTAGCAATTGGCGATTTCAACGAAGTCCTATACCATTCGGAGTATGAAGGAATTGGGCAAAGGAGTCAAACCCAATTGGAGGGCTTTAGAGATACCCTTGATGTGTGCTCTCTGATGGATATTGGCCACACGGGTTCTCCTTGGACTTTTGAAAAGAAAGTGACCGGGGGATCCTATACCCGTGTGCGGTTAGACAGAGGGGTGGCGGATTCGCCCTGGAGTACGTTGTTCCCTTCTGCAACAGTGGATCACTTGGTGGCAGCGTGCTCTGACCATCGGGCTCTAAACCTTAAGCTATCGGATGATCTAGTTGAAGCCAAGAAGCCCAGGATTTTTTGGTATGAGATAACATGGGAATCTCACCCGGAACTTGGAGATTTCGTGAAGGGGGGCTGGAGTATTTTGCAGCAGGCATCTTCAGTGGAGAATTTAAAAGAGAAGCTGAGTATTTTAGCTAAGAACCTTTCAGCTTGGGACAGAAATACTTTTGGAAGTGTTCGTGATGAAATTCGAAAACTGAAAGCAGAATTGGAAATTTTGCAATCGGTTCCAGGACGGGATGGCCCTTCTCATAGGGAGCTTAAAATAGTTGATGATCTTGTTGAACTATATCACAGAGAGAAAATCCTATGGCGGCAAAGGTCACGGGTTGAATGGTTGGTTGGTGGTGACAAGAACACCAAGTACTTCCATATGAGAGCAACAATGAGGAGAAGGAAGAATCTTATTCGCTCGCTCCAGAAGGTAGATGGTACGGCGGTCTCGGATATTGCAGAATTAGAGAATATGACAACAACCTTTTATGCAAACTTATACACATCCGAAGGAGTTCATAATATGCAGGCAGTGTTAGATGTGATACCGTCAAAGGTGACTCGAGAAATGAATACCATGCTTTGTGAACAGTACACCAAAGAAGAAGTGAAAAAGGCTTTGTTTCAGATGGGTCCCTCGAAAGCCCCCGGACCGGATGGTTTCCTGATGACTCCCAAGTGCAGGAGATCAATTGTAGTACCTTTCGATAAGTATTTGAGTGTCGAACCCACGAGGAGCTGAAGGTAAGCTATCTATTCTCTAAAGCCCTATAACCCTCTTATATGGTTGTTTATGCAAAGCAATAAGTTTGACTAAAAGGAACTAACTAATTAAAAGCAAGTGACGTGGAGTGTGGTTTGTCTAGTAACTAGTGAAGCAAGTTTAAAATGCAAGTAATCCTAGAGCAAGTTTCTAAGCAAGTTTCACAAGTAGCAAGCAGCAAATATCTCAAGTATCTCAAGGGAGCAAGTGTTCTAGCAATAGGTGTTTCGTTCGTGTGGTTGTCACAATTAGTGAAGCACATGTTTTTAGTCTTAGTTGTTTCTTCTAGGAAGGAGCCATGACTAGGTATAGTCAAGTAAATGATCTACAACCCCTTATGATGGATCATGTGGCCAAGTAAATGACTGCACAAGATTGATTAAGACATAAAGTCCCACCATAGCCTTACGTTCTAAGGTCCCCTATATATATCCCCCAATAACTTAACTTTGTGGCTCGGTCTCAGGTTACTGTCACTCCCAAGTCACCACCACTCCATTATGCTACCGGTGATCACCTTACATGCATTCCCCAACATATGCGTGCACTCGTATATTGTACATAAAGACAATCATAGAAGATAACAAACTTGTATGCAACCAATCAACGAACTATTTCACCATTGCCAAGAACAATTCACTACTCAAACATAGACGGGGAGACACAATACATCAAGGGAATATAGTATTGCATCATACATCGTGTTTGCCAAGAGATTACAGTGGAGAGATGGAGCTGATCTTGCTGTAGATGTTGATGATGAACACGCCGGAGGGGGGTGGAGCCCTCCGGGGGTGATCCCGGCGGCGTTTCCCCCCTCCGATCTTCTCCGGCGGCAGCCTTCTGTCTCTCTGTTTCGTGGTTTCGTCTCTCGGCGCCGCCCCCTCCTCGAAAAGGCCAGGGGACCCTTTATATAGTCGTTTTTAGGTCACGAGACACTCGGGAGAAGAAAGATCGACGGCATCGGAGCCACGGGGGCAAAAAGGGGGCCTCTCACGCGGCCAAGGAATCTGGCCGCGTGGAGGGTCCTCTTTGCCACCTGGTTGGCCTTTTGGCCCTCTACTTTGGCCCATGGTCTTCGTCTCGAAAATTCTGAACCGTGTTCTTTGGCCTTGCCCTTTTTGGAGTCCCGAAGCTCCCGAAAAGTCTGAAACACTAAAAAGTACGTTTTCTGGAAAAACAGGGTTAGAACCAAAAGAAGGGGGATTGTTTAGAAAATCCCCCAAATCATTATAAAACATGAATATAAGTTGCTAATATGTAGGAAAAACAAGTAATAACATGCAAAGTTCATGTATGCATTTTACATGCATCATTTCCCGGCTCACTTTTTCCATAAACATTGGGAGGTCTGTGGAGATGAAGTTACCAAGATAGTCCTAAAAATCTTGGACTGTTCTGAAAGTGCTGAGTGCATTAATGATACTTTTAGCCCAATTTCGTCCTATTAGTTTATGTAATGTCTTATATAAGATTGCCTCGAAGGTTGTTGCAAACCGGCTGAAATTGGTGCTGCCTGAAATCATATCTCCGGAACAGTCTGCTTTTGTTCCGGGCCGCCACATTACAGATAATATTATTGTGGCTTATGAATGCTTGCATTTCATGAAGAAGAATAAAGCACTCAAACATCGCCATGCTGCTCTGAAGTTAGATACGATGAAGGCTTATGACAGAGTTGAATGGGATTATCTTGAAGCAGTTATGTTGAAGTTGGGCTTTGCCTCGGTTTGGGTGGAAAGAGTAATGTCTTTTGTTCGATCTGTTTCTTTCTCGGTTCTTTTTAATGGGAAGAAACTTGATAATTTCAAGCCTACAAGGGGAATACGACAGGGAGATCCTATCTCACCATATCTATTCTTGTTAGCAGCGGAGGGCCTTTCAGGTCTCCTTAAATCCGGAATTCAATCATATAATTTGAATGGTGTTACAGTGGCGCCTTCGGCACCACCAGTCAATCACCTTTTGTTTGCAGATGATAGCCTGCTGTTCTTCAAGGCCAATAGTGAAGGTGTGAATGAAGTGTCAAACCTGTTACAAGCTTATTGTAATGCTTCGGGACAAAGGATTAACAATTCAAAATCTTCCATATACTTTAGTAAGGGATGTCCAGAGAACTCGAGGCGAGAGATTAAAGATATTCTAGCAGTACAGAATGAGACGTTGAATGAAAAATATCTGGGGATGCCATCTGGTATTGGATCTTCCAAAACAGGTGCTTTCAAATATGTCAAGGACCGTGTTTGGGGGAAAGTGAAGGGATATATTGAGGATACTATCTCGGCAGCCGGGAAGGAGATTCTTATCAAATCTGTGGCCCAGGCGATCCCAGTCTATTCCATGTCATGTTTCAAACTTCCGAGGGGTCTTTGTGAACACCTTAATAGCATAATTCGCCAATTTTTCTGGGGCAGCAAAGCAGGAAAACGTAAACCCCATTGGGTGTCGTGGGAAACTTTGATTGAGCCGAAGTATATGGGAGGATTGGGTTTCCGTGATTTTGAGTTATTCAACGTAGCACTTCTTGCGAGACAGGCATGGCGGATTCTTGTGAACCCGGAGTCTCTGTGCGCCCGTACCCTGAAGGCTATATATTTCCCAAGCTGTACTATTCTGGAAGCAACGCTGGGCTCGCACCCAAGTCAGATATGGCGTGCGATCGTGGAGGGAAGGGACGCTCTGTCCCTCAGACTGATTAAGAGAATAGGTACAGGCAGCAAAACTAATGTGTGGTCTGATAACTGGTTGCCACGGGATTATCAAATGAAACCCATGGCAAGGATTTCTCCTGTAGCACTGACACATGTTGAAGAATTGATTGATAGCTCAAACCGTTGCTGGAATGAGCAGCTTGTAAATCAATGTTTTCTCCCTGTGGACGCCAAGTTAATCACTGGGATCCCCTTGAGTACGGCGTCAATTGATGACTATTGGGCTTGACAGTATGAAATAAGAGGCGATTTCTCGGTAAAATCATGTTATCGGATGCTATTTCAAATCAAGAAAAACAATGAAAATATGCTTGCGGGGCGCCAATCCCCTTCTGATGGTCAAAAGGATGCACTTGGGTGGTGTTCTGTGTGGCAATTGAAGCTCCCGTCCAAGATCAAAACCTTTCTATGGAGATTGGCTAGGCACTCGTTGCCTTCCGAGGATGTGAGAAAACATCGTAAGATGTGTATCACAGACGGGTGTATTCTGTGTGGATCTGCTGACTCATGGCGCCATTCACTCTTGGAGTGCTCCATGAGCCGGTGTGCCTGGGCTTTGGAGCAAGACCTACTGGATGCTATAGCTACTATCCAGGAACCGAACTCCAAGCTGTGGTTATTTCATGCTAGGGAGTTGCTCTCCAATGATCAGTTCTTGAGGTTTGCTATCTCTCTGTGGGCAATATGGACAGCCCAACGCAAGGCGATTCATGAGGGAATTTTTCAGACTCCGTTCGATACACACGCTTTCATCAACAGAATGTTTTCTGAGGTACAACTGATCAATGCAAGAACGGCCCCAGCTAGCACAATGGTGCAAAGAGCGACCACTAATCCAGGTCAACAGAGAAACCAGTCGGTATTCATGTGAGAGAATCATGGAATGTGAACCATCATAATATGATCAAGATCAAGGTCGATGGAGGCCTGTCATCAGATGGGAGTTCAGGAGCAGCGGCGGCGTTCTGTAGAAATAGCCAGGGTAAATACATGGGGTCCTCAGCCATAGTTTTCCCTGGCCTAACCAACCCAACTACCCTTGAAGCTCTGGCGTGTAGGGAGGGCCAAGCGCTGGCAGAAGATTTGAATCTGCAAAGGGTGGTAATCTCCACTGATTGCAAGCCGCTAATCAAGGATATTGCTGAAGGTCGTGGGGGTCAGCATGGAATCATCATCAAGGAGATTTTGTCAAGGATACCTAATTTTGAATCGTGTGATTTTATGTATGAGAGTAGGGGTATGAACTTTGATGCCCATAGTTTAGCTAAATTCTATGCAAACCTCCCTAGGGGTCGACATGTGTGGCTCTTACATCCCCATGATCCTCTTTGTATTAGACCCAATTTGGGTGGTGTGATATAAAGAGGTGTCTTTCTGCTCAAAAAAAAATCCCCCAAGTGCAAAGCCTTTTCGTCCTCCTCCTTTCACCTTGATCACCTTCTTCTTCGAAAAAGTCAGTGCAAGGGCGCAGCGGCGGCGGCAGCGGCTGCATGGGGTGAAGACATGAACGCTTCTTGCGATCCAAATCACGCCGACTTGGAGCCACTGCGTGCAGTCCTTGCCCCAGCTAAGGTACACCCTCGCTCGCCCAACCCATCCACACTAGCTGTGTACTTTCTCTTGCTGAAAAAACCCAGTTTTGATTATAAACTGAAACTTCAGTTGTGAAATAGAAACTAAAAAATTCAGAGAATGCACCTGCTCTGAATTTACAAAAATTACCGTCAGAAAAAGCACCTGTTTTGAATTTTACCTGAAAAAAGGTACTCCCTCCGATCCATAATAAGTGTCGCTCATCTAGTACAAAATTTATACTAGCTTAGTACAAAATCTGCGACACTTATTATGGATCGGAGGGAGTACCATACACGGATATTAGCTGCGTACTTTCCCCTTACTATTCAGATGTGAATATAAAATGAAAGTATTCTGTGAGGATTTCCCTTTCAGACTGTAACAATGAACAAAGTATATCAGCTAAAAACACAAGAAGCGGTATCGTCTGACAATAAAAACACAAGAACATGCCGCTTCAATTCAACTTGTATATCAGCTAAAGCATCTAAATAGAGCCTGATGACTGTTGTACATTATACCATTCTAAACTGAAAAAGAAACAGTAGTAAAAGTTATCTTTGAAGACGCAACTGTACATAGACATCAAGCTAGAAGAGTTCCAGCCATGCCTTCGAGTTTATAGAAATAGATAAGAAAAAATTTCCAGAGACCAAACTGACATATAAATAGTACGAAGGTACAATCTTACTGACTATATGCTAAAAAGCAACGCCACTGGTAAAAAGAAAACAGAAACAAAACAGTTGCATCATAGTAGAGTAAATAAACATAAATTACGCTCTGAACTCAATTAGTTTCAACAACATTCAATTAGAATCCTAGTTTGCAATGGAGGGAGGGCAATAGTGTGTACTCTTTCAAGCATCCAAACCGTGAGACCGTTGAGCTCCTTCCAGTATATGTAGCTCGTCATGCGAAAGTCGGGTTTATGTCAAAAGTCACCCGCTGTACGTCTCCATTTGATATGCATGAAAGTTGTAAGTTTAGGAGAGAATTAGTACTACTACACATACTACTGAGCGATAATAGTATAGAAGAACCGCCAAGTTTAGGTGGCGTCAATAGAAATTCTTACTGACTAAAACTTAAAAAATGAAATACTGAAACAATAACTGAAAAACTAATACATTCAGCTTGACGACTAAATAATACCTGAAGATGACACGACGAAGTTGATTACTAAATCTGAAAAATTGAACTAATGAAACATCATAATAACTGAACATGATTTTAGGATCTGGTGATAACTGAAGGCTGAAGATTGATGAAAATAAAATAAATACTAAAACTGAAGAAATATACTCCTGCTCCAAAAGGCAAAGAAAAGGAGAAAAAAAATCAAATGCGTGAAGACTTATATGACATACACACTTAATAAGGAAAACTGATCTGAACAAATATACTGAAAGCCAAACACTTAATACAGTACCAACTATGTGCGAATAAAGTAAACAAATAGAGTCTTAAATAATGACAACTAGATAGACAAACTAAAATATTTAGGCAGATCTGATTACATTGAAGAGTAAATGAAGTGAGTGATGACTAATATGACAGATACATAGATAGAGACACTAATAAACTGAAGACTAATACTTGAATAAAAAAATTAATTACTATATTTGAAAAAATGAATTACACATAGCTCAATAACAACAGGACATGATTCAATTATATTCAATGAATGATGACACACAGAAAACTGTAAACTGACATGAAGAACTTGATTAACTCACCGAATAAATAATGAAGATGACATGATAACTGGACATGATTCAATTATAATCAATGAATGAAAACTGAACATTGTTTTAGGAACAGTTGAATGGTGACACAATGAAATCTCAAACTCACTAAATTAATATTGAATATGACATGGTAACTGGACATGAATGGTTAAATCTCAAACTCACTGAATTAATACTGAAGATGACATGAAAAAATTGATTAACTCCCTGACTTAATATTGAATATGACATGAAAAACTTGAATACTAAAACTGAAATAAAAAAATTAATGAAACATCTTTAAAACAGGACAGCGATGAATCACTAAAAATATATATAGACCCCAAACCAAAAATAAAAACACCTTTTCTTAGGACCTAAAAAGTGTGGTGCTATATTCAGGCAAAAAACAATCTCTTACACAACCAACAAGTCGTTCTGATCAAAAATCCAAAAAATACTTGATGGTGCGTTGCAATTTCTCTCCACATCAAACCGGATTGAAAATGTAGGTAGAAAACCAGCATCTACTGGTGTACAAAATCAGTCCTGTGATGCAGAAACCGGCAGACAACTCCCAATAAATCTGGAAAAAAAAACAGCTACACTTCAGAAAACATGCGCCATCACTGACCCCCAAAAGAGGAAAATAATCTCAAGCATGTGCTTCCTTCCCTCTTTAATGAATTTGTTCCAAAATTTCTGTAATAAGGTAGCAGGTTCTGCTGCATATAACTATTTCCAAGAAAATCTACTGTCATCTGCAAATGCATATAACTCTATTCAAATGCATATCTCTGACCATCTGCAAAAAAATCCTCGGCGCTCCGGAACTTACAGTAGAACAACTTGTGCTGAACCCTTAATAATATTGAATAAACTCTACATCCACCGCACCAACAGAAATAGGCCACATTCAATGCAAATTGGGGGCGGATTTAGTGGACGAAATTTAGGAAAAATACACATACATATGCCTGCAACAAACTCAAGGGCGCCCCTGGGATGAACTGCTCAAACAAGATCGTTGGGATTAAACAAAAATTACAGGTTCCTTTCGTTCTGCCACATGACTTCCTGACAGAAAACAATCCTTCACAACTACAGCGCCACCATCACCCCCTGCTATGGAGTTATGAGGCCGACCAGAACCACGGCGAGCTGAATAACAAAATCCAATTCTACAGACGGCATACACAAAGGAAAAAAAAACACAGAGAGGAGAAGGGGGAGGCGCAAATACCGTACGCCCCGCCGTCGCCGGCGACTGCTATCACCCCCACGGACTGGAGCTTGCTGGTGTCGCCCGAGGCGGGAGTCCGGGACACCTCCGCCGAGCTCCACTCCGCGGCCGCCCCCATGGCGCGGGCCTCCTGCTTGTCGGCTCTCTTCGCGTAAGACTGACCGCACGCCATTTCCGCCGCAAAGAACACCGGCGAGACCCCCCCCCCCTCCCCCGGGCCATGTCCACCGTCTCCGCCCCCCGCTCCACCGATCCCCTCGGATGCACAGAGGACGCCGCCCCCACTGAATAAAAAATTCAAAAAATGACACTGTGAAAGCCCACTAGCCGATTGATCTCCAACTGGATCGAATAATGTCGCCCGCTGCGGGCAGACCCGTAAACCCGCAATGACCAACAGAAATAACAAGTAGAACGCCGAGATTCGTACAGATCGGACGGTACCAAAAACGGCCTGACGCGAATTAGTTTACAGACGTCTGAAAAATAGTAAAACTAATTTTTTTTTACTAATCACGTCCGACGTCGGCATGATGTCATGTCATGTACGTGTAGGATACGCTTTGTTTTAGGTTTAAGTCTAAACCGGCTTTGTAACCGGGTCGGACTCCTATCCTGGTAGTGTTTTAGGTATGCCCTGGTTGTAATAAACACACCGTGAATCGACAGACAATAGGGCATTGGCAATCAATCAGCCAACGTCTTGGATACTAGATTGGACGCGTGCCTCGCCGGAGTTTTGTCGTCGGAAGTTACTAGACGACGGACGACAGGGGCAGCTCCAACAGCTTCATGACGATCGAGCAAGCGCCGGATGGGACCTTGGGCGTGCCGGTCGCCGGCCACGAGCAGGCAATCGGCGGCTGGGCGTCTCTCCCGACGGACATGATCTTCCTCGTCACAGATCGCCTCCTGGACAGCGGCGGGGACATCGTGGACTACGTCGTGTTCCGTGCCGTCTGCTCCGGTTGGCACGCCCGCACGCCCACGCCGCGCGAGCGTGACCCCGCCCTGCGGGACCCGCGCCTCCGCCCACGTGGCTGGATCGCTCTCTGCGGCGGAGATACGGTCCGACCGGATGAAGCCGGCGAGGTCGACATGTTCCACACGCGCACAGCCCGGCGCCTCCGTGTCCGCATCCCCGACGACCTCCGAGACCGCCGGATCATCGGCTTCAGCGACGGCCTCCTCGTCCTCGTGCACAAGACCAACGGCGAAATTCGTGTGCTCAACCCTTTCACCCACGTCACCGTCGACTTCCCGTCGCTCGCGTCCGTGTACACCAAGATAATCAGGGGGAGGGAAAATTTCCTCGGCATGAAAGCCGCGATATGCAACGGCGCCTCCTCCTCCTCCTCCATCGCCGTCGTCATCTGGTTCCCAAACTGCACGGGGATGATCGCTGCGGAGGCGGACTGCTTAGACCAGCAGTGGGAAATCCTCCACCGAGGGTTTTTAATATGCAACACCTTGGTCTTCCAAGGGAGGCTCTACACCAGCACCACCTCGTTAAAGGTCATGCAGCTGTACCCTCCGACTCGGACTCAAACGACACCTATAGCTGGTGCTCAAGTTCCCAATATCTCCGGCCACCTCGAGACCTACCACACCTGCCTTGCAGAGTCCGGTGGACAGATGTTGCTCGTCGTCTCGCGTCGCCCTCGTGACTATTTGCTGAAAACAAACTGGTGGAAACATGCAAGCTTCACGTTGTACGAGGTGGATTTGAACAATTGCAGTAGTGACTGCACGAAACTGACGAGCCTCTTTGACCGTGCGCTTTTCCTTAGCAACTACGGATGCGTGTCCGTCTCGGCCATGGACCTCCCTTCGCTGAGCAGCAACTCCATCTACTTCTCCACACACCCGGTCCACCATGTTATGATGCACTCAATGACAACAGGTTTGACCGAGAAGTTGGCGGTCGAGTGCCAAATACACGACAGGGACAAGAGAAGGATCCGCCCCTCGGTGCGTCCCTTCACCATCATCGATCATCTCCTCACCTTCTGCCATTCTAAAGAGTGGACCCAAGGGCTCATGTTCCACGAGTACCACCTCGTTCCTATTTTATCTTTCGAGGAATTATGGAGGAAGATCTGGGTGCAAGAGCGGCAGCTCCGGATTCCACCCGTTCCATCAGTCGAGTCTAACGCGAAACTACAGTGAAGTTGGTAGCAGCGAATATGAGTTGTGTGGAATCGAATACTAGAATGTTAGCAGAATCACACAAGGGACTGCCAATTCCCAATTCACATAGAGATGGTCACAGCTGGATGAGGCGCCCAACAGTAGTAATTAAGCTTGTAGCTAGAAAGTACTAGTCGAAATATTTTCCAAATGTGTCTGATGAATTAAAGGCTTCAAATTTCACCATTCATTATCAGATTGTTTCGTGGTATATTTCTTATTCTTTTTTATGGTACTTCGTGTTATGTTTTGGTTTGTGCCTTTCACATCTTCTCTTCTTTGGTGACCGTGTGGAACAATTTTATTCACTAATTTTCCATATTAGGCTGTCATCCCACAACTTTAGTTGGATTTGTAATACTTCTTCCCAGCAAAGAGCGTGCGTTTTTCTTATGTATAACTTTTTTTACTGTCAACCAAACACTAGAAATTTCGTCCATCATTGGTAGTTACATACAAGTAGATAAAAGCAACTAGTTGTATGCTAAAATTAAAAGAATGAACATATCAAATAAAGAATGAAGGCAAATTTTATCTAGCTATTTGGAAACAGATCACAAAAAAGGTATTATCTGATAAGGGAAAGGAATATGGAGAAGCAACAACTTTTTTTTACAATTTTGGCAATTTCAGAACTTTATATCTATGTGGAATCACATTTTATATATCCGTTGCTAGTCTCTTCTGGAGAGAGTTCAGCAGAGACCTGACATTATCGTGTTTGACGCATGTACTGTACCTACAACCCCAAGGTTAGCTATAGTACATCAAGTGCTTCTTGTTGTTCTTCTACATCAAGTATTTATCCTAGGAAGAAGAACACATCGAGGCATGACGATCAATTTATTATACATGGTTCTTAGGGGAACAACGTTTTACACACCCACAAGAGAAATCATAAAGATATTAGCAGAAATTAATTGTGAGGAAAATATAGAACATATGTATTTTTGCACTTTTGCTTAAAAAGCAACATTTTTTGACTTTTAAACATGCACAAGAATAGGAAAAATATGGTTTCTACACCCCCCCCCCCAAAGACAAATACAAATATGACTTTTGCATCACAACAAAGAGAAAACAATGGTTCTTCGGAACAATGCAAACGATGCAATAGTATATGAAAAATGATAGGAAGTTCTATTAAAAGAACAGCAAGAAAATAGTGCATGAATATCTCGTTGCAAGAAGCCACTTATGATACAGTGTATAAGGTACATGCAGATAAAAGCAACTAACTGTGTGCTGATGCTAAAAGGTAAATCGATACAATACAGAATGAAAGCAACAATAGATGAGTTTTGACCATTGAGATAACATGAGCATGGAGATGTCCCAGGTATGTGTTGACAATTCCAGAATTTATATCTAGCTGGTATTACATTTCACAGATGCTGAAAATTTTACTGGTGTTCTATTTGGAGAAGGTTAAGCAGAGATCTGATACTATAGACTTTGATGCCTCAGCTTAAAACCAAAAGAATTATTATACAATTCGACTACTCATAAAGAAAGGAAGACATGCACACAAATACATATTCCTAGTGTACCGCTAGGAAAAGACTAGATAATACCCGCACATTGGAGCGGAAATTCATTGGATTTAACAACTGAAAACATAGTAGTGCTCACTATTCAAAATTGTATTATTAACCTTGAGTACTCCCTCCGACCCGAATTAATGGGCGCGCTGGTTGTTTTTCAAAAAGACCCCTGGTTTTTTTCACCTGAAGTCACAAGCCCCCCGTCTCGTGCTCTCCTCCCCGGTCGGCGCCGCTTGCTCCCTCCCTCCCTCCCTCCCCGCCGCGCCGCTCCTCGCCCTCGCCGCGCCGCCCGCGCAGCTCCCTCACGCCGCGCAGCTCCCTCCCACCATGAAACACAGCTTCCTCCCTCCCAGCAGCACAACTCCCTCCCTCTGTTCCTAAAAATCAAATCTTGCGGTGGCCGCCGACGATGCACTATGGAGGAGCGGCCGGGACAGGGAGAGGGAGCCGCCGACGATGGTGCGGTGGGGGCCCTTGTCGTGGATGCTTCCGGCGCGTGGGGCGGAGGACTACGGGTGGGAGTACGGCCGGCACGGGCACGGGCTTTCAGAGTTCGGGCAGCCAAGCTTCCCGCCGGAGTAAGTTAAGAAACGTAGGAACTGTAGACAAAATTTTCAAGTAGAGCCATGTCAATTTTGTGCTTGATTCGAAATCCTGTTAGCTCACTGAAACTTTTGGACAGGTCATGCGTAGAGTTAAGAAATGCGTAGAGTTCAGAAATGCCACTGTCTCCCGGTGCCAAGCTTGATTCATGCGTAGAGTTCAGAAATGCCACTGTCATACTCAATGATTCCACTGTGGTGAAAAGCCACTGTCATACTCCTCCATCTCTGAATTTAACGAAAGTAAGATTTGTTTGTTCTTTCACCTGCTCACTGGTGCTCTGCTCTGTTTTCTATGATTAGATTTTGGTGTTATGCTGACACTGATGGATCGTCTTGCTGCCGCAGATGGACCCCCAGCACCCGCACCGGCACAACAAGGACCTACAGTCCCTCCGGGTTCAACAACCGACAAAGGTTCGTCGTCCATAATTGTCCATCCTTTGATTGCTTCAAGTTGGTTTCAGCAAATTTGGATGCAGATTTTGCCATGTTCTTCTACAACATGAATCTGAAATGAGAAAATGAATGAACTCGTGTGCGTGCAGACGCGGTGCTGACGAAGGTGGAGATGGAGAGGAAGCTGTCGATGGTGAAGGCGTGGGAGGAGAACCAGAAGTGCAAGGCAGACAATAGGTGCATACATGTCTACACTTTAACTGAACTTTAATTTGTCCAAGAGATTCTCTACTGCATCAACTCCACTGAATTGTTTAAATACCAAGCTGGTTGCAACACTGAAAGAGAAAGGTAGGCAAACACTGAATGTGGTCTTGCTCCTTTAAATCCCTACCATTGTTTAAACAAGAAGTTGCAACAATCCTTGCAAGCTGGTTCAACACTTTCTCTAGAGTTCTTGCAACACTGAATTTAATGTTGTCCTGCTCCTGCCTACCTTTTAAGTTCCTGTTGCATAGCATGTTCCTACTCCTCTGGTTTAATCAACCCTCCTCTGGTTTTAGAACCCTAAACACTATTGCTGACTACTATGTATTCCTGTTGCATAGCATGGTTTATATATGTCACCCGTATATACCAAGAATAGAGGCAAATTTTAAGATTCAGAGACATGTAATGTACATTCAGAGAAATGCTTATATGCCATAAGATGAAATGCTCCTTTGCAGTCTTAATTTACAAATTCAGTGTTGATTTGCCTTCCTTGGCTTCTTCTTCTCCTCCTCTTCTCCTCTTGATCCTCTTCTTCTCCTCAGGCTTCTCTTCTTCTCCTCCTCCTCTTCTCCTCTTGATCCTCTTCTTCTCCTCAGGCTTCTCTTCTTCTATTCTTGGTAGTATTGCAGCTTCAAATTCGCTTATTTGTGTTTCCCGGATGAGATCAAGTTTCTGTAAATAGTAAATATAAAATTATGTCAGTAAGATGCATCAGGTTAGAACAGACAATTACAAGCAATAAGACATTGACATACACTCTTGACTCGACGGCACGGACGGACAATGCAGTAGCAGACTACACTCATTGGGTTATGCATTTGGGGTATGCATCATTTGGGTACTCCTTGTTCTACAAACACTGTTCTGCATAATGAAACCATAATGAAACACTGTTCTACATGTTCATAAATGGTCAAATACTCCAAACATGGTTAGCAAGCATGTTCATAAATGGTCAAATAGTAAGTAAAATTTAGTGTGTCAACAGCATACTGGCTAGCAAGCATGTTCATAAATGGTCAAATAGTAAGTGAGCAGATTGCGAGATCAGCTACAAACACTGATATGTCAAGTGCCATACCACTCAGAAACCACAGCTACAAACACTGATACTCCAAACAACAGTCAATGATACTCCTATGTTGGAAGTACAGAACACTAACAAACCACTCATAAATATCAGTGAGCTAGCCTGTTTCCCCTTGGTTAAACAGAGTTACCCAAGTTAGATACTCTGCTGCTGCTTGTTTAGTCTATGTAAGCTATGCTAATTCCTATGCATCATTTGGTTTACCCTTGTTACAGATCTTATAAGCTGTGCTAATTCCTATGTAAGCTATGCAGTTTTTATGGCCTTTGATGCGAATATGTTCAACTCTTGAACTTGCAGTGAGCAGATGACGTTTAGAACAAATTCTTGAGTTTCAGGATGCTTCAAATCCTAGCAAATGTTTGGATGCTACATACGGTCCATCCTTGCAAAGTCCTGGACGGTTGCAAAACAGAACTGGGAGGGATATCCTGTTAATTTTGAAGCTTCCAAGAACGTTTGCTCTCAGGATTCAGTAAAGCTCTCAGGATGCATGGTTCAACTGAGATGAAAGAAGAAAGAAAAGCTGAAGATGATTCAAAACAGGATCGCCAAAAGTGAGATTGTGCAAATGTATCAACTGTGGTTTCGAGCGCAGGTACTCCCAGTTTTCTCTGAATACAAACATAAACTGCTCAGGGGCAAACTTTTCTGAATACTGTGTAGTTCCCTGTCTCAGTTTTCTGAAAGACAAATTTTTCTGAATACTGCTCAGGGGCAACGGCGGAAGCGAGCGAAGGGAAGCTCACATGGGGTCGTCGGAGAAGAAGCTGAGGTCGCCGCAGGCTTCCTTGTCGCCGCGGGTCGACGAGGTGGTAACCGGTGGCCGGCGAGGACAGCGTCCGATGGGCGAGGCAGAGAATGTGAAGGCGCCTGGGCCTGTCGTCCCAGGGGAGGCGTCGCGCGGCCGGCGACGGGAAGGGCAAGCGGACGAAGGAGGACGCTCTCTCCCGGTGGACGGAGCAGCAGCCGGCGGAGCTCTCTCTGGCGGAGGAGCAGTGGTCCGCCCCGTCGCCCCGCCGAGGCAGAGTAGGGGGGGAGGCGTCGCGCGGACGGCGCGCGGCCGGCGGCGGGAAGGAGAAGCGGCCGGCGGCGGGAGCGCTCTTCCGGTGGACGGAGCAGCCGCCGGCGGAGCTCTCTTCGGCGAGCCGCGGACGGAGAGCCCTGAAGGACTTGATTGAAAATCGTTTTGAACAGGCGGGGGGTTTTTTGTAAAAAAAAATGAATAGCGTGGCGCGCATTAACTCGGGTCGGAGGGAGTATATTTTTTTTTTACTATTTGCTAATATTAGCACCTTTCGGGTACCAAAGTTTTCTATTTTGTAAAAAGTAGCCGAGTATGCCATCATCATACAATGATAATATCAAAGTGGAAGGCACGTCAAGAAGGTTTACATATTATTTGAGCAAGAGTGCCCAGGAGTTACCGGCAGTCTGAACTAACTATTTAGCTAGTCAAGTAATTTGGTAAAAAAAATCACTTACCGTGGATATGCACCAACTTTATCGGAATATCATTAGTGGTTTTACATTTCGCAATGCCATATATCTTGAGCAGATGTGTACGTGGATATAGTTATATAACATCTAAAAGTGATATCAGCATCAGATTGTGGTGTTGACCAAACCAAGTGTGGCTTCCTTGATCCAACGAAACAGAGTTGATTGTTCAGATGTGTACGTGGATATTCGATCTCATAGATCCAAATTTAAAAGAACAAGAAATAAATGTTTGTTTCCAGCTATTGATGTCCTTGATAACTGCATAAATTCTTCCATGCTCTTCTGGAATATCCATGATTAACTTTCAGTCCGATCAGATGTGTATGTATTATTCTACAGGTCCAGGTTCTCAACTAGAGAAAGCGCTTCTTGACATGCAATTGCTTCAAGTGTTTCCAGATCAAATAATCCCGAGATCACAAAGAACGATGAACACATATAAGTACCATCCTCCGCTATAAATAGCAGCGGGCATCCCGACATCACCCAGATTTGAAACAAAATCATCTACGTTTATTTTAGCTTTCTCTGATGGCGGTGTTTTGGATATTACCGAAGATTCCTTTACTGGATCGCAATAAATTTTTACATGGTTGTTGTAAACAAAATTCCACAAAATCCAAGCGAAGGGATTGTTGAAAAGATGCTCCACGAAGCGACTCCAACGAAAACAAATCTGATGTTCGGATTGATGCTTGAAAAAGTAAAGTGCGGAAAGTAGAAATAAAAACATTGCGAAATGTGAAACAAGATATATGACATCTCTGTGAAACAAGAAATGTGAAACAAGATATATGTGAAACAAAATTCAGTAGAGATGCCATGCATTTATATGACATTAGTAGTACAGTACAGAACTCTGGTTCCAAAACCTTTAGTGCAGGACAAAACAAGACAGAAACATGAATTATCTCGCCCGGATTGGGGGACTGAAACAATATTGAGTGAAAGGTAGTGAACATTCGTGTGTGCTTTGGTCACTCACCCACTTGTTGAGCGGTTTTTGACCGAGAAGCACGCGGGGATCACGTGAGCTCGGTCCAGGCCGCCGTCAGGCTTCGTTTGGTAGCAGTGTCTTGTGATGTTGGGCTGTGTATTATCCCCAGGGTTTTGGGTGAAAACACGTCCCTCACCCAATCCTCTTCCCCCACGCCAATCCCCTTCCCCATCCATAAACTCAGGTGTTTGGCACAGGAGGTTAGCCACAAGGTGTATATTCAATAAAAACTGAACTTTTCATAACACTTTGACACAGAGTTTAAATAGTACATTAAATTCAAATTATATCATCAATAAAAACATATTCTTTTCACATCACTTCACCACACAGTTTCAACAGTAATTTAAATGCAAGATTATACTGATACTCATCACAGGAACAAGGCCATCATGTGACAAAACTCAAATCTTTACTACAACATAAACAACACCACACAAAAGAAAACTACTACTGGAAGCAGAAAAAAATATAATCATTTATTGCTCAAAGGACATAGCCCATCTTTATCATTTCGCCCGCGTTCACTTGGACTCTTGGGAGCGAGCTTCTTCCTTTGCTGAAAATAAAATTTGATCACCATTTTTTGTTGGAACAAAAAGTATAAAAGTAATAACACAATAAATTCCATCTGGACAAAAAATATATAAAGCTCCAGCTAGCTTATTACTACTGGATACTACTCAAAGTCCACCTAGCTACTTCCATTGAAGAAAATATACAATTTCCTACCTAGATAAACACAATTAATGTTTGGCTCCATCTTTCTGGAATGTTTCAAAAATAATTAAAAATTTCTTCTGACGTATGAACATGGATGCAGACGCATTGAGATATGAACATGGATGCAATTCCATACAGGCAATCGCTGCAAGTTCACAACTAAAAGCTTCCTACAAACATATTTTATGCTTTTACTACCTGAGTACCTGACAAATTAAGCTACTTGAGTATTAAACTAACAAATGATCCATGTCAAATAATAGTTCAATTCTTACCATCATACAAGTCTCCTAGCCTCTCATATAGGGAGAAAGATCTGCTCCTGAAATTTTCAATCCTTTTCCATGTCTACAAACAAGAAGAGTGAAACAGTTAATACCAGAAAATAATACTAACTTCAAGCATGGAACTGTAGTTGCAATGTTGGTAAAATAACTTACTATGATCATGTTTTCCGAAAGGTTTGCATCCGCAACAATCATGCATCTGACATCATCCCAACTAACGCCGCTTTGTCTGCGAGCCTCCTTTAGTAGCCTATAGTCCCTTTTCATTTCTTTCTCCTTATCTTTAATCTGGAACTTTGTAAAGTTCACACCATTACGAGCATTGAAGATCTTGACCATATGATTCCACGATTCACTTTCCCATCCATTGTCACCTCTAGAACATGGATCATCATGCTCATGAAGCAAATCTACCAAAGACTTCTCAAGTCCTTGGTTCCACTGGGTCTTTGGCATGTCAACTACACATGCACAAGTACTAGACCCAATTAGTTCTCTATTAAGAGCAAGTATTAATTCTATGGACAACAAGTATTAAGAGCAATTAATTCTTTGTAAAGTGTTGCACCTCATATCAGTCGATAGCAACACACTGACTGAAAAAAAAAACTCAGGCGAACCAACGCTTAAGAAAACTGTCAGTTGTGTTGCTTTTCATGTACAGTAATCATCAACATGCATGTGTCCTCCTATCTTCAACCTTGCTAACAGCACAATTCATCGTCTTCTTCGTGCATGCCACTACATGCATGCACCACACAGGTCGAGAGTACTCACACCAATCGCTCTCTTTCGTTGAAGAAATCAATCAAAATATCGATGTTGCTAGTGCATATTCTATTGAGATTCCGAGCTGTGGCCGAGCTCTAGCCAACAGCCGTCTACGCCTCTGATCTCAGCTTATCCTTAGTCGACAGCAAGCATGCATAGGTTAATTCCTTCTAATTTAATCCCGATCGATTCACATACCCAAGTGATATTCCATGTCATGGTGGTTGAGCTAGTCTCTGTCTCTTGCTTAGAAGAAAATAGCGTTCACATATCGAGATAAAGCTGCTGCTTGCTCACTCCATCGCTAATTAATCGTAGATATTTAATTAACTTCTCCCAGTTGCAAAACAAAAATATATATGAACTTCTCCCAGTTGCCATCCAGACATGCGTTTTGTCTATACTTCTATACTACATATAAAAGAGCAAACATAATTTTTCAGAGTAGCAAAGGACAGTGCGGCCATAGTAGAACATCATTGTGCAAAAACAGAGTAGCAAACAATAGTGTGCAGAACATCATTCTTGGTTCCCTTCACTTCAGCAATGGAGGCATCATAAACAAACCTAGATCGAAAGGAACGTACCGGAGGTGATGGTGGAGGTGAATCGAAGAGGGAGGTGGTGGCCGACGGGTGATTGCTCGCGTCCAGGCTACGCGGAGCTCCTCCTCCTCGCTGCCAGGCCGCCGCCGTACGGAGCTCCTCCTCCTCCTCGCTCCCAGGCCGCAGCCGCGCGAGATCTCCTCCTCGCTCCCGGGCCACCGCTGCGCGAGAGATCCTGCTCCTCCTCGCGTCCGCCCCGCCGCCGGACGAGATCTCCTCCTCCTCCTTGCGTCTGCCCCGCCGCCGGGCAAAAGTTCCTCCTCCTCCTCGCGCCCGCCCCGCCGCCGCGCGTCGCGTCTGCGCCGCACGAAGAGGAAAAAACGCGAAGACCCCCTCGCGTCTGGAATACTCTTCGGCCCGACGTGTTTCTAAGTGTTTACTCGGGCTTCCACTCTTGCAAACCGGGCTGCCAAACGGGCTTCAAAGTGTTTTTTTGTGTGACGGGATGGGCTGGTAAAATCCATGGGCTTCCACCTGCACACACACTGCTGCCAAACAAGGCCTTAGGCAGACGAGACGCTAACCACTGCGGACCGTGTACGATTCTGTCAGGAGATTTTATACACGTACAGTATGATATACTAGTAAATGGAAAGAGGCAATTATGCTGTGTCTATGAAACGACGTGTGGTGCGGCACAGCGCACAGATCACTCTCGTGTTTGTAAACAGGATGGGAACCCTTTGTCTCGAGCCGCAATTGTTTATATAGGAGCACATACATGCCGTGGCCCGTGGCTTACAAGAAGAGAAGGATTCGATCCGTAGATGATCGTTACACAAAGAGAGGAGAGAAAAGAGATAAGAGAAGATTACAAATAAGTTAAACCGTAACCGACTTAACCAACTTGTATTCTAACAGTGTTGACTGGTGGTGGCGGTTGTGCCCGCCGGCGTACCCGGTCCGACGCCAGGAACAACGCCGCCTCGACCACATCTGTCGTGCGCAGCATCTTCCCTCCTCCGTCACGGCTTCCATCTCCTCGTCCGCGACGGGGGGACACGAGCGAGGTTCACGCGCACGCCCTGCCGGCCACGGCGCGTGCTTTGACGCCGTCCGTGTACCACGCAGGGCCGCGCAAATTAACGATCACGCAATCATTAATTGCATCCGTCCATCTCACGTTATTATAACGTGGAGTATAATAACACAGCATTGACATATCGGTGCGGGTCCGCAATTTTTTTTGAACATAAAACACTTTATTAAAATATAGAAAGATTACAGCACAGCTTACAAAAAAACACTAAAAAAGTAGTAAAATACAACCAAGTCCCTGAACTTTTGCAAGTACAACCCTTGAAAGATAGAAAAAAGCGATCGTGTCCATCTTCTTCTCTTCGAATACTCCTCGCCGGCGCCGGGGACCAGGCCACTTGGTCCGACGAGAACGCCACCACACGTGACTACCAGAGAAGAGAAGATCTGCCTCACTCAGAGGAATACAAAGTGGCTGCCCTTTAGCCAGAAAATGCAGCAGCTCAACGTCGTCTTCATGGACGCCATGAGAGGTGTTGTTGTACGCGCAGAACCCAACTGCAGCAAGAAAATTTGAAGATGCCCAAAGAGGAAGAAGAACCATAAAGGTGCCTCTTTTGTCCAAGGAACTTGAGTTGTAGATGCAAGAGTAGATCATGACACCACTAAGAGCAAAACGGATCTGAAAGATTTTTTCCCTCTCCCACAAACCGCCACCATGACGATCACAAGAAGAGAAGAAAATCGCCAGATCTGCCTCACCCAGAACTGCATCGAAGCTCTTGCCTCCATCTTCCATCACCAAGATGGCCATCAGGAGAAAGAACACCAACCAGATCCACCAAGAGCTTATTTGCGGGGTAGCAAGTGAAGATCCCCTTCTCCGCCGCGGGCTCCATGCCGCCGCCATGAAAAGGACCAACACCAGCCGCCATCCGACGCTGCTCCAACGCGTCAGGGACAAGATCCCCCAGGGTCCGCAATTGTTTCTTCTTTATGGCTTGAGCAAGTGAATCCCCTCTCTCTCGATCTTACAATTTTAGTCCCGTATTTATTCTCTCCCACTGTCAGGTGGGTCCCGCTTGACAGGAGAGGACCTGCTGGGTGCATCGCTTAAACTGATGGGATTATCTGCAAAAAGTAACCGGTGAACAAACGAGCGAATGATCCAAGTGCATATGATGTTCAATTCAGTTCAGCGAATGATCCAAGTGCATATGATGTTCAATTCAGTTCAGTGACGGACGGGTTCACAAGGTCTCCAACAGGAGTGACCTAAGTGCACCGGAAAACCACTTCGTGTCACTGCCATTTTACTTAATAATATTTGTTTGGAAAAAGTTGTAATAGTTTGATTTCAAAACTTATCAGTCGTAATTTCTTTCTAGGTGTAAGGCATATTCAGTATTGTGTAAATGTTCATCGTATTTGCTTAAATTTGAAAAATATAAGTCAAGGTAATGGCGAAATTTTCTTGGTTACATTTTTATACGTCGGTAAGATTATTGGCTCATCGCACCGCACTTGGACGAGAAGATTTTTTTATTAAAGCCAAGCTACATGCAACGAAGAAAAATAAGTCTTGCTGAGGCCGAGAATTCAAAAAAATTGTCCTTATTGTCGCAAGCATACGATTCATTACGAATTGGCCCAGTAGATCGACTTGATTATAGATACAAGAGTTTAATTAATAGATTTATTAGTGAACAAGGGAAAATATTATCTAGATGAATAAATAGATTAACCTTGAAACAACAACGTTTAATTCCTCTTGCTATTAAAAAGTCTCGTATTTTATCTTTCTTACAGTTTCGTAACTATGAGAAAAAAATGCAAGCCCAGTCAATTTCCATAATTGCGGGTTCTAGACCCAGGAAAAATAGACATATTCTTCAATTAATAGAAAAGTAAAATTTCAATCGAAACTTAAGAAACTACAACCAAATAATTTAAGAAACAACAACCATAACTTAAGTTCCGATTGTTGGTATTTTATTTGAAAGGGCCAGACCTATATATTATGAAGAAAGTATCCATCTCGTTGATTCCTACCACTTAACATTAATTTATTGTATCTTCCTGGAGTTCCCTCTCCGGGAATTCAGTTTTTATTATTACACTATATTACTTTAATTTTTCCCTTTAATTGATGATTTTTATTTTATTTGAAAACATTTTCGACTCTGACTCCCCCACTTCAGTCGTTGCTTTTCTTTGTTACTTTAAAAGTAGCTGCTTCAACTTCAGCCACGTAAATTCTCGATATTCCTTTTTATTTCTCATCAAACGAATGACATCTTCTTCTGAAAATCCTATCTATTCTTAGCATGATTTTGGGGAATATCCTTGCTATTAATCAAACAAGCATGAAACATATGCTTGTATATTCGTCCATAGGGAAAATCTGATATGTATGTGCGAAGCTAATTCTGGTTGGCTAGAGTGTTGTGCAAATGGAACGCATTAGTGTTTTTTGTGTAAAATAAAGACGCACGCACCAATCCGGGAACGCCCCCCACCTGCGGGCTGTTGCCACACTGTGCGCAATTCCTATATGCCGCTTGCTGCGGAACTTCTAGTTCGCGTCGCCTGAATGAATCCCGCAGCAGGCCGAGCCAATAAGGCATTTTTGTCCTTTTCTTGTTTTTTGTTATGCTCTATCTTTTTTTAAGGATTGTTTTATTTTTCTTTATTGTTTTTTCTTTTCAGTCTTCACTTTTAAGATTTTGATAATGAAAATTTTGATATTTTAAAAATATTCATAAGTGTAAAATGTTCATAATTAAAACTTTGTCATATTTTGAAAAATGTTGAGAAATGTAAAATGCTTAGGTTATGAGAAAAATCATTTTGAGAAATGTTCAGATTAACAAATGTTGGTAAATGTAAAATATTTATATTTTATAAATTTTCATTTTTTTAAATGTTTCGTATTAAGAAGTTTTTAGATTTTAAAAATGTTCAAATTTTGAAACTAGGAAATATGTACCTTTAAGTTGTAATTATCACTCATTCAACTACCGATTGCAAGAAACTGTCAAGACAAGCACAAACTCACTACAGAAAGCACAAACAAATAAGATGATACAATGCTGACATGTGTGGAAGGCCACAATGTATACAAAGTTCAGAATTACGATCCTTCGTGTTAAAGATAGCACAATAATCTCAGGAGGTGCAACTTCACAATGAAGAGCATGAAACTTAGTCAAACCGAAATTTAAAAATGTTGACAGCATTCATAGTCAAATATCATCTGATTCTCTGTTTTGGTGGTAGGGAAAAAATAACATTGGATGCAGATGAAGCTACAACATAATTAGGCCGAATACCTAGAATTAAACTTGTCAGACCTGATATTATTCATCAACGATTGAAGGCATCTCATAAGCAGCAATGAACATTGTTCAGCTACAAATTGAATGGAGAGATAACCACAAGAAGCTCCTCAGTTAATAAAACACACAGACAGATAGTATCCTACTTGGTGATCAAGTTTGAGCATCATTCACTGATTCTGGGAGAAAGGAGGATCACCGAAACAACTTCTGACGTCGGGATGTAGAAGGAGGCTTTCTTGGATTTTGTGTAAGGCGAGGTCGGTTCATTGGTCACCAAGCTGGTAACAACGGAGGCACACTGCAGCAGGACGGCGGACACACCACATACCGTTTCTTCTGGCATGGTGCTTTTGCAGCAGATGCAGATACCCGTGGGCAATATGCAGAGCGAACTTACAAGTGCAAACCTCTGAAAGTAGTTGCATTTGATGGAACTCGTCAACATGTCATAGCTTACTGGGATCTAAAGCATGAGGAGTGCTCCCAACTCTTGCCGCCAGAACAGATACTATATATCTGACGGGTTCCGTAAGCGCAAGAAGTACTCCGAACTCTTCCACCCGCTCTATTTTGCAGGACAGGTCATTCTTCTCAAGGCAAAATGTAACCTCGGTCCAAAATGGCTCTCGTTCTCCCCCCCCTCCGCTCCCCCTCCCCGCTCCCCACCCGGCGCCCTCCTTCCCCTTTCGTCGCCGGGGACGACCGCCCGTTGCGGCCACAGGGAGGGGGGGGGGGGGGGTGAGTGGGTGTCCGCCCCTGTCCGGCTCTCTTCCTGCCCCTACTCCCCCCTCCTTCCGTGCCTTCCCAAGGTTGGGCAGGCCGGATGCCTGGATCTGGGGCGCGTTGCCTCGGAGTTCCTCGCTGGCTCGAGCTCTCATGAACCCTCGCTTCCCTCCTTGGTGTGCTGCTCTGCGGTTTCCTCGCCTTCCCCTTCCCCATCCCTGGTTTCCCCACCTGGATCTGCATGTGATGGCTCCGGCACCGCGGGCTAATCGATTTTGGGCCCTCGACGGGGAGTGCTCTGAGTCCGAGGACGAGGAGGTGGCGGCGCCGCTGGCGTCGGCTCCCATGCCTCAGGTGGGGGTTGCGGTGGAGCGCCGCTTCGGTCCTGGTGGCCGCTCTAGATGGTCGTCGTTACCGTGGGGTCCGGCGGAGCTTGGTTGGAAGGTGGTGTGCCGCCGTGCGTCTAAGGTACCTCCCCCTCGGTCCCCTCTTGCGGGCTTGCTCGGTGCAGGTCCCGCGTCGTGTCCGGTGTCCCCCTCTTCCTCGTTGTCTTCGGTGGCGGCCTCGGGCAGCCGCGTTGTGGCGGTGCCGCTGGCGTGCTCGAAAGCCCTAGCGGGTGGCGCGGATGTGCTGGTGGGTCGTGGGCTGGATGGGCCGGTTCTTTGCCCGGACGTCCCCCCCCCCCCGTTTTCTTTTTTCTCTAGTGATCCCCCCCTCTTGGGCTGTCGTGCCGTGGTGGGCCGAGCTCTGAGCGGGCCTGTTTCTGTGTCTGGGGCCTCGCCTGCCTCCTTTACTTGCCCACCCCGGCCTGCCCTGCGTGGTTATATATGTGTGCGACGCGGCTTCTGTGACGCATCTTTAGGGTTTCCCGCAACATCTCATGACCTGTGGCGCTCCCTCTTCTTCCCCCACCCCCCTCGTCGCATCTTGCGTTCCCCTCCTCCCCCTCCGTCGCTTGCTCGCCCCTTTGCCTCGGTGGTGGCTATGTCGTCTTCGCAGTGGGCTTCCTCTGAGCGCGATATTTCTGATGGATCTGGATCTGGGGGGGTTCGCCGCAGGTGGCGGCGGAAGCCCTTGCTGAGGAGGCTGCGCTACGGGCTAGGCTCGAGCAGGACAAGGCCGCTAGGTTGTCCTCGACAAAGGGTGGTGATGGATGGCCCTCTTCGGCCCCGGTCTCTAGATCTGTGGCTCCTCAGGCCAACCTTGATGCTCTGGAGGCGGCGGCTGCCGCGACGCGCCCGCGGCCTAATCCTGTATCGGCTGGGGCGGGGGCGTCGGTGGAGGGTGCTCCGCGGGCGCCTCCTTCTACTGGCCCTCCGGTGGGCGGCCAGCGCCGCGCTGGTGGGAAGTCGGGCTTCCATCACCAGGGTCGGTTTGGATTCAGGCAGCAAGGTAACCAATTCGGCAACTCCCACAAGAGGAAGTTTCATGAGCGTGATGGCAGTTGTGGATTTGGCTTGGGTGACGGTCTCCTCCCTCCTCCTCCGGGTTTTTCCTCTGGGTCTGGGGGCCCTGGTGTGCCGCAACATGGAAGTAACAAGGGCCCGGCGGGGCCTCTGGTCTGCTTTGCGTGCCACCGTCCTGATCATTTTCAGGCTCACTTCACGTTTCCCCCTTCTGCTTGATCCGTCGCCACGAGGGCCACCTGACGGCTCTGTGTACTGCCCGTACTCCGCCTCCTGTCATCAAACACTTCGGACGTGGCCTCCCTGGGTGTGAGTTCTATGGTATGGAGGGTGGCAGGGGCATGGTGGAGCCGACGCCCAAGGTTCAAAATGCGGCGGTGATACATGTTGGGGTTCGCAGCAGAAAACACAAAATTTTCTAACTAGCGTTCCCATAACCCAAGATCTAGCTAGCCGTATTACCGTAACGGAAAGTAGTGCGGAAATAACATACCTCGGGGTGTAGTCCGTTGCGCGGGAAACGTTCCCGCAAACGTGGTTGATGTAGCCGATCAAGTTTCACAGCCCCCTGGCTGTGTTGAGCACCCGGATGGGTGTAGTGCCACACGTGCAGCACCTCGTAGTACTCGCACACATACGAGACTCGATGACGACCTCCGTTCTCCGATCCAGCGGAGGTGGCGGAAGCAGACCTCCGGAACCAGAGTTTCAGCAGCACGACGGCGTGCGTATAGTGGAGACATCCCCAACCCAGTGCAGACTTCAAACAAGGGAAGTCCGCTCATAGGAGAAAGAAATAGGGAGAGAAAGATCTACATAATTTATCTGTAATTTTTCTGAAATTTTCTGTATTGAAAAAGTGCACCCACCATATCTATATATATATGGGGGAAAAGGGGTGTGCAGGCACTTGCATTAGCAATGTGGTACTAATAGTACCACATGCGTGTGCATGCATGCACGCATGGCCGGCCAGGCTAGTGGCCGTGGCGTGGTGGCCACTTGGCCATGCTACATGGGCCAAGCCCATGCGCCCAAGCCTCCTCCTTTTTTTTCTTTTTTCCTTTATTCTTTTTTTTTCTTTCTTCTTTCTCAAAGAAAAAACAAAAAAAACAAAAAAATATTATTCCATTAATTATTTAAATTAAATTTTAATATTTAATTCATTAATTAAATAATAAAACATATCTAAATAACTTTCCGAACAATTCGGAACCACGGAACTTTTCCGTCTCCCCTTCGAACCGATTTTGGAGTTCTCTCTTATTCTCCGGTAACTTCGATAGTTCCGAAAAGGTCTCCGATTTCATCGAGCCCTTAAGTGTGTTACCCTACGGTCCGAGAACACTCCAGTCATGACCGAGCAGAGGCTACAGTCAATGATCATCAGCGGGACCTGGATGCCCATAATGACCCCTGTGCATTCCGGATATCAACACCGATTGGACCTTACGCCGTATAGCATTCCCTTTGTCAGCGATACTGGATTGTTCCGAGATTCGATCAATGACATCCTATGTCTGGTTCAACCTCGTTCCGAACTAATCCTTATTCACTCGTTCTCGTGATATTCATCCCCGTGACCTAGTCACACGCTGCAGCTTTATGGATGGAATCTCACCGAGTGGGCCCCGAGTATCTATCCATTATATGGATTGAAAAATCCCTCTCTTGTAACAATACTCCTCAACATATCTCCACGGATACCTAAGATACAACCATTATGACCCGCATATTTCAGTCAGGTGGTGGGATGTAAGTCAAAACATCCGGGAAGATAGTGATTATGCACGTACTCACGATCAAAGGAACGGTCTACCACGGTCTGTAATTACAACACTGAACCTTCATAAGATTTGATCATGCTGTAATGCTTACTTTGGGTAATGTTCATCACGTCACTTAACCAGTGAGGTGACCTCATAGTCAAGAGACTTAATTGTCCATGATCGCGAAACCACGATCATCATGTTGACCATGAACTAGTTATCGATGTAGAGGCTAACTAGGAACTCTGGGGGTTTCTATACCACACCTGCATCATTGTTTCACTGACGCAGTTCTAGCATGGTATGAAACTGGTTATGAACTTGCTTAGATATATTGGAATAATCATATATTATTTGCCTCTAGAGCATATATCCAACAGTCTCCCACTTGCACTAGAGTGCTAATAATCTAGCCGCATTTTTTTCCGATCATAATCATCTTATCACATAAGTGTTTCATTGATCATGCATGCTCATGGAAGAGGGTTCGTCAACGAACTTCACCAATTCAGATTCGTATGTTTCCTTTGCAACTGGTATAGGTCAAAAACTCTTTTGACATACCACTCATTATCATATAATGGTTGGATATAAGTTTCGCGGGAGAGTGAGACTATTATTTCACAGTATCCTCCAATGATCTCTTGGTTCAGTCTTTAGAAGACTCATCCTTAGTCATATATACTGGGAAATACACTCAGCCAGAAGTCCAATACTTCTAACGCTAAACTTTTATCCATACGTCTACTTTCTTAAGTAGTATTATGTTTGTAGTACCGTGAATTTTGCTCACATTTCTTTCATGTCTTTGGTGATGTCTCTAATTCCATATAGACCCATAATATGGCTTGCAATTGTAATCTTGCATTACATTCAAGTCTATTATCCTCTCTATATTTTAGAGTACAGTCCTCAGTATTCCTCATATACTGAAATCATGGACTTTGTTCAGATTCTGTGTTTTACTCCTAAAGCACATCGGAATCTGTTCTTCTTTCAAGAACTTTTGAGTCATTCTGTTGTTGGATTCACAATGCATGTTATATGGTAGAATCATATGTCAAGAACATATAAGATCACATGTCCAGTACATGGTGCATCTCTATTCTTCCATCAAGACATTGCTTGTGATATTTGGATTTCATCCATTATATAATTTCTAGCCACAAGAACCTGTTTCTTGTCTAGAAGATTATTCTAACCTTCACTTCGTTTCATTATCCGTATCTTAATCTACTCATATAGATTTCAACGTGTAATGTGTTGGTATTTCACATAAAAGAAGATTCTTGCAATCTTGTATTTTATTTGCCTTATGCTCTATATATATCATAATGCACATATGTATATAAGACGATTCTCTATATACACAATCAATGCATATCCATATATATACATATGAGATCATTCTTCTCACATATCAATGCATATATGTTTGAGACAATGATCATGCTCCCACTCAAATATATCCATCATATACTCATATATTTGTGGTTCAGCTTTCATCAAGTCATTTTATTGTTCACTATGTCTCACATAATGACAAAGCTTCCAAAGCTCCCACTCAGAAAATGCCCTCTGCATTCCAAGTTTCCGAGAAGTCTTCAAAGCTCCCACTCAGTTTCATGAAACTGCAGGCCCACTCAATATTTTGGTCATCACAAAATCACTTGATCAAATCAAGGTTGAGGGTTCCTGTCTTGAGGTACTATAGTCCATCCTTTTAACGAAGTTACCTTCGTCATGCCCATTACGATTCTCTTTCAAATCCCAAATTTGACTGAGATGCAATTTCAGGCTATGGTCCATTGTAGTGTAAATGAAATATTTTATTGATTAAAGCATTCCTACGTTTCCGTAGTCAATCACCATTGAACTTTGGTCATAACCAAATAATGCCTTATGCCCATTACATTATTCTCAATAACTCTCCAGTTTGTCGAGAATATGAAATAACCGATTTATTTCACGGGACGTGAGCCATCCTATATGTAACTCAATATTATTTCATTTCTCCTCGTGTTCTAGGCTACCATCATTCCTTTGTGTCTTCAAGCAATATTATTCCCTATTGTTTTATTAAGAAGACTCATGATTATTGTTCTGTACAGAACGTATTCATGATAACCTTCTAAATTCAACAATGGCTTCAACTCATATACCAAGATCAATCATCTTTGGCATATCCTTCCTTATATAGCGCCATTACAGCGGAACATGCTTCCGTTGCAATACTCTGATATTATGAAGGCAAGGTCCAATACCCCGGTCAAAGTTTCCATTATCTCCCATTGGATCTGTGTCGAGAGACTTTTCTCGTATTACCAATTAAGCAACACAAATGCTATTCGGGGAGAATATGTAATTTCAATTGCTCGTAGTTTTATTACAAAGAAATTCTTTCTTTTAAGAAACCTTATAACACCATCAGTTATGGAGCTATCATGTCTCGTTAGATTCAGGATGGTTTCCTATTCATGAAGTGGGTGTTTTAACTTAATGAATTAAACAATCTTATTCTACAATAACTATAGTGCTAGGGGAAAGAACGTTTAGACCATACTATGGTTTAGTATGACTACGAATGGTTTAAGTAGTCTAGCACTTTCAACTTCCATCGTAGTTTGTGGTACAACTTCCACAAGTCTCCCATTATGTCAATATCAATACTTATCACTTCGGATCGTAGCGTAGTGATATGTATCCTTGTATTCTCACTTCTCACTCTGATTCCCGAATCTCAGTTTTATGATCTCAATTGAATACAACTTTCAATTAATCATATGAAGTCTTTAATGATAACTCACGTGCCCATTTAGTACATCATTTATGTATAATGATTGGCACAAGTTCTACTTGCTAGAACCTTGTCATGGTTATATTTATTGCAGAGGTTCATAGATCGTGTATCTAATCCATCTCATGCAATCAAGTTATGATTTTCATTCGATAATGAACTCACAAGTTAATAGATCATACATTTAATGAATTCATCAGTTATGAAGTCACCTCATGCAATCAAATCTTTGACTTGTTATAATCAAGACAACTTTATCATTAAACATTGAATATTTCTTGACAATAATAGTAGTATGATAAATGCTTTCTATCATATCATAAATCAAGACGTAATCAAAGTATAAGCACACTTTTATTCATAAAGATGGAACAACTGACTTGTCTCATTACATGAATAACTTTGTCTCGCGAGATGCAAGACACACAACTAAGTGTTCATACTATAATGATTACATAAGATTTATCTAATACTCTAAGTATCTCCTATGATAGATGTCTCGGCGGAATCCATGCTGGCCATCAACTGACTTGATATCCATCAATCCTCGATTTCACCTCTTCCCGTCCATGCAACGGCAGGTCCTGTTTTCATAAAACAGAATAAGTATCACATACTCATTTACTGCAAATGTTCTATAAGGGAATAAACATTTATAAAGTATATCAAATATATACCTTCTCCATCCACGACTTCTGCATCCTCGATAGGAGCAATGTCCGCGGCCAAGAGATTAGTCATGAAGTTCTAGAGACTCATATTAGCTCCTCTTCCGACATAGCTATGAACATAATCACCATAACTCGGAGGGAGTGAGTGCAATAACGTATTTATTGCAAACTCTTCCGTGGTGCTTTCGTTCATTGTCCAATATTCATAGTCCTCCACCAGGGTCAGGTACATCTCATGCATCCTGTCTAAGTGATCATCAAGGCTTGTGTGTTCTTCCATCTTTGTAGATAGAAACTTGCTTTCTAACTCAAATCTGGCAATTCTGAACTCACGTACGAACATTGTCTTTAGCGTGTCCATCATGTCATATGAGCCAGTGTCCTGAAACTGTATGCCCAAAACCTCTGACATGCTGAAGATCATGACATTCCTGACTACGGAGCATTTCTGTCGGCGAGCATAATGATCAAGTATCTCTTGATCGCCAACATGATCGTCCGGATGTTCTTCCACATGCATTTCTATTGTAAACAAGATGTCTGCTCTCTTGAGCGACGTCCTAAGGCGTGAGTACCAATCAGCAAAGTTTGACCCATTTTCTCTAAGTCTTTCACCTTCCATGAAGAAAGATAGTTCACGTTGCTCTAGTGTATTTATTTTTTACAAACATAATTGCAAGGAACACAATTAAGACTAGTTCACAACAATGAGTTCATATAATCATATTATAAATGAGCTCGCACTAAAACATTTCATCCCTAAGAAGTTTTAGTGATTACATGATCCAGATTCACTGCCCGACCTCGAATATCACACGGCCGATGGGTCAGTTTCAAAGGTAGACAACAACTTGTGCGATCACATTATCTTATATGTACTGTGACTCATGCTCGATCTTTCGATCTCTAGTATTCCGAGGCCATATCTGCATATGCTAGGCTCGCCAAATTAACCTCCATGTTATATGCTGCTCAGCAAGGCCATATCTGCATATGTCAGGCTTGCCGAACCCAACCTCATGCGAACTCCATTTAATATATAGGACAACTCCGGTATGTACGGAGCATCAAGCCATATGGGAGAACCTTCCAGGCGGTGCACACTTCGGTAGAATACTTGTGTTTGGCTTTGTTAAGGGATCATCTTATCACATGCTACCGTCGTGTATCCTATACTAGCAAGTTTTAAGATGTCTGAGCTATGGCAACACTAAGTCTACAATGTCTCCATTTTAGTTTGTTTTATGATGACGATTACTACTTACTAGTAACACATAGCAAAGCTATCACTACACCACAAACAAACAAACGATAGCCCCCACTTAGCAATACAAGGTGTAGACGGTCTAGTTGTATATTGCAAGTTTTACGTGGCTGCTAGGGATTTCATAGTTAAACAGGTTTTAACCTACGAGTCAACCACAACGTCAACCATACGATTGTCTCTATTACACCCCGCACGGGGCCCTCCGTTGCAAATGCCACATCCGCTAAAGTAGAGAGACAGACACCCCCCTAGCCACTTTATACGGTACAAGCCGCATGTCAAGCGTGGAACCAGTCTCGCGTAAACGTACGTGTAAGGTCGGTCGGGGGCCGCTTCATCAAACAATGCCGCAGATGTGAACAAGTACACGTGGGAGGGTAACAATCATACAATCAACGCCCACATCCCCGATGTGTTCTATCCGTATAGTAATACTAAGCATAGACCTAGCTCATGATACCACTGTTGGGGTTCGCAGCAGAAAACACAAATTTTTCTAACTAGCGTTCCCATAACCCAAGATCTAGCTAGCCGTATTACCGTAACGGAAAGTAGTGCGGAAATAACATACCTCGGGGTGTAGTCCGTTGCGCGGGAAACGTTCCCGCAAACGTGGTTGATGTAGCCGATCAAGTTTCACAGCCCCCTGGCTGTGTTGAGCACCCGGATGGGTGTAGTGCCACACGTGCAGCACCTCGTAGTACTCGCACACATAC
Source organism: Bromus sterilis (assembly GCA_950022295.1). NCBI lineage: Eukaryota > Viridiplantae > Streptophyta > Magnoliopsida > Poales > Poaceae > Bromus > Bromus sterilis. Next base: position 19,705,319 of record OX465596.1, read on the forward strand.
GAGACTCGATGACGACCTCCGTTCTCCGATCCAGCGGAGGTGGCGGAAGCAGACCTCCGGAACCAAAGTTTCAGCAGCACGACGGCGTGCGTATAGTGGAGACATCCCCAACCCAGTGCAGACTCCAAACAAGGGGAGTCCGCTTATAGGAGAAAGAAATAGAGAGAGATAGATCTACAGAATTTATCTGTATTTTTTCTGAATTTTTCTGTATTAAATAATGGGCACCCACCATATCTATATATAGGGGGAAAAGGGGTGTGCAGGCACTTGCATTAGCAATGTGGTACTAATAGTACCACATGCGTGTGCATGCATGCACGCATGGCCGGCCAGGCTAGTGGCCGTGGCGTGGTGGCCACTTGGCCATGCTACATGGGCCAAGCCCATGCGCCCAAGCCTCCTCCTTTTTTTTCCTTTATTTTTTTTTTCTTTCTTCTTTCTCAAAGAAAAAACAAAAAAAAAACAAAAAATATATTATTCCATTAATTATTTAAATTATATTTTAATATTTAATTCATTAATTAAATAATAAAACATATCTAAATAACTTTCCGAACAATTCGGAACCACGGAACTTTTCCGTCTCCCCTCCGAACCGATTTCGGTGTTCTCTCTTATTCTCCGGTAACTTCGATAGTTCCGAAAAGGTCTCCGATTTCATCGAGCCCTTAAGTGTGTTACCCTACGGTCCGAGAACACTCCAGTCATGACCGAGCAGAGGCTACAGTCAATGATCATCAGCGGGACCTGGATGCCCATAATGACCCCTGTGCATTCCGGATATCAACACCGATTGGACCTTACGCCGTATAGCATTCCCTTTGTCAGCGATACTGGATTGTTCCGAGATTCGATCAATGACATCCTATGTCTGGTTCAACCTCGTTCCGAACTAATCCTTATTCACTCGTTCCCGTGATATTCATCCCCGTGACCTAGTCACACGCTGCAGCTTTATGGATGGAATCTCACCGAGTGGGCCCCGAGTATCTATCCATTATATGGATTGACAAATCCCTCTCTTGTAACAATACTCCTCAACATATCTCCACGGATACCTAAGATACAACCGTTATGACCCGCATATTTCAGTCAGGTGGTGGGATGTAAGTCAAAACATCCGGGAAGATAGTGATTATGCACGTACTCACGGTCAAAGGAACGGTCTACCACGGTCTGTAATTACAACACTGAACCTTCATAAGATTTGATCATGCTGTAATGCTTACTTTGGGTAATGTTCATCACGTCACTTAACCAGTGAGGTGACCTCATAGTCAAGAGACTTAATTGTCCATGATCGTGAAACCACGATCATCATGTTGACCATGAACTAGTTATCGATGTAGAGGCTAACTAGGAACTCTGGGGGTTTCTATACCACACCTGCATCATTGTTTCACTGACGCAGTTCTAGCACGGTATGAAACTGGTTATGAACTTGCTTAGATATATTGGAATTATCATATATTATTTGCCTCTAGAGCATATATCCAACAATACACGAGATAGCTTCTCGTCCCTCGTTGGTTACCCCAAGTGGAAGGTGAGATGCAGATAGCAGCAAGTTTCCCTTAGCAAAGATGCTAAGGTTTAAAGTATCGAACCCGTAGGACTCCTGGGTCAACAAGTAGGTGGTGAAGTGAACAACTAGCACCGTTGACAATCTAAGGATTGCTAACTTCACCTGGACCTGCACACACACAGATAGCTTTGCTCCCAATGAGTACAGAGGAGTTGTCAATTCCTCCGGCCTTGTTGTTTACAAAGGATAAAACGCACGGGATAATAATGATAGCGATAGCAACTGAAAAGTAAATACTGAAAGTAAATTGATAGTGTAAACAGTGGTGGAAGTACGGACCGGGATCTCATGATGTTCACTAGTGATGTCTCTCTCCCAAAAGACGATAAAATAGCCATGCAAGGTAAACAAATTACAGCTGGGCAATTGACATGATTATGTGCGCAAACCAATGTTAATTATGCAAAACAGAAAGGAAGAGGCTCAAAAGCACGGGAGGTACACCAAGACAAGTAGACCGAAATCCAACTGCATCTACCCACTAATCATCCACCTTGAGATATCTATCCAGAACATCTCGCTGGTATTAATTTGCGAATCCCACCCAAAGTGTAAACTCAAAGCAACGGACAACTGCATTAAAGAAATTTGCGTAAAGTAAACAATCCTTGCACCCGCAAGTACAAGCACCGTTGTTTTCACCCTTGTGGCAACAGAACATCCCCTAGACTCATGTTTCTGTCACTCAAGCTAGTCATTGGGGGGCATGAACCCACAATCATGCATAACGCTCCCTCTTGGAGTCACTACCTACTACTTGGCCAAAGAAATAAACACCAACAGAGAACATGCAAGAGTTACTCAAGAACATAAATATAAAAGAAGAGAATCAAATATATAACTCAATCACAATCTAAACATAATCTCATAATCCATCGGATCCCAGCAAACTCAGCATAACAACAGCAGAAAGATTACATATGTGCCTCGATCATGTAGGGCTGCTCACGAGGTCTAATCCATGAAGAACAAAGAGGGGAGGAGAACATCATAGCTACTGATCATGGACCCATGGTCCAAGGTGGACTACTCACGGTTCATCCGGGAAGCATCCATGGTGGTGGAGAAACTCTCGGAGGTGATTCCTCCCTCTGGCAGGGTGCCGGGAAGAGGTCTCCTGGTGCTCCCGATCTTGGAAGCGCGGCGACGGCGGAACAGAGGAGAGATCGCGAAAAAGGGTTCTGTCCCCGAGGGTTTCTCGTCACGGGGAATAAGTAGGCGAAAGGGGGCAGCCAGAGGTGGGCCAGGGGCTCCAGGCGCCCCCTAGCGCGGCCAGGGACCTGGCCGCGCCCTCTGTCCGCCTTGGCCCCCCTGGCTCCCCTCTGTCCCCTCTCGGGATTTTCTTGAAGCTTCCAGTACGCTGATATTTCCTATATTTTTCCCGGAATTTTTCTGGTACTTTTAATAAGGGGGAAACCTGAAATAGAAAAACTGTAGAAAACAGGAACTGGCTGTAAGGCCCGATATGCGGTACTGTTTCAGATTCAGACGTTTCCGCCCGAACCCGAGGACGAAGCACATATCGGACCCACCGCGACATATGACAAAGCCATATGCCCCGGATTTCCAACATGATATCACAACATTACAGATACAAGGATACAACATCTCATACAATTGGCATACAACTGCCTCAAATATAATACAACAGCGGAAGATACATGTCTGAGTACAGACTACAAGCAAAAGCCTACTGGCAAAGAGAAAAGCATCGATCCCATAACCACACGGGTCCAGGCCCTCCGCCGGGATCCGCCTAACTAGTCGTCGTCGAGTCTCCACGTGAAACGTCGATCACCATACCTGCTGTCGATCAAGACCCTGAAAAGAGTTTGGGGGTAGTATCATGAGTACAGAGGTACTCAGCATCCAACTGTAGTGTTCATCTGACCCATCAAGGACTTCATCACTCGTCATTCTAGGACAACTAGTAGTTTACGGTAAGGAAGGGGTAAGTGGAGAGGTTGCTGCCGCACTAGCATTTATGAAGTGGCTAACGATCTAGAGAGTAAGGTAAGAAGCCAAGCATTCGATGAGGAATCGCCTCCAACAAGTCTTGCTATCCACCTACTACGCAAACATAACACCTATCCTATCCTTGTCCTCCTCTTCGCATCCCGACGAAGAAGAAGAAGTCAAGGCACACACACGTTGATCAAGTTATATTAAGATATCTCAGTTGTTGTTGTCTATGAACAAGGAGTAGGTCTCAAGTCGTCCATAACCGTGGACACAGCTTCTCGAAAAGATTTAACCCTGCAGGGGTGTACCAACTGCCCATTACGAGGCTCCGCACGCACGTCCATCACTCTCAGTTGCTACCCATCACAGGCAACCATTTTATGATTTAGTTCCAAGAGATCCGAAACGACAAGTCCCTCTAGCTAACAACGAACAAAACCGGGTGGCCCCCGGTGAGTCGACATCCAACTCAAAAGCCGGCCGCGCTCTCGAATCGGCCTCTACCGTCTGGATGAGGTCGGATAGGTTGCCCAAACATATGTGGACAACCCCCTAGCTCTCTGTGGTGGACCAACAAAGAAACCATGTCTCCGCTGGCCCAAGTTGTTTTAAAACAATATCTGCCAGGAGCGACCCAACAGACACACACACGGTTTTCAAATGGTAAATCAGTTTGGGCCACCACTAGAAATGTTTGAAGCTAGGTAGGTAAGAGAAGGGGACCCCATAAAATCCCACACGCGGTTAGGCACGCTCAGTCTTAAAACCAATACCCGGAACTCGGATCCTAGGTGACTCGAATGGAACAAAGCGTCGGGGCGGGATAGCCTAGACCTTCCATCCTTCGTCGAATATAGTCAACATTTATAATAATAATCATATCATCAACAATAATAATATAATAATCAGGTGACATCCCAACCCAAAGAGTAACAGGGTAACATCGTAGCATCCTAAGCATGCATACTAAGCAGGGGCTGAGCAACGAGCAAAAGTAACATAGCAGTACAAGGTTTGCTGGGAAGGGACATGGTTGTATGGGTTTGAAAGAGGCTGTAAACATGTGGTAGGATCAAACATCGAACCTAACCTAGACTAGCATGCAAACCGCTGGTTGATATAGAATGGATCATAAGTAATGCAAGTCCTTGCCTGTTGATAAGTCGGGTTCCGAAGGTGTAGTCGATCGCAAGCTCGCATCGTCTCCGAGAGGTACCCGCGGGAGCACACAAGAAGTAAACACTGGAAAGAAATCAACGGTGCACCACTATTACTACGGAGCAATACAAGAGCAAGCATCAACAAAAGCAACACGAGACATCGCACCTACCGTCGAGAGCGGTTACTAACGATTTAAGTGGAGTACCCGTCACACACGACGATACCGCACATTTACGGTGGTTCAAGTTATTTAGCTACAGGTGACCAAACAACGGTTATTAACATGGCAACTCAAGCAAGCATGGCATATCACACAAACAGGTCAAGAGGTGAAGCAGAAAATAAACTATCTATGCTAGACAATTTAAGTGAGGCACAACCTAAACATGGCATAACACTAAGTGTCGCACGACGATTAAATTATTTGGTACTGTTCTGCCCTAAACCATATTTTAGGTTGGTTAACAACAGCAAACAATAGCATAAACACAAAGAACACGAAAAACTAATCAAGTTACATATAAAGAACACCCCAAACGGAGTTACGGTTAAAAAGATACAAGCAAAACAATTTATGCACACATGCTGTAAAAACAGGGGTAAATCTATATGCAAAAGTGCAGCAACATGACATAGCAATACATGGGATGAAAGTAGACATCATGCTTAACAATATTCAATTGGAATCACTCAATTCCGATAAACGGTTGCAAAGCAATCGTCATCTGAAGTTGCAACAAAATAACAGTTTCAGCAATAGCAGCACAACAACATCAGGATAGCTACTTTCGAGAAAAATATAATTATGATGCAGCAGACAATTATGGCATGTGAATGCATGAAACTGAAGTAGAAACATTGCTTAACGCAACGCAAAAGGAATCAATGCAATAGGCCTCATGGATTTGTTACAATCATCATGCAAAGTTGCAAAAAAAATAATAACAGCAGCACAATAACAGGAAATAAATGCAATTAACGGCCTGATGCCCTGTTCAGCACACAATTACACAATCAAGATGAGCTCAAATGCAAATGCTCACAAAAGATGAATTAAAGTACACATGAAACTAAGCAACTTTCGTTTTGGGGGCAACGTCATCGGAGCTACGGATTAATAGCTATTCGCAGCACAAAAATGAATCAGCACAATAATTCTCAGGACTTGGCAGTTTTAGCAACAGGAAAAAAAAATAACAGAGAAAAATAAAAAAAACGGTGGCCACACCCAAACGGGCCAAATCTGGCCTGGCAGGCCGCATCTGGCTGGGCTGGCGCCGGCTGGGCCACGTGGCCACTGGGCCGCGGCTGCTCTGGGCCGGCCCACACGCAGGGGAGAGGCGCTGCAGGCCTTGGACGCGTTGCTCGCTCCCGACCGGGAGGCTGGCGGCCGTGGCTGCGGTCAACGCCGGCGAGCGGCGGCGCAACGGAGACGGCAGGGACAGGCGGCCGGAGGGGAGCATGGAGGCGAGGTCGGCGCGGATCCGGTCTCCGGCGAGGTTCCGGGGGAGGCGCGGCGCGGAGCTCGTCTTCGGGCGACGCGGCGAGGACCCTCGTCCATGGCGGCTCCTGGGTGACGACGGCGGCCGCTCCAGTGCGGGACCTGCACGGGTGAGAGGGAGAGTGGGGTGAGGAGAGGACGGAGGAGGGAGGAGAGGGAAGGAGGCTGGCGGGGCAGCTGCTGGTCGCCGGCGGGCGGCGGCTCGCCGACCGGAGGAGGCGGCGGCTTCTTCCACGGGAGGAGGCGGCGAGGCAGGCCCAGATCGGGCCCTGGCGGCGGAGAAGCGGGCCCGCGGGGCCCGGTTCGGCTGGAGCTGCGGTTGGGCAGATCTGGGCCGTCAGATCCCAGATCTGACGGTCTGGATCTGATGGGGCTAGGGTTTCGGGGAGAGAGGGATTTTGGGAGGCAGATTTGGGATTTCTCAGGGGGGTGGCTGCAATTTTCCATGGGGTAAACCCTAATTGGGTGTGGGAGGCTGGTGGTCTTTATATAGGGCTGGTTGGCTGGCCAGATGACGCAAACGCCCTCGGTACCCCTCTCGCGTGTCCGATGATCGCGTTCGTGACCGCCGAGACTCCGTACGGACTCCGATTCCGACGAAATCTCGAACCACGCGCTCAGCGCGTCGAGCCCGTCGATCGTACCTCACTGCGGTGACATTCCGACAACATTTTCCGGCGCGCTATAAAAATATCCCGTTTAATTATTAAACGGGGTTTTTCGTTCCGGTGGCGATGGCTGGACTTGTGCCGGTTTTCGCGACGGTGATCGGGTGAAACCCGGTGTCGCAAAGGTTGAGTGTCAGGGTGGCAAGGGTCGGTCTCCGTCCGATACGAGATAAGAGGGGTTAAAATAATCGCCGATCGATAAATCGGGGATGCAAACACCGCAACAAATCAGACAATCAGGCAATTCACACCGAAAACAAAATTTTTAATTTTTGTGAAATCTGGGCTGTTACACTGGCATTGGGGTGCACTGAGTTAGAAGTTCATCAATATCATAGCAATATCACACAAAAGAGGCATGGAGCAAGCAGAAATTATAGATACGTTTTGGATGTATCAACATCCACAAGCTTAATTCCTGCTCGTCCTCGAGTAGGTAAATGATAACAAGCATAATTTCTGTGGTGACATGCTAATAACCATATAAGAACTTTGTAAGTAAAGCAATCAAAGCATGCAATTCAATTCAAGTCATAATAGGCAAGAGTCTATATCTAGCATTGAAATAAGCAACATAAGAACATAAAGGTGCAAGAGCTCTCGCTGTCCGTGACTCGAATGTCTCCAAATGGTGTTTGCGTGCAAGAAAAAGGATAGGGATATACGAGAAAAAGTATTTTTATTGTTGAGAACTCAATCTACTAAAGTGTCACACTTGGTCTTCTTTGGAATCTTATCTTGACTCATCCCTAGACCACTAGCGAGGTACAAGTCAAAATGATCAACTCCTTTTCGATATTTTGAGCACTCATGCAATGGATGAGCGTAAGCAAGAAAGTTGACACTTATGATGGCAAAGAGAGAATAAGGTGGAGGAGGAAGACAAAAAGGTGTGAAAGGCTCACATCAATGAGGACAATCATAGGCGAGAGAAAGACAAATGATAGATATGATGTGAGAAGTAGGGATTGCCATGCAACGGATGCACATATGAGCTAAGGTAAGCTCTCCAATGGAACTAGTGGGGGTGCATCCAACTTGCTTGCTCAAGAAGACCTAGAGCTCTTTTGAGGAGGCTCATCATTGGAATATACAAGCCAAGTTCTATAGTGTGAAAGTCCCCACATAGTTATATGCATGAATGATAATCTCTATGGGGTACAAGATACAAGATGGAGTACGAGTGTGGATCTTCTCAAAAAGAATAGTAGTGTGCCCCCTTCTCTCTTTTTTTTTCTTTCTCTTTTTTTATTTTTTTATTTTGTATTTTTTGGTGGCCTCAATGGCTCTTTCTATTTAACTCTCATTTGTCCTCTTTGGGATCTTTTAATTTGTCCACTTTGGGTTCTTTTAATTTTGTCCACTTTGGGAACTTTTCCTCACTTTAGGGGCAACACTCTATATATTACAAAAAGTATAGAAGATCTTTCACACTTTACAAAGTACTCAAATCATAAAGAAAATGTAAATATCATGATGTATACAAATGTATGCCTCTGCCAGTGTAGCAGAATATGCAATGATACTAGCGCGTCATGTAGAAATGATTAGGGCAAGGCCCAACTAGCATGCGGCTCATCGATCAAGCAAGTAGCATGTATGACATGAAGATCAAGTCATGAGAAGATGGATGTTGCATGTCAATGTATCTCAGAAAGGCTATGGAAATGCCTTGATAGGTAGGTATGGTGGCTGTTTTGAGGAAGGATATAAGGAGGCCTATGATGACAGAGCGTATCGTGCCAAGGGTTTGGATGTACCGGCGAAAGTGGACGCTAACTCTCGGAGTGAGAAGAAAGCAATGCACGACACAGGGAAGGCTAGCAAAATATGGGAAGTTGGAAGTGTCAACTTTCGAATACTCACATTAGTCCGAAGAACTCATGCACTTACTATCGGTAACTCTCAATCTAATAAGGAGGTTCACAAAGAGACAAGTACCCCGAGGAGGAGTGTATGGGGGTTTGGTTATCCTTGCGCATCCTCGACTCATGGTACGTGAGTGTACTCTAATATTCGACCCCTCAGAAGAGTAGTGGTCCAACTAGTAGCTAAAGTTCTCAACTAATTTGTAGGTTTTTGAAAATAAACATGGATTGCCCAAAATACAACATCTATCACTAATAGGCTAAATCTCTTGACAGCAAAAGTCCAAACATTACTCAAAACAACACCTCAAAACTTTTGCAAGTTACTACTACAAAAAGAATAGCAACCTCAATTACCTACTTCAAGTCAAGACACAAAACTCAGTGCAACAGGCAAACTTTCTAAACAAGAAAACTCAAGAGAGTTCCAGCAACAAACTAAACAAAAGCTCTTTTAAAAGATAAACATGAAAGCTAAGAGCAAAGCATGACAACAACTATGGAAAGATAAAGAACAAACTCAGCAAAGATAAGCAGGAAAAAGTCCTATGTTGTGTTCTAAATTTTGGAAGTGGAGCGTGTTTCTCTCCCACACAAAGAAAGCTGGGCTCTAACTTGTTATGAACAGCAAGCAAAGCTAAACAAAACTAAAAACAAAACCTAAGAGCGAGACGCTCCAAGAATAGCACATAACGCATGAAGTGATAAAAATATAGTGAAACGAGAGACGAACTGATAATTTTCGATGAAGAAGGGGATGCACGGGGGCATCCCCAAGCTTAGACGCTTGAGTCTCCTTGAATATTTATTGGGGATGCATGGGGGCATCCCCAAGCTTGAACGCTTGACACTTCTTAATCTTCTTTCATCATCTTCCCTCGCACACTTGAAAACTCCCTTCATACATAACTCATCATAATCTGATTAGCGAGGTTAGTACCCATAATAAAATAAAATAAATTCTACTGAAAATAAATATAATCTTGAAGAGCTACTGTTTCTCAAGAGTTCCAAAAGGTTTTTGCAAAGAAAAAGCAAGCTTAAGGTTTGCAAAACGAAGAAAAGGTAAAACAGGACAGAATCTGTGAAAAACAGACCAGCAGGTAGTAAAGAATTTTTTAGGGGTACTTCTTCAACTCAAATAAAATAACTCAGAACATACGAAAGTTTCGTAATTTTATAAAGCATGATGTGTAAAAAATTCAGCTCAAAAAGATGAACTGGGATTTTTCTCTGATTTTTCTAGTCACGAGGACAGAATCTGTTTTCTGGAGAGCATGCCACAACTTTCACTTACCTTGTCGTATGAGGCTATAAATGGCACAAAGCTTGAAAAGTAAAGATACAATGATGTTGCTACAGTAGTAAAAATCATCAAGACCACTAAAAACAGAATAAAAACAAAAAGGAAATCCTAAATTCGTTGCGGGCTGCCTCCCGAAAGCGCTTCTTTAAAGCCATTAGCTAGGCATAAAGATTTTAAAAGGTGCTCTCATAAGAATAAGGATTTGAAGCAAAAGATAGCATCAAGAAGCAAATATGAAACACATTTAAGCCTAACCCACTTCCTATGCATAGGCATCTTGTAAGACAATAAATCAAAGAAGCACAAAGAAACCAACATAGGAAGGTGGAACAAGAACATCTTCAAAACTTTCAACATAAAGAGAGGAGTTTTAGTAATATGGAAGTTTCTACAACCAAACTTCCCTCTCTCAAAATAATTTTCAGTAGTATCATGAACAACATCAAGAATATAACTATCACATAAATCATATTGTTCATGACCTACAAGCACACGTGTATTATTTTCAACACGGATTTTAGGATCATAAGATAAATGCAACCCATCATATTGTGATTTGATAAGAGGGAAATTCTTCGGAGTTGGAGATTTCAAAAGGATAATAGGGCATCAAGTGTGGGTGCAATAGCATCAATTTCATGCTTGACGTAAGGAACTATAGCAAGTTCATCTTCGCAAGCATACTCCATATTAGCATCAAGGCCATCAACAAAACAAGTATTAAGTTCATCAGAAAGGGAAGTATCAAGTGAGTCCTCGTAATCATGGGATTCCTCATCAAAGCAATCATTAGCCTCTTCTAGGGCAGCAAACATTTTATTTTTAAAATCCTCAATATAAGAATTGGAAGTATAATTCTCGAAGCAATAAGCAAGAACTGCAAAGTTTTCAGATTTGTAAATAGTATTGTGACACTTTTCAATCAAAGAAGCAATCTCATAAGCACCCTTAAAAGCAACAAATTCTTCAATCTTTTCAACATCAAAGTAACCATAAACACCTTTAGCATAAGAAGATAGGATCTCATTGTCATTAAACTGACATTGGAAAGGAAGGTGTTTACGATCTATATTAGAGCAACAAGTAAAATCATAAATTTGGCATAAACACTCAGCATAGCAATAAGAAGTTTGTATTTGGTCCCATAAGTGTTTCCCTTTCTGAGATAGTCGGTGCCGCGTATAATGAGTATGCTCATCCAATGATTTTCCCTCAACCAAGTCGGTTGGGTTTTTAGCGCGAGCACAAATTGATCGAAGACGGTCCAAGTGAAACATGTCCATCCTTTCATATTTGGGTGGTTCAACACCCATGGTGAGGATAGCATCACTAGGCAAAGCAAGATAAAGGCACAAGGTAGCAACTATTTTTGTGGTTTTTCATACAAGACACAAAGGCAAAAGCAAAAACTGGAAAGGTAAACTAACAAGACTAAAAAGCAAAGATAAAAGATAGTGTGCAACTCCCCTATCTTGAAGAGTGGAGTCCCCGGCAACGGCGCCAGAAATTTTCTTGATACACGAGATAGCTTCGCGTTCCTCGTTGGTTACCCCAAGTGGAAGGTGAGATGAAGATAGCAGCAAGTTTCCCTTAGCAAAGATTCTAAGGTTTAAAGTATCGAACCCGTAGGACTCCTGGGTCAACAAGTAGGTGGTGAAGTGAACAACTGGCACCGTTGACAATCTAAGGATTGCTAACTTCACCTGGACCTGCACACACACAGATAGCTTTGCTCCCAACGAGTACAGAGGAGTTGTCAATTCCTCCGACCTTGTTGTTTACAAAGGATAAAACGCACGGGATAATAATGATAGTGATAGCAACTGAAAAGTAAATACTGAAAGTAAATTGATAGTGTAAAAAGTGGTGGAAGTATGGACTGGGATCTCATGATGTTCACTAGTGATGTCTCTCTCCCAAAATACGATAAAATATCCTGTCAGCACCCCAACTAGGGTAAGTGCTAGGGTTTGTTTGTGTCTTTGCATCATGCAAAAATTCAAAGGAAATTCAAAAATGGGGAAGCAGAAAGCCCTGAGAATTTAAATCAAATAGCCAGAGAAAAATCTTTTTCGAAAAATCTTTTGAACATTTGGAAAATTCCTATAAATGATGCTGATCATTTTAAAAGTGGTTTGGGATCAATCCCATGCACATGGAATTTTCTAATATTCAAACAGTGGCTTTGAAAATTAAATAAACCCCTATTTGAATTGAAATTCAAATTAATTGAATTTCAAAAATGTCCAAATTCTTTGTGTGACTTGCTACTGGTCACCTAGGATTTATAAAAATGTTTGGGCATTTAACAAAAATGCCTTGCTATTTTTTTCAGGGCAAAACATATTACAGAAAAAGATAAAAACAGAAGCAAAACAAAGAAAATTAAAAAAGAAAGAGGCCCAGCCAGCAGGCCTAGCCGGCCCAACTCGGGGAGGTGGCCCAGCCCAGGGGCACCTTCGTCTTCCTCCCCGAGCCAGGCAGGCAGGGTGCTGTGTGGCGCCCATGCCGGCGTTGCCAGGCCTCCCACGGCTCCCTTCCGAGCTTATCCGGCGCCGTGGAGGCCCTGGAGAAGCCCCTAGCCCTTTCCCCCCTTCTCCCTGGCCTTCCTTCTTCCTCCCCGGCGAGAACCGAGCCGACCCGTAGCCCTAGCGGAGCACGCCGCCGTAGATCTCGTGGCCACCGTGCCCCTTTCGACGCCGCAAGTTGTCCACGGCGTTCCCCGGCATCGACTTCATCGAGTGGCGCCTTCAATTCGGATCGGGAGCCAACGACGACGACGTACTCTTCATCGAGCCACCGCCGGGCACAGTGGACGCCGGCGAGCGATTCTCCTCCGTCCAGCCACCCTCCGGCCTCCCCGACGGCTCCACTAGCACCAGGGTGAGCTCCCCGTTCGCCCCAGCTCCTCCGCGCCTCTCGCCGTGGCCCGTAGCGTAGAACCACCCACTCCAGTGCTCTGGTCGCTGCTGTCTTCGACCTAGCCGTGGCCTCGAAGCTCCCCGAGACCCCCTGATGGCGCCAAGAGATGCGGACGAGCACGAGGCTTCTTCTCGTGCAAACGGCGCACGATTTGGTGGCCAGAATCGCCACCCCCGTGCCGCGCCGCCGTGCTCGACGTCGCCGGCGTTGAGCCGCCGGCGAGTTGGGTTAAGTTAACCCTAACCCCCCCCCCCTCTAGCCCAATGACAGGTGGGCCCTGCCCCTAATTAACCCTCTATTAAGCTAATCAAACCGGGGATTAATCCCCTGAGGCTGACAGGGTGGACCCACTGGTCAGCCCCCCCTGACGTCACCCCCACGCCATGCTGACGCAATAAATCGAATTCCAGAGAAATAGAAATGTTTTAAAATATTCCAGAAAATCATTTAAACTTGGGAAATTCATAACTAATTCATATGAACTCCAAATATAGCAAATAATATGTCTAAAAATATCAGAAAAATCCAAGGATTATGAATATGGGCTCTGTTTTCATGTTTGACCATTTTAAAATGGGTGAACAGTACAAAACATCCATATGGCTTTATTCCAAATTCAAATTTGAAGCACATTTGCAAATGACTTTGCATTTGACTTCTTTTAAATGGAATTGTACCCACATTGTGACCAAGAACATCACCATTTCAATATTGATCATGTGTTTGATGCATTGCAAATAAATTTATACCTTGTTTGAATGATTGCTCGATAGACGTGCAATCGGAACCGGAGGCCACCCCCTTCGTTGAAGACCCCGATATCGAACCTCGTCAGCAAGGCAAGAAAACCCCATTAATCATGTCTATAAAATCTCAATTCCCTCTCAGTCTCGCTTATGCATGTTTAGGAGATCACTTTGTATCGATTCTACCGCATAGTTGAACCCATATCCGATGCATGACCTATCATCTTGTCACAGTAGTAAGCAAACCACAATCCTAGCTGACATAGGAGTTGATTGATATCATGAAGCCCCTGCAACTGTTACAGCTTATTGCATGCTTAGTGTTACATGAGGTTGCTTTTGATGTGAGTCGGGATGATGGTGAACATGGTGTTGATCAAAGTGAAACTGTGTCGGTGAATCCACCCTAATACAAGGTGAACGATGAGAGGCTGTGTAGGAGTACACAGTGGGTTGTCTCATTGAACACTGCCTTAGGCATCGAGTTCTTGTATAGTAATCCAAGACAAAGAGTACAACCACACATTGGGCTCACTGACCCCTCTCGGCCTAGTACCTTGATCCGTGTCGACGTCCAGGAGTCACATTAGTTCGGGCTTTCCATTTGGCATATGCATAGAAAAAGAATGAAGGAATGGTTGCATCATCCTAGATATGTGGGTGCACCTGTGAGGCAGGAAAACCATCTGCTAAAGGTGGCGTCTCGGCCACCTACATTGTCTGAGTCCGTTTCGTTGATCCGGCCGGGCTCTCGAGCGGTAGCAACTCAGGTAGTCGACTCCTGGAATAGACCGGTTGTGAGCGAAGTGTCGTGGTGAACATCCTCGTTGTCACCTCTTGAACGGTGGCGAGACATGGCGGTAACCGATGGTCATGTGTGTGTAGTTTACACCCTTGCAAGGTTAACAAAACTATTCGAATAGCCGCGTCCGCGGTTAAGGACTACTTGGAACCTGTACCTGATTATTAGACAACTTGAATGGATACTTATAAAACCCGCAAGATAAGCGTGAGTGCTATGGTGTGCTTCCTCGTGGGGAAGTCGAGGAAGTAACCATAGTGGTGTATTGGTTGGGGAGATAGTGGACTCGTGTACGCTTCTTACCTCAAGTCTGGTATTCGTAGTTCAGGAATAGCCAAGCCAAAGCTGGCACTTCTGCATGTTGAACCCCACCCCCCTTTACCTTGATACATGTGCATGAGTAGTGTAGTTCTGATGTAAGTCTTGCTGAGTACGACTTTGTACTCACGTTTGCTTATTCTATGTTTTAGATAAAAACCGGACCCCGAAGGAGTCATCTTCGTGAAGCTTGACGTTGACCTTGGTAGTATAATCCCAGACAGCAGTCTGGTCCCTCGTGGAAGGGCATGTTTGTTGTACAAGGCTTCTCTAAGCCATTTGTTAATCTTGTCTGTACTCAGACCTAATTTGCTTCCGTTGTATGATGTAATGTGATCACAGACATGTGATCTTTGTATGCTCTATGTGTATATTAATAAAGAATACTTTGTAGAGTTATGTGATGATACATGTTGTTCATACTAGGCATGTGTGCTGCGTGTATGATTATAACATGCATGTCTTAGTATGGGTTTTCGAGACCTTAGTTGTGATCTGGCTGGCGGTCTTTTATACACCAAGTGGCCCTTAGATGTGCGCAGCTTGGGGCATCGCGATGCGATTGCTCGTGACTCTGTCACGTGCACACTTTGTTGTATGATCGAGCACGACCTAGACCCCGACTAAGTGATCGGGCTGGAGTAAGTTTATGTAAGAGTTAGGATCCAATCGATAACATGGTTGAGGCGACTTGTCTATGAGTATGGGATTCACCACCCATAAGCAGTTAGACTTGTGAGCGGACGTTGAGGACCCATCTCAGTAGATCATCCGGCCTGAATGGGATGCCCCTCACGTTCGATGCTTACCGAGAACGTTCTGTGCTTGGCCTTGTCTGCTTAGACAAGTGGGTACGGTTCTCGGCTCTCCATGTGATTGTATCGTGACTGGAATTACATATGCTAACCCCGGGTCCCGACATATCCATGCGAGGTAAACAAATTACAGCTGGGCAATTGATAGGATTATGTGCGCAAACCAATGCTAATTATGCAAAACAGAAAGGAAGAGGCTCAAAAGCACGGACGGTACGTCAAGACAAGTAGACCGAAATCCAACTGCATCTACCCACTCTAATCATCCACCTTGAGATATCTATCCAGAACATCTTGCTGGTATTAAGTTGCGAATCCCACCCAAAGTGTAAACTCAAAGCAACAGACAACTGCATTAAAGAACTTTGCGTAAAGTAAACAATCCTTGCACCCGCAAGTACAAGCACCGTTGTTTTCCCCCTTGTGGCAACATCACATCCCCTAGACTAATGTTTCTGTCACTCAAGCTAGTCATCGGGGGGCATGAACCCACAATCATGCATAACGCTCGCTCTTGGAGTCACTATCTACTACTTGGCCAAAGCAATAAACGGCAACGGAGAACATGCAAGAGTTACTCAAGAACATAAATATAAAAGAAGAGAATCAAATATATAACTCAATCATAATCTGAACATAATCTCATAATCCATCGGATCCCAGCAAACTCAGCACAGCAACAGCAGAAAAATTACATATGTGCCTCGATCATGTAGGGCAGCTCACGAGGTCTAATCCATGAAGAACAAAGAGGGGAGGAGAACATCACATAGCTACTGATCATGGACCCATGGTCCAAGGTGGACTACTCACGGTTCATCCGGGAAGCATCCATGGTGGTGGAGAAGCTCCCGGAGGTGATTCCTCCCTCCGGCAGGGTGCCGGGAAGAGGTCTTCTGGTGCTCCCGATTTTAGAAGCGCGGCGGCGGAGGAAAAGAGGAGAGATCGTGAAAAAGGGTTCTATCCCCGAGGGTTTCTCATCACGGGGAATAAATAGGTGAAAGGGGGCAGCCAGAGGTGGGCCAGGGGCTCCAGGGGCCTGGCCGCGCCCTCTGGCCGCCTGGGCCCCCCTGGCTCCCCTCTGGCTCCCCTCTGGCCCCTCTCGGGCTTTTCTCGAAGCTTCTGGTACGTTGATTTTTCCTATATTTTTCCCGGAATTTTTCTGGTACTTTTAATAAAGGGGAAACCTGAAATAGAAAAACAACGGAAAACAGGAACTGGCACTGGGGTGCACTGAGTTAACAGGTTAGTCCAAATATGATCAAAAGTGTAAGGAAGTTCATCAATATCATAGCAATATCACAAAAAGAGTCATGGATCAAGCAGAAATTATAGATACGTTTTGCACGTATCAGGCGGTCACCTCGGTGCTGGATGACAGCACCCCTTTGGAGTGGATTGCCGAGGAGCTTAGAGAGTGGGGGCAGAGGACTGGGACTGGCAGCTCGAGCGCATCTCTGCCTCTGAGTTTGGTGTCGTCTTCCCTTCCAAGGAAAGCCTCAGTTTGGTCTCCAAAAGCGCTTCTTTCACTCTCCCGATCCACCACCTGGCCATTTCGGTTAAGGAAGCTGTCGATGTGGATCATTCATGTGGTGCTCTCGTGGAAGTGTGGGTTCTGCTTGAAGATGTCCCCCTGGAGTTTAGGTTCGTCCATGGTATCTTGGCTTTTGTGGAGTTGGTGGGCAAGCCGATCCTGATTGACGAGGACTCGTTGGTGCGTCGTGGGCCGGTCCGCGTCTCTGTCTGGGTCAAGGATCCTGCCTTGGTCCATGGCTCGGTGGTTTTCATTCCGGAGGTCAAGGCGTTCTGCATCAAGGTGCGGGTCGAGGGCGCTCCTGAGTCCAGGTCCGTCCCTCCTCCCCCCTCCCATTTCTCCGAGCCTAAAGATGATGATTTTGATCGTGATAGTGCTGGGAGTGGGCCTAGTGGCCCCCGGTTCGATGCCCGTGAGTGGGAAGCTCTGGGTCCTAAGATTCAACGTTTGTATCCTAACCGTGCTCCCTTATCTGGCCCTCACGCCCCGCTTCCCTCTGTTATGGATGAGCTGCCTAAAGATCTGCCTACCTCCAACCCGATCGTCTCCCCCCCCTCTGTCTGTTGGCGGCGCCTCTCATGGCTCGGCGGTCTGCTCTAACCGCCCAAGGGATCATCCCTCCCCTTCCTTGTCGGGCATTGTGGATTCGCCGGAGTGTGAAGAAGATTATATGGATGATATTCCCCCCTCCCGTAAACGTTCCACCGTTCGCAAGACATCTGCTCGGGCCAGGGCGTGGTTGGCTCAGGAGGCGGCTTCCAAGGCCTCTCAAGCGGGTATCTGTCGCAATCTGGATGCTGACCTTGGGGAGGCCATGGTCGCCGGTGTGGCTTCGTCGTCCGGCTCTGCGCGTACCATCAAGACCCCCGTCTCCACTGCCCGCAAAATCATGAGGAACCTCAACGCTGGTATCTCAGTGGTGGAGCGCGTGGAACGTCGGGCGGCGGCTCGTGATGCTCCGGTGATAGGTATGCACCCTTGCCCCCCTCCCCCCCGCGGTTTCCTCCCCTGTTCGCACTGTTTTGTCCTCTTTGCCCAATTCACACTTCTTCACGGTCGCGGCTAATTCGGGGATCACGCTTGGTGATTTGGAATGATCTCCTTCTGTTTTGATGCCAATCATTCGCTTCAGCCCAAGCGGCTCTTGCCAAGACCGCGGCGGCTTTAAAAATGGATGCCCCAGCAGTGGAGGCTGGGCGTCCCTCTGCTTCCCCCCTCCTCCCTCTTTGGTTGCTACTGGTGTGCAGAGCGGTGCTCCCTCGGGTGGTAAGACCCGTGGGCGTCCCAGGAATTCTAAAATTGTGACCTGCCCTGTTGCTCGCAGGCCTAGCCTCCGCATCAGAAACATTTCCAAATGAGAGCGTTCATTTGGAATATACGTGGTTTTCATGCCAGGGGACGGCGAGACCAATTGCGTGATCTTCTATCCCATCAGTCTCTAGACCTTATTTGCCTTCAAGAAACTAAAAACGAGTCCTTCCTTAGCTCTGAGTTAGATGATGTGGGAGGTGCAGCCCGTTTTGTATGGCATTGGTTACCGTCGGTGGGCTCCTCGGGAGGTATCCTGGTGGTTCGGCGTCGGATGTTTTTGATGTGGGACCGGTTGTTTTAGGTGATTATTTCCTTAGTGTGACCCTCAAGGTTTGTAGCTCGAATGTTTCCTGGGAACTTATTTCGGTCTATGGACCTGCGTATCACTCTCTTTCTGCGCTATTTTTGGCTGAGTTGTCTGCGAGGCTGGAGGTGGCTACCTTACCGGTTCTTTTGGCTAGGGATTTCAATCGGTTGCGGGCGCCTTGGGAAAAGAGCTCTTCCCTTTTCTGTTGGTCGAGAGCTAATCTCTTTAATGATTTTATTGCTGACGAAGCCTTGCGTGAAATTCTGCGAGTTGGTGCTCGCTTCACTTGGTCGAATAACCAACTTAATCCCGTCCGGTCGGTGCTGGATCGGGTGTTGGTGTCGTCTGATTGGGATGTTCTGTTTCCTTTAGTTTCTCTCACTTCCTTGCCCCACGTTAGCTCTGATCATACCCCCCCTTCTGTTGTTCTTTGAAGACAGGTTGGTGCCTCACTCGCATCCGTTTCTCTTTGACTTGTCCTGGTTTCTGATTGAGGATTTCGTTCCTTTTCTGAGTAACAAAATTGTGTCCCTCTTGCTCTTAGGCTCGCGCTCTTTCGGGCCGTTGGATGACTGGAAATTTTGCGCCCAAATGCTTCGTAAGTTTTTGCGCGGCTGGTCGGCCAATCTTGCCGCTGATGCGGCGCGTGCGAAAAAGGGGTTGCTTTCGCAGATTGCGTCTGTGGATGAGATGGCTGATTCTTCGGGGCTTGATGCCTCGGGCTGGGAGCGCCGCTACACTTTAGAAGATGACCTTATGCTTTTGCATAAGAAGGAAGAGGAATTTTTGGCGCCAGCGTGGCCGCTTATCGTGGACTGTTAAGGGCAATAGGCTGACCGCTTACTTCATTGCCATTGCTAATGGTCGCCGGCGACGGTGCAAGATTGTGCGCCTTATCATCGATGGGGATGTGGTCGTTGACCCGTCCGTTATTGAAGATCACATTCTTGCCTTCTACTCCTCCTTACTGGCGGCCCGGCCGGTGGCCGCGATTTCTATCTCTCCTGGCATGTGGGCTGCTTCCCCCGTCATCTCTGGTGAGGCTAATCTGTCCTTGATGACGCCTCTTTCTTGTGAGGAAATCGACGCTCCGGTGAGTTCGTCCAACGCTAATTCAGCTCCTGGGCCGGATGGCTTTTCTAATGCTTTCTTCCACAAGTTCTGGCCGGTTTTGAAGCATCTGGTGTATGCGATTATTCAGGGTTTTTGCTTGGGCACTGTGGATATTTCTCTTCTGAACTATGCGGTGTTGTCCCTAGTCCCTAAAGTTAAAGGGGCTGATTCCATTAAGCAATTTCGCCCGATTGCTCTTATTAATAATATTGCGAAGTTCCCGGCCAAGGACTTTGTTACGAGACTTTCCCCGATTTCCCACGAAGTCATCTCCCCCTCCCAGTCTTCTTTCATTAAAGGGCGTTTCATTCTGGATGGCATTGTCTCTCTTCACGAAATTCTCCATGATCTCAAACGTCGCAAGAGTAATGCGATCGTTCTCCAACTGGACTTCGAAAAGGCGTACGATTCTTTTTGCTGGTCCTTCTTGCGCCAGGTGTTGTTGACCCGTGGCTTCGATGGTGCGTATGTTCATCGCATTATGCAACTCGTTGGTGGGGGCCACACGGCGATGTCCGTCAATGGCCAGCCCTCGAAATTCTTCCCTAATGGTCGTGGTCTCCGACAA
The DNA here is from genome assembly GCA_950022295.1 of Bromus sterilis. Taxonomy (NCBI): domain Eukaryota; kingdom Viridiplantae; phylum Streptophyta; class Magnoliopsida; order Poales; family Poaceae; genus Bromus; species Bromus sterilis. The sequence continues at coordinate 19,725,809 of OX465596.1, forward strand.
GGTGACCCTATCTCCCGGTCGTGGTCTCCGACAAGGTGACCCTATCTCCCCTCTGTTGTTCAATTTTGTGGCGGACGCCTTGTCCTGCATCCTATCTAAGGTTGCGTCTTCCTCTCATATCACTACACCACGGGCAGAATCTAAGGGGGCCCCAACTGCCAGGACAAGCCACTATAGACGGCAATTGGACTGCCGGCAACAGTTCTTTGCCGGCAGGCCGGCCTGTCTGAAATAACCCTGTCGGGAAAAGTCTTTCCCGGCAGGCAAACCTTGCCCGGCAGTTCCATTGCCCTGTTTTCCCTATCATTCCCGGCAGGCCACCGACCTGCCTGGATAACCTATGCCGGCAATTGGATTGCCATGAAAGGCTATAACTAGCTAAACTACCCCTCTAGTGCATATACAACTATGCTCTATCTCATTTCAATATGCAATCAAACTTGCACAGATAAAGTTAAAATAGCATCACACAGATAGAAGTGAACATGACCATAAATCTTTATCGCACAATCATATTTTGTTCATATATATAAGAAGTTTATCCACAAAGTCATGAGATGACTTCATCGAGTGCACAAGTACATAACACACACCCAACAACAGAATGCACAAAAACAGTGCATATATATAGAGTATATTTATAAGACAGTGATGAACACCCACACCCAATAGCAAAATGCATTCATCTAAGTCCATGGAGCATCCAGTCTTGCAATGATGATATACATCTTGCACTGTCAATCAACCTGAAGAAAAGAAAGTGAGATGAGTTAGTAAGCATCTACCAGAAACAATGTGAAAATTGAATTGCAACTATGACCATGTAGCTCTATACACAAACCACATAGAAGCAAATAGGAAGAGATACAAAATGGTTCGATCTTCATGCATCTATAAGTAAACGGAATAAAAAAATCAAGGAAGTGTAGGACAAGAACAATGTAGCACGACCATAAAGCAGCAAAAAAATAAAACAATAAAACTTTTCACATTTTGAAGCGGATTCCAAACCAAATAAACTTTTTAGAGTTATAACTATACAAACTGGAGAAATCCAAATTAACATTATTGTGCATACCATAGAAAATTATAACCAGGATAACAAAAGTATGTATTTTAACACATAGGTACTGCAGAACTTTGACATAGATACAACAAGTTAAGACTTTATAACTATCCACTAATACAAGTTTTTAAACATGCAACATACAATAGATATATTAATACAAGTTAAAATATTGCAAGGTCTGATTACACTACATGAGAAGTTCTGTAGAGAAACATGAAGTAGCAACAACGCAATTTTGTTACTTGAATGATGAACTTGCTATATCGACAGAGGGTCCAACCATATAAGAGGAAGCATATCAGCAAAAATTGGGAGTTGGTGCGGCTCTTAGTGCCGGAGTCAAACATTATGCACTAGACAACCCCGTGGTCGCACTGGATAGTAAGAAAGGGCAACAAATGGAAACATTAGCACCCAGATATGATCAGAAATAATGATGGGCAAGGCAGCACAGGGCGACAACCTCACCGTTTCATCGGCTTGGGAAGCAAGGCAGCACACCGCCATTATTGGCGACCATGATGATAACCACCAGGTCATGTTGAGTGCCACCAAGATTATTCCAGAAGATCATCAAACAAGATCATCAAACATATAGATGACTAGCAAACTTGTAAGAAAAGGAAGAAACATGATTATTGAACATGGAAATAAATGTTTCACACCACGTACATATATATCACAGGTACTTGAACTAGTATTGGACTACAAATAATTTCTAGAGCAAGTGCAGTACACAGGTCATAGATTTAACTAGTTCTCACTCATCATCAAAATATAAAAGTACCAAACCACATGAATTCTCGATAACATAAATTCCAGAGAGAGAGAGAGAGAGAGAGAGTAGAGGCAGCAGGTTGAAGGAGAAGCAGTCGGCGTGTTTTACAGAGAATATGGTATACACCCGGCTCAACTAATTATAGTTTTTTTTGTCTCCCCAAAGGAGCATACCACCGATCCAGAGAACATGGTATACACCTGCAGGTTCAACAATATATGAATTTTATTTATATAATTAACTTCTATCCAATCTAACCAGATTTCACAAGCCACCGATCCCGAGAACATGACATGCTACTGTTAGGTAGATCAGATATGTATTCATTCATTATAAGTCATTTAACAAAAGAATTCCAATTGAAATAAAAATAAGAAGGAAACCAGAATCTTCACTTATCCATGTCTAGTTCACATGCTACCGATCCTTAGAATATAGCATGTATTAGATGTATTAGATTAAAAGCAGAAAATGACGAAGTTTACGAGTGAACTAAGGATTTGAGCACTCAAAACAAATAGCTTTCACTAATTTTAGAAAAGCAGGCATTGGGATCACTAGTTTACAGGAGGAAATGGAAATAAAAGGAACAAGTAGCAAACAATGTCCATCAAGTAGCAACTTGACTTTAGGCAATAATAACAATGAGCACCTGACTGGAGTCTAGCAAAGTTGAAGAACAAATGACAGAGCTTCAGGAACAGAAGCTTATCTATCTAGTACATGAGCACCGATCAACCTCCATGGGCTAGAGTCAAGTGGCAGCAGTCAAGCAGTAAAGGAAACCTCCATTTAATTCTTCAAAAAAGAAGCCAGGAGTTAGGATAGCTTACACTAACGATCTCTCCATCTCAGCATTTCCAGGGTACATCTGCAGTCAAGCCATGAATGCATCACAAGCTTTTTGTAGTCCTACCGTTGGGAAGTTAGGCAGATTATAGTATGCAGGGAGATGCTCTCTAACCAAGTGCAAGGTGAGTAGACTGACTTATCTGACCTCGAGCAACATGAGAGCAGCTCCTTTCCAGTAGTAACCTTTGATCCATTCAGGGCACAGTTCGATATATGCAGGTGTTAGCGTCGAGCAAAGCCTTCTTTGCATCAGCCATTTCCAGATGGAAAACACTCCTATTTGAATACAGTGTCGCATTAGTAGGATCTACCTCAATCGCCTACATCAAAACAAAGAGTTGAAAATAGTGAGGGATATGTCATAAGCAAACAAGTTTTTTATGTGGAAGAACCGAAAAACATATATCTGTAATAACTTGTACAGGGATGCTTATGGACGGCTAGCAAAAGCAACATTTACCCGTGTTTTCCACTATGATATTACTTTCCGTATTTAGAACTCACAGCATACAATATAATAATCTGAATGAAGATGCTTCATAAAATCGCAATTCAGACAACTTCTTTGTATTTCTTGTTTTCGCAGCACTCATATCTCCACATTTGCCACTCTGAACATACTAAAAAACTTCTTCACCTATATAATTTAGCACAACTCAAAAACTACCCTCTTGGAAACCTGAATACTTAAACAATAATAACTGAAAAAGAAACCTGAAGATACTAACTCCGATTAAATTAATCAATTAAAAAATAAATAAAATGACCAAAATGGATACAAGATGCAGATTCAAAACTGAAATAACATGCCTGAAACAACACTGAACATGTATGAAGAAAAATGCCTGAAACTACTCTGGACATGCCTATAGAAACTTCAGAGAAGAACACTACACATGGCATGCCAAAACCTGAAAGTGCAAACTGACATCATAATAACAAAACAGATAGCTAAAAACTGATTGCTAATTAAACAAAATACTAATTAATTGTTACCCTGGGCTGATTGCAGGTGGATGTCAGTGCAAATGATGATACTACAAATATGAGCATTGGAAGCCAAGAAACTCTGTTCATGCAGGTAAAAAAAGGAGGCACATTAAAATTCTCTTCGCATTTGTATGCCTTTGCAATTTTTTTGAATAAACTGACAAACTGTAAATGTACATGAAAAACAGCCGGACTTTTCTTATGTGGCGCCGTTGAAAGGTTATATCGACCTGAGTGGAAACTCTCAAAAAGATATATAACCAGGTGCGGCACACTTATTCAAGAAAATGAAAAGGGACAAAAGTTATAAACATTAGAACTCTGTTTTTTCAAAAAAACTCATTATTTCAGGGGCAGGGTTCGTGCTTGATTGATTCTGACAACGTGCAAACAAGTGATGGAGGTGCGCCTTTCCAACTTTACAACAACCAAAGGAGGGTCAGATATTTTTGTGCAACGACGCGTCGAATGGTACACCGAGACTTGAGGTGAGGATGCTACAAAACAAATATATAACTTAAACAAGAATAATCAATTTATCAATATGGATATCTGACAGGTTTTCGTTTTCCTTTCCCAGCGTTTAATCATGGTGGGCGACTTTGTGGATGGCCAAGATAATTTTCAAATGTGCGGATGGAGGATTTACATGAGCAAACAACTTTTGGATTATGCAAAGAGATCGACGACAACACATTTAATGACTGTCAAGGGGATCCATGGAGGCCAACCCTGTTTGACGATATCAACTTGGATCAGGTGAGAAAAACAAAAGCAAAAAAGTGTTTCGTAAATGTACTGAAATGTTGATATATGAACTAAAAATACAAGTTGATAATTATGAAAACTCTGAAAGTTGCATATTGATAAATGTTGATATATGAACGTTGATATATGAACTAAAAATACAAGTTGATAATTATGAAAACTCTGAAAGTTGCATATTGATAAATCTGCTATACAAAAAGGGTGATACAAAAATCTCTCAAAGCTGAAAACTGATAGCTGAACAATCTGATACGAAAAAGAGCTTAAAAAATCTGCTCATTCATAGCTGATAATTCACTAGCTAAAAACCTGAGTAATTATCATTTTTACATGCTTATGATTAACCTCCGCAACTCCACTCCCATGCAGGTTGACGGGAGCGGTGTAAAGACAGAACAACATTTTGAGAAGGAACAAAATCATACCTGGAATCTTGATTCGCCAACACAAGATCATGTTTGTACCTCGGGGCACTCTCAAGAAGCTAGCGTGTTGACTGATGAAAAGTGCCTGCAGCTGCAAGATGACAACAATGAAGATAATGAAATTAACGAAGAAACAATAGAGGATTTTTTGGAAAATGAAAGAAGGGCTGCAGAAGGAGGGAATGACAGGACAATTGATGGTGAGCTGAAACCTGAAACAGGAATGCGATTTGCCACTAGAGAAGAAGCTCAAAAGTTCTTGAGCTTCTATGCCTTTGTAGCTAGATCATGTGAAAAATAAAATGAAGTGAGTGTGGACCTCTATGACAGATACATAAACAGAGTGCTGATCACCTACACTGCCACTACTTACATTATTTTAAACTTCCGGAGAAAGGTTTATGATAACTGATCTGAATTAATATTGAACATTACATTACTGTATCACATCTTTACTTATGCTTCATATATACTAATAGAGGGATTTTAAAATTCCAGAGAAAAGGTTTCTGAAAACTGATATGACTTGATACTGAACTTGGCACTCTAGTAAAACAACACTGACGATACTAAGAAGATGACAGAGAGGAAAACAGACCATGCCTGAAGAAAAAATCATTGAATAGATAAAACTAAATTAAAGACTGCTAACAAGATAGAAAAGGTAAACTGAAGTGCACAACTAATATCTACTAAAGAATAAAATAGAGAGACTACTGTGAGTTGGCATTCTCTGGAAGTTATGCACTGAAGATAAATGACAATCAGACTGAAATTTGTAATCCGAAATATGAAAAACTGAAGGATACTCCATAATGACATATAAATTAGACTCAATAGTTGACAATCTCTGGAAGTTAAAAACTGAAGATAAATGACAATATGACTGAAATTTGAAATCTAAAATATGAAACACTGAAGGATACTCAATAATGAAAAATGAATATGATTAAATAATGAATAACTGAAAATGAAGTACGCAATGAATTATATGACGAGACACTGAAATCAATGATACAATAATAATGACCAAATGAAATTAATAAGAGACTACAATGAAGACACTTACCTGACACTCATGATGATAACTGACAAAAACTTAAAATCAAATACTAAAATACTAATTATGCAATACTAATTATGCACTGAAGAATACATGAATAAAATTGACAATCATAGTTAAATTGTAATCTGAACAGTAATCAAATGATACTTTGGTGACACGAATAAATAATTAAATACAACAATTATGCACTGAAGAGAAATGACAATATGACTGAAATTAGTAATTTGAAATATGAAGGACTGAAGGATACTCAATAATCTGAAATAATGAAATCTGAATGAATGATGAATTGAAATTGAACAAGTAATTTGAATTAAAACTGAAGATGACTTAAATTACTGAGTTAATGATGAAATCTGAAACAATAATGAAATCTGACATCTTAATGAATTATAACTGAAGATAAAATGAAATACTAAAATAATGATGAATGAATGATGAAACATGAATGAATAGCTGTATGCAAAAAACCAGCTACTGTGAAGAATGGACAAGCAAACAACTCGCAAAAAAATCTGAGGAAAAAATATGAATGACACATACAATTTAGAAGCCGTAGTGTCATAACCCATGCTATGCAACCGGAATCCGTACTATTCAGAAAAATAAGTATTTAGGGTGCTAGAACTCATCAGCTATAGCAGTCCAAGCTGACTTGGCACATTAATACTCTGAAACAAAGCATCATGAAGTTGATTAAATGAATGATACAGACACTAGAGAGGGTGTTTTGATGCAGCAATGACTGAAGCCAAAAGAACATCGACATGACAATATTATGGTGACCAAGGCAAACACTATGGATTGATGATAATGAAGTAAGCTCTGTTATGTTTAAATCGATACACAACTACCTTGCAATAACTCTCAAACCAGCATCATAAAAACTACTGTCGTTGCTGCAAAAAGAGCTACTGTCAGGTATCCATAGAAAAAGCATCCTCCCAAAATTGACCACGCAGCTCTCAGTATTTAGTGTCAGGTATACACTGTGATGCAACTACTGTCATGTATCAACTGAAAACTTACAGAATATACAGGTTCTGCACTCCCCATCAGCTTACTATCAAACATCAATGAGCTAATGGCGGAAGAAGGGTGGGTCACCGGCAGGAGCATCGGATGCAACTACTGTCATGTATCAACTGAAAACTTACAGAATATACAGGTTCTGCACTCCCCATCAGCTTACTATCAAACATCAATGAGCTAATGGCGGAAGAAGGGTGGGTCACCGGCAGGAGCATCGGTGTGACACAAGGGAAGGAGGGTGCGATGTGGAAGTATGCTCTCCTGAATGCGGTGTGGGGACAGCAATGCCCATTGATCTTCGAGTTCGTAGGTGTGGAGGGCGGCTCCCATAGCTGCGCACTGAATCAATACCCGATGACACAGGATGATAGCTCCACGAGGAATGGACACCACGGTCGCGCTGAGCACACCGTTGAGGAGATAGCCACCATTCGTGTTGATCTCATCCACAGGCAGCTCAACCTTGTACAGATGTGTCCACAAGCTTGTGCCGTTCTTTCTCAACCAAACATCCACTCTACCCGGCGCCAACATAGCTGCCATGGCAAGCTGCCCGTCGACCAGGAATAGTTGCGCGCCCGCCCCTACGGGGACGAGCTCGCCATCGAGCTCAACCATCGGAGCAGAAATGAGTGAGAAAGTCTCGGTTGTAGTATCGAAGCAGAGCAGATTTGGGTTGACCCTGGTGGCCTGCGGGAGCCAGAAAAGAAAGAGCCCGTCGGCGTTCACCAGCGGAGGGGTGGTGCAGGAAGGGGCGAGCCCATTGGGCACCGTCAGCAGATGTGACATCCCTTGTCCAGGGAGACCGATGCACCTGGGCTGCCCCGCGCCGAGCTCGAACAGCCAGAAGTCGCGCCCGTCGTCCCGGAGGTCGTGGTAGATCACGTGGCACCTCACATGTCCCAGCTGGTCGACCCCTGATGCGTAGAAACCGACGACGCGGTTGTTCAGATGCAGGGGAGGGAGGTTAGCCCAGCGCCGCGTGAATGGGTTGAAGGCGTACATGCTGTCGGCCAAGGAGACGAGCAGGATGCCGGCACTCGAGCCGTGAATCAGCAGGCCCTGCAGGTGCTGGCCGGGGAGGCTCCAGACGGGACGGAACACACGGTCTCGAGTGTCGACTGCGCGGAGGCTTACTCGGGGTACGTCGGGGGAGAAAGCCAGCGGCATGAGCGCCCGGGCGTGGTGGATGTGGTGCTGGCGGCGGAAGTAGTCAGAGTCGATGATGCCGCGCCAGAAGGTGCAGACATTGCGGCAGCGGGCGAGGTCCTCAATCCGCAAGCACAGGAGCGTGGGGTATATGATGGAGTACATTTCCCCCGGAGCAGGGACCACGGCGTTGGGCGCCACCGCGACGACTTGCAGCGCTACGCCGTGCCCGAAGCCGCCCGCCTCCATGTCCACGGCGACGCCTCCGCCGTTGGCCAGCTCCTCACCGCCTCCGCCTCCGACTCCGACGTCCGCCAGCGCCTCACCGCCACCGATGAACAGCCCGTCGTGCAGCCCCCCGCCGCCTCCGCCTCCGACTCCGACGTCCGCCAGCGCCTCACCGCCACCGATGAACAGCCCGTCGTGCAGCCCCCCGCCGCCTCCGTTGGCCTCCTCCATTGCGGCCGAGCTGGGCTGCGGGCTGCCGCGTGGAGGCCGTTGCGACAGAGACGCGACGAGAAGGGGGGGATCCGATTTGGGGGAAATTTGGGGGGCTAGGTTCTTTTTGGGAAGATTTTGGGAGCCGGAGGTGGGTGGTGGCGGCGGCTAGGTGGGCTGGGCTGGTGGATGGGCTCTCCTAGGCCCAACTGCTACAAGTCCGAGAAAAAAAAAGGTTACTTTTCTTGAAATAAAATGGAGAAAAGAGAGATATCTAAACTCAACACCCGGAAAATTTATGATAAGAGCATCTTCAGCCGCGCCCCCAAGAGGTCCCCAAGACGGCGAAAACAGCGCCGGGCGGAGGAAAATCGCCCATCCGCGCCCCAAGAGCCCAAATAGCGCCGGATTGGGCCGAAATTGAGTCCGGCGAACCCAAGTTAAACCCGTCGCGCTGGGGTCGCTTGGAGTCGCCGGATGAAAGGAAAGCGCGCGAAGGGAAGGAAAGTGCACGCGATTTCGCGCGCGCCTCGCGCCGCGCCCCACCTGTCGGCGTGTGGACACGCGTCGTCGTCATCGTCTCGCCTCGGCTTCCCCGCACCTGCCGCCGCCGCAGTGAATCAATGCGGCGCCGGTGATGAGACCAATCGCCGCAGAGAGCATCAATGCGGCGCCGGTGATGAGACCAATCGCCGCAGAGAGCATCAATGCGGCGCGTTGAGATACCCAACGGTCCGTCGACCGCGCCGCCGCGTGTCCCGCTGTCTGTTCGCGTTCTTCCCCTCTATAAAAAGGGGCTCGCCGGGGCGCTCTGCCGCGCATCCTCATCTCGAGCTCTCCTCTCTTTCTCGCCTTCCCTCCTCGAGCTCTCCTCGATCGCCATGGCCGACGACAACCTCGCCCGCAACGGCTTCAGGAGCCGCAACCTGTCGCAGATGGAGGCGCTCCTCCTCGCGCAGGCCGGCTACCCATGCCTGCCGGACACCAGGCCACCCCACGCGTGGGTGCTATCCGCCGGCGGGGTGCCGGTGCCTCCAGTTCCTCTGGTGGGCACCAGCGCGTTTCGCCGGGAGGTAGACGCAGTTCGGGCTACGATGACGGCGGAAGAGCGCGCCGACCCCGACAACGCGCCCAACAACACGCCGGCCTGGGAGGCGTACTTCACCTCCCGGCGAGCCCAGGCCGTCGCCTCCACCAACGGCCTGACGCCGGTTGTTGGTCGCAACAACCGCGACGGGCGACATCGGTGGTGGAGCGCGCAGGGCCGTACGCTGGAGTACGTGATGCGGTACATCGAGAACGGCAACATGCCGCGTCTCGATTACCCACCCCTGGGCTACGGGGCCGCCCCGGTGAAGCTGGAGGTGAAGAAGGAGCCCACCCCGGCGCCTTCCGGTCGCCTCAGCCATGGCGTCACCATCGGCACCCCGTCGCCGCAGCCAAAGCGCCGTGGCTTCCTCGGCTCCATTCTCGGGAAGAAGAAGGGCAAGGAAGTTGCCCCGCCTCCGCCTCCACCGACGGCCGACGACGACGAGGAGGAGTTCGACGCCAGCTGGCGTGGGCGAGGAATGACTACTTCATCGAGCAGGTGCGCCGCCAGCAGGAGGCGTTTGACCTCGCCGAGGCGAAGAAGCGCGCCGAGGCGGCGAGGGCCGAGGCGGTGAAGAAGAAGCCGTCACGCGGCGCGGGCAGCAACAGGTGGACGCCTCCAGCGCCGCCACTCGTCGTGCTGGACGACACAGACGACGACGAGGAGGAGGAGGTGCCGCTGCGGCTGCGCAGGAGAAAGGGGCCGCTCGGCGGCGGGACCTGTGGCGCGCAGGCCGGCATCAAGCCGGAGCCAAAGGATGGCGGCGACCACGACGATGGCGCCGCCGGCGGTACTGCTGGAGGAGGCGCCCAAGAGACGTCCATGGACGCCCTCTACGCCTTCTTGTTCCAGCCCTAGGTTAGTTTTCGTTTTATTTTTCGTCGTTTATGTAAAATATGCCCGACCTTTAATGAAATCGATCGAAGTTTACTTGGTTTGGCCCAAATTTACTTAAAATTGAACGAAATTTGGTGAACTTAGGGGATATCTTTGGGCCGCGGCTGGGTAGCCGGACCCCCCAAGCCACTATCGCCGCCGAATGTCCCCCAAGCGGCGCTAAAATAGCACCGAAAATCGCCTTGGGGGGCGAACGGTTGAAGATGCTCTAACTAGGGACGGACGTACGGTCTAGGTTGCAATCAACCCATACCATACTTGAATGCCCGAACTGAGTCGGTAGAAGCTCGAAGGCAATCGTCTTAATTTCTACCAACTCGATTGTTGAAAGTTGATTTTCCGCCATTTGAGTTGGCGACAAGGGCTATTTTTCACTTCAGACGGCTTACTTTTGACAATTACATTGGCCGGTGAATGCATGTGAGTATTCAAACAATTTAACGGGAAGTCGGCAACACCAGACGCGCTTATCGAGTCAAGAGAAATAGCATGTGTTTGCACGGAGCACAAAAAATTTAGCGACATGGGCATTTGATCCTGAGGAGGTAACCGGTGTCGAGACAAGGCCAAGAGAACCTCTTGAGAAAGCACGGGGAGGAACGACATGGTAGAAAGGGAAGTGCAACTCATCAAGTCGAGGGGAGTAACTTGTAAACCACACCTCAAGAGGAAAATTGCGCTCATGGGCATCGTCGTCGCCAGCAAAGGTGAGAAATTGCACAACTTTCGATGAAACCCACCCACACGAGAAGGCCTACTGCACCTTGGGATGACGAGGAGAGGAAATGGAAGTAGTCTATGGGTAGGCAGGGGAGTGCTGGGGCAAAAACACACGAAATTTCGACGAGAGGAATGTAAATGAGGGGCGTGAGCCCCTGCTCTGGCCCCGGGTCTCACACTAAGACCACATCCTATAGCCCCAACACCACTTCTACACGATAATTGAACGTGACAAGCTCTCTCCTAGGACCTCCCGCACAACGGTGAGCCATCAAACGACCAACACTAGCCACTGGAGACACCACCATCAAACCAATATATACATCAGGAACTGAACCGCCTCGAAGAAGTGACGACACGGTCCCTTAGCTACCGGCGCTGGTGACCTAGACCCTACCACGTCACCCTCTGCCAGAAATCACCCCTGACATGCCACCACTAAAGAGACCCCAAAACATAAGGCCATCTCTACCCAGAACGGCCAGATCAAGAATGAAGCGCCTGCCACCACGATCTATCAGAGGCCAACCTAGGGAGAGGGAAGCGAGCATAGAGAGAATCATCGACCAGCGCGACCATGATGATGGCGAATGGACCCTTGCCTAACAGTGACCTCCATTCTGCCACACAAGGGCCCTGAGGCCAATTTCGTGTCGTCCCATCTCTGGCGCCGCACGGCCTTGTCCGGTGCCGCCTATGGGAGTGACGAGGTAGGGGATGGAGAGAGAGTGGGATGGTGGCGGTGGAAGGCTACGGTCCGCCCCCTCGGACGCCTGGTGGAGAGGACCGCGAGGGGACACGAGTGGTCTGTAAGAAGAGAAATGCTAGACTCACGGGGTTTTCCGGGCAGTTTACGGACTTGACATGTTTTAGAAACGTTTTGATTGGATTAAGGGTGGAGGATGGGCCCCACCCGGGTTAAAATCAGGGGGGGAGAGAAAATTAAAGGAAGGTTAAGTAAACCTCCGTATAGCAGGTCCGTGTGTGTAGTATTATTGCTGTAAGAACCTTTAGTTCTAGGACTTCCGAGGGGTAGAAATTAGATTTCTACATATTTGCATTCATGCATTGGAAACTTGGGATACAATTTGAACTTTGCAAAAAAGGTAGTCAAGATGATTAACTCGACTAGGGTTGTTGAAATTCAGACTTCGTGTTTTGGTTCAAATTATTTTCAACACAAGAATTCTCTCAGGAATTCAAATAAGACACATTATATTCTATGCTCTTCTCATTTCTCAACAAACAAGTCTCATATTCAAATTTGAATTATTTGAATTCTAATCATATGACTAATGTCATTACAATTCAAACACTTACAAAATCAATAAAAAGTCACAATAATAAGAAGACATGAATTCTTTATTTCTTATCTCAAAATTCTTTAGAAAGAATAATTATAATTTATAACAATAATTTCCAGGAACCTATTACAATAATTTCAGGTTCGGTTCAAATCAACTGACATAACTTCACAAAGACAAGTAAAAAATTCAACATTTATGGACCATTTCCTCATATGAAATTACTTTTTCTAAAATAAAAGGAGAAAATAACATTTCTAGCCTCAACAGCAAAAAAATTACGATAGCTTGGGACGAATGTACGGTATAGTTTGCAATCAACCATACTTGAACGCCGGAAGGTGACTTTCTACCATCTGAGTTGGCGGCAAGGATTATTTTTTCTATTTGAGAGGGCTTACTTCCGACAATTACAGGGCAGTGGGTCATATTTGTAAGAGAAATCTAACCAATCAGACTTTGCTGAGCTCCAAGGAGCGGCCTCTGTCCATGGACCCTTAAGTTTTACAAGAAACAATCTTAGACAAAAAGTCCCCAAGGAAGTAAATGTATAGCACGTGGAATCGGCCAGACCTTCTTAATCAAGAAAGCTTTGCGTTAATTAACTGCAGTTTCTAGGAAATGAAAGATTCTGGGTGTATGTGGTTTATTTGAGGTTCAATTGTTTTAAAAAGATATAACTTTTGATTCGTTTACTGGAATCCAGATCCATTTTCACTATTGGATTTTTCGCGATGAGTTCTTCAAAACTAGATCCTATATGGATAGGTTTCGACGAACTTAGGGAAACTAAGCCACTATCATATAAAAATCAAGCAACTGTCCTAGCAAATTGAAGCAACTTATATGTAAAAATACACAATAAGAAATTGCCATAGAAAAACCAATCACCTATTCTAACAAATCAAGAAAAGCAAGCAAGTGGATTATGACACGGTGCAACTAGAGCTGATGCACTTCTCATCTAAGATTTATATAACCACCATGCACACACGAATCATGAGGACACATATTGATTCACCAAAACACGACTAAAAGGTCGATGGGAAAGCAAGACACACCCGTGTGCTCAACCCTTTCACCCACGTCACCGTCGACTTTCCGTCGCTCGCGTCCGTGTACACCAAGGCAATCAGGAACAGGGAAAATTTTCTCGGCATGAAAGCCGCTATATGCAACGGCGCCTCCTCCTCGTCCTCCATCGCCGTCGTCATCTGGTTCCCAAACTGGACGGGGATGGTCGCTGCGGAGGCGGCCTACTGCTTGGACCAGTAGGAAATCCTCCACCGAGGGTCTTTCATATCCAACATCTTGGTCTTCCAAGGGAGGCTCTACGCCAGCACCACCTCGTTACAGGTCGTGCAGCTGTACCCTCCGACTCAGACTCGGACGACACCTATGGCTGTTGCTCAGGTTCCCAATATCTCCGGCCACCTCGAGCCCTACCACACCTGCCTTGCCGAGTCCGGTGGACAGATGTTGCTCGCTGTCTCGCGTCGCCCTCGTGTGTATCCAGCGGAAACAAACTGGTGGAAACATGCAAGCTTCACATTGTACGAGGTGGATTTGAACAATTGCAGTGACTGCACGAAACTGACGAGCCTCTTTGACCGTGCGTTTTTTCCTTAGCAATTACGGATGCGTGTTCGTCTCGGCCATGGACCTCCCTTCGCTGAGCAACAACTCCATCTACTTCTCCACAGACCCGGTCCGCCATGTTCTGATTTACTCAATGACAACAGGTTTGACCGAGGAGTTGGCGGTTGAGTGCCAAATACACGACAGGGACAAGAGAAGGATCCAACCCTCGGTGCGTCCCTTCACCATCATCGATCATCTCCTCACCTTCTGCCATTCTAAAGAGTGGACCCAAGGGCTCATGTTCCACGAGTACCACCTCGTTCCTATTTTATCTTTTGAGGAATTATGGACCAAGATCTGGGCGCAAGAGCGGCAGCTCCGGATTCCACCCGTTCCATCAGTCGAGTCTAATGCGAAGCTACAGTGAAGTTGGTAGCAACGATAGTGAGTTGTGTGGAATCGGATACTAGAATGTTAGCAGAATCACACAAGGGACTGCCAATTCCCAATTCACATAGAAAGCTCTGGTCACAGCTGGATGAGGCGCCCAACAGTAGTAATTAAGCTTGTAGCTAGAAAGTACTAGTCAAAATATTTTCCAAATGTGTCTGATGAATTAAAGGCTTCAAATTTCACCATTCATTATCAGATTGTTTCGTGGTATATTTCTTATTCTTTTTTCATGGTACTTCGTGCTATGTTTTGGTTTGTGCCGTTCACATCTTCTCTCCTTCTTTGGTGACCGTGTGGAACAATTTTATTGACTTATTTTCCATATCAGGCTGTCATCCCACAACTTTAGTTGGATTTGTAATACTTCTTCCCAGCAAAGAGCGCGCGTTTTTCTTATGTATAACTTTTTCTACAGTCAGAAATTTCGTCCACCATTGGTAGTTACATACAAGTAGATAAAAGCAACTAGTTGTATGCTAAAATTAAAAGAATGAACATATCAAATAAAGAATGAAGGCAAAATTTATCTAGCTTTGGAAACGGATCACAAAAAAGTTATTGTCTAACAAGGGAAAGGATCAAAGGAATATGGAGTAGCAACATCTTTTTTTTTACAATTTTGGCAATTTCAGAACTTTATATCTATGTGGAATCACATTTTATATATCCGTTGCTAGTCTCTTCTGGAGAGAGTTCAGCAGAGACCTGACATTATCGTGTTTGACGCATGTACTGTACCTACAACCCCAAGGTTAGTTATAGTACATCAAGTGCTTCTTGTTGTTCTTCTACATCAACTATTTATCCTAGGAAGAAGAACACATCGAGGCATGACAATCAATTTATTATACATGGTTCTTAGGGGAACAACGTTTTACACACCCACAAGAGAAATCATAAAGATATTAGCAGAAATAAATTGTGAGGAAAGTATATAACATATGTATTTTTGCACTTTTGCTTATAAAGCAACATTTTTTACTTTTAAACATGCACAAGAATAGGAAAAATATGGTTTCTACCCCCCCTTCCCCCAAGACAAATACAAATATGACTTTTGCATCACAACAAAGAGAAAACGATGGTCCTTCGGAACAATGCAAACGATGCAATAGTATATGGAAAATGATAGGAAGTTATATTAAAAGAACAGCAAGAAAATAGTGCATGAATATCTCGTTGCAAGAAGCCACTTATGATCCAGTGTATGAGGTACATGCAGATAAAAGCAACTAATTGTGTGCTGATGCTAAAAGGTAAATCGATACAATACAGAATGAAAGTAACAATAGATGAGTTTTGACCATTGAGATAACATGAGCATGCAGATGTCCTAGGTATGTGTTGACAATTCCAGAATTTATATCTAGCTGGTATTACATTTCACAGATGCTGAAAATTTTACAGCTGTTCTATTTGGAGAAGGTTAAGAAGAGATCTGATACTATAGACTTTGATGCCTCAGCCTAAAACCAAAAGGATTATTATACAATTTGACTACTCATAAAGAAATGAAGACATGCACGCAAATACATATTCCTAGTGTACCGTTAGGAAAAGACTAGATAATACCCGCAATTGGAGCGGAAATTCATAGCATTTATTCATTGGATTTAACAACCGAAAACATAGTAGTGCTAACTATTTAAAATTGTATTATTAACCTTTAGTTGCTGAGATAGAAATTTATAAGACGCCCATTTGAGACACCTAGGTGCCCAGGCACCTCGCCTACATACCGTTGGATCATACCTTGATTTCGTTGATAAAGGAGGTATGCATTAATACTTTTTTAAGTAAAATATGTATTAATACCTAGAATTAATTATCATTTTAAGTAAGATATGTATTAATACCTAGAATTAATGTTTAATTAGAAAATAAAGCAAACATACCTTATGCTAATCAAGGTGCCCAAGCACCTAGGTGTCGCAAATAATTTACCT
The DNA here is from genome assembly GCA_950022295.1 of Bromus sterilis. Lineage (NCBI taxonomy): Eukaryota > Viridiplantae > Streptophyta > Magnoliopsida > Poales > Poaceae > Bromus > Bromus sterilis. The sequence goes on from OX465596.1 coordinate 19,742,367, forward strand.
ATATATAATTTACCTATTTGCTAATATTAGCACCTTTCGGGTACCAAAGTTTTCTATTTTGTAAAAAGTAGCTGAGTATGCCATCATCATACAATGATAATATCAAAGTGGAAGGCACGTCAAGAAGATTTGCATATCTATAATACCTAAATAGTTCATCCCTATTAACCTATTTATCTTGACATGCAAGCTATCCATATCATCAAGTAGGTCCACCATATAAAAAAACCACTAACTATGCATGCACATGCTCCCATTAACTGCATGCACATGCAACCTAAATAAATAACAACTTCTTATGTACTTAGCCTCACAATTTATAAGAGACTTTTTTATTAAAAAATCAAATTATGAGGTATCTCATATTTTTTTCTATGTACATCTATAATTTATATTATTGCTTTAAACTTAGCCAATGAGGGAGATGTATCCACTATCTCTACTCAATATTATTTTCGTCTCATATTGTCTCGCCGATATATTATCAAGGTAATAAATTAAAAAAACAAAAATCATACTCATTTTTTTATTTTTCATCAAATTTTCTTACACTTTTGCTCTAAATAATATTGATCTTAAAAAATAATTTATAGTCAAATTATAGCACACATAATAATTTTTCTCATGTTTCAAAAAATATTTTATTATATTTTTTTCTAAACAATTCCCGCAGCAACGCGCGGGAGATCATCTAGTTATTTGAGCAAGAGTGCCCAGGAGTTACCGGCAGTCTGAACTAACTATTTATTATCTCCCTATGTCAGGTGGGTCCCGCTTGACAGGAGAGGACTTGCTGGGTGCATCGCTTAAACTGATGGGATTATCTGCAAAAAGTAACCGGTGAACAAACGAGCGAATGATCCAAGTGCATATGATGTTCAATTCAGTCCAGTGACGGGTTCACAAGGTCTCCAACACGAGTGACCTAAGTGCACCGGAAAACCACTTCGTGTCAGTGCCATTTTACTTAATAATATCTGTTTGGAAAAACTTGTAATAGTTCGGTTTGAAATCTTATCAGTCATAATTTCTTTCTAGGTGTAAGGCATATTCAGTATTGTGTAAATGTTCATCGTATTTGCTTAAAATTGAAAAAGATAAGTCAAGGTAATGGCGAAATTCTTTTGGTTACATTTTTATACGTGGTAAGATTATTGGCTCATCACACTTGGACGAGAAGATTTTTTTTAAAGCCAAGCTACATGCAACGAAGAAAAATAAGTCTTGCTGAGGCCGAGAATTCAAAAAAATTGTCCTTATTGTCGCAAGCATACGATTCATCACGAAATAAAGAAATAGGAACACCGTGTGTTCTATACAAAGAACAATAAGAGTAAGAACTTTATATTTTATACATAAAAAACTATAAAATAAAATACAACTCAACTCAGCTTATTTTCGGTAGATATTATTTCATATGTATAGATGGTGTTCATATACTATAATATGAATTAAATGAGATATGGATCAAAGAAAGACGACTGGATCCTAAATTAATAAAATAAAGAAAAGTTTTTTCAATTTTAAATTTAAATAATGAATAAATAATGTATACATCTAAAGAACTTTTTCTTAAATCTAAGCAACTCTTTCGTAAATCCAAGCAAACTTTTAATAAATCAAAGCAACCCTTTTGTAAATTCAAGCAAACTTTTCATAAATTCAACGTAGGCGTCCTCGGATTGGCCCAGTAGATCGAATTGATTATAGATACATGAGTTTAATTAATAGATTTATTAGTGAACAAGGGAAAATATTATCTACTCGTAGATGAATTAATAGATTAACCTTGAAACAACAACATTGCGAATCAACATGTGGTCGGGTTGGTTAGGTGGATGGTTGTATCCCCAGCCCACCAGAGTTCAAATCCCAGATTTGACAATGGTGCTCGCATTTTTCTGGATTTGTGGTGCCTTCGTTAATCTCAAGATGATGTTCCGGCTCAGTATTGCGAAGATGCTCATAGGGATAGGGTGTGCGTATGTGCGTCATAGGGGTGATTGTATACTCGTGTATGTGAGCGTCAGAGTTGTACTGTGTTCCTAAAAAAAAGAAACAACAACATTTAATTCCTCTTGCTATAAAAAAGGCTCGTATTTTATCTTTCTTACAATTTTGTAACTATGAGAACAAAATGCAAGCCCAGTCAATTTTCATAATTGCGGGTTCTAGACCCAGGAAAATAGACATATTCCTCAATTAACAGAAAAGTGCAATTCCAATCGAAACTTAAGAAACTACAACCAAAAAATTAAGAAACAACAATCATAACTTAAGTTCCGATTGTTGATATTTTATTTGAAAGGGACAAACCTATATATTATGAAGAAAGTATCCAGCTCGTGGATTCCTACCACTTAACATTAATTTACTGTATCTTCCCTGAGTTCCCTCTCCGGGAATTCGGTTTTTATTATTACACTATATTACTTTAATTTGTCCCTTTAATTGATGATCTTTATTTTATTTGAAAACATGTTCGACTCTGACTCCCCCACTCCAGTCGTTGCTTTTCTTTGTTACTTTAAAAGTAGCTGCTTCAGCTTCAGCCACACGAATTTTCGATATTCCTTTTTATTTCTCATCAAACGACTGACATCTTCTTCTGAAAATCCTATCTATTCTTAGCATGATTTTGAGGAATATCCTTGCTATTAATCAAACAAGCATGAAACATATGCTTGTATATTCGTCCATAGGGAAAATCGAATATGTATGTGCGAAGCTAATTCTGGTTGGCTAGAGTGTTGTGCAAATGGAACGCATTAGTGTTTTTTGTGTAAAATAAAGACGCACACATCAATCCGGGAACGCCCCCCACCTGCGGGCTGTTGCCACACTGTGCGCAATTCCTAATATGCCGCTTGCTGCGGAACTTCTAGTTCGCGTCGCCTGAATGAATCCCGCAGCAGGCCGATCCAATAAGGCATTTTTGTCCTTTTCTTGTTTTTGTTATGCTCTATCCTTTTTTTCCTTTTAGGATTGTTTTATTTTTCTTTATTGTTTTTTTTCTTTTCAGTCTTCACTTTTAAGATTTTGATAATGAAAAGTTTGAGATTTTAGAAATCTTCATAAGTGTAAAATGTTCATAATTAAAACTTTGTCATATTTTGAAAAATGTTAAGGAATGTAAAATGCTTAGGTTATGAGAAAAAAAAACATTTTGAGAAATGTTTAGATTAACAAATGTTGATAAATGTAAAATATTTATATTTTATAAAATTTCAAATTTTGAAACTAGGAAATATGTACCTTTAAGTTGTAATTATCACTCATTCAACTACCGATTGTAAGAAACTGTCAAGACAAGCACAAACTCACTACAGAAAGCACAAACAAATAAGATGATACTCCCTCCGTCCCATAATATAGCAACGTTTTTTGAGCTAGCTAGCTCAAAAAACGTTACTCCCTCCAATCCATATTAATTGACGCACACTTAATACAACTTTAGTACAAAATTGTACTAAGTGTGTGTCAATTAATTTGGATCGGAGGGAGTACTATATTATGGGACGGAGGGAGTACAATGCTGACATGTGTGGAAGGCCACAATGTATACAAAGTTCAGAATTATGATCCTCCGTGTTAAAGATAGCACAATAATCTCAGGAGGTGCAACTTCTCGATGGGAAGCCGTTTTTCAAGACACTAACAAGGTCAAGCAGAGAAATAACATGAAGAGCATGAAACTTAGTCAAACCGAAATTTAAAAATGTTGACAGCATTCATAGTCAAATATCATCTGATTCCCTGTTTTGGTGGTAGGGCAAAAATAGCATTGGATGCAGATGAAGCTACAACATAATTAGGCCGAATACCTAGAATTAAACTTGTCAGACCTGGTATTATTCATCGACGATTGAAGGCATCTCATAAGCAGCAATGAACACTGTTCAACTACAAATTGAATGGAGAGATAACCACAAGAAGCTCCTTAGTTAATAATGTGGAAAATTGATGATGTGATGAATATATTGATGTGTATTGATCTGACCCTCACATGGGGTATATATGGAGTACATGGAGGATAGAGGCTTGGAGTACAAGACAAGTAATACATGTTTAACTCTAATCTATCTCTAGCTCTATCTCTATCTTTAAACCATATTTGTACTCTAACATTCCCCATCAGTCATAGCGGGAGTGAAGCGGACGATTGCGACTGAATTTGAAGTCTTGGCTTCTATCGTCTTCTCCGCTGCACCATCATCAACTGCGTCTCTAATAGTTGATGGGTCGGCATCTAGGGCGGTGACTGCATCCCCTTCTGTGCCTTCCCTCTATTCCCTCCCGCAGTCACAACGGGAGTGTCGTGAACGCAAGTGACGAGACGGACGCTGTTGACTGGAGTTGTTGCCGATGAGTAGATGTAGACGTAGCCTAAGGTCGATGTCGAGGTGGCCTATCATATAGTAGCCGTGGTCGAGGTAGTCGTGGTCAATGATGTAGTCGTCGTGGATGATGAAGTCGCACAAAGCCAGAGACGCAAAAAAAATTTGCGCTGATGATGTAGATGACGGAGCTGTAGACGTGGACGTTGCACCTTGCGGGTGTCAGAGGGTGCCGTCGGCGATGAGTTCACCGGTTTTGCCAGGACCAGAGGAAACCTATCGAGCACACATCGGTTTTCCCAGGACCGTGTGGCCATGAAGGGGTCATCACTATAGTGATGCCATGTCGATGCAGTCGTGCCGTCGAAGATGACGCGGTCTTGCCGTCGTCGGGGTCGAGGTCGCGTCTTGCAGAAAAAATCTGTTAGAGGCCGCTATGTGTCCATCTTGTGGACGAGCCGGCGGCGGTGTGTTGACGATGAAGACCACGCTGATATAGACCTTGGTGATGATATTTCAGCGAACAAGCAGCAGGCATGAAGTAGTCCGTCGCTTGAAGGCGTCCCTCGCTGGCGACTTGCATCGATGCCTTGCTGTCAAAGAAGTCGGCAAAGAATTTGCATCTCGTACCACACCGGCCTGTCGTGTGGTGGTGCATGTTGACGCCGCTTCTTGATGAAGTGCTCGATGAAGATGTTTCTTTGGGCTTGATGTAGTCGTACAACTCGATTGATGATGTGGCGGGGTCGATGAAGATCGCTCGGTGTACACGTGGATGCAGGTGGAGACTCGATGTAGGATTTGAGTGAACGACGATGCAGTACGTAGGTACAGATCAGGTAGCCGCTCGATGCAGTACAGGGGCGCGACGTGGATACGGATTTCGGGATTTGCTAGGACGAGCCTAATGCATGAAGTCAGCCATGCACAATTATGATCCACCTTGGCCATACCTGCGTACATGTGCGCATCCGGCTGGGGGCATAGACTCGCCCTTGCGCGTGCATGATGCTTCTGGATGCACCTCGTATTTGTCTCTGTGTGGCCTTGATCTAAAGAGGAATACCAGGCTGGCTCCGCCTGGGCATGTGTGCGCAGCCTGGTGGCTGCACTCCCGTCGGGATCCCTGCACCGTGCCCAGTCGTCGGCTTGGAGCTGCAGCGTGGAGTCGGATGCGTCGTGCGCGTGCTTGCTGACCCTGCCAACCGGATCAACGGATGCGGAAGAAGTCGATGTAGCGCCGCCTTTCCGATTTGTACGTACACGCATAGCTGCAGATTGCTGCGCGTCGAGTCAGGTTTTACCCTACCGTGTTGATGCAGATACACACTGGCGGAACCGCGTCTATTAGAGGAGATTAATATTCCCTGTCGACGACGCGCTGGAGTGCTTGGAGTTGATGCCGGGAGTCGGTCGTGCGGCACATCGCCGCTGAAGCACCAATCTGTGCGAGGAAGATCTTCAACCGATGAAAGGTAGATCAAATTTATTTGAGGGTAAAGAAAATCAACCTAATAGGATTTCGAAAATTGGAAACTAATCTAATCTAAGAAATTGATCTAATCTAATCTAAAGAACCGATCTAGATCATTGATCGATTGGGTGCCGCGCCCCCGAGGAGAAAAGATTAATTTCCTCGGGGATGGCGCGGTGCGGAAGTGGTGGGAGATCCTAGGATCGGTGTCGTGAGACCAACCGTATTACCATGTGGAAAATTGATGATGTGATGAATATTTTGATGTGTATTGATTTGACCTCACATGCGGTATATATAGGAGTATATGAAGGATAGAGGCTTGGAGTACAAGACAAGTAATACATGTTTAAATCTAATCTATCTTTAGCTCCTATCTCTATCTTTAAACCATATTTGTACTCTAACAAATAAAACACAGAGACAGATAGTATCCTACTTGGTGATCAAGTTTGAGCATTAGGTTCACTGATTCTGGGAGAAAGGAGGCTCACCGAAACAGCTTCTCACGTCGGGATGTAGAAGGAGGCTTTTTTGGATTTTGGGTAGGAAGAGGTCGATTCATTGGTCACCAAGCTGGTAACCAGGGAGGCACACTGCAGCAGGACGGCGGACACACCACATACTGTTTCTTTTGGCATGGTGCTTTTGCAGCAGATGCAGATACCCGTGGGCAATATGCAGAGCAAACTTAGGGAACTCCAACGCGCCAACGTTTTTTGTCTGCGCGTGTCTGAATTTACGTCAAACCGGTCAAACTGACGTCCAACGCGCAATCGCAAACGCATTTATTGGCGCGGTCACATTTGTTCGATGTCCGCGCAGACGCAAACCCCACGCAAAAGTGCGTCTAGTTTGTGCTGGCGCGGACACTGAGCTGACGCGTTGAACGTCCGCGACCGTCCGCGCTCGACGTTTCGCGTCCACGCTGGGCCACTTGCCAGCCTTCGTGACGTCTTTTTATAAGACGACCACGTGGCAGGCCGTCGCTATCCCACGCCCCACGCCCACAAACTGTCTCCCAAGCCGCGACCAGAGCGTCGCCATGTCGAAGTGGTTCGGCCCCGGCAAAAATGACCACGAGGCAAACGGCTCCTGCTCCGGGCGCCGGCGCGGCCACGGACCAACTCCTCCCCCACCTCCTCCCCGTCCCCCTCCTCCGCCGACGCGCGCTAAGATCTATCTTTCGGCGCACCAGTGCCGGAACTACGGGCAGCACAAGTGCCCGCTGCCATGGACGAACGTCGGGCTGCCGGAACACTGGCGCCCGAGCTGCGACCGCGTCCCCGTGCCACCCAACCTGGCCGCCTCGCTGCGCGACTAGTACGTGGCGCGGCCACAACCGACAGGGTTGGACCTTGGGGGCGGGTGCGTCGTGCCTCGGCCGATCGTCGTCGCGCGCGAAGAGGAGGCTGAGGAGGCGGCATTCCAGGCCGCCGTCGCCGAGGAGGAGGCGGCGCTCCAGCGCGCCCTCGTGCTCTCTGAGGCCGAGGAGAAGGCGATGTGGCCGGGCCTGGATTTCGGCCTGGATTTCGTTATCCAGGAAAGCTTGAACCCGGCCCCGCCTCCCCGACGCGCCGCCGGAGGGATCCACATTCGCGACCCGCCGCCACCACCAGCGCAGGCGCCGCCATCCTCTCTGATGCCGCCGCCACCACCTGTGAGGATGGCGCTGCCATCGCCATCCTCTCTGATGCCGCCGCCACCACCTTTGCCGGACCAGAAGCCGCTCCCACCTGCCGCGCCATGGGATTGGTGGGCGCCGGATTTTCGGTCGCCCTACCCACCACCGCCGCCACCCTACAGTCCCGGGGTGGACTCGCCGCCGCGCCACCACCTGCCGGAGGAGGAGCCGTGGCGCGAGGGCTACCAGTGGGAGGGCGTCAACACGTTCTACGTGTACGCCACAATGCCGGCCGGTGCGGTGCCAATGGACGCCACCGACGAGGAGGAGGCGCGCATCATGGAGGAGGGGTACATCTCGCGGCCGAGCGCGCCGGGGCCGACCGCATCATGAATGAGGAGTACGCCGCCTCGCATGGTGTCGTCGTCATCAACCCGCTGCGCAGCGCCAGGTAGGCCTGGAGGGAGGAGAAGAGGGCTCGGCAAGCCGAGCGCGCGGTCATGGAGGAGCGCTGGCGGCGCGACTTTCCGTGGGCTCCGCTGCCGCCAACAGTCGTTGAGCTGTCGAGCGACGAGGAAGACGGCGACGACGATGCGTAGGGCGGCGGCATTGGCGCGTTTTTATTTTTTAGGGTTTTTTAAATTTAAGTTTTAGTTGTAATGAACGGTTTAATTAGTTAATTTCAGTGTTTAATTAGTTAAATTTATGTTTATAATAGTTTTTAATTTTGCGTTAGCGACGGCGCGTTGGGCGACCGCGCAAAACGCCGGACTAAAATGGACGAGCCCGCGCAAACCGGACAAAACCGGAAAAATCCAGCGACCGTTTGCGTCGCGCGTTGGAGTTTCCCTTACAAGTGCAAACCTCTGGAAGTAGTTGCATTTGATGGACCACGTCAACATGCCATAGCTTACTGAGATCTAAAGCGTGAGAAGTGCTCCCAACTCTTGCCGCCAGAACAGATACTATCCGACGGGTTCCGTAAGCGCAAGAAGTACTCTGAACTCTTCCACCGAAGACAAATAATCGCGCACCCGCTCCATTTTGCAGGTCATGTCATCCTTCTCAAGGCAAAATGTAACCTCAGCCATCTGACCCCCCCTTTGATTTAAATTGTTTTCAAAGGATTTCAATCCATAGGAAAAAAATGTGTAGTCCATTTGGTTCAAAGGAATGAATATTCCAAAATTCATATGGCATACTTTCCTACAATACAATCCCATATGAATTCTAGCAAAAGGTGGGTCCTCATGGAAAAACTCCTATGAGTGATGACAAGTTGTCACAAACACATGGTCGATCTTCTCCAAGGTAACCCGAGCGCGCTCGTTCGACCACGTGTACCTCCTACCATTGAGGTACAACTCCTTAAGTTCTAGAGAGTTAAGCTTGGCGCGGAAGCGCGAGATCATATGTCTATTCATGGCATCGTTGCTCTTGTCCTCCGAATGGACCAGTGGGTTAAAGTCGCCAACCACGCTCCATGGGCCAACATGTAAATCTCGAATATCCACCAGTTCCTGGAGGAACCCAATCTTCGCCACATCCTCGGTGGGACCATATACCCCAGTTAGCCACCAAACGGGCGTGATCTTTCTTGATTAGTTGAGTAATTGGCAACACTTCCTCTCCCTCCGCTCCTCCAACCTCCCTCCCGCCGCTGGACGCTCCGGCCCCGGCATCTGATACGTCTCAAACGTATCGATAACTTCTGCTCGCTCCATGCATGTTTTGTGTGATATTGCTATGATCTAGATACACTTTCATACACTTTTGATCATATTTGGACTAACCTACTAACTCAATGCATCCCAATGCCAGTTCATGTTTTCTGCTGTTTTTCTATTTCAGTTTTCCCCCATATAAAAAGTGCTCCAAAAATCCGAAAAAATCAGATAAAAAAATCAGCGTGTCGGAAGCCTCCAGAAGCCCGAAGGTGGGCCAGGGGGCGCCTGGACCCTAGTGTCCCCCCTGGATGCCCCCCTTTGCCTATTTATTCTCTGTCACGGGAAACTTCCGAAGACAGAACCTTATTTCGCAATCTCGCCTCTGTTCCGCCGCCGCCGCGCTTCCAAGATCGGGAGCACTGTCAGGACCCTTCTCGGCACCTTGCCGGAGGGAGGATCAACCTCCGGGAGCTTCCCCTCCACCATGGACGCTTCCCGGATTTGCCGTGAGTAGTCTACCTTGGACCATGGGTTCGTGATCAGCAGCTATGTGATGTTCTCCTCCCCTCTTTGTTCTTCATGGTTTAGACCTCGTGAGCTGCCCTACATGATCGAGGCACATACATAATTCTTCTACTGTTGCTATGTTGAGTTTGATGGGATCTGATGGATTATGAGATTATATTCAGATCGTGATAGAGTAATATATTTGGTTTTTATCTCTAATATTTTCGTTCCTAAGTAATTCTTGCATGTTCTCCGTTGCTGTTTATTGCTTTGGCCAAGTGGTAGGTAGTAACTCCAAGAGGGAACGTTATGCTCGATTGTGGGTACATGCCCCCTGATGACACGCTTGATTGACAAAAACATGAGTCTAGGGGATGTGTTGTGGCCACAAGGGGGGAAAACAACGGTGCTTGTAACCGCGGTTGCAAGGATTGTTTACTTTACGCAAAGTTCTTTTAATGTTGTTGTCTGTTGCTTTGGGTTTGCACTTTGGGTGTGGCTCGCAACTTAATACCAGCGAGATGCTCTAGATAGATATCTCAAGGTGGATGATTAGCAGTAGATGCAGTTGTATTTCGGTCTACTTATTTTGGCGTACTGCCCATGCTTATAAGCCTCTTCCTTTATTTTGTAGCACAGTTAGCATTGCGGTGCGTTTATAATCCTGTCAATTGCCCATCTGCAATTTGTTTACCTCGCATAGCAGTTTTATCGTCTTTTGGGAGAGAGACATCACTAGTGAACATCACGGGACCCCGGTCCATATTCTCATCATTGTTTACAAGCTCATTTAATTTTCAACATTTACTTTCAGTTGCTATCATTATCATTATCCCTTGTGTGTTTGACCCTTTGTAAACAACAAGACCAGAGAGATTGAGAACCTCTCTGAACTTCGTTGGGAGAAAAGTTAATTGTATTGTGTGCAGGTTGAGGAGAAGCAAGTGATTCTTTTCAGACGGTGCATCACTTGCCGAACCACCTATTTATCATTGCCGGAGTCCTACGGGAGACAAACCCTATCCTCTACATAGGGGAAATTTGCTGCTATCCTACATCTCACCTTCCACTTGGGGTAACCAACGAAGGGCGAGAAGCCATTACCACTTCAACGCCATCAAGCAAATTTCTGGCGCCGTTGCCGGGGACTCCGAGTGATAAGATAGGGGAGTTTCCCACTACCTTTTACCTTTACTTTTTAGTCTTGTTAGTTTACCTTTCAGTTTTTATCTTCGTGTTCTTTATCAAAAATCCAAAAAAATAAATAGTATGTCTAGTTCCTTACTTGCCAATCAATGTCTGACTTCTTTGAAACCAGATCTTATTGGCATGGAGGATTCACCGAGTATGAACAAAAGTGATACAAGGAACACCGCTTGTCTCAAAAGGGGATACACTTATGGAAACAAATACATCAGTTGTATGAGTATGCTAGAAACTTGTGCTCAATATATAATATATCTTTCTGCAGGGATGAATCTTGTTGCTTTATGAGGCACAAACACCTTTCTTTCCAATGTGAGTACAATGATGATGAAACCTTAGCTTCTTATGCTAAGAGAAACTATGATTTTTATGATGCCGAGGAAATAGAAGAATTTGTTGCTTATAAGGGTGCCTATGAAATTACTTCTCTTCTTAAAAATATTGATGATGACCCTTACAAATATGAGAGTCTTGCTATACTTAACTATTGTTTGGAAAATTACGATGAAAATTATTACATTACTGATCATCTTGAGAGAATCTCTCCCCCAAAGGAAGAGACTAATGATTTGCAGGACCCTATGGAAGAAGAACTTGCTGAACCTGAAATATCCTTGGATGAAACAGAGGAGGAGAGTGACGAACAAAAGGAGGAAGAATGGAGCCATCCACGTCTACCTTCTAATGAGAGTAACTCTTTGACTCTTACCTTATATGAGTGTTATGATCCCATGGATTCTTTTGAAATATCCCTTTTTGATGAAGTTGATGCCTTCTATGCTTATGGTCGTGATGCCACTATGGATGATGCTTACAAAGATGAACTTGCTATAGTTCCTCATGTTAAGCATGAATTTTTTCTATTGCACCCACACTTTATTGTCCTATTAACCTTTTGAAATCTCCAACTCATATTCCGGAGAATTGTGCTCTTATCAAGGCTCAATGTGATGGGTTGCATTTATCTTATAATCCTAAAGACCGTGTTGAAAACTATACACGTGTTCTTGTAGGTCATGAACAACATGATTTATGTGATAGTTATATTCTTGATGTTGTTCATCATACTACTGAAAATTATTTTGAGAGAGGGAAGTTTGGTTGTAGAAACTTCCATATTACTAAAACTCCTCTCTTTATGTTGAAAGTTTTGAAGATGTTCTTGTTCCACCTTCTTATGCTGGTTTCTTTTTTTCTTTGATCTATTTTCTTATAAGATGCCTATGCATAGGAAGTAGGTTAGGCTTAAATGTGTCTCATATTTGCTTCTTGATGCTCTCTTTTGCTCCAAATTCTTATTCTTATGTGAGCATCTTCTATAATCTTTATGCCTAGCTTAAAGGCGTAAAAGAAAGCGCTTGTTGGGAGGCAACCCAAGATGTTTTTTAATTCTTTTTTAGTGGTCTTGATGATTGTTACTACTGTAGCAACATCATTGTATCTTTATTTCCAAGCTTTGTGCCAAGTTATAGCCTCATATGACAAGTGAAGTGAAAGTTGTGATATGCTGTCCAGAAAACAGATTTTGTCCTGGTGACTGGAAAAAAATCAGATAAAATCACCAGTTCATATTTTTGAGCTAAATTGTTTACACAGCGTGCTCTATACAACCACGGAACTTTCATATGTTCTGAGTTTTTTGATTTGAGTTGCAGAAGTACCCCTAAAAAATTCTTTACTACCCGTTGTTCTGTTTTTCACAGATTCTGCCACGTTTTGTCTCTCCTAACTTTTGCAAACCTTAAGCTTGATTTTTCTTTGCAAAAACCTTTTGGAAATCTTTAGAAACAATAGCTCTTCAAGAATATCTTTATATCCAGTGGGGAAAAATTATTTTATTAAGGATACTAACCTCTCTAATCAGCTTATGATGAGTTACGTATGAAGGGAGTTTTCAAGTGTGCGATGGAAGATGATGAAAGAAGATTCGGGAGTGTCAAGCGCTCAAGCTTGGGGATGCCCTCAAGAATCCCCAATAAATATTCAAGGAGACTCAAGAGTCTAAGCTTGGGATTCCCCCGTGCATCCCCTTCTCCATCGAGAATCATCAGTTCGTCATTCGTCTCACTATATTTTTATCACTTCATGCGTTATGTGCTATGCTTGGAGCGTCTCGCTCTTAGGTTTTATTTTTAGTTTTCTCTAGCTTTGCTTGCTATTCATAACAAGTTAGACCCCGTCTTACTTTGTGTGGGAGAGAAACACACTCCACTTTCAAAATCTAGAACACATCATAGGATTCTTCATGCCTATCTTTTTGCTGTTGTGTGTTCTTTATCCTTTCGTCGCTACTGCCATGTTTAGTTTTAGTCTTAGTTTGTCTTTAGAAAGAGCCTTGGCTTTTGTTTAGTTTATTGCTGGAACTCTCTTTAGTTTTCATGTTTATCTTGTTAAGAGAGTTGGTTGTTGCACTGAGTTGTGTCTGGTTTTGAGAGTAGGTAATTGAGGTTGCTATTTAATTTTAGTAGTAACTTGCAATAGTTTTGAGGTATTGATGTGAGTAATGTTTGAACTTTTGGTGTCAAGAGCTCTAGCCTATTAGTGATATGTGTCGTATTTTGGGCAATCCGTGTGTTATTTTCAAAAAACCTACAAAACTAGTTGAGAACTCTAGCTACTAGATGGATCACTACTCTTCTGAGGGGTCAGATATTAGAGTACACTCACGTACCATGAGTCGAGGATGCGCAAGGATAACCAAACCCCCATACACTCCTCCTCAGGGTACTTGTCTCTTTGTGAACCTCCTTATTAGATTGAGAGTTACCGATAATAAGTGCATGAGTTCTTAGGACTAATGTAAGTATTGAAAGTTGACACTTCCACCTCCTCATATTTGCTAGCCTCTCATGTGCCGTGCATTACCTTCTTCTCACTCCGAGAGTTGGCGTCCACTTTCGCTGGTACATCCAAACCCTTGGCATGATACACTCTGTCATCATAAACCTCCTTATATACTTCCTCAAAACAGCCACCATACCTACCTATCAAGGCATTTCCATAGCCTTTCCGAGATATATTGCCATGCAACATCCACCTCTTCATGACTTGATCTTCATGTCATACATGTTCCTGCTACACTGACAGCGGAATACATTGCATACATCATGATAGCTACCTCTTCTTTATGATTTGAGTACCTTGTAAAGTGTGAAAGATCTTCTATACCCTCTTTTAAATTAGAGTGTTGCCCTTAAGTGAGGAAAAGATCCCAAAGTGGACAAAATAAAAGATCCCAAAGAGGACAAATGAGAGTTAAATAGAAAGAGCCATTGGGGCCACAAAAAAAAAGAAAAAAATAGAAAAAGGAGAAAAAGAAAATAATAGAGAGAAAGGTGCAACACTACTATCCTTTTGAAAGATCCACACTAGTACTCCCTCTTATCCTTGTACTCCATAGAGATGATCATGCATATAGCTATGTGGGGACCTTCACACTATAAACTTGGCTTGCATATTCCAAGGATGAGCCTCCTCAAACGAGCTCTAGGTCTTCATGAGCGAGCAAGTTAGATGCACCCCACTCCTCACAGCATTTACTTTCAGTTGCTATTATTATCATTATCTCTTGTGTGTTTGACCCTTTGTAAACAACAAGACCAGAGAGATTGATAACCTCTCTGAAATTTGTTGGGAGCAAAGTTAATTGTATTGTGTGCAGTTCCAGGAGAAGCAAGTGATTCTTTTCAGATGGCGCATCACTTGCCGAACCACCTACTTATCATTGCCGGAGTCCTACGGGAGACAAACCCTATCCTCTACATAGGGGAAATTTACTGTTATCCTACATCTCACCTTCCACTTGGGGTAACCAACGAAGGGCGAGAAGCCATTACCACTTCCACGCCATCAACGTCCAACCTCTCCCCGTCTCCCTATGGCCTCCCGGGTCTCCCTCTCCGGCTCCTCTGAGGAGTCCCTCTTGCCGGCATGGCCGATGCTGCGCTCCATGGTCGTGGTACCCCAGGTGCTTGGCACGACGTTCGGGCCCATCATACAGGGCGGGGACCCGAGCCCTGTTCGTGGCCCTCGGCCTGCGCCGGCCGGCGGTGGGAGGAACTGGTCTACGGTGCATTCTCGTGGATCTGCGGGTCGCTCTTCCCCCACACCGCCGCCGCGCTTGGGGACCCTCCCTTCCTCCCGGCTGTTGCCTGGCTCCCGCATCCCGGCGGAGCTCTATGTTTGCTGCTACAACTGTGGTGACCCCTGGCATATCCGGGTCGAGTGCACGCGCCCGCCAATGTGTGTTCGCTGTGGTGGAGAAGGCCACATCTCGCGGGGATGCACGCGTCGCCGGAGCCCCTCGCCCACCGAGCAGCCGCCTCCCCTTCCACCGGCGCTGCGCGCCGCGGCGCGGGACCCTCCTGCCTCGCTTCAACCGCCGCCGGGCCGCGCGTCGTCTCCTTCATGCTCCCGCCGCCACCGCCCCCCGCCCCATGACGCCGTGCGGGTGGCCATGCCGTGGAACCTGGTGGCCGCTCAACCCTCTCCGCCTTCACAAGGCAGTGGGGTCGGTCCGAGCTTCTCTGTTCCGTTTGCGGAGCCGATGGCCTGTGAGGTGCCGGTGGTGGAGGAGGATGACCGCTGCTTCCTTGAGTGGTCGGACGATCTGCTTGGCTTGGAGAGGGAGCTGGGTAGGGCGGTGTTGGTGTCTGTCACGGGCACTCGTTCCGCGGTGGACCTTGCCTCGGCGGCGGCGGCGCTGCATGCCGAGTTCGACATTGGATCGGCGAACATGTCCATCTGGGCGTTCGCGCCGGAGGATATTCTGGTGTTGTGCAAGGATCAGGCCTTGCGGCACGCTATGGTGGATCGTGGTTGGGTGTTGGCTTCGAGATTCTCCCTGAGGTTGCGGCCTTGGCTGCGGCAAGCTCAAGCCACCGACGCAAACCTCCCATACTTGGTGCCGCTCTCCCTCCGCGGCGTGTCGTCGTACGCATGGACTAGGCGCACGACGGAGGTCCTCCTCAGGGGTGTGGGCTTCGTTGCGCATGTGGACGAGCGCATCGCCCGCCGGAGTGACCCTTCCAGCTTCATGGTGTGGTTGCGCACGGACTTCCCTGGCCGAATTCCGACACATCATCGCCTTTACATTGAGGAGCCGATCCCGAGGGTGCAGCAGCGAGGCCGGCTTTGGTGTACGGCGATGCGCAAAGTCCAAGGCGTTATGGTTTCCGGTGGAGATTGTCCCCATGGCGCGACCTGCACTGGTGGAGGAGTTCGACGACAGGGAGGATGCGCCACCCTTGCCACCACCACCTTCCCCGCCTTCAGACGGTGAGTCGACATCCTCTGGCGGGGCCCCTGGTGGAGTTGGTTCAGTGCAGGGTGCAACTGGCGGTGGGTAGCCTGGCGGTCAGTTTGCTGGTGGCCGGCCCAGTGGGGGTTCACGCTCGCCGGCGTGCTCGCGCTGATAACCCTCAACTGTAGGGGATCGAGATACTCTTCGCGGGCAAGATAACCCAATTTATTGATTCGACACTTGGGGACACAAAGAATACGTACAGGCTTTGAATTGAGTTGTCAATTCAACCGCACCTGAAATAAACACTTGCTTGCACAAAGGTATTAGTAGCAACTATGATACGGTGGTAGTGGTGCTGATGATAATAGTGGTGATGAAACAGCAAAAGTAAAACAGCAAAAGTAAACAACTAGTAACCAGCAGGAAAGAAAACACTGTAGGCTAGGGAGATGGATGGTTGGGCGCTGCTTGAATGAGAACGAACATGTAATAGATTCTAACACGGGCAAGGCTCACAGAAAAGAAAGGATCATCTAGGAAAATATCAAACATCAGGCATGAATCCCAGGGTAGTTGTACGTGCTTGCAATAAGAACTTTGCACAACATCTTTTGTCCTACCCTCCCGCTAAAAACGGGGCCAAAAGGAACTTAGGGAGATTAAGGTACTCCTGTCAAAGAGCACCGGAACAAAGCATTAACACTTCATGGATACACGGAATCCTCAAATTATTGTCCATCCCATTTTGTGTCCCAAGCTATCACCATTGGGATCGCCGGTTCCGGACTATAATAGGTGCATACAACTCATAGATAGGATCAAGAACACCACAAACTCAAGAAATAAAAGGGTGATCAGATCTGAAATCATGGCACTCGGGCACAAAGTGGCAAGCATTAAGAGCAACAAGTTGTAACAGATATGATAAACACCAAATAGATGATAGGCAACATACCCCCAACAATCTGATTGAACTATTACATGATCTAACTCATCCAATCCCTACCATCCCCTTTGCCTATAGCAGGGAATTACTCACACATGAGAGAATAAGTCATGGAGGGGTGATGGAGAGGCGATGATGATGGCGATGATTTCCCCTCACCGGAGGCCAAAGCAGCCTCCAGATTAGCTCTCCCGGAGAAGAACAGAGGGTTGCGGCGGCTCCGCGACGTAGATTGGAAAAGCGACTTCTGTTCTGGGGTTTCTGCGTCGGGAGAATAAATAGAGGCCAAGGTAGGTCACCATGGGGTGTGGGATCCAGCCAGGAAGGCAGGTGGCGCGGCCAGGGGCTGGGCCGCGCCAGGCACCCTCCTGGCTGCCCCCTGGCTGCCCTGTGGCCCCCTTTGGACTCGCGGAAGCTTCCGGAACGCTGATTTTTTATATATTTTTTGGGATTTTTCCAGCGTATCTAAATATCCAGAAACCTGCACACAAAAAAACATCACTGGTAGCTCTGCTGAAAACAGCGTCAGTCCGGGTTAGTTTCGTTCAAATCATGCAAGAATGAAGGCAAAACAATAGCACAAGTGTTTGGAAAAGTAGATACGTTTGAGACGTATCAACTCCCCCAAGCTTAGCTATTGCTTGTCCTCAAGCAATCCAGTTCAACGAACTGGACGCGACAAAGAAAACTTTGACAAACTCTTTTGCTTCATTAAATGTATATAAGCATGTACTACGAAAGAGTTTAGCAAGTTTTGACACCATGCTACAAGGACAATGCACGAAGCAATCCTTCTTTCATGTAATTAGTCACAAACAAACAAAAAGTAAATAATATGCTGCTGAAAATCAATTTAAGATCACAATGCACATAGTATGAACATATCAGAGTGGTATCTCGCTAGCCTCCATGATTGAAGCAAAACATAAATGCAGAAACTCCTCTGGAGTTTTAAAGGAGACTAGAACTAAGAACTCGAAGTAAGAAACATCACAAGCATGTAGAAGACAATGTGATACTTTGGGACGATGCATGTTACACTAAGAATGACAATTATGCTCTCATAGTTGGTGCTTTGGAGAAAGGAAGGTGGAGACTCTCGAACCGTGGTTTTGATGGCAAGGTTGAAAACCCGTGAAAGGAAGCAAAGACTAAACATGTGCCAGAGCTCTTGGTTTTGAAAACAGAGATAAAAATATTTTGAGAAGTGCAACTTTCCAGTCAACGGTGAACGGTAAAGGTCTCTCAATATCTCCCATGCCAACCATATTAATGCCTTTTGCTTACACATGTTCCCTTATCCATAAATCCTTTGATGGTCTACGGAACCTTTTATTTTGCCTCAAGGATGGAAGGAGGGCATCGTTCCATCTATCATAAGCAGCATTTGGTCCATTTCACTCCATCATCAAGTATGGGGGAGGTGTAACTCTCGTATATTTTTTTATTGACTAGTTAAAACTTCCGTCAAAATATTTTTGGCATGAAAGATACTGATTTTCCCTCACCGCACCATGAGCTTGTACGGTTACAAAGGGGAAGCGTTTGAATAAATTTCGAGATGGCACAAGAAAGTCTAAGTTAGGAGTGGCCGGTAAATACCACATATAGGTAGGTATGGTGGACTCAAATGGAACAACTGGGTTGAAAAAAGAGTTTGGAAGCACAAGCAGAATTCCGCTTGGTGCTGGAGGAAGGCTAGCAAAAGACAGGGAAGCGACCAACCAGAGAGCATAACGGCCATAATCATGCAGAGCGACAAAGCAACATTGAATCGGGCATGAAAGTGATATAACTCGGCCTTAAGTAAAAAGATCATCAAGGCAAAACAAACTTTTTAGTCTTAACATGCGTGAACATGTGCCAAGTCAATCCAAGAATCCCCCGGAGGGAAATACCACTTCAATATGCCACACCATGAACAACGCAATGCATGTCAATCATTTCAAGAAACACATTATAAACTCTAGCTATTTGAGACTAACCACAAAGAAAGCATGAACCACTGGGAAAGCATTGTAAACATAGCACTATGTCGCTACAAGCTGGTCTTTAATCATGAGTACAGGCATATGTACAAGAGTAGAAACAAAAAGAGTTCATACCGGCTTTCCTTGTTGCATCCCTTCTGTCGATCTTCGTCATTACTGCCTTGTCACTTGCACGATCGAACGTAGGAAATTGTAATCATCACGGACTCGAGCTGAACTCTGAAACAAAGCAAACTAAAGAGCAAAGGAAACATATTTTTGGGTTTTTAAAGGTTTAACAAAAGCAAAAGAAAGGAGAAATCTTTTTGGGTTTTTTGCAAACGAAAAGAACAAAGAAGAACAGGAAAAAACTTGCAAAAAGATAAAAGCGAACCAACGGTGGATACAATGGAAAGGGGAGGAGAGCACGTACTCCCCCAAGCTTAGGATTTTGGCCTAAGTTGGGCTCTTCTACTACGGTCCCGAGGAGCCTCCTGCTCCGGGGTAATGGTAAGCCCAAGGGTTGTATGAGCCCTCCGGTGTGTACACCGAAGTCCTCGGATCCTCCCACGTGGAAGAGGAAGGTCCCACCTCCCATCCAGAGGAAG
Source organism: Bromus sterilis (assembly GCA_950022295.1). Lineage (NCBI taxonomy): Eukaryota > Viridiplantae > Streptophyta > Magnoliopsida > Poales > Poaceae > Bromus > Bromus sterilis. The sequence continues at coordinate 19,761,951 of OX465596.1, forward strand.
ACCCTTCACCCCAGGGGGTGACAGTCTCCTCCTGGACTGATGGGTATACCACGCGCTCCTCCTCGTCCGGCTCGACCCTCTCCGTGGGGTCGTGAAACTGGTATCTCCCCGTGATCTCATCAAACTCGGCCACTTAAAAACGAAATCCGTTCCTGCGAGAAAAATCAAACACAAGTGGTGCAGGTAGACGGACAGTGCGTTCCACACCGTCTTTAAACCGTAAAATATAATCAAGTGTATAGCGGTCAGAGGCCTTAGTAACAAAGAAATGCCTCTTCATGGAAGCCAAGTCAAGGCTAACAAAAGGAAAGACTGTATCATCTGGGCGCGGTTCTCCTTAGAGAAACTGCAAAAGAAGTGTGGCATAGACGCCACCAAAGAGGTCCCCCTTGTTACTATTAGTAGCAAGGCGTTTCACAATAAGCGAACCCACATGATACTCGTGCTTCCCTGAGAGGGCATTCGCCATGATAGCAGTATCAGGCGTAGAAGTGCTGCTCATGTTGTCTCGATCCAACACTCCTCTAACAATATAATAGGCGAAATACCTGAGGTGAGGGAACATAATGTTGGAAATCTTCTGACGGTTGGATGCCCTCACTTCAATGTTACAGAACGAGTCGAGGAGGGTGTTGAGTGCAATAGTTTGGACATTTTTCCTCTTATTCTTCTCGACCAAGCCTGGCAAACCTAAAGCTTCACAGAACACACTTATAGGCATGGTCAGCAACCTTTCATAAAGTCGAAACACCACAGTATCATTGTCAGAATAAAACCTGAAACTGTTAACAAAAATAGCAGTGAGTGTCTCGTACTGTGGTACACGGCTCGTAACAAGCCGTGTCAAACCTGCATTGACACACAGAGCATAGAACTCTTCTTGTATGCCGGCATCCTCCATGAAATCTTCGCATGGAAATGCCATGGCTCTCGCGGGTGACGCGTCCAACATCTCTATGGGTACGATATCTTCATTGTAGCTCACCCTCGTGGTCAAAGGTGAAGTTGCGGAATGCGTAACACGACTAGAGAGCTCGGGTTTCTTCTTCCCAAGCCACTTTCCTAGCCTCTCCATTTCTGAAATTTTTAACAATTCACAAAAACGAAGATTTAAGCAAAACTAGTTTGGGCAAAACATTCTACTTACTTTACCAAGGCTCAAACTAGCAAAAAAAACTTGAAAAATAAATTTCTACACAAACATTTAAGCTCAACTAAACAGCACCAAAAACCACTAAATACTCACTAATGAAGCCACCAACTAGAAAAATAATTGGAGGGGTGAGGGAGTCACATACCAGAGAGTATTTGTTCCAAATTTCAGCTCAAATGAGTGGTTTTAGAGGGAGATCGAAGTTCCGTGCTCAAGAACAGCAATAACACGAAACCAGAGAAAGAACACAAGTTTTGGGGAGAAAAGGAAGAGAGTGAGGGAAGAGATGCCAGAAGGGGGTGCTTGTGGGCCCCAGGAGGGTGGGTGGCGCGGCCAGGAGCTGGGCTGGGCCACCTGGCCTCCTGGGCCAGGGGTGGACCCCCCGGGTCAGCCACAGGTACTCCCCGATGGCTTTTTACCTGGAAATTTTGATTTTGATTTTTCTGGAATTTTCTGGGAAACTTCACTGTAGAGAATTTTTCAAAGTTCAAAAAGCTGCAAAAACTTTCGTGAACTTGAGACAAAAGTTAGAACAAGTGAAGCTTCAAACACAAAAACTTGGGTACATCAAGGAGAATAAAAGCTAAAGGAAATGAAAACATAACAAGCTCAAATTTTACCTATATAAAACATGCTAGTTAGCAAGGTTGATCAAGTCTTACCAACAAACCGACGATATATAGAGCAGAAAGTCTCACCTCTTATGAAGTGATCATTGCACTCTCACTTTAATGGACATTGTCCCCACCATAATTGTCTTGTATTTATGGTATACATGTAGTGGACAATCCCATTCTCCAATCTTCACGGTCTCGATATTCTCAACGGATTTAAGGCCATGCCTTTTGTCGATCTTCTTTGGAAAATACTGTTGGAAATATGCCCTAGAGGCAATAATAAAATGTTATTATATATATTTCCATGTTCGTAATTAATGTTTATATTTCTGTGCTATAGTTGCAATGACCCTGACTATGAGATTCAGAAGAAAACTCACTTGCATGTGTGGAAATGTAAACACCAAGAGTTCCTGGTTTAGCCTCTAAGACCAGCTCATGTGCTAACTGATGATTACGTTTTCTTAATCATGGACATTGTTCTTGTAACAAGGATGTCAGTAGCAACGGGAACATATTGTTAGCAGAACAATGATGTTGAACCGACCCCAGTATTGAATGATATACTTAGAGATCACATCGTAACTACGTTATAAGTCATATCATGAAATGTTATCATGTACGTAATTCCTTAGACCATGAGAGTATCGAGTTGCTTCACACAGGAAGACATGCTTTGGTTCTTAGATGAATCCTCCCGTAAATGGGAAGTAGTAAAATAAGTTCTGGGTATGTCAGATGGTGTGGCTAGTGACTGTGATAGTTCAAGAATGGGATTTGCTCCTTCACGATGAAGAGATATTGACTTTGGGCCCACTCGGTATGACGGTATCCATTCTAGTCTGGCCAGACGCATTGTGATTTAATCACGGGGATACCGGAATACAATAACGAGAAATAGAGACAAACGAGCAAAGAGGATAACGAGTGGCTTGTGTTCAAGAAGTTGTTACACATGGGTGTCAAACTTCTCTCCTCTAACTTTGTCATATATCACGAAGGAAAGGGAATGGTACATGAATAAACATAATGGTTCACTCGAAGTTTCTTCGTGTATGTGTGGGAGTCAACATGGGTGTCCATGGCTCCGTTGTTGATTATTGGCTATTGAAAAAAGGCTGTTAACCTATGTCCGGAAGATGTTCTGAGTCATGTACGCATTATACCGAACCTATTGGGTCACACACTTAACGAGCAGTAGTCTGTTAGAATACTAGTATGGTAGAAGGTTTAGTGGAAGCAAAGCAGAATAGTTCATACGGGTACCAGAAGTAGTTTCGGAGATTTATGGAATTGTTCATAAGGGCACCAGAAGTAGTTCTGGGTATTTAAGTATATGTCCGGATCACTCTGGAGTAGTCCCAGGTGGTTCCGAAACATATGAGAATGGTACTGGGGAAGTCCTGGATCAACCGGAATAGTTTCTGGTTAATCGGTGGACGTCCCGACAACCTTCGCGGTGATCGGGTGGCTTAAACTGTAACTCGGATGGTCTTGGAAACTATCCGGATGACTCCAGAACGTCCAAAAACGGTCCCGGAAGGTCTTGGAAGTGTTCCAGAAGGTTCCGAAATGTCCCGAAACCATCCCAGAAGGTCCCGGAATGGCCGAGAATGGTCCCGGCGGGTCCTGGAAGGTCATGGAAGGTTATGGAAGCTTCCGGAAGGTTCCACAAGGTTCCGGACAGTACCATATGCGCCCCACCACCCTTAGCCTTGGGGGGCAAGGCACCCCAAGGAGGCTGGCTGAAATTAGGTGGTGGGGGCGCCACAAGTGGGGCGGAGTCCTCCTTGGACTCAGACTCCCCGGTGGGAAGGACTCCCTTTGGGAGTAGGAGTCCCAAGGGGACTCCACACCTCCCAAGTCGGTCAGGACAGCCCCCTGGCCACCTATATAATGAGGGGCAAGGGTGGGGGGCGCAAGACAACTTAACCCTAGCCCCCCTGCGCCACCCTCCCCCCTCTAAACCCCGTTGCTCCACAATTAGACCCCGGTTTAGACGCTGTTCTAGATCGGAATCCGTTAGGGTTTTCTCCCTCTAGTTTTCTCGGTGGCGTTCATCTCTGGACGGCGGAGCGCTGCTGGATTACTTCTACGGTATGTGTGGATACTAATGGAGGGGTCGTACCTTCAACCCTTCTTCGAGGAGCTTGTTCGTGGGACTTGTCCGTGGGACTAGATCGCGGGACGGTTCGAGGGATCGATATCCTCGCGGTTGGGAGGTCATTGAAATTCCTAGCTGCGGGGATCTGCACCGACGGTCTTCACCAACTCTACTTCCGCTACATCGGTTGGTGAGCCATGACCTAAAACCTTGTATGCAATCTTCTTGGATGATCTTGGGTTCTTGATTCGTAGGCCGAAATTTTTGTTTTCTACTACGTTTCCCAACAAATACATCGTGTGTTCTTTGTCATTTACGTTGAAGGTAACCTTCCCTTTATTGCAATCAATAACAGCACCTGCGGTGTTAAGAAAAGGTCTACCAAGGATAATGGACATGCTCCCATCCTCGGGCATGTCAAGCACAACAAAATCAGTAAGTATTAAGAAATTGGCAACTTCAACAGGAACATCCTCACAAATACCGATCGGGACGACCGTGGACTTGTCGGCCATCTGGAGAGAGATATCTTTAGGAATTAGCTTCTCTAAACAAAGTCTTTTGTAGAGAGAAAATGGCATAACACTCACTCCTGCACCAAGATCACATAAAGCAGTTCTAACATAATTATTTTTTATGGAGCAAGTAATGATGGGTATACCTGGATCACCGAGCTTCTCAGGAATCTTGCCACTGAAAGAGTAGTTAGCAAGCATAGTAGATATTACCTCGGGTGGATCATTCTTTTCAGCATCTTTTTCAGGTTCAGCACCGTCTTCAGTCTCAGCATCGGAGGTACATATGCTGTTTGGATCAACAACTTGTTCTTCTTCTTCTATAGGATCATTGCATTGTCGGCTTCCTTGTGTTTCTTCTTCTTTGGAGAGCTAACAATTTCTTCTTCATGTGCTTGAGAATCTTGCTCGATCCTCTTTGGATGCCCTTCTGGGTAGAGAGGGTCATGGGTGTGTGTTCCACCCCGGGTCTTTATACCATAAGCCTGTAAATTGTCCTGTTTGGCATTATTAGCAAGCAAATCTTTTTGCACATTAGAAATTTGTTCAAGTTGAGTTTGAACCATATGAAAATGCTTCACAAGACATTTAAAATCATTAAGTGTTCTTCCTAGAACATCAAGTAAATTTTTGATAGCAAGAGTATTATCATGCAACTAACCTTGTATCTTCGCATTGAAGTGATTCTGCTTCATAATAAAATTATCAAGCTCATCTAAACATTAGTCAGGAGGTTTACCTTTAGGGATGTCACTTGCATTGAAATCTAAAAGAGAGTGTACCTCTACCATAGGTGGGTGAGTGGTAGGCTCACATAACTTCTCAATTGGGGGTAGATTCTTCACGTCTTTAGCTTTAATACCTTTCTCTTTTATAGACTTCTTTGCTTCTTGCATATCTTCGGGGCTTAGGACAAGCATGCCCCTCTTCTTTGGTGGTGGAGGTGGTTCAGGTACGGACCAATCTTCATGGTTTTTGGCAATCTTGCCCATCAATTCTTCCGCATCGTCCGGTGTTCTTTGCCTGAAAACACAACCAGCACAACTATCTAGATAGGATTTAGACCCATCGGTTAGACCTGTTGGACATATGCTCTAGAGACAAATAATATATGATTATTCCAATATATCTAAGCAAGTTCATAACCAGTTTCATACCGTGCTAGAACTGTGTCAGTGAAACAATGATGCAGGTGTGGTATAGAAACCCCCAGAGTTCCTAGTTAGCCTCTACATCGATAACTAGTTCATGGTCAACATGATGATCGTGGTTTCGCGATCATGGACAATTAAGTCTCTTGACTATGAGGTCACCTCACTGGTTAAGTGACGTGATGAACATTACCCAAAGTAAGCATTACAGCATGATCAAATCTTATGAAGGTTCAGTGTTGTAATTACAGAACGTGGTAGACCGTTCCTTTGACCGTGAGTACGTGCATAATTACTATCTTCCCGGATGCTTTTACTTACATCCACCACCTGACTGAAATATGCGGGTCATAACGGTTGTATCTTAGGTATTCCGTGGAGATATGTTGAGGAGTATTGTTACAAGAGCGGGATTTGTCAATCCATATAATGGATAGATACTCGGGGCCCACTCGGTGAGATTCCATCCATAAAGCTGCAGCGTGTGACTAGGTCACGGGGATGAATATCACGGGAACGAGTGAATAATGATTAGTTCAGAACGAGGTTGAACCAGACATAGGATGTCATTGATCGAATCTCGGAACAATCCAGTATTGCTGACAAAGTGAATGCTATACGACGTAAGGTCCAATCGGTGTTTGATATCCGGAATGCACAGGGGTCATTATGGGCATCCAAGTCCTGCTGATGATCATTGACTGCAGCCTCTGCTCGGTCATGACTGGAGTGTTCTCGGACCGTAGTGTAACACACTTAAGGGCTCGATGAAAATCGGAGACCTTTTCAGAACCACCGGAGTAACCAGAGAATAAAATAAACAATATCGGAGAAGTACCGTGTTGAACCGAAACAAGTTCGGAGTGAACCGGAAGGTGTTCCGGAGCACCGGGAGATGGAATATTATGTTTTACTTATTAATTAATTGAATTAATAATTAAAATCATTTTATTTTTAATTAATATGTGCAATGGGCCTTAGTGGAGAAAAAGGCCCATTAGGAGAAATAAAAGGGAAAAAGAAAAAAGAAAAGGAAGGAGGAGGCGCCATGGGCCCTAGGGCCCATGAGGGGTGCGCCCCCTCCCCCCCTTGGCCGGCCACCTCCCCTTAGCAAGGGACTTTAGTCCCACATTGCTAAGGGAGAGGGGTTGACTCCCTCCCCTCTGCCTATATATAGATGGGCAGGGTGCACATATTTAACACACAGAAATTCGTGAGAAAATAAATATTACTCCGAATTGAGATCGGTTTTCTCCGGTTTCTCCCCTCCCTTGTCTCTTTCACGGTGGGCTTCCGAGTGTGAGCCTATAGTGGAATTGAGGCTTCTCTGCTAGAATCGGAGGCCGTCGTGCTGCCGAAGCTCCGTCCGGAGGTCTGCTTCCGCCACCTCCGCTGGATCGGAGAACGAAGGTCGTCATCGAGTCTCGTACGTGTGCGAGTACTACGAGGTGCTGCACGTGTGGCACTACACCCATCCGGGTGCTCAACACAGCCAGGGGGCTGTGAAACTTGATCGGCTACATCAACCACGTTTGCGGAAACGTTTCCCGCGCAACGGACTACACCCCGAGGTATGTTATTTCCGCAATCCTTTCCGTTACGGTAATACGGCTAGCTAGATCTTGGGTTATGGGAACGCTAGTTAGAAAATTTTGTGTTTTCTGCTGCGAACCCCAACAAGACCAACATAAAATATATCAAGTAATTCATTCTTAGGGATCTCATGTCCCGGTCTAGCTTTCAGCAAACTGCAAAATCTCCCCCAAGCTTTAGGGAGATGCTCATCCTGCAACTGTTTAAAGTTATAAATTCTTTGTAAAGCAGCATGTTGCATATGAGCAGGAAAATACTTATCAACGAAAGATATAGCCATATCTTGAGGACTCTGAATGGACCCACATGATATTGCATCATACCATGCTCTAGCATTTCCTTTCAAGGAAAAAGGAAAAAAACTTGGTCAGATAAAAGTTCTGGATCCTTTCATCAGTAGTAAACAAGCCACCCAACTCAGTGAGTTTGGTCAGGTGCTCGATAGCATCATCATTTTCTCTGCCATAAAAGGGATCAGCTTCAACTGTGAATATAAGTGAAAGGTCAACAGAGAAATCATAATCAAGATCAGTGATGCATATATGAGACGTAGCAAAAGTAGGATCAGGAGTAAACTTGTTCTTCAGGGAGTGCTTTGCTAACAACTTCTTTATAGTAGCAGGGTCGGAATCAGCACATTCATTAAGCTCCCTGCATAAATCATCATCAAGTATAACATAATCGTCCTCAAGGAGTTTCTCCTTAAGGCGAGTAAGGTTATGAATTTTTCCAATAGGTGTTTGGGTAACAGGAATTTCAACACCCGAGAATAGGGTAGCAGCAACAATTTGTTCTTCAATAAAAGAACCAAGTGAACATGTAGTCTCAAAGATAGTAGAAGCATCATCAAAAGTATCTGACATATTGCCAGACTCAGAAAAAGTAGCATGTAACTGAGGTGAATCAAACCGACTCATAACTGAAGGTGAATAAAGTTTAGCACTAGTGCTAAGAGTATTACCTCGTCTCGTACGGGATGGTAAGATCGGAACCTTGGGTTCTCCTTTCTTTCCCATAGTGGATAGCGTGCAGCAGGTAGGATACTTCAAGTAGACCTGTAAATAAAGCTATGGTCCCCGACAGCTGCGCCAGAAAACAGTACTTGATAACTGATGGCTTCTCGCCCTTCGTTGGTTACCCCAAGTGGAAGGTTGAGATGTAGCGCAGCAGCAAGTTTCCCTCGGTGAAGATACCAAGGTTTGTCTCCCGTAGGACTCCGGATATGATAAGTAGGTGTCAGCGGCGCAACTGACGTGGACCTGCACACAGACACAGATAACTTTGTTCCCAACGAAGTTCAGAGAGGTTGTCAATATCTCCGATCTTGTTGTTCACAAAGGGTAAAACGCAAGGAATAATGATAGCAATTGAAAGTAAATGCAGGAAAGTAAATATAGCGTCGAAACAACAATAAGGATATGGACCGGGATACGTGATCTTCACTAGTGATGTCTCTCTCCCAAAAGACGATAAAACTGCTATGCGAGGTAAACAAATTACAGAAGGGCAATTGAGTGGATTATGAACGCACCACAATGCTAACTATGCTACAAAAGAAAGGAAGAGGCTCAAAAGCACGGGCAGTACGCCAAAATAAGTAGACCGTAATCCAACTGCATCTACTACTAATCATCCACCTTGAGATATCTATCCAGAACATCTCGCTGATATTAAGTTGCGAGCCCCACCCAAAGTGTAAACCCAAAGCAACAGACAACTGCATTAAAAAGAACTTTGCGTAAAGTAAAAAATCTTTGCAACCGCGGTTACAAGCACCGTTGTTTTCCCCCTTGTGGCAACAGCACATCCCCTAGACTCATGTTTCTGTCACTCAAGCGTGTCATCGGGGGGCATGAACCCACAATCGAGCATAACGTTGCCTCTTGAAGTCACTACCTACTACTTGGCCAAAGCAATAAACAGCAACGGAGAACATGCAAGAATTACTTAGGAACAAAAATATAAGAGATAAAAACCAAATATATTACTCTATCACAATCTAAACATAATCTCATAATCCATCAGATCTCATCAAACTCAGCATAGCAATAGCAGAAAATATTACAAAAGTGCCTCGATCATGTAGGGCAGCTCACGAGGTCTAAACCATGAAGAACAAAGTGAAGGGAATATGCCCGAGAGGCAATAATAAAGTGTTTATTATATTATTCCTTGTTTATGATAAACGTTTATTTCTCATGCTAGAATTGTATTAACCGGAAACGTTGATACATGTGTGTTTAATATGTTGGGAATGTGCCCTAGAGGCAAATAAAATATGTTTTATCGAGCATATTCCATTAGTTCATAATACGTTTGATACCGTGCTAGAACTGTATTAAGCGGAAACATTAATACAGGTGTGGTATACAAACAACCAGGTCCCTAGTTAACCCTAGTATACTAGTCCATTGGGCGATTGATGATCAAGGTTTCCTGATCATGAGACAATGGCGTCTGTTGACAATGGAGTCGTATCATTGGATAATGATATGATGGACATACACGCACCAGAAGTGTTGCGATGTGATCAAGTCACATAGTTCGACATTGCGATAACTATAACGTAGTGACCAGATCCTTAGACCGTAATGATCATACGTAATTACTGTCTATTAGGATGCCTTGATTTGCTACCCACCGTCTGACTGAAATATGCTGGCCATAAAGGAGTACTTCAGGTATTCCGAATAGATATGTTAATGAGTATGCAAATAGATCAAAGCAGGATTTGTCCATCCGTGTGACGGATAGGTACTCTGGGCCCACTCGGTGATGTTACATCATAAAGTTTGCAAACGTGTTACTAGGTCACGGAGTTGTAATATCACGGGAACGAGTGAACTTGTTTGTTGAGAACGACAACGAACTAGGTATATTGGATACCGATGATCAAACCTCGGACAAGCAAAGTACCATAGGACAAAGGGAACAGGCACACGGTTAACGGATCCAACAGCGATTGAAGTTCATTCGATGGAAGCGCAGGGGCTATCAAGGATTGTAACCAGGTCCAATTGATTAGTCATTGATCAATGAGAATTGTCTCGATCATGTCTGCTGTTTCCCGGACCGTAAGGTGTTACACTTAAGGGTACTCGACGCAGTAAGGATTGATTCGGGATCACCGGAGAAATTGGAGAGAACACCGGAATTGTTCCGGTGATGGCCGGAATTGTTCCGATAAAGGCCGAAAGTTGTTCCGGGTATTTTGAAAGATTCAAAATATATTTAATAATGTTTAATATATGTTTTATTATTTAATTATCTGAATTAAATAATAAAATGTATTTAAATATAATTAAAATTGGAAGATAAGGCATATGGGCCTCATAGGGCCCATTAGGGGGAGAGGGAGTCCTCCCCCATGGGCCATGGCGCCATGAGGGGGCCCCACCCCCCTAGGGCTGCGCCAAAACCCCCCTCCCTTGGGATTAGTCCCACCCCGGAAGTGGAGGGGGGGGGTGGCACCCCTCCTTGGCCTATATAAGGAGGGGTAGGGTGCCCTTTTTTCTTCATACAAATTGATTTGAGACAAGTTTCTCTCATCTCTCTCTCCCTCCTTCCTCCTTCCTCGAGTGGACTCCCCTTGTTTGGAGTCTACACTTGGTTGGGATTTCTCCACTATACGCACGCCGTCGTGCTGCTGGAATCGGGATCCGAATCCATCTTCTTTCCGCTGCTCTACTGGTTCGGAGCCCGGAGGGACGTCGGGTATACTGTATGTGTATAATCCCGCAAGGCACTACACTTGTGGTGCTACTTCATCGTCGTGGCCGTATCGCGAGGTCTTCATCGACAACGTTCCGACGGGGACGTAATCCCGTCATCGGTCTACAAGGATCGGGTGGCTACAGGAGTCATCATGGATCTGCGCGGCATCGGGGATTGCCGGTACGACTACACCAACCACGTTCATGCAAGAACGTTTCCCGCTTAACGGACTACATACTGGTATGTGATCTACTTCTGTCTGTTACTTGCATCAGCATAGCATAGGTCTTGGGTATGGGTCTCGTAGGTTATGAAAAATTTGTGTTTTTTGCCCCGAACCCCAACATAATAAACAAACAATGGTTCATAGTAAATCCTCTCTTTTAACTAGCTCGTTGATTAACAGATGATCAAGGTTTCCTGATCATGAACATTGGATGTTGTTAATAACGGGATCATATCATTAGGAGAATGATGTGATGAACATAGACCCAAACTAAGTATAACAATACGATCAAGTCATTTAGTTTATATTGTTATATCCTGCATTCGAAGTAATCTTATTCCTTAGACCATGAGATCATGTCAATCGCTAATACCGAAAGAGTACTTTGATGACATCAAACGTCACACCGTAACAGGGTGACTATAAAGGTGGTGTTAGGTATTCGGAAAGTGTTAGTTGAGGCTCATGGATCAAGAGTGGGATTTGTCCATCCAAAATGACGGAGAGATATATTCTAGGCCCTCTCGGTGATATCACATTGACACCGCTTGCAAGCACGTGACTAGGTCACAAGAATGTCATATCACAGAACGAGTAAAAGAGTACTTGTCGGTAACGAGATCGAACAAGGTATGGTTGATACCGATGATCGGATCTCGGACAAGTAAAATATCGCGAGACAAAGGGAATTAGTTACGACGTTGATGGTTCACACGATCACAAGATTCATCGTTGAATATACAGGAGTCATCACGGATCTCCAGATTCCGCTGTTGATTATTGATCGGAGAGGTGTCTCGATCATGTCTGTATTATTCGTGAACTGTAGGGTGACACACTTAAGGTTTGATGACGCATTTTGAGAGGATATGGAATATCGAAGAATGTTTTGGACAGCATCGAAATTGTTTCGGGTAAAATTGAAATAGTTCAAAGGGTTTTTGTCGAATGGTTGTTAATGGAATTAACAAATGATTCGAGGTGCAATGTGCAAATGTTTGTTAATAGGATTAACAAATATTAAATAAAGAAATATAAATGTTTTATTTATTTATTAAAGAAAACCTTTGGATTTTCCAAGTGGACAATTAAGGGATCATGGGTGGGTGTGAGTGTGGCTTCCACTCACATCAAGAGGGGAAAAGGTGGGGGCACCATGAGTTGGGCACCCCACCCCTTTGGGCTGCCTACTCCTCCCTATAAAAGGAGGGTGAGGGCTCCCCCTCTACACACACTTGTCTCACCTCCCTTCCTCTCCACCCGCTGCTCCATTCCATGGTCTTCCGCTTGGCGAAGCCCTGACCGTGGGATTCTTCACAACACCACGTCGTTGTGCTGCTGGATTTCCGGGGGATCCTCTACTTACGCTGCCCCGCTGGATCGAGGGAATGGAGGTCGTCATCAAGCTGTACGTGTGACCGATCACGGAGACGCTCAGCGTACATCATCACGATCTTGATATCGGCAAGTGAACCACTACATCATCCACGAGATTTGATCTTGTAACGTTTTCGGTCTTCGAGGGTGAGTTCTTCTAAGACATCCTACTCGTTGATTACATCTCCTAGATTAGATCTTGGCATGTTGGTTGTTTATGCGTAGGAAATTTTTTGTTTTCTGTGCAACGAACCCTTCAGTGGTATCAGAGCCACGTCTATGCGTAGATGGTTTGTACGAGTAGAACACATATGTGTATGTGGGCGTTGATGATCATGTTATTGCCTCCTTTTGTATTTTTGGATCCTAGTAGCATAGTGGGATGAAGCGGCCCGGACTAACCTTACATGTCCGCGTACATGAGACTTGTTCCACGACAGACATGCAACTTGTATTGCATAAGTGGCTGGCGGGTGTCTGTCTCTCTTACTATAGTTAGGATCTAATCTACAACGGGTTGCTAATAATTTGTTTATCACCGTTGTGGTTTCTTGTTTGTAGATATGAACGGTTCTATCTTCGAAAGCCCAAAGCCACGTAAAACATGCTTAAATAAATTAGAGGCGTCTAACTTGTTTTTGCAGGGCATGTGATGTGATATGGTCAATGTTACAAATTTGATGTATGAGATGATCTATTTTGTAAGTTATTGACATACCGGCAGGAGCCATATGGTTGTCTTATTATTTATGGCCTGCGTGCTATATATCATATCCATGTGACATATTGTAATTTGATGAACATTCAAGATGGAGGTGCCATGGACCTTGGTGCCACGCCGGTGGGATGATGAAGATCATACCATGATGCACAAGATGGAGATCAAGTGCAAGAAGGACCATATCATATCACATTATCCATGCGTGTGATGTTAATCCTTTTATGCATCTTATTTTGCTTAGACCGCGTCGATAGCATTATAAGATGATCCCTCTCAGTTAATATCAAGATAATAATGTGTTCTTTCTTAGTATGCACCGTTAAGAAAGTTCGTCGTTTCGAGACACCACGTGATGATCGGGTGTGATAGACTCTACGTTCACATACAACGGGTGTTGACGAGCCTAGCATGTACAGACATGGCCTCAGAGCACACGCAAAATACTACGGTTCTACTTGGCGAGCCTAGCATGTACAGACATGGCCTCGGAACACGAACCGAAAGGTAAATCATAAGTCATATGGATGATATGATGAACATGTCGATGTTCGCCTTTGCAGTTACATCATCTCACGTGATGAACGGTTTTGGTGTAGTGAATTTGGTTTGTGTAATCACTAAAACGACTAGAGGGATGTTGTTTTTGAGTGGGAGTTCAGGTGGTAATTTTGAATTAACTTGAACTTATTTTATAATGAACAACCAATCAAAGAGAATTTGCATATTTTGTAGTAGTCATTGGCATCCAAGAATTACCTTACACTTAGATTGTTAATTGAGATAAAACTGTTTTGATCTGGAAAAACCTTTACGGACTGGTTCCGTATTTGTGAAATTTAAAATTGAGTCCTATTGTAATTTTTTGGTAATACGTACCTAGCTCCACATGATTAATAATTGATTAATCGAAAGAGCAAATGATTCGGACTTAGTATCTAGTGTCGTGCTTGCTTCCAAAATACCTAATCTTAAAAGAATGTTTTGAGAATCAAGGTGATCTAGGAGCTGAAAAGAATTGTTTTCAGAAACAAGCGAGGAGTGGAAGATATATTGATATCTAGAACCCTGTTTGTTGCAACGTGACTGAGTATAATTTAGTGTGACAATGTGTGCTTATATTATTTGAATATATGCAAGGATTGAAGACGCTGGACGTTTGAATCTACCAAAAGTTGGGCACTAATATTATCCTCTAAATTCCTTCCTTAGAGCTTTAGTAGCTCCATCACAAAATTGTTATGATGGGATGGATTAAAGTATGGGTAAAATCGTTTACTATGCTTGAAGATGCTAAGAGTGGAATCTCGAAGAATGTTTAATAATATGGTGATATTAGAAAAACAATCAACTTCAAAGTATGACTCCATGGGTGATAGTATATGACTAACACGCCAAGGAAAATGTGCTAGTTCGACTGGCATTGTTTGATTTGAATGATTCTTCAGTAAAGGAAAGGGAATACTGAAAATAGAATTGCAGAAGTATATGGAAGAAATGGAAAATACTGGAAAAGTCCAGCTCAGGAGAATATGCATGATATACAAAGTTATAGATGTATTACTAGTTAACAAAGTATTTCTTGGGTATTTCGATACTTGATTGGTTGGTATGAATTGTCATACAAAGCAATGCAATACAAGAAATACAATGGCTAAAGGAACTAGTAAAACATGTGGAATCGATCACGACAAGAACGAAAATAAAGTGTTATTGTGTTCATCGTCGCATCGAACCAAAAATCTTCAAGATTTATTTTAAGAACTTAATAAGTTGTTATTTTGTTCTGTTTTTTGTGAGAACAAGTAAGTTGTTCAAACTATAACCATGTTCCATATTTGATGGATGAGTTAATATAAGTCGTGTTGGTAAAACAAACATCTATAAAACTGTATGCTAAACGTCGCAAGACGTAAAACTAAAGGATTTCACTTAAATTGTGACACTGCCATTTTAGTTCATATTGGAAAGGAAAACATGAAGGAAATCCATGTTGATGGACTTCCGAAGTCATTTTTGTTTTTTGAATAAATTGACGCTTGTAAGACCACTTTCAAAAGGATGACTAAAACTCCGTTCATAAGCCAAATAGAATGGACGACTCATTTAGTGGAGATTATACATATTGTTGTATATGGTCCATTATGTGTAGCCGTGTGTGGTGGATTACTTTTTCATTCATAAAATTCCCTGATGATTTAAGTAGATACATGATTATATCTATTTAATGAAAAAGGAATTTGATATTTTGAATTAGTTTAAAGTATTGTTAGTATGAAGTGAAAAATCATCATAACAAGAGAATCAAGTATTTATGATTGGATCATAAAGAATAAAAATTTGAGTTACGAGTTTAGCAGAACATCTGAGGAGTTGCAGAATTGTTCTACAACTTATCCTTTCCGAAAACCCCATAGAAGTATGGAGTGTTCGAATCTCGACAGCAGTATCGATTTCATTGGGAAGCTTGTCTTTGGATTCAAAAACGGGGCTAAGATGCTTGAGGCTGCTAGAAGCTCTGGCCAGCCATTGGTCGACGACTGGGAATGTCTGAAGAGGATGGTGAGTGTGACAATTTCTGCACCCTTTCTGTTTCCATCTGAACTGACTCTGTAATTGATGCCAACTTTCAGGTGCGAGTGTTCGAGACCCAATGCGGATCACTCACTCAGTATGGCATGAAGCACATGAGGGCATTCGCAAACATCTGCAACAACCGCGTCTCCGATGCCGAAATGAGGGAGGCAAACATCAGCGCTTGCGGCAGCTATAACATGGGGAAGTGGAACCCGTTGGCTCGAGGCTACAGCGCTTGATCCGCTGCAATGTAGTAGTAGTACATGGGAGCAATAGCAAATGCTCTGGGGGTTCCTAGACCTTGTACATTGGTAATAAAAGAAACCACCCAACAAAGGCGCACCATGTGGTGCTGGGTTAACCAGTAGCTTATATCATGCCTTTGTAAACCAAGTTTGACTGCAATCAATTGAAAGGCAATGATTATTATAACAAAATGTGTGTGAATGTGTTTGCATTTTTTTCTGAATGCTTGACAGTGCCATCCGATTTGGTAATAATGAACAGGTGGGCCATTATTAGCGGACCAAAATTGTTGAGCCTTAGTAGTAAGGTAGTGATCCTCCTACAGGCAGCCCTACCCAGTTCACTTACATAAGGTATTGCTGCTGCTAAGAAGATGATGTTAAGATCCTTGTGAAGCTTCTTTGGGCCATGTTACTGTACATCTGTAAGTTGTGCTACACTGCTGCTTCCCATATTCAAGATTCCAGTCCATAACCAATGAATGAAAGGGGATCTAAAAAAGAGTGGTTGGAGTTGAACTTTCATAGATGTTCAGGTCAATTAAGTATAGCATTTCAGACCAAGCCTTTCGAGTTTACAGTGATCCAAGAATGGGGATAGGGATACAGACCATATACAGATGATAGTACGGGAAAAAAGTAGAAGAACATTAATAAGAAGGAATAGCCAGTACCAGTCCAAATACTTTTATCAACTGTAAACTTCTGTTTCTGGTTTTATTTTTTCCAATATCTTCTCAGCATCAATAAAGCCCCCTAAGGGACCCAAGGGTGTATATTTTACTTGCCTCCAACTGTCAAGATGAAGAATATAAACAATTTGAGATGCAAGCTCAAAAAAATTATGGGGGAAAAGTGTCATCTTTAAAAAAAAACACAAGCATGACATTCTTTAACTTTCAGTACCTGGGCATAAATGGCAGTGCCAGGCAGTGAAGATGGAGGTGATCAATACTATTAAAAGGTGGCTGATGAAAACCAAATCTACAAGTAATAATAGGAAAAGAAATGTTAACATATGATACTGTTATCAAGCTGATCTACATTACACCAGAAGTCCAGAACAACGTATTTCGTTTAGCAATACCTATGTTCCTCAGATTTGGGAGCATCTCGACTGAGTAAATCTTTTCCCACCTTCACCATGTGACTAACTGCAAAAGAAAAAAAAATATACTTCACCAAGCATCCATGGTTGAATAAATTGAAAATGTACGAGCAAGCCAGTGTTACATGAAGCAAGACACTATGAGCGCCCACCTAACTGATGATCTTCATTGGTTCTTTGGAGATTTTTCACAGTTGGTATATGCTCGATGGGTATGACAAGATAGTGCCTACAAATGTTGCACAACGAGAACACTTTAACACGGATCTTCAAGAGAAAAAATGGTACGCACAAGCTGATAATAAATGATTGACCATTGTAGTGATCAATGACAGAACTGAATTCATATTGCTGCTAAAAGACTACAATCAAGGAATAAACACTCTGGCATATCAGGGCTTATCAATGAGGCAGACAGCACAAAGAGCTCAACATCGCCTGCTATCCTTGCACTGAGTAAATGTCAGGGCTGTTCGCCATGTTTGATTGATGTTACTACCCATGGCACAACTATTTAATATAGCTAATTGATCTCAAACTGTAATATGTCATACTCTATAGGTTTTGCACTGTACTAATTTAATCAGAGAACTGCAAATGTGCATGTATATGTATGTCATCTGCGCCAGTACCTTGAATAAGATTAGAATAAACACAACACTAACGCTTCTGAAGAAGTTAATGATAACTTGCTAGGAATTGCAGTGTTTCAGGTAGGTGTCCAGACAAATGTCGGTACCAGTGAACATAAATTGTGCATAGGCACACATCAACACACCCACTAGGTTCTCAGATGATTGAGAATAGGAGTAAAACTATTACTCTGACAGTGAGTAGCAAACAAAGAAAGGAAACACTGACTGTGTGACATGAGAAACCCCGACAGTACCATATAAAGGAAACATTACTTATACACATTTAGGTAGCAAACAAATCAAGCAGCTCCTCCAACTGTAAGACTACAAGAGTAGTACCAACTTGCACTAACAGAGCAGATGACGAATTAAATCTACACAGCAATTCTCGTGATGCTCGGCAATTGTATGACGAAATGAACGACAGCAACACGGCGCTCGGAGAACAAACTGCAGAGGCCAGTAAGTACCTGAACGCCGAGGGATTGATGTCCTGGAACGCCACGACCTTGTCATCCTGCACACAGCAACAAAAGGGCAGCACGGTTCAGCGAATCAAATCGACAGGTGGCGGCGTTCAGATCGGAGACGGTGAGAGGGGGCGGTGTACGGAACGGAGTAGAGGAGAGCGGTGGTGGAGGATGGGGCGCGGCGGGCGATGTCGCAGAACACGCACCAGTCGGCCATCGGAGCCCGCCCTGTCATCTTCGCAGCGGAGCCGCGGAAGCAGAAGGGGTTCTTCATGCCCCCCCCCCCCCCCCCCCTTCCACCGGTTCGAGGATTTTGGTAGGTGGGAGGCGGAGCGGGCGACGCGGAATTGACCGGTTCCGCGACGCGCCGTGACGCGGCGGCCGCGCTCGCGGATGCTTGCCGCCGTCGTCGAAGTCGTCGGAAGCGAACGCGTGATTCCACGGCGCAGCCGCCGACGCGCAACTGGGGTGTGGCTCTGGGCGAGGCCCAGTGGCAGTTTTTTTTAGAAGTAGACCCAATGGCAGCCCAACTACTGCACTGCAATTTCAGCTTGCTTTCTGTTTTTATCTAAAGAACAAACTTGTTTTCTGTTTTATTTTATTTCCAAAAAGAGCCCATGCGCGAGGAAATCTCTCAGAAATTAAATTACAAGGCAGTCATCGGAGAATTCTGGTGTACATGAGCAAGGTCGGGTACCGATGCCCGTTTTGCCCGAAAGTCCGTTTTACACGTTGTTGCCCCGCGCTGCATTTTTTTGGCTAAAATCACATGTGTGGACCATGTTTTCGCCCACTTTTCATGTACATGAGCAAGGTCGGGTACCGCATCCTCTCCGTTTATGCCGATAGCGCACTGCGCACAGATATCATCACCTCAGAGCTTCTACACCGTCATCAGAACAAGATATCATCATTCATGCAGGTATAATTGTATTTCAATGTCTCAAAAATCATTGTGGGTGATTTTCCTAATGGCAGACAATCTTGATGAGATGGTATAATTGTATTTCATTGTCACAAAAGTCAACTTTCAAAATTTGACATTTTTAAATCTAAGATAATTTGTGCCTCGCCTATGCTTCGTGAGAAAGGGCTAGGACGACCATCGCCTTCCTCTCCCCCTGATACCAGTGTGCATCGTCGAGGAAAGCCCACGTTGCACCGGCGTCGGCGGCGGGAGGTCTTGTTTAGGGTTGGCTTGTTGGGAAGGTATTGGACGGCTACCACGGTCAAAGAAAGAGATGAGGGCTTGAGTGGTTTTTATTAGGCGATGCTCAGCGATGGAAGCTTGACGGTTCAAGTGTGATGAGCTTCTAAAGTGATCCATCCTAGTTAGGCCACCTGAGAAGACGAGGTCTGCGCATGGCCTTGGACAACAACAAGTTCGATATCAAATTCAAACTTGGCATACACAGGTGTGGGAAAGTTGTCTTAGATTTTTCTCTAGAGAGTATTCGTGTTTGGTTTGGAACAACATGGCGCCGAGGTTTTTTTTGTTTAGAAACAGTGTCTTCCTCACCCCTTCCCTGTTTATTGGTGTCTTATCACCGACAAGGGATGTGTTTGTGGATTTGTTTCTCCGTTGGGTCTTTCTAGATTTGATCGATTTAGGTTTTGGTTGGCCCGTCTGCATTTGAATGGCTTTCATGGTCTTAGGAGTTTCCACATAACCTTATTGGTGTTTTCATTTTCGACAATGATTTGCTTTGCTTATCGTAATCATCGGTATTTTCTGATCTGCAGTGATAACTTTATGATAATTGCTTCTATAATCTTATGGATGTCAATAAGTCTGCTTCATTGAGGAGAAGGTTTAAGGGGTAGTTTTTTTTATGGCTTAAAAAATAAGCCGCCTCTCTTCAGCTTAAAAAAATAAACCGGTTTTAGAATCTGTTTAGACTTCTAAGTTAGTTATCCATAACTAGTTTAGAAGCTCTGATGGGTGAGAAAGGCGACTTAAGGCATCTCCGACGTGGACCCTTAAACCCACCGCATCCGTTTGAAATGGGATGTCCAAACCAATTTTGTCATCCAACGCGTCCCTGTATACGTTCGCGAGCTAGCCCGTCTGTCCGTTTTCCTGTAAATTGGACCCAAACCAAGGGGGGTTACGGGAGACCGAACATCAAACACATCCCATCCTTACAACCCCACCCCACGAATGCCCTCCGCGCAAAAATCCATCCCTGTGCGCGAACCGATCATCGTGCATTCATGGAGTTCGCTGGCATTGGGGTACGGTCAACGTTGATGCCAAGGCAGCACCGACACGACCCCTCACTAGAGGGACGTATGGCTCTCCGGCCGAGGGCCTCTGTCTCCGCGCCTATTCAATGCCGGAGAGACGAGACAGGACGGCTAACCATCTGTCGCCCGTGCCACATCTATAATCTATAATACCTAAATAGTTCATCCCCACTAACCTATTAATCTTAACATGCAAGCTATCCACATCATCAAGTAGGTTCATCATGCAAAAACTTGCCGGCCGAGGGTCTCTGTCTTCGCGCCTGTTCAATGCCGGAGAGACGAGATAGGACGGCTAACCATCCGTCGCCCGTGCCACATCTATAATCTATAATACCTAAATAAAAACTCGCCGACCGAGGGCCTCTGTCTCCGCGCCTGTTCAATGCCGGAGAGACGAGACAGGACGACTAACCATCCGTCGCCCATGCCACATCTATAATCTATAATACCTAAATAGTTCATCCCACTAACCTATTAATCTTAACATGCAAGCTATCCACATCATCAATTAGGTTCATCATGCAAAAACTCTTTTTCACTAATTATTCATGCATATGCTGTCATTAACTCCGCATGCGTATGCAAATAAATACTCCCTCTGTTTCTTTTTACTTCGCATATAAGGTTTGGTCAAAGTCAATCTTCGTAAAGTTTGACCAACTATATAGAAAAATCTATCAACATCCACAATATGAAATAATTATCATTATATTTATCATGAAACTAATTTTCATATTATATAACTTTGACATTGTAAATATTGATACTTTTTAATATAAACTTGGTCAAGTTTTATGAAGATTGACTTTGACCAAACCTTATATGCGAAGTAAAAAAAAACGAAGGAAGTAAATAATAACTTTTATGAACTTAGCCTGATGACTTATAACCATTTTTTATAATAAAAAAATCAAATTATGATTTATCTTACATTTTTATTTTCTATGCACATCTATAATCGCTATAATTATTTTAGATTTAGCCAAGGGTGAAGATGTCTCCATTATCTCTACTCAACATTTTTCTCATCATATATCATCTCGCCAATATATTGTCAAGGTAATAATTCGCTCTAAACAATATTTGTTTCAAAAATAAACTATAATCAAATTATACTTTGTTTAAAACATTTTTATATTTTAAAACATCAAATTATTTCTTATAATTCCCGTAACAACGCGCGGGATATCATCTAGTTAAGCTACTTCCTAGCATTCAAACCGTCTCCTCCACTCCCCTACCCAGTGCCAACTATTTAAATGGACCCTCGCAGGACCCTAGTTCCCCTTATTTATTCCTCCACCTCCATTGCTCCTTCGCTCCCCTAGCCATGACTCCAAGCTTTAGGCTCTTGTGGTATAGAGGTGGGTTCGCAGGCCGAGTAACATCGATGCGGACAACAACTCTCCCCAAAAAGCCGAATGTAGTGGCTTCCTAGGCAGCGATTATGGACACCACCTCTCCTCATGGGAGGGCTACGTGCCGGCTTGGGTCCCAAGAAGGCCACCACTTCTTTCCTCTCGTGGATGCCAAACTTGATGGGCTGATCGTCGACCGATTAGCTGCTTGATGGGGAAGGCGAACAGTGATCTTCCCCCTCCTGTTGAAGCATCACTTACGGCACAATGGTCAGTCTCCTTCATCATTAGGATCTAGTGGTGCACAGTTGAAGATACTTTTATAAAAAAAAGATAGAAAGGAGGTGACTATGTTTTAACTCGTAAAAAAGAACTGCCTCTAAAGGCACATCGAGCTATGCTCATGACACTTTTTTTGTACAAATGTATTTATATAGTCCTATTGAATCTTCGTATAGTACTCCATGACCTTCCTAGAAAAATCAGGACAACTTGTATATACAAAAGAAGAAGAAATATCTACCGGTCAATTGAAGGTGTACAGAAAGGGGAATCACCGGAGATGAGAAAGATGACGTTTCCAGAATTATTTACTGTCACGTGGACCGTAGGTGTCAAACCGAACACACACTCACTAGACACGCAAAGAAACTTATCCGTAAAACAAGGTCAGTTTTTGTGTCGCGGGAGTTTGCCACAACGAGCCGAGTCGACGTACTTGAGAAGGTTCGGCTAGCGCGTGTGGCCGGTCCGTTCCACGTTAGCTCAACCACACGGGACAACAACACAGAGCGCCGGAGGGGTCGGAACCTTGGGCCCGGTCCGATCGGAGTTTATCCGTACGCCGTCGATCGGTCGCGGAGGGGTACATCACATGTCTACGATTGCGCTTTTTGTTCCCTGGCGTCGCGTCCCTGATCGGTCCGGCGGACAGATGGATGGTCGCCTCGCCGCACGACCGATCGCGCCGCCCGGTTACGTATCAACTTTGCACGGCCCACCGGTCGTCGCCGGCCGGTTGATGCAGCCAATGTGGAGGAACACACCCTCAACGGTCGCGTCACCCGTGATCTTGCTTGCGATCCATAATTTTCCAACACTGATCCTATCTTTTCTCGAAAAAAAAAAGAGAGACATAGACGAACCGAAGACGCTCATTTCTGCAAAAACACGTACCGGATCCGTGCGCATGCAGCATGCATGCAAACAGTCCGGTAAGTTCTGCTCGCCGCCGGCAAGCAGGTTTACTATGCAATCGTGAGCGATGATCTTATCCATGGCCCGGCCGTCACCAGCAAGTCCCCGTCGGCGTATTAAACATCTGCGCACAGCGCTTGGATCAGAGGCTCCCCACGTACGTACTACCGTGTCCGACTGGCCTCCCAATCATTCGGCAATCCAACCAGATCGACCCATGGATCGACAAGTTTCGCTGTCTGATTGACGATCCGATCCAGACCGACCGATCGGCGACCTGCTTCGGGGTCAGAAGATCCAGACCGTCGATTACGTGCAAATCCACTTGCTTCAGCTAAACCGCGTCCCGTTTTCGGTCTCGTCGTTGCTGGACTGCTGGCCGTTGGTCCGCATGGATTGTTCGAGCAGGCACGTAACGTAACGTCTCACTTTGCTTCCGGATGAAGCAGCATATTATAGAATCACGTTTGTGTACTCGAATATAAAGACAAAGTACGTAGTACATGTACTCTACGACATAGACTTTCACAGGGAGTTCATTAAATTTTTTTGATTAACTAATTAGAAAATGTCATATATTTTTATTTAGCATAACATTTGGTGTAAAAGCGCTCATGTTATTATACTGGATGTTTGCTTGTTTATTTAAGACTTGCTTATTTGCATGCAGCACTTTGTCGCAAAGTTTTTTAGACGATTTGTCACAAAGCTGTTGCTTGGTCTCTTTTGTGTTCTGTTGGATTGGAAGAGTCACGACGACACAAAACGAACTCGTCGATCCATGTTTGAGTACAGAAAAATAAATCCCAGCAGGAAGTCTTACAATGATTAATACAAAGAGCCATCAAGGATACGCCAAGTAATTCCAGAAAATGATTGTGAAACGTTGTTGAATCAAAATAGCTAATCGATCAAATCAAATAGAAAATAGCTAATCAATCATTGTTTTACTACTTGTCAAACTTAGCTTGCTTGCTTAGTATATCTCATCGTGTACACCACGTGGGAGTACAGAATTATAAAACCACTATACAAGTTGAACTCTATTTGTACTCTAGAATAAACCAATCAATGCACACCACATTCAACAAGTAAATGTCAAAAATATGTGTATAGTGTGTAGGACAACAATTTCGATATGATGAAATAAAACACACACTTCCTGCTCCTAATGACAACAGTCATGAGAAGCTATAGGAAAGAAAAATCCTAGCAGCTGGTGGGTTTGGATTTCGGTTACATTCGACTCCAACCGTAAGAGGAACCATAGGTCAATGTTCTAGAGTGTAGCTTCAGTGCTTTCTATGCTCGATTTTTATGTATTTGGCGAGAAACCCTTGATAGTGAAGACAACGTCGTACTATATAGGTCACATGACCATATTCTTATCCCCGTGTGTGGTTGTTTGGCCAATGCGATGGACTCCAAGGAACTTGTGAATTTGTGATGTTGGTCCCTTAGATCGTTGGCTCTTAACCAATGATTTATTGTCTTTTGCTTTAGCTTGTTAGTCTATCACAGTGGTGGTGGAGGTCATGGTGGTGTCAATTTTTATTAGTGTATTTCCAATTCGTATCTGTGTATTTCTGGGTTTTTCTTAGATGGTACAACAACAAAGCAGATGTTTGATACCCTGCCTTGCGAAGGGTATGTTGCCCAGCCATAGTTTGTTCAATGTCTAATTAAGATTTCTACCATTTCACGATGAGAAGATCTTTGAAACCTTTGTGGCTAGTCCAACTTGTGTCGACTTTGATCTTCCACGGCTTATTCAAAGAGGATTCTCTTGAATTTCAAGATACAAAATCTAAAGCTAGAGAAGACAACCATGAAAGATTTGAATGTAATTTTATTTTTCTCAATTATCTTTTATTTTTATTGTGTTAGTTTCTTTGATATGTAGTACTTATCTAATCAATTAATAAAGTTGTATTATCTAATAAAAATAATGAATTGTCGTTTCTTAATGAAATTACACCATGCCATAGCAAACATGTCACTTCCAAGTTCCATTCAATTGTATATTATAATTTTGAACTTATGTTTGATTATTGTATGATTTGTTGATGTGCTTGTACCTTTTGTGCCATCGTCTAAGATTCAATTTTGTATTTTCTCATGACTAAAGAGAGATGTTTTCTCCATAGCTTTACATGTTTCCTGTGGAGTCATGATTTTTTTCTAATGTCTTAGTTTCTCTATGTGAAAATGCAGTTAAATTTGTTAATTAAGGAATTGGTATGAACAATTACATAATATAAATTTACACCAATGTCCTCAGACTTGTCATCTTCTCCTCCGAATGTGCCAATGGCACATCGCACGAAGCTTCTTCATCATCGGAGGCATGTTATATATCGTCTTTGACCGCAAACAGGAAATAATCAACTCGATGGTCATGTTGCATCAGCGCTCGGAAGAAGAAGTTCTCATTGACGAAAGAGTTATAGATCCTAGAGCCTAGCCTCCATTGTTTCCCACAGGTCTCACGCCAGCATCGAAGGTCACACCAGTATGACAAAGAGGGAGCTGGAGAACGAACCTTCCATAATCTCACCGGCTAGAATGATGGGCAAGAGTTTACTCCATTGAGCCATAGACACTACAACAGATGACACACCGTCGAGATGGGTAGGCTTGATGGGACCTTATCCATCGGACCGGTGCGACCGTCACATATCGACATCGAGACACCCATGGTCCACCATCACTTGCACATTTGAAGGGTCGGGGAGAGAGGGGGAGGGGGATGTGCTAAATGGCAATGGTTAATGACGAAGCCAGACAATAACATATATAATGTAAGCCTTTGTTGTAATGAGGTCATGCTACGAGTATGAATAATTGCCAACACTTAGCGAAGGATTGGCAAAATGTGACCGATGTGAGCTGACACCAGTCACTATATGTAGAGTCCATCCATGCCGAAGGTTGACGATGGGGAATGGCGCATGACAATCTTCTACAGAAAAGGCATGATCCTTTGGTCCTCTCTTACATGCAAAGGTCCTAGTACCATGTCGATTCTATGACCCACATGAATCGGGTCCTTGTTGCTGACCCTCCTATGGCTTCGGATGGCCGATGCATGCATCTGAGAGTGAGACCCCCGTTTACCCACACAAGAGGCAGCCGTTTCCCTTGCTTTTCTTTCCCGCCTCCTCCGGCAACCATGCTTCCTTCCCAAACAAATTAAAGGGCTCCAAAAGTTCATCGCCACACTGCACCACCTGTCTGTCTCTTCGACACAAGACTCAGCTGCCTATAAATATCGCCCGGCTCCGGCGCTCCTCCTGCTGCTCTCCAGATCGATCCCAGCAGCTCATACTTTTCCCATGAACTCCTCCGTGAAACTCACAGCATAAATCTGCCATTAGCTCGATCAACCCTAAGCTGGCTATCGCGCACCAATGATCCCGGCCTTCCCGGCGATCGTGGACGACGGCGTCCACGACGACGCCGCCCAGAGCGCCAACGCGCCGCTGCTTCCCGAGACCAACCTCAAGGGTCGCCGTCCTCCGGCACGGCCGTCGAGCGTCTTGCCGGCCATCGCGTGGGCCGTGCTCCTTCTCGCGCTCGCGGGGCTCGTCGTCTACAGACAAGGCCACGATGACGGCCAGGCCGCCGTCGCGCCGGGAGACCAGGGCCGCGCCGTGGAGGCGGTGGCCGCTGCCTCCCGCGGCGTGGTGCAGGGCGTGTCGGAGAAGTCCACCGCCCCGGCGCTCCTCGGCGGCGGCGGCGCCTACGACTGGACCAACGCGATGTTGGCGTGGCAGCGCACGGCGTTCCATTTCCAGCCCCAGAAGAATTGGATGAACGGTAGATACGTCGCCATCGCTATCCCTCTCTCTGTCCAATTCATTTCCTTTGAAACTTGGTTACGTACGTACGTCTCCGATGCAAACATTTCCCATTTCGCTCTGCCTCTAATAATTAACCTGCTCTTTCTCTGCGTTCTTGTCACGGACGTCTCGCTCCGGCCGATCCATCTCTCTTCTCATCGACCTCTCCAGATCCCAACGGTAAGTTGTTGCCGCTGGCCGATCAATTCAATCCAGACACATGCATGTGAACGAACCAGAAGCTTTATTATGGTCCTCGGCATTTCTGGATAGATCGACACAGTGATCATATGATCGATCTTGCTTTCACGTATTAATTGTTGCTAATTGTGATGTGATGTGATGAACGGCACCGGCAGGTCCACTGTATTACGAGGGATGGTATCACCTGTTCTACCAGTGGAACCCGGAGGGGGCGGTGTGGGGGAACATCTCATGGGGCCACGCCGTGTCGCGCGATCTTATTCACTGGCTCCACCTGCCGCCGGCCATGGTGCCCGACCACTGGTACGACATCAACGGCGTCTGGACCGGCTCGGCGACGCAGCTCCCAGACGGCAGGATCGTGATGCTCTACACCGGCTCCACGGAGGACGCCGTGCAGGTGCAGCTGCTGGCCGAGCCGGCGGACCCGTCGGACCCCTTGCTGCGGCGCTGGGCCAAGTCGGAGGCGAACCCCGTGCTGGTGCCGCCGCCGGGCATCGGACTCACGGACTTCCGCGACCCGACGACGGCGTGGCTCAACCCGACGGACAAGGCCTGGCGGGTGGCCATCGGGTCCAAGAACCGGGAGCACGCCGGGCTGGCGCTGGTGTACAGGACGGAGGACTTCGTGCACTACGACCCGCTGCCCACGCTGCTGCACGTCGTGGACGGCACCGGGATGTGGGAGTGCGTGGACTTCTACCCGGTGTCCTCGGCCGCCGGCGGCGTGGGGCTCGAGACGTCCACGCCGCCGGGGCCCGGGGTGAAGCACGTGCTCAAGACCAGCCTCGACGACGACCGGAACGACTACTACGCCATCGGCACCTACGACCCCGAGACCGACAGGTGGGCGCCGGACGACGCGGCGGCCGACGCCGGGATCGGGCTCCGGCACGACTACGGCAAGTTCTACGCGTCCAAGACGTTCTACGACCCCGTGGGGCGGCGGCGCGTGCTGTGGGGGTGGGTCGGCGAGTCCGACAGCGAGCGCGCCGACGTCCTCAAGGGCTGGGCGTCCCTCCAGGTCAGTAACCACTTGTCCATTTCATTGCACAACCTCGGTTTCGTTTCATTTCTGGCAACCCCCGTGGTGCTACGTAGTACGTGCGTTATTACGTGCACAAAAGCTCTTCCGATTGTTTGTTGACAAGGCCGGCATTGGACGAGACACCGATCGATCGATAGAGCTGTGAACTTGTCAACAACAGAACTCGAAAGGTGACAATGTCTGTGCTGCGTACGTCGTTGTTTCCTTTGAACAATTGAGACAGAGAATGCTACTACTTACTGTCTATCCATGGCCAAAGAAAATTTGTAGGGCAGAAAGATCACACAAATTTGCAACACCAAGTGTCGTTTTACATCATTCTGCTGCTTCAACAGATGCCCTAACATAGGTAATCGATGAGAAGACGACAGCGTGATGCAAATTTTAGGGCAGCTATTGAAGATGGGTATTTGGATGTTGCAATTTTTACAAAATTTTGTGTTATAAATTATGCTCCAACCCAACTTTAGTGTCCTAAAAATAAAGCACCTATTTGAGATGCATTAAGGCACTATTTCTTTTAGCTTTAACTTCAGTCGAATCAACTGTGAGTTTGATTCACCGACAAAGGTTGTACTCCCTCCGGTTCCTTTTAGTTTGCATATAAGATTTGTTTGGAAAATCTATTAACATTTACAATAAAAATTTATATCATTAGATGCATCATGAATTTGATTTTTGTATTATATAAATTTATTATTATAGAGGTTGATATATTTTTTATAAAGTTGGTTAAACTTTGTAAAGTTAAACTTGGGATAAATATTATATGCAAACTAAAAAGTATAGGAGGAAGTACACCAAAACATGCTTCAGAAAAATGCATTGAAAATCTCGAATCAGATTTCAAATTCACTCACAAAACTGAAACAATTGTTCATTTTGAACTCGGCTTTTCCAAATTGGAATTTGGTCCATATGAAGATGAAACAAATATGGAAACTCATTGAGTTCAAACCGGCCACGAGTTTTTTTTCAGCAACAACCGGCCACGAGGTGCATGTGGGCATGTAGAAAACCAATCAAGTTTTATTTGAGAGAGAAATGAAAACCAATCAAGTTGTTGTTCAAGAAGAAATCTTTGGGTGGGTCCATTTTCATTTATCCAAACGAACTGCACGTCTGTCTCTTCTTCGATGTTTAATTAATCAGACCAACTGTCCAGGGCCCTACTCTGCAGAAGAAGAAAACGTCAAGGACCCAATCAGATCCGCAAGCATCCAATAAACTATAGCGAAATTTAATTTGCTTTCGATGTCGTAAGTCGATTAAAAAATCATTTCCTGCCGCGCGACTGCGACTTCTCTCCGATTGTCACAAGCAACTTGTTGCCGTAGTAGATAGGCTGAGAGGAGTCAAAGGCTCTAACACGGTGGGTTTTATAGGCGTAACGAACGTGCCTTGTGTGGGTACTTAAGCTTGGATTTTACTTGACGGCGAAGGACTCCGAGTTTAAGAAAGAGTGTTTATGATGATCCAGATTTAGTCAACTAAAACTTGATTTTTCAAAAAAAAAGTCAACTAAAACTTCTTCGTATGCACTAAGCAAAATATCTTTTTTTAAGATAAGTTTTTTTAGGTTATGATTGACTGTGAAAATAAGTTCCCTTCTCCTCAGTTTATTTTAAAAGCTAATTCTAAAATTTTATTATAAAAACCTATATTTTAGGGGTATTATACAAACCTATTAATTAGGGGTTAAACAACAGGCTTTTAAAATAAAATCTTGGATTGGGCTTCTAAAATTGAAAGGAGGTAGTTTATTTCCACAATCATATATAAACCCCGAAATCCCCTATAAAATCTATAAACCCCAAAATCAGGATTTTATTTATTTGTCAAAGTTACATTTTGAGATGTATGCGTGCTTTATTCATTGAAATGGAGTAACTAATGTGTTTTTTTAGAACACTTAGACGCTCACATACACGAGCATACACTCATTTCTATGAACGCACGCATACGCCCTAGTCCTATAAGCATCTTTGCAATATTGAACCGACACGTCATCTTGAGATTGATGAAGTCACCACAGACGCCTCATAGTCGACGAAAATGTCTCTTGCACTGAAAGCACATCACCGAAAGGCATGAAATAAATCCAAAAAAATGCGAGCACCAATGTCAAATTTAAGATTTGAACTTTGGTGAGCTGGGGATACCACTCCCTTTAACCAACTCAAGCACATGTAGATTCACAGTAACTAATGTGTTGCTCCTTTTATTTTTTAGGTGATAACATTTTATTAATAGTAGTGATAACTTGGAAATTCCTTAAGGAGGTAAAAGACCTATCTCTTTCTCATTTTTTTTAATTAAGTTAATATTTTATATCTAAATAACTATCTATCCCATTAATTTATTTTTCTCAATATGCAAGCATGCCATATCTATAATACCTAAATAGTTCATCCCCACTAATATATTTCTCTTGACATGTAAGCTATCCACATCATCAAGTAGGTCCACCCTTTTCCACTAACTTTTCATGCACATGGTTCCATTAAATCCGCATGCGCATGCAACCTATCACAATTTTTTTAACTTTTGTATGCACTAAGCCTTACAATTTAGAAGTGTCTTTTTTTTATAAAAATCAAATTATGAGTTACCTTGCATTTTATTTTTCTATGCGACAATTTTAGTTGTTGTCATTGTTTTAGGTTTACTAAAGGTGATATTTCCACTCTCTTCACTCAACAAGGTAATAAATTAATAAAACGAAAATCACACTCATTTTAGAGTTTTCATCAAAATTTCTTAGATTTTTAATCAAAAGAATATATTTCCAAAATGTATTTAATATCTAAATTATACTAAGTTTCATAAATTTCTCATATTTTAAAATATTAAATTATTTGTTAACAATTCTCGCAGCAACACGCGGGGCATCATCTAGTTTTTAAGGGAGCAAGCATGTCATTTTATCGTGCAACATCCTTGGAAATAGGTTCCCGTTACCTCAACATTAAACCATGCATAGAAAAAAAATCAACTCAACATGCATAAGAATTTTTATTCTATTATGATTTTTAACTTTAATTAATATTTCACAACTATAATTTTTTTGACACAATAAGTTTTACGTATTTCCATTTTTAGTTATTATATTATTACTCAAATTATTTTTGTTTGGTAAAATAAAATTTCATTAAAATGTATAGCAAAACATTCCTGCAATAACATGCAGGGTATCATTTAGTGTGAGTTAAGAATGAGAAAAGTAACTTCTCTCTGGCATGATGCTTCCCAAGCGTCTTGCACCCATAGGGGATATATATATTAATTTTTGTTTGACGAGAAGCAATGTGTGTTGCATTTCATTGATGAAGAAGAAGACATTACAAGCTCAAAAAGAGCACACGACTAGTTCAACTTCTCCTAAGAGAAGATGAAATAGCCACACAACCCAACACATAACACTACTCGGCTTCCAAGATCAGATTGGTACAAGCAACTAGAGAAGGTCTTCGACGTTCATCGTCATCTAACCAAGCAACGCGAAGCCTTTAGCATTGGCCGTCTGGTTGCCACCCAACAACACCCCTCAAAGAGAGGGAAGGGGTCGCATAGGATCGAGGTGATTCGAGAAGAATCAACCTCGCTAACCCGGCTTCACATGAGCATCTCAACCGAACCTCCATTGCACCGGCACCAACACCAGATCTCCTCAACCAAGCAGCACGACAGCCACCACCACCCATCACTGGTCCCTTCGGCCTAAAAAGCTCCTGGCACTACGCCCCAAGCAGGGGCGGCGCCAACGTGTATTCCATGTATGCAAGTGAATACCCATGATTTGACAAAACTTTAAATTTTTTTTTGTAGAACAACAATTTTTTTAGCAAAAACAATGAGAATTTTGTCAAAATGAATACCCACGTTTAAAATGAATACACGCCGCTTGAAACTTGGCGCCGCCACTGCCCCCAAGAGGTGTGACGTAAATCACCATCATCGTCCGATCCCATAGGGATCAAGGGTTTCCCCCGAAGTTTCTCGTGTAGTGAAGCGAGCATAACGCCTCAGCGACGCCTTCTAGAACGAAGCGGCGCCCGCAGGCGTCGCCTCAACAACACCCCGTCTTCCTTTAAATAATTGCAGCGAACAAAGTTTCAGTTTGGATGTGATTTCGTTCTAAGCAACGATGGAACCGGGGAAAACCTTCGTGTTTATCTAAAAAAGTTCAGTCTAGTACACCTTTGTTTTACGGTCTCTCCACAGAATGTTCATTTAGTCCTCTTCAGTCACAATCACATTAGTCTCTTCCTCGCTAATTTTGTTTTTAAAGTCACAATCGCATTAGTTTTGCGCCCTTTCTTAAGTCGTACTACTGCCATGTACTCCAGAGCACACAATCAGCATGTAAAACGTATAGTAATTAACAACATTCGATATGGACATGCAGTCAATCCCGAGGACGGTTCTCCTGGACACCAAGACGGGCAGCAACCTGCTGCAGTGGCCCGTGGTGGAGGTGGAGAACCTCCGCATGCGCGGCAAGCGCTTCGACGGCCTCGACCTGCATCCCGGCTCCGTCGTGCCCTTGGACGTCGGCGAAGCCACACAGGTGAATCACATGGCCACTATGTACTGCATCCCATTCGTTCTACTCGATCGACAGTGGTACATGATTTTTCAGATTAGCAATGTTGACATGTTGATTCTGTTGCTCTTGCGCGTGCAGCTGGACATCGAGGCGGTCTTCCAGGTGCAGACGGGCGCGTCGGCCGCCGGGAGCGTGCCTGCGGCAGCGGCGGCGGCAGAAGCGCCGTACAACTGCAGCGAGAGCGCCGGCGCGGCGGGGCGGGGCCTGCTCGGCCCGTTCGGGCTGCTCGTGCTGGCCGACGAGGGCCTGTCGGAGCAGACCGCCGTCTACTTCTACCTGGTCAAGGGCGCCGACGGCAAACTCAGCACCCATTTCTGCCAAGACGCCTTCAGGTATGCGTTCCACTTCCACCACATCGATCTTGATCCGCACGCATGTCCCAAGTCCCACCTACAATCTTTCTTGGTATCTTACCTTGCGACGAAATATCGTTTGTCACTAGTGGCGAGTCCAGCAGCTAGGCTTAAACAGGCTCTAGCCTACCCTCGAAATAGAATGATTTCCTTTTTACTGCTAAGCTTCGCTCAGCCCAGCAACCCAACACGGCAGCACATCTCTCCCGCACGAGACCGAGCCGCCCCACCTTCCCACGACCAGACCTAGCATTGGCCAGCGGTGGACCGGCCGAGAATGGAGCTTGCCGGAGTGGCAGACTAGGTAGCCGGCAGGGGCGGCCGACTGCCGGAGCTCTGTGCCAGCAGTGAGTTGCGCGAACATGTCCACAAATTGTGCCCAGTCAACTCATCGCGATCCTGACCGCATACGTTGACGGCCTGATCGGGGGAAGCACGACTTGAAAAAATATGCTTTGCAGTTTATAGTTTTGCACCAAAAATTTCATGTCATTTTGAGCACCGTCTGGCAGGCATTGTCTGTTTAAATTGGCAATAAAAATATTTAATAATTTTTTTAATATTTTTCAAAATTTCTAGAAATATACAATAAATATTACTCCCTCCGATCCATAATAAGTGTCGCTCATTTTGTACTAAGTTAGTATAAACTTTGTACTAGTTGGGCGACATTTATTATGGATCGGAGAAAGTACATGTTTCGGGTAGTATTTGGGGAAAGTTTGAGCACATTTGGACAAATGTGCTAGAAGATAATGGCTATTTAACTTTGAGATAAATATTACATATTTTTAGTAGTAATTTGGGAAAACCTCGGCTTATTTGGACAAAAGAATTATGAGACGATGCTTTTTTCTTCAAATAAATGTTCTGTTTTTTTCGCTATTAACTTCGAGCCCACCCTTCATTCTCGTTCTGGATTCGCCACTGTTTGTCAGGTCATCGAAGGCGAACGATCTTGTCAAGGCTGTTTACGGCAGCTCTGTCCCTGTGCTCGACGGAGAAGATCTGTCAGTGAGAATCCTGGTACGTTTCTTGAAGGAACTTCAGAAGCGTCTATCTTTTTTAAGGCAATAACCGTAGAACAATTGTTCTACATTATGTTTTCTATTTTCTCATGCAAATAAAGTACATCGTTTCTTGAAGGAACTTCAGAAGCGTCTATCTTCGACATACTATGGACTCAGAGTTCAGTTTCTCACTGATTTTCTCCGTGACCTCTTGATATAGGTTGATCACTCCATCGTGGAGAGCTTTGCTCAGGGCGGGAGGACATGCATTACATCGCGCGTGTACCCTACAAAGGCGATCTACGACTCTGCCAGAGTCTTCCTCTTCAACAACGCTACGAATCTGAACGTCACCGCGAAATCGATCAAGATCTGGGAGCTGAATTCAGCCTACATACGTCCATATCCATATTCATCATAAGTAGTCCGGAATGGAAATGTTTGCCTCAATTGTTTGATTGTACTCTGCAGGGTGGTAGTTGTAAATAGAGAGTATATCATACAGTAACAGGCAGCGAGGTGATTGGTGAACCACAAATGTATATTTTGCCACAAAATAAGTGGTTTTATGCGTCTGAAAAGTGTGATTAAATAGCTCGGGGCCTGTACAAAATGAAGTAATATGTGCTCTTCCATTCATCATTCTCTCATTTGTTTACTAGCAAAAGCGCGCTTCGCATTAGTGCAGACTTTTGGAGCTCGGGCTCTACATAGGTCTTTATTTTATAAAATTAAAAAATTATATTTAAAAATTTCTAAAAAATCCAAAAGAAAATCTATGGATTCTTATATGTGTTTCGTACTAGCGTGTAAAATTCCGTTTGAAAATATTATGATTGGCAGACTGTATAAAAAAACAAAATTCCAGCCCAAAGTCACAAAAATCGGCCCGTTTTAAAAATTAAATTTATCTTTTTTCTGTACACCACATATGAAAATATATTGATTTAAAATTTGTACAACTATGTATTATGTGTATGTATGTTTGTTCAGAAAAAGTTTCAAACTTTTTGAACAAGCAAAATTTTGAATTCTAAAAAATTCACCGTTGAGCTCGTCCACCAAAAGCATTTTCGGGCTTCGCGAGGCCATCTTTTCATTGATGTTATAAAGCCAAGGGTCGGAGGTACTTGGTAGTCAACATGAATAACTACATGGCATGGCGACCATTATATTTGGATAAATAAAAGATAGATTTTGTGACATTGTTGCATAAAGATGCGCTTCTAATGTGACCTGCAATATCCTAAATTCTTCAAATACTCTTTTTAGAAATTTGGAAAATATATTTCTGATTTCGAAAGTATCAGAAGTATATGCCCGTCGACCGCTGCCAGGTCAAAAAGTTGCTCTTTGGCCATGTGTGGACTGAAGAGCCTCTCCCGGGCGATGTGGCACGCGGGGGAATGGCCTGTCG
The DNA here is from genome assembly GCA_950022295.1 of Bromus sterilis. Taxonomy (NCBI): domain Eukaryota; kingdom Viridiplantae; phylum Streptophyta; class Magnoliopsida; order Poales; family Poaceae; genus Bromus; species Bromus sterilis. The sequence continues at coordinate 19,797,442 of OX465596.1, forward strand.
GGCGTGGCGAGGCCTATCGGTAGTCGCCAGTCCTGCCGATACCAAAGCCAGCTCTTCGACCTCTACAAGGCTGAAGAGTTCGGGAAATTCCCGATGTGACGCCTTCTTCCTTCTCTCTTCTATTCTTCTCCTTTTCCTCTCTTTTCTTCCCTTTCTCGCTTGATTTCTTCCAAATTTATCATAATTGTTGCCCCAAATTAGCACATCTTGTAGATCATAGCTTTCTCCTCCAAATGCATGAAAAATCATTTTTGATGGCTAACCTTTGCATTTCGTGGAAAAACCATTGATGTCATTTGGACCTCCGTGGGCTCATATTATCGGGCATGCTGGAGTTGTTGTTGGTGGTGAATGTGGACAGTGGAGTTACCGGAGTCTTGAAGAAAAGAATCGACGGCGACGTGGTGAGACGTATATTCGAGCTCCAGTCGTTGCGAGGCATTCATTCGACAAGACAACAAGTTCAAACCTGCAACACACACTTCAACGGTATACATTTTTTCTTTTTATGTAATTTATAGTATTAACATTATTTGTTGATAGTAATTGTATTCGTAGCAGTGTGTAGTGTAGCGTTTAGTTTTTAAGTGGGATAACACGCGCGGTATTGTATATATACAGTAGTGGTAAAATTTTTTGGATGAGAATATGGATTTTTGTGATAGGTGAAATGTTTTAATCAAAGATGGCAAGGGATTGGGGGAAAGAGTGGGTTTACCCCATGTTGTGCTTGCCCTTATATAGGGGTGAGAGGCGAAGCGACGATGGCTTCATAAATAAATGTCCTCCGGGAGTGCCAACTAGCCTACAGGGTGATAGAAAGCTTCAAAAGTTCCTCGTGTTTCAAGTAATCAATCATAGTGAACATCCATTGTTTCACACTTGCTTCCCTTGTCGCTGTCATATTGTCCATGAGATCTACCTTAGCAAAAGCCCATATGCATCTAGAGGAGGAGCACTCAATAAGTGAATGTCTCCACGAATCTGGTAAACCACAGAACTGGCAATTATTCGTCACCACCATCTTCCTTTGTTTCCGTACATCTTTCGTAGATATAGATTGACGTCCCGATCGCCAGAGAAAATGATGTATTTTACCCTTTTTTTTTGTAAATGATGAATTTTACATGAAACATTCACCTGCCATAAAGACTTCCACCCGTGGGCTTCCTGCCAACCCAATAGCCTTAACTATTCATTTCATGCTGCTGTAATTAAGGCTTTTATTCGAAGTGGGCCTGGCCTGGTTCGTAAGGTGAAGAAGATAAGCCACACCTACAGTGGATTACTGGCCCATTAAAATTAAACGACCCATAAGTTATGAGCCCAACAAAAAAAACAAGTTTTCCACTACGCTTTCTCATATTGTAGATAAAAGGAAATTACTCATGCGGGGCTTTCTAGACCTCCAGCTCGCGTTGTATCTTGTTCAAAAAAAAATATTAAAAAAAACTCGCCTTATATCCGTGTCAACACATTTCATCAATCCATTATGAAGAACAAAAAAAATAAAAAATTGCTCATTCCTAAGAAACAGACCAAGCGGCTACAGTCAACACGCCCGTGTTATCCCTGCTATGGCAACTCGGGCGGCGCCCAAACCCTAGCCGACTGGGGCGCGATCTCCCTCTTCCCTTTCGTCGGTCGCCACCGGGCTAGCTAAGTCCAGAGGCCGACGGCGGTGACGGGGGACTTCCTCTCTCCCGCGTTTTAGGGGTGGTGCGGGGCGGATAATGCTAACGTAGACCGAGCTACAGATAGCCCTTTAGTTTGAACAAGTCATAAAATTTATTTTATATTATTCAAAAAATATTGATTTTTTATGAATATATACACACATGTATATGACATATGTGCAAATTTTCATACCATTATACTTTCACATGTGGCGTATGAAAAAAAGACAAATATTTGATTTTAAATGGGCCTTTTTGTTGTTGGTTTTGGGCTGAATTTTTGTTTTTATTGCGCAGACTTCATATTACAATATTTTGAAGCCAAATTTGACATGTTCATGCGAAATACATATAAGTTTTCATAGATTTTTTTTGGATTTTTTCAGAACTTTTAAATATGTTTTACGTTTTTTTTCAAAATAAAGGGCTACGTGTAGCTCGGCCTCCAGAAATTCGCACTCTGGTGCGGGGCCCCTAAACGTGTGGTGGCGCGGTGGCGTGGTGGCCAGCCCTATCTCGGGCGGTGGAACCTACAGGCGCGACGCGACCCTGTACCGGGAAGGGCAGCGGTCGCGGTCAGCGCGCCATCGGGCGTCAGATCGGCGCCGACGGCGTGGAGGCCGTGGTGGACTGGTCGGCGGCGCCTCCGGCCAGATCTGATCAGGACGGTGCAGCCGACGATGGTGGCCATCCCCTCCGTCGGTGGTGGTCGGCCTGAGGCTGGATGTGGTTAGATCTCGAGATTCGCCACCAAGCTTCGGCTGCGAGTCGGGAAGACAGAATTGCCAGTGAAAACCGAGCCGATGGCAGGCGATGGGGACGTTCTGCGTCGTTACCTTGATGAAGGCATCATCCTGTAACTCATGTCGACCCACTCGTGCTGCTCCGGGGGAAACCCTAGGATCAGTCTTCCAGATCGAACGATGGCGGTACTGCGGTGTCGTTTTCTCTCTTCGGAGCATCACTTGTGGAGTAGCGCTGGAAGACAGAGGCAGGAGGTAGAGCGGTTTCGTCTTCCATGGAGCTTTCGGTGGAGATGTCAAGTCATGCCTGGTCGGCAGGTGCTACACATGACAGATGTTCCAGAATCTTCGCGTCTGGATGGACGAGCGTGGGGCGGTGGCGTCGTTGGGCGCCGTGGTGGCGTCCACGGATGGACGGACTGGCAAGGATGATCCAGATCTCTCGTGAAGATGGGTCGGCGGTTTGATGATGATGGCGGCGTCTAAAATGTGCGCATGCTGTTTATGCTTTAGGTCTATTGCACGGGTTGTTGATTCCGATACGTTATGTGGATTGATCGGCGTCTACACCAATTTTAGATATAAGGAATGAGAGCACTCCACATTATTGAGTTTTATAGGTGTGAGTGATGACTTCGAATGCTTTGATGTATACTCTTGTTAAACCTTTGTTGAACAATAAGTAAATATGGCCGTATGCATCGATTGATGCAGAGGCCGGGGGTCTTGATCTCTTTTTCTAAAAGAAAGTGGATCAAGAAGAAATGAAACGTAATTTCAAGGTGACGTGAATGTGCAAACGCAAGGCCTGGTTACAGAAACGGACGAAACGCATGCTTTCCCCGCGAAACAGTTGATGGAGCTGTGCTTGACATGCCTCTCGCCGACCAGCATAAATTGTCTTATCAACGAAATGACGCTAGCAGCCAATAAGGTAGGCACTGGTGCCACACCTATCTACAGTTTGTCGTCCTTACACTGCATCCACGCTTGCCAAGAGCTAGCGATCGATCAATGGATGGATGTATCAGGCAGCAGGTGCACACAATTCTTCGCTCGATGATACGGCTCGTCAGGAGCATTTGGCCGGCGCCACGCTCGCATCGGACGGGAAGCACCAAACAGTGCAAGCTCGGTCTGGGGATAAGCACGTCGAGGTGATGCTTGCACGTCTCAGCGTAAGCGAAAAACATCAATCATTGACGCCCCCGAGGGTGCAAAAAACAAGAAGCGGTCACATGAGATGATAGATACGGCCGGCCCGTTCAGTGCAAAAGCTAGTCTCATTCGTTCATAGACGGTGGGTCGAGTGGACAGATGAGATGGAAAGCTCGATCGGGGCAGAGAGGGAAGCGATGGAGAGGACGGCCGGGGGAGGCGCCGATGGATGGAAGAGCCAGGGCAGGCGTATAGATCGACGTGTAGACCATAGACACTAGGGTAAGCATGCAGCGCAACGCAGGAAGCTATTCACACTAGCTAGACATTCAGAAATGGTTGCACCGTTATATCCCTGTAGACGACGATGGCCGGGGGCGCAGATCAGCAGAGACCCATCACATCGGCCAATGGCCCGGCCGGCCCCTCATAATTTCGTGGCAGCGGGCCATGATGCTGCTGCCCCCGGTACGTGCCATCCCGCCGGCAGGGCTAGCTAGCTGCCGCTGCCGCTGCCGCTGCTCGCAGCAGCTGTGCTACCAGTGCAAAAATTAATTACGAAACCGCCCCTGCATGCGGACGCGGCGCTGCTGCCGCCTAGCTCCCTCCCTCCCTCCCTCCCTACTGTCGCCGACCCCGGGCACGCAGCCTTGACCCCCGCCCCGGCCCGCGCCGCTGCAGGCTTTGGCAGTCTGCCGGCACTGCAGCCGCTGCTGCGCTAGTGCTGCCTGCCTGCGTGGCCGCAGTTCTGATCGTCGCCTAGCGCTGCGTCTAAGCGGCACGCATGCACGCCGAACGATGCGTTGTAGCCATGCGCGTAGAGCCCTTCTGCTTGTCGCCGTGGGGGCATGGAGCGCACGTACTTTCCTACCGATAGGGACTCGTCACGCCGGCTTCCATCCCCACCGGGTATGGACCGGAAAGGTCATGGTTTCTCCGGCGCCCTCCGACGAACCGACGGTTGAACGAACGAATGGGGAGCTAGCTGTTTGTGGCAAGAAATGTTGCAGGTGATGAATGTACAAAGCATCAGCAATTTTGTCCAGCATATCGATCGGACGACACTGATTACGAACTGACCCATCGAGTCTGATGATTAGACTTTACTACTGTGGAATGGATAGGACAGTCGACGGCCTTAGTGATTGATTGATTAGGGGGTGCGGGGGCAGGGATTGGTCCCTCAACATGTTTTTCTCTATTGTAGGGCCGGCAAGATGTTGTGGATCGTCGGTAACCATTTCAAGGCCGCCGTGCAATTCAACACGGAACCGCGAATTGTTTGGTTCGCTTCAAACAAAAGTTACTTACTACTAGGTTCTCTGCGGTTAGAGGCTGTCTATCTGGCTTTCAATATTATACTCTTTCTTTCCTAAATATAGGACGTATGGCGGAGCTAGCATTTTAGTACAGGGTGGTCCGCCCCTAAATTGTTTTTATAAGTAATATGATATATTAACGTCCTAACTAATTACTAATATCATATAGAAATATATCAATGTGATCTTACAAACACACTAAAATTCTCAACTAAGTCTACATTTTGCATAAATAGGACTAGTACATAGTACATGGACCATAGCACATACCTTTGAGAAGTTCCAATTTTTTTGTATTTATACCTTAGATTAGGCAATTGGAAGAAATTGGGTATTTATACCTTAGAATAGGCTGGCAAAGTGGTAATGAAGATGAGTTGCAACTTGTTGAATTGCTGCCGTCGGACTGGGGCATTGGGCGGTTGCCACAAGGGCGTCCAGGTTACAGGCGATCGGCCGGCCGGGCTGCGACTTCGGCCAGGGGCAGGGGCGCACGCTCGCAAGGGGGCGGGAAGGAGAGGCGACTGTCGGCTCGGATCCGCCCGACGACCGGCAAGGGCGGCGACCGATGATGGCACTGCAGCCTGCCCCCGTCCACCCTATAGCTCCGCCCCTGGACGTATAGCTTTTTTTGAAAAGTCAAACTTTTTTTAATTTTGATCAATAACTTTATCTATATAAGTATAAAGTACAGTCTTAAGATCAAAGGAGACACCACCAGACCCCATTTTATTTGAAGAAAATAGTCTTAAGATCTGAGTATTTATATACAAATACAAGCACGTGTATGAAGTACAGTAGTCCGGTCAACTCTATCTGACCAACAACTTCTAGTCCCATTGGATCTGGAGTGGCAGACATACATGAATGTGTGGCGATGATTCGAGAGGTGGGACACATAGAGTTAATTTCTATTGGAACCGAGCGAACGGACACATACGTAACAGAGGTCCAGACTCCTGTAAACCTCTCCTACGCATTTGCATCCAGTTTGTGGGAATTCCAACACGCGGACGCATCAACAAATGTTTGTGGGCGGTGTTAGATGACAAAAAAAAGAATCCGACTGTGCGGAATATTTACGGGCGTTCTGGAGGACACGGTCGAAGATTCCTTTAATCTATGGGGCTAGTGCGCATCCATGTTTTTCCCGAGCTTGGTTTCATGAGGGAGTGGCGCGAAGCTCTGCTATCAGTTCCCACCTTGGGACATTCCCATCCCATGGTGAAATCAGAGGCGCAGAATGACATGAAGGCCAAGATCAGAGGACTCCTAATGGTGGCTCGAGGCTTTGCGGTGATGAAGAACTTGCTTGGTGATTCGTAAATCGTTGCTGCGGCATGCAAGTGGGGGCGGTAACACACGAGAAGTTCATAGTCTTACATTTCAGAGTGAAAATCCAATGTCTGGCCTTAATTAGTTGTGCCTGACAATGACCTTGTTGAAGGTATTGTTTTGATATATATAGTGGGAACTTTTTTCAGGGTGAAAACCTGTGATCCATGATCGGGCGACGACGGTGATTGTGCATTGTTTCCTTCTTGAACTTCAAGCGTTGCATTGGTTGTGTTTGAGTTGCTACTATAATGACTGAAACACTATAGCGAGATGTTTCTTTTTGATAGAAGGGTAGCGAGTAATGTCACCGCGGATAATGTCACCGACTATTGTTTTGATAATGTCACCGCGAGTATTGTTTTGATGATGTCACCGTTTATTTATGACATGTCATTATAGCTTTATTGTCTAAAATTGTTTACATTTTGATAGAAGGGTAGCGAGTAATGTCACCGCGGATGACATGTCATAAATAAACACCACATTTGCTATATGTGCAATCTAAATATTGTCTTAACTTCTATCAATGTTGTTCCATCGATTAGTTTATTGTAAATTTTCTCCAAAAAAATTAAGTTTGGCATGACCAAGTTGCACCAGTTATATCAACCACAAACAAAGTCTGCTTGTTTACATCAACCAAACAAAGTCTGCTTGTTTTAGGCGTTGAGATGAATTATGATAGCCTAGTTGATCAACTGATTTTACCCAAAAAAATTGTAATTGGATGCTTGGTTGCATGTTTATTTGTGCAATCGGATTGCAATTCAAGATGATATAGTAATTTTTACTGTCCTAGAGACATGAGAGGAAATATCATAGGGATATATAGTCTGATAACCAAGGTTCATCCATATTTGGTTTACCGAAAAGACAATAGTGTGCATTTTCTAAATTCATTTTCATGTTTATCCAAGTTAGAAAAGTATCATGGTTATTTCTGTAGTGTAGCGCCTATTTTACATGGATAATGTGCTTATTACACGCTTAATATCTTGGTGCACAATTTTTTCTATCTAATTTTGTTCTACATAATTTCAATTTATCATAAAATAATAATTTCATTAATGGTTTACACAATGGATCAATAAAACTTATTTTTATTTCAAATTTTTATTTCTTTTTCTTTAATTGGTTTGTATTCCATATAAAATTCACACTACTACTAACAAAAAAACTATTGAGTACATCAAATTTTGGCTTTTGGCCCCGTCGAAATGCTTCAGAAATGATATCAAAATAGGATGTCTATGTGTTTCACAATGTGATTAATTTCATATTTTTCTTATTTTATGTATAAGATATTAGAAATTTGGTATTACATCTATTTGGTTACGCTTGATATTGTGGTGTATTATGAATGAACGATGCTTTTATAAATGTATGTTTTTTATGAATTTCTAATGTACTTAGTTCAATCTCAGGGCAGTTATTTCCACTCTCATAGTACGTAAATTTTTCGTAAGAAGTACATAAGAATAAGATTATAATTATGAATTTATATTCTTGTCTTGTTTGGGCAAGTTGTTCTATAGTTTGAAGCTGTTTGAGATACATCCAACGTTGTGATAGGTATATTGCTTTCATGCACTTTATGAGGTACTTAGAGGTTCCAACCAACCGTCCAACAACAAGTCTACCTCCAACCCTTAATTTCTCGAATATGTGACTTATATATATAGCTCCTTACGACCAATTATCTATAAAAACTTTTGGTTTTTTGACAAACTTATGGCAACAATTTCTAATACAACCTCAACATCTAGGAAGGTACTTGGCTCAACAACCAAAAAATTGATCCTAATTAGGACTACAAATTATATGATTATGGCTCTTTATTTTGCACTTCCAGTGGTTTATGTAGTTACTTTAATTTTCCTACTACTATATTAGTTTTGTTCCACCGTATTTTTTTTCAATTTAGGCCAAATATTTACTATTTATTGTGTCTCTTCCTTGGGGTAAGGTTTATTTATATATGAAAATAGATAGTGGATATAGTTATTCGTCAGTATCAAGGACACAAGTAAACAAAAGTTTAACATGACACTTGTAATTTGAAGTATATGATTGTTGTGTGCATCAAATGCACACAACTAATTTGAGGGATAGAAATCCCCCATGTGTTCAATTATTCCGCACATATGCAGTAGAATAAAAGGCGAGGTAAGGAATTAGGATTAAGAACTAATTTAAAACGACGATGTGAGGCAACTGGCTAGATCTATATATGTCCATAATTAAGATAAGAGGTGGCAAACAGAGCAACCTCTGATAGGCGAACATAATGGACCAGGACTAGGGAAAGGGCAAAAGACAGGAAGAAACAAGGAAAACTAGAAGAGTAGTCGTAGATACGATACATCTCATGATCTCATGATCCTCCAGAACCCTAGCTAGAATGCAGCGCAAAGGCAACTAATATATTCTATCGAAGTGACTTCAAAATGGAGTGACGCCCATGCTAGATGCCGCTGTGGCTGCTGCAGCAGCCGCCGCTGCGTAGATACTGTCCTTGAAGAGCATGCAGTCCCCAGCTCCTTCCTACACAGCACAAAGGGGATTATAATTAAGTGCTGTATGTACTGCTGTCAGGCGCTATGACCTATGTTCGTTAGCTTAATCTGAATCTGCACGGACATAGTATAGGATTAGGTTTTAGGTTTTCCTTAGTCCTTACCAGCTGGCTTTGGATGCTGGTCTTCCTCATGCCTTGGTCCGGCATCAGACCGAAATGGATGTGCGGAAAGTGAGCCCACTGATGCATGCACACACAAAGTATTAGGTAGATGAAAGATCAAAATGTCTTTGAGAAATGAAGATAAATGAGCTTAATTACATTCTTGGCAGCTGCGCTAAAAGCCTCCCTGTGGGTGATGTCGGGATTGTTGGCCTTGATACGCTGTATCTCGTCTCTACATCCATAAGAAGGCAACCCATCATACATATGCATTTTGTCACAAGATGCAAGCTAAAACAGGAAACTAAAATGATCACTCACTTGATGAATCGGTTGTAAGCCGAGGGAACTCTCTGCCGCTTCTCTGGATCTGCAGAATATCACGGCAAGCAACATGGAATTAATAAACAGCGTACTCCAACCGTCCGGAAAACACTTTGGAGCTTCAGGACCAATAGCAGCACGGATCAACGAGAAGGATCAGTCAAGTCAAGTGCAATCTAGTGGTCTTGGTGGCCCATTTGGTACTCCTACAGTGTGTACTGAATTTACATGATTGATTATGTTTCTGGTTCCTAATTAACTCTGCATTTATTTAGTTATTAGTTCTCCTGTATATTACTATTATGACGTACTGTGCATATTTTAAAGTTGGAGTTTGGGGAAAAAATTCCTCCGCGGACAAAAGGCACTATTGAGCTGGTGAGGAACTATTGAACCGGCCTCTTCCACTCGAAAACTCCATTGACCGCTCAAAAAGAATCCTTAAAAGAGAGACAGAATGCATAAAGAGGCGATGTATCGCATGCGTTGCGTGCTACGAAGAACAGTGCATCTGCACATTGATGGATGCGCCGGCTCCGGCCGGAGTTCTCCCGGGGCATGAAGGTGCTTTGACTAGCTAGTACGACCGGCCGGCAGCGGGAGGAGAAAGAGAAGAATAGATAGATAGAAGTGAGCTTTGGCACTTACGCTTGGTCCCCGATGCAGCGCTCTTCCGCTGTTGCGGCTCCCTCTGCGCGGCCTTCTCCGGCGGCGGCATCATCGACATGGCCGGCGTGTTGATGGCGGAGCTGTTGCTGCTGCTCGTGATGCTGCTCATGTTGGGGCTGGCCTGATCACTCAGTAGGCTGGACGGCGCTTGGAACGACGACATTTCATCCTTCATCAGGGGTCAAGTAAAGTTAGCAAACATCCGTCCATGAGTTCAAACTTCAAAGACGCTTAGTAGAAAACATGAATCAAACGCTTCGTAGTAGTAGGTATATTTTCGTACCAAGAGGCCTTGTGGCGACGCCGGCGAGGTCGGGGAGAGGAGCGAGGGCTGGCTGAAGGGCAGCTGGGTGGCCGCGGGCGGGAGCAGGAGGTTGCGGAGGTTGACGGAGAGCAGGTTGGAGCAGTGGCCGCATCGCACGGCGACCGTCTTGAACAGGCTGCTGCACGGCACGCCCACCTGCATGCAAACCGACGAAGAAGGCTGTGAGACGACGGTGGAAACGAAGGAGCTGCCGGGAACCGAGGAGGGGAAGGGCGGGACGTACGGCGAGGATGGTGTCGCAGAAGTTGCAGTGGACGTAGCACAGCTGCTCCTGCTCGGAGAAAGGGGGCTGCTGCTGCTCCGCGAGGTGGTCCGGGAAGAAGCTGGTCTGGGACTCCGCGGGCGACATCATGGTGCTCACGCCGCGCACAGTATGTCCGTCTATGTGCCCACCGCGCTCACCACCTGACTGAGTGCCGGCCGCTGCTGGCTAGGTTGCGGATGGGGGATAGTGTGATCAGGAGAGGGGTGCGGGGAGGAAGGGGAGGGTGTGGGGAAAGGGAGGTGGGGATGGGAGGGGCTTTTATAGTGGGAGGGAGAAGGATATTTGTTTGGTTGTTGACGTGATGAGGTGAGGTGATTTGATTTGATGGGTACTACATGAGTCCGTCGCTCCTGATGGATTTGATTGACCTGCCCGATTCGAGAAAGCCTCGGATCTGTTGTTTGCCTCTTGTGATTTGAAAGCCGGGAGGCCCGTTGCATCCGGCCGGCCAGAGAAGGCAAGGAATGGAGGTAGCAGAGTGAGTGAGTGAGGGGCAGATTGGGGAAGCCGAGGGGGGCAATAAAGCCAAAGCGTCCAGTCTCACTCTGGAGCTGGACAGGGAACAGTGGCCAGCCACAGTGTCCGGTAGCTAGCATCTTGGGACTGTTCCCTCTGAAAAGCGGGCAGGGCCGGAATGCGTGGTGGGGCTCGGCCCGGTGCTTGACCCGGCCCACCTCCCGCCGGCGACGTGGCCGGCCGGTCTGGTCGCGACTGACTCGCACCCACCGTCCGTCCTGTTTTGCGCTCCAATCCGCCGATCACTTGTCCATGCATCACTGTGTGTGTGCGTAAGTGTAATCTGGCGGGCCTACTGTTACCCGACTCTCATTCCACAGTCAAAGCAGGCAGACGGCACGCCCGGACAAGGATTCAAGCTGGAGCGCATCTGTCCGCCCGCTGTCGATCGCCCAGAGGAGGAGGAGGAGGAAGAGAGCCTTGTATTGCTGCTCACGGCGCATTATTATTTGAGACCCTTGCGCGTGCATGCAATCAAACGAAGCATCATCGATTCATCATCCTCTGGGCTCTGGCTTGTCTGCTCCTCTGGGGCCTTGGGTTTTGTTTAGCTCGGCGCCATTAATTGATTAGAGCTAGAGCCTGCCAGCGCCAAGCCTGGTCGATGCTCGAGGCGAGCCAAATCGCAGTGCCATGCGCAGAAATCCGCAGGCTACAACCTGGTGAATTGATTCCCTCCCTCCGGCGTGATACAGGTGCGTAAGTACGTAAGCCCCTCGTCCTTTGGCCTGAACGGCTAGCCAGCAGCCTGCACGCCGGCCGGCCAGCCATGGGGTTTCGCTCCCAGCGTCGACGTCAATGCGTCTCTCTGGTGAATGAGACCAAATGGACGCATATATGGTCCCCGGCGGGCCGGCTAGCTTGGTGCGTAGCCACGCCGCTGCTCCGGCCGTAGCCCGGCCGGTGTGCAGAGAGAAGAAACACGTACTCCAAGGCAGAGGGAGAAGGAGAGGCACAAGGTGGTGAGACCGTGAGAGAGAAGAGAAAAGAGACCGTGAGGGAGGATGTGGATCCGTTTGGGACCGGTTGATCCGAACGCGTCTCCGTGTCGTTTTCCGGCGTTGCATGTCAGGGCATATGTGTACTAGGTGTGGCCGGTTAGAGAGAGCAATGGAGCTTTCCTTTAGCTAGCTAGCGATTTGCAGCGCCGGACCCGCGTGCCCGGCCTTCCTTTAGCTCAGGTTTTTTTTTTGAGCATAACCTTTAGCTCAGGTGCGTGTCGCCAATGCGCACAGCCCGGGCCGGTCGGGGTCCGTCCAACGGAAAGCTGGCCCTGCCTCGCACTGCTTATAGTGCTGTGTCGCCTTTAAGCTCGCCACTCGCCGGTCCTGGCCTTTTCTTTCTAGCTTGCATGGGGAGAATCAACGTGACACTATACATACGGTAGTAATGACCTAGACTGCGTAGCATATGTCTCCGTTTCATTTGCTCATTTGCTCATGCATGCACGCCCACGATGCCCTTTGGCTCGGGCAAATTACTAGCGTGAACCCAAAGAAATGGACCTCTCTGTTGGTAGCAGGCCAGCTGAGAACTCCGCTTTGTTTCACGCCTGCGCCACCGTACAATTAGCTCCTCCCATCGAGGCGGCTGCCGCTGCCAAGCTAGCTAGCAGTATGCTACGCCGTTGAGCTGAGCGTGTGCATGCACAACAGCCTAGCGAAAGCAACAGTCATGAGCATCTAGGTCAACTTAGCTTTCATACTGTAGTTTTTTAGATGGATAGCTGGGTGGTACTCCCTCCGTTTTTATTTACGAGTTGACTAAAGTCAAATTTTGTAAAGTTTGACCAAATTTATAGAAAAATATATAAACATTTACTATAACAAATCTATATGATGTGAAAGTACATTCAATAATAAATTTAATGACACTGATTTGTTATTTCATATGTTAATATTTTTGTTTATATTTTTGGTCAAAGTTTACAAAGCTTGACTTTGACTAAAGCTAATATGCGGACTAAATAAAAACAGAGGGAGTACTAGAAACTAAACGGTCTACGTTGTGGTCACACTGTCATTCTAGCTAGTAGCTAGTGAGAAGATACTATACTTATGTCGAAGGACGGCTACTTTGCCTCCGATGCCTTCTTTGCGGACAATTTTTGTCGGCGCTTTCGGATGCGAAATAATTTCTTTGGTTGCCACTACAATGATGTCCAAGTCTATGATGACAATTCATCTTGAATAATTGTGTCGATGGAAAAAATGGATTCTATGGTTACCATAAATACACGGCTGCATTGAGGATGCTTACCTATGGCATTACAGTAGATTTGTGAGACGAGTACCGCCCAGATGTTTGAAACCACGAATGCAGAACAAGCTATTGCGGTTGAATAGAGAGGGTTTCGGGAAAAAGGAGTCCGCTCTCAGGGTTTCTAGAATACAAGGAATAAATAGACGCAAAGAAGGGCACCGGGGGTGGCCCCACCTTCTCCTGGTGCGCCAAGGAGGCACCTGGCCAAAGGGTGCCCCCCTCCGACTCTCCTTCGGGATTCTAGATCCTTCCAACGAATTGGAATTTCTATAAATTTTATAGCAATATTGTTTTTTGACATTTTCCTGCGATACACGGAAAAACCAGACAGAGACTTGCACTGGGCACTAGGTTAATAGGTTATACTAAATATGTTGTAAAAGTATATGAAAGTTTACCAAAACATATAGCAAAGTCACACAAATAAGCATGAAACAAGCAAAAATTATAGATACATTTGTGACGTATCAATTGCATGCACTCAATATGAAAAAAGTTCCCATATGCTCTACAAGCGCAAAATCAGGGTCATATTAAAAACCCCATCATCATGCTTGAGACGGTTGCATCACAATACCCATAGATTTGTCGTGCTTTGTTTGGCATGCTCGACTCTCACAATGAAATCAACATGCTGCAACGATCTTCATTGTGATATTTTGACTCAAGGACAAGCTCCTATGTGCAACTATACCACCAATGGTCATGACTACATCGTGCTACTACCTATGTACAACATGATCATTTGACGCCGATGGACGACTACTTTGCCTCCAATGCCCTCTTTGCGAACAATTTTGTTGGTGCTTTCAGATGCGAAAACAAGTCATTGGTCGCCTCTATAATGATGTCTAAGCCTATGATTACTGCTTCGTTGAAAATATTGGATTCTATGGTTACCATAAGTGCACGGCTGCGTTGAGGATGCTTGCCTATGGCACGACATCATATTCGTGAGATGAGTACCGCTAGATGTCTGAAAGCACATGTTGAGTTGCATGGTTGTGTTTTCTAGCAATGGCAAAGGTGTTTGGACTATAGTACTTGGGAGAACTAACTATCACAGACACTTAAAGGCTCATGGCACTCTTAAAAGGAAGAGGGTGGCCAGATAATGCTTGGAGCCCTTGATTGCATGCATTGAATGTGGGCAAAGTGCCTATATGCTCTACAAGAGCAAAATCGGGGTCATATTAAAAATCCTACCATCATTCTTGAGGAGATTGCATCACAATAACTTTAGATTTGGCGTGCTCGACTCACGCAATGACATCAACATGTTGGAACGATCTCCATTTGTTGCTAGGTTTACTCAAGGACAAGCTCCTATGTGCAACTATACCATCAATGGCCATGACTACAACACGTGCTACTACTTGGTTGATGATATCTATCTAAATGGACGACTTTCATCAAGATAATCTATAATCAATTTGGTTAGGAAATATCTCACTTTTCCCAAAGATAAGAAGGAGCTAATAAAAATGTGGACAGGTCATTCGAGTGCTCCAAGACCGTCTTGTAGTTCTTTAAGGACATGCAAAAATATGGGATCCAGAGACTTTGTGGGAGTTGAACTACTGAGAAACTGGCTAGTTGTGGAGGGCTCGGCAGGAAGGGGCTCCTACCATTGACCTCCCGCCATTGCTAATAGTACAACAGTGGCGGGCGCCCCATCGCTACTCATATGTTATACTCAGTGGCGGGCTCAAAGAAACGCCCGCCACTGTTGGTATGTTCACTAGCAGCAGATCCGTTTGTACCATCTCGGGCACTAATGTCCACCCACCACCAGTTACCATCCAACCACAATACACACACGTTGCAATATTACAACAAACAGCAACAATGCATGTTGTTGTTAGTACATTGAAACATATATAGACTTCCATATGTAAATTTTAATTTCAAATATGCGTAAATGTATCACACTTACAAGTCAAATGACAACATCACAAATTAAATGGTCTCATATGTAATGATCGACCATATCTTACCGAACCCCACAATATGGTCATTGCATTGCATGCAAGTTACAACCAATCACATGTTAAGAGAAATGTCGCAATCACGATGAACTAGATAATGATTATCAAGTATTTTAGTCCAATCAAACTGCCAATCTAAAATGCATCCTTCATACTTCAGCTTTACTCTTCTCCTTAAGTATGAATTAGAATAATTTCCTTTGCATCTTTGCTACTCTTAAACTCTTTATAGAAACAATTGTGATAACATGCCACTTGTTCATGGCATGCATTCCATGAATCATCGACTTCTGAACGCCTTTCTAAATACACCACCTAGCACACATCTAGCTAAATAAGAGAATAATCTAGCAACAAGTAAATGTAGCTTTGAAGTAGCATAGAAAGTTTACAACCATTATATATGTTACATAAATGTAGCTTGCAAAATGATCTTATATTATGGGACGGACGGAGTAGTTTATAAGCTAAAGATCTGATTCATGGGCATGAGCTCTCCGCCTTTCTATGACTGGTTAGCTCACGCTCGTGGAGAAGTGGTCACCACCATCTAGTCTAAGGTAGAATCGAGCTCGGTGCAGGCGTGGGTTGCGGCCAGACGTTGCACGGGAGGTAGAGGAAGGTGCTAACAAGCAGAGTTTGTGTGTCATGGAGCGAGAAGTACGGTGAAACAACCATGAAATCAATTATGGAAGACCATGATTAGACACGCGCATACCATTAGGAGTTGGGCTGGACTCGCATAGCTGGGGCTTTTTATTTTATTTTTTCCTTTCCTTTTAACCAAGAATTTTGACTAAATTTGATTTGGCATAAATTCATTTCATTTCATTGCTTTCGAACCAAGAAAAAACAAATAATTTGTAGGGAAGATATTGTAAGTGCATAGCTTTCTCTAGTTGGTTTTGGTGATGATGAAAATGCAATTTGCAGCCTAACTGTGTGCATTGAGTATTTCACAGTTTCATTTCTATGGCACAAGACGGTTCGTTTCCCATAGAAGTTGCAAAGGTTGAAGGCGGTATTCTGACGCTTCTTTTATTTTGATTTGAATTGTAAGAAATCCATATATTAAGAGGGTGTGGGGGGGGGGGTCTGCATCCAATGGTATGGGTAGAATAAACATGTACACATATTTTATGCATCCACTTTCCCTTCCCAAACTTTGGAGCATTGTTGTTGTGTTCTGGTTAGTCATGTGGGCAATTTACGGTAGTACCACTCGCCACAACAGTAGTACCGCCTGTGCGATACTTTCGCTAAAGTACCGCAATAACTATCGTGGGTCGCTGATGGCGTGGAAGTGGATAATGGCTTCTCGCCCTTCGTTAGTTACCCCAAGTGGAAGGTGAGATGTAGGATAACAGAAAATTTTCCCTATGTAGAGGATAGGGTTTGTCTCCCGTAGGACTCCGGAAGTGAGAAGTAGGTGCCAACGACGCAATTGCGCGGACCTGCACACAATACAAATAACTTTGATCCCAACGAAGTTCAGAGAGGTTTTCAATCTCTCCGGCCTTGTTGTTTACAAAGGATCAAACGCAAGGGATAAAGGATAATGGTAATAGCAAATAGAAAGTAAAAGCAGGAAATAAATTGAGCGTGTAAACAGTGATGAGAATATGGACCGGGGTCCCGTGATGTTCACTAGTGATGTCTCTCTCTCCCAAAAGACGATAAAACTGCTATGCGAGAAAAACAAATCACAGCTGGGCAATTGACAGGATTAAAAACACACCGCAATGCTAACTATGCTACAAAGAAAGGGCGAGGCTCAAAAGCATGGGCGGTACGCCAAAATAAGTAGACCGAAATCCAACTGCATCTACTACTAATCATCCATTTTGAGATATCTATCCAGAACATCTCGCTGGTATTAAGTTGCGAGCCCCACCCAAAGTGTAAACCCAAATCAACAGACAACTGCATTAAAAGAACTTTGCGTAAAGTAAACAATCCTTACAACCGTGGTTACAAGCACCGTTGTTTTCCCCCTTGTGGCAACAACACATCCCCTAGACTCATGTTTCTAATACTCAAGCTAGTCATCAGAGGGCATGAACCCACAATCGAGCATAACGTTCCCTCTTGGAGTCACTACCTACTACTTGGCCAAAGCAATAAACAGCAACGGAGAACATGCAAGAATTACTTAGGAACAAAAATATAAAATATAAGAACCAAATATATTACTCAATCACAAACTGAACATAGTCTCATAATCCATCAGACCCCAGCAAACTCAGCATTACAATAGTAGAAAGAATCATACAATAGCTACTGATCACGGACCCATGGTCCAAGGTAGACTACTCACGAATCACCCGGGAAGCGTCCATGGTGGAGGAGAGGCTCCCGAAGGTCAATCCTCCCTCCGGTAGGGTGCCAAGAAGAGGTCTGTTGGCGCTCCCGATCTTGGAAGCGCGACGACGGCGGAACAGAGGCGAGATCGCGAAAAAGGGTTCTCTCTCTTCGAAAGAATCCCGTCACGGAGAATAAATAGGTGAAGGGGGGAAGCCAGGGGGCCCACCAGATGTCCAGGCGCCCCCCTGGCGTGGCCTAGCCCTAGGGCACGCCACCAGGGCGCCTGGACACCTGGTGGTGGCCCTCTGGCGCACGAAGGTGTTTCCGGAAGCTCCCGTTACGCTGATTTTTATCTGATTTTTCCTGAATTTTTGGAGCATTTTTAATACGAGGGAAACCTGAAATAGAAAAACAGCAGAAAACAGGAACTGACACTGGGGTGCACTGAGTTAATAAGTTAGTCCAAATATGATAAAAACTGTATGAAAGTGTATCTAGATCATAGCAATATCACACAAAACATGCATGGAGCAAGCAGAAATTATAGATACGTTTGGGACGTATCAACATCCCCAAGCTTAATTTCTGCTCGTCCTCAAGTAGGTAAATGATAACAAGCATAATTTCTGTGGTGACATGCTAACCACCATATAATAACTTTGAAAGTAAAGCAATCAAGGTATGTAATGTTGGGTATCAGCGCAGAAAACAAAAAATTTCCTACCTACGAGTCCCGAACCCAAGATCTATGCTATGCTGATGTATGTAACGGAAGGAATCGGTGTTCATACCTTTGAAGACCGAAAGAGGGAAACGTTCCTCGAACGTGGTTGGCGTAGACTCTGATCCTACGACCTCCCTGTCGTGTTGAAGAACCTCCAACGATGAAGTAGAACCACACGTGTAGTGCCTCGCGAGATTACACACGTACGGTGCAACCGACGTCCCTCCGGGCTCCGAACCAGAAGAGCAGCGGAAAGAAGATTGATCCGGATCCCGATTACGGCAACGCGACGGCGTCCGGATGATGGTGAAACCCCCAACCAGGTGCAAACTCCAAACCAGGAGAGTCCGCTCTAGGTCGGAGAAAGGAAGAGAGAGAGAAACTCAATGTTATGTTGAAAAAGGCACCCCACCCCTCCTTATATAGGCCAAGGAGGGGCTCCACCCCCTCCCCTTCCCCCATGTGGGACTAAAACCCCAAGGGGGGGAGTGGTGCGGCGGCTAGGAGGGGGGATGGGCCCCTCCCTTGGTGCCAAGCCCAAGGGAGGAGGCTCCCCCTTCCCCTCATGGGCCTTTTAAGGCCCAAATACCTTTTTACCTTTTTAATTAATCATTTAAATCATTTTTAATATTTAATTCTGTCAATTAAATAATAAAACATATTTAAACATTAATATATATTATTTTGAACCTTTCAAAATATCCGGAACAGCTTCCGGCACCCCCCGGTACATTTCCGGTGTTTTCTCTCTTTTCACCGATGATCCCGAATCAATCCTTAATGCATCGATTGCCCTTAAGTGTGACACCCTACGGTCCGGGAAACAGTAGACATGATCGAGACACTCTCTGACCAATGACCATCATGTGGGATCTGGTTACAATCCTTGATGTGCACCTACGCTTCCATCGAATAAACTTCATCGCTGTTGAACCGTTAACAATATGACTTGATCCCTTTGTGCTTCGGTACTATGTTTTTCCGAGGTATGATCGTCGGTATCCAATACCTAGTTCTTCCTCGTCTCCGACATAACATGTTTACTCGTCTGTGAATATTACATCTCTTGTGACCTAGTCACTTGCTTGCAAGCTATTGATGCAACACCACCGAGTGGGCCCAGAGTTCCTATCCGTCAGTCGGATTGACAAATCCCGCTCTGATCTATTTCATACTCCTCAACATATCTACTTCGGAATACCCAAGATACTCCTTTTCAGTTACCATGTTTCAGTGTAACGGTTAATGCACTCAAATCATCCTAATAGATAGCAATTATGTATGATCATCACGGTCTAAGGATTCAATCACTACGTTATTAAGTCATCGCAATGTTGAACTTATGTGCCTTGATCACACTGCAATGCTTGAGGTGGGTGTGTGTCCATCAAATCATTCTCCTAATGATATGACCTCATTGTCAATAGACTATTATGTTCTCATGATCAGGAAACCTTGATCATCAATTGCCCAATGAGCTAGTATGCCTGAGTTTAACTAGGGACTAGGTTGTTATATATCACACGTGTATTAATGTTTCCGCTTAATACTGTTCTAGCACAATATATAACGTATTATGAACAAACAGATATGTGACAAATATCTTTATTAATTTGCCTCTAGGGCACATATCCAACAGTCTCCCACTTGCACTAGAGTACAAATTACACTAGTTTACATCAGGTATGTATCTAACACCAATAGTCTCTCGGTGTTGTTCAAACTTGGCTTATGGAAGAGGTTTAGTCATTGGGTCTGACGGATTCAGATCCGTATGTATTTTGCAAATCCTAGTATGACCATCCTTGACGTAGTCCCGCATCACATGGAAACGCCGGAGAATATGCTTGGCTGTAGAGTGAGTCCTCGGCTCCCTTGCGTTAGCAACGGCACCCGTATTGTCGCAATAAATTCTAACAGGGTCAGTGCAACTAGGGAATACGCCAAGCTCGATGACGAAATTCTTCAGCCAATGCGCTTCGTTTGACGCTTCGCAAGCGGCAATATACTCCGACTCCATCGTAGATTGGGTGAAGACTGACTGCTTGCCGCTCCTCCATCTAATCGCACCACCATTCAACATAAATACGTATCCCGTCTGGGATTTTGAGTCATCGGGATCAGTACTAAGGCTGGCATCGACGTAACCTGTTACGGCGAGCTCTTCTTCACATCCTCCATAGACAAGAACCAGATCCTTAGTTCTGCGTAAGTACTTAAGGACGTTCTTCACTGCAATCCAATGATCCATTCTAGGATTACTTTGGAAACGATTAGTCAGACTAACCGCCAGGGCCACATCTGGTCGAGTACACAACATAGCATACATGATAGAACCTATGGATGAGGCATAGGGCTGTGAGGATATTTCCTCCCTTTCTTTTGCTGTTGCTGGGCATTGAGTCACACTCAATTTACTTCCTTTCATAACGGGCAAGAGGCCTCTCTTGGTGTTATCCATATTGAAACTCTTCAATATCTTCTCAAGGTAAGTTCTCTGACTCAGTGCTAATAGGCGTCTTGATCTATCTCTATAGATTTTAATGCCTAATATGTATGTAGCTTCACCTAGGTCCTTCATGGAAAATTGTCCATTCAAATATTCCTTTACCCCCTCTAGAAATTTCACATCATTCCCTATCAATAATATGTCGTCCACATATAGTACTAGGAATGCCACAGAGCTCCCACTCGCTTTCTTATAAACACATAATTCTTCTTCATTTTGGACAAATCTAAAAGCTTTGATCACCTCATCAAAACGAAGATTCCAGCTCCGAGGTGCTTGCTTCAACCCATAAATGGACCGTTGAAGTTTGCATACCTTACCAGCGTCCTTAGGATCAATAAAACCTTCCGGTTGTAACATATACAACTCTTCCTCAATGTTGCCATTTAGGAACGCGGTTTTCACATCCATCTGCCATATTTCATAATCGTAATAGGCAGCAATTGCTAGCAATATCCGGATAGACTTTAGCATCGCTACAGGAGAGAAAGTATCTTCGTAGTCAACTCCTTGAATTTGTCGGAAACCTTTTGCGACAAGTCGAGCTTTATAGACAGATACGTTTCCGTCTGCGTCAGTCTTTTTCTTGAATATCCACTTATTCTCGACGGCCTTTCGGTCCTCGGGAATATCCACCAAAGTCCATACTTTGTTGGCATACATGGAGTCTATCTCGGATTTCATGGCTTCCAGCCATTTCTCGGACTCAGGTCCCTCCATTGCTTCTTTGTAGTTCGCAGGTTCGTTAGGTTCATTTAACATGAATGCATTGACAAGTTGCCCATAAAACTGAGTTTTTACTCGGGCTCTTGATGACCTGCGTGGTACAATAGGATCCTCTTCATCTTGATCATGATCATCATGTATGTCACGATCGTTATGAATATCATGATGACCGTTCTCTTCAGCTCCCACTACGGAAGATGGTTACGGAACAACTTCCATTGCCATTTCTTCCACTTGGAGTGATTGGTCAATCATCTCGTTGAGGTCTATTTTCCTCCCACTCAATTCTTTCGAAATAAACTCTTTCTCAAGAAAGCATCCAGTCTTGGCGACAAACGTTTTGCCCTCAGACAGGTTGTAGAAGGTGTATCCAACGGTTTCCCTTGGATATCCCACAAAGATGCACTTATCCGCTTTTGATTCGAGTTTGTCAGGCTGAAGTTACCTAACATAAGCCTCACAACCCAAAATCTTCAAGTGAGACAACTTTGGTTTCTTGCCATGCCATTCCTCAAATGGTGTTGTCTTTACGGATTTGGACGGTGCCCTATTAAGAATGTAAGCGGCAGTTTCTAATGCATACCCCCAGAATGACACAGGTAAGTCGGTATGAGACATCATCGATCGTACGCTATCCAATAGAGTTCAATTACGTCGCTCAGAAACATCGTTACGCTGAGGTGTTCCTGCCGGCGTAAGTTGTGGTACGATGCCACAAGTCTTAAGATGATCGCCAAACTCGTGACTTAAATACTGGCCTCCTCGATCGGATCGAAGGTGCTTGATTTTCTTCCCGAGTTGATTCTCGACCTCACTCTGAAATTCCTTGAACCTTTCAAAGGTTTCAGACTTATGTTTCATTAAGTAGATATACCCATATCTGCTTAAGTCATATGTGAAGGTCACGAAGTAACGAAGACCATTGCGTGTGGGGACTTCATAGGTCCACATACATCTGAATGTATGATCCCTAACAAGTCTTCCGCATGCTCCATTGTTCCATTGAATGGAGTCCTTGTCATCTTGCCCAAAAGGCATGGTTCACATGTGTCAAGGGATCCAAAATCCAATGACTCCAGAAGTCCATCATCATGAAGCTTCTTCATGCGCTTTTCACCAATATGACCAAGTCGACAATGCCACATCGTCATGTGTTCTTCGCCACTAGGTTTTAATCTTTTGGCCTCTACGTTATCAATATGAAGTATATCACAATCGAGATTAAGAATGAATAAGCCATTTTTCTCCGGTGCGTGAACATAAAACACATCATCCTTATAACTCGCACAACCAATTGTATCTGACTTAAAAGAATAGTGGTCTCGCTTCAAGCAAGTACCACTAACGATGTTCACACTCAATGCGGGTAGATAGTAGCACTTATTCAAAATCAAAACTAATCCCGAAGGGAGACTGAGATGCTTCGTGCCGACCTCCATCACTTCAATCCGGCAGCCGTTTCCCACGCGCATCATCACTTCATCTTTCATCAAGCGTCGCCTATTCCGTAGCCCCTAAGAGGAGTTAGAAATATGAGCAACATATCCTGTATCAAATATCTAGGATTTGTTCCCAGCGCTTGTTAAGAAAAGATCAATAACGTGTATATCAAATATACCTTTGTCTCTTCTGACAATCTTGCCAGCCTTCTTATCCTCTAGGTACTTGGGGCAGTTGCGTTTCTAGTGACCATCACCCTTGCAGTAGAAGCACTCAACGCCGGGCTTGGGTCCAGGTTTGGGTGCCTTACGAGGAGTGACAACTGGCTTGTCACCCTTCTTCAGGCTTCCCTTCTTTCCCTTCTCCTTCTTGCCAGACTTCTTGAATTCAACGGTCTTATTGACCATGAATACAACATGCTCCTTCTTGATCTCAACCTCAGCAGTTTTCAGCATGGCGAACAACTCAGAAGGGGTCTTAGTCATCCCCTTCATGTTGTAGTTCAACACATAGCCTTTGTAGCTAGGGGGCAGAGACTGCAGCACCCTATCAACAGCAAGTTCATCTGGAATCTGACATTCCAGAGCATTCAAGCGTTGAACGTAGCCAGACATCTTGACCACGTGCTCACTAACACTGCTATGTTCATCCATCTTTGCTGAGAATAAAGCTTCAGAAGCCTCATAACGTTCAGCCCTGGCTTGGGGTGCAAAGACGGCCTTGAGGTCGGTGATTATCTCATATGCACCCATCCTCTCAAAGCGTTTCTGCAGCTCAGCCTCCATGGAGTAAAGCATTCCACTCTGGACAAGGTTGTAATCATCCATCTTGGAGAGGTAGACATTCTTCTCATCCTGACTAGCGTCTGTTGGTGGTTCGTCACCTAACGCGGCCTCTAGTACGTATGCCATCTTGAGGGGAACGAGGAGAATCCTCAGAGTGCGGAACCAGTTGGTGAAGTTTGACCCATCGGTTTTCAGTTTGTCTTTTTCTAGGAATGACCCTAAGTTGAATGAGGGGCGAGGTGCAGCCATCTACAATGGTTATTTGCAAAACACATATTTAGACTTTGTTCATAATTGGATTTCAATTTTAATTAATTCTAAAACTCCCACTTAGTTAAACATCTCTCCAAATTTACTAAGTGATTAACATAATCCTAGTTTGAATGATCGTCCTCGAATATCACACGGCCGACGACACATCTCCCTAGGTAGGCCATCATGCCAATCATATCCGTTATATGACTCATGCTTAACCGTTCGGTCATCCATATCCCAAGCTCATATCTACATATGTCAAGCCTGCCAGTCGAACCTTAGTGTATGGCTGTTCAGCAAGGCCATATCTGCATATGCTAGGCTTGCCAAACCCAACCTCATGCGATCGCTAATGTATGTATGACAACCGATCGTCACGGCCTGCCTATCATAAAGAGATCCTTCCAGGCGGTTCCCACTAAGGAGAATACAATCATGGTATTGAAAGAGATTATCCTATCATGCTACCGTCGCATATCTAGCATATTAGCAAGACAGGAAGTAAAACTGTAAATCATACAAGATATGATCCCCCTTACATGCAAGTTAAAGTTAAAATGCCTTCTACTTTATCTTTTGCAAGTTTTACGTGGCTGCTAAGGGGTTTCGAGAGAGAACCGCTTTCTATCCTGCGAAGACAAGCCACAACACCAATCCTGCAATCGTCTCTATTACACCCCTGTCGGGGCCCTCCGTTGCAAACGTCTTCGCGTCTCTAATGTTAGAGAGACGGACACCCCCCAGCCACTTATATGGTACAAGCCATATGTCAAGCGTGGAACCAGTCTCGCGTAAACGCGTAAGGTCGGTCGGGGCCGCTTCATCAGGACATTGCCGCAACGCTAAACGAGTACACGTGGGAGGGTAACAATTGGAGAATTGATGCCCACATCCTAGATATGTTCTACCCGTACAATACATCTACGCATAGCCTTGCTCATGATACCGCTGTTGGGGATCGGCGCAGAAAACAAAATTTTTCCTACCTACGAGTCCCGAACCCAAGATCTATGCTATGATGATGTATGTAACGGAAGGAATCAATGTTCATACCTTTGAAGACCGAAAGAGGGAAACGTTCCTCGAACGTGGTTGGCGTAGACTCTGATCCTACGACCTCCCTGTCGTGTTGAAGAACCTCCGACGATGAAGTAGCACCACACGTGTAGTGCCTCGCGGGATTACACACGTACGGTGCAACCAACGTCCCTCCGGGCTCCGAACCAGAAGAGCAGCGGAAAGAAGATTGATCCGGATCCCAATTCCGGCAGCGCGACGACGTCCGGATGATGGTGAAAACCCCAACCAGGTGCAAACTCCAAACCAGGGGAGTCCGCTCTAGGTCGGAGAAAGAGAGAGAGAAACTCAATGTTATGTTGAAAAAGGCACCCCACCCCTCCTTATATAGGCCAAGGAGGGGCTCCACCCCCTCCCCTTCCCCCATGTGGGACTAAACCCCCAAGGGGGGGAGTGGTGCGGTGTCAGAACCCCAACTAGGGTAAGTGCTAGGGTCGTTTGATCCCTTTGCATCATGCAAAAATTCAACAGGAAAAATCAAAATTGGGGAAAAGAAAAACCCTGAGAAATTAAATCAAATGGCCAGATAAAAATCTTTTTCCAAAAATCATTTGAATGTTTGGAAAATTCCTAGAATTGTTGCTGATCATTTCAAAAGTGGTTTGGGGATTTTCCCATGCCCATGGAATATTCAAAAATTCAAAAGGTGCTTTGGAAATTAAATTTAACTCCAATTTGAATTTAAATTCAAATTGTTTGATTTTCAAAAGTCACCAAAATTATGAGTGGCTAACTATATAGCTTATAAGCCCACATAAAAGTTTTCATGATTTTATAAAATGCCTTGATACTTTATTTGGGGCAAAACAAATAACAGAAAAGGAAAACAGAAAGAAATAACAGAAGAAAAGAAAAAGGAAAAAACCAGCCCACCCCACAGGCCACAGGCCCACTTACCTCGTCCTGGCCCAGCCCAGCCGCCTCCTCCGTTGTCGTCTTCCCTCGGGCACGAGCACACAGCTGCGTGCCCGGCATGCCGTGGCCGTCGTGGCCCACGGCGCCACGCAACAGCTTCCTCGACGCCATCTGCGCGTCCAGAAGCCTCCACTGGACGCCTCCTCCATTCCTTCCCTCTCTCCGCTCGCTCTCCCCCTCTGCCTCTCTCGTTCCCGTGAACCCCAAAGCCACGCCGGAGCGACGCCGCTGCGTGCCCGTGGCCAACGGCGACGAGGATCCGCCCCGACTTGTCCAGAAGCCCCAGCATCGCCGTCTTCTTCATCCTGCACGCCCAATCGATCCCGGGTGCCCTGCAAGCGACGTCGTCGTCTCCGTTTTGCTCCGGCCACCGTGGAGCTTCTCGCCGGAATTCGTCGTCCACGGTGCCTCCCCGCCTCGGACTTCAACGCCTTCGTCTCCACGGTGAGGCCCCGATGGTTTTGCCCCGCTCCGAGCGTTCCCTCTCTTCGTCTAGCCATGGCTTCCATGAGAGCAGTACGGCGCCGCCGCGCGAGTCGTCGCCGGCAACACTCCGGTGACCAATTGGTCACGTGGATGTGCCCAAAGTTTTCGACAACGCTCTCTGGATACGCTGCACCCAAAATCCCCCTCTCCCGCGCACGTTTTCGCCATCCCCGTCGCAGTAGTGCCACGGCCGCCGCGCCATGTTGACGCCGGCGAGGCTGCGGCCACCCCCGAGCCTCCCCGTGGGCACTGGGTGACGCGGTTGACCTCGAGCGTCCCTCTAGTGGCCTCGGCGAGCTCTCCAGTGGCCGAAATCGCCACTCCGGCGAGGCGCCACCGCGTCCAGTGACGCCGGCGTTGAGCCGCCGACAGCCCACGCCATTAGGGCTTTAATCACCTTGCTAATCTCCCCCCGAGTCCATGACAAGTGGGCCCAAACCCCCCCTAACCCCTCTGTTTTAATTAACAGAGAGGGGATTAACCCTGTGAGGCTTACAGGGTGGACCCACAGGTCAGCGCCTCCCTGACGTCATGATGACGCCACCCTGACGCAATAAATCAAATTCCAGAAAATTAGAAAAGATTTAAAGAAATCCAGAAATTACAGAAAATAGGTAAAACTGTAGAAATTCATAGAAAATTCATATGAACTCCAAATTGGGCAAATAATATATGAAAAATGACCAGCATAAAATTCTCTATCAAAATATGCAACTTTCAACCATGTTTGAGTTGATTTTAAAATGGGACCAGTAGCTTTTTCTATTTGGCTTAATTGGAATTAATTCAAATTTAATTCAAATGCAATTCAAATTTTAACCATTACAATGCAAACATGATCACTTGAACTTCAGAAGCATATCACACATATGTTCACATGGTTTCAAATGATCAAACATTTTCAAATACAATTTGGTTAAATTGAAATTCATATGTGGAGTTTGAATTTGCATTTCAAATGCAATGCACTTCATTTAAATCAAATGTACCACAAACCAGCACCATTCACATCATGGACAACATAATCATGTGCTTGTGCATTCTATTACAATGTTGCCACCCTCTTGTTGATGATTGTGCCGATAACAGTGCCTCCGAGACGGTGATCACCCCCGAAGGAGAAGACCACCGTTAAGACCCGTGTATCGTCAGCAAGGCAAGGAAACCCCATTGATCATGTCTATAAAATCCCAATTCCCTCTCAGTCTCGCTTATGCATGTTTAGGAGATCATCTTGTATCGATTCTACCGCATAGTTGAACCCATATCCTTTGCATGACCTATCATCTTGTCACAGTAGTAAGCAAACCACAATCCTAGCTGACATAGGAGTTGTTTGATATCATGTGGCCCCTGCAACTGTTACAGCTTATTGCATGCTTAGTGTTACAGTGAGGTTACTTTTGATATGAGTCGGGATGATGGTGAACATGGTGTTGATGAAAGTGAAACTGTGTCAGTGAATCCACCCTATTACAAGGTGAACGATGAGAGGCTGTGTAGGAGTACACAGTGGGTTGTCTCGTTGAACACCGCCTTAAGCATCGAGTTCTTGTATGGTAATCTAGGACAAAGAGTACAACCACACATTGGGCTCACTGATCCCTCTCGTCCTAGTACCTTGATCCGTGTCGACGTCCAGGAGTCACATTAGTTCGGGCTTTCCATTTGGCATCTGCATAGAAAAAGAATGAAGGAATGGTTGCATCATATAGATATGTGAGTGCACCTGTGAGGCAGGAAAACCATCTGCCAGTGGTGGCGTCTCGGTCACTTACATTGTTTGAGTCCGTTTCGTTGATCCGGCCGGGCTCTCGAGCGGAGGAAAACTCAGATAGTCGACTCCTGGAATAGACCGGTTGTGAGCGAAGTGTCGTGGTGAACATCCTCGCTGTCACCTCTTGAATGGTGGCGAGACCTGGCGGTAACCGATGGTCATGTGTGTGTAGTTTACACCCTTGCAAGGTTAACAAAACTATTCGAATAGTCGCGTCCGCGGTTAAGGACTACTTGGAACCTGTACCTGATTATTAGACAACTTGAACTGGATACTTCTAAAATACACCAAGATAAGTGTGAGTGCTATGGCGTGCTTTCTCGTGGGGAAGTCGAGGAAGGCACCATAGTGGTGTATTGATTGGAGATGTAGTGGACCCGTGTACGTTTCTTATCTCAAGTCTGGTACTCGTAGTTCAGGACTAGCCAAGTCAAAGCTGGCACTTCTGGATGATGAAACCCCACCTCCCTTTTACCTTGATACTTGAGCATGAGTAGTATAGATCTGATGTAAGTCTTGCTGAGTACGACTTTGTACTCACGTTTGCTTATTCTATGTTTTAGATGAGAACCCGGACCCCGATGGAGTCACCTTCGTGAAGCTCGACGTTGACTAAGTTAGCATAGTCCCAGACAGCAGTCTGGTCCCTCGTGGAAGGGCATGTTTGTTTACAAGGCTTCTCTAAGCCATTTGTTAAACTTGTCTGTACTCAGACCTAAATTGCTTCCGTTGTATGATGTAATGTTGATCACAAACATGTGATCTTTGTATGCTCTATGTGTATATCAATAAAGAGTACTTTGTAGAGTTATGTGATGATACCTACTGTTCATACTAGGCATGTGTGCTGCGTGTATGTTTATAACATGCATGTCTTAGTATGGGTTTTCGAGATCTTAGTTGTGATCTGGCTGGCGGTCTTTTATACACCAAGTGGCCCTTAGATGTGCGCAGCTTGGGGCATCGCGATGCGATTGTTCGTGACTCTGTCACGTGCACACTTTGTTGTATGATCGAGCCCGCCCTAGACCCCGACTAAGTGATCGGGCTGGAGTAAGTCTATGTAAGAGTTAGGATCCAATCGATAACATGGTTGAGGCGACTTGTCTATGAGTATGGGATTCACCACCCATAAGCATTTAGACTTGTGAGTGGACGATGAGGACCCATCTCAGATGATCATCCGGCCTGAATGGGATGCCCCTCACGTTTGATGCTTACCGAGAACGTTCTGTGCTTGGCCTTGTCTGCTTAGACAAGTGGGTACGGTTCTCGGCTCTCCATGTGATTGTATCATGACTGGAATTACATATGCTAACCCCGGGTCCCGACAGACTTGGTATCAGATCAGGACTGTCTGTAGGATTATCAAACCCTTGGTCGAAGTCGAGTCTAGCATTCTATAGTTATATAGTTACTTGGGTATATAAGGGAACAACGTAAGACTTCTTTTTCTCCTTACCCTCATCGATCTGAGTTCTGAGTCACCCTTATCTTTTCTACGGGATTATAGGACTAGGCTCATCTATGTCTTACTAGAACATCTCGCTGAGTGCTTCCTTTTAGCCGTAGGATTATTGTGGTCGTCCAGAGTCTCCGTGTTTTGAGTTCCTTGAGGAAGTTCTGTCCAATCTCCTCGAGGTTGTCTTGTTTTCCATCCCGGTGTAGCCGTTATGCTGCCGGATTTATCCTGTGTTTCTATGAATCTTTGCCTTCGCATTACAATCTTTTCCGCCTTCATCATGTCTTGTTATCCTTGAATCCATCATTCAACCTGTTCTGATTGTTGATTTTTATCACACAGGATGTCAGGTGGAACTCATAGTGCTGTTCGTCGGAATCGAGACCGTGTTCGGAATCGAAATGATGATGAACCTCTACCATCGCCTTCTATGGAGGAAATCATGATGGAAGCTGAGAAGAATCAACGTGACCAAACACGCCTTCTGGAGCTCATCGAGCAGAATACCTCACGTCACCGCAATGTGGTTGTGAGCATTCAGGACTTCATCCTCCTCAAGCCACCGGTATTCCGATGTTCTTCTGAGCCCCTTGAAGCTGATGATTGGCTCCGTTCCATCGAGCATAAGCTTGATACTGCACATGTTGCTCCCGATGATCGAGTTATATTCACGGCATACTTTCTGGAAGGTGCTGCCGCTGAATGGTGGGAGAACTATGTTGCTATGCAGCCAGATAGTCACCTAGTGACTTGGCAGGAGTTCTGTGTTGCCTTTCGAGGGTACCACCTTCTGGATGAGTTGATGGAGCGCAAGAAAGAAGAGTTCTGCAACCTGACTCAAGGAGAGATGTCCATGCATGAGTATGTGAGAGAGTTCAACCGTCTTGCTCGTTATGCCCAAGATGAGATCACCACCGATGCCAGAAAGCAGGCAAGGTTCCGCAAGGGACTTAGCCCCATCCTTCGTCATGATCTCAACCTCCTTGAATTTTCCACCTTTGAGGATTTAGTCAACAGATCCTTCAGAGCTGAGCATGGAAATGAAGTGTTCGAAGAGTCCCGCAAGCATGCTCTTGAGCTTGCTTCTTCTTCCAGTTCAGCCCCTCAGAAACGCCGAATTTGGATTCCAACCAGAGCCATACCTCGAAACCTTCTCCAGAGGCCACCACCGAATATACGCCATCCACCTCAACACATTATTCCATCCCGGAATGATGGTGTGTAGCCAAGCAATCCCACTCCCAGCAATTCAGACAGGGTATGCTTTAAGTGTGTTCTTCCAGGCCATTACTATCGTTAATTCCCTCAGGTCTTGATGGCACCACGTCATTCTCGACCCAAGCCGCCAAAGAAATCAGCCACCAAGGCCATCCCAGCAAAGCTTTCAGCCACAAGTAGTGGTTGTGTGAACCAAATCTCAGTTGAGTAAACCACTGATGCTTCTGACGTCATTCTTGGCACACTCCCAGTCAATCATGTTCCCGCCTCCGTTCTTTTCGATCCAGGAGCTTCTCATTCATTCATGTCGGAGAGTTATGCACTTCGTCATGAGTTTCCTTTTGAAGAAATGTTGTCTCCAATGATCATTCGAACTCCTGGTTCAAAGTGGCAAACTAATAGAGTAAGCCATGGCAATCAAATTGCAATTGAGGGTTTAGTATTCCTTGCTTCTCTTATAGCCCTCAAGTCTTCGGACATTGATGTCATCCTAGGAATGGATTGGTTATCAAGGCAGAATGCTTTCCTTGATTGTAAAGCCAAATCAGTCAAACTCACCCATCCTTCAGGCCAGACCATTGACTACACATCACCCAGCTCTAGAATCCAGATGCATACTTTGAATGTGCTTCCCCTTCCAGACCTTGAAGATGTTCCGGTGGTTCGTGACTTCCCGGATGTCTTTCCTGAAGAGCTGCCGGGAATGCCACCCGACAGGTGTGTAGAATTCATAGTGGATCTTATACCAGGCACAACCCCAATCTCGAGACGCCCATATAGAATGGCCCCACATGAGTTAGCTGAGCTAAAAACCCAACTTGATGCTTCGTTGGCAAAAGGCTTCATCCTCCCTAGCTCATCGCCATGGGGTTGCCCCGTTCTGTTCGTAACGAAG
Organism: Bromus sterilis; assembly: GCA_950022295.1. Taxonomy (NCBI): domain Eukaryota; kingdom Viridiplantae; phylum Streptophyta; class Magnoliopsida; order Poales; family Poaceae; genus Bromus; species Bromus sterilis. Next base: position 19,829,278 of record OX465596.1, read on the forward strand.
AAAGATGGAACAGAAAGGATGTGCGTAGACTATCGCCCGCTAAATCTAGCGACGATAAAGAACAAGTACCCACTGCCCAGGATCAATGATCCTTATGATCAACTTGCAGGATCCTCTGTCTTCTCCAAGATGGATTTGAGATTAGGCTATCATCAAATCAAAATCCGAAATGAGGACATTTCCAAAACGGATTTCACTACTCGTTATGGTCTTTACGAGTATACCGTCATGTCCTTCGGTTTGACCAATGCCCCCGCCACATTCTCGCGCTTAATGAATTCGATCTTCATGGAGTACTTAGATAAATTTGTTGTGGTTTATCTTGATGACATTCTCATCTACTCGAAGAACGAAGAAGAGCACGCAGAACATCTTAGGTTGGTATTGATGAAACTTAGAGAGCACCACCTTTATGCCAGGTTCTCCAAGTGTGAATTTTGGCTACCAGAAGTGACCTACTTAGGCCACGTGATTTCTGCGAAAGGTGTTGCAGTCAATCCCGAGAGAGTTCAGGCCGTCCTTGACTGGACTCCACCTGAATCGGTTAAGCAAGTTAGGAGTTTTCTTGGCCTAGCCAGCTATTGCCGCCGCTTCGTCGAGAACTTTTCTATAGTTGCAAAGCCTCTTACTGAACTCCTCAAGAAAGATAAGAAATTCCAATGGACTTCCAAGTGCGAGGAAAGCTTTCAAGAGCTAAAAAGAAGATTGACTTCTGCAGCCGTACTTGCACCTCCAGACACCAAAAAGGATTTCGAGATCTATTGTGATGCTTCACGGCAAGGGTTAGGATGCATACTTATGCAAGATAGACATGTGGTAGCTTATGCTTCACGCCAGTTGCGTCCACATGAAGAGAACTATCCTACCCATGATCTTGAACTCGCTGCCGTAGTTCACGCCCTGAAGACTTGGCGACATTACCTCCTTGGTAATCGTTGTGAGATCTATTCCGACCACCAAAGCCTCAAATATATTTTCACCCAGCCAGATCTTAATCTCAGGCAAAGACGCTCGATTGAGTTGATAAAAGATTATGACTTAGGAATTTCTTACACCCCAGGCAAGGCCAATGTCATGGCTGATGCACTAAGTCGTAAGTCGTATTGTAACAACCTCATGTTACAACAGTATCAACCACCTCTGCATGAGGAATTTCGCAAGCTTAATCTTGAGATTGTTTCTCATGGATCTCTTTTCAACTTGGTGGCGAAACCAACCCTTGAGGATCAAATCAGAGTTTCCCAAAGGCGTGCACGAGGTGTTCGCCAGATCAAGGAGAACATTGCTAGCGGAGTTGCTAAATGTTTCTCCACAGATAGTAAAGGAACGGTATTCTTTGAAAATTGTTTGGTAGTACCTAAGAATAAGGATCTACGGCAACTCATCCTCAAAGAAGCCCATGACACACCCCTCTCAATTCATCCCGGTAGCACAAAAATGTACCGAGATCTACGCCAGAGATTTTGGTGGACCAGGATGAAGAGAGACATTGCTCGATTTGTTGCTGAATGTGACGTTTGTCGTCGCATTAAGGCAGAACACCAAAGACCTGCTGGTACACTTCAACCTTTGCCTATTCCCGAGTGGAAATGGGACAAATTCGGTATGGACTTCATCACCGGCTTTCCAAAAACCCAGAAAGGAAATGATGCCATCTTCGTTGTCATAGATAGGCTTTCCAAAGTTGCTCACTTCCTTCCCGTTCGCGAGTCTATAACTGCTAGTCAGTTAGCGGACTTGAATATCTCTAGAATAGTGTCTCTTCACGGTGTTCCTTTGGTGATCAATTCTGACCGTGGTAGCCTTTTCACCTCTAGGTTTTGGGGAAGCTTCCAACATGCTATGGGAACTCATCTCTCCTTTAGTACGGCTTTCCATCCTCAGTCTAGCGGTCAAGTCGAAAGGGTTAACCAAATTCTTGAAGACATGCTCAGAGCTTGTGTTATCTCTTTCGGAAAGAATTGGGAGAAATCTCTTCCCTTTGCCGAATTTGCTTATAACAATAGCTATCAATCTAGTCTGAACATGGCTCCTTTTGAACTCCTCTATGGACGACGATGTCGAACACCCCTAAACTGGTCAGAAACCGGTGAAAGACAACTCTTTGGACCGGATATGATCAAGGAAGCAGAAGAGCAAGTTCGCATTGTTCGTGATCGTTTGAAAGCCGCTCAGTCTCGTCAAAAGAGCTACTATGATCGTCATCATAGAGAGGAGAGCTACAAAATTGATGAGAAGGCTTACCTCCGGGTTACTCCTCTGAAGGGAACCCAAAGATTCGGTATCAAAGGCAAGTTGGCCCCACGTTACATCGGACCTTTCCGCATTATAGCTAAACGTGGAGAAGTTGCCTACCAACTTGAACTACCCCCTCACCTTTCCCGAGTACACGATGTATTCCATGTGTCAGTACTCAGGCGTTGCTTCAAGGACCCCATCCGCGAAGTCGACCATGAAACGCTTGATCTCCAAGATGACCTTTCTTATCGAGAGTACCCTGTTCGTATTCTTGATTCCGCAGAGCGTGTCACGCGTCGTCAGACGATTAAGTTCCTCAAAGTGCAATGGTCGCATCACTCCGAGAAAGAAGCAACATGGGAAAGAGAAGACCGCCTCCGTGCCGAGTACCCCACCTTCCTCCCGACGACTTCTGAATCTCGGGACGAGATTCTTTTGAGTGGGGGCGAGTTGTCAGAACCCCAACTAGGGTAAGTGCTAGGGTTGTTTGATCCCTTTGCATCATGCAAAAATTCAACAGGAAAAATCAAAATTGGGGAAAAGAAAAACCCTGAGAAATTAAATCAAATGGCCAGATAAAAATCTTTTTCCAAAAATCATTTGAATGTTTGGAAAATTCCTAGAATTGTTGCTGATCATTTCAAAAGTGGTCTGGGGATTTTCCCATGCCCATGGAATATTCAAAAATTCAAAAGGTGCTTTGGAAATTAAATTTAACTCCAATTTGAACTTAAATTCAAATTGTTTGATTTTCAAAAGTCAGCAAAACTTATGAGTGGTAACTATATAGGTTATAAGCCCACATAAAAGTTTTCATGATTTTATAAAATGCCTTGATACTTTATTTGGGGCAAAACAAATAACAGAAAAGGAAAACAGAAAGAAATAACAGAAGAAAAGAAAAAGGAAAAACCCAGCCCACCCCACAGGCCACAGGCCCACTTACCTCGGCCTGGCCTAGCCCAGCCGCCTCCTCCATTGTCGTCTTCCCCCGGGCACGAGCACACAGCTGCGTGCCCGGCATGCCGTGGCCGCCGTGGCCGTCGGCGCCACGCAGCAGCTTCCTCGACGCCATCTGCGCGTCCAGAAGCCTCCCCTGGACGCCTCCTCCATTCCTTCCCTCTCTCCGCTCGCTCTCCCCCTCTGCCTCTCTCGTTCCCGCGAACCCCGAAGCCACGCCGGAGCGCCGCCGCTGCGTGCCCGTGGCCAACGGCGACGAGGATCCGCCCGGACTTGTCCAGAAGCCCGAGCATCGCCGTCTTCTTCATCCTGCACGCCCAATCGAGCCCGGGTGCCCTGCAAGCGACGTCGTCGTCTCCGTTTTGCTCCGGCCGCCGTGGAGCTTCTCGCCGGAATTCGTCGTCCACGGTGCCTCCCCGCCTCGGACTTCAACGCCTTCGTCTCCACGGTGAGGCCCCGATGGTTTTGCCCCTCTCCGAGCGTTCCCTCTCTTCGTCTAGCCATGGCTTCCATGAGAGGAGTACGGCGCCACCGCGCGAGTCGTCGCCGGCAACACTCCGGTGACCAATTGGTCACGTGGATGTCCCCAAAGTTTCCGACAACGCTCTCTGGTTACGCTGCACCCAAAATCCCCCTCTCCCGCGCACGTTTTCGCCATCCCCGTCGCAGCAGTGCCATGGCCGCCGCGCCATGTTGACGCCGGCGAGGCTGCGGCCACCCCCGAGCCTCCCCGTGGGCACTGGGTGACGCGGTTGACCTCGGGCGTCCTTCTAGTGGCCTCGGCGAGCTCTCCAGTGGCCGAAATCGCCACTTCGGCGAGGCGCCACCGCGTCCAGTGACGCCGGCGTTGAGCCGCCGGCAGCCCACGCCATTAGGGCTTTAATCACCTTGTTAATCTCCCCCCGAGTCCATGACAAGTGGGCCCAAACCCCCCCTAACCCCTCTGTTTTAATTAACAGAGAGGGGATTAACCCTGTGAGGCTTACAGGGTGGACCCACAGGTCAGCGCCTCCCTGACGTCATGATGACGCCACCCTGACGCAATAAATCAAATTCCAGAAAATTAGAAAAGATTTAAAGAAATCCAGAAATTACAGAAAATAGGTAAAACTTTAGAAATTCATAGAAAATTCATATGAACTCCAAATTGGGCAAATAATATATGAAAAATGATCAGCATAAAATTCTCTATCAAAATATGCAACTTTCAACCATGTTTGAGTTGATTTTAAAATGGGACCAGTAGCTTTTGCTATTTGGCTTAATTGGAATTAATTCAAATTTAATTCAAATGCAATTCAAATTTTAACCATTACAATGCAAACATGATCACTTGAACTTCAGAAGCATATCACACATATGTTCACATGGTTTCAAATGATCAAACATTTTCAAATACAATTTGGTTAAATTGAAATTCATATGTGGAGTTTGAATTTGCATTTCAAATGCAATACACTTCATTTAAATCAAATGTACCACAAACCAGCACCATTCACATCATGGACAACATAATCATGTGCTTGTGCATTCTATTACAATGTTGCCACCCTCTTGTTGATGATTGTGCCGATAACAGTGCCTCCAAGACGGTGATCACCCCCGAAGGAGAAGACCACCATTAAGACCCGTGTATCGTCAGCAAGGCAAGCAAACCCCATTGATCATGTCTATAAAATCCCAATTCCCTCTCAGTCTCGCTTATGCATGTTTAGGAGATCATCTTGTATCGATTCTACCGCATAGTTGAACCCATATCCTTTGCATGAATTATCATCTTGTCACAGTAGTAAGAAAACCACAATCCTAGCTGACATAGGAGTTGTTTGATATCATGTGGCCCCTGCAACTGTTACAACTTATTGCATGCTTAGTGTTACAGTGAGGTTACTTTTGATATGAGTCGGGATGATGGTGAACATGGTGTTGATGAAAGTGAAACTGTGTCGGTGAATCCACCCTATTACAAGGTGAACGATGAGAGGCTGTGTAGGAGTACACAGTGGGTTGTCTCGTTGAACACCGCCTTAAGCATCGAGTTCTTGTATGGTAATCCAAGACAAAGAGTACAACCACACATTGGGCTCACTGACCCCTCTCGGCCTAGTACCTTGATCCGTGTCGACGTCCAGGAGTCACATTAGTTCGGGCTTTCCATTTGGCATCTGCATAGAAAAAGAATGAAGGAATGGTTGCATCATATAGATATGTGAGTGCACCTGTGAGGAAGGAAAACCATCAGCCAGAGGTGGCGTCTCGGTCACTTACATTGTTTGAGTCCGTTTCGTTGATCCGTCCGGGCTCTCGAGCGGAGGCAAACTCAGATAGTCGACTCCTGGAATAGACCGGTTGTGAGCGAAGTGTCGTGGTGAACATCCTCGCTCTCACCTCTTGAACGGTGGCGAGACCTGGCGGTAACCGATGGTCATGTGTGTGTAGTTTACACCCTTGCAAGGTTAACAAAACTATTCGAATAGCCGCGTCCGCGGTTAAGGACTACTTGGAACCTGTACCTGATTATTAGACAACTTGAACTGGATACTTCTAAAATACACCAAGATAAGTGTGAGTGCTATGGCGGGCTTTCTCGTGGGGAAGTCAAGGAAGGCACCATAGTGGTGTATTGATTGGAGATGTAGTGGACTCGTGTACGTTTCTTATCTCAAGTCTGGTACTCGTAGTTCAGGACTAGCCAAGTCAAAGCTGGCACTTCTGCATGATGAAACCCCACCTCCCTTTTACCTTGATACTTGAGCATGAGTAGTATAGATCTGATGTAAGTCTTGCTGAGTACGACTTTGTACTCACGTTTGCTTATTCTATGTTTTAGATGAGAACCCGGACCCGATGGAGTCACCTTCGTGAAGCTCGACGTTGACTAAGTTAGCATAGTCCCAGACAGCAGTCTGGTCCCTCGTGGAAGGGCATGTTTGTTTACAAGGCTTCTCTAAGCCATTTGTTAAACTTGTCTGTACTCAGACCTAAATTGCTTCCGTTGTATGATGTAATGTTGATCACAGACATGTGATCTTTGTATGCTCTATGTGTATATCAATAAAGAGTACTTTGTAGAGTTATGTGATGATACCTGCTGTTCATACTAGGCATGTGTGCTGCGTGTATGTTTATAACATGCATGTCTTAGTATGGGTTTTCGAGATCTTAGTTGTGATCTGGCTGGCGGTCTTTTATACACCAAGTGGCCCTTAGATGTGCGCAGCTTGGGGCATCGCGATGCTATTGTTCGTGACTCTGTCACGTGCACACTTTGTTGTATGATCGAGCCCGCCCTAGACCCCGACTAAGTGATCGGGCTGGAGTAAGTCTATGTAAGAGTTAGGATCCAATCGATAACATGGTTGAGGCGACTTGTCTATGAGTATGGGATTCACCACCCATAAGAATTTAGACTTGTGAGCAGACGATGAGGACCCATCTCAGATGATCATCCGGCCTGAATGGGATGCCTCTCACGTTTGATGCTTACCGAGAACGTTCTGTGCTTGGCCTTGTCTGCTTAGACAAGTGGGTACGGTTCTCGGCTCTCCATGTGATTGTATCATGACTGTTATTACATATGCTAACCCCGGGTCCCGACATGCGGCTAGGAGGGGGGATGGGCCCCTCCCTTGGCGCCAAGCCCAAGGGGGGAGGCTCCCCTTCTCCTCATGGGCCTTTTAAGGCCCAAATACCTTTTCACTTTTTTAATTAATTCTTTAAATCATTTTTAATATTTAATTCTGTCAATTAAATAATAAAACATATTTAAACATTAATATATATTATTTTGAACGTTTCAAAATATCGGGAACAGCTTTCGGCACCTCCCGGTACATTTCCGGTGTTTTCTCTCTTTTCACCGATGATCCAGAATCAATCCTTAATGCATCGATTGCCCTTAAGTGTGACACCCTACGGTCCGGGAAACAGTAGACATGATCTAGACACTCAGTGACCAATGACCATCATGTGGGATCTGGTTACAATCCTTGATGTGCCCCTACGCTTCCATCAAATAAACTTCATCGCCGTTGAACCGTTAACAATATGGCTTGATCCCTTTGTGCTTCGGTACTATGTTTGTCCGAGGTGTGATCGTCGTTATCCAATACCTAGTTCTTCCTCGTCTCCGACATAACATGTTTACTCGTCTGTGAATATTACATCTCTTGTGACCTAGTCACTTGCTTGCAATCTATTGATGCAACACCACCGAGTGGGCCCAGAGTACCTATCCGACACTCGGATTGATAAATCCCGCTCTGATCTATTTCATACTCCTCAACATATCTACTTCGGAATACCCAAGATACACCTTTTCAGTTACCATGTTTCAGTGTAACGGTTAATGCACTCAAAGCATCCTAATAGATAGCAATTATGTATGATCATCACGGTCTAAGGATTCAGTCACTATGTTATTAAGTCATCGCAATGCTGAACTTATGTGACTTGATCACACTGCAATGCTTAAGGTGGGTGTGTGTCCATCACATCATTCTCCTAATGATATGACCTCATTGTCAATAGAGTATTATGTTCTCATGATCAGGAAACCTTGATCATCAATTGCCCAATGAGCTAGTATGCCTGAGTTTAACTAGGGACCAGGTTGTTATATATCACACGTGTATTAATGTTTCCGCTTAATACAGTTCTAGCACAATATATAACGTATTATGAACAAACAGATATGTGAAAAATATCTTTATTAATTTGCCTCTAGGGCACATATCCAACATGTAATTCAATTCAAGTCATAACAGGCAAGGGTCTATATTAGCATCGAAACAAGCAACATAAGAACAAAAATGTGCAAGAGCTCTCGCTGTCCGTGACTCGAATGTCTCCAGATGGTGTTTGCGTGCAAGAAGTGGGAGATGGGAATACGAGGAAAAGTATTTTTTTTGTTGAGAACTCAATCTACTAAAGTTTCACACTTAGTCTTCTTTGGAGTCTTATCTTGACTCGTCCCCAGACCACTAGCACTACTAGGAAAAATCTTATAGGTAGAGGAGTATCAGTAGCGTCCCTCCAGGGGACGCACTACCGATAGAGCATTAGCAGTAGCGCCTCTTGTCTACGCCCGCTACTGGAAAATGTGGTCCCCACCAAACCCATAGGACAAGCTTTAGTAGTAGCGCCTCCTTCTAATGCCCACTACTGGTAGTGACTTAGCAGTAGCGCGTCGGCGGGCCGCTCGCTGCTGAAACTGTGGTCCCAAAATAGCCCAGAGGCCCGCAAATAGCAGCAACGCCACTCCATACGGGGCGCTACTTTACCCACCCGCCCTATCCCCCCTCTCCTCTCTCTCCCTCACTTGCTTCTTCCTCATTCATTCTCCTACCTCTTGTCCATACCCATTAATGCACTACACAACCTCCTTTAATGCACTACACACCATCTCCATTAATGCAATATCTCTCTTTTTAATTCTTCTTTGCTTTCTCCTCCACCACCACCATGCATATGCACTATCTGTCTCATCCTCATCTAACTTGCTTCCCACCATAAATGGATCTAGCTATCTCTCTTTGACACATTTGTCTCCTTCCTCTCACTAGCTAGTGCAAAGGTTCTCCAAAGGTGTCATATTTTAACAAAAGGTATATATACTTTCTCTCTCTAGGTGGAAGAATGCATGAGATGTGTGTAAAAAATTGTGCTTTGCATCAATGAAAATATTTGTGCTTGTGTATGGTGTGTCATATGAGAGTTTTCCTATGTTTTGACGAAATATCGATTTATTTATGTTTCGGCGAATTTCAGGCAAACTCTATATGTCCAATTTTAGCAAAGGTCATGCCGAATTTTTGTATGACTTTGATATGCATATGCATGTGTCGTTATAATATTTTGTTTTTATAACTCGCAGGCGACCATGAAGGTATGTGGAAGGATGGTGGATAGATACTTGCGAGCCGCGGCGGACGACTTGAATGAAAAAACGAAAAGGAGATTTTATGTCCGTGTCGAATATGCAAAGAAGGCGTCTGGCTGGACCTCTTTATTGGTGGACATTTGAAGGCGCACCTGCTTATATATGGTTTCATGGATGGCTATACTCGATGGATAACTGAAGATGATGATGACGATATCGACAGTGCAATCAATAACCCCATGGCAGCGAATGAAGAGATGATTGATGGATCTGAAGACGAAGAGGCCGCACATGGTAATGGTGGTGAAGAACAAGCCGAACATGGTAATGACGAAGAAGAGGCCGCACATGGTAATGACGGAGAAGATGCGGACTACATGACGGACCCTTCATCGCTACTAAATTCAATCGTGCAGGACCCTCATGTTCGAGACTGCTTCGCAAGAAGACGACTAGCGATAGAGGTGCTTCTAGAGAGGAGGCCAAGTTGGAGCAAATGGAGGTAGACTCGAAGACTTCATTGTATGATGGTTGCGCTCGTGAGGTGACCCGTTTGAGTTTCATGCTCGAACTTCTAAAGACGAAGGCTAAAAACAAATGGAGCGACAAAAGCCTCGATGATCATCTCAAGTATCTACACACGTCAGTTCTTCCCCCGGGGAACCTTTGTCCTACTAGTGTCGATGAGGCCAAGAAAATTGTGTGCCCTCTTGATCTGCCGCACATTAGATACCACGCATGCATCAACAATTGCATCATTTATCGAAACGAGAACACAGAAAAAACCAGTTGTCCGTTGTGCCATGCTGATAGATACAATAAGGCCAGAAAGAAATCTCCCCAGAAAGTTGTATGGTACTTTCCATTCATTCCTCGTCTGCAGCGTTATTTCGTACATACTAAGGAAGCAGAGCTCATGCGGTGGCACGCGGACAGGGAGGTGCCCGATGATGGAGATGATCCGAAGATGAGACACCCCGTGGATGGAAGCCAGCGGAGAGCGTTGAACGCCGAATATGGATTTCATCTTGATCCAAGGAATGTCATGCTTTGCGTGAGTTCAGATGGCATGAATCCGTTTGGCAACCAGAACACCGACCACAACACATGGCCCGTGTTTGTAGGGATTTACAACATTCCCCCGTGGAAGTGCATGAAGACAAGGTACATATACACATGAGCATTATGATTCAAGGTCCGAAACAGCCGGGAAATAATATTAATCTATATCTCGAGCTTTTGAAAAGGGAGCTAAAAATGTTATGGAAAACCCCAGTCAAGACATGGGACGCTTTCGGAAAAGAATATTTCTATATGAAAGTCGCGGTGCTGACGACGGTGCACAATTATCTTGGTTATGGATATGTATCAGGCATGGTGTGCCATGGATATTGCTGATGCACGAGGTGCATGGATGGTACAACGTCTCAGCAACTACCGAAAGATGGTGGGTCTTCGAAAATCGTGTACATGGGGCATCGAAGATGGCTCGAGAAGAATGACCCATGGAGAAACCGTGGAGATCTATTCAATGGTGAGACTGAGCATCAAGGACCTCCACGTAAGAGGAACGGCGCCGAAATTGATGAGTTGTTGAAAAACTGGAAAGAGTGCCCCCTGCCTGGAAAGAAGAAAAAACCAGAGCCATTGCTGAAGGTATGGAAAACAAGGTCTGTTTTCTGGGACTTGGAGTACTGGCCCAAACTCGATACACCTCATTTTCTTGATCAAATGCATATAACGAAGAATGTTCTCGAGAGTTTGCTTGGCACACTGATGAACATGCCGGAGAAGACCAAGGATGGGCCGAAGGCAAGAAGAGACTTGGAAGATTTGGAAATAAGGGTAGATCTCCACATACCTCGTAGAACGGCCGAGACAGAGACAGAGACTGAGACGGAGGCGGGGGACAGCAGGCGGGGCAAAAAAAGAAAGAAGAGAAATATTGCCCCCCTTCTTGCTTCACCTTCAATACGAAGGAGATCGATCAATTTTTCAAGTGTCTTACCGGAAAAAAAGTTAGTTCCGGTTACTGTGGGAAGATAAGCAGATATCTAGACATGTAGAAAAAAAGGTTCAGCGGGATGAAGTCTCATGACTGTCACGTGATGATGACGCAGATACTACCGGTTGCCCTTAGTGGGATAATGGACAAGCACGTCCGTGAAACTGACAAGGCTAAAGGAAGAGATCGTTGTCATAGTATGTGAGCTCGAGATGTACTTCCCGCCCGCGTTCTTTGACGTCATGGTGCAGCTATGTGTCCACATTGTGGACGACATCATAGACCTCGGCCCGTCATACCTGCACAACATGATGCCGTTCGAGAGGATGAATGGGGTCATCAAAGGATTCGTTCGTAACATGTCCCGACCAGATGGAAGCATCGTACAAGGCTATCTGACACAAGAGTGCATCTCTTTCTGCGAGAATTATCTATTCAATGGAGACGACGACGTCCCTGTTGTTGGTTTGCCCGTTAACAAGCACCATGGGAGGCTCGGAGGAGAAGGTCACACCAACGGATGGAGGGAACTGAATGTCGACCACTCGGATCGACGCAACGACTTTGACAGGGCAAACTTAGTAGTGCTACAACATCTTGACGTGGTATACCCTTTTGTGACACTTCACAAAGAAACCATCACCAAGAAGTACCATGACCAGGGCCTACGCAAGACGGACGCCAAAATTACTAGAGAGCACAACTCCACTTTCTTGCCTTGGTTCAAAGAGCATGTTTTTGCTAATCCCCTGGAAGAGGGGTCTACAGACGCATTGCTCATATACGCCTTAGCACATGGCCCCGCTGTCAACTTGCTCAATTATCAGGCATACGATATAAACGGATACACGTTCTATACTGAGGCCAAAGATATGAAAAGTGATTTCCAGAACTCGGGGGTGACGATAAAATGCATGACTGATGACAACGGATCAACCGAAAGATATTACGGAAGGGTCGAAGAGATCTGGGAGCTTAACTACTCTGGACTACACAATGCGACGATGTTCCGTGTCAGATGCGCGCGCTACTGATAAAGTAGCTATAGCGCGTGTACAGGACGCCCGCTACTGCCACTTTTCACTTAAACCACCGGGGGCGCGCGGTTTCTTCTTCCTCTTCTGCCACTTCTCTCTCGCTCGCTCCTCTCCGCCGTCGTCGCCGCGAGTCCCCGCCGTTGTCGCTACTCCTCTCCGCCCTCGTCGTCGCCACCATGCGGCTTCTCCGCCCTCGTTGTCGTTGCCTCCCTCGCCCCCAACGCCGTCATCACCAACGCCGTCGCCCCCCGCTGTACTCCTCCCTCCCTGTCCCCTCCTCCTCTCCCCTCTTCCTCTCCCATCCTCCCTCCCTCTCCCCTCCTCCTCTCCCCTCCCACCCCCTTAATTTTGCTTGCACGGTAGGTGTTTGTGAAAATGCCTATGCCATTTTTGTTGTGTACAATTTTGTTGTTGTTTAGGAGCATTGTTTAGGAGCTTAGCACATTAGTTATTTGTTGTTTAGGAGCATTAGAAATTGAATATGAAATTGAAATGATATTGTTTACGAGTTTGTATGAAGTTTTGGAGTTGAAAATTCAAATGAAATGAAGTTTTGTATGAACTTTTCCATATGCAGGGATCCGAGGAGCCTATATTTTGCCGGAATGTTGATTTATTTCCATTCCGGCAAAATTCAGGTTCCCGATATGTCCATTTTTTAGCAAAGGTCATGCCGAAATTTACCGTGAATTTAGACATGACTTGTGCTACAAAGTATGACATATCGAGTGCCCGATATTTGATAGCATAGTATTTAGTCCTTTTTTTGTAGTTATAGAATTAACCTTGGAGACTAAATATATCGTAGGAAACATGTCGAGCAACAACACAGACGAGGAATATTTTGACTACCATGAGCAAGAACACGCCTTCCTGGACCATATGTGTTCTCAGCAACGAGACGAAGGTGATCCAAATGCCGCTAGTGCGATGGATGGCACTGCCACCGGTACCGATGGCACTCATGATGGCACCGATGGCACTGACACCGGTGCCGCCGAAGCTGCTAATGAATCAACTGCAACTAAGAAGGAGAGGGTACGAAAACCAAACAAGCTCGGCACCGAGAAACTGCTAGTGACAGAGGTGCATCCTACCAAATTCGAGCCAACAACGCCGGTGGAAGCTCGCAAGTGCTACGGCAACCAAGTCGGATGCATCCTACGGGAATCCGCGAGCATCAACGCCTATGACTTGAGGAGTATACCAAATATGGAGCATTTACTCCTTACGAAGCTGCACAACAGATTCAAGTTCCCGAATCGGGATGAGAGCAAAGAACCGTGGGTGGATGATGCCATGACTGAGATAAACGCCGCCGCCATGGTCAAGTTCAACAATGCATTGTCTGCCTGGAAAGTGAGGGTGAAACGATTGATTGAGAAGAGAAAACTTATGTCCAAGATTTTAGCCTCGAATTCTTCACTTACGGAAGATGAGTTCTTAAAATTCAAGGACACTTGCGCTACCGAGGTAGCCAAGCTTAGGTCCGAGAAATTCAAGGAGCTTCAGAAATTGAACACGGGAAAACACCGCCTCGAAAGCCGTGGTTACATTGGCAAAAGGCCCATATGGGTAAAGGAGGATGCGGAACGTGAAGCTGCGGGGATCCCAGACCCGTTGGCGGAGTTCACTGACCCGCAAGAGTATGACTTCATCAGGGCCCGCTACAAGTGGGACTCGAAGAAAAAGGTTTTCTCCACTGACGAGCCCACGAGGGAATTGATGAGATTACTGGTAATAATTATTTTTTCCACCTTATATATTACCTTCTCATCAAGTCAAAATACACGTTGTAGTAACATTTGTAAATGGTTCACGTTTCTTTCGCAGAAAGAGCAACACAAGCTTGATGCCGAAAGCGACTCATCGTCTCAGTCGACGATGAGGCCCAAGTGGGACACCCATCTCAACAGGCCTTGAACGTACTGAAGGGCCTCCCTTTGTACACTCGGCCGCAGACTGGACGTGTGCACGACGTCGGAGACGGTGCCCAGTGGAAGCACTACTACCACGAGGACCCTGAGGCCAAAAGGCAAAGAAGGAAGTTTAGTCAGGTCAACATTGACGAGAATGTGAAGCTTGCGGTTGAGAAAAAAGCAGCTGAGACCGAACAAGCGACCAAAGAAGAGATGATCAAGTCGGCGGTCAATGCAGCTTTATCTTCCCGTAGAGATGATTTCGCAGCTTCGGTTTCATCCTTGATCCCGACTGTTATCGAGTGGACAAAGCAAAATCCAGACAAAACGGCAGCGGATTTTCCCCGTCCTAGCTTCGTCGGGAGCAACTCGGTGAACCTCGCACCAGCGGCGCCTGCTATCGCATCTGTACATGCTCCATCAGCCGCTCATAGCAGCCCGTCCTCTGTCTCTGGCGTGCTACGCGGGCCTTCGCCTTTGGATGAGCTCGACGCCCTCACGGTAATTATGCGTCACACCAACATATCTATAATATATCCCTTTTAGCTGCCTTTTGGATGTCTGACGCCGTAGACATGTTTTCACAGGCTGAGAGAACCCCGTGCACCTTACTATACATGATCAATGGCCAGACTTTGGATGTGGGATCGACAACGATAATAAATCCCACAAATCAGATGTTCCTCACCATGTAGATGCCCAGTACCACTTTCAAGGTTTCCGTGGCGAGTGTCAAACCGGGCCAGGAGGATTTGCCTCCTCTGGTACAACTCGGGGGAGAGGAAGACGAGACCCCTAAGCGGCTTGCAGACTCCAAGGGCTATTTCATCCTATGGCCGACGACTCTTCTTCATGTCGAGCCGGCCGCCGTGATGACCACACCAAGGACAACACATCCCGAAGAAGGTATGAACACCACTACCCCGCCTCCGCAATTATTAGCACCGCCTGTTATGCTAGGTGAGAGCAGCGAGCAACACGAGGAAGGGGGTCCAAGCAGAGTGGATCGTGATCTCCCCCCCCCGTGCTCCAGAAAGCATTGGATGATGTCATGGACGAGGATGGCGACCCTATGAAATTCCTCAACACCGCCTACATTCGCGAAGTAGAAATGATGAGTCATCCATATGACTCGTCCAATAAGGAGCATGTGGATGAGGAGATGGATATTCCGACGGACCAGGAGCATCCTAGGTCTGAGTGCAAAAAGTCTCTCTTCGTGCAACCCTTGCAAGACATGCCTCCAGATGTCGCATCAAGCTAGCATGGACAAGGCGACGGTCAACGTGAGAAGGTGTTCATCAGTCCCTCAACACTTGGGGTGGCGATCAAGGGCGCTATGAAAGGCTCATCACAACCTCTTCCCCAGAAGAAGGGGAGGAAGAGACCGGGTAAGGCTGGCAAAAAGGTTGCCAATGCTTCTAGCAGCAAGTCGGTTCCGCCAGCAGGTTTTGCAGACCGTCTATAGATGAAATGTACGGCGTTGATCCATGTCTCGGGCGAGCCGATCCTACGGACGAAATCGTTGGAGAACATATCAGGGGATCTCAGGCGACTTCACAACCATGTACTATCGACGGAGAAAAGCCTCCTCGCCTCGAAGGATCCAGGATATCCACTTTATGCGGTGCGTGTGCCTACGGGCAAGGGCTACATCGACACGATGCCCACGGAAGTGTTCTTCCTGCGTTTTGATCACATCTTTCAGATGTTCCTTAGTAGGCGACTGGATTTTACGATCGTCCGCCTTTTTGCGCTCCATATGAGCTTTGTCATCAACAGAGAGCAAATATCGCAAATCGCGGTGGCAGATCCATACTACATGCATGAGTCCTTCTTGCCGCTAGGTGACTATGAACTTACAACTGCTAGGGACTACATCGAAAATTTCATGCTGACGAATAAGGACAAGGAAATGGTTCTCGTGCCTTATCATCCAATGTAAGTCATTGCCCGAGTGGCTTTACATTTCAATCATTTATTTGCTCATATGGAGGCTAGCTAATTTGAGGTGCATTTATTTTGCGCAGCGAGGGGCACGCCGTCCTTATTGTTCTTTACCCGCGAGTCTCCCATGCCGTGAATTTCGACTCGTCTAGGAACTTCAAAAAGAAGGACTACACCAAACTGAAGAGTCTTCTGGATTCCGCTCTCCAGGGCTTCGGCATGAGGGGTGGCCACATCGAAAAACATGCACGAAGGAAGGGTGCACCATGTTTCGGGCATAAAACCAACTTCTGCAGTATCCATCAACCGGGAGGAAGTACAAACGATGGATACTATGTCATCCATCTCATGATGGAGTTCAGAAAGGATCAACAACATCTTCGCATGGCAAGCAAAGATGACGGTCATATAATGAACTGGGCAGAGAACTTAGCCAACCGGATTATAAAGTAAGAGATGACTTCTTTCGCATCCTGAAGGATATTGCAACCATCATCATGAAGGAAGTCGTCAACGAGAAGGGGATGTTCTACCACGGCCCAATATCGTGACCTGATGTTATAGCTCGCGTAGGAATGCAGCTTCAGGAAATTACGCCATTCAAGAAGCTAGGGTGCGTCCTCCCAGATATGGATGGAAGTTCTAGTATATTGACTATGCCGATGATGATGTCTTGGTTGAATTTGTACTGTTGGAAGCGATATGAAAACTTTGTGATGTAATTTAACAGTCCTGTTGAACTACGTACTTGCGTAATACTATCTATCTATTGAATTAGTGTTGGGGTACGATGAACTACGTGTGTATATTATATTATGTATGTTACTTTATGTTGCATCTATTCACTAACTTTTTCTCTTCGTGTTGCTCAAGTATATTATGTTGTGTACTATTGTTGAATTCCCATGATGATATGCATCTCTAACAGGTACATAGATCATCGATGGCGAAGAAGTGCTATGTCGTGTACATAGGGAAGGTTCCAGGAGTGTACGATCAGGGGCCAGAGTGTCAGGCCCAAGTGCACCGGTTCCCAGGCGGCCACCAAAGAGGGTTCAATACCAGAGAGGAGGCGGAAGCTAGTTACTTGAGGTTTACGCTAGCGCTAGAGGAGCGAGAGGAAGATCAGAGGCGGCGCTTCATGAGCTACTACATAATTCCACTCTTCCTCATAGTGACCGCTCTTCTATTCTATATCATAGTTTAGATGGATGATGAAACTTGCTTGTAGTTGCATGTATTTAAGATATTGTGACAACTTCTATCGCTATTTTAGAGATGACATGACGAGAGATATCATTTGTGTAGGATATGAGATCATGATGATATATATATGATCATCAGATTATTGTATGTGTATGATATGATGACATTTGTACTCTGTTGAAAACCTGTGTATGTGTATGACACTATATTATAATACTTGTATAAATACAACGAAAATACGCTGATAAAATAAATAGAAAATGAAAAATAAATACCAATAGCGTGCATTACATATAGAAGTAGCGCCCTTTTACCAGTAGCGCCTGGTACAGGGGGGCGCTGCTGCCAATACTAGTAGTAGCGGGCACTACGAGAGGCGCTACTGCTAACCCTGTGTAGTAGTAGTGGGTGCGTACGCGCGCTGCTGCTACAAGTTAGTTGTAGCGTGCTATCAGTGTAACATCCCAAAATTTTCTAAATTCTGGAATGCTAATAAATAAATTAAATAGATAATGATTGTTTGCTTGATGTGTTTGATTTTTAGTAGGATTTAAAACTTTTGGAGTTGAATTGAATATTAAAATGAGAAGGGAATAAAAGGACTTTCCCTAATATTCATTGTTGGGGTGCAAAATTTAATATTTAAAATAAATCCAACAAAATGAGAGAAGGTAATATGACTCCTTCAACATATTAAAAGGTTGGAAAATGTTTTAAATCATTATTGAAATTCTTCTGAATATTCAAAACATTTTTCAACTCAAGGAAATTCATTTGAGAGGATATAAAATAACTTATCCCCTTTTTAATAAAGTTGAAAATATTTAGAATATTACTTTAAAGTTTTTAATTTATTATGAGTATTATAAATAATTCTAAAATTATTTTAGGGATTTTATAATGCTAAGAGGGTTTTTATTTCATTGAAATGATTTATTAAATCTTTTAAAAGAGTTGAAAAATATATTCCAATGGGATATTTCTATGTTACCAAATTATTTATTGGTGTGAATTTTTTTTAATTTATATTTTATTATTTAGAAATGGTTTGTCAATGCTTTTGACCAAATAAAATATTTTTAATAATTTATTGGATTTTATTTGATTTATGAAAAGTATTTTATATTTAAATAAAGTATTTAGAAAATGTTTTATTTTTATTTTCCTTTTTGCAAAATGTATTCATTAAACAAATTTCTTTGTATTATTTGATGAATTTAGAAATTTATTTCATATTTTTCTAATGAGTATTTATTTCTGGAAAATTGTTTGAAGTTTCGGTTTTTAAAGAAAGAAAAAAATGCGTACCTAGCCGGCCCAATAGCATTTTTTCCGTCACGGACGCAGTAGAGTCCAAAACGGGCCCGGTTTGATTTTTTTTCTCTCTGCCTATTTTATATTTTCATTTTTTCTCCTTTTATTTTTTTAGAAACCCTAGCTAGCGGGTCCCGCTCACCGCCGCCGCCGGAATCCGTCGAGCCGCCGGCCGCCACGCCAGCGCCGCCCCCTCCGTGTCTGCCGACGCCGCCTCCTTGCGCAACCCGCGCGCCGCCTCCACCCGGCCGCCTCCGCCCCGTACCACCGACGCCGAAGCGCCGGCCACCGCCCGGCCCGGCCGCGCCGCCATCGCCGAAGCGCCGCCCGGCTGCTCCGCCCGCGCGGCCATGCCGCCGCCCGCTCCGAGCGCCGCCGCGCCTCGTCGGACGCCACCGCCCGCGCCCCACGCGCCTCCACCTCTGCCACACCACGCGACCGTGCTGCCCCTGCCCTCCACCCGCCGTGCCGGCCTCCATTCGCCGGAGTACGGCCGGAACCGCCGTCCGCCGCCGCTCGCCGGAGTCAAACTCCGGTCAGATATGAGTCAAACTGCCCAGGGACCCGATTGCTTTTTTCAAAAATCTTTATTTGCGAACAAGCCCCTGTTGGCAGAAAATCCCCTGACCTCGCGGCTGCAATATCTCCTTCACCGTAAGTCGGATTGAGGTGAAACTTTTTGCTACACGCTCGTGTTGTTCTGTACTTTAGCATGGAATAAATTTTTGCACACTCTGCACACTTTTGAATTTGAATTTATTTCAAATTCAAATTTGAATTCTGGAGGTCGTATCTTTTCAACCGTTGATCCAAATCGAGTGATTCTTTTTGCGTTGGATCACTCGTTCCATGTACTTTCTGTCTATATCACGTGTACATAAAAATTCAAATGTTTTTTGATTTGTTTAAATTCAAATTCAATTCAATTTTGCACTTGCTATGACCTGTGTTGCAGTATTCCGTTCCATGTGATTCTTTTTGCATATTGGATCACATGTAACATCCTATCGGCTATATCCACACACCTTTCATATTGCCATGATCTATATCCTTGAATTCATAATGTTTCTTAGTCATAATCTGTTATATCAAATCCTTTATCTGTTGACTCTCTCGAGTTCACCTTCCACCTGTCACCTTCAAGCACATCAACACCTTTGCACTTCAAAGTTTTTTGTTTTGTTGCTAAAACCTTTGTGATTGTTTTGTTGATTTTTGTTTGCCTTGTGATGAGATTGCTTATTTTAGTTCCTTCCGTTGCGATAGTTTTCTCGGAGTGTGACGAGTAGAGTTGACTAGACCGCGAGAGCGAAGAACTTCATCGAATGGAAAATGCAAGTTACAATTTGACCATACCTCAGCCTATATTTTGTATTATGCATGTAGCAAATTATCACTCTATGCATGTGTAGGATTATATATTAGTTATGATTTTAAACCTAGTAGGATAGCCATATGTTCTGACCTTGTATTTCATTGTCTCCCTAGGATCGTGGTTGTTATATACTGCTATTGCTTTGTAGACGGGGATTGGTTGAGTTATCATTGAGCTATGTGAGGATTAATGACTTGACTAGGAAACTTAAATAGAAATCACCTCTAGGCAGGCAGGGAATGCATCCTGGGGCTCGTGCCTTGGCTAAGGAGGGATGTAACACCTTGGGTGTCACGCTACAGTAATCACCTACAGTAATCAGGATTGCTGTTGCTAAACACTGTTGCTCGGATGGCCTGGATCAAATTTTTTCTTTGATCAACCTGGGTCAGTTCAAATTCTAATTCCCCTTTTGATATTGTTGCAATCAATGTGAACTATGGACCTTGATCAACATGGATCAAAACCAAGTCCAACCCCCTTAACCAATTTCAAACAAATCACAGATCAAGTGCCTTGTGGTGAATATTAGAAATAGGTGACAATAAATCTTTTCCAAAAATCTTGGAACCACTTTTATAAAATCCCAAATAATCATTGGACCATGCCCATGTAATCATTGGTATTTATTGGACTACTGAAAATTGTAAACAATTAATAACAGTAGCAATTCCAGGCCAATTGCTCATTTAATAATAAAATAAATTAGCAAAAGAGTTTAGAAATACCCTAAACTTTTTGTGGTACTCTAGGAATATGCTCTACTAATTATGGAACCAAAATGGCATTATATAAAAATGCATAAGCCATAAAATAATTGCTAAAAGAAATAAAGAAAATAAAATAAAAAGGAAACCTAATCTAGCCCAAGCCACCTAGCCCATCTTCCCCCTCCACCCCCTGGGCCGCGAAGCCCAGCCCACCCGGCGCCCCATCCTCTACCTCGCGCTACAGGAAACAGGGGGGGGGGGCGTGGCGAGCATCCCCGCTGCCACGGCCGCGACGCCCCCCGTGGCGCACATCCGGCTGCCGGCCGACGGCTTAAGAGGGCAGGCCGCCCCCCTGCGAACCCTAGCCCGCAGTCCCCCGCGCGCCCCTGGATCTGGAGCCCCCCATCGCCTTCGTCCTCGTTCCGCCCGAGCCCCTCGACGGCCGTCGACGTCAAACTGCCCCACCATGGACTCCACCGAGCCTCTGCCTCCCCTCCACGGCTCCCTTGTGAGCGCCCTCCCCCCCTCCTCTGGATTGTCCCCTTCTCCCGCCGTGCTCGCCGTTGCCGTAGAGGCCGAGCCCACCCCCACCCCCGCCATTGACGACGAGGAGCTTGGCTCCGGCCTCCTCCGCCCCCCAGCCACACCAGTAGACGCAGCGGCTCCGCCCTGTTCGATTCCCCCCTCCCGCTCAATTCGTGCTCGCCGGAGGCGCCCCCATGCCTCGCCGGGGCTGCTGTGCACTGAACGCCGGCGTGCTCCCGTGCGTGAGCAGGGGATAATCCCCTGTGATTAGCCCCTAACACCCCCCTGTAGTCTCTGACGCGTGGGACCAGACCCCCCTCTAATTATGTTGCTAATAAAAACAGAGATGAAAGAAACCCCCACCCACTTACACCTGGGCACCACCCCTGTTAGTTTAACCAATTTAGACTAATTAAAACTTGTTAGTTAATTAGGAGATTGACATGTGGGCCCTAGCCTTTTAAATAATAATAAAAAAATGTATTATTAAAATTGATTGTATGACATGTGGGTATCTGTTGTCAGGGTTGACCCAGTCAAATAACACTATTCTGGATAATGCCATTTTATTAATAAAAATAATCCCAAAAATCTTTTAAATGATTTAAACTTCAGAAAATCATATTAAATAAACCGTAGCTCAGATCGACAAAGTTTATACATGAAAATTGATCAGAAAAATATAACGAAGACGAATACGCTATCCGTATGTCTACCCCACCCACCTAACACACCGATCATTGACATTCCCCCCTCCGGGCTGTTTGTCGATAATTCCCGGTGCCGGTAAAAACCTGCCAGATGAATTTATTCCGAACACGAAAGTTATCCGGAATGGTTCAACTAACACGGATACACCCCCGTTATCTTTGTCGGATGTCCACGACACCTCCGGCATGAACCCTTCCCCCTCCGGACACCCTGTCCGGTAATCACCCGGAGCTGGCAGTTCATCCCCGGATGAATTCCCGCTCCGAGCAACGTACATTGCACTGCGTTAGAACACCGTTAACATTGCATACGCCATGCTATTCATATGTTTGTTTATGCTTGCTTTGTATTTACTGTTTCTTCCCCCCTTTATCTTCGGTAGACCCCGCTTCTACCGCCGACTACACTGCCGCCGGGTACGACTACTTCGTCGACGACCCTGCCCCTACCCACGAGCTTCCAGGCAAGCAGAGCCATTCTCTTCCCCAGATATCGCCTACCTTTTCCGTACTTTCTTGCACTAGGCATTGTTACTGTTGCTGCTACGATTACAATCCTATTCAATTGCATAGCCTGATTTTGTCGCCCCTTGATGTACCTTTCCTTTATCCTATGCTGCCTATTATTACTTATGCATTATTCAGCAGTGAGCCCTGCGCATTGTTAGCTAGGGTTAGATAGCGGGCCGTGATCACTATGGGAGCGATCGCGGATACTTTAATTATAACTGTTGCAGGTACGGAACAAAGCAGACACCGCGAAAGGCCCTTATCTGGGTTATGCCTAGTCACCTCAAGTGTGAGCTATCAAGGAGTAATCCTTCTACTCCACTCGAGGCTGACTTTGTCTTGCCGCCATGGGGTCCTGAACAGCGGTTGTCCTTAAGGTAAGAAGTCGGGCGACCCAACGGTGCCCGTGAGCGGTATATTGTCAGGAACGACAGGGAGGGTACGACCGACGTTACTGGCGTTCTTGGCCCCTGCTCGTATCTCGCGAGAGTTACCAAACCACGAAAGTCTAGCTCTACCAAGAGCACACGCGAGACAAGGTAAGGAGACGGTTTACCTTGTCGGTAACCGCGCGCTTTGACGGGACGACAGGGCAGGCCCCGACGTTACCGGTGGGCCTTGTTGCTGTTCGTTGTCCGTTGTGTTGTTAGTCAGACAGCGATAACGGTTGTCTGCGAGATAATATTAAAATGCTAAATGGTTCGGCGGATGACTTGAGAGACCCGTTGGTCTGTACGCACTACCTACACGTGGGATTACGGTGTGGGCCCTCCGCGTCGTAGTTCGTCCGAAAGCTCTTCAGACGTCTGCAATACTGCGACCTGATCGCTGGGAAGTGGTCTTGTGTTTTTGCTGCAGCAGGTGTGTTTGGATTTGCTTTTGCTTCACCGGCCAGACTCGCACCGTGCAGAAGCGTGCAAGGGTGAGGGACCTAGACCCCTTGGCGCATAGGATATAGTCCGGCGGATGGCCTCTCTGCTGATCCTAGGATGAACTGCGATGTCTCGGATAGCCTCGGTGGGGCGTTCCCTAACAAGGTTCACGCCACCCTGGAGATCCGAGCGTGCAGGCTGAACAGTACTGCACCCCTGCAGGGAGTTTAATCTATTCGAATAGCCGTGTCCACGGTAACAGGATGCTTTATGCTGAAGCTGGATCTTACCACTAGAAACTATTACTATTAAACTGTATGGTTCCGGGTTTTCTTACTCGTAGGGAAGTCGAGGAGGGGAACTCGGAGGAATTATTATTATTAATCATTACAACTTATTATTATACAATGTTGCAGCAACTTCTGCTTCATTGTTACTTTATCGCTTTATATGAACTGTTGGCTAATTCTCTTCTCATGCTGCAAGACATCGTCAGAAGATGCTAGTCTTCGATAGGCCTAGCTTGTTACCCTTATTATGATTTCTATCCTGCAGTGCACTATATACAGCCTCCCCTTTCCTTTGATACAAATGCATAATGCTTAGTAGCGGACATAAGACTCGCGGGTACGCTAGATACTCACCTTTGCTTTATTTCCCCTTTTTATGTTTTGCCTGATCGGCCGCTGCAGTCGACGTTGGAGCCCAGGAGCAGGAATACCCCGAAGGCGGATACTACTACGTCGAGACCCCCGCTGACCAGGACCAGGAGTAGTTTCCGAGGCTCCCAGGAAGGAGGCCTTGCCTTTTCGATCTGTATCTCTGATGTTATTTGTGCGAGCCTTCTTAAGGCAAAACTTGACTAACTATGTCTGTACTCAGATATTATGGCTTGTATAACTTATGTATTCGGGTCCGCGTGACCCCCCCTTTATGGTAACATATTGGTTTATCCTTTTGTGTTTAGTGTTGTGCTGTGATATTCTCACCGTGGCACCCTAATCTCAGCCGTGTACCCTGCGTGTATGATTACTGTACACGGATTGTTTTTGGGGGCGTCACAAGTTGGTATCAGAGCCGACTGCTTGTAGGACACCCCCTTCCAACTCCTTGGTCGAAGTCGAGTCTAGCATTTGCAAAACTACTTTGCTAACAGTGTCGTGTGGCTTATCGGCCCACGTCGCAAAAACTGGGTGGTATTAGCATCTTTTTCTTCGTACCTTTACTCTGGGACTCTACTCTCTCATCCTTTCGGGTTAAAGAATTTGATAACTCTAACTTTAGGTTCTCGCACCTCCTTCATCCCGGAGAGCCCTTTACCCTGATGATCGCTTATTTTCACCAGAAAATTTCGGAGATACTCTTCGATAAAATTCTCGAGCCCCTATGTGCTCATTGCCTTGATACTCCCGTACCACCGGTATATCCCCGTGGAGAACTACCAATCCTTGCTATCCGTACTTTCATTACCTGATACTCTTGTGTTGGCAAGATACCCCGGAATATCCTTCGATGTCTTGGGCATCCTCGGCAGCCTACTGCCTTGGAGGTTCTTCTTACCTGCTTGCATTATGGATAATTCCATATGTCTGGTATTCTTCGTTTACGTCCCTTGTCGTTGACCTTTTGATCCTACCAGTTCAAGGTGTGCGATTGCATGCAATCGTCAGTTGATCCCTGCGAATTCACCCTTCCGGCTCAGATGTCATTCCGGACGTGAGTTGGTTCTCGGTAAATCAAATTGCGAATGGTTGACCATCAAGCTTCTATTCAACTTGTCCATGTTTGATCGATGTATCTGGATCGGATACACCGATATAAAAATCAAAAGTACTTTGAACTTAAGCATCAAATTATTCAGATGCTTTTATCGTCCGATGCCCCTCCATTATTTCTTCTTCTGGCTGAGTACCGATACTCATATCAGATTCATTGCGGTCCACTGAACCCTTCGGTGGATTATTGTTCGACTGATTTTGCATATTCAAGAAACCCTTGAGTTTTTCCCTTGATACGAACCGACTTTGGTGAGTCATATCCTCTACTTTGACCTCGGTACTCTACTTTTAGGGATGTACCCCTTACTTCTGATGTTTGTCGTATTGATTCATTAAATATCCTGATGGGTGGTACCTATACCTCCATCATCGGTATGAACCCAAAAACTTCTACGGGTCATACTCTACTGGTGTTATACCATATAAAATTTCAAAATTACAACTTCATCAAAAACGAGAAGTAAGTGAAAGGTTATACATTGAAGAAGTGGGAGTCGACCCTGGACCTTTGTGTTCATGCCCATGGATACGATGTAAAACTTATCATGAAAGTTCCCTGTAACGATGATTTTCCCCTTGGTATAAATTCTTCTTGCACCTATGACTGGGCCCCTTGCAATCATGGTCCTAACCATGATGTTCTCCTTTGATTCCACTTCGCAAACAACGTGGAGCACTTGTCTTCTACAAGTCAACGATTCAGTTCAGGTTGTACCATGTCCCACCTTCGAGAATTAACCCCCCTGGTATCTCGACGATATTGCGGCATTGCACCACCTCTTATGAGTTCTTCCTGGTGCGATACCTCTCATCGGTTTTGCCAATCCACAAGTTCTGGGTTGTCGTTAACCTAGAACCCTGAATGCCTTTTGCTCGCCATCCCTTTTCTCGATGTCGTCGCTATTCGATGACATCCTCCGAAACCTCTCGACTTGATGTGTCGTGTTCCTCATCAACATTTGGACATTTTCCAAGTGTCGGTTGAATTCATGGTGTGAAATTCAATCCATGCCCTGGATGATTTGTGTTATCATCGACCACCCCCGCTGATTCCCTACCAATACAAACTTGGTCATGTACATCTTGTTTTGCTTTCCATTGGGAAAGGTATACGCTTGATACTTGAGTATCATCACTCTTTCTTTCATTGGTCTGTTTGATCGAACAACCACGTTTTCCCTTCCATTGGTATGTTTAACCTTTCTTGTGATATGATTGTCGGAGCAGCGATAATCCCCTGCTGATGTAAACACTTCGGTGTACTACCTTGTTTATGCAACCTGTTATCATTGAAGATAACATTCCAATAACCCCCCCTATGGATGAGAGCTTTGCTAATTGGTCTGCCTCGTCTTAACGAGCAGGAAGGTTCTCTTCGTCCCTTGCCCTTGGTATCAACATTGTTGCCGACATCGTTGGCAAACTATTCCTGACAAACCTTGCTTCGTGATCGCATGGAATGCCGCCACCCTAGTTCAATGTGGGCCCATAACCCACAATTCCACAGGACCGAAACCTGACTCTCCTGTACCTTCATTTTTCTTAGGTTTTTCCTCTTGCTTGACTTCGTATGGGCTTCACGAGTCCCCTACCTTGTGATGTTCAGTCTGATATCAGACTCAGTGCTTATGCCTACTGCCATGTACCTCTCTTTCGTCACCCGTCATCGGCATTGAATGCATGCCTATCCGCTTGAAACTTCTCATACGTTCTTTTTTTCTCTCAATGTATTTCAGATACTCTATACCCTTTAACCTCGGACAACCTCGGTTGATTAACCAGGTATCCATCCGACCCCCCCTTGAATTTTCCTCCTAGCTTGATCGTAAGTACGATGAAAAGCCATAGGAACAAAAGTATTATATCACTCTTTGATTACTTACTCTCTTCACTAGTATTTCTCATCTATTATTCATCTTCTAAACCCCCTCATCTTGTTTTACTGTAAATACCCCTCCGAGTTGCGTATGCCCTGAAGATATGACTTTGAGAAGTACATCATCAACCTTGTGGATCAATTGAAGTTACAGCTACCAGAATTAGAAAGATTATCCTATGGATTCAATAAGGATTAGTTTTGACACTACGAGAGGATTTACAAGATCGGCTTAGCTGTGAAGGATGAAGCTTGGAATCAGACCACCACCTTTTAGGTGAAGTTAGATGAACGAATTTCGCGTAGTATGATGAGATCGTATGTCTTGCACATATGACCTTAATCTAGGTGTTGTTTGTGTGTTTTGACTTTTGTGAATGTATTGTTTGTTGTTATGTGTTGCTGTTGAACGTAGGTGTTTTTGCCTCTTTCTTGTTTGAGTGCATATGCTTGGTGTTATCTTAGTTTGTTTTCTTGTCGGTGTTATAGTGTTCCCCTAACCCTTGTCGTATGACTTTAATAGATGGAGTATGGAGTAGGAGTCGCCTTTTCTGGGGCGATGTCGAGACTGAAGGTGGCGCAATGGATTCGTAGTATGAAGGAGCACATGAAGATAAACCAGGTTGGAAGTGAGGACATGGTCCCCTATGATGTTAAGTACTTGGTAGAAGAGGCTGCTACTTGGTGGAGAATGCACCAAGTAATTGACGAATCACGAAGAAGATTACTTGGAAGGAATTTACAAGGATTTTGTTGGGATCCCGCCTCGTCACCCCAACGAAAAGGACGGTAAACCTTAAGAGGCCCCGTGCCTGCACAATTGGCGGAGAAAAAGGACACTCCTATGAAGGACACCAAGATGGATGTCCTATTGTGAAGAAATTCACTGGGGTGAAGAATGTACCACTACTCAAGTCACATGTTTTATGTGTGAAGGAAGTGATCATTACCCCGCTCAGTGTAAATTTTTCATCCTGACACAACAAGTGTTTCAACATCAAAAAGAAGGAACGAAGAAAGTTATCCAGGAGTTGAAGGAAGCACCCATGAGGAAGAAGATGAATGACATTAGCCAGATTCAGTGTTTCCGGTGCAGGAAGATGGGACATTACACCAACATGTGTCCAGAATTAAAGGAAGCACCCGTGAGGAAGAAGATGAAGGACATTAGCTAGATTCAGTGTTTCCGGTGCAGGAATATGGGACATTACGCCGACATGTGTCCAGAATTAAAGGAAGCACCCGTGAGGAAGAAGATGAAGGACATTAGCCAGATTCAGTGTTTCTGTTGTAGGAATATGGGACGTTACGCCGACATGTGTCCAGAATTAAAGGAAGCACCCGCGAGGAAGAAGATGAAGGACATTAGCCAGATTCAGTGTTTCCGGTGCAGGAATATGGGACATTACGCCGACATGTGTCCAGAATTGAAGGGAGAGAAAGAAGTTGTGAACATGGGAGCGAAGACGTCGACATATTGAAGCTTTTGTTTTGCAATTGGAGGATAGACATATGTAGATGTGCACTAAGTGTGCGTTGTTACCTTTTAATGTTAGTTGGAGATGTGGTTCGATGCTTGTTTTGCTGGTTGAACTAGTTGTGTTATGTCAGATTGTTTTGTTTGGTTTCCGCTTGTGGCCTTGGCCCTGATATGTCTTGTTTTATTGTGATGTCTTGTGCCCTTTGACCCTGATATGTATTTGATTGATGTCGTGTGTTGTACATTGTGTTTCTTCTATGCGAGTAGAATAAGCTTACGTTTCCTTAGACCCCTTATCTATTTAGTATGCTTCAAGACTGAAGGACACATAACAACAAGAAGAACATTGGCAAGTGACTCAACGATACGAAGATTACTTCAACAACGCGAAACTGAAGCTACCGTCATTGAAGACTCGAAGACCTGAAGACTTGAAGACCTGGAAGATTCAAGTTTCTACCGTTAGATCGTTTCTGTGAGCTGTCATTTCTTGTTTTACCGACAGCCACACATCAAAACTTATTTTCAAAACTAGTGTGATGTTTGTATGGGTATCTATATCTCTCTACTTTCTGTTCCCTCTCATCCCAAACCCTGCACTTAAGGAGCTACTACAATGGCTACTAATGTCAAGACAATGATAAAGATGGATGCGGTTTAATGCTGAGTTCAAAGTTAACCGCATGTGCCGGGATCTTACAATAGAAAGCACAATCTTGCTTAAGAAAGACCCCGAAGGAAGTTGGAGTTCACAAGTGTACGTTGGTCAGTAGTTCTCGTAAACCTGAGAGATGTTAAGAAACGCTAGATGTTTGTTGGCTTGCAGAACAAGGCCGATTCTTCCTGAACCCAGTTCATGATCAAGAGGAATTTTCTGCAACACTTGTGAGGATGACCGAGTGTTAGATTACGAGATTCCCTAAACCATATACAAGGTAATGATTTGGGTGCGGGATGGATTGATCACCATGCCGACTACCCTTATTATTTCGCTCTTGCTATGCGGGATAGTAAATCTTGAGTGACTTACCTATAGCTGAGAGACGATGATGTTAAGCCTGAACCATAGAATGGTACGATGCGTGGCCCCTGTAGGAGATTACCATTTGTGTTTTACGGTGAGTGTGGACCAAGACCATTTGCTGCAGGCATCCCGTGGAAGTATTCTTGATGACCACCAAGAGAGTATCGATAGTTGGTTAGTATTGGCGCCTGACTTGTCAGCCGTGAAGGTTCGGTATATGGAAGACTCCTCTTTTACTAAGGATTCAAGACCTCAAAGAAGTTGGTGAAATCTTTACGAAGACTGTCATCGATGGATTAAGATTCTGGAGGCCCACACTTATGATGAAGAATTCAAAGCCCATGGAGGATGAGGAATATGTGTGAAGAGCTCACTGAAGGAGCAAGATTTTGGAAGGCCATGTCACTTTCCTTTTAAGGGTGGTAGTACCCTAGACCTTCGGAGGATAAAAGGGACTGCCGTGAAGACCCGAACCCTAACCTTTTCCTTTCTAGCCTTCTCGAATCTCGAGGACGAGATTCCTTTTAAGGGTGGTAGTCTGTAACATCCCAAAATTTTCTAAATTTTGGAATGTTAATAAATAAATTAAATAGAAAATTATTGTTTGCTTGACGTGTTTGATTTTTAGTAGGATTTAAAACTTTTGGAGTTGAATTGAATATTAAAATGAGAAGGGAATAAAAGTACTTTCCCTAATATTCATTGTTGGGTTTCAAAATTTAATATTTAAAATAAATCCAACAAAATGAGAGAAGGTAATATGACTCCTTCAACATATTAAAAGGTTGGAAAATGTTTTAAATCATTATTGGAATTCTTCTGAATATTCAAAACATTTTTCAACTCAAGGAAATTCATTTGAGAGGATATAAAATGACTTATCCCCTTTTTAATAAAGTTGGAAAATGTTTAGAATATTACTTTAAATTTTTTAAAATTTATTATGAGTATTATAAATAACTCTAAAATTATTTTAGGGATTTTATAATGCTAAAAGGGTTTTTATTTCATTGAAATGATTTATTAAATCATTTAAAAGAGTTGAAAAATATATTCCAATAGGATATTTCTATTTTACCAAATTATTTATTGGTTTGACAATTTTTAAATTTATATTTTATTATTTAGAAATGGTTTGTCAATGCTTTTGACCAAATAAAAATATTTTTAATAATTTATTGGATTTTATTTGACTTATGAAAAGTATTTTATATTTAAATAAAGTATTTAGAAAATGTTTTATTTTTATTTTCCTTTTTGGAAAATGTATTCATTAAATAAATTTCTTTGTTTTATTTGATGAATTTAGAAATTTATTTCATATTTTTCTAATGAGTATTTATTTCCGGAAAATTGTTTGAAGTTTCGATTTTTAAAGAAAGAAAAAAATGCGTACCGAGCCGGTCCAAAACGGGCCCGGTTGGATTTTTTTCTCTGCCTATTTAAGATTTTCATTTTTTTTCTCCTTTTATTTTTTTAGAAACCCTAGCTAGCGGGTCTCGCTCGCCGCCGCCGCCGGAATCCGTCGAGCCGTCGACCGCCACGCCAGCGCCGCCCCCTCCTCGCCGGCCGCCGCCGCCTCCTTGCGCAACCCGCGCGCCGCCTCCACCCGGCCGCCTCCGCCCCGCACCACCGACGCCGAAGCGCCGGCCGCGCCCGCATCGCCGGAGCGCCGCCCGGCTGATCTGGCCGCGCGGCCACGTCGCCGCCCGCTCCGAGCGCCGCCGCCCGCTCCGAGCGCCGCCGCGCCTCGTCGGCCCCCACCTCCCGCGCCCCTACGCGCCTCAACCTCTGCCACACCATGCGGTCGTGCTGCCCCTGCCCTCCACCCGCCGTGCCCGCCTCTATTCGCCGGAGTACGGCCGGAATCGCCGTCTGCCGCCGCCCGCCGGAGTCAAACTCCGGTCAGATCTGAGTCAAACTTCCCAGGGACCCGATTGCTTTTTACAAAAATCTTTATTTGCGAACAAGCCCGTGTTGGCAGAAAACCCCCTGACCTCGCGGCTGCAATATCTCCTTCACCGTAAGTCCGATTGAGGTAAAACTTTTTGCTACACGCTCGTGTTGTTCTGTACTTTAGCATGGAATAAAGTTTTGCACACTTTGCACACTTTTGAATTTGAATTTGATTAGTTGTAGTATGTGAGGGAAAAATCAGCTTTCTGCAAAATAAAATCATAAGCTTTTCCTTTGACTTATCCTTTCATGTAGATGTAGGTCCGTTATATCCTTTTTCGCGTGACTTGCCGTACAAATCAGATGTACTGACCCGTTGTCGGGCTGTAACCTTCGGTGTTGCAGGATTGTATATGACGAGTAAGGGATGCGATGTAGGGTTACGATGTCTATACTCAACTTGCCGGTGGAGTTGATGGACGCCACGAAGCTTATATTGTTTTCCGCTGTATTTTATTTGTAAGCTAGCCTTGAGCTATGCAGGTATGCTTTATTGTAATACTGGATCTTCGATGTAATATTTATGACATGTGGTTTATCCTTGATATTACATCATTTACTGTGTGTGCTAGCTATTGATCCAGGGACTAGCACAGAATGCACAGAGACTTGGATTCTTAGTGAATCGGGTCGTTACAATGAGTAGCGGGCCGGCGGTCGCTACTAATGATCCAAAAAGGGGTGCTACTACTAACCTTTCTCCTAGTAGTGCAGCCAGGTACAAGTCAATTTGATCCACTCCCTTCCGATATTTTGAGCACTCATGCAATGGATGAGCGTAAGCACGAGAGTTGACACTTAGGATGGAAAGAGATAGATATGGTGGAGGAGGAAGACAAAAAGGGTGAGAAAGGCTCACATCAATAAGGACAATCATAGGCAAGAAGGCCAAATGATAGAGATGATGTGAGGAGTAGGGATTGCAATGCAACAGATGCACATATGAGCTAAGAAAAGCTCTCCAATGGAACTAGTGGGGGTGCATCCAACTTGATCGCTCATCAAGACCTAGAGCTCGTTTGAGGAGGCTCATCCTTGGAATATGCAAGCCAAGTTCTATAGTGTGAAGGTCCCCACATAGCTATATGCATAAATGATCATCTCTATGGAGCACAGGATAAGAGGGAGTACGAGTGTGGATCTTTCAAATGGAATAGTAGTGTTGCCACCTGATGTGCGATACGATGATAATGGTTTCTCGCCCTTCGTTGGTTACCCCAAGTGGAAGGTGAGATGTAGGATAGCAACAAATTTCCCCTGTGTAGAGGATAGGTTTTTCTCCCGTAGGACTCCGGTAGTGATAAGTAGGTGGCAAGGAAACATTGGCACCGAATAAGACAAAAGTTGCTTCTTGACCTGGACCTGCACACAACACAAATAACTTTTCTCCCAATGAAGTTCAGAGAGGTTGTCAATCTCTCCGGTCTTGTTGTTTACAAAGGATCAAAAGAAAGGGATAATGATAATGGTGATAGCAGCTAGAAAGTAAAAACAGGAAATTAAATGAGCGTGTAAACAATGATGAGAAAATGGACCGGAGTCCCGTGATGTTCACTAGTGATGTACTGATGTCTATCTCCCAAAATACGATAAAACTGCTATGCGAGATAAACAAATTACAGCTGGGCAATTGACAGGATTAAAAACACACTTCAATGCTAACTATGCTACAAAGAAAGGACGAGGCTCAAAAGCATGGGCAGTACGCTGATGGCTTCTCGCCCCTCGTTGGTTACCCAAAGTGGAAGATTGAGATGTAGACAGGAGAAAATTTCCCTCGGTGAAGATAGCAAGGTTTGTCTCCAGTAGGACTCCGACAATGACAGGAAGGTGACAACGGCGCCATCAATTAGGCTGTTGACGCGGACCTGCACACACAACAGATAACTTTGCTCCCAACGAGTACAGAGAGGTTGTCAATCCCTCCGGCCTTGTTGTTTACAAAGGATCAAACGCACGGGATAATAATGATAGCGATAGAAACGCAAAAGGAAATAAAGCAGGAAATAAATAATGGGTGTAAACAGTGTTGGAAATATGGACCGGGGTCCCATGATGTTCACTAGTGATGTCTCTCTCCCAAAAGACGATAAAATAGCCATGCGAGGTAAACAAATTACAGCTGGGAAATTGTCAGGATTATGTGCGCAAACCAATGCTAACTATGCTATAAAGAAAGGAAGAGGCTCAAAAGCATGGGCGGTACGCCAAGACAAGTAGACCGAAATCCATCTGCATCTACCTACTAATCATCCACCTTGAGATATCTATCCAGAACATCTCGCTGGTATTAAGTTGCGAATCCCACCCAAAGTGTAAACTCAAAGCAACAGACAAGTGCATTAAAGAACTTTGCGTAAAGTAAACAATCCTTGCACCCGCAAGTACAAGCACCGTTGTTTTCTCCCTTGTGGCAACAACA
Source organism: Bromus sterilis (assembly GCA_950022295.1). NCBI lineage: Eukaryota > Viridiplantae > Streptophyta > Magnoliopsida > Poales > Poaceae > Bromus > Bromus sterilis. The sequence goes on from OX465596.1 coordinate 19,863,023, forward strand.
CATCCCCTAGACTCATGTTTCTGTCACTCAAGCTAGTCATCAGGGGGCATGAACCCACAATCATGCATAATGCTCCCTCTTGGAGTCACTACCTACTACTTGGCCAAAGCAATAAACAACAACGGAGAACATGCAAGAATTACTCAAGAACATAAATATAAAAGAGGAGAATCAAATATATTACTCAAACACAATCTGAACATAGTCTCATAATCCATCAGATCCCAGTAAACTCAGCATAGCAACAACAAAAAGATTACATATGTGCCTCGATCATGTAGGGCAGCTCACGAGGTCTAAACCATGAATAACAAAGAGGGGAGGAGAACATCACATAGCTACTGATCATGGACCCATGGTCCAAGGTGGACTACTCACGGTTCATCCGGGAAGCATCCATGGTGGTGGAGAAGCTCCCGGAGGTGGTTCCTCCCTCCGGCAGGGTGCCGGGAAGAGGGCTCCTGGTGCTCCTGATCTTGGAAGCGCGGCGGCGGAACAGAGGAGAGATCGCGAAAAAGGGTTTTGGCCTCGAGGGTTTCGGGACGAGAGGGATATATATATAGGCGAAGGGGGGGGGGCAGCCAGACACTACTAGAAAAATAGCTATAGATAATATGGACACCAATGGCGCATCATGTGTGCTGTGCGCCATTACTAAATAGCAATGGCGCACCATGCCCTGGTGCGCCATTAGTTCTCCTGTTACTAATGGCGCACGGACCAGAAGGTGCGCCACCGCGCAGTCACTCCTGGACAAGCCCCCTCCCCAGACTTAGCAATGGCGCACTATTTGGAAGTGCGCCATAAGGAACGAGGGAGGCTAATGGCGCACTTCTGTGTAGTGCGCCATTTCTAAGTCAGGGGAGGCGTGGGCCCAGGCCTGATGACGTAGCAATAGCGCACTTCACAGAAGTGCGCCATTACTAAGTGTATAACGCTAATGGCGCACATCCTGGATGTGCGCCATTGCTATCCTGGTCCCCCCTCTGGCCAGCTGGGACCACCTGCCCCAGAGTGAGCAATGGCGCATATTTGCTGAGGTGCACCATTGCTAACTCTGGGAGCAGCTAGATATTTTTGCAGCACACCACACTCACTTTCCCCACCTCCAACAAGCTTCTCTCGGTTCTTTCCTTCTCCTCACCTTATTTGCACCATAGATCTACCCAAAATAAGTAGTTGTATCTCCTTTTTTCATTGATAAGTAAGGCATCTCTCTTTATTGTTGTGTAGATCTAGTTTTTTCTCTCTTGAACACACTTTTTGTTGGTGTATATGCGTGGTGTGTGATGTGATGATCATGGGGTATATATGTATGCGTGTTGTGATAATAGATGTGTGATGATCATGGGATATGTATGTACATGTGTGTTTGCAGGTACCTCACATATGCGATAGTTGCCAATATTTTGCTGGAATGTTGATTCATTTCCGTTTTGGCGAAAATTTGGCACACTTTGCATTCTTTTTTGTCCTAATAATTAGGCAAGGTCATGCCAAAAAAAAATTTGGTTCTAAAATATTGTTTTGCTCTATGCCCCGCACGCGACCATGGTTCGCAAGATGACCGGAGGCATCGTGGATAGGTTTTTGAGCTCCGCGAAGGCCGAGATGATTCAAAAGAACGAGACGGAGATAAGATGTCCGTGTCGAATATGCAAGCTGAAGTGCCTTTTGGACCTGGATTCACAAACAATAAAGGGGCACCTGCTCACGCGTGGTTTCATGGATGGCTATCGGTGGCAAGGTGATGAAGAAGATTATGAATTCGTCCAGGGTGGCCGGGCAACAGTAAGCAGAAATAGCACCGAGGTCGGGCGGAAGACGAAGAATCTCCCGGACATGATCACGATGCAGGACACAATCATCATGTAGAAGATGCCGGACATGATCATGAGGAAGATCAAGACGAAGGGCATGATCATCATGAAGATGAAGATGCCGGAGAAGACGGCGATGATGGACCATCGTCGATGGTCTGTGTGTAGGACCCTCATCTTAAAGAGTTGCTTCTGAACCAGGCGAGTAATAACGCAGGAGCTTCCTCCCGATAGAAAGCCAAGCTGAATCAACTTGAGATGGACGCAGTTACTCCATTGTATGAAGGATGCAATCCTGAGGATACCCGCCTGAAAGTAGCGCTCATGGCTCTGGAGATGAAAGTAAAACATAAAATGACAGACACATGCTTCGACGAAAACATGTCATTCTGGCAAGACCTTCTTCCCAAGGGGAGCACGTCCCCGACCAGTTTCAATGAGGCGAAGAAAATCGTGTGTCCTCTGGATTTACCGCATGTTAGATACCATGTATGCGTTAACGATTGCATCATTTATCGGCATGAGTACGCGGAGTCTACCGTATGTCCGAAGTTCGGCGCCAGTCGATACAAGAAGAAGAAAGCTCCTCAAAAAATGGTGTGGTACTTTCCGATCATTCCTCGTCAGCAGCGTTATTTCGCGGACCCTAAGCAAGCTAAGCTCATGCGCTGGCATGCGGAAAGGAAGCAGCAAAAAGAAGAAGCTGAAAAAATGATCCAGAAAAAGATAGGATGTTGAGTCACCCTTCTGATGGGACCCAGTGGGAGGCATTGAATTTCGAGGAGGACTTTGGGAAGGATCCAAGGAACATAGTGTTGGTCGCGAGCACCGATGGAGTCAATCCTTTCGGAAACCAGAGCAGCACACATAGCACCGGGCCAGTGTTTGTGTGCATGTACAACATCCCCCTTGGGAGTGCATGAAGAGAAAGTACATGCACATGAGTGTGCTAATTGAAGGGCCGAAACAACCAAGAAACAATCTCAATCTGTATCTGGGGCTCCTAAAAGAGGAGCTCGATACGCTTTGGAGAACGCCAGTCAATACGTGGGACGCTCTAGAAGAAACATATTTCCCTATGAAAGCCGCACTGCTCACGACGGTGCACGACTATCTCGGTTTAGGGTATGTCGCGTGGCAGGTGGTCCACGAACATTGTGGATGCGCTAGGTGCATGGACGACACAACGTATCACCAACTACCTAAGGATCCCGGGTCTTCAAAAACCGTGTTCATGGGACATCGAAGATGGCTTCCTCACAATGACCCATGGAGAAAACGCAAGGATCTGTTCGATGGAACAGCCGAACCCCGAAAGGCCCCACGTAGGAGGAGCGGCACCGAAATATACATGCTGTTGACAAATTGGAAAGAGTGCCCACCGGCAGGAAAGATCAATTCTAAGCGAAAGGCGCCAGAGCCGCTGTTGAAGGTCTGGAAAACGAGGTCTGTTTTTTGGGACTTGCCGTACTGGAACATCCTCGGTGTGCCAAACAGCCTTGATGTCATGCATATCACGAAGAATGTGTGCGAGTGTCTGCTTGCTACCCTGCTCAACATGCCAGAAAAGACCAAAGATGGGCCGAAAGCAAGGGCAGACTTGCTATCAATGGGCATCAGGGAGGAGCTTCATGCAAACCGCCCTAATGATGATGATGATGATGACGACGACGACGATGATGATGAGCAACCGGAGGACACGGAAAGTCGTCGCAAAGTAAAAAAGGCCAAGAAGCAGAGCGAACATTATTACTGCCCCCCGCGTGCTTCACTCTAACCCAGAGCACAACATACATATATGGTGGGACCAGTAACGTTAGTAGCGCATTTGTGGCCTTAGTAATGACGCACTTCGGGTGCGCCATTAGTATACAAGATAGTAATGGCGCACCAGATGTGCGCCATTACTATCACTTACTAATGGCGTGCTAGTAATGGCGCACCGTAAGTGCGCCATTAGTACCCAAATTAGGTGCGCCATTAGAGCCCTTTTTTCTAGTAGTGAGAGGTGAACCAGGGGCCCCAGGCGCCCCCCTGGGCGGCCTAGGGGGTGGCCGCGCCAGGTGGTCGCCTGGGCCACCCCTGGTTCCCCTCTGGTCCCACTTGGGCTCTTGCCGAAGCTTCGTGTACGCTGATTTTTCCTATATTTTTCCCGGAATATTTCTGGCACTTTAAGTAATGGGAAAACCTGAAATACAAAAACAGCAGAAAATAGGAACTGGCACTGGGGTGCACTGAGTTAATAGGTTAGTCCAAATATGATCAAAAGTGTATGAAAGTGCATCAATATCATAGCAATATCACACAAAATATGCATGGAACAAGCAGAAATTATAGATACGTTTTGGACATATCATACGCCAAAATAAGTAGACCGAAATCCAACTGCATCTAGTACTAATTATCCACCTTGAGATATCTGTCCAGAACATCTCGCTAGTATTAACTTGCGAGCCCCACCCAAAGTTTAAACCCAAAGCAACAGCCAACTGCATTAAAAAGAACTTTGCGTAAAGTAAACAATCCTTGCAACCGCGGTTACAAGCACCGTTGTTTTCCCCCTTGTGGCAACATCAAATCCCCTAGACTCATGTTTCTGTCACTCAAGCGTGTCATCGGGGGGGGGGGGCATGAACCCACAATCGAGCATAACATTCCCTCTTGGAGTCACTACCTACTACTTGGCCAAAGCAATAAACAGCAATGGAGAACATGCAAGAATTACTTAGGAAAAAAAGAGATAAGAACAAAATATATTACTCAATCACAATCTGAACCTAATCTCATAATCCATCAGATCCCAGCAAACTCAGCATAGAAACAGCTGAAAATTACATATGTGCCTCGATCATGTAGGGCAGCTCACGAGGACTAAACCATGAAGAACAAAGAGGGGAGGAGAACATCACATAGCTACTGATCACGGACCCATGGTGCAAAGGAAACTACTCACGACACATCCAGGAAGCGTCCATGGTGGAGGGGAAGCTCCCGGAGGTCAGTCCTCCCTCCGGCAGGGTGTCGGGAAGAAGTCTGTTGGTGCTCCCGATCTTGGAAGCGCGGCGGCGGCAGAACAAAGGCGAGATTATGAAAAAGGGTTCGGTCCTCAGGGGTTTCGCGACACGGAGAATAAATAGGCGAAGGGGGGAAGCAAGAGGGGCCACCAGGGGTCCAGGTGGCCGCTTGGGTCCCTGGTGGTGGCCCTCTGGCCCCACCGAGGTGATTTCGAAAGGTTCCTTCACGCTGATTTTTATCTGAATTTTCCCGATTTTTTAGAGCACTTTTAATATGGGGGAAACCTGAAATAGAAAAATAGCAGAAAACAGGAACTAGCACTGTGGTGCACTAAGTTAATAAGTTAATCCAAATATGATCAAAAGTGTATGAAAGTGTATCTAGATCATAGCAATATCACACAAAACATGCATGGAGCAAGCAGAAATTATAGATACGTTTGGGACGTTGATACGTCTCAAACGTATCTACTTTTCCAAACACTTTTGCTATTGTTTTGCCCTCATTCTTGCATGATTTGGATGAAACTAACCCTGTTTTCAGCAGAACTGCCTGTATGGTTTTATTGTGCGCAGGAAAATGGATTTTTGGACGTCCCAGAAAATTCCCAGAAAAATACCAGAAAATCCACGCACCCGAAGGAGCGAGAAGCCAGAAGTGGGACCAGAGGGGAGCCAAGGGGCCCCCAGGCGCCCCCCTGGCGCGGCCAGGGGTGGGGCCGCGCCCTCTAGCCGCCTGGGGGCCTCCCCCCTCCTCGGGTGCCCTACCAATGCTCCTATTTATTCCCGTGACGAAGAAACCCCGAAACAGAAGTCGTTTTCCCAATTCTCGTCGCGGAGCCGCTGCCACCCTCTGTTCTTCTCCGGGAGGGCTAATCTGGAGGCTGTTTTGGCCTCTGGAGAGGGGAGATCATCGCCATCGTCATCATCATCGCCACTCCATCCTCCCTCCATGACTTCTCCATCCCTGTGTGAGTAATTCCCTGCTGTAGGCAAAGGGGATGGTAGGGATTGGATGAGTTAGATCATGTAATAGTTTATCAGATTGTTGGGGGCATGTTGCCTATCATCTAGATTGGTGTTTATCATCTTTGCTTCAACTTGTTGCTCTTAATGCTTGTCACTTTGGGCCCGAGTGCCATGATTTCATATCTGAACCCTTTGTGTTTTCATGAATATATTTGTGTTCTTGATCCTATCTATGAGTTGTATGCACCTGTTATAGTCCGGAACCGGCGATCCCAAAAGTGACAGCTTGGGACACCAAATGATGGACTATAATTTGAGGATTCCATGTATCCATTGATTGTTAATGCTTTGTTCCGGTGCTCTTTGACAGGAGCACCTTAATCTCCATAAGTTCCTTTTGGCCCCGTTCGTAGCGGGATGGTAGGAAAAAAGATGTTGTGCAAGTTCTTATTGCAAGTACGTACAACTACCTGTGGGATACATGCCTGATGTTTGATTTATGCCTAGATGATCATTGCTTTTATGTGTGCCTTGCCCCAAGTTAAATACATGATGTGTCTTATTCATGCAGCGCCCAACTATCCATCTCCCTAGCCTACAGTGTTTCAATTCTGCTGGTTACTAGTTGTTACTTTAGCTGTTTTATTATTTCCGTTGTTATCATCGCTTCCATATCACAATTACTATTAATATATTTTTGCAAGTAAGTGTATCTCAGGTGCGGTGGAATTGACAACTCCACTGTTAATGCTTGTCGATATTCTTTGGCTCCCCTTGAGTCGAATCTATAAATTGGGTTATTCTTACCCGCGAAGACAATCTCGATCCCCTGCAGTTGTGGGTTACCAAGCCTATTTTCTGGCATCGTTGCCGGGGAGCATAGCTTTATTCACAAGTCTACTCGAAGTATTTTACCTGCTGCAATTTATCCGCTATGGGTAAGAAAGCAGACCCCAAGGTCCCGATCTTACCATCCCGTACAAGAAAAGGTACTGTTCTGAACACTAGTGCTACACTTGATTCACTTTCAGTTATGAGTAAGTTTGCTTCACCTCCACCACATGATGCCTTTATTGAATCTGTTACTATGTCCGATACTTTTGATGATGCTTCTACTACTCTTGATCATATTGGTTCACTTAGTCACGCTCTTGAGAAACAGACCGTTGTTGCTGCAAAAAAATCTGGAATTGAAATTCCTGATACTTGCTATCCTTTTGATGGAACTTACACTTATCCCGATTTGAGTAAACTCAAGGAGAGACTCCTTGATGATGATTACATTATACTTGATGAGGATTTATGCAGGGAGCTAACACAGTTTGACGACTCTGACCCTGATGCTATTAAGAATCTTCTCGAAAATCACTCCCTGAAGAACAAGGCCGTTCCGGATCCTAAATTTGCTACGTCTCCTATATGCATCAATGATCCTGATTATAATTTCTCTGTTGATCTGTCACTTATATCTATGGTTGAATCTGACCCCTTTTATGGCAGAGAAAATGATGATGCTATTGCACACCTGACCAAACTCACTGAGTTAGGTGGCTTGTTTACTACAGATGAGAAGATACGAAACTTCTATGTTACTAAGCTTTTTTCCTTTCTCTTTAAAGGAAGGTGATAAAGCATGGTACGATGCACTACCATGTGGTTCTATTAGGAGTCCTCAAGACTTAGCTCACTCTTTTGTTGATAAGTATTTTCCTGCTCATATGCAACATGCTGCTTTACGAAAAACTTATAACTTTACACAGTTGCAAGATGAGAACCTCCCTAAATCTTGGGGGAGGTATTACAGTCTGATCCAGGTTAGACCGGGACATGGAGTCCCTAAGAATGAATTAATTGATATATTTTATGCTGGTCTAACTGATGAATCTAGATCCTATTTGGACAGTTGTGTTGGTTGTGTTTTCAGGAAAAGAACACCGGACGATGCAGAAGAATTAATGGGCAAGATTGCCAAGAACCACGAAGATTGGTCCGTCCTTGAACTACCTCCACCACCAAAGAAGAGGGGCATGCTTGTCCTAAGCCCCGAACAGTTAATGAGAGGATACAAAGTCAGTTGCATGATAATTCCCTTGCTATCAAAAGTTTGCTTGATGTTCTAGGTAGAACAGTTAATGATGTTAAATGTCTTGTGAAGCATTTTCATATGGTTCAAACTCAACTTGGTCAAATTTCTAATGTGCAAAAAGATTTGCTTGATAATAATGGAAAACAGGATATACAGGCCTTCGGGATTAAAACCCGAGGGGGAACTAGCACTCAAGATCCTCTCTATCCGGTGGGACATCCTAAGAGGACCGAGCAAGATTCTCAAATACAGGAAGAAGAAATTGTTAGCTCCCCGAAGAAGAAGAAGAAGCATAAATAAGCTGACAATTCCAATGATCCAAATAGTATATCTACCTCCGATGCTGAGACTGAAGACGGTGCTGAGCCTGAAAAGGATGGTGAAAAGAATGATCCACCCGGAGTTAGAGAAGAAGAAGCACCCGACAAACGCAAGAAATACACTAGAGAAGATTTTATCGCAAGAAGACATGGGAAGGAAAGAGAACCACGGGTACAGAAACCCATGCCCTTTCCTGGTAAGTCTCTCAAAACTAAAGAATAAGAGCATTACAATAAGTTTTGTGAGTGGATGAAACCTCATTTTCTTCAAATTCCTTTGACTGATGCTATTAAGTTACCTCCTTATTCGAGATATATGAAAGATATTGTTACTAATAAAAGAAAAGTTCCTAATGAAGCAATATCTACTATGCTTGCTAACTACCCATTTAGTGGAAAGATTCTTGAGAAGCTTGGTGACCCAGGTATACCACCATTCCTTGTTCCATAAAGAATAATTATTTCAGGACTGCTTTATGTGATCTTGGAGCAGGAGTGAGTGTTATGCCATTTTATCTTTACAAGAGATTATGCTTAGAAAAACTAATCCCTATAGATATCTCTCTTCAAATGGCTGACAAGTCAACAGTCGTTCCCATAGGTATTTGTGAGGATGTTCCCGTTGAAGTTGCTAATTGTTTAATCCTTACTGATTTTGTTGTGCTTGACATGCCCGAGGATGGGAGCATGTCTATTATTCTTGGTAGACCTTTTCTGAACACCGCAGGTGCTATTATTGATTGCAATAAAGGAAAGGTTACTTTCAATGTGAATGATAAAGAACACACGGTGTATTTTTCGAAGAAGATTGACAAGAGGCATGGCCTCAACTCTATAGAGAATATCGAGACCGTGAAGATTGGAGAATGGGATTGTCCTCTACATGTGCACCTCAAATACAAAACCATCATGGTGGGGACAATGTCCATTAAAGTAAAGGTGCAATGATCACTTCATAAGAGGTGAGACTTTTTGCTCTATATATCGCCGGTTTGTTGGTAAGACTTGATCAACCTTGCTAGTAAGCATGTTTTATATAGGTAAAAAGTGTAGCTTGTTATGTTTTCATTTTCCTTAACTTTTATTCTCCTTGCTGTACCAAGTTTATATGTTTTTGAAACTTCACAACTCTAATCACTTCTTCAAGTTTTCAGAAAGTTACGCAGCTTTTTGGACTTCGAAAAAATTTCAACAGTGAAGTTGTCAGAAAAATTCCAGAAAAATTATATTAAAAATTTCCATGCCGGGAGTGACCCAGAGGTACCTGGGGCTGACCAGGAGGGGCCACCAGTGGCCCAGGCGGCCAGCTGGCGCGGCCTGTGGCCAGGCCCACAGGGCGCATGGGGCCCACAGGGCAGCCAGACAGGTAAGTCTTCTTCCTCCTCCTTCCTCTCTCTCCAAAAACACGAGTTCTGCACTTTGTTCTTGTGTTCTTGCTGCTCTCCGTCCAGAATTTTGATCTCTCTCTATGACCCATCATTTGAGCTGAGATTTTGGGCAAATACTTCCTGGTATGTAACTCCTTCACCCCTCCAATTAGATTTTTGATTGGTGGCCTCATTTGTGAGTATTTAGTAACTCTTGGTGCCGTTCATATGAGCTTGCATGCATGTGTAGAAATTTATTTTCCAAGTTTTGATGCAAGTTTATGCCTTAGGTAAGTGAGTAGAGTAGTTTGCCTCAACTCACTTTGTTTAAATCCTTGTTTTTGGTTAATTGTTAAAATTTTCAGAAATGAGTTTCTTTGGAAAAGCAAAGGGGTGGCTTGGGAAGAAGAAGCCCGAGCGCTCCGATCGAGTCACTAGAGCTGCAGCTTCACCCTCAGCAGTTAGGGTGAGCTACAATGAAGATCATGTGCCCCTTGAGTTGTTGGAAGACACAAATCCAGCATGCACAATGATGTATCCGTGTGATGATTTTATTAGAGTGGCAGGAATTAAGGAGGAATTTTATGGCCTTTGTGCCAATGCAGGTTTGACACGGCTGGCTTTATGCCATGTGGTACAATACAAAAAGCTTACCTCCTGTTTTGTTAACAGTTTTTGTTATAACCATGATGCTGGGACCGTCGAGTTCAAACTTTATAATGATCTCATAACCATGTCTTTGGCACAGTTTTGTGATATAATAGGTGTGTCGAACGTTGGTCAGACAACTAAGATGACCATGCAGCCTTCCGGGTTGAGTACTCTCTTCAAATCCCTTTGCTACCAGAAGGAGACCGACATTCGGCGCACGAAAATTTCCAGCTTTTTGTTTCCACACCTCAGGTATTTTGCGTATTTTTTTGCTAGAGGGGTGTTAGCTCGTGACAACACGAGCAATGGTTCTGCACCAGACATCGCCATTTATGAGAACACCCTCTCTGGTAAGAGTGAGTATAATGTGGGTGCCTTGATTTCTCGGCGCCTTGTTACGAACAGTAACAAAGGCGATTTATATGGTGGGGTTTACGCCACACTTATCCTTGAGTCTCTTGAGCGTACCCCGCATCCTGATGATGTTCCCTTTTCATACGCGAGTCTCAACCTTGCGGCTATGAAGAGGCATAAGTTTGTTACCATGACTTCTCAGTTTGGTAACCTTGATTATATTTTGAGGTTTGAAAGGACTATTACTCGTGAGATCCGCCTACCTGCACCACTTTTTTTGATAACACTCGCAGGAACGGATGGTCCATCAACGAAATTCAGTTCGATGAGTTCATGGCTAATTACCAGCCGCATAACCCCCTGGAGGGGGTTGTGCCCGATGAGGAGGAGCATGGTGAGTTCCCACCTTTTCAGGGAGAGACCTTCACCGAGCATGGCGAGGGATCTTCTTCCGCTTGGAGCGCAGGGCCTTCCTCATGGGAGGACCCGAGGACTTCGGTGTACGTACTGGAGGGCTCATACGACTCCTGGACTTACCCTTACCCCGGAGCAGGAGGCTCCTGGGGGCAGGAGCTGCTACCAACTTAGGCCAAAAGCCTAAGCTTGGGGAGTACGTGCCCTTCTCACCTTTCCATTGTATTATCCGTTTTCATTTTGTTTGTTTTGATCTTTTTCGAAGTTTTTGCCCATTCTTCTTTGTTCTTTTATCTTGCAAAAACAACAAAAAGATTTTTCTTTCCTTTTTATTTCGATTAACCTTTAAAAAATCCAAAAATATTTCTTTTCTCTCTTTAGTTTGCTTTGTTGCAGAGTTAAGCTCGAGTCCGTGATGGTATTTGCACTTGATTATATTTTCCTACATCCAATCGTGCATGCGACAAGGCAGTAATGACGAAGATCGACGAAAGGGATGCAACTAGGAAAACCGGTATGAACTCTTCTTGGTTCTACTTTTGTACATATGCTTGTACTTATGACTTAGAGACCAGCTTGTAGCGACATAGTGCGATGTTTACAATGTTTTCCCAGTGTTCATGCTTTCCTTGTGGCTAATCCCAAATAGCTAGAGTACATAATGTGTTGTTTAAATGATTTACATGCATTGCATTGTTCATAGTTTAGCATACTGAAGTGGTATTTCCCTTTGGAAAATTCTTGGATTGACTTGGCACATGCTTACACATGTTTATGATTAAAAGTCTACTATGCCTTGATGATCTTTGAATTTCAGAATAGTTATATCATTTTCATGCCCAATTCAATGTTACTTTGTCACTTTGCATGATTATGATTTTTATTGCTCTCTAGTTGGCCGCTTCCCAGTCTTTTTCTAGCCTTCGCTCGCACTAAGCGGATTTCTGCTTGTGCATCCAAAATCCTTGAAACCAGTTTTTCCATATGAGTCCACCATGCCTTCCTATGTGGTATTTACCGGCCATCCTAACGAAGACTTTCTTGTACCATCTCGAAATTATTCAAAAGCATTCCTATTTTGTGCCTCTGCTTTAGCTCATGAGGAAGTAGTAGGTAATTCATGACCGTCTTATGTTAGACATGTTTTATTCCGGGATTGCATGTCTAATCTGCAAACCCCTAATACGAGGAGGGACTGGCATGAGTGTGCCCAGCTCACAAAATATAATCACAACCAACAAACCCTCCTTCACGCTTTGTCTATGAGAAATCCGAAAACTTTGGCAGTGATAAACAAAGGAGATTAAGGGGATGTGATCGTCTCCATCTTGGGAGCCGTTCCTCAAAACATGTCTAGCGTAAGAGGCGATTGAGTTGTCTACTAGCATTCCTTGACGAAGCATGCACCTCCCAAAACACTTTTTATCTCTGTTTTCAAAACCAAGAGCTCTGGTACATGTTTAGTCTTTGCTTCCATCCATGGGGTTTCAACCTTTCCATCAAACTCCACGGTTCGAGAGTCTCCACCTTCTTTCTTCAAAGCACCAACTAGGAGAGCATAATTGTCATTCTGAGTGTAATGTGCATTGTCCCAAAGTACTACATTGTCTCTTGCATGATTGTGGTATTATTTATTCTGAAATTCTTAGTTCTAGTCTCCTTTAAAACTCCAAAGGAGTTTCTGCATTTATGTTTTGCTTCACTCATGGAGGCTAGCGAAATACCACTCTAGTATGTTCAAGCTTTGTGCATTGTAATCATGTCTTGATTTTCAGTAGCATATTATTTACTTTTAGTTGTTTTTGATTGATCACTTGAAAGAAGGATTACTTCGTGCAATGTCCTCCTAGCATTGTTTTGATACTTGCTGAATTCTTTTCGTAGTACATGCTTATATACATCTATTGAAGCAAAAGAGTTTGTCAAAGTTTTCTTTGTCGCGTTCAGTTCGTTGCACTGAATTGCTTGAGGACAAGCAATATGCTAAGCTTGGGGGAGTTGATACGTCTCAAACGTATCTACTTTTCCAAACACTATTGCTATTGTTTTCCCTCATTCTTGCATGATTTGGATGAAACTAATCCGGACTAACGCTGTTTTCAACAGAGCTGTCTGTATGGTTTTATTGTGCGCAGGAAAATGGATTTTCGGACGTCCCAGAAAATTCCCAGAAAAATATCAGAAAATCCACGCACCCGAAGGAGCCAGAAGCCAGAAGTGGGACCAGAGGGGAGCCAAGGGGGCCCCAGGCGCCACCCTGGCGCGACCAGGAGTGGGGCCGCGCCCTCTGGCCGCCTGGGTGCCTCCCCCTCCTCTGGTGCCCTACCGATGCTCCTATTTATTCCCGTGACAGAGAAACCCCGAAACATAAGTCGTTTTCCCAAGTCTCGTCGCGGAGCCGCCGCCACCCTTTGTTCTTCTCCGGGAGGGCTAATCTGGAGGCTGTTTTGGCCTCCGAAGAGGGGAGATCATCGCCATCGTCATCATCATCGCCACTCCATCCTCCCTCCATGACTTCTCCATCCATGTGTGAGTAATTCCCTGTTGTAGGCAAAGGGGATGGTAGGGATTGGATGAGTTAGATCATGTAATAGTTTATCAGATTGTTGGGGGCATGTTGGCTATCATCTAGATTGGTGTTTATCATCTTTGCTTCAACTTGTTGCTCTTAATGCTTGTCACTTTGGGCCCGAGTGACCATCATTTCAGATCTGAACCCTTTGTGTTTTCATGAATATATTTGTGTTCTTGATCCTATCTATGAGTTGTATGCACCTGTTATAGTCCGGAACCGGCGATCCCAAAGGTGACAGCTTGGGACACCAAAGGGGATGGACTATAATTTGAGGATTCCATGTATCCATTGATTGTTAATGCTTTGTTCCGGTGCTTATTGACAGGAGCACCTTAATCTCCATAAGTTCCTTTTGGCCCCGTTCGTAGCGGGATGGTAGGATAAAAGATGTTGTGCAAGTTCTTATTGCAAGCACGTACAACTACCCGTGGGATACATGCCTGATGTTTGATTTATGCCTAGATGATCATTGCTTTTATGTGTGCCTTGCCCCAAGTTAAATACATGATGTGTCTTATCCATGCAGCGCCCAACCATCCATCTCCCTAGCCTACAGTGTTTCAATTCTGCTGGTTACTAGTTGTTACTTTCGATGTTTTATTATTTCCGTTGCTATCATTGCTTCCATATCGCAATTACTATTAATATCTTGTTGCAAGTAAGTGTATCTCAGGTGCGGTGGAATTGACAACTCCACTGTTAAAGCTTGTCGATATTCTTAGGCTCCCCTTGAGTCGAATCTATAAATTGGGTTATTCTTACCCGCGAAGACTATCTCGATCCCCTGCAGTTGTGAGTTATCAGACGTATCAACATCCCCAAGCTTAATTCCTGCTCGTCCTCGAGTAGGTAAATGATAACAAGCATAATTTCTTTGGTGACATGCTAGCAACCATATAAGAACTTTAAAAACTAAAGCAATCAAGGTACGTGATTCAATTCAAGTCATAACATGCAAGAGTCTATATTAGTATTGAAATAAGCAACAAGAGAACATTAGGTGCAAGAGCTCTCGCTTTCCGTGACTCGAATGTCTCCAAATGGTGTTTGCATGCAAGAAGGGGGATAGTGAATACGATAAAAAAGTACTTTTGTGTTGAGAACTCAATCTACTAAAGTTTCACACTTGGTCTTCTTTGGAATCTTATCTTGACTCATACCCAGACCACTAGCCAGGTACAAGTCAATTTGATCCACTCCTTTTCGATATTTTGAGCACTCATGCAATGGATGATCGTAAGCACGAGAGTTGGCACTTAGGATGGCAAAGAGAGAAATATGGTGGAGGAGGAAGACAAAAAGGGTGAGAAAGGTTCACATCAATGAGGACAATCATAGTCGAGAAGGCCATGTGAGCTAAGAAAAGCTCTCCAATGGAACTAGTGGGGGTGCATCCAACTTGCTCGCTCATGAAGACCTAGAGCTCGTTTGAGGAGGCTCATCCTTGGAATATGCAAGCCAAGTTCTATAGTGTGAAGGTCCCCACATAGCTATATGCATGTAAGATCGTCTCTATGGAGTACGAGGATAAGAGGGAGTACTAGTGTGGATCTTTCAAAAGGATAGTAGTGTTTCCCCCTTCTCTCTTTTTATTTTATTTTTATCTTTTTTCTATTTTTTGTATTTTTTGGTGGACTCAATGGCTCTTTCTATTCAACTCTCATTTGTCCTCTTTGGGATCTTTTATTTTGTCCACTTTGGGATCTTTTCCTCACTTAAGGGCAACACTCTGTTTTACAAGAAGGTATAGAAGATCTTCACACTTTACAAGGTACTCAAACATAAAGAAGATGTAGCTATCATGATGTATGCAATGTATGCCTCTGCCAGTGTAGCAGGAACATGTATGACATGAAGATCAAGTCATGAAGAGGTGGATGTTGCATGGCAATATATCTCAGAAAGGCTATGGAAATGCCTTGATAGGTAGGTATGGTGGCTGTTTTGAGGAAAGATATAGGGAGGTTTATGAAGAGAGAGCATATCATGCTTAGGTGTTGGATGCACCGGCGAAGGTGGACGCCAACTCTCGGAGTGAGAAGAGGGCAATGCACGGTATGGAAGAGGCTAGCAAATATGAGGAGGTGGAAGTGTCGACTTTCAATACTTACATTAGTCCGAAGAACTCATGCACTTATTATCGGTAACTCTCAATCTAATGAGGAGGTTCACAAAGAGACAAGTACCCCGAGTAGGAGTGTGTGGGGGTTTGGTTATCCTTGTGCATCCTCGACTCATGGTACGTGAGTGTACTCTAATATCCGACCCCTCAGAACATTAGTGATCCATCTAGTAGCTAGAGTTCTCAACTAGTTTTCTAGGTTTTGAAAATAAACATGGATTGCCCAAAATACGACACCTATCACTAATAATCTAGAGCTCTTGACACCAAAAGTTCAAACATTACTCACAACAATACCTCAAAACTATTGCAAGTTACTACTAAAATTGAATAGCAACCTTAGTTACCTACTTTCAAGACAAGACACAACTCAGTGCAACGACCAACTCTCTTGACAAGATAAACATGAAAACTAAAGAGAGTTCCAGCAACAAACTAAAAAAAAGCCAAGGCTCTTGCTAAAGACAAACTAAAACTAAAACTAAACATAGCGGTAGCTACGAAAAGATAAAGAACACACAACAACAGAAAGATAAGCATGAAAATCCTATGATGTGTTCTAGATTGGAGTGGAGCGTGTTTCTCTCCCACACAAAGTAAGCTGGGGTATAACTTGTTATGAACAACAAGCAAAACTAGAGAAAACTAAAAAGTAAACCTAAGAGCGAGATGCTCCAAGCATAGCACATAACGCATGAAGTGATAAAAATATAGTGAGACGAAGGACGAACTGATGATTGTTGATGGAGAAGGGGATGCACGGGGGCATCCCCAAGCTTAGACGCTTGAGTCTCCTTGAATATTTATTACGGATGCATGGGGGCATCCCCAAGCTTGAGCGTTTGACACTCCCGGATCTTCTTTCATCATCTTCCCTCACACACTTGAAAACTCGCTTCATACACAACTCATCATAAGCTGATTAGAGAGGTACTACACTTAATAAAATAGTTTTTTCACCACTGGATATAAAGATATTCTTGAATATCTACTGTTTCTCAATATTTCCAAAAGGTTTTTCAAAGAAAAGGCAAGCATAAAGTTTGCAAAAAAAGGAAAGACAAAACGTGGCAGAATCTGTGAAAAATAGAACAACAGGTCGTAAATAAAAAATTTGCGGCATTTTGGAGCTCAAATCAAAAAACTCAAAACATACGAAAGTTTCAAAATTGTATAGAGCATGCTGTTTAAAAAATTCAGCTCAAAAAGATGAACTGGTGATTTTTTTCGTCAAGTGGACAGAATCTGTTTTCTGGACAGCATGTCACAAATTTTGCTTTCCTTATCATATGAGGCTAAACATGGCACAAAGCTTGAAAAATAAAGATATAATGATGTTGCTACAGTAGTAACAATCATCAAGACCACTGAAAACAGAAATAAAAACATCTTGGGTTGCCTCCCAACAAGCGCTTTCTTTTACGCCTTTAAGCTAGGCATAAGGAAAAAGAAGAATCAAGTTTTATCAAGAGAGAGAGAATAGCTAGCCCGTGTAACGGACTCAAAAGGTAACTTGATTTTCTTTCTAGGGAAGTGTTCCATCCCCTTTTTGAGAGGGAATTGAAATTTTATATTCCCCTCTTTCATTTTAATAACAGCACCAACGGTGCAAAGAAAAGGACGTCCCAAATAACTGGACATAAAGGTTCACACTCTATATCCATCATAATAAAATCAACGGGAACATAATTGTCATTGACAATGATAAGAACATCGTAGATCTTCCCCAAAGGTTTATATACGGAAGAATCAACTAGAAGAACACCAAAAGAACAAGGATCAAAAGATTTCAATTCAAACATGTCATACATTCTTTTGGGAATGACGGAGGTACTGGCTCCAACATCACATAAAGCATAGCAAGAGAAGTTATTCAATTTAATTTTTATCATAGGGTCCCAACCATCATCTAGCTTCCTAGGTATGGAGGCTTCTATTCTAAGCTTATCCTCCCTAGCTTTGATGAGAGCATTAGTGATATGCTCCGTGAAGGAAAGATTAAGTGTGCTAGTGTGGGGTCTTTAGACATTTTGTGTAGCAAGCTAATAACTTCAGAGAGGGTGCAACTATAAAAATCAATATCACTACTATCAAAGGAGGTAGTAGTGTCATCAAGGCTCACTTGTTTGAAACCCTCTATGTTCATAGGAGTTTCTTCTACTACGGTTGAGGTATTAGCATCACCATTAATAGGTCCAATGGTACTAGGAGTGCATTGGGTGCTAATACTTTGAGTGTCCTCAACAATTTGGATAGTGGCAACTTTGTGGTGTCTAGGAAGGCTCTTAATTCTATCCTCTTCCTCTTTTTCTCTAGCCCATCTTTATTTAAGTTTAGCCATCATCCTAATATTTTATTGATTTGTAATTGGATAGCATTAATAGGAGTGGCCTTCCTCTCCTCAAGGGGAGAGGTTCTAATTTTTAGCATCTCAACATCAAAGGCTAAGCTATCTACCTTCAAAGAGAGATTATCTAACTAAGCTAATTTCCCTTCTACATTATTGTTGAAGGCTTTTTGGGTAGTGATAAAGTCCCTAAGCATGTTCTCTAGTTAAGAAGTGGGGTTCTTGTTGCTAGGATAGGTGTTGTTGTTCCCATAGTTGGATGGAAACGGTCTAGGATTGCTAGAAAAGTTGCCCCTATAAGCATTGTTGTTGAAGTTGTTTCTAGCAATAAAGTTCACATCTACTTGTTCCTGAGCAACCAAAGAATTTAAAGGAACATCATAACGATCAATAGAGGGTTGCTGATACGTCCAAAACGCATCTATAATTTCTGCTTGCTCCATGCCTCTTTTGTGTGATATTGCTATGATATTGATGAATTTCCATACACTTTTGATCATATTTGGACTAACCTATTAACTCAGTGCACCCCAGTGCCAGTTCCTGTTTTCTGCTGTTTTTCTATTTCAGGTTTCCCCCTTATTTAAAGTGCTAGAAAAATTCCGGGAAAAATATAGGAAAAATCAGCGTACGGGAACCTTCCAGAAGGGCCAAAGTGGGGGCCGAGGGGGCCAGGGGGTCCCAGGCGGCCACCCCCTAGGCCGCGCCAGGGGGGCGCCTGGAGCCCCTGGCCCACCTCTGGCTGCCCCCTTCGCCTATTTATTCCCCGTGACGAGAAACGCTCGGGGACGGAACCCTTTTTTGCGATATCTCCTCTGTTCCACCGCCGCCGCGCTTCCAAGATCGGGTGCACCAGAAGACCTCTTCCCGGCACCCTGCCGGAGGGAGGAATCACCTCCACGAGCTTCTCCACCACCATGGATGCTTCCCGAATGAACCGTGAGTAGTCCACCTTGGACCATGGGTCTATGATCAGTAGCTATGTGATGTTCTCCTCCCCTCTTTGTTCTTCATGGATTAGACCTCGTGAGCTGCCCTACATGATCGAGGCACTTATGTAATCTTTTTGCTGTTGCTATGCTGAGTTTGTTGGGATCCGTTGGATTATGAGATTATGTTCAGATTGTGTTTGATTAATATATTTGATTCTCTTCTTTTATATTTATGTTCTTGAGTAATTCTTGCATGTTCTCCGTTGATGTTTATTTCTTTGGCCAAGTAGTAGGTAGTGACTCCAAGAGGGAGCGTTATGCATGATTGTGGGTTCATGCCCCCCGATGACTAGCTTGAGTGACAGAAACATTAGTCTAGGGGATGTGTTGTTGCCACAAGGGGGAAAACAATGGTGCTTGTACTTGCGGGTTCAAGGATTGTTTACTTTACGCAAAGTTATTTAATGCAGTTGTCTGTTGCTTTGAGTTTACACTTTGGGTGGGATTCGCAACTTAATACCAGCGAGATGTTCTGGATAAATATCTCAAGGTGGATGATTAGTAGGTAGATGCAGATGGATTTCGGTCTACTTGTCTTGGCGTACCGCCCATGCTTTTGAGCCTCTTCCTTTCTTCATAGCATAATTAGCATTGGTTTAAGCACATAATCCTGTCAATTGCCCAGCTGTAATTTGTTTACCTCGCATGGCTATTTTATCGTCTTTTGGGAGAGAGACATCACTAGTGAACATCATAGGACACTGGTCCATATTTCCACACAGTTACACCCACTATCAATTTACTTTCAGTATTTACTTTTCCGTTGCTATCACTATCATTATTATCCCGTGCGTTTATCCTTTGTAAACAACTAGGCCGGAGGAATTGACAACTCCTCTGTACTCGTTGGGAAGCAAAGTTATTTGCTGTGTGTGCAGGTCAAGTAGAAGCAAGTGATTATCTTCAAACGGCGCATCACTTGCCGAACCACCTAATTATCGTTGTCGGAGTCCTACTGGTTCGACACTCAACCTTAGCATATTCGCTAAGAGAAATTTGCCGCTATATACATATCACCTTCCACTTGGGGTAACCAACGAGGGGCGAGAAGTTATCTCGTGTAGCAAGCAAATTTCCGGCGCCGTTGCCGGGGACTCCGCACTTAAATATAGGGGAGTTGCACACTATCTTTTATCTTTTCTTTTTAGTCTTGTTTGTTTACTTTTCAATTTTTGCTTTAGTGTCCTTTATCAAAAATAAAAAAATAGTTATCTTGCTTGCTGCTGCTATGGGTTCCTTTGAGAACACCAAGTTGTGTGACTTTACTAGTCACAACAACAGTGAATTTATCTGCACTCCTATTGCTACACCTGCTACTTCAGCACCTTCTTATGAGATTAAACCTTCTTTGTTGAACCTTGTTATGAAAGATCAATTCTCTGGTGCTAGAGATGATGCTGCTTTGCACTTAAATAATTTTTATTGAGCTTTGTGATATGCAAAAGTACAAAGAAGTAGATGGTGATATTGTTAAGCTTAAGCTTTTTCCTTTCTCCTTGAGAGATGAAGCTAAAATCTGGTTTCAATCCTTGCCTAGGAATAGCATAGATTCTTCGGATAAGTGCAAGGATGCATTTATCCGGAAGTACTATCCCCCTGCTATGATTATCCAATTGAGGAGCTTTATTATGAATCTTAAGAAATTGGATAATGAACACGTTGCCCAAGCTTGGGAACGCATGAAATCTCTTGTCAAGAATTGCCCTACGCATGGTTTGACTACTTGGATGGTTATCCAAACTTTTTATGCAGGCTTGAACTTTACCTCGCGGAACTTGCTAGATTCGGCCACGGGAGGAACCTTTATGTCGACTACACTTGGTGCTGCCACAAAACTTCTCGATGAGATGATGACCAACTATTCCCAATGGCACACCGAAAGAGCTCCAACTGGTAGGAAGGTAAACTCTGTCGAGGAGATCTCCTCCCTAAATGAAAAAGTTTACTTGATTATGTCTCTACTTACCAAGCAATCTCCTATTGATCCTCAAGATGTACCTTTAAATTCTTTGATTGCTCAGGATCAAGTAGATGTGAACTTTATCTCTGGAAACAACTTCAATAAAAGTGCTTATAGGAGTAATTTTGGTAGCAATCCTAGACTGTTCCCCTCCAACAACTATGGGAACAACAACACTTATCCTAGCACCAAAAACTCCACTTCTGAATTAGAGAGTATGCTTAAAGACTTTGTCACTACCCAAAAATCCTTCAACAAGAGTGTAGAGGAAAAACTAGACAAACTAGATAACCTCTCGTAGAAGGTAGACAATTTAGCCCACGAAGTAGAATTGCTTAAAATTAGAACTTCTCCCCTTGAGTAGAGGAAGGTCACTCCTATGAATGCTATCAAATTGCAAATTAATGAAAACATTAGGATGATGGATAAACTTAAAGAGAGATGGGCTAGAGAAAATGAGGAAGAAGATAGGATTAAGAGCCTTCCTACACACCATACTGTTGCTACTATCCAAGTGGTTGAGGATATCCAAACTTTTAGCACCCAATGCACCCCTAGTCCCATAGGACCTATTAATGGTGATGCTATAACCTCAACCGTAGAAGAAGAAATTCCTATGACTATAGAAGCTACCAAACAAGTGAGCCTAAAGGACACCACTACCACTCTACATGATAGTAGTGACCTTGATTTTGATAATTGCACCCTTTTTGAAGTTATTCGTTTCCTTGTCAAGATGTCTAGAGACCCCCACACTAGCACACTTAATCTTGCCTTCACGGAGCATATCACTAATGCTCTCATCAAAGCTAGGGAGGAGAAGCTTAGGGTAGAAGCCTCCATACCTAGAAATCTAGAAGATGGTTCGGATCCTATGATTAAAATTAAGTTGAATAACTTTTCTTGATATGCTTTATGTGATGTTGGAGCTAGTACCTCTGTTATGCCCAAAAGGATGTATGATATATTTGAATTGAAACCTTTTGATGCTTGTTCTTTTGGTGTTCGTCGTGTCGATTCTTCCGTAAAGAAACCTTTGGGGAAGATAGATGATGTTCTTATCATTGTCAATGACAATTATGTTCCCGTTGATTTTACTATTATGGACATTGAATGTGAACCTTCTTGTCCAATTATTTTGGGGCGTCCTTTTCTTCGCACCGTGGGTGCTGTTATTGATATGAAAGAAGGGATTATAAAAATCCAATTCCCTCTCAAGAAAGGGATGGAACACTTCCCTAGGAAAAATATTAGGTTGCCTTTTGAGGCCCTCACACGGGCTAGTTATTTTCTTGAAAAGACTTGATCTATTTGCATTAAGCCTAGCTAATGGCTTTAAAGAAGCGCTTTCGGGAGGCAACCCGCAACGAATTTAGGTTTTCCGGTTTGTTTTTCTTCTGGTTTTAGTGGTATTGATGATTATTACTACTGTAGCAACATCATTGTATCTTTACTTTTCAAGCTTTGTGCCTTTTATAGCCTCATACGACAAGGGAAGTGAAAGTTGTGACATGCTGTCCAGAAAACAGATTCTGTCCTCGTGACTAGAAAAATAAGAGAAAAATCCCATTTCATCTTTTTGAGCTGAAGTTTTTACACAGCGTGCTCTATACAATTACAAAAGTTTTGTATGTTCTGAGTTTTTTAATTTGAGTTGTAGAAGTATCCCTAAAAAATTATTTACTACCTGCTGGTCTGTTTTTCACAGATTCTGTAATGTTTTGCCTTTCTTCATTTTCAAACCTTAAGCTTGCTTTTTCTTTGCAATTTTTTTTTGGCAATCTTGAGAAACAGTAGCTATTCAAGATTATCTTTATTTCCAGTAGAGAAAAATTATTTTATTATGGGTACTAACCTCGCTAATCAGATTATGATGAGTTATGTATGAAGGGAGTTTTCAAGTGTGCGAGCGAAGATGATGAAAGAAGATTCAGGAGTTTCAAGCGCTCAAGCTTGGGGATGCCCCCATGCATCCCCAAGAAATATTCAAGGAGACTAAATCATCTAAGCTTGGGGATGCCCCCGTGCATCCCCTTCTCCATCAACAATTATCAGTTCGTCTCTCGTTTCACTATATTTTTATCACTTCATGCGTTATGTGCTATGCTTAGAGCGTATCGCTCTTAGGTTTTATTTTTAGTTTTCTTTAGCTCTGATTGTTGTTCATAACAAGTTAGAACCCAGCTTTCAGTGAAACCAACAGTAAAAATATCCTTCAACTGACTCAATTGATGTTGTCCTGGGCATAAGATGTGTAAAATTTATGATTGCCTCAGGACACGTCCCTGCACAGATGATTAGTTCTTCTTTACCACCCACATCTTAATGGGTGGTTTTGAGGTACATGAGGGATGATGAGGGCGATGAGACCTAATGGTACGTGAGATGGTGGTATCAGGATAAACAAATGAGTAAGCATTCTTATGAGGGGCTTCCCTGTGAACAAAATGGTTAGAAGATACATGATTATAATCATTTCCATTTGAGGTATCGTCCTCAGATGATACCCTCAGCACGTTTCTATCTGCATTCACAGCAAGATTAGTGATGAGGTCCTTGTGAACCCAAATCTGCTTGACTGGAGGGCCATTCCTGCAGTTAGTTCCGATGTATCTCGCGAATACCTCACCATTAACATCCTTAAACAGTTTATAGTTTGAGTCAAAAGACTCAATCACCACATCTGAAGAAACAACATCATAACCAGATAAAGTATAGGGATCAGGAGGAGGCATCTTTTACCGAACCCAAGTGGTCTCAGGATATTGTTCAGGTTTCCAGTAAGACCCATCAGGGTTGAGTTTACGAGTGAATGCGACACCTTCTTTCCTCGGGTTCCTGTTGAGGATCTGTTTCTTGAGGATGTCACAAAGAATCTGATGTCCTTTCAGACTCTTGTACATGCCGGTTTCCAGTAGACTCTTCAACCTAGCATTTTCTTCAGCAATGTCTATGGTATCCTCAGATGAGGGGTTAGATACCACAGAAGCAATAGAAATAACAGAGTCTGAAGACATTGAGGAACTAAGCACAGAGATGATACGATCATGTTCAATGCATTTTAAAGAGGGAGGATTAAATCCTTCTTGTGGCGTGATGATCTGTTGGGAGAGGAGTGAATCATTTTCTTTCCTCAGATCGTCATGAGACATCCTTACACGTTCAAGTTCTTGTTTCCTCATGACGAACTCATGAGCCAACTTTTCATGATCGGTAAGGAGTGCCTCATGACGATTGAACAAGTCATCAAACTTTGACTGAAGAATTTTTGATTCATCCGTCAACTTTTGAGTCTTCGTCAATTCCTCAACTAACATATCATCACTCTTGTTTAGTGAGATCTGGATCTTTTCAAGTGCACGTTGTTGTTTAGATGCAAGTTTAGCAAGTTTAGCATAGTTTTCATCAGGTTCTTCATCAGAGGGATCATGTGATGATGAGTAAGAAGATAACTTGGAGGACTTGGCCATGAAGCAGAAGGCAGGGGTTGTGTCTTCAGCTTCATCATCAACATGTGATAGACCAGATTCCTCAGTGATGAAGATTGACTTGGAGACAAGCGACGTGGCAAGAGCTAGACTGGCCACACTCTCAGATTCTTCTTCCTCAGCATCAGGGTTGGAACCAGATTCCTCCGAGTCCAATTCTTTGCCGAGATATGCGCGAGCCTTACGGGAATTTCTATTCCTGTATCCAGCAGACTTTGAGGATCTTGAGGATTTCTTCTTTGTCTTTTCATCAGAACTTTCATCTTTCCCTTTCTTCTTCTTCTTCAGTCTAGCTTCCTTTTCCCATAAAGGACACTCATCGATGTAATGCCCAGGTTTCTTGCACTTGTGGCAGACTCTCTTTCTTGCTTCGACAGAGTCATCATCTTTTCTTTTTCTTGAGGACGATCTTGAGGAATTTCTGAAGCGATTCTTCTTCGTGAATCTTTGGAACTTTCTGGTGAGGAGAGCAAGTTCCCGACTGAGGGTTTCAGGATCATCAGTATCAGCCTCAGACTCATCATCAGAGGACACTCTTCGTGCTCTAGCTTTTAGCGCGCGGACCTTAGGCGTGGAGCTGTATAAATCTCGTTTTTTAGAGAGCTTCAGTTCATGAGCATTGAGGCGCTCGAGAATGTCCGCTGGATCCAGAGTCTTGAAGTCAGGCCTTTCTTGAATCATCAGCGACGGGAACTCAAACGAGTTATCTAGTGACCTCAGTAGTTTCTTCACAACCTCATGATCTGTGATATGAGCAACACCCAGTGCTTGAAGTTCATTTGATATGTCGGTGAGTCTGTCAAAGGTTTGTTGCACGTGCTCATTGTCCAGCCTCTTGAACCTGTTGAAGAGACTGCGAAGTGTATCAACTCGTGAGTCTCATTGAGCAGAGACTCCTTCATTGACTTTTGACAGCCTTGTCCATATCTTCTTTGCAGTATCCAGACCACTGATACGGTTGAACTGAGCCTTGTTAAGATGACCACCAATGATGCTTCGAGCTTTTGCATCAAGCTGCCAGTTTTTCTTGATGACTTCAGGAGCAGTCATCAGATTAGCTTCAGGAATGCCTTGATCAACAATATCCCACAGATCCTTGTCAATGGCTTCAAGATGCATCCTCATCTTGTTCTTCCAGTATGGATAGTCTGTCCTGTCGAAGATGGGGCAGTTTGAGGCAACGCTCATTCTACCTGAGTCCGACATAACTAAAACTTCAGGTGGTTAAACCGAATCACACAGAACAAGGGAGTACCTCGCTCTGATACCAATTGAAAGTGCAATATATCGACCAGAGGGGGATGAATGGGAGATTTTCAATTTTACTACCAGTTTTTGGTTTTCTTCAGGACTGAAGCAATACGAAGCTGAAGAAGTAACCAAAATGTTGAAGAAGTAAAACTTTACAGAATGTAATCATTAAGGCAGCTCATCACAATGCAACAGAAATAAATCAATTCAGATAAGCAGAAGTGCTTCAGATGCATAGTATGAAGACTAAGAGCAGAGGGAGAACTGAAGCATAAGAAGTCAACATAGCAAGTACTGAAGCTTAAGAGGTTGAAGAGATAGCACCAGTGTTGAAGACTTTGGTTTGGTAGACCAGTTCAAGTTGCTGTGACAACTCTACGTCTGGTTGGAGAGGCTGAGATTCAACTCAGAAGACATAGTCTTCACCTTGTTCTCCTTGAACTAGAGTCCTAAGATTCCGTCCAATAACTCAGGCGAGTCTTCAAGGTAGACTCCCAAAACCTTCACAGACTCAGTCACTCCGGGAAGTCACAATTGCATCTTGACTTCCTCAGACTGAAGACTTCTACACCGGCTGGAAGATCGTTCGGAACTCGTTTTCTTTAACCCCTCCAACAGTACGATGTTTTCCTACGACTCAAGAAAGAAAAAGACTTAACGAAGACTACGCTTCAGCTTGATCTTCATCTTGACATGTCTTCAGTATGGCGCAACTTTCTTCAGGATCACAATTCTTCGGGATCCAGTTTCTTCAGGATTCCAAGTCTTCAGGATCCTGTTTCCTCAGGATTCCAAGTCTTCAGGATCCTGTTTCCTCAGGATTTTGTGCCAATACGTTCTTCAGGAAAACCTTCGTTTCTTCAATGTTCCTCAAAATTTTGGGGGGTCGACATTGGTGGTTAAACACCTCATCAGGGACTGTTCTCCTATGTATACTCACAAACACATCAGTCCCTTAACCGTTTTGTCATCAAACTCTAAAACCTCAAGGGGAGGGCACTTGATGCACTTACAGAACTCTAGCTACTAGATGGATCACTACTCTTCTGAGGAGTCGAATATTAGAGTACACTCACGTACCATGAGTCGAGGATGCGCAAGGATAACCAAACCCCCATACACTCCTCCTCGGGGTACTTGTCTCTTTGTGAACCTCCTTATTAGATTGAGAGTTACTGATAATAAGTGCATGAGTTCTTCGGACTAATGTGAGTATTGAAAGTTGAGACTTCCACCTTCCCATATTTTGCTAGCCTCTCCTGTGTCGTGCATTGCTTTCTTCTCATTCCGAGAGTTTGCGTCCACCTTCGCCGGTACATCCAAACCCTTGGCATGATACGCTCTGTCATCATAAACCTCCTTATATCCTTCCTCAAAACAACCACCATACCTACCTATCAAGGCATTTCCATAGCCTTTCCGAGATACATTGCCATGCAACATCCACCTTCTCGTGACTTGATCTTCATGTCATACATGCTACTTGCTTGATCGATGAGCCGCATGCTAGTTGGGCCTTGCCCTAATCATTGCTACATGACGCGCTAGTATCATTTCATATCCTGCTACACTGGTAGAGGCATACATTTGCATACTGGTACGTCCCAAACGTATCTATAATTTCTGCTTGCTCCATGCATGTTTTGTGTGACTTTGCCATGATTTTCTTGAACTTCCATACACTTTTGAGCATATTTGGACTAATCTATTAACCCAGTGCACCCAGCTGCCAGTTGTTGTTTTCTGTTGTTTTTGTATTTCAGGTTTTCCGGCCATTAAAAGTGCTCCCAAAAATCCAGAAAAATCAGATAAAAAATCAACGACCCGAAAGATTCCGGAATCACCAAGGCAGCGGAGGGGGGCCACCACAGGGAATCCAGAAGGGTCCCTAGCGCGGCCCCACCCTAGGCCGCGCCAGGGGGCCTCCTGTCTGCCCTGTGGGTCCCCTCGACACCCCCCTCCGCCTATATTTAGACCTCGGGGTGGAAACCCCTAATATCGATCTCTTTTCCACGAACTCGCCTCTGTATCGCCGCCGCCGCTATTTCAAGATCGAGGCTGCCTGGAGAAGCTGCCCCGGCACCCTGCCGGGAGGAGGAACCCCCTCCGGGAGAGCATCCATAGCCATGGACGCCTCCCGGATGAACCGTGAGTAGTCCCCCTTGGACCATGGGTCCGTGACCAGTAGCTATGTGATGTTCCTCTCCCCTCTTTGTTCTTCCACTTTCGAGGCCTCGTGAGCTGCCTCACATGATCGAGGCACTTTTGTAATTTCTGTTAATGCTATGCTGAGTTTGCTGGGATCTGATGGATTATGAGACTATGTTCAGATTGTGATGAGTAATATATTTGGTTCTTCTCTTTTATATTTTGTTCTTGAGTAAATTCTTGCATGTTCTCCGTTGTAGTATTTTTCTTTGGCCAAGTAGTTTTCTTGCAACTCCAAGAGGGAGCGTTATGCTTGATTGTGGGTTCAGCCCCCTGATGTCTAGCTTGAGTGACAGAAACATGAGACTAAGGGATGTGTTCTTGCCACCAGGGATAAAAACGGTGCTTGTACCCGCGGGTGCAAGGATTGTTTACTTTACGCAAAGTTCTTTTAATGCAATTATCTGTTACTTTGAGTTTACACTTTGGGTGGGATTCACAACTTAATACCAGCGAGATGTTCTAGATAGATATCTCAAGGTGGATGATTCGTAGTAGATGCAGTTGGATTTCGGTCTACTTACCTTGGCGTACTGCCCATTGCTTTTGAGCCCTTCCTTTCTTTGCAACATAGTTAGCATTGCGGTGCCTTCATAATTCTGTCAATTTCCCAGCTGTGATTTGTTTACCTCGCTAGCACTTTTATCGTATTTTGGGAGAGAGACATCACTAGTGAAAATCACGGAACCCTGGTCCATCTTCACATTATTGTTCACACCCTCAATTTGCTTTCAGTATTTACTTTCAGTTCCACTTTTATCTCTTGCGTTGATCCTTTGTAAACAGCAAGGCCGGAGGAATTGACAACTCCTCTATACTCGTTGGGAGCAAAGTTATTTGTTGCTGTGTGCAGGTCCACGTCAAGCGCCGTTACACCTACTTGTATTTCTGTGAGTCCTACTGGTTCGATACTCAACCTTAGCATCTTCGCTAAGGGAAATTTGTTGCTATGCTACATCTCACCTTCCACTTGGGGTAACCAACGAGCAGTGAGAGAACTATCCTCACCGTATCAAGCTAATTTTTGGCGCCGTTGCCGGGGACTCCAGTCTACAAGATAGGGGAGTTGCACACTATCTTTTATCTTTGCTTTTTAGTCTTGTTAGTTTACCTTTCAGTTTTTATTTTTGTGTCCCTTATCAAAAATACCAAAAATACCTGTTACCTTGTCAGTAGTTACCACTATGGCTGGTCCTTTTGCCTTTGGTGAGGCAGAAGTACTTACCTTTACTCAAAGAGGTGGTGAAAGATTGAAAGATGCTTGGTATAGAATTAATGATTCTCAAAAAAGAGCCACCAAGAAGCAATCCACTACTATCTTGCTTAGAAATTTTTATGTTGGGATCACTTCTTGGAATAGGTTTCTTTTAGACACTGCTATCAATGGGAACTTCATAGAGGCCCCAGTTTGAGAAGCCCTTAATGTTATTGAAAATCTTGTTGTAAGTCTCCCAGTTGTTAGTATTAAGGAGGACATTGCTTTAGCTCACATTATGAGAAAACTTGAAAAAATAGAGCTAGAGATGCCAAGTATCGATAGGGTGAATGAGTTGGATCGTAAGATTCAAGGGAATTTGAATAGGCTAGATAACTCCATGCAGAAAATTGTCAAAACTTTGGAGACTATTAAATCCCTCGATGAGAAGTCTTCTAGGATAGAAAAGATTGAGGAAGTTATTGAAACTCTAGGAACTACCTTTTCCTCAATCAAAACCAAAAAGGATGAAACTCCGACAAAGAAGGAACCTAAGTTCGTTTACATCCCCAAGGTTCCTCGAGCTAAAGAAAACACACCTATTGCCAAGAGAGTTGAAACGGTGAAAACTTTGGAGGAGACACCTATCTTTAACTTTAATGAAACTCCAATTGATTTCCCTCCTTTTGATTTTATTCCAAGAAGCATTTTCATTCGCCCTTTATTTGAGAAACCTATTAAGACTAGTTTACTATTGAAGAGATTTTTTATGATCGTGATGATGGTTCAATGGATACAACTTGATCTTCTGCTTTAAGCCTAACTAATGGCTCTAAAGAAGCGCTTTCGGGAGGCAACCCGCAAGGAAATTATGTTTTATTTTTTTTTAATTTTATTCTCTTCTTAGTGGTCTTGATGATTGTTACTACTGTAGCAACATCATTGTATCTTTACTTTTCAAGCCTTGTGCCAAGTTTAGCCTCATACGGCAAGGGAAGTCAAAGTTGTGACATGTTGTCTAGAAAACATATTCTGTCCTCGTGACTAGAAAAATCAGAGAAAAATCACATTTCATCTTTTTGAGGTGAAATTCTTACACAGCGTGCTCTATACAATTAAGAAACTTTCGTATGTTCTGAGTTTTTTTATTTGAGTTGCAGAAGTACCCCTAAAAAATTCGTTTTTACCTGCCGGTCTGTTTTTCACAGATTCTGTCCTGTTTTGCCTTTTCTTCGTTTTCCAAATCTTAAGTTTGCTTTTTCTTTGCAAAAACTTGTTGGAAATCTTGAGAAACAGTAGCTCTTCAAAGTTATCTTTATTTCCAGTAGAGAAAAAATTATTTTATTATGGGTACTAACCTTGCTAATCAGATTATGATGAGTTATGTATGAAGGTAGCTTTCAAGTGCATGATGGAAGATGATGAAAGAAGATCTTGGAGTGTCAAACGCTCAAGCTTGGGGATGCCCATGTGCACCCCCAATAAATATTGAAGGAGACTCAAGCGTCTAAGCTTGGGGATTCCCCCGTGCATCCCCTTCTTCATCAACAATTATCAGTTCGTCTCTCGTTGCACTATATTTTTATCACTTCATGCGTTATGTGCTATGCTTGGAGCGTCTCGCTCTTTACTTTTCTAGGTTTTTTTTTGCTTTGTTTGCTGTAGTAACAATGTAGACCCCAGCTTACTCTTTTGTGTGGGAGAGTTACACGCTCCACTTGAACTAGAACTCCTCATAGGATTTGCATGCTTATTCTTTTAGCTGTGAGTTGTTCTTTTTATTTTCTTAGCTGCTGCTCTGTTTAGTTGTAGTGCTTTTGTTTTTCTAGAGCTTTTCTTTTGTTTTAGGTTGAACTTTCTATAGGTTTCATGTTTTATCTTGTTAGAGAGTTTGCCTGTTGCACTGAGTTTTGTGTCTTGACTAGAAAGTAGGTAGTTAAAGTTGTTGTTCTCTTTGTAGTAGTAACTTGCAATAGTTTTGAGGTATTGATTAGAGTAATGTTTGAACTTTTGGTGTCAAGAGCTCGAGCCTATTAGTGATAGATGTCGTATTTTGGGCAATCCGTGGGTTTTTCGAAAACCAAAAACCCCTGTTGAGAACTCTAGCTACTAGATGGATCACTAACCTCTGGAGGGTTCGAATATTAGAGTACACTCACGTACCATGAGCCGAGGATGCGCAAGGATAACCAAACCCACATACACTCATCCTCGGGGTACTTGTCTCTTTGTGAAACTCCTGATTAGATTGAGAGTTACCGATAATAAGTGCATGAGTTCTTCGGACTAATGTGAGTATTTGAAAGTTGAAACTTCCACCCACCTATACTTTTTCTAGCCTCTTCGGTACCGTGCATTGCCCTTTCTCACCTTGAGAGTTGGCGCATACTTCGCCGGTGCATCCAAACCCTTGGCACGATACGCTCTGTCATCATAAGCATCCTTATATCTTTCCTCAAAACAGCCACCATACCTACCTACAAGGCATTTCCATAGCCTTTCCGAGATACATTGCCATGCAACATCCACCTTCTCATGACTTGATCCTCATGTCATACATGCTACTTGCTTGATTGATGAGCCGCATGCTAGTTGGGCCTTGCCCTAATCATTGCTACATGACGCGCTAGTATCATTGCATATCCTGCTATCCTGGCAGAGGCATACATTTGCATCATGATAGTTATATCTTCTTTATGTGAGTACCTTTGTAAAGTGTGAAAGATCTCCTATATTCTTGTAAAATATAGAGTGTTGCCCCTAAAGTGAGGAAAAGATCCCAAAGAGGACAAAATCAAAAGATCCCAAAGAGGAAAAATGAGAGTTAAATAGAAAGAGCCATTGAGGCCACCAAAAAAATACAAAAAATAGAAAAAATAGAAAAAGAAAAAAAAAGAGAAGGGAGCACACTACTATTCCTTTTGAGAGATCCACACTAGTACTTCATCCTCTATCCCTTGTACTCCATAGAGATCATCATCATGCATATAGCTATGTGGGGACCTTCACACTATAGAACTTGGCTTGTATATTCCAATGATGAGCCTCCTCAAACGAGCTCTAGGTCTTCTTGAGAAAGCAAGTTAGATGCACCCCCACTAGTTCCCTTGGAGAGCTTTTAGCTCACATGTGCATCCATTGCATGGAAATCCCTACTCCTCACATCATATCTATCATATGGCCTTCTCTCTCCTATGATTGTCCTCATTGATGTGAGCCTTTCACACCTTTTTGTCTTCCTCCTCCACCTTCTTTCCGTTTCGCCTTTTAGGTGTCAACTTTCTTGCTCACGCTCATCCATTGCAAGAGTGCTCAAAATATCGAAAGGGAGTGGATCAGTTTGACTTGTACCTGGCTAGTGGTCTGGGGACGAGTCAAGATAAGAATCCAAAGGAGACCAAGTGTGAAACTTTAGTAGATAGTTGTTCTCAACAACCTTTTTTCTCTCTTTTTACCATTCCCCTGCTTGCACGCAAACACCATCTGGAGACATTCGAGTCACGGACAACAAGAGCTCTTGCACCTTTTGTTCTTTTGTTGCTTGTGTCAATGCTCATATAGACTCTTGCTTGTTAAGACTTGAATTGAATTGCATGCTTTGATTGCTTTACTTAAAAGTCCTTATATGGTTGTGTGGCATGTCACCACATAAATTATGCTTGTTATCATTTACCTACCTGAGGACGAGCGGGAATTAAGCTTGGGGATGTTGATACGTCCCAAACGTATCTATAATTTCTTCTTGCTCCATGCATGTTTTGTGTGACTTTGTCATGATTTGCTTGAACTTTCATACACTTTTGAGCATATTTGGACTAATCTATTAACCCAGCTGCCAGTTGTTGTTTTCTGCTGTTTTTGTATTTCAGGTTTTAAAAGTGCTCCAAAAAATCCAAAAAATCAGATAAAAAATCAGCGACCCGGAAGCTTCCGGAATCACCAAGGCAGCAGAGGGGGGCCACCACAGGGACTCCAGAAGGGTCCCTGGCGCGGCCCCACCCTAGGCCGCGCCAGGGGGCCTCCTGTCTGCCCGGTGGGTCCCCTCGATACCCCCCTCCGCCTATATTTAGCCCTCGGGGTGGAAACCCCTAATATCGATCTCTTTTCCGCGAACTCGCCTCTGTACCGCTGATAACCCTCAACTATAGGGGATCGAGATAGTCTTCATGGGCAAGATAACCCAATTTATTGATTCGACACTTGGGGACACAAAGAATACGTACGGTGGTAGTATTGGTGGTGATAATAGTGGTGATGGTGGTGGTGGAACAGCTAAAGTAAAACAACAAAAGTAAACAACTAGTAACCAGCAGGAAAGAAAACACTGTAGGCTAGGGAGATGGATGGTTGGGTGCTGCTTGGATGAGAACAAACATGTAATAGATTCTAACACGGGCAAGGCTCACAGAAAAGAAAGGATCATCTAGGAAAATATCAAACATCAGGCGTGTATCCCAAGGTAGTTGTACGTGCTTGCAATAAGAACTTTGCACAACATCTTTTGTCCTACCCTCCCGCTACAAACGGGGCCAAAAGGAACTTAGGGAGATTAAGGTACTCCTGTCAAAGAGCACCGGAACAAAGCATTAACACTTCATGGATACACGGAATCCTCAAATTATAGTCCATCCCCTTTGGTGTCCCAAGTTGTCACCATTGGGATCGCCGGTTCCAGACTATAATAGGTGCATACAACTCATAGATAGGATCAAGAACACCACAAACTCAAGAAACAAAAGGGTGATCAGATCTGAAATCATGGCACTCGGGCCCAAAGTGGCAAGCATTAAGAGCAACAAGTTGTAACAGAGATGATAAACACCAAGTAGATGATAGGCAACATGCCCCCAACAATCTGATTGAACTATTACATGATCTAACTCATCCAATACCTACCATCCCCTTTGCCTACAACAGGGAATTACTCACACATGAGAGAGGAAGTCATGGAGGGGTGATGTAGAGGCGATGATGATGACGATGGCGATGATTTCCCCTCACCGGAGGCCACAGCAGCCTCCAGATTAGCTCTCCCGGAGAAGAACAGAGGGTTGCGGCGGCTCCGCGACGTAGATTGGAAAAGTGACTTCTGTTCTGGGGTTTCTGCGTCGGGAGAATAAATAGGGCCAAAGTAGGGCACCAGGGAGTGTGGGACCCAGCCAGGAGGGCAGGTGGCGCGGCCAGGGGCTGGGCCGCGCCAGGCACCCTCCTGGCTGCCCCCTGGATGCCCTGTGGCCGCCCTTTGGACTCGCGGAAGCTTCCGGAACGCTGATTTTTTATATATATTTTTGGGATTTTTCCAGCGTACCTAAATATCCAGAAACCTGCACAAAAGAAAACAGCGCTGGTAGCTCTGCTGAAAACAGCGTCAGTCCGGGTTAGTTTCGTTCAAATCATGCAAGAATGAAGCCAAAACAATAGCAAAAGTGTTTGGAAAAGTAGATACATTTGAGACGTATCAACCGCCGCCGCCGCCGTTTCAAGATAGGCGCTGCGTGGAGAAGCTGCACCGGCACCCTGCCGGGAGGAGGAACCCCCTCCGGGAGACCGTCCATAGCCATGGACGCCTCCCGGATGTACCGTGAGTAGTCCCCCTTGGACCATGGGTCCGTGACCAGTAGCTATGTGATGTTCCTCTCCCCTCTTTGTGCTTCCACTTTCGAGACCTCGTGAGCTGCCTCACATGATCGAGGCACTTTTGTAATTTCTGATGTTCCTATGCTGAGTTTGCTGGGATCTGATGGATTATGAGACTATGTTCAGATTGTGATGAGTAATATATTTGGTTCTTCTCTTTTATATTTTGTTCTTGAGTAAATTCTTGCATGTTCTCCGTTGCAGTATTTTGCTTTGGCCAAGTAGTTTGCTTGCAACTCCAAGAGGGAGCGTTATGCTTGATTGTGGGTTCAGCCCCCTGATGTCTAGCTTGAGTGACAGAAACATGAGACTAGGGGATGTGTTGTTGCCACCAGGGATAAAAAACGGTGCTTGTACCCACGGGTGCAAGGATTGTTTACTTTACGCAAAGTTCTTTTAATGCAATTGTCTGTTGCTTTGAGTTTACACTTTGGGTGGGATTCGCAACTTAATACCAGCGAGATGTTCTGGATAGATATCTCAAGGTGGATGATTCGTAGTAGATGCAGTTGGATTTCGGTCTACTTACCTTGGCGTACTGCCAATTGCTTTTGAGCCCTTCCTTTCTTTGCAGCATAGTTAGCATTGCGGTGCCTTCTTAATTCTGCCAATTTCCCAGCTGTGATTTGTTTACCTCGCTAGCACTTTTATCGTCTTTTGGGAGAGAGACGTCACTAGTGAAAATCACGGGACCCCGGTCCATCTTCACATTATTGTTCACACCCTCAATTTACTTTCAGTATTTACTTTCAGTTCCACTTTTATCTCTTGCGTTGATCCTTTGTAAACAGCAAGGCTGGAGGAATTGACAACTCCTCTGTACTCGTTGGGAGCAAAGTTATTTGTTGCTGTGTGCAGGTCCACGTCAAGCGCCGTGACACCTACTTGTATTTCTGTGAGTCCTATTGGTTTGATACTCAACCTTAGCATCTTCGCTAAGGGAAATTTGCTGCTACGCTACATCTCACCTTCCACTTGGGGTAACCAACGAGGAGTGAGAGAATTATCCTCACCGTATGATACGTCCAAAAAGCATCACTATTTTATATTGTGATTTCACCATATTCATTGATATATTCCACTTTAAAGTATTGTTCTTATGTTTTTTTGGCTTATTTTACACAGTTTACAACTTTCCGGTGCCGAAGCAGCTGAACCAGAATTCAGCGGTAAAAAGTGGATACCAAGTTGCTGAATCAGATCAAGTCCAAATGCGATGAAATCTTATGGGGAGCAGTTTTATGAAGATTGACTAGGGATCACCGAAGGAGGAGGTGAGGGGACCCACCAGGCAGCAAGAAGGGTGTCTGACGCGGGGCCCCTCCTGGCCGCGCCAGGCACCCTCCTGGATGCCTAATGGCCCCCCTCGGTGCCCCCTCTCGCCTATAAGACCCCCCCGGGGTGAAAACCCTAAAGGAAGAGTCGTTTCCGTGTTTCGCCGCAGCCACGGGGAGGAAACCTACAGAGGAGAAAACCATCTCCGGCGGGCAGATTCCACCGAGGAGATCACCTCCCGGAAGGGGAGACGTCGCCATCATCATCATCGTCACGGGCATCATCGAGATAATCATCAACATCATCCCCAACATCAGCACCATCTCCATGTCATCTCATCTCATCTCACAATTGCAACTTGTGTTGTAATCTGTACTATCTATCCTCTCTACTCTGTTGGTGTTGATTACTACTTTGTGGTGAATGCTATTGAGTTTTGTTGGAGAAATATCATTGTGTCCAGATTGTTTATCACCCATCTATCACATCTGATCATGATCTCTTTTATGTATTGTGAGTAGTTACTTTAGTTCTTGAGAACATGGGAGAAGTCTAGTTGTTAGTATTCATATGGTGTTGAAGTATTATGTGTTGTTTGATACTTAAGTTGTGTTGTTATTACTCTAGTGGTGTTATGTGAGTCGAACACATAACACTTCACCTTTCATGGGCCTAGAGGAATACATTGTGCACAAAGGATGCTTATGGTGGGTTGCCGGAGTGACAGAAACCTGAACCCTAGTTCGCAGACTTTCGCACAAGGGAGTTATGGATCCTTGATCATAATGTTGTGGTTAGGCTTATGCCTTAATTACTACCTTGTATTTGCGAATGCTTGCAAGGTGTGTAATTATAAGACTACACTTATCTTAGTCTAGAAGGTGTACTAGCATTGATCCACCCACCGACACTTATCAGCACGATACATATTACTTGGCGGAGTATGGTGAAAGTGACTTGACTATCTCTCCCGTGTTTTCTCGAGAACGCTTTAGCTTTTATAAGTTCAGTTCCTAGGCTTATCCTTGTTAAAGGATTGGTCCACTTGCTACTCCTCAGTTACCCTGTTTACTTTGCCTGTCTTTTACTTTTCTGTTGCTTAAATCAAAAACCCCTAAATATTTAACTTTGAGTGTTTGCAGCCCTTTCCTTATCCAGTGTCACTTATCAACACCTTCTGCTCCTCGTGGGATCGATACTCTTATTTATCAAAAAGCTACAATTGATCCCCTAGACTTGTGGGTTATCAAGAATCGTTTATTGGCGCGGTTAACAGGGAAGGCAACCCAACTAAACCTATTAACTTCTCCGCCATCAACGAGCTTTTCTGGCGCCGTTGCCGGGGAGTGTAGCGCTATTGGTAAGTGTAGCCGGTAAGGGAACTTTTATTTTCTGTTTTTACTTTCAGTCCTTATGGACTCTTCTGCTGTTGGTTCGTTGCTGGGAAGGAGCCGCCCCACGACTGTGGTGGTCACTCCTACCCCTTCTGAAATTGTGCCCTATAAAATATCATCTGGTATTGTTGATTATGTATTGGATAATTGTTATACAGGAGAAGGACATCCGGGAGAACACCTGCTATATTTATCACAATTATGTTCTTTATTTAAGCTTGAAGGTGTGACGATGGAGTTCGTCATGAAGAAACTATTCTCCATATCACTCAAAGATAAAGCTTCAGATTGGTATAAGCTACTCGATAACTCTGATCTGCTTGAATGGCCAGAGCTTATGTCTCTCTTTTATGCAAAGTTTTATCCTCTTCGTGAAATTCACCAAGACAGGAACTACATCTACAACTTTTGGTCTCGCGACGGAGAGAGCATCGCTCAAGCTTGGGGGAGACTGAAGTCCCTGATGCTCAAATGCCCAAACCATGAGCTCCCCAAGGAAATTATACTTACAAATTTTTATGCCAGGCTTTCTCGTCAGGACAAGGAGATGTTGGATGCCTCCTCTAGTGGGGTATTCCAGACCAGAAGTATGGAAGAAAAATGGGATCTTATAGAAAGGATCCAGAAGAACACTGAAGACTGGGAAATTGATAAAGGTATTGAACCCGCTATAAACTATGAGCATGACTACATTTAGAGTTATGTGAAGACTGATTACTTTAATACCTTTTGCTCTAAAATTGGTCTTGATTCCCAGCTAATGGTTGAATTTTGCAAGGACTTTGCTTCTCACATTGATTCTTCCAGGAAGGAGAGTCAACATCATAAACCTTTCAAGGAGTCACCAATTGAGATTAATGTTACTGGTCATGTTTTACCTGTAGTTGTGTATGAACAGCCTCCTTATCCCTCCAGGATAAAGGAGCACTCTTTGTTACAGGTATTCTAAACAAGAATGGAAGGACCACTGACGAACCTGAGGACAAGATCAAGGTCCAGCCTCAAGTTGCAATGGTCAAGGATCTGGTAACCAATGATATCGAAGAATCCACTATTAGTTTTTGTGTTGTTGCCACTAACATTGTCACAGCCAGGAACAAAGGCCCAATTTCAGGTACACCAGTTGTATCTATCAAAATAGGAAATCATAATTACTATGGGCTATGTGATTTGGGACCTAGTGTCAGCGCTATTCCCTTCACGCTTTATCAAGAAATCATGCACGAGATTCAGCCGTGTGAGATCGAGGACATAGATGTCACTATCCATCTTGCAAATAAACAAACAATCTCTCCGGTTGGGATTGTAAGAGATGTTGAAGTACTCTGCGGGAAGGTAAAATATCCTACAGACTTTCTTGTACTTGGTTCAGTGCAAGATAGTTTTTTCCCTATTATCTTTGGTAGGCCCTTCCTCAGCACTTGCGGAGCTATAATAGATTGCAAGAAAGGTAAAGTATCTGTTGAATTCAACGGTGAGCCGTATGAATTTAATTTTTCTAAGTTTTCTAAGCAGCCTTGTGGTCCTGACCTGTCAAGTAATGACAAAATTATTGAAGAAATTTCTTCCATTGCTATTGCTCCTAATGACACTTTGCAGCAATTTATGGAAGACCACGAGAATGATATACATATGCAGGAAAGGGATGAACTAGAAGACATATTTTTAAGACAAACTCCCATCCTGAAGCACAACCTCCCGGTTGAACCTTTGGGAATCCTCTCGCAACCGAAAGAAGACCCGGTGTTCGACCTAAAACCACTACCCAATACGCTCAAGTATGCTTATTTAGATGAAAAGAAAGTGTATCCTGTTATTATCAATTCTAACCTTTCAGGGTATGAAGAAGAGCGATTATTGGAGACACTCCGCAGAAACCGAGGTGCTATTGGCTATACTCTTGATGATCTCAAGGTTATTAGTCCATCTATTTTCCAACATACTATCAATCTCGAGCCCGATGCTAAACCGGTTGTTGATCATCAACGACGGTTGAACCCAAAGATGAAGGACGTGGTTAGGACGGAGGTTCTCAAACTTCTAACCGCAGGTATCATCTATCCTATAGCTGATAGTAAGTGGGTAAG
This sequence comes from Bromus sterilis, assembly GCA_950022295.1. Classification (NCBI taxonomy): domain Eukaryota; kingdom Viridiplantae; phylum Streptophyta; class Magnoliopsida; order Poales; family Poaceae; genus Bromus; species Bromus sterilis. The sequence goes on from OX465596.1 coordinate 19,902,549, forward strand.
TCCTGTTCATTGTGTTCCTAAGAAAGGAGGTATGACTGTTGTTCCTAATGATAAAAATGAACTAATACCTCAGAGGACTATTATTGGATATAGAATGTGTATTGATTTCAGGAAGTTAAACAAGGCCACCTGGAAGGACCACTATCCTTTGCCCTTTATTGATCAGATGCTCGAGCGGTTTTCTAAAAACACCCACTTCTGCTATCTTGATGGGTACTCTGGCTTCTCCCAGATTCACGTCAACACCGCTGATCAAGAGAAGACCACTTTCACGTGTCCTTACGGTACTTATGCTTATAGGCGTATGCCTTTCGGTTTGTGTAACGCACCTGCTACTTTTCAAAGGTGTATGTCTGCAATATTTCATGGTTTCTGTGAGGATATTGTAGAAGTTTTCATGGACGACTTTTCCGTCTATGGAAACTCCTTTGACCACTGTCTCCACAATATTAATAAACTTTTGCAGAGATGTGAAGAAACAAATTTGGTGCTCAATTGGGAGAACTGCCATTTCATGGTTAACGAAGGGATAGTTCTTGGACACAAGATTTCCGAAAGGGGAATTGAAGTGGACAAGGCAAAAATTGAAGCTATTGAAAGGATGCCCTATCCAAGGGACATCAAAGGTATTCTTAGTTTTCTAGGTCATGTTGGTTTCTATAGAAGATTTATCAAGGACTTTTCTAAGATCTCGAGACCCCTTACCAATCTTCTCCAGAAGGATGCCCCTTTTGTATTTGATGAAGATTGTAAGGAAGCTTTTGAAGTTCTTAAGAAAGCCTTGATAACCGCTCCTATAGTACAACCACCTGACTGGAATTTGACCTTTGAAATTATGTTTGATGCTACTGATTTTGTTGTTGGAGCTGTTTTAGGACAAAGGGTTGAAAATAAGTTGAATGTCATCCACTATGCCAGCAAAACACTTGATAGTTCTCAAAAGAATTATGCTACTACCGAGAAGGAATTCTTGGCAGTGGTGTTTGCTTGTGATAAGTTTAGGCAGTATATTGTTGATTCTAAAGTTATTATTCATACTGACCATGCTGCCATTAAGTATCTTATGCAGAAAAAGGATGCCAAACCAAGACTCATTAGGTGCGTACTCCTTCTTCAAGAATTTGATTTGCAGATTGTCGATAGAAAAGTAGAAGACAATCCGGTGGCGGATAACCTTTCAAGGATGGAAGATATCCCGCACGATCCTATTCCAGTCAACGACAGTTTCCCAGATGAACAGCTTGCTGTTGTAAAAGTACAATCTCATTCCGACCCTTGGTTTGCAGATTATGCTAATTTTATCGTTGCAAAGTTTTTGCCTCTAGGTTTCACATTTCAGCAGAGGAAGAAATTCTTCACGGATTTGAGGCATTACTTTTGGGATGATCCACATCTTTACAAAGAAGGTGTGGACGGGATCGTAAGAAGGTGTATACCGGAGCACGAGCAGCAGGACATTCTTCGACAATGTGACGATAGTCCCTATGGTGGACATCATGCCGGTGAAAGGACTGCCCATAAAGTTTTACAATCAGGTTTTTATTGGCCTACTCTCTTTAAGGACGCCCGAAGGTACGTTCTATCTTGTGATAAGTGTCAGAGAGTTGGTAACATTAGCAGGAGAAATGAGATGCCTATGAATTACTCACTAGTGATCGAACCTTTCGATTGCTGGGGTTTTGATTTTATGGGCCCTTTTCCTCCTTCACACAAGTACACACACATCTTAGTTGCTGTTGATTATGTAACCAAGTGGGTTGAAGCAATCCCCACTGAGAGTGCTGATCACAAGACATCTTTGAAAATGCTCAAAGATGTAATATTTCCTAGGTTTGGAGTACCAAGGTACCTCATGATAGATGGAGGGTCACACTTCACGCATGGAGCTTTTAGGAAAGCTCTAGCCAAGTACGATGTCAATCATAGTGTTGCATCACCGTACCACCCTCAAACTAGTGGGCAAGTTGAGCTCACCAATAGGGAGATCAAGTTGATCTTGCAGAAAACAGTAAACAGTTATAGAAAGGACTGGTCAAAGAAGTTAGGAGATGCTTTGTGGGCGTATAGAACTGCTTACAAAAACCCCATGGGCATGTCTCCGTATAAGATGGTCTATGGAAAGGCTTGCCATTTACCATTAGAGTTAGAGCATAAAGCTTTCTGGGCTGTCAGAGAACTGAATGCTGACCCAAAGTTAGCTGGTGAAAAGTGTCTCATGAACTTGACTTCTCTAGATGAGTGGAGAAGTGAAGCTTACGAGAGCGCTAAAATGTTCAAGGAAAAGGTAAAGAAGTGGCACGATAAAAGAATTCTGAAACGTGAATTTAATGTTGGTGATAAAGTTTTGTTGTTTAGATCTCGTTTCAGGTTTTCTCCAGGTAAACTACTTTCCAGGTGGGAAGGACCTTTTCATATCGAAGAAGTATATCGGTCGGGTGCAATCAAGATCAATAATTTCGAAGGCACCAAACCTCAAGTTGTGAATGGACAAAGACTCAAACATTATATGGCAGGTGATCCAATCAATGTGGATGCAAACATGATATATACAAGTACTCATGAAGAACATGTTGCAGCCCAGTTTCAGACTCCGACAGGAGCAGAATTAGAAAAGGTATGAAATATGGTAAGAAAACCCCGCGAACGTCAATAAAAGTTAACTTTTCAGAGTTTTTGCGAAATTAGGAAAATTCCAAACCCGAGTGGCGCCGGAGAGGAGCTCCAGGGAGGCCAGGAGGCCCCCTGGCGCGGCCCCAATCCTGGCCGCGCCAGGCACCCTCCTGGCTGCCCTGGACTCCGCCTCTGACTCCACCTAGGCTTGAAACCTTCCTTCTGTCGCAGAAATTTTTGCTATATATTTGCCCGGATAGTCCCGGCACCGTATCTCTCGATTTCGCGTGTTTTCTTTCTCGGTCTGTTTCTGCCAGGGGGAAAAGCTGTTGCCGAAGATGTCTTCTTGTGGCTCGAGCGGAGAGAACTTCCTGGGATGGCGTCTACGTCAAGTTCAGAAGGATCTTAATCAAGGGAAACACGTTGATTGGGCTACCGAAGAAGAAATTGTCGCAAGACAAGCGGAGATGGAGTGTGCCGTGAGAGAGGAAGTCAAGACTATCACTGCCGAACAACAAGGAGGTCCAAGCAATTCCATCATGGTGGGATCTGTCCAACCTCAGTATGATCTTTCTCTTAACCTTTCAGAGCCCTCCAATTCACTTGAAGATCAACGCATGCTTTCCACCATCTCCGAGGCCTACCGCATCACGAACCAACTCTGCGAAGATTTCCGTGTACTAAAATTACAAGTGGAAGTCTTGGAGTTAGAGAACCAAACCCTTCGTTGTGTCATCAGGGATCTGAAGAAACAACCACAACAAGAATGAGGAGTAAAACTCCTCGGGTAATGGCACCCCCTTAGCTTGTTCCAAGCTTGGGGGAGTGCCCGGTATCTTTATCTTTATCTTTTTCTTTAGGAGTCAAGTAGAGTCGTATCATGTCTAGGGAGGTCACTTTATGAAATAGGTGTTAGTTTGAGGTCTATCACTCCTCTTGTGGAGAGCTTTGTATCCGTGAGTGTGGAGTCGTCTATGAAGGAATATTAATGAGAATTCTATTGGTTTCTTCGCTGCACTTGGTATTCTCTTCACGCAATCGACATTATGACCTGATTCTTATGGGGAGTATTGACCTTATATCAGGTATGGCTTCGAAAACTTTATTTAATCTTGGCAAGTATAGATTTGGTCATAACAACAAGCATGTTTTTCTCAAAGTAGCGACATAGCCAAAACCTTTATGTTATTATGCTTGAAGTGTTATGTTGACAAGGAAGACAACTTGATGTTTCATGCTAGTTTTGATGTTTATAATTTGTATTGCTTGCATCTAAGTTTTCATCAATTGTGTGCTCTCTCAAAGCCTGGCTAGCCAAAACTCTGTACTAAGCGGAATTCTGCTTGTACTTCCATACCTTGAAACCAACTTCTTCCACTTGAGTCCACCATACCTTCCTACTTGTGGTATTCCACTACCACTCCTAAAGTATATAATTTATGTGCTATATTTAGATGTTCAAAGTCTTCTGTTTTGTGCCACTGATTTAGCTCATGAGGAAGTGGTGGGTGACCCATGATCTTCTTAATTTGGACAAGTTTTATCTTGGGATTGCATGTCTAATCTGCAAACCCCTAATACGAGAAGGGACTGGCATGAGTGCCCAGCTCGTAAAAGATAAATACTAACACACAAGTTCCTTCGCCCTTTTACGAGTGATAAGCAAAGGAATCCAAGGGGATGTGATCGTCCCCACATGGGAGCCGTTCCTCGAAACTTGTCCAAATCATGAAGTGAGTGAGTTATCTATTAGCAGTCGTTGACGGATCATGCACCTCCCAAAAGTTTGTTTTTATTCTGTTTTATCTAGAGATGGCACGTATGTTTTCCCTGCTTACCCTTTTGCACGGGGTTTATCTTTATTTTGTGCTGAGTCAGTCCTTCCTACTCCCTTCCTTTCTTGAGAGAGAACAGACATTTGATGTTGATAAAGATGCTTGCATATAAAGTTGCATTGAAATCTAGCATGTTACATCTTTGTTGACATTATCTTTTGATAAGTGAGTTGTTTACAAAATCATATGCTTAGTAAACATATTCCTTTGTGTTGATATGTGCACTTCTTGACTAATAGCATGATCTTTCAAAAGCTTCAACTGTTCCATTATAAGTGAAAGAATAAAAGTGAAAGTTATTAGTTGTTCCTTGACCAAGGCTATGTTTGTCATGATTTGATGAGTTTTCCAGGTCCTACTTTGTTATAATTGTTACTACTTTCTCATAAGGACCTTATGAGTTGAGGTTGCTGTTGAGGATGTTTAAGTTTGGTGAGGAATCTTAATGCTTCTTGTTCGTATTCTTTTATCGACACTTCACTCTCTAAACTTGTGGACAGGTTTACCGAGCTCAGCAATCGCTTGAGGACAAGCGAGGTCTAAGCTTGTGGGAGTTGATACGTCCAAAAAGCATCACTATTTTATATTGTGACTTCACGTTATTCATTGATATATTCCACTTTAAAGTATTGCTCTTATGTTATTTTGGCTTATTGTACACAGTTTACAACTTTCCGGTGCCGAAGCAGCAGAACCAGAATTCAACGGTAAAAAGTGGATACCAAGTTACTTAATCAGATCAAGTCCAAATGCGATGAAATTTTACGGGGAGAAGTTTTATGAAGATTGACTGGGGATCACCGAAGGAGGAGGTGAGGGGACCCACCAGGCAGCCAGAAGGGTGCCTGGCGCGGCCCCCCTCCTGGCCGCGCCAGGCACCCTCCTGGATGCCTGGTGGCCCCCCTCGGTGCTCCCTCTCGCCTATAAGACCCCCCTAAGGTGAAATCCCTAAAAGAAGAGTCGTTTCCGTGTTTCTCCGCAGCCACCGGGGGGAAACCTACAGAGGAGAAAAGCCATCTCCGGCGGGCAGATTCCGCCGGGGAGATCACCTCCCGGAAGGGGAGATCGTCGCCATCATCATCATCATCGTCACGGGCATCATCGAGATCATCATCAACATCATCCCCAACATCAGCACCATCTCCCTCCCATCTCATCTCACAATTGTAACTTTTGTTGTAATCCGTACTATCTATCCTCTCTACTCTGTTGGTGTTGATTACTACTTTGTGGTGAATGCTATTGAGTTTTGTTGGAGAAATATCATTGTGTCCAGACTGTTTATCACCCATCTATCACCTCTGATCATGATCTCTTTTATGTCTTGTGAGTAGTTACTTTAGTTCTTGAGAACATGGGAGAAGTCTAGTTGTTAGTAGTCATATGATGTTGAAGAATTATGTGTTGTTTGATACTTAAGTTGTGTTGTTATTTCTCTAGTTGTGTTATGTGAGTCGAACACATAACACTTCACCTTTCATGGGCCTAGAGGAATACATTGTGCACAAAGGATGCTTATGGTGGGTTGTCGGAGTGACAGAAACCTCAACCCCAGTTCGCAGACTTTCGCACAAGGGAGTTATGGATCCTTGATCGTAATGCTGTGGTTAGGCTTATGCCTTAATTACTACCTTGTATTTGCGGATGCTTCCAAGGTGTGTAATCATAAGAGTACACTTATCTTTGTCTAGAAGGTGTACTAGCATTGATCCACCCACCGACACTTATCAACACGATACATATTACTTGGCGGAGTATGGTGAAAGTGACTTGACTATCTCTCCCGTGTTTTCTCGAGAATGCTTTAGCTTTTATAAGTTCAGTTCCTAAGCTTATCCTTGTTAAAGGATTGGGCCACTTGCTACTCCTCAGTTACCCTGTTTACTTTGCATGTCTTTTACTTTTCTGTTGCTTAAACCAAAAACTCCTAAATATTTACCTTTGAGTGTTTGCAGCCCTTTCCTTATCCAGTGTCACTTATCAACACCTTCTGCTCCTCGTGGGATCGATACTCTTGTTGATCGAAAAGCTACAATTGATCCCCTAGACTTGTGGGTTATCAGGAATCGTTTATTGGCGCGGTTAACAGGGAAGGCAACCAACTAAACCTATTAACTTCTCCGCCATCAGATGCAGATGGATTTCGGTCTACTTGTCTTGGCGTACCGCCCATGCTTTTGAGCCTCTTCCTTTCTTCATAGCATAATTAGCATTTGTTTGCGCACATAATCCTGTCGATTGCCCAGCTGTAATTTGTTTACCTCACATGGCTATTTTATCGTCTTTTGGGAGAGAGACATCACTAGTGAACATCATAGGACCCTGGTCCATATTTCCACACTGTTACACTCACTATCAATTTACTTTCAGTATTTACTTTTCCGTTTCTATCACTATCATTATTATCCCGTGCGTTTTATCCTTTGTAAACAATAAGGCCGGAGGAATTGACAACTCCTCTGTACTCGTTGGGAAGCAAAGTTATTTGATGTGTGTGCAGGTCCAGGAGAAGCAAGTGATTATCTTCAAACGATGCATCACTTGCCGAACCACCTACTTATCATTGTCGGAGTCCTACTGGTTCGACACTCAACCTTAGCATCTTCGCTAAGGGAAATTTTCCGCTATCTATATCTCACCTTCCACTTGGGGTAACCAACAAGGGGCGAGAAGTTTTCTCGTGTATCAGTTGCTTGGTAAGTAGAGACATAATTAAGTAAACTTTTTTTCATTTAGAGAGGTAAACTCCTCGACAGAGTTTACCTTCCTACCTGTTGGAGCGCGTTCGGTGTGCCATTGGGAATAGCTGGTCATCATCCCATTGAGAAGTTTTGTGGCAGAACCAAGTGTAGTTGACATAATGGTTCCTCCTGAGGCCGAATCTAACAGGTTCCGCGAGGTAAAGTTCAAGCCTGCATAAAAAGTCTGGATAACCATCCAGGTAGTCAAACCATGTGTAGGGCATTTCTTAACAAGAGATTTCATACGTTCCAAATCTTGGGCAACGAGTTCATTATCCAATTGCTTAAATTTCATAATGTTACTCCTTAATTGGATAATTTTAGCAGGTGGGTAATACTTTCGAATAAAAGCATATTTGGACTTATCCCAAGAATCGATGTTATTCCTAGGCAAAGATTGAATCCAAATTTTAGCTCCTTCCCTCAAGGAGAAAGGAAAAAAGCTTAAGATTAACAACATTACCTTCTACTTCTTTATACTTTTGCATATCACATAACTCAACAAAATAATTTAAGTGTAAAGCAACATGATCTCCAGCACCAGAGAATTGATCTCTCATAACAAGGTTTAGCAAAGTAGGTTTAATTTCATAAGAGGTAGCAGAAGTGGCAGGAATGGCAATAGGATTGCAGATAAAGTCTTTGTTGTTGTGACTAGTGAAGTCACACAACTTGGTGTTTTCAGTGGAACCCATAGTAGCAGCAAGTGTGGCATATTTTTGTAATTTTTGATATAAGACACAAATATAAAAACTGAAAGGTAAACTAACAAGACTAAAAAGAAAAGGTAAAAGATAATGGTCAACTCCCCTATCTTAGCACTCGGAGTCCCCGGAAACGGCGCCAGAAATTTGCTTGATGTGCGAGATGATGATAATGGTTTCTCGCCCTTCGTTGGTTACCCCAAGTGGAAGGTGAGATGTAGGATAGCAGCAAATTTCCCCTATAAAGAGGATAGGGTTTGTCTCCCGTAGGACTCCGGTAGTGATAAGTAGATGGCAAGGAAACAATGGCACCGAATAAGACAAAAGTTGCTTCCTTGACCTGGACCTGCACACAACACAAATAACTTTGCTCCCAACGAAGTTCAGAGAGGTTGTCAATCTCTCCGGTCTTGTTCTTTACAAAGGATCGAAAGCAAGGGATAATGATAATGGTGATAGCAGCTAGAAAGTAAAAACATGAAATTAAATGAGCGTGTAAACAGTGATGAGAAAATGGACCGGGGTCCCGTGATGTTCACCAGTGATGTCTCTCTCCCAAAAGACAATAAAACTGCTATGCGAGGTAAAAAAATTACAGTTGGGCAATTGACAGGATTAAAAACGCACTGCAATGCTAAATATGCTACAAAGAAAGGACGAGGCTCAAAAGCATGGGCAGTACGCCAAAATAAGTAGACCGAAATCCAACTGCATCTTCTACTAATTATCCACCATGAGATATCTATCCAGAACATCTCGCTGGTATTAAGTTGCGAGCCCCACCCAAAGTGTAAACCCAAAGCAACAGACAACTACATTAAAAAGCACTTTGCGTAAAGTAAACAATCCTTGCAACCGCGGTTATAAGCACCGTTGTTTTCCCCCTTGTGGCAACAGCTTATCCCCTAGACTCATGTTTCTGTCACTCAAGCGTGTCATCGGGAGGCATGAACCCACAATCGAGCATAACATTCCCTCTTGGAGTCACTACCTACTACTTGGCCAAAGCAATAAACAGCAACGGAGAACATGCAAGAATTACTTAGGATAAAAAATATAAGAGATAAGAACCAAATATATTACTCAATCACAATATGAACATAATCTCATAATCCATCAGATCCCAGCAAACACAGCATAGCAACAACAGAAAATTACATATGTGCCTCGATCTTGTAGGGAAGCTCACGAGGACTAAACCATGAAGAACAAAGAGGGGAGGAGAACATCACATAGCTATTTATCACGGACCCATGGTCCAAAGGAAACTACTCACGGCACATACGGGAAGCGTCCATGGTGGAGGGGAAGCTCCCGGAGGTCAATCCTCCCTCCGGCAGGGTGCCGGGAAGAAGTCTGCTGGCGCTCCCTATCTTGGAAGCACGGGGGCGGCGGAACAGAGGTGAGATCGCGAAAAAGGGTTCTGTCCTCGGGGGTTTCGTGACACGGAGAATAAATAGGCAAAGGGGGGCAGACAGGGGGGCACCAGGGGTCCAAGCGCCTCCCCGGCGCGGACAAACCCTAGGCCGCGCCAGGTGGCCACCTAGGTCCCTGGTGGTGGCCCTTTGGCCCCACCCAGGTGATTCCGGAAGGTTCCTTCACGCTGATTTTTATCTGATTTTTCCCAAATTTTTAGAGCACTTTGAATATGGGGGAAACCTGGAATAGAAAACAGGAACTGGCACTGTGGTGCACTGAGTTAATAAGTTAGTCCAAATATAATCAAAAGTGTGTGAATGTGTATTGATATCATAGCAATATCACACAAAACATGCATGGAGCAAGCAGAAATTATAGATACGTTTGGGACGTATCACCCCTTTCTCTCTTTTTATTTCCTTTTTCTCTTTTCTCTATGTTTTGTATTTTTTGGTGGCCTCAATGGCTCTTTCTATTGAACTCTCATTTGTCCTCTTTGGGATCTTTTAAATTTGTCCACTTTGGGATCTTTTCCTCACTTAAGGGCAACACTCTATTTTACAAGAAGGTATAGAAGATCTTCAAACATTACAAGGTACTCAGCATAAAGAAGATGTAGCTATCATGATGTAAGCAAATGTATGCCTCTGCCCAGTGTAGCAGGAACATGTATGACATGAAGATCAAGTCATGAAGAGGTGGATGTTGCATGGCAATATATCTCGGAAAGTCTATGAAAATGCCTTGATAGGTAGGTATGGTGGTTGTTTTGAGGAAAGATATAAGGAGGTTTATGATGACAAAGCGTATCATGCCAAGGGTTTAGATGCACCGGCGAGGTGGACACCAACTCTCGGAATGAGAAGAGGGCAATGCACGGTACCGAAGAGGCTAGCAAATATGAAATGGAAGTGTCAACTTTCAATACTTAGGGTCTGTTTGGTTGAGCTGCGGATTTTGAAAAAGCTGCTGTGAGTTGTGAGCTGTGAGAAAGTTGTTGTCAACTTTCAGCTGTGGAGAAGCTGGAAGCTGTTTGTTTCACACAACTGTGAAACTGTGAATTTAGCTGTGGATTGTTTGTATTATTTGTGGTATCTTCGTTCTTCTCCTCTTAAACAGGATATGTGTGTGTTGGCGCCACCATTCGATGTGCGAATAAGAACTTTTCCATCAACAAAATTGATATATTCCCTCGCATTTGTTTGATATATTCATAGCTTACATAGAAGAAGACAATTAATATATTCAAACCCATCAATCTACATATAATAATTGTGCCATGAATCTTCTTCGTCAACAAAAATAATATAGTCATAGCTTACATATAAGAATCAAGAATTAAAATATTCAAACTCATCAATCTACATATAATTATTATGCAATCTTCTTCATCAACAAAAATAATATATTTAAACACATCAATCTACATATAATTATTAAGCCATGAATCTTCTTCATCATTAAAATTAATCTACTCAAATTCAACAATCTACATGTATACACATAACATTCAACATCTACAGGAAGGAGAGAGGAGCCTCGTTGGTTATATTCTTGCTGCTGGCCAACCTACAGGAAGGAATTATCAAATTAGAGCCTACAGGAAAGAGGAACGTCTTCAAAAAAAAGGAACGAAGGAGAGGAATTAGAGAAGAGGGAGGAAGGAAGAAAGAGCGAAGGAGAGAGGAGGAGCTCGATTGTACCTGGCCGGAGAGAGGAAGGCGTCGGTGCTGAATTTTTTCTCACCGGATGGGAGGACGTCGGGGTTGGAGGATGAAGCTGGTCACAATGTGAACTGGAGAAGGGAGGCATGCGGCGTGTCAATGGAGAACGGCTGCGGTGGACGGACGGTCGCGGCTCCGATGGAGGGCCAGCAGCGGCGGCGGCTTGAACCCTAGGCGCACAGGTTGTTCCTGTTCGTGCTTCTTTTTCTTTCGCTCCAGTATTATTCGAACAGTTTTTTCAATTGCGAGGGGCAGTGGTGGGTAAATACGATGACAAACACGAAAGGAGAAGCTGGCAAAGTTGGGGTCAGCCGGCTGTGAAAAATACACTACGGGAAGTTGTAGCTTTTACAAAATCTGAGTTGATAAAAAACCCCTTTGGTTCAACTTTTAGCTTTTCCATTCAAGAGCTGGCAGGTAAAGCTCAACCAAACACAGCCTTACATTAGTCCGAAGAACTCATGCACTTATTATCGGTAACTCTCAATCTAATAAGGAGGTTCACAAAGAGACAAGTACCCCAAGATGGGGGTTTGGTTATCCTTGCGCATCCTCGACTCATGGTACGTAAGTGTACTCTAATATCCGATCCCTCCAAAGATTAGTGTTCCATCTAGTAGCTAGAGTTCTCAACTAGTTTTTGTAGTTTTTGAAAATAAACACGGATTGACCAAAATAAGACACCTATCACTAATAGTCTAGAGATCTTGACACCAAAAGTTCAAATATTACTCACAGCAATACCTCAAAAGTACTGCAAGTTACTACTACAATTGAATAGCAACATCAATTACCTACTTTCAACACAAGACACAACTCAGTGCAACAACCAACTCTCTTAACAAGATAAACTTGAAAACTAAAGAGAGTTCCAGCAACAAATTAAACTAAAATTAAAGCTCTTGAAAAAGATAAACATGAAAACTAAGAGCTAAACATGGCAGTAGCTACGAAAAGATAAAGAACACACAACAAAAGAAAGATAAGTGTAACATCCTCAGTGTTTGTAACAATAATCACTACAGTGATCCTTTTGTTAATGTTAATCACTATTGCAATCATGCTATGATCATTTTTGCTTTTGATCACATTTCCAAAATGCCTTTTGGTTAATATCAAAAATCATGTGAAAATTAACTTTGTCCAAAAATTATGAAATCACTTTTGTTAAATCACCAATATTCAGTGGACCATGTCCATGTGGGTATGGGAATTTATTAAGCTATAAAATAAACCCAACAATTCAAACAGTAGCCAAACCAGTGGCATTTAATCCCTTTTAAATAAAACAAAAATACAATTGATTTTATTTAATCACCAAACTTTTTGTAGCATTGCTACATAAGGCAATACAAATAATGGGGCAGGTATCATAATTTAAAAAAGGGCTAAAGCAACTAAATTAAATATAAACAGAAAAGAACAAAAGGCTGAAAAGAAATAAAAAGAGATAAAAGCAAAGAGGCCCATACCTCTGGTGCAGCAAGTGCACAGTTCCCCCAGCCCAGCCCATCAGGCCCACCCGGACTCCCCCTCCTCCCTCCCCTGTTCATGGTGTGCGTGGCACCATCCCCCCGGTGTTCGACGCCGGCGACCGCCCGATTGCTGCCACTGCGATGCTACAGCGCTGCCGGCTACGATAAGTACCCTCTCCCGAGGCCCATGGCAAACCCTAGATCGAAAACACCCCTCTCTCACCTCGCCCTCGTCGGGAGGAGCTCGGACCTGAGCCACCGTCGCCACCGTCGCGCCTACGCGCGGCCGCTGACCACCCCAACCCTCGTCGTGTAGTCTAGCGTGCCTGCCACCGACGTCCACACCACCTCACCAAAGGAATCGATCCCGGAGCCGCCACCTCGCGCGCATCGAGTCGTCTTCAACCTCGAGCCACCGGAGATCGTTGAGGAATTGCCACCGCCTCGCGCCACAATCGAGCTCACTGCCAGCCCCGACCCGACCGCGGTGAGCACTGCAACTATCCCCAAGTGCTCGCAGCTGCCTGATAACCTCCAGTTGCGTTCCCCTCTTCGCATTGCACTGACCGCCGTCGTGGAAGTCATAGCCGTTCCCACCGTGGGTTCCAGCGCACGCTTTTGGCACCCTCGCGTGTCTGATGAACCGTAGCTTCGCGCTAACTAGTTCGCGTCCCTTGGATTGTGCCGTAGCCGCGATTTCGTGCACCTCCAGAAACCGCCGCCGCCATTGGCGACGTAGAGCTCAACTCCGGCCATCTCGTCTCGAGCTGCTTGCTGGAATGGATGCGGCTCGTCCCCAGGAACACGCCGCAACAAACCTCATCGCGAACGGCCGCCGGAATCCAGCGCAAGGTCGTCGGCCATGGCTGCCCTCGCCGTCGGCGAGCTGCCCGTGCCACTGACGTGTGGTCCCTTCCGGTCAGAACTGTCATTAGGGGTTAATTAAATCCCTATGGGTCACTTACATGTGGCGCCCGATCCCCTAATTAGTTAAAAAATAACCCCCCCCCCCCCCCCACAGCCAATGACACATGGGCCCTACCCCTGTTAAATTAAATTAAATAACTGTTTAATTAAACATGTGTCACTGACTGGTGGCCCCCACTGTTAGATTATTATTTAATAAGAATTTAGATTTAATTCCAATCAATGACATGTGGGCCCTGGCTCTGTTTTAATTTAATAAAATGTATTATTAGTATTGTGAGCCCTGGCCCTGACTGGTGGCCCAGGTTTGACCAGTCAACAAACTGTTTCTGGATAATGTTCTGTTTTAATAATAAAAATAATTTAGAAATTGATTTAAAATGATTTAAACTTTAAAATTCAATATATTTTAAACCGCAAGTTAGATTCAAAAACTTTATACATGAAAATTGATCAGAAAAATATAACGAATATGGATACGCTATCTGTATGTCTACCCCACCCCCCTAACACACCGATCATCGACATTCCCCCCTCCGGGTTGTCTGTCGATAATTCCCGGTGCCAGTAAAAAACCTGCCGGATGAATTTATTCCGAACACGAAAAATTGTCCGGAATGGTTCAACTAACACGGATACAGCCCCCTTATCTTCGTCGGATGTCCACGACACCTCCGGCATGATCCCTTCCCCTCCGGATACCCTGTCCGGTAATCACCCGGAGCTGGTAGTTCATCCCCGGATGGATTTCCGTTCCGTGCAACGTGCATTGCACTGCGTTAGAACACCGTTAACTTCGCATACGTCATGCTACTCATCTGTTTGCTATGATTGCTTTGTATTTACTGTTTCTCCCCCCCCCCTTGTTCTCCGGTAGACCCCGCTACTACCGCCGACTACACCGCTACCGGGTACGACTACTTCGTCGACGACCCTACCCCTACCGTCGAGCTTCCAGGCAAGCAGAGCCATTCTCTTCCCCAGATATCGCCTACCTTTTCCGTACTTTCTTGCACTAGTCATGGTTACTGTTGCTGCTACGATTACGATCATATTCAATTGCATAGCATGTTTTTGTCGCCCTTGATGTACCTCCTTTATCCTATGATGCCTATTATAATTATGCATTATTCAGCAGTGAGCCCTGAGCATTGTTAGCTAGGATCAGATAGCGGGCCGTGACCACTCAGGGGAGTGACGCGGATACAACTTATTACAACTGAACAGGTATGGTACAATGCAGACACCGCCTAAGGCCCCCTAGCTCGGCTCTGCCGAGTCACCCTCAAGTGTGAGCTATCAAGGAGTAATCCTTGTACTCTTCTCGTTGCTGACCCTGTATAGCCGCTCTAGGTACCTGAGCACGGTTGTCCTTAAGGTAAGAAGTCGGGCGACCCAACGGTGCCCGCGAGCGGTATTGCGTCGGGAACGACAGGGAGGGTACGGCCGACGTTACTGGCGTGCTTGGCCCCTGCTCGTATCTCGCGAGACTTACCAAACCACGAAAAAGTCGAGCTCTACCAAGAGCACACGCGAGACAAGGTAAGGAGACGGTTCACCTTGTTGGTAACCGCGCGCTTTGACGGGACGACAGGGCAGGCCCCGACGTTACCGATGGGCCTTGTTGTTGTTCGTTGTCCGTTGTGTTGTTAGTCAGCAGCGATAACGGTTGTCTGCGAGATAATATTAAAATGCTAAATGGTTCGGCGGATGACTTGAGAGACCCGTTGGTCTGTACGCACTACCTTCACGTGGGATAAGGAGTTATGGGCTCCCCTCCGTCGTAGTTTTTCTGAAAGCTCTTCAGACGTCAGCAGTACCACGGGCTGATAGTCGGGAAGCGGTCTTGTCTTCTTTGCTGCAGCAGGTGTGTTTTGGATTTGCTTTTGCTTCACCTGCCAGTCTCGTACCGTGCAGGAGCATGCAAGGATGAGGGACCTAGACCCCTTGGCGCATAGGATATAGTCCGGCGGATGGCCTCTCTGCTGAGCCTAGGATGGGCTACGCCGTGTCGGATAGCTTTAGTGGAGCGTTCCCTAACAAGGTTCCCGCCACCCTGGAGATCCGAGCGTGCAGGCTGAACAGTAGTGCACCCCTGCAGGGAGTTTAATCTATTCGAATAGCCGTGTCCACGGTAACACGACGCTTTATGCTGAAGATGGATCTTACCACTACAAACTATTACTATTAAACTGTATGGTTCCGGGTTTTCTTCCTCGCAGGGGAGTCGAGGAGGGGAACTCGGAGGCATTATTATTATCAATTAGTACAACTTACTATTATACAATGTTGCAGCAACTTCTGCTTCATTGTTACTTTATGCTTTATATATATTGTTGGCTGTTTCTCTTCTCATGCTGCAAGACATCGTCAGAAGATGCTAGTCTTTGATAGGCCTAGCTTCTTACCCTTATTCTGATTTCTATCTTGTAGTCCACTATATACAGCCTCCCCTTTCCATTTGATACAAATGCATAAATGCTTAGCAGCGGACGTAAGACTCGCGGGTATGCTAGATACTCACCTTTGCTTTATTTCCCCCTTTATGTTTTTCCTGATCGGCCGCTGCAGTCGACGTTGGAGCCCAGGAGCAGGAGTACCCCGGAGGCGGATACTACTGCGTCGAGACCCCCACTGACCAGGACCAGGAGTAGTTTCGGAGGCTCCCAGGCAGGAGGCCTTGCCTTTTCGATCTGTATCTCTGATATTATTTGTGCTAGCCTTCTTAAGGAAAAAACTTGACTAACTATGTCTGTACTCAGATATTATGGCTTGTATAACTTATGTATTCGGGTCCGCGCGACCCCCCTTTATTGTAACATTTTGGTTTATCCTTTTGTGTTTAGTGTTGTGCTGTGATATTCTCACCGTGGCACCCTAATCTTAGGCGTGTTCCCTGCGTGTATGATTACTGTACACAGATTGATTTTGGGGGCGTCACAAGTTGGTATCAGAGCCGACTGCCTGTAGGAAGCCACCCAACAACTACATGGTCGAAGTTGAGTCTAGACTTTGAAAAACTATTTTGCTAACTTAATGTTTGGTTTACGGGCCCACATCGATGTCACTACGTGTGATATCTATGGTATTAGGATCCTTTTCTCCTTACCTATGCTCTGGGAATCTGCTCTCTTATCCTTGCTGGTAAGTTTTACAAACTCTGACATTAGGATCACGTTCTCTTGATTCCACCCAGCGTTCTGGTGCTTCCCCATTGATTGAGTCGTGTCGCAGGAGTTCTACCCCAGGTCCCGGACCGCGGATCCCATTCTCATTCTAGGAAGGCCGCGCGTCCTCTGGCATTAACTCCTATGTCCAGCAGTTTTCTTGCGGCGTGATTGACATAGTGGAATCTATGTCGCGTCATGTAATCCTTACCGCGGTCTGCGCGCCGCCTAGTGTGTCCTTTTTCCTTAATTTTTACGACGTTACGCTGCCCGATTTTCGATTGATTCTATGTGTGGATGTGTATGTCTTATATGACTATTCCTATATATCTCCGCCTCCTCTTTGTTGTCGCTTTACCTCTTACTCGTTTCCGGCATCTCGTTAAAATGTTCACCGCTGAAATATCCCTGTTAAATTCTAGCAGGATGGCTTGTCATGGTGGTCGTGGTCGTGGTCGTGGTGCCAACGATCCACCTCCGCCGCTGGACTACATGGCCGCGATGATGCAGCAGTTTCAGATGAACCAGGTGTTTATGCAAGGAGTCATAGATCAGCTCCAGAACCAGAATCAGAACCAGAACCAGCACCAGAACCAACCGCATGTGGTTACTCTGCGGGATTTCATGCTTCTCAATCCCCCTCTCTTCCACCAACCTGAACAGCCGCTCGATGCCGATGATTGGCTCTGTGATATCAACCGTCAGTTGGAGTTCGCTAATGTGAGCGCTGCTGATTATGTCAACTTCACGTCCTATTTCCTGCGTGGTCCTGCTGCTCAGTGGTGGGACACTTACAAGGGCTCGCTAGCTGAAGGGACTGTTGACACCTGGAATGAATTCAAGACTACCTTCCGTGCTCGTTATGTCCCCCAGGCGATTATGAATCGTATGAAGACCGAGTTCCGCAACCTTGTTCAGGGCAACAAAACTGCCGAGGCATATCAGAGGGAATTCCTCCAGCTCTCCCGCTATGCTGCAAGTGACCTCCCCAATGATGCAAGTAGGCAAGAGAAGTTCCATGATGGACTCAACGCAGATCTCCAACTTGCACTGGCTTTGCACGTCTTCCCCGACTTCGCCACCATGGTGAACCAGACTATCACTCTCGAGACCGCTCAGCTTAAGTTCGGTGGTTCACCGAAGCGCCCCCGTGATGCTAGCTAATCTTCGGGCACAGCACAGAAGCAACGCATTTGGCTTCCACACAGTGTGTTTCGTCCAACTGCCCCTGCATCAAGGCCGTCGTATGTTGCACCCCGTCTGCCTCCGCCCCCGCCGAGATAGCCGAAGACTGAGACTGCACCCCTCCGTCCTCAAGATGGCCTGTGTTTTAAGTGCCGTCAGCCAGGCCATATTTCCAGAGACTGCCCTCAGCGACAGAATCAACTGGTAGTTCACCCTGCTGGCCGCGGAAATGGTCGTGGCAACAATGGGACCCTCAAATATAATACCGGGTCAAATACTCATGCTCGTGGTCATGCTTACAACATTGATGTTTAAGCAGCTCACGAACAACCCGCTACTGTGATGGGTACCCTCCTCATTAACTCAATACCTTCTACTGTTTTATTTGATACAGGAGCATCGCATTCATTTATGTCTAGAGAATTTGCATCTAAGCATGGCATATACCATGAAAATATGCGCACCCCCTTGGCCGTTAAAACAACCGGCGGCATGTGTCACGTGTTGGATATATGCTCTAGAGGCAAATAATATATGATTATTCCAATATATCTAAGCAAGTTCATAACCAGTTTCATACCGTGCTAGAATTTTGTCAGTGAAACAATGATGCAGGTGTGGTATAGAAACCCCCAGAGTTCCTAGTTAGCCTCTACATCGATAACTAGTTCATGGTCAACATGATGGTCATGGATTCGCGATCATGGACAATTAAGTCTCTTGACTATGAGGTCACCTCACTGTTTAAGTGACGTGATGAACATTACCCAAAGTAAGCATTATAGCATGATCAAATCTTATGAAGGTTCAGTGTTGTAATTACACAACGTGGTAGACCGTTCCTTTAACCGTGAGTACGTGCACAATTACTATCTTCCCGGATGCTTTGACTTACATCCCACCACCTGACTGAAATATGCGGGTCATAACGGTTGTATCTTAGGTATTCCGTGGAGATATGTTGAGGAGTATTGTTACAAGAGCGGGATTTCTCAATCCATATAATGGATAGATACTCTGGGCCCACTCGGTGAGATTCCATCCATAAAGCTACAGCGTGTGACTAGGTCACGGGGATGAATATCACGGGAACGAGTGAATGAGGATTAGTTCGGAACGAGGTTGAACCAGACATAGGATGTCATTGATCGAATCTCGGAAAAATCCAGTATCGCTGACAAAGGGAATGCTATACGGCGTAAGGTCCAATCGGTGTTTGGTATTCGGAATGCACAGGGGTCATTATGGGCATCCAGGTCCCGCTGATGATCATTGACCGTAGCCTCATCTCGGTCATGACTGGAGTGTTCTCGGACCGTAGGGTAACACACTTAAGGGCTCGATGAAATCGGAGACTTTTTCGGAACCATCGGAGTAACCAAAGAATAAAGGAAACGACATCGGAGAAGTACCGTGTTGAACCGAAACAAGTTCGGAGTGAACCGGAAGGTGTTTCGGAGCACCGGGAGATGGAATATTATGTTTTAGTTATTAATTAATTGAATTAATAATTAAAATCATTTTATTTCTAATTAATATGTGCAATGGGCCTTAGTGGAGAAAAAGGCCCATTAGGGGAAATAAAAGGAAAAGAAAATAGGAAAGAGGGGGGGGCGCCATGGGCCCTAGGGCCCATGAGGGATGCGCCCCCTCCCCACCCCCCTTGGCCGGCCACCCCCTTAGCAAAGGGACTTTAGTCCCACATTGCTAAGGGAGAGGGGTTGACTCCCTCCCCTCTGCCTATATATAGATGGGCAGGGTGCACATATTTAATACACAGAAATTCGTGAGAAATTAAATATTACTCCGAATTGGGATCGGTTTTATCCGGTCTTCTCCCCTCCCTTGTCTCTTTCACGGTGGGCTCCCTAGTGTGAGCCTATAGTGGAATTGAGGCTTCTCTGCTAGAATCCGAGGCCGTCGTGCTGCCGAAGCTCCGTCCGGAGGTCTGCTTCCGCCACCTTCGCTGGATCGGAGAAAGGAGGTCGTCATCGAGTCTCGTACGTGTGCGAGTACTACGAGGTGTTGCACGTGTGGCACTACACCCATCCGGGTGCTCAACACAGCCAGGGGGCTGTGAAACTTGATCGGCTACATCAACCACGTTTGCGGGAACGTTTCCCGCGCAACGGACTACACCCCGAGGTATGTTATTTCCGCAATCTTTTCCGTTACGGTAATACAGCTAGCTAGATCCTTGGTTATGGGAACGCTAGTTAGAAAAATTTGTGTTTTCTGCTGCGAACCCCAACAGTGGTATCAGAGCTAGGTCTATGCTTAGTATTACTGTACGGATAGAACACATCGGGGATGTGGGCGTTGATTGTATGATTGTTACCCTCCCACGTGTACTTGTTCACATCTGCGGCATTGTTTGATGAAGCGGCCCCCGACCGACCTTACGCGTACGCTTACGCGAGACTGGTTCCATGCTTGACATGCGGCTTGTACCGTATAAAGTGGCTGGGGGGTGTCTGTCTCTCTACTTTAGCGGATGTGGCATTTGCAACGGAGGGCCCCGTGCGGGGTGTAATAGAGACAATCGTATGGTTGACGTTGTGGTTGACTCGTCAGTTAAAACCTGTTTAACTATGAAAGCCCTAGCAGCCACGTAAAACTTGCAATATACAACTAGACCGTCTAAACCTTATATTGCTAAGTGGGGGCTATCGTTTGTTTTGTTTGTGATGTAGTGATAGCTTTGCTATGTGTTACTAGTAAGTAGTAATCGTCATCATAAAACAAACTAAAATGGAGACACTGTAGACTTAGTGTTGCCATAGCTCAGACATCTTAAAACTTGCTAGTATAGGATACACGACGGTAGCATGTGATAAGATGATCCCTTAACAAAGCCAAACACAAGTATTCTACCGAAGTGTGCACCGCCTGGAAGGTTCTCCCATATGGATTGATGCTTCGTACATACCGGAGTTGTCCTACATATTAAATGGATTTCGCATGAGGTTGGGTTCGGCAAGCCTGGCATATGCAGATATGGCCTTGCTGAGCAGCATATAACATGGAGGTTAATTTGGCGAGCCTAGCATATGCAGATATGGCCTCGGAATACTAGAGATCGAAAGATCGAGCATGAGTCACAGTACATATAAGATAATGTGATCGCACAAGTTGTTGTCTACCTTTGAAACTGACCCATCGGCCGTGTGATATTCGAGGTCGGGCAGTGAATCTGGATCATGTAATCACTAAAACTTCCTAGGGATGAATTGTTTTAGTGCGAGCTCATTTATAATATGATTATATGAACTCATTGTTGTGAACTAGTCTTAATTGTGTTCCTTGCAATTATGTTTGTAGAAAATGAATACACTAGAGCAACGTGAACTATCTTTCTTCATGGAAGGTGAAAGACTGAGAGAAAATGGGTCAAACTTTGCTGACTGGTACTTACACCTTAGGACGTCGCTCAAGAGAGCAAACATCTTGTTTACAATAGAAGTGCATGTGGAAGAACATCCGGACGATCATGTTGGCGATCAAGGGATACTTGAACATTATGCTCGCCGATAGAAATGCTTCGTAGTCAGGAATGTCATGATCTTCAGCATGTCAGAGGTTTTGGGCATACAGTTTCAGGACACTGGCTCATATGGCATGATGGACACGCTAAAGGCAATGTTCGTACGTGAGTTCAGAGTTGCCAGATTTGAGTTAGAAAGCAAGTTTCTATCTACAAAGATGGAAGAACGCACAAGCCTTGTTGATCACTTGGACAGGATGCATGAGATGTACCTGACCCTGGTGGAGGACTATGAATATTGGACAATGAACGAAAGAACCACAGAAGAGTTTGCAATAAACACGTTATTGCACTCACTCCCTCCGAGTTATGGTGATTATGTTCATAGCTATGTCGGAAGAGGAGCTAATATGAGTCTCCAGAACTTCATGACTGATCTCTTGGCCGCGGACATTGCTCCTATCGAGGATGCAGAAGTCGTGTATGGAGAAGGTATATACTTGATATACTTTATAAATGTGTACTCCCTTATACAACATTTGCAGTAAATGAGTATCTGATACTTATTCTGTTTTATGAAAACAGGACCTGTCGTTGCATGGACGGGAAGAGGTGAAATCGAGGATTGATGGATATCAAGTCAGTTGATGGCCAGCATGGATTCCGCCGAGACATCTATCATAGGAGATACTTAGAGTATTAGATAAATCTTATGTAATCATTATAGTATGAACACTTAGTTGTGTGTCTTGCATCTCGCGAGACAAAGTTATTCATGTAATGAGACAAGTCACTTGTTCCATCTTTATGAATAAAAGTGTGCTTATACTTTGATTACGTCTTGATTTATGATATGATAGAAAGCATTTATAATACTGCTATTATTGTCAAGAAATATTCAATGTTTAATGATAAAGTTGCCTTGATTATAACAAGTCAAAGATTTGATTGCATGAGGTGACTTCATAACTGATGAATTCATTAAATGTATGATCTATTAACTTGTGAGTTCATTATCGAATGAAAATCATAACTTGATTGCATGAGATGGATTAGATACACGATCTATGAACCTCTGCAATAAATATAACCATGACAAGGTTCTATCAAGTAGAACTTGTGCCAATCATTGTACTTAAATGATGTACTAAATGGGCACATGAGTTATCATTCAAGACTTCATATGATTAATTGAAAGTTGTATTCAATTGAGATCATAAAACTGAGATTCAGGAATCACAGTGAGAAGTGAGAATACAAGGATACATATCACTACGCTACGATCCGAAGTGATAAGTATTGATATTGACATAATGGGAGACTTGTGGAAGTTGTACCACAAACTACGATGGAAGTTGAAAGTGCTAGACTACTTAAACCATTCGTAGTCATACTAAACCATAGTATGGTCTAAACGTTCTTTCCCCTAGCACTATAGTTATTGTTGAATAAGGTTGTTTAATTCATTAAGTTAAAACACCCACTTCATGAATAGGAAACCATCCTGAATCTAACGAGACATGATAGCTCCATAACTGATGGTGTTATAAGGTTTCTTAAAAGAAAGAATTTCTTTGTAATAAAACTACAAGTAATTGAAATTACATATTCCCCCCCGAATAGCAAAATGTGTGTTGTTTGATTGGTAATGCGAGAAGAAGTCTCTCGACACGGATCCAATGGGAGATAATGGAAACTTTGACCGAGGTATTGGACCTTGCCTTCAGAATATCAGAGTATTGCAACGGAAGCGTGTTCCGCTGTAATGACGCTATATAAGGAAGGATATGCCAAAGATGATTGATCTTGGTATATGAGTTGAAGCCATTGTTGAATTTAGAAGGTTGTCATGAATACGTTCTGTACAGAACAATAATCATGAGTCTTCTTAATAAAACAATAGGAAAATAACATTGCTTGAAGACACAAAGAATGATGGTAGCCTAGAAAACGAGGAGAAATGAAATAATATTGAGTTACATATAGGATGGCTCACGTCCCGTGAAATAAATCGGTTATTTCAAATTCTCGACAAACTGGAGAGTTATTGAGAATAATGTAATGGGCATAAGGCATTATTTGGTTATGACCAAATTTCAATGGTGATTGACTACGGAAACGTAGGAATGCTTTAATCAATAAATTATTTCATTTACACTACGATGGACCATAGCCTGAAATTGCATCTCGGTCAAATTTGGGATTTGAAAGAGAATTGCAATGGGCATGACGAAGGTTATTTCGTTAAAAGGATGGACTATAGTACCTCAAGACAGGAACCCTCAACCTTGATTTGATCAAGTGATTTTGTGATGACCAAAATATTGAGTGGGCCTGCAGTTTCATGAAACTGAGTGGGAGCTTTGAAGACTTCCGGAAACTTGGAATGCAGAGGGAATTTTCTGAGTGGGAGATTTGGAAGCTTTGTCATTATGTGAGACATAGTGAACAATAAAATGACTTGATGAAAGCTGAACCACAAATATATGAGTATATGATGGATATATTTGAGTGGGAGCATGATCATTGTCTCAAACATATATGCATTGATATGTGTGAAGAATGATCTCATATGTATAGATATGGATATGCATTGATTGTGTATATAGAGAATCGTCTTATATACATATGTGCATTATGATATATATAGAGCATAAGGCAAATAAAATACAAGATTGCAAGAATCTTCTTTTATGTGAAATACCAACACATTACACGTTGAAATCTATATGAGTAGATTAAGATACGGATAATGAAACGAAGTGAAGGTTGGAATAATCTTCTGAGACAAGAAACAGGTTCTTGTGGATAGAAATTATATAATGGATAAAATCCAAATATCACAAGAAATGTCTTGATGGAAGAATAGAGATGCACCATGTACTGGACATGTGATCTCATATGTTCTTGACATATGATTCTACCATATAACATGCATTGTGAATCCAACAACAGAATGACTCAAAAGTTCTTGGAAGAAGAACAGATTCCGACGTGCTTTAGGAGTAAAACACAGAATCTGAATAAAGTACATGCATTCAGTATATGAGGAATACTGAGGACTATTCTCTAAAATATAGAAAGGATAATAGACTTGAATGTAATGCAAGATTACAATTGCAAGCCATATTATGGGTCTATATGGAATTAGAGACATCACCAAAGACATGAAAGAAATGTGAGCAAAATTCACGGTACTACAAACATAATACTACTTAAGAAAGTAGACGAATGGATAAAAGTTTAGCGTTAGAAGTATTGGACTTCTGGTTGAGTGTATTTCCCAGTATATATGACTATGGATGAGTCTTCTAAAGACTGAACCAAGAGATCATTGGAGGATACTGTGAAATAATAGTCTCACTCTCCCGCGAAACTTATATCCAACCATTATATGATAATGAGTGGTATGTCAAAAGAGCTTTTGACCTGTACCAGTTGCAAAGGAAACATACGAATCTGAATTGGTGCAGTTCGTTGACGAAACCTCTTCCATGAGCACGCATGATCAATGAACACTTATGTGATAAGATGATTATGATCGGAAAAATGCGGCTAGATTATTAGCACTCTAGTGCAAGTGGGAGACTGTTGGATATATGCTCTAGAGGCAAATAATATATGATTATTCCAATATATCTAAGCAAGTTCATAACCAGTTTCATACCATGCTAGAACTGTGTCAGTGAAACAATGATGCATGTGTGGTATAGAAACCCCCAGAGTTCCTAGTTAGCCACTACATCGATAACTAGTTCATGGTCAACATGATGGTCGTGGTTTCACGATCATGGACAATTAAGTCTCTTGACTATGAGGTCACCTCACTGTTTAAGTGACGTGATGAACATTACCCAAAGTAAGCATTACAGCATGATCAAATCTTATGAAGGTTCAGTGTTGTAATTACAGAACGTGGTAGACTGTTCCTTTGACCGTGAGTACGTGCATAATTACTATCTTCCCGGATGCTTTGACTTACATCCCACCACCTGACTAAAATATGAGGGTCATAACGGTTGTATCTTAGGTATTCCGTGGAGATATGTTGAGGAGTATTGTTACAAGAGCGGGATTTGTCAATCCATATAATGAATAGATACTCTGGGCCCACTCGGTGAGTTCCATCCATAAAGCTGCAGTGTGTGACTAGGTCACGGGGATGAATATCACGGGAACGAGTGAATGAGGATTAGTTCGGAACGAGGTTGAACCAGACATAGGATGTCATTGATCGAATCTCGGAACAATCCAGTATCGCTGACAAAGGGAATGCTATACGGCGTAAGGTCCAATCGGTGTTTGATATCCGGAATGCACAGGGGTCATTATGGGCATCCAGGTCCCGCTGATGATCATTGACCGTAGCCTCATCTCGTTCATGACTGGAGTGTTCTCGGACCGTAGGGTAACACACTTAAGGGCTCGATGAAATCGGAGACTTTTTCGGAACCATCGGAGTAACCAGAGAATAAAGGAAACGACATCGGAGAAGTACCGTGTTGAACCGAAACAAGTTCGGAGTGAACCGGAAGGTGTTCCGGAGCACCGGGAGATGGAATATTATGTTTTAATTATTAATTAATTGAATTAATAATTAAAATCATTTTATTTCTAATTAATATGTGCAATGGGCCTTGGTGGAGAAAAAGGCCCATTAGGGGAAATAAAAGGGAAAAGAAAAAAGGAAAGAGGGGCAGGCGCCATGGGCCCTAGGGCCCATGAGGGGTGCGCCCCCTCCCCCCCTTGGCCGGCCACCCCCTTAGCAAAGGGACTTTAGTCCCACATTCCTAAGGGAGAGGGGTTGACTCCCTCCCCTCTGCCCATATATAGATGGGCAGGGTGCACATATTTAATACACAACAATTCGTGAGAAATTAAATATTACTCCGAATTGGGATCGGTTTTCTCCGGTCTTCTCCCCTACCTTGTCTCTTTCACAGTGGGCTCCCTAGTGCGAGCCTATAGTGGAATTGAGGATTCTCTGCTAGAATCGCAGGCCGTCGTGCTGCCGAAGCTCCGTCCGGAGGTCTGCTTCCGCCACCTTCACTGGATCGGAGAACGGAGGTCGTCATCGAGTCTCGTACGTGTGCGAGTACTATGAGGTGCTGCACGTGTGGCACTACACCCATCCGGGTGCTCAACACAGCCAGGGGGCTGTGAAACTTGATCGGCTACATCAACCACGTTTGCGGGAACGTTTCCCGCGCAACGGACTACACCCCGAGGTATGTTATTCCCGCAATCTTTTCCGTTACGGTAATACGGCTAGCTAGATCTTGGGTTATGGGAACGCTACTTAGAAAAATTTGTGTTTTCTGCTGCGAACCCCAACATCACGTTGACATGCTGGCACCTAACATCACCGTCGAGATCGAAAGGATTGAGTTCCTTGTCTCCCCACATATTCTGAAAACATCCACTATTGACCTTATCTTGTGTATGGATTGGCTGAAAGCCCACGATGCTGCACTTTATTGTGGCACCAAGGTCATCCAACTCTTTCATCCTTCTGGCGCGATTGTGAGTCACATTGCCATTGTGTCGATGAATGCTGAAGCTCGTATATATGCTCTGAATGCATTGAATGTCGCACCTCTCGAAGGGATAGAGAAAGTTCCCATCGTTTGTGATTTTACCGACGTATTCCCAGAAGAACTGCCGGGGATACCCCCGATTAGGGAAGTTGAATTCGTCATCGACTTGAAGCCTGGCACCGTCCCTATTGCCAAGCGCCCATATAAGATTCCACCTCACCACCTCCTCGAATTGAATAAGGAGATCGACACGGCCCTCGAGAAAGGCTTCATCCGTCCAAGTTCCTCTGCTTGGGGAGCACCTTCGCTCTTTGTTAAGAAGAGTGATGGCACGAACTGTTTGGTACAAGATTACCGACCTATCAACCAGGCCACGATACAGAACAAGTACCCGTCATGTCCTTTGGCTTGACGAATGCACCAGCCACCTTCTCCCGATTGATGAACTATATATTCATGGAATATCTCGACAAGTTTGTCGTGGTTTATCTGGATGATATATTGATTTACTCCAAGACCGATGCAGAACATGCTGAACATCTTCGTCCTATACTGCAAAAGCTTCGAGAACACAAAATCTATGCTAAGTACTCTAAGTGCGAGTTCTGGCTTCCCGAAGTAACTTACCTTGGTCATGTGATTTCCAAGGATGGCGTTGCCGTCAACCCCGAACGTATCCAGGCTATTCTTGACTGGACTCCTCCCAGGACTGTCAAGCAAGTCAGAAGTTTCCTCGGCCTTGCCAGCTATTGCCGCCGTTTCGTTGAGAATTTCTCCAAGATTGCCAAGCCACTGACTAATCTGCTTCACAAAGGTGTCCAGTTTGAGTGGACTGATAAATGCCAAGAAAGTTTTCAAGCTCTGAAGTACAAGCTCACTTCACCCCCGGTGCTTGCCCCTCCTGATACTCAGAAGGACTTCGTGATTTATTGCGACGCGTCTCGTCAAGGATTAGGCTGTGTCCTAATGCAAGAGCGCAAAGTGATTGCTTATGGCTCTCGTCAGTTGCGTGCTCACGAAGATAAGTATCCAACTCATGATCTCGAATTGGCAGCGTTAATTTATGCATTGAATATGTGGCGACATTACCTCGTTGGTAACCGTTGCGAGATCTACACTGACCACCAAAGCCTGAAGTACCTGTTTACTCAGCCCGACCTGAATCTCCGCCAACAAAGATGGCTCGAGACAATAGCCGACTACAACATGGGAATTTCTTACACCCCTGGCAAAGCTAATGTGGTGGCCGATGCCTTAAGCCGCAAAGCCTACTTTTCTGAACTTGAAGTCCAGATAGAGCAACCACTTCTGTATGAAGAGCTCCGCAAGTTGAACCTTGAAATTGTTCCGCAGGGACATGTGAATAACCTTGTTGTTGATCCGGACCTCGACAGCACCATCAAGTGGATACAAACATGTGACTCTGATGTCGAGAAGATCAAGAAGTATATCGCTAGAGGAAATCCATCATGATTCACTGTTGCTGATGATGGTACGTTGTATTTCAAGAATCGTTTAGTGGTCCCTAGGAGTAAGCCCAATCTAAACTTGACCCCGCGTGTCATGAAAGAAGCTCATGATACTACTTTGTCGATTAACCCTGGTAGTACCAAGATGTACCAAGACCTTCGTCAGCGGTACTGGTGGTCTAACATGAAGCAAGACATCGCTCGATATGTTGACGAGTGTGACGTTTGCCGTCGCGTGAAAGCAGAACATCAAAGACCTGCTGGAACTCTGCAACCACTTTCTATTCCTGAATGGAAGTGGGACAAGATCGATATGGAATTCGTCACTGGTTTTCCCAGATCACAGAAAGGCCATGATGCTATCTTTGTCGTCATCGACCGCTTCTCCAAGGTTGCCCATTTTCTGCCAGTCAAGGAGACGATCTCTGCTAGTCAGTTAGCAGACTTGTATGTTTCCAGAATTGTGTCCCTCCATGGCATTCCATTGGAGATCAGTTCCGACCGAGGCAGCCTTTTCACCTCAAAGTTCTGGGATAGTTTCCAAGAAGCTATGGGCACTCACCTAAATTTCAGCACCGCTTATCACCCCAGTCGCAAGGACAAGTCGAACGAGTTAATCAAGTGCTTGAAGATATGCTTCGAGCTTGTGTCATCTCATTCGGTAAGAAATGGGAGGAATCTCTTCCATTTGTTGAATTCTCGTACAACAATAGCTATCAGGCTAGTCTGAAGATGGCACCCTTTGAAGTTCTCTATGGACGTAAGTGTCGAACCCCTCTGAATTGGTCAGAGACTGGAGAACGAACTCTCATTGGTCCGGACATTATTCAGCATGCCGAAGATCAGGTTCGCGTTATCCGTGAACACTTGAAAGCTGCTCAGTCCCGCCAGAAGAGCAACTATGACCGCAAGCACAAGGAAATGTTCTATCAACCCGGCGAACAAGCTTACCTTCGTGTCACTCCCATGAGAGGCACTCATCGTTTCGGGATCAAAGGCAAGTTAGCTCCTCGCTACATTGGCCCGTTCCGTATTCTTTCCCGAAGTGGATCGGTGGCTTACCGTTTGGAGTTGTCGTCAAACCTCTCCCAAGTCCACGATGTATTTCACGTGTCGCAACTCCGACGCTGCTTCAAGGACCCTGTTCGTGAAGTGGAACATGATATGATTGAATTGCAACAGGACTTGACTTATCAAGAACATCCGAGCCGCATTCTCGATCAGTCTGAACGCAAAACCCGCAACAAGGCAACCAAGTTCCTCAAAGTTCAGTGGTCCAATCATTCTGAAGATGAAGCCACTTGGGAACGCGAAGATCGTCTTCGTGAAGAATACCCCGATCTTTTCCCCTCTACCGCTTAGATTCTCGGGACGAGAATTCCTGTAGTGGGGGAGATTTGTAACATCCTCAGTGTTTGTAACAGTAATCACTACAGTGATCCTTTTGTTAATGCTAATCACTGTTGCAATCATGCTATGATCATCTTTTCTTTTGATCACATTTCCAAAATGCCTTTTGGTTAATATCAAAAATCATGTGACAATTAACTTTGTCCAAAAATTATGAAATCACTTTTGTTAAATCACCAATATTCAGTGGACCATGTCCATGTGGGTATGGGAATTTATTAAGCTATAAAATAAATCCAACAATTCAAACAGTAGCCAAACCAGTGGCATATAATCCCTTTTAAATAAAACAAAAATACAATTGATTTTATTTAATCACCAAACTTTTTGTAGCATTGCTACATAAGGCAATACAAATAATGGGGCAGGTATCATAATTTAAAAAATGGCTAAAGCAACTAAATTAAATATAAATAGAAAAGAACAAAAGGCTGAAAAGAAATAAAAAGAGATAAAAGCAAAGAGGACCATACCTCTGGTGCAGCAAGTGCACAGTTCCCCCAGCCCAGCCCATCAGGCCCACCCGGACTCCCCCTCCTCCCTCCCCTGTTCATGGTGTGCGTGGCACCATCCCCCCAGTGTCCGACGCCGGCGACCGCCCGATTGCTGCCACCGCGACGCTACAGCGCTACCGGCTACGATAAGTACCCTCTCTCGAGGCCCGTGGCGAACCCTAGATCGAAAACACCCCTCTCTCACCTCGCCCTCGTCGGGAGGAGCTCGGACCTGAGTCGTCGTCGCCACCGTCGCGCCCACGCGCGGCCGCTGACCACCCCAGCCCTCGCCGTGTTGTCCAGCGTGCCTGCCACCGACGTCCACGCCACCTCACCAAAGGAATCGATCCCGGAGCCTCCACCTCGCGCGCATCGGGTCGTCTTCAACCTCGAGCCGCCGGAGATCGATGAGGAATTGCCACCGCCTCGCGCCACAATCGAGCTCACTGCCAGCCCCGACCCGACCGCGGTGAGCACCGCAACAATCCCCAAGTGCTCGCAGCCGCCTGATAACCTCCAGTTGCGTTCCCCTCTTCGCCTTGCACTGACCGCTGCCGTGGAGGTCATAGTCGTGCCCACCGTGGGTTCCAGCGCGCGCTTTTGGCACCCTCGCGTGTCTGATGAACCGTAGCTTCGCGCTAACTAGTTCGCGTCCCTTGGATTGTGCCGTAGCAGCGATTTAATGCACCTCCAGAAAACCGCCGCCGCCATTGGCGACGTAGAGCTCAACTTCGGCCATCTCATCTCGAGCTGCTTGATGGAATGGATGCGGCTCGTCCCCAGGAACACGCAGCAACAAACCTCATCGCGAACGGCCGCCGAAATCCAGCGCAAGGTCGTCGGCCGTGGCTGCCCTCGCCGCGGGCGAGTTGCCCGTGCCACTGACGTGTGGTCCCTGCCGGTCAGAACTGTCATTAGGGGTTAATTAAATCCCTATGGGTCACTTACATGTGGGGCCCGATCCCCTAATTAACTGTTAGTTAAAAATAACCCCCCCCCCCCACAGCCAATGACACATGGGCCCTACCCCTGCTAAATTAAATTAAATAACTGTTTAATTAAACATGTGTCACTGACTGGTGGCCCCCACTGTCAGATTATTATTTAATAAGAATTTAGATTTAATTCCAGTCAATGACATGTGGGCCCTGGCTCTGTTTTAATTTAATAAAATGTATTATTAGTATTGTGAGGCTGACCAGTGAGACCCACTGGTCAGGTTTGATCAGTCAAAAAACTGTTTTGGATAATGTTCTGTTTTAATAATAAAAATAAATTAGAAATTGATTTAAAATGATTTAAACTTTAAAATTCAATATCTTTTAAACCGTAGTCAGTTTCAAAACTGTATACATAAAAATTGATCACAAAAATATAACGAATACGGATACGCTATCCGTATGTCTAACCCACCCCCCTAACACACCGATCATCGACATTCCCCCCTCCGGGTTGTCTGTCGATAATTCCCGGTGCCGGTAAAAAACCTGTCGAATGAATATATTCCGAACACGAAAGTTGTCCGGAATGGTTCAACTAACACGGATACACCCCCCTTATCTTCGTCGGATGTCCACGACACCTCCGGCATGATCCCTTCCCCTCCGTACACCCTGTACGGTAATCACCCGGAGCTGGTAGTTCATCCCCGGATGGATTCACGTTTCGTGCAACGTGCATTGCACTGCGTTAGAACACCGTTAACATCGCATACGTCATGCTATTCATCTGTTTGCTATGATTGCTTTATATTTATTGTTTCTCCCCCCCCCCTTTGTTCTCCAGTAGACCCCGCTGCTACCGCCGACTACACCGCTGCCGGGTACGACTACTTCGTCGACGACCCTACCCCTACCGTCGAGCTTCCAGGCAAGCAGAGCCATTCTCTTCCCCAGATATTGCCTACCTTTTCCGTACTTTCTTGCACTAGGCATGGTTACTGCTGCTACTACTATTACGATCCTATTCAATTGCATAGCCTATTTTTGTCGTCCTTGATGTACCTCCTTTATCCTATGCTGCCTATTATAATTATGCATTATTCAGCAGTGAGCCCTGCGCATTGTTTGCTAGGATTAGATAGCGGGCCGCGACCACTCAGGGGAGTGACGCGGATACAACTTATTACAATTGCACAGGTATGGTACAATGCAGACACCGCCTAAGGCCCCCTAGCTCGGCTCTGCCGAGTCACCCTCAAGTGTGACCCTGTATAGCCGCTCTAGGTACCTGAGCACGGTTGTCCTTAAGGTAAGAAGTCGGGCGACCCAACGGTGCCCGCGAACGGTATTGCGTCGGGAACGACAGGGAGGTTACGACCGACGTTACTGGCGTGCTTGGCCCCTGCTCGTATCTGACGAGAGTTACCAAACCACGAAAAAGTCGAGCTCTACCAAGAGCACACGCGAGACAAGGTAAGGA
Source organism: Bromus sterilis (assembly GCA_950022295.1). Taxonomy (NCBI): domain Eukaryota; kingdom Viridiplantae; phylum Streptophyta; class Magnoliopsida; order Poales; family Poaceae; genus Bromus; species Bromus sterilis. The sequence continues at coordinate 19,935,151 of OX465596.1, forward strand.
GACGGTTCACCTTGTTGGTAACCGCGCGCTTTGACGGGACGACAGGGCAGGCCCCGACGTTACCGGTGGGCCTTGTTGTTGTTCGTTGTCCGTTGTGTTGTTAGTCAGACAGCGATAACGGTTGTCTGCGAGATAATATTAAAATGCTAAATGGTTCGGCGGATGACTTGAGAGACCCGTTGGTCTGTACGCACTACCTTCACGTGGGATAAGGAGTTATGGGCTCCCCTGCGTCGTAGTTTGTCTGAAAGCTCTTCAGATGTCAGCAGTACCATGGACTGATAGCCGGGAAGCGGTCTTGTCTTCTTTGCTGCTGCAGGTGTGTTTTGGATTTTCTTTTGCTTCACCGGCCAGTCTTGTACCTTGCAGGAGCGTGCAAGGGTGAGGGACCTAGACCCCTTGGCGCATAGGATATAGTTCGGCGGATGGCCTCTCTGCTGAGCCTAGGATGGGCTGCGCCGTGTCGGATAGCTTTGGTGGAGCGTTCCCTAACAAGGTTCCCGCCACCCTGGAGATCCGAGCGTGCAGGATGAACAGTAGTGCACCCCTGCAGGGAGTTTAATCTATTCGAATAGCCGTGTCCACGGTAACACGACGCTTTATGCTGAAGCTGGATCTTACCACTACAAACTATTACTATTAAACTGTATGGTTCCGGGTTTTCTTCCTCGCAGGGGAGTCGAGGAGGGGAACTCGGAGGCATTATTATGATCAATTATTACAACTTACTATTATACAATGTTGCAGCAACTTCTGCTTCATTGTTACTTTATGCTTTATATAAACTGTTGGATGTTTCTCTTCTCATGATGCATGACATCGTCAGAAGATGCTAGTCTTCGATAGGCCTAGCTTCTTACCCTTATTCTGATTTCTATCTTGTAGTCCACTATATACAGCCTCCCCTTTCCATTTGATACAAATGCATAAATGCTTAGTAGTGGACGTAAGACTCGCGGGTATGCTAGATACTCACCTTTGCTTTATTTCCCCCTTTATGTTTTGCCTGATCGGTCGCTGCAGTCGACGTTGGAGCCCAGGAACAGGAGTACCCCGGAGGCGGATACTACTACGTCGAGACCACCGCTGACCAGGACCAGGAGTAGTTTTGGAGGCTCCCAGGCAGGAGGCCTTGCCTTTTCGATATGTATCTCTGATATTATTTGTGCTAGCCTTCTTAAGGCAAAAACTTGACTAACTATGTCTGTACTCAGATATTATGGCTTGTATAACTTATGTATTCGGGTCCGCGCGACCCCCCTTTATTGTAACATTTTGGTTTATCCTTTTGTGTTTAGTGTTGCGCTGTGATATTCTCACCATGGCACCCTAATCTCAGTCGTGTACCCTGCGTGTATGATTACTGTACACGGATTGATTTTGGGGGCGTCACAATAAGCATGAAAATTCTATTATGTGTTCTAGTTTAAAGTGGAGCATGTTCCTCTCCCACACAAATTAAGTTGGGGTCTAACTTGTTATGAACAGCAAACAAAGCTAAAGAAAACTAAAAAGTAAACCTAAGAGCGATACGCTCCAAGCATAGCACATAACGCATGAATTGATAAAAATATAGTGAGACGAAGGACGAACTGATGATTGTTGATGGAGAAGGGGATGCACGGGGGCATCCCCCAAGCTTAGACACTTGAGTCTCCTTGAATACTTATTGGGGATGCATGGGGGTATCCCCAAGCTTGAGCGTTTGACACTCCCGGATCTTCTTTCATCATCTTCCCTCACACACCTGAAAACTCCCTTCATACATAACTCATCATAAGCTGATTAGAGAGGTTAGTACCATTAATAAAATAAGTTTCCTCTACTGGAAATAAAGATATTCTTGAAGAGCTACTGTTTCTCAAGATTGACAAAAAGTTTTTCGAAAGAAAAAGCATGCTTAAGGTTTTCAAAACGAAGAAAAGGTAGTAAATAATTTTTTCGGGGTACTTCTGCAACTCAAATCAAAAAACTCAGAACAGACGTTCGAAAAAAATTTATGGAGCATGCTGTCAAAAAATTCAGATCAGGAAGATGATCTGGTGATTTTAGGCTAATTTTTCCGTCCAAGGACAGAATCTGTTTTCTTGATAGCATGTCATAGCTTTTCAATTTTCTTGCAATCGGAGGCTAAACTTGGCACAAAGCTTGAAAATAAAGATACAATGATGTTGCTTCAGTAGTAACAATTATCAAGACCACTAAAAACAGAAGTAAAAATATCTTGGGTTGCCTCCCAACAAGCGCTTTCTTTTACGCCTTTATGCTAGGCATAAATCAAAAAAGATCAAGTTTTATCAACAGAGAGAGAATAGCTAGCCCGTGTGAAAGACTCAAAAGGTAACTTAATATTTTTCCTAGGGAAGTTATCCATCCCCTTTTTAAGAGGGAATTGAAATTTTATATTCCCCTCTTTCATGTCAATAACAACACCAACGGTGCGAAGAAAAGGATGTCCCAAAATAATTGGACATAAAGGTTCACACTCTATGTCCATAATAGTGAAATCAACGGGAGCATAATTGTCATTGACAATGATAAGAACATCGTTGATCTTCCCCAAAGGTTTCTTTACGGAAGAATCAACGAGACGAACACCAAAAGAACAAGGATCAAAAGGTTACAATTCAAAAATATCATACATTCTTTTGGGCATAACGGAGGTACTAGCTCCAAAATCACATAAAGCATAGCAAGAGAAGTTATTCAATTTAATTTTAATCATAGGATCCCAACCATCCTCTAGCTTCCTAGGTATGGAGGCTTCTATTCTAAGATTCTTCTCCCTAGCTTTGATGAGAGCATTAGTGATATGCTCCGTGAAGGCAAGATTTAGTGTGCTAGTGTGGGGGTCTCTAGACATTTTGTGTAGCAAGCTAATAACTTCTGAAAGGGTGCAAATATCAAAATCAATGTCACTACTATCATAGGTGGTACTGGTGTCATCTAGGCTCACTTGTTTGAAAGCCTCTATGTTCATAGGAGTTTCTTCTTCTATGGTTGAGGTGTTAGCATCACCATTAATAGGTCCAATGGGACTAGGAGTGTGCTGGGTGCTAATAGTTTGGGTGTCCTCAACAATATGGATAGTAGCAACAGTGTGGTGTGTAGAAAGGTTCTTAATTCTATCCTCTTCCTCTTTTTCTCTAGCCCATCTTTCTTTAAGTTTAGCCATCATCCTAATGTTTTCATTAATTTGCAATTGGATATCATTAATAGTAGTGGCCTTCCTCTACTCGAGGGGAGAGGTTCTAATTTTAAACATCTCAATATTTAGGGCTAACTTGTCTACCTTCAAAGAGAGATTATCTAATTTGTCTAATCTTTCCTCTACACTCTTGTTGAAGGCTTTTTGAGTAGTGATAAAGTCTTTAAGCATGCTTTCTAATTCAGAGGTGGGGCTCTTGTTTCTAGGATAAGTGTTGGTGTTCCCATAGTTGGATGGAAATGGTCTAGGATTGCTAGCAAAAATTACCCCTATAAGCATTATTATTGAAGTTGTTTTTAGAGATAAAGTTCACATCTACTTGTTCCTGAGAAACCAAAGAATTTAAAGGGACATCATGAGGATCAATAGGAGAATCCTTGGTAAGTAGAGACATAATAAAGACAAGTTTTTCATTTAGGGAGGAAATCTCCTCGACAGAGTTTACGTTCCTACCTGTTGGAGCGCGTTCGGTGTGCCATTGGTAATAGTTGGTCATCATCTCATCTTGAAGTTTTGTGGCAGCACCAAGTGTTTTTTACATAAAGGTTCCTCCCGCGGCCGAATCTAAAAGGTTCCGCGAGGTAAAGTTCAAGCCTGCATAAAAAGTCTGGATAACCATCCAAGTAGTCAAACCATGTGTAGGGCATTTCTTAACAAGAGATTTCATTCGTTCCCAAGCTTGGGCAACTTGTTCATTATCCAATTTCTTAAAATTCATAATGTTACTCCTCAATTGGATAATTTTAGCAGGTGGGTAGTACTTCCCAATAAAAGCATCTTTGCACTTATCCCAAGAATCTATGCTATTCCTAGGCAAAGATTGAAACCAGATTTTAGCTCCTTCCCAAAAAAGAGAAAGGAAAGAAGCTTAAGCTTATCAACATCACCTTCTACTTCTTTATAGTTTTGCATATCACATAGCTCAAAAAAAGTATTTAAGTGTAAAGAAGCATCATCTCCAACACCAGAGAATTGATCTCTCATAACAAGGTATAGTAAAACAGGTTTAATTTCATAAGAGGTAGCTAAAGTGGCAGGTGTGGCAATAGGAGTGCAGATAAAATCATTGTTGTTGTGACTAGTGAAGTCACACAACTCGGTGTTTTCAGTGGAACCCATAGTAGCAGCGAGTGTGGCAAACATTTTTTTTGTGATTTTTGATAAAGGAAACTAAGATAAAAACTGAAAGGTAAACTAACAAGACTAAAAGGCAAAGGTAAAAGATAGTGTGCAACTCCCCTATCTTGTCGCACTCGGAATCCCCGGCAACGGCGCCAGAAATTTGCTTGATGGCATGGAAGTGGATAATGTCTTCTCGCCCTTTGTTGGTTACCCCAAGTGGAAGGTGAGATGTAGGATAGCAGCAAATTTCCCCTATGTAGAGGATAGGGTTTGTCTCCCGTAGGACTCCGGACATGAGAAGTAGGTGTCAACGGCTCAATTGACGTGGACCTGCACACAATACAAATAACTTTGCTCCCAACGAAGTTCAGAGAGGTTGTAATTCTCTTCGGCCTTGTTGTTTACAAAGGATCAAAGGCAAGGGATAAAGGAGAATGGTAATAGCAACTAAAAAGTAAAAGCAGGAAATAAATTGGGCATGTAAACAGTGATGAGAATATGGACCGGGGTCCCGTGATGTTCGCTAGTGATGTCTCTCTCCCAAAAGACGATAAAACTGGTATGCGAGGTAAATAAATCACAGCTGGGCAATTGACGGGATTAAAAATGCACCGCAATGCTAACTATGCTACAAAGAAAGGACGAGGCTCAAAAGCATGGGAGGTACGCCAAAATAAGTAGACCGAAATCCAACTGCATCTACTACTAATCATCCAGCTTGAGATATCTATCCAGAACATCTCACTGGTATTAAGTTGCGAGCCCCACCCAAAGTGTAAACCCAAAGCAACAGACAACTGCATTAAAAATAACTTTGCGTAAAGTAAACAATCCTTGCAACCGTGGTTACAAGAACCGTTGTTTCCCCCCTTGTGGCAACAACACATCCCCTAGACTCATGTTTCTGTCACTCAAGCTAGTCATCAGGGGGCATGAACCCATAATCGAGCATAACATTCCCTCTTTGAGTCACTACCTACTACTTTGCCAAAGCAATAAACAGCAACGGAAAACATGCAAGAATTACTCAAGAACAAAAATATAAAAGATAAGAACCAAATATATTACTCAATCACAAACTGAACATAGTCTCATAATCCATCAGATCCCAGCAAACTCAGCATAGCAACAGCAGAAATAATTACATATGTGCCTTGATCATGTAGGGCAGCTCACAAGGTCTAATCCATGAAGAACAAAGAGGGGAGGAGAACATCACATAGCTACTGATCACGGACCCATGGTCCAAGGTAGACTACTCACGGATCATCCGGAAAGCGTCCATGATGGAGGAGAGGTTCCCGGAGGTCAATTCTCCCTTTGGCAGGGTGCCGGGAAGAGGTCTGCTGGCGCTCCCGATCTTGAAAGCACGGCGGCGGCGGAACAGAGGCAAGATCGCGAAAAAGGGTTCTCTCTTCGGAAGAATACCGTCACGGAGAATACATAGGAGAAGGGGGCGTACAAGGGGGCCACCAGACGTCCAGGCGGCCCCCTGGCGCGGCCTAGCCCTAGGGCGCGCCACCAGGGCGCTTGGACACCTGGTGGTGGCCCTCTGGCCCCACCAAGGTGTTTCCAGAAGCTTCCGTTATGCTGATTTTTTATCTGATTTTTCCCGAATTTTTTGAGCATTTTTAATATGAGGGGAACCTGAAATAGAAAAACAGCAGAAAACAGGAACTGGCACTGGGGTGCACTAAGTTAATAAGTTAGTCCAAATATGATCACACAAAACATGAAAGTGTATCTAGATAATAGCAATATCACACAAAACATGCATGGAGCAAGCAGAAATTAGAGATACGTTTGGGACCTATCAGTCGCTCAGTTTCCTCATGTGTAATTCATGGTAGTTCTGCTAGTCACAATGGTAGTACCACTTGTGCAATACTTCCACTGGTGTACTGGGGCTACTACTATGGGTCGCTCGGTTACCCCACATATAATTCGCGGTAGTACCGCACGTACTTCCGAGGAGCGCTTGGTTTCCCTCTAGATGATTCGCGGTTGTACCACTCCGACGGTACTACTACCCCAGTTCCGCACAGGTCCACTGTGTGGTCTGAGTAGGGACTTCTGTGCTTACACTTAATGCCCAGGCAGAGCATAACAATTCAATTTTTCCTCACAATATAAAAGGTGACTTATTCCACAAGAAGAACTACCTCTCTTTTCCCACATATATCCATTGTTTCCCAAGCTGAAATTCGCTTGATCTCCCTCCCTAGCCATCAAAACTTGTTGATTTCTAGGGTTTGGAGGAGAATGCCTTGATTTACACTTTCACCAAGTGAAAATTGATTCCCCCAACTATCCATTGTAGATCTTGCTATCTTGGATGTTTTGGGCACCCTAGATGGAAGAGGTCACCTTAAAGCCACATTTCATTGTGATGAAGCTTCGTGGTGCTGTTGAGAGCCTCTAATTAAGTTGTGAAGAGAGCTCAAACTTTATTCGTAAAGGTTCCATCATCGTCTTCAAGGGCACCTCTAGTGGATTCACGACACCTTCCATTGTGTGACGGCGTGATGAGAATAAGGTGGTCCTAATGACTTCTTGGGAAGCATTGTTCCTCCACACCTAAGAACTTCGGTCAACACATCCTCGTCATCAACGACTACACTTGTGGTTAAGTCGATATATTGTGCTTGCATTTGGTTTTTATTGTGCTTAGCATATAGCTTGCTCACATAGTTGCATATCTAGACAACCTATTTACTTGTTGATCCTTAATTTGTTAAAAGGGGTTAAAAATTGTTAGTGGCCTATTCATTCCCTCTTGCCGACATCCCGATCCTTTCACATAAATCATATAAAAACTCTTTCCAAACCTAACCTAAAATTGAATAAATATGACACATTTAATATGGATATTGAATAAATCTCAAATTCCATTAGATTATCCAAAATAGCCAAAATAATTTGAAAAACATCAAAATGCACCGAATCATATCATGCATATGAATGATATGTTCATATTTAAATGTTTAAGAAATTTAAATGCGACTCCAGTGTGTGCTTCAACTTTTAATATAATGTAGTAATCCCTTCGTTTCATATTAGTTGTCGTTAAAATTGACGAATGTCACACTGGAATACATCTAGATACATACGTTTCAGCGATAGTTAATATGGAACGGAAGGAGTAATGAGTGTGCATCTACCAAAGAAAGTTGCTCGAAGTTATACAAGATGTTGGCGACGAAATTTCACACCTTAGACTGACGAGTCTATTTGAGCATATTCACACATATTTCTTCATTGTTCAACGATTTGTTTAGCTGCATTTCTCGATGATTTTGTAGGTATTTAGATCGCCTGGGTAGCTATTCTGCTCAAGCATCATTACTTATTCTTTTTGAAACGAATAAAAAGGGGAAAGTTTACTAGTTTTATTGTACGAGATAAGAATGGGGAGGGTGTGAGAAACCATAAGCATATACATTATGCTAATTTTTTCATTGGGCAAGTAATTGCATTGTTTAACTAAAACCAATGGATCCAATCAAACGCTGGCCACACAATTTCTGGGAGACAAACATGACTACTTCTCAAGGCCACCACTATAAGGCGAGCATATACCTTGCTTACTGCTGGAGGCCTAAGGCCCCGCTTGGTTCGCCGTTATCTTTCAGATACCCTCGTAAAATAAATACACGCCTCGATGGTCAGTTTAGTTTTCAACCGGATTTTGTTCTATGACCCGTAAGTTATACCTGTAGATTTTACACCTGTGTATAAAATACACCGATTCCAAGTGCAGCCTAAATGGACCGGTACAGCATGGGAGGAATGTTGATTCTCTAGTGCATCCCTAATTTACTTTCATTTCTAAAATGGATTTTTTTTTCTTCAATTATAATTTTGTTTATCAGTCGTTGAAAATAAGTTCATGTGGTGTTTAGAAAATGCAAGGGTAAATTCTAAGAAATATTAATAGCATTAAAAAAATGTTCCAGAAATTTAGCAAATGTTCATGCATTTGGAAGATATGTCCCTGTCATTTAGGGGAAAAACTTATACTATGTAAAAAAGTATTCCTATAATTAAAACAAATGTTGACATAATTAATAAATATATATGGGATTTTATTTCATGTTTTAACAAAATAATTTGTGACATTTTTAAGTAATGTTTATATAGCGTAAAAAATGTTGTACATACCATTAAAAATGTAGGTGACATTTTTTTAAAAGTTGTGCATTTACAAAATATGTTTATGGAATGTTTAAAAACAATCCGTACAATGTCAAGAAATGTTTGTGTAAATAGGATAATTTATTCATACCATTCAAATAGAATGTATGTGATAAATGAAAAAAAATGTTCATGCATTAAAAAATTATGTTACTGATTTTTTTATAAAACGAATATACAATGTAAAAAACATATTTTTTAGAAGAATGTTTCATGCCATAACAAGGCTCAACTTATATTTTAAAACCATTTAACATTTATTTTAAAATATATTCAATACAGGTGTTCGAGAAATGTATATCAGGTAGTATTCAAAAATGGTTACACGTGTATACTAATAATTACATGTGTATAAACAATGTATAATATTTTATTAAAAGGTAAATATGTGCTAGAAATAAAAAAAAATGAAAAAGTAAAATAAATAATAAAAACCGAAGAAGACACACATAAAACCGAAATCTGAAAGAAAAAATGATGACAAATAGACATAGAAACGCACATAAAAAACACACGAGAGCTCTTAAAGTCAGTTTGAACTGCTCAGTTCTTTGAGTAGCTTTTGAACTGCTCTTTTTTTTTTGAACAATTGAAACTGCTCATAGGGAGATTCATAAAACTGTCTCTCTATGGACCCTTACAGGGCCAGCCCATGCGTGGGTGTGAGAAGGGAAACCTGTAGGCGAGATATACGATTTCCTCGCTGTCAGCGATAAATAGCTCCCGCTGATACTACAGCCGCTTTTCGTTTCTAAAAATAATTCTTGACTTTCAACTGTAGCCGCACCCATTCTACTCGAAATCACTAATTTTAGAGTACTCCTAGCAACGAACAGCGCGTTCCCTCCGCACGCGCCAAGTGGCGCGCTCTGGTGCTTTTCCTTTTTTCCTATTTTTTAGAGGCACGATAGTGCCTTTTCACGGAGGCACGATAGTGCCTCTTGCGGATGCACGAGGCATGACTCATGCCTCCTTTTTTGAGGCACGACTCGTGCCTCCTTTTTTGAGGCACGACCGTGCCTTCGCGGGAGGCACGAGGCACGACTCGTGCCTCCCGCGGAGGCAAGGTCGTGCCTCCTTTTTTTTGATTTTTTTTACCAAAACGTATAGAAAAAACATGCGAAAACCGAAAAAATAAAAAAACCACCGAAAAAAATAATTTTAAACACCAAAAACACGTACACAAAAGTAAAAAAAACGAAATACCAAGAAAACACTGTGAGCGCGACATCTGGCGCTGTTCGCTGAACCGGAGTGCGAACGAGTACTTCCTAATTAGTTGCTCTCCATTCTATTGCCCGTTTTTTTCACTTAGGTTCATAACCCATCCGATTACAGAGCGTGAGAGAGGCAACGACGCCCCCTGCAGCAGAGAGGCTTGGACATATAAAATAGAACCCTGATAACCATTGAACGTGCGGGTGCAGGGAATGGCAAGCCTAAACATTTTGAGTGTAAGTTAAGTTAAATCGAGGTAGCAAAATCAGTGTTAGCGCCTGGCAATTTTTCATAGAGATGACAAAAAAAAATTATTTCTTTGTTTTGTTTTCAGATTGCAATTTTAGTAAAAAAAAGGTCAGGGAGGGGGGCTTCCGCCCTGACATTCGGCGCTTTACCATCTATCTATTCTATCTATCTATCTATTATATACTAAAAGCAAAATACGGGTATGCTTTCAAGGCACCACGTTGATCCACATCACCTCAATTATTTTGAACAGTTAGATTTACAATTAGCGGCTAGGATGATGTGCCATCTATTTTACGTACGCACAATTATTAGCATTGTGGCCCAATACGTACAGGGATAAAAGTTTGGTTTGGCCAACGTGCCAGGAAAAAAAATCTAGCAACAAAAACGATTGGTAGATTACGTACTACATACCATGTTTTTGTTTGAACTCATATACCATGTTTGTTTAATATGGCTTTGTTTGTCATTGCCAACCATGGATTACGTAGTATCATCTCCTCTAACTCTTGCATCATCTTTGTTTGTCACCATCGTCAAAATGCTGCAACCATTGTCGGTAGTCGCAAACAAAAATATGAGCCACGAAGTTACATGTGCCAATGCCGACTAGAATCCTTGCCATCCGATTCTTCCTCAACTATGAGCGTCCAAAACAGCCCCCCACAACCCATCAGCGAAGCTAGAATTAGGTGTCGAGTATCGCCTTTCTCTCCATTTCCCATGCCCAAACGACCCACATGACATGGACATGGTGATGGACACCTGGGATTTGAGCTGCATATGCAATACGCCGTACAAAATCTGAATTCTGTTACTTGTGTGTGACCCAGAATATAAGCCGGTTGACATATCAAAATTATATAGATAGCTTTTATTAGCATTACAATTGTACAACAAATCAATGCACTGCAATGTCTGGCAAACTCCATTACTCACAAAATTATACTACTCCACTGGTAGATACTCCTAGGTAGTAATGCATGGCACCGACCATATAGCAGCCATTCTTGGAGAACTATACAGCATGAGCAGCTAGAGTGCTGTTACAAATCGCCTAGGCATTACTAGTATCTTATGAACACCATACCAGTATATATACCTGACGCCAAGTTGTGCATGTGTAAGTACAACCAATTCGGTTATACTTTATTAGTACATATATAGAACTTAATTACGTAATAATTATATAATGGCACCGCTAGCTATGTTTACGTGCATCAATCACACCACACCACAATGTTATTAAAGCTTTACACAGTGATGTGCGTTAGTGTGTATTTTTAGTAGTATCTGTATCTCGTGTATATGCTGCTGTTATTTCCACAAACCATTATCCCCTCTGCAGGAGGCAGACGCCGACCCGTAATCCAAGGCTTCTTCATGCTTCCCCTCGGCCTGAGACGCCATGAAATTGTCAAGATCCCTCCATTCTCTGCCGGATGCGTCCGTCACATAAACCGGCTCGACCTCAAGCCGCCGAGAAGCCTCGCCGTCATCTGCTTGGTTGCACGGTTGGAGAGTGGCAGCCACGGCGCCGATCAGGTCAGGGAGCTGCAGGAAGCTGACCGGCTCCTGAGGTAGAAGGTGATGGTACTCCAGCTCCACCTTGCAAGGGTGGTGGTAGCTCTGGTGGTGGCCGTGATGGTACGCCGCGTCCTGGAGGTGGTGCACTGCCTGCCTCGGCGAGTTGACGTGGGGCGCCATGAACGCCGCATGGTCGTTACTGAACCAGAAAGGCGAGTCGGCGGCGGCCATTCGCTGCACCGTCGCAACTCTCTTCTTGAACACCTTGCAGACCACCCATCCTTCGTCCTGAATAGATCGAACACCATGTATACAACCAAATTAACCTTTATTTTCGTTAGGAATGGAAAGATGCATCAAGAATGGTACATGTCACGCTAATAAATACTACTCTCTAAATTACTTGCATGCATGCACATTTGAGAGCTTCCCAGCTTGGCTTACGTACGTGGGGAGCTCCATTTTCGGTGGTCTCCAAGCGATACTCGTGCATGATCCAATCTAACTTCTGCCCATTGGGAGCCCGGCCCTTGTAGAAAACCAGCGTCTTCCTCATCCCGACGAGGCAGTGCTTCACGTAGATCGGCTTGTCCCGGCCCGTGGCCTTCCAGAAACCCGCAGTGGTTGCTCTGTTAGTGCGGGTGCCCGTCGGATACTTCTTGTCCTTCTGGCTGAAGAAGAACCAGTCGTTCTGGTCTTCGGTTCCAATCTTGCATTGATCTATTTTAGCATCGTTTGAGGTATGGGTTAGTGCGTACATAAACTGAGTTTCATATGCATCGACTAGTACGTCATTCTTCTACTAATCATACTAGTAGTACAATTACATATATGGAGTACTCTATTGCATAGGCATGAGTGACATTGTGATTACCTTGTAGATCCCAAGGCTCAATTTTGTACAAATCAACATCTTTTATAATTTCCAGGTCTATTCTCTTTAGTGATACCTTCTTCCTCAGGTAGTAATCCACCAGTTCCTCATCGGTGGGGTGGAAACGGAAACCAGGGGGTACATGGGAGAACGCATTCATCCTCTTCCACTGTCAAAAAAATGTAGGTAGACCCTAGTTAGTCCACACTATTTTACATTTTTTATAATATATGAATGTGTGCATCTCTCGATGAATAGACTGGGTGTTATCCTTTTTTTCAAAATAAAAAAGACGCTAATAAGTCCACACTAATGCCTGATAAAAAGACATTCTTTATTTTTTTGCGAATAGATAAAAAGACATTCTTTATCAATATACGAGTCTGATTAATAATTATGGTCACTCCATCCCTGTGAAATTAATATCTCTTGTATAATTCGTTGCAACTAGGACTGTAAAATATGCAGTACTTGTGTTGGCAAGGGTTTAACTTAAACTCAATAGTTGCAAAGAGTGAGTGTGTGCATGTGCACGCGTTGTATTGGGTGTCTCAAAAAAAGATAATCAAAATTTTCTTAAAACGAAAGAAATAATTTTTAACAATTTCAAGCAACTGATAAAGTATGTCCGCATTCGAACTCGTCACAACTTTACAAATCTTTGTATAAAAGGTGGTGAAGTGATAGCTTACTTTTAAAATTAGCATTGATGCAAGCATAAAAAAATGGTTGTTTAATTCTATGCAAACTAGGTTGAAATTGACATTGTCATTTCAATGCAATGACACGGACTTGTGAGTGTATGATTCTCAATTTTCATGTTGCCAGGTATTTCCTTTGTCAACTTCATGCCAATTTGTGTGCGCAAAAAAAGTTTGTGGCAATTTTCATGGCATTTGTTTGCTTCAAAGTTTATGGTAGTCTACTCGAACTCGTCGTAACTCTATGGACCTCTATATAAATAGTGCTGAAACTAAAGGTCGTGCTGAAAAAGTGATAGCCTACTCTAAGAATATGTATTGAGGCAAGCAAATCAAATAGTTGCTTAATTCTATGCAAACTAAGTTGAATTGCCATAATCAGTTTCAATGAAATGAAGCAAAATTGTCGAATATATGATTTTTAATCTGCATGTTCTATGACAATTTTCATGCCCGTTGTTTGGATTAGCTAACTTTGCTATGTGGGTGTTTAAACCTACAAAAATTTCAATGTTTAAATGTACAGTGAGCTTATGTCAAATTAAACATACAACTGTACTTTATCTTATGACACAATACATCTTGTAGAAAGATGTTGGTAATTATTAATTAGCTTTTGCTCTATATAAAAATGGTGGGGAATTTTACTTTTTTGATCCAAAGATAAAGAAAAGTAATTTTAGGCTAACATAGATACCTTAAATTAGAACTAGAACAGCCATAAATTTTGAGTAATTACGGACCCATGGCTGAAAGTTTATTTTTGTAGCAAAAGAGAGGCCTTCGCCCATGGCAGAAAGTACAATACTTTCTTCATATGTAGGATTGCCAGACAATATGATTGAGCCCCATATTTTTCTATTGTGGTTTTTCTTTTGTGCGTGCGAAGCTAAATTGAATGAGTGTATTCTAGAATACAGTTGCTTGCGAGTCAAAACAAACTAAAATTTCTCACGGGGATGAGGATAGAACGTTAACATATGTATAGTACTAGCACTATTTAGATCATATATAAAACACTTTATAACTAGGCTATATATCTAACTATCTACACTACACATACGATCAATCAAGAGATCGAGTGGGGGACAAGCATACTTACCCACTTTCTGTTAATAGGAATCTATGGTGCAGGAAGGACGTACCAGTGCTTCGCCACGCCTGCGCGCGTGCAGATGCGCCGCTGCTTTTGCTCTAGGCCAGGGCCAAGCCTTTCACTGCTCCCCCGGCCGGCCTCCTTGTCTTCTCCTCCGACAAACACCTCGAAACAAGCGAAACCCTAACCCACGAAGCAGGAAGCACGCCGGCCTCGGTCAGAAACTCAGAACTTGAGCGGCTTGCGCAGAGTGTACGGGTATATGCACGGCGAAGCAATGAAAACAATCTGAAATCACGATCGAGGTAAACGGATGCAGGTTAATAACATGAACTCACCAAGTTATTAGGGCACCTCTCCTTCTCGCGGCTGCTACCTTGCAGCAGCTAAACTAGAGGCCGGCCTAGAGCTGGCCTTCGATGAGTCGTCTCCGATGGAAGCCAGCCCAGAAGTTTGCTCGCGTGCAACCTCAGCCAGCTACTACTCCTCGCTAGTTTTCGCCGGATGGAGGGGGAGGGACGATGCTGGTAATATATATAGTGGTGGCCTGCAGCTTGCTTGGCTAGCTGGGTGGGTGGCCGGAGAGCGCGGATGGATTGCGGGCCAAGGCTGGCTGCAATCCAGGAGGAGCAACGCGGCCAGACAGCAACGGCGAGATCTGCCACGATCTGCCTCCCAGCCGCGTTTTCTATTGGCCTTCTTCGCCGTAACCGCCACCTCCCCCCACCCGCCAACGACAGCGACGGCGGCCTCCTCGAGCGCTCGATCTACCGCTCCCGGCCGGCCGCGTCTCCTCCGCCCTCCGATGAACTCCAGCAGAAACCGAAAGGGTGTCACGCACGGATCGGATGCCACTTCCTCCTCTTCCCTCTGCAACTTGGCTCGATCGGCTCGTCTATAGGACATTAGGACTATAAGTAGAAAGGTAGCTATGCAGAATGATGGCCGAGTAGGCAGGCGAGCGAGCGGAGAAAGGCCGGCGCCACCAGCAGCCACCTTTGCACTCGAATGGCGGAGGCGGGGACGATGTAAAGGTGCTGCTCCTTTAACCCGTTGGGCGATGGATGGATAATGGTACTCGATCCATGCGATTAGACCTTACGTGAAACGTGCATTTTGCCTTTGTGTGGCCCTGAAAGCCGAGTAATTATGGTGATCATGAGCAGTGCAACATTGGGACCAAATGAACACAATTCTGTTGTGCGTCTGTGTGTGGAGGAGGAGGAGATGCATGTGGTGCAAGTCTGAATTATGCAATGGACCGGGGGGGGGGGGGGGGGGGGGGGTCTGGGGCAACTACTGCCATGGAGTACTTGCCCTTGAAACATGTATAATTTGCATTCCCTCTTTTCTGATAGTGTATACTGAAATGCACGAGGAGTTATTTGTAACTAGATGATACCCCGCGCGTTGCTGTGAAAACTATTAATCAAAAAGATAATTTAAAAATTGATTTTTTTATTAAACATATATAGTATAATTTATAAAACATAGTATAATTTTATTATAATAATTTTTTGAAAGAAATATTGTTTAAATTAAAAATCTACACAAAATTGATGAAAAATCCAAAAATGGTGATTTTTGTTTTGTTAATTTAGTACATTGATAATATATCAGTGAGACGATATAAAATAAAAACAACATTGAGTAAAGACAGTGGAGACATCACCCTTGGCTAAACCTAAAACAATTATAACAACTACATATATGCATTCATAAAAAAGTTATCGCATAGAAAGATAAAATGTGGGGTAACTAAGAATTTGATTTTCTATACCAAAAAAATCATTTGTAAATCGTGAGGTTGAGTGAAAAAATATATTTATTTGTGAAAAGCTGAATGCAAATGCGGATTTAATGAGAGCATGTACATGAAGAGTTAGTGAGAAATAAATATGATGAATTTACCTTATGATGTGGATAGCTTGCATGTCAAAAGAATAGGTTAGTGAGGATAAACTATTTAGGTATTATAGATTATAAATACTAGCTAGACAAAGAAAATTAAGGAAGGATTTATAATGGACTAATGATAAATGGGAAAACATAGAAGGTGGACGTGAGGACAAATATATGTATGGCCCTCTAGAAAAACACAAATATATGGCCAGCTAACTAACTGTCTTCCCAGTTTGTTAACAGACCATATGCATGTCCCTGGCTGGCAGGCGGCAGCGGTCGCAACACCTCCATATATGGCTCAATGTGTGGTCGCTCTCGGATCAGCCGGTTGGACTGACCCAAGTATATCTCCGATGGGGACCCTCCTCCAAATGGAAATGCAGTATCACAGAAGCCAAATACCTCATACCATGCTCATCCTTGCTGAAAGTGGGACACGTACGCGCATATCAAGTCTTCGAGGGCACGTAACATTCCATCAGGGAGCCGGATAATCATATATAAAATGATCTACATACTATATAGGGAGCGTCAATCCTGCACCATGGATTTCATTTCCCTCTAGTTTAAACGACAGTAGGTACAGGATTGTTCAAGGCATCTCTGCTCGAGTGTTAAAAAACTATATAGAGGTGCCACTCCTACATGTTAAGTACACCCGAATAATTGTTAGAAGTAAGCTAGTATTTCGCAAGAAAACAAAGGTTAGAAGTAAGCAAGTAAGCAGGTCCTGGGACACGGTTGCTAGAGCGGTGGCCTGAGTGGCGGTGCAGGTAGAGGCGGCCGGCCGGGGTGGTCGGGCGTGGGCTCGACCTGATCATTAGTGTAATCCTTGCTTTATCTTCTTTATTCGGAGCCGACCGGCTGCTACATGGGCCCCAGTGCCCCACCCCAAGCTCTAGTGTATTTTTGTCTGTTTTTGTATGGGGGGGGGGGGGTTCATTCGGTTTTCCTTAATAAACCCAAACATGTTAAGTTTTTGGATCTGGTTTTCTTTATAAACTTGATCATCTCGCTTCTTCTTAAGACCTCCCGCAATGGGAGTATCATAGCTAGTATCATGCATGCCAACTAGGCAAATTTGGTGATGTGGCATAGACTTAAATGAAGAAAGAGATGGTTGAGTATCATATTATGATACCGTATCAAAATAAATGCTAACCTAATATGTGTCTTGCATGAAAATAAATACTACTACTTATGATACTAAGCTATAATACTATGCATTGTGAAGGTTGTTGGGAAACGTAGTAGAAAACAAAAAATTTCGGCCTACGAATCAAGAACCCAAGATCATCCAAGAAGATTGCATACAAGGTTTTAGGTCATGGCTCACCAACCGATGTAGCGGAAGTAGAGTTGGTGAAGCTCGTGGACGTAGTGGAAGTAGATCTCGCAAGTTCTCCCACGAATAGTCCCTCGATCAATCCCACGAACAAGTCCCGCGATCTAGTCCCACGGACAAGTCCCATGAACAAGCTCCTCGAAGAAGGGTCGAAGGTACGACCCCTCCATTAGTATCCACACATCCCGTAGCAGCAATCCAGCAGCGCTCCGCCGTCCAGAGATGAACGCCACCGAGAAAACTAGAGGGAGAAAACCCTAACGGATTCCGATCTAGAACAGCGTCTAAACCGGGGTCTAATTGTGGAGCAACGGGGTTTAGAGGAGGGAGGGTGGCGCATAGGCCTTGGGGATTGATTGTGTGTTTCTCCCCTTCCCCCTGGCTCACCTTATATAGGTGGCCAGGAGGTCTAGGGCGCAGCCCAAGGAGGATTGGGAGTCCAACTTGGACTCCCAAGCCTTCCAAACCTTCCCACACCTTCCCACCGGAAACCTGCCATAATGGGTTTTGGTATTCCCACCTGGAGGGGGATTCCTTCCCCTTGGTGCGCCCCCCACCCCTTGGCCGGCCAGGGCAGCCTAGGTGGCTTGCCCCCCAAGGCTAGGGGCGCAGGGGAGTGGGTGGTACTGCCCGGAACCTTCCGGAACCTTCCATGACCTTCTAGAAGCTTCCAGGACCTTCCGGGACATATCGGGACCGTTTCGGGACATTCCGGACACTTCTGGAGCACTTCCAGGACCTTCCGGGACCGTTCTCGGACGTTCCGGAGCCATCCGGATAGTTTAAAAAACCATCCGAGTTACAATTTAAGCCACCCGATGACCGCGAAGGTTGTCAGGACGCCCAACGATTATCCAGAAACTATTCCGGTTGATCCAGGACTTCCCCAGTACCATTCTCATATGATTCGGAACCACCTGGGACTACTCCAGAGTGATCCGGACATATCCTTAAATACCCAGAACTACTTCTGGTGCCCTTATGAACAATTCCATAAATCTCCGGAACTACTTCCGGTACCCGTATGAACTATTCTGCTTTGCTTCCACTAAACCTTCTACCATACTAGTATTCTAACAGACTACTGCTCGTTAAGTGTGTGACCCAATAGGTTCGGTATAATGCGGACATGACTCAGAACATCTTCCGGACATAGGTCAACAGCCTTTTGTCAATAGCCAATAATCAACAGCGGAGCCATGGACACCCATGTTGACTCCCGCACATACACGAAGAAACTTCGAGTGAACCATTATGTTTAGTCATGTACCATTCCCTTTGCTTCGCGATATACGACAAAGTTAGAGGAGAGAAGTTTGGCACCCATGTGTAACAACTTTTGAACACAAGCCACTCGTTATCCTCTTTGCTCGTTTGTCCCTTTTCTCGTTATCGTATTCCGGTATCCCCGTGACTGAATCACAATGCGTCTGGCCACTATAATGGATACCGTCATACCGAGTGGGCCCGAAGTGAATATCTTCTTCATCGTGAAGGAGCAAATCCCATTCTTGAACTATCACAGTCACTAGCCACACCATCTGACATACCCAGAACTTATTTTACTACTTCCCATTTACGGGAGGATTCATCTAAGAACCAAAGCATGTCTTCCTGTGTGAAGCAACTCGATACTCTCATGGTCTAAGGAATTACGTATATGAAAACATTTCATGATATGACTTATAACGTAGTTACGATGTGATCTCTAAGTATATCATTCAATACTGAGGTCGGTTCAACATCATTGTTCTGCTAACAATATGTTCCCATTGCTACTGACATCCTTGTTACAAGAACAATGTCCATGATTAAGAAAACGTAATCATCAGTTAGCACATGAGCTGGTCTTAGAGGCTAAACCAGGAACTCTTGGTGTTTACATTTCCACACATGCAAATGAATTTTCTTCTGAATCTCACAGTCAGGGTCATTGCAATTATAGCACAGAAATATAAACATTAATTACGAACGTGGAAATATATATATAATAACATTTTATTATTGCCTCTAGGGCATATTTCCAACAGTCTCCCACTTGCACTAGAGTCAATAATATTGTCAGTGCTTGAGCACTTTACACCTATGGCATACCGGTGTAATAAATGCCTCATTTGTGGTATAGACCTCATCTTCGGATCTGACGTTTCAGGCCCGTTTGTATCTTGCATATCTTCGCGTTTTCACGCTATCATAAAATTCACTAATTTTATCAGTTTAGCTTTGTATATGTTTGAATCATTTGGTAGGACCTTGGTTCCTTAGAATAAGTCATGAAATCATTCATCAATGTTCCATGAGCTTCAAGCATCTAGGAAACCATACCATGTTCATAAATGAACTGATGATTCAAAATACCCTCCCTTGTTACTTCTTTAAGCAACAATATACTTAGTCTTTGTTATAGAATTCGCCACAGTATCTAACTTTAACACAGTTCTTTCATACTGTGCCACCCTTATGTGTGAAACACATAATCCCAATTAAAATCGAAAATCGATCGGAGTAAGTATGAAGACTGAATTGGTGTAACTGTTTACATCAAAATTCAGCTGGTGTAACTTGTTACAACGAGCTCTTCATTATCTCCATTTTCCGAGAAACATATCTTATCTATCATAAGTTTAACTTTTCACTGTTTGTCCAATGATCAACATATTGATCACTTTGGTATCTTGCTCATAACCTTTTGAAGCACTGGACATATCTGGTCGTTTTACATATTATGGTGTACATGATTAATCCAAACACACGGGTGAGCGGAATTCAATTCACGTGTTTTTGCTTATCTGTGTTCATCAACACCGATTTCTGCAAACAACTTTTCACCACGACTTCGGCAAGAACATGTTTCTTGGCATTTCATACTAAACTACTTTAGTATCATGTCAATATGTAGTGTTGGCTTTAGCATGATCAGGCACTTACTATCTTCATAGATCACTATGCTCAATACTAATGCTATATCAGCCCAAGTTCTTCAACTGAAAACTATTTCCAATGAAGTCCTTATTCGTGTCAAGAAATTTATATCATTTCTAATCAACAGTATGTCATCTACATAAGGTTTTAGAAATATTATTCAGCTCCCACTTACTTTCTTGAATATTCAAGCATCTTCGTTATTCCTGATGAAAACAAACTCTTTTGGCAATTTCATCACAACGAAAATTCCAACTCCATTATGCTAGCTCCAGTCCATCACTGGATATCCAAGGCTTGCATCTATTTTAGCATCCTTTGAATCGACAAAACATTCCGGTCGTATCACGTATACGTCCTTTGTTATATTTCCATGTAGGAACTTTGTTTTGACGTTCATTCTACCATATCCTACAAATGAGATATGTAGTAATTGCTAGTATAACCCGAACTGACTAAAGCGTTTCTACGGTCGACACTATTTCGCCGTAGTCAACCTTTGAACTTGCTAGAAAACAATTTTCAAACGAGTTGAGCTTTATGGATAAAACAATTTCATCCGAATCAATTATAGATCCATATATATATTCTTCAGACTTTTAGTCTTTCCGAGGGTCTACCAAGTTCAAAACTTGACTTACTTCCATGGATACTATCTCGGATTATTTGGCATTTAGCCAAATCCCGGAGTCAGGGCCCATCAACGCTTCTTTGTATATCACAGGTTTATCATTGTCGAACAACAATATCTCGTTTTACATATCATGAATGTTTGTATGATTTCTGTCTAACCTGTGTGGTTCAGCTGCGCACTCCTCTGAAGATTCAACAATCTTTGACAAGTTGCACTGTCCTCCCACTCACTCTTTTGTAAGAAACTATTTTTCTTCAAAACACATTGTTCTTAACAGCAAACAGTTTTGCTTTTGTGTAGTGATAGAGGAATACCAAAACTTTTGGCATAACCTTAACAAAGTAGCACTTATCTGATTTGGGGTTTTGAGTATGTCAAACATATGCCTCATATACCCAAATTTTAAGAAAAGACAACATGGATTTAACAGTCCATACCACATCTAATATGGTGTCATTTCAACAGATTTGATGATGCTCTTTTCAGTGTAAAAGCCGTAGTCACTAACGCATAACTTTAAAAAGTATAATGGCAAATTGATAAACGTCATATTTGATCTTTACCGTGTCATACATGGCTTGATTACATCTCTCGAACACTTTACTCATAGTGATGTTCCGGGAGACGCAAGTTATGACAGTTCTTCACAACTCATCAGACGTTCACTAAACTTGTAACTAAAATATTACTTTCTATAATCTAATTTGCAGAAGCTTTATTTTCTTGTTACAATGAATTTCTATTTCAATCTAAAATTCCTTGAACATTTCAAAGATTTCAGACGTATGTCTCTATTGAACAGATATCCACATATCTACTTCAACTCATGAGTGAAGATAGGGAATCCACTGCACACAACTACACTTATTGGACTACACACATCATCATGTATGATTACCAATGATTTAGTTGCCCGTTCATGTATGGCCTATTAACGGTGTTTTAGTCACATTACTTCGAGACAAAGATTGCAAGCGTCAAGTGTTTCATAATCATATGACTCGAAAGTCCATCACTTATGGAAATTCTTCATGCATGTTATGTCACTTGTGATAAACGGCAGTGCCACATCTATGTGGTATTTCTGTCAGTCTTGCGACGTTTAGCGTCAGTGTTATGGATGTTTAGTATTATTATCAAGATTCATAACATACACCCTATTCATAATGGAAGTATGGCCTTTACGTTATTCATAGCTTTGAACAACTCTCTTGCAACAAACATGATTCAAAATGATGTTTTGCAACAAGGCTAAAGTGTAGTAACAATTTACTCAACTCTAAAATGAATTATGAAGATAATCATAGAGTCAACACACGGTATAGTAAACCTTTTACCGTGTTCCCAAGCGTGTCAAAACTCATCATTAGCTAGTCATAAAGGCCATAGTATTTCTTGCATCGAGTTGCAACAATATGCAATCGATGTGATATTCCGGTGATCAACAGTTTAATCACAATATACAAAATCCACAATTAACTGCTTAATCATGATTCCCAAGAATTACATCTCTTGACCAGCAATGAATTCATCTAT
Organism: Bromus sterilis; assembly: GCA_950022295.1. Lineage (NCBI taxonomy): Eukaryota > Viridiplantae > Streptophyta > Magnoliopsida > Poales > Poaceae > Bromus > Bromus sterilis. The sequence goes on from OX465596.1 coordinate 19,957,685, forward strand.
AACTCTGTATGACTTTCATTTCTGAGCTGGTTATTCCAGTCTTCTTTCGTTTTGCCTTTATACGTATCATAGTTCTATTTCCAATGTCACTCCTACTCACAAAAGATCACACATGATCAAGGGTGGCGCAGGCCATGGACTTTCCGGCGTGTAAGTCTTACTAACACCCTATGGAACTTCCTTTCCCTTAATCCTCATCATCATATGATCATTGTTCTTCTGGATCCCACACTTATCAGTTTTGTTTAGAGCACAGTGAATATTTTCACTAATGCTTACAATCATACATTGTACTAGATATCTTATATCCAACATTAATTGTCTTACCACTGAAAACAATTTTTCAGTTCCATGAATATAAAATAATTATCCCAAACTTTTCGAAGTTCGGGTTTCATGGTGGTGAAGACAATGCACTTAGCTGCGGTGGAATTCTAGCATTTTGGATTATGGACGTAAGTCACATCATCCATAGCATCAGCGGGAGAGCATCAAAAATTTGCGATAGGACATGGTCCTTCTCGGCACTATTGAGGATAGTCCTCACAATACGGTACCAATCGTAAAGTTTTTACCAGATAATACAGTTAATCAAAATCAATTGGGAAGGTGGTAACGCGAGCCATTATTCTACAACGATAATGCAAATACTAAGACTTTGTTCATAATTAAGTTGCAATTGTGATTAATCAATTTAATTACTTAGTGCGCTCCCACTCAGATCAATATCTCTCGTAATTGATGCTGGAGTGATTCAAGATCCAACCCAATCGTCCTCCATTGATGTGACATCACTGATGACTTAGACTGGACCGGTAGGCCAACTTGCCAATCACGCCAAAGGTGATTCTTGTTCATCTTTCGATGGGCGTGTTCCGGTAGCAAACTTTTATCCAAACCGTCAAGATAACCAAGTGTAATGTGCTGTGTGTTCTTTTAACACACCCGTGTTTTATGCGTCACACCGTGTGCACCCATGTGACATGACCTGCTCCGATGTGAAACATAGTATAGACGGTGCTACAGTTGGAAGAACACTATCAACTTGATATTGTTTTGCGAGAGATCACCCTAATAAAATACGACTATCGCGCATCAAACAAGGGTGCATCAAAGGGATAAACATCACAGGCAGTTCATAAAATTTTGTGATATAGTATAGCCCTTTGCTTCGTGAAGTCTTCATTGTCTTCACGTCGTCGTGGTTGAAGTCACCGTGTCCAACAACTTTGTCCTTGGCGCCGGGAACATCACCACGGCTTCCGGCATGTGCGTCGGGGTCCACCTCCGCATCGTAGATCATCACCTTTGCATCTATCTATTGCTTTGCCTCGAGCTAATAAACAGTTCTGGCACGCAGGCCATAATTAAGTGACAATCATATGACTCCAGTCATCATGCCGTACCACGACACGCAGGTCGCGAATAAATATTACATAACATATAGCATCTCATACAAACACATTGCAAATCTTGAAGGCTATACCACATCACATGCATACTCTGCAAAAACGAGTTAGATCTCCATCTACACGGGTTGTTGCAACTTTTATCGTGGTTGTTAAGCAGGTTTACAAGGCAAACGAGAAACCCTAGATAAAACAAAACACGATACTTCTTTTGTTGCTAGTTTAACATACGGGGTGCGTGCAGCAACTAATGCCACAAGCCAAACTTCGTTAAACGTGTGACCCCCGTGTGGATTTGAGTTCATAAAATCCACAAGCCCCTCCATGTTAAATCTTCTATTGCGAGATTAAGATGAGATCCAAGGAGTTTGATGTAGACCATGATCAAGGCAACCAGCATACTGAAAGCAGCATAGAGGGATCGATGGAAAACTCAATCCTTGTAGCAAAACCTCAACTTGCCATCAAGCATAGAAAAAATCACATGACAGGGAAGCAACAAGAAAATCAATGCCTCGTATCACACATATGATCTAGACCTAAACATGCATCTAATCAAGGATCGCTCTGATACCACTGTTGGGAAACGTAGTAGAAAACAAAAAATTTCGGCCTACGAATCAAGAACCCAAGATCATCCAAGAAGATTGCATACAAGGTTTTAGGTCATGGCTCACCAACCTATGTAGCGGAAGTAGAGTTGGTGAATCTCGTGGACGTAGTGGAAGTAGATATCGCAAGTTCTCCCACGAATAGTCCCTCGATCAATCCCACGAACAAGTCCCGCGATCTAGTCCCACGGACAAGTCCCATGAACAAGCTCCTCGAAGAAGGGTCGAAGGTACGACCCCTCCATTAGTATCCACACATCCCGTAGCAGAAATCCAGCAGCGCTCCGCCGTCCAGAGATGAACGCCACCGAGAAAACTAGAGGGAGAAAACCCTAACGGATTCCGATCTAGAACAGCGTCTAAACCGGGGTCTAATTGTGGAGCAACGGGGTTTAGAGGAGGGAGGGTGGCGCATAGGCCTTGGGGATTGATTGTGTGTTTCTCCCCTTCCCCCTGTCTCACCTTATATAGGTGGCCAGGAGGTCTAGGGCGCAGCCCAAGGAGGATTGGGAGTCCAACTTGGACTCCCAAGCCTTCCAAACCTTCCCACACCTTCCCACCGGAAACTTGCCATAATGGGTTTTGGTATTCCCACCTGGAGGGGGATTCCTTCCCCTTGGTGCGCCCCCCACCCCTTGGCCGGCCAGGGCAGCCTAGGTGGCTTTCCCCCCAAGGCTAGGGGCGCAGGGGAGTGGGTGGTACTGCCCGGAACCTTCCGGAACCTTCCATGACCTTCTAGAAGCTTCCAGGACCTTCCGGGACATATCGGGACATTCCGGACACTTCTGGAGCACTTCCAGGACCTTCCGGGACCGTTCTCGGACGTTCCGGAGCCATCCGGATAGTTTACAAAACCATCCGAGTTACAATTTAAGCCACCCGATGACCGCGAAGGTTGTCAGGACGCCCAACGATTATCCAGAAACTATTCCGGTTGATCCAGGACTTCCCCAGTACCATTCTCATATGATTCGGAACCACCTGGGACTACTCCAGAGTGATCCGGACATATCCTTAAATACCCAGAACTACTTCTGGTGCCCTTATGAACAATTCCATAAATCTCCGGAACTACTTCCGGTACCCGTATGAACTATTCTGCTTTGCTTCCACTAAACCTTCTACCATACTAGGATTTTAACAGACTACTGCTCGTTAAGTGTGTGACCCAATAGGTTCGGTATAATGCGGACATGACTCAGAACATCTTCCGGACATAGGTCAACAGCCTTTTGTCAATAGCCAATAATCAACAGCGGAGCCATGGACACCCATGTTGACTCCCGCACATACACGAAGAAACTTCGAGTGAACCATTATGTTTAGTCATGTACCATTCCCTTTGCTTCGCGATATACGACAAAGTTAGAGGAGAGAAGTTTGGCACCCATGTGTAACAACTTTTGAACACAAGCCACTCGTTATCCTCTTTGCTCGTTTGTCCCTTTTCTCGTTATCGTATTCCGGTATCCCCGTGACTGAATCACAATGCGTCTGGCCAGACTATAATGGATACCGTCATACCGAGTGGGCCCGAAGTGAATATCTTCTTCATCGTGAAGGAGCAAATCCCATTCTTGAACTATCACAGTCACTAGCCACACCATCTGACATACCCAGAACTTATTTTACTACTTCCCATTTACGGGAGGATTCATCTAAGAACCAAAGCATGTCTTCCTGTGTGAAGCAACTCGATACTCTCATGGTCTAAGGAATTACGTATATGATAACATTTCATGATATGACTTATAACGTAGTTACGATGTGATCTCTAAGTATATCATTCAATACTGAGGTCGGTTCAACATCATTGTTCTGCTAACAATATGTTCCCATTGCTACTGACATCCTTGTTACAAGAACAATGTCCATGATTAAGAAAACGTAATCATCAATTAGCACATGAGCTGGTCTTAGAGGCTAAACCAGGAACTCTTGGTGTTTACATTTCCACACATGCAAATGAGTTTTCTTCTGAATCTCACAGTCAGGGTCATTGCAATTATAGCACAGAAATATAAACATTAATTACGAACGTGGAAATATATATATAATAACATTTTATTATTGCCTCTAGGGCATATTTCCAACAAAGGTAGTATCATACACTACTATCATGTGCATGATACTAACCTTATGATACTACCATTGCGGGAGGTCTAATGAACTGCAGAAACTCCCTACTCTTCTCTTGAGATGAGGTTGTTAAGAAAAACATGGGCCCCAAAAGGCGCCATATTTGCATGCAGGGTGGTCTTCTCCAGAAATATAAGATTGTCTTGTTTTGGAATAGCCAAGCAAAAAAAAAATTCGAAACGGTGGCAAAAGCTTTGCCACATCTATTAAATAAGAAGAAGAGAGTTGCTCAGTTAATTAAAGGAAAACCGAGCGAAAACCAATACAAATTAGCCACATGTGAACTACTCACAGTGCATGCATACCCGTACACACATAAACAACCCGATAGCCATACTCAACACGCGATGACCCTCAACCCATACACTGCTACAACACAAAGAAATCCACAACAAAAATACCTCGGTCGAATACCACGGGCACCCCCAACTCCATGAGCACATGCCAAGCCAAAAGGACACCCCAAGAGATAGATGACCTATCATCAAGCAGCTGCAGACGCCTTTCCTGTGGCGTCACTCTTTTTACTTTTGCCCTTGAGAGCCTCCTCCACAATCCTCTTGCCAGATCCAGGGCTAACCCTCTCCAAACGTTTGAGCAAGCTCTGAATCTCTAACTCGAAGAGAAACTCATTAAACTTGTCACACGCGGCTGCCAACCCAAAGGTCACGTGCGATTGGGTGGTCGCGGCGTTGGATCCTCCATGATCCACATGGGCGAGCGACTGACAGGGCTCCGAAGGATCGGGCGCCAACACACCAGCCTCCTCAATATCACCAACCAAATGTACCACCGACACGAAGGATTCACCCATCTCCAGCTGCTCACATGACTTCATCGCCTCATTAGCCTCAACACCCACAGACGTCATCGGATCAACAGCCAGAGGTGAGAGAGCAATAGCAGCATCCAAACCTCCATGGTCCACAAAGGAGAGCTATTGACTGGGCTCCAACAACAATGGCGAGGGAGAAGACGGAGTCGCCAAGGCCACGGCACCTCCAAGCGTCCCCAACTCCTTAGGAAGCACCATCGAAATAAGGGGAGTGGACTCCCCACAAAGCTTCTGCAGCTCAGGCATAATCTGTAGCACCGGAGCAACGATCTCGATACTCTCAGAATCAATCGACACAACGGGCAGCGGCGACAGGCAAGGAGTAGCACGAGGAGAAAAGTCTCCATACATGCTTGCTTCTCCATCGGCAGAACCAACCTGGATCTCGGGCAACAAGGATACGGCGGGCACAACCTGGAGTTTTGCGAGAGCGTCCTCCACACTCTTTACACGTGCAAAACACTCACGAAGCTCAGTGTGGAGGAGCTCAGCTTGCTCTGCGATAAGCTGGGCCAGTCCGACCTGCATCTCTGGGGTGACCGGGGCAATAACACCTGACCAAGCCATGGCAACGGGTGGCACCAGCGCCTGCTGCTGTGGAGGGAGCAGGGGCCAACCCCTACCAGCACCGAAATGGGGTGCCGCATGCCGAGGCTGAGGTGGAACTGGAGCGGGTCGGGGAAGGGGCGATGGAGGGACGAGGACGAGGCACGACAAAGAGCTCAACGGCTTCCAGTGATTGCTGCATCCACGAGCGCGGTGCCCATATTGTAGGCACCGAAAGCAGCGGAGGGACTCACGACAGGTGGCCGCCTTGTGTCCGGGAACGAGGCAACGGCAGCACCGGCCATAAATCCACGATGGGATGGCGGTCTTCAAAGGCTGCAACTCCAAGGTCGGGCGGCGCGGCCTCGGACAACGCGAACTACGGCGGGGAAACACCTCTTGCCATCCCCCGCAACCCTCCGACACACGCACCACGCCGGACTGAGCAGCGGCCGGAGACGAGCCCTTGGCAGTAAGCGGCTCCATTGGAGCCAGGACCTCTTCATCGTCATCAGGAGGGCGGATGCAAGCCATACAACCGCCAATCAGGTCGACCTTGCGGGAGGCCAGCACAGACGCGGCCAGTACGGTGGCGGAGCTGTCGGGTGAAGTCAGAGCAGCCGACACGAGGAGCCTCGCGGGCGCGGGCGCAGACGCAGACTTGGCCGGCGGCACCCCCAGCACCCTCACGGACCTCTCACCCACCTGGGCAGGGCGGCAAAGCTCCGGCTGTGGCAGCGCGGATGGGAGCTCTGGTCCAGGAACGGATCGAGCAGCGGATGGGGGGTCCGGAAATTGCCCTGCAGCCAGCAGGCGGTTCGGAGAGAGGCGGCGGCAGCGCGCCGGCTGGGGAGGATCTCATCCCCTCCCCGGAGGGGTGGGAGGCGGAGAAGCTCGACGAAGGGGATACCGAGGGCGGAAGATCCGGGCGTCGCTGCCGCTCTCGCACACTTGTCGCAGGGTGGATTCAGCCAGTGTGAGGAGCAGGACGAGGGCGCGATGCTGAATCTGGATCTGGTCTCGCCGGACTCACACTACGGGAGAGGAGGCTGACGCCTACGGCCGAAACCGGCCGTCGGGGCCGTCGGCGTAGACGGCCCGACTTGTCAGCCCTGGTGGTGGGCCGTCGGCGTCCCAAAGCCGTCGGCGTAGCCGTACCGAGGCCGAGGGCCGCCGTCGGCGTAGAAAGGCCGTCGGCGTAGGCCCAATTTAGGCCGACGGCCGCCGTCGGCGTTTAATGGGTCGTCGGCGTAGGCCTGCCAGGTGGGGCCCGATGACGGCCGGACGTTACGGCGTCAGCCCAGCAGGGGCTACGCCGACGGCCCCGACCTTTGGCCGTCGGCGTAGACCCCGGGTTGTGTTTTTTTTCATTTTTATTTTCTTTTGTTTAACTATTTAATCTTATATTACTAATACTAATACATCAAATAATATTGGAAATGGAATTATAGTATATATCATCTCATTTCAACACTCGATATACGTATGCCTCTTTATTCTTTTAATGTCTACTAATTAATACATAAAATAATATAATAACAAATTGTAATACTAAATTAAAATATATTATGCTACTATTACTATATTAATATGTATGCTCCACAGTTGTACCTCGTGCGGAGAAAGCTATAAGAGTACACCGCCGCCCCCCTCTCGGCCGGCCCCGGCCTCGCGCCCAGACTAAGCCGGGTTTCGATGAAGAAAGACCGCCGTAGTACCGCATTAACTTGCATGTGATTAATTGTAGGGTATGTGTCCAAGTGTGGTGTAAGATCAATGCATAAATGCAATGTCTAGCTCCTTGGTGTGACCATTTTCACATTCATGTGATAGCACTATTCAAAGTCATGGACATGTAGGTGGAAATACACCCGTTTGCGGGTATTCCAGGGGCTACGAAAGGTTACAAGGTCCCAACCTTGTTTTCCATGTAGTTTTGTCCTAAAAAATCTTAACAAACCAAAAAGTACATTGTTGAAACATCATGCGGAGAAAGCTATAGGGGTAGACCGCCAGGCCCCCCTCCGAAGCAGGATGTCGTAGGTGAATAACCGCCAGAGCGTCGGAATCCCACAAAAATTTGCATGTGGACCTAGTTTATGTGTTCAAGTGTGGTGGAAGGCCAATAGATGCAAAACATAGATCCCGGGTGTGACCTTCTTCATACATGAATGCGATAATACTTAGAAAAAGATTCGTGCACACGTGTAGACGTGTACTCCCGGAGGTGAATGATCTTGTGGTGAAATGTGTCCAACCTTGCTTCTCCATGTACATATATATGTGCTAAACAAGCACAGATGGAGACAAGAAGTCCATTGGTCCACCCTGGTACGGAGAAAGCTATAGGGTAGACCTGCTGGTCCCCCCGATCGTCTACCCCCCTAGATATTCTCCGGATGGGGGTAGCCCGGTGGACATTTGTCTTGGGTTGTGTTTGGTTAGGTCATAGCTAGGGTCATTACAAACCATGTCTGTGTTCCGATGCCCTGATTAAGCTATCGGTGTTTCCTATATATAAAACCCTACCGCGCGGGCCCGGATCATCTACCTCCCTAGCTAGATGCTTGCAAAGAGAAAAAAGGTTTGCTCCAGGGTGAAGATCTTGAGCAAGAGCAGGACACTGATGAGCCAGTGAAGAAAAGAGATGGTTGTGGTGGTCAGCAGCCAAATATCACAGTTGATGGTATGAAGATGGTTGCAGAGTTTAAAACAACAAAGAAGAAAACTGATGAACAAGGTGAAATGTGTCCAACCTTGTGCTTCTCCATGTACATATATATGTGCTAAACAAGCACAGATGGAGACAAGAAGTCCATTGGTCCACCCTGGTACGGAGAAACTCCCGGTACGGGTCTACCGGTGTGAATAATGTGGTGAAATGTGTTCAACCTTGGTTTTCCATGTACATATGTGCTAAACAAACATAGATATATAAAAAAGTCCATTGGTCCATCCTCGTACGGACAAAGCTATAAGGATAGATCTGCGCCCCCCCCCCCCCCGATCTAGGGTTTCGGGGGTGAATGACCGTCGGAGGACCGGAATCATTGGAAAACCTGCATGTGGAGCTAGGTTATGTTTATAGGTGTGATTTAATGTTTGTAGATGGCATATGTAGATCATGTGTCTGACGTTGTTCACGGACATGGGCTAACACTTAGTAAAATCGTCGATCCGTATGTGGAAACTCCCGGTACGGGTCTACCGGTGTGAATAATGTGGTGAAATGAGTTCAACTTTGGTTTTCCATGTACATATGTGCTAAACAAACATAGATATATAAAAAAGTCTATAGGTCCATCCTCGTACGGAGAAAGCTATAAGGGTAGATCTGAGGGGCCCCCTGATCTAGGGTTTCGGAGGTGAATGACCGTCGGAGGGCCGGAATCATTGGAAAACCAGCATGTGGAGCTAGGTTATGTTTATAGGTGTGATTTAATGTTTGTAGATGGCATATGTAGGTCATGTGTCTGACGTTGTTCGCGGACATGGGCTAACACTTAGTAAAATCGTCGATCCGTATGTGGAAACTCCCAGTACGTGTCTACCGGTGTGAATAATGTGGTGAAATGTGTTCAACCTTGGTTTTCCATGTACATATGTGCTAAACAAACATAGATAGATAAAAAAGTCCATTGGTCCATCCTCGTACGGAGAAAGCTATAAGGGTAGATCTGCGGGCCCCCCTGATCTAGGGTTTCGAAGGTGAATGACCGTCGGAGTGCCGGAATCATTGGAAAACCTGCATGTGGAGCTAGGTTATGTTTATAAGTGTGATTTATGTTTGTAGATGGCATATGTAGCTCATGTGTCTGACGTTTTTCACGGACATGGGCTAACACTTAGTAAAATCGTCGATCCGTATGTGGAAACTCCCGGTACGTGTCTACCGGTGTGAATAATGTGGTGAAATGTGTTCAACCTTGGTTTTCCATGTACATATGTGCTAAACAAACATAGATAGATAAAAAAGTCCATTGGTTCATCCTCGAACGGAGAAAGCTATAAGGGTAGATCTGCGCCCCCCCCCCCCCCCGATCTAGGGTTTCGGGGGTGAATGACCGTCGGAGGGCCGGAATCATTGGAAAACCTGCATGTGGAGCTAGGTTATGTTTATAAGTGTGATTTAATGTTTGTAGATGGCATATGTAGGTCATGTGTCTGACGTTGTTCACGGACATGGGCTAACACTTAGTAAAATCATCGATCCGTATGTGGAAACTCCCGGTACGGGTCTACCGGTGTGAATAATGTGGTGAAATGTGTTCAACCTTGGTTTTCCATGTACATATGTGCTAAACAAACATAGATAGATAAAAAAAGTCCATTGGTCCATCCTCGTACGGAGAAAGCTATAGGGGTAGATCTGCGGGGGGCCCCGATCTAGGGTTTCGGAGGTGAATGACCGTCGGAGGGCCGGAATCATTGGAAAACCTGCATGTGGAGCTAGGTTATGTTTATAGGTGTGATTTAATGTTTGTAGATGGCATATGTAGGTCATGTGTCTGACGTTGTTCACGGACATGGGCTAACACTTAGTAAAATCGTCGATCTGTATGTGGAAACTCCCGGTACGGGTCTACCGGTGTGAATAATGTGGTGAAATGTGTTCAACTTTGATTTTCCATGTACATATGTGCTAAACAAACATAGATAGATAAAAAGTCCATTGGTCCATCCTCGTACGGAGAAAGCTATAGGGGTAGATCTGCTGGTCCCCCCCCCCCCGATCGTATACCCCCCTAGATATTCTCCGGATGGGGGTAGCCCGGTGGACATTTGTTTGGGTTGTGTTTCGTTAGGTCATAGGCTCATTACAAACCATGTTTGTGCCCAAGCTGTCACAAGATCCTACCCCGTTCCACCGAAAACGGGTAGTTGCACCCTAATAAATAAACACCGAAACCTCCATAGCTAGGTGAGAGAGGATGTTTGCGAAGGGATATAGATCTAAGCTTGAAAACAATTAAAAACAATGGTGTCAAAAAGTAACAAATATTTTATTACAAATAATAAAGAAATAAAAAAAATGAAAATGTACCTAAGCCGACGGCCAGGCCGTCGGCGTATGTCGGAGTAAAAAAAATTATTAGACCTACACCGACGGCCTGGCCGTCGGCCTAGGTCCGCTCCCCCCAGTTTCAGACATAGGCACGCGGGGCCGTTATCCACATCTCCACTCCCCCCACTCCCCCGTGCCCCCTCCCCCGTCCCCCGACCCCGCCGCCGCCGCCAGACCCCGTCGCCGCCGGCCGTCCCTCTAGCCGCCGCCCCGGTCCGAGCCCGAGGTCCCTCCGCCGCCGCTCTGCCCCGAGCCCGAGCTCCCTCCCGCCGCCCCGCCCCGAGCCCGAGCTCCCTCCCTCCTCGCACGCCGACCAGACCCCGACCCCGCCGCCACCGGAGCCTGCTGACGCCTCTCCGAGCTCCAGGCCGAGCTCGAGCTCCCCCACCTCCCTGAGCTCGAGGCCGCCCACGCCCGAGGCCGCCTCCCCACCCGACCAGCTGCCGCCCCCTGGTAAGCACTTTTTGCTATTTTTTTACTACTTAATAAATTTAAGTACTTAGGATTTGTATGATTTAAACTATATTAATATTGTATGATTTGTCTAGGATAATACAACAAAATAAAAAAACAAAAAAAGAAAAGAAAAAGAACAAAAGAGAAAAAATTATGTTTATTGTGAAGAAAAAATAGGATTTAGAGACAAGTAAAATGTTAAGCAAAATAGGATTTAGAGAACAAGCAAAATGTTAAGCATAATAATATGTGAATGTTAGGGTTTGTTAGGGTTTGTTCGAATGTTAGGTACCTAGGGTTTGCCCCCCTTTTATTTCTATTATGATATGTCCTGATGTGATATGTGTATGCAGGGCCGTTGACCATCGAGGACCGTTGAGGGCCATCGTCGCCGTCTCGGAGCCACCGCCGTCATCTCGGAGCCGCCCGACTGCTTCCTCTACGCGCCGAGGGTGAGCTAGCACTCCGTCTCCCCCCTTGCATTTTGCTATGTCACTAGATTCCATTTTGCACGTCCAGTCACGTAACCTAGGTGTCACTTCCCGTCCAGTCACGTAACCTAGGTGTAACCTATATGTATGTTATTTTGGATGATGATGATGATTGTGTGCGGATGTGCTACGATGAATTGATGATGATGTTATTTTGTATCTTGTCGATGTGCACGTGCTATTTAAAATACTCTATGTTCCATGACAATGATGAGTCTCCACCGTGCGAGGATCCCGAGGCTGAGAGTGATGACGAGTATTAGTATTTATTTTCATCTTAATTGCATTGCGTCTTTATGCTTCTTAATTGCATTGCGTCTTTATGCTTAATTGTTTTATTTTTCTCAATGTAGGTGATTGGCCAATATGAGCAGTGGCAAGGCATCACCGCAGTCCTTGCTTCAGGGGATAAAGAAGACGAAGAGTGGAAGAGCAACCACCTCAAGGTACGGCGCCGAGGAGGTAGGAGGAGGAGGAGGAGGGGATGCAGGACGAGGAGGGGGAAGAGGGGGACGTCCCCCGAGGTCAGACTGAGGAGGTACATTGCATCTTCATTATGCTTGGTATTTATTTTTCAACATGCTTCTTAATTGTTTACCTTTTCCGATTGCAGGAGGCCGAGGACGAGGTCGAGGACGAGGGCGAGGTACCATCCTTCTAAGTGACATACCCTCCGCTTCCGGCGACGTGGCTTCACAGACCGCGTTCTCGGAGTCTCTAGACGAGGAGATTGACTCTCGAGACTTGGAAGCGGAGTCTCGAGACGAGGAGATGGTGACTGCGTCGGGGCCATCGAGTGCGTCGACGAAGAAGGCAAAGGTTCGTGGGGAAACAGAAGTCCCTAAGGAGGAGCCTGCCCCGGAGGCTCGGACCCTCATTGAACCTACTAGAACTGAGTAAGTGGCTATAGTTTCATTTCGTTGATACCAACTTGGCATGTACTAATGTTTGATTCTTGTGCAGCAATTGGCTTCATCCTGCGGGGACCCGAGTCCCTGGCTGCATGCTTGGAGCTATCATTAGGAAGTTTTGGTCGGGCTTCTACACCACAGACAAAGGCGAGAGGAAGCTAGCCACGACTTGGAGACACTACGAGCTCGCAGATTGTCCCCCCTACGGGAAAGCTTCTGACGCCGTGATCAATAAGTTTTGGGTAAGGCAAAATCATGATTCTTCACACTTTTTTTGTTCATAGTTGATGACCCCGCCATGCTAACTCATGAATCCCACACTTTTTTGATGCATGATTTCAGAGATTCTATAGGGTGGCTCCGGAGCACCAGGAGACGGCGAACAAGACACTGCAGGCTCATTGTAAGAGGTTGACTAATCAGCAGTTCTATAACCAGGGTCATACCGCCAGGAGTCAATACAACATGGCGAAATCGGGCAAGCCGTCGCCGAAGCACGAGAATGTCAAGTCACGCTCAACGATGAGCGAGGAACAGTACGACGAGGTAAGTAAATTCTCGATGAGATTCTATGTTGATGCTAAGTTGCAATTGCATCATCTCTTCTTCACATGCGTATTGATTTTTTAGGTTAGGCCCGATTGGGCCTATGGCAAGGAGGAGGCATGGAGGGCGTTGACTGCGAGGTGGTGCGGGGAAGACTAGGAGTGGAACGCCTTGAGCGAGCGGAACAAGGCGAACCGCGGCAGCGGGGGGACACATCGGGCTGGAAACCTAGGCAGTGAGCGCTACAAGGCCAAGATGGTATACACATACATGGAACAACCTGCTTTTATTTCCCCTCATGCATGTTCCTACTTGGTACTCATAAAATCTCTTTGGCGATGCAGGAGGATAAACTAGGGAGGCCTGTCAGCTCATATGAGTCATGGGACTCGATGAGGATGATGGCGCCCGATCTCTCCCAGCCTCAGCCTCAGCTTTCCGAGTACTTCGGCACTGCCCAGGAGGACGGTGCTAACTACCTCGAGGCGATGATCGCTTTTAATCCGGAGTTGGACGACCCTAGAAGTGCGGAACCCGACCCCAGAGCGTTGGTCGTGTCTGGGGGAGGCCTTCAGCACGGCCGTCTAAAGGTCATGGATAAGATGACCCCGCGCAGTCCCAATTTGAGCCTCACGCGGATCAAGGCTACCCTCGGTCCCGACGACCCCGCATCGCCTCCTCGACGACGGCCTTCCCAGACTGGCTACGATGTAAGTTTCTCTCATTTCCATCCTTTCTGTGACAATACTACTTTCTCAGTGGCTTAGTTGATGAGATGGTTCAATTTTTGTAATTGTAGGCTGCTTTCGAGGCGGCCTACAAGGCCCACAACGACGCCTATTTGGTGGACCTTGCGCAGTGGAGACAGAGAGCACAAATACACGAGGAGTGGAAAGAGGCAAAAGAAGTTGTAAGTTCCAACCTTTCTTTTTTTCAAAAGATGACAAGTCTCAATTTTCATACTTTTGTGCAATGCCTGACATGTTAACTATCTTGCAGGCTCTAGAGAGTGCTCGGCTTACGGGAGTGCTCGTCGATATACCGCCAACACCTCCTCGAGCCGGGCTTAAGCCGGAGTTTGTATCGAAGGAAGAGTTCGCCCAGAACTACCACTACACCGGCTTAACCCCGGTAATTTACTTTCCCAATCAGTTGCTACCACTTTCATGTGCCTTGGCGGTTGCTAACTATTGCTCAAACGTGTAGGGAACTGGAGCCTTCGGGACTGGACCCTTTGGTCGTGCTGTTGCCTCGCCGTCGGCGTCCCGCGCGGTCACACCGGTGCACCCTGGCCCCGGTGGTAGTGGTGCCTCGCGCGAGAGCACACCGGTTCATGGTGGCGCGGGATCACCTGCTTCCGGTGCTGGTTCGACGGCGCCTCCGCACCGTCAGTCGCCTATCTTCACGCGCGGAGACCTCGGCTTCTCCGGCTCGACTCCCTCTCCGGACACGACGAGCTGAGGATGATGCTACGGCGGCCGGGTAGAGGTCTCTTTGTAGATGTTTAGCTCTTCTTGTACTGTGTATCGATACTATCTATCTTATTTTAGATGTTTGGATGTTGTTATACCGTGTATCGAAACGATGTGCATGTCTATCGATACTATCTATCTATCTATTATGCTCTATGTTGATGTGCATGTCTGTCGATACTATCTATCTATCTATTATGTTCTTTGTTGATGTGTATGTGCTATATAATGATATGTGGATGAATAATGTGCAACTAGAAGTTTGTATATGCAGGAAACGTAGCAAAACAGAGAAAATAGGTACCCTGCCAGTACCTACGCAGACAGGCCGTCGGCGTAGGCCATATCCTGGGCCAAATGCGTAGGCCCTCTGCCCAGATCACACGAGGGGATGACGCGTGGCCTGCCTGGAAGGGGACCTACCCCGACGGCCAGGCCGTCGGCGTAGACCCCAAGCCCAGCCCACCCACAGCTTGCCGCGTGGCAACCTACGCCGATGGCCCGGCCGTCGGCGTAGAGGGCGACCAGGCCTAACGGCCGTTAAGCCCAGTGTGGGGCCCACGAGCTCTACGCCGACGGCCACAAAAAGCCCGTCGGAGGCCCGTATACGCCGACGGCCTGGCCTACGCCGACGGCTTTTAGGTAAAGCCCGAGTGAACCCTGGCCCAACGGCTATACGCCGACGGCGGCCGTCGGGGTAGGCCTATGCCGACGGCATCCGGCCGTCGGCGTATTGCCTCCGTCCCGTAGTGTCAGTAGCGGCCGGAGTAGGGAGATCAAGCCGGTGGCGGCGGTGAGCGTGCCCACACGGCGCGGCCGCGGCAGACCCCCATGCTGCTACTGAGCCTGTGTGTGAATTTTCTTCCCATAGCCAAGCTATAGCAGCTAATTGCATGTTGGGCGCACACAAATTTAACTTGAACCAGAAATGGAAAGAACCTGGAATGTGTCAAGTCCATATCAGATAAGACTGCTGAGAGCGACAACTAGGCCGGGGAAGCTGTAGCTGCAAGCAAGGGTAGCAAAAACAATGTTATCGGTAGCAGCAAACTCATTAACCTGGCAAAGCATGGCAACATAGATTGATAGAGTACATAGGCAGTTTTGGTAAGCCCTGGTCCCTGGCTATGCCTTATTTGTTGCCACACCCATACAGCGATGGCAAATAGCATTATGCGGCATTTTCTACAGTAGTCTCTCCGTGGTCCTCTGTGTGATGCGCACGGCCTTTCTTCCCACGCAAAAATGAAAGCTACCTAGCTGCCCTTCTTCGGCTGTTGTTAAGATCCATCACAATCCACACATGCATGCGCTTTCATCGATCTCTCCGATCAAAAGATCTATCCAATGTGTGTGCACACACATTTCACGTGCACCACATTACACAATCTAGCAGCAGATTCTCAACTTCATCTCTCTTCACGTCGAGCTAGCTGGTTTCTCCATGACCATGAGTTTCTTTGATAAAGCCTCCGGAGTTAACTTGGGGGTTAGAGGAGCTTATAGGATGATCCAGGGATGGAGCTTTGAGCGGTCGACACGTACATGGGTATAGGTACTAGGCCGGCGTGGCGGACGATGATGGCGATCGATGCCCGGAGCAGGCGGCGATGCACCTAGAACAAGGCAGCACTGTTAGACTTTAGGAATACACAAAGAAGGGCGCAAGTGGATAGAATAGATGCCGATCGATGCTTTTGCTTCGATGGCGATACATTCTCGGATGCTTGTTTATTTGGGTGGATGGTACTTTGCAATAGGGTGTGGTGTATCTTTGGGGGAGAAGTGAAGCAAGAGAAACACACGCCATGTGGTGCGTCATGTCATTATGCCCAGCTTCCGGCCTCGTCCTCCTCCTATGGATTGTCTCCATTTCCCTTTTCGGAAAAAAAAATTGTGTATTGTAGATGCACACATACTCGCTCAGCACAACCTCCAGGTAAAACTTGCAAGCGCGGGGCTTCAGAATTGGCCAACTCATCATCTGAGACTCGCTATTAATGAACTACGTCTACAACTGAAAAAAGAAACTACTCTTTTGCCTTATATCTCTTATTCCTAGAAGGCCTTTCCTTCATTAGCAAACAGGTTCCATCGAAAAATTCTACTCAAACAGGATTTCTTAAACTTTTCTAAAACTCCCTCTGTAAACTTTTATAAAATGTTTTAGGTTATTGTTTTACTGATCTAAAAGGTCTTATAATAATTTACAGAGGTTGTACTATTTATTCTAGCGTGGATATATAAGAAACATGCCGATATTTCTTGATTTCAAATGAACATCTAACAAATTTTCTCTCTATCTATTCCAATAGGAATATGAGTGACATTGCAATCCTGTGAATCAAAGAGGCCCTTAACGTCGTGTTTTCTATTTCTATGTTTTCTGAATTATGTGAAACAAAGAAGCCCTTAGCATGGACGTGGAACCTGAGTACTCTACACATATCTGCTGCATGCGTGCATATATGCATCGACATGATCTGACATTCTGACACATGGTGTCATCACTCTCTCGGCGCGACCGGGCGGCCCCACACCTTCACTTGCGCGAAGAACTAGTGCAAACGGGCCGTAACTTTTGAACTCTCTTTTCCCCGATCAATTGCAGAATACTACTTTTGGCTGGGCAGGTATTTGGCGCCGCCGGCCGGAGACAACCACGCAGCCACTAGATCGTCGCCGCCGTAAATCACACGGCTACCTGCCAGAGCTTTTGGCCTGCTAGTTGCACGTATTCTAACACTGCGACTCTTCGACTGGGTTAAGGAGCGTTCTGACTGAACTTTCAGCGCCATGGCTTGTGCTTGCTTGCTACGGACGTCACGTAGGTCCTCGTCCCTCTAACGTTTGGAGGCGGTTAGCTTAACTGGCCGTAAAGAAAAAGCGGTTTGGAATAATCGTCCGTGTTGTAGATAATCCTCTCCGTTTAGTCAGCGTCGTGCCGGCCCGGCCGCCACACTAAATCATTCGTGGTGCGGTAGGCGGGCTCGGGACAATAAATCCGAGGTCATATCCCCTGCGATCCGTAAAAAAATTAAGTGTGATCCATAAAACACCACTTTAGACGCTATATCTACGACGGGATGGGAGGAGGGGGAAATAGGGTTGCCGCCTTGCATTCTCACCCCCCCCCCCCCACCTCTCCCGCCGCATCCTCTTTAGATTTCGGCAAGAAATCGAGATGGCTTCCCTTTAGCTCCCGCGAAGGCCGAACCGGGTCTCGGCGAAACGCGCCGTAACGATGATGAGGCTGGAAGCTCCCGTGGCCCCGCGCGTCCTCCGATCAACCTAGCAAGGTCGACGCAGGCACACGCCCATGGCGCGCTGTCCCGTGGCCAGAACAACGCTTGGGCGGCGTACCTCCATCTGGGTGACCTCATGGGCCGTCGGTGGAGTAATTTCGCGCCGTCCAGCGGGAGCTCATCGCGGCCAAGGACGGTCACTACAAGAAATATGCTATCTTGTGACCCTTCATATTGGTCACTGAAAGGTCACTGTTATCAATTTGTGACCTTTTTGTGACCAAAATCAGTTGGTCAAAAGCTGAGGGTCGCAAAGCGGACACTGCGACCTTTCTTTGTGAAATGGTCATAGCTGATTACGACCAAAACAAAACTGGTTTGGTCGTTAGGTGTTTGCCCAGTCCAAGTCAGATCCAACGTGGCAAGCTGACGTAGATCAGAATCGGCCCGGTCCAATTCAGCCGTCTATATGGGCCTAGCCCAACAATTCAGCCCATTTCAAAAAAATCCTTTCAATTTTGATCAGTTACATGGGCTAAGCCCAACAATTCAGCCTTTCTATTTTTGGGCCATGGCCTTTTTAAGCTATTGATTTTTATTTTCAGCAATTATATTTTGGTGCAAGCCCCACTAGTCAGATAGGTCCCACCTGTCATATTCATCTCATAATGGGTGCCACCATCAAAAACTAAAAAATTAGCAATTATATTATTATTATTTACCCCGAGGGACCAAACTGCATTCATTCATTCCATCAGTGGGCATTTTACACAGAGGTCCAGCAAAAAACTAAAAGGACCTACACTATTACAAGAAGGACCCTTGAATATATTGAGGAAAAGCATATTTTAGGGTTAACTTGGAGTATGCCCTTTCAGTTCATCTTTCTCATGGTCGGCGGCGCCTGGGCCGGAGGGAGCGGGAGGATGCCCTTCTCCTGGAAGCTGACGACGGTGTCGTAGAGGCACTGCGCCACCGGCGTGAACTCGAGCCCCAGCTCACGGAGCCGCCGGTTGGACATCTTGTATGGCTACTTCCTCGGGTTCACCTCGTCGGAGCACCTGCGATTCAATCAAACAACTTAGTACTAAATATTGCAACAAACGAACTGCTTAAATGACTAAAATATCGGTGACATGACATGACTGTCTCTGTCACCAAAATCAATTTATGACTTCAACGCGACACCCATCAGGCGTTATCACGTGTGTTGACATGGCTGGAACGAACGACATGGACGGGACTAGCTAAGAGCCAAGCTATCTCGTCGCTGAGGTAGGAGATTGGTGTAGCACCAGTGACTGAGACTGACCTGCTGGGGATGGGGTACTCGGGGAAGAAATTGCGGAGGACGGTGACGACGTCCTCACGGGGGAGCACGGCGCCGTCGGCGACGCAGAGGTAGCGGCCGGCGGCGGCGGGGGACTCGAAGACGAGGACGTGCGCGGCGGCGGTGTCGCGGACGTGCACGTACGCCGGCACGGCGTTGGCGTAGGTCTTGGCGGAGCCGTCGAGGTACTTGAGCACGTGGGTGAGGCTGACGTTCACCGCCGGCTGCAGCGCCGGGCCCTGCACCAGCACGGGGTTCACCACCACCAGGTCCACCCCGCGCGCCGCCGCCGCCTCCCACGCCTCCCGCTCCGCCACCGTCTTGCCGTAGCGCATCTGTCGCGCATCTCGACGAGGAGGCCCGAGGCGAGGCGGAGCAGAGCAGGGAGGACTCCGGCGCCTCCAACTCCCTCCGGCGCTCCATCCAGTCCAACCTCCTGCGCCCGAGGCGAGGCTGGACCGACATGACCGTCACGAGTGGCGTGACCGGCAGGACCGGCGGGAGGCAGGCCGTCGGCACGGCCACGGAGCAGGGCTGGGTGGCGGCGAGGCCGTCCGGGCACGGCGTGGTGCGTCCTGGATGTACTTGGGAGAGAGGATAAGGGAGCGTGTGGCTAGAGAGAGAGGATAAGAGAGAGGCCGGCGAGAGGATAAGAGAGAGGCCGGCGTGGTGGGGATGGATCGTGCGTGGTGGGGTGGTTGTGCCTGCCACGTCACTGATCCGTGGGATGTAGGTATCGACCAATAGGAAATTTGCATTATTTTTTGTGTTTCTTTGTCTAAACTGTTTCAATAAAATTACAATGTAAATAAATAGTAAAAAAATCAAAAATTTTGTACATGTTTAAGAAATCATAAACCAATACCACATCGAATTTTATATTATTTAGACATCGTTTGCATTTTCAAAAAAAAATGAAAGATTGAAAAACTCATTGAGTGTACCGTTGTTAGTGCTACTTTCAAAGGATAGTTTTACCAAATGATATCATATTTTGCATATGTGTGCATATTGGAATGTGCAACAAGTTTGCCAAAGGAAGTTTTCATTTTCGCTGCACAAAAAATCCATTTTTTTCATTTTCCGAGTGTCGAAAGTAGGGTTGTTTTGTGAAGAACCTAGCAAATATTTGGTGTGAATTTGAACCAATCAATTTTTGTAAAATACTAGACCATATTTTATTAAAAATTGACCAAACTTTCCATGTAAATTATTTCTTATACACCTCTCCTAAAAAAGACAAATTGTCGTCGATTCATCTGGAACGGGGTGAAATTTGAACTACAAGTGCTTGATAGTTTGCTCTTTATTTTTTCAAAAAATCACTTCTAGGTGCACAAGTACTCATTTCATCAGAGATCTACCAAGATTTTTTCAAGATTCCACCCCTAGCTATCACCGGCGATGCCCCCCTTCCCCCGTTTGGACCGCATTTTGAAATTGGTGCTTAAAAAATTCAAAAAAAAATGTAAAACCGTCGTGTTGCATCCTAATTTTTGTCCTAGTAACCATACAAACCAACAAACTTGTAATAATGCAAATCTATTAAAAAAGTCTTCTCAAAATGGGCTATCGAGTATGAAGGTTCATGGCTTTCAAGCCAAATGACCGATGTTAGTGCTACTTTCAAAGGATAGTTTTACCAAATGATATCATATTTTGCATATGTGTGCATATTGGAATGTGCAACAAGTTTGCCAAAGGAAGTTTTCATTTTCGCTGCACAAAAAAACCATTTTTCATTTTTCGAGTGTCGAAAGTAGGGTTGTTTTGTGAAGAACCTAGCAAATATTTGGTGTGAATTTGAACCAATCCATTTTTGTAAAATACTAGACCATATTTTATTAACAATTGACCAAACTTTCCATGTAAAATGTTTCTTATACACCTCTCCTGAAAAAGACAAATTGTCGCCGATTCAGTTGGAACGGGGTGAAATTTGAACTACAAGTGCTTGATAGTTTGCTCTTTATTTTTTCAAAAAATCATTTCTAGGTGCACAAGTACTCATTTCATCAGAGATCTACCAAGATTTTTTCAAGATTCCACCCCTAGATATCACCGGCGATGCCCCCCCTCCCCCGTTTTGACCGCATTTTGAAATTGGTGCTTAAAAAATTCAAAAAAAAACAAAAAAATGTAAAACCTTCGCGTTGCATCCTAATTTATGTCCTAGTAACCATACAAACCAACAAACTTTTAATAATGCAAATCTATTAAAAAAGTCTTCTCAAAATGGGCTATCGAGTATGAAGGTTCATGGCTTTCAAGCCAAATGACCGATGTTAGTGCTACTTTCAAAGGATAGTTTTACCAAATGATATCATATTTTGCATATGTGTGCATATTGGAATGTGCAACAAGTTTTCCAAAGGAAGTTTTCATTTTCGCTGCACAAAAAATCCATTTTTTATTTTCCGAGTGTCGAAAGTAGGGTTGTTTTGTGAAGAACCTAGCAAATATTTGGTGTGAATTTGAACCAATCCATTTTTTAAAATACTATACCATATTTTATTAACAATTTACCAAACTTTCCATGTAAATTGTTTCTTATACACCTCTCCTGAAAAAGACAAATTGTCGCCGATTCAGTTGGAACGGGGTGAAATTTGAACTACAAGTGCTTGATAGTTTGCTCTTTATTTTTTCAAAAAATCATTTCTAGGTGCACAAGTACTCATTTCATCAGAGATCTACCAAGATTTTTGCAAAATTCCACCCCTAGCTATCACCGGCCATGCCCCCCCTCCCCCGTTTTGACCGCATTTTGAAATCGGTGCTTAAAAAATTCGAAAAAAAAATGAAAAACCTTTGCGTTGCATCCTAATTTATGTCCTAGTGACCATAGAAACTAACAAACTTGGAATAGGAGGGGTCTAGATTGCACTTGCTTTGCAATGTGCTAATCTGGCCAGAAAATAGGAATTGAAGCTAGGCTCACATAGATGATTGGTTTGAGCTGCAATTTGGAGGAGGATGGTAATTTGGGCATACAAAGGTACTATAAAAGTTTCATACCATTTGGATAAATAAATATGGTACTTCCTTCACAATACTCTCCGCTGAACAAAAAATTAGGAACACTATTGAGGGAAATTGGCTAAATTAAATGAGCTAAAATTTGGTGGAGGGAGGTTCTATGGGCAGGGTCATGTCCTGGTAAATTTGTAGCAATTAGAAATCAATATAAAATATAGTTTCTTCACAAACTGAAAATATTACCAAAAACAAAGATTGGATGGTGGGATCACATGGATTGTTAGATGAGGCTCAAATTTTGTAGAGAGCTATTATTTGGGCATATAGAAGACGTGGAAAAAATTCAACTCATTAGGATATGCCTAGCTAGTACTTCCTTCACAAAGCTTCTAGCTGAACAGAAACTTTTGGAAATTTCCTGAGGAAGATTTACAAGGAAAATGGACCTGAATTTTTTCATGAGGAAATGATTTTGATAGGAAAGAGTGCCTAAAATTTTTGAGGGCAATCAAGAAAATATAAATATCACTTCCTTCACAAAGTGCTGTTCTGAACAGCATAGGAAAATGAATATTCCTTAATTATTTTTGAACTAGGCAAGGAAGGTTTTTAACATATTTGAGGACGATATGATCCAAAGAATTTATGATAATTTTTTGGGAATTTTGGGAATGATAGAAATGTAGGCTGCTTCACAACATAGGGCAAAAATTGACACATGGACATGACACATAGGCAAAACTGATGACATGGCGCCTAGTCATATCAATGCACCACAATTTACAAGTCTATGACCATCTATATTGGTCGTGATCAGCTAGAAATAAGGCAGCGGACCGGTGCTATTTGCTTTATGGCCATTTCATGTAGGGTTTGAAGCCACCCGAACAGCTTCTTAACAATTGGTATCAAATGGTCGTACATTTACGCCCTTTTTTTGCACGGTCACAAACAGAAGGTCACAAGTTGACATATTTCTTGTAGTGGGTGCTGACGAGCGACTAGACGCCACGAGGGAGGAGCGCCGTGGGAACTCCACCTTGCAGTATCATCTCGGCGTCCGTAAGTAGGTGGCGGCTCCGCCGACCCCCCCACCCCTCACCTGTGCGAATTTTTCATTTTTTTGTCATTCTAAACTGTTGTCCTTGTCCTATCCTCTTTACAAGGGCAATCAATATGAAAGACTCCAGAATTTTTTATCAAGACAAGGAGCTTATAACGAAGGAGAATTTCCTTTATCATCATAGTCGAGTAGAACTCTTATACACCTAGACCTCTAACATCTTATATAAGCCGAGGCTGAGCTAGTCGATAATCATACTAATACACACCCCTCGATTGTATCTTATACTCAGTACAACCCGTCACAATAATACAACACGAGAAGAAAGTAAGGTTTACCTTATCCCGAGGGCCTAAAATTAAGTGAACATGTATCCTGTTTCCACTATGATCTACTCGTCTAGCCAAGATGCCCTACCGAGGGATCTACCAGAATCATATTCGATAGTGGTGGCCTTGGTGAAACCATGGATCATATGTGACCACTTTCTTGCCCTATTGTAATCTACACAGCGGGGCAAATGTTTATTTTCAACACCATGTGCTCATGTGATTCAACCGAGTATCTTGGACAATTTGAAACCTTATCCACAAGTCAAAATTTTAATTTTGGCAATCTAATGTACGTCGTGATCTTTCGTGGCAAGTTGATTATCCAAAGTTTGGCCCCATGTACACCGAGGAGTGGCAGATCAATTTTTTCACCCCCACATGGTGACCTACATTGAGACCTCGCAATCGTCCTGGTAGGAACTGAGGAGATGAAGGACCTTGAGGAGGGTATGGGCAATTCAGTTGATAGTCGCCCACCAACCCTAGTGCATCTTTTCCCGTGGCAGGCAATCCCGGTCCAGGACTGCTATATGGTAGGCACCCCATATGCCCAAAACGAAGTGGAACAACACCATGAGGAAGATGAGAAAACCTAGGATGATCACCTAGTTGGGGTACGTAGTATAAGAGAAACAATTAATCTATGAATAAAGATCCCAAGATCATCCATGAAGATGCAAGAACATGCTTAAATATGTCTCACCATAGAGTGCAGCGAAGAGACGAATTGGTAAAAATCGTTGATGCTGATCCCCACGGCTAGCAATTTATGATAGATTCTCATTATCGATTGCATTGGGACCTCAAGTAGAAAGGTATGATGGCAAGCTAAGTGATCTTCCCTCGATGAAGAAACCAAGGTTTATCAAACCAGAATAAACTCCTAAACTTGGCAAATCGAGCATTACCTGCACACATAGAACAAACCTGCCTCGCTACCAACAAGTTGAGAGGGTTGTCAATCCCCTACCTTGCTAGTCACAAGGTCAAAAGGAGTGATGGTTAATTTTATACTAATGCGGCAACAACAAAGCGGATGCAAGAACTACAAATATAATAATGAGAATAGATCTCCGGGACTATGGAATTAATTAGTGACATCTCTCTGATAAAGCAGCATGATATGGTGAAAAAATTACAGTCGTGCAATTGACATATTACGACATTTTATAACTACGGTCATTCATGGCATAATTTTATATATGCATTACATCCGAGATAAATAAGCATCGAGACTCCTACTACTATTACTCCACTCTTAAGACCGTTATCCAACATGCATCCTGAAGGATTAAGTTTACAAGAAACTAGATGATTCCCCGTGCCTTGCTGCGGGAATTGCTCTCCCTATATTTTAACGAAATTAAATTATGTAGATTTTTAATATTTAGATTAATAACAAATGAACAAAAAATTTAAGAACATATAAAATTAATTATGTTTGATTATATTTAGTTATAGATTTTTTTTGAATATAAGTATAATAATAGAATGAAAAAATATTTTTCATGGATGGTTGTTTGTGGTGCTGGGTCTTATCTCATGCATGGTCGCATGTTGAGGTGGACCTTATCCCATCCATAGTTGTGTGATGATGTGACATGTTTGTATGTTGAGATAAGTAAGTTAGTGGGGATCACGAAAATTGGTCGCCCTATATTTAAAAAAATGTGTTAATTTCAAAATTTTATATTAATAACAAATGAACCCTAATTTTAAAAACACATACAACTTACTAAATTTGATTGTGTATATTTGTAAATTATTTTTTTAATATAAGTACAGTAAGAGAATGAAAAAAATACTATATTTGATTGTGTATATTTGTAAATTATTTTTTGCATATAAGTATAATAAGGGAGTGAAGAAAATACTATATTTGATTGTGTATATTTGTAAATTACTTTTTGCATATAAGTACAGTAAGGGAATAAAAAATATTTTTCCATGCATAGTTGCATGTGGTGGTGAGTCTTGTCTCATGCATGATTGCATGTTAAGGTGGACCTTATTCCAATCATAATTGTATGGTGATGTGGCATGCTTACATGTTGAGATAAATAAAATAGTGGCGATGATCTATTATAGTATAATAGATAGAGTAATGCAATAAATACTAAGACATTATTTAAACAGAGAAAAGAGTGCAATACAAATAATCTCATGTTGCACCTAGCATTTTGCAACACGAGGTTTATTATCCAAAAAAATCATATTTTAACACGATCGGCAACTTAGTTTGTGTTGTTTTAGGCGTTTTGTACAAAGATTGTATTGAATAAAGAGGTAAAAGCACCAGGGGTCCATAAATTTGCGTACCATGTGATGGTTTGATCCACAATGTTGAAAAATGTTACTCCACCATTCATTAACTTATAGTTTAGGTGCAAAAATGCCCAAACCCAATACAAAAGTGACATGTGGCACTACATATTTTACAAAGAACATCTTACCATATTTAAATTTGTGCAAAGCCTAAAGAACCCAGCTGTCAGGACAATAGCGAAACAATAGGCAGAAAAATTGTACGCGAAACAATAGGCAGAAACCTGGGACCTCGCATTAAGTATGATTGTGAGCTACCACATAGGCTAAGTAACTTTTGTATTACGTTTAGAGTTACAAGTTTTATATAGTGTATGTATATGCGGATGATGTAACTAAGGTTGCTTTCAAGCCGGAAATATATTTATTTACTTATTTTACGAAAATGCTATTTCACACATAAAATATTCTGAAATAAAACTATACACGTGTAAGCTTTTGTGAACATATTTTTTCACATGTGATGTACAAAAAAATGGTGTTTAAATTAGACCTTTTTTCTTGTATTTGGGTCGGATATCTATTTTTTTTGTATAATCTGTAAAATAATTGAAGAACATGAATATGTATTTGTAAAAAAGTAAAGTAATATTTTTTGAAACTTTTAAATATTGTTTATACAACCTTCATGAAAACCGGTCAGTAAATCACTTTGTTGTATAAACTACTAGCCTCATGTATTAATACTACATTAGTATAGAACTCGTGTTTTATATATATTACAATTACTTTAAAGTCCACTATACTAAAAATAAATAATCTAATTTAAATGGAATTTTTGCTGTATATAGCAAAAACAAATGTGACATCACCGTATATTTTATGACCAGTGGTATCAACATTTTCGCGGGTAAGTACGAGCTGAATTTATTTTTGAACGTGAGCGACAAATAGACACGTACATACCTCATCACATAGACGTAAATATTTTAAAATACAAAGATTTTGTCACCAGTTAAATAAAAAATAGGACATATATGTTTTGATTATACTAGACTACATGCGAAATACATGTTTTGTTTTATTAATTGTACGAAAATAAAGCACTTATAAAGATGTAATATGTTGCTAAATAAATATCATGGTGTATGTTAAAAACTAACATATCATGGTTGGTACTGAAGTTGCGTTTTATATTTAGGGTACTAGTGTGCTCCGTTTTTTATTTTATTTTCTTTCTTTGCTTTTCTATATAAAATGTGCATATGCCCAATTAGCAAATAATCTACTTGGTGCAATGGTTAGGGCATGCGAATAGCGAAGTACGAGAACGTGGTTCAAACCCCATGAATCCTTCATTTTTTTTCTGCCTATTATTTCGCTATTGTAC
Source organism: Bromus sterilis (assembly GCA_950022295.1). NCBI lineage: Eukaryota > Viridiplantae > Streptophyta > Magnoliopsida > Poales > Poaceae > Bromus > Bromus sterilis. The sequence continues at coordinate 19,984,770 of OX465596.1, forward strand.
CGATAGCTGGGCCCTTCTAGGCTTTGCACAAATTCAAACATGGTAAAGGTGTTCTTTGCAAAATATGTAGCGCACATGTCACTTTTGTATTGGGTTTGGACCTTTTTCACACGAACAACAAGTTATTAGGTGGTGGAATAGCATTTTAGAACATTGTGAACTAAACCTTCACATGATACACAAATTTATGGACCTCCAGTGCCTTTACCTCTTTGAATAAAACACAATTAGGCATACGCAGACAACACAGCGAACGTCTAATGTCCGATCGACCAAGAAGAGTACCTAAAACGCTCGTCAGCGGAAAGAAGCCGTAGGAAAGCCTATTAGACCGGCCTACTTGCAGAAAGTGTATCTTTTTCTACTTTTTACTTCCTATTTTTAGGTCTGTATTTCTAGAAATATTATTTTAAATAGTTTTGCATAAAACTTATATAAAGAAATATTATTTTAGAAATATTAAGAGTGTGGTTTAGAAATGTATATTAAAAACCCAATCCACATTTAAAAAAATGTTATGTGTGTATTAAAAATATATTAATCGCATAAAAAAGATCAGTATATTTATTGAAAGAGTGTAATGTACATTAAAAAATGTTTGGTGCGTATGAAGAAATATTAATTGCATAATATTAAATAATCATTCTATATTAAATATGTTCAGCTTATACAAAAGAGTAATATGTGTATTTGAAAATAGCTCATCATGTTCTAAATCTTTTGGTAAACATTAAAAACTGTATGTTCAAAAAATTAACCATTTGATAAATTGTAAAATAATTCAATAAATAAATAAAATAAAATAAAAACCGAATCTAAAAAAGAAAAGAAATAAAGAAACAGAAGAGAAACCAAAAAATAAAAACGAAACATGTAAAAGGGAAATAGAAAAAAAACTACAGTAAAGGTGGACCACTACGACATCGGCGGGTACACGGAAAGTTCATCTTAATGACGGATCACTTGAGAGCAACTAAATAAGGTGTACTACTTGCAGGATCCTTGAAAGGATCACTTTTACTATCTCCATCATAATTTATAAGGCTTGCCCGTACCTTTAGATTGTCAATTTAAAACATAACATACAATATATAAAATAAAGTTATATCATTTGAAAATATAACATCTAAAGTTTTTAATGATATATTTTTTATAATATATATCTTATATTATGTTGGTTAAATTGATAATCTAGGGGTACGTGCAACCCTTATAAACTGTGATGGAGATACTAGTAAAACGCGCCATGTATCATGTGTTTGGCATTTTTTGAGTTTTTTATACTTCCTCTGTTCTTAAATATAAGGTGTATTAGTTCTTGAGAAAAAAAAATCTAAAATATAGGATGCATTGCATTGCAACACTCAGCTTGACATTTTTTTTTAGAAATTATCTTTTGCAAACTTTTCTATTTTCTCACATCATTTAGCTAGAGGTAATCCTGTCCAAACCAGTGGCGGAGCTAGGACTTCAACACCGTGTAGTCAATTTAAAGTTGTGTAATCAAATACGTGTATTTATATGTATTTATTATTATTATTTTTATACATTTTGTGCCTATGTTACCAAAAAGCTGGGTAGTCATTTGACTATCCAGCCCAAGCGTGGCTTTGCCACGGGTCCAAACCTGGTGAAATTTCTCCTTAATCTATGTTTTACACCTTATATCTTGGAATAGAGGGAATATTGTTTTTACACATTTTTTTAAGTTTAGTTTTTTTCAGTTTTCCGTGTGGTTTTTTAAAATTTTAGAGAAAACAATAACAACAGAAAATGTATTTTTTACGGGAGGTACGGGCGTGTGTCTCCGCAGGTTCTACAAGAGACAAACTGTATCCCTCGTAAAGAGTATATAACATTTGTTCTTCGAGAGGCTTCACCTTAACTTTATGGAGAGGTTTACTTTTGCGAAGGAGTATCTTTTAATTAGTGATTGCGCACATACGAGGGTCAAATACGGGATTCATCTGACCTACCACCGACTTAAAAGTGATCTCCAAATTCGTCCCGTAAACCAATTGCGTGGGCGACGCGCTACCGAGTCAGTCCGACTACGGAACAAACTTGCGAAGAAGGATCCGACTACCACTCGAATCGCTTTCCCGTCCATAGGCTACATATTTGCAGCCATCGCTCTCGCATCTCCTCCTCTCGATCGATCTCACCTCTTACGCCGCCTGCCTACGCGCCGGCGCCGCCGATCAAATCACATGGACGCCGTCGCCGTCGCCTCCGCCAACTGCCGCTGCAGCCGCGTCGTCTACGTCGGCAACATCCCCTTCCACGCCGACGAGAAGGAGGCGCGCGACGCCTGCGAGCTCATCGGCCCCGTCCTCTCCTTCCGCCCCGCCACCGACGCCGCCACCGGGAAGCGCAAGGGCTACGCCTTCGTCGAGTACGCCGACGACGAGACCGCGCAGAGCGCCTGCCGCAACCTCAACGGCCACCTCCTCCGCGGCCGCCCGCTGCGCGTCGGCCTTTCCGGCAGGGCGCGCAAGCGCCGGGGCGACCACGAGCCCGTCGGGCTGGAGGACGCCATCCACGCCGCGTCCCTCGTCTCCGGCCGCCCGCCGCCCGCCTCCATGACGCGCTACTTGGCGACCGCATCCAGGCACCAGCTACGGGAAGCCAAGGCCACGTTCGAGAGCGAGGGCCCCGAGGCCTGCAAGCTTCTCAAGGAGCAAGTCCCCGGTCTGGCCGCGGCCATGGAGCAGGTGCAGCATCTGCTCGACATGGCGGACGCGGATGACGCCGCCGACGAGGACAGAAAGAAGAAGCGGAGCGCCCAGGCGGCTGCCGAGGCCTCAGATCATGAAGCCAAACAGAGGAAGCTGGAAGGCAGCGAGAAGAAGGCTCCGGTCCGCGGAATAGTTCCCTGCTTCTAACCATCCTGATGAGGAACCAAGGATCACGAACAGTATTTTTGTAGTGGCCCTGATGATTCCTGTGTAATTTTTGGTAGTTCTTGATCTAGTAGATCAGATCATGAAACATAACAATGTACTACTCAAACCTAATCTTATATATGAAAATGGAAAATTCTTTGATCTCCATGTTTTGGCAACATGTTCAAGTTTTGTTATTTCTTTCTGTCTTGGATTCTCTTGTCAATGCAATTACTGACACAGGGGGGCATGCCCATCTTGAAATATGTGAATCCAAGCTGGGCACGAACTTTCGCGATTCACATATTTCTTACGGGGACGAATCCGGGGCAATGATTCTAGTAGACGGCAAGAAGATTTTGCTTACACGTTCCATTGTTAGTTTTTCCTTCGGCAGTCTTTGTAGTTTCCTATCCAGATCACGCTTCACGAACAGTCTTTGTAGTGACCAGATTTTCCTATATATCCAGATCACAAACAATCCCCTGCTGCCTGTTATTTGTTTTTTGTTTTTTTGAATTTTCACCGGGGAGGAAGAGAACTTTCCCACCTGAATTGTATTTCAGTTGCCTATAAGGCTTTGCAGCCTTGTTGCAAGATAGGTTCAAGTGAACCAGAAGTACAGGGGACATAAAGAGAAGAAATAAAGGAAAAAGCACAGAACACATAACATGGGGGTACAAGAGGGGGAAATACAACACAACACTACAAAAAGCACCGCAGGAGAACACGAACAGCATCAGCCAGCCGAGACCGAAGCACGACACCGCGACCGGCAACGCAATCAAAAGGCTCCGCGCTTCTGAGACAACACAACACCATGACGGGGGTGCGTTCGAAGGAGCACGCGAGGCCGAGACGACGCCCCGACACCTATGTGCCAACAGCTTAGTCAAGGGCATCGCCAAGAAGACAAGGCGACGACACTGCATCGTCGACGCAATCGAAAGGCTCCAAGCAACCGAGACTGCACAACGTCGCGACACCACCTGTGTCGGGGGTACATTCGGACGGTTACCCGGGGCCGAGACGACGCCACAACACCTCTGTGCCACCAGCGAAGCTGCAAGGCACCGCTTAGCAGAGACGCACCAAGCGAGCAGACGAGCACAACACGCACCACCGTCGGCCCCAGACAGGCCGCACCACCAACCGGACAACCACCACCGACCCCAAGACAGTCGCACCACCAACCAACATTGGTCCCTCCGGTTGACTCCTACTCCAAGATGATGCCCACAGGAGGGGAACGACGCAGGGCGCTGCCATCATCCGACCCGAGAGAACACGGATCTGAGGTTTCCCTCGGAGCAGGGGACGAAAAGAAGGAGAGCGAATACCACGGCAATGTCTTCAAAAAGATTGCGACGCCCTTGAGCGCCACTGTCACCGGCACCGACCATAGCCGGTGACAAACTTTCTCTTGGCTTCACCTCGCTCCCTTCATCCAAATCAATCAAACCGCAATGACCACCACCCACAGCCGCTGGCACCGACCATAGCCGGATCCGAACCGCAGCCACCACGACGAGTCCCCGGGAAGGAAGCACGCACGGCGACTACCACCAGCGCCCGGAGCACCACCTCCAGGACCCGGGGCGCGGAGCAGCGGAGCCACCCGACCAGAGACCACCCCAGCCCCAGCAGGCCGGAGCCGCGCACCCCGGCGTCACCGAGCAGCAGCGCCACCAGATCCGGGCTGCCCAGCCCTGGATCCGCGCCCAGGGCCGGCAGAGAGGAGCGAGACCGCTAGCCTGCCGGCGCCAGCAGCAGCCCAGCCGATGCACGGGGGCGGGAGGCGAACAAACCAGACAAGAGAGCCCCGCCGCCACCCTCCTGGGGCGCGCGCGGCTTAGCCTGCACGCCCTCCGGCGGCGGCGAAGCAGCGGAGGGGTGGGAGACGGGGCCGGCGGCGGCTTGCAGTGGTCGCCCCCGAGTCGCCAAGGGGAGGCGACGCGGGAGGGAGGGGAGGGATCTCGCCTGGCCTTTTCCTGCCTGTTATTTGTTATTCTTTAGTAGTGTTGTTGGTCTGGGGGATCGGACGAAACATAATAATGTACTACCAAATCTTATATATTTGGTGAAAATGGAAAATTCTTTGATCTGAATATGTTTGGCAACATGTTCAAGTTTTGTAATTTTTTTACTACCTCCTTCACAGTTTACAGGACGCGTGTAATCCTAGGTTTCAATTTGATCATAATAACATAATATATATATTATAAAAATTATATCATTTAAAAATATACCATTTAAAGTTTATAATATATATTTTGTTTTATGTTGGTCAAATTGACGACACAGAGTAAGACGGAGGTAGTACTTTCTTGGATTCTCTTGTTAATGCAAGTACTAGAGCGTACAGAGCTATACACATGGGGAATTCAAGCTGGGGACGGACTTCCTTTGTGATTCACATATTTCTTACCGAACGAATAACCCGGGACAACGATACCACTATATATCCAGAAGATTTTTCTTACGTACTAGTATATCATAATTATTATTTTTCATTTTGTAATTAATTGATCTTCTTTTTGTTTGTTACTTTGTTGACATAGCTTTGTATAAGAGGTGAGCTATTATACGTCAGTCGCTTGAATTTTTTCTTTCAGTTCATCTTCGTGTATTTGCATCTTGTTGTTCTTCCTCTCTACGATTTCGTTATGCGCCCACTCCCGCCACCCCGTGTTGGCAACTTTGTCGCACTCCCGCCACCCCTTCTTCGCTTGTCTGACATAGCCCGCTCCTTCCGCTTCAATCTTATAAACAAAAATGGGAAATTATTTGATTTGCATTATTTTGGTAACATGTTGAAGTTTCGTATTTCTTTATTATTGGATTTTGTTGTTACTGCAAGTGTGACAAAGGGTCCATGCATTAGCCAGGGTGTAGAGCTGCATGGTTAAAATCAAGGTAGACACATACTTTACTTGGGAATCTCATGTTTCTGCAAGGAAGACTCCTGGACAATGATATATGTCGAAGTAAATAGCAAAAAACTACCACATTTTGGGTTAGGACAAAAAACACAACCCTTTTTTAAGTTCTTATAAAACTATTATAAATTAGGTTCTTTGTTCCAAAAAATACCATTCATCGAACGGTTACAATTTTAACATGATTATCACTTCTCTAGCCCACCTGTCACGAGCCCATGTGGCAATAGACATAACGCCGCTTGTCAAACCGTTTCTTTGATGGCTAATTTACATGTGGATCCAAAATAGAATTTTCCTTGGTAAAAAATGATTTTTTGGGGTAAAAGTGAAAAAAACACGAGAAACAATGTTCTTTTGGAGAAAATGATTTATTTTTTCAGGAATTTTTCTATTTTTGGCAACAATTTGGATTTTTTGGGCCAAATCTGTTTCAATTTTTTGTTTTGGAAAATATTTTTTCAAGGTAAAATAGTTTTTTTGGAAAATTAGATTTGTATCGGGAGAAAATTATTATTTTCAAAAAAAATGTTTTTTTGAAAAAAACGGATTTTTAAATTCCCATGGAAATTTGGGATTTTTATAATTACTTTAACCATTCGACAAATTAGGTTTTTCGAAACAACAGACCAATTTTATGGTAGAGTTTTGGGAAATTAAAAAAAGTGATAGATTTTTTTTCCTAACCCGTAATGTGGTAGTTTTTGGCTATTTACTCTATATGCCAATTCCATTTTGCTTGTTTTACCATAGTTAGTTTTTTCCTTTTCATTTTTAATTAATTAATTATTTTGTTTCCTATTTTATTAACAAGCCTCTCCCCCCATAGGAAGTGAGCTACTATATATACGGTAGTAGCTTAAAACAGCCATCATTCATCCCCGGCACCATCGGCACAATGAACCCAATTAACATGTTCGCCCCATGTATTATAATCTATATGATAGATTATACCTTCCTCTAGAAGTTTAAATATTTTAGTTCTTACCACATATTTCGTCTTATGATTTAGACAATGTTGATGATCCACAACTGGCTTAGCAATAGGCCCCGTGTGAAACTTTTACTTACACATACACATACTAGGTATAAGGCTCTTGAGATCATCTGAAGTATTTGCATTTGCAGCATGGTGTTTCCTCACCAAAGTATTTAATATCTTTCTTCGTGTGTTAAAATGTTAGAATTAATAATAATAGGATATATCTTCTTTTCATCAACATAAGCATATTTAAGACTACCATGGGCCTTCTTTAAATCAAACACATGATCATCCTTAGGCGGTAGAGGATCTCCCTTAATTTAAACAAGCAAATTATGTTTTAGAATAGGTTCTTTCCTAAAGAAGGTTGCATTTATTTCATTCATATTCAAATCATTTTCATGTTCCAACAAATATTGTTCTAAGGAATCAGTATGGGGAATAACAATAGATGCAAGACTAATAATCAAATCCCGCTGAGATCCAAGTACCAAGAAATCAGTGGGATATTTAGCCTTACCACAGAGAACTTCAACATTTCTCACAATTCCATGTAGGGAAATATCCATATTTGCAAACTTAATAGTAACATCAATCTCTTCCATCACAACAGGTGAAATATCATGCATTATTTATTTATTTTAGATAAATACATGCATTATTTCTTGATAGAGAGAAAATGGAATAACAGTATCACTAACACCAACATCAGATAAACCATGATAGCAATGATCTCAAATCTTAACTGTAACTGAAACAACGGGCATGCCAACAACTTTAACATTTTTCTTATTATTAGTGGGTTTAGCTTTTTTTTTTGCATCTATTAGTGGGGTTAGCTATCCTAGAAGCTTCTTCACAAAGATAGATACCAGGCTCGTCTACATTCTCGACAGATCATTAACCATAGCTACAGTAGGTTCTACTTTAATTTGCTCTCGTCTCGCATCAGGCAAGACATATCATCGCCCGCTGACGATGGGTACGCCTATCTTTCACTTAGGTTGTATGAGCGCTCGCCTCCATCACCTGCGCCAAAAGGCTGGTCCGGCACGAGGGGTAATTTAAGCGCATATGTATTTTTCTTTCCCATTTTGTTCTAATTTATTTTTCTTCCGTTTGTTTTCATTTAGAATTATCTAAATGTACATATTCGAAAACTATTTTACACAAAAAAAACAATTCTAATCATGCATTAAAAATGTTGAACATGTATTAAAGGATTTTCTAATGTATATGAAAACTGTACAACATGTACGAAAAAAATAAACATCAAAACATAGAGTACATGAAGATATATTAAGTATGTATTAAAAAATGTTGAACACACATAAGAAATATTCCCGATGTATAAAAAAGTATAAGGTGTATAAAAACAAGTAAATATCAAAAGTATACATTTCAAACTTTATTAGTCATGCATTTGGAAATATCAACCATGTATATCAAAAATATTAATGATATATAAGAAAAATATATAACGTGTGTAAATAAAGTTATGATCGAAATATATGTTTATAAAACATGAATTGTCTATTAGAAAAACTAAATGATACCATGCGCGTTGCTGCGGAATTGTAAATGAATTATTTAATATTTTAAATATGAGAAAAAAATATAAAACATATTATAATTTGATTATAAAAACTTTTCGAAAAAGCTATTTAGAGTAAAAATCTCAATTTATAATGATAAATCCAAAAATGAATGTGATTTTTATTTTTAAAATTTATTACCTTGACAATATATCAGTGAGACGATATGAGGCGAAAATAACGTTGAATAGAGAGGGTCGAGATATCATCCTTGGCTAAACCTACAAAAATGATAGCAACCATATATGTGCATTCATAAAAAAATTGTTGCATAAAAAAATAAAATGTGAGCTAATTCATAATTGCACTTTCTATTAGAAATCGCTTCTAAATTGTGAGGCTAAGTGCATATAAACATTTAATATTTATTTTGTGATAGGCTGCATTCGCATGCGGATTTAATAAAAGCATGTCCATAAAAGGTTAGTGGAAAATAATTTTTATACGATGGTCCTACTTGATGAAGTGGATAGCTTGCATATCAAGAAAAATAGGATAGTGGAGAAAATTATTTCGGTATTATAGATGTTAAATTTATATACAAAAACAATTATATATATATACCACAAAATTAGTAGGTGTATGAAAAATAAATTAAACATCAAATATAAATTTGAAAAAATCATATGTTTGAACAATGTTAAATATGTATTAAAAATATAGACTTGTGTTCAAGAGAACAAACAAAGAAAAAATGAAAAAAAATGCATCCAATAAATAAAAGGAAAATATGTGGGAAAAAAAGTAAAACCATGAAACATATAAAAATAAATCTGAGTAAATGGAAGTAACCAAAATCAAAATTATTAAAAAAAGAAAGATAAAACCAGTGCATAACAATATAAAACTACACAAAAACAAAACTGACTAATAACCCATAAATTAAAAGTAGGTAGACCAGATAAGAAATAGAGAAACCTAAAGGTAAAAATGAAACAAAACCAGTATAACAATCAGGACGAGTGACTGAGAAGAGGAAAATGGAACTGCCCATTGTAATATGACACAATCATCGAAATCACAAAATCACTAGTTGAGGAGTACCCCTTGCGAAGGTTATTTATAACTTAGATGTTGACAAGTGATGTAACCTATGCATGCCACTTGTCGTAACCGAAGAGTTTTAAGTCGTTTTTCCATTGCGCTTGCGAGGTTAAGGTGGTTAAAATTTATAATTTTTCGTAGATCCATTTTTTTAAATAATTTATCTCTTGAATCGTTTGTTCAAATCACAAACCGTTTTTACTCTTATACTCCTCGCATCGAGTTCATTAAAACTAGATCACATGTTGTTAGGCTTTGACGAACTTTGTTTAAGCCACAGCCATAGGCGCAATCATAGTCACGACCAATGGCATGGGTGCAGCCACAACCCCAACCACAGCCGCAGCCATAGCCGCAACCACAACCTTAGCCACAGCCACAGGCGCAACCAGAGTTACATACAACCATAATTCACGCGCAGTCACAGGGGCATCCATAGTTTGCGCACAGCAAGAACGCGACACATCGCGGCTTTTGAATGCACCCAAAGTGACCTCTACGGATGCTCCGCGGAGGGTGCCCTCTAACTAGTGATTTTCTCGAAATCATCATCATATGATTCGTTGTAAGCCTTTGGCACAAGCCCCGTTAATCCATATTGGGCCGAAACTGCTAGGCCGAAGTTGCTAGCTAGACCCAAGAGATGCGGAGACGTATAAAAGAAAGGGTAACGTTAGGGAGCGAACGTAGGTACTTTTTGCTCCTGGTGTGACATATTTCCTAATGTTAAATCTTTCGTGTGAATCACGAAATAACGAATGAAACCAGCTTATCATTTGAAACAAATTTGCAATATACAAATTGCATGTGAACACATACTACTACCATGCAAGAGAGCATGTAATTAATGCAACAATTATGTACTTTGGTTATCATGCAAGAGAGCATGGTTTGAATCCTGGCAACACCCTTTTTCTAGTTCTTTTGTCATTTTTTTAGTGATATAATTTACCCAAAAATGTTTTCTAAACACATGGCAACTTTTCTAGTCCTTTTTTCATTCTCTTTTTTGAATGATAAAATATCCCAATAAATAGTTTTCTAAACACATGGCAATTTTTATTTACAAAAATAAGCACCATGGAAATTTTTGCATTACATACAAATTATCATGGAAAGTTATTTTATTTTTGCACAATATTTTTTAGAAATTATAAATCATGGTATTTTTTTAGTTTTGAATCGTTGCAATTTTAATTTATAGACCATGGTAATATCAATTTATAGATCATGGAAATTTAAATTTACAAATAGATCATGGCAATTTTATCTTTTCAACCAGGGTAATTTTAGTTTTTGAATCATGGAAATTATATTTTTTGAAGCTTGGAAATTTAGGGTCTGGACCATGGCAAATTTATTTATCATAACATGGCAATTGCTTTTATGGTAATATGTCAATTTTGCGTTTTGGACCATGGCAATTTTAGCTTATGAACTATGGTAGTTTATCTGTTCAACCATGACAATTTTAATTTTTTAACCATGGCAATTCTATTTTTTGAACAATGTGAATTTTAAGTTTTGGACAATGGCAAATTATTTATCGTAACATGGCAAATTTAGTTTGAATCATGGCTATTTTTTTATACATTGGGAAATTTTAGAAAAAGGTTTTCCTTATTACAGAATGTCATAGCAAATTTACCACTGTATCTTCCTTATTGAAACTACAGAAAACTTAGTTCTAAAATGTCATGGCAAATTTTCCATTTTTCTCTATTATTGGACCACATAAATTTTTTCTTAATCATAAAATGTCATGGCAAAAAAATTATCGCATCTTTTTTATGGAATTTTTTTCATTGCATCCTTTTTTGGGAAAATAACTTTTCAATTTTTGAAAAAATGTTTGCATACAATTTCATGGCAGTTTTTAAATTTTTGATACATGGTATGTTCTACCATTAGCATGTATCTTTTATTTTATACTCGCTCCGATTCATATGGATCAGAGAGAGTAATATTTATTATCGATTATTTTTATTAAGAAATAAGAAAAGTTAGCTGGGCTATTGACCATCAAAGGTCACGCTGGGAGCGAACCCATCGGTTCGTTCGACCGAATTTGCGGGAGCAAGTTCGGTCAGGAATAATTCCCAGTGATCCGTCCCTTGCAATTCGCGTTCAAAAGAAAACTAGTAGTACCTTGTGTATGCGAAGACTATACACGGATAACTCCTGAAATCATACCTTCTACCCCCTCCTGAAATCATACCTTCTATCCCCTAAAAAAAATGAAACCTTGTACTACATATCACAACGATTTCCCTCAAAAAATAATACAAGGAGCACGTACAACAACAATGAATTGGCCTCATGAAAGAGAGGTCTCGGATTCTCCTCCTAGATAATTGGAGCGCAGCCGTGAAGTCAAGGTGTGACGAAATATCAATAAATAAGCAGGCTGAATGTTACGTGCAATACTTTGTCATACTCACGATTGTCCCCATCTTTGCTAAGAAAAAGTCCCATATTTTTTTTGCTAGTAAGGTTTTCATCGATATCACAAAGCTGCGCGCATCGTTGAATATTTGTGGCTACCGGTTGGTCCTCATATGTGGATCCATGTCTGCGTACTGGTCTTCTTTCCGAAGAGACAAGGAACGAACTACGCGTCTTCTGAACCTTTGTACACGTACGATTTTTGTACGACAATCAAACACACTAACACAGCTATTTTGAATGGAGCAGCATCGTAGATTAGCTATCGTCTAACAATCGGATGTTAAAGTGTCGTACGTGAAGTAGTTTCGCTTCTGAATCCTCGATGATCTTGTTCTGTTCTTCCTTTTTTTTTTGACAGTATCTTGTTCTGTTCTTCCTCACTGAACATACTCTGCATAATATCGTGTGTTTAGACTTCTCCTGGTCATATGAACTCTCTTCCACCGTACGATTAATCATGCAGCTAAACCTGAATCTGACTGTTCTTTCGACTGGGACACAAGGGCTCTGACCTTTCTTTAGACTAGGACACTAGGATTAAACATGTTAAACTTATGTAAGTTGAGCAATTCGTGCCCTTGACGTTTACTTGTAGCCTAGCCACCATTATATTCACACCTAAACTAATGGCATCAAATCGTTCAAACTTCAAAGTCAGCAGCAGATTGCTTGGATCGACTGTTGCACGTACGCGAAGGGTACGGGTAAGCGTACGGATCCGAATGAACCGGTGGCATTGTCTATCCGTTATTGAAGTGTAGTATGTAGGAGCTGGTCCACTGTGGGAATGCGTCCCACTTGCGTCTACTTGCTCATTCATCTTGACAAGAACCCCCATTGAATCATGATCCCGACGCGCCACTGAATAGTAGTACAAGCAGTAACGATTTGACTTGTGATATGCTGCATCTAACGCAAAATAGCATTTTGTTTTTGTGACGAGTGACAACGACGAATCGGTCAGCACAGGAGCAGGTTATATCTGTTGATAATTAAGTGCCAACTGAAAAAGGGTTTTAGAAGGGTTTCTTCAGATGTGAGGTGTTTCTATTTGCGTTGAATTCGTGCCATGAAAGAGAAAACGATATTCGTCCAAGCAATAGCAGCAAAGCAAAGATTTCTGCACATTAGTTGGCTTTTGATGTTGTTAGGGAAACTCTACCAGATACGCTATAATCGTGTACTGCAAAACTGATATGATATTTTTTGTAAAATGCATTTTTTGCGTGTTAGCAATGTTTCATTCCGACAAAATAGATACCGTAAATTGTACTGTAAAAGTCTGGCGACACTATGATCGTCCGCCTACTCCAGCAGTTGTTGCCAAGCTCCTCCTACAACACCTCGACAACATTTTAGTTGTTCGCCTACTCCAGCGATGCTCCGGCAACCACTGTCGAGCTCCACCGCTTGCTTCGGCGATGCTCCGATGGTTCACCTACTCCAATGAGGCTTCGGCGGTCGCTGCAGAGCTCCTCCGCCTGCTCCGACGAGGTTCCAGCGACCGTTGTCGAGCTTCGGGTTGCCTGCTTTGGCTTTGACCGATTTGCAGTTTCATTGTACGAGAGCTTTGCAAAAATATAAAAAACTACATATATAAGGTATGAAAGGAAACATATAGGGTAAACTGCAATTTTTCTTATAACGGATCGGTAGTTTTGCGGGAGCTATTCTATGCGTTTTACGATATCTATATTGTAAATTTCGATGTTTGATCAGTTTTAAGGAATTTGCTAGAATTGCTTTCAGGACAGTGAACATTACGCGCCGTAATATTAATATTTACATGATTGTGATGACAACAATACACAATTTTGAACATTACAAACCGTAAAAATACGAACTAATAGACGATTCTGACCAAGAGAGTTTCCTTCTTCTTTTTTGCGAGACATCAAGGAAGTTTCCTTTTTCACACATTGAATATTTAGGCGCTGTCATATGCCCGATCCTAATCAAAACACGTGTACATACAGACATACAGTAACACACGTGTTCGTAGACCGAGGGTAGAATGGGCAGTTAATCAAGGTTTAACCATTGATGGAGATCCGTACGGTTCCGTGCAAGGACGCAACTGCATGTCTGTAGGGCTGGACGCACCTGCATGTCCATAAACCTAACCGCAACTTCATGACCGCACGCTGAGGTGCAACTTCATGTCTGTAGGTCTGGACGCAACTTCATGTCTATAGAGCCGGATGTAATTGCATGTCCATGAACCTAACCGCAACTTCACGACCGCACGTTGAGGTGCAACTACATGTCCACGGACCTAACCGCAATTGCATGGAGGGAGGGGCCCCATTTGCATGTTTGACACTAGGCTCGCAACTACAAGTGTTGCCCTCAACTACAACCGCATGTCCACACATCCGACCGTTGATTGCACGTCCGCATACCCAATCACAACCGAGTTGTTTTTCTGAGTGCGCGACGAAAGGAGGTGCCACCTACTTCAACTACATCTCATCGATGTGACTGCAACCTGATTTTTTTTTCAAATTACTACGTTTTCGTAAACACAGTTTAAATATTTTTAAATTACAAAACTAACATCTTATAAATAACATTCAACTTTTTTTCACAAATATACAATGTAGTACATTTTCTTAATACAAGATAACCATTTTAAAATTGTGTGAACACTATTTCTGAATTATCAAGACAAATAAAATTAAACACTAGTTCTACATTTATTGTACATGCGGTAAGAAAAAATAAAAATAATTGAACAAAAAAAGTAAAACAAAAAAGGGAACAGAAAAAACAGACCACGACCAAGTGTTAGCACAAACAAAATTGAGTGTGACTCCACATTAGTACAACCATGCGTAGAAAGAGCAGTCCAAAATCAGAAATAAAAAAACAAAATGCAAAGGAAAGAAACAGGAGCAGCCGTACTACGGAACCGGGCTGTACTATGTGCTGCTTACGTCAGCCGACTGAGCTGTAGCCAGACCCTATCCAATATATATTATGTACTGAGAAATGATATACTCTTTTCGTTTCTATTTTTTTAAGTTGTCAATACAAACTACATACGGATGTACATAAACATATTTTAAAGTGCGATTCAGTGTAAATTCACTCGTTTTATTCCGTAGATAGTCAATACTAAAATTTCTAAAGATTTCATATTTAAAAACGGAGGGAGTATGCTTGGCTAGTTGGCTCCATAAGTGCAAAACTTTTTTTTCTTTTCAAGTTTGATATCTAGAAGGCCTTCGACCCTATGAGGTGTGAGTATCTCTCCTTGATCTCCTGCAATGAAGGGGCTTCCCGAGCATCTTTCGTGATTAGGTTGCCACACTCCTTTACACCATCTTCTCCCAGAT